>CM065779.1:80295619-90295619 GCA_033296515.1 Macrochelys suwanniensis
ATTCCATTCATTTATGCTCCTGTGTGTTATGGTATTTCCCTGACAGACCATCTCAGATCTCTGCAAATTTGGGGGGAGGGCTGTTTTGATAAATGATGTAAACATTGATGGATACACTGGAATCTACAGTAAAATAAACTAAAATTCAGCAAAATGCACACAAAAGCCTCTAGCAGACAAAGACGTTCCAGCCACAGGCTTCTGGTATATTTAAGACAACTGTCAGGGGATAAGTCTCCTGATATTGGTAAATGTATCATGAACCCTACCGTAGCAAGCCCAAGGAGGTCAGCCCTACTTCTCTTACAGCAGAGAAAACTCATGTGTTTTAAAGCTGGCCCTGCCTACGACCTCTCCGTATACCAGATCTCTGGACTCTAGTATGTACAGAATGCTGTTGCCCAAATTCATATCTATAAAGAAGGACGATCACATCATTTTTATCCTCAAACATCTCCATTTGTTGCCTGAACACTTCACGTCCCACTGAAAACTATCCTTAGATGTAAAACCCATCATGATGTTACTCCAGCCTCTCTCATTGACCTTGTCTTTCTACTTCCCTCACTGCTGCGGGTGCATAGGCTTCCTTCCTCCACAATTCCTGATGCTTGGAACACCCTTCGTGTGTCTTTCTGCCTCAGCAAGTCTTCATCCCACTTCAGATCACATTGGAAAACATCCTTCTGCTTTTCTATCTAATTTAATGCTATAATTATATTGTTTAATTCTGTGAAGCTCTTTGGAATCAGTTAAAAAAAAAAAGAAAGATTTTGCAAATAAAGTTGTATTATGGTTGCCTGATACTTAGGCTCAGCAGAGACTGCAGAAGAGAGAAGGAACCAAAATGTATTGCAATGCTTGGTTCTGTGAGACTTACAAATCAGAAGCAGGAAATCCATGTGCATGGGGACTGGTGGCAATCGGAATGTTCACTTCCTATTTGGGGATGAGAGTGGGTTCGAGGAGGAAGGAATGGGAATATACTTTAACTTGTATCTGACCTCTAGTCTTAGCTCCTTCTCAGACAGGGCTGAGAAAGCTGAAATTTCTCCACTGTCCTGGTCATTCCTGTCTGTTGTCACAGCAGGTCTCTGATTTCTAATGTGGCCCTTAGCTGCTGGTTGGATACTACAAGGATTTAGCTAGATAGTAAATTCTTTGGGATAGGGGTTATTTTTGTTATCTGTGTCTACAGTACTTAACACAATGGGGCCCCAATCCTTACTGGTGCTACTTCAATACAAATATATAAATAATAATGATATATCCATCCTTTAGAGGGACCAGTGGGTGAGGTAATATCTTTTATTGGATCAACTTCTGGTGGTGAAAAAGACAAGCTTTCGAGCTTACACAGCACTCTTCTTCAGGTCTGGGAAATATACTCAGTGTCACAGCTAAATACAAGGTGGAACAGATTTTTTAGCATAAGTTGTCAATACATACTTCAAGGACCATTCAAGGTGAAATGGCCCATTAACACCCCTCTAGTCATAGGGGGAATTGTTAGTAGGTCACAGATTGTTGTAATAAGCCATAAATCCAGTGTCTCTACTCAGTCCATGATTTTTAGTGTCTAGCAAAGTTATGAATTTAAGCTCCCAGGTTCATCTTTTGAAAGTGTTGTGCCAGTTTCCTTTGAAAATGAGGACTAATAAGTAAGATATAGAGTGATCGCTTTGTGAAAACTGTTCACCCACAGGTGATGTGGTGTTCTTGGCTTTTATCATTTTCCTGTGTGAGTTCATTCAAGAGTGTAGTGATTATCTGGTTTCACCCACATAGTTGTTATTGGGGCATTTAGTGCACTGGATGAGATGATAGGCATGGATCTTGAAAGGTGTGTTGTGTGAGGCGTTGATCATTGTAGCATTGATATGTCTGCCAGTGGTGTAGCCAGGTTTAGAGCACAGGGGGAGCGGAGCTAAAAAAAGGCGCCGGGAGCAAAAAGCGTCGGGAGCAAAAAAAGGCGCCGGGAGCAAAAAAAAAAAAAAAGCTCTGCTCCGGCTGCAGCGCAGGAGCAAAAGGCATCAGAGCACAAAAAAGGTGCCGCTTCTGCTCAGTGGGGGAGCAGCCGCTCCCCCTGTTCCCCCCCTGGCTACGCTACTGATGTCTGCAGGTTTTGCATCTGTTGTTCTGGCGGGGTCTGGTGCCACTTTGAATTGGTGTTTCCTTCCTTTTCCCCTGTGACTGGATGGGTATCACCTTGAATGGTTCCTTGAAATATGTAACTACTTATGCTAAACAATCTGTTCCATCTTGTATTTAGCTGTGACACTGTGAGTACGTTTCCCAGACCTGAAGAAGAGCTCTGTAGTTCAAAAGCTTGTCTCTCTCACCAACACAAGCTTGTCCAATATAAGATGTTACCTCACCCACCTTGTCCCTCTATCATTCTGAGACCAGTATGGTGACACCACCACTGCATATCCATCCTTTAAAATAAATCATCTGTGTGGAAAATTAATCAGTCTATATAGTCATTCCGGCTCACTGCTTTTCAGTGGCGACTACTCCCTAATGTGCAGCGCAGCAGGAACTAATTCATCAACATTTTAAGGAGGATTGTGCTATAGTCTATCTTTATACAGTGTGTGTAGAAATAAATTTGACAAAGCAAATCCAACTCTAAATAATTTGCCTGGCCCTAGGCAAATTTATTTTTGTACACACTGCATAAAGCTAGACTATAGCACAATCTCTTAAAATATTACGAGTCAGTTTCAGCTGTGCTGCTCATTAGGGGACAGTGACACTGAGTCACCAGCGTGAAAGGCCGTTTTATTTATGGTCATTTTAGCTAATTGCCTTTCACGCTGGTGACTCTATCTTTATACAGTGTGCACAGAAATAAATTTGCCTAGGACCAGGCAAATTATTTAGAGTTGGATTTTCAAAAGTGCTCAGCATTGGCCTAACCCTGCTGTCATTGCAGTCAATAGTAAAACTCCCATTCACTTCAGTGGGCACAGTCAGGTCATAAGTGCTTTTAAAATTTTCACCCTAAATAATTTGCCTTGTCAAATTTATTTCTACACACACTGTATTAGAATAGACTATAGCGCAATCTCTCTTAAAATATGACAAGTCAGTTTCAGCTGTGCTGCTCATTAGGGGACAGTGACACTGAGTCACCAGAACAGGAAAGCTCTCTAAGGTTCTCCTAATGGAGTTTCCTTAAATTATCCCTTCAAGGGGGAAGAATCCAGAGAAAATGAGGTGCCACAGACCTGTGGGGAAGGGACCCACCAAATGATTAAAGGCAGGAGTGTCCATGAGGCATCGAGGATAGCTGTCCCTCTGCCCTGCACCATAGCTGCTGCGCATTGGCAGGGTCCCCTTGTGCATGCTAAATAGCAGCTGCAGAAGGCACCCAGAGGGAATTAATACTGTTTCAAGCAGCATTAACTCTTGCTAGAATATCAGCTTAGATATCTGTGCCACTAGTAAAGGATGGTGATATAGAGAGCAGCAAGTCCCCTGCTACCCTCCCTCCTGCACCCTGGCCCTGCACCTAAATCCCTACAAAGTACCTTCTGCACAAAGGCACAGAAGAGAGGAATCCAATGTGTTACAGTGGGTACATGATCTGTGACTAGGATGAAAGAAGACCCCAGGGGATAACTGTGGAATGTCCCTCTGGCCAGGGGATCACTAGGCATTTTTATTTCACAGCAAATTATTTGCTTTCCTGAGGTAAGAGTCTCCTACTGAGGTAGAGGACTTGGTGTTCCTGGCGCTAGGGTGACCAGATGTCCTGATTTTATAGGGACAGTCCTGATTTTTGGGTCTTTTTCTTATATAGGCTCCTATTACCCCCCACCCCCTGTCCCAATTTTTCACACTTGCTGTCTGGTCACCCTACCTGGCGCTGGTATGACGGCAAGAGGATGGCCACAAGCACACTCCTGGAGGCTGCTGTGAACTAAATACTCTATTGATGTCTAGGCTGCACATGACCCAACTTGTACAGATACTGCTAGGACCAGTGGATCTGCTTAGAGACTGTTTTTTTGAGTAAATCCATTAGTGGCACAAGCCACTGACAGCTGCAAGATCTGAATGAATTTTGTTCAAAATGATTTTTCCCCCTAAAGCTTTGACTTTTTTGGATAACGTCAGATATGTCCATTCTTTATTGTTGTAGCACACTCATAGCACGGGTCCAGTAATCTCCCAGGCATCTGCATCAGGGTAGTACTTTTAAGGTTACCTTCGGTCTAATATCTCAACGGGGAAAGCCAGTGGAGGCTTGGGGGAACTTCCTTCACTGTTAAGAGTAGATAGGGCAAAATCTTCTCCCAGACTTTAACCTCAAACTTTTCATTCTTCCTAACATGGTTTTAAGGGTTCTGTTAAACATTCCACCAGCTCTTCAGCCTGGGAGTGGCACATCCATTCCTGAGTCATTTCACATACGCAGCCAGAGTTCTGTGGGGCATCTACTGACTCTTTGGACTCCTTTGCAGAGCAGTGGGCATTGTCTGGGGCTCTCTGCTCAGTGTCCCCATCTGGTACCCTGGTTTTACACCTCTGACCCTCACTTCCATTTCTGTTTTTTCCTCTTTCTCTTGTCCCACAGAATCACTTGATTCCCAGTCCTGGAACACCTCTCCCACTCAACTGAGGGGCGGGGCTTTGAGTTCCTGGCAGGCTCTGCCCACCCTTCTGAAATATCAAATAGCTGGGTTTGGTAGACTGAGGTTTGCACAGGCTTGATTTTCAGGAGGTACAAAATTTGTCATGTAAATTTAGGATCTTGAGCTGTAAGACTCTGAGAGGACAACCTCACTGGTTAAAATATCTGAATTCATTCTCAATCTATGTTTCTTGCTGTTGTGGCTTGTAGCAGGATGACTTTGGGATATTGTATAGCATAATCTGTTATTACTAAAATATACTATTCTTCTTTACTGGCCCTACTACATCCATCCCAATCTTTTCAAGGGCTACTGTGGTTAGGTGCATGGGGCTACCTTCAAGAGGCAACAGAAGATGGAGGTTTCTTGGTCAATGCCAAGTCAGTAAAACTGCAGAAGCAGCCTTTCAAGGGCCATTTCCCTTCCAAGGTGTCCAGCTGACAGTATGGCATAGGTAAGCCTGGAAGTAGCCTCTGTGGTGGTTTAGGCACCAACACCTGGACCCAGAGTTTCCCTGCCGACTGCAGATGATCTTGTTACAAAATTTCATTCTGTAACTCAGAATGAGGAAACTAAGTAACCATCTCTGAGCTCTGACCCTGTTTACGACTGCCAGTATGCTTCCTAGTGCACCTCATCTTCACTGATCCACAACCATGTCATACAAATTCCCTGGTTCTGAAGCACAGAATTTGTCAGAAGGCCTTAATCTCTTGGACCTAGAGGATTACTGATTCAAATTGCTCTCACCTCCTGTGGCTCAGAGAGCCTGTCTGGGCTAGGAGAGACTGTCTGACTTTCCTCCTCAGGGTTCCGTTCAAGATAGATCAAACTTTCTCCATTTTTATCTCATTTAGACTTAAGGAACATGGAAGAAGTCTCAAGGAAGTCAGAGTGGACCATGGGGAAGAGCTCCCAGGCATCCTCAGCGTTCCTCCTCCAGCTTCCCTTGCTCTCCTAGACACAATTTGTCAAGCTGTGTCTCCAGAAGGGCTCAGAAGTGTTTCCAATCCCACGCTATGGTAGCTTGTCCACAACTCCCAACCCAACCTAGTCTACCCCACTCTCAGCAGCTGAACGCAAGTCCAGCAACTAATTAAGTCCAGGATGATGGACAGGATGATGAACCCGCAAGGACTCAGTGGGGATCAGATGCCCAGGGTCTGATCACACCCAAAGCCTACAAGTCCCTTCATCTTCTGTCCTCTTCTTCAGCTCATTACCACAAAACTCCAAGGACTACAACTCTCCTGGACTCAAGAAACACCACAAATCCCAGCACCACTGAAACCAAGGTAGTCACATCACAGCTGGGGCATAATCTTTTTATGTGCTTCAGTTTCCCACATTAGAAGCAGAGAATTGAGCCTTGCCCTGTAACACCTGGAAACTTTCCTGTGATGGCATTTCCCCATCACCTTCTAGAGAAGGGAAAAAACCCCAATTAGAGAGACACTCCACAGATGTCAGGTAATTGATTGATAGCTTAGCTACCCTCTCAAACACAGGTGATGATCTATTAAGCATCTGGGCCTTATAAGTAGACAGAGGGAGCTCAGTGGGGGGAAAAGACAGCAGAGGAGGCTGGATTCTCCTGCAGAGAAGGCCCAGTAGGCTGGGTGTGGCTGGAGAACTGAGCCACAGGAATAGAGCTAATTCCTGTAGTGGGCCCCTGAAGTCATGGTCTGCGGACAAGCCAGAGGTCAGAACCAGGAGTTAGGAATCAGGAGTTCAGAGGCAGGCAGGGACTAGAGCTGGACAGGAAGCAGGTCTGGTGCAGCTGTGGGCATGGAATGCATGGAGCAGCCACTGTGGTGCTATTGATACAGGGCTTCAATGTTGTTTCTTCTGACCGGTCAGGGAGCATAGTCACTTAGTGTGGGTTTATTGGGCCCAGCTAAGCTCATTGGGTTACTAGGCAACCAAGACCATTGAGGGATCCTCCTAGGGCCCCTCGAGCCTGGTTTGTCATGGCACCTTTGGTGAAGTTCCTA
Source organism: Macrochelys suwanniensis (assembly GCA_033296515.1). Classification (NCBI taxonomy): domain Eukaryota; kingdom Metazoa; phylum Chordata; order Testudines; family Chelydridae; genus Macrochelys; species Macrochelys suwanniensis. The sequence goes on from CM065779.1 coordinate 80,302,257, forward strand.
TAGGAGATCAGAAGGGTGAACATTTCTTTCTGGTTCTCTTCTGGCCCGTACTCCTTCTAGTCTATTAGAAACTGGGGCTTCCCCCGATACATCAGGAGTTGAGGACCATATCATGTAATATGAGGACTACATATTCCCCCTGCCTGTGAACAATTACTGGGGGTAGAGGTGGATCTACCCAGTTGCGAAAAGGGTTGTCAACGAATGATTTGAGGAGAGAAACATAAAAGATGGGGTGAATCTTGAGTGATTCTGGGAGTTGAAGCTTGTAGGCTGCTGGGTTTATTTGTTCAGTGATCCAAAAAGGACCCAGGTATTGATGGTCAAGCTTGGATCACATATTGTCTGTTTTCAGGTTTTGAGTCAAGAGGCAAAGCTTACCCCCAAATATAAGAAAGGCTGGAGGGGTTTGTTGCTTTCTATCAGCGTAGTGCTAATGTGTTTCGTTAGTGGCAAGTAAGTGCTCTTTGAGCTCCTGGTGTGTTTGCTGGATGTGCTGTACCAATTCCATGGCACCCCGGTATGGCCGAACCTTTGAGCAGCTCCAGATGGAATGAGGGGTGAAAACCAAAGTTTGCAAAGAATGGAGTCCATTCGGTTGAAGTGTGGCTTGAGTTGTTGTACACAAACTCAGCTAAATGTTTCAATCATCCTGATGGAAATTCAGGCAACAGCAAAGGTACTGCTTCATGGTCTGACCGACCCTTTCAGTGTGGCCAACTGTTTACAGATGGTAGGCTTTTGAGGTGAGGGGAGAAAAATTCATGCTAGAACTGAGAAATGAACTGGGGACTTTGATCTGAAATGATGCATGTGCTGATTCTGTGCTCCAGGAAGGCGTGTGTGGTTTCACAGGAAGATGGAACAGTGAGCCAGGGAATAAAATGGACCATCTTGGTCAGGAGGTCCACTATGGTCAGGATAACTGAGTGCCCTTGGGAGCACAGTAATGCAACAATAAAGTCATTGAGAAGTCTGAGAAGGTGGGGCCTTTCTGGAGGGGAACTCCCTGCCGTAGGGCAAAGTCCCCTCTTATCTTCTAGTTGGCTGCTCAAACTGTCACACACCAAGATGTTGGCAGTGCAACCTAGTGGTTGGAGCAGGAGTCTTGCCTGCTGGTCAGAGTAGAATGAGAGGACAGAACCCAAGGCATGGTCAAGAGAGAAGCCAAGGGTCAGAGCTAGGAGTCAGAACAGAGCCCAAGGGCAAAGCCAGAGCTGTGGTCCGGAGACAAGCCAAGAGTCAGAGCCAGGAGTTAGGGATCAAGACTTCAGAGGCAGGCAGGGACTAGGGCTGGAGCAGAGCAGGCAAGGGTTCATGCAAGGGCTGGGCAGGTAGCAGGTCTGGTATAGCTGTGGGCATGAAATGCATTGAGCAGCCACTGTGATCATCTGTTGGCTCTTCTGATCAATCAGGGAGCGCAGTCACTTATTACAAGCTTATTGGTCCCAGCGAACCCTGGAGGCAGCTGAGTTCCTGACAAGCCCAGGAAGAACTGTGAGCTGAGCCCAGGAGGGGCAAAAGACCTTTTGTTTACATTGGGACTTTAGTATCCGATTGTCAGGAAGTCCCATTATCAGAAGGTTTCATGGTTCACAGGGCAGCTAGTGCCCATTTGAGCTACTGCTGACAATTCTTTTCATATGCCAGATCTAGCCTTACCCAAACAAATTCTTGTTCTTGTTTTGCTTCCTCTTCTGTTTTCTGTTGTGAGGCTTTCACTTCTTCCAGCGCCCGTCCCTGTTTGCCTTGTGTAACTGTGTCTCCAGGGCTTGTAAACTGACTTGACATCTTCTGTTCAACTCTCTCAACCAGTTCCATCTGACTCGTCGACTCCTCGCTCCTCCTCACCATAGGGCCACCAAGCCAAACACCATGTCCGGCGAGGGTTGTCTTATGGCCAGCTAGGTCATGCTTTACCTTTTCCTGTAATGGGGCTGGGAAATTAGGCCAGCTGCTACCTACAGTTATGGGCCAGAGGAGGTCTCTCACCCCACCAACCCTCACAGCTTGCTCATTCATCCTTTTTGTTCTATTTCTATCTTCGCTGTTGAGTAGACCCGTGTCTCTCCATGTACACACGAAATGTACACCAGCAAATGCTGATCTCTTCTCACCATTGAGAGGCTACTCCCCTGAACTAGCATTTGCCTGCACCCAGAGTCAACTAGTCCTCTCATTTCCCATCCAACTACTTTAGCAGTTACCTGGTAGGCTGGAGTGCACCCCTATCAAGGAAACATCCCAAGCCACAGACTTGACTGAAACAGCAGTCCAAATAGCTGCACTTCATTCTTATATGACCCAGTTGGCCAGGTCGGAAACACACAATTGGGTTCTCCTGACCAATTCCCAGGTGCCTCTCCCAGATACCCAGTGGCAATTGAGATGCCACTACCTCCTCTACTTTCTTAGTTGTAGAATTATCTAAGAATTTATCTCTGTGTGTCCCCTTTTCCATTGCTGTGTTGTACTTCTCTGTTGCTTTGCTTCCCTCGGAGTGGCCCCTTTGATCCAATCCCTCTTTCAGGTGGTTCAGCACCATCAGCTTCCATGAAGGCCTATATCCTCCCTCTGCTTCATCAGTAGAAGTTGGCAGAAACATTTGGACCCAAATTTGGGCTCTGGTAGGCAAGACCCTTAGGAATTATTCTAGGATTATAAGGTTCACCACCTTATCTAATGAATTTGTGTCAGGGTGCAACCATCATGTTACCAGGTCTCATAAACGTAGTGCTGCTGCTATGGGACACACCACCTCTGGGAAAAGATCTATCCTAACTGGTGGCAGTATGCTTCTGGGGTCAGCCCAGAATGGCCTCTTTTACAGTTTTGTAGGACTGTGCCTGCTCATTGGACAAAGCTTGGTAGGCTGCCTGAGCTTATCCCAAGAGGAACAGGGCTATTTGAGCTGCCAAGGAGGATTTGGTCCACCTTGCTGCAGTCTCTACCCTATTGAAAGTATGCAAAATGCCTCAGGGTCATCACCTGGGCCCAATTTTGCCAGGTCTGGTACTGGTCTGCCAGAATTCTCTTATCCTGGAACTATATGGGTTCCTGGGGTCCACTTCTCTAGGCAGTGCATGAGATGTTCCTATTGAACTTCTTACTGTTGTTGCTGCCCTTATAGTGGGTGCAACATTAGAATGTGCATCTGCCCTGTTGGGTTGCCAGCATATGGACCAAGTCCTCCATCTTCCCCCCAAAAATGAGTCAGTCCCTCTGAACCTACTGTGATACAGCATGGCCAGAAGGCAGCAGGAGAGTGATCTAGGATGAGGAGAAGCCTTATTCCCTGTAGATTAATTAAAAGCACCTGAAACCAATTAGAGCACCTGAAGCCAGTCACCTGATAAAATCCCCCTGCTTCAATCAGCCAGAGGAGGAGTTGGAGCAGAGTGAGGAGGAGTTGGAGCAGTTTGGAGGAGTTGAATCAGAGTGGTTTGGTGGTGGAACAAAGAGCAGTTTGGAGGAAAGCGGAGGAGAGTTTTGAGAAGTGCTGTGGCGGGCTAAGAAGACCAAGATCCTAGGTAAAGGGACACCTGGTTTGTGCAGAGGGAAGGCAGGAAGCCCCACAAGCTGAAGGTCAGGAGAGGGAAGTAGCCCAGGGGAAAGAATCACTGGTACAAGTGGTTCACCTGCTATCACAGGGCCCCTGGGCTGGGACCCGGAGTAGAGGGCGGGCCCGGGTCCCTCCCCCTCCACTCCCATTCCCTGGGATACTAGTAGGATAGCTGTTACCCCAGTTCAGGGGCAAGAAATGGCACCCTGAAACCCCCCCCCCCAAGAAGAGAAAGTGCGGGACCCATCATAGTAGTGCCGGCAATTTGCCACACTACCTTTAAGGTAGTTGGTATGTTCCTCCTTCCTCAGAAAGTGGTCTCAAATTCCAATTCTGGTAGCATATGCAATAGCCCATCTTTACCTCGTGGGTGCTCCCTTGTCTCTGGTCAGTGTTGCATGGAATCCTTGCCTCTGGTGCCCCCTATGGGGCGCTCCCTTGGCTTGCAATGGCCTTTCCCAGCCTTCACTTTCTCCCTCTGGGTGTTCTGTGGCTTGGCCCTCCAGCCAAGTCACATGAAAATCTAAATCCCTTCCAGGATAACATGTACAAGTCCAAATGAAAGTCCAAATCTTCAAACTACCCCTTCTGCCCCTCTCAGGCTACAATGTAGTTCTCTGGTTGGCCCTACCTAAGGGCTTCCCCTGTAGGACCCTAGCCTGCTCTTGTAGTAGTATTCTTACATTGTTTCCTGACTGTTAAACCCTATCTTAGCCAGGGCGTCTCTCCCCACCAGAGAGACCTGCTCCTCTGCAGTCTCAATCCAACTGAGCTCCCTCAGTCTACTTATAAGGCCTAGCTCCACCTCCTCTGACCAGAAGGCAATTAGTTAATTGCCCACCCAGATGCCTTGTAGGTGACAGGTATTAAGCCCATCACAGTGACCTTGGAAAAAGAATTTTTGAGTCTGTTGGCTAACGAAGCTTGGGGCTGTAACTTAAGAATTTGCTCCTGAGAAATGAACAGGCTGTAGGATGTGAGGCCATATGGGGAAACTTTTAAAAGGAGGGAGGACCTAGTCGGATTCCACAATCCTAGAAGAAACAAGGGTATGAGCCCTAAGTTGGATAAACCTTGGGAGGGACCCTGCACAGTACGGACCCAAATAAATGAAGTGGTGTACAAGGTACAGTTGAGTCCCAGGACTAAACCCAAGGTTGTCCGTAAGGACCATCTAAGGTGGCATAAGGGGAAGAGAATTTCAGCTTGGCTGCCCACTGAATCTGAGAATATAGCAATGGAAGTTGAGACTGGAAAAGTTGTTAGAGATGAATCCACCCCTCAAATAAGAATGGGCAGGGTCTGCCTCAGCCAGCAAATTCTACAGAAACAACAGATGCTCCTCAGGGCCTGGTTGGTAACTGAATGGAAACCCAGCAAGAGAAAAGTCCCAAAGGTATTTGGGTGTGAATACAATTATTTTAGGTTGGTGATGTGGAACTATCACATATGTAAATAGTTAAACATTTGTCACATCTGTTTGGGATGGGTTATTGCCATTTTAGGCCTCATCAGGATGATGAACAAAGCCAAGGTTGTTATAAGCTGGCAAAAACTTGTTATAGGTTAAATTAAAACCCTATTGAGATTGATAGGTGTGAACTCACCCCTTGACTGTGAAGATGACGGACAGAGATCAGAAACAGGATTTGATGAGAGCTTGGATGTGAGGAGCAGAGCTGGGTGAAATTTTTCAGACCAAACTTTGTTTTTGTTTCGTTTTGTTTTTTGGCCAAAAAATTCAGATTCAGATCATTCTGAAAATCTGTGTCAAAACATTTTGAGAATTCATATTAAATGCACTGTTTTGGGTGGAAAAAGGAAATGAAATGAATCAAGACATTTCATTTAAAAACATTTTGAAACTAAACGTTTTGATTTTTCAATTTTAAGCCATTTTTTTATTTTGAAAGTAATTTCAACTTTATTAAAAATATGTAAAAATATCAAACCTAAATGTTTCTTTTCAGATCGAACATAATGTTTCATCTGACCTGAAATGAATGGATTTTTTTACTTTTCAAATAAACAAAAAAATTGAAAAAACAGCTTATTTATTTTTTAAAGTTTTGGTAGGGCCAAGAAACCCCAAAAAACCAACCCAATAATTTGGACAGCTCTTGTGAGGAGTGAAGGAAAGTTAAGAGTCAAAGATGACCCTAGGTTGTAAGCTTAAGTGTCTAGAACAGGGGTCGGCAACCTTTCAGAAGTGGTGTGCCAAGTCTTCACTTATTCACTCTAATTTAAGGTTTTATGTGCTAGTAATACATTTTAATGTTTTTAGAAGGTCTCTCTCTATAATATATAACTAAATCTCTCTCATGATCTCTCTCGGTAGCTTTAAGTGCACTCCGCAGATCTCCAAACTTTGATGCCCATAATTCTGAGCTTTTTAACTGAATGAGCTGCATTTCGAAATCTTCAACACCCATCCACTGAAATACAGACAAATCCAAGTTGCTTTCGTTGAACTTTTCAGGTTTAGTTAGGAAAGAAAGCATTGGGACAAATCGCTGGAAATCTTGAAATCTGTCAGAAAATTCTGATTCCAGTTCTTGCATGTACATTACAATCTCATCCACACTGACAGTGCAACGTGTCAATAGCTCTTTTATGTGTTGGACGTAGCAGAAAGTCGAAGTTCGAATATCCTGAGAAAAAACTGCTAGTTTTACAACAAATGCCTTCCAGGTTTCATGAAGATCCAGAACCATTTGCCCTGCACCCTGGAGATGGAGGTTGAGTTCGTTTAGGTGAGCAGTGATGACAATTAGAAACATGAGTTTACGCAGCCATTTGTCATCATGCAGTTCGGGGTAGTTTTGTCCTTTTTCTGACAAAAAGGCCCTGATTACATCAAAACAGTTTACAAAGCACACCAAAACCTTGGCACAACTTAGCCACCAAATGTTGCTGTGAAGTGAAATGAATGGACATCTAACTTTGCTTTCTTAAGAGCTGACATTTTGTTAAATGTACCCCTTAACTTACAGTGGGGGGGGGAAATCGCAACAGACAGCACACACAACGTCAAACACAATGTGCTTTTCCATGTGACGTGATAGTGATGTAAGCAGCAAATCAGGATTTTAAAATATCCCAGTACAGTGGCGCTGGAACAATTTTTAAGGTGGGGGTGCTGAGCTGTGCCTTCTCTTGCCCTTGTCTGCACCCCTCACTGCTCCAGGCTGGGGCCAGTGGGCCACAGCTGGGGGGCGGCTGCAGAGCCCTGAGCCGGCAGCTGGGACCCCAGGATGGCAGCAGAGCGCCCGGGACCCAGGTAGTGTGAATGCCACTCAAAATCATCTCGCGTGCCGCCTTTGACATGCGTGCCATAGGTTGCTGACCCCTGGATTAGAAAGAGAGAGTGGTATTGTTAACAGAGACAGATAAATTGGGGGAAAGAGATAAAGTCTCTTTTTAGACATATTTAATTCCCCTGAGGAAATACCAAAGATACAAGAGGTGACAGAAGCACAGATGGAGCAGGAGAAATCTGGGGTAAAAATATAGATTTGAGAGTCATGAACATATAAGTGGACACTAAAACAAGAGTAGTACATCAGTTCACCCTAGGGGTGAATGAAGAGAGAGTACCAAAGAAAGACCTCTAGGGGACAGCTACCAAAAGGGAAGGGAGGAAGGTGAGAAGGCAATGCTAATACAGCAGTAAAATAAATAAATAAATTAAAGAGGAGAACCAGGAGAGGCAAGAGTTCCAGAAGTCTGGAAAGAAGACTTGAGGGGAAAGTGCTGGCCCACTGTATGAAAGACCTCAAAGATAACAAGGAGGATTAAAAATAGAGAAGAGGCCTCTAGACGTCGTTAAGAAGTGGCCATTAATTACTTTGGTGGGAAAAGATTCAATGGAATGGCATGAACTGACACTAGACTGAAGGATATATATGACTGGGAACTGGAGAGGAAGTCTTGGCAACAGGAGTAAACAATATGCTAACGAATTTTTCTGTCCACCTAACTACTGCCTCTTGAGGGGGTGGATTAACTACAGCAACAGAAAAAATCCTTCCGTCACTGCAGCAAGTGTCTATACTATGGCGCTACAGTGGCACAGCTGCAGCACCATAGCCGTGCTACTGTAGTGTCTGTGGCATAGACATACTCTAAGTAGGCAGGAGGAGGTGGATCAAAGAGAGGTGAAAATTGGCCAAGTTTGTAGTGGATAAATTGCATTTTATAGTAACACATATGGTTTCAGTACAATGCAAGGTAAATTCTCTCCAAACCTTAGACCTGGCCTTCATGTGTATGCTCACAAAACTGGGTGTATCCTTACTTGCACTTGTATATGCAGGTGTAAACACCTGCTAAAACTTGAATAATAGGGCATTGCTTTTAAATAGCTCTAACATATACATGTGCATGCAAGTGTTAGAATTTGCACCTCCAAATCCCATGGCCTCAGTGGATATCGTGGGTACAAATTCTAATAATGGCACATGTGCACATTTCAGATTATTTAAATGGCACAAACAAGTGTAAACGTGCATGTATATTTTTGTGAAATGTGAGCACAAGTATGTGCATGCCCAAAATGGAATATGCACAAGTGAGGTTGTCATTTATAAGTTTACCCCTACATACATAACTTTTCATAAAAAAGATATGGGAAATACATATTTATTGTCTGAATATAAAAGGCACCTTTAATAATTGGCCCAGTATAGGGTCTCAATCCTGCGGACTTTGCACATCCAAAATTTAGGATTTTGATGTACACAAGGACTGCAGGATTGGATCTTAACCTTTTAAGCAATTCATTGAAAACAAGTCTTGCTTTTCCCATCCTTAGAGTCAAGTTATGGTCACTTTCTATTCCAATTTAAGGACTAATTCCTTCAAAACTTTACTCTAACAAGTAGTCCTCACTTGCTTGAGTAATCCCATTAACTTCTACAGTGCTACTCACATGATTAATGGTTTTCAGGATCGGGCCCTAATTTTCAACAATAAAATATCACCAAATGTCTCAAATGTCATTTTTAACCTAAACTTGATCCATATCTGGATTTTAAGAGGTTGAATAGGAAAATATCTCCATAAAGCAACAACCACGCTCAAAAGCATTCCAAACTATATATAGTATCTGCAAATGCAACATTTTCTTACATAGGTATTAAAAGCATCTATGACTGTTCTTAGAAATCATTAGTCTGTAATTACAAGTCTATCGTATTCTTTAGCACTAGATATATCACATGCAACTATTTACTTCAATGGTGTATTCTTCATAATATAATAACTAGCTAATAAGTATTTAAAGAGCAATTAAGTTATAAATAAAATGTGATGATAACATTTAGGCCATGGTGATACTATCACCATATTATATATATGAAATACAAATGAATGAAATAAAGGAGCACATTTAAGAAATCCAAGCCTGTTTAGCAATGTTATGTAAGCCTCTTAGATTAAACAAAAAAATCTACTAACAAACGAGAAATAAAATGTATAAGCTGAGTACCGAGAATCAAACATGGCCATGAACTGGGGGTATCTGACATTTCCATCTTCATCAAGGGGGATTCTGTCAAGTAGCAGCTCAAACTCTTCATCAGTAATCTCCACGCCAAACCTGAAACAAACAGCAGTTAGCAGCAGTCACTCACGGAGTTCACATTTGGGTCAACAGTACCCACAATACCCTAAGCATATGGCTGCCATTAACTCTTTGTTATTGCTTCGGTCCTCAAGATCAAGAGCACCACGTGAATATCAGAGGTTAATCAGGGTTTTGATCGCTTCAGCTTTCTCAAAGAAAGAAATTCTACCACAGAATCCCGCATTGGTGAGGCACAGAAATAGAAATACTAGCATATTGAACTCTCTGCAATTGTCCTCTATAAAAAGTTATTCATTACACTAAAACACTAGTTTAAGCAATACCAGTTAACTCTGAAAGGCCTTTCATTTGGACTGTTTAGCATGAAAGAAAATGTAGAGAAAAAGTGGCTTTTCGAAAAACAGCTACTTAATGCTTTTGGAAAGCATTTCATAATGGCTTTAAAGACATTTTGCATACAAATATTTAAAAAGTGGCAGTGTTTATTCATCAGCAAGAAAGTGTTTTCATCTCTCAAGAACAATCAAAACATAATCCTTGAAATACTGGCATAAATAGGAATGACTTAAGCAATAGTAATGAACAAGGCATTCATTCATCATTTTGCAAAGCTGATAAGACACAGCTGACTTTTGGGGGGGATATACTTTCCTTTTCCACAGGCAATGAAAGCATACACTAAACATAGCATTTATTTGTTGTTTTGATTTTCATCATCACCCTCTGCCACTTTACATAACTCAAGAAAATACTCTATGAGGGTATCATTTGTTCTAAACTCCACAGAGCTTATTTTTAGGGAGTTCTGACTCACCAACATTTGGGGAGCAAGGAGAAAATGCACAGTACAAAATCAGCCTATTTGACCTGGTTTATTTGTCAGGAAGTCCATGCAAAGGGACAGAGTCAATTGTTGCTCTCAGAAGATTTAGTTTTTCTTTAGTGTCACTTAGTTACATTTACACCTCAGTATTGCTAATGCAATGTCAATACACTGTCAATCTGAGAAAAAACAAAGCACTCTCTGTTTTTTCCAAATGAAACCTAACCTGGCTAGGGTGCTCCAGTAAACCAGCTTCCAGGGAATCCATGGTTGTAGTTAAAGAATGCTGTCATGCCTTTTGGAGATAAATTATTGGGCTACGTGATCAAAGGTAAGCATTGGTTGCTGCTGTGCCCACACACTAGGACTCCGTAGGGACCAAAGGGTTGACACGCAGGACTGGGGACTTAGTATATTTGTGTCACTACTTATTTAAAAGTGAGAACCAACCATCTTCAAGAAGATGGATAATCTCCAACCAAAACAAAACATACAAAATAAACAAAGTCTGGTCCCCGCTGACTGGAGGGGGGAAGAGAGAGAGAGATAGGGAAATAGATCAGCTGTGTCTCTTTTATCATTGTAGTGGGCCCTAAGATAACTCAGTAATGAGAGCCATATAAGATAAGACACAGAGATAGGCACGCAGGCATGTCTCCCACTCAAGGCAGCATAGAGGCACAAGGAGAGAAAGGTTTCAGAGTAGCAGTTGTTTTAGTCTCTATCCGCAAAAAGAACAGGAGTACTTGTGGCACCTTAGTGACTAACAAATTTATGTAAGCATAAGCTTTTGTGGGCTGCAGCCCACTTCATCGGATGCATAGAATGGAACATATAGTTGAAAGATATATATATATATACACACACACACATACAGAGAAAATGTGAAAAGGTGGAAATTGCCATACCAACGCTAAGAGGCTAATTAATTAAGATGAACGTACGGAAGTACTTGTGGCACCTTACAGACTAACACATTTATTTGAGAATAAGCTTTCATGGGCTACAGTCCACTTCATCAGATGCATAGAATGGAACATATAGTAAGAAGATATATATACATACAGAGAATCATGAAAAAGTGGAATTTGCCATACCAACTCTAAGAGGCTAATTAAGGAGAGCTAATAGCACCACACGATCCATTGTCTACAGCCAAGCTCTAAGGGCTTGTCTTCACTACCTGCCGGATCGGCGGGTAGCAATCAATCTATCGGGGATCGATTTTTCGCGTCTCGTTTAGACGCGATTAATCGATCCCCGAACGCGCTCCCCGTCGACTCCGGAAATCCACTTCCGTGAAAGGCAGAAGCGGAGTCGATGGGGGAGCGGCAGCGATCTACTCACCGCCGTCCTCACGGCCAGGTAAGTTGATCTACGATACGCCGACTTCAGCTACGCTATTCACGTAGCTGAAGTTGTGTATCGTAGATCGATCCCCCCATCTAGTGTAGCCCAGGGCTAAGATACAACCGCATTTGCTCCAATCCCTCAGAAAGAGACAAACACCTACAAGATCTCTACCAAGCATTCTTAAAACTACAATACCCACCTACTGAAGTGAAAAAACAGATTGACAGAGCCAGAAGAGTACCCAGAAGTCATCTACTACAGGACAGGCCCAACAAAGAAAATAACAGAACGTCACTAGCCGTCACCTTCAGCCCCCAACTAAAACCTCTCCAACGCATCATCAAAGATCTACAACCTATCCTGAAAGACGATCCCTCACTCTCACAGATCTTGGGAGACAGACCAATCCTCGCTTGCAGACAGACCCCCAACCTGAAGCAAATACTCACCGTCAACCACACACCACGCAATAAAAACACTAACCCAGGAACCTATTCTTGCAACAAAGCCTGATGCCAACTCTGTCCACCTATCTATTCAAGTGACACCATCATAGGACCTAATCACATCAGCCATGCCATCAGGGGTTCTTTCACCTGCACATCTACCAATGTGATATATGCCATCATTTGCCAGCAATGCCCCTCTGCCATGTACATTGGCCAAACCGGACAGACTGTACACAAAAGAATAAATGGACACAAATCTGACATCAGGAATCATAACCGTCAAAAACCAGTGGAGAACACTTCAACCTCTCCGTTCACTCGATAACAGATTTAAAGGTGGCAATTTTGCAACAGAAAAACTTCAAAAACAGACTCCAACAAGAAGCTGCTGAACTGGAATTAATTTGCAAATTAGATACTATCAACTTAGGTTTGAACAGAGACTGGGAATGGCTGGGTCATTACGCAAATTGAATCTATTTCCCCATGTTAAGTATCCTCACACCTGCTTGTCAACTGTCTGATATGGGCCATCTTGATTATCACTACAAAAGTTTTTTATCTCCTGCTGATAATAGCTCATCTTAATTAGCCTCTTAGAGTTGGTATGGCAACTTCCACCTTTTCACATTTTCTCTGATATATATATATCTCTTCCTACTATATGTTCCAGTCTATGCATCCGATGAAGTGGGCTGTAGCCCACGAAAGCTTATGCTTAAATAAATTTGTTAGTCTCTAAGGTGCCACAAGTACTTCTGTTCTTTTTAAGGAGAGAAAGAACAGCAACTTTCCTGTAAACTTGATATAGGAATTTATCCTACTTTATATAAGTGCATTACGGCTTTGGGAAAAGCAAAGTAGAATTCATAGTATTACTGAAGTCACCTAAGCAGCAGGACAACAAAACATCCATGATCTGTTCAAAAGAAATGGTGATCAGAATCTCTCCACTTGGACTTTGTTAATGGCAATGGAACAAACTGACTGTGGGTCAGTTAAAAACTAGGAATGACAATGTTTTACACCCACTTGGCACTCCCTTTCCACAAGAGCAAACCACTGCTGTGGTGGGGGTTCTCTTCTATGGTAGTTAGTGCCAAACTCCCATCCCTTGTCTTGGGGTGTGGAAACTTCCGACAGCCTTTGGGGAGGCAGGGATTCATCCAGAAATCAGTCCAGCCCCTTTTCCAGCAAGCAAACATCCAAGTGGCCCTGGAACTTCAGTCTCTCAGTCATCAATCAGCAGCACCGCCTTCACTTTTGGCTCTGGTTGATTCTCACGTGCAGTGCAGCATGGTGAAATCTCATAGTCGCCTGCAGACAGGCTGCCCCCAGTCCTGAGCCCAGACTCTCAGCCTGCTGTGTCCCTGCTGGAATGCCATCCCCTCGAGCAATCAGAGGCGAGCTGGCAGCAGGAAGTGGCAGTAGGATTTCCTTCCAGCTCTCTAGACAACCAGGGCTATAGGTTTAATTTGTAATGAAAGATGTGCTGGGGCTCAAGCAATTTTTTTAATGTCATAATGGATGCAGCAAGCCTAGAGGTGCGGGGGCTCAGCCCTGGCAAACCCTGGCACAAAGTAAGCACTGGCTGTAGGGGTGAAAGGCTGGCCCTCTCACATTGTGGAACCATTAGGTGGGGATGCCATGGTACACGAGATGCAACCTAAGCTGTTCTGCAGTGATGCTGTGCAGCTATTCATAGAACGTTAGGGCCAGATCCTCAGATGGCGAAAACTGATTTCAATTGAGCTACAACAGTTTACACAGGTTGAGGATCTGAAAGGCCTTGAAGAAACAGGCCAGCTATCCAAAATAATACTCCTGATATCAGTAGAGTTACCCTGAATTTAGTCTGATGTAATTGAGATCAGAATAGTGTATACTGGGTGAAGCATCAAAGACTGGGGGATATTGAGGGATGGATCACTTGATGATTACCTGTTCTGTTCATTCCCTCTGAAGCACCTGGCACTGGCCACTGTTGGAAGACAAGATACTGGGCTAGATGGACCATTGGTCTGACCCAGTATGGCTGTTCTTATGTTCTTATGACTGGAGTTGGCACAAAAATATCTTTGGAAGATTTCTGGGCCGGACAAACAACCACGCAGGGACATTCACAAAAAAAAAAAAAATCTATATCCATGTCTTCAGATGAACTGTGAAACCAAAGTCTCCAGAGTTCCTGCTGTTGCATACAACTTAGAATAGCTCCAAGTTCCCCAAACATGACTGGACACAAAGGAGCTGATCCTGAACATCTGGCCTACTGATGTGTCCAGAGTTTTTCTTCTGATGAAAGAATGATGTGTCGTGTGTGTGACACTGGAGGAGGAAGATGGGGCTATGCAGGTTTCTGAAACGTGCCTTATCCTCCTGCCTTAATTACTACATCTGAGAATTAAGGAAATATAAGAGAAAGGTCTGGAGAAAGCAAGCAATGGGAAAGAGGTGTAGTGATTCTACATCAACATTGTATTCTGACATTGTGTCACTTATTAAAATTCCAGAGACCTATTTAACATTACTGATCCGAGGATTTCAGGGAACATGCTGTGACTACATTACATCCATGATGCCTATTGGTGTGAAAACAGAAAGAGCCTTTATTGAAGTGGGTATTTTGCGTATACCAAATTATGCTAAATTAAAATATTGTACCTTTCGTCCCAAAAGGATCCTTAATGCTTTACAAACTTAACCAATGGATACAAACCCAGTAAACACAGGGATCACATCATCCAGCACTCAAATGCAGCCACTATTTAGTAACACACAGCAGCACTGCACAACAGATGAATCACTGAATTCTCTGGGGCATATTTTCAAAGGCAGGTGCAATAGGCAGGGATTGAGAAACAGCTATCTGTTAGCCGGAGGGCTACGCCCATTTAGATAGAAGCTGATAAAAAATATGAGAGACCGGTTAACAGAGAGGTTCAGGGGAAATTATAAAGTAATGCATCATCCCTGAATTAGAGCCTGATTAAATCACACACGGTCATGAGTCATTACTGTGCAAGGCTCCAGCCAATCCACAAGCCAGGAGCAGGTCTGGAGATACAAGTCTCACAGGAGAGAGGACAGGATCTATTCGAAGAGAGGGGGCATGGCTGGAGTGTGCTGCACTCTACCAGTCTCCAACTGGAAGAGAGGCTGCGGAGGGCATGATCTAAACTGATATAGGTCAGGCTTAAACAGATATAAGTGTCTCCATATAGAATTGCTCTGGTTCAACATCACATCTTTAATTGAACCAGTGCAAATTCTGTGTTTAGACAAATCCTATGAATCTGACCATGAAAAAAGACCTGTTAGTGTATTTACTATCTCTCTCCGCTTTTACAGCAGTGTTCTTCACAGTACATTTATAGAGCTTTATGCAGCCTAGTTTTAAATGACTGAAGCGACTACACTTATCTTATTCTGCAACCTAAAACATCTTGCTGGCAGGAAGTTTTTCCTGATAGCCCAAACTTTCCCTTTCTTAATTTCATCCCATTGTTCTTAGTTATTCCCCCACATACCACATTAACCAATTCCTCTCCTTCTGTGGTGTTTACAGACTGAAATACTTGAAGGCTTGTTGTGTCCCCTGTTTAGTTGTTGCAGAGTTCCTTTAATCTTTCCTTGTCAATTAATCCCTCTAGCCACCAGGTGATTTTGTTGCTCTTTTTCATACTCCTTTCAGGTTGTCACCAACTCTTTGTCCAGAATAGTGCACAATTTGGTTGTAGAGATAGGGACTTAACTCAATGCTCTGTGTGAGGTGATACCTTTGCAGCCCAAAACTGCATTAACCCTTTCTGCATCCAGATCACACTGGTCCTGTGTATTAAAAAAAAAAAGCAGTCAAGGCTACTGCTTCACACTGTGCATGGGTGTGTGGAGTCCCTCAGTGTAGGCTTTTCAGAGCCTGACCTCAACCCCATCACAGAATTTAAGGCCTAACACAATGTGCAGGAGAGACCTCAATATTGATGCAAAAATGACATTAATAAAATTATTATAACTGAACGTCTTTTAAGTCATTACAAAATTGTTTGCACTTTTACTGAATACTAAGATATAGCTACAAGAATGTTATAGCCAGGATGCTTAGAAATACGATACATATGCTTAGCTAATTAGCTTACAAAATGTTAAACCTATTCAGAGAAATTTCAGAAGGTTTCTGCTTCTGTCTTCCAAGGACAAGCAACCATCAAGCAGACAAACCATGAAAACACTTTTAGGAAGAACCCTGATTGTGAAAGGAATGCAGGGTTGTGTTATCAAAGCAATAAATATAGAGGTAAAGTGGGCCTATACAAACCCTTCTTCCCCCTTCTCAAAGAAAAACCTGAGTTTAAACCCACATAAAATTCTAGAAATATCTTTATTGAAATTGATTTCTTTTGTAAACACACTAAAGTCTTCATTCTTTAAACTTGGAGAACATTTATGGTGGGAAACCTCTTACAAAAGATACTGGTTACTTCCAACTCATGTTTCCACTTAATGGTGAAAACCTTTGTTGTATCTCAAATGCTAAAGGTGGCATAAGCTTCTTTCAGTATTTATATTTGCAAATATTTTGTATCTAAATATAAACCTTCATTTAACAACTGTCTGATATTATTGTTATATGAATAGTAAGATGTGTTATGTACAACTATAGCAGTGTCATTCGATGCTAGACTAATTACTAATGTAAGAAGCTATTTAAGTATAGAATATTTATATTAATGGGGAATTAATTAATCACTGGCGTCGTACAAGCAAACCCTCTCTCCTAAAAGCAGGAAAACAAGAAAATCTTTTTTCTAAAATTGTCAGGTAGAGTCAAGAACTTAGGCTAAAGACTTTCTAAGAGTTGTTTAATTTTAAAAAAGACTCTTTTGAGAATTGAAGACTCATGTAAACAGGAATGTTTGGACTTTTCAAAAACAGAATTTCAGTTCCTGTCAAACATTCATAGATGTTTTAAAAAAATCACAGAAAATGGACTGAATAAAAAGAAAACCTTGAAAGTTAATTTTAACTCTCTGCATCTTTCCTGCCACAAGAAAAACAAAGGCAATTAAAGAAATGTTGCATATTAATTAAACAGATGAGACTTCATATTCAGGAGCTGAAAGTGTCACCTAAACCAATCCCAGAGGCATGGAGCCAATGAAAGAGTAACAACAACTAATTTGAATCTAAACAAGCATGAAGGAGGTGTAATTCTCTATAAGTTAATGAAAGTAAGGTGAGCACCCCACACTCACACCCCTGCTACTCTGCTTAGACAGCAATCACTTGGACAGACAACTCATCCTGGCCATTTCTACAGGCAAGCCGCTACAGACAGATAAAAGATAAGAAAAACAGAAGTCTCAAGAAAAAAAAAACAACCCAAGGAAACCTCCCCAAGACTGCAACATGGATTTGTGAGAGGTAGTTAACTAAAACACTGCCAAGGGGTTAGATTTAAAACTCTTGTAATTATTTTGTTGGAATATTTAAATACTGTTGTAATTTAAAAGACTAACAGTTTTTCCTGTTAATCATTAAGTGCTTAGACCATGTATTGCTGCAGAGGAGACAGAGCTAAACAACAGTAAACAGAGAAAAAGTGGAATTTTACTGGAATTAAGATTCTTCTTAATATTGGTTAAATGGCCTACCTCAAGACAGCTCCTTAAATGACTTATTTTAAGTAACAGATTTAAATATTTTCTTCAGTTTCATAGGGTAGTTATGATTGCTTACTTTGCCAACAACAAACTGGCTGGTTATTTATTAATAACCAACAGGTCCATCTGCTCTGAAACAAAGTTATTTTGCCCATCTATAAACATTCTTAGTTATCTAAGGATATACTAAAGAATAGATTCCCAATAATTTTGGGAAACAATATAGTTGGGTCTGAACTTACCAACCTTGGGAAAGCACACTTCAAACACCTCGTTGATGGGCATAGGCCACTTACAATGATCGCATGGCTTTAACTTTAAAGCCTAGAGACCGGGACATGCCCGTCCCTAGGCTGAGTCTCGTCTGGGACCAACTAACTGGAACTAACACTAAGGGTAACCTAATGATATACAACTATTTTACAGGAAAAAACATTCGTGAAACAAGTGAATGAAGCGAAAAGCTAGCCAAAGCACCAGACGTTCCAGCACCATCACTGGTGGCAAGAAGGAACTGAGGGTGGGAGGAGCCAGCAGCACCCCTTATACCGCGGCATGTGCGCACCGCTCCAGGGGATGCCACAGCTGGTTCTCTACGGATACCACTGAGGGAAAAACTTCCAGCACTGGTGTATGTGGCAAGCACACACACCTAATATGGAATAGACATGAGCAAGCACTCGAAGAAGAATTACACCTTCCAGAAGCTGGGTAGACATATCCTAAATTTTAGTGTGATTGGCCTGTGACTCGGTTCAAAGACTGAGGGTTTTGTTAGGGCTTTGAGAGTCAGTGGTGAGCTGCAAGAGGGGAATGTCTGGAGATGCAGCATATGAGCAGTAGCGGAAGAAAGCAGGGTGTAGTGGATGGGGATGTGGGGGGTGGTACAGGGGGACAATGCCCAAGCACCAGCCACTGGAGGCTTTCTGCTTACGTGACACAAAGGCACACAAACTTTCATCAGGGTAAGGGAAGCAGGCTCCAAAGCAGCACTACAACATCATTTAAAAGGTGGTAGCATGCACTCTCCTATGTGTCAGCCTCCAGCTGTTAGCCAGTGTGAAGGATGATCAAGTCATGCCCTCTCTAAGATGAGCAGTAGCTGTGGCTCCCATTAGTACTTCCTTTTTGGTATGAGTATAACTGTATTGTGATTTTATTGTTTTATCAATTGCCTATATTATATATATATATAGTGTTTCACAAAACTTAGATCTTTCAGCTGCTCCACAGTGTTTGATATGTCAGAAAATGGACTGATTTTAGGACTAGACATAGTGCACAAGCTTAAAAAATAAAATATTTATAGAAACACTACCATCTATTTAAAAAACAAATGAACTTGCACACACATAAAACTTAAAGCATTCACTGTGTTGCACAAACATAATCCCTTGTGCTCAGTGACTGCAAGCACCAACAGTCTAGATAATTGTTGCACGTGCAAGGTGGGTGAGAAGTCACCTTGTACACCACCCCTCTCCCAAGCACATTCATATGATGCAGCCAGAATCTAGTCCTAAATTAGAATCAGGTTTGGTTTGTTTCTATTTCAGGGAGGATTATAATCAGTCCTGGGGGATCTAAACAGAATAGAAGGGAGTGAACAAGCTAGCGTGTAACAAAACCTAAACCTAATTTCCCCATACTAACTTCCCCCTAAGGTTACTCACACCTTCTTGTCAACAGTTTGAAATGGGCCACTCTCATTACCACTACGAAAGTTATTTTTCCTCCCTTGGTATCCTGATGTTAATTTAATTGTCTCGTTAGACTGACCTCACACTTGGTAAGGCAACTCCCATCTTTTTATGTATTTATACCTGCTCCTGTATTTTCCACTCCATGCATCTGATGAAGTGGGTTCAGGCCCACAAAAGCTTATGCCCAAATAAATTTGTTAGTCTCTAAGGTGTGTGGCAAATTGCTGGCACTACTATGAGGGTCCCGCACTTTCTCTTCTTGTGGGGGGTTTTCAGGGCACCATTTCTTGCCCCTGAACTGGAGTATCAGCTGTCCCACTAGTATCCAAGAGAAGGGGAATGGAGAGGGAGGGACCCAGGCCCGCCCTCTACTCTGGGTCCCAGCCCAGGGGCCCTAGGTTAGTGGGTAAACCACTTGTACTTGTGATACTTTCCCCTGGGCTCCTTCCCTCTCCTGCTTGTGGGGCTTCCTGCCTTCCCTCTGCACAAGCCAGGTGTCCCTTTACCTAGGGTCTTGGTCTTCTTAGCCCGCCACAGCACTTCTCCAAGCTCTCCTCTGCTTTCCTCCAAACTGCTCTCTGCTCCACCACCAAACCACTCTGCTCCAACTCCTTCCTCCTCCTCCTCCCCTGTCTGCCTGAAGCAGGGGGTTTTATTAGGTTCCTGAGAGGGCCTTAATTGACTGCAGGTGCTCCAATTAACCTGTAGCCACCCTCCCTAGTCTCCAGGGAACCACGCCTTAATTAGCTTAGGGCTTATATATTTCCCCTCTCACACTCTACTACTGCTGCTCCCTGGCCCTCCTGTATCACATATCCCCCTCCCCTGCTCAACACCATGGGGTTGGGCTACTTGGGACGAGAGACAGTGTTGTCGTGACAGGCTGTCCGCGTTGCCGTGTTGGCTTCCGGCTCTATGCTGTATCCGGAAATGGAAAGGTTGTAGTGATAGAAACCATCTAGTCACTCGTGCATTTCTTTCCTTGTTTGTGTGCATCCATTGGAGTGGGGCGTGGTCTGTCACAAGGGTAAACTTCCGCCCAAGCAGGTAGTACCGTAGAATCTCCATGGCCCATTTAACCGCTAGGCATTCCTTTTCTACTACGGCGTACCGTTGCTCCCTGGGCAGGAGCTTTCGGCTAAGGTAAAGGATAGGGTGCTCCTCATCCCTCACCATCTGTGAAAGGACGGCCCCAAGTCCTACCTCTGAGGCATCCGTTTGTAGGATGAATTCCTTTTTGAAATCTGGGGCTATGAGCTGCAAAGGGCTGTCCTTAGGTCTGTGAAAGCTTCCTCTGCCGCCTCAGTCCATTTAACTATCTCCGGCCCCCGAGCTCTTATCAGATCTGTCAGAGGCGCTGCCCTTGTGGCAAAGTGAGGGATGAACCGGCGATAGTACCCCACTATCCCTAAGAAGGCTCTGACTTGCTTCTTGCGGATCGGGCAAGGTGCCTTCACTTTGTTCCATTGGGGCTGCACCAGGCCCCTTCCGACTACATACCCGAGGTATCTGGCCTTGGCTAACCCTATTGCACATTTGGACGGGTTAGCAGTGAGGCCAGCCTGCCTAAGAGTATCCAGTACTGCTTCTACTTTCCCCAGGTGCGTCTCCCAGTCAGGGCTATGGATTACCACATCATCTAAATAGGCGGCAGCATACTTGGCATGGGGTGGAAGTAATCTGTCCATTAAACGCTGGAAAGTCGCGGGGGCCCCATGGAGCCCAAAAGGGAGGATGGTATATTGGAAAAGGCCCTCGGGTGTGGAGAAAGCTGTTTTTTCCTTGGCGTCCTCAGCCAATGGGATCTGCCAGTAGCCTTTTGTCAAGTCCAAGGTGGTCAAGTATCGGGCCTTGCCTAACTGATCCACCAGCTCATCAATACGTGGTATTGGGTAGGCATCGAATTGGGATACCTCGTTTAACTTCCGGAAGTCATTACAAAATCTTAGGCTGCCATCAGGCTTCGGGACCAATAGAATAGGGCTGGACCACTGGCTGTGTGATTCCTCAATCACCCCAATTTCCAGCATCTTCCTTACTTCTGCCCTAATTTCTTCTCTATTTGCCTCTGGTATACGGTATGGTTTTATCGTCACTCTTGCTCCAGGACAGGTGACGATGTGGTGTTGGATCAGCGTCGTACGGCCTGGTTGTATAGAGAACACGTCTTGGTTCCGCTGGATCATTTAAATGACCTCTGTTCGTTGTTCTGGGGCTAATTCGGGGGATATCTTTACCTGCCCTTGTGGGTCATCTGCCTGGGATGGAGCCGGCAGGACAGCCAGGCATGTCTCCCGATCAAACCAGGGTTTCAGTAAGTTAACATGATATATCTGCTCTGGCCTTCGGCGGCCTGGCTGCTTCACCTTATAATTCACCTCCCCAATGGCTTCCACGATCTCATAGGGTCCACACCAACTGACCAGGAGCTTACTTTCTGTTGTTGGTACCAATACCAGCACCCGTTCTCCTGGTTGAAATTTCCGTGTTTTTGCCTGACGATTGTAGTAGGTTCGTTGGGCCTCTTGTGCTTTCTCCAAATGCTCTCATACTATGGGAGTCACTTGGGCTATTCGTTCTCTCATCTGGGCTACGTGTGCAATGACGTTCTTCCCTGGGTTAGGTTGTTCCTCCCATTCCTCCTTCGCGATGTCTAATATGCCACGTGGGTGGCGTCCATACAATAGCTCGAAGGGGGAGAAACCAGTAGATGCTTGGGGAACTTCTCGTATTGCAAACATCAGGTATGGTAGGAGGGTATCCCAGTCTTTTCCGTCTTGGGCCACCACCTTTCGGATCATGCTCTTGAGAGTGCGGTTAAATCGCTCAACCAGACCATCTGTTTGCGGATGATAGACCGAGGTCCGCAAGGCTTGGATGCGGAGCAGGGTACATAAGTCTTTCATTACTCTCGACATAAAGGGAGTCCCTTGGTCTGTCAGGATCTACTTAGGGATGCCTACCCTAGCAAAAACCTGCACCAATTCTTTTGCAATTGCCTTGGACGTGGGGTTTCTTAAAGGAATGGCTTCGGGGTACCGTGTAGCGTAGTCCAGGATTACAAGTATACTTCGGTGGCCCCGGGCTGTTCTTTCTAGTGGGCCCACTAGATCCATTGCTATCCTTTCAAAAGGGACTTCAATTATTGGCAAGGGTACCAATGGGGCCCTTAACTGAGGTCGGGGGCTATGCAGCTGGCACTCTGGGCAAGAGGTGCAATAGCGCTGGACTTCTGCCCGTACTCCCGGCCAGTAGAACCTCCTTAGGACTCTATCCAGGGTCTTGTCTGCTCCTAAATGTCCCCCAAACAGATGACTGTGAGCTAATTCTAATACAGCCTTTGTGTGCTTCCGTGGCACCAAGAGCTGTTCTACTACTTCCCCCTGTATTGGCACTACCCGGTACAACAGATCCTGCTTGAGTATATAGTATGGCCCTGGGCCTTTGGTTTTCCCTTCTACTGGCACACCATTTACCTCTACTACCTCCTCCCTCACATTCGCATACAGTGGGTCATTGGCTTGGTCCTGCCCAAAATACTCACGTGCGGGACCGATCTGGCCTGATTCTATTGGATTGGGCTCCCCTCCTTCTCTAGGGGTGCTTCTGCTTGTGCTGGGAGCTGTCTCTGGGTCTCCACGGGACCGCCTCCCAACCAGGGCAGCTCTCTGGTTTGCCGCCAAAATCCTGGTTCCTAATCTTTTGTCTGCCCTCCTTTCTCGTTTGGATTTCTGGGACTTCCCAGGGCTTGAAAATAACTCTGGGGAGAACCCAGCAAAAATTGTGGTAGGGTCCTCCATGGGCACCTCAAACTCTGCTTGGGGTTTACTTCCCTCCCCTAACCTGATGGGGGGGAGTAGGCTCTCGAACCCAGGAAAGTCCCTGCCAATTAAGACCGGGTAGGGGAGCTTGGGGACCACCCCTGCAGTCATCTTGGTAGTGTTTCCCTGGATCTCAATCCATATTGGAATTGTGGGGTAGAAATTTACTGTGCCGTGGACACATGTCACTCCAGTACTCTTGGCCCGGCTCAGTTGGTCTTGCCCTACTAACTTCCCTGAGACTAATGTGACAGCACTCCCAGAGTCCACCAAAGCTATGGTCTGGATGCCATTCATCTTTACCAGCCTGGTGTACTCATGTGGGTCCATCACGACCCCCACCAGGCTGATTAGGCCACATTGGTCTCTGGGATCCCCCAGATTACATTGCATGGGCTCCTCCCTGTTGGGGCACTGTGCTGCTATATGCCCCAACTCCCCACACTCATAACAGCGATATCTCATTCCGGAGATTGCCCTCTGTCTTGGGCCCTCTAACTCGCTCCTCCAACCCTCTCCCCCAGGACCCATAGGTCCCTTTGGGGCCTCAGGCCGCTCCCTGGTGCCTGTTCTTCCAGCTATGGCCTTCCTGGAGTTCTCGATGACCCGGGTCCTCGGGGTTGGGACTGGTTTCCTGAAACGCCGTGTTCCATCTCCCGGGGTTTCAGACAGTTCACGGGCTGCCAGTTGTCTCTCCGCAAGGGTGACCAGTTCGTCATAGGTGGAGGGGTCATTCTGGCCTATCCAGGCTCAGAGGCCTGAGGGTAGTGCCCTTGTATAGTGGTCCAGCACAAGGAGCTCCATCATTTTCTCTGAGCTGAGAGCCTCCGGGCGTAACCACTTCCGGGCTAGGTGAATTAGGTCAAATAGTTGTGATCGTGGTGTCTTGTCTTCACAGAACTGCCAATCATGGAACCTCCGGGCTCGCAAGGCCGTCGTTACCCCTGCCCTGGCCAGGATTTCCGCCTTCAGTCGGGGGTAATCTGCCGCCTCCTCTGCGGTCATATCATAGTAGGCCTTCTGAGCCTCCCCACACAAAAATGGGGCGAGGATGCCTGACCACTGATCTCGGGGCCAAGCCTCCCGCAGGGCTGTCCTCTCGAAGGCAAGGAGATATGCCTCCACATCATCCTCCCGGGTCATTTTCTGCAGACAGTAGCTGGCCCGTATGGTCCGTGTCCCGTCATACCCGCGGCTCAGCTCCGTAAGGGCCTTCACCTGGTTCACTAGTTCCTGCAGCGTGGCCCGATCTTGGGCAGCCTGGGTCATCAGCAGGCGATTGGTCTCTTGCTGCAGCCGCATGGCCTCCTGTTGGGTAGCTGCCTGGACCCGGGTAGCCTCCTGCTGAGCAGCGGTGGCTTGTATTAGGGTCTTGATCACGTCGTCCATCTTAAGGACTGGATTGTTTTGGCTAACCCTGGTTTAAGTCCCCAGCGCGGTAATCCCACCCCTGACACCATGTGTGGCAAATTGCTGGCACTACTATGAGGGTCCCGCACTTTCTCTTCTTGTGGGGGGTTTTCAGGGCACCATTTCTTGCCCCTGAACTGGAGTATCAGCTGTCCCACTAGTATCCAAGAGAAGGGGAATGGAGAGGGAGGGACCCAGGCCCGCCCTCTACTCTGGGTCCCAGCCCAGGGGCCCTAGGTTAGTGGGTAAACCACTTGTACTTGTGATACTTTCCCCTGGGCTCCTTCCCTCTCCTGCTTGTGGGGCTTCCTGCCTTCCCTCTGCACAAGCCAGGTGTCCCTTTACCTAGGGTCTTGGTCTTCTTAGCCCGCCACAGCACTTCTCCAAGCTCTCCTCTGCTTTCCTCCAAACTGCTCTCTGCTCCACCACCAAACCACTCTGCTCCAACTCCTTCCTCCTCCTCCTCCCCTGTCTGCCTGAAGCAGGGGGTTTTATTAGGTTCCTGAGAGGGCCTTAATTGACTGCAGGTGCTCCAATTAACCTGTAGCCACCCTCCCTAGTCTCCAGGGAACCACGCCTTAATTAGCTTAGGGCTTACATATTTCCCCTCTCACACTCTACTACTGCTGCTCCCTGGCCCTCCTGTATCACAGGTGCCACAAGAACTCATTGTTTTTGCTGAATTCAAAGAGTCTCCCTTACTACTGTAACAGGTAACAGCAGCGGAGCAGCACAGAAATGCTATAATCAGATTGCAATTACATTTGAACTGTTCACTACAGTACAAGTGTCTTATCATTTTTACTAATTAATAGTAACGAAAGCAATGAAAAATGCATTCCAGTGAAGCAGAGTGAAAAGAAAGAGATGAAGACAGGAGGATTTAGAGTCCCTTTGTATCCCCATTGGAAGGAATATAAACATTTAGCTTAGTATACAATAGCGTTGGGCCAGGGGAGGTAATGGGGCTCACAGAGACTATTATATTTTGAGGCTAAACAAAAGACTATCAGATTTGTTTCTGTTGTGTCCCTGTCTCAGTTTCAAACCCAAATCCCTAGAGACTCATAGTTCTCTGCAAAAACCATTAGTAACTTTGTGAGGGAAGGACTTTTAAACATTCCTGATAAAGATTTCTGAGACTCCTCATCTGATATTTATTTTAACAAGAAAGGAAAACATCAGTGAAGCAAGTGTTTTAATTTGATGTTTCTATCACTTCCCCGCCCCTCATATTCAGACACGTACATGTTTGCTCAACAAATATTTGCAGAGAATAAAAATCTTGTGACTACTTGGCAACTATATATTCACTCACAGGTGCAAACCAGGAGTGGCTTATTCAAGCCCTTCTTCAGTTTATCAAAGTTTCAGTTATTCAACCAAGGAGCATGAACGATACCAGGAGACTAATCAACACAGTGAGTACTCTAATGTAAAGTCACAATCAACAGTTTGCAGGCTTATTGACAGGCTGAAAGTTATCAATATTAAGGCCAGAAGGGACCCTCACGGTCATCTAGTCTGACTTCCAGATGTGTTCACATAAAACTATTCACAGAATAATTTGGAATAATGAACATATCCATTTTTTTTAAATCATTCCATTTGTGAGTAATTCACAAACAGAAAGAAGGGCAAACACACACACACACACCTTATGAAGTGCCCTCTCAAGAGCACCTGGGAAGCTTTACAAAGTCCTTTATAGTTCAAAGCAGCCTCTAATAACAATGGGTTCAGTCTGCATTTTAAAATGACAGCAGTAAACTTACTAATGGGAATCACACATTAGTTACTGAAAGTACAGGGCCAGATCTTGAGCCCCCATCCCATCTCTTTTGAGCTGCTCCAGCAGCACAAAGCAAGTGGAAAGCCAGCTTAATAGGCCAGTAGGGGATTTGCTCAGAGCAGAGGAATCCGTGGACAGTGTAGAACTGGCAGAAATGACTCTGTCATCCTCCTTCACAGGCCCCACATAGAGAGAGTATCTGCAGGGGCGGCGGTGGCAGGAGAGGCTGCCACCGAAATGTCGCCGAGATCCCCGACAGCCGAAGAAGCTGCCACCAAACTGCCGGGGTCCTCGGTGGCAGCTTCTTCGGCCGCCGGGCATCTCGGCGGCAGCCTCTCCCGCTGGCGGCCGCCAAGGGACCTGAAACGCCGCCCCCCAAATCCTGGCGCCCTAGGCGCCATAGTATCTGGGATGCAGCCAGGGAAGGGTGAGTGGCTGGACCACTGCTGTGCCCCAGAGATCCCCAGTGGGCAGAAAGGCCAGTTGGAGGCAGTTACTAATCAGCATGATTTAGAGAAGACTTGAGGCCCTGAGAGCTGAACTGGGCCCCACCAAGAGTGCCATGCGTGGAAACGCACCCCACAATAGTCCCCGGGTGAAAAGCGAGGCAGGAAAGCATGTTCTCAAAAGGAATGAGAAATACTTGCTGAGAGTAGAATTCCCTTAAGGAACAATTTCCAAAACCAGGAAGAATTTCCGGGTTTGCCAGCTGAAGCTTGCAGCAGGGACCATTTCCACTAACCTGGAGAAGCAACAGCAGAGGGTTTGGGTGGGGTTTTAACAGTTAGAACTAGAAATACATTGTAGTTATGGGATAAAATAGGTAATTAGGAAACAAGTGGTATGCTCGCAAATAGCAAAGCTGAGGAGCCACACAAAAGAGCAGGCAAAGGAAAGGATTTTGCCCTGTGAAGTGTTTTCTCTGGAAAAGGATTAGAAAAATTAAATAATTTACCTGACTTTATGTATGCTAGTGAGAGGCAGGAGTATTATATAATATGGACTAAAGCTCGCAGGTGTACAAGGCAGAAAATATAGCAACAAGCAAAAAACCAGCCCAACAGCCAAAACGCATGCGATGCAGGCAGCCTGAGGGAATTTCACCCTGGCACAATTGTCTATGCTAGTGGAACAAATGTGTGCCATTCCCACAAAGGGTGTGGGTTTCCAGGAACATGGGCAGGGCTGGGACAAAATTATTATGAATTATTTACACAACAGTGATGCCTAAAGGCCCCAATCATGATCCAACAGGTATGTATGCTGCCATCCCTAACAAGATCAAGCTGGTAGCAATTACTATGAGCAGGCTGCTCCTGAAAAAAGGAGCAGCAAACAGCATTGCACAATGCGACGAGACAGCCCCATGGGTGATATTGTAACCTGCAACAGAAGGAACTCCCTGGCACCATAAATGTTTTTCAGTGTAACCCACCATGCAATGCTAGCCAGCTGTCCCCCTCACCCATTATAACAGGATTTGCCTCTGTATAATTTAGTCTAGACCAACATTAAAAAAAGAATGAATAATGTGATGGAGCAAAATTACTTACATGTTTTATAAAATTTAGTGCAATTTTTTTGGCTAATTACGCTCAGGTGATTTTCAAGTCCTCAGAAAATGACACTTCGCAAAGTTTTGAGGCCTCAAAAGAGTTTTTCCTATTCAAAATGCTCATGGAGAAGTGCCTCAACAGAAAGCTTGGGCAACTTCAGCTTGTGGAGAGAAGACAGGGAGGGACAGAGCACAACAGTCACACAATCACTGACAATCAGAGCAGGTCAAAACTTTTTGCATGAAAAATGTGTCAAAAAATAGCCTCTCTCCTCAAACAAAACATTTGCAAAAAGAGTTGAAGTTACTGAATTTGTTTTTTTACAGTTTTTTCTACCACACTTTTAAAAAAATCAAAATAATTTTTAAATCATTATCAAAATTTTATCTACCATTATCTAATTTTCAGTAAAAAGAAAAATCCCCTGGATTTTGGTAAATTGAACATGTTGATCATGATTTTGTTAGGAAGTTTGATTAAATATTGTTTAAAAATTATTAAAATATCATGAAAAGTTTAGTAAAAAATGGGAAATGGGTCCATTTTAATCCCTGCAAAACAGATACTTCAAAATGTTTAAATCTTTCTGAAATCATTTTCCTGTTATTTGAACAGCTGTATTTGGAATGCTACATGCCCATATAAATTTTCTGTTAATTTTTACACATGCTTTTTAAGGAAGTCAACTCTTTGGTACCTAAACATCAGACTTCCAAAAACATACAAGTACAGAAGTTTGGAAATTTCTAGTCAAGGTTGTCTACATAGCACAGAGGTGAAATCCTGGCCCTACTAAAGTCAATCGCAAAACTCCCCCAGACTGCAATTTTGTCTGTATTTCACCCTCGATTCACATTCAGTTACAGTTTCGACAATTAAAAATATGATGCTTACAAAATCACAGTGCAGCCATTTACACCTGGTCAGAGTCAGTCACAGAAGAGATGTAATGCTCCCAATTCACAATGGAGATGTTTTACATCCACTTTGCACAGCTGTACATGAGCCACAAGGCGATGAAGAATCCTTCCTACTCCTTAACAGCCTTAAGACTCCATAATAACCGCAACATAAATATAAGATTTTGGGACCTGATTCTCCACAACCACATGATTATACCAGTTTTACACCAGTGCTACCCCCACTGAAATCAGTGGAGGTACAGTCAGGTGAAACTGATGTAACCAAATGGAAAATCAGACCCATTGCCTCTTTTGAGATGCTAACAGGGTCTTTAGACTCAGCAGAAATTGCCAGCATAAAGTATCCTCGGCCAAATTCATAAGTCTTCACTCAGCCCAGTACTCAAAATTCTTATCTCCTGTTTATCTGAAGGCCTGATCAAGTATTTCAGGATTTGGTGTAGTGTGTGTGTGTGGGTTGTGCACCAGGGGCAAAGATTCTCTGAAGAAATCGCAGCAACTGACTTGTGATTTAGTTGCAGTCAAAATGGAGCCAGCTTTTCTTCTGTTTAAATTGTATTATCTTTGTCAAACTATATCTCATGTCCTTTTATAAGCTGAATTTAGTTAAGATATCTATTGTGCTAGGGAATATTTAAGATCAAAATACATGTTAGTGGTAAAAATACATATGATGAAGAGCTATACACTTACTGACAATACTCTTTACCCTCTCTTCACTCAAGCCAATCAGTGGGAATCAGTAGCACTTTTGCCTGATTGAGCATAGATAAGGAACACTGAATCCAGACAAACATTTGCAAGCAAGACTGATGGCTTCCCCTAAAACAAAGAGTACTCCGCCATCTAGTGGCAAAGATGTTTCAACATTAACAAATCTTGCTTTAAAAAAATCAAATTGAAACCTTTGCACATATAACTCATTAATGTGGTTCATTTCTCAAAGCTAATTACGGTGAAGCAGCAATATTATACTGGCGCTGGACACAGTATAAAAACCTAGTGAAATGAAATATAAATAGGTAGCCTTGCTGCCAATACAAGGTGGAAACTGGAATCAGACAGCAAGAAAACTGCGACATGCACTGAATTGAGATGCCTGGCCAATTTTTATCTCTGAGTCCACAGCCAACATTAATTTTCTGTCCACAGTCATGTCTCTTTTTGTAGTGTGGTGCCAGTCCTGTCCCAATGAGGGGATCATGCAGCACTTCTTCAGCGAACCAAAGACTAGTCATTTTGTTTTTCATATAAACTTTCCCCTTCCATCATTTTGTTTAGAAGAAGCAGACCATATACCCAATGATAACAGAATTTAATTTAGAAGCAAATAAGTAGAACTAAGGGAGAAACTATGGTATCTAAGAATGGTCAAATGTGATCAAGGGATAATCAACAACAAACCACCTGGTCTAGGTTTTCAATACACTATGAACTGAGAGTGATCATTTCAAGGCACAGGGCATGTTTGTTTGGCCAGGTTTGGGAGTGATTTTATTTTACGGATTGGAGATTCTGTTACGTTCTGTTAAAGCCTGATCCTGTGAGAAGCCAAGTACTTCACTCCCGCTGACTTCAGAGGGAATTGAAGGTGATCAGGACATTGCAGGATCAGGTCTTTGTTTTGTCATTTTTAAGTTTTAATTGGTGTAAGGCACTGAGAGGGCCTGATTCTCTGCTCCATTACACCAGTTTTACAGTGGTGCCACTCCATTGAAAATACCGGGGTTGCACTAGCATAAAACCAATGGAGAGTCAGATCCAGTTATTTTTTATGTAACACCCCCTTTCTTTATCTTAAAAAGATTCAAACTGCTCTTTTCACACAACTGTAGTTTGAAAGAGAAAAAAGTGACTCAAAAAACCCCCCATTATTTCCCTGCCTCCTCAATGCCTTTGGTCATTTCATCTGGCCTCACCGACACTAAAATGCAATGTGTTCATGCCACAGACACATGCAGTGGCAGGCAATGCGAAAAGCTGAGTGTTAAAGAAACATCCCTATGAAATTAAAACTTGGGTACAACAACTTCATGATCATAAATGAAGGGAACGAAAGAAACTCATTCTTACCTGCTCTCAACTGCTGCTTGAAACTCCTGCTGACTAATGACCTCTCTCCCCAACCTGTCAATTTTTCTGAGAAATATAGAAAAAGGGATCAGACCCAATGACGTTCAGAAAACATATTATCCTGCATACTGAAAACAAGTGAGCCCTAGATTAGTGAAAGGACACAGCTATAAGATCATTTTGGCCCACATTTCATGACTCAGATAGATGGCCCAATACCATTCCAAGGTTTCTTCTATGTCATCTACCTTGTGCAATAAGGGACAAACCTTGCCCCTTCTTCCACAAGTGTACAAGGCCCTGCCACAGTAGAAGTGGTCTGGCTGCACTGTGCACAATTGGGGCATGACTTGAGGAGTCCATCTTTCCGGGGTTTCCTTTATGCACAGCTGCTACACAGAGAGCAGACAGTGGGTCAGCTGGCAAATGAAAAGAACCAGCGAATTTGCTGATTCCCGAATCCATTGATCAGGGAGGGTGCAGGTACCAGGGAGACTACTCTCTATGTGAGGCTGTAAGGGAGAATTCCTTCTTCCTTTGCCTCTCAGCTCTCAAGGAATTCCCCAATGCATAGTCAAACTAGTGGAGACAGGATTTAGGACAATGACCACTTTTCATGTATAGCTGAGGTAGTCAGTTATTTTTTGTCAAGGTCCAAATTTCATGGTCAAGATATAGTCAAGGGTCAGACTCCATAGAAAATAAAAACAACAATAATGATAATAAGAAGTAAATAAAAAGATTTTGGGGTTCAAAAGCATCTGGCTGTCTGGGTTTGGCCCGCAGTCTGTCTATTGATTACCCCGGTGTATGGCATATCAGTCAGAAACCTTCAATGACTTGCATCTTAACAGAATGCACTGACTGAACACACCAGTGAATCATTTAAAGGCACACTGTCAAGAGTTACATGCTAAACAGTGATTTTAACAGTCTGTCTATGACTGAAAACAAATCCATCAGCTCCCTCAAGGCAAGGGCTGTAACACTGAGAGAGTCCCAGTTTCTAGCTGAGCTCCCGCAGCAATAAACACGGGGCTTGGGATCTATTTGTAACTGTGGGCAAATCCCAAGGGACACCACAGCCTCACGCAGCTAAGGAGAGAGTGGGCATAGGTGATCTTCCAGCACCTTTCTTGACCTTAGGGGCCACCAGCACAAGTTCTAGCAGCCTGAGGGAGTAATAAGCAAAGCTCTTCAGAACACAGAGCACTCCAGCCACACACCCTACAGCAGGGGTGCCAGGAATGGGTGGTGCATAGCCAGCTACCCCAGTTCTACACCACCCAGGGGCTAACCTCCAGAAGGAGCATCCCCAACTGGCTATATAAGCCACCTTTCTGTGATCTTTACCCTGCAAGAGCAGGCAAAGGTGACGGAGTGGGGCTGAGGATCTGGCATTTGAGTTTTGCCTGCTCTCACTAAGTGGGACTAAGTGCACTCCGCATTTTGCAGGGTCAGGCCCTATAGAGCAACTCTCACTATGAGGCAGAAAGGTCCACCAGGGGCCTCCAAATGCCTAAAATATATGTTTTAATTAAATAAACTAAGAGTGGTCATTTCTTCACAATCACTCCCACTTTTCTGAAAAAGAGGTCGGTGATGATGCCACCTTCTCAATAATATGCCGGCTAGCAAGGGGTAGTTGGCTTTTAATGAGTTCTTGATTAGCATCTGGAACCCTTGCTAAGGCTCCAGGCCTGTAAAGGGATCTTATCTGTACAGAACCCCACTGCAGAGAGTCCAACTGATCTCAACCTATGCAACATCAATGGAACTCTGCAGGGGCATCCACACAGTTGCACCCCATTGCAGGATCAGGGCCTAAAACATTGTCTCCTGTAAAAACTCTCTCTCTTTCATTCTAAATTTGTATTTCCAGTGTTCGTGGATTCTCTCTATTTTAGCACCTTCAATAGTTCTAGTTCATAAACATAACAAGAAAAAATGTGATCAGACACTTACTGGAACGTGGCCAAGAGTGACAGGAAATCAGATTGAAACAAATTTGCCAACTTGGCTTCAATTGCAGTCAGAGTGGAAGCTGGGCTGATGCTCCCTTCGCGAGGAAATCTACAAAGGATGCAATTTAAAAGCAAGGATTAATACAGATATCACACATACCTTCTCTGTTCTATTGATGCTCTTGTGCCACAGCTGAGCTGGTCAAGACTTTTCTGACAGAACAGTGTTCCACGCAAAAATCCAGATTCAATGGAACTGAAATATTCGCTGGCTAGCCGGCTCCCAGCTCTGGAAGGCGCCGAGAGAAAATAAACATGGAGCAACACAGTGCCGTACCTACAGTTACTTTCCAAACTATATCCACACTTTCAAAAATAACGTACTAGCCCCCACCTCTCCACACACGTGTGTGGCTAGAAGGTTTGGTCTGTGCTATTGTTCAGGAACTGGCTGCGGATATGAATCACTACAAACATACCCTTGGTGTGCTTTACAATAACTCCATTCAACAGCTTACAGGCTACCATTATTGGGACACCATCAGCGACAGACCACCGATGGATAGTCTGTTGGAATGTTATTTCTCGATGTTGGTCGGAGAAGTAGAAGATAAGATACTCCTCTGTGCTCAGGCACTCCTGCTCTCTAAATCATGCTAACATAGAGCTTCTTTTAGCGACACCAAAAGCCTCTGCGGCCTGGTCGGGGTGACTGAGGAACAGAAAGCAACACAACAATTACAAAAGTGATACACGACAATCATGTTTTAAGAGAAAAATATTAAGGCCAAATCCTGGCCTTACTATTATGACGTGCATTCTTAGGTAGGTGATGGATGATGGCTAAGCAAAGAGTCATTATGCTAAAGCACAGCAAGATGGCTCAGAGACAGGGATTAGTAAAATGGGCTTAAGCCAAACCCCACTGACAACAGAGAGTTTTTCCATTTACTTCCAGGGTCTTTGGATCAGCACAGGGTGCTCAGCTATGCCCCCTACTGCTGTTCCAAAGAAGACATGTGCACTTCTCTCAACGCCTGCTGACAGGGTGTGCACCTATGCAAGGGCTCAGGCTCCATGCCATGCTCCCATTCTAACACCACCTTATGGCTATGGAGTGCCTCCAGATATGCCAGCCAGCATCTCCAACTGCTCATGGAAATATGAAGTGTCTTCTGTCCTGCTTCTGCACAGATGCACTAGGGGAGAATAGGGTCACCTGTCCTCTTCCCCACCCAGTGCTCCAACACAAGACACATCAGAATTTTGCTCTGAGCAACAGACCATGACAGTGCCTTTCTAAGAATTTATACAAACTTCAGAGAATCTGATGCAAGGACCAAAGGCCCAAGTGTTCGTATCCAATGAGAAGAGTAATAGTTCCACATGATGATGATAAAAATACAGAATAAAATCTGAATCAACTATGGTAACTCCTTCCTCTGGGTCTCCAATACACCTTGTCTTATTTGTTTATATTTTAGCTTGTAACATCTCTGGGCCACAGGCTGTCTTGCACAGCACCGAGCATAATATTGGTGCTTAGCAAATAACAAACAACAGTAACAACAGCATTGGCCACATTATTTTGTTGTAAATACAAAATGGCATTAAAGACATTTTAAAAATATGAAAATTTGAAATGGAAAATGGTATTATCTGTTTCTGAAAAATAAACTTAATTTCAATGGAGTAAGTATTTCATTAAATAGGATGGTGAAATAATTCATTTACTCATGGTCTGTTACTTTTCTGTTCACATTTTGTTAATGGTCAGCTTAATTTTGTGTCAGTCTTTAAAGTTCTTCTGGTACTGAAACTACCACAGCAGAGGGCAGGAGAACAGCACGGAGGAAGCATGGCTCAGACTGACGAGGGAGTCTCTCCAAAGACTACATGGATAGTTTTACTGTTTGTTACCAGGGTTATTTCAGGAGGCAGATTCAGTCGGCCCTGTCTAGTAGTGGTTATCTCCAGCTTTCCAAGTCATGCAAACTGCGGAAGGCCGTGGCTTATGGCTCTGTACCAAGCCACTTATTCAGGGGAAAAGTCATCCTGCTTCAGAAGGCCAATGTTAAAATAAACTTGTGCTTGCTGGAGAACTGCTCTGAGGAAAATGAGCACAAGCAAATTTGTGCCTCTCCCACTGTGGTACAACATTCCCTAATGGTCCATATTCCACCACCCCTATTCCAAATGGGAACCATGCAGCACATGGAAATTTCTATGGGCCAGGGTTCAGAATAACCTCTAGCCCTCAGTGGTGCCCACGATGAGGGATGTACATTGTCCCGGTTTAAGGGACGGTTTTCTTAAAAACACAAACCAACAAAAACCTTTGCATTGAGACCTTTCCCACTCACCAGAAGGAAGAGGTTCTTTTTTGGGGATGTGGAGGGAGAGGGGAGCCCTGCCCTAATTCCATCTGCCATTTTTCCAGGAGCGTTGTAGGGGAAGAGGGTATGGTGTAGGCTTGATGAGCCACTGCATGACAGAAACAATGCTGTTGGCCAAAAATGCAATATTTCAGCCTTTTAACTCTTCCCTGGTTGTCATTGTTAGTCAGGCAAGAAAGTCTCCACTTCACAAAGCACCCCATAACAATTAGGGGCAGCCTCCACAGATACAGAGCATAGGAGGCCTATGAAAGTCACAGAGGCGACTTTCAACTGGATAAGGGCTGTTAGTTTGTGTTATCACTTCTCTCTCTGATCAGAGTCATTGGGCTTAATTCTACCTTATGAAAATATGTGCAGCTCTACCAAAGCCATGTAATCAGAGAAAGCAATGATAAAATAAGAGACGACTTCATACACACTTATGCTTGGGATCAGAGAGAATTTTGTGTGTGATCCCTCTGTCACTACGATCCTGGAAGTTCCTTAGAAGATCCAAATAATTGATCCCAGTTTGGCTGTTTTCAAGGCCACATCTTGCCAGGAAAAGGTTAAAATGCTCCTTTTTGAGATGCATGTCAAATTTTTGTAGGATTGACAAGAAGGATTCTTTTCCCACCTTCCAAAAAACAAAAACAAAAAAGAAAGAAGTGAATCAGACTTCACTTTACTTAAATAAAACTTTCATATGAAGAACATCATTGATGAGCTTTCTCATTTCTTCTTCTGTTGCATGATCACTGCATTTATTCAGTGTTCAAGGGCCACATTCAGCCACCTTACTCGTAATGGGCAAAAATCCCAGCTCCACTGAAGTCAATGGCAGTATTTGTATTGGCTTCTGTGGAGCCAGGGTTTCATCCAATGAACAGTACTTTACTCCACGAGCAGTCCCATTGATAGGAGTTCTCCCCTCCCTTGTGGCTCTTTTATCCTGCAGCGGATCCAACCCAGGAAGAATTCCCCCAGAGCAGGCTTAGCTTAAGGTCTATCTGCAAGCCCCAGCATTGGTGGCATGCCAGGAATGCACTGAGTAACCTTGTAAATAACTTTCTAGTAATATTTTATTATTTAATAAATCTTCATATAGTTTCTTACAGGTCTGGTTACACGCATTGTCTTTGGTGTGAGATCTAAGGGAAAATTGACCTGGGGTAAGAGACTGGTCCTTTGTGATGAGGAATAACCTGAATATTGTTGTGATTCTTGGTCTTAAAGGCCATCTACCACAGAGATATGCTCCCATGGGTGGCAAGATAGGCCAGAATGTCCGAGGGTACTTTCTGGGACCCCGTTTAAGGCTGATAATGTGCCTGAAGAGTTTGCACTTGGTGCAGTTGATTGGTGAAATCTAAGTTCAGAATTCACAACCAATTTAGGGTTTGTGCCCTGGTTTTTTAACAGTCTGCCCTGAGTTGATACTCATACTCTTGGGCCACCATTGGGAACTTAATAAAAAAGTGTCAAGAAAGAAAGTATAATGAACAGAGATTGCAAACACTTTAGGTTTGTTTGTTTGGTCCTCTCCTTTATATATAATCAGGCTTGTTAAACTGCTTGCCTTGGTCCTGCTTTTCTAAATGTTTGGAATAAACACTTGCTACTCAAATTGTTAGTGCCTATTAATATAAAAGGGACCATTTTCTTATTAGAAGCATCACATCCACCATAGCTATGGATATAAACAATATTAATAGATACATTTGCCAGCAATTCGGCAACAAATGTGGAGATTACTGCTATACTGGTATACACAAAGGACCAAATAATGCTCTTCTCGCTTATCTAAGAAACCCTACTGAGTAATCCCAGCTGGCTGGTTAGTGTACAGTATTGGGGTTTGGACTCAACAGTCCTTGCTTCACATCTCATTACGGCCCACACAATACCTCCAGATCATTTGCTGTGGGAGCTTCCCCACTTAGAACCGATTCACAGACCAAAAAGCATTTTACCTTGCCTGTTTTTTGTGGGTCATGTTTTTCAAATTCTTCTTTCATGTTTCTAAATCCTTCTCTGAATTTATCTTTCAGCCACCTTTCTATGTCAAGTGAAGCTCTGCGTTCCCACTCTGCTTTTGAGATTTCTCTGCTTTGCCCTTCAGTCATGATATAGAAAGAAAAGTTTAAAGATTATTTATTTAATATTAACAAAAAGAAGACAGACAATATAGTGAGAAAGATAATAGGCCTCTAATGCACTGAAACGGTATAGTACTGAAGGAGTTAAAGGATGGGAAGACAGCAGTAACTCTCAGTGATCTAGTTACTGATAAGCCCTAACAGTGGTGAAACAGCCATCTTTCTTCAATCAGTGATGCCTCCTGTTAGTTAGAGCACAGCCCAAGGCTCATTCGGGTTTTCCAGGTACCTTTTTAATCCAATTAAACTTAAAGACATCACTTCTCTGCACCTGGCACAACTCCTTTATTGTTTTCTTTGCAAAAGTGTTTCTTGGGTGTAAATTTAACCATGATCAGATTTGCAAATGACACTAAATTTTGAGGGGTAACAAACACACGGGTGGACAGAACTAAACTGCAAAGTGAGATGGAAAGATTAGAGCAGTGGGGGCTGCAAGGAACAAGCAGAGATCCACATATACAGCAAAATAAGCAACAAAGATACAAGGTGACGAGAAATAATCATGCAGTTCCGTTGGTTGCATTTAAGTGAAGTTATTTTCATCTTGTCTCCAGTAGAGTGAATATAAGGAATCAGGATCAGACAGTTAGGATGGGAGGAGTCCCATACAAGGATCTCAAGAAGTGGTGTACAGAATAAAAAAGTTTGATGACACCTGTTCTACGGTGTAAGCCAGCATCAATGCAAGCTTCCCCACACTCCACCACCAATGTGCTTTAACCCTGACCTCAAGGGACCATCCTAAGATGTGAGAGAACAATTCCTCCTCCACAGCCATTCAGTCTTTAGTCTCTACTTATTGGGGAATTCAAGGCAGATCCTTCAGACACCAAGCCACACATTTGTATGCATCTCTGAAACTGAAGGCAGAGAGCATTAGGTTCCCAATTTCTACCCCTAAGCTAGAAGGCTGGACCCTATGACAGAGACTTACATTACAGGTACTCTCACTGCAGGTCTGTTTGCTGTATTTGTAATATATTTGCTAATGTATGTGTTACTTGATCAACTGTCAGACTGTTCATGATTATATTGCCCTCTTGTGAGTGTTGTATAAAGAGAATAAAAGCCCTACAGATATTTGTAACAAAGATTTTTCTTTAACTCAAGTAGTAGATGCCTATGTTTTTGGAACCAAAAGTCCTTGATAATTCTATCCCTGATGTTGCAGACAGGCAATTGAGCAGGTAACCATGGTGTGTGCACGCAAAGGTAGCATCATATAGTGCAGGATATTTAAGTAAACGTTGACACAAAGAAGAAAAACTCCTGGAATTTAGGAAAGGCAAGCAGCATAATCAGCTGTAAGTATTCTATAGATGATAATTGGAGGATCTAAATTACTTGTTCAGTGCTTAGATGCTATTCTGCTAAGTATTATAAAAAACATCAGATAGAGAGAGTGGTGGAGAATGGTATTAGTAAACAACAAATATGGTGGAAGATTTGTGATGTGGATACTTAGTCCAATAATAAATGAACTAAAGCCACGACATTCATTTCACAGAGACTACCAGACAGCCAACAGACAGGGAGTAACTATTTTAAGACTTGATTACTTCTGAGCCAGTTGTCTAGAGGTGTATCCATAACCAATCCCACAAGTGATTCACTTTCCATGACCTTTTTTTTCTGATTGCCATGAAGGTTACTGAAAGCTATGGATTCAATTAACCGATGTTTTTGTGTGTTTTTTACCAGAAACTTTAGCATTGTTTGAAGATCCATTTTGGAGCTCAGCTCCTAGTTTTTTAAGTAGTATATCTCCTTTCAGAACTCCTGTTCCTTCTGTGTCATATCTGCAAAGAGCAAGAGGAGAAAGCCATTGTCAGATTTAGCTCCCTTCTTAGAGAACAGTTCATGCCTTCTCAGCATTTGTGACCTTCCTGTAAACATCAAGCACTGACAAAATGTCAGCAGTCAACCCAGTGGACCAGGTTTTTCCAACAAACCAGGTTTTTCCAACAAACCAAAATTGAACAATAGAGAGATGACACTCCCAGCTGTCCCCATAATACTAGATAAAATAGAGGAAGTGGTACCTAGTAGTAAGCACATTAGCCTTCTATTGTAATAGATAAAATAATAAAATGAATAGGCCAAATCCTGAGTCCTCAACTGCCCCCATTCCTCTGCTTACACTGAGAGCATGGAGCAGCAGATGGGCTCTGCACCTTGTGTTCAGGAGTCATGATCACTGTTCCCTCTAAGCTGTGTGCGTGTGCGCGCACACAGATCCTAAACCCCGTGCACACGGCGAAACACCGTGCGCACAAAATTTTGCACAGAAACACAACAATTTGCACAGAAGAAATTTTTTTGCGCACACGGCCTGTCAAAAATTAGAGGGAACATTGGTCATGATTTGACCTAATACCATATACTCTCAATTATCTGAAACCCTATTATCCAAATCTCTGCATTATCACTCACTCCCATGACAGTGGGGCTGCGAAGGGACCCCGGTGTGGTCACAGGGCCAGTAACACCCGATCCCGGCAGGCACAAGGTGCAGGGAAGGCTGCAGTCCTGGCAGGGCAAAGCAGAGTCCTCAGCAGGGAGGGCAGTACAGGAAGCCCTTGGCAGCCCCCAGGGGCGGCTCTAACAATTTTGCCACCCCAAGCAGTCGCCGCCGAATTGCCGCCGCGGCGGGAACGGCGGCAGAGCTGCCGCCAAATTACCGCCGCGGGACTCAGACTGCCGCCCCAGTCTCGATGCTGCCCCAAGCACCAGCTTTGAAAGCGGGTGCCTGGAGCCAGCCCTGGCAGCCCTGCAGTCATGGGAGTGAGTGAGCGGGTCCATGACTGCAGAGGGCTCCCTGCACTGCCCTTTCGATTATCCAACTCCCAATTATCTGAATAAAATCTGTGTTCCCCAGGCTAGTTGGCTAATTGGGAGCATGCTATTATAATAATACTTGCGCTTACATAGCCCCTTCCATCCAAGGATCTCATAGCACTTTACAAACACTGATAATTCTATAAATCAGGTTTATAATGGAAGCTACAGTATGAATGATCCTTCCTTGCAGCAGACCTGCTGTTATAACTACATTGAACTACTGAAAATTCATGTGACCAGTATTTCTATGGAAAGCATCATCATGCTGCTTTTGCACCAGTTAAGAAACTTTGGTGTTTGCCTATTGGATGCACTAACTGGTTACCGCATACTAGAGCAGACCCTGTTCTGCAGCTACTTTATGCGTGGAACTCCCATTGGCTTCACTGAGAGTTCTGTATGCAGAGCAGCTGCAGATTAGGGCCCACGAGTGGTCAGTGGAGTCCTCTACCCCAGTGGTTCTCAAGCCAGTCCGCCGCTTGTTCACTGTTCCAGGTCAATTGGCCTGGAGCGGCGAACCGCGGCCAGTGGGAGCCGCGATCGGCCGAACCTGCGGACGTGGCAAGTACACAAACCGGCCCAGCCCACCAGGGGGCTTTCCCTGAACAAGCGGCGGACTGGCTTTGAGAACCATTGCTCTACCCTGTGCCTGGACTGTGGACTAGCATCTTCCCTGTGGCTAATATGATAGGAACTAGCTCAAATACAGATGAAAGTGGCTATTTGTATATCTTACACTGTCCAGGTTCTCTCCATTTACCTTGTCATCCCTTTATCTGGCCCCACACCAGCATCACACACATATACCCTCATAAGTCCACCACCTAACACCAGAGGGGTGCTCTTTATTTTTTAAAATGGGAATGAGAATATTATCTAAAATTTGAATCAGCTGTTACCTTCTCCAAAGCTTTTCAAACTCCTCATTTCCAATGTGAAAACCTAGTTTGTTAAGTACGTTCTTAAACTCAGGCATCAGAATCCTGATGTCATCACCTGGGTTCTTCTGGGGCATCAGATCAGCAATATCCAGGGACCTATTTCCAACAGAAGACAATATGATCCTCGATACATTTCACCCTTCTGAAACTTACCCTATGCCTGCAACACAGAAATTCCTCATTCTCTTACAAACACAGAATTAAAACATTTTTATTTAAAAGAAAAAAAATTGATCCTGATATGTACTTGGGAGTTTCTCTACAGTTGCGTCATCCCTTAGCAGTGGAAAAGAATCAAGAAGGTAGGTTTGGTTTGGGGTTTTTTTTTGAAATCCTCAGACAGTGAGTCTTGAACCCTCTTTATATGGTCCACTTTGTAAAAGGATGCTTCCCCCTCCCTCCTAATCCCATTCTATAGACTTGGATGCTGCCAGGGTCAAGCCTGATAAATCCTGAACCTTTTACCAATGAGAGCATTTAACATTAGAAGAAACATATCAAGGGATGTAGTAAATTCTCCATCACTTGGAATCTTTAAATCAAGATCGGGTGGCTTTCAAAAAGATATACAGTACTCTAGTTCAGCCACAAATGGTTGGGACTGATGCAGGAATCACTGGGGGAAGTTTCTGGGATCAGTGTTACGCAGGAGGTCAGACTAGATGATCACAATGGTCCCTTCAAGCCATAAAATCTATGATTGCTGCAGAAGTGCTTATACCTTTGTTTTGCTTTTTCTTTAAGTTGTGCATGCACCTGTGATGCAGTCAGACTCATCATGATTTTGCCCCCCTGTCTGTGGTTGATGGGATCAAGCCAGGCTGGAGCCCCAGAAGTAGCAGGATCACGAATTGCTGCACATAACTCTTCAAACTTGATAATGGCTTTGTCCTGTAGCTTAAGCCTGTTACAATGCAGGATTGTGAACGTTTGTTTTTAGTGTGCATTCTCTTCAGTGACATAAAAGAGACAGATCACTTACTGATGGAGGAGCAGACCAAACAAATCAAACCTCTTCCTTTCAACACTTCTTTCTTCCACTACCTCAGCTCACATACAAAGGCGAAAGCCATTAAGTGGCAATGACACATATATTAATACTTGCATTAAATGCACTAAAATTTGTTGGTATTAACTCCATTAACATTCAACTAGTGATTGATCATGGCTGAGCTGCATGCACCACAACAGTGGAGCCTGGTGACATCTCAAAGTTGGCTGGCAAAAGATCATATTGTATGATTCAAAACTGCAGATGCAGAGCCTATCCAGCCTAGCTTGAGGAGTTCCCACTGCCCTATGATTAAATGCATCACCACCACCAGAGTAAGATGTTATTCTTTGACAGATTTCTTCAAGTTGCAGCTAATCCCCAGGTTGCCAGGCAGCAAGCACATCTCAACTGCCACCCAGCAGCTGTAATCAGCTTGCCCTCTCCTGCACAGGTCACAGGAAGTCCCACCTCAAGGGGTTCAACAGACAGTAGCCTCATGGTTCCTGACTGGCTCCCTGCCCTACACAAACCCAGGAGGCATTCCAGGAAGTGTCCAGGCAATAATGTGGATCATTAGCTAGCTGCCATGTCCATACTGCATTCTCTGTTCCTGACCTCCTGGTATGGACCTTGGCTTTCACTTCAACTACAACTCATATCCCAAAACACCCACACAGATCCTGATATCAGGTATTGACCTTTGGCCTGATCTCAACCAGTCTCTGGCTCTGCCTGTCAGCCTGATTATTGACCCTGATACGGACTCTGAATCCTGGTGATTGTTCCTGCCTACTGAGCTCCTGCACTAGTCTCGCCTACCTTTGCACAGAATCCTGACACACTCTTTCTTCTGTGCAGTTTGTAACAAGAATGATCATCTATAGTAGATGTAAGAGAACAGCCTTAAGACAAATGCTGTTAGAATACCATGATCTGATCGTTCATGAATAATAACTCCATATGGCTTTAAACTGGGGTGAGGAAAATTCAAGTTGATATGGCCCACCCAAGAATAATTCTGAATGCTGCTGTTGCTACTACATCTACACTTACTTTTAAAAAGGAGATATTTACTAGGGACTAGGGGTCTGATCCAACGGCAATAAAAGACTCCCACTGACTTCAGTGGATGGGGCCTCAAGCACTATGATCTTCAGTGCCCTATTTACAATATTCAGTTA
The DNA here is from genome assembly GCA_033296515.1 of Macrochelys suwanniensis. Lineage (NCBI taxonomy): Eukaryota > Metazoa > Chordata > Testudines > Chelydridae > Macrochelys > Macrochelys suwanniensis. Next base: position 80,345,433 of record CM065779.1, read on the forward strand.
AACTCTTGTAAGGAGCCATTTCAATCCAGTCTGCCACTGTACACTTTTAATATGGCTTTTTGATCAGTTAAACAAAAATAAGTTGTTTAATTTGATCGTGCATGTCTTAATTTGCCTTTTCCCTGAAAAATACAGAGAAGACATATTGCATTATACTATGCTTAAATAATGCAAACAAATATATTAAATGGAGCTACTCAAATAATGAAAACATGTATTTGTGAATCATTTATACACTGGTTGATAGCGGGGGTGGAGGGAATGATTAATCAACCATTAACCCCTATTATTTGCTCAGTTCTAATTGCAAGTAAGCCTGAAATTACATCCACAGTGAAGCACACATTACAGTGATATGAGGTATGCACAGCTGTGAATGGATGCAAGACAAGGGAATTCACACACAGTGCCTGCAATCATTAATATAATACACAAATATTATTTCTCAGTAACTATGTAATGAACTTATTTCACTAGTGTAATGCAGGTTATTTGCCTGAGTACAAAGCTATGACTAAGTGAAGGGATTATATTACTGTCATAAATCACTTCAAGGTCCTAACCAATTTGTGAATGGTGCAAAACAAAAGAATAAAATGAGATTCAAAAAGATAACTGTGCTGAAGCTCACATAGCGAGGAATAATGTGAAGCAAAAATCATAGGCTGGGGAAATATGGACCAGGTAGAAAAATATAGAGAAGGCTGTGAAGGTTATTTTGGGTAATACATTGAAGAGGAGCCAAAAGTGTGATGAAGTCATTAAAAAAGAAACAGCAATAGTACAACAGCAGGAATAATTCAAGCAAATTATTGAGGAAATTATTCCACTTTACTTCATGCTTGTTAGGCTTCTAGCTGAATTACTGCTCTCAGTTTGGAATATCATTTTTTGTAAAGAAAAATCAATTGAGAAGAGAAAATAATATGTTTAGAAAATAAGACCCAGGAGAAAATATTGAAAAGTTGCCAGTAATCTTTCAAGTTTGGTGCTGCTTCCGCAAGGGCTGCTGAAGGGTTGTAAATTAGTTAGGAGTGGTTAAAGATGATTTGGCACAACAGGGTTTAAAGTAAAAAGCAGAGTTAACAGACTACCTTTAGAGACAGGAGCTGGGACTTGGTCCTGGGGGAGTGGAGAAAAAAAAAGGTTTCAAAGTGAAAAATGGCAGGGTTTTCAGGAGCAGGTAACAACCCCCACTCTTCTCCCAGAGCCAGGATGAGAACCTGGGGGTAAGGGTTCCCAACTGTTTCAACCCAGGGAGCCTACTCTTGACTCAGAGCTAACTATATCCTTTCCTTCTTTTCCTTCTTCTTTTTCTCAGTTTACTTAATTTGCTGCTGGTAGTCTGTACTTTAAACTGACCTGACAGGCTTAATTGGTTTCTTTCCACCTCTTCCCCCTCCTCTCCCCATGCCTTTTCACACTTTCATTTTTCTGAACTTTTAATGGAGGGTACTTTGGATACTTATGTGAAATGTTTATGGTTATTTTGGACAAAGTATGACGGAAGTCTGCTGTATTCCATTGGAATTTTTGAAGTAAAAGATCCATGGGCAACCATGGAGACAAATGTTTTACTGCCTTTTTGAACAGTCTCAAGGTAAAAACAGCACAGGTTAAGGCAGCTGTATGGCAATAACTGTACTTGGTGGCTAAGTTGTTACAGACAAATTGCGCTACCTTAAAGAACTAAATGTAGGAGTAAGTAATTTAAAGAAGTAAGTTACAAATACCTTTTGCAGAAATTGATAATACAGGGTTTGGAGGAAAGTAAACATTTGAGAGTTGTGGAAATGGTAAAAGGTAACTGTTGTGAAGATGTTAAAGAGTAACAGCTGTGGTGTTACAAGAAGGAAGCTTTTGGTTTGATAATAAAACCCAGTTATATAAATGTAACTGTATGTGCAACTCTGTGCAGTCATATTGAATGGAAGTTGGGTAATTAAATTATACAAAGGGGTCAGGTAGAGTGGCTACTACCACCACTATGCTTCTGTCCCCAGAAGCCTTTACAGCTATTCTGAGGGAAAATGGGCCCTTTTCCCACAGAAATAGTCTATAAGGGACTGCTGCAGGCAGTAGGCGAAGAAACAATCTGATCAAAATTATTTGACTATTGGGTAATGTAATCAAAATCAATAAAGGAATGTAAGGGGTTTCTATTGGAATTTAACTTGGCTGCCCCTGGCTGTCTCTGGTAGTACAAGATGGGAGTGTAATCAGGGTACAGTTATGTAAAAAAGAGTAATCACAGTGCAAGGAATGTTAGGGAAAAGAGAATTTTGTGTGTGCGCACAGGAAAAAGAAAAGGAAAAGCGGAGCAATGATGGGAACACTGAGCCTTGGGGTGGCTCTGGGGGAATCGGACTGTTGCTTTGGTGGAGGTGCATGAAAATGCTGTGGGCACAGGGGTGACAGTTATACCTTGTGTAAAATTAATATGTCTAATATGTTATGGAGGTTAAACTATGGAAGGAATGTGCATTTTCCCAGGACATGTGCAGCGTATATTGGAGAAGGGGTAAAAAAAATGGAAACAAAACATGGTATTTAATTCAAATCCTATTAGGGCTCCAAAAGGAGCCACAATAGGTTGTGCGATCTCTGTGTGTTTTGGAGCAGGAGATGAACGTGGAAAGTAATCAGAACTCTGGTGGAAGTGGAATGTGTCCCTTTTAAGACAGTCTCTGAGCTGCTAATAGCTTTGGATCCAAAAGCAAGCCAGAAAGCCTCTGTGTGAATGCAATTTACCTAGCTGATCGGGGAAGGAGAAAACTGCCCATAAGTAGCAGCACAAAGGACCTGCAAATAATAAATACAACTGGTCAGCAAAGAAGCTACCAGAAGACTCCAGGACAGGGAGGTAAAATAAAAAAACAAGTCAAGCCTGAAAATAAGGGGGACAGGTTAACCCTAAAGGGTGTGTGTACAGTGCTGAAATCTGAAGCCGTCTCTCAGCTATTACCTGAGAATAAACTTAAAGCTTGGTACAGCAGAGAAACTATTGCAAACCTGGTCTGTTGTACAAGAGGGGAAACTGAGGTACACCACCTCATGAATTTCATAAATGACCAGTGAGAGGGGTAATTCACTAGCCTAACTATAGAACAAAATAAGGACAGCCTGGAGGTAATTCTTCTGTTTTTCCTGCAATTAGCGAGAAAATTTGTAAAAGGACGTGGTATTATTATTAAGCAATAATCTGTCCCCACCAGGGGGATGGAAATTGTTTCTTTTGTTTTTCAGACAGCTGGCACCAGCGGAAGAATAACCCATAATACCATGGATCTGTGTTGTGTGTCTGTGGTGTTTGTCTTGTTGCTAGCATTGTTGTGTTTCAGTGAACAAAAAAACCTCATGTGGGTGGGGGATGGCTTCAAAAGGCTAGCCTGGGTGGGGGAAGATGTGTATGGGAATGCAAAATGCTCAACTAGGAGGCCAGCACCTGTGTAATAGCTACCATGGTACCTGGAAATGGAATGGCAACTAAGGTGGGCCCCACAAGCCCTATGGGAATAATGAGAAGGGGAAGAGCTCACTGGAATCAATGGAGGGGTGTATGAAATGGTGTAAATCAAGAGAAGATGTTTGGATGTGCCCCTCTCCTATGACTATGAAGGAGCACACCCAATAGCCTATGACAAGGGGGAGACAATTGGGTGTACTGTGTATAAGGTGTATTGCTGGAAATGTCCATATTACTAGGGGGCACAATTATACCAGCCCATAATCAAACTACACACATCTACATGCTGTTTTCTGGACTTTGGTGCACAAATGGATCTGTAAATCTTATTGCTGTAAATAATCGAACCAGGGCATACAGCCTGATTCAACACCAAATTGTTAAATTGGTTTGGACAATAACCCATTTCTCTGTAAACATTCAATGAACTTATGATATGGACAAAAGCACGCAAAACCTGCAGTGGCAGCTTGTTGCAACTGGACACATAAGCTCCTGATTCTGTCAAAGGAGGAGAGGCGTGTTTTGGTGGTGGCTCGGATGTTGGACTATACTGCAGTGGTCAGGATTCAGTGTTGCTGTGGATTACCATAGCAGCTGGTGTATTGTTAACTGTACTTGTGTTACGCTGCATATGAAAATAACCTATAAGCAATGTAGTAGCCCTCCCCCCGCCACAGTGTACTAGACAACCCGGACCCAACCTTCTCGGGCCCACTATAATGGGAAGTCTGGAACACTAATTGAAATAGGTGTGGTATGCCCATACGAGAGAAGGTGCAGGGCATTATACTACACAAGGGGCAGTGGGACAAATAGAATATCAACACCTTCCACTTTGATGCCTGGCCCTATCAGGAAATGTGTTGCCATATGTCCTATGCTTTTCCAGGGATACCTGGGCAGGAGGATCTCAAAAGAAAAAGAAAAAAAAAAGGGGTGGAATGTTAGGATATAGATATTCAGGCCTGGCTGTAAAGGCCTATACTTTAAGAATTTAGGTGTATTCTTATCACTTAGCTAGTTATAAAGGTACAAAACAAGAATCAAAATCACAGTCTGCCTATTTATAGGCCTTCTCTCACTATGATAGTCTAAGGCCATGTTCTTAGGCTAAGATGTTGGCTAAACAGCAGAGGCAGCCATAAACTGAAAAGTGTACGGTCACATCCTTACATTCCAAACTAGTCACATTGAAATAAGGTGCTATTGGGCTGTTAGGAATACAATCCTGTCCTGATAATGCCCATCACCTCCAGAGAAAGGGAAGAGCCTAGAAGATGTAAAGGAAACTTAGTTTGATAGCATCCTGTCTGGCAAGAACTCACTTGCCAATAGCTGGGATGTGAAATCCTCACTTCTTTGTTGTTCTATCGGTGTAGTCCCCATTTCCCTATTGTTTGACTGTATAATCTATGTCTGGTTCTGTGATTGTTTCTGTCTGCTGTATAATTAATTTTGCTGGGTGTAAACTAATTAAGGTGGTAGGATATAATTGGTTAGATAATCATGTTACAATATGTTACCTCTGTTAGTCTATAAGGTGCCACAGGACCCTTTGTCACTTCTACAGATCCAGACTAACACGGCTACCCCTCTGATACATGTTACAATATGTTAGGATTGGTTAGTTAAATTTCAGTAAAATGATTGGTTAAGGTATAGCTAAACAGAACTCAGGTTTTACTATATAGTCTGCAGTCAATCAGGAAGTAAAGGGGGGAAATGGGAACAGGGAATGGGGGTGGGGGAATTGGAATCATGTTTTGTTAAGGGGGGGGAATGGGAACAGGGAATAGGAACAGGGACACAGGCAAGGCTCTGTGGCCTCAGAGCTGGTAAGGGGAACACTAAGGAAAGAAATTGGAATCATTGCTTGCTGGAAGTTCACCCCAATAAACATCTAATTATTTGCACCTTCGGACTTCGAGTATTGTTGCTCTCTGTTCATACGAGAAGGACCAGGGAAGTAAGTGGGTGAAGGAATAAGCCCTCCAACAAAGATGTTTAGAAAATAAGATCCAGGAGAAAATATTAAGAAAACTGAAGGATAACTCCAACTCAGTTTTCCTCACACCCTGAGGATATTTTAGCTGCCAGAATACGACAAGGGATGTTATGAAAGGGAGAGGGATCCATTATTCTTATTACCAATGAAAATAAATCAAAAAGTAATGATCAGAAAGGAAAATATAAGTAACATATTAACTTTACAGGCTGCACTTATACCAGTTTTGCCTCAGTGTTATGCCACTGGTTTAAAAGGAGCTATTCATGATTTATATCAGCATAAGAGAGAGGACAGTAGCTCCACAACTCTTAGAATAGTTAGGCAATTGAACAAGATGCCAAGATTGCTTATAGAATCATCATCACTGGAGGTATTGAAAGCTCAACTTGACACCCATCCATCACAGCTAGTGTAGGAATAATAATCCAACTTTCAGGGAGACGGACAGCTGACCAACTAGAGGTCCCTTTCAACCCAAAGGATTGTATGAAGAATGAGTTGCATCAGGAAATCTACTTTTAATAATTTTGCTTTTTAAATACAAAACTGCGCTCTCCCTCTTATAGTACAATATTTTTCAGACCATGTGATTTAGAAAGGTGCATCTGTGCTTTATAGTCACATCATATTGTTTCCAGTTTGAAAATACTATGCTGGCAACTGAATTTCTTGAATAAGGAACAAAATTGAGAGGGGGGGCTATTGCAGTAAAGCCAGGTCTGCCATAGTCAAAATGGAAAATAGGTTATGAATAGTGGAAGTCTTTTGTCACCTTCTTTAGCTTTTATCTGATCACATACCTTAGAAGAAGTTGCTGATACTGCTTGAAGCTGATATACCTTCCCAGAAATTTGGTCAGCATCATTAGTAGCACATCTCTATGAATGAATAAAAATAAGAAATATATCTATAGTGTGATTTGATCCAGTCTACCTCCATACATTGATAAAAGACAAAAGTGACGGGGGGGAGAGGGAATTGGGATGAAATATAAAGTATTTCATGGTACTAAATATATGGAAAAAGACCACTGGCTTTGTTTCATACCTTTAGTGATACACATACATGTGTCAAAAAGTTAAGTAACAGGTCCCGGACAATGCAAACTCCTGTGTGAGGCACATACCTACTGACCTGCCCCTTGCCCTCCGGGTCATTGTTTTTGAACAGTTGTCTCATAATAAAATAGCCTCCAGATCTCATTTTTTCACGCAAAATGTGCTCCAGCTTAAAAAAAAAATTGATATACATTCAATAAAAAATATACAAATAACACACACCTCTAATATGTACTTTTAACTCATTTTTTTCCCTTAAAGCACAAGAAGAGGATGTCGACTGCCACTGACAAGATGATAAGAAATCAAAAAGGAATAAATGTTTCACAATGAAATGATGTATCTTTAATAACCACCTTGGGAGGTGGGGAGAGAGTACTTTCTGTAGAGTCTTGAGCAGGAAAAGAAAAATTAACATTTTTTTCTACTCAGCTGTAATATAGGCTTTCAAGTACTGCTGTGCGACTGAATTGAGTGAACCTTATTGGCATTGCCAAAATAAATATGATCTTTGCTTTTTGTGTTATCAGTAAACCACGTGTTGCCAGGTTACATTTTGAGAAAACTACAAGCCCAATCCTGAAACCTTTACTCAGTCTGTATTCAGATAAAGTTTCAATTGTCTTCAATGGGAGTTTTTCCCCATGAACAACATCATCATGAGGATGCCATTCAACATAGGTAAATTCATTCTGGAATAATGGTGAATTAGTGTGTACAATGTTTCTGAGTTCAATTAATACTTATGGAGGATATTACTAGGTAATTGAATTATACAGACTTATGCTGACAGTTCTTTTCTGTTTGACAGAGAGCTTCTAAAAATCATATATTTTAAAAGGACTGGAGCTAGAATTTTCTGTGGAAAATATTAAAATTGAACACCGTAGTATAAGTTAAGTTAGGATATGTAATTATAACCTATTACCATGCTTGGCTTTCAGGGCAAAAGGAGGAGATGTAAGTGTACTTCCTTCATACCAGTTCACAGGGATTGCTGACAGAGGCCATATCGGTAACAAGAAAGGTTTCAGAGTCAAATTTTATTCTACCCATTTATTTATATGGACTGTATTTTATTAAAATCATACCTCATCAGCTTCAATCCTGAACTGTGTCCCAGGCTGAGACAGTAAACTGGTCCTGCTGCTAGCAAAACTTGCTCTGCTTACTTCTGAGTTTCCAATGTCAGCTCGTTGGCCTGGGTCATTAAAAAAAAAATCAACTTTCAGAAACTATGAACAATGCATACAGGTAAAGAGAGCTAGTAGACAGGGCACAGAATTCAGTCATAGAGGAACCACCAGATCATATAGTCTGACCGCCTGTATATCACAGGCCACCAATAGCACCCAGCACTCGCACACTTAACCCAACAACTGAAAATAGACCACAATCAATAAATAGAATCATGGATAAAAATGGAGGGCTCAAAAGGACCTGAAGAGGTTATCTAGTCTATCTCCCCATGCTGAGACAGGACCAAATAAACCTAGACCATCCCTCACAGGTGTTTGTCCAACCTGTTCTTAAAAACCTCAAGTGATAGGGATTCCACAACCTCCCTCGGTAACCTATTCCAGAACTTAACTAACTAGAAAGCTTTTCTTAATATCTAATATAAATCTCCATTGCTACAGTTTAAGCCCATTACTTCTTTTGTCCTACCTTTCATAACATGGAGAACAATTGATCACCGTCCTCTTCGTAACAACCCTTAACATGTTTGAAGACTATTCTCAGGTCTCCCCAGTCTTCTTTCAAGACTAACCATGCCCAGTTTTTTTAACCATTCTTCATGGATCAGGTTTTCTAAAGTTTTTATCATTTTTGTTGCTGTTTTCTAGACTCTCTCTAATCTGGCCACATCTTTTTTAAAGTGTGGTGCCCAGAACTGGTCACAGTTCCACAGTGGGACAATTACCTGCTGTGTCTTATGTATGACACTCCTGTTAACACACCCCAGAATGATTAACGTTACCTCCCCCTCCCCAGCATTGCTCCACATTGTTAGCTCATGTTCAGTTTGTGATCCACTATAACCCCCAGATCCTTTTCAGCAGTACTACCATCTAGACAGTTATTCCCCATTTTCATGGGCGGCGGGTGAAGCTTCCCCTGGGGGAAGCTAGTTCCCTGTCCCGCCTCTCCCGCCCTCGGCCCCGCCCAGACTCCACACCCTCCCCGCTCAGCCCCCGGGCTTGCTGCATCCCTCCTCACCTCCTCCCCCACATGCTGTGAGATCTCCCTGCCGGCCGTTCGCCACGTCCCTCCTCACTCCCCCACCAGAGCCCCCTCCGCCCACCACATGGCCCCCGCACACCTGCTGCTCGCCTCCTCACCCCTGCACCTGCCCGCCGCTTGCCTTCTTACCCCTGAACTAGACCTCCCCCACCTGCAGTGAGATCCCTGCTCACCCGCTGCTCACCTCCGCACCCACCACTCACCTCCTCACCCCCTGCCCCACCAGACCTCCTTTGCCTGCAGCAGGACCCCCGCCAGCCCACCTCCTCACCCCCCCCACCCGCTGCTGGCTTGCCATGTCCCCTCACTTCCCCGCCCCCACGGGAAAAGGGAGTGAGGAGGGACACAGCAGGCCGCTGGGACCTCTGGGCGGGAGGTAGAGTGGAGGAGAGGAGGAAGACTTACCATTCAGGCAGCAGCAGCAGGTGGTAGGGGCCTCAGGGAAGAGGCGGAGCAGGGAGGGGAAGGGGCGGGGCCACCACAGCTCAGGTGTCCAGCGGTGGGTCAGCTGCGACTGTGCCAGGGAAGGCTTAGCCTTCCCTGGCCTATTATGCCCACCACCTATGCCCATTTTATATTTGTTTGCTTGATTTTTCCTTCCTAAGTGTAGTACTTGGCACTTGTCTTTATCGAATTTCATCTTGTTTTCTGAACAATATTTCAATGTATCAAGGACATTTTGAATTCTAATCCTGTCCTCCAAAGTGCTTGCAACCCCTCCCACCTTGGTGTCATCCACGAATTTTATACGATTACTCTCCTCTCCATTAGCCAAGTGAATAATGAAAATATTGAATAGTACCAGACCGAGGACAGATCCCGCAGACAGACCGCACTAGATACATCTTCCCAGTTTGACAGAAAATCATTGATAACTATGCTTTGAGTATGGTTTTTCAAACAGTGGTGTATCCACCATATAGTAATTGCATCTAGACCACTTTTCCCTAGTTTGCTTATGAGAATGTCATGTGGGACTGTGCCAAAAGCCTTACTAAAATAAAGTTATCATATTTATTGTTTTCCCCCGTCCACTAGGCCAGTAATCCTGTCAAAAAAGAAAGAAAATTAGGTTGGTTTGGCATGATTTGTTCTTGACAAAGCCATGTTAGTTATTATTTGTCAACCTGTTAGCCTCTACATGCTTACGAATTGATTGTTTGATAATTTGTTCCAGTACCTTTCCAGATATCCAAATTAGGCTGACATATCTATAAGTCCCTGGGTCCTCCTTTCCCCTTTTTAAAGATAGGTACTATGTTTGCCTATTGCTAATCCTGTGAGTCCTCACCCATCTTCCATGAGTTCTCAAAAGATAATGGTAAACAGTTACAGAATGAGCTGAAGGAATCTTGGAAGTACTCTAGGATGAATTTCATCGGGCCTGCAAATTTTAATACATCTAACTTATTCAAATATTCTTTAACCCACTCTTTCCCTGTTCTGGCTTGTGATCCTTCCCCCTTGTTGTTAATATTCAACATTAACTTTTTTAGTGAAGAAGACAAAAGTAAAATAGGCTTCAAACACCTCTGTCCTCTTGGTGTCATCCATTATTAGCTTCCCTTCATTTTTCTCTTGCTCTTAAAGAATTTTAAGAACCTATTCTCATTGCCCTTTATGTTACTTGCTAGGTGTAACTCATTTTGCCTTAGCTTTTCTGATTTTTTCCCTACAAGTTATACTTTCTTACTCATTATTAACAATTTGTCCATGTTTCCACTTTTTGTAGGATTCCTTTTTGATTTTCAAGTCATTAAACAGCTCCTTCCTTTCCTTAGAATCATAAAATTTATCATTTCATGATCACTTTCACTCAAGTTGCCTTCAGGCTTTATATTTGCAAACAATTCCTCACTGTTAGTCATAATCAAGTCCCAAATAGCTGACCCCTGGTTACTTCCTCCATCTTCTGAAACAAGAAGTTGTTCCCAACACGTTCCAAGAACCAACTGGAGATTTTTTGTTTTGCTATATTACTTTTCCAACAGATATCTGGGTAGTTACTAAAATTCCCCATTACTTTCAGGTTTTGGATTTTTCTGTTATTTGTTCTAGAAATACCTCCTCCACCTCCCCCTTGGATTTGGTGGTCTGTTGCAGACACCTATCATGATGTCACACCTATTTTTCCCCCCTTTTACCTTCACCCAGAGACTTTCATCTGGTCTGCCACTCACCTCCTTCTTACAGATCCATATACGTTATGGCCAGAAGGGACCATCATCATAGGCGCCGACTCCGTGGGTGCTCCGGGGCTGGAGCACCCACTGGGAAAAATTGGTGGGTGCTCCGGCAGCTTCTCGCCGGCCCCCACGCCCAGCTTACCTCCGCTCCGCCTCCTCCTCCCCTGAGCACACCGCCGCCGCTCTGCTTCTCCCCCCTCCCAGGCTTGTGGTCAAACAGCTGTTTCCCGCAGCAAACCTGGGAGGGAGGGGGGAGAAGCAGAGTGGCGGCGGCACGCTCAGGGGAGGAGGAGCGGAGGTGAGCTGGGGCAGGGAGCAGTTCCTCTGACCCCCCCCCGAGGGTTACTTCCTGAGGCCCTCCCTGCGCCCCCCCCCCCGCCCCAGCTCACTTGCCCAGCGTGCGGCAAGCCTGGGAGGGAGGGGGGAGGAGGGGAAATGTGGCGCGCCCGTGAGAGGAGGCGGGGCTGGGGATTTGGGGAAGGTGTTGGAATGGGGGCAGGAGAGGGGCGGGGACGGAGGGGGCACGAGCACCCACCGGCGCCGGGTAAAGTCGGCACCTATGACCATCGTGATCATCTAGTCTGACCTCATGCATATCCTTCTGGACCACAGAACAAGTGAATATATTCTTCATGTACAATGCTACTCCTCCTCCCTTTTCTCTCTGCCTGTCCTTCCTGAACAAGCTATACCCCTCTATACCAATATTCCAGTGAAGAGATTTATTGAACCAATTCTCTATGATGTCAACTGCATCATAATGTTGCTTGTGCACTAAGACTTTCAATTCTTCTTGTTTATTCCCCATATTCCTTGCATTTGTGTATAGAGAACTAAGATGCTGAACAGATTCCCCAACTCACTTCCATCTTGTCGCTTCTATGGCCCTCGCTTATAAACAGTCTATAAAGAGTTAATAAATTATTAATAGATGTTTTAACAAAGGGTAACTCAATGGTGATAGATTGTTATGGAACCTAACAGGTCAACAGGTTGCTTGTATCCATCTATAATGACTTCTACTGATGTGCTTATAACCATCTATAACACTTAGTACTCATATCCGTAATGTGCTTATAATAGCCATTATTTATTAATCCATTATAAACTATAATAATATAAAAAGCGTGACTACATAGGGATTCTTTACCTCCTTTATAAGGGTCTATAGATTAAAAGTTCTAGATCTGAACACTGTTGTGATTTTATTAACAGCAACATGTTATCAAATGTTTGTACATTATACTGAGGGACAAGAATAACCTAAAAGTGAAGACTATCACTCAATGATACATGCCAATCTAAATCTTCAAATAGCTGATGTAGAAGAAATCAATGGCTAGCAGTTTCTATCGTTAGTTTTTCCACCAAAATATGTACCACATTTGAGATGTCACAAAAGAATAGAAACAGGGAAGTGAAACTTTGAAAAATGTATGAAAAAACCCTGAAGATGTGGAACAAACTATTGTGATGCCACAGTCCTCAAATGCTGCACATAGGATTCAGGAGACATTCACAACACAGGAGTATTCCTAATGGGACAGCAAAGAAGCAGCAGCAGAGCACTAGTGCTCTTTTCAGGTCAATTCTCTTCAGGTTCTTATATCATGCTCCTTACTCTTTTCTTGCTCTCTCCTCCCCTGTCTCATGTAGCTGGGCCACAAATGAAATAACTGAAGTACTGAAAAAAAAAAAAAACCATTTTATTAGCCTAGCTTCAGTTGCTTTGGTGAGGGTAATCCTTAAACACAACAGGACATGTTCGGTCAAGCCATTTGTTTATATTACTGGTTCAGCCAAAAGGGAATGTCAAAAGAATAATGTGTATAACTAACAACAAAAAGACACAAATGAACATAACTGTGCAAGACAATACAAGATATTTAGAAACGGGCCTTTCCCGTGCTTTTAGAGTCTTACTTTATGCTAAACCTGTCAAGAATATGGTCACTTTGGGGATAATACTTGACACAAGGCGTCGGTCAATATGCTGCATTTAGAACATTGAAATGTTAAAGGCACAATTTTGCATATGTATACCCTGATTTGCATGCAATCAGAGTATGACTTCATGCAGCCAGACACACACAAGACTGAACCTCTGAGAATCTGGCTCTTTGTGATTAATTTCTTTTTCTAAATTCAGGTTTCTTTTTTTGGAATTATTTTTATTTAATGTGTAACACTTATATGCTATTACAGGCTGACTGAACCAAATTTTATCCTTCCTTGCAGCCTATGGCACCCACTGAAGTCAGTGGGAGGCCAGAATTTGGACTCTAAAGATTAGAAAATACCAACACATATTTATTATGTCATCTTTTGGCTTTCTCTTGCCTTTGCAAGATTGTTCCTAGAGTGTGTATTCTCATGTGTTTTTCAGAAAAACTGTAAATTAGTCAAAAAGGGAGGTATGTAGATACAGTAAGAAATTTGAAAAATCTTCAGATACAAACTTTAAATATTTCTAAGTCAATATCTTATTACTTGGGGTTCAAATTCAAGAACAAACAGACATATCCCCTGTTCTGTGCTGTGAAAGGCCATACTGGCATTCCTATTGTAAAAGTCATAAGGTACAATGAACCCCCCTTTTTTCTGCAGAATAAAGTAACCCTCTTTCCTTATCCCTGTCTGGCTGTTATTGGCTCTCAGCTAGGTGGACCCGATATTTCGGTAACACTAAGGCTATCTGAAGTCATCTTTTTCCCCCCTCTCCAATCAAATTGAAATTAATCACAACTTATTATCGGTATTTGTAAGTAAGTTATACACCTGCACATTTTTAAGGCATCAGATGGGACCATATACAGCCACAGACAATTGGATATATTTTTCAAATGGGTGCCTAAAGTTGGACTGCTACATAAACAGCACTTTTAAGTCAGGCCACTTTTCAGATGCCTAAATATGGATTTAGGAGTCTAACTTTTTTCAAAAACAAGTGCCTAATCTTGACTAATATGATTAGAAATAAAAAAAGGAATACATGTTCCACATTTTAAATCTCTAGTTTAGTAATAACCAATGTAATGCTTTCTAAATAATGCATTATGTTGGACCATTTGGGCATGATTTCTGCATTCACTGTACAAGAACTTGCATAGTATTTGGTCACTTTAGTTTTGAAACCAATTTTAGACAACTATAATATTTACCCCTAACTTAACAACCTCTAATAACCAATGTACGACAAAATCCTCTTTGCCTCACTCACACAGGGCTCAACTGTGCCACCCTTATGGTGAACAGAACCTTACTACATGAGTAGTCCCACTGAAATCAATGGGACTGTGTATGTAGCAAGGTATCATTCAGTGTGAGTAAACATTGTACAACTGGGCCAACAATTATTACTGTACACGTATCTTACTGACTTGAAATGAGACTCCTTGTGAAGTAACGTACGTCTCAGTGTGTGAGTAAGAACGGCAGAATCTAACCCTCCGTGAGTAAGGTGAACATTACTTACAAAATATGGACCAAATAAAGGCAACATGAATTACATGCATTTTCCAGAAACAATTACTATTTGTGTATGTAAGTTTGTAAGGTTCTTTGTTTCATTCAGATACTGCACTTATACATAGTTCATGGGGCCAGTATTCTATTAACTCCATTTTCAAACATTCTAAATTTAGGATACTCTAGTCTGCATTTGGGCACTGAAATTAACACTTAAGTATCTAGCTACCTATGGTCCATTTGCATGCCAGGGATCTGAAATTAATCACTCCATTTTAGACAGACAAGTTTAAAAACTGGGTCATGACAGTCAATGAATCACATAATAAGTAAATGTGATTATATATGATAAGACCGTACCAATGTAAGTGTCTGCTGTCGCGGGGTGGCACCCCGCTCTTGCCCTGAGGGGCTGGAAACAGCCCTGGGAGAGGGCTGAGGCTGAGAAGCCAGGCTGATTGGTGAGGGAAGACCTGGCGCACGCCTACCTCGAGTGCGCCAGGTTGCAGCCCCTATTCCGGCTCCTCCGGAACCTCTTGCTGAGGTTCTGGCTGCACTTTTCCCCACACTTGTTCCTGTTCGCACACCCTGTCCGTGGCCCCACAAAGTCGCGAGACCTCCTCGTCAACCTCCTCCTGGCTCTAGCTAAAGTGTCCATCTACAAGACCAGGAGGAGGATGCTAGACGAGGGGGAGCTCTGTGACTGTGGGGCCTATTTCCGATCCTCCCTCGTGTCACGGATTCGGGCAGAGTTCCACTGGGCAGCGTCCGCTGGCTCCCTCGACAGCTTTGAGGAGCAGTGGGCGCTGTCCGGGGTTCTCTGCTCGGTCTCCCCATCCGGTCTCCTTGTTTTGAACCTTTGACCCTCACTTGATCCCTGTTTTTTCATTAGTTGTCCCCCGGATTTACTTGGCCCCTGGGTCTAGTGGTCCCTCCCGCTAGGCTGGGGGAGGGGCTTTTAGCAGTGGGCGGGCTTGTGCCCGCCCACCTCCTGGGGATACCAATAGGAGCCAGGCTGATTGGCAAAGTAGCCATAGCTGTGGCCAGTTGAATCAGGGCCCAGCTGGCCCTTATAAGAGGGCAGTGGGCCTGGAGCAGAGAAGACACTCTCTCTGCCTTTAGAGGGAGAAGGGCTTGGCTGCAGGGACCTGAGCAGGTACCTAGGGTGGAGCAGGGCTGGGGAAGGCCTGGGGAGCTCGGGCCTGAGAAACCCCCAGGCTGTGGCCTAGGGTTAGGCCCAACTGGGGATGTGGGGGCAGCCCACAAGTAGGCTGAGGCAGCAGGTCCAAACCCCCTTTGCCTGTGATGAGTGGCTTATACTGCAGTCTGCCCCAGGGCGCGGGGGCTAGCTGGTGACTGGCAGTAGCCTACAACTGAGGTGAAGTGGGGATAGTGGGTTGGGGGTTCCCCTGGGGAGGGGAGACCCAGATCTGGGGGGGGGGTACTGCCAGGGGGCAACACCCCAGTTAAAGGGGCACCGGGTCCTGGGAGGGACACGGGCCAGAGTGGTCAGGCAGATCACTGGCCTGCAGAGGGTGCTCCAGAGGCTGGTGAGTTAATTCCCGAAGACAACCAGCAGGAGGCACTGCAGGGGTGAGTCCAACCCTGTTACGCTGCTGAATAATAAGTATTAAATACAGTCTATTTGGAGACATAATTTAAAGTACTACTTTTTATTGTCTCACAATTGCAAAGTAGAATTCTTACCTGGCTTTGTAATTGGCAGGAGCTCAAACATTACTGTGAAAAAATGGTTTTATGATTTCATTTGTTAATGTTTTCTAAAGTAAAAACTAATGTGTATATAATAAAATAACAGTAATGTTTTATTATGTATTTATGATGTCTATCCAAGCAGTTTTTTAAATTCTGGTTTCAAAAGAGACATTTCTAATATGCTATAATTTTCAATAATAGTATAATCTTGGCCACCATCACTTTTTTTTTATTTAAATAAGATGAAGTTGGAGTGTTATAGTTTACCCGTTTAGGAACAAATGTTACAAGGGTCTCTAATGTGCACATACAAACACTTATATATGCAAATTAATTGTGTGACTATCTGATTTATGCACACAACTGCAGTTTTGCATATGCACGTGGGTATGTACAAGCAGAGTTTGCAGGCAGAGTTTTAAAAGCCCATTTGAAAATGTGGCCCTCATTTACCCTTTGGAATATGGTTGACATTTAATGACTCTTAGGATTGACATCACCACCAGATCTTTGGGACAGAACTTCAGTCTTATTTTGTACCGTTAAAGTGTACATCATTGTACTATATAAAGGTGCAATTCAAGTGTGGAAAGAGGTGACTATGGCAGGCTCTTGCACCACTTCCACTCCATGTTGAGGCTGAACAGGAAGTTATAGGCACACTGGCCACACAAGGAAGCCTCTGCAACCCTTCTCTACTATAAGAGAACCCCAGTTGTCTAGCGTGTAGAAGCATTTTAAGGGTAGGGCCAGAGAGGGGTCACAGGATCCATGACTATGTAGAGGCCTGGATTACAGACAGACAGCTACTGCTACACTACTTTACCAGTTGGAGTAACAGTCTTGAAAGAGCAGCAGTTTGCCCCCAGGTTAGGAGTCAGAGATTGCCCCTCCTATTTCCTCCACCTGAACTTCAGACTGTGCCCCAACAAAGCCCATTCACTTGGGTTGGGGATAAGAGGGGTACATTGCACCGAACACCGGTAACACATTTCTTTTTCTACTTGTTTTATAAAAAGAATAGATAAAAGCCAAGTGTTCATCACTTACAAAACATGACTTCCAAACATTCTCTCTAGGTTAGCACTTTATAATACAGCTAGGAATAAAACAAAATCGCCCCTTTCCATCAATAATTGGCCAAAGGTTAGCTTTTTTGGATTGCTAACTTTGGATCATGTAAGGAAAGGATAGTTAAAACAAATGATGCCTTGGATACATCATAAGCCTTAAACACTTTCAGCCAAAAATAAATACAAAGTTTACACGTGCTGCAGACCACAGATGCATATCATGGGCCAAGTTCTGCTCTCAATTACACTGCCAATGTAACTCCAGTAAATCAACAGATTTATCTGGATTTACACCTCTGTAACCTGAAACAGAACTCAGATTGTGACTGTTTAAGAAAATTCATCATTTCATAGAACAAGTTTTCACTTAGTCACCTAAAAGCAAACCAGGGCCAGATTAAGGCAGGGGCTTTAAGGGCTGCAGCCCAGGAGCCCTACAAAAATAAGTCACAGGCAGCAATCTCCAACTCCAGGCCGCTAAAAGTCCTGTGGTGCAGCAGGGTGCTCAAGCAGGCTGCCTGCATGATGTGGCCCCACGCTGCTCCTGGAAGCAGCCTGCTGCTAGCATGTCTATGCGGCCCCTGGTGGTGGTGGGGTAGGCGGCTCTGCACGCTGCCCCCAGCACCGTCCCCGCAGCTCCCATTGGCTGGGAACCAGGGGTGGCGCTTGCAGGCGCGGGCAGCGCACAGAGACACGCTGTCCTCCTTCCCCCCAGGACAAAAGAGATGTGCTAGCAGCCAGCAGCTTCTGGGAGCAGCATGGGGCAACGTCATGCAGGCAGCCTGCCTGAGCCCTGCTGTGCCGCTGGCCGGGAGCAGCCTGTGGTGAGCACCTCCCGGCCGGAGCCTACACCTTGCACCTCCTCCTCCACCCCAACCCCCTGCCCCAGATCAGAATCCCCCTCCTGCACCCCAACTCCCTCCCAGACCTCACACCCCCTCCTGCATCCCAATCTCCTGCCCCAGCCCCCTCCTGCACCAAACTCCCTCCCAAGGAAAAGACTTGTATACGGGAGCCCCACAAAATCTGTTAGCCCCGGGCCCACAGGAGAGTTAATCCAGCCCTGGGTATGGTATACATGCTAGCATCTGAAAGCTAAGAATCTGGATAGTTAAGGACATAAGTAGTCTTAATGCTATAGAAATATATTGGACTAGAGGGGTTTTTTTGTGGGTTTTTTGGTTTGTTTTTAAGTGGAGCAATAATATAGAACAATTTTACTAACCAAAACCTAACCAGAACTGATGCTATTTGGAAATAAAAATGCAATTAAAATGCACTTAAATTGTAATTAAAAACATTTCCATTCATGTGCAAACAAATAAACCCAGCAGAGGACTTCTGATACATAAAGAAGGGAACAAACAGAGAGGATGGTGAGCTGGTAAATATTTTGCTTACAAAGGGGAACTATCCCTTGAACATAGTAGGGGCAGTTAATTTATATGTCTGTCTGTGTGTGCGTCTCTCTGACGCATCCACTCTCTCTCTCACACACACATCCTCGATTATATCTTCCCTTGTAGCTGCTGCGTGTACTGCAAAAAAGAACTAGATAAGAGGATAGGTCCATCAATGGTGTCCCTACCCTCTGTTTGCCAGAAGCTGGGAATGGAGGACGGGGGATGGATCACTTGATGATTACCTGTTCTGTTCAGTCCCTCTGGGGCCCCTGACATTGGCCACTGTTGGAAGCCAGGATACTGGGCTAGATGGACCTTTGTTCTGACCCAGTATGGCCGTTCTTATTGCATCCCCATATCTTATCATATACGTTACATCATCTCCAAGACCTGGTGCTTATGTTGCCAGCCTCCCTCCCTATCAGCTGATCCTTATGTCCCACCCCCATGTCCCCCAGGCACGTGGCATCCCCTCCGTGACAGCAGAGATGCCTGTTACCTGTGCTCTCCTCAGGCGGCAGCTCTGCCAACCCCGGGGCTCCCCCCAGCTCCCATGACGGGACGGTGGCAGCTTGGCCCCATGCGGGCCCCTGAGTCTCCACTCTCTGCCAGCACTTACCGAACAGCGGGAGCTTGGGCTTGCCCGGGTCGGCGCGGGCGGAGACCTCCTGCGGCTGCTGCGGCGCCGGGAGGGAGCGAGCACCGCGGAAGGGGGGCAGCAGCTCCAGCTCGGGGGGCTGCTGCGGCGGGGCCCGGGTGCCGCCGCTGCCCCCTGCAGGCTGCTGTCCGCGAGGCGCGTAGCCGCGCAGAGCCAGGCGCTCGGGGTCGCCGAGCCGGGAGAGCGGGTGCTGGATCACAGGCGGCAGCCGGGGCGGAGCGATGCTGGGAGCCTGCGGGCGGCTGGAGGGCACCTCGCCGCGGGCAGCCATCCTGGCCGAAAGGAGACAAGAGAAGGCCGATCCGTGTCAGGCTGCTCACCCGCCTGCTCCCCAGCGCCCCAGGGGTTAAAGCCCCACACAACCCGCCGGGGGCTGTACCGCGCGGGGAGGGGAGCCCAGGGTGCCCTCCCTCCCCCTTTTAAAAGGCTGCTTAGGGAACGTTGCCAGCCCCCCGTACCTGGGTTAGTAAATTCCTGGGCGCTGTGCTGAGAGCCCGGGGTGCTGCTGAGCCAAAGCAGCCCTGGTACTGCCCCGTGCTCGCTCCTGGCCTTTCCCCCAGCCGCCCCACACTGTTTGGAGCTCGTGGTGTTTCTCCTCTGGAACAAGGGGAGGTTGCTACAGGCAACAGAAAACGCCTGAATCCCCTTTCAACGACATTTCTGCCAGAGTGCGAGCCAGACGCACCACGGGGAGGTCCGGCTGCATGCTCCAGCCCCGTGACAGAAGCCCTGGGACTGGGAAGGGAACCCCCCGTCTCGCCAGTTTAACCACTGCACTTTCCTCCCTACGCAGCTACCGGGGGAGCGTTACCACCAAGAAACGGAGTCTTGCAGACTGCACGGACTAGCATTTACTTGTGAGCATATGCGGGGCTCCCCTTTCTAACATGCAGCCAGTCCCTTGGCACAGGTACAGAAATTAAAATAAAATATAGACTTGAGCCACAGATATCAACCTGACTCCCATCCCCAGGATGCAGCTGTCCACAAATCCAGGACTAAAGCCTGAGTAAATAGTTCTACCTTACACTGTATCCTGAAGGTCAATAAACTTGGACTCTGTCGGACCAAAAAGGAGACAAGTTGAGGCGCTTCAGCTGAGAGTGTCCAGCTCCCAGACCTTCAAACTCAGGGACTGGAAGAATGCCCTAGCTATCAGAGGAAAAGGGGCTGTCTGTTAGATGGACAGGACAAACCATGGGGCTTTGCAGAGATGAATATCAGGTCAACATCTTTAAATGCATCTAGAAGTGAACAGAAGGTCAATGCAGATCTTACAGCCCTGGTATAATGTGTTCCATAGTCAACACCATCAAGTAAATAAGCGGCCATCTGCATTTTGCACCAGCTGCAGCTTCTAAGTGATCTACAAGGATAACCCTATGTAAAGCATGTTACAGTAATCTAGTCCTGAGGTGACAAAGGCATGGATAACTGTTATGAGGTGGACATCAGAAAACCAGGGTCATAATCATCTTGGTAGATGCCTGGGGAAAGCCCCTCTGGTCATATTACCTGGGGATTCAGAATCAAAATTAATGATGTACACTAAGGGAATATGAGTTTAAAGACTATGGGCTAGATCCACAGAGGGATTTAGACCGCACACCTCATTTTTAGATACTTTGAAAGTCACTGGAATCCAAAAACCCTGAATTAAGCACTTAATCTCCCAATACAATGCATGGGGAGAGATAGGTGCCTGAGAATGGGATCCATAAAAAACAGCATGCTAGTGGATAGCCAACTAAATTAGCCAATGGGAAATGCCAACTACATGAGCGTATCCAAACCCACCCCTCATACAGAGTTAGGCACCCAAGTCTGGGTTGCAGGGAGGTGCTGGCTTATCTCCACTAGCTCTCCACGCCTCAGAACCCCTTTCCTGGACTCAGGTGGCTTAGATGCCTAAGCTGTTTTTGCAAGAAATAGCAGAGAAGGTGGTACCTCCCTTATTACTTTTAGCCCAGTGGTTAGCTCATTCACCCAGGATGTGGGAGACCCAGGTTCAATTCCCTGCCTAAATGGAAGAAATTATTTTAAGAGCAGTCTCCCACTCTCAGGAGCATGCGCAAACCACTGGGCTATGGGATATGAGTATCTTTCTGTCTCTCCAGCTGAAGCTGTTCCATTGTACATACATACTTAAATAATCACTGAGACAGAGTGTTGACATGATTCCACACTGGTGGTTAGTCTCTCTATTTAATTTATTTAATCCAAAGTGGAACAGTTTCAACAGGAGAGATTGAGAGAGACCCACATTGGAATATCTCATAGCCCAGTTCATGAGCATAGGGAGATCCCCTTTCAACTCCTTTCTCTCTATCTAGTAGACAGGGGACTTGGACTCAGATTTCCTGCATAGTGGTGAGTGCTCTAACCATGAGGTTAAAAATTATAGGAGAGGCAATGTCTCCTGCTGCTGGATTTTGAATGGGCCTAAATCTGGTAGCTGTGCTCTGAGGACCCCTACCAGACAAGCATCCACCTGCCTATTGTCCCCAATCTTCACCTGGTTGAGGATAGGCATCTGGAGGCCTACGGCAAGACATAAATTTAGACCACTAAGGGACATTTGCACTGACAATTTAGGCACCGAGTGAGTTTAGGGGAGTACAGGGGCAGGCAGCAGTTGTACACCAGTTTTGTGAATCGCAGTAGGAATTAAATCTGGGATTTAAGTGCCTAAATCTTGGGTTTAGGCACCTAAATTCCTTTGTGGCTCTGGGCTTCTGGCCCCAGTCCTGCACTGAGAATTGCATATGGGTCTCTGTGCCTGAAAATGTCAGATGGTAATCTCCGACTGTCTGAAGGATACAAGGACATCCAAAACATTTGGATAATCAGAGTTTCAGATTGAACAAAATGTGACTAATTGGGGTATGAAGAAGGTTGACCTGTATGTGGTAATTGCTTTTTACTCTGGTTGTTATGACTGTATAAACTGTGGGGTTTATTTAACTGTTCGTGCTCATACAAGATACTGGATTGACAGCACTGAATGATTATTTGTTACTTCTCTTAAAACAAACTCGATAGTTTTCCAAACGTTTCCTAAGATGAAATGTAAAGATCAAACTATATATATGTGACAGTTTGGTGGTTTAAAAGTGTACCAGGGCACATCTCTTTTTCATAATACAACAAAAGGATTTTGTCTTGTCTTTTAGATTGTAAACTTTGGGGACACGGACTGTCATTTTGTATGTGTTTGTATAGCACTTAGCACCCTGGGGTCCAACCCAGTTGTGGCCTTTAGGACTATCACAGTATAAATGTTAAATAAGCCATCATAATTAACAATTGATTCAATGAAAGTGAACGGGAGCAAATTTAGAATTGATAAAAAGAAATACATAGTGCACAATTAGCCTGTGGATCTATTTGCCACAAAATATCATTCAGATAAACCAAAAAATCACACCACATCAGCTGATTATCTGAGTTGTTGAGACTGTGTGATCAACCCTCTGCTCAGACAGAAGCAGAGTGCTGGGACCATGCCTCAAACTGAAGAGAGAACAGGGGAGGTGTTGTATCAATCAGGCAAGGTATTAAACTTCAACAGGTCTTTATTTTAAAGTGGAAACCTCTTTACCAAGCTGCTGCTGTACCCTCTGTAGCTCTCCTAGCCTCTCAACTCCCTCCTCCCTGTTTCCTGTCCTTTCAGACTCCCAGCAGCCAGTGCTCCCAGTTCTAATAATTACAAGCAACATCTAAACACCACAGGAGGCTGGTCTATTTTATCAGCTAAAAGGGGTCTGAGATTCTCCTCACCTCTTTCCCGCCTAGGCTGGGGGGACCCCCCACCCTAGACTTCCCGCTTCCTCTGGCCAGCTGAAAGAATGGGGAAAATCATGGACTGTAACTTGTCCCCCAGGCCCTCAGAGTGTTCAGCAAGTCCATCCCACGACTCTGGGAGGCTGTTGAGCTGTGGTCTCCCCACTAGCCTGCTGGGCCCCAAATGAAGCCCGTTACAACAACTTATGTGTATAAAGTTACACACATGTATAAGTGTTGGCAAGACCAGAGTCTCTGATGAGAAAAAAAAAATCCAGAGTTACAATAAAGATTTTTTTAAAGATGTTGGAAGAGATATAAACTCTAGGCTGAAGCTTTCCCTTTGGGCAGATAATTCCATAACCACCCTCTTCAGGGTTTTTGTTGGTTTTACACCTTCTTCCGAAGCATGGCGGGGGGGGGGGGGGGGACGACGACAGCGTCAGAGACAGGACACTGAAATAAATGGATCAATGGCCTGATCCATTATGCCAGTCCCTAGGTACCCATGTTGAGGAAACTGCAATAGAATTTTGAAAGTGGAAATTAACAATTATATAAAAATCCTGTTGCCATGCAGTCTAGAGTGGCTCACAACTGAGTGCCAATCTCATGTCAGACTCTCAGAAAACAGGGCAGACACCCCAAACCGGTGGTATATTCTATAATTTGATTTCACCAAGCCAATAACAATTGTATACTCCTGGGTCACTATAGTCTTACCATAGAGTTACAAACAGCCCCCTTAGGTACTCCAGCCTATTCTGCCACCCAGACAAACTGGACTTAATGATAATAGTCACATAAACCAAAAATCACACCAAAGCAGGTTACTTCCAATCTCAAAGGACGAGTCACTTACCAGAGATCAACTGGTACTTTGGATCTCACACCAAAGACAATGCTGACAGCCAATTCTATAGTAAATTAACTATAGGTTTATTAGCTAAGAGAAAGGAATGAGAGTTATTGAGAAGTTAAAGCAGGTAAAGTATAATAAAAGGTGAGTCAAAGTTTGCAAATCCAAAATGATAGAAGTTGATGTAATACACTGGTAGTTTCCCAAAAGTCTTTTCAGGGAACCCAGATGTTTCTAGGGATCTCCACTTTGCATTTTGTATTTTCTCTGTAAGAATCCAAAGAGTCAGAGATAAGGAGTATTCCTTTGAATCAGTATTTATAGTTTCTGCTCACAGAAGGTAATCTGAACCGTATCCTCACACACATGGGCCAGTGAATTTCCATTGTCGAACACAATGGCCCTTGCTTTTAAGTTAGCACTCTTAAGCAGTAAAAATCATGGAAGATGGGTGAGATTCCAGAGAACTGGAAAAGGACAAATATCATGCCAATCTATAAAAAGGGAAATAAAACAACCCAAGAAATTACAGACCAGTCATCTTAACTTCAGTACCCAGAAAGATAATGGAGCAAATAATTAAGCAATCAATTGTTCACAGTCAAGCGGGAAGGGCATATCAAGTGAGGTTCCACAGGGATCAGTTTTGGGTCTGGTTCTGTTCAATATCTTCATCAACGATTTAGATAATGGCATAGAGAGTACACTTATACAGTTTGAGGATGATACCAAGCTGGGAGGGGTTGCAAGTGCTTTGGAGGGTAGAATTAAAATTCAAAGTGATCTGGACAAACTGGATAAATGGTCTGAAGTAAATAGGATGAAATTCAATAAGGACAAATGCAAAGTACTCCACTTCGGAAGGAACAATCAGTTGCACACACAGAAAATGGGAAATGACTGGAGTACAGTGGAAAGGGATCTGGGAGTCATAGTGGATCACAAGCTAAATATGAGGCAACAGTGTAACACAGTTGCAAAAGAAACCCAAACATCATCCTGGGCTGCATTAGCAGGAGTGTTGTAAACAAGACACAAGAAGTAATTCTTCTGCTCTACTCTCTGCTGTTTAGGCCTCAACTGGAGTATTGTGTCCAATTCTGGGTGCTACATTTCAGGAAAGATGTGGACAAATTGGAGTAAGTCCAGAGGAGAGCAACAAAAATGATTAAAGATCTAGAAAACATGACCTATGAAGGAAGATTGAAAAAATTCGGTTTGTTTAGTCTGGAGAAGAGAAGAGTGAGGTGGGGGGGACACGATAACAGTTTTCAAGTACATAAAAGGCTGTTACAAGGAGGAGGGAGAAAAATTGTTCTCTTTAACATCTGAGAATAGGACAAGAAGCAATGGGCTTAAGTTACAGCAAGGGCGTTTTAGGTTGGACATTAGGAAAAGCTTCCTAACTGTTAGGATGGTTAAGCACTAGAATCAGTTTCCTAGGGAGGTTGTGGAATCTCCATCATTGGAGATTTTTAAGAGCAGGTCCGACAAGCACCTGTCAGGGATGGTCTAGATAATACTTTCCCCTGCACTCATGGCAGGACTCTGGCCTAGGTGACCTCTCAAGGTCCCTTCCAGTCCTACAATTCTATGATTCTTCATTTACATTTCCAAGGCTCCAATCATGCTTGATGGATAATTTAATTACAGGGATATACGCAATGTAAAAGGTAATGTAATAGCAAACAACAATCCTTCATTAGTTTTCATGAAATTTACGCATCAAGCACATTCTCATATTAACACTCACACACACTTTTGATCTAGGGCCATGGCTCTCAACCTTTCTAGATTACTGTACCCCTCTCAGGAGTCTGATTTTGTAAGGATACCTTACATATCACCCAAGTTTCACCTCACTTAAAAACTACTTTCTTACAAAATCAGACATAAAAATACAAAAGTGACACAGTATGCTATTACTGAAAAATTGCTTACGATCTCATTTTTACCATATAATTATAAAATAAATCATTTGGAATATAAATATTGTACTTACATTTCACTGTATAGTATATAGAGCACTATAAACAAATCATCTGTATGAAATTTTAGTTTGTTCTGATTTCACTAGTGCTTTTTAGGTAGCCTGTTGTAAAACTAGGCAAATATCTAGAGTTGATGCACCCCTCAAAAACCTCTGAGTACCCCCAGGGGTACATGTACCCCTGGTTAAGAACCACTGATCTAGGGTTAACTAGTTACAGGGATATACATAATATAATGTGATAGCAATCAACAGATTATAGATAAGTGAAGACAATACCATTAATATTTTCTTTGAACTAAACTAACACACTAGTGAATTGGCCTGACTATACTACAACACCTTTAGACGTTCCTTTGATTTCTATTGGCATATGAGTGAATTCACCGGCAGCCCTGTCCTGAGCTGGCACCAGGGTAGACAGCATCACACATGCACCCTAGAGTCATTAAATTATCTCAATAAATGCTCCTGCTAACATACAGCACATGGGAACATTTTCAAACTAAATGCTTACTCAGTTCAACAAATAGAGGAAAGTGGGGATTAAAATTTAGTTTATGATAGAACTCTTAATGCTACCTTCACCAAGTAGTCATTGCATCTGTAGTCAGTGATGTTACTAATTGGTGGCTATTCCCTGAGAAGTGACAGTAAAAAATTATATCATGGAAATCCATGTTTATTCTCTGTTAATATCTTTCGTATTGAATTTGCTCTGGTTAGAAGTCAAAAGAAAAATTTTCTGTCATTAGAGAATGACCTTGTTAAATTTGCATATACATTTGCATACAGTATATCCAAGGCCCTTCATCTTCAGTTTTTACTGGAAAATTCTCAAGTTTCCAACATTTATTATGCTGTTTTTACCAATTTTCAGTCAAATTTTGGAGGAAGTGGAGGAAGCAAGGGCACCATCTCCTCACACTGCCTCCTCTACCTCTTCCACTTCCAAGCCCATTCAGACAGGAGAGAGATGGTGGCTCAGAAACCAAGACAGCCTAGGTTACCAACCTGTCATCTCTCTTGTGGAGTCAGGCAGCTTAGGCACCTAAACTATTCTTTGCAAGAAATGCCAGTGGTGGTGCTGCTTTCCGTTTATAACTTTTATCCCAATGGGTAGAACATTCACCCAGCATGTGGGAGACCCAGGCAGAGGGGGAAATTGAACTTGGGTACCCCACATCCTGGGGGAGTGCACTAACCACTGGGCTAAAAGTTATAAGGGAGGTGGTATCCCCACCCCCTGAATTTTGACAGGAGCCCAATCTAGTAGGTACGTTCAGAAAAAACTTACAGGCTCATACCCTGCAGGAGGCAGAGACATCCTCCACCTGGTTTGTGGCTTGTGCTGGGCTTAGGTGTAACACAGACATCTGGTTGCCTAGAGTGAGGCAGCAGTGTGCATGCCCACTGGCAGAAACACAGGGAGTTTTTACAGTGAAAACTTAAGCAGCGGGTGAACTTAAGCACCTACAGAGTTCAGTAGCAGCTAAGCAGGGGTTTGTTGACCTGGGGTTTAGGCACCTAGGTATCTTTGTGGATCTGGGTGACTATACTTCCTAGAAAAAGTCAGCAGGACCTCAGCTCTTACTGTTAAATTCAAAAACATTCTTAGTTTAATCCCACAGCTCAGTGAGTTCTTTGGTGTTAAAAGGAGGGTTTAATGATGACTGAGGTACCAGAGAAAGAAAAAATGAAGGTCAAAAGACCAGCAGCATTGAAAAGCAATAGTGGTTGCCTAATGTTTTCCTTCACCAGCTGTGCAGAATCTAATTAACTCCACCTGTGGAGTATCACTATGCTTTCTAGTTATACAATTATCATCTGACATAGCACACCTGTGGGCTTTTGTGCTCAGGTACTCACAGCTGTGGCTCTCTGCTCTGTATCAGGGCTTTTACTTGTGGTGGCTGTAGTCTTTGATAGGAGTCTATTCCCATTGTTCAGTAGCTGTGGAAAGAAGATTCAAGTTGGGGGCCTATGCTGGGCAAGATACAAGCTATTTTTAAGGAAGTGGTTCTGTTTGGAGTCAAAGGTCTCACAAATATCCTAGAGCTTATAATTGTGAGAAGAGCCATCTTTACTTTCTGGGTGTATTGCTGTACGTTCTCCAGCCCTTGACAGTATTAATACTTCAGGGTTTCAGCCAGCCACCTGCAGGGAACAGGAAGGGATTTCCCCTACCCCCAAAGGTATTATGTTTTTGTTTTTTTTAAATCTTCTTTGTCTGAAGCAGCTGGAGATAGGACATTGGGCAGGGTGGGCCTGGGCTCTGAGGTAGCACTGAACATTCTCTGTCTCAGGTGCTTGGGGTCTAACTGATCACCATACAGGGGGTTAGGAAGGAGTTTTTCCCTAGGTCAGATTGGCAGTGACCTTGGAGTTTTTCCCACCTCCCCTTCAGTGTGTGGGAGCAGGTCAATTGCCAGGATTATCTGTGTATATCTAATTTAATCATTTCCTTAATCCAGTTTAGTGTTTCAGTGAGGAGAGGAATTTGATGTGCATTAAGAGAATATCACTATGTAGGGAAGGTCAGTCTTTTAGCTGCCAAGTTAAAGTGAAATTCAGTTCTACCAATTATTATTATTTGTATTGTATGAGTGTCTGCAAATCCCAACTGAAACTCATGTGCCATTGCACTAGGTACTCTACAAGCCCTGCAGTGCTTATCACAATCTAAGGCCCACATCCTGAAAACACACCTGCTTAACTTTACAAGCACAAGTAGTCCCATTGATTTCAGTGTGTAAGCCTTTGCAGGATGGGGGTCTAAATAGACAAGTCAAACAAGGGATGGGCAAAAGTATTCACATTTTATGGATGGAAAAGAGGGGACAGTGAGGCACAGAGAAATTAGTTAAGAATCAGGTACTGAGTGCACAAATCGTTCTGCTGTTTCACATTTGGTCTGAGTCATGCACTTGCATTTCCCAGGGCACGTGCTCCCTACAATCCCCCTCCCTCCACTCCTCCCTTCCATGTAAGTGACCCTACTTAGCCCACTCTGCCAGTTGTGTTCCTGTCTCATGCAGGGCCATCTGTCCTTAAGGGTCCAGTGAGGACACTAGCAGGAAAAGTTTTCTCTCCTCTTCAGGAAATCTAGGATTAGGGATAACATGTTAGCATTTGAAGCAATCTGTCAGACTTTTAGGACTTTAAGCAATGTTTTAAATCTTAAACACTTTTTGTTCTCCACGTAAAAGGCTCTAATCCACATTCTGCAACTCATGTCTCAGCGAGCCACTGAGGCTCACTAGTATATTTATATCAGCTTCTTAACCCTATCTTACAAAATGTCCATGCAACCCAATTAACCAGGAGATGTGCACACACCGGTGTGCATCAGTATGTACCCGGTCTCTGTAAATCAGCTGCAGAGTTTCTGTGTGCCCCGATACAGACAATAACAGCCGTTAAAATACAGTGGCCGGTTTATGATAAGCTTTTATCGGACTCCCAAACCTCCCTTGCTCTGTCCGTTATTCTCCGTGGGCAGCACTGGATGTGAACGCAAATGGTTAACACCCTCCCAAGTATTTTCGCAGCCTCCCCCCAGTCCCATCCCGCGTCCCCGCGGTGCTATTAATACAGCAGGCACATGCTCTGACAGCGCGTTCTCCAGCAGGGAGCAGATAACTTTAATTTGCCCTTTAAACGTCCCGAGCACTGGGCAGCCGCCCCGCCCCGCAGGCCTCTCTGGAACAGCATGGCGGCTTCGCCCCTGTGCCCTCTGATGACTGGGGGGTGCCTAGCCAATGTGCGCGCCCCGGGGGGACCCTCCTCTTATCGCGAGAAGCAGAGGGGCTATAAGTGGGAGAGACGCGCTTTTTCATTCGGAGTGCGGTGCAACAGGCTGGCTGGGGGGCAGCTGGGTGGGGAGGTGCGCGGCGGCAGCAGCAGCATCTGCTTTTGCAAGGGGGCTCTTGGGGGTTTGTCTGGGCGAGTTCCAACATGAGTAACCAAGCGATCAGCTTTCTGAAGGACTTCCTGGCTGGTGGGGTGGCTGCTGCTATTTCCAAGACAGCTGTCGCTCCCATAGAACGAGTTAAATTGCTGCTGCAGGTAAGGAGGGGAACGATTTCGTTCAAGCCCCGGTCTATGGACTTTGGCGGAGCAAACGGCCCGATTGACTTTGCTTGTCGTTGGCGTGCATGGCTCTTTGCTTCAAAGACACCACGTAACTAAACGCTGCTAGCCAATGTGTGAGTGGAAATTTAGCAACAGGTGGTTGCCTCTTATCGGTCTCGGCTCGTGATTGTCGAGAGCAAATCTAAACGGGGAGGGGGCATGATGAGGTTCAGTGCACTAGATGGTCATCTAGAAAAAGATGCTGTGTATTGCCCTGGGCCCTTGCAAGGAGTCTTCCTTCCCTCGGGGGTAGGAGCGTGAAGTTTGACTTGCAAGCGGCGCAGGAATCCTAGTGTCAGATGGGCACAAGCTTGAAGTGCCTAAATATGGCAACTGGCTTCGGGAGCTCTGGTTACGCAAGAGCAGCACCGCTTCTTTCCCCTGGCTCTGTTTATAGCCGGGATATATGGGGGATACTGAGTGCTGGGGGGGAAATGGCCTCAAATCAATGCTTAATTTGTGCCAGGGCTTGGAAGTTCATAGCCCCAGCAGCTCTGGGCTTGCCCCCTCAGTTATGAAAGTTTTAAAAAAAAAATTACTTGAGCTCTAGCACCTCTTTCATTACAAATTACGCTTCAATGGTCAACATTGTTTTCAGGGGCTTGTTGGCTGGACGATAAGACTGGAGACCCAAACATGCTAAGAGTGCACTTACTATCTGACTTGCTTTAGAGTTTTGCATTTCCATTTCACTTAGCAAGACTGTACACTTGTATGAGACAAACACACTTCTGTGCAAATTGGATAAGCTTTCTGGATGATGTCTTTCTCTTAAAGTGTCAGGATCCTCCTGCAAATGCCCAGCAGGTGTCTCCTCCTGTAGGCAGTTTCCTTTTGACCTAATAATGCAATGGTCCTAAAGACACTGGGTTAAGAGGGCCTGTACCAGATTTATGCTATTATGCTGAATGGTAAGGTTATGAAAAAAGGCTCCATGTAACCTTCCAGAGTAGATGAAGGATGCATGATAAATCTCATGGTGAGAAGCAGGAATTTTCTAAGAACATAAGAATGGATCAAACCATACTGGATCAAACCAATGGTCCATCTAGCTCACTATCCTGTCTTTCAACAGTGGCCAGTGCCAGATGCCTGAGAGGGAATTAACAGAACAGGGCAATTATTGAGTGATCCATCCCTTTGTCCAGTCCCAGCTTCTGGCCGTCAGCGGCCTAGGGATATCCAGAGCATGGGATTATGTTTGTCCCTAAACATCTTGGCTAATTGCCATTGATGGACATATCCTCCATTAACTTACCTAGTTCTTTTTTGAACCTAGTTATAATGGTTGCTACAGGGGTGTCGTGAAGGCCAAGAGTTCCACAGGTAGACTGTTGTGTGAAGTTCTTCCTTATGCTTTTTTTTAAAATCTGCTGCCTAGTCAATTTATTGGGTGACCCCTGGTACTGGTGTTAGGTGAAGGGGTAAATAACACTTCCTTGTTCGCTTTCTCCACACCATTTGTGATTTTTATTTTTGTAGGCCTCTACCATATCCCCCCTTAGTCATCTCTTTGCCAAGCTGAACAGTCCCAGTCTCTTTAATCTCTCCTCATATGGAAGCAGGTCCGTACCCCTAATAATTTTTGTTGCACTTCTCTGTACCTTTTGCAATTCTAATCTTTTTCTTTTTAGATGGACCAACCAGAACTGCATGTGGTATTCAAGGTGTTGGTGTGCCATGGGTTTATATAATAGCATTATGATATTTACTGTCTTATTTTATTCCCTGTTTCTTCACTTTGACAAGTTGGCATTTGTTTGATACATTGTCCAAAGTAACTGTTGCAATCTCGTCTCTGTGCCCTTCTCTCTCTCACTTAACAGGTCCAGCATGCCAGCCAACAGATCACAGTTGACAAGCAGTACAAGGGGATCATGGACTGCGTGGTGAGGATACCCAAGGAACAAGGCATCATTTCCTTCTGGAGAGGCAACCTGGCCAATGTCATCCGTTACTTCCCCACCCAGGCCCTCAACTTTGCTTTCAAGGACAAGTACAAGCAGATCTTCTTGGGGGGAGTGGACAGGCACAAGCAGTTCTGGCGCTACTTCGCAGGGAACCTGGCCTCTGGAGGTGCCGCGGGAGCCACCTCCCTCTGCTTCGTTTACCCTCTGGATTTTGCCAGGACCAGGCTGGCTGCCGACGTGGGCAAAGGGCTGAGTGAGAGGCAGTTCACAGGGCTGGCCAACTGCATTGCCAAGATCTTCAAATCTGATGGCCTCAGGGGGCTCTACCAAGGATTCAACGTGTCAGTCCAGGGCATCATTATCTACAGAGCAGCCTATTTTGGGGTCTATGACACAGCCAAGGGTAAGTGGAGGAGGAGGGATCTGTGATTACTGAGAGATAATCCAATAAATATAAGGATGGCCTTCTCTAGTGCACCTCACCTTGGGCATTGGTTCTCAGGACTTGACTAAACTGCAGCTTTGTTTAAATTCATATAATGGATAAATATTACAGCGCACTTTTGAAATTCTATCCTGTCTGTTTTGGTTGATTCCCTCACATCAGGCTTTTGTTTCTTGTTTTTGCAAACTCAGAGCCTCCTAAAACTAAGTTTGTAACTTCACTCCCTTTCCAGCATGGTCATGTTTGTGTGTTTTGTTATTATAATTTAAAATCCTCATACTACTACTGTAGTGCAGTTCTGCAAGGAAGCTGTTACGGTCAAGGTTAAATGTTCTAAAATGGGTAGACCACATCTGGCCTGTGGGCCACATGTGGCCCGGCCCCTGAGCTCCCTGCTGGGGAGGCTAGCCCCTCCCCAGGAGCCATGCCACTGCACGGGCAGCACCCTGGGGGGGTGGGGCTGCACGCTCCCACCGGGTGGCTGCCAGACATGCTGCTCTGAGCAGTGTGGTAGTGGGGCTGGGGCCGGGGGGGTTGGATAAGGGGCAGAGGGTTCCAGGGGGCAGTCGGGACAGGGAGCAGAGAGGCTGGATAGGGGGGTGGGGTTCTGGGGGGTGATTAGGGTTGGGGGGGGTGGTCCCCTGACTGCCCCCTCCAGAGACAAGGAGTGGGCAGTGGGTGGGAGTTGGATGGGTCGGGGATTCTGAGAGTGGCAATTAGGGGGCAGGAAGAGGGAGGGGGCGGGGGCCATGCTGTTTGGGGAGGCATAGTCTTCCCTACCTGGCCCTCCATACAGTTTTGCAACCCCGATGTGGCCCTTGGGCCAAAAAGCTTGCCCACCCCTGTTCTAAAAGCTAAGTTTTGATTGACTTTTAAATGGCTGGACTGAGTGAAGACTGGATGATGCTGAACAAGATGTGGGGAAAAGTCCCCTCAACTTACTATTGATCAGGCTCTGTGAATGAATGGCGTCTGGGATAGGAATGATTCTCTCTCTCTCTCTCTCTCTCTCTCTCTCTCCACCCCTTTGTACTGACATTGTTGATTTACTCTTGATGACAGGTATGATGCCTGATCCCAAAAACGTGCACATCATAGTGAGTTGGATGATTGCCCAGTCAGTCACTGCTGTAGCGGGGCTGGTGTCCTACCCTTTTGACACTGTCCGACGTAGGATGATGATGCAGTCTGGCCGCAAGGGAGGTAAGAACAAACCTTCACCTGCAGTGGTCTAGCTGCAGAGGAGATCTCCCCAGCAGGACATGGCTGAAATGTAGGGCATTATATATGCTACAGAAAATCTGACCTTTTCTACTAAAATAACATATTGGAATAATTTGGTCCTCACTATATTTGAGTCTTTCCAGTTGTTGTGAAGCACTTTGCTAGAGCTGTGTTTTGTTGTTGTTGTAAGTGTATTTGTATTTAAAATGCTCTAGGGAGCACACTTCAGATTGAATTGCCTGTATGATTCAAGAGTTTCTCATGTGTACCTTCTTGTCCCCACAGCTGATATTATGTACAAGGGCACAATTGATTGCTGGAAGAAGATAGCTAAAGATGAAGGAGCCAAAGCTTTCTTCAAAGGCGCCTGGTCCAATGTGTTGAGAGGCATGGGCGGTGCTTTCGTATTAGTATTGTATGATGAGATCAAGAAATATGTCTAAAGTAAATAAAACTATTCTGTTCAGTTGTGTAATATACTACTTGTGGTTTAATGGACAACAAAATATTTCCTAGGGAAATTGAGATGGCTGTCATAGGCAAATCCAGTGCAGAGAAGGATACATAATTGTTTAATGGTTGTCCATTGGATCATAGTTAAATTTTGAATGAAAAGTCCTCAGTTACTTGTATTGGAACCTGTGTATATATTAAATATCTGCACAATATCACTAATACTTACACTCTAGTCATAAGAATATTTCTTGATTTGGTGGTTTACATGCTAGTTATTAAAATAGAGTTCACATTATTAGATTTTAAAAAAACCAAGTTAAGATTAAGTACTTATTTGTATTAAAATGAATGTCTCTATAGCTACCCAACAGCATCAGGGCAGTCAAAACACATGGGTGAAGAGCACGTTTCTCCTATGAGACTGGACTACTTAAAAATCTGATATTAAAGTGAAAAAAGCATGTTTACAGATAGTGTAAGTATATCTGTGAGCACCAGGAAATAAGTTTTCAACCACTGCTGCCTCCCTTAAGGTAGATGAGGTCCTCAATTCCTCCTCCTATTCCAACAAACTATGAAAGATTGAAATACATATCTTTACAACAAGCAAAATTGTCTGTTGGATTATACTTAATGTTCAATTGAACTGAAACAGAAAATAGTGTATTAATCATATTCACTTGTTCTCCTGTTTTTCCAATACTGCTTCATTTTTAAATGATCCATGCTTGCAGTATTTGTGTACTGTATTTTAGTACACAAGTACACCTCATGGATAATATCCACACCCCCTATTAATAGTCAATGTAAAAAACTTTTAGTATGAAGCATTGGTATAATTTTAACCCTAAAACACCATACTAGTAATGCTGTAGTGATGATTGTGGAGATAGTGACAATTTAAGTCATTAGTTTCAGTAGTTTAACTTACCCTGAAATATAATTAGTTGAGAATAATCCTGAGAGAATTAACACTTTTTTGTAAGGGAGGTGAGAGATTTCTCCCACTTCCATCTTGCAGTGTGAGTTATTAATCTTAGAATTTGTATGTGCTGAATTGAAACTGCAGCTAGGGTGTATAGATAATCCTTAATGAGAAATAAGCGGTGTTCTGCATTTGAAAATAAGTGCCTGGGCAAGGACTAATAACTTAAGACAGCGTACTTGTGCATATTATAGTGGTCTAAATGCACTGTCTGATATAGCCCTATAGCAAGATGGAGGTTAAACTTTCAAGACAGAGGGCTTTTTTAAAATTGCCAAGTGGAAAAAAAGGACTGACACACTTGATTTGTACTTTTCACATCTTAAAATTGGAGTTAAATATACCTTTTTGTGTGAAATTAAATGCAAAAGTCTACTAGAACTTGCTATGCTGCAAAGCTACATAATACCATTGATACATTTTGTAATAATGAGGTGTGAACATAGATGGTGGATTTTAGGTAGGTGTATTTGGTACAGAGCTAATTAATGTTGCAAAGTAGCTCTCTGTGTGACCTTGTGTAAGTCACCTTACCTGTGTGCCTCTATGAACCCTAATGAAAAATGGAGGAAAATCATTTCTCAGTTAAAATCACCAACTGCATCTGTACTGAACTACCCTGTATATTTACTCATCAAAAATCCCCAGACTGTTAGTTAAAGGTTAATCTTTAACATTTAATGTTCAAATTTTTGGCCATTTGGAGTATTTTATGACTGATCACCCCTATGTTTTGGTCACTCTGAAGGAGTTAGAAATCACTTTAGTCTATAAATACACAATTCTGTAGAGAGCTAGTGCTATTAGCTGCTGCAATGATGCTTGCTTGAAAATGCTCACCATGCTCTTGGAACTAATATACTCAAGGCTTGATATGCTCTTAACTGTGCCCTACAAGCTCAGACTTTGCTGTTTTTCTGCTGCAAAAATAGAACTGTGATGCTGATGCTCATCGTTGTTGTCCTAATTTCTGAAGACTCTCCCTTGATTTCAAAACAAAATGTCTTTGTCCCTTGAGATTTATTCTTAATTAGGAACTGTGGGTATTTAAACTTGTTTCAGAGCTGCACTTCAGCTTTTTAAACTTCTTTAAAATTCAAAATGAAACATAGCTTTGAGTGTTGTTCCTACAGGCCTATATTAGGAAAAACTGGACCTGCACTTCACTATTAGCATAACTGCTGCTGGTAACTACCCTGGGCAGAGGTTACACCTTGTAGATCCTACCATCTCATGCTAGTCCCACCACTAGGTGATGCTTAGACCACCACCACTTTTCCCAAATCTTGCCTCTGGAGCTAAAAAGCCAGGGGGGAGAAACAGAACAGAGGGATATCTGCACCCCACCAAGAGTGAGCCAATCCTGCAGCACCCACCTGAGCATCTAAACACCCTTTGACCAGCAGTCCCCCTTCCTCTTGTGTCCAGAGCAATGAAGACCTGATCCACTTGGGCTGGTGTCCAACAAGGTGGCTCCCCCCTCTGCTGGAGACTGGCTGCAGACTCAGACAACCATCTCTGCTTTGGTTATACTTGTCGTATTTTCACATTTTTCTTTTTGAAAGCTGAAAGCTAGAAATGAGGGCATTTTATTCAAAATGAAAGTTGAAATTCTGACATTCTCAAATAAGGCTGGAAGCAGAAACCAGATTTCATAAAATGGGCAAATTACAATTTGCCTGACACTATAGTTTATAAGCAGCACTTGTTTCCTAAATGGTCAGATAGGTCTTCAGTTTTTGCAGGAGAGTATTAATGGGAAAGACTGAAGATACTGTCTTGAAAATATTCAGACTTCCAAAATTATGAATACACTGCTTGGAGGTGCTGAGAGTTCTGCATAGGCACCAAACAGAAAGTGTTGTTTTGGCTGCTGTTGAATAAAAATGCACTGTGCATACACTTCAAGTTTCAGATGCTCCACACTCCTACAGAAAGTCTAAAATTATTACAATACTCATCTTTATGCTATATATAAACAAAATGGTAGTGTGGAGAGAAGCACATATCTCAGGCACTTTACCTTTAATTCATAATTTGAGAACAAGATGACAGGAAATGTTTGTCAAGTGGTTTCTCACATTAGCAGGAATGGGGAAAGAATCAGCTTTTGAGAGGAAAAAACCATACTATAAGTATCCCAAGGCAAGAGGATTTTCAACCAATGACCCAAGATAACAGACATCTGGGTCATAGCTGAAGATTTCAAGTTAAAAACAAATCCCTAACAACCTCAGAGAAGTCTAAGCAGAACATATGGTTTCCTTCATGAATGAATGAAGGGAAGTTATATGGAGAGGTACTACTAAGAAGGTGGCCATCAGGAGGAAAAATTCCCTTTAGGATAAAAAGGGAATTACATTTAAACTGCCTGACAGACTATTACCCAGGATCTGCCAATAAACCTGGTTTTAAAAACAATCACCCATGAGTGAAAGAGAATCACAAAGCTCACATTTGATGCACGTTTGCACTTCCGTTTCACTAGCTAAACTGTGATAAACAGCCAATTTTTCTCACTGTCCTTTACAGTTGCTGAATAAACCAACATAAGATGCTCTAAAAAGCTTATGTAATGATGAGCATACATATCATTCATGTTAAATATTTTACTTCTTACAATTTACAAAAGGAGTAACATACAAATCTGACAAATTCCCCATACCAAATTAAATCTAAGCAGCTGGGATGATTAAAACTAAGCCCATTGTGTTAGTTTCTTCAGAGAAAAGAATTGCTATAGGAACACTTAAAAGTGCCTAGTGTAACCTTGATAGTGTAGTTTTTGTCTCATTCAAAAACAAAGACTTTAAATACTGAATAATTTTAATCAGCACAGTTATACAAATAATTACAGCAGTACTATTCAAAGAACACATTACAGTCACAATGAAAGAACAATAATTTCAATTATAGTTTTTTTCCATACTACTGTTTAAAGTTAAAAACTGTTAAAACATTGTCAAGCATATAAAAATTTAATCCACAAAAGTCAGCATGTTCAGAGGTAAAGCTTCTTTAACCCATTCAGTTCTGTCAAGTTATCGGAGAGGACCAAAGAAACTAGATGATCCTGTGCCAAGTGTATCACAATATTAAATATTCAAAAACTTATGCCATTGTGCGAAACATGGAGGGAGAAAATGGATCTGACTTGTGGGTCTAGGTCTCAACACTATTTAACAAAGCTTTTTCTTTATGTTTAACAGAAAGACCCCCCAATATTTCTGCCATAAGGGAGTCAGGACAACAAGCAGAAGTATAGTAGTAACTATGGATAGCAGATCATAATTCATGCTCTTTATGAAAGAAAATCCTATGGCCAGCGACCAAAACTCCTGTTGCAGTTTAGATATGGAAATAAACTATATCATATACTGCCCTCCATTACCACTTCCATAAAGTCTTACATTTATATGCAACTGGAAACTGGTGCTAAGATTGGTCTGAAGCTACTTAAGAAATCTAGTATAAAACATAACATTAAAAATATAAGTTAAAGATCCAAAACTTCAGATTTATCCTTATATTCTATTTTGTCCTCTTTTCTAATCCTGGTTGATAGTATCTCTCAAAACTTGGATGTTGTACTACTAAATTTGTTTCCCAAAGCTCCATGTCTGTTCCCATCAATGAGCCAGGGCAGAGAGCTGCATGTAGTGCCCTCACTAAAGGCAATGGCTATTAACCCAGTTTGGGGAGTAGTTGAATTTTCTGTTTTTATTGTACCTCACGTTAGAATTTCACTTCACATTTATTCTCCTATCCAACAAACATTTCCACCCAGTACAGCAGGTTCTTTTTTCCCCTCGTGTAGGTCCACAGGTCAGGAAAAGACATCACCTCTGACCCAGAATGAACACTTAGCTGAATAAAGAAGTGGTGATCTGCAATAGTTGCAGTACAAGACACTTCCTGCATCCTCAACATTTTAGCTCACTCACATGAAAGGAAGTGCTACTGCTGTGCAACCAGAATGGCTTTGTTGCTGCTACAAGGCAGATTTCCTCCACTATTCTGCACAACAAATTCAGATATTTATATACCCTCTTCCTGCATCAATAAGAAATAAAACACAGATCTACTTTTTATCAAAAATATTCCCAAACTGTAATAAAAAGAAAACCCTTTGAGCCATGACCTAGAAGTTCTGAAGACTAAACAAGGATGAAAAATTAGGACCATTTACAAACTAAGCACGTGCTTGAAAGTTTACTGCAATTAAAAAAATTTAAATCAAAAACTTCAATTTTTACATCTTGGATCCAAAGCGCAGCAATTCCATCTCACAAGTGTGAACTTCATTTGTGCTTTGCAAATAAAAATAATTTGCAATTTCAATTTTCACCTCTCTCTTTTATAAATACATCCTCTTTCAGGAAACACTGATTAAAGTGAAATTGTCCATTTAAAACCAATTTACAAGAAATTACACCACACTGCAGTGCACTTTAATCAGCAAACAATGATGACAATATTCTTGCACAGAGATAACCTACAAAAGCAATAGAAATATAAGTCTGGTGATCAAGTAAGAACTCTGGGCAAAAGTACAAATAATTTATAACCAAGCAGCACGAACATTAGTGGGCTTAGGTCTCCGTAACGCCCCACTAGATGCATCAGAAACTGGTCTCTCAGTCCTATGACTGACTGCACTGGATGCACTAGATGCTCTTGAAGCTCCTCCTATTAGAGAGTATAAGGAGAACATATATTAACAAATGATCTTGTTATCTTGGATAAGGTAGGAGGCTCTATTGCTTCTTTTCCCCCCATACTACCCCAAAGAACGGTCATGGTTGTTCTAGGGTTTGGGGGCCAATCCAGACCAATGAGGGGTTGTGTGCCTGCCTGGTCTGTTAACCTGGGTGCCTCAAAATGCTTTACTGCTGTAGCTCCCAATCTGGGCTGCTCACAATCAACCTACCAGCACGCAGGTCACACCCTAAGTGTCTGTGTGCTATACAGCCCTGGTTCAGCAACTCTGACCCCAGCAGCCTCTCTACAGCCCCCCTCTGGCTTCCACCAGACTTGGTTACAACCAACAAGAATATGACCCCAATGTACTCCCAGTTCCAAATTTCCCCATATTGCCCTTGCCTGGACAACTCAGAGAAATAATTAGGCTTGTTGCTCTTGTAAAGAGACAAAACTACATCACATCTTATTAATGTAACTAGGGCTAAATACACCCCTTTCTTTAAACACAGCACTGTGTTGGTTTATGATAAAAATTGAAATAAATTTATTAACAAAATATACATAGGATTAAGTGAGTTCAAGTACAAGGAATGAAGATAGAAAGAGTTACAAGTAAAACAAAACAAAACACACTTCTGTCTAAAACTTAATCTGGCAAGATATAGGCTTTGTTCAAGATGGTTTCCCTCGCCAGTCATTCTTTTCCCCACCCATGGCTGACTTTCCCTCAGTCAGAACTTTCCATAAGAGCACAAGGTTCTGGCTTCCCTTGTCGTCTTAGGTGAAAGATCTTTGCCGAAGCAGGTTGCTCACCTACATTCAGTTTCTAGAGACTTCAACTGCTTCTCGATTGAGGGACCCATCTTTCTCAGCTCACAAGAGCTCTGTTCCCTTGTGTCCGTTTACTGATGGATGCCAAAGTTGGCTTCTGTCTTTGCTTATATCTTTCAAAATTCAATGACTATTTCAAGAGCCAGAAGAACCTCATGTGGTTCTTCCCTTCCTGTGGGCATCCCATTCCCTTGTATGATTTCAATGAAAATGGACCTTCCTTTGTTTCCGATTCCATCATGCTTAATTTACATAAGAAATAAATATAGCTGACATTTTCTCCTGTCTGGGAAGACTATACTGCCTAATATCAATGAGTACCCATAATTCCTTACAGTGTTAATACATACATTTCACAAGGATATTAATCATGTGTGTAATTAGTTTTCAGAAAAGACCGTGCTCTATACACTTTGCATACAATATGATTGTATTATAAATCAGTTAGTTCAATTGCTTATCACTTGAGGTTCAGCCCCCGTCTCTCTTCATAGCTCAGATAAAAGTTCCTCTTTCCTGCTGGGAGAGCAGCCATGCTGTCTCTTCCCACACTTGTTAAACAAAGGTATTCAGCTATCTGGTATGCAAATATGCCTCCATTGTGTTTGCCCGACAGCCAATCTGGAATAGACATGCTGACCTTTAACTACCTGTGAGCTTTGATGGTTGTTTATTGCTTATGTAAATTGCAATCTCACTGTCTCTGGTCAACCCTTCTTCATTTGTATTCAAGACCTGGGCAGACATGTTTACAATTCCCTCAAACTGCCTCGTTTAAACACACTTTAGTCAAAACTCCAGCAGTGTTGCCAACCCTTACCACTGGAAAATCATGCGTCAAGACCCCCCGCAAAAATCATGAGATTAAAAAAACCCTCATGATTTTTCAGCCAATGAAATGTGGGTTCTCTTTATTTCGCTTTTGGTTTTTGAGCCTTTAAAGTGCTCCGAGATCACACATCTGGATGACAGCAGGAGCCCCAGCCACTCGGGTCTGACAGCAGGAGCCTCTCCTTGCAGGAGTCCTGCGAGGAGGGGCTCCCACTGTTAGCCCTGGGGTGGGCTGAGAGCGGGAACTCCGGCCTCCGGGGGTGGGCTAGCAGTGATTTTGAAGTAAAATTATTAAGGCTGATTCATGATCTTGGACTAGAACTCTCAAATGTCAGGGTCCCTCCCGCCCCCACAGCTCTAGCTGAAACCCCCTCCAAAAACCTGACATTTGAGAGTTCCATCACAAGATCATGTGTCAGGCTTAATTTTACTTCGCAATCACGTCTCTTGCGATTAATTTGAGAGAGTTAACATGTCTGATACCCATCCCATACATACACCATAGAAGAGAATTAATGATCAGTAAGTTATTCGTTTTCAAATTATACCCCAACAAGTCATATTTTGTACAAAAGATTATTATAAGAGTGTGCAAGGTATGAATACAGGGGTTCTTAGTGTCACAAATGTCAATGCCATGTTTGCAGCAGACCCTCAATAAAATTAAAAACAAACCTAAAAATGGTTTGAGTAGTTTAAAAGTAGTCTGGACAAAGCATTCAAGAATACAGTAGAACCTCAGAGTTACAAACACCTCAGGAATGGAGGTTGTTTGTAATTCTGAAATGTTCATAACTCTGAACAAAACGAAAATAAGAAAAACTTGTAGCACCTTAGAGACTAACATTTATTTCAGCATAAGCTTTCGTGGGTTAGAACCCACTTCATCGGATGCAACAAAACAAAACGTTATGGCTGTTCTTTCAAAAGTTTACAACGGACCATTGACTTAACACAGATTTGAAACTTCACTATGCAGAAGAAAAATGGTGCTTTCCCTTTATTTTTTTTAGTAGTTTATGTTTAACAGTATAATACTGTATTTGCCCTTTTTTGGGGTCTCTGCTGCTGCCCGACTGCATACTTCCGGTTCCAAATAAGGTCTGCGGTTGACTGGTCAATTCGTAACTCTGGTATTCGTAACTCTGAAGTTCTATTGTATGCTGTAGATAATCTTGCTAAAGCAAAATTGTTTAACAAGATGAGTTCTTAGAAATTAGATATGGTAAAGATGCATAATTCATTTATTTTTATATATGAATAAAATGATTTATTGGTCTTAAAGAAAACTACTGAAGATTCTTCCACTGTAACAGGAGGGAGAAAAATGGCTCTGGGTGCAAAAATAAAAGTATAATGCACACAAATGTCATACCAGGTCCACTTACTTGAAGAGCTAAGCTGGCTTAGAGCAGACTTTCCTCGTCTTGTGGATGGTGAAGAACTTAGATAACCCATATGGCGCTGATAGTCCATCAACTGTTCA
Source organism: Macrochelys suwanniensis (assembly GCA_033296515.1). Lineage (NCBI taxonomy): Eukaryota > Metazoa > Chordata > Testudines > Chelydridae > Macrochelys > Macrochelys suwanniensis. The sequence continues at coordinate 80,388,354 of CM065779.1, forward strand.
GAACGCTTCATACCAATTGTAGGTTTCACTGCTTCCAGTCTCTTTAGAAGAGCCTTAATTTAAAAAAAGCCAGTTTTGGTTAAAGAAGCTATAAAGAAAATATTCACAAACAAATTAATTTATATTTGTATAAATCACAACACCTCACAACTGAAGTGTGATCTATAACTACACTCAATAGAGTTAATTACCAGTGAAGGGATTCAATGTTATTCCACCCTTGGGTCCATTTCCCTTCCCCCCACACTCTTTTTGTTAAGCATATATTAAACTCAAATACAACATTTATTTTAAGTCCCTAAATTGTGTTTTTCACTGCACACTATATACAAAATGTGTGTCTGTATAGCCATTTAACTGTACTTTGTGTTTCTCAAAAACAAAATTAAATAAATCTATTACTACATGGGGGAGGTAAAAAGAGTGTGATTGTTTCAGACTAGTTTTCCAGTGAGTGGCATAAGCAGTCATGGAATGTCAGCTATGTCAGTCTAAGTGCAAAAAAAAAAAAAAAAAAAAAAAAAAAATCTATGAACATACTATAGTTTGCATATGGGAACCTGGAAATGTGCATTGAGAGCGCGCAAGAGAGAAAGGACAAGTAGTTTTGGCTTAGATGTAGTATGTCACGTGTTTGCATCAAGTGCCAGTCTGTTCATCATCAAATGGAAATACCTAGGTAAGCAAAAGTCAAAGGAAGGACTTTGGCTAGAAATAGCTCCTGCTTAAAGCCAGTTGCAAAACATGAAATGTTGACTAGTCTCTAAATGTTAGATCCAACTTTGTACATATGATTTTATCGTCATCTCCTACACAGCTACACAATTTTTGACCTGTGACAGGAATTATAAACTGATCATTCACTAATCCTGAAACTTTAAACTGTAATTTCTCAAAACGTTTAATGAAACAATCTATACAGGCAGGCTAATCTAATGAATGGATATTCTTCTGTTAAAAGACAAACATGCTATGAATTTACATTCCAATTACCGTACAAGGTCTTTGTACAATTTACATACCAGGAACATCACAGTAACTTCAAGTATGCCTTATACTGCATAATGACTGTTTATCTACTGGATATGCCCACACTGCTTAAGAATTAAAGGAAACATATAGGTTTGTTTTTAACATATACATTTGATACATAAAAATGTAATCAAGCTGTTATTCACGTGGTCAGACAGGGATGGAGCTCCCATTACAGAAGCAAAAAAGCCAACAATTTTAAAACATGCATCTTTCACAAGTAAGAAAGATGTTATTTTCCAAAAAAATTAAAATGAATACAGATGAACATTATTGGAAATATTAAGCCTTATTTATTGAGAGATCAGATACAGATTTTAAAGTGGCAGTGGCAGGTTCTACCCTGCCATAAGGGACCCTCCTGTAAGAGATGAGAGGGTAGCCTTCATCTCTGTCCTTACTCTCTGCTGAGAATTTCATCAAGGGGCATTATCTGGTACCATCTGTAGCTGGGATTTTGCAATCTGGACAGCAGCCTACTGCGTATGGAAATGAACCCACCCAAACATTTGAAATGGCAGTCCTGACCTACTGAATCAATGAAGAACTAACAGACTCCTTATATTTTATTACCAACTGTGTAAGCCTTCTAGCCCCTTACTAAACAGTTATTTCTAAATCATTTTAAATTGAGTTTACTTTCAATTATTAAATTTAAATCTCTCCTGATTTTTAAAGTTAACAATATAGATCTTAAAATGTTTACTGAATAATGCTATTACTATTCTTACTTCTTCCCCCACCCTTTCTTTAGTCTATGGCTCTGATCCCACACCATTCCAGTCAATGGGAGTTTTACCATTCACTTCAATGGTTGTAGGATCAAGCCCTATAAAATAAGCTTTTGTTGGTATGAGATTTCACTGATTAGGATTTGAGATAAAAACAGGGGGCCACTACATCCCTCATATTTTAAAATACACCAACACCTCTCCTTGCTCTTAAGAACTTGTATTGCAGCTATCATCGTTTTAGCCAAGATGGACTTTAGAAACAAAGCTAAATCAATTTAAAATAAAAAAAAATTAGGTCAGTGCTCAGCAAATCAAGGCACCACGCTGTTTCCCCCTCATCTCTGAAAAACAATGCTAATGCAGTACAGTATAGCTGTTACTGTCCCAGCCTGTGCTAGCCCAGGAAGCAAGAGACCTGAAAAGGTTATAAAATGGAATTTTTTCTCCCCCTCACCATGTAAGATTAAGTAGATTTCAGATACTGGATTTAACATAAAAGGAAAAGAAAACAAATGAAAGTTTTGTAATCTTCCAGCATTACTGCGCCTTCCTGTTCGCAAAGCCTTACACTGATGAGTAAGGCTCTTTCCTTTAGGAACAGGGTCTACAGATTTCTGAAGAATTTCTAAAGCAGAAACCGTAGACAGCGGAAGCAAGCACTGGATCACTGACATTTGGAAAAAACAAAAAAAACAAAAAACAAACAGAAGCAGTATAAAAGATTGGTGCTGCTTAGTGGCTTAAAATGAATGGCGTTAATTCAACTTCCAGCACAGTAAGTGAGCACTAAAAACTAGTCTGGGCACTTTCTTTTGTCAAAAATTTAGTATATGTTCTTCTGAAGCCATTCCAGAGGGGGAAGGGAGAAGTCACAAGTAAAATTTAGTATCTAGCTCCATAAAGTTCAGTTTAAAGGAAAGGTTAAGCTGCTACTTTCCCTTGTCTTATGTTGCTCTTTGGATCTGTGTAGGCTTCAGTTTCACCATCCATTGAACTCCAAACAGCTGACCGTTGTGCCTCAACAGCTGTTCAAAGTGTATTTATATTATGACTTCTCTAATTTCATTCTTATTAGAACCACACTATTACTTTGCAGAGCAGAGAAGGAACAGAAGGTGCATTTGAGGACAGCTTCTTTTTTTCCCCTCTGCATGGACTAATTTCTAATTTTCTTCCATTGTTACAGTGGCATTAATTGGCTCTATACTTGTCAGTTAGTTGTAAGTAACTGATAAGCCCCAGAGTTCTTTCATCTATGACAAAGACTTAACAGGAACTTCGTTAGTTATTTTTGTGAGTAGGAGCCATGTGAAGCTCAATGAAAGAAAGCTGAGAAGATAAACAGCAGCATGAGCGAAAAGGACACAGTTTGAATATCACAAGGAACCATTATTTACAGTACCTTCTGTAGCTTCAATGAGTCTAGCCAGTCTATAATAATTATTTTTATTACTGTAGCACCTAGGAGCCCCCGTCCTGGACCAAAGACCCCATTGTGCTAGGTAGGCACGGTGCATACATACACAGAACAAAAAGACAGATTGTAGGCTCTTGGGGAAAGGACTAGGTAAATGCTATGATCATAGTTATCCTACTTCATATCATTAGCACTATTGCTTGTGCCATGTAAATGGACACATCTGTGTAACAATTCAAGCAGCGCTGTAACTATGGCATTTTAGCACCCAGGATGAGCAAGCATATTTACACCCTCTACTGTTTCCCCCCCCCCCCCACTTCATTTCTCTGCCCCATTTTTCCACCCCCGTGGCTTTGCACCCTGGGCATCTGCCCCACCCTGAATCCAAGAACCTGATATTCTCCCCTAGTGAGGGATAAAGTTACAACAGCAACTTCTCTGTGTGGTGGGATTTCTAATGCTGGGAACTGCTGCCTGGATCTATACCTGACCTTGGGCTAGGTCTGGACTCCTATCACAAGATTGCCTTTAGACATAGGTTTTTATTATATTACCAGATTAAAGGAAAACCTAAATATTTTATTTTAGAAAAACAACCACGAAGCACAAAGCCCTAGGAAGTATACCCCTCTGCTCCAGCCTCTGAGGTTCTGCCTGCAGCTCAGCTTCTGAGCTCCTGCTGTATTCCACATTCCAGGAGACTGTCCTACTGCAATTGCATTCTGTTGATCTTTTTCCTTCGGACAAACGGGCTAGTGAGTTAACAAGAGCACTCTTAGCACTGTTCCTGCTGCCCTGTAGATGTAATCACCAAGGCTAACACCGACAAACAGCCTTAAAAATCTACAGTCCTCTATTTGACATCTGTTCCCTACCCAAAATGCTGCTGCTAAAATCATCTTCCACCTCTTCCACTTCAACCGCATCACCTCAAGTCCGTTCACTAGTTTCCTATCTATTCCTTAGCAAAAGTCAAACTCTTCATCCTTACCTTCAGGGCTCTAAACATCTCTGCTCCTTCCTACATCTCAGTTTCTATCTTCTTGCACACCACATTTTGGTTGCTCCTCTCTAATGATCCCTTGTCTCCTCCTCATGACCTTATGCCTTTTTCAGGGTGCCCTCAGCAGCGGGACTGCCTCCTTCTAGTGTATCAAGCAATCTAACTTTCCTTCAGAAAATACTTCCTCAAAACTCAGTCTTCACCTGGCTTTCCAACACTTCTCTGCTCTAGCACGATCTACTTGTGCTTTATCTACTAGAAAAAGTAAATAAAAAGTACCTTACCTACCTTGTCTCTCTCCTAAAGCAATGCAGCATTTACAAGAAAGTCAGATTGTATAAAAACACTCTCCCAACACCTGCTTCTCAATGCCATCATCTCGCCTCACCTTCCCTACCTTCTAACCATCATAGAGTATTGTCATCAAGTTATCTACAGTAGAACCTCAGCGTTACGAACACCTTGGGACTGGAGGGTGTTCATAACTCTGAACAAAATGTTATGGGCTGTTCTTTCGAAAGTTCACAACTGAACATTGCATAGTAAAGTTTCAAAGCTGTATTGAGTCAGAAAACAAACTGATGTTTTTAACCATCTTAATTTAAATAAAACAAGCACAGAGAGTTACCTTACCTTGTCAAATTTTTTTTAAAATTTCCCTTTTTTTTGTCTTAGTAGTTTACATTTAACACAGTACTGTACTGTACAGTATTTGCCTTTTTTCTGTTGTTTCTGCTGCCTGATTGGGTACTTCCCGTTCCAAATGAGATGTGTGGGTGACTGCTCAGGTCGTAACTCTGATGTTTGTAATTCTGAGGGTCTACTGTACCTAATTTAGACTGTAAGCATCTCAGGACAGGGACTCTGAGTTATGTGTTTATAAAGTGCTATGCACATTAACTGTACTGTAAAAATAACACATCAACGGTCAGCATCAGTGCAAGCTTCCCTGCACTGCTCTCCTCACCCAATATACTGTAACTGTTCTGGATGGTATCACTTCCAAAACTGAGAGGGTGGCTCTGACTAGGCCCATTCAGTTTCCTCCAAGGCTTCCAAACAGGCAAATTGATGAAAATTGTGATGGCCATTTATCTGCCAGGAAGTGGGCTGAGCAAACCAGCTCATTTCATGCAGGCCACCTAACAAGTGCCAGATGGTAATGATTTTTAATCATGACCAAACAGACACATTTAATGTGTTTATCCCATTACTTTAGAGAACGTGAACTGATTCAGGGACTAGATGTTTAAGTACCTGTATGCTGGCGTTTTAAGGTCTCCGATTTATAGCAGGGACTGGTAGCACTGCCTATTAAGATTGCCAAACATTTTCCATTATAAGACCTTGTTTCAGTTGCACTTTGCCAGATTTTAAGCATTAAGGCTGAAATTTCCCATGACAGGAGTTGGTCTCTGGCTGAACCTTTCTGGAAATTTGCAGCAAAATATCTCAGCCATTTCTGAGAATGAGGCTCGTGAAAATACATGTTTTTTCAGTGTTAAAAAAACATGACAACCTTTTCTTTGGAAACCTTTAGCAATCTCCTGCTTTGGAACAGGGATTTGAAATTTGGCAGGTGGTGGCCTTTGTGTCAGGGATGGACCTTGTGCAGGCTCTGTAAAAAAATCCACCAACATTTGGCCAAGTTATAAACCTTTTTTTTTGGGGTGGGGGGTGGGGGGGGGGGGAAATCACAGTTTGAACATACTCAGAGACTTGTTAGAGCTTAACAGCTAAAATCTTTGAAGATTTCATCTTCCCTGAACATGCTCGTCTCTCACACAGCTCCTAATGCTGACCAGACTGCAGCTGCACTATCCTTAGAGCACCTGAAGATGCTCCCACCAATCAAGGGCTACGGGGACTCAGGACTTTCCCTATAATTGCTGCTCGAGGCCAGGGATGGGCTAGGCAGAAGAACCCACAGCAGGGAACCTCTCAGTCCTGCGCACTCAGTGACCCCTGCCCCTTCTGGCACCTAGGCAACATGCAGGGAGAAGGCATTTGATTCAAATGCAGAGGGCCAAGAGCCAGATCTCAGCTATTGCAGGTCAGCAGACTGGGACAAGGCAGCTGGGTCGCAGAGACTGGGACTTGCTTGGCAAGGAAACTAGTTCTAGGTACTGGGGAGGGAAATGGTAGAGCCAGGAAACCAGCAGGTGGAGGGAAAACAGATCAGATGAAGAGCCATGGGGGAGACTGGGACTGGCAGGGCAAGAAGTCTGGAAGGGTGGCTAGTGGTATGGTAGAGACAGGACCAGGACAGGTTAGACGGGACAGGGAAGAAGGGCGGGGGTGTCAAACTTGGGGGGAATGGGCAGAAAGAAAGAGTCTGTGCCCACTAGAGAACATTCCCTTCCAGAGCCTGGAATGGAACCCAATATTCCTGACTCATCATTCCTCTGCTGTCAGCAAATACCTGTGAAATCCACTGGTAAAAAAAAAAAAAAAAGTGTCCCATCCCCCTCTGGTGCTGGTCCACATAAAGGATGATAAGCTGCGGTCATCAGTTACTTCATTAGCTCAAGTGACAGAGCCTATGAGGTGAATCTAAAGGTTCCAACCCTGCTGATGAGCCATGTCAGGGTCAATATGATGCCACATGATGGAATCTTGGGGGGGGGGAGGGGGAATGTTGTCTGCTTTTAAATCCAAGGAAATTATATGCACAAAAAGCTATGTTAAAAGGGACATTAAAAAAAGGTTACAAAGTCAAACACTCAAAAGTTAGGACATGCCATAATTAAAGGTTGCCTGTGCAACCTTTATTTGACTGCCATGCACATATGAATTATGATACAGTCTTTAATTGTGTGATCATATACTAATTTTCCCCCACCTGCTCTAGGGATGAATCAGGGTTGTGTACTGAAGAAGGCTGTCTGTGGGACCCCTGCAGAAGTTGGAAGATGTGTAGCGAATGAGGCAGGAGATTGCAAGAAGAGAGGGAATGGTCCCACGGTTAAGGCGGTTGAATGCGACCTGGAGAACTGGACTGTACGCCTGCCTCTGTGGCAGAGTGACTAAGTGATGCTAGGCAAGTCACTAAAACCAAACTTTTCACAAGTGATCACTAACTGTGTGTTTGTCATTTTCTGGGTGTCTGATTTGCTTAAGTGCTGAGCACTCTCAGCTGCAACTGAAGTCAATGAGAGCTGTGCTGTGAATATCTGAAATACTATATAATGCTAAACACTTTGAAAAATCTGGTCCTAGATATCTCAAATTAGGCACCCAAAATTAGTGGATACTTTACACCTTAATCTATGATTCAGTTTGCCACTTGTAAAACGGAATAATAAATCTCCTTGACTCCAGCACGTGTTGTGAAAATAAATTTGTTAATGCTTGTGAAGCATTCAGATGCTACAGTGATGAGGACCATAGAAAAGCTTATGAGGAAATTAATAATTCGGTCTTCAGAGCAGGGTTTGAAAAATGTGCAGTAAACACAGCATGGGGCCACACACCCTGAACAATGAGGAGAAAAAAACATTGAAATGTTGCTCATTAAGTGAGCACCATCCAGTCTGTGCACTAAATGAGCGAGGGGTCCTATAGAAAAAGAAACCAAAAACAATCTCTCATAATACATACATATAAGGAGGCTGCATTAAGGTTGCACAGGCAACCTTGATTCTGGCATTTCCTAGTTTTTGATGCTTGACTTTGCAACCTTAAAAATGTTCCTTTAACATAGTTTATGCAAACTAAAATAAACTTCCAACTCGTAAGGTACTTTAGGATACATTCCAGCCTATAAACTTTAGCATGCTGACAACTGTGTACTATGGATTATATTCACACCACATTTGATTAATCTGTGTCAGTACAGACAGATATACACCTCCAGAAGTTAACAAAATTATAACATAGTAGCAACATTTGTTCCACACTCCATTAGGAAAAAATAGGTTGGCAGAGAAAAGAATATGCCAGACTTATTTTACAAGGATAAAACATTTTGTGACTCAATAGTATCCTCTACTGGTCAGTTACATTTTGTTCTTGCTATTTCAGATAGCCTATAACCTAAACAAAATGATCTAACTTTCCTGCTTATAAAAACAAAAATTAAAAGAAATAGCCATTGGGAAAAGTTTGACATCTCTGAAGAATCAAATTGGAAAGAGGTAGTCATTAAAATGTCCACAATAAGAAAGATCTGAGGGCTCTATTAGTGACATATATTTCACTTTTCTTTTAATAAAGAGAACAAATTGAGTTTAGGACATGATTAAACATTTTTACAGATGTAAGACAGCATGGCATCTTGAAGCAAATTCTAAAGAGTTATTTTTGAAGATTTATCAATTCATGTATTTCTATTCAGTTTTATGCTGCTGACCCTCTAAGGCAGTGGCTCTCAAACTTTCCAGACTACTGTATCCATTTCAGGAGTATGATTTGTCTTGTGTGCCCCAAGTTATACCTCACTTAAAATTTACTTGCTTAAAAAAAATCAGATCTAAAAATACAAAAAAGTGTCACAGCACTCATTTCTGAAAAATTGTTCACTTTCTCATTTTTACCATATAATTATAAAATAAATAAATTGGAATATAAATATTGTACTTATATTTCAGTGTATAGTATAGAGAGCAGTAATAAACAAGTCATTGTCTGTATGAAATTTTAGTCTGTACTGACTTCACTAGTGCTTTTTATGTAGCCTGTTATAAAACTAGGCAAACATCTAGATGAGTTGATGTACCCCATGGAAGACCCCTGCGTACCCCTCATTTAGTGCAGAAGAATATGCACAATGAATATTTGTGGTATTTTTCTTCTTGGGCTAAACACAAACATCAGGAACATCTTCAGAAATATTTACCACACATTAAGCGAGTAATCTATGAAATGGCTAATTGAATCTTAGAATATGCAAATGTGAAGTCATTCATTTTTGATCCCAGCTACAGTGTGGCAGGCAGAAGAATCTAAGCTTACAATTGAGAAGCTGATGGCGTTAAGGAAATCTTATTGTAATGTACCTAAAAAGGGACCACAAAAACTTGCGTAAGGGTCCTATTCCAAATAAGCAACAAAGGAAATTAAGAGACTATGCAAAGTTTAGATAATGTGGTAGTCTGGCACTCTGGAAGATTTATCAATATGATTTTTTCAAGATGACAATGAGCATCACACATCTGTAAATTGTGTTATGCCAAATTCTTCACACTAAAATTACAATTTAAATTCATACGCTACATGCATAACTCATTTTTAAAAAAGCAACCTGACAAGAGGTGTGGGTGAATATGGGGATAAACGTGGACCACGAGAGAGAAGAAGAGTCTTTGGCATCCTGGCAGAATTGGTATTAGAACTGCATGGTCTGACTACGTTTTCTCAGATGGACATATAAGAGCCTCTTTTGGACTAGTGCTTGTGCTTTACCTCTGGTGATGGTATAAGAAACACAATGTGGCAATTCAGAATACAATTGGCCAAAGGAACATATCACTGATAAGTCTGTAGTTTAAACAGCCTATTAAAAAGAAAGATCACAAGCAAACTGTCATGTAGGATATTTAAATATTTCCATGCCTCAATCGCATTCCAGAAAACAAAGAAAATCCCAATTTATTCTTTTAATGGACAACTGGATTCCCTCTATACTGAACTGAATATAACAAGATTATGCAATTTAACTTAAACGTCTATTAAAATTGTAACAAACAAGGCATAGGGTATATGACTGTAGCTGAGAGATGCTGATGGCCCCCATATACTTGTCATAAGTAGAGCCCTACCAAATTCAGGGTCCATTTTGGTCAATTTCATGGTCATAGGGTTTTAAAAATTGCAAATTTCATGATTTCAGCTATTTAAATCTGAAATTTCACGGTGTTGTAATTGTGGGGTCCTGACCAAAAAGGAGTTGTGGGGGTGGGTTGCATTACTGCTACCCTTACTTCTGCACTGCGAAGCAATGTTAACCGGGACAACTTTAAGTGAGGAGTTACTGTATATAGGTTCAGCATAATGGGACAAGCGGCGCTACAGATATTGAAAATTAAGGCGGTTATAAACTGAATCAGAAATAACTGTGTATGTCATACAATTTATTCTTTGTGTATCAATATACTTAATGGGTTTTGTTGTCAGTGTGTAGGTATGATTTCCCCTCCTTTAAGACCAAGCATGCAGAAAAACTAATATGTGCTGAGTTAGTTTAGTCTACTTAATCTGCCACCCAGAACTGAGGGTGCATTAACTAGATTTAAATAGAAGCTGTTTCCCTCAAGTGGAACATTTCTACAGGAAAGAAAAGCCATAGTGTTTTAAATCCATTTCACATACCGAAAAAAACACTGTTTTGTCAAAGTAAGAGGATATTTTTTTCTTGCAAATATATGTACATACTGCGTGTTCAGATACTATAGAGATGGAGGCCATACAAGTACCTAGGATCAGTAGCGTAGCCAGGGGGGGAGCGGGGAGAGCGGCTGCTCCCCCTATGAGGAAAAGCGGCGCTAAGGCGCTGCCAGAGCCTTGCTAGGGCGGCGCTTTAAAAGGCCTGCGGCTCCTGCCGCTGCGGGGAGCCACGGGTCTTTTAAAGCGCCCTCCTCCCCCCTGCTGCCGGAGCCTGAACGGGGAGCAGCTCAGGGGGGCAGCGAGGCGGCTCCCCGTTCAGGTGCTGAGGGGGGAGGGGGGGGCAGCGAGGCAGGGGGCTTGCCGCGGCTGCCCTCCGGCTCCCCGCTCAGCAGCTCAGCCACTGAGCGGGGAGACAAAGAGCAGCCGCAGCGAGCCGCCCCTTGTCTCCCTGCTCAGCAGCTCAGCGGGGAGACAAGGAGCAGCCAGGGCAAGCCGCCCCTTGTCTTCCCGCTCAGCAGCTCAGCCGCTGAGCGGGGAGGCAGCGGGCAGCTGCCCGCTGCCCCCCAAATCTTGGTGCACTAGGCGACCACCTAGGGTCGCATAGTGGGCAAGCGGGCCCTGCCAGCGGCGACGGCGCTTTAAAGGGCCGGGGCTCCGCAGCGGACCTTTAAAGCGTCGCAGGGTGAGTACAGGGGGAGGGGGAGGCACCTTTTTATAGCGCCACCGCTCCCCCTGTGCTCAAGACCTGGCTACGCTACTGCCTAGGATATTATTTCACACGCCCGCCTAACTACATAAGGCCGTGAGTTATTTCAACAACATTTATTCTGGCCTTAATATAATAAAAGTTTTAAAAAACTAAAGAGAAACTTCAAGTGCTGTCTTATTAGCTTGGCAACCATTTAATAGTGGCCCATCTGATGGCAAGCAGCCTTTCCCTCTACAGTGATCCAAAACAATACTTTTTAACTTACCAGATTCTCTCTTTCAATCCTTTGCTGCTCCTTTTGCCTGTTGAGAGCACTATGGTACAGCTTAGGTGGCAGGCCAGCAGGTTTCTTCAGAGTGGCACTTTTGCTCCTTGGCTTTGCAGATTGTCTGGACAGTTCTTTTAACAGCCTTTGGTTTTCCCGATCAATGTGTCTTACTTCCTCATTTGTGAAAGAGTAATTTTTCCTCGACCCTGGAGTTGGCTGATCAATGACCAGTTGTTGCTGTTCCTTTTTCTCCAAATGTAGAAAAGCTTTAAAAATATAAAAGCAAAAACAAAACACACAGATGAAAGACACCATGTGCAAATAATTTTATATTACTAGGATTAATTTATAGAGCTAGAAAAATAAAAATCAGAATTTTTGAACATGTGGGCCTGCAGTTCAGCATTTAGACACCTAAATAAGTGGCCTTATTTTCATTACTGTCAACCACCATCAACATATTATTGTAATGGGAGATGCCTGGCACCTCTGCAAATCATGCCACTTATTTAGTTTGAAAATTTTAGCCATAATGTTTTCTCCCCCTCTCGGTTTTAAACTGAAGACGAGTCACACTTAGGACTGTGCCTGAAAGGTGCTAAGCACCTGTGACTCCCACTGACATGAGGCTGAGGCGTGCTAAGTACTTACCTCTCAGGCATTAAAACGTTACCTCAATATTCAAAAGAGCCATCAGTATGCAAATACACGCAGTATATGCTGTAGATACTTTAACAAGGCAGAGCAAAGAGAAAAGTAGACTCTGTTATGGACACAAATCAGCAGTGTACAAAGCTGTTTCCTTTTGACTGTTATCAGCACAAGCTAGGCTCCAGGCAGCCAAGAACTTACTGCTCTGTACCTTTACACACATGCTCCTACACTCCCTTGTCCAGTGATAAAGTATAATCAGGGAAGACTTTAGCTAAAGGAGCAACTATCTTCACTGTAGTTATTGTGGCACCAACAATCATCACAGATGTCATAGTAATCACATATATGCATGTGTGTCTACTGTTAATAGCATTCTACCATAGCACTGAACACAGGTATCACGATGATTGGTGGCACACAGCAGTGCAGTATCATTTGTGATACTAACATAAGCCTCACAGAAGTTTTCTAGCAGTTGTATTACAGTTTCAGGAAGGTCAGGGCTAGAAACTACCCCATGGCACCATCAATTAAGCTAAAATGAAGTTTTAGATGTTGACACAGCATTTGCTCCCAACATGTACAAAGTTCTATAAAATATCTGTCCCAATTGTGCAATTGGGATAGAATCACATTTTGGATATAGCAGCAGTTGCCTTTATGAGGAATACAGGGAACTAGGAGGAGAAAATTGAGAACACAGCACTGGAACAAGGAGACAAAATGTATTTCCAAAGATTACTATGAATTTGGTACAGGACTCCCAAACAGAAGAGTTTTACAAGTGATCCTTGTTGGAGAGAGAGAAATAAGCAAATCAATGTATGGCCACTTTAAAACAAATAATGGAAAAAAGAGATGAACCTGGCCTGGAAGTATTTAAATAGTCACTAAACAAAGAATTAAAATAGGGATATGGCAACAGAGCAAAAGTCAAGCTTGAAAACACACCCAATTCACACCTTAGAGTACTTCAATATGCCAATGCAGATTTGGCATTTTTAAAATGGGCAATTTCTTGGATGGGAAATATTTGGTTCCAGGTGAAAAGGTAATTAGCATTCAAGGCCAAGCCTCTCAAAAGTGATTATTAGATGTCTGGTTTTTGGTGCCATTCCACACAGCTTGAAGGAGCATGATTTTCAGCAAATACTGAGCACCACCTTTGTAAAAAATCAGGCTCCTTTAAGGTATTTCAAGTTAGGTTCTCAAAAACTAAGGCACTCAAAATCCCTAGTCACTTTGGAAAACTTGGCCTAAGTGCTAACACTCGCAATGAACCAGAAAAGCTTTCATTCAAATCCAAACAATTCCCATGGGAACAACTGAACTTGACCAAGTCAGAAGAACCTCTGATAAATGTAAGAAATGAACTTCGGCAACACGAACTGCAAGACAGGTCACATCGGGAAAGACAGTTTAGTCAACTTGTCAAGATAGTGTGCAAATTACCATGTAATATATACTACAATGCAAAACTAGTGAAGACCAAGTGTGCACATAACACATTAATAAGCCTTGAAAAACATCTTTGCAACTTAGTACTTCATTTATAAACAGAACAGAAGTACAATTATTTACCAAAGTCATTCAAAGATACAGATCTGGGATGTGACTCATCCAGATAAATCTACAGAAGACAAAAAGGAACAGACTATACCTAGGCTACATGATTCATGTGGGAAAATAAAGTGGCAGTGCTCTTCCTTAACACAACAATATCAAATATATCCCTGTAGGAACATGCAGAGCAAAAGCTGCAGAACATGAAGGTACTTAGAAGAGAGACACTAATCACTTGGAAAATAGTCCGTAAAAGAGATTCGTTACATATTGTGCATGACAAACGTACACAATTGCCAACTTTGTTACTCCAAAGATGTTGAAGAAAAATTATTTCACCTACGGCTCCTTATCCCCTACAGCCATACTTCTTATGATTTCATAAGGTAGGCAAGGTCAGCACTTGGATGGGATCCAAGAGGGAAAACCAAGTTACTGTGAGAAAAAAGTTTTCAACAGATTCCTTAGTATTGTGTTGGGGTCACTAAGCTGTTGGCAATGCAATCTCTCAGAAGAGACTATTCAGCCCCTGAATACTTGTTACTGAAGATCCCACACACTTCTCACACAGGCAGGAAGTGTTATTATTGGTCTATTGCTCAAATTCCACTTTGGTATTTTCAATTCCATCTCTTACCACACTGCTCCAGTCATGTGGTACCTCCACCTCCTTGCCCAGAGATTAGTGATTACAGCTCTAAGGTTGCTGGATAGGGGACACCTCACTGCTGCTGCTTTCTCTGCGTCGTCTCTCATCACCACACTGTCTTCCGCCATGTTGCGGGCTCCAGGTTCTGAGGCTCCACTGTCCAGCCCAACTATTAGCGATTTTAGCCATCAGTTATTCTCACTGGGTAAGAGGGGAACTATGCCACGGCCGCTTCCTCTGCATCATCTCTCATTGCAACCCCGCTCGTCTCTGATCAGCCCATGATGCTAGCCTCTATCACCCACTTGTTACATTTTCAAAACAAATATCCTTGTGCTTTCTCTCATGCTGTCCCTCCTGCTTGGGAGGGGCTCCCTAATAGTATCTGCAAAGCTACCTCATTATCAATCTTCATATCCCTTCTCAAAACTCTCCTTTGCTGCGATGCCTATAAAAGAACCTGACAACAGTTAGGCCCTTGGTGTGCTGAGACCACGACCTATCACGGTGACCAATACTGTTTCCTTGTACTCCCGTCTGTTTGTATCATTGTTTCCTTATACTCCCCCACTTTTGTCTGTATCCATCTGTGGTCTTGTCTTATGTTTCGATTGTAATCTCTGAGGCAAGGACCATAATTTTTTGGTCTGTTGTACACCACCTAGCATAGTGTGATCTTGGCCCATGACTAGAGCTCCTATTATGGTAATACAAGTAATACCATAATTAAACACTGGACTCTTCAAACACAAGACTCTTCACTTCATGTCCTAACTGGTATAGCAGAACACAGTAATGCTATATAACATTTGTCACAATTCACCCCAAAGATGGCTGTACGCAAACGGAGAGTAAAGCAATGCCTACATATATAGTTAATAAACTTCATCAAGCTCTTTGAGATCCTTAGAGATCAATATGCATAAGTCTCATTACTTCACTTATCTTCTGCCTTCATAGATTTCTTTACTGCTCTGATAATCCTTAAAAGCATAAGGAATGTAGTGGTGAAAAAAAGTAACGAAGGTATGAGGTGTGGCAAATACCAGTCTCAGTCCACTTAGTACTGGTCTGCAAATGCTTTCAGGATTGCCTTAGGGGGATCCAAATAGCCTCTCAACCAACTGTTTACGTGGAAGTGGTATGCAGGAGCTGCATCACCCTATATTTTTTTCAGAAGTCTTATTGAGGCAGTAGTGTGCAACTTCTACAGCACAGAGCTGGACTAGCATCTTGCTAGGAACCCTGGGGCATCTAATACATACTTACATAAATTTACATGCATTGTACCAGTTTGATATCCTCTGATGGATTTATTCATTTATGTTTCATTTACTGGTTCATTTTACAAACTATAAACCTGTTTTTCTTCCCTTTCAGTTTTATTCTCTTCTCTTTCCTTCTGTCATTTTCTTTTTTGTGCCTTCCCCCCCTCCTCTTCTCTACTTCCCATCACTCCCTATCTCTTTTCTTCCATTCCTTCCACCGTATCCTCCTTTCATCCTTCTCCGTTCACATCATCAATGCCTTGGCCACCATCGCTACCTCACCATTAGCATGAGCTATTCCACTTGCAACCTGAAGAGAGGCTCTGCTCCACTCTCCCAGGCTATTAGCATTAATAATAGTGAGACCACCTAGATCTGTAATATGGAGCTCAATTCTGTTACCAGCCTGTTGATGGCTCTTGAGGATAATGGGTTACTGACAGTAGTATAGCAGGTGCACAAACACTGGAAAGGAACAGCTAGTGACCCAGAAAGGGGAAAAAGCTGTGGAATCTCACTAAGGAAAAGTTCTGCTATGAAGTGCTACTCAGTGCTCCTCTTAATGGCAGACTTTTGGGAGGCCAAAAACAAACCATTTTCCACACCTTGAAATGTTGATCCAAACAAAGCCCATGAGTTTTGCACTAGGGTTCAGAGCTGGTAGTGTCTGTGCTGCAATCAGACAAGATTTCCTCAAAGAAATCCCCTGTCTTAAAATATTTCGCTACTCAGCCATCTTTTTTTCTGTGGAGGATATCATTACAAACTCATGGCTCTTAGTTGTCTATGACCAGTATATATTTCTTCCCAGTACGGCTTATGGTGTGGCCTGCACAAAGAAACACAACTGGGTTAGAAATTTCACAGTTAGTTCTCCCATTCATAGTTGCTAAAGGACAGCATGAGTCACTGTGTCAGACTGAATGCACAATCTACTTAATTTATTGAGTAATAAAATAACTTCAGAGCTCTTTCCTAATGTAAATTTTGGAACCCACTAATACCATGATAAACAGCACTTACGCATCTCAACCCTTCATTGATTGAAGCCTCTACACAGAGAGCATCTTCTAACTGAGAGTGCCTTAGTTTCTTGAAATGGGTAAATAATCCCAGTCTTGTTCTATTATACAGTCCCTATGGAGCACAGTAAAGATTAAATATTTAGTCAAGGAAAAAATACATACGTTTCCTCATGAGAGCAAAACATTAGCAACCTTAGCACTACAAATTAAATGCATGTCCCTACCCAACCAGGTAATACAGCATAATCTCACTAAAATCACCTTACTAAACTGCACTAAAAATAAATACGGGGAGGAGTTATCTAGTGAAGCACAGGAGCAGGGCTGATAAGGGTGACACAATGTTCCCATGGGTCAACTGGAGTTATAAGCAACATATCACACTTCCCTTCCCCTCTCCTGGTACCCTGTTCTGCTCTGTACACTCTCCCTGAAGGTCTGGTATTGGCCAGACAGGGTACTGTGGTACATAGACTCTTGGCCTGACCCAGTATGGCAGTTCTTATGAGTGTTTATTCAACCAGCTGTATAACTGGTTGAATAAATTTATCTGAATATTTAATAAGATATTTGCAGCTAACATTTAACCAGATAAGATTTCAAGTTATTACAAGTTTGTGATATGCCCCCCTCACTACTCCTTTCCTTAACTTCATTCTTCGGATGATTAGAATGACTATCCACTATTTTATACTATACAGACCGGTGCAGTAAAGTCTGATCTAGGGCTCAGATCCTTCACACCAAGCAAGTGGATGAACCCCTACTTCAAATAGCATTTTGCAAGGCATAAGGGTTTAGTTGCACTAAATCCATTGCATGATCAGGGCCTCGGTTATGACCAGAGTAATGTCCTCTGTTATGTGATTACCAATAGGCAGGAACACGAAAACCAAGGCTTCACTCCTTGGGGGTGGAGAGGAAGGAGAAAATATGAAGGGGAGTGGGAGAAAAATTATAGGGGAGATGACGGACTGGTAAGGAGAATTCTGTGGTTGTCGAGGGAGATTTTGACAGAAAAATGAAGGGGTGTGGAATATTATAGGCTTTTTTATGGTGCTCATAAACATTAATTTAATTATCCTTACAATAGTTCTGTGTGGTAGCGAACCAAAAAACACAAATTAAATGATCTGATCAAGGTCATACAGAAAGTCTGTAGCAGACCCAAATATAGAAACCAGATCTTCTGAATCCCAATACAGGGCCTTAACCACAAGAATACCCCCCTCTCCACGGAAAGGAACTGAATGGAAAGGGTGCAAGAAAAGGGAATGCTGAAAAGTAAACCACTAATGGTAGAGTGAAAGTGAAAAAGGGATTTAAGGGAATGGATTTAATGTAAAGACAACACTGAAGGTTCATTGAGAGGCTGACATGAATGAAATCATTTTCTCATAACATGATCCACAGGAAGATTTTTTGATACTAATTCACAAAAAGTGAGCCTAACAGGCCTATCAAAAAGACATCTAGGCATCACAAGTAGCCAGCCAGCATGGCCTCAAAATGTCAGATGCTCTCCCAATCCCCTGCCAATTAATCAAAAGTTCGGTTAAACAAATTTGCCTTGCATCATGCCCCAAAGGTCATCACATTCTGGCTTTGGTGGACTGTAAGCAGGCTTTCCAGAGATAGTATCCCCTTCCATTCACTTCCCTCTCCAAAATTCACCTATAGGGACCGACAGGGCTTATCCACAAACAGAAATTGTGCCAGTTTAACTAAAGGTGCGATGTTGCATTGATTTAGTTAAATCACTGCAACTTTATTTGTAGATCAGGCCTTACAAAATAATACTAATGCTCAGACATAAGAAACAGAGCTCCTTAGACAGGCCTACTCACCTAATTTCTTAATCTGAATAACTAATGATTGCTTTGAGACCTTTTCTAGACTGAAATGTATTTGTGCAAGATGTGTAAAGGTTAAGGTGGTCTGAAAAGATTTTTCAATTTCTGAAATTTTGATATACCTAGTTTAGTTTCTGATTAACACATAGCAGGACTTGCACATGTAGAGTCATGCAGAGTACATTTCTAATTTCCTCTTACAGGTGAAACACTGAAAGATGTTTTGATAATAAGGGCCTTCGATGGTTTCCATGGAGAGAAGGCTGACTTTTAAACCTATAAGCACAGATGACAGCAATAAACAATTCAGCAACTCTTAAACATTCAGATGATCTAGCAGAATAAAAGTCCAACCTCTTAAATAAAATATAGGAGATAATTATTGAGCCTCGTGAGTTAGAGTAGGGTGGTAGGGTTGACTTAGCTGTCTTACGTGATTTAAATTGCCGTTTCAGCACAAGTAAATATCTCTACACCAGTCTCTCCAGCCCAAGTAGGGAATTACGTTACATCAATGATTGTACCAACACTTGTACCTCAGGACTTGCCAGGTATTCTATTTTACTCTGTTCCATCGTCACATGTATAATACAAATTAAAGGATACACAAAGATTAAATACATATCCTACATAAACATTTGATCCCCTATCAGTCTAAATCAATACTTCTTGTAATAAATCTAACAAAATATTTTCTAGACAATTGATTTTATATGGATTGTATCAATGAGAAAAAGGAAATGTGTGTTTGAATGATAAACCTTGCATGATTAGACACCTTCAGAAACAAAGTTGATGTTTATTCATTTATCTTACAAGGAAGACAATGAAAACCCTTCAGACATCAAAAAATATGCATCTTTCCAAAGATTTTTTTAGGGAAGTCTACATTTCTTTTAAAATTTAAGAAGAGATCCTAAAGTTTCTAGCTTTTCAAAATATGAAGGCATTCTTCATAATGTAACCCGATGAATGCCCTTTTACCTCCAAGCCTGCACAAACCTGATCTGATGAAACAGTGATTTTTAAATCTAAGCGTATAATAAAATTTTTTTAATGGTCTGTTTACATTTGGATGTAGGAATGCTACTCTTGCTTAACAGACTCAAACTACTATCATCCAGTGAATGCACTTGCTTAGCATGGCTGAGAACATCTATCATATACACGAATGGAGAAGTCCTAGGAATAGGTCTTGAACCTTTGATTATGCAAAGATAAATTCTGTTTTCTGAAGAAGAGACCATAGCAAAGGGTAAACCCAGTTGCAATGCGTTCAGCTGAATGTACTCAAGTTTGCACCACCTTACAGTTTTCCATAATACAGGAGACCACCACTATAGCGTGAATTCGGTATTAGCGCAGGGGTGAGCAAGGATCCCAAAATAAATTGTTTACATTGGGATCCATGGTAACGTGGCCCCCCCCCCCCCCACATTAACACGGTACCGCACATGGCTCCCAAACCCTGCGTTCTAGCGGGGGTGCGGCGTAGTTTGTTTGAAACTAGTGGGCCAGTTAGTTACATAGTAATGATACTAAGCTCAGATAGTGCTTTATGAGTAATGTACATATAATCCCTATTTTACTGATGAAGTATCTGAGGCAGAGGAGATATTAAATGACTTGCCAAAGGACATGTAGCAGGTCAGTGGCAGCGTTAAGGATAGAGTCCAGGTCTCCCAACTGCCAGGCCAATACCCTATACACTGCATCATTCTATGTCCCGTACTAAGTTGATAGAGAATACACAAGAAGGAATGTGTATTCAATACCCCTTGGTATTGATTAATCCTCACAGCAACCCAGTTGGTATCAACTTGGTTTAACAGATGAGGAAATAGCTGAGGAAACAAAGGGTCAAATTCTGTAATGTTTTACCTCATTACCATTTCATTCATTCATGAGACTTCAGTGGAGATATACCTGACAAAGGTCAGCACAAACTTTGGCTTCTAGAGGATCAAGTGACTTGCCTAAGGCCATAGAGTAAGTCAGTAGTATAGTGGAGGTTAGAATTCTGGAGTTCCTAGCTCCCAGTCCTGTGCTCAGTTCGTCTCTTATCTGTGGAACGTTAGTGCCTGTCAGTGACAATCAACACTAGATATAAGTAGGGTCCAGAAAACTAGCACAAGAAAAATCCCCCAAATCCCAGAGCTGTTTGGGGCATGGAGAGTAGATGTGGAAATCTTTTTTCAGACAATGCTGAAAGTATTCTTGCCTATCAATTTTGTGCACAGTGTATTTTATTATTTCCTGTTTCATAAATTTGTTTTCAGATTACTCAGATTGCAACAGAAAAGATAATGCATCTCACATATTTATAATTTTAAATGCTGAAACCATAGTGTTATACTTTAGATTTTATTCTAATTTTCTATAAAGTATTTAAGACTAGAGTCTGATACATGAGCAAAACAGAAGTAAAGTCAATGTATGAAACTCTTAGACAGGAAAACTGTATGTACTATGACATTGGAACAGCGTAACGCTATTTGCAGAATCACAAGCACTGTCACAATGAATACAGCTTCCCCATGGAAAGTGGAGAAAAAGTGACATAATATTTTAGCTTAGTAAATTTCTGTGCAAGTATTTATATCAAATTAGCACCAAAAAGCCTCATTCAGGATTGGGTCCCTCTTGGGCTCACCCTGTGCAAACGGAGGTTGAGAGTTCCTGCCACAAAGAGTTTACAATCTCTAAATTTGGCCACAACAATCAAAGCCCCATTTTATATTAACCTGTAGATGAAGACCACCTGTTTGAACTCCCATATTTCCCCTCCCACCTCGGTTATGGGTTTATTTTTTAAACTTGTATTTAAATTTTTTTTTTAAATATGATCAATTTGCTCTCTCACCTGTTTTCCTTCAGTAGCGAATGGCCTGGGATCTTCCTCATACCGATGTATTTAAAATCTGATATTGTATGGACATGATCTGTCCAGCACTGAAATGCTAATGGTAACTCTTACAATCAGCATGTCATAATGGATAATCAGCACAATGACATCAGCACTGCTTCACAATGGAATGTCATAAGTAATCTCAAATGTGAGCTGAATTTTTTTTTAAGTATGAACCACATCATATACCACACCACACTAGTTAGCATTTATATAGTGCTTTAGAGAGGTGCTGCCAAGTGAAAGTGCACTTGGACTCACTGGAGGGCAAAAGGAGAGTCAAGAAAGGGGCAAAGACTGCCTGAAAAGGTCTTTTGACAAGGTTGGAGTTCTATGCCTCCTTCCACTCCCTGCCATATATAACTTGAGAAAGTGGGTGAGTCTTGAAATTTTACCCAGTTCATCCTTGAAGACATCAAGAAAATATTTGTTTTTATTTTCAGAATTAATAATCCTGATTTTGGACAGACACAGCCCTTAGTTTTTATATTTATTTTACTCATTTCTATAGTACCTGCTGCAATGGTTACAGAGACTAACACACAAATCAGATGGGCTATCTAGAAAGAATAAAAACAAAACACTAAACCATACAAACAAGCCTCACATAAGATCCCTAGACTCTAAAGGCACAGGGTTCTCAAATGAGACCGCCCAGCGGCTAATCACATAATGGTCATACTTTTAAAAATTAGCTAGAAGATCTTTGCTGTCATAGAAATTGGGCATGGTCTTACATAACTAACTGGATTCCAGACCATTCAGGACTAAAGATCAATAACAGAAGCTTGAATATAACCTGGAAATGAATAAGGAATCAATGTGGATATTAAGCACAGATTTTGAATTCACACCAGCGAGCACCACTCAGGAGGTGGACAAATGCATTCGCCAAACTACAAACTGAAGGTAAGGAGTAGAAACTTAAAGGCAAATTTTATCCTTAGTTGTAACACTGAATTTTTTATTTTAAAAGACTTGTTAAGATCTCTAATCAATCTTGGTGATTGTAATAACATGCGTCTATTTTAAATTCCATGAGAGGAGCTAGAGGGGGACCAGAATTATTTCTTCTAACTTCTCAGATTTAGTAGTATTCTCAGTCTGAGAACAAAGTGATGAACTCTAGTTTGAGCGTGGTTTACTATTTAAGGTTTCAAATGGTTTTGAGGAAAAATATATGTAGCAAGGATTCTTTAACTCTACTAAGAGCAGCATTGTTGGTCGAATGAAGCAAGGCCCCACCCTCAACTTTATGGCACCTCTGTTTCTCTTTAAGGCAATAACTTTGGAACACCACATCCACTATTGAATGGTAAGTGAAGAGAGTGACGTGGCCTGTACATCCTGTAATGGGGTACAGTGTAAAATAACTTTTATGGTTTAAAATGACTGTTTCAGTTTGAGTATATAGAACAATATGTATATTGGCACAAATTTATAGCAGCTGACAAGGATTTTTAGCATAAATTTTTCCTCATGATATGTGCCCTTGGTACGTATTTATATAAAACAGGCAAACCATTCCATACTATTATAGTTTGGAAAAATATTCTTAATTTAAAGCACATTTAACTAGTAAAATAAATCTTCTGAGTTTCTCAAATCTCTTATGTTTTTTGCTATAGGAACACAATTTTCAGTGTGTAAGTAGTCAAGTATTTAAGTTCTTCCACTTAATGTATGCACTTGGAATTAAATCAGAACAAAATAATTTGTTCTGATTTAACATTCTTCCTGTTATTTCAGTTGCTTTTGAACCTTTTTTAGGACTGGTACTAAAGAGCAGTTAGTTCTATGGCTGGTTTAAAAAAAGTCATTTAATAAGAGGCCAGAATTATGAATGAGGGAGAACTTCAGAAGATGGATAACAGGTGACTGACTACTCTGCAATTAGAAGCCTTATGCTTCTGGGGATCAGACTAAGGTGCTATTTGATTGCTTTGTAGATGTTCGGGCTCCAGTACCCTGTGGGATGGGAGGGTCCCAGAGCTCATGCTATAGCCTGAGCTTGCACCTCTACACTGCTATTAAACACCCCCTTGGACAGCTGGTGCAGGCCAGCCATGGGTTTTTAATTGCAGTGTAGACATACCCTGTAAATCACTTTATTCCAGTACTATAGTCTATTGCTGACGAAAGCACTGCCTATTGCTAGGCAAGCTGTGATACAGCCTCTAGTGGTCCTAGGGATAACAAGGTCACCTACTTGTCAAGTGCTAGGAATGGAATAGATCTAAATAAGTGGAAGCCACAGCAATATTAGGATTACAGTAAACCAAGATTTTACTTGAAATTGGGTAGAAGTGTTGTCCAAGCAACATACATTTCCCAATTTTCTAAATTGGTCATGACTTATTACCTCACCAACATCATTAAAAACTATCTTTGATTAGACCAACTTCTGTTGGTGAAAGAGACAAGTTTGAGCTTTTACACAAGCTCTTCTTCAGGTCTGGTAAACTTTATCAGTGTCACAGCTAAATACAAGGCAAAACAGATTGTTTAACGTACTAACACATTTTTGAAGGTTCCATTCAAGGTGAAGTAGCTTGTTTAAAACCCCACCAATCAGAGTTTTTATTGTATATATTCTAATATGTGTAGCCTTAACCTTTGTGTATTAGTGCATAATCTTTTCTTTTAGAGCTTGTCCTGTTGTTCATTCCTGCTTCATCTCACTCCCAAATATAAATTAGACTTTAATTCAATTGTTTTTCATGTCCCAGACTTCTCTTAGAAAGGTCTGTCTTCTTCAACAGAAGGGTGTTATGGGCATTTTTTATTCTAGATACTTTAGCAAGGATTAGATCTCATGATAGCAAAGTATCTTGGTATTTTACTGGCAGTTGTAAAAAGATTCTGGGTTGGTCTCTCTCTGATCTCCAATGGAGTAATCTATGAACAAATTCAGTAGACCCAGGCTTTTGTACATTAGCAATCCAAAGCACCCGGTGCAGACTAGCCTAACAATAGTTTCCATTTCAGGTGGAACAGGATGTTTCTTCTTTAACTTAGTTCTAAGTGCTTTAACTTAGCTAAAAGCTCCTTCCCTCACCACAACTGCCACATCCCTGTGGTCCCTGATGCTTCTGTTCTTCTCCAGTCTTCCCCTGGCCCCGTCCCTCCTTCTAAGACTCTCTTGTTTCTGTTAGACTCCAGGCTAGAGGACAATCTCCCCACACATCCGAGACAGCAGCTCAATTTGCTATGTGTAAGCAGTAGTAGGGGGTGTCAGAGATTCCTCTACTGACATCACTTGGCAGTTGGGGGTCCTGACTTTTTTCTCTGAATCAAACTCTTCCATGTTGCCTGGAATATTCCCTGACATTCTGGAATTGCTTGGAGCGAACAGGAGCTGCTAACAGGGAGTTTTGAGAGGGATTGCTCCAGGTAAAGCAGGAGCAAATACAGGACCCTTGGGGTAAGTGGCTGTCTGTAGTGAGTGTTTGGGGGTACTTGCTGTGTGCTGAGCTTGTGTCTGTTTGTTCATTCGTTTGTTTGCAGGACCGTGTGCTGTGGCTGGCAGTTGGAAGCTGTGAGCTTCTACACCAGGCTTGAAACCTAGAAGCCTTAATCAGGGGGCGAAGCTAATCAATCAGGGAGGCCAGGGCTTTATAAAGCAGCAAGCTACCAGGGAGTTTGGAAGGGGAGTGGGAAGGGGCAAGCTATACTTGCCATTCCTAAAGCCTTTAACCCAAACTAAAGCCAGAGGCAGAGCGACCAGGGGATCAGAGCGGACAGGGGGCTGCAGACAGGGGAGTTTGAGAGGGAGAGCAAGAGATCCTGCGGCTGAATAGTCTACCAGTTGAGAGTGAGTACTAGCTGTTGGTGGGAATGTGTGTGTTTGACTGTTTGAATTTAAATTTTGATTCTGATTTCAGGTGATTTCAGTTTCAGCTCTTGTGGCAGTTGGGACTGAGTGCCTGACCCTGTTCCCTTGAGTGTTTAAGAGGGAGTTTGACAGAGGGAGGCCTACGATGGTTAGGAAGGCCCGCAACACCTGTGCCAGCACTGCTTCTGTCTCCTCCACCTGCGCCTGTAGCCAGACAGAGCGCCTGAACATGGATGCTTCTACCCAGACCCTGGTGTGGTTTTGCAGGGACTGTAACTTGCAATTTCCACTTACAGATATCCAGGCTGGGGGGGACCATCCAATGTGACAGGTGCCTGCTGGTGGAATCTCTCAGGCAGCAGGTGGGAGAGCTACAGGAGGAGGTGGCTAGATTGAGGAGCATCCAAGTCCATGAACAATTCCTGGACAGTGTCCATGTGGAGACAGCTGAGGTAGCTGTCCCAGTACACAAGACTGCCGACACACCACTGGTGGAGGAGGAAATGGCTCAGGGTGGACACTGGCAGCTGGTTACTTCTGGCAGCAGGCAGTGCTCCACCCCTGCTGCAAACCCTGCCGCTGTGGTAATAGGAAACTGTTATGCTCTTCTTGATACAGGAGAGAAGGAATCTCCCCCTACAGCAGAGGAGGAGAAGCCTTGTACCCCTAAGGCTGGGAAGTCTGCTGCCACCACTGCGAATAAGAAATGTAGGGTAGTGGTGGTCGGAGACTCTCTGCTGAGGGGGACGGAGGCGCCCATCTGTCACCCTGACATTTCATCTCGGGAGGTATGCTGCTTGCCGGGGGCCCGTATCCGAGACGTTACGGAGGCATTGTCAAGGATTATCCGGCCCTCTGACTACTACCCCATGCTACTCATCCATGTGGGCACAAATGATACTGCGAGGTGTGACACTGAGCAGATCAAGAGTGACTACAGCGCTCTGGGAGTACGGGTGAAGGAGTTTGGAGCACAGGTGGTATTGTCTTCGATCCTTCCTGTCAAAGGTAGGGGCCCAGGCAGAGACAGGTGCATCGTGGAGGTGAATGCCTGGCTGAAAAGATGGTATCGCCAGGAGGGCTTTGGCTTCCTCGACCACGGGATGCTAATCCAGGAAGAACTGCTAGGCAGAGATGGCGTTCACCTTTCGAGGAGGGGAAAGACCCTATTTGGATACAGGCTGGCTAACCTAGTGAGGAGGGCTTTAAACTAGGTTCGACGGGGACAGGTGAGCAAAGACCACAGGTAAGTGGGGAACATTGGGACCTGGGAGATGGGTCGGAAATAGGAGGGGGCGTGGGCTCTAATGACAAAGAGATAGGAGGGTCAGGGCAAAACTGGGAGGCAAGATCAAATCAGTATCTTAGATGCCTGTATACAAATGCGAGAAGCATGGGTAATAAGCAGGAAGAACTGGAAGTGCTAATAAATAAATTCAACTAGGACATTGTTGGCATCACCGAAACTTGGTGGGATAATACACACGATTGGAATGTTGGTATGGATGGGTACAGCTTGCTCAGGAAGGACAGACAGGGGAAAAAGGGAGGAGGTGTTGCCTTATATATTAAAAATGTACACACTTGGACTGAGGTGGAGATGGACATAGGGGACGGAAGTGTTGATAGTCTCTGGGTTAGGCTAAAAGGGGTAAAAAACAAGGGTGATGTCATGCTAGGAGTCTACTACAGGCCACCTAACCAGGTGGAAGAGGTGGATGAGGCTTTTTTTAAACAAAATCATCCAAAGCCCAAGATTTGGTGGTGATGGGGGACTTCAACTATCCAGATATATGTTGGGAAAATAACATGGCGGGGCACTGACTATCCAATAAGTTCTTGGACTGCATTGCAGACAACTTTTTATTTCAGAAGGTTGAGAAAGCTACTAGGGGGGAAGCTGTTCTAGATTTGATTTTAACAAATAGGGAGGAACTCGTTGAGAACTTGAAAGTAGAAGGCAGCTTGGGCGAAAGTGATCATGAAATCCTAGAGTTCACAATTCTAAGGAAGGGTAGAAGGGAGTACAGCAAAATAGAGACAATGGATTTCAGGAAAGAGGATTTTGGTAAGCTCAGAGAGCTGATAGGTAAGGTCCCATGGGAATCAAGACTGAGGGGAAAAACGACTGAGGAGAGCTGGCAGTATTTCAAAGGGACACTATTAAGGGCCCAAAAGCAAACTATTCCGCTGGGTAGGAAAGATAGAAAATGTGGCAAAAGACCACCTTGGCTTAACCACGAGATCTTGCAAGATCTAAAAAATAAAAAGGAGTCATAAAAAATGGAAACTAGGACAAATTACAAAGGATGAATATAGGCAAACAACACGGGAATGCAGGGGCAAGATTAGAAAGGCAAAGGCACAAAATGAGCTCAAACTAGCTACAGGAATAAAGGGAAACAAGAAAACTTTATCAATACATTAGAAGCAAGAGGAAGACCAAGGACAGGGTAGGCCCACTACTCAGTGAGGAGGGAGAAACAGTAACAGGAAACTTGGAAATGGCAGAGATGCTTAATGACTTCTTTGTTTCGGTCTTCACCGAGAGGTCTGAGGGAATGCCTAACATAGTGAATGCAAATGGGAAGGGGGAAGGTTTAGAAGATAAAATAAAAAAAGAACAAGTTAAAAATCACTTAGATAAGTTAGATGCCTGCAAGTCACCAGGACCTGATGAAATGCATCCTAGAATACTCAAGGAGCTAATAGAGGAGGTATCTGAGCCTCTAGCTATTATCTTTGGTAAATCATGGGAGACAGGAGAGATTCCAGAAGACTGGAAAAGGGCAAATATAGTGCCCATCTATAAAAAGGGAAATAAAAACAACCCAGGAAACTAGAGACCAGTTAGTTTAACTTCTGTGCCAGGGAAAATAATGGAGCAAGTAATTAAGGAAATCATCTGCAAACACTTGGAAGGTGGTAAGGTGATAGGGAATAACCAGCATGGATTTGTAAAGAACAAATCATGTCAAACCAATCTGATAGCTTTCTTTGATAGGATAACGAGTCTTGTGGATAAGGGAGAAGCGGTGGATGTGGTATACCTAGACTTTAGTAAGGCATTTGATACGGTCTCGCATGATATTCTTATCAATAAACTAGGGAAATACAACTTAGATGGGGCTACTATAAGGTGGGTGTGCAACTGGCGGGATAACCGTACTCAGAGAGTAGTTATAAATGGTTCCCAATCCTGCTGGAAAGGTATAACGAGTTGGGTTCCGCAAGGGTCTGTTTTGGGACTGGCTCTGTTCAATATCTTCATCAACGACTTGGATATTGGCATAGAAAGTATGCTTATTAAGTTTGCAGATGATACTAAACTGGGAGGGATTGCAACTGCTTTGGAGGATAGGGTCATAATTCAAAATGATCTGGACAAATTGGAGAAATGGTCAGAGGTAAACAGGATGAAGTTTAATAAGGACAAATGCAAAGTGCTCCACTTAGGTAGGAACAATCAATCAGTTTCACACATACAGAATGGGAGGAGACTGTCTAGGAAGGAGTACGGCAGAAAGGGATCTAGGGGTTATAGTGGCCCACAAGCTAAATATGAGTCAACACTGTGATGCTGTTGCAAAAAAAGCAAACATGATTCTGGGCTGCATTAACAGGTGTGTGGTGAGCAAGACATGAGAAGTCATTCTTCCGCTCTACTCTGCGCTGGTTAGGCCTCAACTGGAGTATTGTGTCCAGTTCTGGGCACCGCATTTCAAGAAAGATGTGGAGAAATTGGAGAGGGTTCAGAGAAGAGCAACAAGAATGATTAAGGGTCTAGAGAACATGACCTATGAAGGAAGGCTGAAGGAATTGGGTTTGTTTAGTTTGGAAAAGAGAAGACAGAGGGGACATGATAGTGGTCTTCAGGTATCTAAAAGGGTGTCTTAAGGAGGAGGGAGAAAACTTGTTCATCTTAGCATCTGAGGATAGAACAAGAAGCAATGGGCTTAAACTGCAGCAAGGGAGGTTTAGGTTGGACATTAGGAAAAAGTTCCTAACTGTCAGGGTGGTTAAACACTGGAATAAACTGCCCAGGGCGGTTGTGGAATCTCCATCTCTGGAGATATTTAAGAGTAGGTTAGATAAATGTCTATCAGGGATGGTCTAGACAGTAATTGGTCCTGCCATGAGGGCAGGGGGCTGGACTCGATGACCTCTCGAGGTCCCTTCCAGCCCTAGAATCTATGAATCTATGAATACAGCTGTTTGGTTCAACACAAAGTTTACTCTTTGAATGTCATGTCCTTTTTAGAGTTTTCTCCCATCTTTTTTCCTTTAGTACTATAACATGCCACTCTGTCTTAATTTTCTCCCCATATCAAAAAGATACTTTCATGTTACCACTCGGCTCAGTTCTGCAAGGTGCACTGTTGAGTGCCTCCAGCAAGAGGCACATCACCCACAATATGAGCTGGGGGTGCATTCACCTCAGGGAACTATACCCATGTAACTGTTACATACACTTATGCCTGGGTATACTTGTTACTAATATTATACCATCATCCTTCTTATGTTTCATTAGTACGGTTTAATAAAATTGTATTAAAAGCATCTCTGATAGTTTGATGTCTGATAGTCACACATTGCTCATAATAAAGCAATTCTTCTGGTTAAACATTTCTGTTCTCTCAGAAAAATTATTTTCCTCTGCACTCATTTTGTGCATACTGAAAAGGCTGAAAAAGTGTAAAAATAATTATGGAATAAAAGTGTCTGTATTCCCAGAGTAGCCACTTTCCAAAGGTCAATATCTGATCTACTTTAATTTTTGAAGTACCCAAAGTAATCACAGCATCTTATGCTTGCCAGTTTAATTGTTCTTGACTGAAGTCATTTGTGAATTACATAAGTGTTAATCAGCATCATTAACTGGTAAATGTACCTAAATTCCACTTCTCACCTCCTGGCTTGTATTACTTAAAGATGGCCATGAGTAACTGCTTTTCAGTTTTGTGGAAACAAACTTGCTCCTTATATTCACATCCTTGGAGGATATTTTCATTAAATTATAGTTCCTATTGTTTTATGCATGTGACAAAGTTTGGGCACCAAACCAAAACATTCCAAGGCCCCCTCCCCCCCAAAAAATCCAGTTTGATTTGAACTTAAACAAGTTTTTTGTCGTTGAACTGAAAAACAAAAAAACAAAATTGTTTCCAAAAAATAATCGACCGAATTGTTTTGAGTCAACCTAAAATTAATTTTTCTTCAATTTTTTTTAAATTTTGAATTTTCCGTTTGATTCAGCTGTTCCAGGTACTTTTCACCTTTTTTTTTAATTGGCAAAATTTGAAATAAAAAACACCATTTCAAATAAAAAAGCTTAAATAAAATGTTTCAACTGCTTTTTTTTTTTTTTTTTTTTTTTTTAAAGTTTTTCAGCTGAAACTATTCGCCCAATTTGATGAATAGTTTCATGCCCCTTTTGGGAAAAAAATTAATGTTAAAAACATTTCACCCAGCTCTACCCAGAAGTTTAATTACCTACCAATACTATGTACTAACATGATGCTTCACCGAGTGCATGAAGTCACCATTAAGCAGAGCTGCTAGAGCATAGAGAACAACAGATAAGGACCAGCAAAGCCTTCTTTTCTTGCCCACAGTGCAGCCTCCAAACAGCTAAAAATTTGGTCCATTACACCGTGAGAGTAAAGACAGAAGGAATCACTGAGAAAGCAGGTGCACAACTCTTAGTTTATATGTGCTCATTGCCTGATCATTTGATGCTCCCATACCACTGATGAATGTTGGGGATAGGACAGCAAAACAGGACACCAGGCTCCTTTTCACCAACAATAAAAGAAATTTCATAAAGTTACTGGGGAAGGAGAAGTTACAGTTTAAATGAAAACCTCTCAAAGACTATTTGACTGTTCATTTTTTTTGTTAAAATATTTTCACCATTCAATATTTAGAAGGAATTTTAAGTTCATTTATCATAAAGGCACCAGAAGTTAAAAGGTATTTGTAAAATGTTTGCTATTTATAGCTGTGTGTAATTCTGAGTTGCATTTTAAAGTTGAGAATGTCTATAATTTGATAGATTTCCCATATTAAAAGTTAGGTGTTTTTAAAGAAAATTGCTAATATTTGTTATTTGAGTTATTAAATGGATCATAATTTGACAAATCAAAGTACAATGTTAGTGGATTTGTGAAAATATCAATCCTATTTGGGGATTCATCACATGGCTACTTATCCCTTCACCCATAAGAGTTTATTAAAGGAGCACTTCCATTAGTCTACTGATGTACCAGCATGCTATTACACAAACAAAACCACCAGGCAGCTTTAAAATGGATGCAACTTGCTCTGAAGCCAATTTTAAAAGAAAAAGCAGCACACACAATGACCCCTAATTTCCATTTGTGCTCAATGCCATAGCTCCCCTCGACACAGAAAACGTCACACTTTGTAAATAAGTTTGTAAAAATTTTGTTTAAGAAAAGTCACCTTTCAAAAGCTGATTCAGGTCCATAGCATCATGCAAGATCTTTTGATTATGTCTGCGATCAAACTCCGCATCTAGTGAGAAAGATACAGATGTAAGACTGGGTCTCAATTTTCCATCTTCTAGTCTGCTAGGCTTTACAAATTTTGTATTATACTTAAATTCCTCAAAATTACCATGCAATTCTTGGCTCACATTTTCTTGCCTTTTTACTTTCAGTTTCTTATCATTTGATGCTGCAAGTTCAAAAGATTGGATAGGACTGATGTCTGGTGTTGACAGAGGTGTTACATCAGTCACTGTATCTTCAGACTCCTCTGTGTATTCACCAAGCTTTGGTTTTAATTCCACCGACTTTATTCCTGGCCTGAATTTTTGTCTTGGAGATAGAAGAGCCAAGTTACATATACTTCTCTTTGAGGAAGAGTGTGATGAATCTGATATGCAGCTATCAGAATCCATATCTGAACCATCTGTATCTGAACTTGAGGAGGAAGAAGAGGATGAGGATGAGCTAATGGTATACCTTTTGTTAACTTTCTTTATGCTAGTGGATTGCTTAACTGATTTAGGTCTAACCCTTTGTTTTTTGCCATCATCGCTACTGTCTTCTTCATCTGTATAATAATCCTCCTCACCTTCTCTAACTATTTTGGGGATCCCAGCTGGAATGTTTACACATATTCTTCTACTTAGCGCAGAATTTCTACCAGATGTACTTGCATTTTCTGAATTTAAAGAAACAGACTGTGATGAAGCATTCTCACTATGGTCAGTGCCACCATTTATGGAATGTTCCTTCGGTGACTCTCTCTTTTTCTCTTCACTTTCCTCCTCAGCACTGTGTTCTTGCATCAGTTTCGTTTCCGAGTCTGATTTGGCGATGTGTATACCTCCTTTTTCTATGAGCTCACGATGTTCTTCGCCACTGGCTACAACAGGGTTTTCTTCTTTCTTTGGCTCTTCCTCAAAATCACTATCAAAGAAAGAGTGGTCCACTTCACCCTCTGACAAATCTTCATACCGGTCCATCTCAAAAGTTATTGTATAAATTCCAACTCCTGGTCCTGCAGGTGTGAAAAAGGGTTTTCAAAATATTAACAAAAAGCAGAGGAAAGTATACCCTTAGTATAATTCTAGGTTATATTATTAATTATATTATACTTCTATGATATAATTAAATATGTTATAGACCGGGTAAGTTAAATATTTATTTATAACTATATATGGGCCAGATAATATGGTAAGAGGCAGCAGACGTAAGAGAAATGAGATCAAAGAAAGGAGAAGCGGCAGAGAGTTGGAACTACGACAGCAGACCTTGTGAAGTTCATAAATTAGCATAAGTTAGGGGCAAAGCTGGGGAGGAAGGGACACTGTACTGCTTTTGGACTCTACAAGGTAGTTTAATGAGGAGGAGACCGGGGGAAAACAATCAACCCTGCATAGCTCTTAAGCTGTGCAAGGCAACGGAACCACAGATCTTTAAGAAAGGGGAGCAGAGACCTAAACCTTGTAGAACTCCTTATCAGGGGAAATTTCTAAACTTGGCTTGACACTAATGATACTAGCATTGAGAGCACTCCTGCCTCAAGTGATTTTTGAAGCATAGAAATTCCACAGGGCCCATCGTTCCCAGTTCTCTCTCCACTTTCCAACTGCTCTGAAGCTTCAGAGCTTTATAAATCATGCACCACTACATACAGAAATGGACCACATGTAGCTCAAAAGCGCCATACAGCAGCTTAAGTAGTAAGAAACCAGGAATTCTATTGAGATCCAAAGCTTCAAAGAGCCAATGAAGCAAAAGGAGACCTAGTGAGCTAGACACCTTGCAAAGTTCCTAAGCACTACAGGGCAACAGAAGTGGAAGGAAACCTGGGGAGCCATCAACTCTGCAAAGCTCCTGAATTCCTCCAATGGCTGTGGAAATCGGGACAGGGGAAGCAGGAAAAGACATGCTTCTTCCCCCGCCCAGCCACTGCCCTCCTCTTAAAAGTCCAGGGTGGAATTTAAGTTTTGCAGTATCTCTCACTTCTTGGGTCAACTGGCTTCAAATATCCTGTAGAACCTGACACCCAACTCTCATTCCTAAAAATGGCCTAAAAAGAAATGTAATGCCAAAAAAGCTTTAGCATAACAACTTTTTATATTTACTTTATTACGAAGAATGAAAAAGGCAATGTTAAAAACGTCTATATATTGCATACATTTTCTTTAAAAAAAATCTGAGAAGTGTAAAACATCACATTAGATATTCCCAGAACAATCTTACTTGGATTCAGGGTGGATAGAAATCAAGGATTTCATAATTTTTTTAATTTAAAATTTGATTTTTTTTTAGATAAAATGCTTTGAGGAAAAAACTATCTAAAGATAGTTTTAATTAAGGTACATTTTAGCTCAAAGATCTCTCATCATGGAATAGAGATTATAAATTCTAATTCTATAGTATGAGACAATATATTCATGACTTTTCTTAATGAGTTCCAATAGTTCATGAAGTAAGGACCCAATCTGATGGGAGTTAGAGGGGCTTCTGTATAGATTATTTATGTTAATCTTTCTCCCTACGCAATGGAACTCAGTGCTCAGTCTAGAAGATACCATCAGAGATGTTTAGTTTAGTTCTCAAACTGTGGATCTGTGTCTCCAGAGATAACATGCTTATTAACAGCAAAAATATTTTTAAATAAAAAATATAGAGAGGTGAGAAATAACAGACCTCAACCCTATTGTCCCTCTGCAAATTTGTGTACACAGAATCAATCCCTTACCTCTCTCTAAACGTTCAAAGTTTCAAAAAGTTCAATGAATAGAAGATAGTTGGGGGCGGAATAGATCTGGACAAAAAGAAGTCTGAAGATAAATATGAGAAGGGAGGGACAGGCAGCAGAAACAAAAGTGAAATTGAGCAGCATATTCCAGAAGTCTTGAGGTCTTTCTGAGTGTAGCCTTCATTTATTTGAGATCTACCATACCATTCTCACACTAGAAGGGAAAACCTATAATGGCAGCAGGCCGTAAAAGAGACTCAGTTTGGGAATATTTTAATGAAGTTCCTCTACCTATGGGTAAGACAGACATGCATGCAAAATGCAAACA
This sequence comes from Macrochelys suwanniensis, assembly GCA_033296515.1. NCBI lineage: Eukaryota > Metazoa > Chordata > Testudines > Chelydridae > Macrochelys > Macrochelys suwanniensis. The sequence goes on from CM065779.1 coordinate 80,423,167, forward strand.
GCACAACAAAGAAATGCAATGCCTGGTTGCCCGAATGAAACAACACCATGAGAAGCGTTCCTTCTCAGCAGGAAGCTGCCTTGAAGATGAAAGGAACATGTCTGAACATGCAGGATCTTCAGTTTAGTAAACTTTTTTATTTCATACTTCTGTCTTCCTTCTGGACTATTCTTGAATTCTCATGTTTGAGCAAAAAATATAGTTGTTACTCTATGGTACTATCATTTTGGATGCAGTTGTCATAAAAAATAAATAGCTGAAATAGGCAGATCTTCCTTTTACAATTTCCCCTTTAAAGTAGTACTGAGTGTCAGTGAATGCAACGAGTAATACTAAATGAGCAGTATGGTAATAATAATTAAATAACTGCATTGACTTATTTTGTTTAGGAGAATTCATCCTCAACATTCATGATTCTGAAGACTATCCATCTTCAAGATCACCATCATTTTCTAGAGTTTCAGTGTTATCTGCCAATGATAGTGTTTCAGTCACATCATGTATGTCACATAACCACAGGATATCATTAGTAGCAAAAAAAAAAAAAAAAAAAATCAAAAAAAAAAATCCAGAAACCACCATAGATATTTTGTGATAAGAACCAGCTGTCCAGTTTGTTTATTCAACGAACTCTCTTTTCCGTATGATTGAGAACCCACACTTCATTAACATGGTTCAGTCATTAAGACCAGGATACAGTCTACCCAACAGAGCAGATGTTGAAGGCAAACTGCTGGATAAAGTGTATGAAAGAGAAATTGAGCAGTGTGCAAAAGATCTAGAGGGTAAAGTTGTTAACCTGAGTCTTGATGGGTGGAGCAATGTCCACAATGATCCTGTTGTATGTGCTTGTGTGACAACAGAAGAAGGGAATGTCTTCCTTACAGAAACAATTGATACATCAGGAAATGCGCACACAGAAAAATACTTACAAGAAGTAGCAGTAACAAACAAAAAATTCAAATGTCTAGTATGCAGCTTGGTCACAGACAATACTGCAAATGTATCCAAGATGAGAAGAAATTTAGAAGAGAGTCCCAAGTTAATAATATATCACTGCAGTGCTCATTTGATGCACCTCCTAGCCAAAGACTTCAGTGTTTCAGAAATAAAGGCAAATGTTGAAATTGCAAAATACTTGTGTAACAACCACTTTGCAGCAGCTGCTCTGAAAAAGTGGGAGGAACCAAGCTAACTCTCCCACAAGCCATGCAATGGAACTCAGTAGTACTGAGTTTTGAGTACTAGATCAAGAACTAGCCTAATCTGATGACAGTTTGTGAAAAAAATCATGAAAAAAATAGATGCCACTGTCACAGCCAAAGTTCTCAACATTGGGCTTAAGAGAAACGTTGAACACATGCCGAGTACCTCGAAACCTATTTCTATAGCCTTGAACAAAAAGCAGGGAAATAGCTGTTTTATTTCTGATGCTGTTGAAATCTGGAAGGCACTAAGTGAGATCTTAAAAAGAAAAATGTGCAATAACAGTTAAATTACAAGCATTAAAAAAAAAAAAAATGAATGGGACAAGCACTATCTCCAGCTCATTTTCTTGCAGATATTCTCAATACTCGGTACCAGGGTCAAACCTTAACCGATGAAGAGGAGTTGGCTACGACATGGACATCCAGAAATCATTTAATGCCAACTATAAAAAACTTCAGAACTAATGATCTAGAGAACATGACCTATGAAGGAAGGCTGAAGGAATTGGGTTTGTTTAGTTTGGAAAAGAGAAGACAGAGGGGACATGATAGCGGTCTTCAGGTATCTAAAAGGGTGTCATAAGGAGGAGGGAGAAAACTTGTTCATCTTAGCATCTGAGGATAGAACAAGAAGCAATGGGCTTAAACTGCAGCAAGGGAGGTTTAGGTTGGACATTAACCACCCTGACAGTTAGGAACCTTTTCCTAAACACTGGAATAAACTACCCAGGGCGGTTGTGGAATCTCCATCTCTGGAGATATTTAAGAGTAGGTTAGATAAATGTCTATCAGGGATGGTCTAGACAGTAATTGGTCCTGCCATGAGGGCAGGGGGCTGGACTCGATGACCTCTTGAGGTCCCTTCCAGCCCTAGAATCTATGAATCTATAAGAATGAACCAATCAAGAAATATATGTTTGTTGATGATGTTTTAAAGAAAGTCACACCAGTGAACTGGTGGAAGTCACTTAAGCACATGGATTCATAGACTGTTGAAGTGATAATCTCCTTTTAACAGCAGTAGCTTCTTCTGCCGATGTAGAAAGAATATTTTCTTCCTTTGGACTAATTTATTCCAAATTGAGAAATCGTTTTGGACCTGAAAAAGCAGGAAAGCTTGTTTTTCTTTTCCAGATTATGAACAAACAGTTAGCTGCAGAAGCCAATATTTTAAGTTTCTCACGTTGACCTGGCTGACAGTCGATTTAAAATTGTTTTTAAACAAAAATTAACAAAAACAAACCTGATTTTAAAAAACCTGAATGTTTAACTAAATTCAAAAATGTATATGCTTGTTTTGTTAAAGTATTATATGTTTACTGTTGAAGAAAAAAATCCAGAATACATAACACGTTGTTGTTTTAGTTAAATAGAACAATTTAAATGTCTGTCTCGTGATGTTCTCCTCCTAATACAGCATGGCAAGAAAATCCTCCAAATATTAAATGATTAACCTGTTGAATTGGAGATATTTATTAAGTCATTGGGAGGTGAACTATCTGCTTCAATTACCTTTGATAAATGAAATAACCAAACAATCATTTGTTTTCTGATATAGCTGTAAAACTAATCTGAAGTTTTCAAAATAAATCACTTAAAAATGTATAGTGTGTACCTTCTAAAAATAAAGCTTACATCTATCTTGGAGTTGTGAAGAATATGTATTAAGGTTATAACAACCAACAAGAATGCACTTTTATGTAGAAATTGATGATTAAATCGAGTCTTCCGGACTAGGGTGAAATCAAATTCACCCTGCTTAGGTTCTTCTTTCTTTAAGTTCAGCTTTCATAAGACCCACAGTTATGGAACTACCTGTTTTATAGTTGTCATGCGTGGGACAGCAAGCAGTTTTATTGTTGATTAACACAACACATACAGTATTACAGTTTAACTATAAATCCTTTACATGACAGATATAGAAGAGGTGTCCTTGTGTCAGTAGTTGCAGGACTCTACTTTGTATCTAGATGCAAATGAACCAATAACTGAATGACAGAACAGTGTTCTTATCTCTATTATCAGACCTCAATATTGTTTGCCGCATGGAATTTACTTGTATCTAAACTTTAAACTGTTTTATATAAATGGAAGAGTGAAATTCTATGGGTCACAGTTAAAGTTGGTTTTGGGCAATTTTACACATTTTTTCTTAAATCTAGATTAGTTAAAAATACGTATCTGTATTATCTTTTCTGATCATTTTCATCCATTAACACTTAAATGTTAAACTATATTTGCAAGAATGTTACAGTTTTTGTATCATTATGTTCTTAGCAACCAAGACTACATTAACAACATTTTAGTGTTACTGGTTATACTGTAACATATGGCCATGCTAGGTCTTCACAGTTGTCACTATGCTGCACAGTAATGGTTAGTCACAATTTCATGGCAACAATGGAGACAGAATTCGAGCATCCAAAATGCAGATTTTTTGAACTACAGAAGAATCATTTGTTAGCAGTCTGTGGCCTCTAAACACACAGTTCAGCAACTCTGATTCTGCCCAGCAGATAATGATGGTAACATTAGCCACTTCACTGCAATATTAATATTTTATTCATAACATTACCTCTTCCCTTTTCAGGCACAGTCCCTTCACTTTGTAATCTTTACATTATTAAAAAACAGACGTGCTGCTTTGGCCAATTTCTCTCAGTGACATTCTTGGTGCCTCACAAACTAGACATTGTTTGAATGGTGAGTATGACATTAAATTAAATGAGAGAAGTTTGATTCTCAGTTGGTACTTGTGCATCTAGGGCTCATGTCATTTCTCTGAAAAGTAGGATTTGCCAAAGTATTTGTAGTCAGGGATTTTTCAGGAGACTAGCACACTACATATATGTGCAAAATCTTTTATTACAAAGTCTGTAGAAAGTTCAGATTTTTACTATTTCAGTTGTTATAATGTGGAATCAACAAATGAGATTATGCAGTCTTAGTAAAAGCTGTCACTGATCCCAAATACCTATGCCTAACTTCTGATTTTAATAACCCTCTTATTTACACACTCAAAGAAAACATGTTTCCTGCTGTATATGCTAACAACTATCCATCTAGGAAATTCTTACCAAGCATCAAGTACTTACCTAAGCCCCTGTCTTTTCAACACTTACACATATGCTTACCTTTACTAAGTAGTCCCACTCAAGTCAACAGTAAATTATGAACATAAGTTTTTGCAGGACTGGGACTCTATGGAATAACCTCAAGAATACACTAATTAGCTAGTGGTAGTAAAACAACAACTTTAGGTATCCACTACCAGCTCCCAAGTTTATTATTATTTGTATTATCACAGCACCTAGTGCCCCAGTCATGGACCAGGACTCCACTGTGCTCAGCAATATATAACACAGAAAAGACGGTGCCTTTAAAGAATGAGGATCAAAACCTTGTCCACCCTAAAGATTTCTAAAAAAAAAGGTCATAGTATAAACTGCATAAACATCAGATTTGTTTAAAAAAACAACAAAAAACACCACCTGCTACCCAAACTTTCCCCCCCTCCCCGGAGATCAGTTTGGAGGTGGGTTGTAATAATAATTCCTCTGGACATTACTTTAATATAAATATCAAATAAGAAGACAAAGGTAGGATCCCCCACAAAAAAAGAACTTCGCTTGAAGACACATATTAGTGGTTTGAATAGATGTTACGTTTCAATGTTAAGTTTAAAACAAAGTTAGAAATGAAAAGTGTATAAAGTATGGAAGTACACAGTTAAAGCATCTAGACTAATTTAACCAGTCCCTGGAGTTGTCCTCCTACCATTTCATTTCTTTGCACAGGGAGCATTGAAGTAAACGTGCATTCCCCAAGAACCAAATGTGATTATTTACCACCACACAAACTTTCCATCTTTCATTTAAGTGCTCCAATGTCATGATTGGGACATATGGTGTTTGTATATGTAGTTATTTAAGTTAAGCCCCAATGTGGGCACAAGAACAAATGGCTATAAACTGGCCATCAACAAATTTAGGCTTGAAATTAGATGAAGGTTTCTAGCCATCAGAGGAGTGAAGTTATAGCCTTCCAAGGGGAGCAGTGGGGGCAAAAAAACCTAACTGGTTTCAAGACTGAGCTTGATAAGTTTATGGAGGGGATGGTATGATGGGACTGCCTATAATGGCATGTAGCCAATCTGCGACTGCTAGCAGCAAATATCGCCAATGGCTAGTGATGGGACACTAGATGGGGTGGGCTCTGAGTTACTATAGAGAATTCTTTCCCAAGTGTCTGGCTAGTTGGTCTTACTCACATGCTCAGGGTCTAACTGAACACCATATTTGGGGTTGGAAAGGAATTTTTCCCCAGGTGAGATTGGCAGAGACCCTGGGAGTTTCCTCTGAAGCACTGGGCACAGGTCACTTGCAGGTTTAAACTAGTGTAAATGGTGGATTCTCTGCAACTTGAAGTCTTTAAATCACAATTTGAGGACTTAAGTAAATCAGCCAGATGTTAGGGGTGGGTGGGTGAGGTTCTGTGGCCTGAAATGTGCAGGTCAGACTAGACGCTCATGATGGTCCCTTCTGACTTTAAAAAGTCTACGAGTACCATGAGACATGCTAACTTTTTGACTAATGACACCTGAAATAAATTACCAGCACCAGGAATGATTATGTCTCATATTGTGAAGTGTCATGCACCTCCCATATGCACTGAGTGCTCTCAGCACCTCTCAGAGTTGGGAATGAGTCCCTTCAGTGTGCTGCTTGTCATATCAGGAATCTGTAAAATTGTTTTAAGTCTATTATGCATCCCCATGAGGGCCACAAAGCAGCATAGCTATAATACAAAATTAAAGTATTCTAGCTTTTGTGGTCCTTATAAAAAAAATAAAAATGGATAAGGTAGTATAACTTTCTGATTTACTCAGGTCACTGATAGGGGAAAAAGAGTAAATACTGTGTTCAAAAGCTTGGTTGGTTTCTTTTAAGCTTAACTCAGAATTTCTACTGATTTTTGGTGGGGCAGTGAGTGCAGGTTATTAAACTAAACCAATGTTCTTCAAGAGTAATACACACAAGCCACTGAACTGTGCCTGTAATATTAATGGAGATTTTGTGTGGGAATCTCCTTAGTTCTTTAAATAGCACTAACATGAGACTAGGAAGCAAAGGGGGCCTTTGAAAGATGGGGGCATGTGGAGTGCTGGGAAAATTACTTGCTAATACACAGCTCAAGGTACCTTAGGAGGGAAACCAACCTCCTATAGACTTTAAGTCCTGTACACAAGAGTACAGCTTTGCCTGTGTAAGTGAATCAAGGCGAGCTAGGTTAGTTAGTTGGTTTACCTCCAAGCTTTAGGGAAGTGTTGTTTCCTACTGACACGGAGGATCCACCGCAGAGTCCCTTGTTCTTTGCAAACAATTCTCACCACATCAGATCTCTCAAACTCACTACACCAGACATGTCCTCCAAGATATTTATCCATAGAGTAATATGTAAAGTATTTACAGAAAGCTTGTAACTTGTCAAAATTCATAATCATTGCAGGTAATATTTAAGGAATTATAGTGAAAGAATGCTTTATGGACTTGGAATAAAAAAGTTAGTCACCAGGGGCTAATGAATCTCAGTGATGGCCCATTTTGGTAGTGAGGGAGTTGTCATCCTGCCGTTTAGCCACTGACATAATGCAAGGCTCAATTGCACGGCCTTGCACAATACCAGGACTTCCAATGGAAAACACTCAGAGGCAACTGCAAACAATCAAAACCACTTAAAGGTAAAAAAGGAACTTTATAAGGCAGGGGTTTGCCCTCTCTGAATAGGGAGGAAAAGGCAGTTTTCAGTATAACACAGAGGCGTGAGAAGCACTTTGAATTCATTAACTGAGGAAACCCTTTGTGATGTGGGGATGTTTTCATGAACGTTTGGATCCTAGTTCTGGTGAAACCAGTCTGCTCTGCAACACACTGAACTTTGGGCGGGAAACCTTCTTTATTGGATAGGAAAGGTAACTATTAAGTCTAGGCCAAGGTTTGCATTTGGCGATTGTTTTGTATTGTTACCATTTGTTTCCACCACTCCCTCGTTTCTACTTTAATCTTAATTATATCTTAAATAACCCTACTTTTGTTTTATTGTAAGGGCTCATAACTGCTGTGTGGTTTATGGGAGCAGTGGTTTAGGGTAACACTGGTAAAGTGGGGTACACTGCACCTTTGAGTGCAGAGGATTTGGATTTTCTGTGAGTAGTCAGTGTCAGCAGCTGGATATCACAGCGGACTTGGGTGCATCAATTGTTAACTAGCAAGGTGAATACACGGCTGGTATAGTCCCAAGGAAAGTGCTTGAATGACTAAAAGGATGGCAGAATTAGGTTGCTGGTACCCAATCAAGCACAGGCAAGACTCCCTCATGCTGGGAGGCATGGGGTTATAATGTGACTCTCAGTCTTGGGTGCCCCAAGAAGAGTCACAGGCTTCTCTCACCCCTGCTGTGTGGACTTTCAGAAGCTTGTGAAACCTCTCCTCCCCCACAGCCCTATGAGACCGAGCACCATCACCTCTACAAGTCTTAGAAGACTTTGGGAAATTTCTGAATGCTCTTCCCATTAAGCCTTAGATGGGATTAGATGGCAGCCCTTCCCCAACCTTCTCTAGATCTGTCAGTCTTCTAATGAATCAAATAGGCTCAGAAGACTAAAAAAGCCTACTAAGACTCACGGGATGGAGTGTGTCAAGATGAACCTCCTAAAACTCATGAATGAGGGGGCAATGAGCCACCTAAAATTCACTGAGGGTTCTGCATGCCTCAGGAAATACACAACAAAGGAGAGGAATGGCGCTCTTTATCCCACAAATGATCTCTTCAGTCCCCACGCCTGCAGGTTTTCTAAGGTCTGTAGCGAGGGAACCCTACCCCTGGAGACCTTAGGATGTGTGTGGAAGAGCACACAGACGAAAATGGGGTTCTCAGGGGCTGGGGCAGGCAGCAGCGCAGGGAAACATTCCAACAGCTGAATCCAAATAACTGACGTTTATTTCCCAGTCTCCACTCTGAAGCTAACATCTAGCAAGTAAACATTAGAAGCATTTTCTACCTGTAACAATAATTTCAGTGCATCTTACCTTACAAGCAGCATGTCTGATTAATTTCATTTTTGGTGGAAAGTGCCCCTTTCACCATTGACAACTCTTCCTAGTTATTGATTAGCATTTTAAGGCTTTTCTGCGGGAACAGGGATTAGTTTCTCATAAAAGCACTATATTTGCATCAGAACAGACCACAGAGACTGAAAATAAATAGCCAAAACTGATTGCTCTAGTTTTGTACTCCATAACAAAATACTTCTCTTGGTGAGTAGTATGCTCTCATGGATACATACATCTGACACTTTATGGAACTATCTTTCTATCCATCATTGTCCAAATAAGAACTCTGTACATGTCAGAAGAGTGACTAAATTACAATCTTTTTACAAAATAAATGTAATAAATATAGGTGCATATGTACCTTCTGGTTCAGATGTAGTCATCTTGCAAATGTTTACCAAGTTGACGATGTGCTGTGGATTGTCTGACACAAAGGACTAAAAGTTCTGTGATTAGCTCTTTAAATGTTACCATTAAACCAGTTTCAACAAAACTCTGTTTAACAGAACAATCCTGAAGAGGAAAACTTCTAGCAAGGCTTACGTGGTATTATTCGACATGCCATAAAATAGTTGTTATTGTGTGGATGCAAACCATGTTGACCACATTTAAACCATAACAGCTCCCTTAACAGGCTTTGAGAATGTATAGACAGTGCTTCATGTGTGGTATGCACTGCTGTATATTATGTAATATCCCCTGAGATGCCCAACAATGCATATCTAAGATCACAATTTGTATTGTTCTTCTTTATTTTGTTTGGTGCAGGAGGAGTATACATACTTCCAATGGATACAAAGTTTGAGCAAGTTGCAACTTACTTAAATGGGTTTACAGATCCCACGCAAAACATGAGTCGTTAAGTTGCCATACAGATTTGTATTACTGATAACAGCAAAGAAAATAGAATTATGTAAAACAAAGGGCTAGAATTGTTTAATTCCAAGGAAGTCACAGGAAGACACTTAAGAAACATTGCCAAATGTATAATATTATTGCGATAGTATAATTCACCAGGAGTAAATCATTCATAAGTATTATGCTACAATTGTGTTCTAGTTTGCTGAATTAAGACATTTTTGCCAAACGTACAATACTTAGAACAATGACCAAACTCCATTACATATAAACACAGTTTACAACATATTGTACTAAGCGCTATTAAAATGTCCCTCTTCTGTATTTCTTATCTCATCACTCCCATCTCTTTTTCTAACCCAATTAATTCAGAAATACTGCAATGGAGTGGTTGACACAAAACAATCCACTATCACACAAGCAATCCTGTTACAGACATTAAATTGAGGTACCACTAAATAAATAAGGTAGTTGGAAGCCACATTATTTAAAGGAAAGGGCTTTGATTTCCATACAAATACCTTGCTGATCAACACAGATGGGGAGGGGGAGACACAGGAAGTTGGTTAATATGGATATTTGAATTAAATCATGTTTCAATTAGGTTTTCAATGCAAGCAGAAACTCTCCAAATATAGCTCAACCAACCTCCACACTAAACAGACACCTACATACGGGTCACTCAGGCAGGGACTCAAGTAGCAAATCAGTAAAATCCCTGTGTAGGGTGCAGGGGGAAGCAACCTCACTAAAATATAATACAAAATATATAATTAAAATCTCCCATTTTCCAAGGCGTGCTAATTACACGGTGCCTTTGCCTGTAGAGCTACTGCCCACTCGGGGGTGCTGGAGGAGAGCACAGCCTGCAGCTATCGTTCGCCCCTGGCAGGGCATGCACCCCCGAAGCAACAGCCTGTGTGCATGTGGCCGAGGGCAGCGGGGAGGCTGGGACCCGGGGAGAGGGAGGAGACGGACCGCATCCAGGCGGGGCCCCCAGGGAAAACTCGCGGGGGCTCTAGCCGTGGGCATCAGCGAGGATGCTCGGGGGGGGACACAGGCGGCAGGTTTACCGGTCCCACACCGCCGCTAGGGCCGCCCCCTTCCCGGGCAGGGCAGCCCCGCCGCCTCCGGGAGCCTGACGCCAGGGTGCCCCGGGCAGGGCTAAGCTCCCATCGCCGTTACCCTGGGGCTGAGCAGGAGCCGCCAGTAGCGCCGGGCGGACGGTGCCCAGCAGCCTCCTCCCGCGGCCTGGGCCCCGCGGGCGGATACTCACGCAGATCTCTGCGCTGCAGCAGCTCGGCTCTGGGCCCCGCGCCTTTCGCCCAGGCGCCAGCAACAAGCCCGGCCCCTGCGTCGCCGGGGAGGGGGCGGAGCTCCCGCTCTCTGGGCGCCAGGGGGCGGCCTGGAGCCACCTTACCGCTGCCTCGCGGGTGGGGAGAGCCGGGGCCGCGAGGGCAGAGCAGCGCCGCCCTTGGCAACGCGCCTTATCAACGCGCCGCAAAGCCGGGCCCGGGGGAGGGGCGAGGAGTGGCCTGGCCGACGGAGGCGCCCGCGGGGCCTGGCCCCGTGTAAATACTGCGTGGCCGTAGCGCGGGAGTAGACGGGGCAATGAGGCCAGGCCGGAGGCGGCTCAGTCCGAAGGGAATCCGAGTCTTTTCTGGGAGCGGTTTTGCTCGGCCTTTGTCTTTCTAGCCAAATACATATCGGGGGCGGTCACCAGGGGCGGATTCATTGTTTGTGGCGCGTGGGAGGGTCGGTCCCCGGAGCGAGGGGCCGGGCAGGGACATGGCAGGGGAGACCCCGCTCCGCCCAGCTCAGTGCGAGGCACTATTTACAAACCGGCAGTTGTCAGACGCACATGGCCCCACCAGCCCTGTGCTGCCAGCATGTCCCTTCCCCCTGGGTAGGGTTGCCAACTTTCTAGTGCCACAAAATGGAACACCCTAGCCCCGCCCCTTCCCTCAGGCCCCGCCCCTGCCCTACAGACCTCACGCCCTCCTGCGTCCCACTCACTACATTCTCACTCCCTCTGTGGTTCGCTTTCCCCGCCCTCACTCACTTTCACTGGGCTGGGGCAGAGGTGTGGGAGGGAGAGTGGGGCTGGGGATGAGGGGTTTGGGGTGCAGGAGGGGGAGGGAGGCTGAGGGACTCAGAGTGCAGGAGGTGGTTGTGGGTTGAAGCAGGGGGTTGGGGTGGGGCTGGGTATGAGGGGTTTGTGATGCAGGAGGGGTCTCCAGGATGGGGCAGGAGGTTGGGGGGCAGGGGGATGAGGGCTCTGGGCTGGAATGCAGGCTCTGGGGGAGGTCAGAGTGTGGGAGGGGGCTCTGGGTTGGGGTGCAGGGGGTGTGAGGTCTCAGGTGGGGCCAGGGATGAAGGGTTTGGGGCACAGGAGGGTGCTCCAGGTTGGGGGGGGGGGGGGCTCAGGGCTGGGACAGAGGGTTGGGGCTTGGGGCACAGGCTTACCTTGGGCAGCTCCCAGTCAGCAGCGCAGCTGCCTGTCCTGGCTACATGCTGTGCCTCGGAAGCGGCCAGCAGGTCCAGCACCTAGGCAGGGGAACCAGAAGGCTCTGCGCGCTGCACTTGCCCGCAGGCACGCATGCCCCCCCCCCCAGCTCGCATTGGCCAGGAACGGTGGTGATGCTTGGGTGGGGGGCAGTGTACGGAGCCCTATGGCCCCCCGCCTAGGAGCCAGACCTGCTGGCTGTTTCTGTGGCGCCGTGCAGTACCAGGACGGTAGGGACTTTTAACAACCTGGTCTGCGGTGCTGCCGGAGCCACCAGGGTCCCTTTTTGACCGGGTCCTCCCTGTCTTCATTGAGTCTCTTTCTGTTAGTGCATTGTAAACTCACAGCTGATCTCAGCCTTCTTCACAGTATTTTAGAATCATAGAAAGTTAGGACTGCACTCAAGGCAGGACTAAGTATTATCTAGACCATCCCTGACAGGTGTTCATTCACAGGCACCTTCCTCCAGTCCCCGAGGGTGCTCAACCCGCCCCCCTTCCCACTCTTCCCCAGGCCCCCCCACTCCTTTCCCCCAATACCCCACCCCTGCCCCACCTCTTCCCTGCCCCACTCTGCCCAGGCCCCACCCCCCCTTCTCCCAAGCCCCCCCCCCCCCCGCTGCACCCCACCCCGCCTCTTCCTGCTAGGGTGACCAGATGTCCCGATTTTATAGGGACAGTCCCGAGATTTGGAGCTCTCTCTTATATAGGCTCCTATTACCCCCCACCCCCTGTCCCGATTTTTCACACTTGCTGTCTGGTCACCCTACTTCCTGCCCAGTTCCACCCTCTCCCCCTACTGAGTGTGCCTCGTCCCCACTCCTCCCCCTCAAGAACCTCCTACATGCTGCGGAACAGCTTATCATGGTGAGCAGGAGGTGCTGGGAAGGAGGGGGAAGAGTTGATCAGTTGATCAGCAGGGCAGCCAGCGGATGGGAGGCCTGAGGGCGGGGGAGAGGGAGCTGGCTGCCAGTGTGTGCTAAGCACTCACTAATTTTTTTCCGTGCGTGCTCCAGCCCTGGAGCACCCACGGAGTCGGCTCCTATATGTTTATCTAACCTGCTCTTAAAAACCTGCCACATAGATTCCACAACCTCCCTAGGCAATTTATTCCAGTGCTTAACTATCTTGATGGTTCGTAAGTTTTTCCTAATGTCCAAGCTAAACCATGGCTGAAATTTAAGCGCATTGCGTCTTGTCCTATCCTCAGAGGTTAAGAAGAACAATTTTTCTCCCTCTTCCTTGTAACAACCTTTTATGTACTTGAAAACTGTTATCATGTCCCCCCTATCTTCTCTTCTCCAAACTAAACAACCCCAGTTTTTTCAGTCTTCTCTCATAGGTCATGTTTTCTTGACCTTTAATCATTTTTGTTACTCTTCTGAGGACTTTCTCCAGTTTGTCCACATCTTTCCTGAAATGTGGCACCCAGAACTGGACACAGTACTCCAGCTGAGGCCTTATCAATGGGGAGTAGAGCGGAAGAATTACTTCTCGTGGTTTGCTTACAACAGCCCTGCTGATGCATCCCAAAACGATGTTCACTTTTTTTTACAAGTGCTACACTATTGACTCATACTTAGCTTGTGATCCATTATAACGTCCAGATCCCTTTCTGCAGTACTTTTTCCTAGGCAACCATTTCTCATTTTGTATGTGTGCAATTGATTGTTCTTTCCTAAATGGAGTACTTTGCATTTGTTCTTATTGAATTTCATCCTATTTATTTCAGACTATTTCTCCAGTTTGTCCAGATCATTTTGAATTTTAATCCTATCCTCCAAAGCACTTGCAACCCCTCCCAGTTTGGTATTATCTGCAAACTTTATGTCTACTTTCTATGCCATTATCTAAATCATTGATGAAGATATTGAACAGAACCAGACCCAAGAATAATCCCTGTAGGATCTCACTCAATATGCCCTTTCAGCTTGACTGTGAACCACTGATACCTACTCTCTGGGAACAGTTTTCCAACCAGTTATGCATCCACTTTATAGTAACTCCATCTAGGTTGTATTTCTCTAGGGCTATGTCTACACTGGAAAGTGAAAGACAAAACTTTTGTCTATCAGATGTGTTAAAAAAACACCCCCGAGAAAGACAAAAGTTTTGTCAATGACAAACGCTGGTGTGAACAGTGCTTTGTCAGCAGGAGTGCTCTCCTGCGGACAATGCTGACACCGCTCATTGAGGGTGGAAGTTTTTTGTCAGCAGGAGAGCTCTCTCCTGCTGACAAACAGCGGCTACACTGCATGCCTTTTAGCGGCATGGCTGCAGTAGCACAGCCGTGTCATTAAAAGCTGTGTAGTGTAAATATAGCCTAGTTTGTTGATGAAAAGGTAATGCTAGACAGTATCAAAAGCCTTACTAAAGTCAAGATATACCACATCTATCGCTTCCCCACATCTACTGCTTTTATTTTATTGACAGGTTTCACGTAGTCTCAAAATATATTTTCACATCTTATCTCAGCTTGCAAGAAAAATGCAAGAGAAGGTGAAGACCTCAGAAAAAAGGGCAGTGCCTTAAATCAGTGCTTCTTAACCTTTCCAGACTACTGCACCCCTTTCAGGAGTCTGAATTGTCTTGCATACCTTAAATTTCACCTCAATTAAAAACTACTTGCTTACAAAATCAGACCTAAAAATACAAGTGTCACAGCATACTATTACTGAAAAATACCTTACTTTCTCCTTTTTACCATATAATTATAAAATAAATCAAATGGAATATAAAAATTGTACTTACATTTCAGTGTATAGTATATAGAGCAGTATAAACAAGTCATTGTCTGTTTTAGCGTGTATTGACTTTGCTAGTACTTTTTATGTAGCCTGTTGTAAAACTAGGCAAATATCTAGTTGAGTTGATGTACCCCCTGGAAGACCATTGCATATCCACCATTGCATCCCCTGGTGGAGAACCACTACCTTAAGTTATAAAGCAAGCAAGCAAACAGACAAATGACAACTAAAAGGAGGAAATGAAGATATATTCTGGATGACATCACACCATTGTGAGATTATAGACTCTTGCCCCAGCAACTACAAAGTGTGGATAATGCCATGTTATTTTAACGAAAGAGCTTCAGGGCTATTTCACAAGTTGGAACCATGAGAATGGTGAAGATTTAATGATAGTGAGATTTTAAAAGGTTTAATGTTTTTTTGCTGTGCAATTATATTAGGCCCAGATCCTGCAGGCAGGGTATGTCTTCATGTCACAGTCTCTCCCAGTGCTGAAAACCCTCCCACCAGGGGAATAGCTATTAGCGCTGGGAGCATGGCTCCCAGGGCTGGTGCACTGTCTACACTGCCACTTTACAGTGCTGAAACTTGCATCGCTCAGGGGGGTGTTTTTTCACACACTAGTCCCATGTGTTTACTCACAGTAGTAGAATCAAGCATGTGCATGTTTGTAAAATCAGGGCTTAAATTATAAACCCTTTAGGGCAGGGATTGCCTTTTACTCTGTGTGTAACCTTTTTAAAAAACATTATTAGTGATGTATCAGAGGGGTAGCCATGTTAGTCTGGATCTGTAGAAGCGACAAAGGGTCCTGTGGCACCTTATAGACTAACAGGGCCTCTGTTAGTCTATAAGGTGCCACAGGACCCTTTGTCGCTATTAGTGATGTAGTTATGTTTTGTTTTATAACCATTTGATGATAATTAAGGATGTGACAATCAGGAGGCTATGTATTTTGTATTATAATCCTATTTATTGTACAGTGCCCAAAGTGTGCTTGGTGCTTCAGACCTGAGTTTACAGACTAAGACCCCAATTTTGAAATGAGATGGTCCAGGCTGGACTCCTGTGTCCTCGGTGGGGTTTTGTGGGGCCCTGCTGACAAATCCATTTGCAGATTTGGGCGTTAAGTGCCAAATGATGACTGTCGTTATACAAATGTAAATCGGGAGTAACCCTACTGATTTCAGTGGATTTATACTAGTGTAAATGAGATCAAAATACATCAAAATAGAAAACAATTTTGGCTGGGCACGGAAAAATATTTTTATTTTTGGTTCGATTTTATCCATGTATTTACTTGCCTGAAAAATATTTCCATTATAAACAGAACGTTACATAAACACCCCACTGAAAAACACAGTAAAATTCACCACAGGGCGATGCCTTCTAAGCACTCCCCGGGGGGCGAGGCTTTCGGTCTGGGCGGGCAGTCAGCGAGGCCTTGCTGTGTGGAAGCAAAGGGTTGAAGACAAACCCGCTCGGAACGTGGCTGCCCCTCCTTGCCCGGCAGAGAGCACATGGCCCCTGCAGCTGTCACTCAGGCGCCTCCTTCTCCTCCCCCTGCTGGACACGCACGGGTACGGCGCGGCCTCCCCCTGCTCCCACCAAGCGCTGGGCCACCAGCGTGTAGGAGGAGCGGAGCAGCAGCCGGAGTCGGCGGGGAGGTGTTGGCGAGGAAGTGGTCGGCCCCGCTCCCCGGCTGTGCTACCGGGCATGAGCCCCGGCTCCCTCTCCTGCCGGTGCGGTGCCTGCAGCCGCGGGGCTCGGGGAGAGGCGACCGTCCGAGGGGGCTGCTGGGGCGGGACATGCGCTTGTTCCCACCGGCGCCAGGAGCAGCATGTTCCCCGATGCCGACAGCACTAGCAGCAGCGGGCAGCCCGAGTCGGCGGGCGCCGCAGTCTCCGGCGCCCCGGGAGCGCACAGCCCCGGAGGCCAATCCTGCCGCAGCAGCGCCCCAGCGGCAGCCGCCGTCGCCGGCGGGGAGGAGGAGGCGGACGACGAGGAAGAGGAGGAGGATCCCGGCTCGTCCCGCCTGATGCTGGCGGCCGGGCTGGGGCTGTTGGCGGTGTCCGTGTTCCACCTGGGGCGGGCGGAGGCGGGGGACGGGGGGCAACCGTGCCTGGCCATGCTGCTGCTGCGGCTGGCCCTCTACCTGGGCTGCGCGGCGGCCGCCTTCCTGCTGGGCACCTTGCTCGCCTTGAGCGGCCCAAGCCGCGGCCGCCTCCGGCCCCCGCCGGACTTCCCCGCCGCCTGGAGCCGCGGGCCGAGGGGGGACGCTCCGCTCCTGCGGGCAGCCGCGGTAAGTGACACCTCAGCCTCTTCTCGCTGCTGGACAGACCCCCCGCCCCTTCCCATCTGCCGATCCCGGCCATGCCTCAGCTACATACCCCGGGCCCGACACCGACAGCACAGAGGCCCCGGGCGCCGTTCGAACTGCGATTTCTTGCTCACTCCTGTGTTGGGTAAATCCCCTCAAACCACAACACGGAGGGGCTGAGATTCCTGCCCCCCTTCCCAGCGTAGACAGACCCCCGGGGGAATTGTGTGTGCCCGAAATCACTGGGGGGATGCTGTGGGGTTTCCCGGGCGTCAATCTTACGCTTGGTCTCTGACAGATGTTGCATTGCAAATGCTCTGCATTGACAGCGCTGCTGCAATTAAGTGTTTTTGGCTACAGCTCAGTCAGGGGCTTGCTCCTGATCATACAAACTTGCCCCTGGTAAACGTTGTATGGTGACAACGTTTTCCTGCAACAGTTGAAAACGATGTTTATTCAGGTCAGTTGCTGAACTGACACAAGTTATGCAAGTTGCTAAACGGTATATTTCAATCGAGGGTGCCCTTGGGTAGCCATCCGGCATCCAGGAACAAATTTGTGCCTTTGTATTAAAAACACTGGTGCACGTCAGTCATCTTGCCATTCCTTTAGTTTAAAAAAAAAATGTGTGTGTGTTGTAAGTGCAATACAAGATATTCATGTTGCTTCAATGCAAATGCAGCTGTAGGGAGTGCCAAAGAACTGTCCTTGAGTAAACTTTATCATAATACCTCCTTGAACTCTTACACACCTGCAAGATGAACTTGGGAAAGACATGTGGTGATGCAGCTTTATATTCTGTTTACCTTTTCAGGTTAACACCCCCAAATATTACCCTAACTCCAAAGGCCAGTTGTGTAGAGGCAAACCCTGTTTTAACACATCCATAGACTTGCAGTCTTTTTGAGAAATGTTAGTCAAAACAACTTATTTTAAGCATTTCCTGACCCAAATAAAAAAATCACAGGACTGAGAAAACTATTGCTTGACACAAGGAATTGTTTTCACTCCAATACTGCATACAGATATAAAGGATGTGTAGCATCTGACTTTCCAGGTAAGCTCAGTATAGCTGATAGGAGACATGTGCTTGTGAACTGCATATTTCCATGAAAATATAGTGTAGGTAAGTGAAATACCACAATAATAAATAATGCACTTTGATATAGTGCATTTCATTAATAGCTCTCAAAGTGCTTTACAATGAAGGGTAAGTGTTGTTAGCCACATTTTGGTATAAAACCTACGAGTTAATAGAATCCAGGTAGTCATGTTTAATGCTTTAACTGTGGTGTTAACAGCAACTTGAAAGTGTTGTCATTTCTGAATTTCCAGGATGATGTCTGATTCAGTTTTAGACAGCATGGGCCTTTGAAACGGAGAGAGCTGAAAGCCTGTTATAATTCACTCACTAGTATAGTTTGCCATTCTTCCACCTTTCCCATCAAATAAGCTAACAAAACTCTACAAAACCTTTTGGGGAGGACTTGTTTCTTTCACCTATAAGTCGTTAAAGAGGGAGTAGCAGGAAGGAGCTAGTTTGTGAGTAGAAATAAATTACCAGGCCTACTCCTGAGGGCTGCTGTGAATTACTGTACAATAGAAAAGGACAGTGTATTATTGCCAGTAGAAAAGGATTATTCAGCCAGATGCTGGATGCTGGTGACACTAGTAGGCAAAACTGGCATGAAGGCATGTTCAGGGTCCATCCCCAGCAGTGGGTAAAAGTGATATAGTATCTGATTCAAAAATGTCTACTCTGTGTTTTACACTGAGGTGCCTTCACCTTGTTCAGGGGGTTTCAGGAAGCCAATAGTGTAACTGCGCCATATGTGTGCAGGGGATAGGGTGTGGGTTGCAGAACCATTGAGGAGACACCCATAGGCCATATGAGTAGGCAGCAGTCACCTAACCTATATTGAGAGGGGTGTTCTGTTAAATATTAAAAATACCTGTGGCACCTTAGAGACTAACAAATGTATTTCAGCATAAGCTTTCATGGGTTAAGAACCCACTTCATCGGATGCACTGAAACCTGTTAAATATTGTGGCAAATGGACTGTGATAGTTCAGCAGGTTTTTTTGGGGAGGGATGGGGTGGGAACCTAGTGTTTATTAACACTATTAAGTGTATAAATATTCTTGGATATTAAAGATAGTTAGTACGAAATTGTGAAAACCCATCTGATGCTGAGAGAAAAAGATGTGCCAAGTCTTCACTAACAGGCATCAAACTCCATGGTCCTTATCTTCAGGTGGTATAAATCAGCATGAAGTAAATGCAGCTGTGCTCATTTTCCCCATGTGTGACTATCTGGGCCCCGCTCCCTGTTGAGCACGCCCTGTATCTGTGGTGCAAAACCTCTCCAGATTACCTAGGTTTTAAATCCCTCACTGCCACAATAGGAAGAAACAAGTTGAGAGGCCATTGAAATATACATACAGTGGAAACTGCTTAATTAGAGAAGACTGAGATTTAAATCAAGAATCAAAGTTAATGTTTTCACTCTGAACAACACAATACCTTAATCCAGTGGGCAAGAACAAGAGCTGAAATATCTAGAGACAAATACAGTTGCTTCACTTTATATGCTATATACACATTTTTTCCATAGTATATTGCCTCCCATTTCTCTCTGAAATTTTCTCCTCTCATTCCTGTCCACAGGTTTCATATGTGGCGCTGTTGTCTTATCTCACTTGTTTTGTACTGGCTCTCTAAGGGTTTTATCCTGTGGTATTTTTAATTATTTCTGAAAATATTTTAAATCTTTTAAAAACCAAAAACCTCACAGTTCAGTAGCTGTGGCACAGTTACCTTGGTCCAGGGATAGCACTTGCCCCCGGGATCTGATGCCTGCCAAGATTCAATCAATTACGATGTGCCAGATGTAGTCCAGTCAAGGTCCTTTCCCACTACGACATAACCTGGCTACCTGAAAGTGGGAAGGAAATGCCAAAAAAAGGAGTGAGGGAATTTCCTCCTTTCCATTTGGAAGCCCCTGTCCCAGGCATCTGACTTCCTAGATCCTACAGTTGCAGCTCTGTCTTTTTTTTTTTTTTTTCTGACACAAAATTGCTTTAACCCCAAGGCTCTTTGTCTTGCAGATAAATTTTCTCCAAAGAGGATTTTTTTTATGGGTACAGGAATCATTCTGATCGGTGCTTGGGTACCATAGCGGTGGGGGCAGTATTAGCAACTTGATAGGTACTACATAAAAATATAGGCCACCCAGTAGATTTTTGTTGCCAAATCTCTCATTCATTTTTTGTTCTATAATAATTCGTATGATTAGCTCACCTCTTCCTATTATGCTTTCTATAATATTTACAAATCTTCTGGTCTTGCTCACCTGTTGTTTTCCCATCTGTCATGGATCCTTCTGATATCATTTTTCTATCCCTTTCAAGAGCCAGTAATGGGGCATTAGGTACCTGTGAAGCTAGAGTTTCCCAAACTTTGACATAGCTTTCCTTTCCTCAAGCACAGAAAAGAATAATCTGGCAGTGTCTAATGCAAAATAGTTTTCTAAAGAGCATTATGGATGGGGGGCAGAAGGCCTTCATTGGAAAAAGAATCTATTTGGAGTGGGTGTTTTGATCTGAGCTCAAAGCAAGCATGTTAATTGTTCTTTCTTGCAGGGTGACTTCCACTTTAGGCTCAGCACATGAGGAAACACTAAGTATTCAGTAATAAATATTTATTTGAATGGGCGTTGGATTGAGCTCTCAGAGAGTTGGTAAAAGTGTTTAATTGACTTCAAAGGGAACTGGGTCAGGCCCTTATCCTATACTTGGGTTAAACTCTCCATTAAAAAAACAGTTTTGCCAAAGGCCTTAATTCTGCATATACTTACGATGCTTGAGTAGTCCCATTGTTTTCAACAGGTCTATTAATGTGAGTAAAATAACTTAACCGAGTAAGTGCTGAAGGATCAGGCCCTGAATAAGCAAAATTTGTGCTTTTCCTACCCTTGTTTTGTTTGAACTGTCTCTATCGTCGCACAATGCTAAATGTACTTTGCTTAACCTCTATGGGAGGTGAAAGGTGGGATTTTTTTGGTGTGTGCGTGTGTGTGTGTGCTAAAGCTTAGATTGTACAGTGAATGCATTAGAAATCTATTGAGAATTACATGGAAAAATAACACATTACATTTAAAGACTTCAAAGAAAGTGTGTCATTTAGATAATGTTAGAATCTACAAACAGATGAAAAATGTAATGTAAATCAGACTTAATTTACTTGGGTCTTTGGTGGTTTGTTTTTTTGCTTTTGCACCTTCACCAAAACCTGAAGACTTATTTTCCTGTAGTTTGAAAATCTGCGTCTGCACAACAGGCACTGGTATTTTTGTATGTGATGTATTGAGTGACCAGTTCTCTGTAGACAACACCCCTGATTCCACGTCAAGCTTAGTTCTGTGAAGATAGGTGTTTTTTGTTTTGTTTTTCTTCTCCTGTCCTCTCTCTTTTTATTTTCATTAGCTTCCATAATGGATGACAAAACATGGAGACCATTCATGCAGACCAATAAATAAAAGCAATAGTAAACATTTAGCCATTGAAGCTAATGTTTATAGACAGTCCTTTCCCAGAGATCATATAACATGTATGGTTCTAGGCTGTATTTGGCTTTCAGTCCTTTAACATAAATAGGAAATATTCCCAACACTTAGCAGGAATTGGTGCTAGACAAGATGCAATAGAACAGCAAAGAAATGTAATGTCCTAATTGTACTCTCTTGTAATCAAAACTCTTAAAATTCCCCTGGGATATGTATTTATGAAACACAAACATGCCCTTTCACACAGAAATTAGAGATGGAAAAGACCTAATAGAATATCCATCTCCCTGTAACTTTAGGATTGTAGTCTGCAGCACCTTGGGTTAATCAGATGTACTAATTTGTGTTAATAGTGTAGGAGATAATTTTGACCGATTTTGGAAAAAGTCTCTTGACTAGATAACTGAAAGGGAGAAAAAAAAAAAAGTGTGTTCAGAGGTTTCTCTTGGTGTAGCTCTGTGAACTATTCCCCTGCCAAGGAACTGGGAGGCCAGAGTAGTGCTCTTTTTCCTTTTTAACAGATTTAAGAATTTTATTAAGATGTTAAAAATAAGAACAACAGTACAGAGTTTAAGCATAGAAGTTTCTGGTTATCAGGGAATAAGGTACAGATTATCAAGGGGAGTGAAGTTCGGTTTAGGATTGGATGGCGTAAGAAATACATAATCTGCAAAATCCCCAATTGGGGGTAAAGGCTTAACGGGTCAAAGTACAGAGATTGAGATATGAGGGTAAGTTGTTCATATATAATGGCTATGTTCAGGTGTGGAGTATAATGAGTGGGTACGATGATGAGGATGGATTTACCCTCATTTGGTGAGATTTAACATTCAGTGATTTTATGGTTCCAGTTCATATGGTCCAGTGGGAAGTCTCTTGGTCCCTTTATTCTAAATTGTGTTTTGACACCGAGTCACTTTAATGACTCTTAATTAGTGGATTGAGTTTCCACACTCTCTTTGAGAAATACCGAACTAAGATGGTTGAGATGCTTATTAGAGTCAATGACTATACATTTAGTTGATATGAATGATGCTTTATAGAGTGGTTTATTTAATCTAACTTGACCTAACAGAAGAGAAAATAAACATGTTTTCCAGCAAAAAATATGTATTGATCATAGCATCACCCCCCAGATTCTGGAGATTAGTTGTTTTACTGTTTTAAATTCACATAAAAATATTCTCATATACACACATGCCCAGCATTGAGTGTCTTTTGAAAATTTAAACCTGATATAGTTAGTCACTTTTTTTATTTTGAACTTCTCTTAGGAAAATATCTTTCACATATACTTAGCAGGATTCCTTCTTCGAAAGTAATTTTTATACGGTTATTCTGACTGTGAGATTTACATGGCTCTGTTTCACATTCTGAGGTGGTCAGTTTTTCTTTCAGTCTATATGGAATTTATGTATAATGGATAATGCTATGTACGTAGGTCCCTCGTGCAAGAAGAGAAGAATTGCATTTCTTCCTCCCCAGGCTACCTAACTACTGCCCAGTCTTTGGAGCTGCTGGGGTCTAGGAAGATGAGTTTTATTACTTAAACTGTAGAAAAATCAGTAGTGAGATGATTGGAAAATAGTCACTTGTGGATCAGACCTGATAGCTGGTGGCCTAGACCAACCATTTGATATGGTGTAGAAAACTGAGCATTCTTCCCTCTTCTGATGGGGAGAATCAAACGGGGGGTTGGGATGGTAAATGGCAGGAGCCACAGCAGCTATCAGAGGAGGTACACCTTCCCGTGTAGGTCTCTTTTTATTAAAATGTGATCACATGCACTAGGTGGAGGAGGGAGGGCTGGGCATAATGTGGAATGGCAGGAACAGCATCCTACACATCTTTTGATTAGGTTTGAATGTGGTTCAGAAACATCCATAATTATCCTAAAAATTAGGTTTTTTTCTGCAAAATCTACCTGCTGAAGCCTAATTTATTCCCTGCCTCCCCCCCCCCGCCCCGATCCTTAAGAGATATACAGAAAATCACTGATCCTTAAGGTGTCCTGCTAGTCACTTCTGTCCATCTTGAGAATATGCTGCTTGCTGTTCTGTCACCACTGCTTTTTGATCATAGGACTTCTGATTCCAGAAACCAAGAATTCTGGACTGTCCTTGTTCAAGATTGCTCACCAGTTTCTCCTTCTCTGCATTTTGACATCTGAAGATGTGCTACTTTGTCCTTATCTAAGTGTTTTGTTAATCTCCCTTTAATCATGCAGTCAGCTAACTTCCCTACTGCTGAAGTGAATCTTATTAATGTGTAATTCATTAAATTAATAAAAAAACCCTGCCATCATACCAATCTTCAGAAATCTTTCTGGATTTCGAAGGTTATATTACGTAGATGCAATCCTGCAATGGGAGTTCCACTTGCAGAATTGGGGCCATAATTTTGATAGCTCTGCTACGTAATAATTTTTATTATTTTCTTTTACAGCTCTGTTGAATACTCTTTGCCCTTGGGGATTTATGGCACTTTCCTTAGAACTCAAAATCTGACAGGATTATGCCTTGATTAGTAGCAAAATGTAACCTTGGGATAGTAACTTCTTCCTCAGTGAAGGCTGATGCAAGAAAATTAAATTATTTTGGAAACTCTTCATCTTATTTATTTGCTCCCATGACTCCTTGGTGATAGAGTGGCCTTCAGACTTGCATGCAGCCTTCTTGTGTTAGACACATTGAAAGACTTCCTTGTTGTCTTGCTTTGCCACCCTTTGCTATTTTCTTCTCATGTATCCTCTTTTGTCATCTTTATCTTTGTCTTACAGCTTGCCTGGCAGTTCATTTGCATAATATTATTCAGACATTTAACATTTGGCTTCAGAAACCATGTTGGTTTTGGGGGGTGCTGTTCACTTTAAAAGAAGTATTTTTGACTGACCAAGAGCACATAAGAAAAGAGCAGCTTCTCTTGACAAGTGGGCCACATTGCTTCAGTAATTTAGGAGGCCAAGTGGTGGGATGGCCAGATTATCACTATCCAGATCTTTGGCAGGGTAGTCACAAACTTGGGACCAAAACTCTGTTGGAAGCCTAGTAAAAAACAATCCTCATTTGGATTTTGCATTCAGGATATGCCTTGGAATTTAGAATGCTCTCTCTAAAACACTTGATCAGTCATAAAGGTTCTAGAGAGAAACTTATTTTGGGCCTCTTATTATTACTTGATTTTTGTTATCCTGTGATTTGCAAAGGGGAGCAAACCCACAGAAGAAATTACCAGGGGAAAAGAAAATTACACACTTTCTCCCTCCTTCTCCTCCGGTTTGGCTTAGCTGGCTATGTGTTATTCACATAATAGGTCCACGGGCAATGTGGATAAAGAAGGTGTGATGGTGGAAGCAGAGGATCCTAGGAGCAGTCACTCTGTACTCTGTTTCCCCAAAGAGAATGCTCACCCAGCGTAGTGGAAAAGGAGCAAAATTAATGCTGATTAAAACAGAATTCCTTCGCCATGTTCTTCTGTCCTCCATTAAAGGGGTCAGAACACAGTGTCTTTGCTGTAGAAGGAGGCTTGAGGTCAAAAGGATTGGAGATAAATGCAGAGGGATTGTCTCTGTAGTAGGTTAAGCTGGGGTCCATGATCTGTGGAGTTGAGGCCTGGTTTTTCCCCAAACCTTAACCTATTCAGATTCTTCTGCTTTCAAATTTGCTGGGACCTTTGGGTTTGAGGACTGATTGTTTTCTTCCATACGTACTCATAAAGGAGGAGAGCATGGGGCTATTCTGTAGGCAGGGAATCCTCTGTTAACTCATCATAATTCTTGTGAAATTGTGCACAAACCTTTGCTCTGATTCTGAAGGCCTTTTTTCCATATTAAAGATGTGATAGAACCACTAATGGATGAAAAAGGAATATTGCTTTGTACACAGATATTTAAATGCTAACATTACTTAGATAAATTAGAAATAATCACAGGATATGGGGAAAGAGAGTACATTCCAAACATTTTTCTCAAACTGAGTAGTCCTGTCTGTCTAATTTGATACAACTTTAATTTAACTTTCTATAAAGTTATTGTTGGAAACTCCTAGTTGTAGAAGCTAGGGCTTGGTTATGGTTTTCTTTTTCTTTCTTTCTTTCTTTTTTTTGGTATCACTTCAACACTATCAGTTTAGAAACCAATACAGTTTAAACAGTATAGCCCCCTAGCATGGACACAGTTACGTTGTAAATTTATGGAAATAAGATGTACCAATATAAGCACCCTTATCCCAGTATAGCTGTTCTCGGAGCACCCAGGCCTGTGATTCACCTTGTTACCTCCTGCCTCTATTGTGAGGGAGTCTTGCTTGTGTCTGGCTGGGTGTCAGCTCCCTAACACCAACAGTCTTTCATACACTCTCCTCTGTGCTGTGGTAGCCCTGTCTGCCTTGCAGGTTAACAATAGGTGCACCCAGTCCCTGAGTCCCTTTGAACTGTTCCCCAGTGATATGCAGCCCCTGATACTGGCTACTTACAGAAATCTCAGATCCTCTGCCCCCAAGGGGGCAGTGTACCCCAGTGTACTAGTTTTACCTTAAACCACCATTCCTGTAAACCGCACAGCACTTAAAACATAAAACAAAAGTAGGTTTGTTTAAGAAAGAATAGAGCTTCAATGCAAAACGAGAGAGTGATGGAAACAAATGGTTACAACACAAAACAAAATCACACAATGCGAATCTGGGTCTACACTTATTAATAGTTACCTTTTCTGTCTAATAAAATAGGTCTCCCCACCCTTCAAAAGTTCAATCTATTGCAGAGCTAGCTGGCTGGCTTTATAGGAACCAGGATCCAATTTTTCATAAGAATTCTTGACGGGCAGGAGCGATCTCCTCGGTGAATGGATACAGAGTGCCTTTCCACACTTTGTGTTATAGTGAAACAGTCTGTTGTCTTATTCATAGGCAGGGCAATTCCCTGTCTGTTTTAATGTTCCTTTTGTACTTCTAAGTGGTTTTAATTATTTGCAATTGTTTTTGATGATTTTCCACTGAAAGTCATGGGACTGCACAAGGCTAGACAATTGAGCCTTGGATTACATCTCGGACTAACCAGGGTGGGGTGATTTTCCCACCTGCTTGAGTGGGCCATCACTGAGACATATTATCCCCTGGTGACTTAAGATTTAGTCCAAGCCCATAAAGCATACTTTCCATATAACTACATTATTTCTTAAAAATTACCTGTATGTACATACTTCTGGCAATGGTTATGAATCTCGACAAGTTACAAGTGTTCTGTAGATACCTTATATATTGCTCCTATGAATATCCTGCAAGACATTTGTTTGAAGTAATGGGTTTATCGGGTCTGAGGCTAGAGTTATTTGCAAAGAACAGGGGACCCTTTGCCAAGGGGCGTCTGTGTCACAAACTATATCCATGCGAGGTGGTTGCAGTGTTTTAACTCTGGTTTCTAAACTGAGAGTTAAAGTGATACAAAAAGAGTGTGTAGACCAGTCCTTAGTGTGACTGATATATAACTTCTTTGACATCTAAAATTGATTACAAAATATCTTAAATTTCTTAGAGGTTAGTGTGGGTCTTTTGTGAATGGAAAAAATGCTTCAGTACTGTTCATAAGGTATTTCTAGTAGGAAAATTATATATCTCCTTCTCAGTTAAAGCTGAACTCATGGAAAATCTACGAAAACATTATTAGAAGCAGCATCTCTTGATTACCGAAGTTCAGTCTGATGTTCATGTACATCATGAGATTGTGACAACTACGAAAAATGTTAATAGTTACAATATTGGATAGTGCAAGCAGACGAGTCATTTGATATTGGTTTTTTTGTATTATTCTGTTGCCTTTTGGCCCATAGATTAAAATTGAAAAATGCTTTGCACAAAATATAGTTTTATTATGTATATTGTATTCTGAGTTCTGTACTGGTTTTATTTTTATTGCATTAGTATAATAGAAAAAATTGCTAATTTTCCTGTGCGTGTGGGCAGAAAACTTGAGGGCAGAATAAGTATGTGGTGGCTGATGTTTATGCCTTGTACTGTATGTGGTTGCTGATTTGTATTGTCACATGTTTTGAGAATTGCATCTGACTAATCATGCAATAAGTTGCATATTAGTATGTTGATACTGCAGTTTGTTCACCTTGACCTCCATACATCTCCATCTCTGTAGTTAATATAACTACTTAATTCTTTCCGATTTAATATTTAAACTTGAGTTATTTTTAAAACAGGTTTTAAATTAATCAAATTGTGTCATACCAATAAATGGCAGTAATTTGTTAATTTTTCCATTAGGAAGACTGAGCAGATAGTAAAACAGTCTAAGGGTACGTCTATACTCACCTCCGGGTTCGGCGGTAAGCAATCGATCTTCTGGGATCGATTTATCGCGTCTTGTCTAGATGAGATAAATCGATCCCGGAAGTGTTTGCCGTCGACACCGGTACTCCTGCTCCGCGAGAGGAGTACGCGGAGTCGACGGGGGAGCCTGCCTGCCACGTGTGGACCCGCGGTAAGTACCTTGTAGTTTGAACTAAGATACTTCGACTTCAGCTACGTTATTCACGTAGCTGAAGTTGCGTATCTTACTTCGAAATGGCGGGTTAGTGTGGACCAGCCCTAAGACTGGCTCAGTGCCATCTTGGATTTCATTTCAAACCTCCAAGGCTTTTGCTGTCTGTATCTTACACAATTCCCGTCAGTAACAAATAGGGTTGCCAACTTTATAATTGCACAAAACCGAACACCCTTGCCCAGCCCCGTCCTGCCCGTTCTCTGAGGACCTGCCCCTGCTCACTCCATCCTGCCTCCCTCTGTCGCTCGCTCTCCCCACCCTCACTCACTTGCTCATTTTCACTGGGCTGGGGCAGGGGGTTGGTGTGTGGGAGGGAGTACAGGCTCTGGTTTGGTGATGTGGGCTCTGAGGTGGGGCCAGAAATGAGGGATTCAGAGTGTGGGAGGGGGCTTCAGACTGGGGCAGGGGTTGGGGTGCAGGCGGCGTGAGGGCTCTGGGCTAGGGGTGTGGACTCTGAGGTGGGGCCGGGGATGAGGGGTTTGAGGTGTAGGAGGGGGCTGGGAGTGGGGCCAAAGGGTTCGGAGTGTGGGAGAGGGCTCTAGGTTGGGAGAAGGTACAGGCTCTGGGCTGGGGTGCGGGATCTGGGCTGGGGCCAGAAATGAGGGATTCAGGGTGTGGAAGGGGGCTCAGGGCTGGGGTGGGGGGTTGGGGCGCAGGAGTGAGTGCAGGGTGCAGGCTCCGGGGAGTGCTTACCTTGGGCGGCTCTCTGGAAGTGGCAAAATCTCCCTCGGCTCCTAGGTCTAGGTGCGGACAAGGGGCTCCGCATGCTGCCTCTGCCCTCGGGCACTGCCCCCGCAGATCCCATTGGCCGCGTTTCCTGGCCAATGGGAGCTGCAGAGCCGGTGCTCAGGGTGGCACCTGTGGGCGGGGAAGCATGTGTAGCCCCCCCCCCCCCCCCCCGGCTGCCCCTCCACCTAGGATCTGAGGGACATGTTGCTGCTTCTTGGGAGCTGCGTGGAGCCAGGTATGGAGCCTTCCTGCACTGCCAACCAGACTTTTAATGGCCTGGTCAGCAGTGCTGACCAGAGCCACCAGGGTCCCCATTCGACCAGGTGTTCCGGTTGAAAACCGGACACCTGGCAACCCTAGTGACAAATGTGATACAAAAGACTCTAGCCAGTGCATGCTTCCTTTTCTCATGTAAACAAATATATGCAGGAAAACCTTAAGAGGCAGAAGTATTTTTCAAATCAATGTTACCAGTTTTAGTGGCCTCACACCTCCATTTTTCTCCCTCCTCATTTGTATCCCAAAGTAAGTGAGAGTTCAGAGATTGGTAAAATCTGTCTTACTGGCTGCTGATTGATTATAAGCAGAGCTTTAAGGCATTGTCACTGTTGTGTTGTGACTGTCTACATGAAAGTTTTTGACATAACCATTAAAAAACGTATGGTGTCTCGCTGGGTGTTTACCAGTTAAGCATATAAGGCTTGAAGTCAGTGAGAGCAGGATCAGGCCCATAGTAAAGATGTGCAAGATTATTATTTTTTTTTTTAACCTGAGCAGGTAAAAATGTATTGCTTTAGATGGCAGCATGCTGTACAGCTGAAATTGTGTCCAAAGCAGACCCTCTGAAGAAAAAAGAAGTGTGTTACTTGTAACCCTTAGAAGCCGTAGTGATGCTTGCCCATTTTACAAACAGACTGACATCTGCTCGATTGATAGCCAGTTGTAACATATGTTGGTTGGCTTGGGTGTGTCTGTACAGAGCTTCATAGCAAACGTTAGATTTGCAAAAAACATTTCAGTTATAATCCATAGTTTGCTCTTACTCATAACATTGCAAAACATTTTTCTTTTGTGCTCAAATAGGGCTGGCTTAAGGAACAGGTACTATATGCATGTGGCTAGGGCCCTGGCATCTGGAGTCACATGATGTCAGAATCTCAGCTTTCGTATTAAAAATTGTTTCTAGCTCTCATGGTTCTGAAGAAAACTTAAAGAGCCCTTGTGACCTGAGTATCAGAGTATTATGTGACAAGATTATGATGATCAACCGATGGCTCAGGCAGTGATGCTATGAGGAGGGCTTTGGGATGTATGGCCATTGGGAGGCATTCATGATTTGGATATGGATAGAGACCTCTTTAATGTTTTTAATGAAGTAAATACTAATAGAAATTGTGTGATCATGGGAGACTTTAATTTCCCAGATATAGACTGGAGGACAAGTGCTAGTAGTAATAATAGGACTCAGATTTTCCTGGATGTGGTAGCAATTCTTCACCAAGTACAGTGAAAACCCCATATAGTGCGCCCCGCGATAATGTGAATTCGGCTATAACGCGATCATAAGGTGGCTCCCGCGGTCCCAAGCCAAAAAAAAAAAAGCGTCCAGAGCGTACTTCCTCGCCTGGAGCCAACCCTGGCTCCATCTCCTCCCCATCTCCACCGTTCCTCCCCACCCTGCCTCTTCCCCCCTGCCCCCGCTTCCCCTTTTGGGGAGAAGAGACTGGCTTCAAACTCAAGCTGGTCAGTTTCAAGCTGGTCAGTTTCAAGCTGGTCTCTTCTCTTCTGGCCAAAGAGGAGAAGTTTGACCAGCTTGAAACTCTCCCCTTTGGGGAGAAGAGAAGAGACCGGCTTGAAACTGACCAGCTTGAAACTGACTAGCTTGAGTTTCAAGCCGGTCTCTTCTCCCCAAAGTGGAGACGTTTCAAGCTGGTCAAACTTCTCAGCTTTGGTCAGAAGAGAAGAGACCAGCTTGAAACTGACCAGCGTGAAACTTCTCCGCTTTGGCGAGAAGAGAAGAGACCTGCTTGAAACGGTAAATTTTCGTAACCCCGCTATAATGCGACCCAGCATTTATCGTCATGGAATCTTTTGGACCCCAATTATCGCGTTACAGCAGGGTTTCACTGTAGTTGCTGAACCAACAAGAGGGGATGCCATTTTCGATTTGGTTTTGGTGAGTATTGAGGACCTCATAGAAGAAATGGTTATTAGGGACAACCTTGTTTTGAGTGATCATGAGCTAATTCAGTTCAAACTAAATGGAAGGATAAACAAAAATAGATCTGTGACTAGGGTTTTTTATTTCAAAAGGGCTAATTTAAAAAAATTAAGGAAATTAGGGAAGTGGATTGGACTGAAGAACTTGTGGATCTAAAGGTGGAGGAGGCCTGGAATTACATCAAGTCAAAGCCGCAGAAACTATCAGAAGCCTGCATCCCAAGAAAGGGGAAAAAAATGATAGGCAAGAGTTGTAGACCAAGCTGGATGAGCAAGCATCTCAGAGAGGTGATTACAAAAAAAAGCAGAAAGCCTACAAGGAGTGGAAGATGGGAGTGATCAGCAAGGAAAGCTACCTTATTGAGGTCAGAACATGTAGGGATAAAGTGAGAAAGGCCAAAAGCCATGTAGAGTTGCACCTTGCAAAGGGAATTAAAAACAATAGTAAAAGGTTCTATAGCCATATAAATAAGAAGAAAACAAAGAAAGAAGAAGTGGGACTGCTAAACACTGAGGATGGAGTGGAGGTTAAGGATAATCTAGGCATGGCCCAATATCTAAACAAATACTTTGCCTCAGTCTTTAATGATGAGCTAAGGGATAATGATAGGATGACAGATGGGAATGAGGCTATGGAGGTAGATATTACCACATCCGAGGTAGAAGCCAAACTCGAACAGCTTAAATGGGAGTATTAAAGGAAATGGCACATGAAATTGTAAGCCCATTAGCAAGAATTTTTAATGAATCTGTAAACTTGGGGGTTGTACTGCATGACTGGAGAATTGCTAACATAGTTCCTATTTTTAAGAAAGGGAAAAAAATGTGATCCGGGTAACTACAGGCCTGTTAGTTTGACATCTGTAGTATGCAAGGTCTTGGGAAAAATTTTGAAGGAGAAAGTAGATAAGGACATTGAGGTCAATGGTAATTGGGACAAAATACAACATGGTTTTACAAAAGGTAGATCATGCCAAACCAACCTGATCTTCTTTGAGAAGGTAACAGATTTCTTTAGACCAAGGAAACGCAGTGGATCTAATTTACCTCAATTTCAGCAAGGCATTTGATACGGTTCCACATGGGGAATTATTAGTTAAATTGGAAAAGATGGGAATCAATATGAAAATTGAAAGGTGGATAAGGAACTGGTTAAAGGGGAGACTACAACGGGTCATACTGAAAGATGAACTGTCAAGCTGGAGGGAGGTTACTAGTGGAGTTCCTCAGGGATCGGTTTTGGGACCAATCTTATTTAATCTTTTTATTACTGACCTTGGCACAAAAAGTGGGAGTGTGCTAATAAAATTTGCGGATGACACAAAGCTGGGAGGTATTGCCAATACAGAGAAGGACCGGGATAGCATGCAGGAAGATCTGGATGACCTTGTAAACTGGAGTAATAGTAATAGGATGAAATTTAATAGTGAAAAGTGTAAGGTCATGCATTTAGGGATTAATAACAAGAATTTTAGTTATAAGCTGGGGACGCATCAGTTGGAAGAAACAGAGGAGGAGAAGGACCTTGGAGTATGGGTTGATCACAGGATGGCTATGAGCCGTCAATGTGATATGGCTGTGAAAAAAGCTAATGTGGTCTTAGGATGCATCAGGCGAGGTATTTCCAGTAGAGATAAGGAGGTGTTAGTACCGTTATACAAAGCACTGGTGAGACCTCATTTGGAATACTGTGTGCAGTTCTGGTTTCCCATGTTTAAGAAGGATGAATTCAAACTGGAACAGGTACAGAGAAGGGCTACTAGGATGATTCGAGGAATGGAAAACCTGTCTTATGAAAGGAGACTCGAGCTTGGCTTGTTTAGCCTAACCAAAAGAAGGCTGAGGGAAGATATGATTGTCCTCTATAAATATATCAGAGGGATAAATACCAGGGAGGGAGAGGAATTATTTAAGCTCAGTACTAATGTGGACACAAGAACAAATGGATATAAACTGGCCATCAGGAAGTTTAGACTTGAAATTAGACAAAGGTTTCTAGCCATCAGAGGAGTAAAGTTCTGGAACAGCCTTCCAAGGGGAGCAGTGGGTGCAAAAGACATATCTGGCTTCAAGACTAAGCTTGATAAGTTTATGGAGGGGATGGTATGATGGGATAGCCTAATTTTGGCAATTGATCTTTGACTATTAGTGGTAAATATGCCCAATGGCCTGTGATGGGATGTTAGATGGGGTGGGATCCGAGTTACTACAGAGAATTCTTTCCTGAGTGTCTGGCTGGTGAGTCTCTTGCCCACATGCTCAGGGTTTAGCTGATTGCCATATTTGTGGTCGGGAAGGAATTTTCCCCCAGGGCAGATTGGCAGAGGCCCTGGGGGTTTTTCACCTTCCTCTTCAGCGTGGGGCACGGGTCACTTGCTGGAGGATTCTCTGCACCTTGAAGTTTTTAAACAATGATTTGAGGACTTCAGTAGCTCAGACATAGTGAACTGAGCCATCAGACTCTTTTTTAATCAGGTTACAGTTTTGGCAGTTATAAGTTCTTAACACTTCATTTGTATTTGGAAGGGAGACTTCTCCCCAGAGGAAAGATTTTCACACGTTTTCCCCCTTCCTTCAATAACTTTTACATTTACCAGTAGCACATTTTTAAAGTGCTATCTCTTCAGCAAGGGACTGAAACCCTTTTCTGTATTTAAAAGTTGTACTGGAATAACTTGGGATTGTGTTGCATCTGTGTACAAATTCTCTCCCATTAACAGATCTGTGCACTTAAGTCAACATAATTAGTTGGGTTTGCAATCAAAGCAACTCCATATCTGTCGGAGTTAGGTCGGTTTGGCGGCAATGTGGCTGCATCCGACTTCCAATGTAGTCAAGGCCTGAATTGCAGATCCTGCCTGCTCCTTCTGGACATTCTTTTAGAATCATGTTCTGCTGAGGCTGTCTGTCCTGCCCCCTCCCCCCCCCCCCCCCCCCCCCGGCTTTGGTGCTGTAGAGGCTAATACCTTAAAATTTAAAAATGCTTATTTAGGTAAGCAGCTTAAAAATAAGTAGTCATGGATGTTCATGGCTAGCACTTTACTTAATTGAAAAGTGCTTTGGAAAATTTAAAGGGCTCACATTTTAAAATGCTTCACAGGGCTGAACAAAACCTGTTTTGACAGAATACTCTCATGATTTAATGTTTGCTACTGGCCTCTCACTGAAGTATACCAAGGTGCAACCATTTGTCTTTGTATCCAAGTGAACTGCTGGTCCAGGAATTTTGCTTCCCTGAGATCTTGTAAATCTATAAAAACGTTACACTGTTTACTAGAACATTTTTTTTAGTTGCTTAGAGTGCTGGACCTGGCAAGTGTCCGACTGATGAGATTGTAAATAGGAGACAATTCCCTATAGCAAATATAATAGAATTATTGCAAATCAGAGAATTTAAACCTCAGTATATCATAAGAGTCTCACTTCAAGTGCCCATGTCAACGTTTTAAGAAAATGCAATTGATTTTATTTTAATGATTTGGATAGCAGGAGTGTCTTGTAAAAAGCAGGTGATTTTACTATTATTTTGGGCTTTGTTTTTTATCTTCTTTCTTAAACAGCGTATTCCTCTATCTTTGGTAATAACTGTTCTTTTATTTCAGAGTCATTCATCTGGAAATGCACATGAATCGCTCCAGTCTAGGAGGGTGGTCATTTCTCATAACATGGATAAAGCTCTGAAAGAAGGTGAGCCTTACCTGGGAGCATGAGTGGATAGATGATGATCAGTTATTTGCAAAAGTAATCCCATTTACGTTTAGGGGACTTCTTGCAAAGTGAGATGCTACTCAACAGTTTGTAAAGATATCAGAATATGACGCAAAATTCTTCCGATACAACACATTTTGTCCTGGATTAAAATAATGGTGGAAGGAAGGGAATCTTCACAAGATGTAATAATTCTATAGACAGTAATAAGTAGCATAATGAAAATGTCGCACTATAACTGACATCTCTTCATTTTAACCATTGTAAAAGACAAAGGAAAACTCAAATGTAGTTAATTTCAACAGGATTAGTAGATAGAAATGATCTAGTTTGATTATGTTTGAGGTTTTATAGTCAATAATACATGTTGCTTTCTTGGTCTTTGTACTTGCTTCCTTGTGTGCTGTTGAGATATGTCTGCTCTACTGACCCAAACAAGTTTCTACTACTGTTGGTGCTGTTCAGCTGTGGAGGAGCCCAGGAACTAGACACTACATGTATTGGTTCATTAGAGTGCATAGGTTGATGAGTTAGCTGGATTTTATTCTGCATCATCATCAAACTTGTTGAGAATTAGACTCATAGCTGATAGGTTTCAAAATGTAGTTGTAAACGGAATTGTCATCAAGCAGGTTGTGCTTCTAGTAGGGTTATGTCAAGGCTGATTTCCCCACTCTGGCACTTCGAGTGCAGAAGGTGGGGGCCCGCAAGGATTTTAAAAATTAATACTGGCCACTCCAGGCTTGTATTAAACTCCCAAGGTTACAGCTTCTCTCTAACCTTGGATGGGTAGATGCTGCCACCGCCCAAGTGCAGAAAACCCCTCTGAAAACAGAAAGACGCACTTGGGAATTCCTTCCTGTGAGGTACCCTCAAGCCCTTTCACCCCTCTTCTGGGGAAGAGCTGAGAAAGAAAAACAGAGGGAATCAGCTGTTGCCACCAACTAATTAAACAACATATGCACAAATCTCTTAGGACACACAAAATCCAATCCTGTTCTTAAAGGTAAATTTTATTAAAAACAAAAAGAAAAAAAATTCGTTTGGAACTTAGGCTTTTGCTAGATTTAAAAAACCCACTTACAAAAATTAAACATCAAGAATAACCTTCTTGAGGTCCAGCTTAAAGGTTACAAGCAAAACAAAAGCATTTGAGGTTAGCACAGAGGAGTCCACAAGCCAATAAGAAGTAAACAGAAATAAACCTAATTGCGTATTTCTAAACATTCCTGATCTGCTTACATATCTGGGTTGTTAAATAAGCAGTCTAGATATGATCTGATGATTTTCATATCTGGCCTTTAGCTTCTTAGAGCATAACTGTTCCCTGCTCCCCTCTTTCCCGGAGAACCATAACACACAGACAAAGGGAAGATTTTTCCCAATTTTAAAAAGTTCTAGCACTCCCATTGGCTCTATTGGTCAGGTGCCCACTCTTTTCCTTTTACCTGTGGACTTGTTAACCCTTTACAGGTAAAGCAAGTAGAGAACAACCATTAACAGGGGTTTTATAGCTAACTGGCTGGCTTGGTGTCCATAAAAGGGAACTACTCTTCCCCGCCCCCCTTCATATATCACAGGTTATAAGGGATTGGTTCTTAGCCTTACACTGTTAACATTTTTAAAAATGAACCGGAAAAATATATAATAATTGCTGATAAAGTTTGCAGATGACATACACATTGGGGGAGTGATAAATAGCGATGAGAACTGGTCTCTGATACAGAGCAAATTGGCTTGCTTGGTAAGCTGAGCTCAAGCAAACATGCATTTAAATACAACCAAATGTGAGATTATACATCTGGGAACAAAGTATGCAGGCCATAGTTACAAGATGCAGAATTCTATCCTGGGAAAAAGTGACTCTGAAAAAGATTTGGGGAGTCATGGTGGACAATCAGCTTAACATAAGCTCCTAGTGTGATCTTGTGGCCAAAAGGGCTAATGTGATCCTTGGATGCATGAATGGGGGAATAGTGAGTAGGAGTAAAAAGGTTATATTACCTCAGTATTTGGTAGTGACAGCTATTGGAATACTGTATCCTGTTTTGGTGTCATCAATTCAAGAAGGATGTAGATATATTTGAAAAGGTTCAGAGAAAAGCCTACAAGAATAGAAAACCTGCATTATATGAGAGATTGAGCTCTTTGAGTCCATGTAGCTTATCAAAGAGAAGGTTAAGGGGTGACTCAGTCACAGTCTATAGGTACTTTGAAGAGCCCTCTATTATCCAATTTCTGTTCTCCATTAAGCTAGCAAAGATAAGATCCAATGTCTGCAAGTTTAAGAGAGATAAATTTAGGTT
Source organism: Macrochelys suwanniensis (assembly GCA_033296515.1). NCBI lineage: Eukaryota > Metazoa > Chordata > Testudines > Chelydridae > Macrochelys > Macrochelys suwanniensis. The sequence continues at coordinate 80,459,994 of CM065779.1, forward strand.
GGAAATAAGGTGCAAATTTTTAACTGTGAAGTTAATTAACCATTGGAACAATTTACCAAGAACTGTGGTGGATTCTCCATTACTGTACATTTTTAAATCAAGAATAAATGTTTTTCTGAGAGAGATGCTCTAATTCAAACAGAAATTAATTCATGGTTATGCAGGAGGTCAGACTAGAAGGTCCCAGTGGTCCCTTCTGACCTTGTAATGTCTGAATGAAAAATTAAGGACTACTAATGCTCATTTGTATGCTGCCTGTTAATAACATATGCCGACAGCACATACAGTTGTTGGAATTGGAACACACAGGACCAGGTCCTTAGAGGCACCAGGCATCTGCAGCTTCCACTGATTGAAACAGGAGATGTTCATAACATCTCAAGAAAGGCATAAATATCTAGTGATATGGTTGTACACACAAAGGGTCTGAGCTGGCTTCATTATAATTACTGGGAAAACAGTTGGAAGCAAGATTGGGCCCAATTCTGCAAAGTCCTGAGTACCTCAGTGAGGTGTTCAGCCTGTTCAATTCCTGTTGTTAAATTTCTGTTTGGAAATGGAGGATGCCAGGTTTCTCATATCAGGTGCTGAGCACCTGGCAGGGCTGAATTCCTAAATCTTGTTCATTTTTTTAAATTTAATCATTTGGGATTAAAACAGTCATTACAAGCCACTTATACTTGATGGAAAAAGAAGCCTGTGGCATTTTTTATGCAACGCAGGAAGTTTAAGGTGTTTCATTTTCTATAGGAGGTGAATTTTTTAAATTAACCTTTAGGAATGCCCAGGCACTGTTGTAGTTGCAGTCCCCATCTATGTGCTGTGCAGGCATCTTTCTTATGCAGATCTTAGCAACCGGGATACTTAGCTGAATTACAGATTTGAGTGTTAGAGAGACAAGGTGGGGGAGGTAATATCTTTTATTGGACTAACTTCTGTTGGTGAGAGAGACAAGCTTTTGAGCTTACACAGAGCTCTTCAGTGGTGTTAAACTAGCTGTAACAAACCTCTAATGATCTCTTGTTTCCTACCTGTTGCTATACACAAACTTCAAATTTTAAGCACATTTGTAAGCAGCAATGATAGGTTCTGTCTTCAGGAAATGATTATGAGCTACCAAGAGCTATTATACCCATACTTTCTCTCCATCTTCCCCCAGAAATAAAACAGTGTCAGTGTTTGTTCTATTCTCTCTCTCTCTCTCTCTCTCTCTCTCTCAACAGAGAACCTTTGGGATTTGATCAGATGGATGCTTTTTAACTTCACATTGTAATTACTGCCTGGAGGATTGTGCACTGTAGCTCAAAAATAGTACTTAACAGTACTTAAATAGTACTTAATAGTAATTAACAGCTACCTATATATTAGGATTTAGGTTTTTCTATACAAATGTTATTGCTATATATTGAATCATAAAAAATTGTTGAAAATTGAAAGGGGAAAATTGTGTATTGGAAATAGTTCATAAGACAATTAGAGTGATAGGCTCTTGGGCTGTGGAGTGGTGAGGAAGATTAGTTTGATTATATTTCTTTTTAGTAATCACTTATTTGTATAGCATCATAAATATATTGTGTTTTTGCAAACTCAGAATAAGATATGACGGGTTGGATCACAGAAACCCCCTTGGGACTGCCATCTGATGTGCCTAGACTACCTCTGAGCCTGTTTTCCCTGCCAGCTTGGGACTGCAGTGCCTTTGCCTTGTTTGAGCCAGACACGCTTGCCTGCTGCAAACACAGATCCAAGTCTGAACCACATCCCCCACAAGCTTCAGGCTTAACTGAAAACAGCTTAAGAAGTGCTCCTGTCTCCAGCACTCAGATACCCAACTCCCAATGGGGTCCAAACCCTAAATAAATCTATTTTACCTGGGAGGTGAGATTCCCAGTGCAGGTAACAGACTTGTGCTAGCTCCGCTTGAGGTAGTGCACTAAAAAGAGCAATGTGGATGTTGCAACACAGGCTCTTTTTAGTGCACTAGCTCAAGCTGAGCTAGCACAAGTCTGTCTACCCACGTTGGGAATCATACCTCTCAGTGGCAGCGTAGACATTAGATTCCTAATTCTTTTGTTATGCTTGGCTTTGGGGTGAGAGGACATTGGCCAAGCCAAATGTAACTACTAATTATTAGCATGTTAGTATTGCAGAAGATGCATCTCAGTACTGTAAGAAATATTTTTAGAAGATATTAAAATTAGACTGATACCTGAACTTGTACTGGAAATAATAATACAATGAACTACAACCAAGCAGTAGCATCACTGGTGTATTAGTTGGGAGGACAGAAAAAAATTGTGAGATGAAATTTAAGCTAGTTGCCAAAGTAAGGGAAAAATAAGTGGACACTATACAAAAAGCCATCATAGAAGAAGGAGTGACGTTAAGGTGACCAGTTAGCAAATGTGAAAAATCGGGACAATTTTTCAGGGGAGGGAGGGTGTAATAGTTGCATATATAAGAAAAAGCCTCTAATATTGGGATGTCTGGTCACCCTAAATGAAGTAGCTATAATAAGCTGGTGGATGGATTAAAAAATATAATGCTGGACAGGATATGTGGTCATAAGAGACAGAGGAGATGCTCAGAAAATAGTGGCAATAGTGTAATCAGAACAAAGAAAATGGGAAAAGCACATGTAGAGTGATTTAAAACCATCAGCCAAAACATGCTCAGAAAGTTAAAAGAAATAAAAAAGTCAATTAATTCTTGATGAATGCAGGCTATTTAGCAACTAATAATGTACTTTGGATGGACTTTATATAATATAAATCATGTAGAATCAATTACTCAAAATTAAAGGAAGAGGCTGGATTCTGTTTTCACATCAGTGTAAACCAGGAGTGGTTTCACTTAAGTTACACAGATGCAATTCTAAAACTCTAAGAGAACAGAATCAGGTCCATTCAGAAACTCCTATATTCCAGCTCACAACTTCCCAAGTATCATATCTTCCTTTAATAGAAGCAGATTAAAAAAATTCTTTACAAGTGACAGATGAGATTTTATTATTTTCTCCACTATGCTAGTTAAATAGTACATGAGGTGTCTGAAAGGAAAGAGCTGGTGGAGATCCACAGTAAATGAGTAAATCTTCCAGATCTTTTGAAAATTTTACACTCAAAATGCATAATTGACTTAAGAGCCTAAAACTTATTGACTCCTAAGTCACTTTTGAAAATGGCACTTGGCGCTTAAGTCATTTAGGCTCCTTTGAAAATTTTACCGTACATCTCAAAAGGGAACAAAAAGGTTGAAAGAAGCATCTGCTAGAAAGGTCAAAATTCAAATTTGGGAATTTTCCTTTATTATCAACCCGTAGTGAGGGAATATCAGAGGTCATGATTCTAGCTCAACTGAAACATGGAAGTTAATTGTATCTATCACCCTATTGTAAGTCTATGCATACTATAGCATGCACCTGCACACAACATCAAGTTATTAGATAGACTATTCTTGTCCCAAAGAATTTACAGTCTTGGGGTATTGTACAGCATCAGGCACATTATCAATATTACATAGAAGCAAATAGAAATTCCAAGAGTGTGCTTCCTATCTTGAGTCCATTATATCTAAAATATTGTTTTTGTGGAACAAGACATAATAGCCTTAAACATTAGTCTTAAATTCCTTTTTTGTTTTTTTTTTACATTTTTAATCTTTTTCAAATATTGTTTTGAATGAACAATATATACATTTGGTATTTAACAAAGGTGTTCCTACTGCTTTATTTCAGTGTCACTACTCTGATTATAATCAAGGAATTTATTTAAGTATTGTAGACTAAGAATAATCCATCAGGAAAGAAACCACCAGTTTCTACTGCTTAGTGAAAAGCAAGGTGTTGCTTTTATGTCCTTTTAAAAAAAGGAAGGAATATTTATTTTAATAACTACATGTGGTAGCAGAAGAAGTGATGACTTCATATTTGGAATCTGGAGTTAATACATTCTCTGATACATTCAGTGATAACTGGTTCCCAAAGTTGTTTTTTTTTTTTTAGAGAGGTTACACAGGAGTTTAAATATAGCAATCTTAATTGTATTACTGGCAGTAGTCTTGTTTAAAATAATTTGTCGATGAAAAAACCTTATATATGTAAAAAATACATGCAGAGTTAATGGGATTAATTCTGAAATCCAAATTTCATAATTATGTCATATGGCAAGGATTGTGTCCCTTTCATGTTCAGATGACAGATCAGTTCCTCCTCACCACAAAAAAAATAAATAAAAAATTAAGCACATTTTTTGTTTGAGTCAGCCTGCTCACATGTATTCTGCGTTTTCTAGATAAACTCAGGTAGGTTTGGCCGATCACAGCTCCCACTGGCCGTGGTTCGCAGTTCCAGACCAATGGGGGCTGCAGGAAGCTGTGGCCAGCACATCCCTCGGAAATACAAGATGTAGTCTTCTGCTCTTTCAAGTGAACAAAAGTAAAAAATAATATAATCATTTGACTGCTTTTCAACCAATGGGATTACTCTGACGAACTGGGAGGGCTTTCGTAGGTCATTCACCTGAGGTCAGGCTGTAACAAATGATAGTTGCTAAAGAGCCTGCTCAGGTTTTCACACACTCTTCTCTCCCTTTTCCTCCTTGTTATTTAGTTATCACTGTGACCGTTACAGACTCATTTTGTATCTTGCTTACATCTGTGTTCACAGCTGATATGCAGGCTTCTTTGAGCTTTCTCCAGAGCAGCGATGACTAGTATATAACACTTCAAGCCTATATGACAATAAGCAAAATAGTGAAACTAGCTATACACAAAGTGCTGTCAAAATACTGACAAAAAGTTTTTCCTACTTACTTTCATTTATAGTAATCTTAGCTGTTGCTTATAACTATAGTTCAGACTTATGGAAATGTTTAATTTTTCAAATTTATGGTGTCTCCTTAAAATAGTCTAATAGTGCTTTCCTTTCGCTAACTACTATAATCTTATAATGTGGTTCAACACTGTCCTTCAGCTGGGGGAAAAAAAGCTGCCTCTACACATTTTTTAAATGTGTCTTTGAAATCGAGGTTGTTTAGGCGCATGTATAAAGAACAAATTGAGTCAGTCCTCAGCAGACGTGGGAGATGCAGATAATTTAGTAATTCATATAATAAAATCCATGTTTTGTGATACAGGTATCTGTTCGAGATTTCTGTTTGACCAGTAACCTGACTGTCTGACCTAATCCACTTAAGGGTTTTGCATGGTGACCTCTGGTAATCTCTCTTAGGATCAGATTTCTTTAATATAACGTTGTTACCGTTTCTTTCTTTGAAGAGAGAGAATTTAAAACCCAAAGGAGAAGATAGGCAACCTGTTCCTGAACTAATTGTTTTGGTACTATCCCGGTGTGTTTTCCCCGTATTAGATGCTGCTATTTATTGTTTTGTTTCTCCTTTTAGTGTTTGACTACAGCTACAGAGATTACATTCTGTCCTGGTATGGGCACCTCAGCAAAGATGAAGGACAGCTGTACCACCTGCTATCTGAAGATTTCTGGGAAATCGCCAAGCAGCTGCGACATCGGCTGAGTCACATTGATGTAGTGAAAGTTGTCTGCAGTGATGTAGTGAAAACTTTACTCACTCACTTCTGTGACCTTAAAGCAGCCAATGCCAGGTAAAACAAATAAAAACCCACCAATGCTTATCCCCTGTCCTCCCAGTATTTTAGTAGAGTTTTCTGCTTGTCACATTCTTTCCTTTTGGATGAACTGCCTTGAGGCAATAAAGAGCTTACAATTGAGAGAGAGAAACAGTAAAGACAGGCAACATATAAGTAACATATGTAGTCCTTACTGTTGTTTGTGAGATGCCTGCTATACTTTTGGGCACTTGGGGGAAAGGAAACACTCATGTTTCTTTTTCAAATAGGTCAGCTTCATCACTCTGTTTATAATCCTGTTCTTTGGTCACCATGCAGGAAGGTACGTGAGTAACTGGGGGTGCTATGAGACTGACAGGATTTGGAAATGAGAACAAAAAGCCATGTACATTCTTTCCAGAAAAGTGCAAGTGTTAATTCCATAATCTTTTTTCCCCCCCCTCTCTCCTTTGGTACCAGAAAGCAAAGCCCCATGGTTCCTCTCTGTCAAAAGTCTCCCTTGCAAAAACAAAATGTTCTATTAGACAAGTTGTTGGGCCAGGTTTTTCTCCTATTATTAGTCTTTTCTTTGAGAGAGCTCTCTTTATACAGCACTGGGGACTATAAGGTATTCTCCTCTTAATACCTTGATTGCACTCAATCTGGAACTTGAAAATGGCTAGCTTTACTTTTAACTGGCTGTATGCATATGCATTCCTTGATCTGAGTGTAGAATATAAACTTGCAAATTAGGCACATTTGTGCCTATCTACTTCAGAAAATTGCTTTTAAAATTACTCTAATTGAAATATTCTTTGGCTTGTGTGATGAGACTTTGTACCTTCAGGTTGTTTTGCTCACAGTGATATCCATTTGTGCTCTTTGCCCACAATGACGTCCACAGGTCTGTTTCTGATACTGCTCCAGGGAAAAGACTACTTTCTCTATGCCCATGACCAATCTATATGTTACCACTTTCCCCGTCTTCCTGAGCAGACAGTCTTAGTGTTTTACTGGCAGGTGTCAACCTGAATTTCCCCCAGTACATAACAAGCAAAGCCAAAGAGAGATTTACTGGTGGTCACTGTTGTGGGGGGAAAAAAAGAAAATAAACAGGTGATCTTTATGTACCTGCAGTGGGGCATATATAAAATTCTCTCTGCTGACCTTTAATTTCAGTTCCAGAATATTTGCATGTTACTTGTTTCTCAACAATGGTCGATGTCTCTTGGCTTTCTGATACTCTTGGCTGTGTTCTCTGAGTGTGCTACTGTAGTTTAAAGAAAATAAGAAAGAAATACTTATGGCACCTTAGAGACTAACAAATTTATTTCAGCATAAGCTTTCGTGGGTTAGAACCCACTTCATCGGATGCATGGAATGGAACATACACTGGACAGATATTTATGCAGTCAGAGAAACGTGATAAGGTGGAAGTGCCTATACCAACCTTAAGAGGCTAATTAATTGAGAGGAACCATAACAGCAGGGGAAGAAAAACCTTTGAAGTGATAAACATAACCTCAGCTGTGCCACAAGTATTTCTTTCTGTCTTATTTTCTTTTTGCTAACACAAACTAACACGGCTACTACACTGTAGCCTACTGTAGTTTGTCACTCTGACTTTTGAGCACAATGTGAGCTCTGTCTAGAAGAAAAGTTAGATATCAACTATCTTTCCTTTTAGTCCAGTTAAAAAGAAGTTGGAGACTTTTTTGTGACTATTGTTTAGGTATCAAAATACTCAAGTCTTGATTAACAAAAAGCCACCAATTTGAAATTGGGGAAATATTCAAAACTGTAGTTTCCTCCTTTCTGGTGCTATAAAATTTTTACTTTTGCTTTGGATCCCTTATTTCCTGTTTATAATCATGTCCATTTCAACTGGATCTTTGTTTTTGGGTTGGGTCATCGCATTTTTGTTCTCACTATACTCATTTAGAGTTGTAACTAATCCTTTGCTTATTTTCCATTTACTTTTTTTGCTTTGAGTTGATCATGCATCTTTGAGAACACCTGTGAAGGCTGGGAAACATTAATATGCAAATGAAAAGGTCACCCCAGAAATCCATGTGTGCAATGATAATCACATTTCTTAATGTACAGATTAGTATTTCATGCAAATTTTAAAATTCCTAAATGCAGATAACAAAAAGGTTAAAACTGGACAGGTTGATTACTCTTGCCACAGTATAAGATCCTGATACTGGTTCTTAGAAGATCCTTTTTGGTTTTAGGAGCATTCTGAGTTTTTTGTATTAAGTTAATTGTCCAGGTCTGTTGTACAAGAGATTCACAGTAGTCACATCAGAGGGTCCCATAACTTGGGGGAGTCTGAATTATGTCACTTCTCAATCTGAAGCTTGAGCACCACAAAAATCTTTCCAGCTCACAGAGACATTATGATTTTTAAAAAGCAAACACCAAAATTGGGAACAAACTCTGCTACAGAATTTTGAATCGATATCTCTGATATAGTATGGCTCAGAGTCTAAATTTTGAAAAATATGGTAAGTTTAGACTGAAACTTGGATGTTTTTGTCTTTATGTCTGTGATAGAAGCCCGTTAATTTGTGAGAGTGAAATCATGGAATAATTTCCTGTTGTCATAATTACACACATGCTTCCTGTGCATTGTAGTGGCTCCATGTAATTTTGTTACATATTATGATAGCAAAGAGGGTCAAGTTCAGTAAGTGACCTAGAGAATTTTAAATACATCTTGTACCATTTTTAGAGAGGATGTTATTCAGACAAGGCTGGAAAGGGTAGGAAGTCTTCTCACCTCCATGAGGCTAAAGACATTAATCTCTTCTATGTGAAGTTCATAGGGTTTTTGTCACCCACTTCACTCCAGGTCACCTTTTAAACTCATCCCTTTCCACCTGCCTTGGCTAATAAAAGAAACAAGGATGGCTAATTCTTCCAGTCCCATGTGGAGCCTTCTGAGACGCTACAGTGCGGGTAAAGGGGTAGACAGAGCAATAAAAGCTCTTCCCTTTCATATGACTCACCCAGAGAGTGACATTGGTCCAGCAGGAGCTGGAAAAGATTCTGTCACTCTTAATTTCCCCTGTAAAATTTCTACATTTTATTTGGCTGTTAATGTTCTCCCAGAGTATGAAAGGGGTTAGATAGTTTGACTGTGGCAGTTCTTGGTCATGTGCCTGTAGTTAACTGATTTCCACATTTGAGATTGGAAAGGAGATTTTGCCCAAGGCATATTGCCTGGGGCCTTAGTGATTTTTTTCCCCCTCTTTCTTTGAAGCATTGAGAATGAAGTGCCTATTACAGGATGAGGTGAGCGTATTCTGCATGATGGATTTCCTGTAACTGCAGGGGATGGGAATTGGTGAACCTCAATTCTTCTTGTGTTCTGCTTGTTTCTATGTCATTGTTCCCTTAATGTCTCATTCAAATGGCTGGTTTTGGCTTGAGTAAAGCATAGAAAAGCTGAATACTAGCCACGCTATTTTATTATCTTAGATGGATCATGAGCTGAATAGGGTGGCGAATAAATCACTGGAAATTTTCCTAACGGGTCTGTTGGAGACACCATCTGTCATGGCAGCATACTCTAAGTTCTGGCTATGCTAGAGAACAAAAAGCACTCTAATGCCTGGAATTCATTCTCTGTGTGTCTCGTAATATAAAATATTTGTTTTATTTCAAAGGCAGAAAGGAAAAATGCCTTTAGATTAAATTACACAGTCTGAGATTGTAGGAGTTTGGCAGAATAAGGCCAGATTCTAAATTACTGTGGGTGTGGAGATAGGGGTAGTTACCCCTCACCCACTCTTGGACCTAATAAGAGCAGTGCCTGTTGCATAGGTGTAAAGGCACTATTAGTGTGACCGGAGGGAGTCTGCATTGTGGGCTTCTTACGTTGTCTCCAGGCTGTGAGTAAACAGCAGACTTATTTTTTCATCACTTTTAATCTATAGTTTTATGTATCTTAATTTAAGAGTAAAACATTTTTTCCCCAAATAGGAATAGAGAGCGACAGGCTGCTTTTTGGTAAAACTGTTGCAGGTTTTTGCCATTAGATTCCCAAGGCCAGTCATGACTTAGTGACATTGATCCCCGAGGCTGTTGAGCATAGGGTTTTAGGGCAGTTTCTAGCTCTTAGCAAACTTAAAGGGAAAACTGTCTTGTGCATATATTGCTGTCTCTTCCTGGAAACAAACAACACAGAAATTACATCAAGTTCTCATTACAAAGCTATTGGTTAGGTCTTTTTTTTTTTCTTTTTTCAGTAGTAATATATAGTTTGGTTCTCAATTGTCTTGGCTCTGTGTGTTTGTATATTACATATAATGTGTGTCATTATGCTTGCTATACTTATTACAGTGTATAGGGTAAGTAATAGCGTAAAATAGAAAGCATTGTTACTGTGAAGTCAGTAGGAGTTGGTACAAAGAGAACTTGAGAACTAGATTGAACAAAGCCCCAAACACATCCAACCTTAAGGATAGCTGGAGTACAGCTCCCAATCTTTCCTTTTTCTTTTATAATTCCATTTGCCTCTCACAGTTTAAAAATGTCAAGAACTGCTTATCATGCCAACCCTCTGAAAACTAATATCAAGAAGATTAACTTTTAGAGTGGTAGCCATGTTAGTCTGTATCCGCAAAAAGAATGAGGAGTACTTGTGGCACCTTAGAGACTAACAAATTTATTTGGGCATAAGCTTTTGTGGGCTAAAACCTACTTCATCAGATGCATAGAGTGGAACATACAGTAGGAAGATATATATACATGTGTGTGTGTGTATAGATATAGATATTAGTGTGTATATATAATACACGTGTTGGTATATATATGTGTGTGTGTGTGTGTGTACACACACACACACACACACACACACACACCATGAAAAGATGGGGGTTGCCATACCAACTCTAAGAGACTAATCAATTAAGGTGGGCTATTATCAGCAGGAGAAAAAAAAGCTTTTGTAGTGATAATCAGGATGGCCCATTTCAAACAGTTAACAAGAAGGTGTGAGTAACAGTAGGGGAAAACTTAGCATGGGGAAATACTAATTTACTAATATTTCACTCATTTTGGGATAGCCAAATAAAAGGCCCTTGCTTTCCTAAGCAATTACACTGTTGCATTCAATTCTGTGCGGATAAGTATGTTTGAAGAACTTGTAAGATGGAAGTATGTCTGAAATGAAACTCATGAATTACTAATGTTGATTTCACTTCACAAGGAAGTAAAAAGTAATGATTTGTAATGCATGCTGTGCAATCCACAAATGTGACACATACTGTCTGTATGAAATCACTTTTAAGTCAACTGCATCTTGATATATCAGTATATGTCACTGTCACTAAAATCCTAATTGCTGGAAAAGTCACAAATGAGTTAAATTGCCACTTGTCACTGTTTGTGTGATTTGAAGCTTATGAAATAATGTGTTGGATTAAAAGGCTTGCATGGTACCTTATTTGGGAGCCACTCACTACAGTTTGAGATTTATATTTCAGTTCACTGAACCACTGTTAGCTGATTATCCATAAATTCTGAAGAGTTTTTAAAAACATTGTGCATACATCATAGAATTATAGAAGAGTAGGGTTGGAAGAGACCTCGGGAGGTCATCTAGTCCAACCCCCTGCTCAAAGCAGGACCAACCCCAACTAAATCATCCCAGCCAGGGCTTTGTCAAGCCAGGCCTTAAAAACCTCTAAGGATGGAGATTCCACCACCACCCTAGGTAACCCATTCCAGTGCTTCACCACCCTCCTAGTGAAATAGCTTTTCCTAGTATCCAACCTAGATCTCCCCCACTGCAACTTGTTCTATCATCTGCCACCACTGAGAACAGCCGAGCTCCATCCTCTTTGGAACCCCACTTCAGCAGCTGAAGGCTGCTATAAAATCCCCCCTCACTCTTCTCTTCTGCAGACTAAACAAGACCAGTTCCCTCAGCTGCTCCTCGTAAGTCGTGTGCCCCAGCACCCTGATCATTTTTGTTTCCCTCCACTGGACTCTCTCCAATTTGTCCATGTCCTTTCTGTAGTGGGGGGCCCAAAATTGGATGCAGTACTCCAGATGTGGCCTCACTAGTGTCAAATAGAGGGGAATAATCACTTTCCTCGATCTGCTGGCAATGCTCCTACTGATGCAGCCCAATATGCCATTAGCCTTCTTGGCAGCAAGGGCACATTGCTGACTCCTATCCAGCTTCTCATCCACTGTAGTCCCCAGGTCCTTTTCTGCAGAACTGCTGCTTAGCCAGTCGGTCCCCAGCCTGTAGCGGTGCATGGGATTCTTCTGTTCTAAGTGCAGGATTCTGCACGTGTTCTTGTTGAACCTCATCAGATTTCTGTTGGCTTAATCCTCCAATTTGTCTAGGTCACTCTGGATCCTATCTTTACCCTCCAGCATATCTACCTCTCCCCGCAGCTTAGTGTCATCTGCGAACTTGCTGAGGGTGCAATCAGTTCCATCATCCAGATCATTGATAAAAATGTTGAACAAAACTGGCCCCAGGTCCGACCCCTGGGGCACTCCGCTTGATAGCAGCTGCCAACTAGACATCGAGCCATTGATCACTACCCGTTGAGCCCGACAATCTAGCCAACTTTCTATCCACCTTATAGTCCAGGGGTCTCAAACATGTGGCCCGTGGGGTTCTTCCCTGTGGCCCGCCAAGCTCCTGCGGCACCCCTGGCTCTGTTGGAACAAGTTACTGGCACTGATACACAGATGCTTGCATAGGACTCCTGCAGAGAGACACTCGGAGGATTTGTCCCTGAGACTTTTGCAAAGACACATGGAGATCATGGCCAGGATACCTGCTGGAGGAAGGGTCTCCTCTTCTCAAGACCCAAATTGGATTGAGTAATGGAGAGAACCCATGTCATTAGGTACATGCCAGAGTGTATGTAACCCCCACAAACAGCAACATACAGGATGAATTAGGAAGGTGAGGGCTAAATATTTATCAATTGGCTTATTCTTTCCATTCTGTTTCTGTGATAGACCCATCTTGACTGTGTGCCAATAAACTCCTGGAACTGGCCCAGCTCAGCTAAACTGAATTTATTGGCTGATACTGTGAATTCCACCCAGACTTGTAAGAGATAGAGATGTAGACAGACTATGCAACTGCTTCCTCTAAAAGGATTTAACTGTAAGAACAGTTAATGCTCCAGAGAGATTAGGAATGTAGGCTGCAGTCCCAAACAGGGATGGGGTTCCTGTGGAGACTACACTGATCATGGATGGTATGGAGAGATAAAAGGCAAATTTAATTGCAGCCCAGTGGAGTCAGAATGCACTGTTGATCTGTGCTGTTCATCCCTTGCTTTTATCATGAAATTATGCCCAGCCATAAATAACTGCATAGACATCCCTTAAAAGGAAAGTGATTGAAGCCTCTGCTAATACTATCTGAGGCTATGCGCTGGAGTGCCCAGAAAGAGTGTGTTTGCGTGCGTATGTGTGTCTTCAGGGCCAGTTGATCCACTATCTTGCCCAACTACTAACACAGTTTTGTTTTGTTTTTTTCAAAAAGAAGTTAGAGTTGGCCAGTGTTAGGCTGATAGTGGTTCCCTCTGGCTTTATAACCTATGATCATCTAGTGAGTCTGCCCCCCTGTATAACACAGGCCATACGATTTCCCTGAATTAATACCTGTTTGAACTAAAGGGTTCATATTGTGTGGTTCTGGCCCCATATGTCACTGCCGTATACATATTGTAATGATCTGTTAGTACAAGTGACTCATGGGGCGGGGCATGCGGGTCACACGCCCCCCCAATTTGCTGCTTGGCTTGTACTGAGCATGCTCACATGGACTGTTCATGCTCAGTAACACCGCTGAAGCCGGCTGCCCTCATTCTGCCCCCACACTATCGGCAGGCACCGGTCGTCTCTGGTTAGTATAAAATATTCTGCTCCCAATCTAGGATTTTTAAAAGATTCTAGATGATACTCAGCTTCAGCTGCTCTCAGGATGTTGGTACTTAGTGCTGGGTGGCTGCTTCATCAGACCAATCCAGAAGAGAGAGGTTAATTTTCACAAGAGGAGATAAAAATTCTTATCTAAATGACCCAGGATCTCTGCTGACCTGTCTGGGGACAGGTTTATGTAGATAGAAAATTATCACCTACAAGGAGAGCCCATGGATGGAGGTGCTTGATGCAGTGTCGTGAAAGCTGTAGGAGACCAGGTGTGGATCTGGAGTACAGTAACTCCTCGCTTAACGTTGTAGTTATGTTCCTGAAAAATGCGACTTTAAGCGAAATGATGTTAAGCAAATCCAATTTCCCCATAAGAATTTATGTAAATGTTAGGTTCTGTGGAAAAATTTTTCATGAGACAAAAAACTATATATTATTTACACACAATATATGTTTTAAACAAACAATTTAATACTGTACACAGCAATGATGATTGTGAAGCTTGGTTGAGGTGGTGAAGTTAAGGGTGGGATATTTTCCATTCATGCTGCCTTTTGCGTGTGAGGCTACATTAACAACAACAATGGGTTAACCCTTGAGCGCTCAGCCAGAAACAGGCTGGCAGTTTTTTGAGTGACAATTCAGTAGTTGATCCATTTCTCAATAATATTCAGTCCCCTGCTTAAATAGTCAAACAATTCTAGTACAAGAATTAGTTATTAATTCTATTCTATTCTAAATACTAATCTATTCATTAGTCTGTAGTACAAGGGTATGTTTGCATCTCAATTCTTTGCCGTCTCAATTGTTTTGGAAAAAATGGATTAGGATCCATGTATGTCAAGGGGAATGACTAGAAAACAAGCTTTTTAATTCCACCTTCTCCCTAGGGGCGTGTTCTGAACTATAATAGCTTATTCTATATGGCTATAGTTACAAATAGAAATACAATATTTTTAACAGGTATAGAGAAAAGATAGGGCAAGGGGATTGAAATGGGGCAAATGTAGGCTTTTCTTAATATAATTAAAAATAAACAATAGATGAAGCATAGTTTGTTTAAAATGGTTCTTTGCTGAACGTTATGTCCCTGATATTTTATACATTTCTGATCTAGTAAGTAATGACTAAAGATGTATTGTAATTTCAACTGAAATTCTGGTACCCTTTTTAATAGGCAGGAAGAGCAGCCAAGGCCATTTTTACTCCATCCATGCTTGAGGAACTCTGACGAAGAAGTAAGATTCCTGCAATCATGTTCTCAAATTCTGGTGTATTGTCTACTACCCTCAAAGGATGCCCAGTCTCTCAGCTTGCGCATAGTCCTTGCAGACATACTTGCAACAAAAGGTAGATTATAGATCAGAGATAATTAATGACTTACCTACTACAGTGCTAGTGATTACAAACCGTTTAATGTACTTGTATTGATATCACATTTTAAGTTCTAAAATTAAATTTCTGTCACAGTCTGCACATGTAGAGACTTGTACAGTTAGTATCTTATAGACGTACATGAGATACTTAAAAATTCATAGCATTAGCTAATTAAGGATAAGGTACTGAGCTCTCTTGTGCCAATTTAGCAAGGCATTTAATTATGTGTTTAAGCACATGAAGTCAATAGGGCTACTCACCTGCTCAAAATTAAGCCTATAATTAAGTGCTTTCCTGAATCAGGGTCAGAGTGCTCAGCACCTTGCAGCATGGAGCCATTCCATCCTCTTATTCTGTCCTAGAGGAAACCAAACCTTTGGCATTCTACACTGGAGTAACCTTCTGGAGAGCATTTGGGTGGTCCTAGACTTTTATACCTTACTCAGATAAGTAGAATTCTAGACTAAGGATGTGAACATGACTGAAGCACGATATAAGATCTAAAAAAAACCCCCAATACCTATCCATTTATTTATTGAGAATTTTAGTTCTTTTTATAAAATGCACCTTTAATTGGATGACAAAACCATTAATCACTCTGTCCTTTTTTGAATTTGGAGTTGGGGACAATTTTTTGATACTGCAAAGTCCCAAGTAATCCCCATATAGTACAGTTCATTTTTAATTCCTAGTTCTGCACCTTCGTAGACTCTAATGTGTAACGTTCTCTGAGATACACAGCAAGAAGAGTGGAAACAGACACCTGAAATGTTGCAGTTTAGGTTCAGCTGCTTTAACATGTGTAAACTTTTTAATAACCTGAATTTCCAGTTTCCTCAATCCCAATGACAGTTTACAGTAATGAATAGAGAAAATAAAAAGTTTAGGAGAAGGGTAAACTTTAGTCTAAAATGAGTGATACACTATGTAATCTGAGAATTACATAGTAATTCCTTGGAATTGTATCAACCTGCTTTGTTGTAATTTGTGTCCAAAATGTTATACCGAGTTTGTGTTTGAGTTTGAAGATGACATTTGCTCTTTTGCACAGTGATTTTTGTTCTTAAATTTCTTCTCCCAGTACTGAAGCCAATGGTGGAGTTGCTGAGTGATCCAGATTATGTCAACCAAATGCTGCTCAGCCAGATGGAGTACAGAGAACAGGTGAATGAGCATCACAAGAAAGCCTACACATATGCTCCTTCTTATGAGGAGTTCATCAAGCTCATTAACAGCAACTCTGACGTTGAATTCCTGAAACAACTAAGGTATCCAATGTTCAATTATAGAATGTTCAAAAGTAAGCATGCTTCTCCTGCCAGTCCATTACTGAAACCTGAGTGAAGGGTGATTTCAGTGAAGCGCAGAGAGGAAATATAAGCCTTAACATTTAATAAAGCTCCAAAATAAGCTACTTTCCCTTTAGTCAGCAGGAAATATTAAAATTATTCCATTATAACTGGCTGGTGTATATTAAAGTCTCCTCAATTATCTAAAGACATATAGGAACCTTCTACGCAGCATGCACCTGATCAAAGGAGTCAGAGAAATAATGTGTTGACTTTCCATTACTATGTAATGTCGTTTTAGTAAATTGCATCTCTGACAAATACATCAAGTACTTCCTTTTGGGCTGGCCAGTTCTGTAATGTGACATTTAGGGACTGGGCTGTAGTATGTGTGACGACCTCCTAGGATGTTTTGAGGAATTCTTAGAGGCAGATGGTTCCTAATCATTCCCTCTTAAATATATCTCAGGTTCTGAGTTTGGAGGTCATCATTTAACTCCTATAGAACTAAATAAAATAATAAGATCTTATATGGAATGAATATGCCCTTTCTTAGTGTTCTGTGCTGTGATACCAAGGCACCTATCTAATATTCTTCCTTAATACCTCCCCATTTTTTTCTCTCCTTCTCCTTCCCAAAACTTGGAGCATGACTTCTCTTGTCACCTATTCCTTCCCTCTTCCTTCATGATGCAAGATAACTCCCATGTTCCTGTCCTGTTTATAAGCACCAGAAAAGGGATCTCCAGAAAGGGCCCGCAGTCTCCCACTTGTCCAGAACAAATGCCTATTCCAGGTTTCATGTTAGTTCTTCCTCATCTGATCTGCCTCCCTCTTGTTGCTTTCTGTCTTGAGGAAAGAGTTGGGAACTATCAGCAAGGGTAAATGGGTTATGTGGGAACTGTGTGGTGTTCCTGGCATTGGGGAGGGTGTCAGGCTGCGTCTCTGGCCTTTCTAGTGTTGCAACTTGTCACACCTCCCAGTGACCAGATGTCTTTCCCACCACGGTACTGGATATCAGTACCTCCAGGTGCCAGAAATAAGCCAGTTCACAGGTGTTGTCCTACCAAGAATGAGGACATTTCCTAAGGGTGTCATCACTGTCGTCATTGCCATTAATTTTTTTTTTAAGGCCCAGATTTTTAAACGAATTGTCACAACTTGTAGCCTACAAGTGATTTTCTGACTATGCTAATAAACAAGGCTGATGGTAAAACTTGGTTAACTCAACAGGTCATCCTGCAAAGATGGAAAGAATATTATGAAAATAACTCTATGTCCAGATCTGGATGCATTAGCAATAGATGCAATCCCTGGCCCTGAAATTAGTGGAGATGCACCTGTATTGGAAGAGATTTGCCCAGCCATATAGAAACTGTGAAGCGGGCATGCTGCTGGACCTAACAGCATAACACCCAAACTTTTAAAGTGTGCCATTGAGCCCATTATGCCAACTTTTTGTCCAGACTTGGACTACTGGGAAGGTACCAGCGGAGTGGGAAGAAGGGATAGTTATCCCGCTCTATAAGGGGAAAGGCCCATGCACTGAATATTGTAGCTATAGGCCAATAACTCTACTCTCTGTTCCTGGAAAAGTCTTTGCACATGTCCTGCCCACCTGGCTTCAGCCTTTCCTTGTGAAACACCATTGCCCAGAGCAATAGTGCTTCACTGCCTGGCGATCTACAATGGATGCTATACTTACTCTTGTCTTTTTTCTGAGATCCATTGTGAATGTAACTGGCCTTTGACAGCAGCATATGTAGTCTTAAAGGCAGCCTTCGATTCTGTCACTAGAACTGCCTTTTGAAGGCCTTACGGGGCATCAGTGTTCCCGACATCCTTCTGACGCTAATTCAATATCTGTGTAATGACTCAGAGCCTGGATGAATTGGGGAACTCATAGATCTGACAGGTGTCACAGTAGATCTGGGGTGAAACAGGGATGAGTCCTGGACCCAGCCCTGTTCTGTGCAATGGATTGGCTCATTGAGCATATCCCTGCAAATGTCAGTATAACCGTTGGTTTAACCTCATTTACTGACCTGGATTATGCGGATGATGTTGTCGTCTTTGGTCAGGATGCAGGTGGTCTCAGAGATGCACTAGGGAGCTTCCAGCCAGGGCCGGCTCCAGGCACCGGACGGCAAAGCACGTGCCTGTGGCAGCGCCTTGTAAGGGGCGGCAGTCCGGGGATTCTGTGGCGGCCGTTTTTTGCTTCGGCAGCCGCCATTTTATTATTTTTTTTGCTTCGGTAGCAGCCTTTTTTTCTTTTTGCTTCGGGCTGCCGAAAAGCTGGAGCCGGCCCTGCTTCCAGCATGTGGCAGCTGCCCTTGGATTACGAGTTTCTTGGACAAAAACAAAAATCCTGAATGTCAGTGCAAAAGTTGTGATACAAGTCACATGCTTCCAGACAAACTGTGAAAGCAGTGGATGATTTCATCTATGTAGGCAGTAAATTATCATCTGATGGGTGCAGCCAACCTGACATCCTAAGGAGAGTTGGTTTAGCTGTTTTAGCCATGAAGGGCATGCTTAGGGTCTGGTGCCCCCCAAAAAAGGGTGAAAATATGTACAAAAGTACGGATTTATCAAACCTGCATACTTTTGATTATTTTATATGGATCTGAAACACGGATGTTGCTTAAAACAAGACATCAGGAGGCTAGAGGCATTTCATGTCCATTGTCTGTGACAGCTACCGGGTATAAGATGGTTTGACTTTATCAGTAATCATAGAATCTCAGGGTTGGAAGGGACCTCAGGAGGTCATCTAGTCTAACCCCCTGCTCAAAGCAGGACCAATCCCCAACTAAATTATCCCAGCCAGGGCTTTGTCAAGCCTGACTTTAAAAACCTCCTAAGGAAGGAGATTCCACCGCCTCCCTAGGTAACCCATTCCAGTGCTTCACCAGAGGCTGTTGTAAATGGGAAAATCAGGGTAAGAAGAGAGTTAATGAAGTAGTAGTACAACATTAAATCTCACCAAATGAGGGTAAATCCATCCTCATCATGGTGCCCACTCGTTATACTCAACACCTGAACAGGAAACAGTCTTAACTCAATCCTTGGCCCCAGGCGTCAGGGCCGCCCCTCCCAGGAGTCTCTGGCACCCCAGCTCCTGGCAGCCTCCCAGTCGCAGTCAGCTCTGCTCCCCTCCTGGAGCAGCAGCTGCAGGGCTGCTTCCCTGGCCCCTTGCTCCAGGGACCCATCACCCTAGGAGGTAGGCTGAGCCCAGTGGAATGGAGCTATCTCAGTCCTTCCTCCCTAGCTGCCTACTAGCAGCCCTTTTTAGGCCTGGGGTAGCCCAGTCCTCTTTAACTGGCTGGACTGGATTCACTTGCTCTGGGACACTGAGCCCAGCTCCCCTGGATCACAAGGACCAGCTACCTTGTGACACCTGTCATGGTGGTCCCAACCCAGACTGGGGTAATGGGAATGTATCAATGAGAACTAACCACCAGAGTACTGAAGTCTTCATTGGCTGCTGCTGGCTGGTCTTTTTTGGTCATGTAGTGTGTCTCAGAAGAAAAGTCCCAGCACGTCTATCTTCAGAACTTGGATTTAAGGTCAGGAGAGGACACTGCCCAGTCAGACTGGCAGCGGTCATGCGGTCTGCAATTAACTGGGCTTCACCAGCTCAGCAATACCCTGTAGAGCTCTTAGACGCCTGGAATAAAATGTGTGGTCATGGACACTCGATGCTATAGACCTCCTCTGTCTAAGCATGTTGTTGTTGATTTTCTCTCCTTTCCTGTGGATCTTGCACCCTTTTCTGCCCTAATTGGATGTATTTTTTTTCTGAATTACTTTTGGGTAGCACGTCTTTTCTTCTGCACTTGCAATGGTGCTCCAATAGCAGAAGCTAGTTATTTTTGTTTGTGCTTTAGATTCTCTCTGCCATTCCCATGGAGGGAGCAACCATTGCCTGCTTAAAATAAGGACATAGTTGTCATGTGACAACCACAGTGAATGGAAGCGTTACTTTGAAAAGACTAAAGCGGGGTTATAAATGCACAAGGGGTGATACCTCCAGAGGTGGATTTCAGGATATGGCCCTTCTGGGCAGATACACTCCTCGACCCAATAGTAACGCCGAGCTTGTGGGGAAATGGAATGTCTGGAGAGGCAGAGTTAACCTGCTTTCTGCGCACAGGCACCCATGTGCTTGTTGTACACACGCACACACCTCTCATGCTGGGTTTCTCTAAGGGATTCCTCCACTAGGGCTGTCAAATTCAAGGGGTTCCTCTCCCACTTCCCTTCTCTGCTGGGATTCTTGGGAGTTCCTCCATACACACACCGTATGCCTTGTAGCAGTGTCTTCAGGAGGGTGGAGGATGGTTGCTGAGGGATCCAGCAAAGGCAGCTGTATCTTCCTGAGGGTGACCAGATAGCAAATGTGAAAAATCGGGACACGGGGTGTGTGGGGGGCAGGTAATAGGCGCCTATATAAGAAAAAGCCCTGAATATCGGGGCTGTCCCTATAAAATCGGGACGTCTGGTCACCCTAATCTTCCTGTCCCAATAGAACCCTCTGCAGGGGAAGAAGAACTAGTGTTTCTGTCTCGGGGCAGTGATCAAAAGTGGAGGTGAGAGAAGAGATTTGGCAGCAACTGAGGATGAGAGTGGGATGGAGGTTGAGGTGTTAGGGAGCAGCCTAGGGGCTGGCTGTATGGCTGTCTTAGGTACTTTTATGGCCCTCTGGTAAGGAAACACTGTCATCTCCATTTTACAGATGCAGTGATAACTGAGGCACAGAGAGACTAAGCAGTTTGTCCTAGGACACACAGGAAGTATTGGGTCTCCCACTTCCCAGGCCAGCATCCCAACCACTGAACCATCCTTCCTCTCTTAGCTTCATAGCAGAGCCAATGTGAGAGCATTAACATGTTGGAACACTGCAGAAGCAGTTTCCGTGAGGGCATGGGTCCTGATCTGTGACTACTGAACACACCTCCTGTTAGATCCATCCCCATCGGTCCATGTGCTTAAGTCTGAATAAACAGCTTTTCTTTTTTGTTCTCTCTTCATTTCCACACCCTGCTCTGAAACCACTTATATTTTCCAAAGAGGAAAAATGCATTAGGTGAGAGAGTGAAATGATTTTGTTGCTTGGCTACATATTGTTCATCTGCTGTAAAATTTGCTCTTTACTCCAGGCCAGCATGCTGTGCTACTGACAGTATAAATTACCCCTTGTTAGACTGTTGGAAACCTAAATAGACATGAGGTTTATTAGCGTAATAACACTAATGGAGCTGCTTGCTTCAGTTGAAACCTAACCCTTTTGTTGTTGTTCTGGTGCAATTAATGTGCACTGTATTCTCTTACTAGCTCTCTAGGTCCCTTTAAATTGTAATATCAGAGGGCAAACTTGCTGAAGTACTGTGTTTTTTGGCTACATTTGTATGTTCACTTTCCAGTCTACAGAGTGGTGGACTTACCTCAAGCTGTGATCTTGTAAGCCCCAGGCAAGTTGGGTCTGATCAGAACTTGAATGGGAAGCCCCCAGGGAAATCTCAGGATTCTTGCAGGGACATGGTGTTTGTGATTCAGTAGGTGATACTGTTTCCTCGGAATTTGTATAATACCAGTACCCCAGCTTGGTGTCCGAGCAGTGCTGTGCTGCTGAAAGTGCAGTCTCCTTGCTATGTCTAATTTATCTGTCTGTCCGTCCCCATGGTGTATGAGGATCTGTGGAAGAGACTCTTGTGGCCATGTAAAGATTCAGTGGCACATTTTTCAGAGTAGGGTAGTGATTTGCCTGTGAATGTTCTAAGGGTTGAGGTTGGGAAAACCACACAAAGGTGTGTCTGTGGATGAACAAAGTAAATGACGTTTCATAGTATATTTAGCTAATAAACCGCAGGAAAGTATAGAGGAGAAGGGAAAATAAGCTCTTGAATGCTTACAACTAGGAACAAGTTACTTTGCTGTGGGAAGAATTTTTCTGATTACTTCCCTCTAACAAATAAATCTCTGGTATATGGGTATCAACCCTGGTTTCCTGGTCAAATTCCAATCTGGGTAATAGCATTCTGCTCACCTAAAATTCCTTGTATCCCATAATTTTAGTTGGAGGACACTCTTCATTCCTTGTCCTAGAATGCTGTGTAGCATTTCTGTGCCCCCTCCCCCCCTTTTTAGGCTGTTAATCCACAAATGTCAGAGTGACAAACTTTTCATTTTAGTTTTGTTTATATTTGAAAATAAGATAACTGAGATTGCCTCTTGGTAATCTCTAAGCCATCTGATTTAGATAGTAACAGTTTAATAGTTTAGACTTGGCTATTGAGGAGAATTATCCTAAGAAACTACAGTTAGTGAGAGACTCGGTATTCCTTTGAAACATCCAAATGGTGGTTTGTCATTGGAAAAGAATTTAATTACTTCCCATTTCCTGAGATCAAGATATTATATCACTACACTGAAGGAAGTCTCCAGGAATTGATAGATAATTCCTGAGATTCCTGATTCTCAGTGCAGTCAAAGTAGTTCCAAATTCCTAAGAGAAGTGGGATCCTCCATAATATATGTGAATATACAACTTTCTTTTTCTGAAATTTCACCACGCTTTCTGTTAGATTGATTTATTAACAAAGTTTTGATAGGACTTAAGGTGATTGGAACTGAGTACTTATTGTTTGGGTAGGTGGGAGGATCAAGAGCTGGGAAGATAAAAAGTGAGGCAAGCAGTTGGGACGGGATCATAGCGCCTGGGATGTGGTCTGACCCAGTACAGTCATTCTTATGTTCTTAGCAAGAGGGTTAAAAAGCTGGGTGGGGGTTGGATGGGCTTGAAATCATTTACTGGTAAGTGTGCTAATCTTCATGGTTCCACATAGCGGATGGGATTTCCCTTGTAATAAATCAGTTTATGCTGCTAGTATTTTCACTCCTTAATTATGCAACGTGGACAATAGCAAATGCACAAATTCATTCACAGCGAGGCCCCTTGAACTTTATTTTCTATCCAAAAAGACAAGAGTCCATTCAGAAATTGTGACTGGGCTTACATGCCCTAACCCAGAGCTGACTGGGAAAGTGTAACGTCCTTAGAGATGGGATCATAGCTGCCTGCCCGCACTGTGGAGATGTGCAGGATGATAGGGCTGGCCCCACTGTGGAGCGTTAATTTCCCAGGACACGAGAAAAAAGCAAGTGTGGTTTGGAGGAGGGGGGCGGGGGCTGGAGCTTGAGAGGAGGCAGACACTGAGGCCAGGTGGCTTTTCTCCTTGTTCCTGCTGGAATTCTCTGAAGGTCGTATAGCCATTTGGGATTATGTAGCTATAGAATGTCTAAAGATACTTATAGCTGGACATTAAAGAATAGGGTTTTTTTTTCCCTTTACAATAAAACACATCTCCCAGATGTTCAAAATATATCTGGGCATGAGAAACTTTGCACGTGCATCCCCTACTGGCCCACCCTTCATAGAGGCCTGTTGAGGTTGTCTTTTCTTGTAATACACTTGGTCAGCCTCTGCCTAAAGAATGGATGGACAAAGAGAAATCCTTGATCGCCCCTGAGTGAAAGATACTATGGACAGTTTAAAACTAAGATGGGTCATTCCACATTCAAAACCTTCAGGATGGGATTTACCACCAAATGCCAAACAGACATAGCTGCCAGGCCATTAGTAACCTGTTGGGACAAAAACAAAAGCCCAGAGAGCAGAATGCACTGTTATAATTCATATAGCTAGATTTCATAACAACTTATAAAAGCCTCTTACAAATTTTCTACCTCATGAGAATACTTGGGGGGGTAGGTAGACTGTTCAACTCTTCAAAAGGTTAAGAAGTGGCATTAAAAATATAACAGCAACTTTTAAAAATCTCTTAAAGAACAGTCACTTCCATAATATTTGCCAATGAGCATAGTAGTGCTAATATGAGGGTGGAAAGTAGATCTTTAAATGTCTCAGTTAGTGGTTTTTTTAGTATTATTGTCATTATTATTGGAGTAACATTGTTTTAAAGCCAAGTGTATAGAGAAAGTTAGATATAATTTGTAGGGAGTGGTAGATTTCATGGCCGTCGCTGTTTGTTTTTAAAGTGGGAACGGGGTATCTTTTATTATTTTTATTTTATTTTATTTATTATGTTAAAGGCAACTATGGGTTTTGTGGATTAGGAAACTATCCAATTAGAACTGTTTGGACGGTTTCCTTAGTGTTTTCCTGCACTGCCTACATAAATTGGCCTTGATTGGAAGGTTATGTTAAAACCTTCTCTATAAGTGTGTAGTTGACAATAGCCAACATGACAAAGCCATGCCCTTCACAACATTTCCACATCCTCTACATGAAATATCTGTCGTTCTTAAATCTTATTGCTGAGACTTCGCATCTTGACAAGAATTCCCTATTGGTTTATCTTTAATACAAGGAGTCTAAGTTGAGAAGGCCAACTCTTTTTTTTTTTTTTTCCCCCTCTCCTTCAACTTATCATCTGTCCTGTTTTAGGTCTTGCATTATTCTGTGTGTTGTTTGTACATGTTTTCTTTAGAGTTATTTTTAAACAATAGAAGAACTTTGTTTCTTGTTGTTGGTGTTTGAGAGAGACTTTTCAAGTCATAGTTTATTAGTATTAATAATATACATTTTAGTTCATAATTGGTTCCCTAGTGAAAAGTTGCTCTCTTGTTATGCAGACGCATCCCTTTGGTTTCCATAAGTGAAATACGTAAGAATGGCCATGCTAGGTCAGAACAATGGTGCATCTAGCCTACTATCTTGTCTTCCCACAAGGGCCAGCAATTTTCCCTCTAATTTTTCCCATGCATGGGCGGAATGAATTTGTGCACCAATATGGAGGTGATGTGTGGCGGGGGTGGGACCAAGGGGTTCGGAGTGTGGGACAGGGCTCAGAGCTGGGGCAGAGGGCTGAGGGTGCAGGCTTTGGCTGGGGGTGCCGACTCTGGGGTGAGGCTGGGGATGAGGGGTTCAGGGTGCAGGAGGGGGTCAGGGCTGGTGCAGGAGGCTGAGGGCTCTGGCTGGGGGTGCGTGCTCTGGGGTGGGGATGGGGATGAAAGGTTTAGGGTGCAGGCTACTCGGGTCTGTGGTGGGAAGAGAGGTGTCTCTCCCCGGCTGCAGCAGCCCTGGGGCTCAGGGAGTCGCCAAAGCTCGGCACGCCCCAAGCTCTCCCATCACCACCCCCCACCTCACCCCATGCTCCGGAGTGCAGTGCACACACCTGCGGGCCCCTTCGTGGCCTCCTGCATGCCCGTGCAAGCACGCACCTTAGAGGGAATGCAGGTGGCCAGTGGCAGATGCTTCAGATGGAATGAACTGAACAGGGCAATAACTGAGTGATCCATCCCCTTCCATCCAGTCAGCATCTGGCAGTCAGAGGCCTACAGACACCCAGAGTATGGGGTTGTGTCGCTGACTGTCTTGGATAATAGCCATTCATGGACCTACCCTCCATGAATTTATCTGGTTATTTTTAGAACCGAGTTATGCTTTTGGCCTTCACAACATCCCCTGGCAATGAGTTCCACAGGTTGACTGTGTGTTGTGTGAAGAAGTACTTCCCTTTGTTTTGTTTTAAACCTGTTGCCTATTAATTTCATTGGGTGACCCTAGGTTCTTGTGTTATGTGAAGGGGTAAAGAACACTTACGTATTTGCTTTCTCCATACCATTCATGATTTTATACATCTCTATCGTATCCCCCCTTAGTCATCTCTTTTGTAAGCTGAACAGTCCCAGTCTTTTTAATCTCTCTTCCTGTGGAACCTGTTCCATACCCCTAATCAGTTTTGTTACCCTTCTCTGTACTTTTTCCAAATCTAATGTATCTTTTTTGAGACAGGGTGACCAGAATTGCATGCAGTATTCAAGGTGTGGACGTACCATGGATTTTATAGTGTCATTGTGATATTTTCTGTGTTATTATCTGTGCCTCTCCTAATAGTTCCTAACATTCTGTTAGCTTTTTAGATTGCTGCCTCACATTGGAAAGGTGTTTTCAGAAAATTGTCCACAATGACTCTAAGAACTCTTTCTTAAGTGGTAACAGCTAATTTAGACCCCATCATTTTGTGTGTATAGTTGGGATCAGGGTGGATTTGATTTAAATCAAATTGATTTAATTCATGATTCAAATCACTAGTCAGGAAGACTCGATTTAACCATGGATTTCTATATAAAAGTGCATTCTTGTTAGTTGTTATAACCTAATATATATTCTTCACAACTCAGAGATAGATGTAGGTTTTGTTTTTAGAAGGTACACCCTATACATTTTTAAAGTGATTTATTTTGAAAACTTCAGATTAGTTTTACAGCTATATCAGAAAATGAATAATTGTTTGGTTATTTCATTTACCAAAGGTAATTGAAGCAGATATTTATGAAGTCATTGGGAGGTGAGCTATCTCCAATTCAACAGGCTAATCATTAATATTTGGAGGATTTTCTTGCCAGGCTGTATTAGGAGGAGAACATCATGAGACAGACATTTAAATTGTTTTATTTAACTAAAACAACAACATGTTATGTATTCTGGATTTTTTTATTCAACAGCAAACTTATATTATTTAAAAAAAACAAGCATATGAATTTTTGAATTTAGTTAAACATTCAAGTTTTTTAAAATCAGATTTGTTTTTGTTAAAATTGTTTTTAACTAAAATAGTTAAATGAAATACTTAAAAAACCAAAAAACAAAAATTAAATCGACTGTGTCAGCCAGGTCAATATGAGAAACTTGAAATATTGGCTTCTGCAGCTAACTCAGTCGTCTTCACCGTCATTTTCCTGTTTGTTCATAATCTGGAAAAGAGAAACAAGCTTTCCTGCTTTTTCAGGTCCCAAAAGATTTCTCAATTTGGAATGAATTAGTCCAAAGTAAGAAAATATTATTTCTGCTCCGGCAGAAGAAGCTACTGCTGTTAAAAGTGAGATTATCACTTCAACAGTCTCTGAATCCGAGTGCTTAAGTGATTTCCACCAGTTCACTGGTGTGACTTTCTTTAAAACATCAGCAAACATATATTTCTTGAATGGTTCACCCTTAGCTCTAAAGTATATGATAGTTGGCATTATGGAGGGATGATTGCTGGATGTTCATGTCATAGCCAACTCCTCGTCTTCAGCAGTTAAGGTTTGACCCTGGTACCGAGTATTAAGAATATTTGCAAGAAAATGAGCTGGAGATAGTGCTTGTCCCATTGGTTTTTTTAATGCTTGTAATTTAACTCTGTCATTGCATATTTCTCTCTTTAAGATCTCACTCAGTTCCTTCCAAATTTCAACAGCGTCAGCAATATAACAGCTATTTCCCTGCATTTTGTTCAAGGCTACAGAAATAGGCTTCAGGGTACTCAGCATGTGTTCAACATTTCTCTCAAGACCGATGTTGAGAACTTTGGGTGTGACTGTGCCATCTATTTTTTCACGATTTTGTTCACAAACTGTCATCAGATTAGGCTAGTTCTTGATCTAGTTCTCAAAACAGTTCACTACGGAGTTCCATCACACATCTTGTGGGAGAGTTAGCTTCGTTCCTCTCACTTTTTTCAGAGCAGTTGCTGCAAAGTGGTTCTTATGGAAGCATTTTGCAGTTTCAACAATATTAGCCTTTATTTCTGGAACACTGAAGTCTTTGGCTAGGAAGTGCATCAAATGAACACTGTAACCATATGTTATTAGCTTGGGAATCTCTTCTAAATGGCTTCTCATTTTGGATACATTTGCAGCATTGTCTTGACCAAGCTGCGTACTAGACATTTGAATTTTTTTTCACAGTTTGTTATAGCTTTTACTGCTACTTATTGTAAGTATTTTTCTGTGTGTGCGTTTCCTGATGTATCAATTGTTTCTGTAAGGAAGACATTCTCTTCTTCTGTTGTCAAACAAGCACATACAAAAGGATCATTGTGGACATTGCTCCACCCATCAGGACTCAGATTAACAATTTCACCATCACACTGCTCAATTTCTCTTTCATACACTTTATCCAGCAATTTGCCTGCGACGTCTGCTCTGTTAGGTGGATTGTATCCTGGTCTTAATGACTGAACCATGTTAATGAAGTGTAGGTTCTCAATCATATGGAAAGGAAAGTTTGTTGCATAAACAAACTGGGCAATTTTTTCCTCAATTACCTCTTTTAGTGATAAGAATCAGCAAATTACAAACTTATCTATGGTTGTTTCTGGGTGACGGTGTTGTTGTTTTTTTGCTGCAGGTAATATACTGTGGCTGTGATGCGACAAAGGGTCCTGTGGCACCTTATAGACTAACAGAGGTATTGGAGCATAAGCTTTCGTGGGTGAATACCCACTTCTTCGGATGCAAGCAGTGGAAATGTCTTATTGTAGACCTCTTGTTCCATATTAATCTTGACCTCAAAAGTTAGAATATCTAGAAACAGGTGTATATATGCAATGAAGACCACATTTATATATGCCCCTGGACATTTCCACTGCTTGCATCCGAAGAAGTGGGTATTCACCCACGAAAGCTTATGCTCCAATATCTCTGTTAGTCTATAAGGTGCCACAGGACCCTTTGTTGCTTCTACAGATCCAGACTAACACGGCTACCCCTCTGATACTTGTGGCTGTGACATACATGATGTGACTGAAACTCTATCATTGGCAGATAATGCTGAAACTCTAGAAAATAATAGTGATCTTGAAGGTGGATAGTCTTCAGAATCCTGAATGTTGAGGATGAATTCTCCTAAACAAAATAAGTCAATGCAGTTATTGAATTATTATTACCATACTGCTCATTTAGTATTACTCATTGCATTCACTGACACTCAGTACTACTTTAAAGGGGAAATTGTACAAGGAAGATCTGCCTATTTCAGTTATTTATTTATTTTTTATGACAACTGCATCTAAAATGATAGTACCATAGAGTAACAACTATATCTTTTGCTCAAACATGAGAATTGAAGAATAATCCAGAAGGAAGACAGGCAGTCCTTAAGAAAGAAGTATGAAATAGAAAAGTTTACCAACCTGAGTATCCTGCATGTTCAGACATGTTTTTTTCATCATCTTCAATGCAGCTTTCTCCTGAGGAGGAACACTTCTCATGATGATGTTTCATTGGGGCAACCAGGCCTTTATTTCTTTGTTGCACTGTTTGCATTTTGCACGCATGCCTGTCTTACCCACAGGTAGAGGAACTTCATTAAAATATTCCCAAACTGGGTCTCTTTTATGGCCTGCTGACATTACAGGTTTTCCCTTCTAGTGTGAGAATGGTATGGTAGATCTCAAATCAATGAAGGCTACGCTCAGAAAGACCTCAAGACTTCTGGAATATGCTGCTCAATTTCACTTTTGTTTCTACTGCCTGTCCCTCCCTTCTCATATTTATCTTCAGACTTCTTCTCCTTGTCCAAATCTATTCCACCCCCAACAATTTTATATTCATTGAACTTTTTGGAACTTTGCACGTTTAGAGAGAGGTAAGGGATTGATTCTGTGTACACAAATTTGCAGAGGGACAATAGGGTTGAGGTCTGTTATTTCTCACCTCTCTCTCTATATTTATTTATTTAAAAACATTTTTGCTGTTAATAAGCATGTTATCTCTGGAGACACAAATCCACAGTTTGAGAACTGCAAAACTAAACATCTCTAATGGTATTTTCTAGACTGAGCACTGAGTCCCATTGGGTAGATAGAAAGATTAACCTAAATAATCTATACAGAAGCCCCTGGAACCCCATAAAATTGGGTTCCTAATCCATGAACTAGTGGGATTCATTTTCAATATATAGTCTCATACTATAGAATTAGAATTTATAATCCCTATTCCATGACGAGATATCTTTGATCTATCATGCATGTTAATTAAAACTATCTTTAAATAGGTTTTTCCCTCAAAACATTTTATCAAAAAAATCAGAGTTAAATAAAAAAAAATATAAAAATAATATATAATATTTAAAAATAATTGATTTTTTTTTATCCCTCCTGGTTGGGATTATATTTCCCAGTGTGCATTACTTTGCACTTATCAGCATTGAATTTCATCTGCCATTTTGTTGCCCAGTCACCCAGTTTTGTGAGATCCCTTTGTAATGCTTCACAGTCAGTTTTGGACTTAACTGTCTCGATCACCCTTTCATCCACCTACCTATATCTGCTGGAGAACTGGAATATCTTCCTTGGGCTTCAGCATTGGGTACAAAATATTGAAGGTTTCCAGAGCAGAAGATCATGTGACTTTGAAGGATAACTACCTTCCAGTGCTGCTTGGTTATTTTGGGGAAAGTTTTGACTTCTGTTTTTGTGAAGTAGCACAATATTTATGTCCTTATTTCCTTTCATCAAGGAAAAGGGTCTTGCAGAGAAATTTTCTTCATAAGGATGTGAAAACCTGAAGAGAAATATAAAATATATACATACAGTGGATCATGACAATGTGAGCTACAATCCTTGAACTTCCCTTCTCCCCAAATATAAGGTAATGGGGGAAGTTGAATGAGATTGCAGAGAATACGAAAGGAAAGGAGAATCCTTACATATGAGGTCTGAAACGATAGGTAGTTTTATATAGTGACATAAGTTTGTGCGAGATAAAGAGGTTGAATGAACTAGAAGTGGCTGAGAATGAAAGATGATAAAGGGAGGAAGCTGATGGTTAATTTTCCCTCTGATTAGCAGCTGTGATGAAGGTAGAGCAGTATCACAATTATTATTTTATTTATTTGTGTAGCACCACAAGATACTGGATGCTTCATGGTAAAACATAGACTACAGCCCCTGCTAGGGTGACCAGATGTCCTGATTTTATAGGGACAGTCCCAATTTTGGGTGCTTTTTCTTGTATAGGCACCTATTCCCCCATACCCCCGTCCCGATTTTTTACACTTGTCCTCTGGTCACCCTAGCCCCTGCCACAAAGCTTATTTTCTTGCTTTAGAAGTGATGAGAAGAGTAAGGATAACAAACAGTAGGGGAAGGGGATTGCAGCAGGGAAAGACAGGGGTAACAACAACATGAGCCTGTGATCACACAGTTTACAGCATGTGCAGCTTTTTTAAAAAAAATGAAATGGAATAAGCTAAAAAGAACTGAAAAATAATTGACTCACTTATGCATTAGTTTATTTTATTCCCCATTACCTAGATAATTTAATTTTTTCTTGCCACCTTAGTCCTGACTATTAGGGTTGCTTAGATGCTTTCACAGGTTAGATATTCTAGGCATCATAGCAATTCTAATAGTTAGGACTAGAGTGGCAAGAAAAAAGCACTTATTTGGGTAATTGGGAACCAAGTATGTTATCTGTGGTACTAATTTGGCTGCCATTTACCATAGTATCTGAGCACTCACAATGCTTAGTGTAGTTATCCTCACCACACCCCAGTGTGGTAGGAAAGTGCTACTACCTCTGTTTTCCCAGGTCACACAGGAAGTCTGTGTTATAGCAAGGAATTGACTCTAGTCCAGGGATCTCAGACTCAAATCACCACGAGGGCCACATGAGAACTAGTAAATTGGCCCGAGGGCCGCATCACTGAAAACTTTTTATACAATGATACAAAGGCATAGTCAAAAATTAAAAAAATGAAGAATAATATAGTATTATGTTAAAAGTCAATATATTAACATTTTAAAAACTGTAATACAAAGAGGGGTTTTAATAAAATATAAACACTCGGCAATGTTTGAAGCTTGGCTGCCAGTGGAGTCAGCATCTATGGCAGGCCGCAGGAAATAACTCCGCGGTCCGCATGTTTGAGACCCCTGCTCTAGTCCCAGGCTAGCATGGTGACCAGTGGGCCGTTCTTCCTCATAGGTATTTTGAAAAGCATGTGCTGCTGAGTGAAATCAACTGGGATAAAGTAATGGCAGAAAAAGTCCAATGCAATATGAAAGGTGTTCAAAAATAAACTAATGCGTAAATTTACAGTAGCCATAAACACTGATTAGGCACATTTTCTTGGAATGTTAGAAAAGTTCAGAAACTATTGGTTAATCCTCATCTCCTCACTAATATGATCAGAGAAAAAGTGTTGAATATCTCTGTGACAGAGTAATTAAAGTTTCAGTGAAGCAAGGAGTTTATGAAAGCTGTAAAGATGAATGAACAGTAGAAGTATCTTAAATAAAAATATCACCACTTCTTAACTACGTTATCTTCCAACTCCTGCTGCTGTGTACAGTTTGTGTTTTCTTTCTTTAGAAATGTATCTACCTCCGAAGCTTCAGATATAGGTCTGTGTGTCGCTCAGGTCAGGAACAGGGACAAATGACCAAGCAGCCAGGTTATTAATTGTAAGGATGTGACTTTAAGTGGCTGCTTTTTTTGGTTAACTATGGTTCTTACTCTCTGGCTTTTTCTGGGGTAGGAAAAGGGATGGCAGAGGAAACCCCATCCTTCCCTTCCCTTCCTCTGCCACTCTTGTAGGAGTATGTGTCTCTGATGTAGGGGATTCTCTTTTCTTTCTTAGCAGAATGTATTCATTATGCCTGGACAGCACAGTGTATTTCCCTTTTCAGTAGGGTTTCTCAGGGACTTGCAGATTACTCGCTGATTTGAGTAACCTTGAGTCTTCTACACCTCATTCTGTACATTGACTTTGTACAAAGTAATGGATTTTGGTTTTAAAGTCTTAAAGGATACAGACCCTGACTGCATAATCCTTACAGCTACCTGAGATCCCTCCCCTTTGAACACTATAATTGCATGTTACATCAGCTGACCAATGTGCCTTTGCTGTAGGAGGCCATTGCATGTGGAGCTCTCTCCTGAAATCTGTCTCAGTTTTACAATGAAGTCTTAATTATTCACTCGGGCATGTTTTTAATTTAATCACTCTGCCAAGTTTATTACATTTCAATTTCACTCTGTTTGCTAACATTACGTTGTTTCACCTTTACATTTTAAGACCATGGTTTTGTATTACACTTCCATTAATTTTATTAAAACCTGCCATACAGTATCCCAAGGATATCAGTGGAGACAAGGGGACATCCTAATTATTGCTGGGGTTTTTTGGATGTTTTTCATTTTTTGTTTGTTCCATCTTTGAGAATTCTTCTCTCCCACTCTGTTTCCAGACATAACTCTCCCTCTGAATGGGAATGTGAGTTTGTTCTACATTTTTACTTCTAAAAGCGTGCAATGTGAATAGCAAATTTATAAAAACCATCTTTTATCTTTTTTTTTTCCTCCCCTCTTAAAACTAGGTATCAAATCGTAGTGGAAATAGTTCAAGCAACCACAATCAGCAGCTTTCCCCAAATGAAGAGACAGAAAGGTAAGCAAGCATTCTGTTAGGAGTTAAGGCTGTATATTTAATATAATAAACAAGATATCCAAATGTAAGACATGTACATAGCTGGGTTTGTGTGCACAGCTCCTGGACAGATTTTGAAAACCTGCCTTCCAACATTAGATTTTAATGTTCAAGTTTTCACACACTTCCCAAAGAAGTACTTAGTTTTGTTTTACTTGTTCAGTTGTGGTTAAAATTTATTTGCCAAAATCTTACTGTTTCATTGTAGACAAGGTTCAGAAAGTAAATAATATTGGTCACTGGTACACCTACCCTTGTTCTATTAAGGTTTTAGCAATAACACGGTATTTTACATGGTACAGTAAAACCTCTTATATTACTGAATTTTATGTATTTGCTGGCTAATACTTGACATTGCATAGCTGTTCAGAATTAACCCTCTAATCCAGTCTTTTAAAAAAAAATTCTCCAGTATAAACTCCACTTGATACTCCCCTGCACCAATATTATTATGTCGGAGTTTAGGTTTCTCTGATATAAATGACAGAGCACTGTGGGGTTGGTCCTCATAAGCTTGTGAGAAAGGAGGATGTTTCAAGGACACGTTCAAAATATGTTATGGATTCATGGAGCAGTGTATCCGTCTCTATGAAGCTGTCTGGTTTATCCGTTAAAAGTGAAGGGATTACAGTTCTGAGGAAGTGGATTACTGTATATTGAAAGGGTGGGGTGTGGGAGAGGAGTAGGGACAGTGTAACATAGAATGAAAGGTCAGGTGAAGGGGCCCCAGTTTACACAATCTGATTCAGATTTTCCTGCAGGTTCTCATTAATATACCTGGGCAATGACAGGCCTCAGTACCATAGCTACTTTCCACACACAAGAATACGCATACAATGAAAACTGGCTGTAAACTTGTCCTGATAAGTGTTTCCAAAGAGGCAGCTCTCTTCTCCCCCCGTCCCCCGCATCATTATTTACCTTAATTTTTGCTGATAGATCAAAGAAAATTCCAATTCTCAAGCTAGGATGGCTGAGAGAAAGTATTAGTTTATTTGTCCATAATCTAAAATGGAAGGGAGATTTATAAAGTGTATAGTGGAGATTTATCTGAGTTTTCCTCCAGGCTTTTAAAATAAAATTCCAGTGTCATTAATTCTTGCATTTTTTATCGTGAGTATTGCAGTATTTGATTTCTCAGAATCCCAGGTGCTGGAATCAAAAGATTGCATGAGAAACTGTTTTCATTTAAAGAAAATAAATGTCTAATTCTAATGCATGCAGAGGAAAGCCTTAAAATGTGACCTGAATGCACCCTAAAGGTTCAGGAAACCTCCAACATTTATCATTAAAAAATACTTTTTTGTCAAGTCAGTCTTGTGTGTTTTGGAGCCTGACTCATATTTTTGAATTCTTCAAGTTGGCACCACTGAAATTCCTTTCTTTTATAACATAAAGTAGAACAAGCTATCTGCTGATCCATAACAAATTGCTTGTACTGTAACAAAGGAAATGGAAACCTGAAAATCAGTGTTAGGTTCACTGTCCATTAGAGAAAGGGAATATTAATATACTTCAGATAAAAGGTTAATTTACTGGAAAGAATTTTCCTCTTTTTTATTTTATTACTTTATAAAACAAACTCATGTCCATTAAAAAAATCAATTTTTCCAAGTGTATGGTTGCCTACGGTTGCCAGTATTAAGGAGCTCTGTGCTTTGTTGTGACAAGACTTGATTTATGATACAATATTTTTGTACACATTGTATCCCAAAATGCTTTACAGAAATAGATACTATTAAAGTTTTTCAGGTCAGATTAAAAAACTAACAAACTAGGGCTGTCAAGTGATTAAAAAAAATTAATCAGGATTAATCGTGCTGTTAAACTATAATAGAATACCATTTATTTAAATATTTTTTGTTTTTTTACATTTTCAAATATATTGATTTCAGTTACAACATAGAATAGAAAGTGTACAGTGCTCATTTTTTATTTATATTTATTACAAATATGTGCACTTTAAAAATCAAAAGAAATAGTATTTTTCAGTTCACCTAATACAGTACAGTGGTGCAATCTCTTTATCCTGAAAGTTGAACTTACAAATGTAGACTTAGGTACAAAAAAACTTGTTCAAAAATAAAACAATGTAAAACTTTAGAGCCTATAAATCTGCTCAGTCCTAATTTTTGTTCAGCCAGTCACCCAGACAAACAAGTTTGTGTACATATATGGGAGATAATGCAGCCCGCTTCTTGTTTATGTCACCAGAAAGTGAGAACAGTCATTCTCCTGGCACTGTTGTAGCCAGCATCTCAAGATATTTACGTGCCCGGTGTGCTAAAAATTCATATGTCCTTTCGTGCTTCAACCACGATTCCAGAGGACATGCGTTCATGTTGATGATGGGTTCTGCTCAATAACAATCCAAAGCAGTGCGGACCGACACATGTTCATTTTCATTATCTGAGTCAGATGCTGCCAGCAGAAAGTTGATTTTCTTTTTTGGTGGTTCGAGTTCTATAGTTTTTGCATTGGAGTGTTTCTCTTTTAACACTTCTGAAAATATGCTTTACATCCTATCCCGATCAGATTTTGGAAGGCACTTCAGATTCTCGAACCTTCGGTCGAGTGCTGTAGCTACCTTTAGAAATCTCACATTGGTACCTTCTTTGCATTTTGTCAGATCTGGAGTGAAAGTGTTCTTAAAACAAACAACATGTGTTGGGTCATCATCCGAGACTGCCATAATATGAAATATATGGTAGAATGCAGATAAAATGAGCAAGAGACATAGAATTCTCCCCCAAGGAGTTCAGTCACAAATTGAATTAACACATTTATTTTTTGAACGAGCATCATCAGCATGGAAGCATGTCCTCTGGAATGGTGGCTGACGCATGAAGGGGCATATGAATGTTTAGCACATGTGGCAAGTAAATACTTTGAATGCCAGCTACAAAAGTGCCATGTGAATGCCTGTTCTCACTTTCTGGTGATGTAAATAAGAAGCAGGCAGCATTATCTCCCATAAATGTAAACAAACTTGTTTGTCTTAGCGATTGGTTGAACAACAAGTAGGACTGAGTGGACTTGTAAGCTTTAAAGTTTTACATTGTTTTGTTTTTGAGTGCAGTTATGTAACAAAAAAAATTCTACGTTTGTAAGTTGCCCTTTCATGATAAAGAGATTGCACTACAATACTTGTATGAGGTGAATTGAAAAATATTTCTTTTGTTTAACATTTTTACAGTGCACATATTTTTAATAAAAAATAATATAAAGTGAGTACTGTACATTTTGTATTCTGTGTTGTAATAAAAATCAGTATATTTGAAAATGTAGAAAAACATCCAAAATATGTAATACATTTCAATTAGTATTCTCTTTAATAGTGCGATTAAGACTGCGATTAATCACGATTAATTTTTTTTCAGTTAATCGCGAGAGTTAATTGCGGTTAATCGACGGTCCTAAAACAAACCCTATCTCCCGATATAAATGATGAGATTCAGGAATGTGGTTCCTGATGGGAGGAATATACATAATTACCAAGTTGTAATTTTGCCTTGGCCAATGCTCCTATTACTTTTCAGTTTATATAACTATATCTAATCTAATAATCTACCATTTTAGGGTCCCTTAATTGAGGAATTTACTGAAAATACCTATGCACAGTATTGTGGATTAGAACTATAATGATTAAGTAATAGTTAAACCTTCTAAGTCTAGTCTAGTTTTTTCCTCTCCCTTTATTTTTCTTTTGTGGAGTTGGTTCTTTATTTTATTTGAAGTTTTGTTATTTCCTAGTGTTTAAAAACAACTACTACAACAATACTCTTTACTAGCCAGCAGCATGATGGGGTAGAATGTTGAGGCTCTAGCCTTAATTCCTAATTTAGGACAACAGCAGTTTTGATTTCCTATAGCAACCTTACAGTTGAACTACTGGTAAATATCCTCAGTTTCTGAAAATTTTCTAAGGTGGAAATTTTTTTAGAGGAAATATAGTTGTATAATGTATACTTTATGAGAATTGCAAATGTTGCCTCGTTCTGCAGGCTTATCGTTTAACCTTGCAGCTATTTGTGTAGAACCCCACATACCAGCTTTCCCACAGTCAATATAATTTAAGGTTTCACAGTTTATAACCGTTTTTTCAATTAATGTTCAAAATACTGACACACAGTGCACTAGCTTGTAACTATTGTAATCCACCTAAAGGTAGAATAAACTTCAAGTTCTTCATTTGTTTGTTATTCTCCTAAGGGTTTCATCCTCCAAAATATGCAGGGTCAACCTAGCTGGAGCTGACCTTCAAAGGACACGGTCAACAGCTATAGGGTTCACATTTTGTTTATTTTTAAGGTGGGCAGGAAGTTATTTGAAAAAGCAAATATAATGTGTTTATTAATTTCAGTGAAAACAGTTTAAAGAAAAACACCATTACCTTGTGAACCTGCTCAGAACGGCTTAGTGCTAAGCTGCACCTGTGCCCTAACAAGTGTTCTGCGTGTGTCCCAGGACATCCTTTGTGACTCCTTCTCACCCACTGCCCTCCCTCCAAATCTCATTCAGGAAGCTCCTAGCTCTGTATTCACGCACAGCTCTTAACTTAGATTCTGGTGGTGATTTTAGTCCCACTGGCAGCTGTGAAGTCCCCTTCCCTTCTCTTCTGAGGACTGCTGCAGCCCTTATTGGAGATGGCTAGGTTTGCTTTTGCAGGAGTGCAGTTTCTTTGCTACATGGGCATCTGTAGCAGCAGCTATAAAGGCAGAGGATTGGAACAACTAGCACCACATGACTAGCAACTGCTCCACAGACCAATCAATTGCAAGTGTTTTGCTAATACATAATGGCAGACACTGTGCCAGTTCCTGACAACCAGAAAGAAAAATTGACCAGCCTGATTTAATTATGCAGCTGATTGAATAGCAAAAATGAACAGACAATATAACAAATGAAAAATGGGCGTTAGACTTTTAAAATTCTTTTGTTGTTAATAATCTGTTGTTAGTACCATTTGTTGCCTAGATAGCTTGGTGACAGGGTGGTTTTATTAAATAGATACAGTACTGTAATTTTAAAAAGATTTTTATCCTGTCATTGTTCCTGCAGTAACTCCTCACTTAACGTTGTAGTTATGTTCCTGAAAAATGCGACTTTAAGTGAAACGATGTTAAACTAATCCAATTTCCCTATTAGAATGAATGTAAATGGGGAGGGGGGGGGTTAGGTTCCAGGGAAATTTTTTTTTGCCGTACAGTACTATAGTTTGGAGGTTCCCCTCTCTTACCCCACACAGGCACAGCCCACTGTCACTGCAGACAATGAGGCAGGCAAGGAGGCTGAAGGTGCTGCAGGCTAAGAGCACCCTTGCGCAGCAGCAGTGGCAGCTTCCCCTACTCTGCAAGCACCAGGGGTGGGGGGGGGGCCCAACCCTCAGCCCCCCCACTCCACCCCTTCCCCCAAGCCCCCACCTTTGACCCGCCTCTTCTCCCTCCCACCTCCTCCCCCTTTACTTCGCATGCTGCGTCCTCGCTCCTCCCCCCTCCCTCTTGAATGCCGCAAGCCAGCTGATTGCCAGGGGCAGGAGGCAGGTGAGGGAGGGGGGAACCTGCACGTGGAGTCCTTGCTCCTCCCCCCTCCCTCCTGCCTGCGGCAATCAGCTGGCTTGGGGCGTTTAGCAGGGAGGAGCGAGGACTTGTTGTGCAGGCTCCCCCTCCCTTCCCTGCCTCCTGCCCGGGGCAATCAGCTGGCCTGCAGTGTTCGGGAGTCGGGGGGGGGGGGGAGGGAGGGGAAGCCTGAGTGCCGAGTCCTCACTCCTCCCCCCCTCCCTCCTGCCTCCTAAACACCGCAAGTCAGCTGATTGCCTTTATTGCTCACTTAAACAACAAAACTAATAGTTTATATGTTCTCCTCTACAGGACCTCTCTGTGTTTTCACTGGAGTTACTCCTGTCACGTTAACCTAAGTGTCTAACCAGATGATTCAATTAGAGTCCTGGAATTTGCCACCTTGTAGGGAATTATACAACCTAAAAGTTATGTAAAAATCAAGTTTCACATTCTCTTAATCCAATATCCCATCTTTGATTGTGACAAGTACCAGGTGCTTCAGGGGAAGGTGTAAGAATGCCTGTACTAAAATTCATATGAAATCCTGGAATTGCATCTAAGTAGGTTTTCTTCCTAATCCCTGTCAACTATAAGTGGTGGTATTTACTGGAGCATGAATGATCATATTAATCTGTCTAGTGCTGCTGTAAAAATGCTTCTTGGCTATATAAATATGTCCAATCCTTTCTTGAATCCATTAAACTCTTGGCCTTCATTATGTCTTGTGGTAGTTAGTTCTACAGGTTGCTTATGCATTAGGTTTAAAATGGGAAAAATAGTGTTCCCACTTGTCAGTTTTAAATTTCCATCCCCATTCCCTTGTGAAATGTGTACTATGTATAGTGCCATTCTTAGAATCCTTGATTTGAAAATTCCCCTTAGGTTGTATAAGTATTTTCTATGATTAATAACTTGTGGCAAGTGCTTATAAATAAGAGTAATATCTAATGTTCTATTACTCATTCTCTTCCTTAACCTCAAAAGAATTACAGTAGTTTAACCTTTATTTTAGCTGTTTTGTCATGGGCTTGTGAAAGAACCCTGTTTACTGTACTTTCCAACTTGAGGTCAATTGGCATTTTCAGAATTAAGTAAATACTTTTCTAGGCCCAGGCAGGCTTTAAAAATGTGAAGTTCAGTCTCAAAGAGTTTGCAGAGGTTTAAGATGATCAGTAAATGCTGCAGTGAGGGGTTAGAGTCACTGTTTATCTTCATCTTAAAATGTTAAGCAGTTTTTTGCCACTTATATATTTCAGCATGGCATTAAGTAAGTACTGGGTGTGCTCAGCTTTAGGGGTCTTGCAAAAAATACATACAGTGCTGTGT
Organism: Macrochelys suwanniensis; assembly: GCA_033296515.1. Taxonomy (NCBI): domain Eukaryota; kingdom Metazoa; phylum Chordata; order Testudines; family Chelydridae; genus Macrochelys; species Macrochelys suwanniensis. The sequence goes on from CM065779.1 coordinate 80,500,334, forward strand.
GTATATGAAACTTCCAGATTAGCCAGTTGGTTAATATCACAGCAGATACAGCTGGTGGTATCAGTAACAAATCCGCTAGTTTCACAAAGCAGTGTTGTGAAAAGCAAGATTTTTCTTTTTGGCAAAATAATCTAGCAGTTAAATACAGACACACCTTTCCTTTATGCTATTTCTATCAAGAGGAGCAGATATTCATTAAAGAGTAGAATACAATGTAGTTCATGTTTTTGTAAGAACTACATATCTAATTTTATCTGTCTTCATCTAGGTCTTTATATTGCATCCATTGCTGTGGTATCTGGTGGTATTAATTGTCCAGATTTTAGATCAATAAGTGGAGCATCTAATATTGTAAGTAAGGGAGAAGAACACATAAGGAAATAACAGGAAGGGTGGAAGTAACGTCTGCTATTTGCTGACATAGCAAACTTAGACTTCTGTAAGGCATTTGACTTCGGGCACATGAACATGGAGCATCACTGCACGCTACAGGAGTGTGATTTCTGAAGTGCACTCACGTGTTGCACACTAACTGGTCCATGTAAACCCTGCTGGCATGAACTAAAAGTTCCTTAGTGTTCTTTTAATGTTTCCGCTGTTGGAAATATTGATGGTAGGACTGACTGACTTTAAGAATTAATTTTTTTTTTTTGCCTAGGATGGGTGAGAAGAGTGGGGAGGGTGAGGTGGGAGAGAGGGAAGGAGGAGGTAAAGGAGGAAGTGCCTCATTGGAATGGCAGCAGTGCCTGGAGTAGTGTTTGGGAGCACTTTTCTGTGGTAGGGCAGGGGACCCTGGCACCTCAGCAGGGGAGGGAGTCTGGGATCAGTGCCCTGTGGTCCCCCTGAAGGAGGCAGCAGCCAGAGGTGGTGGGGAGTGCCTCGAGAGCCCTGTCCCCGAGCTGCCAGCCCCATACTGCTACCCCAACATTGGCCTGACTCCACAGACCCGGCTTCCTTGTGTGCCCACGTACAGCTGCCAGCACGTCGTCTAGGTCTTTTCCTGGAGGTGTGGTACAGGCTGTGGCTGTGCCTGCAAGCTGGGAGGGAGCAGGTGAGTGAGCTTCTCTCAGTGGGGTGGGAAAGGGAGGAGCTGCAGGCTCGCACTGGGGTACTGTGGGAGTAGGTGGTCATAGTCCGGGAAAGTGGAGACCCAGGAGCAATTCCACAGCCACTTTCAGGAACAGCAGAAGAGGTTCCTGAAGTGATGGGCTGATGCTACAGCCCAGCTGTTCCCACGGCTAGTTTGGCTGAACAATCTTCCCCTGGTTCCACCCAGGGAAGAGGAGGAAATTTCAAGGCATCCCAGCCAATCTCCTTTTCTTAAAGTTGGTTGGTTGGTTTATATATACCCCCTCCCAACTCCTTCAGTCCCAAAAATAGTTGTTCCTGTTATTGTTCTAACAGTAAACAAAGTAATCTAGTAACGGTTTCTTTGTTACACGGGAGCCAGGGCCTATAATGCCACTTCCCGTACTACTACTGCACAGTCCTGACTCCCGGTCACACATAGTACACATCTCCATGTGTTATATTACTGGTACCGACAACACAACAGCTGTGCTTTGTTTAGCGTCTCCTCCTTTTCCTGCTCTGGGTGTGCGTGGGGTGTTCCTGATCAACAGACCTTTGTTACATTTCAAAAGAAACCCTTTTGGAGTCAGTCAGTCATTTTTAACAAATTTGTGAGTTCATATAGATAAACTGAACCGATATGCATTCATCGAGTGAAAGAACATGTGCCAAGTGTGACCAACACACTGCACTGAAATGGAATTTTCCAGCATCAAGTTAAAATGGAAACAGGAAAGTCGAAATTAAATAAAATACGTTTTTATTTTGCTTAGTTCTGAAATGGCTTCATTGAAATCAAAAGAACTCTGCAAGACATTTAGATTTTGATGAATTGACAAAGTCTGATGAAAAAGTACTTTGAAAATTTTCCAGCCAGCTCAACTTCTTTTACTTCTAGTTTCGGTTCCCCTACCCTTTGCATATGGAAACATGGCACACTTGTAATCCTGTAGAATTGACAACATTCACCCATATTTTTTAAAATAGAAAACCTTCAATTCTTTTCACTTTCACATGTATTGTGTGCTGTTAGGGGCAGAGATGGGGCAAAAATCTTTCAAGAGGGGTACTTGAAACAAACATGTCTTTCTCTCCTTGACCTGTTTTCCTCAGGTAATGTTCCTATGTGGTCGTTGATCTTTCATCTGATTATAGGCAAATTTTAAATTGTTTCCTTTATGTTCAACTATATATATTTTCTGGGGGAGGTAACTGCCATTTTGTAATATGGGACTCTCACTTCCTGGATTTTAAACTTTTGAAAGAGGAAGTCTCCCTTTTAATAGACTGAAGCATGAATTTTTGAGTACTACTTTCTCTCTGAATTGTCCCCAGAGAACCCCACAAGATCAAGATCTCTGCTAGTTGCCCCTAAATGATAGGGCAGAAGAGAAAAAGCACAAGCCACCAGCATGTGGTGATAATGGCTCCATATCTTACTGTAGCCTACCTGGGTTTTGTCATCTGTATCCATTTTAAAGTCTGTTTCTTTGGAATGTTTTTCACCATTCACATACACAGAACAGAGTATCTCTGGCAAAACTGCACCTGTTCATATTGGTTATATCATCCATGCAAACTGTCTACATTAGTAATTATTTCAGACACATTTTTTCTGTTTTTCCCGTTTCCTACCCCTTCTTTAAAAATGGTAGATATCCATATAGATAATAGGAATTTGTACCTTACGGTACATGAACTTCCCTATCCCATAACTGTTCTTCTGTTCCTTCTGAATCTCTCATAGTAATAACTTACATCTCTGTTAATTAATGCTCCTTTTGTCACTTCCCATTCAGGACACCACTCGGCCTCTTCCTGGCTTACACCAGTGCTCTGATCCACCTTATGCTTCAAATCCTGCTTCAAAACACTACTTTGCACCACTTTTCGGCCACTCCTCTTCATTCTGTCATTCTCCATTGACAGTCTTTCTTCCAACCATGCTAATACTGTATTATGAAACTGAACATCCTAGGAAGTTAACCTAAGACAACTCAAGATGAATGCAGCCTCTGAATTCCTTCATCTGTAACACATACACAAAATACAAACACAGCTATTCCTGCAAGAACTTTCCCGTTTTCTCATCCCACTATTTCCTCCTCCTTTGCCTATTCATGCCTTTACTGTGTGTGTAACCTATATACATTAGAATATAAGGACTTTGTGTTATCAAGTGTCAAGCAAATCTATGATGCCATGTAAATAGTCAATTATAGTGATGATACTCATTCAAGCAGAAGACAAAATGAGTTAACTCTCAAAAATGAGCCATCTGTCTCCATGGTGTGCAGTCTTATCTATGAGTCAACAGAGCATTTAATTTATTGTTTCACTCTCCTGGCTAAAAGTTGCTGCATATGTGAGAGAAAGGGAGAAGTGGAGGAGAGGGGGGAAAAAGACTTGAGGTACAATGAGCCCCCCTACCCAAATTGCAAAATGTACAATGAACAAAGAATTTTGACAGGTATTGGGAGGTGCCAAATTAAAATCTATCACTTGCCATGCCCACTGCAACCCATAAGATAAAACAAAAACATTCTGATAATGACAGTTTGAATGATTGCAGCCCAAATTTTTTGTGTCAAACACCAAAGCAACACCAATTATTAAACAAAAAGGCTTCCTGCCACCCCTTTTTATTAATGCTCTCCCTCCATGTGCGCAGGCGTTGCTCTCTCGCTCATTCTAATGTATATAGGTTACCAGGGGGGTGTGGGGGAGGAATAGCTCAGTGGTTTGAGCATTGGCCTGCTAAACCTAGGATTGTGAGTTCAATCCTTGAGGGGGCCATTTGGGGCAAAAATTGGGGATTGGTCCTGCTTTGAGCAGGGGGTTGGACTAGGTGATCTCCTAAGGTCCCTTCCAACCCTGAGATTCTATGATTCTATCCTATGGTGGAAATGCACCATTCTCCCACTCTTAGACCAGGCTCTGGGCTACAGTACTTGCTATCCAGCATTTTTACCCAGCAGGTCCTATTGAGTTTAGACACGTGCAGTCTAGCCTGTGGTATACTAAGATCAGACAGCCTTCTTAAAGCCAAAGCATTATTTGTTAGCAGTAGGAACAAAATATTAGAGGAAAAAAGGATTTCAAAACAGTCTACATCGGGGTGGCCAACCTGAGCCTTAGAAGAAGCCAGAATTTACCAATGTACATTTCCAAAGAGCCACAGTAATACGTCGGCAGCCCCCCATGGGCTCCCATTCCCAGCATCTCAGCGCCTCCCCCTCCCTCCCTGTTCCTCCTGATCAGCTGTTTCGTGGCATGCAGGAGGCTGGGGGTGGGGGTGGGGGGTGGAGTAAGGGCATGGCAGGCTCGGGGGGGGGGAGGGCTGGGGTGGGGGCAGGGCCTGTGGCAGAGCCAGGGGTTGAGCAATGAGCACCTTCCAGCACATTGGAAAGTTGGTGCCTGTAGCTCCAGCCCCGGAGTCGGTGCCTATACAAGGAGCCGCATATTAACTTCTGAAAAGCCGCATGTGGCTCCGGAGCCACAGGTTGGCCACCCCTCATTCTGTGATGGTGACCTAGACAGTAGGTCCCTGTGTCTCTATCAGGTTCCCTGAAATAACTGATTTCTTGAGACAACAGCCCTTTAAGTCCCATTACAGTTATATGTTCCTGAACCTCTTCCTGACCTGGTCAAAATCAGCTTTGTAGGTTGGCTTGAGGTGGAGGCAAAATCATCAAAGCTAATAGTTCTCGTGCTGTTCCTTAACAACTACTAAGTGTTTGAGAGATGGCTGTCTTGAGCCATTCTTTTCCTTCCTGCCTGCCTGTTTTTTTCCAGACAGACTCCTGCTAAGATTAAACTAACATAGTCATACAGAAAACTCCCCAATAACCAGGCAACAGATAGTATTCAGACAAATTATTATAGAGCCGCTCCAAATCTCTGGCTGCCTGTCTCTTTGTAACACGGTTGTATGTGTGTATTTATGGGTGGATATATTTAGTTTACCCAGAAAGCCTCCCATCCACCATCACTATGTGTATATGTAAATATTATTATATAATGAAGGTAGATGGAAGGCTTTCTGTTTTATTTTAAAGTAGACAAAAATAATACCCAGATTGTAAGATGAATCTTTAACATATTTGAAACCTAATTGAAAATGTGAGTTTAAAATCATTCATGTGGACTTTCCCTGTAGAACAATTGCATGTATACTTCTTCCTGTGTGGTTATTTCTTTGAGGTGACTGTTTTTAAAAATAAAACACTATATTCATCTGCATAACTGGATTTGTTAGAATTCCCACGTTATAAAAACATGGCCAAGTTTTGTGATTGAGCAACAGCATTGTACCTTTTAACAAACAGAATAGATTTGCAGGAGTTGTTCACATTCAGGCATAGTACAGGAATAATTTTCAGTGCTGATTTTTATCTGTGTTTTTACCTAGGCATTTTAAAAACTACGGAGAAGGTGCAGTGGGGAAGTGGGGAAACTTGAAGCACTCTGAATGCCTATGTTTTATGCACAAGCCTCATTCTGTTGAATTTTTAAAATATTTTTCCCATGTCATCACAAATTTAACAACATATTGTGCAGTCTTGGTATAGTCTTAAAGGACTGTTTTTGAGTGGGTTTCATCCGGCAAGTCCGTCTCTTAAGTAGATACTGGAATAACAGGGACACAGTGCTGGATAAGGTCAGATGACAGCTATGTGGAGTTGTGTTTAAATACTTTGTATATTTGAATGATTTTTCTCGTAACTATTTTTTATATGTTCACTTGCTGTGTTAGTGGAGATATCCCAGAACATACTCTATTAGCCACCAGTCTGTTTTGGAAGCATTTTTACTTCAATATCCAGTTGCACGTTGAATGACAAACACTTCAGAAGCTTGTAATCTGAAGTTTTCTGTTGTGAAAGATAACTTCTTACTTCTCTGCTGTTTATCATAGATACTAAAGGTAAAGAAACTGCTGCAATGAAAGCTGACCTCTTGAGGGCCCGCAATGTGAAAAGGTACATTAATCAGCTGACTGTGGCAAAGAAGCAGTGTGAGAAGAGAATAAGGCTTCTAGGAGGTCCGGCTTATGACCAGCAGGAGGATGGTATCTCTGATGAGGGCGATGGCCCTCAGAGCCAGAAGGTAAGTGTTACATAGTGTGTATAAGGCTAGAATGAAAATTTTCCAGGTGTTGGTATTTGATCACTTTATATTTCACTTTTAATTATGAATGAGTATTATCCAAGGGAAACATGTTGGTGCAATTGTTTCATGTTCTATTCGTTTCAATGTTGGGAAATTATAGCAATAGTTACCTTGCAAAATACATTGTAATGTGTTAAATACACAGTACTGGTATTGTCTGTGTATAGAACGTCATAAAGGGTTCTTCAGCTCACGAGTTTGCTAAATTTTCATACTTGCCATATATAGTAGACTGAGACACACAGTGTTGGTCTTTATAAGATTACCTCCATATCTGCAATATTCCTTGGGCCTCCCCTATATTTATTATAGGAAATACCTTGAATATTTTAGTTGTCTAAGGCAACTGGCATTTTTCAAGGGCAACCACTATGGAAGAGGTTCAGTAAGACTATTGACTAAATCAGAAATCTCAACGTCTTTGTACAGTGGGTCTTGGAAATATATTGTGGCATAAGCCAACAGCTACAAAAATGAAAATTCCAGTTAATTATCTAAGATAATAAAGTGTAATAGGGCTAATAATTTATGTACTCTACTTTCTGTGCCCTTTGGACTAAGCTCAGTAATTGGATTATTGCAGTTAAAAATAAAATACTACATTTTTTACGTAGGTAAGAAAGAAATGTTAGTCTTTATGCAGGTGTCTTTTAAAGTTCATTAAATCATTGTAATAATTGTAACTTGGTTGAGGATCAGAAAAAAAATTCCATTGCTGGAAAATAATTCTTACTGAAGATGGCAATATATCATTTTATAGTAAGTGTAAAAAAGTAAAAAGCTAAAGTCTGAGAGGAAAAGGGTTTGTTTTCTTTTTCCTTCCTTTTAAAAACATGTTTATAGAAAAGCATCTGTCATAGGAAGTGCTAGGCCAGTCTTGATCTATTTCAGAAGCAGAGAGATCCTGTTGTTGTTGTAAACTGTCTTACAGGCCCACAAATCACTTCCACCTCTTCTAAGGGGGTGGCCTATCCACAGCTGGGTATTGTTAACTGTGGGTCAGCTCCTGCAAACAATGATGCATGTGAGTAGTCTCATTTTAAATTAATGACTCTATTCACAGGAGTAAAGCCACTGTCAATCATAGGTATTTGCCATGTTTGTGGTGGCAGCAGCAGTACCAGAGCTGAACTAGAACTGCCCATCTCTAAGCCTTTGATATTCTGAAAGGACAAGACCCAATAATTCCCCCCTCTCCTTCACCCCCTCACAAAGCTGGGCAGAAGAGAGGCACAGCATAGAATCCTTGGTTGTAGATCAGATGCCCACTGGTGGGTTAGACTTCATAGCTCAGCTCTGGGAGGGAGCCCACTTTTATTGGCAGTGCTTCCCTGTCTGCTCTCTCCATCTTAGCAGTAGCAGCAGTTCAAACTTGTATTTACAAGTAGCCAGCACTGCCCCAGATATTGGCCCAGCCCCTGATGAGGACATAGGTAAAATATCCAGCATGTGGCAGAGTTTCTCTTTGTTTTGTTTTTTGTTTAACAAAATGAATTAATATTGGCTTATTACTCCCTGTGACCCACACCTTTCTTAAAAAAAATAAGAGGCTGGTCATTCCAGTAGCCCTTTAAGGTACTACATTGTTTAAATAATAGCCAATAAATGTATCTGAAACACCACATTTGCTTTTTTCCTATTACAGTGATTGAAGTATTTCAAGAACAGACATTTATTACTGTATTCTGGGTAATATTGAAGTGTGTTGTAGATGCCTGAACTAGTCTAATGGACTTGAGGAGTATGTTGTACTATTTAAATGAAGAGTGAGTTGACTAATAGCTTAGAATTATACTTTTATCACTGCCACACATACAATAACCTTTCTCTTTGGTGGGATAGAGATGTCGTATTTCCAGTAAATGTCCTCCTTTTAATAAATACTTCAGTTATAGAATTAATTTGGAAGCGAAGTCAGGGTTCCTGTTCTCATATTATAGATTAAAGGCATGAAAAAGCTGAGAGAAAAAATTATGCTCAGTTCTTTCACAGCAAAAGCAATGCTGGTTATAAAACAGCTGTGTTTTACTTGTAGGTCAATGTACAAACATCGTACTGCATGGACCTGAATCTGATTGCTCTGGCTAGGCCCTGAATTTAAAAGTAAACGGGTGTGTTTTTAACTAGATGTCTAATAAAACTGGCTATTGGCTAAATCAATATTTTGTAGTTAACTGGGATACTGACTGTGACAGGTTGGACTCCTTGGGAAGCCACCTGATGTGCTGAGATACCACTGAGTCTACCTGTTCTGCCAGCATGGGCCCCCTTTTACCTGTCTTGCTGAGCCAGGCTATTAAAGCCTCCTCTAACACACACACAGGCAGGGCCCCACCCAGCTGCTGATCAGCTCTGGAAGGACTCAGTTTAAGGGACTTGCTCCAACACTCTGGTGCTCGCTGCTTTTAAGGGGTACAAACCCAAAGGTTTTATGAAATTCACCCCCTCCCTGAATGTGGAGAGAGGTGTGCATACTTCTTGTCCCCCCAGTTAGAAATTACAGAAACTGGGTTTATTATTAAACCAAACACATTTTATTAACTATAAAAGGCAGATTTTAAGTGGTAAAAGGGGTAACAAACAGAACAAGCAGATTACTAAGCAAATGAAATCAAACATGCACACAGCTAGTTTCACCAAAGAAATTGGTTACAAATAGTATCTCTCACCCTAGATATTGTTGCAGGCAGTTTGCAAAGTTTCTGTGGTTCAGAGTTCCAGTTATATTCCTTTTCAGACTAGACTCCTTTCTCAGTCTGGACTCCCCCCTTGCCTTTCCTTTTTCAGTCTTTCTTCTTGGGCAGACACCGTGGAGAGGAGGAGTCTCATTTGCCTTCCTCCCCACCCTTAAATAGGATTTACATAAGGTGGGAATCCTTTTGTTTCCCAAACTTGAACCCCCCCACCCCCACCTTCCCTTCAGTGGAAAGTTACAAGAACTCACAGGTAATGTTTAGTATCAGGGGACAAGACCACCTGACTCTGTAGTATCACAATGTCCAGGAGTCACTGGCAGTATGGAGCATCCGCAGGAAGGCCAAGCCTTTTCACAGTCCATTGTCCTCACTGATGGGCCATGAGCCCTGTTTGGCTTTTCCATTGTTGTACCTGAAGTGGGCATCACCCAAAGTAGCATAGTTAAAATACAGATACATCGTCAATATTCCTAACTTCAGATACAGAAATGATACAGACATACAAACTGAATAATCACACTCAGTAAATCATAATTTTTCCAATGATACCTTGCAAGACCCATCTTGCATAAAGTATATTTCGATGTATGTCATAATCATATCTTAAGCATATTTTCATAAAGAATATTCACACTGACCCTTCTGCTATATTGGTTATGATATTTGCTTCCAGAAAAGTATGCCCTTTGAATTAAGGTAGAATATAATGCACCCTTTATAATCTATTTAAGATCTTTAGTCTTTTTCTAAAAAAATCACACCTGCACAGCAATGCAGTAGCCTGATCAAGTTCCTGTTGTCTAGTATTCATTGAAGAAATGATTTGCATCATCCTACAAGCTGCACAGCAGTTACCTTGTCTTATCTACAAGGAGTGTTGTACAGAGTCTTTAGCTGATTGGTTCCCAAACTGTGTTCTGTGAACCACCAGTGGTCCATGGAGCACTTGCAGTCTTGATTTCGATCAGTCTACAAAATGGATGAAAAACTCGCAGCCAGAAACAATTTGAGTTTCCTCTCAGGTAAAGACAACTTGACTGCACAACCGTTCTGTTGATCTTGGCTGAGTGGAAATTGTAGTGGAAGATTAAACATTAGCTTGCCTCCACCACAGACAAGGTATATACATTGATTCTTTGTTGTAAGTGATCACGCTTTGATTGTGATTTCTAATGCTCCAGCATCTTTTCCTCATGCTTTTTGTCACAAATTATCTTTATATCTGGATAACCTGTGAGGATGGTGTAAAGGGAAAGGGCTTAAAACTCTTATCCCTTTCCCTCCCTCATTGCCTTTTGTATATGCTAAAGTAAAAAAGACCATGGGAGATAAGTAATGTGTTACTCCGAAAGTGTGCATTTTGCTTGGATTTCTTCCCAGAGTAAATGGTAGGGAAAATAGCCAGAGCTTCTTAAATGATAAATGCTCAGTAAACCTTGATTGCTAGTCAATATGGTGGGTCTGTCTATTGCCACAAAGCCAAAGGTTTTTAAGGTATTGATTATTTGCTTTTTTAAACAATGCATTATTGTAATCAAGGTACAAACAGTATCCTTTATGTGAGCTCATGTCATGATTATTAACTTGCATCATGGGGGTATCTTTCCAGTATCATTCACTTTCTGTTTTTCTGTTTCCCAAAAAAGGGAGGGTATCAAAACAGAAGTCCTCTTACCTGACTCTGTAAATACCATCCTCCTATCAGAAAACCCTCATAGCAACTAGATTTCTGTTCACTAAACTCTCCTCTGGTAGCACTCTTCTCTAAAGCACAAAGTCTGCTATAGCTCAGGAAACAGTTACTAGGTATATTTCATAGTTTCATGAATAGGTCAATGTGTATGTGGGGAAATCATGGTCTATTGTGTGGTAGTACTTGTATTATAGATTAAAGCAGTGGTTCCCAAACTGGGGTTCGTGAACCCTTCGGGGTTTGCGAAATGTTACAGGGGGTTCTTGGGAAAAAATTTCCTAATGGCGGACAGAGCTGTCCCTAGGGACTTCCAGGAGCTAAGCAGATCAAAGCAAGCATATCTATCACATTGAGGAGATTTAAACTTCAACATTCCTTATAGGAAATGGAAAGGGAGGTGGATATTTTTTGCTGTTTTTAAAATTAAATAGGCAACTTTGTTGTAACGTGTGTTGTTTGCCTCGACTGCTCAAGACCTGAATGCTTGTGTAGAAGGAACTTTTTGAGTTGGCTTCTTAAATACTTTCATGCTGTTTCATATCTGATACCCCTTGATGAAACATAGGAGCTTTGTCTTTAACAGGCTTATTCAAAGTGATACAAGCTACGAAAGTGAGATCTTGGAAGAGTGTTGCCGTCTTCATAATGTAGTAAAAATACTGTAATGATAAATAATAGTGTGTAATAAGCATGTCATAAAAACAAATTTTATATTTCCATGATCACTGCTTTTATAATTCATACTCAGGTAAAGGAGAAAATCCCTGGAAATATTCATTTTTAGGAGGGGGTTCGCGAGACTTGACATTTTAGTGAAAGGGGATCACAGATTGTTAAAGTTTGGGAACCACTGGATTAAAGGAATGGAAAAAATGAAGATCCAAAATTATGCTCACTTCTCTGACAGCAAAAGCAACGCTGGTTATAAAACACATGCATTTTACTTGTATGTCAATATACAAACTTCAGAGAATCTTAAAGGTTTCTAGTTTTTGTTTTTTTTCCCCCCCAATACTGTTGGGTTTAATTCGTAGTACCGAGCCCTACAAATAGCACTCGGCAGGCCATGGGTGCATTGGATTAACAGCTCACAATAAAATAATGATTTCACATTTGTCTCACCTACTGTATAATCACCAGGTCTTGGATTGTTCAGAATTGCGAGGGACAAAACGTTCTGTGTACTTTGCTTTAACCAATGTCTTCAAGCAGAGATCAAGGTTGCTGCTTAGTTTTCTCCTCAACCTTGAAGAGTTAAAAAGGCTTAAAGGGTCACCATTGAGGCCGATAGTTCTAAGATTAGATCTACGCAATGTATGTTGGTTTGAGGATGTGCACGTGACCCAAACGTGTATGTGTGCCAGAGTAACTTCCGTCTGCCCTCTGATCAGGGTTGATAGTGAGCAACAGTGATACTGAAACGTACAGGAATCCTTCACGGAACATTTCAAAGCAGGGTTCACTATCCTGTCTCTTAAAAGCAGAAGGATAGTGTAGTGCGAACACAGGGACTCTCAGCAGTATAGGTCTTGAATTGTATGCATTTTGTAGTCCAGTCCTGCAATATACTCATGAACATTTAGCTCAGTCATAAAATCTACTTCCTTGTCATTTATTGTGATGAATGATGATTAAAATATTGATATTTTTGTTCACCTTTGACTTTTTTAAAGAGCTCCTTTACTGATGCCGTATGAAAATATTGATTATCATTCGTCAGTATTTCTTACCTTATTCATTATTCAAGTGTGTGTTTTCATGCAATCTGTTTCTTAAGATTTAAACTGTCAGTGGTTCTTTGCTTGAAGTCCTAATTTTCTATGGCATCATGGCTGATTTGATGATAGAAATGATTGTACCATGAAGGAATTACAGTTTAGGGCAGTGGTTTCCAAACTTTGAGACGAGGGCCATATTAGATTTTTGAAGGGGCTTCGCGGGCCTAAGCAACAGTGAAAGAAATTAAATATATGCAAAATATATGCAAAATTGTTTAAAAAAACAACACTACTCTGTCAGTGTTGCATTAAATTCTAAATCAGGTATAAAAGTTAATCGATGCAGGTACTGTGAAATCACACAAAATATTTGTCAATATATTAAAAATCACATTCACATATTCAAAAATAAAGAAATATTTTAGGATTAATGAGAAGTATGGTACTGATGTTTTTCTGACAAAATTGGCTCCCCTTTTGGGGGGACACTGGCTCCCGGGGGCACTCACCCCTCTGCACAGCTCAGCTGTGCTCACTGCTCCCCCGCCTCTGCGCAAGCTGCTGCCGGTGCAGCGACAGAAGAACCTGCCGCTCCCAATTTGCAACTTTGTACACTGGCAGCAGCTCGTACGGCGGGAGGGGGGGAGCACAGCTGAGCTGTGCAGAGGGGTGAGTGCCCCCAGGATCCAGTGTCCCCCCCCCAAAAGGGGAGCCAGCTTAGGGGAGTCATTGCTGCAGCCGAGGAGATACAGGGAGAAGCAAAAGCAGGCTACAGCTGAGTAGGCATGCTGAGCTGAGCAGGCAGGGGGAGGGTCTGCCGGTGCAGCGACAGAAGAACCTGCCGCTCCCAATTTGCAACTTTGTACACCGGCACTAAGCTGGCTCCCCTTTTGGGGGGGACACTGAATCCCGGGGGCAGTCACCCCTCTGCACAGCTCAGCTGTGCTCCCCCCTTCCCCCCGCACGAGCTGCTGCCGGTGTACAAAATTGCAAATTGGGAGCGGCAGGTTCTTCTGTCGCTGCAGCTGCTGCTGGCGGCCCCTCCCCCTGCCTGCTCTGCTGGCTACTCAACTGTTCAGCTGTTCCCTTCTCTGGTTGGTTGGAGGGCCGGACAAATGGAAGCCCCGGGCCGGATCCGGCCCACGGGCCGTAGTTTGGAGACCCCTGGTTTAGGGAGGTAACATGGTCCAGTGCATAGATGGGCCTGAACTGGGAGCCTAGTCCTTTGGGTTCTAGTTCCAACTGTGCCAGTGACTTACTCAGTGACCCTAAACAAGTGACTTTCACCCTCTTTGCCTCTGCTTCCCCATCTGTAAAATGTAAATCTTTGTAATCTATAGATAGAAACACTAGGCCACAGAAGAGCTAACTATTATCATTTAGTAAGGTAGAGACCAAGCATGTGTAGAAACTGGTGCGCTCTTAAGGAACAAAGATTGTTCTTTCATTTGTATATCTTCTTTAATAAGGAATGAGAAAAGAGATGAAAAACACAATATGTTGAGTTGTTTTGAAGTAGAATATCTGAGATTTCATCAGATCTCTTAAACCTCAAGAATTTTCTCTAGTATTTTTGATGATTAAAAACAAATAATGATGATCTTACCTTTTGATGGAAGAAGTGACCATGTGTCTTAGCTAACAGTATTTAGCTCTTATGGCACCTTATACCTACAAAGCAGTTGGCAACTAATCCACTGAACAATTGCTCTGAGGTTGGTTGGTAAGGATTACTTTCATTTTAAAGGTAGCAAGATTAAGTGATTGTGACACAGAATGTCATTGATGGAGTGATTAGATCTGGGGAACTGATTCCCATTCCAGTGCTCATTCCCCTAGACCATATTTCTTATCAGTGAAATATTTGTGATGAAATCTAACAACGCACTGAAAATTTAAGACTGAACTGCTTTGGAGGATCATAATTTTTTGTGGTGTTAGGTTGCAGAATGGCAAATCACAATCTACTATGTAACGTTTCTGACTAGCTTTCTTCTGATCTTAAATTATGCCCTTGGCTTGGATTATGCCCCAGAATTCTTAGAAGGATCTAATCAGTTGGGACAGTAATGGCTTACTGAATTATTTAAATAGCAGATAAAATGCACAGTGTGTTGATTGCAGGATATTCCAGATGGTTAACAAAAAAAAACAAAAAAAAAAACAAAAAAAAAGGAATTATTGGAAAGGAAAAGTTATTTAAATATCTCATCTTGCCACAGAAATAAAACCTGATAACTGACTTTTTCTAACTAAACACAGATTGTTTTAAACACAGAGATGTCATTTTGCACTTTCAGTTGCTAATTACAAAAGTGCAATCTTCATAAATAACTGAATAATTAGGACATTTAAGATGACAACGGCTATGGAGTCACATGCAAACAAGTGTCAAACTGAGATAACTGCCACTGTGAAAGGGTATTTATTACAACAGTCTGTCCCATAGCAGAGCTATCAATTACTACTTTCAAGTTTTAATGTTTAATAATTGACCCCATTGCTGGCAATTTTAGCAGAGAGGCCAATGATTGGATAAACTTAAGAGACTGAATTACTCTTTCCCTCCAGAGGTGGTTCCACCAGGTCAGGATTGAGGCAGCATTCAGTCTAACTTGCTGCCTGTGCTGTACCAGGTTCTATAGATAATCCTTGAGAGAGTGAAGTTCTCTGTTTTTTCAGCTCAGCAGCTTCACAAGCACCAAATTCACCTGGATCACCTGGATCGATCGGACTTCAGCTGTCGTTAAGACTGTGCCGATCACAACACGTCTACCATTCTTCTCGCACTCTTGCCTTTCTTCTCCACGTTCGTCCGAAATGTTTAACGATGTCATCTTCCCATCTTCTTGGAGGCCGACCGGGGGGTCTTTTCTGTTCTCGCGGGTACCACTCAGCAATGATTGCGGTCCACCTGTTATCCGTGAGCCGTGCTGTGTGGCCCGCCCATCGCATCTTATGTCTGCTTTCCACGACAATATCTTTCACACCACTGCGTTCTCTGATGATTTCATTTGGTATACGATCCAGAAGGGAGATTCCCAACATAGCTCGTTCCATTGCCCTTTCAGCTACCAACAGCCGTTGCTCTTCTCTCTTCGTCAGTGCCCACGTTTCACTGCCATACAGCATGGCTGGCAGCACTGCTGAATTGAAAATATTTTTGTGTGTGGTCTTGTCAGTTTTTCCTATGAGGACGTCCTTGATGGAATTAAACGCACACCATCCTGCCCGAATCCTTCGTGAGAGTTCTCCGTTCAGGTCTTGGCGCATATTAACTTCTTGGCCCAAATATATGTACTGTTCCACTTCTTCGATGTCTTCTCCTGTTACCGTTATTCGGGCTTTTTGTAAGACGTCTGATCGCATATATTTAGTTTTGCAGCGGTTCATTTTCAGGCCGACCTGACTACTTTTCTTGTCGAGTCTTCGTAGCATGCTCTGCAGTTGGTTGATGCTTTCGGCAATTAGTACAATGTCGTCTGCAAATCTGAGATGAGATAATCTCTCTCCGTTTATGTTGACACCACTCCTCCAATTGATCTTGTTCATAACCATTTCGAGGCAGGCGGTGAATAGTTTTGGTGAAATTGTATCTCCTTGCTTTACGCCTTTCTCGATTGGGATGCGGAGGGGAGTTTCAAGGAGAGTAATGTCTGTTGTACATCCAGTATTCGCTTCCTTCAACAAACTAATGTACTGCGTGTTAATGCCCTGCTCTGCGAGCGCCTTTAATATTGCGTTAAACTCAACGCTATCGAAGGCCTTTTCATAGTCGACAAAAGCAATGCACGGCGGGAGTTTGTATTCACACACAATGGAAATAAAAATTTAAAAAAATAGAAGGAATGAGTGTCTGTTTTAGGGACTCTAAGAGAAGAGAACTTTTTTTTTTAATGGCATTTTCTCCCCCTTCACTTCTGAATTCTTGTCTACATCCTGTAGGATTGCTTGCATTTCACACCCACGTTCCTTGCTCTCCCATTGCAGCCAATGTCCTTCTAGATGAGAGATTGGAGGGGCATGCAATATGCCAATACAGGGCAATACAGCTGAGCCCACGGACTAGTCTTAGAACTGTCATTTATGTCCTACTCCTGGATACTCTGATCACCATTACTGTAATAAACCATGTAATAATAAGCCTTTTTCGACCAAAGCAAATGGATTGTTGCAGATTTATAGCGTGAGCTCACAGACAGCAGCTCACTAAATACACAAGCAGGTTTTTTTTAATGCAAGTAGAAGTAGCCAATTCCAAAAGATTATGGTGTGAAAAGTAGAGCGAAGACATGGCACAGGCTTAACAGCTAGAAATTTTTTGAAAATGAGACTAAAAATAAACACTGCAATTGAGGCAAACACGAAACACTTGTTTTGGGTCAATTGAAATGTTTAGTTGAAATTTTGACATTTTTACAGGTTTTTAATTTTTACACTATAAACTTAATTTCAAAATGAAAAGTCACTTTGATACAAAAATCTTGAAAATGACTAAATGGAATGCTTTGATCATATCAAAATGCTTTTTCTAATTTTTTTTCCCTAAGTGAAATTTTGACAGAATTGATACATTCCCACAGAAAGTTTCAGGTTCAATGAAAAATCATTTTCCAAGCAAAAAATGTTCCACTGGAAAGCTTTTGAACAGATCTTCTGTGAAAATTTGAGATGGAGTCATTCTGAGACAAATATGGAAGCCTACAATTACATTTTTTTCAGTTGCTTTTCATAACTGAACTTTTAATGATGCTTCAGTCCTAAGTGTAATGTTATGGTTGGGCCCTACCAAATTGACAGCTGTGAAAAGCCCATCACAGGTTGTGAAATCAGACCTCCCCTGTGAAATGTAACTATTGGATGGGCGGGGAAAGGGACAGGCCTGGGCTGGGGGTGCTATAGCCAGGGACTCCTGTCATTCACAGGCTCCAGCTGCTAGTCTGCCGGGCTGGGGAGGGATGGGATTTCCTCTTCCCACCTCCGACTATCTCTCCTGGCTGCAGGAAGGTCAGTGGCTGTGCTGCTTTCAGAGCTGGGCTCTGAAGTCAGCAGCTGTGGAGCTTCCTGCAGCCAGGGGAGATTCCTGAAGGTGGAGGTGAGTCTGATCTCCCCTGTGCTGCCGGGAGCGCCCCCACTGGGGCCTCCTAGCACTAGTCTTGGACAGGACTTCTCTTTCTGCACAGTAGGGTAACCAGATGTCCCGATTTTATAGGGTCTTTTTATAGTCCCAATTTGTGGGTCTTTTTCTTATATAGGCTCCTATTACCCCCCCACCCCCGTCCCGATTTTTCACATTTGCTGTCTGCACAGCCTACTGCACAGCCACTCTTGCAGGAGGAAGGGGAATCAGACCCACTTCTGGATTACACCCTCCCCCCAGATGCAGGAAGACAGTCACTGCTCTGAGGAGCTTGAAGTCTTAAACCCTAGTCTTGCAAGGAGAACTGAGTGAGTGAAGGATTCCACCTGTGTAGAGCTCATTGCAAGACTGAGGCCTTAGTACCCATTGGAAGATCTGCCTTATGAATCTGTTAGCAGGATTAAGCCTTAAGACTTCCCAGAATGGTGCATGACCCCTCTAAGGCTGTTCCATGCAAAACACTTCAGTTGATTTCAATAAATAATCTAGATGCAGAGCATGTGACTTAATTGTTGCCCTGTCATTGATGCCCTGGCCCTTTATGCAATATTGTTAAACCCCAAAGCTATGGGCTACTGTAATAAAATAATAAATAATCATTTACAAATCTCAATTTCATTCTTGGGTATTTAAAATAAGTAAGTATACTTGTATCTACATTCTCATTAAAAATAAATTAGTACTGTACAGAGCCGGTGTAATTCATATTAAATGGATTAAAAATTGGCTGAGTGATCTTAAAAAGGAATTGTAAATGGGGAAAAAGTCATCCAGAGGGGGCATTTCTAGTGGGGTCTCAGAGATATTGGTCCAGTAGTATTCATAGATTCTAAGGTCAGAAGGGACCATTGTGATCATCCAGTCTGACTTCTTCCTGCATAGCACTGGCTGTAGAACTTCCCTGAAATAATTCAGGGCGTATATTTTTAGAAAAACATCCAATCTTGGTTTAAAAATTGTCAGTGATAAAGAATCCACCATGACCCTTGGGAAATTGTTCCAATGATTAATTCAATATCTTTATCAATTATTTGAAAGAAAATATGAAATCATTGATAAAATGTGCAGATGACACAAATTGGAGGAATAGTAAATAATGACAGATCAGCTTTGCAGACGGATATGTATTGCTTGGTAAGGTGGGGTCATATGAACAATATGCATTTTAATACAGCTGAATGCGAGGTCACAACTAGGAACGAAGAATGTAGTCACACTTACCAAATGGGGGACTCTATCCTGGAATGCAGTACAGCTGGAAGGGATTTAGGGGTCATGGTAGATAACCAACTGAGCATGAGAATCTAGTGCAGGGATGGGCAAACTATAGCCCGTGGGCCAGATCTGGCCCACCAGGGCTTTGGATCTGGCTTGCAGGATTGCCACCCTTGTGGTGCCATAGGCCCCGCACTGCTGCTGAAAGTGGCCGGCACCATGTCCCTGCAGCCCCTGGGGATGGGACAGAGGGCTCCGTGCCTTCGCCTCCAGGTGTCACACCCCAATGGCCCCCCCCTCAAGTCCCCTGCGGAGGCAGATTAGTATTGTATGTTGCTAACGCTGTTGCAGGCATTGCAAAGTATTTTGAGAAGGGTTAAAGGTGAGAATGAAAGGTTCCTTTGCAGGTTACAACAGGCTGACGGGGAGGGGGGCGTGGGTGAATAAAGAAGAGAGCAGAGAACGCGTTAACTTCACGCTCCTGCTAGGCCCGAGATAAGACACTGACTCCAGCCAGCCCAAGGCCGCAGGGCACGTGACTCTTGGCTGCCTGCCAGAAGAGGGGGGCTTGATTCCATTCCGACCAGCTGGCCGTGAGAAAGGAGAGTTGTGGAATGGAATGCAGGGGCTGTGACAAGGAGCAAGACAACAAAGGCCAGCAAAAAAAATAAAAAACATGACTGTCTCCCAGCCCTAAAGCTGGTTGTTTTGGGAAAAGCTGAAAAGCCATGGAAGACCGATCTGGACTGGCACACACAGCATGGGAAACAAAGGTCTCTGAAGGAGACGCCCCCAAGAGGCCCCAGGGCTTAAAAACCCTCCCAAGAGCAAAAGCAAGTTGAAGATCACAGTGGACCCCGGATGACCTGTGCACAGGGCAAGAACTCCCGTCCACCCTTCCCCCTCTTCTTATGTTACACCCAGGCTTGGCCAGCCTCAATAGTGCGGGTGTGAGTATGAAAGTGGGTTAGTGCTTGGGGCACTAACGCTTTCTTCCTTCCTTCCTCTGAGTGACGTGAGAGCAGTCCCAACACTCACTGCTGTTATTTTATTAATAAAGCTTTAAAACTTAGACACTTGGTGTGTTTCGTCATCTCCTCCCCAAACGGTCCTGCAGTCTCAGACTAATCATCTGAGATCCTAGGCAGATTGGTAACCGAAATCTGCCACAGCTTTGGTGGAGAATTGCGGGGGGGGAGGCTGCGGTGCACACCATCTATTTTGCCCTTGGCATTTCACGTTTGCTCTGTCTAGTACTGGTGCTTTTTCATGTTGAGGATTGCATGATTAAAGGTGAGCCCCACCCTCAGTCGTAGTATGACTGAGAACCGGAGAGAGGTTTAGCATTCCTCTCTCCACCCTGGTCGGTGGGGGAAGGGTGCAGGTGGGTCTACCCCCGGTCGTAGCAGTACCGGGCGTTAGGAGGAGGACTTAGAGTTCCTCGCTCCAGGTACCGGTCCTCCGGTGTCAAATGAATCACCTAAAATCCTAGGCAGATTGGTAACAGAAATTTACCACACAGGCACCGCCCCCCCGCAGCTCCCATTGGCTGGGAATGGGGAACTGTGGCCAATGGGCGCTTCGGGGGAGGTACACTCAGGCGAGGGCAGCGCGCAGAGCCCTCTGCCCCTCCTCCCCCAGGGGCCGCAGGGACATGGTGCCAGCCGCTTACGGGAGCAGCGCAGGGCCAGGGCAGTCAGTAAGCCTGTCTTAGCGCCGCTGCCACCCTGGAGCCACTCCAGGTAAGCGGCGCTGGGATGGAGCCTCCACCCCAAACCTGTCCTGGACCCCGCACCCCAACCCCCTGTCCTGAGATCCCTGCTGCACTCCGTACCCCTTCCTGCACCCCAACCCCTGCTGCACCCCCTCCTGCACCCCAATTCCCTGCACTCTGCACCCCATCTAGATGACCTCCTGAGGTCTCTTCCAACCCTAATCTTCTATGATTAGTTTCATAGCATAGTTAATGAAACAGGCTGTTTGGAATTACTCTGGTTAATAATATGATGATAATATAGTAAAAAGAGAATAATATGAAAAAAGTCATTTAAAGTTGCTGCTACAGTTAGGACCAATCTATCATTTCTTATGTACCCCAAACTCTCATTGACTTCAGAATATAATTTGAATTTTGAATGTGAAAGCTGCATAGGGTGGCATGGCTGTTGGATGCTCACCCTTAGGGGGGAAAAATCGTTAAAACTTTTTATCCAGAGGTACTGTGCATTTGCTTTTCTTCAAATAGATAGACATAAAATCTGTCATGCCTCCTAATTGGTGGAGGTGGAATTTAAATCTTTGACAATGGGTTGATTCTTCCCTGGGAGAGAAATGAATGGTGCACATACCCAGCATATTGTTCTTTTTCTAGTTCGTTCACAGTATGGATACCAGTTGTCTGTTCACCTCTTACAAAGGTGGCAAAAGTTTTATAGCAAATCTTTATTCAGGAAATTCCTCATTCACTAACCCAACTAAAACATGCCTGGGTCCCAACTCTTTATGTAGGCTCTGCTGCTTTTCTGTCTCTGTAGTACACGTGTAACCAAGGACAAAATGTTTCATTTGCTGTTAAACTACGTTCAGCACCAGTTTAACTGCACTGGTTAGATGCTTGTTGTCAGTAAGGGAGAATTTTGCTTGTGTAGACCAGGTTTGTGTGTGGCAGGCACACTAAAAAGTTCTGCAGTACTGTAACTAATTCAGCATGACCATTTTAGCCCAGGGATACATTAAACTGTTTGCACTCTAACCGTTTACATCAAGCGGTTTGATTATGAATAGTTGTTGATAAATCTCATTTAATTACTTTTCTGGGTTTCATACTTGATTTCTCCTTTACAGATTCTTCAGTTTGAGGATATTTTGGCCAACCCATCCTACCGAGAGCACTTTCGATTGTACATGGAAAGGATGGACAAGAGGGCTTTGATTAGCCTTTGGGAGTCTGTGGAATATCTGAAGAATGCTAACAAGGTAGAAGTAGTGTGAAGTATATGGGGGCTTGTTAATAAAACTGAATCTTTATATGGTGAATTTTGTTGCAAAATCTATATATGAAAAAATTCTGTTAACATTTTCTTTTTTTAGTCTAAAAATGAACACTTATTCTTTAGCACAGAATGGTGCTAGACATTTCATTATTTCAACCTATTTATGTTGCCTTGGTCTTCTGATAACGGCAGAATTTAAAAGTCCTTTACTTTTTGAACAGAGAGGAGGAAAGAAAAGGAGTTATAAATGTGAATGATGATATAATGGGACATTGGACCATTGATGCTTTTCCAACATCGTCACATACAACAGCCCTTTTAAAAGAGGCAAAACCAGTATTGCGATTTTTCTTAACCCACTGAGAAATAATTTTCAGTAATTTATTGACTCTTTTATAGCTACCCTTACCTTATTACCAAGTAAATTACCAAGCAGTACCTCGTCTCGCTGCTCAAAACTTTTCAACTGGGCAGCTACTACACCTGCACTGTTGCTTTTATGCTACTCCTCCCGTTGGGATTGATGCAAAGTCCATTGAAGAGCATAGGCGTCTTTCCATTGAGACCCCTCTTCTGCTAGTGCAGAACACCTTTTGGCTCCAGAGTGATACGAGTAAAGTCATTAAAGTTTCTCATTGTAGAACACTGTACTGTATCTAGTGTGAGAAAACACCGCATGATAGGATCTGCCAATGGGGGTAGAAAAGTATAATTTAAAACTGCAAGAAGCAGTCTGAACACTGGAGGGGGTAAGTATGCTGTGGACACAGGGAGGACATATTTGTTTGTGAATATTGGAGTAGCCAGAGGTTTATATGTGACTATATTTGGTGAAATGTTCTGGATTTCCCTTAGCATGAAATCCGAATTTTCATGTTGAACATCAGTTATTATTCATTGATTGTCATTTATTCTCTTTTAAAAAAAAACATTTTCATCAAATCAGGGAGCAGGAACAATACCTCATCATGACTTAGATGAGAAATCACACACTATGAATAGTGAGTAGTAGAAGATGTGGTCCAAGTAACTGATTAACAAACATCCACAGGCTCAGATTTAACTACCAAGCACTTCATGACCTATTACTAGGGTTGCCCTTTGTATTTTCAAGAGTGATGAGTGTCGTGAGTCATGTTTGTCATTGTTTTTGAAGATGTTCTGTCATCTCATGCTTATACTACTCCATGGAATTCTATCCCTATCTGATAGACATGGGTCACTTGATATAGTTTTCAGGGAGATTGTCACATACATTGAGCATTTTCCTTTTTTTATTTAACCTCTTCCCTCATCTTTTGGTGCAAATTTCATCCCTATGCCCTTTTTGTATACACGGTGAATATGTTTGCATATTTGTTTTGGTGCTGTCGCTCACTAAATAATTTAGACTGGCTACAGTCCCATTTTATAAAACAGAAAATTTTCTGCAAAGAGAATTTGTACATCTGGTGAAAGCTAAGAAACCTGACACAACTAATACTCCTCTGAAATTTCAGTTTAGAATGGGGAGCAGAAAGCTGCTATAATATTCTCTTTCCGTCTCAATACAATACAAAAGCTGGTAAAGAGAGATCAAATTTTAGGGCTCAGTCATTTCCTTGGGTATGCAGACTTCCATCACTTTATATCTTGTAAAACTGACTATTCTGCATGGCTGCACAAGCATGGTAGCTGATATTAACATGAGATGTAGAGATGTGCACTCGCATATTTAGGCACAAGAGACAGCCAGTTCAACCTTAAATGAAATCCATGAGGATTCTGAGACATGGTCCTCTTTTACACTTATTTTTCTCTTCTTTCCCCGATCCCTACCCCTTTATTTTCCAGACTGAAATACCTCAACTAGTGAGTGAAATTTATCAGAATTTCTTTGTGGAAAGCAGAGAAATCCCCGTGGAAAAGTCACTTTACAAAGAAATACAGCAAAGTCTTGTGGGCAATAAAGGCATTGAAGTTTTCTACAAAATTCAGACTGATGTTTATGAAACACTAAAGGACAGGTACTATCCCTCCTTCATTGTCAGTGATTTATATGAGAGGCTGATCAAGAAAGAAGAAGAGAGAATTGCCGTTCAGTTGACTTCTGAGGACAAGGATGACGTGGTGAGTCAAATCTACAATTCTTGCTGCTTTTATAACTGGTGAATGAGCTGAGTGAAAAGCTAAGGAGTACTTCCTATTCTCAAGCTTTGTGCTTATTTTACTACTTTCTCAGATCTTTGTTGTTTACATCTCCTGAGCTATTCCACCAAACACCACAAAGTTGATCATATTCCATTTTTTCAGGTTTTACACAAGTCTCTAATAGTCTGTATATAGCAAAGAGGCACTTTGTCTTGTCTTCGGTTCCAGGGATGCAAAGTGTTTGCTGTTGATGAAGGAAGGATTTTGCTCAGCTCTGCTAAACTAGTGAGAAGCTGTTTAGTCTCTTCTGAGAAGACTTGAAATGTCAGAGTTACCTTTGTACTTCATAGTTACAAAGAACAATTTGCATTCTTTGATCCAAGAAGAGTAGCTGCAAGGATGTCTGTGCTTGGATCATCAGTAGGGTGCATGGCATTATTAAATACACAATATACACGAGCAATACGATTATGATAATGGTAAACCTTGCCATTTAATTTTTAGCTTTCATTTTTACATATCTCCAGTTGCTTACATGTTGGCTCTTTGCTTTATTATGTGATCATAATATGATGTTGAACGTATGACAGGGGGTCTAAAAAGATACTACACTTAACAATTAACTGATGCATGATTTCCTTAACATCAAATGGAGCAAAATGACGGACTGGTTGAACTTTGTTAAAGTAATTAAGAGCTTGTGAGGTTTGTAAAAGCTTTCAAATACCAAGCTTTTCATACTCCATGGTGAGCATGTCTATCCTTCTACTCTTTAGATCCTGAGCATTTTGTTCTAGATATCAACTCACAAGCTTTGCCTTTTCGTAAAGGAAGTGGAAGATGAGTTTTCAGTTATTTATTTTGTTTTGTTTTCAACTGTTTACAATTTAAGTTGACTTAAACAATTATTATTTCAATCTGGAGTTTGTACTAATCACATATATTGATCAAACTAAAGTAAGTTGAAAGGAGAGAAGAAAACAATTGTCTACATCTTCTATAAACTAACTTCCTCCCCAGTGAGCTCTAATGTATAAAGCCTCAAACCCCTGAAGAATATATGTACTGAAAGCAGTATAAAAGGGGGTAGGGGAATGATGCCCAAGAGCTTATATAGCCCATGTCTTAGATGAAAAGAAAATATTATTGTGTATTCAGAATCTTAGTGCTTTTTATTAATTTACCAAAGAAATTAACTTTTATGCTATATTAGAGGATAAAGCTGAAAAACAAAAAGTGCAACTTGACTTGGAGATATTAAAGATGAAATTCAAAATACTATAAGAAGACTTTCCAAATGGCAGCTCTCCAGGCCAGATGTCTTTGCAGGCAAGTTCTATAAATCTTTTCAGGAGCTAGATCAGAGACACTTATTTTGCTACCCTTTTAACCGAGGATCTCAAAGCACTCTACAGGCATTAATGAATAAAGCCTAACAACTCTCCGGCAAGACAGAACTGGAATTAGCACCCAGATATGCTGACTCACGCTTTGCAGTCCTAAACACTAGGAAACAGTAACTCAGAATCTGAGGTTTTCAGATTTAATAGTTAAATATGATTGAAAGGTCTTCAAATGAAACTTTGGATTCTATCCATCCCTTGTTCTCCACACATGGTTTTGAGAGGCAAACTATCCTAGGGAAATACTTCAAACACACAGTTTTGTAGAATGTTTCCTCTTTTAATGTTTGCTCTTCTGTTAAATGGGTTTTTTCTTGGTAAGGGATTCAAAGATCCTGCTTCTCTTTCTGTTGTTCAGCTATGTATATTCCAAATCATAGGGAGACAAAAGGCACCTCAAAAAGTCAGGAAACACTGACTTATTGCCCAGAAGTGGCAAAGTATTAAAAAAAAAAAAAGTTGTGTGATTTTGATTTCCTTATGTATGTTATCTAGAGCCTGACACAGATAGCATTTTCCCTAAAGAAACTGATACAACATTTCAAGAATAGCTGTTGGTTTTCTTTTTGGTCAGATAGAATTTATCTTGGACTCTCCTACCGTCATCAGCACCTAATTCTTCAGCATTACCATCAGTTATCTTTCCTTTAAATCCCTGAGGGAATATGTGCAGATTTTGAAGGCTGCACTTTGGTCTTTGCAGGTCTCGTTCCATCTGTCAACAACCCTGCAGTGTGGATAAAGATTTTTTAAAACTGTTTATCACAAATTGCAAATGAAGAGTGTACAATTAGAGCACTTCTCTCTAATACAGCAATGCTAATTGCTCTACAGTGAGCCTCAAGAGGCTTTGAACTGAGCATAAGAAGTGGTGAATCTTGTCTGCAGAAGCTTTCACAGGCTTTCAGATATGGGGGAAAATAATACTGTTGGCTAATGGTCCTTCAGTTTCATATATAGCAAAAGATGCAACTGAGAAATCATTTTCCTCAGGCATAGTTATATTTCTGGAGGGTTCGTTTTTGTTAGTAGAAACTTATGGCTTGATTACCACCACAGCACCCCCCCTCCCCCCCCCAGTGGTGCTTGTTTCCCATGAGGGCGTGGGAGCCAGGGGTACTTGGCACTTCTGAAAAATCAGGCTGAAAGGTTTCGTTACCTATCTTTAGAGGCAGAGCTGTACTGTGAGGGGAGGGCAAGAGGTGCACCATCCAGCTGACCCATAATATCTCCAGAGATGCTGTTGGAGGGAGCTTTCTGGACAGTGAGGCTTGTTATAGCTTGTACAACAGATAGAGCGAGCACTCCCCTTCTTCCACAGTTGCCACTCTTCTGCACTAGTGCCAGCACATAGGGAGGAGTGGGGCAGTGGCCCTGCCTGTGTCACAACCAGACATGCTCCCTGGGGTCTCCAGTGCTTCTGGCATCACTGCCTGGACTTCCCTTGCACTTCCCACCTGCAGTCATCTTGTAGTTCCCCTTCCGAGGGCTTCTTGCTGTCTCCCCAGTGCACCTGTGTTGGAGTGACCCTATGTAAATATGTGTTGGAGTGGCAATATATTTCTACCATCTTCAAGACTCAGAGCTGCAGTATTTACTCAGTGTGTGGCTTTGAATACTAATTATGACCACCAACTTGTATCCTGCTTTTGTATTCCAAATGTTGTCTTATTCTCACTTACAATTAAACTGGGGCTTTAAGTCCGTTTATACTACCAGAGCATCCTAAATGGGACTTAGTGTAACTGAGAATAAGGCTCTTTGTCAGCTTCTTACTGCTACATTACATGACAGATTTGGAAGTAAAAATAAGAAGCTATTATAACTTTTGCACACATGTCCTTTTATTTCGGGATTTGTCTATACCAGTGGTTCTCAAACTGTGTGCCTGAAAACCCAAAGTGCTTTGCAACCCCATTTTAATGGGATCGCCAGGGCTGGCTTAGACTTGCTGGGTCAGGGGCTGAAGCCAAAGCCAAAACCCTACTGTCTGGGGACGAAGCCTGAGGGCTTCAGCCTTAGGCAGTGGGACTGAGATTACAGGCCCCCTGCCTGGGGCTGAAGCCCTTGGGCTTTGGCCCCTCCACGCGGGGAGGCAGTGATGGGGCGGGCTCAGGCTTCGGTCCCTCCTCCTGGGGTCGTGTAGTAAGTTTTGTTGTCAGAAGAGGGTTGCGGTGCAGTGAAGTTTGAGAACCCCTGGTCTACACTGAGATTAATTGTTTGTTGTACATAGATGTAAAGTGCAAATAATGAAGCATGCATAGCAAACAAGTAACAGCTTTAACTTATTTTGCATCAGTGATATAGACTTTTTAATAACTAACATTTTTATTTCTAGAGCCAAGGTTGTGAAGAAGTTATTGATGAATGCAGTGCAAGAATTAATGAGCAGGCCAATTACGCTGTAAATAAACTTCGCCAGCTAAATGACAAACTTGAATATAAGAGACAGGCTCTTAATTCCATATGTAATTCACCAAAGCCTGACAAAAAGGTAATGCTTTCAGTAGTCTGTCTGAATTTATTTTACTTATTTGTGTCTGTGATACCAACAGGGTGTTAGCTATTTTCCAGACAGGTATAAAGACAAGGTCCCTGTTTTAAAGAATTTACAATTTAAAAGAGCGTCAGAACCACTGTCATAAATATTTCAAAAATGAATTTAAATGTCTCTTGTTCCTCATAATTTATAGTACCCTCTTAGAACCCTGGAAATGTTTCCCCAATAGTTTTTATCCTCTTCAGTTTTGCAAATACGATTTCTTCCCTACATCTGTATCTGCTTCTTCCAATTGAGTTGTTATAGCAACCCAAGCCAACAAGACTGCTCTGTATACTCTTCCTCGTTGCTGCTTCAACAGCATTGCAGCTCTGGAGATCAGATCTGTCTGTAAACTCTGCTGGCCCTGCAGTTACAGAGCACAATGCCTTGTAGTTCCCACAGTGGTGATAGGTTTACTTAATTTTTAAAAAAATATCAGAGTGGCTAAATTTCTTTACAAGGAGCTATTTAGAATCCTAAGGGCATTATTTCACCAAACTGTAGTTATTCTAAGATGGGTGAAAATTTTAACCCTACAGTATTGGGACCAAAATCACACCCTAGATTTTTGCTCTTTAGAATACGTTACACCAGGCCTGCACAACTCGTAAAGTGGCGAGGGCTATATTACTCCAAAGAAAACAGCTGAGGGCCGAAACCCCCCGGACCCGCAGAAACACACCCCCCCCCCCAGCCGCCGCGGGCCGCCCGCCCCGCGGAAACAACCCCTCCTTCCCCAGCGCTGGGGTGTGGAAGCCTGTAGAGGGGGAAAGAAACAGCGCACATAGGGTGACCGGATCACAGCAGTATAATAGGACCCGCCCCCTCCCCGCTCGGCCCCACCATCACGCCCCCAGGGGTCACTATATTACAGCACGCAACAGTCAGTCAATGCAGTTGTAGATAAATCTCTGCATTATGCATTTTTGTATAACTTTTATATGACTTTTTATTGAACCTTGATAATACGTTATAGCAGGCCCCTAAGGTAGTATAATGAAGGTAAAAGAAAAATGTCTTTTTGCTAGAAGTAGAATAAGATCTTCCCCCCACTTTGTATTCAATTGCCCTGTTGAATGAATGAGGTGTGAATGAGGAAGGCGTGGAAGGCAGGCACCTCCAGACAGCTGCAACCCTTGGAGAGGGGATGGGAACCAGACCAAGGACAATCAAACTTGTCAAGTGGGCTGACTAGAGAAGAGCAGACATACTGATGGCCTCGGGGGTTAGAAGCAAGCACCTTCCTTTGGGAACATCCTCTGTGCAGCATTGGGACAAGTGCCAGCCCAGAGACAAGCAGCAAAAAGGACCAACGGACACAGTCCCAGATTTTGGGCCGCACAGTGAGCCCACCTACTCACTCCCTCCCCCCCCTCGCGGGCTGCACAGTGAGCCCACGCAGGCTGCATGCGGCCCCCGGGCTGCATGTTGTGCAGGCCTGCGTTACACCATTTACCCTAAAATTATTATTTTTAGAAATGGGTTGGGATGGTGGATCTGGATTCGGATCTTGCTAAAGTTCAGGTTTAAAGATGATATAGTGCTGTAGTGCAGCTATGACTGAGTCAAAATCTTGAGTTCTTGTGAGATTTTGTCCCCAAACAGTGGATGTCTTCTGAAGTCAAGCTATTCTTGTAAAACTCCCACAGTCTTGAGCCAGTTCTCCTTCTGGTGAGATCTTTTCCACACTGGGGAAGGCTCAGATATAGATATTCAAATCCAAATGCCCTTCTCCCTGGAAATGTCAAGGGTAGTATTTTCAAATTCACGGTATTAGTTCTGATCCTTTACTGATTTATTTTGGTGAGGATTTTCTTTCTTTTTAGCCTTTTGTTCCAGTAACTGTGGCCACAGAGTAGAAAGGATATAACAGATGCTGTGTTGAAGGTCAAGTGGTCTGAAGAAAAAATCAGAGATGCTGAGCATACACAGTTCACACTGAAATCAATGGGAGCTGGAGTTTCACAGCTGCTCTGAAAATCAGGCCACTGCTATATTTAATGAACACAAAAGGAAAATATTGGTTGAATTATTAACAACAAATTTCAGTAAGTTCTTTCCTCAGCTCTGTTAAATTGGATGAAAATCAGCAATTCTTAATTTGAAAGATGGATCCCTCATTTCTTTCAACTCTTAAAATGTTGAAATGAATCTCTCTAAGGATCAGAAAGGGAG
Organism: Macrochelys suwanniensis; assembly: GCA_033296515.1. Taxonomy (NCBI): domain Eukaryota; kingdom Metazoa; phylum Chordata; order Testudines; family Chelydridae; genus Macrochelys; species Macrochelys suwanniensis. Next base: position 80,530,282 of record CM065779.1, read on the forward strand.
AACATTTAAAAAAAAGTAGATAGTTTAACCCTTTATTTTTTCAATGTATTTAACTGACCTTTTAAAATGTTTGTAGGCTCAAGAATGGCCAGCAGATTTTAAATGACCTTTTCAAAATCTAAATCTGCCACTCAGTTCATTTTATTTCTTTGCAAATCACTGCTCTCTTTATGGGATCTATACAGAAACAACATGTGAACTCATCACAGGTTTGTAGCACCAATAAATTTATATGCTAATTCCTCAATTGGTGCTTATATCCTCAATGATGTAAACAAGGAAGAAAAGAGCTGTTAATTTCAGATCCATCAGAAATGTGAAGAAGGGATTAATGATTGCAAATGGAAAATAGCAATCTGTAGAGAGACCTCCTTAATTTCAATTGTCTTGGGAGCATATTAAAAACAGCAGAGCTCACACAAAAAGATAATGCTAAGCAGTGTTTAGCAGTGTCCTTTTAAAAATAAAAAGCACTGCCATGCACGATATTTCAACCGTTGTCTTTGATTATATGTCAGTGTGGATTCCACTATAGTTGTGCATGTGCTTCATGTGTGCAAGATCAGTGTCTTCTGAATAGCAGTGTCCATTAGGGCTGTGCATGTGCCCTGTGCCACCTCATGCTTCCTTGTGAGCATAAAGGGAGGAGTGGCCATGACCGTCCCTCAGTTCCCTCTTGGCACCCATGCCAGCAAGACATAACACAGTGGTATCTGATTCACCATCTCTTTAGTGCTTCATTCTTCTCATCAGCTTTGCCTGATTGGACTCGGAAAGGACAACAGCCCTGTACAGTGGAGTAAGGCACTTTGTGTCAACCTCTGTACCTAACGGCACACTCCAAACCATGATTAATTAAACGCTTCCTGTGTTGTGATGGACTAATCCCACTCACAGCTGCTGCCTGGGCGAGAGCCAGGTTCCAGACAGATGCAGCGCTTGCCATTCCTTTTTCTCCAAGATGTGTAAGTCCAGATAGAGTCTGTGAAAATCACTTTTGAACTGGAGGAAATGGCAACGCCTAACAGGAGCAGAAGAAGCCATCTTTGGCTAGTGCCTCCTCCAGCCGACACCTCATGCTGGGATCCAGCAGTGAGAAAAAGCCAAAAAGGTATAGAAGGCACTGGCACTGACAGTCCTGGTGCCAGCAGCCCTAGTATTGGCAGCCTTGATACCAGTATCCCCAGCATCAACCCCAGCACCCACGGACCCAATGCCAAAGACCATCACCAAAAGGCAGGCCGACACGGAGCATAGGCAGAAGCATAGCTCTGAGCATCATTCTGGGTTGTCTTGAATGGAGGGATGTAAACACCAATCCCTCCGAGACAAATCCTCTAAGCCCTTCGGTGGTTCAAGGGCTGGAGAGTTGAGTTCGACTGCAGTGTAGAGGAAGAGCTGGAGAAGAGGAATAGCCCAATACTGTCCTTGCCACCAGCATCGATGCTGGCACTAAGGATTTATCCCATTGTGGTGCTAAGATGCAGTTTGGAGGCAGAATGCATATTTCCACTCAAGATATCCGCCACACCAAGACCATTGCAGGCACTGGATTGCCCTACCCAATGGTGCCACCATTCAATGAGATATACTCAGTATCACCTTTGCCATCCCACTCATTCTCACTGAAATGAAGCTGGGATAGGGGATCATGCAGGAGGCAGTGGAGGCTCCTTGTTTAGGGCACAAATACAGGCAAAACGCAAGGGGCAGTGGGTGGGTCATCCTCAATTTCAGTGCCCGATCACTTCATGGTTCTCCAGGATTTGCAAATCCAGATCACTGAGACCCTGGACACTGAAACCTTGGTAATCCAGGAAAAGTCCTATAAACTCTTTGACCTCCTGAGCGCCTCATCCCCAGCCAGGATTGTGCTCCCCATCAACAAGGGTATGTGCAAGCTGGTGAAGTGACTTTGGTAGGCTCCAGCCACAGTTTGTTCTTCATCTAAGAGGATTTGAAAGAGGTACCAGGTTTCACAAAAGGATTTGAGGCATTTCTGTATCCAGGTCCCTGGTGGCATTAGTGGTACAGGGTTTAAAAAAAAAAAAAAAAAAAAAGTGCACCTTAAAAGAGAGCACTCAGAAACTGGAACTCTTCAGGCACAAGGCTTAGTCCTCCATCTAACTACAGCTCTGCATTGTGAGCGATCAGGCCTTGTTCTTGAAATAGTTTTCTCACCTGGGAGAGAGTGGTCCCCTTCCTACCAAAAATCTCACAAGATAGTAGGGAGTAACTGAGAGATCATGAAGGAGGGCCAAATAGTCACAACGTCTGCTTTCCTAGCAGCTGTGGATGCATTGGACACAGCTGCCACATTGATGGCCGTGGTGGTCCCCATGAGATGGGCCTTTTGGTTTCAAGCATCCAGCATTACTAAGGAGATGCAGTGCACCATACAGGACCTGCTCTTCTAAGCGATGGGCCTCTTCAGTAGCCAAACAGATGATGCACTCCACTCCCTAAACAATTCTAGGGCTATGCTGTGATCACTAGGGAAGTACACCCCAGCCCCCTATGATTAAGCTACACTAATAATCAACCCCAAGAGCGTGAGAGCTCTCTCCTCTTCCCTGACTACTTAATCAGAGTACCCTTCACGAAACCAGGTACTCCAGGAGACAGCTGTCTTCCTCCTCTTTTGTCATGTACCCAGCACCGTTCCAGAGGCAGCAGGTTTGGCAGGAATGTGGGATCCACACTGACACATGCTCTAAGAACAAAGTATGGTTACCTACCCCATAGTAACTGGGTCTTTGAGATGCGACCCACCCTGCTTTTTGGAGTCCTCAGCTATCCTGGGCTTTGAATTGTCAGGGAGCTGTGGGAAGGTCACAGCCACTCTACTCTTTATACCCTCACATGAGTCCAGAGGGGCCCCGGGTGAATGTGATGAAGGTGTGGAAATAAAAGGATGATGTGACTAGTTGGTGGGAGAGGGCGATTTGAGTGGCAGTGTGACTGGTGTATGCTTTTGGGGGGAGGAAATGTGATAAATGGGAATATGTCACTATTCTTTCCCTCAACCTTCCAGACTCCTCTTGCAGAGACCCACCTCCCCTTGCTCTGGAGCAGTGGTTTTTTCAATGGTCGTGGAATGTAAGGTACTGGGTCACGGCCCACCTCGCACTACTGGGTTGTGGAATGTAAGGCACTGGGTCCTGGCCCCACCCCGCAGCCCTCACCCCCACACTCCAACCCTCTGCCCGAGCTCTGATCCCCCCCCACATCCTAAACCCCTCATCCTCAGCTGTGTCGCGTCACGGGCATCAACAATTTTCTTCAACTGGGTTGCCAGAAAAATGTTTGAAAAACACTGCTCTAGAGTGCCCCTAAGGTTCCTCTCCTGCCTCCTATCTTATCTCTAAAGTCAAGCCCCTTAAGTTATATCTGTGCAAACTCAGAGTCTAGTGTATCAGGAACTAGCTTGTCACTTGTCAAGCAGAGCAGCCAACTGCTCTTTGATGTTGCTGAGTTATAAGCAAGGGATTCTAGGACATTATCTGAGACCTATTAGCATGGCAGAATGAGAGGATATGGCAGGTAAAGGCAACTGCTAGGGCTGATTTAAAAGTTGAAGTGGGAGGGAGGGAGGAACCCAGATGAGGAGCGGAACCCAGAGATTACAGAGGAGGTAGGGTGACCAGATAGCAAGTGTGAAAAATCGGGACGGGGTGGGGGGTATTAGGCGCCTTTATAAGACAACCCCAAATATCGGGACTATCCCTATAAAAGCAGGACATCTGGTCACTCTAAGTGGAGGTGATGGGCAGAAGTGGCTGAATGTTGTTCTTGTTAGGTTTGTCCTGGTTTTGAAAAAACTACTGGCGTATTTAGACTAACTGAGACAGTGTCTGACTTTTGAAACCAGGACTATATATTTAGCAACATAAAGGGAATGATGTGAGCACAAATGTGTCAGGATTGATAAATAGTATCAGATAATGTCAGGACACGATGACCATTTAAATCAATGGGAGTTTTCCTAATACCTGAAAAGTGTTACTACCTCTTTGGATTAATATGAAGTTTTAGTTACCATGCAACAGAGTCCTTTAGTCCACGCAGTCAAGAGAGTCAGGTGTTTGTTCTGTCCCCTTCACAGATGGCTGTTTCCACACAGTGAAAAGATGAAAGTTTAAAGGTGAACTGCAAACTTTGAAATGAAAGTGAAGTTTGTTTGCTGAATAACCTGATCACCAGGTTGTAGAAGGGCATTCAGTCAAAATTTAAACTAAACTTAAAATAGTCCTTCAAATCCTCCATGATCTCTTTGGTGAGCAAGAAGGATTTCAGAGAGAAGAAAAAGTACTTCCAGTTAAAGATGGTCTCCACGTGAATTAGGCTTCATATCTATACATAGTTTTACAGAACAAAATACCACAAAAATGTTTGAGTTAAATACCCACTCAAAAAGTCCACTTGACACTTGTTTGTGTTTGAAATTATTCTCCCAGGTTGTTTGCCTCCCAAACATTGCAGTGTAGGGCTAGTTTATGAGAATCAGAAAGTAAAACTCACCTGTCCTATTTTCATTCATTAGACTCTGAGGAATGCAAAATGTGAACAAACAGTATAAGTGATTAAAGGTAAATTCATTTTAACAATTCTTTCCATTTTAATAATATGAGAAGATATTAGTGATGCAGGTAAGGAAATCTAGTTACTTTAGAAATACAGAAACATTTTATTTGCTTAAGTATCATCAAGAATATAGAATGATACATTTTCATGCAAAATATTACACACTTTACAGTGATATAGCATTTGAGTGCAACAGATTTGTTTCTGTAACACTCTTTACTATATAACCCTAAGTATAAGAAAAACACAATTGTAAATCATAATAAAAATGTGTGCATATAAACATAGGAACACATACACTCACATGGTTAGCTACAAAATTCTCAAAATTGTAATGCTATTTGAGAAAATGGTTGTATACAATTTTATTCCTATTTTAACCTGTTGATTTAAGTAGCATTACAGTTTTTAAGGTTTTGCTTAATCAGTGCTATCTGTATAACCAAACCATTATGACATATTATATTCACATCTGAATCATTGCTTGTTATCTCATCTTTACCTTGAGACTATGATTTATTACACACGCATGCATGCGCACACTTTTATTTCTGACAATGAAAAATATGGAGAGAGATTCATTATGCCTTTCTGCATTGTTACACATTTTGAAATGTGTTTAATAAAATTGAATCAGTAGTGGTATAGTGTCTTGATATTTTGTTATGTAAGATCAACAACTGTTTACCCATAGTCGCACCATACCAATTTCTGTGGATCTATTCATTCTTTGTTGTCGTCTGAGTCTTTCCATGATTTCACTATTACATTCTTCGTTGCCAGAATAAAGTAATTTTAAAGACATCTGTATGCAGGTAGTACTGGAAAATCTAGATGCTGTCTCAAGAAGGATGATAGCTGTTTGAAGAGAGAGTTGTATACCTGTAATTTTAAATGATCCTTCACCTTACAAGAGACAAAATTATTTAATATATAGAGGCAAAATTGTTGTAAATGTATAAATGTGACCACCAAGTTGCTTCTTCCCTGGTACGAGTTGGTCAAGGAGGACTTTAAATGAAGCTGAGTTTGTGTGCTATTTCATAGAAGTGAAAGTATCAACTTGTTTTCTTAACTGTTTCTAATCACACATTTTTACATCTATTCCAAACATTTTCTTACAATCATGTTCTGTAACAGTAATTTGCAAATCATTTTGCCATTTGTAAGATACAGCTTTCTTTCTTTTAGAGGATGATCCCTTTGAGAGTTATGTCCAAGCAAGAAAGTCTTTTAAATGTATATTTTCCAAAATAATTAATGCTCTTTGGATTTTTGGGGGCCTTTTAAATTGTAACTCCTTGGAATGCTTAGTTACATAATTAAGACACAAGGAATGAAAACTATTCACTGGTTGTTCAGTCATGTTAAGTATTTCCTAAAGAGAGAAACTTGTCAACAGAGAGTACCTACAATGTTTATATAATCTTTAACTTGAAAGTGTTCCTTTAAAAATATTTCTGTACTGTTTGCCCCCTCTAGCCCCGTGAATGGTGATATTCGGCATGTATTTCTGGGCCTATTTCAGGTGTGGTTTTCTTAGCACTGCAAGTCGACTTTTAATTGATACAATGTATTCTACCAATCTATATTAGACTGTGTAGATTGTACTGATTTGGGTTTTTTTGTAATGACTTGTCCCACTGGATTATTCCTTTTTTTCTCCCCTCCCCTGCACTCTTTCCATCTCTTGAATATTATAACCAAAGAAACCAGTGGCTATGTTATTTAAGGCCGTTTCCTACCAGTTGTAATTCCTATATTTTCCTTGCCAGATTGTTTCCAAATTGAAGGATGAAATTACTCTGATGGAGAGAGAACACAGTGACCTTCGGCTGCACATTGCAAGAACAGATTGGTGGTGTGAAAATCTTGGCATGTGGAAAGCCTTCATAAATACAGGCGAGGTATATTTTTGCTATGTTTTTATCCTCTGGTTCAGTTCAAATTTTCAGGGTATAAAGAAAAAGAAATGCGTACATTCATTTTGTCAGAGTTTATTTAAAACCACCTCATTAAGCTCTTTCCCCTTCTCCTCCCCTCCCCCCCATTCACAAACCCTCTCATCCTTCAGCTCTGTTATTCAGGAGCTATTGGAACATCTGTGAATATATCAATGGTTTCAGGCATAGGATAAAGTGGCATGGTGTCTAAGGAACAGCTTTGTGCATCAACAATGAGCACATTGATATCTGTGCCTTGTAATCTTATGATGCTAATTGACTGAGATACAGTGCTGTTGTTGGCATGTATGGTGTTGGGATTCCCGTGATACCTCTTCCACTCAGTTCCCGAAGAACTCAGTTGGAATCCAGTCTCATCACTCAGTTTCCTTTATTTGGCATACAGCAAAGCTACGCTGAGTTGATCAGACTCAACAGTAGGGCGTGGGTATAGGGGGTGTACCACACATCCAAAGTTACGCGGCAAACTTCTTCCTCCGTACACATTTTTACATTACATTGCATTTACTATACATTGCATCACACGTTTTGGGATTGACTTGGTCACTTTGTAGGAACCAATCCCTGTACAGCATGCTCTGTCCAATCCGTTCACCGTCCATGTACAACTTACTCTTTACCTCATCTTACGTTCCAGGATTATATTGTCCATTGTAAATGGCTCCTTGGGTGTTTCCCCCTTATCTTAACTAGTACAGACTTTTTTTTCCAGCCTGCTGATCCATTTACTTATCCTAATGAGCACAAATACTCTGTTTTTAGCATGCTAATCAATGTACCTCCCTACTCATGCCTTTCAAGGAATTAGGCCTTTCCCATGTTTAATTACTTAGGTCATGCCAGCAATACATTCCTACTCATAGAAGACCCAATATTTGCACTTGCTGTATTTCATATTATGATCTTCTATACCAATTCAGTTTTAAGGGACTGTTAGAGATACTGCATGAGGAGTAGGCAAGCCAGCTTATAAGGTGAAACACTCAAAGGGAATTTCTGAAGTACTTTGTCACTGGGTGAACCTTAGAGGAAAGGGTGATTCTTCGAGTAGTGTAGTGTCCCTATGGGTGCTCCACTGTAGGCATTTGTGACTCCACATGCCCGGTTGTTCATGAGATGTTTGCAGATGTGGCTCATGTCCTGGTGCAGATTTTAGTGTTCCTTGCTTTGAAGAAGATGACTCAAGCTACCCAACTTTTGCTTTAGAACTACAGCCATGCAAAGTTATGAAATGAATTCTTGCAACTTGTACAATTCAACCCACCAACTTACTGATTGGACAATGAAAGATAAGAAGTGTGGAATCTCTCTTATTCCATTACATGTATTAAGTAGTAAACAAGAAGCATTTGTTGCAAAGGGGGTGTTGTCCAGTATTAGTCATACTTACCTCATCAGACCAGTACATAGATCCTCCTTGAGTGTTTCCTCTGCAACAGAACTTAATGCCTGATCTTTAAAAGTGTTTGTAAACCCTACTATTTTTCTTTACACTTTTAAAAATCTGTTTCTCATTAAATAAAGAAGATTGTTTTCTGAACCTCAGGGATGCCTACATGCACACTGAGACTATTTCTTAGTCACAGCATACATCTTGTGTAGTAGAGATGCAGCAATTCTAGATGCTTTTAAAGCTAAGTCAGCTCTGTGTGCATTGATGCTGTGGTTAGTACTACAGCCCTGAAAGTAAGTAGGTAAGTGTGTATGCATGTGTGTGTGTCTTCATAGATTCTAAGCCAAAAGAGACAATTGTGATCATCTAGTCTGACCTTCTGTATCACACAGGCCATAGAACTTCTTCAAAATAATTCCTAGAAGAGATCTTTTAGAAAAAAACATAAATTTTTAATTTTAAGTGATGGAAAATCCACTATGACCCTTGGTAAATTGTTCTAGTGGTTTATTACTCTCCCTGTTAAAAATGTACACCTTATTTCCAGTCTGAATTTGTGTAGCTTCATCTTCCAGCCATTGGATCATGTTATACCTTCCTCTGCTAGACTCAAGAGCCATTTATTAAATATTTGTTCCCCATGTAAACATTATAAGCTGTAATTAAGTCACCCCTTAACCATTCCTTTGTTTAGCTAAATAGATTGAGATGTTTGACTCAATCACTAAAAAGCATGTTTTCTAATCTCTTAAATTCTTGTTTCATTTTATTCAAGATTTCTAAGTTATAGCATTAACATGTACAGCTAAAATCCTGACCTGGCAAGTCAGTAATGCCTAGCACCCAAAGAGGTAGTTGTTTATGGGGGCGGGGGAGGGGGGGTTTGCAAATAGGTGTCAGGGGTCACAACTACCCTTCTTTTCCCTTCCCTTTTTACTAAATGGATGGGGTGTTCTGGCCTGATCCCAGTTAAATAGGAGGAGGGGGTTCTGGGTGTGGTCCCAGTATAATAACGGGAGTCCCAGTATGGAACTGGTTGAGAGCCAGTGACCTAAATGAATAACTTATAAGGACCAGTAGACTAAGCAATTAGGTGCATGTTGAAACCTGAATTGTATTTTATTTATACAGCACTGTGATTGAATGGAAAGGCTGAGTTTCGAAAGTCTGGAAGTTGCAGTTCTTTCAAGCAAAGATTTAGTGAATAATTCTAAAGTTTTCTAGCTGTAGAGAATAGATCAGTTCAGAGGACCTAAATAGTCAGCACCGTTTCCTTTTCTATAACGCTGATTGTTACTTATCTCAGTTTCTGGTGTGATGGCAAGATGTGTTTTAGAAAGAGAATTAGTTTATAACTCATTCTAATGTAGCCTGAAGTCACAGTGTACAATCCTTATTGTAGAGAGTCTTAGTGAAGGCAGATGTTACTGTATTGCTGTATAGAGTGACTCACTGGGAAAGGAAATAGTCTGTGACTGTACAATTTTTTAACTGAAACCTAAATAAGCAATATATAAAATTCTAAATGGATTTGTGTGGCAATAAAAAAATGCAAAATCTAAGCCCTATTTATAGTAGATCTTGACTTGCGTATGTCAATTTTTAAGGTTTCTATTTATCACAAAAGCATGTAGCTGTATGAAATAAAAATATAGTCATTGTAAATGTTGCAGTCTGCAGATGTTTCAAAACAAACTGTCCTGATAAAACTGTCTTTGGAGCCCAAATATTTTGGATGTTTTATAGAAACTGAGAGGAGGATTTAATGTAATTGTAGTAGAAAAACGGTAATCTTACATGAGTGAGACTTGCAATTACACTTCATATAACACTCTTAAGACACATCCTCAGCTATTGTCAATTGGCATAGCTCCACAATGGAGTGGAGCTGCACTAATTTACACCAGCTAAGAATCTGGCCTTCCCACTGTAAAACCTCTTTTGATCCTTTAGTGTTTCATGTTTTGGGTGAGAACTCTTTTTCTTCCCCGTCTGAAAACAGAATAATCCAGTTCTAGAACATAATTTTAAAAAATGTTGATTTTTGACAAGGAATGGTATTTATAGATCTAGAATATTGGGCAAATCCTGCTCACATCAGTCATTCAGATAGTTCCATTATAGTCAGTGAGACTCCTAGCGTGAGCATGGTGAGCAGTTTACTTTCCGTCAGGTTATGAAAAATAAATACCATTTGCCAGACATACATTTAATGCATTCTTTATATGTTCCAAGGGAATGGTAAAAGCCTTCCCCTTAGTCATGTCATCATTAGGGTTGAGGGGAGGGGTTTTGAATAGATTCTTCGGAAAACGCATTTAAACTATTCGCCACTTTGGGTTGAGTTCAGTGAATAGGTTCACCCCTCCCCCCCCCCAAAAAAAAGAAAAAGAAGAATAAAAAACATTTAAAAAGTCAAAAAAGTTACATTTTGACTGTTTTGAAATGAAGTGTTTAAACTTTCTGTTTCTGAATGTTTCGACTAGAAATTTAGCTAATTTTTAGAAAGTGAAAAATCACAAAACGACTTGAAACGAAATAAAAAACCAAAATTAATTTCAAGTGAGATAAAATGTCTTGTATTCATGATGTTTCTTTTTTTGGCAAGATCAACCAAATTAATTCAGTCTTAGTTGAAACCAGATTTTCTTTAGGATTTTTTTCAGCCCCCAAACTTTTGTTCAGCTCTAGTCATTATCTCACTGTTTAGTATCCTGCCGCGCAGATGGGTTTTTACAGAGAATCACTTGGGTTGGAAGGAACTTCTAGTGAGTCATGCAAGTTCATCCTTCAGCATAGTGGCAAAGCTAATTGTATTATTCCTAAATCATCCCCGATGGATGTCTAGACTAGCTCTTAATGTCTCGAATTATTGGGATTCAACAGCCTTGTATTGTCTGCTTATTCCATTATGTAATTCTTATTAGTTCTAAAGTTTTCCCTGATATTTAATTTAAATTTTCCTTACTGCAGCTTAGGGCCATAACTGGTTTTGTGCTGTAATTGGTTCCTGTTGACTTTATAAAACTTCTTTATACGTTTGTAAATATTATGTCTCTTTTAGGTCCTCTCTTCAGTAGCTTCGAACATACCAGTTTTCTAAACTATTTCTTTGTTTTCATTACTCTCCTCTGAACCCTTTGTAATGTTTACTAATGTGGTGCCTGAATTGAAGCCTGCACTGCAGCTGAGACGTACCCTCTTTTGTAAGAAAGAGGGTGGGAGCGCTCCTGCCCAGAGGCATGTGTAGAAGAGAGAAATTCTTGCCCTTTTATGGACTAGGTGCTCAATGATAGACCATACCCTCTGAAATAATGAATTTTTGCATTGTCTTGAGGCTGCCATATAACTGTCATAGGAGAAGAATTAAGAGTCTGAAACCATCTAAATCTCTTGGGTACGGAGTACTGTCAGTCCTCTTCTCCATAGCTAACCATGTGTAACATGAAAAACTCTTTATTTAAGCCAGTGACTCTGGGTTGATGAAGGTACGAATAGGGTATGTCATGAAAGGAGCTGTGGAGTTCAGCCTTAGACCTAATTCTGAGAGTACCCTGCCATTCTCAGTGAATTCTCAATACTATGCCCATCACTGTGGTATCTGAACACAGCCTTCAAGCTTCCAGGTCCTAATTGTAGGACAAAGATTAAAAATAATATTATTATTATAGCAAAAACCATGAAAGGGTGCGGAATTTCATTTCCTTATGTTTTTCTAGCTTGTTTTAGGATTCATTATTTTTGATGGGTTTTTTAAATATAAAAAACAAATTAACAAAGAAACCATAAAAGTGAGAACACTACAGGTGAAGGTAAATTTGCATTTAAAATGAGAAGTCCAGTATTCTAGTTATAGTTCACCTCTATCCATTTGTGGTTCCGTTTCAATGGGGTGTTGATGTAAGCTCTTACACACAGAGAGAGTCCAGTGAAATATTGTGCTGCCTATTTGTTAAGTAACATGCTAGTCCAAAATAGCAAATGTACAAGTACTTCAAATTATCATAACTTCCCTTTGCTCAAAAAGGGATTTTGAAAGCTATCAAATATTTCATATGGGTGACTGGAGTGAACTTTAAACTTATGTCTCCATTTAATAATTATTCTCCCTATGCAGAACCATGTGAATGATAACTTGAAAATAGAATGAAGACCTAGCTTTAAAATTTTCCCCCTGCTTTGAATATATTCTAAAAGGTTACCAAGAAGGAATAATTAAAGTAAAGGTAAAGATAATTTCTCCATGGATCACCACCCGCTGGTAATTTTATTCAGATGTGCCTGCACCTCTGCAAGTAATTAGTCTTTTGAAAAATGTGTAACACAGAAAAGTCACTAATAACGACCACTTACTGTGAACCCCTCCATCTCTGATCTCCCAACCCTCATAAATCCATGTGAGAGAAAGGCTTTGCAATGTGCCTGAAGGCACAAATCCAGGCTCTGCCAGACCAAGGAAGGAAAAGACTGCGTAGTTAGACTCTCACAGAAAACACTCTGCCGCCAGTTCCTTCTTGCTGATCTCAAACATGGAAGCCTGACATGGGAAAGAAGGGTAGTCCTTTGGGTAGCTATGTTTGAAACTATGTAGGGTTTTATAAATTGAAACTAGCACCTTGAACTTTATCTGGAAATTCATTGGGAGGCACTGTAATGCTCAGTTATTGGGGTTGTACACATTCGGCACTAGGCTGAATTTCTTAATGGTCCTGTGTGCAGCACCAGGAAGAGCATATTACAGCAAGAAGTAAGTTTATAAGGAGACATATTTTAATGAAATGTCACTTACAGTGATGGTATATCAACTGTTAGAATTGCCTGCCACTAGCATAAATAGACATGACCAGACTTTTACAACCCTTCCAGTGGATGTTGTCATCATTTGAATTTTACTGTTTATCCTGACTGTAACTGAATTAATTAGAAAGTACCTCCTTAGCGAGCAAAATTGCCTAAAAACCCAAAACAAACCCATGCCAGCAAAATATATGAAAATTGCTTCCCTCAGAAAGATGGTCTCAGAGTGGTATGCTATAATTCCTTTTCAGCGTGTTATCCATAGGTAATCTAGTTAGGACAAACATTTTTTTATTACTTATTTTTCTTTACAGATATAAAAGGCATAAAAGAGGCAAAATATGTGCCTTGTACGGTGCCGTCCAGATCTTTAAACACAGGCACTAATGTGTGTTAATCTGGTATTTCACCATATCTTCAGTACTGTATGTTGGAAATATTGATTTCATTAGGGGCTTATTTAGTAAGGAAAGGCCCTCCTACTTTAGCTGTTTGTCTTGTTTTGCTCTGTTAATCCATTTGCCAATCATCTGAAGTAAACTGTATTGCACTGGGGAGAAAGGGTGACGTTTTGGTTGATACATGAGATTAGGATCTTAAAGATCTGAGTTTGATCCTTGGCATTGCCACAGACCACCTCTGTATTCTTGAGAAAGGCTTTTAACCTCACTTTGCCTCAGTTTACCCCATCTGATAACACATACTTCACATCGCTATCGTAAGTTTTCATTCACTGATAGTTGTTAAAGGATGTAAGATCCTCCAATGGGAGGCAGCTGTACGTGTGTGAAAAGTATTCTGAAATGCAAGTAATGAATGGAGAACTGAAATGGAAACCTGATAACCCCAGCTAGCAAAATCATCAGCTTAAGGATTGCTATGGCGTGTGTATATGGATATCTATATCTCGAGAGAAGACAAGGTTGAAAAAAGAGATAATGAAGAATATGAAACTAATCAGGAAAACTCTAAGAAAATAAAGTACTGGTAAGCAATAGGAGAGGTCCCTGTTTTTTTTTTAAATGGAATTGAGCCTGAAGGCAGAGACTCTGGTTATTGAAACAATGTGAGAGCAAGTTCCCCAGTTCCTTCCTTCCCTCTCTGCACAGAAAGGTTTTTTAATAACGTTAGAGTGACAGTAGTGACCCATGGAGCAGCAATAAGGTGCTTAGGAAAGAAGGTAGAGCAGAAGTTAAAACCTGTACAGTAAAATATGGGAGGACACATGCCTGTCACCACAGAGAAAGAAAGAGAAAGGAGACCAATCTAACCTGAAAAAAACTTTGAAAATTGTAAGAGCCAAATGACCGTGTCCCAAGAAGAGATTTAAAATGGATTCTATTGATGGAGGAGGTGTTGCAAGGCAGTCAGTGAAGAAAATGAATGTATTAACTGGGGCGAAATTGCAGGACCCACAGTATCCTGGTCAGATTTAGTCCAATAAGCCAAAGCTTGGTATGAGGCCTTTATGCTACAGCAGAGAGAATGAAACTGTGGTTAGGATCATGAATCTCTATGCAAGTTAATTTTTTTAACGTTTGCTGTCTATTTACTGCCTCAGTAATATACATTCCCTCCCCACCCCCAAGGTTGTAGAAGAAAATGGGGAACAAGTGCCCTGCTACTTCGTCATGGTGAGTTTACAAGAAGTTGGTGGAGCTGAAGCTAAGAACTGGAGAGTTCCCAGAAAGCTCAGCGAATTTCAGAATCTACACCGAAAACTCAGTGAGGTAGGAATACTTTTTTTATGTGAGTGGAGTTTTTCATCTTTTAAAATACTAGACACACATTCAGAAAAGAAAACAGTACTTGAAAGAAAGTTACCATTGCAACCTCTAATCTATGTGAAAAATATAGAAAATAGCTTAAATATGAAACCTTTGTTTAGAAAGTAAAACAAGCCATTTCTATTGTAAGCAAAAACTGTATCAAAGTTTGGTGGAAATGGGTTTATAAACCTCTGGTGTTGGGCTCCAAAGGTGAGGTTATTAGTTTCTTGATTCACAAGTACCTCTTGATGGCTAATTTACTGAAGCAACAGGACAAAGACTTGGTGGAGATAGCTGCTTAAAAGGGACAATAGAAGGTTAATCGTTTTCAGAAATGAAGGGGGTAGGCAAGAGTGCATACAGACTGCCATTTTAGAATAGGGGAATTGAGGGAGTGGGGGAAAACATCTTAGTGGAAGGGGCCTGGAGTCTTTCTAGGGTTCCCTCCGTGTGCTCCAGTAGCAAACTTGTGGAGGGAATCACTCTGCTGCAGTGTATTTAATCTGAAATGAAAAGTGGAAAGAAAAACGGAAGAGGCTTAATTTGAGGAAAATTTGAATCCCACCACTTTTACCTTTGTCACCCTTTTTTGCTTTAATTACAGTCTTCCTTCCATCTTTTTATATCCTTGCCAATTTGATTGGATTTTCATGACCCACCTGCTGCTTCCCAAGGTCTCAGCTTGCCTTTGCGTCTTATGCTTTATGACTAATGGCCACTGTTCGTGGCCCTTATGGGTTTTCTGTCTCCCCCTCTTCTCCTTTTCTTCCTCTCTCTTTTTTATCTATTGTCCTGCTTCTTCTGACTCATTGTCTGCTACTCCTTCTCTATAACAGTCCATCCTTATCCCATATTGTTTCCTGGTCAAGAATATAGCATGCCCTCTCTCTGTATCGTACACTATCTGTCCAGCCCTCCTTTTTATGTCTAGTTACATTAAATTGCACTTTCCATTTGCTTTAAACAGTGGTTTTCAACCTGTAGTCCTCAGACCTTTTTGGGGGTCTGCAGACTGTGTCTAAGGGGTCAGTGAAAGCTGACTATTAAAATAAAGTTTCAGATCCCCGAAAAAGCATTCTGTTTTTCTGATCAATAAAAAGTATGTGAATATACACAACTACAGGTCAAAACCCAGAAGTGTTGTCGTTACCATAGAAGCCCACCGTTTATTGCCCTTTCTCACGCTGTGCCAAATGCTGTGCCCAGCACGTTAATTTAATTCTGTTCAGTCAGTTTTCAGTCTTAGACTTCTATGGTAGGGGGTCTGTGGATCACAGAT
This sequence comes from Macrochelys suwanniensis, assembly GCA_033296515.1. Classification (NCBI taxonomy): domain Eukaryota; kingdom Metazoa; phylum Chordata; order Testudines; family Chelydridae; genus Macrochelys; species Macrochelys suwanniensis. The sequence continues at coordinate 80,546,068 of CM065779.1, forward strand.
TGAATTTCCAAAGGGACCTGCACCTCCATTTGAAATGTTTTAGGGGTCCTCAAATGAAAAAAGGTTGAAAACCATTGGCCTAAAACATCTAAATATTCCAGAATCTGGTTATTCCTCATTACTGTATTTTCAGACCAGCTGCTGTTTACAGCCTCTTGCCTTTTTGGACCCAGATTTCTTTCTAGCAGCCAATTTTTGCACTTGTTGACAGATTGCAAAAAAGTTTGTACTTGGACTTTTCTTGTTTAATAATGAATTGTGTTTGCTGAGCTGATCCAGTGTCCTAGTGGCTTCTGCTCTGTATTGCCATATGAGCCCATTTTGAGTTCCAGGCTGGTCTCTGGCCCTCAAGGCAAGCAAAGGGCTTGAAGCACTAGGAGGGACAGCTCTTTGGGAAAGAAAATGCCTCGTGTTATTCTGAAGCAATTATTTTAGCCGACATAGGATTGGTAGTGATGGGGCTCCAAAGGAAGAGTTCCTAACCAATGTTACATATGGGTGGGCAAGGGAAGGAGTTCTCGGAACACTCAGAGGGGTGTGGAAGGGAGAGGAAAATTAGGGGATGTCCTTGCATCTCCATTTATACCCATACCCTTTTCTGCCTTTTTGCTGTATATTGTGTATTAAAAATGTGATGGAATAATCTGTTTTGTCCTTTCTCTGCTCAGTGTTTTCCATCATTAAAGAAAGTTCAGTTGCCTTCTCTCAGTAAGCTGCCCTTCAAATCTGTAGATCAGAAATTCATGGAAAAGTCCAAGAACCAGTTAAATAAGTTCTTACAGGTAAGAAAACAAAAATTGTATGCTCTTAAATATTCTATTCGTTGTATAGTCTAAAGACAAACTGGCTTCCCCTGTTCTGTGCTGCTGGGGTCTGGAATCCACAGTAGCTTGTCTGCATAAGTGCATGACACATTTTCTTCTAATCTTTAGGAAAAATTCCTATCTCAGTGTCTTTAGTACTGTTCTACAAGCACTGTTTAGAACAGTGGTCACCAACTGGTCGATCGCGATCTCCTGCAGTGCAGCATGGCTGCCGCTAAGGGACACTCCCTGCCCCAGCCTCACGCTGCTCCCGGAAGCGGCCAGCAGGCCCTAGGGGCGGGGGTCTCCCTCTGCACGCTGCTCCTGCCTGCAAGCACCGCCCCCACAACTCCCATTGGCTGGGAGAGCTGCAGGGGCGGTGCTTGCAGAGAGGGGCAGTGTGCAGAGCCACATGGCTCCCCAGAGGCCTCAGAGGCGCGTTGGCCCCTTCCGGGAGTGATGTGGGGCCGGAGTACGCAGGGAGCCTGCCTTAGCCTCACTGCGCCCGCCACCAACCATGAGCCGCCAGAGGTAAGTGCTTCACGGCAGGAGGCCGCACCCCAAGCCCCAGCCCTGAGTCCCCTCCCAGAGCCTGCTCCCCGAACTCCCTCCTGCACCCCAGCTCCCTGCCTCAGCCCTGACTCCCCTCCCAGAGCCAGCACCCTGCACCCCAATACTCTGCCCCAGCCTGGAGCCCCCTCCTGCACCCAAACTCCCTCCCAGAGCTTTCACCTCTCACTCCCCCCTGAACCCCAACCTCCTACCCCAGCCCTGTGAGGGTGAGAGATCGCGAACGACTGAGAGAGCGGGGGATGGAGTGAGCAGGGCGGGGCGTTGGGGAAGGAGCAGGGCCTTGGGGAAGGGGTGGGGTAGATCCTGGGTTGCCTTTAGATTCAAAAAGTGATCTTGGGTATAAAAAGGTTGGAGACCACTGGTTTAGAAGGTCATGCTGCAGTCAGTGCTCTTCCTACCACAGGCACTGACTTTGCACCCTCCATTTTTTCCCTGTGCACCCACGGAGTCAGCACCTATGCCTCCTACTCTGGGAGGACCAGGGAGAACTCACACCACTCATTCTTCTGTGACTTTCTGAAAGTTTGTACTTCAGACAGTCATTATGTTCTTTTCTCTTGGAGAGAGCTCAATGGATAGTAGTGGGCAATCGCCCCCTTCCCGAAGAGCTCTCAAGTGTGCAGTGCCACAAGGAGCCATTCTGTTACCCCTCCTGTTCAATGTGTGTATAGAAGTGTTAGGAGAAGGGTGCATGGGGTTCAGCGTTCTCGCTGTGCCAATGACATCCAACTGTGTGTCTCTTTCTCTTCTGATGTAGTTCAGCACCTCAGCCAGTGTATAATTGAGACTAGGGCATGGCTGAGAGCAAGCTGGCTGATGCTGAACCCAGCTAAGGCGAAGCTGACGATGGTGGGTTGGGGGAAGCAGCTGGGTGAGATGGCAGAGGTAATATTAGCCCTTGAGGGACAATGTCTGACATTGGTTAATAGTGCTCACATCTTATGGACGATGTTAGACGCCAAGATGCTGTTTGAAGATCATATTACAGCGGTGACCCAGTCAGCTTTGTACCATCTGTATCTGACTGGGAGTTTGCAACCTTTTTTATTTTTTTCTGATGTGGACCTTGCCACTTGTATTCATGCTTGTGTCACCTCAAGATTAGACTATTGTAATGTGGTCTACATGGACTACACCGTACAATCAGTCAGAGGCTGAAGCTGGTGCAGAATGTATGTGCTTGCTTAGTGAGCGGGACGTCTCACTGGGAGCACGTGACCCCAGTGCTTTGGGATTTGCCTGGCTGTCTATTGGTCTTCAGGTGGAGCTTAAGGCATTGGTCATGACCTGTAGATTATCAAGCCCTAAATGGCCTGGGACTGGCCTAGCTGAGGGTCCACCTCTCCCTGTGTCCTTCTGCCACAGCTGTGGTCAGCAGGGTGCTTGAGGTGGTCCTCTTTGTTATAAAAGGTGGGGGTTGCTGGCAGGGCATTCTCTATTGGGGATCCAGGACTCTGGAACTTGCTCCCTCATTTGGTCTTATGGAGCCTGAATTTGGTAACGTTCCAAGTATGCTGCAAAAGACAGCTGTTGAAGGAGAATGAAGGTGTGCTCCTTAGGGCTGGTCCACACTGGGGGTGGGGGGGTGTCGATCTAAGATACGCAACTTCAGCTACTTGAATAATGTAGCTGGAGTCAAATATCTTAGATCGATTTTTAAAAGTACTTACCGCGGTCCACACCGCAGCAGACAGGCTCCCCCGTCGACTCCGCTTACTCCTCGCACGGAGCTGGAGTTCCGGTGTCGACGGGGAGCGCTTCTGGGATCGATTTATCGCGTCTAGACGAGACGCGATAAATCGATCCCAGAACATCGATCGCTACCCGCAGAATCGGGCAGGTAGTGTGGATGTAGCCTTAGATGATGAAGGGAACAGGTGGTTGGCTGGCCAAATTCCTGTGGAATTGATTTCAGTGCTGCTAAGGTTTAATTTGATAGTATGTATTGTATGGTTAATTATATTAGATTACCTAGAGCCTTGGCTAGGCGTCATTATTATTTTAAATCTAAATAGATGAATAAAAGGTATGGTTTAGATAGGACAACCTTTGAAGTGGCTGTATTTTGCCCCAAAAGGTGAAATTGTATTTGGCCTCAAGTAGCACCAAATGGGAGACATTATACAATTTACAGATACAGCAATAGGGTTTTCAGGGCCACCTGGGTTTAACATTGCTGTTTGTTTAAAGCAGACTGTTTAATAATTAAGAAAAACTTTTGTAGATTCTGAAGTTCAGAGACTAATAGGCCACTGCTGAGTCAGGAAAAATTAAACTAGCATATTGATTGATATGAAAAGTAAATTGTTTGATTTTAGAGTAATCTTTTTTCTAGATAGCTTTTGTTTGTTTTCCAGGTACTATAATACAATCAAAAGTTGCTGTAAAACAGCAAGGTATATTTCCCTCATGAAGTGAAATAATTGTATGTATGTTCTTTCAAAAGTAGAATGTTGCTAAAGTGGAGCTGAGCACCATTAATATTTAATTTACTTTTTTTTTAAACTGGGGATAGGATTTCAAACCCTGGATGTTTGCCTTTTCATTGCTGTGCTTTTCAAAGGCATCATTAAAAAGTAGCAGAAATGTATTGAAATATGAAACCCAATTAGATTATTTCATATCTAACTGCTATTTCGTGGCTCCTGTACTATCCTTAAATAAACACGTCAGATTTTAAGCATCAAACTTTAAGACTTCCTTTTTTCCCCTTCTGTGTCCTCTTGTCCCTTTCTGTTTCCTGCTGTTCTAGATTCCCTTCACTCCCAGCTGCTCATGTTCAGGTGCCCCATCCTCCATCCCAATAACCTTTCTTGCAAACCATCGTTTTTGTCAGTGTCTGAGGAACCCCCTTTATTTGGTGCTGCTTCTCTGGTGCTCAGAACCCAATCCTGTTTATCTGCATCTTCTTTCTGCTCCAGATTCCCTCTTTCCACACCCACAGACCAAGCAAAGCAGCTAGTTCTGTGCAGGTTTCCCTGCAGATGAAGTAAATTAGGTAGAGAAAGTATAGTTTGAGGCAATCAAGAATCTCCAAATTGTATTTTCCAGTGAAAAATAAAAATGACACTTGGGTATGACTACAGGGGAGAGCTTAGTGGATGGGCAATTATAGCAGTGCCTAGTTGGGAAAGAATTACTGGCAACCATCTGTGAAAATCAAAGCACATGCAAAGCCGTGACAGAAGGGAAGGCTGCTATTTGAATTTCACTGGAACTATGGGTATTGTATGAAAAGTGACTATATAAAAACAGTTCCTCCTTACTCAACAAATATGCTCCCTGTGTATTTCCTCTGTGTGTGTCATATTTGCATATTTTACTGTCTAAAATGTACTACTTTTTCCTATGAAATAACTGCAGAGCCAAGATGAGCTGGATTCTGTTCTGGATCATACATCATTTTACCAGCATTGTTACCAATGAACCTAATACTCTTCTCACTTATACTGGCCTAAATCAGGAGTAAATCCATTGTAACCATTAGTATATTACCAGCGTGAGAGCTGAGTCAGTCCTTGCATTTAAGTCTTTATTGGGGGGTGGGGTGGGGGGCAGAGGGTGATGTACAAGTCAAAAAGAATACATCTTGAGTTTCAGTCCCCACGTTGAGCTTGTGACATTGGCATTTAGAAAAGCCATCTCTCTAGTGGTATGTCAGTTTGATCTCAGAGTGGTTGTGAGGCCATGAGCTTGGAACTCCACAATGCTATTTTTATAGTAATTTTAATTTTCTGCTTTTAAATAAATAGCGTTTTAAAACAAATTCAGACAGACACTCCCCTTATTCACTAATGCTAGTCTCACTGTGCACCTGATTAGTGTATTAATCAGCTATACCGAAGAGTCTGTTGCACCTTATTGCTTAAATAATTCATATTTAATTGATATGTTGTGAATATTCTTCATTCTGTTTTCTCCACAGAAGCTGCTTTCTGATGAAAGACTATGTCAGAGCGAAGCACTTTATGCCTTTTTGAGCCCTTCCCCTGAGCACCTCAAAGTTATTGATGTGCAAGGAAAGAAATCTGCTTTTTCACTCTCATCATTTCTGGAAAGACTTCCTGGTGATTTCTTTTCTCATCAAGAGGTGAGTGGTAGAAAAATAATTTTCCTAGATTTAATTATTTGTCCAATATAAGCTGCTAATACAACACTTTTGGATGGGAGTTAATACTGGAGGGTGTTTGCAAAGATGCTGCTCAGTTTACTGTAAGCAAACCAATGGTGAGATGTTAACCATCAAAAGAACAGAACACCTGCACCCCTGACTCCTTTCCCCTCGCTCCCAGAGCCCTGTCGTCATTGCTGAACTGCTCAGGGTCAGACCTGGCAGTATCATTACTGCGCGCGTGGATGAGCAGCGTGAGGTAGTGATCAGAGGGATGGATGAGCCTCAGCAACTTTTCTGTAACGTCTCAGATGTGGGTTCCCAGGACATCGTGTCAGGTTGGCAGAAGGATGCGTCCGTTCCCCTCAGAAGAGAGCCCCTGACCAGCAGCACTCTACTGTCTTCTCTTGGGTGTCCCAGTTTTGGGGACAAGTGGCTCCTCCTTAGCCATTGGGGTCTGCTCTTCCTCACCTGTTGCCAGTACTGCATACAAGTTCTTGACCTCAATGGACAGGGGACCTGGGTGGGAGTGGAGCACTGTCTACCGCCCCACGTGGCCAGCAGCCAGTCTCTTTCCCATAGAGCAGCCAGTTCTCCTTTCTCTGCTGGTGCTGCTGTAGTCAACTAGCATCCTGTGTCTCATGTGTGTCCTGCCAAGGAAGTCCTTGTGCTCCAGGATGCTATGCAGATGAGCCACCTTCTCTGGCAGCTCTCTTATATGCTTCCTGAGAGACTCCACACCCCGACCAGTTCCTCCTGCTGCCTTTCCTCAGCAGGGACATGCAGGCTGCATTCCCAGCAAGTTGAGACCAGGGCCTGGGTGGAAGTATTTGAGGGTCATATGCCTGTCTGTCCGGGGTGGGACCAGAGAGGCAGGCAGAGGAAGAGCTAGCAGTGGTGTTGGCAACAGGCTGTTTTCCTCCCATTGCAGGTCCTTCCTTGTAGACTACTTCCAAGTTAAGAAATGGAAAAAACCCCAACATGCAGCCCTACCTCCCTTCCCTCCTCCGCTGGTGAACTCAGCTGGCTAATTCCCTTAGTTTCCCAGCTACCTTCGTTTTACCAGCTATGTAGATAGAAGGAAAGAATAATGATGGAAGGGAATGGAGAAAGCAGAATGTAATTTTTTTTTCTTTACTCCTTTTTTTTTGGTTTAAAAAAAGTGGAGGGAAAGCCATTGTGAATGGATCCCAGGCCTGTGCTTCTGCCGAAATAGCCCAAGCTTTCAGCGTATGCTACAGCTCAGCTATTGCCCAATGGCACAGTCTAGGCATATTTGCTGTTATTTTACCTGAACTAACACCCATCAAAGCTTGCTGCATGTTAATGTTCACTCGTTAAAAAATAATTTTTTCACTTTATTCTTTGATTTGTAATTTCTAGAGGAAATGCTCTCATTATGTTACTTTTTTCCATTCTAGGTCACTCCTTGGGTTCTTCAAATATGTTAGGCTAGGAATATTCCTCTTTATTACTGTTTTCAAAATGATATATTGGAGCTGTTTGAGATCTGTACTATTTATACAGCTCCTTGGAAAAGACTCTATACATTTAGAATACATTTCTTAGCTGTCAAGACCAAAACCAAATCATAGGAAAAACAGAATTATTAGTATTTTGCACCATTACAAATGAGAGGTGGTTCATGTTCATGAACTAAGTAGCCTGGAGGGAAATGAGCTCTAAAATTAATATCCCTTAACAACTCTCTTCCATACTGTACCTGTATTGCTCTTTTAGGAGGAGACAGAAGAGGATAGTGACCTGTCAGACTATGGAGATGATGTGGATGGTAAACGAGATGCTCTTGCTGAGCCATGCTTCATGCTGATTGGAGAGATTTTTGAGCTGCGAGGAAGTAAGCTTTGAACTTGCTTGCTCATTAGTGGATTCTGTTGGTTAAGAAAAAAGCTAGGAAATATTGATTTTCAGATGTCAAAATGAATCACTGTTTTCCTACCATTTAAATGAGTGGCAATATTTTTGCAATGTAAAATACTGATTTCTTTGGAAATCAATAATGTTTTTTAATTTCCTGACTCTTCTGGGGGTAAGCTCCCAATCATAACATTGCAGTAACAATGCGACTGTTTGAGAGTTTTGCATTAAATATTTATAAGCTTCACCTCTGTTTAAAAATGTTCTATATTTCCAAAACACAGGCAAAAATCAGTGTATGCTTTTGTGTCAGGGTACTGCATTTTACATTGAACTAATTCCAAGGAAAGTAGATGGTTTATCATATTGACATGCATGTGTCAAAGCAACATGACTTCCACATCCATTATAAAAAAAAGTGTATTACTCCAAAAATAACTAAAATACATAGTAGACTTGAAGCAACAAAAAGGTAGAATTATGAACTCGTTTGGTGCTGGATCTTTCATCTATTACATGTCTGAGTAATGGCTGCATGATCAGGTCCATGGACAGAAGCATCAGACAACTATTTTGTGTCCACTAGAAGATGCAACTGTATTTAGCCACATATAGTGGTTGCTTAAAAAAAAAATTTTTTTTCAGAGCAACTATTCTAAAATATCACACCTTTCAATGTGCTGTAATTACGTGCCCCATCTGGAGATCTTTGCAAATACAGATCTTTCCCAAGACAGCCTTGTTAAGAGAGTGAAAGTTTACAGAGGATTTGACAGGAAGAAATATTCAAATTGTTCCTTCAGTTATTCTTGATGACAAGAAGCTGCCTTTTTTCTTTTTGCAAATGTATCCAGAATGTCAGTGCCATTGATGAATACCATATATCCTGTTGTTAGAAATACGAGTGCAAATAAAGGCTTAGGAAGTAGTGCTGGGCCAAAGTTAGTGTAAACATTAAGGTTATATATTCTTTAAAAAAGAAACCCTTCCAATATGAACCAAAAATTAACAATGTAGATCTTCACCTATATTTAAAAAGATATAAAAAATGGGGAAATGGTTTAATAATCATTATTTCCACTCCTTCCTATGATCTAAACTTGTCCTTGGCTATCCGTAAAGAATAAAGAGAAGCATATCATTGGAATAATCACAGTTCATCCTTTCTATCAGAAGGAAGAAAAATCTAATTCTTCATTGGCTTTGATGTTTGTAGTGTATAAATCCACTAGACATCATGTTCCAGAATATTAACTCTGTTTCTTCCTGTTTTTCTATTTCTATAAATTGAAAACTTGAACTAGTGATTCCCATTTAGCATGGTTCTTTCTGTGTTATTGCCCAGGCTATTTTTTCATGTATCTTGTTCTTGGTAACATTTGATGTTCCTTATTTTTTATCTCTATTTATGAACTTTCACTAGGTGGCCCCTGACAGGAAGGTGGCAAAGTTGAATTAAGTCATGCAAGGTCTAAGTGCAGTCGTAGGCCTTTGAGCACTTCCATTGTTAGTCCTTGTTGGACAAGAGTAAACCACCATTAGGCTCAACATTGGCCTAATTCTGTTCCCATTGAAGCCAATGGGCGTTTTACCACTAACTTCAGTAGGAGAAAAGTTAGGCCGACACTGACCACTATTGAACATCCCACACTGCGTTTTTCTTTTCTTGCTGGCCAAGTTGGGATACCAGCAAAAGGCCCTCTCTCAGACAATGAGCTACAGTGCTACAACATTCTTTTTCTGTCCAGTCTAGCTTTTGAGGGGGTCTCTGGGCAAGGAAAGCTCCCATAGTTTAGCTCCAGCATGGTCAAATCATGAAAAAAAATGACTAATGTAATGATTGAACCTAATGACTGGAAGACTCTAAATGCAAGGGAAAAAGGTGATTACAGAACTTTAATTGTGCTACTGATGCACATTTTGAAGAGACAGTCCCATGTGGCTAACTTACTCATTTCCTGTGCCGTTCACTTTCTGCAGAGGAGAACTTCTAATTAATTTTTTGAGATGCAGATCAATAGAGAAAAGAAGTGACCAAATTTTGTGAGAAACTTGATTCGTTTTCATGATGTCCAGTTTGCTGAGTGGGTTTTTAAGGCTTTTATTTCTCTTTTTAGTAGTGCAGGGTAGGTGAAGCTTATTCAGAGAAAGAACTCACTGCATTTTCAGTCTACATATTTTTTCTGTATAGTAGTTTCTTCTGCTGCCTTAATGATTTTTGAAAAATAAGGTGTCTCTCAGTACTTACAATATCAGTGCTTACACTATTCCAACCCACTGTGTTGGATATTTGTTTAATCTTTTATTAAAATGACGATGCTGAATTACAAATACTGTCCACAAAAGTCTCCTGTATTCCATGAACTCTGGGCAGCAAGCTACATTAGAGTTGAATGTGAACCACAACCATAGCTCTTAATATGTGGCTGGGACTTAATCTCTAGTTGAAATGGAAATGCTGCTATCAGACATAGCAAGAACAAGTATCCCAAATCTAAAAGAAGTGTGTTCTTTCTTGCAATCCCAGTGCAGTCACCTTTATTCTTTCTAAAAAGTTGAAGGAGCTCGTAAAGTAACCCAAAAATAACCGCATAGCAGGACAGACAGGAAAAAAAATCAGAAGTGAAAGAACTATGTATGTAAAGCTTGAAAAGTGAAACATTAATACAGATAATAGTAGATAAATGTATTGTAGTTTCTGGATTGATTGTGGAACCCAGAGAGTTACTGAATGTCTGGTCTTTATTTTCTTTCCTTTTTCATTATTCTAGTGTTTAAGTGGGTGAGAAAGACACTAATTGCACTAGTACAAGTCACTTTTGGAAGAACTATCAACAAGTAAGTAGCAGTTAAGCTTTAACTCTGATCCTGGTATCATTGCTGTATGAATAACTAACTGAAAGCAGACTATTTGAAAATATCTATAGACATTCTGTTCATATAGTTATGGCTCAGACATTGTTGTCTTACTGCAACTTAAAATTAAGTTTATTCTCATGTTGATCAGAGGGGAATCTAACACAGATGTGCAAAATGGATCAAGAAGGGGCTCCCAAGGACCCAGGTCAAGGTTTAAATTAATGAAATTGAAGAGCCAGGGACCAGTCATCCCACCTCCTTCTCTGGCTGGCCAATGGGTGGGCAATGTTCCTAGAAGAATAGGGGCCACCCTGCATTCCCCCAGCATGTGCTCTCTTACTCCCCCTTTCTACTGGGGCTGTCCCAAGCACTGCTGGTCCCATCAAGTTTCCCATCCATTAAGGCAGGTGTGTGGCATTATTGTTCTGCTCCTATAATCTGTACCACAGTTCTGAAATCAAGATAGTGTCACAAGGATTTTCCATTTGTGGAATTAAATTAGAAAAGAGCAAATATATTTCATTGGTGAGAAATGGGCATGCTATAAAAATGGTCTGCTCCTTTTTCCTTAAGAGTGAATTAGCACCTCACAGCTTATCAGATGCTATCCTGTAATTTCTGAAGGAGTTAAACATGCTGGTTTGAATGGCTTTTATTTTCTTAGTCTATCTGCTTTTTTTACAAACCCACAAAATTTTCCCTAGAGCTAAAACCTAGATTTTTGTTTTAAGCTGTTTCATTGTACAAGAGACTGTAAATTTGCCTAAGTGACAGAAACAATTTTAAGTAGACAGTATGAGTGTGATTTATTTGTAAGATAAAATAGCAACATATAACTACTCCTGTGCAAGCCAAAATGTCAGTTTTTCATTAGCATGGTTTATGGCTCCAAGAAGACTTTCCCATGTCGTCATGAGGGTTAGGCCTGCAAAATGTGGCCATCGCAGAGCTGGGTAAAAAGCTGGAAATCTCTTCATGAAGATTGTTGTGGAAAAACTTGTCCTTTCTTGGTTAAAATGTTGGCTAATATAGCTCTTCTGCCAGGTGCAAAGGCCTGTGGTAAAACAGTTATTCTACAGAGCAGAAATTTGGTGTCAAGGTATCTTGGTTTTTCCTTTCCACGGATCTTTGCTTGGTTTCATCACCAGAGCAGGCTCTAGAAAAGCTTTTTACAACTACTTTTTAAAATGAAATATAATTTGTTACTCTCCACTGTCATAAACTTTTGAAGCTTGAACACTATCTTTAAATGTCTGTTATCCTGTTGGTTTGGGGAAAGGTGTTGGTATAAAGCCAGCAGAGGGCACACGAGCAGATGAGTTTGAGTATTGGGAGTCTGCCTGACTTACGGCAGCCTCCTGAGCTCCTTTGCTGGGTCACAGCTTTGCTTGGAATCTCTTCAGTACTGCATGCTGGGCCTCCGTCACTGGTACATCACCTGTGCCGGGGCTTGACAAGTGGTCCTCCAAAGGAAGCCTTATGACAGTCTTCCACAGGAATCCCCCCTGGCCAAACTGTGTCACGTTGTCACTTTACCTGTAAAGGGCCAGAGATGTGGTAAGGATTTTACCCTAAATATTTCTTCAATAATTACTTTTCTGTGTAAGCAATTGCTGGGGATGTTAGGCAATAATGAATAGAAGAGGAGGTAGTCCATGGGCTGCTCTCTTTTTTTATATGTGACCCATGTTATGAACAAGTTGAAAAACACCTAATGTTACTCCTATATAAACCCGGAGTCATTCTGAAAGTCAGTGGGAGTTGAGTGACTAGCTCCCATTTGTGCCTCTGAAAATCTTCTCCTAATTTTTGAAGGCCATAACTCCATATTAAAGATGAAGGTGGTTGCAATCTGCTCCATCTAATGCTAATTACATGTGCTCCTCAGGATACTGGCAAATTACCATTTTGGAAAAGTTTGAGCAATGGGAGTTTGTAATTCTTCTTGGGGAAAATCTCCAAAAGTAAATCAAACCAAATATTTGTATCAAAAGTAAATCAAACCAAACATCAAAATGACCTAATGTGTTTCCATGTCCGTGTATGGTAACTCTTATTCGTAAGTGAAAAATCTACTCACTGACAAATAAATTGGGCTATTTGTCATATTGGTTTTACCCGATTGGATAATGTTTTCCACTAGAAAATGGATGACAGCTATGATAATAGCATTGCGCTTCCAAAAGTCTGTAAACGTCAATTATTTCTGCAGTACTTTCACCCAGGTAAAAGCTCACTGAGAATCTGACAAAGCAATATGTTACCTTATTTTAGCTGTAATGCTGTCATACAGGTAGGCAACACATCCCAGAAATCAAACAACAGTACAGGCTGGTCCCAGCATCCTTTCAGCAGCTCAAGTCGCACATTCCAGAATTGCTTTAACAGCCTCCCACAGACATTATCTAATGGAAAATCGGACAAGAGATTATTGGAAATGTGGTTGAACCCTGATAGACTAATGGCCTTTGACAACAGCTACTTACTGAGTTTTAAATTGAAATTTCCCCCCTTCTATGTTCACATAGTGCAAATAGATAGCAAGAAAAACTTTATCCCCGAGAGAGGGAATGTGTGTGTGTGTGTGTGTGTGCGCACACTTTAAGTGGGGCTTTGTTGTTGTTGGGGTTTTTTGCTCATACGTTTGTTTGTTTTTAAGGACTTAAACTGTGTTATGTTTTTTCAATTGTGGTGGTGTAGCAAATACAACGCCGCAATTTGGTGGTAGGTCATTGCTCTGGAGCTGGTTGTATATCCCAGAACTTGAGTTCTTTAAATGAAGAGTGCTCGAGATGATATAATTAGCCACAGGAGGAGGTGACCGGCTCTATCAGTCACCATGGTTACAGCACAGGCTGTCAAAGAGCTTCCTGGGTACATTTCTGGAAAAGCTTCATCCTGTTTTATCCAGCTGGAACATCTGCCCATACTATCAGGTTGTGGTTCCCAACTACCATTTTACTTCTCAGTGTAGCTCTTCACCCTCATCTGCTTTTCCCTAGCAGTGAGCCTTTGTATATGGCCCCACAGTGTGCTGCTACTGTCCGCTCCTTTAAATGTGTGTGTTCCTTAAATTGCACTGAGTTCCATCTTCTTCACACCCCAGTATCATACATTTGGAGCAACCCAAGCCGCGTTTCCAGTAAGAGCGCACATAGCTGAATAGGAAGTGGGGGGCACTGGCCAAATCATCTGATATCAGATGGCACCATTTTATGAAGTTGGTCGGGTCTTCCACCATTTGTTTGTGTAAAATCTGAAGTATTAATTATGACACATTCCCATTTAAATTTCTTTTTAAAGACAAATACGTGACACCGTAAGCTGGATATTCAGTGAGCCAATGCTTGTTTACTACATCAGTGTATTCCGAGATGCTTTCTGGCCAAATGGAAAATTAGCAGCCTCAACAAGATCGAAAAGTGAAGAGCAAAGTCAGGAGACAAAACAAAGAGCACAGCAAAAACTACTTGAAAACATTCCAGGTGAGAACATCAGCATTTCTCTACATAACCGCATATGAAAGAAGTAAAGGTTAGCCCTACATTTTTCATTTTGCAGTTTAGATCGTACCTTCTAATGCTGAAAATAGGCACAATCTTGATCCCAGCCCTTATCCCTAGTGCTTCTGGAAAGTAAATTGCAGCACTGCTCAGTGCAGAATGGGACTTCTATGCCCATGTCTAAGACAATTAAAAAACTGGTAGCAAAGTCAGTAGAATCTGACTCTTCTCTTCTGGCTGAGATTTCAGAGCCAGCTTCTCTCACCTCACATTCTATCCTCATATTTGATTTTTATTTCTAAGCTTCAAACAACACTGTTTTTAGTTTGAACCCTTTCATGAGGGTTTTAGATAAATTTTAGTGACTGTTCCCCAGTCATTCCTTAGTGTCTCATTTGACCTTTGAAACTAACTAGATAATCATTTTTAGAATAAGATAGTAAAGCTAATGCAATTTAAAGAAAGATTTTTTTAAAAAAAAGCAAACAAAAAACAATACTTACGTGATTTGGGGGCATCAAATTGTGCACATAGCTGGCATATGTACCTGTGTGAACTTCTTCCCGTTATTCTTGTCTGTAAGGTGAGAGTTTAAGTAACTTTTTTCCAATGTGGAATACAATTATTTAGAGATAGAACCAGGAAAATAACCCAGAATTCCTATCTCCCAGTCCCATGTTCTAACCACTTCTGAGCAGCTTAACTGAATACACTAAGCTTTTCCTACAGATTTACATCTCTTTTCGCATTCAGTCAAAGCAGAGAACATTGTAGGCCAAAATTTTCATACTCTGATTTACAAGCCTCTGTATGGTGGTAAAGGTGGGGGAGTAGCATTGTATATCAATGATGAGGTAGACTGTAAAGAAATAAAAAGTGATGGAATGGATAAGACAGAGTCTGTCTGGGCAAAAATCACATTGGGGAAGAAAACTACTAGAGCCTCCCCTGGGATAGTGCTTGGGGTGTGCTATAGACCACCGGGATCTAATTTGGATATGGATAGAGACCTCTTTAATGTTTTTAAGGAAGTAAATACTAATGGGAACTGTGTGATCATGGGAGACTTCAACTTCCCAGATATAGATTGGAGAACAAGTGCTAGTAATAATAATAGGGCTCAGATTTTCCTAGATGTGATAGCTGATGAATTCCTTCATCAGGTAGTTGCTGAACCAACAAGGGGGGATGCCATTTTAGATTTGGTTTTGGTGAGTAGTGAGGACCTCATTGAAGAAATGGTTGTAGGGGACAACCTTGGCTCGAGTGATCATGAGCTAATTCAGTTCAAACTAAATGGAAGGATAAACAAAAATAAATCTGAGACTAGGGTTTTTGATTTCAAAAGGGCTAACTTTAATAAATTAAGGAAATTAGTTAGGGAAGGGGATTGGACTAAAGAATTTATGGACCTAAAGGCGGAGGAGGCCTGGGATTATTTCAAGTTAAAGTTGCAGAAGCTATCAGAAGCCTGTATCCCAAGAAAGGGGAGACAATTCATAGGCAGGGGTTTTAGACCAAGCTGGATGAGCAAGCATCTCAGAGAGGTGATTAAGAAAAAACAGAAAGCATACAAGGAGTGGAAGATGGGAGGGATCAGCAAAGAAACCTACCTTATTGAGGTCAGAGCATGTAGGGATAAAGTGAGACAGGCTAAAAGTCATGTAGAATTGGACCTTGCAAAGGGAATTAAAACCAATAGTAAAAAGTTTTATAGCCATATAAATAGGAAGAAAACAAAGAAAGAAGAAGTGGGACCGCTAAACACTGAGGATGGAGTGGAGGTTAAGGATAATCTAGGCATGGCTCAATATCTAAACAAATACTTTGCCTCAGTCTTTAATGAGGCTAATGAGGAGCTTAGGAATAGTGGCAGCATGACAAATGGGAATAAGGATGTGGGGGTAGATATTACCATATCCGAGGTAGAAGCCAAACTTGAACAGCTTAATGAGAGTAAATCAGGCGGCCCAGATAATCTTCATCCAAGAATATTAAAGGAACTGGCACATGAAATTGCAAGCCCATTAGCAAAAATTTTTAATGAATCTCTAAACTCAGGGGTTGTACCGTTTGACTGGAGAATAGCTAATATAGTTCCTATTTTTAAGAAAGGGAAAAAAAGTGACCCGGGTAACTACAGGCCTGTTAGTTTGACATCTGTAGTATGCAAGGTCTTGGAAAAATTTTTGAAGGAGAAAGTAGTTAAGGACCTTGAGGTCAATGGCAATTGGGACAAATTACAACATGGTTTTACAAAAGGTAGATCGTGCCAAACCAACTTGATCTCCTTCTTTGAGAAAGTAACAGATTTTTTAGATAAAGGAAACGCAGTGGATCTAATCTACCTCGATTTCAGTAAGGCATTTGATACAGTACCACATGAGGAATTATCGGTTAAATTGGAAAAGATGGGGATCAATATGAAAATTGAGAGGTGGATAAGGAACTGGTTAAAGGGGAGACTACAGCGGGTCATACTGAAAGGTGAACTGTCAGGTTGGAGGGAGGTTACTAGTGGAGTTCCTCAAGGTTCAGTTTTGGGACCAATTTTATTTAATCTTTTTATTACTGACCTCGGCACCAAAAGTGGGAGTGTGCTAATAAAGTTTGCAGATGACACAAAGTTGGGAGGTATTGCCAATTCAGAAAAGGATCGGGATATCCTACAGGAAGATCTGGATGACCTTGTAAACTGGAGTAATAGTAATAGGATGAAATTTAATAGTGAGAAGTGTAAGGTTATGCATTTAGGGATTAATAACAAGAATTTTAGTTATAAGCTGGGGACGCATCAGTTGGAAGTAACGGAAGAGGAGAAGGACCTCGGAGTCCTGGTTGATCACAGGATGACTATGAGTCGCCAATGTGATGTGGCCGTGAAAAAAGCTAATGCGGTCTTGGGATGCATTAGGCGAGGTATTTCTAGTAGAGATAAGGAGGTGTTAGTACCGTTATACAAGGCATTGGTGAGACCTCATTTGGAATACTGTGTGCAGTTCTGGTCTCCCATGTTTAAGAAGGATGAATTCAAACTGGAACAGGTACAAAGAAGGGCCACTAGGATGATCCGAGGAATGGAAAACCTGTCGTATGAAAGGAGACTCAAGGAGCTTGGTTTGTTTACCCTAACCAAAAGAAGGCTATGGGGAGATATGATTGCTCTCTTTAAATATATCAGAGGGATAAATACCAGGGAGGGAGAGGAATTATTTCAGCTCAGTACCAATGTGGACACAAGAACAAATGGATATAAACTGGCCATCAGGAAGTTTAGACTTGAAATTAGACGAAGGTTTCTAACCATCAGAGGAGTGAAGTTCTGGAACAGCCTTCCAAGGGAAGCAGTGGGGGCAAAAGACCTAACTGGCTTCAAGATTAAGCTAGATACGTTTATGGAGGGGATGGTTTGATGGGATAACATGATCTTAGTCAAGGGTCAATTAATTGCCATCAGTGGTAAATAGGACCAATGGTCAATGATGGGATGTTAGAAGTTACTACAGAGAACTTTTTCCTGGGTGTCTGGCTGGTGAGTCTTGCCCACATGCTCGGGGTTCAGCTGATCGCCATATTTGGGGTCGGGAAGGAATTTTCCTCCAGGGTAGATTGGCAGAGGCCCTGGAGGTTTTTTGCCTTCCTTTGCAGCATGGGGCACGGGTCACTTACCGGAGGATTCTCTGCATCTTGAAGTCTTTAAACCATGATTTGAGGACTTCAGTAGCTGAGACATAGGTGAGAGGATTATTCCAGGAGTGGGTGGGTGAGATTCTGTGGCCTGCATTGTGCAGGAGGTCAGACTAGATGATCATAATGGTCCCTTCTGACCTTAAAGTCTATGAGTCTATGAGTATGGATTTAGGAGCCTAACCTAAGTGGCCTGATTTTCAGAAGTGCTGATAGCCCATCAGATCTCTTTTTAGCTTTATTTTGTAGATGTGGTCTCAGCATACTGAAGTTGAGCCATGTGGTCCTGGCTAGATTCTAACTGCCGTTAATATAGTTCCAGGTAAGCTTAGCTTGGCACAGGTCTCCCAGAGTGGTGTTCTTCAGAGGCAATCTATTCAGAAAACTCCGTTAGTGACAAATAACCTCATTTTTTCCCCTTTATACTATGCTGAGAATGTTCTTCAGTTATTTGGAGCTTGTCTCTACACTGTTGTTGTGCCACACATACAGCATGCCAGTATCATTTGTCTGTAGGAATAACCCCTACAAACTGATGCTCTTCCTTGTCCAATGGTCATAAAACACCCATCCCTGTAATTTTCTTTCTTATTGTTTCAGTATCCCTCTTTATTGGTGGAACAGATATTTCCCATTATAACACTGTGATTTCAGTTGCTTATTACTTTGCCAAACTTTAACCATGTGGTAATAGACAACCTGAATTCTGGCATTTCATAACTTTTGAGCGCTTAATTTTGCAACCTTAACATTCAGTTAATGTTTGGTGAGTAATTAGTATGTTCTAAAATCAACCTTCTCCATATTTTAGACCTACTATTATTTAATCAAGAAACCAAAAATACGGAAATCTTTATCTACTCAGCTCAAACCAGTTAATGTCCTCCCACTGAACCCTTTTCTCTTACTTTTATATTAGATGTAAATGGTTAATTATTCTGTTGACTGGAACTCATAACACCTGTATGGTCTTGAGTTTGTACGGAGGGTTAAAACTTGAGTGAGACTACTATCACCATCATACAAAAGCCCTGCACAAAATTAGAGCACACACATTATTCTTTTCTTTGAAATAATTTAATATAAATAACACAATATGCATTCACTATCCATATGGTATCAGCAATTTTCAAGAAATTGCTTGAAGGCTTGATTTGAGCTGTAGGGAAAAAATAGTTAGAGGTTTATCCACACTTACTAATTTGCCACTTCCTAACACATTCCCATACACCCTCAGTTGATAGTACTAATGTTTTCAAGCCAAAGCTTCTTCCTCTTTTGAGGATTACCTAGGCATTTCCACCTTTCTGCTATACCATATTTCATTGTAGGCAAAGTTAAGGTAATCTTTTCCTCCGTTATTCAAGAAATTTTATCAACTTTTGGGATTTGTGTCCTGGCAACTAGAGCTCAGGAGATGTAGCTATTTGTTCAAGTTTGTGACCATCTGCTTCCAAAGAAGCTGAATATCTGGGAACATACAAATAATAAGAATATAGTCAGAGGTGAAAGTAAGCCATGCCTCTTCCGGTTGAGCCCCCCCCCCCCCCCTTGAAGACTCCAGAGTACCAGCAAGTCCTTTAAGTTACTTTCACCCCTGAATATAGTTTTCTGCCAGAAAAACATGTTATGACTAGGGATTAGGAAATTGATAGTAAATCAACTGATAATGTGAAGGTAGATTTCAAATTTTAGCCTAATATAACTTGAATACCCTAGTATCAGAGGGGTAGCCGTGTTTGTCTGGATCTGGACCCTTTGTCGCTTGAATACCCTACTACCTGATCTCCCCATCACCTGGATAGGCTTAAATTATATATTTGATTGCTTCGCTAAGCTTTCTGTTATACACACACTTTTGAGTCATTTTTAATTTGTGTTCAACAGGCAAAACACAACACAAGGTGTGCATGGAAAATATTTGACATGTAGTATAAACACATCATAATAGGCGTTTGGTACATTATACATATTTGACTTAACTAGAATAGTCGATCATAGCCTCTTCATGAAAAACACAGGATGTCTAGGAGCTTATTTTTTATGTAGCAAAATGGAATGTGCTGCATGTTGCTCATGGTCAACCAAGAAAGCCCTAGTTTTTCCTTCCTAATCAGACTTATTTAATTCAAATTGTAAATACGACATCTAGACATTTTTCACTGCTCTGTTTATTTGGGGATATATTTAGGCTTTTTAATTTAGAGAGGCAAAACTCTGAGATTACCTCTCTCCCCTCAAATCACTTGTTCAGATTATCAGAAACTGATATTTTCAACTAATTTTACTAATTGTATCCCTTATCTACTCATGTTGTGTATGTGAATATTTGAATAACATGAGAATACAGGCCTGATGCTCTGCACTGCTAAGCACCTAGTATGACCAGTATATCTTTGGTAATAGCACTCAGAGGGTGTTGCCAAAACAGCATAAACAAAATTCTGATTTTAAAGGTCTTTGACACAGATTCATAGATTCTAGGGCTGGAAGGGACCTCGAGAGGTCATCGAGTCCAGCCCCCTGCCCTCATGGCAGGACCAATTACTGTCTAGACCATCCCTGATAGACATTTATCTAACCTACTCTTAAATATCTCCAGAGATGGAGATTCCACAACCGCCCTGGGCAGTTTATTCCAGTGTTTAACCACCCTGACAGGAACTTTTTCCTAATGTCCAACCTAAACCTCCCTTGCTGCAGTTTAAGCCCATTGCTTCTTGTTCTATCCTCAGAGGCTAAGATGAACAAGTTTTCTCCCTCCTCCTTATGACACCCTTTTAGATACCTGAAGACCGCTATCATGTCCCCTCTCAGTCTTCTCTTTTCCAAACTGAACAAACCCAATTCCTTCAGCCTTCCTTCATAGGTCATGTTCTCTAGACCCTTAATCATTCTTGTTGCTGTTCTCTGGCCCTCTCCAATTTCTCCACATCTTTCTTGAAATGCGGTGCCCAGCACTGGACACAATACTCCAGTTGAGGCCTAACCAGCGCAGAGTAGAGCGGAAGAATGACTTCTCGTGTCTTGCTCACCACACACCTGTTAATGCAGCCCAGAATCATGTTTGCTTTTTTTGCAACAGCATCACACTGTTGATTCATATTTAGCTTGTGGTCCACTATAACCCCTAGATCCCTTTCTGCCGTACTCCTTCCTAGACAGTCTCCTCCCATTCTGTATGTGTGAAACGGATTGTTTCTACCTAAGTGGAGCACTTTGCATTTGTCCTTATTAAACTTCATCCTGTTTACCTCTGACCATTTCTCCAATTTGTCCAGATCATTTTGAATTATGACCCTATCCATATGCTTAAGCATATGCCTAATTTTAAGCATGTGAGTACTCTCATTCATTGACCGCTCATATGCTTTAAGTTAAACATGTGCTTAAGTTTTTTGCTTAATAGGAGCCTGAATATATAACTCTAATCCCCTGTCATGGTGTGTGGTGTCTTCTGGTGCACTTGCCATTAAGTAATTGTAAGCAGATTATGTTTTATCAACATCAGTATGAAAATACAATCTAAAATGTTTGTTGCAGATACTCTACAGAGCCTTGTTGGACAACAAAATGCCCGTCATGGTATAATCAAAGTGTTCAATGCACTGCAAGAAACTAGAGCCAATAAGCATTTACTGTATGTGAGTAACCAGAATGTTATCTGTGAATTTTATTATCCTACTAAGTTCTGAACATTCTAATGGCTCAGTATTAGAACCTTTCAGACTGATTTTTTCTTGTGTTTGTACAGTGCCTGGCACAATGGGGTCCTGATCCACCACTGGGTCTCTTAGGTGCTATGACAATAAAAATAATTGGTAGGCTCACAAATGTCAATATGCCTAGAAACAAGAAATGGTTTTCTTGCAGAGATTTCTTACATTTAGAAGGTTTTTCAAAGCTTTTAAGGATTTATTTCTCTCTAAAGGGAAGTTGTAAAAATCTGCATTTACATTGTCATTTAGACTTTCTAATTTTGCATATTGAACAGGTGTTTAAAAAAATCAGTTTTGGGGCAATGCAAATAATATCGTGCTGCATGATGATATTGGCACATTGGAAATTAATGATAGTCCCATGTAGGATGGACTAGATGAACCAGGTGATCCTATTATTTATGATTATCTGAACATCTCAGAAAGGAGGTAGAAATTCTTATTTGCTGTTTACATTAATCTTAGTAGTTTTCCTTTTCTTTTCCAGGTCTTGTTGGAACTGCTGCTAACTGAACTGTGTCCTGAGCTAAGAATTCATTTAGAGCAGCTTAAAGCTGCTCATGTTTGAATCTGCACAAGTGAACCACTAGAGAAATGTCTGTGTAATAATAGACATGAAATTTATCTTCCTCTTTTCCACAGAGGGCTGACTGAGGACTATTGATTATTTTTTAGTTTTCTTTCTTCAGTTTTATGTGAAGTAAACAGACTTGAAAAGATCTGATGCTGTAGTAGGGTAGAAAAACAATGCTGCATAGTTGCCAGCTTTATTTAAATTGTTATATTTGAATACTTTTCAGTTTAAAATACAGACTGAAATATAAATGTTAATATAAGTTGTAAGAATCTAGAAAATATTTTAAACGTTTATCAAAAATCAAGTTTTGCTTAATAGTGGTAAACTAATGAATGTTGTACAGTTAATTTCCTCATTGAGGATTTGAACACTCCTTTATTGTGTATTGAAGAGCCTTGTTGTGCAATACTTCATGTAAAGTTATTGTGAAAATTTTATCTATTTTATTTTTACCAAATTTGAAGCATTTGTAAGCAATAAATAACAAAAGTGGATTATGGTACTTGATGATAATTAGTAGTTAGTGGATGAGTTTGATATCAGTAGTTTCAGAGGGAATATTTTAATTGTATTCTAGTCTGTCCAACATGCGTCACATAAATTAGTGTGTCATAATGGAAAGCATCTGATCAATCACTAATTAGAAATTGCTTATCTCCTTGATTAGCTGACATTCAAACCTCTCTTGTTGCACTCTGACATTATTCAGGATTGCTGTGTTTAAATGCACATAACTTTTAAATCTATTCCTGATTTTATACAATGGAAGTAAAACAGATACATCTTTCTATAGTGCATTTTCGTTCATGTGTAAAAACATGTAAACATGATTTTAATGAACATGTGAATAGCTGAACACCATCAAATGTTTGTAGGGAACATTCATTACTTTCTTTTAAACTAAGTCAATATAATTGTGGTCTCCTTGAGAATGACCACCTTGCACTGAAAGCAGAGGGGCCATTGTCCAGGCTTGCCGGAGGAAGACAGTAGTGCTTTATGGAGTTGGGGAGAACACTCCAGATCAGAAACTGCTGCAAAAAGGTGGTGTTGGGCAGCTTTGCAGCACTGACTCACCCACTTGGTATGTAAGGGTGGAAGGCTTTAAAGGTGCAAGGTGTAGCGCTGGAAACCCCTTTCTCCACGCAGCAGGCAAGGCAGCAGCAGGCAGCAGAGGATCCAGGCACGCTGGGCAGCATCGCTCCACATGGTGGCAGGAGGGTGAGAGCACAGAGAAGGTTGGGAAGCTCACCACTTCCCCGGAGAGGGACAGGCTCATTCCGGAGGTAGGAGGTGCTTGCAGGGAGGCACTGTGGGGCTTCCAAAGTGTACTGGGCTGCCCAGAACCACGATGTTCTTCTACACTGAACCTAGGAGATGGGGTTGAGGCTGATTCCAGGGGTGAGTGTGTTTTGCAACAGACAGAGATTGGAGGACAGGTGGCAGAGGTGATATCCTGCCTTGCAATGTGACAATGTGTGGTGGTTGCATGGGCCTCAGGGAGGTGCAGGATCTGGGCTCTAATTGTTCATCTCTGAGGGTACTTGAGGGGGACAGGAGTGAGCCTTGCGGAGTAACAAATAGGCCAGGGCCAGAAATGGGATTACCAGAATCCATATCAAACCCATCTGGAGAGTGCGCCCCTGCTGGGGACACTAATGGTGTTGCGCAGCTGCTGCAAGTTGATCTGCAGTTGTTGCAACAACTTCAGGCGTCTGTGGGTGATGGGTCTGGCCTGAGTTCCAGGGGAGGCCCAGCATGGGCATGAGTTTGGGAATCGGAAGACAGGCAGGTGGGGCAGACCCCTGCCCTGGTGGGGGGGCAGCGGTGTGGTTGAAACCCCTGGGCACATGTCAACTCATCGGTTGTTAAGACGTATAACCTCCTGGGATAGAGTTGAGCTTGCTGTGGGGGAACAGGCACCGAGGATGCCCCGTCAGTCAGTCCTGAGTTGTGACCATGGTGGCTGACCCAATGGGAGTTCACCTGCTCAGTACAACTAAGGATAAAATCCTGAGGGGAATATGTGGACGTATTATCCCTCTTGCACAGGGAGGTGTTGACAGAGAGTAAGCTGGGGCAAAGCAAACAAAATAAGGAGTTGCCCAAGCAGCCACAGGTGTCTAGAACGTGGGAAAATTGGGAGGCGGCCTTCCTCATCTATGCAGGTCTGATAGTGCAGGCTTACCCAGAGAGATGCTCAGCCTTGTTTAAGTATATGGATGTAATCAGGCAGGCACATACTACGTTTGGGGGCATGTCTTCGTTTCATTATGACAAGCAGTTTTGATTAAGGGCAGCAACACAAACTGGGATCCAGTGGGACATACTGCATCACATGCTGTGACTAGCGTGGATGACTCTGCGGGGACCAGGAGTTCACACAGACAGTGGCCTGTTCCTTCCACTGCAAGTTCAGGAGGGGCACGAGTCGCAATAATATTTGCTGGGCATTTAATAACAATGGTTGTTTTCGCAGCCCCTGTATATTCAAGCCTGTGTGCAAGATATGCTTTGGGACCCATTCGGCCCGTTCCTGCCAGACCGGTAGGGGACGATCGCAAGGGGAAGACAGGATTGGGAGTGGGTGGAGTGCCAACTGCAGGTTTGGCTCGGCTGAAGCAGGTCATGAGGTGCAGAACACAGGCAGGGTAGAGAGGCAAACTGGGGGTGGTTCAATGGGCACAGGCACCATTGCCAGTTAGACTTAAGGTGTTCAGGGTTTCCTATGATATTACCCTAATAAAGCACATATGGCATATATGGGGCGGCGTAGTTAACTTTTGGATTTTGGATCCCCTTTTTGGGGAGTAACACCCATGTAAGGTTAAAAAAAAAAATTAATTGCCAATAGGGAACCTAAGGGTGACTCCTCTCCCCCTCCCGGGTTCAGTCCCCAGCAGCACTGCAAGGGAATATCAAGTAATATATCACCTTTCATACCCACGAGGCGGCTCCATTCACACTAGAATGAACCAGGTGGCCTGGCAAAACATTTGGGGGTAACCCATGCAGAAGACAAGATAGAGGGCCCCTTCCATTACATTAGCATACCTGGGTATCGAGTGGAACACAAGGGTGGGCATATTACAGCTCCCTCCCTATAAAAGTATGTGTTTCTGGTATGACAGCATGGCAAACCAAACTTCCACCTTACACGGGGTTATGAAGTTACTGAGGGAATTTGTCCGTGTTTGAGCCTTAACATCTCTTTTCCTTCCAAGCACATGCCCACAGTTGGATGATGGCAGAGCGGATGCAGTTCAGCAGTGTGCGGGGGCCTGCACCAAGAGCTAGCGACTAACTCAAGTAGATGATGCTGGTGCTATGGAGCTGTGGCATATGAGGATCCAGGAGGCTGGTCACCTATATGGCCCATCAGGAAGGGAGGGGGTTGCAGTACATGGCACTGCCAATCCATCTGCGGGAGTCCTTGATGATCCTTGCATAGTGCAAAGGGCAACTGAGTTCATTGGGGGGGAAGGGGAGTTCACCTATCAAAGTTGGGGGGTAACATGTTTTGGGGCAAAAGGCCATTGGACGATGTCTGGGACCTCGACTAGATGTGGCGGGGAGACAGCCAAGCTAATTGCTGGCACCTCCTTGTGGCGAATGTCCAGTGCAGGTACTCCATAGGGAAGGCATTCAGTGACCAGATAAAATGGCCTGGTAAAGGACTTAAACAGGAGGTGCTTGTTAAAGGAACAGAATGGTGGGGGGTTTGGGGCTCCTATGGTTGGAATGGCAGGGAGCCAACCCCCCTTTCTTATAGCCCAGCTTACTCCTCTGACGAGTGAGGGGGTAATGGTAAGGTCCCGGCAATGGATTTGCTGGAGGTACCTGGACGGAAAAAGAGGAGGAGCTGATAAAAGCCCCCTGGGTATGATGAGGTCCTGGTAATGGATTTGCTGGAGGGACCTGGATGGAAAAAGATGGGGAGCTGGTGGAAGCCCGGGTAATTAAAAAACAAACTGGGTTTACGTGCACTGTACACTTTTATCTGCCGGGTAGTCACAGACATCTAATAATGAAGTTGTGGCCTGATTAAATCCGTATCAGGTATCTCCTGTCCTTCTTTCAGTATAGCTGTACAAACAACAACTAGCTTACAATTTAGACTGACTACATTTAAGTTCTGAAACCAAAACCCCCATATAAATAAACTGTGAAGTTTATTGCAACATCAAGATTTCTCTGACAATACAGCCTTAGATTTTCTATTCCATAGCACAGTTTAAGAAGCGACCTAAATTCTATTGGCGAGGAAAGCTATATAAATAAAGACTTAAAATATGTAACTACAATATAGCAATCAGTGAGTCTCACTGGCGAGAAAGTATCTTGTATTAGAAGATTCAGTATAACACCGCTGCTCAATGGTGTAGCCTATGGCTACTTTTTGGGCCTGTTGAGATGTCAGTTTGTATTAGTAGGAATAGCTAAAAGTCCTATATGAATAAGGATTAAGAAGGCTAGTCATGGTCTAGAGATATATACACTAACATTTCACTAGGGTAGGTGTAGATTTTTTTCTATAATTAATTTCTATGAATAGGATATCCCAATAGTGGAAGTTGGTATGGTCTACAGTATAAACTAAGTATCTACCATCCATGCAAGTTTCCAACCCTATACTGCTACCATCTAACAGTGCAATCTTTGAGAAAGTTGTTGCATTTCAGAGATATGTGAAAGGGCGAAGTATACAGGAAAAAGATTTAAATGTAAAGGAAGCACACAGCTTCAATTATTACCCCAGTACAGAATATTTTATTTAAATGTATGATATGATTTGTAAATAGAATGTATATGGAAAGAGGACACTATTTTTAAGCACAAGTATTTCAGAAATCTTATGATTTCGCTGACTCTGCAGATCTTTAATATTTGTAAGTAAAGGAAATTGACATTAACAATGATTTCTTTTAACAAGTTGATTTTAGCTTGATTTGTATACCATCTAGAGCAGAGTTGAAGTAAGAAA
Source organism: Macrochelys suwanniensis (assembly GCA_033296515.1). Classification (NCBI taxonomy): domain Eukaryota; kingdom Metazoa; phylum Chordata; order Testudines; family Chelydridae; genus Macrochelys; species Macrochelys suwanniensis. The sequence goes on from CM065779.1 coordinate 80,572,762, forward strand.
CGCAGGTGGATTATGTCAGTAAAGTGCCCAGTTCATGATGATTAAGCTTTCTGTATAATGAAAAAAGGAAGAGATAATCTGCCTCTACAATGTGTAAGTAAAGTAAGGGTTGTGAACAAAAAATCACTGTCAGCAAAATGTTCTTTGTTCTAATCAACAAAAACTGCATAATTCTCATGATTTATAGAAAGCTGAAAAACAAAGAAATAGGTGGTTATCTACCTAGCTGCTAAGAATAAACATGGCCTACTACATGAAACATATTATACAGCATTGGAAGTGGCTGGGATTTGCCTAAATGTTCAATGTTCTAAATTCTCCCATGATTAGCTGCCAATTCAAGGTCAGAAGTTACGTCAGGATCCAGGAGGCATGCCTTTGAAAACAAACAGAATAGTGAGTTAGATTTTACAGCCAAAACTGGCATCTAACTTAGTTTGTACAGTGCATTGAAAATGTAACAGACTATAAAAACGCTAAGTATTATCAAAATTGTTTGAGAATCAGTTTACTAAATACACTAAAGCAAACTTTGCCAATAGGGAACCTTTACATCCCCTTTTCTAACTCTACTTAAGAGAACAAAACTGGTATGCTATATGTAACCAGTACACTCAAGTTAAGGATTGTTTCAAGAACCTGGACAAAACCTACTTCCGAAACAACTTTTGGTATGGCTTCTGGTGACACCTAAGCCATAGAAGTAAATCAGTTTGCCAGGTGGAGGCTTCCTGAATCCAGTTAATTTTCCCCTCAGCACTATGATCTGTTCATATAACCTCTGTAGTCCCTCTCTTCTCTCCTCTGCAAAACTTAGTGGGCCAAATGTGAACCTGATTTATCTATGTTAAGCACATATGGTAAAACGGGCAAATTGCGTTTTGATATGTTTCACTTTAAATGGGAGTAACTATACAATTAAATTACAAAATGGCTTCCAACCACAAAGCTAAAAGAAACAAATGATGCTGATCACTGTCCCCAGGGGAATACATGCGGCAAAAAACTGCCATTAGGATACAAGGCCTTTCACTTCTAAGTCACTGACTCAAATCTGCTGTAAGCCACTAATGACTGGAAGTTGTTACTACCTGGTGGCTCTTTAATGTGAAATGAGGTGAGGGAATGGATGCCCACCTTTTCATTTGGCACCCTTGTTGGCAATCTGAACAGAGATGGAATGGACTGAGTATGCAAGGAGACTGAAATACTTTTTCACTTGAAGTGGTCACTCTAGAACAGGTGTGAAACAATGAGGGTCAATGTGAGAAAGCTTGCGCTGATCCGGCCCTGATGTGCCTATTCTATGGAAAGACAGTGACCATGCTTTAAAACTGCTTGTCCAGCACTTTTCACTATATTTTTTAAAAACTTCAGGGTTGTTTTTTTTAAGTGTAGCTGCTTTTCACAGAAGGAAATAATTGAAAGAGCATTACTGCCTTTTCTGCGTAAGGAGCCACACCTGATGTTCATTTTGTTAGTAATTTAACTTCTGCATAGTTCTCACTTGGGTTTTACAAAACCAGACACTGTAGTCCTATTCTTGGCCCAAAATTTGATTTTGCTCTCTAATGCAATCAGATTGTAAACCAATGGATTGTGTCTTCCTGTGTGTTTGTACAGTGCCTATCTATAGCACAACTAGGTTCCCATCCTGACTGTGACACTATTGCAACACTAATATAGTAATCTGATGAATAACATCCACATAATACATCCATTTAAAAAATGTTCTTCACACACACTTTTTAAAAGGGGTGTTTGTTTTATTTGGGACCTACAATGTGCTCTCTCTGCAGCAACACTTGGCTAATCAACACTAGCCCCAGAGCTGAGCTTATATCAGCGACAGCACAGGTAAGTAAAGAAAAAAGTCATGATCTTCTCAAGTATCAATACAGAATGCTGGGATTTAAACTAGGGCTGTCGATTAATCGCAGTTAACTCATGCAATTAACTAAAAAAAATTGATCGTGATTTAGTTTAGTTTTAAAAACAGTTTTAATTGCACTGTTAAACAATAGAATATTGAAATTTATTAAATATTTTGGGTGTTTTTCTACATTTTCTTATATATTGTATTCTGTGTTGTAATTGAAATCAAAGTGTGTATTATTTTTTATTATAAATATTTGCACTGTAAAAATGATAAACAGAAGAAATAGTATTTTTCAATTCACCTCCTACAAGTACTGTAGTGCAATCTCTGTCGTGAAAGTGCAATTTACAAATGCAGATTTTGTTTAATTATGTAACTGCACTCAAAAACAAAACAATGTAAAACTTCAGAGCCTACAAGTCCACTCAGTGCTACTTCTTATTCTGCCAATTGCTAAGACAAACAAGTTTGTTTACATTGACAGGAGATACTGCTGTCTGCTTCTTATTTACAATATTACCTGAAAGTGAGAACAGGTGTTCGCATGGCACTTTTGTAGCCAGCGTTGCAAGGTATTTACATGCCAAATATGCTCAACATTCGTATGCCCCTTCATACTTCAGCCACCATTCCAGAGGACATGCTTCCATGCTGATGATGCTCGTTAAAAAAAATAATGCGTCAATTAAATTTGTGACATGGGGGGAGAATTGTATGTCCCTTATTCCGTTTTACCCACATTCTGCATATATTTCATGTTATAGCAGTCTCGGATGATGACCCAGCACATATTAGGTTTAAGAACACTTTCACTGCAGATTTGACAAAATGCAAAGAAAGTACCAATGTGAGATTTCTAAAAATAGCTACAGCATTCGATCCCAGGTTTGAGAATCTGAAGTGCCTTCCAAAATCTGAGAGGGACAAGGTAGGGAGCATGCATTCAGAAGTCTTAAAAAGAGTAATACTCCGATTCGGAAACTACAGAACCTAAACCACCGAAAAAGAAAATCAACCTTCTGCTGGTGGCATGACTCAGATAATGAAAATGAACATGCGTCGGGTCTGCACTGCTTTAGATTGTTATCTAGCAGAACCCATCAGCATGGACGCATGTCCCCTGGAATGGTGGATGAAGCATGAAGGGACATATGAATCTTTAGCACATCTGGCACGTAAATATCTCGCAATGCCAGCTATCACAGTGCCACATCTGTTCTCACAACAAGAAGCGGGCAGCATTATCTCCTGCAAATGTAAACAAACTTGTTTATCTGAGCGATTGGCAGAACAAGAAGTAGGACTGAGTGGACTTGCAGGCTCTAAAATTTTACCTTTTTATTTTTGAATGCAGTTTTTTTGGTACATAATTCTACATTTGTAAAGTATCAAAGAGGTAGCCGTGTTAGTCTGTATCCACAAAAACAACACGGAGTCCAGTGGCACCTTAAAGACTAACAGATTTATTTGGGCATAAGCTTTGAGTAAAAAACCCACTTCTTCAGATGCAAAGACGTGGGTTTTTTACCCACGAAAGCTTATGTCCAAATTAATCTGTTAGTCTTTAAGGTGCCACCGGACTCCTCTACATTTGTAAATTCAACTTTCATGACAGCGATTGCACAACAGTACTTGTATTAGGTGAACTGAAAAATACTATTTTGTTTTTTTACAGTGCAAATACTTGTAATAAAAAAAATAAAGTGAGCACTGTACACTTTGTATTCTGTGTTGTAATTGAAATCAATATATTGGAAAATGTAGAAAACATCCAAAATATTTAAATAGAGGGTATTCTCTTATTGTTTAACAGTGCGATTAAGCACGATTAATTTTTTTAATTGCTTGACAGCCCTAATTTACAGGCATCAAGGTTTGCAAATAAGCAAAGAAATAAGTTTTGCTTTTGAGTTTAAGAGGCAAGTATAAACAATGTAGTAATGAAATCAGTGCTGTTTATCACTTTACCCACCTTGGGAAAATTGTCATGAAAGATTACCAGCCCAGGCATAGGTTCTACTCACCTGCCTTTGTTGTGTTGATTATAATATGAAATTTTATTTGCCTATCAAAATATGTTACTTGCCTTAGGTGAGTAGAACCTTGCAAGGCTGTTTTGAATAGTGTGAGAGGATTTACTTCAGTATTTTTTTAAATATATAATATTTTAATGTAATAAATGTAGATAGTAAATGTTGTTGGAGTCTTTAATGAAACTATACAGCAAGTTTAAGAACTTAAATTCAAAATATCATTGATCTTATACTACATAAGTTAATTTGTAGGGCCTCCCCACGCTTACCCTAGAATAATAATTTTTAGCTGCAGCTTGATCTTGTTGTATGCCTAGGCCAAGCTGGAGACATCTAGCAAAGTAGAAAGTAGCCATAGCAACCCCTTTGGCTATGTATACAGGAAGGCAATCGGTTATCTTTGCTAACATATCAATGTTATCGTTTTCTGCAATCCTGTTGTAAAATTTACAATATAAGGTTAGAGGTGAGCATTTCAAGCTTTGATAGAAATCAGCTATATGAACCATAAAGAGACAGCGTCAAAGCACGCGCTTTGTACCCAACTTCAGTTAAGTTGGGAATTCTGTTGATAATGGTATGAACTTAAAGCCTCTCTAGCAAAACAGGTTTTAAATGTACATACAGACTTGAGCAGTGAACATGATTCTTCTATTTTGAGTAAATTGATTCATATAAGAATTAGTGAGCAAATACATTAACACTTTGGTCATTTTCACCACAACTGCACTAATTATAACAAAAGTGTTTCACACAAATTGTTTGTTTCTACCAAACTGTTACCAGGTTAGTGGAAATGAAAGTAAAACTTGAGTGGATGGCCAAGCTTTACAGTTGTAAAAAAAGTATTCCAAATCATTAATGTGGATTTACCAATACTGTTATCTGAAGATCATGGGGAACCTCTGAAAACTTCAGGTAAAGAGGACTTTGGATACTTAAGACCATCACCTTCTGGAGTTCCCCAACAGACATTACTAACCTTTAATGAACTGGAGTTCAGTTAGTCATGGTTTGCTGGTACACACAAAGGGATTTTGAGTTTTCTTTAAATTGACTTTTTAAAGCCTCAAATTGGATACAGCACTTCTTAAATAGTAGTGCCTGAAATAATAGAGAGAGAGAGAGAGAGAGAGAGAGAGAGAGAGAGAGAGAGAGAGAGAGAGAGAGAGTGAGTGTGTGTGTGTGTGTGTGTGTGTGTGTGTGTGAGTGTGTGTGTGTGTGTGTGAGTGAGTGAGTGAGTGAGTAAACACCCTCTTGAAAGGCCTGGGGAAGAACGTGCACATAAGGTCCCCAAACAATGTATGACAGTGATGTCATGCTAATACATAGGTCAGGAAGCGCAAGTGACCACTTGCAAAGAGCTGTTAAATACATAAAGTAAAACCGACTGAAATGAAGAAAGCATTACAGTAAACTAGGGGTTGCATGTAAAATATTAGATCTAAAATTTTCAAATGGAGATGTGATTTTTTTCAAGTTTGTTTTTTCAACTTTTTAAATACGTTTGCCACTTAAAATACACAAAAAAATTAGCACTACTTCTGTCTACCTAGCAAGGATTCTGCTTTTTCCTGCACCGTGAGATATTAGCAGTGTCAAACTGTTGCAGGGAAAATACAAAATCCTGAATTCCAGCCTTAGTAGGAAAATGGAGAAGCTTATTCAGTTTAATTTTAAACTATAAAAGTGCAATTAAGATAAGCCTATAGACATACCATATGAATCACTATCAGTGAATCTGATTCTGTTTAATCCTCAACAAATCACTGCCTGCCAACTAAATCACTTGCATGCGTCTGCAGTAATGTTCTTCCACCTAATGTGATCGCCTTTAGCAAATGACAGCTAAAACAAGGAGATATGGCGACTCATTAAAAATTAAACTTGTATCAAGCAACGATCTGGCTCTTGCGGCTTATATTTAATGTCCTCTGATAAGAAAAACAAGGGGATGTATTTTTGCCCTCCCTTTCAAAATATAATAGAATACCAATGCAAATAATACCCAGTGAAGAAACGTTAATCAGCGTGCATCGACAAAGGACTTAGTGATTGGCACAGTCCGAGTGTTTTGTTAAAGGAGATACCATGATGATGAGCACAGTTTAAAGAAAGCTATACAGAATAGGAAGGCAATTCTTCAAGGCTACAGTATTCACGTGGCCAACCCCAACTCCAAACATAAGGCATGAGCCTGAGGGCAGGTCTACGCTATAAGTCAACATAATTTACGTTGCTCAGGGGTGTTAAAAAGTCCCCTCCACCTCCAAAGTGATGCAAGTTTTGCGCTGTCTACACTGGCGCTATGTCGGCAGGAGATGCTCTCACCAAGGTGGAGTAATTATGCCAATGGGAGAGTGCTCTCCTGTTGGCATAGAGCATCTTCACCAGATGTGCTACAGTGGCACAGCTGCATTGGTGCAGCTGTGCCAAAGTAGTGCTGTAGTGTAGGCTTGCCCTGAGATGTGACTGAAAATAAGTGGATAACACAGAGCTCTCTTACGTTGGTGGGAGTGATGTACGACTGCAAAGGGGAAATTTGTCCAGATTTGCATGGCAATTGGGGCATACTGACTTGGAGGTTACAAAAGTAATGTATCTGTTTTATATAGTGCAGCAAATTGGTGTACAGAAGGTACATGGGAAGGCACAGGGGCAGGAGCAAAGAAGATACTGATGCCTCACATGACAACTACTTGCAGTGCTGGCAGACTTCTGGCCCAAGAACATCTACAGTGCCAGTGAGATGGGATTGCTTTGAGCACAATGACGATACATTTTCCTTCAGAAGATGACTACAGCTAACAAGGTGCACCCTTTCGTTGTCAGAATAGCCTGCTGGACCGCAGTGGTTAAAGGACAAATTCCAACTGATTGATATGGCCAGTGGATGGCTACCATTCTAGCTACACTGCATGTGAAAGAATGGGAGCCTAGGCTGAGGACCAGCATGATTTTTGTGGGTTCAGTGGTGAATAAAAATAGAACGTTGTTTGGCTAAACATCTCAATTTCTGGACTGTCAGAACTTGAACCTGAAATCCAAATCTTGAAATTCTGCCACTCCTGGTTCTATGTAATTTTCCTTGACAGTATCCCTTTGTTCTTCATTCCTTAGACACTTTACAGCAGCATCATAAATAGATGCATTTTTACCACTTGAAGGATGCTTTGTATATAGCTTGTAGAGTCATTTTGCCTGACTTTTTCCTTTAGAAACTTAATGATCTGACTGATAGATTAAATCTGTAATGTAAGGCTTTGCTAGCAAACATTATATTTGGGGGTTTTATAATGGGACATTTGGTTACGTAGAAATTGTAAAACTGAGGCCAACATAAGTCTCCTCTCCAGTGTGTTCTGGATTTCACCCACTGTGTAAACAAAACAGAAGTCAGTCAACTTGGCCTTCAGCTCAACCAGAATGTATTATTGAACCTAAACCATCATGGCAGGGCAAATTCTTTGATTGCACGTTATCCTGTTTACATAGAGAAGCAAAGCAATATTTCTGAATTGAGAACACATTATCATGGTGTACTGTAAAGTACTACCACTTGAAACCTTAGAAGTGCCAGATGGATCAGCAGTGGGATCCACAGGAACTCTTAGATGACCTACTCCTGGGGAAAAGGAGACAGTAAAATGCTGCCTGCAAAAAAAAAAATTGAGTGAGGAGATTGAGGGTAAGTGGAATAGATCTACTGTCCAGTAAAACAGCAGAATGGTGGATATGGATAACCTAGCCACCCCTAAAGAAACCTGATTGAGGAAGACCAGAAGGCCATGGGGTAGGGGGGAGGTTGTCTTTCCTTGTTCCCAGAAGAAATCTCTAAAGTGTTGGAAATGTTGGAATCCACACACTGTTGACAAGTACATGGACAGCTACCTGTGCACTGGTTGGAACTCTGTTAGGGAGAGGAGGGCCATTTTAATATTCTGACAGTTTTTTGGCCAGCTGGAAACTGGAAGTGGAGAGCAGCACTTCTCTTTTTCTGGATGGAACAAGAGTCAAACCCTTATCCAAACACTTCAGAAACTCAAAAGAAAGTTCATTTTGGATTTGGGGGAAGTTGTTTTATTCAAGTCATTTATTTGTCTATCTCTGTATATGAAACCACTTCCAGGCATGTCATATGTATTTTGGTAAGCATGAAGGATGGCTGCAGGCTATGAGAAATGACTGATTAAATCAGAGACAGGCCTCTCTTCTTTGTTGTTCGGCTCATCCACTGGATGAAGCTTTGGCCGCACTGAGACAAGATATAGAGTTGATAGAGACTGGATGTTTTTTACATTACATCCTATATCATTTACATTATTTTTTAGGGGTCAGACACAGGGTATAAGCTCCTGTCCCATCCTTTATGTACCCGAGTTAAAATGTACTCAAATGAACTTGGAGAAATGGTAATACTTTTCAATGTACGCTTGTTTTGATATTTCAATCTCTTCTCCAGTGATTATTTCTGCTTCCCTCTGATCAAGGAGGACAGAGTTGAACTGAATAATGGAAGGCTTCGTAATGATTAGGGTCTTAATTTTGTCTAAGGTCTGTCATTCGCTTTTTAAAGATTAAGTATGGTAGTTAAATCTGATACATCTCTGGTAGGGGAATACATGCTTGATTGGTGTAAGTTTGATCTTGATCTAAAAGCATTATTTTTATCTTTAACTTCTATGATCTTATGTCAAGAATTCTAATAAGTTTAACTAAAATTAATTCACCTTCTGGCAAATGCAGCAGCTTTTGTGTAAAATTTTCTTTTGTAGTAATACTCCACAAGATGGCCTTGAGCATAGACATTTCCACGTTCTGCTGCTTCCTTCAGGCACTCCAAAGCAGCCTTTGTATTTTGATGTATGCCTTGTCCATAGAGATACATAACACCAAGTATACCCTGTGACTCCAGACTTCCATTGCCACAAGCTTCTGAATGCCAGAAAAATGCCTACAGAACAGGCACAATGATTTTGTCATTTTTGAAATATTTACATAACCCTTTGCTTCTGGTAAAAATAGACATTCCTCAATCTAGACTATAACCTAACTGTCTTGCATACTGTCTGTTTTCTTTAAAGCTCTTTTATCTAGCAGCTGGAGAGAGGTGTCTGCATAGTAATAAATGCAGAGCCACTCCAAGACTTACATGTATTTCCTTTACTCATGCAGTCCTGTGCCCCACCACCACTGTTGGTCGTTTCTTAAACATACAGAGAACTATAAATCTTAATCCCAAATCATAATGCTGATTCTTGAGTTTCAAATCTGATGCTCCCACTTCCTGCTAATTGCTTCATTACAAAATCCTGACTACTACTATCAAGGGATTAAACAAAGAAATTTTCTTTCTGTATATATGCCAGTTTGGGTCTAAATGGGTGAAAGTCTAGAAGTAATAGGGCATATATTGTTATAAATAAGCTATAAAAGTATCTTTCTGGAACGCTTCACAGATCCAAAATGAATCTGGGTATTGCATCATAATATGAAAAAGGCAGAAATCGGCATTACCTTTTTCAGATCTTTTGGATTTGATGTAGAATAAAACATTCCCAGGGTACTTTGAGCCTTTACACTTGCCTTTGGATTCCCATGGTCTGCAGCAATAAGCCACAGCCTAAAGAATAGGGAGGAAATATAAGTAACATTACAACATGGTATCTTATAAATAATGGATAAATTATTAGATTAAATTACCTTTCAGCCTCTTTATCTGAATGCTTAACACCACATCCTTCAAAATAAGATCTGCCAAGATTATATGCAGCAGCATATTTTAAATGTCTTGCTTTAGGGGAGTTAGAGTTGATGATTATTTTCATGTACTCCACTCCTTTTTCCTTTGAGAGAAACAGATTTTAATCATAATTGCAGAAGGTAAAAAGGACAAAAATTAAAATTCCAGGTAAAGTAAATTACATATTGCACACAAAGAACTTTTCAGTTTCAAAACTCTCTAAATGTTAAAAAGTTTGGATGTGATCAGTTAAGATAGTGTAAAGAGTCTTATTCTTACATTTTAAATATTTTCTTTTCTAAAAAAGCAAAAACTAATTTTCGTTATGCTCTTTTTTTGTGAAAAACTTAAACTACTTGTCTAAAAACTGATATTATGTAGGATGTCAGTTTGATAAGGATGACATCATAATTCCTTGTTCTAGATTTCATTATACTAACTGTGGACCATCATTCAAGATCAGTTTGTTACATACACCAGGTAGCTCAAAAAGTTTAACAATACTACAATTATTTTATGAAATTAAAGCCATTCCTTATAAAGTGGGAGCACTGAACAAAACTGGTTTTACTCTGTTGTACCAAGTTTTGTAGTAAACAACACTACACTCTCATGGGATAAGAGGGAAGGTCCTCTCGTGGATCAGTAACGGGTTAAAAGATAGAAAACAAAGAGTAGGAATAAATGGTCAATTTTCAGAAAGGGGAGAGGTAAATAGTGGAGTCCCCCAGGGGTCTGTACTGCGACCAGTCCTAGTCAACATACTCATAAATAATCTGGAAAAAGGGGTAAAGAGTGAGGTGGCACATTTGCAGATGATACAAACTACTCAAGATACTTAAGTCTAAAGCAGACTGCAAAGAGCTATAAAGGGATCTCACAAAACTGGGTAACGGCAACAAAATGGCAGATGAAATTCAATGTTGATAAATACTAAGTAATGCACATTGGAAAACATAATCCCAAGTATACATATAAAATGCTGGGATCTAAATTAGCTGTTACCTCTCAAGAAAGAGATCTTGGAGTCATTGTGGATAGTTCTCTGCAAACATCTACTCAATGTGCAGCGACAGTCAAAAAAGCTAACAGAATGTTGGAAATCATTAAGAAAGGGATAGATAAGACATGGTACACCCACATCTTGAATACCGCATGCAGTTGTGGTCGCTGCATCTCAGAAAAGATGTATTGGAATTGGAAAAGGTTCAGAAAAGGGCAACAAAAATGATTAGGGGTATGGAATGGTTTCCGTATGAGGAGAGATTAATAAAATGAGCCTTTTCAGCTTGGAAAAGAGATGACTAAGGGAGGATATGATATAGCTCTATGACTGGTGTGGAGAAAGTAAATAAGGAAGTGTTATTTACTCGCTCTAATAACACACGAGCTAGGGGTCACCAAATGAAATTAATCGGCAGCAAATTTAAAACAAACAAAAGGAAGTATTTCTTCACACAACGCACAGTCAACCTGTGGAACTCTTTGCCAGAGGACGTTGTGAAGGCCAAGACTATAACAGGGTTCAAAAAAGAACGAGATCAATTCATGGAGGATAGGTCCATCAATGGCTATAAACCACGATGGGCAGGGATGGGGTCCATAGCCTCTGTTTGCCAGATGCTAGGGATGGGTGACGGGATGGATCACTTAACAATGACCTGTTCTGTTCATTTCCTCTGGGGCACCTGGTATTCACCACTATGGGAAGACAGGATACTGGGCTAGATGGACCTTTGGTCTGACCCAGTATGGCCGTTTTTATGTTCTTATGGTTACTGTCCTGAATTCCTTGGCTAGATGTGGTAGGCCCCACCTCTGTTTCACTTTCTAGAAATCAGAGGTTTTAGCCCATCTTTTGCCAGCAAAGAATGTTACACTCTTAATATCTGTAATGGCTGCTACATCTGCTTACTGTAATATTAAACAATCAATACCTATATACTTCTGTACCTATAGTATATCTAATCAAGCTAAGCATTTATATAAAGATCAGCCCCCAATATAGGAATCTGCATCAGCAGTACCATCTTAATATAATTAAGAAGATACTTGTGGGGCTGGATGGCTTAGGAGACTGGTAACAGGATAATGGAGCTTTTCATATCTAAGTTACCAATTCAAATGCAAAAGTTATTCCTCTCTTATGGTGTTTCATGCCTCTGAAATGAATTTGGTGGTCATAATCCATACTATAAAATTGTATCTCCACAACTGGCACACTTATTAGTTTCATAAAAGAAGCTACGCACTGACTAGAGAAGAAGACTGAGCTACTCTTTTACCCCCAAAGTTGGTGCCTCCAGGAAATGGTTGAGGCATACTGGCAGGATAGCGTATAGAAACTTATGCGTAACTGCCCCTCAACCTGAACCTGTGTTGTGGTTTAATGGAGGACTCCCAGAGTTCTCAAACTGGCACATTTCTCATGTGCTGAATTCTCTTACAAACACACTTCTGCATAAGAAAAACAAATAATTATTACAAAATTTAAAATGATTAAAGGACTTATACTTGAATTGGATTTAGGACTATTTTTAATGTATTAAATTTTCCAATTTGTTTTTTTTAACTTTTCTTTAACATGCTCTTCCTTAAATCACAAAGTACAGTTAATCAAAGTACATGATTTGGTATAAGTATGTAATATCAAAACATAACTATAGTGTCCTCAATAACAATCTCTGAGAGCAGTGTTGAAAAAAATATGTCAGGGTACACTGGAAAAGAACTGCTGAGTCAGTGCCAGCTGTCAGCAGCTGTACAATACATCATACTAAGCGTTCAGTTAGTGGGCAGTCGGGAAATGCTAGTATTGTAAGGATTTAATAGTAGATACCACATGTAAGTATTAAAAAGGTGTATATAAATAATCCTCTCTTAAAAGGAAGGCCAGCCATTCACTTCTCACACTACCAAGTATAAACAGCCAAAGAAAGCCAGCCCTAAGATTTACTCCAAAGTATTCCATAATGGTTCTAACTCAGGCAAAACACTAAAAAAAATAAAAATAGAAACCTGAGAAAAAGCAACATTGCTCTAATCTCACTAAGCAATAAAGGCAGTAGCATCCTTTCCTCTCTGCTAATTGGCAGTTTCCTCTACTCTTCTCCCTCAGCACCTCCACTGCCAGCCATATTTTCCCTGCCTTCCATTCTCATCTCCACCCTTCCCTTCCTCCTCTTCCCATTCTTTTCTTTCCCCATATCCCTGTCTCTTCGTGTCTATGGCCCTCAATAATCAATCCCTTTCTTCTCCTACTCCCATGATCCTAGCAACTCATTCCTCCCACTGTCTCCTTTTGCTTCTATACTAAACATAAAGCAAAATCAAGCTAACATGGAACAAACAACATTTTTGAACCATCACTCGGGTTGGATATTGCATTCTTTAATGTTTTTTCTATTTAGATTGTAAACCCCGTGAGGCTGTACTTTTATTGTAACTAGTACAACATAGTCCTGATTCTGTTAAGAGCCTCTGGGGTGCTAGTGGATCTGGGCCTTCATATCTTCAAGGATGATAATATAAATGTGCTAACCTGGGAAACTGCAAAGATAACTCTGGAATTAAGTTCCGCAGTGATAATAGCAGCAGAAAAATTGTCAACTTTATCTTTAGGTGTTATAAATATATCTGTTGTTGACAATATGAAAGCCATAAATTTAAACCAAATTTTCTACTCACTGAAGGAAAAGAACAAAACAAAACAAGAAACATGCATTTTTTAAGTGCCAAAGTAAGTAAAGTGGTTGCGATAGCAGGGCATATTTGTTTACTTGAATTGACATTTTTATTCTCATGGAAGAACACGTCTCGGGATTATTATGAAAGGGGATTTAAAAAGTAAGATGTTTCAATTTTAATATGAAGCAAATATAAAAATGCAGATGTGGAGAAAAAAGCATTTTCAGTTTTACTTAGCAAAAGTAATATTTACTTATTGTATCTGATACATCTCTAAGATGTGCATTGTTCTTTGTCAAATTATATCAATAGCCTAATTAATAAACCCAATCACCAGAAAATATAGGATTAGAGATGTCATTCTCTCCCTAATATATTATGGTCTGGTCTACACTAATGAGTTAAGTCTATCTAAATTACTCTAGTTAAGTTACGTAAATTACGTAACTTGATGTAGCTTAGATCGACTTAAAGCAGTGTCTATATGTCGACAGGAGACGTTCTCCAGTCGACGAAGCTTCCGTCTCTTGGGGAAGTGGAGTACTGAAGTCGATGGCAGAGCGTTCTGCCATCGAGTCATCGCGTCTTCACTAGATCCGCTAAATCGATGTCCTCTGCATCGATCCCAGCAGTGTTGATTTAGCCAGTAGTGAAGACAAGCCCTAAGACCCCAATCCTTCATGGGAGTAACTTTATGCCTTTTAGTAGTCTAGCTGAAGTCAATGGGACTATTCATAGGCATAAAGTTACAAGTGTGGCTAAGGATTTGTAGCATCTGGTCCAGAGACTTCAACATTGCAGTGTGCTGGGTCAAATCCCATTGTGTAAATAAAGCAAATAAGTTTCCTTTATAATGGTGCCTTAAAGCAAATATTAATAGAATACAGGAGAACGATGACGATTCAGAGGCTGGACGGGACCATATCTGCAACTGAATCGTAAGAATCCAATGGAACTTTTATAATTTAATGGACCATTTTCTGGTCTATGCCTAAATATCAATTTATAGAAATAGGGTTCGCCTTTTATTTTTGTATTCCTTATTTTAAAATGCTGAATCTCTGTATCCAATTTGTGTAGTAATTCCTAATTTCAAACTATAGTTTGTTACAGGATAATACTCTACATTTGAAAAGTTCACAACTACTGTACATAATTCTAGTATCTAATTATTTTTCTTGCCCTCTTCCACCTTGGACTAGACAGAAAAACACTTCTAACTAGGTACAAATTCGAATGATGCACTGATGCACTTCCTGATCCTGCAGCTGGCTTCATTTGAACAAATCCCTGTGCCTACGCAGAGCTCCACTGATGTCAGTAGGGCTTCATGTGCATACTGTGGTCTCTCTGCAAAGAACAGACATTACTTCTCTTGTTGGTTTGGTGCTGAATATGAAGTTTAACCAATGAATAAATTAAATGGTAATTTTACAGGGGGGTTGTTTTTTTTTTGGTGTGGTGCAACTCTTGACTGAAGTTATTAGAAAGAGGGGAGTCATGAAGAGGACTCTCACCTTTCCACAGCCATACACTGTCTTGTAATACGTTCCCAGAACCACATAAGTGTTAGAAATGTGTTAATGGTACCGTTCTCTCAGCAAGAGTATAAAAAGGTCTCAGGACACATCACTGGCAGAGAATTAGCAATGGAGTTATGTTACATTTACTTTATTGCTTTAGCTAATATACTGTTTTTTGACTGAGAGAAAAATCAAATGTAATCCTTTGGTTGTACAATTTAATAATATTCATGCCCTCTAGTGCTAGAAGGGAGATTTTCTGTAAAATTATTACTATTATTTATTTGTATTTCCACAGTGCCTCAGAGCCCCAGTCATGAACCAGGATCCCACTGTTAGGAGTTACAAATACATGTTGTTTGTAAATTCTTCAAATTACGTCTTTTCTGTAACAGATTTTTTTTTAAAGAAAATTTGTCTTGTGGCTTGAAACCTTAGAAATTGTTTCTTGATTTTTATTTTTACTGGGTTTAATTTCTGTTTAAATGTAACTTGAAAATTACTATATATTATTTGCTTTCAACGTAGAGTGAACCCCATGTACTTCCCAAACGACAACATCGTCTCTGTCCTCAATGGCAAAGAACTAATACATTGAGTTGCAAATGTATTAAAACAATACTGTTCAAGGGAAAAGATTTTATGAGGAAATTTTTAACCTGGACTATTACCCCCACTTCATTAATGGGCCTCTGCCGGAGCACACAAAGCTCTGCCTGCATGGAACAAATTGCAGGATTGGGGCCTCACTTTGATATGTTGTACTGATTGTTTTAATTTTTAAGGTCTATTAAATATGGAAAGTTATGTAAGGGTCTATTTAGTAAGATTAGAAGAAAAACTAAATATAGACAGCTGGATAATGACTTACTGGGTCTTCTTTGGTCCCCAATCCATCATAATACATTACACCCAGCTGATACAGAGCTTGAAAATCCGTCTCCTTAATTTTTTCAAATTGTGTAAGTGCTTCTTCATACCATCCCTGAATGAGACAGTTAGCAATCAAGTAGTACATTATAGTGTATATAACAAATGAACTCTTCAGTATAATTTATTTTTAAACTAGAGTATTTGCTCAGTGAACATGAGAAAAATCATATAGCAGTAGAAAGGAACAAAAAAGTATTTTTATATGGTTAAAAAAAGTCACTCTGAATACACTGTTAACAATTGGGACAGGTAAGGTCAACTTCAGAAAATACTGAATCAGAAGGAAACACTTAGGACTTCCAACCAAGTTTTGTTATTGTATGTAGGTGTGTATACACACAAAAAATTAGCATAGGATATATATCAGTTTACCACACTGCACATCACCCTAAAGATGCCACTATTTGTAATCCAAGGAGCTAGTGCCACAGCAGACAGGAAAAAATGTAGATATTTTCTGATGCCCTTATTTCTTCGTAATTCATCTCCCAATTTAACTTCTATCCTTATTCCACAAAGCACATAAACAAATACTTAATTTTAAGCATGCGCTTAAATCACATTAATTTTTAAATCATTGATTTCAGTGGGATCTAAGCACATGTTCAAAGTTAAGCAGCTGCTTATGTGCTTTGCTGAATAGAGATAAAAATGCTTACATGTTTTACTAAATTGGGACCCACAACTCTGATCTCACACCAAGACTTCACTACCACAAATGTGTGAGGGTTTTGTTTGTTTGTTTTGTTTTTTACAGAAAGATGGTAACTGAGTGGTAGGATTCTACAGTGAGATAACTAAGTAGAGACAAAGTACTTGTAACTTTTACCTTTTACTGAGAGGTAGCTAGGTGAGTTCCTCACCATACACACTTCGTATGCCTGTAGCTGACCTCTCCTATTTGCCTCCAGTAAAACTAAAGTTCCAAAACTCCACTATATTTTCACAGCAGGATAGCTAATGTATGTTACTTATCCAATATTAAAAACACACCTTTGTCAGTAAAGAGACAGAAATCTGTTTGTGGCTTTCTTAAGAGTTCAAGAAGCAAACTTTAAAATATTTGCTACTTCCGTAACTCGGGAATAAAACTGTTTTTAAATACTTAGTAAAACAATGACAGTAGAATGCTGTTCATTGAGGACTCTGATATCGTGATTTAAAGGTGCCAATTTTTGTAATTTAAAAGAAATTGGAAAAGACAATGAAATAAAATACTACACTGAATAAAAACGATAGTTACTATATTTCCTCTTTTTTTTTTATTTGGCAACAAGTTTAGAATTTAACAGCTGTTTAACGTGGTTAAACAGCCGTCAGCTGGCTCAATGCATTTGGCTAATTCTGTCCTAATTAACTATTAGTTATTACCATTAGCCTAAATCAGGTCCCTTGGGAGACGTCTCAAAGCAGCCATCCTAAGTGATTATACCCCTTTTAAAAATAAACAAAAAACAATCGGGAAATAGCAATAGCCTTTTACACCTACCTGGCATATGCATCAGAAAAACTAGAGCTACAAGATGCAAGCCTCTTAAACCACACTTTTATAGGTTCAATAAGGGAGATCAATGGCAAAACTGTGCAACAATATACAAAACTATATAGATTTAAAAAAACTTTTAAACCTTTTTTATACTAAACTACACTATAAACCCCAACAACCTACATGCGGGTGGCCCGGTGCTGGGGCCGGTGACTCGGTGCTGTGGAGGCTGGCAGCTCGGGCCAGCACTTGGGGGGCTGGCCAGTGCTGCTGGGGCAGGTGGGCCGGGGCTCCTCCAGCCCCGTGTGGGGAGGGAGGCTTGGGGCTGTCCTGACTCTGGGTGGGTGGGGACTCAAGGCTCTGGCGGGTGGGAGAGCAGGGACTCGGGCGGAAGGGGTGGGGCTGGTGGGCTAGCCTCCCCAAAGGAGGGGTTCACTCGCTACCCATGTACCAACAAGGATTTAAGTAAAAGATTTAGGCCCAGATTCACAAAGATACCAAGGTGCCTAAATCCCAGACTTAGGTGCCTAGGACCTAGTTTCAGCTCCACTGCGATCCACAAAACTCCTGTTGAACCCTGTAGGTGCCTAAGCTCAATTGCTGCCTATGTTTTCAGGGTACAAGTTCCCTAGGCACCTTTTTTTTGCCTCTGTGCATGCACGCTACTGCCTCTCTCCAGGCAGCTGGACACCTATCTGTCACCAAAGCCACAGAGTGATTCACAAATTGTGGGAAGAGAGGCATTTCTCCACTTAAGTTGTGTGAGGGGTGCAATTCAGTAGGCATGCTGAGGTCACCTACCAGACCAGATCCCATTCAAAACTGGCCAGAGGAGGAGATGATAGTAGTGCCTACATTATAACTTTTAGACCAGTGGTTAGAGCAGTCACCTGGAATGTGGGAGACCCAGGGTCAATTTCTGCCAGAGGGGAAGAAAGGATTTGAACAGGGGGTTCCCACCTCTCAGGCAACTGCTCTGACCACTGAGATATGGGATGTGGGACACCCTCACTCTCTCCTGTTGACAGGGCCAGCTCCAGGCACCAGACGAGAAAGCACGTGCCTGGGGCAGCACCTTGTAAGGGGTGGCAGTTCAAGGATTCTTGGGGCGGCGCATTCAAGCCGCCCTGCCGTGATTGTGTTTTTGTTTTTTTTAAAGCTTCGGCAGCCCGGTTTGCAGCTCCGCTCCCCATGCTCCGCCAGTCCCAGTCCAGCCCTGCAGGGGCAAGGACCCCGGCCCGGGGGAGGGGGAAGAGCAGGAACTAGCGATCCCCACCGCCTGCACCGGCCTCCGCCTCCTGCGCCGCTCTGAGCCCGGCCCAGCCGAGCCACCTTTAAAGGAGTGGCTGAGCCAGCACCTCCTGCAGCCCGTGAGGGGTCTGCCTGTCCGGCCGGGAGAGGCACCCTGGAGGGGGGAGCCCCTCTTGTCCAGCTGTGAGCGGGCTGCAGTGCCTGACTGTCCACGGGCAGAGGGAGCAGGCGGGCGCCGCCCTTCACACCCCTGCGAGCCACCTTGACTGCCCTCTCTGTGGGCTGCTGTTGTTTGTTGTTGGGTTTTTTTGGCTTGGGGCGGCCAAAAAGCTAGAGCCGGCCCTGCCTGTTGACGCTGTTACACTGTGACTAAATAATGAAAGAGTATTGGAGCAGGGTCTCCCATCTCCCAGGTGTGTGCCCTACACCAGACTAGAGTCATTCTCTCTGTCTGGCCCAATGACTACTTAAGTATTTATCCATAGTAGAACTCGGGGAGGGGAGAGAAAGGGGAGAAGAGAGTGAGTTGGGGCCAGTGGTCAAGGCACCCACCTGGAAGACCCAGGGTCCAATCACTCATGATTTATCCACAGTCTAACAATTTCAACAGTTGTGATGGAGGGAACTGCCCCTCCCCCAATCAGAATATCCCATAACTCAGTGGTTAAAACACTCTCTTGAGTGTTTGATCAGGGAGACCCCTGATCAAATCCTGAAAAAACCCTCTCTCCAGCAGACGGGGGAATTGAACCTGAGCCTCCCACATCCTAGGTGAGCGCTCTAAGCATTGGGCTAAAAGTTATAAGGTGGGAATCAGCTTCTCTTCCTCCAACTATTTTGTGTGAATTGAGGCAGGTGCCTAACTCATTCCCACAAGAAACACTTTAGGCGCCTGAGCTGCCTGATTCCAGGAGCTGGTTTCCATTCATGGACTGCTAAGCAGAGATAGGTGCTTCCTTACAGCCTGGTCTTGAGTGCCTCTCCCCAAGAGGGGGACTAAGCACACACGCCTCTCATTGGCATCTCCCACTGCTTAGCTTAAGTGGCTTCCTGCCTAGCATGCTGGTTTTTGCGGATTGCATTCTAAGGTGACCATCTCTTTCCCCCTTCGTTGTATAGGGAACTTAGGTACCTAACTTGTTTTTTTAAATAAGTGTTGCTCCTGTGATTTTTCTAGGTGTCAGGATGCTCAGCATTGCAACACCTAGGGCCCTTTTAATCCCATCCCTGGTTGGAAGCAGGTTGCAGGTACAGAGACATAAAACCATCCTCCGCTCTTCGACTGACCATAGAAAGAGAGGAACTGAGGTGAATGCACAGCCATAGCCCTTTATATAACCTTACACTGAACTCTGAGTGTTACAAAACAGCACTCGCATGGCTCTCAACAGGCATAGCTTTAAAAGAGATTTCTGAATTTTGCAGCAGCAGGAGGTGCCATAGCAATCAATGACATTATGCAGAGACCACCTCAAAGATGTATTAGCATGTGTCTAGATATGAAGTTCTGGTTAGGACTACACTTCAATACACAACATGGATATCTAAGTTCCAGTTAGCCAAGGAACAGTCTGATATTCCACTAGATGGGCCAAATCTTACTCCCACTGAAGTCAATAAGTGTTTTGCCACTCACTTCAGTGAGAATAGGACTGGCCCCAATAATTCTGCTCTCTGTGCAGTCAGCAGAACTTCTGGCAATGACTACAGTCAGAAGCACTATACCCAATTTCTCAAATTTGAGAATATTTGAAATAATACTGTATCTGTAACTTTATCTTTCTCCCTCCCCGCCTCTCTCATTCTTTCTCAGGGAATCATCCCACAGTTACTCCATAATTCTTGTTTGATTCAGATTTTTTAGTTTTTACTTATTTCACTTTGTATGTATCTTCTTTCGTAACATTTTCTAGTGTTACCTCTTTTTCCATGTGGAAATTGTACTGAAAAGTGTCAGTTTTATAAAACGTTCTAAAAAGTAAATAGTAAAGTACAACCTCTTCAAAGTACAGCTGCCCTTGTAGAAAATATGCCAGAGGATCTCCATCTATGATCCTCTTCGCCAACAGCTCCTCTGCCCTTGCAAACAAACCGGTATGGCTATAGTTCCCTGCTAAAAACAGATATATATTTGTCTAATCACAACAAACAGAATAATATTGTAAGTACACTATCACAGTGAAGTTGTAATAGTTCTCTTTTTTTACCCTGACAGATATAATTAAGATGTTCCCTTTTTGTTGTATGTGCCATAGACTCAGCTAAAACAGATCAATGTTTTATACTGGAGGAAAAAATCTACAATAAGGATAATTAAACCTTTATGAAACAGTTTACTTTGCCATAAAAATGCTATATGTATTTGTATGATGAAAACCTGATCTCAGTTGGTGGAAAACCAGAATACAAATAAGTTCTCTTATAGAAAGATTATCCACACTGGAAACATGAATTGCTAATGTTTAGAACAGTTTAAGATCTAAGCTAAACAACAGAAGATACTAATGGACTTAAAAATTACAAAAACTCCTTCAAAACTGGCAGCCAAATCAGGGAATATCACGTTTAAGCCCCAATCTTGCAAACTGGTGCATGGGGCTCCACACAGGCACAACCGTCCACCTACTTACAATGACTTGCAGGAGCTGGGCCTTACAGAGACTGAGAAAGAGAAGAGGAAGAAGAGACATTGTTTCATATGCTAGGGCAGTGTTTCCCAAACTGGGACTTTCTTCAGGGAAAGCGGGCCGAGGGATGTACTGGCTGCCGCTTCCCGCAGCCCCCATTGGCTGGGGACAGCGAACTGTGGACAGTGGGAGCCGCGATCGGCCGAACCTGCAGACTTGGCAGGTAAACAAACTGGCCGGGCGCGCCAGGGGCTTTCCCTGGACAAGCGGCGTCCCTAGTTTGGGAAACACTATGCTAGGGCCTGGGCTACGTAAATGGCTGACCTGATTTAGGTGCCTAACTCCAGGAGAAAGTCTGCAGCTGGGTAAACCAAGCAGAGGGAAGTGCCTATCTCTGGCCCACCAGCCAGATGCACCAGGTCATCTGCATACGTGCCTATGCCCCCTTCTCAGCATTTCTCTCCTGGCTAACTTACGTGACACCTCACTCAGCTGGCTGGCTTTTTAAAAACACTTCCTTAGGGGACTAACTCTCTCAATATATCTTATGGGGTGCCTAGCTCAAGGCTGAAAATTCCACTGGGACACAGGCTGCGTAGGGGGCTGTGTGTTGCATTGCCTAAATATCATTGAGGATCTGAGCCAAAGTCACTTTGAAAATGAGACTCAAGGGCCAGATTTTCAAAGGTATTTATGTGCCTAAACATACAGATATGAACCTAGTGGGCTTTTAAGGATTTAGCAAGTTACGCATTTAAGTCCTATTTAAATCAACAGGAATTAAGTGTCCACCTGCTTGGGCACTTTTTTGAAAATCCCACTAGATGCCTATCTGTATCTTCATGAGCCTAAATACCTTTGAAAATCTGATCCTTTGGCAATTAAATTACTTAGCTGCTTTTAAAATTTTTACCCCAGGTCTCCCCAGGTTCGCCACTGACTTGCTATATGACCTTGGGTAAGTCACCTGATTTTTGTAAAGTCTATGTCTAATATGGGAGTGATGATAACACCAGGGTTATTTTGAGACCGTACTTAAAAAGCATTTTGAATTTGTCAGGTGAAAGGAGCTATATAAGTGCAAAAATTATTTGTATTAATAAATCTCAGCCACAATACTCTTATTAGTGCCTTTTAGGGTTTTTGTTTCCAACTGAGTGAGATCTTTTTCTGGTGACAGTAACATTTTGTGAACAAGCTGAACTTTTAATCAATTACATTTCACTTTACTAATTATAATGGTGAAATCTCTATTTCTGACTTAACAGAAAATGGAAGAATCAGAGAACAGGAGGGGAACAACAAAGAATGAGAGGCAGCAAGGAGAACCCAACTAGCAACAGGAAAAAAGAAGAGCTAAGTTAATGTGCTTAAAAATGGGAAGAAGAGGGACCACATCAAACTGGAGCAGGAAAAGCAAGGGGAAAAAAAAAAAGAAATAGGAAGATCAGACAATGAAAAAATGGCTCTATTCCCCTTGAATATTCAGCACCATTTATCTACTTCCAGACCTTCATATTTTCTGCACACATTTAAAGTAAAAAGGGGGAACAAACGCACCCCAATATTGCCAAGATAAAAGTCTTCAAGAACTGTTGGGCCTAGTTAAGTTTATGAGATTGGCTTAAAAATCACGAGAATTTAAAAAGCAATACACTTTGTGTTCTTTTTATTTGATGTATTGTAAGGCAACATGCAGTTCAAGTTACCATGCTTTTCACTGCAATCATGAGGTCTTCACATTTTTTTCCAAATGAAGGCTGAAACTCTCCACTGCAGATTGAGGATTTGAGGTAAAAAAAACAGTAAATTTTGCAGAACAGTAGCACATTTTTAAAAAGGAAAAAGGTAAAAATTAACAAAAACCTAAGAAATTATATTTAAAAACTCTCTTTTAAAAGAATATTATTTATGTTGCCAAGTTAGGAAATGCCAAGTTTATACTTGTCACGTAATTTGCCCTTTGTGTGTATGAATTAAGCGACAGTAGCTAATTACATAACTGCACAATATTTTTTCCAGAGGACCTCACCTCATTGAGTGAATGGAATAGACCAGTGGTGGGCAACCTGCGGCCTGTCAGGGTAATCTGCTGCCAGGCCACATGTGGCCCGCGGGCTGCAGGTTGCTCACCACTGGAACAGACACACAAGGAATACAAGAAAGGTTATGCAGGAAACTATAAACTGGCATTTCCTAACTTTTGAGTGCTTGACTTTGCAACCTACATAATGTTCCTTTAATGTCACGTATTTGTATGTACTATATCAGTGGTCACCAACCCATCCATCGTGATCGACTGGTTGATTCTGGGGGCTCACCCAGTCGATTGCGATCTCCGGCGGTGCAGCAGGGCTGCTGCTAAGGCAGGCTCCCTGCCTGCTGCGGCCCCATGCCACTCCCAGAAGGGGCCAATGTGCCTCTGCAGCCCCTGGGAGGGAGGTCGGGGGGCACATGGCTCTGCATGCTGCCCCTCTCTGCAAGCACTGCCCCCGCAGCTCCCATTGGACAGGAATGGGGAAATGTGGCCAATGGGAGCTTTGGGGGTGGTGCCTGTAGCGCGAGGCAGCATGCAGAGCCACATGCCCCCCAGCCCCCTCCCAGGGGCTGCAGAAGCATGTTGGCCCCTTCCAGGAGTGGCCTGTGGTAAGTGCCACCTGACAGGAGGCCGCACCCCAAGCCCCAGCCCTGACCCCACTCCCAGAACCAGCACCTCATACCCCCTCCTGCACCCCAAATCCTCTCCTGCACCCCAAGCCCCAGCCTTGAGGCCCCTCCCAGACCTAGAACCCCAAACCCCCTCCTGCACCCAACCCCTTGTCCTGACCCCCTCCCAGAGCCAGCACCCCACTCCCCCTCCTGCACCCCAACACTATGCCTCAGCCCAGAGCCCCCTCCTGCACCCAAACACCCTCCCAGAATTTGCACCCCTCACCCCCTCCTGCACCCAAACACCCTGCCCCAGGCTCAGCTGAGCCTCCTCCCACACTGCGAATCCCTTGGCCCAGCCCAGAGCCCGCACCCCCTTCCAAATGCCTCCTCCAGCCCGGTGAAAGTGAGTGAGGATGGGAGAGAGCGAGCAACGGAGAGCTAGAGTGAGCAGGGCGGGGCCTTGGGGAAGGGGCGGGGTAGATCCTGGGTTGCCCATATATTAAAAACGTGATCTTGGGTGTAAAAAGGTGGGAGATCTCTGTACTATATAGAGAGTGACTTTGTGCTTTAGTGAATATTACCACTGATTTCTGTTTCACTTCAGTCAACATTAATCTCTATGGACAATAAAGTCTCATGTTCCTCAACAGTTGGTGATGAAATCAAGGTGAAATCACCAATGTATCTGAGCCTCTCCACGCTTTAGTGAAGATACTACTATACCAACAGGAGAGCATCTCCCATCAGTGTAGTTAATCCAAATCCCCAAAGCCTGGGGCAGCTCTACACTACAGCCGGGATCGACGCTGTGAGATCGATCCACTGGCGGTCAATTTAACAGGTCTAGTAAATACCCGCCAAATCGACTGCAGACCGCTCTCCAGTCGACCCCCTGTACTCTACCCCCGACGAGAAGAGTAAGGTAAGTTGACGGGAGATTTTCTCCTGTCGACCCCCCACAGTGTAGCCCCTGCGGTAACTCGACCTAAGGTACGTTGACTCCAGCTACGTTATTGATGTAGCTGGAGTTGTTTAGCGTAGGTCAACTTACCGCGGAAGTGTAGACATAGCCTTGGTCTACGCTACAGAGTTAGGTCGACGTAAGGCAGCTTACGCTGACCTAACTCTGTAAGCATCTACACTACAATGTTGCTCCAACCAATGTAAGTCACCCACTACACCAACCTAATAACTCCACCTCCGCAAGAGGCGTAGTGCTTAGGAGGTTGCAGTTAAGTTAATGCAGTGTCTGTAGACACTGTGTTGCTTACATCACCCGTTCCTGCCTTTGACAGCCCACCTTAGGGCTGACGGCTGGACAGGAGTGTAGCTACTGGTGGGCTTCAGCCCACCCGCTTAGTATCCAGGCCCATCCCCCAGCACTGACTCTGCTCCAGCCCCAGCACTAGCCCCACCCAGACCCAGAGGGCACCGCACACATCTCCGGCCTGACTGGAGGCAGGCGAACAGCAGTGGCACAGCAGAGGAGTGCCTGACATGCACAGTGTGAATGCTGCAGCTGAAGGAGGCTGGACTGCCCAGCAATGGCGATCATCAAAAAATGTAGGCCTGCTGCCTCAGGGAGCTGGGCCTGGCATGGGACGGTGCAACGGGGACTGGTGCTGGAAGCTGTGCGCACTGGAGAACGGCGTCTCCTCCCGGAGCTAGGTGCATGCGCAGAGCTCTGGGGGACCCTGGCCCGAGCGTCCATTGCCCCACACGAGGCCAGCTGGAATGGAGGGGGTGAGTGAAGGCAGGCCCCCTGATCCTTCCTGCCTCCCCTACCATTACCCGCCCACCCACCGTCGGGGACCTCCCAAATATCCCATGCTAGCTACGCCACTGCCACTGGAGCCCTGCCACTCCAGGGCTGTCAGCTTCAGCAATCAGCCCAGGGTGGCGGGGCTCCAGCAGTCAACTCTGCGCCTGGCTGACAGCTCAGGATGTCAGCCCCCCACCAAGGTCCCATTTAAGTCGGTGCAAGTGCTCCAGGTGAGGATGCGCTCTACTGGCAGGAGGATAGACAGGAACAGCCAATTTAATTACTGCTTTGGCTGTAGGTTGACCTACTTTAAGCCAACAATTTTATAGTGTAGACAAGCTGCATGAGGCAATAGCTATGTCCATGGGAGAAGCTCTTCTGTTACCATAGTGCTGTCTACAAGGGAGAGAGGAGGAAGGTCGGTATGACTCAGTTGCTATGGGGTGGATTTTTCACACTCCTGAACAGTTATCCCAATACAGAGCAGTAGTATAGACCTTGGGTAAGATCCACCAGCAAGTCACTGGGAGACCCAGCATCGGACTCCAGGAGTCCTGTCTCCCAGACCTTCGTGCCCAGCTATGGGATGGATGGACCCTGGTAAACACGCTGCCACTGAGTGGGGCTGGGCATCTGCTGGGCTAGGAGCGCCCTAGTGCAAAGCAGCAGCCGCGGGGCACTGACTGGAGGAGCAGGCAGCTCCCAGCACGAATGGGGGGGTGCGGGTCTTTACCTGTCTCCGCCCCTTGCTGCTCGGGGGCGCTGAAGGTCCTGGAGATGGTCTGCAGGACAGTCTCGGAGCTGCGCCTCCGGGGCAGCGCCTCGCTGCTCAGCTTCATCGCGCCCTCAGCAGCTGCGCCGCCTCCCCTGCAACATCAAACGGGCACCACCAGTAACGACAAACTGTCCCCCCGCCCCGCGGCTGCGCAGCCTGCAGCAGGGCCGCCCCCGGCACGTCCCGGAGGGTTTCGGTTTGTGCCGGGACACCTGCACCGCAGGCTGGGCCCTAGCGTCGCGAAGGTGCCGCCGGGCTGTCCCGCGGCCGAGGACCGCGCTGCGCGCTAGGGCCCCGCGGAGCCCGCGGGATGTCGCGCGCGGCCGCCCGGTGTGTGACTCACTGTGTCCGCCGCGGGGCCCCATCCCGGCCGCCGCCCGCCCGGCTCCCCTCGCGCCTCCCACTGACTCCGGCCGCTTCCCGTTGCCAGGTAACGATTATCGCCCCGGGTGGCCGCGAGCTCCCTGCGCCTCGCAGCCGCCGGACGCCCCCGCGCGCCCCCTGGTGGTGCTGAGCTGCCAGCGTGGGGGGGAGGAGGGGCGGCGGCTGGGCTGGAGCTTGGCCTGAGCCTGCCAGTGAGAACGCTCCGGGGTGGGGGCGGCCCCGCTAGGGTGACCAGACAGCAAATGTGAAAAATCGGGACAGTGGGTGGGGGGTAATAGGAGCCTATATAAGAAAAAGATCCAAAAATCGGGACTGTCCCTATAAAATCGGGACATCTGGTCAGCCTAGCGCCCGCGCGGCTCTGCCCCGCACTCGCCCCAAACCAGGGTTCAGCTGCTGGGGTGGGGGAGTGACTCACCAGATTCCACCCACCTGACAGGACAGACAGGGCCCCTGCTGGGGGGTCTCTGACCCACTGAGGGGAGCAACACAGACTGCCGGGCAGAGCCCCCCCAAGCTGCTCCGAGCTGAGGGGACAGTCCCCAGTGTCTCTCTAGAAGGGTGCTGGTGGGATTGGCTGGTTGCTGGTGCATGGAGCAGGTCACGTGGGAGGGAGGCTGGATGGGAGGAAGGTTGCTGTGATGCACAGCCACACCTTAGCTTGTGGGGCCTGACCCCTAGGGAAGGGATGGATGGAGAGCCCACCCACGTGTCAGTGCTGTAGTGAATAGTATTGCATAGGTAAGCAGTAGATTATGCTCTCTGTATGTGTGTATCATTTTTGTATTTGAAGTTATGAATATTGGCTATGTACTTGTATCTCAATGTGTTTGATTCTAAGTAGCCTCAGTGAAGCATTTGGTCAGCTTCTTCAGAAAGGACTATCCTCAGTAAGTGCCCAATCAAGAAACACTTAACTGACAACGGACTTTGGGAGATGCCAATCCACATCTGAGCTTTCCTGGGAACATTCAAACTAATGTAAACAATGGAGTTGCCCTGCAAAAAACTGAATCATTCATGGACATGTGACTTGCCCAGGTGGCTACAAACTCCATCTTGTTGCTGTGACTTTGCACAGAAGAACAAAAAGGTTCCAGCCCACAAGAGAGAGGATATAAAAGGCCCTGGAAGCTTCTCCATTTTATCTTCAGCTGGCTCAAGAGATGGCCTCTCCACTCCCAAGAGATGCCTGAAAGAAACTGGAACAAAGGACAGTAACTATGGGAGTGTGAGTGATTGCTGGGCCCAGACTAGGAAGGAGTCCAGTCTGTGAAAGATGTTTATTGGAACATCTCTGAGGGTGAGATTTAATCTTTAATCAGTTTCTTAATGTATTAGGCTTAGACTTGCATGTTTTGTTTTATTTTGCTTGGTAATTTACTTTGTGCTGTCTGTTATTACTTGGAACTGTTTAAATCCTACTTTTTATACTTAATAAAATCACTTTTGCTTATTAATTAACCCAGAGTACGTAATTAATACCTGGGGGGGCAAACAGCTGTGCATAGCTCTCTATCTGTGTTATAGTGGGCGGACAATTTATGAGTTTACCCTGTACAAGCTTTATACAGAGTAAAATGGATTTATTTGGATCCCATTGGGAGCTGGGTATCTGGGTGCTGGAGACAGGAGCACTTCTTAAGCTGTTTTCAGTTAACTCTGCAGCTTTGGGGCACGTGGTTCAGACCCTGGGTCTGTGTTGGAGCAGACTGGCATGTCTGGGTCAACAAGGCAGGGTTCTGGAGGCCCAAACTGGCAGAGAAAACGGGCTCAGAGGTTCTCAGCACATCAGGTGACAGTCCCAAGGGGGTTTCTATGATGTAACCCATCACACCCCCTTTCGCCCCAACCCCTGATCCCCTGCACTGTAATCCCTGCACTGTGCCCCCAACCCCTGCACTGTGCCTCCTCATTGAATCATAGAATATCAGGGTTGGAAGGGACCTTAGGAGGTCATCTAGTCCAACCCTCTGCTCAGAGCAGGACCAATCCCCAATTTTTGCCCCAGATCCCTAAATGGCCCCCTCAAGGATTGAATTCACAACCCTGGGTTTAGCAGGCTAATGCTCAAACCACTGAGCTATCCCTCCCCTCTTCGCCTTTAATTCCTGCACTCCCTGCTTCCCTCCCTAACCCCTTCACTCTCCTCCTGCGCCCATGTGGTGAAACTGACCTGGATGCACGGAGCAGCTGGCATTGCTGTTCACTCCCCTCCTCGAATGCTCTCCTCCTTGCATCCCTAAGGAGCTGTGGGAGGAGAGGGGGAGCAAGGAGTGACGTCAAGTCTCCCTGTATCCAGGTCACTTTCCCCATTTGGGCTGTGTAAGGGGAAGGCAGAGAGCAGCAGCTCCTGATATGTACGTCGTCGCTCCCCACCCCCAGGTTCCTCTGCTGGGCGGAAGTAGGAAGAAATCTGGGCACCCCCACGGAGCAGTTTCTGACACTACACCAGCAGCGCATACCTCTGCATTGTCACACGGCGCCCCCTTGACTGTTGGGTGCCCTGGGCGGCCGCCCGGATGGCCCATCCCTAAGGCTGGCCCTGCTGAAGCCCATAACATAGGCACTGACTTCCCCTCTACCCGGGGGGTGCTCGACACCCGCCACCCCCCCGACCCAGGCCCCACCCCTGCTTCACCCCTTCCCCCCCAAGTCCCCGCTCCGCCCCTTCCCGCCCCTGCTCCGACCCTTCCCCGCCTCTATCCATCCCCCAAGCATGCCCCATCCCTGCTCCTCCCAGAGCTGACCTGCATGCCACAAAACAGCTGTTCGTGGTGGGTGGGAGGTGCTGGGAGGGAGGGGGAGGAGTGATCAGCGAGGCTGCTAGCAGGGGAGAGATGCTGGGTGGAGAGGGGGGAGGTTGGCTGCCGATGGGTGCTAAGCACCTGCTAATTTTTCTCAGTGGGTGCTCCAGGAGCACCCATGGAGTCGGTGCCTATGCCCATAACCATTTACATTTATAAGAATTTTTGCATTTCTGCAGCTAGCTTCTGTCACTCCCATTCTGTAGGACTTGACATCATATCACCAAAATGTGGCAAAGATTCTGTCATGCTGGCAAACCAGGTGCCAGCTCTTGCCAAGTCTGTAGGTGTCAGGTGAGCACTCCCACTGACAAATTCCTAGTTGGAAAGCAGACCAGGTAACCTAAATGTTAATATTGTTCAAAATAGGTGTTAGACTTGTAAGGATGTGTTTAGTGTTCAGACTGTATAAAATGCGTGTAAATTGCTGAATGCATTAATCTTACTTGTAATGTCTGTATTCCATGCCACAAGGTAAAATATAAGTTTTTTTTTTTAAATTGTTAAATAATTGTTAAAATATCTGCTCAGAACTTGTGAACTCAGATGAGAAGAGTGGCTCCTACCCCACCCATCCAAGAGGGCTATCAAAATTAAGTGGGCCATTGTAGGATAAAAGCTTTGTTAATTGCCCATCACCCAGAGTAAGAAGGGCTCATCCCATTGGTTTGAATGCTAGAAGAAGCAAATAAAAATATCTGTCTACTGTATGTTTCATTCCATGCATCCGATGAAGTGGGTACTAACCCACGAAAGCTTATGCTGAAATAAATTTGTTAGTCTCTAAGGTGCTACAAGTTTTTCTTTCTTATTTTTGTTTTGCTGACACAGACTAACACGGCTACTACACTGAAACCAAATAAAAATAGTGAATGAGAAGATTTTTCATCTCTGCTGTTTGAATTCTGACAGGGCTGACACGAAAAACAAAAGCAGAGATCCCCAGGGCCAACCTGGGGTTAGCCCTAAAAGACATTCAGTGCTGACAGATTACTATAGCTCTGTCACCTTTTGGAACCATAGACTGAACTCATTTCTGCATATCTGTTGCCTTCTTTAAACTGTACATAACTCTCTCATTTCTTTTTCCTAGTTAATAAATCCTTATTTAGTTTACTATAGAATTGGCTACCAGCATTGTCTTTGTTGTGAGATCTAAGGTACAAATTGATCTGGGGTAAGTGACTGGGCTCTGGGGTATGACAGCAACCTGAATATTTTGTGATTTTTGGTATAAGTGGCTCAATGGTAAAGACTGCTACAGTGATCCAGGAGTTCACTTTTGTTACTGGTGAGATCTAATTATAGAAATATACACCCAGTTTGGAGTGTCTGCCCTGCTTTTGACAGTCTGCCCTGAGGTTGGGATTCATGGTCATGAACCTCTCCAGACAGTGTTACAAGTAATCACAGTTTCAAAACTCCCATTTTGTCCCCCCCCCCTTTTTTTTTTTTTCCCAAGTGATGTTTGAAAGCTCCCCATTCCATTTTTGGCAATGCAATCTGTTTCCATAGCAATGGAGAAAGCAGCTACCAATAGAAATATAAGAGGAATGCTTTCAGATATATGTGGTTAAAGCAGAGGACTATAAACTTTGTTTTTCAGTAGCTCCAACAGATTTTAGGCTCTAACACGGTGGTTCTCAACTGTGGTCCACCGCTTCTTCGGGGAAAGCCCCTGGCACGCTGAGCCGGTTTGTTGACCTGCCGCGTCTGCAGGTTTGGCTGGTCGCGGCTCCCACTGGCTGCAGTTCGCCGCTCCAGGCCAATGCGGGCTGCGGGACGCGGCACGGGCCGAGGAATGTGCTGTCCGCCGCGTCCCGCAGCCTCCATTGGCCTGGAGCGGCCAGTGGGAGCCACGACTGGCGGAACCTGCAGACGCGGCAGGGCAGCAAACCGGCCCGGCGCACCAGGCGCTTTCCCTGAAGAAGTGGTGGACCACAGTTGAGAACCACTGCTCTAACAGATTCATAAAAATTCATCTCCATTAATTTTGGTAGAGTTACTCCAAGGAAGAATATGGTCCAATATGTCTAACCATACTTGAAAATTTAAGATTTTGTTAAAGAGGAGTCTTTAAAAAAAAAGTCTTTCATATGATATTTTAAATTATTTGACAAATGAAATGTAAAGAACATTCTGCAAAAGCAACAACCCACTTCAGGAAAGGCAGCTATACTGGATTCCTACACTTCTTGGGTAGCTGAAGGTATGTGTGTGGGTATAAGATAAAACTGCACAACATGTCTTATGCTGTTTCTTATGCTTAGTCTCATTTCTTTATACATATGCAAAATATGTTAATACAGTATTATAGTTGAAAATTTCAATGCATAAGAATTTTTAAAAAGTAAGTTTCCACAGCAACTGTAATTGTGAGGCATTTTGTATTATTTATATAGTGCTAGACTTTATGTAGGAATGGATTAAGATAGAACTTTGGTATCCATGTTTTACAATCAAAAGAAATATCAGTGACTGGGAGGAGTACAGCTGACTGATGCAAACCTGGTGCCTACTGGGGTGGGCTGGGCTTGGCAGGAAGATCAAGAATGTGTAGGTCAGAGGAAGATAAGTCAATTCTGAGTGACTGGCTGGACTAATGGGAGAATCTGTTGTGCAGCTGTCCAGTCTGGGAGGGTGAGACTTTTTGGGTGATGTTTGGCTTGAAGCCACATCCTGTAGGGCAATGCAGATGTATTGGGGGCCTTAAAATGTGGGGTGATCCAGGCCCTATTTAGCCTTATATCGAGAAGTGAATTAAACATCAGTCTGAAATGAGAGAAGCAAAAATGGTCATAGATTTGAAGTAAATGCACTAACTTGGTGTGACGGGTTCGGCTGTCGCCCCTTTCTACCTCTTTCTCCCCCCCCCAAGCCTAGGGTGACCAGATATCCCGATTTTTATAGGGACAGTCCTGATTTTTGGGTCTTTTTCTTATATAGGCTTCTATTCCCCTCCCCCCCCACCCCCCCACCCACCCACCCACATCTCCTGTCCCGATTTTTCACACTTACTGTCTGGTAACCCTACCTGAGCCTGCCATGCCCTCGCTCCTCCCCCTCTCCCTCAGAGCCTCCTGCACACCAAGAACCAGCTGATTGGGAGGTATGGCTGCCGGTGGGTGGGAGGTACTGGGAGTGGGGGGAGGAGCAGATGGGGGGGGGCAGAGGGGAAGGCGCTGCTGACATATTACTGTGGCTCTTTGGCAATGTACATTGGTAAATTCTGGCTCCTTCTCAAGCTCGGGTTGGCCACCCTTGGACTAGACTCCTTTCCAATCCTTTCCCCTGGTACAGACCTTGTTAATTCCAGCTCAGGTGGTAACTAGGGGATTTCTCATGACTGGCAGCCCCCTTTATTCTCTTGTACCCCCTTTTATATCTTTGGCACAAGGCGGGAATCCTTTGTCTCTCTCTGGGTTCCCACCCTTCCTTCTAAATGGAAAAGCACCAGGTTTAAGATGGATTCCAGTATGTCACATGTCCCTGTGAGACTTCATTACCCACTGGCTGGCACCCATGTATACAGGGAAGGTTTACAAGTTTACAACCAATTGTCCTAGTTAATAAGAGCCATCAAGATTCCAAGCCACCATTAATGGCCCACACTTTGCATAGTTACAATAGGACTTCACAGTAATTTCATATTTCTAGCTCCAGATACAAGAATGATAAGTTCATGCAAATAGGATGAACACACTCAGTAGATTATAAGCTTTGTAATAATACCTTACAAGAGACCTTTTGCATAAAGCATATTCCAGTTACATTATATTTACACTCAGAAGCATGTTTCCATAAAACATATGGAGTGCAACGTCACTTTCGGTATATTGCATGTGTATTTGGAGCTCTACAGCTTGTTATACATATACATTCCACCTATTTTGCATAGCTTCTGTTTATTTAAATATGTGAGTTAATTTTCTAAGTAGGAAGGGGAAGATGAGAGAGAGCATTTATTTTTAAATAAATGCATTGGTCTTGTAAAACTAAACTTCTGTTAAAGGCACTGTTAAGATTCTCAGGGATCAGATTTCACTTTTCTTTCTAAATCTATTTACCAAGTTCATTCAGTTTTGTTTTTCCTAAACAAATGATACGGTGATCTTTATTTTTAAAAAATGATGCCAGTAGTCAGGAGTAACTTCCATAACAAAGAATGCATGTGTCATGGAGTCAAAAAAAGCTTGCTAAGGAAACAGAATTCATTTTACAGTTTTAAGGCAGGAAAAGTTCCAGGCTATATTACAAATTGGAGACATGGTTAAAACAGTGTTCAGTTCAGTCTGTACTGTAAGTCTGTATTTTAAATATCATAGAATCATAGGATTGGCAGGGACCTTGAGAGGTCACCTAGTCCAATCCCCTGAAGGGAATCTGCCATGTAATTCAATCTCTTGCCTCAGTTGATTTTATAGTGTAGACAAGACAGGAAGTTACTTTGAAACATGAACCTAACAAGTATTTTTGTCTATACTAAACATTTTGACAACATGGCTGTGTTACAAAACTGTGCTAAAATAGGCCTAGATTGTGGAAGTCTATAGCATGGTTTCTTGAAGTAAGATTGGTTTAAAACAACAACAAAACCCTGTCTACATCAGACACTGGATTTGCTTAGGGGTTGGCAACTTTTCAGAAGTGGTGTGCCGAGTCTTCATTTATTCACTCTTAATTTAAGGTTTTGCATGCCAGTAATACATTTTAATGTTTTAGAAGGTCTCATTCTATACATCTATAATATATAACTACACTATTGTTGTATGTAAAGTAAATAAGGTTTTTAAAATGTTTAAGAAGCTTCATTTAAAATTAAAATGCAGAGGCCCCCGGCCCGGTGGCCAGGACCCGGGCAGTGTGCCGCCTTTGACACGTGTGCCATAGGTTGCCTACCCCTGGCTCAGCGACTGCTAACTACTTCCATGTTTGAAAATGGTTGTCAAGCAATTGTGCTTGATAGCAACTACTTCTGAATATGGTTGTAGCTAGCTCTGTTCTATTTCAATGGAGACAGGTCTATATATAATTGATTTTGACTATTTGGCTTGTGACAACATCTGAACCTCAATGGCTTAGTAACTGAAGATCTGAAAATAAAAGTTCTATTTTTGCTAGATTTATTTTTAATAGAAATGAGTTTGCAATTAAGGATTGGAACACAGTCCTCTCCATAGGTCACCAGTACAAACCCAGCTCAGGTTGGTAAGAACTTTGCCATAATTGTTGGCAATATCATCAGAGTCCAATGACAGACTGGGCCCACAGACAACTACCTTCTTCTTCCTAGAGGCAGTCCTTGAATTGGGAGATAGATGATCTTGTTAATTGCCTGGCTTCTGTTGGTTGAAAATGATGGAGCATATCCGTTTTCCCCTAATTGAGACTTGGAGAGGTGGTCTCTCCATATCGGAGTTGAGAGCATTGGCAGGGCCGCATGGGCCAGTTTGTACAGCTGTAGCTAGTTATGGACCCATTCCGTTTGCAAGCTCTAAACTCGCACACGCTTTCAAAATAAATTAATTGGGGTAAACGAACCACAACAAATAAGAGAAGTGCTTACAACCATTCACTTCTGGATAAGTGTGACAGCAAGAGTTTTGAAAGAATCCTTCTCACGGGGAGGCTTTGTTTCACGCTCCCGCATACGTGCATGAAGAAGCATATGTCTAGCTATCTATAGCTTCACAGAGAGACCAATAATTAGTCTAGAGGAATTGTTTTTCTTCCTTCCTCTCCTGCGGCTGCAGCAGAAAGCGCAGGGGTGTGGGGCTGCGTGTGCGACTGTGTGTGATACGTGCCTAGCTGCACTATGCTCCATGGCCGCCCCACCTGCCACGAGCCCTGGGCTGCCCCGCCCTCCGTTGCACTGTACACTGAAACACATGCTAGGGGCGCCCGCCCAGGACAGCTGGAGAAAGCATCAGAAGGAGCCAATCACCGCACAAGAAGGCGGGTTGAACTGCATGTGCTCCTGTTTGTGTACGTGCAAGAGCCGGTTCCCAGCAGAGTGGGAGGGGGGTTCAGCCTGGAGGTTCCCTTATAGAGCTTGCACGGTGTCTGGCTTGTGCTAATCGCACTAGACAGAATCGGGGACAGGCGTGCTGGGCTTCTCCTCCGTTCGCCCCACCGCAGCAGCCGTCCCAGAACATCGGGAGTAAATAGTCCTCAGCCGAAAAGAGACAATGTGGATGATGCTGGATTGCAGTTCAGAGGTGAGGCTGAGGCGTTTTCACAGTCGTTTCTGTGCATTGTTAGAAGTCCAGGTGTTGAGTTGTTTGAAATGCAGTTTTACCACTATTGGCTAAACCCAAATCCCACTGATGTCAGTAGGATTGTGCCAGTTTCTCTCTCGATTTGGGGGTTTGCGTTCCAACAAAGCTAATAGCCCGGTTCTTTTAAGTTGAAAAGCCTATGATAAAGGGCTTTTAGATGATCTGTTGGTCCTCTGTGAAGGGGAAGGTGGGGGATACCTTCAGATTTTCTGCTACTGTATAATTTATCTTCCAGGTCTAAGAAAAACGTGAAGCTAAATGTATTTTTAAAACACTTGTTTTCCTCCCTGTAGTCTGATGGCTTGAGCCTTCTGCTTGAGGCGGGGACTGGAGTGAATGCACCTGCAGATGCCTTTGGTCAGTCCCCAGCTCACTTGGCTGCTTGTGGAGGACAAGCTTTTTTCCTACTCTGGCAACTGCAAACAGGAGCTAATCTGAACCAACAGGTACAAGTAATGCCCTTTTCTTTTGGACTGCCTTATTTAAATGAGGCATGTTATTTGTATGAAAGGTATATTGTTTATGTAAATCTTTAGTTGTCACAGATTTGATGAGATATACAGTCTAGTTGCCTGTGATTATTTGTTGCATCTCATCTATACAATTTATTACATGAAAACAGGTGTCCTTTGTATGAAACATCTCTTCCCCAGTCCTCAATCAATAATCAGTTGTAAGCACTTTCAAAATAGACTCTCTTATGTAAAAATGTTAAAATTCATTCTGGTTATTGTGTGTTCAGATTGTTTTGTAAATATATAGGACCCCTCTCAAATCTGAAACTTTCTTTGTCTCCTGATTTTGCACATGGTAGAGAACTTTAGTATCCCCTTTTTCCTGTCAGGGTCATGGGAATGTTCACATAATCTCCTTCCAATTTATATCAAGGTCTGTTACAGAGTCACACTTATCTGAATAGCAGAACATTTTGGTGATTTGCTTGTATCTCTGCACTTTGCTATGAATACTGCCCACTGTTACCTCCTACCTCTGTGTTTTGCTGGAAGATCCTGCTGCGTTGATTAGTGAATAATATGGCTACGTAGCAGAGGGGAGACACTTCTGTGTTGATTAGTGGGTGTGGCTATGTAGCAGATGTGGATCAGAAACTGTCTTCACATCCCTCACATATTTTCAAGTGTTAACATTTTTTTTCCTCTCAGATCACGATGAACAGTCAATCTCAAATTTTCACAGACCCAAATGTTTTCAGATCAGGTCTGTGTTTTGATAACTTCAAAACATTTCACTTTGATTTGACCTTTTTAAAACTTTTTTTTTTTAGTTAGCTTAAATTTCTACACGAAAAGTCATTTTGAATTGGAAAAACAGGAATTTTAATTTTGAAAGTGTCAAACAAAAACATTTTGTTAGTTTCTAAACTTTGTGGAGATTGGTCAAATCCAAACCTGTTTTGTGAAGTTTTGGTTTCAATGAATTGGCATTTTCCAATATTGAAAAATTCCCAACTAGCTCTGAGTACACATTTTGTATAAAAGCTGTTCAAGGAGATAAAGGTTTTGCAACAGATTTTGCATGTAATCTGCTAGCAGCTTGTTATATGAATAAAGAATATTCTAAAAATACTTAATAGCAACTGCTGTTTGTATTTAACTGGATATATACTTTCTGATCCACCTTTCTGACTTGCATCAAGATTGTGTCATCTAGAGTTCTGAGGTTTGTGATGGTGCTCAAACTGGTTAATCTCTCCCTGCCACCTTAAGTGATTATGATATACTGAAGGTGAAATTCTGTTTTATGTTTTTAGGACTGCCACGGAGAAGCTCCTATTCATAAGGCAGCTAAAGTTGGGAGCTTGGAGTGTCTTGCTCTACTGGTTGCCAGTGATGCCAGAATAGAGTAAGTCAAAAGCTACATTTAACTTATTCAAATATTAGCCCTCAAAGAAGTTATTCATATAACTTATTCTGCTATAATCTTAACATACATTAACATGAGGTGTATTCTAATGCAGAACTGTTTCCTGTTCAAACTATATTGTGGTAGTCAGAATGCAGTGTGTGCGTGCACATGCATATTTTTTTTAAAAAGCGTAAAAATATGGTGCAGCCATTACAAGTATTTATCATGATAGTCCACGTACTGTACAACTATACCATTGTCTTTCCGTTTTGGTTTAGAGAGAAACCTCCTTTACTATAGCAGCTAAGAGGAGCTTACTGGTCATAGTTCCCTGGTTGGAGGAGCTTTCCATTTCATCTGTTGGTTATACTGTTCTTACATTTTATACTTGAGACAATTTCTTTGTTCTTGATTTGTTGGTAGCTTATTTCTCTGCTTCAAATATTTTTGCACTTGAAATAAAGATATTTACTGAAGAATTACAATGATTGTCTCATCTTACATATTGACAATTTGAAATTAACTGTGTGTTTGTGTTTCAGTTTGTGCAATAATGATGGACAAACAGCAGAAGATCTTGCATGGGCTTTTGGATTTCTGGAATGTGCCAAGTTCCTCACAACTGTTAAACATACTCAAAATATGAAGCTAAGAGAACAATCTAGCTACTCACTTAAGGACAATTGTGGTTTGCCAAGAGAGGCTTCAGCTGGACAGAAACGAGCATGTGGAATTATGGGACCCACAAACAGAAAGAGGAGGAGATCAGATGGTATGTAGTTTGACAGTTTACACTACAAATTAGACCCTTAGCTAGGACTGGTTTAATACATATCGGAATATTTTTAAACCAAAATCAGACTTTCAGTATTTAAGTACATTACCTGAATTTGTCAGTAGATATGTAGTAGTGGTGATGAGGCCCTTCAATGCATCCACATATATCTACTTGGTAAGGCTGCTATTCAGTCAGAATATTAATGTTGCATAGAAGAACATGCTGCCACGACATATGTATGTTCTAATAAAGGGCCAAATTACTTTTGTGCATTGGGTCAGGGTGGATTGATTTAAATCAAAGCTATTTAAATCACTGATTTTAATCCTTATTAAATCAACAAGGAGGAAAGCTTGATTTAAATCACTTTTAATTCTTTAGTTATTTTCCTTAAAGGTTTATTCTTATTGGTTGGTAACCCCTTAAAACATGTTGATTTGCAAGTAAATATAGTATTTTTGCTAACCAGGAGAATATGCTATATTTATACACATTAATTTAACCAAGCATAAACCTTAACTTCTTACTCAATTTAATTTTTTCCTTGTGATTTGTGTCAATCTCTACTTGGATGGAAATTTCAAATTCAATTAAATGCACAAAACAACATTTTAAAAAATGTTTTAAGTACAGCTACCTAGGTTTTTAGGTAGAAAGACAGAAGGATGCAATAAACAGCCATCCTGTACTATAGCCAAGTGTTTTTGATAAATCCAGATGCATACTTCTAGTTTGTAAAGTAAGCTCTTTTGTTTGACAGATATCACGTCTTAGACTGCAGGTGGGAAAACCTGTAACCCTGAAAAGAATCTGTAAGAAGAATCTGAAATCTGCAAAAACAACATTATTGGTCTATGAACTAAGCAGCCCAATATTTGATGTTCTGCTGTTTCCTTCTGAGAAGGAGGAAATCTTGGTTACTTTTGCTTCTTGAAGAAGACATTTTTCTAGAATACTTGTATTCATACAGCTCTGTGTGTGTGTGTGTGTGTTCAGTTGTAGATGATGTATAATAGGGCAGTCTCTCTTCTCAGGTAAATAGCAAAACAAAGTTAATAGTTGGCACATACTGTACAGTGCTTCTCTCTGGCTCCTTCCATCCAAAGTGCTGTAGGAGATTAACATTTTGTTAAGTGGCATTCCCTGCCTATCAAGTTGTTGTGTGATATTACTGGCTGCTGTCAAATGGTTACCACACTTCATTACAGAGGGGGCTCGATGGAGCCCTAAGGATAGTTTTGGATCAGTTTAAAGTCACAGTTCTGCACATCTTACTAACAAGAGCCGTCTTTACTTTTATGAGCAAGAGCTGCTTGCATGAGTAAATGTTAAAGGACCAGCCCCTAAATTTGTAAAGCACTGCAGGAGCCTTCAGAAAGCAAAAAAACATTATAAATATTAGATTATCTCAGTTGCCAAAATTAAGATAAAGGTAAACGCCTTTAATTAAACTTGTCTATACAAGAATGCAGTAGAATGTGATTTGCTCTTCTTCCATTTTTGATCTTTTTTTATTTAAAAAGACATTTTATACTTAAATTGCTGTGTAAAGAATTCAACTTGCATTTTTATTTCGACTACTTTTGACTGACAAAATACCATTTAAATTGAAAATAAGTGAAAGTTTTCTAAAGCTTATGCATTTTATTTTAAATAAGACAGTGCTGTCTATATCAAGTCTTAAATTCTGATTTTTTGCAATTGAAATTTAAATAGTTTTTGGTCGCTGAGGTAGGCAGAGGTTGTAGTAAGCATCCTTGCTCCAAAAGTCTGGGCCCTTCCATCCACACCAACCCTGTACAGGAAAAAGCAAAATAAAGCCATTTCTAAAACAGTTGTTTCTTAGCAGATTTGGTCCATGAGTGCGGTCATACCTGTCAGTTTTTGTAATTTTCATTATGCATATACTGAATTAACAGAACAGGTTCCATTTTTTTACTCAAACAGCTACAAATTACCATGCTGTTTAAAATTGAAGTCTAATAGCAACATTATCTTCTGCCTTATGTTTTGAAGGTAGTAAGGACAAACCATATACTATTTTTATGTTTAATCACATCAGTTATTTTCAATTATAAAAATACAGCATGAAGTCTACTTTTTACAAAATAGTGCATAAACTTAGGGTGTGTTCTTAGAACTTTAGAGTTCGAACTTAGACCCCAATTCTGCAAACATTTATGCATGTGCTTATATTTATTACATTAATAGTTTTATTCAAATCATGGAGACTGCTCAAAGTTGAGTGCATTTGTAAATTTCTTCAGTATTAATTTCTAAATATAAATAAGTTTGAGTATGTGAAGTTTCAATTAACTGTGGAGTTCTATTGAGATGACTAGACCAGTCTCAGGACTTGAAAAATTACCAGAAACCTACCATACTAATCTGAGGCAGATGCAAAAGTAAAGGGGGGCTACCAGAATAGTTCAAGGACAGTA
This sequence comes from Macrochelys suwanniensis, assembly GCA_033296515.1. NCBI lineage: Eukaryota > Metazoa > Chordata > Testudines > Chelydridae > Macrochelys > Macrochelys suwanniensis. The sequence goes on from CM065779.1 coordinate 80,613,667, forward strand.
TCCAACCTCAGCTCCTAGGAAGGGAGAGTATGCTAGATGGAATTCATACCAAAGTACTTTCCCACCATTCAAAATCAGCCCCAGTTTAGTAGGTGTGATAATTCTGAAGCTGCCTTTCTCCTACCTGGCTATTAAGAGGGAGCTCTCTTCCCAATCTCAGAGCCTACGGGTGCCCTGGTATCTGTTATTCTGCAACTCTGCTATTCCTAGAGCCTCACAATTTTTTATTATAAAATATCCCTCCTCTCTGAATAGTTCAAATTTCTACCCCTCCTGCTGCTGACTTTTCTGGAGCATCTGGCATAATGAAACTGATACAATTCATTGTCCTCAATTTCATATCTGCCTATACAATAAACAGAACCTGACCAGCCTTATTAATTACACTCTGCTACTGCTTGGCTTTACTATGAGCAGCAGCAGAGGAACTGGAGCCATCTGTCTGCAGATTCAGGAAGATGGAATTGCATGGTTTATCTTCCAAACTATAAAGACTAGACCCTGAGCCAAATGTATCCCCAAAGTTTGCCTGTATTCCTTTTAAAGGGACCCTCATAGCTTTTGTCTGTATCAGTACAAAAGATATTTACCTAATTTCAGGAAAAGTCTTTCTAAAATTTTGATATTAACATGTGTATATAAGAGACTACTAGACTCAAGGTGGTGGCATCAGGGATATCCAGTCCCGAGGCACGTAAAGAGCATTCTTTCTTACTTTTTTTTTTTTTTTTTTACCGTATGTTCTCCCAGATACTGCACCTCTTCAGAGTCATTAAGCTCCACAGGCCAGATGTAAGGGTATGCTGTACTGGTACATTCACCTGGCCTCTGGGCTGGCCACCAGCTGGGATCAGCATTTTCCTTGCTGTGATAGTGTCCTTCTTCAGTCCAGGGACGTAGCATCCTCAGTAGGGCTGAATTATATATAAACTGACCCTATCCCCTAAGGGGCTGAAAAAATAATTGCAGTGCTCTCTCTCCAACACTGGTCATGACATAACCATTTATTAATGTCATAAGTAGAAACTAAATGAAGTTAAAATCTCACCTTTTCCAAGATAACATGCAGATCTTCTGCACCAGTGTAATGTGGGTCTAGAATCAGAAATTTTATGTGTCCTGTAACCTCATTCCATGCCACTCCTAGTATTGTGTGAGCCAGAACGCCTCCACCTGGATTGGAGAAAAGATACGCCCTTTCTAAGACTTTGTACAGTTTGACAGACTTATTTTTTGCACACCTACATATGTTAATACTTTATATTAGCCGACAGATCTATGAGTGAAGTTTCATTCTCTAGACTATGAAAAATAGTAGGGTAACTGCATTGTGTAAGATCCTTCATGGAATATGATAGCCAAAATAAGGACAAAGTTGTAAAACTAGAGTAGTTATTACCACAAAGAAATAATTTTACTTAACAATTTGATCTCTCAGTCTCTCTCCCAACTCAGCAGTATTATGATCCCACCCCACCAGCTGAAGACATGAACATTTTGAATACACCAGTTATGTCCAGTCTATATAGAAATGGTCAGTTCTAGAAGAAGACCCCAGTCTAAGAAACTTCCCAAAAATAAAGACTAAATCAAAAAAATAATATGATTGGTAATTTGAGAGTAATAAAAAGCGGAAAAAAAGAAGGGATACAGTATGTGAAACCAGAGCACAACCTTGGTATCTAGTAACAAAACACTGGTAACATACACAAGTCTAAAATGTTAAAACTATGAGGATTAGGCGTAAAAGCCCATAAAGGTAAATACCACTTGTCTGTTTCTCACCTCTCCAACACAGTTAGGCTACAAGCTGGGTGACTAGACTGAGTTAAAGAGGGACTAGAAGAAACCAAATAATATGTAAGTATTTCTTTTCTACTACATGCCCCAGGTCATTCTGGACATTAAGAATTTCAAAAGCAGTATTCAAAATCAAATACATTAGAGTGAGTACTGAGAACCACTTGCCATGGTAACCCTTAAAAATCTTCCTGATTGCAGCATACCTCCTCCAAAGATGGCATCTGTAAATGTCTCAAGATTTCCCTATAATAGCAAGAAAGGATGTTTAGGTGGCCTTGCATAATCTCAGTGGGGAAGCACCTCCTTATCTGGCCAAAGGTACATGATCCAGCACACTGCCAGAATGGTCCAAGACACCTGGTGGAGAGGCACCACTCTTAGCTTGGTAGCTTTCCTTAATTCTCTCAACAATCTTGCCACAGAAGCTTTGGAAGCCATGAGCTTCTTTTCTTAGTATCTCCATACGGGATGAAAATCACTAGATAGATGTAGTTCAGAGGAGGTAATAAGTTTCAGAACACATCTACCCATCACTGTTCCATAGATTCTCTGAGAACTTGGGAAGGAGCTGAATTTCTGAGCCAGGATGTCTGCTGTTTCCCACTCACTAGCTCAATGAAGATTAGGGGCAGGAAGAATGGTTTCTGGCTTTTCTTACTCCAACCTGCAACAATGGGAGGGGACCTCTTGCTGAGTTGGCCCTCAGCTCTATGTAATCATCTCTTCAGGAACTGGTTACCTTGAGAGGAACCTGATAGTCCACTTCCATAGAATACTGCTCTGATGGTTCAGTGTGGTGGGGCCACAGAAATGCCACAAAAGGGAGTATAAAGGAGGAGAAGACTCACAAGAAAGGGTGGGGATATCAGTATGGGGGAGGGGAAATTATAGAACTTTCAAAATGTGTTTTATTTAGGGTCCTTGAAAGCCTGCAGTTAAGGCAGATGGGGGCTTTTGGTGCTTCCACTAAGAAGGCCAAGCACACTGCACATCCAGATGGAAATTCCTTGGGATTTCTGGAATTCAGCACAGTAAAACTAGCCCCCCAGAGGAGAATTAGTAATGGTAGTGGGGGTTTTACAAGCAGAAATGAGGTTTCCTCAGAAGGGCTTACGCCAGGACTGGTAAAGCCACACTAGAATTAAAGGAAAACGTAGGCAAATGGGATATTAGTTTTCACAAGACAAATGAATTGATATGGGATGGGAGATGCAGATTACAATGGGCCACATGCATTGAACCTAAGATTCCTGAGGCTGGGGTGCTTGTGAAAAGCTCTCATACTGAAGCTTCTGAAGAAAAACACAGAGACCCAAAACTGAAGATTGTAAATTTACAGAGCAATTTCTACTTGCTGCTGATTAGTGGGTAGCACTTATGGACAGCTCTAGATTGAGCAGGGAAAGAAAGATTAAAATACCAAAGGAACTTCTTACTGACAAAGCACTGGCATATTCTGTCAGGTCAGAAAGGGTGAGAAGAAGGTAAATGTCAACAATCAAGGCAAAAAGAATAGTTAAAAAGCATATAAAGAAGTTTGTGCCTGCTAAGAAACAGGCAACTTTATCTGTCAGCCAGAAATGACCCTCTTCTAGGGAGTTGAGACAATAACTTTTGTTATAATTTTCTCTACCTCTATCTTATGACAGGGTGGTCAATATTACCCAGAGTTCAGACAGATCTGGAAGACATAAATCCTTGTCCATAAATATGTTAGGATGGGGAATATGATTAAAATGAAAATAAGATATTTATATTAAGGCTGATTTTTAAAAAATGTTTTTCTCTACTTTTTCAAAGCACCATTCCCCTTCAGGACAGTATCAGTAAAAATTCAAATGTTCTTAAAACCGAAAATTCCTTACCTGTTTGACCAACATTTTAAATTATTAACATATTTCATCTGCTTTTAGGAAAGAAAATTTTGCTAAGGAATGAAAGCCAATAAAATACTGCTCTTTAATGCTCAAGAGAGTTACTGCTGAGCAATACAAAATACTTCTCTAATAGTGTTGCTAGTGCAGGGAACAGACTATTTTGTAAAATCAGAGTAGCTGGCCCATCAACCCTGGAATGCAAACTTCAAAACTTATTTGTTAGTCTCTCGAATTTAGAGAAAATCATTCAGACGGACCTCAGCCAGCCTGCTCTATACTAAGTTTGGGGACCTAGATCACCATGAAAAGATACCAGCCAAATCAGCTTTTTATGGTCCTTCATCTTAGAGCAGATAAAAGACAATACTAAGGTGGGTATTTGAATTTGGTTAATCTTGCAATCTCTCTCACTGCAGAGGATGTGAGGGAGATTCCCACACCTGAGCCATTCTTTTTAGATGACAAATTGAGGAACAGTCCCAGATTGAGGTGTCAATAGAGGTTTCAGAACAAATTGATAAAATAAACAGTAATAAGTCACCAGGACCAGATGTTATTCACCCATGAGTTCTGAAAAAACTCAAATATGAAATAGCAGAACTACTAACTGTGGCACGTAACCTATCACATAAATCAGCTTCTTTATCAGATGACTGGAGGATACCTAATGTGATGCCAATTTTTTAAAAAGGCTTCAGAGGCGATCCTAGCAATTACAGACTGGTAAGCCTAACTTCAGTACCAGGCAAACTGATTGAAACTATAGTAAAGAAAAGAATTCTCAGACACAGAGGAACATGATTTGTTGGATAAGAGTCAACAGGGCTTTTGTAAAGGGAAATCATGCCTCACCAATCTATTACAATTCTTTGAGGATGTCAGCAAGCATGTGGACAAGAGTGATCCAGTGAATATACTGTACTTGGACTTTCAGAAAGCCTTTGACAAAGTCCCTCACCAAAGGCTCTTAAGCAAAGTAAGCAGTCATAGAATAAGAGGGACGGTCCTCTTATGGATCAGTAACTGGTTAAAAGACAGGAAACAAAAAGGGTAGGAATAATTGGTCAGTTTTCAGAACAGAGAGGGGTAAATAGTGGGGTCCTCCAGGGATCTGTACTGGGACAGTGCTATTCAACATATTCATAAATTATCTGAAAAAAAGGGGTAAGCGCTGAGGTGGCAAAGTCAGCAGATGATACAAAATAAATCAAGACTGTTAAGTCCACAGCTGGCTGCAAAGAGTTACAAAAGAATTTCACAAAACTGGGTGACAGGACAACAAAATCACAGGTGAAATTCAATACTGATAAATGCGAACTAATGCATATTGGAAAACATAACCCCAACTATACATACAAAATGACGGGGTCTAAATTAGCGGTTACCACTTAAAAAGAGATCTTGGAGTCATTGTGGATACAGTAGTTCTCTGAAAACATCTGCTCAATGTGCAGTGGCATTCAAAAAAGCTAACAGAATGTTAGGAACCAATAGAAAAGGGATAGAGAAGAAGACAATAAATATGCCACTATATAAATCCAGGGTACAACCACACCTTGAATACTGGTCTCCCCATCTCAGAAAAGATATATTCGAAATGGGAAAGGTACAGAGAAGGGCAACAAAAATGATTAAGGGTATGGAACAGCTTCAATATAAGGAGAGATTAAACAGACTGGGACTTTTTAGCTTGGAAAAGAGATGACTAAGAGGGGATATGATAGAGGGCTATAAAACCATGAATAGTGTGAAGAAAGTATAGTAGAACCTCAGAGTTACGAACACCAGAGTTACAAACTGATCGGTCAGTCAGACACCTCATTTGGAAACAGAAGCATGCAATCAGGCAGCAGCAGAGACAAAAATAAAAAAATAAAGCAAATATAGTTCAGTACTGTGTTAAACGTAAACTACTAAAAAAATAAAGGGAAAGTTTAATTTTTTTTTGACAAAGTAAGGAAACTGTCTTTGTGCTTGTTTCATTTAAATGAAGATGGTTAAAAGCACATTTTTCTTCTGCACAGTAGTTTCAAAGCTGTATTACGTCAATGTTCAGTTGTAAACTTTTGAAAGAACAATCATAACATTTTGTTCAGTTATGAACATTTCAGAATGATGAACATCCTCCATTCCCAAGGTGTTCGTAACTCTGAGGGTCTACTGTACAAATGGAAGTGTTATTTACCCCTTCACATAACACAAGAACCAGGGGTCATCTGATGAAATTAATGAACAGCAGGTTTAAAACAAACAAAAGGAAGTACTTCTTTACACAATGCAGTCAACCTTTGGAACTTATTGCCAGGGGCTGTTGAGAAGGCCAAAAGTATAACTGGGTTCAAAAAAGAATTAGATAGGATCATGGAGGATAGGTCCGTCAATGGCTAGGGACGCTATCCCATGCACTCGGTGCCCCTAGCCTCTGACTGCCAGATGCTGGGACTGGACGACGGGATGAATCACACAATAACTGCCCTGTTCTATTCATTCCCTTTGAAAGGGATGCATTCCCTTTGAATGCATCTGGCATTGATCACTGTTAGAAGACAGGATACTGGTCTAGATGGACCAATGGACCCAGTATAGCCATTTTTATGTTCAGGTTGTTCTGGATACCTAGACGTTCATCTGTATACACTCACTAAGTAGTGTATATGAAAATAAACCTTGACAGAAGTGACCAACAAACATTCATTGGCATTTTTCAATAGTGAAAGCTTACCAATCATAACTGGAGTTCCTTCAGTCTTGAAATGATTAGCAAGTTCTCTTCCCTGGGAAGCTAGCTCAGAACCCTGGCTGTATAAGAAACACATTAGATTATCCTCTTTATTAGGTTTAATTTCCTATTTATCTCTTTCACTATTTAGCCACATAAATTCGTAATTCCTATGCTATATAATGAGAATTTTTAAAAATATATTTTATTACAAACCCCCATAACACTGTAGCAGGACTAGGAGTTTTATAACACAGGAAAACCACACTGGAGTAAAACTCAACATTTGTGCTCTCACAAGCTGGTGCAACCACCCAATATAATTTATAGAGAAGAGTACGATCAGCTCTGTCCAATTCAGACAGTGTCACTGAAGGATGCCTATTGGGAGCTGTGCCTCTCTTTGAAAAGAAAGATACCATGACAACAGCTTCATGGTGGCTTCAAACTGGAGGTTTAAGGGAAAAGATTTAAGAACCTCAACTAAACAGCCCCAGGGTTCTCTCAACAAGAGAGAAACCTACATTCTTATTTAATGGCAAAAAACTTTGTTAACAAGGAGTTAAGGTTGCCTGGTGGCTCTTGCCAGTTCCAGGGGGGCAGAGTTAAGGCGTGGGCATTTACCTTAACTCTGCATTCCCTGGTTTTCAGAAGTTTGAGTTTTGCTAAACTTGACGTTCTGGAAGGGCACAAGCTATCACTGGGCAACCATTACTCTGTGTTAATGCAGTATTTGTCATTTAATCTCCTAAATTTTTTAACTGAAAGAGAAATATTTGTTAGTTTAGTCAGTGATAATTTTCAACCTATGTTTTCAGTTGATGTACTACTATGGCTAGTAATAATCATAGAATATCAGGGTTGGAAGGGACCTTAGGAGGTCATCTAGTCCAACCCCCTGCTCAAAGCAGGACCAATCCCCAATTTTTGCCCCCGATCCCTAAATGGCCCCCTCAAGGATTGAACTCACAACCCTGGGTTTAGCAGGCCAATGCTCAAACCACTGAGCTATCCCTCCCCCTAATCAACAGACCTAGCTTTTATAAAGTGCTTTTCATCAGTAGATCGCAAATAATTTTACATCATTATCCCCATTTTACAGATGGTAAACTGAGGCACAGAGCGGGGAACTGACTTGCCCAAAGTAAACCAGTCCCATGGTCTCTGGGCCCCGCAGATCCTGGCAAATACATACAGACAGAGAGGCTCAGACTCCGCCAAGAGAGGCAGCCCCAGATCGGGCATACACATGGGAGGGGATGTGGGGCTGGCAGGATCCTCTGCCCCAATTCTTTGCAAGTCCCCCATCACACAGTCCCATGTCTCCCTTCCCAGTCTCCCACTCCTCCCCTCTGCTCCATGTAGCCCCCATTGCTCCCCCTCACCTGACCCCCAAACCCTCTCCTACCCCACACATCTGCAATTATTCCCATCCCCATAATTGCCCCCTCCTTGCTGAACCCCAAACCCCGTCCCCTGATTCCCACCTACTCTTCCACCCCAATCACCATCCCTTACCAGTGAGCATTTGCATGTATATTTATTTTCTTTTCAAAAATAGTTTCAGTGACTTCTGAATATTTTGCTGTACTCAGATTATATCCCCAAAACAAAAAAACCCCTTGCCAGAGTCAGACTGGAGCAACATGCCTCCTTTTTATTTCAGATTTCTGCTTAGAGTTGGACTTAAACTCACAGAGCCTGGGCAGTGCTCAGGTTCAATGCCTGCAATATTCCCCCTTGAGCCACTCAGGCCTTGTGAGTCATAGCTGGCTTTCAACTCCCTTCACTTATTTCTCTGCACATGTGCAGTGGAATCCATTTGGTGCATGAGCACCTATACCCTGGGCATTGAGCTCAGGCAGCCAACTCCCTTTGCACATGCCACTAACCAATTTGCAGTCATTACAAACTGTTGACTAACATACACTGGCTACCAAACATATTCATTATGCTGATTATAACCACCTGCAATACATATATTTTAAACATTTAAGTATACATATTAAGCATTACTATAGCAACTATATAGCCTAGATTGGCCTGCACCTGTATTATAATCCTGAACACTTATGCTAAGTATCCCATAACAGCTTGCATTAGCTGACATAAACTTTGGATTGAATAGAAAGGAAAACTCTAACGTATCAGGACGGATGATTATTTCTTTGTAACAACAGGAAAAGAGCTGCCCACGCAAGTCCATTAAGTGCCTTCCTCCCTCTTAGTACCTGGAATGCACTCAAAACAAAGATTGGAATGCATCGTAACCTGGAACACATTGGGCACACCATGGTACCAGAACAAACAAGGCAAAAAGCTGACTGACTAAATACCATACGTATATGGTATCCTTTTCTGGTAAACATGGGTACAAAAGGATGGCTTTAGGGGCACAGCTTTGGGGAGCACCCCCTTAGCGTAAGGTGAATGTAACATTGCTGCATGGGACTGCTCTTCAGAGACTGGTATTGTACAGAACCTTTTTCCGGTACCATATTAATAAACCTGACTGACACTGGTTATTTGATCTCGAGTATCTCTCATAACGAACCAAAGTATGGTGAAGCAATTGACTATACAATTTATAAACAAAACTTAGACCCAATCCTGCAAAGACCTCTGCACAGATAGATCCCCTGTGCCTGTGCCTTACTTCAGTGGGGCTGGGTGCAGGGGCCACCTGCAGAAGGTCCTTGCAGGATTGGGGTTAATATCCTATTACTACTAATAGTCTCTTAAGTGATCCATTCTTCACCACAACACTTTCCCACAATAAAGAATTAATCACTGAGACACAAAATTAACAAATATTCATTCTTACCTGACAAACAGTATTTTTGAAGTTATTCCTAATAACTGGTTCAATACAAGTTGTACCTCAATAGAGCCAATCCACTGCCGCGACCCAACAAATGCACCTGGTTTGTCTCCAACATCAACTAGTGCCTTTGTAACACGCATCCCATAAAGAAAAAAAGAAACAGTATGTAATGGACATTTTTACAGTTTCTATCTATAATATCCACTTAATTCACATATACTATAATATTTCTGGAACCTAACTTGTCAAAAGCAGTCAAACATTTACTGAATGATTGAATATTTAATGAGGCAGAAGATCCTGTTTAACATTTTTTTTGTCCATGCTGGAAACATTTTCTTTTCTCAAACACCAGCTGGGAAATAAATGTCACTAAATGTAGCTTGAAGAAAAAACTGGTCAAGAAGAAATATTACTATTTTCTTAAATTTTGCAAAATTAGAATAGCACTACCGGTAAATATTTCACACAAATACTAGTTATATATTGGGTCTAACTTCTTGTTTACATTTAACACACGTTTCCTGGAACTCCCTTCAACACCTTACATCTGTTAGGAGGGTATTTATAATATATTAGAAATTCTGTGCATATAGCCAATTACAGTTTGATTTTAAAATCTTAACTGTATATTTAATCTACAGCTCTTTCGATTTTTTATTTTATATTCACTATCTAACTTTATTCAAATTCTATTTCTATACATAAAATACTGAAAATTATGTACGTCTTGATTTTATTCCTGCCATCAGAACTGAATCAATTTCATTCTCAAGTGGGTTAACAGTCAACATTTTAGCTACCTTCTACTTTTTATAATCTGATAAAGATTCAGATAGAAAGCCCAGTATAAGTGCTAAGTACTGTATTATTGTAGAGTCTAAACACTTTCATAATCGCTATGCTGCTAAAATTGTTAAATAAATAAATATAACCCAAAACACTATTTTCACAAGACACTAAAGATAAAAGTTGAGAGTTTCTGCTGGATGTACAGAATGTACTAACCAAACATGCATTGTTTCTCCAATGGTACTAACATAACTAAACATATAAGACTCACATGCACACACCTCTCACAAAGAAGAGAATGTTAATTTCAGGAACATTCCAAAGAGAAAAATACCCTCACACTCACGCACACATGACGTCTGCCAAATAAGAAAGGACTAAATCAATCCTTACTAATCTGGATTAAGCCTGATCCAGATTCCCTGAAGTCAGAAGGGAGTCTTTTAATTGACTTTAACGGAATTGGATTGGGCCCTTAAATCGCTCTCATCTGGTAAACACTGTGAGTGTGTATTTTGGCTATGTTATGATTTGAGATTCCAAGAGACTACCAACCAAGAGAACTTATAATAAAAATCTTATTTCATGGAAATCTTTTGAAGAAAGGGGAAATTATTTTAATGCCAGTCATTTAATGTACATAACTGGAAACAGAATCCATTACAACAAAATGTTCTAGAAGTGATATTTCAGAAGTCTTACAGATAACTATGAATGGATTAGAAAAGATAAACGTAAATTAGATTTTTTTTAAAAAAAGAGTTTATTCGATAGAGCATGTTAAAATCAATGGAATAGTACTTTCAATCAGTTCTATAGCATTCATTGATTTTTGTAGAGGAATACAGTAAATACACATGAAATGCAGTCTGTTTCCTTGTCCTGTACCTGTTGAATCTCCTTGTGTGTAGGTATAGATTTCTCTGTGTAACCCTGATGCTTGAACCATGAACAGATAGTCTGCAGAGACCGGTAGGCACATCCCCAGCCATTGTCATCTCTCCGATCCTGCATATAATGATGATAACTATACACACCATGTACCAAGTACACCTGAACAGAAAAAGAAAAGACAAAAAAAATCTCTATCTCAGGAGCTGTTGTCTCAAAAACTGAATATTTATTATTTGATTTTGACACTTGTGGTATGTTAGTTTTCAAATGATTGACTGATTATGATTCATGAGAGAAATAGCTGTGAGACTTCTTGCTTCCCCATACCCAAGACATAACTTGAAGGTTTTGGTTTGTTTGGCTTTTTTGAAGAACAAGGGAGAAATTCTTTAAGTGCATTTTTACAATTAAGTTGTCAGCTTTTTAAACTGAATCAGTGATATCTTGTCACTGGACTTGTAAGCAATTTTCTGTAAATTCAGGGACACAGTCAGAATGTTTTTTTCCATCCCAAGCACGGCAGTCAGGCGGCCTTCGGCGGCATACCCGCGGGCGGTCCGCTGGTCACACGGATTTGGCAGCGTTTCTGTGGGCGATCCACCAGTCTCGGGCCTTCGGCCTGCTCGCCGCCGAATTGCCGCTGAAACTGCGGAACCGGCAGACCTCCCACAGGCATGCCGCCGAAGGCCGCCTGACTGCCGCCCTCACAGCAACCGGTAGGCTGCCTCCCGTGGCTTGCCGCCCCAGGCACGCGCTTGCTGCGCTGGTGCCTGGAGCCGCCCCTGATTAAATTAACAGGTCACAGTAACATCTAGTTATTAAGCCAATTAGATCATTTGCTCAAATGTTTAGCCCCATGCAGAGGAATAGCTATCAGACCACTGTCACAGTATACAGCATTAGTAAATATATTTGTACGAGCTGGTTACAAAACACGCTATAAGTAAATACATAGTTAGATGTACATATATATGTAAAGTAGAGCTGACAGAAATTGGCATAGATGAAAGATCTGCAAAGACCAAAGATCCATCTATTCCAGGATCCTGTCTTCCCACAGTGGCAAATGCCAGGTACTTCAGAGGGAATGAAAAGAACAGGTAACACTGGTCTACAATTTTTGAGAAGTCGTCTGCTTCAGAGATAAAATGTGCTATTTAGTATGTATTTTGATGTGCTGAATTCAAATATGACAATTAAAACAACTGATTGGCTACTGTTTCTAAGATATTCAAGTTTTTACATTTTATGTCTATGTATATTGTGTAGATAGTAGAGTTTTAATCATAAATTGTAAACCTAGGTCTTTTCATGTGTTTATGGTTGCTTTACATGATACTATTTCACCTGTCCTGTTTATGTAACACTTTAAAAATCAGCAAAGGGGTTATATAAATCAAATTTATTATGAAACAAAAGGCAAAAATTATGTACATAGTTTAGTCCTATTCAGTGTCTACTCGGCGCTTCTTGGCTTGTCTCTTGTATTCATTAAATGGAGCATCTCTTGTCACTGTCCAGCAATAGTCTGCAAACATTGATGGGCTCCATTTGCCCTGATAGCATTTCTCCATTGTTGCAATGTCCTGGTGAAATCGCTCGCCGTGCTCGTCGCTCACTGCTCCGCAGTTCGGTGGAAAAAAATCTAGATGAGAGTGCAAAAAATATATCTTTCGTGACATGTTGCAACCAAGGCTTTTGTATGCCTTGAGGAGGTTTTCCACCAACAACCTGTAGTTGTCTGCCTTGTTGTTTCCGAGAACATTTATTGCCACTAACTGGAAGGCTTTCCATGCCTTTTTTTCCTTGCCATGCAGTGCATGGTCAAATGCATCATCTCGAAGAAGTTCACGAATCTCAGGACCAACAAAGACACCTTCCTTTATCTTAGCTTCACTTAACCTTGGAAATTTCCCACGGAGGTACTTGAAAGCTGCTTGTGTTTTGTCAATGGCCTTGACAAAGTTCTTCATCAGACCCAGCTTGATGTGTAAGGGTGGTAACAAAATCTTCCTTGATTCAACAAGTGGTGGATGCTGAACACTTTTCCTCCCAGGCTCCAATGACTGTCGGAGTGGCCAATCTTTCTTGATGTAGTGGGAATCTCTTGCACGACTATCCCATTCGCAGAGAAAACAGCAGTACTTTGTGTATCCAGTCTGCAGACCAAGCAAGAGAGCAACAACCTTCAAATCGCCACAAAGCTGCCACTGATGTTGGTCATAGTTTATGCACCTCAAAAGTTGTTTCATGTTGTCATAGGTTTCCTTCAGATGGACTGCATGACCAACTGGAATTGATGGCAAAACATTGCCATTATGCAGTAAAACAGCTTTAAGACTCATCTTCGATGAATCAATGAACAGTCTCCACTCATTTGGATTGTGAACGATGTTGAGGGCTGCCATCACACCATCGATGTTGTTGCAGGCTACAAGATCACCTTCCACGAAGAAGAATGGGACAAGATCCTTTTGACGGTCACGGAACATGGAAACCCTAACATCACCTGCCAGGAGATTCCACTGCTGTAGTCTGGAGCCCAAAAGCTCTGCCTTACTCTTGGGTAGTTCCAAATCCCTGACAAGGTCATTCAGTTCACCTTGTGTTAGGAGGTGTGGTTCAGAGGAGGAGGATGGGAGAAAATGTGGGTCCTGTGACATTGATGGTTCAGGACCAGAAGTTTCATCCTCTTCCTCTTCCTCGTCTGACTCAAGTGAGAATGATTCTGGTGCATCAGGAACTGGCAGTCCTTCTCCGTGGGGAACTGGGCATATAGCTGATGGAATGTTTGGATAATGCACAGTCCACTTTTTCTTCTTTGACACACCTTTCCCAACTGGAGGCACCATGCAGAAGTAACAATTCCTGGTATGATCTGTTGGCTCTCTCCAAATCATTGGCACTGCAAAAGGCATAGATTTCCTTTTCCTGTTCAACCACTGGCGAAGATTTGTTGCACAAGTGTTGCACATATGATCTCCAATTTTGCAGCAAAAGAAAGGTGCTAGGCTTTCTTAACCATAGTGGTTATACGGCGCTTTTGTGATGCAAAAGTCACTTCACCACAAACAGCAGAAGTTATCTGCACTGTTCACACAAGTACGAGGCATCTCTGCTCACTTTGGCTAAACAGAAATGTGTCCCTTTGCAAAATCAAACACTGACAAATAAGAGAGCACGACACTGTATGATTTCTAGAGCTGATATAGGGCAATTTGTTCAGCAGAGTGATGTAAGCTTCGTTATGATTGCATCATCCATGACTTCTAGGAATAACATGATGCAATTCATACCATGTATGACGCAATACCAGCTTCAGATTGCATCATTCATTGTTTTGCCTAAAAAGCAAGTACTGTCCAAACCCAGTCATAGATTTATTCATAGATCCAGTCAAAGATGTATTTTAGTCATTTCTGGTTTAAATTGAGATCCCTTCCCTTTATAACTCACTTATCCTCCGCCATTCCTAAGTCAAGGGTCGTATATACTGACCCAACAGCATGTCTTGAAAACTAGAGCCAATCAACAATTTTAAGCATCATTTTCGTTCTCAGTGACCCAGAATTAGTAAAGTTTGACTACATTTATTTCAGAAGCATTTTGGCTGTAGAGCAGTGTTAATCATCAAGTGATCCATCCCATCACCCATTCCCAACTTCTGGCAAATAGATGCTAGGGACACTATCCCTGCTCATCTTGGCTAATTGCCACTGATGGACGTATCCATGAATTTATCTAGGTTTTTTTTAAATCCTATTATAGCCTTGGTGTTCACAACATCCTCTGGCTAAGAGTTCCACAGGTTGACTGTGCGTTGTGTGAAGAAATACTTCCTTTTGTTTGTTTTAAACCTGCTGACTCTTAATTTCCTTTGGTGACCCCTAGTTCCTGTGTTAACACTTCCTTATTTACTTTCTCCACACCAGTCATGATTTTATAGACTTCTATCATATCCTCACTTAGTCGTTTATTTTCCAAGCTAAAAAGTCCCAGTCTTATTAATTTCTCCTCGTATGGAAGCTGTTCCATACCCCTAAACTTTGTTGCCCTTTTCTGAACCTTTTCCAATTCCAGTATATCTTTTTTGAGATGGGGCGACCACATCTGCACGCAGTATTCAAGATATGGGCGTACCATCGATTTATATAAAGGCAATATATTTTATTGCTTATTATCGATCCCTCTCTTAATGGTTCCCAACGTTCTGTTAGCTTTTTTGACTGCTGCTGCACATTGAGTGGATGTTTTCAGAGAACTATCCACAATGACTCCAAGATCTCATTCTTGAGTGATGATAATTAATTTAGACCCCGCCATTTTTTATGTTTAGTTGAGATTATGTTTTCCAATGTGCATTACTTTGCATTTATCAACACTGACTTTCACCTGCCATTTTGTTGCCCAGTCACCCAGTTTTGTGAGATCCGTTTGTAACTCTTCACAGTCTGCTTTGGACTTAACTATCTTGAGTAGTTTTGTATCATCTGCAAATTTTGCCACCTCACTCTTTACCCCTTTTTCCAGATCATTTATGAATATGTTGACTAGGACTGTCCCCAGTACAGACCCCTGCGGGACACCACTATTTACCTCTCTCCATTCTGAAAACTGACCATTTATTCTTACCCTTTGTTTCCTATCTTTTAACCAGTTACTGATCCATGAGAGGATCTTCTCTCTTACCCCATGACAGCTTACTTTGCTTAAGAGCCTTTGGTGAAGGACCTTGTCAAAGCTTTCTGAAACTCTAAAGTACACTATATCCATTGGATCACCCTTATTCACATGCTTGTTGACCCCCTCAAAGAATTCTAGTAGATTGGTGAGGCATGATTTCCCTTTAAAAAAAACCATGTTAACTCTTCCCCAACAAATCATGTTAATTTATATGTCTGATAATTCTGTTCTTTACTATAGTTTCAACCAGTTTGCCTGGTTAGGCTTACCAGCCTATAATTGCTGGAATCACCTCTGGAGCTTTTTAAAAAATTGGCGTCACATTAGCTATCCTCCAGTCATCTGGTACAGAGGCTAATTTAAATGATAGGTTACATACCACATTTAGCAGTTCTGCAATTTCACATCTGAGTTCTTTCAGAACTCTTGGGTGAATGCCATCTGGTCCTGGTGAGGTGACTTATTACTGTTTAGTTTATCAGTTTGTTCCAAAACCTCCTCAAATGACACCTCAGTCTGGGACAGTTCCTCAGACTTGTCACCTAAAAGAATGGCTCAGGTTTGGGAATCTCCCTCACATCCTCAGCCATGAAGACCAATGCAAAGAATTATTTTGCAGTTATTTTT
The DNA here is from genome assembly GCA_033296515.1 of Macrochelys suwanniensis. Classification (NCBI taxonomy): domain Eukaryota; kingdom Metazoa; phylum Chordata; order Testudines; family Chelydridae; genus Macrochelys; species Macrochelys suwanniensis. Next base: position 80,629,886 of record CM065779.1, read on the forward strand.
TGAGTCTTTTGCTAGCTGTTCTTGCAATATTTTTTTGACCTTCCAAATGATATTTTTACACTGCATTTGCCAGAGTTTATGCTCCTTTTTATTTTCCTCACTAGGATTTAACTTCCACTTTTTAAAGGATGCCTTTTTGCCTCTCATTGCTTCTTTTAATTTGTTGTTTAGCCAGGGTGACACTTTTTTGGTTCTCTTACTATATTTTTTAATTTGGAGTATATATTTAAGTTAAGCCTCTATTATGGTGTCTTTAAAAGGTTTCCATGCAGCTTCCAGGGATTTCACTTTTGAAACTGTACCTTTTAATTTCTGTTTAACTAACTTCCTTATTTTTGTGTAGTTCCCCTTTCTGAAATTAAATACTACGGTGTTGGGCTGCGGTGGTGTTTTCCCTGCTACAGGGATGTTAAATCTAATTATATTAGAGGAAGGCAAACAATTTCCTTGTCAGCAGACATTATATTCCACTGAAAAAAAATCCATGTTGGAGGCACACCAATATCCAAAATTCTAAAACCCCTTATTTCCTTAACTATGTTATCAATCATTTAGATTTCTTTTTTAAACGAGAACCTAAATTTGGCACAGATTGTAAAAAACTCTATAGTATATCCCCATGGAAGTTGCAAGAGGCATGCTTTTTATTCCTGACCCCTCCTGGTAGCTGCTATTCTTGCTGCTTTTAATCCTTTGTCCTCTCCCTAGTATTACAGTACTACTCACAGCATTTTCTACAGCCAAAGCAGCATAGTATAGCAGAAGGAGCAGCACAGAAGCAGGAAGGAGCAACAGACTTGGCTGTAGAGATACAGTTTTAGAAAACTCTTATTCTAACACCAAGATATGTACTATCAATAATACATTATAATAATTTTATTTATCCCTATCCAAAGGCCTCTGGAGCACCTTAATGAAAAGGTAACTGCAATACTTAGTCCCTTTCTTTTAATGTCTCTTCCCCTTCACTGCCTGAGGTCTCATACCATTATTTTTTTTTGCAATATCTATTTACATTGTAAAGTCTCTGAGGCCAGGTCCTGGTCTTATGTCTGTAAAGTGCCATCCACACACCAAAATTAATAATAAAAGCAATAATAGAATTAAAAACAGAGTACTGTACCCTAACATTTTGCCAGAGCAGATCTAAAGACACTAATAAACCCCACATCACTCTCTACTACCAGACATTAAACAAAAATATACAATTAACATTATAATGGAAATAAAAGTCAGTCTTGAGTCTTTCCCTGAAGGATTTTAATGACACGTTTAGGTGTATCTAAAGAGAAGGGGCGAGACAAGGAAGAGAATTAAAGAGCCACGGTCCTCCAGTCCCCCGCACAAACTTCTCTCAAGATTATAATTCATGAAGATTACCAGTGCCATTCTTGAGACTCTCACCTGTCATCACAGGACAATCAGCAACATAGTCCCTCAAGTAAGATTGGTGCTATACGGACTTACCAGACAGAGATTATGAAGCATGAGTATAGACCTGCAGTTCTCAACTTTTTCCATATTTGGGATCTTCTTTTCTACACCAGGATCACCCTAGGACCTCCACTTCCCTCCAACTGGGATCCATCTCCATTTAACAGTATGAGAAAAGATAGGGTGGTCACAAATCTCATCCTGAGGATCCATGACAAAAGCCAAAGGTTCTCCAGCTTTTTCATTCTACAGACCACTTTGTATGAGAGAGATTGTTTCACAAACTCTCTTCAGTGCTTGGTTCTCAAAGTGTTTCATTTTGTAGACACTAGTTTGAGAATGTTGGCAGAGACTCCTGAAGACCAAATCCCTTTGACTGTTGTGGTTCAGCTGTAGCTGTCAAAATGGCTTGTATGGATACACTCACATTGAAATGTTTGTCCATAGTTTTAGTTCGCTGCAGTTAAGTCCACAGTTTCCAAATATTTTAAAAATAAAAATGAATTTCTCCTTACTATGACTGTAAAAAACCTGAGCTTTCAGATTCCAACTTGTGAAACTTGTCAACCTCTCTAGAGATAAAAGAATCTGTAGAAAGGGTGGGCAAAGAATGAGAGCATGGATTAATTTCCCTGCCTTATTCAGTTTTAGTTTTCAGTAGTTGTCTCACATACAGTCAGAAATTTTAGTCTAGTAAAAAGACTACCATGGTAACTACATGAAATGGAAATGTAGCATTGGGTATGACACCAGTATTGTGATTATCAGCAAGATTTATGTAAAATAAGAAGCATTTTCCTATAAATGCCGCAAGTGAAACTTACCATACCAGCCTCTATACCAGGTGGATTGAGATATATGTGTGGATTTCTGAGATATCCATCTTTATATGGTTCATCTGGAAAGCGATAAGCATTTGCTCTTCTTAAATATGGTCTATCAGAGGGCAGATGGAACAGTTCATGTAATTCCTACATGCAAGTCAGAATCAAAATAAAGGGATAACAAACAAGAGAATAATTCAAGTTTCTTTAAAAAAATTACTCCAAATGGTAGTTAAGTTTTCATAACCAATATTGTTTTTAATATAGCAGTTTAGAAATTGTTACATACTAAAACCTCTAAAATAATCAATATTAAATGTATGTGTTTAACACTAACATGCCAGTACTGCAAAGAACTCCATGCAGGTAGACCCCTATGCCGAGACTCACTAAAGTGAACGGGACTCAGCATGGGCTGGGAGCTCTTTGCAGGACTGGGGCCTCAATTACAAACAGAATGTATGACAAACAGAATGTATGGCAAAAAGTGCAATCAAAAAGAGATTAATTTCATGAAAATAATATACAATGTTAAATAGTACTGAGAATAAAGAAATACGAAACAATTTGCCTATCTGACATAATGTTACAAATTAAAGAAAATGAGCTCACATTTTGAGCAAATTCTATTTTTTTTTAAATATAATCTCTTAAACACCATTTGGCAACTGAGTGAAAATACAATTAAACAGAGAGAACTGAACAATCCTTATACAAGTACATGTAAATGGAGACTCTCACTATTTTATAATTAATAAATTCCTGTATAAATCCATATAGATTCTCTTATACAAATAACCATAAACGTCTACAGCAGACAACTTTACCTTTCTGTAAGTCTCTAGCTGATTATCTGAAATGCCTGTAGGATACGAAATTGTTACAAGGTGCTTTTTTCCTGGTAGCATGAAGTGAAATTGTTCAGGTACCACAATAGATGTTCCCTTCATATATTTCAAAATGCATCTTTCCATATCAGTTAGTTGCTTATGAATTGCATTCACCAGGAGATTTTGTACACTATGAGATATAAGGGAAAATATTTAAGAACCAGAACACTAGCAATGCTGGCTCATTCTTTTAGCTATACAAGTTTCCCTCTCCCCACTCATACCCATCTCCACAATCAGTTTAATATACCTGCTGCTCTTATCCCTCCTCCAACCCATACCAGCAGATGTGAGCAGAGCCTTGTCAGGTGTTGCTCACAACTCATATGTACAAAGATGCTATACTCCAATGACAACCCTAGAAAGTACTGCATATTCTGGCCTCAATTCAGCAAATCATCCAAGCTGAACTGGATGTACTCATCTGCATAAAGTTAGGCATGTGCCTAAATGTTTTTCTGGATTGCAACCATTGTGTTCAGCACCTTGCAGGATCAAGCCCCAAGGAAAGAGTGCTGTGGATATCACTTCTGTATTGTCTTCCACCTCAGCGTGTCCAGGTGCATGTGTGACTTCCTAAGTGCAGCACTGAGACAACAAGCATTTATCAAACATTCCTCTCTCTCTCACACACTCTGTGTGTATTTACTGTAATTAAAAGAATCTGGCATAATATCTTTTGAATATTTTCCCAGCTATCTGCATTTCTTTTTGAGTGATGATAAAGAATTGGCATAATTATCAGACTTTATGTTAAACACCGATTAGCTCCCAAAACCCTAATGAACATTAAATAACATAACGCTAGATGATAATAAAACCCTATACATGAAATAAAATGTAAGTATACCACTACCACTTCAACACAGAAATTGGATACCGTTATATTAATCCATCGTAAATAAGGATGCAATTCTGTCACGGAGGTCGCGGAAGTCATGGATTCCCTGACTTTCTGTGACCTCCGTGACTTCTGCAGCTGGGGCAGCCGGTGCAGCTGACCCTGGGGCCAGCTGCTCAGGTGCCCTGTGGCCAGCCACACTGGCCGCTGTTGGAGCAGCTGCGGGGTCAGCCACACCAGTCACTGCTCAGGTGGCCCCGGGCAGTTGGCCCCAAGGAGTGCCCAAGCAGCAGTGCTAGGGGCTGCCCCAGGGCCAGCTGCACCGGGGCTAGCCGCTTGGGTGGTCCCCGGGGCTGGCTGGACTGGTCGCTGCTCTTGTGGCCCTGGGCAGCTGGCCCTGGGGACTGCCCGAGCAGTGGCCTGTGTGGCTGGCCCCAAGGACTGCCTGAGCATTGGTCCTGGGCGTGGCCCCAGGGACTGCCCAAGAAGTAGCGGTCCCAGGGGCGGCCGGAGCAGCGGCCCCGAGGCCCTCAGGAGCCTTGGAGTAGTGGGCCGCTGGGGGTAGTCAGTCCCCACTGCTGGAGCAGGGAGCCCCCAGAGCAGTGGGGCCCCAGGAGCAGAGATTTAGTTATCATGGATATTTATAGTAAAAGTCATGGAGAGGTCACGGACCGTGAATTTTTGTTTATTGCCCATGACCTGTCCATGACTTTTACTAAAAATACCCATGACTAAATCTTAGCCTTAATCATAAACTTTGAATTCATTATAGATAATGGGGACGGTCACAAGATCACACCCATTAAACCAAGGAATATCTTTTGTGAGGGCTTTCAAACACTTTGAAAAGATTTCAATTTTATTCCATATTCCACCTATATTAGAAATTGCTAAATTATAAGATGATGTAGTTTTAGTATCCACAATTGTATTTAGAAAGTACAAAGAACAAACTAAAGCAAACTCAAAAATACAACTCAAAGATATATTATACTTACTTCCTCCATGGCTCCTCTGGAGAAACAGATACAACAACATCAATTGGTAAGGTCATGGTAACGTAGTGGTGTCTCTTGTTTTCCCTTTCAATGACTGGGGCTACAGCTGCCAAAGGAGATGTCATTTCCAACATAAGGTCTACATTTACTATCTGCTGCTGAAAAGAATAAAGACAGTTACATGCACCAATAATACATGTCCAGCAATACATGCACCAAGAAGGGACGGAAGAAAAAAGTAGAGTCATAAGACCCATGAAGGTGAAGGGGCTCCAGAGACAGCAAGTTAAGAACCCCAAAACAAAACAGTCCCTTCACAACCCCAATTAGATGTAATGAGAGACAGATGAAAGGAAGATGCATGTCTGAACAATGTCAGGGGCCAGAAACAAATAACTGAGCTAAGATATCTAACAGTATTAAAGACAATGGGCCTGCTTCTGCGTGTTCATCTGTGCAAGTGGATCTTTGCATTCATGTAGAGCACTGCTGACTTCAATGTCGTTCTCTGTGGATGCAAAGGTTTGCCTGTGTGGATCAGCTTGTGAGAAAAAAGCATTTGCTTGTTATAAGCTGTTAATATGGGTGGAATATATACCGTATCTTGGAACTTTTTATCCTTCTTTTTTGCAAGTTTTCTTTTAGTCTCATCTTCTTGGTCAAATCTGCAATATTAGCAGAGAGAAACTAATCATATGAAATTAATCTATTACAAAATTATGATGTTCCCATTGTTTCAAATATACTCACTGAATAAATCGTATTATCTCCTTACAAACAGAATTATCAGTCAGTTCTGATGAAACTGTGTTCATACTGCTGTTAGGCCATACATACACTGAACTATGGCAAATTCTTAATACCAGCTCATTTGAAGACAGTTTGGTTGACAGATCACTGAAAACATATTTTACTGCCTTTTTCGCCGAAGTCTCTAAAACAGAATGAGAATATAATTAGTGTTGTTCAAATAAATTCCCTAACTTTTATTACAGCTACCAGATGTACATTTAAAGTTAAAATGTTTAATTTTGTCCTTGAAAAAAAGGAAGGGTTGCTATGATCAGACAAATGGCTATGTGAAAATATTTAGCAAAAATCCTGGTCCCCCTGTAGTCAATGGCAAAACTCCACTGAAATCAATGGGGCCAGGATTTTATCTGGCTTTTTTTTACTTAACAGATCTACTCTAACTATATACAAAAATCATATTTACTTACTCTAGTGCAGGGGTGGCCAGACCTACTGACCCTCCGAGCTGCATACAACAATCTTCAGAAGTTTAAGAGCCAGGATAGGCCTGTCCGAGCTCAGGGCTTCAGCCTTACATGGGGTCATGGGGCTTCAGCCCCTAGCCCTGGCAGGCACGCTGCATTGGGTTGAAGCCCTGAGACTCCCCTCCCCTCTGGGCAGAAGCCAGAGGCGACGCATGGGGGGGGGGGCACGTGGGGTTACGTCCCACTCTCCATTTTTGCCAGGGTTTGCTGGCCCCGCTTGGTCACATGGTTGCCGCAGGGCCCCCTCCCTGCACAGCAGTTGCTGGAGCCAGGGAGCTGCGGCTGTGGGGAGAGGCAGTGGCGAACAGCTGGGAGCTGCAGGGACAGCCACAATTTTTGCTGCTGTCTCTCCCTGATGAGCTAAAGCAGCGGCCCCTCCCTGCAGCTCCCAACTGCTTGCTGCTGCCTCTCCAGGAGGAGCTAACACCTGTGAGCTGCAGGGAGCGGGTGCTGAGGGTAAGAGGTGGAGTGTGCCTGGTGGGTGTGACTCAAGTTGTTGGGTGGGGGCTGAACCTTTACATTGTGCCTCCCCACTCTCAGTAGGTACCAGAAGCCCCTACCCCACCACAGGGCAGAAGCCCTGAGCTCTCTCCCACAGTCTGGAAGGCACAGAATGGGGGGACTGTGGCGGGATCCACGAGCTGCACTTTATAAAAGAGCCACAGTTTGGCCACCCCTGCTCTAGTGCTTGAGCAAAATTGTAATGTTGCCTTTTACTTCTGTTACCCTTGCAGAGCCAACACGGCTAGAGAAGACTGTGCTGGATTATATTCTGGTTCACACATCAAAAACAGAATTGTTAATAGGGCTGTCAAGCGATTAAAAAAATTAATCGCAATTAATCACACGATTAAAAAAATTAATCGAGATCAATAGCGCGATTAATCATTGTTAAATAATAAAATACAATTTATTTAAATTTTTTGGAGATTTTCTACATTTTCAAATATATTGATTTCAATTACAACACAGAATACAAAGTGGACAGTGCTCACTTTATATTTATTTTTGATTACAAATATTTTCACTGTAAAAAACAAAATAAATAGTATTTTTCAATTCACCTAATACAAGTACTGTAATTCAATCGTTTTATCATGAAAGTTGAACTTACAAATGTAGAATTATGTACAAAAAATAACTGCATTCTAAAATAAAACAATGTAAAACTTTAGAGCCCCCAAGCCCACTCAGTTCTATTTCTTGTTCAGCCAATTGCTCAAATAAGTTTGGCTACAATTTGCAGGAGATAATGCTGCCCACTTCTTGTTCAGGGCACCTGAAAGTGAGAACAGGCATTTGCATGGCACTGTTGTATTTATGTGCCAGACATGCTAAAGATTTGTATGTCCTTTCATGCTTCAACCACCATTCCAGGGAACATCCGTCCATGCTGATGATGGGTTCTGCTCGATAACAATCCAAAGCAGTGTGGACTGACGCATGTTCATTTTCATTATCTGAGTCAGATGCCACCAGCAGAAGGTTGATTTTCTTTTTTGGTGGTTCTGGTTCTGTTTTCCACATTGGAGTGTTGCTCTTTTAAGACTTCTGAAAGCATGCTCCACACCTTGTCCCTCTCAGATTTTGGAAGGCACTTCAGATTCTCAAACCTGGGGTTGAGTGCTGTAGCTATCTTTAGAAATCTCACATGAGTACCTTCTTTGCCTTTTGTGAAATCTGCAGTGAAAGTGTTCTTAAAATGAACAACATGTGCTGGGTCATCATCTGAGACTGCTATAACATTAAATATATGGCAAAATAAGGGTAAAACAGCAGAGTACATAAATTCTCCTCCAAGGAGTTCAATCACAAATTTAATTAACGCATTTTTTTTTTAACGAGTGTCATCAGCAAGGAAGCATGTCCTCTGGAATGGTGGTCGAAGCATGAAGGCGCATACGAAAGTTTAGCATATCTGGCACATAAATACCTTTCAATGTCAGCTACAAAAGTACCATGCAAAAATGCCTGTTCTCACTTTCTGGTGACATTGTAAAAAAGAAGAGGGCAGCATTATCTCTTGTAAATGTAAACAAACTTGTTTGTCTTAGCAATTGGCTGAAGAAGTAGGACTGGGTGGACTTGTAGGCTCTGAAGTTTTACATTGTTTTGTTTTTGAGTGCAGTTATGTAACAAAAATAAATCTACATTTGTAAGTTGCACTTTTACAACAGAGATTGCACCACAGTACTTGAATGAGGTGAATTGAAAAATACTATTTATTTTGTTTATCATTTTGAGTGGAAATATTTGTAATAAAAATAATATACCCTTTGATGTCAATTACTACACAGACTACAATATAGATATGACAATGTAGAAAAACATTCAAAATATTTAATAAATTTCAATTGTTATTCTATTATTTAACAGTGCAATTAAAACTGCGATTAATTTTTTAAATCACGATTGACAGCCCTAATTGTTAATTAAGGCTCCAACCTGCAAACACTTGCACACATGCTTAGGTGAGTCAATACTGCAAAAAGTCAAGTACATATATAACTCACGGACTTCAGTGGGACTACTCACAAGTGTAAAGTTACACACACGCTTAAGTCTTTGCAGAATCATGGCCTACCTTCTAACTGCAGAGCCACTTACACCTGTGAAACCTCACTGTCTTTAGTGAAGGCAAAATTTCTCCTGTGGAATCTTTACTGCTGGTGATGATGAATGAACCAGAAAGAATGTAACTTGACTTTGCGATCTCCATTTTGAGTCTGAAGTAATGGCAATTACAAAAAAACCATCTTTTTACTTGTATACTGAGCAAATATATATTGCAATCCTTACATATTTGATTAGTCCTGTTATCTCACCCAGTATACAGAATGCGGAAAGTTATGCAAAAGCAATCATAGCTATGAATTTCCTTTTTTTTTTAACTTGATTAAGTTACTGTAGACCCATATAATGTATTTTGCATTAAAAGTCTGGGACTGATATCTGTAGTAATTAAAGTATACAAAAATACACCACAACCTGCGTAAACAAAAATATAATGGAACCTTCTTCAGTGAAGGCCCTCACTCTCTCCACATGACCACTTTTCTATATATAAGGAGGTTCTCTATTAGAAGAATATTAAGTTGCAAAGTACATTGCACTGAGATAATTTGGGATTTTTGTTCTACTTCACTGACAGTGAAATTCACCCTTTTCTAAGTAAAGTCCAAATAATTGGTCTTTGTGTGAGGAATTAAAAAAGGGATGGTGAGGCTGGAATCCAGAGACAGAATACTGTACTTCATCGGAACGCGTTCACCACCTCTATTCCAGATCATGAGCTCGAATAGGAGCTGAAGCCTCCATGCAGGCCACTGAATACATATTAGAGCTGCTTCTGTATTCCCTAACAATGGTCTCCACTTGTGAGTTTATTTAGGATCGGTGCAGAATCCTGTGCAACTAAATATTTGGGTGCAGAAGCCTCTGAATGGCTGCTCGGTATACACCCTCTTCTTGCACGGCCTATGATGGAGCTTATGTAGCATAGATGACCTTAACCATGCTCCTCATACTTAGGTAAGTTTTGTACCATTCATGGAGTTTTGCTGTACCTGAATTCATTGTAAGCAAGTGCCACTATAAAACAATTTTTGATTTTCAGGGTTTCAGAAAGATTTTAGGGAAGGGTGGGGCAAGTCAAAATGGTCCCAATACACATCCCATAAGTGGTATAAATTTGGAAATTAAAAAGAAGACCTAAATTACTGATTTTGGTATTGCTTTAAACTAAAAAAAAAAAAAAAGGTGTATAGTGGAAAGAAGGAGGTTGTCAGGAAATGAAACATGAGCGCGAGGTCAAAAAATGAAATCCTCTTCATGCACTGATCCTTTAGGGTTTGGAGAGAAATCCTAAATATTTGGTGAGCAGGTGACAAAATTATTATATCCAGTGCGTTTAGTTAATTCTCTTCTAGTCAGACTTTACACTCCTATGAGGTGATCCTATGATATTCTTATAGACACACCATCAGTAGTATCCAGCTGAAATGCAAGATCCAGGCCTCCTCTTATTCTAAAGAGTATGTCCATAGTTTCCAGAATTACCTATGGAGAAAAAAGAAGTTGAGTTATAAAGTTAATAGAAATGAGTGGCGTAAGACAGTTACTTCAGTGACGTTTCCCAAAAGTTGCAAAGAGAACATGGCTCATTAAAACAGGATTACTTTTTATCACACAGGTATTAACCGCATACTTTTTAAATCCAGGGAATGTTTTTAGAGTAGAACTCCAGCTGCTTTAAATTTGAAATTGTTTGTTTTTAAATTCCATTTTGTGTTTCCCATCTTTGCCTCTACTTCCTAGATGAAGACAGGACTGGAACTGCTCTGCTGATTAACTTGGCAGATTAGATGGGGAGCTGAGTGCCTCCCATCTGCAATGCTGGGACACTACGGCAGGTAACAGGAAATTTCCCCTCTACTACCTTCTTCAACTGTTCATTTTGGAAGGGAAGCCACAGTCTCAGCAACTAATAAGGAAGAACTCAAAACCTCTGGACTAATGAGGGCTCAGTGAACCTACAGAAGGGGATTTGCCAGTTAGCTGCTCCTAAAGAGCTGCAAAGACTAGCCACAGTAAGACCATTTGCAAATATAGAACTATCATCACATCTCTCTTTGGTGACAAAGTGTGGGAGACTTCTGGGTTCAAAACTAGCCCTGTATTTTGATTGTTTTATTTCAATTCCACACACAACACATATTTGACTTCCATTAAAAACATTCTAAATAGAAATATAAGAAACAAACTATAGATAGATAATGTGCACATGGGAAATTTATCTGAAATGTCACCACCACTTGCACTTTAAGCACAATCAACATGTAGTTAAGCTTTAAAGCAGGGGTTGGGAACCTTTTTTCTACCAGAGGCCACTGATCCATAGAAAAAATCAGTTGCGGGCCACACACAGCCCCGCAGGGGCTCACGGAGGTTCAGGCGGGTCCAGAAATGAGGGGTTCAGGGTGTGGGAGGGGGCTCTGGGCTGGGGGGCAGGAGGGGATGAGAGGTCCGGCTGTGGGGGTGGGCTCTGGGATGAGTGGTTTGGGGTGCAGGAGGGGGCTCAGGGCAGGGGCCAAGGGGTTTGGAGTGCGGGAGTGGGCTCAGGGCTGGGGTGCAGGAGGAAGTTCGGGGTGCAGGCTCCATGGGGGAGTTTGAGTGTGAGAGAGGGCTCAGGGCTGAGGCAAGGGCTTGGGGTGTGGGAGGGGGTTCTGATCTGGGGCAGGGGGTTCGGGTTGCGGGCTCCAGCCAGGCGGTGCTTACCTCAGGCGGCTCCTGGTTGGCAGTGCAGCGGGGCAAAGGCTGGCTCCGTCTGCCCTGGCTCCATGCTGCTCCAGGAAGCTGTCACCATGTCCAGCCGGCCCCTAGGTGCAGGGGCCAAGGGGCTCTGCACGGTGAGCGCTGCCAATGGGAGCTGCAGAGCTGGCACTGGGGGCAGCGCGCTGAGCTACCCTGATTCCCACTGCTCCTAAGGGCATCAGGGACATGCCAGTCGCTTCCGGGAGCTGGAGCCGACCCTAGCTTCCCACCCCACAGCGGGGCGAGCTGGGGCTCGCAGCTCCAGCCCTGCAGGGGGGTACTGAGGCTCGGGGCCTTTGGCCCACGGTGTGAAGACTTGCCGCAGGCCAGATGAAATGAAGCAGTGGGCCGCATCTGGGCCACAGGTTATAGGTTACCCACCCCTGCTTTAAAGTTTCCAGACTTTCCATGAAGCAATGGACCTGCCCAATAAAGTAAACTTCTTGATAAAGTTACATCTAAACTACATGTTCATTACATTGGTGGTCATTTAAAAAAAAAAAACACACCAAAATTTGATCTTTAAGTAGCACAATTTATTTCAACAGTGGAGTCAGCAACACACATTTATATGCTACCAAGTGCGCAAGGCACTTTCAGACATGTCATATGACAAAATCTCTGTCTTGAGGAGTTTACAGCACAAGGCCCTGTTCCTATAAAGCTTCACATAGGTTTCTGAATTCAATGGGGCTGCATGTAGGGCCAGGTGTCTGACCATGTGGCGCTCCATGCAGGATTGATGCGTAAATTAGTTGGCTACAACATAACAAGGAGGCTCATAACTGGAGGACAGCACTGGAAAATAAGTGGCTTTTGAGAAGCAGACTACAGAGGTTGCTTGGCACAATACCTGGTTTAGTTGGTAGGGCACTGGACTGGGACTCATGAGACCTAGGTGAATTCCCAGCTCAGCCACAGACTCCTTGTGCCCTTCGCCAAATCACCTCACACCTCCCTGGGACTTGGTTCCCTGCACTCCCCAACTCCAGGGCTGGCAGTGGGGAGGCCAATCCCACCAGGCCCGAGCTCAGGCCCCGCAAAGGCTTGTAAACCTCTGTGTCATGCTGGGAGGGGCCCCAGGGAACATGATTTACCCGGGCCCCACATTTCTCCCCAGGCCCCGGCTCAAAACACGGAGGAGGACGCACCAGGCAGAGACACAGGGCGATCGAGGCCCCACGGGAAGGCGCCTGCCGAGAGCGGAGCTGCGGGACAAGGGACCCCAGCAGGGGAGGGCAGGAGCTGGGGGAGGGGGGAGCCCGTGCAGATGTAGCGACAGGCCAGCACGGGGGTGTAGTGGCACAAGGGTCACTCCGAGCTGCAGCCCCTCGAGGGCGGGGCAGGGCGGGCATCCTTGTCCCCAAGGTGACAAGAATTCGACGAGGAGGACCACGTGGGAGAGGAGCTCCCAGCATGCACCGGGCCGGCTGCCCCCTCCCCGCACACCCGAAGCGCCCTGACCCGCTGTTTTAACCAACAGCGGCGCGGACTCACCACGTCTGTCAGCACCGTATTCATAGTCCGCACGCGCCTCTTCCCCACCCCGATGAGGGGATTGGGACAGGCTGGTTCCCTTGCACGCGCCGTAAGGTCTGACGTGTCACTCCAGCAAGAGAAAGGCGGCAGGCCGAGAACACCAGGGCAGGTCATGTGAGCGAAGGCGCTGACAAGAAAAGACTACAATTCCCAAGATGCCGCGCGAGCGCAACCTCTGGACTATACCAACAGGGCTCGACAGACGGGGCGGACAATACTGAAATGCTGTTCATGTGTTGTTGGACTTTCCCGAATCCAGAGCAACTGCGTCAACAAAGAGCCCTGGGTAGAGTCCCGCCCCTCTCAGAAGCTGCCGCCGCTGTCTGGGGTTGCAGGGAGGAGGGGGCTACCGTGACCCTCTGCAACACACCTGGCGGGGTTGGTGTGAGGTAAGTGAGAAATCAGTCCAGACATCCTCCTTAAAGCGTGTGCCAAGATTTCCCTCTCTATGCGGCCCACCTCAACCACTGCCGTTAACAGTCAGTTGTTACTGGCAAGGAAGATTTCATGCAAATTGTTTAATCATGTAAATATATGGAATAATTTATGCTGTAATGATATTTATGCATTGATTATTCAGACGCTAATGTAATTATAGTTACGAAAATATATTTACATGTATGTAAACTGATGCAATTATATTTGTGTGTTTATATGTAACTAGTGGTTACATCATCATTTAAAATCAGTTTTTACTTTCTTAACAGTACATTGCACTTCTGCAACATCTTCCATCCAAAGAGCTTTATAAATATTAATACATTAAATTGCTCAACATCCCTGAGAGGCAGGTAAAATATATTATACCCCTTGAAAAGTTATACAGTAACTCCTCACTTAACATCCTCCTGCTTAACATTGTTTCCAAGTTATGTCACTACTCCGTTAGGGAACATGCTCCTTTAAAGTTGTGCAGTGCTTCCTTATAATGTTGTTTGGCTGCCTGCTCTGTCCACTGCTTGTAGGATTCTGTGGGAGAGCAGTGACTTTACAAGGGAGCATTGCACAAATTCCTCTAATCTGTCTTCTCCCCTTCCCTCCCTCCCACCCAGTGCTTCCCCTGCTGCCAAACAGCTGTTTGGTGGAGCTTAGGACTTTCTGGGAGGGAGGGAGCGGGGAAGCTCCCCTCCCCCACCCCAGCCAGGCAGGGCCACCTACAACACAGGGAGGCTCCGGGGAGGAGGTGGAGTGGGGGTGGGAAGAGGCGGGCCTGGAGTGGAGTGGAATATCCCCCAGTAAAGTCAGTGCCTGTTCTTCTGTGGGGAAGCTGCTGCTGCGCAAGGTGCTTCCTAGTGTCCTTGCCTGCCTCATTGTCTGCAGCGGGCTGTGCCTGTGTCGGGTAAGCCAGGGGCACCTCCCCACCACAGTACAGTACAGTAGATAATGCCTTTTGTCTGCCCCCCCAAAAAAATTCCATGGAACCTAACCCCCTGCATTTACATTAAATCTTATGGGAAAAATGGATTAGTTTAACATCGTTTCATTTAAAGTTGCTTTTTTTCAGGAACATAACTACAACATTAAGTGAGGAGTTTCTGTACACCATATATTCTTAATGAGTGCTCAGTAGTCACTTTGTATGCTGATTAGGGAACTGATCCTGAGAAGAGCTGAGCACCCATAGCTACCACTGACCTCAATCATTTACAGTTTTGAAGTCAATGAGTATTGTAGGTGGTCAGCACTTCTCAGGATCAGGATTTAGGTTACCACAATAGGGATCCCAAAACTCCTTCACATCTCCTTGCACTACCCCTTCCCATTGTTAACCAAGGATGACTACAAAGCACAGCTGAAGTTAATCTAGAAAGCAAGAGGAGATGCTATCCTGCATATCCTTACCAATTATGTGCACTACTCAGATCCCTGATCTTAATATTTTAAGGGTACTCGTTACCAAATTCTGATCCAGAGATTTTAATAAGAGTTGAACCCAGTTACAGCACAGATGAATGTGGGCCATATCTGTCTCATATTGATTTTAAATTTGTTTTTCAAAGGATGTGATAATGCTGGCTCTCTCCCACACAGTCTAGTTCAGTCCTTTTCTCACCATTATCACCCCAGTTATGCCTTGCTTTATAGATAGTGTTACATGATGAAGTACAATAGAAATGTAAAGGAACTGAGTGCTAATACTTTTGAACCAAAGAATCTCAGCACTATAATGGTACATTTTATTTTAAATGCTTAAACTTGTTGCAGACTTTGACTGTAACTCTATTTGTACATTTTTGCAGTAAAAGAAGTGAGCATAAGAAACATCTACATTTTCTGGTGTAGTGAACTGTCACACAGAACCAACCATGCCTGCAGAAGGAAAAACTGACATGGAGAGGATTGGCCTCTTCAGTGAAATGGAGTATGTTACCATTGGAGATAAATATGTCTCACATTATACACGTAAGTACATTTCATTTTAGCTAAAATGATATTTCCAGTAGCCATCTAATCTGTCTTTATACTGACTCACTATTTTCTGTTAGTCCTTTTAGAGACATCTGGGTTTTTTTAGTAACCAAAAAGCTCTCTGTCTTTGCTTAGTGTGGCATAAACCATTTTTAGTAGAAGTCAAAAAGGTAAATATTTTTCAGTTTAGCCGAGTTTTATGTATTAAGATTAATAAAAATATATATGCTGCATTTTGTTGTCCAAGTTATAGATAAAATATACTATTGAAATTACTGGTATGTCTTTACCTACCAGCTGGTGTGAAGTAGATGTCACCTCCAATAACTCATCCCCCTTCTCTACCATAATTGTGGAGATTTCCAGGGGCTTCTTCTTATCACACCATGGGATACAAGTGGTGGCTGGGTTCCAGCTGCTCCATGCAGATACATTACAAGTGGATTTACTTTTAGACTTTTGCGATAGTACATATTCTTTTGGCTTTCCACATTGGGCATTCTTTCCTTGGAAATGTCAACTCACAGATTGTGTAGCCCTCCAGCATTTGCACGTCCCAAATGAGTGCAGCATTTTTTTAAATGTATAATGTCCTTATGACTCAAATTTTAAATTAATAGCTGTGAATTTTGAGAAACGTAGATACATTATGTAAAATTAGGTTAACAGGCGACCAATTAAAATTTATGAAACCCCTGAGACAAACCAGGTAAAGTAGATTACTTTATAAGATATGTATAGCATTTAATTACTTCTTTGAAATGAACATTTTAAGAAATTAGGCCCTTTGAAACTGCTTCCCAATTGTACTGAAAGAAAACAAAAAATGGGACACCAGTTTTCTTTGTCAGTCAATATGCAAATTATCTTCATTATTTTGAATATTCTGCTAAGAGAATCAACTGCAGAACAGCATTAATATGATGACTTAATCCAACAGTAAATTGCTCCACAGTTTTGCTCCTCCGTTATCTTTGGTTACATTTGTAATGTTAAAACTGAACTGGCATTATGGAAAGCCTTATCTTCTCCTGACATGTTGGTTGCTGAGAGCAGGTAGCAGGTTTTTTTCTGTGTGGCTGCTCCAACTGGCACTTCTGTTGTAAGATTATGTTTTCAGTACTTTACATTTAGTGGTAATCTTTTATTTCTTTGCTCGTAGTTGACCAATGTGCATAAAAGATTTATTTATTACTTAGGGCTGGATTCTTTTATCCTCACTCTTGTTCATTGGAACTACTCATGGTATTACTCATGATAAGTAAGGATGACAGAGTTTGACCCTCAGTAAGAGTCAGCCTTTGTGAAGTGATGTTCGTAGATTCCAAGGCCAGAAGGGACAATTGTGATCGTCTTGTCTGACCTTCTGTATAACACAGGCCATAGAACTTCCCCAAAAATAATTCCTAGAGCAGATCTTTTAGCCAAGCATCCACTTTTGATTTTAAAATGGTCAGTGATGGAGAATCCACCATAACCCTTGGTAAATTGTTCCAATAGCTAATTCTCACTTAAAATATCATGCCTTATTTCCAGTCTGAACTCGTCTAGTTTCAACTTCCAGCCATTAGATCATGTTATACCTTCCTCTGCTAGATGATGCTAGATGTTAGTGCAGAATAGTTTTGGCCTCCCTCCAAAAGGTGCTAATTGCAATGGTATTTTTGTGTTACGGATGCATGCCACTAGAAATTTGACTGAGCCGAACAAATCATTTCCCATATATTAGGTTACTGAACAGTTGCCATATAGTATCAGGAATCAGTCACTACCACATGTGACTTACAGGTGGAAGGTTCTGTATTGCATTACCAGTCTTCATTTTTAATTTCTAAATTTAAATTAAGAGAATCTGTAGAGTTAAGTGAATATTTACAATGCTTACTTGTTTTAAAGGCCCTTTCAATGAAGCTGCAAGCAAGAACAAACAAATATTACCTGGAGGTACCAAAATGCTGTCAGCTCTTCAGGCAGGTTACTTTGAGCCTCAGTTTGTGAGGGTTTTCGAAGGTGAAGCCTACTCAAACCCTGTGCAACTAAGGAGGCGATATAGATTGGCAGAGTCAAAGAAAAATATGGGCAAAGCTTTCCTTCCAAGCAATGGAATCAAACTGCCGTAAGTGTTAGGAAAGGCTTCCTTTTTTGTGTGTGTGCTGCATTAAAAATAATTTGTCACAACTTTTTTATAAAAGTTAACTGTTAAGTTAACAAGAGTACAGTATTGTTTTTATGAGAAGATATGTACAACATATGATAAAAAAGCAGTGTTAAAACACAGTACTGCCATCGCCCATACACCTGATAACATACATTTAGAGAGAGAGACATTAAAGATCTAAACAGAATATTGTGTGACGCTAAGAGTACTGCCTCATGGGAAATGGGACTAAAAAAATCCGCTATCCTGAATTTCTCTATTTCCATTGCCAGAGTTCCATTACCTTGGAGTTTTTATAAGACTTAATATTATAGCATGATCAGTCCACAGTGCTGGAGACAAATGGGCACTACCAGGATAAAAGCACCACCCATTGAAAACATCATGGGATGACACCTCTGTCACTGAGTTGGTCAGAGGATAGAGACATAAATAGCCTGCAGTGCGTTTGACGTTTTGATGAAAATATTTATCTGTCTGAACAAAGACCCCATATAGCTTCCCATAATTACAGTTAAAGCAAGAGTTCATGTATCTGTTATTGGACTGAGCAGTTTTCCTGCTTTGGGGGCTTTTTAATAAAAATACAGGCAGGGGGAAAAATCTGTTACATTTAAAGAAATGTAAGGTGTCCAATCCATTTATTAAAACACAAGGATTGTCTTAAAGGGATATTAAAAACCATGGGCCAGACTCTGGCACGTATTTACAATCAGGCATAATGTCCCCACTCTGCTTCTGTGCCCCAAATGTACACTTATCCTCTATACACTGTAATGTGTATGTGTCCATAACTAAGGCTAAGATTTTGTGTCAGATATTTTTAGTAAAAGTCACGGACAGGTCATGGGCTTCTGTGAATATTTCTTTATTGCCCATGATCTGTCCGTGACTTTTACTAAAAATATCCCTGACAAAATGGGGAGCTCAGATGCGGGGTCCCCACACCGCCTGCAGAGGTTGGGCAGCTGTGGGGGCTGCTCTGAGCTCTGGGGGCCCCTGCTGCCCTCAGTGGCTCAGAGCTTCTGGGTGACTTGGAGCTGTGGCCCCCCTGCCTGAGGCTGCTGGGAGCTTGGGGGGTGGGGGGGGGGCTAGTGCCTGTGTTGGTTGGGAGCTGCAGGGGGCACCGCGCACAGAGGCAGGGAGCTGTGGGGGGGGACCCCGTTACCCAAGGCGGCCAGCAGCTGCAGTCCTGGGAGCTGTGAGGCGGGGGCGCCCCTCTGCAGCTCCCAGCCGATAGGGTTGACTTCTACAACCTCCATGAAAAAATTGTTGCCTTATCCATAATATATAGGTGACTTTGTGCCTCACACAGAGCCTACACCACTCTCTTCTTACTAGGGGTAGGGATAATCTTTGAGGGTGAGCTGTTTGCAGGAGATATTCAAAAGTCAAGGAATGCATATGGAATAATATACAAAGTATCATGTCTTTGCAGTCTATACAACATTAATAATGTGAGGAGACCACATGGACACAGTTGGATTCTAAATAACCATGTTTACTAACTATATATATATAAAAATCAAAGCCTAGCTACATATATACATGCTGCTTTGGCAGTGTTCTGGTGGCTTCTGCAGTACTCACTACACCAGTGATCTCCAACCTTTTTACACACAACATCACTTTTTGAATTTAAGGGCAACCCAGGATCTACCCTGCTCCTTCCCCCAAAGCTCCGCCCCACTCACTCCATCCCACCCTCTCTCTGTCACTCACTCTCCCACACCCTCACTCACTTGCACCGGGCTGGGGTAGGGGTTTGGGGTTTGGCATGGGGTGCAGGCTCTGGGCTGGGGCTGAGGGGTTCGCAGTGTGGGAGGGGGCTCTGGGCTAAGCCTGAGGCAGGGTGTTGGAGTGCAGGAGGTGATGAGGGGTGCAAGCTCTGGGAGGGAGTTTGGATGCAGGAGGGGGTTCTGGACTGGTGCAGAGTGTTGGGGTGCTGGCTCGGGGGGGGGGGGTGGGTCAGGGCTGGGGCAGAGTGTTGGGATGCAGGAGGCGGTGGGGGAGCTGGCTCTGGGAGGGGGCTCAGAGCTGTGGGTTGGAGTGCAGCCTCCTGCTAGGCAGCACTTACCTCCGGTGGCTCCCGGTTGGTGGTGCAGCGTGGCTGCTGCTAAGGCAGGCTCCCTGCCTACCCCGGCCCCACGCCACTCCTGGAAGGGGCCAACACACCCCTGCGGCCCCTGGGGAGGGGACAGGCGGCACGTGGCTCCGCGCGCTGCCACTCTTTGCAAGCACCGCTCCCGCAGCTCCCATTGGCCGCAGCTCCCTGTTCCTGGCCAATGGGAGCTGCAGGGACAGTGCTTTCAGGCAGGAGCAGAGTGCGGAGGGAGACTCCTGCTCCCGGGGCCACACTGGGGCCGAGGCAGGCAGGGAGTCTTAGCAGCAGCCCCGTTGTGCTGCCGGAGATCATAATCGACTGGGAGATCCTCTAGGATCGACCAGTCAATCGTGATCAACCGGTTGGTGACCACTGAACTACACAGACCAATTATTCTTGGTTATGTCCAGTCATCTCTCTGAGTCCTCGGTTGTGAAGAACTTAGAGAGTAGCCTCTTGTTCATTTTTTTGAGGAGCCAAGATTGGCCATTTTCTGCCATATGCTTTAGAAATACCATGGGTGTATATGCTATTTTGTTGATGCATACTTTTGGCCATAGAAGTAGGGCTTTAAGAATTTTACTTGTCTGTAGTGGGATTTCCCATTTTTTCAAATGGAAGATTGCTAAAAAGTATCCCCCAGATGTCAGAAGGTTTAGAGAGCAAATGGGGCTTCTTCAACCAAGAATCATATGGGTTGAGACTCTGTTAATGGCTATGGGGTCTAGTGGGAACAGTATACCTTATTTTCTTTTCCTGCACATTTCAGTATGCTTGAAAATCTGTTCATCTTGCACTTTGTCTGGTCATTCGTCGTAAATATCCAGGAACTGGCCTCTTTCATCTGCCATGGACTGCATCACAATGAAGTAGAAGGCCCAGATCCTGGCCTGTGTCCAAGATGTGCTCTACTATGTGTGTACAAAGGTGGTTTTAAGCCATCTTTATGTCCCATTTTTCCACCGAGTTCTGAGTCCATCCTCTTCCCAAAGTAGATCAGTCTTACACCATACCCCCTCCACTGGAGAGGTTGGAAATCAGGTGGTTCTAGGAGCCTGTACAGTTGACCCATGAAGGGGGAATCATTCACTGACAGTTGAGCACCCGTAATGGGGATGTAGGAGCTAGTGTGTATATGGCTGTGCTGTCTTTGGTGGGCAGAGAATGGGTAGGTGAGTGCTATCCCACTATAGTTAAAGGAGACCCACTCACTCTCAGACACTTCTATTACCTCTGCAATATTTTCTATAGAAACCACCCCACCCCAATAGGATTTAATTGCCATGCACACCTACCCCCGAGCTCAAGTCCACTGAAGTCAATGGAAGGTTGCCTGTGCTACCTTAATTTGGCCCTCTTGTACATAGGCATTGGGGAACAGTGTTTGCATAATCACATTATTTTTCCATGTGACACCTGCCTCATTTAGTGCACAAGATGGATGTTGCTCACTTAATGAACAGCAATTTGATATTTTGTTTTCATTCTTCAGTGTGTGCCCTAGGCCTTATTTACTGCATACTGTTGAAACCCACTATTGAAGACAGAATTATTAATTTACTCATGAGTTTGTCTTGGGCGCTTATCACTATAGTATCCAAGTGCTTCACATACATTAATGAATTTAACTTCACAAAACCCATATGAGGTGAGGGGGAGCAGAGGTACAGAGAGATTAAGGTAAAAAGTATTTACTAATTTTAGTTGCCCAATTTTAGACACTTAAGGACTCTGAAAAATGAGGTGCTAGCAATATATAACACTTTGTATATTCAAGCACAGCTCTCGTTGAATTCAGTTGCAGTTGTGAGGGCTCAGCACTTCTCCAAATAAGATGCCAGGGCTTCAGATTGGGAACCCAGAAAATGAGAAACACATAATTAGTGATTGTCTCTGAAAAGTTTGGTTTAAGTGACTTGCTTAGCATCACTCAGGAATGCTGTGGCAAAGATGGGCAGGGGCGGCTCTATGTTTTGTGCCGCCCCAAGCACGGCAGTCAGGCAGCCTTCGGTGGCGTTTCTGCGGGAGGTCCGCTGGTCCCCCGAATTCAGCGGCGTTCCTGTGGGCGCTCCGCCGGTCCCGCACTGTCATTGCCACCGAAGCCACGGGACCGGCGGACCTCCCGCAGAAACGCCGCTGAAGGCTGCCTGACTGCTGCCCTCACAGCTATTGGCCAGCTGCCCCCCTGCAGCTTGCCGTCCCAGGCATGCGCTTGCTGCGCTGGGTCCTGGAGCCAGTCCTGGATAGAGGTTAGAATCCAGTTCTCCTGGGCAGCATTCAGCTGTCTTAACTACAAGACCCTTCATTTCTTGCTTGCTATTCCTTGCCTCACTTGCTACACAACTTCTGCAACAAATGAGACAGGGGGTCCTACAGACAATAGCATCCCTTACTACACAACTCAAGTTCATCCACAAAGCAGATCCAGCTCTGTACTCAATCAGGCAGGGGTCCTATGTTAAAGATAGTATGCGATCATATAATTAAAGACTGTGCACAAGGAAGACGAATTAAAGATGCACAGGAAACCTTAATTCTGGCATTTCCTAACTTGGGTTCTTGACTTTGCAACCTTAATAATGTTCTTTTAGCATAGCATGTTTGTGTGCAATTTCCCAGGATTTTAAAAAAAGCAAACTGCAAAACTAAAATTCCATTATGTGGCATCACGTTGACCCATGTGGTTCCTCAGCAGGCATGGAACCTTTAGTTCCACCACACAGATCTCTGCCACTTGAGCTAGAGGGAGATAAGACAAACATTTTGTCAGTGGGTTTCATGGATATTTTCTGACAGCAGAGGAATCTTGGGTTTCTGGAAGGGAGTGTGCTCCAATAGGCACAGACGATTCTCTGCCTGTTTCTACCAATCTTGATCTCTTCCTCTCCATCCCACTGAACCTTTCCTAGTCCCAGTCCAGTCTCTTCCTCATCCCTGCCTCCTTGTCCCAGTCCCATGCTCCATACCTTTCCAGCCCCAGCCTCCACTCTTGAGGTTTCTCATCCCAGTCCCAGTCTCCCTGCCCAGATAGTTCTGCTCTTCTCTCAATTCACTCTCCAAGTCCCAGTCTTCCTCCAGACTTCCAATCTGTCCTCCTCCCCACATCTATTCCAATCTGCTTGCCCAGCCAGTCCTAGTTCCACCACTCCCGCCCCAACTCCTTGTCCCCCGCAGGGCCATCTCTAGAGGGGTGTGGGGCCTGGGACAATTTTTACCATATCATTATAAAATAAATAAATCACGACTCCCATTGTTTTGAAGTATTTTTAAAGAAATTGTAGTTAGGAAAATGGGCTATTTATCAAAACAATTTATCTTTCTCTAGACTCATTCTCCAAAACGACACAACCATTTTGGCTGAAATGGTACAGAAAAACATCAGCTTCAAACTGACACTCGACATGGAAAATATTCTGAACATTTAAAGTTTGGCAAAGTTATAAACAACTGAAAATGGGTCTTATACTTGTAGTTAGGAAAATGAGCTTTTTATCCCCGACCGGGAAAACCAGAAATGTGCTGCTTGCCAGGAGCTAAGATTCACAATGTGATGGAGAGACTGCCAAGACTCATCAAGCCCTTGGATCGCTACCCCTTCCTGCTTCTCCACGTGGGCACCAGTGATACTGCCAAGAATGACCTTGAGCAGATACTGCAGACTGCGTGGCTCTGAGAAGAAGGATAAAGGAGTTTGAGGTGCAAGTGGTGTTCTTGTCCATCCTCCCTGTGGAAGGAAAAAGCCCAGGTAGAGACCGTTGAATCGTGGAAGTCAATGAATGGCTACGCAGATGGTGTCGGAGAGAAGGCTTTGGATTCTTTGACCATGGGGTGGCGTTCCAAGAAGAAGGATTGCTAGGCAAAGATGGGCTCCACCTAACGAAGAGAGGGAAGAGCATCTTCACAAGCAGGCTGGCTAACCTAGTGAGGAGGGCTTTAAACTAGGTTCACCAGGGGAAGGAGATCAAAGCCCTGAGGTAAGTAGGGAAGTGGGATACCAGGAGGAAGCATGAGCAGGAGAGCGTAAGAGGAGAGGACTCCTGCCTCATACTGAGAAAGCAGGACAATCAGTGAGTTATCTTAAGTGCCTATACACAAATGCAAGAAGCCTGGGAAACAAGCAGGGAGAACTGGAAGTCCTGGCTCAGTCAAGGAATTATGATGTGATTGGAATAACAGAGACTTGGTGGGATAACTCACATGATTGGAGTACTGTCATGGATGGATATAAACTGTTCAAGAAGGACAGGCAGGGCAGTAAAGGTAGGGGAGTTGCATTGTATGTAAGAGAGCAGTATGACTGCTCAGAGCTCCAGTATGAAACTGCAGAAAAACCCAAGTGTCTCTAGATTAGGTTTAGAAGTGTAAGCAACAAGGGTGATGTCATGGTGGGAGTTTGCTATAGACCACGAGACCAGGGGGATGAAGTGGACGAGGCTGTCTTCAGGCAACTAACAGAAGTTACTAGATCACAGGCCCTGGTTCTTCATCGAGTGGTGTCCCTGTGGGTGGTCCACTGTAGGTGTCGGTGCGCCCCTGCGCCGCAGATCGGAGAATTCTTGCAGCAGTACTCGGTTGGGGGATGAGCGCGCGCAGGAGCTGTTTCGTGCAGCCGTTGGCTGCTACTGTAGCGCGCGCGCGCTCCCCCAACCGTCCCTCAGCGGCAGACGGAGCTCCGCGGCAGTGCTTTCTTTGATACTTTCTGACAAGAAAAAAGAGAAAAAGAAGAAAACAAAGTTACAAGTCTGTAGTGTATACTTAGTTACGTTGTTTACTTAGTGTTAGTTGATAAGTTGTTACATAGTCTCCTTCGTTCCTCTCAGAGGCTTTTCTTCCAAAAAAAAAAAAAGAAGAAGAATAAAAAGACAGGAGAAGATCTTTTTCTCTCTCCTTAACCCCCGTTGGGGAACTGTTTCTACAAGTTTAACATAACAATTATCTCCCACCCTTATCTGCGAGAGGCGGGAGAGGCTTAACAGCAATTATGCCTGGCTTATCAGCTTTCAAAGAGTGTGACTCCTGCCGTGAACCGAGACAGGGAACTCTGCTTGAAAGCGCTTCTGCTGGAAAAATCCCTTCAACCTCCGCAACAAATGCCCTCAGGAGACTCTCACAAATCGAGATCCCTGAGCTCTGATAAGGCTCCGACTTCCAAAACTGTCAGGAAGCGAGCCTCGACCTCCCCATCAAGGGTCTCTCAGACAAAGAGAGTTTACCCACTGAGGTCTTTGCCCTCAGTGCTCCACTCAGCTAGAGTAAGCACTTACGAGGCACTGGGCTCCTCCGGCACCGTCCCTCAGCGGACCCCTGCCGAGCCCCAACAGGCGGCACCGGAGTTGAGACATCAAGTCTCCTCAGCTGCACCGACTACTCCGGTGCAGAGTGCGGCACAGACAGCGGCACTGCACTTAATGATGCCGCCGCCAGCACCGACCCACAATTTATTGCCGCCTAACAAACTGAACCCTGCACCGGTCAGTGCTTCAATGGTCGACCGCAACCCCAAGGCGGGACCAGCACAACTTGTGCATCGTGCTGACATAGCAGCTTCGTCAGCACCGCAGTCACCACTGCTCGGCACTGAACACTCTCCGAGCTACATAGCACAGTACCAGCATCCATTTCCTGCACCACTCTCCATCCATAGTGGTGAGGAAGGTGACGTGCAGGACAGCTGCTTTTCGTCTCAGAGTTCGTCCCCAGCTCACATGAGACCTAGCTGGAGTGCTGTGAAACCTAAGTCTCATCCCTCCCAGCACTTACAACCCTGATATGGGCAGCACTGGCCTTACCCTTTACCACCTTACCCCATGCAGTGGACACAATGGGGTCCTTGGCCCACATACCAGAACCCCGATTCTGGTCCCCTTCCCCAGCAAAAAGAGGTTCCAGATTACACCAATCAATACCACATACAGAAACCTCGGACCTTCCTGACACAGAGATGGAAGAGGAAGAGATGCTATCGCAGGCAGACCTAGATGATTCGTCACCTGCCCCACACACACCTTCTGCACCAGACGAAGCGGTGACCCCATCTACCCCTACAAAGCCAGTTGACCTGAAACAATTCCAAGAACTCTTCAAAGGAGTAGCGAACAGCCAAGAACTTGCCTTACATGAGGTGCAGGAGAAACAACATAAGTTGTTAAAAATCTTACAACCGGCATCATCGACCAAGATTGCCCCACCCCCCGCATGGATGAGGCTATAATAGAGCCTGCAGAACTAATATGGCAAACACCAATAAAAGGCCTGACAGAAAATATTTCGTTCCAGCCAAAGGCATGGAATTTTTGTTTTCACACCCTCAAGCTTGTTCTTTAGTAGTAGATGCTGCCAATCAGCGTAGTAAACAGCCTCATTTCCGCTCTTCACTGCAACATAAAAAACACAAGAGATTGGACCTCTTTGGGTGGAAAGTTTACTCGTCAGCCACCCTGCTGCTGAGAGTGACCAATTACTCTGCTCTCCTAGCAAATTATGACTACTCTAACTACAGTAAAATTCAAGAGGTCGTGAATGACCTCCCCGAGCATAAATGTTCTCAACTCAATGCCATTATTAACGAGGGTCAGTTAATAGCCTGCACAGTGCTGCAAGCCTCAATGGATGTAGCGGACACAGCTGCCGAACAACCGCAACAGCTGTGGTTATGAGAAGAACATCATGGTTGCAGACTTCGGGAATCCCAAAAGAACTACAGCTAAAAGTGGAAGACATCCCCTTCGATAGGGATAAACTATTCTCGTCTCAAACAGACGACGTGCTCCATACAATGAAGGACTCCCGAGTGACACTGCACACGCTAGGCATACACCCACCGCCTGACAAACGCCCACGCTTTACAACCATACCAGAGGCCACAAAACTCAACAGATTTGTTCGCAACCACAGGTTCAAAATGGTCACCCTAGCCACAATCACACCACCCCTAGACAGCAGGGATTGGTGTGCAGCCCTCGACCTCCAAGATGCATACTTTCATATTACACTACATCCTGCCCACAGACCATTCCTAAGGTTCACAGTAGGACCCAATCACTACCAATACAGGGTCCTTCCCTTCGGACTGTCCACTGCACCCGCGTATTCTCCAAAACGCTCATGGTAGTAGCAGCACATTTAAGACGCAAAGGAGTCATAATTTTCCCCTATCTGGATGATTGCCTCCTCAAGGGTGCCAGCCGACAAGAAACGACAGGCATGCTAAAAACCACAATAAACCTGTTTCACCAGCTAGGTCTATGATAAACAAAAAGAAATCCACCCTGGAACCAACCCAGAGATTGGAGTTTATCGGAGCCGACCTAGACTCCATACAAGCCAAGGCACTATTGCCAAATCACAGACTCATGACATTAACCAATCTAATTTCCACGGTAACCATCAGCCCACAAACTTCTGTGAGGACATGCCTCCAGATTCTGGGACATATGTCCGCTACGACTTTCGTAGTAAAGTATGCCAGACTCCATATGCGCTGTCTGCAGCACTAGTTGAGCACGGTCTATGCACCCAGCAAACACCCTCTCAACAGACGGGTGACACTACCACCAAGGGTTATCCTCTCCCTACAATGGTGGACACACCCAGGGAATGTATGTTCTGGAATTCCCTTCCAACAAGACCCCCCATCAGTGACTATTACAACAGATGCCTCCCTGATAGGCTGGGGTGCTCACTTGGGTCACCACAATGTACAAGGCAAGCGGTCCCCAACAGAAACCCGATTACATATCAGTCTCTTGGAACTCTGTGCGGTACACAATGCATGCCCACACTTCCTCCCACTCATACGAGGAACCTCAATTTCTATTCTCACTGACAACGTAGCGTGTATGTTTTACATCAATCGCGAAGTAGGAGCCAGGTCTCACTTGCTCTGAGTGGAAGCCATGAATTTATGGAACTTTTGCATCCACAACAATATAAACATCACAGCATCATACCTGCCAGGCTGCCAAAACATTACTGCAGACAGCCTCAGCAGATACATCTCACAAGAACGCGAGTGGGAAATCCATGACAGAGTTCTCAAAACAATATTCCAAAAATGGGGCCACCCAGTAATCAACCTTTTTGCCTCAGCAACAAATCACAAATGTCCACTATTTTGCTCCAGGGCAGGCCTGGCACCGGGATCGCTAGGAGATGCCTTTTTCATTCAGTGGAATGCATCACTCATGTAAGTCTTCCCACCGATACCGCTGATCCCTCGGGTCATCCGCAAAATGCTACTAGACAAAGCATACAACCGCTGCCTTTCTGGACGAACCTCCTATCCCAGAACAAGGGCCTGACACTTCATCCAGACCCAGCGAAACTCCATCTAAAAGCATGGTGAACTGAACTGTTCAGAGAAAGTACAACAAGTACTTCGGGGGGAGGGATAGCTCAGTGGTTTGAGCATTGTCCTGCTAAACCCAGGGTTGTGAGTTCAATCCTTGAGGGGGCCATTTAGGGATCTGGAGCAAAAATTGGGGATTGGTCCTGCTTTGAGCAGGGGGTTGGACTAGATGACCTCCTAAGGTCCCTTCCAACCCTGATATTCTATGATTCTATGATTCTGAGTATTACTAAATAGCCGTCACCTCACCACTAGAAATACTTAACATCACAAGTGGAAAAGATTCTCCCTTTGGTGCCAGCAAAAACAGCTGGATGCATCTGAGGCGCCTCTGTCTATGATCCTAGATTACCTACTAGAACTGAAGGAAATGGGGATAGCCATAAGCTCTATTAAAGTGCACCTTGCTGCCATTACGGCCCTTCACGAATGGGTAGAAGGGGCTTCAATTTTTGCTCACCCGATTACACGGCGTTTTCTAGCAGGTATACAGAACATGTACCCAGAAGTACGTCAACCTGCACCACCACGGGATCTTAATCTTGTGCTCAAATGTCTCACAAGGCCACCCTTCGAGCCTCTGGCAACCTGTTCGCTCCTACATATGTCAATGAAGGTCACGTTCTTAGTGGCAATCACATCTGCCAGACGTGTCAGCGAAATAGGAGCATTGATGGCTGAACCACCATACACTATATTTACCAAAGACAAAATCGTGCTACGTCCCCACCCACAATTCTTACCCAAAGTGGCTACAAATTTTCATATTAACCAAACCATACATTTACGGGCCATAGCCTTTTACCTGGACAGAACTAAACCTTTTCGCAAGTAGCCAAGACTATTTGTCTCTGTAACAGAGCACTCCAAGGGTTCTGCAATATCGACCCAGAGACTTTCCAAATGGGTCTCTACCTGTATTAAAACTTGCTACCAACTGCAGCACAGAGAACCCCCGTGGTCACCAGATCCCACTGAACACGAGCCATGGCGACATCGATCGCTTTCCTGAACAATGTTCCCTTAATAGATATTTGTAGAGCTGCAACCTGGACATCAGAGTACACTTTTGCAAAGCATTACGCTATCACCCAAGGCCTTCTCTCACACTCTATCGTTGGCCTCACAGAGCTCTCATCACACACTTATGCATAACTCCGAAACCCTACCATCCCTGGTGGGGTACTGCTCTACAGGCACCTACAGTGGACCACCCACAGGGACACCACTCGATGAAGAAGAAGTTACTCACCTTGTGCAGTAACAATGGTTCTTCGAGATGTGTGTCCCTGTGGGTGGTCCACTACCCACCCTCCTCCCCTCTACTTTGGAGTTCACATAGCCGAGCTCTGCGGTAGAGAAGGAACAGAGGGACGGTTGGGGGAGCGCGCGCTACAGTAGCAGCCAACGGCTGCACAAGACAGCTCCTGCGTGCGCTCATCCCCCAACCGAGTACTGCTGCGAGAATTCTCTGATCTGCGGCGCAGGGGCGCACCGACACCTACAGTGGACCACCCACAGGGACACACATCTCGAAGAACCATCGTTACTGCACAAGGTGAGTAACTTCTTCTTCCCATGGGGGACTATAGTCACCCCAATATCTGCTGGGAGAGCAATACAGCAGTGCACAGACAATCCAGGAAGTTTTTGGAAAGTGTAGGGGACAATTTCCTGGTGCAAGTTCTGGAGGAACCAACTAGGGGCAGAGCTCTTCTTGACCTGCTGCTCACAAACAGGGAAGAATTAGTAGAGGAAGCAAAAGTGGATGGGAACCTGAGAGGCAGTGACCATGAGATGGTCGAGTTCAGGATCCTGATAAAAGGAAGAAAGGAGAGCAGCAGAATACGGACCCTGAACTTCAGAAAAGCAGACTTTGACTCCCTCAGGGAACTGATGGGCAAGATCCCCTGGGAGAATAACATGAAGGGGAAAGGAGTCCAGGAGAGCTGGCTGTATTTTAAAGAATCCTTATTGAGGTTGCAGGAACAAACCATCCCAATGTGTAGAAAGAATAGTAAATATGGCATACGACCAGCTTGGCTTAATATTGAAATCCTTGCTGATCTCAAACACAAAAAAGAAGCTTACAAGAAGTGGAAGCTTGGACAAATGACCAGGGAGGAGTATAAAAATATTGCTCAGGCATGCAGGAGTGAAATCAGGAAGGCCAAATCACAATTGGAGTTGCAGCTAGCTAGGGATGTTAAGAGTAACAAGAAGGGTTTCAACAGGTATGTTAGCAACAAGAAGAAGGTCAGGGAAAGTGTGGACCCCTTACTGAATGAGGGAGGCAACCTAGTAACAGGATATGGAAAAAGCTAATGTGCTCAATGCTTTTTTTGCTTCTGTCTTCATGAACAAGGTCAGCTCCCAGACTACTGCAGTGGGCAGCACAGTATGGGGTGGAGGTGACCAGCCCTCTGTGGAGAAAGAAATGGTTCAGGACTATTTAGAAAATCTGGACGAGCACGAGTCCATGGGGCCAGATGCACTGCATCCAAGGGTGCTAAAGGGGTTGGCAGATGTGATTGCAGAGCCATTGGCCATTATCTTTGAAAACTCATGGCGATCAAGGGAGTTCCTGGATAACTGGAAAAAGGTTAATGTAGTGCCCATTTTTAAAAAAGGGAAGAAGGAGGATCTGGGGAACTACAGGCCAGTCAGCCTCACTTCAGTTCCTGGCTAAATCATGGAGCAGGTCCTCAAGGAATCAATTCTGAAGCACTTCGAGGAGAGGAAAGTGATCAGGAACAGTCAGCATGGATTCACCATGGGCAAGTCATGCCTGACTAACCTAATTGCCTTCTATGATGAGATAACCGGCTCTGTGGATGAGGGGAAAGCAGTGGATGTGTTACTCCTTGACTTTAGCAAAGCTTTTGATACGGTCTCCCACAGTATTCTTGCCACCAAGTTAAAGAAGTATGGGCTGGATGAATGGACTATAAGGTGGATAGAAAGCTGGCTAGATCATTGGGCTCAACGGGTAGTGAGCAATGGCTCCATGTCTAGTTGGCAGCCGGTATCAAGTGGAGTGCCCCAAGGGTCAGTCCTGGGGCCGGTTTTGTTCAATATCTTCATTAATGATCTGGAGGATGGTGTGGATTGCACTCTCAACAAGTCTGCAGATCACACTAAACTGGGAGGAGTGGTAGATACGCTGGGAGGGTAGGGATAAGATACAGAGGGATCTAGACAAATTAGAGGATTGGGCCAAAAGAAAACTGATGAGGTTCAACAAGGACAAGTGCAGAGTCCTGCACTTAGGACAGAAGAGTCCCATGCACTGCTACAGACTAGGGACCGAGTGGCTAGGCAGCAAGTTCTGCAGAAAAGGACCTAGCGGTTACAGTGGACAAGAAGCTAGATATGAGTCAACAGTGTGCCCTTGTTGCCAAGAAGGCTAACGGCATTTTGGGCTGTATAAGTAGGAGCACTGCCAGCAGATCGAGGGATGTGATCATTCCCCTCTATTCGGCATTAGTGAGGCCTCATCTGGAGTACTGTGTCCCGCTTTGGGCCCCACATTACAAGAAGGATGTGGACAAATTGGAGAGAGTCCAGTGGAGGGCAACAAAAATGATTAGGGGGCTGAAGCACATGACTTACGAGGAGAGGCTGAGGGAACTGGGATCATTTAATCTGCAGAAGAGAAGAATGAAGGGGGATTTGATAGCTGCTTTCAACTACCTGAAAGGGGGTTCCAAAGAGGATGAATCTAGACTGTTCTCATTGGTAGCAGATAACAGAACAAGAAGTAATGGTCTCAAGTTGCAGTGGGGGAAGTTTAGGTTGGATATTAGGAAAAACCTTTTCACTAGTATGGTGGTGAAGCACTGGAATGGGTTACCTAGGGAAGTGGTGGTATCTCCTTCCTTAGAGGTTTTTAAGGTCCGGCTTGACAAAGCCCTGGCTGGGATGATTTAGTCGGGGATTGGTCCTGCTTTGAGCAGGGGGTTGGACTGGATGACCTCCTGAAGTCCCTTCCAACCCTGATATTCTATGATTTTCTATTCTATAATTCTATGATCACTTTTTTGAAGTTCTTCCAACGTTTGTTTTCTATAATAGAAAAATTCCAAATTTGTTTGCCGTTGCCTTTGATGATGAGCAATGCCTTTCACTAGTTTGGAAG
Organism: Macrochelys suwanniensis; assembly: GCA_033296515.1. NCBI lineage: Eukaryota > Metazoa > Chordata > Testudines > Chelydridae > Macrochelys > Macrochelys suwanniensis. The sequence goes on from CM065779.1 coordinate 80,662,158, forward strand.
GCACTGAGGGAAGTTTTTATATATTAAGATTTGTTTTTATATGTTTGCATGGCTGATGTGGGCTGTTATAAAATATGTGTGAGAGCCTGCATGCTCTTTGATAAAATGCATTTTGGGGACATATATTGTTATACCAATAAAATAAAAACCAGCAGGATCTTTTTAAAGGGGATAAGACAAAATGTCACATTTATTGTGAATACAAAAAGAATCATAGTAAGCAGTCAGTTATAGCTATAACATTTCATTCAGTTTCACATTCATTCACATACACACACACACACACACAGGTTCTGTATAGACGTCATAGTTACCAGCCTAGAAGTTGCTCATGCCAAGTTACTGGCCAGGTAACCTGGGCATGAGGGTGGAGCCGAGTCCTTGTCAGATTCATCTGATGCTCCTGGAGGTTGGTTGCAGAACCAGACTCAAAGTCCTCAGTGTGTAGAAGCCATTCTTATAGGAATTATTTCCTATGTTAGTCTATGGGAACTGTTTCATCTTGCTGTTGCTAACTCAATCAGACGTTTCTGATGTTTGTGCTGTCAGATGTTATCTTGTTTTTCCCATCCTTTGAGATGGTCGGGTGGATCCCAGTTTATCCTCTGGGGGATGTTGTCTGGTCGTTCCCACTTGATGCCGCCTTCAACTGATGGTCACTGAATTCCTAGGCTGGCACCTCCCTGCTCATTCATTCATGTACACCAAGCATTCATCAGCAGACATACTGTCTCCACCACTTTTGGGATGTGTACTAATTTATTTGAGACTCCCTGCCCTTTGAGGGTAGGGGTCTTTCTATGCTGTTTCTAGATACAAAGCATGCATAAAGAACAAAGTCTTTAGGGGTGGGGAGGGATAGCTCAGTGGTTTGAGCATTGGCCTGCTAAACCCAGGGTTGTGAGTTCAATCCTTGAGGGGGCCATTTGGGGATCTGGGGCAAAAATTGGGGATTGGTCCTGCTTTGAGCAGGGGGTTGGACTAGATGACCTCCTAAGGTCCCTTCCAACCCTGATATTCTATGATTCTAAAGTCAAATAACTTGTTTGCAAGTTTCTCATAGCAATACAGTATCTTTCTGAGAACAGATACAATCAATGGTTTACACAGGCAGTAGCTTATAAGTTTTAACAGGAGACCCAAGATATCTTTTTACTTGGTAATGCTATGAGGTTTAAATTGTGGGGGACAAATTATGGGGAGTTACTTTCACTTGGGGAATCACTGCCAGTACCTTCTTTAATATCCCTACAATATAGTTGAAGCTTATCCCTTGCAGAGATCCTAAGCTCCATATCAGGAAATTCCTCTGAATACCCTGGCTACCTGGGCCTGAGAGAACCTCTTCATTCTTAAAAAGTGTTGGCAAAACATACAGTAGGAAATTCAATACAAAAAATGTTGGTAAAATATAGTTAAGGTTGTAAATAAATAAAAATACCCTTAATATAAGGTTGACATAAAAACAACAGTGAAAAGTAGGAACATGTTAAGAGAAAACTTAAAGCAAACAAAACAAAAGCCAAACATTGATGAGTGTGGACATGCACAACTAAGGTGCCCCAAAACGTTAACTCTGTCCCCATCTACTCTAACTGTGTGCCTCTACCACACTGTGCATAGGATCATTGTTGTACATGCAGAATGAACAAAACCTCAAGTTTTATATGTTTACTCCAAAAACGTTAGTTGCTTGTTTTTCAATTAATATCATTCAGAATTTTGAAGCTGTATAGCATTGAATGGGTAATAATTATTAATGTATTATTATTAACAATAATTATTGTATTATGTGTTTATTTTATATTTCAGATGCGGATTGGGTACTTATTATGGAACTATAGGTGGTCCATATCCATTCTTCAGTGCACAACTAAGAGGAAAAACAGCATATGCTCCTCCTGGAAAGAACCTTTACACAAGTCCTGCAAAGAAAGGAACTGGATATGGGTAAAACATTCAGTATAATTTCCTGAATAGTATTTCATCAAATGCTGAACTTTGAGGTCACCATTACTAATTTTCTTTACACAGATATCCAAATCTTACCATAGGTAAACAGTATCCACACTCAAGTGAGGTGTATGAAATCGGAAAAATGAATGCAAAGGTAACATTATTCAGTAACTTTATTTAATCACTATTTGCAAACAGTTTACCTTTCCTGTAGTTTTGCTTTTAGCCTAAAACAACCAGTATTTATTTATTTACCAACTGGACTGCAGATAAATTGCCTTTTTTGTTAAATATTTTATTCTTTTCTCTCTTAGTCACACCAGCACAGACCGAAAGTATTGAATTCAGAGAGAGAGAGAGACCCAAATTAATTATTATTATTTATGTATTTATTTTTATTTGTATTGTGGTAGCTCCTAGGAACCCCAGTCATGGTCTGGGACTCTATTGTATTAGGGGCTGTACAAACATAGAGCATATCATCTGTATTTCATGATATAACTTAGTAAATATGAGAAGGCTGCTATATTTATATGTATCAATCTCACTAATATTGTATATTTTCATCATATATGGGGAACAATGATAGCTGAAAGAGGGCTTTTTGCCATAGGAATAAGTATTTTTGAGTTTTTTATTTATACCACAAACTAATAGCTGTTTGGAGTTAAATTGAGATTTTGAGGGGGAAAATACAGTAAAAGCTGTTTTATCCAGCATATTGGAGGAATGGGGGTGTCGGTAAGTGAAAAATGCCGGTTAACTAAGAGGGAGAAAGTTTGGGTATGGGAGGAGGCTCAGGGCAGCAGATTGGGGCACGGGATGGGTTTTGGGGTGCCAGATCCAGGGGGTGCTCACCTCAGGCGCTCCCTGTTCTGGTCACTCCGAGGCAAAGGTGCGGCAGGAGGCTCTGCGTGCTGCCTCCGCCTGCAGGCACCGTCCCCAAGGGCTGGCATCACCATGAGGCGAACTGAGGCGGCCGCCTCAGGTGCCAGACTGTGCGGGGGCACCACTAGGACCCAGAGTGTAGAAAATTGTGTCTGCTGCTAGTGCATATGTATTCTCTCTGCTCCAGATGCACAGAGATGGTGGAGTGCTATGCTGGAGGAAGGAGGGCACAAGAGACATAACAGGCAGGCAGGAGAAAAGTTGAGAGGGAATAACAGAAAGCAGCAGGAGCTGCAGGGAGAGAGAGGAGGAGGAGCCTCTTATGTACCTCTCTAGAACCCCCAGGAGCCTAGACTGATTAACACCAGCTTCTCAGGGAGCTTCCTGTTTCCTGCTGCTTCCCTAAACCCACTTGAGGAGAACAGGCAGTCAGCTGAAGTAGTAGGAGCCAGTTAAGCCCTTAAGATGCTGATATCTTCCCTCACTCAGGCCCTGCTACCAGCCTGCTTATTTGTCCCCTTCAATTGAGTGTTGAGAGCCACTGTAGCTGGCACAGAGCAGCAGTCATGAGTGAAAGAAGAAAACGCCCTTCTGGGGCAGCATTCAGAAAAAGAAAGAAAGCAAAGGAAGCTTTTCTATCTAAGCAGGTAGGAGCTCTCCTGAGATACATAGACACAAATGTTCACGGTGAGCCTTCTGGCCCCAGTGAGGATGTGAGTGGTGAGGAGATGCCAGATCTTCCAGTTAGTCTGAGTGCAGGTGACCTGGCAGCTACTGCAGCATCCATATCTCCATCTCAAATGGATGTAACCATGCACATTCCTGAAGAAAAGTGTAGATCAGAGAAGAGTGTGGTGGAGATGTAAGAAACAGCTGCTGCTGAGTTTAGTTCCTTAAATCTAGATGATCCAGGACTATGGACCCACTTGAGCAGTAGCCTGAGGGACTTCCTTGTACTGCATGGGCCACAGCAAGTGAAAAAGGTCATGTTCCCCAAATACAATGAAAATAGAAGTTTCCATGCAACACATTACTGGCGTGAAATCCCTAATGGTGACAAAGTGGAGAGGCCATGGCTTATGTACTCAAAAACCCAGAATGCTGCATACTGTTTTTGTTGCAAACTCTTCCAGTCTAATGTTCCAGCCACATTGGGTTCTACAGGAACAAAGGACTGGAAAAATCTGGCTAGAAATCTGGCATGCCATGAGAAGGCAGCAAATCACTAGAGAGCATTCCATAGGTGGAAAGAGCTTGAGATGAGACTAAGGTTAAACGTAAGGTTAAACGTTACCATAGATGATCAGCATCAAGAGAAGATTGCATCAGAGTCTCTTTACTGACAAAATGATCTGAAAAGGCTCATTGCCATTGTGAGAATGCTTGCTACCCAAAACCTAGCACTGCGTGGCACTTCAGATCAGCTGTATGTGCCAAACAATGGAAACGTCCTTAAAATTGTGGAGCTGATGGCTGAGTTTGATGCTGTACTCCAGGAGCATCTAAGAAGAGTCACCACCCAAGAAATGTACACACACCATTACCTTAGAAAAACAATTCAAAATGAGATCATGCGGTTACTGGCAACAAAAGTCAAACAGAAGATTATGGCAGATCTGAAGTCAGCATTATACTGTTATTCTGGACTGCATACCTGACACCAGCCATACAGAACAAATGACTTTAATGGTGCATTTTGTAACAACAACAACAGAACCTAGTGAAAATGTCCCTGCAATGGTGACTATCAGAGAGCATTTTCTAGAATTTATTGACATTGATGATACTTCAGGAGCTGGTATGACAAATGTGCTTCTTAAAAAGCTGGAAGATACGGGAATTGCAATAGCTGACATGAGAGGTCAAGGCTACGATAACGGTGCCAACATGAGAGGAAAGAACAGAGGAGTGCAGACACGGATCTGAGAGTTAATTTTGTCCCATGCAGTTCTCATTCATTGAACTTGGTGGCCAGTGATGCAGCATCAACTTCTAGTGAGGCTGCTGAATTTTTTAATGTAATTCAAAGCATCTATGTATTTTTCTCTGCATCAACTCATCGATGGCAAATTTTAAAGCAACATCTGGGAACATCCTCTCGGACACAAACCACTGAGTGCCACACGATGGGAAAGTCGAGTGGAGATGATAAAGCCTATCAAACACCAAATTGGGAAGATAGATGATGCCATAGACTCATAGACTTTAAGGTCAGAAGGGACCATTATGATCATCTAGTCTGACCTCCTGCACAATGCAGGCCACAGAATCTCACCCACCCACTCCTGGAATAATCCTCTCACCTATGTCTCAGCTACTGAAATCCTCAAATCATGGTTTAAAGACGTCAAGATGCAGAGAATCCTCCAGTAAGTGACCCGTACCCCATGCTGCAGAGGAAGGCGAAAAACCTCCAGGGCCTCTGCCGATCTACCCTGGAGGAAAATTCCTTCCTGACCCCAAATATGGCGATCAGCTGAACCCTGAGCATATGGGCAAGACTCACCAGCCAGACACCCAGGAAAAAGTTCTCTGTAGTAACTTCTAACATCCCATCATTGATCATTGGTCCTATTTACCACTGATGCCAATTAATTGACCTTTGACTAAGATCATGTTATCCCATCAAACCATCCCCTCCATAAACTTATCTAGTTCAATCTTGAAGCCAGATAGGTCTTTTGCCCCCACTGCTTCCCTTGGAAGGCTGTTCCAGAACTTCACTCCTCTGATGGTTAGAAACCTTTGTCTAATTTCAAGTCTAAACTTCCTGATGGCCAGTTTATATCCATTTGTTCTTGTGTCCACATTGATACTGAGCTGAAATAATTCCTCTCCCTCCCTGGTATTTATCCCTCTGATATATTTAAAGAGAGCAATCATATCTCCCCTCAGCCTTCTTTTGGTTAAGGTAAACAAACCAAGCTCCTTGAGTCTCCTTTCATACGACAGGTTTTCCATTCCTTGGATCATCCTAGTGGCCCTTATGTCATTATGGAGGATAGTGCTATGACAGGAACTGTTTGTGGGAGAACAGTGGCAGAGGGAAATGGAATCACCAGAAACATACATAACTTCAAATTTCTGTGTGGCGTAGTGTTGTGGCATGACGTACTGTTTGAAATAAAAGTTGTAAGCAAGAGACTCCAAGGTGTTGACCTTGATATATCTGGAGCAATGGAACAACTGGACAAAGCAAAGTCATACCACAGTCTTACCGGTCAGATGAGAGATTTCAAAATGTTCTGAAGCGTGCACAGATGTTGGCAGAGGAACTTCACACTGAAGCTGTTTTCCCACCCATTCAAGAATACAGGAGTCACCGAAGAAGAAGTCATTTTGATTATGAGGAATGGGATAATCCCATAAGAGACCCCAAACAACAATTCAAAGTTGAATTCTTTAACCAGGTGCTAGATTGTGCAATACAGTCAGTTGAAGAATGTTTCATGCAGCTCAAGGAACACAGCAGTATATTTGGGATATTGTATGATATTCCAAAACTCCTCACTATACCTGAAGAAGACCTACACCAGCAATGCAGGGCACTACAGACAGTGTTGACACATGATGACGTACGCGATATTGATGCGAGTGATTTAGGTGATGAACTGAAAGCCCTTTCAAGATACATTTCAGCAGGATCAACTCCAAAGGCTGTTCTAGAATATATGTGGACAAATAAGATGACCGCCCTCTTTCCAAATGCTTTTGGTGCTCTGCACATACTTCTAACACTTCCTGTAACAGTTGCCAGTGGAGAACACAGCTTCTCCAAGGTGAAGTTAATAAAAACACATCTATGCTTCACAATGACACAGGAGAGGCTGGTCGGCCTTGCAACCATCTCAATAGAGCATGAGCTGGCCCAGACTGTGGACCTTCAGGAAGCAGTTCAAATCTTTGCAACCAAGGTGGCACGGAAAGCACCACTTTGATTATTCAAACAGATAAAAATGCCAGTGTTTACTATGCAGACAAGAAAAGTTACATTTGCTGTTCAGGCGTTTAAAAGTTAAGTGTTACTTAAAATTTTTGAACAAGGCATTTTAAGTTGTTAGTTCTCCTTTTTTAGGGTAGGTAGCAGAGCAGTATCATGAGAGGAGCAGAACAGGAAGAAGGCAGAATTGAGATCTTTCAAAGTTTTGGCCCAAGCGAGGGGGCATGGGGGCATCATTTTAGCTCCCCGCCTCAGGTGCCAAAATGTTGTGGGCCAGCCCTGCTGCCCCCGCAGATCCCTTGGCTGCGGTTCCAAGCCAATGGGAGCTGCAGAGCTAGTGCTCAAGGCAGGATAGGGGCAGTATGCAGAGCTGCCTGCCGCGCCTCCACCTAGGAGCAGCCGGGACAGGTAGCCGCTTGCGAGGAGCCGCCTGAGGTGAGCAGCCCCCAGATCTGGCACTTTGCACCCCCAATCGTCTCCTGCACCCAAACTCCCTCCCAGAGCCTGCGCTCCACACCCCCTCCCGTGTCCCAACCCACTGCCGGCCCTGCACCAACCAAACTGTAAATCGGAATTTCAGTGAAGATCAGAAATGCCAGTTTATAGAGCTTTCCAGTTGGTGAAGTGCCAGATAAAACAGCTTTTACTTTACTTATAAGTTTCAGCATCAGGAATGGGGTTTTGTTTGCTAATAGTTCACATTTGGGTGAGAAAGGTTAATTTTTTATTAGTTTGAATGACCCAAGTTGCAAATTTTTTTGGTAGTTTGGGCCCAAGTTGCAAAGTTCAGATCCAGAACTGAACTCTGTGAAGTCTGAGGGTGTTTAGATTTAGGGTTTGTGTGGGGCTCATCTCTGATTAGAAGCATGTAACATAATACAAGTGTGACCACAAATAGGGGTGGAAGTATCCAGAATGACTAAGGGCTTGTCTACACTATCGCTTGTCGATATAACTTGCATCATTCAGGGGTGTGAAAAAACCACCCCCCTCAGTGACATAAGTTACATCGACTTAAAGCGGTGTCTATACCGGGCTATGTTGATGGGAGACACTCTCGCCGACAGAGCTTCCACCTCTCATTGAGGTGGAGTGATTACATCGATGGGGAAGTGCTCTCCTGTTGATGAAGCATGTCTTCACCATATGCAGCTGCACTGCTACAGCACAGTAGTGAAGACAAGACCTAAGTTTCACACAGTCACCACACTGTGGTGGCCTCCACACAAGTTCTCTGTTCAGCTCTTCAAATAAAACACACAAAAGAGAAGTATCAGGGACTGAATGGACTTAGAGAATGAAGTATCCTCTTGGCCTTAGTGGTGGTTGGTCTCTACAAGTCAACCCATAGCCGGTCATTGTGGTGAAGCTGGAGGATAAATAAAGGACCTAATTCTCCTGGGTTGTCAATCTAGCACATCTTGCAAGCTTCAAATTTAAATAAAAAAAGGTGTACCACCAATTGTATAACTCCCAAAATCCTGCCTTCTCCTTATGCAGTCGAACCAAATTATTTTGGTTGCCACAGTGTTACCAGATGTGCCCGTTACTTTGGGGTATGCTCATTTATTAGGGTTACTCTTCTGGGGAGGGAGGGGGTTTCTGTAATTCTTTTAATGTACTGCTTGTGTCACTTGTGTGTTCATATGGAGCTCTACTTCTCCCTTCTGCAAGTCCCCTCCCAATGGAGCTATCCCACAGGACCTATGTTCCCCAGGGCTGGGTTCCTCCAGCCCCAGAATCAGATGAACACACGCACACGCACACGCACACGCACACACGCACATTAACAGAGCAAGTCTGAGTGGACCGGGTCAATCAGCACTCTCAGGCTGACCCCCTTATATGACCCTGGTCTCAATAGGCTGGGCCAAGCAGCACTTTCAGCTGCCACCCTCATATGCCACAGGTTCAGCACGTCCCTATTCCCACTTTAACATCACAATTGTACTGGTAGTAACCCACTTGATGAGCAAACCCCACAGTATTTTTAGGCACTACAGGGATCTTTAGCTTAGGTAAAAGAAGTGTTGCTGCCAAGTAAATGGGGAAACTAAAAACACAACAGAGTAAAGTTCAGAGAGAGAGAGAGAAGCAGCCAGCTTAACCATAAAAGTTATTTATTGAATAATAGCGATAACTACACAGGGAGGGCTAAACAAACATAACAGTTACATTATTAAAGGTTAATAACAGAGGTAGAAAAGAAAACAGAGAGAGAGAGAGAGAGAGAGGGAGGGATCTCACCCACTCCACGAGGCTTGAACTGGTCGGGTCCTGAGTGCCGGAGACAGGCAGAGCCCCCAGCACAATCAGTCAGGGGATGGAGTTCCAGTAGAACTGATGCAGAGTTTGGGTCCGTGCATCAGAACACTTACTTAGGCATAGGTAGGGGTTTTATAGAGACACAACAATGGTTCAAGGGAGAACACTAGTTTTGTTTATGGGTAAACTGATGACTGAAGGGTTTTCTTTAGGCTAGACAATAGGAGCTGATCACTCTTGGCTATGGGTGGTGTTTTCTTCCAGGGAGCTCACAATGCAATTAGGCAGCTTCACTATTTTGGTCTGATAACTACTGAGCTGGGTGTGTGCAGGCATAGGTTCATTAACATCTGGAGCAGAGATCCCCCATGATGCAGTGCTTCCCTGCTTTTCTGGTCCCAGAGATCAGTGCGGTTCTCTGTTCTCCATTCTGTATGCTAATGGAGATGTCTCCCTGTCCCATCTTTCATGCAGATGAGGCTTGGGGAGTGGCCTCTGTTCTCCATTCTGTATGCTAATAGAGATGCCTTAATCTTGTCGCCCTTGTCAGGAGGGGTCTGGGTGTGTCTCCCAACGCCCTTCACTGCTCTCTGCAAGTCTTTTCTCTGATCGGTTTTGGTTCAAGCAGAGACTGGTTGAGGGGGTGGGGGTGTTTCATGAGTCAGACAGGCTAGATACTGTGCCCTGATTCCCCAAGAACATAGAGCTGACTAGTATCAACAGGTACCTCTGTCCTCCAGAGGAGGGCAACATTTGTTTCTTATTCATTAAGCAGTGAAAATTTGCTCCCCATCATTAGCACGCATTAGCAAGGTTGTACTGTATTTGTAATGTTAAAGTCCATATATGTACCATGTGTCCATTAATTAATTTGAGATCTTATTGAGTTTTTAAATTTACTTATTTTAAGAAGTCCTTAAATTCTTCAAGTGTTTCATAGTTTCCTAGCATTTGTTGTGCTTAATGGATTGTTTTGTTATGCATTATGTTGTGCCTAATGTATATGTGGAAGCCAGGATTAACATTAGCAGAGGAAATTACATTAAATACATTGCTAAAAGTAAGTTTTTTTTCAAGGCTGAATTTAAATCTTTTTATTTTTTTCTAATCAGAATAATCTGAGGTAAAAATGCCCAAGGTAATACCTTTAAAACTACTTATTTTACAGACGATGCATGAAGACCATCTGCGTTTGGTTAAAGGAGGGCCTTTCAAGTTAAATCTCTATCCTCGGGAGTATTTTGACATAAATCCATATCAAAATGATAAACCTTTGGCACCAGCTAAGAAACCAACCCCAGAAAAGCCAGTTGCACACCCCTTTAAACCAACTTCTCCTGCTAAGAAGGTGAGTCTGCTCTCTAAGTACTGCAGTAAAAAGTGAAAATCCAAATATTTGGTGGTGGTCTTGTAGAAAGTTTAAATTATATTGTATAGAAGACAAAAATCGTAGAAGAGTAGGATTGGAAGGGACCTCAATAGGTCATCTAGTCTAGTCCCCTTCACTCAAGACAGGACTACATAATAATTAGACCAGAGGTTCTCAAACTGTGGTCCGTGGACCACCTGTGGTCCGCGAACTCCATTCAGGTGGTCCGCAATAGTTCCCTCTAAGGTGCACGCATGTGAAGAAGGAGAACTTAACTGCCTGCTACAGGAGTCCTGGATAGGAACCCAGGGTAGAGTCTGGGATTGAGTTCCCCTACAGACAACCAATGAAAATCCTGGTGAAGCCCCTGGACAAGGGTTGTAAGGCCTAGTGGGCCTAGAGTTGTACTGTTATTGGACTGAACTCTGACTTACCCCCAAAAGTGGGAGGCTAAAAAGTGACCTGGCTGGAGGGCTAAGTCACCAGACTAAGGAGGGCACAAGCAGATCTGAATGGTGGGGTCAGCAAGGTTAGAGAGAGGAAAACGGTGACAGCACTGCACCAAGCCACAAGATGGTGCACTGGCTGGTGAGTCACTTTGTCTTATAACCATGTTCTAAATAACTTGAAAACAGCTTGTCTTTAAAATCAGCACAGAGCAATTGTTAAAATTTAGTTAATCAAATTTATATGTAGAGTTGCCCGTTTTTGACCAGAGCAGCTAGTCATAGTTCGAGGCCCTGGGGATGTTCCAGTTAAAAGTATAAATTGATGGAGTCTGGTATTTTCCTTGATACACTCTTGTTTATTTACAAGGAGTGAACAAAATTCCATGTCTCTGAACGCAGAAGGAACCAAGAACAAAAGGAACAGTTTCTTAGCTTACAGCCCCCAAGCCAACCCCAGACCCAAAGCTCACTCTCTAGCTTGTTCTAGAGTCATGCTGTGCTTACAGGCTCCTACTTGGCTTTCTTGCCTTTACCTCTCTCTATGTTCTTGTCTGTCCTTAATTTCTATGTGCTCTCTCTTCATACACACCCTCTACTCAAACAATACTCAGCCAAAAGCTCCTGGGCAGGTTCTCACACACCTTTTCTCTTGGGTTGGGGTTTATGCTTACAGTTATGTTAATTGAAGGGTGAGTTCACACCTATCAGTCTGAATGAGGTTTTAACTCACTGGTAACAAGGTTTCACCCAGTTCATAACAGTACATAGGAATAATATAAGGTAACTCCTCCACCTACTCCTCCTCTGGAGGATTCAGAACTGTGCATCGCCCCCAAATCTGAGAGCACTAGGATGCAGGTGGTACCACCCCTTCCTCACCCATCTCATGCTGTTCCAGTGGGAGGGCCAATGGTGTGTCTACAACCATATTGTCTAGCTCTGGGCATGGTTAGGCAACATGCTGATAATAATGCTTGAATCCTGCCATATGGTATCACTATTGGTACCACCAGTGGAGCTGTACTGATGGGAACCAGTGGTGATTATCGGTTCCATTTTTGCCACAATAAAACCCTACATTTTTTTTTACAATACCCTTTATATTTTTAAGATTCTTTCCTCATAATCCAGGATATATTTGTCAAATCAAGTATTCACCAATGTAATTATTTAAATTTTCTTAACAGTTTCCTGTTGACTTTAAACACATATGGTATGTGGTTTTCTGATATGTACATAATATGATGGGATTTGCCATGCAGTGTTCTGGGTTACCTTTGTATGGAAAAACATAGTTAAAGTAATTATATTGGTAAATTAGCACTTTGAAACTTTCCTTTTCTTTTCCAGGCAGGAGGCATGAAAGCAGGAACATTTGATCCTTATCCTTCCCATTCTGCAGAGCCCTATGTGGTTAAATATTCTAAGCCCATCACAACTAATAAAGAAGGACGGATTTTTCATCCTCCCCCTGGATCAAAAAGCAGGCCCTCTACAAGTATAATGGCTTTAAATGTCACAAGGTAAGTAAGCACTTTACATTTACTTTGATATTTCATATTTATAGTTTATAAAATAGTAAGACTTTTTAAAATAAATTAGAAACTAAATAAAAATCAGTAGTGTTTCTTTCCCTTCTGAACAATTAGTTAATGACAAAAGGATAAGAAACGTATAGATTAAATAATTTTCAGAATTTGTTCCCACTCTTTTGTATATTCAGATTAATTTAAAATGAAATTATGTACCTATTGACCTTAAGAAACTGCATGATATGATATCACTGACCTGCTGTGTTCTAATTCTGAGATATTCTGCCCTTGCTACAATGTACAGAGAACCAGGAACATATCTTTATTAAAAATAAAACTGACTTTTTTGTTTCTATTGTATATATGAAATAAAATTGGCTCCCTCTGGTGGTCAACATAAAACCTGTAATAATGGCTAATCAAAGCCACTACAGCCTGGAGCATAGTATTTAAATTGGGAGTCTGATAGTTGCTAATGTCTGAGTGCTTTACTTTGCAATATTAACATTCTTTTAGCATAGGTTTATATACAGTCCATTTCTTAACGTTCTTGTGTTATGTGTTTATATTTAGAATATATTTGGTCTCAGTCCTCATTTGTCAAAACTTAAGGAGTCACAGTAAATAAAAAATTGGATTGTTTTCTTTAGATTCTCTTAGCAAAACATTTTCAAGAGCAGACACCTAATATTTGCATACAGATCAATTAACTACACATGCAAATATGATTTTTGCACGCACACCTGTGTAGTGCAACACATTGTAGGGGAACTCCAGGTTAGCTGCGCACACTTGAAAATTTGACACATAGGAATGTGTTTCACATTTGTGATTTAGATCTTTTTTTTTAATCTTCAAGTTAAAAGTATATAATATTCTTCCCCATCCTGTCCTCCACAAAATGCTCTTCTAATTGCCCTCCTTTTCCCACCATGCCCAGATGCTGTAGGTGAGCAGCCCTGTTGCGTTGCAGAGCCAGTTTTAAGTTTATTTATACCAATAAGACTAAACCAGAAGCTGTTCGATGTTCCACATTTACTTTTATTAATTATTGAAACTAAGGCCTGTCTGCACATAAAAGTTGTACTCTTTTAAAGTGGTACACATCCTTTTCCCAGTGTGGATGGAGTTATACTAGATAAAGGTGCCCTATACCAGTATATCTTAATCACCTTTCCATAAAGTAAGGTGTTATAAGGCACCTTTGTACTAGTATAACTGTGTCCACACTAGGGGTTCTACCAATATAACTATTTCAGTAAAAAGTTACACCCCTATTTGAAATAGTTATTCTGGAACAAAAATGTTTAGACTAGGCCTCAAACTTTAAAGATGGGTAACTGGTAGTAAAGTTCCATTGACTGCTGCCAATGCAGTCAGGATGGGCTTGTTGGAAATAATAGACAGAAAGAACTATAAAATCTGACATAAGCACTAGGGAGAGAAATGGAATATAGTATTTCAAACTATCTCCCATGTATTCCATCCTAAAGAAATCTAAAGAACGCAGTTTAATTTATTTTCCCATACTATTACTTCGCTTGAGTTTTGGGAGATAAGTGATACCAAACTTATTCTATGAAAATCATAGCTCATAAACATTAAGAAATGCAATGAGCAATGTTTTGTCACAATATCCCCTTTCACATTGTATTATAGGTCTTTGTTTTTTCCCTGAAAAGCTAATGCTCTGATATTTAGACCATGATCCTACAATTGAATTTGTTAGCATGGATTCCTGCATTCACGCAGAGTTCTATTGAAATCAGTGGAACTTTCCATAGGTGCAGGGATCCATGCTTGTGGATCCTGCTGCAGGACTGGAGCCAGTTTGTTTTGTTTTAGCAAAAATTGTCTTTAGATCTAATATACTTGTGATTGGCACATCTAATGGAAGCTTTGTTTCACTTAAATTTCAGATCACTAAATGTAATGAACTACAAGACTACACACTTGATATATTAGCTTTGAACAATGGGATAAAGAATTCACTTGGACTTTGTAAACTGTAACAATTCAATGATTAAAGGGCATTTGAAGTAAATAAAAGTTTTGTGGAAGATAGAATTCAGTCAAATAAGGCAAACCCAGATTTTAATTGTATCCTATTTGAGACTATATTTTATAAATATGTAAACAAAATAAATACATTAATTATGTACAAATTATATATGTTTAAAGTGTGAAATTAAACTATATTGATACAAATTTTATAGTTTACTTGTATTGTTGGAGAGGTTTATACATCAAACATACATACCAAAAAGTATTTTAGATTTTAAGTTTTTATATAAATGTTATGATGGTGGCATCAATAAGCAGCAATTACCTCTTCTGAGATGAACATCAATATTTATTAACCTGAGATAAAATATTGTCCAAAGTAAAGGTATGGTTTCCCTTTAGAAACAACAAAGATTGATGTTCATCTTAACCAAGCCCAAACGCATTACTGTATTTCGATTGTCTTCTTCAAAAGATTATGCCTTCTGTTAAGATGGCCTTCTCAAAATAGACACCATCTCCCATTGTTTACAAAAGGGACTGAGGCCACAACCTGTCAAAGCAAACATGGCCACCACCTCCATTCATCTGCAGTTCACAGTGCCCCTTTCTCTGCCTCTTGACAGCATAAGGTGCTGTCATCTTTCTTAAGGGCAGTTTGGCTTCACTTCCATTAAGGGGAAAAAACTGAAAAAATCTATTGTGTCTTAAAAAATCAGTTTCTTATAACCTGAGACCACAAACACAAACTTTAACCCCCTCTTAACATAATTTACCTGGAATTGGTATAAGGTACAATGCAGTGTAGCTCTAGCCATGTCAGTCCCAGACTGTAAGAGAGACAAAGTGGGTGAGGTAATATTTTTTATTGGACCAACTTCTGCTGGTGAGAGAGACAAGCTTTCGAACCACACAGAAAGCTTGTCTCTCTCACCAACAGAAGTTGGTCCAATAAAAGATTATTTCCTCAGCCACCTTGTTTCTATAAGCTCCCAGGTATTCAGGACAGTTTGTTAGTGTATCAAAGCTAAATTATTACAAAAATCAACAAAGTATCCAACTTGAACATTTAGATATGCAAAATTGTTACACAAAGATAATGTTTTTATGTTAACATGTATTACAACAGGCCTGCACAACATGCGGCCCGCGTGGACTCACTGTGTGGCCCGCGGGGGGGTGAGTAGGCAAGCAGTGGGGTGGGGCAAGTTATACAAAAATGCATAATGCAGAGATTTATCTACAACTGCATTGATTGACTGTTGTGTGCAGTAATATAGTGACCTCTGCGGGGTGAAGAGGGGTGTGATGGTGGGGCCAAGCGGGAAGGGGGCGGGTCCTATTTTACTGCTGTGATCTGGTCACCCTATGCGCGCTGTTTCTTTCCCCTTCTACAGGCTTCCACACCCCAGTGCTGGGGAAGGAGAAGTTGTTTCCGCGGGGTTGGGGGGTTTCGGCCCTCAGCTATTTTCTTTGGAGTAATATGGGCCCTCGCTGCTTTACGAGTTGTGCAGGCCTGTATTAGAAGACTCATTTTAGTACAAAAAGGATTCTTGGGCTAGCCTACCACTTTGTTATTCACTGAGTAATAGCCAGTAATAAAGTGAATAAAATTGAGACTGAACATGAAATTTTTCAACATTTAATAGTATGAAAATGAAAAGTAAAGTATTGGCCAGGGCTTTCAGTCCTTACTTAGGCAAAATAACCATTGAGATCAATAGAGGCTTTGCCTGAGTAAAGTCACTGTGGGACAGGGCCTACTAGTATTTATATATTTTAATTTATATGGCAGTTTTGGTGTTTTCCAAGTCCACAGACATCAAACATGATTCATTTATTTTGTAATTTAAAAGTTTTTATATTATTGAACAGGTATTAGTGATAGTGCTGTCCTTTGACGTTTTGGTGTCATCTTCATAGGAAATATGAGAAAGATATATGGCCAATCATTTGGATGCATTCATTATTGCTGAACTCTCTAGATTCAAAATCACTAGGTAGCAGAGCAAACTGTACTGTATGTCTTCTTGACTGCAGTTCTAAAACTGGACTCCTTGATAACAGATGTAGTGCAGCTGACTGAAATAGCACTATAGTGTTTCTTTACATCCATGTGCATCTTATCTTTTTGTAACTCTTCCTCTTCTAGCTTCTTTCGTATTCCAGCAATCTTTCCATTCTCTAACAAATTGGAAACATTGGAGATTTAATTAAAACTTTTAAAGCTTAATTTAAAAAAAATCTATTGAACTTTGTTAGTAGAGTTTTTCACAGCTGTCAAATGTGAGCCAAGCTCACGTGCTTCTCATGGGAGCCACTGCCTTTCCCCTTATACTGTAAGTTGATTGGGGCAGGAAATGTGTGTTCCTATGTGTCTGTATTGTGCCTGTCACAATGGGTTTATTCCTGATTGCCTACCATAATGGGGCCACTTCTGGTTAGAGCCTCTGGATGCTACTGTTTATTATACAACTAAAAAGTCTGTAGCTCGTCTTTTTTACTAGCTTTATGGTACTTTCTCTGGTAGAATGCAGGACTTCCTCAGAGGCTGCCTTTAAATTGTGCTCCATTAACTATCTAGTATGGAGAAGACATAAGATGCCACAGTAATACAAATACATAGTAATAATAATGTCATTTTCTCTGCTCCCTCCCACTAAAGACAGAGCCAGTCACCTATCCACCCCACAACATGGCCCAGATTCTGATCTCGATATCACAACTATAAATCTGGACCAACTCCATTGAAGTCAATGGAGTTACTCCATATTTTCACCAGAATTAAATATAATCAGCATCTTGTCTTTTTACTTCAGTGACCCAAGGACTGAAAATCCTAAAGTTACTGCTGAGTTTGGGTCTTCAGTGTGGTGGCATAATACCACTATCTATCACTAGCAAAATTATTCTTTCTAAATATGCTATTCTAGAAATATTAACATCAGAACAGGAAGACTTTGGGCTTGTCTACACACTGGAATAAAGTGCTCTACTACACACTACCTTGTGCATTAATTGGTCTGTCTAACAGCAGTATCCAATAGAAATTCGATGATAGCCACACTGCTAGCCACACTTGTGGTTTTGAATTTTTCTTATTAGCCACATTATAAAAAAGCCACATTAAGCCACATTTTTAAAAAGCCACATGCATTAGCCACAATTCAATAGCCTATTAGCGACATGTGGCTAGTGATGAACGTATTGGACACCGCTGGGTGTACACTAGAGAACCTTTAGTTTCAAACAGCACTACATTAAAGTGCACCAGCAGGTCTACATCGGTGGTTCTCAACTGTGGTCCACCGCTTCTTCAGGGAAAGCCCCTGGCATGCCGGGCTGGTTTGTTGACCTGCCGCATTCGCAGGTTCAGACAGCACATCCCTTGGCCCGCGCCGCGTCCCGCAGCCCCCATTGGCCTTGAGCGGCAAACCGCAGCCAGTGAGAGCCGTGACCAGCCGAACCTGTGGACGCAGCAGGACAACAAAGCATCCCGGTGCGCCAGGGCTTTCCCTGAAGAAGCGGTGGACCACAGTTGAGAACCACCGGTCTACATGGACCATTTAATGCACAACATGGTAGTGCGTTTTAGAAATTACAACCCTATAGAGTGCATTACCCTTCCCTATAAACAAGACAAGCATTTTAATCCACTTCTTAGTCATTCATTAACTGTACTAGTACTGTATATAAATAAAAGGAATGCTAAAATATATTCATAGTATAGTATTATATATCAGGTATATAAATGCTCCTTTCTCACATTCAGCTCCAAATATTGGGGTGTAATGGTGGCAACAAATACTTATCTCTAATGGAATTCTCTGAACAGCGATTTTTCTGAACAGGCAATTTCCTCTATATACATTAGATTTGCACAACATTCAAAGTTTTGAATCATGGGGAAGTCATAGTGTAAATGGCACACTGGGTTAATGTACTAGCCTTTCACCTCTGGAGGCCTATGTTCAGAGTCTTTGATTTAGGTTACCATTATTAGTAGTATCTATATTACAGTTGTGCCCAGCAGTGCCAGTCAGGACAGGGATTCATTGTGCTGTACAAACAAATAATAAGATAGTCCCTACTCTGAAAAGCTTACATGAGTGAATGTCATATTTGTCCTTTAGTTCTCAGTTGTCCATCACACCGTTTGAAATGAGTAGCAATCTCTGCACAAGTGGTCCAGACTAGAATAGCATGTGTGTTGCTGGTCAGGGGTAAGCTGTGGTAATTGAATAGTATTATGATGTTTGTACAGCATGTGCCTACACTAGACCTTGCTCAGGACAGATCTGTTAATTTCTAATTTTCATGGGAAGTAAATCTACTCAGACACACACAAAAAGAGTCCCTATATCCCTTGATACATCTAATGAACATTGGGTGTCCTTGCTCTCATTTCTGTGGTAAATGGAAACAAATGAGGTTCCTCGCTACATGAGGAAAAAGTATGGTGAATATGAGTCTCTGGAGGGAATTGACAGGACTCCAGTTTCTAGTTACCTTGCTTTATTTTTCATTCAGGGATTTATTTCACAGAACCCTATTTATTTGTGACTAAAAATAATCCCTCAAAAAATAAGGTGTAGTGGGCTAAGAATGTAAACTACAGTCCTCCCATCCAGGCTGTAGAGTCACTACTACACGGAGTCTACTTCAGCCCCATAGCTGAAATAGCCAATGTGTGGTATTTCTGTGACGCTCTTCCCTCTCTCAACTACATGGGCTATGGTAACAGGAATATCCATATAGTAATGGAATCCTACAGGCCCCCGCTCTTCTCCCTACATATCTGTGGCCCTCTCTTAGCATATGTCTGTAGCAGGAAAATGAAATTTGCTAGCAAATGTGTCGAGACATATTTTAACTAAAACATTTACAAAAACATTAGAAGCTGGTGTAAACAAAGCCATTGCTATTTAAAAATTATAGTTGGTCATCGTTAACCATAAAGCAAGACTGGATATCTTTCTAAACAATATGTTCAGATGGGTATATAATTTAAATTTAAATCCTTGGGCTTGATGCAGGAATAACTGGGTGAAATGCTCTGGGCTGTGTTAGGCAGTTTGTCGGACTGAAAGATTACAAAATCAAGGGGGACAGATCCTCAACTGGGGTAAATTCTGATAGCTCCATTGACTTCAACAGACCTGTGACAATTTACATCTGCTGAGGATCTGCTCAGATGAATCTATAAAATACAGCCAAGGGTCAAGCGTTCAAAAAAGTATACGGGAGATTTCATATTGTGAAACTTCAAACAAAAAGGAACATTTGTTGAAGTGACAACTGAAAACGGAAATAACTGAACAGCAGAATTTTTAATTGGTTTAAAAGAAAGAATGTTTATTACAATTTCTCTGAAGCAAGAGACTGTTGCAGTTTAACTGGAATTGCCTGGAAAAGAAAGACAGTTTTCTTTTAAAAATAGTGAGAATAATTCCTTTTAAGAGATACTTCAGGACAATTAAAAAAAACCAAGCACAACGTATCACTCTCAAGGTTCAATCCAGAGCTCATTTAAGTAAATGAAAAAACTCCTATGCCTTCAATAGGCTTTGGATCAGGCTCTCTTTGAGGTTTTGTTTTATTATAATAAAAATCGTGTCTGTACTATGTAGAATCTCTTTTTTCGGAAATAAAAGTTCTTAAATTAAGCAACCAAGACTTAAACTGCCCCAGGCTTAAAAAAACCCCAAAACACCTAGAGTTTTCCTAAGCAGGGAATTCAAACCAATATACAGCCTGGTAATGGTTTTGGTAAGTAATTTACCTAAAAGTTAGTTGGTGCTCAAACTGGGTAAATTAAAATTAAAACAATACTTGTGCAATAAGATGTTGCGAAGTACAGCACATACCTTGTGGATTGCATTCTAAAGCTGTATACCTGTAATCAGAAATTTCTTCACAAATTTCAGTGGAATACATGGAGTGATATTTTTCCTTGCCTGAAATGTAACTGTGTTTACTCTGCTCATTAACCAGAACAGTAATTTGGTCCCTTAGATTAACATAATCCCTATGGAGATGGCGAAATTCAAATAGCAATACATCCCTTTCGTTTTCTATTGTCCGCAGATGGTTTTCCATTAGTAAATGGTCTTCATTCAATCTTCTGATGTTATTTTCATATTTGGAAGTATTTTGTTTATATTCGTGCAGTTCTTTTTTAAGAACTTGATTGTTCTCTGTGATATTTGCCACCACTGTTGATAAATTCTCCCATTCTCTGTTCATATTCAACAAGTTAGTCTTCAAAATATCCCTTTCTGCTTTTGTATTTTGAAGTTTGGTCAAGAGTTTCTCCTCTGTGTAAGCTTTATCAGACTGGACCTTCTCAAGCGCCTTCTGCATCGTTTGTCTGGCATTAGCACATTCTTGCAATGTCATTTCAAGATCAAGCTTTTTGTCTTTGAGTGATTGCATTATGAGAAGAAGAGTCTCCTGTTCAGATTTTGTTACATTTTCTTTTTCTTTCAGTTGCTGTATTTCAGTCTGATTTTTTTCAAGTTCTTTTTCAAGTGAGTTCTTTTCTTTTGCAAGCTGGGATGTTTTTATCTCTAGTTTCTGATTTGCTTCTTGCAACACTGAAGATTCCTTTTGCAAAGATTCTAGTTCAGCAAAGAGCTTATCTTTTTCATTGGTAACAGCAATCATATTTCCTTGTGCTTTCTGGTTATTAATTTTGAAGTCATCGAATGCTTGCATCATACATTGGTTTTCAGTACAAAGTTGACTCCTTTCTCCCTCAAGAGTTTTCTTTTGGTCTTGAAGTTCTTTGCATTTCTTTAACAACTTTTTCACTTCTTTAATACATTCTTTTCTGTCTCCTTCTGATTTAACTAACTTGACTTGCATGCTTTTCTTTTCTTCAACTAAATCCTTAATTTGCTTCTCATACTGTGAATTTCTCTCTCTTAGAGACCTTATGATAACAGTAAGAGGTTTTATTTTTGACTTGAGAGTTACATTTTCATTCTCAAGTTCCATCACTTTCTTTTGCAAGTGTTTAGAATCTTTCAGGGAATTTTGTAACTCTTCCATTTTTGCGGTGTACTCATCAGCTCTGATTTCATAGAAGTTCTGATTTCCAATCTTTAGTAACCGTTGGTTTATGATGTGCAGCTGCTTTTCTTTTTCTTTCTGTAGTTTCTCTATGTGATCAAACATTAGTAATTTATCTTTTACCGTTTTAGAAATGACATTTAACTGGAATGTGCCAACACCACTGTCAGTGCTATGCAATTCTTTGTTTTTGTTCTCGGTTTCAGTGTCTGTTTGAGTACTGCATGTAGTTATATGAGAAGAATTCTGTGAGCTATCACATTCGGAGTCTTTATTAAATTCTTGACCAAGACTCAGATTATTTCTTTTAAGGGAAACCAGAGCAACATGCAAACTGTCTGCTGATTCCTCAGATTTTGAAATTTCCCTTGATTTTAAGTCCACATGTAATTTCTCACTAGATAAATTTTCTTGGTCTTGTTCTGACATATCATCAAAAACATTACTTTGACTACAGGAAATATTCGGATGTCCAAATGAATGGGCTAGCTCCTGTTCATGAGACTTCTGAAGTTCTTGTTTCAATGGCTTGATAGAATAGCTAAAGTTGTCTATTAAATGAAGTTCATCACTATATTTGAGAAGAGGCACAAGAGCTTCATCCAAAATTACTTTCTCATTAGGAGGCATCATACTTTCAGCCTCCAAATTAGTACAAGGTAGAAAACATTCATATTTGGCATAATCCTTCAATTTACAATCATTTTTTAAAGCAATCATAGTTTTGTTTTTAACTGGTTCTACTGAGTTTTCAATCTTTCCAGTTGCTACAGCTTTTAATGAAATCTGATGTGAAATATTTACATCACTGACCACATTTCCAAAAATAATATTAGAATTTGCTTCCACAGATTGAGCGGTACAGAGTTTCTTATCAAGATTAAATTTCTTCTTAGACAATGGTGTTTCTGGACTCCCTGTAGGCTACAAAAACCAATATCAATCATACTATAATGGCTATAATTTTTCACAATACTGGAGGCACAAGACAACAAATTTGTTGTAAAGTCTATGTATCATGCAAAATTGGTAGAGATTTTATCTGCGAACACAATCTTTCTGCTAACATAAGGAAAGACGTATTGAGACTGTTAACCTTTCCAAGAGAATTGGAAAGGAGAGATCACAATACTCCAACAGATTTAAGAAATTGTATTGTGGGCCCCATTTCATTTGTCAGAATCTTATGTTTTTCTCTGAAGCCTACTAATGTTGCATACAGCACTTAACCGTTTTTCCAGAAAGCAAAGCATCCTATCAGCTATGAAGAGGAACACTATTTTAAAAAAGGCCTGTACCTAAGCACAGGGAGTCAATAAGTCTTTTTACTGACTTCACTGCACTCTGAATCAGGCCCAAAGTGCTGACTCAGCATGTTGAGTCCTCTAGGAACATTTGCAGTAGGGGAAAGACAAGCTAATGGCTAAATCTTACACAACTAGTCCCACTGAATTCAATGGGACTACTCAAGTAAGGCAAGCAGGACTTGGTGCTAAATCTGTTAAAAATTATGTTGTTTACTCAGCACTTCACAGAAGTGAGACAAACTCTGCCCTCAGACACACATACAAAACCCCCATTGCATTCGATGGGAGCTGTTCCCTTAATACAATCCAAAGATTTAGCATAGTTTGGAGGCCCTGGTTGAAATCTTATTTACAGTAGAAAAGGAACAGTGCTTTAACCATGTTAGGGGACAACCTTGTTGTTATTAGGTCCCCCAACACGACTGTTTTGTAGACTTCAATTAGTGTTCTCTTAAGATAGAACTTGTACTATAAATAAGTCCATTACTTAAGTTAGGAAGGAAATTACCGTGGGCATATTTTGTGCCCAGAAATTCCCTTTGCTTTGATTATGTTTTACAGAAAACATGCAGTTCTCAGGAACAGCAATCCAACAAAATATTTTAATGTACAACTCAGCTGCAGGTAAGGATTAAGTAACATACCATAGCCATCTCGGGAGGTGTGCAGGTCATCGGAAGCTTGTCTGGGCTACACTGTGGAGTTTTGACGTCAATTATATTTTTATTCAGTATCTCACTGATTTCAGATTGTACCTGAAAAAGATGTATGGAGACTGTTAATCTTTCAACAACATCTACAGAAAAGCATAGAATCATATAATCACAGAAATGTATGGCTGGAAGGGGCATCGACAGGTCATCTTGCCCAATGCCCTGCATGGAGGAAGGACTAAGTATTATCTAAACCAGGGTTTCTCAAACTGGGGGTCAGGACCGGGTCACCAGAATATTTCAAAGGGTTGCGTGGCAGCGCCTGTGGCTCCTGTCCCATCGGGCTGGCTGGGCTCGCCTCCCTGGTCAAGGCACTGCGACCGCTGGGGTCCCAGTGCTCATCCATCGTGACGACAGGAATCCAGGTAGGCCAAATTTGAATGAGTGGTGCTGCAACCCCATGAGCCATGTCACAGCTCCACTCACGCAAATTTGGTGCAGTCAGAGGGGCGGGGCCAAATCGGAGTGGCGCTGCAACCCTGGAGCAGAGAGCCAAGCCCAACCAGCCCCACAGCACAAGAGCTGCAGGATCCGCCACTGTGAGGTAAGTGCCCAGCAGGATCTGACCGAAATCACCCCAGGGCCTTCACCCCCAGACTATTTACTGGCTGTGACACTCTGTACTTCAAAGCAGCACTGGAACCCCCATATTCACCACTGTCATATAATTATGATATGTTTTGTATAAAGTATGCCTTGTGAGGTATCATTTTAAAAGTCTTGATCTGTTTAATATTAATATCCTGTTGGATTGTATGTGTTATCATTGTATGTGAAGCTATGAAGTTTTGCTACATGTGTGTTACTGAAATATGTTATGAGGTTGGGAACACCAACAACCAGCCTTTCAGGTACAACAATGGAGTAGCCAGATACACTGATGTCTGATTAAAGGGAATCCACACTCCCAACAACCATCCCAGAAGACTTCTCAGAGAGAGCATGTATACAATGGAGACTGCTTGACCCATGTCATAGCTCCAGCAAGCTGGAAGAAACTATAAAGGAGGGGATGTGACATCATGACTTGGCCCCACTCCCACCACAACTCAACACTGGAAACACATCTGAAGGGGACAGACTTTGAACTATGGAGGGTTGTCCCAGGCTGTGTATTAAGGAATGATACCATCTGTCAGGGTGAGACACTGCTTGATTCAAATACTGTTTAGCGTATAGAATTCAGATTGCACATTTAATTTAATTTCTTAGGTAACCAACACTCCAGTTGAGGCCTTATTAGTGCTGAGTAGAATGGAAGAATTACTTCTTGTGTTTTACTTACAACATTCCTGCTAATACATCCCAGAATGATGCAAAAAAGTGAACAACATTATAACATTGTTGACTCATATTTAGTTGGTGATCCACTATAACCCCCAAATCCTTTTCTGCAGTATTGCTTCCTAGGCAGTCATTTCCCCTTTTTGTATTTGTACAATTGATTAGTCCTTCCTAAGTGTAGTACTTTGCATTTGTCTTGAATTGCATCCTATTTATTTCAGACCATTTCTCCAGTGTCAAGATCATTTTGAATTCTAATCCTGTGCTCTGAGGTCCTTGCAACTCCTCCCAGCTTTGTATCATCCACAAACTTTATAAATGTATTTTCTATGCCATTATCCAAATGATTTATGAAGATATTGAACAGAACCAGGACAGATCCCTGTGGGACCCCACTCAATATGCCCTTCCAATTTGATTGCTAAACATTGATAACTACTCTCTGAGTATACTTTTTCAAACAGTTGTGCATAGCGCACCCACCTTATAGTAGGTTCATCAATATTTCTCTAGTTTGTTTATGAGAATGTCACGTGAGACAGTGTCAAAAGCCTACTAAAGGCAAGATCTATCTCATCTACTGCTCCCCCACACCTACAAGACTTGTTTTCCTGTCAAAGAAGGATATTAGGTTGGTCTGACATGATTTGTTCTTGACAATCCATGTTGACTGTTATTTATCACCTTTTTGCCTATGTAGAAATATTTTATTTTTGGAAGATACACAGTTGATAAAGGATTACTCTCTCCACATGAAAACAAGACTAGATGGCTAAGCTAATCTTTTCCCCAGGCATATGCAAATTGATGACAGGGGCAGGGATTACAGTAATAGTTCCACTATCAACGACAGTGTATAAAGATAAGTATATGCTCAGTTCTTTGCAGCATCGTGACCTTATTTTTTTACAGTAGAAAGTGAGTTGAAAAAGGGCAGAACACTGTTCCTGAAATGGTAGCCTAGCATTTTTGGGAAAGTGGCGTTTTAAAAGTATGTGCCAAATTCTGCTCTCTCTTAGACCAGTGGTTCCCAAACTGGGGTTCGTGAACCCCTGGGGGTTCGCAAAATGTTACAGGGGGTTCTCAGGAAAAAATTCCCTAATGGCAGACAGAGCTGTCCCTAGGGACTCCGAGAGTGAAGCCCCTGGACTTCCGAGAGTTAAGCAGATCAAAGCAAGCATATCTATCACACTGAGGAGATTTGAACTTCAAGACTCCTTATAAGAAATGGAAAGGGAGGAGGATATTTTTTGCTGTTTTTAAAATTAAATAGGCACCTAGTATTGTTTTTAAAATTATGAAGAAGAACAAGTTTAAGCTTTGTTGTAACATGCGTTGTTTCCCTGGACTGCTCAAGACCTGAATGCTTGTGTTGGAGGAACTCTTGGAGCTGGCTTCTTAAATATCTTCATGCTGTTTCACATCTGATACTCCTTGATGAAACATAGGAGCCTTGTCTTATAACAGGCTTATTCAAAGTGATACAAGCTACAAAAGTGAGATCTTGGAAGGCCGTTTGCCTAATGTAACAAAAATACTGTAATGATAAATAATAAATAATGTGTAATAAGCATGTCATAAAAACAACTTTTATATTTCCAAGATCACTGCTTTTATAATTTATACTCAGGTAAAGGAGACAATTCCTTGAGATATTCATTTTTAGGAGGGGGTTCGTGAGACTTGACATTTTAGTGAAAGGGGTTCACAGGTTGTTAAAGTTTGGGAACCACTGTCTTAGACTGATCAGGAATAACTCCTTTGAAGTCAGTGGAGTTATTTCAGATTTAAACCACTATGAGAGAAGACTTTGGCCCCCTCTCTTTTTCTAATTCAGCTCCTTTTTCCCTGCAACACTGCCTGTTTTGAGGTCCTCCTTGGCATTGTGATTGGTGCATTGCAAGAATCTAGCTAGAATGTATAGAATAAATTACCTTATGAATTATTTTATTGTATGTTGAGTAGCAGATAAAACACATATTTAACATGCACGGTAAGCTAAATATAGCTTTAATAAGCTAAGTAACTGTAATGTTCTTTTAAATTTTGTATAATAAAAACAGGATTCTGTTTCTTAGGATAAAATATATTTCAGCTATTGGCAATACCAATAGCATGTCTATTAATTTTAAAAGAACTAGGAAATTCATTTTCAGAGAATCAGCATAATCTTAGATTTTTAACACAGACTACAGTATTAACAGAGCTATTGGTTTGTTTTATCAAGTTTTGTGCCAAATAAAGTTGTTTGGTTTGAGACTTTCATTAAGATACCCAGGTCTGTACCTAAAAAGTTGGTGTAGGAGATTGTTGGGTTTTTCCTTTTATTTTAGGAATACTTAACTTCTGCTCTTACCATGTTAACATTCAGCAGAGTCTGTTGCCGAAGTGCCTGAAATGATTTCAGCTGTTGTTGAAGGATCTAAATTTGTAAAATGAATAGTAGAAAGCTGAGAGGTTTGTACAGATTGAGATGAGTTAGAACAATTCTCTTTATTATACTTGCATTTTCCCTTTCAGTTCTAGATTGCCAGTTTGGACCCAGCCTCACGGACTAGGGAAAGTTTTTACTGTCCAATGGCTATTTAGTGGCTTATCTGAAATGAATTGGGAGTTTCCAACACCTTTCCTATTCAGATTCATTTGGAAAAAGAATTCCTGTGTGAATTAATCTGAATTGGATCACAAGCATTCACAAACACAATGACTGCATGAGCTAGAGGAATGAATATATGTTGGGCAAAAACATTCCTAATTTGCACACAGTTTGCTTAGGAAGCATGTCCCCAACTAGTGGAAGAAGGGGAAAAAGGAGGTAAGAGACATTGTATGGACATAGTCAAATAAATCAGGTTAAAAAAGGTACAAAACTTGTTTATATTTAAAAGAAAACTGCTGTTGAAAAGATATTTAGTGTCAAACTACATGGCCTCAAACTACATTAGCAAATTGGTCTTCCTGCTGGAAACGTTAGCACTATATACAGTTAGGGATGTACTGAAACAATCAGTTTAGTTATTAAGCTTCAAAAATGTTTTGTGCCAATAATTTGGATCAAATTAGCATACTTTTAGTGCTGATTGCGGTTGGATTTGACCTTCTGTTCCAGATGTATAATTATCTGAAAAATAAAAGTATAAAACCCTACAGTTATAGTATCTATAATTCACAGGCAGAAACCTTAAATGTCTAGTAAGAGAGCAATGAGAGAGAGAGAGAGAGATCAGCTCTGCACTGGTGCTCAAACTGGGGAGGAGGGGGAAAAGCTTGTTCCTTCACTATCCTGGTGCCTGCTGATGATTTAATGATGGCTTGGCTGTTTCCACAAGAAAAAGATTCCCAGCCTTTGGATGGGCAGAGGATGATTCTCCCTTCCAAACCCACCCCATTCAAATGGTGAGACACCCTCCCCAGACCACACCATGCTAACTTAACTTTCTCTTGGAAAAGCTAACAAGTAAGTGTATTTGTTAGTGTTGCCAACTCTCATGATTTTGTCTTGAGTCTCATGATAATTATCATTTTCCTTAAAGCCGTGGCTCCTGGAGTCAAGTGGATATGTGATGATTTCAGCCTTTATTCCTAAAGAAAAAGTAAGTTTCTAGCCTTCGTAGCTGTGGCGAAAGCTTCAAAATATGACCCGAGTGCACTCTAAAGGCTCAAAAAGCAGAAGGCAAATAAAAAGAACACCAAATCTATTTATTTTTACATAAACTCATGATTTTTAGTGAACCTGACTCATGATTTTTGAACATTTGACGTTGGCAATATTGGTATCCTGAGGGCCCCTTCATCCTATTGCATGTGGCTAAGTGAGAGCACTAGGTAGCAGAAGAATGAAGCGGGGCCAAACCCATTGTTTTAATCTGGGGAGTGTGCCTTTAGGGCCCTTGCCTGTTTCATTCTAGTCCAGTGGTTTTCAACCTCTGGTACATGGAGCCCTGGGGGTCTGCAGATGTCCGTACCTCCATTCAAAATTTTTTAGGGGTCAGCAAATGAAAAAAGGTTGAAAACCACTGCTCTAGTTCATGAGGAATGTCACTTCAAAACATGCTCCTGAGAACTTGGCTGCTAACTTATCACTTGCTTTTCATTTGCATCTAAACACCATGAGTGCCTCCAGTCCTTCAGCGCAGGGCCCCCATTAATTTGTGAGGAATTTAAGCTTTTATTACAAAAAATAATTCTAGGTTGTGAAGAATACTTTCTGCCTGTGCCTCACATGCAGAAATGCCTTCCTGGGTATGCAGGCAGCTTGGGACCCTAGCAGGGAGAGGTGTGAACTGCTCCTATTCATCTCACTGGTGTATTAACTCTGAAGACCAGTGATGACAATTTAAATGGCAACACTGTTAATTGTTTCACTGCTGCCCATTTTGGCAGAAAGACCCAGTGCTCCATCACTACATCCCCATAATGTGACTTCTCTGCACATCCTCTGCTGCAGGAGCTGCTCCTGGCCTCTCTCCATTGGCCTGGCTTTGCTGGCACCCGGGGCTGTTCATTACATTTCATACACAGCAGCCTCTGCCTTAGTACCTGGGGTGAGGCTGCCACATGTCCCCAGGTTCAGGAGTTGATTCCCATTTGCCTCAATCTGGCTGGCTGTGGACATTCAAGGAGCCATGAATATATTTGTGCTAGAGCAGGGTGATGAGATGTCATCACACAGGGAGGATGCAAGGACATCACACCACATCACACCAATTACATAGCGAGGATGCAATGACACCATACCACACCACACAGCGAGGATGCAATGACATCACACCAATCACACAGCGAGGATGCAATGACATCACACCACATCACACTGTGAGGATGCAATGACATCATTGCTCATCATGGTGCCCCCCCCCGGGGGCAGATGCCAATGGGGACCCTGCATTTTGGGGAGAGGGAGAATCTTACCCGGTCCTGCCTCCTCGCAGCTGGCCAGGGCCATGGAGACGGAGAGCGGCAGGGTGTCCGTCCCCTGCCCCCTACTCCCGCCACTGCTGTCCCTGCAGTCCTTCCCTGCAACGCAAACAGAATCATCATCCTCTGTAACTGAGCCCGCCCGAGCAGTCCCCCGACCCTGCCTGCGTGTGTGACTCACTCTGTCCACGGCTTTGTCTCATATTGTCCTGCGCCCGCCCGCACTCGCTTCTTCCCTTCTCACTGACCTGAACTGCCCAACCTGTTCTGCCTCCGTTCGCGTTGCCAGGTAACGGTTCTCCCGGAAGCGGAGGCGGTGCAAGGCAGGCAGCCGTTGCGCCCTGCTCCTGAGGCACGCGCGCCCCCTGGAGGCCACGAGACAGCCCCCCGGCCACGCGCCCCTCCCGCTGCTAGGCGCCTCGCGCCCCCTGGTGGTGGAAACTCCCCTGAAGCTTTCGGTTAGCCGTAGGCCGAAGGGAGGGAGCTCGCTGGCGGCGTCCCTCGCATGGGGGGGGGGGGGGCGGGCAGGGAAGGAGCCGAGTCTGTGCTGGGTTAACGGCCGTTTGCGGAGCGGAGGCAGGTAACTGTGTATGGCGCCCTGCATAGTGGGGGCTGGTGCAGGAGGAGACGGGGTGTGGGACGGGTGCTGTGGGGAATGGACAATCTGGAAATGCACAGAGAACACTCCAACTGTATTGCGCTGAGCCCCTTTGGTGCAAAGCACATCCCCTGCCCTGCAAACTGGCCCCTCTCCAGCCCTGGGAATCCCTCACACCCCCCGCACCCAAATCTCACCCACTTAGCAGGATCCCACTACTGCCAACTCATCCCACAGTGGGTGCTTTCCTGAGAGCCCCAGCTGCTGCAATCAGGTCACAGCTTTCCTTAAAAGGCAGCCAGCTGCCAGCTCCCATGGCACAGAGAAAAGCTTGACTGGAAACCTAAAAGGCTCCCTCCAGCCCCAGCCAGGAGGCAAAGTGAAAAGAACCCAAGAGCTATTATTTTGTAAATCTCATGATTTTTGTCGATAGTTTCATGATTTGCTGGGACTTGACTCGCAAACAATTAGGGTTGGCAATACGGGGCAAGTGAAGATGTTTCTTTCTTTACATGCCCCATTGCCCCTGGTAAATCTCTTCCCTTCCTCTGCCCAGGCCAGGCATTGGAAATCATGCTGTCATTGTACTTTTCTTACATAATTTTTCACACCCTGTTGTTGATAATAAGCCCTGGGAAATTTAAAACAAATGTAATTCCTTGTCAATTTCGTTATCGCCAGTGCTCCTACCTCACTGGACTGTTACTGCAGGCAGGCAGCCTTGCTTTCGCAGTGGTCAGTACTGAGACAGATTTTTAGTAATGCATTTTTTTTTAAAGAACTTAATCATATTTTAGTTAAAGAAATAACTTAAGAAATCTGAACTTTGATTCACTTTCCTATCTCTTTGCCTATTTAAGGTTATTATATGGTTCCCATTACCGTAATATCTATGTGCCTCTCGATCTTTAATGTATTTATCCTTACAACATCCCTGTGAGGTAGGGAAGTTTTATTGTCCCCATCTTACAAATGGGGAGCTGAGGCACATACTGGCTAAGGCCTGGATGCTCAGTGGCATTCAGGTGCCAAACTCCCACTGAGGATCAGGGCCTAACGGTATGTCTATACTGCAGCTGGGAGTGAGTTTTGCAGTACAGGTAGACAGAGTAATGCTAGCTGGGCTTGAACTAGTGCACTAAAAATGGCAGTGTGGATGGGGCTGGCAAGCCTACCATGGGTCTGAGTTCAGGTTGCTAGTCTGAGGCTCTGCCAGAGGCACAATGTTGGCATTGTTGTTTTTAGCCCCAATAGCATGAGTCTGTCCACCTGGGTTGGAAGGTTTGCTCCCTGCTGCTGCATACCCTAAGTTACTTTCCCAATGTCACTTGGGAAATACGTGGTGGAGCAGGGACTTAAACCCAGGTCTCCCAAGTCCTAGGCTAGCACCATAAACACTGGACCATCCTTCCTCTCCCCCCACAAAAAATACCCCCAAACTAAAAAAAATCAATAGAACTGACAACATATATACCAAACACTGTTCATTCAATTGCTTTTGTTGTTTCCTAGTGACTAACCTTTATCTAGATGTTGTCTACTTAAAGTCTGATCAATAATCCTTATTCACATGAATAATTTTTATTCATGTAAGTAGTAGTCCTATTGAACTAAGAAACTACCCGTGATTAAATTACTCATGTGAATAAAGATTTCAGGATTAGGCTCTTAGACTATAAATTCTTTGGGGCAAAGATATTCTTTTTACTTGTTTATAAGGCATCTATCACACTTTTGATATTCTATAGATAGGACACTTTTGTTGAAAAAACAACAGCAAATGGTTGATCAAGTCAATATTCTATCATGAGGCAATCCTACCATAGTGGATGTGTTCTAAATCTTACACTTTAGCCGAGGGGTGGCCAACCTGAGCCTGAGAAGGAGCCAGAATTTACCAATGTACATTGCCAAAAAGCCACAGTAATACGTCAGCAGCCCCCCATCAGCTCCTCCTCCCTGTTCCCAGTGCCTCCCGCCCACCAGCAGCCCCGCCGATCAGCACCTTCCCCTCCCTCCCCGCAACTCCCAATCAGCTGTTTCGTGGTGTGCAGGAGGCTCTGGGGGAGAGGGGGAGGAGCGAAGGCATAACAGGCTCAGGGGAGGGGGCGGTAAGGGGTGGAGTGGGGGCAGGGCCTGTGGCAGAACCAGGGGTTTAGCAGTGAGCACCCCCTGGCACATTGGAAAGTTGGCGCCTGTAGCTCCAGGCCCGGAGCCAGTGCCTATACAAGGAGCCGCACATTAACTTCTGAAGAGCTGCATGTGGCTCCGGAGCCACATGTTGGCCACCCCTGCTCTAGCCCATACATCAAATGTTAAACTTCTATATTTAATATCACGGTTTACCTCGCAGTTTACATTACACAGATATTTAATATCTCTCAGTTTACCTGAGACACTAAAGTTTTTTATGTCCACTACTATATGTAAGCCAGAAGTGGCAGAGTCTGTTATCTGTAGATAAAATTCATCTTGAGGTCCTGATTTCAAATTGTGTAAAGTCATTTCCCTGACTTTTCCTGGGGGAAGGAAAATGGTCTTAATGCATAGGCCATAGCCTGAAAAGGGGTTTTCATTTTTGGAGATATTAGAGAGGTCTTTATACTGTGGCCCGATTTTTTGTTATATAATTTTCATTTACAAAGTTTTCACATGTGTTCATGGCATCGGATGATTATATTTGAACAAAATTAGATAAATACAAACATTTTTGGGAAAGTTGGAGATCATTACTGCACCTATGCTGTCTCAAAGACAAAAAGAGCTCTCTGTTCTACAGGGATACTATCTCCAGATCACATTTGGATCATGACTCTCAATGCACAAGAACTGAATAGCCATAATATTTAAGTTTCTCACACTCCCCAAATAGTTCTAGTGTTTATGCAGAAGTACACGGTTAGTGAGCCCTTCCTACACCTGTCGATCGACAGCTGAAGAGTCTAGAGGCTGGAGGTAGTCCAGCAGTATTACACAACAACAATAAAATGTAAATCCTATACTTAGATACCTACTATGAAGCCAGAAATAAATCTTTGTCATTTTCTTGGCCTCGTAATTTTTTCTAAAGTTTTGGCCTATGATTGAGATCCAGGGCATAATGGAATACTAAATATATCATAGTAACTTCCTGTATAATTCTTATAGGAGAACAGAAAAGCTTTTCACCTACCAAGACCAGATTTCAGCATTCAGTGTTTCCCTTCAGCAGCTTTAACATTAATGCAGAGGAAACAGAATCCTTAAATCAGATTTGGCAACTAAGTAGAAAGAGAATTGATTTTTCAATTTTTAAAAAATATATTTATATTTAGAGTCATGTTCTCCACTTTGGGCCTTATTTGAATCTCATCCCAAATGAAACCAATGACATTCTATTGTTTTCAGTGGAAATTTACACCAGTGTAAGGGAGCTCAGAATAAGGCCCTTTTACTTTAGGAAGGTTGTTTAGTGCTGGGTATAACTGAAGGAAGAATTTGTCTCAGAAATATCAGTTGCATCATACTACAGTGTTAGGGATTTTTTAAAATAAGGCATTTAAATTCACCCTTACGTGGCAGCAATAGATAAAGTACGTATTTCAATTTTGTGATAGACCTTATTTCAAGGGAAAATTATAATTAAAATACCCAGCCCTCCTGTCAATTCAAGGAGACTACAGACCTTTTTAAAAGACCATTTTAAAATATGAAATATCTGGGAAGGAGGAGGGGAGCCGATGCTGTCAAGCAATACGAAATAACAGAAAGAAACCAAATTGCTTAGGCTGATGATAGTGATGGAATACACTATCTTAATAATGTAAAGAATAATGTGCAGGCTTAGTTGCTCCATGGTTCTTATATGAATGTGTTTGCATAATGGACATTCCTCAGAACATTTAAGTTTTATCATCAGCAAAGATGGTGACACAAAAAACAGTGAGTTCTCCCCCTGATGTAAATAGAGGTTTACACATACACGCTCCTTAATGTTAGTGAGAGTCTGCATCTAAATCACAAGTGTATCAGTCAATAGGAGAATAAATCCCTTAGTATACTACCAGTTTTAGATCACCCAAGACAGATGTTACAAATAAGAATATTAAAGATCCACTATGAAGTAGAGCAGTTACCTGGAAGAAGCCTCTTCATAAATTTAAAAAACATCTCTCCAATCTAGTCCATCCAAGAGGTGATTATGCTTCCGGTAGAACGATCTGAAAAGGGAATAGAGCTGATGTGAATTGACGTAGTTCCATTGTCTGTTTACAACAGCAAATGGTCTGGCCTAGAGTATTTTATGAGGTTCCCAATCCATCAGCGTAGATATGAACATAAATAGTAGCACCTTATTGGATTCCTGGAAAGACAAAAAGGCCTGTTAAATATTCTAAACCCGTCTGCCCTGGTTAAATAAACTTTCAAAGCTCTAACAAGGTCAACCTTGTAATGCAAAATATGAGATTGAGAAATACAACAGCTTCCTAATGATATAGTACAAGTTAATCCCAAAGTTAACATGAAAGGAGAAAATATGAACAGCCTGACAGAGATAGTGTCCTCTCCTGATGTATATATAAGCTGAAATAAAGGCAATACAGTGGAACCCCGTTTATCCGATCTAATTGAGACCGGGGCCAGATCGGATAATCAGTAATTTGGATAATCAGGAGAATGGGCAAAGAGCTTTCTATCCATTATTTTAAGATGCAGAGTTGCTTTTAAACTCGCTGACCCCTCCGGAAAAAGCATTACAGCATACTCCCCTTCTTATCTGGGTATCTACTTAACAGAATATACAAACCCCTAGTTCTTGCAAACAATGGTTTTTTTCATTTATTGACAAGAAAATCAATGTGAGTTTTTAACAAGTTGTACAGGTATTGATAATTTTTTACACTCTTTACTCTTTAACCCTGAATATTATAGGGACCATCTATAACAGTATTTTTCAACCTTTTTGTGGCACTTTCCCAGGGCCCCACATCACAGTGGGCCCTGCAAAGCTAAATTACATGCTTCAGCTCTGGTGGCAGAGCTCGTGCTGTCAGCCCTGGGCGACGGGGCTTGGACACTCAGCTCCTGTGTGTGCACTGGTGGTTTGGTTAATACAGAGAGTCAGATAATGGAGGCTCAGATAAACGGGGTTCTACTGTACTTTGTTTTGCTGAGAATAACACATACTATATGCAATTATACATTCTGGCCCATGTTAAAAGTTCCCGTTACACTTCTCCAACAGCAGCAATAATAATAATAATTTTCAGACTTCTTTTCAATAATTTTGCCAGCACTGCCACATGTTTTGTAAATACAGTAGGTGAACTTTTCAGACCAGAGAGAAATATCTTATACTTGAACATTTCCTTGTCTCAGAAACTGGCAGTGGGCCTCCCTCATAGGGACCAGAAAATAAGCATGTTTTAGGTCTAAAATGCCAGTCAACTTCTTGGCCTCCACCAGCTGCAAAAGCTGTTTAGCAGTGAGCATGTGGAATCCTTTGATACTTCATAAAATAGTATATCTGTATGGGATTAAAAGTTCCTGGTTTTTAGGGACAACGGAGTACAGTATTTTGAATGAACTTCTTGTCTTCGAAGAAGTCTTTTAACTATCCCTATTGGATCCTTCTTTTTATATGGGTGCATACACTATTTGAGATGGCCTGGTGACCCAGAAAAAACTAAGTGAAATACCTTTACAATGGTTGCTAACCGCTCAATGACTTTATGTAATATTTGACCATATTTGAAGGAGAAATCAGTCTTTGTTCTACATTTTAAGATGTGAGAGACATCTGAAAATGCAGGTTAAAGCTTTTGTACTGGAAGAGATCCCTCATTCACCACTGACTCCTCCGTTTGATTACTCCTATAAAAAGATTGATAAGATTAGGAGTGAAAGGATTAGGAGATTAGAAATATGGCCTTTTATATGATTGAGGTGAGCATATTGCATCTACTTGTTTTACTTATTCCTAAATCTGTCTTGAGATGTCTGAAAGGGTCTGAAAATGTTATCATTTAGGCATCTCCATTTGTCTGAGTCGCAACGTGATCACAATAGATGGTTCAGGGCAAAAATTCAACTTTCAACATCTGGCAAAAACTTAGGGCTTGTCTTCTTTGCTAAAGAAGCTGCATTTTTTACCTCGAGTTAAAAATACACTGACGACCAGGCACTTTAGTTTTACTGCAAGGTAAACTCACTGAGGTCATCCCTAAAAGTTTACCTCTTGGTATAACTTACAGCTTGGAAGCTGAACAGAAACAAATTCTCTATATAACTAAAGAGTACACAACATGTTCAAAAGAACTATTGGCTATTTTCCACACATGTTTGGGAGTAATTGGTCTTTCCTTATAGAAAGCCTGGACATACAGAAGGTCATCCCCAGAGTTCACTAGTTGCCTATTTTTTTACAATAAAGACAAATGATAACAAATAGCATGATTCTCAAAGCCTGCAATATCAGATGCCAAACTGTCTTGACATATGCAGTGTTGTGGTAGCCATATCGGTCCCAGGATATTTAGAAAGACAGGTCGAGGTAATATCTTCTATTGGACCAACTTCCGTTGGTGAGAAAGGGAAACTTTCAAGCTTACACAGAGCTCTTCTTCAGGTCTGGGAAAGGTACTCAGAGTGTCACAGCTAAATACAAGGCAGAACAGATTGTTTAGCATAAGTTGTTAACACATATTTCAAGGGACCATTGAAGTTGAAGTGGCCTGTTAACATGACCAAAGCTGCCTCCCCTCTTCCTTTCCTCCCTATGACTGGAGAGGAGTTAACAGGCCTTGACTGGTCCCTTGAAATATGTGTTATCTACTTACGCTAAACAATGTGTTCCACCTTGCATTTAGCTGTGACACTGAAGTTTCCCAGACCTGAAGAAGAGCTGTGTGTAAGCTCGAAAGCTTGTCTCACCAACTGAAGATGGTCCAATAAAAGGTATTACCTCACCCATCTTGTCTCTCAAACTGTCTTGAGACTTTTTGTGTGTATAACTCCGTGAACCTTTCATGGGGGAAGCTGGTTTAAACACAAACAGCTCATTAAATTTGCCTTGTCCTTTAACTTCACAGACATAATATTAGAATCAGCTACATGGACAGCTGTCACATTATGATTATTGTAAGAGGATGAGTATGAATGTTCTGTGAACCTTTGAACAGGTGCAACCTAGACAGGTTTATTAAAACATCAAAACAGTAAAGATAATAATATGTTAGGCATAGGGGACCTATGAGTAGTTCTAGAACCAGAGTATATAAAAGGTTTAGAAATGTCTGTTTGTTACTCTGACTTGCCTGGCAAATTAATGGCTAAGTAAGTCAGGATTCTATGAGTAAACAATGGAAAAATAAAAAATGAGGGCCAGTCTCTGTTTACTTAAGTTGAAGACTTTTAAATAGGTCAGAGGTGTCAAGGTCAGAGTCATTTGATGGATAAAATTAGGAGAGTTACTTTTGTTGCTTTTGTGCCCTGTATCCTATCTACCAGGGTGCAGATGTCTAAGATCAATCATAAATCTTGTCTGGCTGAGGTCAGGCGAAGAAAGAGAGAATCTCATAGTTTCAAATTCTAGGAAAGGCAATCTCTCCCTGTAACACACCGAACACCTTGATTTATATCCGTATCCACATCTGAAGAGTAGCAACCGGAGTAGATGGCATGGTTGAAGCACACTGTGAGCCCTTTCAACATCTAGGCTAAGAATGGCTTGTCTTGGGAAATTCCATTGTAGGGAAAGACTTTCTATCAGGTTGTAGGGGAGCCCAGGGATTTGAAGCAATCAAATTTTTGAATTGCTCTGCTCCAGCTCCAGGCATAAACCTACTGCTCCGCACTCCAACTCTGGGCTCTGCTTCAAAGCCCTGGTGGAGCCCCAGCCAACACCAAGGCATGAGCCTAGAACTGACTGCTTCTGAGGCCTTGGCTACACTCACGAGTTACAGCGCAATAAAACTGCCTGCAACGCTGTAACTCACTAACTGTCTACACTCGCAAGGCACGTGCAGCGCTGCATCTCCTCAGGTACAGCACTGCATGTACTCCACCTCCCCGAGAGGAATAACGTTTGTTGCGCTGCTGCTGGTGCACTGCGGCTACAGTGTGGCCACCCAATGCGCTGTTATTGGCCTCCAGAAGTATTCGGAAGTATCCCACAATGCCTGTTCTAGCCACTCTGGTCATCAATTAGAACTCTACTGCCCTGGCCTCAGGTGACCAACTGCCACTCCGACCCTTTAAATTCCCTTGGAATTTTAAATATCCCCTTCCTGTTTGCTCAGCCAGGCGTGGAGTGCTCTCAGCGCATCTTTCCAGGTAACCATGCCTCCACGTGCCAGACGAGCCCCAGTATGGAGCAATGGCGAGTTGCTGGACCTCATCGCTGTTTGGGGGGAGGAAGCTGTCCAGTCCCAGCTGCGATAACAGCCGGAGGAATTTTGATACTTTCAGCCAGATATCAAGGGCCATGATTGAAAGGGGCCATGACTGGGACGCAATGCAGTGCAGGATAAAAGTAAAGGAGCTGCGGAGTGCGTACCACAAAGCCCGCGAGGCAAACAGCCGCTCGGGTGCTCCCCCCAAAACCTGCCAATTCTACAAAGAGCTGGATACAATACTTGGGGGTGACCTCCCTACTGTTCCGAGCACCACCGTGGACATGGGAGAGCGGGATGAGGAGGAGGAGGAGGAGGGAGAGGAGGAGGAGAAAGAGGAGGAGGAGGAGGGAGAGGAGGAGGAGGAGGGGGTTGAAGAAAACAGAAGCGAGGGTGCTGTGGCTGGGGGAGACACCCCTGACTCCCTGGGTGCATGCAGCCAGGAGCTCTTCTCAAGCCAGGAGGAAGGGAGCCAGTCGCAGCGGCCGGTACGCACTGGGAGAGAAAGAGAAGAACAGGTTCGCGGTAAGCAGCTTTTATTTTTGGGAAGGAGTTTTTTTGGTGTGGGGTCCTTGGGCGAGGAGGGTTTGGGCTGCATGCATGCCTAGATGCGGAAGAGCGCATTGATGTGGTCTATCACATCGGAGAAATCGGCCACTGTAATCTCTTCGAAAGTCTCAGCCAGAACGTGGGCAATGCGCTTGCGCACGTTTATTGGGAGAGCCGCTGTGGTCCTTGTCCCATTCAGGGTAACGTGTCTACGCCACTGTGCCACGAGGGGCGGGGGGACCATTGCTGCACACAGGCAAGCTGCATATGGGCCAGGGCGGAAGCTGCATTGCAGTAGAAGACCCTCCCTTGCTTCCCCGGACACCCTCAGCAGCGAGATATCTTCCAGGACGAACTCCTGTGGAAAATGTGGGGATAGTGTTCAGTGTAGGTTCCCCCTGCAGCTGTTGGGTCTCCCCAAGGCACAGAAACCCGTCGGACAGTACATCCGTGAAACAATCAGTCCCCCTTTACCCTGTGCTTACCATTTTGGGGCTCCCGTGGGTTCTGTGCGCTCTGTTTGGGACGGGAAAATTGTGCTGTTTTGGAGACTGTGTGTGCCCTCCTTAAGTGTGGGGGAATCATTGCTCTGTCTGGCATAAAACAATGATGCCTCTGTTAAATGTTGCATTTTGCCTTCAAGATGCAACCTTGAGATCTCCGCCATCCTTCTTATCACCGGCTGAGAGACTCCAAAGGCTCAGGAAGAGGCCCAGAAGAACGAAAGAAGACATGCTGCAGGAAGTTATGAAACAGTCTCTTAAAGAGAATCAAAAGGCTCGGGAGTGGAGGGAGAGTGAAAGCAGGCTCTGCCAGGAAAATGCAGCGCAGCGGCAGCAAAGCATGCAGCTCCGGCACGAAAGCACAAAGGAACTGATTAGCATCTTGGCGCGCCAAGCGGACTCTATCCAGGCACTCGTCGCCATGCAGGCGGAGCAGTACCGCACCCGCCCCCCCCTGCAGCCAGTGTCCCAAAACACTTGTGCCCCCATGTCACCACCTGCCCACTTCACCCAACATCCAGGTTCTTATCGCCCACACCAGATGCCCCCAACACCTGTAGCTTCACCAGCCAGCCCTGGAAACTCTGACCCTTACCCACTGCACTCAACTCCCATCCCGAATTATAGACATTCTGAAGTGCAGCACTCACTGCACAGCACTCCAGACAGGAAGCCCGAGTATGAAAGCAGGACATACCATACCCTGTGATTGAACCCTTCCCCACACCACCCACCACCCCCTTGCCCTTTCTGTCTCACAAGCAGTTGTGTTTCTTTTTAATACATGTATTTTCTCTGTAATAAACAGATTCTTTGGATGTGCAAACAGTCTTTATTATTGCATAAGGAAAAAAGATACCTTAGCCCAGGAAAGAAACAGGCAACGCAAGTGAGCTGAGCAAACACAAATCAGCTTAGCAAAGACAGATAACTGATAACATTGGAACCACTTCACTTCAGGGTCGTGCAGGGCAGCACACATTACTGGTGGTTTTCAGCCTCAGATTTCTCCCTCAAGGCATCCCTGATCCTTGCAGCCCCACGCTGGGCCCCTGTAATAGCCCTGCTCTCTGGCTGTGCAAATTCAGCCTCCAGGTGTTGAACCTGTGAGGTCCATGCCTGAGTGAACATTTCACCCTTCCCTTCACAAATATTATGGAGGGTACAGCACGCAGATATAACCGCGGGGATGCTGTGTTCGGCCAAGTCCAGCTTCCCATATAGAGATCGCCAGCGGCCCTTCAAACGGCCAAAAGCACACTCCACAGTCATTCTGCACCGGCTCAGCCTGTAGTTGAACCATTCCTTGCTGGTGTCAAGGCTCCCTGTGTAGGGTTTCATGAGCCACGGCATTAAAGGGTACGCGGGGTCTCCAAGGATCACAGTGGGCATTTCAATTTCCCCTACCATGATCTTCCGGTCTGGGAAAAAAGTCCTGGACTGCATCTTCTGGAACAGGGCAGTGTTCCGAAAGATGCGTGCGTCATGCACCTTTCCGGGCCAGCCTGCGTTGATGTCAATGAAACGCCCACGGTGATCCACAAGCGCCTGGAGAACCATGGAGAAATACCCCTTCCGATTAATGTACTCGGATGCTAGGTGGGGTGGTGCCAGAATAGGAATATGTGTCCCATCTATCGCCCCTCCGCAGTTAGGGAAACCCATTTGTTCAAAGCCAGCCACAATGTCCTGCACGTTACCCGGAGTCACGGTTCTTCTGAGCAGGATGCGATTAATGGCCTTGCAAACTTGCATCAGCACGACTCCAACGGTCGACTTTCCCACTCCAAACTGGTTCGCTACTGATCGATAGCAGTCCGGAGTTGCGAGCTTCCAGATTGCAATAGCCACCCGCTTCTCCACCGTCAGGGCAGCTCCCAATCTCGTGTCCTTGCGCCGCAGGGCGGGGGCGAGCTCCTCACACAGTCCCATGAAAGTAGCTTTTGTCATCCGAAAGTTCTCCACCCACTGCTCGTCATCCCAGACTTGCATGACAATGTGATCCCACCACTCTGTGCTGGTTTCCCGAGCCCAAAAGCGGCGTTCCACGGTGCATAGCATGTCCGTGAATGCCACAAGCAAGTTCGTGTCATACGCGTTTTGCGTGACAATTTCATCGTCATCGTCGGACTCCTCGCTGTCACTGTGGATCTTAAGGAAGAGCTCGACTGCCAAACGTGATGTGCTGGCGAGACTCGTCAGTATTTTGCTCACCAGGTCGGGATCCATTTTCCCACTGACCGAAACGGAGCACAGATCGCGCTACAAAGAAACCGTTGAAAGATGGCGCAAATTGTGGCCGGAAACACAGGGATTGCTGGGATGCGAAGCGATGCATCACGGGGCGTTGGGACAGGACCCAGAATGCACCATACCCCACACCCCTTTCCCACAACCCACGGCGCCAGAATTGGAAGAGGTGTTCTGTGGGATACCTGCCCATAATGCACCTCTCCCAAAACCGCTGCAAGTGCCGCAAATGTAGCCACGTTAGTGCTCGTTACTGCGCTGGCGGCTGCCAGTGTGGACAGGCTGCAGCGCTTTCCCTACTCAGCTGTACGAAGACGGGTTTAACTCACAGCGCTGTACATCTGCAAGTGTAGCCAAGGCCTGAGGCTGTATTTTCTAATCTTCATACACAACAGTGGGATGATGATGGTAGACTGTTTTGAGAGCCTGTTGTTAGCCCTGTTACAAGCATCTTGATGCAGACTCTAACTCAGTCCTTGCTTTTGTCAATGATAGGACAATAGCCAATACCTATATCATTATACCAAAAGGCAGAATCTGCATTAGATGGCTTTCCAGAACTGGACTGCTGTCCTGACAATGAATGCCTTCCAAGGTACTGGTACTAGAATCTCACCACCTCAGTGCCTTAGTACCATGTGCTTACTAGAACTTACATGCTTAATGGCTGAGTTTTGGCACCTAATTAGCTCCTGGTATGGGGCACAAGAAAGAACAACATTGAGTCTCAGTGCCTTTTGTGCAATATCTCTGAAGAGTGCACTATTGTGGATGGCAGGTATATAAAAAAGGTGCTTCACAGATCCACATCAAGCTTGTGTGCATGGGAAAAATCTCATAACAAATCATGCTGAGTAAGGGAAAGGCTAAATGCTTCCTAGACTGAGGTGTCAATAGAGAAGGTTTTGGAACAAATTGATAAATTAAACAGTAATAAGTCTCTAGGATCAGATGATACTCACCCAAGTGTGCTGAAGGAACTCAAATATGAAATTGCAGAACTACTCACTGTGGTATGTAACCTATCGCTTAAATCAGCCTCTGTACCAGATGGCTGGTGGATAGCTAATGTAATGCTAATTTTTTAAAAAGGGTCCAGAGGCGATCCTGGCAATTACAGGCTGGTAACATCTAACACCTAGAAGAACACAATTTGTTGGAGAAGAGTCAACAGGGCTGTTGTAAAGGGAAATCATGCCTCACCAATCTATTAGAATGCTTTGAGGGGCATATGGACAAGGATGGCCAAAGTTACTGACCCTCCAAGCTGCGTATGATCGATAATCTTTAGAAGTTTCAGAGCTGGGCATGCCTGCCGAGGCTCGGGGGCTTCAGCCCTGCGGGGCATGCCTGCCAGGGTACAGGCCTTCTGCCCTGTGGCAAGATGGTGGGGTTCGGGGCTGAAGCCCCCGCTCCTGCTGAAGCCCCAAGCCCCAGCAGTCGCCTCCCATGGGGCTGAAGCCACAAGACCTTACAAGCAGAATGTTCTTAAATCCATTATAATCAAAGCCTTCTGCTAACTTCCAGCAAGAAAAGGAAAAAATAGCTGTGGGACTCACGAAATTTATAAGGTTCTAGTTAATGGGTACTTACAAGAGTGGGAAGCCAGCTAGAATTTGTCTGTTTCTTGACTACACTTTTTGTGAAGGAGAAGGAAAGGAAGGAAAAACAGATTTGGATGCACACAACATATGAAGTATCAGAGGGGTAGCCGTGTTAGTCTGGATCTGTAGAAGCGACAAAGGGTCCTGTGGCACCTTATAGACTAACAGAGGTATTAGAGCATAAGCTTTCGTGGGTGAATACCCACTTCTTCGGATGCACTGCTTGCATCCGAAGAAGTGGGTATTCACCCACGAAAGCTTATGCTCCACTACCTCTGTTAGTCTATAAGGTGCCACAGGACCCTTTGTCACAACATATGAAGTTCCATGCTTCTATGTACAGAAGAAGGGAATTCAAAGAAAGTAAGCCATATTCTGCTCTGTTGTGCTGTTTTAGATTACAATGGAGTTACTCTGGATTTACACTGGTATAACAGCAGAATTTGGCCTAGCGATTAGCCACTTAACATAATCTCACACTTAAATTTTAATTTGACAGTGATAAACACGAACAGAAGCACTATTCAATAAAATAAGCTATGGCATGGGAGCCACAGGTGTGTTCAGCACCTCTGCAAGTCAGGCCATTAATGACAAAAATGAAAATTTGTGATTGAGGGAATTAGTAAACAAGAAGCATCAGGATAGTAGGTAATCCTTGGAAAGAGTCGGTCAAAATTAAAGGGTCTCAGTCAATGCTACTTATTACTTGAGCAAAAATAAAATGC
This sequence comes from Macrochelys suwanniensis, assembly GCA_033296515.1. NCBI lineage: Eukaryota > Metazoa > Chordata > Testudines > Chelydridae > Macrochelys > Macrochelys suwanniensis. The sequence continues at coordinate 80,706,460 of CM065779.1, forward strand.
TCTGTGTTATTAATGAATTGATCTGTGTAAAGAAGAATTAGTAGGCAAAGCAAAAGTGGATGGGAACCTGGGAGGCAGTGACCATGAGACAGTCAAGTTCAGGATCCTGACACAAGGAAGAAAGGAGAGCAGCAGAATATGGACCCTGGACTTCAGAAAAGCAGTTTTTGATCCCCTCAGGGAAGTGATGGGCAGGATCCTCTGGGAGAATAACATGAGGGGGAAAGGAGTCCAGGAGAGCTGGCTGTATTTTAAAGAATCCTTATTGAGGATACAGGAACAAACCACCCCGATGTGTAGAAAGAATAGTAAATATGGCAGGCGACCAGCTTGGCTTAACAGTGAAATCCTTGCTGATCTCAAACACAAAAAAGAAGCTTACAAGAAGTGGAAGCTTGGACAAATGACCAGGGAGGAGTATAAAAATATTGCTCAGGCATGCAGGAGTGAAATCAAGAAGGCCAAATCACAATTGGAGTTGCAGCTAGCAAGGGATGTTAAGAGTAACAAGAAGGGTTTCTATAGGTATGTTAGCAACAAGAAGGTGGTCAGGGAAAGTGGGGCCCCTTACTGAATGGGGGAGGCAACCTAGTGACAGGATGTGGAAAAAGCTAATGTGCTCAATGCTTTTTTTGCCTCTATCTTCATGAACAAGGTCAGCTCCCAGACTACTGCACTGGGCAGCGCAGTATGGGGAGGAGGTGACCAGCCCTCTGTGGAGAAAGAAATGGTTCAGGACTATTTAGAAAAGCTGGACGAGCACAAGTCCATGGGGCCGGATGCACTGCATCCAAGGGTGCCAAAGGAGTTGGCGGATGTGATTGCATAGCCATTGGCCATTATCGTTGAAAACTCATGGCGATCGAGGGAGTTCCTGGATAACTGGAAAAAGGTTAATGTAGTGCCCATCTTTAAAAAAGGGAAGAAGGAGGATCTGGGGAACTACAGGCCAGTCAGCCTCACCTCAGTCCCTGGCAAAATCATGGAGCAGGTCCTCAAGGAATCAATTCTGAACCACTTAAAGGAGGGGAGAGTGATCAGGAACAGTCAGCACGGATTCACCAAGGGCAAGTCATGCCTGACTAACCTAATTGCCTTCTATGATGAGAGAACTGGCTCTGTGAATGAGGGGAAAGCAGTGGACATGTTATTCCTTGACTTTAGCAAAGCTTTTGATACGGTCTCCCACAGTATTCTTGCCACCAAGTTAAAGAAGTATGGGCTGGATGAATGCACTATAAGGTGGATAGAAAGCTGGCTAGATCATTGGGCTCAACGGGTAGTGAGCAATGGCTCCATGTCTAGTTGGCAGCCGGTATCAAGCGGAGTGCCCCAAGGGTCAGTCCTGGGGCCGGTTTTGTTCAATATGTTCATTAATGATCTGGAGGATGGCGTGGATTGCACCCTCAGCAAGTTTGAAGATGACACTAAACTGGGAGGAGTGGTAGATACGCTGGAGGGTAGGAATAGGATACAGAGGGACCTAGACAAATTAGAGAATTGGGCCAAAAGAAATCTGATAAGGTTCAACAAGGACAAATGCAGAGTCCTGCACTTAGGACGGAAGAATCCCATGCACTGCAATAGACTAGGGACCGAGTGGCTAGGCAGCAGTTCTGCAGAAAAGGACCTGGGGTTACAGTGGATGAGAAACTGGATATGAGTCAATAGTGTGCCCTTGTTGCCAAGAAGGCTAACAGCATTTTGGGCTGTATAAGTAGGAGTATTACCAGCAGATTCAGGGACGTGATCATTCTGCTCTATTCTGCATTGGTGAGGCCTCATCTGGAGTACTGTGTCCCGTTTTGGGCCCCACACTACAGTAATGCACAACTGTTTTTGTCAGTAAATTCAGAAACTGACAGTATATATCTGGGGGTTGGCAAATGCCTGTTAAATGGCTTCATTACCACTTGAATGGCTCTTTAACAGTTTCAATATTGTGCTAATAGGTCTGGCAGGCTGGAAGGCTTTTTCACTTTTAAGTTACTAGATCCCCTCCAGAGTAAGAGTCACCAGGCTGCAGCAGCTAGCTGTGGGAGCCTGCAGGAAGGGTCAGAACAGGGATAGGAAGAGCTGGGAGGGTGGATACTAAGACCCAGTGATGTTCCAAATTTTCAGGTACCCTATGCAGCTGCATATGCCTAAGGAAGGCCCAGACCGTAAATTGGGAATTATTGTAGTTGACCATAAACCTGAGGAAACATCTGTGGGCAGGAAGTATGGAGATGTGGAAGTATGCGTCCTTAAGTTCGAGGTCAGCGTACCAGTCTCCCAGATCCAGAGAGGGAATAATCGCACTTAGGAAGACCATGCGGAACCTCAACTTTTTCATGAAGTTGTTGAGGCCTCGCAGGTCTAGGATAGGTCTGAGACTCCCCCTTGGCTTTGGTGATTAGGAAATAACGGGTGTAGAATTCCTTGCCCCTTAGCTCCTGAAGAACCTCCTCCACTGCTCCCGTGGCAAGTCTCTCTGCTGCTAAGTATTTCCACACACACTGGAAGCTTGTGTGCTGAAAGAGTATTCGCTGCACAGGTTTGAATGGCTGTAAATCAGTGCAAGTTGGTACCTCCCTGGGTCTCTTGTTATCCTTAAGATGCCTCTGTGTGATAATCCATGCAGTAGGTTGTGATGTCAAATAACTCACAGTGATGACTATGAGTCGCCAATGTGATGTGGCCGTGAAAAAAGCTGATGCGGTCTTGGGATGCATTAGGCGAGGTATTTCTAGTAGAGATAAGGAGGTGTTAGTGCCGTTATACAAGGCGTTGGTGAGACCTCATTTGGAATACTGTGTGTGGTTCTGGTCTCCCATGTTTAGGAGGGATGAATTCAAACTGGAACAGGTGCAGGGAGGGGCCACTGGGATGATCCAAGGAATGGAAAACCTGTCGTATGAAAGGAGACTCAAGGAGCTTGGTTTGTTTACCTTAACTAAAAGAAGGCTGAGGGGAGATATGATTGCTCTCTTTACATATATCAGAGGGATAATACCAGGGAGGGAGAGGAATTATTTCAGCTCAGTACCAATGTGGACACAAGAACAAATGGATATAAACTGGCCATCAGGAAGTTTAGACTTGAAATTAGACGAAGGTTTCTAACTATCAGAGGAGTGAAGTTCTGGAACAGCCTTCCAAGGGAAGCAGTGGGGGCAAAAGACCTATCTGGCTTCAAGATTAAGCTAGATAAATTTATGGAGGGGATGGTTTGATGGGATAACATGATCTTAGTCAAAAGTCAATTAATTGGCATCAGTGGTAAATAGGACCAATGGTCAATGATGGGATGTTAGAAGTTACTACAGAGAACTTTTTCCTGGGTGTCTGGCTGGTGAGTCTTGCCCACATGCTCGGGGTTCAGCTGATCGCCATATTTGGGGTCGGGAAGGAATTTTCCTCTAGGGTAGATTGGTAGAGGCCCTGGAGGTTTTTCGCCTTCCTCTGCAGCATGGGGCATGGGTCACTTACCGGAGGATTCTCTGCATCTTGAAGTCTTTAAACCATGATTTGAGGACTTCAGTAGCTGAGACATAGGTGAGAGGATTATTCCAGGAGTGGGTGGGTGAGATTCTGTGGCCTGCATTGTGCAGGAGGTCAGACTAGATGATCATAATGGTCCGTTCTGACCTTAAAGTCTATGAGTCTATGAGTCTAACTCAAGCTAGGCTCAGTCTCTTTATTAAACTCTCAACTAGTAAGACCTGACCTCACAAGTATCAAGTGCCAGTACAAATGTCTGGCACACACAAACATATTTCACATGTCGTTCTCCAACCACATACCTGTGGAGAAAGAAAGATGTAGTTTCACTGTCTTATGACCTCCCACTCAGGATCTGCTTTCTTTGCCTGAAAAGAGGTGCATGTTAAATTGCTTCTACCCTGTAGAGATTGTCTGCATGGGAACCTCTCCCAAGGTATGGTCTAGAGTTGGTCTTAGGCTCTCTGATATTATTAGCTAAGAGAAAAATAAAGGAGACTAAGTCTACTTCAGGGGGAGTATACATCATTTAGTAGTCTCCTGTGTGGTCCTGTCTTACAAAGATTTCAAGGATATTGAGACTAACTAAATCTTCCTCTCACCTTCTCACACACATACACATGCACAGACGGTTCTTTATGGAAACTGAAACATTCTGTGTTGCTACCCCTGGACATCCTCTGCATGTTTGTTGTCCAGTATTTCATTTGTATATCTTGTAGGAAACCTGCATCCACAGAAACAATCATTTCATTTTTCCTGCATGTCATTTTTCTAATGAAGTACAGTGGTGTATATTTTCCTTCTGACTGTATGCAGAACTAAATTCCTGTGGTTTACTTGTGTGTTAGTTAGTTTACTTTTTAAAAAATTATGAGGTATCAGAAAAAGGAAAAAGAAAAGGAGACCTTTACATTTGTATTAAAAATATATCATGATCTGAAAACCAGAGGCCAATCTGAAAAAGATGTAATTAATTATTTTAAGTGTCCTAAAGTCAAAAGGACTTGAAATCTATATACTGTAAAATTTGGGTTGAATTATAGCTTTGCCCTGGTCTTGAAGCAAAGAGGAGAGGGTTGTTGCACTGCCCTTGGAGCAGGCTGGAAGGAGGATTGTGAGTCTAACTCCAGGGTTTCCTCTTGCTTCAAGTGGGAAGTACACTGTGCCAGATCTTCATGCATCATACTCCCCTGGAGTGCTGTTGCAATTACAGTGGCCAGCATGTTGATGCAATGAAGCCAAGGCTCCCCCAGTATCTTCCCTCATGCACAGTTGAGGGAATAATGGCTCTTCCCTATGGCTGCTACCCAGAGTGTGGGCACACCAGGCAGGAGTGTAATGGGTTGCTTTATGTTGCATTACTCTGTTGCACAGCCACGAATGCTAGGTCACAATATGGCCTCTGTCATAATATAGAAACTTCTTTTTGTCTCGACTGTTGGCATACAAAAGTTGACAATTATACATTTTTTCATTATTTTTTGCCTTTGATTTCTGCTGTCTCAGCCAACTTCTCCGTAGCCTACTCTGCTCTGTTTAATATCAGTTTCTTGTAGGCAGCTGGGTTGCTTACAAGATTCTTAAGAAAGGTCAGGGCTGGCACACAACATTTTGGCACCTGAGGCAGGGAGCTCAAATGACGTCCCCATGCCCCCTCACTTGGGCCAAAATTTTGAAAAGTCTCAATCCTGCCGTCTTCCTGTTCTGCTCCTCTCATGGTACTGCTCTGCTACGTACCGCAATAATGGAGAACTAACAACTTAAAATGCCTTGTTCAAAAATTTTGAGTAACACTTAACTTTCAAATGTCTGAACAGCAAATATAACTTTTCTTGTCCGCATAGTAAACACTGGCATTTTTATCTGTTTGAATAATCAAAGTGGTGCTTTCCGTGCCACCTTGGTTGCAAAGATTTGAACTGCTTCTGCTTCCTGAAAGTCCACAGTCTGGGCCAGCTCATGCTCTATTGAGATGGTTGCAAGGCTGACCAGCCTCTCCTGTGTCATTGTGGCGCATAGATGTGTTTTTATTAACTTCAGCTTGGAGAAGCTGTGTTCTCCACTGGCAACAGTTACAGGAAGTGTTAGAAGTATGCGCAGAGCAACAAAAGCATTTGGAAAGAGGGTGGTCATCTTATTTGTGCACATATATTCCAGAACAGCCTTTGGAGTTGATCCTGCTGAAATGTATCCTGAAAGGGCTTTCAGTTCATCACCTAAATCACTCACATCAATATTGCACATGTCATCATGTGTCAACACTGTCTGTAATGCCCTGAATTGCTGGTGTAGAGCTTCTTCAGGTATAGTGAGGAGTTTTGGAATATCATACAACATCCCAAGTATTGTACAATCTAGCACCTGGTTAAAGAATTCAACTTTGAATTGTTGTTTGGGGTCTCTTATGGGATTATCCTGTGCCTCGTAATCAAAATGTCTTCTTCTTTGGTGACTCTTGTATTCTTGAATGGGTGGGAAAATAGCTTCAGTGTGGAGTTCCCCTGCCAACTTCTGTGCACTCTTCAGAACATTTTGAAATCCCTCATCTGACCGGTAAGATTGTAGGTATGACTTTGCTTTGTCCAGTTGTTCCATTGCTCCAGATATATCAAGGTCAGCACCTTGGAGTCTCTTGCTTACAACATTTATTTCAAACAGTATGTCATGCCACAGCACTAAGCAACACAGAAATTTGAAGTTATGTATGTTTCTGGTTATTCCATTTCCCTCTACCACTGTTCTCCCACAAACAGTTCCTGTCATAGCATTATCCTCCATAATGGCAACTATGGCATCATCTATCTTCCCAATTTGGTGTTTGATAGGCTTTATCGTCTCCACTCAACTTTCTCATCGTGTGGCACTCAGTGATTTCAGTGTCAGAGAGGATGTTCCCAGATGTTCTTTCAAAATTTGCCATCAATGAGTTGATGCAGAGAAAAATACATAGATGCTTTGAATTACATTAAAAAATTCAGCAGCCTCACTAGAAGCTGATGCTGCATCACTGACCACCAAGTTCAATGAATGAAAACTGCATGGGACAGAAAAAGCTCGAGGGTTTAACTCTCAGATCTGTGTCTGCACTCCTCTGTTTTTTCCTCTCATGTTGGCACCATTATCGTAGCCTTGACCTTTCATATGCAGTTCCCGTATCTTCCAGCTTTTTAAGAAGCACATTTGTCATACCAGCTCCCGTAGTATCATCAATGTCAATAAATTCTAGAAAATGCTCTGACAGTCACCATTGCAGGGACATTTTCACTAGGTTCTGTTGTTGTTACAAAATGCACCATTAAAGTCATTTGTTCCGTATGGCTGATGTCAGGTGTGCAGTCCAGAATAACAGAGTAATATCTTGCTGACTTCAGATCTGCCACAATCTTCTGTTTGGCTTTTGTTGCCAGTAACTGCATGATCTCATTTTGAATTGTTTTTCCAAGGTAGTGGTGTGTGTGTACATTTCTTGTGTGGTGACTCCTCTTAGATGCTCCTGGAGTACAGCATCAAACTCAGCCATCAGCCCCACCCGCCGTGGCAGCTCACCTCCGCCTGGATCATCTAGATTTAAGGAACTAAACTCAGCAGCAGCAGTTTTTTGCGCCTCCGCCACACTCTGATCTACACATTTCTTCAGGAATGTGCATGGTTACATCCATTTGCCATGATGATATGGATGCTGCAGTAGCTGCCAGGTCACCTGCACTCAGACTAACTGGAAGATCAGGCATCGCCTCATCACTCACATCCTCACTGGGACCGGAAGACTCACCATGAACATTTGTGTCTATGTATCTCAGGAGAGCTCCCTCCTGCTTAGATAGAAAAGCTTCCTTTGCTTTCTTTCTTTTTCTCAATGCTGCCCCAGAGGGGCGTTTTCTTTCACTCATGACTGCTGTTCTGAGGCAGCTATAGTGGCTCTCGAGTCTCAACACTCAATTGAAGGGGACAAATAAGCAGGCTGGTAGCAGGGCCTGAGTGAGGGAAGATATCAGCATCTTAAGGGCCTAACTGGCTCCTACTACTTCAGTTGACTGTCTGTTCTCCTCAGGTGGGTTCAGGGAAGCAGCAGGAAACAGGAAGCTCCCTGAGAAGCTGCTGTTAATCAGTCTAGGCTCCTGGGTGTGCTAGAGAGGTACATAAGAGCATAGGCGCTGACTTTATTCAGCGCCGGTGGGTGCTCGCACCGGGCCCCACCCCAACTCCACCCCGGCCCTGCGCCAACTCCACCCCTTCCCCCCCCCCCCGCCTCCTCCCCCGCGGCAAGCCTGGAAGGGAGGGGGAAGAAGCAGAGCACCCACCGACAGCTCCCCGCCGGCTCCCCCGCCCAGCTCGCCTCCACCTCCTCCTCCGAGGTGCCGCTGCTTCGCTTCTCCCCACCCCCAGGCTTGCCGCTCACCAAACAGCTGATTCTCGCAGGAAGCCTGGGAGGGACGGGGGAGAAGCGGAGCAGAGGCGCCTCAGGGGAGGAGGCAGAACGGAGGTGAGCTGGGGTGGGGGTGGGGTGCAGAGGAACCGCTCCCTGCCCCAGCTCACCTCCACTCCACCTCTGCTTCCTCCCCTGAGGCGCTGCTGCTCTGCTTCTCCCCCCTCCCTCCCAGGCTTGCTGCGAGAATCAGCTGTTTCCTTGTGGGTGCTCCAGCCCCAGAGCACCCACGGAGTCGGCGCCTTTGCATAAGAGGCTCCTCCTCCTCTCTCTCCCTGTAACTCCTGCTGCTCTCTGTTATTCCCTCTCACCTTTTCTCCTGTCTGCCTGTTATGTCTCTTGTGCCCTCCCTCCTCCAGCACAGCACTCCACCCCACCATCTTTGTGCATCTAGAGCAGAGAGAATACATATGCACTAGCAACAGACACTTTTTTCTACACTCTGGGTCCTAGTGGCACCTCTCCCTTCCCAGTCTGGCACTTGAGGTGGCCGCCTCAGTTCGCCTCATGGTAAGGCCAGCCCTGAGAAAGGTTAATCCAGGCTCTTGACTAAACATTTTTTAAAAGAAAAAGAATTTTGAAAGGAGACCAGAGACCTGTAAGAAACTGTTTAAAAGGCAAGACAGACACAGGGTGGGGGAAGGTGTGTATATATAACACAAAGGATATGACAATACTTTGTGTATAGTCATTTTCACTTTTCACATCACCCTCATCCTGTTTGTTTTTCACAGATTACCGAGGGAAAGAAAAAAAATTTAAAGTAGAAAAATGTGAATGTCAAGCTAAACATTTAACAGGAAACTGGAAAGAAGGTGTAGTGTCTTTTAACAGATTATATTAAAATGTTTAGATTTCAAATAATCAGTGTCCCTTTAACATCATGAAAGAAACCTAAACAGCTGCCTGGGACATGTCTTTGGACAATCAGTGTCAAAACCATGGTTATATCTTTTATTTCAGATAGTATTTGCAGTTTGTACATTGTGAAAGGTGCAGCTTTATTTTAAGTGTTCATATGCCTCAAAGTAGCTTTGCTGTTTATGCAAAAGTAACATAGTTGGGGAGTACTTTTTACACCTGTTGATCGACATATGAAGAGTCCAGATAACAAACATCTATACTTAGCATCTTACTCTCCATCCAAAAATAAATGCTTATGGCTCTACAGGGCTCTTAGCTTTAAAAAAAGTATTTGTGCATAGTTGACACTGGTGGCATGGTAGCATTAAGCTATCATGATTACTGGCTACATCATTCTTAAGCTAGTGGATAAAGGTCTTCACTTTTGAGTTAGACATTTTATAAGGGAAATATGCCAGGAACCATTGACACCATAGAGAAATAAGAATGTAGCCTTTGGGTTGCTTTGGAGAGTGCCACTTAAATTTTAAATATATCTATATTTAGTTCCCTCAGACTGGAGTTCAGCAGAGACTGCAGGACAGAACTCCAATTTTCCCCCCTCCCTGCTATGTTCCAATCTAGGGTCTTTAATTCAGTCCGAAGTGGAAACCCTTCTTTCAAATCTTTCCCATACCTGTTTCCTCTAGTTTACATTGCTGTTAAGTCTTTGACATTGAGTGGTGACACTCGCAATTAGATAAGATCACCTGCCAGATTTGTTAATGTCACTTGCAGACTCAGATCTTCTCTCAAAATAGCATCATGTCATGATGCAGTGCCACTGAACTTCCCCAAAATGTTTTGGCATGAGGTCATGTGCTTCACCTTTGTTTCAACTTGACAGTCTTCATATGTACTTACTTGTTAGGTTTTTCCAATTTGACACTGAAGTATGTCTGGGCAGATAAGGAGAAGTGAGTTGCTGACCTGCTTTGAAATGCACCCTCACGTTCCCACTTTTCTCTCTCCTTGCAAAGATGAAGGATTTTTGGCTGTAATGAAAATTTTTGCTTTCTTTTCTCAGAGTACAAACCCGCAGATTTAAAAAGCTAATCTTGCCCCAGATTACACAGAAAAATAGAATCAATCATAGAAGTGTAGAGCGGAGGGGATGTCAAAATATCATCTAATCCAGGGATCGGCAACCTTTGGCATGCAGCCCACCAGGGTAAGCCCCCTGGCGGGCCAGGCTGGTTTGTTTACCTGCTGCGTCCACAGGTTTGGCCGATCGCGGCTCCCACTGGCTGCGGTTCACCACTCCAGGCCATTGGGGGCTGTAGGAAGCGGTGCGGCCCGAGGGAGGCGCTGGCCGCCGCTTCCCACAGCCCCCATTCACCTGGGACAGCGAACTGCGGCCAGTGGGAGCTGCGATCGGCCGAACCTGCAGACACAGCAGGTAAACAAACCGGCCCGGCCCACCAGGGGGCTTACCCTGGCGGGCCACGTGCCAAAGGTTGCCAGTCCCTGATCTAATCCATCCCCCGATACCAAGGCAGGATTTACTATACCTAGACCATTTCTGATAGGTGTTTGTCCAACTTTCCACAACCAAATCTCTGTACAACTTTTCATGAGTGATGTACCCGAGTATTTGGTTTCTAATATCTAAACTATATTGTTAAATCTATTCACCTAAATTTGGGTTATTGCTGATTATGTACTCTATGTATCATATGACTTTTAAAACCAAACTCTGTATTTGTGGATAATTTAAGCACTATACCCAGATGTACAGACACTCTTTTTCTGAACCTATGTATTATATAATTTTTTTAACATTCGCTTTCATAAATTTTTTATACTTAGACCATTTCTGAACCTCCAATTCCAGGGATTCCACAACTTCATTAGGTAATAATCTCTTCCAGTCCTTAACTATCCTTATCATTAAAAAGATTTTCCTAATATTCAGGCACCCCAAATAAAATCCTAGAGACTTTAATCTCCACCACTGCCGCAACAAATTGTAAATGTACTTTGCTATGCTGCTGCATATGCCATGTTTCTGATATTGTCAAGTTACTGGAAGTGCATTCTGTGACACCCTAGTACCCCAATATTCATCACTGACATGTAATTAGGATATGTTTTGTACAAATATGCCTTGTGAGGTATCATTCTAAAAGTCTTCATCTGCTAGACATTAATATCTCATTGGATTGTATGTGCTATCGCCATATGTGAAGTTATGAAGTTTGGCTATGTATGTGTTACTGAAACATGTTGTGAGGTTGAAAAAACCCACAAGCAGCCTTTCAGGTACAACAGGAAAAGGCCAAACAATGTTAATGGCTTATTGAGGAAATGCACCCACAAACACAAGGATTACCCCAGGAACTGTGTACAATAGAAACCTCTCAGAGATCGCGCTACACAATAGGAACTGTTTGACCCAGGTCACAGCAAAAGAGCTTTCCAGCAAGTGGGAAGAAGATATAAAAGGGGGAAATTGACATCATGTGAGTACCCCACTCTCCCTACAACAACACACCTGGAAACACCTGAGGAATAAAGACTGAACAGGGGGAAAGTGATGGGCCCAGGCTAAAGGAATTTCTAGCCGGTGTATGAAAATCTAGGAAACCCAAGCTGCAAAGCCAAGGCAGCTTGTGTCTTAAGAATCTGCCAGCATGTTTAGCAAATTCTCACCCTGAGTGATAATTCTTATCCTACCTATCTAGTAACATTAAGCTCAGTTTGCGGTATTGTTTATTTACTACAGGGATCGATCGGCAACCTTTGGCACGTGGCCCATCAGGGAAATCCGCTGGTGGGCTGGGATGGTTTGTTTACCTGCAGCGTCCGCAGGTTCGGCCGATCGCAGCTCCCACTGGCCGCCGCAGTTCACCGTTCCAGGCCAATGGGGGCTGCAGGAAGTGGCGTGGGCTAAGGGATGTGCTGGCCACCACTTCCTGCAGCCCCCATTGCCCTGGAACAGCGAAATGTGGCCAGTGGGATCTGCGATCAGCTGAACCTGCAGACGCTGCAGGTAAGCAAACTGGCCCGGTCCGCCAGCGGATTTCCCTGACAGGCCACATGCCAAAGGTTGCCAATCCCTGATTTACTAGGTAATCTGCTTTGATCTGTTTGCTATCACTTATAATCACTTAAAATTTATCATTTTGTAGTTAATAAACGTATTTTGTGTTTTAATCTAAACCAGTGTGTGTTTGACTAAGGTCTCTGGGGCAAATCTTAGCTTGGTTACCACAAGTGTGCATGGTCCTTTTCACTTTGAGGGAGAGGCGGACTGGGTGTTAAACCCATGTGCTGGCCAGATTTGACCAGGGCAGGATGGTACTGCTCTGGGGTCCTAGTCTGAGAGGCTGGTGGTTAGAGAGTCTGCATGTGACTGCAGAGGGGTGTGTCCCTACCTGTGTGAATGCTGGTGAAAGTGGAAGCTTGGACGGCTTTGCAACTTGTCACAGTAGCACAGTGTGAGAGGGAGCCCAGGGTGGTGGGTTACAGGGCTCAGTGGTACCACAGTTCCAGGTGGCACCCCAGGGGGAACCCGTCAAACACACTTTCTTTCATTTCATACCAGAAAGGGAAAATACAAAATCTTGATTATATAGATTTATTTCTACTTTCAATTTTTATTAATAAAGAAATGAACATTACAAACAATGATTTTTAAAACAGAGATTACATTAAAGCTTCTCAGAATTGTATGTGTTCCTTGCATTCACACTTTCAAAAGAAAATTTAGATTTACTTTACAGAATTTCATTAATGGAAATAAGTAATACATATAGTCTTCCTGGTGCTTTGGAAGCCCTATTTTTGGTGTTTTAAAATTAATTAAGGAGCCATCTTTATTTAAAAAGGCATATTGTGTATTGTTTATATATACAGACTCTTGTTATATTTAATATGTGGTGACGGACAAATTTTATAAACATATTTAAATTTTTAAATAGTACATTAAGGAACCTTGAGAATTGTTGAAATACACAGGCATTAGGCTTCAGATTTCAAGTTGCAACTTTAATGGGGTTTTCAGTATGTGTTTAAAACATACACACTATGTTATTTTGATTTAGTGTTCTGCATGTTTTAAGATCTTATGGTAGAATGGGAAAATATTTAGGGGCTTTCTGTACTCAGTTTTTCATGTCTCTGCTCGGTTTGTATGCTTGATGAAAGTTTTAAAATTTTTATAGCATAAGTTGTATTTAAATACAGTCATAAGCAATTTACTGTAAACACTAAGGCTCAATTTTTCATATAGGTGTGCACCTAAGTGTGCATGGACTTGTACACAAATCTATTGCAGGCACAAAGTTCTTCAGATGCACATGTGCAGAGCTGTGTACCTACACATACCTATAAATGCACACAAGATCCAGACTTGCCATGCACATTGGAAGATAGGCGTGACTAAGTCTGGTATGAGCAAAAGTGCATATTTAGACATACGCCTGTTTGAAAATTTGGTCCTTAGTGGATTTCAGAAAATGCTCAGCTGTGAGCATTTTCTTTGGCATTCACCAAGTACTTAGTGCAGGATCTTTCCTTGGCATATTTTAATTCCCAGTAATTATAAATGCTGCCAAAGTTTAAATTTATCAAATCTAATTTCATTATGACCATACCTGCTCATTTTTGCTATTTGTGTTTGTGTGTTTGTATTTGCATGTCTCCATCAGAATTTCATGGTAAGTGAAGCAAGACATTCTCATTGTAGTTTGCACTCTGCAGTTCACTGAAATAATATGGGACATTCATTCTACTCCACTATAATCAAGCTTCACTATGCCTGTTGTTCTATTATATAAAATTAATATCAGTATTTTATTACATTTGTTGCACCAGGAGGTGTAAATAAATAGACTCTCAAATATCAAAGTGAGAAAAGCAAAGCTTGTTTTTGTGGTATAGGGTAATGATAGTTGAATGATTTTATGGTTGAAGCAGACATGGATAACTGCAGTTTGGTAGTATAGGTGTAAAATTCCTGATTTTTTAGCGGACTGACCCTTTGAGGGATTGAGTTATAGGAGTTGCTAGTGCTCAGGCCATCTCAGAATCAGACTCATAGTTACTATATTTGTGCCAAAATTTAGTTTATGTTGAAACAAGTTCTAAACAAAAATATATTGATTTCACAATTCTATGTACTGTATTTGCTATACAAGCACACAATTGTTTAAAGTTATTTTTATCCAGTACAATATGTCATACAAAACTTTACTGCCTTATACTTCATTAAACTATACTGGCATATTCAAAGATAAATACTTTGCAAAATCTTACTGGTATATATGCTATTGCTGGCTGATGAGGCTTCTGCATCACTCCCACCCCCAAAAGAAACTGTTTAAAAACTGCTACTTTGGATTAAGGCAGTAAGTTCAGTCAGTTGTATTGCTGCTCTAAGCTGTTAATGTCTTTTTGTGTGCATGCATGTGTGTCTGTTAGAATAGGACTAGCACTTCGGATAAACGGTAACTGCTTCATACCCCTCTGGTGGCCTCATGCGGGCTCGCGCATGAGTTTCACAGTATAATTGTCCCTCCACAAAGAAGTAGCCCTTTTGTTTTAGGTTGGTATTGCAGTCAGAGCACACAAAGCATTCTGGGTGCCGGTACTTGTCACGTGCCTTCACCACTGTACCACTGTTTATGAAAATAAAGAAGAGAAAACTAGATTAATAGAGGAGAATTAATTTAGAGTAGAACAGAAATGCATGGCAACATGACATATAAAATAAATACTGTTTCTCTATTGTAGGGGACGGAGTTATGTGCATGTTCTGCTAAGTGCTAGGAAAATATTTTAAAGCTGGAAGTTGATTCTGAGCAGACCTTTTCCTGTGTAAATATAAAATGACATATGGAAGTCTCAGTACTCCACTGGAAGATCAGTATTTCAAAGACCACTGCCTCTTTCAACTATTACATACAGGGTATAATGTAGCCCAGCAGTGAGGGAGTGAAAAGAGTTTAGAAATCAATTCCTCTGACTTAGCCTCCAAGACCTGAATTCGGGATTCTCTGTATTCCTGTTTGAATTACTGAAACCATTGAATTGGGAGTTGGGTACCTTACTCCATTAGGCAGCTTTGAGAATCCCAGCCTGAAACAGTACAGGCTATGCAGCTGCTCTTTTCAGTATATGTGTTAATGATTGAGTGTGTCAAGAGGTACCAAGAAGCTTGAACTCACCTCTGCAAGTGAAAAATAAGTTATATTTGAAAAGTGAGCTGAATGTACAGAAAATGTTTAAGACATTATGTTAATGATTTTGGACAGTTTATTTTTTTAAGCTTTTCAATGCACCTGTAATTTCTTTGATTTTTCTAAAATTACAAACAGAAAATTCCTTAGAAAATCCTCCTCTATTTTGTAATCCCTTTTGAAGATTTATGCTATAGCTATAACTTTATTAAAATTAAGAAAAAACAACTTACACAATGCCATTCCCACATTTGTCACACAATGGCACTTTTTGTACACTTCCTGCACCTGAAGGCATATTTGTTACTGGTGCTCTCACACTCCTTGTACCAACGGGACGTCCATCTGAGAAAGGAGAACATTCTCATTTATTTACAATATAATACAGAAGCATCTGGCTATAACTAAATGCTTGCTTGAGGGTATCCACTTTATATTGATTTAGAAGTAAGGCCCTGCTTGAATTGCAGGATGATTGTCAAAAAATTGCAGCTGAGTTCCGGACAAGCCGTGGAAAATTGTGGAAAAGTTATAATGGACCTTATTATTTGTGGTAATAAAGTCCATTATTATTTTTTTTGCGATTTTTCTGCTGTCAGCCATCAGGCGCTCAAAGCAGCGGCCCCCTACGGTCAAAATTGTGGTGGAAGCCTAATGCAGAATCTGCAGTTTCCGTAATATCGCAAGTTAAGTAGGGCCTTATTTATAAGCTTTTGCTTTCATTAAGTAATGTTAGAGTTTCTCTATACAAGAACCTTTACAACAACCTTTTTTTAATTTTGAAGGACCAAATCTTTCATCATCAAAGTTAGTGGGAATATTGCTATTAACTTCAGCGGGAGTAGGATTGGCCCTGAGTGTTGTTCTGCTTTAAAGTCAGCTAATGAAAAGATTACTTGTCATTAAAGCTACGATTTAGTCATGGGTATTTTTAGTAAAAGTCATGGACAGGTCACGGGCAATAGTGACTTTTACTAAAAATACCCCTAGCTAAATCTTACCTGTGGGGAGGGGCAGCCCAGGGCCCCGCTGCTGCCACTCCAGGTGGGGGGCGGCCTGGTGCCCAGCCACCGCTGCTCCGAGCGGGTGGCAGCCGTGGCCCTGCTGCTGTGGCTCCGGGCACCAGGTGGCCCATGGCCCCACTGCTGCAGTTCTAGGCAGAGGCAGCCTGGGGCACCGCTGCTGTTCCCAGACCACTGCTCTGGGGCAGCGCCCAGGACCAAGTTGCCTGGGGATTCTGGGCCCAGACCAGCTGCTTGGGTGGCCCTGGGGTCAGCCGCTGCAGCTGCGGAAGTCACGGAGGTCCCGGAAAGTCATGGAATCCGTGATATCCGCCTCCACTTTGGGCGGTCCGGGGCCCCGCTGCCACCGCTCTGGGCCAGCGGGCGGCTCAGGGCCCATGAAAGACTCACAGCCTTACTTGTTATTTATAGAGTTAACCTTCAAATTCATTCTGAAAGATTGATAACACAATCTGAATAAAAAGTCATATCAAACTTTAAGCAAAAATCTATTATGACATTATACATGCCTTTTCTTGTAAACTGTTAATTTTAGATTAATTTTGTTTAAATTCTTCTCTTTATATTTAGTACAGGTATAATAAAACTGTCAGAATTTCATAATGCTCTTTTCCCATCTGCTTTATTGTTAAAAACTCATCAATTATAGTATTATTGATAGAGTATAATTATGGGAAAATGCAAGTGCAAACTGTATTCTCTTCAAACCAATTTTCTAGCATCATTTTGTTTTTTATTTAGAAGTGTGTGTGAGAGAAGAAACTTAATTGAGGAAAGAGTTTAAAATTCTTCGCCCTTCTTTTCCTGGTTTAGAAAGAGATGCCCAACTTTCTTTTCCTATTTCAGTGGTATTTTTATCTCATCCCAAAACTTTTCTCATGCAACATTTTTATCATTCAGTCAAAATATTTTTGCACATTATCATTCTTAAAAACCAGATAAGAGATTCTGAAAAACATGATTGATAAATGGACGTCTTAAGACTAGTTAATTGTCATAGCACAAGTTAAATATTTAATAAAAGGGGTAAAGCAGCAAAATGTGAAATTGAATTTTCTAGCTCTAATCCTTGTATATCTTCTTTTCAGGTTTTCCCTTTTCAACACATGTAAAAAATAGAGTGCTGTGAACAGATATATATACAGTAAATTGCTGCTAACCAGAATCCTCGGAGACTAAATCCTGGAGCACCTTAAATGAGCCAGATTGACGTGGTTGACTGGGCCCTTCCGGATTGTCATGCAGCATCCTGTACACATCAGATTGAGGTACAGAGGTTGGTACTGGTTCACTGCAACATGAACAAGGGATGAGCAGGTAAAGAGAGTTAACCAATATAACTTTAAAGCAGTAGAGCTACTGGACATAAGAGTATGATTCAATAAGCAAAGTTATGATAAAAATCAGTTTACAGAATCATTGAATAGACCTTTCCTCCCCGCAACTAGATTGGCATGCTTTGTACAGTGGTGAAGTTCTGATATGATATCTTTCTTAAGTTAAATAAATATTCCTGTTATTGCTGCACAGTATTCTCATGAGAAAAGTTCTCATTTTACAAATAAATATCAAAGTTTATTCAAGCTCTGAAAAGTGACTGCTAAAATGGCACCTTCTGATTAATCAACATATCCAAAGACTGTGTCTTTGAGCCTGATTTCTGCACTTTCCTGATAAACCAAGTTTTAGTACTATTAGCCCAGGAGAGCAAATATAATCAGGGGAGAGTAATCTGGATTTCATAAAAATGCTAATTATGATTATTATTCATACTATTTATTATTTACTATTCTGTTCTGTCTCATGCATCAGCTATATTTAGAATGCAAAATCTTTATTACTGCTGATGTTGAAAAGACAGAATTTAGCTTGATTTTCAGATCCTAGGTTGAGTTTATGGGATTGGCAGTTAGAAAAGTCATCTCTTGATTTATAAATTTAAAAAATTAGATGTAGAAGTCTAGCTAGAGAATAAATATGACACCCTGGGATGTTATTTTTACAGTTAATTTTCTTGCTATAGCTTCATTGGAAATGGGCCATTAGTTGTCTTTACTCTCAAAACAGCTGCAGCCCTATAAGTCTGCAGCCAAGTCAC
The DNA here is from genome assembly GCA_033296515.1 of Macrochelys suwanniensis. Lineage (NCBI taxonomy): Eukaryota > Metazoa > Chordata > Testudines > Chelydridae > Macrochelys > Macrochelys suwanniensis. Next base: position 80,724,577 of record CM065779.1, read on the forward strand.
CAGCTGCTTTTTGACCTAATTTCCAGAATACCATTTTCAGGTCAGATAGTTTCAAGGGTAATATTAAAACATGATATCATTCACACTATTAAGAAAGGTTTGCAGAAATCTGAACAACCCAGTCTTTCTGCAAGGCATCAACAGCCAATCACTAGTTACTATATTAATTGTTATGATAAGATAATCATTGTGATTTACTTAACTTACATTCATAGGAAAAGACAATGAAATAAATGTTCCAGTTGCAAATGTTTAAAAGCCAAGCTTTATTAAATGGAAAATCTGGTTTTTTTTAAATTAAATAAAATTGGTCTGTTGCTTACTTTTTGTAGTGACTGCCTTAACAAAATAAACACACAGGGAGAAAATCAGACTCCATTAAAGTCAATGGCAAAATTCCCATTGACTTTAGTAGGGCCAGGATTTTATCCCTAATATTTCATATTAGCTGTCTTATAATAAGCATTATTACTAACAAGATATGCAGGTATGGTGAAGAACAGACGCCCTGGATGCATTGTGAAGAATTAGGCTGAAGACAAAGGGGTTTCAACTTTTTGAGTATTAGGGGAACTAAGTAGAAGCAGTATCATATACTTTAATGAAGCATATTACTGTATTTATACAGAGATAAATGTTAATTTTAAGTCTCTCATTATGAGCTTGCTCCTACTCCCAATTTTATGGTAAAACTCCCATTGCTTGCAAGGGGGTTGGATTGGGCTTTGTGTGTGTCCATCTGTCTGGGGTTTTTTGAGAGTAAGGTTTAGAATTTGAAATGGATTAGAAATAGACTCAGTGACTGGTCAAAAATCTTTTGTTCTATGTTTGCATGTTAGATGCCATGAATGTTTATAATCCTAATTTGTGGTCAAACTGGGAGGTCATATTCAGTGGGAGCCTGGAGAGGTCTGTCCCAGGTCTGGTACTAGTTAATGTTGGATAATGAGAGTATGCTTATGAAATTTATGGATGTCACCAAGCTGAGAGGGGTTGCAAGCACTTTGAAGGACAGGATTAGAATTCAAAATGACCTTGACAAGTTGGAGAGTTGCTCTGAAATGAACAAGCTGGAATTCAATAAAGGCGAAGGCAAAATCATATGTACAAACACAAAATGGGGAATAACTGGCTAGGCAGGAGTACTGCAGAAAAGGATCTGGGGGCTATAGTGGGTCACAAATGGGATGCAGTTGCAAAAAAGTCAAGTATCATTCTGAAGTGTATTAATATGGGTGTCATATGTAAGACACAGGAGGTAATTATTCTACTCTGCTTGGCACTGGTGAGGCCTCAGCTGGGGTATTGTGTCTAGTTTTGGGTGCCACACTTTAAGAAAGATGTGGACAAATTGGATAGAATCCAGGGGAGAGTAACAAAAATTATAAAAAAGTTTAGAAAACCTGACCTGAGGAAAGTTAAAAATAACTGGGCATGTTTAGTCTTGAGAAAAGAAGACTGAAGGGGACCTGATAACAGTCTTCCAGTATGTTAAGGGCTGTTATAAAGAGGACTGTGATCAATTGACCTTCATGTCCACTGATGGGCTTAATCTATAGCAAGGAAGATTTAGGTTAAATATTAGGGAAAACTTTGACTAAAAGATAGTTAAGTACTGGAATAGATTACAAACAGAGGTGGTAGAATCCCTGACATTGTAGTTTTTAAGAACAGGATAAACAAACATCTGTCAGGGATGGTCTAGGTGTACTTGGCCTTCCTCAGGATGGGGTGGGGCTGGAATAGATGCCCTCTTGAGGTCCTTTCCAGCTCTACATTTCTGTGATTCCCCAGCCAGATTTCTCTGAGCTATTTTTAAAACAGTGAACTAAATATCTTTCCTCCTCAGCATACTACTTTTTACTCTTGTTGAAAGTACTGTAGATAAGACATATGAATTGTTATTAAATGTACTTTGGACAACAAAGACTGCAGCAAGTAACAGGAAAAACTTTCCATTTAAGTTAAAAAAATTTGTTTTTTATTCCTACTAATGGTTGATTTTTAACTCCTTACCCAGATTTACTTATTTTTAACATGTTCCAAAGAAAAATCATAAGTAATGGTTGTAGAATTACTTGCCACACACAAAAATTACTTACCAGACACTAGGCTTTAAGATATTTTTTCCAAATTCATGCACAGGGAAAAGTAACCCCCAACAGTTGAGACATTTCAGGGCTCTGTGCAGGGTCAGTTCCCAAAGTGGGGATGCCGTTGCCAACTATTAAACCTGAATCCTTAGACTTAATCCAGGATTACACAGGGGGAGAAAGCTAGTTTGCTTTTTAAAAAAGTGTTATTGATGATGGATAACCAGGTAGTAGGGCAGTGGTGGGCAACCTGCAGCCCGCGCCACTTCCTGCAACTCCCATTGGCTGGAAATGGTGAACCGCGGCCACTGGGAGCTGCGGACGGCCGTGCCTGCAGACAGTCAATATAAACACTGTTTCGCAGCCTGCCAGTGGATTACCCTGACTGGCCACAGGTTGCCCATCACTGCAGTAGGGCAACACTGTTACTCCACAAAGCTCTTACGGAATGGAATTTTTTTCCCATCAGATCATCATGAACTTGGTCTATATGCTTTTGGATAAGTATGATTTTTGTAGTTAGTAAAGGCCCACTCCTGCAATTTGCAGAATGACCTGAACTCCCATTCAAGTCCGTGGTTGAGTCTTTGGATTGAAAATATTTGTAATAGTTTAAATGTGGATACAACACATATTGTAAATGATTTAACTTACTGTTAGTAAAACACAATAAAAAGAAGGTAAGTTGTTAGAGTGCAAAATGAAGGAGAAAGCAACGTAAATGACAAATTATTAATGATAAAGCTGTTGTACCTTGAAAAAGAGACACAATTAATTGTTTTCCATATGAAATATTACAAGCTTGACTGAAAGTTAGTTTTCAAGTCTGCTTTTTACCACTCTGGAGTCATTCCCTGGTTGTCCAAGGTTGTCTGTAAGGATTTTTACTATACTACTACTCTGTATAAAACTCTTAACTAACCATTCCCCAGACATGAAAGAACACTGTAGAAGTTCTGCATTCAACTTCAAATAGGAGGACGAGTGCTTATGACCTGTACAGAGATTTGCTAATGAGCCCAGGAGGGCGTCTAATCTGGTCCTCCTTGGCCAAAGGTTAATGGTCTGGAGTGAGTTTTCTTGGGTTGGGGTTAAAAGTGAAAAAAATTAAGAATATCTGCAAGACTTTCTGGGCATGAAGGACTGCAACAGAGTGTAAAATGTCTTGTACTGACTGCTTTAATTTTTCTTTCTTCAGATGATAGGGATAGGGGTCATAGGACCCAGTCCTGCAAAGAATTATGCAAGTGCTGAACTTTAAGGACTTGAATAGTCCAATTGAACTCAGTGTGACTTTGTTAGTGCTTTAAATTAGCTGTGCATGTAAATCTTTTCAGGATTGAGGCCCTGGTCAGGAGTGGATCAAGAGTACATTTTAAAGAGTAGCTACAGTTATCAGCTTGTATTTATCAGCTGCAAATAGAGAGATTCTTTGAAAAGTGAGTCTGGCCTGTAACACTTGTCTTTTGTGTGTTCTGACAGACATCTTTAACAATCTGGGTTAGAAAAAGATTTTTAATACATAAATAGTAGGGCTGTCTATTAATCACAGTTAACACCTGCAATTAACTGAAAGCAAAATTAATGCATTAATTTTTTTAACATGTTAATTGCATGCCTGTGGGCAGGGTGGGAGGCATCGACCCGGGGGAGAAGGGGCTGAAGCCCCAGCCCGCAGCTCGGGAGGAGGCACTGTGGGGGTTGAAGCCCTAGCCTACAGCTCTGGAGATGGCGCAGGGGCTGGAGCAGCCCCAGCCTGCAGCTTCCTTGGTGGCAGGGGAGCTGGAGCCCTATGCCCCAAACCCTGAGAGCAACTGAAGCCCTGAGTCCCAAGAGTAGGTGAAGGCCCGAGCCCCATGCTCTGAGGGGGGTTGAAGCCCCGTAGCTCCCAGACCTGACCCTATATTTGAAAATACAGAAAATCTCCCAAATATTTAAATAATGGTATTCTAATATTGCTTAACAGTGTGATTAAAACTGCGATTAATCACGATTAATTTTTAATCTTGTGATTAATCACGATTAATTTTTTAATCTTGTGATTAATCACGATTAATTTTTGAATCGCTTGACAGTCCTAATTAATAGTATTTTAATATAAGCTTCAAAATCTTTAGTTGCTGTTTAGATACCTTTTAAAATTTAATGTAGAAACAGTATGGAAATAGATAATGTTAATGCTTTAGCAAATATATTCAGTGCACATGCCGGCTCTGATTACCTCATTGAGGGATTTTCCCCCAGAGCTGTAGAAACTTGGCCCTGCAGTGTTTCCATTATATTGTCATCTGAGTACATCTGCAGAGGTGTATTAAACTGAGCATGTACAATCTTGACACCAGGAAGTTCCATTTCCAAGGGAATGTTAGGGGCCATCTTAGATGCAGCTTTCAAATCAGTAGGGCAAATAGTACTGAGAGTACTAACAGAAGAGGGGGTACTACGTCCACTGCCACCATCAATACCGGAAGGAGTACTGCCTCCACTGTATTAATAGCCAATTTACAGAAAGGTGTGCAACACATACCCAAAATAAAGACAAAATAAACAAGTGTAGAGATGTTAACATGACTGTAAAGAAAAAGATTAAATCTATCAAACATAGAAAAGCAAAAGTATGTTTAATCTAGTCAACTTGACTTCCTTAATTCCCTCCCATCCACTCCCCGCCCCAAAAACAACACCTACAAACAAAACCCAAGAACAATCAATTAAAAACTCTGAATCTGTGAAAGCCCGGTGTATAAATATGTTTTTCCCTGTCACTGACAGTAAAATAACCTTCTGAAAGTTCAGAGTACTTGGAAAATAATACTACTTTGTACTTTTAACATTGTGCCTTTTTCAGAGGATTTATGAAGCCTCACCATATCCCTCTGAACTAGGTAAGCATTACTCCAGTCTCACAATGGGAAGTGGAGACATTGAGAGGTTAAATGACTTGCCCAAGATCACACAGCCAGTGACAGAGCCAGGAATTAGAACCCAAACTCTTCATTCCAGTCTGTGACCTAAACACTACATTACATTTCCTCATTTGAAAGGGTTTTCTATAAAGAAAACTTAAAATAACGTATGTGACCTTTTTAGATTTTCCTTAATACTACACTAAAGTATTTATTACACCTTTAAAGTTATTTCAACAATTAATGTATTTAATATATATCTTTTCCATATATTTTGTTGAAAATTTTAAAAAAAGTTAAAAATGTTAAAAAATAACTGGACATACTTTTGCCATTCTAAATTATAACAATTCCAAGCAGAATGTAAAATGGCCCTTCACAAAAACAGAATAGATTCTCAAATAATATGAAATGAATCTTGGTCACTGTTACTTTTGAATTTGACCTTATTTTTTTATTTAGAATGAAAATAGGATGTTGGCTACAACTCCAGTTTTAGAAAAGCTGTAAAGCCGCTGGGCACTGATATGGGCAAAACCTCTGGAAAATCATTAGCAAAGTAACGTCCTGAATATTATATCAAAATGTTTCTTTTCAGTGTCATTGGTTTTACCATTCTTCCCATAGCATTTAGGGCCCTGTTCAGCCCTAATTTCACTCAGAGGGTTTTTTTTTCATGGGGGCAATTTTTCCAGGAACAATTCATAATCCAGGCCTTCCAGAGTCATCGGAGACCACTTCCTTCTCAGGGCCACAGTCACATATATATGGTAATCAAACTCTTGGGAAGGATTGTGATTCAATCTGCTTCCTTCAGCCTATATGTTTGTGTACGGATAGGTTCTTTCCTGGCTGACTCCTGAATAAATCAGGGAGAATTTTATATTGCTCTCAGCAATGTTCCCTCTAATTTTTGACAGGCTGTGCGCGCAAAAAATTTATTCTGTTCAAATTGTTGTGCTTCTGTGCAAATTTTTGTGCGCGCGGTGTTTCGCTGTGTGCGTGGGGTTTAGGATCTGTGTGCACGCGCACAGCTTAGAAGGAACAGTGGCTCTCAGTTTGGCGATACAATACGTGCCTGCCTAACAGCTACATTTCAGAACTCTGCCATGGAGAGGAAGAGGAACCACAATGACCCAAAATTATTCTCCCTTTAGTTCTTAAGTGGAATTTGTGCAGGACCACATTCTGAAAGTTTAAAGAGAGACACATTCCTTACCATCAAAGGAAAATTAATTCCAAAAAAGACAGGCAAGTTCCCAAGTAAGTATGCTGTCCCAGCATGCCCCAGCCAAAAGCCCATAGAAGGGACCAGTCACAGATACACATGCCAGTGCTTAGAAAAATCAGGGTCACACTTTAGAAGATTTGGATCCTGTGGCAGAGCAAGACTTGTTAATGATGAGTTTCAAAAAATGGAATACATTGAGAGGCCAAAAGAAGCATAGTTATTGCTACCAGCAACAAAGAGAGGCAATGCTAAGTTTGTGTAAAGATTTCATACATCTGTTAATTAGTTTTGTCAGCATGAAGTCTATAATTGTGCCTAAAATTTCATTTATTGGCCAAATCCTACAGTTCATACTTGGTCATTATTTTGGCAGAACTCCTATTGCGAGAGGACTGTAGGAGTTGGCCTTATATCCTGAAGAGAGATTTACAACTGAGATGGTATTATTACTGTATTTAATAAAGGATAATATGAATGTAACCTGTTTTGGGATGTAATCCGCAACAGTTGCTTTGAGAACTTCCAATATAATAAATTAAAATTTGTCTTTTGGCAAACGTGACTTTAGGTACCAAATAAGCAGCATTTGCTTAACGTATATGTTCAGTCCAAAGGGTAAAAAACTAACTGGCAGTCAATACTACAGTATTGCCGCTATTTTGCAATTGCATAGCACCATTCATCTGAGGCTAATAAATAATACTTGCAACTTGAAGTATACAGAACTTTCCATTGTCAAAGCACTTTACAAATATTAACTAATTAAGACCACAAAGCTTAATCACCTTTCTTATGAGATTAATTTTTGCATCTAATTTCCCTTCTGCAATCCTGGAAAATGGTCATTTGTTTAAATATGTTCACTGAAAATGACAAGTATCTTTTACAAAGCATTGCTTGATTTAAAAAATGAATTTTCAGAACATACATTATGAAACTATCCTAAATGTAAGCGGGGGAATAGTCCCGCTATTGTGGGAAACTTTCCTCGTCTCTGCACTACCCCGGTGAAATGGGCTAGCGGAAGGATCTCAGTCCTCGCTCCCACCTCCTTTACCCCAGAGGCCTCCCTGCCCTCGAGGACTCCCCTTGCACTCTCCTGTTTGGCAGAGTCCTCGTAACTCCAACAAGGCTGGGCCCAGGATTCCTGAGGGGCTCGACCCCCAACCTTGCTGTGGTCACCTAGGTCAGGGGCTAGGATGTCCCCACTCCGGGGTACTCTCTCTGAGCAGGATGCTTCCCTGACCCACTGATCACTGCATACAATTCAAAGCAAATGCAAATTATTTAATTAACAATTAATTTTTAACAGGAATAAGGAAAAATGGGAAAGGCTAATGAAAACACATCACCCCGCTCTGTGGCAGGGAACATCACAACAGTGTCTCTGAAATGTCAGGGCAGTTCAGTCTGTTCCTTTGCAAGTCCCAGGCTCCTTCTCAGGCCCTGGCTGTGCTGCAGGGACGCTGTGGCTTGGACACTTGTTCTGGCGGTGGCCACACGCTCGCAGGCTCTGGGTGGCAGGACCCTTCTTCCCAGCGTCGCCCCCGCCCTGTCAGGGTTTAGATCCCCCTGCAAGTCTGGCCTGCAGGGCCTCTTGGCTGAGGCCTCTCCCTGTGCTGGGCCCACTGCCCAGGGTCTCCCTCGCTCTCCCCAGCTGCTCACCACACCCGGCTCCAGACTGCTCCAGCCTGAGCTCCACTGCTCTGCCTCAGCTCCAGCTCCTCTCTGCCTCAGCACAGCTGCTGCTGCTGCTGCTCTGCCTCCAGCTCCCTGGGCTGCACCTCTGCTCCCAGGGCAGGTCTGTCTCACTGGGCTGCTTTTCTGGACCCTCTGGATCTGGCCCAGCTCAGCTCTGGCCTCTGCCCTCTCCTCAGCTCAGCCCCACTCACTCTGACTCAGGCAACTTCAACTCACATGGAGGACGGGATCCACCCTGACCTATGACTCCCTGATTCGCCTGCCCGCCCTGTTAATCAGAGCTGACCTGGAGCATTGGCCTCTCCCCATTGCCCCTGGGAGCTCTGAATGTTAGTAAGGGGAAAACAGTCCCCTTACATAAATATTCAAGATTATATAGAATGAGAATGCTTACTGTAAGAATAAATACAAAAATATATGACCTCTTATAGACAGTCCCAACATTCAACTAAATGAGAAAAAGGTGATATTAATATAGTTGAACCTTGTAAATTCTCACTGTGATGGTCTACAAGTCCAAACATTGTCACAAAAAACAGTTTCACACCACTTCTCTGCAAAGATTTAATGATAGAGTGCTGTAATGGGGTCACACGTAGATTGTGACCTGTCCTTTGTGCCAACACAAGGGAGTAAGGGGGCATAAGGTACACTCTGACTCCTCTGTGCCAGTGCTGTGTACTGGCACTTGTGCATGGGAGGAGCAGGCCTCATAGAGTAGAGCTGCTGCATCCCCACCTCCTGCAGTTGAGTGGGAAAGGGTAGAGTGGACAGGGAGTGGGTGGACTGCAGACTGCAGTTAAGCTGGCACATTGGGAAGCATACACTACAACAGATCTAGACCTAGTGCAGTTTACTTCTTCTCAGCAGCTGTGGGGAGACTGAGGGAGAGAGATGGACTCTCTGTGCCAAAATCTCCCGTCTAGGGCACCCCAGAGTGCAATGCAACAATGTTCTGTCACTTGCAATGCACTAGATCATAATCTGATGACCTATCCCTAAAACTGTAAGCTTTCCATGGGATGGATCTTGTCATTTGTATGTGTCTGTGAGATGCATAACAGCTGTAGAAATAATAACTAAGAATATACATAATTAAAACTAAACTTCATTTGTCAAAACAAATGAAAAACACCCTTAATCTTTTTTATTGTACCAGTTCACTAACTGGACAGTTCACAAAATTTGATCACCTGTATCATGAGTAGGATGTCAATGAGGTTCATACCAACTACTTTGACTTCTCAGACCGCTGTATCAGACTTGAGATGCTGGAATTATGACACAAATATTTTTTTTACTTTGAAAATAAGGTACAGAACTGAAGCCACTGGTAGTAACAAAACCCCTGTACTGGAAGGCAGCATCCATAGAAATTGGCTCACTCAAGCCTGTGAGGCCTCCTAGCCTATGTAGCCACAGAGGCTACCTTTGATTCTAGGAGGATACTTTTCCTTCTGTTGTGATCAAGTAATATTGTTTCAGGCATTATAACACCCAATTATGAGAGAGAGAGAGAGGTTAGATTCAAAAAATGGTGCTCACTGGCATAAGCTCTTCCCTTTCTGATAGTTTTACAACTCTGTGGTGCTCAGATCTTTCTTTTATTTAGTTACTCTGCAGCAGATTGCGTTGTGAATAGGTCAGCCTGCTGTAGAGTGATTAAGTGTAGCCTCTGCAATCTACATGGTTTAGAGGATCCTGATATGATAGGTTGGATTAAATTCTTAATTAGCAAGTTTACAAGTCATACATACGGATAGTGGGACTAGAGGATTTCACAGCTCCATAAACTTGTCACGGTCAGATCCTGATTTCAGTTGCACTGATGTAAATGTGGACCAGGTCCATCGAGTTGAAGAACCTTCACTGGAGTTATTCCAGACTCTCACCAGCGTAACTGACATCAGAATCTGGACCCTCTTCCTTTAAGAAATGGAGGCCTGAGCTCTGCAAAGCATGCATTTTATTTTTTAAAAGCTTTAAAATATGCTTTAATCGCATACAATAATTTCATGTGCATTAATATCACATTTTCATATGAATTGTGAGTATGCATTAAAAAAACCATGCATTCAACACATCATACAGTTAGAGTTTATAACCTGCTTCGGCCTGAGACTATGAAAGGTTTGGGACGAATATTATGCTTGTGTTCAAAGTAGTTCGTATCCTGTAAAAAAAAAAGGATTAAAATAACTTCCTTCAGTTGATGAATATTTATTACTGGGTAAAATTAGCGTACACAAAGGTTACAAATTGTTACGACCCAACTACTTTTACGTTGCATACTAGTGGTATTAAAAACACCTTTGCTGTTATAGTCAGAAACACAGAAGAGTACAGGGTAGTGTAAGAGAGAAGGATGGTGTGTAGTATCGCAGCCAAACCCAGTGAAGGGAAAATTTTTAACTATCTGCATTATCACTACTTTTATAGCTGAATGTTCACTCCTGGATGTTAAAAGGAAATTGCTTCATTTATCACCATTTTTGAAAAATATGACCGAAGTTTAGAGTATCAGAAAAGAAAAAGAAAACAGCAAGAGCTGGACTTTTGAATGGACAACAAAACAGAGAGTGGTATTGCCACAAAAGACCATGTAATGTAAGTAATCACCAATACTTACTTTTGAGGTGAACTAGGAATTAGACCCCTCAGTTGTCCCTGAAGAGCATCTTGAATATTGCCAGATGAATACAGCCCAATTGGAGAATTATAGGAGGAACTCACTACCTGTCTTTTGTCATCAATGTTTGCTGCTGCAACAAAAGGCTGGGCCCTTCTGTTATGAGCTGTACCAATAGGCTTGAATTCCTGCACGCAATAGGCAGACAAAATACACAAAGCTACAGTGCACACTGAAGCTAATAATGAGCAAAACTGACAACACTGGAATTTGTTAATCTCATCTTTCTTTCTCCACTGGAACTTAAAGACTTGATTAAGTAAACACATAGGTTACACAGACATTCTGTGTTTATCCATTAAACTTTCATGCGCTGTGTAAGCCATGTACATTCAAATGTTATTTGTCTGCCTTGTGAAGACAAATGGAATGAGTGGTATGTTTGCAAATATACATAAAAACATCAATAATTTAGTAATTGGTATAAGGGTTGCATATAATCATATACACTTTAAAAGTATTTTTCTCTTTTTTTCACTGTTTGCTTTATGAATTTTGTCTCTAGTCAGTTTAATTGTTTACCTTAATTATTAGCTAGTCTCTGTCCTCTGTTGTTTGTGTGGGTTCTTTCACACAGCAACAGGGAGCAAAACACATTTTAAAATAGGGAAATTAGATTGTAAAGCCAAAAAATGTGACAGGGGAGCATTGGGGAAAGCAAAGCTCCTGAAATTATTTTTAACTGAAATAGACTATATTTCATTTCTGGGGAAGAGGTTAATGTCAGAGCTTCTATTAGCCCTTAAAAAAGAAAAATCATAGCTACATAGGGTGCCTACCAGAAGATGCAAACAGGAAAAAGCAGTTCTATTCAAAGAGAAAGTTAAGAAATGAACTGAAGAAGACTACAAGAACAGTACATAGGTAAATCACCATAGAGAAGTTCATTTGCAGTTTTGTGTTGCGGTACATTGTGAAGGGGATGCAATGTAACAGTATATTAGTAATTAGATATTATTTTTTACCATTGTTGAGGATCATTTCTAATGTATGTAATGTATTTGATTCACAATATTGGAAATTGATTCAATTCCATCATATACCTTTAGGTCACCATAAGCAAATATTAAAGAACCCTAAAAATTGTCATTTCATCTAATTTTTAATTGTTGTTGACAAATTAACAGAAGACACGTGACATCATAATAGCATCTTCACAATGTTACAATGGTCAAAAGTGTGTTTGCATTGTTGCAATTAGTTAGACTTAAATTCCCTTTTCTAGGAAAATCATAATGTGCACAAAATGTCAATGACAAAACATACAGCAGTCAAAACAGTCCAGCTCTTGTGTTTATCATACTTAAAACTAGGGAAGTTGTTCCTTTACACTAGAAGTTTAGTAAGATCCAAGAGCATTCAAAGTCAAAACAGGAATAAGAAGGAATTACAATATTTATTTTGTTGTTATATCTAACAGATGACCTAATCAGTACAGGGCTAAGTCATTTTCATGACTATGTTCATGTCAGAAACAGAGGAAAGGTGGCTCAAGCAGTTTACATGTATCAACGGTGCGAATAGAATGAGTTCAGGACTGGGGCCACATATTAATTAATAATGATATATTATTATTCATGTTGTATACTTTAATAAAAAGCACATTATTGTTTATGTTTTGGAGGTGTCCTAACACTGAAAGACCTTTAGTTTAACTCATAGCACAATGTTGGGAGATGTAAATTGGTGTTAAATGAAGGTGTGTGAAGGGCAGGGACTCATATTTTAGCATAATTATCGTGCTTTAAAACTTGATTGCAATTACTAATACATTCTGATCATATATATTATAGTGATTATTGGATTCTTTTTCTGGTTTTGTTTAGATTTCCACCTTTAGCTATATAATAATAAAACTAACCCTGTAGGGAAAGTATAACATCTTTCCTATTCAAAAATCAAATAACACTGAACACCATATTTAAAATGACAGGAAATCCATAAGGTAAGGCAGAAGTAAAAATATAATTAAAAAAAAAACTACTGTAAGAAAAACACGCAGTCATTTTAGCTGAGGTTAAAAAAGGGAAAAGGAGAAAGAAAAATATATGCTCTACAGCACTGTTTCACACTGCTAGTAGAACAGAAAAGAACAAACCAAAAGAGGTGTTTATTATTAAAGCAACATGCATTAGACAGACTTATTTTCTTTGACTGTTTAAACTAGTCGAGATCCTTATGTTCTAAATTGCTTTGTTACATAGCACTGTGTTTGGCTGTGTTACTAATACTAATAAAATGGTCTATTATTTCACAATATTTATCCATCATATTATATCATATTTCAATAGAAATGAAAAAGCTGGCTATTTTCTATCAGAATCAACCAAGGTGACCATCAGGGATGGCTCTCAAGCAGCATTTCCTATTGCTAAGTAGTATTTCTGCCATAAGCTTCACTGCTGGCCCCTGCCCGCAGTTCTTCCTGGGATAGGAGGAGAAAGTGTGCTCACCACAACTTGCAGTATGTCCTTGTCCAGCTGGCTAAAAGAAACGGGGTGGTTCCCCTTTAAGGGCTCCCTCTGCAACTAGTAGCAGAGGTGGAAGAAAGGGGAATGTCTACCTGCACAGAGTGGGAAGAAGCAGGAAACAGCTGAACTAGGTTGGGGTGAGGCATTGGCCTTCCAGCTGACCAAAACGGGGTTGGTGTTTATACCTTGTGCAGTCTTAGTGAAGCCGTCCTTTCACCTTGATTGGGCTGGCAACACCCACCCTCCCACCCATAGGATCTGAAAAAGGACTGGGTTCCTTCATGATCCACTGTGGGCATCACACTAGCCCTTTTTCCTTGGAGGCTTTTCCCTCACCACCAGATTGGCTGATGTGGGGAAGGTTTTTTTCACTGTCCCCACAGCAAGTTTGGGATCTGGAAGGGTGAGGCAGTGGGGTTAGGTTATAATGTCATAACTCAGTAAGTAGAACTCGTGGAACTCATGGCAGACATCCAGTGCAGTCACTCGGTTATGGAAGGGATATGGTTATGAGATAAAATTGATTAGAATGGGATGTAAAAGAAAGCATTCTTTAGGGAGCTGAGGAAGGGTAGGGGTGTGTGTTCAGGGCTCCTATGTCTTGTACAGCAGGGAGCCAACCCCCCCTCTTTTTGTAGCTTCTGCGTGGTGGGGTCCAGGTGAGCGATTATGTGAAAATGATTAAGGGAAGGAGGATGACCTGCACTGTAAACTATATTGCCAGGTATTCCCAGATATTGTAGGTGAATAAGGTTGTGGCCTAATCGCACCACATCCATTGCTTCCTTTGTTTCTTTCTGTTGTGGCTGAAGTGTGTGTGTGTGTGTGCGTGCCTATGAACCTTTTAAACTCTGTGAGACTGCTTAGCCTATTTATTTCTTATGCTAAAGGTTCCTAGTTCAAGTTCCATGATTGGAACTAGATGAATTATTTTTAATTTTTTAATTTTTATATGGCCTCCTGTGAGCTTCTGGAGAATGGCTGTGCACCTGCTGAAATTTAAATTAAACTGAACTCTGCTAGCGTGCTGGAGCAGGGAATCACTTATAATGTGTTTTATATCTTTTGTTAGTTGTAATTGTGATTTTATAACTCTCAAACAGAAGTAACACATTTCTCAGAGTCATTGATTGTCATGTAGATTTTTGCTCAGGCATGCATGAATCTTCATCTATATTATTATTTATGTACTGTTTAATGTTCAGTTTTTAAAAACAGTAATATTCTTGATTTTTTTAATGTTTATGATACTTTACTTACTGTAGTAAATATTAACTTTATATTAACAAAGGTTTCTATCTGGCAGAAAATCAAAAACTGTGGCTGGATTTTGAAAAAGGTCCTGTGTTTACCACAACTATGACCTTTGGAATAAGTTCAAGAGGGACTTAAGAACAGGAAATGCTTTTAATAGAACTTGATGGTTTCCTGCTTTTGCAGACCAACTCATGGAGGGACAAGCTTTTTAATGTAGTGGAGTTTGAGTTTAAAGGAAAATACAATGCTTCGAGATTTTTTCACTAATCTTGGTGTTTAAAGCCTTTATTTAATTCAGGCATTGTATCCATCTTTCTCAGTTTTCAACAACCTTTAACAAATGTGACTTAAACCATCATTTAGTATAGAGGCACTATAATTCAGCAGCTTAGGCTACGATATGAGGAACATTAAGAAATTTTGCCACTATATTGCTTTTAGTAGCAGAACATATATGGCAGGCTTCAGGAGTTGTCTGAATATGCAGTAAAATAAATCTCCTTTAATTTAAAGTTTCACCTATTTCAGAAACAGAATTAATAATGTAATTTTTGTGCAGAGTAGAACAGTATGATGGGTGCTCTAGAACAGTGGTGAGCAACCTGCGGGCCGCAGGTTGCCCACCACTGCTCTAGAATGATACTACTTGATTTCAAATATAAATACTCCCTTAAATGGTTCATCATATTTGCTTTTCTACTTTTCTGAGGACCTATCTGTTGCTGACTATATATAAACTTTTATTATTTCACTTTTAAGGGAAGAAGTAGAGATGCAAATGAATGTTGACTGTTTAGTATAGCACTGTGGTTTTCAAACTTTTTTCATTTGTGGACCCCTTCATAATTTTGAATGGAGGTGCAGACCCCTTTGGAAATACTAGATATAGTATAAGGACCCACAGGGGGCCGCGGACCACAGGTTGGAAACCACTGTTCTGTGGTAATAACAACATTTCGTGGACCCCTTAGACATAATCTGCGCATCCGCAGGGATCCATGGACCACAGGTTGATAACCATTGCTATAGCAGAAGCAGTTTTTCTGATGACAGTAATAGAGATAGCTTTTCAATAACTTGTTGCCAAATAGTACTTAACTGTTCAACTACATTATGTATTTTTAAAAAACTGTCTCCTTTAGGCATAGAATTATAATGGTATAGGCTTATTGTCACTCAGATTTTTTTTTCTACAGCTTTTTCCATGTGGAGAAAACCCTAACATTACAAAAGCCTTTTCTTCGGTGTATGTCATAGATACCCCACAAAACTATGCATTTAAAATAGTTGTATCATTTCTTGATGCCCTGGATCATACTGCTAAAATTACTATACTATTTTTGCTAAAATACATTGTACTAGTTAATACAAAGGTTTGTAGGATATTTGGAAAAAATAGGTAGAATTGGAATATTGAGATTATATTCATGTTTAAAAGCCTGTCAGAGCAGGAGTGAATCACCTATTTCATGGAATTCACTGGGATAGAGTCTGTTCCTAAATTTATTGTAGAATAGAGAGTCATGATAATCCATCATGGAGTAATATATTTAAATATTTGTTTTGATGCTCTCCTGCCAGCACAATAATAATCTTTTTTCAGCTAAGATTGAAATTATAATATGTATATATTAAGGTTAGAGAATATATGGCAAATGGAACAAAGCACTACGAACCACATGCTGAAATCTATCCCCTACAGCCTCTAGAGCTGCAGTTAAAGTGTCTAGTTGTAGATTGATCAGTGTGAACCTGGACATCCCTCCCACATGCAGATCTGTACAAGGACTTCTATATAAATTCTAGGCAGGGAGAATTCAAACCGATTTCATTTGCCTTGCTCGTTTGCAGGGATAAGGACTTTACCTTTCTTAGCTACAGCTAGAATGCTCCAGTTTATGACTAAGCCATCTGATGGTTGTTTGAATAGTTTAGTCTTCCACAAATTCAGAATTTGCAATTTTCTGAGGCTCTGTGGCTTTGCGTGGTGCCACAATTGTTTACTGAAGTAAAGAGACTCAAACTTACTGGACCACTCTGTTCAACTGACTGTCACATCACCAGGACTGCTATGGTATTATAACTGAATAATTTGGATATTTGACAGTTAGTCCCATTTGAAGAAATTAAAAATATGATGGATGAAATATCAGAAAGAGATACAGCAATTTAAACAACATTAGTATCAAAGGAGATATTTTCTTTCCATAATAAAACTATAGTGACGTGTAAAGTTTTGAGAGAACGTTTGAGGCACTCTGCAGTTTTTCCATGAGAGAATTTTGGGTTTAATTTAAATGTAAATGTGAAATTTAAAATGTCAATCATTTAAAATTATGTCCATGTATTTAAAACATTTCATGATTTATATCAAGTTAAGTAGACAGTTAGTGGAGGAAATGTGCTATAAACAATTATAATGACAACGAATATGAGAATTTGTAATGTGAAAAGCTATATTGAAGTGTGTTGGTGACTTATAAAACTTCATACCTGTGGATCAGCTTCCAAATTTATTTTAAAGGGATGTGCTTTGCCGTCTTCTGAAACTTGTGGAGACCATAATCTACTTTCTGCCCTATAAATAAGAGAAAAAATCCTTCCCATAAACATGGCACATATACGTGAAATATATAGACTGCAAACTTAAAATCTAAAGTTTGTTCAAAAATCATTTTGAATGTTTTAACATATAAAATTCTTTTAATGACATGCACAGAATCTTATGTGGTGTTTTTGTGTATTTGCTAATCAGAAAACATACATAGTAAGTTATACATGAAGATACACTGTACTAAAGATTATGTATGGCTCTATAATAGTCTCTTCTTGAGTTCAGGTTTCAGAGGGGTAGCCGTGTTAGTCTGTATCAGCAAAAACAACAAGGAGTCCTTGTAGCACCTTAGAGACTAACAAATTTATTTGGACATAATCTTTCGTGGGCTATAACCCACTTCATCAGATGCATGGAGTGGAAAATACAGTAAGCAGGTATAAATATACAGCACATGAAAAGATGGGAGTTGCCTTACCAAGTGGGTAAGGCAACTCTCATCTTAGCACTGACCCCTCCCCCCCCTTGGTAAGGCAACTCCCATCTTTTCATGTGCTGTACATTTATACCTGCTTACTGTATTTTCCACTCCATGCATCTAATAAAGTGGGTTATAGCCCACGAAAGCTTATGCCCAAATAAATTTGTTAGTCTCTAAGGTGCCACAAGGACTCCTCGTTGTTTTTTCTTGAGTTCAGTGATACCAGGAGCAGGCCCTTTGTACCTTTCACCTGAGGTTCTCAAAGCATTTCACAAACATGAATTAAGCAAGCCTGAAAAACAACCATGTGAAGTTATTACCATTTCAATCTTTTCAATTGGGAAAATGCAGAGATTTATGGCCTGTTTTTCAAAATTAGGTAAGTGCAATTGACATATGTAAAAAGCATAATTTGAGCATGAATTGTTACAGTTGTGTATGCAGACAGGGTAACTGTGCAAATGATCCTTTGCATCCCATTTGGCATGCATAATAGTATTCATTATGTGTGTAAATTTAGAATTTTTACATGCTTAATTACACATATCTTACTCTGAAAATCAGGCCCTAACACTGACATACATCAAGTCAATGAGAGAGCCTTAAATAATATGTAGATTCTCTGACTCCCAAACCTGTGCTGTAGCCACTAGACAGTGCTCTCAACAATAAACATGTTTCTTGACATGAAAAGGAGAACTGCAGTAATATGGTCAGCATATTTTAAAAGTTATCTCTGTGGTAATTTAATAACTGAGTTAAATTTTCAACTGTGGCTCATATATTTAAAACACTGATAAATTAGGGACTGAGTTTACAGCTGCCCCATGCACAGAATTTTCATCGACCTTAGTAGAAATTTTGTGAAAACTACAGCTGCAGATTCGGGCCCAGAAAACATAATTTTATGAAGCACCTTGCACTCTTGTAATCCCAAAGCATTGCGTAAAGCAATGAGTCATTTGTTGTTATGCTATCTGCTTAATATAGACCTTGATTCAGGAAAACACTTACGCATTCACTTAACTTATAAATATGTGCTTAAGTTCATGTTGACTTCAAACTTTAAAGGTAAACACATGCTTAAATGCCACCCTCAGGCTTTAAGCCATGATCATGCAACTGGTTTTGCATGTGTTTAACTTTACTACCATCTGTAGTCCCGCTGATGTGAATGGTACTACTCATGTTAGTAACGTTAAGTATGTGCATAAGTGTTTGCAGAATTGGAGTCCTAGATTGTAATGGCCTGATCCTGTGAGATGCTGTTCCTATTGAAGACGAGATGGTCAGCACTTTGCAAATTGGACCCCAGGTCTCCTCTAGGTCTATAAAGTTCCATGCACATTAGTGGTGCTACAAAAATAATACTGATAGTGCAGAATTTATAGACATGATCGAAAACCCATTTAAGTCAATGGACAGCAAGGGTAAAAACCCCTATGAATTCAGAAATATCATACACAGAATCGTAGATGCTGGCATCTGTTTAATTAAGAAATGGAATACTATCAGTTAGATCATTCCTTATTCTTTTTGAAAGGATCCATGGAATATGTAATGTCTACTTAGACAGTCATCAGATCAGAGGAAAAAAGACCTCAGTTTCTAATATCTCCTCCAAAAGTAAATATGATGTTGTGGTCCATGCATATAATGAAATACCTCTCAATTTTGAGACACAGTTGATGTGATGCTGCTTTAATTCTCTCCTGTGCATCATTATGAGTCATGTTCTCTGTACCATAGCCATCAATAGCTATAATGACATCACCAGGACTTAAATTGGCTGCTGAAGCCTTGCTTCCTGGCGTAATCTAAAAGATATAAGAAAAAAATAATTTATTTTTTACTAATTTTTTTAATTAAAGCACATCTGTACAGCACCTAGTACAAAGGGTCCAACTTGGTTGTGGCCTATGGGCACTACCACAGTATAAATAATATTATAATAATAATTAATAAAATAAATAAGTACCAAAGTGATTCTAGTTTCTCACTCTAATAAGAGCTTTAACTTTAAGCTTTAAATAAATAAATGAAAGAAAGTGCTCCTAATTCAGTACATTTGAAAATGTCTCCTTACAAAATGCATCATTAGCTGTTTTCACATGTAACACTATTTACAGCCAGCCCTGTAAATGAGTTAAACTGATACGTCTATAAAGGGTGTTAATACATTTGTCTTGGGGTGAGGCATAATTGTGATAGAGTGATCACAGATTCTTAAATCTGAGGAAAGGACAAGAGCAAAGGCCTAGATTATGAAAGGTTTTCAAATCAGTAGGAATTAGGCACCTTATACCTTTGAGAATCTGGGCCAAAGTTCTTGCAAATATGAGGGGAGCAAAATATCTGACAAAACGGTCATAACAAAACGTTGTACTCTTTTACTAGCCCAAGGTTTTAAATTTAGTGCACAATAGCACACTTTTAAGCAGATTCCAGTGTTTCCTTTCCCCTTGATATGGTAAAATCCTACCTGGCTGAACAGCCAGTGCTCTACAGGGATTCTTGCTCTCTGCAGATCAGATCATTAGTTCTCTGGAGGTCTTGTGGAAAGGAGAGCTTCAGATTTAATCTCCTCTCCCTGAGTCTCAGAAGTAGCTGCTGATGCAGCTCCATGTGTGTTCTGGTAGGGCAAGTGTCATCCGGGTTGTTGACTGGGAGTCTTTAGCAGGGCCGGTGAGAGCAGGTTCGGGCCCCGGTGAAAAACATTTTTCAGGCGGCCCCCAGCAAGGGTGGACCAGCTAAAAATCTTCACATAGTCGGGCCCCGGGCCCCCATCCGGACCGCCGGGCCCCAGATAGTCGGGCCCCGGGCCCCCTTCCGGACCGCCGGGCCCCGGATAGTCGGGCCCCGGACTGCCAGGCCCCGGTAATTTGTACCGGCTTCCCCCCCTCTCGTCGGCCCTGGGTCTTTAGCCCTGCCCCTTCAGAAGTGGCCTGGCCATGTCTCTCAACTTCACACTGTTCCAGATGTTGGATCTTACTAGGGTAGCATTAAATTGATGGAATAGTGTCATGTAAAGGCCAAGGGACAGGTGAGATCCCGGGATGGAGGATAAACTGTATTGGGGTTGCCATTGGGGAAGTGTAAGTGGAAAGCAAATACATAACTTTAAAACAATTAAATTCCCTTGCTACAGTTTTTGAATCCCCTAGTCCAGTGGTTCTCAACCTTTCCAGACTACTGTACCCCTTTCAGGAGTCTGATTTGTCTTGTGTACCCCCAAGTTTTACCTCACTTAAAAACTGCTTGCTTACAAAATCAAACATAAAAATACAAAAGTGTCACAGCACACTATTACTGAAAAATTGCTCACTTTCTCATTTTTACCATACAATTATAAAATAAATCAATTGAAATATAAATATTGTACTTAACTTACAGTGTATAGTATATAGAGCAGTATAAACAAGTTATTTTCTGTATGAAATTTTAGTTTGTATTGACTTCGCTAGTGCTTTTTATGTAGCCTGTTATAAAACTAGGCAAGAGATGAGTTGATGTACCCCCTGGAAGACATCTGCGTACCCCTGTTTGAGAACCACTGCCCTAGTCTGTAAGAGTATTGGGGAAGGAAGATGCCTCCTCTCAACAACAGTGAATATAAAGCCCTTTAGCCTTGTTTTCTCTGACAGTATATCTCTCTTGTACATGGCTTTGGGCTTCCGATGATCTTCTGCAATTTTTTTCAGTGATATTCCCAGGCATCTGTAATGGTCTTCCCTCTGCCTCTTTAGGACACTTGTTTTTACATTACATTACATCACATCCTTCCCATGCCAATGTCAGCACACAGGGCAGACACTAGTCTACTCCATACCTCCTGGTCATTTGCTACTGTTTTTATATGGTGTGGAGAACAGCTGTTCTGCCCTCCCAAGTAAGGGTTCTCCTTAAGAATTCTCTTAGGTGCCCTCATTTTCTCACATCAATTGGTTTCCACTTGACAACTTTGTGTAGGAGTCTGCATGTTGGCATGTGATGTACATGCCCCAGATATGTTTAGAGATTTCTTCTGATTCTGGTGGAGATGAGCTGCTGGTTGGTGATTTCTCAGATCTCTTTTTTGATGTTGAAGTCTTTCCATTCAGTGTCTGGAATTTTTCATAAACACTGATTTTTGAAGTTGTCTTGTTTTCTGTCTGACTTTTTGGTAGATCTCCAGCTTTTGCAGCTATATGTTAATACTAAGATTATTTTAGTTGAAAATTCTCAGTTTTGTTCTGGTGCTGTATATCTTTGATTTTGATACCTTGTTGAGTTTGGTGAATGCTGTGGATGTCTTTCCTATTATTGATGTCACTTCCTTCTTGAGGTCTCCATTGGCTAGTATGGTGGTGCCCAGGTAGATGAACTGTTCTACTTTCTTGATGTTTTTGCTTTGTAATGTGATGTTATTGCTTGATATCTAGACTTTGAGGCTATTTGTTTAGATTAAGGAGAGAGACTTAACATTAAAGCAAGAGGATGACTTGGAGAACTGCTACTCTAAACAAGTCTAAAAATTTGTATTTTGGAAGTTTATCCTAAAGAAAATCTCATACCACTAACTGGAAAATATGGAATTAAAAACCCTGCAAGAGAGAGGTTACAAAGATGCATAATTTGTCCACCTATAGTATTTCCTGTCCCAGGGCAATGTGCATATTACTCACACCTTCCTCAAAAGGAGTATCTTTTGCCTTTCCCAGTACAATTCCAGTCTATAAAACTACTGTCTTCTAGAACTCCATTTAATTTTAATTAAACCTTTGATTCAGGAGTACTTTTTTACTTGCAAGATAAAACAATATTACACAAACTACCAAATAGCAAAGCGAATACATTACTGGAACAATTCATCCTCATGGAATTAAGTTCTTTTGAAGCTGCCTGTAGAACGTGATAGGAGGTAGAACCATTTCATCTCTCAAATTTGGAATTCCACTATTTCTCTCACAAGTGTGTATGTACACATGTGGTATGTGTACACACATGCACACACGATAGAGATTTAAAAAAATCAGATACAGATGTTTTCTTTAGAACATTTTCTTTCTTTCTTTCAAATCCCCATTTTGCCTGTGTACATGGGGGATTTGTGAAACATAATTCTTGCATCCAATTTTAAACATCTGGGTTTTAAACATCAGGATTTTCAAAGGAGCTCAGAGTAGACAGGAACTCATCTCCCACTGAATTTCAATTGGAACTGGGTGTCTAGCTCTTAGTTCCCTTGGTCCACAGTATTGTGTGTTTATTGGTCTAGTGTGCTGTGAATCTAAATCCCTTCTTAGATTAAAAAAATAAAGAGGAGGAAAATAGGGACATATATCAGATATGCAAACATTTTGTGGATTAGGTAACAACTTTACTCACGTGGGGTAATTTTCTTCAATTATATGATTTTGAGAAAAATAGTTTCTTTCTGCAGTGCATTTATTCTATATATTGATTTGTAAATTGCTTTGGGACACTGAATTATGAATAGTTCAGAATCCACCTCTTTTGAAGAGAATAAAAAAGACAGTTTTTGCATCTGTATTACAAGAAAATGTGTACAGGTTAAACAGAAGTAATGTGTGTATACTTAATACACACATTAGTGAGAAGCCATACAGCTCAATAGCAGAACATTAAGACTGTGGAACTCTGAAGCTGATGAAGGTATCTCCTGCTCCCCCAAACAATGCATTATTCTTTTTATCTCAACTGTTTCCCCCACCACCACACTCTCTCTCTCTCTCTGTCTCTCTCTCTCTGCTATTTCCCCCTTCTTCCCAGGCACACTCAGACCCTATTCTAAATTGAAATAATTTAACTGGCTTCAGTCAGTGGGCTTTGGGTGTGTTCCATAGACATAACATAAATGTAGGTAAGTTAAGTCCCAATAATTTCAGCAGTTGTTTTCATTTTTCCTATTATTTTTTTGCTTCTTTCTTTTTATGTCTTTATGTCCTGCTAAGAAACACATTCATTTAACTTCTTTACTTAGCCTTTCCTGAATATCATACTCTGTGGTTTTACTTTTGCTTGAAACACTCAAGGAGATTGTCGTACTGTGTTTGGTTAGGTAAATCACACATGGGTTTTTGAGATGACATCTGTTCTCTATACCGGTGCACGATGATCCCTGATAGCCTTACACATCACTCTGTTATACCACTAATAAAAGTTTTCTCTGATTGAATAAGGATTCTCCAGTTACATCTAGCTAAGGATTTTAGTCAAAAGGATAATTGGAAAGATGCAATAAACTACCAATTTCTGCTTAGTAGGGCTGTCAAGTGATTAAAAAATTAATTGTGATTAATCGTTCAATTAAAAAATTAATCGTGATTAATCGCGCTGTTAAACAATAAGAGAATACAATTTATTTAAATATTTTGGATGTTGTCTACATTTTCAAATATATTGATTTCAATTACAAAGCAGAATACAAAGTGTACACTGCTCACTTTATATTTATTCTGAATATAAATATTTTCACTGTAAAAAAACAAAAGAAATATTATTTTTTAGTTCACCTAATACAAGTACTGTAATGCAATCACTTTATCATGAAAGTTGAACTTACAAATGTTGAATTATGTAAAAAAAACAACCCTGGATTCAAAAACAAAACAATGTAAAACTTTAGAGCCTACTAGTCCACTCAGTCCTACTTCTTCTTCAGCCAATCGCTCAGACAAACAAGTTTGGCTACAATTTGCAGGAGATAATGCTGCCCGTTGCTTGATTACAGTGTCACCTGAAAGTGAGAACGCATTCACATGGCACTGTTTTAGCCGGCGTCTCAAAATATTTATGTGCGAGATGTGCTAAAGATTCATATGTCCCTTCATGCTTCAACCACCATTCCAGAGGACATGTCCATGCTGATGGCGGGTTCTGCATGATAATGATCCAAAGCAAAGCAGACTGACGCATGTTCATTTTCATCATCTGAGTCAGATACCACGAGCAGAAGGTTGATTTTTTTTTTGTGGTGGTTTGGGATCTGTAGTTTCCGCATCAGAGTGTTGCTCTTTTAAGACTTCTGACATCATGCTCCATACCTCGTCCCTCTCAGATTTTGGATGGCACTTCAGATTCTTAAACCTTGAGTGGAGTGCTGTAGCTATTTTTAGAAATCCCACTTTGGTATCTTTTTTGCGTTTTGTCGAATCTGCGGTGAAAGTGTTCTTAAAACGAACATGTGTTGGGTCATCATCCAAGATTGCTATAACATGAAATATATGGCAAAATGTGGGTAAAACGGAACAGGAGACATACAATTTTCTCCCAAGAAGTTCAGTCACAAATTTAATTAACGTGTTATTTTTTTACCGAGCATCATCAGGGTGGAAGCATGTCCTCTGGAATGGTGCCCGAAGCATGAAGGGACATACGAATGTTTAGCATATCTGGCACAAATACCTTGCAACGCTGGCCACAAAAATGCCATGCGAAAGTCTGTTCTCACTTTCAGGTGACATTGTAAATAAGAAGCAGGCAGCAGTATCTCCTGTAAATGTAAACAAACTTGTTTGTCTAAGCGATTGGCTGAACAAGAAATAGGACTGAGTTGACTTGTAGGCTCTAAAATTTTACATTGTTTTGTTTTTGAATGCAGTTATGTAACAAAAAAAAATCTACATTTGCATGTTAGATTTTCATGATAAAGAGAATGCACTACAGTACTTATTTGAGTTGAATTGAAAAATACTATTTCTTTTCATCATTTTTACACTGTAAATATTTGTAATAAAAATAATATAAAGTGAGCAATGTATTTTGTATTCTGTCTTGTAATTTAAATCAATATATTTGAAAATGTAGAGAAACATACAAAAATATTTAATAAATTTCAATTGTTAACAATTCTATTGTTAAATTCTATTGTTTAACAGTGCTATTAATCGCGATTAATTTTTAAAATTGCGATTAATTTTTTTGAGTTAATCACGTGAGTTAACTGCGATTAATCGACCACCCTACTGCTTACTATTTTAATGGTTAAAAAGTATTTCTGAGGAATATTTTTTTCTTGTCATTATGCTAATTGGATTGTGAATAAATAGGTGTTAATTTTCATTATGTAAATTAAGTGAATATTCTTTGCTTTTCAATCTAGTCCTGCATGGAGCTGAGCACCACCTGAGAGTCTGACAGCTCACTAATTTGCTGGAAACTCTCAGCACCTTGCAGAATTGGACGCTAACAAATATATGAACAATATCTAATCTGATTAGCAGGAAAGGCTCATTAATATCAAACAAATCCATCATTAAAATTCCTGAGCTCTAGCCGTGTAACTTTAAGCATTTCCTTTTTCCGATCTGTATTTTATAATATCAACAGTTCTTCCACTTGAAACATGATTAATGAGCATTGACATCTTGCTACAAACCAGCAGCTTTTTGTCTCAACGCACTCTGGTAGCTATGATGATGAGTCAATGGCAAAATTATTTATTCCTCAGAAAGTTACAAGAAATGAAATTTATCTTTTGTTAGTATAATTTTAAACCTCATTACACTTAATCTAAACAAAGGGAAAATATAAACCAGACACTGCTAAAATATTTTTCATTAGAGATAATGGAAACTATTTCCCCTTTGTAAGTCCATAAAAGGCAATGAAAGTCCCAATACAGCTAGACATTTTTCACTCTTTTTACTGAACATGGGTTTTTTTCCTCCAAAGTTTTCATATCACATACAACAAACATTTAGCATATAAATTTATATAACATCAAACAAATTAAGAGCATTACATTTTAAGGGCAAAATGGGATCTCAGTTATACTGGTATAAATGTGGAGTAACTCTATTGATTTAAATGGAGTTACTTCAGATTTACAATAGGGTAATTTACAGTAGAATTTTGGTGTTTGCCATTTCTATAAACTCCTGTTTGACATACTTTTACTGCATGGCATCATCAGCGGTATTTATTCTTCAAGTTCTGACACTTACGTAATACTGTACTAAGAATTGTCTAAATTCTGAGTCTCAGTGCAGTACTTCCAAAACTATGTTAGTGAGGTGGAAGAGAATAATGAACATGCTTTCAGTATGTGCAAGTACTGTAAACCAGCAGAAAATAAAGAATGCTGATTCTGGTATTTGATGTATGTCATGTAAAGCCCTATTTAGCAATATATACTTAAACTAAGTTTACCTAATGGACAGGAAATATGTTTTGCTATTGCTTTAAGAATGGAAAATAGATTTTTGTGTGTTGCAGTCATTAAGTGACAACCTCTGAAATAAATGCCAGTTTTCAGGATACTATCTTAAAATACATAAAAAAGAGAAGGGATTACGTTCTTAATCCTCTTTAAATGTGAAGTACTATAAGAGATTAATATTGGGTATCACTAAAAGCCACTAGTTAATGCATAGGATTTTTTTTCTTGCTTGTTCATGATAGAATAACTTTGTAATAAATCTCTGACGTAAAATAAATGAAAACACAGAACTATACATTTGTAGGAACATGGCCCCACTGCCTTTGCTTACAACACACAGATCTTGAATAAGTTAAAGATTTGTATTACAAACTCTTCTTAACTCAAGCTGACGTGAAGATTAGTGTACAAACATCCAGCCATAAGGAACAGCTGCCAAGTCCCCGTCTCTCCCAAGGATCACATGGGCCAGTTACTGGAACTGATGAGAGCTGCAATATGGTCAGTATCTTAGGCTGGTCTCTGGCTCCCTGGGGGTCCGAAACTGGAAAGTGAAAATCTAAGTGCTTTGGGAAATCACTGTTCTCATACCTTGTCAGTGTCCCCTTGACACTGGAATTTCATTTTGGAGGTGTAAGCAGGAGACAAATGAAGCCCTTTTTGCCCGATAAAGCGGTCTCTTTAAAATTCATACACACACAAATCATTTTAAAATTGTCAACTTTCAGCAACTCTAAATTTGAACAATAATAAATGCAACCTGCAGCTAGTTCACTCGTTTATTGCTTCATTCAAGAAAAGTCAAAGAGCAAAAACTAAAATAATGTTAAAAATAATAAATAAAAGGGAAATAGAAAAGAACACATACCCTGGTTATGATCAAAGGCTGGTTAAAATCTATCCCTCCTGTCAGTCTGAAACCCCAAGGAGCAGGTCCTGGGAGAACGACGTTCTGTGGCATTGTACAACAATTTTCTGACAGCTACTATTACTGGATTATTTTTCTTTCTTCCCCAGCTTGGTAAAGGGAGTTGAAGGCTGAGCTGTAGGAATAAAGGTCCTGTCAGCCGTGTCTGCTGAACAGGGCAGCAGATCCTTTATACGCTTAAGAAGTTTTTTCTCATCCCACAGCTGCAGAAACAGCACTTTATCCCTGCTCCTGTATGACGTCACCCGTCTCTTGTCTCCTCCACCCACAGGGGGAGTACCAACTTTGGTAAAACAAAGTCTGGATGCTCTGTGGAGTTTACAGCAAATAGATTTACTTTATTTGCTGTTTCACAGTGTACCGCCCAGCCCTGCAATCAGTACATTTCAGGTTACAACTTCCTATTTCTCTCTTAAAGCAACCTGGTCTCACGTTTGATGTTGTGATTGTATTACTGTACTGTCTTTGCTTTAACCATACCACAGCATCATCAACATTTCACCTAACAAGAAATATTAATATTGAGCTTTCTCCCTCCTGAATGATCATTTTGCATTTCAGTCAGCTTGTGATACAGTCATTTACTTGACCACAAAGTCTTTCTAGCCCTTCATTTGACGTTTTCGGCTATATCAGAGGTTCTCAAATTGGGGGTCGCGACCTCTCCGGGGGTCGCAAGGTTATTACATGGGGGGTTAGCCTCCCCACCAAACCCCGCTTCACCTCCAGCATTTATTATAATATTAAATATAAAAAATGTGTTTTTAATTTATAAGGGCGGGTTGCACTCAGAGGCTTACTGTGTGAAAGGGGTCACCAGTACAGAACTTTGAGAACCACTGGGCTGTATGTTTTGTACAATGTACACATATAAAATGTTTGTGCTGGCTTGAAATGTTTACCAGTGTCATAGATATTTTTTATACATAGACTTGGAAACAAAAATGCAACTAGTGTAATAGATAACTACTTCTCTTTCTTTTGGCATTGTCTTGGACTCTAGTTCTTACGCAGGTATGTTCAGTTTGTGCTGCTCACTCTGGCTCCCAGTTGGTTCTGTTGCATCAGCTGTTGTTTTCTGTCCATCTTTCCGCTTCATCCTGACTCACATTTCTTTTGTATCTGATTGTAAAAGAGAGACAGGATTTTCCAGTGGTGCTGTTCTTAGATGTTTCCTTTCCTATTGTGCTGGTATAGTTCCCCATGAGTATCTTATACTAGCAAGGTTAGTCTGCAAGTGTTCCAGTTCTCCGCTGACAACTTTGTCTCCACATCACTTTTCTGTTATTGCCGCTAAGGGCTTAGTCCTTGTATTGAGATAGAATTTCCACTTTTCCGTTGTATTTAATTCGGCAAAACGTCAGCTAAAATCAGTGGGAGTTTTGCCAGAGTAAAGACAGAGAGAAAACTGGGTAAAGATTTAAGGATTTGGCTTAATGATAATAATGGCCCAGATTATGTTCCATAGCTCAGTGCAAAAATTTCCCATTCCCCATGGCAGGAGACTTCACTGCCTCCACTTCACTATGCTCCCCCACCATTTTCTGGAGGCCTCTCCATGTGTTCTGTAGTCGACTCAGAGGAAGGTGCTTATAACTAGATGGACCAGGAGAACCTGTAGGTGAGCTGGGGGGTGGGGCAGTGGTGCACATTGTCATCCCTCTGGTTTTGTGTAAAATTTCCTCAGATTTCTTTATCTTTTCTGCTGAGCACACAGAGAGCCTGAGTGGAAAAGGGGGAGGTGATGCCAGTTGTCTAGGGATTTGACAACTTTCTGGGTGGCCCAGCAGCCTTTCAACAAGGGAGCATACCACAGCCCCTCCTGATAGGATGCCAACTGCATGTGTAGGGAGGTAGGGGGAAAATTCCACAAGATACTCAGATACCAAGATGATGGATGTGGCATAGAACCAGACTGAAGTCTGAATTCCTTCTCTTGGATTTTCCACTCGGCATGAATATGTATTTTACCATATATATTTACTCTTTGTTTGTAGTCCATCAATCAGTTTTCAATCCACAGGACAGTGCTCATATCCAAATTAGTTCTAATCCATTTTGTGAGAGGTTTTTTTTTTTTTTTGGATGTAATGTATTAGATGTTTTACTAAAATACCAATATATTACATCTACTGCATTTCCTTGATGTCCTAATTTTGTATTTCTTTTAAAAAAAATCCAGTTTGTCTTGCGAGATGTATTATTTAAATCTGATTATTGCTCATGGCTCCATGATACTTTTGATCTTTACACATTTTCTTTTATTGTTTGTTATGCTAGATACTGAAGATAGACTTTGGTCATTGTCAGGATCACTCTTCACTTTTTTTAACATATTTTTCCAGCCTTCTTGTAACTCTCCAAATCTCCATGACTTGCTAAAGAATCTGCTCAACAGATAACTCTTCTCTGATGAATGATTTGGTTAGTTTATTAGTTGATTTGCTTAACACTTCAGGATGCAAATAGTCATTCTGAACAGGAGCGGCTCTCACCATTTTGCCGCCCCAAGCAGTGGGGGTGGCCCCGCCCCTGACTCAGGCAGTCCGAGTCCGCGGCGGCAAGGGGAGAGCGGCGGACCTGCCGCCGAATTGCCGCAACGGCGGGTGAGAATGGGGGCAGGAAGAGTGGACCTGCCGCCGAATTGCCGCTGCGGGACTCGGACTGCTGCCCCATTCTTGATGCTGTCCCAAGGACCAGCTTGGAAAGCTGGTGCCTGGAGCCGGTCCTGATTCTGAGTTACTGATTTCTATGTCTTTAGTTTTTCCAAATATTTCCTTATCTGGCTTTATCTATACCTGTTTTATGTGCCCACAGATATTGGTTTGTTTATGTCTTATCATCCTGGGCCACATGGCTTCCTTTATCTATGTGACATGCTTTGCGAGTCTTCAGCTGCATTGTCTGTAAGCCTGGCATTGAATGGTATATGTGGAACGTAAACACAATATGGACGAGTTGGTCATGCTCCCTCTCCCCCCACCTATCCAAGAGTGTGGGACTCTCTAGCTTGGTGAGAGAACAGAGAACATTTGTGTGTGGGAGTTCCATTGACTTTGTCCCCACCCCAGAAAACATGATTATAGATGTTTCCCTTTTAGGGTAGGATGTCCATCTGTACAAACTCACTGCACAAAGAATATGAACTCCTCATGAGTCCCAGATGCGCATAAACATCCTGGAGCTGAGAGCTGTCCAATAAGCCTGCAAACAATTCTTACCACTCATAAAATCCCATCATATTCAGGTGATATCAGACAACATGACAATACTGTATACCTCAACAAGCAAGGGGGAGTGAGATCTAACACTCTTTACATATAGGAAGTTAAGCTCTAGAACTCGTGTATTTGCCACCAGATTACTCTGTCAGGAGTACCCCTCCTGAGACTACACAATATATTAGCAGACAGCCTCAGCAGACACTTCTCAATCAATCCCGAATGTAAGGCACACGATTCCATGGTGAAAAGCATATTCAGACAATGGGGATCCCCTTTTGGGAACTGTTTGCATCACGAGAAGACAAGGAATACTATATCATAGTATACAAGATATATTGCTTCAAAGGGCTGAAGGTCAGGACTCCAGGGGAGATGCCCTTCTCATCTTGTGGAAGATAGGAGACTCCAATCCTTGGATGTATGCCAGATGTTGGCACTCTACCTACAGAAAACAAAATCATTTGGGAGGTTGCTGAGACTGTTTCATTGGCAGAATGGATGAAGGGACAAGCAAGCTCTTATCAGACTTTCTAAGTGGATTTCAGGACTCAGTGGATACTTCTGCTCCTCAAGGTTTGAGGGCCCACTCTACCAGAGCCAAGGCAGCTTCAGTAGCCTCACTTCATGAAGTGCCATTAATTGACATCTATTAAGCAGCATTATGGACCTCTGGCCATACTTTCACAAAACATTATGCCCTAGTGCAGTGGTGGGCAACTTGTGGCCCATCAGGGTAAACCGCTGGCAGGCCGCCAGACATTTTGTTTACCTGCAGCTCCCAGTGGCCGCGATTCACCGTTCCTGGCCAATGGGAGCTGCTGGAAGCGGTGTGGCACAGCTCCCTGACAGTAGCCCACCTGCGTTCTTGGCTCCCGGCTGGGAGCGGGGGGGCCAGTGGCCCAGGCTTCTCGGCTCCCTGAGCTGGGAGCCTCCGGGTAGCAGCCGTGAAATTGACAAGACAGCCAACAGCCAATGTAAATAACACAGCGTCTACACAGACACTGTGGGCTTGTCTCCACTTATTGGGGGTTTGATGCATGACGATCGATCCAACGGACGTTGATTTAGCGGATTTAGTGAAGACCCACTAAATCAACCACAGATCGCTCTCCTGTCAACTCCGGTACTCCACCAGAACGAAAAGCATAAGGTAAGTCAATGGGAAGGTTTCTCCCATCCACCCAGCGCGGTGTAGACACCGCCAAAGGGCGACCTAAGCTACTTCGACTCCCGCTACTTTATTCATGTAGCTGAAATTGCATAACTTAGGTCGACTGAGCCCCAGAGTGTAGACCTACCCTGCATCGCCCTAAAAAACACACATACGCCTCTTGTGGAGGTGGAGTTGGAGTTATATCTGTGCAGGAGAGCACTTACATTGGCGGGACAAGACTGTAGTGTGTACACTGACATAATTAGGACGACATAAGCTGCCTTATGTCGACCTAACTATGTAGTATAGACCAGGCCTCAATCTCTATTTTTCCTATCTTCCTCCCTTGTGCATAGCTCTAGTGCTTGCTCCTGCTGCCCAGAGATTCTGAATAGCAAAACTGAAACTGATCAGATTCCTATTCATTTTATTCTAATGCTGGAATTCACTGGAGCAGTCTGTAGGAAGACAGCACTATATTAGTTTATATTTGGCTCACTTTTGCAACAATAGGGGCTAGAATATTTTCTTAAAATCCAGCAGAAGTTGAAAACTTAACCCCTCTTACTTGCCATGGGAAGCTTGCCACTTTGCAGTGGTGAGTAGGTATCTTGGAGTTTTTTTAAGGCCTGCATTAAAGGTCTGTCCTAAATTAACAAAGAAACATTAAATACAAAAATAACATTTTGCTGACATGGCATTTTTGGTAAACAGGTGAAATATATTATTTCTAAGAGATTTTTTTCTAAACAGCTAAGAAGCTAGAAACTGAATTATTAAAATAAACCCAATGTTGCCTCTCTGGGCACACTAGTTTTTTGTAGGCTTTCATGTTGTCTGAGATTTTGACGCTGATTTTTTAAAATATCTTTTTAAAAAGAACATTGAAGTGTATGGTGAAGGAAGGGAAAGAGGCACATATAAAATATGGCTGGGATTTTTAAAGGTCCCTAAGGGAATTAGATTCCTCACTCACCTTGAAGTTCATTGGGATTTAAGCACTTAATACGTTAGACGCCTTTGAAAACCCAAGCCTACCTTGTGTTTGCAAACAGATATAAAAATACGTCAAAACTATCCATCCATCCATCCCATTATCATAGTATTGACTTCCTGAAATTTTGAATCTACCAACCTTGACAATATCTCGGTTTGCCTTTATCACTCTAGCATGAGTTAAGGATATAGTTATCACATTACATGGGAATTTCCTTTCCGTTGTTAGTTTGTGTTTCAAACCTGGCATCATTTAAATGTGTTTTTTGTATTTAATAACTAAATCACAAAGTAGTTCTATATTTCTGATGTAAAAGATAGATGTGTTTCTACAAAGTGTAGGTTTTCTGAATGGAAATTACATTCTTTATCTAATTAGTGTATTGAAATGTATCTAGAGGTTTTGTTTTTATGTTCTGACAGATAATAGCAAATTTATAGAAACTGTTAGAGTAGGACTGTAACACTTGCTGGAAGTAAGGAATCATTTGTCCGTTCAGTCATTCATTCATCTGTGGCTCAGCTCCATGTTAATAGTTAGAATCAAACGTCACCTCCAAGTTTGGCAAGCTGCTGCCTTATTTGGTTTAAAGTTAAATCCCATTCTGGCACTGGAGACTGAGCAGGCTCATTCCAGAAGAGTTAATTTGGAATAAAACTAGCAAGGGCTTGTGCCTGGGCAACAGATCAGAATAATGTCTGATATTACTTTGTATGCTCAGAGGATTAACTCTCTCACACACACTTTTTAAAATTATGTAAGGAAGCTATTAAACAATTCTCAAATAAAATGGTACTATGAGAACTAGAATATCTCAATGTTAATTTCTATATATTTGTCTTTCAGTTATGTTAGGTTAATCTATTACATAATTTACCATAGAGGTAGGTAAAAATAGTCTTGAAAAGTAATAAAAATAATTCACTAGACTCCACTTATATTGCCTGTTGTTTTCAACAAACATACTATAACATTTATAAACAACTCACTGGCTAAGAGGTTGTGACCTTTTCTTTCCATAGCGTACCTTGCCACTGGTATCCATGCTTTTGTCACCTCAAGATTAAACTATTACAATGTGGTCTGCATGGGACTACACCTTAAAACTACTCAAAGGCTGAAGCTTGTGCTGAATATGTATGCTCTCTTATTGAAGGGCGCATCTCACTGGGAGCACGTGACCCCATTGCTCTGGGAACTTGTAGCAGGGTGGTTACCCGCTCCAGCCCGGAATGGGTTAAAACAGCCCTGCAGAGGGCTCTGGCTGGGGAGAACAGCAAGCCTGGGCTGATTGGGGGAAACAGCCCCAGGTGGGCCACGCCCCAATCAGGCCACAGCAGGCCCCTATAAAAGGGCTGCTAGTTTGGAGCCAGGCTGTAGAGAGGGAAGGGCCTAGCTGCCTGGGAAGCCTAAGGGTACCACAGTGAAGCAGGGCTGGGGAAAGGCCAGAGGAGCTGGGGAGCTCTGGGCCTGCAACTCCCCAGGCTGCAGGGCCTTGTCCGAGGCCCACGGAGGTACTGGGTGGCAGGGAAAGGCAGCAGGTCCAAAACCTCCCTTGCCTATGATGACTGGTTATTACAGACTGCAGTCTGCCCCAGGGAACGGGGGCTTGATGATGACTGGCAGTAGCCCATAGGCTGAGGCAAGGTGGGTTTGGCCCTGCTGCCTTTACCTAGCCCCAGCATCTCTGTGGGCCTTGGACAAGGCCCTGCAGCCTGGGGAGTTGCTGGCCTGGAGCTTCCCAGCTCCTCTGGCCTTCCCTAGCCCTGCTTCACTCCGGTGCCCTTAGGCTTCCCACGCAGCTAGGCCCATCTCCCTCCTCAGCTAGAGGGAGACTGCCTCCAGCTCCTGGCTTCACTGGCCTTTGTAGGGCCAGCTACAGTCTGATTGGGGCGTGGCCCAGCTGCAGCTACTTCCCCAATCAGCTGTCCCCTGCCACAGCCCTCTCCCAGGGCTGTTTTTAACCCTTGAGGGCAGGTGTGGGTAACCACCCTGCTACAGACCTGACTGGCTGCCCATTGGTCTCCAAGTGGAGTTTAAGGTGTTGGTCATGATCTATAAAGCCCTAAATGGCCTGGGACTGGCCTAAACCGAGGGATCGCCTCTACCATTGCCATACTGCCATAGCTGTGGCCAGTAGGGCTGTTCAGGCTGGTCCCCCTCATTATAAAAGGCTGGTAGAGCATTCTCCATGAGGGCTTCAGGACTCTGGAACTTGCTCCCTCACTTGTTCTGAAATAACCAAAATTTGGTGACTTTGCAGGCACACTGCAAAAGATAGAGTCACTAGAGAAGGATGGTCATGTGCTTCCTAGACGATGAAGGGGCAGGTGGCTAGCCAGCCAAGGTCCTGTGGAATTTGGAGTACTGTGTCCAGTTTTGGGCCCCACACTACAAGAAGGATGTGGACAAATTGGAGAGAGTCCAGTGGAGGGCAACAAAAATGATTAGGGGGCTGAAGCACATGACTTACGAGGAGAGGCTGAGGGAACTGGGATTATTTAATCTGCAGAAGAGAAGAATGAAGGGGGATTTGATAGCTGCTTTCAACTACCTGAAAGGGGGTTCCAAAGAGGATGGATCTAGACTGTTCTCAGTGGTAGAAGATGACAGAACAAGGAGTAATGGTCTCAAGTTGCAGAGGGGGAGGTTTAGGTTGGATATTAGGAAAAACTTTTTCATTAGTAGGGTGGTGAAGAACTGGAATGGATTACCTAGGGAGGTGGTGGAATCTCCTTCCTTAGAGGTTTTTAAGGTCAGGCTTGACAAAGTCCTGGCTGGGATGATTTAGTTGGTGTTGGTCCTGCTTTGAGCAGGGGGTTGGACTAGATGACCTCCTGAGGGCCCTTCCAACCTGAGATTCTATGATTCTGTGATTCTATGAATTGATTTCAGTGCTGCTGAAGTTTAATTTAATTGTCTGTATTGTATGATTAATTACGTTAGGGCACCTAGGGATAGGCATTTTTTATTATTTTAAATTTAAATAAATGTTTTGAAGGCTGGCATTTGTGGCCCCACATACATCTATGACATAGGTCCTATAAAAACACTTAGGTAATTCTATGCGTATGTGCAGTCTCAATGACTTCAGTGTGACTATTCACCAGTGGGACTATTTGCATGTATAAAGTTAATCACATACACAACAGAGTGAGGGATCAGGATCTTAGTCTCTATCCCAAGACATTTATAATCCAGTTCCAAACGTGTGAAATAGTAGACTGACAGTTTTGACCATCTCTGAACTGTATTTTGGCCTGTTTGAAATAAATTAGTGGTTTAAATCCAGATCCCAGTAGACTAATGTCTACATGACAAAATCATGATCACCATGATCACCATTGGCGTTAACTGGTACTCTTGTTGGAAGTCTCAGCAGAGGGTTGACGGAGCATAGAGACCGAGGGCAAGGCTACACTAGAGAGTATACAGTGGCACAGATGCACTAATGCAGCTGCGCCTCTGTAAACTCTCTAATGTAGCTGCTCTACTACTTCAGCCCCAGAGAGCGGCAAAAGCTATGTTGGCGAGAGAAGCTTTCCTGCCGACATAGTGCTGTTCATGCTGACGCTTATGTTGGTTTAACTTACATCACTCAGGAGGTTCCGATCCAGGGACCAGTGTAAGCAGCGAAGTCCTCCATCACCAAAGTGCTAAACTGTTGCCTCCCTGGATCACTTCCTTTCAGTCCCCTCTTTCTCGACAGTTAAAGCAGACATTAAATAACTGGAATCAAAATTAAGACTCAGGCCTCCTGAGAATCACAAGTCTCTTCCTTTTGGACTTGGCAACAACCGTACAGCCAGTCCTCAGGCTGCAGGAGCTCCTATAATGCTCCTTCCCAGTAACTCAGAGGGTAGGCCAGTTCACCTCCACTATTTGCTACCCCACTAGACTTGCCTGTACTCCTTTTGATCTCCTCCTCCAAGCCATGCATGCTTTGCAGGTGTGGCAGGGTGAGCTGCCTGGGCCCAGAGCAGCTGCTTAACTCCTTACTTACTGGTGCAGAATTTGTATAAACAACATCCCCGAATATTTGCCTTTTTTTGCAACTGCATCATTTTGTTGCTTCATATTCAATTTGTGATCCACTGTAACCCCCAGATCCTTTTCTCCAGTACTACTGCCTAGCCAGTTATTCCCCATTTTGTGTTTGTGCATTTGATTTTGCCTTCCTAAGTGAAGTACTTTGAACTTGTCTTTGTTGAAGTCCATCTTATTGATTTCAGACCAGTTCTCCAATTTATAAAGGACATGTTGAATTCTAATCCTGTTCTCCAAAATGCTTGCAACCCCTCCCAATTTGGCGTCATCTTCAGATTTTACAAGTGTATTCTCACCTCCATTATCCAAGTAATTACTGAAAATATTGAATGGTACTGGGCCCAGCACAGACCTCCATGGGAGTTCACTAGATATGTCCTCCTCGATTGACATGTTGGCTATTACTTATCACTCTGTTATCCTCTAGATGAGTGGTTCTCAACTGTACCCCTGGCGATACACAGAGGTCTTCCAGGGGGTACATCAACTCATCTAGATACTTGCCTAGTTTTATAACAGGCTACATAAAAAGCACTAGCGAAGTCAATACAAACTAAAATTTCATACAGACAATGACTTGTTTATACTGCTCTATATACTATACACTGTAAGTTAAGTACAATATTTATATTCCAATTGATTTATTTTATAATTATATGGTAAAAATGAGAAAGTAAGACATTTTTCAGTAATAGTGTGCTGTGACACATTTGTATTTTTGTGTCTGATTTTGAAAGCAATATGATGGGGGCTAGTTTAGCTACAACTAACCAGGAAAAAGATCTTGGAGTCATCGTGGATAGTTCTCTGAAGACATCCACACAATGTGCAGCGGCAGTCAAAAAAGCAAACAGGATGTTAGGAATCATTAAAAAAGGGATAGAGAATAAGACAGAATATTTTATTGCCCTTATGTAAATCCATGGTGTGCCCACATCTTGAATACTGCGTACAGATGTGGTCTCCTCATCTCAAAAAGGATATACTGGCATTAGAAAAGGTTCAGAGAAGGGCAACTAAAATGATTAGGGGTTTGGGACAGGTCCCATATGAGGAGAGATTAAAGAGGCTAGGACTTTTCAGCTTGGAAAAGAGGAGACTAAGGGGGGATATGATAGAGGTATATAAAATTATGAGTGGTGTGAGAAAGTGAGTAAGGAAAAGTTATTTACTTGTTCCCATAATATAAGAGCTAGGGGCCACCAAATGAAATTAATGGGCAGCAGGTTTAAAACAAATAAAAGGAAGTTCTTCACACAGCGCACAGTCAACCTGTGGAACTCCTTGCCTGAGGAGGTTGTAAAGGCTAGGAATATAACAGGGTTTAAAAGAGAACTGGATACATTCATGGAGGTTAAGTCCATTAATGGCTATTAGCCAGGATGGGTAAGGAATAATGTCCCTAGCCTGTTTGTCAGAGGGGGGTGATGGATGGCAGGAGAAAGATCACTTGATCATTACCTGTTAGGTTCACTCACTCGGGGGCACCTAGCATTGGCCACTGTCAGTAGACAGGATACTGGGCTGGATGGACCTTTGGTCTGACCCAGTATGGCCGTTCTTATGTTCAAGTAGTTTTTAAGTGAGGTGAAGTTTGGGGCATGAAAGACAAATTAGACTCCTGAAAGGGGTACAGTAGTCTGCAAAGGTTCAAAGCCATTGCTCTAGAAGATGTTTACAAATTGATTATTCAATAATTTCTTCCAGTATCTTTCTGGGTATTGAAGACAGGCTAACCAATGTATAATTCCCTGTGTCCTCTTTGTTCCCCTTTTTAAAGATAGGTACTATGTTTGCCCTTGTCCAGT
This sequence comes from Macrochelys suwanniensis, assembly GCA_033296515.1. NCBI lineage: Eukaryota > Metazoa > Chordata > Testudines > Chelydridae > Macrochelys > Macrochelys suwanniensis. The sequence goes on from CM065779.1 coordinate 80,763,280, forward strand.
CCTCTATGAGTTCTCAAAGATAATCACTAATGGTTCTGAGATTACTTTAGCTAGTTCCTTAAGTTCCTTAAGGACCCATCAGCCCCTACTGACTTGAATACATCTAACTTATTTAAATATTCTTTAACCAGTTCTATCACTATTTTGGTTTATGTTTCTTCTCCCTGGTTGTTGATATTAAGTGTGTTAAGCATCACAATTAACCTTTTTTAGTGAAGACTGATGCAAAATAGGCATTAAATGTCTCAGCCTTTTTGGTGTCATCTGTTATTAGCTGAGCAATGGACCAACACTTTCCTTCATCTTTTTCTTGCTCCTAATGTATTTATATAACCTCTTCTTACTATCTTTTATGTTCCTTGCTAGGTATAACTCATTATGTGCCTTAACCTCTCTGATGTTGTTCCTACATAGAATCATAGGGTTAGAAGATACTGCCAGGGTCATCTAGGCTAACATCCTGCCAAGATGCAGGATTTGTTGAGTCTAAACCACCCAAGACAGAGAACTAGACCGCCTCTTTTTGAAAACCTCCAGTGAAGGAGATTCTACAAGTTCCCTAGGCAGTTTGTGTTTCATTGTCCACTGTTTTTAGAGTTAGGAAGTTTTTCCTGAGATTTAATCTAAATCTGCTCTATGCTATAGTTGAATTTATTGCTTCTGGTACTGCCCTCTGTGCCAAGAGAGAACAATTTTTCTCCACCTTTCTTATGGTAGCCTTTCAAGTATTTGAAGACCACTATCATGTCCCCCCTTAATCTCCTCTTTTCTAAACTAAACATACCTAGTTCCTTCAGCCTTTGCTCATATGGTTTACATTCCATCACTTTGATCATTTTTGTCACTCACCTCTGGATCCTTTCCAGTTTTTCTACATCCTTTTTATGCAGCAGTGACCATAATTGGACATAGTACTCCAGCTGAGGCCTAACCAACATCAATTAGAGTGGTAATATCACCGTTTGTGACTTGCATGCTATACTTCTGTTAATGCAACCCAAAATTGCATTTGCTTTTTTTGCAACAGCATTGCATTGTTTAATCATGTTGAGGTTGAGCAATGCTGCTGCCAAGCCAGTTATCCCCCATTCTGTATTTGTGCTTTTGTTTTTTCTTCCCTAAGTGTAGTACCTGACATTTGTCTTTGTTGAATTTCATTTTATCTGTAGCCCAGTTCTCCAATTTATCAAGATCCCTTTGAATTTTAGTTCTGTTCTCCATAGTGTTTTCAACCCTCCCAGCTTTGTGTCATCTGCAAACTTGATCAGTTTGCTCTCTATTCCTACATGAAGGTCATTAATAAAGATGTTAAATAACACCGGGCCCAAAACTGATCCTTGTGGAATCCCACTTGAGATCTCCTTCCAATCTGACATCATTCTATTAATAGTTACTCTTTGTTTGCGGTTGTTTAACCAATTAAGTATCCACTTAATGGTATGTATCCAGCTTAATTATGAGAATGTCATGTGAGACTGTGTTAAAAGTCTTGCTAAAGTCCAGGTATATTATGTCTACCGCATTCCCTCTGTCCACCAAACCAGTTACCTTGTCAAAGAAGGAAATCAAGCTGGTTAGGCATAATTTGTTCTTGGTAAATCCAGGCTGGCTATTATTGATCACCCCTTCGTCTTCCAGGTATTTGCAAATGGAATGTTTTATGTTACATGTTTGTGCTGTTCTTCTTTTGTACTCCTCGTTACCAGTTTGTCCATGTTTCTACTTTTTGTGGGATTGCTTTTTGATTTTCACGTAAATAAAGAGCTCCTGATGTAGCCATATTGGCGTCCTACTATTCTTCCTATCTTTCCTTCAAATCAGGATAGTTTGCTGTTGTGCCTTTAATATTGTCTCTTTGAGCAACTGCCAGTGCTCCTGAACTTTTTTCCCTTACATTTTCTACCAGTTTTCTTAGTTTGTTAATGTATGCTTTTTTAAAATCCATTGTCCTTATTCTGCTTAATTAGTGACCCTTAATTAATGTTTATAAAGTACTTTGAGATCCTTAGATGAAGGATTCTATATATGAGCACATTGTTGTATTCTCATATACCCTTACTGGTACTGTGATATTTTCAGTAGATTTACTGTGGCAAAAGGAAAAGCTGTCAACACTCATAAGGCAAACCATATTTACTGTACAAAAGCTACTGAAAACTTATTCCTTAACCTCTTAATCTTAGAAATACTGTAGTTTAAATATTCATACTTTGGACTAGCTATTGAAAGGTTGGAAGTGCTAACTAAACTGTTCAGTCTGTCCCAGCCTGTTTAATTGAAACTGAGTCCTGCAAGAAGAGTTCTGTTTATTGAAGTTACTAGGACAATAATTGTGCTTGCCAAGCTGTCTTATACTGTCAGCACTGACTTGTTCTAGTTCTATAAATGAGTGGAATTAATTTCATAAATATTGAAAATACCATTTAAACATAAGTTCCTCTAAATTTACATGGGGCTTTCTTGGTAGTTTTCAGTATTCTTTTTGCAGGGTATAAAGAATATAGTTTCACTGTAAACAAGATAATTTAGTCATGGCATCTCTGAAATGTAACATTAATCAACAACCATGCCACATCTGCCAAGAAAATAATACTTCTCTACTTTAATTGATATGATGATCCCCACCCCTCTTCCTTTCATAGCTTGTTGTCACATGAATTTACACCTACAGTATCTAATATGCTGTAAGTGGCAATCTGCATTTTCTTTGTAAGAGACTCCCTTAGTTATTTTTTATTGGAGGGCTGTAACAGATTTTTTTAATGGGCAGTGAAACGCAGGACTTCTCCAGAGCATACAATAAACTCCTGGATTTATATTTTCATATATATCTTGTAGTCTAGCATGAGATCAGACTATATACACAAACAAATGTTGTGATCATTTGTATGATTGTCTTCATTTGCTGACAGCAATGTGAGAATTTTTTTATTTTTTTCTCCAAGAGGCAGGCATCAGGAATTTTGAAACTTGTAATCGTCGTTTCATCTTTCATCACAAATGGCTAATGAAAGCAGTAGTTTTTCTTTCACCTTGTGGTTTTGGTCTAACATTTTAGCAGTGGTTACTATGGAAGAGTTAGCCATGTTTATTGGGTCCTAACAAACAGCAACAGCTGAAAGACAAATATGGCTTTCTGTTTTCAGTATAAGAATGGGATGCAAGCCAGTTAGCAGCAGCCACAGAATGTAACTAGTCACACTGAGACTTTTGAGAGTGATGGTCTGCATTGTAGTTATTCAGATTGAATTCCTGATCTTAGCCATTATTATAAGTAGTAACTTTATAATTTTAATTTAATCCTTTTATTAAAGGGATATTAGGGAGACTTAAGTACCTAACTGCCACTTTAAGCACCGAAGTCCAAAATTTAGATTCTCAAAACCCCCATTCAGCCTCCGCCTAACCCTGTAGGTGCCTAACCTCCCTAGGTGCTGAAGTTTCCACTGGTAAAGTCCCCTAAATTTCTACCAATGGGCATGCACAAAGTTGCCTCGGTCGTGATGCCACTGATGAGCTCTGTGCCCAACTCATTGCTAAACCTCCGTGGTATTTCCTGGCCTGTGGGGCCCAATCTAGTTGAGGTACTGAAAGGCTGCCTTAAAACATGTCTACTGTATTGGACCCTGCACAAAACACCACAGAAGGCTATGGTGGATGCCCCCTTATAAGCTTTAGGCCAGTGGTTAGTGAACTCACCCTGGCTTTGAAGACCTAAATTCAAATCCCTCCTCCACCTGATGCAGAGCAATGATTTGAATTCAGGTCTCCCACCTCCCAGATGAGTGTCATAATCCTACTGGGCTATGTGGCATTCTAGCAGGGCTTTGGAGTGGGGCCTGGAGCTGGAGCGTGGAGCAATAGGTTCATGGCCGGAGCTAGAGCGGAGCAATTCAAAAATTTGATTGCTCCAAATCCCTGCATTCTAGGGTGGGTATCTCTGTCTCATCTGTTAAAGCAGATCCACTTTGTATAAAATACTTAAATTGTCATCAGAGCAGGGACTTGAACTTGGGTCTCTCATCTCTCAAGTGAGTGCCCTAGCCACTGGGCTAGAGAGTTAATCTTGTCCTGTTGCTGTCCTAATGACTACTTAAGTATTTTATACAAAGTGGAACAGCTTGATCAGAAGAGAGGTTTACCCCCAGAATACTCCTTAGTCCAGTGGTGAGAGTGCTCACGTAGGAGGCAGAAGACCCAAGTTCAGGTCTCTGCTCCACATCAGACAGAGGGGGGAATTTAAACTTCGGTGAGTGCTCGAACCATTAATCTAAAGGTTATTGGGGGTGGAGGGTATCACCTCCTCCTCCTCCTCATTGAAAAACAGCTGACCTGCTTTAGGCACATAACTTCCGGGGTTCCAGGGAAGGCTACATAGTTTTACAGTCAAGCATTTCCAATCACTGGACATAGTCATGTACTGTATAAATTGTCATTCTAAGATATAGTGTGGCTTTACAAGCCTTAGCCACACTGCACCAATGGCATTTCCTGGAAGCATGCTAAGGATACCCAAGATGCTGCAGGAAATGTGAATTAATAGATACCGTAGTGATAGGCACAGTGAAAACCCCCAAATTGAATACAATAGAGTTAGTAAGTGACACAATTTACACTCATTCAGTAGTGTTATTTTTATTTATTTGAATTGAAGTTGTGCCTAAGGGCCCTAATCAAAGATCAAGGCCAGTTGTGCTCAAATGTATAACAGGAAGTCAGCCCCTGCCTCAAAGAGCTCACAATCTAGTGAAGCAGACAAATGGGAAGGTAGGGATGTGAAGATAACAGTAAAATGAGCACATTTTGCATCATAAGCAATAGTCTCAGCTATCACCCATCTAGCCACATAGTAGTTAGGAATGCTGTGCTGATGGAAGTGCTGTATTTAAATAGAGGTGGAAAACTGAAGTCCTGAACATTTTTGGATATTTAAAGCCATCGTTTTAAAACTTGGTTGCCCAAAGTTAGGCATTTAAATACAAATGTGGGCAAATGAGTACAATAGAACCTGTACACCAGAGTTACAAACTGACCGGTCAACCACACATCTCATTTGGAACTGGAAGTATGCAATCAGGCAACAGCAGAGACATACATACACACTAAAAGTAAATACAGTACAGCACCGTGTTAAACATAAACTACTAAAAAAATAAAGGGAAAGTAGTATTTTTGTTCTGCATAGTAAAGTTTCAAAGCTGTATTAAGTCAATGCTCACTTGTAAATTTTTGAAAGAACAACCATAATATTTTGTTCAGAGTTACAAACATGTCAGAGTTACGAACAACCTCCATTCCCGATGAGTTTGTAACTCTGAGGTTCAGCCCCTCTGACCTCCCCATGCTTTCAGTGGGTGGGCAGAGGTAAGGGAATGTGCTATTTCATCCAAAACCCAGTTACTTTTTATTAACTGTTGTCTCTGTATTCGATATATGAATTGACAGCACCTTCCAAGGTCATATCTGGAGGAACAGCTCAATACGATAATACTCTAAAGTTCCCTTGGGTTTTGCAGGTTCACTATTCTCTCCATTCTTTGGGCTTTTCAGAACTTGATGCAGTTAGAAATTTATACAAAAATGTGAAAACCTTAATTAAGCTCAGAGCAGAAGACATCTGCAAACAACTGGATATGGCAGTTGGACATACAATAAATATGTCTCCTTTGCTTTCTCACTTAAAGAATATTCACAGTTATGAGAACCATTTGGCTATTTTGAACAACAGTTTGTTAAGGAGGATCTGTACAAGTTTCCGTTTCTAAACTATGCAGACAACCTATTTGGAAGGGAAGTATGCTAGTACTGAGAGACATAATTGTCCTTGTCCATATGTGGGTCTGGCCAGGTTGAAGATTTACTACACTGTTTATTGTCTTGTTATGTGTCCAGCCGCCCAAGAAACAAATGTTTATCTCCATTCCTGGCCCAGATGCCTTTTACCTCATCACCTCAGTAAGCAGGATACTTGCTATATAGTGATAATATTTCAGTTATATGAGCTGTCACCCTATTTGCTTGGTTGGTCATAAAAATAAAAAAAACAGTATGTGAAAGAGAGGCTACCTTTGACCTTAATGAAACAATGCAGTGGTTCTCAAACTGTGGGTTAAGATCCCAAGGTGGGTCGTGACCCCATTTTAATGGGGTCGCCAGGGCTGGCTTAGACTTGCTGGGGCCCGGGGCTGAAGTGTGAGCCCCACCGCCCAGGGCCAAAGCTGAAGCTCAAGGGTTTCAGCCCTGGGCAGCGGGGCTCAGGTTACAGGCCCCCTGCCTGGGGCTGAAGCCCTTGGGTTTCAGCTTTGCCCCCCACCCCCTGCCTGGAGTGGTGAGGCTCAGGCTTTGCCCCCTCCCCCCCCAACCCAGGGCAGTGGGGCTCGGGTGAGCTCAGGCTTCATTCCCCCCTCCTGGGGTCATGTAGTAATTTTTGTTGTCAGAAGAGGGTCATGGTACAATGAAGTTTGAGAACTCCTGAAACAATGTATTCCCAATTGTTTTTACCATATTTTCATATATTGTATTAGGGGAGGTAATTTTAAAGGTGTATCTGATTTTAAGAAAGGGCTAACCTTGTGTTTTTCAAATTTGTATCTTTTTTGGAGTTGTGTTGATTTAAAATTTGTATTTGTTGTGTTATGCTCAGTGGTCTACGGCTAAGATGCTGTATTAATAAACTTCTAACTTCGTTACTTCAGTGGGAGGCGTGGGTACTTGGTACCTCTGAAAATATCACTGGCTTAAGTGCCTAAATAAGGATTTGTGTCCTACATTTTGTTTGCAAATGTTAGCCTACTAGTAAATATCCCCCTGCTATTTCAGTGCGATATGATATTCTTCACTTTCTCTCTCAAAAAGTGTGTAGTGTTGTTTTGTGCTATTAAATGGCTGCTGCCTTCCACCTCAGAGATGGCTTCATTTTAGCAGGGGAGGAAAGGATCCCTGTGGATAGTTTGTAGAGCTCTTTGGATGAAAGGTGCTATATAAATGTCACTCATTCTTTTTATTACTTTGCTATCTCAGACAAATGTTTTGGACACATTTATCCTCTTTTATGGTCTTTAAGGAGGGAAGGGACTGATACTCATCTGTTCACATATCTCCAATGTTTCAAGTAAAGATACCTATCTATAACAGATGAATCAGTGTCAGTGTAAGAAAAAACCTTTAGCAGGTCTTGAGCCAGGCAGTATCGGTACATGTTTCGTATTTCAATCCAGTGTGCTAACCCTAGACCACTACTCCACACTGAAGGAAGCCTGACTCAGGGTCATTAAATACTCTGGTTTTCTCAGTGAATCACTGCTACAGATATACTTGTGATAAATAATTCTGTGGTGATCTAACTAGAACAACATGTTCAGTAACCTCCATTGTTTCTCATTTCTTATCTGTGGTGCTGTTCTCTAGTTGTTCATTTAGCACTAGTCTAACATGTGGAGGCACCCTGATTAAACATATGATTTGATATCTTTTTTTATCGGCTTGATCTCTCTATTTTACTGTTTATCAGTGTATATTTCGGTGTTTCTACACTGATGTTGGGTCATTTTTAAAGGGGTCAAAATAGGATTTAAAACGACTAGGAGCATTGTTAAAGAATGGTTAATGGATGAGATTTTAAAATGTACCTAATGATTTAGGGACACAAGTTTCATTTCACTTTCAGTGAGATTTGTGTTCTTAAATGACTTAGGTGGGATTTTCAGACGTGCCTGATATCTTGCTTACTTGCTCATGCTTCTGTTTTCTCTTGCCCCCTATATTTCACCTGTGAGTATACTGACCTAGATTGTTCCCTGCCCTTTCTCATGGTGGACCCATGACAGTGGGCTAAAGGGAGAGAAAAACACTGTGGTGGGGTGGTGGATTTTTGATGCTACGTTCCCTCCCCAATCTGTGGATAAATAAGACCCCAGGGAAAGGGATTCCTCTACTATGTGAAGCTCAGAGCCATCCCACAGACACAGCAGTTACTTGGTGGCCTTCAAGACACCTGGCAGTAAGATTCCTGGTAGACCCATGCTGCTGTCACTTTGACCCACTTGCAGTCACAGTGGGGGTCTATTGGAGAGTAATACATCTCTGACTTGTATTCCTTCACTTGTTTTATTTTGTGCAGAAATTTGGGTACAGAACAGAGTCCAGTGCTGTGAAGTGCAGCAACTCTTCTCCTCTATCTCTATTATGTACCCCACCTTCAAAATTTGCAGTTCCAGCAGATAGGCATCTGTGGGGGTTCCCTTGTCCCCTTCCACGTGAAAGAGAGTAGATCAATGCTCCTGTGTGCAGATCTGCATAGATTGATCTGAACCTAATGCTAACAAGTGATTTCAACTACCTGACCTATCACCAGTGGTTATTTAAATACCCAGAGGCCTCCAAACGTTCCCTGTTACCTAAAGTTTGCCAGAAAGCAAGATTTTGTCACTTTAGTTTTTCGGCATGTATAATGTTGCTTCTTGGGTTGTGTTTTCAGGTACTTTCTCTGTTACTGTATTCAGTGATACTTTGTTAATCTTTTCTTACTGGAATGCCACCAAAAATTCACTAATTATTATTAATTATATGCATGCCAATAGCACCTAGAGACCCCAACTAAGATTAGTGTTTGTCTCAAGAAACTATTTTCTTATATATGGTGACCAGGTGTCTGGTTTTCGAATGGATCCTGCCGGCCGTTAAAGGTCCAGTTGGCGGTGCTGCGGCGCTAAGGCAGGCTGGTTCCTACCTATCCTGGCTGGGACCGCACTGCACTCCAGAAGTGGCCAGCAGGTCTGTCTCCTAGGCAGTGGGGGTGGGCACGGGGCTCCGTGCACTGCCCCTTCCCTGAGCACCAGCTCGGCACTCCCATTGGCCAGTTGCCTTAGCCCTGCTGCGCCACTGACCGGGAGCTGCCCAAGGTAAGCCCATGCCCCTGCCCCAGCCCTGAGACCCCGCCCACCCAGAGCCCCTTCCTCACTCCAAAGCCCCATCCCCGGCCCCACCCCAGAGTCCATATCCCCTCCTGCACCCCAACCCCCTCCCCAATTCTGAGTCCCCCCAAACCTGGAGCCCCCTCCTGCACTCCAAAGCCCTCATCCTCACCTCCATCCCAGAGCCCTCACTCCCCTTGCACCCTAACCCCCTGCCCCAGCCCAGAGACCCTTCTCACACCCTGGCCCCACCCCAGAGCCCTCAGTCCCTCCTTCACCCCAACCCCTGTCTCAACCTGCAGCTCCCTCTCACACTCCAAATCCCTCGGCCCCACCCCCCAGCCAGAGCCCTCACCCCCTCCCACACCTCAAGCTCCTGCCTCAGCCCAGTGAAAGTGAATGAGATGGGGGACAGTGAACCACCAGGGAGGGGGAATGTAGTGAGCGGGGGGCGGGGCCTTATGGAAGGGCCGGGGGCAGGAGGTGGGGCCTCAGGGAAGGGGCGGAGTTAGGGTTGTTCCGTTTTGTGCCAGACAAAAGGCATTATATACATTTAAAACAATTTTAAACAAGCAATTTAATACAGGTATAAGTTTTAAACAATGTAATACTACAATCATCCTTGCTGAGTATGAAGCAATGGGAACATCATTGCTGAGTATGAAGCAATGGGAGGTGCCCCCGCCTTACCCCACACAGGCACAGCCCCCTGGCACTGCAGACAGTGAGGCAGGCAAGGAGGCTGAAGGTGCTGTAGGCTAGGAGAAGCATGTTGCGTAGCAGCAGCTGCAGCTTCCGCTACTCTGCAAGCACCAGCGGCGGGGGTGCTTAACCCTTGGCCCGCCCACTCCACCCCTTCCCCCAAGCTCCCACACTTAAGCCGCCTCTTCCCCCCCCCACCTCCTCTCCCCTTACTCTGCATGCTGCAACCTCACTCCTCCCCCCTCCTTCCCCTGTCTTCTGCCCACGGCAATCAGCTGGTTTGCGTCGTTTAGGAGGCAGGGGAGGGAGGGGGGAGGAGTGAGGACGCGGCATGCAGGCTCCCCCTCCCTCCCCTGCCTCCTGAACGCTGCAAACCAGCTGATTGCCGTGGGCAGGCGGCAGGGGGAAGGTGCTGATCCGTGGGGTCCACCGGCGGGTGGGAGGTGCTGGGGAGGGGCGTAGGAGAGTTGATAGGGGGACTGCCAGCTGTGGACAAAGCAAGCAGCCAAACGACATTATAGTGGAACACTGCACAACTTTAGATGAGCATGTTATGTAATCGCGCAGGGACGTAAGATCGAAACAACGTTAAGCGAGAGGACGTTAAGTGGGGAGTTACTGTATTGTGCAATAGCTTTATTTGCATCCAGATAGTTTGCATGTGCCACCTACAGGCAATTGACATGTTAGAATAATTCCTGATAATTATGATATCCGGGGGCATACAAGCATTAGTCATTCCATCCATGCTTGCATATTCTGCTGATAATCTATTACATTCATGCTGTAGAGCTGGTAGGAAAATGATTTCCCCCCACCCCCCAAAATATTGACTTTTCAATGAAAGATCAAAACCCCCAAAATTTCATCCAAAAACTGAAAACCAAAAAATGTTATTTGAAAATGCCACCACAGCATCTCACAGGACTTGTCGTTTGGGTGCCTCATGACTCATTCTTTTCTATGGGGTGGGTTCCATTTCCTGGCCAGACTGGGTATTCTTCTGCAGTGCATTATCAGTGTTCAGGTATTTGTTTTTTTTGACAGAAATTGAAATTTTCCATAGAAAGCAAATACTTTTCACAAAAAAATCATTTTGTAAAAAACATAGTTTTCTGTCAAAAAATAGTGCTGACAGAAAATTCTTGACTAACCCTATCATGTTGGGCTTTTATAGTATCCCAGCTGCTACTGTTGCATTCACTGAAGATTTAAAATGCTCCCAAGTGAGTGCATGAACCTTCTTTATAAAGGAAAACAATTACTTATAACAGTAACCTTCATCTCTGTCTTATCATTGCCAGGTACTCATTGCAATTATATATAACTGTCTGGTAATTCATCATTAGTGGAAGCAGAAATTTGATATGTATTTTCATTAAATTGTTCTTCAGGCATCTGTTAAAATAATGTGTGTTATATCTTCTTTGCTGGAGGGAAGACAGAGTAGGGTTACCTTTGTGGGTGTGAACAACTTGCCTGTCTCCTGGAAAACTGTGCACTCAAAGTTCTCAAGTTATTTTCACTGGCAGCAAGAGACACACATGGATGAGGTCTGGCTATAGATATCCTGGAACAAATAGTTCTATTGTTCATCTCAGTGTACTGAAGATAAACCTAACAACACATTCCTGGTTGTCAGTCAACAATTTTTTCTGCAGTACATGTGATGTAATGCCAGTCCGATCAAGGGGAAACCTTCATGTATCAGAATCCTGATTAGGTATGACCTATCTATCTGTGTAATGGCTGTTTTTAATGAGCCCCCTCCCCCCCACTACAGTTCTTCTGTGCATAAAGGCCATTCATTTAATATAACCAGTGATTACTTTCTGGTGAGATCTGTACATTCTTCTGTTTTTTGCTATTATCTGATTCATATTTGTTACCACATGCAAATTACACTTTACTCTTTATATGACTCTTAGAGGTGTAGGTGTTATATATAATGCCAGAAGGCATAGTTCTGTAAATTGCTTCACATATGAAGTGTGCAGAGCTGCTAAAAATTTGTTCTTGAATGGAAGCGATGACCAGGATTATACCAACAATTGACGATGATTATGCTCTTCACTGATTTCAGATTTCCTCTAGTGCTCACCAAACCTGGAAAGGTGCTGCACAAATGTTTATAGTGTTCTTTTAGAATTTTGGGGATGACATATAGCTTATGAATAGGAAAATAATGTATCTCATATGCCAGTGCAGTACACTTTCTTTGGTTTGGACAGCATTTGACATGTATAGTAAGACATCTTTAGAGACACTCATTGCCTAAACTGAGAGAACAACTTTCCCCTTGAATGGACTTTCACTCTATTCTCAGTGACTTTATTGAGAAAGATATTGACTGGCTAGTACAGGCCTGCACAACATGTGGCCCGGGTGGGGTCACTGTGCAGCCCGCGGGGGGGTAAGTAAGTGGGCTCACTGTGCGGCCCAAAATCTGGGACTGTGTCCGTTGGTCCTTTTTGCTGCTTGCCTCTGGGCTGGGGGTTTCCCATGCTGCAAAGAGGGTGTTCCCAAAGGAAGGTGCTTGCTTCTAACCCCTGAGGCCGTCCATATGTCTGCTCTTCTCTAGTCAGCCCACTTGACAAGTTTGATTGTCTTTTGGTCTGGTTCCCATCCCCTCTCCAAGGGTTGCAGCTGTCTGGAGGTGCCTGCCTTCCATGCCTTCCTCATTCATTCAACAGGGCAATTGAATACAAAGTGCGGGGAAGATCTTATTCTACTTCTAGCAAAAAGACATTTTTCTTTTACCTTAATTATACTACATAAGGGGCCCGCTATAACACATTACCAAGGTGGGGCTGAGCGGGGAGGGGGCAGGTCCTATTTTACTGCTGTGATCTGGTCACCCTATGCGCGCTGTTTCTTTCCCCCGCTACAGGCTTCCCACCCCAGCGCTGGGGAAGAAGGGGTTGTTTCTGTGGGGTGGGCGGCGCGGGGCGGGTGTGTGTTTCTGTGGGGCCGGGGGGTTTCGGCCCTCAGCTGTTTTCTTTGGAGTAGAAAAGCTTTACGAGTTGTGCAGGCCTGGGCTAGTAGATGTGATTCAGACGACTGAGCCACAGTAATAGTAATTGTTCCAGGGTATTTATAACCAGGATGTAGAAAAGTACTTTTCTGGCCAACACCAAACAAACCCAACAACTGTCTTTGCAGCCTAACAAACCTGCTTGAGATTGCTGTAGTGCTTTATAAGAAATCGATGTCTTCTAAATATCCACCTACAAGTTGGCTGCTGCCTGCTCATTGCCTGCTGGCATGCTAGTGAGGCTTCCTGCTCATCTACTGTTCAGCTCTGATTTCTAGATCTTAGTACTGGAGTTTTAACCTCCGTAAAATGACCTTTCTTGGTGGATTCAGCTCCTGATCTAATTTATATTCACTATATTATTATATATTCAGGGATATTTTTATGCACATCTTTTCACTTTCTCATCTAAAACACTTTTTCAGATTTGTAAAAGCTATTTCCCACTTTGAGGTCTTGACCTATTGATATTCTACAATGACTTAAGGGGTTAGTTATGATAACATGGCTTTTATGTGTAATATTTAAACAGATGTCAGTTGACTCTAGGAACTGATACTGTAGTATGCAGTAGGAGCAATTAAATAAGAAATCCCTATAATGAACAGATGTGCATTGTTTAGCTACTTCTATTTTGTGTTTCAGTTTTTTCAGGCTAACATAGAAACTTGAATACAAATTCAACTCTGTGAGTAAAGTCTTGGCTCCACTAAAGTCAATGGGAGTTTGACATTTGACTTCAACAGAGCCAGGATTTCACCCTTCATATCTGTAACTACTGTTAGGGAATATTTTTAGCAGTGATCTAAGGTCCTACTAGAGCTACTTACCTAATAGTTAGCTGATAGTTCTCATCTGTTTCACATTAGGTAAGTGCAGTGGTTTTTCAAATGTACAGGAAGCACCTTATGTTCCTATCACACTTTGTACACTGGCATTTAAAGGCAAGTAATAAATACCAAACATTACAAAATGGCATGACAACATGCCTTGCTTCAGTTGTTGGCAACAGTGTCTTAATAAACTGCTGAGCACGTTCATATGCTGTCCCTGAGGCTCAGGTCAAAATATACCATTACTTGAAATTTCAACCCACATCTTTTTGTTTTTACATAGCCTGTGCTTTCCACACAGATGATCACAACAAATTCATATAACAATTATAGTTTCACCATATGCTGAGACCTATTGGGTACTTTGTGGTTATATATCTGAAAACAGAGGATGAAGGGTTTTATCTTGGACTCAAAGTGTGAAATTTACCCTTGCATAGAGAGTCAGCATGCTTAAGTTCCACTTGAGCACAAACGGATTCATATTCCTTGTGCAGATGTTCTGCAAAGGGGTTAATTTCACCCTCGAAGCAAAATGATATGTTGTCCAGCATGTTGCAACAGGGACCATCAGAATAAGGCCTGAAAGGGTCTGCAAGATGCAGGTTTATCATTTCAGTGGAGTCTTTTCTTGGGAGAAGTTTTGGTAACTATTCCAAAGAGGTTGTAAGAACACATAATTGGCAATATTGGCAGAGAGATTACATGTCCTCCCTGGATTAGCTGTCCACCTCTCAAACTGGCATCTTTATCTCAGGGTTGAAGTATGATGTTCAGGCCATAGCTGCTCTGTGGACAGAAGATTATTTTAGGTTGCCACGCCTATTCCCAGAAACTGGGACTAGACGACAGGGAATGGATCACTTGATGGATTACCTGTTCTGTTCATTTCTTCTGGGGCACTTGGCATTGGCCACTGTTGGAAGACAGAATACTGGGCTGGATGGACCTTTGATCTGACCCAGTATGACCGTTCTTATGTTCTTAAGTGCCAGCAGACACAGATGTCCCTTGCCTTGCTGCTAAAATTTGCAGCTTTCCTCTAACAGCTTCTGCATGCATTTTCAATATTAAAATCTGCAGCATATTGAAAATTAGGGCACAGTGTAAAATAAACAGCACAAGGGTTACTGTAGTATTGGTACCATACTGGATCACGGAGGGGGCAATGAAGACTATAGGCTATAGGGCACCCTGCTGCCTAATTCAGGTCTCCTGTGTCACAGGTTATAGGGCCTTTACAATGGATGATTATCAGGATTGTGATTGCCTTCAGATGAACAGAATGCATCTAATCTACAATCAGATGTGATCCAAGGAGGAAGTTTCTCTGGTATCCTTAGTGTGATAGCTATTTTAGACCAGAAATTTAGAAATCAGTGAATGCAGAGGATACTTCGTGTACTTATATTATCCCCAGCTGTGTCATTTGCATTTAGAGTAGTGGGCCAGAGGACAGACACAAAAATGTAGCTATCCTACTGCACGTGTTGATTTAGGGTGGGATTTTCAAAAATGCCTGTGGATGTGTCTGCACAGTGATAAGACCCACAGCACAACTGTGACTGGCCCAGGCCAACTGACTTGGACTGGAGCCCAGGCTATGTGGGTCTCAGAGCCTGGGCTCCAGCCTGGGTATCTTATACTGTAATTTTATAGCCCTGCAGCCCAAGCCCTGAGAGTCCAGGTCAACTGACCCAGGCCAGCCACGGCAGGTCTTTTATTGCAGTGTAGACATATACCCTAGATGACTTAAGATATTTGTATTTCTTAGGCATTTTTGAAAATCTCACCGTTAAACAATACCAATTGAGGTTCTGGGCATTTTATAGAGCGAGTTTGCCAATATAACTATACTGGCAAACCCTCCTAGTTGAGGCACAGCTTTTACTGAAAAAATAATTTTTTTGGTGGTATAGTTTATACCAGTTCCCAAAAGGAAAAAAGCGATACCAGCAATATGACTTTTTTTTTGCCAATATAACTGGATTTATACAACAGTCTTTGCTGCAACAGCTATAGTAGTTAGGGGTGTGACATAGCTATGTCAGTATGCAAGCAAAACTTTTAAGTGTAGACCAGGCCTAAGAGAATTAATGACCTACAACAAAGCCTGGGTGTTCTTCAGAAAACTTCTCATTGTACAAAGTGTGTGTCTCCTGAACGAAGGTGTATGTTGGGGGACAGCAGGAGCAAAAAGCTAAGTGTGTCAATAGTACTACTTACTTACATTGTGTTGAGGTGGGAGCAATTCAGACCTCTTCAGTGCAAGGTGATTGCTGTTCCCACTGGAAGCGGTCAGGCCAGGTCTCCACTACAAATTTCTGGCGGCATAGCAATGTTGGTCAGTAGTGTGATTCCTGACTGACATTGGTATGCCTACAGAAATCTGTAGCATGGATGCAGTTATACTGGCAAACTGTGCTTTTTACCCAAATAGCTTGTTTTGCTGGTAAGGGGTGGTTTTACTATACTGGTACAAAGCCCAGCTTTGTCAGTATAGCTGTGTCTACACTAGGAGCGCTTTGCTGGTAGTGTAGAATCTATCGGTATTCCCATACTGGTAAAGTGTTCCTGCTGTAGGCTTCAAGTTGGTCAACGCTTAAAACCTATTCCCACAACAGAAGAGTGCTTCTGTTGACATACACTGTGTCTATGCTAGGGGACTATGCTGGCATAGCTGTGCCAACATAGGTGCTATAGTGCAGTAGTTCTCAACCACGGGACCTGGCCCCCTGAGCTGGCTTTGGGGGGGGAGGGGCCTCCAAGGGCCAGCATTAGACTCACTGGGGCCCAGGGCAGAATGCCAAAGCCCCACCGCATGGGGTTGAAGCCCAGGTCCCTGAACCCCATCAGCTGGGGCTGAAGCCTGAGCCAATGTAGCTTTGTGGGGGCCCCTGTATCTTGGGGCCCCAGGCAATTGCCCTGCTTGCTACCACCTAATGCCGGCCCTGGCTTTTATATGCAGAAAACCTGTTATTGTGTCACAAGTGGGCTGTGGAGTTTTTATAGGCTGTTAGGGGTGGGAGGGGCTCAGAAAGAAAAAGGTTGATAACCTCTGCTATAGTGTAGATAAAGCCATAGCCTTAGTGTGTGTAATGAATTGGGATTTCTTTGCAGTTGGAGTGTGAAACCAACTTGATATATCATTTTGTTATCTTTAAATAAAATTACTATGGTGTTTTTTCATTTTAGAGGATTGGCATGGTGTTGGCTCATCTAAGTTAGTGAAAGGAATTAAATGTAGGAACTTTGTCCAATGTTTAGAGTGTTGTTTTTGTATCCCACTACACCAGCATGCTCCTCAGAGGTACAGGTAGTTCTGGGACTGGCAGTACAGTCCCAGAAGATTAGCACTTTTGGTACAGTGTTACCACTGTACCAAATCCTGAAAATCCTCCTTTCTGAAAGCAAATATTTTAGGAGATATTATTATGAGTAAGGGACATTAAAAGCTGGCAAATTCTTTAATGTAAATTATCTTAAGTACCAGTGTGGAACAAGACTGAGAACTATACATAACTAACATCAGAGGAAAGCTATCTGAGTGAAATAGTGCTGTTTTTGTCTTTTTTAAAATCTAATGTCTGGTTCTGAAAGTGTAGGATTACTTAAATTGACAACAAATACTATGTTTGGTGGCAGACAAATCTCTGTGATTGTGTCCCCAGATAAAGCTGGGTTGATGGGTTCATTTCAGTTCATCACATATTTTTACCCTTAGTTTCTTTGTATTTGGTGTAAATCAAAAAATAACAGGAAGAAAAGCTGAAGTGTACTCCAAGCAGAATTTATTAGAAGTCTATTCAAGAAAAAACACAGAGACCCTTTGCTTATAAGAATTTAAAGTCAATTACCTGAAAGCCAGGTATGAAAAACTTGTATTTTCAAAAATCAGTTACAGAGTAGAAACCGTACTTTTTTAAATATCACAGGCAACAGATATTTAAGTCTTCCATCATAAATGGCATCAAAGATAGGTATGAATCTCACAGCAAAGCTGCATGCAGATCTAAATTAAAATTGAAAGACTTTGAAATATAAAGCTTTTGCCATGAAATTTGCGGTAATAAAGGTATGCTGCACAAAGATGTTTCTTTACCTTTTTCTGTAATAAAGTCATATGTACATTTAGATTTGGCTAGTAAAACCATTAATAAAATTTTGCATAAAATGCTATTTTACAGAATTGCACTATCCAGGTGTGCTTATGGTAAGAGGGGCAAGTAAAGAAAAATGCATTGAAAATGTTCTGTATTATGAAAAGGGCAAAGATCAAATGAGGAACTCTGATTTTTTTTTTTAATCAACACCAAAATGTTCTGTACAAAAAAGTACAAAATGCTAGAGACTACTTACATAGTGATAAGATCAACCCTTTACCACAAGAAAAATGCAATAAGGTGCTGAAGAAACCAAATTTGAATTGTTTTGTATAAAGCCACAGTCATTATCATCCTGTCTCGTATTTTCATATACTATTTTTGCTTACTTTTGCATAAGGAAAAATAATGGTGTGTTCAGATATTTGTTTTATTCAGAAAAAAATACTAAAATGTATCGGTTTTAATAGTTGTGACTTTGTTTTTGTGTGTACTATATTCCTAAACAAGAATGCATAATTCAGATTTTGTTAACGTATACATATATATGTAGTGAAATAAAATCAGTACATCTGTGCATATTTTTTCAGGTGTCTATGTTAGAATACAACATTCCACTAACACTGTTTATTTTTGTTTTATAAGCTTCATCTGATAAATAAAAACACTAATCTCTCAGCTTTCATGTTGCTGATTATTACAACAAATTTAGATATAGTCATGTAATGTTAGACATCAGTAGTTCGCTAGTGTTGTCTATCTTTGTAGCTCTGTCATAATTATCCATAAACTCTCAAGATTTCATACCTCTTGCACTTCTTTAGTTTTAACAGAAAGCACTATAGCTTATTTGGAAAAAATGAGATTTAACTAATACAATCACACCCATCCAACACACTTGCAGTTCCCCCATTTTAACTACTCTTGCTTGAAATATTACAATCACTGTGCATATGTTACAACATATAAGTGCAGGCAAAAAAAATCTATATTATAATTGTCATATATCAAACCAGTAGAATAGGCAAACTTGTGATACAGCAAAATGAAAGCAACATAGGCTGCCAAGCTAAAAAGAATGTGGACACTCAAACAACTTATTTTTTTTAAAAGTAAACAGCAACTTTCTCTTTGTACCAGGTGGAAGCTGAGAATCAAATTTTTGCATAGCATTTAATGCTAGTACCACAAATGTCCCAAACAATGCCAGTTTTCCCATGGAGAGTCACCTGTGTACCTTCCATCAATGTTTTCCTATTCTTTTGTTTCTAATTGGGGGGAGGGAGGAACTAAAGCAGGAAAACAGAAGAAAGTACTTAAATGTTGAAACGATTCCTCTTGTTTCATAAAAGCTTAGTTATTCACACACTGTAGTCGTTGCTGTAATACTGCTGGAACGGTTTGGCAGGTGAGGATGGGGATGAGGATGAACTAGATGATCTTTATTTGAGACTGCAAAGCAAGAAAACAGGCGGCCTGTTGTAGCATGTTTTCTAGCAGCTTTATGCAGATGTATTGCAGAGATGCAGCATAAATAAGTAGGGGAAAAAATTCACAGCCTCTTGACATAGTTTCCAGGGAAAGTACCAAAGAATTTGGTTCTTCTTGAGGTTCCTGAAAGTAGAAGTAATAAATGAAAGATGGCAGTAACAGTAAGCAATCACTACGCATGTGTAGCCTTTAAGTTTTGTTTTCAGTTTATGAAATGTCATTAGCATTACAAATATTAGGACAGGAGAGACTTTTTATGCTTGTAGAAAGCCAAACTGACCCTGTGCATTGCATAGTTTGATGAATTACATTTCCCAGTCATAAACTGTTACCATCTTAAAATAGGAGGACGGGAAAAGCAACTACAAGAGGCATAGTTATGTTATTTTATTTCAATTATGTGTATCCAGATTATAATTTCTGCTAATTTTAACATATTAAATAATTTTCAAATGTACAATATTTTAACAATATTAATTGTAATGAAATAATCTGGCAAACGGGTAGATGTCATCAGCAGTTCTGTAGGATTTCCAAAATAATTTAGGATTAGCAGGACAGTTAAACCCTTGCTTACATGAGTAGTCCCATTGAAATCTATGGGATGATTATATGAGTAAATTCCACTCAGTCTAGGTGAGGGTTGCATGATAGTGCTCTTCATCAAATAAGTGGGAAGCTACCTATTGACTTCAGAGGGCTTTGGATCAGGCCAGTCCCCAAAGATGTCAGCATAATCAGGGTTATTATGAATGCCAAATTGCAATCAATTTCCTACTTAGAACACATCAAATTATACAATTATCTAAATATAAGCAAACTATGAGGGCAGCAAATATTTCTGAAATTTTTAAAAAAACCAACCAACCAAAATAAAACATACCCACAAACCATCCATCATCACACTTTTCCATCACATCAATGATATCTCCCTCTCTGAGCTCCAGTTCATCTTCGTTCCTAGGAGTATAGTTATATAGAGCCTGAAACCTTAAACAGGACAAACAGTGTGTTTTTAAAAAAATAAGTTCTTTTCGCCTTTACTTAGCTAGAGGAGCTTGTCAAACATTTAATTAACTTTTAAAGTAACATACTCCGCTAACTACAACACCGCATATTGGAAAACAGCAATGCAGGAAACTTTTGCCTGCATAAGTACTTATGGGACTAGGTCCAGAATGGAATACATAGCATAGTTTAGTAATCTCACATGAGTTGTCGTTTACATAAATTGTTTATAGTGGGATTCATACAGCTATGCAATCTAACTGAAGATGTTAATGCACAACTCCTCTCAACTCTATTCTGAGAAGGGGAGAGACCCTGAGGGAGAGGCTTTTGAGAAAGTGTTAGGTGCGAAGAGAAAGATAGTAGCGGGGTAGCCATGGCCTAAAAGGGAGGGGGAAAGAGTAAACTGATGTGTGTGTGGGGAGGGGGGGGAGGGGAGAGGAAAGTAAGATGCTGGTCCCAATATCTTAGGAGATCCACTTCCTCCTGTGGTGTGAGACGTTAGTTTATGTCCCCTTTGTGCCTCCTGGATTCTAGGTCTGACCAGCCATGTACTTGGCCCTCAGGTTAAATTAGAGCAGCCTCGGCAGCTGGACAGATAAAATAAAAATAGATGGAAATGGAGAAAGTGGGAGAGAAAAGGAAGGGAAAAAATGAAAAAAGTACTGTATATCCCTGGCGGAAAAGAGAAACTAAAAGGAAGGCAAAAGGCTAGTTGCAGTTACATCCAAGGAGGGGGTGGAACATTAGACATTTCACCTGGTTAATTTCTTGTTTTACATGTGAGTGCATTTAGTTGTCATGAATGTGATGGCTTGAATCAGGCAGTATGTAGGACAAAGTGTGCTAGCTTTCACCAATGTCTTTCATTGTACCGCATTTCTACCTTACAGTACTCTCTACTTTTTCAATCCTAGCCTTTCAGTTATGCGATGATGTGTGTGATGGATAAATGGCAAGAGAAATGAGACCACCACACTCATTTTCTTTCAGTGCCTGTGTTAAAGGTGAAAGAATAGTGTATTAAGTTATGAGGGCTAGATGGTGCTTATACAACAGTCCTGTATAAGGAGGCACATGTAGTTGCAGCAGCTGAGGAGCAATCCAGGGATGGAATTCCTTCCTTTCTTCTCTACACTCTTTCTCCAGGAAGGGGAATAGTCTCCTATTGGCCCACCCCAGTAGCCGATTACAACAACTCTTACTGTGCCAGTTGGCATACTGTGGAGGTGTAGTCAAGATCCCTCCACATTTCACTATGCTTCTTTGGCCATTCCCTGTCCATCTATGCAGGGCTGAGTATACAGCTTACCCCTTTGGCGTACAGTAGAAATGCAGGGATGCTACACAGCAGCATGTGTGTAGGTTTTTATTTTCCCTTATGCTGAGCTATAATCTGGCTCTTAGGTTGGAGGAAGTTTTAGGCACTCATCATCCAGACAAAATTCCCATTGGCTTCAAGGAACTCTAAACTGGGTGATTAATTCTTCTGGTGGTGGGGGGTCTATAAATCAGTGCTGGAAATAGCCAACTAATGGAATAATGATCTGCCCGAACAGATGTAAATGGGAGTTAGGTGCTCTGGCACTTATAAAACGCACTAGGTGGCTGTGCGCATCTTTAGGCACCTAAATACTTGTAAAAATGTGCCCCCCCCCTTTGGCACGTTGGGGCTTAAGTCTCATTTCATTGCAAGTCAGTGAGACTTAGGCTACATGGGCCTGATTCAAAGCTCTTTTTGAAGTCAACAGAAAAACTCCTATTGACTCCAATGGGCTTTGGATCAGGACCAGAGTACCTAAGTCACTTTTGAAAACTGAATTTAAGAGCCTAAGTTACTTAGATGCTTTTGAAAATTTTACTCTTTATCTAGTTTTATCACTTGCTCATGCCAAGTTCCCCTGTAAGATGTGATGTTGCATTCTTGTTATCAACTTAATTCACTTCCTACATTTTGCTCATTTCTAATCCTGACGGATCCCTTGACAAACAATTTACAGGAGATAATCCAGGGCCAGTGTAGCAAACAGGTTGAATTATTATTAAATCTTTATAACTGGCATTATGTTCAAGAAGTCTAAAAGTGAGGGAATCACAAAATGACCATGAACTGGTTTTTAAATTAATTTCCATCTTAACTGTAAAACATGGAGAAATGTAGGAGTTTTTGTGTGTACTATGCTATAGTACATTTATCTTCATTTGTGAGATAATATACCTTCATAACTCAGTTTTGCCATCAGGGATTTCCCGGATGTCTGCCGACATTAATTGGATAACTGTGTTATCCCATGATTCTACTAGGTAGTTTACTGATTCCTTGGAAGATATGTTGGCTATTGTTCCCCTTCCTTAAGTGCCAGTGTTATATTTCTGGTTAAGTAGATAAGAAATATACTTACGGTTCCCCCCCACTGTGTATGTTTTCATGAGCAAACACAGGGCGCTGTGGCTGTAATGAAATGATTTGAAATGTAATAAAGATTTAAAATTGTTACTAATTTAAGTATAATTTGGGTACTGGCATGACACATATTCTGTTTTAAAAGATAAAGAAAAGAGCAGGCACTAGAACTTCTACAGGTTTAAAGACTTGACTATTTTGAAGGACATAGTGAAAATTAAAAAAAGAACAGCTTTTAATTTATCCAGTCTAACTCTTTTCATGCTGAAGGAAAAGGTCAGAGTTGAGCCCGACTGCTTTTTCAAATATCACTAACAGTGCAGGAATGGAGATACCATGAAACTCCAATGGAAATAGTGCCTGTTGTTATACAATCTTTGCCTGAAGTGTTCTCAGACAAACCAGGAACCAAAAATCATTCTTAACAGTGAAGTATGAGCATCTATTCATTATTATTTCTGTAGACAAACAATATTTCTACATACAGTACACACACACACACACACTTTTAATAGAATCAAACTAATTATATCAACATGTAACATTTTTAGTTTAGAAGGGAAAAGTTGGTAAATATTTCCAGTGCAATGACCTTTTAAGAGTTACATATTGGGGTGGTGCTAATTTAAAATGGAAGGTAACAGATGCTTTTAATATTGCAAGTGAAAAACCTTAACTTCCTAAAAAAAGCATATCATGTTATGAATAGAAATCCATTTGTTTATATCTATATCTATATCCATATTAGACTCAATCCAGAAAAGATGGAGGACCTGCTGGTTGTAAGAGGAAAGCAATAACTAGGATTGTGATTACACTATTAGTGGAGGCTGCCTTCCCCTCACCAAAGAGATTTGCAATCTGGAAGTACTTAGGTATCAAAGACCAGTTAAGGTTTCCAAAGTACCAAAGATAACTCACACCACATGTTCTCCTATGAATGATTTAATTAAGAGTTCATGGACTTTTTTGGATGTCATGGACCTTATCATATTTGTCCATACTTTTGTCTTCTCTAGGTTTGACTCTTGCAGTTCACTTTATTTTAGGTTACTCTTGAAGCTAACTACGAAGCTTTAAATAGGGAAAAACAATGTCTTGTTTACTTGCAGTAATGAAGAAACACAGTATGATGTCATTGCTTCTGTGCTCTAGAACTGCACTGGTTTCTCAACTGCTCCTGATGAAATTCAAGAGGTGCTCTCCTTTCTATAAATCGTTACGTATTTAGGGACCTGCATAGTCGCCTAGTTACCTGAAATGACTACGCAAGGGGCCAACACAAATTTGTGCTTGTTAAAGCTGGTCTTCTAATAAAGATGAAATAGAATGGTACACTGTAGTTTTAAGGATATGGTGGGATAGTCTCTAATAACAGGCGATTGCCAAATAAGAGTGACATCTTGTCCAGATTTCAGTGTATCTCAAAAAAATGGTAATTTTTAATGTTTATTCTGATAGGATTGCTGCCTCTCAACAGCTACATAACACCATGTGGGGCACTAAGGAATAAAACCATGGGAGACAGTACCTTCCTGATGACTCTGTAGGTGAGGTAGTATCCTCCCTAGCAGAGTGGGCAAATTACATAGCACAAGTTCAAGAGAGTTCACTGCTGTCAGTTTCCATATGGGACTATTTCTAATTATGGAATGGGCACAGAACTCTGCAAGTCTTCTACACCATGGGCAAAGGGATCAGTTATCCTGGGGTGTAGCTAGAGTTTGGGCAATCAAGAGGTGGGATCCGGTTCTAGTGAGTATAACTCCCACCAATGTTACTAATGATTATATATGTGCATTATGTGGAAGAATTCATGTCAAAAGTTTAAATAATCCTGTCAGCGTTGGGAGCTGGTATTTCCCATTGCAACCCTCATCACAATGGCAACAGAAATCTGGCACAGGGAGCATAGGGAAATCCTCATTCTTGACATAAAATGGAAGTGCCTAAAGAGGTTCTCATCCATATGCACTTTGCTGCATACAAGAGCAGGCAGACAGCATGTTAAATTGCCCTAAGTTGCTGGATCATGAAATTTAAGAGTGCCCCTTTGAGGAACAGTGTCCAGAAGTTTAAAAGAGAATACTCAGAATTTATGCTATTCAAAGTTTCCTTCAATAACTTAAAAAAACTTTATACCATGACCACCCTTTTTACAGGCTACTTATGCTTTATACCAGTGGTCTCCAACCTTTTTACACACAAGATCACTTTTTGAATTTTAAGTTCAACCCAGGATCTACCCTGCCCTGCTCACTCAGTCGTTCGCTCTCCCCCATCCTCACTCATTTTCACCGGGCTGGGGCAGGGGTTTGGAATGTGGGAGGGGGCTCCAGGCTGAGTCTGGAGGATGGGGTACAAGAGGGGTACAAGCTCTGGAAGGGAGTTTGGGTGCAGGAGGGGGCTCCAGGCTGGGGCAGAGTGTTGGGGAGCAAGAGCGGGTACAGGGTGCTGGCTCTGGGAGGGGACTCGGGGTTGGGTGCAGGAGGGGGTTTGGGGTGCTGGCTCCAGGAGGGGGCTCAGGGCTGGGGTGCGGGCTCCCGCCAGGTGGCACTTACCTCAGGTGGCTCCCGGTTGGTAGCGCAGCGGGGCTAAGGTAGGCTCCCTACCTACCCTGGCCCCACGCCACTCCCAGAAAGGGCCAACATGCCCCTGCAGGGGGGGCACATGGCTCTGTGCACTGCCCCTCTCTGCAGGAACCGCCCCCCACAGCTCCCATTGGCCAGTTCCCTGTTCCCGGCCAATGGGAGCTGCAGGGGCAGTGCTTGCAGGCAGGAGCAGTGCGTGGTGACTCCTGCCCCTCCCTCCCCCAGGGCTGCGGCAGCATGCTGGCCTCTTGCAGGAGCCGTGTGGGGTTGGGGCAGGCAGGGAGCCTGCCTTAGTGGCTGCACCACTGTACTTTTAGCAGCCGGAGATAGTGATTGACTGGGAGAGTCTCCAGGATCGACCAGTCAATTGCGATCAACCGCTTGGTGACCACTGCTTTATACACTGACAACTGCTCAATCTTAATTCATTACTAATAGTTCTGCCAGAGCTAAGCAGGTCAAACTAAAGGGTTCAAAGACAGCCAGCCACACACCTTTTTAAAAAAGATAAGAACAAAACTACTTCAGTGTTCTCCTCTCACAGAGTTTCCTCACAGCCATGTCTAATTTTTCCATCTAATTTTTGTTTAAAAACATGCATCACTAGGTCATTTTAAAGCAAGCTTTTAGGTTAGGTAAAATGATGGTCTATCACTCTTGAAAGAGTTCCCTTAACCAGTTTTAAAATATGAACAGTCCTATGATTTGACAATTGCATCCATAATAGCAACTGATCCACCACACTAATATACAAGATTTTAAACAAAATAGTTATTTAAAGGTGGTGGGGTTTTTTTTGTTTTCTTGAGGAGCCCTCTGTACCTTGAGTGGATAAATACAAATTCTTCCCTCTACAAACACTTTGACCCATTTCAAAGCCCCCACTCCATGTCTACCATCCTTATAGTTGAAGACTGGACAATACTCCCTTTGCAGCCCAATTTGGCCCTAGCAGTCATGTGTTTCTAGACAACTTTCTCCTTTGTTGCTAGGCACATGACTGTCGGAGTATTTTGCAGCACTCCTAGCGCAAAAATCGCAACATAAAAAACAAATGTACAGCTAGCAACACTACATATTAGAATGGAACGCATACAGATTTATACTGAAGCTAACAAGTTAAGCCACATTTTGATTAAGGGTAACTAATTGCACATTATAATCACCACAGTTTTTCATGTGGCTAAAATTACACATAATGTTAATGTTGCACACAAGGTTATTTTTAAATTAGTGCACAAAATTGATTGCAGAGAACATTATAAACAGTCTCACTTTCATGTTTATAGAGTTTATTGGCCAGATTTTCAAAGGTATTTAGTTGCCTAAAGATGCAGCTGGCATCTAATGGATTTGCAAAAGTCCATCTCCCATAGGAGTTAGGCACTTAGGACTTTTGAAAATCCCACTGGGTACTTAGCTGCATATTTAATTGCCTAAATACCTTTGAAAATCTGGCCCTACGTGTCTGTCTGTCCTTCCTGATATTAATCCTGTTTGTTTTATGCATATCACATAAATATTCTTAAAGTATCTTTGTTTTTATGTCATCTAATGGTGAGAAATTCAAATGATAAAACAAAACATATTATCTGAGTTTAGTAAACACTCATCCAAAATCTGACTGATCAAGCAGAAATGGGAACAGGTATTAGGATTGGATTCAACACGTGCTCCTGACCTATGCTCTATCTGCTCTTCCTCAAACCCTTGAATGTGATTTGAATACCAGTGGCAGGCTCCATGCACGTCTCTTTTAAACTCCTATTGATGGGTTGTTTTTGATTTGCTTGGGTTTTTTTTTTTTGCAAACAATAAAGAGTAACATCCTTAAAAACAATATTATAAATGACTCAATACCTTGAACATATGCCAAAAGAGGAAGAAATGAGTCAAGCAATGTAATACTACTGTCTTCTTCTCCATGTAATTCCAACACGTCTCTGTTAAATATAGTATCTCTGCTTAAGTCAGATAATGTTAACATGACAGAGTGTAAAATGCATTGGTACTCAAGGCAAGAGATAATTTTACATTCCAAACTTAATTAGAAATAATAGTACTTAGCAAATACATAACGCTTTACATATTCACAGAACTGTAGAAACAATAAAGCATCACAATGCCCTTGCAAGGTAAATAGGGACTTTGATCTCCATTGTTTAGATGCAGAAACACACAAAAAGGCTAGGCAGAGACTCGTCTATGTCAGGTCAGGAGCAGGGCTGGAATGACAACCTAGGAAACCTAGACGCTCAGGGTATGTCTATACTGCAGTTAAAAACCTGTGGCTGGCCTGTGGCAGCTGACTCGGGCACGCAGGGCTTGGGCTAAGGGGCTGCTGTTTCATTGCAGTGTAGACTTCCAGGTTCATGGTGGAGTCTGGTCTCTAGGACCATGCAAGGTGGGAGGGTCCAGAGCTTGGGCTCTAGTCTAAATCTAGAAGTCTACACTGCAATCAAACAGACCAACAGCCTGAGCCCGGCAAACCCGAGTCAGCTGGCATGGGCCAGCTGCAGGTTTTTAATTGCAGTGCAGACATACCCTCAGGCAATAGAGTGATTGGGGTCACGTAGGGACTTAAGTTTCTAGCTTCCAATCCCATGGCTCAGTTTACTAGACCATGTTGCCTCCTGTGTAGGAGTAAAAGATTTAGGACTTTAATTTCAACAGTGCACAATCACAACTGTGTGCATGAACATATACACAACTGCACATCTCATTTGCATGTATGGTTATTGCAACTGTGTCTGCAGTTAAGGCATTCTGGCATGCTGATGGCTAATTAGGGCACACTTATGGTAACTGAGCATGCAAATTAAGTGTGCAATTGTGGGTGCCTAGTTCTGGGAATTAAGCCCATAAAGAATACACAACACATACTGCCCAGTATAGCATCCTTTTACTGTTTTTTGCATCCCATCATGCAGAGTAACATAGGACCTAAACCTTCTCTCATCTACTTTAGTGAGAATAGAATCTATCCCCTAATTTGCTTCCTAACAAGCAATATCACTGCCCCCTACCACCTAATTTCTGGTTTGTCTTTTTGTGATGTCTTTGGTACATACCAGTTCAATGGGAAATAGGGTTGCCAACTGTCTAATCGCACAAACCCAAACACTCTTCCCCGCCCCTTCCCCAAGGCCATGCCCTTGTCCTTTCTGAGGCCCTGCCCCCCACTCACCCACCCTCACTCACTTTCACCAGGCTGGGGCAGGAGGTTGGGGTGCGGGCTCTGGGAGGGAGCTTGGGTGTGGGGTGGGGGGTGGGGGGGGCTGGAGCAGGGGGTTAGGTGAGGGGGGGTTCGATGGTGCTTACCTCGGGGAGTGGCATCTCTTGCAGCAACTCCAAGGCTCACGGGCGGCCCTGCCTTCAGGCACCGCCCCCCCGCAGCTCCCATTGGCCATGGTTCCCCGTTCCCGGCCAATGGGAGCTGTGGAGTCGGCGCTCAGGGCACGGGCAGCATGCAGAGACCCACTGGCTACCCCTCCTCCTAGGAGCTGCTGCCAGAGATGCCACCGCTTCCAAGAGCAGTGCGGTGCCAGGGCAGATACGGGGAGCCTACCTTAGCTTTGCTGCACTGCTGGACTTTTAGCAGCCTAAAATCTCCCGGATTGGCTTCAGTAGCCTCCAGGATATCAAGCCCAATTCCAGAAGACTGCTGGCCAAACAGGGAGGGTTGGCAACCCTAATGGGTAACAAGGATCCAGCAAAACTAGAGAATCTTGTGGGGGGAGGAGAATACACGCACCCTACACATAGCAGCCAGAGGGAGGGAGATGAACGTAAAATCAAAGGGCAACTGCACAGCAAGAGATCTCTATGCTCCCTTGCAAATCCATTCTGCTATCAACAGTAAGAGGCAAAAGCGGTCTCAGATGCTTTTGAGACAAAGCATACTGAATGTTAAGATACACGTGTAAAGCATTTTGGTCCTAACCAAAAAACCCAGCATAACACACACACTAAATTTTCATTTAGAATCTTCTTGAATATTAGAGCACATAATATAAGACCAATACATATACACTGTAAATAATTTGATCTTTAGGTTAAATACAATAGATGTAGTTACTGACTGTTATGAAGGGAAATGCTGAAGAGAATCACAGTTGCAAATAGCAGTGCTGGGGAAAATATATCAAGTCAGTGCAGCACACATTACTATGGCAACAAAATATTTTCAAAAGAAGAATATGAATGCAAAAAAAATCAAGGAATATTGAACACATTACAAAAGCCACATTACATGCAATAAAGTCTAGATTTTTTTGGCCATCAAGAAGGACATTTTAATAATCTGGAAATGCTTTGAAACCGGAAGAGCCATTTAGAAAACAGTTGAAAAAATAGACTAAATTGTGTAAAGAATTCTGTCATTTTTGATGTTTTGTGAACACCGGGCAATCCAGTGGAGATACAATACACAACAGAACGGTAACATGAGGTGCTGTACACAAAGAATTTCATTATGATTTTACGCAAATCATTTTTGTAGTTTGACAGCAGCATTGCAGCACAGCAGGAATGAAACAACGTACTGATAGTATTCAAACATATGTTATCAAACAAAGAACAGGGAGACTAGCTATTTAAACTCCCTATGCTAGAGGAGAATGCTGACATCACACGCTGGGCATTCAGTACCATACCCTGTGTGAATAGCTGTGACCTCTGACAGGTGAGTTGCAGGATCTCTTAGTCATCACAGGGCTACGAGGAGGTTTACCCATAACAAATATCTCTTTTTTTAAATCAGCCTGGAAAAACCATAAAAATTGTATAAGTTCATAGCTTAAGTACAAAGCCTTACAGGGGGTTTTTGCTGCTTCGTTTATGCATACAAATTGGACATGCTAATTCTTTAATTAAAAAGGGCCACGTGTTAAAATGCAAAGAACAAGCTGATCTGTTAGTCCAGCACACCTGTGCTGTTGCTATTGTATCACCTGCAGCATTGTTTAGTTGCTCTGGCAGTTGCACTGACATTTACAGCTATAACTTGCAAGATTATTCACCCATGACCCTTTTTGGGATATGACCTAGCACTGCAAATTTAAATATTGAAGTGACATTATTAATATAGAACACTCAAAAGCACAGAGCAGAAAGTTCACAGTGAACAGGGAAATACTAGCAATTGATATTATAGCCCTTTGATATTAAACTGAAAGCACTGCTAACATCTGATCTGCTTTCTGACTGCATGTTTAAGTCAGTGGAGGATGATAAATGAAAGGATATCAGTTAGGCTGGTGCCTATGTAAATTAGCTTTCAAAGCTAATTGTTTCATAGAAATCAAAACTCATCAGACAAAGGGGATGTGAAGAAAATGAGAATTATTTGTGAGGAAATGGTGAAGTGTAATATCCTCATGGGAAGCCTGGTCCTTTGGATTTTGTGAAGAGTTGTAATTGAAATGTTCGTACTCAGAGTGAAGAATGGGCTCCTTTTACGAACTGGCAGAGTGAATAACAAATAAAGAAATGTAACAAGAAACCCAAAGGAAGCCTTAGACGGGGGCCAAGAAGGGAGAAAAACTCCTTAAGATTCCCTTTGTGGGGTTTCTTCTGATTTCTTCCTTCAGAAAACGAGAGTTTCTCTGCCATGGAAAAGTCTGGTATTCGACTTCCAAGCCCTATGGATATCCAGGGATCTGCTGGAAATCTTGCACCAGGCCTGGCTCCCTTAAAGGGGGTTCCACAATGTGACAGATTCACTGCTACATACTGTGGATGTGGAGGATGTGTTGCATAATGTTCTTCTTGCCCCCAAGCCTGCCCATTGCTTGGACCACATGCTCCCTATTCTCACATCAAGGACTAGGAAACAGTGCTGCTTAGGAAACTGACCTGCCTCCCACTGTGCAGGCAAGGGGTGATCTGTTTGTCAAAGGACTTTTCCATGTGTGGGTCAACAGTGTATACGCTGCCTTTAAATACATACATTCTCTCTGCAAGATAAAAGGCTCTAAAAGAATGATGACATTAAAGAGACTTTAAAATCAAAGAGCTAAAACAAATATTCTAGTTTTGTATATTTTTAATGAGACTGGCTTATACTTGATTTGACTTTCCACTGTCATCTCCCCAACACTTTTATAATCACACAGCGTAGATTTTCAAAGGAACAAAGGGCAGATAGGCACCCAACTCCCACTAAAAGTCAATGGGAGTTGGACATCTAAGACACAGAGGCCTCATTTTCCCTGTGAAAAATGGTGTGTCCTTCAGTTTGCTAACACATGCTAACTAATTCAAGGTAAAATCCTAGTGACTACATAAGACAATTTGTAGTTTTCACACAAGTTAAGGCCTATTGGGGAGCCTAATCTTTGAGTCAACCTGCTAACTCATGTGAAAACTACAAACTGCCTTGTCTTCACTAGGATTTTACCTCGTTAGTTAATGTCAGCTAACTTGAGCTAAAACTACACATTTTTTTCATAGTGATGGCGAGACCTACTGCCCATTTAAAAATCCTGCCTAGAGTTTCTTGTATTTCACTGTCCTTAGTCTCATCTAAAGGTATTGACAAGCTTCTACATACATCTGTGAACCAACCTTTTGTCTGACACGAGCAAAGATATTAATCCTATTATTCCCTTTACCTTGTAGGGCTTTCCCATCTTGAACAACTTTCCCTCATTTTGTGTATTTTAGTTTTGTACTCTTTTGTGTAATTAGTTGTTAAGAGACTTAAACGCCTGGCTTCTTAATACAGTAGCCGTGCAGTGTTCAGCATGTTACTCACTGATATATACAAGTGGAATGGGAATAGGAACTACTCCCCCTTCTTCTGAAATCCAATTCACAGCCTAGAGCTAGGGGGTTTGTGAGAGCCAAATGGATCAGTATAATATTAAGCATTATACTTGTGACTTACAACAAGTTGCTGGGATGTTAGTTCACCTGCCCATTGCTGTGTTCAATCTTTGCTGCTAGACATACCATTGCCTGCTTATCAGAGGCAGGAAGTGTTGTCTCCAGAACAGATACAGAGGGCTGATCAAAACTCAGTCAATGGGAGTCCTCCCATTGACTTCCATGTGGTTTGATTTGGGCCTATACTGATGACATTCACAGAGGGAATTGCTCACTGGCCTTCAAAGATAATCTAGAGTATGAAGCAGGCAGAGAACTGGGGACGATCAAGAAAGACACTTAAGAGTTGTTGATAGACCTCTGTAAGAAAAAAGAAACGGTCTTCTAGTTCTTATCATTGCTTAATTTGCATTGTCTTAAAATGAGACAATAAATGTCCCTTTCTTGATAATTTGCACTTCTTACCCTTCACTACTTCCAATGAAAAACAACAAAATAAAATCCAAAGTCAAAATTCATGCCCTGATGTGTATGAACTTTCAGCTTGTTGTATCATTTCAGAGAGTTCTATTCATATTTCCTTTCATTTTGGCTTAATTTGCCTGTTAGGATTTATGGATGAATGCTCAAATTACATGAAAAATCTCAAGATCCCCTAGAGATAATTTCAAAGACTTTGTGCTAGTCAGTAACATTTCCTGATTTTTGTTTGTTTGTTTTGATTTAGAATAAGTAAAAGCACCCATCCATAGGCTCTAAGTGCCCTGTCAATTATTCAAAATTATATAACCAAAATGCAATACAATTAGTTCACCCCTTCTAGCAAGGTGCAGCACATGCTCAGTTATTACCAACCACATACACTGGCCACTACTACAATCCTCCCACTTCTCTTCAAAACCAACAAATGGCCCTTTTAGCATGCCCTCAAAGTAACGAAATCATGGCAATTTTGAGACCAGGGACAGGGTCCCGACGGAGTACACCCCAACCTGCAACTTCTTCTCTATTATAGGAGGGGGATCTTGCATCCACATCTCTGCTTACTGCAGATACACTAGGTAGTGTATCACAGGGAGAGAGGTGGTCTCTTGGGTGAGAGATCTGAAGCTGTCAACAACATATCTCTTTCTCAGTGGGGGAAAAATGGAACACCTTACATCTTGTTTAAAGTCAATCATAATGTTTTTATGGTGATTTTTCTCTTTTCTGTTTAAACCAAATGTAATGCTCATGAAATTAACTTCTCTGGAGCCTTCTATTTACCCATAAAGACCTAGAAAGCAAGTGACATAATTTCAGACTTCTCTGCACTGCCCTGCCAGTGATTCAACCCTGACCCGGAAATATGTCTTGAGAAGAGAAAGTTACCCATACTCTATATCTGTTCCACTTTTGGCTAAGGAGACTGACAACAAGAATGCTACTAATGGGTGATAAGTGTGATAGTGTTTATTGTGAAGTACACATCTGTCCCTTAGGAATTGGACTGAAACTACAAACTCATTTAGCATAACGTCTGGTAACTTTTCAGTGGCCTAATGACGTAGAGCTCGATTCATCTCCTGTGGCACTAATCAGCAACCATGCATTGAATTCAATGAGAGCTAGATCAAACCCCTAGTGTGGATTCAGATCTAGAGATTAAAAGCTCCCACATCCTATACCTGAGCTATCCAGCTAATCCTTCCCTGAACTATCCAGTCCCTTCATGATAGTTTTTTCTTACTCAACATTGTTATTTAATCTGAAAAGGCACTATACTGCTTATATAACATTTGAGCTGGCTACATGCTTATGCTATGAAATATTAGTAACTGAGAAATTATATTTAAAAATTAAAAAAGATCAATCTAAGCATTGTTCCTTCTATTTGTCAAACACACATGGAGACATGCAGCAATTCAACACTCAACAAGTGCAGTTACCTTTAACTTTGATGAGTTTATCTCCTGTCGGTATGAAAGTTTGGAAAGGAGAGGAGGTGAGTGGGGAACAGCAGACTGGGAAGATGTGGAGACAGACTGAGAGGGAGGTGCCTTGGCAGAGTGAAATGGAGGACTAGAAGGAAGATGAGAAGGAGAAGCAGAAGGCCCTTGTGTCCCAGAGGAAAGTGGGGCTGGCTTAAACATTTAAGAAAGACAACAAGTAATCATGCTGTACAACCATCAGTGAAGGACATAAAGTGCAGAGAGAGGAGTAATACACCACTAACAAGCAGTAAATCTAAAGTTCTGAGGTGTAATCACTCGGTCTTATCATATTCTACTTACTTCCTACTACTACTGTCTTTAGGCTCATTCATTTGAAAAACAAAAATATGGGATGGGAGTCAGTGTCTCTCTTGTAATTTCATAACTGTATTCTTGGAGGCTCCCTAATATGTCTTAGGCTTGATTTTGCAAGTGCTCAGCAATGAAGGCAATGGAAGTCGAGAGTGCTTAGCACCTCTCCCAAGAGCTCAGTATCTTGAAGGATTGGGCCCTACATGAAGTTCTGTTAAAACTTCAAAATGAAACCTGCCTTTAAATACACTATTTATAAGGGGCACCGTTGAGTTAAATTCAGTCCAAATCTTAAATGTTATCAAAAGAAACTTTTGCAAAACCTAATACTTTTATGGTTTTCAAAAATTACAATTAAAGCAGTTGTTCTTAGTTAAACATTCCCTCAAATCTCCCTCTTGTTGAAACAGAGAGAAATATCATTCTCTGTTATGTGGTGCCCTTATTTTCTCCAGTTTTGCTTTCTCTGCTAGATAGCTGCTATCACAATAATTCTGACCTGAAAGGCAGAATATGTGACTTTCTTCATTGGCCCACTAGTGTTACCCTTTGAATTATTTGACAGAGTGGACGCTTTCAAACATTGCAGAAATAAGACCCTGAACAAGACACTACCTATAAAACAGAGCTCAGACTGGATCAACTGATTTTCATTTTGCAAGTCAAGAGAAATGCAAGGAAGTGAGAAAAGAGGATACACTGACAAAATGAGTTTTTTAAAAAAAATCTTTCAATTTTAATAATGTAAGTGTTATTAATATCTTAAGTAAATGAATGTGTTTGTTAACAGCTATAATTTTTATACTGGCAGTGTCCCTTGAAATAACCACAGCATAGTTTGTTCTCAGGGTTACGTTGTAGTTTTTAAGCCATGAGAACAAGTTATGAGGGCTGCAAAGTCTTACAATCTATCAGGGACCATGTATTACCCATATCTCCAATTTATAGATTGGTTTGAACCAGATTAACTGTTTTAACTGTCTGACCGTTTAAACAAATTTTATATAGAAAAAAATAGATACTAAAACTTTGCCTAGAAACATTAAAATTAATTTTATATAAATGTGTGTTAATTCAGGGCCATCTTGTGGCATTTAGACATTGGCATGCATTAGGGGCACTACAGAGTTGTGCTGGTCCAGGGGGAACTGTGGGAGGGATCATGATTTAGAAAGCATGTGTTTCATGGCCAAACTTAATCTGGCCCCTAGTTATTAGTCACATTCTTGTGACATGAACACACTATAATTAGCTAGATGGCCAAATGACACATCTGAGAGGTGAATAGCTAAGTCTCTGCAGGCCATTCCTCCTCACTCTTTCAGGAGTGCACGGATAGCCTTGCTTTTGGGAGCTCCCATTCTGTCAGACAATTCAAAGGGTAGCACTAGTGGGCCTGTGAAGAAAGCTGTGCGTTCTGCCTTTCAGCTCAGAACTATTGTGATGGCAGCAGAGAAGGGAAGACTGGAAAACAAGGGCACCGTGTAACCTAGAATGATATTTCTTTCAGTTTCAGCAAGAGGGAAATTTGAGACGGGAGTACTATTTTCTCTATCATTAAGAATATCATATATAATTTATTTAATATAATACAACCCTAATTATAATACTGTATGTACATGTATAGATGCACAAAAATATATTAGAAAAGACTAGACTAATTATACTGGGAGTGAACTGAATGAATGTAGAAGCTAAATCTTAAGAAATTAAAATACCTCTTTATTGATACTTGCTGAACTGTATCCTTCATAAGGTATCATAGGCTCGCTTTTAATTGCTATTGGAGATTTTATTCTGTCATGTCTCAGCGTCTCCTCTATATACAGTCCTGGCATTTGTTCTGTTACATCAGGTACACGTCTGTTGAAATGTGAATCTTGACATTTTGGCTGACCACCTTGGATTATTGACAGGCGCTCCTTACAGATTTCCTCTTCCTGTTCATCAATTGCCACTAGCATTCTGGATAGGGAGCCACATTTAGAAGGCTCAGAGAGAGCAAAAGCAGTGCTCATGGTTCCATGTGCTTTTGTAGTATCTGATAAGCTTCTGGTTTCTTTGACAGCTAGAGAGCCAGTCTTCTCTTTCAGATCTTTATATTTTCTTTCATTCATTTTGATACCATTTGTTATAGGCTTATAAACTGTGTCCTGAAATTGGATTGTTGGAGGAAGTGATACAAAAGTATATGCAGGGAAGGGCTGAAGAAGAGATTCAGAAGACCTGACGGAGGTCTTTGGTGATGTAAATGGAACAAAATGACCATCCTTAACTTGGCAAGTGATATTAGCAGGGGGCATTGGTATAGACGGGGATGCTGTTAATACCAAAGAGTTGAGTTCTTTTAGATCACAACAAAAGCTGTCAGGAAAAGGTGGAGGAGTTGGGGCAGGTGTGCTTGACGGTGGAAAACCAGCAGTCAGTGACAACCATTCATTGGTGACAGCCTGGAGATTCCCTTTATTAGAATCTGACCAAGGAGCGGAATGATATCTGGGAGGTGGGGATGATGCTTTAGAAGCCAACTTTAGAAATAAGGAAAAGCATAGGAATTAAAAATAAACAAAAATGACATTGGACTAAGATATGAGTAGCTTAAGCAAAAAACGTTATGCACCATCTTCTGGATTATAGGATATTATTTCAGTGAGCACAAATGTCTGAAATCATTACTACATGAATCAGAATAGCTGAAAAGATATTTGAAAAGTGAAACGGTATCAGGTTCTGGCCTAGGGCTTAAATGTCAAACATCAAGACAGATCTGAATCATGGAGTCATGAAGGGGACCCTAAATTTGATCTGCTAGGATTATGTTATTTACTGCTCTATGCTAGTGAGCCTATCACAAGTTGTTATATAGTACATTCAAACTGCTGTGATTTCCCCAAACCATTATTTTCAGAATAGTCATACTGTTAAAAGCACATTGCTCACTAGGTGCCATTAAACTCTAATACAAATAGAACAAACCAAGTAATTTCTAATTTTCCTAATGTTAATGTTTGGTGCACCTTCTTGTGGTGATCTTAAAGAAACATCTTAAATACATTGCATACTTTTATTAAGGTATAAATAGCTACATAATGCATTTTTTATTTAAAACTGATGTAATTGTGAACAAATAAAATTACATTTTTAGTTAAGGTGCATACACTTAAATCTAATAGAATGTAGACAGTAAACAATCCTTTTTAAGATGGTGACAGCACAGTACATAGCAATATATTTTGAGTAGCATTACATAATATTGATTGAAGTATCCTTCTGGTAAAAGAAAAGTCCTTTTGTAAGAATGATAGACTGGTGAGTCATACGTACACTGCATCTGTAGATATCCATTGCTTCAGTAAATACTGAAAATGTATTTTTTGTTACTAGTAATCCTCAAAATTAAACTGGCATGAAAAAATATTTTAATTTCCTTGTTAGAATAATCTAAAACAATTCTAGACTGCACATCTCTTTAGTTATCTGGCTACTTTAGATTTTAAATACTACTGTAGAAAAGAAAATAAGGCTTTATTACTTATACAGAGTTTGAACCCGAGAGTCAGACTGGGGAGAAGAGGGCAAATTACTTACCTTCTACTGAAGTTTTCTCAAGGTAGATGGCTTTATTTTTGAGAAGTTAGACAATTCTTTGGTATAGGATTTCCTGATATCATGTCCTCTTGCAAAATTTAATGGTTTTGAGTTTCTTTGTTTTTGACAATGAACAGATCCCACATAATGCAAACACTATTGAATTATCTCCCCCCCTCCCCCAACAAGAAGAGCCTCTAGAGGCAGAAAATGATACTATGGGTTACATGTTATATACATGAATAGGAGAAGGAAGAATAAGTAGAACCCTGAAGTGAAGCCACTGATAATGCTAAACCCTAGTACTCAATTGGGAATGCTTAAGTTTACTAAAGCCTCTTCAGCTATTGTAAGAAAAAGACTTAAGACACTTTTCCCACACATGTAGCCTCTTCTGAATATATAGAAGAATTAATGGATGAAAAGTTGGCTTGAGAGATTTTAGTACAGTATTTCTTTTTTCCATTTATGTCAGTGCAGCAACTGCTGCAGAAATTCCCTCTGTCACTTAAAAGACTTTTGAGTTTTTTCTTAGAAAAAAGGTACTCACTGACATGCATTTGTGTAGACATCTGTTCTAGACTCTGTGGGCCCGATTCTCCACTTTGTTACAGTTTTATAGAGAGGTAACTAACAGAATATACCCGTGTCCACACCCTACACACTATTGTAATAATCGTTGTACAAGTATGTCTTATAAGGTATCATTTGAAAACTCACAATTTGCTTGTCGATATTTGTCCTGATAAAATATGTGTGGTAACATTGTATGTCAAGTTCTAAGATTCCACTGCATGGTGTTATTAACATATGTTCAAAGTTGGCAAACACGTCTGTCTCAAACAAAGGAATGTGTGCTCTCCTTGATTTGCATTTAAGCTGTAAACAGAATCATCAAGCAGGAAGTGGAGATAAAGGAAGCTCAAACAGGTGAGAAAAAAGCAGCAAGGAAATGTTCCACATAAACTTTTTGTCTCCTGGTGCCCAGTTGGAAATGTTTTTCAAAAGGAGGACTAAAAATCTAAAAAGGAAGGGCAAATACCCCAAGGTACCCCACCTCTCTCTACTTGCCCATCGATTCTCTACACC
Organism: Macrochelys suwanniensis; assembly: GCA_033296515.1. Lineage (NCBI taxonomy): Eukaryota > Metazoa > Chordata > Testudines > Chelydridae > Macrochelys > Macrochelys suwanniensis. The sequence goes on from CM065779.1 coordinate 80,802,148, forward strand.
TGACACACCAAAGGAAGACTTCATTGGATTCTGGGAGAAGAGGTCCTGACCTGGAGGGTTTGGTCAGTAAGAGTGCTGAAAGCATATGGTGAGAAACTTTGCTTGAATCTGATATAGTTTGTTTAGTTATGCACCAGTAGCATTTTGACTTTATTTTCTTGTAACCATTTCTGATTTTTGTGCCTCATTACTTGTACTCACTTAAATTCTCTCTCTTTGCAGTTAATAATCTTGTTTTATTGTTTCATCTAATCCAATGTGTTTAAATTGAAGTGCCTGGGAAACTACATTTGGGGTGGCAAATTGTGTGCATATTATTTCTATTAAAGAAATATTGGACTTTATATGAACTTGTATTATCCAGCTGATGGCTGGGCAGTACAAGACATACATTGCTAGGGGAAAATCTAAGACTGGGAGTCTGTTGCGGTCACCCTGCAGTATAACCAAGGCTAGTAAGAGCCAAGGGGTGGCTGGCTGGCTGCAGCACACACACAGATGTAGTTGGGAGTGACCTGCATGCTGGAGGCTGTTTGTGAGCAGTCCAGGCTAGAGGCTACAGCAGAAAAGTATTGTAAAAGGAACCCCAGGTTAGAGGTCAGGGCGACACAGTACTCATTAGTCTGGACTGTACCCTGCTATGTCACAGTAACTACATTGATATCACCATAAAACTGGTCTAACAGAGTGGAGAATAAGGCCCAGTGGTCCTTATTGTTATATCAGAAACATCAAGTGCCTCTTTCCTGAAATTTAGCGATCTTTAATTTTCCATATTCTCAGAGCTTTTGTCAAACCTGTCCATTGCTACCTCTCTTGTCAAACTCCTATGAAGTCATTAGGAGAAAGAACATGTGGCATCTCTAGGTGCCCTATTCCTTCCTGGCCAAGGAAGGATGCTTTATTGGAGCAGTCTCAGGGGAAGATCTTCAGCTGGTGCAAATTGCCATAGTTCACTGGCGTTTATGGAGCTATGACATTTACATCAGTTGAGGATCTGCCCACTGCTATGTTTAGTTTTCTATCACAACAAAGATAGTTTGAACTATCCAGCAACTAATATGAAGAAATATAGATCAGGGACAGACATTCTGTTTTCTTCTTCAAGCTCCAAGAGATAGAGACCCTTCAAGACATCCTCCAAACTCCTTCTGATTGCAATCTCTTCCCCAAGAGTTGGTCTTTTCAACTTCGAAGTGATGGAAGATGTAAAATATTTAAATATCAAAGAATTATTGGGTGATTTTAACTTAAATGCGAGTCTTATCTGAACTTAAATGCTTTGAAACCACAGTCCAGCTCTCAATGGAATGATGAGAACCTTAGCAACGAGATATGTGATAATGAGTTGGAACTAGGGGGATTTGAAGATGGCTAACTACTATAAAACTTAAATTGTTTCTACCTCCAACCCAAAATTTTTATTGGGTGGGAAAAAAATAGCAGCTGGCATCAAGAACCATCTCCTGATAAAGCAAATCTCACATTTGATGCTATTAGTGTTTATCCATAGGCACAAAATTCTAAGGTCAGGCTTGTCCATCAGGGACACATTTTAGTAACAGTTGGGAAGCTTCTCCTATTCTAACATTGTAACTTAGCACTAATATATGAATAACTGTCAAAATATAGATGAAAAGAAGCAAGATAATATATTACTGACATCATGAATCAAAAATACATCAATAACTGAACAAAGGGAGCTTACAAACTACACACACAAACAGAACATAAACAGAGATAAACAAGTAAGGAAAATGAACATTTGAAGGGTTTTTTCCTCTCCTTGATGTTCAAAAGTTTTAGATCGATAACTCTCAGTAACAGTAATTGAACCCACGTACAAAAATCTTCATGCTTCTGTTGCCATTAAAGAGACTGTGTGCAAATCTTTGTGAGAAGATAGTAATATTTCAGCAACTGAGTAATTGATCAAAGTCTGCTCATCGTCAAAAAAGAACAGAGCTTTCAATGGAAACCAACTTTTCTCCCATCAGCCAACATGCATAGATTGGGATGGAGTGGGGGTTCAAACACTTCTGAAAGGTTTGAGAGTATTCATGACTAGGTGTAAGAAGCTGTAAAGAAGCTTGGTTTCAGGTTACAGTTATAAAGATATGAACCTGAACTGTCTTGCAACGTGATGACATTTGCATCATTATAGCTTAACACAAGTGCTATCATGTTACAAAATCACCCCAAGGAGCCTGAACTATGACAAAAATCCATTTCTGGAGGGTGGGTGGCAAAAAGGAGGCCAGTCACACAAAGAAGTCATTGGCTGACTCCTCCTCCTTGCATCCAAGGATGTCAGGGAGAGCACAGGGCTATTTTTGACCAGCTGTGTCCTCATACAAACAGCCCTCTCATGCCACTCTCATGGGTTCTCTTTTAGGGGACTGCAAGATCTTCTGGGCTTTGTCATAAAAAAAGATGTTCATATTGCAACATAACAGTCCGCTGAACATAACCCACGATGCTCAACTCTGTTTCAAGTTGCCGAACAAGTTTTGTTCCGGTGGGATTGATTTGCTGCCCAAGCTCTGCCTGGCCATTCTCTAGATAATGTAATGGTTAATGACTACACTTGCAGAGTTTGGGATTCATGAAGGATATTTAAAACATCTTTGGAAATTAAGCCTTTTATGTCCTAGGTTTTACACTTTGAATTTTATAGACTTAGTGAAAAGCAGTCTTAAATGCCACAGTGTATCCTAAAAAATGTAAAAAACAAAGTTATACAATGAAAATTTGGCAACGCGACTCTATCTCCAGAAAAAGACCGAGTATTAAATATGATTTCTGTGGGTGGGATGCATGATTTTTTAAAAATGTATATTAAACTGTTTATTGCTTATTTTACCAAAGATTTACAAGATTGTATTAACACACTCTAGGCATGATGGAAAAACAAATCGTCCTTACCTTAGTTGAACTTAAATGGTGTATTCTATCACTAGAATAGCTTTGGGGTATTGGAGGATCAGGGTAGTCACCAGCACCTTTTGATGCATTCTTTTTGATGACTTCTACATAGGAAACAGGGAAGATGCCTTGTCTGTTGGTTCCTGGTATTTTACCTTCATACCAGTTTTGATCAACTCGCTTAAGAAGAATTACTCTGTCTCCCTGTAATGCATTATCAAAATTAATTATCAGTGGACAAGTGATAACTTTATTTTCTGAATAGTTTATATTTTTATCTCAACATATCACAGTATTTTTCCTTGGGGGTCCTTTGTGGCCCTGGTCAGAGCCTTCAGAATCTCCCCCACTTTCCCATTAACTTCACATAAGGCTATCGTTCCAGCAAGAGAGGGCCTGTGTTGATCTATAAATGCCATTCCTATACCAGATACTAAACAACAATTGAGATGTACTTTGCACTGCTCTGTGGGTGTCTGAGTTCTGAATTCAAGCTTAGAACTTAGATGCCTACATGGCAGTACACTATTCTTCCACTAGACCACTGACCTGGCCCATTTCTGCAGTCAGTAATAGTGACTGTTGTATTAATTTAAATGTTTTGCTCCTCACATTGTTTGGTTTTGTATTTTTCTTGAAAATCGAGTAAAGATTAAGAAAAAGGCCATACTCAAGTGCTTTTTTCCTTATTAAGATTTCATGGACTCCTGTTTGTTTTATATAACATACATTTTATCATGTCTCCTGCAGCACAACTTTTTTTCAAACCCCACCCTCCCATCTCAAAGTCCTCTTAGTTTTATGTGATTTTGTTTCTGTTGTTGATTTGTGAATAGCATAAAAGCATCTTTAGTTGAACAAACAAAAACAAACAAGTGCCAGCTACTCTCTCATCAAAACCAGGCTATCAAGATAGCAACTCCTGTGAATATAAAATCCAGGAGCGATAAACATGAATGTTTACAATGTTTATAAACAGAAGTTTGCATTATAATGCTTATGTTTAATATTTATATTAAGAAAATTAATCCTTCACTTCCCTCTTCCTGATTTTAGGGCATACTAAACATAGTATGGGCCTGATCCAGAAAGACTGAAGTAAATGGAAAGACTCCCAGCACCTTCAATGGGTGCTGGATCAGTCCCTGAATCACCATCAATAAGGTCATGTCCTGGGCTCATTCATGTCAGATGAAAAATAGATCAGTGTATTCCTTCCTACCAGACCATCTGGCATCAGCCTTTTTTCACCAAGAAAGTGTGAATGAAGCAGAATTGCCCTATGGATACAAATTCTTCTATGTGTTACCAGTACAAAGTCTTGTTTTAATAGTCCTAATGGCAAATGTTTTCAAGCCTGCATACCTAATTTTAAGCATCTGGATAAACAACTGATTTTCAGAGATACTGAGCACTCTTCAGCTCCCAGTCACTTCATTATGGGTTATGAATATCAATATCATTTATTTTGGATGCTAATCATGGCTTATGGTACCTAGATTTAGGAACCAAAGTTTTAAATTTTACATTTGTTTTACTAATCAGTGTAGTAAGTTTTACATAGAAGGTGTTTTCATATCCATATTTGTGTAATCTTTGTTCTGTGTATGAATAATGCCCTTTCATCACCAGATCATCTGGGGATTAAACATCTTATCATAAAGATGTATCACTTGGTGAAATACATCAATATTTAATATCTTGCTATGCCTAATTTGGAATTATTCAATAAATATGGTTAGATTTGTAGATTTATGTTTAAGAATACCTATTTTACATTACAATATGTTGAAACAGCAAGAATTAGTATTACAATTAGAAATAAAATATTGGCGTTAAATCCAAGAAGAAATATTTCTTTAATTAGAAACTTGCACCAAATATCTTACAGCCGTTATAGATTCCAAACAGCACAAGTCTGTATTGTAATAAAACCTCTTCAAATAATATCTAAATGTGTGACAATAATATGAGATTCAAACTGGGAATTATGGAATAGTATTTATTTAATATATTGCTGAGACATTCAGGTTCCAGACAACCCAAAGGGAGACCAAGGTGTCTGAAACCCAAAGAATAAGCAACTGAACTGATTGCATACAATGTTATTGTGTATAATTATATGTCAAGTACGATCTTTTATGAAAGCATGTAATGTTATGAACTTGATGGTCATTAGGAGATAGATATGTATACAGGTTATGTATATGTAGAACATTGTAACTGTAGCTAGGATGCATCACTTCACAACAGGGAGGGTGAAGCAATGAGGCAGGGAGGGGCACCTCTCAGGCTAATTGTTTACATGAAACTAGCTCCAAACACCTAGCATTGTACAACCCACAGAAAGACAATGGTAGTCTATTTAAGTTAATGGGAAGACACTAAAACTGAAAAAAAAACCACCCTTGGAAAACTCAGGCCATGTCTATACTACACTACAGGTCGACTTACAGCCACTGCAGTAATTACTGCGGTTTTTCCGTGTCCACATTATCCTTCTGTCAGTGGCGCGTGTCCTCACCAGGAGTGCTTGCACTGACTTAAGAGGAGCAGTGTGGGGAGCAGAGAGCCCTGGCTGCAGCCGGGCTCCAGTTGGGAGTTCTGCAGGGAGCCCACAGCCTGGGCTCTCAGTGCTGGGCAGGCAAGGCTCCAGCTGTCAACACTACTGAGGGTTCACAGCTGGAACATCCTTCCCTCATCCCCCATCCCTCACTCCCCGCCTACCCCACCTCCCACTCAGTTTCAAAACAGGAACCCTACCAGCAGTGAAACTGACATTCTTGTTCATTTCACAGCTCTGGCTGTCAGTCACTCTGACAGCCAACAGGCGATGCAAGTAACACAGTATCTATACAAACACTGCATTGCGCGAACTATGCTGACCTAAGCCTTATGCCTCTCGTATAAGTGGATTTACTAGGGCGACGTAGTGGGCGAGTGACAGTGGTGGGAGGAACATTGTAGTGTGTATGTTTACACAGTTAAGTCGATGTAAGGTGCCTTACGTTGTCTTAACTTTGTACTGTAGACAAGTCCTAAGGAAGAAGGGAGTTTCCCTGCACTTTGCAACCATGCATCACCATAGTCTGAGAGAAAGTAGTAAAAACAAACCCACCAACCCTGCAAATCCTGTTAGACAGTAAGGGGTTTGAAGTGAAAGCTATCCAGAAATGGACGTCCAGCATCTAATTAGGGTAGTGTCCATGAAACACTGGATCCCTTCTATGGCAGGGGGTATGCAGGGAAACTTCACAGAGGTAACTTGTATTAGAAAATGGAATTTAGCTAACATAGAAGTGTAAAGCCTGGGATTGTGTCTTCCTGTTTATTTTCTGCGCAACTTGTATTCGTTTGCTCTCCCTTACTATTTCATCTTTGAATCTGTGACTTTTCTAATAAATAAACTTTTTGTTTATTTTTACCCCAAGCAGGTCTCTGGTATGTAAACTGTGTGTGCCAAAGTGAACTGATCACTGGGGGCAGGTTTTACTCCTTCAGAGGTGCCAAACCAGAGAGGAAAAGTCTGAGTATCTTGTAGTTAAGAACTCAGGGAGATAGATCTACGGGGACTCGGGATTGGAAGGGGTTGCTGAGGTCATCCTGCAAGGAGTAACTAGGCTGGTGGAAGCCAGGGTTGAGACCTATTTGTAGGCTGGCTGGTGATATCAGGGTTCTGAGTCATAGCAGCATAGTATGAAGGAACCCAAAGTTATAAGGCAGGCTATGACAGAACCTCTTACTGGTTTGGGTAATCCACAAAATGTCAGGGTGGCTCCAAAAATGTCCACAGACAAGCCGTCACAGTTTTAAAATCTCCTGTTATATACCCAAAACAGTGGGTGCACCTATAAAATTGTGGTTGAAGAAAGAGGCAATTGAAAATGTGTAGATGGGTAATTTACATGCAACTTGGGCAATTAGGCACTCAATTACCTGATTTGTACATGCAACCTGATGTTTGCATGTGCAAATCAGGCAAGTACAACCTAATTACCTGTTTTGCATGCCCAACACATTTACACCATTCACAAATGTAGCGATAGATACCTGGAGATATGAAGCAAAGAAGGTTAATTAAGTTCTGTGCAAATATCCCACTACTAGTATTTTGCTTTCTGTGTAGCCCTTCTGTGATTTCAGAGTAGGTGAAACAGTAGCATTTATGTTCAAATTTTTAAGTTGTTTTATTTATAAACAGTTATTCAGTGTAGATGTTTTTCACGAAGCTAACTCTAGATGTTACCTTTCTCAACGATAGTTCCACATTTGTGTCTGCACTGAAATTATATTTGGCAATAGCTTCTCCAATCTCTCCAACTTGTGCTGGAGGAGGTGGCCTGGCAGGCTGTGCTTTTTCTGGAGGAGAAAGTTTCTGAAAGGAGAACATGAATTTTTTTTTGCATTATTTCCATGTAATCTGTGCATCTATTTTAAAAACGAATCCCAGAAATTAAAACAACAGACCAACCTCAACATAAGAAATTGGGAAAATTCCAACTCTTCCATAGTGCTCTCCCTCATACCAGTTTTGATCTATTTTCCTGAGGATATAGACAGTATCTCCTTTCTTAAAGGACAGTTCCCTGTAACAGATTTATTTTAGTCAGACATTTTCAGATTTGTGATTGAGCTGCTCTAATTACTTCATAAATTCCAGTGTTGTTTACACATGTAATTTAACAACAAATATCTGAGGAAGGAGCATCATAGCCATACTGCATATCCCAGTGGATAATATATAATAAAATAATTGTAAACTGCAGATTGGCACAAGCAGCAAAGTTTGGATTCAGAATCAGATCTGAGTCTGACACTTGGGGTATTTGGGTTTGGATTCTGGTTTTGGTCCATTAAAGCGATAGGCCTGATCTACATCATAGCCCCAAATACATGTGGATCTGCATGCAAGCTTGGTGTCTTCTGTCCTTCCTGTGTGGCTGCTACTTCAGCTGCTGATCCATAGGTGGATAGGACAGCCTTTTGGTGCTCACTTTTATAAAAGCCGAAAGGTGCACTACACAACATATTCCTCCCATGTCTCCATGAATTACCCTACCCTGCCCCAGCAAGTTGGTTCAGGCACCCTCCTGCCTTGACCCACTCAGCATGGTTCACTGGTGTAAAGGACAGGATTATGTTCTGTATAAACAAACATTCAATTTACTGTGCATGAAGATTCAGTCAATAGCTATCTTTGTGTGAATTACTAATACAGGTGCACATAACAGTCCTTTAAATTTAGGTCAAAAAGGCATCAAAAGACATTATGAGAGATCTAGGTCATTGTTTAAATATAAAGGGTTATTGTCAGGGTAGTTTTTGAATAGCTTTTCATCTCAACTGTTTCTAATACTCTAAGAGATGGTCTACACTAACCCGCCAGTTTGAAATAAGATACACAACTTCAGCTATGTGAATAACGTAGCTGAAGTCGAAGTATCTTAGTTCGAACTAAAAGGTACTTACCGCGGGTCCACACGCGGCAGGCAGGCTCCCCCGTCGACTCCACCTACTCCTCTCATGGAGCAGGATTACGGAGAGCACTTCCGGGATCGATTTATTGCGTCTAGACAAGACGCAATAAATCGATCCCAGAAGATCGATTGCTTGCCGCCGAACCAGCGCATAAGTCTAGACGTACCCATAGAAATATGAAATAATTTTCCTTTCCCTACCAAATTTGTCTTCTCTTCTTTAAATACAAGTTCAAATTCTGTTTTCATTTACACCAACTTAACTCAATGAGCTTCAGTGGAGTTGTGTGACTATTAACAAGAGCAGAATTTGGTCCACTGTATTTTTTTTTGTCCTGATTCTCACAGAATATACCCCTTTGAAACGGGTCTACAATGAAAATCTTGGTCAAGATTTTCCAAGCTGGCTAGTGATGTTGGTTGGCTCAGTTTTTGGTGCCCAAATTGGCAAGTGCTTAGCGCTTTCTGAGAATCAAGTCCCTTTAAAGTATCTCAAGTTGGACACCCAAAAATTCAGGTATCCAATATCACTAGTGACTTCTGAAAATCTTGGCCATTGTCTTCTCTCCTATACTGTCCCTCTACTTTTCTAAGCTCCACATCCCCATACCTACTCTCCACACAGTTCCAGATGCCCTTAAGCTTAAAGACCAGGAGCATAATTTAGGTGACATGTTAGCCCTTCATTTATATGAAGAAACTGGGATAAACACTGGGAATCTTATGGGACAACATGGATGATGGAATGTAGATGCTCTTTTGGATCTTTTATAGTCTACAGGGTGAAAATGTGTGCTGAGGATGCATAGCCACTCCCACATTTGAACAAATATTAGAAGTATTTCATCATTCAAATGTTTTAAACATGAAATGGCTTCTTACACAGCTTACTTATTCATGGGCTACTGCTCAGGCAGAGCAGAGTTCTGGGTAGCCTCTTTGAGGCTGGCACCCCCCAACAGAAATGTACTGCTAACACTGTCACAATCTTTGACCACTGGCTAGAACAGATGAGACAGGTGTCTGAGACAGGTATTAAAAAGATTGCCCTTGCACTCATACATACTCTTAACTAACCAACAAAAACTTTAATACTTACTTAGAGGTCTGAGCCTTAAAGTCATATACAGCTCGAGCTGGCAGCCTCTGAAAAGCAGGAAAAGTGATTAATACGTGCATGTAATATCATATTATAAAAATCATGTTTAGCCTATAAAAATAAACCAAGATTTTCAAAGATGGGTGCATAAAGGTTACACTTTTAAATCCATATTCAAACACTTGCATACGTGGGTTTATTTTCAAAAGCATGCAGTACCCTCTGAAGTAAATGGGAGTTGCTGAATGCTCAGGACTTTTGAAAAGAAGACCACTTATTTAGGTGCCTAAAAATAGATGTAAGAACGTAACTTTAGGCAGACATTTTAAACACTTTTATCTTTATATTTAAAGATGGCAAACTCAACATACTTCTGCAATGTTCTACTTCTCTAATCTTTTTCCATTAGAGTTATCTTAAGAGTTGCTTGTAACAGTTGTAGTTACATAGTTTCAGACTGAAATGTGATTTTCAATTTGATTAGGAAGGAATAGCAGAACATTGTCCCTGCACTTGGAATGTGCTTGTTTTCCCATTAATTAGTTCACGCTGTGGCAATTTCTTTCAATCAAGGACAAGAACTAGATTCCTCTCTACTTCTCCCAATAGGAGCTTTATAACAGTAGTGTTATGAAACCTAGGACCTAGCAGATCTGATTTCAAATCTCCTAGGTAATAACATTATATGCTACCATTAAACCAGCAGATTGGCCCAAAGCAAAGGTTCTTAAGCTATGGTCCAGGACCACTCATTGCCTGAGGAGAGCTGATTGACACCCTGTGACCAACTCGCCTTGTTCTTGGCTGCTAAATTACAAAAAAAGACAGTTTAAAATAAATTAAATACTTTCTTACTACTAGTCTCCCATGTCATGAGAGGAAGAGAACATGGTCTCATTGTGAAAGAGAGGGTAGTCAGTCTGTGAACTCATGAGTGAGAGGGAAGATGATACACAAGATAAATCTCTCTATAAATGTGGCACTATGAAAAAGTTGAACAACCTCTGGTCTGAAGACATTGTTTGGTTTATGAGAATTTACCCGCCTCCATTGCAATGGAAGAAAAACCCACAAAAAAAAGTCTGGAGAGGTTCTTGGTTCTAGAACTAGAAAAGTTCTAAAACAGACGAAATGATACATTCCATACATACATTCCAGGGTCTCCCATTCCTTCTACTATGCTGGCATTTCATGCTGCCTTTATGCTTTCTCTCTCTTTTTAAGGTTTTAATATTTTTGTTGTCTGAAGCATAAGCAATAGCATAAGCAATCACTATATAATTAGAATAATCAATCAAAATTTTTTGCCATAGAAATTAGGGACAGTGCTCAATTACTCAAACAGACTCCTATTTAGTAAAAAATATAAGTGATTTTGGAGCAGAAATCTTCTTCCTGGTAGCCCTAAAAGCACCTGAGACAGTTACTCAGGATATTAGCCTGCATAGTCATTGGTTTTCGTCAGAGCCTTCACAGTTAGAACTGCCATTTTCTTCTAGATCAGGGGTCTCCAAACTACGGCCCGAGGGCCGGATCCAGCCCGCGGCTTCAATTTGTCTGGCCCCCCAACCAATTGCTACCGATGCTTCAGCAGCAGCTCAAACGCTGCTGCCGCCTCAGTGGTATTTTGGCGGCAGGGCCCCGTCGAAATTGGGCCCCGCACTCCCTAAAGCCGGCCTGCGAAGCCCCTTCAAAAATCTAATGTGGCCCTCGTCTCCTAAAGTTTGGAGACCCCTGTTCTAGATTATTGTCCCATCTGCCATCTCTCAGTCCTTTCTGACATAAAATATCAGCAGACCCCCTGCAGGAGTGTCCTGGTCCATTTAAACATCAGCAGAAAATACAATTTCATCTTAATGTTTGATATTAGTACTTAAAGAGATTAAAACAATCATTAAAGAAAGATAAATATGTTGTTCTTCATGCAACATTAAAAACAATTTCTATTACCTTCTATTAATGACTGGTTGTCTAACTGCTCCTATGATCGTCATCATTACAGTTTCTTAGCATCACACAAAACTTTATCTTGTAAATGTTATTGGATTGCCTCATAAATGCTCTTTTGGCTTTGGATGCCACTCAGTTATGCATTCCTGTTTAACTACCTCTTTGTCTGGAATTCCTCTTCTCTCCCGTGGAGTACATCGACCCACATCAGTCAAAGCAGAAGAATAGCTCCCAGGAGACTCCTGGTCTACTGCAAATAAAATGTCATTGCATGAATCTCAAGTCGGAAACAAGTTAATTCTGCAGTGCTGCTACATTTTATTTAAAGGGAAACTACACCTAAAAATGGAGAGCTTGGGTCTATTCATCCCCCTATAACAGAAAAATTACATGACATTAATAATTATTAAAATATCCTTGTTAAAGAAAAAACAAAAGACAATAAATCCCTACCACAAATGTTTATCTGACCCACAGTAGAGATGGAGTATAGTTCCTGCACTACCAACATAAACAAATACATCTTGGGTTCAAATGGAGGACCCAATATGTATAACCTGCAAAAGCAACAGTGGGTACTGTACACCTTAACTAAACATCATAAATTATACATCTAGTGGAGCAACTGAAGGGAAGGAAAGGAAATCTGATCAGTCTACTGAGAATTCAGAAGGGTTCAAGAAACATGTCTGAGTGATAACAATGTCAACACATAATTACATGCATGGACGGTGTTTAAAGCATGCCACAATGAGAGAAAGACTAACAAGATTTTTTTCTGCAATATGGATTTCCCTTTTACCTGAGGCATTCATTAGGTTGCACATGGAAAATTAAAAGTCTGTTATTGTCATAAAATAACTCTTTATGTTAAGATACGGAGTATAAATCATTACTCACCAAGCTGAGTGGCATATTTGCTGTAAAGCACAGTTTGCTATTGTCATTCTGTGCATTTTTATTTTAATAAATTTTGAAAAAATGAAATAAAATGAAGAGTTCTTAAATGAAAGTCTTGCACTCAATATGGTCCTGAGGGCTGCTTTTGTGAAATTAAAATAAAGGGAATTATTTCAAGCCTATGGAAATTTGGGGGATTGAATAAACCATCTCCTCTTACTCATGAGAGTTCCTCTACTGTATTTTCCTAGTGCCACATTGACATCTGCTAGTGAAGAGAACAATAATAATGTTTGCTTCTCTTTTCTCAGTTCACATGATCTGTTCCTACCCAGCCTATCCCTCTGTCAAGAAGTACTACTGGGAACACAGAACTGAAAGCATTTAATTCATCACTTTGGGGTCAAACTTCTTTGACTCTTACAGAAAAAACAGAGATCTCAATGCTCTCTGGTGTACCGCACTCTAAACAGCATAGATCTGAGGCGACTGATGTATAATGGAGGTTTGTAGAGCAGTGATGGGGAGTGGAAAAGTGTATTCATTGCTCATCATAAGCTTGCTAACAGCAGCAGGTACATTGTGGCCACAATTCCAGAAATCCCTTAGGAGTACTTTCCTAAATGAGGGCCCATGTTCCCGGCAGAGGAATAAAGTCTCCAGGTGTTGGGATATATGCACTATATCTTTTAGTTTATTTCACTAAAGCTCTTTGTTCTAAGTTATAAGAAGGCCTTCTGTGATTCTTTCTGACATGACACCAGAGACCCCTGCACAGGTGTTCTCTTCCCTTCCTTTCAGTGCAGCTGTGCCTCACAGAAACACAACTGGTCCCACAATATATAGCATGGAACGAAACACATATTAGCATAATGCTTTGGTTATGTCCAGCTTGGGTATGAGGCCAATGGAACATCCTGCTAACATGCATTGTACACTATATATTAAGGAACTGAGTGTCACTGCAATATTTCCATCTTCATCATATCAGGTCCTGCATTGTCACCGAAGCCATTATACGCAACGGTTATTTTTTAAGTGTGAATTTCCAATCTGTTAAGGTTTGGATTGGTGGTCATTTTATTTAAGCAACCCTAGCAGTTACACAAAATAGCTTTTCAGTGTTGGAATTGTACATGTCTACCAATATTAGTGGGAATTTCTATCCAGTCCATACAATGGGCACTAAACTGTCCTTGTTCTTTTGAGTCACCTTTGTGTGTGTGTGTGAATGTGTGTGTCCGAAGGAGGAGCAAAGCAGTAGTAGCCAATGGGAGGTTTACTGAGCCATTCTACCTGGGCAGGGAAAATGGCTGGAGGAGTTAGAGGTGGCATGCTCAGCAGTTACTTCTTGCTGCAGCTCCAAAATGGAGTGGTGTGCGCTCTGTAAGGGCCAAGCTGCTGGAGGGCTGATCCTTAGGAGACACCCTTATAGTGGGTTAGTCAGTTGTCAGCCAATATCTTGTCCTGTTCCTGCCCTGGTATTCTAGGGTGCTTCCTGTCCCCTCTTCACCAATATCACATGTATGAAAGCCACAGTATAATTTAAATTTATAAATATTATGAGGGACGGGAGAGACAATATTTGGTAGGTCATGTTTGATATGAAATCCTGTTGGGGGCAGGATTCTAAATGGGGACTGAAACACTATGGAGAGACTGTACTTTGCTGCTTCTCAGAGCAAGGATAACAGTACACACCCAGCTATGCCTGCCAGTGATAGCAACATACTTGCTAGCCGGCTGGGCTGCTGGACATGCCCCTCTCACTGTAGTCCATGTCCCATTGCAGACATGATGGCTGGATAAGAGGGCTAGTTGTGATACCTCCTACTGCTCTCGAGTCCTGGGGAGAGATCCCGTTCTCCTGCTTTCTTGGAGGATAGAGGCGCCATAGATCCTTCCCTACCCTTGCACAGCAGCACAGCAAAGGGCAGGATTTTGCTGATAATCTGAAGTGTAGAATTTCAATATCAATACATTCTGAAAAGTGCATTTCATATAAAATGTATAGCTCAGCTAAAAATAATGTGGATTGCAAAAAATTATTTTAAGAAATGCACAAATACAGGACACACAATGGTAGAGTTCCTGAGATCATTATTTCTAGAAGAAAACCTGTTTGGGACTATATTTGAAAAATAGGGACAGATTGTGCTCTCACTTACTTTACTGTAAATCTGGGGTAAACCCAGTGACTTCAAAGGAGTTACTTCCAATCTGTGCAAATACAAATGAGAGCTGAATCTAAATCCTTTTATACACATTTCTGGTTCTTTTTATAATGACTCATTATGGTTCAATGCCAGTAAATAATTAAAGACATTTCAAAACCATGACTGATTAAACTAATGATGTTTTGCAAGAGAGGTTTTACTGACTCTATTGTGTATTTTATTTAACTCGTTAAGATAACACAGCAGCAGTCTTGCAGAATTCACTTGATATTTTTTGGCAAATGTGGCACTAGCAAAAATTTCAGCACAGGACAAGAACGTTAAAGAAAAAATAAGAGGGTATACTCCACAATTTATATTATAAAGCCATAGATTTCCCCCTTCTTCAATTACATGATTTCAGGAATAGCCTTATAAAGCAATCATCATAATAACTGAAGAGACACCTTTAAAGAGAGTGTGTCTAAAAAAAGAATTCTTTGGCAGTCTATTTTGACATTCTTACCTTGAGTAGTCTGATCACTTTTTAAAATAAAAAACTCAGGTTTGAAATGTCTTTACAAAAGACATTTAACTCTCCGAGTCTGCCAGTAGATACATCTGTGCACACATGCTGTTACAGTGTTTTGCTTACTGTGAATATCACAGTCGGTGAAACTTTTAAAAATATTTTAAACTCAAGCAATGATTTAAAAAAAAGAGAAATGGAACAATAAACTCCTCATGGTATGAACTTTAAAACAGGATCCCTGTCAAGAGAAATCAGTTTCTACTCGTATTCACCTTGACAGTATCCCTCAAGTTCTGATTATTTTCATTTTCTGTTTGCCATTTCGAAGGGATGGTGTCTCTCTCTCAAAATTTAATGGAGACATTTTACATTCAATAATTTTGCTGCCAGGGAAATTGCAGTGTATCATTTGAGCAGTGGAAATGGAACCTTCACTATAAATAGCCTAGAGGTCTATTCACAAAAATGAATTGCAAAAAAGTTGCATTACTCAAAGGTAGCATAATTTTGTGACAGAATGGAATACAATTTTATAAAATGGACAGAATTCATTATAAAACGTTCAGATTTTCATCTGCTGTACATAAAATATTGTTATGAAATTATTTATTAATATTATTAATGTGCAGTGCACATTTGTTATTATAAACAAAATGGAAGAGCTACTGCATTTTTTCCCAGTGGTCATCACATTATGATGCATATATTTATTATACCATGAAGCCCTTTTTAATTATCAGAATACCTTTGTCCTTGTAAGGCTCCAATTATTGAGAGCAGGGATTCTCCCTTAATTTTTTTATTTTACTGCATTATATTACTTTACTGTATTGATCACCTAATTGTAAAATAATGCTGTCACCATTTGATAACCAGATTACTATATTGTTGTGGATAGACAACTACTCTCTCCATCTTATATTATTTATCACATATAGCTATGTAAAAATAATACCCTTTCATCATGCCTTTTATATGGTAAACACTTATTCTAAACTGCATAAATAAATACTCAAAAATGAAATGACAAAGGGTTGGAAATGAAAGGAACAAGGGTGGATGACTCAATCACAAGAATAAAGAAAAGGAAGGAAAATCCACCTTGGAAACACAGTGCACTATCATTGTCTTGCTTGTTGTTGTTGGTTGTATCCATGTCTTGAAAAGAGGCACTAAGAGGTAGTCTTCCACAATCATTTTGGTACAGTGGACAATGAATGGCACCATCTTGAGGCAGTGGACGAAAAGGCTGGGGCATGGGACTTTTTCTAAGAGCTTTAAGAGATGAATTCCTTTCAGGTATGTCTGGAAGCAATTCAGTAATAAGTCTGTGTAATATACTGTTGTCTGGCAAGCTTCCCCTTCTCTTTTCTGCTTTAATTTGGTCACAGATATCTTTAAGAGCAGAATCTAGTGCATCAAACACAGATGATTTGCATTTAGTCTTCTCAGTCTGTTTTTTAGGGGCTGAACTTTTTTTCCTCCGGAAAGGCACTGGACTGACTAGGAATGCTATCTTAGAGAGGCCAGATTCTGCTTCTTGTCTCCTTGTGTCTTCAGTACTTTCCTGTTTAGCCCTTTCATGCTTTAACATGGTGGTGAAGCGGGTGTAGGATGCTGGGCATCGCCCCTTGCAGGAGCTGATGAGATGCTTGTGATGGTGGTGGTGATGGTGGTGATGATGGTGATGGTGGCCTGATCCATAAAAACTCTCAGAAGATGTAAAGGAAAAGTGGTCAAAGTCACTTTCACTACAAAAGGATGAGCCTTCTATCTGGATAAAGTCACTGAGGTCAGAGACCACTCCATCTTGATCACTGTCAGAAAACTCCAGATGCGATCTTTGTGGCTCATCACTGGTCACTTCAATATGAATTGGCACCAGAGTTTTAGGCTTGCAGTTGCGTTGTACTTGAATGGCATGTCTACCTTGATTTTCCTCCTCCAGCAGGGACTCAATAGAAAATCGCCGCTTTGAACATAAGCCATTTTTAGCAGGCTCTAGTGTTACTATTGATAATGTTTCATCACCTAAATTCGGCATTGATTTTGATTTTTGAATTAATTTTTCAAATTCAGATATCCTGGTAGGCACCATGTCCCTGGGCACCTCTTCAGTAGAAGATTCTCTCCAGCCCTGAAGCATGTCTTTGTGCTGTTCTTTTTCATACTGTAATATTCTGGACTTCACAGAACAAATCACCTCAGAATTCATCAAGTCCTTGCGATTGATACGGTGCATCTTCTTGTACATTTTTAGGAATCCTGGGGTATCATGTGCAGATCTATGACGAATTCTTGACCGACTAGTACCATGGCTCTCAGGAACATATGGGGAGGCCCACGTCAATGAGCAATTGCCTTTGGAATCCTCCTCGCAAATGAGAGATACCATACTTTCAGACTTGGCCTGTGCATCAGGGAAGCTATCGTGATCATCTGTTAACAGATCATCACAGCTACGAGATTTCCGTTTGGGAGAGGCAGTTTCTTCTGTGCTGCTCCAGACTTCTGCATTCTGACGAGTCATTTGCCAGCCATTCTTATAATGGATTGCCCTTCTTGAATCACTTGGAACAGCCAAATGTTGTCTATAAGTGCTACAATAATCTAGTTCATTTGAAGTGTTGTGCTTGTGCACTGAATAACTGAAAAGGGATGGATACACTTGGCTAATATCTCCACCTTTATAATCCATTGAGCAGCATGGTAAAAAAGAGACATTGCCAGAAATTAACAGGTTCAAAAAGTTGGAAATAATGTCAGTAAATATCAGAAAGAACAGAAAAGAGAAAGCAGTTAGTGTATCTAACCTAGCAATCAAGTACAGCATACACATTGCTAAAGATTAGAAGAGAAAAGCAAATAATCCATGTTAAACAATTATTTAATTTTCCAACTGTAAAAATTGACTCTATATAATTTAAACATCAGAAAGGATTCAGTGCCATATGTTTCTATTAATAATAAAACACATTTAAATACTAGACTGTTAAGACAGTGCATATCTTTACATTAAAAGTTCCACATATAAAAAGGTACCATTGGTTCTGAAGCTTGTGGAAAGACAATACACTTTCAGAAGACATAGAGATGGGGCTAAACCAAAAGTCTGGATCTGAAGACACCCTACTTCTGGGAAAGCATGAATCCAGAGGCAGAACTGAACTCTGTCTCAGGCCCATCTCAGAGACAGGAACCATCATCTATTGTTTGTATAGCACCTACCACTATGGCTTTCAATCTGGTCTGGCCTTTAGGTACTACCAAAATATAGATGTTAAAGAATAACATCAAAAACAAATGCCAAAAATGAGCAAATGTAAATTTATGTTTGACAAAAAAACACACAACTTCTTTACAGGTAAGAAATACTAGACATATAAGGAGGAGAGGTTTGAGTGATTGGCAATTAAAAAAGAATCATCTTACATAAGAATCAGACACTATATGGGTTGTATCTTACCCACTAACTATTGAATTTTTGACAAAATCCGTCATCTCAATTCATACTGGGGCATTTTTTTTAAAAAATTAGATTCCTAGAACTTATCAGCTACCAAGAATCAGATGTAGGTTTGAAGGAAGAAAGGAATGTTTTAAGGATTTATTTGCATGGCAGTGATCTTGAATGCAGTTTCTCTTACTTCACGTTCTGTGGATACTAGAAGAGTTTTAAAAATTACAATAATCTCATAAGTGCTGGCAAGAAAGCAATGTATGAAATGCAGTTTTATGAAATTATGTAAAATTTTACAAATCACATTATTTTTTGACTGATTTTCTTTGAATAAATATACAGTAGATACTACATATGAAAAATAAATCCAGGTTTGAATCAGCCTGAAATAACACATTCAAGAATAAACAGGTTAGCCTTTCATTAGAAACTAAAGGCTGTTGTTTTTTCTTCAGTGAATTGTGTCTGAGCAACAGCATATAGTACCTGGCAGTTATTACTAACATTTAATACCATATGCAATAGGAATTCAGTATTAAACAAGGTTATTGTCTCTTTGCTAATCTGCTTGTCTCTTACCTTTTGCTCTTGATGGAGAAGAAGGAGAAGAGCTAGTTAAAGGCTTTCTAAGGGTAGTGTATGTGCCCTGCATATCTGCATGGCCCAGGCTAGTCCTGTTTGCATTTTGATCACTGTGCACCCTCTGATGACTTACAGCAGGCTCCGACTTCCTCCTTTTTCTGTAGTCACTTGCAGAACTAAAGAAATAATCAATATTAGTGCCAGTCTAAACCTTGTGAGCAGGGCTCATTTGAATACTTTCTCTTCAGGGATCAATACGCAGGCCCCTTAGCTGTGACCCACTTAACAGTACCAACACTGTGTGAACAAATAGACTAAAAATATAACAGGACAAGGCACTGTTCCCAGCTCCCCCAAGAACGGCATACTTTGCAGAGTGAAGCCCCATGTGTGCTAAAGCTGACTAAAAACTGAAAATCTGTTTTCAGGAAAAATTTCAGAATTTTGAAGCCATTTCATCTTTAAAGGTTTTGAAAAGGTTTTACCCCTTCTTTTGTTTATCCAAAATTTTTCACTTTCTTCCCTATTTATCTAAAACATTATGAACATGATCAAAATGTTTACTGAAACATTTCCATAAACATTTCAATAACATTTTCAAGGATTATTTTGAGAGACACTACATTTTTCACAGAAAATGTAAACTTTCAACATTGTTGACACATTTGTGCACAAAAGGCCATGTTTTGACGGAAGGACTTTGTTTCAAAAATTTCAATCTCTAGTTTTGGCAGTTTGCTTCTTCCCAGGCTTTGCTGCTGTGCCAGGGGCATGGGCAGCTTTGCCTCTGCAGCTTCCTTTGGTGCTGGGAGGCTGCCCTGTGTGCTGTCTGTGGCACAACAGCTATGTCCGCTATCTGACCGCAACCCAGTCCTTCATCTCATATAATGGTGCAAATGTTAGCTTTCAGCAAGGGATGTGGGTGTATGTCCATTGATTCCCGCCAAAGAAAGCTTCTCCCTCTGCTGCATGTTGGTGGGATGTTGACCCTCACTGTCTCTCTTTGTCCCCACCCCCTTGCATTGTCCCAACCTTGGTTTGCCATGCCTGTTCAGAACCAGTAAGCAGAGGACTGAACTGCTGGTGGCACTGAAGCAGCTGTAGGCAGTTCCTGGGCTGTGTAAGTGACCTGGCCCTGCTTGAGTTAACTGTCTAAGACAGCCTGTAGGCTTCAGCACCTGCAAATGACCGGTTCCCATGCTACACAGGCTTGAGGTGATCACATTTCCCAAAGGGAAAACAGGATACCATGTGGTGCAGGGTGCGGGACGGGGGCAGGCAGGGCTCAGGCGAGCAGCGACGAACATACTAGATAGGGTGACCGTATTTCCCAAAGGCTGGGGCTGGTGTCATCACCTGAGCTCTGCCTGCTCTCCCCTCCCTCCTCCCGCCCCCCCCCCCCCCGCATGAGGCCGGGGCTGGCGTTGCTGCTTGCCCAAGCCCTGCCTCCCCTTTCCTGTGGTGGCCGGCATTGCTGCTAGTCCGTCCCCCACCCCGCACGTTCCTCCACAACCCACTTTTCTGACAAAAGTGGAAATTTGTCCCGTTTGCTCTTTCCAACTGATTAATTCGGCAAGAGCCAATGGGACAAATGTCCATCCTTGCCAAAAAAGTCGGGACGGCCGGGACAGGGCTTTAAAAAGGGACTGTCCCGGCCAAAACAGGACATATGGTCACCATACACAGGCTCCTTGCCTGCACTGTGCTCTTTGCCCTATCACTCTCCCTCATGATTTGTTCTAAGCCCTGTAGCAGCCCTTCACTTTTGCTGCTAGCAATGAGGAGCACCAAGGTGCAGTGATTGCAGCAGCAGTAATCAAGGTTCCCATGTGAATAGCACAATCCTGCCCAGCCAGGAAAGCTTCAGGTTTCAAAGCCAGTGACTGGAGGCGAGGCTGGAACATGCTGCCAGTTACGTGGAGCTGAGCACAGCTACAGCCAGCAAAACTTTCTCAGGCTGAATGCTGGGAAGGGATAAGGGGATTGTGGAGTTCCTTTAGATCAGGAGCAGTGATAAGGACATGAGAAGTTATCCACAAGAGACATTATGTTATCATCATCCTCCACACGAGCCTTAGACCCAGTGCAGACCTGTCTTTGCCGCACACCTTTGCTCTTTCCTCTTTGCTCTACACATTTTGGCAAGTCCCCTATATATTTGGTCTCTATGGCGTGGCTACACTAGAAAAATTTGCTAGCATAGCAATTTCATTTGGGAGTGTGAAAAAAAATCTCATACTCCACTCTCATAGCTATGCCAGCAAACACTCTAATGTAGACGCAGTTATACTGGCAAAAAAGTCCTTTTATCCATGTGTCTTATTCTGCTCAGGGAACTGGTTTAAACTATACTATTGAAAGAACTCGTTTGCTGGACTAAGTTTCGTCTACACTAGGGGGGTTTGCCAGTATAGTTGTACAGTATATTTATACTGGCAAAGCCACTTTAAGTATAGACAAGGCTTAGAAAGCTGAGCTGTGATACAGGAAATAAAGATCAGTCATGGGGTAGACCTAATAAAGGACAGATTGGAGGAAACCCTTGAAAAAGGTAAGTAGAAAAGAATGGGATCTCATGCACTCAAGAGCACAGGGATCTTGTTTCGGGATCCAGTGTCAGGGCCTAAACAGACAGATGTATCTAACAGCCACAGATTGCTTTGCATGATGAGGAGAAAGTTAATATAAGGTGTTGCAGGGTTACTCTTTTTTCATTTTTAAATTAGGTAATAGATTTAATTTAAGGATTAACACAAGTAGGTGTTGTGAAATACAGGATTTTTTAAGAGGGATTTGAATGAAGAGAGTCTGGTACTTTGCACACTGGGATGGGAGTTCCAAACACAAAGACGAGAATAGGAGAAAGATATGAAGATAGGAGTGAGGTTGGATAGTTGGGGGAAGCAAAGAAGAGGTGTAATAAAAAATGAGTGCAAAGATGTTGGGAGAGGTGGAGTACTGTATGCAGTGCATTGAAAGTGAGGGATAGAGGCTACACATTAATACAGACGGTGATGGAGGCCAGGGGAGAGGTTTGAAGGATTGGGTGACGTTCTGAGTAGCAGGCAATACATCCTTCTAAAACAAAAGGAAGAACTGCAAATCTCAAAAGAACCCACACTCAATATTTTGTCATTATCCCACATGTGGGATGCTGTAGGCTGGATCCCAAGAAGTGCTATGCAAGTGAAGAGCGCCCTCAACTTCCACTGACTTCAGGATGCTCAACAGGCCTGTTGCCTCTGTGAGGACTGGTCAGCTTATCTACTGCAAGGACACATCACATTTCTTACCTAGAAGGTCTGTCCAGGCCTTTGTCTGGAGAAGGGTGATATAAGGAGGTCTGTGAAAACAAATAGGTCAATCTGTTAAAATTTTGCACTGGAAAAAAGTGCGACATTTTCCACAGACATTGTCTGGGACCATTCATTAAATTAGTGACCCTATGATGAGTCCCATCAAAATCAGACAATCATGATTAATGTCCTATGCACTGTAGACTACAGGTTCAATGATATTTCACAAGAGAATTTATACCGTTTTTAAAAGAACTCTATAAAATTTCTTCTCACACTTTCAATTATATCTTTCCATTTAAAATACCAATCCAGGACTTTCTATTCGCTTTTGCATAATTTGCTACACTGTGGTTGAAATTGATTAAAAGTGGAAATATATTAAATCAAAAAAGAAAATGTTCATCTGCATATAAAGACCCAGAGAATTTCCTCCAATTACTCACCAAAGCATCAATGTCAATTAAAGCTGGAAACTCTTCGTAAATGTAGCTGAAAGAACCATCATTTTTGTGGGCATTTGCTCGCCACTCTAAATTCATTTTAAGAACCGTTCTTTTCACAGAGGCCTAATGCCTTTTCATTGCTTTAACAGTAGCTATTGCATGACCCCGAAAGATGGAATGCAGTGCTACCCTGAAATATTTTTAACTTGTCAACGTAAATTCAATCTTAAATGACAAATACTTTTAAACCACTCACTTAATAGGTTTCAAGACTGCAGCCAGAATTAGAGTTATGTAGCACTAGTTTGTGGTAGCTAGAAAAAGAATCGTCTTGTCCCCATGGCGCCTCTTCATGGGCACAAAGCTAGGTCAGTGAAATGTTAAACATTTCATGCTATATCATTTCAAAGATGACCCAGTGAACTGGAAATAGAATTTTCACATGGGCTTTATATGCTGCAGGATCCACTTTTCTCTGTATAGAAAAGTATAGGGTGGGCTGAAATCATATAGAAAAATTATGGTCTTCTTAAATGCTTTGTCATTGCATATATCAATTTTTAAAAAATGATTGGATTCAAAGTTCATATAAAATATAGCCCAACTAATTTTTAGTAACTGACATGTAATCACACCTCTAGAGGTCGTCCTTGGTTTAAAAAACATTTAGGATTAGATTTTGCATTACCACAGACATTCAGCACAGCATGTGCATTCTATAATCACAGTCAACAATACCTAAATATAATGGGTTCTATAAAGACCAGATATACCCGAGACTCTTCAGAGCCAGTACTGTGAAGTTAGTTTTTGATAGTCTTCATTCTTTAAAGATTCGAATCACATACTAAACAATTCCACCAAAACACAAACGAACATAATTTACTGGATTATTCACTAAACTTTATCACATTTTAAAAGTAGAGAAAACCACACAAATTTGGATCCAGTGGAGACCTTTATTATTTACAGTGTATAATTTAAGGGCCATATCCTGCTATCAGTTTTTGCATGCTGCTCTTGGTCAGCTGATTTCAACTGGGACCTCCACAGGTAGTTCAATGGCAGGATATAATGTTAATAGACATGACTGTAGCAAGTCTGAGGTTTCACTGGAAGATAGCATAGCCTTATGGACAGGGCATTAGATATGGACTCAGAAGACCTAAATTGTATTCCCAGCTCTGCCACTGGACTGCTGTGTGACCTTGGGCAAGTCACTTCTCCGCTCTGTGCCTCAGTTTCCCCATCTATAAAACTGGATTAAATATCGTAAGTATTTTTGTAAAGTGCTTGGATATGTGCTGATGAAAAATGCTATAGAAGAGTTAGCTACTGTTATTTCTAGTCACTGCTAGATTTTAATATGCTTATCAGCTATTGAGATGAACCTGTTAAGAGCGAGTTGAACATTTTTCTCAAACTTTTTTTTTAAATGAAAACTGGCTTTTCAAAGAAAAAGAACATATTTGTTTCCTTCACAATTTTCTGATTTTTCAATGGAACATCTAAAATTGAAAATTTTTAGCAAAAACAAAAAAGGTTTTGATTTTCAAAAAAATCCCAAAAACTTTCAGAAAATTGAGAAAGAATTTTTTAAATTTCCCATTCAAAATGTACATGTCTGATCAGCTTTCAAAATATATACACTGTCTGTTCCCATTTTGTTCTCTTCCAATTCATTCTGAAATGAAATATGCTGTGGGACTAAATTGTGTGAAGCGTGGGAATCCTCCATTAAAACTGTTCCAATTCGAAGTTTTCACTATTTCTGTGTTCAGATCAACTAATCTTCCCATCCAGGCACAGGGAAAAAAAAATACTGCCAAACAAAGAACACCAGTTTTCTACAGGCCATATGTTCTTACACTGGGGCACTCTTGGGGACTCCTTGGAGTCACTTTGTTAAAATTCTGTCACCACACTGAAGGGAGTCCTGGGACAATTTCACTACCTGTGATGGAGTTAATCCCTCTGGATACCGTTATAGCATCTCAACAGAGATGACTTCTCCCTAGGGCTCTTAAACTGCTTCGGAAGAGCAAATTGCATTCTCTTGACATGCACCAGATTGCACCTAATGGCAGGTATTTTCATTTATTTTAAATTGAAGGGAAAAAGAAGAGAAAAAAGGAATCGAACCCTTTGTCCCTCATCCTTCCTCTCTGAAGTGCATGCACCATTGGAAAACAAGGTTTATTGGCCTAAGGGGAAATATTTTTGTGGAATCCCATGTTAAAATACTGGTGGCATACCACTGTGCTCCTGTGCCATAGAGAGAAGAGGATAGCTGAAAATGAAAACAAAATAGGATGCCTAAGCACTTGTGCTACACAAAGGGCCTTGTTGGCATGGTGTTATGCCCTAAGCAACCCCAAAGCATATGCAACACGAGAGCATGATGGATGCACGTGCAACCAAAAAGTGCTGTCTGACACACAATAGGAAGAAGTAGGTGACAGCAAAAGCAATATGTATGATACCACTGATATCTGGAGTAAGTTATTGCAGGAGCTAGGCTTTGCACATTAACATTGCCTCAGGCAACATTAACTTGCAATATGTCGCTTATACATATAGCAGATTTCCCTATTCCTCATCCATTGCTCCTACCAGCTTTGGTCACAAGGCACTGTGCTGAAGCATATGCATTCATGGAATGATGGATGGTGTGGACCAGTGTTCCCAGAAGTATGGCTCTGTCCACATGGCATGACTGCTTTAGCAATGGCCCTTTCAGTGGAAGACTGTGCCACTATTGTTGGCCATGTGCCCGGCTTTTTCTAACATTAGGAGCTTACATCGGCAAAGATGGTTTGTTACAAATTGTGTACTTTTCCCATGAAGCTTTTTGTGTACCCCATGTACACCGTTTCCCATGAAAGGAGAGCTTTCAGCTCTTAGAACATAGTCCTTTTTGGTCGTGACAATATAAATAATGTTTTAAATTAGCTTCTCTTTTGCTTCTTACAGATGCACTTTTTTCTGCTAACAATGGAAAGACATTGCTTGCAGGTTTCAACGTCCCAGAGAAAGATGGGTCTCCAAATCTTTTTGTCATCTGGCTTGGTAATGTGCTAATTCATTACTTTATATTGTTGCCTGCTGCTAGCTGATCAATGTAATGCATTTTGGAAGAGATAAAATAATTAACGAATTGGATTAAAAAAACAAAAATCAGAAATAGATGAATGCAGACCAAAGTCTCTGAGGCCTCGTAACCCATATGAAGAAATCATTTTATCTGTAGATTAGAGTGAATCTTACAGTGAGAAACCAGTCCCAATAATCCATGTTTTGCAGGGAACAAAGCATCACAATACCTCTCCATATGCTGCTGAAATAGAGGACTGCACTTTTGAGCTAAAGCTACTACCAAGCTCTATTAATAATACTTAGTGTTTTCATAGATATTAAACCTGTTTATAGATCTCAGGAAATTGTCCTTATTTCATTTTCTAAAGATTTGGAATTAATTTATGGCTGATGAAGAATGCCACACTGGCATGTTCAAAAATCGTGAGACAGACATTTTAAAAACATTACAAATCTTGAATGCTTTTTATTTGCTCCCTGGTTTTGGAGCCTTTATGATTCATGTTTTCAAGCTTTTCTGTGCAACCATGAGGGCTAGAAACTTACTTATTAAAAAAATGGAGGTTGAGATTCTCAAATAAACTAACTATATAACTAATAAATAACTAATCCAGGAGCCTGGATTCTAAGACTAACGCCAAATATGCAACGCATTGGAATACAATTGTGAGAATTTGCCAACACTGGGTAAATTACACTGACAGGCATAGAAACCAAAGTTCTGTTAATTTGCACAACATAAACGAGCAAAGTCCTCAGCAGTTTTGTATGCTTTCCCATACTGTCTCACTGATGCATGTCAAGCATGTGGAGGGACCACATTTATATGAGGTAAAGGTAACTTAGCTCCCACACCCAGTCTTGGTCTCAAGACTGACGACATGTGGCTGTCTAATCTATATTGCACCAATCATAATCATACAGTAGGCACCAATACAAAAGTTTGAGCTTAAGTATGGTCCTAGTTAGAGTTTTGTTCACTGCCATAACAGTTGCAGATTTATACTAAAGATAGATTTTCTTGTGATATCCCCTTTCCTTTAGAAATCAGAGTGAGACCATCAACTCACATGGTATTAGCCACCAAACAACAGAGAGAGTGATGACTTTAGATCACTTATAGTGGCCCTTCAAGAAGTACAGACTGGAGATACAATGTAAACTCCAGCCAAACCTGAACCAAGGAGGACAGAGCCCATTAAAAATGTAAAGAACTGCTATGCCAGCTGAGGCTGGTAGTTGAACAAGCATAGTTTTTTTGCTACCCAGCATTGGGGCCAGACTGTGATTGGATGTGAGGTAGCCTCTCACCTGCGCCTTGATTCACAGAAGGGCCCATCACAATAGCAGTCCCTGTGAGTAGGGACTGCTCAGTCTTTGTTCTTTCCCAGGAGCAAATCATCAGGGCGCAAAGTAGGGATGAGGTAGGGCCTTGTCCCCCTATCAGCAGCCTAACAAGTCAGAGCCCTAGCCTTTATGAATCCTAGCGGGATTGTGCCCCCTGAGGTTCTCTCTCTGGGTGCTCTCAGGGGCAGTGTGACTTCATCTTGTCTCCTATGATGCCTGTGTGTAAATCAAACAATCAAGTTCTTACTTTTTAAGATTTTTGTTTATTCTCCAACAAACTCTCCAGGCTAGTAAACAAGTGCATGAGTGTGATCAAACTAAGACAGACAAAGGTGCATGCTGGGTGCCTTATGTGAGCTCTTTCCTTTCCTCCCTTCAAGACACTGAATCACTTTGATCTTACCCTTCCTTTTCTCTTTAATTTGTGTTTGACTCGCTCTTTGAAGCATTTTGTGCATATGAAAGACGCTATAGTACGCTGCATCGTACTAACTTACACCATAGTTTTACATTTTCATGTACAGGATCCTCTAAAAATAAGTGAAGAGTATATACATTTGACTGCTTACAAAGCTCCTACAGGTGAAGCTGTGTAGAAGGTGGCTAAAGAATGGAGGATGTGCCCTTTGTGGTGGAAGGCATTATGTCTTGGAAGGACAGGAGCTGGTATCAATGTTTTTAGCAACACTGTAGGGATCCTGTTCATTAGTTGCCACATGCTATTGTCCTTTCTACCACCTCCAGGAGCTGTCCACTGCACAGCAAGCCACATCCATCAACCTACCTACACATATTCTCTGGGATGTTCAGTACTGCCTAAAGTTCTTGTGCCCCTGCTCCCTATACTGCCAACTAATAAAAGGGTAATTTGTAAAATAGCTCAATATGGGAATTAAGCTTTAAAAAAAAATTGATTTTTTTTCAGCAAAGCACTTCAGCACATTCTTAATTCCTCCTTATTCAGAAAAGCACTTAACCAAGTGTTTAAAGTTAAGCACGTATCTGATTGTTTTCTTGACCAGGGGATGTTTTGCCAAACCAGGGCCTTTATGGTGACTGATAACAGAGGTAGGAAAAATTAGTGAAAGTTTTTGTGTGTCCCCATGAAAATCAGTGTAGATTTTGGCCATTTATTTGGCATGACTTTGCTCCCCTGAAATTTTGTTTAACCCACTACATTTCACAAACATGGTATTTTTGAACAAAGTATTGTTGTTTTAAATATTTTCACAAACACCTAAAGTGAAAAATATTTGAGGAATTTTTTTTTTCCCAAGAATCACTGCAATTTCACAGACACTCACTTTAAAAAACAGACATGTTTTGTAAATTAAATAAACAAAACCAACACATTAGTTATAAATATTTTACCCATCTCTACTGGACACAAACTCCAAAAGGTCATATCCTGGGCGATTCAAATAGCTTCCTCTGTTATCGACTGAGTGCCCTCAATTCTCATTTGAAGCCAAGGAGTTGAGGTTTTGCCAGGTTGCTGATACTAAAAGCACACTTGAATAGTCTGTAATGCAGTGAACAATGAGGGGCCTTGTTTTTCTTTTAATCCTTGAAGACATTAATTTTTTTTGGATTGGAATCAAAAATTGATTGGAATTCTAATCAAGAATGGAAGCTAATCAAGAATCATGAATGACTTAAAACCACATTGTGACAGGACACTGTCTTGTGCTCAAGTACAGCATGACATGGGACAAAAAATTTAAATCTGGATCCGTCCCATTTAGTGCAGGGCAATGGCAGTCAGTCCTGTACTTAATTCTGATGTTATTTAATCAGAATCATGACAGCCACAATTCATTGCTGGTTTTCTGGCTAGGAAACCTAATTATAAATATTTCAGAGAAAAAAAAGCTCATCCAACATGACTTTCACTTGAAGGCTATAATTTGCCGCCAGATATATTAATCACAAATCCTGTTCTTGTAGACTGGTTAATGGGTACCTAAAATCAATGCATAACTGAGGAAGCAGGAATATATCAAGATTTAGAAACGTATGGTTTATTCACTATGAATGCGACTCTCGATGGCTTGGGGATATGGACTCAGTTTCTAGTGTAAGAAGAACAATATCCATATGCACTAGTGATCTGGAAAGATATGAAGACAAAGATAAAATGATACCGAATTATGAATGGCCCAGAAGTTATTGGTAGGAAACCACTAAACATTAACAAACTCAGATATTACTAGTGAGTGCCGTGTTCTTGTTTCCCAAGCAAACTGTCTGAACAAGAAAGAATGCTTCATTTACCTCATTGGATACACCAGGAGAATTGTCTTGAACATAGTCCAAAAGCTTTTTAGGAGGCTGCACCATATAAGCAGAAGTGTAGAGATGAAATGGAGGAGTTTCAATGGCAGCAAGGAATGAAACATGTGGAGAAGGTGACAGTTAGAAACTGAGGGTTGACAGCATCAGATACAAGAGTGACACATATGCAGCAAAATGGGGGTTGACTGGAAGGAAGAGCGTGGTACAATAATTTTGCAATAATATCAAGCATCTTAATAAAATATTAGTAATTATAGCAAGTAAAACTTCCAATGTAAAATGTGAATAGCTGAATTAATACCAACAGTTTAAAACCTGGTGAGACAGAAGAATGTAGTATAAAGGATTGAGTATTTATGGCCTGCTGGTGAAATTTCTATATGGACTTTACCTTATAGAGCAGTGGTGGCCAACCTAAGCCTCAGAAGGACCCATAATTTACCAATGAACATTGCCAAAGAGCCACAGTAATAGGTCAGCAGCCCCCCGCTTTCCCAGTGCCTCCTGCCCACCGGCAGCCCTGCCGATCAGCACCTCCCCCTCCCTCTCTGTACCTCCCGATCAGCTGTTTCGTGGTGTGCAGGAGGCTTGGAGGGGAAGGGGGAGGAGTGAGGCAGACTCAGGGGAGGGGGCGGGAAGGGGTGGAGTGAGGGCAGGGCCTGAGCAGTGAGCACCACCCGGTAGATTGCAAAGTTGGCGCCTGTAGCTCCAGCCCCAGAGTTGGTGCCTATACAAGGAGCCGCATATTAACTTGTGAAGAGCCGCATGTGGCTCCGGAGCCACAGGTTGGCCACCCCTGTTATAGAGGATAATAATGACAACTAGTGATCTTTTTCAGTAGCGCAGCCAGGTCCGGAGCGCAGGGGGAGTGGCGCTATAAAAAGGCGCCTCCCCCTGTAGACACCGGCGGCGCTCTGGATCTTCGGCAGCTCACTCCGGGTCTTTGGTGGTACCCCGCCCCCCCCCGGGCTGGCGCGCCCACTAGGCGACCCTAGGTGGTTGCCTAGGGCACCAAGATTTGGGGGGTGGTGGGCGGCTGCCTGCTGCCTCTCCGCTCAGCGGCTGAGCTGATGAGCGGGGAGACAAGGGACGGCTTGCCGCGGCTGCCCCTGGTCTCCCTGCTCAGCGCCTGAGCGGGCGGGAGCCGGGCGCAGCCGCGGCGAGCCCCCCGCCTTGCTGCGCCCCCCCTCAGCGCCTGAGCAGCGAGCCGGGGGCAGCCCCAGGGAGCGGCTCCTCGCTCAGCTTGCAGCCTGGGGGGCTGAGCTCCCGCGGGCGGGGGAGCTGGCTGGGGGAGCAGCGCAGGGTTGGTGCAAGGAAGTTTCGCCTAGGGCGCGAAACTTCATTGCACTGGCTCTGCCCCCCGCCAAAATGCCACCGAAGACCCGGAGCACCGCCGGGTGAGTGCAAGAAGTGGCTTAAAAAGAAGCGGCGCCTTTTTTTAGTGCTGCTAAAAAAAGGCGCCGCTTCCGCCGCTTCTGCTCAAGGGGGAGTGGCCGCTCCCCCTGCACCCCCCCGGCTACGCTACTGATCTTTTTGTCTCTAGATAGAAATTTTTTAGCCTGCCTATGCCCTGCCTACATATGGATGAATGATGATAAAAACAGCTTTAAAAGCTAGATAAAATGAGGTTAAAGTTAGTCTGTTTGATGAAAATATGAGGATATACTGCAGACTGTTGGACTACAAATTAAAAAAATACTTAAATATCAAATGCATTGTTTCAGTGAAAAAGAAAAATTAGGATTACATATCTAAAGATTTAAAAATAATGTAATAGTTTGTATTAATATATATGGAGTTGCAGTCCTTTTCAGTTGCACATACAGGGCTTGCTTCTGCTCTCATTGAAGTCAATGGGGTTTTTGTTATTGACTTAGTGAAAGCTGGAGCAGACCCAAAGAGTGTGCAGATTCAAGTAGATGTCTAGTTTAAATTAAAACTAACAACACCTATTTAAGTATAAAATTATGTACCTTGCATGTATGTGTGTGGGTGAGAGAGAGGCACATGCACACAAAACAGGCATCATTTAAAAATGCAACATTGGTGTATTTGTCTCTGTAACACTACAGTTACTGTAGGTGCCTGTGTCAATAAATGTTGAATCCCACACAGCCCTTTTTCAACCCCCCTACCTGCCAAAAGTCAACATTTATTGCCACAGTCACCTGCATTAACTGTAGTATCTACTATACTTAGGATGGAGATTCCATAGTGACAAGCATACCAATGCTGAGTTTGTGTGGGTGTGTATGTGTATTAAAAGTAGACACATTCCTTCATACAAAACTGAGTGCTTTTGGCTTTATTCTGTTTGGAATCTATAATTTTTAAAAATGTCTTCTACTCTTGATAATCTAATTAACCTAATTTTTCCAAATGCAATATGTAGTAAAAGTTGTTAACAATTATGTTTTATATACAACTGATATTACACTTAGCAGCTTGTATATACCACTTATTCTATGTAGTCTATGCACCTTAATTAGTGATTAAAATCGGTGTTTTGGCAGATTAAGCACTCAATAAAGAAAATGGCCAAATGTATACATTGGACCCAATTCTGCTGTTCTTTCTCAGGTAAAACTCCTATGGACTTCAGTGGGCTATTTTCCTGAGTTGTGAATCAAAAATTGGGCCCATATTATATAGAAACAAATGTTAGCATACACTGATGAAAATGTAATACTGATGATTTTAATGTAATGAGGAAGATAGAGACACGCCTGTTTGGTATTTGGTGAATTGTATTTTAGCAATATATTATCCTAATGTTTAAATATTAATATTCTATCCTCACTTACCGGACATCCAAACTCCAGTTCTGAAAAGAATTTATACCAGGGTTCATTTTCTAAATCTATGTCATCTGGGTTTATGTGATCAGTCTGGAGCCGTTGTGAAGGAAAAGGGAAGGAAAAGGCACACACTGAGCAAAGTGCTGGAAATGTCATGTCACATTAACACAACAAACACACACAAAACAAGTAATAGGGGGAAGGGAAGGAAATAAACCAAAGAATGAAGATGGGATTTCACATGGTACATGTTTTTGTTCAAGAGCTGTCATAGACCAGTTTTAAAATGCATCCTTTTTCAGCTTGCTCTTCCAGTGGTCACTGCATAATGTGGAAAATGTCAAGCACTTTCAAAATAATTTTTCAAAAGCTGAGTATTATCCTTGTAGCTGAGTATTATAATTAGCCTATTATGTGTCCTGTAAAAGAAAGGAGCATAATTATAGAACAAATGTAATGGCTAGTTGCTTGTTTTGTGTATAACGCTTTGTTCAGTACACTTAATGCCAGCATATAAAGATTCCTTGTTAAGAAAACAGTTACATCTGTTTTCTTCTTTAGTGTGTACAAAAAAGTGCCCAAACTGACCAACGGTAGATAGACACACATGATTTTAGCAATGTTGCTTTCAGCCACTCTTGGTCTTCTTACGAAAGAAAGAATGTTAATTCTCTATCTGTTCTGCATCTGAAGCTAAGCACACAGCACAGATAAGCAATATGCATCATGCAGGCATGATTGTGTTAAAAAGCCATTTCATCCTTTGTAATGAAACTGCCATCTATTTAAATCATCTTATTTGAAATGTATATTAGTAGTAATTATGGATTCTGAGTGCTTTGGTTTTTTTTTAAATCTTTTGTCTAATGCAGACCTTCTGATTTCATTATTTTTATATTGTCAATGCATTAATTTCCATTTGAAAATTTTCACATTTTGCAGCATAAAATGGAAACAAGGATGAATTACTACAGCTAGTGGGCTGCCCACCTTGGCCAACACATCTGGGACTGAATTGAGGATCTCCAAAGTTAAATACATGAGCTGCTACAGCTTGAGCTAAAGAACCAAGACCCTGTAGCTCGGGGCTGTAACACCTCATGTCCTCAGTGGATTGGCACCGAATGGGACCCTGTACCACACACACTAGTGGTATAAAATAGCGTAAAGGAACCTGCACAAAGAGCAGAAAAATAAGCAACAGAATTCTTCATCCAGCGTGAAAAAACAACAGTCCAAAATACTGGCAGCTCCAGTATAAAATTTTATTTAATGCTGGGATATTAAATTTATTTTAAACTTTGTTTTTTTAAATACTTTCTAAAGGGTATTGTATTCTTTTGTGCAGCCTAAAGCAAACTGTCATTTAGCAGAAAGGTATAGCATACCCTTAGTTTAAAGTTTCTGAAATACAGCCCCCCCCCTTATTCTGAAACTCATATGATTGTATTAAAATGTAGTTATAGTATGCCAGTTTATCATATCTCAGAAACTAACTAAGCCAAGCCTGCCTGAAGAATGATGATGGTGATTTAGTAGGCAACACTGCCTGGAGTCAAGTTGGAGCCAATGTCTCAATATGATGTTATGGGGCATAGTTAGGGTAACCATATTTCCCAAAGGGAAAATGGGACACCATATGGGGCTAGCCCGCACCTGCCTACACCCCCCCGGCGGGGCTGGCCCCAGCTGCTTGCCAGAGCCTTGCCCCCTCCCGCCCCGCACAGGGCTGGAATCGCTGCTTGCCCAAGGCCTGCCTGCCCTGCCCCCACACAAGCCTGGTGCAGGCATTGCTGCTAGCTCTAGCCCTGCTACCCTCCACCCAAACCCTGCCTCCTCTCCTGCGTGGGGCTGGCATCGCCGCTCACACTCCTCCCCCAGGACGTTCCTCCACATCCCACTTTTTTGACAAAAGTGGGTATTTGTCCTGTTTGCTCTTGCCAACTGATCAAGTTGGTAAGAGCAATGGGACAAATGCCCACTTTTGTCAAAAAGTTGGGACAGGGCTTAAAAAGGGGATGGTCCTGGCCAAAATTGGGCATATGGTCACCCTAGGCATAGCGCTATTTTTTTCCATGAAAAATAACGCTGAGGTCTTTACCATTTACATTAATTGAACATCCCATAGCATTTTTCTAGCAGAAACTCAAAGGGTTTGATTTAATCACAACAGATCACCAATCTTGATCTGCTGAATAACTAACAGCACTATTGAACTATTTAGATCTAGGTATTTATAAGATATTACTATAGCACCTGAGCACTATCCAAAACTACAGATTTATCCCCACAGCACTTCTCAGATGTAGGGGAAACGTTATTCCAGTTTTACAGATGGGGAACTGAAGCCCAGAGATAAATTACTTGCCTATATCATGTACCAGAGAAGGAAGTGACTTCAGATCTCCGGAGTCATACTCTTATACTCCAGCCATAAGATCATCCTTCATCTCTACAATATTTATAGTTCAATATTACTATTGGCATGTGATTCAATACAACATATCTTCCAAGACTTTAATAGAAAAATTACATTGAATTTGGCTTCATGAATTGCCCAGTCCAGATTTGCTACTATATTTGTCTTGAATTAAATATGTCTATTTTATAAGAGCACACAAACTACAGAAGTCTAGTATATGATAACTGAAGAGAGATGAAGACAGTACAAAGGAAAACATCTGAAAAAACCCATGAATGCAGAGAACTGATCAGCAATACATCCTACTCTTTAAATTACAGTATTTGGACTATTCCATTTTTTGCACACCTTTTTTGAAACACACCATGATTCTGAACTAGATAACCTGGGAAAAAGGTAAAAAACTACTGGTTTGTCCTCATTCCCATAGACCAAGGGCTTGTCTACGCAGTGGGGTAATGTGCTCTGTAGGAGTATGATTGCTAAAGTGCACCAACATACTGTGCATTAATTGGGCCATGTAGATCCTGCTGGTGCACTAACACAGTGCTGTTTGAAACTGTTTTATGTTAAGGTGCACTAGGAAACCTTTAGTGCACAACAGGAGGGTCTGCATGGACCAATTAATGCACAACATGTTAGAGCGTTTTAGAAAACACACTTCTGTAAAGCACATTACCTCATGGCATAGACAAGCCCTGAGTTACACTATATTTAAGACAGAAGAGCACTTTATATAGATTTTCATACCAAATAGGGTATTTTCCTTAAAGTCACATTGACATATGGAGTAGCCTAACAGTTGGTTCAGGAAATCACAGAGTTAACCTACAGTGAATCAGTGTGCCCTGGATAACAACATTTCCGGCTACATCAACAAAGAAGTCTGTGGTGTTCCTTACAAAAAAATTGATCAAACACTTGGGTTCCATGCATCATCTCCTGAAACAGGGCGGCAAGAGGGGGCAGTGTGGGGCCACGTATGCCAGCCCAAAGCAGCTTCAGAGATGGGCTTCCAGACTGTTATGACCCACCAGAGCGGCCCATAGGGATTGAGGTGGAGGCCAAAATCTTACCATTCCTTCTTGCCATCATAAAACATCTTGATTTAAAAACAAATAGAATGCTGTATTTCTGTTTATTCAGAGAAAGCTGGAAATGACAGATTTGTCTGGAGTTTCAGAGTCTTTGAATTGTTCAGGACCCTTATATACTATCCTGTGAAGAACAGCATGAGTACACAAAGAACTAGAATAACACGAGACTTTCTCCATGGGGGTAAGACACATTGTTTTGTTTACATATTCAGCAGCAGAGGGCAGCAAATTAAATCAAAAGGGTATGGTGCAAGTGGTGCAACTGTAGCTAACATGGTTATACGTTTTTTGTAGCAATCATAAAGTGAGTTTCCTGGATGCTGAGCTCTGCCTCTTTTCAAGTATTGAATAGAGCTTTGGTCACACGACTCCCACTGACTATAATGGGAATGATTTGCCTGAAAAGTCTGTTCAGGGCTTTGAATGCTGGTGAACAAATAAGCAAAGAACATCACCTTTAGTTCCATTAGAAACCTGGGAAAATATATTTGCCAAATGAAAAAGGATTAATTTGGTAGAGAACAAAATTTTAAGTTTGTAAAAGTAAAATAAATCCAAAGTATTAAATAGCAATTAACTATCTTATTTTAAATTCATAAGTGATAGTTCTATGTACTTATTAGGCTACTGAATCAGATACTACCTTACCTGATATTTAGCTTCCACCTCCTCTGCTGGGAGACTATTCCACAACCTAATACGTCTCACTGTCAAGATGCTTTTCCTAAAATTCAGTCTTTTATTTTTCTTAATTTCATTCTGTTGCTCCTAGTTATACTCTCCAAAGCAGCATCCCAAATAATTCCTCTTCCTCCTCATGCTTTATACTCTTCATTGGTAGACATACTCAATAGTCTTTTACCAAGCTATGCATATTCAGTCATTTTATCTTTACTCATAAGCCAATTCGCTCCAATCCCCTGATCATTTTTGTTGCTGTTCTCTGGACTCCCTCAGCTTTGTCAATATCTTTCTTCTAATGTGCCTAGAATTGAAAGCAACATGCCGGGTATGTCACACTAGAGTCACACAGAAAGGACCTATTACCTCCCTCCTTTGTGATGTGAGGCTGCTGCACACATGATGCTGCAGCCTTAAATTGCACTGGCCTTTTTTGTATCCATAGCACATTGCAAAATCATGTCTGATTTGCTATCTATCACTCATAAATCTTTTTCAGCATTACTGGTTCCCAGGCCACTCCCTACCATTCAGTACATGGCTTTTGAATTATTTGTCTGCAGACATATTAGTTTGCATTTTTCCAGGATGAATCTCATTTTGTTATTTTCTTCTTATGTTTCTAATCTCTCTAGGTTTCTTTGGAATGGTCACAATTTAGTATCATCTGAGAATTTCACTAGCATTCTGTTCACTTCCTCTTCTAGATCACTGAGGAAGATGTTGAATAATACTGAACCTAATATAGGTTTTAGCAGACTCTTCTACTCTTTCTTAACTTGATACTATACACTGCCATGTATCATTTTTCTTTGTCTAGTCTTTTAGCCAGTTTTCAATTGAATTTGCCATGTAAGATTTAATGAATACAGTATACAATGCTTCAATTAAATCTAAATACAGTATATTGTATATTGCATACTGCCTTTCCTACATCCATTAATATTGTAATTCTGCCAGAAAAGCAATATATTACTTCATGTAACTTAACTTTTATGATCAATAACAGTTACTCAGTGGAAATCTCTAAACTAATGTTATGCTGATAGCTTAGCACTGTGGTAATGGCTTTAGAATCTGCTCAAAAGGAAGCCATCTTAGGGGCAGCACACTGCATTTTGCTACTGTATTTTACATAAATTCCTCATTACCATTTTGAAAACTGAAATACATAGCATTGAAACGTTCCCCTCCTCTGAATTTGTTAATACTGTAGTTACATTTTCACACTTTGAGAACACGTGCTATGCAAAGAGATGATTGCCTGTAACTACATCAGCCATGTCTAATCTTGCAACGTTTTGGAGTAGTTCACTGACTGCAAAGAGTCTGTATCAGTGAGTAAGGATTACTTGTGGAAGACAAGGTTGCAGGATTAGGCCCCAAATCCTCCCCATCCAATCAGAAAAGAGGAAAGCTTTTCTACTGGAAAAGCTTATTTTATTTGCCTAAGAAATTTCCAGCAATGGTCAAATATTTTTTAGCAAAAAAAAATCTTATTTTCTTAAAACCTTAAAACTTATTTAATCATATCTCTTTATTAAAGTTGAAAAATTATATTATCACATTCCTCAGCATTGCAGGCCCAGTATGAAATTACTCATTATTTATTTTTCATATCATAGAAAGTCAACATTTATTAGAGATGTGTGTCCTCACATGAAATATCTCTAATTTTCAAAAAGTCCGTTTTTACTTTCAGCCTGTCTCCTCCCACTTGCTGAAGATTTTTTGAAATTGAAAGGTTTGGTAAATGACCCTGTCTGTAATACAGCCACTGTGATAGAAAAATCGCTCAGCAAAAATATAACTACTTTTGCACAGAACTGTTTGTAAATTCAGTTTGATAATAAAATACCAACTCTCCGAAGTCAGAGCCATTTTGGTAAATCGTTAGAACTAGTAATTAGTTCAGTCAGTTTAAATGGCCTGTGCTGAAAAGTGAAATTTCCCTTTGAAAGAAAGTCCCAGTTCTGTAGGAGCCCTATTTCATGGAATCACACAGCTTGCTATAGAAGCTAGTTAACCGGACCCACATTATTACATAAACCATAGAAAAATATGATGAAACAGAGCCATCAGTGCAATTATTTAACATACTGTTGACATACTATATATGCCACAATCCATGCATGCAATACATTTATTTTTAGATTAATAAAATGAGCCCTCTGAATTTATGTATAATAGTACTAATATAATAATTATATTATAATATTGTAATACTAATATTATAATACTATGTATAATAATTACATAAACTCCCCCTTAAAACATGACTCCATCAACCATTGCATCTAGTGGAAAAAAGATAACATTATATGCATCAATCTCCATAAATGATGGGGTATTGGAACACTATCAGGGTCCAGTAGAAGAGCTGGTTGCATATGCGTTTTCAGTTAATGGAAACGTAGATTAGTGATAATTTTGCAAGCATTAGATATTTCAGCCTTATTAGACATGCTTGTGAGGAATCTCACAACTACAGACATATGGGTCAGAAAACAGCAATAAACATTTTTTAGGCACAGATTAGTGTACAGGCAACACAATGTTCTTGAGATGATACCATTAGGCACATATCCAGAAAACACACTAGGATTTTTTTTCTGGACTATCTAGTGACATACCACCACAGGCAGGTGCATAACTCCTATGTTAA
Source organism: Macrochelys suwanniensis (assembly GCA_033296515.1). NCBI lineage: Eukaryota > Metazoa > Chordata > Testudines > Chelydridae > Macrochelys > Macrochelys suwanniensis. The sequence goes on from CM065779.1 coordinate 80,841,372, forward strand.
TCATATGTGTTGATAAAATTATTGTAAACAGGTGACAAACTGAGTGCTGGATGTGCATTCAAATTGCAACAAGTAGTTTACATGAATTTACATCTAAGATGTGAAATCTAAAAGAAGTTTAATTTCTCACAGTGATTCTTTGACTTCTTTTTAATGCCAAAGAAGCTAAATTGAACAAGTAAATCAAACCAATCCCAAATTATCTACACAACCATCCAGGAGGATCAAGGCAGAATTTACCACGTGAGCTCACCAAACTCCAAATACAAAAGTGGATATTCAATACTAACTTGTTATAATTTGCAGTTAAAATAAGAACAAATTTAACTCTCACTAAGGCTTTTGTTGTGGGAACACGTTTCATATACACCTCTTACCGGTCTTTCATGTTCAAGAATTGATGACTTCCCCGGCTCATATTCAAAAATACTTCTTGGTTCAGAACGGAATTTGCGGGTATCTACTTTTCTGTCAGGAGGATCCCAGTCATTTCTAAATAACAAATATAAACAGTTGTGTGGGTTAGTCTTTTCCACAAACACTGCAGCTCTGTAAAAGGCCTATACATATGTCAGCAGTTATACTGCACCATACAACTTGCTCTCTCTTCCCAGCCTCAATCATGAAAATTACAACCAACCTCACCAGGTTACGCAGCGGTAGAAAACATGCAGATTTTAGTCTACTGGATGTGGATTTTATTCTACATTTTTAGTATATACTAGAGATAAAATCTTGCTTGTCTTACTCACACAGTTAGTCCACTGACTTCAAGGGGCTATTCACAAGAGGAAAGTGAACAGGATTTGGCCCAAAATGCATGAATAGAATATTAAGACGGAGAGATAACCCTCAAAGTGAAGGAATTATGAATTAAGCAAAGTTTAGCCCCCTTAACTTACTCCATGTGTCTATGCCTGTGTCTACACTAGCCTTTTTCTTTCCTAATATTGCTAACACTTGTGCAGCTTTACTGGTGATAGCAATAGTAGGATGCTAGTGTAATGTTTGTTCCTCAGTAAATCTGAAATTTATATAGAAAGGTTTTTATGCATTTGAAATGTACGTTAAAAGTAGCAAATATGACTAAATCCCCTCACATTATTATAGCTATTGATATTAATTATTGATATACATTTTCCACCACTGCTGTTCCATATGTCATAGCTATGGTGGGAGTGGTAATGTAGACAGGATACAACCAGTATTTTTACCACTGTATTGGGTGTACCAGCTCTGAGCAGGTTGAGATGACACAGTGGTTAAAATGCTGGTGGCCATCAGAAGCATTTATTTTATCATACATATAAATCCAGTAAAACTTAAAGACACTTTAATTGTATAGGTAAATGCTAAATGCTTTAGTCACTGGACAAAGCTTTCATAAATACATACTGATTAAATTATATAGTTAGCAAAATGTTTCATGCTTGATAACTTCAGGAACAATATTTAAGGAAAATAGTATAATGGATGCTCTGTATGCTGATCTGCAGCTGTATTCTTCTCACTTGTTTGTGTCCAGATACACTGTGCAACTAGAAGTTTGCTTAATCAAATAAATGATAATTTCAGTTCATCTTTATAAACTCTTCAGGTCAGGCAACTTGAGTGCAGTTCTGGTCCTACTTATTCAATGGGAGTTGACTTCAATAGCACCAAGATTTCATCCATTATCTTCATAACTATAAATTGCCTAGCAACTTGTTGGTGCTATCCACTAAAAGAAATCACTTGTATTCTGTTTTAATTAGTTTCTTATATTGCATCCCTCACCATAATATCTCAGTACTTTTTTGGACTACATTTCATTTGTGGCTGTCAGCTAGTTATAATGGCAGGAACTTTCATTCCAGGGCAGTTTTTGCCATCACTAGCTTTATTGTATTTAGGATGACTGCAGCCTACATGTCTTTTTAATTAGAAATGTGGCAAATGGCCCACCAGTAACTCAGGTTCAGTTTTGGGACCAATTTTATTTAATCTTTTTATTACTGACCTCGGAACTAAAAGTGGGAGTGTGCTAATAAAATTTGCAGATGACACAAAGTTGGGAGGTATTGCCAATTCAGAAAAGGATCGGGATATCCTACAGGAAGATCTGGATGACCTTGTAAACTGGAGTAATAGTAATAGGATGAAATTTAATAGTGAGAAGTGTAAGGTTATGCATTTAGGGATTAATAACAAGAATTTTAGTTATAAGCTGGGGACGCATCAGTTGGAAGTAACGGAAGAGGAGAAGGACCTCGGAGTCCTGGTTGATCACAGGATGACTATGAGTTGCCAATGTGATGTGGCTGTGAAAAAAGCTAATGCGGTCTTGGGATGCATTAGGCGAGGTATTTCTAGTAGAGATAAGGAGGTGTTAGTACCATTATACAAGGCATTGGTGAGACCTCATTTGGAATACTGTGTGCAGTTCTGGTCTCCCATGTTTAAGAAGGATGAATTCAAACTGGAACAGGTACAAAGAAGGGCCACTAGGATGATCCGAGGAATGGAAAACCTGTCTTATGAAAGGAGACTCAAGGAGCTTGGTTTGTTTACCTTAACCAAAAGAAGGCTGAGGGGAGATACGATTGCTCTCTTTAAATATATCAGAGGAATAAATACCAGGGAGGGAGAGGAATTATTTCAGCTCAGTACCAATGTGGACACAAGAACAAATGGATATAAACTGGCCATCAGGAAGTTTAGACTTGAAATTAGACGAAGGTTTCTAACCATCAGAGGAGTGAAGTTCTGGAACAGCCTTCCAAGGGAAGCAGTGGGGGCAAAAGACCTATCTGGCTTCAAGATTAAGCTAGATACGTTTATGGAGGGGATGGTTTGATGGGATAACATGATCTTAGTCAAAGGTCAATTAATTGCCATCAGTGGTAAATAGGACCAATGGTCAATGATGGGATGTTAGAAGTTACTACAGAGAACTTTTTCCTGGGTGTCTGGCTGGTGAGTCTTGCCCACATGCTCGGGGTTCAGCTGATCGCCATATTTGGGGTCAGGAAGGAATTTTCCTCCAGGGTAGATTGGCAGAGGCCCTGGAGGTTTTTTGCCTTCCTCTGCAGCATGGGGCACGGGTCACTTACTGGAGTATTCTCTGCATCTTGAAGTCTTTAAACCATGATTTGAGGACTTCAGTAGCTGAGACATAGGTGATAGGATTATTCCAGGAGTGGGTGGGTGAGATTCTGTGGCCTGCATTGTGCAGGAGGTCAGACTAGATGATCATAATGGTCCCTTCTGACCTTAAAGTCTATGAGTCTATAACTCATGGGGGAGAGTCGCTGGTAATTGCTGCATGTGTTCACAGCAAGAGCTAGCAAATCCTGGTAAGTTATGTCAGCCTATGTTGCATCATATGATGTGACATAGCTTGAAGTGACCTGACATTAAGCAAAGCACATGTCATGTTTTATCATGTGCTTAAAAAAAAGATCTATACAGTAGCTTTTCTGTTGAAAGAGCCCAGCACAGGTATGTTTGTAGGAGCAAGTGCTGGGATACAGATCTCTCTGCTGTTGGATTACTGTACATTTCAAGCAATGTAAAACCATCTTGTTCACTTACTGTATATTTTAACTGGGACGAAATTATGGTTTCAGAGCAGAAAATTGAAATTATGCCTCCCAAGAATGAATGAGAATATGGAATTGTTCTGCATAGGCTGCATTTTATTCAAAATAACACAGAGAATTTAAGTAATTTTAAAGACTAAAAGATGCCATTAAAATTTAGATTCATACTCATTTTACTTAATTTACAATGTTTAGCCCTTAATCCCTTATGTACTGTGACTTCTTGTGTTTAACTGATAATGTGAATCATACCATATCTTGCCTCCCAGCTCCAAAGATGTGATGCATGTGGACCCTAAACCTTCTTAGGTGAGGGTTTAAATGCGTTGGTTTCATAGATAATTAAAAAATCTCCTAGTGGCAAAAAAGACTCACTCTTTTAATGCTGGTGCCATGGCTGACTGGGCATTACAGCGGTTGTGAGTACACAAAGCTAAAGACTTCAGAATTTCCCAATCTGGAGAACTTGTATTTCTTCTGTCAGTCTCGTCATCCAGCAGATTAAAATAGAGAGGTGACATATCCAAATTAATGGCTGAAATGGTTTCCTCCAGGCAGAATGAACTGCAAGAGACTTGATTCCTGGCTCCTAAAAGGATCTTCACTCTATCTGGCCAGGTGGCAGGACTATCGCCACAACTCCAGAATTTGGGTAGGGGTAAGCAGTTCTGCATTTCTGTACAGCATGCTAACAAAAGCCTTTGCAAGGCACCTACACTGTAATCACTAGTAGAGGTTCTTATCCTGCCCTGGCCAACCAGACCATGGCAACAGCCATCAAGCTTAAACAATGTATCCATTTCTGGGAAAAACTAAGGCTCTAAGGTACAGAAGACAGACTGGAAAGCAAAAGTAATTTATTTTCATCTGATATAAGACATTTCTTAAAACAGAAACCAAACCAATTAAACTTGGGTTCAAGTGCTTAGTCCTGAGTGGTTCATTTGAGCTGTTTAGAATCATTATTATATGATTTTAGAATATTAGAATATTATGAGATTAAAATATATTACATTCTGCTCCTTGCTCACATTGATAATAGAGTAAAACAAATTACACAGTTATCTTTTGGAAAGAATTTATATACAGGTATTTTGAAAAGCTGCAGTGATAGGATCAATTGGTTGAATGTTCAGAAGCTCCTAATTTTCTTTTCCTACAATACATTCTGTAGATTACTAAGGGATTTTTGGTTTGATTATTGTTTTTCAAATTCAGTGTCTGATAAAGTTTATTATTCATTGCATAGCATTCCTTTTATACATATAAAAGACATTTCCGGCTATCAACAAGACAGAATGGACCAAATTCTGCTCTCATTTATATGGTGCAACCAAGATACTGGAAGTTGCATCCATAACTTGGAGCAGAATTTGGCCCATTTTGTTTTCTTAAAATGCATTGCTGTTAATGTTTAGAAATAGTTAATGTAAAACTGGATTTTGAACTAGTACCTGCAACTGTGCTGAAATTTCTAGGGTCTGCATGTATTAAAATAAAAAGTTTGCTCCAGCACTGGAACTTGTAAGTGCAATAAATAGTACAGCACTTTTCATTTAATCTGATCTCCTTTGACTAAAGGGATAGGGGATTCTTTTCTGAACTAACAGGATTTAGCTCTTGGCAGGCTGAGTATTAATTCCAACACTAGGATTTGTGCTACTGCAGAAAGAGAGGCAGGAAAACGGGGAGAAAATGCCCAAGTCCCTTCAATCTGAAACCCTTCTTCTGCTTCAAAAGAAGAGATAGGGAAGAGGGAGGAGGATATGGAATTTTCCTGATCATGTCTTCAAAGATGTGCCCCACAAACATTTCAGATGGGGCTGGTCCACTTACTGTACTCTGTTACAATTTTGCTTGCAATTTTCAAAATCACTTACATCCTGCTCTCTGCTAGGAGGCTTCATAAAAGCTTTTTAGGGTATGTTTACATGGGGGAGGGGGACACCCTGCATCAGCAAGTCTCAGAGCTTGGGTCTACAGATTTGGGTTCACCCAGCGTGTGCTATGGGGCTAAAAATAGCCATGCAGACATTTGGGTTTGGGATGGAGCTCTGAGTCCCACACATCTCACCTGGTTTCAGAACCCAAGCTCCAGACTGAATGGGAACATCTACACAGCTATTTTTAGTGCTGCAGTGTGAGCCTGGGGACCAGAGTCTGTAGACCCAGGCTCTTAGACTTGTCACCACTGGTGATTTTTTGGAGTGCAGATGTACCCAAGGTCTCAAACTACTTTTATGCATCAGCACAAAGTCATAGTGAGAAATGGTCATTGCAGCCTGGATCATTCTGAAATACAGGAGGCAGGACAGTCCCATGGAAAAGAGCGGATGTTCAATATGCTTTATAAGGTATCATTGGCATGAGACTTCCTAGACTCCTTAAGTACCAGTTCCAGACAAGACAGCATCAAGCACGGTGCCCACACTGAAGTGATAACATCATTTAATATCTGAATGCCCCATTGAGCCATGGCCTTTTTCTCATAAGAACGGCCATACTGGGTCAGACCAATGGTCCATCTAGTTCAGTATCCTGTCTTCCAACAGTGGCCAGTGCCAGGTGCTTCACAGGGAATGAACAGAAAATGGCAGTCTATCAAATGATCCACGCCCTGTTGTCCAGTCCCAGCTTCTGGCAGCCAGAGGTTTAGAGCAGGGGGTTGTATCCATGATCATCATGGCTAATAGCCATTGATGGATCTATCTTCCATGAATTTAGCTAATTCTTTTTTGAACCCTGTTATAGTTTTGGCCTTCACAAAATCCCCTGGCAATGAGTTCCATAGGTTGACTGGGCGTTGTGTGAAGAAATACTTCCTTATGTTTGTTTTAAAGCTACTGCCCATTAAGTTCATCGGGTGACCCCTGGTTCTTGTGTTGTGTGAAGGGGCAAATAACACTTCCTTATTCAATTTTTTAATACCATTCATGATTTCATAGACCCAGTCTATCATATACCTCCTTAGTTATCTCTTTTCTAAGATGAACAGTTCTAGTCATTTAATCTCTCCTCATATGAAAGCAGTTCCATACCCCTAATAATTTTTGTTGCCCTTCTCTGTACTTTTTTCAACTCTAATACATCTTTTTTTGAAATAGGGCAACCAGATCTGCAAACTGTATTAAAGGTGTGGGCATACCATGGATTTATAGTGGCATTATGATATTTTCTGTCTTATTATCTATCCCTTTCCTAATGGTTCCTAACGTTGTTAGCTTTTTTGACTGCCGCTGCACATTGAGCAGAAGTTTTCAGAGAACTATCTACAATGAATCCAAGATCTCTTTCCTGACTGATAACAGCTAATTTAGACCCCATCATTTTGGTATGTATAGTTGGGATTATGTTTTCCAATATGCATTACTTTGCATTTATCAACACTGAATTTCATCTGCCATTTTTTTGCCCAGTCACCTAATTTTGAGATCCCTTTGTAACTCTTCAGTCAGCTTTGGACTTAACTATATACATTTATGTTGTATCGTCTGCAAACTTTGACACCTATGGAGTCTTTTTTAAAAACCGGCATTACATTAGCTATCCTCTAGTCATCTGGTACATAGGCAATATGTAAACTATCACAGTTAGCAGTTCTGCAATTTTATATTTAATTTCCTTCAGAACATCTAGTATGGTGACTTATTACTGTTTAATTTATCGATTTGTTACAAAACCTCTTCTCTTGACATCTCAATCTGAGGCAGTTCCTCAGATTAGTCACCTAAAAAGAATGGCTTAAGTGCGGGAATATAAACATATAAAAATTGTCAATATTTAGTCATCTCCCTTCATGTGATGTAATTGAATGGGTTTTCATTTGACTATTTCTCTTCAGTTCCTGCCTGTACTTTATCAACTTCTATCCAGTCCTCTTTACTAGGATACAGAATATCCCCTTTAATAAATCCCTTCCTAACGCGTGTCTGTCTGATTCACGTGATCCTCCGCACCTGTCAGCTTTCCCCCAGCCCTCTACGTCCTTTTTAATTTTACATGCCAGTAATCTGGTTCCATTTTGGTTTAGGTGGAGCCCATCCTTCCTGTACAGGCTGCACCTTTCCAAAAAAGTTCCACAGTTCCTAATAAACCTAAATCCCACCTCCAAACACCATCATCTCATCCACACACTGAGACCCTGCAGTTCTTCTGCCTGTCTAACTGGCCCTGCGGGTGGAACTGGAAACGTTTCAGAGAATGCTATCATGGAAGTCCTGGACTTTAATCTCTTACCTAGTAGACTAAACTTGGCTTCCAGGACCTCTATCCTCCTTTTCCTACGTCACTGGTACCTACATGTACTATGACCACCGGCACCTACCCAGCACTGCATATAAGTCTATCTATATGTTTCAAGAGGACCGCAACCTTCGCATCTGCCTGGCAAGTCACCATGCAGTTCTCCCAGTGATCACAAACCCAACTATCTCATGCTACTTCTACATCCATTACTTTTATTAGTTGATTGAATGTTGTATTTACTATAGACTGTTTCCCCCTCCCAGTAAATCTGCTTACTTTTCGGGTGTAGACCTCTCTCTTGGACGAAGTGGTGGGACCGGAGGTGGTACATGTGGAGGAGGTATCGGGGAGGAGACCTTAAAGGCATCAGTGCCATTGTCAGAAATGCTTTTAGACAATGGTCTGTATGTCTGTGTCTTTGCAGCAGGGTGTGGCTGAGCGGGGAGGGATGGGCTGTAGCTACCTAAAGTAAAACAGAATACAGAAACAACCAAAATGCATTTCAGTAAAATACCAAACATTCATTTAACAAATCTGGGACATCAAAACCTTGTAAGTTTTAGAAACACATTGGTGAGTATTGTGTGTATTTTCAAATAATTATTATAGAACTATATATGGCCCCTCTTCCTTGCCCCACCCCCACAGGCTCAGGACATTTCATGGGAATTAATCACCAGCTGGGGGGAGATAATGTCTGAGGTGCAGTTCATGGCAATTAACTGCAACCTGTAATTAGTCCCCCAGAACTATCCTGCCCTCAGCTGTTATTGGTGTCATAGGCTGAGAAGGAAAAAGAAATAGACACACCTTTTTCATTCTTTTTAATGAATGTTCTTTGGGTTTGTATGTAAGAGCATTTCTACATAATTAGATTTGTGGACAATTACCCGGACAAATGTCTTGGCTAAGCTCTCAAGAGTCCATTTGGGTCATGAACCTTGGATATACACACGTCTTGACAATACATAAAATATCAGCATGGGAGTCCCATTAAAAGCAATATGAAAATTTAAATGAAAGAACTCTTAAAAGTGCTTTTTGCATAACATACAATACTTTGTGTGTGTACATTTCATTCACATGATAAGGAGTTTTTGTTCCAGTAAAATATCACTGCAGTATGATTCCTATCTTCTGAAAGATTTGAAATTTATATATATGCTATAGGAATAATATATTACTTTTATAGTGCTAAATAATGTCAATTCCAGTACGAAAAATTAATAAGATCACAAAATAGAAGCATCATAATTAGGTATTCTTAATGTAGTATAATCTAAAAATATGGCAGTTGTATACAACATACTGCACAATGCTTATCTTCATCTGTATATGTATTTACAGTTAACACTTTCATACTGCACTTTACTCTTTAGTTTAATATTCAAAAGTCAAACTGTTCACTGTCATTAGTGAGAATAAATATAATTTAGTCAGAGATTACAACATTACAGTATATCCCATCTGCATTGAGAGGGTCACATCTGCAGTACAGGTCTGATTAATTTGTAATAAGAAAGAAACCAAAATGAGGCTTTGCCACATTTGGTGAACAAAGACACAAACACGCACAAAAAAAAGAATGATGAAATTTTTTTTTGTTATACAAACTTAATAAGAGCAGGCCTAAGTGGTTAGCTACCATTGTTGCTCGCTGACACTCAGGGCTTGTCTACACTACCCGCCCGATTCGGCGGGTAGCGATCAATCTTCTGGGGATCGATTTATCGCGTCTCATCTAGACGCGATAAATCAATCCCAGAAGCGCTCTCCGTCGACTCTGGTAATCCAGCTCGGCATGAGGAGTAAGCGGAGTCGACGGGGGAGCGATCCTGCACCGCATGGACCCGAAATAAGTAAATGTAGTTCAATCTAAGATACGTTGACTTCAGCTACACTATTCTCGTAGCTGAAGTTGTGTATCTTAGCCCAGGGCTACACTAGGGGAGGGGGTCGATCTACGATACGCAACTTCAGCTACGGGAATAGCGTAGCTGAAGTCGGCGTATCGTAATCGACTTACCTGGCGATGAGGACGGCGGCGAGTTGATCGCTGCCGCTCCCCCGTCGACTCCGCTTCCGCCTCTCGATAAGGTGGATTGCCGGCGCCGACGGGGAGCGCGATCGGGGATCGATTAATCGCGTCTTAACGAGACGCGAAAAATCGATCCCCGATAGATCGATTGCTACCCGCCGATCCGGCGGGTAGTGAAGACCTGCCCTTAGATCGACCCCCGCCCCCCAGTGTAGACCAGCCCCAAAAGACTCATCGGAAGTGAAGGAATAACTCCTACCAGTATTATATGCATATGCAGAATTATACATGTCTGTGCCGTCATCTATAAAGAGAAATAGATATGTTACAGTAGTGCAATAGCTGTCAGTATATCATAGCAAGCAGCTTTGTCTTTGCAAATACAAACAGAAGATTAGTAGGCAATCAGCTCTCACCCCTGGTGTACATGTTTTCTGGAGTCTGTCTTTGCCCTTTACCCTTATCACGAGCTATTTTTATCATCCTATTCTGAATGGCATATTATTGCCACGACACCCAGATTGCACAGTTACTGGTTCACCCCAAATTGTGAGTTATACTCATTCTTTTCCATTCAACCCCCATCTCCCCCCAGCCATTCCCTCTCCTCTCTTTCCCCTTATTAGAGGACAGTAACGTATCATTCCTACTATGAAAAGCAACTTCTTACATCTAGCAATGCTGTCCAGTGGCTAGAGCAGGGGACTGGGAGACATCATTCTGGTGTTTTTCCATTCTTGATTCTGCCACTGATGTTGTGTATGACCATAAGCAAATCAACCTAGCTACATCAATTTCCCCATCAGTAAAATTGGAATATTATCAACTCCCTCCCTCACTGAGGTATAATGAAGCATAATTATTGTTGTAAAGTGCCTTGACATCCTTGGATGAAAGGGAGAATAAGCAAAAATACGATTATTAATAAGACTAATAATATGTCAGAGGCTCCTTTTCTTCAAAAATAATTTATTTAGAAATTAATAGGAGGAGAGAGGAAAATAAGTAGAGGCAGCATATTTCCTCATTCAGTAGGCTTCATTGTTCTAGCGCATAGGAGCTCTGTAACCGAAGGTAGCAATAACCACCTTGCACCCAGCCAAGTCCTGGTCACTCAAGACTGAAGATGGGTACACACAAAATTCCTTGCTACTCAGAACATCTCACTGACCTCTTGTGCTGTACATGATCAGACAGGCTTTTCTCCTTTATTTTTTGTTAGTACTAAAAATAAGTCCATCAGAAAAGTACGTAGCCTTTTGCTGGAAAAACACTTCTGCTGTAATAACATTTATCAAATTGACTTAACTTGGAGAAATTCCCATTGGGCTTTATTCAATATCTACAACTCGGTGATCATAAGCTTTGTTATTGTCAGAGAGCAAGCCACCAGAATGCAGGGAAAGTGCATTTCTTAATACCACTAAGAGTTATGTAACAAATAGGAAAATGTATACTTACCAGGCTTGTGAACCATATGGATTTGCTTGAACATTGTCTTATACCAATCCTTTGGCCGGTCAACTGTCTAAATAAAACACAGTTTACAACAATTAGATAAAGAAACAAAAAAATCAGTGGTGACGTTAGATCAAAGTCATCCCTGCTGTAATTCTACTGACGTGTAAAGAGATTCAGTAGGGATGAATTTGACCCATTGTGGTCAGTCCCTTATTGATCCCTCCCACACACACTCTTTCTCATTCACTGTACAGCTGCAAGGTTTCCTATGAATCTTTGACTCAGCCCTAAATATCTTTCAGAGTTTGGAATCTGCTCTTGGATACAAATACAGTATTTAAGAATATAGGAATTGCCATACCAGATCAGTGGTCCATCTATTTAATGCCCTGCCTCTGAAAGTGGCCAGTACCAGATGCTTTATAGGTAAGGCCCTACCAAATTCACAGCCGTGAAGAACGCATCACAGACCGTGAAATCTGGTCTCCCCTGTGAAATCTGGTATTTTATGAACTTCTACCCTATACTATACAGATTTCACCAGTGTTACTCAAAGTGGGGGTCCTGACCCAAAAAGGGACCACAGGGGGTCACAATGTTTTTGAAGGGGTGGGTGGGTTGCAGCATGGCCATAGAATCATAGAATCTCAGGGTTGGAAGGGACCTCCGGAGGTCATCTAGTCCAACGCCCTGCTCAAAGCAGGACCAACCCCAACTAAATCATCCCAGCCAGGGCTTTGTCAAGCCTGACCTTAAGCCTACCCTTACTTCTGTGCTGCCTTTAGAGCTGGGTGGCCGGAGCGTGACGGCTGCTGGCCAGGCACCCAGCTCTGAAGGCAGCGCTCTGCCAGCAGCAAGTAAGTGTGGCAAGACCATATTATGCCATCCTTACTTCTGCGATGATCCGGGGGACGGCACTGCCTTTGGAGCTGGGCTCCCGACCAGCAGCCACTGCTCTCTGGCAGCCCAGTTTTGAAGACAGCAGAGCCACCACTAGCATCACAGAAGTAAAGGTGGCAATACTTCTGTTTTTGTATTGTAGGGGGGTGAACTCTTGTGAATAACCTTGTGAACTCCCCCACCCCTGCCCCACCACAAACCCCTTTTCGGTCTGTATCTGAACTAATGAAATTTACAATTTTTAAAATCGTATAACCAGGAAATTAACCAAAATGGACCATGAATTTGTTAGGGCTCTATTTATAGGAAAGTGCAAGAAACCTAACAGTAGGCAATTACCAGCCCACAGGAAACATTTCTTCCTAACTCCAGGGAGTTAGTGGCGAACATGAAATTATCTTAAAATAAAATTGCTACTGAATGCAGCTGTGGAAATTTTCATTACCTGTATAAACGTCTTTTTTTAATGCTACTAGGAATTTGACCTTCATGACATATTGTGGCAATGAGTTCCATATGTTACTATTTTTATATAATGCATAATTACTTCCTTTTATCAGTTTTACATTTGTTGCTTTTCAATTTGATTGAATTTCCCCTGGTCCTTGTATCAGGAGAAAGGATAAGCAGGAGCATTCAAGTTACCTTCTGAATGCAACTCATTATTTGGTACACCTCTGTGACATTTCCTCTCATTCTTTCCTCTGGAAACTGAATAGTCCCAATGTTTTCAATCTTTTTTCTTATGGAAATTTCTCCAGGCTTCTAGTTACTTTCACCACCCATCTCTGAACCCCTTCTATTTCTGCAATATATTTTTTGAGATAGGATGACCAGAACTGAAACAGAATTGTAGGTGAGGAGAGATCACTGATTTATATAATAACAAAATAATGTTTTTAAGATTATTTTCTATCCTGTTCTTTTTATATCCTAGCATTTTGTTTGCTTTTGGTGACCATTGCTGAGCTTCCTATTCAGATGTTTAGAATGAAGCCCACATTGTTAGATGAGTGGTGATAATTAATGTAGAGCCTCACAATATATTCAAAAAGTTCAGTATATACCTTGAAATGCGCAATACTTTGCATTTCCCATTGTTGAATTTTATCTGTTATCATGCTGCCCATTCACATTCACCTGCTGAAGTTCCCCAAAGTCTTCTCTAGTCCAAATTAACCTACAGAATTTGGATATCTGAATATTTATCATCTCACTGTTCACCATCTTTTCTAAGTCACTAATAAATATTTTAAATAGCAGTTTGCTTACCTATGTTAAAAGAGGCACTTTTTTGTTGTTTTAAATGCTCCTTGCTACAGTCATTGCCTTATATTTAACTCCCCTAAAACTGCACTTTGAGGAGCTATCATTGTAAGTAACTGGACAGAAACTGCTCCCTATCACAAAGCTAGTCTGCAAGACTTTTTGTGAAAAAAATATTAGGTCTCACAAAATTGATAATTGTTAATTTATGGCATAAAATACCATTGTATACAATAGGCCAAATAAATCTCTCCTGTTTTTGACCTGGAGATGAAAAGAGCGAACACTCAACTGAAAAGGCCAGAAATCTGTTGGTGGGAAAGGAGTTGAACCTAAGTAGCAGTAACTTCTGCCCCACCTCTGAGCACAGGGAGTTTATGTGACCTGATATTTGGGATGGAGATGCTCAAGGAAGAGCTGCTCTGTGTGGCATTATCCTCCCTCCATTCCCCATCTGCAAACCTATAGGGATTAATTCTGATCTTGTTAACATTAATTCCTAAAGGTTGGTTATATCTTTGTACTTGCAAGACGCTGGGGAGGGATAATTGAGCTTGATTTATGAAGAAGCCATTGGATGCATGCTACCAACACCTCCCTGCCTGTGCTCGGCCAGAAATGATCCTCCAACTGAGTTTGAATGGGTGGTGGTGAAAATCTATCGAATTGATGCAAAAGTGTCACCATTAATCATTATGGTTATGTCCTCACAGTTTGCCAGAGCATGAAGGTGCATACATGTCTCCAGACCCAATTCCCTTGCTGACAGTCACATCCCCTCCAAATCTATGGAAATCTAATCATGTAGAATACCTGTGGAGAGGCTTTCATGGGGCCAACGGAGGGGGGGCGGGGTTGGGACATGATATCATTAAGTTTCAGTTCTCCTCTCTCAAACGTATTTTTGTGTACTTGAGCAGGTTTTGCCCTTCAATTCTCTGACCCTGTGTTAAATGAGTTGAGGAGGGATAAATCAATTTTTTAAAATATAGTATTTCAATGTACATTAGCTAACTCCACAAGCCATGCATTACACTGGGAATTATCCACGTTCACCCATGCACCTGATCATTTTAGATACCATGCTGATTCACATGGACTACATTTATTGCAATTAAACGGCGAGACACCGTTATTATATTTGAATGAATAATCAGGGAAAAGATAGTAAAAGAGAAAAGAAAAATCTGCAAGTAGTACTTGGGAAACTCTATAATCATTTTCAGTGTTGTAACAATCCATCAGAAAGTGCACAATTAAAGCAGACATTTATGATTCTCAGTGGAGCTTTTTTCATTTTGCCCTACATTCTATTTCACGTATGAAGCAACCCATAATTAAACAGTGCTTTGTGTTAAAATGTTTCCTAATTATCAGTGGTTAAAATCCATTAAAAGAAATCAGTTCTAGCTGGAATGTTACATCATTGCATAAGGAAAAGAAATCTGGTCAGACTGCATTTTGTTATTGACACACAAAAGAAAGGCCTCTTTAGTATTCAGAATAATTTGATAGTTAACTGTGAAACAATTAATTTGGATACTGTGGTTAAAAAATATGCAGTCACACTGCATTTTAGTGTCTTTTTTCTTGGTTAGATCCATAGTAATGGTATTTAAATCTAGTGATGTCTAATACAGTACCACTTTAATTTGTGCTGGTGGATACAGTTGATACTACACATATAATATTTATTATTGTATTTAGGAAAATAGCCTAATTCACTTACTGCTTGATTTAAAAGTTCTGTTTCTTACTGACATAGAAAAATTGCATTTTGTGTTTGTAAATTCTTATTCCCAAATATTGGTATTTTATAGACGCTGAAGAAACAGATCTCCAACAACATAGCTAATGCTCAAATCTGAGGACATACATGATTAGATTCTTACAGCTATCTTGTTTTTCCTCATCCTCAAAGATTCAAACGCTTAGCAATAACACAATATAGATACTATTTTGCTCCCAAACTAGCTGGATAATTTGAAAACTGGATTAAAATCACAGCTGACAATTTGACGGAAAACTCTTCTGAGAGAGTTACAATTGGATCATTCACTTCCAAAGTCCAATTTTTCTGCCCTGGCACTTCAAAATGCCGGGGGCTATGCTGGTAGTTTGGTCGTATTGCAGTACCTTAACATGCAAGGGTCTGAGTGGCAGACTTTGGCTTACTCCCATGCTTCCTGGTTTGGCAGGGGCTGAAATTCTATTGAGGTGACTGCTTCCAGTTTGAGAGACAGACATGTTAAGGATGGATTTTTAAGACAGCTTAATCCAGCCTTTCTTGGCAGGACAGCACTGAGCTTTGAGGACTGGGGCATAAAGAGAAAACGGGAAGAGATCATCAGTGCTTCATGCTGCAAAAAAAGTTTGTTTCTAAACCCTCATTTGACAGCCTCTTTTTGTGCAGCACAATGTCTCAATATATTATAATTATGTTATTTACAATGAGATGCAGTGGCTGAGTGGTCAAGGTGCTTGATTACAATCCTGGAGGTTGTGGGTTCAAACTCGCACTGAAAGACTACCTCAAGTTCACCCAGCTACAAAATGGATACCTGATCCATAGGGTTAGAGAGATAAGGTGGGTGAGATAATATCTTTTATTGGACAACTTCTAATCATAGAGTTAAGGAAGTCAAAGACGGTTGGATGCAAGGCTAGTCACATAACTCCCTTGTGTACTGTTAGCTACGGAAACAAATACAGACGCGCATTAAACCACGTCAGCGTGATGAGCCATCTGTGGCTTGGGGCAGACTTTTTTAATGTTATCTACTACACTGGAACTCATGTTTACTGCACTCTGCAGGCAGCTAGCTGTCTTTTTAATCTGTAAGAAGAAACTTTGAAACTTTCATTGTACAGCTGAGATGAGCTGAACTGAAACACCCAGGTCCCTCCAACAGAAGACTGAAGGGCAAACTGGATAGTTGGGTGCCCAATGACCCTTGGAAAACAGAGAAAGTGCTACTCTCCTGTTTTACCTTGTTCACTGAAAACGCTGCTGTGGCACTTCTGTATGTTCCTGGATGGTGCCACATTTCTGAGGGATGGGATGGTGCATCATGTTTGCTGAAAACACCACCACCTTCATTCTCTCACTGCTGGGATATGCTCAGATCTACACATCACCCTTGGTTTGTTTAAAGTGTATGCTCAGATCAGTACCTTGAGAACTGAATCTCATTTTTAGCTAAGTCCTGTGGGGTGTGAGGGAAGTGGCAACACACACACACACACACACACACACACACACACACTTACACACACTCACTCTCTTACTTACATGGTATATTCCTAGCAGACCGTAACTTTTAACTCACTCTGGTCATGAGACTCATTTACATAACGGTAATATTACAAGCTGCATCGGGTTTTGATGCAGCAGCACAGAGCTGAAAAGAAAGCAATCCCAAAATCCAAATGGCATACATGAGTTTCAGAGAAAATCTTAAGAGACTGAGACTATCAGATCTGGAAGTTAAATGCACTGTTGGCAGCTTGCCAGCCACATTAAATACACTTGGGGGATTTCAGTTATACTCTTATATAACTAATATCTACCCTATGAAATCAATCTGCTATTCTTAAAAAAGCACAATATAACAATAACTTCCTACACAAAAGGCAGGGCCGTCTGCTTAGCAGGGATGGGAAGCTATATCTTAGTTCTAATGCAAGTTACTCATTTTTAAAAAGCTTTCTATTGTATCGTTTGTATATATCGAAATCAAAGGAAAGGAAAGCAAGACATGCTAGAGTTTCCTCCTCCCCCTTACTCAAAATATCCCAGTCTTACCACTTATTCTGAAATCTTTCCTATTGCTTTTCTCCATCAATTCCTGTTTTCCCCCTAATTTTTCAATCCAGTGAAGCAGCTCTTGGCAATTACACAACCCCATATGTCAGTGTTGGCAGGCAAAGTATATCCAACAGCTGCTACATCCTTGCACCTCACAAAGATTTCACCTGCAAGGGCTCTGCCGCTTTCATCCTGGCTCCCACTCTTCTTACTCTCTCCGTCTAGCACAACACCTCTCCTCCAGCCAGGAAGGCCAGTGATCTGCTCCTTCGTAGACTCACTGCTACTGTCTGGACCAGCCAGAAGGGGCTGCCCTGACAGCAGCGTGGAAAGAATGCTTCAGCACAGTAAAAACAAAACCCTTCCGTCTGACATCCTGGGACTGCTCAAGCACTGACTAGTGGCAAATCATCAAAACTGGACTAATCACAATGAGGGGGTTTCCATGCTGCTCATTTAACATCATGGAAAAGCATGGTGGGTTCATGATGCATTTCATTGGGATAACAGTCAAATTGGTAATTGTTGGATCAAGTCTGTTAATTTCAATACAGTAGCCATGGGGAAAAAATAGGCACTTGAGGTTTATTTGCTAATGGCAAAAATTAGCAAACTTTGCAGGTTTAGAATGACAAGACAGACAGTAAATAAAATTACAGCATAACAGCACAAAGGGCAGGGAAAATAATAGAAACAAGAATGAAAACTGCAGTTCTGACTATTTATAATTAAAACTAGAACTATGGGGATGCCCAGTTATGCTTCCTGCACACACAGTATTATATTCATTAGCCCTCTGATTACACATGCTCTATTCCACATTATATAAGACTAGAAGAATGTGAAAAACCCATTACCAACAATCAATTCATTGTCTGAGTTCTCTCTCTCTCTCTCTCTCACACACACACAGACAAACACACACTCCCTGGCATTTCCTACCGTTCTAATTGCTGTTGGGATTCCAGATTCATCTACGGGGCCAATCCCTGCATAATGTGGTGCTCTAATGACTGTGACTTTCTTCTCTTCCTCTGAAGATCTACAGATTGGTATTGTGCTGGGAGTGGTACTGCTGCCAATAGACTGAGCGTACTGTGAGTATGTCTCTGTGGAGTCTGTAAAGATAATGCGACAGAATGTTGTATAACGATAGAATAATCATACTTAGCACTTATAGCACGCTTTACATTTTCAAAGTGCTGTACAAACATTAAAGGAAATTTGATAACCACATCCATACAGAATACCTGATAATACTACACATTAGCCTGAGCAGCTGGGTTTAGTAGGATTTCTGCTGCAAAACCTTCTACTCAAGGAGTTACACATATGTAGATTATTTTACTAACCTCTGTGCTGAGCTCAAAATCTCTCAGGTTAAGAGACACTTTTTAAAAAAAAGAAGAAGAAAACTTACAACATTTGAAAACAAAATTTGCTTTGCTGCTTTTAAGGGCTGGCTGAGGGAAGAGAGAGACAAACACACAGACAAAAACTCTTAGCGAAGCTAGTGGAACAGACACTTTTTTTCTGTAAACTAAACTTGCCACTTTGCCATCCATACTATGAATGAGTGCTCTGCGGTTATGTGAACTTTTCTGCTCCCAGAAGCTTGGAAGAGTTGAAAACAATTTCTATTCTATATGTGTAGTAATGAATTTACTCAAACATTCCACAGAGATTTTCAGTACATATGTTGGATCCTGTTTTTATGCTGAGAGAGAGTTATCCAGGTAACTCCCTTTAATGTTACCAGCTTTAGAACTCGGATTAATTATGAGGTCTATAATGTTTTGTATAGATGCTTTTCATCCTTACATGTATATTAGTACCTTTATTTAAATAACGTTATATGACTAATATGCCATGTGCACATCAATAACTCTGCCTCTCCCCGTAGCAGGCATGCCAATGAGCCTCCTATATTAACTGAGGTAAAAACTGCAGGCTCTTATTGGTCTTTGGTTCCAAGGATAATTTTGCCACGCCCTCCCCAACTTTTCTTTTAATTATTGAAATTAATACTAGCGACTACTACCTACCTCTAAAATTCACAGGAAGTCATTAACAAAAAGACACAATGTTAAGATGCTGGGACATGTCATATGAAGCCTTGTACTGTCATAAAGTGATGTGCTTAGATGTAATCTTGCATACAGAAGAAACAGAATAAGATTCTCTAGTCATTCAGGCAACAGATTTCGGTGGCTAATTAGTGGACAGTTATGACTATCTAAGCATAGTTTGCAACAACAGGTACCGTCCTATCCACGTTTCTGCTGCAGGGTGGCTGAAATTAGGCATAAAGCTAGATTTCTGGCATGCTGGTGGAGACTATGATTTCCCTCCAATGCAATGGGTGCTGCAGTCTTTAATGTTTCACTAGAAGAATTGTGATATAACACAACAAAGGAGACTGTGATAATTTGCAGTTGAGTGTAATGTGAATATTTTCTCTCCCTCTTTATTGGAAAGAATCTGGATTTAACACAACCTTTTCAGCTACTTAATCTGAAAGCCTGTAAATATTCCAGTACTACACATACCTGGTGAGATGCATCTGTGTGTGTCAAATGTCTGAATAGCTGGGCTTTTTTCCAAATATACATGATGCTAAATTTAGACAACTTTTGAAATCCGATCTTAGGCTCCTTGCAGGGCCCAATCTCCTGGAATCAAAGGGTTTTTGAGTGTACAAGGAATGTGAGATCAGAACCACCCTGAGATAATGCTCTTAAATATCATGTTAAAAAAGGACAGGCTATGGACAATTTCTGAAGCATAGTTAATAAACACTCAGATCTCTAAATCAGAGATCAGGTGTTTTTAAATGAACCTGTATTTTTGTCTGTGCAGATACACATGCTCAATTTTTGCTCTTATCACTTGTACACAGATGATATAGCATTTATACAATTAATAGATTTTTAAGGTGAGAAGGGCCAATTTTGGTCATCTAATCTGACCTCCTGTGTAACATAGGAGCAAACTCATTATGCACAGTTTTGTGCATATAGATTCTGAGTATGCAAATGTTGATGAGAAAACTGGAAAACCCATGTGATTGCACATACAAAGATTAACGGAGAGACATTATGTTTGGTCTTATATGTGCTTTTTTGAAAACAGAAATAATTTTAGACTAAATTCCATGGGGCAGAGATCTTGTCCTTATGTTTGTAAAGTGCGATCTATTCTTATGACATTCTAAAGAATACATGTGAAATTTTATTTGGCAATGCATCAAGCTTTTAAAATCTCAGGACCTCACAACCTGTGAGGAGATGACTTCCACTGAAGATAGTGCAAACTGGGGGACCAGTAACTCAGCACCATGCAAAACTGGACCCTAATGCCTTAATGAGGATAAGGGACACCTCAGGGGATTTTGATCCACATTCGGGAATATTTGAAAGTCATGCAGTTTTAATATATGATTTCACTCTCAATATAACTAGTGGAATGATTGGAAGAGGTCATTCACATATGTATAAGAATCTTGCCTTAAAGTAATAAGACCGTAGTAAAGCCAGTTTAGGAATGTTATTGTGTCTAACAATAAATTGTATTGTTGCTTGTAATTTTCCCAAAGTACATGAATAGATAATACCTTTATTTATGTGGAATGCTCCGTAACTGTTTGTAATCCTTGTCCCACAAGTCAGAACATGTTGCATGATGTATAAAGTAAACATTATGTGAAAGGCTTACCAATCTTCCTGCCACGCTGCATGATAATGTTTGAATTGAGCGAAGCTGGTGGAGAGTAAGCTGAAGAAGGGGAAAAAGGCCTTTGAAAGTGACTCATTGGACTGGCAGCAGTGCCAGAGTTCCCATTCACTGTTATCTGGGCCTGAGAGAAACAAAACAATATCCCATTAAAGTACACACAAAGCTCTCTGACTACCATTGCAAATAAAAGGTGATACAAGACCATTAACCACATGACAATGCCCAGTTGTCAGGTACTTAGCCACAACAGGGATCAGTATTCATTGAAATACAAAACTCATCGTAGGAGGAGTGCAACGTGCTCCGTATGAATCTTTGCCTCCCTCTTTGTCCTTATAAAGGTCTTGTATGAAGAATGCTGGAGTCACGGGAAGGGGACAGAAGGACCATGGTCAAAGCAGCAGGATGAGCTGCATAAAAATATCTGCATGGATCTGACATCAGTATAAAATGAAGGTGGCAGTGAAACTTACTCTCATCATGTGACAAAGGCTGACTTAGATCACTCACTTTAAAGGGACAGCTCATTCCACATACTTAGCTCCCATTGATATTAATGGAACTGTGTGTGCAGACTGAAGGGGGAAAAACATTGAGCTGAAACTTCTTTGAAAGGTGGCACCCAGCACATGGGCAATGGTGAGATGCTTGAGTGTAATGTATATTATAGCAAAAAAAAGTGCATCGATACTGTTGACATCACAAACCACTTGAGCTCTGCTCTCAGACGGTTTCTCTAAGGCAGTATGTCCTCCCCCTCCCCCCCCCACACGTGGCTTTAGATCGCCACAGCTGGGCTGCCACACCACAGTTGGAGAGTTCTACAAAAATTATAGAGTGGAGAATCTGAGACGATAAATCCATTTTTAATATCCAATCATTAATTTAATTTTTAAAAGATGGCAAGGCTGAAATTTTCTATGTCTCTTTTTCCATGCAATTATTTTTAAAACTTTAAACAAAATTATGAGTATTGAAAACCTCCTTCATCTAGTTTTGTATAATAAAAGACAACAATTGAAGAATGGATTTATGTAATACTTCTGTTGAAAGCTGTGGTTGTGAAATACGAAGGGAAGGGTGTGAAGCAGAAAAGCAAGGAACAAAAAGCCTCAGTTTTAAAAAGAATGCACACTTTCTCCTGTGATATAAGAAATGTTAGACTTCACTCTCTCCTGTAGTTTAAGAAATGGGTATTTTGGGGATCAGTAATTTTAGGCTTGTTTTTACATCTCACACCCCATCCCTCCTACTACCTCAATAGAAATTGCAGTTGTGTAAGAAAAAGAAGATCTAGCTCCTAAGTATATGTCATCAGAACTCCTGAATGAATTCAGTGCATTACATTCTATGGATATCGTTTAAAGGTGAATTAAGTAGATAGTTGAAGTTAAGGTTGTGCCAATGTGTCCATTAGAGCTTGCCTGCTCAGATTTGTTCCTTTAGAAATGCAGGAACAAACATTTAAACAGATTTTTTTTTAAAGATACATTTATTTATTGTAAATGTGTTTGCTTCTAAATTCTTTAAAAAATAGTTACAATGAAATAACTCAAATAAAGGTATGATTTTCAAAATATCAAAATCCTAGTGCATGTGTGTGCATGCTTAATTTGAACTCACAACTGTCACATTTATTCATGTACGTCAGGTGTTTACACATGCAACTGTCCAGTAGGGTGTCTGCCCTTTATTGTCAGTTGTCAGGCCCCAACTGGCTGAGATAACTAAACATTCTAGTATCACGTGCACGGCATTGTGTTTTAAAAAGAACCTGAATATGGTCACTGGGATATAGGCCATTATCACTTTACAGAAATGCTATCAAAAATGTTCAAGACCCCAGCAAGTTGTAGCCCAACTCCTGACAGGACATCTGAGCAATAGCATTTCACATTGGTGCTTTGTGCCATTCACTGACTCGACAGGACTTCACATTCAGTCTAAGATCCTACACCTGAACTACTGCAGAGCTGTCTCACTATATATAATTCTTCAAAAATACTTCTAGCCATAGGAACACAAGAGCTGGATGAGCCCAGGGAGACTATTTCAGGAGCTAGGGAAAGGTTGTTTTCAGCTGAGGCCCATTGGATGTGAGGCACCTTCCTTCTTCCTAAAACCAAATTGAGCCCAATCTCTCCTCTAATTGCAACTCTCTCTCTTTCAGAAGACCTGCTCCCAATAGCAGAGGGTATGCACACATACATATGCCCACAACCACCTACATCATACACACTTCAGATGATTTTCTTCCTCTGGTTGGAGGAACAAAATTAACAGATCATTTGTGGACTGGAAAAAATTATTCCTTTAAATTTCTGTATTAGGCATTTAAGTTCTACAGTGATGGACACTTTACAAATGCCTGTGACAGTTAGATGACAGAGATTGGACAGATGCCTCAATACTATTTGGTACTCAGATATGATGATGATGGGGGCCTTACCTAGCTAGACAGACATCAGGAATGACTGTACATGACAGACATAAAAATGTCACATTCTTGTTCCATTGTTACCAAGGAAAGTGGTTGCCTTGCTGACATGAAACGTCAAATCAGCAAGGCTATTGGTGTTGTGCAAGTTCTCTGGAAGCCTCTGTGGCATCAATACCACATATCAACTTGGATAAGATGTGTATCTATCAAACAGCAATGGCTTTTGTCCTTTTGTATGACTCTGAAACCTAGGCCACCGCAGAGATGCAAATGGACCAGCTGGACATTTTCGACATGAAACAGCAATGATGTATTGAAGACATATGGTGGTTTCATCACATTATGAATGAGGATGTCAGGCTGTGGACCAACCAGCTTCCAATGTCTTCCCAAGCGACTCAATGCCAGCTCAGGTAACTTGGCCATCTGTTCTGTACTTTGGAGTTAATACCAGCCCGCTTTGCTTTATGCATTTGATCCAGCAAAAGCTGGATGGAGAAGACAGTGCATATGCTGGAGGGATGGCATGGCTTCCATCCTTGCCTGCCTCAGTCTTAATACAGAGCAGGCTGCAACACTGTCAGGAGACCAGGCTTACTGGAAATGGGTGATCTGAAGTATACACTCCAAGAGCAGGAGAAGGAATGAATAAATTCTTGTTCTTTAGTGCTAGAAATCTTACAAATCTATTAATCTTTGCAAATCTATTAATCTTGCAAATCTATTAATATTTGCTTATATCCCTCAGAACTACTTGTTAGTGATTAACAGAATTTCCCTTTGAGCAAATACAATGTGAACACTACCATTGCTATTAGGCTTCAGCATCTGATGTGTCTTATACCCATGAGAGGGCTTGTTTTTTAAAAGCTAGCTCTGAGAAGTTGCCAGTCAACAGTGCCCTGCCCTCAGAATCACTGAGTAACCAATGATGCTTTTTCTGATATGATGCTTGTATTTTAAGGGCCCAGTCCTGAGTGGTGGTGTGTGCCCTCATCTCCCATTTAAATCAAAATTTGTGTATGATGTCTGGTAAATTTTAGATTTTGTTCTCACGTGTATTTTTTTAGAAGGGTGAAAAAGGCAGAGAAAACAACCAACTTGTCACCAAAATACAGAGGTAGCTGGGGCCTGCTAGAATCCCATATTCCAAATTTATTTCAAGGTTATGCCTTTTTCACTCTCGTGGAGTTCACTCTTTGCCTCACTACACTTGGGCTCTCCTTGTGGAAGAACTTTCTACTTCTGATGACTGGAAGCCAAAGTGCCTAGGTGTAGGAACCTCCCAACCAGGTGACAGGCAGAAGGCTGATCTTCTCTTCACTCCCCGCCCCCCCGAGCCAGGCACCTGCATTAGACACATTCAGGAGGAGCAGCTGCCTTCAGTTCCCACTGAGAACAGCCGAGATGGAGCCAGGTGGGACAGGAGCTACCTGCTGATTCTTAGAGGCAGCCAGCAAAAGGAGAGAAGACTTGATTACAGAGGTCTGAGCAGCTGGAGAGGTGTGGTGCAGCAGTGCTACAGCCAACCCCACATCCAGGACATTGGGTAGGACTGAAAATACTCAGGGTCAGTTCCCCAAGCCTGGGATAGTCTTAACTAAACTGGGTTTTTAGCAGCTACGGTAAGATATAACAACTCTCATACATGTCACTTACGATTTCTTTTGTTTTCATATTTTAAAACTACACAAAAAAGATTCTGTGAAAAGAACTTTAAAGAGAAATCTTTATAATAGGGTTAAACTCGAGAGAAAATTTGCAAAGCCGTTTATTTTGCCAGTTATTCTCTGTATTTTTTACTACAATTCCAACTACATGCACTTGAATAAGGGCTTTGCTTTACAACTCATCTCTTGCCTCAGGCTTTCACAAAGATCTAAATCAGTGGCTAAAGCAATAGTTCTAATTTAGCATTGTGTTTGCTGCAAGTTTATGTAGTTAGAGAAGACAGACTGTAGGTGAAAGATGGTCCATATTTAAATAAAATTATCTTTGAAAATGATTAGCAAAATAGGCAAAGAATAGTTATTAATAAAGCAAGAAATTATCTATTTATAAATATATGGTCATCATTAAATAGCCAGTCATTATCAATAGGAATTACTCTCTGATGTCTGAGGTACTCTAGTTTTTCACTGTACTTTGAATAGCAAATAACTGTGTGTTATCTGCTGGCTAATATGGACTTTATAACATTGACCACTTTAGACTTACTGAGAGGAGGAACAGTGGTCACTATTAATGTCTGCTTTGCCAACAGTAGCTATACAATGGTGTTTGAGATATCACAGCTTTTCACTACATGTAGAATAGGAAATAACTGCTTTTTCAGAGATCATTTTGTAGTAATATTGAGTAAATGCTGAACATACTGGTACTGGACACAGCAGCTGTCAGAGAGCTACAAAACTTCTTGTAAACTGTTGGATGACGTAAGACCATCCCCTCCCTACTGTTCCTCCAGTGATCCTCTCCTCCATGAAAGAAAAGGAGTCACCTTTGAGCAGGTTAGTGTCCCCACCTTGTGGGGATGGAGTCACTGCCAGAACACCCATGCCTGTTGCCAACCTTCCTATCAACTTCCCAGCTCCTGGAAACATTTGCAGTCATCTAACCCTCTTCAATAGGTGGAGAAAAGGGGAGGAGGAAAGGTTGGTAACAGAAGCAGTGGCTCCTCGTCATCTCAGTGGCTCCTTGCAGCAGCCCGCTCTCCATGTGGGGCTCCCAGACTGGTTCTTCTTTATGTCCTTCAGAGGGAGGCTCCTTCTTCCCCTTCCCCATTAGGGATGAGTAACTTTTGTTGACAGTTAAAGGGACAGATGGCACTGAAAAGATGTCTATCCATCTGGCCTCATGCTAACAAGGATGTCTGTGGCTAAGGGCGGAAGTGGCTGCCAGATCACAGATCTCCATGAGGGGAGATTGGCCAAAAAATAAGAGGTGGTAGGGCTAACAAAAAAACAGATCATGATCTTTTTAACATACCAAAAATATTGTTCAAAAAGAACAAATACAATTGTTTGCACTCAAATGTAGGCACCTGACATTCCCGAGATGGTTGGTTAAAGCTTGTGTTGATGCTGTTTTATCTGTGTATTGTCTTATCTTTGCTTACAACTAGGAGGCAGTACACAGATTTGTAGTTCCAATGCCTTGCAATTTTTATGCTTCATGGGTAGGAATTACTGGTTTTACTTGACATGCCCATAATTTTGTCACATAATATAAAAAGCATTCAGCACATTGAACCCTGACTCTTCAAAATGATTATTTGCAACTTTGTGGTAAAACTGTTCTTAAAAAAAGACATTATTTTAGTTTTAAAGTGACATTTATATGAAGTTAAAATTTGCTGTTACTACATGTAAATGATAAAACACAAAATCTTTGGTCAAAGTTATAAATATGGCAATGTTTTGATGCAGTAGAGCTCTGGTCTCAGGTTATCATCATGTCATCAGAGAACCCCCACTAAGAATATTTATAGTTTTGTAATTCAGTGATCTGCTATTTAATTGAAATATGGGACCAATTCTGATTCACCTTAATCATACATGAAGTTCCCTTGAAGTAAACAGAAGTACTCACATGGGTAAAGTGAGCAGAATTTGACCCACATTCTATACCTTTTTGTTTATCTATACATATATAAATATACATATGCTATCCATTATATATAAATACATATGTATTTAGACTTGGTTATTTAGCTTGAGTTACCCAGAGAAAGTGTAACCCTGAAAAATAACAGAATTCCTAGGATCCAAATCTAAGATTATTTATACAGTTCATTCCTGTAAAACAACTGTGCTTAAGAAAGGGAACTGTTAGAGGAGATAAAACAGAAACAGCTTCATGCAGTCAGTGGTCATGGCTAGGGGAAAACAAGGTTGTGTTAAGTATTCTCACCAACCCTATTAATATGAATCTATGAGGTATATTAGTGCCTGACAGATATACCTCAATGATAGCTGAAAGCTGGTTTTCAGCCTCTCTCAAAATTCAACCTGTGCATTCTTTTTGTACAGCAACTAATTAAATATTTAAAGTAGATCAGCTTAAATTCCTCAGTCTGCTTTCCTTTAACATATTTGGACTGAACGATAAGAGTGAAATTGGCCATTAGTTGTAAACAAACTGTTCACTATATCTTAGTTGAAATTAGAGTGCACAACAAATTGCACAATTTTGAGTGGCTTTACGGAATCTGTTATTACTGTAGTAAATTATTGTGGTAAAACATATTACCAGACTGTGCAGAACCTGAATAAACAACTGACACCGTGCTCATATGAGTAATGGGATAACAGACAAGAATTAGTTCTTTTCCCCTTTGGCAACCTGTTTGAACAAACTGGAGGAAAAAGGAAGGATAATTACATGAGACGTAGCAGCAGTGGTGGTTAAGGTGGTGCCCTCTGACACAGCAGACATCTGGCTCAAGGTTGGGGAAGGTGTTTCAGAACAGTCAGTAGTATCATAGTTACAAGTCTGCAGCTCATCTAGAATGGCTGTGGAGGACTCGCTCACTGTGCGAGAGGAGTACTCACTCATGGCAGAGTCTGTGATTACAGAGGCTGTTTCGTTCCTGTGGATAGTATTTTCAGGAGCTAGGAAAGGGTATTTATATGAAAAATGTGAGAGGGCCAGGGTTTTATAAAAGCGTGAAGGCAAAAAATCATCAAGCGTTGGCAAAATAAATGATGCTAGGTGGGTGCCACTGTCTGGTGAGAAAGAGGTTCTGTTAACTGGTACCACGGAAGGAGGAGGCAGTGAAGAAACTTCTGTTGCTGTTTGTCTGTGTGTCTGTGAAGCATTTACCTCCATCACATTGGCAGTTATTTTCTGGTTTCCAAGCTGAGTTATGAGAAAAAAAATAAGAAAAGAAAACATTACCAAATTAATAAAATCTTTCCCTTTGCCTTTTGCTGTGTGTAGGCAAGCTGCAAAACACATGCTTTTAGCTGTCCTAGGAAGTTCACATTCACATGGATTAGGAAATAAATCAACCACACTCTATATTAAAGAAGGAAAACATGAAGGAAATGAACCTGTCAAGTATTATTGGAAGCAAAGCCAGTAACCAGAGTGGTGTGCTAGGATAAATATACATAATGTGTTCCATGTTTTCATGTTTTGAGTTGAGATTTGATTAGGGTCACACTTATATACATTGGAGAGTGTCGCTGTTAATTCATCAGCTTGTTTGAGTATCACAAAATACATCTTTCCTCCTCTGCAAATAATCAAGGTTTCCATGAGATCTTTTTGAAACGGAGCATAATATGGATTAAAAGTGGATAGAATTAATTCAAACACTAATATCAAACATCCACATTAGTTGTGAGAAATGGATTGTGGAGTTTTTGCTTCTTGGAACCCATTACATTTTTTTTTCACTGCCTCACTGACAAAAATAAATTTTGATAGTCCTTGAATATCAACCCTGGAGGCACCCTATAAACCTACTGGAGCACCACATATATAAAGGAAAAGAGCCCAGTCGTTAGGGTTATCTGGTTTAAATGTGAGATGAAGCAGGAGGGATGGTGAAAGAGTTGGATAGGGAAGGTTTAATATCAAAACAAATATATTGCTCGGTTGGCTTCAAA
This sequence comes from Macrochelys suwanniensis, assembly GCA_033296515.1. Classification (NCBI taxonomy): domain Eukaryota; kingdom Metazoa; phylum Chordata; order Testudines; family Chelydridae; genus Macrochelys; species Macrochelys suwanniensis. The sequence goes on from CM065779.1 coordinate 80,870,461, forward strand.
ATTATAGTGGTTGTATTCTTAAGAAAACAAAGGAACATTTTTAAATGACAGTGCTTCTGAAAATTTGCTACACACTTGATGAGCTTTGTTTTCTGATGATTGGTAACAGACATAACATATTGGGCTTGAACTAATCCAGAAACTCACTTTTTGTACCAGCTTCTCCCATCTCAATTAAAGGTGCATGAAAATCATACTGGCAACAACCCCTTGTTAAGCAGGCATATAAAACTTCTCCATGCCGTCTGCCAACCACACGTTTTCTATAAGTTAGTGGCATGTTAAATGTGAAACTGAAACATTTTTAAAAAATGCTGCTTATTTCAGCACTAATTATTTCACTTCTCAGAGGGCAAAGGAGCTGCTGAATTAGAGAAAGGATGCTGAGGATATTCAAATGATATAAATATTAGGATAATATTTGATTACCATTAAAAATAATCAACAGTTCCCACACTGTTGTCAGAGACACCACAGTTATTTCCTATCTACAGGAATCTGTAACTCTCATCTTTTGAAAATGTTTTAATAAGGCAGATTTTCTTGAGCATTTGAAATGGCCTTTTTATCCACAGTCTGAAAATATCATTTAAAGCCTTTATAGCATACTTGGCACACAATCCAGATTGTGCTGCTTATGAGAGTTCATTAAGAGTCCAGTTCTATAAGAGGATGTTACTTACTTTGTGCAATAATGATAGTTCTTCAAGATGTGTGTCCCTATGGGTGCTCCACTGTAGGTACATGTGGGCCATTGCGCCTCTCGTTGGAGAATTTTGGTAGCAGTGTCTGTTCGGCCCACACATGCGCCCTCCCTGCCTCGTGGTCTGCCTTGAGGCTAACTAGTGCTGTGTGGGCAAACCGCCCTCAGTTCCTTCTCCACCGCAGAGCCCCTTGTCAAGAACTCTGAAGTAGAGGGGAGGAGGGCAGGTTATGGAGCACCGACGGGAACACATCTCGAAGAACCATCATTACTGCACTAAGTGAGTAACTTCTTTGAGTAGTAGTAGTATCCCTTTGGGTGCTCCACTGTTGGTCACTCCACAGCAGTAGCCTTCCTGGAGGGCTGGGGCTTCGGAGTGGAGCCTGTTATTGACAATAGTACTGTGGAGCGGAAGTTGGCATCAGAGGCGGAGTCTCGATTAATTGCATAGTGTTCTGCGAAAGTTTGGACAGAGGCCCAAGTTGTGTGTGCGGATCACTGATGGGGACAGTAGGTTACGCTCATGGTAACTGTGGTTAATGCAACTGGAGACCCATTTGGAGGGTCTTTGAGCTATATTGTGGAAGCTTTGGATTTTTCTGAGAACGGAAGGAATTTAGGGGACTTCCTAAAGTCCTTAGTCCTGTCCAAATCAATGCTAGGGCTCTCATAAGATCAAGCGTATGAAGAATTGCCTCCCTGTTGTCACAATGTGGTTTTGGAAAAAGGTAGGGAGGTGCCCTTAGATCTAGTCTGGGTCTCCAACCTCCGTTTCTCTTGGGGATCATGAAATATCTGGAATAAAAACCCTTGCCTCTGAGGTGAATAGTGACTGGTTATATAGCCCCTAGACTTAACAGGTGAACTATTTCCTGCCATAATAGTCTCTCGTGAGAAGGGTCCCTGAAGGAGGAGGGGAGGGAGGGTCAGGAGGAAGAAGAGATGTGAAGTGAATGGAGCAGCCCCTGAAGATATTCTCCAAGAACCATATGTTGAAGGTCATGTTTTCATAGCTCCTGTGGAAGAGTGTCAGGTGACTTCCAAAGGGATGTAGAAGGTCCGTACGTAGCAGCTGTTGTTTCAAGGAGTGGTTGCTCAGGGCTTCGACCAAGGCATCAGAACTGATGTTTTGAAGAGGATGGTTGAGAGGCTGAGGATTGGGAAGTTGACGATTTCCATTTTTGCATCCTGGGTCTCTTACACTTTGGCTCATAATACCACTGTGATAGGGGAAAACAGGTTGTTTGAGATCTGTGAGGCTGTTGTGAATTAAATTTCCTTTTCTGTCCTGGTGTGTAGATTTCTAGAGAGCACAGTGGGGCTCTAGAATCCTTTAAAGTGTGGAGTGATGCGTTCATCTTAGAAGAATTTAGGACCTTCACATGGGAGGTCCTCAACCATCACCTGCACTTCCTCTGTCAATCCCGAAAGATGTAACCAAGATGCCTGTCTCATTATCACTATTGTCGAAACTGAGCAGTCTGCTGTGTCTGCGGCATTCAGTGTGGTCTGGAGCTCTGTTCTCGCTACCAACTGGCCCCGGTGGATAATGGCTTGCAGTTGCTTTTTTTGTATATCTAGCAAGTGGTCAATAAAGGCTTTGAGTTTGCTATATTTCATATAGTCATATTTAGCCATTAGCGCTTAGTAGTTTGAAACACTGAACTGTTAAGTCACAGTATGCCTTTCTCCCAGACAGGTCAAGCCTCTTCCAATCTCTATCATAGGGGGCCGATTTGGTTTGATGTTGCTATTCTCATGTGTTAATAGCATCCACTATGATAGTGTTAGGTGGAGAGTGTGAAGAGAAAGTCTGCCCTCTTCACAGGCACTTTTTATTGGCCCTTTTACATATTGGTGGAATAGAGGCTGGTGTCTGCCAGATGACCGTGGCAGGGTCTAAAAGCGCTTTATTGATTGGGAGGACAATTGTCAAAGAGGAAGAGGTGCATATTATGTCCAGCAATTTATGGTGGGAATCTTTCACCTCCCCCAGGGGAATTTGCAGAGCATCAGCCACCCTCTTAGTGAGATCTTGGAAATGCTTGAAATCATCAGCTAATGATAGAGCAGGGGGCATCACCGCCTCATCCAGTGAGGAGGAGATGTTAGACAGTGGAGTGATTTCCACCTCTGGTCTGTCCTCCTGCTCCTCGAAAGTGTCTTCCTGGGGGTCTGGGGCTCTGGATACAGAGGCCGTAGGAGAACATCTGGTGGGCTCCCTGTGGGAGACACTAGAAGAGTGAGAAGTATGGGGCCTAGAGGCTGCCCACTGATCCCAGTATGGCCACTGGGGAGGGGGAAAGGGCATGGGTGATGGCACCCATGGATGACCATACCAGGAAGACTGGGGATCAGAGCGTGGGTGTAGCTGTGGAGGTCCCAGATGCTGTAATGGCATGTTGTGATGTAACACCAGAGAGAAACTGTCGTCCTGATCACTGTCTGACTCCCCACTGGAATAGGGTGGGGCTGACAGGGTCATTGGAGGTGAGCTCCCTGGTGCTGATGGTGATTCTGGGGAATGAGACATGCTCGGTATTGGAGCTCTGGTACTGAGTAGCAGGGATTCCAGTTCCTCCGTGATCGTAAGGTCCCTAAGGAAGCAGGCACTCCTGCAATCCACTCTTGTGCTTGGTGCTGTTAGGGATTGCCGGTGCTGACTCATCAGCATGATCTTTTTTTATAGGAGGCATGTTCCAACAAGGGCTGCTTTGAAGCACTCAGTGCCAAGGATGTTTTTGTGGGTGCTCATTTAGTAGAATTGGTACGGTCTCTATTCGTGTCTCTGGTAGGAGGTGATGCTGCTTCAGAGCCTTTGAACCTCAGGTCTTTAGGCACTGTGGCAGAGCTTGCACCTGGGGGGTCTCTGTTTCTTTAGGGTCCTGAGGCCCAGAGCCATCAGTGCCACAGTGATTGAACGTGCCAGGGATCTCCTCTGGCTGGTCAGGAGCTCTGTTTGGGGGCCTGCAGCCCTTTTCCTGGAGGCTCTGCGGGGGGAGTCAGCTGACTTTCTCTGCAGTTCTCTCTCTGGAGGTTGATGGGTCTGGGGACAAGTCTTTTCCAGGCTGCAGATCAAGACCGGGGTCAGATGCCCATTTAAGAGCACCCTCCATGAGGAGTTTCAGCTTTAGCTCCTGGCTCTCTAGGGACCTATCTTTCGGCTGTTGGCAGACGGTGCACTTCTGTGGGATGTGTCCCTCTCTGAGGCACTGAATGCAGCAAGAGTGTCCATCTGTCACGGGAGTTGGCTCCCTGTAGGAGAGGCTCCTTTTAAAACCGGGAGAAACGGGCATGCCCCTAGGGGGCAATCCCACAACAAAATGGGAAAACGGGTTGAAATATTGTTTTTTTTATAATCGAAGAACAGAAACTTTAAAGGTACTGCAACAAAGAATGGAAACTCTAAAAAGAGCTATAAACTAACACTATCCAAATATAAAGTAAGTGTGTAAACTGGACGGAGACTCACTCTGTCTCGGGCCAAGGGCAGTTGAGAAGGAAGGGAGGACGGTTCGCCCATGCAGTGCTAGATAGCCTCAAGGCAGACCATGAGGAAGGGAGGGCGCATATACGAGCTGAAGGGACACTGCTACCAAAATTCTCTGATTAAAAATGCAGGGGCACAGATACACCTACAGTGCAGCACCAATAGGGACACGACTTGAAGAAGAACCCTTATTCACACTGACAAGAACTTACATAAGCAGTCCCACTAAAGTAAGTAGAACCACTCCTATGAGTGAAGGTTACAGAACTGATTCTTAAACAGGGGAATAGAATTTACTTGTTTCAAATGAAAAAATCATTTGGCATTATTGGATTAACGGTACATACAAAAATAAGGAGTTATAATAGTGGAGTCCTGCATCATATTAAAGTTCAGAATCATAGTTTATTCTGAGCGGTATTTCAGGGCTACACTCTAAAATGAAATCAAAATTCTTTCATAAGCTAACTTAAAACAGAAAGTTTCCTATATAGAAAATCCATGGCTGGCTGAGTGACGGTAAAGAGAAACTTGATTTTTAGAGATGATTGATTTATCAATGAAACTGTCTCTCAAAGAAAGGGAGCCAAAAGAATAGCTAAGGCAATTGTGAAGATTAAGCTATATTAATACCCTGTCCCAATAAAAACATTTACAAGCAAACCTGAAACAATATGTTACACAGCAGAAAAATTTCAGGTGTTTAAGATATATAACGGTTTCATTAATGTGTTTACATAACTTTCTCCATGCACTGTTGGATACACAGGTAATAATGGAAAGACAGATCCATCATTAGTGCTGATGAATATGGGGCAGGTCAATTCAAGACCCTTTAGAAAATTTAGGTAGAAGAAGTAATAAATCATAAGGCCCTGAAAATAGGGAGCCTTAAGGTCCATGAGATTAGGTGTCCTCTAAGCAGCCGAAGCAGAAGAAATGGTTAAATGTTTTTGTGAGCTAGAAGGTCTACATTACTGTATAGGAGATAAAGGCAACTTTGGGTACTAATCAATCTAGCAAGTCATCTGACTCCTAGCTGGGATCACTACAAGCATGCCTGAGAAAAGGAGAGGTCAGAGGTGGACAACACAGGGAAAGACATTCAGGGTGCATCCAGAGAGAAGATGAAATCAGTCCCAAACAGTTAAAATGTCTGACAAATGATAACAGATTTCATGAAACAAAAAAATGTAAATATGACTATGCTATCAAAGAACATGATGGTGTCAATCTAACACCATTGGGTGCAGAAGGAGCCTTGGAATTCTAAGTACTGCTCTTTAGTGAATTCTCCCATTGTGAAGTTTCTCAACTCTGTGAATGAAAACATTAATGCTCTGATCAGTACTAGAGTTCATGTCATAGGGAAAGCCATTACCCTTCTTCCTTTTCAAATGTGTCTCAGTAGATATAAAAAACATTATTTTTGAAGATGGACCAAACAATTTCTAAAAGTCATGAATACCCCTCAACATGTAGTGTTGGTAAACTGTAAGTATTTTAACTACCCAGATTACTACCTACCCAGAGCACATTGTCATCTTTTTCTGATACTTCATAGTTTGTGGACACACTCCCAAAAGTACCATGTTGAAGACAATACTTCAGGAAATTTGTAAATACTGATTTATTGATTTGGACTATGGATCAGGCCCATTATGGCCATATCCAAGAAGTACGAGAAGAAGTTCAGTTAGGTCTATCACTAGGCAGGTATTTTGAATATGTAAGTTATAAATGTTGAAAAACCATGCGTGAGCAGAATGAGATAACTATCATGGGATGTGGAGCTACTAAAATGTGATCTTCACACTACTGCTACTTGTGAAAGAAAAAGAAATGTTAACATATTCCTCCACCTCCCCATTAAAAGTCCCAAATAAAGTGTTTTGTACTTTTGTTTTCATGTGTTCACTTTAAATGGCTACAGCAGATCACCTTCTATATAAGAGTAATAGATAGCAAAATGTCAGGCATTTCTATAGCGTTTCTATAATTAATATAAAATAGGCAGACGACAACTACAGTATGCTCTTTGAAGACAGTCACCTGGTATTCAAAATGAGGTTTTTTGAATGGTGCAAGTTTAATAATGACACCAAATTGCTGGCCTTGCTTCAACGGTCAAGACACAAATGAGAAGATTGAAAGATAAGTAAATGAACTCATTCTGTTAATATGTAGGACAGGATAGTACACAAAAATAAAGTTACACCCCTACTCTTACAAATGGGTAAAAATACCTCTTATTTTTAATTGTTAAAAGCTGAGGCCAAAATTTTCAAACTTGACGGCTGAAAGATCCGCTCCTAAATCCATATTTAGATACCTAAATTAAATTAAACTTTACTGTAATCAGAATTCTTAAAAATTACTGATTGTGAAGAGGTTGGAGATCTACTCCAGGAATTGCTATTATTAATGTCATACATGATTCTGAAGGGATCATTCTCCACACATGAAACATCTAATCATATTCAGGAGCATTAGTCAGAGCTGTGTGAAACTGCCAGTTATTCCCCGCCAAATCTGCTACTGCAATAATAGTGAAATATTGCTTGTGTGATCCTGATACCCAGTGGAAAATGTATACCTTAGGACTGGTAGAAAATTTTCTGTTAAAATTGGTTTTCAACAGAAAATTAGGTTTTTAACTAAAGAGATTTTTTGTTTGATTTCCATTGATTTTTGTAATTAAAAAATTGTCCAAAACCTGAACTATTTTGATTTGGAATTGTTGCTGTAGTGCCTCATGAGAGTTACAGTTCAGCTGACTACATCTCCGATGATGCACCATGGCCAGGGACTCCAAACACTGCACCATCTTGCTTCTCCAAGAGGGGGAGACTATGATGCATCAGGAGAAATATAGTGTTACCATTTACCAGCCTACAGTGGAGATTGGGAGCATGAAGCACTCAAACCACAGCTCTCATAAATCACTGCAGCAGCATTTCCAAAGCAAAATATTTCCATTTTCAATTTTTTGCCAAATAATTACAATTTTCCACAGGAAAGATACTCATTTTCTGACTAGCTCTATTATACATAGCACGTGCTTTGTCAGCCTGTTAAGACATGATGCCGAAGAAAACTTTTAAAATGTTAAATCTCTGAGGACCTTGTATCACACACATATTTTATGAACACATCCATTCATATGCACACACCTGAACTACAGCCTCCACACCTCCATGCATATGCACACATATATGTATGCAAACTGTTGGCATGCAGGCACTCCCCACATGCCCTCTATGCGTGTATGCACACATGTACCCTTATACCCCCTCCCTGGACATGTATACTCACATATCCTTATAGATACTTGCATACGCACACACCCTCACACACACACATTCATACCTTTGTCCGTGCACAGATTCACCTTGCTGACTCCCCCCTGCTCCAAAATATTAAGTTTGAGATCCTTTTATTTTCTTCTTTTACTTGTGGGTGTAGCACTCCTTTGCTTGCCCAGTAACGAAGTAGAACAAGGGCATTTGGGGAAGTAGCACTGCTTAAGCTAATATTTCACCTTCACTCTATTTGCCCTATGCCTTTGGTTAGTACCAAACCTTTTCTGGCTGTCTAGCCTTGTTATCAAATATGTCTACAAAAATGTAAATCAGTGTAGATCAATATAAAACTGAAAATTATACTTCCCTGTGCTGCAACACAGAAATTCACAAAATGCTATAGTCATCATCCAATGCCCTTTCCAGGAGAGAGACAGATGGTATTATCTATTTAATCATAACCTTTACAGGCAGCAACGTTAACCACATCTGCATTTCATAGTTACCAATAACACTACTGCAATGACAAGGACCCAAATAAATATACTAAAATATCAGTTAAGCAATTATGTGCTCTGGCACATGTGGCTATATAGTTTATTAGCAAGAGCAACGGATGGGGAGTCTAGATCATAATTCTAGCTGAGCCAATGGCTTATTGTATGGTGTTGGCCACAGCATTTGATCTCATTGTGCCTTGTTAACATAGCTGCATATATAGTTTAAAAAGTATATTCTATACAAAATTATAAGACAGGGTTAAGAGGTGCTTTCCTGAACAAATAAACTACAGTAAAATTTCATCCTTGCCTCCGGTGCTCTGCTAAGGATGCCAGCCCTGATGTCCTGTTACTCTGCTTTTCCCTCAGCTATCTCCATGCTCCCATCCACATCACACCTGCTGTGGAATTGCCTCCCAATTCTGGTCTGTCAAGGTAGCCTTCCTTTCCTCTGATCCACCCTAAAGATTCACTTCCTCAAGGAAAGAGTCAAAATTTAGTACTAATAATATTTTATAATTAACAATGATAAATAATAAGAAGTCATCTTAATTGTTCTCTCCCGAGCTTTTTATCTGTATCATGATCAGTGGAACTGGAATCCGAGAGCCCATGTTTCCTGGAGGAACTGTTACTGAAAGGACACCCATGGAACAGGGAACACTGGATGCTATGATGGAAGCAACTCAGTTATATGGACAGAATAGTGTACAATGTTTAATAAATTTTCATGCATTCAACTTAATCTGCATTTAGCTTCACTCTTTACGAATGAAACACGGTGGCAGCAGTTGAACTGTGAGTTCTCTGAAGTGCAGCAGCTGGCTCTGTGAGCCATCGAACTAGGTCTGAAGCCCCCACAAGCCCCAGATTTTGCAGATACAAAACACCCCAGGGATGGACCTAGTGGAAGGAGGACTCTGTGCTGTACATAGAGCTGGCCATGTAGGATGACAACAAAAATTGTCATTTTACCTTATTGGAGACCAAAGCAGAGAAGTCTGCTGCACTCTGAAGGTCACGACTGGCTCAAACTTCAGAGCTGCTCCAGGAAGGCAATCTCACATTAGATAGATTGCTTAGACATGGGACATGCAGCGAAAGCCTCAAGAGAAAGGATGAAAGCGCTGGGAGATACAGCATCCCCAGAAGTGAGACAACAGCGAAGGAGAGCAAGTGCCTAGGCTTCCATACACATAGTGAGATGCATTTACTATGGGAGACATGGCAAGCAGGCAAAGAAGAAGTACCCTGCACTAGAAGAGCATTGCAAGGAATGTGGCAAGTTGAACCATCTTAGTGGTGTGGGCAAAAGCAAAGGAAGGGCTCAAAAAAATTCAGTCAGACTTCTACAAGAGGGGGATGGCACAGCAGACAGCAGTGATGACATCATGACTCTCTCCTTGAGTCTGAGAGCATAACAGGTTCAGACTGCTGGAACAGGAAAGCAACAAGAGACAAAACTATCCTTCATGCATGCAACAATGTTAATAGGGAAATACCCTGTGTTATTTTAGCTGGATAGTGGGGCTTTTTGCAATGTGATTCCTCGGGGTGAACTGGACTCAAACACACCCATTACAAAGAGCTAGTGCGATTTAATAATGTACAGTGAGCATAATGCAGCCCACAGGAAAATGTGGCTTCATAGTAACTATCCAGAAAAATAACAGATGATACCATGACGTTTGTAATGGTGGATGGTAAATACCACAGACTCGTCTTGGGGAATACAGCCATACAGGCCATGGATCGGATCAGTGTGCAGTGTCAGACTTTTATTGTTGCAGTACAAGAAGCAAAAGAGGGAGTCCCATGGACAATCAAGACAATTTTAAAAGCACATGGGGATGTTTTCAAAGGTGACAGTTGCCTCAAAGGACAGCTGCGACTGGAAGTAGACCTCACAGTAGAGCTCGAGTGCATACCATGAAGGAAAATTCCAGTGTCACTACATAATCCAGTATGCAAGGAGCTCAAAAGTCTGCAGAGCAGGGGTATTATAGCACCTGTAGAGGCCAATACCGCATGGGTAAGCAGGTGGTAAAGAAGTCATCAAGCAAATTACACATTTGCATAGACCCAAAGCCAACTGAACCAGGCACTGAAAAGATCCACTGCCCACAATTGATGACATCTTGCCAGAACTTTCCAAAGTCTGGATCTTTACACTGTGATGTGAGGAGCAGGTTTTGGCAGGTAAGCCTGGGAACAGTCCAGCCTGCTGACAACCTTTGCAAACACCATTTGGTCCCTACAGATAATTGTGCATGCCAATGGGCATAAGCCCAGGACTAGACATGTTCCAAAGAAGACTCACCCAAGTGCTGGAAGGACTGCCTGGTCTGAAAATAACTGCAGATGATATCCTCATTGTAGGTGAAGGAAGCAATGATACAAAATCTGAACAGGACCATGAGAGAAAACTACAAGTTTTTCTCAGAGATGCAGAGACAAGAACACAAAACTCAACCCAGAAAAAATGCAACTCAAATAGTGCAAGGTGACATATATTGGTCATCTACTCACAGCAGAGGACTGAAAGCAGATCCCAACAAGATCAAGGCAGCCAAAGACATGCCAGCATTAATGGATGTGAAAGGGGTTCAACACCTCAGACGAATGATACATTTTCTGTCCAAATTCTGTCCACACCTGTCTGTAGTAGTAGAACCCAAAACAGCTCACAAGGCAGGATGCTGAGCGGTGTGGACAGCTCCTCAACAAGCAAGCATTTGACATGCTGAAATAAATGATAAGGGATGTCCCTGTCCTGAAGCACCACCAGCCAGCAGAGCAACTGACACTCCATTGTGAGGCATCAAAGGAGTGGATGCAGTTCTTCCGCAGGTGCAGCTGGTCACTTATGCCAGCAGAGCCCCATCAGAGACCAAACAGGGGTACACACAACTAGAAAAAGCGTTAAAAGTGACTATGGTATTTTTAGAGGAGCAATTCTATCTCACTCAGTGCAATAAGACCACAAACCCCTAGAGAAAATCACAGCAAAGCCCCATCTTAGTGCTCCAAAGAGATTGCAGCACATGTTGCTACATCTCCAGTGCGAATGGGTAGAGATAAGATATTGTCCAGGATGATTACTGCTGTTAGCTTACACTCTGAGCAAGCTTACACTCTGAACATATACTCAGCATCAGCGAGTTGGAGGAAGGTAATCAGGACTTTTAAACCATTAACATACTGCACTATCTCCCAGTTTCAACAAGAAAGCTGATGGAAATCCAAGAGCCTATGGAAAAGGACATCCAACTACAGACTGTCAAGAGAGCAATATCAGCAGGGTGGCCAGAACACAAAAACCAAATACTGGTAGGAGCAGGATTATATTTCCAAATTACAGATGAGTTGAGTGTGCAGGACAGAATCATTTTCCAAGGCCAGAGAGCAGTTGTCCTCACCTCATTATGTAAGGGCGTCATGCAAAAAAGACATGCCTTCACTTGAGCACTGACAGCTGTCTTATAAGGGTTGAAGTGTGTGTTTACAGCCTGGTAATGAATACACAAGTCTGTTCCTGTGATACACCTTCTGGTTGTGTGATAACCACCTGCAGGTTATCATGTGACCTACCCAACCAAGCATGGAAAAGATTATTTACAGACTTTTTTACCTTCAGTGAAAAGCAATACCTGATTACAGTGGGCAACTATTCAAATTTTTGGGAGGTGGATGTCCTGCCTGATACAAGAAACAATCAGTGATTGGCAAACTGAAAGTCCAGTTTGCTAGACATGGCATCGCAGACACTGTATTCCCCAACAACAGACACCAATTTGCCTTGGAAGAATTCAAGGAATTTGCACATAAAATGGGAGTTTGAACACCATACCTTCCCCCTGCCCCAGCACAGAGTAATGGTAAGATGGAATCAGCTGTGGAAACATCTAAGAGACTGTAACACAAGGCTGGCTCAGATGCCGTGTTACCATTTTTGGCAAAGAGGAAAACCCCATCACAGGGATGCCAAAACAATCCAAGGCAGGCACTGGTGGGATGAAGGACCAAAACCCTGCTACCCATGAGGGGAAACCCTTTGCAGCCAGAAGGCTGGAGATAACACTGAGAGGAGATGGCCACCACTCAGAGAAAGCAGGCACTAGAGTATGACAGGTCAGCCAAGGACCTACTGACTGAAAACAGGTATTCCTGTGAGTGTCCAGCCATTACAGACACTAGAAGGAGTGAACTAAAGGGTGCAGTGGCACCCAGGTAATACAAGGTGATTACCCAAGAGGGAAAAGTGATCTGAAGACAACATCCAGAGAGAGCCTGCAGAGACAAAGAGATCATCAAAGAATGGAGAGTCAGAGAACCATCTGGAGGCCAACTCCAAAGTAAGGGAGGATCCTGCACAGAGAGCTGGTTTGCTAGTCTCAGAGATAAGTAACTCCTGGTGTGTTGCCTGTTGAGGAGACCAAATTGTTTTAAAAACTATCTAACCAGCAGAGTCGGGGGGTAAAGGCAAGACTTCAACTTGGCTCTGTGCTAGTAACCTCTAGCCAAAGGGACCTGGGATGGGGATCTGGGTCTCAATTATTTGTTTTTCATGTTTTTATTAAAATGTTTGTAAAATAGGGAAGTTGTATCATTATCAGTGGAACTGGAGTCAGAAGGCCCATGTTCCTTGGAGGAACTGTTATTGATAGGATGCTGTGGGAACAAGGAATTAGTAGAGTTAGACTGGAAGCAACAGAGTTGAGACAGAGCAGTCCACAGGGTTTAATAAAATTATTTGTTCAGCTTCACACTGTGAGAGTAAAATACTATAACTCTACCTTTGTTTTTTTGCTTAGTCCCTGTCCCAAAGAGATTACAGGCGTACAGTGTCTATCTTGTCTTGTACAGTGCTTGCTACATTGTCAGTGATTAACAAATATTAATGTCTCCATTTTCTGAAACTATAGAAACATTGTTAGGAATTCCAAGTTCATTTTCCTATGCGAAAGACTTACTTACATAATGCTTTGAAATGTTTTCACCAGAACAAAAGGACACAAAAGTTTTTATTCTACCATGACATTGATACTAAGCATGTAGTTATACATTGGGATTAGATCTCAGTGGGATTCAAACAAATAAGACAACTTGTTTTTGCAGACTCAGTTTTGCAGACCATACTCTTGGCACTTAAGTCTTCTGAACCAGTTGTAGAACAATGAGGGACCGAGGCAAAAAATGAGGACTTCAGGGATACACTTTTCACATTCCTACCTCACAGGTGAGAGACTCATAACACTTTGTCAATCTGGAGCAAAGTTTCTCAATGCTTAACCATAAACCCTGTCTCCCTCTGCTGCTCTCCTTTAGCCTGTGGACAGTTTGGACAGAAGTAACGTACTTTCTCTCCAAAGGTCAGCTCTTCAGAAATCCTGAGTTCCCTATTAAGATGGATTAGACAATTTTTCCCCTTTGATTTTTGTCAGTATCCTATGGAGCAGCAGTATCTTTCAAACATTCTACCAGATGAAGGCAGTAAGGAATGTAAAAAACAATACAACACCCCCTGGAATGCTTTGCTTGTTATATGCTATATACTTTTGAGGGGTTTAACCTTTCTCTGAGTAGATGTGTTTATAAAATGTCATTCAGTGAGTCATATCACACTTCTGCTTGCTCTTAAATTCTAGCAAATGAGCCTTGAAATGAAGTGTGAATAAAAGTCCAGACATAACAAGAGAACTTTGATATACAGTATTCTGGCTTACAGCAAAGCTACTGTGCATCACTCTTGGACAACATGGGGCTGTCTCTCATTTACACTCAATCATACTTTTCCATAATATGTAGGGTGACCAGATGAGAAGACCCGAAAATCAGGACTTCCCACCCAAACTTGTTGAGCAAAAAAACCAACCCCCCCCCCCCGGAAAAACGGAAGAAGACCGGAAATCAGGACAAAAGGCGTCCCGATCGATGGTCGGGACAAATGATCAAAAATCGGGACGGTCCCGATTTTATCAGGACATCTGGTCACCCTAATAATATGTGGCATCACGTGTATTCAGTACTTAGTCTACACTATATCTCTCATTTGGCATCACTTAGCAAATGTTGACTATCCCACTCCCATGCCCACCTTCACTTCACTCTCCTTCACATGCACAAGACTTAACTGTAGGATTTTGCAATGCTATACAGGATGTGTTCCCTCATGAGAATTCCTGTGGTATCTCTGAACATTGCCAGTGCTCAAAAAAAGCTCCAAAGGCATGTCAGGTGGACTTAATCTGATGAGAAGCCATTTCAAGATGGCACCTATGAGCTAGGTATGAAGGAATTTGTGCATTTTATGATTCAAAATCCTGTAGAACCCACAAGTCTATCAAACTTTTAAAGTGATGTCGCTGCACTGCATATGCATGGGTTTTTTGTCTCTCTCAGACAGTTGCTTGTGAACTATAATAGCACCATATGGTCTGTAAAAGGCATACGGTGAGATCCTAGCCCCACTGAAGTCAATAGGAGTTTTGTCACTGACTTTAATGGAGCCAAGATTTTACCAATAGATTGTTTTATAAGTATATTTTAACATCGATTTCCCATAGCAATCCAAGTCAGCTTGCCTCCCAAAGCATATCCTGGAGCAGAACTGATCTACACTATCCCTCACATTGGCTTTTGCCTCAGTTCTAGAGCAGTACCATATATACAGCTGGTGAAACTCGCACAGCTTACGGAATCCAACTACACACCCAAAAATTGGGGGAATAATAAATAATGAAGAGCATAGGTCACTGTAAAGAGTAATCTGCTTGGTAAACTTGTTGCAAGAAAACATTATGCATTTTAATATGGCTAAATGTAAATGTATTCATCTAAGAACAAACAATGTAAGCCATAATTACAGGAATGGGGGACTCTATCCCGGGAAACAGTAACTTTGAAATAGAATTGTGGATCATGATGGATAATTAGCTGGAAAACAAGCTCCCAATGTGATCCTGTGGCCAAAAGAGCTAATGAAATCCTTGCAGGCACAGGCAGGGGAATCTTGAGCAGGAACAGAGAGGTTATTTGACCTCTATATTTTGGCTCTGGTGTGACAGCTGCTGGAATACTGTGTCCAGTTCTGGTGCCCACAATTCAAGAAGGATGTTGATGAATTGGAGAGGGGTCAGAGAAGAGCCACAAGAATGATTATAAGATTAGAAAACGTGTCTTATAGCTCTATCTAGTTAGCTTAACAAAGAGACAATTAAGGGGTGACTTGATGACAGTCTGTAAGTACATACATGTGGAACAAATATTTAGTAATGGGCTCTTAAATCTGACAGAAAGGCATAACACAATCCAAAGGTTGGGGAGGATTCTCCATCACTGACAATTTTAAAATCAAACTTGGATGTTTTTCTAAAAGATCTGCTCTAGGAATTATTGTGGGGAAGTTCTATGGCCTGTGTTATACAGGAGGTCAGATGAGATGCTCAAGTGATCCCTTCTGACTTTGGAATTCATTCATCTATTAGTCCAGCAGTTCTCAAACAATGGGGTAGGTCTTCCAAAAGAGGTGCAAGCCGTGTGGGTTGTTTTTTTTTAAATAAAGAACTCTGGCTGTCAGCCTGGGTGGCTGGGGCTCATGCAGAAGGGCCATGCACACCTGGGATGCAGGGATAAAGGGGACAGCCGGAGTCCTGCCGCCCCGGGGCTGACAGCTGGAGTCCTGTCACCTGGAGGCAGCCTGGGCTCTCCTCCCACCCCACCCCTCCATTCCTCACTGGAAGGCAGCCTGGAGGTGGCGGGGCTCTGGCTGTCAGCCCCAGGGTGGCAGCAGTAGTGCAGAAGTAAGGGTGGCAATGGGACGTTAAGTCCTCTGTGAAAAGTGATATTGACAAATGTAACTTTTCACATTGCCTCCCTTACTTCCGTGGTGCTGCTGGCCACACTGGGGCTATGCTGGGGGGGGGGGGGGGGGCGGCGGGAGAAGAGGCATAAACAACAATAGACACAAAGAAGAGGGGCCTGATCAAATAAGTTAGTGAACCATTGTATTAATCTAATAAGAATCTCAGGAGGAGCAAGTATGTGACCATGCTCGCTACACAGTGAAGCAAGGAGAAGGCAGAAAAGGAAGAAGGTAGAATTATCAGACCAATATAAAAGAATACTTCTTTTTATGCTGATATTCTTTGTCAGCCTATCATGTATAACAAATTCAAACCCAGAACAAATTCTAACATTTCGGACATGCTGCAAAGGCCATCTTTTCTGACTGTGCTTAGCAGGTGAGTTATTATGGGTAATTGTGATTATATTTTGGAGAAACATTATTATGAATCTCAACACCTTCCTGTCGCTTCCAGTTCTAAGGTTT
Organism: Macrochelys suwanniensis; assembly: GCA_033296515.1. Classification (NCBI taxonomy): domain Eukaryota; kingdom Metazoa; phylum Chordata; order Testudines; family Chelydridae; genus Macrochelys; species Macrochelys suwanniensis. Next base: position 80,886,788 of record CM065779.1, read on the forward strand.
AGCTATATCAGATGCTGGTAAAAGCTCTGGCTCAATTGCCTTTATTGTCCCTGACTTGTTTCTTCATTTTTGGTGTCACCTAAAATGTACTAAACTGGATAAAAATCACTAAGTTAGAGCCTGACGCTGTTAGAAGTACCAGCAATAAGGTATCAGCAGTAGCTGCAGCAGTGAAGTATTGGTGACTCAATGTACTAATTAATACCTATTACTTATTAAGAGCAAACACTTTCTAGCCTAACCACCATACAGTCAAAGAGGCAAAGTTGAAGCCTAATGCTCCAATTTAAGAGAGCTAATACCTCCAACAGTCCAGTCTATATCCACATAGCTACCACAATCATGGGCATATAGGTTACCTAAAAAGAGCAGTGAGAGTGATGCATTCAAAGCCAAGCACCTAACATTGCCCGCAATTCCCTCATACCCACATGGATGTGGCAGCAAAGAAAATCGTATTTTTAGAACTTGTGTGGCAAATTACCAAATGCTGGTAAATCCTGCAAAAACCAGCAGTTTTGCCCTGAATCATGGAACAGAATTTTTTTTGCATTCACACCTCACTTTTTTCATTACTGTGAAGAGGTGTGATTCTATGCAGAAAAAATGGTTATTCTGCCTTGCTGAAAAACTGCCTGTGTCTCAGGCCTGAAGATGACAAATTATTGGGATGGGGAATTCTAATCTCTGTAGGTCTTACTATTTGATCATAATTAATATTATTTGTTAAAGGACAGTACTGTCCTATGCATTATAAAAGACTTGTGCTAGACCTAGCTTGTTCTTCTAGACACTTCTGCATCTGTGACGGCTTACAGAGGTTGTTTAATCGCATGCCTGGAACAGTCCCTGCTGAGAATGATATTAAGCTTTAATTAAGTTTCTTAACATAGACACATGAGAAAATGCTGGAAAACTAAAAAAACAACTTCTCTGGTGTACCTAGTCCTCATCTGAGTGGTGAATTACACCTTCCCCAGGATAGACAATGTGTTCTTCTCAAAGGTCCCCAAAATCTCACAGCAGCTGGTAGGGCAGTTTATGACATCAGTTAGATCACTATTTCTGCCCAAGATAGCCCACAGGAGCCCATCAGTCCTATACCTCATGCACTGTTTTGTCTGGGTCTATATGGGGAGTACTCAGGAGAAGGGTTTTCAAAATGTTGCCATTTTAATGACACACGGCTGTATTCTGCATACACCATTCTTTTAAAATCTCCTACAGCTAGTGTAGGTGTTTGGTGCCTTCCAGAGGCAAAGATCTGGTTAAATACAAAGTTCTGAAAACATGACAATGTCAAAGAACAGTATTGTTGTGATAGATGAAAAGTACAGAGTTGTCTGGGAGCTTCAAGTATGCAAGATATAGGGCCATTATTTATCCCTGGAGTAACTCTGTTGACCTTAGTGGATTTACACCAGTGATGAATGTGGTCCATAATGTGCAAGGTTGATTTCCTTTGTTTCTTCTAGAAACCTCACAAGTTTGTCTCTACAGAGAATTCATCTTTTAACAGAGATGAGTCTGAGCTGCATTATCTGGATCTGGACTATTCCTTATTCAGTGATGTCTGGATCAACAGTTTTAATTAAGGTGCAGCTACAGTTTTTAATGGTTTCCACTGTGAATGTTGAAATGGGTTTCACAAGTGGATAGGGAGTATAAACAATGATATGCTGAAATATATCTAATTCAACCAGCATAAACCATAATAATCTGTTTTAATAATATTTGGGGTGGGGTGTGGTTGGAGGAGATAGTTAGACATAAAAATCAATAACATTCCACCTGCAGGTTTTTCACCCATGAACCAGTAATAAGTGCATTCTGTAATAAGTACAATCTGTATCTAATCATAATGATATATAACGAAATTGAAAGGAGTACATTCCCTAGTTACCCTTTATTTACTGGAAATCTACTCTCATATGTTGTACATAGTGTACTGTAGATAGTTATGTCAAGTTATTATGACTGATTTAAAGTCCAATGAAAATACCGTACGTTTGGTATTGTGCAAGATTTCTTCTTGTCCCTAATGAACCATGTTCTGCCAAAATAAAGAAGAGGTTTAGAGGATTACTAGAACTCTCTGAAATATTTTATGCCCTTGTTTTTTAAACAAAAAAAGAAGAAAAAGAAGAATCTCCTTTCTGGGTTTTGTAGCACATGATATGGATTCATGTGTGCCAGACAGCCTAAAACTGGGTTCACTAGACCAGGTACTTAAAAAAAAAAAAAAAAAAAACAGTCCAAACTCTCAGATCTACAAAAGTGATCTCCATATTATATTTTTAGCATCCGAAAATGTGCTTACATCTGTGATTTCCTGCTCTTGCCATTTGAAACTCACATGCATGCTAATTGGAACAGGGAAGAATTTCACGCTCAATAAACAAAGAGCAATTAGGAAAATGAGCAACTTCAAATATGTAGGGCCATGTCATGTCTCGTCCTGCACAGAGGAGGCAGATGGCAAAAATACTCCTTCCCACCCATCTCTTGTGCACAGGGCAGCTGTAATTTGGTTGCCAGGAGTTGGTGAGTACAGAAAATGAGCATTGCTGGAAGCCCTAGCTGGTCCCAGAGGAGGATGACTTGGTGGAATGGGGTCGTACCAGCACATTGGCAGAGCTGCACTTATAGGAATCCTAGTGACATCTTTTCAAAGATGCACCAGGAGCCAGTTCCTAGTACTTCCTTCCAGCACTAATGGCAGCATACTACCTTTCAAAAGTAGGATCCCAGCAAGCAGTGCCACTTAGGAGGTGCACCACTAATATAATTATTAATCACATTTATTATGGGAGTGCCTAAGGGCCAATCAAGAGCGGAGCCCCACTGTGCTAGGCACTGTACAAACACAGAGAAGTACAGGGGCCTCCAACTCACAGCACACCTTTCCTATTGTGCATAATTTTACCATCTGTATAATATGTTGAGCCAGACAATTTACTTTCAATATGTAACTTAAACCCACCTCCCAACTTAACTGGATTCGACCTTTTTGCAATACTACCCTTTTGAAAAATATTAAATTGTTCATTTCTACTTTGAATAGTGCAACAGGTAGTTTTACCCAGAAAACACAAGCTGTAATCATGGTAATGTGAGTATACTAACTAGAAAAGTGTTAAGTGATTCAGGAAAGATCTAAAATAAAGGATGGAAAAGTTTAATATACCACATTGCATTCTGTGGACTGTGCAGAAGAAGGAGCTGTAGACTTTTGTCCCACATCTTTTGGAAGCATCTGTGGATTGTCTGGAAAAAGCCTAGGTGGATGTTCTTGGATTTCAGGCTCTGCTTTATTGTCAAGGAGGGGAGCTATCTGAATGGAAAGAGATGCTGTGTGTAGCTCAGGCACAGGGTTAAAGGTAGGTGAGACAGGCCTTTGTGGAAATGTTGGCACTTCATCAGACTTGGGCTGCTGCTGTGTATTATGAGGAACATTATTCAGTGAGTCTTGTGTCCGGGTTAATTTCAGGGTAGAAACTCTGCGTTTTTGAGATGCTTGTCTGTGGCCTTGATGAAGAGTAGTTCTAATGCCAGCTACTGCTTTTGTGCTTGTGTTGGAGACTGAGGCCAGTGGTTTAGTGATTCTTTGTGCATAGGACACACGTGTGTTAGATTTTTTAGAATACATTGTCCTCTGGATAGCCTCCTTGTTAGTATAGTAGACAGTATCTGAGGGGAGTTTTTTAGTTGGCCTGATCGTTATTGACTGGAAATTAATTTCATCCTTCAAGTGATTGGTTATTCCAGATCTACGAAAACTTTCTTTTCTAGGAGGTGGCAGAGGTGCCTTATTTGCCAAAAGCATCCACACACAGCAAAACAACATTGAAGGAGAAACAGAGAGAAAGTAAATGTTAGCAGGAAAAGTAACTTGAGTTAGACTCTTAACTTTAAACAAAAGAACAAGGGCCTGATCCAAACTCCATTCAATACAATGGAAAGACTTTGGATCAGGTACTACATTGTACCTGATGATAATATTGTATTTTGATGTCTAGGAAATCACAGATTCCATTTGTTAATGGAAAGAGTGAATTGTGATCCAAACTGAGTCCATAATATCAAATATATTTTATTTTGCACCGACACTACTGTTTGAGAATTATCACCAAATTTTACAGAGATTTAAATAGTTCATAAAATGTACTCGACATATCATTTTAACTGACAAGCTACTATTTATGAGTAACATACATACATATTACACACACACACACACACACACACACACACACTTTTAAAGCTTTGGAATAAAATAGTAATACAAATACTATTATAAGTATGTTTCTGAATTAAGGCATATTGTTTCATGGCATTTTCTATAATTGTTATATAGTTTAGCAAAGTTAGCTGAAGAACAGTACTTCTGGTTATTCTTAAATTACTGGTAATCTAATTCAACTTTATAATCAGTTATTATTTATTCCATAAATAATGTATTTCTTTGGAGTGTAAAATATTAATCAATACCCTTTGAAGTCCAAATACAATTATATACAATTTTGATTGAACCTGGCCTATTTTTATTTGCTTACAGCCTTGCTCTTTGAAAGTAGTTGGTTGTGTTACTGAATCAGCTGACTTGTGTCCTGTATAGTGTATGTTTATGTGTACAGCAGAAACAGATAATACAACACGTAACAACAGGTGCAGGTGCTACCAAGAACACATCTGGATAATGCACTCTAGGGCATCACACCTGCATGTAATGCACTCGTAAGCTAACACTTAGACTTAATATCAAAGGATGAAACTGTGTGTGAAGGTTTACCTGAGTTGGTGACTTCTTTTCTTGTAGGTTTGGCCGGACACTTCTAAAGCCTTTTGCTGCAAGAGATGAACTACTAGCGTCTCCATTCAATGTCTCTCTACTTCCATCATTGTAAGATGTCCAAGCTTTCGTGAGGAAAAAAATCAAAACAAATGTTTGGTAAACAGTCCCTATATATCCATGTCCCTATATCTATCTATCTATATTCCAGTCCCTGTATATCCATAATAAATATATATATATTCCAGTCCCTATATATCCATAATAAATCTACCTATTGCACAAACTGTTGAAATGACAACTTTCTAGTTAGTAGCTAGAATTACTATCGATAATATATACATCGAAAGGATAGTTAAATGGATAAGCTACAACTTCACAAGCTGTGATTTTGTCAGCTAGATCAGCATTGTTATTATTTTACTTATATTCTGATAGCTCCCACAATATACATGGATTCATAGACACATAGATTTTAAGGCCAGAAGGGACCACTGTGACCATCTATCTGACCTCCTGCATAATTCAGGCTATAGGATTTTCATTCATTCTTGCTTCAAGTCCAATAGCTTTGGTTGAACTAGAATACCTTTTTAGAAAAGCATCTCATCTATATTTAAAGAGTTCCAGTGATGGTCAATTGTTCCAATAATCTGTTCCTCATTTATAATCTAAATCTATCTTCCAACTTCCAGTCATTGGATCCCATTGTTATACCTTTGTCTTTTTAGACCGAAGAATCTTCTATTCTCAGATTTCTGTTCCTCATAGTCTAGTTATTGCCAAAAAATAAATGAAGACACATTCCTGACCTGAATATCTTATAGACTGGAAGATAAGATGAAGGGTGGGGAAAAGGAATACAGTATGCAAGCAGGATTCTCAGGGTAATGATTGGGATAGTAGTATTCTCTGTATTTGCATGGGAGACTTCAAAAGAAATCTTCAGTGCCATTGGAATGCATGATGAATCAGTAGGTTGTATTCTTCTATCTAAGTCAGTTTTTAGCTAATACTACTGTATTACACTACGGTCTTGCTGGAAATGCTATCTTTTGGATGAGACCTAAACTTGAGCTTTTAATCACTTGTAATTATTAAAGATCCAGTGGCACTTTTTTTAAGAGTAGGTGTTAAACTAGGTATTCTGGCTAAATTCCTCCCTGTATTCCTCCCCTATAATTTCAGTTTGATAAGACATTTATCACTTTCTGTCCTGATCTGTTATGATGCATTGTTAAACCACTGCTGCATTTCAGTCTAGAGGCGGCTGCACTTACTAGTGAGCATTCTGTATTACGCATCCCATAAAAACAGGAACAAAACAGATTGTATGGCATATATGATATCTAACTAACTGTTGGACAAAATTGCCCTGGAAGCCTTGACATTACTTCGGACAGGTGGTTGTTTGCTGGAGGTTCTCAGTCACAGGTTTTACCGGAGATAGTTTGCAAAAATCAGTAAAGTAAGGTGCACTGGGATCCATTTGGATGCATGATGCTATATAAATGGAAGATTGCTATAATTCATACAGGTACAATACCAGTACACTTATGCATAAAGAAAATCATATTTTAGTTACCTGAATCTGGAGACTGAGAATCAGGTCCTAAAAAAAGAAATAGCCAAGTTAGTGTGTGCTGGAAATTAAAATACTGTAGGCAATTCTGACAGCGTTTTTGGTGATGGAACAGCATGCTGCACGTGACACTGGACCTGGTTCTACATTCCTTGCACACTCAGACCTCATATTGACTTTGGGAAGATTTTAATATATGCAAGGATTGTAGGACTAGGCGCACAGTATACTTTGATAAGAACATATATTTTTTAAAAAGACAGCGATTTTGATCAAATTGTAGTAGGTTGGGTGATGTTTTGATGGATGTGTTTGTTATTGTTCTGTGTATGTGGTGCCAAATTCTGTACCCATTTATACCCACGCTGGCCCAGCGAAGTCACTAAGGGTGCGCAGTGTAACTTGGTCAGACTTTGATCCATATTGTCTTACCAAGTGAAGCCATTTTCTTAACAATCAAAATCACCGATCCTAACAATATTGAATCATTCTGAGTACTGGGCTAATTAAATAAAGGTATCTGAGAGAATCTAATGGAAACTCAAGGATAATAGTGGTGGTGCTTTTTAAAGTCTGCAGCTGCTGCTACCAAGAGAATTTAGCCATGAGGTCACATACTCAGTGAGCCTCCACCACAGTCAAACTAACCTTGTCATAGAGAAATTGATTTTAAGCTATATATATATATATATATATATATATATATATATATATATATATATATATATATATATATATATATATATATATATATATATATATATATATATATATATATATATATAAGCTTAAAGATAATATAGATATATCATCATCATTATTCTTTTTCCCAACAACTTTAATTGCCTATGCTTCAGTATGCGAGGATATTTTCTAAATGCATCACCACTGAGTCTTCTTTGTATTTAATTAAAGATCATTTCATAGACCATTTTAAAGAAGTTGATGTAATTGTACGTGTAGAAATTAATCTAATTTAAGGAAGCTCAGCAGTAATTGTTATAATCTCAGAAGAGCCAGTTTACACTATACAGAAAAAACTTTGTTTCTAATAAATTTTCTCTGAAGTTGCACAATTGGATAAGATCTATATAATAGGTACTGTTATTGAAATTACATACTAACAACTCGCCTCCTGTTACCTATATATACACCTCTGAATATTGCACTGTAAGTAACCAATGTTTATTGCTCAATAAAATTACATTTTATCAAGGATTATGTTGAGCTGTGACAATTACTACATTGTAGTTATGTAAATCACTGCTACATCAGACAAGGAACAAAACAAACAAACAACATTGTTGCCTGGTTTTTCAGTAAACTCTATAATTTATTGTCTTCTTAAATCTAGATACCAGTGCTTTAAGAGGGCATGGAGAGGCTTCATTCAAAAACAAGGGGGCCATACATGAGTGATGTGAGATTTCTGGATAGCGCCAGAATATGGGAAACTACAGGATGTTTCTAGAGTGTTTGGCAAAGAGAAAAAGAGAAATTCTGTCCATATATACAGTATATTGGCATGGGGTATGTTTGGGTGTGTGATTATTAGATGATCTAAAGGTGGACTAATTTGAAAAAAGTTATCCACATGTATGCAATTCTTTTTCCTTTGGAAAAAATTCATATGGATTCTTTATGTGCGACAATCCAATCCACTATGTTAATAATCCACTAACCAAAATTATCTAAATAAGAATTGGCACTATGGACCATCACTACCTTTATAGACTATTAAGTACAGTAAACAAGACCTTTTAAAAGTCTCAGTTTGCAGGTTTACATGACTGACTTTGCAAGAGGTGTTTTGGAATATCAGGCTAATAATATGCATTTTCTGAAGTCTATAATGGATACACACAAAATAATCTCCTAAAAGTCCAATTCTACTACCTTTATTCACACTGAGTACCATCTTATTTTAAAGTAGTCCCACTCATTTAAATTAGATTTTTGTCCTTGCGGATTAGATGCTCACATCTGGACTTCTTGTGAAATTTACAAAAATAAACTTTTCCTATTTCGTATTTATTTTTTGAGTTAGTTCACAGTTAACTATCTGTAAACATAAAGTTAAAAATACCAAAAGCTGTCTGTGCGTTGGAATTGTACAAGTGTTCTAAAACGACTGTTCTTTGTCTTTTGTGCATTTTAAACACTCCAGAAAAGCTGGCAGGCTGACAGTTAGCATAGCAATTTTCAGCCAGGAGTGAAATTTTATGGCCGACCTAGTATTTATCTCTAAATACAGAGGTTTACAGTTTCTGACAGCCCTTTAGCCAGAGATGTGAAGATGGAGATTCTTCAATCGAATGTGCTAATATGCATTCAGGATGAGATATATTATAATTGCTATAGTAGTATCACTTTGGTGACAAAGTGTGGAAGCTACTTCCTTTGAAAATCTATTGAAAACATCAGTATTTCTTATGATAAACTCCTAGGTGTTGTGAGAAATTGTGCACTCATTCAGTGAAGAATGTTTACAGTTCTACCCTTAAGGTTTTTGACAATTTTTTCTAGTTGAATGACCACAATGATGCAATGGAACACTGGAGTAGATAAAATGGTGGTCTGACTGAAGGTTCATCTTAGACCTCTCATTCCCTCACGCTTCTGCCTCCTTTGTGTATTACACTTGTTTGGCACAGCCACTGAATGCCAAATTGGTGCAAGGTAATCACATAGGTTTTCTGCCCTATTTACACCTAGCATGTAATTTACACTATGATTTAAGTCACCTTGAATATAGCCAACACAGATATGCATTCAAGTTTTACTTCCTTAAACTAGCCCTCAATTTAGTCCTCTAATTAAGAAATAGTTTTGCCTATTGAATATTTTCTGTGTTTTTATTTTGTTTTTAAATTTCTAGAAATATTTTCTTGAAAATAGGATTTTTGTTTCATAAAAGTTCATTTGGCTCTTATTGCTTATTTCACAACTGAAATTATAATCTTCTGTTTGTGATAGCACAATAGTCTCAAACTGGTTGAAACATAGGGAGCAGAGAATTATAACTTTAACAGAAGTCACTGAGATTTTAAGAAACAAACCCCAGTTTTCATGCAAGTTCTCCTATTAACAAAATAGGGGGCTAAGAGGGGGCAGGTGTGAAGAAGGGGAAAATACCCAAAATACTTGTCACAGAGGCAAGATTTTTTTTTAAATTAAAACAGCTTTTCAAAAATTTCCCAGGAGGTTTCACCTATCCTTCAATGTCCACTACCTATAGCCAGAGGAAAAAGTAAGATTACATCTCCATAAACAAAATATGTTCAGAGATTTTGGCATCATAAAACTATATAAATTAGGCCTTGCCAGTGGAGTAGCCATTTTGATTACCCTCCTGGCAGACTAATTCTACAGAAACATATAATGTCACACAAAGCCATTCAAGGGTGGTATCCCACTGGTTAGTTATACCTGCAGCCAATAGGTTTGGAGAACTTTGAACTCTCTTCACAGCTGTTAATGTGACAGACATTGCAGCAGGTTTGCGAGCACAGCCACCGCTATCTGGAAGCACAAAATGATATAGACACAGGCCCAAGACAAAGGAAGCAAGCACATGCAACATATTACATGGTGTGAGATATGCCAAACGTACATCAAAAAACACGTGCAGTTAGGAATTGCTGCTGATAGTTGCGTGTTTATAAAACCCACAGATTAGCAGAATACACTATAGGTTTCAGGAGCTCAGGATATCTAACATGGTAAGTATTCAGTACTTAATACATTGTGACAATGTGCGTATTCTGGTGCCAGAAGGGCTGCTTATGAGGAGCTAAGGCTACGAGTTGGTCAGGGAGATCATGGATTCTGTGATTTTATGTGATTTCCGTGACTTTAGCCCCACGCTGAGGGACTCAGGCTTCCGTGATATATTGTTTATTGCCCGCATCCTGCCCATGACTTTTACTAAAAATTGACAAAATCTTAGCCTTATGTACAGCTAATAATGCACAACAAATAGTTAATTAAGATGAAAATTAAAATCTACATAATACTTGTCAATAATCAGCACTGTAAAGCCATTTTATTGTATGCACAAAAAAGGCATATTCACAAGACAGGCTTATGTTTTATTACATGACAGTGTTTTTGTAGTGCACTTTGCATCTATATAGAATATCTTAAACACAAGTGACAAAAATTGCCCATTTTTTCCTTGGTACAGAAGAGGAGGGAGACTATATCCCTGTTCTTCTTTTTAAAGACTCCTCATTCTGGCATCTCTACTTAATGGAAGACTGATGCTCTTGCCTCTGAAGCCCAGCAATGTCCTGGGAGAATAAGTGGAGATTAACGCAAGGTGCTCTCTCCCTACTATGACTGACACAAAATAAAAGTTTGGGACAGATCTAAGATCATTGTGAAGGAATCAGAACACACAATTGTCTCCCTCCTCAGCACTTGCGGAGTTAGGGGAAAATCCATCTCAGATAATCCTTTTCTTCTCCATTTATTCCCCTCTTCTTTCTCTCCTACTAACTGAGGGCTGGAAACTGTATGGAGATTCTGTGCCCACTGGCACTGTATCACTCTTAATGGCAGCAGTTAGCATGTCATGGGATTGGACCTTTCATTATAGGGCAATCACTGTTCTCTATCATATTTGCAAAAACAGTTCAGAAAATATTCTGCTTGAGTACTTCTATTTCGAATCAGCCTATTCTCTGCTCTTTACTAGTATTAAAATTCTGTACCTTATTATTCATTCTGGCTGAAATTTTCAGTCGATGAGACTTAAAATCACTTAAAATCGTTAGGCACCTTAAAGCCCTTTGGAAACCCCCCCAAAAAGCTCTGTGATAGACAATAATGTTTAAACATAATGCTATGTATCTATCTGTTGGATAGATGGATATTGATGATGTTAGACTATTTTCACCAGTTTTTGCTCTGGACATTGACTGTTTGTTCCAGATCCCCACCCACAATCTCTTCATCTCAGTCTTACTTTACCTGCCCTGAGTGCTCCCCTCCTTCCTTCCTTCCCTCTTCTCCCCTTCTTAAACCTCCCTCTTTTCCTTTGCCCTTCTGTTTAGCTAATCCTCCCTTACTAATCCTCCACCCAAAGAATTAACAAGAAAAAAACAAACAAGCCCCACCAACCTTCTCTCCTCAAAATAGTGGCCCTAACATGACATTTGCCAGCCATCACTCTGTTCACTCTACTTGTATGTTGCATCCCTTTCCCCTCCCCTTGGTTTTTCTTGCCTATTTAGATCTTGAACTTTTTGGGGTAGACACTGTCTATTACTCCGAACAGTGCCTAGTGAAATGGGGCCCTGTTCTCAGTTGGTCCCTAGGTCCTACCAAAATACAAATAATAATTATTATTAAGTTCTGTAGAAGAGGGCTGACTTAGCGGATCAAGATAATATAATTTCCTTCATTTAACCAAAAGTGACTTTATGACCGAGTCAGAGACTCTACAGGGACCAAGTATTTCTGTTCTTGTCTCCCAGACAAATTGGATAAATTGCTAGGAGATACATTATGTGATGACTTGCATTAATAAAGTTAATGCACCTACGTTTTGCAGCCTTCCAGAATTGTGTACTCTCTTTCCCTGGCTGCTTTTTATGTGCTTCATTTGCTAGCAGCTGACTTGTTCAATCATTTTAAAATTAGATGCATTTACCAAGCATATTATCCCTGTAAAACTCCTGACTAAAATATTTATGGGTGGACACCAAGGATTTGTTTTTGCAAATTAACTTAGACCATTCATTATCCACCTGTGCCAAAAGACAATATCAACATTTGCATACTGCTATGAAATATGCGATATGTACATTTATTCACTCTGTAAATCCACCGTGGTTCAGCCTTTGCTTTCTTAGGGAAAGATTTTACCCCAACCTGAAAGAAATCTTTCCTGAACCCCCACTTCGGGCCTTAAAACAATTCCTCAATTTCTCCACGCTCATTGTTAGAAGCAAGCTCCCCTCAGAGCAGGACACACCAACTCAAAGCATCAGCAGACCCTGTCAGAACAACAAATCCAAAACATGCAGACATATTTCCACTGCTTCAATGATCAGCACCCCCCACAACTAGAGTTGCTAACTTTCTAATTGTAGAAAACCAAACACCTTTTCCCTGCCCCCTGCTCAACCCCTTCCCTGAGGCTCTGCCCCTTCTCCGAGGCCCCTTCCCCACTCACATCATCCTCCCTCCCTCCATCGCTCACCCCACCCTCACTCACTAGCTCATTTTCACTGAGCTGGTACAGGGGGTTGGGGTGCGGGAGGGGGTGAGGGCTGTGGCTTGGGGTGGGATCGAGGATGAGGGGTATGGGGTGCAGGAGGGGACTCCAGGCTGGGGGGTGGGGTCGAGGGGTTCAGAATGTGGGAGGGGCTCTTGGCTGGGTTGGGGGCTCCAGTAGGGAGTTTGGGTGGAAGAGGGGGTGAGGAGTGCGGACTCTGGGCACTTCCAGAAGCGGCGACCTGTCCCTCTGGATCCTAGGTGGAGGGGCGGCCAGGAAGGCTCTGCGCACTGCCCCCGCCCACAGGCGCTGCCCTGCAGCTCCCATTGGCTGGAGAGACATGGCGCTGCTTCTGGGAACCACGCGGAGCTGGGCAGGGAAGCCTGTCAGCCTCGCTGCACCGCAACTGGACTTTTAACGGCCGGGTCAGCAGTGCTAACCGGAGGCACCAGGATCCCTTTTCAAAACTTGGCAACCCTATCCACAACACACCTTTCAACATCCATGGGTTCTACATATGCCTATCACAACATGTAGTGTACCTCATCCAGTGCACTACATGCCCAAATAACAACTATGTGGGTGAAACCAGACAATCATTATGCTCTTGAATGAACTCACATAGAAAATGAGAAAAGACCAAAACACCCTATTGCCTCAGTCCTCATCCTCAAAGGAAACCTTCACAACACTTTCAAAAGATAAGCCTGGGAGCTTAAATTCATTACTCTGCTAGGCATCAAAAGTCATGGACTGAACAGAGACACTGGATTTATGGCTTATTGCAACAATCTGTGACCCACTATCCCCCTCTTTTTGTCCTATGACAGGAGAGGTGTTAACGGGCCACTCTCCTTTGAATGGCCCCTTAAAATGTGGGTTAACTACTTATGCTAGTACTAGTAGTGGACTCTCTACTCAGACCCTATTCCACCAGCACTCCCAGCTATCTCCGTGACACCACTGATTTCCTGAGAAAATTACAATGCATTGGTAATCTTCCAGAACACACCATCCTAGCCACCATGGATGTAGAGGCTCTCTACACAAACACCCCACACACAGATGGAATACAAGCTGTCAGGAACAGTATCCCTGATGATGCCACAGCACAACTGGTTGCTGAACTCTGTGATTTTATCCTCACGCACAATTATTTCAAATTTGGTGACTATACCTCCAGACCAGTGGCACCACTATGGGCATCCGCATGGCCCCACAATATGCCAACATTTTTATGGCTGACCTGGAACAACGCTTCCTCAGTTCTCATCCACTCACGCCCCTTCTCTATCTACGCTACATTGATGACATCTTCATCATCTGGACCCATGGGAAAGAAACTCTGGAAGAATTCCACCACGATTTCAACAGCTTCCACCCAACCATCAACCTCAGCCTGGACCAGTCTACATGGGAAGTCCACTTCCTAGACACCACGGTGCAAATAAGTGATGGTCACATTAACACCACCCTATACCGAAAAGCCACTGACCGCTATGCCTACTTACATGCCTCCAGATTCCATCCCGGACACACCACACGATCCATTGTCTACAGCCAAGCACTGAGGTACAACCGTATTTGCTCCAACCCCTCTGACAGAGACCAACACCTACAAGATCTTCACCAAGCATTCTCAAAACTACAATACCCACATGAGGAAATAAGAAAACAGATCAACAGGGCCAGATGTGTACCCAGAAGCCTCCTGCTGCAAGACAAACTGAAGAAAGAAACCAACAGAACTCCTCTGGCCATCACTTACAGTCCTCAGCTAAAACCTCTCCAACGGATCATCAGTGATCTACAACCCATCCTGAACAACGATCCCCCACTTTCACAGGCCTTGGGAGGCAGGCCAGTCCTCGCCCACAGACAACCCACCAACCTGAAGCATATTCTCACCAACAACTACACACCACACCATAATAACTCTAACTCAGGAACCAATCCATGCAACAAACCTCGATGCCAACTTTGCCCACATATCTACACCAGGAACACCATCACAGGACCTAACCAGATCAGCCACACCATCACCGGTTCGTTCACCTGCACATCCACCAATGTAATATATGCCATAATATGCCAGCAATGCCCCTCTGCTATGTACATCGGTCAAACTGGACAGTCCTTACGCAAAAGGATAAATGGACACAAATCAAATCTAAGGAATGGCAATATACAAAAGCCTGTAGGAGAACACTTCAACCTCCCTGGACACACAATTGTAGACTTAAAGGTAGCCATCCTGCAGCAAAAAAACTTCAGGACCAGACTCCAAAGAGAAACTGTAGAGCTTCAGTTCATTTGCAAATTTGACACCATCAGCTCAGGACTAAACAAAGACTATGAATGGCTAGCCAACTACAAAAGCAGTTTCTCCTCCCTTGGTGTTCACACCTCAACTGCTAGAAGAGGGCCTCACCCTCCCTGATTAAGCTAACCTCATCATCTCTAGCCTGAATCTTCCCTGCACATTTATATCTGCCCCTGGACATTTCCACTGCTTGCATCCGAAGAAGTGGGTATTCACCCACGAAAGCTTATGCTTCAATACCTGTCAGTCTATAAGGTGCCACAGGACCCTTTGTCGCTTCTAGAAATCCAGACTAACACGGCTACCCCTCTGATACTTATGCTAAACAACCTGTTCCATCTTGCATTTTGCTAGGACACTGGGAATTCCTTTTCCAGACCTTAAGAACAACTCTGTGTGGCTCCTGGATCGCGGAGTACTCTTCAGGGCATAGCCCTCCAGCTGTGCCTCAACTCTGTTGTCTCCCCACTTCCAGGAGAACCGGCAGTCCTTCGCTTGGCCTCTCGCTGCAGTGGCGAACTGCAGCCCCTAGTCCAGCCCCTCGCTCAGGGGAAAACTGCAATCCTTTGGCTGGCCACTTCCCTCAGCAGCCAGTGGGGCAAAGGGGGGAGGGCCAGGCCCGCTTGCTACTCTGGGCCCCAACCCAGGAACCCTATGGCTGGCAGCTTCTCACTGCCTCTCCTTCCCTTCTCTGCCATTACCTGCTTTCCCTGGGCCACTTCCCTGTAGCCCCAGCACCTACTTGGCCCCTGTATCAAGGCCTCAGTCTGAGAGCCAACCAGGCTGGAGCTCCACATGCTTCCCTGACCCTGCCCAGCACTGCTCTGTCCAGGGCTAGCTCCAGGCACCAGTGAGAATGGGGCGGCAGTCCGAGTCCCACGGCGGCAATTCGGCAGCAGGTCCACCGCTCTTCCCGCCGCCGAATTGCCGCCGCAGGACTCGGACTGCCGCCCCATTCTCGCCCACCGCAGCGGCAATTCGGCGGCAGGTCCGCCGCTCTTCCCGCCACCGGACTCGGACTGCCCCCACATTCTCGCCTGCCGCGGCGGCAATTTGGCGGCGACTGCTTGGGGCAGGAAAATTGTTAGAGCGCTCCTGGCTCTGTCCCAGGTCCTTCTCTCTACAGGCAGCCCGTCCTTCTCCCTCAGCTCCTCTCTGCCCTGCAGCCCTTCTTATAGGGCCCAGCCTGGCCCTGATTGGCTGCTTCTAAGCCTTTGTCTGGTTGGCTGGGTTCTGCGCAACCACTCTAAGGGCTGCTATTAATCCTTTGCCAGCCAGTGAGGGGCAGCTGCCCTGTCACATTGAGTAATTTCTTCTTTTAGTGGAACTGGTAATTGCGGACAATTGCTATAGATGTTCACAAGTAAGTGATGTGCTCCTGGATTTGTAAATGTGCAATAGGTGTAAGTTCAGTGTAGGTTCATGATGACATGTTTGTTTAAGCAATCCTTGGGGGTTTCAGTAGGTTGTTATCAAAGTCTGCTCTGGAGGCATTAGGATTAAAGTCCACAACAAAAAGAATTAAACTACACTGAAACTTGTAGCAAAAATCTCACTGGAAGTTAGAACAACGAACCCATATGTCATAGCTATGATGTCGCGGGGAGGCTGTAATTCACATTTGTGATATCAGAGAAATGAAATGTGACATTTTTAAAGGGAGAGACATGAACAAAATAATATTTACTAGATTTGAACCCATGAGACTGCAATATGCAATTGAATTGTAGTCATATGTGTGATGATAATTAGCTGAGTTACCTCTCACATCATAATTTCATCAGCTAAGGAGTGCTTCATAACTACCTTAATTTCAAAAAATATAAATATATGGATCTAAGTTTCTACTCTAACTTCAGCTCTCACCAAAAAAAAGTATAAAACTGGGCAGAGAGAAATTCTGAATATTATTACAATAAATAGTGTCTTTCTTATTAAACTCATGTGACCCACCAGTTACTGAATATAAAAATACAAGCTTCAGATGAATAAAAAGTTACTTCAGCTGATTTGCTCATGCTGCTAATTATTGTGTTCAGAGAATCTACTATCTCTAGTATCATAGCTCAGAGGAAACCTGATGGTGTGGTATTAATTATTTATATACACATCAGGTGAAATCATGACCACAATGAAGTAACTATAAATGTTGCCATTCACTTCAATGGGACCAGGATTTCACTTGTCTACTGTACAGGTCAATCCAGCCCCTATTTAAAGACAGTGGCATAACTCCCATTGACTTCAATAGTGTAGGATCAAGTTATAGTTTTTCTTTGTACTTTGTAATAAACCACAAGGCAAACATTCTACAATTTGTGTTTTGGTTAAGACCAGATTTTACATTTTGATCACAGAAACGTGAAAGATAATGTAAATGTATCACAGCAATACAGGATTGGGAAGGACCTCGAGAGATCATCTAGTGTCCATCCCCGTGCTGAGGCTAGACCTGTGGTGGGCAACCTGTGGTCTTTCAGGGTAATCCACTGGTGGGCCGCGAGACAGTTTGTTTACATTGACCGTCAGCAGGAATGGCTGCCCACAGCTGGGATGTGCTGGCTGCTGCTTCCAGCAGCTCCTCTGGGAGCTGTGGGCGGCTATGCCTGTGGATGGTCAATGTAAACAAACTCTCTTGCGGCCTGCCAGCAGATTACCCTGACAGGCTGCGTGCGGCCCGCGGGCCATAGGTTGCCCATCACCGGCCTAGACAGTCCCTGACACGTGTTTCTTTAACCTATTCTTAAAATCCTCCAATGAGAGAGATTTTCAACATCCCTTGGTTACCTTTTCCAGTACTTATTTATCCTTATAGATAGTTTTTCCTCAAATCTAACCTCGATCTCCCTTGCTGAAGATTAATTCAATTACTTATTGTCCTGCCTTCAGTGGACGTGGAGAATAATTGATCACTGCCATCTTTATAACGGCCCTTAATATATCTGAAGACTGTTACCAGGTCCCCGCACAGTCCTGTTTTCTCAAGACTAAACATGCCTAGTTTTTTAACCTTTCCACACAGATCGTATTATTTAAAACTTTTATAATTTTTGTTGTTCTCCTGTGGATTCTCTCCAATTTGTCCACATCTTTCTAAAAGTGTGGTGCACCAAAACTGGACACACAACTTCAGCTGAGGCCTCACCAATGTCAAGTAGAGCAGAACAATTACTTCCTATGTCTTACACATCTCCTGTTAATACACCCCAGCCTGCTTTAAAACTGTATCACATTGTTGGCTCATATTCAATTTGTGATCCACTATAGCCATTAATTTATTAAATGGCAACCTCTTTTTATATACAAACCTATCTAATAATATACCATGATAATAGGATATTTACAGAAAAGCAAGCATTATAGTACTGTTTTCCAGAGATAAAGGGATGCTATTTTCCCTTGACTGTTATGTATGCCGCTGTGCTGCAAAACGTATATATGCATTGTAAATTTTTTTTTATATATATATACACACACACACACACATTAAATATACATAAACACATACACAAACATGCATATTTCATATATATATACACACACACACACACACACATATATACACATACATATATAAACATGTATGTATATTTTATATGTGGCACATATAAAACATACTATTAAAACAAACATACTATTAAAACAACATCCTGTTTAGTTTAATTTCAATATCATCTTAGTGTAATTTGTGCATGAACATTTAATAATTTGGGCCCTAGTCTGCTTATTAATAAAAGATATAAAAGTAAAGAAAAATCTCACAGAAACAGCATACCTGTATTCATTTTGACACTGGAGGTTTTGTTATAAAAGTCTTCAGTTTTCCTGCAGAAAACAAAACGTTCTATTAATTTGTCACAACGCAATGGTATGTGGTACAAAATGTCAGCAGTGTTTTTGGGGGGTGGGGGAAGAGGGAGACACTGGTGAATCAATGTCATATCAAGGATAGCCCTATTTTAAACACAGGCGTTAATTAAACTGGAACCACTTGTGCCTGCCTCTAAAGTTAAAGTTGAGTCAACACTTCTATTATAACCTACCCTATTTTCAAAGGTTTAGTATCTTAGCTGTAAACATTTGTGATGACATGATATTTGTAATTGACTTTTGGTCTCCAGATTATCAACTGAAGAGCAGGTCACTTACAGAAATGTATAAAATAAAAAAGCTGTTTACAGGTTTTATTTGATACTTTTCCATAGACATGACATATATAATATATATAAAAGTGTTCCTAGTCTTTTTTTTATAACAGCCAAAGTTATTAACTCTTTCCCCCAGCATTAATGTGCCAGAAGTGTAGCTTTATTCATAATTTAATATGGATATTTTTACTGACATTGTGATTTTCACCATTGGTTGCTGCAGTACTAACTACAGACTTAGGATCTGTTCCTGCTCCCAAGGAAATCAATGGTAAAATTCCCATTGACTTTAATAAATGCAAGATTGGGCCCTAACACAGGAAGGTTTCCAAATGCACCTGGCTGTTCCTTAAAGGATAATAATATGCACGGAAACAAATTATAAATACATTAATCCAGGAAGCAGGAACAGTTTGATTCTTTTGGGCTCGTGGATTCTTACTTTTTATGACATTTAAAAACAAACAACCAAGAGAACAAATATCAACAAATACAAACAAGCAAACAAACAAATATGAAACAAGGAAATAACAACCAAAGAGGAGAAAGACATCCTAAATTAAATCCAACATGTTGCCCTTAACTCCTGATGCTGTGCCTGTGTTTATCACACTGATCTGAGATAAGGACAATCTTGAACTGAATTTCCTCAGCACAGACAGTTTGTGTCACAACTGTAATGTTATTTAATGGTTCAGGGGCTAGAGTCTCTCTGTCTGGCCCATTCAGGATGCTACACAGGCATAAAGGCATAATAAAGGGGGTGGGGGCAGAGAGTTGCAGAGAGGGCCCCCAGAGAACACCCCTGATATAAGAGGGTGGCCCAGACAGCACACTGCTGCTGAAATGGCTCTACACTTCCCCCTCAGTTTCATGTATTTGGGGTGTGCAGCGGGGGGCACGAGGTGACATGCCCAGAATAAACTGCACTCTGGCTATTCTCAGTTAGCTTATTACATTTAGAGGCTGCTCTAACTTGCACCACTGGGGCCTAGAATTGGAGCGCAAGAATGGTTTAAATCATCCTTTCTTCCTCCCTCCCTGTTCCTACAGCAATACAGGGATAGGAAAAGAGAAAATCGGAATTTTTCATATTTAATACAAAACTTTGGGTTTGTTACAATAGTTTCCCCACTATTTTTACCATATACTGTCCCTCGAATTCCCACTTTAAAGAATGATGACGTATACGATTAGAATGGCGCATTGGTTACAATGTACTAACATATTAAATGAGGCCCCAATCTCAGGTAGACTTCCAGGTGCTACTGTAATTAATAAATAATAAACAAAATGCCTTAGACTGGGTAGTGCTGAATATCCTAAACTCCCACTGAAGTCAACAGAAATTGAGTGAACAGCACCTCTGGGGCTGAAACCTCTAGCAATTTATTCTCCTATACTGATGCCCATGCAGAATGTACTTTGTACTGCTGTAGAAATTCAATGTTATTTTTAATGATGTCTCATAAGATGATCATACTGATTCCTCACTCAGATAAGGCATTTTAACACTGCTAACACTATTTAAAAGCCAAATTCCTTTTGCTATACATTAAGGGAAGGAACAGGCAGATGTTAAAGAAATGGATCACCCTAGAAGCTAAGGGACAATACTGGGATGACTAAAAACATTTCATGCCATTCTATTTATGCTAAAACTGCTGTATCAGCAAATTAACATCTGAGAATTTTCAGTAAACCATTTAAAGAGTAAAGCAAGTCCAGTCTATTTTCTTGTGTTGGTAAACTGTCTTTGATTGTAACTTTAGGCTTACATAACAGTCACAAATAATTCTCGAAAGCATCAAATTCTTGGAGTGTTTTCATGCTGCTACAGGAAACAGCATTTTTAAGTATTCTATTGGCTTGGACTGAATCAGTGGTGGTCACGTGAAAACAGGCTATAAAATGCAACACTATTCAGACTCGGCAAAGACTCACCAAGTACAGAACTCTTTTTACACCAAGATGTCAAAATGATTTCCAGCAGTTGGATTTGATCTATATACATAAAGTGTGTTTAGTTCATGCCAAAGTTTCACATACTTCGCTTTTTCTTGCTAAAAATACAACAAACTATGTTATCAATGGAAGTTGTTCTCTCTGAACCAAGGATACTTTGTATAGGTCTAAGGAGATTACTCTCGACAGCAAGCTGCATACAGTCAATGGGAGGATGCATACAAATCACCAAACACATTTCTGAAAAATCTGATCTCAAGTATGCATATAAAGATTTAGGGGCAAATTCTGGTCTTGCGTGCATGCACATAAGTCAACACAAGCTGCACACCTATCAAAATTGTGCCCTTGCATTTTAACCAATTGCTGCTGCTAATCTAAAATGATTTTCAAATCTTGATTGAGTATTAAGGGACGTTTAAAACATTACTAATATTAGTAATAGAATTTTAAGGGACATCATGAACTTAAAAGTCACAGCTCTGATTATTTTAACCAACTATTATTTAAAGCAATCTCTAATAAGTCTATAAAACTTTAAGGGGTTAGAGAAAAGAAAAATAGTGAGTTCCCTTTTGTTTCCTTAGTGTTGTTCTTTTGTGTGTATTTAGTTTGATTGTTTTATGTAAAACTGCTGTGTGGGTGTGCCCCTGTGGACATGAAGATATCTTGCCATTGTTATTCATGATTTTGTCACATCAAGATTAGACTACTGCAGTGTGATCTATACGTGGCTACACCCATAGGCGCTGACTCAGTGGGTGCTGAAGCACCCACGGGGAAAAATTGGTGGGTGCTGGAGCACCCACCGGCAGCTCCCCGCCGGCCCGGCGCCCAACTCACCTCGCCTTCCCCAGGCGCCGCGGCAGCCAGAGCGGCTTTTTCTCTACTCACGCAGCCGCAGACTGCCGCGGCACCTGGAAAAGGTGAGGTGAGCTGGGCGCGGGGGCGGGGCTGGCAGGGAGCTGCCGGGCCCCGTGGGTGCTCTGCTGCTCCCCGCCCCCGCCCTGGCTTGCAAGCCGGGGGTGGGGGGGAGAGAATACAGCGCACCCGGGGCTTGGGCAGGAGCGCTAGCACCCCCTGGCAGCTCCCCACCAGGCCTCCTGCCGCGCCCAGCTTACCTCTCTGCCTCTCGGACGCTCAGGGGGAGCCAGAAGCAAAGCAGCAGCCTGCCGCTTTTCATGGCTCCCTCTCTAGCTGGTCGGACGGGGGAGGAAGGGAGGGAAGGGTATGGAGAAGAGGCGGAGAGCCTGGCTCCGCCTCCGCCTCTTCTCCATACCCTGACCAGCTAGAGAGGGAGCCATGACCGCCTGACCAGCTAGAGAGGGAGCCATGAAAAGTGGCAGGCTGCCGCTTTGCTTCTGGCTCCCCCTGAGCCTCTGAGAGGCAGAGCCTGAGGTGAGCTGGGGCTGGTGGGGGGTTCTTGTGCAAGCCGAGGGGGGCGGGGGGGAATGTAGCGCGCCCGGGGGAGGAGGCGGGGATTTGGGGAAGGGGCGGGGCTGGGGCCAGGGCGCGAGCCCCCACCGGCGCCGACAGAAGTCGGCGCCTATGGCTACACCTTAAATCACATGCAGAATGCTACTGTTTGCCTTTTGAAGACGGCATCTCCCTGGGAGCATGTGTCATCAGTGCTATGGGATCTGAACTGGTGACTTATTGGTTCCCAGGTAGAGTTCAAGGTGTTGGTTATGACCTATAAAACCCTAAAAAAGGCGCCGGGAGCACAAAAAAAAAAAAGCTCCACTCCGGCTGCAGCGCAGGAGCAAAAGGCGTCGGAGCACAAAAAAGGCGCCGCTTCTGCTCACTATGTATTATTTTTATTACAAATATTTGCCCTCTAAAATGATAAACAAAAGAAATAGTATTTTGCAATTCACCTCATACAAATAGTGCAGTGCAATCTCTTTATCATGAAAGTGCAACTTACAAATGTAGATTTTTATTTTGGTTATATAACTGCACTAAAAAACAAACCAAGGTAAAATGCTTTTTTCATGTGTTCAAATACATCTCGCTGATTTATCCCCTACCCTTCTCCCAGAAGTACAAAAATTAGCAAACAGAAAATATGATTTTATGGCAGACAATTTATTTTCATCAAGTGAATTCCAGAATGCACCCTCTTTATAGTCATCATCACTATAATGGATTCTTTACCTCCCCCGATTCTACCAAAAAACATCTTCAGTAAATGAAGCAACGGCCACTTACTACTGGTTGCAGATGGCTAAGCAGCAGGATACATACATCTGTGTGATCTGGCAAGCAAGTGACTGATTTTGTTTTTGTTAGGTAGTCAGCAACATCCAGATGTTTGAGTGGTGGGTGGGGAGGGAAGGAGCTTTCCAGATTTGTGAGAGGAAGGGGGAGTCAGATCTGCATTAATCTTGTTTGACAGATTCACCGCTTGAGCTCCTACCAAGGACTGCAGCCTGGTGGATAAAGTATCTGCAAAATTGGGGGAAGAGAGCAAATTAATCACTGAATTTACACCAGTGATGGGGTAGTCAAAATCAGTTCAAATACTGTGGAAGCTGTTCTACTGCACTTTCTCTCAACTCACTTGAGTCACTACCAGGTGCTCAAAACTCTTTTTGCAAATGCGGAGGGAATTGTTTTAGTGGGGATTAAAGAGTCAGGTAATACTCCTGGCCTTTTCTCTTCAATAGCTGTATTATTGTTTGCCAATTTATAAATTTAATGGAGGAGGAAGAAAAAGTGGGAAATGTGGGCACTCTCTAAAATCACTGATTTTTATCAGACACACAAGGTAAATAAGATAATATCTTTTATTGGCCTAACTTTTGTTGGTGAGAGAGACAAGCTTTCAAGGTTACACAGAGCTCCTCTTCAGGTCTGGGAAATGACCTGAAGAGCAGCTCTTTGTAGATCGAAAGCTTGTCTTTCCAACAGAAGTTGATCCAATAAAAGGTATTACCTCACCCTCCTTGTCTCTCTAATTATCCTGGGACCGACATGGTTACAACACCACAGCATGCAACAATGTTTTTAGTCAGGTAGCTACACCGCACTAAAACCAGTTATTTTGCTGGCCTGTATAGCAGTGATAGACTAGCAATAGCATCAAAATGTATAAGTAGTGCCAATTGGTGCTTCCATTTCAGGTTTTGCTGGTACCCAGAATTTGCAGAGTCAAAACTCATGGGAATGGGTGATGCTTGTTAATTTTCTTTTCTTCTTTTAGGTTTTTCCATAATCCTCAAAAGATTTGTTTCAGACCCGTAGCCAATGGCAGAGGGATGGGGAGATGAGACTGCAGCGACAGGTGGCACAGAAAGTAGCATGACAAATTGCAAATGATAAGACCATGTCAGTGGCAACTCACATGTGAGGCTGTGAAGACAAGAAATCCCTGCCCTGCTGTGCCCCAGTGCTCAGAAAATACAGCGTACAAAGCTATGGTTTATATGAAAATGCATTTGATAGTGAGCTCACAGGCATACCACAGTCATCCAAATCAAGGGAAGAAAAATCATCTCTATGGATTTTGTTTATGTATGTGCATAAGTTAACAAAAAATACTGAAAATGATAAAAATATGAATAAGTCATAAGAAAAGGTACAAAGAGGTTTTGTTTCTTCCCTTGGATTTAGTTAATGTACAGTGTAATTACACTGCAGCAGTGGGACAGTGAGAGTGCCTGTATTAGGCCCCAATTCAGTAAAGCATTTAAGCACATGCTGAAGTAGACCCATGGGGCTACTTCGGTGCTTAAAGTTCAGCATCTGCTTCATTGCTTTGCTGGCCCCTGGCCATATTGCCCAGTCCTGCAAAGAACTGAGCACTTCAACTCCCATTAAAGTCATTTGGGCTAAGTGGAACCAAGTAGCCAAAGTAGCACAAGAAAATGGTCTAATAGGTTTCTGTTATTTTAGCTTTCAAATCCTGACTGTGGGGCTAGTCCTCACAGCTGTCAATTTTTGCACAGTTTCATATGTGATTTTTATGCAAAGTATTTTCAAATATGCTAATAATGTAATTAAATAATTGAACCACCAGCAAATAATTTGTATATGACCATAAACTTAAGTTTAAGGTCAATAAACTCTGTCCCAGGAAGTGGTGGGGGAAGAAGCTGCACTAAATTGGCAACTGTGTCAGGTGCATGGGTGTGGAAAGGTGTATGTTGAGTAGGTGGGTCCTGAGTGGGGAAAGATGGGGCAGCTGGGTTTGTGGGGGTATCTGGGCAGATGATGGGAGCAACTAGGAAATATTGGGGGGCGGGGTTGATATAGCTGGGAGGTAGTAAAGGGAAATCATGTTTGTGCAGATGCCTGGAGGTAAAATAGGAGCAAGCTCAGTGGCTGGGGTTAAAAGTTGGGGTGAGGGGAAGCCGGGTTTTGTGGGTATATCCAGGAGGTACAGGATGGCGGTGGCTGAGGGTATCAGTGATTGTGGAGGGTGTCTGAGTGTAGCTGGATAGCTTGGTAAAGAAGCTTGAGACAGCTAGGTTTCTGGGGAATATCCCTGGGGATGATGGGAGTGGGGAAAGGGATTTCTGGGATCTGAGTGGGGAAGAAGGGGTAACTTATGGGGAGATGGGTGGATGGCTGCAGGAAGATGGGGGGCCATCTAAAATATATTTGTATTCTTTTTACTAAATTACAAAGACAAATAAGGATAAAAACCTGAGATGGCCTAGTTGTTAAAGACAATACTAACAATAATGACCTTTTTTTCCCTATGACACTATTAAAATGCAAGACTTGAATAGCATGTATATGTTATTGTTTCCCTTTCCCCTGTTGCTGTGTGCGCACACGCACACATACACACACCTCACAGCAAATGACTGACCCAGGATTATTATTTTATCAACTGCAATTGGTTAATAACATAGTAATCGCATCCTGACTGGTTCATAACTTAGATTGGTTAATAATTAAATCTCACAGTGTGTTAATATCATGTGCTGCAAAGAGCCCTGGGAGACACATTAAAGAGCCACTTGTGGCTCGGGAGCCTCAGTCTGAGTATCACTGCTCTAAAGAGTTGTAGATGGAGGTTTTTCATCCAATACCATCAGTTTAATGTGCTCTACTTCTTGGAGGAAGGACAGCACGTCATTCTGTAGATACGCTGTATCAGGCACAACGAAAGTGGTTTCTGAAATGTAAAAATGTCTGAGGAAGAAAGCCTCCCCTTCCTTACATATATTCCATCACTGCAGTAGATGGAATGAGTATGTCTAAACTACAATTTCTAGCTATATGCAGAAGTCAGTGGTTGGCAAAACACACAAAGTGTCCCTCTAAGGAAGAGAAACTGAAAGCAGGGAAGCAGAGCAAAGCTGTAGTATATTCTGGAAAAGGAACCTAATAAAGTCTAATTCCTTTCTTCCTCCCCAGTCATATGATCTTTAGGGGAAGAAGCACTGTAAGGCTAGATTTCCTCCTCCCATCAGCAAGACCAATAAGACCCAACTCACTCTGTCCCCCACCCAGCAGAGCAGATCTTCTGGAGGAGGAAGTTGATCACTATCTGAATCTAGGGCAACAGGTACCAGAAGCAGGGTGGGTTTGGTCCATGTTGGTGGATTAGCTATTCACATTTCAGGAATCATTTCATTCAGCTCTCTCAGTAAGCTACATGTAGCCCTAACCAGAGATTCCACCCAGGACACCCATCACCCTAACAATCTTCGCGCTGGCACCCTTACCTCCTCCTTTTTGTAATTCTTCCCTAAACCAGGGACCAGGAGGTGGAGCTAAAACATGACTATCCAAGTGGGAAGAGTGTGAAAGGGAATTAGGAATTCAGGGCCAGATCCTCAGCCCCTGCTCCAACTGTTTAGTGCTGCTCAAAGCAGCTGGGAAGCTATATTAACTGGCTATTCCAATGTGTAGGAATCCCTGTGTGTCAGAGTTGGCATAGCTGACTCTTACAGCACCCTCTCCCAACCCCCGATGAAGTGGATGAGTTATGGGCTTACTGGGAGAAAGTCCCCCCTTAGGGCCATAGACAACTAACATTCGGGACTAGTAAGCCAAGGATTCAGCTAGCACAGAGCTGATCTCAGGGTTGGGGTCCTCCTTTGTACCCCATCTCCAGCTGTGCCCACTTTTGGGGCACAATGAGACTCTGGGCCTCAATCTCTGCAATGAATGGCCTAGTGCTGTTGGAGTCACCCAGTACAACAGACAGGAGATATAGGGTGACACTCTGATAACTGTGATATGGGACACCTAGACAAGCAGAACCATATTTTACCGCATAATCACATAGGTGTTACGCAGTCACAGTGTAGAAGCTTCTCATAATGAACACATTTACTGTTGAAAGTTACTCTTTTTCCCTTGACTACTTAATATGGTACCTTCTATGGGGGCATTCTGTACTTTGAGATTCAGTGAAAATGAATTGACTGTCCTTTTGGTATTACCCTGAATTGAGTTTTTAAAGGACCTCTAGGTAAATTGGCTTATTTCAATTACAGTATACAGTACCACCTGCTAAACAACCAACAACCACAAATGCCTCAAGCCATTGCATGGTGCTGATGACCTCAGAGGTTACCTCCTTCACTTTATTTCCACTTCAAAGGAAAGTTTATCAAGGAATTTGACTAGCTGTGCACTGAAAAAACAACAATTTGATCTTGACCTTTGTACTTAAATTCAAAATCTGCAGTTACTGTCTCTCTTATTATTCCCTCCCCCTCAAGATGTATCTCGAATACTTTAAGTAACATGGGGAATTTCAGGATGTATTTCTGAAAATAAACCATATGCAAGCATGAGGGAGAAAATTTCAAGACAGCCATACAAACCGACAGGGTTATGTGCAATTACTGATTAATTTTACAGATGCAGAAGGAAACAGAGTGACTTGAATAAAATATTTTCTACATTCAGAGTCTGCCTACATCTTTCTCAGTAAAGAAAATTTTATTTAGAAATTCAGTCAGGAGTTTTATGGTGTTAGTGCTTTTCATTTTTTTTATTGTTTGAAAAATAAATAAAGGAAACAAAAAAGATTTTTGAATAAAAGCAATCTCCTTACTTTATTGGCCTGAAATATTGTTCTATATTTCCTCGCTCTTTTCTATTTTTTAATGCTCCCATTATGTTTTTAATTACTCAAAATCATACACAGTATTTTTAAAGGGCTGGAAATGTATGTGGTTTAACAGGAACTCACTGTTGGTCAATGGAATTCACTCTGCAGGGTAGGAAATCAGCTATAAGACTGGATGTGTAGGAAGGTCAGGGTGTTTAAAGGGCCTCAAATGTAGGTACCTAGTTCTTTTACAAATGAATAGAATAATATTAGCTTTTAATACAGGCAGAGGGAAGGATCAGCATTGTCACTGACATGAAACAAGCAGTCTTTTTGAGCCCCTTTCTGGAATGCCAAAGAAATTATCACAGGGAGGTGATTTCTCTTCAAGTTTTAATTAATTAAATAAATATACTAAACATCTAGGGCCTCCTCAGCGGGTGTAAATCAGCACAATGCTGTTGACTTCAATGGCACTATGCCAATTTATACCAGCTGAGAATCTAGCCTGTAGTTTAATGTAATTTCACTAGGATTTAATAAAAAACAACAACAAAACAGTCCAGCATATTTAGGTGGCATGGGTTCACAAGCTCCTGGGTCCAAGATGTTCCTCAAGAACATAGGCTTAGTATCAGAATAAATCCACCATGATAATACAAAAGGATCTTTAAGAGTGTTATATTGTACCAATGTGAACATCCACCCATGTTAATGCCTAAGTAAACACCTCACAAAAAGAGCAGGGGCTGAAAGTGCTTTGTATGTTGGAGAACAGGTAAAATTTACAAAGGTATTTCAGTGACTTAGGAGCCTAAACCCCATTGACTTTCACTACTTTTTGAAAATGAGAGTCAGGCGCTTTTTAAAATTTCACCTATCATGTTTAGTCCCAAACATCTAAATAAAAGAAAGACATTATACAACCAATTCCTGGGCAAAAATCAATGTAGCTACACCAGGGTTTAAAATTCACTACACGGGGGATAATAAAACTGGTTCATTAGCTCATAGTAATGAGCACAAATAGTAGGAACATAACTGCTGCTTATTTGCATCAGTTGTATACTAGTATTTTGCAAACTACTGGTCATTTCCAATTCTCATGCATTATCAACTGACAGTTTCAACATTCATGTATCTCAGTGTATATTGGATTGGGGCTCCCTCCTGCAGAGTATGGAACCAATAAGACGTGTGAAGATAAAACACTCATAAATAGCCATTTCTACTTATAACAACTCCTCTCTATAGACATCTTTTCGTCTCACTATTCATACCATTCCTATTAGGACTAATGAAGTGCTTTCACCAAGAGGTCATTCTAGGTATTACTTTCTCTGTCCCTCTTTGCCTTTCCTATACAAAATACACATGTCCCTACGTCACTTTGGGTAGCACTAGCTCCATTCTATACAGTTAGACCAATATGTGTAGGGTCAGGCAAGATTGCACAGTGAAAACTCAGCTGGCATACCATGGTCTCTAAGGTGACAGGTTTTTACTAACTGGTCCATAAAAACAAAAATTATGTATGTAAGATTGTTGTCGTATTCCACAACAGTCAAATGTGTACAGTTAATTAATTTAGCACAAATCAGCTAAGATTGACTTAGTAGACATTCATTAGAATATTCTCTGACTCCCACCCTTTGATCTTTCTTTCTACAGTCTAATATCCATTAGCAAAATAGATTATCTATATGGAATTGTGCTTTAATACAAACAAATAAGATCTATCAGGGGTTCCTTTCAGAACAATAAATCCTGTACGCTTAAGTTAATGCTTAGCCCAGGATACCAGAATTAAACAGATTGTGTACTCGGATGTCTAAATGTAACCCAGATATGACAACTTCTGTCTTCCTTTTGTCAAGCTCAATTAAAAACACTAAAAACATTTTTAAATATTTATTTGTACTGTACTGTCATCAGTAGCTCTTAGCTTGTGCTGTGCCCGCTTTAGAGAATCATAAGTGGCATTTAGTACAATTACAGTACCACTCAAGTTCCTTGAATTTACCTAAAGTGTTGACAGAAAGAAGATGGAGAGTTTAGCAACTGTAACATAATGCTCTCTCAAGACATGGATGAACCTCTGATACACAATACACAAAAACAAACGTATGTTTCATGTAATATTAGTTTTGCAATTTTTTCTAAAAGTGTTTACTACATCTTCTGGAAATTCTCAGCAATGCTATGTACTCTCCAATTTTCACTTTAATACTAATGGGCTATTTGACCTCATTTGCTCTTTTGTTCCACATAAGGCCACTCAAAATGACCAGGCTTCTACTGTTTACACAACTGGTATGCACTCTGCTGTCTACTGGTTTCATACCTAATATAGTCCTACATGCCTCACCCCTATTTAAAGCAAAAGAGCTACTATTCTTCCTCAGTATAAATAGCTAAAGAAAACATGACTCAGAAAATTATACTTGGCACAGTGGTTAAACTCTCATGATTAAAAACAGTTACTACTAACTACTTATACTTGCTGCATGAACCTCAAAACTTTTTGAGCTTTGGTTTTATTTCAAGTCTGAATGCTTTTAAGGTCTCCCTTTCTCCTATTCTTCAGTCTGCTCATCTCCTACTTTTTAATCTCCAACTGTCTCCTTTAGGTTCTCTCCTACTTAACATCTTCTTTAATGATCTGGCATAAGAGGTAAATGCTGTGCAGATGACATTAAACTGAATAATGTTTTTAACACCAGTGAGGACAGAGAAGTAATAAAGAGGGACCTGCCAAGACTAGAAATTTGGGAAACAAACAACAAAGTGTAATGCAGCTTAGAAAAATGCAGGGTAATCACCTGAGGAGAACAATCCAAAACTCAGATACTGAATGAGAATGAGGCACCTGGAAAGCAGCAATTCTGAAAGAGAGCAAGGGATGACAGAGAACTGAGAAACAGATATGAATCTTCAAAAGCAATGTTGCAGCAAAAATATTTGGGGCTACATATAAACGTCATGGAGCAGGAGTGTGATAGCCTCTTTCTATGTAGCTCTGGTTTCAAGTGCACCTGGACCACTTCAGAGCAGGGACTGTCTCTTTGTTGTGTACACAACAAAATGGGGCCTCAATCTTGGTTGGGGCTTCTAAGCACTCCTGTAATAAATGCAGTAGAAGCGCCAGCTTCTTTGTCGCCCTAGGCGGCGCCTCTGGGAGAAGCTGCCTCCGAAATGCCACCGAGGTCCCCGGAGGCCGAAAAAGCTGCCGCTGAAATGCCGCCAAGGACCCCGGCGGCCGAAGAAAAATCGTCGCCGCCGAGGGACATCAAATGCCACCCCCCGAATCCTGGCACCCTAGGTGACCACCTAGGGTCGCCTAGAGGTAGGGCCGGCCCTGAATAAATGATGATAAGAGATAGATGCATGCTGCGCCTCAATAGGCCGCTGGTGTGCTGAGACCACTGCCTATCCTGCTCACCAATGTCGTCTCATGGCCTCCTTGTATTTCCTCATTGGTCTGTCTCTATCTGTTGTCTTTTGTCTTATAGAAGGGGACTGTCTTTTGTTCTGTGTTGTACAGCACCCAGCACAATGGGGTCCTGGTCCATGATTAGGGCTCCTGTGCATTACAATAACAACAACAGTACTAAATAAATACTCTAAGAAACAATGGAACTCTGGAAATTTCAAAAAAGAATAGCCAACCCCACAGAGATTACCCGGACAAATAAGATTTGTTAAAATCAATGTATAAAGCCTGGTTTGGGAAAGGAGAAAGGGTTAGATAAAGGATAAAAGGAAAACTATATGTGACAGAATGAGGGAAAGGACATCATATTCAAATGTGAGAGATGATAAATTTCCACTGAGGAGCTCATTACAGCCTTAATGGTATCTGTTTGCAGTTTAAGCCACAAAATAAGTAAGAAATCTACCAGCTGCTAAGAGAAGTTGAGAAAAAGATCACAGGAAATGTATTCACCTTGCAGGGTTTTAAAAAATATTATGATATCAGCGTTTACAGTCCAAAAATTCACATGCACATGTTATTAGAGATCCATCTTTTTTTATTTTTATTTTCCTGGTGTATTCCTTTCAAACTCTATTTTTATTGAATTTCATAAGATAAGTTGTGCATTCTTAAGACTTATTTTAATGTAGATTTTTAATGCCGGATTATAAAGAATCTTAGTAGGGCACAGAATATGTACTGTTTAATCACTGCATATGAAATCAGAGCATAAAGTCAGATCTATTGCCATCCTTTTAATTATCTAAATCCCCCAACACTCTTTCAGTTCTGAAAGTGCTCCATCAGTAGGTTTGTCAACTTTGTAATATATAAAAACTGGGCACTCCAGCAGGAGTTCTGGAACTTCCTCTGCCCTGCCCTTTCCCCCATAGGCTCTGCCCCGCCCTGCCTTGTCCCCAGACCTCACCTCTGCCCTGTCCCTTCCCCCACATTACATCCCTGCCCTGCCTCTTCCCCCAAGGCCCCACCACTGCCCCACCCCTTCCTCCTGAGGCCCCAACCCCCATTCACTCCTCTTTATCCCTCCCCCGTCACTCCCTGCTCTTCCCCTCTTCCCCCTCCTTGTGAGAGTCGGGAGGGACTCACCTGCAGAGCCGAGGCTGGGAGCTGCAGCCACCCAATGCAGGTCAGAGGCGGCCCCGGCTGAGTAGGGGCTGGCACGGGTGATGACTCGGTACCTTCCTGTCTCCCACACCTACAATAACCAGACTTTGGGTGTCCGGTCAGTAGATCTGACCAGACACCATCAAGTCTCCTTTTCAACCGGACTTTCCGGTTGAAAACCGGACACCTGGCTACCCTATAATCAGCAGCAAGTACCAGGTTCAACGATGCTTTTCTTTTAAGATTTCCAGTGAAATTTTGTTAGGGAGAACAGGAAAAAACTATGAACTTGTGTCTTCCTGTGAAGCATCAAGAATATGCAGTTTCTAGAGACGGGACACCAGAATAGACAAACTACTTAGGTCTTTTTTAAATGTACAGATATGCTAATCAACACCAAAGACTACAATCAGGTCTCGCTGAAAGGTTTGAACAGCCTAATTTTTTTTTTAGTCTTTTTCTGGTTCAGTAGCCATATCATCCTTCATTATCAATTTACCAGTCAATGCAGTCTTGGGAAAATCATGTTAGATCATTTTCAAATAGTAAATCTAACAAATGTTACTCAGATTGCTCAAGATGTTAAGCTGTTTTAAAAATATATAGAATTGAGCATCATCCATATCTGCATTAAATGAAGAGAAATGTACTGAGAAAGGCAAAGAAAATACTGTGTGCAGGGTAGGAAAAAGGTGCACTTCAGTTTTTGATCTTTGTTATTTGCTAGGAAGACAGCAACTTTCAGGAGTGTACTACTAGAGTCACTGGCTAAATGGTCATGATGTCGGAATG
Organism: Macrochelys suwanniensis; assembly: GCA_033296515.1. Classification (NCBI taxonomy): domain Eukaryota; kingdom Metazoa; phylum Chordata; order Testudines; family Chelydridae; genus Macrochelys; species Macrochelys suwanniensis. The sequence continues at coordinate 80,920,234 of CM065779.1, forward strand.
CTGCTATATGTCTGTCCTTCCAGGCATTGTTATAAATACTGGGACGTCATTTCAAGTCCCTTCTATCCTGATTCCATAGCAACAGCCTACAGCGGCATGGAAGAAAGGAAACTCTTGGCAGAGAAATAAGAAAAATATAGGCTTTTGTGTCAAATGTTTCATAAATTATGCTTATTTTTTATTTTAGCTGTTTAAAGAAGAGCAACTCTTTCCATTACTTAGACTACACTGTCTCCAATATAGATCAGTCTGTGTTATCCATGTAACTGCTCAGGATCTCCCATACTTTGATCTTACACTTTCTATTCAAAAGTAATGCTTACTAAAGCATGTAAATGAATCTGAGCCAGCATGATAATTATCACATTTATTCTCACTGACCAGAGGAATTTACTCTCTCTCTCGTTTCTGATTTTGCCACCTGTGAGCAACCATAATGTATTTCTACGGATGGGGATAAATGTTTTATCATCTGGTCATTTTATTTCATTCTCTCTCTCCGTCTTTTATATAAAAATACTTGAATACCCAGTATATTCATCTGACTTGCTGATGATTGCATTTTGGGGGACAGAATGGCATGTGTGCCTCACTGAGTTAAAATACTAGAATGCATACCATCAGTCTTTTCTTTGTTAACAGCTATTAATGTTCTTAAAAGGTAGAGGGAGAAACTGTTTACTGCATCGGCTCAGCATTCCAGACAGTCAAGGTCAGAAACAAGTTCATCTTTTACTCTGTCAATAGATTATCTCTTTCCCTGATTCTGAATGTGTAATGACAATAGGTTGAATAGTAAATTACACCAAGCAGTCATATCATATTTATAACCACAGGACCATTTCAATGGAATTCCTCTTGTCCAGATCTAGGAGCACTGTTAAAGTGTACCTATCTTTCACATTTTGTAATATGTAAGCCGATTGTTCTTGTCTTTAAGGACTACTGGGAGCCTGAATCAGGAATTTTTCAACTTGAGCCATCTTTGGCTGAAGGTTAATTGGTTTTTGGAGACCCGACAGTTTAGTCACTAGAATAAAAATATTTTAGCATCCCCCCCGGGGTACTCCTCAGATGAAAAAGATAGTGTATATTTAGTCTCAGTCCCCTTTGCGATCCTCCCAACTCCCAGTCCCAGGCTCCCCCTACCCCTATTGCTAGTTTCAGTTTCTCTTTTCCTCTCCCACCACTCTCCAGTCTTGGTCTTCCCCATATGCTCAGGCTCCTTGCCCCAATCTACTCCCCCACTTCAGGTTCAGCTCTTGGTCCCTCTGCATTCAAAGCAGGTATCTTCTCTAGCCTCAGCACAGCTGACAACAGCAACTGCAGGGAAAATCTACATGAGTCCCCTGAAGCCCTGGGCTTGAGCATGCTCAGCATAGATGGAATGCTGAGAGATTTTGAGATGCTAAACTCTAACAAATCTCCAGGGAGCATGTGCAAACTGTGATTTTTCAGATGCTCAGAACTTGGCCAAAATTTTGGCAGATTTTCACAGGCACAGCAAAAAACACATCCCTGATACAAAGGCTGTGCCCCTGCCAAATTTCAAGCATCAGCTCCAAATTGTGTGAGAGAGTGGGGCACTAGAGCTTCTCAAAGAAAAGGTCACCAGAATCTTTTAACGTGGACAAAAAAAAGCATATTTTTTCTTTACCTTTATTCTTGGAAATGGCAGAGATTTTCCAAAAATATTCAGCCTGAGGCAGATACATGGAAAATTTCAGTTGAAACTTAACATTTGTCAAAATTATAAGCAACTGAAAACAGAGTCTTACAATAGGAAATCCTGGGCAGCCTCAATAATAGATGGTGCTGACAGCCCCATCCTTAATAAATGAAATAATGTCTGAATTTTTAATTGGTTATGTAATAAAATGTCTTACTAAATTTTAAACCTTTATAAAAGCATTGTCTCTGTTCATAAAGTGGCACTATATTATGGTGCTTGCTTGTTTTGAGTTCAGAATGATATCTATAAAATCACCAAGGCCATGATCTAAAGTGCCCTGAAGTCACTGGGAGAATTCTATTGACTTTAATGGGTTTTGAATCAGCCCCAAATTAAATGAAATTTCAAGGATGTCAAATTTGTCTAAATGTACTTCCAGTTCTTTTCTTTTTCCAATACACACATAAGTGCCATTTAAGGCCTTACTGTTTTGAATACAAGCATCATTGAACTAATTTATGCGGTGCTCAAGCATTAGTTGGAATCTGTTGCAAGAAAATGCGTAGATCAGTTGCATCTATATTTTCAACACAAGCTGTTCAGCCATATCAAGTGCAAGGTGAATAATGAAAGAGGGTGTAACATAAGGGAATATTACAAAATGTTTTTGTTTATTGGTTACCTCCCAGTTTATACCCAACACAGAGGGCATATTTTTAATCATTAATCTGGTCAAGATGTTTTTATGAGATTTTTACAACATGTAGTTTTATTTTTAATTTGGCTGCAGTGTCATCCCCATAGCAGATGTTCTCAGTTCCCACATACCTAATTATAATTTTATAAATATACAGTCACCTACACTATTGTGCATTGTAATGTGTCATTTAAAACCCACTGGTACTTGCACATTAAATTCCACTATGTTTTAGAGCACATCTCTATTTTCAGCTGTATACAGCTCAGAGATATGCAGAAGAGAAAGGAAATCAAACAGAATCTTGATACTGTAACCATGAAGATATTGTTAAGACACATTTAAACCTATGTTCACAGATAGGAATTAAAACTAAACTGAGATAAATGCTTTTGAGACAGAAGTGCTATGATATAACAGCAAAATGACATACTATTTGGAAGATACTGTATCTGATAACACTGATTTGTTATATGGCCCCACAGTTCTCCCATTTTATGAAACAAGGCTCTGACGCTGCAAAGATTTATACACATGATTAACTTTATATATATGAGCACTTCCACTAAACACAAGCTTTTTGTTTAAATCTTTTCAGGATCCAGTACCAAGATTCCACCCAGCAAGTGTTTATTACCACTTTTCAGGCAGCAGAATTAATGAAGAGTATCAATCACAGGATGTATCCAAGCATATAGCTAGGCTCCATGCCATTTCTTCCAGTCTGCTTTGACCGGGCTCATTCCACCCCTTTATTCTGCAGTCATTGTGTGGAACATCCCTGGTCCTATATGTAACACAAGGCTTGGGAAGTGCCACAGCAGTAAGGAACAAGTTTATTTATCCCCTGTACAAGGGATTGGTGAAGGGCTGAGGAAGAAAAATGTCAGCTGTTTTCCCATGGAAGCTCTCAGCTCATAATTTAACAGTAACAGTGCTCAAAGATCTTTGCTTTCCCGATTCTCTAAAAATAAGCTAGAAACATTTACTTTGGCAATATATAAATTAATGCATTTCTGTAGTTTTGTCATGACAGTAATTTATGGTGAGAGTCCTACAGAAAATACAAATTAAACTTGAAAACCTGGGACCATTCAAAACCTCTTGTAGACAACTAGTGCAACAATATTCTTTTTGCTTTTAACTAATCCAAACATTCTCCCTTTAGGTTATAACATACTTATTTCATTCAGTTATGATGAAATAGAAAAGTGACACAATGAGTAAATGGATGAAATTTACCGTCTATGATTCTATTATGTTTTAAACCTTTAAAATAGATCAATCTATTGTACTAATCGTTTAATCTGTTCATCTCTTTGGATTGACATTCTTTTGAGAGGACTTTATTTGAGATTTGGAGGCTGTATCTATTGGGTCAGTAACTCGGGGAACTGGAAGTTTATTGTTTTAACAGTTTTATTTCTTTATCAATACAGAACTATGTATAATGTTCTGTTAAAAAAGTTTCAGTGTACGTTTGCAAATATTTTGGTTTGGTGAAATAAAAATATAGTCCATCTGTTTCTTTAAGCAATTTTGTTTCAGACAGCTCTATTCTATCATGTGAGCACAAATTTATACTCCTGCAATCTGAAAATTCAAATGGCCTAAACATATTGTGGCTGTCTGCTGTCTGGTTTAGACTGATTAGTCCTACTGCAGTAACAGACTGCGGTAGTAGAAAAGGGTTCCAATGGGATAAGAAATCAGGTAAGTAAAAGATAATTTGATGCATTCAAACTGTACAACAGATGCAATTTTGAATTAACATATGAGAAAGCATTACTCAGCAAAACTAAACAGTGGGATAGCAAAAGGATTTTAAAACACCTATACCAGTTCACTCTAATTAAATTTAACTTTGGAGATGACTAGGAAGGATTAAAAATAATATTTTAGAAAATTTATCTAAAACTTGTCTTTTTGGTAAATTTTCTCAGGGGTTTTTGGTACTAGATTTTATAATGTAAATTAGAGATTATTTTTATAATATGCTTTTTGTGTCGTGGTTATCATTTTGGTATCTGAGCACCGAACATGTGTTAAAGAACTTATCTTCAAGCAAGCTGTAATGTAGGAGAGTATTAAACCCAATTTAACAAATGGAAACTTGGAAAAAGTAAGATTAAACTGAAAAATTTCAATGCTGGGTACCTAAAGTTGGGCATCTAAATTCATATTTAAGGACCTAAATAAACGATCTCATTTTCAGAAGTGCTGGACACACACAGCTCTCACTGAAGTCCGAAGGGCACAGGGAGGCAATAGGAGCTGCTAGTTACTCAACATTTCTGAAAAATCAGGGCTAAACAGGTGCACTCAAATTAGAAACGTTTGGCTTAAGTGACTGGCCCAAAGTCTCATAGAAAGGCTTTGGGATAGCAAGAAACAGAACCCAGAACTTGAGTCGCATTCTAGTGACTTAGCCACAAAATTATCCTTTGTACCAACTATAAAGCTTGATACTGAATTCAAACATCTCCAAAGTTGGGAAATGACTGGAGCTGGGGTTTGGTTCAGCCCATTATAGAGATAAGACCAGCTGTGATGTTTGTTTTCAAATCCAACCTCTATTGAGATTTGGGATATTCAAATTTTGTGCATTAGCACATATGTTTACATACAATGGTCCAGATCCTCACCCCTATATGGCCCCTATGCACTGCCATAGCAATGCAGAGTGTCAGTAAATATGTCATAACCAAGCAGTTGAAGATTTTTCCATTATTGGGGTGTCTGAGGAGTTACAGAACCAGCATAGGTGGCGCTATGCCACCTACTCCCAACCTAGGGGTAGGGGTCATATCAAAGATTTGGTAGGGAAGGAGAACTGCTATGCTCTGGCAATGTCCGGCTGGCATAATATCCTATTGGCCCATTTCTAGTAGGCCTAAATTAGAGCAGACTTAAGGCTGAACCAGTCTGCGGCAGTCCCGGTGATCAAGGAGAACAAAGAAGGCAAACAATTTAACCAAGCCAAAGGGTGGGGTGCAGGACCATGAAAATTATAGAAAAATCCGACATTGTAGATGCAAACACATTTTCAAAAACATAGTAGTAATCTTAGGGTCTGATCCTGCAGACACTTCAGCATGTGATTAGTGTTACTCACAGAAGTAGTCCTGTGCCTGAGTATGCGCAGGATCTGAACTGTATATTTCTTCAGAACTGCTCTTTCAAAGTTTCCACAACCAGTGTTTTATACAAACATGAAATTTAAAATAAATGATTAACAATAGAGATGAAATTAGCTCTTACAAGAATGTGAAATTTTAAAACACATGGTATTTTCAGTGAGAATACTGAAGTCAAATGAGGCCTTTATTAAGAAGTTCTAGACTTGCTTTGTTCGTGCAATTTTATTTTAATCAGTTTAAATATCTGGCTAACAGCTATGTAAGAAGTATTTAGAATTTTGTTATTTGAATTGATTATGCATTTTCACTGAACCTACGTGGATGAATAAGGACTTCAAAAGGAATGAAGGAATGAAAAATGGGACTGATCAGAAAAGAAAGCTGCATATAGAAGGTCAGAAAGTGTATGGATAAAGTGTGACTTGCCAAGAGACAAGCTGAGTTAGATCTTGCAAATGAAATTAAAACAAACAGTAAAAGATTTTTAGCCAAATATATAAAAAGAGAACAAGAAAAGAAGTGGGACTACTATGCAATAATAATGGAATAGAGAGAAAGGATAATTTAAGTATGGCTAAAAAAACATACATATGGCTAAACACATACTTTGTTTCTATCTCTAATGAAGATCATAATGTAGAACGTAGGCGCAAAGACAAGATGGCTAATGGGAATGAGTGCACAGAAATGGAAATTACCACATCCCAGGTGGAAGAAATGCTCAAATAACTTAATATGCTCAAGTCATAATCTCTATCCCAGAAAAAAACTAGCACATGAAATTGAAAGTCCACTAATTGCAAGGATTTTTAATAAATCTATCAAATCAGGGGTAGTACAATATGATTGGAGAATAGCAAACATAGTATCTATATTTAAGAAAGGGGAAAAAGTGATCTGGGCAACTACAGAGCTGTTAGTAGTTTTATGATATTATGCATGGGTTAGGAACAAATTTTGAAGGAAAAAAATAATTGATGACATGGAAGTAAATGGAAAATGGGATAAAATAAAACATGAGTTTACCAAGGATAGACAGACTAACCTGATATCTTTCTTTGATAAGATGATTTCTTAAGGGAAATGTGGTAGATTTAATCTATCTGAATTTCAGCGAAGGATTTCACATGGTACCAGAAGGGAAATTATTAGTTAAGACAAAGAAAATGGGGATAAGTACAAGAATTGTAAGGTGGTAGGAACTGGCTAAAATGGAGATGACATTGGGTTGTACTGAAAGAAAAGGTATTCGACTGGAGGAGGTTACTAGAGAAGTTCCTGAAGAACTGATGTTGGGATTGATCTTATTTTAATTAAATGATATTGGCACAAAAAGTAGGAGTGTGCTAATGAAATTTGCTGATGAGTAAGGGTATGATTTAGTCACGGGATGTCAGGAAAGTCACGGATATGACTCTGACACCTCTGTGACTTTGGCTTCAGCTGTCAGTGGAGGGGGGAGGGAGGGCGGGCGGAGCCGGGGCTGTGCGTGGCTGACCCATAGCTTCGGCCAGGGCTGGAGTCAGGCTTGTGTGTCTCCCCTTTATTCCCCGCAGTCTCGGGTTACACACCCCTCCCCCCCCCCCCGCAGTCTCGGCTGGGGCTGTCAGTCCCCCATGGAGATCCAGGTGTCATTCCTCCCCCTTCTTTCCACCCATTAATTTTAGTAAAAATCATGGACAGGTCAGGGCTCCCGTAAGTTTTGTTTACTAAAAAAGACCATGACAAAATCAGGCAAGGTATTTCCAGTAGATACAGGGAAGCAATAATGCCATTGTACAAGGCACTGGTAAGATTTCTTCTTGAATATGGTATACAATTCTGGTCAGACATGTTCAAGAAAGATGAATCAAAACTGGAACAGGTGCAGAGATGGGCTGCTAGGATGATCAGGGAAGAGAGAGCCTATTTTACAACAGGCTTGTTTTGCCTACCAAAATGAAGGCAGAGAGATGATAGGATTACTCTCTATAAATACATCAGGGAGGTAAACACTAAAGATGGAGAAGAGCTATTTAGGTTAGTGGACTATGTTAGCACAAGAACAAACGGATATAACTGACCATGAATAAATTCACACTGGAGACGAGAAGAAGGTTTCTAACCATCACAGGGGTGAGGTTATGGAACAGCCTTTCAGTAGGGGTAGTGGCAGATAACACGGAGCTTGATAAGTGTGTGTGTGGGGGGGAAGGTATGATGGGGTTGCCGGTGATATCAGGGGACTGGACTCAAAGACCCAAGAGGACTCTTCCAGTCCTGTTCCTATGTAGTGCAACACTTTTTGATGATTATTTCCAATTAGTACATATATATGGATGTGCATAAACTATGAAATAGATTTCTACAGCAGATGCATAGAAAGGCAATATTTTCCTCTTGTAAAAAAACACAGGATAAATGCTCAACATTTTAAAGGACCACCATGAAATTGGATTCTAGTCAATTTAAAAATGAGTTAAAAGTAGTTCTGGGTATTGTACTTGCCAATTTTGTGGGAGAATTAAAAGCACATTTTAACCACTGTTTAAAATATTTCTTTCCTTTCTTAAGAGTTAATCAAACAATAAGGAAACTAATTATATAGGAGCAACAGCGAAACTGACTATACACAAAATGCTGTCGAATTAATAAACTGAAGATACAGAAACTGTTTTTTCTCTTTTTCAGCTACAGTAATCTTAGATGTTAAATAACAGTAAGCACAAAACAAAATCGGACAAAGGTGTGAATTGAAATAGTGCTCCTTTAATGCCCTGCCAGGTAAACCAAGTTATAATTGGCTCTGAGTGGCACTCACAAGTTGTTAAATTATTTACTTGATGAACAGAGGCACTTACGGAGGTGAGAAATTCTTTCCTGCTTTTGAAATCCAAGTCTAGAAATCATTTCCAGGCTGGTCCTTAAGTTACAACTAAAAAACCCTACTAGTCAGTACAAGTGATGAGAAAATGCATACACAGCAAGAGCAGCTAGCTTTTGGAAGGTCGTTTTTTATCAAAATAGCTGAACATTCATTATAGTGACCAGTAGAACAAAATACCACTCTGAAGATGTTAGTCCTCAAATATGCTTTAAATTATCCCTTACTATTTTGTAGTGATTTTCTTATTAATCTAAATTAAATTAATGAGAGGCATACATGGCAAGCAATTTATATAATCTTAACTCAATTGTCTCATATGTTTGTGGGAAATATCTTCATGATTCTAAATTTAAAAACATAAGTTTCATAACTCTGACAATAAAGGTTTTCAAAACAAAATGTGATTTGTTTTGGAGCCACAAAAACAAGAATACAGATTGCTGGTTCTGCAGGAGAAAGTATCTAACAATTAAAGCACCTTGTGGAGCCCTTACTTGTGTAGACAGTCCCATGCACTTCATTGAGAATACTCCCACAAATAAGGCTGTAAAGAAAATCACAGGCCAAGATTTTTTGTAGAAACTGCAACTTTTCATAATTGCTGCAAATTTGAGCAGTGTGAGACCCTGGGCGCCCAGTGGCAAGCCACTCACTCAAATTTGGGCTGAAATGATGGAGGGGTGGATGGGCCATATTTGAGTGAGTGGCACTGTGACCTGGCAGATGGGGTTGCAATGCCATCAAATTTGGCCCGGCCACTTCTTTGTCATGGTTCTCATTGAGAGCCAAGTGGGACATACAGCGTCTCTTCTGTGCTGTTCCCATGTTTCAGAAGATAGATTGCATGCTTTGAACCACAACTTAAACAAACTGGCTGCAACTTTTAAACCAAAACCCCCATAAATTTCTTACAGTCTTACCCATGCAGTGCTCTTACAGTGCTCACCAAGTGGAGTAAGGGCTGTAAAATCAGGCTGTAAAATGACTTTTAAAATTAGTTAAGTCTATTTCTAATCAATTAATATACAGTATTAATCAACAAATGAGCTATTTTAGTTCTGATGCAGAAGTAGGTATTAAAAAGTCTTGTTGCTTCTTTCTACTGTACAGAACTCATGCAACCTGTGCAGGGCTTGTAATTAAATTAGCATAACTAATGCCCTATTGGTCATTGCCCACCAGAGGCCCCTTACACTGGGTATATAAGAACTCAGCAAGTACCAGTCCATATCTGCTCAGTGCAATGGCTTCCTGGCTCTAGATCCCACAAGGTACTTGTCTCAGAATAAAGCCTGATTTTGCTTCAGCTAAACCAGAGTATGTTGAGAGTGTTATTTTGTTCCATGACACCTACTGTAAAATAAGCCCTCTAGGACTGGAAGGGACCTCAATAAGTCACTCCTCCATCACTAACAATTTACAGTGTGCTTCAACTGTTGTTTTATTTACAGTCTTCTACCAGGTGTAAATTCCATGCTATAGGGTCTATTCATAGAATCATAGGACTGGAAGGGACCTTGAGAGGTCATCTAGTCCATCCTCTGCACTCAAGGCAGGACTAAGTAATAACTAGAACATTCCTGACAGGTGTTTATCTAACCTGTTCTTAAAAACCTCCAAGGATGGAGATTCCACAATTTCCGTAGGAGTTTGTTCCAGTGCTTAACTACCCTGACAGGAAGTTTTTCCTAAATGTCCAATCTAAAACTCCTTTATTGCAATTTAAGCCCATTGTTTCTTGTGCTATCCTCAGAGGTTAAGAACAACAATTTTTCTCCCTCCTCCTTGTAACAACCTTTTATGTACTTGAAAACTTATCATGTCCCCTCTCAGTCTTCTCTTCTGCAGATTAAACAACCCAATTTTTTCTGCCTTTCTCCATAGAAATCATGTTTTCCAGACCTTTTATCATTTTTGTTGCTCTCCTCTGGATTTTCTCCATTTTGTCCACATCTTTCCTGAAATATGGCACCCAGAACTGGACACAATACTCCAGTTGAGGTTTTGTCAACATGTAGGAAAGCAGAAAAATTACTTCTCATGTTTTGCTTACAACACTCCTGCTAATACAGTAACTCCTCATTTAACGTTGTAGTTATGTTCCTGAAAAATGCAACTTTAAGTGAAGCGATGTTAAACAAATCCAATTTCCCCATAAGAATGAATGTAAATACGGGGGGTTAGGTTCCAGGGACATTTTTTTTTGCCATACAGTACAGTACTACAGTTGGGAGGTTCCCCTGCCTTACCTCACACAGGCACAGCCCACTGACACTGCAGACAATGAGGCAGGCAAGGCTGTAGGCTAGGAGAAGCACGTTGTGCAGCAGCAGTGGCAGCTTCCCCTACTCTGCAAGCACCAGGGGTGGGGGACTCAACCCTCGGCCTGCCCACTCCGCCCCTTTCCCCAAGCCCCCACCCTTAACCCGCCTCTTCTTCCCCCCCCTTCCTCCTTTACTCCACACACCGCGTCTTCGCTCCTCCCTCCTGCCTGTGGCAATCGGCTGGTTTGCAGCGTTCAGGAGGCGAAGGGAGGAGAGAGGAGAGAGGCGCGCAACCTCCCCCCTCCCTCCCACCCATGGCAATCAGCTGGTTTGCGGCGTTCAGAAGGCAGGGGAGGGAGGGGGAGCCTGCGCACCGTGTCCCTCGCTCCTCCCTCCTGAACGCCACAAACCAGCTGATTTCGCAGGCATGGGAAGGAGGGGGAAGGCGCTGATCTGTGGGGTCTGCCGGCAGGCGCTGGGGGAGGGGGGCGTAGGGGGTCTGCGAGCTGTGAACAAAGCAGGTAGCCAAACAACGTTATAATGAAGCATTGCACAACTTTAAATGGAGCATTTTCTGTAATTGAGCAGGAATGCAAGATCGAAACAATGTTAAGCGAGAGGAGGTTAAGTGGCGAGTTACTGTACATCCCAAAATGATGTTTGCTTTTTTTGCAACAGTGTTACACTGTTGACTCATATTTAGCTATTGATCCATTATAACCCCCTGGATCCCTTTCTGTAGGACTCCTTCTTAGGCAGTCATTTCCCATTTTGTATGTGTGCAACTGATTGTTCCTTCCTAAATGGAGTACTTTGCATTTGTCCTTATTTAATTTCATCCTATTTACTTCAGATTATTTCTCCAGTTTGCCCAGATCATTTTGAATTTTAATCCTATCCTCCAAAGTACTTGAACTCCTCCCAGTTTAGTATCGTTTGCAAACTGTGTGTGTGTGTACTCTTCTTGGCCATTATCTAAATCATGTATGAAAATACTGAACAGAACCAGACTCAGGACCAATCCCTGTGGGACCCCACTTGATATTCGCTTTCAGCTTGACTGTGAACCACTGATACCTACTCTCTGGGAACAGTTTTCCAACCAGTTACGCGCCCACCTTATAGTAGCTCCATCTAGGCTGTATTTCCCCAGTTTGTTTATGAGAAGGTAATGTGAGACAGTATCAAAAGCCTTACTAAAATCAAGATACATCACATCTATGGCATCCTCTGTCCCATCCACAAGGCTTGTTACCCTGTCAAAGAAAGTTATTAGGTTAATTTGACATGATCTGTTCTTGACAAATCCATGTTGACTGTTACTTATCACCTTATCTTCTAGGTATTTACAAATTGATTGCTTGATTTTTTTGCTCCATTATTTTTCTGGGTACTGAAGTTAAGATGACTGGTCTGTAATTCCCTGGGTTGTCTTTATTCCCCTTTTTATAGATTGGCATTACATATTTGCCCTCTTCCAGTCTTTCAGAATCTCTCCCATCTCCCATGAGTTTTCAAAGATAATCGCTAATGTCTCAGGTATCTTCTCGGTCAGCTGCTTGAGCATTCTAGGATGTATTTCATCAGGCCCTGGTGACGTGAAGACATCTAACTTGTCTAAGTAATGTTTAACTTGTTCTGACCCTATCCTAGCCTCAGATCCTACCTTATTTTCACTGGTGTTCACTATATAAGACATCCGATCACTACTAACCTTTTTGATGAAAAGGAACAAAAAAAAGTCCTTTAGCACTTCTGCCACTTCCACATTTTCTGTTATTGTCTTTCCCTTCTTATCCCCATCCTTTCCTCATTTTCTCCACCGCTTTTACATTCCTCTTTTCTCAACTCTCAGTTTGATTACTGTAACCTCCTCCTCTCTCATTGCCACCTTCCTTTTTAACAACATTACCACAGTTAAAATCCTCCTCCTATCACCTGGATGAAACCAAATCACTACCCCCATTTGAATTCAAGAGCTTCCACATCAAGTTCTGTGTTCTCTAAATTAGGGCTGCAAACAGTTTTACGTCACTCACAGCTCTATCATTTCATTGCACATCCCCTCTCATTCTTTACATTTCTCTGCATCCTCTGTCAGAATTGTACTCTTTGGCCTTACTAAAAAAAAGGATGTGTTTTTACTGCACGAGATATCCCACAGCAAAAACAGTGAAGACAAGGCACTTAATTTTACTGGAAGGTCAACTAGGCAAGGTCAGCACTATACCCCCACCTTGGGCGGACCTCACCTAATTTACCTCATGGTAAAACTAAATTTTTTTTTTTAAAGCAGTGAAGAAAAAGCCCTTGTCTCTTTCCCCCACTCTTGGTTTCACACCACTCTGACTTCCAACAGCTGCCCACCTCCTCTGCTTCAAGTGTTTCAAATTCTTCCTTACTCCACTTCATTTGTGAAGCCTTTCTACACTGGTTTCATTGGGAAGGTGTCATTGGTAATGTGTTCCCACCTTCTCGCATTTGATCTCTTCTTCTCGTATCATCATATTTGTCTAACTTAGACCATGAGCTCTTTGGGGAAATACTTTTGTTTTCTACACGTTATCTAAAGCACCTTGTAAATTTGCAGCACATTATTATTATTATTAATAAATGGTCTTGGAAAATCCATAGTTATTGGGATAATGTTTTATTATTTCTTTCTAAAGAGTCAAGATGTACTTACCATTATCCAGAAAATGAAAAACCTAATGGCTTCCTTAGCACTTTGAATATTTCCACAAAAGGTGACTTAAAATGATGCATGTGTAAATTTCCAGCAAGGACAACATATACTGCATGGGTAGTCAAATGTTGGTATCTCAAGACAACAGTGAATTATTCTGAAAGCCACCAACATGATCATGTTGAATCATGAAGAGGAACAGATATTGGGAAAATGTATGCATTTTTAGTTTGATGTGACAACTGCTAGAAGATTTTGATGAATTAGTCATGTTACAAAGCCAGACAACACTGGTACATAAGTTTTTCAACAGGATGAGAAATCTGATATAAAGTCAAAGACCAAGCAGAATGTACATTCAGTTATTAAAAAGAACAGATGGTAGTATTTTGTTTAAAACTTTGCAACTATTATATTAAATTATTCTTAGTTTAGTGTGATGAGACAAAAATAATTATATTATACAAACACAGATTATTTATCTTGTCAGCCAATGTGTTTTGCATATTTTATATATGTACTGTAAAACAACACAGTGCCACAGGAACTCCATACATTTTTTACTGAAATCAATGACATGTCAGCTTCCCTCAGAATACTGAATAAGAGCAACAAAGAACTCAAAATATCAAGATATGTATCCAGTGTGTATTCTCTTGGGGTTGCTTGCACAATGGTTTTCTTATTCTCCCTCAAGGGTGCTGTGGTGCTATGTGAGGAAAGTTGTCATTGAAGTATTTTACATATTTTCCTTTCTTTTTTGGGAGTAGGGTCCTGGCACCTAAAGTCCTTTATTTATACACAGGACAGGTTATTCCAGGCAATGGTATTGGAAGCTTCCACTCTCACCCTGGTCTCAGCCCTACTTACAGAGATTGCCTAAGGCAGACTGAAGCATTTTCTTGCCATGCCCATTTCATCCTTGGCCTCTCTGCTGAGAGCGCCAACAAAAATGCCATTTAGTTGCAATCCTGGTTTATGAAACTGGTATTTTGCTTAGCTCTCAGCCTTTAGGTTTTACCTGCTATTCTGCTTCTCCAGCACAGTAACTTCTATATTTTTGATTTATGCAAAAGCTAGGTGACATGTAGCAGCACTGGAAACCAGAGCCCACAAAATTAAGGAGAGACTGATTCACTCTGCAAGCTCAGCAGATGAATTGTGAATGACAGTTACACATGAGAAGGAACAGCAGAGGATCTGGGCCTCTGCACAACAGGAAGGTGTCTGCTTCACAATACTGCACAATCTAAAAGAAGTCGACAACAATGAACATTTTACAAAGCCTAGATATGATCTACCTATAAAGGGAAGCACATATTCTCAAAGAAAAATGACTGTTTATGAAGTCCCCTAAAGCAGTAGCCCGTTACAGCAGGACAGTCACAATTAAACCAGAAAAAGAACTGAAATTCAGGCATCCAGCCACACAAATGAGTTTAAAATACTTGCCTTAATAGAAGCAAACCCATATCCTCATAATTTGGCATAGAAACAATCCAAGATGTTTGGGTTTAACATTCTACCCCATATGAGAGAAGTCTGGTAACAGTTTTATATAAAGGTTGCAATTAAGAATGCAGCATTAGGGAATGCAAACTATGGACTGGTTCTGCACTGCTTTTCCCCACTGGCTTCAATGGAGTTACACCAGCATAAACATGATGTTGCCGAATGGAGGATTAGGCCATATAAATACTTTAACAATGAATTTTTAACTGGGCATCTGGAAGCAAAAAACCGCAAACCAAACCAACCTTCCCAAATGGCATGAGTTTTGGCCTGAGGGATCCAAATGCTTCTGAATGTTGAATGTGCCAGAAAACAACAGGTCTCAAATATGATGATGTCACAACTCTGCCTCCTCTCCACAACTCCCTTTCTCCCGTTCTGGACCCAGCATGCTATTTCCTTTTGTGGCTTCTGTAATGATTGCCAAGTGGCTTCTAATTTGCCCTTCCATCCTGCCCGACATCTTCAGAGTGTGGGTGGACCACTTTCTTCTAGGTAAGGCTGATACCCCCCAGTCAGAAGGAAGATGCTGGCTCCTATGACAGCCACTCCCTCCTTCCCAATTATGTAGTCATGGAAGTAAGAAACTATTTTCTCCTACTGCTTGCAATATGTGCTTTACTATCTGTGAATCAATTTGAATCCGATCCTGTGTCTCTTCTGTGAGTAGTCTTATTTATATAAGGGTGCCCATGGGGCTACTTGCTTATATAAGGACTATTTATTCCAGAAAGTGTTGCAGGATCAGGCTGTTAAGATGTACGTTTCTCCAGGCACAGACCTTACATTTATATATGTATGCACAGAATCACTTACACTCCACTAATAAAATAAACAAGGGAACAATATTTAACAATATTAAAAAGCGTTACAATCCTTAGTACAATGCAATGTTTTGTGAGAGAGCTGTATGGCAGCCTCATGAAAGTGGAACCCAGTCAGTGCTATGAATAAATAAAAGTGCACAAGGACTTACTAGGAATGGGAGAACAAATCTGGATGGAATAAGAACCCGCACAAAGCTCTGTCAAAAACTCAAAGTGAACATTTTTTTTCAACTCACAACAGTTTGCCTAATTTCCCCTCCTAGTTATATTTCATTTTCTTCTGTGTCTCCACTTTCCGTTTTTTTTATACTTTGTGTCAGCTTCTCAACTAGTATAAATCAACATAGCTCCATTGAAGTCAATTTATACTAGCTGAAGATCAGGCCCTTTGTTACATTTCTGTTGAGAGAGAGAGAGAGCTGCTGTTGTGGATACTCACTATCAAATGTACACTTTTGGTGCTATGGATAATTTTTTCTCACCACTTAACACAGTAAGGAAGATCAAATAGAGACACCCTCTGGTTCTGTAGAAACAGCAATTCAAGCCCCAAAGGACTATGTAAATAAAAAACACTGATAGGTTAATACATCATATATGAGCACCCACTGTACAACAAGACTATGGTTAATATCCTTGGGTAAATCACAATTTGTAATGGCCTGTCAGCATTACACGGAGAGGAGATTATGCTATTCTATTACAGAGCAGCAGACGGCAGGTGACAGAACAGTTGTGATTGTGTAGAAGTTATATCTTTGTACCCACAGAAGGCTGACACAGGATGTATATATTACAGTCTGAATATTGTTGGAGAACACGAGGAGCTTGCTAGCTGAAGCACTAGGATGCAGTCACTCACCATTCATTGACTCCAAAATAGTTCTCAGATCCCGTCAGCTCAGAGAATTTACAATTTTGATTTGTGTGACAGGCACAGTTAGCACAAGATTGACATTACATACCTCAAATTCTTTTCTTCAGTGCAGGCTCAGTGATGTATGAGACAAGTAGATTGCTGTGTTTATAGTGTGTATGTTAGGAGACTTCAACATATCTCTGGCCACCCAGCTTTCAAAGATCACTCCTGCATTATGAGTGAGAATGATTGGGCTGTAATTTGTGGGACCAGATGAGCTGCTATGTATGCGGATATTCTGCTATCCCACTTTTCCATATAGCTGCTAATATTTAAACATAGCTTATAGGAACAAAATGTGATGTATACATTGATGATTATCAAATGTAACAAGAGATTTACTACAGCATTCACTTAATTGCTTTGATCTTTTTCCATTACATAAGAGCCAGCTCCAAACTGGTGAAAACAACTAATGGCATGGTGCTATTTTTGAATGGTACAATAAAGCTTTGTTATCCAGCATGTTGGCAGAGTGGGGGGTGCCAGTAAGTCAAAAATTCTGGTTAACTAAGAGGGAGGGAGTTTGGGTGCGGGAGGGGGCTCAGGGCAGGTGAGCGTCAGATCAGGCATGCCGAAATACCTCCGGCACTCCAAACCCCTGCCCGGAGCCCCTCCCACACTTAAAACTCCCTCCCAGAGCCCGCATCCCACACCTGCTCCCGAAATGCCAGTTTCTAGAGCTTTCCGATTGGTAAAGTGCCGGATAGAACAGCTTTTACTGTATTACTTTAACCTGCCTTCAAAGTGAAAAAAACATGAATTCTGCTCATGTATATTTTTTTAATCTTTGTATTCATTAAATATAGAATAAATTCCACAACTAAAAAGTTGTACTCTATCTTAGGGCAAGCAGTGTAGTTGTTTATTTCATACAATTAAACTAAACAGACATACAAATAAGCACCTGATTCAACTGTCAAGCCCCTTACATTTTTGTACTTAATCAGTAAGCTGCTGTATTCAGAAACTCAGAAACAGTGGCTGCTTTTTCTGCCAAAAACACCTCATGAACCTTCCCATAGACAGAGACACACTTTTCAAGGAATCAGCGTTATCTGTAGAACTAGAAACCTGACCTATTGTCTTGAGGAGCAGTGAATTTAATAGTTAAAATATTATTCTACTGAATCAACCAAGATAAATTTATCAGCCTATTTATATAAAAAACAAACAGACCATCTATAAGTAAATGGAACTGTTTCTGGGACTTTTTGTAAGCAGATAGAAAAAAAGGGATGAAATAAACCCAAAAGTATCCTGATCCCTTGAACTACCTTTAAATCAGCATAATACACACAAGCCAATAGGCTCTTTAAAGACTTTGCTGTGTCATTATGCCTGATCTTATTATAAAAACCAAAGCACTCACCAAATAACAAGCGAGGTGCAAAATAAAATCATACCTGTATCAAAACTGCAGTTTAGATTTTCTATTACTTTTTTTGAAACATCTAAGTGCCATAGAGTTTTCGGTTTCTAATCCATCTGCAAGGTACCAAAAAGACTAGAAAATCATTTGCTTTCTCTTCCAAGAATGCCACACTATGGAAAATACAAACTGAACTATATTGAGCCACAGCACTCAGATGCCCCTCAGCTGAGTATGTTTAGTAACTATTTGGTTTCACACTGTTTTGTTTCTATGACTCACACACAAAGTTTATCTGCTTTAAATGTAACAAGTTGTGCTGTTTTCAAGAGCCCACTTTTTGACTTGCTGAATAGCATTTGCAAATAACTGTCATGCATTCTAAATGTAGATTTCCTTCAAGTATGACTGGAGGAAACAACTGTGGGTGCAACAGAGCACCCATTCATTGTTTTTAACTTCCACTGGATGCAGTTACCAAAAGGTTTAGAAGTTAAACTGATTAAAGATTCCCTGTCACTGAGCACAGCTGCTCTCTGTTGCATGCTGGTGATGATTGTTTTCAGGCAGGCACACCGGAAGTGTTTCAATACTAGATGAGGGAGTGGATGATTTGATAAGAACCATTGTCTCTGCATTTCTGTACACATGAATTTTTTTAAAAAAACCTATATAAAGTAGCCTTAGGAATTCTTCCCTGGTGAAAATTTGTTTGTGAAATGATTAATTTTTAAAATCAAACCACAAAGACCATAAATGCTAACATCAGAACATACAAATGAGTTTTACAGTGGGTAAGTTCTAAGTGTTAAGGTTTCTTATTAAAAATAAAGAGAAACAATGCATTCATTTATTACGCTATTTGCTATCGTTATAAAAATATCAGAAAGTACCTCTGCTTAAAAGCCCATAGCTTAGTTTCATTTACATTTCCAGATTTATTTCCAATATTACTCAGGCTATAATAATAATTTAATAGTAAAAAGAAAACAGCTGAGTATGTCCCTTTCAACTACCAGCAAAATGCCTAATACTTGTAACTTTCATATGCTGCATGTGCACGCTGAACAGAAAAATAGTAGGGGCAGTGTCAGCTTGTAGTCTAAACTCTGCTAGGTTTTAAGCTTTTCTGTCCTTGATTTTGTATTGTACAGTACTAAGCACACTTTCACTGGTTAACAAATAAATACTAGAAATGCAAACTAATCAGAAGAAAAGACAGAAATGACATGAGGCTTTATTTGGCTGAGGAACAATGCCCTGATCGAGCAAGGTACTTAAGCACATGCTTAACATTAGGCCTGTGAGTAGTTCTGTTGACCTCACATACCTGCACTTCAGTACCATGCTTAATCAGACCAAAATAAGTTAGTAAGGGGAAAAAAGAAACTTGGAATCCAATTTAGAAGCCTAGGAGCCAACTGAAAAAGTGTGTGCAAATATTGCACGCTGTATGTGGGGGCTGAGAAGGAGATTGCAGTGGGAGGACGTAGTAGTAAGAGATTGGGGTGAAGTCATGGCTACTGAAGTTAGTGCGAGCTTTGCCATTGACTTCACCCTGGGCACTGCAGCAGTAGTGAACAATGGGTGATCTTACATAGTAGATCAACTGTTGTAGGTGCCTATAATGGGATGATAGGAGGATGGAATTTCAGCCTTAACTTGGAATGTCTGTTGTTTTCAGGTTTAAGTTAGATTTATGTAACTATTTATCCTGGTTTAACAAAGCAATATATTCATATAGGCTTGTTTCTTTACCCTCCTATTTGCTTTTTCCAATTATTTCATAGGGTTGCTGTCTTTGAGTGAAAAAATGCTGGCCTAAATGAATTATTATTACTAATCTCATGTATGACGCCAAAAGTTTCCATAATGCTGGAGAGTGGGAGGTCACGCAAAATAGATAACAGGTTCCCACCCCAGATGAGCTTACAATGTGAAAAGTAAAGTTCGTAGAACACAGAAGACAGAACACACAAAGTGGGGTGTGATTATTAGAGCTTGAATGCTTCAAGGAAGAAATGCAACTTTAGTAGTTTCTTCTAGGTGGAAATAGAGGGAAACCTTGACATATGTTAATTTAGAAGCTGTGCTCTATATACTGGACAGCCTAAAAATTTTACCTGACACTGCAAAATACATACAAATTACATTATAAAGACAAAATTAAACAAATCTAGCCATTGCATTGATTATAGTTTTATTTATTAGCCAAATGGTAAAGATACCAGCTGTGTCACTGAACACATTAAAAACTTTAAAGCTACAATGATATTTCATCCCAACAGGAACAAGCCTCCCACTTGAGATGAAGGATTTTGACTGCTCCTCATGGACATGCTAATGTCTCCATAAGCAGAAGTGCATATATTGCAAGCTGAGTGGATATGTGAAATGCCTGACCTTATAAGAAAGATGTGATGCCACATTCTCCTCAACCAAATCCTTAACCGTGTGACTGGGGAATGTCTACATTGCCATAAAGAGGTACCACACCTAAAAATAAGCACATCAGAGAGTTGTGGGAGATGACAACAATCCTGACAGAACCCCACTACTGCCCATGGTGCACTCGTAACTCACACACGTCCTGCGTGTGATGTTCTGTCTCATCTAGTGGCACCGAGACCACTTAGAGAGACAGAGAGATTAATGAGTCTGCTCTACAGCCTTAGCTAAGGGCCATATGACTTTTAACTTGTGCAGTAGAGGCTCATGCACTAAGCTTCAGAGGTCCCAGGTTTGATCCTGCCCGCCAATGACCGGGGTCTGTTGGTGTTACACACTCATTTGACAGCTGACACACCTGTGCTACAATAAGTCACTCCAGCTTTGGGAGCCTTGCTGTTTTGGAAAGGTCATACTAACATTTTGTCAGCCCTGCAAAACCTTAATGAAAATTTACTAGTCCAGGCAAATCATCTCTCTGCCAGCCCTTTATCGTGATGATTGATAATGAAAATTTAATATTTTACTTATCAAGCTGAGATGCTAGTTGGAGAGCAAGGGAGATGTTGGTAGCCCTGCCAAGTTAATGACGACTAAAGAGCAGAATTATCATTATTCTTATTTGTATTATCACAGCACCTAGAAGCTCCAGTCATGGACTGGGACCCCATTGTTTTCGGCACTATGGAAACACAGAACAAAAAGAGAGTCCCTGTTCCAATGAGATTACAGTCAAGGTATAAGGCAAGAGATAACAGGTGGATACTACCAAATAAAAAGGGGAATACAAGGAAACAATGAGATACTGAGCTCTTAAATGACAGCTGTGACACCTTCACTAGAGTATTCTGTGTACACATTAGTGTGTGTGTGTGTGTGTGTGTGTGTAAGATTTACAGTGAAAACATTGCACAGATATTTCAGCAATTTGCAATAACTTTTGTTATGCAGCAATGTGCAGCTGCAGCCTCCCATTGTCTATCCATCATATGAGGAGGGTTGCTGAAGTTCTTCAGTGGGAGTGCTATATTTCCAGAGGTACCAGAGATTTCATTATAGGACTCGGTGCAACAGAAAGGGGTGTTGGCTAGTGATGGGTGAGGAATAAAATGTTCTGAGCTTTGGTCAGGTTGGATAAACTCTCTGTGTTGCATAAAGATCTAGATGTTGATCCAAACTTCACTGAACCTTTAGTGGCTTCCCTTCCTCCTCTGACTTCACATCATCCCTTATCAGTATGAGATTAGTGATTAATAGTATATTAGGAAGATAGTCTGTAATCACAGAACACAGTCCCTGAACTTGTCTCATCATCACTAAACATAACATGTGGGCACACTCAGACATTCCAAGAATCCTGATATTCTCAAAGTTTATGATAGAAAACTAGATAATCCTCTTTTTCTCCCTCTTTCTACTCTGTAACCCTCACCTTTCCCCAAATACCCCTCACCTTTTGCAGGGCCAGAACCTACAATCCTTATGTCACCTACAGCCTCTGTCCACTCGTGTCCTTGGTCTCAAGATTTCTCCCCTGCATTTAACTTTGCTTTGCATGTCCATTCCTCTTGGCTATATTAAATTATATCCTTATACTTAGCGAATACAATTCCTATGTTAGCTAATCAAAGAGGTAGCATAGATTTGCCTCTTTTAAAATATGTAACACATTTTTCCCTGCCAAGAAATACAAGTGTATTGACTGATGTCAGGTCCTCGATCACTCCTTATGAGCAGTCCTTGTTTATTCAATGGGACTAAAATGAATAAGGATTACTGTGATGAGTACGAATTGCAGATCTGGGCCCCTTATTATATGTTCAATCTTGCACACTCAGTAACTTCACCTTTCACAGGTACACACAATGCAACTTGGGCTGCCTGTGTTTGGAAAGTCCCAGAGCTCATGAGATTTGAATAGCACATCCAGCTGGGCCCAGCAGGGGACTGCAGATCTATGAACATTGATATACCATTGGGAAAAGAGAAGGACAGTTTAGACCAGGGGTCTCAAACTCAAATGACCACGAGGGCCGCATGAGGACTAGGGCATTGGCCCGAGGGCTGCATCACAGACACCCACCCCTGGCCCCACACCCACTCCACCCCTTCCATGAGGCCCCACCCCTGCCCCGCCTCTTCCCTGCCCCCATTCCAACCCCTTCCCCAAAGTCCTCACCCCAACTCTGCCACCTCCCTGCCCCCGGGGGTGCAGAAGGGGTGCGGGGTGCAAGGTGTGGAAAGGGGCTCAGGGGCAGGGAGTGCAGGAGGTGTGCAGGGGGCTCAGGGCAGGGAATTGGGGTGTGGGGTGCAGGAGGGGTGAGGGGTGCAGCAGGGGGTCGGGGTGCAGGGTGTGGCAGGGGGCTCAGGGCAGGGTGTTGGGGTGAGGGAGGGGTGTGGGCAGGGCCGTCCCTAGCTATTTTGGTACCCTATGCAGCACCCCCCCCATGGGGGGGCTGTGTGGGGCTCCACAGGGGGAGCGGCTGGCCCCAGGCTGGGGCCGGGTCACTTCCCGCAGGACATGGCCAGCCTCCGTCCCTCCCGGAGGCCTGGGGCCAGCTCCCCCCCCCTCCCGCCAGAGGCCCCAGCCTGCTCCGCTCCCCTGGCTCCCAGGCTTGGGGGAGGGGAGAACTGCCCCCCAGCACTCACCAGCGGCGTGGCTGGGAGCCAGGGGAATGGAGCAGGCTGAGGCCAGGTTGCTCCACTTACCTTGCGGTAAGTAGGTGGAGCCTGGCTGCAGGTCTTCAGGGGAGTGAGGGGGCAGGAAGCTGCGGGGCTGGGACGGAGCAGGGGCTGGAGCAGCACGCAGCTGCGCAGGGCACCAGGAAATTTTCCTGGTGCCCTACGCAGCTGCTCGTGGTGCCACGGGGTAGGTAGAGGGGCGGCAGGGGTGTGGGGGCGCAGGGAGATTCGCGGGCCGCACGGAAGAGCTTGAGACCCTGGTTTAGACACTGCAGAGAGGAAGGGCATAAAATGTCCTGCTGGGGGTCACTGTGAGAATGGTGGATAGGAATGTGCTGGGAAAGGAAATAAATGGGATTAGAATTTTCCAATTTAGAGTGAATTTCAAAGTAGTGTCTCATCTATACTTAGGTTGAAGGTGCCTGTGAGAGATAAGAGAAAAGATAATTACAGTATTTTATATTGTTCAATTTAGTATACAGTTGGCAGGCTTTGTAAACAGAAAGTAGAAGAAACTGTGTGTACTGGGATCTGTTTTCAGTACTTTGAGACAAAAAAATCTTTAAATGTAAGCAAGCACATTTTTTGCAAGAACTACAGTCTACTGTGGTTTGCAGTGGTGTTGTAGCCATGTTGATCCCAGGATACTGAAGAGACAAGGGGGGTGAGATAATATCTTTTATTGGACCAACCATACCGAAAAATTTGCGGAGGGGTGGGTGTTGGGAACACGACCCTTTTGATGGATTCAGGTTCTCAGTTATCTTAATATGCTCCAGAAAGAATACCAAAAAAAAGTTGTATGCAGTGTTGTTGTAGCCATGTTGGTCCCACGATATTAGAGGTCTGAAGAATCTGAAGAGCTCTGTGTAAACTCGAAAGCTTGTCTTTCACCACCAGAAGCTGGTCCAATAAAAGATATTACCTCACTCACTATATCAGTCTACTGTAGGTAAGACTATTACATTCTTTTTTTGGAGCTGTCTTTGAATCCAGCCAGAGCGACTAAACAGGGTGCCTTATAAAGATGACTGTAAGAACGGTGAACAAAGTGAGATTAGTGATTACAGATGATCTTCCTAGCAGACTATTAACCACAGAACACAGTCCCTGCACTTGTCTCATCATCACTAAATCTAACAACATCTGGGCCCACTCACACATTCCAAGAACCCTGATATTCTCAGCATTTACAATACAACTACCACATGAATCACTCATCCCAATGCAAACTAATGAAATCACAGTAGCTTCATCAGGGATTTATAAGGTGTGAGCAAGCCTGTTAATTGTATCCACAAATTTGCAATAATGATCCAGCACTCATGTCTGTACAACTATAGCTAATCAAGTAGGTGTCAAAGCTAATATAAAGTGTTGAAGGCTCACAATGAGAGTAATGACTTCCAAATGCAAATGAACATGATCAAGAATATAATAAATACCATAATTAGCTTTTTCCTATACAGTTGCATAGAATATTTGTAATTAGAGGAGCTTGTTTGATTTGACAATGTCTTTTTTTTTTTTTCGGTTCATTGATGTGACAGAAGCAGCAAAAAATTAGCAAGTTCATTGCTGATAATAGAACTAAATCTTCTATTGAGGCAATATGTGAATAAAAGAACACAGGCCTGAAGTGCTTCTCTTAATTTCAGTAAGCATAGCTAAACCCTTATTAATTACGGAACAAATTGTAATTATCTAGCTTGTTAGAAAAAGTCCATTAAACTGCTTTCAATAGAAAAAAAAATCAGTGCAATTAACTTGCTCCTATATGCTAAAACAAACACCACTTCCCTTTTTAAGATTAAGAAAGAGTGAACATAACTGGTATTATCACTTAAACCTGAAATTGGAAAGCAAAGCAGGAAGTGGTTTTATTGTGATCCTTTTGCAAGCTTTCTGTATCTCTCTCATTGATGGCTCCTTTACTTATTAACTGGGCCCACAGTTTGTTTATTGTCTGATCTATTTTTTGTGTTTTGTCCTTTCACAGAATAATTTTCTTGCTGTATGTCCCATTCTTAAAGAATCATGTTCTTTTGTGGCTGCTAAAGCAGTGTTTTTCCTGATATATTGCAAAAACATATTCAGTGGCCACCATTAAAATCTTGACATTTTCCTCTCCCAAAAAGGGAAGGAAAGCTACTGTCCTACTTGCAGGACTCCCTATGCTCCATAAAAGGAATTCAGCAAACACAAGCAAACCAAATACTGCAGTGGAGTGTGTATACTTAGAGGCCCTTTGCCACTCCTCAATCAGATGGTGTTGTCACTGTTGAATAACACTGTTGAGTAACATAAGCCACTTCTTTCTTTAGAGGATAAGCATAGTGCCCACATGAGGAGAAAGAGACTCAGCTTTTCTCCTCCTTCCCAAGCCCTCTCCTCTCTCTGCTTTCTCTACCATTGCCACCACAACCCTCCAAGTCACACAGGCACATAACCTGGGAGAGATAGTTTTTGCCTCTGGTCTAACTAAATCTTTCCACCTCTTCTTCCATAATACCTCAAAGATCCAGCCTTTTCTATCGACTCACACAGCTAAATCTCCCATCTTGACTCCTACAACCTCCTCTCCGGTCTTCCTGAAATTTAACTTCCCTTGGGTCCATTTTAAACACAATTGCTAAAGTCATTTTCCTGATCCATTGCCTTGAGTATGTCAACTCTAACCCTTCCACTGAGTCTCACCTGAAAAAAAAAAGCACAAGCTTCTAATTGGTATTCCCCCCTACATATCCACTATGGTATTTTATGTAATTCCTCTTATGGCACCAAAAATGCCAGCCTTTGTTATCATCCACTTATTTTCTCCCACAAGCATTTTCATGTATTCTTCACTGCCATCCCTTAGAAACGGAACATGGTTCCCCAGCTAATTCACAAAGCAGCAATAATGTCCTCTTTTGAAACTATCCTCAATCCCCACTTGTACTATGGTGCTTGTGATAAATTCTCAACTGCTAACGGCTAGGCAGGTGGCCAGCAATGATTACTGAGATCATAACAGTTGTTTTATCTCTCTCTCTCTCTATATATATATATATTTCTTTAAAAAATCATCCAAGCCCTTCGAACCGAGAAACGAAGTGCTCACCCACAACCATGTCTTCTCTTACCCTTGTCCTCCCTCCCCTACTGCTTAAATTTGTTTGTTACCTCAAATTGTTGCATCTTGTCTAAATTTAGATGATAAACTGTCCAGGGCAGCAGCGGTCTATGTGTACAGCACTAAGAAGAACGGGGGCACCAACTTAGATTGTAAGCTGTTTGGGGCAGGTACTCTTTTTGATCTGTATGTGTACAATGCTAGTCCCAGTCCATGACTGGAGCTCCTAGGGAATTCCACAATACAAATAATTAAATAAATAGATTGGGGCCTCTTGGCTCTAACACAGTATAAATATGATTATTATACCAGAACCAGAAAACAAACCTAGCTCTCTCACATGGCAATGCAAAGCACTGACTGCACCGTCAAGATGCCCATATGTTTAATTAGATCAGAGGTCATCGTGCAGACGTATCCACAAATCATGTCTGTAAGCAAAGCACTTTGTTTTGCATCTTGTACCATTCCATAGCCATTGCCAGCATATGGAATAAAATGTCAGCACATTGTCCAGGAATAAAATCTTTTTTTTTTAAATCTTTTAATTTTTAGTCTTCCTATATCCAGATATCACCACTTAATCATAAACACACGAGCTTTTTAGGCAGGCATTTCAGAAGGGCCCTGCGTTATGCAATTATTTATTTTTTTAATGGAAAATTTTCAGGAGGGATCCCTTGTCCTTGGATAAGTCCTGCAAATACTACAAATGCCTATTAATATCACGCATGTCTAATTAGGTGACTGAGTCCTAGTCAGAAACATCCCTAGCTCGCTTATGTGCAAATATTTTTGTATGTAAAGCAATTGGTTTGCAAGAGTAATTAAACACATTCATTAAAAATCTTTTTTGGGCATAGCAGATGGAAATGCTCAATTTACAACCTTGAAGGGTTCATAGGAAAGAATCTAATATTTAGAAGCCTTTATTCAATTTAAGAATTCTGATGTATAAAAAGATGAAATACAGAGTTTTTTCTCACATAAAAGGATGTAGGCAGTAAGTCAACACAGAGTAAGGACAGAGGCAGCCAGCAGCAAGGAACACTGTAGTAACCTGACTGAGATGTATATGCCAGTTAATTATATATAAATTCCTTTCCTTGCCACACTAAACTTTGCATCATAAAATGAATATTATAGTCTATACATATAGAGCACCTTCTAACAGGAATCTAGCCAACTCACTATGCCATCTGATTTGCTTTCCAGTGTCGTGAAGAAGAAAATACTTTACGATTGAACAGATTAATAGATTTTATATTTAATGATAAATTTCATTGGGCAACATTAAATATATTTTAATATTGAGCCAGTATCAGCCAGACATTCTATGAGATGCTAGATATGTTTTAGTACGTACCTGAAGAAAAATAACTTCCATCCATTTTTAAGCAGGTTGGAGCTGTAATTTGTTCATGGATTTCCTTTATTCTAAATTCTGTAGATATTTCCATCTTCCTTGCCTTTTAACAGTTTAATCCAGTGGTCCCCAACCTTTCTGTGGCCAAGAGCACATTCATCCCTTCATCAGAGTGTGGTGGGCAGCGACACTTCTTGGCGGCATTTTGGTGGCGATGGTTCTCCACTGGAAGCGCACCTCGGCGGCATTTCGGCAAAAGCTTCTCCACCGGAAGCGCTCCTCGGCAGCATTTCAGCGAAAGCGTCTCTGCCGGAAGCACTGCGCGGCAGCATTTTGGCAAAAGCTTCTCCGCCGGAAGTACTGTGCGGCGGCATTTCAGCAAAAGCTTCTCTGCTGGAAGTGCTGCGCGGCAGCATTTCAGTGGCGACGCTTCTCCGGCGGATGCTCTTCTCCTCTTCCTTCTTTGGCGCCGGCCGTGACGGTAGGCGCACATAAATGCCCCGGCGGGCGCCATGGCGCCCGCAGGCACCACGTTGGGGACCACATGTTTAATTCCTATAAGGCTGCCAAATAAGGAGTCTTCCCTGTACACTACAACCATGAAAGCCGATGAGAGAGAAGAAAAAGCATAAGAATGTAAGAGAGAGAGAGAATAAATCAGTGCTGTTTTCTTCGGGAAATTTGTGTTCTCTTTCTGTAGTTTTTTAAAAACTTTTTCTCCTCATACTACTCTCAGTGAGCTGACCTGCCAGCTCAGCCTGAAATAGCCCAAGAGAATGTGTTTTTTACAGTGATGGAAACTGAACTAATGTCTCAATGGTAGAGGACTGGATTTGAAAGTCATCGTAAAATTTGGATATACTTGCCTTGCCACTCTATTTAACTTTGATGGGGTGATCATGTTTCCTGCAAGCTACACCTCAAAGATACCTAAAGGGTCCTGACATAACATCTGGTGTCCACATGTTATCAAGTTATATTATATTATATTTCAACTTGCAGGCACAATGTTATATTGTAATGGTTATACTCTGGCATACAGCATTATGATTCCACAAAATAAACGCGATAATGCCAAGATGGCCATGTTTGGCCAACAGCAGAAGCAGCTAAAAATGGTAACATCATGTAGGCTTTGAGCAAGTTTCATCAGGTACCTTGCTTTTCCACTCCATCTAGTCTGTCAGCTGCTTTGCACAGTATGCAAAATGTTGTATACAGAAGTTGTATACAGAACTTTACCCTCAGAGCAGTAAATGGTATTGACAGCATGAAGAAATTCTCTACTTATCACTTTGGCCAGCAGTAAACTAAATGTTTATCGATCCTATAAAGATATCAAGATGGTCATTGTTCTGTATTAAAGGCAGTTTTCACAGACATATTTATGAGATATGACACAATCTGTGATTAAAAAGTTAAAAATTTAAGGAACTGTAAAAATACCTTGGTATAGTCATAGTCTTCAGATGAAATCTTGACTTTTTTTTTAACAGACTCATAGCTGATATATTACACAGTACAAACATTCAAGCGGTGCTACTTTTAGTACACATAAATACGGTGCATATTGTAGGAGACAGTTCTGATTTATACTTTAAATATCTATAAGACGTGACTGCTTTTTAAAACTTTGTGAATCACAAAATTATGAGGGCACTGATTCAGCAAAACACTCAAACCTGTTCTTAAAGCCCATTGACTTCAAGGCAAATTAAGCATATAAATATGAGTACGGCTGGGATTTATTCACATGCTTAAATGTAAGCATGTGCTCTAGAACTTTGCTGAATTGGGGCCTAGGAAAGAATTATGCAATAAAACAGATTTCTAACCCATGGTTTGAAGCCAGCAGTCAGAAAGATTTTTTCTCTTTCACATAGCTTGCTGAACAAACAGCTAAAACAGTTATCTTAAAGTTTAGACAGTTTTTCGAATTGCTGTGGGTGCTGGAACAGAAGGTTCAACCCTGCAGTTTTGCAACAGGGCCAGTTCAGAGATATTTTTATGCTTTCTGCTTTACCAAGCATTTTATACACACTATTTCCTTTTCCAAAAATGTCCACTCCAAATATTTTTTCCCATACCTAGCCACATGATGGTGTTCCTTTTCTAAGAATAAACAAATTATTTCAGTTTATAAAAATGCCACTCACACTATCTGACATGAACATATCTTTATATAGTAAAAGCACACAAAGCATTCTCTCCGGTATGTTGTTACAAAGGGGCAGACTTATTAGGTGGGAATTTATTAAGTGAGATTTTCCTACACATCTGATCGGTCATAGATACTGAAATTTCCAAAGGAAATCACAAGATTGTTATCCTTCTTTCTCCATCTTTTTAAATGAGAATTCATTCTTAGCTTAGACTTAATAATATATTGGCTATAATTGCTTATGCAAGGGAACCCTGTTAGTAGGATACTGCATTTGCATATACAGCTGGAGTCAGAGGATTCAGCTGTCAGAATACTAGAAACTGTAAGGGGGGGGGGGGAGGGAAGAGTGTGAGCCTGCAAATTAGCTGTCAAGTTTAATAAAAAGAGAATAATGAGCCCAAAAAGCTGGTGGCTACCATTCCTAGTGCATTACTGAGCTTGCCTCAAGGTAAAGCTCAAATTCTGAGGAACACTGAAACAGTATTGCACTTTACCACAAATATAAACTAGTTAAGCAAAATGTTAAAAGTAATAAAAAAGCAGGCCCTGATGCAACTCTGAAATTAAAATGCTGTACACGGGCAGGATGTCCCTTTTCTTTGAAAGCAATAAAAATGCTATGCCTTAAATGTGAGACATTTCCTGTAAAGCTCAGCAATAAATTAATGTTTGGCACTTGGTTCTGAAAACCACTGAAGATTTGACCTAAACAATTTATAAAAACTGACACTTTGTATAATTGTTGGCCATTTGCGACGTGCTTATACCTATTCTATGACGATAATCAAAAGAATTACTATTACATTTAGATAACAAATATTTAAACTACACAAGAAATAAAGGAAAGATATATTAAATATTATTTGAGTTCTTATATTAGTGTATTTTTGCTTACAGGCTCCTGTGTGCACACACACCCTTCCCCCTACTAGTTTGCATGCTTCTACCTCTCGTCCCTTCTCTTTGCACAGTACATTAAAGATAAAATGTATGATAATTGGAAAAAAACAACCCCTATACATGCAGACGAGGGCAACTGGCTGTTCTAAAGAGCTCGCTCACATACACTCACCATTTCCCTCACAAACAAAAACCCAAACAAATCAAAGTATCGGCAACATCAAATAAGTCCCCACATCACTGACCAAATGAGAAGCCTACTGTTGAAGGATGGTTTGCTAACATTAAGCATTTTCTCTACCTTCAAGAAACTGCATGCCAAAACTTTTTTTTTGACCCGTTCCTTTTTATTCAGCTTCATAATTCTGTCCTCCTTTTCCTGATATGGGAGGTAGTCATGACTCATATCTTTAAATGCCAGACACTGTAGACACTTACTGTATGCTGATTGAAGTCATTTGGGCTTAAAAGAAAAAAGTTAGCTGTATCCATTTCCTTAGATACGATGAACAAGCATCCTGAGGGGTATGAGAACAGGAGAAACAAACTTTATCCTCTGCAATGGGTTCAGTAACAGCACTTATAAAATATAGATGGTGGAAAACTGAAGCCCTTGACAGAACTACCAGCCAGCATGCATGCATGCAATGCAATGTTTGCAGGTGTAATGCGCAGATATACAACACATCTGCTGTGTGCATGTATTTTATGTAGACAAGCAGAGACTATATAATCTATTTTAAACACACAGTGGAGAGCAAAATACATGTGTTTAATTCAAGAAAGAAAAACAAACTCTGCTTATAATATGACATCATAGTAATAGGTAATGTACAGGGCTGCAGTTTTCAGCTTTCTATGAGGAAAGCCCCTTACGCTACACATACTTCTGCTTTTTACACACAGAGACTTGGAAATTTGTGACCATCAGGTGGGTTTTAGGTTTATGAAAGGAACTGAAGGGAATAAATAAAAATGCCAAGTTCTGATGAAGAACATTTGCAGAAACAAATTAAATTTAGAACCCAAAAACCAAAACCAACAAGCAGGCAAAGAATTCAAGCAAAGCTCTTTTTCAATGGTAACAAAGTTTATGGAAATAGTTACCAAGAAGAGTTAGAAAGCGCATCAAGCAATTTTAAGTGAATTTCTCCTTATAAAGAGAAGTGCACATTAATGGTCACGTCTGCTATCAAATTCCACACTGCCAATGAAGACAAGTGTAATTTTGTACAAGAATAATGGCAGGATAAAGTGTATAGACTGAGATTTTAAAAACCTCCTAGGAAATTTGGATGCATAATTCCCAATGGTTTTAAAGGGACTGGACATCTAAGTCACTTAAGACAGCTTTGTAAAACCTCAGCACCAGAATCCTATCCATCACAGGATATCTGTGGTCATGCATATTGTGGAAGGCCACAGATATTGGGGATCCATTTATCTTCAGGCATAATTTTACTGAAGTTAATGGAGACAGTTTGGCCTATACAACAGAATAAAAAGAAACATTAAATATGCAAAAATCTTCATTAACATAGAATTAAGGGTGCCCAGTGATTGCTCATGCTCTTCCAGACATTGAGCTCAGCAAAACTCAAAGTTCCAAAAACCAGGAAATACATAGCTAAGGTAAACGTACGTGCAACTTTAACTCTGTCCCCCCGATCTGGCAATAGCCACTGGAAATTATCCATACACACTCTAATTGGATTCATTGTGTTGGGGTATCTGTACTGAATGAGGGAGACATAAGTTGAAGCACCTTGGAAGAGCTGTGATTATGATGGAGTCATTGACATAGAGTCATAGACTTTAAGGTCAGAAGGGACCATTATGATCATCTAGTCTGACCTCCTGCACAACGCAGGTCACAGAATCTCACCCACTCACTCCTGTAATAAACCCCTAACCTATGTCTGAGATACTGAAGTCCTCAAATCATGGTTTAAAGACTTCAAGGTGCAGAGAATCCTCCAGCATGTGAACCGTGCCCCACGCTGCAGAGGAAGGCGAAAAATCCCCAGGGCCTCTGCCAATCTGCCCTGCAGGAAAATTCCTTTCCAACCCCAAATATGGCAAACAGCTAAACCCTGAGCATGTGGGCAAGACTCGCCAGCCAGACACCCAGGAAATAATTCTCTGTAGTAACTCAGATCCCACCCAATCTAACAGCCCAGATCTGGGTCTGAGTCCCCACATGTGTGTTATCAAAGGAAAGAAGTGCATGTGTACCTTGAGGTTCTAGTCTCCATCATTCCAATACTGAATTGTGTAGGCTGTATCAACAGCAGAGTACGGGGGTCTTCTTGCCATGAGTATTGTTAGTAGTCAGGTAGGATATGAAAAGTCTGTGGCTTTAATGATGGGTAGGGGAAAATACAGGTTTAGATGGTATGCTGTGTGCTAATGTGAAGGGTTTAAAAGGATATGAAGTGGTTGTTGGAGTATTCTGACGGGGGAGTAGGCTCAGTGTTTGAGCATAGGGTAGGTGCAGGTAGCATTATCCATTACAGTGAAAGGCAGAGTCCTGGTATGTGTGTAATGGGTGTTTTGGGGCATCACTTGAAGAGGGCAGAATTAAGGTTGTGTTGGCGTTTACCTTAACTCTGCATTCCCTGATTTTCACAAGTCTTTGTTTAGCTGAACTCAACCTTCTGGAAGTGCACGAGTTATTACCAGGCAACCGTAACTCTGTGCTAATGAAGTTTTTCTTGCCATTTAATTTCCTAGTTTTTTAAGCAGAAAGAGAAATGTTTGTTGGTAGGAGTTAATGGTTATTTAGGCAGTTGTAGACCTCACCTACATTTAGAACCGATATGTTACCTTGACTAAGTAATAATCAATAGACCTAGCTTTAATATAGTGCTTTTCATCAGTAGATCTCAAAGAACTTTACAACATTATATCTTTTTACAGATGGTAAACTGAGGCACGGAGAGGGGAAGTGACTGGTCCAAGGTCACCCAGCAGGCCAGTGGTTCTGCTAGGAATAGTCTCAGTCCAATGGGCTTTCCACTAGGCCACAGAGTTGCTATGTGATTCCTCAGTGCTCCTCCCATCTCCTGTACTTTTTGTAATAGTGGAATGGGGATGATGTCATGCTTTGAAATGTTTGCAACCTGTTTGACAATTGTATTACCTGGTTATTATGGTAACTTTAAGCATATGAAAAAAGACTGCTGTGTCTGTCTCCTCCTCCACCCTCTGCCCCAACATTTAGTCACCCTCGCCAACATTTCTAGCTCCCTCTCCTCTTCCCATCCCATTAAGCCATTAATTGGCACTGTACAAGCCACTATGGAAGAATCCCATCTTCTGCCATGAACACTTATCCCAGGCAGCAGCCTACTGGAGGACTGCACGCTACCTTGTGTATGTAACCTGAGCTGCACATTTAGCCGGGCCCCTCACTTCCACTACCCATAACCAGCTTGGAGTCCTGCCTCTGCTCAGCCAGACTTCCCCAGCCATGCCCTAGGTCCACCCTGTCTGCCTCTTCTCCAGACCTGGTCCCTCCCACACACACTGGCCAGTCGTCCCCACCGAACAGGGGTGACGTGTGTCTTACTATTCATTTTCTGGATTTCAGATGTTTAAATCTGTGTTACTTTCATTCCCTATCTCCCCAGATCCCAGCTCTCATGGAGGGATAGGGAGAAGAGCTCGGGCACCCCCAGAGGAGCAGGGTCCCCCAGATCCCAGCCCACACAGGGAAGGGGAGTGTTCAGAGCTGACAGCCCTCCCCCCTTAAACCTTCAACTTCCTCTGCTGCACCTCACATTCTTCAACCCCTCCCGTCTCTCCCCCCCCCCCACATTCCCCCAGCGCAGAAGGGAGGAGAAGAGAACATGTAAATAAGCTCCATGTCTCCTGCACACTACACCTTCTAATCCTGGACTTGGATTTCTCTCTCACACTTTCCTCTAGCTGGATCATACAACACTTAGGAATTCCTCCTTGCACTGGGAATGAAGGAACTTCCATACGTCAGGAAACAGACATGTATACTGGTCTCAACTAGCAAGTGGGCAGTGTAAAAATATATAGAGTTCCGTGTTGAGAGGCACTTCTCCCATGACCAATCACTGGAGAGTATGGGAATTCCTGATCCTAACTACCAAGGAGGTTCCTTCATTCCCCGCACTTTTGTTTTTTAAAAAGGTGAGGATGTACAGGGTAGGATTTGATTTTGACGCTGTAGGCCATGTCTAATTGTCCCTAGATAAGCACCAGTGTTTGGGCTCCCAATTGTCCTGCCAATATGTCTTAATGGAGACCTGTGGTTACATTTTCATAAAGGCTGTGAGCCTACATTTTTACTGAGATTGTTGCACCGCTGTTGGTGAGGGAGATAATTTTCTGCTCCACAAAAAATACCATCAACTAGGAAATGGACTAAGACCACAAACATATAGTTAAACATACATAACTTTCAACTCTCCATGATACAGCTGTCAGATATTAGCAACTTCTGTCTCTTACTGCTGTGGGACAGATTTCAACTAGGACACTCCATTAATAGCAGCTAATGCATGCAATAAACGCAAAACAAATTAACTAGATTTTAAAAGTCATGATTAATCACAGTTTTAATTGCACTGTTATATAACAGAATACCAATTTAAATTTATTATCAATATTTTGGATGTTTTTCTAAGTTTTCAAATATATTGATTTCAATTACAACACAGAATACAACGTTTACTGTGCTCACTTTATATTATTTTTATTACAAATATTTGCACTGCAAAAAAGAAACAAAAGAAATAGTATTTTTCAGTTCACCCCATGCAAGCACTGCAGTGCAATATCTATCGTGAAAATGCAATTTACAAATTTAGATTTTTATTTATATAGTGAAGACCAGCTAAATCGTTGGCAGAGCGCTCTCCGGTTCACCCGGGTACTCCAGCTCCCCGAGATGATTAATGTAAGTCAACCGTAGCAAACCATCCAAAAATATTGATAATAAATTTGAATTGGTATTCTATTATTGTTTAATAGTGCAATTAAAATGGTGATTCATTGTGATTTTTGTTTAATCTAGGGATTGTACATTTTTTAAAATAGTTTTATAGCCCTAATTTGAACAAACAATTTAAGAAGTGGAAATCTATTTTCCCTGTTACTAACCCCCAAGTCATCAATAAAATATATATATATATATATATATATATATATATATATATATATATATATATATATATATATATATATATATATATATATATATATATATATATATATATATATATATATAATTATATGCCCACACACACTTTTTGAGAGGAAAAATAATTAAAATCTTCAGGGGTGGAAAGAATCTACACCATGGCTCTATAACACTACATTTTGCAGTAGGGCTTCTGATTTCACTGAAAATATAAAGTCATATGCAGCCAGAAAGCTTCCTAAATATTTGCAGATATTCAGGAGCACTAGTTATTTCAGTATGTAGAATAAGTTATGCTCAAGACATTATGCCACATATGTTAGTTTCAGCTGGTAGAATGTGAAGATTTTATACATTCTGTAAAATCTTACTTTTTGATTTAAATACCAATTTTTGAGAGGAATATGCCAGCATAAGGATTCAAGATATACAGATCTGGCCTAAGGCATTTTTTTAGTGCAGGGCAGAATCCAGACAGGAATAACTGGTCAGCATACAGCTTT
The DNA here is from genome assembly GCA_033296515.1 of Macrochelys suwanniensis. Classification (NCBI taxonomy): domain Eukaryota; kingdom Metazoa; phylum Chordata; order Testudines; family Chelydridae; genus Macrochelys; species Macrochelys suwanniensis. Next base: position 80,956,543 of record CM065779.1, read on the forward strand.
TGTCAGTTCCTCAAACACATGCATAATTTCACTTTATAGAGTCACATGGGCAGATCACAAAGAAAGGACTGAAAATTCTGTGCAGAAGCTACCAGGGAGTCACACATTTTAAATGACAGTAGAAAACTGGACATTATGCCTGTGGCTTATGACGACTCTTTGACAAACTCTAGGTTCAATACATACAGTATATCATTTAGAACACAATCCTAAAAGGATGAAGGGAAATAGAGACAAAGACTCTAGATATTTGGTCTTGTGATAAATTTTATGAGTGTGATCTACTGATTAGAGAAGGAGACTAAGTCAGAAACTTTGGGCTCTGTTACTGACTGACTATGAACTGGGTACATACCATAAAATGCTAATATTCTCAATTTACCTAAAGTACCTTTAACATGTGTATACTACAATTCACGTTACAGAGACTTTGTGAGTTTAAAATGATATAAATAAAACACTTTGAAATATTCAGATTAATGGCCATATAGAAGCGTATTAATTTAATTAATGTAATATTAATAGTCCTTAGAGATCTTCCGTGATATCAATATCACAGAAGTTAAGGTATTTTCATAAACTTTATTTACTTTAAATTAAGTATTTAATCATCGTTATTGCGCTGTCCTGTCTTTCTGATTATAAGGCATATATTTTATAAAGGCTATGGGTAAAATTTTCCAAAGCACCTAAGTGATTTGCTAACGTACCAAGGCGTCAAGTACCTAACTCACTTTTTAAATGGAGCTTTGGCTCCTAAATCACTTAGGTGGTTTTGACTATTTCAATCTGGGTCACTAATTTCAAAATGGAAAAAATTAATATTATTTCACTTTTTATAATCTGAATACTTCAAAGATGTTGAACTATTTACAGTAAAGTTTCAGAAAATAAAAATACACAACAGTTAGGAATCACCATTTTTCATATGTAAAACATCACCTCTTCAGTTAAAATAGAAAACAGCCTTAATTTAAGAGAGGGCCAAAATCATTTTACCCGTGAAGTTCAAGAATCCTTAAATGGAACTATACCTCACTTCAGTCAGTCTTCATTGAGTGCCTTACTGTACTTTTTTATCCATTCCTGATGTTTTCATTTAGCCCTAGAAATGATTTTGAGAGCCAGAATAAACTTCTGTTTCTACACCATGAATGCTACTGAATTATGTTTTATTTCAAAACAAAATTAAATCAGGTAATATACACATTTTAAGAGTGATCGATTGGTCATTTTACTTTTCAGCTTCTATTTCTTTGTACGTCTGGGAGGATAACACTTCTGGAACCATACTGGATTAAACATTCTACGGACGCCTAATCCACTATACTGTGCTAATCTTGCAGCACAAAGCATTTCAAGGTCACATATGTAAACCTGGCCATAGATGCAGCCCTTAAACTAGCATACAGAGATTGATCAGCTGTGTTCAATAGCATGGCAATACACCACAGATACCTAGTTAATGAAAAATTAGCTTTAAAATCAGATTCTGTTTCTGGATTGCACAAAAATAGAGAAACAAACCTTTAACCCATTTCATTCCAGCATTTTCTGTTGTCTAATATTTCGTCCAGTGGTTAATTTGTAACTCAGTTATTTGCCCTTCTGTAACCAGAACATTCAGGTTTAAATGATAAAACTTGTGGTGCATCATGTAGGGTTTGTATACACAGGAAAGATAATCTGGAGTAAAATAGGGTGTAAATTTAAAGCAGATTAACTATTCCTGTTTAACTATGTGGGGATGTTCTTATTCCAGAATAAGAGTGCTTTGTACCAAATTAGCTTAATCCTATAGACCTTTTCTGGACTAATTATGAACAGTTAATCAGGAACAGCTACTCCGAATAACTCCTCCTGTAGACAAGGGCCAAGATATTATTTTGGGACTAAATCTTCAAAGCAATCTCAATCTACCCTCCATTTTAGTGTGAACAATTTCACATATGCAATCACTTGTATGTGTTCTGTTTTTCACATAAGCAACAGTGCGCTCAAGTGATAAAATTTACCTGCACAAAATCCACTTACATGTTTAATCTGTAAACATGAATAGGAATTTACTTATTTATATGCTATTGTTATGAGCTGGGTTAAGCTCAGTTATGGGTTGAGTGAAAAATCTCATTGAAACTGATGTGTGAATGCATCTATAACACTAAGCACCCCTATATTCACACCTTAAACAGTACTGCGATAATCTTTGTACAAAATATGCCTTGTGAGGTATCATTTGAAATCTAATAACTCGCTGATCAATAATATTCTTGCATGTATGTATGTATGTGATATGTGTTATGAATATATTCTGGAATTAGGACTAAAAAGTGTGTGTATACCAGGTATGTCAGGGGGAGGCCCATCCGAAACAAAGGAATGTGTGTTAACCTCAATTTACATATAAGCAGGAAACAGGACCATCAAGATAGCAGAGTGAGGAGATGGCAGGAAACAGAACAATTTGCATTTCAGCAAACAAGCTGGAGAAGAAAGAACATGGAACTTTCTTCACCACCAGACTCCAGGTTGCCTTCTCCACAGCTTGAATAAATTTGAATTTGAGAGGTAACCCTCAAAAGAATCCATTTCAAAGGTTTACTGGTCTATAAAGACAAGGAGATGAACCTCAAGTGATAAGCAACTGAATCAACTGATTGTATGCAATACTACTGTGTATGGAGTGAGGTCTTTTCTAAAAGCTAATGATACACTGGTGATTAATATCACTGTGAAATGTATATATTAACACTATATGATGAAATGGATATGAAATGATATTATATTTTATAGTCTGTGGCCATACGAGGAGAAACAGGTTCCTTCCCAGACAGGAAAGAATTTACCTCTCTCATGTACATTAATCATGGTGGAATCAAAACGATGGAAGTTCCATTTATAGACAGGGGGGATAGGAAGTCCACAGGAAGACAAGAACGGCATAAGATCATCCTGCCTCTTGAAATAAAGTAAGTGAACTTTGGAAGATATAAGTGAGGACAGAAGCCATCTTTGGCATTCATCACTAGATAAATACAAGAGGGCAGAGCTCTTGCCAGCTCAGAAAGACGGGTCCTTCAACCAAGAGGTGGGGGAAGGAGTTGAAGAGAAACATCTTAAACAAATCTTGTACCTTGCTAGATTATGTTTCAGACTTCCAAATGCAGGTTTTCACTTTTATTTGCTTGTAACCCTTCCTAACTTCATTCCTTTTACTTGGCATCATTTAACCTATGTATTTTACTATTAATTTAAAGCACCAGTGCTGAGTCTGAATTAAAGTGAATGTTAACTTCAGTTAATGGGGCAAGTTGGTGTGTTTTGTGTCTTTAAAGGGAACAAACAAACCTAATTATTTCTCTGAACAGTCCAGGAGAGGGCTAGACATTACAGAGTACATGGTTTTGGGAAAACTTGGGACTGGGAATGTGTTGGGGTCATCCTCCAAGTAGTAACCAAGCCAGAGCAGCGCTGTAGACAGGCTGCTGGGGTCAGACAGCTGTGGTTCAGCAGTTATAAGCACACAGACACTCAGGCAGTAGCGTAGCCAGGGGGGGAGCAGGGGGAGCGGCTGCTCCCCCTGTGAGGAGAAGCGGCGCTAAGGCGCCGCCCGAGCCCCGCTGCGGGAGGCGCTTTAAAAGGCCTGCGGCTCCTGCCGCTGCGGACCTTTAAAGCGCTCCTCCCCCCCAGCCCCGCTGCCGGACCCAGGCTGGGCGGGGGCGCTTTAAAAGGCCGGTGGCTCCTGCCGCTGCGGGGAGCCGCTGGCCTTTTAAAGCACCCCCCCCCAGCCCGGGTCCAGAAGCGGGGCTGGGGGGGGCGCTTTAAAGGTCCCATGGCTCCCGCAGCGGCAGGAGCCACAGGCCTTTTAAAGCACCCCCCCCCCCAGCCCTGCTGCCGGACCCGGGCTGGGGGGGGCGCTTTAAAAGGCCCACAGCGGCTTGAGCCCCGGGCCCTTTAAAGCGCCGCCAGGGTGAGTAGAGGGGGAGCCAGGAGGAGCCTTTTTATAGCGTTGCTCCCCCTGTGCTCTAAACCTGGCTACGCCACTGCACTCAGGGTGTGACCTGCATGCTTGTAGGCTGGATGAAAGCATCCAGGTTCGGAGCTACAGTAGCAAGGCATTGTAAGACACTCAGGGGCTATAAGACAGGTGGTGACAACCTCTCACTCGTCTGAATTGCACCCCAGCACGTGAGTGTGTTTCACTTAAGATTGCTGTAAGAGGTGGTTACAGGGCCAACTCCTAAAACAAGGCATAATGGAGTCTCCCCAGAAACTAGCACCATGTGGATGGAAGGTTCCACTGGGTATTATTCTTACCAGGTGGGTGGGTGCATATGTGGGAGTGGAAAAAGTCCAGCTGGCAGGGGGCAGACAAGGAACTGGGAGAGACTCAGTGGCAGAGCAAGAAAGCCAACCAGCAGTCTGTAAGCACAGTGTATAACCCTGGAAGAAGCCTAGAGAAAGCTTTTGAATTTGGTGCTGGCTAAAGAGCCTTGGGGCAGTAAGCAAAGAATCTATCCTGTGTTTGGCTCCTCCTGCATTTGGAGAAGTAGGACTTTGTACATACCTTGTAAATAAACAAGACTGCAGCAAAGAAAATCCAGACTCCATCATCCATTTCTACTCCCAACTCAAACATCCCTAGGGTCATGAACTAGACTAGCTGCTCAGGTTGGAAAGGAGCAACACTATAGTTTGGGCACACAAGGGACAATGCACCAAAGGGTTCATCTACACTGCAGCTGGGAGTGTCTGTCTACTCGTGTTGGGAAATACACATGCTAGCTAGCATGCCAAAAATAGCAGCTCAGCTAGGGTATCATGGGCAGTGGTTCACTGGGTATATACCATGGGGATCCTGGTGGTTTATATTCAGATGACTAGCAGGGTAGCATGGGCAGCAACTCATGCTATTTTTAGCATACTAGCTGGAGCAGAGCTTGTACCTTTGTCTACCTGTGCTGGGAAGACATTCCAAGCTGCAGTGTAGACATACCCCAAAATTGTGCATACAATCACTATCACACACAGAGTGGCACATATATAATTAAAGGCCATGTTTTGAAAATATGTCTCCACACAAGTATACTTCACACACTGCTGTAATTGCTACCTACTTACAATGACCTGAGTCATTATATTCAACAGTCAACTATACAGCAAAAAGAAAATAAGAAAGAAAGAAATACTTGTGGCACCTTAGAGACTAACAAATTTATTTCAGCATAAGCTTTTTTTCCCCCCAGCTTATGCTGAAATAAATTTGTTAGTCTCTAAGGTGCCACAAGTATTTCTTTCTTTCTTATTTTCTTTTTGCTGACACAGACTAACATGGCTACTACACTGTAAACTATACAGCAGTGTCTCCTGTGTTCACTGATCCAGTTGTCATAATTTTTGCTTTCTGGCCATCACTCTCAGATGTTTATCAACAAAATTTCTTGCACAATCGGATCCCAATTTAGTCTACAGGCTGCTGCTGGCTTCACTTCTATACTTCTCATTAGTACAATGCTATTAAACAGCAGCTGTCTGGTAATGATGATAATGGTTCAACATCATGAAAGGAAAAACTGCAAGTGATTTTTTGTTTGTACAGTTTTATATCAAAACTTTTCAGATTTGCATAACAGATCTCAAATCTGACATTTTCTCTTCCTATATACATAAATCTCAGAGAGATATTAATGGAAGCTCTCCATATGTATGCGAGGCGCAATACTGCATTTGAGAATAGAATTTTCCCTTCTTACATAAATGACTTATTCTTTATTTAGGACTGGAACATGGAGTTTTAGTAACAGCTACTGATTTTCTATACAGAAAAATGTTATTTCAAACAAAAAGTATTTATATTCCAGGTATTCGTATGGTACCTAATCACCACTGTATGCAACTAACAATCCCTGTGGTATTTAATATTGTACAACTAGAGAATTATGCTAATTGTCATTAAAGCTATTTATTAAAATTATATAGCCCAAGGATAGTTATGCAAGTTATCTTTTCAAACTATATAGACAGAATATGTCTACCTGTAATTCCCACCTGAATCCAACACACTGTTCATAATTAAGGTTACCAGATAGCAACTGTGAAAAAATGGGACAGAGGGTGTGAAGTAATAGGCACCTAGATAAGAAAAAGTCCCCAAAAACGGGAATGTCCCTTTAAAAACAGGACGGATGGTTACCCTATTCATAATGACCTCAGGAAAATACTTGTGTATGTTTCTATTTTAAACCATAGGTGAAATTTAATGGCCACAAAATTTTTACAATTGCCATTTGCATGTCATTTTTACCATTGTATTATCTATACTAAGTACTGTATGGGGATTACTGTGGTAACATCAATGAGGCAAAATTTCACAGTCAGACCTAAGCAATGAGCATATATAAATATGAGGCACAATATAAAGTGCAAAGACTTTTTTCACCTGAAAAACTACTTTGCCCAAAACTATGGTGAGGTCTTTCAAGTCTAGATCCTCTGCAAAATTCATACCATAGGTAAAATCCTGGCCCCATTAAAATCCAGGAGAGTTTTGCCATCGACTTCAGCAGGGCCTGGATTTCACCCAATATATTTAAAAATGCTTCCTCAGGAAGCAGTGTGCCATTTGTTGGCTCCTACCTAGTCTTTTGTGTTTCCATCCTTCTCCTTTACACTCCCTTTAAATATCATTGAAGCTGGTGTCTTCTGGTTCCAGCCCTTAAAATAATTAAAGGTTTTTTTTTTAAAAAAAAGCTCTGTACCACGTGCTAATGCTGAGGTATTGTACTAGCTTCTACATCCACCTTCTAGCCTGCACCATTCATTGTGTTGCTGGTCCCAGTGATTATCTGGAAGTGAGTTTTCTAGAACTACCTTTAAGGACAAGGGCAGGACTTCACCTGAGTCTGCATCAAACTTTCCTGGGAAGCCACCTGCCAACTAGTGTGTGCCTCAGAACTGAATGTACACAAGATAGGACCTGGGGAACTGGCAGAATTAGCACTCCTGAGAGGAAGGAAGTGTACATATGAGGCCCTAGGCATGAAAACTCAGAGACTTCCAGATACTAACAAGAAAGCACAGGGGAAAAATGGAGCTTACAAAGAGATTTTGTGGCTTAAAACAGACCTGGAGATGTTGGGCAGAGCATACAGAATTTCTAAAACCTGGCAGGCTTCCCAGACCCAGGAATCATGAAAGGTGTTTGGCCAGGTTGAGACACAGCAAACTTCTGGGCAAGTGATAGTCATGATTCAAATATAAGCCCCAAACCTTAACAAAAATAGGAGCTTCCATGCACAGCCTTAATATATAACAACTCTCCCTTCAACCTGCTTCCAGTCTACTCTTATTCTGCTTAACCAGTTTTCTCCCACACACCTTTTCCATGATTTTACAATTTACAGTCAATAAGCTGCAATGCAGCCATATCCTGTACTTTCAACTAGCGTAAGTAAAAACCAAAACAAAACAGAGAAATATTTTCATATTTTATGAAAAATTTCCCCCATTTTTCGTTTAAAACATTTTCCAGCAGTTTCCCAACTGGCCAGAAAGCAATTATTTCCCCCTTTTTTCATTGAAAAAAATATTACAACTGAAATTTTCTGATCTGCTGTAGTTCTGATATTTTGATGCCAGACAAATTGGTAGACTAAGAGAGTGCTAAAGTGTACACATCAATAGTATTCAGGAGTCCAGTTTGTCAGGACAGAAGGTATAGCCCCCAAATCTTGGCTCAGGCTGAGTTTGCTCAGGCTTCTGGAAACATTTAATTAGGAATGGCAATCTTCAGAGGCTTACCACAGACATTCACATAGATATACCCATACTCATTTGGAGTCATCCTCATGCTAACATATTACCTGTCCTTACACTAAGTAAGGGTTACCAGATTGCATGCGTTTTGGAGACACTAATGTAAGAAGCTGCACTCAGCCACTAATAGTGACCAGGCCAAGTGTCCAATAAACAGTGAGAAATTTCTATTAGCTGGTACGCATTAGTCTACTCAAAGGTAATCCCTGTGCCAAGACTGTTCTTATATCACCTTTAATCTTATTAGACACAAGAAACTACAAATTTCTCTTTTCTGTCATTACTTTGCTGTTGAATAAGTTTGGTGATGCTGCTGCACTTCTTGGTGGTAATGAACATGGGCTGTGTTTCTTGACATGTGCATTCATTAAGGGAAGCATAGGCTTTTATTTTGAGACAAGATATTCACAGGCAACCCTTTTATGTTGTCTATATGGCCCCCTCAACTTATTCTACCTCACCACTTTATGATAAGTGGTTCAAGTTACCTCATTACCTTTTTAATGATAACTGAGCAGTGTTGAGGATAAGGCCTACCCCATTAACATCCTGCACCTATACCCATTAGGCTACTCAGACTGTGTTCTTGCTTTCTGTTACTATTGCTAAGTTTTTGCCATATAGAAGCCATCATCCCCTACAGCTGCAGTCATTATTTTAGGACTAAGAGTCTAGTTAGCAAATAAATGACCTACTTCCCTGCCTCTATCATTTACATTCAAAGATCTGGCCACTGGCTGAGTTGCTTAATTTTATCATCGTTAGGTTCCAAGGATAATTTCCTTGTGGTTTGGGGATTGCACACAGCACAGAAACTAACTCTCTTTGAGTCATGCTTTTGTAGAGGGGGAGAGAGAGAGAGAGGGAGGAGGGAACAGCTCTAATCTCTCTCTCTGTTTTTATCCAATTGTCTTGGCGGGGACACACTGTTCATGGTTATTGATCTGGAGTAATAATTCTGTAATAAAGTGATTTTTATTCAGGAATAGAGTGTTCACAAAAAGGGCTGTTCTGTAATAGATAATGTGGAATGGTTTATTCTGCAATAACTATGCGGGTCAACTTCTCTGTGTAGTATCCTGGTAACTACCAAGAGAGCTTTACAGAGCTGACCTGGATCATTTCTTATTATACTTGGAAGAGCATCAAACACATGCTGCCTTTGATGGGTTTTCTCCACTCAATTTAATTTTCTTGTCTACTTTCAGTTAACAGTTTCAATTCTAGTTGCCACCTGCTTTTATTGAAGAGACAATGAACGAGCTTGAGCTTCACACAGCTAAGCCTAGAAAATCAGACACTGATTCTGAAGGTCACAGAATCAGATGAGTGACTACCCTGCACTATAGGAACCCCCTCCATGCCAGTGAGATAATGGAATTACTTCTACAACCAGAATTATTGTTGTCACTTTCAGAAGATCATTCAGATATCTTTTCTGTCTTTCCAGTGATATACACCCAAGAGTTCTGAAGGAACTCAAATATGAAATTGCAGAACTACTAATTGTGGTATGTACAGGGCCGGCGCTTGCACTAGGCGACCCTAGGCGGTTGCCTAGGGCGCCAAAATTTGGGGGGCGGCTGGTGACTGCCTCCCGGCTCCCCGCTCAGCCACTGAGCGTGGAGCCGGGAAGCAAGGCATAGCTCGCCGCGGCTGCCCCCTGCCTCCCCACTCAGCGGCTGAGCTGCTGAGCGGGGAGACCAGGGGTGGCTCACCGCGGCTGGCTGCTGCTGAGCGGGCAGGCAGGAGTCAGCCGCGGCGAGCTGCCCCTTGCCTCCCCGTGGCTGCCTCCCGGCTCCACGGTCAGCGGCTGACCACGGAGCCGGGAGGCAGCTGGCGAGCCGCCCCCCTGCCCCACGCTCAGCTCCCGGGCTGGGGTGGGGGGAGGGGACTGAGCTTTCGCGGGAGGGGGAAGGGGGAGCTGAGATCCTGGGGTGGGGGAGCTGGCTGGGGGGGGCGGCATTGCGGGGGTTGGGGGGAGGGGCAGGGCCGGTGCAAGGAAGTTTCGCCTAGGGCACAAAACTTCCTTGCACCGGCCCTGGGTATGTAATTGTGATGAGGTATTTGCCCCACACTGATGGATAAAGGGTTAAAAGCAGCCCTGGAGAGGCTGCATAGCCTCCTTGCAGGGCTCAATCAGTGAGGGGCTGCAAGAAGCAGCCAATCAGGGCAGAGCAAGCCCATATATAAAGAGAGCTGCAGGGCAGAGGACTCAGTTCTTTCTTGGGAGCCCAGGGAGAAAGGACTGGGTCCCTGAAGGGCTGAGGGAACCACCAGCACCCTGGACAGAGCAGTGCTGGGTCAGGTCAGGTCAGGTCAGGGGAGTGAGAGGGATCTCCAGCCTGACTGGCTGAAAGACTGAAGCCTGGATACAGTGGCAGAGAAGGTCCTAGAACTATGAAGAAGTAGCCCAGGGAAACCGAACTTGGAGGGTGACGGAGACGCAGTGCGTGGCTGTCGCCTAGAGGGTACCTGGTTCAGGATCCAGAGTAGTGGGCAGGCCTGGGTCTCCCTCCCCGCCACTTGCCACCTTAAAGCGACCTGGGTCTGGAGCAGAGGTGACGGCAGGCAAGGCACCACCGGAGAAGGACGCTCTGTGAAAAGGCTGAGCTAATTCCCAGAATGACCAGCAGGAGGTGCAGCGGTGGTGAGTCAAATGCCCCCGCTACAGTAACGTATTGCTTAAATCAGCTTCTGGAGCAGATGATGGGAGGACAGATAATGTAGTGCTGATTTTTTTGTATTATTATTAATATTATTTTTTAAAAGACCGTGGAGACAATCCTGGCAATTGCAGCTGGTGAGCCTAACTCCAGCACAAGGCAAATTGGTTGAAACTATTGTAAAGAACAGAATTATCAGACACCTAAATGAACACAATATCTTGGGGAAGAGTCAACATCACTTTTGTAAAAGGAAATCATGTCTCACCAATCTACTAGAATTCTTTGAGGGTGCAACAAGCATGTGGACAAGGGTGATCCAGTAGATACAGTGTACTGGGCTTTCAGAAAGCCTTTGACAAAGTCCCTCACCAAAGACTCTTAAACAAAGGAAGCAGGCATGGGATAAGAGGGCAGGTCTTCACAGATCATTAACTGGTTAAAAGATGGGAAACAAAGGGTAGGAATAAATGGTCAGTTTTCATAGTGGAAAGAGGTAAATAGCAGTATCCTCCGAGGACCTGTACTGGGACCAGTGCTGTTCAACATACTGATAAATTATGTGGAAAAGGAGTAAATAGTGAGGTGGTAAAGTCTGCAGATAATACAAAATAAATCAAGATATCAGTCAGCTTTGGTCTTAAGATTTACAAAGGGTTCTTAAAACTGAGTGACTGGGCAACAAAATGGCAGATAGAATTCAGTATTGATAAATGCAAAGTAATGCACATTGGAAAACATAATTCCAACTATACATAAAAAATTATGGGGTCTACATCAGCTGTTACCACTCAGGAAAGAGATCTTGGAGTCATTGTGGATAGTTCTCTGGAAACATCTGCTCAATGTGTTTCAGCAGTAGTCAAAAAAGCTAACAGCATGTTAGGAACCATTAGGAACGGGAGAGATAAGATAGAAAACATCTTAATACCATGATATAAATCCATGGTACACCCACATCTTGAATACCATGAGCAGTTCTGGTCACTCCATTTAAAAAAAGATTTATTAGATCTGGAAACAGTATAGAGAAGGGCAACAAAAATGATTAGGGGGCATGGAACAGCTTCCATACATGAAGATTAAAAAGTCTGGGACTGGTTAACTTAGAAAAGATATGACAAAATGGTATATCATAGAGGTCTATAAAATCATGAATGGTGTGGAGAACGTGAATGTACCCCTTCACATAATACAAGAACCAAGGGTCACCCAATGAAATTACTAGGCAGCAGAGATACCTCTTGTCTTGGTTCATCACCACAACTTACTTTATCAAAAGAAAGGGTAAAAATTCCAGGACACCAGTTCCTCATACATTTAGATGGTTTCTCAAATGTCTCGAGACCCAATTTCCATTTTTAATTACTTATTGCATTACATATGAAAAAGCAAAGTTAATAAATCACATGGGTTCCATTTGGACTTTTCAACAGCCAATTTGACTAATAATTTTGTATTAAAACAGTGCACACATACTAGCTATCTTATGAATTAGTCTTTAAAATAACTTTGATACAGATATCTGAGAATGGTGGGAAAATTACATGCTAGCTAAGTACATAAAACATCTACTTAGATTAAAGACATTCTACAGAGGGGAAAAATCTCTGTACAGGTTTATTCAACCATGCATGCTTCATGTGTAACTAGTACAGCACATTACCCACAAACAATTTCTCCATCCACTAAGTACACTAAGTTCAGCTACCAGTGTTTAATAAATATTTGATCCTAATTAGACCTAATGAATGTGTTTCTCTGCCTCTGTGATGCTGCTGCAAAACAACAAAAAAGAATCTGCTCCCCCCGCCACCATTTTTAATGCAGTGCTTCAGTTGAAGAGAAATTCAGAGAACTCAGAAATTCTGTTCCATTTAAAGTTAATTGAATATTTAAAAATACATTTTCTCTGTAGAGCTGTTAGAACAAGCGGTAAAATAGTTATGCAAAACAACATCTCATTATTTATGAAAACTTCAGCAGAATCCCCTTGGCCACCAAAAATGTACAAATAGTCTCCAAGAACCTCACTCTCACTTGGGATGACTTACTATGCCTATGAGTAAATTAATGCAAAGTGTTTACAAGATCAAGACCCAAATAATCTTTCAATATTCAATGTACTTTATTAAAAATCTTGAACAGAAGAGACAATTGGCTACTTGGGGCAATTTAGTCAAATGTCATTTTTTTTAAATGACAGGTAACTTTGCTATAGCCTTGCAGAGACACATAAATTTCCCTCCAGAAAGGAAAACCATCCAGCAAAGCTAAAAACACATCAGATTTACCTTACTTAGCATTCTCAAAAATTAATGAATGCAAAAGCATCTACTGAAAAGTTCGAATAAAATGCTTTGAACTCTTCCCAGTGATGGCTTAAGCAAAATGAAGCAGGAGAGAAGTTTGATTTATTGGAATTTACAAAAGTTGGGCACTGTTTTCCAAGTAGAACAACTTTCATCTTTCTTACATTAGTCCTGAAATTCACACGCATTCATTTAGTATTGCTTGTGTAACCCTTCTGCCAGGACGAGTTGACAGCAGCAAGGGCCAGGTTCAGTACATAGGGGTTCCCTTCTCAACAATGCAATGCAAAACCGGCTCGAGCCCCCACCCAGTAACCTGGGAAAATCTTATACACACCCCTGGGCGCCTCAAAGAGGCAATACTTCCCCTCTCACAAGCACAGAGCCTCAGTGTAACAGAAATCTTTAATAGCAGCAGGTAAACGACACCAGCCTTAAATTGGGAAAACACTGCAACTAGGATCCATAAGCCAAACTTTGAGCAAGACCCACCACAGCCAATTGGGCCATGCCCTGTCCCTTGGGTTCTTGAGTCCAGCAACCCAAAAGTCACCCAAAGTCCCCAAAAGTCCAAGAACCCAAAAGTCCAGTCCCAGAGTTCAAAAGTTCATCTGCAGGGTGCTACACACCACCCACCTGGGCAGCAATGGGGGGGGGGGGTAAGGGGCACCTTATGTGGCATGAAGATGATTGCCTCACCCCTCCATGGGGCTTCACTCTGCTCCGCCAGCTGTCCCGCAAGCCGCTACAGCTGTCCCCACGAACTGCTCCGCCCTGCCAACAGCGCCGCTCCACCAGCCATCCTGCAAGCTGCTCCGACTGTCCTCACGAGCAGCGCCACACCATCAGCTGTCTTGCCAACTGCTCCACCAGCCACTCAGCAATTTATCTTCAGGCTCCCCCACTACTTAACACAGTGCTCAGTGATTTCAGCTCATAAGACTTTTAGCTCTTTAGTGATTTCAGCTTGTAGTTTAGGGGAGCTCTAGTGCTCATTTGCACTATTAGCCCAGAGTGATTTCAATTCAGCAGCCTGAAACCAGACTCTCAAGGAACTCAACATTAGCTCTGATATTTTACAGTGGAGAGAGGAGGAGGCGCTGCAATTGGTGTGTCAGACCCTCACAAGGGGCCTACACCACCAGGTATTAATACCTGTCCCCAGCCTCTCTCAATTCACTGGGCTTTGGAACCCATGTCCCTTGGCTGGCGAGTGCTGTTTAGTTAATGGCAAGTTCCCCTTTAACATGACAAAAGGCCAAGTACAGTTCCACTGTCCATGATTTACATAAGCAGTATAACAACAGTTTATTCTTCCTGCCCCAATAACAGAAATTCCTGCCCCAATACAGAAAACTGGGGATCCTACAGCAGCCCAAAATGCCCATTTGGGCCACTATGGTTCGTACGAGGCAGGGTGGGTGTGCCTATGCAAATTGGATCAGCCCCTGGAGTGCTTTGCCATGACTCACCACCAGATGTCAGGGTGGAGCTCATCCTGACTCTGCTTACACTTGTATTTCACAGTCATCAGGTTCATAATGTGCTTAATTTGAACAATTATGGGCATTCTCCTGTTTTCAGTACAAAAATAAAAATTGAGTTTTTAATAATAAAACCAAAGTTGTGGAGTGAGTTTTGTGGTCTCAGTTAATTTTCCAAGTAAATGAATAAGCATCCGCATCACAAAGAAAAGTCATCACAACTGGCACTAATTGGTACCCTTGTCCTAGCAGATAAGTCAAGGATTAAATGCATACAGACAGAGCTTCCCCCATACTCCTAGAGGTTGTTCCAGGACAGGGTGAGAGACACTGATGAAGTACAGCGTGTAAGCTTGCACTGTGACTTCCAGAGCTGCACCCTATTTTGTTATCAAACAGAAATTTTGTTTTCAGGAATGTCGATCTAGTACCTTTTAAGCCCTCTAAATTGTATTTAAAATACATTTTTCCTCTAGCAGGGTGGGAAATGAGGGAGATTATCGCTTTTATAGATCTTAAAAGTCTAACATTCCCATAAAATCTTTGATGCATGAGCCAACATTCTCAAAAATGGGTGCCTAAAGTTAGGCCACTAAATCCATATTTTTAGGTGCTTATGTAAGTGGCCTAATTTGACTTAATTGGGAGCTGTTGGGTGCTCAGACAGGCCATTTATTGCAGGATTGCCAACTCCAAGCATGCAAAAATAATGAGGTAGGCCCCAAAAATCATGCGATTGGCTTACAAATCACAAGATATTAAAAATTTAGTACATTTAGGCTTCTCTTTTACTTTATCTTTGGGTTTTGGAGCCTTTAGGATATAATTGGGTCCCATTTTCTATCTTCCCCTGCAACCACAATGGCAAGAAGTTTATTTAAAAATACAAGCTAAGATTCTCATGTAATCAACTGATAGAAGGTGGGATTTATACAAAACCCAAATATTGTGAGATTAATTTTAAATGCACAAGAATTAGAAACACTGATTTAGGTGCCTAAATATGAACTTTAGGAGTAAAATTTTAAAAAGCATCTAGGTGATTTAGGATTACTGTTTTCAAAAATTACTTAGATTTTTTTAGATCAATGGAAGTTCCGTGCCTAGGTGCTTTTTAAAATTTCCAGTAGGCACTTATATGCATCTTTACGCCTTTAATACCTTTATTAATCTGACCCTTAGGAGTCTAAATCTCATTGAAAGTCAATGGGAAATAGATTCCTAAGTCACGTAGGTGCTTTTGAAGGTTTTACTCCTTTGAGTAGAACTTTAAGCAGTAACTTTTTAAAATCTCGGTCTCGGACCTCTCAGAGTGAAACACAATGCCCTGCACCAGAACACACAGCTCATTCAATGAGGGTTTAATATTGAAAGCTGAGAATGAGCAAAAAGAAAGCTGAAGTCTTAATGTAATGGTGTATAGAGCTAATAAAAAGCTATGCCACTCTAAAGGGCCCATTCTCTAATCACATGGGGCTGGATAAGGCAGAGTTTAACATCAGTGGACGTTTTGTCTGCATAGGAGTTTCAGTATCACACCTCTAAAGGGGTCTCAGACATTGGTGGCATCTCAGTTTGTCCTGTTCTCTGCCGGTGGCACAAAACAGTTCAGTCTCCTGAAGACCGAAATGTTTTAGTTTAACTAGAGTATTTGGCTCAATATAGGGATATTGGGGTGAAATTTAATGGCTTGTGATATACATGTGGTCAGAGTAGATGCTCTAATAATGGTCCTTTCTGCCTTAAAAGCTATGAAATCTAGGAAATAAATATATCATTTGGTAATGACTGGGACACTTGATAACCAGAAGATTAAACAAGGCAACTAAATTAATTTTTAATTGTCTTTCACAGTCATAACCTTTCAAGTAATTTATGTATGCAAACCTGTGATTTATAGCTCTCTGGTAATATAATTGTGTGTGTTTACACAGGTATACAAGCAACATATGAAGCCCTTTGGGACTACTCACATGCATACATGTTTACAAGATTGGGGCCGATGCATGTACCACCAATTCATATTTTTCTTTAAAGATTAAAATAAAAACAAACATTTATCTAAAAACAAATAGCAGCAGCTAGGGCCCTGACCCTGCAATGAGCTCTCTCCCTTCATGGAGCCCATTGTAGTCAATGGGGCTACACTTGGGTGCAGGAATAGACTCGTTTGGAGCTCATTGTAGGATCAAAGATGAAGTATAACACTGGAGGTGTGGTTTCTAAGTTGCTTTCTTCTTTCTAATATGTGGTGTTGCTTACTGAGAACTTGTCAAATTGCTGCTGGTGTGTCTGTTTCCATTTAGTCCTGTCAACATGATCATGTTTTCCATTATTTATGCATATTAGCTCTTTTTCAATGTACTGTTTCATCCATTGGAGTTGCCTGCATTAAGGCTTTTATTCACAGCTTAATTTGTGGAGCAGATTTTCTCATCCATTTCATTGCCAATCTTTGTCAAGCCAATAACATTGCCAATAGCAAAAACGTCTTTCTTATTATGACTGGCATCAGTAAGAAAATTTAGAATTTATAGCTCAGGTGTAAAGTAATTCAGTATTTACAATATGTGACAATACGACAGTAGAACCTCAGAGTTATGAACACCGGAGTTACGAACTGATAAGGCAACCACACACTTCATTTGGAACCGGAAGCACGCAATCAGGCAGCAGAGACCCCCCGCTCCCAAAAGCGCAAACCGTACAATACTATGATAAACAAACTACTCAAAAAAAGGGAAAGCAGCATTTTTCTTCTTCATAGTAAAGTTTCAAAGCTGTATTAAGTCAATGTTCAGTTGTAAACTTTTGAAAGAACCATAACGTTTTGTTCAGTGTTACGAACATTTCAGAGTTACAAACAACCTTTATTCCCGAGGTTTGTAACTGAGGTTCTACTGTATCATATAAGTTCACCTCACATGAAGAGAATAAATTACCATGTTTGAGTATCTCTAATGAATGCTTTTGATTTATCATATTTTGAAACGCATCATGTAAGCAGGATATAATAGCATATTAGTGATTATTGATTTTTTTTAAAAAAAAATCCAGAGTCATTACAGACGCTCCCCGATTTACGGAAATCTGAGTTATGCAAATCTGCGCTTACAGAAAAAGCTCTGTAAGCTAAAAATAGGAGGTGGGGTTTTTTTTGGCGTAATGATCTGAGATACATCTCCGACTTATGCAAATTCCAAGTTACACAAGGCATTCCAGAATGGAATGCTTGCTTAAGTTGGGGAGCGTCTGTACGTATTTTCTGTCATGGTACATTTTCAATTTGGAAACTCAGATCCTGTTACCCTTTTTTTTTTTTTAATTGGATGGGAATATTTACTTTTGGGTTTAGAATGTGTGTTATTTTCAGTGACTCAATACTGGGTGCTATGTCTACAATGGATATTTAATCATATTGGGTAGCTCTTTCATCCATTTTGTGTAAATTAAGTATGGAAGTTTTTATTGGAGAATAAAAGATTGCACTACCACCACATGCAGGACCTGCATATTATCAGTAAACTACATAGTTAGATATTAGCTGAGTAGCTCAATTATATAGTTTGATATTAGGGGTAGCTAAACCACTTAACTAATAAGGCTGCATAAGCGTGGCTAAAATTGTGGGTTTGCTGCAAGGCTTGTTTGAGGCAGTACCTAGTTGGGTGGCCCTTAGAGCAGATGGTGGAATACCTATACCTGGTGCTGTGTATGTCCCCAGGTACACCGTATGCCTCCTTGCTCCCTTATGCAGACATGTAAGGTAGGCCACAATCTGGACTGTAACATGCAGTACTTTTCCCCACTTCACATTAGTTTACTCAGATGTGAGTTGACCTAATTAAAGAAATTGCTTGGGATGGCTCCAGGCACATGTTGCATTAAGTACAACAGTTTAGGGAGTATTACCATCTTGATTATCCCCTGTCCTACCTATTAGTTATAGGAAGCTAATCCAGTGCAATCTTTTTGTTCAATATGTGAGGACTTTAAAGTTTTAATCAAACTCAACCTAAAGTAGCAGCAGATAAAAACTACATAAAAATATAACCAGGTTTCCCAGGATATTCTTATCTTCCCCTTTAATTTTTCTTGCCAAATATTATTGTAATAAATGCTTCTCCACCATACACGGACATCTTTCACTCTTACAAGATTCTGCCTTTGCACATTGCAGTGCTGCAGTGACATCAAATAATGCTCAATAATTCACGATTGCCATATTAACACTTTTAATGAGTGCTTCCAAAACTGACAAATAGGTAGAAGAGAAGCTCAGCAAATCTATCTATATGACCCTCACCACTATGCCATCAGAATACCATCCCAGGAACTGATGAAGTTGGGGAAGTATTATCATCTTTTTACAAATAGTGAATTGAGATACAGGTAAATGACTTACCCCAGTTCACACACAAAGTTTATAATGAGAACAGGAATTGAACCCAGATATCAGGAGTCCCAGTCCAATAAGATAATCCTACATACCCTCCCACATTCTTAACAGCAAAAGTCCTCATACAACTTTGACTTTTAGAAAGTGGAAACCTCATTTTTTTTATTCACTGTATACAGATGATCAATTGGGTTGCATTGTATGGCATAGGAAGAATCCTATTAATGATCACATTAATTTCAAAAAATAAAAGCTACATTTTGGAAGATGGATGCTGTAAATAGGATACAAAATATGGGTTAAAGATATCATAACTTCTTGTTTTCTCTCTCAGTACTCAGTGTGTCAACACCAGAACTTGTATCTTACACCGATGTTTAACTGAGTCTATGCCTGCCCTGTGTATGTTCTGCATCACAGACATGTTAGTGTAAATGACACCATACCAGCTGAGCTGCCTCCAGTCTTTCAAAACAGCTGTTTACCTTTGGGTAAAGGGAACGCAAGCATGGAAAGCTGGATGTGGGGTGTCATGTATTGGTACTAAGAAATTATCAGAATAGAGTGATAAAATACTAGTGGAATCTTTTACTCTCATTCCTCATCATGAGGGTACTTTAGGTCACCCTGTTGCAGGGTGGATAAAAATAAATTATTTTTTAAAAATGGATTTTTTTTTATTTAAATTGGATTTTTTTTTATAAAATGCTTTTTGAGGAAAAAACCTATCTAAAGAGTTTTAATTAAGATACATTATAGCTCAAAGATATCTCATCATGGAATAGGGATTATAAATTCTAATTCTATAGTATGAGACAATATATTCATGTAATGTTTAAGAAAAGTTTTGTAAATGAGTTCCAATAGTTCATGGATTAGGGACCCAATTTTATTGGGTTCCAGGGGTTTCTGTATAGATTATTTAGGTCAATCTTTCTATCTGCCCAATGGGACTCGGTATCTTCTAGACTGTGCACTATCAGAAATGCTTAGTTTTGCAGTTCTCAGACTTTTGTGTATTTGTGTCTCCAGAGATAACATGCTTGTTATCAGCAAAAATGTTTTAAAATAAATAATATGTAAAGGTGAGAAATAACAGACTGCAAATTTGTGTACACAGAGTCAGTCCCTTACCTCTCTCTAAAAGTGCAAAGTTTCAAAAAGTTCAATGAATAGAAGATCGTTGGGGGCAGAATAGATCTGGACAAAGAGAAGAAGTCTGGAGATAAAATATGAGAAGGGAGGGACAGGCAGTAGAAACAAAAGTGAAACTGGTTGAGCAGCATATTCCAGAAGTCTTGAGATCTGAGTGTAGCCTTCA
This sequence comes from Macrochelys suwanniensis, assembly GCA_033296515.1. Classification (NCBI taxonomy): domain Eukaryota; kingdom Metazoa; phylum Chordata; order Testudines; family Chelydridae; genus Macrochelys; species Macrochelys suwanniensis. The sequence goes on from CM065779.1 coordinate 80,976,540, forward strand.
TTGATTTGAGATCTACCATACAATTCTCTCAGTAGAAGGGAAAACCTATAATGGCAGCAGGCCATCAAAGAGACCCAGTTTGGGAATAAGAACCATTCAAGAAATATATGTTTGCTGATGATGTTTTAAAGAAAGTCACACCAGTGAACTGGTGGAAGTCACTTAAGCACTTGGATTCAGAGACTGTTGAAGTAAGAATCTCACTTTTAGCAGCAGTAGCTTCTTCTGCCAGTGTAGAAAGAATATTTTCTTCCCTTGGACTAATTCATTCCAAATTGAAAAACTGTTTGGGAACTGAAAAAGCAGGAATGCTTGTTTTTTCTATTCCAGATTATGAACAAACAGGAAAATGAAGGGGAAGGCGACTGAGTTAGCTGCAGAAGCCAATATTTTAAGTTTCTCATGTTGACCTGGCTGACAGTCGATTTAATTTGTGTGGTTTTTAAAAAATATTTAAGTATTTTAGTTAAAACAACTTTAACAAAAACAAACCCAATTTTAAAAAACTGAAATGTTTCACTACATTCAAAAATTCATTTGCTTGTTTTGTTAAAATATTATATGTTTGCTGTTGAAGAAAAAATCCAGAATACATAAAACGTTGTTTTAGTTAAATAAAACAATTTAAATGTCTGTCTGTTGATGTTCTCCTCCTAATACAGCATGGCAAGAAAATCCTCCAAATATTAATGATAGTTCCCCTCCCAATGACTTCATAAATATCTGCTTCAATTACCTTTGGTAAATGAAATAACCAATCATTCATTTTCTGATATAGCTGTAAAACTAATCTGAAAAGTTTTCAAAATAAATCACTTTAAAAATGTATAGTGTGTGCCTTCTAAAAATGAAACCTACATCTATCTCTGAGTTGTGAAGAATATGTATTAAGGTTATAACAACCAACAAGAATGCACTTTTATGTAGAAATCCATGATTAAATCGAGTCTTCCTGACTAGTGATTTAAATCAATTTGATTTAAATCAAATCCACCGTGCCCTGTTGTGAGGATTCTCACCATGAAGCACACTCCACAGAACATGTATATTTAAGTTTAATTACTTGAAATTGCCACAGCTTGTTAAATCAAAAATAGTGAATAAAACATGTATACAAGTTTTGCTTTTCCCTGAAAAGCTATCAAGGCCATTGTTGTTATGCAGGTTCACATGAAACCTGGTGGCCTACAGAGATGAGCAGTTCACTACATTTCAAGCATTTAGGGCTTATCACAGTCTATTCTTGGTCTACATTTAAATTTTCTATAATACATTTCACTGATTAAATTACATTGTAGATAGAATAAGCCAGATGATTGGGCAGCAACACTGATGCCTTGTTGAGACCTAGTTTCAGGCATGAACCTCATACTTCTCATTGGATCCTGAGCAAAAGTAATGGTCACTTTGCACACAAGTGGCTCCAGGTGTTTGGTCACTGAAACGGTATTGGCTTCGGTTTTGAAGTGGCTTGCTCCCCTAACCTTCCAACCTGATGAACAGGACCATAGTTGAAACCATCAAACAATATTACATGTTGCCAGAACAAGTATCTCTCTCCAATACAATCCTCCGTGGTTTATAACTTCAAACAAATGACAACAGAGGAGGGAAAGCACAACTACCATCACTTCATACTTATAGAGCATCAGAAAGCAGCTCACTAGTTCACCAGATTTAAGGAGGGTTAAAAATTTGAGATTTTTTTGGACGGGGGCTGAGTTATTTACATAGCTGATTTTTCTGCACGTCCTCTCCAGTGATGGAGTGGAACACTATCTGGAATAAATAGTGATGTCATAAACTACAGAGGACTGTATTGAAAATAAAAATTTATAATATTCTTAGAAAGCACAATATTTTGGAAATAAATATTTTGGGAAGCTAAAAAATATGTTCAGGGATATAACGTAGATAGATCTCTAGATCTGAATATCTAGATTGAGTGTAGCTTAAGAGCAAAAAATTACCTGAGGTTCTCTAGATCAGTACAAGCCCAATTCTGCCACATTTACCTCAGACCAAGTGCAGCATCAATGAAATCAATGTGACTACTTGTGAAATAAGGTACTACTCAACACAAAGATGGCAGAATTGGACCATATATTACTTGTTATTATAACTGTGTTGCAAATTCCAAAGTCCTTAATATGTGTGGCTGATCTCTTCCTTTCAGTACAAAGAAATTCTCAGTTTTCATTATTGTTACTGTGACTCTTGGTATTCCTTTAGCTAAAATTCCAGTTGTGTAATGAGGAAGAAAATTTGGGAAAGGGACAAAAACGTAACTAGTAAGACATCTGCCCTGTTAGCTACAACATTCATTCCACTTAATGATTCACTAGAAAGAAATGTCACAGTAAGAACCCAGTTGCTCTGCCAATTAATTCATGAACATATTTGGGCAAATTGGTGGGACTTAGGGGAAACACACCCTTAATTTTAGACAAATGAAGTGAAGTGTGCAGGTCTCTGTCTGAACTCCAAAAATAATCCAAATGAAAAAAAAATCAACTTTGGGCAAAGCTGGATGAAGGATTTAAAGCAGCAGAGGGAATGACAGCGATTGTTTCCATTAGTTACATGTTCAGCAATTTTGTCATCACAGCAATGTTCAAAACATAGAAAGCCTATTTCTGATTTTACTTTCCCCACCTTTACCCGGGTCTAACTCCTTTGACTTCAGTGGAGTTATTCCTGATTTACACCAGTGAAAACAGAATCAGGCCCATAACATTTACTATTGCTGGGCTCAATTATATATTTAAGCTATTTAGGCAGAACCCACCATTGCAGGCAGCATGGAACCATACTGCCCAGGAGGGATTATACACACTCAAGACAAAATGCATCATGGCATTTGCGAGCAAGCATGGCCTGTATGTCTATTGCACCTTTAAAAGGGTCAGTTTTTGAATGAGGGCTAAATAATACGTGTCAAAATCGGTTTATTGTGAATAAGGATTTCATTTTTGAGATCACACTGACTGAAAACATAACTCACCAATGCTGTAATAAAGCCAACTGCAACCTTTAAATATATACGGTAACTTTTAAAAAACAAGTATAAGCAAAGTATTTGTCAGACTGGACATTATTTATTAGTTTTAAATTAACAATGAAATTCACTATTAGGAAACAAGTCAGGAACTCATTCTGTTCAGGATCAAGGGAGAACACACACTATTTTAACTTTCCTAACACTTACACATTTGTGCTATAAACTATTCATGGATGTGAAAGTGAGTATTACTAAAAAATGAATATTCTGAATATACATAGGGCCAAATTTTCAAGGCAGAATGCCATGCACGTTTTATGGTACCATAAACATAATAATGATACAATCAGGACACACACCACTGTATTTGTAAAAGCCATGCATTTGCGAGCACTAATAAATAACACTTTGCATTACACATCCAAAGATCTCAAGGCACTTTATAAAGATGAATATAATAATTATTCCCAATCAGAGATGGGGAGCCAAGGCACAATAAGGTTAAGTGAGTTGATTACAGTGACAAAGTGAACTCATGGCAGAGTAAAACCAGGTCTTCTGTGCTGTAACCACTAAGCCCCTCCCCACTTCAGTTCTCCCATTTGTATGTACAGTTACTGATCTAGTACGTGGAAATGCTTGTGCATATGCACAAATGTAGGGCCCTGATCCTGCCTAGGTCTGGGCAGCTACAACAGGTACACATGCCATGTTTTTACAGTCCTTTTACAAACAGAGCTTCATGAGTTATTTTTGTTTTCCTTCCCCATTCATTGACTGCAAAAATAATGCTGTGTTTTAGGACTGAAGAGGCATATTTTAAAACTTGCATCCTGTATATGCCTCATACTATCCCCTTGGATGGTTTTTGTAGGATCTTCTATTGATATTGCTCTGAAGCATACTTCATAAACGGATTTAGACTCCAATGATTGCCACAAGATATGACTCAATCTCTGAGGGAGGCGTGAGCTGCCTTTCTTCACTTAAGTAGTGCAATATGTGCTCTCTTAGGCAGAGTTCTAGAAAACCACTCTATAGTCCTTAAACTGTCAGGCAGAGAAACCACCATGAAAATGCAGGGTCACTACACCAAAGGCCTTGCTGAAGCAAATGAACTTCTCTGCCCTTTCAAGGAGGTTTTTTCCCCTATATCCTGTCAATTAACAAGAAGAATATTTGAGCTGCCTTCATGGTGGAATTTTTAGTTCAGTGTTTCTCAGGGTGGACTTTTGTTACAAAAACAAAAAAGAGAAATGATTCAGTAAAAGAACTCTACTCACTATACCAACTGGCCTAAGATAAAGAGAATTTCTCAGTTAAAATAGCAGCCAAAGTTCCCTTCACTCTGCATGGACATGTAGTTATCCTCTTTTATAATTATAAACTTACCAATATTAACAGACCTGCCAAGTCTCACTCATCTTGCTGCAGTTTCTTTTAATTTTTATTATTTTAAGGCCATTTTTACAGCACCACACCTGTTATTATGAATGTACGTGTTTCAATTGCACACCATAGGCCTGATTTTTAATGAGACCTTGACCCATCCTCATTTTTGCAAGTTAAAAATTTCATGCATTTGCTCACGTGAGTGTTTACTGGACCAGGCCTTAAGTTTATGTAGGGCATATATTTCATGTGTAGTTGTGTGTATAGCCCTGCACTTAGGGTGTGATTCACAGATCAGAAATCAAATGCAGAGGAATATCTTTCACCAATATCTTTTTTTTTTGACCAAGCAGACAATATGTTAGATGCAAACCTTTCATATTATCCATAGATAGGTCAGTGCCACTGACTGCTTATTTTCCACTCACTGAAAAGTTTTAACCAAAGAAATAATTTCAGTTTCAACTTCATCTGTGACAGGAGGGCGCCACATGTAATTCTATACAATAGTGAATTAGTTTATTGGACTTCCTTAACCTCTCTTCATTGTTACAGTATCATCTTTAGTAGCAAATTACTCAGTGGTAAAATCCAGTAGGAAACAGAGGACTTGGTTTCTAGCTCCCTATTCTGCCAGTTCTGCAACCTTCTAAATATCTAAAACAAAAAATAATTCATTTAACAGTTAAACCTAACTCATAATGGCAACAGTAAATCCAACTCTTAATATTTTATTAGAATATAAGTTTATTCTTTGCTATCTGCTTAGTATCAACAGTTCTTAACTGAATGATTAGTGAGGATGCACAGTACATGTACAAATCAAGGAAACATCTTAATCATCTAAAGGATTTGTTAAGAAACATGTGTTATTATTTGCAAATGAATTTCCAGGAACCCGTGCTTAATAGGTGATACACATAATGAGCTCTGTAGGGAGACAGTGCATTCATAAACCAGGGGTTGAAAGCCTGTGTAATGGAATCTTGACCATTAATGGTAATGTTGAGAGACTCTGAAGGCACACCAGTGCTTGATGGTCAAAGATTGGTGGCCTTTCGGGAAACAAGCTAAAAAGAGGAGAAAATGGTTTTGACCCCCCAGGATTCCATCTCGAATACAAAGGATTACAAGAAAAATAATAATATACTACCCAAGCCAACTTTAAAACTATAGAGTATCTGTTGAGCAACAATATTTCAATAGCCAAAAGGTTATTTCTACAATAGCTGCTTAAGTGATTAATATAGTTGTAACAAGAATATGATTCACTGAAGGTTTTTATTCTTATATTTCATACTGGTGACTAACTTATTACTTGCTGTATTTATCTAACAGTCACCTCCATGGAACGACAAACAATCCTAACAACAAACCACAGACAGAATTGCATGCTCTCAAATAGTTCTGTATCATTGTTGTTCTGGCTGGTCAAAAGTTATTTTCAGAAAAGGGTGGCAGATGCTGTAGCCCATTTAAAAGTGAAGAAAAAAAGATTACATTTGAGACACTGAATTAATTTTGTATCTATTGCAGCACTCGAGGAACATTATAAAAAGAATAATTAAATGCAGCTTTAATTATATCATCAAGAGCTGTCCCTAAATGAAGGAACTAATTTTTTTTCTGTAACCCTCTTTCCCCATTCCTTCTGTTTCTTATCCCCATTTTCCATATCACATCCAAATTCAGGTCCTGCTCCCACAATCAGAGACTCCCAGGCAGTCTCTAATGCTCTGACACAGATCCATTTAAATCAACATGGCTCCAAACAAGCACAAAGGTCTCTCTCCAAACAAGCACAAAGGTTCATGACTGGGACCTTACAATATAAACTTTGGGACATCAAGCCATGTGCCAGATTCTTTACAACCTTCACTTATATCTGTGCTAAATGAGTGTCACGTTGGTGTAAAATGCTACCCTTCAGAATTCTCCACCCACTTTGCACAAGTATAAATGACTGGGTTGATTTTTAAAAACACATGAAATGGGCCAGATACACCGCTCTGAAGAATGAAGTGCTTAATTTACTCCACCGCATAGGTAAGGCATGAGTTACACAAATACAAATATTCCAACTCTGCCTGACAAATAAGCTTCAGGCTTAACCTAGAGGAACCTCTTCTAAAGTAGAAAGAACAGTTTAAGTCCAGTGCCCACTCCAACCATGGCCACTCTTCTGAGACACACAAGAGGGATGCCATTTAATGCCAACTCTGGTGGTAGTTTTTGTAATATGGACACTTATTCAATGGGAAATGAACTAGACTCATTTCACACACAGACCTTTCAAACACCATCCAATGGTCACAAATTTTGGCCATTATTTACTTGGACCAGGCTGAGATTGGGAATCTCGAGGTGAAAGGACCGGAGACCATTTCCACTCCCCACAGGGTAGAATTTAAATACAAAACTATTTCCCATTGGTGGAAAGGCTACCACCATCAGTAGTAGTAATCACCTCAGTTTGCAGTTTCAAGTAACATACCCTTTTGTCAGTCCCCTTTTCTAGTACGGCCAGAACATTTCTTCCATAAGCTTCAACTACACAGAAACATGCTAAACAGAGAGAATATATGGTACAGTAGAACCTCAGAGTTACAGACACCTCGGGAATGGAGGTTGTTCATAACTCTGAAATGTTCATGACTTCTTTCATTAGAGTCATTTTCATAGTAAGGGTAACGAGAGCAGATTTTCTGTCTGGTACATTTTCATGATCAATTTCAAAGATGAATAATACACTGATTATTTTTTGATAAATTAATTTTATATACAGAACTCCTCACTTAAAGTCATCCCAGTTAAAGTTGTTTCGTTGTTATGCTGCTGATCAATTAGGGAACATGCTCGTTTAAAGTTTGGCAGCCACCTGCTTTGTCCACTGCTTGCAGGAAGAGCAGCCTGTTGCAGCTAGCTGGTGGGTGGTTGGAACCAGGGTGGACCGGCAGCCCCCCTATCAGCTCCCCGTTCCTCTAAGTTCCCTGTGCAGCAGCTGCCCAGCAGGCTATCAATTGCCAGCAGTTCAGCTGTCCCTTCCCCCACTGCCATGTGCTGCTCCTGCCCTCTGTCTTGGAGCTGCTCCCCAAGACTCCTGCTTGCGGGGGGGGGGGAGAGGAAGAAGAGGGGGGCTAACATCAGGGTGTCCCCCTCCCCCCTGCTCCCCACTTCCCCCATCTTCCATAGAGCGGGGGGACACACGGATGGACGGAGGAAGGCAGCAACTGCGCTCCAGTCTCAGCTTGCTGATCTAATTAACAAGGCAGTGTACTTCTGACCCCACTCTTCATACTTAAAGGGGAAATGCGCATCTCTGTCTCTCAAACACACACAGGGTGTGTGTCTCTGTCTGCCCTCCCTCCTTTCCTGCTGCCTTGTAGAGCGTGAGAGTTAACCCCTGAGGACTCAGCCAGTTTGCTAGTTCATCATTTAGCAGTAAGGCACTCCCTGGGAAATATCCCACCCTCTGACTCCTCCACCTCAACCAAGCTTCACAATCATCATCACAGTGTACCAGTATTAAATTGTTTGCTTAAAACTTATACTGTGTGTGTTGTACATATATATAATATAGTCTTTTGTCTGGTGAAAAAAAATTCCCTGGAACCTAACCCCCTCATCTACATTAATTCTTATGGGGAAATTGGATTCGTTTAACATCGTTTCACTTAAAGTCCCATTTTTCAAGAACATAACTACAACGTTAAGTGAGGAGTTCTTGTATATGAACTCACTAACTATATAAAGTTCTATATAAAATATTAAAAGCTAAGCCAGAATTAATGTATTTTAATGTTTTGCTGCTGTATTTAGATAAATAGGAATGATTATTAAAAGATTTAATGAGATGTTAATCCATACAGACATTTGCTATCAGTTTTTCTCACCTTAGTGAAAGAATTATCACTATGTTTTCAGGTGGGAATTTACAAGTGTTACCCATCAGTGTGTGTAACTTCACACAGCAGAACATGAATAGTGTTTGCACTGACAGATTATATAGCAATGGCTTTAGAGAAAGAACTGTGTGTTAAATGAAGATGTGTTGTTAAGCTCTCAGTCAAAAGGAAAAAATAGGAAAAAAACAAGTGGAAAGACTATTGTCAGAAAATCTATGCATATGTGGCTAACTGCATAGACTGCCTACAGGGCGTTTTGTTTTGTTTCCATTCAATGCCTTATTTTAATACTCAGTTTTTCCTCTGTTCACTGTGGAACACAGCCTACTATCATCTGATGTGAAATTAGATGGCCTGGATATAACAATTATTATGTAATTTGTCTGGGTGCATAAAGACACCAATGAGGAATTTGAAGGGGGCGGAATGAGTTGAAATAATTAAATATATGCTTCAGCAGTGATGTAAATAAGGCAAGATACCACTCCATTTCCATAATGCCAGAATCAGAAGTATTACTGATGCAGGCATCAGATTTTATTCTTAATTTATAGAATAAATGGCACATTTCAACTTTAAAATGTGAAAATAAACAGCCACTTGTTAGTGGTAGTCACTAAAATTTGACATTAATTGAAAATAGATTCGGGATAAGATCAGCACAACATGAATATTAAAAATTATCTCCAGAGTGTTAGTATGTGCCATTTTCTATTCATATAGCCAATGATCTGCAAGCCCATAGGTTTCATATGCCAGAAGACAGCCATTTGTGTTGTGAAGCAGCTAATTATCTCCTTCAGGTTTTGGTCTTGGTGAGCACAGTGTTCTTCTTGATCAGATGCAGACAGATATCCAACACCTATTATACAGTTTTAGACTTCTGGAACATGAGGTCTTCTGGGCTAGTTTCACAACATGATGACATCACAACTAGAGAGTGGTGAATAGTGGGAAGATGTACTTGTAATTTGACCCAATCATGTGAATATCCTTCCCCATTAGCTTTTCCACAGATATTTGTGCAACTGAGCTTTGTTCATAAAAATGTTTGGGAAGGAGGTTTTATTTGAGTGAGTAAATACAAATATACTCTTGGGAACTAAACTTATTTCTATATATAAAAGAGTATTTGATCTGGAAATGCATGTCTGGCTGTCAAATATATACACTACTCTCTCTCTCACACAGTGGAAATCTACCAATAATAATAAAAAACAAATAAGAGAAAACTAAATAAGAAATCTTCAAGACAGCCAATAAATCTGACTTATTTTTCTTTCTCTGGGGTCTTTATACAAAATCCAAAAATAATATTCATTTTTTTTGCTAAAGGGGAAAAGGAAAGATTTTAAATGATCTAAAATATCCAAAATTTGCTTATTGCCTACAGTGTGACACACTGCTCTCTCCGCAACAGACTCAGTGTCCAAATGATTTCTTCAGGTACTACTTCTCTTCACAAAGATTAGTCCAAGATAATTAGGGGATAGGAAAAGACTGTGACTTACATGTATAGTAACTGTTCTTCCAGGTGTGGGTGCAGATGTGTATTACACTCGCACGTGTGTATGTGTGTGTGCGCGCGTGCATGTCCGGTGCATAGAAGCCAGAGAATTTTGCCTAGCAGTACCCATAGGGGCAGCGCTCACACCCTGTGGCTCTAGCCCCCACGACTATTTAAGAGCAGTGTTGCCCGGACCCCACTCGGTTATTTCACATCAGGGCCGGCTCTAGATTTTTTGCCACCCCAAGCAAAAACATTTTTGGCCGCCCCCGGTCCCCTCGCTTTTTTTTGTGCCCCAGCCCCAACTCTGCTCCTTCCCACCCCATTCCAACCTCTTCCCCAAATCCCCAGCCCTGCCTCCTCCTCTAGGCGCGCTGCATTTCCCCTCCTACCCCTCCCTCCCAGGCTTGCCACGCCTGGGTGGGAGGGAGGGGGGAGAAGCGGCACGGCGGCACGCTCAGGGGAGGAGGCGGCAGTGGAGCAGAGGTGAGCTGGTGCGGGAAGCAGTTCCTCTGTGCCCCCGCCCCAGGGTTACTTCCTGCGGCCCTCCCCGCGCCCCCCGCCCCAGCTCACCTCCACGCCACCTGCTCCCCTGAGCGCGTGGCCGCTCCACTTCTCCTCCCAGGCTTGCCACCAAACATCTGTTTCATGCTGCAAGCCTGGGAGTGGTGGGGGAGAAGCGGAGCGGCGGTGGCGTGCTCAGGGGAGGAGGCGGAGGCGAGCTGGGGTGGGTGGGGCATGGGTAGCTGCCGGTGGATGAATAGGCACCCACGGAATCAGCACCTATGATGGCCGGTGCCGGAATGCCACCCCTCGAAAAGTGCCGCCCCAAGCACCTGCTTGCTTCGCTGGTGCCTAGAGCCGGCCCTGTTTCACATCAAACATGAGGAGCAGAGATCCCAAACCAGAGGGGCTGGAGGGTGGGTTGTGGAATAAACATCTGCACCCACATCTCAAAGAACAACAGTTACAACACAGTGTAGTAACTGTCTTTTCCTTGAGTGGTTGCAGATGTGTATTCTACTTAGGTGACTCACAAGCAGTACTCGTAGAAGATGGGGCTCAGAATCTGCTCAAAGAATGGCTGCAGAACTGCTTTCTCAAAGTCTGCATCTGACCTAGATACAGTGGTAAATCACAGTGTCTGGTAAATGTACATATAGAAGATCAGATAGCAGCCCTGCAAATGTCCAATACCGAAACATCACTGAGGAATGCTATTAATATCATCAAATGAGCCCACAATCTGTGAGGACATGGTCTGAACTACTTCATATGCTGATGTAATGAAGTTATCCACTTGGAAATTGTTTGCACAGAGACCACCTCACCCCTCATCCGATCTGCACCGGAGACGAACAGACGAGGCAATGTCCAAAAAGGCTTAGTTCTGTCCAGATAGCATGCCTAGAATTGTCTCACATCCAATGTGTGAATTTGCTGTTCATCCACACTGAGAATGTGGTTTAGGAAAGAAAACTGGCAAATCATTTTGTTAACAAGAAACTGCAAAACCACTTTTGATAAACATTTTGGATGTGGCTGTTTGGCCACATTGTCCTTGAAAAGCTGTACACCAGTGGCTCTGCCATTAAGGCATGCAGCTCACATACTTTTCTTTCAGATGTTATAGCTACAAGAAAGGCTGTCTTCTGGCACAGGAGGGACAGAGAACAGGCTCCCAAAGGCTCAAATGAAGGACCCATGAGGGCATCCAGGACACTATTAAGATCCAGCAAAAGAATCTGCTCTTACACAGTCAGGCAGAGATAATTGATTCTCCTTAGAAACCTCACCGCTATGGTTGCTGTCAAGTGACTCTTCAATGTGCTGAGTGAGAGATCAGAAGACTGAAGGTGTAATAGGTAATACAAAATGTCCTGAATTTCCTGAGCAAGTGACTAAACAAAAAAATGTTTCCACTTAGTCAAATAAGTCATCCTACTAGAAGACTTCCTGCTGTTAAGCAACACTTCTTGAACAACTCCTGAACATTGTTCTTCCTCATTTAGCGATGTAGCATCCATGCCATGAGATGTAGCGTGTTGGATGCAAAACTTCACAGTGGGCATGAGTTAGTAGGATGGAATGAAGAGGAAAAGCGATATGGCAAGTCAAACTGACAGACTGAGAAGGTCAGAGAGAACAGACATTGCCTCAGCCAAGCTGTAGCAATAAGAATCAGTTTGATATGATCTAACCTCATCTTGAGAATGACCTGTGGGATGACTGGTGTACGCCTTCCCTCCAATCCCAGAGTTGATCCCCAGTTGAGGTGGAAAGAGTTAGTTAAGGAACCTGAACTGAGACCCGCTCAAAAGCAAAATTGGTAACACTTATTATTGTCTCTCATTGCAAAGGGATCAACAGTCAGAATGCCCCATTCAGTGAAGATGGACCTGAGCACACTGAACTTCAAAGACCACTCATGATTCTGGAAGAAATTCCTGATGAAGTGATATGTCCAGTGGAACCGGACCTCACTTAAGTGAGCGGCTATGGGAGGTGATGCTCTCCTTGCTGCAGAACTGCACAACTTTACTGCCTTCTCACACAGCTGGTTGGAGCGGGCTCCTTGCTGCTTGTTAACATAATACATTATGAACATATATGAACCACCCTGCTCCCATGTTATTCCAAGAAGGCCCAGCAAGTATTGTTAATGGCTTAGAACTCCAGGACACTGATATGGAGGAAAGCTTCCTGTTCTGACCACAAACCCCTAGATGTGCTATTGAGACGATATCAGTGACTACAGTCCTGGTTGGTGGTAAATGTGCACAGGAAAGATCCTGGCATACGTTGCTCTCAACTGTCCATCACTGAAAGGAGCCCAGGATCTCCGTAGGCACCCAGACAAGACTGTCTAGCAAATGACAACTCAGGTGATAGACCAACTTCAACCACACTTGAAGAGGGCAAAGGTGTAGCATGCTGGACAACGTAAGTGCATGCAGCTATATCACCTAGTAGCTTTAGGCATACTCAGACTGTAGTGCCAGAAATACGTGCTGAATTGTTTGAAATCATTAGTTCAGCAGAAATGCTCTTAAACTGGTAAACTAGTAGGGCCCCAATGAATTTGATTTCTTGAGTTGGTGTTAATTTCTACTTTTCTCTGTTCAATATGAGACCCAGATGATAAAGGAGATGGTGTGAATTGGACATGGGAGATGTCTTACTCTCTGGACTTGCTTCTCACTAACCAATCATCCATAAGAAAACATGAATCTCTCTCTCTTTTCTGAGGTAAGCTGACATGAGAGCTAGGCATTTTGTAAAAACACGAGGTACCAATGACAGACTGAAGGGGAGCATAGTGAACTCATAGTGCTGATCTGCCACAAGAAATCTCAGAAAACTCCTGTGGCTTGGAAGATAGCCATGCGGAAATAAGCATCCTGACGGTCTAGGGCAGCAAACCAGTCACTGGGTTCAACATGGGAAGGATAGTTGCTAGGGTGATTATATGGAACCTCATGTGTTTGATTTATCTATGAAGATTGTGGAGACTGAGGATAGGTCTCATCCCACCTTTAGATTTGGGGACCAGGAAATACACAGAATAGAATCACTTTTCCCATGCTGTAGGGGAACCTCCTCTGTAGCTCCAAGCACAAGCAGAGTCTGGATCTGCTGAAGGAGCAGTGTCTTGTGAGAAGGGTCCCTGAAGAGGGACAGGGTAGGGAAGGGGATGCACAGGAACTGTGTGCCATAACCCGATCTCATGGTGCGTAGGATCCATTTGTCTGTGGTGACTGTACCTGCAGCACTGTAAAAGTGAGAGAGCCTGTCCCCAAACTGAGGAGACAGAGACAAGGGGGTTACAACTAGAACACTTCCCTGAACATGCAAGTCAAAATGGCTGCTTGCTGGACACTGGAGGACGAGGAGCTGGTTGGCTGAAATTGAACCCAGAAGATTTGCTCCTATGTGATTTATGACCTGTCCTGTAAAAATCTTGCTCTCTCACAGGGAAGGATGACTGGCAGAAAAACCACTGCAAGCGGTATTGCTGCTGCCCCACATAGTGATGCCTCTTTGTGACTGGCATACAAACACTCAAGGAACGCAAAGTAGTCCAGGAGTTCTTAAAGGAATGTAAAGTTTTATTAGTCTTTTCTGAAAATAAAAAGCAACTGTCAAAAAGTAAGTCCTCTATATTCTACTTAACATCAGGAGCCCACTACATAGGAAGCTCTCCCACTACCATACACAAGCTTCGTATGACATTAAATTGTAGGGTTCCAATGAGCACAGATCATATAATAACTCAGAGATGGTACCTAAAAGAGTTTGAGCCTAGACCATTTAGGACTTCATACAGGATAACCACTACCCAGAATTTCACCTAGGAGTGGATTTAGAGCTTTTTAATAGAATTCATGATTAAAAAAAAAACTGGGCAGCTACTGACATTTATTTCCTAGAGATCTTTATATTTCCTTGACAGCACATGGAATTATGAATTAGAGTCCCAGTTCTACCAATGAATTAATTTGGACACTTGCCTGAATCTAATTCCCTCCATGCAAAGCCATTAGTGCAAAATGCTATATATATACTACTATTAGACATTTCAAGAGAGAATGTTAACATAAGTAGATAAATTTGGCTCCAATTTTGAGTTCTTATAGCAGAGGCAGGCTTCTGGGCTTCCTCCCCCCACTACAGTCTTGAATTTTCAGAAGCACTCAGCTTTGGCTTAATGTGGCTCCCGTTTAAGTGAATGGGAGCTATTGACTTCAATGGGAGCAGCGTCAGGGCCAACACTGAGCACTTTTGAAAGTCCGACCCTTGATGTGACTTTTCCTTCTCTTTTCTTTTTTCACTGTTCCCTCTTCCCACTTCACCACTGAGTGTTAATTTCTTTTATCCATTTGAGTCCTATTTTTGCCAAGTTAATTTGGGCCTCAGCTGTTGCTGCAATAGTCCGGTTACTGGTCTTGATCTTCAAATCCAGGACCTGGGGGGGAAGGGGGAATCACAGGTGACTTTACTTCATCTTTGGGTTCCCTGATCCATAGGACTCCAGGCAGCTCTAACTTAGCAGAGACTCATTGCAGTAGCTGAGGAGAATGCCCCCTCCTTCTAGCAATTTCCGTATACTCAGGGCTGCGAGTGGGCCCATGCAGAGCTGGCTACACAGGGCGAATCCCCAGCTGGCCACCAACACTGAATGTATTGGGGCTGAGGAGTTGGCCCTCTGAATATGCCTGCTTTTGAGGCAGTGCTTCCTTGCTAAGGAGTGTGGTCTCTCTTCCTAGACCTCTTCTGCACTTTCCCTTTCTCTTTGTTGGGCTTCCTCTCTTCCCGTATTTTACTCCTATCACCTCTTTTGTTATCACTCACTTCTACTTCCCTCTACCTTCCATTGCCTATCATCTCAGATTGTCTTTCTTGTCTCTATCCTCTATGCTGCTGTTGACGCTTGACTTATTATAGCTACTTTTTGCACATTTATAATTTAAATTGTTGCTTGAAATGACTTTTACATTCACATTTCAAAGTTTGCCCAATTAATTTAACATCACTGCAGCAAAGAATGACAACCAACAGCGTGCATACCTCTAACCCCGCCAACACCGAAATCTGGAACACAATGTATGACAAACATCCAAAATGAGGAAGGGAGAGAGGGGACAGACAGACAAGTAAATTTGCGCAGGAAACCAATTATGGTGGCAATTCACTCATTTAGTGTAATTCACTCTCTTTCTGTAACTTCAGTTTCATTTTTTTTTATTCCTGATGTAAACAATTTTCAGCAATAGAAAGAACAGGACACCAAATGTGTGGAATTTAGGAAACCACACAACCCAAATGAATGATATTCCTTGATATGAGGTATGTGAGCATAGGTTTGGAACACATCCTCAAATCATGGGGAGCACAACTTCAGGTTGGAACTGGCCCTGTGAGCTACTGAGGTTAATACTTCCACATGGAGCACTCCCTATTACATTTATACAAAAATCTGACATCATGATTCATGACCTAAAAGGAAATGGGAAAGTCAGACTTCCAGTAGCAAATTAAGTTATCCATATTGCATGCCTGTCCTGCTTTGAACTAATGTAGATAGATTATTGAGAATGCCAAAGGTAGGCATTGAAAAGGCCCAAATCAATACAAAATGGTATTACTGTTGTATTTCATATATTGTCCTGATGGTAATCTGATTTGTTTACATTCTCGCTAATCAACAGTTCTACCTGCAATCTACTTATTACATGAAAAGAGTGGTGGTGCAATGCTAAGGTGACAGATGAAGACAGGAAACGAAAAAGTGCTCATCAGCAATGTTAGCTCAACAGCATTTACAGCGAGGAGAAGCTTTTAGCAAAGGAAATACTATTTGTGCTTCATCTGCTGGTCTCAGGGCTCCTTACATTAAGATAGTCCTTCATAGGGTCTCAGGAACAGAGGAATGGTGCTGCAAAAGCAGCCATCCTCTCTCACATTTCTGCAAAGACCAGAGAAAAGCCACATATGGGCTCTCTGCGCCACACATGGATCTAGTTGGCCCCTGTTTTTTGGATTTTTTTTTTTATTTTTTTTAAAGGTAGGAAAAAAATCCTTAAGGACCAAGCAGTTAAGCTTTCTAGGCTTTGGGTTGTCATACGTATTTAAGCCTCCTCGAATGCTAAAGAGTATTGAATATTTAGGGAGCTAATCCACTAATGACACATATTAGTCATTAAACTACTAATATACATAGAAAAGCACACTCTTATACATGAACTTAAGTCATTAATTCTTTAAGGCTAACTGAGGCTTACTAAAATACATTCAAAGATGCACTTAATAGATACACACTTAGGTATGGAACTTAAAAAAATGCACACATACATGCCTTCTCTCTCTATAGAAGAAACACAGTTAACGTAGCTTTCAGTATAGTTTATAACTTTACTTTTATGATGAAAAGTGCTATGTAAGAGCTACACATTATTAACCAATCAATATTTTTCAAACTATATCATACACTAGGGTTGGTTAAAATTTTCCACTGAAACTATTTTTGATGGGAAATTGAATTTTCTGTTAAACTATTTTTTTGGCAAAAGTATCTGCTTTCCACAACTATTTCAATTTTTCACCAAAAAATGTCTGAGAACTTAAAAGTTTCCAGCTTTCATTGGAAAACCAAAATATTTTGGCTGTAAACAAATATATCAATTCAGATATGTCATCTCAGTGCCTTATAGAAATTCTAGTTTTAATGCTTCATGTCCCCATTCTCCTCTGGGCTGGGCTTCCCAGTCAGCCTTATTTCCCATGATGCATCATGGCCATAGTGCTCCCATAATGCATTGCCTTGCCTCACAAAGAGGGGAAACCATGGTGCATCATGGGAAAGATAGACTGATCAGGGACCTTTGCCTGTAGAGAAGAATGGGAGTATGAATTACCTAAACTACAGCTTCAGTGAAGCACCACAATGGGGTTTACAAATTTAACTACTTTGGTTTTAGGTTTTTGGCCAAAAAGTCAAAGTTTTCTATCATGGAAATTCCCATTTGTTCAGAGACCAAACAGCAACAATTTCAGCCCAGAAGGTGAATTCTTTTGGAAAGTTATGAGCATATAAAACAAGAAGGTTGCCATCAAAACAATTTTGCAGTCAATTTTGCTCACTCCCAGATGACTGTTATAGTGTAAAGACAAGGTACTACAACCTTAACTCACTCCCCACAAACTGCAGGAGGCTCATCGGGGCTCTTACATGTCTTTCTCCAAGATTGTCTGTCTTAATGGCACTCTGTTGGCTCTGAAGTGACTGGAGTCCCTCCAGGGGTTAGGGTGTTTCCCAAGCCAAGGAGAGATGAGGGAGAGGAAATGTCCTTCTTTTCTCCCACGGGGCAATAATGGGGAACAAGAGAAAAAGGGGAGAAAAGATGAAGTTCTTACATAATATGCCATCATGTCACAACATGACAGCTCTACATAATGATGAGTTGCAACAGTGCAACTAGACAAAGTAAACACTGTGATGCTACATTAGGCCATAATTTGTGACTCTGTGCCTTTATTAGATGACAAATAGCTGTCCAGCTGTTGAAGTCAAATAGCACAGCTCTATCTAGTCTTCATTCAGTGCTGGACTTTTCCATAACATGAGTGAACAGAAATAAAGAATAGTGAGCATGATTCTGCTCTCACTTCCACCGTGGTGTGAAAGCTATATGTAAGAGAAGTGCCACCAGTGCAGGGCTATTAGCTCTCTGCAGCTGCTATCCCTACTCAACTTACATGGAGGGACCACTAGGGTGCAACAGCAGCCGCATCCCTCTCCACAAGTTGACTGGGTATAGAGGCAAATTGATCTATGTCAATGTTGAAC
Source organism: Macrochelys suwanniensis (assembly GCA_033296515.1). Lineage (NCBI taxonomy): Eukaryota > Metazoa > Chordata > Testudines > Chelydridae > Macrochelys > Macrochelys suwanniensis. The sequence continues at coordinate 80,994,692 of CM065779.1, forward strand.
CATTGCCCTGGGATTTGCCCCAGAACTATCCACTGTCACCCTCAACCTTCTGTGATGATCTTTGTAGGCCCAGTGTGGAGACTACTTTTGTGGCTTGCAGTAAATAGTCAGACATGCTCAGCCAGTTGACCCAGGTGCATCCCCACCTCTGATCCTTAAGTAGTGTGGAGGGCAGTGTGCTGCCCTCCACACAATGAATGAATTTCAGTCATCCTGCTTACTTTGTTCTACTATTTTTAAACACTCTTGTTTTCTGTTTTTCAACATGGTCACATAGCATTAAACAACATTCAGTTAGAACAAATACCCACTAATCTCTGCTATTGATAAGTGTGTGTAACTCACAGTAATCTCCACAGGAGCTACCCATGCTCACCGATGGCAGAACAGATGTTAAATTCAAATTCTTTATCAGCGTGAAAAATTCTTACTATACAAGTAATCCTAGCTATCAGGATAGAACCTTAATTGTTTCTAGAAGCAACACATCCTGAAAGCAATCGCTGTATTTAGAAAACAGATCTGTACATTAGGAACAAATCAAGGAAATTCTGAGATGTCCTATTTGATCAGATGTGTAGGTTCCATTATCAAAAGCTTACACATACTCCACTGTTTAAATTTATACAGACAGCGGTGACAGGTCACATTTGTTTATTTAACCAACACTAACTGCTTTGAGTGATCCTTTACTCTCCAAACACATTGAGTTACAAGTAACAGCGTTAGGCTATTCAAGACTTACAAGGCTCCCTGGGAGCATATCAGTTAAATAAAATAAAAAATGCAAACCAGGAAGTTTATTATTTTTTCATTGACATATTTGACATCACCTTCGGAAAGTGAACAAAGACACACTGTCAAAGGGAAAAACCTGCACAAAATGTTACTGTGTGTTCTTCATGAATGCAGAGGTATATTTAAGCAAAGAAAGACATTCCACTGCTCTCCTGAGACTTCCTTCATTCAGCTGACTTATTTATAGTGCCACATTCACACCACTGCAATTCAGGTTGTGTCAGCATTTCACATACTGACTCCTAATTGCAGGAGCTTATTACTTGATCATAAAAATTAATGCTAACCTGAAATATAGCATTATTTGGTCTTAGTTCCAGAGCAATTTTATTTGACTATAATTTTTTTAATTAAATGTTTCATCATTTTAAAATGGAAAAAGTGGAAAATTCCCAGTTATAGACATTCTTTCACCCTTACTTTACACAACTCAAATATTATTCTGATAAAAAATAATATTTGGAAAGTTTTGCCAATAATATAATTTTGTTGTATTTTTTTCGCCAAGAGGCTCTGTTGGACTGCTGAGAAAAACACATTTCTCCCAGACTTTAATCTACAACCACGTGCCCACTTCACTGGGGACCACATTGCAATAACCAACCTTCTCTCTAAACAGTATTCCTTTCAGAGGCCCTTAAAAACCTCTTCATAATGGACCATCCACAAATGGGCTATAGGTCATTCACCCTACCTAACAATTATTAACAGATAAGAGAAGCGGTCATTGCTGCACGGTGGAAAAGCTGGGTACATCAGTGAGGAAAGAGTGATCAAGCTGGGGGAAGAAGTGGGGCCTTTTGGTGAGGGATCAAAAGGCAACAGGCTTGCTGTTCAGGAAGACGAGCAGGTAGGAGAGAAGAGCTCTAGATGAGGAGAAGAGGCAGTTTATGAGAAGTGGGTGGGAGAAGGTGGCTGGGGTGGCCCAGCATTGAGGCACAAAGAAGAACAGATTGTTGTGGAGAGGCACAGGCCAGTTGATTCCTTTTGGTCAGAGACCGGAATGTAGCTTGACAAGGTGGTTTAGTCTGATAATTAAATGGACAAAATAACCAGGTCACTGGATGATTATGCATCACCTCACTAGCTGTCTGAATACCCTTATTAGGTGAGGAAGAGTCAATCAGCCAAAGGTGTGTCTGCTGAGTGATGCAAATCCCATACAGCTCTGAGGTTGCTATCTTCCCAGAATTATCAACACCTGGTGGCCTGGGGGAGCAAGAGTCCAGGAATGGGATCCAGGTCTCCCATAGCAGTGGAAAACACTAGCACAGGGCTCTGACCTAGACCTGCATTTCTGAACAAATATCACAAGACACCCAAGATGTTAAATTTTATACAAGTCTATATTTTTTACCAAAATATATATTATACAATAAAAACCTATGTACACACTTTATAACTTTATGTGAATTTTTCTTGTACAAAAAGTAAACTGAAAAGCCCCCCCCCGAATAAAATTAAATGAGTTAGGAAGCCCAGTCACAGCTTTTCAATAAGAGAATTGACCCTGACAGCTTTCCCCGCGTGAAAAGTTTAATACAGAACACTACTGTATTTTTAAATGTAGATTTGCTTTGACATGTGGCCCAGGGTTTCAATACACTTTTTTTTAAAATGTGAACTCTAATTCCAGGGTTTTTCTATGGCAAAGTTTGAAAAACCAACTATGCTGAACTGAGGCATACAGTACACAAGAACATAGTAATTGTGGTAAGCCAGTGGTCCACAGTGTATGTGAGCTGATGGACTATGTCTCTGTAAGCTGTCATTTAATGCTAGCTTCTTGCTTAGAGAAGTCATAGCATGCAGCAGGAAGCTGATCATTGAAGCTCGAAAAAGTGATTGATCTCAGAAATAGAAGAATTGGTTTTGCTTTTTTAGACATTTTCTTCATTTTGGTCATAGTAAGGAAAAATACAGGAATGCAGTCGACAAATCAAAGTTTTTATTCAGGAGGTGTTGTTATATCACCATAGCAAAACATTCCCCTCCCCCCACAAGATATATTAACACCCCATAATCTAAATAAATGTTATGTTGGAAGTACACAGATTAAAGTACTTTGAAAACTGTAAGCCACATCAAGTATCCTTATAATGGAGTAAAGGGCAGTTACAGAAATATTTTATGAGTAGGTTAAATAAGCCTGCTGGTAAATGTGCCAACACTACAGATTAACTAGGTGCATGCATACATTAACTTCAGTGAAAGAAAAATTAAATCTTACATTGCACGTGTCAACAACATTTTAGATTATCTATTGTCTCTGCACCACATGCAACAAGCAACACTAGCGAATCAATGGGAAAGATGATTTTTAAACACTAAGGATTTATGTGCTATAATTAAGAAATTCTCTTTACTTAGATGGTTGTATTCTACTAACTTTCAAACACTAAAAGCAGCAAGAAATCTAAAAATACAGTGATCTGGGGTTTTGCTTTAGATCTTCTCTTATGATTTGGATACAACAACCTGAAAGCTAAATTATTAAAATTAATTTAAAACCCAGCCCCTTCTAAAATGCAATACATATAACTTTAGATGAATATTTCAGAGAGCCTCAAAAAAGGCACAGTAAGGCAGGACCTAGACTCTTGCTTCTGCATAACGTAATTGGGTTTGCACTTATGTACAGAAATAGAACATATAGCTGAAAAATACTAGTAATAAGTGGCGGGTTCTCTCTGAACATTAGCTAGGTCATCAAGGTCAGTCATGAGTGCAGTAAGAAAACATAAAACATATGTTTAACAAAAAATATATATATAACTTACCGGACGGACCAGCTTGGCTGTTTCTCAAGTGCAGAGGAAGTAAGTGCTTCTGCCCTTGTACATGCAGATCTTGTTTATTTAGCCTTTTTTGAAGGTTTGCACTCCAAAGGTTTAAGTTTAAGTCAAATCCAGGAATCTGTAGGGGAGAAAGAGGAAAGGGGATCAGAGAGTAATTGAATCTCAGCTGCTGGCTGGTACTACTGTTCTAGGAGCATTTGAGCTATTTTCAGCAGCGGACGGGTTTGCCTACAATCAGGATGAAAATGCAAAACATTCACACACATAAAAATCAGGAAACCCACAACAACAACTTTGTGCACTGTCCAAATTTTCATTTAAAGAAACAGAAGGAACAAGTAATATTGATGCAGAAAAATAATGTTTAAAACACACATCTGGGGCCTTTAAGACTATATTACCTCTGGGCTCAGGAAATGAACCACTATATTTTCTTTTAGCTTGGAAAAGTAGTTTCAAGTTTAATCACCATTGAAGATGCTGTGCCATCTCCACAAAAGGGTTTCTCTCTGAGATGGAAGGGCTTTCTCATTTGCTCATTTTGCATTCAAGTTTTTTTGATCTAGATGATGTCAGTGTCTGATGGCAATCCAGTCTCCCAGAAGTTTATTTTAAGTTTGCATCTAAATTTTCAGTTTCAAATGTCTGAATATTTCTGACTGTGGCCTGAGACTGTAGCTCGTCTTCTCAGTAAGGACCAGTGACCATTCAGTGACATGATGGAGTTACCCATATATGTGCCCCCACCTACTGAAAAAAAATGACACAGAAAACAAAATGTTGATTCAAGTTGGGCTACTGATCACAGAAAAACTTAGCTTCATGCTCATGCTCTTTTGGTGCATGAAAGCCAGTTTCTTTGGGGTTTACAGATAACATTAGTGAACTGAAATCGCTTCTTCCATCATGCGAAGCAGCTTTTCAGGATGTCCTCTATAAATCTTTTCCTACCAGTTGTGACAGGCACAGATTACTGTGCGTCATTAAGACAACTTCTCAGATCCCACCACATCACTATGGACTGCCCCTTCACAAGTCTGTTATTTCCGTCAGATGGGAAAAAACAGCGATCTGAAGTTACTTTCTAACCTGGATCCAAAACAAGTCCATGCTGGGTAGATTATAAAATGCTTTATTACATCTTTAAATCTAGCTCAGATTTTAACTTAACTGGTTTGCTCGTTTGGATAGGTTTTATGAGCTCAATCATTGGACAGCTTCAGCTTCTGATTTCTTGATGTATGGTATGACAGCGGCTGGCATTTGAGGAATGTTTTCTGAATCAGGATATCAGACAAAAATACAGCAACCCAATAAAGCACCAATGTGGTAAAGCAATTTTATATTGGCAATTTAAACAAAAACACAAATGAGCAAATGTCCAATTAAAAATAACGTGCTCACAGACCATAATGCAGGACCAATCACAGTGATGAAGCTGTCAAAGTCTGAAAACAAAAAAGGGGAAGGATTCTCACAAAACTGATCCTTACCATTGTAGTGCCCCGTTATGAACAATTGTTAACTAACAACATAACCACTAAATATTTGGCTGCTAAGTTAAGCATTATTATTGTCATTCCAAGTTGTCAGTTCCTATTGACACACACGATTAGAATGAAGGAAATGTTACAAAAAGGAGATGTCCGGTCACCTTCTCAACTGTCTGAATGTCAGCCAATCTAGGACCACTATCTTACCACAAACATTCATCCATAGAGGTACAGAAGAGTTCAGCTCTATTACACTATACACCGATATCACTGTACAGACTAAGATTTAAGAACTCCAAGTTCTTGCTTTTTACATTTATTTTTTTAAACTGGGTTAACTCTGAATGCTGGATCAGGTACAAACTTATGACCCATTAAGGGCATGTCAGTTGGAACAGACAATCTAGATTGTAAATACATAAGACAAGTGCACTGCGCCACTGTGTCACTTCTCTAGTCATCACATACTCAATAATACATTCCTATGGTAGTTAAGAGGTCAAACCACCAAGTACTGATACATACAAATGAAATCCTGATATCACATGTGTTCCCAAAAATTAGACACATACAACACTGAAACTGTGTCTTAATGTCCAATTATTACTGAAGTAAGATTCTCTAATGTCTGCTACTATGCAGTGCTATATATCTTTTGTGAAATAATGTTCTCAGCAGACAGCCATTAACTACACTGAGCTCCCTGATTTACTATCAGCACAGATTCCATCTTGACACCTTAAATTGTTTATTATATGTTATTTGCAATTTATTTTGTGTAACTCATAACATACATGTTATCTTTTACAGCATTTATTATCCCTGCTCAGTAGTACTGCTTTGATATATGTTAATCATTCATTTCAGCTACTGGATATAAATCTTATCAGATGATGGTTAGTTAGAAATGTGTTATACTCTATAAATATTACTAAAAATTTACTTACCATCTGGCCCTCTCCAGGCCAGATCTGATCATCCCTATGTTTGTTAGCAAAACAGACACAAAGCACAGATGCAGAAGGCAAGAAAAATCAAAATCAGATCCTTGTCATCGTTGCAAAGGCTGTTGCATTATAACTTTCCAGACAATATTATTTACACTATTTGCCTTTTCAGTAACACTGGCAACTCCAACACAAACTCATTTGTATAACTGTTTTACTGGAGCATTATGATTCTATTGAAATTAGTACAAACAAATCAAAACTAACTAAAAATAATAAAAATACATGATGAGCATAGACATCCTGTTCAAGGCTTCACGCAATTCCATGTTTGGATAGTATTGGAGAAAGTTTGACAAGCTATTACAATATCTTAAATTTACACATTAAGAATCTGGATAGATTAAAACCGTAATATAGGGTCACCACGAGGGAAAAACTGTCTCTTCAAAATATCTACATACCTTCTATTAGTGATAATGGGAGTTTGGGACAGTTATTGAGGGGAAAATATAATAATTGTAGGAATTCACCAGAAACAGATTCCTAGGCCTACTTCTCCAGCCACTGCAAATGATCAACTCCTAGACAAGTCAATGGGAATTGTCCGTATGAAATGGCTGGAGAATTGTTCCTCCTTTGGAAAATTTCCCAGACTAGTTTGAAAGCTGTTCAGATCCCATAACCTAAGCACAGTATAACTGGGTGTAAAATTATTATTATTGTGAGTGTTACTTCTACGCAACGTTGTGATCACCCTTGGAGTGCTATTTCTGACATAATTCTCCTATGTGTGCCAGACGCATTTTCCTGTATGAATTATTACAGAAAAGAGTAAAAAAAAAATCAGTTGAGGCAGATCCCCTCCCCAGTTCTGTGCCTTTGTTCTACTCTGATTGACCACAGTGAGCCAAATAAATTATCATTAAAGACCTGGGAGAGAGGGTCCAACTTTGCTCCCTTTAATGACAATGGCAAAAAATTCCAGTGATTTCAATGGGAGCAGAACTAGGCCTTGGAGCTTATTTGCAAGGGTAGAAGATGATGTGCAAGGAGCTTTCTCCTGCATAGAGACTGGCTACTACTGTATTCAAATCCTCAGTGCAAGTCTATCTCAAAAAGGGCCACCTCCCTCATCCCTTTCTGAAAACGAGAGCAGAGCAAGAGAGGTGGAGCCCATACTATACCCTGTAAAAGTGTGCCAGAACACTCTCTCCTGAATGGAACTCTCCCAGACTTTTTTTGCTTTTTAGCCAAGGCAGGCAGAATGCCCCTGAGGTTCCCTGCTGCTGCCCAGCCTCTCCACATATGCTTCACCTCAATATAGCCTGTGGTTGAAGAGTCACAATCAGTAGCGTAGCCAGAGGGGGAGCAGGGGGAGCAGCAGCGGTGCCTTTTTTTGCTCCCGCGCTGCAGCGGAGCTTTTTTTTTTGCTCCCGGCACCTTTTTTTGCTCCTGATGCTTTTTGCTCCTGCGCTGCAGCTGGAGTGGAGCTTTTTTTTTTGCTCCCGACGCTTTTTGCTCCAGGCGCCGTTTTTTAGCTCCACTCCCCCTGTGCTCTAAACCTGGCTATGCCACTGGTCACAATATAATAGTGACTACAAGTTTATATATAGTGATAGCCACCCTTGGGATAATGTGCAAGCCCTTTGGGAGTCATGGAAGAAGCTCAGGGGGTCATAGGATATCATATAAAAACAATCATTTGGAGAAAGTATCAATACATTTTTGGTAATAAAAATGTATAAACAATGTCAGCTCTGTAACAGGATATACCTTTAAAGACATGTACAATATTGTTTTAATCTGAGAATCCCAGCTAGTGGATTAGTGTAGTCCAGTGAAAGATGAGAGTGTATGCAGAAAACTGCTAGAGCTTCAGCTAATAAAACAATATTGAACTTGTACCTGCATGTGTGCTCATCTGTCTGGATTTCCTTATATAACAAAAGTGCAAATAAGAACAGGCCTTAAAGAAACCTGGCACTGAACTGGACACCGGACAGTTAAGATATAATGGTTAAAGGGCAGTGCTAAGCCTTACACAACTTAATTTCATGTATCATTCAGTCTCTGCTCGAGCTCAGGGGTAATTCAGAAAGGTAGTCATTTAGTGAAAAATGAGTGGGCAGTTGTTCCAGTTGCTCAGAAAGAAGAGAGAAAACATGGAAATACAATGACAAGTACATGATATATAATTCTGTATCAATTCATTCCAAACCACACGCAAGGGTCGGCACCACCTGTTGCGCCACAGACACTTGACAAAATTACCGTACTTAACGATGGACATTGTGGGGGGGGGGGGGGGGAGGAGGGGTTATGTCATTCAGTCATTAATTTTTTTGAAAAATTACCACAAACCTCAACATTTTTACCACGGACACGCGTGTCCATGTACGGACACGGTGCTGATCCCTGACTACAGGGCAGAATATGTTCTGAAGTGTTGGCAGCCAAGAGTATGAAGCCTCAAATTTATTGTGAGATTTAAAAAACATATGTATCACTCCACCCCACGTCTCCCCAAGAAAACCAGAACCTTTGAAAAAAAAATCAACAAGACTTGATTACTTGGTATGGCAATGTTATCAAGGAACCCTTCATGGACTTTTAGATATCTCTACAAACCATACAACAATGTAAAGGTGGAATACCATTGGTCCATAGATTTTAAAAAGTATAGGACCAGAACAGCTACCAAATAATGCTCTTTTCCAAATAGTACTGTTATGTACAGCTGTGCAAACAACGGATTTTTTGGTTCACCGGCTGATTGGAGGTGGGAAAATTGGAAAAAAAAAAAAAAAAAAAATTTTAAAATGTTCTGGGAAACTGAAAAGGAAAAAAAACTTCTGTTTTGGATTGAATGAAACACTTATTTTTGAGGCTCTGTTTTACTTTTTTGATTTGAAAAATGGAAATATTACATTTTTAAAGAATTGACTTTTTTGAATCCACCCGCCACCAAAACAATTAGACAAATCTGACATTAATTCACAAAGTTTTTTGGTCTATCGAGATCTACCTTTCTCTGTTAAAAAAATATTTTGTCCAAATTTTTTTTGCTATGCTTTACTTTTCTGTACCATATTAGTGACATGGCTGAGGATGCCCAAGAACTTGATGAATTAAATGATATATCTGGTGCTGCATAGTTTCTAGTGTTGCAAAGTATGTTTCCAATTGTTTATTAAAGCAGACACTCTCTTATATACAGCTTTGCCAGGGCAAACAATAAGAATACTTTATTCAAGACACTGCAGGAAGCAGTCAAAGATTTCCACATCCAATGGGAGTGGTGGATTGCAATCTGCATGGATGGTGCCAAGGTGTTGACGGGTAAGAATAGCAGACCAGTCGCATGGATACAAAACACTACACAATGCCTCACAGCTTTAGTTTTGTATGTGCTCTCAAGCTCTTGCTGTCTAGAAGTGTGAAATATACTGTTTTTACAGAGGTTATAAAGTAGTGAACTTAATTAAAGTCCATGCAATGTATTTTTGATTTTCTGACACTGCTCCTATCATGGATTCCTCTTACAACGAACTCCACTTTCCAGATGAAGTGAGATAGCACTTCACCTCATGACAGCTAATTCAGCTCTTCATATTAAGAGCAGACATGAAGGTTTTTCTGAATGATCAATCTCCCTTTGTGGATTCCATCAATAATTCATTTTGCGTGTCATTGCTTAGCCTGCCTTCATGAACGAGCTGAACTCTCTTCACCAGGGCTGGAACTGGAATGTTCTGTCCATGCGTGATTCATCAGAAAACTTTGAATTTGGTCTTCCTGAGCACAAACAGGAAATTTGTAGTAGTTTCCTCTTGGCTCAGATTTTGTGGAGGGAACTGAGCAGCCCGCCAGGAATTATCAGGAAGCATCTGACCGTTGAGAGTGAGTGTCTCAAGGAACTGCAGGCCCAGCCAGGGCTGGCCCACAACATTTTGGCACTTGAGGCGGGGAGCTCAAATGACGCCCCCATACCCACTTGCTTCGGCCAAAACTTTGAAAGGTCCCCATTCTACCTTCTTCCTGTTCTCCTCCTCTCATGGTACTGCTCTGCTACCTACCCTAATAAAGGAGAACTAACAACTTAAAATGCCTTGTTCAAAAATTTTAAGTAACACTTACATTTGCTGTTCAGGCATTTAAAAGTTAACTTTTCTTGTCTGCATAGTAAACACTAGCATTTTTATCTGTTTGAATAATTAAAATGGTGCTTTCTGTGCCGCCTTGGTTGCAAAGATTTGAACTGCTTCTGCTTCCTGAAGCTCCACAGTCTGGGCCAGCTTGTGCTCTATTGAGATGGTTGCAAGGCCGACCAGCCTCTCCTGTGTCATTGTAAAGCGTAGATGTGTTTTTATTAACTTCAGCTTGGAGAAGCTGGGTTCTCCACTGGCAACAGTTACAGAAAGTGTTAGAAGTATGCACAGAGCAACAAAATCATTTGGAAAGAGGGTGGTCATCTTATTTGTGCACATATATTCCAGAACAGCCTTTGCAGTTGATCCTGCTGAAATGCATCTTGAAAGGGCTTTCAGTTCATCACCTAAATCACTCGCATCAATATCGTGCATGTCATCAAGTGTCAACACTGTCTCTAGCTCCCTGCATTGCTGGTGTAAGTCTTCAGGTATAGTGAGGAGTTTTGGAATATCATAGAATCTCAGGGTTGGAAGGGACCTTAGGAAGTCATCTAGTCCAAGCCCCTGCTCAAAGCAGGACCAATCCCCAATTTTTGCCCCAGATCCCCAAATGGTCCCCTCAAGGATTGAACTCACAACCCTGGGTTTAGCAGGCCAATGCTCAAACCACTGAGCTATCCCTCGCCCATACAACATCCCAAATATACTGCTGTGTTCCTTGAGCTGCATGAAGCGTTCTTCAACTGACTGTATTGCACAATCTAGCACCTGGTTAAAGAATTCAACTTTGAATTGTTGTTTGGGGTCTCTTATGGGATTATCCCATTCCTCATAATCAAAATGACTTCTTCGGTGACTCTTGTATTCTTGAAAACAGCTTCAGTGTGAAGTTCCTCTGCCAACGTCTGTGTACGCTTCAGAACATTTTGAAATCCCTCATCTGACCGGTAAGAGTGTGGTATGACTTCGCTTTGTCCAGTTGTTCCATTGCTCCAGATATATCAAGGTCAACACCTTGGAGTCTCTTGCTTACAACATTTATTTCAAACAGTATGCAGTAGCATAGCCGGGGGGGAGAAGCCACTTCCCCACTGAGCAGAAGCGGCACCTTTTTGGTGCTCTGGCGCCTTTTGCACCTGTGCTGCAGTCGGAGCAGATCTAAAAAAAGCACTCACCTGCCAGCGCTCCAGCTGTTCGGCGGCACTTCGGCGGTGGGCCCTTCACTCGCTCCAGGTCTTCGGTGGCACTTCGGCGGCGGATACCACCGAAGGCCTGGAGCAAGTGAAGGACCCGCCACTGAAGTGCCGTCGAACAGCTGGAGCACCGGCGGGTGAGTACAGTGGGAGGCGCCTTTTTTTAGCTCCGCTCCCCCTGTGCTCTAAACCTGGCTATGCCACTTGCATGTCATGCCACAACACTAAGCCACGCAGCATTTCCCTCTGCCGCTGTTCTCTCACGAACAGTTCCTGTCATAGCATTATCCTCCATAATGATAACTATGGCATCATCTATCTCCCCAATTTGGTCTTTGATAGGCTTCATCGCCTCCACTCAACTTTCCCATCATGTGGCACTCAGTGGTTTCAGTGTCAGAGAGAATGTTCGCAGATGTTGCTTCAAAATCGGCAATTGATGAGTTGATGCAGAGAAAAATACATAGATGCTTTGAATTACATTAAAAAATTCAGCAGCCTCACTAGAAGCTGATGCTGCATCACTGACCACCAAGTTCAATGAATGAGAACTGCGTGGGACAAAAAAAGGTTGAGGGTTTAACTCTCGGATCCGTGTCTGCACTGTTCTGTTCTTTCCTCTCATGTTGGCACCATTATCATAGCCCTGACGTCTCATCTCAGCTATCGCAATTCCCGTATCTTCCAGCTTTGTAAGAAGCACATTTGTCATACCAGCTCCTGTAGCATTATCAATACATTATAGAAAATGTGCTCTGACCGTCACCATTGCAGGGACATTTTCACTAGCTTCTGTTGTTGTTACAAAACGCACCATTAAAGTCATTTGTTCCGTATGGCTGATGTCAGGTGTGCAGTCCAGAATAACAGAATAATATCTTGCTGACTTCAGATCTGCCATAATCTTCTGTTTGACTTTCGTTGCCAGTAACTGTATGATCTCATTGTGAATTGTTTTTCCAAGGTAGTGGTGTGTGTACATTTCTTGGGTGGTGACTCTTCTTAGATGCTCCTGGAGTACAGCAAACTCAGCCATCAGCTCCACAATTTTAAGGAAGTTTCCATTGTTTGGCACATACAGCTGATCTGAAGTGCCACGCAGTGCTAGGTTTTGGGTAGCAAGCATTCTCACAATGGCAATGAGCCTTTTCAAAACATTTTGCCAGTAAAGAGACTCTGATGCAATCTTCTCTTGATGCTGATCATCTGTGGTGGCCTTTAACTTTAGTCTCATCTCAAGCTCTTTCCACCTATGGAATGCTCTCTGGTGATTTCACTGCTCTACAGCCAAAATGCTTCTGAAATAAATGTAGTCAAACTTTACTAATTCTGGGTCACTGAGAACAAAAATGATGCTTAAAATTGTTGATTGGCTCTAGTTTTCAAGACATGCTATTGGGTCAGTATATATGACCCTTGACTTGGGAATGGCAGAGGATAAGTGAGTTATAAAGGGAAGGGATCTCAATTTAAACCAGAAATGACTAAAATACATCATTGACTGGATCTATGAATAAATCTATGACTGGGTTTGGACAGTACTTGCTTTTTAGGCAAAACAATGAATGATGCAATCTGAAGCTGGTATTGCGTCATACATGATATGAATGGCATCATGTTATTCCTAGAAGTCATGGATGATGCAATCATAACGAAGCTTACATCACTCTGCTGAACAAATTGCCCTATATCAGCTCTAGAAATCATAGAGTGTCGTGCTCTCTTATTTGTCAGTGTTTGATTTTGCAAAGGGACACATTTCTGTTTAGCCAAAGTGAGCAGAGATGCCTCGTACTTGTGTGAACAGTGCAGATAACTTCTGCTATGTTTGTGGTGAAGTGACTTTTGCATCACAAAAGCGCAGTATAACCACTATGGTTAAGAAAGCCTATCACCTTTATTTTGGCTGCAAAATTGGAGATCAGGACAAGAGGTGGGCCCCACACATATGCTGCAACAAATGTGCAACAAATCTTCGCCAGTGGTTGAACAGGAAAAGGAAATCTATGCCTTTTGCAGTGCCAATGATTTGGAGAGAGCCAACAGATCATACCAGCAATTGTTACTTCTGCGTGGTGCCTCCAGTTGGGAAAGGTGTGTCAAAGAAGAAAAAGTGGACTGTGCATTATCCAAACATTCCATCAGCTATACGCCCAGTACCCCACGGAGAAGGACTGCCGGTTCCTGATGCACCAGAATCATTCTCACTTGAGTCAGACAAGGAAGAGGAAGAGGATGAAACTTCTGGTCCTGAACCATCAATGGCACAGAACCCACATTTTCTCCCATCCTCCTCCTCTGAACCACACCTCATAACACAAGGTGAACTGAATGACCTTGTCAGGGATTTGGAACTACCCAAGAGTAAGGCAAAGCTTTTGGGCTCCAGACTACAGCAGTGGAATCTCCTGGCAGGTGATGTTAGGGTTTCCATGTTCCGTGACCGTCAAAAGGATCTTGTCCCTTTCGTCTTCATGGAAGGTGATCTTGTAGCCTGCAACAACATCGATGGTGTGATGGCAGCCCTCAACAGGGTTCACGATCCAGATGAGTGGAGACTGTTCATTGATTCATCGAAGACGAGTCTTAAAGCTGTTTTACTGCATAATGGCAATGTTTTGCCATCAATTCCAGTTGGTTATGCAGTCCAGATGAAGGAAACCTATGACAACATGAAACAACTTCTGAGGTTTCTATGACCAACATCAGTGGCAGCTTTGTGGCGATTTGAAGGTTGTTGCTCTCTTGCTTGGTCTGCAAACTGGATACACAAAGTACTGCTGTTTTCTCTGCGAATGGGATAGTCGTGCAAGAGATTCCCACTACATCAAGAAAGATTGGCCACTCCGACAGTCATTGGAGCCTGGGAGGAAAAAAATGTTCAGCATCCACCACTTGTTGAATCAAGGAAGATTTTGTTACCACCCTTACACATCAAGCTGGGTCTGATGAAGAACTTTGTCAAGGCCATTGACAAAACACAAGCAGCTTTCAAGTACCTCCGTGGGAAATTTCCAAGGTTAAGTGAAGCTAAGATAAAGGAAGGTGTCTTTGTTGGTCCTCAGATTCGTGAACTTCTTCGAGATGATGCATTTGACCATGCACTGCGTGGCAAGGAAAAAAAGGCATGGAAAGCCTTCCAGTTAGTGGCAATAAATTTTCTCGGAAACAACAAGGCAGACAACTACAGGTTGTTGGTGGAAAACCTCCTCAAGGCATACAAAAGCCTTGGTTGCAACATGTCACTAAAGATACATTTTTTGCACTCTCATCTAGATTTTTTTCCACCGAACTGCGGAGCAGTGAGCGACGAGCACGGCGAGCGATTTCACCAGGACATTGCAACAATGGAGTAACGCTATCAGGGCAAATGGAGCCCATCAATGCTTGCAGACTATTGCTGGACAGTGACAAGAGATGCTCCATTTAATGAATACAAGAGACAAGCCAAGAAGCGCCGAGTAGACACTGAATAGGACTAAACTATGTACATAATAGTTTTTTGCCTTTTGTATCATAATAAATTTTATTTATATAACCCCTTTGCTGATTTTTAAAAAGTGTTACATAAACAGGACAGGTGAAATAGTATCATGTAAAGCAACCATAAACACATGAAAAGACCTAGGTTTACAATTTATGATTAAAACTCTGCTATCTACACAATATACATAGACATAAAATGTAAAAACTTAAATATCTTAGAAACAGTAGCCAATCAGTTGTTTTAATTGTCATATTTGAATTCAGCACATCAAAATACATACTAAATAGCACATTTTATCTCTGAAGCAGACGACTTCTCAAAAATTGTAGATCAGTGTTTGCTGCCTTCTCATGGCATGCCAGATTTCCAGCCAGATTTTTCCAGTCCTTTGTTCCTGTAGAACCCAATGTGGCTGGAACATTAGACTGGAAGAGTTTGCAACAAAAACAGTATGCAGCCTTCTGGGTTTTTGAGTACATAAGCCGTGGCCTCTCCTCTCTGTCACCACTGGGGATTTCATGCCAGTAATGTGTTGGATGGAAACTTCTATTTTCATTGTCTTTGGGGAACATGAAGTTTTTCACTTGCTGTGGCCCATACAGTACAAGGAAGTCCCTCAGGCTACTGCTCAAGTGGGTCCGCAGAGCTGTATCATCTAGACTTAAGGAACTAAACTCAGCAGCAGCTGTTTCTTGCGCCTCCGCCACACTCTTCTCTGATCTACACTTTTCTTCAGGAATGTGCATGGTTACATCCATTTGTGATGGAGATATGGATGCTGCAGTAGCTGCTAGTTCACCTGCACTCTGACTAACTGGAAGATCAGGCATCTCCTCACCACTCACATCCTCACTGGGGCTGGAAGGCTCACCATGAACATTTGTGTCTATGCATCTCAGGAGAGCTCCTTCCTGCTTAGATAGAAAAGCTTCCTTTGCTTTCTTTCTTTTACTCAGTGCTGCGCCAGAGGGGCGTTTTCTTCTTTCACTCATGACTGCTGTTCTGTGCCAGCTAGAGTGGCTCTCAACACTCAATTGAAGGGGACAAATAAGCAGGCTGGTAGCAGGAGCTCACTGAGGGAAGATATCAGCATCTTAAGGGCCTAAACTGGCTCCTACTACTTCAGTTGACTGCCTATTCTCCTCAAGCGGGTTCAGGGAAGCAGCAGGAAAAAGGATGCTCCTGAGAAGCTGCTGTTAATCAGTCCAAGCTCCTGGGGGCATTAGAGAGGTACATAAGAGGCTCCTCCTCCTCTCTCTCCCTGCAGCTCTTGCTCCTTTCTGTTATTCCCTCTCACCTTTTCTCCTGCCTGCCTGTTATGTCTCTTGTGCCCTCCTTCCTCCTGCACAGCACTCCACCATCTCTGTGCATCTAGAGCAGAGAGAATACATATGTACCAGCAGCAGACAATTTTCTACACTCTCGGTCCTAGTGGTGCGCGCCCCCTCCCCCCGTCCCCAGTCTGGCACCTGAGGCGGCCACCTCAGTTTGCCTCATGGTAAGGCTAGCGCTGGGCCCAGCTGTAGTACTATTTTCCCCAATAGCTCCTATGTGAAAGAAGTGAATCAGAAGACCCCACATCCAAGATGTTACTGACTCATCAGCACTGACTGGATCATTGTAAGACAAATTGACAGGTATCACTCATGAAAAAATTCTGTAGCTTACTTTCTCTAGTCCCCTAGCTTTACTTGCAGGTGCCTTGAAAGTTCTGTTCTAATTTTCCTCCTTGTACCTTGAGGAGATAGTTTTCTCTTAGAATCATAGAATATTAGGGTTGGAAGAGACCTCAGGAGGTCATCTAGTCCAATCCCCTGCTCAAAGCAGGACCACACCAACTAAATCATCCCAGCCAGGGCTTTGTCAAGTTGGGCCTTAAAAACCTCTAAGGATGGAGATTCCACCACCTCCCTAGGTAACCCATTCCAGCGCTTCATCACCCTCCTAGTGAAATAGTGTTTCCTAGTATCCAACCTAGGCCTCCCCCACTGCAACTTGAGACCATTGCTTCTTGCTCTGTCATCGGCCACCACTGAGAACAGCCTAGCTCCATCCTCTTTGGAACCCCCCTTCAGGTAGTTGAAGGCTGCTATCTAATCCCCCCATCACTATTCTCTTCTGCAAACTAAATAACCCCAGTTCCCTCAGCCTCTCCTCGTAAGTCATGTGCCCCAACCCCCTAACCATTTTCGTCACCCTCTGCTGAACTCTCTCCAATTTGTCCACATCCCTTCTGTAGTGGGGGGACCAAAACTGGACACAGTACTCCAGGTGTGACCTCACCAGTGACGAATAGAGGGGAATAACCACTTCTCTCGATCTGCTGGCAATGCTCCTACTACTACAGCCCAATATGCTACTGGCCTTCCTGGCAACAAGGGCATACTGCTGACTCATATCCAGCTTCTCGTCCACTGTAATATCCAAGTCCTTTTCTGCAGTACTGCTGCTTAGCCAGTCGGTCCCCAGTCTGTAGCGGTGCATGGGATTCTTCCGTTCTAAGTGCAGGACTCTGCACTTGTCCTTGTTAAACCTCATCAGATTTTGTTTGGCCCAATCATCCAATTTGACCCTATCCCTACCCTCCAGCATATCTACCTCTCCCCCCATCTTAGTGTCATCTGCAAACTTGATGAGGGTGCAATTAATCCCATCATCCAGATCATTGATAAATATGTTGAAAAAAACTGGCCCCAGGACCAACCCCTGGGGCACTCCATTTGATACCGGCTGCCAACTAGACATCGAGCCATTGATCACTACCTGTTGAGCCTGACAATCTAGCCAGCTTTCTATCCACCTTATAGTCCATTCATCCAATCCATACTTTTTAAACTTGCTGGCAAGAATACTGTGGGAGACCGTATCAAAAACTTGGCTAAAGTCAAGATATATCACATCCACCGCTTTCCCTATATCCACAGAGCCAGTTATCTCATCATAGAAGGCAATGCGGTTGGTCAGGCATAACTTGCCCTTGGTGAATCCATGTTGACTGTTCCTGATCACCTTCCTCTCCTCCAAGTGCTTCAAAATGGATTCCTTGAGGACCTGCTCCATGATTTTGCCGGGGACTGAAGTGAGGCTGACCAGTCTGTAGTTCCCCAGGTTCTCTTTCTTCCCTTTTTAAAATATGGGCACTATATTTGCCTTTTTCCAATCGTCTTGGACCTCCCCCAATCGCCACAAATTTTCAAAAGATAATAGCCAATGGCTCTGCAATCACATCAGCCAACTCCCTCAGCACCCTTGGATGCATTAGATCTAGACCTATGGACTTGTGCACGTTTAGCTTTTCTAAATAGTCCTTAACCTGTTCTTTCACCACTGAGGGCTGCTCACCTCCTCCCCATACTGTGTTGCCCAGTGCAGCAGTCTGGGAGCTGAACTTGTCTGTGAAGACCGAGGCAAAAAAAGCATTGAGTACTTCAGCTTTTTCCACATCTTTGATGCTTGCAATAAAAATTAGATATTGACCATCAACTAAAAATGAATTAAATCTATTATTTCCTCTATCCAACCTTATATGGAACAGCTTTTGTCTATAAGAAAGACTAATCCAACATATTAAATTGTTAGTTTGTAACTCCTTTATAAAATTTGCTTTTCAGACATCATACTTAACAGTTATTGTCATAATTACAAAATTTCACCTGCTCACAGTTTGGATTCTTGTTAGACACACTCACAAAAACATTCTTAATCTGGAAAGGAGCCATCAACTCTGAAAGCTTGGGAAGCTATTCTTTAGCTTTGGTGTCTGAAATCTCATACATTACAACATGCACTGGTCCCATGGAAAAAAAAACAGGCCATTTACCAAACCAGCATACTTTCAGCATCCCAAAATTGTAGGCAAGTACACCTCTAGTCCAGGTGGAAGAAACAGGTCTCATGCCACCTTTGAAATGAGTAGCAGAGAACTGCAGGCTCCCTGCCAATCATGTTCTCAGAAAACCAGATCTAGGGTGAAATCTTAGCCCCATCAAACTCTATGGGAAAACTTCCATTGACTCCATGGGATGAGGATTTCACTCCTGATGTCTAAGGAAGTGTGAATGACATTGTTCAGTCAGCCTGCAGACCCACTGCACTAGATGTTTCTGATTATTATTAAACATATTGGGATACCTTCATTCTGACATTACATGAGGATACCATCCTCCAAAAAATTATGATGTCATTACTCCCACCATATAAACAGACATGAATGCCAAATAACTGCATTAAATCAGGAAAGGAAATTCCCAGGATGAAGATAAATACCTTTCAAAAGCCTTGTTTAAAAAAAAGCATGTTATCTACTCCAAAAACATATAGCTGCTCCTCAATAATCTGTGTTAATCCACATCCAGCACCTATGCCAATTGCATTTAACTGGCATTAGTCTAATTATCCTTATTCTCATAAATTGAAAAAGCTGTGTTAACTACAACTACAACTGACAAATTGTACAGACATAATATTCCAGTTATGTTGCAGAGGCAAGTCTGTTTTACTAGCTCAAATGTTAATTTCAAATAGAAATATAGAGAGCATAAATATGCAAAAGGATTTTGCAGGAAATACAAATCAGGAGTCAATTGTTTATCAAGTTCTGTGTGTGTACTGCCAGCCCATTGTTTCAGGAACTTTGTACAAGGTCACTTTTCTTTACATGCTCTTTTTTCTGCCAGAGCTGTGATCACTTATTGTGTTTTTTAATTACAGACGTAGGCCCTGAACCTGTGAGGTACAATGAGAGTGCAATAGGAGCTGAGAGAACAAAGTATCTTAAAGGGCTGGGCTCATGGTAACTTGGGGCAAAATTCACCTTTGTGCAGGAGGCTAAGCATAACAGATTAGCCCCACTGTGTGCATAAGTGGGAACAAGGTGGCATTGTGCTGGCCCTTTACAGAAAGGTAATTTTCACACTGATGTATTTACAGAGAGCAATCATATTTCCCCTCAACCTTCATTTTGTTAGGCTAAACAAGCCAAGCTCCTTAAGTCTCCTCTCATAAAACAAGTTCTCCATTTCTCTGATCATCCTAGTAAGCCCTTGTCTGCACCTGTTCCAGTTTGAATTTATCTTTCTTAAACAAGGGAGACCAGAATTGCACACAGTATTCCACGAGATCTCACCAGTGCCTTGTATAATGGTAATAATACTTCCACCTATAATGCTTCCTATCTCTACTGCATCCTAGGACTGTACTAGCCTCTTTCATGGCCACATCATATTGGAGGCTCATAGTTATCCTGTGATCGACCAATACACCCAAGTCTGTCTCCTCTGACACTTCCAGATGGCAAGTCCTCAGCTTATAGCAAAAACTCTTGTTGTTGGCCCCTGAATGCATGACGTTGCACTATTAAATTTCATCCCATTTCTGTTACTCCAGTTTTCAAGGTCATCCAAATCTTCTTCTGTGACATTCTGGCCTTCTTCTGTATTGCCAATACCTCCCAACTTTACCATCTACAAATTTTATTAGCACACTCCTTTTTGTTCCAAGGTCATTCATTAAAATGTTAAATAAGATTGGGCCCAAGACTGACCCTTGAGAAACTCCACTAAACCTCCCTCCAGCCGGATAGTTCATCTTTCAATGTGACCCACTGTATTCTCCCCTTTAACCAGTTCCTTACCCACCTTTCAACTCTCATATTAATCCCCATCTTCTCCAATATAACTAACAATTTCATATGTGGAACTGCATCAAATGCTTTACCGAAATCGAGGTAGATTAGACCTAAACAATTTTTCAGACAAAAAAATGCAATATCTTTTCAAAGAAACAAATCAGGCTGGTCTGGCATGATCTACCTTTTGTAAAAACATGGATTTTATCTCAATTACTTTTTACTGCTATGTCTTTAATTACTCTCCCTTTCAAGATTTGTTCTAAGGGTTTGCATTCAACGGAGGTCAAGCTAACAGGCCTGTAGATTCGTAGATCAATTTTTGTTCCTCGCTTAAAAATAGATACTATTTTTGCAGTTCTTCAGTCATAAGGTACGCATCTGGTTTTCAGCGAGGCCCTGAGTTTTTACTCAGTTTCCTACCTTGGTTTGATTGAAGCACAAGGAGGTCAAGCAACTTCCTCAAGGTCAAACGAATCACAGGCTTAGCACAGGCTAGAAGAACTCAGGATCTTCCTAAGTCCTAGTCACTGACCTCTAAGACTCTTTCACACTACACTGTCTCTTTCACACAATCTAAGCATGCAGTCATTTACCCTCCAGAGTCCAGGAAAGGTAGTGTATAGGGCCTGGTGAGCACAGATAATTGGGAGGTAGCTATAAAGAACAATCAAATGTAGTACTACCATGATCCTTAAAATGCAGACTTGGACTAGCTCTGCTTTTTGCAACTCAAACTATTCAGTGATGCTTATATCTGGGCATGTTTTCTAAAATTTTCCAGCTAGACATTGGAATCTTTCCAGCTAGACACCACATCAGGTGTCTCCACTGTTTATATGGTTTTCTTCATAATCAGAGAGGCATCACCCCTAAATGAATTAATATGGCAGTAGGTAGCTCACTAATTTTCTCAGCAGGGAAAATAATGGTAAAAAAGATTTTGTGGTCTATGACTTATGGGAGGAGCCCACTTTTATGTGCTTGACAAAGGGAGTGTCCATCAATTATATGTCATGAGAGATCTGTTATGGTAAGGTTAGTGATTTGTTAATGTCAAAACTCAAGGCAGATAAAGTTTAATTGAACCAAATCTCTGTTAATCCACAAAAAGTTAAAATAGGACGATCTATGCCAAAATAAAATATCAACAAATCAAAACAAAAAAAAAAGATGCGTTGTGACATCTGAAATAAATGTGATTTCAATTTGTTAGTGCCTTTAATTGAAATGCTAAGCATCAAACTATTCATTTTTTGCAGGGAGTTTGTTTCTTTTTCACTTTGATACTTATGGATATCATCCTAGTTTTTCTGTGTGAAAAACAGTTTCTATAGATATAGACACAGCCATAGAGTGAAGGCCCCTTTTTCTTCTCCCTGAAGAAACCCATAATCTGCTGAAGGTTCTGTGTTTCACTCTTGAGTTTCACTCTTGAGTAGATGGAAGTTGGCCTGTCAGCTTTACACCACTGGGAGGTACACACTTGACTTATGTGATGGCAGGCTTGCACAGTAATAATAGGAAACAATAAATTAGACACAATGTAGGCTTACTATTGCTGCAGACAATATGAAGTTTGAAAGCTTCAAGACAGCAAGAGGCTGAATGAAAAACCTAGACAGTAGCGTAGCCGGGGGGGAGCAGGGGGAACGGCCGCTCCCTCACTGAGCAGAAGCGGCACCTTTTTTGTGCTCCGGCGCCTTTTGCTCCTGCGCTGCAGCCGGAGCAGAGCATTTTTTGCTCCCGGCGCCTTTTGCTCCCGGCACCTTTTTTTGCTCCCGACGCTTTTTGCTCCCGACGCTACCAGCAGAGCGGAGCTAAAAAAAAGCACTCACCCACCAGCGCTCCAGCTGTTCGGCGGCATGCCCTTCACTCACTCCTGGTCTTCGGTGGCACTTCGGTGGTGGGTACCACTGAAGACCTGGAGCGAGTGAAGGACCCGCCACCGAAGTGCCACCGAACAGCTGGAGCGCCAGCGGGTAAGTACAGGGAGAGGCGCCTTTTTTCAGCTCCGCTCCCCCTGTGCTCTAAACTTGGCTATGCCACTGAACCTAGATCATTAAAATAATGATCAGAGTCAACGTTGTTCTAACTAGAAATACTAAGCACAGCAAGACAATAAAACATGGGACTGATCACCCAGTAAATAGGCATAAATAAAATCATATTAAGAAATATCAGATTGTTGGAATGGAGAATATGTAATTTCATCTGTAATAGGTTACAATATAATTGTTAAGGGACAAATGCTTCAGGATGCTATTACGCAGCAGTATTATTGTAATGATCATAGAATCATAGACTATCAGGGTTGGAAGGGACCTTAGGAGGTCATCTAGTTCAACCCCCTGCTCAAAGCAGGACCAATCCCCAATTTTTGCCCCAAGATCCCTAAGTGGCCCCCCTCAAGGATTGAACTCACAACCCTGGGTTTAGCAGGCCAATGCTCAAACCACTGAGCTATCCCTCGCCCCCCAATACAGTACTTGGCCTTTTGTATTATTTATTAGACACAGACAATGGACTCTGGTCCCATGCCCTGAGGAGCTTACAATCTAAGACACACAAGGGGAAGGGAATAGCATATTGGTTTAGTTTTATTAATATTAATTTAATTATTTTCTTTAGAATTAATGATAAGTATAAGAATGGGCTTGAACTTCAGCTCTATTTCTAAACTGAACTTTTGATTAAGGATTCCCTGAGACCTCAATTATGACAGTATTGGGACAAGATACAAAAGAGCTGTTTCCCCTTACTATAACGTGGATCAATACTCATCTGTCCATAGAATATAAGCTTTTCAGAGCAGGGACAATAATTCCAGAGTGATTGCAAGGCGCCTAGCACACAGTGGGCAGTATTTAAGTACATACTAATAATGATAGTTCTTTTTGGAGATGGAGACCAAGGATGCCTCCTCTTCTTCTGCAGCATTATTCCTAAACCTCAAGTCCTCAAGCAAGATACCTGCTCCTCTTGTGTCAGATTTCCCCTCTTCCTGGCAAGTCCTCCTGGAAGTGCTAGGGAGGACTTTACTTGTGCTTTACTTTACAAGCTTTACTTGTGCTTCTAGGAAGAGCTGGAGTCCCCTGACTTTAGCTTCTAAAATAAGTTTATAAAGTACTGATGTGCTCCAACTGCCATTGTAGTTACTGTGCAATCCCTGGCCCTTTGAGACAGTAACTCAGGAAATCAGTGCTGAAGTCATTTTTGTTAACGGATAAACATATTAAATATTTAGTAATTTATCACATATTACTTTGACTGTTAACAAGTGAAAATGGCTGTTGTTGCCTTTTGAGTTCCCCACTGTACTATTAACTGTAGTACAAATCTTTATTGGTTTGAAACATTTGTGTAAAGTACATAGTGCTTTTCTTGGCTGAGGGGAAAAAAAGCTGATGTTCAGAGCTTACGAGGCGGCACGGGACTGTAGCTGCATTGCTAGTTAATCACTTTCTGCTCAATGAGTCACAACTAGAATTAACTTCTGGACTGTAGGGAGATAGCATGGAGTAAAGTCCTATGTCCAAACAGGAGATGTTAGGATGGTAAAGGAGGTGGATAGTCTGTGTAGTGGATATTGTCTAAATGATTTTGACATCAATTTCCTAATCCTCCTCTTTTGGCACACTGTACCTCTTCCATTGTCTTTTGATGCTAATCCACTTAGGGACATTGATTATTTAAAAAAAAATTAAATTAAAAAACAAAAAGCACAACTGTGTATTTCCACCATTCATTTCCCTGTCTGGCTAATCTCCTCCACCAGTGACCATGAAGAGAAGACTATATGGATACCATTTTCAAAAGTGACTAGGGCTTCTGGGCACCTTGATTTTTGGGTGCCCAACTTGAGGCATATTGAAGAGGGCCAATTTTCAGAAAATGCTGCACACCCAATCTCTGGAAACCAGGCCCCTTTAAGATATCCCACACGGGACACCCAAAAATGGAAGCACCCAAATCACTAGTTCTTTTGAAAACCTCAGTTTATGCTAAGTCATTGCAATGTAACAAAAAAGATGCAGTTTTTCCCTCTTCTTTCTGCTCCAGATTCTTGGGACCTGAAGGATGTGCCTGAAGTGGGACCTCACGGTGCTCCTTTACCAAATCATCACTTTACCCTTTCTTGTTTAAAAGTTGTAAACTATGTCTAATTCGTTTTTTACTAGATGTATCACCAGAGTATTGGTCTGCAAAAGACAGAAATAAAACACAATTTTACTTTGTGTTACACCTTTCATACAAACTATTTCAAATGCTTTAAAGCTACAAATAAACAATTGCAGACACAGCAATTATGAAGGAACCAATAGAGAAAATGCACAGCATGGAACGCATCCATCTTAGTAGGTGTACAGCCCAAACATTGGATGAACCCTGAAAAGCTCTGCAGGTAGAGCCAGGAGAGAAGAATCAGCTCTACTCCCCATCCTGTAGGAAGGCTGCAAAAGCCTCTGCAGCTATTATCTGCCAATTTGTGGGGTGATAGGTGAAGACAGGATGATCCACACAGCAGTGGGTTCTCGGATGCTGTCCTCCTCAATGTGAGCATGTACAGGCAGCCTCCATGAAGGAGAGCATTGGGCGGTGCAAAGAGTGTGCACCTCAGAATCTGGCCCCTCCATTGTACAGCAGAACCCACATGATACCACTGGCAGGAAGCCCCCTGCAGGGACAGAATTTGGCCTTATGTTGTTTTCAGCAGAGATTTGAATTGAGATGATGAGTCAATGACTGAAGTAGAAAGGCAGAGGAAGGGTACTTCAGAAGGCAGAAGCTGCAAACAAGAGAGAGCATTATCTCTTATCTGCCTACAGCAGTGAGATTGCATGGAACAGAGAAGAGGCCACTGTAGGGTGACCAGATGAGAAGACCCGAAAATCAGGAAGTTGTCGAGCAAAAAAACAAAAAAAAAACCGGAAGAGCCTCTGCTGCCGGAAATTGTCGAGGAAAAAAAAAACGGAAGACTGAAAATTGGGACAAAAGGTGTCCCGACCGACCATTGGTCAGGACGCGGGACAAATGATCAAAAATCGGGACGGTCCCAATTTTATCAGGACATCTGGTCACCGTAGGCCACTGCCAGTTGAGTGTAAGGAATAGAAAAGGCAGGCAATTTGAAGTGGATTCTCAAATGAGAGAGTGGAACCTTTTGAGGCTTGAGATGATAGGGCTATGCCTCATTATACGTGGGGAACAGTCAGGCAGCAGCATTCTGCAAATATTGGAGCCCAGATTGCTGACACTCAGGAACAGAGTTATGATGAAGGCTAGAGGAGAGCAGGGCATGGATGGGGATTTCAGCATCATGCACAGGCAGTACTGCAAGTGTGATGATGGGCAGATGTAAAAAAATGTGGGAGAACGAGAGGAGAGTTCAAAGATGATGTTAAGGTCATAATTTAAGTGAGACATTGCCCTGGGTATGTCTATAGAATAAAATTTCAAAATCACAATCAGGTAATTTCCTCTCTTTTTGAAGGACAAACAAATGGAAAGGAGGGATTTCCTTTCCTAGAAACAATGTTTACTTTCTCAGAACTGCCACATCCTCTACACCAAAATGTCCCATCCATCAACAAAGAGAAAATCTGAACATGTGTTTTTGCTCCAAGTCTTTTTAATCTTTCATGAACCTACTCATGCCCAAAACAGAACTAAACACTTCCAATCCTCAGGCAAATACCACTGCAAGGAACAAAGCACTAGTGCATGTGGGTACTTGAGAAAGCAGAATGGCCAAATCAGTAAACTATTTTTTTAATCCACTGCTACCAATATCCTCAAATCCAGGTTTCAAGAACAAAGTAGTGAACAACTGTCAAAAATTAAGAGTGGAACAACTAAGTATAATTATTCACAGTTAAATCTAACCTAATGGACAACTAAATGGCCTTACATTTCTCCCACCCTGCATTACAAAATTAAGGAGAATATAGAGTTAAAGCAAATGCTGCATATAAAACATTGAAGAATGAAAATTGTGTTCAACTACAGACAGACAATTGTCTGGTGGAGGAATTAGTAGTAGTATTTTTTATATATATATATATATATATATATATATATATATATATATATATATATATATATATATATATATATATATATATATATATATATATATATATATATATATATATATATATTCCTTATATAGAACATGAAGATTAAAATATTGTAATGTTATTTTTAGCTTTTTTTATTGGAATATTTCAGGTCTAAATGAAGAAAGTTTAACATAATGTGACCAACAGGTTGTCCATGGACCACAGTTTCAGAACTGTTCATGTACAGTAACAGGGACACAGTAACAATTTTACTTAGCACTAACAGATTCCTTAAAAGCAAAACTAGCCAAAGACCAGAAGAATGAGCCAGAGATGCCAAGCTCAGATCTGAATCTGAATTTTTCCCAGAGTTCAGAATATTTAAACCCTGGTTCTATTGTCTGTAGTTTGATGATAGAGATAGGGCTCAGATGTAATGCATATAAAGGAGACTTTTTATATCAATGATGGCATATCTAAAAATCTCTAATAAGAAAAATTAAATAGATGTGAAATCTCCTCTTTTCATGACATAATGCAACACCGAAGTATTAATTCTAGTTACCAAAGAGCAATGGTGAAATAGAGCTGTCATCTTTACACCTATTTATGAAACTAATGTATGTTACTTTATGTTTAGATGGAGAGAACCTTTTCTTGTTTTCAGAGGTCATTTAGAAAATTTACATTTTTTTACAGAAAGAAAATGATAGTTCGTATGTTAAGCGAGCATACCACACCCAAAATGTATTGCCCTAATCTACAAAAAAGACTAGCATTTGTGATTGCACAATTTAAACCACCACAAATCGTTCTCATTTTCAAAGTGGATGCTCAGCAAGTTCTGAAAAAATCAGGCTCTTTTAAAGTGTTTGGGCCTGAAAAATTGATTGAGGCACCCATAATTATTAGTCATTTTTGAAATGTTAGACCATTATCTGTAATTTGTGTATTTAATACATTATTGCAAATAATCTGAGCAAACCCACCCTGATTTGCCCTTCCCGCCCACAAAACACTCACTGAAGTCAATGGGAATTAAACACAGCATCTGAATGCAAAATATGGCTCCATTAATTTAAATGGTAGCAACAGTGATACAAGTAGTTAGAGTTTCTCCATCTTGTATTTCATTGATCCCTCCCCTAAATCGCCACCAAAACATACAAAGGTCCTGCATTTGTTAGTAGCTTCTGAATGAGAAAACCCCTTAAGACTGGAAATGTATGAAATGTATGAAAGGACTAGACATCAAACACTGTGTGGGATTTTAAAAAAGTTCTCAGCATTATTTTAACTCTGCTCCTATTGAAGTAAAAGGGAATTTTACCATTGCCTTCAGTAAGAACACAGATAGGCCACTGATGTGTACTACTGAAAAATCAGCCCACCTTTTAAATTCTTGTTAGAATTTACCAACTTAATGCTGCTGAATTTATCTGTATGAATTTGGTGCCCAGGAATTTCCCTTGCTTGGAAAATTACTCCTCTAGTTTAGTAAAGTGATCAGAGAGTCCTTTTTTTTTTATTATTCTAGCTCTGAGATAGGCAACATTATGACATGGATCAGTAGAAACTGGTGTAGAAAAGTTCAATCATACCAAATGTATACAACAACCTGAACAGAAAACTGTCCCCAAGTGTGCTGGAAAATAAAGACTAGGCTATTCTGATGAAATCTTATTGCTGCCTTTGTTACTGTACAGTCCAACAGCCCTTTGAAAGGATTATAAATCAGGTAAGTCAATAGTGAAGTTATCCTTTTAAGCAAAGTTCCGGCTCTTACAAGGTGCCTTTATAACTCCTAAAAAAGAACCACCTAGTTTTATCTGCAAGAGAATGCTGCAGACAACACAGCAGAAGAGATGCTAGTACAGCTCTATGTTTTTTCTCAAGCCATCTTCCATCTTCACTCAGTTTAATATTTGAATATGAAGAATGTATGTTGACAAATGTGCATATGCCATACTCCAAGTATGGATTTAATCTTTATGTTCCCCCACATATAATATATGGGTATCAAGCAGAGTAAAGGATGAGCTGACAAAGTGCTACAAACAACAGCCTTTCCATCCTAATCACTCTCAAAATGCTTCCCTATAGAGACAAAGCCCCACATGTAACAACATTTTATTTAATTCTTTTAAGAAACAGTAAAACACGACAGATTACAGAACCATATGAGTGACTAACAATACAACAAATGCTGTATGTGCATAAATGCTACAGATAGGACTGAGAACACAGGAATACGCAGGGAAAATATGAAGTGTACAGATATAGCAGAACAGTCCATCATAATAAAATGAAGCACTTTGGTTTTCTGTTTATTTTGAGAAATTATCGTGTTCATAATTTAAGAAAGACAAATGACAAAAATCCTTCCTCCCAAATGATCTGTGGAGGTTTCCATAAATTAGATTACCTCCCTTCAAAACCAAGTGATATCATCTGTGGGCTCTTTTTTATAATATTCTGCTAGAGTATGGCAGTCTTGCCATACACTGCTCAGACTGTGCCACTTCCTCAGTGGCTGGCAGGGGAACCTGGGCCAACCCTCTACTCTGGGTTCCAGCTCAGGGATCCCCTAATCAGCAGACAAGGTCTGCACTATCTTCAACATTGCTGCCATTTCCCTGAGGCTTTTCCTACACTGTCTCCACTTAGGTTTCCTTCCTTGCTTCTCTAATATCCAGACAGTGGGTACAGGCTCCCTCACAGCAGCCCATTTCTGCTGCTAGCTTCCTGGCTTTACCCTAACCCCATCTGTTCCTTCTCGGCTGGGCTCCTTCATCATTCAGGGGATTACTTAGGCCGGAGCTGAGGGGAATCTGGTGGCCTATCTGGTTAATTGGTCCCTTCTCAGGCTCATTAACCACTCCTAGGCTAGTATAGGGTGAACACCCCATCACAGTAGAGAAGAACAGAACACTCAAATCAAACTCCATCATGCCGATAGGCATACAAAGAGGCATATCATCAAAAAGGCATACAAAACATTTGTAACAAATTGCAAAGCTATTTTAAATTAAAGAATTTCCATATTTTGTTACTAGCACAAATAAATCAGACACTACAGCACGTGAATTTTTCAAGCAGGAACTGGCTCGTTTTCCTTTCATTACTCTTGAGTGCAGATTTTTGCTCTTTTTCTTAAAATAGCACGCTGTGACCTCTTCCTCCACATTTCCAATGTCTGACCTTTCCTTTTGGTTCCTAACCACAAAGCATATGTCTACACTGGAGCTGGAGGTGTAATTTCCAGCTCAGGTACACATACCTGTGCTAGCACTGATCAAACTATTGTGCTAAAAATAGAAGTGTGGCCTTAGCAGCAATGGCAGTGGGAAAGGCTATGTGCTGGAGCAAGTACCTAAAAATCCTGGGTGGGTTTGTACTTTGGTGGCTAGCCCTGTCCCCCTGCCCAGGCCACCAGGGCCACACTTCTATTTTTAACATGCAAGCTCAATTAGAGCTAGCACTGCTATTCTACTCAGGTTGGAAATTACACTTCCAGCTCTAGTGTACACACCTAACACTCTTGTTCAAGCCTTCATCACTTCTTACTTTTACTACAGTAACGTTGTCTTCTCTGGCCTGCCTACATCCACATGGACGCTTGCAATCCATACAAAAGGCAGCTGCTGAGATATTTCTGTATGTGTCTTTGACCCTCTCACTCCCCCATCCCTCAATTTTTGAATCCTACCACTGAATACTTGTTTTCCATCACACTGATTCAAGTTTATTTTCCTTGCCTCCATGTTTATTTTCTTTTGTGTACTCCCGCTCCATCCAGGAGGCCAATTTAGAACACCTATTTGTCCACTTCTTCCACAATCATCTCCATCCTTTCTTTCTCACTGCCCTTCATGCATGAAGTGACTTCCTTGAACTAATCTACATGGCTATTATCTTCCCCTTAACATTCACTTCTGCTCCCTATAAGAAATCAGTAGGGCTGTCGATTAATCGCAGTTATCTCACGCGATTAACTCAAAAAATTAATCGTGATTAAAAACATTTATTGTGATTAATTGCAGCATTAATCACATTGTTAAACACTATATCAATAGAATATCAATTGAAATTTATTAAATATTTGTGGATGTTTTTCTACATTTTCAAATATATAGATTTCAATTACAACACAGAATACAAAGTATACAGTGCTCACTCTATATTATTTGTATTACAAATATTTGCCCTCTAAAATGATAAACAAAAGAAATAGTATTTTTCAATTCTCCTCATACAAGTACTGTAGTGCAATTTCTTTATTGTGAAAGTACAACTTGCAAATGTTGATTTTTTTTGTTACATAACTGCACCCCAAAATAAAACAATGTAAAACTTTAGAGCCTACAAGTCCATTCAGTCCTACATCTTGTTTAGACAATCGCTAAGACAAACAAATTTGTTTACACTTGTGGGAAATAATGCTGCCCGCTTCACATTTACAATGTCACCAGAAAGTGAGAACAGGCATTTGCATGGAACTTTTGTAGCCAGCACTGCAAGGTATTTATGTACCAGACATGTTAAGCATTCGTATGCCCCTTCATGCTTCGGCCACCATGAAGGGACATATGAATTTTCCCAACTAGGAGCTACCACAATACAAATAAATAAATAAATAAATAAATAGCAAGACATCTCATTATTAACTGGAGTACAAACTCATAGCACTCAAATCTGTACAGTGATGGGTTTTAAGATGACAGATGATTAATTTACGTATTGACAAATGAAACTTATTTAAAATTGAAAAATTAAGTACTAGAAAGGGTAGCCAATGAATTACACCATGGATTAGTTTGGGTGAGTGTCTTTACAACCAGTTTAGTCCTACAGTCATGAGTATTCTATTGTATTTTATAGCAGTTAAGTTGGTAACATTTTCCTAACATTTCACTATGCTAACAGTGTCTCACACTGGTATGTGTTCGCTAGAACAGGTGCAGATCTCCAAAAGAAATTTTTCTTAGGGCTAATAGTTTTGACAGTACAGTATGTGTCCTGAATCTGGCCTTTGTTCAAATGCAAGGCCATAAATCAGCTAGCAAATTCATCTGTGAATCAAATGACATTGTTAAAACAGAGAATGTGTGAATCTGCAGCTATGCAAATGGGGAATTAAAAACCTTTCCCTTGGGCTTGTTTAAAGGCTGAATGGTAATCTGTAGTGCTGATCAGGTTACAAGAATCTGTGTCTGTAAAGTGACCCCTAAAGAAAATATGTCTGTTAAGAAATTCAATTTGCCTGGTTATCTGAATGCATGTCACAGCAAAGTCTTAGCTTTAGATCTTATTTTACTGTCAAACTTGTCAACATCTCACGCCATGAATATGCAGTGGCACTTTCCTTTCTTTGATTTGCCTTTCTTCAATACTGTACATATTCATGGCAAACCAATTGCTAATATCATTTAACTTCCCAAGAGATTCCCCGGAAATACCAATCTGTCCTAATGAAAATTAATACACTGAAATTTCCATGGATTTGAGCTACATGAGAGAATTTCACGGCTGAGAACCAGCAGTTCACTGGAAATTTAGTCAAAACTGAACAGACAAACTTTTAAAAACCTGGACTGACAGTTGACGGCTGGAATTAATGTTGTAAAATGGCATGACTAATCCTGAAGCAGCAGTCTATTGATGTTTGTGTAATTAATGACCCCTCCTCAAGGAGACATACTGAACATTTTTCAATGATGGGATCTTTGGGATTCTGCTGATTATCAGACCATACGAAGGTTTACTACATCCTTCCAAAAGAGCAAAAAAATAAAAAAAAAGTCTACATAAATTTACACGAGGCAGACAGTAGTACCTGACAAGACTCAGCTCTTCAAAAAAGTCAAACTGAGCAACTGCATAGAAGACAGTGTAGCAATATGTACATGGAACAATTTTTCACTCAAAGGTATATATTGCTATCTTTGTGTTAAGAAGGGAAGGACCCGTTCAACTACATCATATGAAGGCAGACAACTAAATATTGACAAATTTTATAAGTGCTTGTATACAAATGTTAGAAATCTAGAATGATGATATCAATAGGACATGGTAATACCAGGGTATTAAATATATAGGAATGCGAGAGTAGGTCATGCTGGTGAGGGAGTGGCACTATACGTGAAATAGCATAGAGTCAAATATAGTAAAAATCTTAAATAAATCAAACTGTACCACAGAATATCTATGGTAGAAATTCCAGGCTTGAATAATAGGATTACAGCGGTAGCACTATACTACCTGACTAGGATGGTGATTGTGTAATGATCACATTGGCGAGGCTATAAAAACAGACTACTCAATTATAATGGGAGATTTCAAAATACTGACTGGATATAGTCACCTCATGATGGGATGCAGAAATAAGATTTCTAGACAACATTAATGACTGTTTTTGGAGCAGCTAGTCCTAGGACACAACGGGAGATGCAATTCTTGATTTAATCTTAAGTGGCACACAGGATCTGGTCCAAGAGGTGCATATAGCTGAACTGCTTGGTAATAGCGATCATGATGTAATTAAATTTAACATCCTTGCAGGGAGGAAAATACCAAAGAAGTTCACCACAGTAGCACTTAACTTCAAAAAGGGAAACTACAAAAAAAGGAGGAAGCTAGTTAAATGGAAATTAAAAGGAACAGTCACAAGAGTAAAATGCCTGCAAGTTGCATGGAAATTTTTAAAAAACACCATAATAGAAGCTCAATTAAATGGATGCCCCAAATAAAAAAAAATAGTAAGAGGACCAAAAAAATGCCTAAACACCACAGTAAAAGAGGTGGTTAGAGGCAGAAAGGCATCTTTTAAAAACTGGAAAATCATATCCTGATGAGTAAAATAGAAAGGAACAAACTCTGGCAAGTCAAGTGTAAAAGCATAATTAGGGAGGCCAAAAAATAATTTGAAGAGCAACTACAAAAGACACAAAAACTAACAGCAAAAAAGTACATCAGAAGCAGGAAGCCTGCCAAAAAATCAGAGGGGCTGATTGAGGCACAAAAGGAGCACTCAAGGAAGACAAAGCCATTACAGAGAAGTTAAATGCATTTTTTGCATTGACCTTTGCCGCAGAAGACATGAGGGAAATTCCCACTCCTGAGCCATTCTTTTAAGGTGACAAATCTAAGGAACTATCCCAGATTGAGGTGTTGATAGAGGAAGTTTTGCAACAAATTGACAAAATTAAAGAAGAAGTCACCAGGATCAGATGATATTCACTCAAGAATTCTGAAGGAACTCAAATATGAAATTGCAGAATTACTAACTGTGATATGTAACCTTTTGCTTAAATCAGCCTCTGTAGCAGATGACTGGTGGATAGCTAATGTAATGCCAATTTTTTTAAAAGGCTCCAGAGATGATCCTGGCAATTACAGGCCAGTAAGCCTAACTTCAGTACCAGGCAAATTGGTTAAAACTATAGTAAAGAACAGAATCATCAGACATATAGATGAACATAATTTGCTGGGGAAGAATTAACATGGCTTTTGTAAAGGGAAATCATACCTTGCCAATCTATTAAAATTATTTGAGGGGGTCAACAAACTTGTGGACAAGAGTGATCCAATGGATATAATGTACTTGGACTTTCAGAAGGCCTTTGATAAGGTCCCTCACCAAAGGCTCTTAAGCAAAGGAAGCAGGCATGGGATAAGAGGGAAGTTGCTCTCATGGATCAGTAACTGGTTAAAAGATAGTACACAATGGGTAGGAATACATAGTCAGTTTTCAGAATGGAGAGAGGTGAATAGTGGGGTCCCCCGAGGATCTGCACTGGGACCAATGCTGTTCAACATATACATAAATGATCTGGAAAAGAGGTAAACAGTGAGGTGTCAAAGTTTGCAGAAGATACAAAATTACTCAACATAGTTAAGTCCAAAGCAGACTGAAGAGTTACAAAGCGATCTCACAAAACTGGGTTACTGGGCAACAAAATGGTAGATGAAATTCAATGTTGACAAATGTAAAGTAATGCACATTGTACAATATAATCCCAACTATTCATATAAAATGGGGCCTAAATTAGCAGTTACCACTCAGAAAAGAGATCTTGGAGTCATTGTGGATAGTTTTCTGAAAACATCCACTCAATGTGCAGTGGCAATCAAAAAAGCTAACAATGTTAGGAAACATTAGGAAAGGGAAAGATGATAAAACAGGAAATATAATATGCCATTACATAAAACCATGGTACATCCACACTTTGAATACTGTGTGAAGTTCTGGTCATCCCATCTCAAAAGAGATATATTAGAATTGGAAAAGGTACAGAGAAAGGCAATAAAACTGATTAGGGGTATGGAACAACTTCCATAAGAGTAGTGATTAAAAAGACCGGGATTTTTCAGCTTGGAAAAGTGATGACTAAGGAACGATATGATAAGTGTATAAAATCATGAATGATGTAGAGAAAGTGAATAAGGAAACATTTACCCCTTCACATAACACAAGAACCAGGGGGCACCTGATGAAATTAATAGGAAATAGGTTTAGAACAAACAAAAGGAAGTACTTCACACAATGCACAATTAACCTGTGGAATTCATTGCCAGGGGACGTTGTGAAGACCAAAAGTATAACTGGGCTCAAAAAAGAATTAGATAAATTCATGGAGGATAGGTCCATCAACAGTTATTAGCCAAGATGGTCAGGGATATAACCCCATGCTCTGGGTGACCCTAAGCCTCTGACTGCCAAATGCTGGGACTGGACAACAGGGATGGGGATCACTTGATAATTGCCCTGATTTGATCATTTCCTCTGAAGCATCTAGCATTTGCCACTGTTGGAAGACAGGATCCTGAGCTAGATGGACCATTTGTCTGACAAATTATGGCTGTTCTTATGTTTACCCGCTCTCTATTTATATTATGCTATTCACTGTGGAGATGAGTCCTTTTGGAGATCTAATTTCAGAAAGCTCTTAAAACTCTGTAAAAAATATATATAAGCTACTTTAGTGGTTTCATGGTATTTTGATAAGAAGGAGAGGAAAATAGGAATTGCTGTACCTAATTGGACCCAGGGTCCATCAAGTCCAGTGTACTTTCTCTGACAATGGACAGTACCAGATGCTTCAGATGAAAGTGCAAGAAACAATGTAGTGGACAATTCGGGAACAACCTGGCTATAAAGCAATTTCTTTCAAATTCTCATCAGTTAACAATTGACTTATGACCTGAAGCATAAGGGTTTTATATCCCTTATTAATTTTATCTTAGTTAAGAAACCGCAAATCTCACAATCTGTATAAATGTCTAAGGCTGGAGTTTCCAAAGGTGAGTAAGGGGAGTTTGAATTTCAATAGACGTTAGACACTTAATGCCTTTCCCCACCTTACAAATCCTAATTCCATTGATCTCTTGATTTCAATGATATACTGTGGCAATGAGTTCCACAGGTTAAGTAAAAAAAAATCAGTTTAAAATTTGTTGCTTTTCAGTTTGATTAAATGTCCCCTTGTTCTCATGTCATAAGAAATGGTAAATATGAGAATCCCATTTAACTTCATCCTCCCTGCAGTTGAGTTCCACTGTGCTAGGTTCTGGTATGATTTCTCCCTTGAATATGTTGAACTTAATCATATGGGGGGGGCA
The DNA here is from genome assembly GCA_033296515.1 of Macrochelys suwanniensis. Lineage (NCBI taxonomy): Eukaryota > Metazoa > Chordata > Testudines > Chelydridae > Macrochelys > Macrochelys suwanniensis. The sequence continues at coordinate 81,030,871 of CM065779.1, forward strand.
GTATTACTCAGAAGCTCAACTATAATTATTTCTTGAACCAATTCTTCAACATTACTTAGGACTCAGTCAAGACTAGCCTCTGCTGTTGTGCGTTCTAAAACTAGCTGTTCCAAGAAGCAATTTTATGGTGTGAAGAAACTGCTTTTTTAAACCTTGATCTGTTCTAAGATTCAATTGGTTTATACATGGTTAGTTGTAATCAGCCATTAGTACTGTTTTATTAGACTTAGTTGCTTTTTTGATATTCCTTAATACAATGGATTTAATACTCTTTTTCTGGTCAGGCGGCCAGTAGAAAAATCTTGACACTATATTTGTACTTGTAGTTCTTGGGATTTGTATTTCTACAGATTCTGCTATCCAGTCCACTCCATTCATGCATTAATCTATATTCACAGATTCATGCATCTCCATTCATGTATTAATCATGGATTCTATAGAATGTTTTAAATCTAGTCCTACTACTTCACCATTACACCCTTATCCATCCTTCCTGTATACTTTACACTCAAGGATAGCAGTATTCCATTGCTTTATATCATTTTACCATGTTTCAGAAATGCCTTTGTCAAGGTCTTCTTCCACAGCTATTCATTTTAGTCAAATCAATGGGAGTCAGGCACCTACTCCATTCAGGTGCTTTTGAAAATCCCACCAGGTGCCTAAATACCTTTGAAAATCTGGCACCAGGTACATATACATACACCACTTGATGACAAGACAAACAGCTGTATATTCTGTACCCTCCTTACCCACTGTTGACATGGATATAGAAATAAAGGGCTGTGCTACTTAAGAAGGCTGCTATCTGCTATCTACAGCATGGGTTACATCAAGATGACACAACATTCTACACCATGTCTTCTATGCCTACTAAGCCTATGTTCCATGGAACTTTTCACGTATTTCTACTTGTCCACACCTCTTTCCATGAAAGTTAAATATATGGCACAATGCTCTCCACAGGGGTCCTGCCTGGGCTACATCAGCTTTAAGTTCAGTCTGAGGTTAAGTAAAAGCCCTCACCCTCACCCAGGGTGAAGACTGCCCAGGAGATACACCAAATAAGCACATTTCACAGCTATCTTGTCCTTGTCCCTACTTGATCTACTGTGTCCTCCATATGAGCTGCACTATACAATTTTGAGCTGCCTAGTGAGTTACAGCAGGCTTGCATCCTGAACGTCCACTGCTGGAGTCCTATCACCTAGATTCGGTTGGCAGACCCTGGGCAGGGAATTGGACCTGGTATATATTCAGCGTTTCATCCAAAATTTTGAAACAATGATTGGAAGTGTCCTTGGACTTCCCATCTACTTTGACCTTCAGCCCCAGCTGCTGATTTTCTGGCAGCAGGATCGCAGGCATTAATGGATCTTTAGACACTGATTCACTTTACGGTTTTATATGCCTACAGGGGTTTGGTTCCCTTTATTTTCTGGTATGAACATTGCAGTTATTGATTCTGCTCAGCAGCTACAGCACTTTTTCTTTCCCATAGTTTTCCCCAGGCATATCTGCCTTTTCATGGGGGTACTGGTAAAGTGAAAGGATACGTTAGAAAATACCACTTGCAACCTAAATAACCTAATCATTGACTGCTGATAAACTATTCCATGTTTTATGCGGCTGATTGATAGGGGGCTGATTAATTTCCTATTTGCTTTAAAACAGCTGTAACAGAAAAACAAAATTGCTTGTACACCTTGAAGAATAATATTCAAAACATAACAAACACTGTGCCTTATTAAAAATAAAGTTTTCATTATTCCAAGTTAATTCACTGGATTTTTAAAAAAATATAATTGTCATCTAATGAAAAGAAACTGACATGATCAAATTTGTTGGCCAAAATATGACTGAAGATTTTTTTTCATTTTTTTGCAAAGTCTTTGAGCTCTGAGGGCCCCAATATCAGAGTTTTAAAAAGCACTTAGTGCTACAATATTTTGTTTTTAGAAAGAGAATTTTTTTTATCCTAAAAGGCAGCCTAGAGACTCCATTGGAGACATCAAAACTCAGCTTATAGTCATAGCCAAATCTGTGCTCTTCAAGGGAAGCCCCTTGTTGAGTAAGGATGGGGAGGTTTTTAAGGGTGCATGAATCAGAACCCTATCCAGACTAAGCTCAGAAAAGATGACAAAATAAACTGATTTAGAGTGAGGAGCTGGAAGTAACAGAAGAAAAGTCTCTCGCTTTGTTTTTGAATTTCCTGTTTCACAGCAACATTAGCTATGATGTATTCTTTGTCATGGCACAACATGTTTGAACAGAAAAATACTATATTTCACAGTCCTAAAATACTGAAAGCAGAGTTTTACTGTAGTTCAAGAACCATGTATTTAAAAATGTTGTTTCCATTCCAAACATTCTTTGCTAGCCCCCCTCAGGACTCTTTTAAAGTGTTTACTTCTCTTTACTCTCACCTTACAGTCCTCCCCCATTCCCATACTTCATGGAATTTTATATCACATAATTCCTTAGAAACTCAGCTAAGTGCTTTTTAGCATTTTGCTTTGCTTTACCTGCAGATAGATTTGTACAATATATTACATTTAAAATCTATAATTTCCAGAACTGACAGAAAGAGAGCAAGACAAACATTTTTGTGGCATGTAGAAGTAGCCAACATTTTTAATGCAAAAATATTTGATGAAAAATGCAGGTTTTGGAAAATGAAAATGGGGAAATATAGATTTTTTTAAAGACTTTCCCCCCTCTCCTTCCCCTTTCCCTTTTTCAGTGACATAATGGGGGGAAAAGGAGAAAGAGGGAAGGAAGCTTTCATGTTGGGGGAGTTAGTTTTCAACAAATCGGAGCTTTTTGAAATTTTTCACAAAAAATGGGAGAAAATGAAAATATTTCACAAAACACTGATTTTTGACCAACTCTAGTGGTGTACTTTTATTACAGCATTTTGAATGGGAAACAATTACAAGTCTAGATGCCATTTGTAGTAAAAATGTGCACTACTGATAAAGATCTGCAAAAATCTATTACTAATATATGTTGCACATATATGTATTACGCTTAACATTCTTATAAAAAATGTAGTAGCTGGCAGTGAGTGTAACAGAGGTTAACACAATACTAAGATAATGGCATTGGAAAGGATATCTGTATAGAGCAATGCAACAAGATGAAAATATCAGTACTCTCCTTAGACCCAAATGACACATAAGAAGAAACTCTCAAATCATGCCCCAATCAACATTATTACACAGTCTTACTGGAATAGAAATAGGGGTGAATGATCAAATTTGAGACACTTTGCCTATTCAAGAACCCCATCATCACTGGTGTGTTTTATTAAATACTTGTTCTTATTGGCATATTGGACAGGAAGATACTACTAGGCTAGGGATGGTGTTGCACAGTATGAAGTTTGCCAGATGTGCTGATTCTATTATACTGACGTTTGAGACTGATCTGTATGCATGTGCTGTTATCCATCATCATTCATACTGGCACTTTCCTTTGCCCCATTTACAAACATACTGTGGTTCACATATCTACGCCGTCATTTCTTTATGCTGTGTGTGCAGAGATGCGGTACATGCATTCCTCACCAATTATGTTGTGGTATTTCAGGGCTCACAATGGGGCCTGTTGCTAGTTGTTATTGTTCTAGTCAAATCTAATGATGTTTTCAAACTGAAAACACCAAATGATTGCCCTTATTTGATTCTGCCCTTTCACTTGGCCATCCCAGTTTTCCTCCCTTACGTTGTTCTTGCACCTGCCATGGCTATGGCATCCTATGTTTGGACAAGGACTTCTGACGTTAGGACTCATTTATCTGATTCTATTTTGTGTTACTACACTGTTCATGACCACACCACTTAACTAATGGGGACACATGGGACATGCTGGCTCACTCTGTTAAGAGCAACGTCTATAAATTATTGTAGTTTGATATCAGCATATTGGGAAAAGATTATGATTGATGTGATTGACACCACTGCAGATGAAATATGGCTCCTGTCGCTTGACCCACAATCTACAGACACACAAAATGATTTAAACCTTGAAGTCCTGGCTCCACCGAAGTCAAAGGCAAATCTATTAACTTCAGTGAGGCCAGGATTTCACCCCTAGTTCCTATGTGCACTGCTACTGTTTCCCTAAATGTAACATACAGGGCAAATTGATATAATCTTCACATTCTTTTAAGGAGATTCCTTTTTAGAGACACATTTTGGCAACTAAACTCAACAGTGGCTTTCCTGATTTGATTTTTATATTGAAGATTGAACTCTCTCCTCATTTTATACCCACACACCACAGAATTTGGTCCATTTGCATAGAATGTTTAGTTGCAATTCTTCCCTCTCTTCATTTAAATTCCTCCTGAATAGACACTTCTTCTGCAACGCCTACAAGGCACAAGCTGACTAAGTCATCTACTTATCTATTTCATTTATGCATCTCCTGAGCAAACTGCTCATCAATGTCGATAGAGGGGGTTGAAAGTCAGCAGGAAGGGATTATATGGACACCAGGAACTGATGTGGGGGAAAGCAAAGCTGGGACCCGGTGTGGGGGAAAGACAAGAGGAATAAATTATCATGGAAAAGAAATTTAGTGTGTTTAAGGTTTTTTTTAAAAATCCAACAAATATGTAATTAATCAGATGTGTCTATCATTACCTAAGTGATCACACTTTGTTATATTCTGCCAGCCTTCATTTCTCTTTGTCTTTTTAGATAGTCCCTGACTAGAAGACTGTACAGTGTCTGCTTCATGATTGGAAAGTGCTAGCACCTGCTGGCTGCTATTGTTGTGTTTTAAAAAATGTTTACATTTTGCATGATTAATTTATCATGACCACCCACAACATTTTCTTTAGATGCTTACAAAGCATATACAAATGTTAAGCTCTACCTACTTTCCACCCCTTATCTACATGGCTGAAGTAATCTCTCTCTCTCTCACACACACACACACACTTAATTATAAATACTTATATAGCACTGTAAATGTATATGGCACTTTACAGACATAGAAAAAGACACAGCCCCTGCCCCAAAGAACGTACAGTACGATGCCTACAAGACTACACACAGAACAGTAATTTAGATAAGGGAGCTGTTTCAGGGATAATTATTGGTGAGGAGATAAACACATAATTCATGGAAGATGTAGCTTTTCTGAAGGAATGATTTAGAGGAGGCAGGTGGACAAGAGACTTCCATTTCTGTAGCAGCAACAAAGGGTCCTGTGGCACCTTATAGACTAACAGAGGTATTGGAGCATAAGCTTTCGTGGGTGAATACCCACTTCTGAAGCAGTGTTTTCAAATGTAACATTTAATTCTGTATGCATTGGCTGGACACACTCACTTTGAAAAGCTCTTGGACTTTGGCTCCCAGTTACTGCACCATTTTATACAATAGTGACTTGTTACTAATTTACCTTTGTAATTATGTACTGGGATTTGTAATGATTAATCTCATGCCCAGTCTATTGTCTAAGTATATGAGGTAGCAAGCGAGATTTAAATCTGTGCAACTGTTAAATACAAGTTAATGCAAACATTGCATTAACACATTTTACAAAGTATAAACATAAAGACTCAGAATTCCTGGTGAGTTGTCAGTGGACAGTTTTAATCCATTTCAGACATTAAATGTTATTATGAGCAGTCAGATATGATGGTATTCAGTAAGAGTTCTTAGATTACGGAGGCTGAAATGAAATACCGGTTAACAGAATTCAAACATTTTCAGATCACTGGCTGTGCCAAAGGATTATAGTTTTATTGACCAAGTTCAATCCACACAACTGCTGTCTGCCTCTGAGACTGTCAGTCAATCAGATTATGTTTTACTTGTCAAGCGGCAATTAATTTTGGAATTGAGAGTCTATAATTTTAGCACATAGCCATTCACAAGAACTATCATATTCAAATATTTCTGTGCATTTGTCTTAGCATTTTTATTTTATGTAGCACTCATTGCAGCTAGCATACCAGTGAGGTTGTGCAATAAAAGAAGTTTAACCATCTTATACTATAACTATACTTGTAATCCATGTGGAGTGCTGGCTTCCTTTCTTTTCTTGAACTCCAAATTGAGGGACACAATGGGTGTGTTGTGCTCTGTGCTAGCATGGTATGCACTATATCTTTGAAAAGGAGGTGTGAGCAGCGCCTATTACCTAGACTCTTAACAGTACAAGTACCAGAAACTAATCAAACACAGCACTGGGGCATGCAGTTCATAAAAACTAGTGCAAAGCCTGCTTTCTATTATGACCTACATACTGCACAGCAGCAGTCGGGACAGTTTAAATCTAGTTTCATTATTAAGGCTAAGCACAATGCATGTACTGCAACACTGAGGGATTGAATGATTTTAAGGGTTTTCATATAAAATAGTCACAAGTTCTATACTGTTTCATATCCCACATAATTCCTACAATACAGGCAGGACACAGCACGATACAAACAATCTCTATTGTGTGTGAGTAATGTGTGTATGTGACTTTGTGAACTATTCAAAATAGCAAATATTTGCAAAGGTACATTATAATATTTGACACAATCTGTAAAATGATTGATCAATGTAATTCAAAAAAGGTTCTAAACAAGTCACTGCCCAAGTCATCTTTTAAGGGTAAATACTTTGTAGATCGGCTTCACTTGCATGAAGTTTCGCTCAAGGTATTTACAAAACTGAACACAAAACAAATGCTTACCTCTTTCACATATGCGGAGATGTACAGTAGCCTCCTTCTATGAATAAGTCCACAGGCAGATGCTCCTAAGCCAACAATCTGTTAATAGGAAGCATGTAAACCTGGTTTGTACAGCCTACAATACAGAGCCCATCTGAACTGCACACCTGCTTCTTCAGCAGTGCCTGCTCATATAAAACAGCAGCGCACAAGAACAATGTTGAGAGAGGGCAACACCCTTCGTTTGGATCAGCAGCTTTCACTCCGAGCAGCTAGCGAGCTGTGGAGATAACATTGCAGAGAACCCTTGCCTTTACAAGTCAAAAACCCTACTCCACTGCTGTTAGCAGATATGCAGCATTATCACTCTGCATTCCACCCTCTCAGATCAGCTCGTGGCAGCAGCAGCCAACAGCTTGTCAAAATGGCATCTTGAGGGCATGCTCAGCTGTAATAATTATTCACTAAATATGCCTGTTTCTTCTGTTTCCTGCGAATAGATTTTTGTTTATTCTGTGGTAAAGCACAGCATAATATGTCACACTGTTTTCCATAAGCAAAATGGCTGGTCCTTTCAACAGTGCTGCAGACAGCTCATTGGGTTCCACTGGCTTTTTGTAGCCATGGCAACAAGCAACAGACAGACTTATCCAGCAAGCATGGCTGATCATGTGCAGATCTCAAGCACAGAATGTTAATTTATGTTTTTTTTCGTCTGTACTGCCATTATGTTAATTTCTGAACATTTTATGGAAACGTTCAGCTGTTTCTTCTTTTTTCCATTTGCTTTTGGGGTTACACAGAATTTGTGGAAAGTGGGTGAAGGGCTATATGCATTATACAAAATGTTTGTAAGAAGTGAAACCTCATTGCAAATAATCCCAGGCTAATAAAAGGCAAAATGTCATATAAAATAAACTATTGATTAAAAAACAGTCTTGTATCTTTCATGTTCAATCTAAGCATGGAGAACATTTGAAGGTATGAAAAGGAATATGTAGTTATGACAATTAATCCTTTAAAGGCCACTTTATTAAAAATAAATTTGGAATTACTGAAATACACTAAATGATACGATTCATGTCTTCCACCAAGAAGTCAATATTCACAACCATTTACCACCAAGAATAGCCATTACAATCTTTACAAATTGTTCTTGACATGTTTAGCTAATATCAGTGTGGATTTTTCTATTCAAAGTAGAAAAAAATTAAGTGGTAACCACTGTCCCCAAGGTACCACAGTAGTATCCTATACTTACAATAGGAGATAAAACTGTACACTTCACTATGCCTCAGTTTCCCCATGGAACTATCGATACTTTAAATTGTGAAACTTCTATCTACAAATAAAATGTGATATTTAAGAGTGAGATACCATCATCTCAGATACAGTTCTGTAACAATACTGGCAAATGTTGGCTTTCTAGTGGTGACCACTTCATAGCTAGTACCCTTCATCTCAATCCATTTATTTTTAAAAAATCTACATAATATATTAATTATACACACTGTATTTACTACATCATTACACGCATTTTGCATCCCAAAAATTCTAGATATCTAATTACAACTTGTATAAGAGTTTGTGGAATATAACATTTACCAGGGTCAGATTCACCCCTTTCTGCAGGTGCAAACTGCAGCTGAGCTAACAGGAGAATAACCCTGGGAGAGGACATCTGGGGGTACTGCTGAACTCCTACAGGCATTTTGTTTGAGGAAGGCAGCTTTAAATCCCATTCTAGTTTCCAGAGGGCACACTGAGGCTGCTCAGAATGTGCTATGAATCTCAGCATTTCCCAGGTCAGCCCCATTCCCTTTTGGGGCTACAGCAAGTAGCTCCAGACCTTCTGGAGAAGTAACTTGCAGACAGGTTGTACTGCTGCACCTCTACTCATAGTGGCGCTTCTTCCACTGGGGGCCTATCTGGGAATTTATCAGTGGAATGCAAGCAGGGAAGCAGGCCCAGTGTGCTTGATTTCAGACATTTCTGTCACCAGAAGCCTGATTCTTCCCTTTTCAGGGTAGAAATATTCAAACGGACTTCAAATGTTTGACCTCAATGGGAATTATATAGTGAAGGTGAAGAATGGACCACAGGGGACTAGAGATCTTCTTTCCAATACTCTGCGGCTTGTCCTTTGCTTTTTATGACTGCTACAAAGAGATGCTCTGTGTTTAGAAAGAATGCCAACGTGTCAGATTTCAAACACATTCTAGCTCATTTGAGTAAGATGCTGTAACAGATATCATTGACCATATTTCTAACAACAATCCTAGTTTATTGATTTTTCACCTTCTCCATTAACTTTTCAGAAGGAAGGAAGAGTCCTTTGCTGATATTTATCAATATATTCCCTGGAAAAGAATAGCATTTGATGCTAAGGATCAAACTGTCTTCAAGTGAACAGTGTCTCCAGCTACCAAGCACAGATTCTTCTGTCCAGTGGTACTCTGTTTTGAGCAGAAAGGGAGGCAATTTGCTGATTTTCCAACTGATTTTAAAGTCGTTGGCTGGGAAACATTAAACCACTTGAACAATTTATTACTGATGTGTACTGAAAATTACTCTACATCACTAAAATACCATTTCAGTCACTTTTTCTTTACAGGACAACATAACGTGGATATTGGGCCTGATTCTTCCTTTACAGTTGTTTAACATTGATGTAGCTCCACTGACACTATTGGAGTTGCTCTTAATTTACAGCACAGTAAGGAAAATCAGAATCAAGTTGTTTTTCTACACCATATATGTTCATGCATTGACCCATTAGATCATTTGTAATTGCTACCACATTCATTAACATTTACATAGGCTGCACTGTAAATAAATTAAAGAACAGTTTACCATCCAAGTTTTAATCCTTTTGATCTGATGCCCACACCCATAGGGATCTTAAACCCAGAATGGAGGCACAAGGCTTTTGTACAACATTTTTTCTTTAGGTTAAAGAATGCACATATGGGATGCAATCTGCAGCGTTCAATGTTAAGCGCCCAACCTTGTATTCCTCATGGAGACATAGCTCCAATTCAAATCAGTGTGAGTTTTGCCTACACAAGGAGTACCAGACTAGGCCAAGAGTGGCTATGTGCTTTTTGTGTAGTTGTGGAATAACTAGTTAGATGGAAGGCATGGTGAGAAGCACACTATAAGAACCTGAATATGGTCCCAATCCAACAAAGCACTTAAGCACCAAGTGTGAGATCCTTACCACCACTCAAGTCCCTTTATGCTGGGTAAAAAGGCTGGAGTGGTGTAAAGAGGCCTTAAAATAGCCATCTGGCCTGTGGAGGATTTCTGTAGCGCAGACACTATGGAGATAGCCATAAGGTTGCCTTCTGGAGACACCCTCACAAGATCCAGTGTAGGTAGGGTTGCCAGGCATCCAGTTTTCGACCAAAATGCCCAGTCGAAAAGGGATCCTAGTGGTTCCGTTAAAAGTGCAGTCGGTGGCGCAGCAGGGCTAAGGCAGGCTCCCGGCCTGGCTCTGCACGGCTCCCGCAAGTGGCTGGCATGTCCCTGTGACCCCTAGTCAGAGGGGCAATCAGGGAAGCTCTGCACGCTGCCCCTGCATCTTCCATTGGCCGGGAACCATTGGCCGGGAACCGTGGCCAATGGGACCTGTGGGGCAGCGCCTATGGGTGCAGGCAGCACACCCCAACTTCCTGCCCCAGCCTGGAACTCCCTCCCACACTATGAACCCCTCATTTCTGGCCCCACCTCGGAGCCCTCACTCCCTCCCACACACCAACCCCCTGCCCCAGCGCAGTGAAAGTGAGTGAGGGTTGGGGAGAGCGAGCAACGGAGGGAGGGGGGATGGAATGAGTTGGGTCAGGGCCTCGGGGAAGGGGCAGGGCAGGGGTGTTCAGTTTTGTGCAATTAGAAAGTTGGCAACCCTAAGCCTAGGGGCCCAGTAGGGATAGGCCTCAGAACACAACCACAGCATGCAATGCTAGAGAGAGATTTCAGGCAGCCTGGAGAGGCTGCCATAACTTTGACAGGCCCTCAGGCTGTCTAAATTATGCTACAGTGCTTCTCCAATCTCTGGAACAGTCCAGATACAAGAGACTGCAGGATGGCTTAAAGGTACCTTAGTTGGCCTTTCTCTGTCACCCCTCCCCTCCCCGTGATGCAACTTCCATGCTGCCCTAAGTAGAGGCACAGCACAGACTCGCATCCAAAGTACAGAGTCATTTTTTACCTCAGGGGGACTACTTTACCTAGTAGACATTTGTTCACGTCAAAATCCACCACAGTTTGGAAAGAAGCTAGCAGACATTGAATAGTGCCTGTTCCTCCATGCTTTACCTAGTAGTGTGCTATGACATCTCACTTTCAAGACATAAGTGGCAGGCATTACTCACAGCTTTATCCTCAAGAGAGATACCTCACATGTAACATTGTAATTCACCTCCTCCAGTTGCTATTTTTCCTCCACAAACAGTAGCTTCCAGTTGTCTCAGACCAGCATGAGTTACAGCACTTACAAAACTATACACCTTCCTTCCCGGTTGCCTTCCTAACTTAGCTCACCAAGGATCATTCTTCATTCATTCATTCATTGTTTTTCCACACAGCACAAGTTTAAAATTTAGCTTCCACATTTAAAAACCATACTAATTGTTAATTATAGTGTATTCTTAAATTGTCTTTATAGCCATAAAACATAAATATGAACTGTATCAAATTTTAAATGCAGTTGGCACCAAAGGACAGCAAGTGTCAAAAGAGCAAATCCCAATTAAGTAGCAATTACAGGAAAATAAAATTATCCTTCTTGATATAGAATTGCTATAATTATTCCTGGATGTAATTGAATATCCAAATAGAAAAAAAAAAAAACCATGCCTGACTATCATTAGCACAATTAGAGAGCGTTTTGACCCTGTTTCCATTTCTTTAATAATTTGCATGGTAGGCTTAAATGAAAAAATGTCCATGCAAAGATAATTGGGCTGCTATGATAGACAACATGGTTTTTCAGTTTACAATGAAAATGGAAGTACTTTGTTAACTTTGCACCTTTACAAAAAGATTTAAATGCACTTTATAAATGGGAGTTATTCAATTCCCAGTTTCTAGGGCAGTAGGTAAATATCTAATCAATTATAGATACGTAAATTGAACACAGATTATCATTCTTCCCAAGGTCACACACAGGAAGTCAGAGAGAGCCAGGAATAGAATCCTACAGTTTGACCCACATTCTTGTATTCTTGCCAGTACACAATACATGTCTCATAATGCAAAACACTATCATAATTAATTGTACATTATATAATATCTGTTTCCAAAGGGAACTGGAACACTGCAGAACTAGAGTTAATTTTATGCAGTGCCAGACTTGTTCACAGCTCCTGCACCTGTTTGATTATTCTCTCTACATATTTTCAAGTTCCTAGCAGCAACATCCCTGAGTTAGAGATCACTTTCATCGTTACTTCCATCAGATCACTTGCGACCGTGTTCTGTTAGGTGTTACTATATAGATTGTGCAGAGCATATACAATAATGAGGCAGTTTAAGAGCTTTTTAAACTGCATGTGTGGGTTTAAATAAAATACCCACAAAATCGCTTCCAAAAACATTTGCTAGAGGGCATTTGAGGAAAAAAGAATTGAAGGAAAGTTGCCCTCTTTTTAAATATAATCATATGGCTCTCTCAGTTGCCTCTAAGGCAGGCAGTCCATACACAGCATGGGTTAGAAAACCACGGCAAAAGGAGTAGAAAGCACTGATCCTATTTTCCCCTTAAAAGTTTATAGGATTTTCCACGAAGACCTCCAAATTACCCTTATAATAAAACAGCAAGGCATCTTAAATTAACAGTTCTAAAATGCTGTACTAATTTTTCATATATATATGAAAAATATAATTTTTATTTATATATATAGGTATATATACACACACACATACATACACACCACACACAATTGCAATGATCCCATTACAGTACTAGTCTGGTTCTACTGCATCAATCATGGTAATATATTTAAGTAAAATTACAGTCAGCATCAACACACTGCTATAAATCCAACTACGCTACATTTTATCTTATTTCTAGACATAGATAAAAGTCCCTTAAAATGTAGTTAAAACTGTAGTTAGAGAATTTTTTCTAGACTTCCATCAAGCCTTTGATTCAGTGCATTGAGCGAGTTTATGGGATCTGATAAGGTGACTCAGCATCCCTGGGAAGATAGTGTCATTGACAGAAGAGCTCTATAATGGAATGGAAAGCTGTGATTGAGTCAATGGTGGATACACGGCATGGTTTCCCATCTCCACAGGAGTTCTGCAAGGTTGCATTCTGTAACCATCATTGTTCAGTACTGGCATTGACTGGCTGATGGATAAGGCAGCAGCTGGGGGCGCTGAGCTGAACATTCTGCTTTTAGATCTCAAGTACACCAGTGACATTGGGTTTTTTGGGTTTGTTTTTTTTAATCAGTTTGGTGAATTGCTGCACTGATGTCTGATCTGGTTGGGCAAGCAGCAGTGCATATTGGTTTGGTTATTAATCCAGATAAAACGAAGTCCCTGGCCATTACCATCAAGCAGCCTTGAGCTCCAGATTACAACCAACTCAGAATTAACCCATCCAGATGGGACATTGAGGAGGTGGCAATTGTTAAGGCAGCTTCATTCAAACTGTACTGGATGATACTCAAAAGCTGTGGACACTTGTATAGCAGCAGCTACAGCCAAGTTTTGGGCCTGTGACTGCCTTAGTTTACCCAGTGGTCTCTGTAGGACTGTCATGACCTCAAGTTTGCTATAAAACTGCAGATCTATAGAACTATGCCTATACCAACTCTATTGTATGGAAGTGAAACATGGGCACTGAGGAAAGCTGAAAAACATTGGATTAAGGTTTTCAATTCTCGTTGTCTTCATCAGCTGCTCCATATCAAATTGCAGGACAAGATCAGAAATGAGGATATTCAACGCTGAACCAAGAAACCCAGCACTGGTTTGGTTTCAGCAGCTTTCTTGTATGGATATATTATTAGAATGGAAGAGCATACTACACAGTCAGCTATCATGTGGGCCTTAAGGTGGTCTGTTTTTTGATGTCCTCCTTAAGGACCTAGTCAGAGATCGATTCCATACATAATGTGTTATGTTACATATAAAACGAAATCATAACACGCTTTCTGGAGGCTTAACTAACAAGTTATCCTCTTGTTTAAAGCCGCTTATTTCATGCAATGTTCTTTCCAGCATTTTCAAACAAGTCTGGCTGAGATCCCTCTTTCATAAAGTAAACTTGCTGTCCATTTACTTCCTAGGTGAAGGATGACAAGGTGTTCTCTTCGTCTCTCAAATATACTTAAGTAAACCTTTGATATGCACCTCAAGATAGGGTTCTCCACCTCTCCTCCCTCCCCAGTGTTTTCTTCTTCTTGTTACTTTTCTCTCTCTGACGTTTTTACAGTCCTTTAACAACATTCAGTTCAGACTGGTGAGAGGAACCATGGTGAAATATATAATACTTAATTTACATGTAAGCAGACAGATAGATAAACCTTTGTCTGACAGAAATATCTGTTTGTCACCTTTGCTGGTGACCAGTCCCTAGACAGAGACTTCAGGAACAGAGTTTACACTGTAGACAACTCCTTACACAGCATTTACACATGAATTTTGTGATTATATTGATGACCAGTGTGCCACAGGCTTTTATTTGAGACCTCACGTGACACTCTTCGGTGTACCCAGGAGATCCCTGTAACCCCCTTGCCAGCTGGAAGTAAGAGATGTTTGAGTCACTCACTCACTCACTCAAACATTGTGGGTTTGAAAGTGAAACTAGATCTCAGCCAACAGTGGGTTGGATTCTGCCTAGGATAGACTGAAGAAAGAAGCAGAGAAATATGGTAGTGAGAGGAAGGCAGAAAAATTCTAATGAAGAAATAGAGCTTTATCCCACTCTACTCATGGAAATTTGGTGTCAGGCCTAACGCTAGTTGACAGCATAAGTTTCTTTATAACACCTGACCATGTACCAGAATCACCCTCTGTCTCTCACAGTGACAGCATCCCCTCTCCCACAGATCATAGTGGCTCAGGAAAGTTTCCTTCCTAAACCTCAAAGACCTCTAAACCTTGTTACACAGACCAGACATTTTTAGAAATACTCAATTAGTATGCTATTAAGGGACATCTGTATGGGTTCCTTTGTTTGGCTTTCTTGTGTCCTAAGAACAGTTCCACAGCATGATGATCTTGTTTTGTGACCTCAAAGTCTGCTTCTTGGTGAGTCTGCAAAGCCAGGCTGAGCCATGTATAATGGATACAGGTGCGAGCTCAGTAGCAACAGAACCACATCTGTTCATCAATGGCAGATGGTACTCCTCCTGCCACTTACCAAAGCAGTTTTCTCCCCAGCCAGGAAGCAACCTCTGCCCTGAACTCTGATTTTTTTCATGAGACAAGGGTCCATCCCACCATTTGGAAGAAAAGTTTTAGGGTTTGTCTGTGGGAATGCCAGGAAAAATTCAGCACAATAACTCTCTTACAATCTGAAAACATGCATTTTCTATAATGTATCACACTGGATTGTGCAAAATATTAAGGATGCAATAATCACCCCCAAAAGACGGTTTCTGATTACTTTCAACTTGTGTATAGGGTGTCTTTCCAATTGACTTCTGTGATGTGTCTTCTAGAACTTCCCCAGGATCTCCCTTAGGAAGCAAGATACCTCTTGTTCTTGCCAATATGGCAAAAGTAGTGTGAGCATCTGTGGGATCTGTTGTCTTGCTCCCTTTTCTTCTTGGAATCTTGAGATTTTCAGGTTTCGGAGGATGAAGCAAGGGCTGGAGAAGTCTCAGAAGTGTAGGAGGAAGAATTTTGCAATGCTTTAAGAACTCCCTTTTCACAACAGCGTGCCCTAGTAACTTTAGTCCCTTTCATTCTATAAGGACCATATTATGGCTTTGGCATTCATTTTGTTTGAATCTCTGAATGTCAGATGGGCTATTTGGTAGTTTTCTTGACATTGTTGCAGAAAACAATTAAAGTGATTCAATTTATTTGTTAGTTAACATCAATTAGCTGGACTGAATTCAGAAAAGAATGCCCCCTAGTAGAGCTTAAACTAAAGCAAAGAAAAGAAATTGCATTTTTATTATAGAAAGACCAGCAAAATTCATTTCAGAGGTCTTTCCCCCCGAACCAAAAAAAATATAGCTATTTCCCAGGATAATACAGCTGAGATTTCTTGCTTGCAGTGAATTTTGGTGATTAATACCATGGTTACAAAGGAAATCAATTTGTTGAATACAGGAATCATTTTCTCAGCATCGTTAAAAAAGAGAAAACCAGAAAATATTTCAAAAAATAAAATCCTGGCACACTGTTATTGATATAGGCAATACTTTAAAGGCTCATTAGGATCATTCAGCATGAGAAAGAAAATGTCCTAGTTATAACTGTGCCACCATCACATTCAGAATAATGACACTGAGGAGCTGGCTTGGTGAAATAGAGCCAGAGTGCAATAGGGTCTATTGGGAAACTCAAGTTCAAGAGAGATTAGGTTCTGATATCAAAGCCAATGACAACATTTTATCTCAGGATGATGTGAAAAATGTGAGGGAGTCCTACAAAATGATCCAAATACATTGCTCATCTGAAAAACGCCAATTTCCCCACCATATAGCTAGAAGCACGGTGCAGACTGACAGATTCAGATTAAGGTTGAGCATGAATTTAAAGCGCAACCACCATGCCTACATAACTCCATGTGTGTCACTCTTCTACAGGAATATGAGTGCCTTCCTCCTGTTTATCTTAATCCACTTTGCATTAAGATAAAGAGAAACAAGGCATTCATTCCAGATTAAGTGTGTCCACAAATGGAGTTATTCTGGAATAATTACTCAGGAATAATTTCATGTATAGACAAGCCCCAAAGAAAGGCTCTGCTGTCTTTTGTTGATGTACATAATGTCTGAATGTATATAGATTCATAAAACGAGCATTATAAAGATCTGCCTGACTGGCCAAAATATTATCACACCAACACAAAGTCCAAGTAGCTTCAGTTTCCACTGGAGAGCTCCTTTGAGGCTTGAGATTGAGGAAGGAATCCTGAGATCAGGCCATTGTGCGATTGCTACTTCAATTTCAAGGCTGGAGTAGCTTCTGTGACTCTTGCATGCATATGACAGGGTGGGCAAAGGCTTGTGGGTCCGCACAGTGACAGACCAAACCAGCCTCAATCTGCCCCAGAATCACCACTGTGCAGAAGAAAGCAAGGACTCCCCATGGATTTGGGCTCCATGGTGCAAAGAGGTTGTCCACCCACTGTGTGGGCTCCCCCAAATCCTGCCCCACTACATGTAGAAGGGATGTATCAGTTCTGCTGGCCAGCCACATAGATTGATATTTGTTATTCAGTTTGATCTCTGAGGAATCATTATGTTGAGCAGAGGAAAAATAAAATTAGTGGAAATATTTCCCATCTCTCTTCACAATTATAGATTTAGCATGGTAGAGATATCCCTCATTATAAAGTAAGGGGCATACATCATCTGTACTATGTCCTCTACAGACTTCTTCATATCTATCAGTCTTCTCCATATCTATCACTCTTTTGCAATCTGAAAAAATCAATTTTCTATAATGTATCACACTGGATTGTGCAAAATACTAAGGATGCAATAATTACCCCCAAAAGGTTTCTGATTACTTTGGACTTGTGTACTATGATGTCAATTCTCTTATCTAAAGCTTCATCCAGATGCTCCTCTTCTCATTCACAAGTTGTCTGATATGTCAAATTCTGTATGAGGTAGCCCACTAGATATGGAGCATGATTGATATTCAGCATTTTCGTCTCTCACTAACCTTGGGTCTACTCTGTAACGTGTATGGGGACAGATGGTTCAGGATATGCCATATACATGGTAAAGGACAAAAGAAACCATGTCCCACTAGGCCACTGACAGAGTAGCCCCACTGGCTATTCAAGATTCTCTCTTACAGATGCCTGAAACCCAGCTATCTACTTGGCTAGGCCAGAATCAATCATGCTCTGACTTCAGTCTAGAAAAGATGATAAGCATCTTGTGTGTGTATGTGTGCAATTCTCATTCCTTTAATCTCTAAACCCAATCCAATAGTGATATTGAGCATGTTCATCTACTGTATACTGTATGGTGTTGATACAGAAACCACTTGGGTTAAAATGCCATGTTTCTCAACATAGCATGAGATCCCATGACAAACCATGTGGGCCATAATCTGCACGAAAACAGAAGTCAACAAGGACAGTTAAGTCGTGATAGTTCCAGCAGAAGCCAGACAAGTATTTGCTTAGTTTGCATGGGAAATATGAAGATTAGCAGGGCAGGCTAACACTACCACAGTTCCCAACTTCATCTTGTTGTGGGACAAAAACAAGGGAGAACACACACAGTTTTGGGACAGGACACCCAAAAGGTCAGATACAAATGACTCAGCTACATCACTACCCAATCTTCTCTTAGTAACATGGAACTGAATACCTGTCCTGAGAAAAACTGGGCTAATAAAATGTACACCTCAATCACTGGACAGAGACACAAACTTGTCTCTTTCACCAACAGAAGTTGTCCAATAAAAGGTATTACCTCACCCACCTTGTTTCTCATGCATCCAGGGACCAACACAGCTACAACAACACTGCAAACACCAGTTGATTATAGTATGATTTCATCAGGCAGAAGATGGGTTGGTCCAAGTCACTATTTGGATGGGAGGTTTCCAGAGTACACCAAAATGCTTCAGGAAATAACACTCAACCAACACAACTGGATGGAACTATAGGACATTGTTTCTAGAGTTGCAGTCTTCCAACTGAGATATAAAACTAAAGTCCTCTTTATAAGTATGTGTGTTAACCCAGAAAAATTACAAGCTGGGTAGATATATTCTGTCTATTTAAAAGTTCCATCTGCAGTTTCAGTTGGATATGAAATAGTCCACTTAATTTACTGTCCTAAACTGTTGCAATGCACTGTTAAACTTTTATTGCATTTGAGTGATTTTAATTCAGTTGTGGGTGGAGTGATCCCTGCATAGTTTGTAAAGAGCTTTGGGATCCTTCTCTATATTAAACATACACACCACTGATGATACATAAATTAAATATTTTATGTCCCTGAAAGAGCATAATAGCCTTGCTAGACTGCAAGTAATAACAGGTCATCCACAAGGGGGAATGCAAGTACTCTCTCTGTGTTATAACATCCATTAAACCAGTAGGAGCAGTGTACATGGCTTGAGGGCAATATACATGGAGAACATGATCCAAGTTTGGTCTTTAGATATTATCTGCAATATTATTGTCTGAAAAGGAAGCAGCATGAGTCTCACTTTTTACAAAATCCATTTTCAGGAAGAGGTCAAACAAGCTTTAGATTTTTCTCTTGGTTGGAAAGACCTGACAATTCACTCATGATTCTTCTTTGGTCTTCCAAATTGAGATTTCTGTGATCATCTCAAAATCCCAGAAATAAAGGGACTGATTATCCTGTCAGCTGCATTCAAAGTGACTTTACCCATGAGTACTGGGATAGTCAGGCCAAAGAACCTTTTGCTCATTTTGCTGAATTCTTTACATCCCACCTACGACAAAGATTTCATTTTTATACATATTCAAGGATCTAACTTTAACAGACAATACAATAAAATTGCAAGGCCTGGTGCCCCTTTCCTACTTAATTTTCCCATTTGTACTTTGTGCTAGATAAGATGGCAGGAGACTCAGCGCACTATGACTAGTTCTCTCTCTCTCTGCTCCTCAAAACTTGGCCAAGTTGCGTGTCTGCTCAATAAGGAAGAACTCTACACTCTGGAGCTCTTATTTTATATTCTGCACTTGTTCATGAAGGAATGCACATATGCAAGACAGATCTGTTCTGTCTGATGAGACATTGCTCCGACTGTGCTACCATCACCTGAATACACTAAGAGAATTTAACAGTAGAAGGAAAAGATTTAAATGAAAATTGTATTGATTTTTTAGTAACCGGTTTTTGCACAGTCTTTTCTTTATTATAATACATCGGGGATAATATAAACACGAAATCTGAAATCTACGAGAAAACTCTTCCACTAGCAATATGTTAGATACACAAACTATTGACCTATAAAAACTGAATGACACATTATTCAATTATATTAGACACATAGAAAGATACATTTAGTGAGCTCCCATTCATCTCACCCTCCTGTTTTTCTCTCCTGCTGTGCCAGCACTCCCAGTCCTTTCATCTCTCCCTTTAATTCCATGCTCACCAGTCATTATCTTTCTTTCCTTAGTCATAATCTCCTGCCTCTTTTTTCTCTGTCCACCCTTTTTTGAGTTCCATCCTCTTCTGTGACTCCCTGACCTCTTTTCTATACCTGGACATTTTAGTGTGTTCCTTTCCCTCACACAGGTTTGTACTGTCAACCCATTACTTGAATTTATCTGTCTCACTTATCGTTCACTGAAACTGCCACAGGAAGTATAGAAGAAAGAGATCAACACAGAAAAGGGACCCCATTTGCTCACCTTTTAATTTTTTTTCTTGTTTTCTTTAGAGTTGCATGATACAAAGAACAGGATGATAACCAATCAACTCAAAATAGAGAGCAGTTTCTTAGACAGATCATAATGGTGGCTCAGAACTTGGAAGCTTTGCTATTTGTCTAATTAGACTGGCCAATTTAGTGACAGAAAACTTCTTGGGCCAGTCCTATCAGACTAACACCTCTGAAAGTTAACTAAAGGATATTTTTGGTTAATTGCTACATTAGAAATTTTCCCTCCTGCACAAACATGGCTTTAAGCCCTCCAGAGTTTTCTGGATGCTCACAATTTATACTCAAGCCTCCTGTGCTGTATTTTTCAAAAATACTAATCAACGGTTCAAATAAAAATTCAAAACGTATTTTAAAGAACAGTATCAGCTACAAAGTATGCAGTCATTAATCATTAGCCTAAAGAACAGGTATGTATGTGAGTGAGTGTACAGGTGCCAAATAAATATAACAATGAAACCTATTTTCACTAACATTCTTTGCTGGACAGGGCAAAACAGTAGCTTATAATGATAATACGATCCTTATTATCTAGCTTCGACATGGTTCCAAAGTATTTTGTGGAGGAGACATTTTAAAATAGTGAATTTCTCAAAGGTGGGATTAAACTTTATTCTCAATTCTAAGGAATGGGCCAGTAGCTACCTCTGCCAGATGAGGTTACATATCAATCTTAAAACACCTCTGTCTGAGTATAAATACCACCACACAGCATGTCTAAGTAATGCGAACATGTCTGGCTGGCATAGCTACAATAACTAAGTTGATAAGGTACCAATCAGCTTATCCACAACATTCTTTTCATGAAGAGGTCATTGCTCCTTTTGTTCCACAAAGTGCAACAATGCTAACACATTCCACAAGCTTCTTAATCAAAGAATATTAACAACAGCATTTACGTCACAGTTTCGGTAGTTTACGTTCTTTGAAGTGGCACCCCACAAAACAAGGTTTTTTTGAAAAATGGTGTCTACAAAATTGATCCTGTGCCAAATCAGTTGATCAATTTATTATGGAGACTTCCAGGTTCAAACTTACTTTCCATTGTAAGTATGATTGGGGGGTTCTTTTAAATTTAACTATGAAATTACAAAAAATAACACATTTTATTTTTAGCCATAAGTAACTCTCATCAGTCTTACCTGTAGCTTAACTAATGTCTGTGTGTCTTTGAATAGAGGTAGACACAATACAGGCACTGTGAAATTGGATGTTTTAAAAAAAATCTGCAACCAAATCCTTCTTAAATGCAGCATTTAGATTTAAGAAAATTATGGTGTATTTCTATTTTACATATAGTTTGCAATCTGGAACATTCACAACAGAAACAATTTGATTGGCATTTTAAATAAAAGGGCTCCGCACTTGTATTTGGTATAAATGTAACAGGTTCCAAACATGTCTATTTTTTAAATAAACAAATTGAAAATATTGGGACTTTTTCTTCTTTGGCCCCAAATATGATTTGAATAATGCCATACTCCTATCAGGACAAGTACTACAAGGAAAGCAATCTCATTGTTTCCAGCATGAACATGAACAAAATACTGAAGTATCCCAGTATTTGGCTTTATGAAATGGCAATTAGACTGTTCGGTGCCATTTCTTAGAGGTGGCTGCAGACAAAGTATAGTGTAGGAGCAATAGAGAAGATACTGTATGTGCATGAGTGAGGGAAGAAAGAAAAACATACAAAATCTTAAATATTCAAGATTTAGAAGTCCAAGCCAGTGACATTGTTTCCATAGTAACTGAAGTACTTCAAAGCAGGGGGAAAGCAAGTGAGATCTTAAGGATAGAACCAGAAGCAGATTCAAATACAACATATACCAATCTGAGGGCCAGGGCCCCAGGATGAGAGACTTGCACAATATATGGGTCTGTAGATCCAGGAGTCTCACAGTTTAAGGATTTTAGGTCCAGTAAGTCTCTGCTACCCACCAAAACTATGGATCAAAAGGGAGTGAAACACAGAACCAGAACATTATGGCAGAACCCCTCATAAGCTGCCCATCTGTTGCTCTAATTGGCCTCAAACTCCCGCCCTCCCCCCCCCCCCAAAAAAACACCCCCAAATGAACCCTCCTTAGCTGGCTCTTGCACAACAGATTGTTGATTGTTGTTCTAAGACGTGGAAGAATTTGCTGCTAGTCAGGTTTTAGCCCACGAAAGCTTATGCCCATATAAATTTGTTAGTCTCTAAGGTGCCACAAGTACTCCTTGTTCTTTCTGCTAGTCAGTGCAGTTCTTCCACCCGTCAGTGCAGTTCTTCCACCCACTGCACTGGCCAGCCACAGTCAGAGAAGGTGACCAGCATATATTTTCTCTCAGATCATGTTATGTGATACGAATGACCCAAGTGAGAGGGGTTACAACAGACAGAGAGCACAATGCAAGCCACTGAAGCAACAAATTGAACCCAGATACCTCTAAACCTAGACTAATGCTCTAACCACTGGACCTTCCTTTCTGAATGAATACATGAATTCAGATCTTGTATACTCTGGGGGTACTTATTACACATTGTATAGCCAAATCCCTTGAGGTCATTAGATGTGGGCCCAGCTTTTCACACCCACATGTTCCTATGTCACATCTGAAAATGGGTCGTAAGTTCCTTAGCAACATAGGAGCTCTTGAAAAACAGTACCCTTTGTGACTAGCACAAAGGACTTGGATTTTTTTCCTGTCTTGCTTGAGGTGACAAAGCAACTCTATGGCAAAGTCACAATTTATATGAACCTAATTTTTCCCCGTCTATAAAATGGAGTTAGCGATATTTATCTACCTACCACTGAGGGGAATTGTGAAACTAAACCAATTAATGTCTATAAATCAGTAAGAGATCTTCAGACAGAAAGTGCAATGATTATTCCTAATTAATCGTGCTTAATACAGTATTTCAATGTTATGTCAATAAATAACTGTTCAAGTCCAAAGAACATTTTAGCTGACATTTATGTTTCACGGAGGATGAGTTTTTAAAAATTCCTCTCCATAATGTTTCCTGCCAGGGCTTTATGAAAAATACTACCTGGTAAGTTTATACTGTGCTACATGCATAAGATTATGGACAGGGTGTAAAATATGATTTGGGGTCTTTACTGAGTATCTGTTCCCCTGCAGGGGGAGGAAAGGAGATGGGAGAGTACAGAAAGTCACTAGCAATTTGTAGGAAAGGTCAGTGTCACCTTCTGCCAGCTGCATGAGGCAGCTGATTCCCTATCTGCACATCCCAGCTCTGGAGCTTGCAGCCACTAAAAATCCATGACCAAAGGACACACAGGCCTTGGCTTGAAGTCAAACTGGTCTTACAGAAGAACACATTACATCAGGTGCTTGTTTTAAAGGTAAGCTGTAATGTACCAGGTAAGGTAATTTCTTCTTCTTGGACAGAAATTTAGATAAAGGTCAATGGTTAAAGGTTTACTGGATGACCTTTAGTAGCAAGTGATATTCTGCTTTTCAAAGCAGTGAGATTTGAGTCACAAAATTCAAACCTAGTTGTGAATTCCCATCAAGGTATTCACAGAAAGGATTTTAGTGTGGCCTACCTCTACTCCAAGCACTTATAATCAAAGTTTTCAATACTGAACACAAAACAGCACACAGAGGACAGACTAAATGATCACAAAGGTCCCTTTTGGCCTTATGATGTGTGAGTCTAACTTGAAAGACTAGTGTAAGAAAACATTTGTAAACCAAAAGAGTAGAAAAATTATATTATTTTAAAAACAATATAATCCCAGCATCTGGAACACATTACTTGCCAGTAGAACTCACTTTTTAAAGACAATGATCATGCTGTATTACTACCGTTGGATACTTATCACTAAATATATATTAACTGATTTTATACAACATACCAGAGAAGGCCATTGGTCCATCTAGCCTGGTATCCTGATTTGACAAGTAGGATATCCTTTCCTTCATAAGAACTACCAGCAGCTACCAGTAGGTTTTACATGAAGAAGAATATCCCTATAAATTTTCAACCTACCATAAAAAGCATAGCCATAAGTGTTACTCTGATGCATGTGTATATGAATCATGTTTGTGTACACACACACCCTCCCCCTCTATTAAACAATTGCCCTCAAATGATTTTCTGTGACATTGAATGGTGAAATCCACAAGTCGATTATTTGTTTAATAAAATACTTCTCTAATTCATTTTTTTCCATTTTAAATGTGTTGATTTTATAGTTTCATTCACTGGGATCTTCCTCCCCATGTAATATGGTGCAAGTGCATTTCATTTTTACTAGAACTGAAACTTGTACGTTTTCAAGTAATCACCCAAGTTAATTATGGCAGCGATACTAGAGCTTACATCAGGCTTTATTCTACACATTGAATATATCCACAATAAAATGTTTAAAGGATTTGGAAAAATGTAAACGTTTCTGAGTTGACAGCATGCAGAGTACCTGTTACTTACACATACACGCAGCACAGTGCTCCAAACAATATCAAAGGACAGAATTTCACAAGTACTGCTCGAGCTATTCTGCTACGCCTACAGAATGGCATATCCAGGAACACTACTAGCCACTTACATTTTCATTCCTTTAAATTCTTTAGATTACTATTCTTGGGAAGAGGTCCTTCCAAAAATGGTGAACAGCCCTGTGGCAGACTGGTATCCCAACTATTAGTCTTCTCGGACGTCTAACAGCTCCATGTTTCTAGGAACACCTTTGCTAGAAAGCATCAAATATATGTGCCCTCTGGATAATGTACACAATTTTGATTAGTGAACCTTTAAGATAGCAAAATGTCCAAGGAGCAACATAACTATCTTAAATAAACTAGTAGTTATGGTACACATTGCTTGTTGGTTTTGTTCCCTTTCTTACCTGCGTATAATGTAGTATAGAGCTGTTCAAGCTTCACAGAGTGCACTGTGAACTTTGATTCATGTTTTTGCAAAAAGTTATCACAGAGCAGTTTGCAACACGATACCCATTAATGCAGTAGCGCAGGCAGGTCCGGAGCACAGGGGGAGCAGCGCTATAAAAAGGTGCCTCCCCAGGCTCCCCCTGTACTCACCCAGCAGCGCCTCCAGTGGCGCTCCGGGTCTTCGGTGGCACTTTGGCGGTGGGTCCTCACTCGCTCCGGGTCTTCGGTGGTACCCACTGCCAAAATGCTGCCGAAGACCCGGAGCGCCGCTGGGTGAGTGCAAGAAGCGGTGCGCTAAAAAAAGACGCTGCTTCCTTTTTAAGGTGCCGCTTCTGTTCACAGGGGGAGTGGCTGCTCCCCCTCTTCCCCCCTGGCTACGCTACTGTATTAATGGAAGCACTGTGCCTTCTGTTCAACTGAGACTCAAAGAGCATTTGTGGCCAAGCCTAAAGCATTTGTTTTAAGTGGAGAGCTCAATCATTGCATACATAAACATATCGTAGCATTCATACAGGCCATCTTCTACATCTCTAACATGGCAGCATTCAAGACTTTGTTCTATAGAATATCTACTCTTAATTTGGATACTATGAGGGTCCAATGCATAATTAAACTCCTCTCTCTAGCTCTAGTACTCTTCCCTGGGAGAATACCTTTGATGGTTTTCTGCTTATTTTAGAACATGACAGCAGCACAGCATGCGGCTTCATCATGGAGCAGGCCTGCAATTTTACCCTTCAAAATACTAAATTAGCAACCCATTATTTAAATTCCACTGAATGTGTCTGAGCAAACAGGAATTGATTCCATCTGGTCCTCTTCACAGGGGATCACGAAACAGGATAGGCAGAGTCGTTGATAGTAATGTACTATTTGAACTGCTTAATTTCTATTCAGGCTAAAAAAAAAAAAAAGAAAGCAAGCAGACCTTGGCGCCAAAATCAGTGGATAAGCATATGGTTGTTTAAATTACATGGCAGGAGAACAATTGGGGAGGAGATGACAACTGGTGTTAAAGGCACAAGGTGTCTATGCCACTTTTTATATTGGTAAGGTTGCTGTTGACAGCTATAAGAATTATACACATTTTAACTATTCAGGATAAACTAGATAGAAACCTGGCTGTGAATTTTTCTGGTATTGATTAGATCTCTGAAGGCTTCAATTGGACATGCAATGTTTTATTTGCTAGTATGTGTCTGTACATGTGTTTCCTTTTACCAGACGTGGATATCTAACTTTAGACACCCAAATTTATATTTAGATGCCTGACCTTGAGTTTGTTGTGCTTCTGCAGCTACCATTGATGTGAATGGGGTTGTGTGTGCTTAGCATCTCTAAAAATCAGGTGAGTTTTATGTAGGGTGACTGCATAGGATGCTGGGTAGGCTAAGTTTACAACATGTCATTAGCACTTGTATAGGCATGTGACTTCTTCAAAGCACAATGAACATTAATTAAATCCTCAAAATGCTCCTGTGAGGAAGGTAATTAAGTATTGTCTCAATTTTATTGATGGGGAAATGGAGACAGACGTCAAATAATTTGCCCGGGGCCATTCTGCAAATCCGTGGCAGACAGCAGTAGATGCCTAGAGCTCCTGGTTCTCAAATCCCTGGTCTCTCTACTACCCCATACTGTCTTTGGTAATGTTGAGCAATGATTTCCAATTTAAGGCCATGCTCCAGCTGTATAATTCATAGCCAGTTAAAAATGGGTTTATATTTAATAGGACTACAGTATGCAGCAAGACCTAGAAATTTGATTACAGCTTAAATCAAGTTTGGGATAACTGTTGTCTCCTATTGAGTTACTTATTAAGCCATCAAACCCAGGCTGATGAATGCAAGTCTGTGGCACCCTTACCTCCCAAATACAAACAAGGAAGATCATCACTACCATCCTTTAAAAATAAATACATTTGCCAATTTTTTCACGTCCTCGAGCCAAAAATAAAACTTAAGAGCTGTCTGCTCTAGTGAAGAGCTACCTAGTTCTGAAAGTGTTTTTATTGACATGGTTAACCGGCTCCTGCAGGAACCATGTTAGTAAAGTCAGCAGTCACCAAGTAGTAGGTGACCTATTAGAGCATGGTAGAGATTAAGGGTGGGATTCTGAAAAACAGGTAAGGGATTTAGGAGCACCAGTCCCATTGATCTTGTTGGAACTGATGCTCCAAAGTCACATAGGCACTTTTGAAAATCTCCCTCTTAGCCCTCAGCCCCTTGCTTTCCTCTTAGTTCTCATAATAGGATTGCTATATGCTTTGCAAACCATGTTCTACAGACTGATATCTTGGTTCTCCGAAGTCACTGAGAGTTTTGCCATGAAGTTCAGTGGGGCCAGGATTTTACTTTGTGTCTTCAAGTGCTGTGACCTCATGTTAGAAAACCATTATGAAGGAATTTAATAGAGTTAAAACTGGTCATGTGATCAGAGCTTTATGTTTTGCAAATTCAAGCATTTATTTTTGAAATGCTTCTATCGGTTATATTTAGGCTAATGGAAAATTGACACGTTCTCAAAGATACACTTCATTTTTTTTAATTGTTTGCTATTTTTGGAGGGGAGATGAGGAGATAGAGTATTTACTATAGATGGGTCCAAATGGAAACAGAATACAAAGCATCTCCCCGCCGCAGGTTTGGGAGCGTGCTGCTGGTTTGGACTGGTGAGTTAGATCCAGGCTGCTCTCTGCAGTTTTGTAAAGAATACCAATCTAGAACCACAAGGGGCCCCTTCCTACCTCTACTTAGTGGACAACACAGTTCTTGCATATTTCCTTCTCGCTAGGCCCTGCCTCTGGTCCAAGCCACCACTCCTCACACCCAAACAGGTCCTGCTCATATCCACAAAGGCCAGTAATCTTTTTTTTTTTTTTTTGGTGTATGGTGCCCGGTAGATGTCATCCTTTTCCAACTCTTTCCACGCTCTTTACAGGCAAAAGAGAAAGATGTTAGCTGGCCACTCCCCTCAGTGGAGTGTGAGAATGTATTGCTAGGTAAGGGTAAGACCTGCTTCCCCAAATTCAAATGCTCTTCTGGCAGTGGGGGCTGGTATACAGGCTCCCTAGGCAGCAGGGAGCAATTATTTGCTCATTGATGTGGCCACCTCTGTATTGCAGGGCACAGAAGCCCTTTATATTGTTGCCATGAAATGAACACCATGAGGGCTTGTAAGACTTGTACTGCAGCTTTAAAATGTCCTCCAATGGAGTGGTATTTACGCCCCCCCCCCCATCATAGAAACCCAGGGAAGATGGATTGGGAGCCTCCTTCCTCAGGAAAGCCTAAGAGCTTCTGGCGTTTCAGAAAAGCAGGCCAGCAGTATTCTCCCCAATCTTGTTCATCTCTTGGCATTAGCTAGAAGGCTGCTTTGCCAGCTATTGCTGGGAGGCAGACTGGTCCATAATAAAAAGTCCATGTTAGGGTAGGTTTATTGCATGATTTTACCCACATTTTGGCAACGTTGAGAATTGAGATTTTGCATGCCTCTGCATTTACATGGATGTATATTGAGAGATGGGGCTTGTTTTATATATATATATTCCTCTTATAGCTGTAGAAATTGGGCAAGAATTATTTGAAGAGGGAAAGAAAGTTATCTTAATATAGCTACCACAAACAAGCAGAGGTAATCTGGAAAGTCTAGAAAACTTTGTATACCTACATGCCCACATTGTGCCCTTGTAAAACTAAACCACAATAGTTACAGGTTTGCCAGAATGAAAACATAGCTGTTCGCGTCACTCTGATTTTTACTGAATAAGCCAGTTGTGAAAAGAAAAACTCCACCAGAATTCTGGCATAGTAAACTTTTAAACACTTAATAATGAATCTTCAGTAACAGACACTATTTTACATGTGTCTTGGTTTGTTTCTCTGGCCAGAACCACCAAAAAAAGGATGAAGACTGGAAGCAAAATCAGAAGAGAATGACAACTGCTTTTACCACCTTTAGAATGAAATGTAGGGACTGAACAACCACAAGAAAGAAACACCACTATCACCTATACCACAGCTCTTCCTTGTGGATAGCACAGTATCGGGCTGATAGCTTGCATTTTAGAAAGTCAAGATGGATGAGGTGATATCTTTTATTGGACCAACTTCTGTTGGTGAGAGAGACAAGATTTTGGGCTACACAGCGCTCTTCTTCAGGTCTGGGAAAGGTACAAGAGTGTCACAGCTAAATACAAGATCAAGCAGATAGTTTAGCATAAGTAGTTAGCACATATTCTAAGAGGCAATTCAAGGTGAAGTGGCCTGTTAATACCCCTGTAGTCATAGGACAAAACGTGGGCTTTAGTGGGTTACAGATTTTTGTAATGTCATAATAATATAAATATAATATAATAAATAATAATAATAATAATAGTAAAGCAGCAGCCGCTGCCAGTATCTTGATTAAGACTATGATTTTTAGCGTCTAGCAAAGTTAGGGCAGCTCTCATTTTGGTGTCCTGGCACCGCAGGGCCAGGGACAGCTCTGTACAAAGTTCAAGGAAGGTGTCCTTGCACATACGAAAATTCTGCAGCTACTGCTCGTCATCCCATACCTGCAGCACAATCGGATCCCACCTCTCAGTGCTTGTTTCCCTGAGCCTAATAGCGACAGTCCACTGTGTACAGCTGCTCCGTGAATGCCAACATCAATCTTTAATTGCTTCTTTTCATGGCACACAGCAGGGCAGGCACCATGGATTCCTGTTCAGATTCGCAGCTCATGATATACTGCAGAATCAGCTGCATTGTGTTCATAATACTCATCACAAGACTGACGAGCAGTGCAGGATCCGTGCTTTCAAGCAGAGATGGTGGGTGCAAAGTTTATTGGGGCAGTTGGAAAACAGCACGAAACACAGTTGGAAGCCCTTGAAATTATGGGATGGAGAAAACTGCATCATGGTGTGGTGATCCATCCCCATCATGCACTATGATCTATTCCCAGAACTCCTAGTCTGAATATATGGCGATTTGCACAGTGGTATCGGTACCTACAGTGCACTGCTCTCGCTCTCAGTGCTAGAGCATCAACTGTGGATGTGCTCCACTGACACAAGGAGCATTGTGTGAACATGCACAAGCGATGCAATTACAGCGGTTTATGATCATCAACGCAACTTCAGTCTACTTAACTCTATAGTGTAGACGTGGCCTTAAAGGCTGCAGTGAAATACATATTTTATTATTGTGAAACTGAGCCAGAAAGGGTTAAGCAACTAGCAGGCTACATGACCCAAATCCATTCTTTAGAGACGTATTTAAAAGTATGTAAATGGTAATTAGGGCCATTCCATGTTAGATAAACTAGAGCTTTGAAATGTAGGGTTGCATTGTTAGAGAATTAGAAGAAGATAGTGAGTGTATTTGTCTGTGTTTATCTATATCTTGTTAGTAGTTAATGTAACCAGACAGTTCCTGTCTGTCACTATGTTATAGTGCAGGGGCTGGCAACCTTCGGCATGCGGCCCATCAGGGTAATCCGCTGGTGGGCTGCAAAACATTTTGTTTATGTTGACCGTCCATAGGCACGGTCCCTTGCAGTTCCCAGAGGCCGCGGTTCACCATTCCCAGCCAATGGGAGCTATGGGAAGCCACAGGCCGTAGGGATGTGCTGGACGGTGCTTCTCGCAGCTCCCATTGACTGGGAACAGCAAACCATGGCCACTGGAAGCTGTGGGGGAGGGGGGGGGCGTGCCTGTGGACGGTCAACGTAAACAAAATGTTTCGTGGCCTGCCAGCAGATTACCCTGATGGGCCGCATGCCAAAGATTACCGACCCCTGTTCTATTGATTCAGAGATCAAAAGGGAATATTAACATTTTGATGAAGCTTGGGTGTAACAATATCATTGTCTATATTTCTCTTTGAAGTTTGTAGTAAATGGTCTATGAACTGCTTAATGGATAATTACCTTATGCTGATGAATGCAACTAATTTCCTGTGAATACATAGGAAATTCTACTTCAAAGCTACAATGCTTCACCCAAGGAATACCTGCTGTCAAGAGGCTGCCAGAGAACTATAAAAAGAACTCTTGGGCCCTGATCCTGCTATCTCAGATCTGCTTAAGCTTCATCAGGGGAAGTTTGAGTCACAAGACTGAGGTCTCCAGCTCGAGTCTGGATCACCCTGATATTGGACATTGGACTATAATCTATGGAACTAATTCTGAAATAACTCTTTGCAACTTTGAAACTCACAATCTCTACTATAAAACTGACCTAAGAAATTTATTCATGTCTGTATGTATAATGATCTTTTAACCAATACTCTCTTTCTCGCACTCTCTTTTCTTCTTTTTAATAAATCTTAGTTTAGTTAATAAGAATTGGCTGCAAACGTGTATTTGGAGAAGATCTGAAATATTCATAGACCTGGTGGGCAACGTGAGTGATCATTTGGGATTGGTAGAACTTTTTATACGATGAACAAGATTTTCAGTAATCCTCATCATATTTGACTTAGCTGTCTGGGTGGGAGTCTGGGATGGATTGCTTTAAGTTTAAGGGAACTATGTTTTTGACTTCCAGGTAACCAGTAAGGTATTGTAGTAGCTGTTTTGTTGCTGGCTTGGTGAATCTAATTATTAGAATAAACCACCAGCTTTGGGCACTGTCTGCCCCATTCTTTGGGGTTTGTCTTGATTGAGCAATCACAGTGTGGCACCCCTGGGACTCTGGTCACATTTATTTATTACACTGTTTCTGCACTAGAACTTCAATGATAACTACCAATACTTTTTACTCAAGACAAATAGTTGAGATATTGCATCATGTTTTTAATCTAATCTTAATTATAGGAGAAGTTTATTCATTTACATTTACTTCTGGGATTCATGAAATTTGAATATTTTCTTATTAAAATCACCAAAGGGAATAGGATATGAAAAGCATGATTCACATACTAGTGAAGTAGCTTGAAAGCAGTGGTTTGATAATTATTTTGTTTTTATTCGCTATGAGGAACATTTTCAAAGGGTGTGTGGGAGGTAAAAATTCCCTTTACTAATCTCAAAATTTACCCCCCACTCTACAGATTCATGAAGAATTCATGCAGTTGTTACATAGATTTCAGGGCAGAATTTGCTCCAAAAATGTGGAACATATCAAATGATACTAAGTAAATCCTCTGGGTAAAACCCTTCTTAACTTCTCTGAATGTTTGCTTCTGTACGATTAAAAAGGTAAATTTTTTGAGCTAATAAAAATCAAAATCAGAATGCTAACTGGCTACATGCTTTGTTTTCATGTGCTGAGCAGTTTTGCTTAAATATCTGTATTAATTAGATAGCTTTTGTTGTGCTCTCCTCAGTTGTGTTTCAAAAAGTATGATTTCCTCACACTGGGTTTTCCTTGTTCTGTGTTTCTAAGTGAAATATGAAATTTTCAAGGGATTCAATTTTCTCTGTCCCAGGCAAATACAAGTATTCTGCCTTAAGGTCCATTCTAAAGGGTTCCCATAGAATTATCAGGGATATTTCTTCACTACTATTATATTTCTCTGTCTATGAATTGTGCATTTCCTGTAAGTCAGTTATTAAGTTGCCATAATGTGGTTTAAGATCTAGGAGTTACCTGTAGGAACAGCAGGATTGGGGAGGGCTAAAAAATAAAGGAGGGAAAAGATATTGCAGTTTAAGGACCAGATTCAACCCTGCAGGTGCAATTAGCTCCTGTTGGAGACAAGCTGCTTTAAAATCCATTTGGGGCTCCATAGGACTGCTGCTGATAGGATTGCCCTAGGAAACATACTAAATCAATGCACCTCCTGGCTAACCTGATCCCTTTGGACCCCACCTACTTTATGAGCCACTGGCCCTAAACCTCTCAGCAAAACATGGCTTATGGGTGGTTTACTCCATTGCACTATCGTTCCTGCACATTTTCTACTACCATGGACCTATATCCTGGATTCTACTGTCTGTTCTGGAGATAAAAAGGTTTATCTTGTAATAAACCAGGCTTTCAGAATGCTGTAGAAACCAAAACTTTCAGAAGTTTGGGCAGTAATAGCTAGCCATTTGGACTCAAATGGGAGTTGGATGACAAGGGGACTTTCAAAGCTGGTGTCTGAGTGCCCAGTGGCTTGAGCACGCCAATAGGGCAGGGTGGGGACGTGGTCTCAGGGATGGGCACACAGACAATTTGCAGAAGCATCAGCGGCTTGTATTCTTTATATTATGCTAGCACCTAAAAGCCCCAAACAGATTGGGCCCCTATCGTGCTAAGCTCTTGTCACTGGATCTCTAGTTGCAGCCTCCCATTTACCAACTATGACTCTTTTAGCAGGTCTAATTTAGGCTGGTCACTGCAGGAGACTTTCCTTCAGGAGAAATGACCAGTGGCTAATTAAAGTGACAACACAGTGTTTTAAAACAAACATATTTTCTATTTACCCAACGGTACATAACAAGCAGATAAAAGGATTAAAACAAAAGGCCTACACCATAGGTCTTACCTAAACGTTATACGTTCCATCCAAGTTTTGGTAAATTCCACTTAGCCCAGGTACCTTGACAACAGGCTGCTCTTCTTCAGGTTCTTGGTTTCTCTATCCTGCAGCATTTCCCTCCAGCCGTTGTGGTCCACTTACCCTCCTCTCTCTCCGGGTAGGATTTATTTAATTTATTTATGTATTACCATTTAGTGTCCTTTTACTTTTGGCCCCAACCCTAAAAAAACAAGCCTGGTAACTTGGCTGGAGCTGGGACGATAGGCATTTCCCAGTTAATAGCCCAATCATTGTTTTCTTAAGGGCTCTTAGTATTTGCCCTGGAGATGTTATCTCTGTCATGATTTCATTTCCTGTTTGCTATTCCTAGCAGCTCCTTTAGATTTTAATCCATACAGACAGACAAAATAATATCAAATAGGTAATAGAGGTACATGCAATAGTCATAAAAATATATAGCTAGGTATCTCCCTCATTTTCCATAGCTCTCTTCAAGCATATGAAGAAAACATTCCCTGTCCCAATAATGTTACAGTGCAAGACTCTCAAGGGCTGCTCCAGGTATCTAACCTTAGTTGTGTTGGCTGAATTATTAGAGCCGTGAGATAGAAGTTAAAGTGCTCAAGCAGCAACCCTCACTGGCTGCTATCCATCCTAGGCACCCTTAAAAACCCAGAGGACAGAGTAAGGAACCTCAGGCGCACACAGGAGAGAAATAATGAGAAAGAGGAGGGGAGGATTTACTGAGGATTAACAGAATTAATAAAGAAGGAGGAGAAGAGTAAGAATTAGGATCAAGACTAGGAAAGGTGGAAGAAGGAGGAATGAGCTGGGGCACACAGTTGTATTAATTTAGTTGGACTATACAGGCCAAAGACGTTGTAACATAACCCAGTTATGGTCCAACATTAAACAGAGTGAAACAAGGTCTAGGGTTTGATATATAGAGAGATTAACCTGCTTAATACCATGGCAAACATCATAAGATTCAAACCAAAGGTTAGAAATTTATTGATTGAAAAAACACGAAAGGGAAAAACTCAAAACAAGGCATAGAGTAATGAAACTGAAATTGATTATGAAAAAGAAAATTAAAACCTATAAAAGTTTTTTTTTTTGAGACAGTGAATAGTGGTTAAAATCTCATTTAAACAGACTTTTTTGGTTGTGGAGAAAGGGATAATTCTATTGTTTAATTTTGAATTCAGAATGATAGTCAATCACAGAAGGGAAAGAAGATTTAGTTGGGGTTGGTCCTGTTTTGAGCAGGGGTTTGGACTAGATGACCTCCTGAGGTCTCTTCCAACCTTAATCTTAAAATAAATAGAGATATGCCAATCTCCTAGAACTGGAAGGACCTTGAAAAGTCATCGAGTCCAGTCCCCTGCCTTCACTAGCAGGACCAAGTACTGTCCCCTAACAAATTTTTTTTTATTTTTTTTTGCCCCAGATCCCTAAGTGGCCCCCTCAAGGATTGAGCTTACAACCCTGGGTTTAGCAGGCCAATGCTCAAACCACTAAGCTATCCCTCCCCGCCTTCTAGC
This sequence comes from Macrochelys suwanniensis, assembly GCA_033296515.1. Lineage (NCBI taxonomy): Eukaryota > Metazoa > Chordata > Testudines > Chelydridae > Macrochelys > Macrochelys suwanniensis. The sequence goes on from CM065779.1 coordinate 81,066,038, forward strand.
ATTAAGAGATAGGATGGATGGTAAAGATGGGGAAAATATAGCTTTTGTTGATGTTTTCAGGATAGGCACAGGTAGTCAGTCACAGATGGGTGCTTTAGGCTGGCAGGATGGCCAGGACAGCTGATACTCTGGTGTCCAGTTAATCTTCCCAATCAGGGACATCTGGTTAGGTCCCTTTTATTCACTAGGAAGAACTGATATCTTGTCCTACTCTGCAGATGCCGTGCAGTACAGTTGATTTCAGGATCAGGTAAAAAAGGGTGGGGGTGGGAGGACAGGAGGAAGACTGGGAAAGAAAAGAGAAAATAGCAGGATCTCACATACAACAGATTGGGTTCTGGTGCAGTGATGATGATGATCAAGCATCACCCCCAAGGTCTGGTGTCTCAGCAACAATCCTTCCACTGCAGCCATGGTGATGGTAAAAATTCTTAATCTGTTCTCTCCCAAAGTCTCTTTTTAAGGGCCACAAACAGGCCAGGGATGGAAAAAATCCATCCTTTCATTGTTTTGTCCATCTGTTAGGCCCAATTTTGGTTCCTTGATTTCTGCTCCTTTTGTTTACCCATCATAATCTTAAAAAGGTATAAGTAGACCTTTTGTTTAAATTAACACATTCTGTCTCCTTCTCACATCTTTACTTAAGCAGTTGTATATAACAAATTGTGACAATTCATGGGCCTTTACCTACTTTTCACCAGTTGAGTTTACAAATTAGGGTAGACCTTTAGGCTCAATTATCACAACACACAATAGAAGGAGAGGGGTTGACTAGGACAGTTCACAGAGCCTACAGTGCAGCACTTAAATATATCATGAAGATTCATGAAGCAAGTCAGGGAAAGGAGGCAGCAGGGCAGAGAGGCTGAGCCTCAGAAAAGCAGGACAAGGTACCCATACCCTCCTAACGGAATAAAACTGTTTTTTAGAATATTAGATGTGTATTTTGCAATGTTAACATGCATGTGAAATAGCATTTTTCAGCTGCACAAGAACAAACCACCACAAGAGTTGTAGATTTGATTAATCAATCAATAGACGCCCTTGGAAGGATGTGATTTATTAATTGGCTTCTTGGGTGCTAATCAATGGATGATTAGGTTTAAGCAATAGATTACTGTCCTGGTAACAGTGTTTATGCTCGTTAGAATAATGAACAAGATTAGAATGTACTAACACATCAAAGGAGAGATTCCCCATTATTCATTCTAAATAAACTCATACACTGAAGCATTTAGGAAGAACTAGGGGAGAGACAGTGAGAGAGAGCGCACTGCTTGTAGAACAGATGTCTTAAGCATACACACTGAATTCTAATGAGATGGGCTGAGGCGGTGATCTGTTCAGGCTAAGATTCATGTTGAAGTCAAAAGCAAAGCTAAGCTTTGGGTCCGTATTCAGTGAAATTTTAAAGAGTTCTCCCATCTAGGCCACACCAAACCTTATTCATTCAGAGATATATACACATTTATTTTATACATCACAAAGTAATGTAAGCATTACAGACTTCACACACTGCTAGCATGCTTGTGATTGCTCCAAAAGTCCCGGCTTCAGTGATAGAGAGTGAGCACAATAAAGTTTATAATATTTTTTAATCTGCTGCTAATTTTAGCAGGCTGGCAACATGTGCAGTGTTGGTTGGATGTGTTTGCTTTTGAGATATGGATGCAGATTTGTAGATATGTAAGAACCTTCCCTTGGGTATGTGGGGTGGGGAGGAGGTTGATTTTTTTCCTCAATCATTTGCAATACCGTTAAAGCTAAAGAATTTGTAGCCCTGTGCATAGGAGCCGACTTCCGTCGGCCCCGCAACGTCACCCGGCGTCCGGGGCAAAGGTAAGTGCTCCGGTCACGGGCACGGGGCTGGCGGGGAGCTGCCGGTGGGTGCTGAGCACCCACCAATTTTTCCCCGTGGGTGCTCCAGCCCCGGAGCACCCACGGAGTCGGTGCCAATGCCCCTGTGAGTTTCAGATATGGGGTGCAGCACACATTGCCATGTATATGGAATGTGCAGTAACTGATTATACAAGCTGGTGATCTGGGATGAGGATGAGATATTTACTATAGTATACTAAGAAGCTGGTACGGTCCAGTGGCTAGTGCATTAACCCAGACTTAAGAGACCGGGGTTCAAGTTTCTGCTGTGCCACAGGCTTCTTGTATGGCCTTGGGCAAGTCATGTAGTCGCCGTCCTTCAGTTTACGGATTGTTACCTGCTAGGCAAGGTTTGGACTGGCAGAGCCATGAAGAGTTTGGTGGTAGGGCAGAGAAGCTGGTGTGTCAGGGAGCTGAGACACAACTTAGCAATAGCAAACTTCTCAGTTGCTGAGTTTGGGAAGGGAACACAGTAACTCACATTTCTGGGAACCCCAGCAGGGTATTGCATTGGTGTAGTCTAACAGAATTTACACACAGCTTGCTATTTGACTGAAGTTTACACTTCAGGCACTGGTATAATAGCTTGAAGTGATTCTCAAGTGGGCAAACTGGTTCTAGTCCAAGAAAGAAAATAATAAAACTGTAACCTATTTATTTTGGGTACAAGGAAATAGAACAGCAGCAAGGGTGAGATGAGCAAAGAAATGTATGCTAAAAACACCAGAACACAAGAGAATCATACTCAGATTGCTGCATATTCTATACAGGAAAAAGGCCAGATGAGTTGAAAAACCTACTCACAGAGGTCAAATGGCTTCCTGGGATATATCTGAGGTCCCAGAGTCTAGAGCTGGAGAGAGACTGCAGCTGAAAGGCTTCAAATCCAACACAAACAGGAAGTGAGGGAGAAAGGAATGCCACCATGAAATCAAGATGTGGGGACTAAGGACTGACAATCAAGCAATAATCAATCATACCCAAGGAACACACAGCTGGCATAAATTATGCCCTGCATGCACACAAGCTGACTGTATAAAAGGATATCTTATCACTTTTAAAAGGCTATGAAAAGTACATAAAGTACCAGAGGACAAGAAAGTCCCCACACTGATTGCAAAGCTGTCTAGTAAAGTGTTGAATGTATTTAATAAAAGGCCAATTGAACAGGCTATGAAATATGAGTTTTAAAAGTCTGTATTGCAGAGGTTTCAAATTACTCCTGAAGTGTAGAGTAAAATCTAGAGGTCTCAGAATGAATAACATGATGAGTCAGAGAACATACGTATAAATTGTGCGATTTGATGAGAAATGGGCCAAGTGGAAGGGGGCAGAGAATTATGACCAGTAGTTTGAGCTCTTTGTGCAGGAACAGTTCCTTAGAATATCTTCTGAAGAGATCAGACAAGCTATTTGGGATAAACCCCTGGATTCTGTCCCAAAAGCGGCAGATTTAGCTGATGCCTTGTACAAACGAAGGTGCCCAGTGAGCACAAAACCCAAAGGGAGGGGCAAAAGCTTAGTGTAAAGGGGGATCTTATTTTACCCCTGGGGAAAAAGGAGGGTGGTTGGGAGCCCAGGCACGCACTTCCCCAAAATAGGTCCCCTCTTTGGAATCTCACTAGCAGACCCCCTGAGGAAGAACATGGAAAAAGGAGGATCCCCACAGAGTCCAAGGTGCTAATTGCTTCTCAAGTAACGGATAACTTAGGGGTTCATACCCCTCCTCTCTACAGTCCAGTCAACCTTTGAAATGTATTCTTCTGAAATGTATCCTCAGATATAGTTCTGTGCATTCCATGCTGTCTTCTCCATGCTCCACACTTCCCCTATGCTGTGTCCTACCAAAAGGGAGGAGAGAGAATCTTGATTGTACTGATTTTACCAGTAGGCATCCAGAGGTTGTGGCTTTACCTAATGTAGAAGTTGACTCACTAGTTTCAGCAGAGTGGATTTCCCTAAAGAGATTTTTATGAGATCATAGGTTAAATTTCATGTCCCAGCTATTCAGTGAATTATGGATGTTGTGTGGAGTGAAACAACTAAAGGCTATCTCATATCACCCAGAGACAAATGGTTTGGTGGAGAGGTCAATGCTGGGGATGCCTGCAAACAAGAGGGCCCAGGACTATCTGTTATTTGCTTATACAGAAGTGCCCCAAGCATCAACAGGTTTGCCTCAGTTGATCTTCTATATGGAAGAAAAGTGAGGGGACCTCTGGATCTCATCAGAGACTCTTGGGAAGAGGAAACTGAGACAGAGAAGGAGCCTGTGACTGAGTACATATGAAGATTCAGAAAAGAGTTAAGAGCCATGATGGATGTGGTTCAAACTACCTCACTAACAGCCAGATCAAACAACAGGCTTGGTCTGATAACAATGCTTGTGAATACTCTTTTGATGTAGGGGACTCTGTGCTGCTGCCAATCCCTGTGAAAAAACACAAAATGCAAAACTCATGGGAGGAACCTTTAGAAGTGATTAAAAAGGGTGAATGAATGCACATATGTAGAAAGAGCTCACAGTAAAGCTGCTACACAAATGGTATAGGTTAATAACCTTAAGCTTGTAATAGTGAGGAAGCAATAATAAAAACAGTTTGTTGTGTTGAAGGGGAAACTGAGGCATCAACTCCTGGATTTGAGGGCTGGATGTCAAAATGACTCATCACTTGAATGCATTGAGGTATGCAGTGGGTTAATGCAAGCTGAGAAGCAGAAGTATGTCTCTACTGCAAGCATACAAGCATGTATTCTGCAGCAAGCCAGGTAGGACTCAGTGATGACCCATAAAATCATCACTATGGGATCTCAGCTTGCACCAGTTGGGTCTACCATACCACTGGCAAGGTGCAAGAGCACCATCATACACGAGATACAGAGCATGCTGGACATGGATGTGATTTAAAGAGTCTGACAGTTCCTGCGCATCACCTCTTGGTCCCCAAGAACGAGAACACTAAGATTTTGCGTTGCGTATGGAAAATACAACGTTGTCACTGTTCCAAATGCTTATCCGTTGCCCAGAGTTGATGATATGCTTGATATCTTGTTTTGCTCAAAATATTGTAGCACTTTTGATCTTGTGAAAGGTTATTGAATGAAATGCACAGAAAATAAATCTGCTTTTATTATTGATACGTGACTGTAGGGGTTCAAAATGTTACCTTTTGGATTAATTAGTGCTGGAGCCACTTTTCAGAGGCTGGTCAATCAAATTTTAAATGGATTATAATAGTGGTTCTCAACCCGGAGTCCAGGGCCGCATGGGGGGCCACGAGCAGGTTTCATGGGGTCCACCAAGCAGGGCCAGCATTAGACTTGCTGGGGTCCAGGGCAGAAAGACAAAGCCCCACTGCTTGGGCTGAAGCTGAAGCCTAAGAAATGTAGCTTTGTGGTGGCCCCTGTGGCATGGGGCCTCAGGCAACTGTCCTGCTTGCTACCCCCTAATGCTAGCCCTGGATTTTCTATGTAGAAAAACAGTTATTGTGACACAGGTGGGCCATGGAGTTTGTATAGCATGTTGGAGGGGCCGGAGAAAGAAAAAGGTTAAGAACCCCTGGATTACAAAACTTTGCAAGAGATTATGTTGATGATATTGCAATATTTAGCAACTCTTGGTCAGATCAAATTAAACGCTTGGGAACTGTACTGTGAAGTCTCAGAAATGTAGGTCTGATTGTTAAGGCCTCTAAATGTAAAATTGGAGCAGAAAAAGTTCCTTATTTGTGACATTGGGTAAGGGTTGGTCAAATCTCACCTGACCCTTTGAAGGGAGAAACTATTATTAATTGGCCTGTGCCTCAGATCAAAAGGCAAGTTCAATCTTTCATAGGCTTGGTTAACTACTATTGCTGATTTCTATATGGCTTCAGGGAGGTTGTATCTGCAGTAACAGATTTGCACCAAAAAGAAAGCCAAACAAGTGGTGTGCTGGCTGCTCATCAAGAGGGTTTGGATAAAGAAAATCTTGTCAGGAAAGCCTGTTCTGGCCAGTCCAGATTTTGACAAAATGTTTGAACTCTGTACAGATGCATGAGACATTTGCATTGCAAAACAAAACAAAAAACAAAAACAAACCACCCATAGGGGGAGGAACCAGCATGGAGTCTACACCAGACAAGGCTTCTACACCCAGCAAGGGAAAGGAACTTTATCTGGAGATGACCTTCAGAAGAACAGATTTCAAAGGTTTACTAGACTATAAAGAGAAGGTGCATGAACCCCTACATGATCCTTCACCTGAGGAGACAAAGGAACTGAGCACTCTGAGTTCTGTGAAGGTTCCAGGCTAACAAACTGGTCAGCCATGCTGGAAGAAAGGCTGATGAGAAAGACGTTTTTGAACAAAGGACTTTAGTTTGGTAAGTTAGACTGAAGTCTTAGGGTACATCTATACTTACCCGTCGCATCGGAGGAGTCCAATCGATCTTCTGGGTTCGATTTATCGCGTCTTGTCTAGACACGATAAATCGAACCAGGAAGTGCTCCCCCGTCGATGCCGGTAATCCTGCTCTGCGAACGGAGCAGGCAGAGTCGATGGGGGAGCACTTCCTGGTTCGATTTATCTGAAGTTGCGTATCTTACTTCGAACTTCGGGGCTAGTGTAGACCAGCCCTTAGAAGTGTAGTCTTAGGCTATGGCTACACTTGCAGCTGTAGAGCGGTTTGAGTTAAACCGCTTTATTTCTTGACTTGAGCAAAGCTTTTGATACAGTCTCCCACAGTATTCTTGCCAGCAAGTTGAAGTATGGGCTGGATGAATGGATGGTAAGGTGGATAGAAAACTGGCTAGATGGTCGGACTCAATGGGTAGTGATCAATGGCTCCATGTCTAGTTGGCAGCCGGTATCAAGTGGAGTGCCCCAAGGGTCGGTGCTGGGGCCGGTTTTGTTCAATATCTTCATTAATGATCTGGAGGATGGTGTGGACTGCACTCTTAGCAAGTTTGCAGATGACACTAAACTGGGAGGAGTGGTTGATACACTGGAGGGTAGGGATAGGATACAGAGGAACCTAGACAAATTAGAGGATTGGGCCAAAAGAAATATGAGGAGGTTCAACAAGGACAAGTGCAGAGTCCTGCACTTAGGACGGAAGAATCCCATGCACTGCTACAGACTAGGGACCGAATGGCTGGGCAGCAGTTCTGCAGAAAAGGACCTAGGGGTTACAGTGGACGAAAAGCTGAATATGAGTCAACAGTGTGCCCTTGTTGCCAAGAAGGCTAATGGTATTTTGGGTTGTATAAGTAGGGGCATTTCCAGCAGATCGAGGGACGTGATCATTCCCCTCTATTCGGCACTGGTGAGGCCTCATTTGGAGTACTGTGTCCAGTTTTGGTCCCCACACTATAAGAAGGATGTGGATAAATTGGAAAGAGTCCAGCGGAGGGCAACAAAAATGATTAGGGGGCTGGAGCACATGACTTATGAGGAGAGGCCGAGGGAACTGGGATTGTTTAGCCTGCAGAAGAGAAGAATGAGGGGGGATTTAATAGCTGCTTTCAACTACCTGAAAGGGGGTTCCAAAGAGGATGGATCTAGACTGTTCTCAGTGGTAGAAGATGACAGAACAAGGAGTAATGGTCTCAAGTTGCAGAGGGGGAGGTTTAGGTTGGATATTAGGAAACACTTTTTCCTAGTAGGGTGGTGAAGAACTGGAATGGGTTACCTAGGGAGGTGGTGGAATCTCCTTCCTTAGAGGTTTTTAAGGTCAGGCTTGACTAAGCACTGGCTGGGATGATTTAGTTGGTGTTAGTCCTGCTTTGAGCAGGGGGTTGGACTAGATGACCTCCTGAGGTCCCTTCCAACCCTGAGATTCTATGATTCTATTAAACCAGCCTTCGGAGAGCACACTAGGAAAAGCGCTCCAGTCTGTCCACACTGACAGCTGCAAGCACACTGGTGTGGCCACATTTGCAGCACTTGCAGTGGCATTGGGAGCAGTGAATTATGGGCAGCTATCCCAGTGTTCAAGTGGCTGAAACGTGCTTTTCAAATGAGGGTGTGGGGTGGAGTGTGACAGGGAGCGTGGGGGAGAAAGTAGATTTTTGGAGTGCTGAAAGTGTTTCAGTACGCTATCAGACCCCCCCCCCCCCCCCCCGACTCCCGCCTCTCAGTCACTCACTCACAGCAAACATTTACTGATGCAGATAAGCAGCCGGGAGAAGATAAGCAGCCACTGTTTGAAACGGAGCTTTGAAACCACACTTCCGCATTCCTCAGCCAATTTCACAACAAAGAGAAGAGAGGCTTAAGCTTAATGGAATTATGGGATGGCTTCCGGAGGTCAATCACTGCGTAATAACGTTACTCCCTGTTTACACTGACCCTGGAGCATCTCAGCCAAGACGCAACAGCTGTTAATCCTCTCGGGGAGGTGGAGTACCAGAAGCACTCCAGCCAGGGAGTTACAGTGCTCTACGTGCCTTGCCAATGTGGACGGGTAGTAAGGTAGAGCGCTCTAGGAGGCTTTATTGCAGTATAAAGTGCAAGTGTAGCCAAGCCCTTACTTTTGTTTGTTTGTAACCATTTCTCTCTTTATTCCTTATATTTGATATCACTTAAACCAGTGTCCTTTTATTAATAAACGTATTTACCTTTACTATAAACCAGCTCAGTGCTTTGATTGAAATAGAGAGTGTTTGTTAACCCCAGTTAAGGCAATAATCTGCTGTGTACTGTCTTTTTAAAGGAGCAGCAAACTTCATAAGGTTTTGAGAGTCATACAGGAAGAGGGAGTTGTGCACTGCAGAAAGACTTCTCTGACCAACTTGGGAACTGGGGTTTACTGATTTACCTGCTAGGCAAGGTTTGGAGTGGCAGAGTCCTGAGGCATTTGCTTACAGAGCAGACAAGCTGCTGTGTCTCGGAGTGGAGACACAGCCTACTGCACACAGCAAAGCTCTCACTTTCTAGGGTGGAAAAGGATAACACAGTAATTCACAATTCTGGGAACACCAGAAGGGTGTCCCAAGAACTATGTAAATACCTTAGATGCATACATGCCATGGTTTAGATGTTTCTGATAAATTTGATCAGTAGCTACCTGTTCCAATTACTTAGCACATTTTGGAGGTTTTCAATTTCATCCTTTGTTTTCATCCTTTGGCTTTTGTCAATAGGCTCTGAGTGCAAGGACAGCAATGACCACTCTATGGGCTCATTTACCAGGATTTTCTTTTCAAAGCTTCATTAGGTCAAAGGAGCTGCCAAGTCTGAAAACAGTTGTTTTTTATATCAGCATCACATTCTCCAGCACCATAAAATGTTCTTTTGTCCGTCTGATGAAGTCTCTCACTGTGCAGTGAGCGACTTGAGCCCTTGTGATGCAGCAAGAGCAAGAGACCATAAAAACAGAAACTTTGTTTTTAGTGTCGAGAATAGCAAAGATTAGGGCAGACAAAAAACAACATCAAGAAGATCTGTTGTGGCAGTTCTCATGTTTCTGTCCACTATGAATAACTTCAAATGGAGTCTCTCTTGATACACACACATATAGCTCTACTTGTAAAGTTTGATCTTTGTATGGACATTGTGTACTTGGCTAAACCTCTGCCTTAAACAATCAGTAATTTTCAGTTGAGTTATAATCCTCACCTGTTAGTTGATTATGGGATTCGGGTGCAGACCTGTTCAGGCAGCTTCAAAATGTATTTTCAAATTGTATTTTTAAATCAAGTATCAAACCCACAACCCAATTTCCACATAAAGATATGCTGAGATGTTTAATTTATCTATTACAGGATTCTAGTGCATTTTGTTCTCAAAATAAACCAGCAAAGTTGTGACTGTTTCCTGTACAATTAAAAAGGCATATTTATGTTTGAGGGGCTAATTGTACTGCACCAATGCTAATATACATTCTGACTAGCTTATCTGCTATCTTTACTCTGTTGATAGTCCCCTGTGTCATTACAGTCTGAGAACAGAATTTTTCCAGTTGAGTTTTGAAAGCTGTGCAAGACTTTCAATTACACAAGGATTTCCTGTCTGAACCAACTATGAAAGTCCATGTGAAAGATATTTGTGCAACTATGAATCCTATAGTGTGTTCGGATATGATCTGGAACAAGTAGCATATGCGATTATGATAAATGACACTAATTATTGCACCCATTGGGAGTCATAGTCATCAACTATTTTCATTATTGTAGCTGCACAGGACTTCACAATTGATCATTCAGAATACAGAGTTCAGAAGCTTTTGCTTAAAAAAAAAAATCCTACAAGCCCCTAGAATCTGAACTGAAGGAGAATCTCCTTCAGCTGTTATAGAACATATATCCTTAGTAGCTGCCAGGGAGCGACATGATTAGACATACTTGGACAGGTTTGACATACTTTGCAGTGGAGGGCAATGTGCGTATATACACATGCTAACCTGAGAATCAGGAGAATTTAGTTCAGAAAAGTTAGTAGCAAAAATGGCAACAGATTGATTGGTTCATGTCTACTAAAGATGAGAGTGGCAGAGTTCAGAGGCCATATTACAATACCTTAATTTGTAAGTTATATATTAAAATTCAGAAATCAAACTGAAAGCCTATAATTCTGATTTCAAGATCTAGGAAAGAGCTATTGCTCAGATATTCATTCAGGTAATTAGATGCTTTTGGGTATGAGAACAAATTATTAATGGTTTGATTTCTGTCAAAACTTCCAGCAAATTGCACAAAGTATCAGTTGACTTAAAATATATACTAGGTTTATTGTAACTCTTCAATAAAATTCCTGGTACTAACAGTTCCATACATCTTTTCTCTCTGCTGGTAGCAAATTCGTAAAAACTACCTGAAACTACCATTTTTTATTTCCCAAATATTCATGAGTGAAGAAATAGCTATTGCAGCGATAAGCACCTTCCAAATATCCAAAATAGATTTAAAAAGCAGAGTTGCATGACTTTGATCCTGAGGTAAGTTTCACTTCTTTGAAGAAACAGACTTTCCCACATAATCTGAAAAACAGTGAAAAATTAGAAATGAGATCGCAAAAACATGATGATGAAATTCTGGGCCCATTGAAGTCAAAGGCATATATCCCATTGACTTTAGTGGGGCCAGGATTTCACCCCATGTTTTCATGAAGGCTTCCATTCTCCCCCACCACTGTACACTGGTTTTAACAACTAGTAGCTTAGTATAGTTTTGCATAGTGAGGTTGTCAAAGGTCTAGTGTACTGATGAGATGAGATTTTATACAATGATGGAACAGTTAAATATTGATACTGTATTCTCTCCTCTAAATATAAGATTTCAAAGAGTCGGTTGAGGTGGGCCTGTTGAATAAGTAGATATTTCTCAGGTTTAAGGGAGTATCCCAATGACATGAAATCTAAACTGTAAATCTAAAGAATCTTCAAGGATGCTCAAGGCTGGCAAATGAGAGAGTAGCGAATTCGCCAAGCTTTGGAAAAAAGTGTCAGTTTTATTAAATCACCCATCCTCTTATTCCTCACAGTAGCTTGTTTCTCCCCTGATTTTCTTTAACCCTGTTGGTTGGCCAGGAAAAAAATTCTTCCCGTCCATATTCCAGACCAGGTAAAAGTTCTTCAAGATTACTTATCTTTTGAATGTACTAATGGAATCTGTAAAGCTGGCTTGTTACTCCCAAAACCTTCAAATGTCTAACAAATGGCTATTTGTTTTTGATTCCTTTAATATGCTAAAGGAAGATGATTTCTCTTGTCTTGTACTCTTAAAATCCTCAGCTAGGCCGAATCTTCATTTAAAAATATTTGCTTTCAGTTCTTGCAACACAGCTGGTATTGAAAACTGCCTGGAGAGCCAGTGCATAAATGTACGAACAACAGCCATCCTTTAACAAGCACTGTATGAACAAAAAGCCATATTTATATTTTATGAAGTATTCTAAAACTGTCTTTATGATACATTCTGAAATAACATTACATAGCATAAGAACTCTAGACAGCAATGCAGCTTTTGGATTGGGTGCATTATACCAATTAAGGGTGACTCCTGTCACCCTTCAGTGCATTATACCAATTAAGTATACCCCAAACGGTATAACTTTCCCCACATTTTTGCAATATAGTTTCCATTTTGCACTTTAATAATAAGATACGTTATCATAGACCTTCAATGAGTAAGTGACATTGTCATTTCTTTGAGATCACATGAACTTTAATGATTTAAAGTGTATGAAAAATTTCTGTCTGTTTTAGGCAGGTTTAGGAGAGGAGGGGAAAGCCACTCAGGGACCTTCTTCCGCCTCTAGTGTGCTCACCTGCAGTAGAAGGTAGAATTAGATGTCCCATTTAAACAAATGCTAGTTGGGAGCCCAAACTGATTCACCATATAAAAGTTCTAGCTCACCATATAAAAGTTAAACCATATTCTGGAAATCATATTCTGGAAAACTTAATCCCTGAGGTTCAGGTTCTTCCCTAGAGGTCAGATTTTTTTAAAGTATTAGTATGCATTGTGGCCCTTTACCTCTGCAACTTGGAGGGACTTGGTCCTGGTCTACAACTAAAATGTAGGTCTACCTAGCTACCTCGCTCAGGGCTGTGAAAAATGTTCACATCTTGAGCATCAAAGCTAGGTCAGCTTAACCTTGGTGTAGACATGGCTAGGCTGATGGCAGGATTCATCCACTGACTTAGCTACCACCTCTTGGAAAGGTGGAGTAACTATATGACGGAAGGGTTTTTCCATCAATGTAGGAAGTGTCTACACTAGAGCAGCATAGCTGTGCTGCTGTAGTGCTTCTAATGTACCCTCAATATCCCTAGAGTCTTCATACCCACACTGTTAATTGATTCTCATCTTCTCAAATTTCTTGTTTAATACAGAATTTTCCTAATTGAAGTGCACCATTAACCTCATCTATAATTTCTCTTTCTCAGCATAGTAAGAACAAGACCAATCAATGGTTTCCTTTTATTTGACCTCCAAGTCCTGTAATTAATTTATTCCCCTCAGTAATCTTAGAGGATTGCATAGTCAAATTTGCCTTTCACAATTTCATGTCATCTAATATACCACAGTGGTGGGCATAAAATGTAGAAATTTCAGGCAGTAAAACACTGTGGATAGATCTCTGAAGATGCACTTAACATCCATTTTCCAAGTCAGTTGGTGGAAATGAGGGAAATGCTGTAGTAATGGGTCGGAGCAATAGAAATATGCTATCAATCATTAAGTGCCTTCTTTTTCCTCATTTTACAGCTTTACATTTGTACATGTGCTTTATTAATTTCTTGAAGCTCAGGGTAAATACAGAAGCATACCCATTTGCCTTCCCTTATTTGACAAGCTCCTGGATTTGTAAATTCTTAGGAGAATCACTTTAAGATCAATTGTAGAATTGGCTTGAAGGATTAGTAACAAGTTATTGACCCTCTCCCATCTAGGTTGTCAGCACAAATCCAGCCCAAGTCAACAGTGACTAAGAGGTATTATCACTGAACTCTGGTGTATTTGAAAGAGGAGTGAGTGGTTTCAACCCAGATCCTAGTGGACCCCTTTACCAAAACCACAGCTGGCACTGCTCAGCTCTCCTCTCTCAGAAGAAAGGCCATAGATACCAAACAAACAACTTATCCTTGTTTCACGCTGTTCTGGTCTGTGCTGCATGGACACCTGCTGCCTATACCGTATTTGTTCTGTGAACATGGGACTATGTGGTCAGGCATTTTTGCCTTATTCTCAGCCTTAGGATGAGATGAATCATTTTGAAGTGTTATATACAATAATCAATACAGACTTTGTTTTGAAATAAAACACTAAGACTATGTCTCTAAAGGTTTAATGAGAGGCTGCCTCATAGATGACCTTATTCAATAGCAACTCTTGCACCATTTCCATTCTACTTGTTCGGTGCTACAGGATAAGGCAATGCCAACACAGTGGTAATCGCTTGTGCTGCTGTTAATTTTAACCACCCTATCAATAAGCAGCTGCCTTTCAAGTTATAAAAAGGATTCCATTATCATCAAGTTGAGAGAATGAGATCATTTGTACTAGTAGTGCTATGAAAAGCTGTAACATAGCTGAAACCTAACACAAGCTTAAAACATAGCTAGGGATGAATTTATCATTGTACAAGAAAGGAGATAACAAGAGCCTCTTTTAAGTTATTAAAATTCTAATGGAAATTGACCACAACCACTGTTAAAAGCTGTAGCTCCTTAGTAAAATATTAAACTACCATCACAATAAAAATAATTAAATTAATCAAGCATCTGTCAGATAAAGACAAGGACATTTTGAGAGAAGACTAGAACCACTCATAGAAGTGTTTTACTGTGAGAAGTGGCTTTGTAAGAACAGCATTGAGGGGTTCTGCATTTACTGTGTCTCACTGATTTTCATATCAGCTTTGCTCAGTTACCAGTAAAAGGATGATTTTTTTAACTGTCAACTCTGCATACTTACCTTGGGGTCTGAAAACAAAGTTGTGATCTCTCTAAATCTTGCCTGATCACTAGTTACAAGGAATGGGATCCCGCAAAGGTACTTCGTCACATAGCCCCCAGGTTACGTATGTAAATCTCAGGTTTAGGCTCTACTGCGATCTGCTGAACCCTATAGGTGCCTAAACTCACTTGGTGCCTAAATTTTAAGGAAGAAATTCTCTTGATGCTTCATTCTAGGCATCCAGTTGTTTATTTCCACCCTAGAACTTAGGTGGAATCATGAACTCAGGGAAGAGAGGCATTTTCCCCCAATGTTGCATGAAGGGTCCGATCCAGTATGTGTACTCAGAGGCTGCCTCCCAGATCAGCTCTCATTCAAAATCTGGAGGTGGTGGTGGTGCTCACCTTTTAACTTTCATCCCAGGGCTTAGAGCACTCACCTGGGATGTGGGAAACCCAGGCTCAGTTCTCCCCCTCTCTGCCAGAAGGGTCTCCCACATCCCAGGTGAGTGCTCTAACCACTGGGATGAAAATTATAAAAGTGGGCCCCATCACCAGCTCCTCCATCCATTTTTGCGTGGAGCGAGGCAGGCACCTAACTCATTCTTAAAAAAAAAAACCAGCTTAGGCACTTAAACTTTTTGACTCCAGGAGACGGGTTCTGGTTCATGGATTGCTAGCAGAGATAAGCACCTCTCTGTGATGGGCAGGGCTTAGCCAACCTAGCATGGACATCTCCCATTGGCTAGCTTAGGTGGCTCTGCACCTAGCTTTTATGGCTGGCTTTTATGGATCACATTGTGAGGCTGCTATCTCTGCCCATTCATTGTGTAGAAAGCATAGGTACCTAATTCAGGCTTGATGAATCACAATGTCATGCCTGTGGTTTTCTAGATGTCTAAAAGTTGGGCATCATGACACTGATCATTGCAAAACCTAAGCACCTTTGTGGATCTGGGCCAAAGATTCTGTCGGCCAAATGCTTCTCTCAGTTCACTCCTTTGCAACCCCATGGTCTTTAGACTGGGACCTGAATTACATCTATGCCACTCCACTAAAGCAATAGATAACTGAGGGTATAATTTGAAGTTAATGGCATTGCACACAGGTGTCAATGCAATTGGAATTTAGTTAATTTTATTAAGTGAGCCAAAAACATTTCAATTAATTTCAACCTCCCAGAGTAGCATTAGTTCTGCAAGGATGATGGGAGTAAAAAGTAGGGAAAAATGTATTTGTATCACTAACGCAAGCAGACATGACTGGGTAACACAAAGAACAGATTTGATAAGGAAGGAGTAATTTTTACATAACCATTTTAGACTCCTACTTTAAACCACCCCCTTGTAGAGGTACAGCAGCACATATGATATGTAAAAATCACCACCCACTGTTTTGACAACCCTATAATACCCACGCACATAGAGTGAGTTAAGGATGGATATTCAGCCTCAACTCTGAATTTAATTTCATTTCTAGTTTTATGCAAAGCACTTAACTTTAATTTTTTTTAGTTTAATTTCTTGAGATTGTGATTTTTTTTTAGAAGAAAAGGGAAATACAAGAAAATGATCTTTGTGGGAACCTTTGAGACACTTACATTATTTCTTTTCTGGCAGTAGAATTGGATGTGTGAAAGAAATACATACATTACTAACCTAAATATACAAGACATATCACAGAGCACTTTAGAACTCCTTATTATGTAACCCTTCTGCCTGTTGTTGTCAGCAGCCACAAAGGCTCGGTTCAGATAGGTAGGGAGTTCTCTTAAAACTAAAAAATACTACTGGCTCAAGCACCCATGCAGAATTTCTGCAGTCACTAAATACCCTCCCATGACACCCTTAATAGGCAATAACTTCCCCATTTGCAAGCACAGTGTAGGTGTATGAAACAAAGAAAATTTTAGGGGGGGGCAGGTGGGTAGAGGGGGGAATACAGCAACAATCTATATGAATGGTAAATAAAACATTTCCCCATAGTAACTTTGATCATACTCCATTAACTCCACCAGCTGTCATGAATATCCAATAGGCAAATGTCCTTTGCCACATCACTTCCCCTTTCCCCATTCACCAAAGCTCATCACATAGTTTGGTGTCAGTGCATAGCATAGTCCCAGAGTCCTGAGGTGCACTCAGGCAGGCTTGTCTTTAGTCTGTTGGGAAGTGCTGCCTGGTCCTGTTTTGAGCCTCCACCACCCAGCCTAGCTATAGGATTTTCTGCTTTATTTAATGTGAGTAGGAGAGGCCTCCCCGGAGCTCACCCTGTTCTGTTACTGTCCTCTGTGGATTCAGCGAAGTGCCCTCTCTCTGCACCATCTCCCACCACAGTCCTCCCAACAGTGCAGGATCCCCCATGGAAGGGAACCAGTAGCATATAGATAAGCTTGCCAGAATTTTTTTAGCATAATTAATGGATATCAATATTTATTTTAAAGCATTTTTTCAATTTTTATCAATTTAAATTCACAGTTGTGAAAAATGATGATTTTTATGCCTTTTTCCTATTTTTATTGATTTAAATTTTCACAGTTGCAGCAGTTATTGGGAGGTCAGATAACTAATGTCAATAGATGTTGAAATTCAATAAATTAAAGCTTTATAACTGTTAAAACATAAATTGTAAACTTCACATGCCAAAAATATACAAAGCAAGTATCCTTAAATCAAATTCCAATACATTCTTGTGCAATTTTTGTTTAAACTTTCCTACCTGTACAGTTCTATTATCTATAGAATTTTTTTTAAATCAGTTTGTGTGTGGATAGTGAAGTCAATGTTAATTAGCATTTGCCAATAAAAATCGTATCCTTTCTAGCCTAACTATAGATCCCTTAGGTAGAGTCTTTACCACAAACTAGGAGTCCTTTCCCCCTCATCTCTTTCAGTTCAGTTCTACTACCCAACCATTTCTTGGTTTGTGTACAGTTATGGTGATTCAGAAAATGTTACTTAAGGAATTCTGGGTAGAAAGCCTATGCAAAATAAATCTCTCTAGCCACACTCCCCTCTGTTCATCAATAGATGGGGCAGAAAGTTCCTTCCTCTCTAGAGCTTCAGGTCACAGGGCTTACGGTGTAATGATCACCAATGTGAATATGATGCTACAATATATCCTATAAATGTCTTTGAATTTTTTGCAACATATTTTATTGTCAAAGGCTATAAGAGATCTTTGAGCATCTGTACTCTAGGGAACTGGTTAGTCCATGGTTTCTTGACTCTAAACTGTAATTGGGTTACTGAAGTAATCATCTTTCTTATGGCAATAGTAGAACAGTGAAAGCAACAGCATAACCACAACTGGTCTCTTACCCAGTCTAGAGCAGAGAGGGTAGCCATGATTGCACCAGGCTGCAGTCCAGCGATTCCCTTACTTTCCATCTATGGAGTAAGTATGCACATCCAACAAGCCACTGAGACAGGGAGAACATAAAGATCACGGCAAATACCTCACTACTGCTCAACCATTACCTAGAACACATACCTCCTGCCACCAATTAAAAATCAAGAAAATCCTTCTGGTCTCATGCCACAGCCCTCCTTGCAAAAGATAAGGACATTCACAGAAAATGGTCTGAAGCCTGGGTGGCTTCCGATGTACCAAACAAAAAATCTAATTGATGACCCAACTGTGCAAGTGCCAGGCTTTTCCTCCCCCTGGTGCATAGGGACAGCTCTAAACCATATCTGCACCCAACATGTAAGATGCGCATACTTTCTGAAGTAATAGATTAATCAGCACAATGATAATGAGTTAGTTGTTAAGCTAGATGGTACAAAAACTATTTTATATGTGAGTTTACATGGCAAATCAGAACACTGACAGAATTACTATAGGGTATAGTGTCAGTCATTACAGATCATGTCACTGTGGCTGACACCCGTGTGCACTCTACTGTAATCCTATAAGACTTCTGTTCCAAAGCCTTTCCTACACACCTGCAGTACTTGCTATTTTAAATGAATCCTCTGTGTAAGCAGAGTCAGGATGAGCTCCACCCTGACATCTGGTGGTGAGTCATGGCAAAGCACTCCAGGGGCTGATCCAATTTGCATAGGCACACCCACCCTGCCTGGTACGAACCATAGTGGCCCAAATGGGCATTTTGGGCTGCTGTAGGATCCTCAGTTTTCTGTATTGGGGCAGGAATTTCTGTTATTGGGGCAGGAAGAATAAACTGTTGTTATACTGCTTATGTAAATCATGGCCAGTGGAACTGTACTTGGCCTTTTGTCATGTTAAAGGGGAACTTGCCATGAACTAAACAGCACTCGCCAGCCAAGGGACATGGGTTCCAAAGCCCAGTGAATTGAGAAAGGCTGGGGGATGGGGGATTGCTTCTCGGCCTTTTAGCTAAGATCAAGCGTAATACCTGGTGGTGTAGGACCCTTGTGAGGGTCTGAGAGATCCAAGGTATTCTCACTGCATGAGTGGGATGTGGGATGTGCTAAAGGAGTGGAACACCACATCAGGCTACAAGATCCCCGACCCTTCAGAGAGAGATCTAGGAGGATTGCTCTCTCTGAGATGGAAGACGTACGTCATCACCTGCAAGAACTGATCGCGAACGGTATCATTACAGAGTCCTGTAGCCCCTATGCCTCTCCCATTGTGGTGGTTCATAAGAAGAGTGGGAAGATCCGGATGTGTATTGACTACCGCACCCTAAACAGGCGCACTATAGTGGATCAGTACACCATGCCTCGAGTACAAGATGCCTTGGACTGTTTGCTGGGTAGCCAGTGGTTCTCTGTGTTGGATCTTCGGAGTGGATACTACCAGATCCCTCTGGGAGAAGAAGATAAGGAGAAGACAGCCTTCATCTGCCCATTAGGGTTCTACCAGTTTGAACGCATGCCCCAAGGGATTTCTGGGGCACCTGCTACATTTCAACGTCTTATGGAGAAAGTTGTGGGAGACATGAATTTACTGCAAGTGCTAGTTTATTTGGACGACCTGATTGTGTTTGGAAGAACCTTGGAGGAGCATGAAGAAAGACTTCTTAAAGTGCTTGATAGGTTGGAGGCATATGGTTTGAAGCTTTCAATTGACAAATGCCAGTTCTGCCGAACCTCTGTGAAGTATGTGGGTCACATTGTGTCCCAAGAGGGTGAGAGTACTGATCCCGATAAAATAGAAGCACTCACTACCTGGCCATGCCCAAGTAATCACAGAGAACTCAAGACCTTCCTTGGATTTAGTGGCTACTATTGTAGATTTGTGAAGAACTATGCTACGATTGTAAAACCTCTGAATGATCTTACCAGGGGATATCAGTCCAACAAGAACAAATCTAAGACCAAGAATAAGAGGGGCCCCCGAAAGCCTCCTGTGCAGAGACACTATGGCCCCTTCGAAGCGTTTGGGCCACGGTGGAGTGAGAGATGTGAAAGGGCTTTTCAGGAAATCATTACTCGCCTAACTCAGGCTCCAGTCCTAGTCTTTGCTGATCCAAGCAAACCCTTTCTCTTACATACTGATGCCAGTTTGGAGGGTCTGGGGGCAGTACTGTACCAGGAAGTGGAAGGCAACCGTAAACCTGTAGCCTTTGCCAGCCGAGGACTGTCTTACAGTGAAACTCGCTATCCCATCCACAAGCTGGAGTTCTTGGCCTTGAAATGGGCCATCACTGAGAAATTTCGAGACTACTTGTATGGTGCTCAGTTCCAGGTGTGGACAGACAACAACCCACTGACATATGTGTTAACAAGTGCTAAGCTGGATGCTACAGGACAAAGATGGGTGGCCGCCTTGGCTGGCTATGAGTTCAGCATCCAATACCGATCGGGGAGAAGCAATGTAGATGCTGATGCATTGTCCAGGCGTCCGCAGGCTCCAGAAGTTGCTGTGATACCCACGGATGGAGTGAGAGCTATTTGCAGTGTGAGTCGTCAAGAGCCACAGGCCCAGGAGAGCCTTCATGGATGTGTTGCAGAAGCTCTGGGCCTGCCCCCTGAATGCGTGCCTTCTGCTTCAGTGAACTATATTGCATTGGACCAATCTCCTTTGCCCATGCTTAATGCGGCTGACTGGCAAGAGGCCCAGCTGCAAGATGTTGACATTTGTGATACCCTACTGGCCAAAAGGGAGGGGTGAAGCCCAGCTGTGGTTATCCCACCTAGCCCTGAGGGTAAACTACTATTAAGAGAATGGACCAAACTAAAACTGATTCAGGGAGTGCTACACCGAATGACCACTGACCCTTTACAAAAGCAACGAGCACAACTAGTGCTGCCAAAAGAGTACAGAGCCCTGGCCATGAGGGCCCTGCATGATGACTTTGGACATTTAGGGATGGAAAGGACCCTAGAACTTATTCGTAGTAGGTTCTATTGGCCCCGGATGGCTGAAGATGTTCGCAGGAAATGTGAGACTTGCGCTCGATGTGTTCAAAGGAAAACTCTGCCCACAAGGGCTGCATATCTCAAGAACATCACCAGCACCAAACCTTTGGAGTTGGTATGCATTGATTTCTTGTCCTTAGAAGTAGACAAGAGGAATGTTGGGAACATTCTAGTAGTGACCGACCATTTCACGCGGTATGCACAGGCATATCCCACACGTGATCAGAGGGCCACCACTGTCGCTCGAGTACTGTGGGAGAAATATTTCTCAGTTTATGGATTCCCAGCCCGGATACACTCGGATCAGGGGCGGGACTTTGAGAGTCACCTTCTGAAGGAGATGCTGAGGATAGCGGGAATTAAGAAGTCTAGGACAACACCTTATCACCCCCAAGGTGATCCTCAGCCAGAGAGGTTCAACCGAACCCTATTAGATATGTTGGGGACTTTGCGACCAGAACAGAAGGCAACCTGGAGCCAACATGTCGCATTTCTGGTGCATGCCTACAACGCCACAAAGAACGATGCTACAGGAGTCACCCCATATCTCTTGATGTTTGGGCGAGAACCAAGATTACCCATAGACTTGTGCTTTGGTGTATCAGAGGATGGTGATAGCTATGAAACTCATCAGCAATATGTATCCCAACTACGAGAAAAGCTGCGGGATGCTTATCACTTGGCTACATCTGCAGCTCGGAAGAACGCAGACCGCAACAAACATCGATATGATGCTAGGGTACGTTTGCAGGAGCTCCAGCCAGGGGACAGAGTCCTGCTGCGGAATTTGGGTATTGCTGGCAAACATAAGATAGCTGACAGATGGAAGGCAATACCCTACCTAGTGATGGAAAAGCTAGGAGATCTGCCGGTCTACAAGATCAAACCTGAAGAGGGTCCAGGGCAAATAAAGACGGTGCATAGAAATCTTTTGCTCCCTGTGGGGGAGTTGGTTGGCACCCCTTATGAGATGGGCCATGACAGGGCAGCCAGGCAGAACAGAAGTGCCAGGCCACAGCCGCCATCCAACACGGACAACAGGTCCTCCGAAGCTAACCTACCCCTATTCAGCACGTCAGAGAGTGAGACTGAGGAGGAAGACATGACCCTGGTGTATCCTGGAATGAAGACAAGATTTCAGTCTCGATCAGCTGAGCCAATAGAGAGCTCCCCCTCTCCAGCCCTCAACCCCATGGCAGAGATATTTAGGCCTGTTCCGGGCATTCCTGTGCCACCGATGGGACCCCCCCGTTGATGACGCCCACAGGTTATTGGACAGTGGAGAATTCCAGGTGGAGGGGGCCCTAGACACGGTGGACCTTCCACTGTCGGAACCAGAGATGCAGGGGCCTATGCCAGTAGCCGAGGGACCCTCACAGGAAACCTCTCTATCCATCACTCAAGAAGATGTCCCTCCTACCTCTGCAACAGAGATTCTCAATAGAAGGGACAGGGTAATAAGACCAGTAAAACAGTTAACTTATGACGCACCTGGGGTGACTAGTGAGGAGCCAATACATTTAGCACACAGGCTGGTGGAAGCTAAAGTGGGCTTTCTGAGGCCCTTTGGAGGAAACCAATGAGTTGGTATAAGAGGAGTGTGATTTGTCGGGACGACAAATTCTCGGCTGGGGGGAGGATGTAAGCAGAGTCAGGATGAGCTCCACCCTGACATCTGGTGGTGAGTCATGGCAAAGCACTCCAGGGGCTGATCCAATTTGCATAGGCACACCCACCCTGCCTGGTACGAACCATAGTGGCCCAAATGGGCATTTTGGGCTGCTGTAGGATCCTCAGTTTTCTGTATTGGGGCAGGAATTTCTGTTATTGGGGCAGGAAGAATAAACTGTTATACTGCTTATGTAAATCATGGCCAGTGGAACTGTACTTGGCCTTTTGTCATGTTAAAGGGGAACTTGCCATGAACTAAACAGCACTCGCCTGCCAAGGGACATGGGTTCCAAAGCCCAGTGAATTGAGAGAGGCTGGGGATGG
Organism: Macrochelys suwanniensis; assembly: GCA_033296515.1. Taxonomy (NCBI): domain Eukaryota; kingdom Metazoa; phylum Chordata; order Testudines; family Chelydridae; genus Macrochelys; species Macrochelys suwanniensis. The sequence goes on from CM065779.1 coordinate 81,088,647, forward strand.
GGGATTGCTTCTTGGCTAAGATCAAGCGTAATACCTGGTGGTGTAGGACCCTTGTGAGGGTCTGAGATACCAATTGCAGCATCTCCGCCTCTCTCCACTGTGAAATATCAGAGCTAATGTTGAGTTCCTTGAGAGTCTGGTTTCAGACTGCTGAATTGAAATCACTCTGGGCTAATAGTGCAACTGAGCACTAGGGCTCCCCTAAACTACAAGCTGAAATCACTAAAGTGCTAACAGCCTTATGAGCTGAAATCACTAAGCTGAAATCACTGAGCACTGTGTTAAGTAGTGGGGGAGCCTGAAGATAAGTGGCTGGTGGAGCAGTTGGCAAGACAGCTGATGGTGTGGTGCTGCTGGCAAAGCAGAGCAGTTCGTGAGGACAGTCGGAGTGGTGCTGCTGGCAGAGCGGAGCAGTTCGTGGTTGCAGTTGGAGCAGCTTGCAGGACGGCTGGTGGAGCGGCGCTGTTGGTGGGACAGAGCAGTTCGTGGGGACAGCGGTAGCGGCTTGCGGGACAGCTGGCGGAGCAGAGCGGCCGGTGAGACGGCTGGCGGAGCAGAGTGAAGCCCCACGGAGGGGTGAGGCAATCACCTTCACGCCACGTAAGGTGCCCCTTACCCCCCGCCCCTTCCCATTGCTGCCCAGGCGGGTGGCGTGTAGCACCCTGCAGCTGAACTTTTGAACTCTGGGACTGGACTTTTGGGTTCGTGGACTTTTGGGGACTTTGGGTGACGTTTGGGTTGCTGGACTCAAGAACCCAAGGGACAGGGCATGGCCCAATTGGCTGGGGTGGGTCTTGCTCACAGTTTGGCTTATAGATCCTAGTTGCGGTGTTTTCCCAATTTAAGGCTGGTATCATTTACCTGCTGCTATTAAAGATTTCTGTTACACTGAGGCTCTGTGCTTGTGAGAGGGGAAGTATTGCCTCTTTGAGGCGCCCAGGGGTGTGTATAAGATTTTCCCAGGTTACTGGGTGGGGGCTCGAGCCGGTTTTGCATTGCATTGTTGAGAAGGGAACCCCTATGTACTGAACCTGGCCCTTGCTGCTGTCAACTCATCCTGGCAGAAGGGTTACATCTGCTTTAGTGAGGCACTGTAAGCCATGTTTCAGCTCAGAGTCAATTTTTATGGTTGAGATACAAGTCCATGGCAATGTAGGCTTTTAAACGGAGCAATCATGAAGGCCTCTATAACCACCACCTCATGATTATAGTAAAATACTATTCTTGCAGTTTTCAAACATTCATGATACAATATCAACACTTCTGAATGTACTTCAGCATTTTTCACAATGAAATCCAAACACTGAGTAGATTAGAACCAACACTTCTCTACATTGAAAGGATAAAGTCTCTATTGTTTTATACTCGTTCATAGAATCTGACCATTCTGATGTTGTATAAGGTGCTGAGCAACATCAACTCCCAATGAAGTTAATAAGAGCTGAGGGAGTTCAGCACCTTACGGGAAGTATTTGGCAACTTGGAGGGTCAAGCTCTGAGTATGTAGCAGCATGGCACATTGATGGCCGGCCTGGCTGTATGCCAGTTTAAGTTTGCATAATGCTCCTGCTATATTTTGCACTATGCACCCTGCTGCAGTCTTTTCATGTGGCAAATATTTTTTTTAAAAAATGATCTAATGAACTGCAAAAGTGAATTGCATGAATGATGTTGAATGGCCCCATGACCCACTAAAATGCCCATGTACCTATGCTAGTTTAGCCTTTGTGGTGCAGGGGTCTATTGTACCAGTGAGTCTGTCACAGCACTGGCCAACCGACATTCTCAGCTGAGTAGTTTATGAATGTCATTCTTGGAAGTACAGTTTTTAGGGTTTTGGCAGTTCTGAGCACGAGGGCAAACACATGCCAGGTTTCACAGCAGGTAGTCACAGACACAGGCAGCAAATGAACTGCTGTGCCCATGAGCTTGTGACCACCACCCATGTTTGGGTAGACTGGAATGTTTCTAGCACATTTAGCCTCGCTCTGGTAACTGTAATAATTAAAATTAGGACAGCTTGGTAAGAAATGAGTTTCATGTTATTATATCAGTCCTTTTCTGAAAACTACATTGGTGTTGTGTACTTCATTGCATAGCAGAGCTACTATGGTTTCCATCTTTTTTGTTTGTTTTTTATAAAACACTACACAAGTGTGGCTATAACCACACTTCAGAAAGACTATAGGTAGAAAGATACACCATCTACTCAGAGGCCATTTTTAGAATCTATTTCTAATCTGTCTATATCTTGAGTAAAAGCACTGTAGTCAATGAAAAATCACTTAATTTTGCATCTTAGCAGCTAGCAAAAGAGAATGCTGAAAATCCACTGAATCCCGCTTACAAAGTTCTGACACACCATAATATTTTTTTATTGCTATTACAAATATATTTTGCACTCCCAGCTTCATTAAGTGCATCTTCTTTAGATTAAGATTTTCTTCCTAATTGCATGTAAGGTTCCATTTACAGGACTTTATTAATTACTAACAGTAAACAGAGATAGAGTCTTGAGAATTTAAATGCTACAGACAGTAACATTAACAAGTAACGCACACATTAGATGCCCATATATTATAAACAACATCTGTGTCTGTGTATCCATCACTGATATTATATTGCTAATTATTAACAACAAGTGTCCAATAAGCCCCTCCCTTCATTCTTTCCTCTGCATAATTGAGTGGGCTGGAAGTTTGGTTTCAGGACAGATGTTGGCCATTCTTCTGCCACAGATATTGAGGGAATTGTTATGGCTGAGATACAAGTCCATGGCAATGTAGGCTTTTAAAGGGAGCAATCATGAAGGCCTCTATAACCACCACCCTATTGCGGGAAAACTTGCAAGATGACATGCTTCACACATTGTGCCATAAAGGTAGCTAAAAACTAATGAGCATTCTAATCTCTGGCTGTAAAGAGTTCCAAAGCTTGAGGCCTGTGCCTACACTCCTTCAGTAGCAAATTCTAACTGTCACACTTGTCATGCAGGACTGTGGAAAGAGACCATCTGTGAGCTGGCCAGGCTCTTGCTCACTGTGGGCTTTAAAGACTATCCCCAAGACATTTAAGATTTGTGATTGGAACTACAAAAGCTACCTTTATGGGAGTAAGATGGGCATTGGAGCACACAAAATAGGTACGTGCACATGCAACTACCCATTTAGAGGTGATTTACCTGTACAAATTAGCCCTTGGTACAAAGGTACAAAATAGGTGGTCATTTTTGAAATTTTAGTCTGTCAAATGTAGCAAACATGCTTTTGAAAATCACAGATGGTCAGATCATTTAACAAGAAGTCTGTGAGAAAACACAAAACAAAGATCTTCAGAATCTTCCCTTTATCTGTACAAGTTTCAATCATATTCCTTATTCGCTTTAGACTAGGTCACCCACCCATTGATATTACTACTTTGCCCCTTGAAAATATTTAACAGAAGAAACAAACAAGGATTTTTCAGGCACCTACTGCTGTCAGCAAAGCAGGTTGTATGGTGTGACTGATGCCCTGGAAAACCTTGAGCTGTCAAAACCCAAGTAATGAGATTAGGAAACTACTGCCTTCAAGCACAGGCACTACTCATAAAGGCAAGTTAATGGCAGACAATGGTTGAGGAGGACAAACAGAGCCACATAATATTTATCTGACAATACAAAACAGCTTGAGTATGTGCTTTGAGAAGTGATAAAGTGATTGGGGGGGGGGGTGTCAATAATAAAGTACGATGCCATAAAAAAGACAAGACAAAAACAAAAGCCCCACAGTGCCTGGTAAGTCTAAGCAGCATTCCTGATTTTCTGGGACACAGGCAGCAGAATAAAAGTATCATTTTGCAATAGACTCTACCCTGCTTTTTCCCTGACCATAGAAATAAAACAGCACAGAAGCATAAACAAATTCCATGCCTACAAAACCCTAGAAAGGATAAGACATAAGAAAACAACCACTAAGCTCTAGGGATTTCACGCTCTTTGGACTAAAAAGAAATGAAATGCCCTTCAACAACAACAAAACAAAGAAAAATAGCACCAAAGTATAAATATAACATACTGACATATCCAGATGAGGTACCTAAATGGAAATATTACATATACATGTACACACATACCTTTATATCATGCTGCTCAAAATACAACAGGTTTAGACTTCATTGGAACTGCATACTCACATTTAAAGTTAAACCCATGCTTAAAATGCTTTGCTGGATTGGGACCTTAAGAGAGATACATAAATCACCTGCCACCCACAGCTTCAGGTACAATTAACTTGTAGCTAAAAAGGAGATGTACCCAATTTGGGAACTCTCAGAAAGGAAAACAAAAGATCTGGTGCCTGGTTACTCTATCAGTTGCATGCATACAACTTCTATTGAAGTCAATGGAAATTTAATGGTAACTTCATGCACGCAACTCATGGGATGATTGGGCCTATGACAGAAATTAAGTATTCAGATTCCAAAGTAATCACAACTTATAAAAACTTACATACAAATAGGCAAATTTCTTCAAGTAAAGTATTTTAGATCGTATAGGTATCTTATTGGTGATTCAGCTGCTTCTGAACTGGAGGACACCTGTTGAATCAGACACAATGTGGGTGATTGATATTCATGTCTTTTCCTATCGTTTGATTCCTGCTGCCTGTTTGGGTGGAAATTTCTATTACATAAACCATGCACATGCTGAGAGCACACTGAAATTCTCTGCAGAGATGGGCCTTTTGTGGAAGATTATATAACTCCTGCAGAGCAATCTGGCAGATTTGCTTTTCAATACATTGGGTCAAGTTCACTACTGGTAAAAGCAGTGCAATGGAACTCAACTGAGTTATGCCCTCTTGCACTAGTGGTGCAGTTAGCCCCTTATATCCTGTAGATCAGTGGCTCTCAACCTTTCCAGACTACTGTACCCTTTCAGGAGTCTGATTTGTCTTGCATACCCCAAGTTTCACCTCACTTAAAAACAATTTGCTTACAAAATCTGACATAAAAATACAAAAGTGTCACAGCCACACTATTACTGAAACATTGCTTACTTTCTCATTTTTACCATATAATTATAAAATAAATCAATTGGAATACAAATATTGTATTTACATTTCAGTGTATAGTATATACAGCAGTATAAAAAGTCATTGTTTGTATGAAATTTTAGTTTGTACTGACTTTGCCAGAGCTTTTTATGTAGTCTGTTGTAAAAGCAGGCAAATATCTAGATGAGTTGATGTACCCCCTGGAAGACCTCTGAGTATCCCCAGAGGTACGCATAACCTTGCTGAGAACCACTGCGGTGGATAGAGGACCAAATCCTGACCCTACTGAAGTCAGCGGGAGTTTCCTATTGGCTTCAGTGGGGCTCAGAGACTTTACAGATAACTCAATCTCACAGAACACACAGTTTGTCATCTGCTACCAATATAAACTGAACTAAATATATCCTAAGGCTCTCCACCAAAACTGCAGACAAATTTATTAAAAAAAATAATTGGACACCAAATTATAGCTCCCACAGAACTTCTTACCTGAACCTGTCAGAACTGCAGTGATAATAATTAGGTTTCTAGCAAGACAAAAGGCACTGGCAGCAGCTGCAAACCCAGCTCCATATCTCCTTAAGGTCAACATACTGGTATAGTACTTTCATTGATCATTCAGATGTAACCAATCAGGTCGGTCACAAAGGCTTTATGTTCAGATGTTGTGACAGCTTCCAACAACCTATTAGAAGGGGAACTATATACTCACCTACTCCAGGGCAATTTGAGATCTGTGTGAGTGATGTGTCTCTTGATCCTCTCATTACTAAATCCTCATCCTAGCTGGCTCCTGAAGGTGCCTGGGAACAGAACTCCTGAAGAGAAGCTCCTCCCCATCTCCAGCTTGCCTGAAGCTGGCAGAAAGCAGCTAAACCTCACCAGTAATTTAGTAAATCAAGAGATTTGGCCTCATTACCTTAATCCGGCCAACTAAAGTTAAAAAGAGAAGAGAGGCAGACAGTGAAACAGGAGAACATGTCCTAGAGATGGCTGGTGCCTAGAAGCCAGAACCCATTAGCTTTATGAACGTGAAGTCTGAGCTTTGTGTGTGTTTGTTTACCATACTGTAGGAGTGAAAAAATGGGCAATGTCTCTGAACTGTGTTTAGAGTTTGACTCAGCACCAGAAAATAAAGCCAGCCTCACCCGCAAGAGGTACTTCTGTTTTCTGAGTTTTACTCCTGTAAAAGTATATTTATTTGTGCTGACCCCTGATTTTCCAGTCCCATTTCAGAAACATCTGAGCATGCAAAAATCATGAATTTCTTAAGTTCTCCAGTTTATATCCTCTTGTTATTTACATAGGGTTGCCAACTGTCTACTTGCACAAACCCAAACATGCTTGTCCCACCCCCCTACCCCTTCCCTGAGGTCATACCCCTATCCTGCCCCCCTTCCATCTCTCACTCTCCTCCACCCTCACTCACTTTCACCAGGCTGGGGGAGGGGGTTGGAGGTGGGAGGGAGTTTGGGTACGGGCTCTGGGATGGGGCAGAGGGTTGGGGTGCAGGAGGGGGTGTGGGCTCTGGGAGGGAGTTTGGGTGCAGGAGGATGCTCAGGGCTGGGGCAGGGGGTTGGGGTGCAGGAGGCAGTGCAGGCTCCAGCCGGGCGGTGCTTACTCAGGCAGCTCCAGGTTGGAGGGGCAGCAGGGCTAAGGCAGACTCCCTACCTGCTCTGGCCCTGCGCCACTCCTGGAAGTGGCCGACCTGTCCCTGCAGCCCCTTGGGGGAGGGGGAAGGCAAGGGCTCCATGCGCTGCCCCAGCCCGCAGGCACCACCCCTCACAGTTCCCATTGGTCACAGTTCCCATGCGTGGAGACCCCTGTCGTGCCCTCCCCTTCCCCCCCACGGGGGCCTCAGGGATGTGCCAGCCGCTTCCAGGAGTGGCGCGGAGCCAGGGCAGACAGGGAGCCTGCCTTAGCCCCGCTGGGCTGCTGGACTTTTACTGCCTAAAATCTCCCGGTTTGGCTTTATTAGCCTTCGGGAAAGAGCCTGATTCCAGGAGACTCCCGGTGAAACCGGGAGGGTTGGCAACCCTACATTTACAAGGTATAATACTGTAACACAGTGTGGCGTTTCTAGCTACAAAACTATGATGCTTTTTGTTTTCTGTGTGCTGCATCTAAGTTTCTGAGCACACTCCCCATTTTATAAACACTTTCCATTTTTGTGCTCAGAGTAGTACACACTATCAGTGCAGAGTGCTATGTTCTCTAAGAGACTTTTCTATTTTGTTGTTCTGACTAAAACATATATGTTGCTGGGGAGGTGGGGGTTTGAAGACCCAAAGAAAGTCAATTATAAGGGGGTCCAGAAGAAGGGGAACTGTTCAGGGCAGGCTTTGAAAGATTTCCCAAAATGGTGCCTAGTAAGCAAAGCTGGAGAAGTGAGCAGCCAATAAAGGTGAGACACACAAATCCACTCTCCTCAAACTACATTAGAGTTTGATAGCAATTAGTACCTAAAATAGTTAGCCAATTCTCTTTCCCACTCCTTTGTTCATATTTAAGCTTCCACCCTCCAAATGGAATTGGTTCCCAACCCCACTTTGCTGATTTCTTACCTGTGTTCTCAACACTTGCCTTTTGGGATGCATTAGCACCACTGGTGGTGGCTGGTGAAAAGTGAACAACAGAAGCGTTAGGGTGCATCTTTACCTCATGTTAGCTAACACATGGTAACTAATAAGGTAAAATCCTAGTGAAGAGAAGGTAGTTTGCACTCGTGTTTGCAGATTGAGGTAGGCACTAGTGCAAAACAGAACTTATTTCCCCAGTGAAGGCAAGGCCTAAGAGATATCAGCAATGCTGGAAGCTGGCTGACAGAGTATATCAACATCTTTACTTATATTTAAGCTTTGCATTGTGGATGGGGCCATTTTCACTCCCCACACTGCTAGTGACTCACCTGGTGGGGTGTCTGAAAAGTCCTTCTTTTTCATGGTTGATTTTTGCCTTAATGAAGTGTTTTGATCAGAAGCAATTGGTCAGTAAATTGCTTACAAGGAGAGAAACTACTGCTATCTTGCAACTCAGTGGAATGGCAAGATATAGAAAACCTGTCTTCACACTACTGCTCTACACATCTTACTAATGCTATCAGATACTTCTGTGCTTCGGATGTATGTGTCTGTCATCTCTATTTAGAGCTCAATGTCAGATTAATCACCGACTCATGATAATGTTATATTGAGCTGAAACCAATTACAGCTGGTTAGCTAGTACACTTTCACTCAGCAGTTTAACAATTAATCCAATATAATTAAATAGATGTTTAAATTTTGTGTGTATAAATGTATGAAAGGCACACTGAAGTCTGATGACAAATTCTGGAAAATGAAGCCCTCTGGCTTTCCAGGTATAGCATGGGCAATAGCATTGTAAACTTCCCTACATCACACCAACCAATCTTCTTTCAACCCTTTCTGTGCAGGACTTTTCTATCATACTCATTGCCCTAGTATCTGAGCACTGTGCTCATGTGGTTCCTTGATCATAGAATCCTAGACATGTAGGGCTGCAAGGGACCTAGAGAGGTCATCTAGACAGCCCCCTTTCCTGAGACAGGACCAAGTAAACACATCATCCCTGACAGGTGTTTGTCTAACCTGTTCTTAAAAACCTCTAATGATGGGGATTCCACAACCTCCTGTGGAAGCCTATTCCAGAGCTCAACTACCCTTATAGTTAGAAAGTTTTTCCTTATCTCTAACCTCAATCTCCCTTGCTGCAGATTAAACCCATTACTTCTTGTCCTACCTTAAGTGGACATTGAGAACAATTGATCACTGTCCTGTTCATAACAGCCTTTGCCATATTTGAAAACATATCAGGTCCTCCCTCAGTCTTTTTTTCTCCAGACTAAATATGCCCAGTTGTTTTTAACTTTTCCCCCATACATCAGGTTATCATTTTTGTTGCTCTCATCTGAATTCTCTCCAGTTGGTCCACATTTGGACACAGTACTCCAGCTGAGGCCTAACCAGTGCTGAGTAGAAAGGGACACACAAAATACACCCCACAATATTAGCTTTTTTGCAACTACATTACATTGTTGACTCATTCAATTTGTGATCCACTATAATCCCCAGATCCTTTCCAACAGCACTACCACCCCAGCCATTTATATGATGTGTCTTGTTCTTTACACAACATCCAACAGGTACTATCAGAATATAAATAAATGAAACAACTGTAATACAAAGTTATTCATTGGGAATTTAAGATGGAACCCTTACCACCAGGATTCTAACAATGGGTCTCTATATTAGAGACATATGGACACTGGAACTTTTTGTCCTTTTGTAGGATAACTTAACATTCAGGAACATAAGCAGGTAATTAGTATCTGATTACTCTAACATTTCTTTCTTAGGTGTTTCTAAGTTACCTTTCATGCTGATATTCATTGGCCTGCTGAAAAACCTGCGATGTTGTCAAGTTAAAAACATTGCCTCTGTTACACAGGATACAGAGAGATCCGTGGCTGCATTCCTCTCAACAACTGAATTTAGATAAAGAGCTGATAAAGGGTGACAAGACTCAAGGCCATTTTTGCCCATTTATGTGAACTGCTCACATACGGATAACCATGATTCAGACATTTATAACCACAAACAGGAAATGTACAGAATTGAAATCTAGAGATGTGATAGCCCAATATGATACTTTTATGCATATTACTGAAACACACTAATGAAAATCACTTTTGCCTTACACTAGAATATATAATAAATCTTCAATTGTTTTCAAAGGAACTCAATTGTTTACAAGTGGTTATATTTTGGGAGTTCTGTTTTCTAATTGTTTTACAGCATAGAGTTGTACTTCATACTGTACAGTTTATTGCACTAAATTGATAAAGTTTAGAAAACACACCAGCTATTACCTTTTATATATGTTTTCGTAGAAATGTTTATTTGCAGATTTGTTTAGTTTAGGAAAGTGGATAGGCGGATTACATTTACCTGGAGAAATGTTTGTATCTAGGGCCCGAATCCTACAAGCACTTATGCACATATTTAAACTTTGCTATTGTAAATAATCCCATTGATGTCAATAGAACAAGATCTAATTTAAGATATTTAGCAGGAAGTCTTAATCAGATCTATTTTAGTAATTTCAATTAATAATATGTAAATTATTGTGTAGTATTTTTTGGAGGGCAGCTGTAGACATACTTCTGGCACATTGAATGCTTTTGCAAAAGAAACATTTGCTAATCTAATTTAGTCCATGAACATGCAGCTTGCCAAGAAAGTTTATACTTATCTCTGCATGTTACCTTTCTCCTAAAATAATTTGGTTTACAAACACACAGATCTTTTATGGATTAAAGCATATTGGTTTACTAACTGGCTTTATAGTAATTTATTTGATCTTGTAAATTAAAGCCAAACAAACTGGTTCCTATAATACAAAGAACCAAGCACTATGATAATCCAACTCAAGAGCAAGAATTCTCTCTCCTTATTCTGCTATTACTTCCTTTATGCATATAGTATATACAATACTATGTTAAACAGTTGGGAACTGATGAATCATTAATAACTATGTGCTAATTTGCATCTGGAATCACAAATATATGAAGAAGGACTAGGGCAGTTCCTTAAATTCACTTTATGTCAAGTGCACTAATAACCATCAGTAAATAGTGTCCTAAGAAATAGAAAGTGAGTAATATAGTATTATGGTATTCATGTGTCCCCTGAAGTATTAATTGAAAATATGAATAGTAATTTGTTCTGAGAATACGTCTATGAGATTCTCTGATGCTTGTAATCTGACTTCTAAAATGCAGTAGTTTAGGAGGTGATATAAAGGTCACTTATCATAACTAGTTGTGTTTAGCTTATTGCAGAAATTTTAAGAGAAAGGGGGATTTCCACTGTGAAACACATGTAAGGGTCTGAGAATTTACTCCTCAATATGTATGTCTAATATTTCATATAGCTGAAGAAAAGCACCTAACTCTAGCAAATATAACGGGCCCCTTTCTCCCACTTTTGTCACAGCCATAGTACCACTCTTTTTCTAAACCCAAAAAGGGCTCTAAGTGAATATCTAATTGCTTTCAACTTTTTAACAATGATTCCCAGAGATATTAATTAAGTGTATGATTAAGAATGAATGATCAGATTTATGATTGAACAGACAACTTTCTGATTGCAATTAACTTACCGCATCTCCTCTGACCTCTATTTTTCTTTACAACCAGACTACATATTATCCTGTATGCTCAATTGCTTGTGAAGTAATTTTCTGACGGCTATTATATTTCTAGACTCGGTGTTTATTACAAACTGTATCTTTGACACAAAGACCTGCAAGCATCTCAGTTTCCAGATGCCATGCTCATAACTTCTGTTATCCTTGAAAACAGAGGATTATTAAATAATTTAGGGATTTAAATTTAGAAAACCATTCGGGGGCCTGGAACATGGGTCTCCTACCTCCTAGGAGAGTACCCTAACTACTAGGGTAAAGGTCATAAGGCGAGCAAGCACTACCTCCTCCTCTTCCTGCTGTTTTGTGTGGGGTTGTGTGTGCTCAGAGCACACCTACTGGATCGAGCCCCAAAGACAAGATAGGTGGATAAAGGCTTAGTTTGTGAATCCCACTGGGACTTAGGAACAAGGAAGGGGCCAAGCTGCTGGGTGATATCAAGACTGCAGTGGCCATCTGTGCGCCCAGCAGATGAAATTGGTACTTAGAGGCCTTCAAACATGGAAATTTAGGTGCCTGGGGGCTTTAGGTGAGGACAGGATTAGGCAGCAACTGAGAAGGGGTTTTGTAAATGCTAGTGGTACCAAAATGTTGAACTTAGGTGCCTAAATCCCTTTGTGGTACTGGTACCCCTTTTGAGTACTGGCATTACATAGTGTACGCAAGTCATCAGGACATTTATTTCTGTTTGGGTTCACCATCATTAACACACTCATTTTATGGCATCAGTTAACACTGAAAGGGAAAAGGATCCATGCTTTCTCACTCACATTATCCTCCACAACCACAAACAACAGACACTGCGTGCGTAATAACAATTTTAAGAATGCTTGATGTGATGTCACTACCTATAAAAATAATACACATACATGTATAGGCGGCGAGTTATATGGACCCATGGTGCCTGTGCTCCACCTATATTTAGGAATGTGGGCCTGGTGCCACCAGTGGTTGGGCTTACTGCACTTTGGGGGGCCCCGTGCTTCAGGGAGATGTGGGGTCCAGGGTGGCCTGGGGAGTTAGTGGGGGGCCTGGTGCCGGCAGCAGTGAGCGACCCGGTCCCAGCCTGCCCCGCTCTGCCCCACCGGCATCGCTCGGGGAAAGGGGACGGAAGCTAGAAAAAGGGCAAAGCGTGTCGCCCCCCAAAGCACGGGGCCCAGGGCAGTTGCCCCGATCTGTCCTATGGATGGGATGGCTCTGCTTGGACCCGTTCTGGGCACCACCAAAAATTATACAAATCTGGCAGCCATGCATACATGACACCTATGAATACTACCATCTATTGAAATTTGTATATTTCTTTTGAAGGAAGACATACATATTTTCTAGGACATTTATTTCTATATATGCTCCTCCACTAAAAAGTAAACATATGACTAAACACAATGGAATAGATTTGTCTCTCATTGTACAATTTCTACCATAGATCAATACCTTTTTATGTTAAAATCCAAAAGCTTCAGAAGGCCCTTTTTACCTAATGAATGGTTTTCTATACGGACTTTAAAATGACAAACCTGTATCTGAGTGGTATCAACACCAACAGATGTTAACAGTTGACATTGACCTAGAAATGCACTGAAGGTGTTCAGATTAGAAACAACAAAAAGCCTACACAGTCTTTCCAGAAGAAGAATATTCTTTAGTTAACACAAGCAGGGTTGAGTAAGACACCTGGTCCTGTTTTTTTCTGGGTGCCATTTTAAAAAGACTTCACTAGTACCTTTTGATGAGACCTTCAGTTTCCATGTAAATTATTGGGAGATGCAAGTGCTCAGCACCTCCAAGGACTATGGCTTTTCTTGTCAGTGACTCTCAAAAGTGCAATGGTTTACTTAGTCCGTAGCCATGATTATGGAAAATAGCTTTTGAGAGGTGTATAATTACAATGACATAGAATTTTGTGATACTCTGCCAATATTTAAATTTTCTGAGGGCCCCAGGTCATCATTTCTAAACTTCAGTGTTTAAATATGGATTTAGGTGCCTACCTTTAAGCATCTGAGTAAGCAGCCTGATTTCAGAGATACTAAGAATTAGAGTCAACAGGAGCAGAGGGTGCTCAGCACCCCTGACTGAAGATCAGGCCACTTACTCAGATTAATTATGAATTTTAGGCTACGTCCACACTACCCGCCCGATTCGGTGGGTAGTGATCGATGTTCTGGGATCGATTTATCGCGTGTCGTCTAGACGCGATAAATCGATCCCAGAACCGCTCCCCGTCGACACCGGAACTCCAGCTTGGCGAGCGGAGGAAGCGCTGTCGCCGGGGGGGAAGCCTGCCTGCTGCTGTGTGGACCGGGGTAAGTACTTTTAAAAATCGATCTAAGATATTCGACTTCAGCTACGTTATTCACGTAGCTGAAGTTGCATATCTTAGATCGATCCCCCCCCGCAGTGTGGACCAGCCCTTAGACACCTAATTTTAAAGCAGCCAAGTTTGAAAATGTTACGCCTAGCCCTTAACTATAGTTTGAAAATGTTGAGCCAAGCCCTTACCTATGATAGAATCAGAGCTGGAAGGGACGTCAAGAAGTTAGAGTCCAGCCCCCTGTGCTGTGGCAGGACTAAGTAAACATAGACCATCCCTGACAGGTGTTTTTCCAATTTGTTTTTAAAAACCTCCAATATTTTGCAGGTATTCATATAGGGATATCTGGTATCGATACAGGTAGCTTTGTGCTATGTTGTTAACTTGTTGATGAATAATTGTTTCATTTAAAATTGGCTGTTCTGTTTTAGTTACACTAAAGGAGAAGATCAGTCTGTTAAAATCAAGACCAATTTAAAGAAGGAATATATTTACCAAAGTGCTCAGGGTCTATGAAATAAGGGGTCATAGCTTTACTGGAAGAAAAATTTATTGTACTATTGAATTATTCACTCTTTAGGCTGTAATTACATTCCTCAAAGATTCAACTGAACACTGTACAAAATCCAATTTCTATAATTCCTGAAAAACATTAGTCTTATTTTATTGGGAATGCCAATATAATTCACATTTGGCACAGTTCTGATATCTGATTCTTTTAAAAAATTCTTATAATATAAACAATTTCTTTAACAAGTTTATACTTTATTTTTTATGGTTTTGTCACAATTCAGCAATATTATTCTGACTATGCAAGTACAGTGGTCTTACTTACACTGGTAGAAACTTTAAGTGTTTACCAGTTCTCCACATCCACAAATCTGTGAATCTGGCCAAATCTTTTAAACTGGTAGAAATAGTTGAAGTGAGATTGCTGAATATAATCCAGTAGAGATGCAAGATCCTGAGGCATACATTTGGCTCTGTCTGGCGCACAGTTTTTAAAATCTGGAGTTTCTGGAGCTCTCTAACTTGATATTTTCCTCCATGGAACTTTTAAAGTAAGAAGGAATCTTGAAGACTATTTGGTATCGTATTCAGGATCACAAAAATCATCTGTCCCCAAATTAGACCAGCCTCCTGACAAATCTAGACTGTTGCACTGTGGAAACCGTTGACACGGTGAAACAGGCTTCACCTCAGCCTGAGTAGGAGAGGGGGGAGGTAACAACTAATATGTATGGGTTAAAAACCAAAACTTTGGTACTGTGGGATGAATTTACGGATGGGAGAGCTGGCACATTCTGAATTAAGTCAATTCTAACCAGTTATGTGTTGGCCAGATATATGGTTAACCCATATTTCTAGAAACTTATCTACAAAAGTAAGTTTCTGAGAAAGCATTGGGGTAGTTCTTTCTGAACATGTGAAAAGCCCAAACTAAAAACGTTTGAATTGTTTGAAGTAAATTAGGAATTTAGGAATGACCTACATTGTCCAGTAGGCATGGAGATGTGCTGCTACAGAACAAACCAACAATGTCCAAGAGAGAATTTGGGATGGTGATGGGAACTCCTCAATTCAAATACATAGGGTGCTTGTGTGAATGGCATATGCAAATATGTAAATTAATATCTTGCAAAATAAGGATACACTATCTTGCACAAAGTAGTGTGGGGAAGGAAGTAAACCAGCTGGTTTTGGAACTGTGAAAGTCTGCTTCATGCTACTCACACATGTGGGGAGAAAAATGTCTGATGCTTTTACAATCCTAAGCATCAAAGACAAATGAAAGTTTTGCATGAGATATTTCTCATCAATCAAGCAATTTACCTTTTACTATGCAAAAAGGGATGTGCAAAAATTTTGAACTACAGAAATGATACATGTATTTGTACACATCTGTGAATGGAGGTATAATCTAGATAAAAATAAACCCCACAAAATGAGAGGGGGGAAAAAGTAAAAATGAAAAGCAGTGAGGCAAAAAATATATATATTCATTGCAAATGCTTAATTTCAAAAAGAAGATGGTTCTTCCAATTGGAAATTAGTATTCATAAATTCTTCTGTCCCTGTTGACTGTCTAATTAACCGTGCACTCTAATTAAATGACTGCAGGCAATTAAATTTTTGGATACTACTGTTCTCATGATTAGTAGAAAATGATATGGATACTGTGGTTTTGAAAGCTATTAAAAAGGGAAGGATAAACTAACTTATTCAAGGACTATTTCATTGCAAAACAGGCAAGTTCCACTGTGATAGAATCAAATTTTACATGGAAGTTTCAGATGTGTGAACCTGAAACTTCAAACAAACTTCATGAGGTGAAGGCTTCTGCAGTCCAAACCCACTAAAACCGTGACAGCAACCAAACAGGTTTTACACATGACTCTAGTGATAATGTTGATGACAGAAGAGTATCCAGACAACAAAAGTTTTTATATAGGCAATTAAATGGCCAAGTGAAGCTTAGGCACTTGATAGCGGAAAAACATTTATGGGGAATACACACCAACAGCATGAATATAATTCCTATTACTATCATGCTAATAGGGTGACCAGATGTCCCGATTTTGTCACAGCATTACAAATATTTTCACTGCCTGTAATGGGGTTCCTATTCACTGCTAGTGTGCCTGTGTGTGGCTAAATCTAGGAAAGTAGCTCTTGTGGCTTTGGGTGCCCCCTTCTGCTCTCTGCTTGCTCTGCAATGGTCTTTCTTGTAACTTGGCCCTCCAGCCAAGTCACCATTTAGTCCATCCCTTCTGGGGTTACGAAGTGCAATGGGGCGACTGTCCAAATGCCTTCTCTGCATGGTGTTCAGTCCCAGCACTGTGCCTCTATACCAGTGGCTGGCAGGGGAACCTGGGCCCACCCTCAGGTTCTGGCCTAGGGGCCCTATAAACAGCAATCCCGGTGTGCTGAGTCCCTATCCCTGCTGCTGTTTCCCTGGGCTCCTTCCTACCAGGCCTTTTTCTCTTCCCTTGCCTGTTTCTGAATTTACCATGGGAGCCTACTGTATTCCCCATGGCTTCTTTACTGCTTCTAGCCTCTTGCCAGACTCCTCACCCCAGGGCAAGATCTCAGGGCTTACTCTCCTCCCAGCCTTCGTCCTTGTTCCTGATGCCCTCCCTCATCCCAGCCACCTTCCCCTCAGCCAAATAATCGAATTGGTATCTCAGGCCCTTGTTAACCCTATCAGGGCTGGTGTGTACACCTCCCACCGCCCTTTCTCAAGTGTTTCATAGTTCAGCACTGTCATCTTTTGGATAGATCCTTGATTTCACTGGAGGGAATACGTGTACATAAGGAATTTGAATGTGGGGTAAAATATTTATTATGCAAAGGAATGGCTTGTGCTGAAAAGCAGAGTTAAATATTTCTTCACATATTTTGTTTTGCTATAGGTCCAGTCCTGCAAAAATGATGAACACCTACAGGTACTGAGCAGCCTCTTTGAAATCTGTGGGAATCAAAGATGCTCAGGGTCAGATTTTCAAAGGTGCTGAGACACAAAGATGCAGGGAGGCACCTATGGGGATCACTGGTAGTTAGGTGCTGCTTAGGCACTTGTGAAAATCTCACTAGGCAGCTATCTGCATCTCGAGGCACTTAAACATATTTTAAAATCTGTCCATCAGCACTTTGCAGAATTGGGCCCTATTTGAACATTGACATTGCTGCACCACACAAGCTATGACTTCAGTCAGCTAAGTGGAAAATAAATGCAGCCAGATTTATTTTCATTCACAAAATGGGTATCATTTTATTTCAAGAGGAATCAATGCTATAACTGAATCTGTTAGAGATTGCCGAGTTCCGATTGCCAGTACTTCTATATTAAATTAAACTAAACATTTATATGCAATTTTTAAGAGCCTGAATCTTTGGTTTACAATTAATTTTAAAGCAAGTTCTTCAACAGCATGTGCAATTCGGTTTTAGCCAGGTTGGTCAGAAACGCTTACATCACGTGGTCTAAATAATCATTATGTGATGCATATTATTGCATATTTACCATGTGCTTGAAGCTGTTCACAAGAGACAATTTGGTTCCTGCCCCAAGGGACTTGCAGTCTAATCTTGACAAAGCTCAGGCAGAGAACACAATACCAGTTGGCCAGAGAATATCCACAATCAAGAACTCTTCAATTTTTTTCTCTGTTTAAAGGTGTATTTGTGGTGAATGATCACTCAAAGGATTCAGGGCAGTAGTATATTTTAAGAAAGAATTTAAATGAGGACAATTGTCCAGCATGCAAAAAGGCGAATGTCATAGGTAAAAGGGATAACACTGGAGAAGGCTATGAAGGGAGTTGTTCAGTAGAAGACAGGAGCAGAAATAGGGAATGAATGGTGAATTAGGAAGCAAAACACCCAGATATGTAAATAAGAGCAGAATAGTGGAGAAGCTTGCAGGTTCACAGATTCATGTATTTTAACACCAGAAGGGATCATTATGGTAATCTAGTCTGATCTCCTGCATAATATTTAACGAAGTGGCTCCTGGAACAAGTCCCTAAGTTCTGGTTGTACTACAGAATTCTTTTTAGAAAGGCAGCCAAGTAAAGATCACAAACATTTTGAACAAATATGCTCCATGTATACTTACAGTTTAGGGGAATTTTTTCTGCCCATAAGCATCAGACTCCACCTTTGATGCCTTTTTCTAGGCTAAGTTTCCAAGGTAATTTTTAAGATGATTTTACACATTTACATTTCCTTGCATCTTATATAGATTTACTTTAGGCGTGGTGATTTTTTATGGCTGCATTTCTCTCAAGGCTCAACACTGAGTGCCTACTAAATATAACAAAGCCCCGTCTGTTTCCTCTGAGGAGACATTTTCTGTTTACTGAGGGTCAGATTCTGTCACCCTTGTTCACATTGAGTTGTACCAGAATCTATCCTTAAGTAGTCACAAGTCACAAGCTATTGTAGTAGTAGCAGCAGCAGCAGCGTTTTCCCCCAACCAATTTTCTGATGTCCCTGAGGATTCCATCTCCTTCTCTCTCCTCCCCAGTCACACACACATTTTCCTCAACTTTCAGCACTCCCCAGATCTCCAGGAGGCTACCATTCCTCCAGTGAAAAATACTAGAGGAGACTCCTATGAGACTTGGAACTTATCAATGCCACCCTAATTGGATGAATGGACTGGTATTGAGTGATACACTTGGTGCTCCCTCTTTGTCTTCTGAACATCTGGGGTCACAGGGCTGTATATTCACACCACTTCCAGCCCAGGAAACATGAGATAGGGATGAGGAATGATAGTAACAACATAGGTCTGACAGTCTGGTGTTTAAATTACATTACTACGATGCAGCTTTACGAAGCGCAGCATCATCAAGTAGTATTGTTGCTTTAATATTTTACTCAAAGTGCCCACTGATGTCCATGGGAGTTTAGCCTGGTTAAGGTCTACATAAGCACTTCAGGATATGACCCAATAATAATAGTGCACCCTCCCCCCCCCCCCCCACACACCATTTTTTGTTAGAAAACATGGATATCCAACTCATAATGCATGGGCTTTTCAAGCCATGGAAGGCTTTCACTAGACCTCAGATAAAGCTCCCATTCTCTAGCACAGGGTTTCTCAACCCCTGGACTGGGAAGCAAAATTGGGTCACCAGAATGTTTCAAAGGGTTGGTGGCAGCTCCTATCCCAAGGGGCTGGTTGGGCTTGTCTGCCTGCTCCAGGCACTGCAACCTCTCAGGTCCCAGTGTCACTCAGCTTTAGCCCAGCCATCATGACTACAGGAATCCAGGTAGGCCAAATTTGAATTAGTGGCACTGCAACCCCGTGAGCCAGGTCACAGCTCCACTCACACAAATTTGGTCCAGTCAGGAGGGTGAGGCCAAAACTGAGCAGCACTGCAACCCTAGAGGTTGCAACGTCCGGAGCAGAGAGCCAAGCCCAGCCAGCCCCACAGCACAGGAGCTGCCCCTGCAGGGTAAGTGCCAGGCAGGGCCCAACCCCCCTGGAGGGCAGGATCCAACTGAAACCACCCCAGGGCTTCCACCCAGAGACTATTTAGTGGGTTGTGACATAAAAGGCCATAAAACATTTACAAATGGGCCCTGAGCCCAAAAAGGTTGAGAACCACTGTTCTATCACATACCGTAGAACTGGCTCTTATCCATTCAGGAATTTAATTTCACTTGACATGTTACCACTGAAACCTTTCGGTTGCACATTTGTCCCTTGTTCTAGGTCTTCTATCTCACTGATTCTCCCCCTCCAAGCCCTAGGCTAAGCAAAGAACTGTTATGAACATAGGAAAGAGACCAACCTGAAACAGACAGAAACTTTTAAGGTTCCTACGATCGTTGGCTTTTTTGGGTCAACACCATGAAATAAAACTATGGGGACCTTATTCCTCCTTATGTGTGTAAATATATCAATATGTATATAGGGATCAAGGTCGGAAATGAGGGGAAAATGCCTAATTTATGCAGAAGCTTTTTTTCTTTAAAAACTAGTTTGAAAACTCTATATTCAGTAAAAATGTTTATGAATTAAAGGTTTTAAACTGTTACAAAGAGCCACTTGTTGGAAAAGCACTTCTCAATTAAAGACATCAGCATGGCTTTAGGAAGGGGAAATCACACCTAATTGACTTGATTTATAACCTTCTCCAGACTATTAAATGCTTAAAAGTGTAGTCTGGGACTATAAAAACACCCTGACTTTGAAATGGAAAACTTTAGAATAAAGGCTCTGTTCTGTGACTTTTTAAAAAATTTTAATTGGTGGTGGCAATTCTAAAAAATGATTATATTGATATATGCAGCGTTGCTGTAGCTATGTTGGTCCCAGGATATTAGAGAGACAAGGTGTGTGAGGTCA
Organism: Macrochelys suwanniensis; assembly: GCA_033296515.1. Lineage (NCBI taxonomy): Eukaryota > Metazoa > Chordata > Testudines > Chelydridae > Macrochelys > Macrochelys suwanniensis. Next base: position 81,109,084 of record CM065779.1, read on the forward strand.
TATCTTTTAATGGGACCAACTGCGGTTGGTGAGAGAGACAAGCTTTCAAGCTTCTGAAAACCTGTCTCTCTCACCAACAAAGGTTGGTCCTATAAAAGATATTATTTCATGCACCTTGTCTCTCCAATATTGATAGGTCAGATTAAATCACTTTAAATTATTAAATAGCACAATAATACACAGAATCAATCATAAAAGTGGCTGAATGCAGAACAAGAGACGTCTGGTGTCTCCTAGCAATGAAAAACACAGGATATAGTATCTATCATAAAAGCAATTCCCTTGTAGAAATAATCACTGTTGGTAGTCTTTAATTAAATGGGCCCTGGAAGTTCAACAAACATGCACAATCAAATGACCTTGTTAATTACAAATGGTCACTTGGGTACTTGGTTATAGATGTAAAGTAACTACGAAGGTGGCCTATTGCTGCCAGATGTTAGTAATTTAAAGCAATATAATGTTTATATTGTGTCCGAGCAGAAATATTTCTTAAACATATCTATACTTTGTGTGTGCACGCACACAGACGTACGCACACACTTTCTTCCAAATATAATTTCCCAGTTCAAAATCAGAAGCTCCTTAAATTTGGCTAAACAATATTATTTAGCACTTTAGAACCTTAAAGCATTACATAATAATTAACGAATTAATCCTCAAGCCACTGCATGTTTAAATGGTTATCATTAGTGCACCTGTAAATTGAGTAATTGTTTATACAAACTTTCTATTTCCATGTGCCGATATGCAATTTGCATACAATGGCTATACAAGAAAGGCACAAATTATTGTACACATTTTTACATATAGCTCTGAGCTTCACTGCATTTGAGATTGAGATACAAGGTTGCCATGGAGCATTTCTAGTACAACCTAGTTAAGGTAAGTTTAGAAATGTCTAAAGCCTTTCCAGCAGTATGTCATTATTTCCGTTTACAATCCTGGTCAAAACAAGGAAGTAGAGAAGCACACAAATGAAATATTTTAAAAAGGCAACTTTGAGCCCCAACTGAATTTGTGTAACACCGTCATATTATATAAACAGTGTTGATTTAAACAAACAGTGTAGTTTTGCTACTAGAAAATGCTTCTATACATTAATTTAAGGCCAGAAGGAATCATTATTCTCATCTAGTCTGACCTCTTGTATAAAAGGATATAGAATTTTAAAAAATAATTCCTGCATCGAGCTCAGTAAATTGTGGTTGATCTATACCCTCTCTCTTAGAAAAGCATCCAATTTTGATTTCAATTCTTCGAGATGGAGATTCCAGCTGTTAGAATCGGTAATGCTTTTGGTTGCTAAATTAATGAGCCCTTTATTATCAGCTATTATTCCCCTATGTCAGTACTTATAGATTATGATCAAGTCTTCCATAAGGAGCTTGATCTATTTAGCTTAAGTGTCTCCCTGTACGATTTCCCCCCCACCCCCAACAGATCTTGAAAGATTCTTCTTCTCTAGACTCCCTCACATTTTTCAATATCCTTTTTAAAGCATGGACACCAGAACTGGACACAGCAGCCCAATAACAGTCTCCCCAATGCTGTAAGCAGAGGTGATATCACCTCCCTGCTCCAACTCTATATTTTCTTGCTTATATTGTATTAGCCTTTTTACCCACATCATTGCACTGGGAGCTCATGTTCAGTTTGGTTATCCACCATGACTGTCTGTTACAAGGTCACTACTTTCTACGATACTGTCCTCAATCTATAAGTCTGGCTTATATTCTCATTCCTAGATGTATGTCCTTGCATTTGACTGTATTAAAATGCATATTGTTTGAATGCACCCAGCTTAGCTTACCAAGAGATTCAAATCACTCTGCTTATGTAATCGGTGACATCTTGAAGACCATCATGATAATGACAGTCTTGAGGTTTGTATATTAAACATACCATATCAGAAATCTGCCATTTCAAAGTCACTGAATTTTTAGATTTGATGAGAGAATTGATTCCTTATGTTCTTTTCTTTAATTTCACTTTATATAAAGTTGCATCCGTTCCCCACCCTAGTCTGATTTTAATCTATGTTAAAAAAAATTAGAGTTGTACAGCCCAAAGGAGCAGATATGTATATATTTTATGATGTTGCCAGGGCTTTGCTTTCATTTAAAAAATAGAACTAGTCTCCTTTCTTGCTGTTGTTTTTAGTGGTACTTAGCTTTGCACATTCTTGTCAATATCAAATAAACAGTACAGTAACAAAGAAAATGGCTAAACATATTGGAAATGTACAAATTTAACATTTCTCAGGGTCACAGGGCCCCAGCTTAATTGCCTGTCAGATACTATACATCTCACAAACATGCCTCAGAGGGCAAGACTATTTGAAATCAGTCCAATACAGTATGCTGGCTTTGTTTAGTCTGTGCCGAATGGTTAAAGTTCAATGCTGCTTTTGTTAAGAAATCTATACAGCATCTCCATGCTATGGCTGAGAAAGACAAAAGCTGTCACTTCATACATCAGACAATGTTAGTTTTTACCTTTATCCCATTTCATGAATTCTTAGCTTATGTCACACTTGGAGCTGTTAAGACGTCTTTCTTAGGCACTCTAATACCACAGTGATTATTCTAGTATTAGAACCTAATCAGACACACACAGTTTAACAATTTTTTATGGCTTTCAGATGGACAGTGATCATATGTTTACCAGGTGTTCCACTACATCTGAGTAAATATTGCCAACAAATCTGAATTCGTTTGAAACATCGTAGTGTTTTTTGTTCCTAGTTTTGTGTCTAGCCAAATCTGAACAGAATCATTATTACTATCAAACATTTATATAATGGTAATACCAAAAGGCCCCAAGCAGGTTTAGAACCCTTTATATTGGACATTCCACAGGAAACAATCCCTGCCTTGACGTGAAAAATCCATTGCTGTGCCATTGCAGTATTCTTCTCTACAATATGCATTTCTTAGTGTTCTGTTCATTGTAGTTTAAGCCCTATCCCAGGTGATAGGGCTTCCACTGCTACCTTTGGAAGACCATTGAAGGTCAAGTAATACCTCTCCATCTTTGATGTTCACAATCTTAAAATATGTATAAGTTGTTATTCCACCCTCCCTTATCATAAAAAACACCACACAGTTAATTCTCTGTTTCCTTGTAAATCATTCCAGCAGCCCCCTGGTTATTTTTGTTCCTTTCCTTTGAACTACTTCCAGTTTATCATTATTTTTCTGGCAATGTGGTGTCCAGAATTAAAAACAGTATTCCTGGTCTAAATCACACATATAGAGGAAACATTATATCCGACTTCCATGATGCGTATGTATCCCCAAATTGTACAGGCATTTTTGAACCACTACAGCTTCTGGTTTGGTGAATCACATTCACCTGAATTCCAGCGCAGATAAAGAACAAATTTACTGATCTATGAAGAAAAATAACATTCACTCTTAAAAGCGGACACACTTCATGACTTGAGGATGGTCTTTTTGGTGCCATCCTTAAATCCACTAAGAATAATCATGGGAATCAACTACTACAGAGACTCAACTCAGTACCAGAAAAACTACTTTGGGGGTGGTGGGAGGAGAAGGCATGGGGATTATGAATATAAGAATAAATTACCTTGATGAATAATTTAATGGGGAAAAACAGTACAACTTTTGTAATGATAAATCATGTGCCTCTTAAATTGCTTAGCATTCTTTGAGAGAATTAATAAAATACGGCTAGAGAAGAACTTTTGATAACATTTGTCAGAGGCAATTAGAGAAAAGTAGAAACCACAGGGCAAAGAGATAAAGTTGTCATGGACTTCAGAACTAGTTCAGAGATAGGAAGCAAAGAATGGATGGTTTCCAGAGTGGAAACAAATTAGTAATTGGTTATTCAAAGGATCAGTGATGGTTAATGCATCTAACAGTGATTTTAAAGAGGAGATAAATAGCAAAGTGGTAAAATATGCTGAGAAGAAAAATTTACTTAGATCAGTCCGAATGTACAGGGTGTTGAGCAGTCAAGGAGGTTTTCATTAAAAAAAAAAGAAAAAAAAAGAATGCTTGGATAACATGAAGGCAATTAAAATTCCACGTGGCCAAGTGCAAGGTAATGTACACTGAATGAAATTATCGTCACACTTTATATTAAGGAAACATTTATAAAAAGTTTATAAATGATTAACAGATGTTTTAATCGTTTTACATTCCAACAGGTTCCTTGTAATCGTGTGCAACACTGATGCACTTACAATACTTATAGTACTCTTGCCAGTACATGTTCATATTATGAATTTATTAATCCTTTGCCATCTATTTATGTACTCTTAATATAAAGTATGCACAAAATAGCACCTCACTTGTTATTATCAACATTCATAGTACTCCCTCGCCCCATTTGCAAATGGCAAGGTAAATAGATTTTTGTAATGTGCCATAAAACGTTCCCCCCCACAATCTGGGTTATTTTGGTTCAAGACAGGAGTAAGTTCCAAAGTTGAGGGCTCTACATGGAGAATTTCCTGCCAGTAGATCATTCACCAAGATGGGCCCAGCTCAGGTTGCCACTGATCATAGCTGCAGGTATATAGCTGAGTATAGGGGAGTGAGATTGATCAGAGTGTAAATTCTAACAACAAATGGCAGTCAGATATCACTGTCACTCCATCACCTTTTTGCTTTCCTCAACCTACCAGTATCACTTCATCTTATCTGGACAGAGTCTCAGCCAACTAGCCCCAAGATCGACAAGACACTGGGCATGATATTTGACAAATACAGTCGGGATCAGATGAGAGTTAGATGTCATATTGAAGGCATTGTAGCTCTTGCATTCATCTACACATTGAACAGGACAGACAAGGTGGAATCCAGTAAAACCCCATTTTAGGTGTGCCCCCAGGAATGATGAGTAAAACCATCCTCTGGTCTTAGGTATATTTCATGACAGCAAAATAGACTGGAAAATTTTCAGCACTTTTTTCTAGTGGGGAAAAAACTGAAAAAGATGCCAAAACGTTTCACTGAAAATGTTTACTCTTTTTCAATCAGCTCAGAAAAGAATCTGAATGAGCAATATTCCACACAAATACGTGCATATGAGAAAGCTGTGCAAAGAAGCCCTTCTTTTTACCCCACCCTAGAAAAAGAGGCAGCTTCTAGATGGCGGTTCTACAATGTGATGCTTCCTGTATTTTTTTTCTTGCAGCAGCAACCAGGAAAAGGACGATTAATCCTTTGTTTACAATCTGCACTAATGTCTTGAATGCTAACCATTTGACTAGCAAAAAGAGGATGGCAGTTTGCAGGACAGAGAGAACACAAAAAGGCAGCGGAAGTGTCACAGATCCAGAAGGTAAAGCAGCTATTTTCTCTGGCAGGTGGATTATTTCTGCAGCACAGGACAAATAAGTTCTGCATCAGATTCTGCAGCTCTGGAGCTACAATACGCAAGAGGCCTTCCATAAGAATTTATTTTGTGTGTAGATATAACCTAATAAGGCACTTTTATTTATATGGTGCTTTTTCTGGGTGTATTTAACATATATTCAAAGTGTAGTATAAGGCACTGGTTTGACATTAGCATTTGTAAGTACTTCACTTTGTTTGATATCTACAGTATAGTGTATATAATCATAGTTAGACAAGAAAAGGCACCCTAATAGTATTAAATACCTATAAGTGTAGTTTGATATTATGGTTACATTTTCTAACATACCATTCTGTCAAAAGTCTAGTTAAAGTGATATATATGCTACACTGATAGGTATATAAATGTTACACATTAATGAAGTAATTTTGCAAGGTGCCAGTCTTTAGAAGAGTACATTATTGTCTTGAGAACAGATACCTCAGATAACTACAAGCACTAAGGGTTTATTGTGAAGTGTAAATGTAGTAAAAGGATTATGATGCCGATGACTCAATTCCTGAAACACCTGATTTCACCTCATTTACCTCCATGTGTGGCTCGTCTTGATACAAGTGTGATACTCGACCTACTTTTCTGCACTATTCCCTTGGTATCAAAATACTTTCAGTTCCACAAAAAACACCACAATTAAAATCCTTCTCCTCTTATAAAGATGAGCATACAAAAATTCCTTTTAAAAAACAGACCACAGCTGCTTCTTGGAGCAGCTTGTCCTGGACACCACAAGGGAAGAGGCAATTCTTGATTTAGTCGTAAGTGGAGCACAGGGTCTGAGGTCAATATAGCTGAACTGCCCAATAAGAGCAAATGTAATGTAATTAAATTGTAAAGATGTTACATCCTTGTAAGGAGTGAAAAGCCAAAGGAACCCACCACAGTAGCATTTAACTTCAAGAAGAGGAACTACTCAAAAATGAGGAAGCTAGTTAAACAAACATTAAAAGGAACATTCACTAGAGTGAAATGCCTGCAAACTGCATGGAGACTATTAAAAACACCATAACCGAGGCTCAAACTAAATGTATATATCCCAAACAAAAACAGTAAGATGACCAAAAAATGCCAGAGTAAAATGCCAGGCATCCTTTAAAAATTGGAAGTGAAATCCTACTGAGGAAAACAAAAAGGAGCATAATCTCTAGTAAATCAAGTATAATTAAGCACACAGCAAGAAAGAATCTGAAGAGCAACTGGCAAAAAGACACAAAAACTAATAGAAAAATTTCTTAAAGTACATAAGAATCAGGAAGCATGCCAAACATTCTGTGGGGCCACTGGATGATCGAGGTGCTAAAGGAACACTCCAGGAAAACAAGTGGAGAAGCTAAATGAATTCTTTGCATTGGTCTTTACTGCAGAAGATATGGGGGAGATCCCCACATGCGAGCCATTCTTTTTAGGTGACAAATTTGAGGAACTGTCTCAGACTGAGGTGTCATTAGAGAAGGTTTTGGAACAAGTTGATAAATTAAACAGTAATAAGTTACCAGGACCAGATGGGATTCACTTAAGAGTTCTGAAGGAACTCAGATATGAAATTGCAGAACTACTAGCTGTGGTATATAATTTATTGCTTAAATCAGTCTTTGTACCAGATGACTGGAGGATAGCCAACATAACACCAATTTTTAAAAAAGGCTACAGAGGTGATCCTGGCAGTTTCAGGCCATTAAGCTTAACTTCACTACCAGGCAAGTGGGTTAAAACTATAGTAAAGAACAGAATGATCAGACACAGATGAACACAATATGTTGGGGAAAAGTCAACACTGCATTTGAAAGGGAAATCATGCCTCACCTGTCTAGTAGAATTCTTTGAGGGAGTCAAGAAGCACAAGGACAAGAGTGATCCAGCAGATACACTGTACCTGCACTGTCCCACTATGGCCATTCTTGTATTCCCTTCTAGTGGCTCAGTGCAGGGGCTCTCCCACTCCAGGTCCTTGGGAGGCCACCCTGCCTCACTATGTCACTGATACATCAGCCGCCGTAGGGAACAAAGCGGTCTCCGCTCGCAGCTGGGGCCCAGGCCTGTGCTCAGGTTGGGCAGGAAACAAACAGTCAAGTGGCCCCAGCCCTGGATAAGGGCGGAGCAACAAAGAATCTGAGGCCCAGGCTTCCAGCCTGAGGAAGGGGAGATTGCCACCCCCAGGTTGGGGTGGCAGGCGGGATGCAGGCCGGCCCACCCACTCCACTGCATCCCAGCCCAAGGCCCTAGCAGTGACAAAGTGCTTTTTCACTGGGTCAGCATGGATCCACGCCACAACACGCTGACTCACCCTCTGCCAGGGTTGCAGCCAGACAGAGGTCTGCTACCCCAGGGCCACTTCCACACTCCCCTTCTTGGTGTACCTATTGCTGTGATGAGGGGTTGAGGTTGATGGAGGCTTCCTGGATCCCTAGCAAGTCTTTGGGTAGCTGGTCCATCGGTGATCCGGGATAGTTGTCCTCTCCCTCCGGTGTCAGGTCTGACAGCAGTCTGGGTGGTCCGGGCCAGTTGTCTGCTTCCTCCAGGTCTGAATCAGCTAGCGGCCCCGGTGGCCCAGGCCAGTCCTCTGCTCCCTCGACACCCCCCACCGCTTCCCAGCTCGGGAGGCCACAGGAGAAGTCTGATGCCTCCTGTGGTTGCTTCCCTACTGGGCTTTCTGGGCTGCCTTTTATACTTCTTGCCCCTCCAACCCACTTCCTGGGGGAGGGGCAACTAGGCCCTGGTCCTGCCCACCGGGGCTCAGTGTGGGGGACTCTCCCACTCTGGGTTCTCAGGAGGCCACCCTCCCTCATTACATCCCTTTAATCAAAAGTCAGACCTGTGCCCCTTGCTTGCATCTGGGTCTGCATAATGTGCCAGTTGGGGGAGGGGACACAAGCTATCATCTGTTGGAGGTTCACTACAAAACTTAACAGGTGCATGGAGGAGGGGAGGTAAGTATTCTACCCACAATTGCACTAATTGTTAAGTTCTGAAAACTTTCCAAACGTAAAGTGTGCTGTGAATACAAGATGTCTAACTATCAAATATTATAGAAGCATTCAATTAACCATAGAAAGGAAATCACTACATAGTTTTTGAACACTTCAGTTCTCTCACCCACGGGATGCTATGTATGCGTCTGAATCTCTCTCCACAGTTAAATTGTCTCCATAAGATAGACCTGTCAGTGTACTAGTGTTGTAGGGTGATGACCAAAGATTCTTTATGGTTGAAATTCACCCCAGTGCAGACGACCTGTCCAAATCTCACACTAAGGGTTTAAGGGGCATGAAGGGCCCTAAATGGGTCCTCTTGTGCAAGGATGATTTCCACTCCAGATTACTCAGCAGAGGTGGAAACAGTCTATGCCTGCTTCTCTGTCAGGACTGAAGTGTGGCCAGATGACATCCTGACTATATAAATTAGCTTAGCTCCTGCAGGTAATATTCTTTGTGTTGGACAGGTGTAAGTTGGCTGGTAGGCTTTGCCACAGAATTAACCGGCATGAACTCAGCAGACCAGAAGCAGTGAAGTGCTGTGTTCTGTGAAGACTCGTTGCGATAAAAGATCAGAGGTCCTGGAGCATCATATGAATTCTAGAAGTTTCAGGATCTCTTGAACTTTCTAATTTGGGGAGCATGTGCTTTTAAAACGTTTTTCATTTTTTATGCTGTTCTGATCTTTTTTGCTCTACAAACACTTGTGCTTCTTCCCAGATTTATGGAGGTCAATTCCATGTACTGGGAACGCCCCTGAATCATGAGGTACAGTTACACCATTACATGAGGGAGCTTCACTATTGTACATCAGTACAGCATGAAAGGGGTTAGAGGCAAACAAGGAACTAGGCTAGAGTCCAGATAGTTGGAGGTCTGACTGTGACGGTGTACCCAATAAGACTTTATGGGGAGATGCTTATAAAGGTATATATGATGTAACTGGAATATGTTTTATGCTACATGTGCCATGTAACATAGCTCTGTAAAAGCTATGGATCTACTGAACCTATTCCTCCTGGTTGTATGCATGTATCATTGTTGTAGTTGAAGTTATGAATATTGGTTGTATATTTGCTGGTTTTGTACATAGCCTCTGTAAGAGCATGGGATCAATGTCTGGAGAAAGGAATGTGCAGGTTAAGAGCCCAATCAAGAAACTATTAAACAGACAAAAGAAGTTGCAGACACCAATCTACATCTGAGCTTGGCCAAGAATGTCACTGGGCTAGTTACTGAATTGTGCATGGACATGTGACTTGCCCATGTGATCCCAAAACTCCAGGGTAACATGATGCTACACAGGGAGTGGGGAGGAGCATCCATCCAGGGGAGAGTCTATTTAAACCCCTGGGAGACCCCTCCATTTTGTCTTCAGCTGGCTAAAGAGAGACTCTCCACCCCCCAAGGACACACCTGAAAGAGACTGAACAAAGGACAAAGACAATATGGGGTGTGAGAGATTGCTGGACCCAGGCTAAGAGGACTATAGCCTGTAAAGGGAAGTTTGCTGGAACAGGTGAGGTCTTTATCTGTATACAGTGTGATTAGACATAGACTTGCGTGTTTTATTTTATTTTACTGAGCAATTCACTTTGTGTTCTCTGTTACTACTTGGAATCACTTAAATTCTACTTTCTGTACTTATTAAGTTACCCGGAGTACGTGTTATTACCTGGAGGGGGCAAACAGCTGTGCATATCTTTCTGTCTTTGAAATAGAGGGAGAACTATTTATGAGTTTACCCTGTATAAGCTTTACACATGGTAAAATGGATTTATTCAGGGTTTGAACTCCATTGGGAGTTGGGCACCTGGGTGTCAAAGGCAAGAGCACTTCCTGAGCTGCTTCCAGGCAGGCCTACAGCTGTTCGTGGATGTGGTTCAGACCTGGGTCTGGGTTTGCAGCAGACCAGCGGGTCTGGCGCAAAACAGACAGGATTCTGGAGTCCCAAGCTGGAAAAGACAGTGAACCAGGGGCAGAAGTAGTCTTGGCACACCAGGTGGCAGCTCCAAGGGGGTTTCTGTGATACCAACCCATCACACTGACCATCTGCTTCAAATCCCTAAATAAAACATCCATTCCTACGGAGTGCCATTAGCGTTGCAGACGTTGGTGGTATGCCATGAATAAATGATCAATTTGCAAGAACACAAAACTGACACCTCTGCAAAGTCATTGAAATTCCCTAGTCCTCCTTCCACACTGCACTATCACTGTTCTCAAAAGAGTTCTCCCTTCTGAGCATTGACCTAACTTCACTCTCAGTAGTCTGCAATTAAAAGCAAAACCCAGGGTAGTACATCTACCCAGATAAAATATTTCACATAACATGCAAGAGGGGAAAGTTACAATAATTTTGAAATCTTCAATTGCTTTTTATTCATAGTCAAACACCAATTTGCTTTAAAATATTTTTATGAACAGAAAGCAGTGTTGTCAGTTTATAAACAATATATTTTCTGTACATTTCTATAAGAGACTGCCTGATGGAAATATACAATTAGTTGCTATGTATGTTTAGGCATTCTGTTTCTACAGATCCTCCATTTCTTCAATTTATCAGAAAGCCCTTTTTCCCCCAGCATGTTTGACAGGTACAAGGCGGCAGACTACCAGTGGGAGAACTGGTTGAAGTTTATGTAGTCAATTATCTGTGTGTACACACAGAGCATGAAGGGGGAAGTGATGTATTAAACTTATGTATAATTTATCATATGCAATACATCTGTTGGCATATCTTGCCATTTGTCTCATGCCTCTGACCACATTACCTGCTCCTGGAAGGCAGCACTGAACAGAATTGGCCCTCTTCCTGCTTTGGTCCTGCCATACAACCACTGAAATGCCCATTGCCACTCTGCCCTTTTGCTTGTCCTTTCCCTTCACTTCAGGTGCCATCACTATGACTATACAACATAAATTTATTCCCCCAGAACTCTCTTGCACTGAAATGATGATAGACTAACATGATTAACCAGTACTTTTCCATCTCTCATGTGCCCCCCATCCCTTTTTAAGAACACCCTCATGAGAAGGTGTGCTGAAGCACGCAATCCCCCAAATTCTGTACTCTTCTATATAGAGAGAGTGCATACTTTCTTCAGTCTTCATTTAATATGGAAAAATGCATTGGAATTACTATCATCCATTTATATTTCAGTTCTCCTGTGGCCTTATTATGGTATCTCAAGGCAGCGATAGAGTACAGAATTATCTCAAGCCACGTCTTTATTTGCATGCCCTATTAAATCTCCAGTTTCTAGGAGCATTTAAAAAGTGTTTAGTGATCTTCTGTACCGGAAATTTGTCTGCTGAGAATGGGAAAGACTTTCTTACTCTAGCAAGAAAAGTTTTAGAGCATGATGCCTGTCTTCTTGTTCCAGAGTGTGCAATGAATAAAGTGCAGTCTAAAGAGGACCGGGAGTCAACTGTTTGGGGAAGAGTCTCTCCCTCTCTCCCCATTAACAACAACATGAATAGACTGTGTTTAGAATGCTCCCCCTGTCTGTGAAGCAAAACTAACATATTCCTGAGCACTACATAATACCATAATACTGCTGTTGACTCTTACTTCTCCATCACAGTGTAGCTGCTCAGTCAGCATTAAGACTTGTGAAATTTGCTTGCAAGAGCAGAAGAAAGGAACCCTGTGTCTGTGGTCCAGATTCTAACCTCTAGGGGCTTAATCTGAAAACCAGAAGTGCTAGGAAAGCATTAGCATATAGATGTAATAAATATGGGATGAAAATTCTGACAACACACAAACACTGAAGAGCTGTGAAAAATGTTCAGCTACACCATACTTAAAAATAATAATAAAAAAAAAAACGAAGATCACCAAACTCTGCCAGTGAGCTCCAAAATATCTAGAGATTTTCCACTCTGAAAATAAAATTCAATTTAGTATGCAGCATGCAGATTAAGTTAGTTTTTGATCATGAAATAAAAATGAAAGTGTAATTAAAAATCCTTAGGGTTATTATAATAAAATTCTCATCTCTGGCACCCCTGCCAATATGGTTTAAAAACACACTATCATTTTAAGATATATTTATATTGCATGTAAATTCTTGCTGTGTTATTTTACTTATTGTTTATTTCCCTTTCTACGAACAAAATCACTCAATCACATTTTTCCATGATTTTCTCTCTTAGAGGTATTTTATTAACCTGAGTATTTAAAGAAGAGCTTTCTTCCTTACAGTCATTGTCAGGACAAAGTGAATTGCCTACTTGATGCTGCAGAGAGGTTATAATATTGACTACAGGACATCATAATTATTACAATGGCAGTACACTGTCGGTGCAAATACACAATTATGATCTCACGCAAGAGCAAGCAAGAGAGCTTGGCTTGTGATTTGCTTCCAGATTTACATCTTCAATAATAGCAAGAGGAACACATAGCAAAGAATTCTTTCATACATATAGATTATGTGCTTTCAAATTTGTCGTGTTCACACTAATAGGAAATGCATTCATTTTTATTACGTAGCTGTCAATGTTTTGGTTAATTTTGTAAGATTAAAATTCAACTGTGACATTGCAGACTTTTTGTGAAACTAAGAACAGTTTATTTAACAAAAGAAGATTTATTCCAGTCTGAATTTTCACTCTTCTCCTCGCCTGCCTTTTTTTAAAAATTTTACTAAAGAAGATATTGTTAACCTCTTTAGGATAAGAATTGTGCCTCTTCCTTAAAGGAAGAAAATCCCAGGCTTCTTCCTTGAAGGTTATGTATAATACAGAAAACAGGAATGATGAGGCATTAAATATATTTTAGTATCTTTTGCACAATGGGTCCTCTAAAAATCTAAACTTAATTGTATCAAACAGCTATATGTACATATATACTCCATGAGATGTGCGTATCATCTGGTAAAGTACAGTACATTGTGGGCCCTAACCACGTTGACAAGATCCATTTAAAAATCACAGTAATCAAGTTTTCCTTAAAGGTTTCATTTTTAAGCTCAGTCACGTTCTTCTCAGAAGAATATCTGATGTTATAACATCTAGTCCCCCACAAAAAATTAAAGAGCTCTCACCTCACGAATAAAAATTCTGTACACAAAAGATTCCTGAAGGAATCCTTCCCACTGAAATTGCTGATATCATGCTACAACAGCAAAAACCACCAATTCGCTCAATATAAAAGAGTGATTAGTATTCCAATACATTCAGTTGGGAAAAAGGACAATCAATCATCATTAAAATATATGTACAGTTATGGTGCTGACAAGAAAGAAGCATATTACCCATAAGAGTGGTGCTATCATATGCAAATCATCATGTACCATTAACCTCTAAGTTGGATTTGAGGTAGTCAGATGGGTTATTATTGCAATCTCTTAACTATTTTGATAAACATAATGTAAGATATAATGCAACAATGCAGCAAAGGACAGATTTAGTCTTATTACACAGGACATTCACTCTGCTATAATTATCTTGTTGCTCTTCATCAACCTATTTTGCACATGCATGTAACTCTGAGCTAAAAAATGTGTTTTAACAAAGAAGTGTCAGCCTAGGATTTTTTAAAAAAAATTAATTGCTTTAAAAAAAATGCTACTTTGATGAAAGGAACCATAAAAGTTCACAGGGTCTTAAAGCACCTCACAGACATTAAATGAGCCTCTGTGTATCCCTGTACCTCTGAAATGCTACAAAACTGTGCTCCACGGGGGCTCCTTTTGTGTCATCTGGTTATATGGGGTTTGGGGCACAAAGGGTCCAGTTTGTCAGCCATTCTCCTCCACATAAGGGTCATAGCATATGCAGGAGCTACTAAAGAGTGAAGAATCCTTCCCTCCACATGCCATTGAGCTCTTATGTGGCACACCCCTTCGCTGAGGCTTGGTGAAGGGAATGGGAATAAAAAACAGTAACTGCTAGCTCAGCACACAAGAGTTACTTTCATAATCCAAATCATCAACCTCCTATGGGCAAAACAGTGTACCCTCACCAACAAGCAAAGCAATTCCTTAAGTCAGCTGAAAATATAAAACACTTACCATATGCTTCACAATGGACCAAACTGTCTGAAGAGAATCCAGCTAATTAGCAGCAGCAATCATAGTGGACATCTTGGTTCCCAGCAGCAGTTCCTTCCTTGAGTCTACAGGATCTATAGCAGGTCTGGTACTTCTACCCACGATGATAGCTGTGATCTAGTCGGAAAAGAAAGCATGTTCTGTAAATTTAGTCATTGTTTGTTTACAGTAAGCCTTTTCTTTTTGAAGCTATGTTATGATACGATTGTGCCAGATTCTGCCCTCAGATTTGTACACATCGACTGTGAATTATAGTTGGGTGCATACATCTAAGATCAGGATGTGACCTACAGTTCATAGCACAGAACATAGCTGCCAAGCTTGGTGCAGATCCATTTGTGACATTTTATACAAGTCATGTAATGAGCCGTTTGCATATTTTTAAATAATTATTTTATAACCATATAGCAGATTAAAATAATTGTGTCCCTAACTGCCTGGAGGTAGGAGGAAGTTTTTTTCTTATGCTTATTTTTTCAAAATTGTCCATTATGATGTTTTCACTACAGCTGGCTGGGAGGGAGGGTGGGGGGGGGGGGAGGAAATGCATTTTTTAATGGAATAATCAAAAATCCCAAACACAAAAATGAAAACACACCGATTTTCAGATGAAAATAGTCACTTTAAAAAAAAAAACCCTCAAGAAAAGCAAATACGTTCCCTGAATGTTTGCTTTGTTGAAAACCCTATTCCCCATACAAAAAACAAACAAACAACTTTTTGATTAGCTGTAGTTTTTATACCTGTTCCTGATATCTGATACCGACCATTGTCAGAGAAAGGACACTTGGTTAGAAAATTAGTTTGACAATTTCTATGTTTTAACAACTTGATTGAGCATTTTACATTCTATGAAGACTGAATTGTTAGGCAATTTTCATAATGGAGACTGAAATCTTATATTGTAATTTCAGTTATGGATATTCACAGATTATATGAGTTCATGCAAGGTGAGTTACTGCAGGCAGCAATACTTAATATGATGCATTTGATTCATGCACAAGATAAACCAACTCATATGATTAATATACTCTAGTTCAGATGGACACAGGGGGGACAAAAGATTTTTTGCCAAAATGCAGTAAGGTTTTAATTTAGAAGCATCTTGCTGTGCTGAAGTTAGTTCTAGTTCAATGAAAAAGATCTAAAGCTACAGAAAACCAAAAAATTGCCATTTAAAAAAAATTGATTCAAGTAAATAGATGGTTCCAATAAAAGGTTGATACATATCAAAATTAAGAAAAAATCCAGAGGACACTTAGAAAAGAGTTAGATTAGCCATGGTAGGGACTATATTGTTCAATGCACAGAATATAGACTGTGTGGCCAACATGAACATACATTTTGCAGGAAGACAGATTAGGTTGTAGAGATGAGGATTAGCACTATAGGCAAATGATTCCATGGAATATATTGGGATCAAATTTCTGAGTGAAGCAGACCATACAGCAGAATACAAATGAATACACTAAGTCATAACAGTATATTTATACTAGTAGATACCTAGATCGAATGAACTAGTAACAACGGGTGACTTCAAATACTTGCATATCATCTGATCATATGACACCATCAGGACCAGGTTTAGAGAAACAAGTTCTCAACATTTTAAGTGATTACTTCTTGGTACAGCTAGTTCACAGACCACACCAGAGTGGCGGCTAGTCACAATTTGACTAGTGTGACAAAGCTCTGCCCTTGTCTCAGTGGGTCCTACGCTTCCTGATGGATTTCGCTGGCCTCAGAGGCTCACTGTGACCCTCCACCTAGCCCTTCTCTCTCTAGAGGCAAGGGTCACAGCCTACTGAGCCATTTTCATCATAAGCCAGCAAGGGAGGTGAGAAGAAGCAACCCTCCCTCACACAGTCTCTGTTGTCTCCCAGTCTCAGTGATTAATCGGGGAGAGGAAGGAGAAGCCCGGGCCCACGCTCTACTCCGAGCTCTAGCCCAGGGACTCTAATAGTAGCAGCTATGGTAGCTGACTTTTTGGAAATAGGACATATACAATTCCCTGGGCCACTTCCCCACTCAATATCTCCTTCACCGTTACCTCAGGGCCTCCTTCCTTGCTCCTGATATGGATTTGTACTGCTTAGTTCCTCCAACAGCATAGCTTCCTCCTACAGCTTCTGACACACGCACCTCACTGACTAAGTGGGAGGCTTTTAACTAGTTCCAGCCAGCTCTTGATTGGCTTCAGGTCTCCCAATCAACTTAGCTATCTCCACTGCTTTCTAAAAGGATCTTAATTGGCCCCAGGTGTCTTGATTAACCTGGAGCAACTGCCATTTGGTTACCATGGTACCAGAGATTTGTTTAGCCTGGGGCTAACATACCTGTTCCTCACCATTTTACTATAGCCATCTGTCCTTGCCAAGTCACACTAGGTAGACATAAGTTTTGATTCGAGAAACAAGAGTTGAGCCACTAATAATGATTACAATAAATTCAACATTATCATAGGAGAGCTTGACATTAATTATGTCAAAGATAGAGCTGAAAGAGAAATGTTTTCAGAAGTTGTATAAAGGCAGAAGTGGCAGCCCAAGGTTGATATCAAGAGGACAGAATTCCATATCCTAAGGGCCACCATAGAAAAAACCTGGTCACCTTGTATTCTAAGATTCGATAGAAGAACATCTAGAAGGGTGAGTAGGAACATGATTGGGGTTGTATATACGAGCATAGATACTTGAAATATGGCCAGAAGTCTCGCAACTTGGAGATTTAAAAACAGATGGATTATAAAATTTTAGGATTGTGGATGCTCATAAAATATATCTCTAGAAGAAATAATGTAACAACTAATCTTGCTCCAAAGTTGCAATAATTTTACATCTGTCAATGTAAAATACTTATTATGGCAGCCTTACTGTAGTATAGGAGCACCTCACAATCTAATGCATTTGTCCTGAGAGGCTACAATCAGTGACACAAAACAACAAAATCCACCTTTCACCCCCCTTCCCATCCTTTTCTTTGTTAAATCCCCTCTTTCAATCACTCTAATTTACCCTACCATAATTATGCCCTCCTTCAGCCAACAAATGTCTCCTGATAGGACATTACATTAGATGTCAATTTCTTCCCCTTTGCTCTCCTAGGCCTAGTCTTCACTTGGGGGAGAGATGGGGGTAAAATACATTCTTAACTCAGATTAGCGAACACGGAGGAGAATCCTAGTGACAGTAAGACAGTCTTAAATGACAGTTGAAGTAAGTCAAAATGACTTAGGAAATGGGGACTGAGACTCACAATGCTGAGCAGACCAATGGCTAAATAGCTTGAAAAAAATCTGTGCCTATATGCTTTCCGAACAAAAACACTCATAAAACCTGTCCCAGAATTCACAATCTATACTTTCTATACCACAGACCAGCAATACTACTAACTGCTCACGAAGGCATTTATAAATATTTTAATAGTGACCACTTTAATGAAGTAGCCATTATGAAAAGAATGCCCTAATGGAAACAAGGTTCCTGTCCCTGACAATCATAATACCTTTTAGGACAGTCTCTTTCCTAATAAGACTGCAGTTTTCAGATGTGAACCTGTTGCTCCTCTTTTACTGGACTTTAGTTCTCTCTTTGGCTTGTAGAGTAATTAAAAGTCATCCACATGCATGCAGCAGAAAGGGATTTTGCAGATTGCAGGAGCTCACCATTCACCCTGAATTTGTCCCTAATAAAATACATAACTTCCTACACAAATATGGATTTTCAGCTCTGTGAATCAACTCCTTTCATTCCACAGTGACAAATCTTTTAGAAGAAATCACTTGTTAGGGAGCAAATCCAAATCCAATCATGTGCTAAATTTTCAAATCCAAATAATGTAAAGCGTTTTACATTTGAAAATAAAATCTGCATTGTGTGATTCAAAATATCTGCTGCTGAAAGAAATTAGTCAAACAATACATGTTAATTTAATAGAGGCATAGCATTATTGATTAACAAACACTGCATCTTAAGTCACATACCATGTATTGTTCTTAATTGTACTTTAATTAAGTTATATGCAACTGTGCAAATAAATCCATAGTTTATCAATTCCTTCTCCATATGTTAAAGCTACTGTGGGCTTTGATTATAGCATGGTTTGTGGATTACTGTATCTTGGCTTTAAAATGCAGTATCCTACTTGTACCTTATTATAGTCATATTGTTGAAATGATTTGAGGTATACATATGTTTCAGAATACATATGAGTATGGCTCTGGGATGATTTCTGTCAAGCTAAGATAAATAAACTGTTCTCTGTCTTCCAATCCCATCCAGAAGACATTCTGCAGTGTGAAAGGGGAAGAAGCTCAATTAATACAGCCTAGGGCTCTGCCCTCTGCAGATCTGAGGGTCCTGAGGAAAATATCCTATAGAATTTAATAGGGTGTGACCCTATAGAAATGCCTTTTGGGAAGGGAAAAAAACCCTTTTTGGGGGTTTTGAACCATTATACTGGAATTCTATAAACAGCAATGCACATGAAATTTAATAGAAAATTGTTTTTTTCTAGAAGAGTGATGGTGAGGGCAAATCCCAAGTAGCTCAGCTGGCTCCCCACCTTGTCTAGTACTGGCCCACACACTCTCAGTCCAGATCTACAGAGCCCAGACCCAGAGAAGACTCACAGAAGGGGCTTCTGAAACATTGGGCTGGAAAGAGCACTTCAAACAGTTCTCCCTTCCACAAATGCAGGTTCCCCTCTGTTCACCGACACAGAGTGGCGTATGATCCCCCTCGGATTGAACCACCCCCTGAAGTTCTTACTCAGTTGCTGCTCAGGCAAGGTTCCTAATAAAGCCAAATCCTGAAAGCTGTTCAACACCTGTGACTCCAGTTGACTTCACCATTTAGATTTTCTCTGTACAGCTAGTACTAGACCTATTCTGATTCTTAATACAAGAAGCAGATACCACACAAGGTCCTAAATCAATGATATTACGGTTGAAGGCTCCATGGCTTGTATCATTTTTATTGGGCACTCTGATATGATCAGAAAAACAGTTTTCATGAGCTGAAAATTATTGCTTATCCAGCTCAATAAATAATAATTTAATTAGGCTTTTTCGTTGCTTGCATCAAGTCTCTAACTTCAAATAACTACGCTGCTGTTTATATGCAATCTGTGAGATGCTCTTATTAAACCCTTCTCACACAGGTCACGCTCAAGAGATGCTACTGCACTAAGTTAAATGCTTTTCACCTAATGGACACCTTCTTAAAACATCAGTGCTCATGGGCTCAGAAGTGAGCTCTCCATATCTTTTTAACTTAACACACAATCAAATGGTATAAAAAACTGAACTAAGCCTTATTACCAAATCGAAACTCATGTAGTTCTTCTCAAGACACCTTGTACTTGTATAAATAATCGTGTATTTGCTAACATTTAAAAAAAAATTAAGAGGAAGTAAACATTGTATGACATGCAAATAAAAATTCGACGCATGAGAAGTTAATTCATCAAAGGGTAAACCCTGACCCCACCTTCACATCCACAGAAGGTCCCTGGCAGCAGAACAGATTCTCTCATGCTGTCCAGCTGTGCCAGCCACTATCTTGGCCAACACATCGAGGACTTCCAGTGCTAAAAGCATGAGCTGTTACAGCTGGGGCTAGAGAGCCAAGGCTCCGTAGTGGGGGCTATAACAGACTCATATCCTCGGTGTATTGGCACAGACAGGGACCCTATCATGCACACACATGTAGGGTACACAACAGGATTTGGAGGACGGTGCAGAGTGCACACCACTGACGTGGAGTTCAGCTCTGCAGCTGGACCATTTGTACCAGTGTGTAGAGGGCAGGGAATAGTTGAGGTTATATCCATCCTCTTGTTCCTCATCATCAAGAGGATGCATTAGGCTTCAGAGGCTATTCTTCTACATCTTTACATTATGCCCTTGTGGAACAGCTAGTTCTAGATTATATAAAGTGAGAGGCTATTCTCAGTTTAGTCCTAAGTAGGTGTAGGAGCTGGTTCAAGCTAATTAGCTACATTATGACAGCCAGAATATAATTAAGGTCAAAATCCCTGCAGAAAGAGTTGTCAAGGTCTATATATGATTGGAAAGATTTCCCTCTCACCAAAGGATTTTTAAAAATCAGTAGGAATAGACTGTGGTAAATATAATAGGGCCAGAGTTAATTCATGGCAACTGTGCTAGCAAATAAATAAACTGATGGGAGGAAGAAAACCAGACAGCGATAGAGACAGAGACCAGTGGAAAATAGTAAGCCAGTGCAGTGCGATATAGCGGTGGCGAGGGGTGGGAAGGCAAATGCAAAGCACAAATGCAGCAACTCAGAGAGCATGGAGATGATTGCTTTCTCTAAAGCCCTGGCGTGATGGCACAAGAAATACTATTTTCATAACAGTTCATGACATTAATTGCAAAATAGTGTTACATTAGAAGGAATTCAGAGAAGCGCAACAAAAATGATAAAGGAATTCAAAGAATCTCAAACTTGCTGCTATTCAAGTCCTGAGGCTGACCTACCTTGCACCTAGGAGACCTAGGGCTGCAACAGGTGGCTTAAAGCCATCTTCTTCCCCTACCCTCAGCATCAAAGAGTAGAGCCCTGGGGTAGCAGGGGATCTAAGCCTCTGAATTTTCACTATACAGTTCAAATATTCACTGTACCTATTCACTATATGTATTGCCAATAAGACTTGACCTATAGGATATTTTAATTAGGGCTGTCAAGCAATTAAAAAAATTAACTGATTAATCGTGCTGATAAATAATAATAGAATACCATTTCTTTAAATATTTTTGGATGTTTTCTACATTTTCAAGTATATCGATTTCAATTACAACACAGACTACAAAGTGTACAGTGCTCACTTTATATTTATTTTAATTACAACATTTGTACTGTAAAAAAGAAACTTCAATCCACTGCACTGAAGTACTGTAGTGCAATCTCTATTATGAAAGTTGAACTTACAGGTATAGAATTATAACTGCACTTAACAATAAAACAATGTAAAACTTTAGAGTCTACAAGTCCACTCAGTCCTACTTCTTGTTCAGCCAATCACTCAGACAAACAAGCATTCAGTGTTGGGGGAAGGCAGGGGAAAGTAAGCAATAACTTGTGGAGGAGCAGGTTGAGGAAGGTGTTTTGCTGCTGCTTCTGGAAGGGTGGTTTCTGGTACTGGGCTCATCAGGCTCGCCTCCTTTTACTGAGCTACTTGGGCTCCCTTCAGCTGGGTGAGCCCTTGTTTGCAAGGGAGGGTGGATTTTACCTCAGGGACTCATCATGCTGCAGGGGAGGAGAGGCTGGTGCAGGGAGGCTGAGCTTGCCAGGCCATGTTCTTTATGGGGTAACCCCAGAGTGAGCAGCCGGCTAGGGGAAATGGGGCATGACACAGGGAGGTTGGTCCTGGAGTGAGGGGCCGGCCAGGAACAATAGGGCCCAGGCTGGCTAGAGCGCCATTTTGGCTAGGACAATCCCCTTTTCCAGCTCTGTCCTGGCCATCCCTACTTCTTCGCCAAACCTGGACATTTCTCCCAGCTGCCTGGCAGAGCAGAGAGGCGGCTGCTGAAAGTCAGCTGAAGGCAGCAATGCCTGCCAGCAGGAAAGTGGAGACATTTGCTGCTGGCGGGCAAGGCTGGCTTCAGAGCTGACCCCTGGGCGGTGCAGAGCTGGGGTGGAGGCGGGAAATCAGCCTCAGCGGTGGTCAGCACAGGACTGGGGTGGGGAGTTAAGCCCCAGCTGCACGTGGCATGGGGCTCGGAGGTGGGGGTCAGCCCCAGCTGGGGGCAGCATGGAGTTTGGGGGTGGAGGTCAGACTGAGTTTGGGATGGGGGTCAGACACAGCTGCGGGTGGCACAGGGTTGGGGGGGGGGAAAGAGAGAGGAGATGCAGCTCCAGCAAGCCCCTGGCTGTCCTGTTTTCACTTTAAAAACACAGGAGTGAGAACTACCTTACTTTCTGTAGCCGCTGCTCTTCCAGCCCTCTGGTGGCAGCTTGCATTACTGCGCCTGACTAGACAGGTTTTTTGAGGCGCTTATGCTACCCTCCCGCCCAGAGGGTGTGCTATTAATGCGCGTTAAAAATTTTAATGTGTTAATTGTGCTGTGCATTAATTGCAGGCGTTAACGGCAATTTATTGACAGCCCTAATTTTCATGTATTTTCTGTATTTATTTATTTAGACAGAACTGCTTACAACTTAAGAAGTTCTGCTGGCAATAAATGGAAGCATTGCCGATCAGTTACACTGGTGATTATGGGCAGGCTATATTACCAGGGCTGGCCTTACCATGAGGCAAACTGAGGCGGCCGCCAGACTGCGTGTGTGTGGTGGGGGGGGCGGACCTAGAGTGTAGAAAATTGTGTCTGCTGCTGGTGCATATGTATTCTCTCTGCTCTAGATGCACAGAGATGGTGGAGTGCTGTGCTGGAGGAAGGAGGACACAAGAGACATAACAGGCAGGCAGGAGAAAAGGTGAGAGGGAATAACAAAAAGCAGCAGGCGCTGCAGGGGGATAGAGGACGAGCAGCCTCTTATGTACCTCTCTAGCACCCCCAGGAGCTTGGACTGATTAAAACCAGCTTCTCAGGGAGCTTCCCATTTCCTGCGGCTTCCCTGAACCCACTTGAGGCAAACAGAGAGTCAACTGAAGTAGTAGGAGCCAGTTAGGCCCTTAAGATGCTGATATCTTCCCTCACTCAGGCCCTGCTACCAGTCTGCTTATTTGTCCCCTTCAACTGAGTGTTGAGAACCACCCTAGCTGGCACAGAACAGCAGTCATGAGTGAAAGAAGAAAACACCCCTCTGGGGCAGCATTCAGAAAAAGCAAGCAAGCAAAGGAAGCTTTTCTATCTAAGCAGGAAGGAGCTCTCCTAGACACAAATGTTCATGTTGAGCCTTCCAGCCCCAGTGAGGATGTGAGTGGTGAGGAGATGCCTGATCTTCCAGTTAGTCAGAGTGCAGGTGAACTAGCAGCTACTGCAGCATCCATATCTCCATCTGAAATGGATGTAACCATGCTCATTCCTGAAGAAAAGTGTAGATCAGAGAAGAGTGTGGCGGAGATGCAAGAAACCGCTGCTGCTGAGTTTAGTTCCTTAAGTCTAGATGATACAGCACTGCGGACCCACTTGAGCAGTAGCCTGAGGGACTTCCTTGTACTGCATGGGCCACAGCAAGTGAAAAACTTCATGTTCCCCAAAGACAATGAAAATAGAAGTTTCCATCCAACACATTACTGGCGTGAAATCCCCAATGGTGACAAAGTGGAGAGGCCACGGCTTATGTACTCAAAACCCAGAATGCTGCATACTGTTTTTGTTGCAAACTCTTCCAGTCTAATGTTCCTGCCACATTGGATTTTACAGGAACAAAGGACTGGAAAAATCTGGCTGGAAATCTGGCATGCCATGAGAAGGCAGCAAATCACCAGAGAGCGTTCCATAGGTGGAAATAGCTTGAGATGAGACTAAGGTTAAAGGCCACCATAGATCAGCAAAATGTTCTGAAAAGGCTCATTGCCATTGTGAGAATGCTTGCTACCCAAAACCCAGCACTGTGCGGCACTTCACATCAGCTGTACGTGCCAAACAATGGAAACTTCCTTAAAATTGTGGAGCTGATGGCTGAGTTTGATGCTGTACTCCCGAAGCATCTAAGAAGAGAGTTACCACCCAAGAAATTTACACACACCACTACCTTGGAAAAACAATTCACAATGAGATCATACAGTTACTGGCAACAAAAGTCAAACAGAAGATTGTGGCAGATCTGAAGTCAGCAAGATATTACTCTTATTCTGGACTGCACACCTGACATCAGCCATACGGAACAAATGACTTTACTGGTGCGTTTTGTAACAACAACAGAAGCTAGTGAAAATGTCCCTGAAATGGTGACGGGCAGAGAGCATTTTCTAGAATGTATTGACATTAATGATACTACAGGAGTTGGAATGACAAATGTGCTTCTTAAAAAGCTGGAAGATACGGGAATTGCAATAGCTGACATGAGGTCAGGGCTACGATAACGGTGCCAACATGGGAGGAAAGAACAGAGGAGTGCAGGCACGGAACAGAGTTAAACCCTCAAGCTTTTTTTGTCCCACGCAGTTCTCATTCATTGAACTTGGTGGTCAGTGATGCAGCATCAGCTTCTAGTGAGGCTGCTGAAATTTTTAATGTAATTCAATGCATCTATGTATTTTTTTCTGCATCAACTCATCGATGGCAAATTTTGAAGCAACATCTGGGAACATCCTCTCCGATACTGAAACCACTGAGTGCCACATGATGGGAAAGTCAAGTGGAGGCGATAAAGCTTATCAAACACCAAATTGGGAAGATAGATTCCATAGTTGTTATTATGGAGGATTTTGCAGTGAGAGGAACTGTTTGTGAGAGAACAGTGGCAGAGGGAAATGGAATCAGAAATATTTAACTTCACATTTCTGTGTTGCTTAGTGTTGTGGAATGACATACTGTTTGAAATAAATGTTGTAAGCAACAGACTCCAAGGTGTTGACGTTGATATATCTGGAGCAATGGAACAACTGGACAAAGCGAAGTCATACCTACAGTCACACCAGTCAGATGAGTCAAGGAAAGTGTGGGCCCCTTGCTGAATGAGGGAGGGAACCTAGTGACAGAGGATGTGGAGAAAGCTAGTGTACTCAATGCTTTTTTTGCCTCTGTCTTCACAGAGGAGGTCAGCTCCCAGACAGCTGCACTCCGCAGCACGGTATGGGGAGGAGGTGACCAGCCCTCTGTGGAGAAAGAAATAGTTCGGGACTATTTAGAAAAGCTGGACAAGCACAAGTCCATGGGGCCGGATGCACTGCATCCGAGGGTGCTAAAGGAGTTGGCCGATGTGATTGCAGAGCCATTGGCCATTATCTTTGAAAAATCATGGCAATTGTGGGAGGTCCCGGATGACTGGAAAAAAGCTAATGTAGTGCCCATCTTTTAAAAAGGGAAGAAGGAAGATCCAGGGAACTACAGGCCAGTCAGTCTCACCTCAGTCCCTGGAAAAATCATGGAACAGGTCCTCAAGGAATCAATTCTGAACCACTTAAAGGAGGGGAGAGTGATCAAGAACAGTCAGCACGGATTCACCAAGGGCAAGTCATGCCTGACTAACCTAATTGCCTTCTATGATGAGAGAACCGGCTCTGTGGATGAGGGGAAAGCAGTGGATGTGCTATTTCTTGACTTTAGCAAAGCTTTTGATACAGTCTCCCACAGTATTCTTGCCAGCAAGTTAAAGAAGTATGGGCTGGATGAATGGACGGTGAGGTAGATAGAAAACTGGCTGGATGGTCGGGCTCAATGGGTAGTGATCAATGGTTCCATGTCTAGTTGGCAGCCAGTATCAAGTGGAGTGCCCCAAGGGTCGGTGCTGAGGCCGGTTTTGTTCAATATCTTCATCAAACGATCTGGAGGATGGTGTGGACTGCACCCGTAGCAAGTTTGCAGATGACACTAAACTGGGAGGAGTGGTTGATACGCTGGAGGGTAGGGATAGGATACAGAGGGACCTAGACAAATTAGAGGATTGGGCCAAAAGAAATCTGATGAGGCTTCAACAAGGACAAGTGCAGAGTCCTGCACTTAGGACGGAAGAATCCCATGCACTGTTACAGACTAGGGACCGAATGGCTGGGCAGCAGTTCTGCAGAAAAGGACCTAGGGGTTACAGTGGACGAAAAGCTGAATATGAGTCAACAGTGTGCCCTTGTTGCCAAGAAGGCTAATGGCATTTTGGGTTGTATAAGTAGGGGCATTTCCAGCAGATCGAGGGACGTGATTATTCCCCTCTATTCAGCACTGGTGAGGCCTCATTTGGAGTACTGTGTCCAGTTTTGGGCCCCACACTACAAGAAGGATGTGGATAAATTGGAAAGAGTCCAGCGGAGGGCAACAAAAATGATTAGGGGACTGGAGCACATGACTTATGAGGAGAGGCTGAGGGAACTGGGATTGTTTAGCCTGCAGAAGAGAAGAATGAGGGGGGATTTGATAGCTGCTTTCAACTACCTGAAAGGGGGTTCCAAAGAGGTTGGATCTAGACTATTCTCAGTGGTAGAAGATGACAGAACAAGGAGTAATGGTCTCAAGTTGCAGAGGGGGAGGTTTAGGTTGGATATTGGGAAAAACTTTTTCACTAGTAGGGTGGTGAAGCACTGGAATGGGTTACCTAGGGAGGTGGTGGAATCTCCTTCCTTAGAGGTTTTTAAGGTCAGGCTTGACAAAGCCCTGGCTGGGATGATTTAGTTGGGTTTGGTCCTGCTTTGAGCAGGGGGTTGGACTAGATGGCCTCCTGAGGTCCCTTCCAACCCTGAGATTCTATGATTCTATGAGGGATTTCAAAACATTCTGAAGAGTGCACAGAAGTTGGCAGAGGAACTTCACACTGAAGCTATTTTCCCACCCATTCAAGAATACAAGAGTCACCCAAGACGACAACATTTTGATTACGAGGCATGGGATAATCCCATAAGAGACCCCAAACAACAATTCAAAGTTTAATTCTTTAACCAGGTGCTAGATTGTGAAATACAGTCAATTGAAGAACGTTTCATGCAGCTCAAGGAACACAGCAGCATATTTGGGATGTTGTATGATATTCCAAAACTCCTCCCTATACCTGAAGACCTACACCAGCAATGCAGGGCACTACAGACAGTGTTGACACATGATGACATGCATGATATTGATGCGAGTGATTTAGGTGATGAACTGAAAGCCCTTTCAAGATGCATTTCAGCAGGATCAATTCCAAAGGCTGTTCTGGAATATATGTGCACAAATAAGATGATCACCCTCTTTCCAAATGCTTTTGTTGCTCTGCACATACTTCTAAACGCTTTCTGTAACAGTTGCCAGTGGAGAACGCAGCTTCAAATCTTGCAACCAAGGCGGCACGGAAAGCACCGCTTTGATTATTCAAACAGATAAAAATGCCAGTGTTTACTATGCAGACAAGAAAAGTTACATTTGCTGTTCAGGCATTTGAAAGTTAAGAGTTACTTAAAATTTTTGAACACGGCATTTTAAGTTGTTAGTTCTCCTTTTTGGGGGTAAGTAGCAGAGCATTACCATGAGAGGATTAGAACAGGAAGAAAACAGAATGGAGACCTTTCAAACTTTTGGCCCAAGCCAGGGGGGAATTGGGGAGTCATTTGAGCTCCCCGCCTCAGGTCCCAAAATGTTGTGGGCCGGCCCTGTATATTACTCTTAGATCCTAGTACTGTTTCCCTCTATTTTTATTACACCATCCTAATTAGTTCACATAGTTCTGTATTCAGGTTTTCAAAAATTCTGAACACACTGATCACCATCAAGCCCTCTTCTTTTAAAAAACACAAAACATGAGTAGGCTAGACAAAAATCTGAATTTAAGCCAATTCCCAGCATTCTGATGTTCGTTCAGGTCCTGTGTAGTGGATAATTTAATGGAAGCCCATAAAGATCAATTTACTGTAGCACAGAACATCTTCTGTCACTGAATCTGTGTAACTTCATTAGCATTGTGTCTTTGCTATACATTACACACTTATTTGTGGTGTAATTGGAGTCCAACACAGCACAATAGTGCTGAAAGAAATGTAATATTTTCAGCCCAGGAGCTTTGTAACAGATCCTCCCTTGCTTAATTGTAGCAAAGAAAATACCTGCATACAACATACTGCCATTTCTACCTTTGATATAATCCATGGTGTCGGAAAGTAAAAGAACCATAGAAAGTTGTTACAAAGTGGTGTGTGTACTAAGACATTCTGTACTCAAGAGAGCAAGCAGGAAACATTTGAAACTCTAGAATTAGAGACAATCAGGTTAAAATTCAAGTTTGAAACAAGTTCTTACTTGAGTTACTGAGAACTGTTTAGATTATTAAAACTAAAAAATAAAATCTAATCTAATACTAATTCATCATTAAAATGTTTTGTTCATTTTTTCTGCTATTTTCATCTTGAACAATGAAAATAGATTGGAGTTTCATTTTGTTCATAGCAAGTTTCTAATCATGACCATTGTTTTGCTTTAAAACACATGGGCAAGCACTGCAGCATCCTGCAAAGCAAGTACTGCACAGGAATATTATCTCTTTAAAAACAAATAGTTAAGTGATTTTTTTAAAAAATAATATTTCTATTGATATTAAGTTCTATAAATGCTTGCAAACTTAAGTCTACCTATTTTGCTGGCCTGCCTTATTTTAACCTCAGCACCCCAATCATTAATGGATTTTATTCTCATACAACAACCTTGTGAAGTAGGGATGCATTTTCTCTATTTCACAAAGCGGGTATATTAGCATAATCAATTTGAGGACCAGAGGGGATGACTGGATCATAGGCCACCAATGCTGCCCATCCATCACCTGCACACTAAACCATAGAATCATAGAAGATTAGGGTTGGAAGAGACCTCAGGAGGTCATCTAGTCATGCAGTGCTTGCCCATGTGGTCAAAGCAGGACCAATCCCAACTAAATTATCCCAGCCAGGGCTTTGTCAAGCCGGGCCTTAAAAATGTAGAAGGATGGGGATTCCACCACCTGCCTAGGTAACCCATTCCAGTGCTTCACCACCCTCCTAGTGGGATAGTTTTTCCTAATATCCAACCTAGACCTGCAACTTGAGACCATTGCTCTGTGTTCTGTCATCTGCCACCACTAAGAACAGCCGAGCTCCATCCTCTTTGGAACCCCCCCTTCAGGTAGTTGAAGGCTGCTATAAAATCCCCCCTCACTCTTCTCTTTTGCAGACTAAATAAGCCCAGTTCCCTCAGCCTCTCCTCATAAGTCATGTGTCCCAGTCCCCTAATTATTTTCACTGGAGAGAATCCAGCGGAGGGCAATTTGTCCACATCCTTTCTATAATGGGGGGGCCCAAAACTGGATGCAATACTCCAGATGTGGCCTCACCAGTGCCAAATAGAGGGGAATAATCATTTACCTTGATCTGTTGGCAATGCTCCTACTAATGCAGCCTGATATGCTACCCTTAGTGCAGGACTCTGCACTTGTCCTTGTTGAACCTCATCAGATTTCTTTTGGCCCAATCCTCCAATTTGTCTAGGTCTAGGGTGACCAGATGTCCCGATTTTATAGGGACAGCCCCGATTTTTGGGTCTTTTTCTTATATAGGATATTACCCGCCCCCCCCCAAACCCTTGTCCCGTTCATATTTTCTGTCTGCTCATCTTATCTAAGTCACCCTGGACCCTATCCCTATCCCTACCCTCCAGTGTATCTATCTTCCCACCCCCCCCAGTTTAGTGTCATCCACAAACTTGCTGAGGGTGAAATCCATCCCATCATCCAGATTAATGAAGATGTTGAACAAAACCAGCCCCAGGACTGACCCCTGGAGCACTCTGCTTGATACCAGCTGCCAACTAGACATTGAGCCATTGATCACTACCCATTGAGCCCGACCATCTAGCCAGCTTTCTATTCACTTCATAGTCCATTCAGCCAATCTATACTTTTTTAACTTGTTGGCAAGAATACTGTGGGAGACCGTATCAAAAGCTTTGCTAAAGTCAAGATATATCACGTCCACTGCTTTCCCCATATCCACAGAGCCAGTTATCTCATCCTAGAAGGCAATCACGTTGGTCAGGCATGACTTGCCCTTGCTGAATCTATGTTGACTGTTCCTGATCACCTTCCTCTCCTCCAAGTGCTTCAAAATGCATTCCTTGAAGACCTGCTCCATGATTTTTCCAGGGATTGAGGTGAGTCTGGCCTGTCTGTAGTTCCCTGGATTTTCCTCCTTCCCTTTTTAAAATTCAATAACCAAAATGAGACCAAATATTACAGCCCACAGGAGAATAGACTTGTGTTCCACAGAGAGAGAATAGGAAGGATTGAGGTAATGGCAAGGAAATGATTAAGTGATATATACTGTGATACAGCATGGCCAGAAGGCAGCAGGAGAGTGATCTAGGATGAGAAGCCTTATTCCCTGTAGATTAATTAAAAGCACCTGAAACCAATTAGAGCACCTGAAGCCAGTCACCGGATAAAATCCCCCTGCTTCAATCAGCCAGGGGAGGAGTTGGAGCAGAGTGGGGAGGAGTGAAGCAGAGTGGATTGGCAGTGGAACAAAGCAGTTCGGAGGAAAGCGGAGGAGAGTTTTGAGGAGTGCTGTGGCGGGCTAAGAAGACCAAGATCCTAGGTAAAGGGACACCTGGCTTGTGCAGAGGGAAGGCAGGAAGCCCCACAAGCTGAAGGTCAAGAGAGGGAAGTAGCCCAGGGGAAAGAATCACTGGTACAAGTGATTCACCTGCTATCATAGGGCCCCTGGGCTGGGACCCGGAGTAGAGGGCGGGCCCGGATCCCTCCCTCTCCTCTCCACTCCCCTTCCCTGGGATACTAGTAGGATAGCTGTTACCCCAGTTCAGGGGCAAGAAATGGCACCCTGAAAACCCCCCACAAGAAGAGAAAGTGCGGGACCCATCATAGTAGTGCCGGCAATTTGCCACAATACCCAGATAATCCTGGCAAGTGACTTGTACCCACATGGTTAACTAAGGTCACACAGGTGAGCTGTAGCTGAGCTGCAACTGAACCTAGGGCTTCTGAATTCCTCTTCAGCGCCCTATCCACTACACCTTCTTTCCTCCCTAAATTGATTTTAGTATCCTTTAAATATAGAGCCCCCAAATAGCATGTTTATTCAATTAAAATATTTCACTGAATGTGTTGCACCTGGATCGATCGGACTTCAGCTGCTGTTAAGACTGCGCCGATCACAACACGTCTGCCATTCTTCTCGCACTCTTGCCTTTCTTCTCCACGTTCGTCCGAAACGTTTAACTATGTCATCTTCCCATCTTCTTGGAGGCCGACCGGGGGGGGGGGGGTCGGGTCTTTTCTGTTCTTGCGGGTACCACTCAGCAATGATTGTGGTCCACCTGTTATCCGTGAGCTGTGCTGTGTGGCCCGCCCATCGCATCTTGTTATGTCTGCTTTCCACGACAATATCTTTCACACCACTGCTTTCTCTGATGATTTCATTTGGTATACGATCCAGAAGGGAGATTCCCAACATAGCTTGCCCTTTCAGCTACCAACAGCCGTTGCTCTTCTCTCTTCGTCAGTGCCCACGTTTCACTGCCATACAGCATGGCTGGCAGCACTGCTGAATTGAAAATATTTTTACGTGTGGTCTTGTCAATTTTTCTTTTGATGTCCTTGATGGAATTAAATGCACACCATCCTGCCCGAATCCTTCGCGAGAGTTCTCCAGTCAGGTCTTGACGCATATTAACTTCTTGGCCCAAATATATGTACTGTTCCACTTCTTCGATGTCTTCTCCTGTTACCGTTATTCGGGCTTTTCGTAAGACGTCTGATCGCATATATTTCGTTTTGCAGCGGTTCATTTTCAGGCCGACCTGACTACTTTTCTTGTGGAGTCTTCGTAGCATGCTCTGCAGTTGGTTGGTGCTTTCGGCAATTAGTACAATGTCGTCTGCAAATCTGAGATGAGATAATCGCTCTCCATTTATGTTGACACCACTCCTCCAAAATCCTGCTGCAAAATCCTACCTCAGCGCCTCAACGTGGTGCAGCAGTGACCCTGGCCGTCTGACAGCTATGGTAGCAGGGTGTATGCCCTGGTAGGTTTTACCATGCTACAAAGGTGTCGGACTATCCACTCCAGGGAGGAGGGTTGCTCTCTCAGAGGAAAGAGCGCTTTTCCTTCTCCTTAGAGGTTGAAGGCTTGAGGAGGTATGCATGCCTGCCCACCTAGCCAGTGGGATGGCTTGAAGTTAACGGCTAAAACAACAACGAGTAAATGCATGCTCTATGGTGGCGGAGCGGAAATTGAGCGACAAGAGGTTGCTAAAAATGTCAGGTGCTAGGCCAACATGGAAAAGGACAATCCTCGCTGTGTGTACTTACAATTGTAAGTCACTGGCAAAGGAGGAAACTTTAAACTATCTGTCATAAATATAAAGGGAAGGGGGAGAGGGTCTGATGCAGATAAAATCCTCTTACCAGTAAAGGGTTAAGAAATGCAGGTAACCAGACCGACACCTGACCTGGCCGGCATCTGACCAATAAGGGGACAAGATACTTTCAAATCTTGGGAGGGCGAAAGCTTTGTGTGTGGGTCTTTGTCAGACTCAGAGTGATCTTGGAGTCAGAAGGAACCAGTCATCTTCTCACCAAACCTCACTTTTCTAAAGTAAGTTTAGTCAGCATAGCGAGTAGATTTCTGTTTATTTTGCTTGGTGTGTGTTCCCTGTGTTAGAGGGAGGGGTTATTCCTGTTTTTTCTGTAACTTTAAGGTTTTGTCCAGAGGGGGAATCCCTCTGAGTTTGGAAATTGAGTACCCTGTAAGATAGTTACCATCCTGATTTTACAGAGATGCTTTTACCTTCTTTGTTTTAATAAAATCCTTCTTTTAAGAAGTTGACCGTTTTCTATGGTGTTAAAACCCCAGGGGTGGGTTTTTCTTAGATCACTGTGTAACCAATTGGTTAGGAGATTATTCTCAAGCTTCCCAGGAAAGGGGGGTACGGGCTTGAGAGAGTATTTGGGGGGGGGGGGGGGGAGAGGAAGCTTCAAGTGGTTTCCTTTCCTGGATTCCTGTTTAAAACACTTGATGGTGGCAGTGAGAGAAACATTTCTCAGGGTGCAGGGAATTTTGTACCTTGGGGGTTTTAACTTAAGCTGGTAGAGTTAAGCTTAGGAGCTCTTCATGCAGGTCCCCACATCTTTACCCTAGAGTTTAGAGTGGGGAGAGAACCCTGACACCATCTGATGGAGAAGAAAAGGATAAAATGCAATATTCCCGGTGTCTGCGAAACCCGACGAAAGAAGGAGTTGGAAGTCAACCGGAAGGAAGGAAGTGCTGTGAGGATCGGAAAGGGAGATGGCACTAGAAATGTTGGAGGAGTTGGATTTATTGTCAATAAAGATTGGTCTTCGAAAGTCATATCATGCCAGCTAACATCATCATGTATCGGTGTGCTGCATCTTCAGATGGAGTCAAAAGCTACCCTCATGGTCATCCAGGCCTACGCTCCCACAAGTGCAAGTGAGGACGAAAAAGTAGAAGAATTCTACCGAGAGCTTGAAAGAGCTCTTGCGCAAAAGTCCATTACACTGTCCCGATGGGAGATTTCAATGCCAAGGTCGGGCGAGGGAAAGCTGGCGAAAAGTTCATAGGGAGATACAGCAGCGGCGAAAGGAATGAAAGAGGAGAGAGGCTGGTAGCGATGGCAGAAATGAAAGAACTGTACGTGGCAAACACCTGGTACAAAAAGAAGATCTCAAGAAGGTGGACATGGATCACACCAAACGCGAAGAGTAAGAATGAAATCGACTATATTTTAGTCAATAAAAGGCGCATCGTTCAAGACGTCTCAGTGGTGCAGCCATTCAACACCGGCAGTGACCATCTCCTGCTTAGAGCGAAGTT
This sequence comes from Macrochelys suwanniensis, assembly GCA_033296515.1. Classification (NCBI taxonomy): domain Eukaryota; kingdom Metazoa; phylum Chordata; order Testudines; family Chelydridae; genus Macrochelys; species Macrochelys suwanniensis. The sequence goes on from CM065779.1 coordinate 81,142,934, forward strand.
GATTTTCGACGAAGCGGTGGAAAAGAAGGCATTACAGATGGCAAACAGGAAACAGCAGCCGAAGACATTCGATGAAGCAAAGCTGAAAAAAGCGATTTCTGGGTTTGACTGGAGCCAGATGGAAAAGTGTGATGAGGACTATAGTATCTTTGCTGACAAGTTGAGATGTTGCATAAAAGCAGCTGAAATTAAAAAGCTGAAGAAGGCGAAGGGAAGAATCTCGATTGAAACGAAAAGCTTGTTGGAGAAGCGGAGAAACATGAAAAAGAGATCGGATAACAACCTCGAGTACTCCATTCTGTGCAAGCTTATACGGCGAAAACTGAAGGATGACTGAGAACTTCCGGAAAGAAAAGCTCCTTAAAACAGCTGAATCACGCAAGAGCCTCAGGACATGCGAGCGGGAATTGACGCAGTATAGATTGAGCTTAACAGCATTGAAGAACAAGGATGGAGAGACAGTACTCGACAGAGCAGGGATGGAGGAGGTCTGCAAGGACATCTATACAGAACTGTTCAAATCAAGAATCAACGTCCCCCTCCCAACCCTCGAAGAGTCAGAAGAACGCGTCCCCCCAATAATCATCAGCGAAGTCCGAAGTGCACTACACCAGATGAAGGGAAAAGCTCCAGGCAAAGATGGAATAACGTCAGAAATGATTTATGCAGGAGGTGAAAAACTTTGGAAGGCCCTCGCTTTAAGATTCAGTCGATATCTTGAAGAAGGAAAAATACCATCAAGCTGGAAGGAGTCGAATACCATCTTGCTGCTCAAGAAGGGCGATCGAGAAAATCTTAAGAACTACCGCCCTATATGCCTGCTCTCTCACATCTACAAGCTCTTCACAAAGGTGATAACGAATCGACTTTCGCAGAGTCTGGATGAACAACAGCCGAGAGAGCAGGCAGGGTTTTGAAGAAATTTCAGTACAATCGACCATATATTTACCCTTAGCCAGCTCCTAGCAAGAGCGAGGGAATACAAACTCCCGCTGTGCATTGCTTTTGTCAACTATGAAAAGGCCTTCGATAGCATCGAGTTTAACGCAATATTAAAGGCGCTCGCAGAGCAGGGCATTAACACGCAGTACATTAGTTTGTTGAAGGAAGCGAATACTGGATGTACAACAGACATTACTCTCCTTGAAACTCCCCTCCGCATCCCAATCGAGAAAGGCGTAAAGGAAGGAGATACAATTTCACCGAAACTATTCACCACCTGCCTCGAAATGGTTATGAATGTGTTGCACATTCTTAAAAATGTTTGTGTCTTTGATATTTGTTTATAGTTTGCTTTAAACAGTGGCCAATAACTTCTGGATAAGGGGAAAAATGCATGCAATAGGAAATACAGGGGTGTGGAGAATGTAAATGAATGGCTTTAAATAGCATCAAATATTTTTGTTGAGTTTTGTTTTTAATTTGCTGGCCAGAAGAGTTTTTAGCTTTTGTTCTTTACTGTATCCTGGAGTAATCCTGAAATACACAAGTTATATCCTGGAGCAAGGCAAAAGGGCTGGTTAAAATGCTTAGAAATCTTAAAGGGAGTTTTGAGCTTATGAAATGGGTTTCTGTGTTCTATCTGAAGAGTAAAGAAATTGAGAGATTAATTAATAAAATAAGCAGCATATTATGCCACTTAGAGGTTTGAGGTAAATGCAAAGATCTACTTTTTTTTTTAAGTTACCTTGTTCTGTATTTTCTTTTGCTTTGAGTTAACTTGTTTACTTAAGCAACAACACGGCCAATGAGATAGGAAGCTATTACTTACCCTGGCATTGTCTGCTTGCAACTTGATGAACCTTAGAATGGAGAGGAAGTTAAGGTGGGGATTCTTACACCTCTGAAGGTAGCATGAACTTTGGCTTTAGCACTGTGATCTTTTGAGAAATATAGTTTAGTAGCTTGGCAACCATTTTGTTTCAGACATTGCTTGTCATTATACATAATGTCATTTTAAATAAGATTTTCATAAAATTAACGAGTTGACTGTAAACAGTCAATCACGTCATTTAAAAAGTAGTGTAATTATACAGTAATGGTACAATATATTATTGCATATCATAGTGATATTCCAGGAAATATGGCTATTGTTTTTAAAAAGTGTTGCTTCTTCAGCAAGATATTCCAACCTCTCACACATGCTTTTCTCATTTCCACCTTATCAACACCACATGTCTACATATTTGTATCGGTGCTCCACTGTTCCACAACCTGTAAACTTCATACTCCACAGCTCAAACTTAATAAATGTTCATCCACTTTGACCTGGGAGTAGTCCAAAGAGCTATGGACTCATCATGACCACCACATTCATTTACTTTAATCATTACCTCTGCATAATATTACTTGCTATAACTATTTAAATAGAGAAAATTGATCTTAACAGCTGAACTACATTTCAAGAATTTGTTCACAACGAACCTTCAGACCAGTCCCTGGAATATTGCTTGGGTGCCATTTTGTCCATTCTTGAAACATTGCAGCCACACAGCACTGCACCTACGCCGCTGTAGTACTTCAGTGTAGATAGGACGTATGCCGATGAGAGGGGTTCTCCCATCAGCATTGGTAATCCACCTCCCCAAGAGAAAGTAGCTAGGATGACAAAAGAATTCTTCTGTTGACCAGTCACTGTCTACACTGTGGGTCAGGTCAGCTTAACTACGTCATGGATTTTTCATACTCCCGAGCAATGTAGCTGGATTGACCCAACTTTTTAGTGTAGACCAGGCCTAAGATGCCTTCTCTCTTTTACTATGTGCATGGATTATAATACACACATTTACTCTTGTGTGTGGCCTAATGGAAGGAGCGCTGGAGTAGCACTCAGGAACGTGGGTTCTGGTCTGGCCTACTGGGTGACCTCAGGCAAGCTGCTGCCCCTCTGTGCCTCAATTTCCCCATATTTAAAAGGAAGTAAGTATCTCTTTTAAAGTGCTTTGAGATCTACTAAGGAAAGCATTAGAAGAGCTAGGTAGTATTTTGTTCAACTCATTACAGAATAAAAGGAGTATCATTTCTGGGCCTTAATGCTGCAGAGGTCACACTAGTAGAGCCCAGTGTAGGACTGTGGCCTTAGAAAGTGATAGCTTGAAATTGTTTATAGTAACATTTTTATGAACTATGTGGATTTTAGCTATTAATATCGTAATTTTTTTTGTTAAGTCTTAGTTAGTAACACAGAACTTTTCGTAAAGAATGCCACAATAATTAAAGGCTGTCAACGTCAGCATGACAGCCCTATTTTCAAGATTTTATAGCTCATATGTAAACACAGGCAGAAATATAACTTGGCATGCATTTGTTTGTCATACTGGCTAGTGTTACTAGAAGCCACATTTCTATGGAAAAGGATTAGAAGAGACCTTATGGTGACTATCCAGATAGCTATACATCACATAGCGTGTGTATAGGTGTGTATAAAAAACAGAATGCAACATTTTATATCACTTCTAGTGTGTGCAAAAATATATTAAAATGCAAAAAATCTTAGCCAACAAACATTTTGATGGTGCTTAAATAACAAAGAAGGCAGCATGATGCCATAGAACCTGAAGATGCTTATCTTTATTTTTGTCACAATGGATTGTTAATTGTTCCATCTGAAGATTATTCATCTTCTTTTCTCCCAGCATCCTTCTCATAAATTGGATCCAGCCATTAATAACATTCACCAATTTCTTCTGGAGAGAGGCTGGATTTGCAGACCAAAACAATGTGCTTGGTTATCATAGTACAGATACCATGGTAGCAGCTGAGTCCTATAAATACCTAATATAATCAGGCAAAACTATTATTCTTGTTTCTTTATTTCTATACATTGAGAGCCTCAGTAATTACTCTCACATCTCTCAGAGGGGTAGCCGTGTTAGTCTGTATCAGTAAAAACAACAAGGAGTCCTTGTGGCACCTTAGAGACTAACACATTTATTTGGGCCTAAGCTCTCTCTCCTTACTCTTTATCCATAAAAATAATGCATTGATTAGTGGACTGAGTCCCATATGAATGTCAGGAACTCTCATACCTCAGTTGATATTTTTCTAGTGCATTAAGGTAGCAGCAAATAAACTTGTCTAGTTTCTTAAAAAGACTTTGTTCATCCTTTCCCTTAGAATGATATACTCAAGGTGTTACGCTACATTATCTTTTAAGACCACAGTCACAGGGCACATGCATTTTTAATTGACCAAAGTAATATATCAACTCAACCCTATATCCTGGAACCAGCAGCAGCTGGTTCACTTCCTAACAAAAGAAAGATATTTAAGACAATGCAAGTTTATAGAAGGTAGAGCTCTTTACAAGAAGTATAATAAACATTTTTCTTGAAACATGTGTAGTTGTTGGCTTCGTCTGCCAGAGTCCAAATAATTGTGAACTACTAATAAAACTTACCAGTTCTTAATAAATCAGTCAACGAGAAGACTATTGATTTGACATTTTGCTGTTTGGATGAACCATCTACACTTCCCCCCCCCCCCCCCCGGAAAACAGAACTGAGGTGAATTGTTTTGCCTTATATTTTAAAAATGACATTTTAAAATAAGCACTAAACCTCTTCCAATTCATTCTTTTATACCCCAATCAGAGAGTCCTCATTTCTTATGTTGTCTGCCTCTATAGCCTTGGGCAAGTCAAGAATTCGTCCCAGTCTCTCAATCAGTAAAATGAGGCCAATACTGATCTACTTGTCAGAAGTCGTAAGAAAGCAGTGTATAAGTTTGATAGACTATAGAGAGGGAAACAAACTTTTAAGAGAACTAGCTTCTCTCCTTACCAATGAAGTATTTTTCTGTAATTACTCAGTATTACAATAACTATTGCTGCACTGCATAATAGACATGCAGATTAAAAAAGTAAAAAAAGCCAAAATTTTATTTTTATTGAAAGAAGTTTATGCTACTGGGCCATACTGCAGTCAACAAAAAGTCAACATTCACCTATTTTCACCATTCTTGTGCACGTGCTTTCAGATAGGGTATGTGAATGATTTCCCCCCTCTACCATACATCCTGCACACCCCTAGCTACTTTATTTTATTCATCTGCATGCATTCATGAAGTCTAACGAAGGTCTCTTTACTGGACTCATGCTACATCTCCAATTGCAGTCACATTATAAACCAATGAATAGGTATTCCCAATGCAAGACATTAAAGACAGGTGTTCAGTTCCAAAAGTAAGCTTGTTTCTTTAAAAATACCTCATTTCACTAATGTCAGTTCAAAGTTGTCGAAGAAAAGCAAATCTTTTACAGAATAATATGGCCATCTCCTACTGCAGAGCCCCACAACTTTGTTACCCTCTTCCCTTTCGGGGATATTGCATTTAGAGCAATGTCAAACAAGGTCCTAGTCCTATAAACATGTAAGACATCTTGTATATAAAGAACAGACCCATTGACTTCAGTGGGGCTATTTATGTGAATAAAAGTTTAAAGAATTGTTGGTGAGAAAAATAAGTTTAATAAGCTTATCTAAATTGTACAAGATGAACAGAAAGTTGAGCTGCCACTCTAAAACTCAGGATATCAGGTGACACTCAGTCAATAAAACACTAAGTCAGAAACATTACATCATCTGAAGAAATTCATTGGCTGACCATTCCGTGATGACAGAGATTCATAGATTCTAGGGCTGGAAGGGACCTCGAGAGGTCATTGAGTCCAGGCCCCTGCCCTCATGGCAGGACCAATTACTGTCTAGACCGTCCCTGATAGACATTTATCTAACCTACTCTTAAATATCTCCAGAGATGGAGATTCCACAACTGCCCTGGGCAGTTTATTCCAGTGTTTAACCACCCTGACAGTTAGGAACTTTTTCCTAATGTCCAACCTAAACCTCCCTTGCTGCAGTTTAAGCCCATTGCTTCTTGTTCTATCCTCAGATGCTAAGATGAACAAGTTTTCTCCCTCCTCCTCATGACACCCTTTTAGACACCTGAAGACTGCTATCATGTCCCCTCTCAGTCTTCTCTTTTCCAAACTAAACAAACCCAATTCCTTCAGCCTTCCTTTATAGGTCATGTTCTCTAGACCCTTAATCATTCTTGTTGCTCTTCTCTGGACCCTCTCCAATTTCTCCACATCTTTCTTGAAATGCGGTGCCCAGAACTGGACACAATACTCCAGTTGAGGCCTAACCAGCGCAGAGTAGAGCAGAAGAATGACTTCCCGTGTCTTGCTCACCACACACCTGTTAATGCAGCCCAGAATCATGTTTACTTTTTTTGCAACAGCATCACACTGTTGACTCATATTTAGCTTGTGGTCCACTATAACCCCTAGATCCCTTTCTGCCGTACTCCTTCCTAGACAGTCTCCTCCCATTCTGTATGTGTGAAACTGATTGTTCCTACCTAAGTGGAGCACTTTGCATTTGTCCTTATTAAACTTCATCCTGTTTACCTCTGACCATTTCTCCAATTTGTCCAGATCATTTTGAATTATGACCCTATCCTCCAAAGCAGTTGCAATCCCTCCCAATTTGGTATCATCTGCAAACTTAATAAGCGTACTTTCTATGCCAATATCCAAGTCGTTGATGAAGATATTGAACAGAGCCGGTCCCAAAACAGACCCTTGCGGAACCCCACTCGTTATACCTTTCCAGCAGGATTGGGAACCATTTATAACTACTCTCTGAGTACGGTTATCCAGCCAGTTGCGCACCCACCTTATAGTAGCCCCATCTAAGTTGTATTTCCCTAGTTTATTGATAAGAATATCATGCGAGACCGTATCAAATGCCTTACTAAAGTCTAGGTATACCACATCCACCGCTTCTCCCTTATCCACAAGACTCGTTATCCTATCAAAGAAAGCGATCAGATTGGTTTGACATGATTTGTTCTTTACAAATCCATGCTGGTTATTCCCTATCACCTTACCACCTTCCAAGTGTTTGCAGATGATTTCCTTAATTACTTGCTCCATTATTTTCCCTGGCACAGAAGTTAAACTAACTGGTCTCTAGTTTCCTGGGTTGTTTTTATTTCCCTTTTTATAGATGGGCACTATATTTGCCCTTTTCCAGTCTTCTGGAATCTCTCCTGTCTCCCATGATTTACCAAAGATAATAGCTAGAGGCTCAGATACCTCCTCTATTAGCTCCTTGAGTATTCTAGGATGCATTTCATCAGGTCCTGGTGACTTGCAGGCATCTAACTTATCTAAGTGATTTTTAACTTGCTCTTTTTTTATTCTATCTTCTAAACCTTCCCCCTTCCCATTTGCATTCACTATATTAGGCATTCCCTCAGACTTCTCGGTGAAGACCGAAACAAAGAAGTCATTAAGCATCTCTGCCATTTCCAAGTTTCCTGTTACTGTTTCTCCCTCCTCACTGAGTAGTGGGCCTACCCTGTCCTTGGTCTTCCTCTTGCTTCTAATGTATTGATAAAGTTTTCTTGTTTCCCTTTATTCCTGCAGCTAGTTTGAGCTCATTTTGTGCCTTTGCCTTTCTAATCTTGCCCCTGCATTCCCGTGTTGTTTGCCTATATTCATCCTTTGTAATTTGTCCTAGTTTCCATTTTTTATACGACTCCTTTTTATTTTTTAGATCTTGCAAGGTCTCGTGGTTAAGCCAAGGTGGTCTTTTGCCACATTTTCTATCTTTCCTACCCAGCGGAATAGTTTGCTTTTGGGCCCTTAATAGTGTCCCTTTGAATACTGCCAGCTCTCCTCAGTTGTTTTTCCCCTCAGTCTCGATTCCCATGGGACCTTACCTATCGGCTCTCTGAGCTTACCAAAATCCGCTTTCCTGAAATCCATTGTCTCTATTTTGCTGTACTCCCTTCTACCCTTCCTTAGAATTGTGAGCTCTAGGATTTCATGATCACTTTCGCCCAAGCTGCCTTCTACTTTCAAGTTCTCAACGAGTTCCTCCCTATTTGTTAAAATCAAATCTAGAACAGCTTCCCCCCAGTAGCTTTCTCAACCTTCTGAAATAAAAAGTTGTCTGCAATGCAATCCAAGAACTTATTGGATAGTCTGTGCCCCGCCGTGTTATTTTCCCAACATATATCTGGATAGTTGAAGTCCCCCATCACCACTAAATCTTGGGCTTTGGATGATTTTGTTAGTTTAAAAAAAGCCTCATCCACCTCTTCCACCTGGTTAGGTGGCCTGTAGTAGACTCCTAGCATGACATCACCCTTGTTTTTTACCCCTTTTAGCCTAACCCAGAGACTCTCAACACTTCCGTCCCCTATGTCCATCTCCACCTCAGTCCAAGTGTGTACATTTTTAATATATAAGGCAACACCCTCCTCCCTTTTTCCCCTGTCTGTCCTTCCTGAGCAAGCTGTACCCATCCATACCAACATTCCAATCATGTGTATTATCCCACCAAGTTTCGGTGATGCCAACAATGTCATAGTTGAATTTATTTATTAGCACTTCCAGTTCTTCCTGCTTATTACCCATACTTCTCGCATTTGTATACAGGCATCTAAGATACTGATTTGATCTTGCCTCCCAGTTTTGCCCTGACCCTCCTATCTCTTTGTCATTAGAGCCCACGCCCCCTCCTATTTCCGACCCATCTCCCAGGTCCCCATGTTCTCCACTTACCTGTGGGCTTTGCTCTCCTGTCCCCGTCGAACCTGGTGTTTGTCAGTTTCCAAAAGACTAAACTTAAGCATGTGTCACCTATACCATAGGTTTTTGGTGTCAACCATTCCCAAAAGTCCCATCAGCAAACTAATACATGTGCTAACATTCTAACAGCATTGGGAATTTTCACTGGATGCTGCGAAAACTACACTTGCAGAGTTTCCAGATAAGCCATTACTGTACAGTTGCTTAAGCACGTGGGAGTAAAGCTGGGCAAGCTACTTGCAGCAAACTAGTCTGAATTTAGTCTTTTTTTCCTGTTTCCAACTTTAAAAAATTCTATACATTTGAACATTTGTTCATGTTTAGTGATCAAGATTATTCAGTGAATGTTTTACTGTACAGCCTATGGATTGCATATAGGCTATCGTGCTCTAAGTATTGCTTCAAGCTTTCAATATTTGTACTTTAAAATTCAAGCTCTTTTGAATGGAAATAGCCCCTCACATAGTATGTTTCTCTTCCATAACTGATTGGAAACCTCATTCTAAGAGTAAAACCAGAGTCAGTACTCTGGAACTCAAAATATACTTTCCAGGATCATTTTGTAATATTTGCTTAAATTTTGCTTTTGGGGAGACCAAAATAAATCTTGTGAAATTTGAACAAGTTCACAAATTGAGCTGGGAAAGATTTACAGTTATCAGTTTATTCAATGAATTTATTTGCCTTTTATGTTCATAAATTGTGTGATCAGATTTCAGTTTACAAGTTTATTACCGGAAATTATTTAACAAGTGTTTTGAATAGATAAGGGTCTTCTCAATAATTGCTTGTGAACTAGTCTCTAACTGTTGCTTTGAGTATCAAAATGTTAGTCCAGCTTCACAATTGGCCATCTACGTCACATGATATTGAATCTCCTTCCTGAATGGATGCCAAACTTTTGTAAACAGAAGGAAGGGTTTCATGAATCACAAAACAGTAATGCAAACATTTGCAGGAACATGTGTTACCTGTCTGAATTTCAGTTGACATTTTAACACAACTACCACGTCTATTCATACAGAAGAAACTCAGAACCATCTTTACAACTGCAGATGAACACAGGCTGACTACTGTGGTAAAGAGAAGCACTTACTCATCCTGATCAATGTGCTACTTTACACAGCCTTTCAGCAGTTATTTATATTATGGTACCACCCACAGGCCCAGAAGTAGATTAGGGGCCCTAGTTTTACAAAATATTTACAAATACAGAGGTAGATGTGAAACAGTTTTTCTGTTTCAAATCTCTGGATTGTTACACAAGAACAGACATCCTAATTTAAACTCTCTCTTCCTTCCTTCACAGACAGTTTTTTTTGTGTGTGGGAAGTTCCTGTTCATTTCTACCCCCTCAGTCAAAACCCCCTCACCTTTTGTACTTTATCTTTTGTTGGGCAAGCGATAGGGACTTCATATCTATTCATTTCACCATAGCAGAGAGTGGGCAGACCACAAGATATTGAAAACAATTGGATTAATAACTTACACATCTTTAATGTGTGCCAAGATTTAACCTAAGGAAGGTTCCTTTCATCCTCCCATGGAAGTACTTCAAAAGTATGTCAAAATGAAGGAAGCATAGCTTCTCTTTAAGTTCTTGAAATATGGCTGCATTATATATGTAGTATTACAGAAATGGTGGAGGATATCATCATCCCATCTGTTACCTAGAAAGAGGGTAGTGTATAGGGTGACCAGACAGCAAGTGTGAAAAATCAGGACAGGGGGTAATAGGAGCCTAGATAAGAAAAAGCCCCAAATATCGGGACTGCCCCTATAAAATCAGGACATCTGGTCACCCTAGCAGTGTATGGACCTGGGTCTGAAGCAGCATTGTGAAGAGTAAATATACATACCTTGTGTCATACTATGGCACCATTACCTCCACCACCAGTCATATGTGGCCAGTACATTACACACGAAAGTGGGTTGTTTCCAAGCAGTAGGGTGACCAGATGTCCCAATTTCTGGTTCTGTGTCCCGCGTCCCGACCATTTGTTCCGATATCAGGGCTTCAGCTGGTTTTTTTTCTCGCCCCGCCCCCCTCCGAGAACTCTGCTCCAGCTGGGTCTTTTTTTTTTTGGCTTGGAGAACTCGGCTCCTGCTGTTTTTTTTTGCTTCTCCCATGTGTTCCAATTTTTCGTTTCTTTAATCTGGTCACCCTACCAAGCAGGAATAAGAGATCAAAAGCTAGCCACTCTGCATACCATGTCTTGTGGTTCCAGAGGAGTGAGGCAGCAAAACTGGTTCTATATAGAGAGAAGAGGGAGAACTTAAAATCCAAGTCTCCACATCCTATCTTTCTACTTGAAAAAGGTTATGGTCCATTATCGTCATTCTAAGTTTCCAAAATACAGTACATCTTACATAGCACTTTTTATGCTTTATCATCCTCCATGACTGGATTCCTATGCAAACTAGAATATTAGAAACCATTTAAAATGTCTTTGCATTGATAGGTCTCAGTTAGCAACCATAGAGTTAAGGGTTGGTTTGAAAGAAAGTCAGGATGGTAAGACAGCTCACTGCAACCACAAGAAAATGAAATAAGCAACTTGTACAGTGGATGAAAAGAAAAAAATGAGCCTATAAGAAACATTACCATTCAGTCCCTCTCCTCCCCATTCTCTTCCCTTAGTTCTACTTGGGAACAGACCTGGGAGAACTAGACAATTAGAGGGAGTAAATCTAGATTTTTATGGCTGGATTCTACATCACTTGATGTCTTAAAATTGAGACTGAATAGCTTTCTAAGTGATGTGTCATTGCTCAAACAGACCTTTATTGGAACAGGGACTTGAGTCTTCCACATCCCAGGTGAGGACCCTTTACTACTGAAATACAGAATCCCTCTTTTTTGGCCCAATTAAATATTTATTTAACACAAAATAGAACAGCTTTAAACAGAAGAAAGACAAATACCCACCCTAAAATTCCCCACAGCCCAGTGGTTGGGGCAGTGGCCTGGGAAATGGGAGATCCTGGGTTCAGTTTCCTGCTCCACATCAGGCAGTGGGAATTCAAAAGGGGGTGTCCCACATCCTGGGTGAATGCTCTAACCATTAGGCTATTGGATGAATGTGGGGCAACTCCTCCAGCTATGCTGTGGGTGTGGCATGATCTGGTAGAAATGAACCCACTCCAAAAATATATATATCCACACACACACACTTTTTTTGCCGACTGCCCGTCTGTAGCATGCTTTTTTCAGGTCCAACTTATACACATGGGTTCATCTTCACTCCCTGGCAGAGCAAGGGAGAAGGTGTAGTGGGATTCTTCACCACATCTTTCCCTTGTAGCATGTGAGGGGTGAAGAGGAACCTGACACTTATCTCCAGGGGAGTGACTAGCCTGCTGCCGCTGCTCCCTCAGAATCTCTCAGACTGAGAGTTTGGTCTATGTTTTAGAGCATGCTAACAGGTGCTCTGCACTGCAGTACAGACAGAAAGACAAGGTCCCTCCTTACCCGGCGCAGCTTGCAGTCAACATGTGTTATTGCTCTCCTACCACCTGATCCAAAGCTCAGTGAAGTCAGTGAGAGTCTATCCATTGATGCCAATGGGCTTTTGATTGGAGCCCTGCTCTCTTGCTCCCTGAGTATTCCTAGGACTCTGCTCCACTGCTCTTGTTGTACTGAAACATTCCTAATTCTTATATGATCTTGTTAAAATAGGATATTTCACCAAAAAAGTTATTTTTCAAGAAAATTAAGTCTTCGATGTAGTGTTAAGATTGGAAAGTAATAGGGAAAGACATTTTAAAAGATTATGTATGGTTTGACTTTTTAATAAAGCAGGGGAAATTCACATAAAAAACAAAACAAAGAAAAGCCTTACCTAAAACCACTTTAACTGGCTTATAACTGAAATTTGTTGACAAACAAGAAAGCTGCTTTCTATGATTTCACTTGTAAGAAAGTAAAAAAAACCCTACTTTAAGGTAAACTAGTAACCATGGCAACATTCTACTACCTCCCCTGCATAGTGGGCACAGACATACAACAGTTCTATGAAAATTATCCACGAATATCTTCTAGGGCCTAAGGTTTCTATTAAATGCCACGGTTAGTCTAAAAGTATGCCTCGTAATTTTCTCTTTGGATACAGTAGGATAGTAACTGTCCTGCTGAGAACATTCAGTCTGAAAAGTTCAAATCGCTATTTAAGAATTGCATCAGGTTTAAAGCCAGAGGCCCAATCCAATATCCACTAAGTCAATGGAAAGATCCCCATTCACTCTATTGGGCATGCAATTAAAAAAAAAAAAAAAAAAAAAAAGGGTTCCTAATTGTTAAGTTGAAAGATAATTTACAAAAGTTTTGCTAAGAGTTGTAAACTTTGTGTAAGATTCCAATAAGGAGAAAAGAGCTACTATGACCTATTGGTAAGACACCAGTCTGGGATTCAGGAGGCCTGGATTCAATTCCTTGCTCCACCACAAACTTCCTCTGGGACCTTGGGCAAGTTATTTAGTGTGTCTGTGCTTCAGTTTACCATCTGTAAAATGGGTATAACGACACTAGTGTCTCTCACAGGGGTGTTGTGAGGATAAATACATTAAAGATTGAGAGCAATTCAGATATCATCAGGGCTACACACACAGAGCTTATGTGCTATATAGCGGATGATTCCAGATGTAACTAGTAGAGTAAAACCTCAGTTAACAACGCCTCAGGAACTGAGGTTTGTTTGCAACTCTGAACAAAACGTTATGGCTGTTCTTTTAAAAGTTTGCAACTGAACATTGACTTAATACAGCTTTGAAGAAAAATGCTGCTTTTAACCATCTTTTAAATGAAACTAGAAACAGTTTCCTTACCTTGTCAAGTATTTTTTAAACTTTTTTTTTTAGAAATTTACATTTAACACAGTACTGTATTTGCTCCTCTCCCCCTCCTCCAATCTCAGCTGCTGCCTGATTGCATACTTCTGGTTCCAAATAAGGTATCTGGCTGACCGATCAGTTTGTAACTCTGGTGTTTGTAACTGAGGTTCTACTATACTTCTTAAATTACACAGTTTAGGAGAGAAGTCTGACGCAGATTTCTCAGGATCCCACACAGGGATCTTCAAGCACTCCCATGCACAGTCCTAGTGAATGGTTCATGCAGGGATAAGAGTCTGCACTTGAGAATCTTTTTGCAGGATCTAAGCAGATAGACAAAACAATACTGTATATGCAGGAAGTGGAGAGTCCTCAGAGGACAAATCCCAGAACGGTGCAGAGCTGTGGTTTCCTCCCACTATCTCACACAAAAATCACTTTGTTAGCAAGAGGATAATGTTCCTGCTTCCATGAGAGATTTGAAAAATTAGAAGTCGTGGGCATGATGGATAAGTTCAGGGAGGATGTTGCAGGTATAATTGCCATATATTCATGCATCATTTAATTCAATATCTTACACAATCATCTTGCATTGCTAGGGGGATAGTCTAGATTACCCAATAGGTATTTCCGGTCTCCAATTTCTGTAATTCTAGGTTATGTTTTCAAATAACTCCCCATAATAATGGCATCTCCTACTAAGCTTCTGCAGTTTCTTGTTGCCTACTTATGGCATTCTAATTGCCAATCACAACTTCTTGATATACCATTATTTTTATTGGACACTCAGAGTACAGCAAAGCCATCAATAATTCCTTGTGTTAAAAGCCTGTTTCCCCTTCGTTAGGGTAAACTTGTAACCATGGAAACATTCTAATGCCTCTGTAATTGTTGGAGCCCTTCAGAACATTTATCATCATCTTATCCTTGTGTTTTTAGCTTCCCTGGCCTTTCTTCCTGAATCACTGTTACCTGTTTTGAGCCTGGGTCTGCACCCTGCGGACTGAGCACGCTCTTATTTTAAGAGTTGTTGGTGAGGATTCATGATGCTTTTAAATTGTTATATCTGAGTGGAAAACCATGAAGTCTGAACATCCAGCTGCTTTAAAAATAAAATTATATTATACCACTTCCATTTTAATTAAAGAGAAATCACTCACTGCAAAATGGCTGTTAAATGCTGGACAGTGGGGGCTAGATTCACAAAGTGGGAGTTAGGTGCCTAAAACTCTTGGGTTAGATCATGCAAACCCTGACACAGCTGACACTTAACCCTGAATGCACCTAATTCCCTACCAGCCTATGTTTTCACTGGCTGAGTCCCCTAAATTTCTGTCGGTGGAGATGCACACAGCCACCTCAGTCCTGACACCACCAAGCAGTTTGGTGCTGAGCTCATGACTATGCCCTTCAGAAATCACAAAATCGGCATTCCCCCATCTGTCTCACCTGCAGGACCAGATGTGCTCAGGGACTACGTTTAACCCACTATCTATAAAACTAAAAATTAGGACTGTCAGTTAATCGCAATTAACTCACACGACTAACTCAAAAAAATTAATCAATTTTAAAAATCGCAATTAATTGCAATTTTAATTGCACTGTTAAAACAATACCAGTTGAAATTTATTAAATTTTTGGATGGTTGTGTACATTTTCAAATATATTGATTTCAACTACAAAGTATACAGTGCTCACTTTATACTATTTTTATTACAAATATTTGCACTGTAAAAAATGATAAAAGAAATAGTATTTTTCAGTTCACCTCATACAAGTACTGTAGTGCACTCTCTTTATCGTGAAAGTGCAACTTACAAATGTAGGTTTTTGTGTTACATAACTGCACTCAAAAAACAAAATGTAAAACTTTAGAGCCTACAAGTTTTTTTTTTACATTCACAGGACATAATGCTGCCCGCTTCTTATTTACAATGTCACCCGAAAGTGAGAACAGATGTTTTCGTAGAGCCGTAACTAGGAATTTCTGCACCTGAGGCAGGGACGCAGAAATTCCTAGGGGCTTACCCTCCGCCGAATTGCCGCCGAAGTCGCGGCACCGGCGGACCTCCCGCAGGCAAGCGGAAGTGGCTTCGGCGGCAGTTCAGCGGAGGGTATTTTTAGCAGCCGCCGAAGCCGCTTCCGCTTACCTGCGGGAGGTCCACCCGTGTGTCTGCAGAGGGCCCCCTCCGCCGAATTGCCGCTGAAGCCGGGGGACCGGTGGACCTCCCGCAGGTAAGCAGAAGCGGCTTCGGTGGCAGGGCGGAAGTGCTGCTAAAAATACCCTCCGCCGAACTGCCACCGAAGCTGCTTCCGCTTACCTGCGGGAGGTCTGCCGGTCCCTCGGTTTCGGCAGCAATTCGGTGGAGGGGGCCCTCTGCAGACACACCGGCAGACCTCCCGCAGGTAAGCTGGGGCAGCTTCAGTGGCGGTGGAGGAGGGTGCCCCTGGCAGCAGGCTTTTACGCCCCTGCCAGCAGTGCACCCTGAGGCGAGTGCCTCGCCCTCGTTTCGGCCCTGCATTTTCGTGGCACTTTTGTAGCCAGCATTGCAAGCACTTGACCCAAGGTTTAAGAATCTGAAGTGCCTTCCAAAATCTGAAAGGGACGAGGTGTGGCACATGCTTTCAGAAGTCTTAAAAGAGCAACACTCCGATGCGGAAACTACAGAACTGAGCCACCAAAAAAGAAAATCAACCTTCTGCTGGTGGCATCTGACTCAGACAATGAAAATGAACATGCGTCGGTCCACACTGCTTTAGATCATTATCGAGCAGAACCCATCATCGGCATAGATGCATGTCCACTGGAATGGTGGTTGAAGCATGAAGGGACATATGAATCTTTAGCGCATCTGTCACGTAAACATCTTGTGACGCCAGCTACTACAATAGCGCCATGCAAACACCTGTTCTCACTTTCAGGTGACGTAAACAAGAAGTGGGCAGCATTATCTCCTGCAAATGTAAACAAACCTGTTTGTCAGAGCTACTGGCTGAACAAGAAGTAGGACTAAATGGACTTGTAGGCTCTAAAGTTTTCCATTTTTTTGTTTTTTGAGTGCAGTTAGTTTTTGTACATAATTCTACATTTGTAAGTTCAACTTTCATGATAAAAAGATTGCACTACATTATTTGCATTAGGTGAATTGAAAAATACAATTTCTTTTGTTTCTTACTGTGCAAATATTTGTAATAAAAATAATATAAAGTGAGCACTGTATACTTTGTATTGTGTGGTAATTGAAATCAATATATTTGAAAATGTAGAAACCATCCAAAAATATTTAAATAAATGGTATTCTATTCTTTAACAGTGTGATTAATTACTATTCATTTTTTAAACGCTCAACAGCCCTACTAAAAATATATAAAATTAATGTGTAATGGGGCAGTTGTGAGGTGAGGAAGGAATTACTGACCCGGAAACAGCAGGCCAGCAGTAGCAGGTGACATAGGTGTGAACAGGAAGAAAAAAGGGGCAGAGAGGAGAAGGATGGAGGGCAAGAAGAGGGCATCAAAGAACCTGTGAGCAAACGGGGACGCATAGGTGTGGACCAAGTGGCCAATCCAGAGAGGGGATGTTCCTTGTAAATGTCTTAAATTAAGCTTTTGGTCTGTGGCCCTCATTAGCGCTTTGACAGTGTGACAGATTGGGTCACAGAGACCCCCTTGGGACTGCTACCTGATGTGCTAGGACTACTTCCGAGCCCATTTTCCCTGGCAGCTTGGGACTTCAGTACCCTGTCTTGTTGAGCCAGACACACTAGTCTGCTGCAAACACAGACCCAGGTCTGAACCACATCCCCCACAAGCTGCAGGCTTAACTGAAAACAACTTAAGAAGTGCTCCTGTCTCCAGCACCCAGATACCCAGCTCCCAATGGGGTCCAAACCCCAAATAAATCCATTTTACTCTGTATAAAGCTTATACAGGGTAAACTCAAATTGTTCACCCTCTATAACACGGACAGAGAAATATGCACAGCTGTTTGCTCCCCTAGGTATTAATACTTGCTCTGGGTTAATTAATAAGCAAAAAATGATTAAATATAAAAAGTGGGATTTACGTGGTTCCAAGTAATGACAGAATGAAGTAAGTTACCAAGCAAAATAAAACCACACACACAAGTCTAAGCCTAATACAGTAGAAAACTAAATGCAGGTAAATCTCACCCTCAGAGGTGTTCCAATAAACTTATTTTACAAACTAGACTCCTTCCTTGTCTGGGTCCAGCAATCACTCACACCCCCGTAGTTACTGTCCTTTGTTCCAGTTTATTTCAGGCATCTTTTTGGGGAGGAGAGGTTTTCTTTTGAGCCAGCTGAAGACAAAATGGAGGGGTTTCCAGGGCCTTATATAGTCTCTCTCATGGGTGGGAACCCCTTTGTTCTCCTGTGTAAAATCCCCTCAACAAGATGGAGTTTGCAGTCACCTGGGCAAGTCACATATCTATGACCGATTCAGCTTTTGGCAGGCCGATGCCATTGTTTACATGTTAGTTTGAACGTTCCAAGGAAAGCTCAGATGTGGATTGGCGTCTCCCAAAGTCCACTGTCAGTTAAGGGTTTCTTGATTGGGCACTTACTGAGAATAGTCCTTTCTCAAGATGCTGACCAAATGCTTCACTGAGGCTACTTAGAATCAAATAAGTACATAGCCAATGTTCATAACTTTGAATACAAAAATGATACACACATACAGACAGCATAATCATAACCAGCAAACTACAACCTTCCCATAGACTCCCCACTTGGCCTCCTCTGTATAAGAACTGGTGCAACCATAGGACCCTGGTCGCAACAATGATCTATACGGTCACAGTTTATGTCAATAACTTCACCGAGGGAACCACAGCAATAAGCATGGAGCTTATAAAGTCCACAGATTTCATTCACACCCTGTAAAGGATGAGCTTCACCTGTCAACCTTGGAAATGTCAAAGGCAACACTATCTTGATATTCTGCAGCAGGGAGTATGGCACTTGCAAAGTCTGCAGAATACTTAGTAGAAATTTTAAAATATATGGAGATTTTATTTTTTTTCAGGGGAGATCTATGTATAAAATGCAGTTTTAAGTCAAGCTGCTAGTGAATTACGTAAAAAAATATCAAAAATTACACCACTATTTTCTCTAAGACACAAACGAAAACTTCTTGTTTGATTAACAAACTGTCAAAATAATCTCATCTGGACTAGGTCTAAGCAATGCAAGTGTCAGGTTGAAAAGACATTTATTTATTTAGTGAAAAATGGGAAGGATGTCTAAATCAGGGTTACAATGGAAACAGCCTTGCAACCTAGAGCCTAGTCCTACAAAACTAAGGAAAAAGGTGCTCAGCACTTCCCAGGAAATCACTTGAATGCACTAGCAGTTGCTATATTACACCTGCTTTCCCACCCACCAGCCTCATTGTAGCAGACTTGTGTTGCCTCAGATGGCATAGTTATTTATTATGAAATGTTAATTTATTGAGTCACATCACACCCTATTGATAACTATATTGCATTTATTGTAATTAGACATGTAAGCAGCTTAGAACTGTTCTCATAACATGAGTACTACTAAATGTTCAAACCCATTGTTAATCTCTGCTGATGGGTGCTGCAGATAAGACAAAAGTGAATACTGGCTACAGGAAATAAACACTCCATAAACACTCACATGCCTAGTCAAATATATTTCTTATGGGTCTTTAATAGAGCTGGGCAAAAATTTTCAGACAAATAAGGTATTGCCAAAAAATGCAGTTTTGGATCAACAGAAGAATGGCCATATTGGGTCACACCTATGGTCCATCCAGCCAGTATCCTGTTTCTGACCGTGACCAGTGCCAGATGCGTCAGAGTGAACGAACAAAACGGCAGTTATCAAATGATCCATACCCTGTTGTCCAGCTCCAGCTTCTGGCAGCGTAGAGATTTAGGGACACCCAGAGCATGAGACTGCATCTCTGACCATCTTGGCTAATAGCCATTGATGGACCTATCCTCCATGAATTTATCCAATTCTTTTTTGAATCCAGTTATAATTTTGGCCTTCACGACATTCCATGGTACTTCCTTATGTTGGTTTAAAACCTGGTACCTGTTACATTTCATCAGGTGATCTCTAGTTCTTGCGTGATGTGAACGAGTAAAAGAGGACACTTCCTTTTCACTTTCTCCAGACCATATATGATTTTATAGACTTCCTCAGATCCCCTACCTTAGAAAAAGAGATGACTAAACTGAACAATCCAAGTCTTTTCAATCTGTCCTCACGTTCTATCCCCCTAAATAACTTTTGTTGCCCTTCTCTGTACCTTTTCCAATTCTAATGTATCTTTTCTAACCAAAATTTGCAAAAACAGGTTGAATTCTGTCAATATCTTCAGCCAAGAAAGGTTAAAAAAATACCCCAAAAACACAAATGAAAAAGATTTCAGGTTGAACAAAAGCATCTCATTTGACTCAAAGTGAAAGGCAATATTTGATCCAAACAATTTTCCCTCTCCCCCGCCGGTTTTTAGTTTCAGCAAGAATAACTGAAAGACTTCTATCGTGGGTCAATCCAAATATTTTTTCCCCAGTTCAGTCAACAAACGGATATATCAATTACTTCCTCAGTCCCTTGTCTTCAGATATCTTGTCTGATACTGAAATATCCTGTCATTTGTCCTAGAAGCTAACAAAAAAAGTGTTTCCCAATATGCTGATGGCTGCTTGCTTTTACAGCACTGGGTGATAATTAAGGCATTACAATTCTTGTATACAATAGTAATATTGGAGTACAGGGCACAATGAAAATTAGCCCATTTTCATAAAACTTCTGCTTCTATTGGTGTAAAGCATTATATGCTCCTTAGCCTTTAATCTGCAACTTGCAATCCTTCATCTCAGAGTTCTTTAGGTTCACATATGTTGCATGTATCAGTTCTGAAGCATGCTATGCTGTGTTATAGGTATTGCTTTCTTTCTTATTTGTTCAGATTTAAACAGATACCATCAATCTCATATACAGCTGCACACAAAACCAAGTTATAATGGGGACAGCAGCAACAACAAAAGACCATGGTGATAAACCAGCTTGTTTTATCTGCAAATGGCTAATAGATTGCAATAGCAAATGTTAACAGCAGTAATGTACCACAGTTCTACAATCTTACAGTTTAGACATTTTAAAAACTGATAATAAGGCTAAGACTACGATGAAATTAATTTAGTCTCATGCATCCATACTCTACTAATCCCAGTAATTCTGCAACCTTGAATGAAACAGACTCAAACAATGAAAGGAACAGATACCTTGAAAAGAGAACATTCCAGCACAGAAATGTTGCATTCAGCTTGTCAGATGCTGTATCATGTAATGAGTTAAATGGCATGTGCTTATACCCTGGCAATGCTGCTCCTTCTGAGCAATCTGATCTGCATGGCAGCCTTTGCCAGTACTTGAGGCATTTACAATATGTATGTTGTATTCATGCACAATAAGGAAGCATAATCAGTGCACTCTACCATTTGTCTGGAGGCATCAGATTTTAGAGCTATCTGAGTCCGATTGGCTGGCTGCTGGGCTCACTGTATTTCTCTTGCCTTAACCTTAGGCTGTGTTCAATATGTTTCCCAGGGGATACTTACAGAGAATTGGCTGTTAGGGAAACAATAGCAGGTTTAAAAAAAAAAAACCGAACAAAAACAGCTATTCAAGGGACAAGGCTAATATTTAGTTTTCCAAGGTTGTATGCATGTTAAACAAGGGCAAAACTAACAAAGGATAACCTCACAATAGTAAACTTTGTGTTTACAGACTGAAAATACTATAAGCTGCATCTGTTTAACACTGCTGAAGTGGTCAGGTGGTTTCCAGTTTTAAGGAGAGCTTGGATAATCAGCCTTAAATCAAAGCAGATGGGAATGACAGAATATATTAAGGAGGTTATTAAAAACCTTAGAGGATACAGTTAAATAAGGTTACCTAATCCATCTTACAAGAAAGGGTATTATGAATTGCGTCACTTAAGGAAGAATAGCCCTCCTGTATCTATTTTAGATTTTACAATGCTGGGTAAATGAAAACAGAAGCATAGAAGACTGGTAATGCTTTTTTGGAAAACATTGTGAAATACTTAAGAATCTCTGATTCATGCAGTGAAACAACTGATGTATAATTACCTATATTAGTGAAGCACAGCAAATGTTTGCATCTAAATAAGTTATTTTATTTAACTACTCCTGGCTCTGCATCAGAGACCACAATGACATTAACTCTAGAAACGTTTTTTCAATGTATACTCCTGCCGTGCCAAAGCAAAATATTAAGCTATACATTTTTTCACAAGTGCTTAAGTGACTTAGGATTTTTCAGTGACACTAGGGCTCTTTAGAGACTCTCACTTTTGGAAATGGGACTTAGTCACTTAAACACACTTGAATTTTCCCCCAAAACAGTCTCTGTCCTAGCAGAGATCATTTGTGAATTATACAAAAACCTTTATTTATGATGCACAGGTCACAAGTATCCTCTGAACTCTGCTGTACTTCACTATCCTGTGTTTAAAAGACCAGGAAAAGAGCCCTTCTCCTCCCCTTCCTCTATAAAGGAGATTCTGAAACTCCTTTGTTATTCCAAATGACATTGCACCTTCTTAAATATAATTTAGGGTCTTAGTTCACCAGGAAATTTTCCAGGAGGTACAATACATTATGCTGTGTTTTTTGAGCCACAACAGTTTCAAACACTTTCCTTAGTTGCCTCAGCTGAAGCTGCAAGCATGCCGAGAACAGCTATACACATTCTAGCATCCATGAGGGTTCAAAAAGCTTAGGTGAAACTTAAAGTTCACTACACTTCAATAATTAAGGAGCCAGTAATAAAAATATATTACCATTTGTGTTCATCCGATTAGAGTGCTTTTTTTAGAATTCAGTATTATACATCTATTTGAGAAAACCACATTTTAATTAAAAAGAAAAAGTCGGACACTGCAAGCTATGTAGTTGAAATATTGTTTCAGTTTTAGAAAAATACTCACTGCCAAAGCAAACATACAAAGTGGATGCACAGAGCATGCTTCTCAGGTGCTACAGGAATGGCATTTGGTCTTCTGTCAGTTAGAATTTTACAAGCACATAAATTCACAAGGGCTATTTTCACAATAGAAGTGCAGTATTTGCTAAAATAAGCAGCAATTTTCATCTACACAACCCCACTGCTTTACATCATAGTGCAGAAAACAAAAATACTGGTGTGAGTATGCCACATTTGTCACTTTCCATGAATCTAATGAGATGGTAATGTAGATGAAAACCAGATTTTTTTTGCCATAGTTCTTCTCAAGATTCAATGCATATATATCACAATGTCTGAACACTCGGTTTTAATTGACAGACAAGTTAACGCTATCACAGGCATCCCATACAGAAGCAATTCTTTGAAAAAGGTTAACAAAAATTTTGGGGGCTGTTTTTTAAAACAAAACAAAAAAAACTATGTCCCAAAAGGAAGAGAAACTACAGTTTCGGGGTGGTTATTCCAGACACCCTTCAAGGTTATTGGGCGGGGGGGGGGGGGATTACGAAATAAATCACACAAAAAAAGTCAGTTTGCTAGCCCAGTTTTTTGGGAAAAACACCTGGGCCACTTGTGATTGGAAGGTAGGATGTTATTTCCATAGCTTCCCCATCCACCCCATTTCCCATAAGGCCTTACCATAACCCAGAACTATGGTTACCACAATGGACTACACTTCCCAGCCTGCTCTTCTTTCTGGGATCTCAAAATGACCATTTGTTAGCTACCAAGAGCCAGTCTTGGATTTGTAGTCCACCTGGTGCAAGGAATGGGGCACCAGCATCAAGGCAGATAGAGCTAGAGTGTGAGAGTCCTGGACCTTGACACGTGCCTCTCTCCCCCTTTAAACTTAGCTCTAGTGCTGAAAGAGTTGGGGGAAAGGAAGAGTTGAAATTTGACACACAATAGTTCTCACTGAAGAGCAGTATCTGAATGTGTAATGGTGAAAAAATTGCTTTGATCTATCAGACTTCGCAGCCTTTGAAAATATTTTGTAAGTATAATACTATTAGGGTGACCAGATGAAAGGACCCAAAAATCAGGACTTGTCTGAGCAAAAAAACCGAAGCCCCGATATCGGGACAAATGGTGTCCCGACCATGCATTGGTCGGGACGCGGGACAAAGGAGGAAAAATCGGGACAGTCCCAATTTTATCGGGACGTCTGGTCACCCTAAATACTATTGATATGCTCTTGTAACTATTTATAGGAAATGTTCCGAGTGAAGGTTGAGCGGCACATAAGCACATTGCTGTACACTCAAGAGCTGAGTTAAACTCAATACAGCTTGGGGGTAGTCAGGAAAGACCATGCTCCTCTTTTGCACTTCCTAAATTCTAGAGGCATCCCGAGTACCATTACAGTCCCAGGGGCTGTAATAACTTACCCTGCTGGCAATGGCTCCTTAGAGAGGCATCCACCAGCACAGAATAGGTGTGGTGCAGTCCTCTGGTCTTGCCCCTTGCACACACTACACAGCCCAGAAAGAGTCCTCCTCAGGTTGCCAGGCATCTGGTTTTTGACTGGAACACCCGGTCGAAAAGGGATCCGGGCTGCTAAAAGTCTGGTTGTACGCAGCAACCAGCTCATCCCACTGGCTCCTAGGCACAAGGGCGGCTCTGTGTGTTGCTCCTGCCTGCGGTGCAGACACTGCCCTGAGCGCCAGCTCCACAGCTCCCATTGGCCAGGAATCATAGCCAATGGGAGCTGTGGTGGTGGCACCTGCGAACAGGGCAGCATGCAGAGCCCCCTGACCGCCCCTACACCTAGGAGCCAGAGGGACAGGCTAGCCACTTCTGGGAGCTGCCCAAAGTGCGTGCTGCCCAGAGCCAGTACCCCTCAACTCCTCCCACACCCCAACCCTCTGCCCCACCCCACAGCCCAGAGCTCCCTCATCTCCAAACCCTCATCTCCAGCCCCACCTGCACTCTCGACTGGAGCCCTCCCCCCCTCCCACACACCAATCCCTTGCCCCAGCCTGGTCAAAATGAGTGAGTGAGCAAGGGTTGGGGAGAGTGAATGATGGAGGGATGGGGGGAGGATGGAGGGAGCAGGGGTCGGGACATTGAATGGGCAGGACAGGGCAAGGGTGTTAGGGGAGAAACTAGGGATGCCAATTTTCTGATTGCAGAAAACCTGAGTGCTAAAGGGTTAGTACCTCCCATCACATCTTCTAACACATAGAAGTGGCTTGATTTTCAGAGGTGCTAAAATAATGAGTGAGGGGGCCATGGTAAGGTGCTAAAAATATAAGCTCTACAGAGCAGCGCCCCATTTTCCATTTAAGAACAGCTCTGCACTGCAGGACATTTGAAGCCACATTCATAGAATCATAGAATCTCAGGGTTGGAAGGGACCTCAGGAGGTCATCTAGTCCAACCCCCTGCTCAAAGCAGGACCAACACCAACTAAATCATCCAGCCAGGGCTTTGTCAAGCCTGACCTTAAAAACCTCTAAGGAAGGAGATTCCACCACCTCCCTAGGTAATCCATTCCAGTTCTTCACCACCCTACTAGTGAAAAAGTTTTTCCTAATATCCAACCTAAACCTCCCCCTCTGCAACTTGAGACCATTACTCCTTGTTCTGTCATCTTCTACCACTGAGAACAGTCTAGATCCATCCTCTTTGGAACCTCCTTTCAGGTAGTTGAAAGCAGCTGTCAAATCCCCCCTCATTCTTCTCTTCTGCAGGCTAAACAATCCCAGTTCCCTCAGCCTCTCCTCATAAGTCATGTGCTCCAGCCCCCTAATCATTTTGTTGCCCTCCGCTGGACTCTTTCCAATTTATCCACATCCTTCTTGTAGTGTGGGGCCCAAAACTGGACACAGTAGTCCAAATGAGGCCTCACCAGTGCCGGATAGAGGGGAATGATCACGTCCCTCGATCTGCTGGAAATGCCCCTACTTATACAACCCAAAATGCCATTAGCCTTCTTGGCAACAAGGGCACACTGTTGACTCATTCAGCTTTTTGTCCACTGTAACCCCTAGGTCCTTTTCTGCAGAACTGCTGCCCAGCCATTCGGTCCCTAGTCGGTAGCAGTGCATGGGATTCTTCCGTCCTAAGTGCAGGACTCTGCACTTGTCCTTGTTGAACCTCCTCATATTTCTTTTGGCCCAATCCTCTAATTTGTCTAGGTCCCTTTGTATCCTATCCCTACCCTCCAGCATACATATCCACCACTCCTCCCAGTTTAGTGTCATCTGCAAACTTGCTGAGGGTGCAGTCCACACCATCCTCCAAATCGTTAATGAAGATATTGAACAAAACCGGCCCCAGCATTCACCCTTGGGGCACTCCAATTGATACCGGCTGCCAACTAGACATGGAGCCATGTTGAGCCCGACCATCTAGCCAGTTTTCTATCCACATAACAGTCCATTCATCCAGCCCGTACTTCTTTAACTTGCTGGCAAGAATTCACCACACAAGAAACTCCAGGTGGTCTATTGGGGAGGAATACCACCTTCTGGAGCTTCCCAGAGAAAACCAAGAGCATGCACATGCTGCCATGCTCCAAGATCCTCCCTGCCTGCTTGCAAGGAGCGGGCTAGAGACATGGCGCCACCTATTCTCCACCCTTCTCAGTACCCTTTGGGGCAACCCCTGTGGAGTAGCAACAGAGAGCAATCTCTGTGCTCCCCTAAGTGCTGGGGCTACAACTCTGCCTGGTGCTTATGTGGGCTGTGCAAAGGTAGGAGGTAGCTCCCTCCCCCCCACCGCACTGCCACATTGGGCCAGCTTTTTAAGAGAGCTTAGGGTTAGATTCTGAAGGGTTCAGCACCCGCTACCAGGGCCAGAGTTTCAAGAGAGCTCATTTTTGTTTATTTTCCTTCTGTTTTCTGAGCTTTTAGGGTGCACTCAGGTTTACATTTTTAGGCTTTTCTCCACAACTATGAGGGCTAGAAACTTTGCTTTTACAAAAAAGGCTGAGTTTCTCAGGTATCACAATTTCAGCAGCTGGAGATTTAAGAAAAAACTCCAGTTATGGTGAGATTCCATAAAATCTCCACAGGTATCAACACTGAATTGAGTTTAAGAATCCATCTGCCACAATGAATGTTATAGTGGAGGATGAGGGGCGGGGAAGCATCTATCAGTGCGACACTGAGGTTGCGAGGAGGGCGGGGGACATACACACACAGCTCATATGAGAAGAGAGAGTTGGGGCCAGCAGGCTGCTACTGACGCTCCAATCCTGTGGTTGGAGCCGCACAAGCAGAAACCTGTGCAGTGCCCCATTAACTTTAAAGGGGTTTTGCACAAGTGTCAATCCAGTCCACTACTCCCAAGTCTGGATGCGTTAGGGGTTACTGTGGGAGCAGGGAAGGAAGGGAATTGGCTTTTGAGAAGAGGTCTGCTGCATTACCTATACCTGTATGTTCATGTTTGCAGGGGGGAGTGAGGTGAGTTATGCTACTACTTTCCCTAATCCACTTGAAAACCCATTTCCTTCCCCAGATTAGCCTGGCTCATACCAGGCTTAGGCTAGGAAACACTGAGTTATATAGTTCCTTTTTAAATGGCATCTTTCCTAAACTGGTTCTCATGTATTTTCATAGGAAAGCAACTGCCATTATAAAATTAACTAACTACTTGAGACTGACAGGCATGCTATTGAAACCACAATCAGCATTTCTGTACATTATTCATAGAATCCACCCTTACAATGGAGCGCACACCAACCATCACCCATCCCAGAGCCAGATTCCAACACCATCAAAATGCAAAGCTTTCTGTAGAGGTGAATTTTAGCATCATAAACCCTGAAATCCAAAAATCAATTACAACGCCAGTGAACAAAGAAATAAAAGTACAGCCTTAAAAAAAAAAAATCTTAATAGATTTTTTTTTTTTTGCCCCTGAAGAAAAGTCTATAATGGTTTAATCTTGCAGAGGCTGTCACTCTTTCTTCCTTCATCTGCTCACTTTAAAGCCACGCTGATGCACAAAACTCTGTTGAAGTACTGTGGCCTTATGTCTATTTAATAAGGCTGATAAGCAATTTGAGAAACAAAGCCTACACATAAGATGAGCTGCTTATAGACATTTTCTGTCAGGATACACCATAGAAATCCAGTTCCATAAAGGTGGTGTTTTCTGATCTTCATATAAAAGGTACACCTGATATGGAAGGTGTGAGAGCAGACTTTGTTTAGTCTATTATTCCAGGGTTTTTATTAAAAAAGCCCCCCACAATAAAAAGGGGCTTTCAAAACTACTGATTAGTAGGGTGCTGTGATGGCATTAATGTGTTTTAGTTTATAGTGGCAATAAGATATCACCATGATTTACCTTGTTTGGGATACAAGCTTCCAGTTCTTTCAGCCCTCCCACAACTTGCCTATTGGTTAACAGTGCTTCGAAGAGGGAAGGAAGTGCAGCAACAGAGACATTGTGGGGATAACAGGTGTTCTCTTGGGCACATTGCTACCCAGCTGGTTTTTGATTGGCATGTGCAGCTTTCAAGCATCTCTTCTCCCAGATCACCAAGGATGATATTTAGAGAGTTTCCGGTGTGTAAAACCGAGCTAATTCTACTTCCTTGCTACCATCCTTTGTCTCTTGTCCTTTTTGACTGGTTCTTGGAGGTAGTGACGGTCTTATTTTATGGGTGCACACAGACTAGCACAACAGGGCCTTCCACTCAGTTGGGGTCTCTACATGCTATTGCAGTAACTTGATGTGTTATTTCTCTTGTCTAATAAGTAGAATAAAGTTACTGTACTATGAATGAGCTGTGTGGGCACTGAAGCTAGTTCTCACAAGGACTTCATTATATTTCTATGAACAAAATATAAATTTGTCCATATTCAAGTTAACATTTATAATATGTCTTAGAGAGGGCACTATGGTTCCCATCTAGAGGAGGCAAATCAGCCAATATAATTATAAGGTTTCTGCATAATTACTAGCGTTGTGAGCATTTGGTCATAACCAGCAGTGACTAGCAGAAGGAAACACACAGACTTCAAACAGTGTGTGTGAAATGGACTGCACTCTCTGCCTTTATCTACTTAAAACAATTCCCAAGAGGAATCCATGGTCAGCAGATTGCAGAGCAAGACAAGAGAAAGACTAGAAGTTGGCTGGGGTTACCGTCATCTGTATGAATCATCCCCTCCTGTTATTTGTTATCTGAGAAATGTAAGATTTGTTCCCCTGCCCTCCCCCCACGCCCCCCCAGCTAGAGGGGAAGATATTGTTAGGTAAGTTTAAAAGTGCAGCAAGAAGCTAGGTATGGATAAAGTGATCATTAGCAATAGCTATTGGTATATGGACAGTGGGATTTGAGAGAGTGTTTGAAGTCCTTCAGGTGTGTAGTTGTACAATTGTCATGTGTAAAAATCGTAGTTTTGTTGTTCAGCTGCAAAACACACTTAAAAGTGCTTTTTGCAGCATGTTAGATGAAGTACCTCACATGGTTGTGACAGTCTGTACCCCTATGTTCATCCCTTTTACAAGACTTATAAATTTTGCACAAAGTATGCCTTGTGAGGTATCATTTGAAAATTCACAACTTGCTGATCGTTATTGTCCTGGTAAAATATGTGGCAATACTGTATGTAAAATAAAAAGTTATAACATTCTATTGTATTACATCGAGACATGTTCCAAGTTTAGAAAAGCAGCCACAAACCGATTCCTTAGCCCTGGTCTACACTACGAGTTTAGGTCGAATTTATTAGCGTTATTTCGATTGATCCGTGCACCCGTCCACACGACGAAGCCCTTAACATCAACTTCTAGGGCTCTTAAAATCGATCTCGCCACTCCACCCCCAACGAGGGGATTAGCGCTTAAATCGATATTGCCGAATCGATGTAGGCTTAGTGAGGACGCAATTTGACGGTATTGGCCTCCTGGATCTATCCCACAGTGCAACATTTGACCGCTCTGGACAGCAGTCTGAGCTCCAATGCTCCGCCCAGGTAGACAGGAAAAGCCCCGCGAACTTTTGAATTTCATTTCCTGTTTGGCCAGCGTGGTGAGCTGCAGGTGAGCGCAGATCTCATCAGCAGAGGTGACCATGATGGAGTCCCAGAACCGAAGACGAGCTCCAGCATGGACCGATGGTGAAGTACGCGATCTGATCGCTGTATGGGGAGACGAAACCGTGCTAGCAGAGCTACGGTCCAAAAGAAGAAACGCCAATACATATGCCAAAGTCTCCAAGGGCATGCAGGACAGAGGCTACAACAGGGACGCGCAACAGTGCCGCGTGAAAATTAAGGAGCTCAGGCAAGCCTACCAAAAAACCAGAGATGCAAACAAACGCTCTGGGTCAGAGCCCCAGACATGCTGCTTCTATGATGAGCTGCATGCCATTCTAGGAGGTGCAGCCAGCACTGACCCACCCATGTGGTATGACTCCGTATGTGGATCATCAGAAACCACAGAGGAGCATGATGATGATAATGATGCTGAAAATAGCGCCCAGACACAGCAAGGAAGCGGAGAAGCCCTTTTCCCCGACAGCCAGGAACTCTTTGTCACCCTGGAGCCAGTACCCTACGAACCCACCCAAGGCGTGCTCGATGCAGGAGAAGGGACCTCTGGTGCGTGTACCTCTGTTAATTAATACATGTTTTATAAGCAAGCGTGTTTAATGATCAATTCGCGGCCAGTACAGCTACAGCTACTGGAAAAGTCTGTTAACATGTTCGGGGATGGAGCAGAAATCCTCCGGGGACATCTCCAGAAAGATCTCCTGGATGTACTCCCAAAGCCTGTGCAAAAGGTTTCTGGGGAGGGCAGCCTTATCCTGTGCTCCGTGGTAACACACTCTACCACGCCAGGCCAGTAGCACGTAGTCTGGAATCATTGCTTTGCAAAGCATGGCGGCGTATGGTCCCGGTGTTTGCTGGCATTCAAGCAACATCCGTTCTTTATCTGTCTGTGTTATCCTCAGAAGAGTGATATCATTCATGGTCACCTGGTTGAAATAGGGGAATTTTATTAAGGGGGTATTCAGAGGGGCTCCGTCCCTGCTGGGCTGTTTGCCTGTGGCTGAACGGAAATCTTCCCCGCTGTGACCCACGCGGTGTGGGGAGGGGGAACAGCGAACATCTTGGATGTGTGTCTGTGGGGGTTTCGATTAGGTTCGCGCTGCACATTAACCCCAAAACTGCCGCCCTTCCCTTTTCAATTGCCAACCAGTTTTAAATTGCCAGCCCAAAGGCTGTTTGTTATGGGAAATGAGGGGGTTGCTGTTTGAAAACATTCCCACGTTATGAAGGTTAAAGAAGCCTATAGACTGTGGCTTACCATGGCTGTGTGCAAGCCGAATTCTGTTGCCCGCCGGACCTGCTTGTGTGATCTCTCACACCAAACCGGCAGACCCTCAATATAACAGGCAAAGTGCAACCTTGGACCAAATGCACATGTGATATGTAATGTTTGGAGCATTGTTCTCTAATATGTGTCTTTTAAACTACTCCTCTCCCGTTTGTTTCCTCCCGCAGCTGCAAATGTTTCAACGCCACCCCCTTCATCACCGTCCCAGAGGCTAGTGAAGATTAGAAGTAAAAAAAAAAAAGGAATCGAGATGAAATGTTCTCAGAACTCATGGAATCCTCCCACACTGAAGCTGCCCAGCAGAATGTGTGGAGGCAGACAGTGTCGGAGTCCAGGAAGGCAGATTTTGATCGCGCGGACAGGTGGCGTGATGAAGAGAGTAGGTGGCGTCAGCGTGCAGAGAGAAGGCAGGATGCAATTCTGAGGCTACTGGAGGATCAAACTGAAATCCTCCGGCTTATGGCTGAGGAAAGGCGTACGGTTCAGGAAAGGCCACCTGAGCCCAGACCGCCGCTACAGCCCCTGTGTAACCAACAGCCCTCCTTCCCGAGTCCCATAACCTCATCCCCGAGACGCCCAAGAACGCGTTTGGGCGGCCTCTGTGCACCCAACCACTCAAGTCAAGAGAACAGTCCAAGCAAGAAAGGGCTGGCATTCAATAAGTTTTAAAGTGCTGTGTGTCCTTGTCCTTCCCTCATCCCCTCCTCCACCACCCATCCTGGTGCTTCCCTTCCTCCACCAGCTATCCCGGGAGACTGTGGCAGTTAGCCCCATAGTTCCCCCCCTTTGTTTTACGAATTAATAAAGAATGCATGATTTTTAAGCAACAATGACTTTATTTCCTCTGCGAGCAGTGATCGAGGGGGGGAGGGCAGGGCGGTTTGGGTAAAGGGAAGTAGAGTGAATGAAGGGGCGGGGCTTTTCATTACAGGGGAAAAACAGAACTTTCACACAGCATCCTGGCCATTCATGAAACTGGTTTTCAAAGCTTCCCTGATGTGCAACGCACCCTGCTGTACTCTTGTAATAGCCCTGGTGTCTGGCTGCGCATAACCAGTGGCCAGGCGATTTGCCTCAACCTCCCACCCTGCCATAAACGTCTCCCGCTTACTCTCTCAGATATTGTGGAGCGCACAGCAAGCAGTAATAATAATGGGAATATTGTTTTCGCTGAGATCTAACCTAGTCAATAAACTTCGCCAGCGAGCTTTTAAACGACCAAATGCACATTCCACCACCATTCTGCACTTGCTCAGCCTATAGTTGAAAAGGTCCTGACTACTGTCCAGGCTACCTGTGTATGGCTTCATGAGCCATGGCATTAAGGGGTAGGCTGGGTCCCCAAGGATAACTATAGGCATCTCAACATCCCCAACGGTTATTTTCTGGTCTGGGAAGAAAGTCCCTTGCTGCAGCAGCCGAAACAGACCAGAGTTCCTGAAGATGCGAGCGTCATGTACCTTTCCCGGCCATCCCACGTTGATGTTGGTGAAACGTCCCTTGTGATCCACCAGTGCTTGCAGCACTATTGAAAAGTAACCCTTTCGGTTTATGTACTCGCTGGCTTGGTGGTCCGGTGCCAAGATAGGGATATGGGTTCCGTCTATCGCCCCACCGCAGTTCGGGAACCCCATTGCTGCAAAGCCATCCAGTATGAGCTGCACATTTCCCAGACTCACAACCCTTGGTACCAGCAGCTTGGTGATCGCCCTGGCTACTTCCATCACAACAGCCCCCACTGTAGATTTTCCCACTCCGAATTGATTTGCGACTGACCGGTAGCTGTCTGGCGTTGCAAGCTTCCACAGGGCTATCGCCAGTCGCTTCTGTACTGTGAGGGCTGCTCTCATCTTGGTGTTTGGCACTTCAGGGCAGGGGAAAGCAACTCAAAGTTCCATGAAAGTGCCCTTACGCATGCGAAAGTTTCGCAGCCACTGGGATTCATCCCAGACCTGCAGCACTATGTGGTCCCACCAGTCTGTGCTTGTTTCCCGGGCCCAGAATCGGCGTTCCACTGTATCAACAAGCCCCATTAACACCATGATGTCCACCTTGCGGGGGGGCCTTTTTTGAGAGAGGTCTGTGTCCACGTCCTCATCACTGTCCTCAGGGTGCTGCTGTCGCCTCCTCGCCTGCTGTAGCTCTAGCAGCTCCTGGTTCTCGTTCTCCATATACTCCTGGACAATGCGCGTGGTGTTCATAACGGCGAGAACAGCCGCGGTGATCTGATCGTGCTCCATGCTTTCCCTGGTATGCTGTTTGCAGGACAGCAGAGTGGCAGCAGAAGCAGCGGGTGGATAACAGTGGAGTCAGCAATATGGCGCCCATATGAAAAAAGGCGCGAAAGGATTTTTTGCTCCCCCCTCAGTTGCTTTCATGGAGGTAGGGGGGAGCAAGGGTTAGGCTCATTTCCTTCTAGCTGCAGATGGTACAATATGCTTGATATCCATCATCATCTCCTGGCCCCCTCAAGGATTGAACTCGCAACCCCGGGTTTAGCGGGGTTCCACAATCGATTCCATAAATTCGGGTTTTAAAATATTGACTTCTATAAATTCGACCTAATTCTGTAGTTTAGACGTACCCTCAGATACGAAAGGCAAACTGATGCCTCAGCCAGGGGTCAACAAAATCAAAGGGACTGTCACCTGGGTAAGCAGCCATGCTTTGGCAGGAAAAGTGAGAGAGTGAGAAATGTATACCTTGGCAAAGAAACAGCTGGACAGTCCCATTCCCACAGACTATCTCCTGAACCCCAGCTGGAGATGATTCTCAAAGAAGAGAAAAAAGTATAAGAATGGGGAACAGATGCCCCAAGCTATTTCTCCCTACCCATGGCAGCCACAACATGTGAGGAACAAAGAAACAGCTTCCGATTGATGGAGGGATCCAGTCTGAAAGGAATTCAGCCAGTAAGACTGCTGAAGCTTGTGACTAGAGACTTTTGCTTTGAATTCAGTTAGCTTGTTAAGGTAGGTATTAGTCGCATTTACTTTAATTTTCTTGTAATCAATTTGACTTATGTCTTATTACTTGTAATCATTTAATATTTCTGTGGTTAAATTTGTTTTATCTAAACAGTACAGTATTGTGTTAAATGTAAGCTACTACAAAATACAGGGAAATATGCAGCCTTTTTTCTCCTGCATAGTAAAGTTTCAAAGCTGTGTTTCAAAGCTGTATTAAGTCAGTGTTGAGTAGTAAACTTTTGAAAGAACCACCATAATGTTTTGTTCAGTTATGAACAACCTGCATTCCCTAGGTGTTCATAACTGAGGTTCTACTGTAATAGGAATTGTGCACATAATTTTCTATTAATAAAATGGACTTTATATGAGCTTGTGTGATCCAGGAGAGGGCTGGGCAGTACAAGACATTTGTGGGGGAAGCCTGGGAATTTGCTGGTGTTGCTCTGTAGTTTAATTAAAAAGTGACTGATCATAGAACTCATACAGTATTAGTTGGGAGTAATTTACATGCTGGAAGCTGTGTGATGCAGTGTAAAAGGCACCCCAAGTTGGAGAATTGACGGGACACGGCTATTCAACAATTCACATTGTATCCTAGGTAATGTCACAAGAGGCACAAAGACCTAAAATTGTACCCATTCTCCAAGAGAAAGCTGAATGTGAAGAAGCCCTGAGCATTAATGACACCCTGGTACCTCCTCTAAGATACTGAGCTTGTGGTTTAAGAAGGAATTATTATATATTTTAACCCTATAGCTAAGTTTTTGGATATAGGGCATTTGCATCCTTTGTTTTTTGCCAGCCATACTAAAAAGACTCCTTTATCGTTAGGAATGTGTTTGTATTGTGTTTATTGGCTGTCCTGTAAGGTCGAAAGTTTGGAAGATAAATGTTGTAGTAATTCAAGACCTTGTCTAGACTAGGTAAAATACAGGCGAGTCTCATCTTACGCGCATTTAACATGTGCGGCAAAAACAAAACCCCCAAAAAAGATAAAAATAATTTAAATACTTTACCTGTAGTGCGGGCGATTCCGCCCGCCATTACACTCAATGTAATTTTGACTATACGCGATTTTCGCTTTACGCGCTGACTGCGGAACATAACCCCAGCGTAAGATGAGACTCGCCTGTAGTGTTTAGTCATGTTAGCTAAACCTATTTGAAATACCACTTAGAGTTTAGGGTAGATACAATGTAACACCTTTAAATCTGGGCTAATTTATGGGCTGACTTTAGTGAGGAGCTTAAAACCAGTTAGCCCTAGTTTTAAAGGCAGTCCCTGCATCTAGAATAGGTGATAAATGGTGTTTCAGGAGGGCTAGAAAAACATTTTACCGCTCTCCTCCCACCCCCAACACACCATTTTTGCTTATATAGGAATGGCCTAACTTTATGATACACCTGGTGAAGTGTTTGAAATGCCACACCACTCTTGGTGACCCTGAGAGGAAAGGGTCAGTAACATGTTACACGTGTTTCCAATTTCTTCCCAAAACAAACTAAGGGAAACTTGCTGTAATCTTTCTGTAAGCCAGGGGTTGGCAACCTTTCAGAAGTGGTGTGCCGAGTCTTCATTTATTCATTCTTATTTAAGGTTTCACGTGCCAGTAATACATTTTAATGTTTTTAGAAGGTCTCTTTCTATAAGTCTATAATATATAACTAAGCTATTGTTGTATGTAAAGTAAATAAGGTTTTTAAAATGTTTAAGAAGATTCATTTAAAATTAAATTAAAATGCAGAGCCCCCAAGACTGGTGGTCAGGCCCCGGGCAGTGTGAGTGCCACTGAAAATCAGCTTGCGTGCTGCCTTTGGCCTACCCCTGGTGTAAGCTATTCAGGCCTGACAGACTGGCTTGTACAATTAAGGCTCTAATTTGGAAAGCATAAAATGAGTGGAAAGCAAAACAACAACTCATCCTGGGCCGCTGCTGAAATGAAGGCAGACATTTTAAAAACCCTTGATAACACACACAGAAAAAGGGGAAATAAATGGAAATCAATATGAATTAGAAGTTAAGCTTCCCATTTCAGTGTTCTACCTTTAAGTTATCAGGGGGAAAAATATCTATGGATGGCAGGGCTAAGTATAATGAGGAGATTTTTTTTTTTTTAATGTTAGAGAACAAAAGAAATCCTAACAATTGTTTAGGCCCGTTAGTAGACAAAAATGGGAAAACTGTCAGTAATGATGCAGAAGAAAAAAAGTGTTCAATTACTGCTCTGTATTAAGAAGCAGAATGATGAACTAATATCACATGAGGACAAAGTACTTTAACATCCTCCTTTAATTACTAACAGAATGGAGACAACATCTGCTAAGGTTAAACATTTTTAAGTCAGCAGGCCCATATAACTTGCACCAAATATTCTAAAACTGTTAGCTTAGGGGGACTTTGGCCTGGTGGAGTTAATTTTTAATAAATGTTGGAATACCAGGGAAATTCCAGAAGACTGGAAGAATGCTAATGTTATGCCAATATTTAAAGAGAGCAGGTAGGATGACCTGGGTAACTATCAGCCAGTTAGCCTCATCAATCCGAGGCAAAATAATGGAAAAGGCAGATAAGGGATTTGTGGACAGGGGCCATCCTGGGTTGGCCCTGCAGGCACCTGCATCCGTTTCCTCTGAGGTTTTAACAATAATTCACTTATACCCAGACTAAGACCAGTATTTACTGTTGCTTGAAGCTAGCTCACATTTTAGATTCAGTTTCACAACCTTCCTTCTTGGGGCTATGTGCTTCTAGCACTGGCCTGTAAGCTTTCCTCTCAGTTCCAGGAGTTGCATAGCCCTCTTTCCTGAGGCTGTGGCAGGGTAGACTTTGTCCCTTCAGCAGCTTCCCCCTTGACTGGGCTTGGAGCCTCCTTGAGGCACCTGCCCAGTCACTGATTAATTGCTTCAATAACCCAAACACTTGTCTGCTCTGGCTGGCAGACAAGGGAGACTTGCCCCACCCACTCTACAAGGCTCCTGTTCCCAAGCTCTTTAACGAACAATGGAGAATAATCATTGATGAGGGATTTTTCTATTAGATTTCTATAGAGATTGGTACTAGGCCAGACACTCTTCAACATTTCCAGTAACATCTGTATATGACAAATAGTGGTCCAGTAAAAGATGTTACCTCACCTACCTTGTCTCTCTAATATCTTGGGAGCAATCTGTTTGCAATGAACACCTGAAGTTTAACCCAGAGAGATTTCTAGGGAAAATTCCCGAACTGGGTAACTTTAAAACTTCATAGTGGACTTTCATGTAATCATAAACCCACTGTACTAAAATGCCAGCAAATGGGTTACTTTAAACTGATGAAATCAAGAACTGTAACATCAAGACCTGTGAAAGTAGAATGAATTATATTGCAATTATAGAATGGATTAAAGAAATGCTGTTGTTCCTCTAAGCAGGAGAAAGGAATATAGTTGTCAGGAAGAGAAACATTAAGGGCTAGTCTACACTACCCACCTGATTCGGCGGGTAGCGAGCGATCTTCTGGGGATCGATTTATTGCGTCTCATCTGGATGCGATAAATCGATCCCAGAAGCGCTCCCCGTCAACTCCGGTAATCCAGCTCGATGTGAGGAGGAAGCGGAGTCGACGGGGGAGCGCCAGCCTTCGACTTTGCAGGGTCCACATCGCAAGGTAAGTCGAGTGAGGTACGTCGACCCGTTATTCACATAGCTGAAGTTGCGTACCTTACTTCGACACTCCCCCCCGCCCCATAGTGTAGACCAGCCCCAAGGGTCCACTTAAGCTAATGGTGGAACATTGGCTAGGAGATCTGTAAAAGTTAGTATGCAAATAAGATATGTATGTCTAAGCCCAGGTAAATTTTAGCAGTTTTTGCTCCCTTTGTTTTCTTGTTAAATTTGCTTCCCCTTATCTGTATAAATAAGATAGTTTAAGCCTTTGCATGGCTCTCACATTTATCTGTGTGTGATTGGAAAAGTGCTTTGCTAATAAACAAAGTGGCCTGACAAATTTGAGAGTCCTGAATCTGACTTTGACAGACCCTAAGTGTCAGTATTTCACTTGTCAAAATTCTTGGTTTCCTGCACCAGAGCTCTGCTTGGCACAGGAGACAGGGATAGGGGACATCAGGAACCTGGTTCTGGCTTCCTATTTCTCAGCAAAGTTAATGCTGTCTCATCAATGTGACTGCTCACAGAAGTAGAGTCAAGCCCGCAGACAAGTGCTTGTCCTTGTCTCTATGATCTCAATCCTACAGATATCTCCACTTTTTTTTAGGTGTGTGTGGGGAGGAAATGTATCTGTCAGTGTTCTCAAATATATTCTGTTTTTCTCCTGAAAATTCAGAGTGACTTATTGTAGAGAGATGGTAATTTTCATCTTTTGAAAAAAGTTATTTGGGGGGTGGGGAGAAAAGCTTTGTCCCTCATTTCTCTGCAACTGAAAAAGAGGGGGAAGGGAAAGGAAAAAATTGTTTTTCATTTAAAAATTAGAACGTTTCAAACAGCAAATTTTCTGCAAATTTTTTAGAAAGGCTTTTTTGGTCAAAAGAAATTGAATGAAAAACATTTTGACCCGATGTGCTCCCAGCCAACAGAAATCGAAGTCGTTTAACTATAATTCCATTGGTGGTTAGGGATATGGCTAGCCCTCAGTGGTTCCAGCCAGTCTCTCCCCAAGGGCTAGAAGCCTGATCCAAAACCCAGTGAGTCTTACCATTGACTTCAATGGACTTCGGATCAGGTCCCAGCAAAGCAGGTAGGCTGGCAAACAGTCTACCATGTAAGCCATATTATCGGTAGTTTTAGCTTCTGACAACCCAGGCTATGAAGTAAAGGGAGTATATAAATAATACCTTTGCACAAGAGAAAATAGCCTGGAGGAAACCATATTTCAATGGTCCCTCTTGGAAGACGCAGGCCAGGAGCCCACTTTCCTTACATCTGCACCAATAAGAAACTATAAATATATTCAACTGCCTTTTTTCAGACAGTTGGAAATTAATATTTCAAGTAGGGAGAGCTTCCTGTTCATGACCTACAACACATAGCCAGTCATGATGTTCTCTCTGTATAGGAATGCCCACCACCTGGTTCCAGATCCCCAATGTGGGGTCCCTGGGCCCTGTGACCCAATGCCTCACACTCCATCTCACATAGTGGTAGCAGAGACCATGGAAAAACTTGTTTTCCTAGGACTATATTATTTCCCATTTTGACATTGCTTATTGGGGAGGAGGTTCCCACTCTGACCCCTGCATGGAATTTGGATGAGGGGGTGTAGTTTCCCATGCTAAGCCCACTTCTCCCTGCACCCCAGACACAGAGGATGAAATTCCTGCCTTCTCTTATCCAGTTCAATGTGGAGGTCCAAGAGCAAAACCTACCTTATCTGCTATAGAGCTTCCTCAGAGATCTACAAGTCCATTAAGAACTATGCCTCTAGGTCAGTCAGCTCATCTGATTCTAAACCAAGCTATACTAATTAATCTCAGTGAAATGCCAGAGCATCATTAACTAAGCTATGTACCTCCTAGAAACACCTAAAGGAAACAAACATCTGTTCTTGCTGGGACCTCTTTAAAGATGGGTGCTGACAGTCATGGGTGGTGTTAGACACATGCAATTGCATCAGCCCTGAGGCAGCAAGGGGGGGGCCCGTGCCATGGTGACTGACTCAGTTACTTGTGAGGGTGGGGCCCCAGAATCAAGAGCAGGGCAAATGGCAGTGGCAGAAGAATAGCTGGTGCAGCTGCTCAGGGGCCATGCACTTTGAGGGCCCCTGTACGTTCAGGGCTGGTTGGCCATACAACATATCTGGCAAAGGCTGCTACCATTGTTTGTGGCCTGCTGGAACCTCTAAGAGCAACATGCTGGTCCCTACTGCCCACATTTCAATTTGCCCAGGGAGGGGGCCTCCAAAATGATGGCTCTGCCATCAACTCTGGTAGCAGGTCTGCCAATGGCAGAGCCTCCATTTTGTTCAGAGACCTCCTCCTCCCGTCCCACAGCCTTGGGGAGGAAATTCCAGTGCTGGAACCAACATGCTGCTCTACCTATTCTAACTCTGGTGGCATCAGCAGTGACGGTTTGCTGCTCTGACTCCTGTGACAGCAGTCCTGGCTTTAGTAGGAGCAGTGGAGATGGCTCTAGTGACAGAAGTACTATTGCAGGGCCTGGGCTAGAGGGAACAGATGGCTCAG
This sequence comes from Macrochelys suwanniensis, assembly GCA_033296515.1. Taxonomy (NCBI): domain Eukaryota; kingdom Metazoa; phylum Chordata; order Testudines; family Chelydridae; genus Macrochelys; species Macrochelys suwanniensis. Next base: position 81,182,870 of record CM065779.1, read on the forward strand.
AATGGAGGGGGGGGGCTGGGAAGAAGAGAAGTCAGTTTATATGCATGTGTGGCATGTGAAGGCCCACCATAAAAGTCTGCACTGGGGCCCAGCTTTTTGTTCCTCGACCACTGGGAGAGGGAGACAAGGGTAGGCCTGGATCAGGTGGCGCCCAGTCAGCATTTGCTGATTGTTAAATTTGCCACTGTTTATGCCTGTTCTAGCAAGCGTTCTTTCTTCTTATCACCTGGTGCTTGAAAGGTCAGTTTTACACATCAGTCAGTGACTGCAAGCGTAACCATGGTTTAGGTTGACATCCGGTTGGTATTTGAATGGCTTGGCTTTTAAAAAACTCAAAAAAACCAACATGAAATTCAGGAAAACTTAACTGAAGGTTTGTTTTTTTTTAAAACACATTTCTTTAAGTGAAAATAGTTGCTTTATATTAATAAACATGTAAGGCTCTCAGTGGACGTTTTAAGGCATCCAAAAATAGTGCCATATCTCTGCCAAAGTTAATTTAGTTAGTTTCCATGAAAAGCAAATGTCCATGGGGGTTTGTGCCTGTGAGATTGTGCAAATAACTCTAGCTCCTTTCCCACTCCCTAAGGCTTCTGCCACCTGGTAACAAGCTGCTTGGTTCTAGTTTGACAAAAGATGCCTGGAAATCATAACCCCCATTTAACAAATAAATATTCATATTGTGGTCAGTATAACTACAGGCCTATGGTTGTTCTACTGGTCACAATAGGTCACATGTTTTACTGAAAGTTTTTAGCTTAACTTTCCAAGCCACTCAACTCCCACATTCACTGGAAGAAGTTACAGATAGTCATCTGCATTAACTTTAAAACACACTTAAAGAAAATGTATAGCTGCTGTCTTCCAGTTGTATGGAAACAGCAACTATGAAGGGTTAATGCTGGCCCAGAAACCCTGACATGCAGAGGTGGCTTGAAGTATGAGGACAAGGAGACTGGCGCTCACTGTAACTTTGCCTTGTGTCCCCTTTGATAGATTATAAATGTTATCTGCACTATATTTTCATTAGTGTAAAGTCTTATCTTACTCTGTGCAATACTTTCCATTCAGCACTTGGTGGAGTGGAGATTTGACAAAAAGATATTTGAGTGACCTTGTTCCATTGACATGCTGAATAAAAACTAGCAAGAGGGACTCTCGAGAGACAAGAAGAGAGGTTGAAAGGGAACCTACAATTTGGTTCTTTGTGCTTGTCATCAGTTGTTTATATTGTTTATTGAAAGAAAGTAATGATTTTTGGGACAAAGGGTGTCTACACTGCTATTAGACATTCATGGCTGGCCTAATTGCAGTGTAGACATTTGGACTCAGGCTGGAGTCCAGGCTCTGGGACCTCCCAGACTGAATATCTACACTACAATTAAACAGCCCCTCAGCATGAGCCAGCTGGCACAGGCCAGCCACGGGTTTTTAATTGCAGTGTAGACATGCCCAAACAGAGACACAAAAAGTGTAAGTACCTAGGACATCCTGAACACTACAAATAACTACTACCACCTACTAATAGTCTTGTTGATTAGTTATGTAGAGAGGTACGGCAAACTAGGGCTGTATTTTAGTGAAAAAACAGAACTCCATAATTATGAACACCTTAATTATGTCTTCTCAAACTAGCGATGCCACTAAAATGTTTGAGAACTGAATGGATGACAGATTCAAAGATAGACAGGTAAAAGCTAGAGTTTGACCTTAAAGGATGCTTGGGGGGCAGGGGGAGGGGGAAATCTGTGTACATAGGATTATGCCTGTTGTGTAGTTAAAATGATATAGTCCAGAATACAGAATGTGAATATGCTCAAAGAGATCATACAAACTCCCACAAGTAAAAGGCACCACCAAGAACAAACAATAGGTAGACAGATGGATAAGCATAGACAAGTTGCATGGCTCCATCACATCCTCAAGTTATTATTGCTTCATGGAGACACTGCCTAAAACCCCAACTGAAGTTTTTTACAATTCATTATGATTTGACTATTTAATTAGGACACTGTAATAACATAGTGCTGCCTGCTTTAACAATTAAAAGGCAGTAACTACTGAACTTTTAGGTAATATTAATGCAATAACAAATCTGATAAATCACCCACAGTGAGAATTGGCTCCATTCCTAAAGCAGATGTATGACTTTAGATCAGTGGTTCTCAATCAGGGGTATGTGCATGCCTGAGAGTATGCAGAGATCTTCCATGGGGTACATCAACTCCTCCAGATATTTGCACTAGCGAAGTCAGTACAAACTAAAATTTCATACAGATGATTTGTTTATACTGCTCTATATACACACACACTATACATGGAAATGTAAGTACAATATTCGTATTCCAATTGATTTTATTATATGGTAAAAATGAGAAAGCAAGCAATATTTCAGTAATAGTGTGCTTTTGTAAGCAAGTAGTTTAAGAGAGATGAAACTTGGGGTACACAAGACAAATCAGACTCCTGAAAGGGATAGAGTAGTCTGGAAAGGTTGAGAGCCCTAGATCATATCAGCAGCAATAGTAAGGTTCAATACCAACTATTAAAGATGCAGATTCAGGGTCAGCTATAAGTTCTCATGCTTTTGTGTGAAGACATTAAACATGTTAGGTATGTAAGCAGAGTCTGGACGAGCTCTCCCCTGACATCTAGTGGTAAGCTGTGGAAAAAGATTTTAGAAGCTGATCTCCTTTGTGGGCTCAACAGGTAGTGAGCAATCGCTCCATGTCTAGTTGGCAGCCGGTATGAAGTGGAGTGCCCCAAGGGTCAGTCCTGGGGCCGGTTTTGTTCAATATCTTCATTAATGATCTGGAGGATGGCGTGGATTGCACCCTCAGCAAGTTTAAAGATGACACTAAACTGGGACGAGTGGTAGATACACTGGAGGGTAGAGATCGGATACAGAGGGACCTAGACAAATTAGAGGATTGGGCCAAAAGAAATATGCGGAGGTTCAAAAAAGGACAAATGAAGAGTCCTGCACTTAGGATGGAAGAATCCCATGCACTGCTATAGACTAGGGACCGAATGGCTAGGCAGCAGTTCTGCAGAAAAGGACCTAGGGGTTACAGTGGACGAAAATCTGGATATGAGTCAATAGTGTGCCCTTGTTGCCATGAAGGCTTCCGGCATTTTGGGCTGTATAAGTAGGAGCATTGCCAGCAGATTGAGGGACGTGATCATTCCCCTCCATTCGGCATTGGTGAGGCCTCATCTGGAGTACTGTGTCCAGTTTGGGGCTCCACACTACAAGAAGGATGTGGATAAATTGGAAAGAGTCCAGCGGAGGGCAACAAAAATGATTAGGGGGCTGGAGCACATGACTTATGAGGAGAGGCTAAGGGAACTGAGATTATTTAGTCTGCAGAAGAGAAGAATGAGGGAGGATTTGATAGCTGCTTTCAACTACCTAAAGGGGGTTCCGAAGAGGATGGATCTAGACTGTTCTCAGTGGTAGCAGATGAGAGAACAAGGATTAATGGTCTCAAGTTGCAGAGGGGGAGGTTTAGGTTGGATATTAGGAAAATATTTTTCACTAGAAGGGTGGTGAAGCACTGGGTTAGTACCTAGGGAGGTGGTGGAATCTCCTTCCTTAGAGGTTTTTATAGTCAGGCTTGACAAAGCCCTGGCTGGGATGATTTAGTTGGGAATTGGTCCTTCTTTGAGCAGAGGGTTGGATTAGACCTCCTGAGGTCCCTTCCAACCCTGATATTCTATGATTCTATGACACACCCACCCTGCCTAGGTGCTCAGCATGATGGGATTGCTTTCCCAAATGATCACTTGTGGCTGGTTTTGGATCCCCAGTTTCCTTGTTATTGGGGCAGGAGTAATAAAGGGTTGCTATCGTTGTCGTGTGAACCGAGGGTAGCAGAACTGTACCTGGTATACCCCAATGGAGGGACTCACCCTCAACTGAACAGCATTCACTAGGTAGGGGACATGGGTTCCAAAGCCCAATGATTTGAGAGAGGGTGGAGACAGGTACTTGTACCTCATGGTATGGCCCCTGTTTAATTGTCCTAGACACCATTTGACCCTCTCTCTCTCCAAGGTAAAATAAAAGAGCTAATTTAGACTCAATTGAGAGTCTTGCTACACACTGAAGAGCTCAAGTCACTGCTACCTAGGTCTAAGTATTAGACCTACTTTGGGACAGACTGCCCACTGTGCACCAGCAGTGAGGCTCCTCCACTAACCGCTGAAATCACTGATAGCTGTGTTGAAGGGGTGTGTGAAGACATCTTGGTGAGTGAGCAGGCAGCTGGTGAAGAGGTGAGGCAAGCGGCTAGCAGGGCAGCTGGTGGAGAGGGCCAGAGCAGAGCCCCGCAGAGGCATGGCAATCAGCTGTTTGGGCGATGAATGAGTGCCCAAGCAGTGCAGCATGTAAGGTGCCTCCTTACCCCCCGCCTTCCACATAGGGTGGGAGGTGAACTCTGCAGATGAACTTCTGAATTCTGGGGCCACACTGGCCAAGGACAGCAACTGTGAGTGGGGTACAAAGAAGGGACAGGCACGTTAAAGGGGCTTTTGGGTAGCTGGACTTAAGACCCTGAGGGGAAAAGGACACTGCCCAACTTACTTGGGAGTAGGTCTTTTGCTCATGGTTTGTGTTTATGAGCCCTAGTTGCTTTCTTTTCCCAAATTAATGCTGAGTTAATTCCCTCCTTTTTATTAAAAGTTTTTGCTACACTCAGACTCTGTGCTTGCAAGAGGGGAACGTATTGCCTGTTAGAGGTGCCCAGGGGGTGGTAGGTAATTGTCCCAAGTCACCGGGTGGAGGCTCGAGCTGGTTTTGTGTTGTATTGTTGAAAAGGAACCCCTACATACTGAACCCAGCCCTTGTTGCTGCTGGCTTCACCTAGCAGTAGGGTTACAGGTACATGGGGCCCCCATTACCATAGTATCTGAGCACCTCACAATCTTTAATATATTCAGCTTCCACACCCATGTGAGGTAGGGAAGTATTGCTGTCCAGTGCTCTAGCTATCTTCAAGACACCACTGACTTCCTGAGGAAACTACAATCCATCAGTGATCTTCGAGAAAACACCATCCTGGCCACTATGGATGTAGAAGCTCTCTACACCAACATTCCACACAAAGATCGACTACAAGCTGCCAGGAACAGTATCCCCGATAATATCATGGCAAACCTGGTGGCTGAACTTTGTCCTCACCCACAACTATTTCACATTTGGGGACAATATATACCTTCAAGTCAGCGGCACTGCTATGGGTACCCGCATGGCCCCACAGTATGCCAACATTTTTATGGCTGACTTAGAACAATGCTTCCTTAGCTCTCATCCCCTAACACCCCATACTCTACTTGCGCTACATTGATGACATCTTCATCATCTGGATCCATGGAAAAGAAGCCCTTGAGGAATTCCACCATGCTTTCAACAATTTCCATCCCACCATCAACCTCAGCCTGGACCAATCCACACAAGCGGCCCATTTCCTGGACACTACTGTGCTAATAAGCGATGGTCACAAACACCACCCTATACTGGAAACCTACTAACCGCTATACTTACCTACATGCCTCCAGCTTCCATCCAAGATACACCACACGATCCATTGTCTACAGCCAAGCTCTAAGATACAACCACATTTGCTCCAATCTCTCAGACAGAGACAAACACCTACAAGAGCTCTATCAAGCATTCTTAAAACGATAATACCCACCTGCTGAAGTGAAGAAACAGATTGACAGAGCCAGAAGAGTACCCAGAAGTCACCTACTACAGGACAGGCCCAACAAAGAAAATAACAGAACGCCACTAGCCGTCACCTTCAGCCCCCAACTAAAACCTCTCCAGCGCATCATCAAAGATCTACCACCTACCCTGAAAGATAATCCCTCACTCTCACAGATCTTGGGAGACAGACCAGTCCTTGCTTACAGACAGCCCCCCTAACCTGAAGCAAATACTCACCAGCAACCACACACCACCACACAACAAAAACACTAACCCAGTAACCTATTCTTGGAACAAAGCCCGATGCCAACTCTGTCCACATATCTATTCAAGTGACACCATCATAGGACCTAATCACATCAGGCACACCATCAGGGGCTCATTCACCTGCACATCTACCAATGTGATATATGCCATCATGTGCCAGCAATTCCCCTCTGCCATGTACATTGGCCAAACTGTACAGTCTCTACGCAAAAGAATAAATGGACAGAAATCTGACATCAGGAATCATAACATTACAAAACCAGTAGAACACTTCAACCTCTCTGGTAACTCAACAACAGACTTAAAAGGTGGCAATTCTGCAACAGAAAAGCTTCAAAAACAGACTCCAAGAGAAACTGATGAACTGGAATTAATTTGCAAACTAGATACCATTAACTTGGGCTTGAATAGAGACTGGGAGTGGCTGGGTCATTACACAAATTGAATCTATTTCCCCATGTTAAGTATCCTCACACCTTCTTGTCAACTGTCTGAAATGGGCCATCATGATTATCACTACAAACATTTTTTTCTCCTGTTGATAATAGCTCATCTTAATTAGCCTCTTAGAGTTGATATGGCAACTTTCACTTTTTTGTGTTCTCTATGTGTACATATATCTTCATACTGTAAGTTCCATTCTATGCATCTGATGAAGTGAGCTGTAGCCCACGAAAGCTTATGCTCAAATAAATTTGTTAGTCTCAAGGTGCCACAAGTACTCCTCATTCTTTTTGCAGAGACAAAATGACTTGCCAAAACTCACACAGGAAGACAAAGTAGGGATTGAAACCAGTTCTTCCAAGTCCCATGTTAGTGCCCTAATTACTGGGCCATCCTCCCACTCCAGATAGAATTTTTAAGATGTATTGGACACAATATGTTTTGGGCCTGGCAGGATCCCATGCCTCCTGAAGTGGAGCGAATGGGAGTCTCTATTCACTCAACTTTGTACTAGGCCAAAGCATTTGTGTAAGGTACAGGAACAGCATGCCTGGAGACTGAACAAGTATCAGAGCAGGCATGGGACAGACCACAGTAGCACTAGCCTCCTCAAACTACATCAACAATCCACTTCACCCCTGTGATGCAAGTGACTTTAGAGATGAAAGAGTAGAACATGCCCATTCAATCCTAGTCCTTTATGTGGACACTGACAATCGCAGCCAATCGTGGCAAGCACCTGTCTATTAGGAACTACATAGGCCACAACTTTGCTTCATTTAAGCCACTGAGCAATTTCATTTAGGAATGACTCAGGCTGCACTTTTTTTAACACCTGTCACTGCAATCATGGAATCTGATTTTCATGGTTTGAAAAAATATTCAAGACTTAACATTCGGAGATGTGTGTGTCAGTGGGTGGATGTGATGGTAAACAGTTGAACTAATTTCACTGAGAACACCAAGTGCTGCCAAGTTAAACCCACTGCAGCACAGTGGGCTGAGAATAGGAACTCAATTTCGCAGTTCTGCAGTGAATTCTCACTGGGAGTTCTAATTCCTCTGGGAATTGGGAGGTTTCACACTTTAAGGTTAAGACATCTTAAAAAGTTGTTTTCAGGAGAACTAGGAATTAGCCCAAGTTTATAAGACTTCTCTGGTTCTGCCCACTGTTAATACAAGAAGTGGTTATGATACTTCACTTCTTCACACACAGGCTATTCTCACAGCTTTAGCCTTTCACCATGTTAACACTGTCTTGACTTTTCCTAAAAATTGTCATAAGCAGCCTGAATTCAAACTGGCAGAAGAGACATGAAAGTCTCCCTATAACTTCTTACCAATCTGTCAAGTCATTCACTAGCTTTGCTTGAAATACATGTTCCATGCCCCTTATAGAATCCAGTTTCCCAGACACCAGGAGACAGGCTGTCTCTTGCGGGTGGTGGCAGGGAGCACATATCTTCAATGAGGATAACGTCCATTTATTCTCAAAACGGCTTACATTCAGTATAACTCTGCTCAACACAAAGTTCTCAGCCTTTTGGGCTGTGTACTTAGGCCTTGTCTACACTACAGGCAAAAGTTGATCTAAGCTATGCAATTTGAGTTACGTGAATAACGTAACTCAAGTCGACGTAGCTTAGATCTACTTACTGCGGGATACACACTGCATGATGTCAATGGGAGACACTCTCCCGTCAACTCCCCTTACTCTTCTCGATCTGGTGGAGTACAGAAGTAATCAGGAGAATGATCTGTGGTTGATTTAGCAGGTCTAGTGAAGACCCGCTAAATCAACCGCTGATGTATCGATTGCCATGCATCGATCCCCCAGTAAGTGTATACAAGCCTACAACAGAAAACCAATCATAAACCAAAATGGTCTGAGTCCTCCCTCAAATGGAGAGTTGTTTCTCTCTAGAGCAGAAGCAACTTTCTGCCCAGTTTGCCTCTATATAGCTATTCCTACTCCTGGGTCCAGCTGCTGCAGCTTCCTATCCCTTGTGTATAGGAGGGAAACTACTCCCTTGGGCTAGGGTTCTCCTTGCTCAGGCAGGCATTAGCTGTTGTGTAAGGGAAAACGGGATGTGTTGGGGGAATCATCACTCTCAGGACTGCCTTTTGATTTTCAGAGGGTCTGTACCATCTAACAAACCTTGTAATTGCATGCACCATAACTGAGCGCAACTATTGTACTTGACTTCTCGGAATCCATGACACTTTTTGCCTGCACAGAACTCTACTCACTTGGGTAATAGCTTAGTGATGTTTCCCCACTACATCTCATTTACAAAAACTTACAGTATCTGAAAAAGCCAGTTCTTAATGCTTCTCTCTTGATTCCTATTCCTTCAACTGTACAATTCATAACCTACTTGTACTAAAGTTTTGCTCTGTGTGAAATAAGTGATGTTAAAAATGCTTGAAATTAATATCTTGTGTGCACATCAATGTTCTATAGAATTAAATGGAGCAATTTTGGGCACAATTATGTATCTTTGAGCTGACAGTAAAGATTTAATTTCCAAAGTCCTAAGATGGCCAAATGATGTACTGGCTAGTGCAGCACACATTTCCACACATGATTCAATGTGAAGATTAGCTAAAGTATGTGTGTGCACATATTTTCATGAATAGAAGTTGTTTACATGTTCAGCTGTGCGAGTGAATATGTATTGCACTGTTGAAAATCTGACCATTTGTGTTTTGTTAAAGGTGAGTATGCAAAAAAAAGGTTAGGATAATTTTGAAATGCAACTAAAGCAGCTTCAGACTAATTCCTCTTAATTTGCTTGCAAAACAATTTCTAGGCCAAGCTTAAACCTGGAAAGTAGCTCTCTGGTCAGCTGACAAGTATTTGGATCATTCTCTCTGTGACTAAGAGGATATAAATGGCTATGTCCTCCTTCAATGCTGTAATGGTAGCTTGACAAAGACAATTACATTAGTGACAAGTAATTACATTTGGGGTATAAAGTTTTCTATGTGCAGTGCTATAACTGCTTTTACATTTCTAGATACAGAAAAGATGTAGACTATAGCATTGCAAACATTTAGGTTCATGTCATGTCACTACATGTTTGTTATACTGTATCCAGGTCTTGAATTGGGCCACCTTGTAGAACTAGGGGGGTTTTGTTTTAAAAAAAAGTCTCTAGTCTTAGTGCCTATAGAGAAAATCTTCAAACTATGAATCCAGCATAACTGATGCAGTGACATGTGCCTGAGAGCTTGGAACAATAGCTCTGAGATTTGCCCTTGTTCATCTAATTGAGGCACTAACTCAGATGATCACTGGTGACTTTAAATGAATATATTTCATTGTTGATGAAGGCACATAGGAGAGGGGTGATCTTATTCTAGAATGACATTTCATTTTGCCTCTGAGTGGGTGTCACTTGGTAGAACACCAGCATTTAATTCCCCCACCCACCCACCCACCCAACCCATGGAGCCAACATGGCAGAGGGGAGAAGTAAAACCCAAGGGAGGGCATCTGAAACTCACCATGGTGGAACCATTCCCACGGAGCTCAGTAACGCATCTGAGCCTCACTGAAGGGGAGGCAAGATTAAGGAATCCAGCGGTGCCCACGTATCCAAAACTCATTTAGGGAATACCAAATCTGAGTTGCTTAGAAGAGTACATGCGATCATGTTTTGAACATCCAGACAATCACCTGTGAGTAGCATGTCAAGTGGGCAGAGCTTGGAAGTGTACCACTGCTCTCCTTTCCAGTTCAGCTACTGACTATAATTGAAGGGGCCACATATAACAAAAAGGGTTCCTAGCAGTTATAGGAGTACACATGGGGGAGGGAAAAGTCTTGGTGAAATCCTGACCCCACAGAGTGAGTAGGAATTTTGCCATTGACTTCAATGGAGCCAGAATTTCACATTCTATATTCTCTGAATTCAAAGAAATCTTAAACAAACAGATCAAAGTGTGACTCACCAGTCAGCACACCTCCTTTTGGTATAGGAGGTTCTGCTCTTCTGGCATCCCCTGCTGCCAGCTACTCCAGCTCTGCAGGGATCTGTTTCTTCTATCTTGGCCCTCCGGGCAGGTCACACTCAGTCCTACCCCTTTAGTGGTAACAAAGTCCTAACAGTTCAATGCTCTTACACCAGGCCTTCAGAGCCTGACTCTAGGCCCAGTGTTCTTTATAGCCATTGTCTCACAGCTACCAATAGTCCTTGCCTCTTTTATCGAGCGTGAGTGCAGGGCACCCTTCCTTTCTCCATGGTCTGCAGGGAAACCCAGGCTCTCCTTTTACTATGGGTTCCAATCCACAAATGCTACAGTGATCAGCCTAGGTTTGCTTCCTTAGACACCTTGATGCTCCCCTAGACATCTTCCTACCTCAGCTAGTCTCCATGCCCTTTTCCAGACCCTGCAGAGTCCTTTCCAACTCCAAGAGTAAGCAAGCTCCCCAAGCTCTCTCCTCAGAGTGCCAGTTCCTACCCCTTTAGGAATTTCATCCCTAAGGTTTCTCAGTACCTCTCTGACTCTATTATTAGCGCTCCTGTCTCAAGAAAGGATCCTGAGGCCTACTCTTCCCATAGGCTAGTGTTCTTCTGCCCTAAAGCCCTTTCTTTACATAAGCCACCTAGGTCCTCTGTAGCTGAATCTCACCCGTAATTGAGCCTGGCACCTGTGTAGTTACCACCAGGTGCCCTCATTAAGCTCTCCAACTCCACTTAACCCTTTCAGTACCAGTGTGGGGGGGGAATACATTCCATCACAGAGGTATATCAAATATAATGTATTTGCTCTAGGGATACCATATATTTTACTGGTACAGCCATAGGCCCAGATTTACCTCTGCAGGGAAAGGAAGATACAAGTTGCACTTCAATCCCAGTGAAGGCTGTAGTGACCAGGAGTCATTTGCTTTTTCCATCACTGCCCTCTCACTTTGAGGATCCCACTGCTATAAGTTCTCCTAGGAGCACCATAGGAATCTTTCAAGAGGCCATGAATCAGAGAACAACCCAGCCACCCCAGTGCTCTGATGAGTACCTATACCGGTTGGCTGCACTCTTCAGCAGAGGAGAGGCAGAGGAAGACTTGTGCCACTCCTGGGCCTGGATTGAAGTGAATCTAGGTCAATTTAATCCTATTGGTATAAAATGCTTCTCACCCCAGTGCTACCTGCTGGCTAACAGCCTGTAAAGCTGGGGGCACTCACTATCAGGCTATAGGTGACCCTGTAACTGTCACTTGTTTTATTTGGTTTGGTGTAGAGGGAGGAGGAACAGAGGGGACACACAGAGAAAGGAAGAGAAAAATCGAGATGAGAAGAGGCATTAAGGGAAATGTGATTGGTAAGCTACTGCTTTGATCTTACTGCAAAGCTGAACCCACCAGAAATGTGTTGTCCCTCAGTGCTATTGCTAAGGCTTTTCTGTCAGACTAGTTGAAACTGATCTGTCTATCTATGCTGGGGTAGTATCTCTAGCTTACAAGTTAGCAGTGTTGTATAATGGATACTAGAGAGCCAAGCCAGTCTTACAAGGTGCTAAGCATGACCCTGAGAAGTGCTGGACACCCTCTACTCCAATGGAAATTTCAGCTGTTCACAGAATTGGTCCACAATAAAGAATTTATGTTAATAGCTACTGGGTGACCAGATGTCCCGATTTTCTAGAGACTGTCTCGATTTTGGGGTCTTTTTCTTATACAGGCACCTATTACCCTCCCACCCCATCCCAATTTTTCACACTTGCTGTCTGGTCACCCTATTAATAGCACAATAGTTAATGATTAACAAGCTGGATGCAACAGATTTGAGTAAGTTCAGTTGTAATTACTGGAATCATTTTACAGACACACTACATGTGGGAACATACTACCAACCACATACACAGCAGTGCCTGCAAACTTAATTGCAGCAGATAATGTTATAGTGCAGATACTAGTAAGGCACAGTGTTCCCCCCACCCCCCGAGCAGTTCTTTCATTCACTCCCACAACCCCCCAATCATCTGACAAGTAACAGAAAGAACAAAGCAACCTGTCCCCTTTACATTCCTCTCCACAAGGGCTTAACGATGTCAGGTGCAAAACTGACCCTTATTAGGGTTGGGCGTAACCTTCACTGCTATGAAGGCAGTCAATATAGAAGACTCCATGGAATCAGAGTAAAGAGCAGCTTAGTGAAATGAGCTACTCATAGGAGCTGCAGTAAGGAGTCCTGTCATAGCCTCTAGCTCATAAATGATGTGTAATTGCTGTTTAGTACTGGAGGACTGCAAATGCATCACCGCTTCTCAGTTCCTAAATACACACCACTAACTTGAAAAAACACACTGCTTCTCTCTCCAGAGGAGGGCAGGGGCTCCAGTGTTTTATTGCTGCAATGCCCGAGTCACAATAATGAAGTGCACAATACTGTTGGAAAACTTTAAACTGTGTGTGCATATTGAGGAAACAGCTAAATTGCTCCCTAGTGATTTATGCCACCTTATAGAAATTTACATATTCTCTGTTGAAAATCTTAAGATAATCATGATGTTTTTAGCACTATCAATTGACTTGTCAATTGTACAAAGCCAAGGTCTTTTTTTTATTTTATATAAGATATGAAAAAAACATTTCCTCAGTGTACTGTTGCCCCCTTTGACCAGAGCAGCTAGTCAGAGTTTAGGACCATGGTGGTGTTCCAGTGGAGAATAAAAATTGTTGGCAGTCTGGCAGTTCTTTGATGCAATTTTGTTTATTTACAAAGAACATAGAGAGAGTCCTGTGTCTCTGAGTGCAGAAAGAATCAAATAGCAGCAGACAGCCTCTTCTGCTCACAGCACCAAGAACCCTCTTTTCAGCCTGATTTCCTGACCCAAAAAAAGCTTCTCTGCATGTTTCTTTCAGGGTCAGCCACACATTTTCAGCTGCTCCTTCATCCTGTGTCTCTCCCTAAGTCTATTCTGTTCTCAGTTTGTATGTTCTCCCCCTTGCTCCCAGTCACAATCCCCAGCCTCTGCACACCGGATGCTAGTTTCTGAGCAGATTTCATTAGACTTTATTTTAAGTGTGGCCCCTTACTGGTCTCTTATAACTGACTTAACTGGGGGACTCATTTGCATTTCAGTTTAAAGAGGTTTTAACTTAACCCATAAGCAGGATGAAACAGTATATAACTCTGTGGTTGTTACTTTCCACATATGAAGTAGATAAGTTTCTGGGGGGAAGGGGAAAGCTGCATTTGGGCATCTTAAATTTCACTAAAAACAATTGTTTTTCCACAGCCTGCAGTGTTTTGCTTAATCCACTTACAGTAGGGATCTTGGAAGAAAAGAATGGAGTGCCCTAAAATGCTCCTGTATCATTTTCAAGTTGAAGTTTTTATATGACAGTTCAATCACACTGGGCTAACAGTTTTGCCTGTTTGATCTTTCTGTGGGTGTTTAATATACATTTCCCCATATGCACAACTGGCATTTGGTGTCAGCCACAATTATAAAATCAGTGACATATCACATTTACTGTCTACTTAACAGCAACAAGAGTCATTTATGTCTCATCGTTAATAAAATATCCTACATGTATAAAGATCTAAGGTTTGATAATTCATTTCATAACAAATGGGAAGGGGCAATAATATATTCTAATTATGGGGGCAATATGCAGGACATATGAAAACACTATGTTAGAAATAACTAATCCCCTCTGTTTGAAATCCCAGAAGGCTTTTCTAGCCCCTGAAAGCAATTGCCCCCTAATTTAGTCAGTAACAGGAGAAGTATGCCTGAAGGTCCTTGGGGAGAGAGAGAAAGAAAAATATCAAGCTGAATTAATGCTTTAATTACTGCTCCTCTTCCAGCTTATCAATTGTGCCTTTCATTGTCTATTTCCATTTCCTTGAAAACAGTGGTGAACTCAGCAGAGTGTCCCTTCCATGTTACTGAGGTACATGTGAAACATTTCTCAAATGGTGCTGTTGAGTATTTCAAGACAGAGCATCAGTAGCAGAGATGCATCTGCAGAAGATGAATGTACTGTCATGCTGGAAGGTGAAAGTGGCTGTGGCATTGCCCATTTGTTTAACAGTCTGAATTGTTTATTAATAGTCATCAAGGATACTACAGTTACTAAGGATACATTTCTCATTCCAAAGATTCTGCCCATCTCTCTCATTAGTATATGATGTATTACTACTTGCAGTAGTGCTAAGACAGTAGGGTGAGGAATTTGAAGAACAGGGTTATATTTTTTTCAGGCTGTTTTAGATTGTAATTGTATTTCAGGTACAAACAATTCAGTTCTTAAAAAAAAAAAAATCAGCACAAGCTTAAAAATGGACAAGAAGCAGCAAAGAGGTATTGATAGCTCAAGGTGGTTAAATGGAGGACTTCTAACAACCCAATCCTGCTACCACTGCAATCAATGAAACTGGCACCATTGGCAAGGAGTGGTAGAGCATTGGCAGTGGTAATACAAACTCCCACATTTGTCAGAATTGTTCCATCTTAATGATTATAAGATCGAAAGGGGCCTATACTCTGCTCTTCATACTCCTGCTAGGTTTTTTACATTTCTGATTGCTTTTCCACCTACATTTCCTTCTGCCTGACTCACAATATCACTGGAGGATATTATCTTTTCTTGTCAGATATTATTTGACTAGTGAGAGGCTAGTAAATTTATTCTTGATTTTTTTATTTGCTTGCTTTTTTGCTACAGGAGGATAAAAGCAAGCCTAGGACCTACTTCACTAGGGCCTTACTCCAGTTTTATACCCGTGTAACTGCATTGATTCCCCTGTGCAGAGGGCTTGCAGCATCGGCCCTTATGGGAAAAATCAAACCCTAAATAGATATTATTGCTCCAGACTACCAAAACAGTTCACTTATGTATTCCTGGAAGCAAATATCTCAGTATGTAGAAATCAAACACACTCTGGACTTAGGACAGACTTCAAAAGCTTCCTTCATTCATGTTCTGTGTTCTTATTCCTTGGCATTCTTCCCCCAAGTCCCTGAGTAACAGCCCCCATTGTCGCCATTAGCTAGCATCACTACAGGCAGTCTTTTACCAAATACCATACAGTTTAAAGTAGGGCTGTCAAGAGATTAAAAAAGTGAATCGTGATTAATTGCACTGTTAAATAGAATACCATTTATTTAAATATTTTTGGATGTTTTCTACATTTTCAAATACATTGATTTCAGTTACAACACAATACTCACTTTATATTTATTTGTAATTACAAGTATTTGCATTGTAAAAAAAATGTTTTTCAATTCACCTTATACAAGTACAGTAATGCAATTTAACATGAAAGTTGAACTTTCAAATGTAGAATTATGTACAAAAAACTGCATTAAAAACAAAGCAATGTAAAATTTTAGAGCCTGCAAGTCCACTTAGTCCTACTTCTTGTTCAGCCAATCGCTCAGACAAACAAGTGTGTTTACATTTGCAGGAGATAATGCTGCCCACTTGTTTACAATGTCACCTGAGAGACCAGGCATTTGTATGGCACTGTTGTAGCATCACAAGATATTTACATGCCAGATGCACTAAAGATTCATATGTCCCTTCACGCTTCAACCACCATTCCAGGGGACATGCATCCATGTGGATGACGGGTTTTGCTCAATAACAATCCAAAGCAGTGCAGACTGACGCACGTTCAGTTTCATTATCTGAGTCAGATGCCACCAGCAGAAGGTTGAAAAATACTATTTTTAAATCATTTTTACAGTGCAAATATTTATCAAAATATGCACTTTGATTTCAATTGCAACACAGAATACAATATTATGAAAAAATGTAGAAAAACCATCCAAAATATTTAATACATTTCAATTAGTATTCTATTGTTTAACAGTGTGATTAAAACTGAGATTAATTTTTGAATTAAATTGCATAAATTAACTGTGATTAATCAACAGCTCTAGTTTAAAGGTATCCGGGTGACAACATACCAACTCCCCTTCCCCCCCTCACAGTGGCCTTTTTTTGTTGTTGTTAATTTCTGTCCTTGTCCATTGTGTAGTAAACACCAGTGATTTTAGTTTTCTTGTGATAAAACACACAAAATTCTCAGATAAAAACAAAAATATCAGTTTCCCCGCAATTAAAATAGAACACTGAATTTTAGTTTCCCTAGCCTTCCAGAGCTGGGCACCTGGGGAGTGGCAGCTGCTGGCTGGGTGCCCAGCTCTGAAGGCAGAGCCACTGCCAGCATCAGTGGAGAGGTAAGGGTGGCAATACCAGGGGTGGTGCAAGGAAGTTTCGCACCCTAGGTGAAACTTCCTTGCATGGTCCCCCCTGTGGCAGCTCCCCAGCCCCTCGCGGGCCGGCAGCTCAGCCCCCCGCCCGCGGCAGCATTCCCCTGCTGGCCACCCCGCTCCCGGCTCAGCCACGGAACTGGGAGGCAGCCGCGGCGAGCCGCCCCCCCGGCCCCGGGCAATACTATACTATGCCACCCTTACTTTTGCACTGTGCTGGTAGCAATGCTGCCTTCAGAGCTGGGTGCCTGGATTCTCTGTAAACAGAACAACTTGCAAATTCTGTGTATTCCCCCATGGCAACTGGATTTCTAGGACTCTGGTGAACACTAATGCTTGCTGTGAGGATGCCTATGTTTTTCCCCCACCCCCTTACTGCTACAAGCAAAATAAATAACTTAAATTATGGGTTTTAGTTTGTTTTTTTGCAAGATTTGTGGAAATTCTTAAACCTTCACACTTTCCCAATGTGTGTGGCCCAGAACAGGAAAAGTGTCTCAAGATTCCATTGAAAAATTCAAATTGATGGCTGCCACAATAATTAAAAAGCCATTTTCTCCACTTCTGCTTCAAATCCTATGAATAGAAAATAAATTTGCCTCTCAGGAACTCTTTGGAGCAGTTTGAGAGTCTAGAAGCAGCTGTGTGAAGTGTACACATTACTGTGCAGGGTTGAGGCTCAAGAGACATTGGTGTTCTGCCAAAAAAAAAAAAAAAAAGGTGTGTGTGTGGGTGTGTGTGTGGAGGGAAATGGTTTCTGTATTACTTGAGGAGCTGGGTTTTGTTCTTTTAAAAGAGTGGATTACTGTTTAGAATGTGCCATATTTAACTATGAAAACTATGCTAATTTAAAGGGGGAAATGCAGAGGCAGAAAGATGAGCTTAAGAGGAAAGGGAAACAAAGGATATGCAAGAAATAATATTTAGTAAGTACAGTAGCGTAGCCAGGGGGGAAGCAGGGGAAGCAGCCGCTCCCCCACTGAGCGGAAGCGGTGCTTTTTTTTGCTCCCGACTCCTTTTGCTCCTACGCTGCAGCCAGAGCGGAGCATTTTTTTTTTTTTGCTCCCGGCGCCTTTTTTTGCTCCCGATGCCTTTTTTTAGCTCCGCTCCTCCTGTGCTCTAAACCTCGCTACGCCACTGAGTAAGTACTCAGAACTGAGCAGGGCAGGCCTTACCATGAGGCAAACTGAGGCGGCTGCCTCAGGTGCCAGACTGGGGGGGGGGGGCGAGTGGGGGGAGGGCATGTCACTAGTACCCAGAGTGTAGAAAATTGTGTCCGCTGCTGATGCATATGTATTCTCTCTGCTCTAGATGCACAGAGATGAAGTGCTGTGCTTAGGGTGACCAGATGTCCCAATTTTATAGGGGTGGTTTGAGCATTGGTCTGCTAAACCCAGGGTTGTGAGTTCAATCCTTGAGGGGGCCATTTAGGGATCTGGGGCAAAAATTGGGGATTGGTCCTGCTTTGAGCAGGGGATTGGACTAGATGACCTCCTAAGGTCCCTTCCAACCCTGATATTCTATGATAATATTTGGGGCTTTGTATCATATAGGCACTTATTACCCCCCACATCCTGTCCCGATTTTTCATACTTGCTGCCCGGTCACCCTAGCTGTGCTAGAGGAAGGAGGGCACAAGAGACATAACAGGCAGGCAGGAGAAAAGGTGAGAGGGAATAACAGAAAGCAGCAGGGAGAGAGAGGGGGAGGAGCCTCTTATGTACCTCTCTACCACCTCCAGGAGCCTGGACTGATTAAAACCAGCTTCTCAGGGAGCTTCCTGTTTCCTGCGGCTTCCCTGAACCCACTTGAGGTGAACAGGCAGTCAACTGAAGTAGGAGCCAGTTAAGCCCTTAAGATGCTGATATCTTCCCTCACTCCTTGCAACCATCTCAACAGAGCATGAGCTGGCCCAGACTGTGGACCTTCAGGAAGCAGAAGCAGTTCAAATCCTTGCAACCAAGGCGGCACGGAAAGCACCACTTTGATTATTCAAACAGATAAAAATGCCTGTGTTTACTATGCAGACAAGAAAAGTTATATTTGCTGTTCAGGACTTTGAAAGTTAAGTGTTACTTAATTTTTGAACAAGGCATTTTAAGTTGTTAGTTCTCCTTTATTGGGGTAGGTAGCAGAGCAGTACCATGAGGGGAGAAGAACAGGACGAAGATAGAATGGAGACCTTCCAAAGTTTTGGCCCAAGCCCTGGGGCTGGGGACAGGGCAGGCAGGGAGCCTGCCCTGGCCCCAGTGCGGATCGCTGCCACGCTGGAGCTGCTCCAAGTAAGTGGCACCGGGCCAGAGCCTGCACCCCAAACCCCTGCTGCACTCCACATCCCTCCCTGAGCCCCCTCCCACACTGTGCACCCCCTCCTGCACCCCAACCCCCTTCCCTGAGCGCACCTCATACATCCTATACCCTTCTTCTGCCCCAATCCCTTGCCCTGAACCCCTCCCTGCACACTGCACCCCCTCCCACACCCTGCACTCCCTCCTGCACCCAAACCCCCTGCCCCAGCCCTACATTCATGGCCCTGCCTGCAATTTTTGATTACCAGCTTCTTTTTCAGCTTCCCAAACTAGACTGGTTATAGAGATGACCTGGTTTATATTTGTTGTATCTACCAACATTCAATAAAATGCTTCTTCTGCATGAGACTGTTGTTTAATAAAGTTTTTAGACTCAGCTGCTTACAAGTAAGTGTCTATAATACAAATATTTCTGCAAATAGGTAAATAAAATGGCATATCTGTAGGACATAATGGTTTCTCTCTATGGTAGATCAGATATTTCCATGTTTGGGGGGCCCTGAATTTCTGAAGCACTTTGTATTACATCTTTATTCTACAGTTGCTCAAATTCCTGGAAATCAAGCAATTAAGCTTTTCAAAATAGAATCCCTGTTAACAAATAAGGAAGAAAAAAATCCAAGGACTGCCTCTCTCTCCCTCACCCTCAAAAGCTTGACAAAGGCTACAAGTTTGAGAAATGAATCAGAGAAATTGGACAACAGCCAGAAAGTGCGATTAAGAATAGAAGGAATCTTAGTCTCTGACAGCAGCATGAGAGAGTCATTTCTAGGACTTAATAGTATGACACCAGCGAGCCTTTTAGTCCTCAAATCTGCCACTGTGTTTATGTTAAAATGGAATTAACTTCACCTTGGTTCACTCTACCTTATATGTAGTGTGCAGCAAAGGAGTGAGTCACCTCTAGGAAGTAGATTTGGTCTCAAGAAGTATACAAGGTTTCTAGACTTTAGTCTAGAACAAACTGTTCAGTTTGTTCTAGACTAGTCAGGAGAACAAAAAAATAGACCCCTGGGAAAGTGCTCAGTAGTTGTTGCTAGTCAATTATTTGGAGCCAAATTCTTGCCTAGCATAACCTGGCATAACTCCACAGAGTATGCTGAATTATACCAGCTAAGGATCTAACCTTTAATATATAAAATGTTAAAGCAGGAGCTGGTAGCAGCCCCTATAATTAGGTTGCCTAATACTTTCCATTAGAGAGGATTCCTGGCACATTTTCTGAGACTCTCTCACGTCTCTATTGTGTGCAGCAGGCCTTTGATATTCAGCAAATGGAATCCCCTGAGCTACAACAGTGCCTTTCCTTTGTCCCATGAAATTCCATTCAGATTTGGCTGAGTTATAAACAATTAAAAATTGCTACTCTCGCCTCTCAAATAGAGTTCAAGAAAATGTTGGCATCCTGTCCAAATAAAAAAAAAAAAAAAACAAAACCAAACAAAAAAACCCACACACACCTCACTGAACATTCCAAGGCCAGGCTCATACCACCACTGACTGCAGTAAGAACACCAATGAGCTGCCAGAGCAACTGAGCAGGGGGATTGAACAGGAGTAAGAGGTAGAGACAGACTTGACTCCTTCCCCACCTAAAAATCCCCAGACCCAGTAGATAGTCCCACTGGCTCATCCTCTACTGTGTTGTCCAGGAGTTCCTCAAACTTCCAGGCAGGTTAAGAGAGACAAAGGCTGGGCTCCCCACAACCACCCTCTCAGATACACCAGAGGGGACCAGTAGCCTAGTCCTGTCACAGGGTGCATTTTTTTCTTTAGGCCACTGGAATGCAACAGTGACAGCCCCTTGAACAGCTTATCAACAGGCATGCTGTCATAGCTGGACTTCAGTGGAGCAATGACACTTCACACCGGCAGAGGGTCTGCCCCTTTATATTTAGACTAAAAGTTATTTATTCTGGGTATGAAAACACAAATGATGCATCAGAAACCAATATACATTCCTAATTGAAATCTGTTATAAAAGTAAACAGTGTACCGTGTGCACCACTTTAGTCTACTGCAATACATATCCTTTGCGTAAGACCTGCTTAGGTTTATAACAGGTTCCTTTACTTGCTGGGGCTTCTTTAATTTACAGCAGCACTGTGCAGAGCTCAAAGTAATAGGAGAGCTTCTCAGTTCATGGGTTGTACTGTACAATATAAAGGCAAGCTTGAATTCAGCTCTTATTTGAAATGGTATCAGTGCTTTTCTTTAAGTAGTACAGTCAAAGATGTGACTGGGTGTGATTGTTTTGTGGGAAAAAAGGAGTTGGCAGGAGTTGTCAAAGTGGGCAATCTGAAGGTCAGTGTTGTTTTTTCTCCCCCCCCCGACACACTTCAGAGTAATGTTGATTAAAGAAAACACCCTTCTCTTCTCATATAGCTATGGAGTGATAAATGTATTTGAATTACATTTCTTTTGGCTGAGGCTCAGACATAGTGAATGATTTCCAGTTGCACCAACAGTGAAAGTAATTGGTTTGCTCTGATTTGGAGAGAAGAGATATTGCACGCCTGTCAGTACATGGCCCAAACCCGGGAAGCTAATGATCCAACCAATGGACCAAATTTGGTGATGAATTTTGGTCATGTGCCACATGAGTCATGTTGTGGATATGTGAAGGAGACAGCTTCTGTAAACAGCTTGTTTCCACAAGTCCTAAGCAGAAGTTAAGAACTAAACATGGTATTTTGTTAGAGGAAAAATTGAGACTACACTTTAGAAACAACAACAAAAATATATCAGAGTAATGACAATTGATTTGGCCCCAGGTACATCAGGATAGAATGATAGAATCAGGTTTACTAGGCCAAAAAAACTTTCAGCTTTGGACAAAATGAAAGACTGAAAAGAATAGATCGGCCAATTGCTGACCCTGTATATACAGTTGTCTAGAATCTAAGCTTGGGGGTTTGAGCATAGAGTGGACATGCAACTAAATTTAATTGTGCACCTGTCATAAATGAAGGGAAGGGGGAGAGGGTCTGATGCAGTGCTATAAAATCCTCTTACCAGTAAAGGGTTAAGAAATACAGGTAGCCAGACTGACACCTGACCTGGCTGGCATCTGACCAATAAGGGGACAAGATACTTTCAAATCTTGGGAGGGGGAAAGCTTTGTGTGTGGGGGTCTGTGTCAGACACGGAGTGATCTTGGAAGACAGAAAGAACCTACAGAAAACTAGTCTCCTCACCAAACCTCACTTTTCTAAAGTAAGTGTAGTCAGCACTGCGAGTAGATTTCTGTTTATTTTTGCTTGGTATGTTCCCTGTGTTAGAGGGAGAGGGAGGGGTTAACTCCCTTCCTTTTCTGTAACCTTAAGAGTTTTGCCAGAGGGGGAATCCCTCTGTTTGGAAATTGAGTACCCTGTAATTAGTTACCATCCTGATTTTACAGAGATGATTTTACCTTCTTTATTTTTAATAAAATCCTTCTTTTAAGAAGCTGACTGTTTTCTATGGTGTTAAAACCCAGGGGGTGGGGTTTTAGATCACTGTGTAACCAATTGGTTGGGAGATTGTTCTCAAGCTTCCCAGGAAAGGGGGTGTACGGCTTGAGGGGGTATTTTGGGGGGGGAGGGAAGTTCAAGTGATTCCTTTCCTGGATTCCTGTTAGATACTTGATGGTGGCAGCGAAAGAAGCATTTCTCAGGGTGCAGGGAATTTTGTACCTTGGGGGTTTTAACCTAAGCTGGTAAAAATAAGCTTAGGGGCTCTTAATGCGGGTCCCCACGTCTTTACCCTAGAGTTTAGAGGGGGGAGGGAACCCTGACCGCACCTAATCAATGCATCTCAGCAGTTGCATAATCCTCCCTTCATACTTTTATTCATCTAGCTCTACTCCCATAGGATGAGGTATTTGGGTGCTGACCTAAGGTCTTACACCAATTGTAAGTAAGAAGCCTCTGTCACACTTCATTTTCTGAAATCAAATTTGGACAATCCAACAAGTGGACAGCATTGGTGGCATTACACTGTTCCAAATCTTGCCTTAGTTTTTGGGAAATCCTTTCAAGCAGCAGGATTAGGGGAAACCTTTCAGTTAATTATTACTTCTGTACTATTCTTGTGGAGGTTGTAAAAACTGTGGCTCTAACACCAGTTTAAATCTTCTCATGCAAACTAATCAGACCTTCTTGGACAATATTAAAACCAGTTTTTGATGCATGGTGTTCTGCTTCCAAATAAATAAAGCTTTTAACAGGTAGAATTTCACTGGCTCAATATTTCCTAAAAAGTCCTCTTCTCTTAGAATGGAGTAGAGTTTCTTTCTGGTGTTGTTTTCATGTACAAACTCCTTTAAAATCAGGTTCTCATTCCTTCAGCTTTTGAAAGAATTCCATTTTATGTGAGAATTAATTTTTCCTTGGGAATGTTCTTGCAAGTCATTTTTCATGCAGCTCTCCTGTCATCGGGTTAGGATATATTTCCACTCAGACTTAGCTGGAAAGTTACTCCAATCTTCACCTTCCATATTTGTATGTGCGGACTTCTGGTTGTTTTCTATATTGTGTACACACACTTGTAGAGTTTTATTTAGCTTTTACTTGTATTAGTACTTGAGGCAGGGAAGAATTCATCTGCTTGGTACCAAGTACACATTGCATTAGTGTCATGAGTGAAAACATTCTTGGTCATCTCTCATCCCATTGTTTCACAAGTTACATGCTGAACAGAAGGTGGTGTTAAAGAGATAGAGCCCTGTTACAAGACTTGCCATCTTGAAGCACATCCCCTTGCAGCAAGGCCTGGGGTTGTGGTGCACTGCCTCAGTCTCCCTTCAAGAATCTTCGGCCTCCTCCAGCCACAGAGGTGATTTGGCCTCCGACTAAGCAACTTTAAAGTGTTCCACCCCTTCTTGGGAGGACAGTCCCTTAGTCTAAGTCTGAAACATCATCAACACATCTTCAGCCCCACTGGTCTTAGACTTCAGCCCCATTTCTTGTAGGTGGGCTCCCAGCAGAAGTGGCTTCTCATTGTCTCACCATCAGCTCCTGAGCTCTAATGATCAAGGTCAGGCCTACCCACCCACCCTCCGACAGTTCCTAACGTTAGCCCAGCTTTTTGCCTTCCATCAAAACAGCATGTCCACCCTCCTCCCCAGCCAGCCCTTAGCTCGTATCACAGGGCAGCACTCACTGAACAGGGCAGAGTAGCCCAAGGCTTCCTGGTCCTTAAAGAGGTAGCCCCTCTGTTGCAGGCCCTATTCTTCCCTCTGTCTAGAAAACACAGCTCAGTCTAAATGACACTCCCAATATTTTAATTGCAGTGCATGGAACACATTAGCAACCCTCTTGCCCCCCCAACTAAGGTCCCTGGAAGTAGTGTGGAGGCTGCAATGGGCATGGTCTGCTCTAGGATTTGTGATCTCCTGCAGATGAGGGGGAGGGTCTGAACTTCTGAAGAGTCCTTTTTAACCCACAAACAAGAAGCACCATTGACACCCAGGGTACGCTGCTGAGGAAAGAACTCAAACTGTTAAAAGTTAGCCGCAAGAGTAAAGGAACTGCCCTTGTGGTAACACACTACTGCCATGTTCCCCTCTAGGCTATTATCCCTTTTTGGCTCATAGATATTATTGCTACTAGCTAAGGAAATTATGGGTTTAGCTCAAATGGGAGAGATCTGTGCTTTGGAGCTAAAGGCCTAGAATTTCCTCTCCCCTGACAGTCTGCAACAGTAGCGTTACTACACCAGCGTAACATGGACATTCACTGAGGAGGAATGGTGCCTCTGTTCAGCAAGTGACAGCAGCTTTCCAAAGATGATTGCATCCATTCTACCACACTTAAGTGGGTACTAGCTAAAATCATTGCTATTGGTAGGGTGACCAGATGCCCCGATTTTATAGGGACTGTCCCGATTTTGGGGCCTTTTTCTTACATAGGCTCCTATTACCCCCCCACCCCCCTTCCCAATTTTCACATTTGCTGGCTGGTCACCCTAGCTATTGGCAAAGCTGGCAGGTTGGTACTGTACAAGACAGAGTAGCTATCAGGGCCTCCTCTATGCAGCCAATTTTGGAAATGGGATGTACTATGTCATGGGCTCCAATCCTGTGACTTGGCCATTGCATATTATCTAAAGTGCCCGTGTTTCCTTATCCTCTTCATGGTGCTTATAATCTGACATGTACATCTGAGCTTGATCTACAGATGCAGGGGGCTGTGCAAAAGTTACAACTGCTGGAAGCTGCTAGAATGTGTGTCCTGTGAATGCACATGTTTTCTATGGCTTAGGGGGGCATGATTCAGCACATAAGGCTGCCCCCTATACGCCTTCTTTGTGCAATGTAACACCCCTGCTGCGCAGCACAGGACTCACGTAAGCCTTGTACATGCCTATGCCTCCCACTATTCCATACAGGATCATGGAAGTGCAAAGGAATTAGTGTAATATAAACTATCACACATTGTGCTGCTCTGTAAGTACTGTTTGCCAGTATGACAGAGGATGACTGGGTTCCTGTTGTGTTCCACCCCAGAGGTGGTACATTATTCCTGTGCATAGTACGTGCAGAGTATCAGTTTGTACATTTTTGGTGAGGATATGAGTGCCTACCCTGGAAGCCAGGTAGCTTTACAAGAAGTTAAAAACAGTCACCCAGAACAAATGGCCCGTCTTCATTTCCCACACCAGAAACAGAATTAAAACCCAAACAATATCCATCTCACCACAAATGCCATTCCCTCCCTCACCAAGACCATGCAAAAATATAGATGAGCCTTGCAGTGTGCTCTGACCGTCACCACATTTATTTTGGACCAAGCTAGGATTAAGTTCCAAAGTTGCCAGCCCCTCCTGGAAAATGCCCAGTATCTGCCATATTCTATTGATCTTTGTGCAATTTTTCCACAGAGTTGTGTGTGTGCAGTAGGGTAGACTATAGCTCATATACATTCTGTGGTACCGCTGAGCCTATAACAAGTAGCTACCTCCCACTCGCCTTCTGCTGAGAAAGATCTCTAAAGCTCTGCATAATGGAGTCTGCTTCAGATTTGCAAGAGAATTCTGCTTTTTCATCTTCACTTTCTCACTGTGCCTTCATGTATTTCAAATTGAAAACAAAAGGCCAGCATATAGACAGATGCATATAGTGTTATTAGGTGAGGTGAACCAAGGTCAGGGCAAACAGCTGGAGTTCACCTCCATCCTTTTCTCCCCATCTCTATACTACAAATTATGTTCAGAAAAGGCAAGAAAGATTTCTGACATACATTTAGCACTGTGTGAGTGAGAGAGATCAAAATAGTTCTCATAAAAAGAGCTATTTTCCCCTTCAGCTCCATATGTATTAGAGATGGGCCCAAACTGCAATTCCAGATTCACACGATCCAGACTCTGGGAAGTTCAGAGCTGGATGCAAATTTTGCAGTCAAAACTCATCTTTGATAGATATTTTATACTGAAGTTAGATCAATGTAACACCAGTGACTTCACTGATCAGGTTGTACTTTTCCAGTATGAAGAGTCAGATATCCAGTAGGCCCTGTACATTGTCCATATGTAACATACCCACTTTAGAGTGACCATCTGAAAGTATTGAGACCAGATCTAGTAAATAACTGACATTTGCTGATCACGCAAAGCAGGGCCGGCTCTAAGATTTTTGCTACCCCAAGCAAAAAAATTTTTGGCTGCCTCCTCCCTCCATTTTTCTCTTGCTCCCTCCACCCCCGGCCCTGCCTCAACTCTGCCCGTTCCCAACTCCTTCCCCAAATCCCCAGTCCCACCTCCTCCCCCGCATGTGCTGCATTTCCCCCACCCCGTTGCTTCCTATGGCCCCCCTGCAACCCACCGCCCTAGCTTACCTCTACTCTACCTGCTCCCCTGAACATGCCGCCACTCCACTTCTCCCTACTCCCTCGCCTGAGAGGGAGGCGGGAGAAGCGAAGCAGCGGCGTTCAGGGGAGCAGGCGGAGAAGAGGTGAGCTGGGGGGGTGCACAGGAAGTAACAGGGGGGGGAGGGGGGAGGAACAGGAACTGCTCCCCACCCCAGTTCACCTCCGCTCTGCCTCCACCTGCTCCCCTGAGCGGGCTGCGGCCGCTCGGCTTCTCCCCCTCCCTCCCAGGCTTGCCACACGCGAAACAGCTGTTTAGCGCTCAGCAAGCCTGGGAGGGAGGGAGGGGGAGAAGCTGAGTGGTGGCAGCCTGCTCAGAGGAGCAAGTGGAGGCAGAGCAGAGGTGAGCTGGGATGGCGGGGGCACATTTCTAGGGGTGGCATGGCCTGGGCCAGAATGCCACCCCTAGAAATGTGCCACCTCAAGCACCTGCTTGTTTTGCTGGTGCCTAGAGCCGACCCTGATTGCAAGTTTCACTGCACCCAATGAATCTGAAGCTATGCTTACTGCACTACATTCTTTCAACTCTCATTAAATATTATTTCAGTTTATACAAATCAAAGCTTTTTACCTATATTTGAATGTAGATGAGCTCCAAAAGTCCTGAACAAGCAGTTCAGGGGATTTTTAAAAAGCATTTTTACATGGATATCAGTAGCTAAAGCTGACATTTTAGATTTTTTTTTACTTGAAACAAGTATTTTAGTTTTTTTCCTTTAGTTAGAAAAAGAAAAACAGAACGTGAGTACAAGGTCAATCCAATGTGTTAATCTCAGATGTAATTCCAAAAAGAGCTGAAAATAACTAAAGTGCTATACAATAAACAGGGAAATTGCCAGGGATGAACTGCATCCTAAATGCTCTATTTTGCAAGAAAAATATATTTAAATTGGCAAACAAATATTTCTGTGGCTAGATTTAGTTATTTGTATTTATCAGAACTGTTAGAGTTTTTCTGCATAAATGATGAATAATTTTTAATGTCGCCTAGATAAACAAAATTACACTGTATGTTGTAAGGAAGCACAAGTTGATTTACTGTTGCATGAATACCTGTATTCATAAGCTGAAAAGACATCAAAATACTGGTGCTTGTCAGACACTACTTCAGTGTTTCTAAAGACAAACTTAGAAAGGTATCCATGAGAAACACATACTGTGAAACCTGGGTAGCAAATTCTCATAACATTCCTACAATGTCCGAGAAAAATATGCAAATCACTTCAAACCCAGACACTTAAGGCACAGCTTACAAATTACACTCTTTTCTGCATAAACCCTAGCTCAATAGTTTAATTATTCAACTGTAGTTTTGTACTCCTCTTACAAAAAGAAGGAATTTCAAGCATGTTGTTTGGGAGCTGCTTACAAGCCCTCCTCTATGAACCTTGTACCTTCCACTTAGCTACTGCAATGCAAGCAGAGAAAACACCATGGAGAAAAGTTTGAAGCAGTAGTTTTTAAATGTTAATGAATAATATGATCACTTTATCAGAGAGCTCTTCTATGAGGTGTTTCCAGGGACTATACCGTATTTTTAAGAGAATGTGTTTGTGCACACTGAAGGTTTTGTTCGTTTGACATAACAAGCCACTCCGATATTCTTTGACCTTTTCTCTTGTCACCTTTTAAAAGTTGTTCATTTAAAACTTATGTGGCGTGGGGCAGGGTGGTACTGGCACAGAACAGCATTTAAATACATTTGTAGTGGATTTTAAGAACCACCAACCTTGTGGCCCGTTGATTCCAAAGGCCTTTTCTGTGCAGCAACATTAATCATTCCCCGAGTTACTGCCCTGGATCTTTATTATGTCTATATATGACCCTGGTATCTCACATTTTAATGTGACTAGAATGAAAGTGGCTATACATATTTTGCTCTGTTCTTCCTGCTACAGTTCCCAGTATGCACTGCATCACAGGAAATCTGGCACATAGGTGGTGGGTAAGTATGCAAAGTGAACGGGAGAAAACAGTTAACTAAAATGAGGAGGTTTCATGTATTTTCTTCCCTAAAGTGTGTTGACAACTTGGAAAAATTGGGGACAAGTTGAAAAAGCCTGTCCAGGCAGCTGTAAATTGCATGACCAGCACTTACTCAGCAAGTCACTACTCTGTTGGTACAACTGGCCATGGGCAGTAGTACAAGGCATTACAAATCCACATGGAAGAATTGCTCTTGAACAATTTCCTTGAGAATTAGAGAGACGCTAGTTGGAGGCATGAATACCTGTCAAAAGTATTTATTATGGCTCTGGTGTTGCTGACTCATGGGTTTTAAATAGCAAATATTTACTTTTTTTTTTCTGAAAGCCCCAGCTCCTGGATTCACAGGATTCAATGAAATTGGTATTTTATTTAAATAAAGGTACTAGCCCTCATGAAGAAGAACTTGAGAGCATGAACACTAATAGCTCAAGAACCAAAAGACAAAATACCAGCCCCCCTCTACAAAAATCAAATCCAAAGATTTGAAGCCAGACTTGTGATTTTAGGGGATCTGATTCAGGATTTTTGAATGGTTGGGGTTGGCAATCCTGTGACTATTGCCAGGAAAACTCTACCCCACTCCTACTCTTGCAGCAACATCCCATATTGGCAGATAGCGGTTTTTTGGCATCCATTTATCTTCATATCACCCATCTTTTTCCCAAAGCTCCTCGTCTTCTACACAACTTTGTGTCCCCCTCACTTTTATTGTTGAAAATTTACATCAGAAATAAAGAATTATGAAACTCAGTTTATAGACAGTAATTTATACCAAACATTTGAATCCAAATCTTTTAAAGTTTCTTGCATGAATAATTTGTCACTCTCCCCTCATTTTGGGTCTTTATCTCATTGTGTCCTATATTTGGGCCTTGCCTGCTTTAGATGTATGGGTAGCATTGCACTACAAATCAGTTCAGTAATTCCTGAAGGAGGGGACAGCGTTATCTGTAATTTGAAGATCCGCACTTTGATTTTGTCCTATTCTTTCCTTAGGAAGTATAGCATTGGCAGCAGCAGCAGAAGAGGGCCTTGCAAGATTAAACGTTACAGCTGCAAGCAACACCCTTCACACCCACTGAACCCTTGGAGGAGTGGACTGCATAGGCGCCGACTTTTGTCGGCCCGGTGGGTGCTCGTGCCCCCACCCTCCCATTCCACCCCTTCCCCAAATCCCCACCCCCTCCTCCCAGGTGCGCTTCATTTGGTGGGTGCTTAGCACCCACCAGCAGCTCCCCACCAGCCCCCCCCGCACCCAGCTCACTTCAGCTTCTGCTTCTGGAGGCGTGCCTGTGAAGCCGCTTTTTTTACTTCAGCGCCCACCAATTTTTCTCTGTGGTGCTCCAGCCCCGGAGCCCCCATGGAGTCAGCGCCTATGGTGGACTGATCATCTTGCTTTGTTTAAATGAATGCAGCGTCCACACACAGCAGTCCCTCCAAGCATCACTCTACTTGTGCATAGTGGCTGTAGATCATTGGGAATTTGTCAAAAACTTTGTGGGAATGTACCAGTTTTGACAGAACTTTCATCAGGAAATATTTCTCAAGGTCAGGATGGACTGTCAGATCAAAACGAGATCAAGAGAGACAAACCAGCAACTTGGTGGTTATAGAAGTCACGCAGGATGCAGGAGACCCAGATTCAAATCCCTACTCTGCTTGATTTGGAGGAGGGATTTGAGGCCAGGTATCACATCCCAGGGTGTGCACCCTAACCACCAAGCTATTGGCTGTTGTTGGATGGGTCCCTTTCAGTCCCTCCTGTTGAAGCTGTTCCATTCTGTATAAATAATCAAATATTCATTTGGAGAGAATGAATATAGCCCTTTAGCACTCATTTTGACAAACCAACCAACCAAAGCCTGGAAAGGTCTGTTTTGTCCTGGTACAGAATGCGGGGGGGGAGGGGGGGGGGAAATATTGAAAACCTGGAAAAATGTTCATACGATGGGAAAACCATTTCTCACCAATTCCAATTGTGGCACCTATCCCATCATTTCAAGCTTTGTTGCATCATGCTGTCCCCTTTCTTTTGCACTTTAAAAATTTGAAATGGTTCAAACAATGCTAGTATTATGTCAGGAGGCGCCAATCAGGATGAAGCCCCAGTGTGCCAGGTGCTGTACAAACACATAAGATACAGTCCTGTCCCAAACAGCTTACAAACTAACTCAGACAAGTCCCAACCAGGTAAAAACAAACAATTGGAAGGAAGGAGAGAGAAGATGAAGAAAAAAGTAATAAGAAAATAAGCAAAAATGATGCCGGCAGCCTTTTAAAGGAGACTATCAAGGTTACAAGCTTTGAAATTAATGTATCCTGACAGCTATCCCATTTAGCAGCAAAAATATGTATGGCTAGAGGGGAAGAAAATCAGCAATATTTTACCTTTTGCTGTATCTTTGGAGAATTTTCAGCTTTCCATTAGACATACACATCCCTCATCCCAGCTAGGCAACAAATCTCTCTGAGGTATTTCTAAGGCATTTATCACTTATCTGTGTGAAGACCGAAGACAGACCCAGGTCCAAAGCTAGTATTGAAATGTAAGCAGCCTAAGGGCTTGTCTGTACGACAATTTTGTCAGCAAAGGTAGCTTTTTCTGACAAAACAGTGGAGACACTACAAAGCTACTTCTGGTGGCAAACTCTGCTGTTTTGCCAACAAAATAAAACCACCTTGGCAAATGGCATAAAGGTTTTTTGTGGCAAAGTTAAAGCGACAAAGCGTCAGCGTAGACACTGCCATTCGTTATGTCCTCATAACTGGCCTCCCCCAGTATCCCACAATGCTGCTCACCGTGATCGCTCTGCTGACTGTTTTGAACTCCAGCTGCCCTGTATCTAGCTATGCAGGCATGTGTCCCTCCCCTTTCAAAGCTCTGGGGAGCTTTGACATGCCTCAGCATGGAGAGCACACAGAGCTGCTGAGGATGCTGCTCCTTGTAACTGAGGAGGCTGTGGGGAGAACTCTGAGGGAAATCACAGAACCATTAATGTGGAATCAGCAGTTAGGAAGAACAGGCTGCTTCTGGGGAAGGGCGGGGGAGGAGGGGGAAGGGACTGCTGTGCCATGCAGAGCCAGGAGCTCATGGGGGTGTATCCCCCTCCCCCAGGATTGGCTGCTCAGGCTGCAGTCTGAACTTGGGGGACAGGGTCTCAGCATGTTGTCTCTAACACACTGTCTCCCCACCCTCCCCGCCATACACACGGTCCCTGTCACACACTCTCCCTCCTCCCCACCCAACACTTTAGTTGAGAAGCAGCCAACAATCTAGAAGGATGCCCATGGAACAATGGGATTTAGAAACCTGCATCATGTGACACTGTACCTGCCCCATGAGGCATTGCAAACCCTTCCCAAAGCACCCTGTGGCCAGTTGCACAGTGGGATAGCTACCCACAGTGCACTGCTCTCAATGTTGATGCAAGAGCTGCTAGTGTGGATGTGCTCTGCCAACACGAGCATAGTGTGGATAGTGGTTTAATTAAAGTGCTTTTATTAAAGCAGCATAACTTTTGTCATCTTTTCAGCAATAAGCAAAGGAAAACGTGTAGGGGGGGGAACACTGCCAACTGAAAGGGAGAATGATGCTTTCTCCAATAGCTTGCTTGTTTCAAAATGGTCACTTTTGGGCCGCAACTAGCAAGCCCAAGAAAGGCATGCTAAGAAAAAGTTCCAATAGGAGGGCAACCTGCAGGAAGTTGTCAAGAACCATATCTCCTGGTGTAATAGGGTGTTCTACTCACCACTGGACAGCATCTCCTCCTGCTGGTTCTGGGGATTAGCTGTGCCAGGCCAACACCCCTTCCTGCAGGTGCAGTCCATCTCTCTCTCTCTCTGTGTGTGAGAGTGTCTGCGCTGCAGACTCTCTCAGGCTCCAGGAGCTACTGCTTCCTCTTCATAACTTGACTCTCCAGCCAAGTCACTCAGCAGTTTAACCTTCAGGGGTGGTCTTTCAAAATATCTCTCCACAAGCAGCATCAGGCAGCCCTTATACCTGCTGCCCTAACTATGTCTTTCCAGAAATGACTCCAACAGCCACTGTCCTTAGCAATACCACTTTTTGCAGTGGCCAGTGGGGGGGGGGACTAATGCCCAGCTCAGTCCAGGGCCCTGTAGTGAAGAGTTAAGGTCTCCACTTACACCAACCTTGCTGCTCTTACCCCCTAGATGCCTTCCTACAGTGATACTTCTCCCTTACCTCAGGCTGCCTTCCATTCTGTCAGCTTCCTGGCTTTATAGAAGCCCAGGCTGTTCCCTCACAGGTGAGCTTCCTTCTAATTAGTTCCCTCCACACAGCCTAAATCTCCGCTAGTTGCAGCTTAATTGGCTCATTGGGCCCACTTGGCCTAATTCAGCTCCTGCGGGGCCACTGTGTGGAATACACCACATCACACTTGTATAATGAGCTTTGCCACTGTCATAATGCTGGTATAACTCCATTGATTACAGTGGAATTACACTGGCATAAAACTGTTAAAATGGAGCAGAGTCAGGTTCATACACCTGCTCCCGATGTCATTCAGAGAATGCTCCCACTGACTTCAGTAAGAGTTGTGAGAGTGAGAAGTGCAAGATTAGGCCCAGAGTCTGTTGATTTGACGACTGTCTTTTTATTCTCAGCTATGGTTGACAATTTCTTCTGCTTTTCTATATATTAAATGCATAGTTATTAAAAATATTCACATGGATTTTCTTTGTAATTTCACTAATATTTCCAAAAATGAAGGCCCTAATCCTGCAACTCGCCCAATGCTGAGCCAGTTGCAGGACCAAGGCCTCAGATGCTCAGCTATTTGGTTATTGTTAGTTTGGGATTTTTTTGTTGTCTTTTGGACTCTAATTATATATAACCCTCATCAGTGCTCATTTGTTCTAATCCTATTGGCCATCCATATTGTATGCAAAGTTAAGAATGCCATCTAGTGGTAGTTTGTCTGAACAGTGGCTTGCCTGTCAAAGAAAGGTCTGCTTTCTTAATTAACAGACTGACCAATAAAAAGCCTAACACTAACTGTTACCATTAACACTACACAGAGAATTCACTTTCCAAAAATAGATACAATGTGACATTTTCTATAAGAAATTGTGTGACGAATAAAGAAATATTAATACTGGGACCAATAACAATGCTGTGGTCTTCCACATAGTTTCATATTGTGTAGTCTTGGTCAAAATATATTAATGAAAAATAATTTCATGAAAATAGATTTATTAAAAGTAAAAAATGTAACAAAACTGATTTTTGTTGGGAAACTGTGCACCAAAAAACTACAAGATATTTGGGTACATAATTTCAGGTTTGGGTACCAGTTTTTATTAAAAATAAGTGTTCCAAAAATATGTTTGGAAAATGAATTTTTTTGGTTTTGTTTTTCATTATAAAACACCAAAGTATTTCCAGGGGGGATTTCAATAAAAATAAAATTAAAATATTACAAAGTTTCCAATGGAAAAATAATTGGCATTTTTTGACCAGCAAAGGATTTTGAAAAATTCTATACATATTAGCTTTTTTTTTTTTTTTTTTTAAAAAGCCCAGTGCCCACACCCCCAGCCGGAGCCTTCATCCCCTTCACCCAACCCTCTGCCCCAGCCTGGAGCCCTCTCCCACACTCTAAACTCCTCATTTCTGGCCTCACTCCCGAGCCTGCACCCCCACCTGCACCCCAGCTTCTGAGCCAGCCCGATGAAAATAAGCGAGTGAGGGAAGGTGGGAAGAGTGAGCGACAGAGAGGGGATGGAGTGAGCGGGAGCGGAGCCTGAGAGAAGGGGCAGGATGGGGGTGGGGCAAGGGTGTTCGGTTTTGTGTGAGTAGAAAGTTGGCAACCCTATGGCCAGTGCCAGGAGCAGGTTGATGAGGAGGTCTTGTGACTTTGTGGGGCCACAGATTGCCAGGGAGGGGGTGTGTGTGTAAATCAGAAGATGCAGGGAAAGGTGCAGCCAGAACCTTAGAAGAAGGTTCTGGAGGAGCTGGAAAAGGGGCTGCAACCTGATGCACTCCAAGTAGACGCGGGAAGGGAGGTCTCACCCTGCGGCAGGCCCTCTCCCAAGCCCAGTGACAGCCCAGATGCCCTCTCCTCTGCAGACCCCACCTTACTATGCACAGCAGCGGCAGGGCCCGCCCACCCACTCATCTGGGCACAATGGGGAGCGGGGGTACTACCCCCAGGGCCCAAGTGCAGGCAGTGGCAGATGGAAGAGGAGGGGGGTCGGCAGCGGGAACCAGGTATCTAGGGTTGCTGGCGGTGACAGGGCTGGGGCCCCTCCTGGATCTCAGGGTCCCAGGCAGTCCTCCATGCCGGGCCCAGGGGCAGTCCTTCCGCATGTGCCCCGCCACCTGGCAGAGGAAACACCGGGCCTCTCCCGAGGAATAGGGCACCCACTACTGGGCCCCCTGATGGCGCATCTGGAATGACTCCTTGAGAGCCTCTTTGTCACATGCTGCCGGAGGTAGCTAGATCTACACCTGCTGGCGGAAAAGAGGATGTGATGAGGGTGGGGTCCTTGTAGCCCAATGGGAGAGGGCTAATAATGGATAAAGCTTCCCCAGAATGGAGAGGAAGGGAAGAAGGGCAGCATTGGGAAGCAAGGATGGGACAGAGTTAAAAGCTACCTGGATACCCAAGTCCTCCAGGAGTTTAAGGGGGATGTAGACGCCACCCACAATGAGGCCCTTCTTCAATGCCTCCTGGGTAGCAGCCTCCGATGCCAGGAAGAAGACAACCTTCCTATACATTTTAAAAGCCGCCACGATGGCCACGGGCCCCACCACCCGCACTAATGCTCACATATACGTCTCCACGTGGGGTGAGGCAGACACTAGGAGCCAATGGACACTTCCTGGTCAGGGTGGGTAAGGGGCCCTGGCCACTACAGATGGAAGTAGGGGAGACAGCAGGGGCAGATGACAGTATGGTGGATGGAGGGGTTGCAGGCACCTAGGTGTACACTCTGGGGGCCGAGAGATGGGCACCCCAAGAGCTGGTGGAGGGAACGGCCGGGAGAGGGGGAGCTGCAGCTGATGGCAGGGCAGTGGCAGGCAGAACGGTCACAACCATGGGAGGTTTCACCTTCCGGGAGGGGCTCTTGCCCTTCTTCTCCTGGCCCTTCTTACCCCCTGGTGGTGGGGGGTGGAATCCATGGCAGCAGGGAAGTCCCTACCTGTACCTGCCACTGCCTCAGTGGGGGCAATAGCGATGGACCTGGCCGTGCTGGCTGAAGTGGTAACTGTAGGAGTAGATAGGGGAGCAAAGTGAGGGAGGGGCAACTGGATAGACTGGGAACCTCCTTTTGCAATCTCCCCTGCCATTCAGGGAAAGGGGATGGGGTCTGGAGAAAGCACCGGAGAGGATGTGCAGGGAAAGGGGAAGGGAAAAGGGAGGTGGCTAACCCCTCCTCCCCGTTAGGCTGCAGGCAGGAGAAGAGGGCACCAACATGGAGGGTCACAGGGGCCTTACACGAAGTGGAAGCACTTGCGCCACTGGCTGCACTGGATGAGCGGGGAGGACACTATAACAATATTGAGGAGTGTAGTGTACAGCAGGGATCAACAGAAAAGGGGGGTTCACAAATGCTGGGGGGCATGAGTGCATGGATCAAGCAGGAGGGGTGGGGTAGAGATAGGGGTGAAAAGAATGGGTTGAAAACAGGTCTGGGGCGAGACAGGGTAGGAGGGACAAACAAAGTGGTCAGTAGTGGGCAGACGGGGCAGGTAGCAAAGGAAAAAGGGGAAACTGCTGTGGGGGGCAAACAGAGGGTGGGAGGGCCCACCAGCCTAGAGCAGCTGGGGAAGCGTGGGGACAAGTCCAAGGGGAGGAGTAGGACACGTGCAACCACCTGTGCTTGTGAACAAAGTCCTGGCTGCTGTTGCAGTCCCAAGTGGCAAAGGGGTCAGGGGAGCAGCTGAGCTGGTAAATAGAGGCAGTCCCAGATGGTCTGTGGGAGTCACAGAGGAGATGATGGTGGTAATAGGGGAACAGATGGACTGGGGAGGATTGGGCTTGCTCCTCCCTCCCCGACAACAGCAGCAACAACTGCCACAACACTGGCAGAGATGAGGATGGAAACAAAGCACAGTCCGGGCAACAGCAGCAGTCACAGACACCAGGGCCAGTTCTAGGTTTTTTGCTGCCCCAAGCAAAAAAAATTTTGGTTGCCCCCCACCCCACCCCTGGGCTCCCCCCCTCGCAGCCCCTGCCACACCAGCCCATGGCTCTCACCCCCCCCCCACCAGTGCCCTTCCTCACCTGCACTCCCTGCCACCCCAGCGCTGGGCTCTCCCCCCTGCCGCCCCAGCCCTGGGCTCCCCCCAATCAGTGCTGACTCTGCCTGCTTCCCCCTCACCTTCAGCCTGTCTGGTGCTGGCAGGGTCAGGGTAAGCAGCGGGGCTCCCGAGCCACGCCTCAGCCCAGGGTCCCTCCAGCCGGGGTCCCGCCTCCAGGATTGGCTGGGACCCGGGAGGGTAGAGCCGGGGGGACCACGCCGGCAGGGGGCTGAGGAGCCACGGCAGGACAGCCCCAGAGGGAGCGGAGCCCCGGAGAGTGGGACGCAGGCCCCACACGGCAGCACCCCGGGCACCAGTCCCCTCTATGGCCCCGCTGCTGCTGCTGCTCCTGGCCACCCTGCCGCGGCCCCTGAGTGGCTCAGGCGCTTCACCCAGCCCCAGCTGTGGTGCTGCGGGGGCGGCTGCCCTGCAGCACCTGCGGGCAGCTCCGTGTGCCCTGCGGGGCGGCCCCCAGCCCGAGTGTTCCAGTCCTTACCCAGTCCTTTTGCTGCCCCAAGCAAAAAAAAAAAAAATGGATGGCCAGAATGCTGCCCCTGAAAATGTGCTGCCCTAAGCACGTGCTTGGTTTGTTGGTGCCTAGAGCCGCCCCTGACAGACACAGCAGCAACTGTTCCTCCGCGACAGCCTCCTCTTCCAGCAACAGCAGCAACTCTTCTGACAGCAACAGGTGGCAATGGGCCAGGAGAGGCCCTAGTGGTGGTAGAGATGCTCCCTCCCTGGGAGGAAGACCAGCAGGGCGTCCAAGCAGCAGCAGCAGCCAGCCTGCCAGCAAGCAAGACAACAAGAGGGGTCCTGGCTGAGGTGGCTGCAGGGAGTGAGTAGATGGGCCTGCACTCTGATCACTTGGAGGCTAATTAGTGCCCCAGGAAATGCTTGTTCTAAAGTTGCTTAAGACCATTCCATCCTTGTCCCCAGTTGTGTCTTGTTTTTTACACAAGAAATGTTAAATGAAGGAACCACAGGGACATAGTGAGATGTAAATAACTGTTTCCTAACTGTATACCACATGCAAGGCTTAGCAGCATATACACACTGCTGCTCCAGCAGGTTTCAAAATACATAACGTTACGTCAACTTGGCTTTAGAGTTGACACCTCAATTATATTAATAGAAGTCAAAGGAGTACACACCCTTAAGGCTGTCCACACTATGAGCTTTTCATGATTCCCCTCTGTGTTTTCACATACTTATGCTAGCTTTCACCAAGCTAGTGCAAATATAAGTAGCAGTGTAGTCACAGTAGTACAGGTAACAGTAATGGAGGCATGGCAGAGTCATGCCTAGTACAAACCCACCTAAAACCAGTGGCATCAGTGGGTATCTACTCATCACAGCTCAGCCATGCCTCCACTGACACTACCATGATACTGTGGCTACACTGCTATTTATATACATGCTAGTTTGAAGAGTACCAGCACAGATATGTGGACATGAGCAGGGGAATCACACTCCTAGCTCACAGTGTAAACATGGCCTAAGAGCTTTGGTTTCAGGTTGTCTGCACACTCAGGAAGCGAGCACTATATCAGTTACACTTATTACATATTCACCAAATTATCTTTGTAACCATGAGGGCTCATAGACTCATAGACTTTAAGGTCAGAAGGGACCACCATGATCATCTAGTCCGACCTCCTGCACAATGCAGGCCACAGAATCTCACCCCCCCACTGCTGGAATAGTCCTCTCACCTATGTCTCAGCTATTGAAGTCCTCAAATCATGGTTTAAAGACTTCAAGATGCAGAGAATCCTCCAGCAAGTGACCCGTGCCCCATGCTGCAGAGGAAGGCGAAAAACCTCCAGGGCCTCTGCCAATCTACCCTGGAGGAAAATTCCTTCCCGACCCGAAATATGGCGATCAGCTGAACCCCGAGCATGTGGGCAAGACTCACCAGCCA
The DNA here is from genome assembly GCA_033296515.1 of Macrochelys suwanniensis. NCBI lineage: Eukaryota > Metazoa > Chordata > Testudines > Chelydridae > Macrochelys > Macrochelys suwanniensis. The sequence continues at coordinate 81,221,861 of CM065779.1, forward strand.
GACACCCAGGAAAGAGTTCTCTGTAGTAACTAGAACTACCGTTCTAATTACAGGGCTAGAAATGTACTTTGAAAAGCTTTTTAAACTGAATGTGTTATAAGGGCTACAATAAAGCAGGCCAGCTGTCTGGTACCCCCAGTTTAGATGTCTAGATTAGAACCTGTCTATAGGCTGGCATGAAAGGGGTTAGCTGGCCCCCTTTGGTAAGGAGGGGTTAAGGTTGCTGCTGGGCAAGCTGTGGAGAATTAGTTAACCCATTCCTTCCCAGGCACACCAAGAACAGGGTTTTGCAGTGAGAGAATCACTAGGGAGAGTTCTGGCCCTGAAAGAAGAATTAAAGATAACTTCTGTATGAGCTGTAGTACAGGGGCTTGATGCAGAAATTAATGGGCAAGATTCTTTACCTTGTGTTATTTGAGAGGTCAGAGTAGATAATCATAATGGTCCTTTTTAGCCTTAAAAATCTATTAATCTATGAACTGGAGGATTCAGCCTAGCTGTCAGCCTTTTATTCTATGCTTTTTTCAATACTAGTTTCAAGACTAAGCATAGGAACAGGGTCAGCCCGTCCATATAGGCAAACTAGGCGGTCGCCTAGGGTGCCACATTAAATGGGATGCCAAATTCGAGGGGGAAAAAAATCAAATTTAGAAAAAAATAAATTAAAAAAAATGAAAAAGATACAAAACAACAAATATGTCATCATTTCAATTTTCAATTTGCAACGTAGGATCAAGAGGACCCACTTCACAATTTTGATAAGCAATAACTCAGCCACAATGAAACACATCCACCAGCGGCAAGAGCTGCAATAATAGTGACACCTAACTCAAATATACATCAAGGTTGCATAGCCGGCAATTCATGTAGAGTGGAGATATCGCGCAATGAAAATGTCAAATGGTCATTTTAACACACATTGCAGGTAGATGGCTAAGAATCGAGCGAATACTGTGGAAAATTGTGTTTCTTGGTGCTAAAGATTAACGTCTTTCAGCATTATAAATCCAAAATGTGAGTGAGTATCTTTAAGCGTTATTAAAACTTAGCGTTTTTAATCGGGCTGTATAATTCTGAACTTTTCTTTGTTATAAATAAAGTCCATAAAAGAAAAGTAACAGCGGTAATGCTTAATAGACTACGAAAGTGATGACATCACACTCCAGGTGGGTAACCGTGAGGAAGGGGATTACTTTCCAAACAACCGGTGTCGGGTTATAACGTCGAAAAAGGTCATTTTGTTTCCGTGTAAATGCTGTAACTAACTGTTTTAATAGGTGAGTGTATGTTACTAATCATTGAACCTTTAAGCAGTGAAAAGATGCGTTGGGATGGCTGCAATGTGGTTTAAATCACCAGCCATGTGGTGGGTGTGTCAGCCATCCTTAAGACTATAATGCTTGCAGTTGGGAGCACAATACATAATATTCAAATGCCCCATGGCAGAAAGAGGAAAAAGAAAATCCTCAGGAGCTGAGTATCATAAACAAAAGGCTGAGAAGGAAAAGGACCAAGCAAAACAGTAGGGATCCTTCCTGAAATATATTCTCTTTAATCCAAATAAAGATGAAAGCAGTTCAAAGCATCCAGATGAAGGAATTTTACTTGGAGAGGAGGAGGTTAGCTCACATCCACAAAAAAAGCAGTTTGGAAACTCAAGATGATGGAAACTTACTTCTAGATGAAGGTAGCTCACAGCATCAAACTGATATGGAAGTGGAGAAAATTTATTCACCTTCAGAGACACATGCAGAAATTGAAGTAAATGAAGTAGAAGGAAGAAAGGATGAGGAAGTTACAAACAAGTTACAGTAGGGGACCCAGCTTCATGGCCCAGATGTGATGACAATGTGCGGCAAATACTCGTGGAACATAGACCCGAACAAGTTCATGAATTTCCCTTCCCTAAGGATAGAACTATAAGAAAATTCTCTGCTCAGCATTACAAGAGGAAACTCATTAATAGGGAAGAAATTCATCGAAACTGGTTACAATATTCAGTGTCAAAGGACTCTGTTTTGCTTTTGCTGCAAGTTGTTTAGAAATCAAGCAACTGGTACATCACTTACTGAAAATGGTTCAAAGGACTGGAAAAACATATCTTCAATTCTCTTCACATGAAAGAAGTACAGAACATTTGGAATGTTTTCAAAATTGGAAAAAACTTGAATTACGATTGAAAGAAGGAAAAACTATCGATGAAGAAAATGTACATGTGATAAAGGAAAAAGAAGAATATTGGTAACAAATATGAAAGTGTCTGATCGCTTTAGTGAGAGTTCTTGGTGGGCAAAATTTAGCATTCTGTGGCAGCGGTAGAAATGAAAAATTATACACTCCAAGTAATGGAAACTTTAAAAAAATTGTTAAATACCAAGTTTTGTTTGATCCAGTCATGAAGGAGCATCTAAGTAAAATAACTGATGATGAAACACAGGTTCATTACTTAGAAAAAATATGCAGAATGAACTGATTCAAATCCTAGCAAATGCCATTAAAAATAAAATTGTAGAAGCTGCCCATTCTGCAAAGTACTTTTCAATAATACTGGACTGTACACCAGATGTGAGTCATGTTGAACAAATGACCGTGATCATTCGTTTTGTGGATATGGAAAAGTCTGCAGATGAAGATAATGTTGAAGTGCTCATAAAGGAATATTTTTGGGGTTTGGTACTGCTGAAGGAGACTGGAGCATTTATGACAAACTATTCAACAAGAGCTTGAAACAATGTCATTATCTGTTGAAAACTTACGTGGCCAAGGCTATGGCAATGGGAGTAATATGAAGCATAAAGACAATGGTGCGCAAAGGAGAAAGATGGAAATTAATCCTAGGGCCTTTTTCTTTCCTTGCGGTGCGTATTCTCTGAATTTGGTTGTCAGTGATGCTATTAGATGCTGTTTGGAGGCAAGCAGTTTCTTTGACCTGGTGCAATGGGTTTTTCTCAGGCTCAACATGCTGTTGGGAGATTCTGACTCACCACATGAATTCTCTGTGAAACCACTTAGTTAGGCAAGATGGGAGAGTCGCATTGATGCTTTGAAGCCTCTTCACTATGAACTTGGAAACATTTATGCTGACCTAACTGAAATTTCTGATGATACTGATATGACTTTTGAAGACCAATCCTTATTGACGATAAATCCAACTCCAATATTTCTAACGCCATCTCCCTTTCTGAGCCTCACAGCACTTCCATCCTTCCAGTTGACTTCCAACTCCTTCTTTCATCGGGTTTCGCAGACACCGAGAATATCGCATTTTATCCTTTTCTTCTCCTCCATCAGATGGTTTAAAGTTTCCTCCTTCGCCAGTGACCTACAATTGTAAGTACACACAGCGAGGGTTGTCCTTTTCCATGTTGGCCTAGCACCTCACATTTTTAGCAACCTCTCGTCGCTCAATTTCCTCTCCGCCACTGTAAAACACGCATTTACTCATGTTGTTTTAGCTGTTAACTTCAAGCCATCCCACTGGCTAGGTGGGCTGGCATGCGTACCTCTTCAAGCTTAGCTAGCCTTCAACCTCTAAGGAGAAGGAAAAGCTCTCTTTCCCCTGAGAGAGCAATCCCCCTCCCTGGATTGGATAGTCCAGCACCTTTGTAGCATGGTAAAACCTACCAGGGCATACGCCCCGCTACCATAGCTGTCAGACGGCCAAGGTCACCGCTGTGCCATGTTGAGGCGCTGAGGTAGGATTTTGCAGCAGGATTTTTCAACGAAGCGGTGGAAAAGAAGGCGTTACAGATGGCAAACAGGAAACAGCGGCCGAAGACATTCGATGAAGCAAAGCTGAAAAAAGCGATTTCTGGGTTTGACTGGAGCCAGATGGAAAAGTGTGATGAGGACTATAGTATCTTTGCTGACAAGCTGAGATGTTGCATAAAAGCAGCTGAAATTAAAAAGCTGAAGAAGGCGAAGGGAAGAATCTCGAATGAAATGAAAAGCTTGTTGGAGAAGCAGAGAAACATGAAAAAGAGATCGGATAACAACCTCGAGTACTCCATTCTGTGCAAGCTTATATGGCGAAAACTGAAGGATGACTTTGAGAACTTCCGGAAAGAAAAGCTCCTTAAGACAGCTGAATCACGCAAGAGCCTCAGGGCATGCAAGCGGGAATTGATGCAGTATAGATTGAGCGTAACAGCACTGAAGAACAAGGATGGAGAGACAGTAAATCGACAGAGCAGGGATGGAGGAGGTCTGCAAGGACATCTATACAGAACTGTTCAAATCAAGAATCAACGTCCCCCTCCCAACCCTCCAAGAGTCTGAAGAACGCGTTCCCCCAGTAATCGTCAGCAAAGTCCGAAGCGCACTACACCGGATGAAGAAGGGAAAAGCTCCAGGCAAAGATGGAATAACGTCAGAAATGATTTCTGCAGGAGGTGAAAAACTTTGGAAGGCCCTCACTTTAAGATTCAGTCGATATCTTGAAGGAAAAATACCATCAAGCTGGAAGGAGTCAAATACCATCTTGCTGCACAAGAAGGGCGATCGAGAAAATCTTAAGAAAAAATCTTAATCTACCACCCTATATGCCTGCTCTCTCACATCTACAAGCTCTTTACAAAGGTGATAACGAACCGATTCTCACAGAGTCTGGATGAACAACAGCAAAGAGAGCAGGCAGGGTTTTGAAGAAATTTCAGTACAATCGACCATATATTTACCCTTAGCCAGCTCCTAGAAAGAGTGAGGGAATACAAACTCCCGCTGTGCATTGCTTTCATTGACTATGAAAAGGCCTTCGATAGCGTCGAGTTTAACGCAATATTAAAGGCGCTCGCAGTACATTAGTTTGTTGAAGGAAGCAAATACTGGATGTACAATAGACATTACTCTCCTTGAAACTCCCCTCTGCATCCCAATCGAGAAAGGCGTAAAGCAAGGAAATACAATTTCACCGAAACTATTCACCGCCTCCCTCGAAATGGTTATGAACAAGATCAATTGGACGAGTGGTGTCAACATAAATGGAGAGCGATTATCTCATCTCAGATTTGCGGACGACATTGTACTAATTGCCGAAAGCACCAACCAACTGCAGAGCATGCTACAAAGACTCGACAAGAAAAGCAGTCAGGTCAGCCTGAAAATAAACTGCTGCAAAACGAAATATATGCGATCAGATGTCTTACGAAAAGCCCGAATAACAGTAACAGGAGAAGACATCAAAGAAGTGGAACAGTACATATATTTGGGCCAAGAAGTTAATATGCGCCAAGACCTGACTGGAGAACTCTCGCGAAGGATTCGGGCAGGATGGTGTGCATTTAATTCCATCCAGGACATCCTCAAAGGAAAAAATTGACAAGACCACACGTAAAAATATCTTCAGTTCAACAGTGCTGCCAGCCATGCTGTATGGCAGTGAAACGTGGGCACTGACGAAGAGAGAAGAGCAACGGCTGTTTGTAGCTGAAAGGGCAATGGAACGAGCTATGTTGGGAATCTCCCTTCTGGATCGCATCCCAAATGAAATCATCAGAGAACGCAGCGGTGTGAAAGATATTGTCGTGGAAAGCAGACATAAGATGCGATGGGCGGGCCACACAGCACGGCTCATGGACAATAGGTGGACCGCAATCATTGCTGAGTGGTACCCACGAGAACAGAAAAGACCCCATGGTCGGCCTCCAAGAAGATGGGAAGATGACATTGTTAAACATTTCGGATGAACGTGGAGAAGAAAGGCAAGAGTGCGAGCAAATGGCAGACGTGTTGTGATCGGTGCAGTCTTAACAACAGCTGAAGACCGATCGATCCAGGTGATACTACCTTTCTGGATCATCTGGCAATATGGCACGTTCAGATGCAGAAGCCCTTGCAAATGGCCTTTTCAAGTTCAAATTTGTGGCTTCACTCATTTTGTGGTATAATATCCTTTTTGAGATTAACCTCACTAGTAAGCAGCTTCAGGAAAAGAATTGAACATACATTCTGCTATTCAAAAACTGCAGCAAACTAAAAATATTCTGGAGGAATTCAGAAGTGATGAAGGGTTTGAAAGAACACTGGTAGATTCTCTCGAGCTTGCTGAAGAATTAGACTTTCCAACAGAATTTGAACCAGAACCAGTTCGCATTCGGCAAAAAGAAACAGCAGTTTTTGTATGAAGGATGAGACACACCCATTCAGAACCCAAAACAAAGGTTCAAAGTGAATTTCTACTTCACAGTCCTTGATACTGCTATTCACTCGGTTAATGAAAGATTTCAACAGATGCAGCAGCTAGAGTCAGTACTGGGCTTTCTATATGATATCCACAGCTTGCAAAAGAAAACAGCAAAACAGATAAGAGAATTTTGTATAAAACTGGAGTTGGCATTGACTCATGAAAATTCAAAAGACATTGATGCTACAGATTTGTGTAGTGAGCATCATGCTTTTTCAAGACGACTTAAGAAACATTCCACTCCTGAAGTACTGAAGTTTGTGAAAATAAACTCAGACAGTTTTCCAAACATTTTTTATAGCTCTACGCATTCTTTTAACTTTGCCAGTTTCCGTAGCTAGTGGGGAACATAGGTTCTCAAAGTTAAAATTGATAAAAACATATCTGCGTTCAACAATGATGCAAGAGAGACTTGTTGGACTTGCCACAATGTCAATAGAGCATGAAATAGCTGGAAAACTGGATCTAAAAGAACTAGTGACTGAATTTTCAAAACTTAAAGCAAGAAAAGTCATGTTTTAAGAGTATAGAGTGTTTTATAAACACAGGTTAAAGCTAATCTACAGCCGCCCCTGCATAGGAACCTTTCAGATGAAATTAGGGAGTGATTGGTGAATGTTAAAAAATATCCCTGACCCTAAAAATGTTTGAGTCATCTACTGTTTCCCTGACTTATCATGATTTAGATCTTTTGTGAAAGATCTCTACCAAGAGGAAATAAGAATTATCTGCTATTCTTTATACATAATTATTTCTCAGCATACCCTGTGAGATAGCTAAGTATTAGCATGGTTTTATAGATGGCTAAAGTGAAGACCAACATTTTCAAACTTGGTTGCCCACAACTAGACACCTAAATCCTTTCCAAAACAAGTGGTCCGATTCCTATCCCACCCAACCAAAAAAGAGCTTCCAGTTTATTTGGTTATTTATAAGTTACTCTACAAGCAGCAACAAAGAGTTGTCCCTTTTAATGCTTAGATTGTAAGACCCTTGAAGCAGGGACGGTCTTTTTGTTCTGTTTGTACAGGACCTAGCACAATGGGGGACCGGACCATATCTGGGGTTCCTACGCACTATGGTAATACAAATAATAAATAGCAGAACAGATAGAATACAAGTGACCTGACATCAACAGATCCTGCATGTGAATTTCTTTGGATACGTCTACACCGCAAAACACACACACGTCTCAGAACTTGGGTCAAATGACTCCAGCTCATGCTGTGGGGCTAAACATAACATTGTAGAAATTTCTTCTCAGGCTGCAGACCAGGTTCTGAAACCCAGCTAGGGGAGTTGGGGGTCAGAGCCTGGGTTGCAGCCTGAATGAGAATGTCTATACTCTAATTGTAGCCCCATATCACGAGTCACCTGAGCAGTCATTTGGCCTGGGCTCTGAGACTTACTGCCTTTTCTTGGGGCAGGGCACTGTAGCTGTACCCTTTGAGGTCAGAGATACACATGTGCAAAGCAAATGCTGCAGCGACATTTTGAAGCCACGAGATGGCACTATATCATAGTGTTGAATATTCTGTTTATCTTCAAAGTGTACATTTTGAGGAATACTGCAATGTTAATGTAAGGCACTATTCTTTAATAAGCTATTATATGTACATAATCTTTTGCTGTTTGTAATATGAATGCCAGTGTGAGAGAGTATTTTATCATTTGATTTGTTGCTGAGGAACAAGAGATTCCAAACTGAAGGTGGGGGAAACTTTATAACAAGCAGTTTATTTTCTTTTGTTCTGTTTGTCAGTTTTCTGCCACTAGATTGAGAGTCCAAAATTTCTTCTGACTTTAGTCATTCAATTAATAATTTCAGTGAAAATGCCTCGCTCTGAAGCTCATTTGTAGGCAACTAGTGGCAAGTATGCCATATGCAAAATAGGAGCGGTTTTGATTAGGTAGAGTTCACAGAGCTTGTTTTTGTAAGGATAAGAATCAGGTTTTCAGGGCTTGTATTCATGGAGGCTGAAATAATAAATCATTTCCTGAAGTACGTTTCAAGTTCTTACTAGTGAACTTATATTATTTAATGATGGAGGGGGCTGGGGGATGAGCCAAGGAAGATGATAAACCATACACAGTAACCATCTCTCCTATATGCCCAGTGTATCAGACAATATAGAAGCGTGACTCACCACTGGCACGCCCCTTCATGGGATGGCTGCATCTTCAGCTAGCACCCCCTCCTGACAGACACTTCAGCCCTGTGTTATCTGCCTCTTCTCATTAGCTCTTCAGCCAGGTCATTTACAGTCACCCCCATACCAGAAGGGCACAAAATCTAAACAAACGATAATCCCGATGGCCGTAAACCAGGTCCCAGCTCAGTAATCCATCAACCCCAGGTCTGCAGAATCTTCACTCCACGTTTGTCCAGCTGCCAGTAGGGGAAATCGAGCCTCCCCCTCTTCTTGGGGACCCAGCTCAGGGACCTTGCAATGAGCATGCAAGGTCTGTCTGCTCAGATCCCCTGCTTCCTACCTCAGCCATTTGCCCACCTTCTTAACAGCCCCCTTTCCAGGATCACTGTGTAGCAACACTCCTGTCAAACTGCCTAAGATCTCAGCCTTCACCCTTCCTTCAGGGCTACAACTTAAAGGATTCCCTCTGGAGTTCTCCAATAAGTCCCCAACCAAAAGTGTAAACTTAAATAACTTCTGCCCTCCCCAGGTTTGAACTTTAGCCCTTCCCAAGTACTCTCCTCCTTAGCTGAACACCAGCATTCCAAGACTGCCTCCCTAGAATCTCAGCTCTTGTGGTGGGTCTCAAAATAAGGACAACTCCCCTCCTCTGGCTTTTTCTCAATTCACTTGATTGCTATCAGACCATTCGCAAAGAGCAGAAACACCCAACCTTCCCCTTTCCTGGGTCTCTCCCTTTATGCTCATCACTTGACCAGCTCCTCCTCCAGCGGGCTTCATGTTCAGAAAGGACTGGCCCACCCTCCAGGTGCACTAACTGCTCTCTGTCTCCAGTTTACTCTGTGTGGGGTATGTACATACAAGGATAGATATCAAAAGCAAAAGATCTCTAGGTCACCTAATCTATCCTACTCTAAATGCATGATGATTGCTCCCTGCAGTACATTTTCCAGTGTTTTCTCCAGTCTAGTTTTAAAATGTCCCACATGATGAGGCTTCTTCTACCCCTTTCCTTGGGAGATAGTTTCAGTGAGATCTGTTAGGCTGGGGAACAAAGTTTTCCCTTTCTTAATTTCATCACAACTTCTGTCAGAGTTTCAACCATACTGAATAACTCTTCTCCTTCTTTGGTATTTTGGTATTGCTAACTCCAAGCTTTCAAAAATGAGTCAGGACACCCTAAAATCATGATATTTGATTTTTAAACCAGAGACCTAAAAGAAAATTAGGCTCAAAAAACAGAAGTAAAATTGCTTTAAAAAAGAATGCTGTGATTCTCACTAAATGAAAAGATCCTAGGAACCAGGGCTTTAAGAAAACACCAAATAATGCAAGACTCTTAATAAAATTACAAGAGCTGGCAACACCGTATCTACAACTGATATATGTCTCTAGACTGTTAGCATTTTCCCCATTTGTCTTTGTTTAGCCAAGCCATATATATTTAGCTTTTTAACTTTCTCTGTTACCCACTGGGGAAAATTTTGAGCCATGTGCTCAAATAATTTTGAGCCAATGCTAGGCTTTCAAAGCCTAGCATTGGCATGCACAAGAGCACATTTTGGCTAACTGAGCACTTTATCTCTGTGCATGGAACTATTCAATTTTCATTTGCAAATACCATGTTGCATGCACAGAAATGTTTTCATATGCATTTTTGCGAGATTAGGCACTGAACCCCAGGTGAAAAATTTGGCCCTTTATATCTTGTAACTATGGACCCAGTCTAGAACTCTTTGAATGTAACAGAAGGGCTCTGACTTGAGTGGGCTCATTTTTATTTAATACTAACATCAATATGATTCTATTGTAGTTGTACTAAGACAAACTTCCCTATTTTGAGCCTCTGTTATTCAGGTCAGGAGAAGGAATTGAAAGATGTTATTCCACAGTTTATAGATTAAGAGCTTTGCACAATCTTAAACTTGCATTTGGCACCAGATATTTTCGGCTTTGAACATGAACAATTAGCAAATGTCTAAGGCATCAGTGTTGGAATTCAGCTGGCAGAAGACCTAAAAGGGACAAAATAGACCAGCTTCATTTAGTCTGATTACCCATTGAATACTTCAGATGGAATCCACAAAGGGACTTAGGTGCTGCAATGCTGAGTATCACAGCACCTAACTTTTGGGTGCCTAGAAAATCACAGAAACAACTATGGGATCCACAGTTAGGCACCTAGGCTCCCAGCCAATAAATGGGGAGCGGTAGGCATCTAAGAACATAATCCAAAAAAGCCAGCAGAATTGATGGGGAGCTGCCAACATTAGCCAATAGGAGATGTGGACGAGACAGGTGCCCAAGTCTGGGCTGTGGTGAGGTATGTAGCTCTACATAGCCATCCACGAACAGAAGCCAGCCACCTGGAGTCAGATTAAATAATTTATTGTGGGACCCAGTTAGATACTCCACATAGAATGACCAGAGGAGAAGGTGCTGCCACCCAACTTATACTTTTAGCCCAGTGATTAGAGCAGTCATCTAAGATGGGGGAGAACCCTGATTCAATTCCCTCCTCTCTGCCAGAAGGGGAGAAAGGATCTGAACAGGAGAGTGCTCTGACCACTGAGCCAGGGAGCATTCTGATGCATGGCTCCCTCGGTCTCTGACGTTGGTGTTGTTTCACTGTGGATAACTAATAAAAGAGTCACTGGAGCAGGGAGACTGGATCCCAGGTCTCCCATGTGTGCCCTAACTATGGTGACCAGATGTCTGGTTTTCGACCGGAACACCTGAATGAAAAGGGATCCTAGCAGCTCCGGTCAGGACCGCTGACTGGGCCGTTGACTATCTGGTTGGCAGTGCCGCGCAGTGGGGTTGGCAGGCTCCCTGAGAGCCTCTGTGCCACACGGCTCCCAGGAAGCAGCCGGCATGTCCCCACTCTGGGTCCTATGAGTAAGGGCAGTTAGGGGGCTCCGTACGTGCCCCCCCACCAAGTGCCACCTCTGCAACTCCCATTGACCGTGGTTCCCAGTCAATGGGAGCTGTGGGGGTGGCGCCTGCGGATGAGACAGTACGCAGAGCCACCTGGCTGCGCCTCCACGTAGGAGTCAGAGGGGGGAACATGCCACTGCTTCCGGGAGCTTCTTGAGGTAAGTGCCGCTCAGAGCCTGAACCCCTGACCCCCTCCCAGGCCCTAACCCCCTGCCCTCATCCCCCTCCTGCCCTCCAAACCCCTCATTCCCAGCCCAGAGCACCCTCCTACACCCCATACTCCTCATCCTCAGCCCCACCCCAGAGTCTGTATCCCCAGCCAGAGCCCTCACACCCCGTACATCCCAACCCCCTGCCTGGAGCCCCCTCCTGCACCCTGAACCCCTCATTTCTGGCCCCACCTTGGAACCTGCACCCCTAGCTCATAGTCCATACATCCTCCCACACCCCAACCCCCTGCCTCAGCCCAGAGCCCCTCCCCTCCCAATACTCCTAACCCCTCAGCTCCATCCCCCAGCCTCCTCCTACACCCCTCATCCCTGGCATCACCCCAGAACCCACACCCCCAGCCGGAGCCCTCACCCCCTCTCACATCACAATCCACTGCCTCAGCCTGGAGCCCCCTCCTGCACTCTGAACTCAATTTCTGGCCCCACCCCAGAGCCCACACTCCCAGCGAGAGCCCTCATTCCTTCCTGCACCCCCAGGCCCCTGAGCCAGCCTGGTGACAGTGAGTGAGGGAGGATTACAGTGTCATTTTCACTCTCTCTCTCTCACCCTTTGAGGATAAATATAACTTTCATTAGGCTAGAGGTAGAGAAAGCAAGAGTGTAAGAATTAATCTGTAGTCCAGTGACTGATGCATATTCAAGTATATTTAGCAGCCTGTTCTGATTTGTTGGTTTCTCTATGCCCAGAAGTAGAGATGGCAACTGTTTGCAGCTGACGCACCAAACCCCAGAAATTGCCTTATAATGAAAGGAAAATGAGGGACTATCACTCCCTATGAATGAGACTTGGCAGTTCTGTTTATTTTACCAAGGAAAAGAACCTTCTGAGGCAAAGCTCTATTGTTCCATAGGCTGCTCTGTGTTATTGTTTGCTTATCTGGTAATGGTAGAAAGAAATCAAAGGGCATAAGGAAAGGGTGCAATTCATGCTCTCTAGAGGAGTCATTTCTGCTCTCTAATTAGTTGGCAGCACAGCCAAGGTGCTGTGCAGTGTATGGGGGAGGGGAGGGAAAGTGCTTGTATTTGTTCGCTCTCTTTCTGCTGTCCTTGCCTCAGTTACACTCTGGGGGCTCTAGGTAAGTCAGACTCCTCAAGGCCTTCACCCCACATTGAAGGGTGCAGAAAGAAAGTTTGCAAATGGCTAAAGTGTGGGGATGTAGTTATTGCTTTTATATTTCACTGAACTGAGGGATCAAGCTGGAAATCTAATGCGAGTACAACTTCTATTTTTAAGATGGTTCAGCTTTACAAGCTGGATACATTGCTCTGCTGCTCCTTAAGGCAGTCTACCCTGGAGAAATGCAAACCTGTATTCCAGCACCAGTGCAAGCACTAGTGTGATCTAGCTCCTGGCATTTTTACCACTTTAATCATGAAAACTTCTTGTGACCAGGCTAGTAAAAACACCAGTGCCTTATCTGCATAGCACTCAGCACTAATTCAACTGAACATTGCCAGAATAACAGTATACATTTTTCTAGTGCAGACACACTCATAATGGAAAGATATGAAAATTAAGCAGAACTTGGCAGAAGGAGAGGGAGAATAGGGTAGAGAGAAGAGATTAAGGAACCAGGCAATTTTGAAATACCTTGGGAAAATAATGAGGACTGGAAACTACTGCGGGCTGAAAAGAGTAATAATGCTTAATGTCTTGGATTAGTTGTTGGAAATGAATCCTGGGTAAAAATCAAGGCTGACGGAGGCTGCTGTCTCTTTAAATGGAACGAGCTTGCAAGATGCACCGAAACAGGAAGAGTTTGTTAAAAGCAAACAATGAAGGATCGGAGAACTGGGAAGAGGGTGGGAGAGAGAGCGAGCATTCTATATAGCTGCAAACAGGACAGTGTAGTTTCTGCTTTTGGTACTTTCTTCAGCTTTTACTTAGAAGGTTTATCGTGGTGAAGTCCCCTTTCCTAAGAAGAAACCAGCAGGGAAAAAAAGGAAAAAAAAACAAAAAGTGGAACTAAAAAAGGGGGAACTTTCTATCCTAAAGCAGACATTGTCTCCTGGAGTCTGGTGAGTAGAAAAAAAAAATAAAGAAATTCTATTTTTAACAACTTTGAATTAAGGAAAAAGCTAGAGCGGGTTCTCAATAAACAGAACTTAGCAATTAAATATTGACAAATGTGCAGCAACTATTACAAACTTAAAAACCCATAGGAGGATATGTATAAGCATGCAGTTAACCTTAAAACACTATATTTGTTAGTACCAGGTGTTCTGTTGATTTTTCTCTGACTCCACAGATCTGTGTGTTAATGGGCTAATGATTACATTATTTGTACGAAAAATTGAAATAAATTTCAAATCTCCAGAGTCTAATATAATTTGAGAAGCTACTCTCAACCTATTTTTTTTAAAAAAAATGATATTTGTTACAGCAGGAAACGCCCACGGCATATGTACGATCCCCCTGTATCATGTTTCATGGGACCTTTAAGACAATGGGGCCAATCCTGTAAAATGCGAATTGCTGCTTGAGAAGTACTAAGCCTCCTCAGTTCTGAATGTCCCTGTGTTACCGGCGGCAAGTGCTGGAGGCGGCAGTAACAGGGTTCGCTGCCCGGTGTGCTTCGCTCCAATGAATACACCAGGGTGGAGAAGCAAAGTTTATTTGAGATCTCAAAGCGGTGCGAGGAGACAGACACGTCTCAGATCAGGCACACAGCAAAAAGCAGTTTTTCTGTCTTTATGCTTTACAGGAACAAAGCCCCTCCTTTTCTCCCCCCGTTCCCACAGTAAGTTTACATTCAAGCAGTGAAGTCATATTGTTAAAAAGCAGCTTATAAACCTGGTTCATTAGTAACTTTCTGTGAACTGCTTTCTCTTCTCACTCCCTTGCTTCGTTCCTACCTCCCATTTACTTCACACAGGCTTAAGATGCGAGAGCTAGCTAATAGCAGCCCAGCTGCACATTCCATTCTAGCTGCCAGTCTGCTAGCTCCAGTAGAATTCAAACATAATTCAACATGGAGGAAGTTTTGGTTCATAATAGGCCCAGAGCAAGGAGGCTTCATCCACACTCGTGGTCTTCCACCCCCCCCCCCCCCCAGTTACCTGGGGGTGTGTGCCTAATGACACCAACACCTGGAAGTTGGGAATGTTCAGTGCCTTCCAGATGGTGCTAACAACCATGTAGGATTGGGCGCTGGAGCCGATTGAGTGGATGTTAGGTGATTTTGGTGAGGTTTGCTTTGTTAAAATCCTGACTCTATTGAAGTCCAGGGGTGTTTGCCATTGATGTCAGGGTAGCCAGGATTTCACCCTATGTTTTTAAAAGGAGAGGCAGTTAAGGTTTGCAAGATCATGCCCTTATTTACGAGTAAGCCTTACATAATGGGGGGACATTTGCATGAACAAAGGTTATGTGCAGCAGTAAGGATGTGTTCTGTAGGGTTTACATCAAGCTTTAGAGTTATATTGTAGTCTTATTAGGAAGAGGATCAGTATTTTCTTGTGGCATTGTGAAATGTACAAGCAGGATCCTGAAGTCAGGGAGCTGTGCTAGTGACATCAAAGGACTGCTTTGCACAAGTAAGGGCTGGATTCCAACCGGATTGCTGTGTTCTGCAGTGTGTGTATGAACAAAATGTATTCCTGTCCTATGGGACTATATATTATTACATAATAGAGCTGGTGGAAAGGTTTTAAAAAAGCAATGCAACATAACAAGGGGCAGGGAAAAGCAGAAATTGCACATTTAACTGAAGTTGTGTTACACTCAGCATAATGGGGCTTCTGTTAGGCTGGCAGCAAACACAGGCTCAGATTCTACAGTAGGATCTTCATGGTCAGATCCTTGCAATTGCATGAAGTCCCACTCAATTTAATGGAGCTGTGCTTGGGTTTAAGGGTCCCCCACCAGATCTGATTAAAGAAGTAGGACTGTAGGTGTGTGCTCGACTTATGGTAGATTTTAAGTTAGTCCATAATCCAACAATATATAATATTTAGCTATATCACATGGTGGGAATATGGGAAATGGAAGAATTTAAAAATGCAATGCAAAAATCTGTTATTGGTTCATACAATGTATCAATACATTAATTGAGCCAATGGTCATAATGGGTCAAGTTCTTCTCCTTTATAGCAGCATAAATACGGAAGAATTCCACTGAAGTAGGCCTGTAATAAGATCTATGAGAGCTTACTCTTGCTTAATTTCATGAAAATCAGAGCTTTCATGGAGGAACAAGATTTAAAAATATTATTGTAAAACAATTTGGCAGAAGAACACAGGTATAGAAGCTGTACCTGTAACTTAATTTTCTTTTTGAAACAGACTTGTTGTTTCTACTGTAAAACAAAACTTTGTCTAACATGTTTGAAAAGATACTATATTAAAATGAATTTGTTTAAATGAGCTAACTGAATATTCTATAGAAACTGATTATACTGTTGTATCAAGAACAAGAGTCAAAAAAGATATCTGGCTTCAGAATGCCTATCCTAATAAAGCATTGGAAACACTCTAAATTGGAAAGTGTTTAAAATAAATGGGCAAAATTCTGCTCTGACGTCTATGACTGTAGAATCAGGGGCTAAATACAAAGCATTATGTATTTTAATAAATCCCTATCCAGTATGGCACACAAGCACATGGTAACTAAGCACATGAGCAATCTAATCAATGGGACTACTCCTGTTTAAAGTGAGGCAGGTGCTTAAACACCTTACTGAATCTGGACCTAAAATCATGGTCTGATAACATTTGTGCTCTTGCAAGTAGCTTACCTTTATTACTAGTAACATCACTAGTTAGTCAGATGAAGAATTTTATTTAAAGGTAAAAGTTATCACTTCTGCATTTTATTTGCCCTTTCCGGTGCTCTTAACTTGGATTTTGACTATTTAGTTTCACTTTCATTTCTTATCTGTTTCTTAGCAGCTTCTTTTTACAATCCTCATGCGGTTAGGACAATGCTGAAATGTTTGGGTTCCAAAAGGGGATGTTTAAAGAAACAGTCTTTTAAACAAACTGTAAATAAATATTTTACTAATGCATTAGAATATTAAAAATGGGGGGGGGGGGGGGGGAGAGTTAAAAATCCAATATACCCATCACTTTAACTTGCTTTTTTATATTTCTCTCAAGTTAGAGAGAATTAAGTCAGTTTCACTACTGGATTCTTAAGGTTGAGGTTTCAAAGACAACAGGGAAGTGTTTATTTTTTGTTTGTAAAAACAGCTGTTTTAAGAGCAATATTTAAAATGTTGGAACGTTTCAATGGGGGGTTAGGTTTTATTAAAAATCCCCCTGTGACAGGGTGACCTCACCTGAAGCATCCTCCAGCATCAGGTTGCAGCAGAACAAGCACCCCTGCTTCAGCATTCCTCTTTCAGAGATCCCAGTAACACCATACACGTTTTTCTGATTCACGAATACCCTCCAGGGGCAGGCAGGGGAGGATTTACTAAAACAGAGATCAAATAATCCATAGCAAAAGCCCCAACCAGTCCATTTCTCACACCCAGTGATATAGTTAGCAAAATCCTGTAGCCTCTAGTCCCTCCCCATAACACATACCACACTCCAGCATCTTCCACCACACAGAGGCTCTTCTTCAGTCATCTCCTGTTCTTTTACCAGAACAGTCACCCCAGCCCTTCTAGCTAAAGTGAAACCCTACTGTTCTCAGGAGGAAACCCCCACAGCCTCTCTTCTGGGAGTTCATCCTCACTAAGGTAGCATCCCTCACTTCCCCTGACCTTTTCATGGGTCATCTGGGCCCAGCTTCCCATGCATGGAGACACCAGTAGGTAAGACCCTCTGCTGTTCCCTGGCCTTTCACCTTCTGGCTTAGAAGTCACAAGCAAGCCCCTCTTGGCCTTCAACCCTCTCCAGTCCTGGATCTTTGGCTTGGGAATTCACCTCTCTTATTACTCACCTACCTACAGGAGCTACCTAAAGCTTCCTTCAGAGATCCTAACAACTCTCACCTGTCCTGACATACCTTTCAAGGACCTCTTATTTATAGGACCCAGCTGCTCTTTCTTAGCCCTGGTCTACACTACGAGTTTAGGTCGAATTTATTAGCGTTATTTCGATTGATCCGTGCACCCGTCCACACGACGAAGCCCTTAACATCGACTTCTAGGGCTCTTAAAATCGATCTCGCCACTCCACCCCCAACGAGGGGATTAGCGCTTAAATCGATATTGCCGAATCGATGTAGGCTAGTGAGGACGCAATTCGACGGTATTGGCCTCCTGGATCTATCCCACAGTGCAACATTTGACCGCTCTGGACAGCAGTCTGAGCTCCAATGCTCCGCCCAGGTAGACAGGAAAAGCCCCGCGAACTTTTGAATTTCATTTCCTGTTTGGCCAGCGTGGTGAGCTGCAGGTGAGCGCAGATCTCATCAGCAGAGGTGACCATGATGGAGTCCCAGAACCGAAGACGAGCTCCAGCATGGACCGATGGTGAAGTACGCGATCTGATCGCTGTATGGGGAGACGAAACCGTGCTAGCAGAGCTACGGTCCAAAAGAAGAAACGCCAATACATATGCCAAAGTCTCCAAGGGCATGCAGGACAGAGGCTACAACAGGGACGCGCAACAGTGCCGCGTGAAAATTAAGGAGCTCAGGCAAGCCTACCAAAAAACCAGAGATGCAAACAAACGCTCTGGGTCAGAGCCCCAGACATGCTGCTTCTATGATGAGCTGCATGCCATTCTAGGAGGTGCAGCCAGCACTGACCCACCCATGTGGTATGACTCCGTATGTGGATCATCAGAAACCACAGAGGAGCATGATGATGATAATGATGCTGAAAATAGCGCCCAGACACAGCAAGGAAGCGGAGAAGCCCTTTTCCCCGACAGCCAGGAACTCTTTGTCACCCTGGAGCCAGTACCCTACGAACCCACCCAAGGCGTGCTCGATGCAGGAGAAGGGACCTCTGGTGCCTCTGGTGAGTGTACCTCTGTTAATTAATACATGTTTTATAAGCAAGCGTGTTTAATGATCAATTCGCGGCCAGTACAGCTACAGCTACTGGAAAACTCTGTTAACATGTTCGGGGATGGAGCAGAAATCCTCCGGGGACATCTCCAGAAAGATCTCCTGGATGTACTCCCAAAGCCTGTGCAAAAGGTTTCTGGGGAGGGCAGCCTTATCCTGTGCTCCGTGGTAACACACTCTACCACGCCAGGCCAGTAGCACGTAGTCTGGAATCATTGCTTTGCAAAGCATGGCGGCGTATGGTCCCGGTGTTTGCTGGCATTCAAGCAACATCCGTTCTTTATCTGTCTGTGTTATCCTCAGAAGAGTGATATCATTCATGGTCACCTGGTTGAAAGAGGGGAATTTTATTAAGGGGGTATTCAGAGGGGCTCCGTCCCTGCTGGGCTGTTTGCCTGTGGCTGAACAGAAATCTTCCCCGCTGTGACCCACGCGGTGCGGGGAGGGGGAACAGCGAACATCTTGGATGTGTGTCTGTGTGTGTGTGGGGGTGTCGATTAGGTTCGCGCTGCACGTTAACCCGAAAACCGCCGCCCCTCCCTTTTCAATTGCCAACCAGTTTTAAATTGCCAGCCCAAAGGCTGTTTGTTATGGGAAATGAGGGGGTTGCTGTTTGAAAACATTCCCACCTGTTATGAAGGTTAAAGAAGCCTATAGACTGTGGCTTACCATGGCTGCCTGCAAGCCGAATTCTGTTGCCCGCCGGACCTGCTTGTGTGATCTCTCACACCAAACCGGCAGACCCTCAATATAACAGGCAAAGTGCAACCTTCGACCAAATGCATATGTGATATGTAATGTTTGGAGCATTGTTCTCTAATATGTGTCTTTTAAACTACTCCTCTCCCGTTTGTTTCCTCCCGCAGCTGCAAATGTTTCAACGCCACCCCCTTCATCACCGTCCCAGAGGCTAGCGAAGATTAGAAGTAAAAAAAAAAGGAATCGAGATGAAATGTTCTCAGAACTCATGGAATCCTCCCACACTGAAGCTGCCCAGCAGAATGCGTGGAGGCAGACACTGTCGGAGTCCAGGAAGGCAGAATTTGATCGTGCGGACAGGTGGCGTGCTGAAGACAATGACTGGCGGGATGAAGAGAGACAGCGGCGGGATGAAGAGAGTAGGTGGCGTCAGCGTGCAGAGAGAAGGCAGGATGCAATTCTGAGGCTACTGGAGGATCAAACGGAAATCCTCCGGCTTATGGCTGAGGAAAGGCGTAGGGTTCAGGAAAGGCCGCCTGAGCCCAGACCGCCACTACAGCCCCTGTGCAACCAACAGCCCTCCTTCCCGAGTCCCATAACCTCATCCCCGAGACGCCCAAGAACGCGTTTGGGCGGCCTCCGTGCACCCAACCACTCAAGTCAAGAGAACAGTCCAAGCAAGAAAGGGCTGGCATTCAATAAGTTTTAAAGTGCTGTGTGTCCTTGTCCTTCCCTCATCCCCTCCTCCACCACCCATCCTGGTGCTTCCCTTCCTCCACCAGCTATCCCGGGAGACTGTGGCAGTTAGCCCCATAGTTCCCCCTCTTTGTTTTACGAATTAATAAAGAATGCATGATTTTTAAGCAACCATGACTTTATTTCCTCTGCGAGCGGTGATCGAGGGGGGGAGGGCAGGGCGGTTTGGGTAAAGGGAAGTAGAGTGAATGAAGGGGCGGGGCTTTTCATTACAGGGGAAAAACAGAACTTTCACACAGCATCCTGGCCATTCATGAAACTGGTTTTCAAAGCTTCCCTGATGTGCAACGCACCCTGCTGTACTCTTGTAATAGCCCTGGTGTCTGGCTGCGCATAACCAGTGGCCAGGCGATTTGCCTCAACCTCCCACCCCGCCATAAACGTCTCCCCCTTACTCTCACAGATATTGTGGAGCGCACAGCAAGCAGTAATAATAATGGGAATATTGTTTTCGCTGAGATCTAACCTAGTCAATAAACTTCACCAGCGAGCTTTTAAATGACCAAATGCACATTCCACCACCATTCTGCACTTGCTCAGCCTATAGTTGAAAAGGTCCTGACTACTGTCCAGGCTACCTGTGTATGGCTTCATGAGCCATGGCATTAAGGGGTAGGCTGGGTCCCCAAGGATAACTATAGGCATCTCAACATCCCCAACGGTTATTTTCTGGTCTGGGAAGAAAGTCCCTTGCTGCAGCAGCCGAAACAGACCAGAGTTCCTGAAGATGCGAGCGTCATGTACCTTTCCCGGCCATCCCACGTTGATGTTGGTGAAACGTCCCTTGTGATCCACCAGTGCTTGCAGCACTATTGAAAAGTAACCCTTTCGGTTTATGTACTCGCTGGCTTGGTGGTCCGGTGCCAAGATAGGGATATGGGTTCCGTCTATCGCCCCACCGCAGTTCGGGAACCCCATTGCTGCAAAGCCATCCAGTATGAGCTGCACATTTCCCAGACTCACAACCCTTGGTACCAGCAGCTTGGTGATCGCCCTGGCTACTTGCATCACAACAGCCCCCACTGTAGATTTTCCCACTCCGAATTGATTCGCGACTGACCGGTAGCTGTCTGGCGTTGCAAGCTTCCACAGGGCTATCGCCAGTCGCTTCTGTACTGTGAGGGCTGCTCTCATCTTGGTGTTCTGGCGCTTCAGGGCAGGGGAAAGCAACTCACAAAGTTCCATGAAAGTGCCCTTACGCATGCGAAAGTTTCGCAGCCACTGGGATTCATCCCAGACCTGCAGCACTATGTGGTCCCACCAGTCTGTGCTTGTTTCCCGGGCCCAGAATCGGCGTTCCACTGTATCAACAAGCCCCATTAACACCATGATGTCCACCTTGCGGGGGGGCCTTTTTTGAGAGAGGTCTGTGTCCATGTCCTCATCACTGTCCTCAGGGCGCTGCTGTCGCCTCCTCGCCTGCTGTAGCTGTAGCAGCTCCTGGTTCTCGTTCTGCATATACTCCTGGACAATGCGCGTGGTGTTCATAACGGCGAGAACAGCCGCGGTGATCTGATCGTGCTCCATGCTTTCCCTGGTATGCTGTTTGCAGGACAGCAGAGTGGCAGCAGAAGCAGCGGGTGGATAACAATGGAGTCGGCAATATGGCGCCCATATGAAAAAAGGCGCGAAAGGATTTTTTGCTCCCCCCTCAGTTGCTTTCACGGAGGGAGGGGGGAGCAAGGGTTAGGCTCATTTCCTTCTAGCTGCAGATGGTACAATATGCGGTGAGCAAGGAGGCGCCTTCCCTTCTAGCAGCAGATGGTACAATATGCTTGATATCCATCATCATCTCCTGGCCCCCTCAAGGATTGAACTCGCAACCCCGGGTTTAGCGGGCCAACGCTCAGACCGCTGAGCTATCCCTCCGCCCGTGTTCCAGGCAGTACTGAATCTCCCTTAAACAAAACGTAAAAAAGAGAATGACCAGAGTCACTCTGGTCACTCCCATTTATGTCCAAGCGCCCCCGGCCAGCCACACCATAGGCCGCCGGCCAGGAGCACACGAATACCAATCATATTGTACAATCTGCTGCGAGAAGGAAAGGAGCTTCTGCTGTGTGGTCCCGCGACTACCAGCCTCAGGCGGAATGGCCCCCTCAAGGATTGAACTCGCAACCCCGGGTTTAGTGGGCCAACGCTCAGAACGCTGAGCTATCCCTCTGCCCGTATTATAGTGTGACTGAATCCCCACTAGACCTAATGTCCAGGCGTACGCTGGAGATGTACGGTAATTGTGAGCTGAGCAGGCTTCCGTAGCAAACACGGAAACCCCGGAAAAAAGGCGCGAAAAATATTGCTTTCACGGAGGGAGGGATGACATGTACCCAGAACCACCAGCGACAATGTTTTCTGCCCCATCAGGCTTTGGGATCGCAACCCAGAATCCCAATGGGCGGCGGAGACTGCGGGAACTGTGGGATAGCTACCCGCAATGCAATGCTCCGAAAGTCGATGCTAGCCCCGCTACTCTGGACACAGTCAATCGACCTCATGGTGTTAACGCTTGTGTGTGGGGACACACACAATCGATTCCATAAATTCGGGTTTTAAAATATCGACTTCTATAAATTCGACCTAATTCTGTAGTATAGACGTACCCTTAAGCTCCATTTAGGATGCAGCTGGTGAATCACAGGCACGCTGGCTTCTTCCTTCTTTAGGGCTAGTACCACTCTGTGACACCTTGATTTTTACAAAATTTTTATTTTGGGACAAGTTTAAATTGGCTTTTAAAAAAACAAACAAAAAAACAACAACCACCCTGTTTTCACTGAAATAAAAAAGTTAAAACATTTCCAGTTGGACTTTAAACAACAAAAACCAAGTTTAAACAAAACCTAAATTTTTGGGATGTGACTGAGTTTAATTTTTTCAACAAGGGAGTGCTACTGTATCGGAGGGGCAGATTAAATGTTTTAGATAATTTAAAATTATCAAATTGTGTTGTAGTGTATATAGCATAGGTGAGAGTACTTGATGATAAGTCTGGCTTACTTTATAGTAAGTGTTAATGTACATACTTTACCAAAATGATTATCACTTGTACTGTATGTGTTCATTTTTCTTTTGTAGATAGAACAATGAGAGATCCCCTTCCCAGTTGGGTCTGCTTGTCTTTCAGCCTGTTGACCTTCTCCTTGCTTTGTGTAACAGCTGAGAACCAATGTAAGATCAGAAATCAAGTGGCTGACTGCAGTCATCTAAAGCTGAAGCAAATCCCTTCAGATCTCCCAATTAATATAACAGCATTGGACATTTCTCATAACCAGCTAAACAAGCTACCACCTGCAAATTTAACAAAGTACAACCAGCTTATTTACTTGGATGCAGGATCCAACACTCTCTCTAAACTTCAGCCAGAACTGTGCCAAACTTTGCCCCTGTTAAAAGTTTTGAAGCTGCAACATAATCAGTTGCATGAGCTCACTGACAATGTTTTTGCTTCCTGTTCTAGCTTGACTGAGCTCAACTTAGGGTACAACATAATAGAGATCAAAAGCAATCCTTTCAAAAACCTGAAGGTAAGATATATAGAAATATTCCTTTTCATTTTCTAACAGGGAAGAGGGGAAGAGAAGAAATTACTGAATTAAAATCCAATGCATCTCCAGAGCTGGTCATGGTCCTCATCTGGGAAGGTCCAATACACTTAAAATTCAATTTTTAATTTTTATAATTTTGTCAGCTAATACTGATGTTTATTTTTAAGCATTTCATTATTTTTATCAGTTTGAATGTTCACAGCTATGGGAAATTATGGGTGGGGCCAGACAATTATTTAATGGCAGTAGATGTTGAGATTCAAAAAGTTAAACTCTATAACTGTTAAAACACAAGTTGTTAACATTACATGTCAAAATATACAAGGTAAATAACCTTAAATCAAACTTGAGCAGAATTTTTCTTACTTTGTGTATCTGTAAATTTTTATTACAATTGATGGAAATATTTCCATCAATCGGTTTGTGTGTGTACAGTGAAATTGATGTTTATCGACATTTACCTATAAATAGCTATGACTTCCAAGCCTAAATATACTCTTCTTCATTCTCTGGAGAAGAAGCAACCTATTGTTAATATTAACTTCTACAGCCTTTTTATTTTCCCAAAGAATGTCCCACTGGAGTAGAGCAGAATGGAGTCTCTGCCACCTCTGTGGGGTCCTTCCCTCTATCCCCTTCTTCCTCTTCTGAGGCCTCTCTGTATACAGGGTCCAGGGTCTGTGATGGGGGAAAAGTGGCAAGTGGGCAGATCTGGAGAGAAGATAATACAACCTGAGGAAAATGAAAAATCAGATAGGAAAAACAGCGGAATGTAGAATGACTTAAAATCTCCTAAATTTACTGCAAGTTTTTCTCCTTTTTGTCCAAGTCTAGTAGGTAGTATGTTTTGTGTGTCAACTTTCCATATTACACATTTGTGACTTTCTTTACCAAGCTGAAGGGTTACATTTCTTTCCTTTTTCAGGCCTCTGAGCTTTTGGGGCCTATATGAATTTGTAGCTGCTAGCCAACATGGTCATCTGCTTAGAATTTGTCAGCATTCTTCTGCATTGGGTGGTTGTCAAAGTAACCACAGTCTATTTATCAGTAAACTGATCTCCGGCAGCTCAAGTGAGTGTTGTGGTTACCCTGACCAGCTAAGCTCTCTTTTAGCAGTTGGGGAATCACCAGAACACAGAATTGCTCTGGCTATGCTCCTGGTATTCCCCCTATGCTACTTTATGATTACCCCAGAGTGTGGGGATATATGATTATTTAGATAAGCAGGTTTTGTGCCTTTAGCCACTTCAGGGCCGCAGTCTAGCCTTAGCTAATACTGTGAGGCTGGCAAAGTAGTATTATAAGTCCCATTTTTTATTTGAGGAAATAGATCCTTGAAGATATTAACAAGCTTGCCCACGGTTACAAGTTATTAGAATTCAAGTCTAACTGTGACGGCCAATGTTTAATGTACTAAAATACAGTGCCTCCCAGATTACTTTATCCCTCTGTATGACCACTTTTATAAAAATAGGACTGTGGTAATACTTCATTTGTAGTCTCAAAGGACATAGCAAAAGTGGGTAATAATTGTTAGCTACATTTTACATGTGGGTTAAGTAACACCATAAGGAGAGTTTCGCGAGGGAGTTTTCCAGGTGAAGGAGAAGCGATTACGGTTGGGGTAAGTTTGTTGTCTGTAGCATGTGTGTGTTTGTGCTTGCTGCTTGACTGAAATATACCATGTGCTCTGTTTGTTTGGAGGACTGTGTGCTGACCGTGTGTGTGCTGAGCCTAGAGGCCTGCTAGGCAAGGCTGAGAGCTTCTTAAGGAGGCTTTGATCCCTAAGCACTTTAGCACTCATCAACCCTTACCTGGAGGCGGGGCTACTCAGGGAGACCAGGACTTTAAAAAGCCCGCTCCTAAGTGACCAGAGGAGCTAGCGACCAGGAGCAGCTAACAGGGGAGTTTCGTGAGGGAGTTTAGAGGAGGAAGTGTGAACCAAGGGGCTAGATACACTTAACATTCTTTTAACTTAAAGCCAAGAACCCCTTGATGAAAACAAAGGAACTAGCTGCAAGAGTAAAAAGATAATGGAGGCAGAAGTCCAGCAACAGAGTGGGGGCTATCCAGTTTATTGTACCCATTGCAGCATGTATGATTACCTGCCCTGTGGGCAGATGGTATGTATGCATTTGGTGCAAGGAGCTCTTGACCCTCAGAGACTGTATACGTGCTTTGGAGACCAGAGTGGCTGAACTGGAGGAGCTAAAGAGGTATAGAGATGAGACTTTGCAGGACACAGTAGAATGGTCCCACCACCGGTCTGACAGCCTCTGTGCTGTGGAGGAGGATGAAAGTCTCAGAGAAGGAGAACATCCAACTGGAGCAGAGGGAAATGATCCCATAGTTGGGACCCTCCTTCCAAATGATGTCGTGGTATCCTTTCACACTGAGGATACCTCTCCAGGGAAGGGAACTCCAGTTATTAGGGGATTCGATCATTAGAAACATATAGATAGCTGGGTTTGAGATGACCAGGAGAACTGCATGGTGACTTGCCTGCCTGGTGCAAAGGTTGTGGATCTCTCGAGGCATCTAGATAGATTTATGTGTAGTGCTGGGGAGGAGCCGGTGGACGTGGTACATGTAGGTACCAATAACATAGGGAAGGATAGGAGAGAGGTCCTGGAGCCCAAATTTAGGCTGCTAGGTAAGAGATTGAAGTCCAGGACCTCCAGGGTAGTATTCTCTGAAATGCTTCCAGTTCCTTGTGCAGGGACACTTAGACAGGCAGAGCTGCAGGATCTCAATGCGTGGATGAGACTATGGTGTAGGTAGGAAGGAGGAGTTTAGATTTATTAGGAACTGAGGAAATTTTTGGGAAAGGGGGAGCCTATACAGGGAGGATGGGTTCCATCTAAACCAAAATGGAACCAGATTGCTGGCATTTAAAATTAAAAAGATCGTAGAGCAGTTTTAAAAATAAGGGCTGGGGGAAAGCCGACAGGTGTGGAGGAGCACATGGTTTGGACAGCGACATCCTTAGGGGAGGATCTACTAATGGAGATTCTCTGTATCCTAGTAAGGAGGAGAGGATGGAAGATGATAAAATACAGGTAGGATCTGATGAGAAACATGATAAAAAATCAGATGAAGAAAAGTCCCATTCAGTTACATCATGTAATGGCAGACAGCTGAAAAGTGACAAGTTTTTAAAGTGCTTATATACCAATGCTAGAAGTCTAAATAATAAGATGGGTGAACTAGAGTGCCTCATACTAAATGAGGATATTGATATAATAGGCATCACAGAAACTTGGTGGAATGAAGATAATCAATGGGACACAGTAATATAAGGATACAAAATATATCTGAATGACAGAACAGGTCGTGCTGGTGGGGGAATGGCACTATATGTGAAAGAAAGCATAGAATCAAATGAAGTAAAACTCTTAAATGAACCAAACTGTAGCATAGAATCTCTTTGGATAGCAATTCCATGCTCTAATAAGAATACAGCAGTAGGGATATATTACCGACCACCTGACCAGGATGGTGATAGAGACTGTGAAATAATTAGGGAGATTAGAGAGGCTATTAAAATAAAAAACTCAGTAATAATGAGGGATTTCAATTATCCTCATATTGACTGGGTACATGTCACCTCAGGACGTGATGAAGAGAGAGTTTCTTGACACCTTAAATGACTGATTCTTGGAGCAGCTAGTCCTGGAACCCACAAGAGGAGAGACAATTCTTGATTTAGTCCTAAGTGGAGCACAGGATCTGATCCAAGAAGTGAATATAGCTGGACTGCTTGGTAATATAATTAAATTTAACATCCCTATGGTGGGGAAAACACCACAGCAGCCCAACACTGTAGCATTTAATTTCAGAAAGGGGAACTACACAAAAATGAGGAGGTTAGTTAAACAGAAATTAAAAGGTACATCGCCAAAAGTGAAATCCCTGCAAGCTGCATGGAAACTTTTTAAAGACACCATAATAGAAGCTCAACTTAAATGTATACCCCAAATTAAAAAAAACATAGTAAGAGAACCAAAAAAAGGGCCACTGTGGCTAAACAACAAAGTAAAAGAAGCAGTGAGAGGCAAAAAGGCATCCTTAAAAAGGGAAGTTAAATTCTTTTTTGGCCTTCCTAATTATGAGGAACAGTTAGCTAAAGACTGAAAAAGTAATAGCAAAAGCTTTTCTAAGTACATCAGAAACAGGAAGCCTGCTAATCAACCAGTGGGGCTACTGGATGATCAAGATGTTGAAGGAGCTTCTTGAGGGGGTCAACAAGCATGTAGAGAGGGGGGAATCCAGTGGATATAGTGTACTTAGATTTTCAGAAAGCCTTTGACAAGGTCCCTCACCAAAGGCTCTCAATCAAAGTAAGCAGTCATGGGATAAGAGGGAAAGTTGTCTCGTGGATGGGTAACTGGTTAAAAGATAGGAAACAATGGGTAGGAATAAATGGTCAGTTTTCAGACTGGAGAGAGGTAAATATTGGTGTCCCCCAGGGGGTCTGTACTCAGTCCAGTTCTATTCAACATATTCATAAATGATCTGGAAAAAGGGGTAAACAGTGAGGTGGCAAAATTTGCAGATGATACAAAATTACTCAAGACCATTAAGTCCCAGGCAGACTGCGAAGAGCTACAAAAGGCTCTCTCAAAACAGGGTGACTGGGCAACAAAATGGCAGATGAAATTCAATGTTGATAAATGCAAAGTAATGCACATGAGGAGAGATTAATAAGACTGGGACTTTTCAGCTTGGAAAAGAGACGACTAAGAGGGGATATGATTGAGGTCTATAAAATCATGACAGGTGTGGAGAAAGTAAATAAGGAAGTGTTATTTACTCCTTCTCATAACACAAGAACTAGGGGTCACCAAATGAAATTAATAGGCAGCAGGTTTAAAACAAACAAAAGGAAGTACTTCTTCACACAATGCACCATCAACCCGTGGAACTTCTTGCCAGAGGATGGTGTGAAGGCCAAGACTATAATAGGGTTCAAAAAAGATCTAGATAAGTTCATGGAGGATAGTGCCATCAATGGCTTTTAGCCGGGATGGTGTCCCTAGCCTCTGTTTGCCAGAAGCTGGGACTGGACGACAGGGGATGGATCACTTGATGATTCCCTGTTCTGTTCAAAAGACTTTATTCTCCATTTCATTTGATTAACGCAGCACAGGAGAGAGTGGGGAAGGCCAAAATGGTTCTAAGCCTCCTTTGTGCTAGTTCCTGCTATTCTGGCTTGGCTGAATATCCTCCCCTTAATATAGCATGCGGGGCTGTGATAAGAGTGAACATAGGGCTATTCCACCAGCTCAGCATTAATCTGGGGGCTGCATAAAAGGGCCTTAGAACAACAGAGAATTGAGCCAATGGGTAGGTTCTAAACACTTTTCTTACATTGGCTGGCTGCTTTAGGCTAGTCTGATCAACCCCTTTAAACTCTGTGCTACAGTTAACTGCTCTGTAACCCATTGGAATGTTGAAATGCAACTAGATAATGTTTACTAAGTAAAAGGATTAAGGCCACTCAGAGGGAGTGGTGAGAATAGAATTCAAGTCCTGGGCTGTTTGCTGTCCTTTAGGCCTTTCGCAGGAGGAGGAGTTTTAGATAAGCAGCTTGCTTTTTACCATGTCATGGCAGGTCAAGATCACCCAGTGATTGAGGCTGGAGGTAGTTTGCTGGTTCCTTTTCCCTGTGTGTGGTGTCAGGGGGCTTTCTCCTGCAGGAGACTGGAGGTTGGTCATCTAGCTTAAGGATTTCCGTAATGGGTGACATCTGATGTAGACAGAATATTGCCTTCCAATGTATGTGTTTCTCCCTGTGACAATTTTTGTTCTATTGCTCTCCTAATTGTGATAATGTGACCAATTTTTAACCTCAGAATGGCTAAAATAATTCAAAGGTGTCTAACTTGTTACTGTATTTTCACCTGTTTTTTTCTCTCCAGAATTTGAACATACTGGATGTATCTCATAATCGTTTGCTTTCTACAAAATTAGGATCCCAGCAACAGTTGGAGAGCCTTCGTGAGCTTGTGCTGTCAGAGAATAAAATCACTGAGTTAAAAAAGGAAGAACTAGATTTTCTTAGCAACACTTCCTTAAATAGGCTGGACTTATCAGCAAACCCACTGAAAGAGGTAAGAAATACAAGACCACATCCTGAGCTGGTGTAA
The DNA here is from genome assembly GCA_033296515.1 of Macrochelys suwanniensis. Taxonomy (NCBI): domain Eukaryota; kingdom Metazoa; phylum Chordata; order Testudines; family Chelydridae; genus Macrochelys; species Macrochelys suwanniensis. The sequence goes on from CM065779.1 coordinate 81,251,479, forward strand.
ATCATTTACACCAGCTGAAGATCTGACCTATAATTTTTCTATTTTGCAATCACTGATAAAAGAATGGTATTCATTTTGGTCAGGGGTAATATTGTGCATTTTATTACAACAGAACATGATTTTATTCTTGATGATGTGAGTTGGTTTATTATGTAGATGGAGTAAGATTTCTGGTGCACTTAACTACTCATTTCCTTTTGTTTAAGCATTTGGGATCTGTAAAGATGCAATATTGTTATCACTCAGTCTTAACTAGTAGTAAAGGGCACGATCCAGCTTCCACTGAAATAAATGGGAGCAGGATTGCGTCACATTTAGTAACCAAACGTACATCTACACTGCATTTTAAAACCTGTGGCAGTGAGTCTTGGAGCCCAGGTCTACAGACTTGGGCTCGTGCTAAGAACAGCTACGTGTGGACAAAGGGTTCAGGCTCTGAAGGTTGGGTTGGAGAGGGCATCAGAGCCTGAGCTCCAGTCCAAGCCACAGCTTCTTCACTGCTGTTTTTAGTGCCATAGGTCGAGGCCTGTAAGCTTGAGACTATAGACCAGGCCTCTGAAACTTGCTGCTGTGGATTTTAAAATGTAGTGTAGACATATCCTAAGAAAATACATTCAACCATAGTAGCTAGAGAAGATAAGCAGCAACATTAATGTACCACGAGTACTCAAAATAGCCATTCCATCTCTTTCCCCCAAACTTAGAGATGTCAGCCAGGGAAATGCAATGAAATACTATAAAAACAAAAAATAAATGTACTAACCTCTTTTTTCCACAATATTGTCTGTCTTTTTTCATGTTTCTCTCTAGTTTTTTCTTGAAAAGAAGCATCCATTTTCCTTTCCCTCTTTCTCCTTTGCATTTGTTCTCTGCTGTCCACTTCCTTTACTCTCTTGCATTGTATTCTCTTCCCCATTGCCCTTCCTTTGTTCACGGTCACCCTCTTTCCTTGTTCCTTATCTATGTGCTATTGCCCACTTTTGTTTTTCTGTTTCTCGTCTTCCTTTCTTCTCTCTCCTGCATATTTCTCCCCCCCTCCTATGGAATCTTCCCTGGCATCACACCACCTCTCCGACTGTTTTAACTGAAGTTCCAATGGCTCTGGTTATCAATGCATTGTACTAGAACTGCCAACATCTGGGTTTTATTCCTAGTTCTGCCATAAACAGCCCTTTGGTATCTCAGACAAACTAGTTAATCAGTCTGGCTGATCATTTCCTAACCTTTACCTAGCTCACAGAGATGGTGTTAAGCTAAATTCATTCATGTATGCAAAGTGCTTGGATACTATGGAAATGAGTACAGTAGAAAAGCATACAAATAGATTTAAAAGTATTCCATGTTTTCTTTCATTTAGTGTCATATTGACACTTCTTGACAATAGATTAGTAAATGAAGCCTCACAGGAAATACATGGCAGAGAGATTTGTTATATATATTTCCAAGTTACCTCTAAAGATTGTGAGTTAAATGAGATTAGACACAGAATTTCAACTCACTTTCATGTATCTACTATAAAAGTAAGGTAGGTTGTTTTCCTTACTGATGCAAAATATTAATTTTCAGGGGTATTACTACAGTGTTTTGAACCATTACTATAGAAATATAACACATTTTAAAACAAAGTTTGGTTAAGTCCTGTGGAATTTAGTGAAAATCTACAAGTTAATTTAAATTGTATGCTTGGTCTATCATAGTGATTTGAAGAACTTTCCAGGTTTTGGCTTTGTGGAACAACTTTCTTAGGTGATTTTTTTCTTTTAATGTCAAAATCATTAATTTTTTTCCCTTCTAGTTTCACACAGGCTGTTTACATGCAGTTGGAAATCTGTATGGCCTTGTGCTGAACAATGTTGAACTCGGTGAAAATCACACAGAGAAACTTTGCTTGGAATTATCAGGCACAAGAATTCAGAATCTGTCACTGAGCCAGGTCCAGCTTTCTTTTATTCACAAGTCAACCTTCCACGGACTGCAAACAACAAACCTCACAGCTTTAAACCTTTCCAAAAATTATTTGAACACAATAGAAAATGACTCTTTTACCTGGCTTTCAAACTTAGAGAATTTAAACCTAGAGGATAATAGGATTTATCACTTATCTTCTCATTCATTGTATGGATTGTCCAATGTCAAATATTTGAATCTGAGGAGATCACGTGTCAGAAAAATTGATGATTTCTCCTTTCGTTGGCTAAGCCATTTAGAGTATCTTCTTATAGATAGTAATAGTTTTCAAGAAATTACTCCTAATATGTTCACAGGCTTGGACAATCTGAAATATCTGAGTCTATGTAACTGGACTGATGGCTTACAAATAATAACTAATAAAACGTTTTCATCACTTGCTAATTCTACTCTGCGGTTTCTTAATCTTACAAAAAGTAGAATCACAAAAATAGAAAGTGGAGCATTTTCTTGGTTGAGACACCTAAAATTTCTTGATTTGGGACTCAATGAAATAAACCAGGTGCTCACAGGTCATGAGTTTAAAGGTCTGCAAAATATTGAGGATATCTACCTTTCCTACAACAAACAGTTGACTTTGACAACTGAATCATTTGCTTTTGTTCCAAGCCTTAGAAAACTGATGCTACGGAAGGTAGCTTGTAGCAATCTGGACCTCTCTCCTTCACCTTTTCACCCTCTACGGAATCTAACCATCCTGGATATCAGCAACAACAATCTAGCTAACGTAAAAGATGATTTGTTTGATGGACTTCACAAACTTGAAATTCTGGATTTGCAACATAATAATTTGGCTCGACTTTGGAAACATGCCAATCCAGGTGGCCCTGTCCTTTTTTTAAAAGATCTTCTTAACCTCCATATACTTAATTTGAAGTCTAATGGCTTGGATGAGATTCCAGTACAAGTTTTCAAGGGCTTGTTTCAATTAAGAAGCCTGGATTTAGGATCAAATAATTTGAATTTGCTTCCAGCATCTTTGTTTGATGACCAGATATCTCTGAATTCATTGATCCTTCAGAAAAATCTTATAACATCTGTTGAGGAAAATGTTTTTGGGACAGCTTTCAAGAATCTGAAAGAACTAGAGATGGATTCCAATCCGTTTGACTGCACCTGTGAAAGTATCTCCTGGTTTGTTAATTGGCTTAATGTGACCCAAACAAACATACCTGGATTAGATACTCATTACCTTTGCAACACCCCACCTAAATATCATAGTACTCTGGTCATGAATTTTGACATTTCACCCTGCAAAGATAGTGCCCCTTTCAAATTACTGTATATAATAAGCACCACTGTGATAATGCTCCTCATCTTTATTGTCATTCTTAGCCATTTTGAAGGCTGGAGGATAGCATTTTACTGGAATGTGTCAGTAAATCGAGTACTTGGTTTTACAGAAATAGACAGGCAACAGGAAGAGTTTGATTATGATGCCTATATTATTCATGCAAGAAGGGACAGAAATTGGGTGTCCAAGAACTTCATTCCTCTGGAAGAAAATCATCAGTCTCAAATTAGGTTTTGTTTAGAGGAACGAGACTTTGAAGCAGGCATATCTGAATTTGAAGCCACTATTAATAGTATAAAAAGAAGTCGGAAGATTATCTTTGTTGTCACTGACCATCTCTTAAAAGATCCTTGGTGCAAAAAGTGAGTATGTGCGTGCATGTATGTTCACGTGTGTGAATAACACTTTTCAGCAGATCTTTAATGCAGTCATCTCTAAGACAGTGGTCTACTTTTTTGAAAACAAAGTACAGGGCAAATTATACTTTGAGACATGGGTATAACTGTCTGAAATTTAATGGAGATACTCCAGATGTACCCCAATGTAACTGAAAGCAAAATTTGGCTTGTAATCTAATTGCTTGTCTAGTCAATCAAGCCATCATTGCCCTTCAGATGATCTTCCCTAAAAATAGATGTTTCAGACAAGACAGTGATTGGTGAGGTTGTTAACATACAAAGATAATTTTTTGAGCCCGGGCCTTACCACTGCCAGTTTGTGTGTCTGACAGAAAGAAGACTGTATACTAAGTTAGCCTAAAATTGAGACAGTTGACTTGGGTTAATTTCTTGGAGGGCATATTATTTTATTTTTAGTTAAATTAAAAAGAGTGATTTATTTACGTAATACAAGTATTATCATAAAGGTTAAATGTTATAAACTATATACAAATTAAAGCCCTGATCCGGCATTGGCCTTTGTGGGGCTATCACAGAAAATTATTTGATGGCACTCATCCCTACATAAATCAGCTGATTCAATGATTCATAAGCTCTGTGTAGTTATATAGCATGTATTTCAAGACACCCATTTTTAATTCTTATTTTTTGCTTAAGGTTCAAGGTGTACCATGCTGTCCAGCAGGCTATTGAGCAAAGTCGGGATTCCATTATACTGATCTTTCTTCATGACATTCCAGATTACAAATTGAATCATGCACTTTGCTTGAGAAGAGGAATGTTCAAATCTCGCTGCATCTTGGATTGGCCAGCTCAGAAAGAACGGGTCCATGCATTTCATCAGCAATTAAAAATGGCACTTAAATCTAGCAGCAACATACATTGAATTTCTAAAGTATAAGATCGAACTGTTAGGATACTTCATTTCAGACTGACTAATGGACAACAGTCTGTGTGGGGAAAAATTAAACCAATCCACAGCAACTCCTCTATTTTTCCTATCGTGTTTTTAATCAGTAATTGTTCTTATCCTTCATATATTGTTTCACCTGTATTCTGAGTTCATAAAATGGTCATGATGGACACAAAAAATAGAACCAACAACTCTTTTAATCTGTGATCATAAAGAATCAGCCTATTTAAAATAGAGCAGATATAGAGTGAAGAAAGGGGTGATGAGAATGAGTAGCGGCTTGGTAAGATTTCCACCTGAAGGAGTGCCGAAAAGACTGGAGGAAATGAATAAGAGGGAGGAAGTGTGATACAGATATACAAAGTAATGAATGCTAGAGTGGGAGTATGCACCTGGACACAGACCTCATTTGTTAATTCCTTCAGTGTTGCAGAGGGCTGTGTGCAGGCCCTCTGGCTTAAGGTGAATTTCAAGCAATGTGAGGATCCAGAACCTCTCTCCTGTTTCCTAATTCTAATAGTCTTCTATCTAGATGCCTTCCCTCTAAAATAGCTTGAATTTAGGGCATCCCCAAAGGAAATGTTATAGTATTCTATAAATTCAAGAACAGTAAATTGATATTTCTAGTCCTTAATTATTTTTTCAAATGGAAGATGCAGTGTGATAAATATTGCTTCCATAGCAGATAGAAAATGTATTTTGGATAATAACTGGGCATAAGGACCTTATCTTGCAAAGTTCTAAGCACCTTCAACTCCCATTAAGTTCAATAATCACAGGTAAAGTGTATATAGTTGTAATTCCTGAAATATGATTACACAGAACTTTTTGTATATAAAACAAATAATATTAAAGAAGAGGGGACATCCTGGCTCCACTGAAGTCCATGGCATTTTGCTATTGCCATCATCCACAGTGCCTAATCTTGCTTCAATTCAGTGGGAGCAGATATGGATCAAAGAAATGAAATGTGCTTTATTTTAGTCTTTTGTGCATTTGTATCATGTATGCAGTATGGATGCTTCTATTGTGTAGCATGTATTTTTAGTGTCTTTTAGATGCCATGTACTTTTTTTTTCTGTTTAGTTCTACCTTTTGGTTTTTCCACTTAAAATGAGTTGGAGAAAGATGTTTAAATAAGAACGGCATACTGGTACCATGGGTTTTGTAAACAGTACAATTAATGCTCAAAGGGAAAATGAGTCTAAACAGTGACTTGACCAGAGCGCACTCACAGCTACCCCCAGGACAGAATTTGATGGAGGAACCAGGCTATTGCTCTGACAGTACCGAACATTGAGGTCCTAATTCCCTACTTCCTTGTACCAGGCTACTATTCTGATTTGGTGAAGTCTCAGGCTCATTTGACACAGGTATAAATGACTCTACAAACTGCAAGGCAGTAAAGAATCAGTCCCTAAAACTTTTAAACCCTTTTAGGGACAAATCTTCCCTCTCCCATAATGGAAGGCTCCCCTAAGCAGAGAAATTGGTATGGTTCCACTGCACTGGGTGTCTAGACCATGGAAGTCTATGCAAGGGGTATATACCTTCTGGGGTGCTAGGAGTCCAGCTTCCCAGCCATGTGGGGAGGATTCTTTCTACCTCAGTCTCCATGGATTGCACCGCATTCAGCCTGCTAGTTGTGCTGTGCACGGAATGGGGCCTTTGTGTTTTTATACAGACGTAATAACATACTATTCAAAATGCAATATGTCTCTTTACAGAAATCTATTCCTAAAACAAAGGAAAATTCTTGTGGATTATATCAATGAAAGAAAACCACAGCATGCTGATTTGCATGACGTTTTACATGCACCTAAATCTTCGTGTGAATGACGGCAACAGTCAGCTCCCCTTCTCCTGCCGCCAACATGCATCAAATAAAATAGCTAAAAATACATTCCTATTTTTGTAACTGAAATATGAAACATTTTCTCTCAACTGTAATATAAATATCTTTTCTATTTCAAAAACAATTGTCATTATATTGCAATATAAGTAGGTGAGCACACTAGGAGAGTCAATTAAACTTCAGCTTTCCTCTGAAAATAGACTAAATATAGCTCCTTCTTACTCTAGGGGTATAAATAACTGCTTCGTTTAGGGACTAAAGTCAGGGTTTTGTGTTACTCCTGGAGAGCCACAAAACTAAGAATAAATTGAGTTTTATTCCTTCTTGTAAATTAAAAGAATTGTTCACTAAATTGCAGTTACAAGGCCCATCAGTTATATCTGTATAAACCAAATGAAGGCAGCGAAGTTGGACAGGGTTGCTATGGCATCTCTCTGTGACAATGGGGGCTGCACTGTGACAGTGGGCATAATTGCATCACCATTACCTTTATGACTGATGAAACATGCAAAAGAAAGATTTCAGGATAGCTGACTTGAAGAACAGCAGAAATAGTAATTTGTGTTGCCTATATAAGCATTTTGTTAATATTGTAGCTGACGACTATAGAGCTGTAGATGTGAGTGAGGAGAAAAATCTTAAAAGTAAATTAACTACCCAGGTGTTTGTTCTATTGACTTTTGCTTTGTATCACTTTCTTTTGATCCATAATCTTTTTTTCCCCTTTGGCAGAAGGAAGGGAAGAATTATAAAGAATACTATAATTCAGCTGGTTGTGTATTGAACTCATTTGTTTCTGCTTTAATTGTATGACTTTTACTATATGTTTAGAATCCACCCAAATATGAGTTAGCTGGCTTCAGAAAAGCATTCAGGCTTAAATCCTCAAAGGAAGATAGGTACATGAACCCCAGATTTAGGGGTGGGGTCAGAGGACATCCACTCCCTTACAAGCTATAGCCTTGGGTACTTACCTGAGTGTGGGAAACTTTGGTTCAGTTCCCCATTCTGCTTGAAGAGAAAAGTTTAAAACCCTCTCACTGACTTCTAGGAGATTCTGTTTGGGGGCTCTCCTAGTTTCTCTTGTTGAAGCTTCAATTGAATAATTACATATTAATTGGGACAAGAGAGAGTGAAAACCCCTTGTGACAGAGTTCTGTTGGTCTGCCGGCCTGCTAGGGGCAGTAAGGAGCTCCGGTCTCACGTACAGGCCTGGGTCACGCCCTCTGGTAGTGGGGAATTAGCATAAGGAGGGGTGTGGGCCTGAGTCCGTGACACTCCCCTCAGGCAGGGGAGCGCCGGCAAGAGTCTGGGGCGCGCCCCTCACGCAGGGGGGGTGCCGGCAAGAGTCTGGGGTGCTGTCGGGGTTCGCCTACCCGAGGCGGGCTGGCCAGGGTAGGGGAACGCAGGCCCACCCACCTTCTCTGCGTCCCCGCCCAGGGCCTTGTCAGTGGTGGGGGAGAGGGTCCTGCCACTGGGTCAGCGGGGATCCATCCGCAACACGCTGACTCCCTAGGCTCCCCACACTCCAGTCCTGCCCTGGGCTACTTCCTACCCAAACCCTTGGTTGGGTCCCTCCAGCTCTCCGGGATATTCGGCCATTGGCAGATGCAGCTCACCCTCGGCGTCAGGCTCTCCCCAACTCAGGTTACTGCCAGGCTCCTCCTGTTCCTCGGGGTATTCTGCTGCTGGCAGCGCTGGTAACCCCGGTCCGTCCTCCGGGGCCAGCTCCGCCTGGTCCAGGGCTTCCCCTGGCTTGGCAGCAGGGTCTGAAGGGAGCAGCCAGCGGTCTGTGTCTGCCTCCCTTCCTGGTGCTGCCCTCACTGGGCTAAGGGCCCCGCCCTTTATACTTCCTGTCCCACCCCTCCCCTTCCGGGGGGTGGAGCTGGCTTGACCTGGCCCCACCCACTCCAGCTGAGAGAGTGGCTCGTTACCCTCTGGCTCAGAGGGAAGCCACCCTGGCCCCCTACATACCCCACCCCTCAAATCTAGCTCCCGACCCTCAGAGCTGGCATCCTCACCCTCCCCTAAGCGGGACAGAAAATCAGCATTGGCATTGTCTCTTCCCGCCCGATGGTGAATCGTGAAGGCGTAGGGTTGCAGAGCCAGATACCATCGCATAAGCCTGCCATTAGTGTCCATCTTATTGAGCCACTTCAAGGGGGCATGGTCCGTAACCAGTATAAAGGGAGCCCCAAGGATGTAGTAGCGGAGGGCGTCGACTGCCCACTTAACTGCTAGGGCCTCTTTCTCAATGACGGAGTAATTCCGTTCTCTGGGGAACAGCTTCTGACTGAGGTAAATGAACGGGTGTTCCTCCCCGACCACCTCCTGTGAGAGGACGGCCCCAAGCCCTATTCCAGAGGCATCAGTCTGGATGATGAAATCCCGATGAAAGTCAGGGCTCAAGAGTACTGGCTCGCTACACAGCTGTTCTTTGATGGTTCGAAAGGCCTTCTCACACTCGTCGGACCAGCACACTCAGCGGGGGCTGTCTTTAGTCAGGAGCTCCGTCAGAGGGGCAGTAATGGTTGCAAAGTGGGGTACAAACCGCCGATAATAACCAGCTAAGCCCAGGAACTGCCATACCTGCCTCTTCGTGGTCAGCGCCTGATATTCCTGAAGCGCTTGGACTTTCCCGACGAGGGGGTGCACCTGTCCCCGGCCCAAGGTGTACCCCAAGTACGTGGTTTCCTCTTGCCCGATTCGGCATTTTCTTGGATTGGCCATAAGTCCGGCTGCGCAGAGGTCCCAAAGCACAGCCGCTACTTGGTTGAGATGCTCGTCCCAGTCGCTGCCATAGATGACCACATCATCCAAGTAGGCCGGGGCATACTTGGTGTGTGGTTGCAAAATCCGATCCATCAAGCGCTGAAAAGTTGCTGGCGCTCCATGGAGGCCGAAAGGCATCCTGGTGAAATGGTATAGCCCTGAAGGGGTGGCGAACGCTGTCTTCTCCTTGGACCTAGGGTCCAAGGGGTCTGCCAATACCCTTTCGTGAGATCTAGGGAGGTGATATAGCAGGCCTCTCCGAGTCAGTCGAGGAGCTCGTCGACGCGGGGCATTGGATAGGCGTCGAACTTCGAAATGGCATTTATTCTCCGGAAGTCAATGCAAAACCGTCGGCTCCCATCAGGCTTTGGGACAAGGACAACAGGGCTCCGCCATTCGCTCTGGGAGCGCTCGATAACTCCCAGCTCCAACATTGCCTGGACTTCTTCCTCTACGGCCTCCTGCATTCGCCTAGGCAATGGCCGGGTTGCCTCTCGGATCACCACCCCGGGTTCGGTTTGTATCACATGGTAGGTGAGGGCAGTTCGCCCAGGTTTCGTGGTGAATGTTTTGGGGAACGCCCTTACTAAGCAGAGGGCCTGCTCTCGCTGCTCCACGGTGAGTGTTTCTGCGAGCTGGGGCTCACTATTGTCCGGCTCCTCGGGAGGTTGCGGCCCTAGGTCCAGTTCAGGGGGGTATGGGGCAATTAATAGTCCTTCCCGTTCCCGACAGGGTTTTAAGAGATTTATGTGATAGATCTGCTTTTCCTTCCAGCGACCCAGTTGCCGGATTTCATAGGTGACAGGTCCTACCTGGCGGAGGACCTCATACGGGCCCTGCCAGCGGGCAAAAAGTTTTGATTCCTCCAAGGGGAGCAGGAGGAGTACTCGGTCCCTTGGCTCAAATGATCGGGCCTGGGCGTTCCGATTATAGTGCTGCTCCTGGGCTCTTTGGGCTGTGGTTAAGTTCTCCCTCGCGAGCTCACCTGCCCGTGCCAGCCGCTCCTGCAGCTGTAAGACATATTGTAGTAGACCCTGTGTTGTAGATGGGTTGTGTTCCCAAGTTTCTCTCAGGAGGTCTAACACCCCACGAGGCCGCCGCCCATAGAGGAGCTCAAATGGAGAGAACTTCGTGGATGCCTGCGGAACTTCTCGAATTGCCAGTAGTAAAGGAGGGAGCAATTGATCCCACTGGCGGAGGTCCTGGGTGGGGAAACGTCGCAGCATTCCCTTCAAGGTCCAGTTAAACCGTTCGACCAACCCGTCAGTCTGGGGATGGTAGACCGAGGTCTGCAGCTTTGTGATCCCTAGCAGGGCACATACCTGGCGGAATAGTTTAGAGGTGAATTTGGTCCCTTGATCCGTAAGTATCTTCCGAGGGAGACCCACCCTGGCGAAGATCTTCACGAGTTCCGCAGCGATAGTGCGGGCGGTGATACTTCTTAAGGGGATGGCCTCAGGGAAGTGGGTGGCGTAGTCCATTAGGACAAGAATGTATTGATAGCCCGCTTTACTTTTCAGAAAGGGTCCCACCAGGTCCATCGCTACCCACTCAAATGGTATACCTACGACAGGTAAGGGGACCAGGGGTGCTCTCCGTACCCCAGCCGGCGTGGCATGTTGACAATCTGGGCATGACACGCAGTAATCCTTCACCTCCTGGTGGACGCCTGGCCAGAAGAACTTGGCCAGGACTCTGGCCGCGGTTTTTTCCTGCCCTAAATGGCCTGCTGCCGGGATGTCATGTGCAAGTTTCAGGACCGCCCGACGATGAATGCGGGGAACCACAAGTTGGGTCCGAGCCTCTTGGGTCTGGGGGTCTTGGTCAAGGCGGTAGAGCCGATCGTGATTTAGTTCAAACCTAGGCCATTGGGTGGCGTGCTGGGCCTCCACGGTCTCCCCATCTACCCGGGCCAGCTGCTCATAGGCAAACCGAAGCGTAGGATCTTCCCTTTGATCCCGGCTAAAGTCCACAAGGTCAGGAGCGGGGCCAACAGCCCCCAAGCCGTCCCGTCCGGGGGCAGGAACTGGGGCAACCCCAGGGTCAGCCATCACGGTGGGGCCTGTCTCCGTCGCGGAGGAAGTTCCTTCAAAGGCCTCCTCGGTGGGCAGGGACCGAAGTACCTCAACGAAGTCCAGCCAGTCCCGACCCAGAATAACCGGATAGGCAAGGGATGACGCCACTGCCATGTTCATTACCTGGGTTGCTCCGTTCACCGTGATAGGGACCTGAACTGTAGCGTACGGCTTCACATCTCCATGTATACACTGAATCCGGACCTCCCCAATCATTTGGTCAGAGTCCGGGAGGAGCGCCTGGCGGACAAGGGTCTGCCCACAGCCAGAATCAATTAGGCCAATAACATGGATCCCTGCAACTTCCATGGGGGCTGTCAATTTGGCTGCAGAAGTAGGACGGGCCCAACGCTCCCCGGTGTACACACGGCCAAAGCCGCAGTCCATCGCCGTGCAGTCCCGTTGCAGATGACCATGCTCGCCACACTGAAAGCAAGGTCCTACCTCGAGCCGCCCCGGCCGTGCGGGTGCATCAGTTGGGCCACTGGGGTACAGCGTCGGCTTTGGAGGTGGCCCCCCCCCTTTCCAGTTTCTGGGTGCTGGGTCTGGGGTTAGGGGGCCGGGCGGCCGGTCCTATCGGGGCCTCTCCCTCTAGGAAGTTCTCCATAAGCGTGATGGCCATGCTCAGGGTTTGTGGCCGGTGCCGCAAAACCCACGCCCTCCCTTGGGTCGGGAGGATGTGTACAAATTGTTCGAGGATGACCTGTTCCGTCACCTCAGCTGCTGTTCGACACTCTGGTTGTAGCCATTGACAACCTGCGTCCTTTAATTCCTGGGCCACCATCCGGGGTCGGGCGCCCGGCGGGTAGACCTTTCCCCGAAACCGTCACTGAAATGTCTCTGGGGTGATGTCGAAGGCATCCAAGATAGCCGCCTTTACTCTAGCATAGATGCGGGCTTCCTCATCTGGGAGCCCCCGGTAAGCCTTCTGAGCAGGTCCTGTCAGATAGGGGGCGAGGAGGGTTGCCCATTGGTCAGGTGCCCAACCCGCCACTGAAGCCACCCGCTCGAAGGTTACCAAATATGCCTCCGGGTCATCCTCAGGCCCCATCTTGGCCAGGCGGATCGGTGGGAAGGGGGGCTTGGGGTGGCCGTCCCCTCAGGCCAAGCCCCACCCGGGCCTGGCCATAAAGTCACGAGCTGCTGGAAGCATTGGGTTTGTTGTTCGCGATGTCGAGCCTCCAGAGTCTGAAGCAACTGCTGCTGTTGGGCACCCAGTTGTTCTACGAGTTGTTGCTGCTGCTGTTGCTGGCTCTCAGTCAGGAACTTGAGAAGCCTCTCCATCTCCATCTTCTAATTACAGGAGCTTCAGAGGCTTCCTCGTTCTAATCCCTTCCTGCAGGGATAGGAGTGGCTGCCCACATTCTCCACCACTTGTGACAGAGTTCTGTTGGTCCGCTGGCCCGCTAGGGGCGGTAAGGAGCTCCGGTCTCACGTACAGGCCTGGGTCACACCCTCTGGTAGTGGGGAATTAGCATAAGGAGGGGTGTGGGCTGGAGTCTGTGACACTCACCTCAGGTAGGGGGCGCCAGCAAGAGTCGGTGGCGCGCCCCTCAGGCAGGGGAGCGCCGGCAAGAGTCTGTGGCGCGCCCCGCAGGCAGGGGAGCGCCGGCAAGAGTCTGTGGCGCGCCCCGCAGGCAGGGGAGCGCCGGCAAGAGTCTGGGGCGCGCCCCGCAGGCAGGGGAGCGCCGGCAAGAGTCTGGGGCGCGCCCCTCAGGCAGGGGAGCGCCGGCAAGAGTCTGGGGCGCGCCCCTCAGGCAGGGGAGCGCCGGCAAGAGTCTGGGGCGCGCCCTTCAGGCAGGGGAGCGCTGGCAAGAGTCTGGGGCGCTGTTGGGGTTCACCTACCCGAGGCGGGCTGGCCGGGGTAGGGGAACGCAGGCCCACCCACCTTCTCTGCGTCCCCGCCCAGGGCCCTGTCAGTGGTGGGGGAGAGGGTCCCGCCACTGGGTCAGCGGGGATCCATCCGCAACACGCTGACTCCCTAGGCTCCCCACACTCCAGTCCTGCCCTGGGCTACTTCCTACCCAAACCCTTGGTTGGGTCCCTCCAGCTCTCCGGGATATTCGGCCATTGGCAGATGCAGCTCACCCTCGGCGTCAGGCTCTCCCCAACTCAGGTTACTGCCAGGCTCCTCCCGTTCCTCGGGGTATTCTGCTGCTAGCAGCTCTGGTAACCCCAGTCCGTCCTCCGGGGCAGCTCCGCCTGGTCCAGGGCTTCCCCTGGCTTGGCAGCAGGGTCTGAAGGGAGCAGCCAGCGGTCTGTGTCTGCCTCCCTTCCTGGTGCTGCCCTCACTGGGCTAAGGGCCCCGCCCTTTATACTTCCTGTCCCACCCCTCCCCTTCCGGGGGGTGGAGCTGGCTTGACCTGGCCCCACCCACTCCAGCTGAGAGAGTGGCTCGTTACCCTCTGGCTCAGAGGGAAGCCACCCTGGCCCCCTACACCCCTCTAAAGCCCAGGATTTAGGGTAGGCACCTGAGAGGTGGGAAATCAGTGTTCAACTTCCTTATTCTCATGACCTAGAGAAGGAAATTGAGCTAGGAATACTGACATATTAGGTGAATACCCTAAACACTGGGCTAAAAGCTATGAGGAAGGCTACTGCCTCCACTCCCCTGGCCATTTTATGTGGACTTAGGCAGGCGCCCAACTCCTTCTCACAAGAAGTGGTTTAGTGGCCTAATTCACCTGACTGCAGGAGATGGGTTCTTCTTGGTTGTGGATTGCTAGCAGACATAGGCACCTCCCTGCAACCTGGTTCTAGGTACTGAACTCAGAGACAGGGATGGAGCTTTGGACACACCTTTCTCGTCAGCTTCTCCCATTGGCTAGCTTAGGCAGCTCTGCAGCTAGTGTATTGGCTTTTGTAGATCCTATTCTTTTCCCTATGCATTGTATAGGGAGCCTAGGTGCCTAACTCAGGATTTGTGGAGTTCATTGTTGTTCCAGTGATTTTCTAGGCAGCTAAAGTTAGGTGTTGTGTTGTAATGTCCCAAATCATTTGTTGATCTGGGCCAAAGCCACTGGCAGATACATAACTCTGGAGGGAGTTGGGAATTGGCAAAGCCCCCACAAAGGGGACTGTTTGACTACTCGTGGACTTTTGAGTTAACCATGTGTTTTACAGTAACAGATTTCAGACAATGTGGTACCTTTTTATGTAAATAATAAATCATAGAAGAAAAGCTGTTTTGCCTATCAAATGTACATGTCAATTTGTAAAAGCATCAGTTTTAACAGCTTTTTTTAAAAAATGTACCTATTCTATGATAACAGATGTCATTTAATAAAGTTTAGCTAAAGAGAAAAAATTAACAAAAAAGAACAAATAGCCTTTGTGTGCATTGGTAGAGATTGAAGGATACATATAGCTGATTACAGAAGATCTAACATGAAAATAAAGAGCTTTGTTTACAGATGAACTGATATGTGATGATTCCTTAATTACAGTAACAGGATTATCCTCATTGTGATGCTCTCATCTCATCTTTCTCATCGTCTTTTCAGTCCAAGTGACAAATTCTCTCTTCTTGTTTAAGCCATGAAAGTTGAGGAGGCGAGGCTTTAAGGATGTGGTGCCAGGTTTACACCATGTTACTTACACTTTCCTCTATTTAAAGATTAACTTGTGGAGCATTCCTTGTGTGTTCTCTAAATCTTTACTGTAATGAAAAATAATAGCAAAATTAGACGTCTCATCCCAAGTCAATATAACAGGTTGTCTAACAAATGTTAGCTATTAACATGTGTAATAAAGATATTAGTTGTGAAACAAAGACTAAATATGGTCTGTACTTCAATATTTACAAATTAAAATGTTCATACCGAGTTCTTCAAAAATTGTTTGTTCTACAAAAGGGATTTCAAGGAAAACATAATGTGCCTGAAATGACTGAGTAAAATTATATTAAATAATCAATAGACTAATACTATTTTATATGATCATAGAACTGGAGGGAACCTCAAGAGGTCATCTAGTCCAGTCCCCTGCACTCAGGGCAGGACTAAGTATTATCTAGACCATCCCTGACAGATGTTTGTCTAATCTGCTCTTTAAAATTGCTAATAATGGAGATTCCACAACCCCCTGTGCTTAACCACTCTGAGAGTTAGGAAGTTTTTCCTAATGTCCAACCTAAATCACCCTTGTTGCAATTTAAGACCACTGCTTCTTGTCCTGTCCTCAGAAGTTAAGGAGACCAATTTTTCTCCCTCCTTGTAACAACCTTTTATGTACTTGTGGTTCATCCTGTACACTCATCCAGGGCAGATACTCCCCTGCGCAAGCGTACAGGATGAACCACAATGTGCTCCATACGTAGTGATTTTTCTACACATGGTTGTATGCCCAAATATTTCAGGATAGGGCTATTAGAGTGAAGCTGTACTGTCTCACTAACTACTATTGTAAATTGAGAGAGGTAAAATACCAAGAGCAGTTTTAAATAACAGTAAAAATTTGGACAAGCCCAAGAAAGAAATCAACAGAACACCACTGGCCATCACCTACAGTCCCCAGCTAAAACCCCTCCAACACATCATCAGTGATCTTCAACCCATTCTGAACAATGATCCCTCACTTTCACAGGCCTTGGGAGGCAGGCCAGTCCTCGCCCACAGACAACCCACCAATCTGAAGCATATTCTCACCAGCAACTATACACCGCACTATAGTAACCCTAACTCAGGAACCAATCCATGCAACAAACCTCAGTGCCAACTCTGCCCACATATCTACACCAGCAACACCATCTCAGGACCTAACCAGATCAGCCACACCATCACTGGTTCATTCACCTGCACGTCTACCAATATAATATACGCCATCATGTGCCTACAATGCCCCTCTGCTATATACATCGGCCAAACTGGACAGTCCCTATGTAAAAGGATAAATGGACACAAATCAGATATTAGGAATGGCAATATACAAAAACCTGTGGGAGAACACTTCAATCTCCCTGGACACACAATAGCAGATTTAAAGGTAGCCATCCTGCAGCAAAAAAACTTCAAGACCAGACTTCAAAGAGAAATTGTTGAGCTACAGTTTATTTTCAAATTTGACACCATCAGCTCAGGATTAAACAAAGACTGAATGGCTAGCCAACTACAAAAGCAGTTTCTCCTCTCTTGGTGTTCACACCTCCAGATCAGCTGCTAGCAGTGCACCTCATCCTCCCTGATTGCATTAACCTTGTTAACTCAAACCTGATTCTTGCCTGCATATTTATACCTGCCTCTGGAAATTTCCACCACATGCTTCTGACGAAGTGGGTCTTCGTCCACGAAAGTTTATGCTCCAATATATCTGTTAGTCTATAAGGTGCTGCAGGACTCTGTCGCTCTTGCAGATCCAGACTGACATGGCTACCCCTCTGATAACAGTAACAATTTAGTTATGTTATTTATTCCTTGAATAATTTTTATTTTTAGAGTTATGAACTAAGGGCCTGAGTTGATGGACTATTCCCAGAAGGAATACTCACTTGAGTAAAGCGTTGCAGGATCAGGCACATAAGTCCTGAGAAATATCTGCCCCATAACAATGGTTAGAGATTTGGAGAAGAGGGGCATCTTTCCTACGAAAACTTCCCTCCCCCTATTGTTACTTGTGACAATACCATTGATCTTCACTGACAATAAGGCCCATAACTTCAGTCACCTTTGACTACTTTTTCTCTTGCCCCCCTGTAGTGGTACTTTGCTCTCCAGTGGGGAGGGAGGTCACTCTGTCTCGTTGTAAGGGGCGGTAGTCTTTGGGCTTGGGCCGCACCAGCGGGGCCGAGCTGTATGCAGTCTATGGTTCTTGGCCTGGCTAACAGAGGCAAACACACACCAATAGTCTGGGGCTCTTGTCCCCACCCTTGGGCAGGGCAGCGCCCAATATAGTCTTTAGCTTACCACCCCTCAGCTGAGATTGACACCAATTAACTGTCTGGGGCCCCAACCCTCGGGGCAGGGCAGGCTGGCAGCAGGTTATAGCCTAGGCCTTCAGGCCTAAGCAGTCAGCAAACACAGAGTCTATAGCTCTGGCCCTCTGGGCAGGCAGATCAGGGAGCAGGCTTTAGCCTAAGCTTGTGGGCTCAGGCAGCCAGCAGGCAGACACACTTAATAAGCTCTAGCCCTTTTGGGCAGGGCAGAGCAGGAAGCAGGCTTTAGCTTAAGCTTGTGGGCTCAGGCAGCCAGCAAACATGGAAAGACTTTTCAGATAGGGGTGAGCACCCACACAGTCTAGGGACTCCAAAGGGGTTGAGCACTCAGCAGGCAGTCTAGGATGCTAGCAGGAACATTCAAGAGTCACAGGCCTCCTGCCTAAGGTGGGGAGTTGGCCACCCTGAGGTTGGGGTGGCAGTGGGATGTGGGCCCGCCCAACTCCACTACGTCCTAGCCCAGGGCCCTAACAGTAGCAGAGAGGTCTGTCGGTGGGGATCCAACTGCAACACGCCAACCTAGAAGCGATCAGCCCGGTAGCTGGACAGTCATTGGCTGCCCCTGGGCTACTTCCTACCTCCCTGGGTTTGGTACCTCTGGCATCCACCGGTCCTCGGGCTCCTCTGGGTAGACAGCTGATGGTAGTCCTGGAAACTCCTCATCTGGGTCTGTCTCCTCCGGGGGGAGTGTGCAGCAGAGTGTAGATTCAGCTCCCAGGTGCCGCAGCAGGGCAGAGGCATCCATCTCCTCAGCTGGCTCCCGGGTGTAGGGTGACCAGGCGTCCCGATAAAATCGGGACTGTCCCGATTTTTTGTTCTTTGTCCCGCACGGTCAGGACGCCATTTGTCCCGATATTGAGGCTTTGGCCGCTCTGGCCACTTTTTTTTTTGCTTCGGCAACTCCACTCCGGCCGCTTTTTTTTGTTTGCTTCCCCCAGGTGTCCCAATATTTTGTTAGTTTCATCTGGTCACCCTACCTGGGAGTGTAGTGGTCCCTCGCTCTCCAGTCCAGAGAGAGGCCACTCTGCCTCACTACACCTCCCCCTCAAGTCTGTCTCCGGGGAACTGGAGATGGCAATGTCTCCTTCCCCCAACCGAGAGAAGAAGTATGCATTGGTATGGTCTCTACCTGCTCGATGACATACCATGAAAACATACAGCTGCAGGGCCAAATACCAGCGCATTAGTCGCAGGTTCATTTCCTTAAACAGTGTTCAACCACTTAAGGGGGGCACGGTCGGTCACTAGCACGAAGGGCGTCCCTAGGAGGAAATATCTCAGGGCATTCACGGCCCACTTGACTGCCAGAGCTTCCTTCTCAACAACTGAGTAGTTCTGTTCTTAGGGTAATAACTTGCAGCTGATATATAATATGGGGTGCTCATCTCCGTTTACCTCCTGGGAGAAGACAGCTTCCAGGCCCACCTCCAATGCGTCCATCTGTAACAGAAACTCCTAGTTAAAGTCCGGGCTGAAGAATATGGGCTCTCGGCACAGCTGGTCTTTGAGGGTTTGGAAGGCCCGTCTGCAGTCGTCGGTCCAACACACACGTCAGGGGCTGTCCTTCTTCAGAGCTCTGTCAGCAGTGCTGCAATCGAGGCAAAGTCGGGGACAAAGCAGCGATAGTAGCCTGCTAGCCCAAGAAATTGCAACATCTGTCTCTTTGTGGCAGGGGCCGATTAGGCCTGCAGCGCCTGGACCTTCCCTACCAGGAGTCGTACTTGGCTTTGTGCGAGGGTGTACCCCAAATAGGTGGTTTCCTGCCAGCCAATTTAACACTTCTTGGTGTTGGCAGTCAGGCCGGCGTCCCGTAAGGCTCTAAGGATGGCAGCTACCTGGTTAAGATGGTCCTTCCAGTGGCTGCTGTAAATCACTACGTCATCGAGGTGGGCTGCAGCGTAGGCACAGGGAGGCTGTAGGATCCGGTCCATCAGCCGCTGGAAGATGGCCGGGGCCCCACGGAGACCAAAAGGCACCCAGGCAAATTGGTACAACCCGGTCGGGGCGGCAAAGGTAGTCTTCTCCCTGGAGCTTGGGTCCAGGGGAATTTGCCCGTACCCCTTTTTGAGAACCAGAGTACTGATGTAATTGGGCATCACTGAGGTGGTCTAGTAGCTCATCAATCCACGGCATTGGGTACGCATCGAATTTCGAGATGGTGTTGACTCTCTGAAAATGAATGCAGAACCTAAGGGTCCCATCCGGCTTTGGGACCAGGATGATGGGGCTGTGCCAGTCACTTTGTGACTTCTCGATTACACCTAGCTCCAGCATGGTCTGGACCTCCTTCTCCACTATTTCATGGGTGTGGCTGAGCAACGGCCTCGTGGTCTCTCAGATGACTTTTCCCAGGTTCATCAATATTCTATGTTGAACTAGCGTGGTCTGCCCTGGCTGCACCATGAAGGTTTTGGGGAATGACTTCAACAGGTTCCTGGCCTGCCTCAGTTGCTCCTCAGTCAGGGTATCCCTCAGCTGTGGCTCCTCCAAGTTGGTGGAACCAGAGGGTTTGGGTGCTAGATCCGGTTCCGGAGGGATCCGGGGTGATTAGCAGCCCCTCCCGCTCCCGCAATGCCTTTAACAAATTGACATGTCAGACCTGTCATTTTTTTCTTTTGGTCAGGTTGGGTCAGGGTGACCCGGGTCTTGGGATAGGGCTTCACATCCCCGTGGATGCACTGCAGCTGAATGACACTCAATGGCGGGTCTGGAGACGGGGTGAGATCCTGGCAGATGTGAGTGTGCCTGCACCCCGAATCAAGGAGAGTGGATACCTGGACTCCGTTCATGCTAAGGGGGATTGTCAGCTTATCCGAGGGCTGCTTACGGGCCAGGGGCCTTCCCAGAACAGACTTGGCCAAAACTGCAGTCCATCATGGGACATTCCCATTTGAGATGTCTGAATCGGCTGCAAGTGAAACAAAGGCTGATCTCAGGGTGTCAGGGCCGGTCTGTAGAGTTGGGCGAGAGCATTGGCGTGCCTGCAGTCTGGGGCTTCCCCATGATGACTATATCCTCAGGTAGTCCTGGCGCTGTAGGGGGTGGGTGTTGGGGCTTGCCAACCTCCCATCCCTCAGGGTGTCCCGGGCCAGATCGGGGTTCGCTCCTTTGGCCTGGAGAGGGGAGGAGGAGGGGACCATCACCAGGTTCACGGGCCGAGACCCAGGCCCTACAGTGACCTCTGCCACCAACAAGTTGTCCATCAGGGTCACAACCGTGCTCAGGGTCGCTGGCTGGTGGCAGAGGACCCAGGTTCTTCCTCACATTGGAAGGATATGTATGACTTGTTCGAGCACAACTTGTTTGGTGACTTCAGCCCCTGTATGCCATTTGGGCTGTAGCTAGCGCCAGCATGCATCCTTCAGCTGCTGGGCTACCGCCCTCAGTTGGGCCCCAGGAGGGTAGCTTTTCTCCTGGAGTCACTGCCAGAATATCTCTGGTGTGATCTCAAGTGCATCAAGGGATCGCGGCCTTCAATCACCCATACTCTTGGGCTTCCCTATCGGGAGCCCCCAGTAGCCAGTGTGGGCTGAGCCCGTCAACTACGGAGCCAATAGGATGGCACATTGCTACAGGGCCATTTAGCTGTGTAGGTGACCCTGTCAAACATAAGGAAGGCCTTGGGATCATCCTTGGGGCCCATTTTTGCCCAGTGCACTGGCACCGTGGGGTCAGCCGGGGCCAAGGCAGGCACCCCTGGGTTTGGCGCCCGCGGGGGTTGGCAGAAGTGCCGCAAGCTGCTGCAAGCACTGTTGTTGTTGCTCACAGTTCTGGGCCCACAGTTCTTGAATCAGTTGCTGTTGCTGATTCCTGAGCTGTTGCAGCAGTTGTTGCTGCTAGCTCTTGGCAAGACATTTAATCAACTTCTTGGCTTCCATCCTTCCTAAATTGAGGAAGGGTGAAGGGGTTCTGTCTACCGCTGTCATTGGCTCATCCCCTTATCTCAGAGGAGGGGGTGCTACCTATGTTCTCCACCAAGTGTAGTGGTCCCTTGCTCTCCAGTGGGGAGGGGAGGGAGGCCATTCTGCTTCACTACACCCACACTCCACTTTGTGTCCAAATCTGCTGCTTCTTTTTCCATAGAGTTTCTCTCTAGTTTCATATTTTTCTTTCTATTTGGCTGCCAAAAGTCTTGTGCAGGCTCATCTCTTGTCTTGACTACTATACTCTTTTTGACCTCTCTCTTTGGCCCAATCCTAAATGACTCCTCTGGATGGTATTTGTATTACTAATTCTTATTGTCACTAAGATTATGATGATTATTTGTATAGTAATAAATATTAATAGTAATAACCTGTTTGTAATATTCCCCCCATACCTAAACTTTATTCAGATATGCACATTTTCAAAATGTCTCTTGTTGAAAATTGACTGAACATTAAGATAGAAATCAATTTCAGTTTGATTTCCTGTAATTAATCATAATGTATTTATACTACTTAGCCTCACAAAGGAGATTCCCTGATGAGTAAACTGTAACAATCTAAATGATCATCTCACTACATGTTTTTTTCTTTAAAAAAAGGTACACCTTTATGCACAAGCAACAGTATTAAACCAGCGTGTGGGTGTGCACACTCAAAATGGATTTTTTCCCTCATAATTTTAGTCTGTGATACCTCTTGAGAGGCACCAATCAATAGTGAAACACTTGACCAGACTCTCTGGTCTGACCAAGCTGTGGTTGAAACAAAAGAGGGGTGATGGGCAAAGGTGGCTTCCAGATACCTTTGTGGCCCCACATCTTGGGGCAAACTGTGCAGATCTGAAGGCTGCTCTAACTTATCTTGCCCACAGGTCTTAAATGGAACATTCCAACAGCCTAGAATCTCCAAGCAATCTGCACTAGCTGCAGCTTCAAATAGTAGTCTTCAGGTGTTCTATCCTATAAAGCACACTGCAATAATCCGAACTGAAACTATGGCATGGATAACTGTGGTTGTGAGGTCTGTATCTTATAGGAAAAGTTGCAATGTCTCAACCAAGCAAAAATGTAAAACTGCACTCTTCATTATTGCTATCCAAAGATCCATGAACAGCTGAGAAGCCATTTAGACTTCTAGATCCCACTCTTGCAACTTTTAGCTTGCAGATGGATCGCTGTGCCTGTGCAGAGCCTCATTATGCAGTTATGCACTCAAGGAGTGCAGTATCAGGACCCTGGTTTGCAAATCTTGTTAATGGGAAGTGGTGTTCTACCTTAATCAAAGGGGGGAAATTACTTCTGCTGTTTCCCCCAGTCCCTTCCCCCTAACCTAACAACATCACTGGATTTAGCAGGATTGAGCCTAGGCAGCCAGCTTTCATCCATTCTTCTCAGGAGTGATTTGTCACTTGGCCAGAAAAAGTTAACACCTTTTACCACAAACCCTTATTTGACAGGCTCACCTAAGAGCTGATTTGGCTGGGATTTTAGCTTTAAGAACTATGTTCCTCATTCCAAACACAGTACATTATTGAAATCCAAAAGCCTTTTCAGAAACATGCTTTGTTTGCTATGCACAAAGTGTCCCATTTTCTTTTGCACGTTCCCCTTCCCCGCCTGCCTCCCCCAAAGCTCTTGCTTTGGCCAGCCAGGAATTGTTCCAAGGGGGTTCAGCTCCAGCAGACTGCTTTTGTCTAGCCCAGATGATGTATAATTTGGACAGGTCTGTTTCTTCAGCAACGCGTCCCCTGTTAAGTGCTATGCCGGGTGGAGCTGTGCATGATGCACACTGTCAATTTTCACGCACGGCCCAGGCCCCGGAGCTGCTGTCAAGCGCCCAATTACCGCAGCTCCTGGCTTTTTGTTTAGCTTAGCTTAGCAACCCCCGCCCCCTCCCTTCCCTGCTGCTTCTCTCTCGGGCACCTGCGGCAGCCCGCAGCCCCTAGCAGCGAGCGCGGCCAGCACCGCTCGCTAGTGACGAGGAGACATTGCGCCTTGGCCCCGGGCTCGGCTGGCTGGAGGTGGGGGTTGGAGGCTCAGCCCCCGCCCCCGCCTGGCGGGCGCTGCCCGCTCTTCTCTCGCTGTGCGCGGGGCTGCGAGCGGCTGCGGCCGGGCGCGCAGCCATGAAGGTGGCGGTGTTGGACCTGGGCACCATCTTCGCCAGGCTCTTCAAGCCCTCGGCGGCTCCAGCCCCGGGCCCCGCCGCCTCCTGCTCCCCTGTGCCCGGGGCGACTCCCGGCTGCCCTGCCACGTCCAGGGCGCTGCCTCCCCCGTCCCCTCTCCACCCCCTGCCCGCCCCGTCCTTCCCCCGCGCTCCCTTGCCCGGCTCCCTGCCCGCCAGCCCCCGGCCGCTCCCCCCACTAGCGGGGGGCTCCCCGGCTTCCGCCGCCGCGGCGCTCCCGGGGCGGGCGGCTCCCGGTGGCGGGGCTGGGGCGGCGCAGCCCCCGGGCGGAGGCGGCAGCTCCCCGCGCCAGGCAGCGGCTCCCGCGGACAGAGCCCCCGGCGCCAAGCCGCTGCTCTTCGTCACCCTGCCCGACATCGGCGAGGAGGGGGTGGCCGAGAGCGACCCCGAGGGCGGAGCCTGCGCCCCCAGCGCCGCCGACCCAGCGTGAGTTGGGGGGGCGTTGTGTTTGGGTCCCAAATGGCGCAGGATTTCCCCCTGCTCAGGCGGCCGGGGGGAGGGGCTTTGGGAGAGCCTGGCTCTGTGGTCGAGGAAAGGCTCAGCTTTGTGTTGGGGGGTAAGGTAAGGGGTGTGTGTTACCCTCCCTTAAAAGTATGGAGCTTGCGTCCTGCCTGCCCACCTAATGGGTAACCGCCCCAATCATGCAGCGAGCCCCTTGGGTGCCCAAAGCGCTGAAATGAACTCCCCCCTCTGGGAAGGACCCAAGTTTGGGGAGAAAGGTTTAAAATGCTTCTGTGCACAACTTGTGCCCCTGGGGACGGAGGACTGGATTCTGCACTGGGTTACACAGGTATAATGAATCCAGAACAACTCTACCACCATCAACAAACAAGGTGACTGGATTTATGCCAGGGTAGCTGAGATCAGTTTCTGTCCTCCCAGGACGTGTGGTAGTCTCCTAAATGGATTTTCACCTATTTCTTTTTATCCTGGTACGGTAAAATCGTTCTGTTAGAAATGGGGCTCAGTAGAGAAACCAGCTAAGGCAAAGGAGAGGGTGAAAGGGCCTGGCAGTTCAAATGAGTTGTTGCCATACGATTATTTTTACACTTGTGCTCATTGTAAAAGGCTGCTTCTACATGACTGCTGTGGGTTGAAGTACACATTTGAATTGTATCCATAAATATAATGTAAAGAGATACTTTAAAACAGACTGGAAACTTTCTTTAAATCTGAACTTTTCCAGCGTTGAGTCTGAAAATGCTTAACTTCGACTGTAGTTAAAGACAACTACACACATACCCAACCACTTACATGTGCATTTTGTGTGATTCCACTGGGGGATGTTCTGCTTACAGAAAGTTGTACCACATTAGAAAACAGGGCAGTTTCTCAGCTGATGTAAAGCAGCATAGCTCTATTAACATCAAGTGTAGCTAGGCCAATTTACTAGCTAATTACCTTGTCTAAAGTTTTAAAAGAAAAATACATGCTAAAATTATAAAGTTATGGATATTATATTATGCCCATATCATGCTTCAGTTGTGGCTAAAGTTAGCACAGTTATGATCAGAAAAAAACAAATATTTGGTAATGCTACTAGGGAGGACCTATTTTAATTGGGGTACAGTATTTGAACACAGCTTTGTGTTGCAAAATGTGTGTCTGGACTTTTTAGTCAGTTCTTAATATAAAATTGATATGTGAAATCTACTAATATTTTGATGTGAAATCATGTTGGACAAAGCTGTAACATTGATTGCTGAGGTCACTTATGATTTCAGTTTTCTTGACTTTCTCAGCATAAAAATTGAATATAAATGTGATACTAAATTAATATTCATAACTTTTTGTAATGAAATATAAGATGGGAGCATATGGAGGAGAAGAATGTGCAGTGCTTTGAAAGTAAAATATCTTGAACTTTATGAGGAAAACAGGAATTCTGGAAGTGCTGAAAGTCACACTGGTAGAAAAGGAAGAGGAGTATCAGAGGATAATAGGGTTATAAATAATAGCCAACATGGATTAGTCAAGAATAAATCATGCCAAAGCAATCTATTTTCCTTCTTTGACAGGGTTACTGGTCTACTGGATGGGGGGAAGGTGTAAACGTGATATATCTTGACTTTAGTAAGCTTCCTGGGACAGTCCCACATGACATTCTCATAAGCAAAACTAGGGAAATATGGTCTAGGTGAAATTATAAGGTTGGTGCACAACTGGTTGAAAGACCGTACTCAAAGAGTAGTTATCAAGATTTGCTGTCAGACCAGGGCGGTGCATGGAGGAGGTCCTGCAAGGGGCTGTCCTGGGTCTGGTAACATTCAGTATTCCATTATTGAAAACTTGCATATTGAAGTAGAGAGGAGTTGTTGTCTTCTTTGATTCCTGTCTGTCAGCTCAAAAGCAACAATGGAGCCGATTGAAGTCTGTCCACCACTCTTTCTTGTACCAGCTTCACAGCTTTGGTATTTGGTATTTCATCACAGGTATTTGGTATATCATCTTGAAATCTTTTTGTTCTGTGTCATTCTTCATCATGTCTATCCAACACATCCTTGGTCTTCCTCTTATTTCCAGTTCTTTGCCCTCTGGTATGTATTGCCATGTATGGTATACTTTTCAGCTGCATTCTTGACACATTTCCAAACCACCACCGTTGTCTTTTTAATCTTCTGTAATAGCATTATTTCTTGCTCTAGCCATTTTCTTATCTCTTCATCTTTTTATTTCTGCAGTTTTGAAACTGTCAGTATTACCCTGAGCCAGTTCATTTCTGCATTCCAAATCTTTCATAATCAGATATACTCGTACTTCAGCTTTCTGACCCATAGAGCATTATTGGCATGACAGTTGTCTGGTATATGATGATTTTTGTTTTTATTAAAATGTTTTTAGCCTTACAGGTCTTGCATAGATTTTTCTTTTTATATCATCTCCACAATTTCCATTCTTTGATAGTAGTTCTCCAAGGTATGCACATTTTTCCACTTGTTCTAGTTTTTGTCTCTGAGTTTGGTTTTTATCTCTTTCTCTTGTCTTCCAACTGCCATAATTTTTGTGTTCTCCATGCTGATGTTCAGTATGAATTTTCTGCTTTTATCGTCAGCTTTGTCAGTTATTCTCTGTAAATCCTCCTTGCTCAGTACCATGAGGTCAATATTCTCTGCAAATCTAAGGTTATGCACTGTCGTTCTACATATTAACATGACTCTTCCCATTTCATCTGTCAGTGCTACAGCTATTACTGCTTTCAGAACCAAGTCGAACAAATCTTGTGATACCATTCATCCTTTTGTCACTCCTCCAGTGATCCTGAATCATTTCATCAGCTTCTTGTCTACTCTCACTGCACTCATCAACTTGCTGTAGATGTTTTCTATCAGGTTGATCAATTTTTCAGGGATGACATACATTCTTATAACTTGCCATGAGAATGCAGTGGAGAGTATGATTGTAAAATTTGTGGATGACACCGAGTTGCGGGTGTTTGCTAGCACCTCGAGGTCAGGATTAAAATTCAAAACTACCTTGACAAATCAGAAAATTGATCTGAAGTCAACAATATGAAAAGCAATAAAGACAAGTTCAAAGTACTACACTTAGTAAGGGAAAAAAAATCAAATACACAACTACAAAATGGGGATAGCTGGTGAGATGGAGTACTGCTGAAAAGGATCTGGGGGTTATAGTAGATGACAAACTGAATATGAGTGAACAATGTGGTGCAGTTGTAAAAAAGGCAAATATCATTTTGGGGTGTATTAACAGGATTGTCATATGTAAGACACAGGAGGAAGTTGTCCTGCTCTACTTAGCATTGGTATGGCCTCAGCTGGAGTACCGTGTCCAGTTTTGGGTGCTACACTCTAAGAAAGATGTGGACAAATTGTAGAATCCAGTGGAGAACAACAAAAATGATAAACGGTTCAGATAGAATGTGGCAGGCCAGTGCCAGGTAGATTTACACTCCAGCTTCTTGAAAACTAAGCGTTCCTATAGACATGCCCTGGCAAAAGTGCAGTTTTCCTAGTATAACTGCATCTGTGGTATGGGATTTTGTCAGCATAGCTGTCAGTCAGAGATCATACCTCACCCAGTCCTGACTAGGCTGACCATACGTACCGTTTTAAATGGGACAGTACCGTTTTTTTCATATTTCCCGACCGTCCCGTCGTTTTAACATAAATGTCAATTTTGTCCCGTTTTTAATAAACTATATATAGTTTTAAATTTTTTGTAAAAAAATGAACGCGGGTTGTTTATTATTTCTCATAAGGCTCTATGCTAATCAATGCGTACAGTAAAACCACTAGTGTGACGAAAGAGGAAATTCCATTTACTTTATCCAGTCAGGGCCAGGCTTCTTGCCCAGAGAGAGAACACCGCTAGTAAGAGACGGAGTGAATGCGTTCTCGCTGCTTAGTACAATCGGAGTCCCACATTGTACTCATATCGTTGTTTCCTTAGCGTTGGCGGCTGGCAAATTGATCCCCCACCACTGAACCTACTAGAAATCCGTTGTGCTTCTGACTCAATAAAGTAAATGCACTGTAGTGGGGTGTGGGGATGCACGTCGGTGATGGTGGCCTCGCTCAGATGTGGCGGCGTCTGTTCTGCTGTAACGTTAGTTTTTGTGTTGCCTGTATGCTAACCGGTGGCTTTGTTGTTCATTGTCAGTGGTTTAAACTTCATATTTTTAAGTCTTATTTTTCAAAGCTTAAAGTCTACCCTTGCAATGCCAAAGACAAAGAGGCGAAACTGCAGTTTTAATGACGATCTCCAGAAGGAATTCAAATTTATTAAACCGGACAAACTGTGTAGTGATGGAACAAAAGTGGTATGCCAACATTGTAATGTCCATTTTTCCATTGCTCTTGGAGGTAGAAGTGACATCAACCAACATCTACATAGCCAGAAACATAAGGATGCTGAAAAGACTCTGGCTTCAGTTACAAACATCAGTTCGTTTATGAGACGTGATGGTGATAGTGAAAGCGATAAAATTGCAGCAAGTGAAGCTCTTTTTCCTTATCATACTGTGCGTCACGGCCAAAGTTTTCGCGCAAATGATTGCTTGTCGACATTGATAAAGAAAATTTATGAACCAAAATTTTCTTCAGCACGTACCAAATCAGAAGCAATAATTACCAACGTTTTATCACCATACATATTGGGCAAAGTAATAGAGGATTTGAATAAAACAAAAAGCATTACAGTCAGTTTAGATGCATCAAACTAAAAAGACATCAAACTTTTTCCAATCGTTGTGCGGTACTTTTTGCCAAATTGTGGTGTTCAAGACAAAATTATAGACTTTGTTTCCTTACCTGGTGAAACATCCGATCTACAGTGTGCTATGTTGAAGGAAGTAATTGACAAATTTGCTTTACAAAACAAAATTGTTGCTTTGTGTGCAGATAACACAAACACCAATTTTGGTGGTTGCAAAAGACTTGGCAAAAATAATGTGTGGTGAAAACTTGAAACTGAACCGAAGAGGCCCATTATCGGTATTGGTTGTGGGGCACACATTATACACAATTGTCTCCAGTGTGCTGTCGACTGTTTACCAATTGATATTGAATGTTTTGCAGTGAAAGTATACAAATACTTCCATATATACACAGTTAGAGTTGAAGAACTGAAAAACTTTTGTGACTTTGCAGGAAACAATTACGCTACATTGTTAGAGCATGGAAATACAAGATTTTTGTCCTTGGGTCCATCAATTGACATAATTTTAAGCATGTTTGATGGGCTTACTTCTTATTTTCTTTCTCAAGAAAAATGCCGTTATGTTGCGAAAATGGTTTGAAAATCCGTTTGAAATTGTGGTTGTCATTTGCAAGAGATCAAGTGTCTACGTTCCAAACACACATTAGTTTAATTGAAAAAGATTATATTTCAGCTACAGAAGTAGCCATAAACATTGAAAATCTTGTAAACAATTTAGAGTCCAGAAAAAGTGAAGTGTTTGTAACTACTGATGTCAAAAAACAACTGAAAATGTTAGTAGATTCAGGAGAAATTAATGAGGCTAAGTTTTTTGAGGTAGTTGAGAATTTCTATGAAACCAGCTTAGAATATATCAACAAGTGGAAGTGCAGTGTAGGAAACACTGAGAAGTTCAAGTGGGTGCTACTAAGGAAGACACCTGATTGGAAAGAAATACAGGACAGCCTGAATGAGGAACTCATCACACACACAGAAACAGAAGAAACTCTTGTATTCGATCAGTGGACCTTCATAAAATCTACAATTGTGAGGCAGTTGGATACATGGAATAAAGAAAAAATTTCTGTATCTGATAGATGGGTAAAGATTTTTTCTGAAATGAGCAAAAAACGCCTAGACTTTCAAGACTTTTATAATATTGTAGAGTTTATTCTTTGTCTTCCAGGAAGTACAGCACCTGTCGAGAGAATATTTTCTGTTATGAACAGTATGTGGTCAAAGGAGAAATCTAGATTAAGTGTTGAGACAATGAGGGCTATGTTAGTTGTAAAACAAAATTGTGTCATGGAGTGTGAGAAGTTTTATGATAAGGTGTTGAAAGACCGAAATTTGCTGCGTAAGATTACTTCATCGGAGAAATATTCATGGTACGATCGTGGTGAAATACAGTCCCCCCTCTACGTCTACCTAAATTTTTGTATGAGTTCTGTCACTGAAGAATAATTGTTAGCTCAATATATTCATGTAATAAAACTTTTGTTATCGTCTTACTTTTTCATGAATACGGAATATTACATAACCCCGTCCCGTTTTTGCCATCCCAATGTCCCGTTTTTGTCTCAAGGAAATATGGTCAGCCTAGTCCTGACCAACGTACTTATGCTGGCAAAAATTTGTAGAGTAGACTGGGCTCAAACAGATGTGGAAGAAGAGATGGAGCCACCAAAAGAGACATTGAAAGAACAAGTTGTAAGGTAAGAGGAGGAGGACGAAGGTCCTGAGTTGAGAAAGGAGAGGTTATGAAAAAGAGCAAAAGAATTAGTCAAAAGCAGCAGAAAGATCAATGAGAATGGGACTTACACTTTGCGTTTTTTTGTTTTTTTTAAAGGAAATTAGAGAGGACTTGGGACCTAAGTGCCAAATGCCTAAAACAAGATTAAAGCTACTCTTAGCTGGAATAGCCTGTTCTCTGTATTGAACAGTTATACGACTAGCTGTGTGTTAGAAAATTTCCTCTGGCATAACTCCTGAAATTCCTGTTCATAATGGTTGGTTGTGTTTCGGCTTGTGAGCCCACATGAATGCTGTTGCTGTAACAGAAGGCTGTAGTCTGATTACCATGTGTTGCAAAACTTGGTCATTACATGAACAAAAAGAGTCCTTGGTGAGAGAATAGACTTGCTGTCATCCAAAATTATGAACGTATACCACAGCATTGTAATTGAATTTATCATGGTATTTGTGATATTTCCTTTTTAAAGTAGAAAATATCATGTAGGTGATAGAAAGGTGCTCATCTGTAATCTGAAAAGTCCATTTGGCAAGTACTTAGGGTTTACACTTCACATGCTGCCTTGTGCTTTTTGTTTGTTGCAGTGGGATGCCTTTGAAATTAATGTTGTTTCTGGGGACCTTTTATTTGATATGCATATATGCAGGGATGGAGTAGTAATCTCAGTGTTCAGAACTGTATTACAATAGACATGTGACTGACCATCTATCCTTTAAGATAAGAAGAAAAAAATATTGCTTATGCCAGCTAGCCAGCAGTAAATTTTAACAATAGCACCCTGTCATGTGGATGACATGATCTTAATGATATTATTTTAATCCAGCTAGCGGTTTCTGCTTATCTAAAAAATTTGGATGAACAGTAAAGTCTCCAACTCTATATTTACTGTGATCTGATTTTCTCTCTCTCTCTCTCTCTCTCTCTCTCTCTCTTGTTTTGGTCTTGTGATTCACATTTGATTATTAGTATATATGATTTTTATCAGTGATGCTACATTTTTGGAAGGTGAAAAGCACTGTCCACGCCAGTTACTAAGCCTAACTAATTTAAAGCTTTAATAAGAAGTTTTTAGGACAGTATATTACCATCTTAATCAAGCATAAAACATATGTAAAGCAGATAGAGCAGGATACCGTAATGTGGCACAGGTAAGCCACTTGTCATAAAGGTGGTCCGATCTGGATTGCTCCATCCCCCTCCCCATTAAACACACACATTCTTTATACTTTGTCTTGTAACATTACATAGGTGCAATTTATTAAAACTACCTCATCTGTAAATATTTCATTCTAAATATATTTTCTAATACATTTTTACTTATTCTGCTAATTCTCTAATTGGTAGCTCTTTATCTTTAACTCACTGCTTTCATTTATTCATTATTTCTTACAACAGTTGTCTTATTGTTACTTATGTGCTTCTTGTGGCCTTGGAGTTGCTGACTAGTTTTGTCCAGTCAGTGTTTATCCTCCCTAGTCATTCTTCCTTGCATCAGGCTAGTAAATTACATATTGTCTGTTTCACTTTGTCCTGTTGTCTATATAGAGCAAGAATACGCTGTAGAAAAGACACAAACTTAACTTTCTAGTTTTTTTTATGCAACCTTTGAAAGCTGTGTCAATAAGATACACAGCCAAAAAAGTTTTTACATTTTCTTATAACAGTGTACATTTATTTCTTTACACTTTAATGACCTTGTCAACTTTGTGTCTCTTTCAAAGATTAGATTTTTCAAAATTGTTATGTAGTTGTCAAATTCCAAATTCAGTGTTTTGGGCACTATGCAATGCAGAAAGTCTCATCAGCACTATACACACAAGACTTGCAACTAATTATCCTTTTATTGGATTGTACTAATTAACCTGAACATACTTTTTCGTCTTCTCTTTGAGAAGTTGAAAAAGTATCATCCATCTTTTAAAAAAATAGGAACAGAAAGTAACACACATATTGAATTATTATACAGATTATAACCCAAAATAATTATGAAGACATTTAGTATCTCAGAGCTTTTGGTGAGGCCTTTCCCCCCCCTTCATTATGTATGTATGTACGGTGCCTACTATTGTGGGGTCCTGATCCTTCACTGAGACCTCTAGATGCTACCATAATGCAAATAATAATTAAAGACTTGCTGTTTGCTTTTTAGATGCTCAAGGGTTACACTAAAAGAAGAAAACAGGGAAGGATTTGTGACCCTTAAATGCACAGTTTATTAGGTAAGGATACTAACCATGTAGGACTTGATTCAATTAGTGTCTCATTCAGTGGTCATTGAAGCTAGTTGAAAGACTCTCATTGACTTCAGTGATTTTGGCTCAGGATCTTTGATAGTAATAGCACCTGTAAACAAAAGATTTCCTGAATTACCCCTTGGGACTAGAAATAAATTATGGAAAAACACTAGAACATATATGAATAAACCCTAAAAACAAAAGACTTTGCTAATTTATCAACTAAATGCATAGTTTAAAAATCTCACCTGGCATAGTTTAAGCCACGGGTTTGGGAAATGCCAGCAGAAACAGTCAGGATAAGCTACCTATTGATCACTAAAAGTCTAATATCTATACAAAATAAAACTAAGCTCTATTGAGGCAAAGCAAAAATAAAAGTAAGCCTTCAAAAGTATAGATATTACTGAAGCTCCTATTAAAAAGTTAAAATATATCCACAAACACACACAAATGTAGAGGAGCCATATAAAAATGCATATTATCAAAATTCCAAAATCATATCCTCTTATAATCCAGCTAAAAAGCATTCGTATTGAAGAAGAGCACTAGGAGAATGTCAATAAATCTTGAACAATTGTGATGTCTCTAAGATCACGTTTTCTCACTCTTTCCTCCAAAATGCAAGTTTGTGCCTCAGTGTGTATTGGGTGCTCTCCACATACACATACACATACACAGTGCAGAATACAGCTACATAAAAAGCAAAACAAAAACAACCCATAAGATGTTCTCCTTTCTCTACTTTCCCCTTGTTACAGGGCGGGTATTTTTTGGTTTGGAGGAAAAACAGTTGGACTTGGACTTAGACTTAGCTGAAAAAGTGACCTGTACATTTTGATCTGAACACAGTTTAGTGTGTACTTGGTATGTTCTTCAGCAAACTTTGGATCTGATGGACCTAAATGGATCTGATGGACCTTGTTTCTTTTTATTAAATGTTTTTATTAAACAAACAAAACTGTTTGTTTCCCATAAAACAAACAGTATTGGTAATATAGTTTTAAAAATGCAGAGGACTGGGGACATTTTTATCTTTCAGTGTTTCTCATCATGTTGTAAAATGTTAATTTGAAAAAAACATACAACAAATGTCCATAAACACTTATTGAGCAAACAGTTTGTTTCATTAGCAGATATCTGTTCCAAAAAAAAAGAAAAGAAAAAAAAGGTTTTGGACTCTGAACTGAAGTGTTTGGTTTAAAAATATGAAAGAGAATCAAAACACAAATATTTGGGATCTTTTTAGATCTTTTAGATATAATACAGTGGAAATAGTTCACTAGCCATTTACTTTTTGAGAATAAAGTTCAAATGCATTTTTATATCACTGCCCTCTCATCTTTCTAATTCTGCCTCAAGACCCAGTTCTGCTGTGACGCCTGCGAGAAATTGGACAACTATTGCTGATTTTTCAGTAATTGAAATTAGCTTGGTAGTTACGTAGTTATTTATTAAAACCAAAACAACACAGATGATTTGGAACCTGCAAGTTGCACAATAGCTAACTGGGGGGTGGTGGTTGGGGCTCCCTTGAGCAGGGCCGGCTTTAGAAAGTGCGGGGCCCGATTTTGACGGGGCGATCGAGCTGCCGCCGAAGTGCTGCCGCCGGACGTTGCGGGGCCCCTCTTTGGCACGGGGCCCGATTCCTGGGAGTCGGGGGAATCGGCCTAAAGCTGGCCCTGCCCTTGAGTCTCCACCAGATTCCAATTTGGGTTGTTTATGATGTCCTTCCTCTGTTTGTACCACAAAGGAGTTCTCCAAACAAAATAAACACAAACAAAAGAAAGGTCTTTTTCTCTCTCTCCCTTAGGAGAGAGGGGAATCAGAGTAAAAGAAAAGAGAGGCAAAAGTGGTTTGTCCCTTAGGTAGTCTTTTTTTGGGGTCACCCCTCTGGGGCTTGGTTTATCAGCAGGTATAGTGTCTATAATTAGGGTCTGCCTCCCGCCCCTCCTCCAGGGGGGCACCCTGCTTTATAGCTGGTCTGTGTGGGTTCAGGGGTGGTAAGGCCTGCAACTGTCTTTCTGTTGGTTTATCTGTCTCTGTGTTCAGTAGTCTGAGGTACAGCAGTCTTCCTTCTGTTTACCACCCCTTCCTGTGGCAAGTTTTCCCTTTGTAAGCTCCCCTTCCAGGCATAGCAAGCCTTACAGGTGTGCCTAGTAATGCTGAAGGAGCACAGAAGAGCTTGTTAGTCTTTGATATAGTAGAGAGTGAGGGTGTGCCCCGTCATACTAAAATACATAACTGTATGGTTCTATCTTTATAAGTCTCATCCTCCCTGCCCGCTTCCCTTCCTTTTTTGTTACATTGCATCTTCAAAATAATTTGCAAGCTCTTTGGGGCATTGACTGTGTGCTCTCTGTAGGTTTATACAGGACCTGACTTCTAGCTGTGTTACTGCAATACAAATAACAATAATGGTTAGAAATGAGTGTAGTGGTCTCATCCTCATCTCCATTTGTACACATCACAAAAGCTCAGTTCATTGCATGAGTGCATGACTTGCACTCTGCTCAAAGAAATACAGGACTGGCATAGCAGGGTTGTTTTAGGTCAGAATTGAGGTTCATCAGCAGAGTTGTCTGAGGAAGGCTGTGCAGTGCCTGCATACATCATGCCTGAATCAGGTCAATGCTGTGTGTCTAATTTCATGAATACTACATTTATCCTTTTGTGTTTTCTTTTTTGAATAAGAAAAATAAAGCAGAATATAATGCAATCTGAATTTGTTTTCCTAGTGAAAAGTAGAGGATGTAATTTATTAGACAAATTAAAAGATGGGTCTGATTATTGTTAGTTAATTTTTTAAGAGAAATTGCTGCCTATCTTACAAGGGCTGATCAGTAAACACTTTGAAATCTACTTTCTGTCATTTAAAATTGGTTGCGCATTCTTGCTAAGATCCAAGATAGACATGCACTACAAAATGCTTACTTCCTTTTATTAAACCATGTCCTTCACAGTTCAGACCCCTCTATTTGATATAATTTGTTCTTTTGTGTCTTTTTAATAGCAAATCAAATATTTTATTCATTCCCAAAAGGCATGTAATGAACATGTATTGTCTGTCTTAAAAAGAAAAAAACATACCAAGAAGATACAGAAGAAGGAATAAGATATGGCACTTGGAGAAGGAAAGTCTATACCTCTACATTAGCATTTTTTTAATTAGATGATTTCACTTAAGCTTTTAGAAGCACCCACATTAAATATTGATAACTATAGTCCTCTTTACCTTGAGTTCAGATTTAAGTTGGTCTAAATTACAAAGTATATTTTTTTCGCTTAGTATTTAAGCAGATGAGGTAGGTTTCTGCTCATCCAAACATAAAATCCTTTTCCATGAGTTTTTTTTTTTTAATGTTAAAATGTGATTTGGTCTTTTAAAAAACATTTATTGAAAAGTAATCATTCAAATAAATAAGTGTTCATGTTCTACTTCATCACCGTTTTCTTCAACTACTTTAGCATGATTGCATCCTGAATAATTTGAAATACCAAAAAGACACACAATCTGGAATTCAGTTCTCCCTGTTGTATTTACGTAGGCTGAATATTGAATATGCAATCACTCAAATTATTTCAATTCCATAATAATCAGTGAACTGTCTGAAGCACTGAAAGAGGTGTAAACTGCTGCTGTGGTCAAAAAGGATTCCACCCTTCTATCCCCACTGCCTGACTGGCTAGGTATATAATGAATTCCTCTCCAACAGGGTCCAAGAATGCTAATATGCAATTTTCCGTCTCCTTTTCCAAGTGCTAGACAATTAACATATATCTTTTTCACTCTGTGTAGTATCCTATACATAACATTATAGTGTCACTTAAAAATACTGTAACTAGAAGAAAGCTTTAAAATTTGTGGTGCATTGGCAGGATATTTTTGGATTTGGGATTGAATGAAAATATATCAGTAATAAAATATTTAGTGCTAAATCCTTTAGTGCTAAATCCTAATTAACACAACACCTCTGAAATCAATAGGAACTCTCCTTTTAACTTTCTTGGGACTAGGATTTGCTCCTATATAGCTGTTCTTTGAATAGTGCTCTTCGTGAAAAGAAGGTTTGGTCCCAGGGGCTAGCTGCCCGGGGCCACCCAAGCAGCGGCCGGTTTGGCTGGCCCCAGGGCCACTCCAGCAGCCGCTGGTGCAGCTGGCCTCAGGGCTGCTCCAGCAGCGGCTGGTGGGGCTGTTTCCAGGGCCACCTGATCAGCTGGCCCTGGAGCCAGCTGCTTGGGCAGCCGTGGGGTCAGCCACACTGGCCACCGCAGAAGTCATGGAGGTCGTGCAAAGTCACGGAATTTGTGACTTCTGTGACAAACACGGAACCCTATTTATAAACAATTAAGAGGATGGTGTTATATGCGAATTCTTGCATTTTTCCAGAGGTTCTGGGGCCAATTTTGACTCCTACCCCAATATACTACTCCACTAGTTTATAGGGGCTGTAGAGGAGTCACATCAGGCCAGAGAAGAATTTCCCTGACAGAAGCAGATTCTGGCATCTTGTAGCCCCAACATATGGAGTCTGCTGGGAGCAGAACCAGGGCAGGAGAGGTTATATACGTAGTGCCAGCCACTGGTGTTTCTAAGGCTGTAGTTCAGTCCATACATAGCCATGGGGAGGCTGCTGTAAATTAGAGGGTTGCTGCCGTAATTTGTGTTGGGCGGCCCTGAAGTCAGCCACACTGGCCCCCACAGAAGTCAGAGGCCAGAATCTGGGCAGTGGAAAACAAGCTTAATGCCACGTTTTCTCCTTTTCCCCCTGAACTGTGCCTTCTGAGCCTCTTAAGATATGTCTGCACTGCACACCACTGGCGGCTGTGTGAAGGTTATGTGTAGCAACACACTGCAGTGAAAAGCAAGCTATGCCCACATTGTGGCATTAATTACATATGTCAGTGAAAGGCTCTGGTGGTGGGAGCAGCGGGGAAAGGTTCTGGCATCTCCTGTGGCGGGGAAAGGCTCTGGCAGTGGGACACTACACTGCTAAAAATAGCAATGTAGACAGGGGAGGCACTGCTTGAGTGTGTAGAGAGCCATGAAGGGTACATACCCACAGGGGTGTCTTTATTTGCATAAGCAGTGCTTCACCATCTACACTGGTATTTATACCTGTGCTGGGAAGTGTGCAGTGTATGTACTGTAAACATCACCATAAAGAGGGGGTAATGTAGAGGTACCCTCGGGAAGGGCAGCACAGAACCTGTCCGTTGTTGGATTGAGACCACTGTGTTCCATTTATCTTCATGTAATTTCTCTGGTATTTCAGAATGTGGGCATGAGTGTATAATTTACTCCTTCTCTGTACAGAAAAAAGACAGGATTAGATGAATTTCCAGGAAATGGTGTTTTGTGTGTGTGTGTATTGGTATGCATAGGTTGTAGGGAGCGAGGGAAAGTGCTTCACAGCATTTTGAATATTGTAGCTAAGAACTGTAGCAAACTTTAAATCCTTCTAATAAACAGCCCTTTTTCATACTTTCTTGGCTACTAATTTTGTTTCAGATCATATCATTTTATTTTTTTGCAATAATATTTATACACCCTTAAGAATGGTATTTCTATTCAATTCTCTTCTGCCTCTTGTTTTCTTTTGTGCCAGCAAACTGATTACAAAACAATAATATATAAGTGGGTAGGTGATGTCACTTGAAATACTGATATCAAAAAGTTTGCAAATGCTTGAGAGGAGTGGTCAATATCTTATGGTTTCAAAACCCCTATCCAGTTTGTGACATAGGATTTTTTTTAAATTTTAACCTATTCTCTTTTACTTTTAAAGGTGACTTTTGTTTATAGTAGAGCTGGCCAAAAAGTTTGTTTTTATTTTTTGTGGGGGACGTTGCAAAAAACCCAACCAAACAGGTAAAAATTATTCATAACTCTAGTTCACAGTAAAAGAATGGGTTTCCTCATTGCCAGTTCAGCATCTTCTCCTTGGGAAGGGGTTTGGGGACATGAAAGGGAATAGAAAGTGAATGTCAATTTGTGCAGTATAAGCCTGATCATCCCATGGACAAATGTGGTTCTCCTACTCTACTGAATGATCATGAACTTTGGCCCAAAATGTCCATTTTAGAGAATTTGCACCAAACCTTTAGACAACCTAAGGGGCTTTAGCTAGTACATGTGTGGTTTCTAGGCACTCCATGTGTAACCCACACACCTTGTGGGTGTGGTGTTCTGTCTCATCTGGGGGCACCGAGACCACTTAGAGAGAGAGAGAGAAAATGAGTCTGCTCTACAGCCTTAGCTAACAGCCAGTTGGCTTTTAGCTCATGCCATAGAGGCTCATGCGCTAAGCTCCAGAGGTCCCCCCGGTTCGATCCTGCCTGCTGACGTGGGGTCTGTCGGTTTTACACATGCACAGAAATTGACCACGTGATTTGGGATCCTGCCTAAGATCTGTAAATCAAGCTATATTCACACATCAGTAATACATTTGTGTAATTTAGCACTTAGTTAACAATTATGTTGTTGCTGCATGAGCCATAAGGTTAACAGGAGTAAAAAATAACTTTTTCTCACTAAAGTACAATAAACAGATACAGTATGACTCAATAAAAGGATCTGTTGGAAGGGAGATATATTTACATGGCCACTTTGCTGCCATAACTAAAATTTAAATAGAAAAAATACCACTGCAGTGTGCAGCTGATTGCAGCATCCAGGGCCTGTCCTGACAGGAGTACCAAAGAGTTCTCTTTGCTTTGCTGTGGAAATTGACTCTGAAACTGAAGAATTACAGCTAAGACAAGCCAGAGTGAATTTGGAAGGAAGCCCATTGCTGGATTGTCTGTGAAACATACTGCCTTTAGGGAAGGAAAGTTTTATACTGCTAGTTTGCATATTTCTTTCAAATTCCATTTTTTACTTCTTGATGGTGTCTGTATTAAGTGTTGCTATTATTTTCTGCATATATTGGCCACAAATACCTTGTCTCTGCTTTTTCATATTTAAAGTCTTTGGGCCTCCAATATGTGGTGTAGCTTCATTTACTCCATTTTTACCAAACATTGTGTTTTTAATTCATCAAGATAGAATGCTGGTAAAACCCTGTGCTCTTCACATGGCCACATTCCCCTCCTTCTAGAAGGAAGAAATACAGGGTGCTTCTGTTGGATGACCACACAGATTTTTTCAGTCAAACTTCCATCTGTTGTGGAATTTTCCCATGGAGAGGGAGCATTTGTTGCTGTTGTTGCAATTTATGGATGGGGGGGAAAAAGTTACTTTGTCAAAAATATATTCCTGCAATCTGATTAAATAATTCTCATATCCTAGAATAAGATGTAGCATAAATTTCATCTCATTATTGTCTTTATATTGAGCTCATCACCATGGTATCTGAGGACTTTTCAAGCTAATATATCTGGTACATATAAAAAACAAAAACAAATTCCCCCTCACTATAGTGGGTTTTTATTTTAATTGCGGGAAAGTTAAACTCACAAGTAAAAAGGTTTTACGTTTTGACTTTCCCTTTATAGCTCATTCAGTATTTCTGTAGTGTATTTTCAGTTGTTTCATCTAATAGCCTATTCTGAAAAGCAGTAATATGCTTGTATTTATGACCTTGATATGGCAGAGTACAGTACAGACTATATAGTCCTTCGGGTCTCTGAGGTAGTTTGTTGGTAATAGCAGGGTTACAAAATTCAGTTCAATGATATTATAAGAAGGGCATTCTGAAGATATACTTTATTAATTTGACTGAAAATATACTGCAGTGAAATGAACTATATGAATATCATGCAAATAGCTGATATAATTACAGTGAAATGTACTTATTTACTACTGGTAATACCACTCCTGAGATTCTCCATTCCTACCAGAAACAAGTATTGTACGATTTGTCAGCTTTCACATGTAAAGATTGAACATTTGCTGATTTTAAAAAAAATAAAACAGTACTGTCTCTTGATTTGGTTGCTGCGGATTAAGACTTTGATTAATAATGTGAGCTTCGTTCAGGAAATATTGAACTAGATTATTATAGGTATCCCCACCAGCACCATCCTTAATTAAGGTAGCCTGATACTTCTGTTATACGCAACTGAAAATATGACCTTATAACTCTGCCACACTTTAATTGTTTAGGCTGAACATTTCCATGCCTTGTGCCAGCTGCAGGCTGTATTTGTCTGGAAAATTTCAGCAAAAATGGTTCAGCCATGTTAAAAATAATGTTTATAATTGTTTTTATTGAGAATCTCTAGTGCTTCCATTCTTTGGAGAAAGGGCTTGAAATTTGGCTGGGGGGTTGGGTTTGTGTCAGAGTTGTGCCCTTTGGAAACAGCATTCAAATGATAAGCCTTTGAAAAATCTCAATTTGCAAATGCTGAGTGGAGACTTGTGAGAGTTTGCAGCCAAATTCTCAGAAGATTAATCTGTACAGAATTTCACTGCAACCAAAGACTGTAGTCGCTGACCAGGACTTTTTCCCTGCAATTGCAACTCCTGGCTGCTGTGGTTCTGGGCACTGGACTAGTAAGAAATATATTTGATATGATTTGAAAATTATCCAAGAGTAACAATTTTAATGTGGAACAGAAGAGTTGTTTTCAAAAATCAGTAATAGAGGCAAATTTGTAGAATATACAGTTCCTTACCAATGGGTAGTGTTTGTGGCTTTAGTTTGCTATTCATAAAAATAAAACATACCGAGTAACCAACTAAGGTTTTGATAAACTGTGATAAGATGTTCCCATAGTACCAGACATGTAAACAAAATGAAACCAACTATACTACCACTACCACCACAACAAAAAACACTTAAGGAATTATTTGTTAAAGGCACTTTCATTTGTGTGTGAGTCATATTGTAGGTGCACACATCTGCATGTGCATTATTTTATAACTTTCACTAGAATACTCTGGTGATAGTGTAGAAACAATGTATGTGCATGCTTGTGCACAAAGTTGCATGTGCACAGAGAAAAGTTAGATTGGAAATTATGTTGAAAATCAGGCCCCTTATTTACAATATTTTAAGTGTTGTGACGTCAAACTGATTTCTCTTCTGAAAGAGAAATTTGCAATAAAATTCAGATATGGAATGCATATTTATTAATGACTGCTTCGCATTTTTTTTTTTTTTTTACAAATTTTATTAAAAAACATGGAACTATATTTGGATCAACACTAAATTTTTGCATGAGCTAGATCAAGCTATATTAATAATTGAATAACTAAACATCTTATATCTGTACGCTTTAAGAGTACAATCTTAAATACAATACTTTGAACAGTACAGCGAAATCTCTTGCAATGAACTGGTTTAACCGTTTCAGAGAATATTGTTGTGGTGTTTCCATCCAGACTGAAACCTTCATTGTGAGACAAAAGCTAGATATAGCCTTCACTTATATGGTAAATAAGACAAAGAAGCCCGTATAAAAGTGTTTTAAAATTTTAATTGTTTAAAAGTATCTGGTTACATATGTCAAGGCTGAACAAGTTCTAGTTTATTTTATCAGCAGAGCTACAATAACTTGCACTAGTCATTCTCTGGAACATGTTCAACTACCTATGTGATGCAGAAAGAAAACATTAAATAATGCATAAATACTGAGGTGCAGTAAAAACAGGTCACGTGTAGGATTTGAGAGAATACATGTTTGCAGTTCAGCAGACAATTAAAAAGTACACCTAGTTCGTGACTGGGAAATGAGTTTTATTAGCGTATGGTTGGAGACACTAGTTGTTCAAAGCCCATGGGTTTGCTTAGGCTGCTTAGGCCTTTTTGGTGATGGCACAACCATGCACCAACTCCCAAAAGAACATAGCTGGGATTTCATCCCTCTCTCCCTCAAAATAAATACCTGCGTCTCTAGTAAGCACTCCCTCCTGGCATCCACTTAGGACTGCTGTGAGAACAATCTGAGTCTAGTCTGTGCTGTGAATCTTTTGGTGTGTGTTAAGCTTCTAGAGCAGTGGTGTCCAATAGAAATCCGATGCTAGCCACACTTGTGGTTTTGAATTTTTCTTATTCGCCACATTATAAAAAAAGGATTAAAAAACATACTACAAATGACATTTCAACTATCAAAAATAAGTTGATATTACAAAAAAAATATTAATAGGTACTACTCACACAAAATTACTATATCCTAGCCACGTTAATAAGCTGTATATCAAAGCATGCAACCTTTTGTATGGTGTAAAACCTTTATTCTCTTTTATACTTAATCATGTAAAGCACAAGAGAATACAGATAAAAAATAATGAACATCTCAAACTGCAAATGTCCCTCACTTTTTAGCTTACCTGTCCCTTGTGAGTCCTTTGGGAACCATTAGGGTCCCAGAAGGCAGATAACCAAGATATCTCCTCCTCATTCAGTCTGCTGCATGCTAGCTTGCCTCCCTCCCTCATGAAACCCTTTATCCAGCATCTGTGACCTTGCTTTCTTCTGCCCCATGCTTCTTGTTCTGTTTCTGTGTGTGTTCATATATTTTAAACCCCTTCTGGTCACCTGGCCTCTTTTGTTCTCCTCAGGGTAACTTCCACTGTCCACCTGCTTTCTTCTCTTCAGAGGAATCAGCTAAACAGGTTTTTCGAAGGTTTGGTGGTGTTTTTTTTTGCATAACCTTGTGAGGTCTAAGTACTGTTGTTAACCTTAAATGTTTCTCTTTGTATCTGTCTGGGATGCACATGCTAAAGGCACTGTCAGTAATAATGGATTCACATACATATAGACACTCACCATAGAGCAGTTTTTTTCATAATATAACTTCACAATATCAGTTAGATTTCATAAGTGGTATAGATATAGCCCCAATTAATCACATATGGGTAAAAATATAAGAAACTGGAGAAGGAGAAAGATATTTACTACTATCTCTTGCTCTCTATTAAAAATCTGTTTACCACAATGGCTATAATATAATACCCAGTTTTCTTTTCTTTTTCCCCTTTAACTACCTCGTCCCCTATAGCCTTTCCCAACCATCTGTACCTTGGCCGCGAAGTTCTTTCAGCCTTACTGTTTCCCTTCCAGGCCTTCTGTTCTGGGCTTGTTTAAACTTTTCACCTTAAGAAACTGAACAGAGAGCCCAAAAAAGCTACCTCTACTTTGATTAGCTGCTAGCCTCAGAACATCTCATGTCAATAAATGTCCCCATAGCTCCTGATAGACTCTCCAACCTGTCACTATCTTTCACTGCCCTCTTACTCTAAGATATATCATCCTGAGGCTGTCTACATTGCAACTAGACACCCACAACTGGCCTGTGCCAGCCGGCTTTGGTCTGTGGGGCTCAGGCTGTGGGGCTGTTTCATTGTTGTGTAGACTTTCGGACTAGGGCTGGAGCCCAAGTTCTGCACCCCTCCCACATCGCAGGGTCCTAGAGCCCAGGCTCCAATCTGAGCC
Source organism: Macrochelys suwanniensis (assembly GCA_033296515.1). NCBI lineage: Eukaryota > Metazoa > Chordata > Testudines > Chelydridae > Macrochelys > Macrochelys suwanniensis. The sequence continues at coordinate 81,295,318 of CM065779.1, forward strand.
CAGAAGTCTACACAGCAATGAAACAGCCCCACAGTCCAAGCCCTGTGAGCCCAAGTCAGCTGGCATGGATGAGCCATGGGTGTCTAGTTGCTGTGTAGACATACCCTTAGTCCCCTTTCTTCTACTCAGTAAGAGTAATTTCTTTGTTAATCAACTTGCATTTAATATCTGGGAATATAGCTTCATTATTTCTATTGCAACTTGTACAGTATTTAAGTGTCAGAGGGGTAGCCATGTTAGTCTGTATCCACAAAAACAGCGAGGAGTCCGGTGGCACCTAAAGACTGACAGATTTATTTGGGCATAAGCTTTCGTGGGTAAAAAACCCACTTCATGTGAATTGAGTGAAAATTACAGATACAGGAATAAATATACTGGCATATGAAGAGAAGGGAGTTACCTTACAAGTGGAGAACCAGTGTTGACAAGGCTAATTTAGTCAGGGTGGATGTGGTCCACTCCCAATAATTGATGAGGAGGTGTGTGTCAATACTAAGAGAGGGAAAATTGCTTTTGTAGTGAGCCAGCCACTCCCAGTCCCTATTCAAGCCCAAATTAATGGTGTTAAGTTTGCAAATGAATTGTAGCTCTGTAGCTTCTCTTTGAAGTCTGTTTTTGAAGGTTTTTTTGTTGAAGGATGGCTACTTTTAAATCTGTTGTTGAATTTCCAGGGAGATTGAAGTGTTCTCCTACTGGCTTTTGTATGTTACCATTCCTGATGTCTGATTTGTGTCCATTTATTCTTTTACATAGAGACTGTCCGGTTTGGCCAATGTACATAGAAGAGGGGCATTGCTGGCACATGATGGCATATATCACATTAGTAGATATGCAGGTGAAAGAGCCCCTGATGGTGTGGCTAATGTGGTTGGATCCTCTGATGGTGTCACTAGAGTAGATATGGGGACAGAGTAGGCAACGGGGTTTGTTACAGGGATTGGTTCCTGGGTTAGTGTTTCTGTGGTGTAGTGTGTAGTTGCTGGTGAGTATTTGCTTCAGGTTGGGGGTCTGTCCGTAAGCGAGGACTGGCCTGCCTCCCAAGGTAAGTGAGAGTGAGGGACCGTTTTCCAGGATAGGTTGTAGATCGTTAATAATGTGCTGGAGAGGTTTAAGCTGGGCTGTACGTGATAGCCAGTGGTGTTCTGTTATTTTCCTTGTTGGGGCTGTCCTGTAGTAGGTGACTTGTGGGTACCCATCTCGCTCTGTTAATCTGTTTCCTCACTTCCCCAGGTGGGTATTGTAGTTTTAAGAATGCTTGATAAGGATCTTGTAGGTGTTTGTCTCTGCCTGAGGGATTGGAGCAAATGTGGTTGTATCTTAGGGCTTGGCTGTAGTAGACAATGGATCGTGTGATGTGTCCTGGATGGAAGCTGGAAGTATGTAGGTAAGTATAGCAGTCAGTAGGTTTCTGGTATAGGGTGGTGTTTGTGACCATTACTTATTTGCCCTGCAGTGTCCAGGAGTAGATCTCTTGTGTGGACTGGTCTAGGCTAAGGTTGATGGTGGGGTGGAAATTATTGAAATCCAGGTGGAATTCTTCAATGGCCTCCTTCCCCTGAGTCCATATGATGAAGATGTCATCAGTGTAGCGCAAGTACACGAGGTGTGCTAGGGAACGAGAGCTGAGAAAGCGTTGTTCTAAGTCAGCCATAAAAATGTTGGCATACTGTGGGGCCCTGCGGGTACCCATAGCAGTGCCGCTGACTTGAAGGTATATATTGTCCCCAAATGTGAAATAGTTGTGGGTGAGGACAAAGTAACAAAGCTCAGCCACCAGGTGTGTTGTGGCCTCATCAGGGATACTGTTCCTGACAGCTTGTAATCCATCCTCGTGTGGAGTATTGGTGTAAAGAGCTTCTACATCCATGGTGGCCAGGATTGTGCTTTCAGGAAAATCACCAATGCATTGTAGTTTCCCCAGGAAGATATCTCGAAGATAGCTAGGAGTGGTGGTAGCATAGGGTCTGAAGAGAGAGTCCAAATAGCCAGATAATCCTGCTGTAAGAGTGCCAATGCCTGAGGTGATGGGGCGTCCAGGATTTCCAGGTTTATGGATCTTGGGTAGCAGATAGAATACCCCTGGTCGGGACTCTAGGGGTGTGTCTGTGTAGATTTGTTCCTGTGCTGTAGCAGAGAGTTTCTTGACCAGATGGTGTAGTTTCTTTTGGTACTCCTCAGTGGGATCGGAGGATAGTGGCCTGTAGAATGTGGTATTGGTGCCTCCTCATGAATTATTGGGATTGGACCACATCCACCCTGTCATAAATATGAAGGGAAGGGGGAAGAGGATCTGATGCAGTGCTATAAAATCCTCTTTCCAGTAAAGGGTTAAGAAATGCAGGTAGCCAGACTGACACCTGACCTGGCTGGCATCTGACCAATAAGGGGACAAGATACTTTCAAACTTTGGGAGCGGGGAAGGTTTTTGTGTGTGTCTTTGTCTGAGTCAGAGTGATCTTGGAAGACAGAAGGAACCTGCAGAAAATCAAACCTCCCTTTTCTGAAGTAAGTTTAGATAGCATAGCGCATCGATTTCTGTTTAATTTCGGCTTGGTGTATTCCCTGTGTTAGAAGGGGCAAGGGTGGTGGTGGTGGTGGTGCTGGGGGGGGGGGTTATTCATGGTTTTCTGTAACTTTAAGGCTTTGTCCAGAGGGGGAAATCTCTCTGAGTTTGGAAATATAGTGCCCTGTGAAATAGTTACCATCCTGATTTTTACAGAGATGATTTTACCTTCTTTATTTTTAATAAAATCCTTCTTTTAAGAAGCTGACTGTTTTCATGGTGTTAAAACCCAGGGGGTGGGTTTTTAGATCACTGTATAACCAATTGGTTGGGAGATTGTTCTCAAGCTTCCCCAGGAAAGGGGGTGTACGGCTTGAGGGGGTATTTTGGGGGGGGAGGGAAGTTCAAGTGATTCCTTTCCTGGATTCCTGTTAAATACTTGATGGTGGCAGCAAGAAGCATTTCTCCGGGTGCAGGGAATTTTGTACCTTGGGGGATTTAACCTAAGCTGGTAAAAATAAGCTTAGGGGCTCTGAATGCGGGTCCCCACGTCTTTACCCTAGAGTTTAGAGGGGGGAGGGAACCCTGACACACCCTGACTAAATTGGCCTTGTCAGCACTGGTTCTCCACTTGTAAGGTAAGTCCCTTCTGTTCATGTGCCAGTATATTTATGCCGGTATCTGTAATTTTCACTCCATGCATCTGAAGAAATGGGTTTTTTACCCACGAGAGCTTATGCCCAAATAAATCTGTTAGTCTTTAAGGTGTGACTGGACTCCTCATTGTTTTTGTGGTATTTAAGTGCTGACAATAGGTGGGAATGTGGTCAGATATTAATGTGACTTTTTGTTTTTGGCTTCTGGATACAGAGTTGTGAAGGCTGCATCCAGTGAGAGAGAGGGATTTACATAATCACAAATTCTTATTTCTCAATAACCATGCAAAGATTATGCAGATTAGACTCGCGTCAACCATGGTGCAGGGAATTGCATAACTGCAAAATGATTGTACCTTTACAGTCAGTAACTGTACATCTTCCCTTCACTCTGGCTGAGACAATTCCATTTCACGATAATGAAATTTAAGTATCAAACAGATCTGATTTTAAAAAGGTATGTGTTTTTGATGCAGTGCTTGTGAAGGAGAGGTGTTTCCTTACACCAGGATTGGGCACATTTTTTGGCCCAAGGGCCACATTGGGGTTGCAAAACTGTATGGAGGGCCGGGTAGGGAAGGCTGTGCCTCCTCAAACAGCCTGGCCCCCGCTCCCTATCCGCCCCCTCCCACTACCCGCCCCCCCTCAGAACTTCCCACCCATCCAACTCCCCCGCTCCTTGTCCCCTGACCATACGCGCCGGCTTTAGTCGGCGCCGGTGGGTGCTCGCGCCTCCAGCCTCGCCCCAACACCACCCCGGCCCCTCCCCCATTCGACCCCTTCCCCAAATCCCCACCCCTGTCTCCTCCCCTGGGCGTGCTGCATTTCCCCTCCATCCCTCCCCGGCTTTCAAGCCTGGGTGGGAGGGGGGAGAAGCAGCAAAGCACCCACCGGCAGCTCCCCGCCGGCCCCCACGCCCAGCTCACCTCTGCCTCTGTCTCCGCCTCCCGAGGCACCGCCGCTCCGCTTTTCCTCCCTCCCAGGCTTGCTGCGCGCCAAACAGCTGGCGTGCGGCAAGCCTGGGAGGGAGGAAAAGCAGAGTGGCGGTGCCTCGGGAGATGGAGGCGGAGGTGAGCTGGGGCTGGGGGCAAGGCGGGGAGCTGCCGGTGGGTGCTCTGCACCCACCAATTTTTCCCTGTGGGTGCTCCAGCCCCAGAGCACCCATGGAGTCGGCGCCTATGCCCCTGACCGCACCCTCCCGAGACCCCCCCCCGCCCCTAACCACCCCTGGGATCCCACCCCCTATCCAACGCCCCCTGCTCCCTTTCTCCTGACTGCCCTGACCCATATCCACACCCCGGGACAGGCCCCCTAGGACTCCCACACTTATCCAACCCCCCCTGTTCCCCGTCCCCTGACCGCTCCCCCCCCCACCCCCAGAACCTCTGCCCTATCCAACCGCTCCCTGTCCCCTGACTGCCCCCTGGAACCCTCTGCCCCTTATCCAACCCCCCGACCCCCTTACCATGCCGCTCAGAGCAGCATGTCTGGCAGCCATGTGGCCCATCCGGAGCCAGATATGCAGGAGCGCTCAGCCCTGCCGCCCAGAGCACTGCCCGCATGGCGGCGAGGCTGTGGGGGAGGGGGACAGCGGGGGAGGGGCCGGGGTCTAGCTTCTCCGGCTGGGGCCGGACAGGGTGATCCCATGGGCTGGATGTGGCTCGCGGGCCATAGTATGCCCACCTCTGCCTTACACAAAGGGAGAGCAGAATATTAGAGTATAAAGATTTGTCACGTAAATCCGAGAAGAGAACTTGCTCTATGATTAGAATTGAGTTAAGAGGCTCTGGAAGAAGAGTACCTCTTAACATCAATTTCAGAATATACTCAGGCCTGTATTATGTCCATGGCAATTGCAGGATTTAAATTGGATTCTTAGTTTTATTAGTAATTGTTCCAGAGGTGGGAGGATTAGGGAGATGTGCTTATGCTACTTTACAAAATGTAATATTGTGGAAGAGGAATTTTACATTCATTGAAGCTTGATGTTAAAAGTACTTGTCAGCTCAGCAGACAGAGTATTATAATATAGTAGTCTACAGTAAATGAAAGCAAGGATATGCTTCCTAAAAGATGACAACTGTACCAAGGCTCAATCTCTATCAGTGTTTTATATTTCCATTTGTTAAATGCCTCAATATTCTACTAGACATAAAGTTATTGAACAAGTTTACCACTTGAATGAAAATTATTATTTTGTAAGCTGACAGACCATCAAGAAAGTTTGACAGGATCTATTTAAACCCATGTTGATTGGCATTAATTGTATTACCCTCCTTTAATTCTTTATTAATTGAGTCCCATATCACCTACTCCATTATTTTGCCTGGGATTGATGTCAGACTGACAGGCTTGTAGTTACCCAAATTATCCTGATTATCCTCTTTAAATATTGGCAAAACATTAGCCTTCTTTCAATCTTCTGGAACTGTCTCAGTGTTCCAAGAGTTAGTGAAAAGCAACATTAATTGTCCAATGAGCTCTGGGGCCAGCTGTTTTTAAACTCTTAAATGCAGGTTATCTGGACCTGCTGATTTAAAAATATCTGACTGTAGTAGCTGCTGAGACCAGGGTGCTGGAACAGTGTATACAGTGGGGGTGCTGAGAGCCGTTATACCAAATAGTAAACCCTGTATATGATGGAAACCCCTTCAAGCCAGGGGCTGCGGTTGCACACTGAGCACCTAAGCTGAGATGATAGTGGAATGGGAAGAGTGTTATCATCATCATCATCATCATATGATATGACTACATCACTGTTTCCCCCCCAGATATAGAACAACAATATTTATTGAACACATCTGACTTTTCTGCATTATTACTGAGAATTCTACCATTTCCATTTAGTAATAGACCAATACCATGTTCCTAATATACTTAAAAACTCTTCTTAAAAATGCCTCAACTCTGCTGGCCATAGATTTTTTTTTCTGTGTCCTTTGTTTCCCTTACCAATTTTCTGCAATTCCTAGCTTCTGATTTATATTCATTACGATCTTTACTTTCCTTCATTTGTTACATATAGTTCATTTTTTATAGCTGCCTCCACTTGCCCTCTAAGCCAGGTTGGTTTTTTAACCAGTGCAGACTTCTTTCTTGTTGCTTTTTGAGCATCTAATAAACCATTCACAGATATTTGCATTTTTCTGTTTAAATTCTCCCCCTTCCCCAGCTGATTTGGCTCATGATTGTTTTGAGCTTTGTGAAACTGGCCCTTTCTAAAGCACCTAGATGCTTTGAAAGAAGGTGTCAATCCCCAAAATAAGCAAATATACAGTAGTATTCCTCTGGGGATAGTTTTCAGTCTGGTGATTTGGTACTATATGAGTTGTGAGAAGGTCAGGGACATCAAATGTCTGAGGCATTGCACATTAAATATTGATTTGTTGGAGCATACTCACCTTGTGTGCATGCCTTGGGATAGCTGTGGCTCTGGGGCACAGGCTGTCCTGTTGCACCTCTGAACACCCATCCAGGTTAAACCAAGTTTTTGTCTGGTCTAGTGTTGCACACATGTTGGACCAAATTACCCTGTGCTGTTGGTGACCCCGGTACAGTGACCAAGGTATGGGCCTCCCTGTGCCTTGGCTGCCAGGGGATAGTCTGGCTCCTTGCACAAGTTAGAGCAGACTCTTTCTCTGGCCTGCTCCAAACATAGCTTGAGCACTCCTGCTGTGCTCAGGCCTCCTGTGAGCGGTGGAGGTTTATTCGAAACAATTTAATGCAAACTCTAAAGTAAATCCTTATTTTAGCTGCTCAGTAGTTATCTGTATATACCTGATATACAGTAGATCAAATAGTTCTGATGATGGCTGTATGATCAAGGCTTTTTGGGTTAAGAAAAGAGAAAAGAAAGATTTACTGACCACTTTGAAATAATCATGTTGATAAAAGAAATCCATTTTATGCAAAAAGAATAGTAATTGTATTTTCCCTGTATTTTATCATTGTATTTTTATTACTGATGTGCTTTGAAAGCCTTATGGACCATTTCCAAGAATTTTATTCAACCTTTTTTTTCCCCTTCCCCCTTCAGTTCCAGGGACACTTGATCCTGCTGCAGTAAATGCTTCCTATCAGATCCCAAAGAAATAAAACACCTCTACCAAAATATTAATTAGCTTTCTTTATTATTGTAGTTAATTAAGATGATTGCATTTTCTTGACATTAATTCATAATTTATGTAAAAATATGATAAAATGTCAGATTTGCCTCCCAAGATACATGAACTCCTAAGTATGTATGTCTTATCTCAGTAGCTTTCAGAAGCTCATTCAAGAAATAATGTATATAATACATCATCTGACAGATGACCCTGTTGCTTTGGGAAATGCAATTTTTTTTGCACCAAATCAGGATTTAAAAAGATGTAAATAAAAAATGCATGAGTTAATACTTAGTAAATGCTTAGGTTATTGCATGTTAAAGTTTTTAATATTTGTTTTCAGGCAGTTTTGTTACCAAGTTTTTTGTTTCCCAATTTCTGTTTTCGGGATAATGTTGGATTCAAACCATGTACAGAACTTCAGGATGATGTCTAAACTTTGGCAGTCATTCAGCTGCGAGAAAGTTTTCAGACACCATTTACATAGAATATGAAAGGGCATGCAGTATTAGGCCATAATTGTGAAAGGCTAGTGCACTACTGACACAATAAAACAAAAGACAATAAAAATAGTTCAAAAGTATAAGCTAAAAGCAAATGTGGTAGTTGTTGCTATGCACCAGAAAGGAAGGAACTTCAGTTTACATTACAGGCCCCAAGACCTGGTGCTTCTGCTTGAGGAAGTGCTCTGTAAGCACTTACTATCAAGTATGCCACTCATTACCATGAGTAGTCTTATTAACTTCCTTGAGACTACTCATAGTGAGCATTACACTTAGCAAAGTGATTCTGTGAAATAACAAAGGTACTTTTAATCAGGTAAACAAAAACAAACAAACAAAAACTAGGTATCAATATTTATTCTCCCAAATTAGTGTCAAAGGATTTCCCCCCCAATATTTAGTCTCTTCAGATAGATGTATATATTGCTTTTATGTTAGACATCTTATGGTTCATTTGTTCAGCAAGATGACAAAGGTTATAGTGGCTTTCATTCATGGATCTCAAAGCTCTCTATTAAAAAAAAACCTCTCTAAGGCAAGTAATAGTAATATACTCATTTAGTATGTGGATAAAATGAAGCGCAAAAAGGATCAGTGACTTTCCCAAGCTTACATAGCAGGACAGTAAAAGCTCAGAATAACACTCCGTGGTACTGACCTCTAGGCACCCTGCTATAACCCGTTACCGCTGCCAAGAATTGTAGTAAAGACACATGATAGGTCTGAAAGCTGCAAAATTCAGATCTGGATTTTGAATCCCCCTTTTATCCTCCCAAACCTCTCCCCCCCACACACACACACACTGAAATTTTGTGGGAAGGGGGATCAGATCCAGGGTTTGGATGCAGGTCCATCTCTAGTGGAGAGTTAATATTTCAAGCATTTTAGTTTCATCACACAGAGTTCTGTGAGAAGGTAAATATCATCATTGTATTAAAGTTTCCTTTTAGCCATGTAGATGTTACTATAGAAGATACCCATGAATTTCTCCCGTGAAATGTCAGTGCATTCTGTTTCATTTTTATGGAACAAGAGTGACATCTAGTGACCATCTAGTTTTGTAACTATAATAGTGCTGCAGTGTAGTAGCCATGTTAGTCTCTGTCAGCAGAAAGAAAATAAGAAAGAAATACTTGTGGCACCTTAGAGACTAACAAATTTATTTCAGCATAAGCTTTCGTGGGTTAGAACCCACTTCATCGGATGCATGGAATGGAACATACAGTGAATAGATATTTATACAGTCAGAGAAACATGATAAGGTGGAAGTGCCTATACCAACTTTAAGAGGCTAATTAATTAAGAGGAACTATAAACAGCAGGGGGGAAAAAACCTTTGAAGTGATAAACAAGATGGCCCATTGCAGGCAGTTGACACACAGGTGTGAATGAGGATCGTTAACTTAAGGGAAATAGATTCAATTAACGTAATGGCCAAGCTATTCCAAGTCCTTATTTAACCCTGAGTTGATGGTATCTAGTTTGCATATCAATTCAAGTTCAACAGCTTCTCGTTGTAACCTGTTTTTGAAGTTTATCTGTTGCAAAATTGCTACCTTTAAGTCTGTTACTGAGTGATTAGAGAGGTTGAAATGTTCTCCTGGTTTTTGAACGTTATGATTCCTGATGTCAGATTTGTGTTTGTTTATTCTTTTGCGTAGAGACTGTCCAGTTTGGCCAATGTACATGGCAGAGGGGCGTTGCTGGCACATGATGGCATATATCACATTGGTAGCGGTGCAGGTGAACGAACCCCTGATGGCGTGGCGGATGTGATTAGGTCCTATGATGGTATCACTTGAATAGATATGTGGACAGAGTTGTCATCGGGCTTTGTTGCAAGGATAGGTTCCTGGGTTAGTGTTTTTGTTGTATGGCACACCTACAAGATCTCTATCAAGCATTCTTAAAACTACAATACCCACCTACTGAAGTAAAAAAACAGATTGACAGAGCCAAAAGAGTACCCAGGAGTCACCTACTACAGGACAGGCCCAACAAAGAAAATAACAGAACGCCACTAGCCGTCACCTTTAGCCCCCAACTAAAACCTCTCCAGCGCATCATCAAAGATCTACAACCTATCCTAAAAGATGATCCCTCACTCTCACAGATCTTGGGAGACAGACCAGTCCTCGCTTACAGACAGCCCCCCAACCTGAAGCAAATACTCACCAGCAACCACACACCATTATAGTGTGGGGATTATAGTGAATCACAAGCTAAATATTAGTCAACTGTGTAGCACTGTTGCAAAAAAGGCATACATAATTCTGGGATTTATTAGCAGGAGTGTTGTAAGAAAGATGCGAGAAGTAATTCTTCCACTCTTCTCCATGCTGATATTGCCTCAACTGGAGTATTGTGTCCAGCTCTGGGTGTCGCATTTCAGGAAAGATGTGGACAAATTGGAGAAAGTCCAGAGAAGAGCAACAAAAATGATTAAAGGTCTAGAAAACATGACCTATGAGGCAAGATTGAAAAAAATTGGGTTTGTTTAGTCTGAAGAAGAGAAGACTGAGAGGGAACATTATAACAGTTTTCAAGTGCATAAAAGGTTGTTACAAGGAGGAGGGTGAAAAATTGTTCTCTTTAACCTCTGATAGGACAAGAAGCAATGGACTTAAATTGCAGCAAGGGAGGGTTAGGTTGGGCATTAGGAAAAACTTCGTAACTGTCAGGGTTGTTAAGCACTGGAACAAATTGTCTAGAGAGGTTGTGGAATCTCCATACTTGCATGTTTTTAAGAACAGGTTAGACAAACACCTGTCAGGAATGGTCAAGTTATTACGTAGTTCTGCCTTGAGTGCGGGGGACTGGATTAGATGACCTACTGAGGTCCCTTCCAGTTTTACACTTCCATGGTTTCATGTATCTGTACCTGTGCTAGTCAATTTCTTCTTAACTTAGGTAGTAAGCTTTTCAGGGAAGGGACTCTTTTGTCCCCTGTATAGCACTGCAAACATTTATTGTGTAAATAATAATGTACTGAGCCTAACTTAAGTTGTAAATACAGTTGTGAAGGTTTTGTATCTCTATTGGGACTGTAAATTCAAGTGGCATTCCCATTTGCATTATTTTTTTGGAGTGCTGATAGGATTTTGTGCTATATTTGCTCCCCCCCCCTTTTTTTTTTAAAAGAAGAAAGCTTTGTTGAACTGTTTGTTGCAACACGTAATCTAGGTCATGCTGTTCTTTGCTAATAAATGTGTTAAAATGGCCATTCAAAAATCTGCATGGCTTTAGAGAAATAGACTGCAGATGCTAATTGCTTTTTTAAAATTTTGTATTTTTTTTTTTAAGTTTTCACATGGTAGCTTTACAGACAGCCTTTTTTCACTTCCCTTTTCATCTGTAATTCTCCATATCTTGAACTTCCTTTTTGGGTTTGTGACGGGGCAGGCTGGCCCCGCACTGGTATTGAGAGGATTAACCCTTCCCTGCTGGTAGAGGAAGTCCCGCCCCTGAGGCTCTGCTGGGCATGCTCCAACCGGGAGCCAAGTATAAAAGCCTGCAGAGCTGCTCAGTCAGGGCTGGCGGCTGAGGGAGGAGGAAGCCCAGCAGAAGCTCCAGCCCAGGAGCAGCAGTACCTCGTTCAGGAGGGAACTGAGAGACCGGGAAGTAGGACCAGAGACTGGCAGCTGTCAGAACCCCAGGGAGCATTGGGGGCTGAAGAATCTGAAGACCCTGAGGAGTCAGGGACTGCTACATCCGGAGAAGGGGTAGGAAGTGACCCAGGGAAGGGAAGGGAGTGGTATCTCCCACCACTCTAAGGGCAGCGTGTTGCGGTAGGATTCCCCGCTGACCCGGGGAGGACCACGCTGTTAAAGACAGGGCCCTGGGTCGGAGCCCGGTGGAGGCGGGTGGGCCCCGGGCTCCCCTACCGGGGGTCTCTGAACCCCAGTCTCCATCAGTGTGGAGACGTACTTCACCCACCCCCTTCGTAACTCGAAGGAGATAGATGGACTCCGGCCGCTAGGCCCCGTGATCCCCCGGGGAGGGGATTTAGAAGGACTTTGACCATTGGGCCAGATGGCCCTGACTACCGGGGAGGTAGTCGAACTGCCATAAGCGCAGGGAGGCGGGGTTAACCTCGTCCCCCCCTGGAAACAAAGGGGCGACAAGGTGCAAAGCCCGCCACAAGTGGTGGAGAATGCGGGCATTGATCAGGGCCTGCTAGAAGGACCCGCATGTACAAGATGGAGACTGACAAGCTCCTAAAATGGCTACTGGAGAATCAGCAACAACAGGCTGCACAACAGCAACAACAGCAGACGCAGCTGTTGCAGCAGCTGTTGCAGCAACTGGCGGCACAGCAGCAACTGCAGGCTGCACAGCAACAAGAAGCCCAGCAACAGCTAGTGCGGGAGTTAGCTGCCCAGCAGCAAGTAAGCCAAGATCGGCTCTTCCAACAGGTAGCGACCCTGTTGAAGACAGCCGTCACTCCTTCCCCCAACCCCACCGGAGGAGGGCCCGGGGAGGGCTGCGGGGGACTACCGATACGGCTGACAAAGATGGGGCCCGGGGATGACCCCGAAGCCTTCCTAGTAACTTTTGAACGAGTAGCTACGGCCACTCAGTGGCCCCTCGAGCATTGGGCCACTATCCTCGCTCCGTATCTAACGGGACCCGCGCAGGCTGCTTACCGCAATCTTGACCCCCAGGAGGCACTGCAATATGAGAAGGTTAAGGCCGCCATCCTAGATCAGACAGGCATCAGTCCGGAGACATACCGACAGAGGCTGCGTCGGGAGAAATATTCGCCAGGAGCCAGGCCGCGGGCAGTGGCCCAGAAGGTCCGCGACCTCTGCTGGAGGTGGCTAGAGCCGGAGCGCCGTACTAGTTGCCAGGTGGCCGAGGCGGTGGCGCTGGAACAGTTCCTCCGGATCCTGCCTACCGGGGGGAAGGAGTGGGTGCAACGACATCGGCCGAAAACTCTCGCAGAGGCCACGTCCCTCGTCGAGGACTTCATGGCGGGGGAACCGGAAGAGCGACTGGGTCTTAAGACAAGGACTTCAGGAAGGGGGGACCGACCCCCAGAAGGAGTGGTGCATAAAACCAGCGGGGGAGGTCCCCATTTGCCCTCCCGACAGGCGGGGTCTCCGTCAAACCCCAAGACCCGGGGCCCCCTGGGGGCGCACCTGCCCCGGGACCGAGAGGGACCGGCTGGGGACCCAAGCCCACTGCAAGGCACCTTATCTACGGAGGGGAATCACGATAGATGCTACCAATGTGGACAAAGGGGGCACTTCAGGAGAGAGTGCCCCTACATGGACTGTAATTATGGAGAGGTCCTGACAGCGGACCGACGAGCCCGGAAGGACGGGCCATCAAAGATGGTAATCCCGGTGCGAGTGGAGGGGACCTCAACCCTAGCATTGGTGGACTCAGGGTGCAGCCAGACCGTCATTCGCTCGGGACTGGTAGAGGACACCCTCCCCACCGGGGCCCCGATACACTTACAATGTATACACGGGGACGTGAAGTCTTACCCCACCGTCTGGGTGCAACTGGAGGTCGCCCAACAGGTTGCGCGCTGCTTAGTGGGACTGGCTCCTAGATTAGCGTACCCCGTGGTGTTGGGCCGTGACTGGCCGGGTTTTGCCGGTCTTATGCAGGGGTGGAGCCGACAGCCCGAGAAGAGGAAGAGAGCCCCCTATCGGAGGCAGGGCTTGTTGGGCCAATCCGGGCCACAAGACCCTTTGGAGGGGACATCAAGAGGGCCCGAGGCAGCCAGGGGGAGCCAAGCCCCAACCGACGGTTCGACAGAAGAAGAAACGAGGTGGCTGGAGATCGATGGAGATTTCCTGGAGGAACAGAGAGGGGACTCCAGCCTTAGCCGGGCCTGGGAACAAGCAGTTAGCCAAGATGGCGAGGCCCATCCCCGGCAATATCGGCCCCAAGGCCCCCATTTTGAGATCCACAAGGACTTACTTTATCGGGTGGCCCAGGAGCCAGAGACACGAGTCGAGGTACGGCAATTATTGGTCCCCCGAAGGTTCCGAAGAGGACTGCTTCGCTTGGCCCACGCGGTCCCCTGGGCAGGACATTTGGGGCGAGAAAAGACCTTCCTCAGAATAGCCCAACGGTTTTTCTGGCCGGGCATACACCAAGAGGTCCGCGATTACTGTGCCTCTTGCCCGGAGTGCCAGAAGGCCGGCCCGAAGGGGGTACCCAGGGCTCCCCTGGTGCCTCTACCCGTAATCGGCACTCCTTTTGAACGGATAGGCCTCGATCTGGTAGGGCCCCTGGAGAAAAGTAGCTCGGGACATAAATACATCTTGGTCGTAGTAGACTATGCGACTAGGTATCCAGAGGCAGTACCCTTACGAACAACTACGGCCCCAGTTATCGCCAATGAGCTATTACAGATTTTTTCCCGGGTGGGGTTGCCACGGGAGATATTGACGGACCAGGGGACTAATGTAACCTCCAAACTGATGGCAGAACTCTGCAGACTACTGAACATCCGAGCCCTTAAGACCTCCGTCTACCACCCTCAGACGGATGGATTGGTGGAACGCTTTAATGGAACCCTGAAGTCCATGCTGCGGAAGTTCGTGGGGGATGATCCCCGCCAGTGGGACAAGTACCTGCCAGCACTCCTTTTCGCCATACGCGAGGTGCCCCAAGCTTCTACCGGGTTCTCCCCATTCGAGCTCCTCTACGGGAGACAACCCCGGGGGATTTTGGACCTCTTGAAAGAAACCTGGGAGGAGCAAGAAACCCGGGTCAAAAGTTCAGTCCAGTATATCCTCCATTTGAGGGAACGGCTTCGTGCACTGGGCACCCGAGCCAGGGAGAACCTGTTACAAGCACAACACAATCAGGAGACCCAGTATAATCGAGGGACGAAGATGAGGAACTTCGAACCAGGAGACCGTGTTCTGCTGTTACTGCCCTCCTCGGAGTCTAAATTATTAGCCAAGTGGCAGGGGCCATTTGAGGTGGTTTGACGGGTCCGTCGATTACGAAATCCGGCTGTCTGGGCGACGAAGGGACACCCAAATATACCATGTTAACCTGCTGAAGGCATGGAAGGACCGCGAGGGTTTTATGATTGCCCCGTACCCCCCAGAACCGGAACTCGGGCCCCTAGCCGGCGAGTTCGAGGAGCCGGGCCCGGTAGCCATTGGCCGAGAGCTCGACCCTACGCAGCAAGAAGAGGTACGGCAGGTAGTAGCCGCGTTCCCCATGGTACTGTCCGCTCGACCGGGGAAAACAACGGTGACCAGCCACCACATCGCCACTATCCCTGGCCAAAAGGTGAGAGAGAACCACCGTCCGCTCCCCAAGAAAATGTGGGAGACCGTGCGGAAGGAGTTGGAACTGATGTTAACCCTGGGAGTAGTGGAAGAATCAAGGAGTGAGTGGAGAAGTCCCATAGTACTGGTCCCCAAGCCCGACGGTTCAGTGAGGTTTTGTATCGATTTTCGCAAAGTGAATGCCATCTCTCGCTTTGACGCCTACCCCATGCCACGAGTGGACGAGTTACTGGAGAGACTGGGACAAGCAGAATTTATCTCCACCCTGGACCTAACAAAGGGGTACTGGCAGATCCCTCTGACACCTACCTCACGAGCAAAGACAGCCTTTCCCACACCTTTTGGCCTTTTCCAATTTACGGTGATGCCCTTCGGGTTACATGGAGCAGCGGCTACCTTCCAGCGGCTTGTAAACCAGGTACTGAGCCCCCACAGTTCGTACGCTGCGGCATACATTGATGACATTGTCATTTATAGCTCCAGCTGGGGAGACCATATTCAGCACCTAACCAAGGTACTGCAAGCCTTGGGCGACGCAGGCCTCACGGCAAATCCGGCCAAGTGTCATTTAGGACAGCGGGAAGTGACTTATTTAGGCTATACGGTAGGGCGAGGAAAATTACGCCCCATGGTAGATAAGGTACGGGCTTTAAGGGACTACCCCACCCCAAAATCCAAAAAGCAGGTACGACAGTTCTTAGGGTTGGCAGGGTATTATCGGCGGTTTGTCCCCAATTTCTCGACGCTGGCCGCCCCCTTAACGGACCTAACAAAGAAGACACAGCCCCAGAAGGTCCAATGGACGGAGGAATGTGAGAATGCTTTTCACGCACTCCGAGAACACCTGACCCGGAAGCCTGTGTTAACCCAACCCGACTTTACGAAGCCCTTCCTTCTCCAGACAGACGCATCTGGAGTAGGTATAGGAGCTGTACTATCACAAGAGGTAGAGGGGGAAGATCACCCCATTTTGTACCTCAGCCGAAAACTCTTTCCACGCGAGACGCACTACTCTACCATAGAGCGGGAAACCCTCGCAGTTAAGTGGTCCATCGACACACTGCGATACTACTTGTTGGGGAACCACTTCTTTTTAGTGACTGATCACGCCCCCCTCCGCTGGATCAACAGCATGAAAGAAACGAATGACCGAATTATGAGGTGGTATTTGTGCCTCCAGCCCTATTCCTTTCAAGTGCTTCACAGGCCAGGTAGGGCCCACGGAAATGCGGACTTTTTTTCCCGGATGGGAGAAGAGAAGGACGAAGAAGAGGACAGGGCAGTGGAAACCCCTACCACCATTCTAAGGGGGAGGGTGTGTGACGGGGCAGGCTGGCCCCGCACTGGTATTGAGAGGATTAACCCTTCCCTGCTGGTAGAGGAAGTCCCGCCCCTGAGGCTCTGCTGGGCATGCTCCAACCGGGAGCCAAGTATAAAAGCCTGCAGAGCTGCTCAGTCAGGGCTGGCGGCTGAGGGAGGAGGAAGTCCAGCAGAAGCTCCAGCCCAGGAGCAGCAGTACCTCGTTCAGGAGGGAACTGAGAGACCGGGAAGTAGGACCAGAGACTGGCAGCTGTCAGAACCCCAGGGAGCATTGGGGGCTGAAGAATCTGAAGACCCTGAGGAGCCAGGGACTGCTACATCCGGAGAAGGGGTAGGAAGTGACCCAGGGAAGGGAAGGGAGTGGTATCTCCCACCACTCTAAGGGCAGCGTGTTGCGGTAGGATTCCCCGCTGACCCGGGGAGGACCACGCTGTTAAAGACAGGGCCCTGGGTCGGAGCCCGGTGGAGGCGGGTGGGCCCCGGGCTCCCCTACCGGGGGTCTCTGAACCCCAGTCTCCATCAGTGTGGAGACGTACTTCACCCACCCCCTTCGTAACTCGAAGGAGATAGATGGACTCCGGCCGCTAGGCCCTGTGATCCCCCGGGGAGGGGATTTAGAAGGACTTTGACCATTGGGCCAGACGGCCCTGACTACCGGGGAGGTAGTCGAACTGCCATAAGCGCAGGGAGGCGGGGTTAACCTCGTCCCCCCCTGGAAACAAAGGGGCGACAAGGTGCAAAGCCCGCCACAGGGTTTTATTGCCTTTGGCAAACTATAGCATGTGTGTTCCTGCCTGCAATAAATCACAGTAGAGTCACTAAACATTTTTCTGCTATTATTTTGCTTTCTTTGGCACTCACTTGTTCAGCTGATATGATAGTCTATCATTTCCATAATCTTATTCTTCTTATTTATTTCTTGATGTAACAGAGCTGTAATTTTACCATCTTCATTCTAGAAATATATTTTCTTTAAGTCTTTGCAAACCACTATAAAAGGCATATTTTAAGGCACAAGATATAATTTAAGAGAGGAGGGGAAAAAGGAAGTTGAGGTGACTGCAGTTGTTGTCTGAGGCACGGAAGCTTGCCACTGATTTCTTATGGTTTCATTTTGTAGCATAGTTAGTTATCTAACATCTATTATAGTATACTCTGAGGATACAGGGGTTTAAACAAGGCATGATATTGCAGTTATCCTACATTTGCCGCATCTAGCAACATTGTATTTGTTCTCTCGCAGAGTATTATTTCCTGGGATGTGCTTGCAGCAGCAGCTTGAAAATGATTAGTCAAAACTAGTTCAATTTACACTACTGTAGCCAGTGCTTCTGGGAAAATATTGCTTAATACTGCATGGGCAAATTCATGTTGATTGTTAATTTTCTTCTGCTGCTTAGTATGCTATAGCGGAAGAGAGAAATGGGTCAGAAAAGGAAGAAAGAGACAAGATTGCATGTGGTTGCCTTGCCCTTTAAAGACAGTCAGTGTGCTCCTGAATTCACCTGTAAAGACCTCATGTTGCCACACCCTATTTCTCTCCAGTGTGCTTTGTCACCACTCTAAAGATTGCTTGAAGCACTGTAGTTCCTGATATATCCAAGAACCCTAATTTTAAAGATTTTGTGCTCCATTATGTTTCCTTTCCTTTGCTCTGAGTATCCATTTATCTTGGAGGTCACCCATACATACATGTTCACCATAGAAGTTCCAAGTACTTTTTGTACCCTTCCTCTAATGACTCCAATTCTATATCGCAGCCATACACTTCTGTTAACTCATTTGAAAATTTCAGTAGTCTGTTTTCCTGTTTAGAGACCTTGAAGTGCGCCACAACTTTCCCTTAGAAACTTTTACCACGCCTCTTATAGAGGTACCCTATGTTCCTCCATTTTCTTTTAAATTTTTGATGCTTTTTGCACACCATTTAGAAGCCTTCCTGTGCGCTTCATCCACATTTTCAGAGTTACCTCGTGTAATTCAACATCCCCTGTGAATACCTCTTCTGCACCCCTCCTGTTTAATACTTCATTTAAGTGCTCCTGCTTTGTAGATGCTCCTCAGTGTTTTCCTGAATCTGTCCATTTGCTAAGGTTCCTATCATGCTTACAAACCTCCTTTTGGAGACTTTTCAGATATTCCCACACTCCCCTAAAGTGATCCCTCATGTGTTCCCAGACCTATTTCATAGATATTATTGTATTGCATTTGTAGCACTGGGAGGGCTCAGTCATAGACCAGGACCCTGTTGGGCTAGGCATTGTACAAACACAAAAGGAGACAGTCCCTGCGTTCAGGAGTTTACAATCTAAAATACCTTCATGCACTCCTGAACTCTATGTAAAACACAGTAGTTCTGTACTCATGTATATAAACCTCTGGTGCTCTTCCTATAGAGAGCCCAGTATTCTCTCCTTCTCTCCTGCCCGTAGATTCTACCATGAGTACTTCAGCACCCTCTGTGCAACTTCTTTGGCATTATGCGCTACAATATGCTTCTGCTCTTTCATTTGAGGCCCTCTATTCTCCTCTACATCAAGGTGTTGAAACAAAACAGAGTGAAAAAGAACATGGAGGGGTTCTAAGCCCATGGAAGGGTACACTGGAGCCTACACAGCATGCACTCTTCATTTTCTCTGAGCCAGCAAAAGGCGCTCTGCACCAACTCCACACAGTTGGGCTTCAGCTGACATTCAGGACACATACTGAGAGGGGAGGGGGCGGGGGAAGCAATCACTCTATGCAGAACACTAGTCTATTCCAACAGTGAAGGACATTGAGACGGGCGTTAATGACGCTTGAACCAGCGTTGACTTCCACACCAAACTCCTTCCACTTGGAGGGATTGGTAGAAACTGTAATGACGGTACCGGTCATGAAAGAGATGCTGCCGGGTGAGTGGCTAGGAAGCAATGAGGAACAGTGGCGTAGCCAGGTTCTAACACAAGGGGGAGCGAACACATAATAAAAGGCGCAACTGACCCGACATATCAAATTACTAATTACTGCTGGCCCCACCAAGAACCCGCTGCTGGCCTGGGTGAAAGAAGAACCCAGACTGGCAGTGGGCTGACACACCCCGGCTGGCAGGCCAGCAGCGGGCTCTTGGTCTCCACCCTTTCAAAAATTAAAAAGGTGCCACTTTAGGAAAATGTGCTCAGGGGAAGCGGCCGCTCCCCCTGCTCCCCCCCTAGCTACGCTACTGATGAGGAAGGCCCAGCACACTCTGTAGAGGCCTCAAGATCCATGGGTTCTCTGTCTCTTGCCTTCTTTAGGGCAGGGTATAGCCCTTAATGACCACTCAATGATGTATAACATCTCATCCCTCCTTGGGAAATTCACTGCACTCCAACCTGTGCAGGTGATCCATGTCCTGCCTCCCTCTTTGGGTGAGGGGATTTTTGTCCTCCAAGCCACTTTATAAATCTCCTGTGCAAAACCCTTTTATGTGAACTCCATTATAGGGGATAAAGATTTGACCCCCTTTTAGCCACAATCCTGTCCTCTTTCTAGTCCATTCAATGAGTGTTGTAAGATACAATGGTAACCATGTCCTAATTGCAGCTTTCACAATTGCTACCACTAGTGGAGCTCCACAGGGAAATTATGGCTTTAGTGGTTCCGACCTTTGTGATCCATCTGCTTCAGCTTCCCTGGTTCCCCTCAGTATTTGTGATATCCACGTAGAGGGAAAAAATAATGAATTTTACCTGGTGAAAATCCCCCCGTCCCCAATATCTCAGGTAACCAAATAGAATTTTTATCAATTTTTTCCCATAAAATTAATCTCTGCAACTGTGACCAAATATGAAAAATGTCAGCCTCGGGTTGTTGTTTTTTAAGACTGTCATAAGCATCTGTAAACTAGGGTCTTATAACTGAAGTGACTTGTCCATAAGGGCTGCTGTGTTGTGTTGTTGTGTAACACATTGATAAACAAAGTAGCCACCTAGTGGCAGTCTAAAACTACATTATAGTTTAGAATAAAGCAAATATTTCTCATTTATCCTCAAAGATGTACAGTGTGCAATTCATAAGTTGCATTTTGTTAGTGTCTTTATTTGTAGTGGCTTACAATTAAAATGAGGTTGCAATGCTCTTTGGTGCTTATTGTCTGGATTGTGTAATGTGTTATTATTTAGTGTTGTGGTTCAGAAGAACGTGTAAAGTAAATGTTTTTCAATCTTGTATGTGAGGATAACTGTATTAGTAAACATTAGAAATATTTCTGCATACTTTCCTTTTCATTCCTCTCTTAAAACAAGCCAAAATAAAAAAATCCTATAATCTAAATATTACATTTTCAAGATATAAATATTATTTTAATCTTATATATAACTTAGCAAATTGTTATATATTCCTGCTATTTTAGCAGTTTATTTTTAGTTCCCCTGAGACCTCTCCCTTTCCTGATTGTGTTTCTTTATGGAGAGATGTACAGTATTTATCTGAGATGTACATGTTTTGTTGGAACCTGTACACTGGTATCATTGGGAAGTGCTCTGGAGTAAATATGCAGTCATATCTTCCCCCATTACCTGTAGCATGAAGATTAGCTATACTTTAAACTGGGATAGTGGCGTGGAAAACTAGTAAGGATTAATTTATCTGAGCTGGCCCTTCTCCTTCCCCCACAACAGGATTTGAGGGAGAGGCTGCTAATCAACTCTGCTCTGGATTGACTCATTTTTCCAAATTCATTAACCCCTGCAAAGGAAAGCCAAGGCCTGATGTGTTATCTGGTGCTTCGCCTTTCTCTTGCATCAAACCAAGCATACAGGAATTGTTTCAGAAACAATTGGGGAAATGAGGGTAGGGGTTGGAGTGTGTGGAATTGTTTAATAAGGCATATCATTAGGTACAGAGAAATTTTTAAATCGTACATTTTGGAAATACTCAATAGGTTACACCTGCCAGTACCATAGGCAAGCACAGGAATTTTGTAGTGAATAAACTGCATTAGAAACTCGTTAAATAAACCTTCATTTAAAGTCAATTGGTAGAAATCTCCCTTGGAATTTCTTTATTAAATGGTGCTTTTGAAATAAAAATTCTCACATCTGGGCAAAGGAGAAATCACTATCATTCCCCAGAGTGACAATAATTATCTTCTTTTCTCCATATATTTATGGTTTACTGTGCATTGAGGGTGTGCATGCATTCTTGTTGCCTGGACTAATGCTATAGCTCACTCCAACCCCATGCCTGGTACTATTTCCTGAATAGGAGTATTTTTAACCACTGGTAGCAATTGTCCCTACCTTTGTTTGTTTTTGAATTTCCCCCCTCCAAATAAGGTGGGCCAGATTCAACCACTAGTATGCAGTGAGTAGTACCTTTTTTTGTGAGTCACCCTGTCATTTCAGTGGGGTTATGAGGGCAGTAAAGTTCTATTCAATGCTGGCAGAATCTGGACCCCAGTGAGCAGTCCATCAGCAGCCTTGCCCTGAAAATCCTGTGAAGAAGGGGCAGAAGGGAGACAAGGGACTTGACCGGCACAGATTTCTGTGAGTCACTGGTCTCCTTTCTTAAAACTCCCAATTTAATTGGTCATTGGGTGTGAGATGTAACTGCTTGCTGGTGGTTTGGGGAAGGGGGGGGGGAGAGAAATCTATTCTGATGTCGTCGGGGGTGGAAGGACTTGGCAGGTGTATATTATGGTGGGCATGGGCTTTTCTTATTGGCTACCAGGAGGGTGGGTGGGGGATGGCACAGGTGCTGGAACTGAGGGTGCTGCAGCACCCTTGGCTTGAAGTGGCTTCCATTATATACAGGATATAGAGTTTCGTTCAATGGCTCTCAGCACCCCCACTATACAAATTGCTCCAGCCCCCCTGGGGGATGGGTTGGGCTTTGTTGGGTTTCGAGGGAAGGGGGGTGATGTGGTAGTGGTCAGGGCTCTCCCTACGGGTGAGAAAGGAGGGCAGAGTCTGGCAGCTCGATGGGTCGGTCACTTGTGGGGTGGGGCGAGGGCTATTCGGGCAATGGAGGAGGCTGGCTAGCGTGGGGTTTCCTGGCGCGTGGGACCCGCGCGGCGCAGTGTCTGCCCAGGGGAGAGCCGCGCCCTGCTTACTGCAGCTGTTGCGGAATGCCCCTCCCCCGCCACCTGCGGCCGTGGGGAAGGGGCGCTCAGAGCCCGCAGCGAGCGGAGGGTGAAGCTGCAGCGGCTCCGGAGCAGCCAGACCCCGCAGACCCCCTCCCCGCCGCCCCCGGCCCTCTCTCCGGAGGGGAGATGGAGGGTCACAATGAGACATGACAGGGGGCCGCAGTTTGCAGCCGCGTCCGCGCTGGGGCCGCCAGGAGGGGCAGGGACCCTGCTGTGCTGCTGCGAGCTCGGGCGCCGCTCTTCTCTGCGCCTTTCATGCGCGTGGCTAGCGGGGTGCGGCGCCCCTGCCCCACGCCCGTGACTTCCGACCCGCCGCGGCGTGCCCGAGATCGAGAGCTGGTGGTCATAGGGTAAGGCTGGGAATCACGGGGGGCTGCGCGCGCGCCTCGGGGCGCCCTCCCTGCAGAGACTCCACAGCCGCCGCCTCCGCGAGTGTGCAGGCGGAGGTCGGAATTCTCGGGGGCAGGGCGTGTGCAGGGCTGTGTTACAGGTGTCCAGTGTGAATATGGAGTGTGTGGACACACATGTATGCAAATATGGATAGTGTGTGTGTGTCTATATACAGCTTATTATGAATAGGGTACGTGTATGGTGTATAAAATACATGGTGAGTGGGGTGGCAGCAAGATTTATTGGTGTAAATTTGGCATAACTGTGCTACTGACAAGTCATCTCAAAGGATCACCGGTAAAACCTTTGTACCATACCATCAAGTGTTTTTCCTGGCGAAAAAGCCTGTTTTTGAGCACTTGAATTTTTTTTATTGTTACTTTTTCATACCTCAGCCTGTAGCTCCAGGCTCTTCCAGTGCCAAGAGAACAACTCACACAGACCTCTGCGGGAGCGAGAAAATCTCTTACATAAAAAATTCTGCACAAATAGATTTTGTTTATACATACAAATGTCATGATGCCCAGTTCCGTATCTCAGCACCTTTTGGGAATCTCTCCTTTTGAAAAGTATGAGGTTCTTTTTCTAGCATCCAGGAGGCACAAGATATCTGACCATGAATACCATTGCCATTGTAGACTGACTGTTGTCCAACTGGGGCCTCTGGTCATTTTAATCACTGGCATGTGAGGTGTGTGTTTCACATCTGGAAGGAAAAGGAAAAATTTCTGTGGCCAGTGGATTTAATTAAAATAATGGTGTCTGTTTTGAAGCTGTTCAGAAGTTTGGAAATTTTAGAATTCCCTGGGGAGATGGATTAGAGAGCAGAGTGCAGCTGAGGCAGTCAAAGGTGCATGATAGCTGCAGGATTAAATAGGAGTGTACATGTATGTAATAATAATTTTGATGTCTGAGTAGTGACTTGATGCTGTATTTGACCTTTGTTCTTTAAAAATAAACAAATATGTCTAATTGAAATCAGTGGAAGGCCCATATTTGGAACAAGGGTAGAATATAGCTCAAAGTGTCTGTTCTGGCTTTAATTTAAGGCTTTAATTGCTCCTGTCATTCTTCACAGAACTCTTCTCATAACCATAGACAGTGGCTTTATGCATTGCATTAAATCCCAGTCAACATTAAGACAAATTGGAAAATAGTATGGCCGATCATATAATCTTTACATGGGTATTACTTAAATTAGGAATTATACATCTCAGAAAAGGTTGCAGGACTGAGCCTGTATATTGTGTTTACAAATGCATGTATTTCTTCTAAAGAGATTTGAGGGTTTTTCCTGAGCAAGATGATTTCTCTAAAGAAAACTATATTATAGTATTACATGCAGTGTTACAATTAGGAGCTTGGGGAATAATTTATGTTGGGGAGCTCATGAAAACATCACAGCAGATCCTAATAAATATCAGAGTTTAGTTATTTGTACATATTTATTTAGCTCATTTATTTTTATTATCTAAGAAAAATGCCTAAGAAGTATTTGCATCAAAATAGAACACAGCTGTCCCGTCAAGCTACCATTCAAATAATGCTTTGAACCCTCTCCTGTGTCTATGCAAAATATTGTATATGTGTTCTTGAATATGTATATTTATACTTCATAAACTGCTATATAATTTCACAAGAATACTATATTGAATAGAAATTGTGTGTTCAAATGTAACTAAAATAAGTATGAGAAATTAAGATGTTATCTGAGATTATATTAATATGGCAATATTGGAAAAAATTAGTATTGTATTTGATAGGGTTTTTGGAGAGAGATGAGGTTATATTACTGTGTGTGATCTAAGGATGAGAGGCTTTTCTGGAGTATTTCTGATTTTATTGTCTGCTGACTGAGGTAAATTGTTTCATGAATTTGACTACTCTGCCAGCTAGTAGCCTTAAATAATGTTATTTGTATATTAGTATTAAGGTCGCTAAATGATTGTCAGGATACTCTTGGAGCTATTATATGTGAGTTCTCAGTGTTGTATATTCTAAAGGGATCATTTTAATTTATTAATTGCACAACTGAGGTAGATTATAGCCGTTTAGGATTGTAAACTAACAACTACTCCAGTTAAAAAATACTAACTTTTCTCTCCACAGTAAGATGTTGTTGTAGAAATAGCAATAAAGCAACAGTAGAGTTTTCCTCATCTGTGTATTTTAAAATATATAGTTTAAGGTTTATAGACTTTTTAAGTTATTGAGGGTGGTGACATAGAACTACATTTTATAAGTAGCAATCAAAATGAGTCAGAAGATCGGTACTAACATTTGTTACATTGGAAAAGGCAGAGTAATGAAAAATGTTATGGCCTGATGCAAATGATCCAAATGACTTTAGAACTGAAGTAATGGTGCATTAGCAGCTCATGAAAATTTTGATATGTGCATGTTTCTTGATATTTAACTAGCATCTCAGATTTCCTAATGAAAATGTTAAGTTGACTGTTTAAAGACTCTGAAAAAGTCCTCTTCCACTTAGCATATTTGTAATTTATTTTCCTGCATACTTTACAGGCAGTGAAACCAGCTGCAGGTTAATGATTGAACAACAAAATTTATTTAACTAAGTACTGTCTGAACAATTACTGTTTTGTGCTTTTGAAGTACCTCTGGTGCTGGGAGGGAATACTGCAGGAGTGTTTTTCCTGTGGTTTCTGAACTGCAAAATACAGGGTAAAGAAATGTTTGAAGAATATGTAGATTTCTGAAAAGATTAATACCACTCTTAAAATAAGCCTTTAATTCCATTAAAAGTACACTCACATTTTTTTCCCTCAGGAAAGCTCTTGTAAATTGACTTACTGTATCTTAAAATTGTTTGAGCAAACATTTTTGTTAATTAACACTTTTAAGGAGTTGGCTGAGGTGGAAATTCAAGTCATTGTTCTGAATTCATAGGCCAGATACTTCTCAGCCAGTGTTCCTGTCTAGTGGTGAGAGATGCTTTATTCTGCAATCATACAGTCGTCGGGTCCAGCTCCTGCAAATAAGTTGTTTGAGTCTGTAAAAAAAAAAAAAAAAAAAAAAAAAAAAAAGTTACAGGAAGATGGAAAATAATTTTTTTTCTATAAATGGACTAAATGCAATGCTAATTTATTTTCTTTTTTTCATTGATATCTTGGCACCCAGTCCTTTAAACGAATAATCCCACTGACTCTGATGATTGTGTGCAAAAGGTTTGTAGGATCTCCCCTCCGATCTCAATACTAGTTCCTAGGCAGAAGTCTTCTTCGTCAGTTTGGGAGCAAATTCATTCTGTCTTACAGTGCTGTACTACCACTCTCAACATAAGTGCACATTCTTGTGTTGTACAGGAATCCAGAGCTCTCTTCTTTACTTGTGACTGGAATTTACAGTATCAGTTGCAGTGTGAAAATCATTTGCTCTGAACCTCTTTTAAATCTGATCTGCTCTTTTCATTGGCTATACAATAGTCTGCGGTACCAGTAGTTAGTTTCTACCCTTTGTTTTTGACTGTGAGACATGAGTTATGATTATGTACAGACTATAGAATTAATATCGTTTTCTTGTGGTGTTTTCAGAAAGGGGCTGTCCAAAGGATCTACAGATCATTGTTTCCCAGGGAAGAATGGAGATCTTCCAGCAATTTTTATGAGAAATGTGCAGGACGCCATTGACAATTTTACCTGGTATGCATTAACTTCTGAAATAGTAATTATTAATAATAGAACAATGGGCTAAGTATGGTAATATAATCCATTACAATTAAATATTACAATGTGTCTACAGCAAATCTGGATAATTAACAGGTTGCTTTATTATTTTGGAAAAAAGTGGCTACATTTAATACTATGCTTTTACACAAATGTAGTGCAGTTTCTTTTCACCAAAGTATATTCTCTAACATAGTTAAAATGAATGTCATCAATCATTTTTCAGTAAGCTTTTCCTGCAGGAGTAATGGATCAAGAAACAGCATCTCTTAATTCAAGTGATTATTTTCAGATTACCTCTTAGATTTCATTGGTCATTTCCAGGTCATTTTCATGAATGACAGGTGTTAAGTGAGGACTTCAACTTTCCAAATAAACATTATACCATGGGGGAAGCAGCAGTTTTTTAACTAGCTGAGATAGCAAGTACATTCACCTTTTTATGTAGTAGTCTGCTTAACTCAGTTTGTCTTTGCTGCATTTCAGGCGGATAACATTTGCCTATGGTCTGCATTTTCTCCAGTGTACTTATTATTTTGTACAACCGGGATTCTTTCCTTCTCAGAGTTTATTTTTCCTTTTCCCACCTGTCCTTCACTTGCTGCGTAATATAATCCCACATTCTTCTTTTTTGATTAAACTATTATTGTATCTGAAAGCATTTACTCTAGGAACAGAAACACACAGGCTCTGTACTGAATAAAATACAAATAACCCTTGTTAATCAGATCTTCTGTAAATATCTCTGGGTTTGAACTGTGTTACTGGGCTCCGGGGCTGCACAACCTCAGAGCATTCTGAAGAGGCACCAGCCAGCATGGAGAGTCCAGGTTCAAACTTCAGAGTTCAGTGACGAGAAAGCTAACTGTTTTTGTAGATCAGCTAACTTTAAAGAGGCTTCATTCCAACTACTATTGCCTAGAAGTTGATTGGTCTGCAAAGATGATTGCCTGGATCTTCACTGCATTCCAGTGTTGGAGGATCCAGAGTACAGCCATTTAAAAGCCTTCCCACAAACTAAAAACCCATAACTGAACGTTTGGAATGGGCCCTGTGATGTTTCACTCCTTATTCTTTATGAAAATATGCTTATGATATGAATATGACATAACTGAGAAATACTTTATGGAAGATAAGTCTTGTAAGGTGTCATTGGAAAGGTTATGATTTTACTGAATGTGATTATCCAATTTGTATGCCTGTAACATTTCTGTATCTGAAGTTAGGAATATTGACGATGTATATGTATTTCAACTATGCTACTCTGGGTGACGCCCATTGCTAACACTTCAGGTACAACCATGGAAAAGCCAGACAAGGCTGATGACCCATCCGTGAGGACAATGGACTGTGAAAAGTCTTGGCCTTCCTGCGGACAATCCATACTACCACTGACTCATGGACGCTGTAATACTACAGAGTCAGGTGGTCTTGTTACCTGATACTAAACATTACCTGGGACTTCTTGTAACTTTCCATTGGAAGGGAAGGGAGGTCAGTTTGGGAAACAAAGGATTCCCGCCTTATGTAAATCCTATTTAAGGGCGGGGAGGAAGGCAAACAAGACTCCTCCTCTCCATGGCTGGTCTGCCTAAGAAAGACTGCTAAAACCACCTGAAGGGAAGGCAAGGGGGGAGTCTAGACTGAGACAGGGGTCCAGTCTGAAAAGGAATATAACTGGAACTCTGAACCACAGAAGCATTGCAACCTGCCTAAAATAACATTTAGGGTGAGAATTTACATTTTGTAACCTGTTTCTTAAATATATTGAGCTTAGCTTGCGTACTTTGTTTTATTTGCTCAGTAATCTGCTTTGTTCTGTCTGTTATCACTTATATTCACTTAAAATTCACCTTTTGTAGTTAATAAACTTATTTCTTGTTTATAATATAACCCAGTTTATGTAATTGCTAACTGTGTGGGGGAGGGGCAAGAAGTTGTGCGTATCTCCCTCCACATTGAGGGAGGGGGCAAATTTCATAAAACCTTTAGGTTTCTACCCCTTAAAGGGAGTGGGCACCAGAACGGATCTCTGTCTGTCAATGCAACTGGGTGTGGCTCTGCCTGTGTGTTTGACTGGAAGAGGCTTGTGAGCCTAGGCCCGGCAAGGCCAGGTAAAGGGGACCCAGGCTGGCAGAATAAGATGACTCGGTGGCACCTCAGCACATCAGGTGACACCCCAAAGGGCCCAAACCTTTCACAGTGGTGTAGTCAGCAGGATAGTGTGCACAGCTTATTGTCCTGAAACACTGGTGGTGATTTTAAGTGAGTTTTAAGTGTGATGACTAGAGAACAGACAAAGTGGTTACTGGTTTGTTATTTTCTGTTTGCTTATTTTGGGCAAGAGAAGTAGGGACAGGAAAAACCAGCAAAATGAGTGAAAGTGAAGCTACCAAAAAGTTGGAGCGCTGCAGATTTCAGGCAGCGGAAAACGAGAGAGAGAGCATAAAAGACGCATGGAATTATAAGAAGCAGAAAATGCCAGGGAGAAAGCAGCCCACAAGAGGGCCATGGAAGCCCAGAAGCAAGCCCTAGAATTGAAACAAAGAAATTGATGCCCAGAAAGCAGCCCATGAGAGGGCCATGGAATTGAGGCAGCTCGAGGCTGACAGAGAAAGGGATGCTCAGAAGCATGAACTGTCTGTAATGGAGTGGAGGAAACAGAATCACACTACTGAGGGCACCACCTCTCCTAAAATCCACAACTGGGAGCGGTTGTGTCCACCATATAGCGAATCTGATAATGTTGCTGAATATTTCATCGCCTTTGAGAGGCTGTGTATGCTCCATGCGATTCCTAACGATCCAAAGATGACCACTTTGGTTGCAAAATTGACTTGGAGAGCTCTGGACATATTCAATAAGATGTCCATGGGTGATGCTTCCAATTATGGTAAATTTTAAGGATTCGGTTTTGAACAGTTTCAGATTACACCTGAAATTTATAGA
Source organism: Macrochelys suwanniensis (assembly GCA_033296515.1). Classification (NCBI taxonomy): domain Eukaryota; kingdom Metazoa; phylum Chordata; order Testudines; family Chelydridae; genus Macrochelys; species Macrochelys suwanniensis. The sequence goes on from CM065779.1 coordinate 81,324,802, forward strand.
GTAAAATTTAGAAGCTTTAAGAGGGGCTGGATTAAGTAATGTGATTTATGTGCTTATGTGAACCAAATGAGAGATTTACTGGAGGAGAAAATATACTTATACAAGCTTTGAAGGAATGTGTGATTTGGTTGGTCAGGAACAGTTCCTGAATATGTCTAGTGTTGATGTAAAACAGTGTTTATGGGATAAAAAAGATGGAAACGGTTGATGAACTTGCAGTTTATGCTGATAAATTTGAGCAATCCGAAGCACCTAGTGGAATAAATCACAGGCAGAGGGGTTTAAGTTTGGTGGGAAGCAAAGTCCCTGTTTTACCCCTGGGAAGGAGGGTGGATGGGAGGCTGGACACTCACCTCCCCAAGTTCACTTCTCCAGTCCTTGTGGCAAATCTTCTGTGAAAGCAGAAGAGCCCAAAAGGTGCTATCATTGTAATTCCACTGAGCACCTGAAGAATATATGCCCTGTGCTGAGTGGGAACAGGCAGTAGGCAACTCATGGAAATGCTGCTACCCAGAGCACAGAGGCACCTCAGGCAGTTGCCACTTATCACAAAGGATTTGTAAAGGTTGCCACTGCACAGCCAGGCAGTAGGCACATGAAGGCTGTCAAAGTAAATGGCAGAGAACTCCCTGGATGGAGAGATACCGGTACAGAAATCTCTGTGGTCAGGAGAGACCTGGTTCAGGAGAAAGACATACTGCCAGGACAAATAGGGTGACCAGATGTCCTGATTTTATAGGGACAGTCCCAATTTTTGGACCTTTTACTTATATAGGCTCCTATTACCTCCCCCCCCCCCCCGGTCCCGATTTTTCACATTTGCTGTCTGGTCACCTTAAAAATGGCAGAGCTTTTATTAGTATGGGGTCACAAAATCCTTGTGCCTTTGACTAAAGTGCACATGGAAGCTGAGATTTGAAAGCTGAGTTAACCCTGGCTGTGGTTACTCAAAATCCTACACAAATTCTTCTGGGAAATGACTTTTTCAATGTGGCTAGGGCTATCCAGGGGTCTGTCAACAGCGAAGAGAAATCTTGTGCTGAAGCCCCAGTGGGAAGGAGCAAAGCTACAGAAACTGCTGAGGAAATGAGGGAGTGTCTCTTTAATTCCTCTACTGCCCTGCAAAGCAATTTGCTACCAAAGATGGGAGTAGGTAAAACCGGCTCCTGTCCAGTGGCTATCAGCACAGGGGATGGGAGCGTTTTGCCTGATGGTAGGGAGTCTGTGGAGGTTGCTAGCTGCCAGAAAGTGGCAGTTAAGCAAGAAACAGAACTCACTCTAACATGCATAGGAAAACGTGTCTTAGAAGAAAGCCCAGAGAAAGGGGGTGAAATCCTGGTGACTGCTGCAGTGGTTAAGGTTTCCTTGGGCTCTGTAACTGGAGGCAAACCCAATTCAAGGAGGGAGGAGGGCTTACCAGAGCTTACTAGTGAAGGGTCTGTTCTGGCTGTTAGCTCTGAGCCCAAGGCTGAACGGGGCAGATGCCACACTGAGGAACACAGGGGTGTGTGCCTTGGGGGAGGGGAGGCAGGGAAAGGACTTTGAATGAATGTGGGAAGTACAGGAGTGTCCCCCCACTTATTACAGGGAAGAGTAACAGGAGAAATTTACTGGGTCTGCATCTGCACTCCCAGGCACCTCACCTGTGGCCAGCACTATTGCAAAATGTTTTTTCTGTTGTGCTTGTGAAAACTAACTCTATCCCTTTAAGGCAGGGGTGGGTTTCTTCCAAGCATTCTGGTGTCAGTGGATATGCAAATGAGCTGTCTGAGGAAGCGGCAGAGACAGCCACTTCCCAGGCAGGTAAACACCTCCCCACAGCTAAGCATCAGTCACTGAGTGATGGGGGCGGGCAACTCAAAGGAATCGTGTGTGTGTGTGGTGGGGGGGGGCAGGTGGATTCTTCCAATGGGCTTAACCCTGGAGAGGAAATGCAACTCCACAGCAGGTGGGCCAGTAACATATGAGGTCCCCATACACCCTTTCCTTACCAAAACCCCAAAGACAAACCTAAACTCTGAACCTTTACTGAGGGGACGAGAAATACAATGAATGCTAAACAAAGTGATCTGTTTAGACAGAGGGCGTGGTATGATAATCCTACTTGGAAGCACCTCTGTCATGAATTTTCTGGTAATTTTATGTCTCTTACTACACACACTGTGGGTCAAGACAGAGAATTTGATACTGGTGGTAAATACTTTAAAAATGTGTAACATGCATGATTTTTGGAAGAATCCTTGGTGCGGATTGGGAGTGATAACAAGAAAGTCCTATAACAATGCTGCTTCTCAGTTAGTACCTGTAAACAGGCTTAGAGCTGGACACAGCAGAAAATGCATAACTAATCTAGACTGCTGTGTGAAAGGGGAAACTGAGGCACACCACCTCATGGCATTGGTGGCTAAATGCTAAGACACCTACACTTTGAAAGATATTGATAACTGCATTATGTTCACAATGCTACACACCAAAATGTTTTCAGGCAACCTGGGAACAGAAACTCAGGACATTGTAAAAGCACCTATGGATAACATTAGAGTGTTTTGATAATTCTTGGAGGTTGTATAACCAAAGCCAAAAAGGGATTTTAGGCATACTGCCTCCGTATTGGTACGTGATCAAACCTTTGGCAGTAATCTCCAGGGGAAGGTGTGATGTTTCACTCCATATTCTTTATTCAAATAGATGCTTATGATGAGAGTATGACATAACTGAGAAATACTTTATGCAGGATGGGTCTTGTAAGGTGTCACTGGAAAGGTTATGATTTACTGAGTGTGATTATCCAATTTGTATGCCTGTATCATTTCTGTATCTGAAGTTAGGAATATTGACGATGTATCTGTATTTCAACTATGCTACTTTGGGTGACACCCACTGCTAACACTTCAGGTAGAACAATGGAAAAGCCAGTCATGGCGCATGGCCCATCAGCGAGGAAAATGGACTGTGAAAAAGCTTGGTCTTCCTGTGGACAATCCATACTGCCACTGAGTCAAGTTGTGCGCATCTCCCTCCACATTGAGGGAAGGGGCGAATTTCATAAAACCTTTGGGTTTGTACCTCTTAAAGGGAGTGGGCACCAGAAAGGATCTCGGTCTGTCTATGGAGCTGGGTGTGGCCCTGGCTGTGTGCTTGACTGAAAGAGGCTTGTGAGCCTAGGCCTGGCAAGGCCAGGTAAAGGGGACCCAGGCTGGCAGAATAGGCTGATTCACTGGCATCTCAGCACATCAGGTAACACCCCAAAGGGCGCAAACCATCACAAGCCCACTCTCTGTATGTGTAAAATATAATACGTAACAGTAAATATAATAAAGCAATACTAATTGAAACTTTTATAGTTTTAAACACTTTACTGTAAGAAATAATGCAAATTGAGCCAGTCAGTTTCTAATAGATTTAGAAAAGTTTACTTGTCTATAACTTGTACAGTTTTGGCCACACTGACTTTAACTGTGTAGGAGGACACAAATTATTCTTTCAGCACCTTTCATATATTGAGTATGTTTGCATGTGCATGGGCGCATGTGCATAGTAAATGCCTGTACCCATGTTCTGGATGTCCTGGTAATAGTTAAAATGATAATCACCCAGCAGTGTAATATGGTAGAAAAGTTAACCTATCAACAGTGCCCTGCCAAATTCACAGCCATGAAAAATGTGTCACGGACTGTGAAATCTGGTCTTTCTTTTGTGTGCTTTTACCCTGTACTGTGCAGATTTCACAGGGGAGACCATAGTTTCTCAAATTGGGGGGTCCTGATCCAAAAAGGAGTTTCAGGGGAGTTACAGGGTTATTTTAGGGGGGTCGAGGTATTGCCACCCTTACTTCTGTGCTGTCTTCAGAGCTGGGTGGCTGGAAAGTGGCGGCTGCTGACTGGGGGGCCAGCTCTGCAGCAGCTATCCTTACTTCTGCACTGCTGTGGGAGGTGGCTCTGCCTCCAGAGCTGGGCTCGTGGCCAGCAGACGTCGCTCTCCAGCTGCCCAACTCTGAAGGCAGTGCTGCAGCCAGCAGCAGTGCAAAAGTTAGGGCAGCAGTACCCAACCCCCCCCCCCCCACTCCTTTTTGGGTCAGGACCCCTAAAATTACAAGACCATGAAATTTTAGATTTAAATAGCTGAAATCATGAAATTAGTGATTTTTAAAATCTTATGATCATAAATTTGACCAAAATGGACCGTGAATTTGGTAGGGCCCTACCTATCAGCCTTTGGATGATGGGTATGATTGCAGCATACACCCATCCCACTCTGCCTAAAAGTCCATACCCATCTCATCACCCTTATTTAACAGATGGATTTCACAGCATGTTCTGAAAGTCATGTGTGTCACACAGGCATACATCACTGCCATATACATGGTATGAATATGTGCTATGTTACTTTTAGTATGTTTGTGTAAAATACATTTGATTCTTATTATTTTGTTTCTTTCCACAGGGAAACTGTTTCGTCACTGTCTTCTAGCAGTCCTATAACACCAACAGACTTGAATAATTCTTGGTCTGGAATACAAAGTTATACTACAGGCTTGTCCACTGAAAGAAGCTCAATTTACTCTTGGAGGGATGATGTATGTCACAGAAATTTTTATTAATAGCACTTTTTATCTAATTTACTGATGAAAGGTTAAACCGTTTTACAGAAAACTAAGTTTTTGAATCAATGTACAGCACATGACTTGGGATCAAAAAGTTAATTTTTTTTCAGTGCAGGACAGCTGCTATAGCAGTAAAGAAAACCAAATTAGTAACAAGGTCCTTTGTTAATTCAATTGTATCTCCAGTGACTAATAATTTAAAATGTAAAAATGTTGTATATTTGATACGGTTCTCATTTTAAATATGTTTAGAAGTATTTCCTAAAAAACCACTCCTATAATTTGTAGGAATATGACAAAGCTAATACACAAAGAGTGCTTCAGTCATTCTGGGATGTGGATGAAATGTTGTTTGAAGGAAAAGTGAGTTCTCAAACCCAGAGTCTGCAGGCAGAATGTAAAGAGTGGACCAAACGGTCTCTTCATCTGAGGTAAGGGAATTGCTTACTAGAATTGGTTCTAAGCTATCAGAATTTTGTTTGATTAATCAATTTATTTTTTAGATATCTCAATCTGAGCTGTTCTTATTGGCTTATATTTGTAATACTATTTTCAGAATTGTGTTCAAATTAATCTGCAGTTCAGTGGTCAAACTTCAGAGGGGTAGCCGTGTTAGTCTGTGTCCACAAAAACAACAAGGTGTCCTGTGGCACCTTAAAGACTAACAGATTTATTTGGGCATAAGCTTTTATGCCTGCACCTGTAATTTTTACTCCATGCATCTGAAGAAGTGGGGTTTTTTTTACCCACGAAAGCTTATGCCCAAATAAATCTGTTAGTCTTTAAGGTGCCACCGGACTCCTCATTGTTTTAGTGGTCAAACTGTGTGTTAGTCCTTAGCCATGCATGGACTCTCAGTGCTCTACCTGCTCATGATATTCATCCTAAGTAATGTAATCATTGCAAAAGATTTTATATTAGTGCAGTATCATGAGAATAGTTGTGTGTGAAAATTAACATGAGAAAAGAAGAAACATACTGTACTTATTTCAGTAGTGACTTTTAATATTTACAGAATACATCTAATAATGCAATTAATACCATATTTGTAAAAACTAACCTCAGTGAAGACATACAGCAAAATCCTGTCTGCCCTGAAGTCAATACAAAGACACCCATGCTGCCAGTTCTGCCCTGTTGAATGCTGTCCTTTTTAGGAGTAGGGAGAAAAGAGTGTGTCCATAGGCTGCAGGAACGGTATGTGGCCATGGTAATGTCACCATCCTGGGTCATGTAAACCAGTATGAACCAAACTGAAATGTTAGCAAAGCAATAAGTAGTTCTATAAATGGAGAGATATGTACTTATGGAGAAAATGTCCTTGGCTCTTTCATGGTAGTGCAAGGTGCCTGTGGAACACAGGGACTGCTCTTTCCTTCGATACCTAGCACAGCAAACCACCCAACGAGGGCAGGGAGGAGACTTAGCCATGGGGCGATGCCCTGTTATGTGCTCAGAGGGTCACACAACACCATTAAAGTGGTACTGCTTTGTGTGCGCACATATGCACACTCTTACTGTCAGGGTGGCTCCACACCATTCTAATGTGAGCCTGTGTGTATCTGGACAACCTAGCCCTTAATCTTTAAAAGGATTTTAGTTTTAAGTTTCCAGAGAATCATCATTACCAAATGTTAATGAAAAAATATTTAGAATGTGTTGTTAAGGTTGACAATAATAATAATAATAATAACTAATAAATACTACAATTCTTTATGTGAATCAGTAGACATTAAATACATAAACTTGAAGCAACATTTCCATATTGTTATACAAAATCTTTTCTTTCTTTAAATTCTATAACAATTCATAGGATATGCAGAAATCCTGCTGTTGTGTAGAAGTGTAGCTAATTCAATATATTCATTCTCATCTGATTACATTTTTACAGTATTTTCACTGGACCAGATTTCATATGAATGTTGGGTACTTACGATTTCTTGGCTTAGCTCTGATAATGATGGTAAAAAGTAAATGGAACTTATTAATGAGCTCCAGGAAATAGGTAGATTGAACCTGCCTACCGGTACATGATTCAGGAGGGAAATATATTAACTTAATTTGAGCCAATTTAAAGATTATAGACTAGATAGGAGAGAGACAAGATGGATGAGGTAATAGCTTTTATTGGACCAAATTCTGTTGGTGAGAGGGACAAGTTGGTTCAATAAAAGATATTACCTCACCCACCCTGTTTCTCTAATATCCTGTGACCGACATAGCTACAACAACACTGTCTAGACTAGATATGGAATATAAGTGTCATTAACTATTTTGTTAAGTTATTTTGAAAAAAGATGAGTATAGTAGAAAAGAAAGCTTGATACAGTGGTCCTCATGCTCTTCTTTAGTCTGGGTTTTTTCTGAATGCTCCATTTCTTGTCCGGGAATCTGCTGAAGCCTCTTGTATGAACACCTCGTTGTAAGGATTGCAAGTGTTTGTCAGGACTGGGGATGGAGGTTGGAAGCAGTTGTAGTGAGTGACTGGCTCCCTTGGGAACTTGGTAGATTTCTGCTTGGAAATGTGTACAAGGTAATGAGTGAACCAACATTAACTTTGCCTCTGCAACCTTCTACCCTGTCAAATGGGGAATAGTGCACAGCTCTAGCACTAGAGCAACATGATTTCTGAAGGAGCTATCCTACTAGGTGAGGTGTTAGCAAGGGAGCCACACAACGCTGTCATTATGGATTCTTGAGAGTCCATTGCATTGGCCCTTCAGTTCTCCGTGGATCTTTGGGCTTCCAACTTCATATACCCTGGTCCCTGTCCCTTGAGTGGAACATTCTTGCAAACTCTTGCAAATCCTGTCATGTAGATTTTTTCAGAGCTATATCTCCCCTCCACACACACACATCATTTCTTAAATCAAGTTTGGATGTTTTTCTAAAATATCTGCTCTAGGAATTATTTTGTGGAAGTTCTATGGTCTGTGTTATACAGGAGGTCAGACTAGATGATCACAGTGGTCTGTTCTGGCCTTGGAATCTATGAATTACTGGAAAGGTATTGAAAAATTCTAGTGATATAGAAAAAGCCTGTCTGACATGAATGTCAGCTCTAGAAGAAATATTTACAGGTAGGAGAAGTTCTGTGAACATTCCAATGCTTAATTACAGGTGCTAAGGGAGTTTATTTTAGGGAATTTTGTACCACTTGATATTGAAAAATGCATGGTGTGCCATGTACAAAAATAGTATACTCTGAGCTTTAAAAAAAACCCTTAGTTCTCAGTCAGGGCTAGATTGTGAACACCTTTACTCACATTGTTGAGCAATTACAGGAGTTGCTCCATTGACTCTAGTGGGACTGCTGCTGTGAGTAATTGTTCCCCGGTGTGAGTGAGAGGTTCACAGTCAGTCCTTCCATTTTCTGTAAAATAGGTAAGTCATGCTGGTCTCCATTTGAACAGCTAAACATATTTAGTTGCTCAGACTGGGCCTGAACATTGCCATTGCTTTCAATAGGCACAGGATCAAACCTATTAAAAGAAAAGGTCTTTTCTTACTAAGTCAGTTTATAAAGTAGAGAATTTTTAATGAGTTGTTGACTAATGAACATGACTCAGAACTTTCTTATTTACAGTGCCATTCAGTGAAAAAGTAGGAGTTTCTCAAGGAAAAGTTTCCAAGTATTTGAAAGAATCGCAGATTGAAATATACAAGTTCCTACTTATTACCTGTAGACTCCCCTCAAGAGCTCTTGCAAATGTTTAGTGGAAAGCAATGTAATAAGTAATGTGCATTAATCAGATAAATAATGATCCGAAATTCTCTATTTCACAAAGTGATTGTGTATACATTAAAAGAAAAATAAACGTTTTCCCCCAATTGCAGCCTACACATTGAAGCCTTATCTCGTCCCAATTTCAATAACGTACATTAGCAGCCACCTTTTATAAATGTTTTGGGTCAGATCCTTTGTCCCCATGGAGGTCACTTTTGTGTTACTAGAGTTGTGCAGAGTGATGTTAAAGTAACCCTATTGGGATCATGTTCTCCATCTATTTTAAAGTTTTCTCTTTCTATGTTGTCTGATGGACTGTTGATATGAAAGAGTTTTATGTTCTGTATGCAAATCAACTTTTATAACATAGTTCATTTAGCTAGTGTGGGTATTATCTGTTGTCCTTTCAGTAAATGTCTGGGTATTTTTAAAGCTTATAGGCCAGGTCCTCGACTGGTTTAAATTAGCATAGCTCTACTGGCTTCAGTGCAGCTACACCACTTTACATTATCTGAGGATCTGGCCCCTTATTCCCATTAACTTCTCAGATAAATGTATGGGAGCTATTATTAAATTATTTCTGTCTGTTTGTATTGCAGGTGTCTGTATTTTTCATATTGCTGCACTTCCTGGTATTCAGATTTGATTACGTGTAACTACTTCACATTTTATATTTTTTGCAGGATTTTAGGAAAACAGCTCCTTTTTCCTAGGGATGAAGGCTTTCAGCATTTTCAGAGCAGAACGACTAGCTCGGTGGACACCAACTCTTTTCTTGGCCTCTGTGAAAGTACTAGCAACACAAAAGAGTATGTTAACAGTTACATATATGTTACTTTTTAAGCATTTCTATTGACAGTAAAAAAATTTCATATATTCCTAATATTTACAGCAACTAAACTGTAACTACATTAACAAAAAAACCTCAGTCACAAATATATAAACATTACCTCTTATAGAAGATCAAATAAGTGAAAAGTTTGTGTGATATATCAAAGAGTTTCCTTGATTGTACCTTATTAGGATATCATTTCAGTAGGTTATCTTTGTGTAGTGGAAATAAAGTTTACTTACTCAAAAGCACTTCACTTTGATCTACAATATCTTTTCATAAGTTTATAGGCATATTGTTTTAATAACCTTAAAACACCTCAGTATAATGCAGCAGCTGCCTATTTACACTTCTTTCCATGTATATTTAATTCAAGTTATTTTATTTCAGGCTGTGCATTTCAGGATCTAAACTAGTTCCAATAACATCCCCAGTACACAAATCATTAGACTGTGGTTTCCCAAGGATTTCTGTTTCCGACTCATCTGAGTATTCATTCCTGGAAGAAGAAATCTTTGAGGTGGATGGAAAAATTGAAGAGTATCTTGCTTTTGACAACAAAGAACTGTAAATAAATTATATATATTTTTTGAAGAATATAATGAAAAACTATCATGAAATTGCTTAAAACCTGGTGCTTTGCTTCTCTCTAAACCTACTTCCAATTAATTTAGAAAATTCCTTAGTCCTCACTCTCAGCTGTGGTTCAGAAGTACACCGTGTAGCTCAAAAAAGGGGGATGCAAAAGTGATTTTAAGCCCCTTTTCTGTTCTCCCCCCCCCCCAAACTTGGGCTACCTATGTGTCCCCCGGCATAAGTTAAAGGAGCCTGAAGAGGGTTGTGAGAGTGCAGGGAAACCACATCCCCAGTGCTGGCTGTAGGGTTGGGAAGTTATGGTAAAGGAACCATTGTGCCCTCTCCACAAGAGAGGATCCCCTGTCCCTGAACTAGTTTGATTCTTCTGGGGCCAACTACACCATCTTTAGGGTTCCTTTCCGCTGGCACATCTAGAATGCAGCCAAGGATGGGGCCTTTCTGAATTGAGATTATAGAGGTTGTTTTTAATATATATATATATATATATATATATATATATATATATATATATATATATATATATATATATATATATATATATATATTTCATTTTCTTAAATTGTAATATGATATAGTTAATGTTAGAACAAGCATAGAATAAAATTTAGTTCCAGAAAGCTCTTTTCATACTAAGTGTATCATGAAGCACTGAGTAAGGGTTCTGTGATGCACAGTCCAGACAGGAAGAGAGAGAAATAAAGAGGGGTGAAAATGTCCATATAATAATGGAAGGGTGGGTGTGGCACATGAGGTTACATGGTCCCCTGCTCCTGCAAACCTGCAGAAATCCATCCAAGTCACTGCACATGGTCATGGCAAATGTGTCTGGATGAGCAGGAGGATGTGGAGCTAAGAATCTACTCTACACAATATTCCCCCCTTCAAAGCTGGTGGGATGGTATTTTCCTTAGGTGGTGGTGAGGTAAGGGTTGTGTGGGATTCTAGCCTCAAATGCCCAAGTCCATCAGTTTTGTCTCATTCCTGCTATACTATCTATGTCTATGGCTTCTATATCAAGAGTCTCAAAAACTTCTTGCTACAATGCCCCAGTTTAATTTTTCATGCTGCAACCACTGCCATTCAACCAGCAAGAGGCAACAAAGCAAAGTAAAACTAATTCATAATTTCAGTTTGGAGCGGTTCTGTTTTCTTCCCACCGTACTTGGATCATGTATAATATGAAACTTGGTCTTTTAAATACAAATCTATTTTATGCTTTTCTGGATCCATAAGAAAGTATGTTAGATTCACTGTTTTTGTTAACAAAAACATGTAGAGCTTGGTAATAAAGCTGAATTTGCTTCAATCATTAGTGATGATGAGAGTTTGGAACAAAAGAAAGCCCAGCTTGCTCGAAAGAGGAATAAACGTGGCATTCCTCCTATTTCTCCCAATGCCTGTATCAAAGACGCAGTGGCTGCTGAAGTGTTTGATGGTGTCTGGAGCAATATAGTTGAAATATTGGAGGAGCTGATTAGAAAAAACTGGGAAACTGCTATCACAGGTACTCAGAGTTTTTGTAGGTGGCACTTATAGACTTGTACTTGGAACAGTAATTTAATTTCACCAATTAATTAAATATGGCTTAGGAAACATCTTTATTATTAATCTTAAATATCACTGTGTGTTTACATGGCACTTTATAAAATGCATGCACATCCTCCCAATGGAAAGATTCTTACTGACTTCAGTGGGCTTTGGATCAGGCCCATAAAGAGAGGTCTCTCACAAGAAGTGCTTCAGTTCATGTAGGCACAAAGAGATCCTTGGTGCAGTACATAACATGATGCCCCTTGGAAGCTCTTCAGCAGTAGGGATTGAATCTGGGACCTGGGTATCTAAAAGCATTAGCCTCTAACGTTTAAGCTAAAAGACCCGAGTTTGTTAGCAAAATCACAGTATAGACTCATCAAACTTTGTGTGGTCCAGCCACTAGAGGGGGGGAGAGAACCATGCTGACTGTGGGTTATGCAGAAATTAACATAGGATGAAAGAACATAGTTCACTGTGATTAAATGTAATTCTTCCTGGTGTTTTTAACAGACTATTGCACAAAAAAGCAGAAGGTAAAGAACCAAGTATTGGTGAAATGTTGTCCTCTGGGATGTGCATGGGGTTGCCTTTAGAAGCTAATGGGATCTGCATTGTCTCTTAAAATGTATATTAGCAGAAGCAACAATGCCAGAAAAACATACATAAAATCCATCTTAAATAAAAAGGAAAAATATCACAATGGAAACTAGTAAAATAATCAACCTCAAATTCATTTTAAAACTATGGCTGGTCTACACTTAAATATTCACAGCTCTGAGTGGTATAGCTATGCAACCTAACCACTGGAATAGACACAGCTAGGTTGACAGAAGAATGCTTCTACTGACCTAGTTAAACTATTTCAGTAGGAACATCACCTCCCTAAGCAATGTAGAAACCCGTTCCATTGCTCTGGGCTGTGTCTACCTTACGGGGTTATGCTGGCATAGCTACAGGGCTGTAACTATGCCACTATAGCCCCCATAGTGTAGACACGGTCTAAGTAGAAGAAGTTAAATTTTTGCAGTAGTCTACGCTGGTAGAACTGAGTGTTGCATGTGTTATTGCCAGACTACACAAGAATTGTTCAGGCTACAAGTCAATTGTTTAGCTCAATATTCTGAATTAAAGAGCAGGAGATTTAGGTTTGCTACCTTGTGGAGAATAGGCTGCTAAGCAAAGTATGTGGGCTAGGACTGTTGAGAAATGTAAGGTATGATAGAAATAATATAATGGCTTATCCTCATTGGAAAAGTAGCAATACAGCTTTTGGCAGGCAGGAATAAGACAGGGGTCGGCAACCTTTCAGAAGTGGTGTGCCGAGTCTTCATTTATTCACTCTAATTTAAGCTTTAAGGTTTTTAGAAGGTCTTTTTCTATAAGTCTATAATATATAACTAAACTATTGTTGTATGTAAAGTAAATAAGGTTTTTAAAAAATTTAAGAAGCTTCATTTAAAATTAAATTAAAATGCAGAGCCCCCCAGACTGGTGGCCAGGACCCGGGCAGTGTGAGTGCCACTGAAAATCAGCTCGCGTGCCTCAGGTTGCCTACCCCTGGACTAAGAGGACATTTGGTTGCTTCTGTTCATACGGTTTTCTGTTTCTAACACACCTTACATGAGAATATTTTAATAATGTTCCAGCTGTTTTACCAGTGTTTTATAAAAAAATAAAATTAAAAAAAATTACATCTCTTCCACGTACATGGCCCAACTGATTTATCATTGACAGAAAAAATAGTCATTTTGAAAATGGCTTTAGAAATAAATGCTTTTAATCTGACAACTAGTTTATTTTTAAATGTCATGAAGACTTAAAACTAATCTAAGACAAAATGTCATAACATTTATAATAAAAGTCGAATACTGTTTATCTAGCAGATATGTCAAATCTGAGTCACTGATGTTTTCCTACCATCATCAATTTGTATAACTGCATAACATTTTGTTTCTTAATCACTTGTATGATTCTACACTGGTGCAGAGAATGATAAGCAGGTGGAGAAATTGAAAGGTGTTACAAGTAAATTGCCACATCTACTAGTCTCCCGTATTACAGCAGATACATCAAGCATCCCCCCATCAAGAGGCTCTGAGGCACGAAGCACGTCTTTTGGTTCGCATTTTGTTTCATCTCAGGTAAACTATTGTTCCACAAAACAGAATTCTGTTTTCAGTTGGCCTAGGCCTTTGATTATGCATATTTAAGGTATTTAGTTTGACTTTCCACCTTTGAGTCTGCTTTTTAAAAAAACACAAGTCTACATCATTGTTATAACCACTTTTTATTTGGACCCCAATTGGAACCTAAAGACCCCAATTAGAATTCAGACCTTATTGTGTTAGGTGCTATAAAAACATAGCAATACTCCCTAGTGCCTCCCAGAAAATCATACTCTTTATATTGAGAGCCAACCCTTACCTTTCAATAGAACCATGAAAGAACTCTTCCCTGCAAGGTGCATGTGAAGTTCCAGCCTAACTCCCCTCCTTCAAAACTCCTAACATCAGATTGTCTTAGTTGCTCCTCTTCTCGCTCTCCCCTTCCTTCCCTCTCCCCCTCCGCTCCCCACTGCATTATGTGTTGGTGGATAAAGAGACTTGTTCAGTGTCTGCCTCAGTGTTGGAACTTGGGAATCTTGGGTTCTATTTGAGTTTCTGGAGGTGAGTATGCTCTAGCAGTTACATACTCTTCTGCCTCTTTCCTCTAGCCTGTCCCTTTCTGACTCTGTCCCCTATGCTTCTGTTTCCCATAGCCTGTCCCTATTGCCATCCAGCATGTCCATGCCCCTGCATTCAAGCAGCTTTCTTCTCCATGCTTCCTAGACGTCCACAGGGGAAGCTTTGAGAACATAGGAGAGAGAGCTTCTTTTTTCTTAGGGCTTGTCTACACTTTCGGGGGATCGATGAGTGGCGATCGATGGTTGATTTAGCGGGTCTAGTGACGACCCACTAAATTGACCGCAGATCGCTCTCCTGTCGACTCCTGTACTCCACCAGATTCATGTAACTCAAATTGCGTAGCTTAGATCGAATTTCCCCTGTAGTGTAGACAAGGCCTTAGTTCCAATGCTTGGTACTGTAGTGGCCCAGCAGCCAGGAGTAAATTGCAACAACAAAAAAAGTCCTGTTCAGCCCCTGCAGCCTTGAGCTCGAGTACGCCCAGTGAAAATGGAATATTTTGAGAATTTAGCTGCCATTCTCTAACAAACCTTTACTGACTAAGTGCAGACAGCAATGGTCAGAGGTGTATAATTTGGCCAAATTTGGATATATTTTCATAGGAGCATTTCAAGTCATCTCTCTGTCCCCTCTGCTAAATTTTTGAGTCCCTACTCCAAAGCATGGTCGTGGTAGAGCTACTTTGTAAAGTGGTTGTAAGAATTTTTTAATATTAACAAAAAATATTTTTCGCTAACCTCATTCTCAGAAATGGCTGAACCATTTTTGCTGGAACTTTTCAAAAAGTAAGTAAATAAATTATAAATTATATACAACAGCCTGAAGTGGACACATAATAAGAAAAAAATTTAGCATGAAGAAAAAGCTTTAGGCAAAGTTATAGGGCTCTGTTTTCAGTTACTTACAATAGAATGGAAAAACAACCCTAATTATAGTAATTGCTGCCAACTCTGCCTATAATAGAAATAAATAGTGGGGTACATATTACTTATGTGTGCAGTCATAATATTAAATAATTCTTTCTTGTAATATGTATTATTAGTCTTAGTTTTCAAGCTTTGTTTTGTGGAGTATTAACCCTTATTTGTTTGCATTTTATCTTGTATATGGGAGAAATTTTCCATTATGATCTGAAATGGGATTTCTCTTGTATACTGTTTTTAAGCATCTTTTGACCTAACTGTGGGTTTTGGGGGTTTTGAAGCCTTCCTCCATAGAAGGTAATGAGACTGAAAGGTTAAATACATTTATTTTTTTGCTCTCTTTAGGTTCACCGTTTCTCCAGCAATTTCTATAGTGATTTGAATGGCGTCATGACAATTCAAGCTAAACCACTCCAACAGAGGCATGCAAGCTTGGCAGACAAGATACAGTAAATATTGCTATGAAAATAGTATACTCTTTTATGCTGTGCTTTGTGATTTTGGCCATATAAAATATGCTTTGGGATTTCAAAAATGTAATTAAAAACGCAGACATCTGTCAATAATAGATATGACTGAGTTTTAATTTATAAAAGTAACAATTATATTCTTCTAAAAAGTGTGTGTTTTGTTTTCTCTCTAGGAATGAACAAGAAGACAAACAACATAGCATTGGCTCCAGTGTTCTCAACTCAGTGCGGAATCGCCGGGGGCGAATTACTGATAACAGTATTCTCTCATCATCTCGGGTACTGTTGGCAACTTCTAGGAAAATGCCAACCCATCGTAGGCTACCATCTCTCACTTCAGACCCACTATGCTCAAAGACTCCTAATGTGTACAGTGATGAAGTCCTTAGGGGAACTAAACTGTGAGTTTTTTTAGTTTCACTTTCTTCTTCCTTGAGGTCAAAACCTTGCTGAACTTGAACGAGAGCATTCATTGTTACAGGGCTTAGTGAAGTATTGTAAAAGATTTCTGAAAGATTCTACACTTCATACAGAGAAATGAAGCATACATAAAGCATTGTTCTGAGAGCTGCTGCTGCATTAACTGTTCTGCTGTTTACAGTAACTTAAATATATTAAGAAATGTTGTCCCTGGTGTATTAGATGGAATATGAAATCTCTTTAATCTGAATCCTACAGGTATACTGGCTTAGATCGCTTGTCCTCTCCACTTGTACATACAGCCCAGAACAAGTTACCACCAATAAACACGGAGGCTGTTGAACAGTATCTTTCAGTACCTGGATCACGGCAAGGCTTTGTAAGATGTGTACTTGTTAATATTGTTAAAGAACATCAGTAACTTGAATAAAAAAAATTCCCCAAACCCACTTTGCATCACTGGTTGAAATTAGTACTTTGGGGAGAATTGCATTCAATCATATTTTATTGTGATACAAGGCCTTAACATATGTGAGAGTTTATAGTTACATTTGAAGGGACATTGGAAGGTATTTTAGGCTCCAAATGTAGGTTATTTTAAAGATATTTTTCTAAAATAATTTTTTCTTGAATTTCTAAAGAGCAGATATAAATGAATTTTGTAACTGTGTTTTAGATTTATATATTGCCTTGCACTGTTTTGTTGCATTTTGCTAGTGCGTGAGAAGTAAAAATTGAAATTGACTAAAAGTGAATATAAATAAAAGTGAAACTCATCCATTTTCATTGTCCAAGAAGCATGAAGTACAAGAAAAGAGAAAAAATGATGAAAAGTAAATTTAGAATTTTGAAATTATTTCAGTTTGAATAATATACTTCCCAATATTTTTAAAATTATAAATATGGACATACATGAAGAAACCCATAACCTTTATGGCTTTGTATGTTCTTATGCTCGTTTATGGTGGTGTGGTTGGGGCATTATCCTAGGACTTTGAAGACCCTGGTTCAAGTCCCTACTCTGGCAAAGATGTCCTGTGTGACTGTGAGCATGTCACTTAGCTTTACTGTGACTCACTTCCCCATCTCTAAAATGGAAATAATAGCACTCCCCTATTTCGCAGGGGTGTTGAGGATAGATATGTTAAAGATTGTGAGGTAGCAGCACCTAGCATTTAAGCATCCTATCGCCTAGTGGAAATTGCAGCCCTAAATTAGGTGCCCAGACTCCCTATACAATGCATGGAGTGAGTTAAATGCCTAAAAAGGGATTTACAGAAGCCAGCAAACTGAGCAGGAGCTTCCTAGCCTGTAGAAATGTTGAGGAGAGTGGTGAGGTCTAAGCGTTGCCCCTCAAAGGATGTTAGGTGCCTAATTCTGTGCTGGGAGGTGGTTCCCTCTGCTTAGAATTCCTATCTGTAAATTCTTTCCTAGAATTAGGCATCTTAGCCAAGTCAGTCCTTTCTCATGAAAAATGGTAGTGGTCCTGCACCCCCACTTCTTCTACTAAAAACTCAATGGTTAGAGGACTCGCCTGGGATGTGGGAGATCCTCCTAGCCATCTTTTATAATAGGTACAGTAGCGTCTAGTATAACCCTCTCGAATTATGTAGAACATGAGACATAGACATGTGCTATTAACACAGCTATCATTCTTGGTCTTAAATAGAACCTCTTGCAATTACACTTACCCCTCTCATACCCTCTCTATAAAACATGCTAGCTTAATTTTTAAACACTTGAAATCCAATTGAAAAGCCCAACTCTTAACTCGAGCCTTTAACTTAGTGGAGAATTAGCTCTTTGCTTTTTTTTTCTTTTAATTTAAGCAAAGGTCAAAAGGATTCTTATTTTAGCCATGCCGATATTTGCATTTATTTAAATGCTCACTTTTTTCTTTTTCTCTTTCAGCATAGAGGGCGATATCCTCATAGTAGAGTGTCAAGCGCAGTACCTGACAGTACAGAGCGACGACCACTTAGAGAACGAACTGTCATTATTGATCAGTTTTCAAGACCCAACACAACTCACACATTTAGGGTGGGTTTTTGTGTGATTAGAGATGTTGGGCCAGACATCTATGGAAGGGTGGGACAGAGAGAGATGCAGAAAACCTGCCTCCCCAACACCAACTTTGTATGACTGCAAAACAGCCTCCCACAGTTGAAGACCTTGTGATCTCAGGAGTGCAGAGACTGCTTACTCCTACTCCCTCCAGAGAGCAGGCTGTCTAAAAGAGGGTGGGACCATGTTCCTGCACCCCATCTACACTGGTCTGAAGAGTGGGGTTAGTGTGCTGGGAAGAGAGATCTGCTGCATCCTAATGAATGAAGCAGATTGCACCACCTCCATATGCAAGAAAGATGCCTGTGGAGGCACAATTTCTCTTATACTCCTTCTAGAGCAGTCCAGCTCCACCACTGCCCTCTGTGCTGGGCTGTGGTGTGAAAGTCACAATCAAATCCTTAATCTGTGAGAGGACCATAATGAACAAAAAAATATTTTCCCCCTTTTTACAGTCAGACACCCCTCATAAAAGGTCATTGACACCCATGGATTTTGCTAACCATACATGGACAGGTCAAGGCTTTTTAACAGGTAAGCAAAGCCAAAAGATTAATTTAAAAAAGCTGTACTGCACAGAACGAATGGTGAGGGAAATTGGGGGAACCTCGTGTGGGGGAGCACACAGAGCCTCTGACATGGGGGGAAGAGGAGAAGGGAGGGCATGGAAGAAGTGGGAATAGTGGGGACCCTGGTATGGGTGGAGAGGGGAATGGGGGGGGGCACACAGAGCCCCTGGCAGGGAGGAGATTGGAGGAGTTCCTGAAATGGAGGGGATGGGAGGGCAGCATGCAGGGAGCTTTTGCAGGGGGTGGAGGTATGCAAGGAGCTCCTGGTGTGTACAATAAGCTCAGCCTACAAAAGCTATGAAGTATGCAACCCCCTCATTGTAGGTTCCATATAAATGGCAGCAGTGGTGGTATTTGTTTATAATTTTTTTTCAGACATTTACTCATAGATGTGTATTGCACATGACATTTCACACTAGATTATAAAATGTCTAAACATACTCCATATAATTATGCTTTTTCATTGGCTGAGGTTGCAAAAGCTTTACACCCAACTTGATGGCATTTGTCTGTCTGTCTGTCTGTGTAATGCGAAAGCTTTTGAACACTTCATCTAATCAATTCCAAAATATCAGGGTCCCTTCTAGGCATCAGTGGCCAGAACCCTATTGTTTTTTTGGGGGGAAATCAGAACATTGAAAGGGAGGAAGTGGGGGCTCTGCCATCTGTCTAGCACTGACACAGCTTCAAGTACCTCTGCAGTTGTCTGTAGATCAAACATCTGGTTGATGGCACCCATTGGTACCTTCCAGCATCACAATACTCCTGCTCATCCTCCCAAGAGAGTTTGACACATTGACATGTGAATGACATCACCCAGACAGATAATAATGGTGTGAGGAACGTGGGTGTTCACCCAGAGCCCCTGCCACTTAGGGGAGAATATGGGACCCTGGTATAGGGCAAGAGAGGGAATGGGTGGCAATTGGTATGGGTGGCATAGGGGGAATAGGTGAAAGGTCTGCAAGCAGAGTCCCTGCCAAGGGGGATGGGGAGAGTGGGGGGACCCTGGTGTGGAGGGATATTTGGGAGCCCCTCGCATGGCGGGAGGAGGGAGACAGACCCTTTGGTATAGAGAGATGGGGGGAGGAGTGCATGGGATGAAGTGGGAATGGGGAGACAGAGCCACTAGCGTTAGGGAGTAGAAAGGGGTGGCCTTTACATGGGAGGAAGGGGAAATTGAGGGCACACAGAACCCCTGTCAGCGAGGAGATTCGGGGCGGAGTTGCAGGGAGTCCCTGAAAAAGAGGGGGATGGTACAGTGACACATACGCTGGAGATGGGGGGAAATGGAGGGATGCAAGGAGCCCCTGATGTGTGCGATAAGCTTGGTTTACATGAGCTACAAAGTGTACAAGTCTCTCATTCATTATTAGGGTATTGAACATAAACAAGTAATTTTAATGTGAAAAGGAAAATGGAAATGTTTATTTATAATGTTCTTTAAATCAAATCTTAAATGAAATTAAATCATTGTTGGATTTCAGCTAAGGTCTTTCCTTTGCTGTACCAGCAAAACAAGCAGGTACTGGATGACGAATTCAGTATTAAAATGAATCTTCATATGGGGCTCTCTAACTTCTGGGATAAAGCAGTACTTTCTATGTTAGGTTCCATTCAGCCAGTGAAAATCTGCCATTCCACACACTGTGTGTCCATTCTCATTTCTGAGAATTGTAGGTTTTCCTGAGTTTTGGATAGTTCTTTAGTTAAAGCATTGTGCAGAGAAACTAATACAAACCAAAATAACTACTTGGATAAAAAAAGGTGACGTCTGAGAATACAATCAAGCTAATAAATGTTCTTCCAAAGGAGGCCTACAGAAACAACCCAAATACAGGGTTGGTGTGACTTTTGGTTATAGTACACTTACCAAATAATGTTTTGTATTTTCAGGCTCACAACATTACTCCAAATCCTTTCAAAGAAATCCATCCACTTCCAGGAAGAGATTTCAAGTAGCCTCTTAATACAACTTGGAAAGAGACAGAAAATCCATGGCACTAATTGGAGAACTACACTGCTTGGCCTTTTAGCTACTGTCACAAGGAATCAAGAAAGAGTATTGCAGCATACTGTATGCTGCTTTGTCTTCCAGTCCTGGGCATATGTGTATGTTCTTGTTCAAAAGTAGTATCAGCAGAGACTGGATCAAAATGAAAGAAAAAGAAAATACAACCAATGGATTAAATCTGGACTGTAGGAATTTGGTGTCTTTCCAGGGTAAAGATGAGGCCACTGTCTCTTTCACACACATACACTGACTTAGTCCTTCATTTGGGAAGCAATTTCATAGTTCTGCTTCTTTGTTGGCAGAAGCAAGTAACAACCTGCTTAAATCCCTGTAGCTGTATTCCACTTCCCCTTTCCAGTGCTATAGGCATTTTGTATTGTCCCTGCAATGATTATATACAAAGTTAATGTCTTTTTAAATAAGAGTTTGTAGTACCCCGTGTTTATCCCTATTATGCCCTTTGTCTTTTCTAGTCTCAGACTGTTCCTGTTGCTCTCTGTAAAAATTGCTTGTCCCTAGCCTTTCTTCCTTGTTTAATTTATCTTCATCTGAACAGTGATTAGAGAGCTGTAGTTCATTCATTATTAGTAATTAAGCTGTTCAGTATGTTAAGTGTTCTGTAGCTCAAATGGAATTGTTCTCAGGAAACAACAGTTGTCTTGTCAGGCTGAATTATTCCATACATTCTCAAGATTTGAACCTTTGCTGACTGTGAATAAGACAGTTCTCACTTACCGAACCAGTTATTATTGAGGTTTTTTTAATGTCACATACTAATGTGAAACCTAATAAAAATTCCTGTATCTAATCCTTCAGCAGATTTGTTTTAACATTAAAATATCTACTTAATGAACAGAGGCAGAATTTCATACTCCTTGCATCTGTTTAGACCATACAAAAAAACAAAAAGTAACTTAAAAATGTTTGTTATTCATTATGGGTAGTGCAGTAATGCCTAGAGGGCACTGCCAAGATCAGGGCTCCAATATGTTAGCCCTGTACAGACATACAATAGGTGACAGTCCCTGCCCCAGAAAGCCTACAGTCTGAATAGAAAAGATAGACTAAAAATTGGAAGGGAAACGGGGGCACAGAGAAATTTAGTGACTTTCTCAAATCACCCAGCAGGTCAGTAGCAGAGCTGAAAATAGAATCCGGGTCTCCTGAGTCCCAGTTCTGTCCCCTGTCATGGGACAACACTACTTCCTATCAGCCATCCTGCTCAGGAAATTGTCATGCAGCACTGAGGGCTCTTTGCTTGGCACAGTTCCCAGCACCCAATCGGATTGCTTGTAGAAGAGGCAGGTCGATGCTGATGGGGAGTGCTTTGAGGTGTGGTTATAACCCCTGGTTTGGCAATAAGTGGTCTTCAGGTGCTTAACTTGCTCCCTGTATTAATCACATGCCGGTGGTTCTTCTTCGAGTGATTGCTCATATCGATTCCAATTAGGTGTGTGCACACCACGTGCACAGTCGTCGGAAAGTTTTTCCTCTAGCAGCACCCGTTGGGTCGGCTGTGGAGCCCCCTGGAGTGGCGCCTACATAGCATTCAATATATGACTCTGCTGACCCGACATCTCCTCAGTTCCTTCTTACTGCCAGTGATGGTTGTTGTAGTTGTGGCGTATTGCTCAGCAAGTTCTACCACATTTCCCTAGCCTCTTTGTTTTTGTCTCTGTTCTTTATACGTTTTAGTTAGTTAAATTTTTAGTTAGTATTGGTTCTTAGCAATTGGGCTGGGGGGTTTACTCTCTATCCCGACCGCTTTTTCTTGGGAGAGCTTTCATCCCCAAGTCCCAGGGGTTCAACCCCTGCAAATCCTGCTCCAAGCCCAGGCCAAAGGACGACCCCCATGATGCTTGTCTGAAGTGTCTGGGGGAGGCTCACCAAGCCTATCGGTGCAGGATTTGTAAAGGGTTTCTCCCCAGAACCAAAAAGGAGTGAGACTTTCGCTTTAAGCAGCTCCTTATGGAGGCGGCACTTAAACCTCAGCCACCGTCGGTGCGGCAGGACCTGGCACTGAGTTCTTCGGTGCATAGCGCCCCAGCAACAGTGGCGTAAGCGGCACTGCAGATGGACTCTACTAGAGACCTGTGGCACAGCTGTTCCCCGGTGCCAAAACCAGTGGGATTGACCTGGCACTGCTCCCACTCCCCAGCGCAGAAGCAGCACGGGAAGCAAGGGAGGAGCAGCTCTTCGTCCTAGAGGCCCACCCCTCTGGAGCCAGCCAATGGGACGCATCCGCGTGAGGAGAACCCAGTGCCAAAGCCTGCGGAGACTGCACCATTGACTTTGGCCCCAGAAGGGGGACCATTGAGTCTGTGCTGTTGGACTCCCCAGCCTACATCATCGAGAAGATGGAGCTGCCATCCACCCCGGACACCTTTGTGGCCATGAGGGATCTCATCGCCATGACAGCGCAGAGGTCACCTACGATTCGCGCCAAGCCTCCGGTACCAAATCGTATGGCACCGTCTCGAGGCAAACCAGCGATGATCTGACACTCGGTACCGCTGATAGAATCGCGGCACCGCTCCAGGTCGCGCCAGCGCTCACGATCGCAATGCCGATCCACATGTCGGTCCCCATCACGTAGCAAGTCCCGGACCCAGCACCGGTCCCAATGCTGCTCAGCAACCCTGCGTAGCTCCAGATCGTGACATCGCTCCAGGTCGCAGCACCGCTCTCCAGCTTCGCGGCACCACTCCCCTGTACAGCACTGCTTGCCGGATCAGCTCCGCTCGGCACTGCCCTGGCCCTCGCGGTCCTGATCCCGAGACTCAGAGGCAGGATCTAGGTACTCAGGGTGGGGCAAACACCGGTCAGTCCATGGACACTCTGAGGTGGGGGCAGGGCTGTGGCCTGCGCAGTGGTAGGGACCATCGCAGTGGACATTCTGGATGCCGTGGGCATACCACCAGGCCCAGGGTACCCAGTCTAAAGGCTCCCGATTGGCCACCTCTGAACCTAGGGTGCCAGAGGCCTCAGCCAGTCACCCCACCCCTAGGGGTGCTGAGGAGGCACCGTGTCCCCACCCCCCAAACCAACTCCAACTCCCATTCTTGAGCCTGATACAGTCAGCGAGACAGGTCGTCAGGCTCCCGATGAGCAGGAGGGACAGGAGGACCTGGTTTCCCCATTAACCTCTTTGTCCTCCTTCCCAGACAAGGTCCTTGCAGGCACTTCCGTCTCTGGACCGCCTCCTATAGATAGTCGCGCCCACCAAGACCTCTTGTGCAGGGTGGCATGCAACATGGGTCTGCAGGCTGAGGAGGTGGTGGAGTCAGAGAACCCAGTGGTCGACATTTTGGCCCCAGAGGATCCTTTGAGGGTGGCCCTGCCCCTCGTTAAAACTGTACAGACCAATGCCAAGACCATCTGGCAGAACCCAGCCTCCATCCCTCCCACCGCCAAGGGTGCTGAGAGGAAGTACTCCGTGCCTTCAAAGGGGTACGAATACCTCTTTACGCACCCGCAGCCCTGTTCATTGGTGGTTGTGGTTGTAAATGAGGAAGAGAGGCAGGAGCAGCAAGCCCCAGCGCCCAACTCCAAGGAGGCCAAATGCCTGGACTTGTTCGGATGTAAAATGTACTCCATGGTGGGGGGGCTCCAGCTCAGGATTGCCAACCAGCAGGCAATTCTGAGCCAGTATAACTTCAACTTCTGGAACTCAATGCTCAAGTTCAAGGAGCTTGTCCCAACTGAGTCCAGGGAGGAGTTTGGAGCCATAGTAAAGGAGGGTGAGGTGGTCTCACAGACCTCTTTTCAGGCCTCACTGGATGCTGCGGACTCAGTAGCGTGCACCTTGTCCTCCAGTATTGCCATGAGGCACACCTCATGGTTGCAAGCCTCGGGCCTACCTTGTTAATTAGATCAGCAAGCAGCACAGCTGCAGCTGCTGCCTAAGGCAGCAGCTCCCTCCCTCGTATGTCCCCCCTGCTCTATGGAAGATGGGGTAAGCGAGGTGCAGGGGGACATTAGCCCCCCTCTTCTTCCCCTTCCCCACCCCACACAGCAAGCAGGCAGGAGTCTCGGAGAGCAGCACATGGCAGTGGGGGAAGGGACAGCTGAACTGCCATTGATAGCCTGCAAACGACGTTAGAAGGGAGCATTTCACAACTGTAAATGAGCATGTTCCCTAATTGATCGGCGACGTAAGAACGAAACAACGTTAACCAGGATGACTTTAAGTGAGGAGTTATAATAATTAAAATTAAAATGTGTATTTTAGATAAGGGTGGTCTTTTGAAGGGTTTATTTAAAAAACTACATGTCTGAAGGTCTAAGCATTTAAGGCTAAAGATGAATACTCAGATTGTGCATCTAAAAATCTATGCAAGGATTTTTTAGAGATGTGATTTTTATAAT
The DNA here is from genome assembly GCA_033296515.1 of Macrochelys suwanniensis. NCBI lineage: Eukaryota > Metazoa > Chordata > Testudines > Chelydridae > Macrochelys > Macrochelys suwanniensis. The sequence continues at coordinate 81,349,606 of CM065779.1, forward strand.
TTTCAGCAATCATCTAATGAAATATTTTTAAATCAAATTTTAAACTAAGGTCCTGTAGACTAACATGTTCTGAGTAAATATTACAGTAATTCACAACTGTTTTTGTCAGTAAATTCAGAAACTGATAGTATATACCTAGGGGTTGGCAAAAGCCTGTTAAATGGCTTCATTACCACTTGAATGGCTCTTTAACGGTTTCAATGTTGTGCTAATAGGCCCAGCAGGCTAGAAGGCTTTTTCACTTTTAAGTTACTAGATCCCCTCCCCTGGAAGACTCCCCAAGATTCAGCAGTTAGCTGTGGGAGCCTGCAGAAAGGGTCAGACCAGGGATAGTAAGAGGAGTGGGGGGGAAACATACCCAGGGGTGCCCCAAATTTTCGGGTGCCCTATGCAACTGCATATGCTGCGTATGCCTAAGGATGGCCCTGCGCCTTAGCAGGTCCTTCCACACACACGAATGGTCCATCCAGCCGGATGTCATACACCTCATTTTCCAAAGGTGAGAGTTTCCCCAGGCCAACCTGTTTGCCACCCGGCACAACAGGAAGTAGCAAATGTTCTGGTCCTTCCAGGGTCACAGCCCAGGCTCCCTCACGGATGCATTCCTGCTACCCTGGAAAGGTTGCCTGCTCTATGCCTTTCCTCTGTTCCCTCTCGGGCACAAGGTCCTGCTCAAGGGGGCAAAGGTAATTCTGGTAGCTCCAGTGTGGTCTTGACAACACTGGTACACCACATTATTGGAGCTGTTGGTGGAGGCATCGGTCACATTCCCTCTCCTCCCCGACTTACTCACTCAGGACCATGGTCGCCTCCATCACCCCGACCTACGGTCCCTGCACCTCACGGCTTGGAAGCCTCATGGCTGAACCCCATGGAACTTCTGTGCTTGGAACAAGTAAGGGAGGTCCTCCATGGCAGCAGGAAGCCCTCTATTAGAGCCACGTATCTGACAAAGTGGAAGAGATTCTTGTGTTGGTGTGACCAGCGTCGCACACCCCCTCTCCAGGTGCTGGCACCTCTCATCTTGGAGTACCTCCTACAACTGAAACAGGAAGGCCTGGCAGTGTCCTCCATAAGGGTACACCTTGCTGCTATCTCGGCCTTCCACCCAGGAGCGTCTGGTCAATTTGTCTTCACCAACCCTATGGTTGGTCGCTTCGTTAAAGGTTTGGACCGCCTACATCCCCAGATCAGGCAGCCTGTCCCTGCATGGGACCTTAATCTGGTCCTTTCCAGGCTCATGGGGTCCCCATTTGAACCACTGGCAACTTGCTCCCTCCTGTACCTGTCTTGAAGATAGTGTTCCTGGTCACCATTACGTCTGACTCACCTTACACGGTTTTCCACAAGGATAAGGTGCAACTCAGGCCACATCTGGCCTTTCTCCCCAAGGTGGTGTCATACTTCCACACCAGTCAGGACATTTTCCTACCTGTCTTTTACCCTAAGCCTCATGCCAATAACCAGGAACAGCGGCTTCACTCCCTCGATGTTCACCGAGCACTAGCTTTCTACATCGAGCACACTAAGCCGTTCAGAAAGTCGAACCAGCTGTTCATAGTGGTGGCAGACTGGATGAAATGACTCCCGGTCTCATCTCAAAGAATATCCTCCTGGATCATGTCATGCATCTGCACGTGCTACGAGCTGGCCAAACTACCAGCCCCAGCTCCTACAGCACACTCCACGAGGGCCCAGGCCTCGTCAGCAGTGTTCTTGGCCCAGGTCCCAATCCAAGAAATCTGCAGGGCAGCAACTTGGTCCTCGGTGCATACCTTTGCCTCTCACTATGCCATCATCTGGCACGCCAGAGATGATACGGCTTTCGGCAGAGCGGTGCTGCAATCAGTGTTCTCTTAACTCTGACCCGACCACTTAGGTAAGGCTGGGAATCACTTAATTGGAATCGATATGAGCAATCACTCGAAGAAGAAAAAGCGGTTACTCACCTCTCATAACTTTTTGTTCTTCGAGATGTTTTGCTCATATCCATTCCAAACCCACCCGCTTTCCCCTCTGTCGGAGTAGCCAGCAAGAAAGAACTGAGAGGGCGCTGCGTCGGCAGGGTCATATATTGAGCACCATGAAGGCGCCACTCCAGGGGCCTCCACAGCCAACCCGGCGGGTGCTGATATGGGAAAAAAATTTCTGACGACTGGGCACATGGCGCGCACACCTAATTGGAATCGATATGAACAATGCATCTCGAAGAACAACAGTTACGAGAGGCGAGTAACTGTTTTTTCTCCAACGCTCCCAGGTAAGATACTTTTGTACCCATGATCATTTCGGTGCAAATGTCTTGCACTCCTTCCACTGCAGTTTTACCAGAATCTGGCTGTGTTCCTCTGGTCAGCTATCAGTGTGCTTGATGTAGGGCTTCTTCTTAGGGATAGCCTATTGTGTGTGAGCTATGTCCAACTGTGTTCACAGTTGAGAAGTCCGCATGGAAAGGAAGGGTTAAACACACAAAGTTGTGTTTGAACCAGGAGAGTGCTTCCGGTTCCTGGGAATCAAGTGGTAAGTTTGGGGTAGAAGGGTTGGGACACATATGCCTAGGGGATTGTGAGATAGTGCTGGTGGACTCTCTGGACGTGAGCTTGGCAATCCATGCATCAGCTGTGTCCACACTGTAAAATGAGTGGCTTTTACCCATGCCACAGTGGGACTCCGGCTTGGACCCATATGCCTGGGTTGAGGCTACAGGCCTGAGAGGTTTCTGGCACAGGTCATAAGGCTTTGTGTGTGGACAGTAGGGGAGTTTCAGCTTATACCGGAGTCTGAGCCTGGGATCACTATGCCGTGTAGGCATATCCTAAAGTGTTTGGCATAGGTGTTGACTCCGGGGGTGCTCCGGGGCTGGAGCACCCATGGGGAAAAATTGGTGGGTGCAGAGCTTCCCCCTGCCCAGCTCACCTCCGCGTTCAGGGGTGAAAGTAACTTCAGACACTTCCTGGTATGGGGCTGGGGCCTTAGGCGGAAGGGGCGCGGCTGGGGGGGGTCAGCATCCCCCAGCCAGCCCGCCCTTCCAGGCTGCCTGGCCTGCGCTGTCCAGGAGTCAGGACTCCAATGGTGATTTAAAGGGCCTGGGGCTCCGGACGCTGCTGCTGCTACTGCAGCAGCGGCATCCGGAGTCCCAGGCCCTTTAAAATTGCCAGCCCTGGGGCAGCTGCTCCCTTTGCCTGCCCGCCCCCCCCCCCCCCCCGCCCCCAGCGCATCAGCAGCCGAGAGGGAGCCAAAGGGGCAGGGATGTTAAAGTGCTGCAGGTTCCTTTGCCGAGGCTGCGCTTTAACATTGCTGCACCCCGCCTCTCCCCGGTGGCCCTGCTGGTAGGGGCCACCGATGGGGGGATGCAGCAACGTTAAAGTGCTGCCGCGGCAAAGGACCCTGCAGCACTTTAACATCCCTGCCCCTTTTGCCTCCCCTGTCGGTGGCAGGGCCACTGATGGGCGGGCGGGTGGGGGGGAGGGGGCAAAGGGGCAGTGCTTTAATGTGGGCTGCGTACGGGCCAGTGCGGGTTCTTACCTCACTTTCACCCCTGTGCGCGTCCTCAACAGGTCAGTTGAAGCACTCCTAAGAGGGGAGCCAGCGGACTTGGGCTCACAGGTCAGGCTGCGGGACTATTTCATTGCTGTGTAGACGTCCAGGCTTGGGCTGGAGGACTGAGCTCTGGGACCCTCCACCTCACCTCACAGTGTATCGACTCATGATTATACTTGGTGGTTGTAGTTTGTCCCTCTCCCACACTGACCCTGCTCCCCTCTGTAATATTGCCCGTGTCCTGAACATATTCTCAGTGTTGCCCATGAGGCTGGGAGTTGCGCCCCCCCTGGGCCCTACAGTAGCTGAGTGGAAGATGGTTTGACCCCTCTAACTATGAGCAGTGGTAGTTAGGGTCACTGACAACTACAGGGAGATCTCACCTGACCCTTTTCAAGTTCAGATTCCAGGTTGCATAGGCTCGGGGGTGTCACATTCAGAGTTGGGGCTCCTGGTCCATGGATGCTGAAAGCTGAAGTATTTACTCCTAGGGCCACACTTTGCCCTTTGCTGCAGGCATGTGGCCTAACTCAAGTGGAGGGAGTTGCATGGAGTCTGTGCCTTTGCTGAGTCTGTCCTCTCTGGTGCTTCCCTCCTTCGTGGTCTTTCCCCTGCTGTGTGGTCGCGTCACCCCCTGCAGTTCCCAGGTTACACAGTGAGAAGACGAGCAGCCACAGATCACAGCAGCGTTTCCTTCCTCTGCTGCTCCGGCTGCTGCTCTGCTCCCTCATGCAGCCTCTCTAGGGATCCCTCCTTCCCTGCCGCTCCTCTGTTCCCCGGCCTCTCCCCCTCCAGCCCAGCCCCGGGGCTGGGGCTCGGGCTCCGCCTCCTGGAGTCCCCCGGCGCAGCGCCCCAGCCCGGGCTCGAGGAGAGCGGAACTGTTGTCGGGACTGCGGCTCAGTGCACGCCCCGCGGCCGGGCTCGGGGCAGCGATGGGGGCTCTGCAGCTGGCTCAGGACCGGGACCGGCTGTTCTACTGGGGGGCCGGAGTCGTCACTCTGCTCTTCACGCTGCTGGCCGCCTTCACGTGCCGCCTGCTGCTGGATTACCTGGGGAAGTGGAAGGCGCTGAAGCCGATTCCGGGGGTCAGCCCCTGTTACCCTCTGCTGGGAAATGCTCTGCTCTTCGAGCGCAAAGGGGAAGGTAACGGCCGCCCAGGAACATAGCGGTAGCTGCCTGCAAACCCATCTCCCTCCTGGAGCTGCCGCCCACAGCACCCGCTCTCCAGGGTGACCGCAATGCCCTGGGGATCAGCCCCGCAACAGGGCGTACAGCGGTGTAAACGTGTAAGGTGCCCGGGAAGTGGCTGGGGATTTCCAGGGCTGTAGAAATAGGAGCTGAGTTGCAGCAGTGGAGCTGGACTGGCCCCATCAAGGAGTGGTGGTGTTGTAGAATAACAGAGTAGGAGCGAGCTGTTCTTATGTTAAAGGCTTTTTTCCAAGCTGCAAACAAAAACAAAACAGTTCAATACTCAGCATCCTGCTGCATTTCTAGATCCAGGCAAAGCAGACAGGCTGTATTACCGAGACTCTACTTCAACCAACCAAGCCTCCCCCAGAAACCTCTGACACCCCCCGCTATTTCCAATGAGTTTATAAATTGATTATAATTTGTTTCATGAAAACAAGTTCTTAATTGTGATGTCCTGTCCCTTTAATTATTTGAGCACTCCCCCCTCCTCCCCCCATTGCAAAGCCTCCTTCTGTGTTAGTTTCTCTTTTGCAACCGGAATAATAGTTACCACAGCAGACAGCTGTGTTGCTTTCAGCTCCCCTCTGTCTTGGTCCAAACGTACCATTAAACTTGGACGATTTGTTGGTTTTGATTTGTACCAAATATTTCCTAACTGATGTCAAATATTTTTTAACTTTTAAGAGTTTAAAAGGACATTTTGAAGTTTGCCTTTTTCAGAAGCTACCTTTCCACCCCTGTATGCTTTGAAATCCATTTCTTGTTTTTCAGTGAAACTTTAGCGACCACTAGTCAGCCCCTTTATGGTTAATACATTTAAAAACAACTGCCATGGTACATGTTTTTGCACTAAATTCTACGGTAATGGAGTCATGTTAAAGCACTGGATAATTACATAATTAGATGAGCCTGTTATGTACATAAGAATTGTTAAGTATCAGAGGGGTAGCCCTGTTAGTCTGGATCTGTAGAAGCAACAAAGAGTCCTGTGGCGCCTTATAGACTAACAGACGTATTGGAGCATAAGCTTTCGTGGGTGAATACTCACTTCGTCAGATGCATGCAGTGGAAATATCTAGAAGCAGGTGTAAATATGCAGGCAAGAGTCAGGCTAGAGATAATGAGGTGAATTTAATCAAGGAGGATGAGGCCCGTTTCTAGCAGTTGAGGTGTGAACACCAAGGGAACGAGAAACTGCTTTTGTAGTTGGCTAGCCATTCATAGGCTTTGTTTAATCCTGAGCTGATGGGGTCAAATTTCAAATGAACTGAAGTTCAGCAGTTTCTCTTTGAAGTCTGGTCCTGAAGTTTTTTTGCTGCAGGATGGCTACCTTTAAATCTGCTATTGTGCGTCCAGGGAGATTGAAGTGTTCTACAGGTTTTTGTATATTGCCATTCCTAATATCTGATTTGTGTCCATTTATCCTTTTACGTAAGGACTGTCAAGTTTGGCTGGTGTACATAGCAGAGGGGCATTGCTGGCACATGATGGCATATATTACATTGGTGCACATGCAGGTGAATGAACCGGTTATCGTGTAGCTGATCTGGTTAGGTCTTGTGATGGTGTCCCTGGTGTAGATATGTGGGCAGAGTTGGTATCGAGGTTTGTTGCATGGATTGGTTCCTGAGTTAGAGTTACTATGGTGCGGTGTGTAGTTGCTGGTGAGAATATGCTTCAGGTTGGCGGGTTGTATGTGGGCAAGGACTGGCCTGCCTCCCAAGGCCTGTGAAAGTGAGGGATCGTTGTCCAGGATGGGTCGTAGATCACTGATGATGCGTTGGAGAGGTTTTAGCTGAGGACTGTAGGTGATGGCCAGTGGAGTTCTGTTGGTTTCTTTCTTGGGCTCGTCTTGCAGCGGGAGGCTTCTGGGTACACGTCTGGCCCTGTTGATCTGTTTCCTTATTTCCTCATGCGGGTATCGTAGTTTTGAGAATGCTTGGTGAAGATCTTGTAGATGTTGGTCTCTGTTTGAGGGCTTGGAGCAGATATGGTTGTACCTCAGCGCTTGGCTGTAGACAATGGATCGTGTGGTGTGTCCGGGATGGAAGCTGGAGGCATGAAGGGAGGCATAGTGGTTGGTGAGTTTTCAGTTTTGGATGGTGTTAACGTGACCACGACTTATTTGCACCGTGGTGTCTAGGAAGTGGACCCAGGGCCAGTGCAAGGAAGTTTTGCGCCCTAGGTGAAACTTCCTTGCACCGGCCCTGCGCCCCCCCGCCACGCCGCCGCCCGCCCCCCCAGCCAGCTCCCCTGCCCCCAGGAGCTCAGCCCCCGGCCGCGGGAGCTCAGCCCCCCCCTCCCCCAGCCCGTGGGCCCCGGGAGCTGAGCATGGAGCCGGGAGGCAGCTCGCCGGCAGCCTCCCGGCTCCATGGTCAGCCGCTGAGCATGGAGCCAGGAGGCAGCCACGGGGAGGTAAGCGGCAGCTCACCGAGGCTGACTCCTGCCTCCCCGCTCAGCAGCAGGCAGCCGTGGTGAGCCGCCCCTGGTCTTCCCGCTCAGCAGCTCAGCTGCTGAGCGGGGAGGCAGTGGGCAACTGCCCCCCAAATCTTGGCGCCCTAGGTGACCGCCTAGGGTCGCCTAGTGGGCGCGCCGGCCCTGAGTGGACCTCCCATGTAGACTGGTCCAGGCTGAGGTTGATGGTGGGGTGGAAGCTGTTGAAATCGTTAATTAATTTTTGCATCACCACTGTGAGGTTAGGGGGTATTATTATGGGAAAGTGAGGCACAGAGATTAAGGTAAAAAATATCCACTAATTTTAGATGCTCAATCCGAGATGCTGAAGACCTGATGTTTTATAGTACTTAACAATATATCACACTTTATATATTCAAGCACAGCTCCTGCTGACTTCAGCTGCAATTATAAGCCCTCAGCACTTCTCCTGAACAGGCCTCACTTGGGCACCCAGAAAATGAGGAACACACAATTAGTGACTACCTGTGGAAAATTTGGGTTAAGTGACCTTCTGCTTAGCATCACCCTCTGTGGCAGCGGCTGGGATAGAAGCCAGTTCTCCAGGGCAGAATTCCACTATCTTAGCCACCAGATCCTCCTTTCTCTTCCTGCAATCTCATTCACTATGCATAGGGCCCTACCAAATTCATGGGCATGAAAAATGCATCACGGACCGTGAAATCTGATCTCCCCTGTGAACTCTGGTCTTTAGTGTGCTTTTAGCCTATACTACACAGATTTCATGGGAGGGAGCCAGTGTTTTGCAAATTGGGGATCCTGACCCAAAAGGGACTTGAAGGGGGGTCGCAAGGTTATTTTTTTTGGGGGGGGGGTGTCACGGTATTGCCACCATTACTTTTGCGCTGCCTTCAGAGCTGGGTGACCAGAGGGCGGCAGCTGTTGGCCGGATGCCCATCTTTGAAGGCAGCGCCCCACCAGCAGTAGGGCAGAAGTAACGGTAACAGTACTGCAACCCTCCTTACAATAATCTTGCAAACCCCCCCCCCCAAAAAACCCTCCTTTTTGGGTCAGGACCCCTACAATTACAACACCATGAAATTTCAGATTTAAATAACTGGAATCATGAAATATATGATTTTAAAAATACTCTGAGTGTAAAATTGACCAAAGTGGACTGTGAATTTGGTAGGGATCTAACTATGCACCTTCCAAATTCTATAACAAATGAGGCAGGGGTCCTATAGACAGCAGATTCCTTCACTTACGCAGCCTTGATTAATCCTCAGAGCAGGTCCATCCTATGCTCTGAATCAGGCATGGGGCCCATGGAAAAAATATGGGATCATGTAGATAAAGACTGTATCATAATGTATATTCTTAAGGATACACAGGGAACCTGAACTCTGGCATTTCCTAACTTTTGAGTGATTGACTTTGTAACCTTACCAGTGGTTTTAAACATAGTTTGTGTGTGTGTAATTTTCCAAATTTTTTAAAAAGCAAGCTGAAAAAACAGAAATTCCATCATGTATTCTATCATTGTATTGACACCCACATGGTTCATCAGCAAGGTTGAGACCATTAAATCCACTGCACAGACCTCTGCCACTTAAACTAATGGAGTATCTGATAGCAATAGTACAATGTCATCTCTTTATAGGCCAGCACTAGAGAGGGATGAGACACAGATTTGCCAGTTAGTTTCACAGATATTTGTTGACAACAGAGGAATGATGATGAGATTCAGGAATCTTGGGTTTTATTCCAGACTCTGGAAGGTCATGTTCTCCACAAACTCTTCTGCCTGCTTTCCCCAAGCTTTGATCCCTTTCTTCCCTGTCCCCTCCAACGTGTTCCTATCCCTGTTCTAGTCCTATATCCTCCTCGCTCCTGGATTCCTGTTCCAGCCCTGGCCTCCTTGCCTACCCAGTCACCTCATATCAAGCTTTTTGTCTCAGTCCCAGTCTTCTTACCCATCGTCTTTGTGTTCCCCTCTGGTCTCGCTGTCCGAATCCAAATATCCCCATGATTCTAAATCTCTCCCCGTCCCCACATCCAGTCGTCGTCTCTTTGCCCAGCAACTCTCAGTTTTCCCATCTGGCTGCTCATTTGATTTGCCTTTTCCCTCCCTCTTGTACCATCTATCGGTCCCAGTCTCCCTCTCAGGATTCTTCATCCACTCTCAGTATCCCTCCCTTCCCTCCCTAGCTCCTTGTCCCAGTCTCTTTGCCCAGCCAGTCTCACTTCTTTCCACTCACCCCAGTTCCTTGTCAGATCTGTCTCTCCTCTCACTTGCTCCCATTTCCCCCTGGTTCCTTGTCTCGCTCTTGTGGCCAGACAGTCCCAGTTTTCCTCCCTTCACCCAACCGGGCCCTCCAGCTAATTGTATCCTAGTCCCCTATCTTCCCATTTCCCTCAATGATTCCTTGTCTCCTTGCCCAATTAGTCCCTGTCTCCCCACCCAACCAGTCTCAGCCTCCCCACCCAACATGCCCTTCCTTCCCCAGCTCCCAGTTTCCTTGCCCAGTCAGTCCAGGCGTCCCTGTCCAATCCCAGTCACAGTTTCTCTCCCCGCTCAGTCCCAGTTTCATGAGATCTCTTGTCCCAATCCACTCCTTTCCTTCCCCCCTGGTCTGACTTTTGTCCCATCTGCAGCTTCCTCCTCCATGCTGCCTGGGTACCAGCGGGACGGTCATGGAGAGCACAGAAGAGAGAGGCTCCCTGCTCTGAGTTGTGGTGCCCAGTTGTACCTCGGGCTGAAGCAGCCATTATGGGGAAAGTTCTTCTGAGCCTCATAACCCCTGGCTGGAGAGGGCATGTGCAGTCCAGTTCTATGCAGGAGCTGTTGAGGGGATGTGAGGATGACACATGCATGGTGTGGTCACATGAGATGGCGGGGAGGGGATGCAGCATAGCCAGTTGCTCTGTGGGGAGAGCACATGTACAGTCCTGTCACATGTAGGAGCTGTGAGGGTGCGGGGAGGGGAGGCTCAGTTGCTCTGCAGGGATGGCACATACACAGTGTGGTCACACAAAGGAGCTGTGAGGAGGCGGCTAGTCTGGTCACACACAGGAGCTGTGAGAGACTCAAGGCTGCTCAGTGAAGAAGGAATCTTCAGAGATTTTTAGCTGTTTAAGGTCCAGCAAGTCTCTACTGAACAAACACAAAATGTGATTTTTTCAAAGGTTAAAATGGTCAAATTTGGGCGGATTTTTAGTGGGATGGCACAAGGTACATTCCTGACACATAGTCTCCTCCCCTGCATGGAGGCGTTAAGGCATTTAAAAGTAAAGGTCTCAAGAATTTTTTTTAACATGAGCAAAACAACAACGTATTTTTACCTAGCCTTGTTCTTGAAAACAACTGAACGGTTTTTGGCTGAAATTTGGCTTGAGGTGGGCACCTGGCATGGAAAATTGCAACCCAAACTGTTAAAGTTTGGCGAAGTTATAGGCAACTAAAAATTAGGCCTTATGGTGGAAAGAGTCAGGCAATGTTAATAATAGATGGTGACCCTCTGGTCTTCTGTGTAGAAATCTCTCTTGTATGTGGGACTCTAGCATTATTGTGGAATAATTTATTAATCTGCACAATCTCATTTCCCCTTTTATCTCAGATGGTCTTGGTGCCATTTTAGAGGAACTTAGCTAAGGTCTTTAAAGTCAATCAGTAGAGGTTCTCTTGTACTTAATAGATTATCCTTACCTCCCAAAGATTTATATACCATCTATTATGTTGTTCAGAAAAATTAATCAGTGTTAGGATGGGTTTGTGTTAATGCACTGGACTGGGACTCTGGAGAAATGTATTCAATTTCTAGCTTTGCCATAGACTTCCTTCCTTAACATAATCTCTTTGTGTCAGATCCCCATCTGTAAAAGGGGGATAAAAATATTTCCTTTATACTCTCTTTCATTTGTCCTTTCTATTTAGGTTAATACTTATCACATTAAGGCCATAATCTGGACTGGGACCCTTAAGTGCTACTTTAATCAAAATAATGAATAAGTGCAAAATATACTGGCTTTGTCACAGTAGCAAAACTAACTGCAGTGAACTCATGATCAATTACATGATTACACAAGTTCTGGTTTTGGCCTATTCAAATTGATTTCCCCCCCACAGATTTCTTTAAACAAATAGTACACAACTTAGAAGAATTCAGGAATCTACCACTGCTAAAACTTTGGATAGGACCATTGCCTTTTGTGATTTTATATCATCCAGACGCTGTGGAGGTGAGTGTTCCTATCTCATGTTTAATAGATTTGTTTGTACAAGTCATCCAATTTATGACAGTTATTCCCTAATTTTAAATTTTGTTGTTTCATCTCCAGAGTTTACAGAAAACATTGAAAATGGCTGGTCGTGAAGCACAGATGCCAGTCACCAAACTTCTTGTTAGGTCTAGAGCTTAGGCTTCATGCTGGTCTCCTCCTCCTCCCTGCCTGCCCTCACTCCCTACTTTTGTGCAGGTGCTGTATAACTCTAAGCACTCAGGGGAGCACAGGGACTGCATGCCAGATACTCCTCCCAGCGGTATGTTGCATGAGCTAAAGGGATGACACAAATCACTCCCCGTAAGTGCAACTGAGGGCAGGTCTACACTACCCGCCAGATCAGTGGGTAGCGATCGAGCTATCGGGGGTTGATTTATCGCGTCTAGTCTAGACGTGATAAATCGATCCCTGAGCACTCTCCCATCGACTCCGGTACTCCACCGCTGTGAGAGGTGCAGGTGAAGTTGATGGGGGAGCGGCAGCAGTTGACTCATCACTGTGAAGATGCCGCGGTAAGTCGATCTAAGTACATCGACTTCAGCGACGCTATTCTCGTAGCTGACGTTGCGTATCTTAGATCGATCCATCCCCTAGTGTAGACCTGGGCTGAGACACAATACCCCTGGTGTTCTCACTGCAGGGGTGTGAGTACCATCCCCTTTACTATGGCAGCGTGCAAAGAGTGCAGTCTAGCCCTGAATGGTTTGTAGTTCGCTTGGAGATAAAGGCAAAATTTCTTGTTCTGTGTCTTTACATTGATTAAAAATACTTCTGTGATTCTCGACTAAGTGAGAGGAAATGTTTATCCAGGTTTTGGGCTGTGGAAAACCTTGAACTTCACTTTGCATTATCAACAGAACAGGTTCTGAACACAGATACTGTGTTAATGATCCACTAGTTTAAAACGTCAGTGTTATCTTTGAGGTACAGTTGTTTTTTTTTATTAGCAAGTGATATCTGGGTGAGATACATTTTATTGTATTTATTAAATAAAGTGCAGACAAAGAAATCTCTCGAGGACTTGAGGACTGATGGAAATGATATAACTTGCATCATTCAGATTAAAACTGAAAAAAGTATTTTAATTAAAACTATAGACATTATTTTATAAAGGAGGATGCGTTATTTAGAGTAGCCTTAAGGCAGCTCTGTTGTTCAGATATCTCCTCTGCCACTGATTCCTCCTGACCCCATGGAAATGTCTCTGGGGACAGCCCAGTTCTGTGGAGTTAAGAGGGGCAGTCAAATGAGCTGCTGGGCTTCCGTGGACTCCCCTTGTCCTATACTGGTTTGGGAAACACCATGAGTTTGTGTTAACTTGCGCTTTATTTTCTCCGTGTTGAGATCAGCCCTTTATGCAGGATTCAAAATGTATCCAGGTTTGGCGGAGCCCCTGGAAGCACAGCACCTTTAGGGTGCCTCCCAGCTGGGTAGAGAGACACGTCTTAGCCCCACTTGAGCTAGTTTGCTAAAAATAGCAGCGTGGACACTGCTAGCCACCCAAGCTCAGGCCCAAGGGGTCAGGTAGGCTTGAACTCTGGCTGCAAGCTCATGCTGCCACCTGGGCCTTAACATCCACACTGCTATTTTTAGCATGCATAGGGCTGTCAGTTTTGGTTGGATGTATTCCTGGAGGTTTCACATGACATAATCTTTAATTAAAGATTAATCTTTAATTCCTGGAGGCTCCGGGAGAATTGTGGAGGGTTGGCCACCCAGAGCAGAGCTAGTGTGTGCCCTGCTCAGGCTGGGAGGCATGCTCCCAGCTGCAGTGTAGACACACCACAGTGACCAGGTTTTTCAGCTGCCAGCAGGAACTGGAGAGGCTTCCAAACAGGTGACGCTTGTCTCTTGTAGGTTGCCAATGACTGACTAGATCTGAATGATCCATAGGTTAAGAAAGCAGGACCCTAACGCCTTCTGTGAGGTGGAGAGGTCTCACAGGAAACTCCATGAGTTGAAATTGATGGAGTTTCAAATACCTTACATGGGTTGTGTCCCACATAGAGGAGGATGGAGCCCTGAGACCCTCCCCATTCAGCCCCTCAGTAAAAAGCCTTGTACACAGATAGCCTTTATAACCTGTTCAAAAACACAGACTGCTGAGGGCAGAAATGGAGCCAAAAGGAGTGACTAGCGCCTGATTCTGCTTTCACTTGCATTAGCTTAAACCTGCAGAATTCCTATACAAATCTTCTAGCTCAACTAAAAATCCAGGAGGCTGACAAAATGACTTGCCCTTCTGTTAATAAGAGTCTGTGTTTATGTCCCCCGCCCTTCACCAAGAAGAAAACCTATATTTTGCCTGTGAAAAGACTCATCTTCACAAACTTGTGGTTATCGCTCTCAGCTCTGCTTTGGAGACTGACCTCCCTTGTGTTGGGAAGACATCGCTGCCTTGGCATAAACCGTCCAACCAGAAATCAATTTATCTTCACAACCCGAAGGGCTAGAAACTTAACTTCAAAAATGAACGCTTAGATTCTGCACAAGGTGGTGTCATTCCCCAAGAAAGACTCCTACCCTAGTTGAGCAAAGTTTGTAGATGTATAACATAATTATATTCTGTGTCTCATGTTTAATATTACTGTTAGGAAGATGTACTTTTACCAGTCACATGAGAGAGACAGAACCTCTGTTGCAGTTCAGGTTGTCAGTCCAAATACCCAGCTTACCTTTGGCCTGGGAGATATTGCAATATATTAAAAAGGAATGTCACGTTCATACTATTGACTATTACAATCCATTGGAACATTTTCCTGGTCTTACAGTGTAGTATCAAAGTGATGTATTTTTATTGTGATAAATATTTCCTTGTTAATGACCTCTTCTGTACCTCCATGGTTTGTAAAGTTGACTGAGCCATGTAAAGCAATCTCTGATTGTAAATGAGTGTTCAGGTATATAGGAGAGCAGTCATAGTTTTGAATATATTTTGCAAATGCCCTCCTCCTAAAAAATAGAATGAGTATACAGTGTTACCAGCTTCTTCTTTTAAAGAGATATTTCCCCTCTGTCTTTTCTCCTGCTGGTAGGTTGTTCTAAACAGTTCAAAGCACATAGAAAAATCTTTTCCGTACAAATTTCTACATCCATGGCTTGGCACAGGACTTCTAACAAGGTATAGTAATATATAAATAGAGTCGTATCTTTAAAGTTATTCAAAGTTTAATTCTAAGATATTATGTATATTTACTGCCTGAAGACTAGAATGTATTATTTTTATTTGCTAATAAGCAGAACAAAAGGCATAATTATAGTCTGAATATTAGAATCAAAAGTACAGATGCCCAAAGAGCAGCTTTAGGCCCATATATCGCCTGCAGGGCCATAAAATGGGGTCCTCCTGCCACCATCTGGAGTCTACAAAGGATCAGTTCTTGAAAGGATCATGTGATGTGAGGAATGTGAATGGGACTTTAGAGCAAACGATGTAGCAAGAACTCACTCGGATGCACTGAGCTCAAGTTTTCATAATCGATAGAAACAACTTTTAATTCTTCAGCAAAAGAATGTCAGTCAATTATCATCCAACAATATCAAATATTGTCCCCACACAAATGACACATGTAGTCTTATTGATGTAGCCCTCAGCTGTCCTCAGACTCAGCTTCATGAACTTCAAGCCAAGCCATATGCAAGGGCACCCACTCTAGGCTCCCAACTTCTCACCCATCACTTTTTCGTGTCTCTCTCCTTCCTGATGAGGTTTTTCTAGGCTGCACAGTTCCCTGCCTATACTCTGATATTCCCAGCAAGCCAGATTTCCAGAACAGCCCAGGGTATGTGTTTTGCTTTTTCTCCAAAGGCTATAGACAGTTTAATTGCAGACAGTTATAAGTTACCACACAGCTCTTTCTAAGCAGGCACATTTATTTTTAAGGGATTACAGGGAAAACATATTAAAAACAATAAAAGAGCCTACACACATGCTGAAAAGCTTACCAAAGATGACCCCCACCCCCCCTACTCCAGCATGGGCTTTGGTAGGAGTTAGTCCTTCCAACCCCACCAATGGGTTTTTCTGTAGTTACAAGTTCATTACAGCTTTTGCTCCGAACAAGCACACCCATGCATAGGTTCATCTTTCCTTTACACAGCTTGGACCTTTGATTTTGGGATTCTGATGATTGCCCTGTCCTTAGGGTGCAGTTGCATGACCATAGGTTGGGTAGGGGTGGGTGTGAAATTTGCATTCACCTTCCCCTAGATATTTCCCAGGAAATCCATTTCACTGGTATTATCCCAAAAATCCATTTTTGTCTGCCACTTTGTTCAATATAGTCATTTGATCATCCAGGCCCACGACCATTCATTTAATGCAATGGACCCCAAAGATATGTACACTTAATTCAATAAGGTCTCCTAAGGACATTGCGGGAAATTGCCATATTTGTCACACTTGGGTTAAACGAAACTGTGTCAGTTCTCAGGAGACTCAACTGTTGTGTGCCAGAGGCAGAGAACAAGAAAGACTGAGGTGCTACCAGTACCCAAGGATCTTGCAATGGCAGGGAATTGATTAGGTAAACCTCGCACAGATGATCTTGGTTGGTGATCCTCTCACTGTCCTGTTGAGGATGGCAAAAAATGCCCAAGTACCCTTCCCATGTGACTTGCTGATTCTTTCCTGACCCCAAATCTGGTGATCAATTTGACCCTGAACCTGTGTGCAAGACACACTAGCCATTGTCTGAGAGAGAGGATTTTCTGTACCACTCAGAGCAGTGGTCCACCCTGTCTGGTGTCCTGTCTCCAGTAGTGGCCAATCCTTGATGTTTCAGAGAAAGGTGAAGCCCCACCATTCCCCACAAGAAATCTGGCCAATTGTGCATTGGGGAAGAAATTCTTCCCTGATGCTTACAGGTGACTGGCTGAAACCCTGAAGAATGAGATTTGACTACAATCATTGTCTTAACACAGAGCTGCAAGTGTAAAGGAGCATGCTAAGAGCAATGCAGACATGCCTGTTCTCCCCATGGCCCATGAAGAAAAGGGAAGAAGGGGGGGATTCATAAATTCACAAATTCTGAGCCCAACGAGCCCATAATGACCATCCAGCCTGAAGGTGGATTAAAGCATATTTTTTTTAGAGAGCTATATCATCTCATTTTAAAGACTCCAGGCAACGGTGAGTCTACCACCTATGTTGGTAAATTGTTCCAAAGTCTAATGACCCTCTAATTATGGCTAGGAAATGGCATCTTATTTCAAGGTTTCATTTGTCTAACTTCCAGCTATTAGATTGTATTCTGCCTTTGTCAGCAAGACTGAAAAGGCTCCCCTCCATCAGATATCTTTTCCATGTGTAGGTACGTCCCTGTGCACAGTGATCAAGTCACCTCTCATCCTTCTCTTTGATAAGCTGAACAAATTGAGCTCATAAAGCTTCACATTGTAAATCTTGTTTTCCAGCCTCTGGTTTATTTTTGTGGCCCTCCTTCAAACTGTCCTTTTCCTCCTCTTCCTCTTCCTCCATTTGTATTATCATAGTGCCCAGGAGCACCAGAGCCCCAGTGCTGTGCAAACATAAAATAAAAAGACCGCGCCTGCTCCAAATGTTCACCAGAACTGGTCACGGTATTCTAATAGCGATTTTACCAGTGCTGTGTACAGAGGCAAGATCATTTCCCTACTTTTACTTGCTATTTCCCGTTCTTGACATCCAAGGATCATACTAGTCCTTGTTACCACAGCCTTGCACCAAGAGCTCATCTGGAGGTGATTTTCTGTGATGACTTATAAGTCCTTCTCAGAGTCACTGCTCTCCAGGTGACCCTCCTGTAGGTATAGCCCGCATTCCTTGTTCCCAGAAGTTTTATCTTTCATTTGGCTCTCTTAAAACACATTTAGTTGGTTTGTGACCATTTAATCAGGTGATTCAGATTATTCTGTAACAGTAACCTGTCCGCCTGATTATTTATGACGCTACTAATGTTTGTGTCGTCTGCAAACTTTACCAGTAAAGATTTTATAACATCGTCTACATCACTGATAAAAATATTGAATAGCGGTTGACCCAGAACCAATCTCAGGGGTCTCAGCTAGAAATGGTCCCACCCACTCACTAATATATCCCCATTAGCAACTACATTTTGAGATGTCAGGGAGTCCGTTTTTAATCCATTTAAACTATGCCCTGTTAATATCATATAATGTGATCTTTCTAATCAGAATGTCACATGGCATTAAGTCAAATGCCTTGGAGAAATCCAAGTATACTATATTAACATAGTCGCCTTTGTCAACCAGAGCTATGTTCTTAAAAAAAAAAACGAAAGCAGAGTCCCAAATAACCATGCTAGCATTTTATCTGGGATCAGCATCAGGCTATCCAGTGTGTAGTTCCATGGGTCATCCCTGTTTCCCTTTCTAAATACTAGAACTGTGTTGGCAATGCTCTAATCCTTTGGCATTTCCCTAGTTTTCTAAGATTTATTAAAAATTAACATTAGTGGTTGAGAGAGCTCCTCCGCTAGTTCCTTTAAGGCTCTTGGGTGTAAGTTATCTGTGGATTTGGAAATGTTTAATTTAAGCAGATGCTGTGTGACGTGGTAGACTTGGCCCACAGACCCCCTGCTGGAGGCCTCAGGCCTCGTCCCATAGAGGAGCAGAAGAAAAGTACTCCAAGCAGTGTAGGAGTGATATTTCATATATTTCTTTATCTTCACATATCAGTTGCTTACATTTTTAACTTGTATTCATTGCCATTTACTTTCCCTTCCTTCCATCCTTTCAATATTTTTGTGTGTGTTTTATTACTACTTCCACTTGCCTCTCGTGCATCACTTTTAACTTGTAGATCTCAAAGACCCTTTACAATAAGAGTATATATTCTCATTTTACATAGTGGGGAAACTGAGGTACAGAAAGGTGAAGTGACTTTCCCAAGGTCATCTAGCAGAACAGTGGCACAAACCCCCAGGTCTTTTGGCTCCTATTCCAGTACCTGATCGACTGGACCACACTGCCCCTCTGCAGGGCTACCAAGCAGCTTAGATTCAGAGCAAGTGGCACAATAAACGTAGCTCTTTTCAAACCCCAGGACTCAAAAGAAGGAGAATAGTGCACATGTTGAGCACTACTATCTGGGGGAATGGTGCAGGAGAATCCTTCCCCACCTTTCAAAGCTGCAGAGCAGCTCCTTCACCACCACTGTAATACTGCATTCATAGAATCATAGAATATCCGGGTTGGAAGGGACCTTAGGAGATCATCTAGCCCAACCCCCTGCTCAAAGCAGGACCAATCCCCAATTTTTGCCCCAGATCCCTAAATGGCCCCCTCAAGGATTGAACTCACAACCCTGGGTTTAGCAGGCCAATGCTCAAACCACTGAGCTATCCCTCCCCCTCATTATTAGGGCCTTTTGTACTTGTAACAAACTAGACCTAAATTCTGCACATGGTATCTGAATTCAGCACTTAACTCCCTTTGTGAAGCACATCCTGAGCACCTTGCCAGTTATCTGATTCAGAATTATTAAATTCTCCCTTAATTTATGCTCTTAGAACTAAAACTGTGGCTGGATCTCAGCAATGCTGTATTCCTGACTTTCACTCCATAGACAAAGGAGCGTCAGTTCAAGGAAATGCTCATTTTGGGGACATTTAAAAAATAGGAGATTTAGGGGTGAGGGGTTTGTGAGCGCCCTTGCTCAAAACAGGAAGATGCTGTTTCCCCTGCTGAAACCATCTGAGACACAGGTGAGGTCTCCTCTTAACATTCCAGAAGGGATTTAGCATAAGGAGCAGAAAGGCTAGAGTAGCTAAGGAGAGAAGGCCCACTGGCTCCTTTGGCCAGCCTCTGTTGTGATGGTGCAAGATCAAGCACGTCCATACCTCAAAGACTAGCAGTAATTGGGAGAGGGGACTGGAGAAGAGTCAGTGACACCCCAGCAGAGGGGAAGGTGGAATAGACTTGGCCCACCCAGAATGAGCCAGATGGCTTGGGAGTCTAGGATCAAGCACCCTGAAAGAGGTTCATGGGAGGAAGGAGACTAGTTGGTTTTACTGCAATAGAAACAGCTCCCTGCAGGGGCCGGGGACCACAGAAACATATACTTGGCCAGTCTCTGTCCCATCACCTTAATAGCTCTGTGGGAGATTAATCCTCTTTTCTGAGAAACGTCTGGTAGATGATACTGATGTAATAAACTGGACATTAGACTATAACTATCCCTAACCCTCACTTTTCTACATAGTGGGAAAAACGAGGGCAGCCTCCATTTACGATTATCAGTGAAGATGGGCTTAGCTGGAGCTGGGTTGCTAAATATTTAACAAGGGGCTTCTTATTTACCCTTCTCCTCATCCATTTACACCCCAAGAGCCTTCTCAATGTCAGCCCTTGCCTTAGGGTAACTTTGTTCGCTGTATTTGTCTTGCAGCAGCTACAGTTAGCATCAAGCTGTTAGTAGCACTGTATGATTAGAAGAGTTTTGTAGCAAAATGTACTTTCACTTTGCCCCTTATGGTGAGTGGTGCTGGCTGCAACTACTGACATTAATTTATGTATGAAAAATGTTACAAGTCATTGAAACCACTCTTTACTGTCATCAATGAAGATGGACTGACAAAGACTACATTGTCCACTGGCGACATTTGAAAAGATTAGCTCTAAGAATCTATCTACCGGTTGTAGCTATTCTAGTGCCAGGAACTGTATATTCACTGAGCACTTCCACAAACAATTAATTGTTTCCTTTTTGGTGAGGCTTTTTATACTTAATTTCCAACTCTTTATTTTGTAGCACTGGAGATAAGTGGCGTTCCAGAAGGAAAATGATAACTCCCACATTCCACTTCACAATCTTAGCTGATTTTCTAGAAGTTATGAACGAACAAGCCAATATTTTGGTTGATAAACTTGAAAAGCACGTTGACAAAGAGCCCTTTGATTGCTTTCTAGACATCACTCTCTGTGCCCTGGATATAATCTGTGGTAAGTCCTGGTGATGATTCAAGAGTTTCTTTAAAAGTGCTGTAAATGAAGAGGAGACTCAGCTGTCCACAATGCTACAGTTTCATTTGTTGAGATAACTAAAAAAAATGCTCTGCTGGTCTTGTACCACTACTTTTGCATTATCAACACTGACCACATCTTTTCTGTTTTAATTATGTTTGTGTCTATCTGAACAATCAAACACTGTGTTACTGTGTGGAAAAGGGATGTGGAATCTAAACGGAGGGAGAGTTAAAGGAACAGGAATATTAGGACTAGACTCACAAAGAGAGTACACATTCTAAACAAAGAGAAATGCCATGAGATGAGGATGTAAATGGCTACAATGCTTTCATGCAACTCCTGACCGTATGTTGTCAATGTACTTCTGGCTTTCCACCCAGCTAACGTATTCTTAATAAATTTCTCTTTTCTCTCTCTAGAAACTGCGATGGGCAAAAATGTCAGTGCGCAGAACAATAGGGATTCTGAATATGTCTGTGCTATTTATAAGTAAGTGTAGATCTTTCAAGTCTGTCTTATTATTTTGTTGGTGTAGGATTTAGAATGCCCATGCCAGCTATAGCACCTCAAATCTTACAAAAGCAAAATCTGGTAGGACAACCAGGCCTGAACAAAAGCAACAGTTCACCCATGAACAAGGCCCGCTGTGCAACTTAGGTCCTGCACTGCCCATGTGTGGGGTTGGGGGAGTGTATATGAAGGTAGAGTGGCAGGACAATGGTAGAACCTATGCAAGCTGTACATGCACAGAAGAGATCTCTGTAATGGCTGCATAAGGCCAGCTGCTATAATGCGTGAACAGGTTGCAGTTGCTAATCAGCCCTTCCATAGCTAACATTGGCTGGACTAGTCACCACAGCTCCTCTGAGCCTTCTTAAGGGGGGGGGGGGTGAGGGAGTAGGGGGCGTGGGGACTCTGAATCTATATAGCACATTGGGCCCAACTCACTGTTGATTTGCAGCTTATATAAACATTTGCACAGTGCAAAGTGAGTGCAAAATGATGTCAGGTTAGAATGGTAATGTTTTGCACTCGTCCTGTGTTAGTGTAAAGACTACAGGAGGTGCAACACAACAGTGAAGGGAGAATAAACCATCACAGTGTAAAGGGATCGTACAGTGGGTGTAACTGTAATTTATTTTAATTCCAAGGTCTCTTTTTATTGCCACAGCAGTATAAAGGCACCTTAGTGACCATAAGAATCAGACCATATGGGTCTACATCAGATTATATCAGACCAAGCATTGCATTGGTTATACAATGATTTGTTTTGTGACTGATCCTATTGCAAACGCAGATTAATATTGTGGACTTCAGTAGAGTTATTCCAGATTTACATTAGTGTGACCAAGAGAAAAAGTTGGCCCTAGGTTTTTATTTCATAGTGGCAGACTTCTTGGATTAATACTGATTTGTATGGGAAAATAGATTTCACAGGACAGAAGCATTTCTATAAATAAAAATGTGAAAAGTATTATAGCTGGTACTGAGCATTATAATTAATTAAAAGTGGATTGAGGACATCCCTAAAGATTAGACCAAATGGTTTATGTCTGCAACATCAAGTGGTACTTGCATCATCTTGTCCAGGATCAGGAAATTTAGACCCTATTAGGCTCTTGTGGACATGTTGTGAATATGTTTTTAGAAATAAATATTACAATGCTCTTTTTGTTACCCTAGGATGAGTGACCTTATTCATCACAGACAGAAGTCTCCTTGGCTTTGGTCTAACTTGATGTACCCTATGTTCCAAGAAGGAAGGGAACATACTAGAAGCCTCAAGATCCTTCACCATTTTACTGACAATGTAACCCGTTATTCCTTTTTCTATTGTGTTCCCATCAATGGAGAGAAACAATGTAGTAAATATAGAGATTCCAGATAGTGAATGTGGTGACAGGGAATCAGCCATTGGGAACATCACCTTATCTGTGGTACATATTGTGACGGGTTGCTATCACAGAAACCCCCTGGGAGCTGCCACCTGATGTGCCAAGACTACTTCTGCCCCTGCTTTCCTGCCCTTTCCAGCTTAGGACTCCAGAGCCCTGCCTGGTTTGAGCCAGACCTGCTAGCCTGCTCCCTTCCTTCAGCAAGGAAAAAATACATGGAGATGACCTACTTTTTATAAAAGTCCACTATTTTCTCTTAATTTTAAATCCATAGAAGTAACATCTGATTTTAATTCATTTTCTCCAGCTACAATGGTGTGCTTATCATGGGTTACCATACAAATCCTGTCTTTCTTTCTATAATAACTTGACGCTGATTTGCATTCTGTGAGATACACTATCACTATACATTATTATAATAATGCTTACTACAGACATGGTGTTGAAGACTCAGAAATGAAGGACAATCAAAACAAAGAGCCAGCATGGATTAAAAAACTCAGATTCTACATGATTCACAATCCTGACCTGTGCAAACTCAGTGTACAATAGGAAAACAAATACTAAGGGGGTGGGTATAGATGTCACTTCTTATCACCAACCAGTCCATAGTATGGAGTCAGAGGTAAAATCAGTTTTTAAATATCTGGGATAAAAGTTATTTTAAGGTACATGTGGAGTGGTCACACATTTACATTGTGGAATCTAAACTGTTGAAAAAATAATATATTGATTTATTTATATCTAAGGTTATTGCAGAAAAAGCCCGTGAAATAAAGAACCACACCCAACAGAAAGATGACTTTGATGACAACTGTGAACAAAGTGGGCCCAAAAGGAGAAGGGCTTTTCTTGATATGCTTCTCAATACAACTGATGATGAAGGGAACAAACTGAGCTACATGGATATTCGAGAGGAAGTGGATACTTTCATGTTTGAGGTACTCCGACTAAACTGAATGATCCCAATCTCTTCCCACAGTGAATCTCTTTATACTTCTAATCGCTTTTGTCAGCTGTCTTTGGACTCTTTCCATTAGACTTAAATCAGTTGTGACACAGGATGACTGGAAATGATCACACTGGGTCTGGTTCCCTGCTGTACTGCTCCAGTTTTCTGCTGGTGTAACTCTCTATTCTCGGAGGCAGTGGGATTAATTGTACTGTGGTCGCTATTACTCTATGGCATAATTAGAGTACATTGATTAAAATTAAACTTGTTGCACTAAAATCTGTTGCTAGTGAACATTTTTTTTGTTTTCTTTATCATATAGCACCTGAATGGATGAGTTTTATGTTTGTAATATATAATCTTAGCAAAATTAAATTGCTTTCCTCTCTTCTGGTAATTGACAGTAATACTCTCATGGGATAGTAAAGATAGTAACTAAAAAGTCAGGTATACTTACTTTTCATTGTAAAGCGGTGAAGTTTATGTCTGCAAGGAAGCAAAAGCAAACCTCTTCTTCATAGAGACTGAATGAGGAGGAAGACCCTTCACTCAGCCAACATATAGAAGCTAAGTAATAGAAGAGGGATGGCGAAGGGACTTCTGCTTATTAATTATTATGATTTGTTTTAGATTTTTTCTTATCGTAGTCTCCATCCATCCTATTACATAACTGGTTATTTCTTCTTCAGTCTTGGATAACAAATTGTTACATGGATTCATATAGTCTTATCTTTTCTTCTGTATCTGTACAGTTAGGCTACGCCATTATACTATCCCCAGTTCTTTGTATATATTTATCTTCATATGCATGAGGATAATGCAGATCTGAACATCTGAGTAAATCTGTACCTCTAGGGGCATGATACAACAGCTGCTGCTATGAACTGGGCCATCTACTTACTTGGATGCCATCCTGAAGCCCAGAAGAAAGTTCACAGAGAATTGGATGAAGTGTTTGGTAAGTTTCTACTCTTTCCTTGGATGATGTGGGTGTAAGTTTGCATGGTACAGTATATGGTTTATATATTCATTTTTGTGTAGAGGTTTAAAAAGGCAAATAAACCATGTACTCCCACTGTATGTGCTGTAACTCTTCTGTGGAGAAGGAGATGTCACTAGGAGTTGGTTTGGTGCTAAGGGAGTTGTGACAGATTTCAGTACTTAGATTATAAGCTTTTTTGGGCAAGAACCATCTCTTCTATATTTGTACAGTGCCTAGCACAATGGGGTCCTAGTCCATGACTGGGGCTCTTTGATGCTACCTCAATACAAACAATAAATAATAATAGTTCAAGGACATCACAAGAATGAAAATTGAGATAAATGATTCAAACCCGTAAGCGCAGTGGTGCAGTTGTAGTTTTGTCATCGTTTAAGATAGCTGTGAGCCTCTTACCATAGCTTGTGTGTTTAGTCTGATTAGGACAGTTGCGTCTCACACCCCTGTTGTGATTCTGATCAGGGAACTCTGACCGGCCTGTCACAATGGATGACGTGAAGAAGCTCCGATATCTTGAGTGTGTTGTTAAAGAAGCCCTTCGTCTCTTCCCTTCTGTTCCATTCTTTGCCCGCACCACAAGTGAGGATTGCCATATTAGTAAGTAGTTCTCAGCCTTTTGTATGTATTCATCATTTTAGGTATGATAAATATCTGCTCCATCAAGGTGTTGCACAAGTTAAGAATCTGTTTTGAGCTTTGTACCCATTTAGAGAGAGCTGCTTTCTTCACTGGCATGTTGATACTGTTTTTGCAGGAGGCTTTAAGATACCAAAAGCAACAGAGGTAGTCGTAGTTCCTTATGTGCTGCACAGAGAACCGGAGGTTTTCCCAGACCCAGAAGAATTCAGGCCTGAGCGATTCTTCCCTGAGAATTCAAAGGGAAGGCACCCATATGCATATGTTCCCTTCTCTGCTGGACCCAGAAATTGTATTGGTACGTGGTAAAGTGTAATAGGTCCCATATGTGATTATTTTCTTACCATTTAGGTGAAGGTGCCTTTGCTGTAGTACCCACAACAGAGCCTATGAATTTGAATGGAGATTTCAGATCTCTGTGGCTGATAACTGCAGCAGAGCAATTTTTACTAGTATCTCACATTAGCATTGTCATAACATTTTCTTTCTTCCCATGGGTTTCTCCAGAGTCCACATTACACCCACTTTGATGGCATATATCACATTGGTAGATGTGCAGGTGAATGAGCCCCTGATGGCGTGGCGGATGTGATTAGGCCCTGTGATGGTATCACTTGAATCGATATGTTGACAGAGTTGGCATCAGGCTTTGTTGCAAGGATAGGCCATCATGTGCCAGCAATGCCCCTCTGCCATGTACATTGGCCAAACCGGACAGTCTCTACGCAAAAGAATAAATGGACATAAATCTGACATCAGAAATCATAACATTCAAAAACCAGTAGGAGAACACTTCAACCTCCCTAATCACTCAGTGACAGACTTGAGGGTAGCAGTGTTGCGACAGATTAACTCCAAAAGCAGACTTCAAAGAGAAACTATTGAACTCGAATTGATATGCAAACTAGGTTGCATTGCGTCCGGATTAAATAGAGATTTGGAATGGCTCGGCCATTACGTTAATTGAATCTATTTCCCTAAAGTTAACGATCCTCATTCACACCTGTGTGACCATCTTGTTTATCACTTCAAAGGTTTTTCTTCCCCTGCTGTTATGGTTCCTCTCAACTAATTCGCCTCTTAAGGTTGGTCTATGCACCTCGACCTTATCATGTTTCTCTGACTGTATAAATATCTGTCTACTGTATGTTTCATTCCATGCATCCGATGAAGTGGGTAATAACCCACGAAAGCTTATGCTGAAATAAATTTGTTAGTCTCTAAGGTGCTACAAGTTTTTCTTTCTTATTTTCGTTTTGCTGACACAGACTAACACGGCTACTACACTGAAACCTAAAATTTAAAAAAACCCTCAATGATTACTCTTTTGTTCTTGATCAGATCTTCGTGTGTTGATGTAATTTATTATACCCAGGCTAATTAAGTATTGTTTCTAGAGCACCCAAAGAAGTCTAGATGCTTTGGAGACATAAAGATTCCTGCCTAGATAGATGGCAGTCTGAACAGACAATTTACAGTGTAGTAGGCGTGTTAGTCTGTGTCAGCAAAAAGAAAATAAGAAAGAAAGAAATACTTGTGGCACCTTAGAGACTAACAAATTTATTTCAGCATAAGCTTTCGTGGGTTAGAACCCACTTCATCGGATGCATGGAATGGAATATACAGTGGACAGATATTTATAACATTCCACACAACGATGGACTAGAAGCTGTCAGGAACAGTATCCCCGATACTGCCACGGCTAATCTGGTGGCTGAACTTTGTGATTTTGTCCTCACCCACAACTATTTCACATTTGGGGACAATATATACCTTCAAGTCAGTGGCACTGCTATGGGTACCCGCATGGCCCCACAGTATGCCAACATTTTTATGGCTGACTTAGAACAACGCTTCCTCAGCTCTCGTCCCCTACACCCCTACTCTATTTGTGCTACATTGATGATATCTTCATCATTTGGACCCATGGAAAAGAAGCCCTTGAGGAATTCCACCATGATTTCAACAGTTTCCATCCCACCATCAACCTCAGCCTAGACCAGTCCACACAAGCGGTCCGTTTCCTAGACACTACTGTGCGATGGTCATATAAACACCACCCTATACCGGAAACCTACTGACCGCTATACTTACCTACATGCCTCCAGCTTCCATCCAGGACACACCACACGATCCATTGTTTACAGCCAAGCTCTAAGATACAACCGCATTTGCTCCAATCCCTCAGACAGAGACAAACACCTACAAGATCTCTATCAAGCATTCTTAAAACTACAATACCCACCTGCTGAAGTGAAAAAACAGATTGACAGAGCCAAAAGAGTACCCAGGGGTCACCTACTACAGGACAGGCCCAACAAAGAAAATAACAGAAAGCCACTAGCCGTCACCTTTAGCCCCCAACTAAAACCTCTCCAGCGCATCATCAAAGATCTACAACCTATCCTAAAAGATGATCCCTCACTCTGACAGATCTTGGGAGACAGACCAGTCCTCGCTTACAGACAGCCCCCCAACCTGAAGCAAATACTCACCAGCAACCACACACCATACAACAGAAACACTAACCCAGGAACCTATCCTTGCAACCAAGCCCGATGCCAACTCTGTCCACATATCTATTCAAGTGATACCATCATAGGACCTAATCACATCCGCCACGCCATCAGGGGCTTGTTCACCTGCATATCTACCAATGTGATTTATGCCATCATGTGCCAGCAATGCCCCTCTGCCATGTACATCGGCCAAGCCGGACAGTCTCTACGCAAAAGAATAGATGGACACAAATCTGACATCAGGAATCATAACATTCAAAAACCAGTAGAATATTTCAACCTCCCTAGTCACTCAGTGACAGACTTAAAGGTCGCAATTTTGCAACAGATAAACTTCAAAAACAGGTTACAACGAGAAGCTGTTGAACTTGAATTGATATGCAAACTAGATACCATCAACTCAGGATTAAATAGAGACTGGAATGGCTTGGCCATTACGTTAATTGAATCTATTTCCCTTAAGTTAACGATCCTCATTCACACTGGTGTGTCAACTGTCCGCAATGGCCATCTTGTTTATCACTTCAAAGGTTTTTTTCCCCCTGCTGTTATGGTTCCTCTCAATTAATTAGCCTCTTAAGGTTGGTATACGCACTTCCACCTTATCATGTTTCTCTGACTGTATAAATATCTGTCCACTATATGTTCCATTCCATGCATCTGATGAAGTGGGTTCTAACCCACGAAAGCTTATGCTGAAATAAATTTGTTAGTCTCTAAGGTGCCACAAGTATTTCTTTCTTTCTTATTTTCTTTGAACAATGTACAGAAAAGGGGTTGAGGGAAGGATAAGATACAGCGGAAGACAACTGTTGTAAATCCATACCTCTTTTGAGTTAAATCTTTGGCTAAGGGCTTATCTACACTTGAAACACGACAGCAGCACAGCTGCTGTGCTTCAGTGTAGATACAGCGTATGCTGATGGGAAGGATTCTCCCCTCGGCATAGGTAATCCATGTCCCCGAGAAGGGGTAGCTAGGGTGAGGGAAGAATTCTTTCATCGACCTAGCACTGTCTACCCCTGAGGTTAGGTTGGTATAGCTGCATCTCTCAGGAAAGTGGATTTTGCACGCCCTTGAGAGACGAAACTATACTGATGTAAATTTCTAGTGTAGACCCAGGCAAATTGTCTGGTAGGTGACTCTTGTCACTTTGCTTAGTTCTTTTTTTATTTCTGTCTATTTTTTCGCCCCTCCTCTTTACTTGTAAACCTTTGATCATCTGCCTAATTCCTCCTCCTCCCTACCACACCAGCACACTCCACTTTTAGGATTAAAAATAGACATAATTCTGTCCTTCCTTTTGTGTGTGCACATCCATTCAGCCCTGAATTTGGCCCATATTGGTTTATAATCTGTGACACCAGATGCACAGTGATTCCCATGCTGCATTTTGTGGGAAATCTTTGCCGTGTAATTACAATTTCTAAACTACTACTGGTTTTGTTCCAATGTAACCTGAAGGCCAGCGCTTTGCACAGATGGAAGAGAAAGCTGTGCTAGCCATCATCCTACGGCGCTTTTGGGTGGAAACAAGTCAAGAGCGAGAAGGGCTTGGCCTCGTGGGAGAACTAATACTTCGCCCAAATAAGGGCATCTGGATTCAACTGAAGAGGAGAAGAGTGTGTGTGTCATAAGAAGAAAGCTCACAAGGATTTTAGATCCTAAAACATGCTGTAATAAGCTCAGCTAGCAGTTGATTCTCATTGAGATTTATGTAAATCTCTGCATTTTAAATTATTGTAACCATTTATAAAGGAACTCAGTATCAAATTATTAGAAGGGGTTTTTCTTGTTGTTCAGTTTCTGCTGGCACTTTGTTCACACAGCAATCTCACCACGAGCTTCTTTCCTTAGGATACAATGAAAACGGAGGTAGTGTCGAGCGTAACCTCCCTCCCTTAATAGAGCAGGTACTGGAGGACAAGGTGGGGGTTCTATATCTGCCTGGCCTGTGCACAAAATGGGAAGTTTGGTTGCCAGCACAAATAATTCTAACAATTTAGCACGCAGGGCCAGAATCTCTTGAGATACCCTGGTCCTATGGAAAAACAAATATGTTGATCATGTAATTAAAGATTGTATCATACTTAGAGCTGCATGAATAAGGGGCTTGTAAGTTTGCTGGCAATTCAAAAAAAATAACCATTTTGTTTTGGATTGAACCATTAATGGATGCTGTCTTCAGATTATCAGGGCTATCTGGAATATTTACTTAATTATAGATTATACATGTCATAAATGTGTAATTGCTAGGAGTAGGCTTACACATATGGGGTGGTTGGATGAGTGTGAATCTGATTCATGACAAATATTAGCACAAGGGACCATATATACATTAGTATTATGTTCTATTCTGTTCCATTCTATATAGGTTCTCATGTCACCCTCATCACTGTAGTATCTGAACACCTTCCCGTACTGCATTAAGCATCATGACTATGACTTGTAACATGTTCACAATCTCAGAAGTGGGTGATTGCATCTGGGGATTTGGAAACAATACATAATTATTGGAGCATCACAGCACATAGGCTGTGTGCATACCCATATATTAGTACTACAACCTAGCACGTAGCCAACATTTTACAAACATTAACAAATGACTCAGTTAAACCTTCTTCCACCCGTTTGAGGTAGGTAAGTAAATATCCCCATTGTACAGATGGAGAAACAGGTCAAGAGAGTTGCCCAATGGCACAGGGTGATTGGATTAGTATTCCGGGAGTTCCTGACTTCAACTCTTTCCCTTATTCCTCTGAACTACAATTGGTTAAACCAGGGGTCGGCAACCTTTCAGAAGTGGTGTGCCGAGTCTTCATTTATTCACTCTAATTTAAGGTTTGGCGTGCCAGTAATACATTTTAACATTTTTAGAAGGTCTCTTTTTATAAGTCTATAATATATAACTAAACTATTGTTGTATATAAAGTAAATAAGGTTTTTAAAATGTTTAAGAAGCTTCATTTAAAATTAAATTAAAATGCAGAGCCCCCCCAGACCAGTGGCCAGCACCTGGGCAGCATGAGTGCCACTGAAAATCAGTTTGTGTGCTGCCTTTGGCACTCGTGCCAAGGTTGCCCACCCCTGGGTTAAACTATTTGTTACCAGTACTTAAAAAAACATTCATTATGAATTAGCTCTGCTTCTTGGTAGGGAATCATTTGTGAACCCATCCTGAGTCTCTTTGAATGTATTCATTATTCATACACATTTGGCGAATAGTTCGGAAGACTAAATTTTAGAATCGGAGTTGTTTGCCCCCCCCCTTCACTTTGACTGTTCCATGTTTGCTATTTGTGCCTGGTGCTATGTTAAATGATATGGTATTTATGTTAGGGTGAAGGTTAGAGTGACAGGTGTTTTTAAACAGGAGAATCAAACTTCTGGAATTTTAGAATAAAAATGTGTGTAACTTTTGGGATACACAAACATTTTCTCAGATACCAGCAGTTGTCAAAATATTCAGATATAATGAATAACATCATCCCACAAATCACAGTAACAGTGTTCACTTGGCATTTGTATTCATGAAAATATACCCAAATCCTTTTTTTTTTTTTTACTATTTGATCAGCTCTTCTCTAAACTATGCTGCCTCTCAAGGACTCATGTGTCCCACATAACTCATGACAATGGTTTCAACAAGGTAAAAGAGAGTTGTATCTAAAGGAGGAGGAGGCTATAGGTATGGGCACATTATATTCTATAGGTCATTCCTTCTGTTGACTTCAGTAGGCTTTGGATCAAGCCCAGTGAGCGCACTAGCATTTTATCCCAAATATGTTCCATTGGTTGCTGTTGTGCTATTCTGTATAATGAGCAGCTGGCAATAAACATTGTTTTATAAATCAATTACATAGAATGGGGGGTGTACAAGCTTTTTAAAAAACATGTAAGAAGACATGATTCCACCTCCAAGTAGCTTACAGAGCTAAGGACTAGATTGTCACTAGCTCTAAGTGCCTGTGTACAGGTGGAAGGGAATGTAAGACATCATCTTGTTCTCTTGCATGGGATACTTATTCTACTAGTTGCAGCCCAAGAGGGAAGCAGGAGGAGGTGGGAAAAGGTCAGGGACTAGTCTCTGCACCCTCACTGCACTGGCTAGAGTGTTTGATGAACACTGCACCAGTTGAGGCCTGTCATAGTTTTCTACCTCCCTGGAGCAGAGAGTAGCTCAGAGGCTCAGTCTGCTTACCTAGCTGTTCCTTTCCAGGAACAGCACAACTATACGAGACCCCCTTTTTCAGGGCAGATTATAAAGTTATAATCCTGCCTTAAATTACCCAGATAAATAAGGGCCATGAACAAGAGAGGGGACAGACAGAATGAAGAGGAGATCACCATTGGAAGGCTAAGTCAGCAGGACGATGCGATTGCAGTCTATAAATACATTAGGGGTAAATACTAGTAAGGTAAAGAGCTATTTAAGCTAAAGGATATGTTGGCACAAGAACAAATGGGTATAATCTGACTGGGAACAAATTCAGGCTGGAAATTAGAAGAACGTTTCTAACCATCAGAGGGGTGAGGCTTAGAAACAGCCTCTCAGTGCTAGTTGTGGGGGCAAACAACTTACTTAGTTTTAAGAGAGAATTGGGCAAATTTATGAGTCCAATTGTCTGACAGGGTTGCTTGTGATGGTAGGAGATAGGGCTCAGGCTCACTTCCAGTTTTTGTCTTATATTTCTAGAAGTTCATGCTTCAAGATTTCTGCTGGCCACCTGCAGGGGTCAGGATGGGATTTCGCCCACACCCCCCAGCATATCCCTTGGGGTTTTTTTAATGTCCTTCTGGCCAGAGCTGAAGATGGGACACTGGACGGGGAGGGCCAGGTCTGTGAGATGGCACCAAGCATTCTCTCTCTCGGGTGCTTGGCTGGCTGGTTGGTTCATGCTCAGGATTTAACTGATCCAAAGCTGTGGGGTTGGGAAGGAATTTTTCCCCATGTCAAATTGGCAGTGACCTTTGGGGTGTTTCACCTTCCTCTGCAGAATGTGGGTGTGGGTCACTGGCCAGGATTATCTGGGTATATCTCACTTAATCATTTCCCTGTCTCTGGAGGAGTGCAGAGCACTAGTGTACCTTGGTCCCTGCTTTCTCTGCCTGTGATGCATTGTAGTCGTGTCTCCTGTGGGCTATAATACTTGGTCTAATTTCCCTTGTTGGGTCTAGTGTGTGGGTGCCGCGTGGTGTTGGTGGCCTGTGATATGCAAGAAGTCAGACTAGATGATCTGGTGGTCCCTTCTGGCCTTAAACTCTATACTGGACAAGATTTTCCAAAGCAACTTATGATTTTGTTTGCTTCAGTTTTTGGGGCATGATTTTCAGAGAAGTGCTCAGTGGTCTATAAAAGTCAAGCCCCATTTAAAGTGTCTCCAGCTGAGCACCAAAAAGTTGAGGCAATTCTGACTTTGCTTCAGTGGGACCTATGGAATGAAACTTGCTCCCCTTGGCATGGGTCTCAGGCCATTCCTTCCAGCTTTATATAAAAAACACAAGGCAAGTTTCTTTGGAAAGGTGCTTTTCTTATTATTCTGATCTTTTCGGCCCCATATTTAGGACTTTCTCTTCCCCCAGCTCTCATTGCCCCATTCTTTTTGCATTTAGACCCATGATTTTTTTAAAGTTACTATTATAGTCTCCTTACCTTTGTGTGTATGCTTTTACGTTTGGTTTGCACTAACAAATTCCTTATATGGAGAACTATAAGACGTATGCTTTGAGGATCCCAATAAGCATTTGTATCTTCTGGGCTCAGCTGTGCAGTGAAACCAACTCACTAACAATCATTAGCTTCACCTAAGCACCCTAGTCTCTTATTTACCTGTTGGTAGTACATGTGGTACATCAAAGCGTATTACTGAAAGGAACCCCACCAACCTGAATCTGGTAAGGTTAAGTGCTAATTACCCATGTAGTCTTTCAGGCCAATGTTACCATGAATTTACAGAAGTGGAATACAGAGAAGAGCTTGGATCAGATTTTCAGATGTACTGAACTCCTGGAGCAAGTGGCTGCCGCCAAAAGGTCAAAAGTGGGTGTCAACAAATTTTAAGGGATTGTGAATGGCCTTGACATGCAAAAAGTTTAAATTTTTTGGTTAACATAATAATAGGTTCCAACAAGGTTGGAAAACTGTAGCCAGGTTTGAGCCCTTCAGTTCTCACAGTAGGGTCCAAAATTCTGATCACTATTCAGGCATATTTTGTAACGTGTTGTTTTACAATACATTGTTTCAGTAGGTCTAATTGTTAATATCCATTGAGAGGAAGCTCACTGTCATGTGAGGAAGCATGTTCCCTGTGCAAGGGGCTCATTCCATTTTTGACACCACCTCCCCCTGTGACCTTGATCAAGTTACCCAGACAAAACTTTTCAAACTGGGTGGTCTAGAGTTAGGCACCTAATTCTATAAGGGCGTGATCCTGTGCAGATTGAAGTCAATGGCAAATCTTTCACTGACTTTAATGGTGCAGGATCAGGCCTTTAGTGATGAGTACCTGCAGCTTTCACTGATTTCTGCTTAATGCCAGTTGCAGGATTTGCTCAGTGTAGGGAATCCACAAAAATGAGAACATCAATAGCAGTTTAAAACACCTTTTTTGTCACATGTCTTATTGAGCTCACTAACTTGCAGTGGTTTCTTTATCCAATGGTAAGGAGTGTGCAATAGTAAAGAGACAAAAACGGATGCACTTTTGAATACAGATAACCTATAGTGATCTGCATACTTTTTAGATTACAGTGTAGTAGCCGTGTTAGTCTGTGGCAGCAAAAAGAAAATCAAATACTTGTGGCACCTTAGAGACTAACAAATTTATTTCAGCATAAGCTTTCGTGGGTTGGAACCCACTTCATCGGATGCATGGAATGAAACATACAGTAGATAGATATTTATACAGTCAGAGAAACATGGTAAGGTGGAAGTGCGAATACCAACCCTAAGAGGCTAATTAATTGAGAGGAACCATAACAGCAGGGGAAGAAAAACCTTTGAAGTGATAAACAAGATGGCCAATCAGGAATCATAACATTCAAAAACCAGTAGGAGAACATTTCAACCTCCCTAATCACTCAGTGACAGACTTGAGGGTGGTAATTTTGCAACAAATAAACTTCAAAAACAGACTACAAGGAGAAGCTGTTGAACTTGAATTGATATGCAAATTAGATACCATCAACTCGGGATTAAATAGAGACTTGGAATGGCTTGGCCATTACGTTAATTGAATCTATTTCCCTTAAGTTAACGATCCTCATTCACACCTGTGTGTCAACTGTCCACATTGGCCATCTTGTTTATCACTTCAAAGGTTTTTCTTCCCCTGCTGTTATGGTTCCTCTCAATTAATTAGCCTCTTAGGGTTGGTATTCACACTTCCACCTTATCATGTTTCTCTGACTGTATAAATATCTGTCTACTGTATGTTTCATTCCATGCATCCGATGAAGTGGGTTCTAACCCACGAAAGCTTATGCTGAAATAAATTTGTTAGTCTCTAAGGTGCCACAAGTATTTGATTTTCTTTATGCTTTTTAGAGGTACCTACAATCATTAGTCTCAGAAAACTTGGCTGTCTATCTTACTCAAAAGCAATTGACACCACACCTCACAGAAGGTGGAAAAGAAAAATATATGTTTGGAATCCAAGTAGTCATAATCCCTTGGGTAATGCTGGGCCTACATACACCAATAAAACGAGTATTATGCTGAAGCAGGAAAGATTATGCAAAAAGGAAAATATTGTGTAACCAAGTCACCAATTTCATGTGTAGGAAAACACATGCTGCTGTGCAGATGCAGAGAGCTTTGATGGTCTGATGCCCCATCTTTCCCTATAGAATGCTATAGGCTGTCACATGTAGGGATCTGTGAAGTTAGCATGTTATAACATGAATGACAGGTTGACTTGGAATATGTCCCATGTACTTGCTACTATGTATTAGCAGATTGCATGGCTGTGGAATGCAGACAACTTGACTGCAGTGTGTTAATGCTTTAGTATACTGGGATAAAGTAACCAGGTTGAAGCAATTTGCCTTGCTGATCCTTTGTTGTTGTGTGTTTGTGCCTTTTATGGATGACTGAATAACATTCTGACAGCACTAAATTATGTACCCTAAATTATGTACCTGAGTTGTAGGTACAAACTTTTATTATTATATAGTGATATCAGAACTGTGTCTTAACATTAGGGTAATGCCGCTAATTGCATAAAAATACTTGATATGGAAGCCTTGTACTACTAGTGGAAGACCTTTGGCAGACTTAACTATTCTCTCAATCACACCCCTAGCTGCAGCTCCCTGCTGTCTTTTATATTGGAAGCACCAGATTCATCTCAGGTTGGGCTCGTATTGTAATGAGGATTTCCTTCGGCCTGGGCTCTCCAGGGCACAGGCAAGCCACCTTGTTATAAGGTCATTTTGATCATTTAGGTTTTACTTCCTGCACAACTAGTTTGAACTATATCCCCATTATACAAATTGTTCCAGAAACCCAGCCCTTAACCTTCTCTTTGATAAATTAAATAGATTGAACTTGCATTTTTCACTATAAGGCAGATTTTTTGATCTGTTAAGCAATTTTGTGTCCCTTCTTTGAACCCTCTCCAATTTATCAGCATCTTTCCTGAACAGTGACACCAGAATTGGACACAGTAGCCATTGTACCAGTTCCAAAGGAAAGGTACTAGAACTTTTTCACTCCTACTCCATCTTCCCCTGTTTATACATTTAAGGATTGCATTAGCCTTTTTGGCTGCAGCATCACACTACGGGCTCATGTTCAGCTGATTATCCACCATGACCTCAGTCTTATTCAGAATTACTGCTTCCCAGGATAAAGTCCCCCCCATTCTGTAAATCTGGCCTGCATTCTTTGTTCCTAGATGCAATTTCATATTTAGCTGTATTGAAACACACACTGTTTGCTTACACCTACTTTACCATGTGATCCACGAAGCTTGTCCCCTGTATTTATCACCCCCTGTCACTGGGCCAGGCTTTGCCCCACATGCAAAGCATGCGCTGCCACACCAATCTTTTGCTAGGAAGTTAATTTTTCTAAAGAGAAGTTAATGAACAGACAACCAGAAAAACCATCTTAACTCATTCTTTGGCTCAAGGCTGCCCTTCCTAAGCAACTCTGGGCCTGACACATCTGCTCCTGGCAGCTTCCCTGGGTTTGTCTACAATTATTGTACTGTAGCACTTAATGAAGAAGCTACTTATGCCAACAGGAGACCTGCTGAACCTTTAGCCCACTTGTTAGGGCACTCACCTGGGAAGTAGGAGACCTGGCTTCAAATCCCTGCCCCAAATCAGGCAGAGTGTGGATTTGAACTTGGGTCTTCCACATCCCAGCCAAGTACTCAAACTATTTGGTTATTCAGTATTAGCAGGGCCTTGTATACATCATGATTTTCATATATTTTTTTAGAAAATTCATGACAGTGTAAATGATAAAGTATTGAATTTCACAGATTTTGAATGGAATTAATTTTACAAGTAATGCTACTGAATTACTAGGGGGAATGAAACATTAGTCAATTTTGACTAGTTATTTGTAAAATTCATCCTTAAAATTGACTAGCTAAAATAATTATTGTATTAAAGACTTTGTAGCCATTTTTCTTAAAGGAGGAGGGAAAAAACAAAGAAAAGATCACAGTTTGGGGGCATTTTCATAATTTCCATGCCTTTCAGGAAATTTAAACAGGGCACTGACTGTAAGGGAAGTAGCACACCCCTCTCCCCCTTCTTGTGTGGTTGAATGTGCACAGAGCACACTTACTGGATCAGGCCTAGCTGAGGAAGTGAGTGTGTAACCGCCCCCCCCCCCCCAGAGCTTAGGTGTGAATTAGGTGCTGAGCTGCTTGGTGGTGGTAGGACTTAGATTTGCACACACCCAATGACAGAAATGTAGGGGGATTTATCAACAGAAACGTAGGCACCTAGGGACTTCGGGCAACTACAGGATCAAGCAGCAGCAGCCAGGCAGTGGTTTCATGAATGCCAGTGGTGCCTAGATGTTAGACTCAGGCACCTAAGGGTATGCCTACAGTTCAATTAAAAACCCGGGGCTGGCCTGTGCCATCTGACAGGCTGAGGGGCTGTTTAATTGCCATGTAGATGTTCAGGCTTGGGCTTGAGCCTGGGCTCTTCCTCTTTGTGAGGTGAGATAGTCCTAGGGGCACTGGAATGGGGGGGGGGGGCAAGGGACAGTGGCCCTCCCACTTTTTGCCCCAGGCCTGGTCCCCTGCCTCTCCTCTTTGGTCCCCAAGGCAACACCCCCCAGGGCAGGCCAGAAGCCGGAGCTGGGTTGGGGTAAGAGCCGTGTGGGCAGCTGTGGGGAGCCACAGACCCTCCAGCTGCTGTGGGTTGGGGGGGGGGGGCAGGGACATGGACCGGGGGTTGCTCTTGCATATTCCCACCCCAGTCAAGTGGAGGAGCCCGGGCTCCCCGGCCTGGCTCCAGCTTCTGGTTTGGGTGGGGCCTCATGGGGAAGAGGGGGAGCAGGGATGGGACCATGGAGGGGGTGGGGCCTCATTGCCTCCCCACTTTTAGGAAGAATCCATTGCCCATGCCCTATCCCGAGTCCCCCAAGTCAGATGGCATGGGCCAATCATGGGGTTGTCGTTGCAGTGTAGAAATACCCTCAATGGACGTTTAGGCGCCTAAGTCCCCCTTAGAGACTGACAAATTTATTTTTGCATAAGCTTTCATGGGCTACAGCTCACTTCATCAGTCCCCCTTGCAAATTGAGCCCCACAACTCAGAGGAATGTGTACAGGTACCAGGTGACGACAACAAAAGCTAATGGGCCAAATTCATCGGTTTAACTCCATAGGTGTCAGTGGAGTTACACAAGGGATGATTTTGGCATAACGTGGTTCAAGGGGACGTACTGGGAAATTACATGTGGTGACTGGCAGCAGTTTACGCCTGCACTTCCCAGTCTGATCCACCAGCTCCCAACTGACTGACCCTTCCATTCTCAGATGAGCTGCCTTCAGTCACCATGGAGATTCCAGAGCCTTCTTCCCTGTGACTTCACTCCCAGCTATCCCAGGCAGGCAGTCTGCTTCTTACCCAGGATTGTGCTACTAGGTATGTTTGCACAGGGCCTAGCACACTGGGCCCACTCTCACCTGGGGCGTACAGGCACTGCAGTAATACAAATAATACTCATACACACAGATGTGTGCTGGTGTACTTCGAGGTGCTCAGGCAATGCAGGGCTGCCCACTGCCTTTTTGGCTCATGTACCTATGCTCGTCTATGCTTGCTGTGGTTCCTTTGGCTGTGTGGATCCATGAGTCATGACCAGACATTGAACAATGGATGCTGGGTCCAGAGAAACCAAGCTGGGGTCAGTGACTCGTTTGGCACAGGCATAGGGCCAAAGTCTTTGCTGGTGTAAAGTGTCACTGCATCAAATGTCACCACTAGAGAATTTGGCCAATAAAGGTGGCAACCTGCACACTCTCTCCTTGTGCACCATCACTGCAGTCCTCTTGATTCACCCATTTCTGGAACGAGGCCCTGGGCTGCTGTCACAGTTGTGAGACTGAGCTTATTGGTAACAGTAGCACTTATATATGTACAGCTCTTAGCATGTGTATGTCTGGGTTATGTGAGGTATGGAGTGGATTCTACACGTCATGCATTTGTTTGGTAACAGCCGGTGTTTGTTGGCTATGCTGGTGGCTCTGTGTGACAGATGGCTATGGATAGTCTCCTCCGTGCCCATGGATCCCATTCAGTGTTGTTGTGTGTTGTTCCTTCTAGAATGTGAGAGTCCTGTAGTACCTTCTAGACTAACAGATATATTGGAGCATAAGCTTTTGTCTTTGCCCACGAAAGCTTATGCTCCAATATATCTGTCTATAAAGTACTACAGGACTCTTTGTCACTCTTGCAGATCCAGACTGACATGGCTACCCCTCTGATACTCTTCTAGAATGTGTATCCCAGCTCTTCATACATGTCCTGATTCTTCTAGGTTGTTGTGGTTTGCCCCTACTCCCCTCTGTAATATTACCTGTGTCCTGAGTGTTGCTGTAGGGATATTAAAGAAGGTACTGAAAGTGATTCCCCAAGTGAAAGTAACTCCCCATAATTTGTCCCCCACAATTTAAACCTCATAGCATTACCAAGTAAAAGATCTCTTGGATCCCTTGTTAAACTTACAAGCTACTGTCTGTGTAAACCATTGATTGTATCTGTTCTCAGAAAGATACTGTATTGCTATGAGAAATTTGCAAACAAGTTGTTTGACTTTGTTCTTTATGCATGCTTTGTACCTAGAAACAGCATAGAAAGACCCCCACCCTCTTTGATTAAAGGGCAAGGAGTCTCAAATAAATTAGTACACACCCTGAAAGTGGTGGAGACAGTATGTATGTGGATGGATGCTTGGTGTAGATAATGAATGAATGATCAGGGAGGTGCCAGCCTAGGAATTCAGTGACCATCGGCTAAAGGCGGCATCAAGTGGGAACGACTAGACAACCCCCCACCTCCCCCCTCCCCCCGACAGTAAACTGGGATCCAACCGACCATCTCAAAGGATGGGAAAAACAAGATAACATCTGACAGCACGGAGCCATCAGGAATGTGCTTGATTGAGCAACAGCATGATGAAGCAATTCCCATAGACTGACATAGGAATAAATCCCTATAAGTACAGAACCAAAAGACTAAGAGCTTTGAGTCTGGTTCTGCTACCACCCTCCAGGAGCATCAGATGAATCTGACAAGGACTCGGCTCCTCCCTCATGCCCAGGTTACCTGGCCAGTAACTTGGCATGAGCAACTTCTAGGCTGGTAACTATGACATCTATGCAGAACCTGTGTGTGTGTGTATGAATGAATGTGAAACTGAATGAAGTGTTATAGCTAAAACTGACTGCTTATTATGATGCTCTTTGTAGTCACAATAAATGTGACATTTTGTCTTATCCCCTTTAATAAGATCCTGCTGGTTTTTATTTTATTGGTATAACATTGCCAGTCACAAGGCTGGGAGTTGCGCCCTGGGCCCTGCAGTAGCTGAGTGAAAGATGGTTTGACCCCTCTAACTATGAGCAATGGTAATTAGAGTCACTGACCACTACAGGGAGACCTCACCTGACCCTCCAAGTTCAGAGCCTAGGCTGCTTAGTCTAACCCTCCTGCAGATCCCCGGGGTTGTTACACAGTGAGAACAAAGGCAGCCACATAAAGGGTGCTGGACCAGTTTGTATAGCGGGGGTGCTGAGAGCCATTGAACCAAACTGTAAACTCTGTATGTGATGGAAACCACTTCAAGCCGGGGGTGCAGCTCACCCAGCACCCTGGTTCCAACACCTACGTCTGCTGCTGCTCTGCTCCCTCCTCATGCAGCCTCCGGGGATCCCTCCTTTCCTCCCACTCCTTTGTTCCTGGGCCTCTCCCCACACCCTAGCGCGCCCGCCCCTGGGCTCCGCTTCTCTCGGCTGGAGCCCGAGTCCGGGTTCTACTCTCGGTGCAGCACCCCGGGACTGCGGCTCAGTGCACGCCCCGCGGCCGGGCTCGGGGCAGCGATGGGGGCTCTGCAGCTGGCTCAGGACCGGGACCGGCTGTTCTACTGGGGGGCCGGAGTCGTCACTCTGCTCTTCACGCTGCTGGCCGCCTTCACGTGCCGCCTGCTGCTGGATTACCTGGGGAAGTGGAAGGCGCTGAAGCCGATTCCGGGGGTCAGCCCCTGTTACCCTCTGCTGGGAAATACTGTGTTCTTCGAGCGCAAAGGGGAAGGTAACGGCCGCCCAGACACGTAGCGGTAGCTGCCTGCAAACCACTCTCCCTCCTGGATCTGCCGCCCACAGCACCCGCTCTCCAGGGTGACCGCAATGCCCTGGGGATCAGCCCCGCAACAGGGCGTACAGCGGTGTAAACATGTGTAAGGTGCCCGGGAAGTGGCTGGGGATTTCCAGGGCTGTAGAAATAGGAGCTGAGTTGCAGCAGTGGAGCTGGACTGGCCCCATCAAGGAGTGGTGGTGTTGTAGAATAACAGAGTAGGAGCGAGCTGTTCTTATGTTAAAGGCTTTTTTCCAAGCTGCAAACAAAAACAAAACAGTTCAATACTCAGCATCCTGCTGCATTTCTAGATCCAGGCAAAGCAGACAGGCTGTATTACCGAGACTCTACTTCAACCAACCAAGCCTTCCCCAGAAACCTCTGACACCCCCCGCTATTTCCAATGAGTTTATAAATTGATTATAATTTGTTTCATGAAAACAAGTTCTTAATTGTGATGTCCTGTCCCTTTAACTATTTGAGCACTCCCCCTCCTCCCCCCATTGCAAAGCCTCCTTCTGTGTTTCTCTTTTGCACCCGGAATAAGTTACCACGGCAGACAGCTGTGTTGCTTTCAGCTCCCCTCTGTCTTGGTCCAAACGTACCATTAAACTTGGACGATTTGTTGGTTTTGATTTGTACCAAATATTTCCTAACTGATGTCAAATATTTTTTAACTTTCAAGAGTTCAAAAGGACATTTTAAAGTTTGCCTTTTTCAGGAGCTACCTTTCCACCCCTGTATGCTTTGAAATCCATTTCTTGTCTTTCAGTGAAACTTTAGCGACCACTAGTCAGCCCCTATATGGTTAATACATTTAAAAACAACTTCCATGGTACATGTTTTCCCACTATAGTCTATGGTAGAGTCATGCTAAAGCGCTGGATAATTACATAATTAGATGAGCCTGTTAGGTACGTAAGAATTGTTGTTTCAGAACAAACTTTCAAAGTGTATGCAATATTTAGTCAAAACTGGAACAATTCCACATTACAGTGTTATGAGTCCATTCATTATGCTCCTGTGATTTTCAAGACAAATCAGACATTACTAGTTCTTTTTCTACTATGAGATTTTTTTATACACCTACATTCATATGAGTCTAAGGTGTTGAAGTTATTGTGCCTTTCTCCACAGTGAGATAGTAAAAATATCATGGATTTCTGTGCATATTGTACCTGTGCAAATATGGGCTTTTGTGCTGTATTATTGAGCCTTGATTTTTTTAACAAAAGGGATCTTTCAGGTAAGTTATACCTGAAGTGGACTGAAGAAAAAGGGTTATTTAGTTGCTTTAACTTTGCTGCAGGGTGGGTGTGGTGGTTGTGCTGAAGAAGACAATACTATAAAAGTACTGGGCCAGTTTCTGTCACAAACTTAGAAACAGGCAGCTATTTTTGGAAGAACTAGGCACGATTGTGACCGAGGGCTGTTTGTAGATACCATTGCATTGTCAGGAAGTTGCACACCTGCATTAAGTTAAGTCACATGACCTCACCCCTTGGCTTTAGATTGTAGGCCCTGAGGGGCAGGGATTGCCTTTTAGTTCTGTTTGTGTACAGCGCCTAGCACAGTGGGGTCAAGGTCCATGACTAGGGCTCCAGGGTGCTATGGTAATACAAATCATCATAATAATAATAATATATGCCCAGTCATCCCTTTATCCTGTGTAATCCTAGAAAAGCAAATCAAGGTTGTATTTTAGTCTTGTCAAATCTTTGTTTACATTATGACAATATTAATACATTGTTCTGTTAACATCAGTTTATTAATAACTGTCCAAATTATCCTAGGTGTGTTGCAAAATTTTGTTGGTTTAATGCTCCTGCTGGTGAAGTTTTTTCTTCTTGATGTCATTTGGGAAAACAATAGCCCAGATCTGCAGCTAATGTAAATCCAGTGTCTTCAATGGAGCCCTGCTGATTTACACCAAATGAACATCTAACCCAGTGAATTTTATCTGGTGTCTGGATATCCCAAAAGGTAGCTGATCTGGTTTATTGTTAGAGTTTTGCTAAATGTACAGGCCCAGTCCTGCCCTTCTCACACTTGTAGAATTTTCATTAACATATAGATTAAGAAATGCTCTTGCATCTGCAAAATGCTTCTGTGGCAAAACAGAAGTACAGTAGATGTACTATAGGTTATAAATTGTGAGCTGTATTTCACGTTGTGTTCCTCTATGTGTAAAATATGAACTCCACATTTTATAGTACTAAATAACTCCTGAACTTAGTATCTTATGTAATTATTTTATATGTAATTAACATACATCTGCCACAACTGTCTTACTAGAGAAACAACACAAAGTCCATTTATAGCACATTAAAATAACTGTTATG
The DNA here is from genome assembly GCA_033296515.1 of Macrochelys suwanniensis. Classification (NCBI taxonomy): domain Eukaryota; kingdom Metazoa; phylum Chordata; order Testudines; family Chelydridae; genus Macrochelys; species Macrochelys suwanniensis. The sequence goes on from CM065779.1 coordinate 81,393,174, forward strand.
TACCTGCTGGAGTTAAGGCAAATGCAGCTGGGCACATTGGCTCCTCTCAGCACCTCCTACTCCATGGCCCCAGCTGCCAGCACATGCCTTCTAGCTGTGGGGCTTTAAAGTTCTAAGCTGCCCCAGAGCTCTTTGCCGCAGCACAGCCACCATGACAACACCATCCTGGCCACTATGGATGTAGAAGCCCTCTACATCAACATTCCACACAAAGATGGACTACAAGCCATCAGGAACAGTATCCCTGAAAATGCCACGGCTAACCTGGTTGCTGAACTTTGTGATTTTGTCCTCACCCACAACTATTTCACATTTGGGGACAATATATACCTTCATATCAGCGGCACTGCTATGGGTACCCGCATGGCCCCACAGTATGCCAACATTTTTATGGCTGACTTAGAACAGTGCTTCCTTAGCTCTCGTTCGCTAATGTTCCTACTCTACTTGCGCTACATTGATGACATCGTCATCATCTGGACCCACGAAAAAGAAACCCTTGAGGAATTCCACCATGATTTCAACAATTTCCATCCCACCATCAACCTTAGCCTAGACCAGTCCACACAAGCGGTCCATTTCCTAAACACTACTGTGCTAATAAGCGATGGTCACATAAACACCACCCTATACCGGAAACCTACTGACCGCTATACTTACCTACATACCTCCAGCTTCCATCCAGAACACACCACACGATCCATTGTCTACAGCCAAGCTCTAAGATACAACCGCATTTGTTCCAATCCCTCAGAAAGAGACAAACACCTACAAGATCTCTATCAAGCATTCTTAAAACTACAATACCCACCTGCTGAAGTGAAAAAACAGATAGAGCCAGAAGAGTACCCAGAAGTCACCTACTACAGGATAGGCCCAACAAAGAAAATAACAGAACGCCACTAGCCGTCACCCTCAGCCCCCAACTAAAACCTCTCCAGTGCATCATCAAAGATCTACAACCTATCCTGAAAGATGATCCCTCACTCTGACAGATCTTGGGAGACAGACCAGTCCTCGCTTACAGACAGCCCCCCAACCTGAAGCAAATACTCACCAGCAACCACACACCATACAATAAAAACACTATCCCAGGAACCTATCCTTGCAACCAAGCCCGATGCCAACTCTGTCCACATATCTATTCAAGTGACACCATCATAGGACCTAATCACATCAGCCACACCGTCAAGGGCTCGTTCACCTGCACATCTACCAATGTGATATATGCCATCATGTGCCAGCAATGCCCCTCTGCCATGTACATTGGCCAAACTGGACAGTCTCTACGCAAAAGAATAAATGGACACAAATCTGACATCAGGAATCATCACATTCAAAAGCCAGTAGGTGAACGCTTCAACCTCTCTAATCACTCAATGACAGATTTAAAGGTGGCAATTTTGCAACAGAAAAACTTCAAAAACAGACTCCAACGAGAAGCTGCGGAACTGGAATTAATATGGAAACTAGATACCATTACCTTAGGTTTGAATATTGACTGTGAATGGCTCGGTCATTACGTTAATTGAATTTATTTCCCCCCGTTAACCACCCTTAACACCTTTGTGTCAACTGTCTGTAATGGGCCATGTTGATTATCACTTCAAAAGTTTCTTTCCTACTGATAATAGTTCCTTTCAATTAATTAGCCTTTTACAGTTGATATGGTTACTTCCACCTTTTCATGTTTCTCTGAATGTATAAATATCGACCCACTGTATGTTCCATTCTATGCATCCGATGAAGCGGACTGTAGTCCACGAAAGCTTATGCTGAAATAAATTTGTTAGTCTCTAAGGTGCCACAAGTATTTCTTTCTTATTTTCTTTCTACAATGGACTAGACCTTTTACACTTGGGCAGGGAACCCATCTAGAGACACTGGGTCCCTATTGCTGCACAAGCACTCACAAAGAGCAGCTTCTATTAGCCAGCAGGCCAGCATAGGTCGTCTGGGAGTTCAGCTTTGAAGCACCAGCCGCTCAAGAGGCCTCAAAGACCCAGGGGCCCTTTATCCTTTAATCAAACTCCTCAGAGGGCCAATTAAAAATTTGAGCAGACATTCCAGCACAGAGCCCTGTGTTGGTGCCCTTCAGGCCATCCCAACAGAGAGCAGTGTCTGTGTTGGGAGCTAGATTAACCTCTGCTTGGGGTAGGTTGTGGTTGGTGGACTTGGCATCCTCCTCCCTGAATCCTCTCTTGCTGTGGCAAAAAACACTCTTCTCCACAGAACTGTATCTAAGGAGCGATGGGGTGTTGTTGATGTCCCCACCTACACCCAAAGAGCCTTCTACTTGGGCGGTTGCATGCTCCCATGGACTTTTGCTTTAGGAGGTGAGACTGCACTCAAGCCTTTGTTCCAGTAAGTGGGAAGTGCAGCCCTCCTACATACTTACACACACTGAACCCTTCTCCTAACAGTGGCAGCTGTTCCCTGTTCCAAAAGCCTCACCGGCACAGTCTCTCTTGTTGATTTAGAAAGGTCCTCAAGGAAACCATTTTGAAGCACTTGGAGGAGAGGAAGGTGATCAGGAACAGTCAACATGGATTCACCAAGGGCAAGTCGTGCCTGACCAACATGGTTGCCTTCTATGATGAGATAACTGGCTCTGTGGATATGGAGAAAGCAGTGGACATAATATATCTTGACTTTAGCAAAGCTTTTGATATGGTCTCCCACAGTCTTCTTGCCAGCAAGTTAAAAAAGTATGGATTGGATGAATGGACTATAAGGTGGATAGAAAGCTGGCTAGACTGTCAGGCTCAATGGGTAGTGATCAACAGCTCGATATCTAATTGGCAGCCTGTATCAAGCGGAGTGTCTCAAGGGTTGGTCCTGGGGCCAGTTTTGTTCAACATCTTTATCAATGATCTGGATGATGGGATGAATTGCACCCTCAGCAAGTTTGCAGATGACACTAAGATGGGGGAAGAGGTAGATATGCTGGAGGGTAAGGATAGGGTCCAGAGTGACCTAGACAAATTGGAGGATTGGGCCAAAAGAAATCTGATGAGGTTCAACAAAGACAAGTGCAGAATCCTGCACTTAGAACGGAAGAATCCTATGCACTGCTACAGGCTGGGGACTGACTGGCTAAGCAGCAGTTCTGCAGAAAAGAACCTGGGGATTACAGTGGACAAGAAACTGGATATGAGTCAGCAGTGTGCCCTTGTTGCCAAGAAGGCTAATGGCATATTGGGCTGTATTAGTAAGAGCATTGCCCCCAGATGGAGGGAAGTGATTATTCCCCCCTATTCAGCACTGGTGAGGCCACATCTGGAGTATTGCATCCAGTTTTGCCCGCCCCCCCCCACTACAGAATGGATGTGAACAAATTGGAGAGAGTCCAGCGGAGGGCAACGAAAATGATCAGGGGGCTGGGGCACATGAGGAGAGGCTGAGGGAACTGGGCTTTTTTAGTCTGCAGAAGAGAAGAGTGAGGGGGGATTTAATAGCAGCCTTCAACTACTTGAAGGGGGGTTCCAAAGAGGATGGAGCTCGGCTGTTCTCAGTGGTGGCAGATGACAGAACAAGGAGCAATTCGCTGAAGTTGCAGTGAGGGAGGTCTAGATTGGATATTAGGAAATACTATTTCACTAGGAGGGTGGTGAAACACTGGAATGGGTTCCCTAGGGAGGTGGTGGAATCTCCATCCATAGAGGTTTTTAAGGTCCGGCTTGACAAAGTCCTGGCTGGATGATTTAGTTGGTGTTGGTCCTGCTTTGAGCAGGGAGTTGGACTAGATGATCTCCTGAGGTCTCTTCCAACCCTAATCTTTTATGATTCCAAGATTCTATGAAAGACCAGGACAGCTGCATCAGATCATACTTGGGTCATGTTATCTTCACAACCAAAAGCAGCAGAAAGCTTAGATTCTATGGAAGGCAATAGCTCTCACTTAGGGAAGGTTCCAAGTCTTCCTATTTGAATTCCTGGTCCAGGGCCTGGAAACCAGTTATAGAGCAGACAGGTCTCAGATTTGGAAATGTTATACTATTTTATTTGGAAAGCCAATGAGTGTCTTTAAAAGCAGAATTTTGTTTTGATCAGGGTAAACATAAATAATGCTTCTGTAGGAATGTCTTGCTACTGCCAGGGAAATTTTCAAGGCTCTGGGTTGTTTAAATATGTTTATTTTGCACCCTAGATTCTGATGAAGATCTAGTTGGCTGAACTGCTCTTTTTACATTTCATTTCTGACTCTGTACTATGACATAAGTGGGTTAAAAAACATACACTAGGGCCACAATCCTGCCATTTGCTCTGGACAAGTGCAGGGGGCTGCCTGTGTGGAATTCCTTGCAAGTTCAGGGCCTAAGACAGCATTTGCTACATTTATATGTATTGCAACACAAATTTATTTTAAAAGAACACTATGAAGGTTTCCAAACCAAGCACTCAAAAGTTAGGAAATGCCAGCATTGAGGGTGGCTATCCAACCTTAAAAGAGCTCCTTTGTATGTATGGATTATGATATAGTCTTTAATTACATGATCACATACTATATTTTCCATAGGATCCCGGCCTCATTCTGCATGTAGGATGGACAGTGCTCAATTCATGAGCAGCTATTCAATGTTTTGTTTTAAGCCTATCGTTCAGTATGTTCCCATAGGCCGTATTTACTGCATGCTAGTCAAATTCTGATATAAAGATAGAATTATTAGTTTCCTCAGGGGCTCTTCTATGATACTGATCACAGTAGTATCCATCTGCTTCCCAAACATTAATTAATTAATTTTTGCATCACCACAGTGAGGTGAGGGGGTATTATTATGGGGAAGTGAGGCACAGAGAGATTAAGGTAAAAAAATATCCACCAGTTTTAAGTATCAGAGGGGTAGCTGTGTTAGTCTGGATCTGTAGAAGCGAGAAAGAGTCCTGTGGCACCTTATAGACTAACAGACGTATTGGAGCATAAGCTTTCTACGTCTGTTAGTCTATAGGGTGCCACAGGACTCTTTCTCGCTTCCACTAATTTTAGGTGCTCAATCTGAGATGCTGGAGATCTGATTTTTTATAGTACTTAACAATGTATTACGCTTTATATATTCAAGGACAGCTCCCGCTGATTTCAGCTGCAATTATGAGCCCTCAGCACTTCTCCTGAACAGGTCACACTTGGGCACCCAGAAAATGAGGAACATACAATTAGTGACTACCTGTTGAAAATTTGGGTTAAGTGACCTGCTTAGCATCACCCTCTGTGGCAGCGACTGGGATAGAAGCCAGCTCTCCAGGGCAGAATTCCACTATCTTAACCACCAGATCCTCCTTTCTCTTCCTGCAACCCCTGCCCTCATTCACTATGCATAGGGTCCTATGAAATTCATGGCCATGAAAAAGCATCGTGGACTGTAAAATCTGGTCCTCCCCCCATCTGAAATGTGGTCTTTTCTGTGCTTTTAACCTATACTATATAGATTTCACGCTGGGGGTGAATTTGGTAGAGCTCCAACTACGTGCCTTCCAACTTCTATAACAAATGAGGCAGGGGTCCTACAGACAGCAGATTCTTTCACTTACATGGCCCTGATTAATCCTCAGAGCAGGTCCATCCTATGTCCTGAATCAGGAACGGGGCCCATGGAAAAAATATGGGATCATGTAGATAAAGACTGTATCATAATGTATATTCTTAAGGATGCACAGGGAACCTTAACTCTGGCATTTCCTAACTTTTGAGTGATTGACTTTGTAACCTTACCCCATGTTTTTAAACATAGTTTGTGTGTGTGTGTGTAATTTTCCAAATTTTTTAAAAAGCAAGCTGAAAAAACAGAAATTCCATCATGTATTCCATCATTGTATTGACACCCACATGGTTCATCAACAAGATTGAGACCATTAAATCCACTGCACAGACCTCTGCTGCTTAAACTAAGGGAGAGGTCCGGCTCCAGGCACTAGCCAAGCAAGCATGTGCTTGGGGCGGCACCTTCTAAAGGGCGGCCAATCTTGGGGCGGCAGGGCGGCGCTCGGGATTTTTTTTTGTTTTGTTTTTACTTCGGCGGGGCGGTGCTCGGGGGAGGGGGGGTGTTTCGGGAGGGCGGAAGGGCGCTCGGAGGAGAGGGGGCGTTGTTTCAGTGGGGTGGGGCGGCACTCTGGGGGTTTTTTTGTTTTGTTTCGATGGGGCGGCGCTCAGGGGAGTTGTTTTGACAGGGTGGCGCTCGGGGGGAGTTTGTTTCGGCGGAGTGGCGCTCGGGGGGGTGTTTCGGTGGGTGGCGCTCGCAGGTGGTGGTTTCGGCGGGGAGGCGCTCGGGGGGTGTTTTGGCGGGGAGGCGCTCGGGGGGGTTGTTTTGGCGGGGAGGCGCTCGGGGGGGTTGTTTTGGCAGAGCGGCGCTCGGGGGGTATGTTTCAGCAGAGCGGCGCTCGGAGGGGGTTGTTTTGGCGGAGCGGCGCTTGGGGGGGGTGTTTTTCGGTGGTGAAGCGCTCGGGGGGGGGTTTGTTTTGGCGGGGCGGCGCTCGGGAGGGGGGTGTTGTTTCGGCGGGGCGACGCTCGTTTTTTTTCCCGGGGGGGGGCAACGCTCAGGTTTGGGGTTTTTTTTTTGCTTGGGGTGGCAAAAAAGTTAGAGCCAGCCCTGCAAATGGAGTATCTGATAGCAATAGTACAATGTCATCTCTTTATGGGCCAGCACTAGAGAGGGATGAGACACAGATTTGCCAGGTAGTTTCACAGATATTTGTTGACAACAGAGGAATGATGAGTTTCAGGAATCTTGGGTTTTATTCCAGACTCTGGAAGGTCATGTTCTCCACAAACTCTTCTGCCAGCTTTCCCCAAGCTTTGATCCCTTTCTTCCCTGTCCCCTCCAACATGTTCCTATCCCTGTTCTAGTCCTATATCTTCCTCGCTCCTAGGTTCCTGTTCCAGCCCTGGCCTCCTTGCCTACCCAGTCACCTCATATCAGGCTTTTTGGCTCAGTCCCAGTCTTCTTACCCAGCCAGTCTTTGTGTTCCCCTCTGGTCTAGCTGTCCGAATCCAAATATCCCCATAATTCTAAATCTCTCCCCGTCCCCACATCCAGTCGTCGTCTCTTTGCCCAGCAACTCTCAGTTTTCCCATCTGGCTGCTCATCTGATTTGCCTTTTCCCTCCCTCTTGTACCATCTATCGGTCCCAGTCTCCCTCTCAGGATTCTTCATCCAGTCTCAGTATCCCTCCCTTCCCTCCCTAGCTCCTTGTCCCAGTCTCTTTGCCCAGCCAGTCTCACTTCTTTCCACTCACCCCAGTTCCTTGTCAGATCTGTCTCTTCTCTCACTTGCTCCCATTTCCCCCTGGTTCCTTGTCTCGCTCTTGTGGCCAGACAGTCCCAGTTTTCCTCCCTTCACCCAGCCAGGCCCTCCAGCTAATTGTATCCTAGTCCCCTATCTTCCCATTTCCCTCAATGATTCCTTGTCTCCTTGCCCAATTAGTCCCTGTCTCCCCACCCAACCAGTCTCAGCCTCCCCACCCAACATGCCCTTCCTTCCCCAGCTCCCAGTCTCCTTGCCCAGTCAGTCCAGGCGTCCCTGTCCAATCCCAGTCACAGTTTCTCTCCCCACTCAGTCCCAGTTTCATGAGATCTCTTGTCCCAATCTACTCCTTTCCTTCCCGCCTGGTCTGACTTTTGTCCCCTCTGCAGCTTCCTCCTCCATGCTGCCTGGGTACCAGCGGGACGGTCATGGAGAGCACAGAAGAGAGATGCTTCCTGCTCTGATTTGTGGTGCCCAGTTGTACCCTGGGCTGAAGCAGCCATTATGGGAAAGTTCTTCTGAGCCTCGTAACCTCTGGCTGGAGAGGGCATGTGCAGTCCAGTTCTATGCAGGAGCTGTTGAGGGGATGTGAGGATGACACATGCATGGTGTGGTCACATGAGATGGCGGGGAGGGGATGCAGCATAGCCAGTTGCTCTGTGGGGAGAGCACATATACAGTCCTGTCACATGTAGGAGCTGTGAGGGTGGGGGGAGGAGGCTCAGTTGCTCTGCAGGGATGGAACATACACAGTGTGGTCACACAAAGGAGCTGTGAGGGGATGGAGGCGGCTAGTCCGGTCACACACAGGAGCTGTGAGAGACTCAAGGCTGCTCAGTGAAGAAGGAATCTTCAGAGACTTTTAGCTGTTAAGATCCAGCAAGTCTCTACTGAACAAGTACAAAATGTTTTTTTTTTTTCAAATTCTAAAAACGGTCAAATTTGAGCAGATTTTAGTGGGATGGCACAAGGTACATTCCTGACACATAGTCTCCTCCCCTGCATGGAGGCGTTAAGGCATTTAAAAGTAAAGGTCTCAAGAATTTTTTTAACATGAGCAAAACAACAACGTATTTTTACCTAGCCTTGTTCTTGAAAACAACTGAATGGTTTTGGCTGAAATTTGGCTTGAGGTGAGCACCTGGCATGGAAAATTGCAACCCAAACTATTAAAGTTTGGCAAAATTATAAGCAACTAAAAATGAAGCCTTATAGTGGAAAATGTTAGGCAATGTTAATAATAGGTGGTGACCCTCTGATCTTTTGTGTAGAAATCTCTCTTGAATGTGGGACTCTAGCATTATTGTGGAATAATTTATTAATCTGCACAATCTCATTTCCCCTTTTATCTCAGATGGTCTTGGTGCCATTTTAGAGGGACTCAATTAAGGTCTTTAAAGTCAATCAGTAGAGGTTCTCTTGTACTTAATAGATGATCCTTACTCCCCAAAGATTTATATACCATCTATTATGTTCAGAAAAACTAATCAGTGGGAAGATGGGTTAGTGTTAATGCACTGGACTGGGACTCCGGAGAAATGTATTCAATTTCTATCTTTGCCACAGACTTCCTATGTGACCTTGGTAGGGTGACCAGACAGCAAGTGTGAAAAATCGGGATGGGGGTGGGGGGAGTAATTGGAGCCTATATAAGAAAAAGACCCCAAAATCGGGACTGTCCTTATAAAATCGGGACATCTGGTCACCCTAGACCTTGGGCAAGTCACATAATCTCTTTGTGTGTCAGATCCCCATCTGTAAAAGGGGGATAAAAATATTTCCTTTATACTCTCTTTCATTTGTCCTTTCTATTTAGATTGCAAGATTCCTGTGTCTGTATAGTATTTATCATAATCTCGACTGGGACCCCTAATTGCTACTATGATCAAAATAATAAATAAGTGCAAAACATACTTGCTTTTTCACAGTAGCAAAACTAACACTACAGTGAATTCAGAATCAATTATATGATTACAGAAGTTCTGGTTTTGGCCCATTCAAATTGATTTCTCCCTGCCTCCCACAGATTTCTTTAATCAAATAGTACACATCTTCGAAGAATACAGGAATCTTCCACTGCTAAAACTTTGGATAGGACCATTACCTTTTGTGATTTTATATCAACCAGATGCTGTGGAGGTGAGTGTATCTCATGTTTAATAGATTTGTTTGTACAAGTCATACAATTTATGACAGTTATTCCCTAATTTGAAATTTTGTGTTGTTTCATCTCCAGAGTTTATAGTAAACTTTGAAAATGGCTGGTGTCATAAACATACAGCTAAGGGGTTAAGAGTCCTCCTTACCTGTAAAGGGTTAAGAAGCTCAAATAACCTGGCTGGCACCTAACCAAGAGGACCAATGAGGAAAGAAGATACTTTCAAATCTTGGGATAGGGGAAGGTTTTGTTTGTGCTCTTTGTGTTGTGTCTGTGTTCTCTCTTGGGACTTAGAGAGGGACCGGGCAGAAAATCCATCTCTCCCAACCCATCCTCAACCAAATCTCCGATATTACAACAGATAAGGTAGACATTGCATTAGGTTTTCTTTTGTTTTGCTTGTGAGTTTCTCTGTACAAAAAGAGAGGTTTATTCCTGTTATCTGTAGCTTGAATTTTCCATGTGTTAGAGGGAGGTGTTATTCCTGTTTTTCTGTACTTTAAGGTTTTGCCCAGGGGTGCCTCTGAGTTGGGAAATTGAGTACCCTGTAAAGTTATTTACCATCCTGATTTTACAGAGATGATTTTTACCTTTCTTTTTAAATAAAATCCTTCTTTTAAGAACCTGACTGATTTTTCCATTGTTCTAAAACCCAGGGTCTGGGTCTTTGATCATTTTGTAATCAATTGGTTAGGAGACTATCCTCAAGTCTTCCCAGGAAAGGGGATGTAAGGGCTTGAGGGGATAGTTTGGGGGGGAAGGGGAACTCCAAGTGGTCCTTTTCCCTGGTTCTTGTTTAAATCACTTGGTGGTGGCAGTGGTTACCTTTTTTCAGGGTACAAGGAGAGAATGTGTACATTGGGAAGTTTTTAACCTAAGCTGGTAGAAATAAGTGTAGGGGGTCTTTCATGCGGGTCCCCATGACTGAACCCTAGAGTTCAGAGTGGGGAGGGAACCCTGACATGGTGGCAGCATGGTGGGATCATTTTGAACCAGAAACACAGAGAGTTTAAATTTTGTTTCTTCTCTCTGTCTCTCTCCTTTTGGCTGCTTGGAAGCAGGGGGGAGGGGTTCAGCTGCAAGAGCTGGAGTTTTTTCTGCATATGAAAAGCAGGGTCATTAACCTCCTACAGGGAAATTCACAAGGTTTTTTCTTTCTTTCTAACTCTCTGGTTAAGTAAGTAAGATTAAACACAGACTGCCAGTGAAACAGCTACTAAACTAGAGCTGGCTAGACTGGAAGCAAAAGAGAAAGAAAAAGAACATGCAAGATGGCTAGAACTTAGGCAGATGGAGATTGATGCTGAGGAGGCTGTCCACAAGAGAGCTATGGAGGAGAGGAAGCATGCTCAGGAGGAGAAGGAAAGAGAGAGGAAACATGCTGAGGAGGAGAAGGAAAGAGAGAAAAACATGCTGAGGCAGAGAAAGAAGCTGCCCACAAGAGAGCTATGGAAGTTATGGAGTGGAGGAGCCAACACCCTCTAGCTGCTGGCTCCCCTTCTCCAAGAATCCACAAATGGGAGCGACTATGTCCGCAGTATGATGAATCCAATGATATTGCTAAATATTTCCTCACCTTTGAGAGACTGTGCACACTCCATGCAATTCCTGAGGATCACAAGATGACCACGTTGGTAGCAAAATTGACTGGCGGAGCTCTGAACATATTCAATAAGATGCCTATTAATGATGCTTCAAACTATGGTAAATTTAAGGACTTGGTTTTGAAACAGTTTCAGGTTACACCTGAAACCTACAGAGTAAAATTTAGAGCCCTTAAGATAGGGGCTGGACTAAGTAATGTGGCTTATGTAAATCAGATGAAGGATTTGTTCTGTAAATGGGTCAATGGAAGGGATGTCACTAGCTTTGAAGGAATGGGTGATTTATTGATACAGGAGCAGTTCCTGACTATGACCAATGATGATGTAAAACAGTGGTTATGGGATAAGAAAATGGACTCAGCAGACAGTCTTGCTGCTTATGCTGATCAATACGAACAGTCCCAGATCACCAGAGAGGCAAGGAAAATTGGAACAAAGGGGGTGGAGGTAGCAGAGAGGAACAATCCTGGTCGTAGTTTGGGGGGATACCAGAAAGGAAAACCCAAGACCACACCACACCACCAGGGGCAGCCCAAGGCCCCACCTACACCCCAAGGAAAACCCCAGACCCCTTATCGTCCCACCACACCATTCTCCAGAAATCCACCTCACCCCACTGACCAGTCAGCTGGGCGATATTTTTAATGTAATGAACTGCGGCATGTGAAGGCCAGCTGCCCCAAGAACCCCAACCGATTACAGTTCATTGCACCTGGGTCACACCAAAGGTCCTCAGGCCCAGATGCCTCCCAGATACCCTCAGAGCGAAGGGAAACTGTGAGTGTGGGCGGGAAGAAGGTTACAGCGTGGAGGGACGCTGGAGCGCAGGTGTCAGCTATCCACCAGTCCTTAGTGGACCCCAGCTTACTCAACCCAGAGGCCCAAGTGACGATTCAATCCTTCAAGTCCAACTCTTTTGATTTGTCTACAGCCAAGTTGCCTGTCCTGTACAACGGCTGGTCAGGCAACTGGACTTTTGCAGTCTATGATGATTATCCCATTCCCATACTGCTGGGGGAAGACTTGGCCAACCATGTGAAGCTAGCCAAGAGGGTGGGAATGGTCACCCGCAGCCAGGCTAAGCAAGCTGTTACACTTAGCTCTGTTCTTGAGACTTCCACCAGAGACCCAGATGGAGGTGGTGGAACTGGATTCCCTGCCAACGACTGCAACAGCCGTCGTGGATCCAGTCGCAGAAACCCAACCAAAGCCAGTCCCAGAACCGGAACTGGCAAAGCAACCAGCACCAGAACCATTGCCAGCACTAAGTCCAGCACTTGCAACCCCTATACAGTTCCAACACCAGAGGGCACCACCGAGCTTACACTAGCAGCAGCAGCAGATAACCCTACACAAGAGGCTCAGCCAGAGCCTGAAATACCACATCGTGCACCAGCGGAGAGCGGTTCACAGTCAACGGAAACATCCCCATCACCTGCCTCGCTTCCAGAGGGACCAAGTCCAGGTCAACAATCCAGTGAGGAACTGATGTCTCCAGCATCAAGGGAACAGTTCCAGGCCGAACAGGAAGCAGATAAAAGCCTCCAGGGAGCTTGGACGGCAGGACGGAGCAACTCACCACCTCTCAACTCTTCTAATCGATCCCGGTTTCTTGTAGAAAGAGGACTTTTATACAAGGAGACTCTTTCTGGTGGGTACCAGGAAGACTGACATCCTCAGAGACAGTTGGCAGTTCCAACCAAGTACCGGGTAAAGCTCTTGAGGTTAGCCCATGATCATCCTAGTGGTCATGCTGGGGTGAACAGGACCAAAGACCGTTTGGGGAGGATGTTTCTACCTATGTCCGGTCTTGTGAGGTGTGCCAAAGGGTGGGAAAACCCCAAGACCAGGTCAAAGCCCCTCTCCAGCCACTCCCCATAATTGAAGTTCCATTTCAGCGGGTAGCTGTGGATATTCTGGGTCCTTTTCCGAAAAAGACACCCAGAGAAAAGCAGTACATATTGACTTTCATGGATTTTGCCACCCGATGGCCAGAAGCAGTAGCTCTAAGCAACACCAGGGCTAAAAGTGTATGCCAGGCATTAACAGACATTTTTGCCAGGGTAGGTTGGCCCGCCGACATCCTTACCGATTTGGGAACTAATTTCCTGGCAGGGACCATGAAAAGCCTGTGGGAAGCTCATGGGGTGAACCACTTGGTTGCCACCCCTTAACACCATCAAACGAATGGCCTGGTGGAGAAGTTTAATGGAACTTTGGGGGCCATGATACGTAAATTCGTAAATGAGCACTCCAATGGTTGCCTACAGGGCTGTACCACATCCCAGTTTAGGGTTTTCACCATTTGAACTTGTGTATGGCCACGAGGTTAAGGGGCCATTGCAGTTGGTGAAACAGCAATGGGAGGGGTTTACGCCTTCTCTGGGAACTAACATTCAGGACTTTGTAAGCAACCTACAAAACACCCTCTGAGACTCTTTAATCCTTGCTAGAGAAAACCTAAAAGAGGCTCAGGAAGAGCAAAAGGCCTGGTTTGATAAACATGCCAGACAGTGTTTCTTTGAAGTAAGGGACCAGGTCATGGTCTTGCAGGCGCTCCAGGCCCATAAGATGGAAGCATCATGGGAAGGGCCATTTACAGTCTAAGAGCGCCTGGGAGCTGTTAACTATCTCATAGCACTCCCCGCCTCAACCCTCAAACTTCATTTTGCATTATCAACAGAACAGGTTCTCAATGTAGATACTGTGTTAATGATCCACTGGTTTAAAACGTCAGTGTTGTGCTATTATCTTCGAGGCACAGTTGTTTTTTATTAGCAAGTTATATATGGATGAGATACATTTGATTGTATTTACTAAATAAAGTGCATACAAAAGAAATCTCCTAAGAGGACTTGAGGACAGACAGTTTATCTGATGGAAATGATATAACTTGCATCAATCAGATTAAAACTGAAAAAAGTGTTTTAATTAAAACCATAGGCATTATTTTTATAAAGGAGGATGCATTATTTAGAGTAACTTTAAGGCAGCTCTGTTGTTCAGGTATCTCTTCTGCCGCTGATTATCAGGACACTAGTTTATGTATTTCAGTGTATAAAATCTGCCCACTACCATCAGCCTCTAGCTGTGTGTATAATTCAATATTTAAATGTACGTCCAGGAAATTCAGGCTGACCCAGTTTCACGCTTGGAGCCCTTTGTACCCTATGCCATGGACTGGAGTAAATCTGCCTCTTCAGTATGCTCCCCCATTCCTCCTGACCCCATGGAAATGCCTCTGGGGAAATCTCAGTTCTGTGGAGTTAAGAGGGGCAGTCAAATGAGCTGCTGGGCTTCCGTGGACTCCCCTTCTCCTATACTGGTTTGGGAAACGCCCTGAGTTTGTATTAACTTGCACTTTATTTTCTCCCTGTTGAGATCAGCCCTTTATGCAGGATTCAAAATGTATCCAGGTTTGGGGTAGCCCAGGGCCGGTGCAAGAAAGTTTCGTGCCCTAGGTGAAACTTCCTTGAACCAGCCTGTGCCCCCCTCCCCCGCCCAGCTAACGCTGCCCCCCCCCGCGGCAGCCAGCTCCCCCTCCCCCGCGGCAGCCAGCCCCCAACCCGTGGTGGCTCCCCATTCCCCGCGGCGGCTAACCCACCCACCTGTGTCGGCCAGCTCCCTACCCGCTGAAGTTAACCCCCCACCCGCAGTGGCTCCCCCCCCGCGGCAGCTCCCCCCCCTCGTGGTGGCTAACCCCCCCGCCCGCGGCAACCCCCGCCAGTGGCGGCTCCCCACCCCACCGTGTCAGCAGCTCACCTCCGCCTGCGCCAGCAGCTCCTCTTAAGCTGCGTTCTCGGCGGTGTTTTGGCAGCCGCTTTTATTGCTGTCGAATCGCTGCCGGGAGTTGCCGCCGCCGAAATGCCGCCGAGGATGGCGAAATGCCGCCCACCAAATCCTGGCACCCTAGGCAACCACCTAGGGTCTCCTAGTGGAAGTGCCGGCCCCGGGGGAGCCCCTGGAAGCACAGCAACTTTAGGGTGCCTCTCAGCTTGGTATAGAGACACGTGTTAGCTCCACTTGAGCTAGTTTGCTAAAAATAGCAATGTGGACACTGCTAGCCACCCAAGCTCAGGCCCAAGGGGTCGGGTAGGCTTGAACTCTGGCTGCAAGTTCATGCTGCCACCTGGGCCTTAACATCCACACTGCTATTTTTAGCATGCATAGGGCTGTCAGTTTTGGTTGGATGTATTCCTGGAGGTTTCACATGACATAATCTTTAATTAAAGATTAATCTTTAATTCCTGGAGGCTCCGGGAGAATTGTGGAGGGTTGGCCACCCAGAGCAGAGCTAGTGTGTGCCCTACTCAGGCTGGGAGGCATGCTCCCAGCTGCAGTGTAGACACACCCACAGTGACCAGGTTTTTCAGCTGCCAGCAGGAACTGGAGAGGCTTCCAAACAGGTGACGCTTGTCTCTTATAGGTTGCCAATGACTGACTACATCTGAATGATCCATAGGTTAAGAAAGCAGGACCCTAACACCTTCTGTGAGGTGGAGAGGTCTCACAGGAAACTCCATGAGTTGAAATTGATGGAGTTTCAAATACCTTACATGGGTTGTGTCCCACACAGAGGAGGATGGAGCCCTGAGACCCTCCCCATTCAGCCCCTCAGTAAAAAGCCTTGTACACAGATTGTCTTTTTGAGCAGGTTATAAAGGCTGACTGCTGAGGGCAGAAATGGACCCAAAAGGAGTGACTAGGGCCTGATTCTGCTTTCACTTGCATTAGCTTAAACCTGCAGAATTCCTATACAAATCTACTAGCTCAACTAAAAATCCAGGAGGCTGACAAAATGACTTGCCTTACTGTTAATAAGAGTCTGTGTTTATGTCCCCCGCCTTTTACCAAGAAAACAACCTATTTTTCACCTGGGGAAAGACTCTTCTTCACAAACTTGTGGTTATTGCTCTCAGCTCCGCTTTGGAGACTGACCTCCCTTGTGTTGGGAAGACATCGCTGCCTTGGCATAAACCGTCCAACCAGAAATCAATTTATCTTCACAACCTGAAGGGCTAGAAACTTAACTTCAAAAATGAACGCTTAGATTCTGCACAAGGTGGTGTCATTCCCCAAGAAAGACTCCTACCCTAGTTGAGCAAAGTTTGTAGATGTATAACATAATTATATTCTGTGTCTCATGTTTAATATTACTGTTAGGAAGATGTACTTTTACCAGTCACATGAGAGAGACAGAACCTCTGTTGCAGTTCAGGTTGTCAGTCCAAATATCCAGCTTACCTTTGGCCTGGGAGATATTGCAATATATTAAAAAGGAATGTCACGTTCATACTATTGACTATTACAATCCATTGGAACATTTTCCTGGTCTTACAGTGTAGTATCAAAGTGATGTATTTTTATTGTGATAAATATTTCCTTGTTAATGACCTCTTCTGTACCTCCATGGTTTGTAAAGTTGACTGAGCCATGTAAAGCAATCTCTGATTGTAAATGAGTGTTCAAGTATATAGGAGAGCAGTCATAGTTTTGAATATATTTTGCAAATGCCCTCCTCCTAAAAAATAGAATGAGTATACAGTGTTACCAGCTTCTTCTTTTAAAGAGATATTTCCCCTCTGTCTTTTCTCCTGCTGGTAGGTTGTTCTAAACAGTTCAAAGCACATAGAAAAATCTTTTCCGTACAAATTTCTACATCCATGGCTTGGCACAGGACTTCTAACAAGGTATAGTAATATATAAATAGAGTCATGTATCTTTAAAGTTATTCAAAGTTTAATTCTAAGATATTCTATGTATATTTACTGCCTGAAGACTAGAATGTATTATTTTTATTTGCTAATAAGCAGAACAAAAGGCATAATTATAGTCTGAATATTAGAATCAAAAGTACAGATGCCCAAAGAGCAGCTTTAGGCCCATGTATCGCCTGCAGGGCCATAAAATCTCCCTGATGCTTACAGGTGACCGGCTGAAACCCTGAAGAATGAGATTTGATTATAATCATTGTCTTAACACAGAGCAGCAAGTGTAAAGCAGCATGCTAAGAGCAATGCAGACATGCCTGTTCTCCCCATAGCCCACGAAGAAAAGGGAAGAAGGGGGGATTCATAAATTCTCAAATTCTGAGCCCAAGAAGCCCACAATGACCATCCAGCCTGAAGGTGGATTAAAGCATATTTTTTTAGAGAGCTATATAATCTCATTTTAAAGACTCCAGGCAACGGTGAGTCTACCACCTATGTTGGTAAATTGTTCCAAAGTCTAATTACCCTCATGGCTAGGAAATGACATCTTATTTCAAGGTTTCATTTGTCTAACTTCCAGCTATTAGATTGTATTCTGCCTTTGTCAGCAAGACTGAAAAGGCTCCCCTCCATCAGATATCTTTTCCATGTGTAAGTCCCTGTGCACAGTGATCAAGTCACCTCTCATCCTTCTCTTTGATAAGCTGAACAAATTGAGCTCATAAAGCTTCACATTGTAAATCTTGTTTTCCAGCCTCTGGTTTATTTTTGTGGCCCTCCTTCAAACTGTCCTTTTCCTCCTCTTCCTCCATTTGTATTATCATAGTGCCCAGGAGCACCAGTCATGGACCAGAGCCCCATTGTGCTAAGTGCTGTGCAAACATAAAATAAAAAGACAGCCCCTGCTCCAAATGTTCACCATGTAAGGGGACTGTTATCCCCTTACTAACATTCAGAGCTCCCAGTACCAAAAGGGAAAGGGTCGATGGGACTGACAGTCCCCAGGGGCAATGGGGAAAGGCCAATGCTCCAGGTCAGCTCTGATTGACAGGGCGGGCAGGCGAATCAGGGAGTCAGGAGGTCAGGGTGGATCCCGTCCTCCCTGTGAGCTGAAGTTGCCTGAGTCAGACGGAGCGGGGCCGAGCTAAGGAGAGGGCAGAGGCCAGAGCTGAGCTGGGCCAGATCCAGAGGGGCCAGAAAAGCAGCCCTGAGAGACACAGACCTGCCCTGGGAGCAGAGGTGCAGCCCCAAAGCCAGAGCAGAGCTGCAGCAGCCCAGGGGGCTGGAGGCAGAGCAGCAGCAGCAGCCGTGCTGAGGCAGAGGAGCTGGAGCTGAGGCAGAGCGGTGGAGCTGGGGCTGGAGCAGTCCGGAGCCGGGTGTGGTGAGCAGCTGGGGAGAGCGAGGGGAACCCTGGGCAGTGGGCCCAGCGCAGGGAGACGCCTCAGCCAAGGGGCCCTGCAGGCCAGACTTGCAGGGGGATCTAAACCCCGACGGGGCGGGGGCGACGCTGGGAAGAAGGGTCCTGCCACCCAGAGCCTGCGAGCGTGTGGCCACCGCCGGAGCAAGTATCCAAGCCACAGCGTCCCTGCAGCACAGCCAGGGCCTGAGAAGGAGCCTGGGACTTACACAGGAACAGACTGAACTGCCCTGACATTGCAGAGACACTGTTGTGATGTTCCCTGCCACAGAGCGGGGTGATGTGTTTTCATTAGCCTTTCCCATTTTTCCTTATTCCTGTTACAAATTAATTGTTAATTAAATAATTTGCATTTGCTTTAAATTGTGTGCAATGATCTGTGGGTTAGGGAAATGCAGAGAGAGTACCCCGGAGTGGGGACACCCTAGCCCCTGACCTAGGTGACCACAGCAAGGTTGGGGGTCGAGCCCCCCAGGAATCCTGGGCCCAGCCTTGTTGGGGTTACAAGGACTCTGCCAGACAGGAGAGTGCAAGGGGAGTCCTCGAGGACAGGGAGGCCTCTGGGTAAAGGAAGTGGGAGCGAGGACTCAGATCCTTCTGCTAGCCCATTTCACCGGGGTAGTGCAGAAGCCAGGAAAGTTCCCCACAATAGCGGGACTATTCCCCCGCTTACAACTAGAACTGGTCACGGTATTCTAATAGCGATCGTACCAGTGCTGTGTACAGAGGCAAGATCATTTCCCTACTTCTACTTGCTATTCCCTGTTCTTGACATCCAAGGATCATACCAGTCCTTGTTACCACAGCATTGCACCAAGAGCTCATCTGGAGATGATTTTCTCTGATGACTGATAAGTCCTTCTCAGAGTCCCTGCTTTCCAGATGACCCTCCTGTAGGTATAGCCTTTATTCCTTATTCCCAGAAGTTTTATCTTTCATTTGGCTCTCTTAAAACACATTTAGTTGGATTGTGACCATTTAATCAGGTGATTCAGATTACTCTGTAACAGTAATTGGGGGAGGGGACTGGAGAAGCATCAGTGACACCCCACTAGACACCCCAGCAGAGGGAAAGGTGGAGTAGACTTGGCCCACCTAGAATGAGCCAGATGGCTTGGGAGGCTGGGATGAAGCACCCTGAAAGAGGTTCATGGGAGGAGGGAGACTAGTTGCTCTCACTGCAATAGAAACAGCTCCCTGCAGGGGACAGAGACAACAGAAACATATACTTGGCCAGCCTCTGTCCCATCACCTTAACAGCTCTGGTAGATGACACTGATGTAATAATCTGGACATTAGGCTATAACTATCCCTAACCCTCATTTTTCTACATAGTGAAAAAATGAGGGCAGCCTCCATTTATGATTATCAGTGAAGATTGGCTTAGCCAGAGCTGGGTTCCTAAATATTTAACAAGGGGCTTCTTATTTACCCTTCTCCTCATCCACTTACACCCCAAGTGCCTTCTCAATGTCAGCCCTTGTCGGCTTAGGGTAACCTTGTCCACTGTATTTGTCTTGCAGCAGCTACAGT
Source organism: Macrochelys suwanniensis (assembly GCA_033296515.1). Taxonomy (NCBI): domain Eukaryota; kingdom Metazoa; phylum Chordata; order Testudines; family Chelydridae; genus Macrochelys; species Macrochelys suwanniensis. The sequence goes on from CM065779.1 coordinate 81,412,835, forward strand.
TAGCATCAAGCTGTTAGTAGCACTGTATGATTAGAAGAGTTTTGTAGCAAAATGTACTTCCACTTTGCCCCTTATGGTGAGTGGTGCTGGCTGCAACTACTGACATTAATTTATGTATGAAAAATGTTACAAGTCATTGGAGCCACTCTTTACTGTCATCAATGAAGATGGACTGACAAAGACTACATTGTCCACTGGCGACATTTGAAAAGATTAGCTCTAAGAATCTATCTACCGGTTGTAGCTATTCTAGTGCCAGGAACTGTATATTCACTGAGCACTTCCACAAACAATTAATTGTTTCCTTTTTGGTGAGGCTTTTTATACTTAATTTCCAACTCTTTATTTTGTAGCACTGGAGATAAGTGGCGTTCCAGAAGGAAAATGATAACTCCCACATTCCACTTCACAATCTTAGCTGATTTTCTAGAAGTTATGAACGAACAAGCCAATATTTTGGTTGATAAACTTGAAAAGCACGTTGACAAAGAGCCCTTTGATTGCTTTCTAGACATCACTCTCTGTGCCCTGGATATAATCTGTGGTAAGTCCTGGTGATGATTCAAGAGTTTCTTTAAAAGTGCTGTAAATGAAGAGGAGACTCAGCTGTCCACAGTGCTACAGTTTCATTTGTTGAGATAACTAAAAAAAATGCTCTGCTGGTCTTGTACCACTACTTTTACATTATCAACACTGAACACATCTTTTCTATTTGAATTATATTTGTGTCTATCTGGACAATCAAACATTGTGTTATGGGGTGGAACAGGGATATGGAATCTAAACGGAGGGAGAGTTAAAGGAACAGGAATATTAAGACTAGACTCACAAAGAGAGTACACATTCTAAACAAAGAGAAATGCCATGAGATGAGGATGTAACTGGCCTCAGTGCTTTCATGCAACTCCTGACCGTATGTTGTCAATGTACTTCTGGCTTTCCACCCAGCTAACGTATTCTTAATACATTTCTCTTTTCTCTCTCCAGAAACTGCGATGGGCAAGAATGTCGGTGCGCAGAACAATAGGGATTCTGAATATGTCCGTGCTCTTTATAAGTAAGTGTAGATCTTTCCAGTCTGTCTTATAGTTTTGTTGGTGTAGGATTGAGAATGCCCATGCCAGCTATAGCACCTCAAATCTTACAAAAGCAAAATCTGGTAGGACAACCAGGCCTGAACAAGAGCAACAGTTCACCCATGAACAAGGCCCGCTGTGCAACTTAGGTCCTGCACTGCCCATGTGTGGGGTTGGGGGAGTGTATATGAAGGTAGAGTGGCAGGACAATGGTAGAACCTATGCAAGCTGTACATGCACAGAAGAGATCTCTGTAATGGCTGCATAAGGCCAGCTGCTATAAAGCGTGAACAGGTTGCAGTTGCTAATCAGCCCTTCCATAGCTAACATTGGCTGGACTAGTCACCACAGCTCCTCTGAGCCTTCTTAAGGGGGGGGTGAGGGAGTAGGGGGCGTGGGGACTCTAAATCTATATAGCACATTGGGCCCAACTCACTGTTGATTTGCAGCTTATATAAACATTTGCACAGTGCAAAGTGAGTGCGAAATGATGTCAGGTTAGAATGGTAATGTTTTGCACTCGTCGTGCGTTAGTGTAAAGACTACAGGAGGTGCAACACAACAGTGAAGGGAGAATAAACCATCACAGTGTAAAGGGATCTTACAGTGGGTGTAACTGTAATTTATTTTAATTCCAAGGTCTCTTTTTATTGCCACAGCAGTATAAAGGCACCTTAGTGACCATAAGAATCAGACCATATGGGTCTACATCAGATTATATTAGACCAAGCATTGCATTAGTTATATAATGATTTGTTTTGTGACTGATCCTATTGCAAACGCAGATTAATATTGTGGACTTCAGTAGAGTTATTCCAGATTTACATTAGTGTGACCAAGAGGAAAAAGTTGGCCCTAGGTTTTTTTTTCATAGTGGCAAACTTCTTGGATTAATACTGATTTGTATGGGAAAATAGATTTCACAGGACAGAAGCATTTCTATAAATAAAAATGTGAAAAGTATTATAGCTGGTACTGAGCATTATAATTAATTAAAAGTGGATTGAGGACATCCCTAAAGATTAGACCAAATGGTTTATGTCTGCAACATCAAGTGGTACTTGCATCATCTTGTCCAGGATCAGGAAATTTAGACCCTATTAGGCTCTTGTGGACATGTTGTGAATATGTTTTTAGAAATAAATATTACAATGCTCTTTTTGTTACCCTAGGATGAGTGACCTTATTCATCACAGACAGAAGTCTCCTTGGCTTTGGTCTAACTTGATGTACCCTATGTTCCAAGAAGGAAGGGAACATACTAGAAGCCTCAAGATCCTCCACAGTTTTACTGACAACGTAACCTGTTATTCCTTTTTCTGTTGTGTTCCCATCAATGGAGAGAAACAATGTAGTAAATATAGAGATTCCAGATAGTGAATGTGGTGACAGGGAATCAGCCATTGGGAACATCACCTTATCTGTGGTACATATTGTGACGGGTTGCTATCACAGAAACCCCCTGGGAGCTGCCACCTGATGTGCCAAGACTACTTCTGCCCCTGCTTTCCTGCCCTTTCCAGCTTAGAACTCCAGAGCCCTGCCTGGTTTGAGCCAGACCTGCTAGCCTGCTCCAAACCCAGACCCAGGTCTGAACCATGTCCCCTAACAGCTGTAGGCTTTCCTGGAAGCAGCTTAGGAAGCGTTCCTGTCTTTAACACTCAGATGCTCAACTCCCAATGGGGTCTGAACCCTAGATACATTCGTTTTACCCTGAATAAAGCTTATACAGGGTAAACTCATAGATTGTTCACCCTCTGTAATACTGATAGAGAGAGATGCACAGCTGTTTGTTGTCCCCCCCGCGAGGTACTAACACGTACTCCAGGTTAATTAATAAGTAAAAAGTGATTTTATTAAGTACAGAAAGTAGGATTTAAGTGGTTCCAAGTAGTAACAGACAGAACAAAGTGAATTATTAAGCAAAATAAAATAAAACACGCAGATCTGTCTCTAAGAAACTGAATACAGACTAAAAACCTCACCCAGTAAACTTACTTTTACAGACTAGACTCCTTCCAGCCTGGGTCCAGCAATCACTCACACCTCCTGTGGGGACTGTCTCTTGTCCCAGTTTCTTTCCTGTATTCCTGGGGTGGAGAGGCTATCCCATGAGCCAGCTGAAGACAAAATGGAGGGGTCTCCCAGGGATTTTTATAGACTTTCTCCTCTGGGTGGACACCCCTCCCTCTCCCTGTATAGCAGCCAGTTACAAAATGGAGTCTTGGGGTCACATGGGCAAGTCACATGTCCATGCACAACTCTTCCTTACCAGCCAAGCCACATTCCTGGGAAAGCTCAGATGTGGATTTGTGTCTGCAAGTCCTATTGTCTGTTAAGTGCTTCTTGATTGGGCACATAACCTGCACATTCCTTTCTCAAGAAACTGACCAAATCTTTTTACTAAGACTATTTAAAAATCATGTAAATATACAGCCAATATTCATAACTTCATGTACAAAAATGATCAGGGCTGGCTATAGGTTTTTTGCTGCCCCAAGGAAAAAAAAGGTTGACCGCCCCCCACTTTTCTGGTGCCCCCCGCCCCTAGACCATCCCCAACTCTGACCCTTCCCTGCCCCATTCCAACCCCTTCCCCAAATCCCCGGCCCTGCCTCCCGCCCCGGGCATGCCGCATTTCCCCTCCTACCCTTCCTCCCAGGCTTGGAGCAAAACAGCAGCAGCGGCGGCGCACTCAGGGGAGCAGGCGGAGGCGGAGCGGAGGCGAGCTGGGATGGGGGGAGGGTGCGGCGCTGGAATGCCGCCCCGGAAATGTGCCGCCCCAAGCACATGCTTGCTTTGCTGGTGCCTAGAGCCGGCCCTGAAAATGATACCATTTTTGTCCAGATATATAGAACAAATAGATTCAGTAGATCATAACCTTTACAGAGCTATGTTACATGGCCTATGTAGCATAAAACATATTCCAGTTATGTCATATATACATTTATAAGCATATTCCCATAAAGTCTTCTGGGGTGCACCGTCACACGTATATAATAAGAGAACTGAATATTTATGATATTCAGCTCCTAAAGAAATCCTCTGAAGAGGAGAGATAATGTGACTTAGAGCTTGTTGCTTGAGTGTTGGTTTTAGCCAATAGGTTACCCTCACATGGTAATAGTATGACTTAGGGTACGTCTATACTTACCTCCGGGTTCGGCGGTAAGCAATCGATCTTCTGGGATCGATTTATCGCGTCTTGTCTAGACGCGATAAATCGATCCCGGAAGTGCTCGCTGTCAACACCGGTACTCCTGCTCCGCGAGAGGAGTATGTGGAGTCGACGGGGGAGCCTGCCTGCTGCGTGTGGACCCGCGGTAAGTACCTTGTAGTTCGAACTAAGATACTTCGACTTCAGCTACGTTATTCACGTAGCTGAAGTTGCGTATCTTAGTTCGAACTGGGGGGTTAGTGTGGACCGGCCCTTAGTTGTAACTGGTGTTAAAAAAAGCAATCACATAGAATCATCCTAATTCCTTTACCATATAATGTTCCGAACATTTTAAAATAATTGGAGCACTTCACCCTAAGGCTTGTAACAGCTAAAATATTTTAAAACGGCATTCTGCTTTGTTCTGGTGCTTTGTCCAGTGCTTAAATATTTCAGTTCAGATCTGAATTTTGAGAAAATGATAAAAATTTGGACTGCATGGAAAACTTAAAAATAAACCCCCCAATGAATACCCTTCAGTAAGGAAAAAATACATGGACATGACCTACTTTTTATAAATGTCCACTATTGTCTCTTAATTTTAAATCCATAGAAGTAACATCTGATTTTAATTCATTTTCTCCAGCTACAATGGTGTGCTTAACATCGGTTACCATTCCAATCCTATCTTTCTTTCTATAACAATTTGAGTCTGACTTGCAGTCTGTGTGGTGCACTATCACTATACATTATTGTAATATTGCTTACTACAGACATGGAGCTGAAGACTCAGAAATGAAGGACAATCAAAGCAAAGAGCCAGCATGGATTTAAAAACTCAGATTCTACATGATTCACAACCCTGACCTGTGCAAAATCAGTCTATAATAGGAAAACAAATACTCAGGTTAATACTAAGGGGGTGGGTATAGATGTCGCTTCCTATCACCAACCAGTGCCTAGTATGGAGTCAGAGGTAGAATCAGTTTTTAAATATCTGGGATAAAAGTTATTTTAAGGTACATGTGGAGTGGTCACACATTTACATTGTGGAATCTAAACAGTGGAAAAAATAATATATTGATTTATTTATATCTAAGGTTATTGCAGAAAAAGTCTGTGAAATAAAGAACCACACCCAACAGAAAGATGACTTTGATGACAACTGTGAACAAGGTGGGCCCAAAAGGAGAAGGGCTTTTCTTGATATGCTTCTCAATACAACTGATAATGAAGGGAAAAAACTAAGCTACATGGATATTCGAGAGGAAGTGGATACTTTCATGTTTGAGGTACTCCAACTAAATTGAATGGTCCCAATCTCTTCCCACAATGAATCTCTTTATACTTCTAATCACTTTTGTCAGCTGTCTGTGTACTCTTTCCATTACCCTTAGATCGGTTGTGACACAGGATGACTGGAAATGATCACACTGGGTCTGGTTCCCTGCTGTACTGCTCCAGTTTTCCGCTGGTATAACTCTCTACTCCCAGAGGCAGTTGGATTAATTGTACTGTGGTCGCTATTACTCTATGGCATAATTAGAGTACATTGATTAAAATTAAACTTGTTGCACTAAAATCTGTTGCTAGTGAACATTTTTTTTGTTTTCTTTATCATATAGCACCTGAATGGATGAGTTTTATGTTTGTAATATATAATCTTAGCAAAATTAAATTGCTTTCCTCTCTTCTGATAATTGACGGTAATACTGTATATCTTCTCGTGGGATAGTAAAGATAGTGAGTAACTACAAATTCAGGTATACTTACATTTTATTGTAAAGCGGTGAAGTTTATGTCTACAAGGAAGCAAAAGCAAACCTCTTCTTCATAGAGACTGAATGAGGAGGAAGACTCTTCACTCAGCAAACATAGAAAAGCTAAGTAATAGAAGAGGGATGGCGAAGGGACTTCTGCTTATTAATTATTATGATTTGTTTTAGATTTTTTCTTATTGTAGTCTCCATCCATCTTATTATATAACTGGTTATTTCTCTTTCAGTCTTGGATAACAAATTGTTACATGGATTCATATAGTCTTATCTTTTCTTCTGTATCTGTACAGTTAGGCTACGCCATTATACTATCCCCAGTTCTTTGTATATATTTATCTTCATATGCATGAGGATAATGCAGATCTGAACATCTGAGTAAATCTGTACCTCTAGGGGCATGATACAACAGCTGCTGCTATGAACTGGGCCATCTACTTACTTGGATGCCATCCTGAAGCCCAGAAGAAAGTTCACAGAGAATTGGATGAAGTGTTTGGTAAGTTTCTACTCTTTCCTTGGATGTGGGTGTAAGTTTCCATGGTACAGTATATGTTATATATATTTATTTTTGTGTAGAGGTTTAAAAAGGCAAATAAACCACTGTACTGCCACTGTACGTGCGGTAACTCTTCTGTGGAGAAAGATGTCACTAGGAGTTGGTTTGATGCTAAGGAAGTTGTGACAGATTTCAGTACTTAGATTATAAGCTTTTTGGGGCAAGAACCATCTCTTCTATATTTGTACAGTGCCTAGCACAATGGGGTCCTAGTCCATGACTGGGGCTCTTTGATGCTACCTCAATACAAACAATAAATAATAATAGTTCAAGGACATCACAAGAATGAAAATTGAGATAAATGATTCAAACCCGTAAGCGCAGTGGTGCAGTTGTAGTTTTGTCATCGTTTAAGATAGCTGTGAGCCTCTTACCATAGCTTGTGTGTTTAGTCTGATTAGGACAGTTGCGTCTCACACCCCTGTTGTGATTCTGATCAGGGAACTCTGACCGGCCTGTCACAATGGATGACGTGAAGAAGCTCCGATATCTTGAGTGTGTTGTTAAAGAAGCCCTTCGTCTCTTCCCTTCTGTTCCATTCTTTGCCCGCACCACAAGTGAGGATTGCCATATTAGTAAGTAGTTCTCAGCCTTTTGTATGTATTCATCATTTTAGGTATGATAAATATCTGCTCCATCAAGGTGTTGCAGAAGTCAAGAATCTGTTTTGAGCTTTGTATTCATTTAGAGAAAGCTATTTACTTCACTAGCACGTTGATACTGTTTTTGCAGGAGGCTTTAAGATACCAAAAGCAATGGAGGTAATCGTGGTTCCTTATTTGCTGCACAGAGAACCGGAGATTTTCCCAGACCCAGAAGAATTCAGGCCTGAGCGATTCTTCCCTGAGAATTCAAAGGGAAGGCACCCATATGCATATGTTCCCTTCTCTGCTGGACCCAGAAACTGTATTGGTAGGTGGTAAAGTGTAATAGGTCCCATATGTGATTATTTTCTTACCACTTAGTTGAAGGTGCCTTTGCTGTAGTACCCACAACAGAGCCTATGGATTTGAATGGAGATTTCAGATCTCTGTGGCTGATAACTGCAGCAGAGCACTTTTTACCAGTATCTGACATTATCATTGTCATAACATTTTCTTTCTTCCCATGGGCTTCTCCAGAGTCCACATTATACCCACTTTATTGTTTTCCTCCTTACTGGGACGTGCTCCATATGTAGCCCTGTATCATGCTAACTTCAGTTCTGCTCAAGAGGGCTGGACACATCCTCAAGACTCTAGAACCCATCAAAGACACCCTGACAACTCACTAGGGAACAACATGAGCCACTATCTTTCTCTCCTTTCCCTTGGGATATGTGTGCTGGCTATACAGTGATCGCAACCTGCAGGCTGGAGGGGAAAATTTAAGAACCCTCCTCTGTCTTCTGCACTGATTGCTGGGGTGTTCACTGAATTCCTAAGCTTGTAAGCTGTTCCGGGAATGGACTGTGTCTGCAATTGTTTCTCTGAAGCACCTAACACAGCTATGGGTATTCAAAAATAAACAACTTTTGGAGTATTATATATATTGTATAGTTGGTGTGACATCAGAGAAGCTGTCCCTCTATTGAACCTTCATCTAGAAGCACTATTCTATTGTATTAATAGCCTTGAATTGGTCAAAATACTGAGAGGAAGGTAAATTTCCATTGGTCTGATCTCATTTCATTTTCAGGATTTCGTTCCATTTTGTATGGGTCAGTCCCAATGACAGAAGCACCACAACTGGCAATGCTCTCAGCAGCAGGTGGTGAGATTCTTCTGTCCACAGTGCAAAGTTATAGTAGACATTCTCAGGAGTCCAAATATTAAGTGAAGCTAAAATTTAAAAAACCCTCAAAGATTACTCTTTTGTTCTTGATCAGATCTTCGTGTGTTGATAGCTGATCTAATTTATTATACCCAGGCTAATTAATTATTGTTTCTTCGGCACCTAATGAAGTCTGGACGCTTTTCATACATAAAGATTCCTGCATAGAAAGATGGCAATCTGAATAGACAATGTACAGAGAAGGGTTTGAGGGAAGGGTGAGATACAGCAGAAGACAACTTTTTGAGTTAAATCTTTGGCTAAGGGCTTGTCTACACTTGAAACACTACAGCAGCACAGCTGCAGTGCTTCAGTGTAGACACTGCGTATGCTGATGGGAAGGATTCTCCCCTCGGCATAGGTAATCCATGTCCCCGAGATGGGGTAGCTAGGGTGACTACAGATGCACAGTTATTCCCAAGCTGCATTTTGTGGGAAATCTTTGCCGTGTAATTATGAGTACTAAACTACTACTGTTTTTGTTCCAATTTAACCTGAAGGCCAGCGCTTTGCACAGATGGAAGAGAAAGCTGTTCTAGCCAACATCCTACGGCGCTTTTGGGTGGAAACAAGTCAAAAGCGAGAAGATCTTGGTTTGGTCGCAGAATTAATTCTTCGCCCAAATAAGGGCATCTGGATCCAGCTGAAGAGGAGAAGTGTGTGTGTGTGTCATAAGAAGGAAGCTGCCGAGGATTTTAGTTCCTAAAACATGTGCTCAGCAGTATCATGTAGTGCACTCTGATCACAAAATCTTTTTACAGAATTGTAAATATATCAAAATATTTCAAAGAATTTCTAGGCCATTTGTACTATAAATATTTAACTCAGGATATGATCTTTCCCTCCCATTCAGATGGCAGGATGTCTCAGAAAGTAACATTGACAGTTGAACATCTAGTATCCTTACTATCTATTGTCTTGACACTTTACATCACTTTCTCTGAGACGACCATTCATGTTGCTCCATGAAATGGTCAGCTGACTGATTTCTCACCCTTGAGGAAAAATTACTAAGGTTAAGGACATGCCCAGTTTCCACTCTCCAAGGGTAGGGTTATGGAGGTTGTCTTCTAACCATAGTCTCTTAATTGCCAACACTAGGTGCTGTTACAGTCTCCATTAGAATATTTTTGGTGGATGAGTTTGGTGGATGAGTTCCCTTATGTGAGGGAAATTAGACAACTGTAGTTCTCGCATGGAACGGTGGCAGGCTAAATGTAGATGACTTTATGTGAATTTGGAGCTACCTGCAAACAATGAACCAGATCCTTGGCTGGTGTGAATCAGCTTATCTCTGGAGACTTCAGTGGAACTGGGTGAGTTTACACCAGCTGAGGATCTGGATCAGTATATTTTTAGTTATTATGTTTGGGGTTTTTTTGGTGAATTCATTCAGCAATTTGTCATGTGTTAAACAAACTCTGCTCTCACTTACAGCACTGCAGTCATCCTAGCTTCAGTAGGGTTGCACTACCATGAGGGGAGAATTTGCCAAATGACTTCAAGTGTGCCTATTGAAGGGAAAGAAATATCTTCCATGTATGTGTTCTTCACAGTTATCTTTGGATGTTATAGTGCCCTTGATTGTTGGATTAATTTGTCATGTAATTTGTAGTATGATATAATAAGCTCAGCTAGCAGTTGATTCTTGTATGTAAATCTCTGCATTTTAAATGATTGTAACCATTTATAAAGGAACTCAGTATCAAATTATTAGAAGGGGTTTTTCTTGTTGTTCCGTTTCTGTTTCTGGCACTTTGTTCACACAGCAATCCTCACCGCGTGAGCTTCTTTCCTTCGGATACAATGAAAACGGAGATAGTGTCGAGCATAACCTCCCTCCCTTAATAGAGCAGGTACTACTGAAGGACAAGGTGGGGGTTTTATATCTGCCTGGCCTGTGCACAAAATGAGAAGTTTGGTTGCCAGCACAAATAATTCTAACAATTTAGCACGCAGGGCAAGGATCTGTTGAGATACTTGTTTTTCCACAGAACCTGGGTATGTTGATCATGTAATTAAAGACTGTATCATATTTAGAGCTGCATGAATAATGGAGTTGTAAGTTTGCTGGCAATTCAAAAAAATAACAAAAAACATTTTGTTTTGGATTGAACCATTAACAAAATTATTCAGCATATTGAACACTCAACAAATTTTAAGTTGGGTCAAAACAAAATGTTTTGAGCTGAAATTTTTCATTCTAGTTTTGGGCATTTTTATAAAAACAAAGGCTGGATTCATGAGATGGGGTGGGAAAGAGCTTCCTAGTAACCGTTAGCCGAGGGGTTCGGGTATTTTCCTAGGATGTGGGAGACTTGGATTCATTTATCTCCCTCGCTGATATAGAGAGTGTATTTGAACTTCACCAATGCTCTCACATTCAGGAAAGTGTCCTAGCTTCTGAGCTATGGCACATTCTGGTGCAGGGTTTGGGCTTATTTGTATTCTGGTCCTGTTTCCCAGCGTTTTTATCTATGGTACTCATATGGCTCCCATTACAATAGTATCTGAGTGCCTTACAATCTTTTAATCTATTTATCCTTACCACACCCCTGGGAAGCAGGAAAGTACTGTTATTCTCATTTTATGGATGGAGATTGATGCATAGAGAAGCTAATGGCTAGATCCACAAAGGGATTTAGATGCCTAACTTCCACTTAAGGCACTTAAATTCAAAAGGGAGCTCCTCCAAACCCCTGCTAGGGTTCTGCTAACCCTGTAGGTGCCTAAACTCCCTAGACACTTATATTTCTGCGGGTGAGCATTCAGAGTGCTGCCTCAGTCCTGGTGCCCAGCATATAGCTCATGCCTAAACTCTAGCAGAATTCTGAAACTCTGCATTCCCCCACCTATCTTGCCTGGGGCCCCCCAGTCTGGTAAGTATCTCCGAGCATGCCTACTGAATTGGGCTCTGCACAAAGCACAACCAGAAAAAGTGGTAACACTGACCACAGTGTGGGAGGCTGTTGGCCAAATTCGTCCTCTGCCTGATTCACTGGGTCAGAGAGTAAGAGCAAGAATCATTCTATAAGCCAAAGGTTAGGGCACCCAAGATCACACAGGAAGTCTGTGGCAGAGTAGGCTAGGGATAATAGGCTATTTCTTCCCATAGCCTAGAATCCAATGGTCCCTCTGGGATGTACAGCGTCCAGAATGCCATTGTTTTGGGTGAAACAGGATAGTGCTGCACACCTGTGGTCTGTTCGTAAAAGGCCACGTGTCTTGTTACAGGGGTAAATTAGCGAAGGAAAGGAAAGGCACTGGGCACACAGGTAGTAGAGTCAGTATCAACCACAGGGAGAAATGAAAAGATCTCAATGCAGAAGAAGCCAATAGTAAGGAAGTGGTTAAGAAAGAATATGTTGGGGGGCATAACAAGTGATGAAAACTGTAGGAAAAATTAAGTTTGGAGACGCAGGTGGGGTAGCTGATGTAGAGCCTTTTGAAATTTAGGAATTTGAATATGTTAGAGACAGCAGAATGCAGTCCCCCTAACTGAAAAGAGTATTGGTTTCTACTTGCTAAATGCAGCACTTCAGGAATTTGTGATAAAAGGAAAGAAACATCAGACTTGAGTCTCTCCTCAATTACACCAGATTTCCACAGTGTAACTCACTTGGGCTTAAGTCACCATTTCACTAACACACAAGTGATATAATTGTAAGATTCATACTGATGTAAGTGAGGAGAGATCAGGCCCATTTCCAGGGTGGGGGGGGGTGGGCAAGGAGGGAAGAACAGGACAGAGGAAGGGGGGGTTCTCTTTTGTCTATGCCCTGAAGATTTCCTTAAACATAAATGTTCGCTAGTTTGTGCAGGGCCCCACATTAAGCAGAAGAAGATTTGACTATTGTAAAACAGGGATTAGACATTTATTAAAAACAAAGGGTCAGATCCTCAGCAGGTGTAAACTGCTACATTGTAGCTACATTGACTTCACTGAGTGTTACCACTTTACACCAGCTAAGGAACTGGCCCAAAGACAGAAACAATGTTGACATTGTGAGTACCCATTAAAAGTAAATATACAAGTCAGGCAAACATTGCATGCAAAATAATATTTAACACAATTGGAAGTGCTGGTTTTTTTCCTAGCAGAGAATGCACATTAGCCAACCAGCCAGAACTACTCACACATATGCAGCTATTGTGCTTTCAGGTAAATAAATTCCATTATTTAATCGCTATCAAATAAAAGATTGGCAGTATCCACTACACAATGCATGTTGATCTGGTTATGGGTTGTGTTATATTGCTGACATAAACATTTATTTGCTGCTCCTAAAATTTGCAGCGTAACATTTTTAGAAGTAAAGAATTTAAGATTTATTTTGTAAACTTTCATATTTTGCTAAAATATTAAGGTTGAATGCAATGCCTACATTGTTGCTAGCAGCTGTTTAGATTAAAAACCATTTGGAAATAAATGACTAGCAGGAGATGGTCATATTGGTAATACTGAAATTTATAATTAGCAGGCCAGTTTGGCTCTCAGTTTAATCACGTGAAAATCCAGGGTAACTCCATTGGAGAGCCGAGCAGAATTTGTCCCAATATTCATAAGACAGTATGAAACTTCTGCTCCTAGTGCATGCTATTGTATGTATACCAGCATGGTCATTCCAGTTGTATCTTATGACTTTGCATGTTATTTTTAAATGACTGTCTGACAGAAAAATTGCATGTAAATCACCCAATAATGTGTAGCTCTACTACTCTTTAAGATTAATTGCACCACATGTTAATTATATCCTAAAGAAAGATTTTGATGTATTTATTTTTTAGGATGGTTTGGATTTATCAGACCTTTAATTTCATTTTCTTATTCACTTCGGTTTACAGTGGTAAGTTTATACATACTGTATTTCCTAAAATGTGCACACAGAGTAATATAAGTCTTTTAAAAAAGTAAGAGTAAGGGGAATAATATTTATGATAGCTTAAATATTTGCATGCAAACTGAGGGTCCTAGATTCTGATACTCTTACCCCACATTGAGTATAGGGTGACCAGACAGCAAGCGTGAAAAATCGGGACAGAGGGTGCGGGGTAATAGGAGCCGATATAAGAAAAAGACCCAAAAATTGGAACTGTCCCTATAAAATCGGGACATCTGGTCACCCTAATTGAGTAGTACCCTATTCAATGAGCAATCCCATTGAGTATACCCCTTGAAATCATGTTAGTAAAGATTGTACAGCCTAGCCTGATCGTACAGTAGGCCTGATTCTACTGTTACACTGATGTAAATTAGGAGTAACTCCAGTCTAACTCTATTATGAACCAGTGCAAGTGAGATTAGAATCAGATCAAGTATATCTAGCCCAGAACACTAGGGCCAAGATTCTTTGCAGCAGCTGAAGAGTGCATAGCACAATTCCTGTGGGTAGGGGCTCTAAGCCACCTATTTTGCTCCCATGATCCTGGGCTGACTTTCCCCCTGGCTGGTCACCCAGTGTAAGTTAGAGCAACGTAAAGCTGCTGTAACTTGTGCTGGCTGTCAAGGGGTCTGCATAGCAGGAGCAGGAGATTGCTGTGGCTTTCCAGGATGTGAGGAAGCCACAGACAAGCCTCCTTTCCCCTGGCCACTCCCCCATGCTAGCAGATAGCGGGAAGGGTACAGTTTAAGAATGGTTCAGCCAAGCAGACATAATGAAGAGAGAAACTTCACCTAAAAGTCAGCAACGTACTTTTAAAAAGCTTCAGTCTTACACATTTCTTTTCTGCGACACTATTATGCTTTAAAAAAAAATAGCTGAGGAAACAGTTCAGGATACTAGCAGTATCCTTATAACATCTGCCTATTATTAAATGGAAAAGTCAATTGTAAGAAGTGTGAATAACTCTAAAACCATTTATCTTACAGTGCATTATGGTTCTGTTGAAATAGCTGAAAGGTTGCAATCAGAGGAAAGTAAAACTCTTGTGTACATTTTTCAATGTCAGCATATGTTAATGATTTACTTCATTTGATTGGCAAACATTCCATCATGTTTTCACAATGACCACTATGCCAATAAATTAGGAGAAATACCAACTACAGTTTTATGCTTCCTAATGAATTATCTATTTTCACACAGGATGGAGTTAGATAATAAAATATTTAGCAAGAACAGACTGACAGATTCATTTAACATTTTTTAATAAATGTATTATTTGGAGTGGAAGCTCTGGAAAACTAAAGACTTTGAACTTTGTCAAAAGGTTGTGGAAGCAATGACCCCTACCAAATCTAGAGCACCCCAAAATCAGAATACTAAATTCTTAACTTCTTCTGTATTCTGTAGAAAAAGATAAATAAGTTACTGAGCATCTGATTCATCAGATAATTTTGTACTACTGTATTTTAAAAATTCGTTTACTATGTTACATGTTTCAAATTCTATCAAATGGCATTCCTTTTGTTGTCACGATTAAAGCTTATGTAAATAAGTTCTAGTGAAAATACATTTTGATATTTCGAGAAAACTAGTATAATATATATACAGATACACACACATCATAGTCACATTCTATATTTATAAAATGCTTTTTTGCATAAACAAAGAGATGCACTTATTTTTTGACAAATTGTGAAAACCTTGCAAATAAACAAAATAGCTAGGATCCTAACCCATTGAATTCCTTTAAAATATGTATTTTCACTGGTATACCTAATCCCCTAAAATATGATTTATAATAATTTGTATTTATGGGTCCTACATTTAATATGTTTGGGGATAAAAATGACTTTAAAGTCCTGGAAGAGGTTAAGATTTAAAGGGTTCAACTGAGATGAGCATTTTTAAAAGGGTTAAACTTAAATATATTTTAATTTTTTATTTTAAGTGTTTTGGACATGGTTTTCAGTTCAGTGTGAGGGCTGTCAAACAACAGTAATCAATTTAGTAAATATATTGCACGGTAATTTCCTCCCTGTCCATATAGAACAGAATAATTTCCCTTTATCCATTTTTTCTTTTAATAGTAGAACTGCATCCTGAGCAAAACCCTCTTATATATACATGGATATACATAGTAACACTTCTTAACATTCCAGAGGGCAAAACAACACGCAGCATAGTGTATGCATCTCTATACCTGCACTGTGTGTTTGTTTAAAATTGAGGGCAGGTCTGCGCTAGAAGCGCTACATTGGGGCAGCTGCGCTGGTGTAGCGCTTCTGGTGAAGATGGTGTATGCCGACGGGGAGAGTGCTTTCCTGTCAGCATAATTACTCCACCTCCATGAGAGGCAGAAACTATGTCAGTGGGAGAGCGTTTCCTGCCAACCTAGCGCCAGTGTAGACAGTGCTTAGGTCACTGTAACTTGCATCGCACAGGGGTGTGTTTTTTCACACCCCCAGTGATGTAAGTTAGATCGACTTAAGCGGTAGTGTAGAACTGCCCTCAGATCTAGCACGTACCCCTTCTTTGAAACATATGAACAGATCACTACAGCCTTTATTCTATTATTCACACATACAAGCTATGTGGATGTGTTTTGCTGTAGGAGAGTTAATACATGCTTGATGATGTGTACCTATACATTTGAGATTATATTATTGCTCTTTAGGTTCTCTACAGTTCCTAAACTTTTACTTTTTCACTTCGTTTCAAGTTCAGTATTTAATTTTGTGTTTAGAGAGTGTTTTGTTCCTTGGTATAAAGCAGGAAAAGCTAGAGCCTGGATGGATTAAGAGGAAATAGAGGGTCCATCAAATGTTGGAGCCCATTGGAGTTATGCAGATTTCCACCATCTGAGAATCTGGCTCTGGGATCCTGCCTTAGCCCTCATCTGGTCAACTCATTGTGAGACTTACTACCTGCAGTAATACAAACTAATGCATTTCACTATTCTATATCAGAATGTATAACTCAGATCTATGAAAATACATACTTCCAAGGAGGAGATGTGTCTACAGTTTTCACACCAAACCTTGATTACTGTCGAATAGTGTGTACTTACCATCCTAGGTGTCTGTTGTTCACCTACCTTCCAGCAACGTGGACTAAAGATCCTTCCAAAAGGTAACATACCATGTCTCTGCAACAGAAGCAGATTTTTCTGTGCTACAGCTGTGTAATGTATTTTAGGCACTCAGCACCACTCCATCCATGTAATATTATTACATAGGAAATGCCGCAATGTGCTTAAAGGAAGAACACAATGGTGGCTCTCACAGTAGAAGAACAGGTTGCTTATGGTAACACACTCACATTTCTTTAGAAATGATCATCTAAAGCAGTGTTTCCCAAACCTTTGGAAGCTGAACTTCCCCTTCAGGAAAGGAAACCACTTGTGCACTCCTTCAGATCTCCTGTGTGTTGATAAAGGCCTGTTCATTTTAATGTATACATCGTCAGTAGATACTCCCTTTCCATATCCTAGCCATCATGTCTCCCTCCCAGTGGGGTGTGCCTCACACCTAGGGATATAGCACTTGCTATTCCAATAAGGATTATGGTTAGACCCCACCACACCATCCAGGACAGAGTGAGTTATTCCAGAGGAATTTTGCATCCCTGAGTCATGTGGCCTCCTGGAGTCCCCACATGAATAGTAAATGCTGCCAAAAATGGAGCATTGACTACACAGCATGATCTAGCCCTAAGATTTTAAATCCGCAAGCTTTTGGTGCCTAGATATAATGATGCTGGGGAATTTGGGAATGCATAGATTTCCTTACCCCAGAACACCCTTTATGCTGGAAGGGGTCAGGAAGAGCTATGTTAGGGGACTCCATAACTGCTGCCTTAAGGCTGTTTCTGCTTACACCAGAAGGGACTAAAGTGTGGCTGAGGAGCTGGCCCTGAAAGCACATTTTGCTCTTTGAGTATAGAAACATAACACTGAACACAAGCTATTTTCCACGCGTTTGGGCTTTGGAGAGTAATTTTACCTAACACTGCTTTTTAAATACAGGTTTACCTGCTTCTTGAAAGACAGTGAAACTGAAATATTGCCAAAGGTGGGCATGGCAGGTGCAATCTCTGGATATTCCTTAAAACAATGTAGCACACAAATCAGGGGTAAGATCTGGTTATTCATCTACTGTGCAAATGAATCTATTTTATACCCCATGTGACACACAGCAAATATTTCAGAGCTAGAATGGAACTAAAAAAGGAACCAGAAAGATAACCATGGTGGATAATCACTTCATGGGAACTCTTTTAAATAACTACTGACAATTCCTTTCCTAGCTTCTTTCTGAATCCCATCTCCCTGACTTCTAGATTCCCAACAACAGGATAGCAAGGAAGACCTATTAGTACAGGCCTGCACAACATACGGCCGGCCCGCGGAGCCTGTCTGTGCGGCCCGCAGGAGGCTGGCTAAAAAAAATAAATTTTTTTTTTTTTTTGCTCAACAACTTTCCTCGCATCCGGCCCTCGGCTTTTTTCTTTGGAGTAATGTGGCCCTCATTGCTTTATGAGTTGTGCAGGCCTGTATTAGTACAACCTTGTTCTTCCACTTGGTTTAATCACAAGGTAGAGCATTCTTCACTTCTATGCTGTAGTTCCCCAGATTATTCTCAGATATATTTTGCTCCTCTGTCCGAGTGCTCTACTGTCATTTTTACTTCATCCAGTTGCTTATGAGATATTTGGCAACGCATGCCCCATAGCTTTATAGAGAATATGTCAGTCAAAACAGAAGCACACAGTATAGGCTCTCTGTTGTTGCTATGTGATGCTGCCACCTTGGTGATGCTCTTTGATAATTCATTACTGAGTTCATCTTTAAATATTTAACCCAGTCTGGGAGTCAGTGTGCCATATCTCAGACTTATAAATGGATGCATGTTTTAAATCCATTATTAAAACTTCTTCATACCATCATCAAGATGTCACCAAGCTGAGACCAGTGGTCAGCAAAACAGATTTGGCATGATTGATAAATGCTTTCGCTGCACATGCAAGATTATATTTTTTGCAATCATTTCTTTTAGGAACCCCTTGCTGATATTGGGCCAAGCAGAGCCTGACTTATGTGGGCACAACTCTATTGTCTTCATTGGAGAGATGCCTGCTCACATCAAGGTTAAATGTGGCCTACTATATATCACTAGGCTGCAGCTTATTCCAAATTCAGCATCTCACCTCTTACAGGCACTCCTCTGACAGAGCATTCACTACTATCTTGAAGTCCTTTTTTGTCAAATTATGTACTGATGCCAAAGTTATTTAACTGATATTCATAGTTCTAAATTGCTTTTGCCCAGTCTAATAGATCTCTCTATATGGACATTTTCCCTGCTGGTCATTATAATGAATGCCTCTGGAGTAATTCTGGAATCAGACTACTGTAGTTGAAATCAAAATCTGGCCCTTTGTATTCATGGTCCAAATTCTCCCTTTGGATGCATGTGAACAACTCCTATGGACTCCAATGGGAGTTGGCTATTGTATCTGAGGACAGAATTTGCCTGTAAAAAGTGCTTGTTTATGCTTTGTGAATTTTGAAAGTAGAAAGACAAACTCTGATGTTTCAATGTGAGCTGCCACATGGCTGAAATCCCATCCTGGTGATTCAGTGATCTGACTGTCCTCAGCTCTCTCCTCTCGCAAAGACACAGATGAATCTTTAAGACCAGATTCTGCCACTCTTACTTGTATCAAGTAGCACCTGACTCTGTCTGCAATCCCAGTGTTATGAATGGGGCTATGTACAAAGTAAGGTGCTACTCAAGTGTATAAGAGCAGCAGAATCAAGTGAGTAAGGTTGCTTCATGTGAACTGCTGTATGTTTGGCACGTCTAATACAGAATGTCTTCAGAATAGTGGTTTGTTTGTATTCCCCAGCTTGCAGCATGGATGTCCATACAGGACTGGATATGCAAGGGACAAATTATAATATAACTACTGCTGACAGCTATCAACAGTGTCAAAAGAGATGCACCAATGACTACAACTGTCAATTTTTTACATATGCTTCAGGAGCATTTCACAGTGCAGACTTTCGGTAAATAACATTTTGACTCTTCTAACTGAACAGCAGTATGGCTTAGCACTGTAATTCACAGGAAAAATTTAAGAAAAGGGAATCTAAGGAAGTAGCATTCACATTGCATTGTTCTCTTTGAAATGTAGAAATTAATCACAAATATATCCTTTTCCTATTCAAATCAGGTCTAGACTTATTGGTAGGAAACGGTCTGTAGTGGTTTAACTTCAGTTTGTTCATGGGTGCAAAGGCAAGCTTGGTATTACAGTACTGGAGAGTCTAAAATGCAGGGGAGATGTAAAGATTGCAAGTGATATTGGCTATCATTCTCTAGTCAATTACAAGTTATTGCCACCCCTCTTTTTCAGTGTTCCCACCTGTGAAATGGGGATAATGATACTTCATTCCCTTGTAAAGTACTCTGAGATCTCTGAATGACAAGTGCTAGATAAGAGAGAGGTGTAATTGTTGTTGTTAGAATGCGGATATTGTTAAATTCTAATCTTATTACTAGAGTATTTTGTTTGATTTAATAGAAAAAGCAACTGAGGAAGCTATGTCCCTGATCCTTCACTAAGCTCCATCTGCACAGCACCTGCACAGTGTCCCACTGATCTCAGTGATTAAAGGGATCCACATGCATTCAGCTCAGTGCCAGATCAGGGACCTATGATGAATTTTAAAATTATTACTGATGACTACTATATTATTGCCATTATTGTTACTATGATTAAAGTTTATGCTATTGTTTCTTTGCTGGTATATTTAAAAATGTAAGTTAAGTTTCAATGATAATAATACAACTGCTGATGCTCTACAGAAAACTTTGACAAATATTCTATTCCTATCCTATTACTCTATATTTGAACAGCTCAATACGTTCCTGTTCTTGCTGTCGCTTAGGCATTGTCACAGTTCAGGGCAACAGCACCTATATTCCTCCCTATGGTCCACCAAGGTCACACACTCTAGGTGCCTTTTCCTTCACTGTCACCTCTCTTGAGTAGCGACCTGCGTCTCTCATACGCCTCACTGGGGTTTTTCCAGGATGCACAGTTCCATGCCTACACTGTGATATTCCCAGCAAGCCAGACGACCTAAGCAGATCAGTGTCTGCACTTTGCTTCATCTCCAGAGGCTATAAACAGAGTAATTGCCAGCAGTTACAAGTTATCACACAGCTTTTTTCTAAGCTAACACATTTATTTTTAAGGTAAAAGCATTACAGAGAACACACATTAAAAATAATAAAAGATCTTACACACATGCTAAAAAAGCTTGCGAGCGGCCACCCACTAGTTTTATGGGGCCCTAGAAGACCAAGTCCTTCCAACCTTGATGCAAGGGTTGGGGTCCCCCCTTGGACAAAAGGCCCTATCCATTTTCTGGATCAGAAGGAAGGCCCCAAGTCAGTTTAAACTCAGGTTATTTATCCACAAATCCATTTTTGTCTGGCACAATTTCAATATAATCCTCTGAACTCCCAAGCCTCATATCACATCTCTCTCCTAGAAAGGTTACATACAATCCTGGCCCACAAAAATACATAAACTTTGCATTTAATACAATAAGTCTTTTCAAGGATATTGCAGGAAATTGCCATGTTTGTCACAGACACTACCATAATAAAAATTATTACTAATAATCAAATTGCACTATTAGCAAATATCTTCTGTATTTTTCTGCCCCATTGCATATTTTTTGAGAAATTTACATGAAAGTTGGACCTTTTAAATATAACATTTTATTTTTTTCATTCCCCAACACAATACATCAGTGTGTTCATTTGCCAACTTACATTTTTAAGGCAATATTATACCAGATACTTAATGGAGACAATAATAATTTTCTGCTAACAGGAATATTATGCTGTTTAATTAGTTCATGCTTGTAAAATGCTACTATATAAAGTGCTAAGGTTCCCCAATGCACACCAAATCCTGCAGTAGCTGTGAGTCTGTAGCTCTCAATTTCCCAGTTTATTAGGCTCAAAGTCCCTTGCAAACTTTTAAAATTGTGACAATTATGACCAGGTATCTGGGCTCCACTTCTTCCCCAGTATTTGACGGAATATTCTTCCTCTCCTTCCCATACATTTCATTTAAAATTCACCGCAAAGAATCCTCTTATTAATCTTCCCAAAAATCCCAGGGTAGGCTCAGTGCATAGTGGTGAATCAAGGTGAATAGGGATCACTTACAGTGTTTTCCTCCAGTCCTCAGAAGTATCACAGGCCTACCCCACAAAGCTCAGGTTAGTGCTCTAGGAAGTGATTATAAAACAGGGTACCATGAACTGGGACCTGAGAAGCTAAATGATTAGTAGTTGTACTGTGTTTGTGCTGTGACCCTGTCAGATCTTACAAGCTAAACAGGGTTCAGCTAATCAGTATGGGAGGCTCTGCTCCGCCAAACCCCTCACTGCCTGTTCTTCCCTGTGTATTGTGGCTGGGAAGTATTGCTGGTGTAAGAGCAGAGAGAATTCTCCAAGGGCCATTTCTGCCAAGTTTAAGTCCCCGTGAGCAGCACAAAGTTGACTTCATGGATTGAAGAATCTGGTTTGTTGTCCTACTAAATAAGTTTTTTCCCCCCATTCAGTAACAAATGCTTCTTGAAATATAGCAGGATGGGAACACCAACCAGTATAAGACTGCTTAATAATGTTGTATCTGGATTTTCATTAAAGCCCTGCCAACTTTCTCAAACAGGTAACTATTTACATCTCTATTGATTTAACTTAGATTGAAAGGAAATGGAATGACAAGGTGTTCTATACAGACTTCATGTGTACAAGTGTTATATGTATGATGTAAAAAGACAGTAGTATCAACTCATTCCTTTTTTGGAATCTGTAGCTAGTAGCCTATGTCAGTAAACTTCAAACTACAGGTTCTGACTCTTTTAACTTTCCTCTCTTATCATTGCTATGGGAAATGCCTTTGGAGATGAAGATCTCAAAATTTTGATTCTGTGTTTTACCTTTGCATCATTTATACATAAAATTGTAAGATAAAATTCCATCAAAGTCAGAAGATCAGGAAGAGAGCCAAGTTTGCTGCTTCAAATTATGTGCAGTGTATACACTTGGGGCTTCGCTACACTATCACTTAAGTCAATATAACTTATGTCGCTCAAGGGTGTGAAAAAACTACCCCTGAGCGACGCAAGTTGTATTGACTTAAAGCGGTGTCCACACCACACTATGTAGGCAGGAGCTGCTCTCTCCCAACGTAGCTTCCGCCTCTCGTTGAGGTGGAGTAATTATGCCAATGGGAGAGCACTCTCCTGTCGGCATAGTGAATCTTCACCAGACGTGCTACAGCGGTGCAGCTGCGCCGATGTAGCGTGGAAATGTAGACTCACTCTTGGAGACCTTTAAAGCAAGCATAAAACTGACCAGAGAATAAGTTTTCTGTAAAATATGCAAATCCTGTTGCTAAGTCTAATGTACGATTTGAGCCTGTTCCTACTATCCAGGCAAAATTCTCAGGACTGCAGGCTCAGATTCTGGGTATTATTCCCTCCTGTACTTAATTGTAACATCCTGCTGCAACCTTTTCTTATCTCTCTCATCCTCCTCATATTGCCTGGCATTCTCCTATCTTAGTTGTGACATTGTTCTTCTTCATGCATTATCTTAGTTCACAGATTCATAGACTCCAAGGCAGGAAGAGATCTCGGTGATCATTTATCTACTCTGAGCTCCTGTATAACACAGGCCATAGAACTTCCTTCACTAGAAATCTCTTCTAATAATTTTAACACCATTTTGTATTTCTTGATCTTTCTGTTATTTGTCTTTTTCTGCATTAGAGTGTCTCATCAGACTCTGCTAGTCCCATTATAGAAATATTCTCTGGAAACGATCTCAAAAATAGTGTAATCCAACTCTTTACAATATTAATATGAGCAATGATGACACCTGCTCACTAAAGTGCAGAAGATAATGAAGAGGAAGTCATGGGATAGGGGTGTGAATAAGGGAGAAGATGTTAAGAGGTATCATCAGTGTCCATACCAACCATACAGCAGTAGCAACTAATGAATGGCTTTTCACATTGTCCAGTTTTAGTTTATATTAGATAGACACACACATACACACAAATGGATATGGAAGAAATTCCATTGACATTTAGTGAATCACACTCACTGGTTTTGGCCATTATAGATGGGAGGCTAAAATATAGGGCAATAAAATGTGTTTTTAAGTATGAGAAAAAATTGAGACCAATTTGAAATCTTATCAAAAGAATTGCATGAGTTACAGTAGTTTTGATGTCACAAGTAGCTATCACAAATGTCCTGAAATCAAACTACTAAATGCATTTGAAAAATATTTGTCTTTTTCCTTTTGCTTCTTGAAATAAATGAGAAAAGAAAGAAGGAATGAAGGAGCGCAAAGAGAGATCTTTTTAAGATGTTCATAAAAATATGATTTCTTATTAAACTCTTATGATATCCTTCAAACACAGAGAAAAACTAATAAGGCTTGTATATAAATTCATCTCAGTATTCTGATATCAGAAATTACTAGAGTTTGGATAATTTTTTTCTTCTTTTATACAGATTGTCGTATGGACATTTTTCAACAAACAGTATTCTCAGGAACTGAGCTTACAAGTGTTTTCACTCCCGATAGCTTTGTATGTCGAACAATTTGTACTTTTTATCCAAACTGCTTATTCTTTACATTTTTTGCCAGGGAATGGAAAGTAGAAACACAAAGGTGAATATGACAGTTAATTTTTAAAATTCTAATTAGAAGTATTAAAAATACTTATGCCCATTTTTAATAACAAACAATAAAAGTTCTATTAGTATAACCATGGGGATGCTCACTAAAGTACAGCTTTACAAATGTTTTATTCATATGTGTGTGGTATCAAAGGGGACATTTAATCTCTCAAAGGGCCAAGTTCTTTCCTCCAATGTGCATGGGGGGCTGTTATTAAAATTGCATATCTAGAGGCATCATAAAAGTTAATCAGAAAATACATATCAAAGAGGGAATAAACTTCCAATTCTCCTAAATAATCAAAAGATGAATCCTTATTAAACTTTTAAAACAGGTATCCGAAGCTCGGGCTCTGAAGCCAACCCTCTCTCTAGGCTTCAGAGCCCAAGCTCCAGCCTGAGCTGCACCTTCAAAGCACTGTCTACACAGCTATGTATAGAGCACTAGTGTGAGCCCCACTAGCCTGAGTCTGTCAGTCCAGGCTGGGCAAATTGCTACTGTGGGCTGTGGAGACATACCCATAAAGTCTTATGTGAAAAGAATGTTAAGGTCATAGGCACCAACTTCCTCAGGTCCCGGGGGGTGCTTAACCCCCACTTCGCCCCAGGCCCTGCCTGCGTTCCACCCCTTCTTCCAAGCCCCCACTCCTGCCTGCCTCTTCCTGCCCCTGCCACTGAGCAGCTGATCATGGCAGGTGGAAGGCACTGGAAGGAAGATGGAGGAGCTGATCAGCGCAGCCGCCAGTGGGTGGGAGGTGCTGGTGGGGGGGGGGCAGGTAGGGGACAGCACTGATTGGTGGGGCCACTGGTGGGTGCTGAGCACCCACTATTTTTTCTCATGGGTGCTTCAGCCCTGGAGCACCCATGGAGTCAGCACCTATGGTTGAGGTTGCCATTTCAAGGGTGCTATGTGCAGACTGACGAGCAATACTACTTTGGAAAGCTCTGGCTCTGGGAGCATGGCACATGCGCATAACCCTCATTGGGATACAGATAGGGACCAACATCTCAAAGAACCTCCAGTTACAGGTAAGTAACCTCCTCTTTCCTTGCAAAGTTAAGGCTGTGCAGAACCTAAACTCATCCCTTCTGCATAATCATTATTACCATGCAGTTTTTAATAGAATAACCACATGACATTTCACAAAAATACTACCATACACTTTTTTTCTAGCATATTAGATGTTGAACCATGGAACCGCAGCATTCTCTTAATATCTTTTTATATATGGAATTATTTTTGCAGAAATGTAAAACAATACAGATAAAAAAAGAGCAGGACTTGGAAGTGCTGCTGCTTTGCAAAACCTTGGTAATAACAGGACAGATCCTCAACTGGTACAGTGCAGTGCTATGCCAATTTACAGTGTCTAATTTCCCTATAGCCAGATTGTGCAATTTACAGTTTGATGTACACTGGGGGGCATTTAGTTTGGGAGATTGGTGTTGGGAGATTCAGTGACTTAATACTATTTTTAATTTTTCTTTTAGAAATCTTTGTTTCCTTAAGACCTCAAGAAATGGGATACCACATAAACGTGTAGAAGGAGAAAATGCTATGTCTGGTTTTAGTCTTCTAAATTGCAGAAGATCTTTTCCTGGTAAAGCACGCATTACAATAAAAAACATATCAATTTCAAATGATTAATTTTAATAAGCAATAGAAAATTAGTTTGAGAATGGAACACCAGTGCAGGGAACATGTTGATTTATTGACATATGCAATGTTAATGCCTTACAGCCTGCCATTCTGGCACTTACACGGACACAAACTTTTTGGGAGATGAATTGAATGTTACCTATGTTAAAGGACACAGAGCTTGTCAGCAAGTTTGCACAGACACAGTCCGCTGCCAGTTTTTTACTTATTTTCCACTCCAAGAATCATGCAAGGAGGAAGGGTAAGATAATTTTTTGTAATGTTTCAAAGTTTGCTGAAGAAGTCATACAGCAAGTATATTAGGTAAAAAATTATAATCTAATCCATATATTCATTTGATCTACAGTAAATGCAAATGCTGCTTGAGAATGTCCTCAAATGGATCCCCAACTGGAATAGTGCATGAGAAAGGAAGGATCTCTGGCTACACATTAAGGTTATGTAAAAAAAAAGCCAGCACTGGTAAGCAAAAGTTTCACTTAATAAAGCTGTGCAGAGTTAACGGGCAAAATTCCACGATGGTGTATAGCTCCATTGACATCAATATGAGTAAACCTAATTACCACCACTACTCACATAAATGTTATCTTTTTCCATGAATAGTCCCACAAGGTGTTATTCTACAAGAGTAAGAGTGGCAGAATCTGGTGGTAAATAATGTGCATGGTGTTAAAACAATAGATTTACACTGAGATCATACTCATAAAGGGATCAGAATTAAGTAGGTTTCAGTGTAGTAGCCGTGTTAGTCTGTGTCAGCAAAACAAAAATAAGAAAGAAAAACTTGTAGCACCTTAGAGACTAACAAATTTATTTCAGCATAAGCTTTCGTGGGTTGTTACCCACTTCATCGGATGCATGGAATGAAACATACAGTACACAGATATTTATACAGTCAGAGAAACATGATAAGGTCGAGAAAGGTTTTTCTTCCCCTGCTGTTATGGTTCCTCTCAACTAATTCGCCTCTTAAGGTTGGTCTATGCACCTCGACCTTATCATGTTTCTCTGACTGTATAAATATCTGTGTACTGTATGTTTCATTCCATGCATCCGATGAAGTGGGTAACAACCCACGAAAGCTTATGCTGAAATAAATTTGTTAGTCTCTAAGGTGCTACAAGTTTTTCTTTCTTATTTTAGAATTAAGTAGGTGTCACTTTTCCTCTTAGTACTTAGCTGATGCTCTAGACGAGGCTGAAATTCCACTGGTGGGTGAAATGTTTCCAACGTATAGTTCATATATCATTTGCAGATCACTTTCAGATCTTTTGGGATGCAAACTGCTAAATAAAACTGTACAGGCTTTTATATTCTTTCCATAGTGTGTATGAAACCATCTAAATCAGATGAAAGAGTTGTTGGAGGGACGGATTCTGTCCCTGGTGAATGGCCATGGCAAGTGAGCTTGCAAGTCAAGTTATCTACTCAGAGACATCTCTGTGGAGGGTCAATTATCAGCAATCAGTGGATTCTAACAGCTGCGCATTGCATTGATAAGTGAGTACTGCTCATAAAGGAATGAATTAGTGTAAGGTCTTTCTGACACCATGTGAGGTCTCAGTTAACACCTGTATTTCACAAAAAATAAATAAAAATAGTAAAAATGAAGAGTAGGGAGGAAGCAACTATTTTAATGAAACCAAAAGGTGAGATTTTTAAAGCAGAAAATTCGGGTTTCCACAACAACTGGAGCTCAGCACTACTGTCCTGTTATGAGAAGACACTTCCTGTACCAGTATTTTCAGTCATTTATAATGTCTTTTAAAACTCCACAGACTGAAATTTCTCAGGCTTGTTTTCAGCTCAAAGGTGAATTTCACTGGAAAATGTTGTCAAGTTCTGTGTGGCCACTGTACAGTGAGTGTGGAAAAAATGTATTTTTCAACAAGTTATTTTTCCCTCCAAAGGATGTTGTGTTCCGAGGGCTTTTGTTGAAGACAAAATTTGTCAAAGACTTGGACATGAATGGAGATTAGTGTCTTTGACATTTTTAAGAAAGTTTGTCTACGGATAAAGTGTTGAATAATTGCATACAGTGTTGAACATGAGCTGTATGCTAATCTCTGGGATTGCTCTAACCTGTTCTAATCTATGACAGCTGGTAATAGCCCCTAGGATCTGGTTGCTGAAAATAGCTAGAATACAGCAGCACTGTATCCATGCCCTCTTCTTCCCACAGCACATCCCCCAACGCTGGTTGTGAGACATAACAACTAGCTCTTTGCTAGTTGAGGACTCTGCCATGCTAGGGGAACTCTCCGCTGGCAAGATCTGGTCAATTTCCATTCTGTTTGCCTGGAGTAGTGTCAAGGGGCTGGAGCACCTCAGAGATTCTGCCCTACTCTGTTTAAAAGTTCCTGAAAACGGGGATTTACACTGGAACTAATCTCTAGAGTATAATTACTAGGATGTTAAATTTGAAATGCTTCATTTTAAGCGACTCATTGTATGACTCATTGTATAGCCTGTCCCTCTTCTAAAACTTCTTTGTATAAATCATTTATTTTTGTGTTCCAATTATTACTGATTTGTAAAACTACCATGGAATTTAGTGCAGCCAGCAAGTACTGAATGCTAGAGTACACAGAAACATACAATACACACTTTTAATGGTTGACAAGTTTGAGAGTACATATGAAGCCATTAATATTTTGGAGACCAGATATACACAACTGACATTCAGCTGCTCCCTTTGCCTCATAGTGTTGTCTACATTTTAAAAAAGTAGTTCATCCTGTCAGTTACTGATGAAAATGCTGTCTCTGGATGCTTCCCCAGTGCTGTGGGAACCATGCTGAACATGAAGGAGATGACAGGTGACAGGCCCAAAAGAAGGAGAGCATTGATCCAGTAACATAGGCTACCTTTAGTCACATGGACCTCAGAATCAGGCACCTTACTCTGACACCCTTAGATAAGATTACTTGCAAACTCTGGCCCAGAGTGACAAGTCCAATAGTATAAGATTATCCTTACATGCATGTTATCAAAAGTTTATTTATAGGAGTAGAATTTTACCAATATTTTAAAAGACAAGAGGGCACCCTACTCAAAGAAAAATAGCTTTAGTCTGTTGATGGAAAATTAATTAACTAATATTTGCCAGGTGACACATACAGTTTCTGGAGAAAATCAATTTAAGATAATTTATATTACTTAATTTATGCATTTACAGAACTTTTAACAGTGACTTAATAGAATAATACTGAAATCAAATAATCTCATACAAAGTCACTAGTACATGTACTCATATGAAATTTGAATCTAGAGAAATGAACTGGAATTTTTCATATAGCTCTATGTAATTACATTTTCTCCTCTACATTTAGAGTAATCTCTATATTAGATAGGTCCTTGAATATACTCTACTGGAATTTACATTTCCAATTCTATTTTGGCTAATAAAAAAATGGCACTCTGAACTCAATGGAAAGACTCACATTGACTTCAATGTGGCTTGGATCAGGCCCTTAGGAAGGAAAATAAGGAGAGAAGAAACTAAAAAGAGACCAGAAGGGAGAAAGAGAAAGACGACAAGGGATCAGAAAGAATGGGAATATAAAGAAGAGAGAAAGCTGATGTGAAGATGGGAATTTAAATGAGAAGAGGAGCAGGAGACATGCAAAGCAGAGGAGAGGGAAAAGCTGAATCTCTTTTTAGTTTGACACTATGAAAATGCAGCAATGGAGAGAGTGGCATCAGTGCTCTCTTCTGTGCACCCAGGGGTAACTGAAAACACTGGCACCTGCAAACAATATAAAATAGTGACATTCTCTGAACCTGAGATTGTTTGTTTGTCTTTTTCCTTTAGTCTTGAGAATCCCAACATTTGGCGTGTTTATACTGGCATTTTAAAACTATCAGAAATAAATGAGGATACACCTGTCTTCAAAGTCCAAGAGATTATTATTCATCCTCAATATGTGATCGCAGAAACTGGATATGACATTGCCTTAATGAAACTTGATAAACCTATGAATTTTACTGGTACATAGAATATTACATTATTATACAATTATTTCTCTAAATTTGGAAGCCTGGAAGGGTGACCTAATGGTAGTTCTCAGCACTGCTGTGTATGAAGCGAGGGTTCCTTTACTCGAACATACAGCTGGTGGGTTCTGAGAGGAGTCAGAACCTGGGAATGGGTGACAGGTGATGGATCACTTGATGATTACCTGTTCTGTTCATTCCCTCTGGGGCACCTGGCATTGGCCACTGTCGGAAGACAGGATACTGAGCTAGATAGACCTTTGGTCTGACCCAGTATGGCTGTTCTTATGCTCTTATGAGTCTCACCCTGTCTACCTTGGACAGGAACATAGTGGTAACATACAGTCTGCAGTGAGAAGCCTATGAAGAAGAATAGCATCAGGGCTTCAATGGGGATAAGAGAACCTTAAGGTTAAATCTTTCTTCTGACTAAACTAATATTTTAAATTAAATTTTAGATTTACAACAGCCCATATGCTTGCCATCAAAAGAAGAAACAAACACAATTTATACACACTGCTGGGTGATCGGATGGGGTTACACAAAAGAACAAGGTACAGACAAATATTTGACCCATGAATACCTATATTTTCAAGGACAATGTCATGCTGATACTTGTGAATAGGAACTGAGGTTTCACTCTACATGTAAGGCAGTGTATTTGCTCACTATTTTACTTATATGAGCTCCCACCAGAATGAGTTTGCATGAATAAGACTATTCCTAAACTATACAAGGACCCTTTAGATTTATATGTATATGTCTTCTAGAAGCCTTACTGATGTTACAACTGTGATTGCAGTTTACTCCTTGTGTTATGTCACTTCACATTGTATGCTCAGTGCATTCCCAACAAGTCACAAATATATGTCACATACACTGATGGAAATGTGATAATGAGGTAAATGATGCCAATTTGTTGGTCCATAGGATAGCCATCCATTCCATAGTGCATCCATATACCTGTTATACATTTAGGGTCTGGTCCTTCAAACATTTACACATTTGAGTAATTTTTCTTACATGGGGCTTGATTGGGAACCCCTTACTCATCCTAGTGAGCAGTTATTCACATGAATATTTCCCCTGACCATTGTGAGGAGATGGTTCACAATCTAGCCTATTGAGTCAAGGCACTTCAGCAAACCTCCATATTATGGCAGGAAATAAGGCGAGGGATGATATCTTAAATAAGTGGCTCTCAGAACATAATTATGATGGGTGTGAAGCTCTTGTAGAACCCAGAGTGAGGAGGAAAGAGCTGATTGGCTGGCTGAGCTGTCGGTCACCCAGAGAGAGGGGAGTATCTTCTCTTCCTACCAAAGGATTCTGGGTAGGAGAGCCCTTTGTAAAACTCCCCAGTTTCCAGTTGAGAGTGAGAGTTGCATTAGGAAAGGTCACTTGAAGGAACCTGGGCCCACTGGAGTTGTGTAATGGAATGTATTCCTTTAAAAATTATTTTAAAAATGTGAGCTTTTTTTTTTTAAACCCTCTGGTCTTGCTACTTATTAGACAACCTAGCTGCTGCACTTTGCCAGAATTATATAGGTATGGCTGAGGCCTCACTGAAAATCAGGTCCTTTTTTAAAATTCACTGATCTACAGCTAAAAAAAATGGAGTACATTTTTTGCTCAAAAAATATTCACTTTAGGTTGAAATTGCCAAAGAAGAAGGTGTTGGTATCAAAGCACAAGTTTTCAAAAAGTTATAGACCTGTGACATGAATGTGTGATTCTGATATCACTTATTCAAATTTTACATATTGTAACTCTTTTGATTTTATTAGCGGCACATTCTTCTTTCACATTGGTGTATATATGATCAGATTCAAGGCTAGAGTGTTTTTAAAGAAAATTCTGTCATGATCTTTGTTACAGTTATTGCCACCAGGCAACCACTATAATATAACCCCAGCATTGCCCCAAATTCTTTTAATCTCCATTGTAAAAAGTGAGTATCAAAGATTTATTAAACAATTATAAGTTTATTGACTAAAATCACAAGAGGTTACTCACAAAGACCCCAATTTTGTGATTTAAGAAATGGAAATGCTTGAGAATACAACCTTGATCTGAAATGCATGATTTTAGTATGTTAAGTACAGAAATCCAGTATAATTTTTTCATTTCTAGCTGTTTGTTAATCTAGACAACAATATGTAGCTAGAATAGATATTTCCCTCTCAGTCTGTCTAAAGAGCAAGCCCAGAAACAAAAAGATTGAGCTTTGTTTTGTTTGTATAGCCCTGTACCTTGCTTTTGAACAATAAAAAAATAAAATTGTATATGTTATTATATTACATAGGGATCGCTCCTTCACCCACCTTCCTACTCTGATTTGAGAGCTAATGTTTAATGTGAAATTTGATGAATTTACACAAATAAAATATGTTAGATTCCTTCAAATCTAATGACTCAGTGCCTCTATCACTGTTGTCAGTTTCAATGCATGCACATATCTGCATGTGTTTAAATAGCTAGGGTCTGAGCACCACAGCTGTTGCAGCTGGGGACTCTAGATGCTACTCTAATGCAAATACATAATTATTAATAACAGGCAGTGCTCACAACTACTTGCAAAAACAGGAATACAGTCTGCAAGTGACCCTCTCCTGAAATCCTCAGGGAACAGTGGATTCACAGCTAGCTACACAGGGAGTTTTGGGGATTGCACAGTAGTCAGTTACCCACATTGTTTGTTGATGCAAATATGGAAAATGGTAGATATTAATATGGTGCCTAACTGCACTGTCAGCATGGGTGCCACTGAGTGCAGCGTCCACAGTGAGTAGCCGGTGATAACAGGTGCCTCAGTCCAGCACCTTAGCAGCAATATGGGGGAGGTGAGGAGGAACCCACATGTACTCTGTGGGGACAGACAATATGCCATGTGTAAAGGACACTGAGCAGTACCAGAGCAAGCAGCATAGTAAATTCAAGATCTAGCCATGCCACACACCATAGCCTGTTGCATCACACCCAGAGGCCACACTAATAGTGACCAGGGGCAGCCTAGTATGTGGCTAGACAGGCAACCAGAGGCACCTATAGGTGGTGACATGTGACACCTACTTCACCTTTACCCCTTCTCCCATCGGGGCTGATGATGTACCTTAACTTGCCCTCCCGTACCAGCTCTGTCAAGAATCCATGGAATTACTCTGGATTTACACTGTGTTATCTGAGTAGAATCTAGCCCCTGGTGCTTGCACATTCATGTTGAGTGGGCTCTTGTTCAGTGCGCCCTCTTTGTAATAACTCCACATTGGGATTCCTAGAGTTTTATTTTCCTTGTTTTGATACAACTGACACTTCTGTGATCTTAGCCATGTATTGTGTTGCTTATAGATCAAGTGCAAGATATTCTTCAGAAGGCTACTATTCCTCTAGTATCAAATGAAGAATGCCAGACAAGATACCAGCAGGACAGAATAGACAGCAAGATGATTTGTGCTGGTTATAGAAAAGGTGGACAGGATGCTTGTAAGGTAATGGGACGATAAGTGCACAATCATGCATTCTAATCACTGGCTACAATCTTGTAGCAACACTTAAAAATAGCATCAGCTATTAAGAAATAGATGGATGCATGGATATATACATGGCTATAACATAAATTCTCACTTGTATCTGCCAAAAGCATAGATAAGTGAGACAAAGATGGAACCCTTTTTAGCTAACACGCAGGGACAATAATGCACGCAGATGTAGATATTGGTTGCAACTCTGTTGGATCGTGTTAAGTAGAAATTTGTCTAAATGAATGAAAAATATGTAGACGTTAACTTTCCTGAAACACATGAGCCTGATACAAACCCCAGTAGCCCAGATCTTCAAAGGCATTTAGGTGCCTAGCTTCCATTGAAATCAGTTTAAATTAAGCACCTAATAACTTTGAGGATCTGGGCCTGTGTTATGCAGTGCAATTCCGTGGAAACGGATGGATTTACAATGGTTTGAAATGGGAGTAATGCTGTGGTGAATGAGACCCTTCTTTGTAAAAGAAGTACTAACCAAAACCATCTTTTGCACATCCTGTCTTTTCCTTCTGTGATACAGGGAGACTCAGGTGGGCCATTATCATGCAAACATGAGGAAATCTGGTATGTGGTGGGCATTACCAGCTGGGGTGAAGGATGCGCTCGCCCAGAACAACCAGGTGTCTATACAAAAGTGGCGGAATATGCAGACTGGATTCTAGAAAAAACCATGTAGCATAAGAAAATTCTTGAAAATATTTGGATACTTAAATCATGGCATGAAACAATAATCCTGAAAGCAATGTTGTGACACATGTTGAAATACTGTAAATTGTGGTCTTCTTTAGTCTATAGCACAGCAGATAGACTTAGTAAGGAAGAAATGCAAGAATGAATTGACTTTATTATTGTATGTAATAAAAAGATCAATAAAAATAAAATCCTGTTTTATAGTCACTATATCTGGAATAATAAAGACTATGTTCTAAACTGTTGATTTCCACTGCATACCAATAATCATTCTACTGTACCTAGTCCCTCTCCCACTGAAGTCAGTGAGAAGATTTGCCTTTCTCTTCAGTGAGAAAAGGATCTCAGCCTGTAGCATAAGAAAGAGGTGAATGAACACAGATACATTCTGGGTTCAGAAACAAGCATACAAAATTTAGGACAGTCTTGGCTGATGCTGCCTCTACAAGGTTCAATAGTCATTAGCCTCAGGCTGGGATTCAATATCAAAACATTTTTCAGCTCCTTTCTTGGGATTTTCATGTGCTCTGTTTGGTGACAAGATGGTTATTTACCATTGGTGATGTGAGAAGGTTAATAGGATAGGGGATCATTGTTAGTGGAATATGTATTCTCCTGAAGTAACATTTAGATTATTACAAGGAAGGAGGGCACACGATTTCTATAATTGTTTAGTAAACTTCATACAACGATATTTCTGTACTGCCCATCCCTATAGCAGCTAAGCCCTGCACAAGCACATTTTTACATTGTGTCTTTTATATTTACTTTAAACTTATTTCTTCAAAAACAATTTTTTTATGAAGGATGAGAATGGAATCTAGTCAGATCTCTTGGTGCTCCTTCAGTGAATGGGTTAGTTATGCATCGTAACATTAATATCTCTTTTTTTTAATGTTCTGTAACTTTGCCTGAAAGTCGCCTTGACGGCTACTTCTAAGACTGAAATCTGAAATGGGATTTCAGATTTTTAATGGGGTGGTAAACACAACAGCAGCATTCGCTTTTCTTGAATTGGCACTGACCATGGTTTATTCTCCTTCACACTTACAGACGAATTGCTGGTTGGAGCAGAACTTATAAGAACAACCATACTGCGTCAGACCAATGGTTCATCTAGCTCAGTATGCTGTCTTCTGACAGTGACCAGTGCCAGATGCTTCAGAGGGAATGAACAGAACAGGGCAATTATTGAGTGAGCCAATCCCAGCATCCGGCAGCCAGAGGCTTAGGGAGACACAGAGCATGGGGTTGCATCCCTGACCATCCTGGCTGGTAGCCATCGATGGACCTATCCTCCATTAACTTATCTAGTTCTTTTTTGAACCCAGTTATATTTTTGGCCTTCACAACATTCCCTGACAGTGAGTTCCAAAAGCTGACTGTGCATTATGTGAAGAAGTATTTACTTTTGTTCGTTTTAAACAGCTACCTACAATTTAATTGGGTGACCCCTGGTTCTTATGTTATGTGAAGGTGTAAATAACATTTCCTTAT
Source organism: Macrochelys suwanniensis (assembly GCA_033296515.1). Classification (NCBI taxonomy): domain Eukaryota; kingdom Metazoa; phylum Chordata; order Testudines; family Chelydridae; genus Macrochelys; species Macrochelys suwanniensis. The sequence continues at coordinate 81,448,261 of CM065779.1, forward strand.
TCACTTTCATTTATTCACTTTCACTATTTACTATTTGCTGCTCTCCATTCTGAAAAGTGACCATTTTTTCCTACCATTTGTTTCCTGTTTTTTTAATCTAGTTACTGGTTGTGATGGACCCAGGTCAGTTGGGTACAGCAAAGTAGTCCTATTGGGATCCGGGAAGTGGGCTTCGCCCGCCCACTGCTAAAGGATCCCCCCCGCAGCTTAAGGGGAGGGATCCACAGGACCCGCAGGATACCAAGTGATTCCGGGGGACAAAAAATGAAAAAACAGATACGGGAGTGCGGTCAAAGGGTCAAACGAAGTGAACCAGATGGGGACACCGAGCAGAGAACCCCGGACTGCGCCCACTGCTCCTCAAAGGCGTCAAGGGAGCCAGTGGACACTGCCCAGAGGAACTCTGCCCAGATACGTGAACGAACAGAGGATCGGAAATAGGCCCCACAGTCACATACAGCAGAGTAGTAGAAGGCAGATATACTGGCCACTGGATATGCAGTTTTCTGTTCCCTGACTGACCAGAGCGGGGGCTGCTCCAGGCTAGGGTGGACACATGACACCAATTAGCCTGCAAAGAGTCAGTTGAAGCCATTAGGCTAATGAGAACACCTGAATCCAATTAACCTGCAAAGAGTCAGGTGAGGCCGTTAAGCTAATGTGAACACCTGACTCTAATTAAGGCCCCTCTGATACTATAAAAGGGCTCACTCTGGTTGGGCTGGGGAGAGCTAGGGAGCCAGAGGAGAGGAAGTGCGGCTGAAGGCTGGGTAATGAAGACACCCTCAGGCCACTGGAAGGGAGCCCTAAGGTAAGGGTGAAGAAGGTGTTAAGAGAGAGAAGCAGGAGAGCTGTGGGGAAGTGGCCCAGGGAAATGTAGCAACTCTGGCGGTGAAAGGTCGGCTGCCAACAGCTGCTGCCATTAGGGGCCCTGGGCCGGAACCCGGAGTAGAAGGTGGGCCCGGGTTCCCCCCAGCCCGCCACTACAGAAACACCTCCTGGGAGGGGAAGACAGGTGCCCCTATCAGGACAGGAGGCTAAACTGTTCTTGAATAAGCCTGTAGGGACAGCAGAGACTGTGGGAGTTCTCTCACCAACCTCCTTGCTGGCTTATGATGAAAAGGGCTCAGTAGACTGTAACCCTGGCCCTAAAGAGAGAAGGGCTATGTGGAGGGTCGCAGTGAGCCTCTGAGGCTAGCATAAAGCGCCTGGAAGCGCAGGACCCACGGGGACAAAGTAAGAGCTCTGCCACATGGTCCATTAGAGGATCTTCCCTCTTATCCTATGACAGCTTTCTTTGCTTAACAGCTTTTGGAGAGGGACCTCATCAAAGGCTTTCTGAAAGTCCGAGTACACTATATCCACTGGATCACCCTTGTCCACATACTTGCTGACACCCTCAAAGAATTCTAATAGATTGGTGAGGCATGATTTCTGTTTACAAAAGCTGTGTTGATTCTTGTCCAGCAAATCACATTCATCTATGTGACTGATAATTCTGTTCTTTACTATAGTTTCAGCCAATTTGCCTGATAATGGTTAGGCTTACCGGCCTGAAATTGCCTGGATAGTCTCTGGAGACTTTAAAAAAAATCTGCATCACATTAGCTATCATCTAGTCATCTGGTACAGTCTGATTTAAGTGATAGGTTACATACCATAGATAGTAGTTCTGCAATTTAATTTGTGAGTTACTTCAGAACTATTGGTTGAATACCATCTGGACCTGGTGACCTATCTCCATGCCATTGGACTTGTAGGTGGTTTGTGGAGACCAGCTAAAGCTCAGTCAATAGCAATTAAACTTACATGACCAAGTGCTGAAATGGTACTATTTACATGAGGTAAGGCCATCATGGTCTGTGATTTGGAGGGTGTGTGGGTAGCAAGGGATGGAAATAGGTGATCTATCTGAGGGAGGAGTCAAGTATTACTCCATTCAGAGACTTCCTATGTTATTATTTCCTTAGCATATATTTTACTGTGCAGATCTCTAGCTTGAGGAAGAATCCTGGTTACTTTATCTTTAAAACATCGAGATTGCTTTTCTCCTTTTCACAAATATATTTTGTGTGACAGATAACAGACATATTTCACTGCCAGTATCACAGCAAACTACTGTGAGGAAAATAGGCAGCAAGAAAGTATTATTTTTAAATGTTGTAAGGCGCAATATCCCTCACTTAATGAGAGGGAAATTGCTGTAGAAATTATCATTACACAATGAAAAGTGCTCTTTGGATAACACTTGTAAATTACAATCACTGCTATTATACTGCTCCTACCGTTTAGTGATTAGAATAGGGAACTGGGAGTCAAGGCTCTTGGGTTCTCTCACAGATTCTGCAAATAACTTGTCTTGGCCTTGTCTACTCTACAAACTTTGGTTAAATCACATTATGCTGGCATAAAGCTGCCGCAGTTAGTGTATCACTTGTGAGCATGCATACTTGGCTCCTTGTACTGGCACTGAATGTACTCACCAGGAGTGCTTGTGTCCATGCACAGTGAGGTGCACCATGAGTAGGTATCCCAGTGTGCAACTTGCCATTGTCCAGCACACTTTCTTTTGGGATGGGCAATGCATGGTGGGGGTAGAAACAAATTGTGCAGGGGTGACTGGGAGTGAAGGGTCAAGTTCCCATTGTGCAACTTTCTCCATCCCATAATTTTTGCACCTCTTAAAATAATCTCACAAACCCTTATTGCACTTTTCACTGTCTAACAGAAGCATGGAGGCTGTACAGCTCTTCACTATTGTCATGAGTGTTGCAAACACAGGATGTATGATCCTACAATACATGTAGAGCTGCAAGAAGAACTGCAGCAGTGAGGAACATGAAGATTTTGTGGAGGACAGATTGCTGTGAGACATAGCAAAAACCAATTCAAGGTTCTAGGAGGTTTTTATGGAGCAGCTGCAGATGGTGGAAAGCTGCTTCTGGTCCCAAAAGACGAGCATTGACTGGTAGGGACTGCATCATAATGCAGGTTTGAGACAACAAGCAATGGTGGTGGAACTTTCAGATACGAAAGGCCACATTTCTGGATCTGTGTGCCAAGCTTGCTCCAGCCCTCCAGCGCAGAGACACCAGAGTGAGAGATGCACTGATGGTTGAGAAGCGATTGCACTGTGGAAGCTTGCAACGCTGGATTGCTACTAGAAATCCTTTTGGAGTTGGAAAATCCACAGTGGGGGCTGTTGTCATGTAAGTGTGTGGGGTCATTAATCATTTTCTGCTATGCAGGACTGCGACTCTCAGCAACGTGCAGAACATACTGGAAGGATTTGTAGTAATCATAGAATATCAGGGTTGGAAGGGACCTTAGGAGGTCATCTAGTCCAACCCCCTGCTCAAAGCAGGACCAATCCCCAATTTTTGCCCCAGATCCCTAAATGGCCCCCTCAAGGATTGAACTCACAACCCTGAGTTTAGCAGGCCAATGCTCAAACCACTGAGCTAGCCCTCCCAGGTTCCTATACCGCAGTGGGGTGATAGATGGCATGCATACCTGTATTTTAGCACCAGCCCACTTTACCACAGAGTACATCAAAAGAAAGGGCTACTTTTCTATAGTTATACAAGTATTGGTGGATCACTAGGGATGCTTCATTGACATCAGTGTTGGCTGGTCAGGGAAGATGCAGGATGCTTGTATCTTTAAGAACACAGGACTGTTCAGAAAACTGCAAGCAGGGTCATTCCTTCCCAACTGGCAGATTACTACTGGCAATATTGAAATGCCACTAGTGACCCTGGGGAGACTCCGCCTACTCCTTGGTCCCTAGCTCATGAAGGTGTACATAGAACATCTTGACAGCACCATGGAAAGATTCAAACTACTGGCTTAATAGGTGCAGAATGACAACTGAATGTGCTTTTTGGTAGATTTAAGGGATGCTGGCATTGTTTACTCACAAGATTGGATCTCTTTGAGGAAAAAAATCCCAATTTTTTGGGACAATGCTGTGTCCTGCATAATATCTGTGAGCCAATGGGAGAAAAGCTGCTGCTGGGGTGGAAGGTGGAGGTGAAGTGGGCAGTTGCACACAACAAGGGAGAGCTGCTAGGTATACTTGCCAAGCTGGGCAATCAGAAAAAGGCTTTTAAAAATGTGCAGAGTTATTAACGTTGGGAGGTGGCTTTTGGTCTCCCTGATCATTGGGCAGTGGAATTCATAATTGTGACAAGAACAGTCAGTGGCAGGCATTGTGGGACACCTGCTGGAGGACTGTTAGAATCGACATAGGTAATGCAATGACCTCAATACGTCAACCACCACTCAACACTGTTTGGGGAGGTGGTGTTGCTGTGTCACCATAACAGGGCACATACAGCAGCAGAAGACAAATGTAAATGTAGACACATGCACAGCTAGGTCAATAAAAGGCAGCTTATGTCGACTAACTGTGTAGTGGAAACCAGGCCTAAAGTTACTGAATTTCTCTGGTCCTTGATTTGCCTATGTATAAAGAGATTTGGTACCCTTTTTCATGTTTGGTATCTACTTTACTCTTAGAGTAGTCTTACTGAAATCAATGAGACTACTCATGAAGTAGGGTGCTAATCAAAGCCAGTAAAGGTATCAAAATCTGGCTCTCAATTCATGCTTTATACTGCCTTGAGATCCTCAGTTTAAGTACCGTACCTCAGCTTTGGGGTAGATTGTGACGTGGAGTGCACAACCATGCAAAGGCCGGTTCTTACTCCCCTGGACTCTCCTGTGCATGCTCGTAGTCTGTCACAGTCTAGCCCATAGTTTGCTTAGCAGTGTGAGCTAGACTATCCAAGTTTACACAAAATCACAATTCAACCATGAATTTAAAATCAAAGTCTTGGGTTAAATTGTGTCTTAGGCCTCACCCCCTTGCAGGGAGCAAGAGTGAGTGAGAATCTCCCTTACACTGTTGAATGAGTTACATGGCTATGTGCATGCTTATTCCCTTGCCAGAATTGAGGAAAGACCAGAGCTGTGGCTCTAATCCCCAACTTGCTGGGCAGCATGGCAGGGGGACCATTTTAGAGTTTTTTTGGGGGAGGGGGGAGGAACAACTTTAACTGTGATTCCAGGTGCTACTTAGGCACCTGAAAACTCTAGGGTATTTTTTTTGTGTGTGCAGATAATAACATAGAAATTAGCTGACAGGAGCACTGTATTAATTCCTATATAAAGAGAGAAAAAATATATGCAAACACCAATTAAAGCATATTTTAAGTTTAATATGTAAATTTGGAACAACCCGGAGATAATTCAGCAAGGTATTCCCAATCCCAAACCTTGAGGTATCAGTTTTGAAGCGTTAAGACAGATATCAGAAACACAGGTTTGATACTTTGTACGCTATCTTTAGTAGGGATAAATACATAGAAATAAAAGCTGCTTAAAAGCTGCTTACTTTCTCTAACAGATACACTCTGTTACTGCTATTATCTCCTCTATTTTAGTCAATTGTTTTTCACTCCATTAAAATGTATTTATTTAATTTTAATATATGTGATTATGTTTTTTTCTCTTTTATTTTCACTCAATTTTTGCTCCAGCTGTAACAAAACCTTTGCTTTTTCAGCTTGAGAAGCTAAGAATAAAATTAACTTATGGCTAACATTTGCTGAACATTCAAATGAGCACATAAAGAAGCAAATTCCATTATTTGGGGGCATTTGTGTGAGAGAGCCAGAATTGGAGACAACTCTTCAATCAAAAGGAGAATCTTTGGAAACTCTGCTTTCAGACAATAATTCTCCATGCAGATAACTAGTAGTGGTGCAGGCAGAGGAAGATACAGAAAAGTCAATACACAAAAGGAATAAGAATTCCAACAACTTCAGTCAGAAAATGAAAAGCCTCAGACAAATTTAGATTAGCAATTTGAGATTTCTCAGCAAATGAAGTTCTTGCTGCAGAGATGCAGAGATTTCTATGCTAATTTCTTTTTTAAAAATGAAGAACTTGCTGAGTGCCTAGCCACAATTGCAGAGTGCATATAGACAGCAGAGTGAATAGGATGAATGTTAGTAAAGACTCTTTGTAAATCAAAACCCAGATGAACCTTTTTGGAGGATTGACTGAGCTGATTGGTCTCCAAATGAAACCTGAAAAATAGAAGTTACAGTCAAAGAAACGAATTTATTCTTCTATTAATGTGTGAAGGATTTATGAGTGCAACCTCAAGTTACATTTGTGGGAGTTATGTATGTTAATCGGAGAATACCCCCACCCCAAAACTAAGGTTCTGTGATTAAACTAACACTTGTGTCACCTCCTAAATCTCCCAGAGTTAGCATTTTTCTGACTACAGTATAAAGATCTGGACCCTTGTTATGACAAAAATGTCTTTCTGTCAGTAAACAATGTTATGTAGTTGACACTTCTAAAATAACATTTCTCTCAAAAAGAAACATTCATAATGGCGTCTAGTGAACCATTCATTAGCCTATTCTACTTGCAGGCCACCCTTCATAATAATGTAAATGATATATTATTTTGGCAAGAGATATGAACCATACAGAAACAACCTGCTTCCCTTCACAGTTATATTAAATGCCTTTCCCTACCATTGTTGGTACCTTGTCTAATTCAGGGCTCTATTATATCTTGCTGAAGGCTGACTCACATCGGGGAGGGAAAGAGGTGCACCCTCAGAGCTTTGCCTGGAGGCATTATAAGAAAATCATCTATAATAAAGATTAAAAGAAATGTACAGCCTGACTCTCTCTCTCTCTCTCTCTCTCTCTCTCCTTTTGTGGAAGTTCATTGAGGGAAGGTACTGATAAGGTTGCTTATTTATTCAGCTGAAAAACCTGGCCATTATTCAAGAATGGGGAGTTCATATGCTGGTGAGCTATAACTTTCTTTTGTTCAGAATGTCTGGCTAGCTAGGTTCGTATATAGCCCCCTTAAACAATGGCCTCTGCCCAGAAAGAAGACAGAGAGAGAAATTAAAAAGTGGAAATGAAATAAGAATGATGCTTTGGGATTTAATGTAATTTAAAATTATAATCAGGATTTTCTCATTTTACAAGCTAAAGGTTTAATGTTTTTAAAGGAAATCTTTTTGGGATGCTCTTTGTGATTTACAATAGAAAATGACTATTCTGCTGAGACAAACACTGTGCATCAAATGTTTGAAAGCATGGGACTGGGTAGAACAAAAATTATTTGCAAGGCAGTTTTTTTTACAGTGGAAGGATTTGCCCAATGAAATTGAAATGTGGATTCTCAGTCCTTGCCTAGTTTCCACTCTGTAGGGAGAATCCACTGGCTGATTTAATTTGTAAAAAATCTGTGTTATATACTATTTCAAGTCCACTTCCCTTCCAGTGGAGGGCTATGTGAGTTTATAGACTAACAGACGTATTGGAGCATAAGCTTTCGTGGGTGAATACCCACTTCGTCAGATGTACCCACGAAAGCTTATGCTTTCGTGGGTCAGCCTTCAGGGCAATACCTCTGTTAGTCTATAAGATGCCACAGGACTCTTTATCACTTCTACAGATCCAGACTAACATGGCTACCCCTCTGACATGTGAGTTTAGCTCTCTTGGAGAATAACATACGAGAAACAGGATATTCAATATTCATGCTCCAGTGTCTACTTAAATAATAAGTGGAAAGATTTTTCCTATGCTTTTATGTTGTGAATGAAGTTGTAGTTTCTTTGAAAAAGCTATTACTGTTTGTCAGTAGTATGAGCATAAAATTAAATTTGTTTTGTGAGCTGAGCTGGGTTTTGGGGGGGGAACCCCATTAAAAAGAGAGTGAAACCAGCCAGCCACACCACTTTAGACTCATTTATGTATGTGCAATATGAAAGATATATTGTAAGCCAGTAACGATAATGAGACAAAAGGAGAAAACAGAGGCTCCCACCTAGTACCTGGCTTGCTACCAAATTGATACAATATTTTTTTGAAGCCTCAATCAACATGATGACTCCAGACCTGGGATCCAGACAGTGACTCAAGGTGATTGGGTAAGGAGGGAGTGAATGTGGCTGCAGACACATGGTGAGTTGCAAAGATATGCCACCTTTATACTTCCCTGATCTTCATGGCTTCCTTAGACCAGGCTAAGGACCTGATCTAACTGATGCCTTGCAGCAACAACTCTCTAGGGAATCACTGGAGCACAGCAACTATCCCACACAGCCCAACATCAGGAGCTGTGGTGGTGGCAGGAGCTAGCTGTCATCTTCCTACTATTCCACTTTAGTGGATTTTTCAGTAGGCCACTCAGGCCAGTTTTAAGTCTGCTTTGTGCCTCTGTAGCAGTAAAAGTAGTCTTAAGGTAGGAAGGGTCTGCTCCATGATGCTCAGCCCCACCAATCCATGCATCCCTTTCACTGCATTGTATTTATATTTCTAGAAATAATACCTTGGGTTTGATTAACAAAGTTTTGATTCTGTTCACCAGTAAGTGGTCATATAGTGAAGAATGAACTTGTCAGGATATGCAGAATGGGCTGATGGAGGCATTTAAAAATTATAAACACCACTTAAATGGTAGGAGACGAGGAGGTATGAATTTCTTCCCTAGAAAGGAGCCCTTGACCAGGTTACCACAGATATCTGAAAATGTCTAGTTTCTTTGTCATTGTCCACTACATGCTCAATTAAATTATAGAAAAAGGGAGATTGCTTTTCATATATTCCTAAATAACTTGAAATCGTTGTGGCCATACGTCACTAGGTGGCACTTTTGCTCTAATTTGTCTTGCATTTAACAAATGGTGAAAAAAGAGGTAAATTATTTTATTGTTATAGGGCTTTGTTGTAGCAGTTGGTAAAAGTGGCATAGATCTGAGAAGATGACATTTTCCTACCTATAATCTACCATAGAAAAATGACGGATAATATGTAGCATTTTTATTTGTAGAGCTCAAAGGGCTCTAAGATGGTTGGTATCATTACCCATCCTTTTCCATATGGTGCAAGTGAGGTACAGAATAGTTTAGAGACTTGCTCAGTGTCACATAGAGAGTCAGGACATTGTTGGAATCCAGGCCATCCTGTGCTCTGCCCAATTTAGCTGCCTTTTTACTAGGCTCAATGATATTTTACTTTTTTATTAGCTGTACATTACAAGGGTGAAGGTCACTGAAAATGTAATTTCCTTGTGCTGCAATGTACCCCTAGACTTGAGACTAAGTACTATGAATTAGTTATAGTTGTTTTTGCAAAAGAAGTTAATGTAGCAAACTCACTTTACAGTCTATATCTACACCAACTTTCACCAGTGTAAGCCGCAGAAGAAAGTTTGATAGAGGAAGTGGGGAAGGTACCATGGAAGTGAGTGACTGAAACCTTCCATCAAGTGGGTCCAGTGTGCCCATAGAGTATGTGTTGCTGACGAGAAAGACAGGCTGGCTAGGTGGTGGGGACATTGGGTACATTAGACACATTTCCTCAGCCAGCAGGCACAACAAATACAATGTATATCATGTTTAAGCCTAATCTAGAAGATTCATTAGTAATATATTTCTTGTTCTCAACACCCAAAACGAGCTTCTTTAGCTAGTCACATTTTATACTCTTTCCTGTCTTTAAATTATGTAGAAACAACAGATTTTGAGATAAAAACAAATCTGAATGTCAGAGCAACTTACGTTTGAAAAGATTCTCCATCTGCAATTCAGATACCTCAAGAATGATGTTACAGTATTTCCCTCCTCAGGAAGAGAAGGTAAATATGTTGCAATTCTAATGTTAGTTCAGTGTTTCAGAAAGTTACTGGTCCTAGTGAGGATGGCATCATTTACTACAGCTGGAGAATAGTTTTAGTAGGTGTTGGTGGGATGAGGTGGATACATTTTCTATAATGTAAACAAACAAGACAATAAAAATAATAAGATATGGGTCTTTTTCTTTAAATAAATGCAAACTTTTCAAACTTGAATTATCAGTAGAAAGGAACATCAGTTTTCATTTTAGACATTTTTTGCCTATTCACTCAGTTCACTTTACTTCAAATAACAGTGTTTTACATTTAGGATGTTTTCATTTCTTTGTCTTTGTTTATTTAAAAAAATGCAATTAATTTTTTAAACACTAGAAAAGGAAAGTAACCAAGAACAAATGAAAAGGAGTGGAGGGGGAGGAAATGAAAGATAGGAAGAAAGGATCTGGGCTTAAATGTGAGAATTATACAGGCATGGACTAGCAGTCTAGTTGAAGATTCTCCTGTGGGAACAGAGGCATCCAAGCAAAAGGCAGAAAGCCAACCCAAGGGCTAGGATACAAAGCTGAGTTTTGAGGACCCTTGACAATAAGCATAACAGTCAGAGGGAAAAAAAACCTTTATATCGTGGTGCAAACACACAGTTTAATATGTGTTCAGCCAGGGCCATTCCCTCCCCCCGAACCTCCCAGACCCAGAACGGTGCTGGGGAGATAACCCATCATCTCTGGGGGCACTCGGACCCATGTTGGGCTCCCCTTCCCTGTAGGCATGTGGGTTTGAAGAAGAAAAATGGCAGGGAGGAGCCAGACAAATTCAAGCTGCCAGGAGCAGCGCCAGAAGCAGTCAGGGTCCCTTCAGACAGCGAGGATGTCATCAGACTTCTTTGTTGCAGTTTTGGCTGGATGTTCTCCCCCTGCTGTTGATTGGCTGTTTGTGCCAACCTCCTTTTGCCTCCTCTCTGTCTCTTCACCTCAACTTTCACCTGCCCCAAGTGCCTCCCGTTCTCCCTTCCCTCCTGCCCTTGCCCCCCCTTGGCTTTTTATTTAGCTAATCCTGAACTAAACCCCCTACCCTAAGAGTTTAAAAACAAAATAATCATGGCACTAACATGAAGTTTGCCAGCCATCACTCTGTTCACTCCATTTGCCTGTCATAGCTCTTTCCCCTGGCCTTTGTATTTGGTCTGTTTAGATTGTTAGACCTTCAGGGCAGGTACCGTCTACTCCTCTGCTTGTAGAGTGCCTAGCACAATGGGACCTTGTTCTTGGTTAGCCTCTAGGCACTACTATAATACAACTAATAAACGATAGAATAAGTAACCTATATCTAACCTATACATCTCTATCCTGTTATGTTTTAGATGTGTGCTGCAATGACATATTTTAGCAGGTAGTAATGTCACAAATGTTTTATATTGAGTTTTACAGTGTATATATATCATGATGGTAACTCTTATAGCAAGTCTCTGGATAAAATCATATTTTAATTTTTTTCTTGAAGCCCAAGCTCCTGGATTTATGGGATTAGGTGAGAATCTCAGCTTTCAGGTGATTTGTGTATTTTTAAAGTACGTTTGCAGCCCTCATGTTTGTGGAGAAAATGTTACTCAAGTGCAGCATAAAGGCTCAGAAAGGAGCCCCACATTTATTATTTAAAAACATTCTCATAATTTTTGAGGCTTGACTCATGATTTTTGCATGCTTGGGGTTGGCAATACTGTGTATACCTGATGACCAGAGGGTGAGTAAGTCAGTTTAGATAAAATACAAACTAGACATTCCACCAAAACTCAACCTAAACCAAATCTAACCTGAACCCTTTGCAAGTTTGAAAAAGTTCTCCCCCTGCCAAAACAGATTTCAGTTGGTGGTTTGTCCAATTCTCCCTAGACAAATGTCCACATCATGAAACTTACCACCACCATTGAGAGCCTTTGGCAGTCCCAGCAGAGGCAATCGTTGAAAGGGCAATGAGATGTAATTACACTTTCATTCCAGAATGAAGCAGTCTTCCCAGTTCAACATTAGAAATACCTAGATAAATAGATTAAATGGGGCAGGGTAGAAACTCACTGGAAGATGTAAGAGGCAGGCTGTTCTTGTGGTTTAGAATGGGATCCAAGGGATCTGGGTTCAATTCCCAGCTGTTCTAGCCTTTCTGCTTTTCCTTGTGCAAGTAACAATCTTTCAGTGCTTCAAGTTTGCGTAGGCCTCCATATTCTACTGTAACATAAACATCAATAATTAGGAAAATATGGCAAAGCTTTCACTGCTGCTGTCTATGCCACTGGTATTGATGGACAATTGAGTTCTGACAGTCTCTAGATTGTGGTGTTTTATGCTAGGTGGTTGTAATGGTTCTGGCCATGTGATATGATCTATTGCAGACAAGGTTCCAGACTGAAAGCTCAGGCCCATTAAATGCCCCATGTGAATGCAAAGGATGCACATCCCAGGATGAGTCTCAACTGCTTTGTAAATGAGACTTTTATTTTCAACCAATTCTTTCCAGAGTCTTATTACATGGAGATGCACTTGACATCCAATCAGCCTATTATTTGGTACAGTATTTGATGAAGTCAAAAAGGTAGATTCATAACATGCCGACCACATACCATTACAGTTGGCTCCAACCAATATCCCAGATCACGTACTATAAATTTTGAGGAAGGAAGTGACATACTTTGGAATCCAAACCTGGATCTTCTCGGACTGGGCTAAACTTACTTACAAACTTACTCATCATTAGACTGGGCTAAACGTACACCTCAGATCCAAAGAACCTAAGATCTGGGTCTGATGAGATGAAAACCCCACACTGGCAAATAAAGGGTTAACAGTCTTCTGGCTTAATTCGTCCACCAGTTTTCTTCCATGGGAGAAGGAAGATGGTAAGGCCCAATTCAGTATCAGGCCCAGCTTCCAAAGAGGTAGGCCTGAAGAAAAGTTGTGGAAAGACTGTGATCAGGGGATGGCAGAGGCTAGGAGTAGTCTTGAGGAAGTTCCTTAGTTGTGCGCTGGGGAAAAAGCTGCACAAGGAGACCACTCCAGGAGAGGAATAGTTGTGGAGGCTTCAGCCCTGTGAGAGACACTGATAAAGAGGGGAAAGGTAGGAGCAGCCCAGGGAGGTGGTGATGGTTTGTAAGGAGCAGTCTGTAGCTGCCTAACACAGTTATCTCTGGGCTGCAGCCCAGAGGAGAGGGTGGGCCTGGGTTACCCCACCTCTTCCCCCTGAAAGAGGGGAAGAAGACTAAAAGAGGCAAAGATTGGGTCCCAGACAGGGACTTAAGGCCTGGTGTAAAGGCCATGAGACTGTGTTTTTCTGTTTGGATTATGCTGGAAGGGGACTGAAGCTGAAAGGTGACCTGGCTAGAGGGCTGGGCCATGGAAGCTTCAGGTTGCGGCAGAACCAGAATGGCAGACAAGAGAGGGTGCAACACAATCTCTTCAATTGAGGGTGTGCTCTGGAAGTTTGTTTCCCCATTACATTGGGGTTTTCAAAATCCAGATACTAATTTTCTGGCTTAGAGCTCCATTTACTAAAGCACCTCTACACTCTCAGAGTAGTATAAAGGGGCCTTAATGTAAATGAGAATCAGGGTGTTTTACTGATGTAGTTATATTCTGTAAAGTATTTCTTTGGCAACTACAGTCTTTCTTGTACAGATATTTATAGACTAATTTGTTACAACATATGAAAAGGAAATAATGGACAAATGCTAACCAGGCTGAAATAGATTTTATACACTAATCTCATCAAGGGTTCCTGGCACATTTCTGTCTCAGAAAACAGAATGACAGTCTTCAAGTATACAACCTTATAAGAGGGCTGTGGGCCTAGAGCACACAGTCTCTCTCTGCCTTTAGAGGGGAAAGGGCCTGGCTTCTGGGGAGCTAAAGAGGGACCTCAAGTGGGGCAGCACCAGTGGGAAGGCAAGAGGAGCTGGGGAGCTCCCATCTGGAAACCCCCTGGGCTGCAAGGCCTTGTGCAGTGCCTAAACAGGTTCTGGGGCTGCGAAGGGGAAGCTAGAGAAAGGCAGCAGGTCTGAACCTCCCTTGCCTATGATGACTGGCTATTACAGACTGCAGTCTGCCTCAGTGAACGGGGGCTTGATGATGACTGGCAGTAACCCATAGGCTGAAGCAAGGAGAAGATAGAAGGTTGCCGGGTTCCCCTGGGAGGGGAGACCCAGACTGAGGGGGTACTGCCAGGGAGCAGCACCCCAGACAAAAGGGCACCAGTGTCCGGGAGGGACACGGGCCAACGGCGAGCGGGACAGCGACCAGCAAAGGGTGCTCTGGGCTGGAAAAAAGAGCTAATTCCCGGACAACCAGCAGGAGGCACTGCTGGGTGAGTCCCACACTGTTAACACTGATAAAACACCCCAGATTAAAATTAAAATAATTAAATACATGAAAAATGTGTTTACCCAATAAGCACCAGAAATGGTTATTCAATTCATGATGACTTCACTCTTTTCCTAGTGCAGTTTGTCTATTCAGGCAAAGTCCTTGCTCCCTCCTTGTATGTAAGGGCTTGTCTACACAGAGCAGTAATGCAGATTATGCGGGTGTGACTTCTAAAGTGCACTAATGTGTTGCACATTAATTGGCCCTATAGACCCTGATGCTGTGCGCTAAGATTCCCTAGTGCACTTTCATGTAGTGGTGTTTGAAACAGTAATATGTTGAAGTGCACTAGGAAACAAACACTAAACCAGGGGTTCACTAACTAACTAGAGTTTAAACTAACCTCATTTATTATATGTATAATAAAAATTAAAATAGATAATTTTGGGAAGTACCTGAAAAAGTCTTCTCATTACAGTATCAGAGTCCTGAATTTTTTTTTGACATATATAGAACTCAAATGGCTACAAATAAACAAAACCCTGAAAAACAGAAGTCCTACATTTAGAGTATGAAATGTTTACAATGAATCAAATGCTAATCAAGCCAAGTAACCGATGTACTAGAGCAAATTAGAGTAATTTGTAGAATGAATTCACAGCTCTGAAGGTTTATTTGTAGTTTTACTTCAAAAGAATAGTTAACTTCACCTGAATATTACTAAATACAAATGAAAAAAATATATACATTCTGTATCTAAAGCATAAACACCCAGACAGATGTTAGTCATATTAGTGTACTTGACAGTTAGCCTGTTAGAGGAAGTTAGAGGACATGAAAGAAACTGGAGGGTTCCCCCCCCTTTTAAAAATACTTTGTAAACTTATCTAACAAAACCAGGGAATATTTTTAAGTATCAGATCAAGTTTTTAGTCATTTATTATGAAGTTGGTGTGCCTAGTGTTTGTACACTGCATTATTTATGAATGTTAAAAGTTTTTTTTTTTTTTTTTAGAAATTTGGCATGTTTCAATTGCTACAGTCTCTAGTTATATGAATATTGTTCAGGAAAAAATTCATTCATTTAGTTTTGATGTGTGCTTTGACAATCTAAATCTCTGTTTGCACTACAGATAAGCCATATTTTGAAAACTAAATGATTCTTTGATCATTCAGAAACCATAAGGCATGCTTGAGACTATGCCTTGGTAGGTTTTGTATATTTGTTAAAATATTGTTGTGATAAAAATGTTGGCAAACTTGAGTGTTTAAAGGTAGGCACCTAAATACATGGTCAGAGTTTCAGAAGTGCTAAGCACCCTCCATTACAGTACCATCGACTTCCATGAGAAGTACAGGTTCTCGGCACCTCTGAAAATGCAGCAACTTATTTATGTATCTAAATGTGGACTTAAGTTGCTTAGCTTTAAGCATTCAAGTTTGAAAGTTTTGGCCTATGGTTTAAAAAAGCTGTTTTCTCTAATTAACACAGATTGCATCCACATTACAGTGGTCAATGGTTTAAAAATAGAAATAACAAAACACTCTCTTCACAAAAAGCTTTCAAGATGTCTGTATGGATACTTTCAGCATGAATACTTGGGTGAATTCACACAGGTATTTGTGGTGCACTTGCTTTTCACAAACATGATTTGTCAATAAATTCACTCATACCAATGTTTATGGAAAGTGAACAGAGGACTTTTGTATACTGCCTTAGCAGACCTACAGCTTTTATCTGTAGGAATGTTTATGAATACTTTTTTTTTCTGCAGCCAAATGAGCTGCCTTGGCATAGACATACACTCTTAAGTAAGGCAACAAAAACCATGAACTGCAAATGTATCCTTTACAGTTATCTACAAAACCTTTTATGGTTCTGATAAGTGCCAAAAGGTTTTGAATTCTGACTATTCTCTATTTCCACAGATCCACAAGTCTGCTGGAACCTGATTAATATGTCATATGCAAGCCTGGTCTACATGTACACGGTTATTTTGGAATTAGCCAAGTTAATTCGAAATAAAACTGATTCCGTCCAGACGACCAAACTGTTTTTTTCCATTTAAAGGGCTCTTTAATCCGGTTTCTGTACTCCACCTCAGCAAGTGGAGTAGTGCTAAAATCGAGATCGCAGTTCCGGGTTACAGATATTGTGGACGCAATTTGACATTATTGGCCTCCGGGCGCTATCCCAGAGTGCTCCCTTGTGACCGCTCTGGGCAACACTGTCAACTCTGATGCACTAACCAGGTAGGCAGTAAAAGCCCTGGGAACTTTTGAATTTCATTTCCTGTTTGGCCACCATGGCGAGCTCATCAGCACTGGTGACCATCAGCACAGTCCACCATGACAGGTGACCATGCAGAGTCCACCATCACAATGGGTGGCGGGGACTGCGGGATAGCTACCCACGCTCCGACATTCGATGATAGCCTCGGTACTGTGGACGCACTCCACCAAATTCACGCGCTTTAGTGGGGACACACAAGACCGAATGTATAAAATCGCTTCCGAAAATTCGAATAGAATAATTTTGAAATAATTTTGTACTGTAGATGTACCCTAAGTCTCATCTGCAGTTAGGGGGTCAGTGATTTTAGCTTTATGCTGTACTTAACAGTATCTGAGTGGAAACACAGTACCCACAGATAAAGGTGGACAAGAATTGAATAGAGTGTGATATTTCTGAGGATACTGGATGAAGCCAAGTAGAAAAGATTAAGCACGATGGGAAGGCTGAAAAGGTAGCCAAATTCATACTTGATGTAACTGCTTTGTAGCCAATGGAGTTAGATCTGGGATGAATTTGTCCCAGAGTATATATTTTCTATTTTTCCTCCAGAAAAGCCTGTTTCTTGCTTTAAAAGGCTGGATTGCTACTTCAGCAGTTGAATCCAGTTCTAGTTAACCCATCAGCTTAGCAAAAAATGCTTTCCTTGAGGGATTTGAATAAATAAATATAGATTTCTTGAATTAATTTTAGATTGTTGGCTACAGAAAGCCTACATGTGTCAATGTAGGAAATGAAATTCAGCCCCTTAAAATAAAATTGGTCTTTTGTACAAAATGCTATATAGGAATATAGACCAGAAGCCTAAGAATATACCCATCTAGTCTTTCTCCCTTGTAGAAGATGAGCAGAATTTTTTCTAAAATGAGAAAAATAGAAGGAAGTGTAAAATGGGCAGAAGTATCAGTTTAAGTAGTTGACCAGTTACCAGTCAAGGGTGATTCAGGAAAAGGCTGAAGATGAGAAGGGCTTTAAAAAGCTCTCAGCTGACTGATGATTACTCTCAGACCAAACTATGAAGGGCAGGAAGCTTTTCCTGAAAGCTCAGACCAAAAGTATTTATCTGTAACGTCTGCTCTACATGTTTCTAGTTCTGATGTTGTTTGGTAGAAATGATTCTGGAATATACCTTTCCTACTGCTACCCAAGGAGGCATGGTAAGCACTATTGGCACTGTGCATAAGGGCCTCTAAAGCCATTGTCTTTAGTGAGACACACCCAAGGTCTCAAGACATGGAGCAATATGAGACTAATCACATATCTCTGAAAAGAGAGAAGCTATGATTAGGTTCCTTTAAAAATCACAGAGCCTGATGTTTGATCTTTAGTTTAAATCAGGAATAACTCCACTAAGGTCAATGGAGCTATACTAGTATAGCTGGAGAGTGGAGGATCAGGCGTCTGGTGACTACTGTTTTGTTTAATGAATGGATGAAGTTGAAAGCTTCCAGTACTGCGAGCATCACTCTGCTGAGGAGTAAAGTGTTACTGAAGTCACAGTTCCAGGATGGCATATATATCGTAGGCTGACTAAATACTGGAACCACTCATCACCTGTCATAGGGGGTCCTCTCTAGTGAGTGCACATAGCCTGAGTGTAGACAAGGTACAAAGTGCAGACAGAGTTGCTATTGGCATGTGTGTGTTAGCAAAAAAACATCAAAACAGGTAAGTGGAAGGTACCGGTGCACAGCACATCTGACAGTCAGGTGCTAAATGTTGAACTCTTGTCCTAGGAGGATCACATTCCTGGGTTAGAATCCACAGAGAGCACACACTTTTTCATTGTGTATTGTAAACAGTTGCAAGAATATGAATACCCACATTTTGATGCTTAAACTAAAAACTTTTCAGTCTTTTGGCTTGTCCTATATATAAAAGTTTCTCTTTGACTTCTGGATCAATGCCCTCTATCTTCAGAGATCATTTTCATAGTGCTGTAAATTAAAAGGTGCTTTATAAACACAGGCTAAGCCACTTTATCTACTAGCTGAACTTACAATCAAAGTACAGCAGCACAGTAGAGGTACTGGTGTGGGAGGACTGAATAAGTGTTCTGCTACTTTTATTAGTAACTGGGAAGATGGGAGTTCAATTTGACCCACAAGGAAAGGGGATAGAGACTGGGTAGTGGAAATGAAAATTCTCACTACTGCAAATAGAAAGACTAGTCATTCCAATTCACTTTAAATATACACAAAAGATTAAAATACGTGGCTGAAAGGATATTGATGAAAGAGCTTACCTACACAAACAAAATATTGATAAGAACGGGGAGAGACTGAAAGGACTAAATATATTCTAGCAGTCAGAGTGCAGGAATCAAATAAGGCAGGGAAGAAGGAAAATGACATCCTAGCATCTGGAGTTAAACTGTTCCATAAATACAATCAGGAGAAGAGAGAGGATACCAAAGGCCCAGTTTGATCGGGTCCTGAACACTGCACAGAATTGGTCTGTAACTGAGGGAAATGAACAGATAATGGTGCTAGTGGGTACTGTGTTACAACTTCAGATGAGGCAAGATCCAGGACCTGACTACTTACACCTACTGTGTTGCTTTTTGCCAGGGTATGGCGTGTTTGATGCTAGTATCCTGGTTTCATTTCAACGTTGGGCTCTGACTACACATTATCCCCATCTACATTTTTCTAGCAGTTTCATTTGGAGAAGGTTTTCTCGCCTTTCCATCTTAAAGGTGGCTTTGAAGCATTATTAGAAGAGAATGGTTGCTAGTGCCATTCCACCCAACCATTAGCTGCATTTCAGATGTGGGTGAAGTGGTCCATGCACACTTAGGGACAAATCCCAGTCCCATTAACTTCAAATGTGGCAAGATTTGACACACAGGACCCGATTCACATGTACATTAAGTCTCCTTTATATTGCTCCAGCAATGTAGAAGGGCCTTGAAGTGGGCATCTGTTACAGTGACATTCACACTAAGGCTCCTTTATACTGTCAGGGACGAAGGGGTATGGCACAGAATCATACCCCTTGTCTTTTAAATGTTTGGAGATGCATGTGTATGGGAGGCCCTATATTCATGACCATTTGTATTTGTCCATAATTTTACCAATTGACTTTCTCTTCTCACGAACTTTCAGTGTTTAATTAGTTGGCAGAGCTTCTGCTTTTCCTTTGACCTTGTATGTGTTGACTGGAATTTAAAGGATGTTCCTTTAGCTGAATAAGTATTTGTGTAAGTAAGAGATGGTACAATACATTTAAATGCAAGCAATATGTCAAAGACTTAAAAGTTGTGAATTAAATCTGTTCCACTTATGAAACTGCAGGTCTCCCCAGATGCAAGTTTTTTTTTAAATGTTCTGTATTTTACAGCCTAATTTGTCTTTTGAAAATAGAAAGCTTACATTAGTAGCAGGGTACTTCGTTACAATCAGCCAGCAGTGTCCTGAAGAGGACGCCGCAAGCTGGGAGCAACGCGAGTCCAGACGCCAGCAAGGGAGCAGCGGACGGGTCACCACCGGCGGAGGGCGCTCCAGGACTGCTGTGAGCTTATTCCCAGACTGACAGGTGCTTCCTTGAAAATGGGTTGGCATTCCCAGCACCGTCATCATTTGAGACCCATCATTTGTTTGGTATGTGCAGAGGAAATTCTCTAGCAATAAAACATACACTCTTCTTCTTCTTCTATTTACTGTCTTGCTAGAGGTGTTGGCTAATGAGTAGAATCATCGCAAAAAGTCAGGATGATAGTTTTGTTATTGGAGTAGCAAGACACATCTGCGTACTGTGAATATCATTGTTACAACACTTTACCTTTCTCCTTAGTGCCTCCCAGCACATCTTGTTTATAGTGTTTTTTCTGTCAATGTACATTAATATTTTAAATTATGGAGAACTCCTTCACTAGCCACTGCACTTGATGGATAGTATTGCAATATACAGTTTCAGTTTTACCAGTACTGAAGTTCTTGGTGTGCTAGCTTCTATTCATGGATAAGATGTGATCAGTTCATACTGCTTCAAAGATGTTAGCCTACATTTCAATAGCGTTTTTAGGTGTTTGACTGAACTAACATAACTGATAAACAAACCCTTCATGCCTTGTGATGGGGTGTACAAACCTCACATGGGGCCCAGGTAGCCCCACCCAGCCAGGCCTGCAGAGCATGCTCTAGCTGAGGAAAAAGCTTAAAAGGGAGCAACTCAGCCCAGAAGAGGGAAAGCCAGGGAAGAAGGCATCTCTGTTTTAAGGGACCCTGAACAAGGATGCTGAGGAAGCCTCACTGTGAGGAAGAAGACCACCTGCTGAGACCAGTAGGAACTGAAGGATTAGTTGTCTCCCCTCCCACTTTTGACTATCTTATGTTGAACTTGGAGACTTTGGGGGAGATGTATGGTAGAAAGTGACCCAAAGAGGCAGCTCTGGGGTACTCCAAAGTGCTGGACATTGTTGTCCCTCACAGGGCCCTGGGTCAGAACCTGGTGGAGTGGAAGGGCCAGGGCTTCCTTACCAACTTCCCTTGTTGCAGAAGGGGCATAAACCTTATTTTTGCCCCACTTCCCCTGCTAGTAAGGAATGGGTTAGGCACTGAACCTTGAGGTGAGGATAAGATATATACAAGGGTGAGGAACTTGACTGAAGGGCCTTTCTGCTAGAAGGCAAGAGACTGAAAACTGGGTGTGCTAACCATTAGGCCACCAAGCTCTCTGAGGGCTCTACTATGTATCTGTAAAGGCAGGGTCATAGATTTTCATTCTCCTCTCGTTTACAATTGTGCAAATGGGGATCATTCCACTAAAGTCAACAGTTAATGTTTCATAAAAGAAGAATCAGACACATTGTACTATTATGCATCCCAAATAAACAGAATTGCCTATGCTTAAAATTAAACAGAATCTGATTTCTGTGCTGTATAACAGAAAATTTTTAATTAAGGTAGAAAAATTTATATATACACCTGTCAGTCTTGCTGTTTCAGGAACAGTATTAACTGCACAGTCTGGTTGCGAGGGTAGCATACTATACACCTTTGATAGTGACATATACTCCACCACTAACCAAGGAGTACCAGTTATTCTATGTTGCACTGATCCCCCATGTTGTGGGTCCACACCCGGTCCAGGAGCCTTTCTTTTCCTTTTTACTCCTTTTTGCTGATAGTTCTGTGCTACTATATGCTAGTTATAACACACTGAATTTTAAGTATTGCAAGAATAGCATACTTGGTATGGTTAGACTACTAATTATTTACTATTTTAAAATAGTGTAATTCAGCAAAGAATATGACTATATGCACTAGTTTAACTATTATAAAGAAATTAAGTTGTGATGGAGATCATGCTAATTTGAGGCGACTGAATTATTAACATGTAGCATTACTAATTCAGAAACTTTAATTTAATTAGCTGTTTTAATCTTTTCCAGTTATTGCAATAGAGTGAGAATATATTACATTTCAGGAGTTCCTATGAAGAGGATGGTAGGTTCTAGAGGCGAATTTCACCCTGGAATTTTGTGCTGGTGATGGTGTTGTAGTTGTTCATGCCTGTCAGGTCAGGTGGGTCCTATTAACTCTAATCTAGATGTATGAGGGGGTTGGAGTGTTGCTCTGAGTCATAGAGAATTAAGGGTAAGGACAGAGAGATAGTGTCCTGCAGACAAACTCTAGGTACAGCCAAGCTCAGGAGGAAGCTTGGGCTGATGTTTATAATAATGCCTCACTATTATCCATGGATCTCAAAGCACTTTACCAAGAAAGTTAGTATCATTATCCCAGTCTTCCATATGGGGAAACTGAGGCACGGGGAGAGAAGTGACTTGCCTAAGGTCACCCAGAAGGCCAACGGAAGAGCTGGGAAGTGAACCAAGGTATCCTGATTCCCATTCTAGTGCCCTATCATAGGCTGTGTTGCTTCCCTAGGCTTACCTTTTGTTATTCAACAATAAAGGCAAAGCCTAGGAAACTGGTAAATGTGGAACTTATGCAGTGTACTTGGAGCAGGGTGAGAACTTGATCTGCCTACACTGTTATAAACAGATTCTTTTTCAAAATTCACTCAATCCAAAACTAGAAAATGTAATGCCTTGATAAAGCTCCATATAAGTGATGTAACTTTAATGGAATAAAAACAGATTGAAATTATTTTGAATCATTACAATATGTTTTCATTAGGAAAGAAAGAAATTCTGGAATTCAAAATGCTCTATACATGTAAAAGACTTTCTTTTGCTGTGGCATATAACATTATTTCTCAGATTATAGATGAAATACAGAGAAACAAATTCTTCCTCACTGTGACTTTAAAAGAATTAAAGGATAAATCTGATAGAAGGTGAAATCTTAGCACCCTTTGAAGTCCGTGGCAAAAACCCCATTGACTTCTGGGGGAAGGATTTCACCCAGTGTTTAAGTGGCAGACAATCTATATAATACGCAGAGGACTGTTTCTGCTCCTAGGAAGGTTAATGAAAGAAGAATTGGGGACCAAACTGGGTTTACAAAATAATGAATATTAACATTCAGAAGTTTAACAAATAAAGTGAAAGCTAAATGTTGTCCTAAATGAAGGTGCAACATTCAGACTAGATTTAAAATAGTGTTTTAAATGTAGTCATAAATATTGAAAAAAATATTTTTTTTCTACAGCAGAATCATTATATTAAATGACAAAACTGTTACAGAAATGATACAGCAGCATTTCTCTTCCAGGGGGAAAAGAAGTAGTGTGGTATGGTGGATTCAGATAGCATGAGCATTTTATTGCACAGATGGTAGTATGATTATGTCATCCTCTTGATACATCTTTCTAACTAATATTTGTGTGATTTTGTAAGGCTATTATGGTCCAAATTCTCCTTCCATTGACTTTGTTGGGAAAAGGATGAGGCCTCATTTGTTACAAGGTTATCAAATGCTATTGAACTGAAGAATTCTGGGCTTAATTCTCAGGTAACCAGGGGTCTGCTTGATGCATCTGAGAGGGGAAACAGGGGTATTATTTTGCCATTTTTCTGCCTCTCTATCCCTGGAGCAAACAGGAGCTGGTTCAGCACACAGTGCCATGTTAGCAAGGATTGTCAGTGCAGCACATTCCAGCCATGCCCTCTCCTGCCCCTGGTATAACCTGTACTTGGGGCAGGAGCAGGTGGCAGAGAGCTGGCTATGCCAGCTCTATTCCATCCAGACATTCCCCTACACAAGCAAAGTCCCAAGCTGCCCCTTTAAGGTGGCTTTCAATCCTTTTTGTGCTACAGAAGTGGTGGTAAGAGGATTTAGCATAGGGAAAAACAGGGCTCTTCATGTCAAATTAATTTTTGGTGTAACTGCTTAAAAGTCAGCGGAGAGATGCCAGACATAAATTTTCCTTCCATTACTTAATCTTTAGCTTTAAAGCACGGTGTCTTTGCCATAGCATACTCTGGAAAGTAGAAAATCTCTCCAATATATGCAGAGTTTTCAATTCCAGCTATGTGTTTTTCCAGATAGGTATTTTAAGGCAACTTTAATTACAGTTTAATCATTCATAGACAGCCTTACACAGTGGCTTTATTTAGCACATCATTTCCTAATTCTTGATTGAATAATTTCGATTAAAAATAACTTAGTATAACAGCTAAAGCATGTGGAATTCCCACCCTGCTCCAAACAGAGTACACACATGTAACTCAGCTCTATCTATTTAAGTGTATATATGTAAGATTACCTGTAGGGCCCCCATTCGGCACCTTAAATACATGCTGAATAGGGATGGATTTAAGTATATTCTTAAGGTTAAGCATGTAGTTAAATGTTTTTTCTGATTCAAGACCTAGTTGCTGAGGGGCAAATTTTGCCCTAGTTTACAGCTGTGGAACCTAAAAATGAAACCACCTTCTTTTTGTCAGGAACTTAGTCTTATTCCATTTGATTCAGTTTGCAGGGCAGGGTATTCCGTGCATGAGTGGTGGGATTTTAATAGTCCAGGTCTGTATCATTAAAATCAATGGGGTCTCACAGGAGAATCTGGCCAATAGAATATATCCTGAAAGAAGATAAAGAAAAGAGTAAAGGAAAGGGGAGAGAAAAAACATACAATAGAGAGACAAGCAGCTATAAAATCTTGTAAAATATCTCAGGTGAAATAAAACTGGTCCAAGATGTTGGTTTTGGCCACTGATTTGCCAAGTGACCAGGACAGCAGTTAGCTCCTTCTCAGATTCAATGCTACCATGAGATTTTGGATTTTACAAAGGGCGATTTTTTTTTTTTTAAAGAAGTGACATATCAATGTTGCTTTCTGAGGTGGTTAGGAACAAGTATGAAATATGGCACTTTAGGGCCAGAAAAAAAAAGATTGCATAGCTCTTAAAAGAAGGCACTTAATTCCTAGGTCAGACAATATGTGAGCATGGCTGGTATATATTGGCTACACAATAACCAGCAAAATGAGATAGTTTGGCTGAGTGAAGTCTTGCAGCTTGCCAATAATGTTTGGTGAAGGTCTTATTTTGCATGAGATGGTAAAGTCAGTGTCACAATGAGACAGAAAGAATGACTTCTTAAATTCAATGCTCCTTTTTAAATCCTGATGAGCAACAAGAAGGGTAATATAGACTGTATTTAACCAGCTGTACCAATGTCTTACAAGGTGAGGATTGGCCACAAACATGCCCATCCCATCTCTGATCTGATGTAGAGTTCCACCTTTTGATTCATGAACTTTTCCAAATGAGGTTGTTTTAGCTGATACAAGGGATACTGAATGAGTCTCCATTATCTTTAATGGAGAAAAGTTCAGCAGGCTTCTTACCTGTTATCAGGGATCACACACACACAGAATAAAAAGGCAGGGACTAGTGGAGGACTAGACTAGTGTAATTTGTCAGATCTAGATTTTAATTCAGACAGACATTATCCTTAATATTATACCGGCATTTGAATGTTAACTTGAATGTAAAATAAATTATTACATACGGTAACATTTCTGAAAAGTGCCTAAGGCCCAGATGCTCAAAGGTACCTAACTTCCACTGCAATCGGGGATTTAGGCACCAAAATATCTTTGAGGATTTGTGCCTAAGTCTCATTTCAGATGCTTATCAGCCTAAGTCTCATATGAACACATCAATAGAATGTGTTCACATCTATACACATCTATAACACACTTATAACACATCTATAACACACTTATAACATCTTTTAATTCATTTATAAATGGAGCCTTAATATAAAATTTGACCGGACTAGGTTTTAAATTTTAGAGATTTTTGTTTAAAAGGAGAGAGATCTTACTCTTTCTGTGAAATGAAAATGTGGATACGTAGATTTCTTGGCTTATATACATTTGTACAACAAGCAGGAGTTTGACCATAAATAGAATGACAAGTTTGAAAGTTCTCTCTCCCCTAGGGTTGAAGTCTCACATCAGATACAGTATTTAACTTTTATGTTCAGCTGTCAGTAAAGCTGTCTAGTTTCAGAAGTTACTCGCTCACTATTGCTGATTATGTTTGTCTCCATCTCCTTGCCAAAACATAGGAGAATTAAGATGACAGCTGCTTAGGACATTGTCACAGCTGAAATAACTATTTCTTCTGACTTCTATGAAGACTGAAAAAAGTTCCCCTCTGGATCAGAGGCAATTCCTAAAATGTGTCTTGAGACAGCCATCTTGCTAGAACTAGAATATGAGCAAAGCTGATCAACTTCAGGGTTTTAGCATTAGTAAATTCAAACCACAAGTATTTTTATTCAATTAGTCTGAGAGGTACAAGTGCAAGGAAACATTTCAAATATTCTGGTTGGGTACATTTATTTTTAATACAAATATGTGCATTTATGGTAAATACAGATCTTGGGCTCCTAGCAGGTGGTGCTTATAATTTAAGGACCACAGAAGAAGTAGTCCCTGTCCCGAGGAGCTTGCTATCATATGCTGCTGGCACAGGATAACTTGATCTTTTATTTTTAATACTGGGCACCCAGAAGGGATACATAATCAAAGCAAATAACAAAAAAACAACTTGACTTACAATAATCAGGAATAAACATACATAGTATACCATTTTGAATGATTTACACTGATATTTAAATAACCACTGTAATATCATTTAATCATAACTAAAGACTATATATAGCAGTATGTATGAACAAAGGAGCAAAATTAAGGTACTATGAACCACCTTAATTCTGCACTTGCTAACTTTCAAAGTGGGATAATGAAGCACTCAGGAATGTTTTTTAATGTAGGACTTTTCTGATGAGTACTAAAAATATTAACATTAACAGCTCCATTAAAAGCACATTATTAAGGTTTGAAAATCAAGCACTCAAAAGTTAGGAAATGCCAAAATTAAGGTTGCCTGTGAAATCTTAAATACTCCCCTTGTGCATATGCATTATTATTAATTACATGATCACATACTATTTTTCCCCCCAGGATCCCTACCTTACTGAGTGCACAGATGAACAGAGCTCACTGAACAAGCAGCCATTCAATCTTTTGCTTTATCCTTATTTTTCAATGGGTAGCCCTGGGCCTTATTTATTGTACACCATCAAAACTCTACTCTAATACAGAATTCTTAATTACCTCATGGGCTTTTCTATGGTGCTTATCACTATGACATCTGAGTGATTCACAAACATTAATCAATTTATTTTTACAACACCCCTGGTAGGTAGGAGGGTATTATTATTCCCACTTCACAGGTGCCGAGTGGAGCAATTGCAAGGGAAGGCCTGCTCACCTCCTGCAGCCCTGGGATAGAGTGCTCTCGGTTCTTCTATGGGGAGGGAGCATGCTCAGTGTAGATGCAATCCACAGAATTTTGCTGCCAGACTCTAGGCATGTGAGAACTGTGATTTTTTGGGTAGTTTATAGCTGGGCTATAAACTATATATAGTTGGGCTCATCAGGATCTGATCGATGGTCTAAAGAAATCGATAAGATTTTCTCCATTGACTTCAATGGGCTTTTGATCAGGCTTTGTCTGCTATTTACCCTGCACCTTATTTCTGCTTTACTCTTGTGTGGCTTTGTGAGATTACCTATGGTACAATCTGGTCAGTTGAACAGCTGTGTCCCCTAAATTCTCTAGCCTGGGGTGCCTTTTACATTGCTTTGCTCTCAGAATAGCCACTCCTGACCTGATCTTACAGCCTTCAGCATGCAAATTCACCACAGCTAAACACATGAGCACTCTCACCAATCACTCATGAATTAATTACAGGATTACATCTGCAAATTCAAGTACCAGCCTTGAAGAGAAGAATGAGGGGGGATTTGATAGCTGCTTTCAACTACCTGAAAGGGGGTTCCAAAGAGGATGGATCTAGACTGTTCTCAGCAGTAGAAGATGACAGAACAAGGAGTAATGGTCTCAAGTTGCAGACGGGGAGGTTTAGGTTGGATATTGGGAAAAACTTTTTCACTAGTAGGGTGGTGAAGCACTGGAATGGGTTACCTAGGGAGGTGGTGGAATCTCCTTCCTTAGAGGTTTTTAAGGTCAGGCTTGACAAAACCTTGGCTGGGATGATTTAGTTGGGGTTGGTCCTGCTTTGAGCAGGGGGTTGGACTAGATGACCTCCTGAGGTCCCTTCCAACCCTGAGATTCTATGATTCCCCCAGAAATGAGCACCTTGTACTGTCCAGCACACTACTGAACAATGCAAGCTCATAGAAAGTCCATCATTTCATCAAGGGAAAATGATATATGCACCAGCTTTGTTATCCCCACACAACTTAATCCAAAAACACTGGTTAAGATAGAACAATGAAATAAAATCTACCTTTCTGTAGTTAAACTTAAGTGATGATGCATAAAAGTCAGTATTGGGTACAAAAAGAAAACAGACTAAAACACAAACTATTACCTAATTTAACAAGCTAAGTGAATGTAAAAGCAAGCATTTTGTCTCACCATACACTGTTGTAAATTTCACAGGCTAGGTCTCCTTTCAGCCTAAGACCGCTCCACCTTAGTTCAGTTTTTTGAGAGTTCTTGTCATGGAGCAAAGCGATGGGAGGAGAAGAGGTGAAGTGGAGCCCACTGTCTCTCCCTCTCTTATACCACGATCGCCTTTTTGAGGATTACCCCTCCTAACTGGGGTGCAGGCGACAAGTAGTCTCTTGTGGACATGTGGGTTGAACTGTCTCAGTGATGAAGTCTAAATTTATTATTTACACCTTCCCATTGCAAAATAATGGCTGCCTAAGTCAGGGATAGCTCTTTAACACCTGGTTGGCTGGGGTACTAGTGTGTCTTTGTCTCTGAAAACCTCGTTTGTATCTGCTTGTCTTAACTTTGGAGCATGTTACAAGAATGATATAGTAGAATCTAATAACTTCTCATACGATGTTGATACACACATTTTACCAGGAGAACAATATTCAGGAGATTGAGTTTTCAAATGATATCTCACAAGGCATACTTTGTAGAAAATTTGTCATAGTCTTGTAAAAATGATGACCATAATAGTTTAGACCGTCACAGTCTCTCCCCTCCTTTACTGTTTTAGACATGTCTGAATATTTCTTCAGTATTTTTGATATGGTCTGAATTGATTGTAATATAAAATGAAACAATTAACATTATTTTGTTATGTTCTGTATCAAGGTGCTTAATGTTCTTGACTGAGAGGGGGTTTTAAAAAAATTTTTTTATATAAACTGAAATATACCGCCTGGTTGAGCTATGGGGAAAGTGCTTGGGTAACCTTCAGACTCTGAAATTTGAAGAGAGATTGTTTTTCTTCAGTGCTCTGCCAGGCTGTGACGTTCTTGACAATAACTGGGACCGTATAGATCATTGTTGCAACAAAGGTCCTGTAGTGGCACCAAATCTTATATATATAAAGGGGGTCAAATTAGGTGTCTAAGACCGCGTTATGCTTGGCTGGTTATGATTATGCCATGTATATGTATGTATCAGTTTTGTAGTTGAAGTTATGAATATTAGCTTTATACTGTCTGTATTTCAAACTGGGGCTGTGCTTCTGGGACCCCAGACAAGCTATCAGCTCTGCCAGGCCGGCTTGATGGCCCATTAAGGACCATCGACTATACAATTGGCCCATTGAGAGGAGGCAGACAAGCCTTATGATTCAGTAAGGTATGCAGGGACTTGCCCATGTGACTCCAGACTCCATTTTGCTGTGATTTTCCACAGTAAGGACAAAGAGGTGTCTTTACACCTGCAAGAAACTATAAAAGGCAGCTGCCTCATCTCCATTTGGTCTTCTTTCCTGCTTCTTGCCTCTGGAGCGACTTTGCTACAAATGGAAGCTCTGAACAAAGGACCCATCCCAGCGGTGGATGTATTCGAGACTTGATTTGAACCTGCAGTGTATTCCATCTCTGCTGCAAGCCTGAACCATGAACTTTGCCATTACTGTATGTAATTGATTCCTTTTAACCAATTCTAGCTCTCACCTATACCTTTTTCCTTTTATGAATAAACCTTTAGATTTTAGATTCTAAAGGATTGGCAACAGCGTGATTTGTGGGTAAGATCTGATTTATATATTGACCTGGATCTGGGGGTCTGGTCCTTTGGGATCGGGATAACTTTTTCTTTTACTGGGGCATTGGTTTTCTTGACCATTTGTCCCCATAACGAGTGGCACTGGTGGTGAGATTGGGAAACTGGAGTGTCTAAGGGAATTGCTTGGGATGACTTGTGGTTAGCCAGTGGGGTAAAACCAAAGTCTCCTCTGTCTGGCTGGTTTGGTTTGCCTTAGAGGTGGAAAAACCCCAACCTTGGGCTGTAATTGCCCTGCTTGAAGCAATTTGTCCTGAACTGGCACTCTCAGTTGGGTCCCGCCAGAACCAGCATCGTTACACAGGCATAGGCTTCCCTCAACAGTCTGTGTTCCAGTTTGTATTTAAAAGAAACCCAGGAAGGGCTATACACTAGTTCCATAGATGAATTCTTATTAGGAGCCATTCTAATTATGATGAATGATTTTCTATTACGAAACAATTAACTTAGTCTAAACACTAGACATAGTATTTTTAATGTTCATTTTGTAGTTACAAACACTTCACACTATATCTTAATGCCGATTAAAGTGCTTCCTGGAAGCATTAGTGGCATGAGATGCGTATCAATCAGCAGTACTGCAAAGCTTGTCCTACTTTATGGATCATTTAAATAGAGGTGGTGATATGCAGGTGAGCACTTACACATTGGCATCTCTACTGCCTATATAACACTTGCAAACTACCTTTTAATTTTATTTAGGCATTTTCTGTTGTTCACTTACAGCCTTGCTACTGCATAGTGAAGTTTTCTATCACATTTCAGTGCAGCAGGAACAGTCTATAACTTGATTCTGCCACCTTAGGCTACGCAGTACATAGGACTGATAATTAGGAATCAGAAACTTTAACTCATAAAGGAACAATCCTCAGAGTGGTTACTTACTCCTCTAGAACACTGTTTTTAAACTTTTTTCATTTGTGGACCCCTACAAATTTTCAAATGGAGGTGCAGACCCCTTTGGAAATTTAACCTGTGGTCTACAGACCCCTACCATAGTAGTCTTAGACTGAAAACTGAATAGAATTCAACTATAAATGCTGCATCAAATGTAGGGCCAAGCATGTGCAGAATAAGAAAGGGCGCTAAACTGTGCGCTTCTGGGTTTTAACCTGTAGGTGGGGTTATTCACATACGTTTGATCAGAAAAACAGAATTCCTTTTCTGGGATCTGAAACTTTATTTTCATAGTTACCTTTCGTGGACTCGGACAGTTTGCGGACTCCCAGTGGTTTGCGGATCACAGGTTGGAAACCACTGCTCTAGAAGACAGAAAGCTCATCTCTAATTTCTCCCTTTCTTCTATCACAGTGCCACAACAATGACAGTCATTTTCCATTCATGTAGGTGGGAAAGCTGACTATTAATTATTTGATAATCTGCCAGGAAAGAAGTTAAATTTCTTGTCTGGATATAAAAAGCAAGCTCGTATTTGTTTTTTTGTTGTTAATTTCAAGTGGCAGCACACAAACATATCATTAAATATAACTGAGGGAATAATTAAACTACAATAAATACCTTTTAAAATGGAAAATATTCATATGTACTACAAATATTCTTAATACCTGCTTTTTGACTGTGTAGCACTGAAGTTCTGATGCAAAGGCTAAGATCTGAAAATTCTGCTCCATTGGAAGGACACCAAATGTAAATGATAAAAGATAGCCCTGTTAGGAAACACACGACAGTTTGACATAAAAAGAAAGTCAACTTCTGCATACAAAAAACCCCCACAATAATTCAATTTTCCTTTGTAAAGATCTAAAAAAGTGAATTCTCTTGTGTTTTCATCAAAGGAAAAGTGGAACTATTTCTGAAGTACTGTTGAATCTTAGTATGATAAAAATATTTGCATAGTATGCAACTTTTACAGAGTTTCTTAAAAAAGAAGAGAACATTTCAATTAAGATCTCATTTTGCATATAATGCTTCTTCTTTTTAATTTCACACATTTTTATTAGTGCAGGTCACACTGGCAGAAAAAATGTGATAAATACAGTGGCCACATCATCCATGGGCTCTGCACAAGCAGAACATAATAAATGATTTAATAATTGAAGTTTTCTAATAGAGTGAAATTCAGCAAATCATTTGTTTTAAAAATGGGCTCCTTTTGCGTACTATAATTGATAAATGGGAATCACAAGCCAAATGCTTCCTCTAATATGGAAAGCCCTTTAGGGTTTTATTATGCACAGAAAACAGAGGTCATATCATTGCCACCCTATGGACTCCAAAGGTCCATGGCATGTTAGGCAATACATAAATGCGAGGCATAGAATATACCTCATTAAGTATATGTGCATGATATTAATATACATTACATATGCATTGGGAAGTTATGTTAACTGAATATATTATGCTCTCCCAATAATTCTGTTCACTCATGTCAAGTATCTCACAATAGTTTACAAAGCTGGTTAGATTTTGCAACAGAAATTAGGAAACTTGTCATAGGCAAAATACATTACTGTTCTGCCTGGTACAAGCTGGGGAGGTACCGTCACAGACCTGTTCCTAGAATGCTAGAATCCAAAGTAAAGATAAAATGGGTACTGAACAAGTTAGGGAACTGGAACAAACTGGGGGGGTTAAATTTTAATGGTGTTTAAAGAGTATAACTTATTAAATCATCCTGCAAATACTACGAGCTGAAATACTTATTTTAGGAGCATACCTTCTCTGTAAGGTGAACACAGAGCAAGAATTTGCTTCTTGGAAGATCTCTCTTTTGTATTGTACTTAAGATGACCAGATAGCAAATGTGAAAAATCGGGACAGGGGGTGGGGAGTAATAGGAGCCTAGATATAAAAAAAAGTCCCAAATATAGGGACTGTCCCTATAAAATCGGGACATCTGGTCACCCTAATTGAACTGCTTTGTCTTTAGACAAAGAATTTGGCTAAGTTTGGTTATTTGATCTCTCAAACTTTTTAAGAATGAACCGCAAGTGTAGTCAAACAATTTTGGGCAATAGGGGAAATTGGGTCCCTACAGATCCTAAAACAGCTTCATGTTTTGAGCATCCCACCACCTTATTCCTTGCCGTACCTCTGTCTGGCAGCATGGCTCACTCAAGAGCCATGCTATCACTTTTTTCCTGCACAAAGACTGGGCACTACTCCCTTTTCTAAGGGAATGGGAGCTAAGGACGGAACATAAGGCTGCCTGTAGCAGCCTTAAACTTTCATGAAGGTTTATACTGGGAAATATGCCTGTCACAGGGTGGTTCACTGACTGCTAGTCTGGTGCCTCCTCCTGGCCACTCTGGAGATTAGCTTGCCACTGGTAAGATGCCCCTTCCCACAGTTGCATGTATTCACTCATCTCTCTCTCAGATCTGCAGCCCCTCTCTCACTCCAGGAACTGCAGTGTCCTTTTCATGACTCAGCCCTCTGGCCAGGTCACTTAGTGTTCCTCCCTTCTGGGGGTATATCTTCCCATCCACTGCCTCAGGTGCCATTCTCTCAGTGGCTGGCAGGGGAACACAGGCCCACCCTCTATTCTGAGTTCCAGTCCAGGGACCCTCAACCCAGAAGTTCTGGGATTTATTCTCCCAGACCTCACTGCTCCTTCCCACCATGTCTAGTTCCCCCCTTCTTTGGGAGTACCAGCTCCAAACCCTTCTCCCTCTTCCCAGGGAGCAACTTCCCTTCCCCAGCAACTGCCATTGTCTGTTGCCAGCTTCCTGGTTTTATAGGCCCCGCCTGTTCCTGCACAGCTGAACCTGCTTGCAATCAATTCCCCATTCCCTGGCTCTTCCTGCAGATACCACTTGTGGCATTAATAGGCCTACCAAGCCACCTTAACCCCTTCCAGTCCTGTGTGGGGTGGACAGCCAATCACAGTACCAATTGATAAGGTGACCATGCTGCTGTTGCTTCTTGGTCACTCACTAGCTGGACAGCCAAGTCACTCGACACACAGCTATGTATTGTCATGTAGCTGTTTATATAGCCTTTCTGCTCATTTTGCTCACTCTTTTCCTTCTCTCTGCACCACAAAGTGGAGTTAGCATTTGGACCCATAACTTTACATGTCTCTTAATTCAGATCTTCAAGCAGATCCAGTAAGGTGAACTCCTTTGTGACCAAACCCTGCAAGGTCCAAACAGACCTGGGGATGAGGTTGTTACACAAATACCATGGTGTGGTGTAGACAAGATACACTTGATTAATACATCTGCAACTTCAAGAAGACATGGCTGTCTATGGGCCTGATCCAATGCTAAATTATGTCAATTGGAATACTTCCCATTGATTTCTGGGTCTAAGGAAGTGTAAAGGGATCTCAAACCCCAGTAGCCAAGCACTTCTGGTTCCAAGGAGCTGAGATGACCTGGGAGCAGAGTTCCAGATTTAAAGAGATGGAGACATGTAGAAAAAAACACATTTCCCCCCCGCAAAAACCCCAAAACAAAATTATATGAGCGAGCTGTGATGTGCAATATGCTATAATTGTTATTTGATGTGTTCTGCAACAATTCAATTTCAGAAAGATGTAAGTAGCAGCTCACTAATAAGAGGTAATTTTCCAATTTAATTCAAATAGATCTGCAAAGGTGATCAGGGATTTCATCATGACAGCATTTCTGTCTAGTCAGAATACAACATATATTTTGATTTTACATTTCTTAATATCCAGATAGACACTACAAATAATGATTAACATTTTTTACCTCAGGCAGTGACACTAAGGCCCAGAATTTTTAAAGGTATTTAGGCATTGCTGAGCTCAGCATTGCAATGCCTAACTGATTTAGGAGCCCAAATCTCATTCTCAAGAGTGATTTAGATACTTAGGACCCTAAATCCCATCAGTTCCTAAGTGCCTTAATAATTTTTTAACATGAAATTTGGGCTCTTTAATCAGTTAGGCATTGCAATGTTGAGCACAGCAGTGCCTAAATAACTTTTTTTAGAAAAATCTGGGCCTATGTCCCCTGAACAAAACCTCATGATATGCAGTAATTTTATCTCTATAGTTCCAATTATTTTTTATTCCTGGACTCTTTCTTTTGATCATCTATCTAGAATTATTTTCTCAAGCTGCTGCAGCACAGGTCATTTTGCATTAGTCAAGTTCAGCTTTTGCTTTATATCTCTATGTTATTGGGACTTTTAATTGTTGATCTGTTTCAGGAGGCACACTGGCTTCTCTCTCTGTATCTTGCTATTGACAAGTTCCTTGTGTGCCATTTATTGCTCAGTAATCTCGTCTTGTGATTACTTGGTTGGTATGACTTTTCAGTAGCTGATGAACAGAGTTCTCTGACCTGATGGAAAATATGCTATATCTAACCTAGCTGATAGTCATTTATTGCTACAACTGGGAGGATCATGTGAGACAGATCATGGCTGTTCTTCAGTCCCCAGCAGATGCAGGTCTAACAGTTCCTCCAACTAAGTATAATGTGAGGACCTGGGAGAGCACATACTTCATCTACATGAGAGGAAGAGGCCAACTTCAATCACTTGGTAACAAAGTGGGGAGGGATAGCTCAGTGGTTTGAGCATTGGCTTGCTAAACCCAGGGTTGTGAGTTCAATCCTTGAGGGGACCATTTAGGGATCTGGGGCAAAAATCTGTTGGGGACAGTACTTGGTCCTGCTAGTGAAGGCAGGGGACTGGACTCAATGACCTTTCAAGGTCCTTCCAGTTCTATGAGGTAGGCATATCTTCATATATATATATATATTTTAAAGTAAGGGTCTGGATAATAGCCTGCTCTATTCACAACATGAAAAGGCAAATGGGCTATTTGCTGGGATTGGTGAGGTACTATTGATGGTTTGTGCCAGCATTTGCTACCATTGCAGCTACTGTCACAGACCTCACGAACCAAAGAAAGTCAAGTGATCTGAAGCCTGGGAAACAGCCTATAATACAATATAAGACTGTTTATGTTGTGAACTGGTCCTTTTTAGCCTGGTATAATGGGGTGGACTAGACACAGAGTCCCCCTTCTGAAGGCCTCAGTGTCTTGCCACACCCATCCCAGGAAAGGAGCATTAGAGGAGTCCTCCAAGCAGCCTAGAGTGGCTGCAGTGGAAGCTGCCAATCAGGACCCAGGAGGGCCTATGAAAAGGAGCTGCAGTGCCAAACAGTCAGTTCCTTGCTGGAGTTAGGGGAGAGTAGAGAGTGCTCCTGGTTGGCTAAAGGGAGCTGCAGCACCATGGATAACTCGGTGCTGGGGCAGTGAGGAAGAGCCCCTGATTGGCTGCTGGGCCTGAACTTAGATGAGCGCTGAGGTAACGGAGAAGCTTTGGCAAAGGCTGGGGCCAAGGGGAAGTGGCATAGGGAGCTGAAAGCAGTATAGTTAAAGGGACATGGTGGTATGTGGCTGCTATTCTTAGGGTCCCTGGGCTGGGACCTAGAGCAGTGGGTGGATCTGGATCCTCCATAAGCCACTGGGGAACTGGGCTACAACTGAACAGTGTGACACCCCCAGAAGGGGAACTAAACTTTGTGGCCTAGCTAGAGAGCTGGGGTCAGAACAGACCAAGAGGGTGAAACTGTTGCCTCCAGGCTGGAAGTTCTGAGGGTATGGCATGATGTCAGGACTACTTAAAGGCTGCAGACACACCTTGCCAGAATGGGTGCTTGTGAGAAGTGGGTGCCATGCTGTTACACCTAGACTTCACATAGAAATGTATTCTTCAAACAGATTCTTCGGATGCAGGGTTAGGGACTGTCCTTTCACAAGTAAAAAATGAAGAACATCCAGTCCTCTACGTTCAGGGGTGCTGGAACAATTTGTATAGTAGTGTGCTGACTGCTACTGAACCAAACTGTAAACACTGTATATAATGGAAACAGCTTTAAGCTGAGGGTGCAGCAGCACCTATGTCTACATTAGCAAGAAAATGTTTCCTAGAGAAAAGGTATATTGGGTGACTGAAAAGGAAGCCTTGGAAGTGAAGTGGGCCCTGGATGCTCTTAGCCTACAACAAGGGGTTCCTTAATAAGTAATATCAATGTCCCCCTTTGGGGACCATGAATGATGCCAACCACTGTATAATGCACTGGTACCTATCCCTCCAGCTTTCTAACTTCTATGTACAACATTGAGTTGGAAAGGTGCACCGCAATGTTGATAGCCAACCTTCCCTCACAAGAGAAGTTAACAATACTCCAGATCATAGGCACCGACTCCATGGGTGCTCTGGGGCTGGAGCACCCATGGGGAAAAATTGGTGGGTGCTCAGCACCCACCGGCAGCTCCCCGCCAGCCCCGGGCCCAGCTCACCTCACCTCCGCCCGGGACGCCGGCCGACGTGGCGGGGCGCGGGGCCCTGCCCCCGACGCCGGCCGACGTGACGGGGCGCGGGGCCCTGCCCCCGACGCCGGCCAACGTGACGGGGCGCAGGGCCCTGCCCCCGACGCCGGCCGATGTGACGGGGCGCGGGGCCCCGTGCCCCGCCACGCCGGGGCAAGAGCACCTAGAGGAGCTGACGGAAGTTGGCTCATATGCTCCAGATCCAATTTTGAGTGGGAGGGCATGTGATGGGTTGTACAAATCCTGGACCAAACAGGACAGTGTTAAGGACCTGCTGTAGACCCTCACTGCAAGATATGTCAGGTCTAGAGGAAAGGCTGTAATAGAGGAGAAACCCAGCTTAGTTAGTGGCATCTCTGGGAGGAGACTGGAGCTCAGGTCCTCTGAAAGAATGTGGCTGAGTACAGGGATTGCTTCTAAGACTACAGCCAGTCTGAGGCTCCTAAAAGGAAACCATCTGCTAATCTGCACCTTTCTGATGTTTAAAATAACAATACCACAAAAAACAAAATCAGCAAGACACCTAGAATCGTGCTGGAAATTTTCTATCTCTAATATCGCTAATAGGTAGGAATTGCCCTACCAAACCTCCATCCTCCTTATAAGCAGTCATTCCCATCAGGTCCTAAACTCTTCAGATATCTGGGCATAACAGATGATCCTTGCAGAGTTTCCTGAAGATCAGCATACCCTGAAGATCAGTTAAGTGTATGGTATGACATAAAGCAAGGGATTATTTAAAATGTATTCAAGAAAATCTCCCCAAGAGTGAAATCAGTTAGGATCTAGAACAGAATAGTCTCCCAAAGGCAGTGCTGGAAGCTCCATTACTTGGGACATTTCAAACTAAATGTGGCAAAATACTAGTAAATGTACAATAGGGAACAATCTTGCACTGTCAGGAAAACGGATTATACTCCTGGGGGCAGGGCCGACTCTGAGTTTTTTGCTGCCCCAAGCTCCGAGAGCACAACTGCCGAATCAAGAAGAAAAAGAGGGCTGGATTGCTGCCCCTTGCAAAGTGCCGCCCCAAGCACGTGCTTGGTTGGCTGGTGCATAGAGCCGGCCCTGCCTGGGGGAACTCTGCACCCTGCGGGGGTTGCAGAATTCATATCTTTTGCAGATTTCTTGACTCCCCCACAGAAAAATGGGGAAGCTAAGAATCTGTGGGGAACACACGCCCCTTCTGCTGCAGCCCGGGTGCATCTGCTGGGACCAGCTGGCAGCAGAGAGCAGATCACTGTGGGGGGGGGGGAGGGGGAGGCTGGGCATGTGTGTGCGCACCTGTGGAGAGACCTTAAGGGAATGGGGCTGGGCACCTGGCTGCCTGGGAATGAGTCAGAGTGATTCACTTGGTCCCTCTCCTCGCTGTTGCTGCATCCTGGGCTTGGAGGCCTAGGGCTGTGTAAAGCAGGCTGTGTCCCTGAGGCAGAGCAGAAATGCAACAACTAAAAAGGCAGGCTGCTAATGTTTCAATGGTTAGTTAATTGTTCCCATTCTTAGTCAATTAAGGCTCCTTTACCTTGCCAGAGTGATGTAAAGGAGCCTTATTCTAAATGACAGTAAGGGAATCCTCAGCTAGGAAGGTCTATGTGCTTTCTTGCTTTTTTCCTGTGCCAAAGAGGCACAATGGGGTTAGATTAAAGCTCAGGATCTGTTTTACTTATCCATTAAAAAAAATGCAGGACAGTGATTAGCAAAAGTGTATGACTTTCATGTGTGAAAACCTGAGCAATTTAAAGCGACATTCTGCTTTACAGAACACCAGAATAAAAGTAATGTAATGTAAATGAAAATCCAGGATTATAACTGGAATGCAGGGTCTTGGTTACCAAGGATTTGTAATTTAACTTTCATGTGTTTAGGAAATGCTGAACAGTTATTGTGATTTTTTCCCCCCTGTGTGGTAGTTTAAATAAATTACCAAAATAAGTGAAACTGGTGTGATTATATAGTAGTATTTTCACAAATAAAATATGCGGAATTTAGGAATTTTTTTTGGCACGGAATTCCCCCAAGAGTAGGATTAGTGACCTAAAAGCTCTTTTCCATCTCTAGCTTCTATCTGTACAGAGTGCTTGAAACTCTAACTGAAGTCAATGGGAATTGAGAATATTCAGCACTTATAATAATGCAGAATTGGCCTGAATGATTCTGGGTCTATTGGATCATTTATTTTAAACGAGTAAAAGCTGTGAAATTTTACAGGACTCATTCATCA
This sequence comes from Macrochelys suwanniensis, assembly GCA_033296515.1. Taxonomy (NCBI): domain Eukaryota; kingdom Metazoa; phylum Chordata; order Testudines; family Chelydridae; genus Macrochelys; species Macrochelys suwanniensis. The sequence goes on from CM065779.1 coordinate 81,487,576, forward strand.
CCATTCTCTTCAGCCATTATCCAGATAGCTAAAATGAAAATGTAAATTCTGAGAGCTCACAATTACACACCTGTTCACTCACTGATTTCCCAGAGCTCCACACTCTCTTTGGACATGGTAAAATATCTTAGAAAACAGTCATAGGAGAATGTTATAGATTCAGAGATGCATGCAATTATTTTACTCAAGTAGCTTTATTTTGAAGGAAATGAGCAAGTGGGCTTCAAGGCTGTGAAGCACCTACATCAGTACATCTCAAAAACATTTTGTAAAGATTTTAGCATGCTGAATATTGAGCAGTGAGCATCACCCTGCATACATTGTGTGAAGCTCTGTCCTCTAGGTAATACCCAATTTTAACTAAAGGATGAATATATACATGACTAATTATGAAATTTGGGGTTGGTCCTGCTTTGAGCAGGGGGTTGGACTAGATGACCTCCTGAGGTCCCTTCCAACCCTGAGATTCTATGATCTTTTTCTACCTGCCACTTAATTAAAATTTAAAACAAATAGGGAAACTGAATACAAAACATGTTCTTGCTTTCATCTTTGATACGCAATATATGGTGCACTGTATGAAATGGAGTTTAGAAATGGTCACCTGATTAATCTAAAGTGACACTGCAGTCATTTCATTAACAGAGTTACAAAAATAGTATTTCCATAGATGTCACAAGTTGTTGATTAAAATTACCATTTTGTTACACCAGCTTAAATGGCTTCCCTTTCACTTATTTAAATACAAACCTGCCAATAGATTTTAAAAAGAGGAAATTACACATTCCACTGCTTGCTTTCTTCAGCAAAGATTTATTGCTTTTCTTATATTAATTTAGAAATATCTAGTCAAGTGCACCTTCAGTGATTTTTTTTTAAAGTGTGGGGGTGAATGCAGTACTAATGAAAGCAAAAGACTAATAATCTTGGCTGAGCCAGACACAGAACTGCAGATCTTCAAAAATTGGAATAATTTATATATTAGAGGGGCTGACAAGAGCCTGCATGGTCAGGGTATGACTACACTACATAGTTTGGTTGACATAATTTACTTTGCAAGCAATATACCAAACTTGCATGCTTGCTTAAGTGCTGTGCATCCTCACCATGAGTGGTTGCACTGATGGAAAATGCAGTGCTTTACAGGTAGATATCCCAGTGTGTTCCATGCCACCATCCAACACAATGTCTTGTGGGACATTTTCACAGTGCTTTGTAGGATACCAGCAGTTCGCCCAGGGGTTTTGGGGAACTAGGGGTCAAGTTGCTAAAATGCTGCTTTTCCCATCTATAATACTTATTCCATCCCATAATATTTGAGCCATTTTTAAAACTCCCAGTCATGCACACTGCTTTTCAGTCTTCACCATCCCTGTGAAAGAAGTGTGGACCCTGCCGAGCTCAGCACAGTTCTAATGACCATTGCTAACGTAGAACACATGATTCTACTGCATTTGTGAACTTCAGTGAGTACTACTACAACTGGTGGTGTGAGGAGGAAGAAGAGATGTTTGATGATGAGCGGATACTAACTGACATGGAGAATAAAAATGTTAAGTTTTGGTTGGCATTCATGGACCAGCTCCATATGATGGATTGACTCTTCTGGGCCTAAGAGTGATCACTGATTGGTGGTATCACATTGTGATGCAGTTTGGCGTGATAAAAAGTAGCTGCAGAACTTTTAGATGTGAAAGGTCATATACCTGAAGGTATGTGCTGAGCTCATCTCAGCCCACCAGAATGAGAGCTGCATCAACAGTGGAAAAGCAAGTGATGACCACGCTCTGGAAACTTGCAATGCCAGATTGCTATTGGTCAGTGGGCAATCTGTTTGCTGTTGGAATATGAATACTTGGATGACAATGGCCTCCACTTTGGAAGGCCATTAAAAGCATATCCTGTTACACAGGACTATGACTTTTGGCAGTGTGCAGGAAATAGTAGATGGATTTGATGCAATGGGGCTCCCAAACTGCAGTGGAGAGATAGGTGGGACACTCATCTCTATTCTGGTACCTTCTCACTATGCCAGTGAGTACATAAACAAAAATGGTTGCTTTTCAATAGTTAAGTAAGTGCTGGTGGATCACCAGGGATGCTTCAATGACATCAATGTGAGCTGGTCAAGGAAGGTGTGTGATGTTCACATCTCTAAGAACACAGGACATTTCCAGACATTCTAGACTGACTCTATGCTGAAATACCAATAGAGATTATGGGGGGCCCATCTTACCAATTACTCCCCTGGTTCATTAAGCTATACACTGTCTACTTTGACAGAGACGAGGAAAGATTTCACTACTGGCTGAGGAGGTACAGGATAACGGTTGAATTTGCTTTTGGTAGATGAAAAGGTCATTGATGATATTTACTGACTAGGTGGGAACATTAGCCTCACTGAGATCCAATCATTATAGCTGCATGTTGTGTACTGCATAATATCTGAGGCAAAGAGGAAAGGCTGGGACAAGGTGGAGCAGCGAGGAGGACTAGCTTGTCTGCTGAATGTGAACAGCCAGACACAAGGCTATTATGAGACCCAACCATGGAGCTATACAGCTGCACATTAAACCAAGAGATCACTACTAAGTAATGTTTCCTTTTTGCTCTATACAGCATTTGGCCACATCTTAGCAGGGAATCTATTTAGCATGTTTTAGTCCACTTAAATCAGTAGTAAAATGAATTCCGTTTGCATGAACACAAATAATGAAAATCTTGCTCTTTTCTTCTTCTAGAAGAAGTTTGTCTTTTTCCCTTGGAAGCATACATTTTGACAATTTCTGCAGGCTCAATGTCTTTGATGTCAGATACAATGTTCAGGATATCCAAAGCCAAAAACCTTTTCTGGCTCATGGTTGTCAAGTATGTTTTAATTCGACACATAACTGACAAGGACTTTTTAGACTTCATTGCACCAGCAGGCAGCACAAGTGCTCACTAACCCAGCTTAAAGAAATTGGGGTATTCTGAGGCTGTCAGCATGGAACTCAGATTTTCTAATGTTATGATGTGTCCATGATATGCAATGTCAGTATGAGAAATCTGCATTTCAGATTTTGCTAAACTGGCATTGATTCTTATAATCTTCTCATGGATTTACAGCACCTTGTCAACTGCAAGAGTCTTGCTAACCAGAATGGCATCCACCTTCTGGCATGCACTAACATTTCTTCAGAGAAATCTTCTTTTAATTTCTTTGTTAATGCATTAATAATGGGAGAAAAGTTGTTAGCACTACTTTTGCTTATGAATCTATGGGTCAGATAGAACATGCACTCTCTCTCTTCCCCATAGCTGGAATAAACAATGAAGTTGCTCACTTTTAAGTTCTTTCTTGGTCACCAAACACCTTTTGTCTTCCTCAATCAAAATGCCAATATTTTTGGCATAATGCATGACATTCTTCCAGACATGGTTTCGTGGTTTTTCATATTTTCTGAAGTTGCTGCTGAGGAGAGCATGGCCTTGTTGACTCGCCGTGTCTTGTGAGCAACTTGAATTAATGACAATAGAGGGTCAAAAATAGATTTTATTGTGTCTCAAACTTTTGCACTTGCTGCAGTGAACCACTTGCTTCAACAAAGCTTTGATTACTTCCAGGCTGGCTGAGCTCATTCAGTCATTGGATGATTGCTTTCAAAGTGGATTTGCATGTACTGACACTTCTCCACCTGCATGCCCCATCTGGATCACTCAAACTAGTCAATTCAGTGGGCTTGATTCCTAGTGCATGCTGTCCATTGCGAAAAAGGCAAGCATGGAGAAATAGCAATAGAGAGATTCCAAAAATCTGAAAAATCCCTACATGGTTTTATTTTACAAGCATCTACAGCGACACTGTTAAGCTTGTGAGCCATACAATGTAAATAATTGTGAGGTGGTCACTTCTAATTTTTGCTGTACCCTATTAATGTTGCCTGACATAATATTTGCCCTATCATAAATTTGAGCCACTCTAGGAATGATGCTTATTCCAACTGTTTCTATCCCTTCTTTGAGACTATTGTAAATTCCCTCTGCATTTTGTGATCTACAGCAGTCATTAAACAGGAGCAATCATCCTTGTACATTTAAATCAGCACCTACATAATGAACACAGATTGAGAGGTCCTTGTTTAAAAGACCACCCTTCACTAGCAAGCAGACAATAAAATCCCATAGTCTGCATTTCCTCAGTTATGTTTCTTCACCAGATCAGCTGCGACCTACAGAAACTCATTTTGAATTTCATGGCTTGTTAAGTTAAATGTACCATGCAGTTTCATTCAAATTGTTCATCATATTTCATAAAAAGAGAACAGCGCTCCAAAAGATTACTCTTTTCTTTTTCTGATGGTTGTTTTGCATTGCTGCCCCAAAGGGCCAGTCTTTGGTGTGAAAGGTAATGTAGCGAATCAGTAATTTTTCTTGCATACTCTCTTTTCCTGAACAGTGATTTTGTGAGAATTAGAAACAAGATCCAACTGAGGCCAATTTACTAGCTGCTTGGTAATCTCTCCACTTTTTCATATACTGTACTTAACATGCTTGTTCAGTTTCTCAAAGGTCTTGTTCCAGTCCCACACCTCTTTCTGTAAAACTATTATCGTATTCTGAAACATAATAAGAATCAACACAGAGATAGCAAAATACAGCATCATCAGATATACTCTATTCAATGAAAGGATACTGATCAAATCATTAAGCTGAAGGAGTGATTTTGCTTGCAAAAAAGAACTTGTGCATTGTTGAAACAACGTTCTAAAATGAATATTGGCTGAATTCCCTCTCGATCTGTTTTAGTATTTAAACGTAACTGTCTTGGTTTAAAAAAGCTTATATCTGCTCCTGCCATTTTTTTTTATTGACTAGTGGAGTGAACTCTGTCTCTCTCTATACCATTACCAGGGCCGTCCTTAGGATTTATGGGGCCCTGCGCAGTATTATTAAACTGGTGCCCCTATGCCCGAGGGCGGCCTGGCCTCGCAACCCGGTGGGAAGGGACGAGCTGCCCAGCCCACCTCACGGTGGTGGAGAGTCACAGTTCCCTGCAGAGACCCCCGTACCCTCTCCCTCATGCAGAATGCATGGCGTCGGAGCATTCGGCTTTGTGAATACGGCCCCTGCCTAAGGAGACGGCAGCACGCGCTAGTGTGCGGAAGCCGACCTGCTCTTACCTGCTGTCATGGGCAGTGGGTGAAGCTGCTGCTTGGGGAGTCTAGCTCCCCAGCCCACCTCTTCTGCCTGTGACCCCGCCCATACTCCACCCTTGTTCTTCCCCAGGCCCCGCCCTCTCTCCACTGTCTCCCTCCCCCAACCTACTCACCCCCTTCCAGCCAAATCCCTGAACCCAAAAGAAGCAAACGACATTAGAAAGAAATTGCAGAAGAGTGTTCTGTTTGTTTGTTTTTCAAAAGAAAATGGAGCATGTTTTCCACTGCATGCCAGATGGTGAAGACTGGACATGCAGGAGGTACCTAATTAAAAGCACTAAATTTGGGAATAAAAAATGTCATTCACAGGTATTTTGATATACCCTGAAGCTTGTCAGAGACTTATTTGCAAAACTTTGTAGTAAGGGCAAGTCAGCTGTCCTGCTGAATACAACATTAAATATTATGGAATACATGATGCAGCTCTTCTGTTTTACATTTTCTTAATCAGTATTTCTAAGATGATTTTACATTTTAAATGTACTCTTAAGCCTTCATAAAGTAATCCTTCTAGATTACTACGTATTTAATTCACTGAAACAAAGACATTATTTTAAATTAATCAGTCACAGAGGTTTAGTGTGTTCATAACAATATTCATTGCTTTTAGAAAAAGGGAAACACTAATTTACTTTGTGTGATCTCCATAACAAGAGACATGTTTACAAAATTTCACCAACTTTAAAAAATATGTTTCCAAATATTTTAGGCATATTCTGCCCCTCTTGCAGAAGAAATTGAGAGTCTGGTTCACAAATCCTGCAGCTCCCTGTTCTTCTCCACTGGTTCTGGGCCTCTTGTGACTCTGCCCAATATTTCTGCCGCTAGGACCTCCCTGGCCAGTGTCTTCCCTTTAGACTTCCTTTGGCGGGATTACTCAGCAGGGATGGGGCGTCACAGGAAAGTGAATACTATTGCCTCTGTATTAACTCTTCTCTTGTGTTCACACTTGGTACAGAGGGGACACTGTTTACCCAGTCCTCTGTTCCTCTCATGCGCTCCCAATCCCTACTCCCTTCCCACTCATATCCTTGGACCCAGAAAGAAGTCTGGAAGAAAATGTGGGATATGATGCTGCAGAAGCTGCAGCAGCAGCAGCTGACCCTCCTGTCTACATAGGGGAAAAATGAGATCAATGCACAGAGGGTCCAGATACACATATAGATTCAGAGTTCACAATCTGAAAAATCCACACCCAGGAATGACGCAGTTATACCAACCTATATTTTCACAGAAAAGAAAAAGAAAATTTGCCTACTTTGAAATTAGATTTCAGCTATGTTTACCTGAAGAAATGTACAGTTATGGGAAAATGAGTTAAGGGAAAAATACAGTTTGGTCATATAGTATTCTGAAAGGCTGGGATACTCAGTGCATCTTTATCCCCGGTCCCTGTGCTCTTGACCAGAGCTTTACCTTGAGACAACTTTTAGAGAATAAGTTGTGTGAAGCACTTGTTATAGACTTCCATCAGGCCTTTGATTCAGTGCACCGAGCAAGTTTGTAGGATCTAATTAGGTGTCTTAGCATCCCTGGAAAGATAGTGTCATTAATAGAAGAGGTCTATAATGAAATGGAAAGTTGCATTTGAGTCAGTTGCAGATGCATGGCATGGTTTCTTATCTCCAACGATGTTTGGCAAGGCTGTGTTCTGCCACCATCATTTTTCAATATTGGCATTGACGAATTGATGACAAAGCTTGAGGAAGCAGGCATTAGTGGCTTTGAGCTGAACACCATTCTGCTTTGAGTTCTTCAATGTGCCAATTACATTGTCTTAGTTTGGCCATCAGCTGCAGTGATTCACCAATCTAGTTGGGCAAGAAGCAGCGTGTGTTGATCTGGTTATTAATCCTGATAAAACATAATCCCTGGCCATTTCATAAATCAGTCTTCAGCTCCAGATTATAGCCAGCTCAATATTAACCTATTCCGATGGGACATTGCACATGTAGCAGCTGTCAAATATTGGTTGGCAGTATCATAGACAGTGCTGGAGGATGCTTGAAAGATGCAGACACTCATATAGCAGCAGATGCTGCTATCTTTCAGCCTCTATAGGGATGTTGTGACAATTCAAGCTTGCTATGAAGCTGTGGATCTATAGAACCACTGTTATGCCAAATCTATCATACGGAAGTAAAAACATGGGTGTTAAAGAAGATCTGAAGAACACCTGACTGGCATATTTGATTCTCATTGCCTCAGTCAACTGCTCCATATCAAGTGGCAGGACAAGGATATTCTAAGCTGAACCTGGCAACCACTCCCATCAGCACTGATTGGGTTTTGGCAGATTTCTTGGTATGGACATTTAATAAGAATGGAAGACCAACAAATTCTGAATTGTGTGATCACTACATGGCAGATGATGTGGGTGCTAGAAGCTTTGGTGGCACAAGATTGGAAATATTGTGATGCAAGATTGCCAGTGATGCACATAAACTGAATATACAATCAGACCATCTTAAGCACCTTGCCAGAGATCAATTTGGTAGCAGTCAGTTTGCCAGGAGGTCACGCCCTTTGGGATTTGCCATGATGATGATGATATTTTGAGAATAAAATCTTTTGGGATTTCACCAAAAATTAGTAGCTGATTAAGAGTCATGCAGGATTATTTGGATGAGGAAGGAGCACTATACCTTCAAAGTGGGGGTATTATTTTGAGTAGTACCATTACAGATTTTAAGGAGGCAGAGAGTTTATGCCTAAAAACATTTGTTTAGATAATGGTGATGAGGCTTTAAGACAAAAGGACATCATGGTTCAGTCACCATGCACAAAATAATAACCTGCACTTCTATAATGCCTTCTACCTGAGGACGATAATATGATTTACACATATTATGTGATTTAGCCTCACAGACATCCCTGGGAAATAGATATGAATTATTATTTATTTACAGATTAAGGCCCCAGTTCAGGAAAGCATGCCTAATCAGGACAGGATTTAAGCATGGATTTAACTTTAAGTACATGGTTAAGTCCTACTGAGTTCAATATGTACTTAATGTACTCAATATGTTCAATATTAATTAATTATGTACTTAAAGTTAAGCATATTTTAAGTGCTGCCCTGAATAGGGATGGCTTTAGGCATATGCTTAAGTGTTTTCCTGAACTGGGGGTCTAAAAAACTGATACAAAGAAATGTTAAATGTGGCTTACCTAGTATCCCAGAGAAATTTTGTCGTAGAACTCAGTTCTTCTGGTTCATTAGCCACATGCTCATATGTCTTCTCCACAAGGTGATGCCCAGTCTAGGAAGTCTAGAAGACTTGGATTATATAGGTGCAAAAGTAGATTAGAAGTTGCTAAAATAACTGTTCTAGTTTATTGATTATTGTTTATTTGTTTGGCTTTGGACTTCACATATTTAATGACTTTACTTACATACAAGCTACAGCGGCTTTCCTTTCACACCTCATCAGATCACTGTTATGAAGTTGCCCTTTATTAAACTGTATCATATTTCCATTTGCTTTGAAATTGCACATTTATGTATGAGTTCCTCAAGGAAATTACTTGCTTTTACTTTAGTCCCCTTTTGACATAATGTAGTTGTTTGTAATGCTCCTCGCGCTCTCTATTTTTGTTCTTGACGTTGAATTTGTATCGTAAATATGTTAAGAGACAATATGTGTGACTCATCAATTGGAAAACTGGAGCAGGCACCCAAATGAATTCATCCAGTGTTTTCATTATTAGGAAAAGAATGCTGTAATTTGCAGTTTTAGGACTCTACAACACTCTGTGCTGATATACAGCATTCCTAATGGGGAAGTTGGGGAGCTGCATTTGCAGAGCAACAACTATATATGGTTCAAATTTTGTTTCATTGAAAAATGTTTACACTTATTAACAGCCTAGATTATCTAAAACAATTAGATATTTCTCATGTATTATATTTAATTAAGGCCAAACCCTAAAGTCCGTACTCATTTTTCTACTCGGTACTATCTCAGGCAAATCACTACTTCACATTATTCCCTGATAGAGAGACGAGGTGGGTGAGGTAATATCTTTTCTTGGACCAACTTCTTTTCGTAAGAGAGACAAGCTTTCGAGCTTACACAGAGCTCGTCTTCAAACTGTAAAAGATATTATCTCACTCATCTTGTCTCTTTAATATCATGGGACCAACATGGTTACAGCAACATTGCATATTCCCTGATTAGAATTGTAATAAATAGAAACACCATTTATTTGTTAAAAAGTGAGAAAACGCTTATTTTATTAACCTCTCCTATGTGCAAAATACTTGCTCTAAGATACATTAAGCATTTTTTATTAATCCTCCACAAATGATTAGTAAAGAGCAAACACTGAGGAAAATTATTTGCCGAGATACTTGAGAGAACCATTCAACATTTCACATCTGGCATGACAGAACAAAACTATATAAATGAACTAGACTCATCATAACTCAGAGGGATGATTACTTCTCTTTTAGTGATGATGAGAACTGCTAGAGAATAGCCAAACACAGATTAGAAAGTATGACATACTGGGCAACTGGGAAAACAAAATAAAACAAGACCCTCCTTTTAACACACTTTCTGCTGAGGGTTGATGTCGTGTGTGTGTGTGTGTGTGTGTGTGTATATATGTCTCTCTCGCTCACATATGGAATCACTTTATTTTTTGCTCCACTTGAATTAAAAGATAGCATCTAAAAAACAGTTTTACAAAACAACAATAACCCGAGGCCACTTTTCAGGCAGATTTTCAAAAGCAACTAAGGGATTTAGGAGGACAAGTTCCTCTGAAAGCCAATGGGACCTGTGCTACCTCTAAACAGTTTTATTACCTTTCTCTGTACCTTTTCCAAATTTTAATACATCTTTTTTGAGATAAGGCGACCAGAACTGCACTCTGTATTCAAGGTGTGGGTGTAGCATGAATTTATGTAGTGGCATTATGATTTTTCTGTCTTATTATCTATCCCTTTTCTAATGGTTCCTAACATTCTGTTAGCTTTTTTTGATGCTGCTGCCCATTGAGTGGATGTTTTCAAAGAACTATCCATGATGACTCCAAGATCTCTTTTTAGAGTGGTAACAGCTAATTTAGATCCCATCACTTTGTGCATATTGTTAGGATTATGTTTTCCAATGTGCTTTACTTTGCACTTATCAACATTTAATTTCATCTGCCATTTTGTTGCCCAGTCACCCAGCTTTGTGAGATCCCATTGTAACTCTTTGCAGTCAGCTTTGGATTTAACTATCTTGAGTAATTCTGTATCCGATGCAAACTTTGCCACCTTACTACTGACCCCCTTTTCCAGGTCATTCATGGTCTCAGTGCAAATCCTTAGGAAATCCTGCTATTTACCTCTCTCCTCTGTGAAACTGACCATTTATTCCTACCCTTTGTTTCCTATCTTTTAACTAGTTAGTGATCCATGAGAGGACCTTATTCCCGCTTATTCCATGACTGCTTCCTTTGTTTAAGAACCTTTGGTATGGGGCCTTGTCAAAGGCTCTCTGAAATTCCAGTACACTAAAGCAACCGGATCACCCTAGTCCGCATGCTTGTTGACCCTCTCAAAGAATTCTAATAGATCGGGGCGGCATGATTTCCCTTCCCCAACATATTGTGTTAATCTGTATCTGATAATTATGTTCTTTACTATAATTTTAACCAGTTTGCCTGATACTGAGGTTAGGCTTGCTGGCCTGTAATTGTCAGGACCGCCTTGCAAGTCTTTTTTTTTAAAATTTGCATTACATTAGCTATCTTCCAGTCATCTTGTACAGAGGCTGATTAAAACAATAGGCAATATACCACAGTTAATAGTTCTGCAATTTCATATTTGAGTTCCTTCAAATTGTTGGATGAAGACTTATCTGGTCTGGTGACTTATTATTGTTTAATTTATCAATTTGTTCCAATTTGTCTTCTCTATCGACACCCCAGTCTGGGACAGTTCCTCAGATTTGTCACCTAAAAAGCATGACTCAGGTGCAGGAATCTCCTTCATATTCTCTGCAGTGAATACTGATGCAAAGAATTCATTTAGCTTCTCCTCAATGGCTTTGTATTCCTTTAGTGTTCCTTTAGCACCTTGATCATCCAGTAACCCCACTGATTGACAGGCTTCCAGCTTCTGACGTGCTTAAATTTTTTTTTGCTGTTAGTCTTTGTGTCTTTTGTTAGTTGCTCTTCAAATTATTTTTTTGGCCTACCTAATTATATTTTTACACTTGACTTGCTAAAGTTTATGCTCCTTTCTATTTTCCTCAGTAAGATTTGACTTCCAGTTTTTAAAGGATGTCTTTTTGCCTCTGACTGCTTCTTGTATTCTGTTTAGCTATGGTGGTATTTTTTGAGTCCTTTTACTATTTTTTATTTATGGTGTTTTTAAATATTTTTCATGCACCTTGCACATATTTCACTGTTGTGACTGTTCCTTTCAGTTTCCTTTTATTTCATCCCAGGAACAGCTGCATTTCAATGACGGATGGAGTGATCCTTTAGTATAAATTGTATAAGAGAGTTTCTGTTTCTGTGCTGTCAGAGAATCTTGCTGAGACTGAGACTGGATATATGATAGCAGGTTTAATTTTAATATGCACAATATTGAAGCATTGTTTATGGCTTATGCACAATAACTGGAAGTTCTTAGATATCCCCTGGCTCTCTTCAGGGTAATCAGTTTTGCCCAGGAAGGCTATTTGTCTGGTTTGAAACTGGACAATCCTGGTATTCTAAGGTTTGTCCCCTGTATGGTACTGAGACAAAATTGGATGTGGTTTTCTCTGGTAGAGGACGGGGGATGCTATTTTAAAGAGTGCGCTGCTTCACCAGCATAGCCTCAAGCGCACATGCAACGTCATGTTGGTGGGGGCAGAACAATGCAGGCTGGGGCAGGCCCATGCCATTCCTGGAAATACCGGAATGTCTGGTATTCTGGGAATGCGTGATTGGTCACCTTAGTTTTGGCTGTGAGATGAACATGGAAATTGAGGTTTTGGTGATGGTCAAAAATGTCCCTTCAACTCCAAAATATTTGGAAGTTGTGAATTTTTTTCTTGGGTTGGGGAATCTCACCATAATGATCAGCTTTGGTTACTTCAATGTGTTCTACCTGGAACTCCTTTTGAAAACCACTTATAGACTTCGGTTAGCACAAAATGCTAGAGCATAACTGCTGAAGGTCTTAATCCATGAGCTTTGGGGATACTTGTGATCTGTGAGCAATTTATTCTTAATGATGACCTGTTTCACAAACTAAAACATAATCTCATACATGCTGGACTATAAGTCATTCATTAAGTTTCTAAACACATAAGCACATATACAAATTCAGCAATTATGCTCCCAATCCAGCAATTATGGCCCCAATTCAGCAAGGTACTTAGCACGTTCCTCATTTTAAGGCCTAATTTTAATGTGAAATCAATGGATGGACCTACTCACATTCTGAAGGTTAGGCATATGCTTAAATATCTTGTTGAATAGGGACCTAGATTACAACAAACACCCTTCACAGAAAACAGATAGAAAATTCTCATATAGCAAAATTTCCAACAGGCTAGGATTAACAATTACAGGTATTAGTCAATGACTGGTGAATGGTCAATCAGGAAAGGAAGGATGGCCAGTTAGAACACTACTTGAGAGACCTGGGTTCAATTCTCTGCTGTGCCACAGACTTTTGTGTGACTTTGTTCAAGTCTCCTACATATGGAAAGTCCTCTCTGAGCCCATCTGCAAGGCCACTTTTTTTCTCCTGCAGATCTCTCCTGAAGACCTACTTCCCCCATGATTCCTATACAAAATTAACTAACTGATCTTGGCTTGGTGGTGGAAAACTATAACATACCAGTAAAAATGAATACATAAGACAAAAAAGAAACTATATAATATAATTTGAATTGGAACTAACAATAATTCCAGTGCTAATTTGAATTTAGCACTGGAATGGGTTACCTAGGGAGGTGGTGGAATCTCCTTCCTTAGAGGTTTTTAAGGTCAGGCTTGACAAAGCCCTGGCTGGGATGATCTAGTTGGGGTTGGTCCTGCTTTGAGCAGGGGGTTGGACTAGATGACCTCCTGAGGTCCCTTCCAACCCTGAGATTCTATGATTCTAACATGTGCTACAGTCATTACCCTGTCCTCTCTGCTTGCATGTTGTAACCCAGTCTGCGGTCTTCCATTCATTCATCTGTTTTTTTGTCTAGACTGTAAATGTTTCACAGCAGAGGAGCAGAGGCTGTGTCTTCCTATACAGTATGTCTGTATAGCCCCAAAACATTCTGCACACTACCACAAAAGTAATTTAAAAATATTAATTATCTGCCTGAAAGCAGTGCATTTTTGTGTTTGTGCTCCATGTTTAAGAAATGCTTCTCAGATGATTGTTCATAAATCTGCTTTTTACAACACGCATGACTGACAGCTACACAGATGGGTTGGAAATCTGTCAAAGGTTTTTATCCTTCACTGACTGCTGTACTTTGTGGGTTGCCAGTTCTTTGCCTTGTTTGCTTTCTAAGAGTCTGTACAATGTTTGGATTAGACACTTTATAAATCATGGATCTAAAATGTTGGATGCCATGTCTCTGGCCTCACCTAAAATTCATAGACTATCATCCATATACCTTGAATATTGACTGCATAGGAATTAAAGTGAATTGAGCCCTAATGATGTGCTACAGAGAGAGCTGTATTGCTTCTGAGATTTTTCTAATACTGAAAAGTGCCTGTTGAGTATTTGGCACACTCAGTTGCCATTAACACAATGAAGAGTTTTGGAAAGATTTGCTAATTACTCATTCATTACCAGGACATTAATAAATAATCTTTCAATCAGTGTAATAGTACTATTTCAGCTGCCATGAAAATAACAAATGATTTCATTAATGTTTCACTGATAGATTATCCTGTACTGCTGTGTGGAAAGTGCTTGGTACAGTAGACCATTTGCTTTTATTAAATTTTATTAGATTTTAAGAGATTATCCCCTATTTCTTTGGGTTAGTTCCAGGGAGTTCCTGTTATAATTATAAACAATGTTAAATCCAACACAATTCTTAATCAAATGTTATTACCAGTAGCTCTTTCATTACTAGACTACAGTAAGTCTATTTTAGGTCAAACCTCATTTTCCATTTATATTAATGACATAAAATAGACAGCTGGTAGCTCCTCTATTCATATTTGTGCTGATGTTACCATTTGGTATTTTGTGAGTATGAAATTATGATTGTTTAGTTATGAATGAACTGCAACAGAATTGTAACATTCAGCAAACTTTCCTTGACTTGTGTTTGTTAGGAAATGATAATTAATGTACCAATTGTTAGCAAAGATAATTAAGGTATCAATGATTCAGACAATTTACTGAAGATAACAAATTATCAGATAGTAGTAGAGCAAGCCTCATTTCAGAAATGCTTGGGTATGTGGCTCAACAACTTTAGGTTCATATCTAATGTGCAATCTCTTCATGTAACAAGCCCTTTTTTGTATCTTGAATCTAGCATAGAAATGTTCAATTCAAATTATATTACAGTAATTACATTTCATAGATTATGGGAAAGAATTTTATTCATAAATTCATCTCCAGCAATTGTATCTATTACACCATCATCTACTTATGTTAATTATGATTATTAACACATTCAACTGAACTTGTCTGCATTGACCACATGATGCCATATTAAAGTATAACATGTTTCTTAATACAACATTACTTGGCAAGGATTCAGATTGTACTCACCCGTTCATCTTCACTGTATCGTGAAAGATTTGAGGATATTATTAAATGAATTGTTGCTAAGGTTACAACTGACTTTGGTAGATAGTCTCTTGAATTGTTAGCAATTGATAGTTAAATACATTCAGAAAAAGTAAAACGAACAACATTTAACTCATTTACAGAAAATAATTCTTGACTCTTTTAGTTCTACAAGTGACTAGTTATTTGGCTATGATATGACCCCAATTGCTGTAGCATCTGAGTGCCTCACAAACTTATTATGTATTTATCTTCACAATACCAGACCAGAGACTGAGGCGCAGGAAGGTTAAGTTGTGCTTGGTAAACATTTCGGATGAATAGTTTTTTCACCAAAAAAACCAAAACAAGCTGTGAATTTGACTTGAATTTGTGGAATATTTTAGGCCAATTTCTACCCCCCCACCCGGTATTTAGGTGCCATTTACACAATGGCCAGAAGAAGAGCAGGATGAAAAGATGGAGCCACCTGCTCACATTTCCACACCCTCTTAGCTCCGTAGGCCAGTGTTATTAGTACAGGAATGACTTCCATGTTCATAATGTAGTTCTTTCACGTTCTCCCTCTGTGTTGGAAAGAGGTGGAGCAACCAACAGGCGGTTGCTTTAGGGCTTTCTACAATTGAGGTTATTCAGGATTCTGTGTCTTGAATAACTCTGAAGGTGGATTCTCTTATTCCAATTCTGTGCCATGTCTATTTAAGGTTTTGGGAGGTTTTAATGAATGCAAAGACCTATGAAATAAGAGACATTGGTGGAGAGGAAGTGGTCCTGGGAGTAAGTAGTGTTTGGGGAAAAATCTTTAAGGGCCTGGGATTAGGAACCTTGCAGAGTAGGTGGGATAAATTTTCTCTCTCACTCAATCAGATTGGAATGGGCTGGGAGAAGAGGACTCGCATATAAGATGCCTCCTCACTTATAGCAGAGAGATAGCAACAGTGTAAGGTAGATGCTTGCTGAGTTCTCCCAGTCCAGGGAGAAAAGGGACTAAGGTGAAAAGGAGCTAGCTGGAGAAAAAGATGCTTGAAAGCAAAGTCAAACAAGGGGGAAGTGTGGGTGTCCTGTGCCAAGGAGGGAGATCCTGGACAGGAAATCCACCAAGTCACAAGAAGGAGGGATGGGAAGACCTCTGAACCTCAGTGGAGAATCTATGAGTCTGGGAGGCCAGAACTGAAATCCCATAGCTCTGAGATTTCTGAACCTAAAGGTTCTTTGGCGTGTATAAACAAAATAAATGAGACCCAAGGAGAAGGAGAATATTGTTTAAAGACTCTGGAGGTGAGTGAGTTATTTCCAAACCCCAACAGAGGAAACTGAGCGTCTGAAGGACCTTGCTGTGCCACAAAGGGGAATCGAAGATAGCACCCTGCCACAGTTGCCTTCTATTTTTTATTCTTTTTTGGCACTGGAAATTTGCTTTTCTGTATTCATTAGCCTGTTGAAGTTTTTTTTTTTAATTTCAGCTTTCATAACTATTAACCTTGTTGAATGAGTAATTATTATTATTACTTTTTATGTTTTGGAATTTACATCTTGATTAGTGCTGGTGAAACTTTTTATGTTAAAACATTCTGTGATGGAGTGCTGGGCCACAACAGCTGTACCAATATTCTGATCATGGGATCACCAATTAAATTACCCTGGAGTAAACCTGAGGGGCAAAGCTGTGCCTAATTGATAGATTGGGAAAAGCCTAAAAAGGTGAATTAGCCTAGAAAGCAGGGGAGGGCAAATTGTGGCCTGGCCCACGAGCCACACCAGCGGCTTGGTCCCACTCCGGCCGGGGCGCTGGGTTGGGAGCCGGACCACATGGCTCGGCCCCGGTCCGGCCGGGGCACTGGGTCAGGGGTATACATTTAAGTTAAGTGGTTTGAGCATTGGCCTGCTAAACCCAGGGTTGTGAGTTCAATCCTTGAGGGGGCCATTTAGGGATCTGGGGCAAAAAATCTGTCAGGGGACAGTACTTGGTCCTGCTAGTGAAGGCAGGGGACTGGACTCGATGACCTTTCAAGGTCCTTCCAGTTCTAGGAGACTGGCATATCTCCATTTGTATTTATATTATATATAAGTTGAGCCTATATTATGGTATCTTTAAAAAATTTTCATTCAGCTTTCAGGGATTTCACTTTTGGTGCTGTACCTTTTAATTTCTGTTTAACTAACTTCCTCATTTTTGTGTAGTCCCCCTTTCTGAAATTAAATGCTACAGTATTGGGCCACTGTGGTGTTTTCTCCTCCCCAGGGATGTAAAATTTAATTATATTATGGTCACTATTACCAAGCAGTCTAGCTATATTCATCTCTTGGATCAGATCGTGTGCTCCAAGAAGCAGTCATTTAAGGTGTCAAGAAACTCTATGTCTGCATCCCGTCCTGAGGTGATGTGTACCCAGTCAATATGGGGATAGTTGAAATCTCCCATTATGACTGAGTTTTTTATTTTTATAGCCTCTCTAATCTCCCTGAGCATTTCATAGTCACTATCACTAACGTGGTCAGTAATATATCCCTACTGCTATATTCTTATTATTAGAGCATGGAATTACTATCCATAGAGATTCTATGGTACAGTTTGGTTCATTTAATTTTTTACTCTGAGTCACCATGCTTCTTAGGGCTATGTTTGGGTTACTGCAGTTTATGGGTCAACCCTTCCACCCCTTACTAAATTCTGAATTTCATCCTCTGGGATGAAAAATTATACCTCTGTTAGTCTATAAGGTGCCACAGGACCCTTTGTCGCTTCTTTCTCTTCCGTGTGTGTGCAGTTCTGCTGCCTCAGTATTGGGTGGAACCATAGGATTTGGGGAAGCCCTGCAGGAAATGCACCAGTGCTTGGGCTCTCCCTGTATGCTTTTGTCCAAGGGAAGTTTTGGGGAAGACAGGAGCTAGAGTGTATGCTACTAGAATGATTTTCTGGTCCTTTCCCTTTCACAAACAGGGAGCACTAGAAGCTTCTCCAGTCATTAGAATGTAGTAGTAGAGGTGAAATGGGTCTGCTGTCATTTCATGCCTTGGGGGTGAAATAGATTCTTCACCCTGCGTAATATTTCCCAATGCCAGCCAAAGTGCTCAGGCTGGATGATGAGGAGAGGTTTTGGCCTAAGGACCCTACTATAAGCCCTTAGGACTTGTCTTCACTACCCTCCGGATCGGTGGGGAGCAATCGATCAATCGGGGATCGATTTATCGCGTCTCATTTAGATGCGCTTAATCGATCCCCGAACGCGCTCCTCGTCGACTCCGGAAATCCGGAAAGGCGGAAGCAGAGTCGATGGGGGAGCGGCAGCGATCGACTCACCGCCGTTCTCACGGCCAGGTAAGTAGATTACGATACGCCGACTTTAGCTACGTTATTCATGTAGCTGAAGTTGCGTATCGTAGATCGACCCCCCCCCCCCCCCCCCGCAGTGTAGCCCAGGGCTAAGGGAAAGTCAGTGCTGGCAATAGACCTGTTTTCTATTTTTGCTCTTCCTTGAACAGTCTCTTTCACAGTAGTCCCATGTGACTGGCCTGTCCGTGTTTCTATGAATAGTAACCTGTCACATAGATGAGTGGACACAGGAGAAGGCTTAAAATATGATAAGATGACAAGAGACTTGAGTGGAAAAAATGCAAGTTTACCGTGCTCTAGGTCACCAGAATGTGTAATTTATGCAGAAACATTTAATTTTCTGCTGATAGTATTTATACAGGTTTACTTTACTTGCAGAATTTCACACATGCACAGAATACTATTGTAGTGACAATTAGGTGTACTCCCAAATGTATTTTTTTCTGTAGATTAACAGCTTTTCAGCAGTTTTATTGCCTGTAATGGGAGTTTCAGACAAGGTATCATGTGAAGGATCCTATTGTTTTAGTAGGTTTATGTATCTAGTAATATTTGTGTTTATAACTTTTACTCAGTTTGTGTGATATTGCTCCTTCTTAGTGGTAGCATAAAAATGTTTTACTGTGTTTTCTGTCCCTCTTTAAGTATTCTCACATGTCTATACTGTTTACTTGTTATACATATCTTTCTTCTGAGACTTGCAATCACAAGGCACAACGTACTGGTATAGGTAATTCCATTAGCTTTCTCAGCTGCTGAAATAACAGCCCTGTCTAACTATTTCTGCTTGTCAATTCTACACCAGATCTGAAAAGAGTGCTCTTTATAAAGACCCACATTGTTAATTTCATCTGTTTTCATTTTTCATTCAACTCTCAGAACTCTTTTCCTCCCAGTTTGTAAAAGCACTTTGAGATAAATTCTCCTTTTGTGTAACTTGGTGCAGCTCCGTTGACTTCAGTGGCCAAATTATGCCACCAGAAAAATGTAGCCTTTTGTTATCCGCCTTTCTTTTCTCTGCCTCTCCTGATTTTTCTCCTTTGCCTTTTGATGTATCTATTCTCCTACAATCATTGTATTAATACAAATTAATTGGAAGCTGCATTTAATTGAACATTTGCTAGATGCGCAAAAAGGGCACATCAGAAATTGTATTATATTACAGTACATGATTTCACTACTCTACTTACAAATGTATCCTGTCAACAAATCTGGAAATTTTGCTGTCAATGTAACTGCCCAAATCCTTAGTATCATTTTATAATTAATTAATAAAAATTGGGTGGTATTGACATATTGGAAGAGAAAATTAATTAGTCAAAACATCATTAACAAGTGTTTTATTCTCATTATATATGGCAAATTCCTGCCCTTAATAGAAAGAGCCTTCTGGGTGTGGGCAGAGTTGGGGGTGGGGAAGCCATCCTGTGGGTGTTGGGTGGGATGGCTAGTATGGCCCACTGTAATATACTACTGGGAGTGGGTTAGAACACCTCTAGTGAGGAACAAAATGTCTACCTGCTTAATTCTTCTTATTCACTGCAGTAGACGCATAGTTAGCTCGACTGGGGCTGGACTGGACTTGCCACCTAAAATCCAGACCATGCTACTTGGAGATGTACATAATCCATGCACCGTATCTCCTAGAAGTTTCTTGAGTTCACTGGAGAGATCTTGCTATTTGTTTGCTAGTGAGAATAGGGTTTCTGAGCTAGATTCAGAAGGAAGACTTGGGCATTGCAATGCTCAGTGTTGCAATGCCTAATTTTTAGGTGTCCTACTGCGTTGTGGAATTTCCAACCTCAAGTTACGTGCCCAGGCTCCCTCTACAATGCATGGGGAGAGTTAGGCACCTAAAATGAGAGTGTCAGAAGCTGGCAAACAACTGTTTAAGCAAAAGAGAAGGATATGTCTCCTGTGGAAGCTCTTATACTTTGTGTGAAATACTTAGTAGTCACTGTCTCAGGGATTGGCTCTCAGGTCTCCACCCTCCCAGCAGACTGCCCTAACCTGCAGCCTATAGAGTCATTCTTACTATATCTGTAGCCCAATGAGTATTTAATTATTTAATACATAGTGGAACTGCTTGAGCAGCAGAGACTAAGCATATGGCTACCCAATAATGTAAACCCAGGATTCAAACTCAGGCTCAAGCCTAACCCCCTTTCTGTCTACACACAAATTGTGCTGAGCCAGGGCTCTAGTCAGAGTCCCAGAACTTCACAGAACTTGGAGTTTCCAAGCCCGAGTCATGCTGGAACCCAGCGTTCAAGCCCTATTGCTTTGCAATGCAGACACAGCCTCACTGGACTTGTGCTGTGGGAGTCTGCCAAAAGTATCCCACAGGATGACATTCTTTGTCCTCTGGTCAGTCAAGTTTGGTGGATAGTCAAATTTTCCCACACTGTACTATGAACAAAGGGATATGGTGACTACATTTCTGGAGGATGATAGGAAGTCTGGGATATGGTTGGATGTGGGCCTGCATAATGCAGTGTAGATGCTGGAGCTGTAGGCTGGGACCAAGGGTTCAATAATTTCTAACCTAAGGTTACAAATGAGTGTAGACAGTCTCATCCTAGGTTAACAAACCTGCTAACACAATTTCTACTAATCTTGGGCTTACATTGCAGTGTAGACATACCCTGAGAGTGAGCTCTGAGCTTGACTTTTGGTTCAAACCCTGCAGGCAATGCAGGTGGAGAAATGCCTTGTGTCCGAATCCCACCAGGATTTAGGCATGAGCTATTCATGGAACTCCTTGGTGGCATCAGGATTTTGGCAGCTTTGTGAATGCCCACCGGCTGATATGTAGGTGCATAAAGGCCTTTACTGCTGGAAACATAAGTTCACGAGGATTTAGGTAGCATCTGAGCAGTGGTTTTATGAATGCCAGTGGTGATTAAATGTTGGACTTAGGCGCATAAAGGCACCTTACTCCCACTTGTGAATCTAGCCCTTATGCTCTCTTCCTCACTTAGGACACGAGCACATAAAGAACAGAATTTTGCCCACTTTTTCAATAGTGTATTTGCTTAGAATTGATTAACAATTATAGAAGTTTTGGTTTATGTAGCTTTCTGGTCACTAGATGGAAGTAAACAACCACACAAAGGAAATGTTTCTCTGAGTCACGTACCATAAAATGAAAGATCATCTCAGGATAACATGGACAGCAGAGAATGTGTTTAATCATTTGAAATATTATTCTGTTACCTGGTTATTCAAGGATATGAAATGTAACCTGACCTGCTGCCTACAGAAATGATACCTGCTGGTACCTGTCTTTGGATTGGGGGCAATTTAAATAATACAAATATATAATAGCTTACTAACCTGAATGGGGATAAAAATAAAATGCTATGATGCTAATTAATATAAAGAGTTTTTTTGTTTACCAATAATCCCACTCTACATTCAGGAAGACAAGACAATTATTTAGATTGAGTATGAGATAAATTGCCTGATTGTATGACCAAATGAAAAAGAGGGGGAAAAATTGTTTCATTTAAAACAAGCTATAATTTACAGACTAGAAAAAAGTGTACATTAAGATATACACACATTTGGCACTGTCAGTTATAACAAATAATTATTTGAAACAAAATTACATATTTTACTTAGCAGCTATATCACTTATTTACAGCACTAAGCATGCGTTTGTCTAATATTGCCTAAAGAGTGAGAAATATAAACAGCCTCTTTAGTCTTTGCCTTCTGGTGTTGTCCAGTTAGCTATGAAGGCATGGAGACCTATTCAGTAATATACAAAATCTTAACCATTCAAATTGCACCCTCTCTTATTGCTTAACTTCTGTGAATGCTAATAAATTACTAACTGTCATATGACTGCAAACTTCTTCTCTTGTTAATGCTGCCCCATTTCACCACCAGCCCCGAACAATAACAATTGCATCCTGAAGGTTTGGACTTCTTTTTCCGTGAAAAAAGGACACACTGCTGTGATGAAGGAATCCTTTTATTACACATCAGATAGAAGAGTCAAAGGGTGACGCACCCTGAGGTTCTTGAGAGATAGCATAGGCTTTACTCTTCAAATCCCTTTCATCCAAAAGACATGGAAGACAAGCTGTATTCATCTAAAATGGCTAACTACTGAATGCCCTGAAACTTCAGATGTGTAAAATACATTATTTTTGACAATGTATATCTATTCCTATATTACATAATAGTGAATTTATTATACAAAAAAGAAATGGGTTTCTAGTGGGCGAAAGAATGGTAGACTGTACATTAGGGATAAGTCTGATTCATGAGCAATGCTTCAGCTTATAATTGAGCTGATGCAGTGGGTTATTTATTTTTGATTACTTCCCTTCACTGCCAATCTACACTCAGGCAATTAGGTGTTGTTGCAAGGCATTGTGGTTTTCTTGTACAGTAGAAGCAAAATGAGCTCAGTTACAATGCAACTTCACTTACAAGGAACTGGAGTGAAAGTCTCAAGTATCTTGAATGTATTTCATTTCCCTTATAGTGACTTTTCATTTTGCTAGAGTCAGGTTACACTGTGCTAATACCTGCAGAATATAGCAATTATCACCTACCAGATAGGTAGTGAAAGGTGTATTCCAAGAGATTATCATATCCCCTTCTGAGCAGAGGAGAAGGAGGAGAAGTTGGTGAGGGGCAAGGAGTACTCCTTGGTTACTGGTCTTGCTAAAATTGCCCCCAGTGGGGAGTGAAGAGGAGCCGGTCTTGCTGCAAATTGCCCTCAGTGGAGGTTTAGGATATGGTAAAACTCCTAGAGGTGTCCCTCCTACCACAGCTGCCAATGCCCCTGCAACAGCAGGGAATGACGAGAAGCAGATTTTATGGCAAATTTTCAAAGTTGCAGATTTAATAGCCCCACCCCTACTCCTATGTGGCCAAGTCCCAAGCCCTTATACATTGGTGTGCAGGGCACCCCTATAGACCAGAGCTCTGTGGGGTCCCAAATCCTGCCCCCAAAGTTTTTCAGAATACTTAACTTTTTTATAGCACTTCATATGTTCCAATGCCATTTTTATATGTGCGTCCAAACTTTTTCTTAACATTTAGTGTTTCTTTGCCCATAATAATAGAAGAAAAGCATAAATCTGGTACAAGTGATGTTTCTTCTTCTAAGAAACGTAGAACAATTATTATGGAAACAAAAATGGAAATAATTAAGAGGTCCGAAAAAGGTGAGATGCCAACTGAAATTGGTAAAGCTTTGGATATCCCTCGAATGACTTTTGTGACTATCCTGAAAGACAAGGTGCAAATTCAGGAACATGTTAAGGGCTCGGCTCCTATACAATCAATTGTGATAACCAAGCAGTGTGTTGGACGTATTGCCCAGGTTGAGAAACTGTTAATTGTTTGACTGGTGGATCAAAATCAATGCCCTGCTCCTGTGAGTTTAGGCATAATTCAGGAAAAGGCTAGGAGTATTTATGATGATCTAAAAAAAATAACAGGGAGAGTTCTAATGCAGAGCCTTTTAATGCAAGTAGGGGGTGTTTTACGCATTTTAAAGCCAGGGCCAATTTGCATATCATCAAGGTCTCAGGTGAAGCTGTCAGTGCTGATGAGGAGGCAGCTTGTGTTTTTCCCGAGACATTGGCTGAAATCATTGAAGAGGGTGGGTATTGTGCTCGGCAAGTTTTTAATGTTGATGAAACTGGGCTCTTTTGAAAAAAATGCTGTCGAGAACCTACACTGCCAAACAGGAGAAATCCATGCCAGGCTACAAAGCTGCTAAAGATAGGCTCACTTTTTTGCTCGGTGCAAATTCTGTAGGTGACTTTAAGCTTAAACCTTTGCTTGTATTCTATTCCGAAAACCCAAGGGCTTTCCAGGGATATTCCAAAGCATTTCTCCCAGTGATATGGAACTCCAATCCTAAGATATGGGTCAATTGGAACATTTTTGAGATTGGTTTAATCATCCTTTTGTGCCAAGTGTAAAGGATTATTGCAGCAAAAACAATCTTGCATTTAAAGCATTGTTAATCCTCGACAATGCTCCTGGTCATCCAAACATCCTTAATGACATGCATCATGACATCAAAGTGGTGTTTCTGCCCCCCAACACCGCCTCATTGTTGCAACCCAGGGACCAGGGGGTAATTGCATTATTCAAGGCCTGCTATCTTAGGAGCACATTTGCCCAGGACATCAGGACAACTGAGAAGGAAGGTGGACCAATTCTGAAGGAATTCTGGAAGGGCTTCAACATTTACCATGCAGTTAAGAACATTGGTGAGGCATGGAATGAAGTCAAACAATCAAATTTTAATGGTGTTTGGAGAAAATTGTGTCCTGATTTTGTGTCTGACTTCCAAGCTTTACAGACACTGTTGAGGAGGTAACCAAAACTGTTGTTGAAATGGGCAAGGAACTCAACTTAGACATTGCACTAGAGGATGTTGAGGACCTCATTGATTTGGAACAGCAAAAAGTGGCAAAGGAAAAAGATGCATCCACAGTTGAAGAGACTCCTTCTCATAAAGTCTTGACAACAAAAGTGTTGGCTGAGGCATTTCAATATTTGGAAGTTGCCATGTCCATTTGAGGAACATGACCTCAACATTGAACGCAGGGCATCTGTGAATAGGGGCATATCCAAAATGTACAGCTGCTAGAGAAATGTACAAGGAAAAGAGGAGAACATCTGTCCAAAGTTCCTTGGACACTTTCTTTAAGTCCTTCCAAATCACCTCAAAAACCCTTGAAAACTCCACCCAATTAGACCCACACATGAGCTCAGAAGAAGGTGTCCCATCTCCTTCTTCATTCCTTCAGTAGGTTTCTTAACCTACAAATCAAATGACAAGATCAGCAACCAATTGTGTTGTAAGTCAGAGGACTACCTGTACTATATTTCTTTATGTATTTTTAGTTTATATTTTTCTAGTGTCAACATGATTGCTATTTACATTAATGTACCTATATTACTCATCTATAATTGAGTACAAAAATCTGGGTTATTTTGGTGAACATAGTGTATTGGGCCTTGATTCAGGAATCAATCACCCAGTTATAACATTGGTTCCTATGGGAAAATTGATTCCGAGTTATGACGTTTCGAATTAAGACGCAATTTTCAGGAAACATGAGTCATAAGTCTGAGGACTGCCTGTATTTGTGGAATAATTTTTGGACTACAATAGGTGGACTAACATACACTTTGCCAGTGGGTTTCACAGCTATTTGCTGATAATAGAGGAACATAGGGTCTCAGGAATCCTGGATTCAATTCCAGGTTCTGGAGGGAAGTGTATAATAGAATCATAGAATATTAGGGTTGGAAGAGACCTCAGGAGGTCATCTAGTCCAATCCCCTCCTTCAAGCAGGACCAACACCAACTAAATCATCCCAGCCAAGGCTTTGTCAAGCTGAGGGCTGGCTCCAGGCACCAGCTTTCCAAGCTGGTGCTTGGGGTGGCATCGAGAATGGGGCAGCAGTCTGAGTTCCGTGGCGGCAATTTGGCAGCAGGGCCGCCGCTCTTCCCGCCGCCGAATCGCTGCCATGGGACTCAGACTGCCGCCCCATTCTCGCCCGTCGTGACGGCAATTCGGCCGCGACTGCTTGGGGTGGCAAAATTGTTAGAGCTGCCCCTGGTCAAGCCAGGCCTTAAAAACCTCTAAGGATGGAGGTTCTACCACCTCCCTGGGTAACCCATTCCAGTGCTTCACCACCCTCCTAGTGAAATAGGGTTTCCTAATATCCAACCTAGACTCCCCCATTGCAACTTGAGACCATTGCTCCTTGTTCTGTCATCTGCCACCACTGAGAACAGCCGAGCTCCATCCTCTTTAGAACCCCCCTTCAGGTAGTTGAAGGCTATCAAATCCCCCACCTTCTCTTCTGCAGAATAAATAACCCCAGTTCCCTCAGACTCTCCTCGTACATCATGTGCCCCAGCCCCCTAATCATTTTTGTTGCCCTCCACTGGACTCTCTCCAATTTGTCCACATCCCTTCTGTAGGGGAGTGGGGAGGAACCAAAACTGGACGCAATACTCCAGGTGTGGCCTTGCCAGTGCTGAATAGAGGGGAATAATCACTTCCCTCGATCTGCTGGCAATGCTCCTACTAATAAAGCCCAATATGCCATTGGCCATCTTGGCAACGAGGGTACACACTGCTGACTCATATCCAGCTTCTTGTCCACTGTAATCCCCAGGTCCTTTTCTGCAGAACTGTTTCTTAGCCAGCCTATACCACCAGATCCCCAGCCTGTACCACTAGGAGTGGAGCCTGCGGCTTAATTTGACCCAACATGGAAAACCTCACTTGGCCTGGACATGGAAAGGATTGACAGATTGATAGCTCTTTCTCGATTCTAAGTGCAGGACTCTGCACTTGTCCAACATATCTACCTCTCCCCCCGGTTTAGTGTCATCTGCAAACTTGCTGAGGGTACAATTAATCCCATCATCCAGATCATTGATAAAGATGTTGAACAAAACCGGCCCCAGGACCGACCCCTGGGGCACTCCGCTTGATACTGGCTGCCAACTAGACATCAAGCTGTTGATCGCTACCTGTTGAGCCTGACAATCTAGCCAGCTTTCTATCCACCTTATGGTCCATTAATCCAATCTATACTTTTTTAACTTGCTGACTAGAATACTGTGGGAGATCGTATTAAAAGCTTTGCTAAATTCAAGATATATCACATCCACCACTTCCCCCATATCCACAGAGCCAGTTATCTCATCATAACTATCTAGTGGTGTTAAACCCTTTGGCCCTGCCCCTCTCCTGCTCCTGCCTGTTTCTCCCCATCTTTGTGATTTGAGTTAGGCTCAGGCTGTTTCCTCCCCCTTCTTAAATGCTGCCTGTGTTTTAGGCAGAGAGAGCATTGAGAGCTCAGGAGGGACAGTCTCCCTCCTCTCAGTTTCAGTGCCTGTTTGTATAGCATACCCCAACATCTGGTGCATGAGAAGGGGGCAAATGTAGGTAAAGTCCTGCTCAGCTCCTGCAACCCTGGCTGGAGCATACTCAGTTGCTCTGTGGGGATGGTACATACACATTCCAGTTGTCATATAGGAGCTGTGAGAGGATGGAGCATGCTCAGTGCACATGGAATCTTTGGAGAGGTTAGCTTCCAAGGTCTGCATCACTTTATATACTGCTGCTTCTTTATAAGATGTATTTATAATGACAGTTTCTTAACTCTACCAAGCCTGCAAAACAATGTAAAAATAATAATGTAAAGGTCTAGCTGGCTTTTGCAAGCCAGACTAGGACTGTTGAATGTAAATTTGGTGTGGCAGTAAACACATAATTTTAAAAAATAACAACAGTGTTTTTTAAACAATTTTATTTTGGCCTGAAAATAAGAGGGAGGCTAGGACACTGCCAATAGGATCTTATTGCTGGGAAAAATTAGCACTACAAATTCGCAGCAGCCAGAATGATAATGAATCTATTGAAATGTAAATGGGCTCATTATTAATTTCCACCAGCTTCTGATTCAAGTTTTGAATCACAAAAAGTGGTTCACGTATTAGAGCACAGGAAGAATGGAGTCCGTAATTATTTTCATTAATCTAGTCTCCCTCTGCAGAGCTAGCTGGGTGCCTGACTGGCAGGCACTCTGAGAGGCAAATACCTGCAGTGCCCATGTGAAAAATGTATTAATACTTAGCAGTGAGGGGAGCTCTGGATTGCTGCCCTCTGTGTGGAATTCCAACTGAGCTACTTACAAATTAAGAACTCACTGATGAGCAAAAATGAGAAAATCTCTGAAAGAGTTGAGGCTCTACGTTTGAGGCAAGCAAAATTCACTGAATCTGAAATTCTAGCCTTTATAATACTGTGACAGACCCAGACAAGTGGGATACAGAAATCTCATAGAAGGCAAATATACTGGCCATTGGATGAATAGTTTTCTGTTCCCTGAGTGACCAGAGCAGGGGCTGCACTAGAACAAGCAGGAACTTTCTGGAACCAATTTAAGGCAGGCAGGCTAATTAGGACACCTGGAGCCAATTAAGAAGAACCTGCTAGAATCAATTAAGACAGGCAGGCTAATCAGGGCACCTGGGTTTAAAAAGGAGCTCACTTTAGTTTGTGGTGTGGTGTGCGAGGAGCTGGGAGCAAAAGGCACACAAGGAGTTGAGAGGGAGAAGAGTTGAAGGACTGAGGAGTACAAGCATCAGCAGACCATCAGGAGGAAGGTCCTGCAGTAAGCGTAAAGTAGGTGTTGGGCGGAGGCCGTGGGGAAGTAGCCCAGGGAGTTGTAGCTGTCACACAGCTGTTACAGGAAACCCTATAGACAACAGCAACTCACAGGGCCCTGGGCTGGAACCCGGAGTTGAGGGCGGGCCCGGGTTCCCCCCAAACCTCCCAACTCCTGATCAGACACAGGAGGAATTTGACTGTGGGTTCTACCAGAGGGGAAGATCTCTGAGGCGAGCAAAATCCGCCAATAAGCGCAGGACTCACCAAGGTAGAGGAGGAACTTTGTCACAATACATACACACTCTGTCCAAAAGACTTTGGTCCCCAATGCATCAGTATTGATATATTTGTATTGTTAGTTACATTTTCTTGTATTGTTAATTCCACGCTTTCCTCTATGCACCCTGGTCCTACTTCCCCAAACCCTGAAGGGTAGTTCATGGGTCCCCCCATAACCTATAAGACCTTGGCCCGTGATTGTAGGGCCCCGTCTTTCAGGTCTTGGATTTGTGAACAACTCTTAGTAATAGGGGATTCTGCAACATTTTAGCAACTAAATGTTAGTTTAAGTCCAAATCCGTTTAACCTTGCATGACAACTGTGGTACTCCAACAAATCTTATTTGTTGTGTGTACTTAAAGGTTAGGGTTGACTTTTATTGTTTGATGGCTATTGCAGCATCAAATTGGGCCTCATTTTGTTTGTCAGTGTACCCAATTATTGTAATGGTGATGGTTTTATTGTATTCCCAATTATTATAATTGTGATTGTTTGCATTTATGTTTGTTATATCTGGTGTTTAGTCAGTTGTAATGGTTTTAGTTATATTCACCTGGTTATGATCGTTAGGTTTGTTTGCAACAGATCACCTGTGCCCTACAATGACAATAACTACTGTAATGATAATAGATCAAGGGGCGGAGTGTTGTAGGAGCAGCAGTGATCTGCATGCTATGTATAACCTGTATGTTCAAAAGGTCTGTAACCCCTCCCCCCCGCTTTTGTCTCCTCTCCCTCTTTGAATACCTGTGAAGTGGCTTTCCCCCCACCCCTCCCTCCTGGAATGCTTGTGAGATGAATGGGCTGCTTAAACAGCTGGAAGATCAGAAGAGCTCCAAAGTAGACAAGGTGTCTGGGACTCTGATTAGGCAGCAATCACACACCCAATGCATGGACACTGCCTGAGGTGAAGTGTGACCAACCAGATGTGGCCAAGTCATCTCTAGTCTCAGGCCATGAGGAGCAGGTCCTTAAAAGGGGAAGGGGCCATGTGCTCAGGAGTGCACTCCCAAGCTTGTACTTCCAGTGAAGGCCCTTCGCCCGGACCACCTGGCCAGTGGTCCGCTGCGTTGCATTCCATCGTGCCTCGGGAAGACTTACCTTCATCACACCATCCATTGCTGTGCTGTGGGACACTTACCTTGAAGGATCCTGACAACTCCAGTGCTGTGCCTGTCCTGGGAGCGTGAGTATGCGAGTGTGAGTGTGACATCCCCTCCCCCCGCCTGGGCGCTTCTTTGAAGGTTAGCTAGCAGTGTAATAAACGTGCTGCTTTCTGCCAAACTCTGGTAGGTCATTACTCCCTAAGCTTACTAGCTGGCCCAATTTTGGGTAACAATACAGGCCAGTTCAGGTGGTCAGCCTTGCTGGGGAATAACACAGTATGGGCATGGAACTGTGCAGCCTGGAAAAACTCTGGTCAGGAGGGTGAGAGATGCAGGTCTCTGGCCCAGTGAGGTGATGGCTGGGGAGCTGCAAGACTGAGAGTGGATGTCCATGTTGGACCATGTAGGGGGAATACAGGTATAATTGTCCTGGACTGTGACACCAGCATCTACTCTTAGTCAAACCCCTAACCAGTCAGGGCTCTGGGTTCAGGGCTGGCCTTCACAGCACTGCTGCTGCTATGTGTAGTGATGTGCATGGCTTGTAGTATTTCATCCATCAGTATTTCTCTTGCCAGTTTATCTCATATTCCTGGTGATACAGTACATGATGCTCCTATCTTAGCATATGTCAGGGTTCCCTCCCCACTCTAAACTCTAGGGTAAAGACGTGGGGACCCGCATGAAGAGCTCCTAAGCTTATTTCTACCAGCTTAGGTTAAAACCCCCAAGGTACAAAATTCCCTGCACCCTGAGAAGTGCTTCTCTCACTGCCACCATCAAGTGTTTTAAACAGGAATCCAGGAAAGGAACCACTTGAAGTTCCCCTTCCCCCCAGAATACCCTCTCAAGCCCGTACAGCCCCTTTCCTGGGAAGCTTGAGAACAATCTCCTAACCAACTGGTTACACAGTGATCTAAAAACCCACCCCCTGGGTTTTAAAACCATAGAAAACAGTCAGCTTCTTAAAAGAAGGATTTTATTAAAACAAAGAAGGTAAAATCATCTCTGTAAAATCAGGATGGTAACTATTTTACAGGGTACTCAATTTCCAAACTCAGAGGGATTCCCCCTCTGGGCAAAACCTTAAAGTTACAGAAAAAACAGGAATAACCCCTCCCTCTAACACAGGGAAAGCTCACCAAGCAAAACAAACAGAAACCTACTCACAATGCTGACTAAACTTACTTTAGAAAAGTGAGGTTTGGTGAGAAGATGACTGGTTGAGGAGATTGATTTTCTGCAGGTACTTCTTGTTTCCCAAGATCACTCTGTCTCCTACCAAGAGCCACACACACAGCCTTCCTCCCTCCCAAGATTTGAAAGTATCTTGTCCCCTCATTGGTCAGATGCCAGCCAGGTCAGGTGTCAGTCTGGCTACCTGCATTTCTTAACCCTTTACTGGTAAGAGGATTTTATAGCACTGCATCAGACCCTCTCCCCCTTCCCTTTATATTTATGACAGCATATATTGTTACAGCTTGTTTGAGATCACATGGTTGTACATCATTAAGAGAAATGTGCTCCTGATAATGTGTCTGAAATCCCTGGGTAATGTCCTGGTGGCAACTCCCTGGTCAATCATACTTTTCTACTTCCAAAAGTCATTGATATATACTTGGTGGTGCTTCTACAGACCTTTTCTTCTGTACTGCAATAATGGTTTATTGAACATTTTCCAGCTTTGGAAGTAGGACCATAGCGAAACTTTGTACTATTGTGTGCAAGACATTTTTAGATACATTTTCTCTGCCATTGCTGAACTCTGCAGCTTTCACCAGATGTGGCACCATATGTTATAGACAACCATGCAGTGCCATATCTATAGCTATGCCACTTACAGCCCTTCTTTTTGATGCATCTGTGGAGACATGGGTATCTTTCAGTTGGTCAAAGAAATGCAGCTCTTATGTTGAGATCAGTACATGCTTTGATTTGTTTCTCTCTTTCTTGCTGTGGCAACCATGCCTGTTTTGTGTCTTTGTGAAGGAGTTCTTTTAGGTGAGATGTTTGAGCTGCAGAGTTGGGTATGAACGTACATCATTCAACATGCTTTGTAGTGTCTGCATTACTTTTTCATCCTTGGGTCTTTGTATGTTCAGTATTGCTTGAAACTTGAAAACATCAAACAATTTTGCTCCTAAATAGATGACTTCAGCTGTTTGAAGCTGACAGTTGGCCTTGTTCAGTAAGTTTGTTGCTTGCAATTTTTAGCACTTTCCGCAACCAGAAAGTTACTGGTATTCAGTAGCAGTGCTCTCCAAGACTATTATGTCACCAGATCATGCTTTCATTTCTGCTAGACTAGCACCTGAGAAATTGTGTGACAAAATATTTCTGGAGCTGAATGTACTCTGAAGGACAATATCAAGTAGCAGTATCTACTGCACAGTATGTTGAAAGTGCAAATCTTGGGGCATTCTGTGTCTACAGAGAATCTGCTCAGACCCTGCCCATACATTTAAATTGCTGAAGAATTTTGCATCAGACTCCTCAGCAAACATTTTGTTCCTTTGGGACAAGTGGAAAAAATTCCTTGTAATATTCTTATTCAGCTCCTTGGGATTGATGCCAGGTCTGAATCTGGCTCCTTTTTTCTCTGCAATTGTTAAGAAGGGAACCTAATTTGTTGACTTCCTTTTCCATGAACGATTAAGTCTCCTGTCATGTTTTGCCACTGTTTTTCTAATCTTAAGGCTTGTGGAACACTTAAAATGGCATTTATAATAGGCTCTGCATTCTCCCAGAACCGTATCTTTGCCCCTTTTGCAATTTTTATATGATGCAATTAATACTCATTTGGACTCAGGTTTATCATCAGTCAAAAAAATGGCAAATATGTCTCATGAAAAACTTTGACACTTTCATATTTTCTTGAAATTTATTTATATAAAAAATCCCAAGTCCAATTTTAGGTCCCTCCCATCCCCAGTTTGGGGGTTTATTTCCTCTTATGTCTTTGCCTTTTTCCTCCTTGTCCCCATCACTTGTTTTTTTCTTCCCCCCCTTTGTTTCATTTACCTACTGAAAAAGGGGGAGGAAGGAGAAAACAATTTAATAAATTAATTTTCGGTTTCAAAAACCAGAAAAGTGTTTTTCCATCAAAAAATTGGAAAATTTTGAACAACAAAAATTTTGGTAGAAATATGAGTTTCTTAAAACACCATGTTTAATTTGGAAAAATGTTTGAATTAAATTTTTTCAATCAGTTTTAGTTATTATTCTCCCTCTTCACAGCCTACACCCTCTGGCATAGACCAAATGTCTCACATGCTTTAGCCCAAGATTAGTCTCATTCCTACCACTACCACTAAACTCTTGTATTACCATTTTTTCCTTTGTACCTCAGTGCCCATTCACATTTGCCCATGACTGGAATTTTTTCCTCACAATAGGATTTCAATCTCACCTTTTGATTTTTCAAGCTCTATACTTTCTTTGAATGTTTCTGTTGTGACATTATCTTGTATTCCTTTGTCTATTTTCTATGTTAGCTATAGGCCATTGTGCATACTTTTATTAAGCATTCTTTTGAGTTACCAACTTCTTTAGTGTTTATAGAAACATCTCTTCACATAAGGAACATTCTGTTTTTAACACATGCATTTTCCTACATTGTGTGCATATTTTTTGCAAAGTGGCTTATTATAGTTTCTATATATTTTCCCAACTTAACATGTGAAAACAAGGGGCCTATGAGCTAGATACTATTATTAAAATTTTAACTCGTAAGCAGTCATGAGATAAGAGGGAAGGTCCTCCCATGGATCAGTTACTCGTTAAAAGTTAGGAATCAAAGGGTAGGAAGAAATGGTTACTTTTCGTTGTGGAGAGAAGTAAACAGGGTGGACATCAAGGTAGCAAAGTTCGCAGACAATACATAATTATTCAAGATATTTAAGTCCAAAGCTGACTACAACAATTTATAAAGGGATCTCACAAAA
Source organism: Macrochelys suwanniensis (assembly GCA_033296515.1). Taxonomy (NCBI): domain Eukaryota; kingdom Metazoa; phylum Chordata; order Testudines; family Chelydridae; genus Macrochelys; species Macrochelys suwanniensis. Next base: position 81,521,366 of record CM065779.1, read on the forward strand.
CTGGGTGACTGGGCAACAAAATGGCAGATGAAATTGTGTTGATAAATTCAAAGTAATACAGACTGGAAAACATAATCCCACTATACAAACAAAATGATGGGGTCTAAATTAGCTGTTATCACTCAGGAAAGAGATCTTGGAGTCATTGTGGATAGTGCTCTGAAAACATTTTCTCACGTGCAGCGGCAGATGAAAAAGCTAACAATGTTAGGAAGCATTAGGAAAGGGAAAGACAGTAAATATCATAATGCCACTACATAAATCTATGATAGACTCATACCTTGAATACTGAGTGCTGTTCTAGAGGCCCCATCTCAAAAAGGATATATTAGAATTGGAAAAGGTACAGAGAAGGGCAACAAAAACAATTAGGGATATGGAACAGCTTCCACATGAGGAGAGATTAAAAAGACTGGGACTGTTCAGTCTGGAAAAGAGACAGCTAAGGGTACGTCTATACTTACCTCCGGGTTCGGCGGTAAGCAATCGATCTTCTGGGATCGATTTATCGCGTCTTGTCTAGACGCAATAAATCGATCCCAGAGCCGCTCCCCGTCGACACCGGAACTCCTGCTCGCCGAGAGGAGTACGCGGAGTCGATGGGGGAGCCTGCCTGCACCGCGTGGACCCGAGGTAAGTGTGTTTCAGTTCGAACTAAGATACTTCGACTTCAGCTACGCTATTCACGTAGCTGAAGTCGCGTATCTTAGTTCGAACTGCGGGGTTAGTGTGCACCAGCCCTAAGAGGGGATCTGATAGAGGTCTATACAATCATGAATGATGTGGAGAAAGTGAATAAGGAAGTGTTATTTACCCCTTCACATAACACAAGAACTAGGGGTCACTCAAATTAATAGGCAGCCAGTTTAAAACAAACAAAAGGAAGTATGTATTCGCACAACACAGTCAACTTGTGGAACTCTTTGTCAGATGTTGTGAAGGCCAAAAGTATAACTGGGTTAAAAAAAGAATTAGATAAGTTCATGGAGGATAGGTCCATCAATGGCTATTAGCCAAGATGGTCAGGGATGCAACCCCATGCTCCGGGTGTCTCTAAACCTCTGACTTCCAGAAGCTGGGATGTATGATAGGGGATGAATCATGCAATAATTGCCCTGTTCATTTCCTCTGAAGCAGCAGCTGCCACTGGCCATTTGTGGAAGACAGGATACTGGGCTTGATGAGTCACTGGTGTGACTCCATATGGCCATTTTACATTCTTAAATGTGTGACAAACTCCTCCATTGTTTCTACTTCTTCAGGGGTCCTTATCTGAAAACTATATCTTCTATAGATATTTTATTCTAAGGGCATAATGTTCACAAGGACCTTTTCATTACCTCTTTAAAGCTCAATATGAAATGCATTGTATATATCCAACAACTGAGCAGCAGCCCCCCCTCAAAAACAGTGCAATTTTTCATTCTTCCATTTTACTAGCCTCTGTGTGCAGCCATTTTAATTTTTCTTTTCTTCTTGTTCTAGTGAGTGTTGCCTTCATCAAAGTGAAGTCTGATTACTCTTGTCTTCCATTTGCCAGCACTGTGCACCCAGATGTAAGGCTTGGATGTCATCCACTTAGGAATAATGTCCAAGATTGAATGGAAAGGAAAGATTGAGAGGAAAGAACCGCTAGTTAAGTAAATGACATTTTAATTAATAAATTGACATCTCAGCACAACCACAAGCCAGATCAATATCAATCAATACTCTCTTTCAAAAACAATGTAGCATTGTTAAAAGCAAAGAGAACTTATTTTACCCCTGACTAAATCCCCCTTAACTTTGCAGCGGACACATCTGGTCCAGTTCATTTTAGGTTGTTTCTTACAGCCACACATATTTTCTTCTGTGCTGAGTATTTCCAGGTTTAAAGGATTTATTTTTTTTCCCCATGCAGAAATTAATCTCTTATTCCAACCGCATCCACAGTCTGGTCAATGTCAGTTCTTGAAAGAAAAACAATGACTAATGAGTGCCTGTAAGAGGGCAGCTGGTCCATAAAATGGAGCTTTGCTCAGCCTTCCTCTTCCAGTCCAGGTATTCCCACTTGGGCTAATTAAGAAGGTGAGTAAGCACCTGTAGAGTATAAGAGACCTCCACTGGATGAGGTATAACACATATTGTGATAGTCACGGATCTTGAAAGGTGTGTTGTGGAATCATCATAACAGTGGAGATATGTCTGCGGGTTTTGAATCTGTTGTGGCAAGGTCTGGTGCTTCTTTAAGCTGATGTGTCCTTGTCTGTGTGCAGCTTGCTTCTAATGTTGAGCTTAGCAAGGTGAGGGGGTTGTTTGAAGGCCAAAAGAGAGGTGTTGGAAAGATCTTTCATACTTGTAGTCTCTACAATGATGATCAATGCCCTCCCTGCCCCAACACACCTTTCAAGATCTATAGGCCCTATGCGTGCCTGTTACATGTGGTGTACCTCATCCTCTGCACTAAATGCCCCAATAATAACAATGTTGGTGAAACAAGACAATCATTACTCTCCTGAATAAACGCTTACAGAAAAATAAGAAGACAAAAGCATCAAAACACCCGTGGGTGAACACTTTTCACAAAATGATCACTCCATATCTGATCTCTATCCTTGTCCCAAAGGAAGCCTGCACACCTTCAAAAGATGAGCCTGGGAACTTCCATTTACAATTTTGCTAGACACTAAAAATCAGAGTCAGTAAAGGCACTGGATTTATGGTTCATTATAACAAGCATGTCTGCACTGCAAAATTAAATCGACTTAATTACTGTGGTAGCTGTACGTTAACTTCAAGTGGTGTTTCATAGCCACACTCTGCTACTTCTGTCAGTGGTGCACATCATCACCAGGAGCGCTTCCACCGACTTAACTGTGTGGGGCATTGTGGAACACTGACAGCTGCCCCCCCCCGCCCCCACACACACACCCAGGGGCTGATAGCTCTAGATGTGTGTGGGGGGGAGCTCTATGAACACACAAAGAACAAGAACAGTGACCACAGTCAAAAGTAAAAGATCTTGTTTGTATTATAAGTTACACTCATACACACACATATAAAACCGGAGAAAGTCCATGCACTGTCCAATGCTATACCCATACTCACATACCCAAAGGCCTCATAGAGTTGGGTGAAGATCTTAACAGGTGGTCATTGACAGAGGGGTGATTCATGCTGGGGTCTTCCCTTAATGGGTCTTTCCACTTTTGCCCAACCAGGGAACCACTTTTATCCTAATATTATGACTACACCTTATACATATTCATGAGGCTTTCAACTCTCCTTTCCTTATCTGGATTTCCACACACCTAGAATGTTAGTGTGCCTCATTTTCCATAGGTTGTTCTCTTAATTACCCTTATTCTCATTAGCATCTACACACACCATGTATCTATGGTAACCTCCGGTCAGAACAGAGCTTTCTGTGATGTTACAATCAGGTGTTTTGCAGTCTATTTTTCCATAACATCACCTATTGGTGCATTCTTTCCTGTAATCTTGTAACCTTACTGGCATAGGTTTATTCCTAGGTCACCCACTCATGTCAAGCATTCTAAAGCCTGTGGCCTAGTATGACTAAGCTAAAATCTTACAAGCCTCAGCCTGTAGGCCTTGCATTACAGCCATGCATTACTATATAGCTAATATACACTCATTACTCCTAAATACTTGTCTGTCTTATACGTCTATAATTCTACAATTTAAATCTATATAGCATATACTGATTACTTATGAAATAACATATGAGTTGACTATCACACTAGTCAAAACACTGAAAAATGAATGATAAAATGAACCAATTGGCTACAAGCCTCATTAACTTTTGAATTACACTCTATCTGAGGTATGCTCAACTTTTGTGACTGCTATGAAAGAAGTTCTGTGATTCTGCCTTCCCTGTAGGCAGTGGACTACACTCAACCATGTTTGGACAATGCATGGAAGGTGTGGATATTTCCTCCATAAATGGATCAAAGAATCATCTAATTGTGACTGTGGTGAGGTACATACTATGCAGCACATCATGGACAATTGCCCCCTTCACACCAATGGTGGTGGCAAAAGGGGGATCTACGTAGCTACCCCAGAAGCATTAGAATGGCTTACAAATCTCAAGATTCAGTTCTAATCCCAGTGTGTTGCTTTTCAAATGTCATATGAAAGAAGAAGCTTGCTAGAAGTTCAGCTGTACTGTGGACAATCAAGGAGCAGGGAGCTTGCTTCTAGAGATTTTTAGATTTTTTTAATACTCCCTCAATGTAATACACAGGTAATTTTTTCACTGTATTGCCTACGTATTATATATACACACTGTGCATACTTTGAAAAGCTCCATATTTGAATACCATTCAGGGACAAAATTAAAAATGCTAAAAATATGTTTGACTGTGACCCAATTTCACTATAGAGAATCAATTTCTTGGTTAAGTAATGTTTGTTAGCATGACCAAAAAATTCATTAAGGGAAAAAGATTAAATTTTCTTATCTAAGGAAAACTGTTTAGATTTATTTGAATTAAAAATAAATATTACTGTACTTTAAAATATCTTATTAAAAAAACAGAATGAAAGAACTATAGACCTTAATGAAAGAAAATTAACTATGCCCTGAGGTGTACCCTTTACCATGTTTAAATCAGATATCTACACTTCAGGCTGAGAATCAGACCTCCGTAAGCCTTGCATAAGTCTTTGCCCCTTCTAGTAAGTCTCTGGTAAGAATCTACAAACAATTAGGGTACGCCATGATTTGTGTTTAAGTAATGATGCGCATTTCTCTTCTCTTCAGTCTGTTTTTTTGCAAAGCTATTTTTTACAAAATGTATATTTGTACTGATAACTTTGAATAGTAAATCTTTCCAATGGCAAGTCAATAGTAATCCCATTAGTAACTGTAGCAGAGAATGCTGTGCTTTTTAAGAGCAGATACAGCTAACCTATGGCTGTAAAGCCCTGGCTGGGATGATTTAGTTGGGGTTGGTCCTGCTTTGAGCAGGGGGTTGGATTAGATGACCTCCTGAGGTCCCTTCCAACCCTGAGATTCTATGATTCTATGTGTTACTGGGACTCAGCCTTTTAAAGGAGAGCATCCTGGGAGATGTAGTCCCCAAGATGAGTTGTTGTGTGATGTAGTCCCAGAGTGGTTATGGAATCAAGAGAGGGGCATGTGGCAACCAGGACTATATAAAAAGCTGCCTCAGGCTTAGTTAGGGTGAGTGAAGGAGATGTGGAGGAAGGCTGTCCAAAATCTAGATATTTGCAGGTTGCTGGGGGTGAGTAGTGGAGAAAGGTTCTCCACCAAGAGAGTTAGGGAATCCCTGAGCTCAGAAAGGGGAGGCAGGCTACAAAAAAGGACTGTAAGGAGAGAGGATGTAGATGGACCTCGGGGAGGTGAACCTTGGAAGCCAAAGAAGGCATTGTAGGTAGTGGGCCTGGAAGACAGGAAAACTTAGAGTCTGAGAGCACACAAGCCAGAGTGTAGGGGGTCCCCATAGAGCAAGAGGTGATTCCCTGAAGAACTTGTCTTGTACCTTCCTCTCCCATATCTGTGCCTGCTTCCCAGAGGGGCCTCACCTGTCAGGGTGGCCCCACTACCCGATTCTCCCTGGGCTCCCCCAGCACTTCCTTGCCTATTTCTGGCTGTAGCGTCCCCAGCAACCTATGTGCTGACCTGCTGCCAAGTGGCCCCCTGCCTAGGCTTGACACTGACACCTGTTGGCTTGGAGGACAGTCTGCAGCCAAAGAGCTGTCTGGCCAGGGTCCAGGAAAAGTACCAGAAAATGGCATTCTAGCTCCTTTAAAAAAACAACAACAAACAAACAAACAAAAAACAAACAAACCACCCAACAATGCCAGAAGGGCATTCTGAAGTGTTCTGGCATGACTCAAGCACTGATCAAGCCTGGTCATTCTCACCCTTTCTAGAAGCATTCTCACCCTTTCTGTGGCCCAGCAGAAATTCAGTTATTTTATACAAAGTGGAACAGTTTCAACAGCAGAGACAGAGAGACTTGCACCAGAATAACCATAGCACTCTCCAGAAGGGGGGACTTGAACCTGGTTTTCCCCATCCCATGTGAGCGAGCTAACCACTGGTTAAAGGTTATAAGGGGGGACACCAACTCTTGATCATCTAGGAATGATGCCTAAACCTCTTTTGAATCGAGCCTGAAAAATTGAAATGTTTCATTTTTGACAATGGTGAAGTAGTTTATTTTGACAGTTCTGAATTGTTTTCATTTCAACTAAAACAATTCACCCAAACTGAGACCAATTAATGAAACATTTTGGTTGAACTGACCGTGCATTTTTCTTGCAAAATTTTTTTTTCATCCCAAACTGTCACCTGTCTGTACTCAGGGGGCACAATCCCAGCTGGAGCTTTAATCGCACACTCCACCTGTCACTCTCTTCCCCTCTTTTCTTCCCTGACTTTCCCTCCTTCCCTTCTACAGCCCCTTTCCCTTCCATTAGCTAACAGATTCCTAACAAAGTGCCACCCAAATAATTTAAATAACATACTCCCCCCACGCACAAACAAACCCCTGTCCCCAAAACCACAGAACTATTATGAACTTTGCTTATATGTGTTATCCCTGTTCACCTAGGCTTTGTCTCTCTTCTCTCTTTAGACTGTAAGCTTTTTACAACAGGGACTGTCCCTTATTTCATGTTCAAACAGTATTTAGTAGAATGGGTCCCATTCTTGGTAGGCCTATAAGCTCTATCCCATAATCAAATAACTAATAATAGAAGTGAGCAGTCTCTACACTCCCCTGGGAACAGAACCTGTAATTGTTCCTGACCAGAGGTGGCTGAGGGAGAGGGGGGATATGGGGAGAGAGAGGCCCTGGCACTCTTGTCCCTATACAAACTTGTGTAAAAAAACAGGCACAACCTAACTCATAATTTTTCTTCCCTGATGTACTGTGGTTGATTGCTCTCGATATGTATGCTCTCGATTTGACATATGCTTGTACAACTTAATGCAAATTCACCCAGCTTCAGTCAAATGACTTTCAGAATGTGGAAGCAAAACACAAAATAGAAATTGAGATCCTGACTTTTTGCTTGTGTAGCCAATAAGAAAAAGATGGTCTAAGTGTAGATTAAAATGCACCATATGACAACAAATTCTGCTGCATCTTATTTTTTGCCTTGGATATTTCCCTGCTCCATTATTTATATCTTTGTGCATAGCTCATGTGCATAAACAATGTAAGTTATGCCATCTATTACAAGTGTAAAATCCCTATTATTCCATCAAATGTTCTGTGAAAGTTATGCCTTAGTTGATGAGAGCATCAAAAATATAAAGAAATATTTCCTGCCTAGTCACTCCTTGCAGAAATATATATTCCTAGAAGTGAATTTGATTTTAGATTTATACTCTCACCAGACACATACTGTGATTTTTATTTTAAAGGCTTAAGGATTTTGTGGCAAAAGCCCTTAAGTTTAGTAGGGTAAAAATACTATGAATATTTTTTTTCAAATTTAACCTAGAGAGGGAAGAGTGAGATGTCAATGCTTTGTGTGATATTACATTGGTGTAAAAGTCATATATAGTATTACTCCCTCACTCTGAGTTTGTTCTACACACTGTCCACTGACAGGAGGATAGAGCACTATGGATATGTCTACACTGCAATTAAATACCCATGACGGGCCAATGCCAGCTGACTCAGGCTCATGGGGTTCAGGCTAAGGTGCTGTTTAATTGCAGTGTAGCCATTTGGGCTTGGGCTGCTAACTGGGTTCTACGACCTACGAGGTGGGAACATGAGCTGTCAGTGAGATGCTGAAGCCAAAAGGACTAATGCAATCATTGGATACATAAACAGGGAAATCTCAAGTAAGAGTAGAGAGGCTATTTTACCTCTGTATTTGGCACTGGTGTGACCTCTGCTCATAGGTGCTGGAACTAGGATTGCGGGGGGTGCTGTATCACCCCCTGGCTTGAAGTGGTTTCCATTATATACAGGGTTTACAGTTTGGTTCAATGGCTCTCAGTACCCACATTATAAAAATTGTTCCAGCACCCGTGCTGCTGCTGGAACACTGTGCCCAGTTCTGGTGTGTCTACAATGTAAAATGGAAAAGGATGTTGGAAAAATTAGAGAGGGTTCAAAGAAGACCTACAAGAATGAACCTGGCTTACAGTGATAGACTCAAGGAGCTCCACCTATTTAGCTTAACAAAGATGGTTAAGAGGTGACTTGATCACAGTCTGTAAGTACCTACATGGGGAACAAATATTTGAAAATGGGCTCTTCAATTTAGCAGAGAAAGGTATAACATAATCCTGTGGCTGGAAGTTGAAGGTAGGCAAATTCAGAGTGGAAATAAGGTGTAACTGTGAGGGTAATTAACCATTGGAACAATTTATAAAGGGTTTTGGATTCTCAATTACTGATCATTTTTTAAACCAAGACTGGATGTTTTTCTAAAATATATGGTCTAGGAATTATTTTGGGGAAGTTCTATGGCTCTGTGTTATATACAGGGACAATGGTCCCTTCTGGCCTTGGAATCCATGAGTTTTAACTTCTAAACTGGACATTAGGTGTGGTGTAGTTTACACTCTTATCCCAGGATTCAGCAGCTAGTTTTGCAGTGACCGGCATCCTAAAATATTTCACAGAAGGTGAGATTTTATTGAAATTTGCAGATTGGGAACAAAAACCTTGTTTTGCAAATTTCCTGCCTGCTGACCATGCAGTTATGTATAGTATATACTGTATGATAAAAGCCAGTTTTATGAAATTATTTGTATGTTTATATTATTTGCAAAATCAATATTGGAGGATGTCACATATCTCCATCATGATGAACAAAAATGAGAATATACAGCGTAGTCAAAACTACCCGACAGAGGCCCTAATAAGAGGAATGATTCTTACTGTGTGTACTTCCCTGCTCACTCTTTAGTAATTATGGCACAATCAGGGATCTGTTTCTAAAGTAACATAAAATAAAGTACATGGTTTTTCGCCTTGTGGTTTTTGGACTGTTAGAGTGTACTTGGGTCACATTTTCAAGCTTTTCTCCATGCTGTTGTATCAGTCAAGCAAGGTACTAACAAACTGCAACAGGTCTTTATTTTAAAGTGGAAACCTCTTTACCAAGCTCCTGCTGCACCCTCTGTAGCTCTCCCAGCCTCTCAACTCCCTCCTCCCTCCTTCCTGTCCTTTCAGACTCCCAGCAGCCAGTGCTCCCAGTTCTAATAATTACAAGCACCATCTAAACACCACAGATTCTTATGGATTCACAAGCCTCTAGGAGCTGGGGTTTTAAGATCAAATATTCTGAGACTTGTGATAAAACTGCAAGAGTTGGCAACACTGAATTGTAACAATACTTCAGCCATCACTAAATTCATTGTCAAAACTTACTTCAGTAGAATGACTCATGCACTTAAAGGCACATGTGGCTCTAAGATTACGGACTGATTTTTCACTGGGCACTCCAGTAGGGTATCTTCATGGAAGAGACACTCTGCCCTCCATCTCCAGTCTCCTATATGATATCAGCTCAGGCTCCACTGAAGAAACTGAGAAGGCACATGTCATGGATAATTACTTTCCCCTCAATTGTCCCACAGGTCTAAAAATGGTTCTACCATGGTTGATTTCAGGAATTGTTTTACTTGCATATTTACCTGTCATCAAATAAAAAAGAAAATTATGAATAATTTGTCTAAAATTCAATTTGTTTCTGTCTGCTAACAAATTACTATAAGTATCTCTTCATGGTTTAATCTTACTATTCAAAAGAAATTATTTATCTGGGTTGTTTTGATTTCCACAGTACTAGTTCAAGATACATAAGGGGAAAATAACTTGACATTTTTAATATATGAAAGGATAGTGAAGTTATAGATCAACATTTTTAGAAAACTCTTTTCTTTATAAAAGACCAGGTTGTGGAGAAATCCTCTACAATGGCAAATTATATATTTCTTCTTAATTAATATATAGGGACTATATTAGTACAACATTGGAATATATTAGTACAGTGTTTGACCACTTAATATTCTCTTGATTTTTATACTGCACAAAGAAAAAAAATAACTTCAAGGACAGCATAAACGAAAATAAGGTCAGAAAAATGTCTGGATATGTGATAAAATATTAGCTAGGCTCCTGGTTAGGCAAAGGATACTTCATAAGTATTCATTTCAAAGAGAATACTCATTTTCAAGGGAATAACTTTGTTAATGTTTGAAAAAAAAGTTTATCTGCATTGTACAAATGTGAGCTGAAATTCACTTTTGCAACATGTCTGTAAAACGTTTCTTATCATGTAATTTACCCTATATTGCCTCATTAGTGTCTTGGGGCTCTTATTCAGCAAAGTACTTTTACCATATATTATGTATCATTGAATTCAATCCTGATTTTAGTGGAGGAGTTGAATTTAGTGAGACTTAAGAACCTGTTTAAATGCTTTACTGAATTGGGACTGTAGTCCTTTTTCCTGTGGGTAGTCCCCTTGTTTTTTAAAGTTAAGCAGATTCATAAGTTCTTGGAGGGTCAGGGACTTAAATTGTAAGTTCTTCAGGGCAAGGAACGTCTCTTACTATATATGTATGTGCAGCACCTAGCACAATGGAGGGCCTAATCTTGGCTAAGGCATCTAGATGTTACTGTAATAAATATAATTAATAATAATAAAGAAGAACTAGACTAAATAATGCAAAAGCAATTTTGAGATAAAATGGGAAACATTTTTAGAATGAACACATTTTGGTATGAATAACAGATTACAAAAATAAATGTTAGGATTTAATGACATTTGTAACTGGAATTAGTTGCTATGCATTATCAGTCATGTCTTCCATGCATGATTTATTAATTGGTTCTTCCAGGGCCATGAACTTGAGTGAGACCGAAAAGGAAGTGTTCCACAGCTACTCTGGTTGTGGGAGTAGCAAAAAGCTGTACAGCTACTTGCTCTAAGTAGGGAAATGGCCCGGTGAATTATAACAGTGTTGTGTTGAAGTATACTCCTCAAGGCACCTCTTTTACTGAGTGTGGAAAATTACCAACTTCACTGGTGGTCAGCAAATCTTGTATCACAATCAGAGGAAATTGATATAATCAAAATTGTAAAATGTATGTTTTAAACATAATATTCCTAATTTTAAAACCTACCATGGAAGATCGAAAACTCCTAACAGTTAATGCTACACCTCTACTTCTGGGAAGGGGAAAATAATTCCATAACTGTGGGCCATGGGCACAAAAGGCATTACCTCCTGTCTTTTCCTCATTGTATTTCAAGAAAACAAGTCTCGCCCTTCTGATCCCAGCTGCCATAATGGGAGAGATGTAGGATAACATGGTCTTTTTATATAGCTTAAAGCCCCTGTTCTGGGATCAGCTGGCATCCAGCGTTTGTGTGGAGTACTGCTGGTTGTAGTGGGATTCCTATGGAATGCAGGAGGTTGTCTTAGTGTATCCCAAGGTAGGATCCCAGCCTAAAATAAAAGTGTGAAGGGGTGTATCTGGCATCTGTGGTTCCCTACAGGAGGCCTGTAGTCCTCCTACCCCCATCCCCATCCCAGGAAGCAGCAAAGTGATAGGAAAGGAGCAATGAAGGTGAGTCCTCCAGGTCTGCCTAGAAAGGCCTCACAGAAACAGCCAACCAGAGCCCAGCAGGCTCAGATAAAAAGAGCTGCAGGGGCTTAGCAGGGTAGTTCTTAGCTGTGACCAGAGGTGTAAGGAAGGGAGTCCCTATCAGCTCAATGGCACTTGAGGGATAACCAGAGTTTGTTTCTGGTTGAGTTTGTAGGGAGAGAGACTGCTGCCACCGGCCCAGTCCTGTGGCTAGCCTCCCCAGCCCCAAAGGAGCACTGGGAGGGTGGGGTGCGGCCCCAGCCCCTGTGGAGAATTGTGGGGCTGAAGCCAGAGGACTGGAGCCACACGCAGGCAGCGTTATGGCAGGGGACAGGGTCACGTCTGGCTGTTTGTGGAGGCAAAGCCTCCCCCAGCCTTTGCAACCCACCACCCATGCCTTTGGGGTGAATTTTCCATGCTGGGTGTCTGTCTCAGGCTGAGCTTTTTTGAAAGTTTCATAGTGGTTCAGCCACTTCCAAAAACAAGGGTAGGGGAAAATATATATTTTTTAATTAAACAAATCTGTGAACCTTTTATTTGAGAAAGTCTGTTGCTGAGAATTTGGCAGGGAGTTGGCCTTTGTGTCAAGAATGTGCCTTTTGCTGTTCCTGGGAAAATCTACCCAAATTTGGCCAATTATAAGCCATTGAAAAATCTCAGTTCATATATGCTTAGCAGAGGCTTCTTAGAGTTTCAGAGCTTAACTCTTCAAAGAGTCTGTCCTTACTGAGCATGCTGCAGATCTTCACAGCTCTTGGGTCCTGACCACACTGCACATGTGCTACATACCCCAGAGTGACTGATGATCAGGGCTATAAAGATAAAGCTGGATTTTCCCTGTAATTGCTGCTTTGCCTGTGGGTGGGACCAGGCACTACAATTGGGAGCAGGGAGCCTGTCTCTCCTGTCCTCCCAGTGACCGCCATGCTAGGATCTAGGCAGTTGAGGAGGAAGCCGTCTGACTCAAATGAAGAGGGAACAAGATCTGCATGGGGTTGGGGGAGGAAAAGGAATAGATTAGGATAAGGGGCCTGATGAGACTGGGACTGGAGGTGATGTGTGAGGGAGAGAAACTATAGTTGGAAGAGAGGGTTGGGGAGACTGGGGCTTGTTGGGCAAGAAGACTAGTCAAGTGAGAGAGGAGGCTGGGATGACTGGTAAAGGACACTGGGACTAAGAGCTGAGGGTGGTGGTGGTAGAGGGGATGTTTGGACTGGCTGGGTAAGGAGACAGAGTGGGGGAAGGGAAATAGGGGATTGGGTGCCAGGTTTTGGAGGGACACTGAGATTAGAAAAAGAGTGGGTGGGAGACTGGCTGGACAAGGAGACTGGAATCAGGAACCAGTACAGGATGGAACAGAGGTTGGAGAAATGGAGACAGATCTGATAAGAGGCTGGGATGAAAGGAGAACTGGGACAAGGTGAACAAATATTATGACAAGGAGGTGGGGAGGGAGACTGAGATTGGATGTGGAGCCCAGGGAACAAGACTGGGACTGGCAGCCAGTAGGGGTACGGTGGGGGTGGGGGTGGAGGATGACTGGAGGCTGTGGGGAGGAGAGAGAGATTGGTTGAAGAACTGGGAGGGGGAAACTGGGACTGGCTGGAAAATGTAACAAATGTGTGATGGAGGCTGGCATCAAAGGAGGTTTCTTTCGTCCCCCCACTCCTATTCCCTCTTACCTTCTGCCCCAAAGTCCAAGGCTGCAGTCTCCTTCAAGGCCCTTCAAGGAGACTACAGCCTTGGACTTTGGGGCAGAAGGTAAGAGGGAATAGGAGTGGGGGGACGAAAGAAACCTCCCTTGATGCCAGCCTCCATCACACATTTGTTACATTTTCAGACAAGCACTTTCATGCTTTCTCCCATGCTACCCTACATGCTTGGAAGGAACTTCCTGTAAACATCCACGAAGCTACTTCATTGTCCACCTCCAAATCCCTTATCAAAAACCTGCTTTACCGTGATGCCTACAAAAAACTGACTTAGTGTGCAGAAACTATTGCCTATCACACTCACAAGTACTGTCTCATTGTTTCCATGTACTCCAATCCCCATCTTTTGTCTCTCATCTTATTCTTAGATTGTACCCCTTGGGACAGGGACCATCTTTTTGTTTTTTTTAAGAACATAAGAAAATAAGAAAGGCCGTACTGGGTCAGACCAAAGGTCCATCCAGCCCAGTATCCTGTCCACCGACAGTGACCAATGCCAGGTGACCTGGAGTGAGTGGACCTAACAGGTAATGATCAAGTGAGCTCTCTCCTGCTATCCATCACCCCCCTCTGACAAACAGAGGCTAAGGACACCATTCCTTACCCATCCTGGTTAATAGCCATTAGTGGACTTCATCTCCATGAATTTATCCAGTTCTCTTTTAAACCCTAGCCTTCACAGCCTCCTCAGGCAAGGAGTTCCACAGGTTGACTGTGCACTGTGTGAAGAAGAACTTCCTTTTATTTGTTTTAAACCTGCTGCCCACTAATTTCATTGGGTGGCCCCTAGTTCTTTTATTATGAGAACAAGTAAATAACATTTCCTTATTCACTTCCTCCACACCACTCATAATTTTATATACCTCTATCATATCCCCCCTTAGTCTCCTCTTTTCTAAACTAAAAAGTCCTAGCCTCTTTAATCTCTCCTCATATGGGACCCGTTCCAAACCGCTAATCATTTTAGTTGCCTTTCTCAGAATTTTTTTTCTAATGCCAGTATATCTTTTTTGAGATGAGACCACATATTAGGGTGGTGAAGCACTGGAATGGGTTACCTAGGGAGGTGGTGGAATCTCCTTCCTTAGATGTTTTTAAGGTCAGGCTTGACAAAGCCCTGGCTGGGATGATCTAATTGGGTTTGGTCCTGCTTTGAGCAGGGGGTTGGACTAGATGACCTCCTGAGGTCCCTTCCAACCCTGAGATTCTATGATTCTATGATTCTATGATTACACAGTATTCAAGATGTGGGCGCACCATGGATTTGTATAAGGGCAATAAGATATTCTCCGTCTTATTCTCTATCCCTTTTTAATGATTCCTAACATCCTGTTTGCTTTTTTGGCTGCTGCTGCACACTGCATGGATGTCTTCAGAGAACTATCCACGATGACTCCAAGATCTTTTTCCTGATTAGTTTTAGCTAAATTAGCCCCCATCATATTGTATGTTTAGTTGGGGTTATTTTTTCCAATGTGCATTACTTTACATTTATCCACATTAAATTTAATTTGCCATTTTGTTGCTCAATTATTTAGTTTTGTGCAGCAGCTAGCATAAGGGGGTCCTGGCCTATGACTAGGGCTCTTAGGTAATATGGTAATACAAATAATAATACAGCGTCCTTCACTTCACAACCTTGATTTATCCCCAGCGTAAGTTTAGCTTATGCACTGACAGAGGCGGGGGAAAAAGTATGTGATCCTGTAATTAAAGACTGTGTCATATTGCATAAGCATAAGGGAGCTGAATTAAATTTGCACAGACAACCTTAATTCTGGTATTTCCTATTTTTTTTAATTAATCCCATCAGTTTTTGTTTTCTCCCAACCCTTCACCTATAATTTTGGGTTCAGCATTACTATGACTCATATCTGCTTATAATATAGAGACGTGCATGTCAGGAGAGGAAAAAAATGGAGTTGAGGGCAAATAAGGTAATGGTTCAAATCATGCAGAAACAAATGTATGGACATGATGGTGGATGTTAGACCTAATTAGCAAGATATTCACATCTCTCCACAAAGGACTTTGTATGGAGGGAGGAGGGGTGGAAAGAAAAACCTTCAGCTAAGGATCAGTGTCATTCAAGTTGTTTCTAGCAGCTGACAGGGATGTGAATGAATAGTGGCATATTTTAAACAAGAAATCTAAACTTCTTTAACTGCTGAATATCTGTACAGACAGGATTAAAAAAAAAAAAAATGAAATGGAAACAAGGGCCCTAATCCTACGAACACTTAAGCATGTCTGCAATTTGTGATAATGACGAAGTCAAGATCGCTACTTCTGTGTGCAAAGCTAAATATGTGCTTGCAGGATTGGGGCTGTGGCCAGCATATTTGTAAGAGTTTCTACACTTGATTTAACAAGTCACCATTTTCTGCTATGCTGCTCCCATCAGGCTGATTCTTTGCTTTAGTGATCATATGCTCTTGGCTTCAGTATATTATCATATCTCTCATTTTAGCTCAATTTAATTTCTTAAAAATGGGAGGGATTTATTATCTCAATTAGAATGGGGTATATCTGCTTGCTCTGGTGGCGGCATCATTCATTGGTGGCAGAGGTGAGACTGGGGAATGTGAGCCAAGTAGCATCCGTGATAATGCCCCCCCACCCAATAAAATACAAAGCTTTTTTTTATTTTTTTGAAGCTCGAGCCTCCAGTCTCTCATCCCTGAAGCCCTTTATCTGTGGCACCATGACTAGCCCATAAATAGCAGAGTTATATCTGAATTGTACACATGTTTACACTTTTGTTCAAAGCCTACTTGGGGAAATACTGAATTGCTCTTTTATTCTTTGTTCAGTCAGTATCATCCATTCTTTATCATGTAAATTACAGTCCAGTAATTAAGCACTTACTTCTGATGGTGTGTTATAGAATAATCCATATATAAATAAATATTTTGGTTAATGCCAAAGTTAGTGATGAAAATTAGAGGTATGAGAAGAGTTATCAGAACTAGTTTGCTGCATACAAAAACGTGGAAAGCCCTTTTGTATGTAAAGGTTTAGGCCACAATTCTGGAAAGACTTATGCAAGCCCTTAATTATGAGTGTATGAATAGTCCCACTTACGTCAATGTGACTATTTCCATGTCCTTAACTGTAAGCACACAAGTCTTTGCAATTCTGTAGCCTCGCAGCCTGAGCCCCACTAGCCCAAGTCAGCTGACCCCGGGCTGTGAAATGAAATATTACTTCTCCCATTGCAGAGATGGAGAAACTGAGGATCAGGTAGTAAGTGACTTGCCTTAGGTCATATAACAAGTTACACCTTGGTCTGTCATTGACCCAAAGTCTTCTGAATGCCCTGCCTTATGTCTAATCCACTCTCTACCAGGCCTGCCAGATAAGTCCCTTCGATGGCAATCAGTGCCTGTGATATTCAATGGGAACCCTTCAGCTCATATCAGTGCGCGATGGACTGCACCCCAAAATTCTGTCTTACAAATTGGGAAATCGATACGTTTGTTGAAGTTAAGATGTCCACAGCCATGAATTGGTAGGTAATAATGATCCCCATGGGTTCTTCTCCTGTTTCTAACTGTAGACATGTACTACCCCTTTAAGGGCCAGGCTGGAGCATACAACCTGCAGCTTGAGGTTAATCAAGAAGTCTCCCTACCCCACCCCAGCATTGAGCTATTTAAGGAGGACCAGAAAGCAGAGCAGGGGAGAAGGGAATAAGAGTCATGCAGGCTGCAGTGGTTGAGGGTTTCTCTCTCCGGATCCAGGAGACTGGCTTAACCTGACTCAGACTTTGTTTTGTGAACATTAATTTTAGGAACTCTGAACTAGGGTACTGATGAACTGTTTATTGTAATTACACATGTCCTGAGACTTTATTAAAAGTGGACATGTTGTTTGGTTAGTGTGTGTTGGCTAGGGTGACCAGATGTCCCGATAAAATCAGGACTGTCCTGATTTTTAGTTCTTTGTCCCACATCCCGACTGATGCATTTGTCCCGATATTGTGGCTTTGGCCGCTTTGGCCAGTTTCTTTTTTTCTTTTCTTTTTTTTCTGCTTCCCCCATGTGTCCCGATATTTTGTTGGTTTCATCTGGTCACCCTACTGTTGGGTTCTCCTTGCCTTAGGTTTGATTTAACAGCCAACACTGTCCCCAGCTGCAAACTGAGGCAGGGCACACCTGCAGGCCCACAGTGGCAGGGGAGGTGGTGGCATGCAGGGCTGGCACATGCCTTTACAACTGATCACTATAGTATTTGGGACCAGGTTCTGTCACTAACTTGTTGTTTAACCTCAATTAATTACATATCCTTTTTGAGTCCCTGTTTCTCTAGATATTAAGTGGGAATGAATTTGACTGTGAGGGTGGGATTTCCAATGAATATTTCATCTCACACTCAGGAAAATCATTTTTATAACCCTTTCAAAAAGATTCAGCACCTATCTTCAGTTTCAGTGAATGGGAGGATTAGCTGCTGGGCAAACTGGAGGTATGGGAAGAAGAAAACTCTCTGAGTGCCTGTCAACAAGGCAATATAAAAGGAACATTGGGGTGGGGGAGGGCCAGGAACCCTGGAGAGAAGTAGAGGAGACAAGTACTTCATTAGCAAGATAGTTTTAAATGAACCTCACCAACCTTTTTCTGTGTGCTCTAGGCTACTTATAGTGTGTAACTCCACTGCTACTCACCATTGTTTTTAGCCTCTGAGTAAAGGAATTGGGTGAAACTCCTGGCTTCACTGCAGACAATGGCAAAAATCCCATTGACCTGAAGAAGTCAGGTTTCCACCCAGTGAGTTCTTCCCATATCCCAACCAAGTTACTTTCACCGTGGCCGGCTTGCATAGCCCAAGGTTTCCAGATAAGTTTCCACATCCTTCCGAGTCCCAACCAATAATTCAAGTGGACTAGGTGCATCTTTTCCAATTTAAGTAGGTGACCAATCAAATTGGGAGAATCTTGTCCCTTAACTCATACATTCCTTTTGTATAAAAACATGACAAGTTCATAACATAAGCCCAAGAAATAGCTGCAACTCCCAAAGGAGAAACATTCAGGGGGAGTGGAGAGAGAACAAAACTCATAAAAGACGCATTTTAAAGAAAATGAGAGCTCTGAAAAGATTTGCATTCCTTTTATAAACACACAATATCAGGCCACTACCTCTAGGGGAAAAATATTACATTTTATTCTATCATTCCATAAAGTATTCACAACAGAGAAGCAATAACATTCTCAAGCATGCAAATGTAAGCATCAGTCATTCCTAATTATTAGTCATAGTCATATTTGCAGAACCTGTTGCAGAAGAAAACTTCCAAATGAATTTACTTGCTAAAGGAAAAAAATGTAGGGGTGAAGAGAAGGCTATTCTTAGCCATATTTTCCCTAGAATATACTCCAGTAACCAGTGAGGCATTATATGGGCCCTCAGGTCAACACATGTGCACAATACTAGAGCAGATTCATATGAAGCATAGAATTCGAAATAGTTCTTCCAAAATGTGCAAGACAGGCAGTCTCGTATAGGATGTATTTATAAAACAGTTTTTAATTTTAGCGCAAATGTTGGGTTATGAATGAAATACAACCAACTTTTCATGTCATATCACATATCACAGTCCCGGATGACTGGAAAAAAGCTAATGTAGTGCCAATCTTTAAAAAAGGGAAGAAGGAAGATCCGGGGAACTACAGGCCAGTCAGTCTCACCTCAGTACCTGGAAAAATCATGGAACAGGTCCTCAAGGAATCAATTCTGAACCACTTAAAGGAGGGGAAAGTGATCAGGAACAGTCAGCATGGATTCACCAAGGATAAGTCATGCCTGACTAACCTAATTGCCTTCTATGATGAGATAACTGGCTCTGTGGATGAGGGGAAAGCAGTGGATGTGCTGTTTCTTGACTTTAGCAACGCTTTTGATACAGTCTCCCACAGTGTTCTTGCCAGCAAGTTAAAGAAGTATGGGCTGGATGAATGGACGGTAAGGTGGATAGAAAACTGGCTGGATGGTCGCGCTCAACGGGTAGTGATTAATGGCTCCATGTCTAGTTGGCAGCCGGTATCAAGTGGCGTGCCCCAAGGGTCGGTGCTGGGGCCGGTTTTGTTCAATATCTTCATCAATGATCTGGAGGATGGTGTGGACTGCACCCTTAGCAAGTTTGCAGATGACACTAAACTGGGAGGAGTGGTTGATACGCTGGAGGGTAGGGATAGGATACAGAGGGACCTAGACAAATTAGAGGATTGGGCCAAAAGAAATATGATGAGATTCAACAAGGACAAGTGCAGAGTCCTGCACTTAGGACGGAAGAATCCCATGCACTGCTATAGACTAGGGACCAAATGGCTGGGCAGCGGTTCTGCAGAAAAGGACCTAGGGGTTACAGTGGACAAAAAGCTGAATATGAGTCAACAGTGTGCCCTTGTTGCCAAGAAGGCTAACGGCATTTTGGGCTGTATAAGTAGGGGCATTTCCAGCAGATCGAGGGACGTGATTATTCCCCTCTATTCGGCACTGGTGAGGCCTCATTTGGAGTACTGTGTCCAGTTTTGGTCCCCACACTACAAGAAGGATGTGGATAAATTGGAAAGAGTCCAGCAGAGGGCAACAAAAATGATTAGGGGGCTGGAGCACATGAGTTATGAGGAGAGGCTGAGGGAACTGGGATTGTTTAGCCTGCAGAAGAGAAGAATGAGGGGGGATTTGATAGCTGCTTTCAACTACCTGAAAGGGGGTTCCAAAGAGGATGGATCTAGACTGTTCTCAGTGGTAGAAGATGATAGAACAAGGAGTAATGGTCTCAAGTTGCAGACGGGGAGGTTTAGGTTGGATATTAGGAAAAAAAATTCACTAGTAGGGTGGTGAAGCACTGGAATGGGTTACCTAGGGAGGTAGTGGAATCTCCTTCCTTAGCGGTTTTTAAGGTCAGGCTTGACAAAGCCCTGGCTGGGATGATTTAGTTGGGGTTGGTCCTGCTTTGAGCAGGGGGTTGGACTAGATGACCTCCTGAGGTCCCTTCCAACCCTGAGATTCTATGATTCTATGATCACTAGCTATGATTCTCTTCTTGGGTAATGGTATTCTGAAGCTAGCAAAATTCATGTTGTTGTTGTAGTAAATAGAGATCCAAAACTGATGAGAACTGAAAAAGATCTTTTTATTCTGGTACAGGTTCACATAGACAACGAATCAGCTTTGGAAAAATTTCTTCACACACATGCCTTCAATCCCCTGGAGCATGCTTAGTAGAGCCTTATGGTATCTAACAGTAAAATAGCTATTCTCACATTGGTCACCAGCTGGCAATAAGAATAACAAATATCTACAATTTCCTTACACTCCTCCTCCTTTAAATCATCAGCAATAAATTTAAATCATTAATACTGTAACAACAAAACTTCCTAACTAAAAGTTTGGAGTAGATTACCTAATATTCAAGCAATTAAAAGGATTATTCTGCCCTCTCTAGCATGTTTACCTTATTATTACAAATCCAAATTTAGGAAATCATCTGGAATGGCACAATGGAACACCTGTGGTCCTTGATCAGTAGCAGGTGCATAATGGCTTTCTGATAATAGTTGTAGTATCAGATAATACTATTATCAGATAATAGGCTCAGCTGTAGAGGAGGTCATTATGTATACCTCAATCCATTTTGAATGAACATCAACTATTATAAATACACTTTCTCCATAAATGGACCAGCATCGTCTACATGAAGCCTTACCCATGGTCACTGAGGCCACCTAAGTAATGGCCCATACTTTCTCCTCTACTGGATGTAAGTCAGTTGCATCAATTTTTTGTCCAGGTAAATGACTTCAGAGGCCTGAAAAATACACATCTCCCCTCTTACGGTGCATGCCTGCATCAGTCAATTTATGAAGTACCCACTTCAGCTTTGCAAGTGTTCTGAGTCAGACTTTCCTGTAATCAGGATATCAAGGTATACACAGATATGTGCCATGCCTTGGAATAAATTGTTCATTGCTCTTTGAAAAAAACTTGCAGCTGCTAACACTACAAATGAGAGCTAGTTGTAATGAAACAACCCTTCGGAGCATTGATCATTACATAGGGTTTAGATTTATTGTCCAGAGGGATTTAGAGGTATGCATTACTTAGATTGGCTTTTTATTTGTAAAAATTTTATTTGTATTTTTTTTATTTTATTTTTTATATTTTCCAAAGTCCTTTGTCTCTGTTTCAGGAGCCAGGATGGCTTCCTGGGGCTGAAGTCTCTGACCCCCATCATGATCATTAAGTGGACATCTCTGTCACTTGCCAGTTTGATGGCTTTGTTTACCTTCTATGCAAATGTATTTTCATTCTTTCTGGACTCACCTTACTTAATTTACATTGGATACACAGTCAAACACAGTATTCTTTTGTCTGGGACAGGCTGCACTTAGGCACTGCTTGCCAAACACATTTTGAGAACATATTTCTAGCAACCATCTATTATTCTTTATACACCACCTGTACATACACCATACAATAATATTAACTAGCAGAGTCTTATAATTTGCATATGACACCTTCCATTACACCTTTTAGATACAGATTTTGACAACCGAGAGATGGGCCAATGAGTGTCTCAACCTGATGTGAGTATGGTATGGTGTGTCCTCCACCTGTTGAAATTAAGGTGCTCCTTCTTCAGTCTTCCTGTTCCATGGAAACATTTTCTGAATTAACTTTTTTGGCTGTCTTGTACATTACTAGGAAACAGAATCGTTCAGTGTCTTTCATTGTTAACACCTCCAAGACTGATCAATTAAGAATCAGCTGTGAGGGTCATTTGCTTTATTAAGAAAGTCTAGCATGACTCCTTGGGTGGGATCCATGAAGGGACTTAGTCTTTGCAGCACTAAGTGGCATAGTGCCTAACTTCTGGGTGCCTAAAGAAGTCACAGGAACAGCACTGTGATCCACAAAGCTGAGTTAGGCAATTAGGTTCCCCATACAATGAATGGGGGGTAAAAGGGGCCTTAGAATGCAATCCATACAAAAATCAATTTGCTGGGTGTGGGCTGCCTAAGCTAGCCAAAGGGAAGTGCTGATGAAAGGGTGTGTGATAAACTCCACCCCTCTCTGAGATTGTTGCCCAAATCCAGACTGCAGGAAAGTGTCTGTCTCTGAGATCCATGAACAGAATCCACTGCATGGAGTCAGGAAACTTAGGGCCTATGTTGTTAGATGCCTGTCCCGTGCCACGCACACAGGCTGGAAGAGAAGCCACTCTTAACTTTTAGCTCAGTGGTTTGAGCACTTGCCTGGGCTGTGGGAGATGGGGGGTTAATTTCCCCCCTTCCTCTGATGTAGAGAAGGTATTTGAACTTGGATATCTGACATGTCAGAAGAGTGCCCTAGCTTCTGAGCTATGGGATATTCTGATGTAGGGCTTCCTCAATCTTTCTTGTTGAATCTATGGATAAATAATGAGAGTGAAAAAGAACAGGAGTACTTGTGGCACCTTAGAGACCAACACATTTATTTGAGCATAAGCTTTTGTGGGCTACAGCCCACTTCATCGGATGCATCGAATGGAACATACAGTAAGAAGGTATTTATACATACAGAGAACATGAAAAGGTGGAAGTACCTATACCAACTGTAAGAGGCTAATTAATTAAGAGGAACTATTATCAGCAGGGGAAAAAAACTTTTGAACTGATAATCAAGATGGCCTATTTTGGACAGTTGACACCCAGGTGTGAGGGGATACTTAACTGGGGGAAATAGATTCAATTAACATAATGACCGAGCCACTCCCAGTCTCTGTTCAAACCTAAGTTAATGGTATCTAGTTTGCATATTAATTCAAGTTCAGCAGCTTCTCCTTGGAGTCTGTTTTTGAAGCTTTTCTGTTGCAAAATTGCCACCTTTACATCTGTCACTGAGTGATTAGAGAGGTTGAAGTGTTCACCTACTGGTTTTTGAATGTTATGATTCCTGATGTCAGATTTGTGTCCATTTATTCTTTTGCGTGGACACTGTCTGGTTTGGCCAATGTACATGGCAGAGGGGCATTGCTGGCACATGATGGCATATATCACATTGGTAGATGTGCAGGTGAATGAGCCCCTGATGGCGTGGCTGATGTGATTAGGTCCTATGATGCCATCACTTGAATAGATATGTGGACAGAGTTGGCATCGGACTTTGTTGCAAGGATAGGTTCCTTGGGTTAATGTTTTTGTTATATGGTGTGTGGTTGCTGGTGAGTATTTGCTTCAGGTTGGGGGGCTGTCTGTAAACGAGGACTGGTCTGTCTCCCAAAATCTGTGAGAGTGAGGGATCATCTTTCAGGATAGGTTGTAGATCTTTGATGCGCTAGAGAGGTTTTAGTTTGGGGCTGAAGGTGACGGCTAGTGGCATTCTGTTATTTTCTTTGTTGGGCCTGTCCTGTAGTAGGTGACGTCTGGGTACTCTTCTGGTTCTGTCAATCTGTTTTTTCACTTCAGCAGGTGGGTATTGTAGTGAGTGAATGGAGCAGAGGGACTGGACCTGGGGTCTCCCACCATGCAGTGCCCTAGCCACTGGATTACTATCTTCCCATCTTCCCCTGGTTCGTGTATCACTCCGGGGCTTAGACGGGAGATAGGCATCCAGATGCCTAGAGGGAAACAGCAGTCTGAATGCCCCAGGGTCTAAAACCTAGGTGCCTAGGAAAAGTTTACAGTGGAAAGTTAAATGCTGCGTGAATTTAGGCACCTACAGGGATAGGCAGCAGCCAAGTGGGAGTTTTGTGGATGGCAGTAGTGCCACACATGGGGATATAGGCACCTAACTTTGGCACCCAAGTTGCTGTGTGGAGTTCACCCCTTGTGCCTCCAAGTGTCCTCCCCATGCCCCTCCAGAGGAAATACTAAAATTGAGTGGTTTGTATAAACTAGAGGAGTTCTACCGAGGCATGTTGTCATGAAGTTTTAACTTCCTCTTAAACTTCCTATCCTTTTTTCCTTGATGTGTATTAAGATATTAGGTCATGAGTTAGCAAACAAAACCCGGAATTCAGACTGACTAAAAAGACAAGGTCATGTCACTTAATTACTAGATCAAACCAAGACATAGTCACTTTAAATGAAATGTCCTTTTAAATACTACTGAAATCTTTTAAATGAATACTACTTGGAGTTTGGGATGACTCCACTTGTTAGCATAACTGCCAGCATGACGCCTACTGTTTGAAAGTAGCTGTATCCAAAAAAATTCTGGTTATGTAACTCTGGTCTCTGATGATTTTTTTCAAGTCACAGCTCTTCAGTTTTTTGTATAATATATCAAGAGTAGTTTAGCAAAGTTTTTGGTGGATATTGATTTCTTCAGATATTACACAAGTTGCATAAGCAGATAATGTGTAGCTTGCTGTGTTTCTAGAATATTTTGATTGCTGTAGTCTTACTTTCTGCATCAAAAATACTATTTTCATGTAAATTTACTTTCAATTACAGTCTTACAGTGGAATCACAATAGGAGAAAATTATATTGCAACATAAAAATAACAAGACTGCATCCACCATTGCCAACATGTTCCAAAATCACAAAATTACCTTCTCTTCTTCCATTGCTTTATTATAGTCTTTTAAAAGACTTTATCTCTTAGTCCTTGGTGACTCCCGGTTAGTCAGAGGGGGAAACTCCCTCCTCACTTGATGTTTGAGGCCTGAGGAGTTCTTTTCAATTTCAAGTTGTCTCAATGTCTTTCCATTAACTGTAATGGTACATCACTGTCCTTTCCTCATCTGGACAGTGGAAACTTACTTGAAGCTGGTTTCATGTAAACAACTGGCTTGTGAGGTACTCCTCCTTGCTTTACTGCTCACTGCCCTGCTGAAATTGCACCACAAATTATGAGCACAATTTTCTATATACACAAATACATAGATTCATAACCTGTCTGTATACATATCTCATAATCATCCAGTTCAGTACATTACAAGCTTTTATAGAAGACCTTACTTGCTATATTTTTATGGTACAATAAGAGTATGCAGTTAGTTGGATAGCAGCTTATTTTTTGGGTTGAAACCTTCTGTTCTCCCTTTGGGGTCTCTGGACCCTGACTGTCACATTTCACAATCAAACAACTGAAGCAACTCAGTGTGGCCACATGACACGGAGGACTACAACTTTATAATATGGATTCAACCCTGTAGAGAGAGAAACAGGGGATCCAACAAGGCTGAGGAGAAGAGAAGCAATCCTGACCCCTGAAAATACACTGACCAAATCCCAAAGGGCTCTGGGAGTGGTGAGGAAACTGAGGCAGTGATTTTATATGTGGGTTTTATTGTTTTTTGCCTAGGCCTGTGTATCTCTCATAGTGGTGTGTGTGTTTGTTTAGAAATTTGCAGTACAATGCATGTGTGTTACTTGCTTAAATTGTCATGTAGTTCTCAAAGGCTACTCATAGACTTTCAGGCCCAAAGGGACCATCGTGATCATCTAGTCTGACCTCCTGCACATTACAGGTCACAGAACCTCACTGACCCACTCCTGCAATAGACTCCTAGCCTCTGACTGAGTTACAGAAGTCCTCAAATCATGATTTAAAGACTTCAAGTTACAGAGAATCCACCATTTACGCTAGTGTAAATCTGCAAGTGACCCATGCCCCATGCTGCAGAGGAAGATGAAAACCCCCCAGGGTCTCTGCCAATCTGACCCAGGGGAAAATTCCTTAACTCTAAATATGGCGATCAGTTAGACCTTGAGTATGTGGACAAGAACCACCAGCCAGATACCTGAGAGAGAATTATCTATAGTAAACTCAGAGCCTTCCCCATGTACTGGCTGTTGGAGATATTTGCTGCTAGCAGTCACAGATTGGCTACATCCCGTTTTAGGCAGTCCCATCATACCATCCCCTCTGTAAACTTATCAAGCTCAGTCTTGAAGCCAGTTAGGTTTTTTGTCCCCACTGCTCCCCTTGGAAGGCTGTTCCAGAACTTTACTCCTCTGATAGTTAGAAACCTTCATCTAACTTAAAGCCTAAACTTGTTGATGGCCAGTTTATATCCATTTGTTCTTGCGTTCACATTGACACTTAACTTAAATAACTCCTCTGCCTCCCTGGTATTTATCCCGCTGATATATTTATAGAGACCAATCAGATTTCCCGTCAGCCTCCTTTTGATTAGGCCAAACAAGCCAATCTCTTTAAGTCTCCTCTCGTAAGGTAGATTTTCCATTCCTCAGATCACCTTAGTAGACCTCTGCACTTGTTCCAGTTTGAATTTATCTTTCTTAAACTTGGGAGACCAAATTGTACTCAGTATTCCAGATGAGTATTCCAGTCTCACCGATGCCATGTATAATGGTACTAATGCTTCCCTATCTATACTGGCAATACTTCACCTAATGCATCCTAGGACTGCATTAGTCTTTTTCCTGGCCGCATCACATTGGCAGCTCATAATCATCCTGAAAATAGTGGTGAGGACACAATGGTGCAGGCTGCAGCATGGACTGCACAAGTGAATATGTATCCAGGGGGCCAGGAGGGCTTGTGCAGGCCATGCTACAGCCTGTGCTGCTACATCCTCATCACTATTTTTAGTGAGCTAACTAGATTAAAGCTAGCACAGGTATGTCTGCACGAGCTGCAAATCACATCTCCAGCTCCAGTGTAGACATACCCCAGATAAGTAAACCAAAGTGTCCACTCAGCTTGAGTGGAATGTTGGCAGAGTCCTCTCAGTCCTGCCTTTGGACAGACATTTATTATTGTGTTTGTTCTTTGTATGAAAGTAGAGCCTAGGAGCCTCACTCATAAACCAGGAGCGTGTTGTGCTAGGTGCTGTACAAAAACAGAACAAAAAGGACTGTCACCGCTCCAGAGCTCTTGGAAAACTCATTCTTATCAATCAATTGGACGAATGAATTGCTTTTTGTGTGTACATTTTCCATGAACAGATTGCAGAAACTTTGGAATTTGTTCATCATTTCTGTGAATAATTCTTGGCCCTGTTGCTTGCTTGTGAGCAGGTAATTCTATTTACTGTTTGAAATTTGAGCAGTTCTGAGTTGTTTACACTCACACAACCCAGGAAAAGTAACAAAACTGTCTTCATCATCGTTCTGAATTTGATTTTTTCCCCATTAATTCTCTGAAATATTTGCATAAAGCTTGCCGTTTTGGCAAATGTTCCTTCCATTATACTAAATAGCTAGAATATTCAAAGGAAGCAAATATAAATTTTTAACACAAGACTCAAAATACAATCTTTGAGGTGATTTAATAGCCAAAATGATCTGATGAGACAAGCTTCAAAGAAACTATTAGTATCAATGCTGCAGATGAGATGTTCTGGGATTTGAATTCTAACTGCTGACTGAGACTTGATTGTATTAGGCCATGGGTCTGATACAGTAGCTAAACATCAATTCATACTCAAAACCTGGCACATTTTGTATCTCTGTAACCTGTCGCTCTTTTGGTAGTTCAAGTAATACATAAAAGCTGTATTTTTATTATATGTCTTTTATACTTTCCAAACATCTTTGCAACAGACTATCTCTTATTATGCTAGTGATGTTTGAAGTTCCTTCTAGCCGCTGGGAGTTTAATCAACAACTTGTCTCTTTTTAAGAAGGAAAAAAAATGGAAAAATATTCAGGTTCTAATTTCTCCCTCCCTAGTGATATAGCTTTTCTTGCTGTGCGGCATAACAAGTCCCAGGTTACTACAACAAAGAGATGGAAACTTTATATATATATAGAGAGAGAGAGAGAGAGAGAGAGAGAGAGAGAGAGAGCTCTATATATAGATATATAGTATTTCATTATGAATCAGTCTTCTATGATCTTAAAATGAGTGGTAATGATAATTGTGCTAGTGCTCATTAATGGGCTTAACTGCTACTTTTAGATTAATAGAATTTAAGGCCAGAAGCACCACCAGATCATCACAGATCATCAATACCACCCAGCCCCTGCACACTAAACCTAGCAACTGATATTAGATCAAAGTATACTTTCCATTAGGTCAGTGAAATTTGGAAGAGAAGGAATGGGATATTTAAACTAAAACTACATCAATGTAAATTCTGTATTGCAACCTCAAAAACAAGGAAATTTAAGAGTTAAGGCCATGGACTGTTAATTTATCCATAACTCATATTGCCATTCTGACATTCTAGTAATCTGAGAACATGACATGATTGTATGTATGTATGTGTATATATAACATGTACAATGGTATGAGCTAATGACAGAATGGTAAACTATATAGCTGAAACTATATAGTTTCTGATAAAATTGTTTATCAGAAAATGAATATTACTGAGAACAATGAACATTACAATTCTGAAGCATCTGTTTCTTCCAGTTACACAGTGTGTCCACTCCAGTGTCCATTTCTCATTAATACAACATACTGTTCATAGCTAGACTGTATTTACTCATGGATTACTTATAAAATAGCACAAAGTGTTAATGTCATCCTATGTATAAATCAGTGTGTCCACATTTAAAAAATTATTCTTCTCTATAAAACATTGAGAAATAACATCATAACTAGAAGCATTAGGAAATTCTTCTCACGCAGTATATCTTCAAACTTCGGGGAAAAAATCTGACTATGTTAGTATTTGATCTTTATCTGATCTTTCCTTCTTAAGCCAGTATGAGTAGCTGACATTCCCACCATGATCAGAACAGACTCCAGCCAGTTTCTCTGATATACACTAATTGCCGTATGGCTCTCTGACATTCCAAAGTATTGCAGTGAATCTAGCCAACTGTGGGTGTGGTTTCACTGCTTTGTAAAATCAAGCTATAACTCAAGTTTTGCCTGTAATCCAGTGCATGTCCTCCATGTCTAGTTCAAGTTAAATGGTGTGTCATAGGGTGGGTGTCTCATGAAACTGAACTAGGTCCAGCTTCCCACCTCTCTTGTACTCAGAGTGGAATTAGCAAGAAGCACCTGCTAAAATGAATCAGGAAGACTCACCCAACCCTGCAAGGTGCCAATACTTGCTAATGGATGGGTTAGTCCAAAAGCCCTGTTACATAACTTCCCACCAACCTCAACAGATCAGTGCCCAGGACACACTTCCCGCTCCTCTCCCACTCTCGTTCAACCCATTTAAGTCTGATCTCCAGATAGCCCATGTCACTGCTAGAATATCCTTGCTGCCCATAGCGTTTTCCACACCATGGTCCTGAGTAAGCACCAACAAAGTGAACAAAAATATAGCAGGGATTAATTTGACTCCTGTTTGCTACACCATATGAAAATCTGTTTACTAAATATCTATAGCATAGAAAATTTGTTACTCTTCGTAGATTTGTTTTTAAGGCTAATAGGGACCACGGTGGTCATCTAGTCTGACCTCCTGCACAGCACAGGCCATAGAAATTCACTTTGTAATTCCTGCCTTAAGCTTCTGCTCAGTACCTAATCTTTTCACAAGACTGATAGTTAACATATCTTCAGATTAGTTTCAAAGACACCTCACAGTTGGCTTAAAACCGTTGTGGTACAACTTTGCAAAACTTTATGCACTGTAAACAATCATTTTAGAAGACACAGCACTGTATGTTGCAGAGAGGATATTGTTTTGTTTATTAGAACAGACATAGAACAGTCTGGATCCTTAATGCTAAGATTATGAATTGAAAAGTGTCAAATCTTGATTTTCTTTTAGCTCGGAAGACTTTAGAAATAACAGTAAGGATATGAGGGAGATGGCTGATAATGTAAGATTTTTGTTAAGCAATATTAGGTAATGAATCCCTACAGTTAATTGTTATGTTATCCTCTAGGATTGGATCAAATAGTTATAACTAACATATTAGTAATATCACAGGGAAAAATGGTCTTAGAGATTTCAAATAGAGAGATGTTTCACTTCATGAAAGCCCTTTGATTTTGGCACAAGAAGTATCCAAATGTCAAAAATTCTCTTTATCAGACAAATGAGGAAAAAAACCACTCTGATATTTAATGAAATGTAATCTTGTACAAGGTAGTCATTATCACGTAATTACTTGCAGAATTTCATTTGAAACACCTTTCAGTTGGAGGCATGCCATAAACATCTAGGCATAGGAAAATACAACATTTTTACATAAAAGTGATCTAACTTACTAAATTCAAATTTTATGAGAAATAACTGTATTCATGAAAAAGATGAATTTTAAAAAAATAGGCCAAAGTCAATATTTGTAGTCTTTTTATAAAATCTTCAGGAACAGGATTGCTGCTGGCTAAAGTTGCCCCCAAGTTCTACCCCTCTGGATGAATGTCTCCTCTTGCATTTCTGCAGTAGCTCTCCTGCAGTTTTTCTTCAAGAAATATCAGTTGAGGCAGTAGACTATAAAATGGAAATCAGTTTATTTGTGTTGACAACTACTAGTGGCTCCATGGTAAACTACAGCATCCCACTTAAGGAAAAAAAACCAACCCAAGGTGAAAGGCTTCTTGATTAGGAAGTGTTTGTTGTTTTGTAAAGAGTTCAGTTCCGCTTGTTTTCAGGGGGTAATCTGCTGTTTCATTTTATTTTTGTATTTTTCATACTTTATAGCAAGGCCCCCAGCTATGTGCATTGTTGCCTTTTTATATAGGAAGCAAATAGAACTTTGTCATGACTTTATCAATGAGATCGTGTACAAGGACTTAATTGCTGTAGCATGGGTTTGGAAACACATGGCTATTCAAAGGCATGTATGTTAGAAAAGAGGGACAAAATCAGTGGTTCAAGATTATCAAGACATGGCTTTGAAAAAATGGAAACTACTTGGCACTGTTTTAAAAGATTCCTTTAAAAACTAATCGATTAATAAAATATAGTACTTGTTTATAAAACATCCTTTTCTTTCATCCTAAGATGTCACCATAATGGTAGCAGTATTAGGCTATGTGGGAAGCAAGAAGGCAAAGAAATTGTAAATAGCAGACGATATATCAAGACAGACTGCAACCTTAGTCCCTTAGAGGTAGACTGTTAGCTATATGTTGTTGCACAAGCAAGTAAGGGGCCATAAGTCAAGTCTTTTACTCTGTTGCATGGGTCTACCCATACCACCGGCTAAAGTACAATAGGGGAAGCAGGCTCCATAGAGCTACTACATACTTCCTTGCAGGTGGGACTACCCAAGGCTTTGCCTCCTCTTCCTGGATCCTATTTTAAACTGGGTCATGTCCCAGGAAATATTCCCTCTATGGTTTATTTGTTCTTAACAGACTGCAAAGTCCACTGAGGACTATATTTTTTGTCCTTGGGAAAACTTACACTTTTTATATCTTGAAGTCTTCTTACACTATATTGCATTGAAAAGTGTAAGCTATTTTAAAAGTGACACTGTCAACCCTTGGATGCTGCTGCTAGTGGCAGGGGCCAATCTCTCCACAGACAACTCTGTGCAGCCTGGGACAGGGCCATGAAGAACCTTCCCCCAGCTACCTAAGTGGCACCTGGCCCCTGCCTCCGCATCCCACTCCTTACCCATCCCTGATGGCTTGAGGCTTCCCACAGCACCTAGGGGAGCTGCAGCAGGTTTCAGCAGGAGGGCCCAGCAACCAGAGTGGGGTGTGTGTGGGGGGGATGGGGAGAGGGTATAGGGACAATGTTTCATGTGAAAGGATCAACATGGAAGTAAAAGAAGAGAGAGTTGTTGCTGGTTAGAAATTTTTGACCGTTTTTTTCATCAGAAAATGCCTATTTGTTGAAAACAAAGCTTTTTCATGGAAACAGAGTTTCAATGAAATTTTCATCAGGAAGGTTTCTCAGTTCCAGAATGACCTTCTGAAAGAGAGACAGCCTGCTGGTTAGGGCACTCACCTGGTATGTAAGAAACCCATATTCAAATCCCTGCTTTGCCTGGTTCTGGGCAGCACTAGAGATAGTGGTAAGAAACTCTGACAAATAAGTGGCTTAAAGATTGTGAGGTGCTAAGATTCTTTTGATGGTGGGCATATCCATACCTTGGACAGACATTGAACATGTAATGAAATGTTCTGTTGCACTGGCAAAGGGGAATGAGTCACTGTCATTGGCTTTACTTTTCCAGCTAGATCTCCTGTAGAGGACTAGAACTGCTGTTCTACCCAATACCTGCAGTTTTTCTTAAACCATGGAACCTAGCATCATTGGCAAAGCAGAGGAAGAGAGGGGTGATATGATAGGAGACAAAAGTGATAATCGAGCTGAATTAATAACAATTCAAACAATTCAACTAATTACCTGTGTGGTGTTCCCCCCATCCCTTTCCTATTTCTGATTAACATCTGTTTATTTCCATTTTGGTAACTCTGCACTGAATACAGAAGATCCATGTCTCACATACTGTTTATATTTTTATAACATTATTTCTGGTTCCATCTAGTTCCATAAATAACAGATTTGTGCTCATTGCAACTGGCTTTGAGAGTATCACTATCATTCAATTAATTATTATAGTTTAATTTAAATTGACAATGGCACATAGCTCTGGGAGACACTCAGATACTGTGGTGATGGGTGCTGTTATTAAAACTTGGATAGCTAACTAGATAGGCATCAGTCATTTGGTGGTAGGGTTGCCAATTTTGATTGGACATATTCCTGGAGGTTTCATCACATGACATAATCTTTAATTAAAGATTAATCTTTAATTCCTGGAGACTCCAGGACAATCCTGGAGGATTGGCAACCCTATTTGGTGGTCTCCCCACTGCCCAACAATATCATATGGTGTTCAGACATGAGAAATAAAATGCTTATTCCCTTTTGCTCTTTCAAGTTTTATGTGGTTCCAGGTTTACTTTAGGCTTTCTGCTGTGCCAGACTAACCAGTTTATAGTGCAATTGAAATACATTGGCTTTGGATGCCAGCTGTGACATCTGTCAAGAAAGATCTTAAGAATTTCAAATCGCCTTTCACTGACAGATACGGTGGTGCATCATCATCATCCTTTACATCAATGCTTTGCTAAAGCTTCATAGAAGGTATTAACTTTTTCATATAGTGATACAGGGGGCATGGAGACTCCTAATGATATTTTTATCTCACCTAACATTCCATAGAACTTTAAGAATTTAAAACAGAAATTTATGCACTCTTCTCTTTCAAAAGACACTTTAAAATTCATAAAGGCTACAGTAGCAGGTCTAGCACCTTAGATTCATCACGTCTTTTCAGAGGTAAAACATTTGATTTAAACAATGTCTTTCAAGTGGAGATTCTCATTGATTTTTCGGTATAATTTTTTTTTTCAGTTTGTTTACATTATATTTAACTCCTTGGTGCTTAGGAATTTAAAACTTATACCCTGAGACTAAATGGAATGTCTTTGAATGTCTTTTAAAAGAAGCAAGTTTTAAAAGTAATAATGGGACAGATCCTGGCCCTTGATTCAGCTGCTTTGTGCTGCTCTGAAGGAGCTGTGAAACTGGAGAATCTGGATCCCTCACTATTCCCTGTGTCTGTGGTATGGGACTGATGTAGTTCTTAAACCACTTCACTCCTTGTCCTAGAGATAGGGGTGGGTGGGAGAAAGCAGATGGGGCCAAAGTGTTCCTGATTACTGATTGCTATGTGATTGGGACCAATGGGTATAAATTTGAGTGTCCTTGAGTCTGCTTTAATTTTAGCCAGTGAGCAACCCAGTCTCCAGCCAGCAGGATCCAGGAGTAGTTGTCAAAATGCCCATTTTAGTCTTGTCTGAATAGGAGGGACTACAGTAACAGAACCTCTATTTTTGTACCTCATATTTTTCTGAAGTGTCTCAATATGTATTACAGGCTGAATATCTTGGTGTCAGTAACCTACTGTATGCTACCATCACTACAGTAGAATACAGCTACAACAATTCTGTACCAGCAACTCTGTAGGTTTTTAGAGGAGAAAGTGATGAAAGACTAATAACCATGAATGAAAATACAGGGAGAATTTTAGGCAATAACAAAGATTGAAACTTGTTCTAGGCATCCGGATAAGTACATAGAATCATAAAAATGTAAGACTGGACCTCATTAGGTAATCTAGTCCAGTCCCCTGCATTCAAGGCAGGACTACATAATAACTAGAAAATCCCTGATGGGTGATTGTCTAACCTGTTCTTAAAAATCTCCAGTGACTGAAATTCCACAACCTCTCTGTTCCAATGCTGAACTACCTGACAGTAGATAGGGTTTTCCTAACGTCCAACCCTAAAGCTCCCTTGCTTCAATTTAAACCCTTAACCTCTGAGAGTGGGACAGAAGCAAACAAAGAAAATTTTTCCACACTCCTTGTAACAGCCTTTCAGGTAGTTGAAAAGTGTTATGTCCCCCCTCAATCTTCTCTTCTCCAGACAAAACAAACCCAGTGTTTTCTACCTTTCCTAACAGGTTATCTTTTCTAAACCTTTAATCATTTTTGTTGCTCTTCTCTGGACTTTCTGCAATTTGTCCACATCTTTCTTGAAATGTGGCAATCAGAACTGGACACAATACTTCAGTTGAGGCCTTATCAATGTGGAGTAGAGTAGAAGAATTGCTTTTCTCGTGTCTTGCTTACAACACTCCTGTTGATACATCCCTGAATGATGTTCTCTTTTTTGCATCAGTGTTACACTGTTGACTCATATTTAGCTTGTGATCCACTGCAACTCACCCGCTTCCCCCCACCCCCCGAGCCGCTTCCTAGGCAGTAGTTTCATATATATATATGATTGTATACATACAGTATTTGATTGTATCCATCTCTCTCACCTGTCACATGTTCCTTGTCTTAGATTGTAAATTATCTGGACAGAAGCTGAGTCTCTTTCTTTGTGCAGTGCCTCACACAGTAGGACCCCCAATCCTGTTCCAATTTAATTGCTTAATTACAATGACAGACATGTCTTAAAATGTTATATAATTTAGGTCTTAACATTTTAATTTATTTGTTATTCTACTGTATAATCAACCATTTATAATATGTAAAAACAAAACAAAAAAACCCATCACCCTGTTAAACGTTACCAAATTTTGCTCCAGGAAAAGACTTGCTATAATAAAGAAAAATAATTCTGTCTGTCAGAAAATTGATTTTCTCAGATAATCTCTGAAATTTGAGACGTGTGTGTATCCAGATGAGCTGAATTATTTAACGAAGACTGTAATGCAACTACCACAGTGATCACTAGTTACTTTTTGGGCTCAAAGCACGTTCTTTGCTAGTGTCCAGAAATTCTCCAGATAATATCTTTAACATTAAATGCTTTCCCCTGAAATCAAAGAAAATGTAATCAGTCTTATTCATCACACAATCTTCAGGACTGTTCTCTCCTCTGACAAATGGAACTGTAGAGCCAATTTGGTTTTGAGACCCACATAAGTGTAGTTACATAATAAAGGAACAAGACTGAGTAAACATTGAAAATCTAGCTGTCAGAGTTGGTAAAAAATCATGAATTAAAAAAGTGGACAAATTGCTTTTTTTGGCCTTAAAATAAAATTATGAAAAATGGAAAACAAATTAGTCTGTTTGGTTCACTGTTCTTCCTGTTTCCCCTCTTTTACCCTTTCGATCTTCCACACCAATATTTTTCAAAATCAATTTTTTGACAAACATTTTTGTAGATAATTCCAAATAAACAAAACATTTCTTTTTTTTCAAAAACTGGGAAATGTCAAATTTTAGCCATTTTCATGATTTCCCCTCCATCCAAGTTCAACCAACTCTATTACCCTATACTTTTATAAAGCACTGCATCTTAGTTTGGGCCAAAAGCTTCTCCACTGGGAAGTCATGAATGCACGTTCTGTGAGGGCCATATAGCACATCCCCCTTTTAGCCACCAGAAGTAGAAGACTTGTCTTTGGTAAAGTAGAGATGATGCATCTAAGCAAACCACTGTAGTCATAGACTGGTTCATATCATTCTGATTGCCCAACACAGGGCAAAATATTCCATCTTGAGAGGCACATATATACATTTACATGCTGTGGGCGACTGAATGATTTTAGGAATTATGTTCCAAATTTGCTTCTTATATAAATTGGTGTGCCTCAGTTAGAATCAGTGGGGTTGCACTGCTGTAACTGAAAAAGGAGAACTTGGATGTAGATACATTTGCACCTGGTTAACAAGTTACATCTATTGATACTTGAGTGTCTAGTGTAAATGCTCATAGGATGTAAATTTAAAAATCACTTTCTATGCATATTTGAGCATACAAGCAAGTGTAACACCGACAAACCCCAGTCGTCGGCAGGTGGGATCGAACCTGGGATCTCAGTGTATGAGCCTCTACCTCTGGTGCTAACAGCCAACTGGCTGTTAAGCAGACTTGTCTATATCTATATAGGTGTGTGCGTGCCACTAGATGGGACAGAACACCACACCCACTTATGTGGGTTACACAAGCATTAATTAATGCTAGTAAAACCCTGAGTCCATGAATATCCGTGAACATTATACATGAGGGGTGCAAATATGGTCAGAATGAATGAATGAATGAATGTATGCATTCAAATGAGAATTTGTGGTAAAGCTATTGCAGTGTTTTCCCCAGCTCTATTAAGAATGAATGTAGTTTTCTTTTACTGTTTGCTGCTTTAGCCTATGCTCATCTTAATGAATTATGTTGTAATTATGTTTTGAGGAACAAGGGCCTGATCTTTCATCCACTGAAGACAATTGAAAAAGTTATTGACTGTGCAACCTTAATTCAGTTCCCTTGTGCATATGCATTATGATACAGTCTTTAATTACATGAACAAATTCTATTTTTTCCACAGAACGCTCTGCCTCATTCACTCAGGTGGCGCTCAGGTGGAGAAGGCTGCTGAGGAGAGGAATGCAGGAACCATATAGGACTCTGCAACAGCCACTGTTTGTCAAAACCTCCATGGAAAAAGCACGGGAAGGAGTTGCTCTGTTAAAGGGGCCTGGTGGCAAATGAAGGTAGGGAGTGGCCCGGGGAAACAGCAGTGAGTCTGAGTATGTTGACTTTACCTGCTTATTACAGGGTCCCTATCTGGAACCCAGAGTAGAGGGAGCATCTGGTTTCCTCTACTGATCCTCAAGCACAAGGATGTAAAAGCTTCCTGATGGAAATGGAGGAAGGATGAGGAGGACTAGGACTATTAATTTAAGCCCAGGGTGGTTCTGAAGTCCTGGCATAAGGTCACTAGGCTTCTGTTTTGGTGGACGCTTTCTTGCCCTAGGAGGGGTTGGGACTATAAGAAGACCTGCCTGGAGGGCTGAGTTGTGAGAGGGAGGAAAATTACCACAGGCTTGGAGCCAGAGCTGGAGAGGCTGCAGCGCGATGGCTAGCCATGAGGAGGTTCACTGGCTGGTGAATGACCCCTCTACATTCCCCATTCAATGTGCAGCCATGGGCCTAATTTGCTGCCTATCAACAAAACCTTATCCTGAACACAATTATTCATTTTTCTCCTGGACTTTTCTGTGATGATCTCACCATAGTATCTAAGTGCTTCACAAACAGTAATGAATTTGCTGTGAGAATGGGGGACATTATTATTTCCATTTCACAACTGGGGAACTGAGGCACAGAGATTAAGACCAAACTTGTCAAGTATTCACTAATTTTGGTTATACAGTTGGAGACACCTAGGGCTGGATTTTTCAGACTACTTGGCATATTTATGCCTCTTCATATATTCCAAGCCCAGCTCCAATCCGCTTCAGTTGCAGGTGTAAGTGCTTAGCATTTCTGACAATCTGGCCCTACATGTCTCAGGTCGGGCATTCAGAAAATGAGGAACACAATTAGTGCTTGCCTCTGCATTATTTTCCCTTTTAAATAACATGCTTGGCATCATGTAGGGACTCTGGCAGAGGCAAGGACAGAACCCAACTCCTCCTAGGCAGCATCAACTGCCTTAGCCATGATAATGTCCTTTCTTTTCCTGTAGGCCGCCATCTCCTTCATTACATACCTTCTGACTTCTGCAACAAATGAGGCAGGAATCCTTTTCTACACAAGCCTGATTCATTTCAAGAGCACTATGTAGCCAAACTTTAGAGTGCTTGACTTTGCAACCGTAATGTTCTTTTAATGTATTTTATGTAACTTCTATTTTTGTGTGTATTTAATAAAACCCCAAACTGAAAAACAAACTATTCTCTGGAATCATATTGACCCAACATTTGGATCATCTGCAGGATCCACTGCACAGACCTCTACCACTTGAGCAATGGGAGAAATTGATAGCAGTAGTATGGCCTAGTCTTCCAGGTCAGTGGTTCTCAAACTTAGTTGATCGTGCTTCTTTGTGTCTGTAGTAGTTTACTACTCCCTCCCGCCACACAAGTACATATCCCAATATACGAGACAGCTGTGCTTCACTTGAATCAGTTTTGGCTTC
Source organism: Macrochelys suwanniensis (assembly GCA_033296515.1). Taxonomy (NCBI): domain Eukaryota; kingdom Metazoa; phylum Chordata; order Testudines; family Chelydridae; genus Macrochelys; species Macrochelys suwanniensis. The sequence continues at coordinate 81,559,963 of CM065779.1, forward strand.
TTTGTTTTTCACTTGAGTTTTTCTTCTGTTGCACGAATGAGCCAATGAGCCATTGAAATAAGAGCTAAAGAAAAACTGTGATTGTGGTCCATGCTTACAATTAAATGTGCACACCGTGTCGTAGCAAATGGATTAACATACAGATGGCAACAACTTTGTATAATGCTATGCAAGCTTAACAGAAATCCATCAAAATGCACAGCGCCATCTGAGGACTTGATATATCTGAAGGGATCAGCTTTCCCCTTCAATAATTCATTGCTGTGGATAAAATGTGCCCAGTAAGCTATCTTTTTTCTTTTTTCCCCCTACAACTTCTCACATTCCCCTCTCCCCTCCCCCCTCCTCCTGGAATACATTCCACCACCCCCAGGTTGAGAACCTCTGCTCTAGATGGACCAGGTGCTACAGTGGAAATAGACATGCATATTGCAAATGGATTTCACTGCTTTTTGCTGACAGTAGTGGAACATAGAAATATGGGACTCCTGGATTCAGTTCCAGACTCTGTAGGACAGTGGTTCTCAACTAGGAGTACATGTACCCCCAGGGGTACTTAGAGGTCTTCCAGGGGTACATCAACTCATCTAGATATTTGCCTAGTTTTACAACAGGCCACATAAAAAGCACTAGCGAAGTCAGTACTAACTAAAATTTCATACAGACAGTGACTCGTTGATACTGCTCTATATACTATGCACTGAAATGTAAGTACAATATTTATATTCCAATTGATTTATTTTATAATTATATGGTAAAAATTAGAACATAAGCAATTTTTCAGTAATAGTGTGGCTGTGATGTTTCTGTATTTTTGTCTGATTTTGTAAGCAAGTAGTTTTTAAGTGTGGTGAAACTTGGGGGTACGCAAGACAAATCACACTTTTGCAAGGGGTACAGTACTGGGGAAAGGCTGAGAACCACTGCTGTAGGATAATGTGTTCTAGTTGTCTAGTCTAGTTGAGCCAGATCCTGACTCCAACCCCATTTCCTCCCATTTGCCCTCCTACTCCTCACCTTCCTTCCCCTTTGCACCTATGAACAATTTTTGCTGAGGCTTTCCAAAACAATTCAGTTTGAGCCAGAAACCCAACATGGGAAACTTGAGCCTGAATGGTTAAAGTTTGGCAAAGTTATAAGCACCTGAAAACAGGATCTTATTACTGGAAGTGTTCGGGAACCTTAACTATAGGTGCTGCTCTCAGATCCGCCTATATTATACATGAAGAACATGAAGCTTTATTAATATAACTAGTAAATTTATTATAACTTGCAAGACAGAAATTACAAAATCTGACTGAAATTACAGAATCTTTATACAGAGCTTCATCTGGACTTCAGAATAACTGAGCGAGCAATGCAGTGTGTATATGTGATTTCCTCCCCTCTCCCCACCCACAAAAACCTTGTCAGCAACTGAATTTATTTATGCTCAGGAAGTAAGTTTCAACTGAAGTCCTTATTAAATAACATCACCTTCCTCAAAATGTGGCCATCTGTTCCCTGGGGTGGAATCCCAATTTGTGTGGTGTATTCGTTCTGACACTGGAGATAGCAAAGTCCTCTGACTTCCCCACATACTGTTCTAAAACTGACAGTAAAGTAACATTTTTAAATAGAAGCTTCTAATGCTAACCTTGAAGATGTCTCTTTTAAATGGAAGCATTGTCAATGTCTGCCTCTTTACATCTACAGCTAACTTTATGGAACATCTGCAGTAGATCCTATTGGGTTATTGTCTCTGCAGTCTGCACAGGACTCTACAAAAGGGGGATGGATTCTATATATCTCAGTGAATCAGGAGTGATTCTTTTGTGGTCACCAATATATGGGTAGAAACCAGTATATGATCAGATTTCAGAAGTACAAGACATCTCTCTTCTTCCCCACCTCCGTAGCCCTACTTAAAGTTTTAGAAGCTTAATTCCATGTTCAGTTTTAAAATTCCTTTGTGTACTGTTCTGTGATACTTGAGCAATATCCAAGTACAGTAAAATAATAGTTTTTTTTAATTGCCATATATGAAACGTATAGCAATATATGCCTTCAGCTAAATCCTTTTTATATATTTATGGAGTGGTTTATCCTTACCAATGTAATGAATGGCACGTGGATTTCATCCGTTTGGATCCAGGCAACAAATAGACACTAGGTCAGGCTCATGCTTACATGGCTCAGAAAAAAATAAGAATAAAGCCCTGGATTTACATAGTGGGAAGAGTGAACTGATGGATAAAAGTGATCCAATATGTTAGCTTTTTTTAAACTCTGAAACATGAAAGGAAATGTCTGAGTCAGCCAAAGGCACTAGAAGTCTTGTAGCAGTGCTGCTTGCAGTAGTCGTTCAGACTGACACACACCATTAAAATTATAAATGTATTATTAAGGGATCATCATCATAGTGTTCCCATTATGCCTCTGGCATTTAGGGCAGTGACGAAGATCCTTCACTCCCGTCTGTTCCTGGCAAGTCTTTCAATGGTTCCCCAGCTGTGCCCCAGGTTTTTCAGCTCAGCTTCCACAGCTCTTCGCCATGTTGTTTTTGGGTGGCCTCGTTTTCGCTTACCTTCAGGTGTCCATCTTATTGCCACTCTGGTGTGGAAGTTCACTATCCCAGAGACAGGAAAGATTTCTTCAGCTTTGGTTTTTTTAATTAAATGGCATTTTGGCTGTGGCAATTGTAGGGGTAATTTTGTCCTTTGAGCTCCCTTTTAAAGACCCAAATAATAAGAAATGTATTTGTCATTCTTTATGACATAAAATGCACTTCAACTGTGACTCTCATTCAAATTTCAGTAACTCCCAATTTTAAAAATAAATTTACTGTTTATTTCATTTTAAAAAGTTAAAAATAGGTAGAATGCTAAACCCAAACAAAAACAAACCAAAGATTTTGAATCAGAACTCATGTTGTGCACTGTTTAGCCTATGATCCCATTCTTATTAGTGGTACCTTTTGTCCTTTCTTCCCATTCTCCCTCCTATTTTGTGGTTTGTTTGTTTTTTACAAACAAAAAACCACTTTTTTGCATCTTGTCTTATTTTTAATTACACACTCTGAACATACACTGTCTTTTAACCTATGCATATATAATGACTAGTGCAAGGTGACCCTAATTCAATTTGAGGTCTTTAACTGTGATTGTAATACAGTTAATAAATACTAATATTCTTAAAAATATAGTTCTAGGCATGGGAAAGATCACTTGATCAGTTCCAACAGTAATCTAGATTTAGAAATTCTATGTCAAAGTCTATGCTTGTTTAATTGCATTGATTTCAAATGGCATTACACCATCAGAGAATTAGACCCCCGCCCACTCTTCAGATAATAGGCCAAACTCATGGTGGAAAAGTTTACAGACGATAAAAAAAATACTCAAGATAGTTAAGTCCAAAGCAGACTGTGAAGAGTTTCAAAGAGATCTCACAAAACTGGATGACTGGGCAACAAAATGGCAGATGAAATTCAATGTTGATAAAGGCAAAGTAATGTGTACTGGAAAACATAATCCCAACTGTACATACAAAATGATGGGGTCTAAATTAGCTGTTACCACTCTAGGAAGAGATCTTATTAATAGATTCTAGGGCTGGAAGGGACCTCGAGAGGTCATCGAGTCCAGCCCCCTGCCCTCATGGCAGGACCAATTACTGTCTAGACCATCCCTGATAGACATTTATCTAACCTACTCTTAAATATCTCCAGAGATGGAGATTCCACAACCTCCCTGGACAGTTTATTCCAGTGTTTAACCACCCTGACAGTTAGGAACTTTTTCCTAATGTCCAACCTAAACCTCCCTTGCTGCAGTTTAAGCCCATTGTTTCTTGTTCTATCCTCAGATGCTAAGATGAACAAGTTTTCTCCCTCCTCCTTATGACACCCTTTTAGATACCTGAAGACCGCTATCATGAGCGGAAGAATGACTTCTCGTGTCTTGCTCACCACACACCTGTTCATGCAGCCCAGAATCCTGTTTGCTTTTTTTGCAACAGCATCACACTGTTGACCCATATTTAGCTTGTGGTCCACTATAACCCCTAGATCCCTTTCTGCCGTACTCCTTCCTAGACAGTCTCCTCCCATTCTGTATGTGTGAAACTGATTGTTCCTACCTAAGTGGAGCACTTTGCATTTGTCCTTATTAAACTTCATCCTGTTTACCTCTGACCATTTCTCCAATTTGTCCAGATCATTTTGAATTATGACCCTATCCTCCAAAGCAGTTGCAATCCCTCCCAATTTGGTATCATCTGCAAACTTAATAAGCGTACTTTCTATGTCAATATCCAAGTCATTGATGAAGATATTGAACAGAGCTGGTCCCAAAACAGACCCTTGCGGAACCCCACTCGTTATACCTTTCCAGCAGGATTGGGAACCATTAATAACTACTCTCTGAGTACGGTTATCCAGCCAGTTGTGAACCCACCTTATAGTAGCCCCATCTAAGTTGTATTTCCCTAGTTTATTGATAAGAATATCATGCGAGACCGTATCAAATGCCTTACTAAAGTCTAGGTATACCACATCCACCGCTTCTCCCATATCCACAAGACTCGTTATCCTATCAAAGAAAGCTATCAGTCATTGTGGATAGTTCTCTGAAAACAGAGGCTCAGTGTGCAGGAGCAGTTTAAAAAAAGCTAACAGTGTTAGGAACCATGAGGGAAAGTATAGATAATAAGACAGAAAATATCAAAATGCCACTATATAAAACCATGGGATGCCCACACCTTGCATTGTGCATGTTGTTCTGGTCCTCCCACACCCGCATCTCAAAAAAAATGTTAGAATTGGAAAAGATACAAAGAAGGGCAATAAAAGTGATTGGGGTATGGAAGAGCTTCTATATGAGGATGGATTAAAAAGACTGGGACTTTTCTGATTGAAAAGAGATGACTAAAGGGGAATAAGATAGAGGTCTATACAATCATGAATGATGTGGAGAAAATGAATAAGGAAATGTTATTTACCCCTTCACACAACACAACAACCTGGGGTCACCCAATGAAATTAATAGGCAGCAGGTTTAAAACAAAGATGAGGAAGTATTTCTTGACACAACACAGTCAACTTGTGGAACTCTTTGCCAGGAGATGTTGTGAAGGGCAAAAATATCACTGGATTTGGGGGAAAAAATTATACATTATTGGAGGATAGGTCTATCAATGGCTATTAGCCAAGATGTTTAGGGAGCAACACCATGATCTGGGTGTCCCTAAGCCTCTGACTGCCAGATGCTGGGACTAGATGTCAGGGGATGGTTCACTTGATAATTGCCCTGTTCTGTTCATTCCCTCAGAAGGATCTGAGATTAAATGAATCTTGAAATGAAATATCATATTTTTAATGAAATTTTCCAAATTCAGAATTTTTTTTAGAAAATACTTGTTTTTGTGGAAAACATTGAAATCAGTACAACTTCTAGAAAAATTCTGGTTTAGCTGAAACAGCATTTTCTGATAGAAAATTGTTTTGACAAACATTTTCTCATCAGCACTACTAGATTGCTACAAGACTCTCCTTAGAAACAAACAAAAACTGATATTAAAATTCAACTGTATGTGTATCTATATCTGTCTTTCTGTGTGGATCAGCATAGTATCAGAGCATCGCCATAATATGAGCTCAGCACTTCTTGCATAAATTACAGAAAAATTAACTGTAATCTAATAATCAGAGTACATGAACATCTGTTTTATTTCTGTCTTGCAGAACATGTAATTGTGCGATTAATACAGAAAGCTTCTAAATAGCCGAAGAAAAAAGGAGTGGGAGAAGAATAGTTCACACGATGTTGTCTCCATCTAATGTATTTAAATCTACAAACAATAGTAGGTACTGTAGGAAATGTAAATTTAATTTAAAAGATCATTCTTAAGAGTGCCAGTTTCAGAGAAAAGAATGACAGGATGGACCAGTGGAAGAGTATTATTATTACCAATAATCTTTATTTTTGTTACTTCTATATTCTGCTGATGAATATTGACTTGATCTTTTTTTTCAACTCCCTCTCTCAGAATTTATCTATATTTTCTTGGTGTAGATGCTGCTTCTGTTATTGCTTAAGTTAAATAAAGCTGCAGATTTATTTTTTCAGGTGAAATTTTTGTTTTGTTCCCTATAGTGTGCACACGTGATGTCCCACTTCCATACAGAAACTGGAACAACCTATCCAAATTCCAGTGGTGGGATGGAGTGTTTATTAAGCATTCAAGTTTATTAGGAATCAAAGGAGAGTACTTTTTATTAGTTGCACAAGTGTTTGACTCCTCAGTCTCCGTGCCTTTCTGAAAGTCTTTAGTTCACATTGCTCAAAGGCTAATATAGGAATTGGTATAATCACTCCCATGTAAACATGACATTACCTCATTGGCATAGTCCATCCCACAAAAGTGGCTGTTTGATAATAAAGGTCATTGGAAAATTTTGACAAATGAAATGTTGATGTAAAACAGATGATTGGGTCATCAAGGCTATCACAGCTCAGGGCAACTGCACCTGTATTTCCCCTCAGTGGTCCAGCAAGTGTTCCTAACTCAAGGTTTGTTCAGGATATTGTCAGAGACTGGCATCATTGCTGAAGCACGGAGGAAGACATGAAGTCACAAAAATGGCTAATTAGGAGTAGTTGTACAGGGCCTTGAAGATAAGAATTGGAAGCTTGAATTTGAAGTGGAGGAGGGAGGAGGTGTGACACGATCAGACTGGGTAAAGAGTAACACCAGCAGTGTTTTGTCTACCCTGAAGGAAGGCAGGGAGGATAGACAGACAGTAGGAGGAAGAGGTGACAGTATTGAAGAGGGGAGATAATGGAAGCCTGAACAAGTTCTAAATTTTAGTAATCTTATGGAGGAAGAAGCAGCAGGATTTGACCATAGCTTAAGCATAGCAGGCTAAAGAGTGGGAAAAATCAGAGATGACCTCAGGTTATGAATATGAGTGACATGCAGGACAGTTTTCAGAGTAGCAGCTGTTAGTCTGTATCCGCAAAAAGAACAGGAGTACTTGTGGCACCTTAGGGACTAACACATTTATTTGAGCATAAGCTTTTGTGGGCTATAGTCCACTTCATCAGATGCATAGAATGGAAAATATAGTAAGAAGATGTATATACATTGTGACAAAGTTCCTCCTCTACCTCGGTGGGTCCTGCGCTTATTGGCGCATTCTGCTTGCCTCAGAGATCTTTCCCTCTAGTAGAATCCACAGTCCAGGTTAACTCCTCCTGTGTCTGATCAGGAGTTGGGAGTTTTGGGGGGAACCCGGGCCCGCCCTCTACTCTGGGTTCCAGCCCAGGGCCCTGTGGATTGCAGCTGTTTAGAGTGCCTCCTGGAACAACTGCACGACAGCTACAACTCCCTGGGCTACTTCCCCATGGACTCCTCCCAACACCTTCTTTATCCTCACCACAGGATCTTCCAGCAGTACACCCTCTTACTCTCGGCTCCTAGTGCCTCTTGCTCCCAGCTCCTCACACGCAACCTCCTTCCACAGCTCCTGACATGCACCCCTCACTGACTCACTGGGAGGCTTTTAACTAGTTTCAGCCAGCCCCTGATTGGCTGCGGGTGTCTCAATTAACCTCCCTGCCTTCTGGAAAGTTCTTAATTGGCCCCAGGTGTCTTGACTAACCTGGAGCAACTGCCATAAGGTATCAGGGATTTGTTTAGCCTGGGGCTAACATACTGGTTCCTTACCACTTTCCTATAGCCCTCTGGCCGGGAAGGTGGTAGAGGGCTGCTGCTGCTCCTCCTGCTGGGGCTGCTGCTAGGCCCTGGGCCCTCCCAGCTGCTGTTTGCTGCTCCAGCTTCTCCCCTGGCTGGGCCAGACACCCCTCCCACTATACTTTCTGGTTGCTGGCTGCCTGGCAGCTGAAACCCCGCCCCCCCCAACACCTTGGTTGCTGCTACTCCTGCTGCTGCAGCAACCCCTTGGAGGGGAGGGGGTCTCATAGCGGCCTCCAAAATGTACGGGAAGGTAGTCTTCTTCCTAGCATCGGAGGCCGCGGCCCAAGAGGCGGTGGAGAAGGGCCTGGCGGTGGGGGGCGTGTTTGTCCCATTAGAGCCGCTGGAGGACTTGGGCGTCCGCCTAGTCCTCACTTCCGTCCCTCCCTTCCTCCCCAATGCCGCCCTGTTACCTGCCCTCTCCACCCTGGGGAGACCCATCTCTGTAGTCAGCCCTCTCCCACTGGGCTGCAAAGACCCCGCCCTCCGTCACATCCTCTTGTTCCGCCGGCAGGTGCAGCTCCAAATGCCACCGGCGGCACGTGACGGGGAGGCGCCCGAGGGGTCCTTTATGGTCCCCTATCAAGGGGCCCGTTACCGGGTGTACTATTATACGGGGGAGGCCTGGTGCTACCTCTGCCGGGCGATGGGACACGTCCAGAGGGACTGTCCCTTGGCCCGGCAAGGAGGAGCATCCGAGACCCCCTAACCCCAGCAGGGCGTTGGCCCCGTCATCGCCGGCGCCCCTGAATGTCTGGTGCCCAGAGTCGCCCCTCCTCTTTCCCAGTCCACCGCTGCTCCCGCTCGGGCCCTGGGAGTACCTCCCCCAGTGTGCCCAGACGAGCGGGAGAGGCCCGCTGCGAACAGTCTGACGAGGCCTGTGGAGGAGGGTGAGACAGGGATACCGCCGAGCGTGGGAGAGGGCCCGCCCCAGAGAGACTTTTCTCTCCCTTATGCTGCCCCACCACTACCTCCCCGAGTCCCTAAGAAATCCCCCCCGCCCCCCGACCCAACCCCTGCTAGCCAGCCCCCAGATGATGCCATGGAGGGCTGGGCCTTAACACAGGGGAAGCGAGGCAAGCGGAAGGCTTGAGCTCCACCTCTTACCACCGATGCGGAAGCCCCCCGGAAGACCAGGAAAGGGGGCACTGATGCCGAGCCTTCCGCTTTGCCCCCGAGCGGCTTTTGTCCGCCAGAACCAGCTGGGAAAGACGTGGCAGCACCGGAAGGTATTACCGCCCCTCCCTCGGAAGCCCCCGATAGAGCCCCTTCTACCCCTTTTGTTGATCCTGCGCACCCTGACCCGAGCATCGCTTCAGGTGCCGGCGGGGAGAACCCCGGGGTGGCGGAAGGTGACCTGCCCTCCATCTACGAGGAGATCGAGGCCCTGGGTCTGACCCCAATCACCCAGGGGGAGGACGACCCTTTACCAGCGGACCTCGATCTCAATGACCTCACCCCGGTGCCCCTTTCCCCCCTCTCCCCATGCTCCCTCCCCTTGACCGCCGGTTCCGCTCCCACCTCCGAGGATCCCCTGGGCTCTTCCACCTGCCCGGTCGCAAGTGACACCTCGCTGACGGCCGCCAAGCCTCCTGAAGCGACGGCCGGTGCCCTGCGGCCGGGACCCGAATCCCAGAGGGTACCCCTCATTGGGGTGGGACAACAGTTCTCCTTCCCAGGCGGGGACCCCGCAAATATCTGTCCACCTCCCGATGCCGTGGCTGTAACACAAGCCATCATACCAGAGCCCGGCATCGCGGGGGGTCCCCTTTCCAATTCCCAGATCCCTCAGCCACACCAAGAGAGGCCACCTCCCAGTGGCCCAGCTCCTGCGGCTCAGGATCCTCTACCCATTCCTCAGCCCGGCCCTGCTCATGTCCCCCTCCCTGCCCCTACTTCTGATCCCTGCCCCGCCCCTGATGCCGTCCCAATCTCCTACACCTCCCATGATGACACTGCCGCCCCTGGGGCTGTCTCCCTCCCCTTCTCGGAGGATGACCCCCAGGGAGCGGCTCCAGTATTTCCTCGTCCCAACCCACCAGAGGCTGCTCTTCTCCCTCCGCCGCCTCCCCCAACTAAGCCGAATTTCGGGTTGGGCCCTAAGGTGCCGGCCCAGCAGGAGCTGCGTCAAGGGTCCGCCCCTTGCCTGTCTATTTCGGTGGGCCATAGGGCTGTGTCAGGGGCCCCTTCTTTCGATAGCTGGGAGCCAGTAACCCCGGCCCCACATACGCTGCGAGAGGAGCTGCGGGAGTTCCTGGAGGATGTCTGGGGCTCCCGCAACAAAGTACAGCTCGCTCTCCAGCGATGGGGGGATTTCCACCAAATCCTCCGGGCCGCGAGGGCCCTCATGCGGGAGGGTAAAAGGACTGGGAAGCAGGCTGCCGCGGCCTACCAACGGGTCCGCCTTTTCCGTGACTCACTACTCACCTACGGGGTGGGTCACGGATTGTTACGCGGCCCGATGCGGGCCGTGAGTGACTCTGCCAGCGAGGATCCCCCCCAGCCCTCCTCATGGCATCTCTCCTCTTCGCAACATTGAACACCCGGGGCTGTAGGATGGGTCTCCGCAGGAGCCAGGTGCTCTCCTTCCTTCGGGAGGGGGGGTACTCTGTAGTATTCCTGCAGGAGACCCATACGGATCCAGCCGCTGAAGACAGCTGGTGGCTGGAATGGGGGGACAGAGTCTACTTCAGCCATCTCTCTGTTCACCAGGCTGGAGTGGCGACCTTGTTCTCCCCCGACCTACGGCCTGAGGTGCTGGGGGTTGCCGAGGCTGTGCCGGGCCACCTGCTGCACCTACGGGTCCGTATGGAGGGGCTTGTGGTCAATCTCGTCAACATCTATGCCCCGACATCGGGCCTGGAACAACTTCGTTTCTATCAGCAGGCATCCACCTTCCTCGGCACCTTGGATCCTCGCGAGTGCCTGGTCCTGGGCGGGGACTTTAACAACACCCTTGAGAAACGGGACCACTTGGGGATCGAGCAGTGCCCAGCCGCCGCGGACGTCCTCAGGGAGATTGTCGAACATCACTCCCTGGTGGACGTCTGGCGCGACCACCACCCGGACGACACCTCAACCTTCACCTTTGTCCAGGTGGAGGCCCATCGGTCGCGCCACTCCCGGTTGGACCGCATCTATTTATCACGTCTTCACCTTTCGCGGGCCCACTCCTCCAGCGTCCGGCCGGCCCCGTTCTCTGATCATCATCTCGCTACCGTGACGGCCTCTCTCTGCGCGGAGAGGCCGGGGCCGGCCTATTGGCATTTTAATAACAGTTTGCTGGAGGATGTGAGTTTCGTGGCGTCCTTCCGGGAGTTCTGGCTGGCCTGGCGAGGGCAGCGGCACGCCTTTCCCTCAGCGCGGCGATGGTGGGATCTAGGGAAGGTACGCGCCCGGCTCTTCTGCCGTGACTACACCCGGGGCGCCAGCCGACGGAGGGATGCGACGATAGAGCAGTTGGAACGGGAGGTCTTAGAGCTGGAGAGGCGTCTGGCTGCCAGCCCTGAGGATCCATCCTTCTGTGGGGCGTGCCGGGAGAAGCGGGAAGAGCTCCGGGAACTCGAAGATCATCGGGCCCGGGGCGCCTTCGTTCGATCCCGCATCCGTCTCCTTTGGGAGATGGATCGCGGCTCCCGCTTCTTCTACGCCCTGGAGAAAAAGAGGGGGGCTAAGAAACACGTCACCTGCCTCCTCGCAGAAGATGGCACTCTCCTCACGGATCCGGCGGAGATGTGCGGGAGGGCCAAGGCCTTCTACGCGAGCCTTTTCTCCCTGGATCTGACCGATCCTAACGCTTGCAGAGTGCTCTGGGACGAACTCCCTATGGTCAGCACGGGCGACCGAGACCGGCTAGAGCTGCCTCTCACTCTGGCCGAGTTCTCGGAAGCCCTCCGTCGCATGACAACTAATACATCTCCGGGACTGGATGGGCTGACCGTGGAGTTCTACCGCGTGTTCTGGGACGTCCTCGGCCCAGACCTTGTCACCGTCTGGGCCGAGTCCTTGCAGGGCGGGGTCCTCCCTCTTTTGTGCAGGAGAGCCGTGCTCGCCTTATTGCTGAAGAAGGGGGACCTCCGCGATTTACGGAATTGGCGTCCCGTCTCGCTCCTCAGCACGGACTATAAAGTCGTAGCAAAGGCCATCTCGCTGCGGCTTGGGTCCGTGCTGGCGGACGTGGTCCACCCAGACCAGACCTACACCGTCCCAGGCCGCACCATTCTCGACAACCTGTATCTGGTCCGGGATCTCCTGGAGCTTGGGTGTAGGGATGGTCTGTCATTTGCCCTCCTGTCTCTGGATCAGGAGAAGGCGTTCGACAGGGTGGATCACGGGTACCTCCTGAGCACTCTGCGAGCGTTTGGCTTTGGGCCCCAGTTTGTGGATTTTCTCCATGTGCTGTACGCCTCCGCAGAGTGTCTGGTCAGGCTCAACTGGACCCTGACCGAGCCGGTCAGCTTCGGGCGAGGAGTACGGCAGGGGTGCCCCCTCTCGGGCCAGCTGTACGCTCTGGCGATCGAGCCCTACCTCTGTCTCCTCCGCAGGAGGTTGACAGGGTTGGTGCTCCGAGAGCCGGAGCTGCAGCTGGTCCTGTCGGCATACGCCGACGATGTGCTCCTCGTGGTCCAGGACCCGGGCGACTTGGTGCGGGTGGAGGCTTGCCAGGCGATCTACTCGGCGGCCTCCTCTGCCCGGGTCAACTGGGTCAAGAGCTCTGGCCTGGTGGTAGGGGACGGGTGGCAGGCGAGCTCCCTCCCACCCGCGCTTCAGGCCATCAGGTGGAGCGCGGGTCCGCTGCTCTACCTCGGCGTTTACCTTTCTGCCACGCATCCATCCCCGCCGGAGAACTGGCAAGGTTTAGAGGGCAGGGTGATAGAGCGGATCCGGAGATGGACAGGACTACTCCGGTGCCTCTCCTTTCGAGGGAGAGCACTAGTAATCAATCAATTAGTCCTGTCCATGCTCTGGTACCGGCTCAACACCCTGGTCCCGGCCCCGGGTTTCCTGGCCAACCTCCGGACGTTGATTCTGGAGTTCTTTTGGTCAGGACTGCACTGGGTCTCTGCAGGGGTTCTCCATCTTCCTCTGGAGGAGGGTGGGCAGGGCCTGAAGTGTCCACACACTCAGGTCCATGTCTTCCGTCTCCAGGCCCTGCAGAGGCTCCTTTATGGTGCAGGTAGTCCGGCGTGGAGCGTATTGGCGCACGCCTTCCTATGCCGCTTCCAAGGGCTCCGATATGACCGGCAGCTCCTTTATCTCCATCCGAGAGGTCTTCCGCGAGACCTCTACGGGCTGCCGGTCTTCTACCAGGACCTCCTCCGGACCTGGAAGCTATTCTCAGCGACCAGGTCCGTGGCGGCCACCGAGGGGGCAGATCTCCTCGCGGAGCCCCTGCTACACAACCCCCAGCTCCGTGTACAGGTGGAGGAGTCCCCCTCAGTGCGCCAGAGGTTGGTCCTGGCAGAAGTCACTAGGGTCGGAGACCTCCTGGACTACGACCGGGGAGACTGGCTGGATCCCCTGACGCTTGCTCAGCGCATGGGGCTCTCCAGACCTCGTACTCCCCGGCGCGTACTTCAGGAGGTGAAGGCTGCTTTGCCGCCCGCTGCTCGGGTTTACCTCGACTGGGTCCTGCGAGAGGGTACGCCCTGCCCTCCCTTCACCCCAAGCCCTCCGGACCTTTTTATTGGGCCCCTGCCCTGTGGACCCAACCGGGTCCCCTGTCCCTTCACGGTGAGCCGGCTGCACGAACTGCAGCTGGTCCGCTTCCAGATCGTGCCAAGGAAACATCTATACACGCTCGTGTTCCACACCCTTCATCTCCTCACCCTCACGTCCCGCCCCGATACGAAATGGCGGGACCTCCTGCCACCTCTAGAGGGTAAGAAGCCCCGATGGGCCAGCCTTTACTCCTCTTTAGTCCCAAGGCCCGCCAGGGATGTCAGTTGGCGGCTCCTTCATGGAGCCGTGAGCACGGGCGTGTACTTGGCATGGTTCACCCCAGTCCCCGACACATGTCCCTTTTGCGGCGTGAGGGAGACCCTGGCGCACATTTATCTGGAGTGCGCCAGGCTGCAGCCCCTGTTCCGGCTCCTCTTAGACATTTTGTTGAGATTTTGGTTGCACTTTTCCCCTCACCTTTTTATTTATGCACTTCCAATCCGTAGCCCCATGAAGTCACGGGACCTCCTGGTCAACCTCCTCCTGGCCCTAGCTAAACTGGCCATCTACAAAACCAGGGTGGGGAGGTTGGCCGATGGAGGCTCCTGTGACTGTGGGGCCTATTTTCGATCCTCTGTTCGTTCACGCATCCGGGCAGAGTTCCTCTGGGCAGCGTCCACTGGCTCCCTTGACACCTTTGAGGAGCAGTGGGCGCTGTCCGGGGTTCTCTGCTCGGTGTCCCCATCTGGTTCACTTCGTTTGACCCTTTGACCGCACTCCCGTTCCTGTTTTTTTCATTTTTTGTCCCCCGGAATCACTTGGTATCCAGGTCCTGTGGAGCCCTCCCCTTAGGCTGAAGGGGGGGATCCTTTAGCAGTGGGCGGGCTGGTTCCTTACCACTTTCCTATAGCCCTCTGGCCTTGCCCCGTCACAACATACAGAGAATCATGAAAAGTGGACAGTGGTTATGATGAAGCTGGAGAAGCTTGGGGAAGAAAAGGAGTTCAGTTCTGACCTTGTTAAACTTGAGCTTGTTGATGGTGAGCCATCCAACAAGAGGTGTTGGAGAGACAGGCTGAGATATGGGATTGGATGGCTAGAGAAAAATGAGAAGTGAACAAGTAGATTTGCAAATCACTAGCCTTGTGATGGTAAATTGAGAGAACATCTGAATCAACTGAGGGTTATATGAGAGCTCTCGTTGACTGAGAGCTCCCATTGAGAGAGAGAGAGAGTTGACTGTATCTGCTGAAAGGTTGTTGAGGGCTCTGAGAATCAGAATATTCATCAGTCACTAGGAGTGGGCCCAACCATTTTGCCAGCCAGGGCAGAAAATGTTTGTTGTCCGCCATTCCCCAGCATCTGAGCCAACCTCTCCCATGTCCCCACCTACACATACATATCCCCACAGCCAGCCAATCAGAACAGAATAAAAATGGACAGCCAATCGTAGTAGGGGGAAAAGATGCATAGTGATATGGCACCCCCCTGCATGTTGGTGCTAAGGGAAACTTCTCTGTTTGCTCCCCCTAGTACTAGGCCTATCATTTGCCAGCATTCATGGCAAAATTTCTTCTTGTAATCAGTTAACTTTGTTAACAGCTTGTTGAAAACAAAATAAATATTTTTTTTTCATGTGCATGGAACATGAAACTTTCTACATAAAACCGGCAAATAAGAGGAGCCTAGAACAAATCATCTATTTGTAAATGTCTAAGTAAAAGATTACATATGGTCTACAAGCTGACAACTCTGGCTAGTTATATGCCTACAAAAGTAGTTCAGATATCACATAAACCCCTGGCCCAATTCTCACTTACACTGTTGTAAATTGGGAGTCACTTGTACAAAATTGTTGTAATTAAAAGGACAATCAGGCACAATATTTTGAAAATTCCCATAAGATTAAATCTCATTTATTTTTAAAATGGGGAATGTGAAGAAGCAGAGACTTCCTGGGCCAGACCCTCCACTGATAGAAGTATATGGTACTATGCCATTTTACAGGGGATTATAACGATTTATAGCAATTGAGGATCTAGCCTCATGAGTCCCAGTTTTTTTATTTATTGCTTTTTAAAAGTCCCAACATGTTGGCTTGTATTGTATTGCAACCTTCCTCCTCAATCACTTCATTTTCTACCCATTCCCTTTGCTAAATCGCATTTCTATAATAATTTGGTAACAGATGTCCACCAGCTTATGTAACTATGAAATGACTAGCAAAAATATTACCTTAGGAACATTCTTTCTACCCTGCTCGGTGTGGAAAAGTGCCACTGAAAACAATGAAGAATGTTGTAGAGGTATCAAGGGTAGATGATTGCCCAAAATATAACAGAAAATGTCAATTTAGAATAAAAAAGGCCTAATCTACAATCTTTACTCCTGCCAAACTTCTATTTACCTAAATGGGACTTGTGTGCGTAAAAGCTGTAAGAGTAGGCACATGATGAGCCTTGTATAATAATCTTTAAACTCATTCAGTGGCAAAAGACTCCATTGCCACAGAGTTAATGTTCCTTGGTGATATATCATCCCTTTGTATGTTGAGTTGAGCAAAAACTCAACATACAAACTTCCGAAAACCAGGAACCAACCCCACAGTTGCTGAAATGTGCAAGCTCTTCACCTCCTTTTTTATCATGTTTATTCTCACCCACAGGATTCTATCTAACCCTATTAAAGGGGGAGGGAAGAAAAAGGCTGCTCATGCTGCCTTCCTTTTGTTTCCCTGGAATTGGCAGTAGCCAATGGGAATTACCTGGATATACTACAGGTGGACGCAGTGTGTCACATGTAGCTACATGAAATGGTAGCAGAGTAGTTGGACCTGCTTGATAAAGACGTGGTTATGAGCATATGAGGACATGTGAATTACTTTGAGGTGTGTGACAGAGCTGTGATTGTGATATGACGAGATCCATGTCTTTGCACCTTCCAATGTGTGTGAGCAAAGGAAAGAGTTGCATAGCTTCAGGATCCCGTAGGTATCAGTTCAATGCAGAATTATGTGTGTGATATAATTTGCAGGGCGCAGAAGTTTTACTACTGAAGATATTGTCGGTAGTGAGCTTGGATAAGAGATCAGTCTAAGCATTTATTATCTGCATGCCCTTCAGGTAAAGTGAGTATGGTCAGTGTCAGGTGTAGCTGTACTGACCGGTGGAGGTAATAGTTAGCTCTGCCTGGCAGGGGTGTGTTTGTGAGGTCTGTGGATTATTTTGAGGTGTGTGACAGAGCTGTGTCTGTGATATGAAGAGATCTATAATTTTCACCCTTGTATGTGAGGAAAGAGAAGAGGTGCGTTTGTACACTCCGCATGCATCATTTCTGTGCAGAATTGTATGGTTTTCATTACAAAAGATGTAACGAGTGAGCAGGGAGGTAGAATGTGAGCATTCTAATGTTTTAATGATGGTTAAGTGAAAGTGTAGGTTGAGATGGTATCCTGTGCGTAAGTTTAAGGGACTTGTAAAAGGCTGTGAAGTGGTTCTTAAATTGTACACGTGTGGTATTCTCTCTTGGGAGCTGGCTAAGTGTGTATGTGTATGCCAGGATCTGGAACCTCCTGAATCTTGAACTGCCAAGGGCCAGTGCGTGCATATTGAGGCATTGCTCGCAGAGAGTAGAGAGATGGTGGGTAACCATTCTCTTCTTTTCTCCTCTTCCCCCCCACCCCACATCCTTAATAGCATTAGATGGAATCCTGTGGCTGAGAATGAATGGGTTGTAAAAAGAGGTGAAGACCATGTTGTTTCAGTGACTGTGGGGTTGATAGTGTAAAGGTGTGTGTGTTAACAGGGTATATTGGGGCATTGCTAAAAGAGGCCAGATTTAATGTTGCATGGGCAACCTTAAGAGTTCAATTCCTGGTTTTCGGAAGTTTGACTTTTGCTCAACTCAATTTTCTGCAAGGGGACAACATACCACCAACCAATCCCAACTCTGTAATTCCAATTTTTTTCCCCCATCAAATATCCTAGGTGTTTTTTTTTTAACAGGAAAAGATATGTTGGTAGGAGTTAGTAGTCATTTAAGCAGTTGTGCTTATGCCCTACGGTTTACATGCATGAGCTATCCAGCTTACCCCCCCACACACACATCAGCTGGGCCCCATGAGCCCTACTATAGTACATCTTCCCAGCCATGCCCCAACCCATTCACTCTGTGTTGCCCCTCCCCACTACAAGCAAGGAACCTGTCTCTGGGAAGCTTCAACTCCCTGATATACAAACATTTCTATTGCTATTACTTCCTCCCTTCCTGCAACCCAATTCAGATGCAGTGTCTGGAGTGAAGGATAGCTATGTTGCAGTTGAATGGTGTTACTGGACATGTTTCAGAATGGTTGGAGGGTAGAGTTTGTGGCGGGGGGCAGTATGAGAAATCACAGACAGGGTTTCTGTTCCAAAACACTTGCAGTTTGAAAGATCCTCTGACCCCTGTCCCATAGCTGTACCCTCTCTCTGAGAAACAGTGAAATGATTCAGTTATACAGTATACATTTTCTGATCAGCCATGAACCCTCCAATTTCCTGAGTAACATTCTTCCAACACTTTTTAATGGCTTTAATATTGTCACTGCAGCAATTATTCATATGTTCAGCCAAATCAGAGAAAACTATCAGAAGTCCCGGGTACACCAGGGATATGGCCCAGATCTCTTCAGCCTGAGTGAATCACCACATTGTCCAGCAGATCACAACCTCTAAAGTCACTAGTTAGACACTGCTGAGTGAGCAAAACATGAAGGCCATCTCTCTGCACCCAAATCAGCCTGTACTCAGCAATTCCAATGTCATGGTATATTCTTTGCTGTCCCACAAGCTTATGCAATCTAGTGATCCAGGAATTACCCAGCATTCGCACATAGGCAACTCTGACAGTGCACATTACTTTTCCTTCATCAGTCTGAGTCCTTGCACTGTCGGTTCCAAACCTCTGTACTGTGTGTCTTTGGAAACACCACATTCATCTGCTCCAAGATCAGGAAGTAACCACCTCCAGAGGCTTTCACCCCCAGAGGCTAGTGAAAATACAGATTTTTTTTTCTTCAAACAACCTATGCAAAGCTTGCCTACCATCTATCCTCATTTCCCTTCCTCCCCCTCCATACACATAAAGTGTCATGGGCAGCTGTGGGAATGGGGGTAAGCTTTTTCAGTAATAGGGCTGAAAAGTCGAAGATCAATCCAGGGCCAGGCCAGGCCAAAACTAAACGTCAGATTCTGTTGCTAAATAGAGAGTGGTGAGGTGAGAAGGGGTCAGGCCAGGACAGGGTCTTGCACTGGGATCAGCAATGGTCCTAAGCCAAACACAGTAAACCAAGATTAGGGTTGGGAGCTGGACTGTGGTCAAGAGCCTAACCCGTCACACATACACCCCTGTTTTTTGGATGTGGAGCTGTAACTTGGGAACCCCTCAGTCAAATGACTCCAAATTTGGATCACTAATGCTACCCCATGCCTTCATTTCAGAGCAGCGCGAGTAACCGTTCAGATCTAAAATCTGAACGAATATCATGCTTTAACGCATGTAAAAGGGAATCCCCTAGCTGTTTTTCTGTATTGGCACATGCACACTGTAAACAATGTCTTTAATCTGGACTCTCCCCCCTCCCCAAAGATTTAGTGGGTGCTGTGTGCTACTTTTGATAAAACTTGACAGATTGAAACCACTTTGCTGACATCACACCACAGTTTAATCTCTAATTCTGCACACACAAAATTAGGAAACTTTGAAAATGGCTATTATGTGGGGGAAGGGGGACTTAAGTCTCTACAACCCCTAGATCAATTGGTCCAAAAGTTGGGTCACTAACCCAGCCCTGCACCCTCCTGAGAAACACAAAATTTCAAAGGAATCCAACTTCCTGCCTCATGGGCTTTTGTCTCCTCCCACCCCCTTCTCATTTTCAAGGCTACTTTCATCAGCCTGACTGGCAGGGAGGGGTCCACTGTGCCCTGCTTTCATTATGTTATTGTACCTATAACAGAAATTAGTGATGCTGTGTTTTATAGGCCAGCATCACCCTGGTCTCCTTGTTGATTTAGTGACTAAGATTTCCAGTGCTATGGAGCTGAGGGACTCATAGCAACATAGTTGAATAGTGGGTGAGTTGGTAGATGAGGATGGGGGGCCTTCCCACCCTTGCATTAGTAATAGTTTATTGGCAGCTTGCAGAATCCTCTGCCTTTTGGAGGAGATTATATTACGTATCTAGTTCAATGTAATCTATTTTCCTGTGTTTAGCCTGAAAGAAGTAGCACAAAATATTTTCATGTGACAGGTTTTAACCAATCAAAAGATACATTATTAAACAGCAGATAGAACAAAAGTTGTATTTTGTACACAGTCTTTCATACATGCAACATCTTAAATTAGTTTACAGACATCATCACATGATGTTCTGCTTTTAGCTTTAATCCCATATGTATAGGGTGGGCACTTCAGGTCCTCCTTCTCTATTCCAGTCTGTCTTGAAGCAGTTCCTCAGAAACTCCACAGCTAATCAAATCCTTCTGTACGCCATCCATCCATCTAGTTTTGTGCCTTTAAACCTTTCTCCTGCCCTCAAAACGTCTATGTTTCCTATATATTCTTCCGATCTTCTTTTCACTTGGCCAAACCAGTGCTTAATTTGTACCAGGGCTTCCCAGGGCTGAGCCCCAGTACCTAGGCTTGGCAGTTCCTAGCTCCGGCACCTCTGGGCTTGCTGCATCAGTTATGAAAGTAAAAAAAAAAAAATTGCTTGAGCCCCAGCACTTCTTTCATTACAAATGAAGCAGTGGGCCAAACCATCTAAGCCTGGATTGCCTCAGTTTTTCTATAATTGTTATCCCCTTAATGCTTCCACTAATTCATTCACTCTGAATATGGTTCATCCTTGTAACTCCGAGCAGATATCTTAACATTTTCATTTTCCCTCTATTCAAGTTCTGCTCCTGTCTTTCTCAGTGTCCAACATTCAGACCCATACAAAAGTGCAGGCTGAATTATCATCTTGTAGATCTTACTTTTCAATTTAATAGGCATTCTTCCCTCACAGATCACCCTGCTCACTTCTCTCCATTTAGAGGAGTGCCTCTCCTGTTCTGCTTATAAGTTTGCCAAGTGTGAATTCACCATAACTCCAGCCTATTGAACCTAGGCACGTGAACTTCTGTACCTTTGGTAGTGGCCATTTTTTCCCTCCTCCCCCTCAATTTAATCTCATTGACTTCCTGTAAGGTATTATCAAATCTACAGACCATACATTCTGTTTTATTTCTGCTGATTTTCATATCATTTCTTTCAAGTATGATTTCCATCTCTCTCTAAAAAAGGAAGTGGAAGATGATTTACTGTCCCCTTGAGCACTACATCTGCAAAAAGCATGTGATGTTTTCTGTATGTGCATTAAGCATCAATGTGAACATGAAGGGGCTTAGTGCTGAGCCTTGATCAACTCCGACTCTTATTAGAAACTATTCAGTTTCTCCACGTGGTCTTTGAAGTGGTAACAGTCCCTCATATGTGTCCAGGATGAGTCTGAGATTAGCCTTTAGCTTCATTCTCATACACTGGTGGATGACTTCTCTCAGAATGTGGTCATGAGCCTTCTCAAGATTGATTAATACTATGTGTAGGGTTTTCCCTATTTTTTCTATATTTTCCCACAAGCAATCTTAATGCAAAGATTGTATCCATTGTCAATTTGCCTGTCACAAATTTAAACTCACTGTCACTGACCTTTACTTCTCTCCATAGTCTCTTATCAATAACTTTCTCCCAGATCTTCATGAGTTTAATCTTGTGGTAGTTATCAGTCTTTAAAAATTGAATCTAGGCATCTTCAGTCCTCTTGATATAGTTATACATGATTATACTGACAACTATTTACTTGCCCAGGCATTTTGATACTTCTGCTGGTATGCCACCTGGTCCAAGAGCTTTCTTATTTTTCATGTTGCTCAAAGCTTCTGTAGTTTCTTCTTCTAGGACTGGTGCCACCAGACCCTGGTTTCTTTGTGTCAGACAGCATGGTTCTCTTTGAAAGGCTTATGAATGAAGAGAATCCAAGTAATTTCTCCATAGTTCCTTAATCTGGTTCTTCTTGAGTAACATATTTCCACTTTCATCTTTAATGACTTTGATCTCACCAATATCTTTAATTCTTTTATTGTGTGTCTTTGCCAGTCTATATATTTCTTTTGTACTCTCCTTTGTTTCAAAAAGGGGATGCAAGTCTTTCATAGCTTTAGCTTTACCAGCTGCTATCTCTTTACTATCTTTCTGGCTTATTTATACTCCTGCAAATCTTTCCCAAAGTTTAAAACATTTTTTTTTCTTTTTCTTCCCGGCCTCTCAAATGGTCTCATTCCATCACAAGATCTCATTGGGGATAAAGGCTGTTGCTTTTGTTTCATCAAGCAGACTCTTTGCATATTCTTGAATTTTGTTTGCAGTATGATTCTACCACTGATTTGTCTTTTCTCTTAACATGACATGATTAAATTATAAAAATTGAACAGTGGGATAATTAAAGAGGTATTGGTACTTCTGTAACGAATGAGGTATAACAACCTACACAGAATAGACTATCAAAGGGAGGAAAAACTGTATCTTCTGAGGAGACTCAAAAACAGATGGTGATTTGATGTAAGAAAGGCTGTTCCAATAAGCGGGAGTTGTAGAGAAGAGGGCTCTTGCGACAGCAATGGTGGGTATCAGAAGAAACAGATAGGAGATTGCTTGTAGATTACTGGAAGGAGTGGGGAATGTAGTCAATAAAACAAAGTCCAATAGGCTGGAACAAGATGTATGCTAGCCTAGAGATGCCAAAGAACAGGGATTGTTTGAGATTAGGTTCAGCAGTGGTTATTTATTCCTTCTTTAAAAAACTCTCGTTTGTTTCTACAAAGAGTGCAGCGTGAAGCAAAAGCATTTTCTTATGCTATGTAGTGATAATTGCACCTCATTTATCTCAAATGTCAAGTAGATTCTTTTGATTACTGAATTTTTGTCATCCATTCATATGCTCAGCCATACTGTAAATCCCTGAGTTCTGACAGATGTTTCATGTTCTAGTATATCTTTGTTGACCTTGTGCCTCCCAGTCCTTTGTAATATTTGTCTACCCCAAAATGCTAATTCACAGAAATACTTTTTCTTTTAATGTCAACATGTTGTAAAATAACTTGAAAACACATTTGGTTACTATTGCTCATGTTTTATAAAATATTTCAGGCTTCAGTTTGAAAAGAATAAACACATATAAATGAGGTTTCTTGGAATATCATAATTGACATATTTGTGCTAACTGTCTCTTTCCAGTGCCTCTGGCTAGCTGTGCTTTCATGTTTTGTTTTCACAACTATGTAGGGAATACAATAAATTTTTAAGAGGAACTTGCTATGAGAGATGTTGCATTGGATAGCACTCTGTGAAGCAGAGATCTTGCAGATATCAGTTAGGCTTACTGGTACCCCAGTTCCAAGTGGCACCCTGGGGGGAACCTGTGATAAAGAGTTTTTGTACAACTCCGTATCTTAGGATAACACTGGCCCTTTAAGACATGCTGTTGTCAGACAGCTACCGGTTTGGTGCTCTGCTCTGTTCAATGTTGATATCAGTCAGCTGCGTGCGTGTGTTCCCTCTGTGTGCTGCCCCAGCTCTGCGCAGATAGCTAACACAGCAGACCCGAGAGAACCCCCAATGACCACAGACTCTAGTAAGGTACGAAGGCACGTTGGCCAGGTTTATTGTCAAACGAAGCACAGTAATAGTTTCCCATAGACTCTACAGGACATACTACGAATACGTGCTCCCTGGCAATGGACCGGCTCAGTCAGTGGCGGGACCTTCCACTGCCCCCTAGGCCAGACAAAGACAACTTCTCGGGGGTGAATTCTTATACACAGGTACAAACAAGTTACACATCACTCCTGACGTATTGAGTGCAACCCTTCTACGTAACAAGGTACAACCCCTGTATGCAGTAAGGTGCCGCCTCCCACCTTGTACATGTTGGTTCGAACAAAACAACTCTATCCATCATATTACCCTTTTGCCCCTGTCTGTACAAGTGTTCTGGTACCTTTTAGGTTTGTGTACTTCTGCAACATCAGCCATTTCCTTGCCAACTTCTGTGAGCAGGGCCTGCCTTTGGCGTACAGCTTAACTTTGCTTTATGTTAGTAAAGTCTTGACCATTACTTTAGCTCAGGCCTTAGGCCTCATACTGGGCCTCTGATACAAGGGTTTATGTTTCAGGGCCTCATCTTACTACACATGCCACATCAGCTGACCTAGGATAGGCTTTAAAAGAGGGCAACTGGATTGGAAGAAATGGTAGACGAACCAGTCAGAGACCTGGTTAGTCAGAGCTATGAAGCGGAAGTGTCTGTCTGTCCATCCTCTGGGAGGGGAGGCAGCAAGAATCTGAGAGGTAAAAGGGCAAATCCCTTGGGTACCATAGCCCAGAACGATGCAATTAACTGTTTTGTTTTTGTTTCTTTGGGACAACAAACCTGGCTAAAGGAGACTGTAGATGCGATAGTGAGTCCTTAGCAAGCTGGGGAGATGCGTTGCCTTGTTTCACTCTCCCACTACACAGTGTAAATACAGCCCTTTGAATCGCTGATTACTCTGGATCTTTCATTACAGCGACCTCCTGGGAGGAGATTGTTTTATATGGAGTATAATGGATACAGGTGGTAAGATCGCTCAGATTTGTAGTTCAGTTGGCTTTATATCACTTTTTGTCTTTCAAAGTTAGGTCATTCAGTGAAGGCTAAAGATGTTAGTTGGCCTGTGTGACATTGCCCCAAGACATGCTGAAATGATGACAAGATATATTTGTGGGAAAAGGCCACAGCTTTATTTCAATGCAAGAAAGACTTTAAACAATGACATTTATACAATAGCTTTAGCAAGCTGCTGGGGCTTGACTTTGGATTGGAATCCATCAATAAACTGTGTGGCACAACGTAACCCCAAACTGGGGGGGGGGGGTCAAAATTGTTCAATTCAGTTTCATTACAAAGCTGATGCTTGTCTCAGGTTTGAGACTCTTTTATGAATTTGAATTAAATCTGACTGAGTTTCACTGGATCACATGCCCTTACCCCAGGATGCTATAATGATCCCTGAAGCGGGGGAGCAGACTCGTTGTCTGCTGTCCCTGCACCTGATAGATGCTTTCAGCAGTTTGATTGTTGGGCCTCTCCTTTCTCCTGAATCCTTTGGCCAGATTCCAGAAGACTTGTTGCCCTCCCCTACCCCTTATTTGGATGTCTGGGGAGATGGCAATGGCAGACCTTTTGCCTTCATGTTCAGGAAAGATCTTCTTGGGTGGCCTGCCCCTGCCCATCTCCCACCCCTCTTAAAGAAGCAGATGATTCTAATGGGTTCCAGCTAATACCACTGCTGCAGTTTCAATGGTCTTTTACATTTTATTTAGCCTGAGGTCTGAGATACTCTGTGGAAATCCTTAATGACACAATGCAGTTTGCGGAACCTTAGGCGTGAAGTACCAAGACTTTAAGTAGGGAGTCCTTCTGGTTGGGAGTGAGAATGTGGGCAGGTCACTTACCCCACAGGAGACTTTTTTCCCAGATGTAGGGGTAGTAACACTACCTCTGCCACCCTTCCTCTTAAAAAATGGGGGAGCAGATCTGCTGGCAGCCTCCTGAAAAGCCTGGGATTAAGCGGGGATCAGATATGTGTTACCAGAAGACATCACATCTTGGTTTGGGAGTTAGTGGGCTTGCTTCCTACTCCTCTCTACCTTTAAAAGGCTTCTTGAGGTCCAGAATCCCAAGGCTAGCTTTGCTGGAATTTTCTTGAGATTGACATGGTATTTTCAATTTCCTTCACTGAAGCTTCAAGTTAGAATGAAATGGTGTAAATCCACATATGTTAAACCTTCACAAATATCACATGAACTAAAACCAACAGATTTTACACAACCCTAGTCATCAAGTTTACTGGCCTCTAATACAGTTATAAGCCAGTGCTTGGCAAACCTATAGGCTAAGCGTAAGCGTTATGTTCACTATTTTAATCCTCCCTAAACAACCTTCCAGCCCAGCCTCTGTGTATGCCACATTTCTGTTTCAGACTTTGCAAGCTGATGTTTGGAAAATGAGCGGGCCTGTGAAATGTCATGTAGAATGAGAATTCAAGTGCATCAAATCTAACAAAGAACTAGCCAAATATGTCATGCTATTTAGCTGGGCTGTGTTACACCAGTGAAAAATTTGCAAGTGAAAGGGAGTGGCTTACTCCAACAGCCTACATGGGAAAGAGACCCACTAATAGTTGCTGTGGCAAAGCTCCTCCTGGACTACAAGATCCCAGAAAAGAAAGCACCATTTAATACAAAGTGTTAGGATTTACCACCATTAAAAATATTTTAAAAACCTTGTGTGACTGCAGTTAGCATTCACCAGTGTTTGCTAAAATGTTCTTCAAGAGCTGTACTTTTGGTAGGCAGTTCCCTAGAGTCACCGCATTAGTGGTAGCAATAGTTCTACAATAGCTCAGATCTGCTCAATATGTAACTCAGGCAGTGTGTGTGGGTGTAGATCTTTTCAGAGGCTGCGATAACTTTCTCTGTGAAGATTTCCTCTGGTTTGTTATATTTCAGTCTTGAACAGTAGCTATTATGCTGTCTTCCAGATTTAAAATCAGTCTAAATCTCTTCTTAACTTGTCAGAAATGCAGATCATTTCACAACATATCAAAATAAAATAATGAACCTCTGAGTCTCTCTCCTCTCCTGCCTCAAGCAAAAAACCAAAAGTAAACTAAACATACAGACCAAACAAAAAAACCAACCACACCGTCTTGAATGCTTTATAAATTAAAAGGAAAAAAACATCCTGTAGTTATACTGAAGAGGAATCAATTAGATAAAATCTACCACAACCCTAAACATATAAAGTAACAGTTATTAAAGCTTTTATGGGGTTCTTGTCTCTTAATGCTTTCCAGTTATGTGGGTTGGGATTTTCAATGGGAGTTGGGTTCCTAAATCCCTTGGGCTCATTTGAAATATCCCAGCAATAAAGATTTTTGCTGAGGATTTCAGAGTACTTTACAAATATGAATCGACTCCTTTTGTGAGGTAGAACTATCTCTATTTTACTGATGGGCATACTGAGGCACTGAGAACCTAAGTGGGTTGGTAAAACAAGTTAATGGTAAAGCTGGGAATAGAACCTAGAGGTCCTGTCTTCCATCATTTGCTCTAATTGTTGGACAGCTTCTCACTCTCCTTTCTGTTGTCTATTTTTATATCTTTTTGGAGAAAATGCTCTGAAAAGTGCTGTTATGGCATAGGTGCTAGAACTAGGGGTGGTGGGGATGCTGCTAGACCGCTGGGCTTGGAGTGATTTTCATCATATACAGCATTTACAGATTGGTTCAATGGCTCTCAGCACCCGCACTTTACAAGTTGTTTCAGCAGCCCCGTGTTAAGGGCTTCCCTTTTCTCACCTCAATTTTTCTGTTTCTCTAATGCTTTTTCACAAAAACAAGAATACAGCTTTCTTTTAATAAACTGGCTCCACATCTTTCCTTTCAATTTACCTCTTCAGAGTCACTGTCTGTCTTAGGGTCAATGCATTACCAGCCTCTTCTCCTCAAACCACACGCAGTTTAGAATAAAGTCCAGATGTTTTTTTCCATATTATGTTTCAATTCCATTACTCTGCTGGATCCCACTTGAATATCAAACTTTCTCTGCTTGGTTTTAACACCTTTCTTTAGGTTCATTTTGATGGGTGACTTACAGTATGCATATTACACTGCTTTCTACTGGTCAGTTCTGCTTCAATCCCCTGAAAGTGCTTGTATATTAGATGTTGAAAGTCATAAGTTCTGGTTTTGTGCTGTATGCATGTGATTAGCTGACAAATGTAGTGTCTATCTGTGTTTATGTTGCCAAGAATCATTACACATCTTCATGAATAAGCTGAATGAATGTATTCTGGCTCATCATGAAGAGCAAACTGCCTATATAAATGGCAGGACATGTGTGAAGCAAAGCTCAGTGGAGTAAGAAAATAGAAGCTGAATTCAATGTTCTGGTTGTGAGATTTCACTCTCTCTTCCCCTCCAAGAGAACTCCACTGAACTTTAAGCATCAGTTGACTACTCATATCTTTTTTTCTCTTCTATTTCAATTTTTGTCAGTTTAAAAATCTGTAGAACAGCTTAGGTAATCAAACTTCATGGGAACTCTTCTAGAAACTAGAAATTGGGCTATTATATATCAGTTTAACGGATGACAGTAAACAGAATATGTACCATTATGATGTTTAATTAATGGAATCTTTCTGTTTAAAATTTGTAACTATAGCATAGTCCTAAATATAGGATAAGCAATCATGTGAGAAGCTGAATAGACCTTTATTGTAATGAGCTGAAACTTACAGTAGTTGCTTCTCCTGGTGTCTCCTTAACTCCCAGGCATGGTGCTCCTTCCTTTACAAAGCTCTTCTGAGTCTTCATTTAAACTGAACTCTCTTTCACTGGGCTTGTGACAGTCACATAATTAATTCATTAAAGGGGAAAAGTTCCCCAGTCCATTGAAAGGCCAACTCATCTCTCCACACTCTCACAATGTCCTGTATCTCACTTGTTCTTTTTTCCTCTACGGTTAGGTTTGTGTGCCCCATCTGCGCTCATACTTTGTAGAGTGCATTATTACGCTGCCACACGGGAACCACCATGCCTGGCCATCCGCAATGAACCAGTTTGGAATTATGCCTTCCATTTTAACTGTCCTTTTAAAAAAACATTATATTTATCCTTGATTTAAACTTGGCACTTTGCTATGAATATCCCTATACTCTGCACTAAGGGCCACCTCAGTTGTTGTATATTGTTGTAGCTCCATTTACTTTAATAGAGCTCTTATAGTTTACACCCACTGGAAATATGGGCCTAAGACTCAAAATATGTCTTTATTCTTCTACACTTCTTGAATCATTAGCTATATTCGGACAGAAGCTTCCCTCAACTGGATAGCATTGTGCAACCAAGAAAGGGTATTGTTTGAGAAGGAGGATGATTTGATGGCCTTCCTTAGAAGCATCTGGCATCAGCCATTTTCAGAGCCAGAATATAAGACTATTGGTGTACCTTACTCAGGAGCACAATTATTGTCCTTGCACTTGGGGTTCGCAAGCCTGAAGGGACATATAGGGATTCACTGCCGTGGGAAGAGAGCCAGGTTACATGTGGTAATGAGTGCTCTAAGAATACCTTTAATAGGTAGACAGATTGAAGCTATCTTCTCCTCCCATTTACTCCAAATGGTCAATGGGGAAAACCAGTGGGGAGAGCATTTTTTTGCCTGTGGGGAGGGACAGGAATGCAAGGAGGTGGAGGAGGTAGAGTCCAGCATGCGGGGACAAGGCGGGAGCACAGAGGAAGAGAGGGGCAAAGAAAGTTGCTAAATCTTCATAACCTCATTAAATAGTGTAACTGCTGCCTGGAAACTGGAGGATCCAGGAGGTTGGAACAATAGGCTTCCCATAAGCCTTCCTAGTCACTGCCCCTCTCTCACCTCTATTCTTCTGCTCATATTATTGCTAGTATAGCAGCTGTAATAAGGCCCACCTCCTTGGGCATGCTGTATCTCCAGGGAGCCACTGGAGTGCCAGGTAACTTTGGGGATGGAATAAGATCCCACAAGAATGGGAGTGAGGGAAAAAGAAGTTGTGAGGAGAAGGCTGAGGAGTGATTAGCACCCAAAAAAGGAATTTGCAAAGAGATTTCTTCAGAGCCTTGTGTCTTGAACTCCATCTGCAATTTTTTGTGATACAATTATAATAATGTAATATCACAGGGCAAATATCCCGCCTGCTCTTCTATCAAGGGGGGATTTTCATATCAATTGATTTGTTTGTTTAGTTTTGAATGCAGTAAGAGCAACAATCAGACAAAACAAAGTTGCTTTTACTGCTGTGGTAATTAAATTTAATGCTGCACAGAAAGGAGAGGGTCACTCACCACTGAAATGCAGCCATCTCTGGAGGGGCCTTTTGTGCCAATACTGCTACACAACAATATATTAGAAGAGATGGGAAGAATATATTTTCCAGTTGCTCATCTAATCACATTAGACAGATTAGATAAGACTTCATTTAAAACACATAACTGAATCTTTTGTGCAGCAAGACACAGTCCTGTATTGGGAAGTGGAGCCAGGGCGTATGAGTGTGGAGATTTACAGCTAAAAACCGAAGGCATTTGGTCTCAAGGAAACTAAATGTTTCCAGGAGTTTCTGCACATGTATAAAGAGCGCACACACTGCTATGTGCCTTGTGGATTGTAGCTTACTTTCTCGGGTAGAGGGACAGAGCCTACCTCCTCCCTGTTCCGTGAGTTTAACTACAGTTGTTCCTGGCAGTAATATGTGACATATAATATAGAAAGCTCTTTATGCCTCCACCTGCATTTCTGTTGGGGGCTAGCCACAGTCCAAAACAATGTGTATACAATTTATGGAAAGTGAATCTATATTACTACTTATAAGAATCTAATCTTTTGTAGGGAAATAACTTACTGCCAGTTTGCCCTAGGTTTTCTTAATCCAGTGCTTGAGGCTCCTAAACAGTCAGTGTTGCCTTCCTGCTAAAAATTTAAAGCAGTATAGTTCTATTTTCAGCTGGGAAAACCAATGTCAGTTCATATTGCCAGTTCATCTAAAATATCATGTCAAACTGCTGTAGTGTGACAAGGGTAAATGTCTTCACATGTTGTAGCCTGGGAAACTGATTGTGCCATTACTTGTTTTTATGGTCAACTAAGTAGCCATTTTTTACTTTTTTAAAACATAAATTTTAAATGAGCCACTTTTTTTTAAAAAAACCCGAGAACCTATTAAATGAAACTAATGATAAAAGTACTGTATGTGATGTTGGAGCATGTAAAAATTGTAAATGAAGTTTATCTACACAATAGTAGGCTAAAAATAAGCTGGCATATTTCAAACCACATAGAGAGAAACAAATAATTTGGGCTAGTAAGAAAAATCAGTGTTTTAATAGCAATCAAGATATTGGACATGATTCTTCTTTTCACTTCAATTTTACTCCAGTATAACTCAATTTACTTGAATTTACTTTACAGTTTACTACTCCTAATTTACACTGGTGTAAGTGAGAGCAAAATCAGCCCCTAGTTTCTCTAGGTTCATTTCTTCCTCAATCAACGTCCACTGTGGTTCTGGGACCTATAAGACAGTACATCATTTTCATTAAACCATCCATGAAGTGTCAACACAACCAAAAGAACTCACCGTGTAAGGCTCTTACTTGGCCAGAATACAGAAAAAGATTTGAGATGGGCAACAAATACATAGGGACTAAAATGGGCGGTGATGGGGGAGGAGTCGGAACTGATCCGCAGTCTTAAATAGAAACAAAGGAAACATGAACCTTGACCATACAGGAAGCAGGTTGTCTTCTTAGGAGTTGAGAAGAAGGATCTGGAAGTTAAAGGACTTGTTTTGGTCTTTAAAATAGATGAATGTAAAATCCTGCCCCACTGAAGTAAATGGGAGTTTTGCCATTGATTTCAGTAGGGTCAGGATTTCACCCTCAATCTCTTGATACTGGGAGATAAGAAACTGGATGTCAAGAAAAACTGAAAATAATGTGTTTGGGTTAGGAAGGAAGAAGATGTTAAAGGGTTTAAATTTTGTAGTTTTTCTGTACTGAAATATTTACTGAAAGATTTTTTTTAATCAAGATTTTTTTCCTGTGCTTAAGTCACACACAATGGCTAATATGGGCATTATTTTATCAAGCTTTTATTTAAAAGATGTATTGGGGGAACAGCCATAGAGGAAAAGAGGCAACACTAAAGTTCTTCCAGTGGGGAATTCTATAACCACATATTTTACAAATAGGACTGGATGCTGCTGTGATAAATGGGACCCTGAGCACTGATACTGAACGGTAATATCATTGAACAAGTTCTTGGAGCCCTGTGTCTTGTGAGGGACTGAACATTAACTTCCATTGGCTCCCATGGGAATTGAGGGTATTCACTCCATGCCTCCTCTTAGGAAGTCCTAGTGTCTTGCATGATTGGTCACAATGTGTTGCCAGTAACACTCAATTCTTAAAGGAGTTTTACAACAGACAAATCAGAATTCAGCCCTATCTCTGCACCTTCTTTATGCTTCCCCTTACGTATGTAACATCCTCCCTGCTGCCAAGCCACTATAGGGTCCTCATTTGGGCCTCAATCCAGCAAAACACTTCTGTCTATTTAGGACTTATATAGCCTTTGCCACTGTAGTATCTGACATAGAGTTGTTAATGGATTTTAACATAACAACCATCAGTAACAGAGACATTCTGTATCCCCATTTTACAGATGGGGAACTGAGGCACAGAGAGGCTAAGTCATTTGGCACATATTAAGCCTGTGGCCAAACCAAATACTGAACAAGGTCTCCTGAGGGCTGTCTAGTACTTCAGCCCTTCAACCATTCTTTCTACCCCTGTGTAACTTGAGAGCAAATGAGTAGTCCCGTTTTATTCCTTAGTCAAATGAAGGGAGGTGCAATTTGCAGTTTTGCATAGTGTTGTTCACCATATAATGTCAAACCAGAAATAAATAACATACTGTGCAACTAAATTTCTAAACTGCCTATTTTCTTAATGTTTTAAATCTCTTGAGCCTTCAGAAAGCAAGCTTCTGCTTTTGGCCCCATGCCATATGCTGTGAGGGTGTATAAAAATGTTCCCTTATATTCCTTTGAGGAAATTAAAGATTTTTTTTTTTTACAGGTTGAATGGCCTGGTTCACCTCTCTCAAATTTTATCTGGTGTAACTCCATTCACTTCAGTGGAGTTACTCCAAGTTTACACCAGTGTGAGATCAGATTCTTGCCCAAATTCCTTAAATCTCTAATATGTTTTGAAAATAAATATAGCATTTCATTTTATTCTTTTTAAAGCTGCTGAGAAATTCCTTAAGCAAGCTTGAGGCAAACTTTATTTTTTTTAAACAAGTTTCCTCCACATACTTTTAGACAGCCTAAAGTCTGCTGGCATACAGTAGCTGCTATGTCAAGTAAAGTGCTGTAAATCACAGTTATCATTTTACTCAGTTTTCAGAGGATAAACCAAGCAAACTAAAGCCTGCCACATTAAGCTACACCTCCTACATCAAGCCAAAAGCTCTTCTGTTTGGAAACAAAAACACAGTATTGTTCTCCCAGGCTTCAAGTGTAAGACAATATTACCCAGTGTAACACATTCCATTTGAATTGATTGATATGGAAATATTATAAGGTAATTAGCAATCCTGGTGAGAAATATGAGATGAAACAGACAGATGGCACCCACTACTGTCAGCTCATACTATGAAGCATATTTAATCTGCATTTTTCAAATTACATCATAAACTAAATCCTGTGGTACAAGGCGCCATTAGATCTTAGCCAGCATGTGTGTTAGCTGGCAATCTATTATCGGGATCTTCTGCCCTAAGCAAACCTACATATAAAATTTACAGTGTAGCAAACCCACTGAAATGCAGAGTACAAGTGCTGAACTGTCACTGCTAAAGAAAAAATAATAAAACAGCATTTCTAAGGAACTGAAGGAAATCAACAGATTCTTCTGAACATATTGGCTTAAGATTCTCAGCAAGGGAGGAAAGTGCTGTGGCTGCAAAGGAACTGTCAGCACAACAGTTCTGTTATTCCATCAGTCCTGTATCTCCAATAGTTAAGCACTCTGTATGTTTGTTATTTCCTCTCAGTCCAGTATAACATTTTCTATTCCCATATTCCTCAAGCTACTTCTGCTGCTATAATGACATAGTTTGAAATGCTTGTCCGTAAGGTAAGCATTATGTCCATTACAAATTGCATATTTTTCTTTAGGAGCATTTTCAGTTTGACCAGCACGCCATAAGGCACACGGAGATATTGATAAACGACATTCTGTGTATTGCAATTAATGAAATGCTTCATTTCAAAAGGCACTGTTGTTACTCTTGTAGAGACATTTTTAAATGTATTAAGGCCAGAATCCGCCATCATTATGTTGTGTAGTGCTGATTTCCATGAGTAATCCCATTGAAAACAATTATATTATTCAAGACAAGGTATTACCTCTATGTAAGAAAGATGGGCAGTAGCTGGTGCGGGAGAAGGAGGGATTCTGAGAGCCAGCCCTGGCCTTGATGCCATTTAGAACTGCTGCCAGAGACTTTTTATTTATGCCACTGATTTAGGGTCTGACCCTAAACCAGTGGGGATTTGGTGTAGCTGAATTCTGCCACTCCCCCTTCCCAGCCCACCATGCCCCTCCTCCTTCTGGTAGTCCATGGAGCTAGGTTGCTATATTATATAATCTGTTTTTCTCCATTGGTTTGATTGATTATATTATTTTTGTTTATATTTATGTATTGAATAATTTCAGTAGATGTTATTTCATTGTATTTGACTGTAATGCAAGGAACCTACAGGCCTGTATCTTGTATGATTAGCTAGAGCAAGTTAGCATGAGTGTTTTGTGACCTTTGGCATAGCTAAATGGCCTACTGTTTACCCTTTTTGACTTTGGAAACTGAATGTGTTTACCAAAATTCTGGGACGTACCAGTAAACCACAAGGTACACAGCAAGAACATGGAAAGAATGGTTCAGGCCAAAGGTAACAGTTTCAAGAATGAGATAATCAGCATTAATATGTATGGATATGTTATTAATAAATAAGAACATGCTAGCCTATAGAGTAAGTGTACCCTAAGATTTATCTGGGTGAGGAAATAAGATTTGGGCATGGAACTATTCAGGATAGTTCCAAGACCCACTAAGAGGGCAAACCACCATGTGAAGCGATCCTTCTTTTAACTTCAAGTCTCTTTTGTTTAGCTATTAGCTCAGCTTTTGCAATATAGCTTAGCTACTTAACACTCGACCCTGATCTCCACCATCTCGGGACTGAGGAACCTGGACCATCAACCTCATTTGGCATGCCAAGATGAGGCTGGTCCTTTGTCTCTCACTAGCAGGTCCCCAAGGAAGGGTGTGAGTATGCTAGTTTAAGTAGCTTTTGTAAGGGATGGTACCACAAGTGCCTATAGAACTGTACTACTTCTTTTTGGCTCTAAATTAGGCTTTGTCCTCAGTGTGAATGTCCTTGCCACACCCCCCGAGGGTCTGTATTGAACTATCTACACTTTCTAATTCTGTAGCCTGATTTTGGGACAAGAATCTAAGTATCTTCTGGTCAGATCATTGGTGGGTCTATAATAAACCAGCCCTATAAAAATCAGGTTAATACCCCAACAATCTCCCTGTCCTGAGAAGTGGGTAAAAGGAGAGATGCAGGACCTGAAGAGAATTCTCCACCGGTAAATTGGGGCTGGATCTTTACTCTGCCTGAATAGTGCAAAGAAGCAATAACCAGGTTTGAGAATCTGGCTACTGGTTTCTATCCTGAACAATAGCTACAGTAGCCAATTGGATTTTACAGATAAAATACTGATGAAAATATAAAGGACAATACTAAGAGCCATGTTTTAGACCATCCTATGGGACAACCAACATGATCTTCATTGCTTGCCAAAACAAGGAAAAGTCTTGGGAGCAAAATCAGGACCTGTACATGGCCTTCATCGATTTGACAAAGGCTTCATCGATTTGTCAATCACAAAGCCCCGTGGAAGGTGCTGTCCAGATTTGGCTGCCCTCCCAAATTTATTAAGGTCCTAAGTCTTCTCCATGATCAGATGACTGCCACGGTTCTCTGTAATGGCCTTGAGACGGAACCTTTTGTCATCAAAACGGGTTAAGCAAGGATGTGTTATTGCCCCAAGCCTGTTCTCCATCTATTTAGCAGTCATTTTGGTCCTCACTAAAGATCACCTCCCTAATGGAGTTCACATGCACTACAGAATGGGTGGGCGGTCTTTAATCTTTAATGTCTTGGCTCAAAGTCTAAAGTCTTCAGGGAGTCCATTACTGATCTTCTGTAACCGGATGACTGTGTCATCCTCGTGCACACTGAGATGACCTTCAGTCCATATTGGATTTTCTTGTACAAGCTTACCAAAGCCTAGGACTCTCACTCAATACTGAGAAGACTAAAGTGCTCTATCAACCTGCTTCAGGCCTTGCACATGACCCACCACAAATCACCATTGAGGGGTCAGACTTTGGAGACAGTTGAGCACTTTTGCTACCTCTGTAGCCAACTTTCTCAAAACACAAAAATCGACAGTGAGATCCAGCACAGGATCCAGTGTGCAAGTGCTTCCTTTGGGAAATTGCTCTGATGCATTTTCATGGACCATGACTTATGGCAGGACACCAAGATCCAGGTCTATAAGACAATTGCTGTTCCTACACTCCTCTAAGGATGTGAAACCTATTGACAGCACCTCAAGCATCTGGAGAGGTATCACCAATGATGCCGCCGAAAGATCCTTCACGTCAAGTGGCAAGATCGCTGCACTAATGCCAGCATCCTTGCTGAAGCCAATGTCACCAGCATTGAAGCAATGATCCTCATGCACCAACTTCATTTGGCTGGACATTGTGTGCAGATGCCAGACTCTCACCTCACAAAACAAGTCCTCTGCTCTCAGCTCACCCATGGTCAGAGATCCCGTGGGGGTTAGAGGAAATGCTACAACAACACACTGAAAGCATATCTTAAGAAAACTGATGTGGACATCACAAACTGGGAGGAGCAAGCCACCAACCGACCTCAATGGCGGCATATCTTCCGTCCGGCAGTGGCCCACTTTGAGGAGAAGCTCCATGCCCTCGAAGCTGAAAAGAGAGAGAGAGAAGGAAGGAAAAAGAAAGAACTTTCTCCCAACAGGCAGCTGGCCTGCCATGAAATGTCTGTACCTACTGTGGGCAGATTTGTGGTTCCAGGATCGGACTCCTGAGTCATCTCAGGACCCATGTGTAAATCCATGGTACAGATCATCCTCGAATCAAGGGATCACTAATCAATCAGTCAATCAATCAATCAATCAATCACTAAGAACCATACAAGCCACAGAGGATAAAATTCTACAATAATTACCTCAAGCAAAGCTCCCTTGGAAGTTAATGGGATTCTTGCTTGACTGAGAACTGAATAAGGATTTCAGGATTTGACCAAAAATATTATAAGAATCACACTCTTTTGTGAAAAAAATCCAAAGAACTTCTGTAGTATTTTTATGTTATGTAAGCTATGAAGAGATTAGTTTTTGGTTGTAAAGTAGAATGATTCTACCTGACCTTATAACTTATTAATGCATATTGCAGAGACAACATTTCATCACACCCAATATTCAAATACCCAAAGCCAAGGCAATGCACAGAACAACATGTATATTAAAAGTGCAGAGGGCAAGAGAAGTTCTCTAGGCCAGCTCTGTCAGTAAGTTGCATTTTGAAGTTCATCAGCAAACACACTCACTCGGTTGGGAACACAGCACAGTTAATTCCACATTTTAAAATATGTATAGACATTCAGTGGTGTTACACCAGGGATTAATCTGGCCCACTACATTACATAGCTCAGTTCCTGAATGCACAAAAATTGTGCTTGGCACAGCTTGGGCTGGGCCTGCGATTTATACCTCGTTTGCATGCTTCCAGATTGAGTTCGGCTGGGGATCAGTCTGATTCCAATATAGATTAGAGCACCCTCATGATAGAATCAGAGGTGCTTATGATTTAATCTGCAAAACTAAGTAAAATCTAAAGGTATAAAATATATTTTGTTGATGTTTTATGTCCTTCCTTAAGATCTCATAAAACAACCGGTTCAGCTGGATAGGATTGAGCTGAAATGACACCATATTAATCAGAATGTTCTGTACTACATTCTATCACTTTTTGTTTACATTGATTTCTCTGTTTTACTGGCTTGGTGCAAAGAACATAAGAGAACATTATAAATCTTGGATGGCATAGAGCCATACGGTAACTCCTCGCTTAACGTTGTAGTTATGTTCCTGAAAAATGCTACTTTAAGCGAAACGCTGTTAAGCAAATCCAATTTCCCCATAAGAATTAATGTAAATGGGAGGTGGGTGGTTAGGTTCCAGGGAAATTTTTTTCACCAATTTTTTACACACACATATATACACAGTATAAGTTTTAAATGATTTAATACTGTACACAGAAATGATGATTGTGAAGCTTGGTTGAGGTGGTGAAGTCAGAGGGTGGAAGAGGGTGGGATATTTTCCAGGGAATGCCTTGCTGCTAAATGATGAATTAGCACTCAGCTGATCCCTCAAGGGTTAACACGTTGTTAATGTAGCCTCACACTCTACAAGGCAGCACAAATGAAGGGAGGGGAAACAGCATGGCAGAGATGGGGTAATGGAGCTGGGGGTAGGAGCAGGGGAAAGGGGACACCCTGACATTAATACCCCTCTTCCCCCCCCCCTTCCACAGGAAGCAGGAGGTTCCTGGCAGAGCAGCTCCAAGACAGAGGGCAGGAGCAGCACATGGCAGTGGGGGGAGGGACAGCTGAACTGCCTGGCAATTGATAGCCTGCTGGGCGGCTGTCACACAGGGAACTTAGGAGGGCTTATAGGGGGGCTGCCCGTCCACCCTGGTTCCAAGCCCCCACCAGCTAGCTCCAACAGGCTTCTCTTCCTGCAAGCTGTGGACAAAGTTGTAAGGGAGCATGTGCAACTTTAAACGAGCATGTTACCTAATCGATCAGCAATGTAACAACATTAACCGGGATGACTTTAAGTGAGGAGTTCCTGTATTTTCCTCATGAGTAAAGGAAAACATTGTTTTTCTCTATCCCTCCCTATGTAAAGTCATTTCCTCATTCAAGTACGGTCAGATTGTGTCCACAACTCTCCCATGGCTGTCTCTGGACATAAGGGAACCAATACAGTTCTGTTGCTCAGAGTGGCAAGATTCTGGGAGGCAATACAAACAGTCCACTTCCCTGTGCACTGTAAGGCTGTACACTCTATTAGAACCCTGCATATAATGTGCTTGGGGAAAGTGGGGATAAAGTTTGCCTCTTAATTATGACAGGAGAGATGTTATAAAGTGAGTTAACCTACTTGTGTGGGTATTTTTTTCAGCTTTGTCTTTCTGTATCTAATGGGAATGTGCTGTCCGTGGTCCTGATCCAATTCTGGTTGAAGTCCAATGACAGGCTTTCCATTGACATCATTGTGGGTTGGGCTCTATATGTATATTTGAAAGAGGAACAAATCAACTTTTATTTTTAAAAAAGAGCCTAAGTGCACCGTACACGTACGTGACTTTCTCCGTTGGCTTTAATGGGAGTTCTGCAAGCTCAGTGTTTCCCAGGATTTGGTCCATTCTACTTGAAAAAAGTTGTACTTGTTGTTTTTTAAATGTTTCATTTT
Organism: Macrochelys suwanniensis; assembly: GCA_033296515.1. Lineage (NCBI taxonomy): Eukaryota > Metazoa > Chordata > Testudines > Chelydridae > Macrochelys > Macrochelys suwanniensis. Next base: position 81,598,737 of record CM065779.1, read on the forward strand.
TTATTTCAAGAGTTTCAAGTCAGCATCCATCTAGTCAGTCTGAGCACCACATAATGCTTTTTGTTTTCTATTATTTGCTGAAACACATTTTTACACTGGTTGAATTAAATTAACTTTAAGGAGGAAAAGCACTAATGTTAACTTTCCAAAATTAATTAGTAATTCTTCATAATGCACTCTGTCAAGCGTCTACTAATCAATGAACCAGAAAAATAATCCATTACAAAATGAGTAATTTACCATGACTTCCTCATTTGTATTCATATTTGAGTATTTTAATTATGTGATTGGAACAAGGTTACAGTACAAATTTAACTCTATAGAATAGTTTACAGAATTAATTTTATTTTCATTTCAAAATCTTGTTTTCCCAGATTTCCATCTTAGTCCCCTTCCTTGGTTATAACAAATATTAGCATCCTCTAACCTTAGCAAATTCATGCTAAGAATTTGTCTAGGTTTAGACGTTTTTCATCATGGTTTTTCCTGTGATATAGAAGAATATAAAACACACACATCTGTGATATAGTAATGATGTGTCCTTTTTTCTCAGATACTGATAAGACTTTTAATAAGCTATATGTACCAATTACACAGTCTATTTCTGTTCACTTTTTATTAACTGCATGTAGGCTATTGGGTTTGGCTGTGTTTGCTCTGGGTACCTATGAATGGTGAGAAAGGGGACTGTAAAGCAACATAAACTTGATTACTTGTCCTTATGGGATGAAATCACTTTGTCCATAGCTATGCTATGTCAGAGTCTTTAAATCACTTGACTTCATTTGGGGGCATCTGAATCTTCTCATGTGTAATTACATTTGTTAGCATAAATCTCAGATAAACACACACATCCCAGTAATAGTTCTGGAATGGGATCTTAGGAAGCAGAACAGATTGTAAATCTCTGGTGTCAGCCAGCTTTGTTATGTTATTCATCAAGGATTCTTAATGTGGGTTTCATGACCACACAGTTTTCCGCATATTGCAAAATTGGTGGTAGTGGGTCCTGTGATTGTTCCCCTATAGAAAAAAAGGTCTTACTATGGAAAAGTTTGTGAACCAATGTTAATATGTTACTAGAAAATACGTATACATGGGCATACTCGCTAGTTTTAATCATTTTAAAAAAGTTAGGAAATGCAATGATCACTAAACCAAAAGGAAATGCACAGGAAATTAGTTTAAATAAACAGCTGAAATGCAAGGTTTCAGAGCCATGTTAGTCTGTGTCTGCAAAAAGAACAGGATTACTTGTGGCACCTTAGAGACTAACAAATTTATTTCAGCATAAGCTTTCGTGGGCTACAGCTCACTTCATCAGACGCATGGAATGGAACACACAGTAAGCAGATATTTATACATTCAGAGAAACATGAAAAGGTGGAAGTACCTATACCAACTTTAAGTGGCTAATTAATTAAGAGGAACTATATCAGCAGGGGAAAAAAAACTTTTGAAGTGATAATCAAGATGGCCCATTGCGGACAGTTGACACAAAGGTGTGAGTGAGGATAGTTAACTAGGGGAAATAGATTCAATTAATGTAATTATCTACCAAGACCGTTATGCTGTGTCTCAGATAAGCCTGCATCTCATATTTGTAACAGAGGGATGCTGCTATGATTGCACCTAGCTAATAGGAAGGGATTGTGGGTAAAATATAACAGAAAGGACCTCCTACGTTGTCTACAGAATTGAGCATGGCTTCTTTCTTTCTTTCTTTCTTTCTTTCTTTCTTTCTTTCTTTCTTTTACTGTATAATATGAAACATTATCTTTGTCTTACTATAAATTGGGCCTGATTCTGCTAACCTTACTCATTGAGTGGTACGCTTTACTCCACAAATGGACTACTTGTGAAGTAATAGACTATTCAACTTGAGTAAGGGTGACAAAACATTGCTGTGTTTCTGCATGTCTCATTATTAGTTTGACTAAAATGCCCTTGCAAGACAATAGCCAATTTTTAGCCCTCTCAGGCCAAGCAATCAAAGAGGGGAGGAGGGGGGAGAATAAGTATAACAAGTGATTACAAAGAAAACATTACACATGATAGCAAGTGAATCAATCAGTTTGGAATATGAAATAACTTAAAAGCTGCTTGCTTACAAACATTTGTTTTTGAATTCCCCCTTTCTCTCTTGGCAAGACAAACCATGTGAAAGTTCTCCAAAAGAGTTTGGATTTATCTCCTCAAGAGTGACTATGAAGTTTTATGTGAAGAATTGGGGTGGGGGGTAAGGAAGAGATTTTCAAAACAGTGGCACAGAAGGTGTATGCACAAATTCCCTTCCTTGTTAATGAAATTTGGCCATATAATTACAGTGCACCATGGAAAGTGTAGCGATCAAGGCTGCCTGAACCCCAAAATATGTGGTGTTTTTTTTTAACCATTTAGGTGGACCTGAAATGAAATTTTTTCAAATGTATTGGTAAACCAAAAAAAAGTTGAGGGAAAAAAGTCATTTCTGGTTAAACAAAATATTTGGTTCAATCTGAAATAAAACATTTCAATTTTTTTAAGGTTATATTTTTACCCTTTTTCAAAAATAAGGTAAACTGTGTACATCACATGCACTATCAGTGTTGAAAGCAATATTTCAGACCAGCATAAACATAAATAAGATCACAATATGTTTACATTGATTAGTTTGGGACTGGTTGATATTTTTTTGCAGTTCAATACCTTATTGCAGGTTTAGCTCTCATTATCTGTTCCTTATATATTAGTTTAAAAACTTGGTTCACCTTTAAACTCCCTCCAGTAAGGTAATATGGCTCATTAGAATGAGTCAGATAAGAGATTCAGTTTTTCTTCCAGTAAATTTCAGTTTGTATCTTCATGGCAGTCACCTCTTGCTGACAGTGCTTATTTTTTTTGGTAACCTGTTACGTGACTTTTTAACTCATTTAAAATGTCTTCTTATTTTGGCACTGCAAACTAAATTGTAACAGCTTATCCTGTTTCAAAAACAATTTGTTAAACCGATTGCAGTTATGGATTGTAACCAAACAGTATTAGAGATGAGCTGGTCTATTTACAAGCATTTCAAATACTCGCTTTATTTTCTTTTAGTGTGTTTGTCAGTTTGATAATATGGTGCACACACTTTAGCTTATCTAGTATATAATACACAGCATACCATAATTATGCTTTTTATGACCTCCTGTTGGGAACAGAAGGTTTCTGTTCTTCATATGCTGTGTGAGCCATGAATCTTCTTTCTCCTCTCTATAAAGCTAATGTTGCCATTATCTGGTTGATTTATGTGCTCACTCTGTAGATTAGGTGATAAAACTAAGTGCTTTATTTTCATTGTATATGGCAGAATGTAGTTTATTTCCTAAATTCTTCTATTACTGTTGTAAAATTAATGTCCTTAGAGGAATGTTCACACATGAATTAGCAATGTCCATGTAAGCTTCTTTTTCTCTGAGTGTGGTCCTGGGAGATGGAGTTGGAATAGGATTCTTTCTTAAATGGGATAATTCGTTTAATTCCTGCTTGGTGTTTTTGTTACTTGTTTTACTTTATTACTCTCTCTATGTTCTGGAAAGACATGCGCATAGACCCTAATCCTTCTAACAGAGAAGTCAACAGCAAAACTCCAATTCTCTCATAATCAATAAGCTGTAAGGCAAGGGGAAGCTAGAGAGGTTGTCTTCAGGTTTGATTCAGATAAACACCCAAAAAACTCCTGGCCCCACTGAAATCAATGACAAAATTGCCACTGACTTCAGTACGGTTACAATTTCAGTTTTAAAAATGTGATTCTGTGTCAGTTAAAGAGAAGGGACAGCAGTTAGTGACGTGAGGTACAGGAAGAACAGAAGTGTAATAGTTACACATAAGGCATTCTTAGTGTCCCACTTGCACATTTCACAAACATTTCAGAACCTTCTTTAAATAGGGAAAAAATATATTTTTTTCTTAACTTTGCCCTTTCCTAATAAAGCATATTCAAAAGAGGTTGTTGGGCCCTTGGTCAAGAAGTCAACTCTTGCTGTGGACAGTTTTATTAAGTATTACACCCTTTTCAACTCTTTGTTGGAGACAGATTGTTCTGAAGTTTGTGATGAGACAACTCTTGTGATTTCTGAAGTCCTAATTTCCTTGACCCATGTCAATCAGCTGCCTTTATTACAAATAAACATCAAATATTAACATTCCTGTGGACCATAGTCCTGGGGGATGGAGTTGCTTTTGAATGGCTACACTCCTTTCTTTTTGAGATGTCGCAGAAGGTATTTATTCTATTCAAGTCTACTTAGGTTCTCACTATGGAATATGAGGATAGTATTTGGCAACGTGTGGATTATGCTGTTTGGGGAGTTAATAAGGCAGTCTGATCTGTGGTGCCTTAGACCTATGATGACATCCAGCTCTATATCTCCATTTCATAGGACCTGGATAACACAATTGAATAAGTTAACTAACGTTTAGCAGAAATTGAGGCTTGGGTGAGAGTTAGCTTTTTAAGAATCAATCCACAAAAGAATGAAATAATGCTTATAGGCTGGGAAAGAAAATGGAACAAATGGCAGAGACTACATTACCTCTCTCATTTGAGTGAGCAAGCCTGCCATATATTATATAATTTTCAAACTTGGAGTCATGTTAGATTTAAGATTTGAATGTAAGTCTCTTGAATCCAGTAGAACACAGTACCTTGCAGCAAAGCCGAGCAGTCATGAGATTTTACATTGCATCAGAAATTCTGAGATTTTGAAAAAAATATTAGTTCCATAGTGGAATGGGTGTGGATGAAAATCTGAGTTTTTAATCAAATGGCTGCCCAGCTTCCTCTCTGTCTGGCCAGCGCTTGGGGAGTTCTTGCAGCCTGGCCACCTGTCGGCCCTCCAGGAGGACAACTTGGGGAACGGTCCAGGCAGGGAGCTATCCTCTCAGCTACTTGAGGAGCTGGGGTCCCTGGGAACCCCAGTTCTACAGCATCCACCCAGGTGAACTTCCAAAGTGCCTGGGAGCTGGATCTTGCCTTAAGGGCTGCCCCAGAGCTGGGGATGCTGGAAGCCCTGGGAATCACGAGTCTTGGTGGTTTGGAGCTAGGCTTCCAGGCTCCCAGTTCCCTATCACTTCATCAGGGACGCTGCTGAGGAGTGGGGTGAGCAAGTTGGAAGGAAACCAGAGAGATTTCCAAAATAAACTTGACTAGTAGGCAGGTTCTACATAGAATTTCACCTAGTAATTTTTGTATTGATCCCACTAATATCTGGTTGAACTAGAGCATATCTTTTGGAAAGACATTCAGTCTTGATGCAAAGACTGCAAATGATAAGAGAACCCACCACTACTTCCAATGCTTAATTACCCTGAGTGGTAAAGATTTCTGCTGTATTTTCTGTTTGATTTTTTTTCTAGCTTCAAGTACAAAAAATCGTGAAAACCGAGGAATAGCATTTCCTAGCTGCTTCTGACACTTTGTTAATCAGTATAGCAGTTACAATAAATTACTAAGGGAATCATAGTTATGTAGCTTGATAACTGGTGCACTGGTTGGAAAGGGAGATTATAAATGATAATTAGCTTTCTGTACTTTCCTTACAAGTCGAGTTTATTTTCTAAACATTTCTACAACCTTTTCTCTACGTTCAAGTGTTGATTATGTCAATAAAGGGTTAATGATCCAGTCTGTAGCATTTGATCCATGAACCAGAACTAGAGCATAGTTCTTGTGTTCTGGAATTGAGCCTATAGAAGGCTGCAGGTGTTTATTCTACACAGCTTTTGAGGGTGCTTCTTCATATAAAGCAACAATACAATAATGATTTGACCTTCACCCACTCTTTCCACTGAGGTGTTAGGTATTTGTTTTGGTTTTTCCAACTTAACATGAGTCTGCACTTTGATCCATTAGATTAGGCTGAAAAAACGTATTTGAGCTTGTGTTATAAATAGACCTGGTCGGGAATTTTCTGATGAAACATTTTGTTGTTGGAAAACACTGATTTGTTGAAACACAACTGTTTTTAGTAATGGGTCAGTTTTGACCAATTTTTAACTTGAAAAAATTGGCTAGCATAGGTGTTACTTAGTGTTGCCAACTCTTGTGATTTTAAGAACATAGGAATGGCCATACTATGTCGGACCAATGGTCCATCTAGCCCACTCGCATGTCTGCCAACAGTGCAAGACTATTTTATTGTGAGTCTTGTGATATTTTGTTTTTTGTAAAAGCTCCAACTCTTGGAAGCATTTGATTAAGGGAGAATCTCATCTTCCATATAATTTTTTTTTCTATCCCTCATGGATGCAGAGACAAGTCTGAAAGTGGAAACAAAACACTAAAGGCTCAGAAACCAGAAGGAAATTAAAAATAACCCTATTTTGATTATTTTTAACCCAATGCTATGAAATTAATGAAATTAAAATTCAAAATGATCTAGACAAACTGAAGAAATGGTCTGAAGTAAATAGGATGACATTTAATAAGGACAAATGCAAAGTACTCCATTTAGGAAGGAACAATAGTTGCACACATAGAAAATGGGAAATGACTGCCTAGGAAGGAGTACTGCGGAAAAGGATCTTGGGGTCATAGTGGACCACAAGCTAAATAGTGCAACGCTGTCACAAAAAAAAGCGAACATCATTCTGGGATGTATTAGCAGGAATTTTGTAACCAAGACATGAGAAGTAATTCTTCCGCTCTACTCTGCACTGATTAGGCCTCAACTGGAGTATTGTGTCCAGTTCTGGGCATCACATTTCAGGAAAGATGTGGACAAACTGGAGAGAGTCCAGAGAAGAGCAACAAAAATGAAAACATGACCTATGAAGGAAGATTGAATAAAATTGGGTTTGTTTAATCGGGAAAAGAGAAGACTGAGAGGGGACATGATAACAGTTTTCAAGTACGTAAAAGGTTGTTACAAGGAGGAGGAAGAAAAATTGTTTTTCTTAATCTCTGAGGATAGGACAAGAAGCAATGGGCTTAACTTGCAGCAAGGGCAGTTTAGATTGGACATTAGGAAAAACTTCAGGGTGGTTAAGCACTGGAATAAATTGCCTAGAGAGGGTGTGGAATCTCCATCATTGAAGATTTTTAAGAGCAGGTTAGACAAATGCCTCTTAGGGATGGTCTAGATAATACCTAGCCCTGCCATGAGTGCAGGGGACTGGACTAGATGACTCATGATTTTTAAATGCATGGTGTTGGCAAAACAGATGACTGTGTAAACCTGTAGTAAGCCTCTGGGTATGGTCAGAGTAAACAGGATATTAACAGATGTCTGAGCAGACGTAGCTTGATCTGATTGCTCAGACATTTGGTAAAAAGTGCTGTGCTGTGGAGCTACTTTGCCCAATTACTCAGGCTGGATGCTGAGAAGATTTGGATCATAATACACATACTCAAAAAACAAAAGGCCAATCTACCTGGCCCTTGTACAGGTGCACAGTATTTGTGGGGAGAGGGCACAAAGAACCTCCCCTACCCACCTTACTCTACCTGCAAAAGGGCCAGACAGAATTGCAGCCCTTGCATTTGGGAAGTGCAAAGCCTGCTCCATTGCTACTATCCTGGAAGCACACACAGTAACCAGGATCCATGGCTTTGCCCCCTCTCCCTGCTCTCAATGTTTGAGCCAGCTGCATCCCACAAAGTGGTATAACAGTGAGCATGGTGTCTCTATATGCCTGAAAGCTCCATTTCACCCTTACTATGAGCTATGTCCTCAATAGGGACTGAGGTTGCCATTTTTAGGGACACAGATTTGAAATAATTGGTCCTACTTGCTAAGTATTTTTATAGTGCAAATATTTATAATAAAAATAAATATAAAGTGACCACTGTACACTTTGTATTCTGTGTTGTAATTGAAATCAATATATTTGAAAATGTAGAAAATATCCAGAAATATTTAAATAAATGGTATTTTATTGTTTCATCATGTGATTAATTGTGGTTAATGTTTTAATCACTTAACAGACCTAGTGATTAGTAATTACTTTAACTTCAGACACTTGAGAGGTTCATGCTTTTTGAGCTCCTCTTTCCAGCCAGCAACAAAGTTTGGGATTTTATTTAAATATGTAGTTTAATATAATTTAATGAGTGTTGTCAAAAGGCATGATTTTAATGAGGTGGATTAATCAAGGACAAAGCAGCATAGCACTCTTCTCAGGTTTGCATGGGCAAGTGTTTTACACCCCAAAAGTGTTTATTCAAAACTACTTCTTCTTGTAGTTCAGAGCATTTTAGAAGGTCACCCCTCTCTGATTTGGCAGGGATTAAAAACAGCCCTGAGAAAGGGCTGCCCTAGGGAACCAATCAGGAGCGGGCTTGAGGCAGCCAATCAGGGCCAGGCTGGGCCAGTATAAGAAGGGCTAAGGGAGGAGCTGGATTACTGTCACTCGAGCCTTGGAGTGGGAAGGACCTAGCTGCCTGGGAGCATAGGGTACTTGAAGCAGAGCAGTGCTGGTGAAGAACAAGAGGAGCTGGGGAGCTCCAGCCTGGCAACTCCCCAGGCTGAGGCCTTGTTAAAGACCTAAGGAGGTACCGGGGCTCCAGAGGTGCAGCCTGGGGATAGGCAGAGGCAGCTGGTCCAACCCTCTTGCCAATGATGAGTGGCCATTACAGACTGCAGTTTGCCTCAGAGAAAGGGGGCTAGATGACCACTGGCAGTAGCCACTGAGGCAGGTGGACCTAGGGGGAGGGGAGACCCAGAGTGTGGGGGTACTACTGTGAGGTATGGGGTACTGGGGTCCAGGAGGGACACAGGGGCCTGAGGCAGGAGAGACACCAGCCAGCAGGAGGTGCTCAGAAACTGGAAAGAGCTAATTCCTGGACAACCAGCAGAAGGCGCCATGGTGGTGAGTCTGTGATCTGCTACATATCCAAAACAAATAGCAACAATAGTCCCAATACAAGCAGTATCCAGATGGTCGGGATATCTTGTATCACAGTAGATTCGGTTCCAGCCAAAGAATTGAAAATACTGTAACTTACCCATTTAACAAAGAAAGGCAAGTATGGATATAAGTAAACTTGGCAGAATTCAACTTTTTTAAATAATTTCAACAGATATTGATGCTTTATAAACATTTTTATAAGCAAAGTTCACAGTTGCAGAAAGTTATGGGGAAGGTCAGACAACAATTATTTAATGACAATAGACTTGGAGATTCAAAACATTAAAGCTTTTTAACCATTAAAACACAAATGGTCAAAATATACAAAGTAAATATTCTTTAATCAAACTCTAATAAATTCTCAATCAGCATTTTTATTACTTTTCCTATCTGTAAATTTCAATGATCTATGGAAATATGTTTTTGTTGATTTGTGTGTGTACTGTGAAATCAATGTTTACTGACATGCTGATAAAAATCTAATCCTTCCAAGCTAAGATATAAGTTGTCAGATATTGATTGTACATTTCATGAAGGTTGCTGCTGCATTTACAATATTATGAGATGTTTTGGTGTGTCAGTGATGTACTCTACATCGTAGTTTTTCACAATAACTTATGATGAAATGTTCATGGACAGTTCAGAGTGCCATGGAGAAAAATTTCAATATGTAGTACAGTAGCACAGCTGGTTGTTGTAAATCCTGCTATTTTTCCTATTAATGGGTATTGATTATATAATAAAATTTGTAGAATATAGTAAAGCCTCCATTTCCTAATCTTTGGAGTTATGTGAGGCAGGGGAACTTCTAGCTAGTTGTGTAGTATCTATTGTAGTGGTGAGTAAAAGAAGATCTTGAGCATGGCAGCTGTAGGAGTCTTTCTGTATAAGTAAGAATTAGTGCACCACTGGAAAGATGGATGGTGTTGAGGTAAGGCACAGGAGGTGGGACTTGGGAAATCTGGGTTCAATTCCTAGCTGTCTTCTCTGAGACCTTGGACAAGTCACTTAATCTTTGACTCACTTTCCCATCTGTAAAATGGGGATAGGGAAACTCCCTTTCTCTATTTAGATTGTAAGTTTCTTGGAGAAAGAACTCTCTCTCTCACTAGGCTAAACTGACTTGAACTGATCACCTGTGCAAGGGAGTTAGAGATCTACATAGGCTACTTAAACATTGGGCCTGGGCATGTAGAAATAAGTTCAGTTAGTTGCCTGCTTATGCTCTCCCAGGAGCAGATGGGTGAAGACTGGGCAGAGGCTTAGCCACCCAAACCCTCTACTTACTATGCAGAATAACTGAACCAATGCTAGGAAGGGTAAGCAAATTACTACTCTCCTCCTTTGTGACACTGTGATTCAAAGGGTGTCTGTAACGAACTAGGACTGTTGTTAATATTTTTTTTGAGTACTGTGTGGGTGCCCCGGTTTTCCCTATGCAGTGCTTAAGTAGCTAGGTGGTGGGACAAGTGTGCATGAGTGTTACAGAGGGGCCTGAACACAAAAAAGGGCCGACACTCGGTTTTTTAGCAACAGATGGCCCGGCCCCTTCCCTGCAAAGGTAAGAGCTGAAGGTGTTAAAACAAAGAAATTAGGTGACCTTCTGGCCCGGGAAGCAGACAAAGGGGGAGGAGGGGCTGAACAGTTTTAGTTTAAAGCTGGCCAAAAAAAAGGGGAGAAAGGCAGACAGGGTCTGGCCTCCCTGCTCCCGTTTGGAGCTGTGGGGTAAAATGCAAAAAGCCCCTGGGCTGGGGTCTAAGCTCCCTGCCCCCTGGAAGGACCCGACTAAGGGGTCCTGAATGTACTAACAAGCTCTGGTTGAACTGTGTTCCTGGCATCTCTAATAAACCTTCTGTTCTACTGGCTGGCTAAGACCTGTTCCCCAAACCAAGAAACAGGTCCAGGCCTTTAGCAAAATGGCGGTGTACTAACAAAGGTTTGTACCCCCCTTTAGCTCCCTAGCTGCCCCCATCACAGAGCTAGGTAAAAAGGAAAAGCCAAAGAAGGCAGTCTAAACCAAGCAGGGCCAAAGGGCTCTCTGTGCGCTAAAAAAGGCTCTAATCCAGGGCCCAATAAATCAAGTAAACCCAAACCGGGCCAAGCCCTGTACAGTGTTCACCAAAGCCTCAAACACAGGGCTGGGTGCGGTGCTAATGCAGGCCTATGCAAAGCGGGAAAAACACCCCATCGGGTATCTAAGCAAAAAGCTGCTGCCCTAAAGGCAAAACGGTCAGGCCATAAAAAGAAAATGCCTGGCCATGGTGCAGGCCCTTAAAAAGCAGCAGCTGAATCTATTTGGGTGGCGCTTTATGGTGTATATTCACCACCTCGCCCCAACGTGGCTGCATCCAAAAAAAGGGGCCAATGCCAAGTGGCTGGTAACAAAAACACGTGGTCAAAAAAAAAACCAAATAAAAAAAAAGGCTCTTAACCAAAAAAGCCCGAATCACAGCCCTCCAAACTAAAGCGCTAAAAAAAAACCTAATCTCAGCTTAAACCCCAGGGGTTTTAAAATTAAAAAAGGGCACGGGCCGCATAAACCTTCCCACATGCGGCCTGCGGGTGCCATCAAGCACACCCAACCTAAAAAAGCAGTAAAACTAAAACGGCCTGGTGTAACCAGGTTCAAACTTCCCCAGGTCACTGGCTAAAGTAACCCCACTCAGTTCGGTCTCAAAGGGGGGAAAGATGTAACGAACTAGGACTGTTGTTAATATTTTCCCTGAGTACTGTGTGGGTGCCCCGGTTTCCCCTATGCAGTGCTTAAGTAGCTAGGTGGTGGGACAAGTGTGCATGAGTGTTACAGAGGGGCCTGAACACAAAAAAGGGCCGACACTCGGTCTCCTAGCAACAGATGGCCCGGCCCCTCCCCTGCAAAGGTAAGAGCTGAAGGTGTTAAAACAAAGAAATCAGGTGACCTCCTGGCCCCAGAAGCAGACAAAGGGGGAGGAGGGGCTGAACAGTTTCAGTTTAAAGCTGGCCAAAAAAAAGGGGAGAAAGGCAGACAAGGTCTGGCCTCCCTGCCCCCGTTTGGAGCTGTGGGGTAAAATGCAAAAAGCCCCCGGGCTGGGGTCTAAGCTCCCTGCCCCCCGGAAGGACCCGACTAAGGGGTCCTGAATGTACTAACAAGCTCTGGTTGAACTGTGTTCCTGGCATCTCTAATAAACCTTCTGTTCTACTGGCTGGCTAAGACTCCCAGTGAATCTGGGGAAAAGGGGTGCAGGGCCGGACTCCCCTATACTCCGTAACAGTGTCTCAGAGTCACAAGGCCTTCTGGGGATATTCCTTGGAAGTTGCAGCTTTGCACTATTCTTTTTTTTGGGGGGGGTGGGGGGGCTGTGCCTAAAATACAAACCTTGCCATGCACATGGACAACCCCTAGCACAATCAGAAAGATAAGAAGTATGGCAAGAGAACACCCTGGCTTAACCAGGAGATCTTTAATGATGTGAAGCTCAAAAAAGAGCCCTACAAAAAGTGGAAATAAGGTTAAATTTACAAAGGATGAATATAAACAACACAAGTATGTAAGAACAAAATTAGAAAGAACAAAACAATGTTAAACTAGCTAGACATAAAGGGTAACAAGAAAACATTCTACAAATACATTGGAAACAAGAGGAAGACCAAGGACGGAGTAGGCCCATTACTCAGTGAGTGTGTGTGGGGGGGGGTGGGGGGTGGGGGGTGGGGAATCAATAACAGATAATGTGCAAATGGCAGAAGTGCTAAATGACTTTTTTGTTTGTTTGTTTTCACCAACAAGTTTAGTAGCAATTGGACATTTAACTTAATGAATGACAGCGAAAATGAGGTAGGATCAGAGGCTAAAATAGAGAGAGAACAAATTAAACATGACTTAGACAAGTTAAAGTTGTCTTCCAGTCACCAGGGCCTGATGAAATACATCCTAGAATACTCAATGAGCTGACTGAGGAGATATCTGAGCGATTATCTCAGGGGTGGCCAACTTTTGGCTCTAGAGCTGCATGAGGCTATTCAGAAGTTAATATGCGGCTCCTTGTATAGGCACAGATTCTGGGGCTGGAGCTATAGGTGTCAACTTTCCAATGTGCTGTGGGGGTGCTCACTGCTCAACCCCTGACTCTGCCACTGGCCCTGCCCCCACTCCACCCCTTCCCATCCCCTCCTCTGAGCCTGCCATGCCTTCGCTCATATAAAAGTTTGTCTGGCCATAAGTTCTTACCTATAATTCTCCTCCCGCCCCCACCACCTTTCAAGAGTGCTTGCATCTAAACGTTTCAGTGCTAATTTTTTTGGTCATAAAAAATGTTGGCATCTGTGAATTGGAGAACCACACATTGATGAATAAAAATGCTAAGTATTGTATGAAGCATGCAATTTTTATATTGCAGGGACACAATAATTCTTAAATACTTTAGCTGAAATGTCCCAAAAAGGCTATTTTTGGAGTCCTATAACAATAATTAATAAAGCATGATTTAAACATAACAAGAAAAAATCTGCTATAGAGTACTAAAACAAAGTAACAGAGCAAAGAACTTTTCTATCATAGGCAGTTGGAAGTGAGTGAAAATTTGGTTTATAATGGAACCCTGAATGTAATCTAAACTATGGAGAGGGACTATCTTTCTATAAAAGCGGCAAAGAGTCCTGTGGCACCTTATAGACTAACAGACGTATTGGAGCATAAGCTTTCGTGGGTGAATACCCACTTCTTCAGATGCATATTTGCCCACAAAAGCTTATGCTCCAATACGTCTGTTAGTCTATAAGGTGCCACAGGACTCTTAGTCTGAATCTATAAAAGCGGCAAACACGGCTACCCTCTGATACTATCTTTCTATAATACTTTTATTTTATTTTTATTTAGATTTAAAAATAATTAAAAAGACACCTACTCAGTGGGTGTCCTAACACATAATTAATAATTCAATAAAAACTCAGCAGCATTAAAATAATAATTTCAATAGGAACTTAGCCAGGCAGCCACCTACAGAAACTACTTTCCGCTCTTTCAAAAGTCTGAAAAGCATACCCATTTACAATGCTAATGTGGATTCCCCTGTGGAGGGAGAAGAGGCATGGAAAGTTTGTGGGGTGTTTTTTGTTTTTTTTCCCAAATACTAAACTGAGATGTGCTGAATTTTTCAACTGGAGAATGCAGCAGCAGGTGACATCAGTCTGCTAATGAGAGAGCTGTAATGCGGCTGAATCAGATGAGTTGCTTGCACACTGGCATTTGGAATGATAACCTCACCAAATCCAAGTGCTCAGAAATCAGAAAGCTGTAGGCTAGATTGTATCCAAAGGACATAGCCCATAGTAAGGGACAGCACATCGCTATGCTGAACCGGAAGTATCTCAGGGAAGGAGATGTAAAATCCATAGATCTCTCTTTACTCAAAAAGGTGGGTAATGTATTCACTGCTGGGCCATTACACCTGGGGTGCACTGGCACTGCTGGCTCAGCTGTGTTGGTGGGCACATTAGGGAGCGAGCCAAGTTTTTGCCTGCCTACTTTGAGAGCTGTTGGTGTGTATTGTCCTTCATCCTTATGCACTCAGATCCAAGATAAAAACACAGAGGTGTAAGTCGTGTTCTTATTCCCTTGCACAAACATGCAGTTCAGGTCAAAATCTAGCCTAGCAAAAATAAACCCATGAGATTTATTTCTGAGTTGAAGATCATACAAACCTTATCCTTACTGTATGCTGCATCATCCCACATGTGCATTAAAGCACCATTGTTTTAGTATCTTGTACTGAAAATCTCAAAGCTTTCAGGAGTTTACTCCGGGAGCGTGGATAGTTGAAATCGCATTCCCTGTTTTTCAGTAGTATAGCAGTACCTCAGTCCTGGCTTCCTCACTAGTGACCTGTTTTTACAGGTTGTTTGTGACCCCATCTAAACAGCCAGCATTGAGCTTTGGTTTTTGAGATGTGCATCACCGTTGCATTCTGGAATATCTTGAGTGAGCTAGGAAGAACCAAAGAGATTTTAATAAAGGAGGAAATTTTTCAAAAGTTTTGTTAAAACATAGTTCTACAATGAATAACTCCTTACAGACTATTTAGAATAGGCATTTTGAGTTTAACTTGATGTTCACTTTTGCTTTGCAATTAATCTTTAAGGTTAGAATTTTACAGTACTTATCCACATATAACAAAATAAGGTTAAACCATCATATCCAATCCTACTTGCTGAAAACTAAAGTAATATAAAACTGCACTATACAGGCTGTACTGTAATACCTAGTCAAATTTATTTGTGTTAATCTCTGGTTTTCTTTAAACATTTATTGTGCTTATATCAGTAAAATCTCCTACATCTTGTTTTCTATTTCCAATTTCTAGTATTAGAACTTTTCTCTTCATAATTTTCTCTCCCGAAGTCTGAATTCTGTGACAGGGCCAAAGCACTTACAAATTCACCAATTTAAGACTGATAACTCCAGCACAAACGATGCTAGAAGAATAATTAATGCCTTAAGGCTCTTTGGGTCAACTACCCCCAGATGTTCATTAATACTCAGGAAATATTCTGTGCTTCAGTCCTTTTAGCTTTGTTTACTGTGATTGGCATTTATTCTACTTATAATCAAATGTGAGTATTGTAGTCACCTTCTTGTTTAGAGGGATTTTTTCTCAAATCATTAGTATGTAAATGCTCATGGGTATTATACACAGAATACCTGCATACTGAGATGAGAATATATATTCCTACATTTCAATATACTCAGGGAGAGTGACTAAGGGAGGCCAGTCTGAAATTTAATTTGGTTTTACCCAACTATTTGTTTCAACCTGTATTTAAGCATAATTTGGTGTCAAATGTAATCTAGTCACTTCCTAGAATAGTTAGTTCAAGGTGTATATCCTCTTATGAATTCCATACAGCTGTAGAATCATTTGCTTGCCCAATTTAAAGAGGATTTCCCAGAGGGTAGTCTGTTTATAGAGATAAGGACTAAACCAAAATATTTTGGACAGCATATTATACATCTCTCTAGCATATAAAATTGTAGGAAGTGGTGAATGTGACAATGAATTTGTGCAACCTGTATTTGTATTGGATAAGTGTATTGCTGCTACAAGACACTTCTGCCTGAATTCACACCAAACTTAAGTACAAATGAAGAAGCAGAAAACACGAGTCCATTATATTTTAAACTTTAATAACTAATTGGGAGTCTGCCTCACTAACTAGTTAAGATCACCAAGCAAAATCTCCTTCATGGGCTCAGTATTCTCAAAAAAGGAAAAAAGGGGCATTTTGCTCACAATAACCTTTCTACGTATGCTGCCAAAAGAGTAAGGCAGGCCTACACTAAAAAGCTAGGTCAATGCAGCTGTGTGAAAAATCCCAAGTGTAGATACAGCTAGGCTGTTGGAAGAATTCTTCTGTCAACCTAGTTACTGCTTCTCAAGGAGGGTGATTACCTAAAATGACAAGAGGACTCCTCTTGGCCTAGATAGTGTCTACACTGCAGCTGTGCTGCTGTAGTGTTCCAAGTATAGACAAAGTCTAAGGACATCAATGAATAGTGAGCCTAACCCATTCCCAAAGCCATTAACTGCTTATTAACGTCAAAACATAGGAGCTACCGAATCAAAATAACCCCAGGGAACAGCGTTTCCAGCTCTCGAATGTCTGATCCCTTGGAACACAGCTTTTAAAATACCTCAGGCCATGTCTATATTACAAACTTTTGCCAATCTGTTACATCACCATAAAACCATTACAGTTAGTACAGCACTTGTGTGTGTGCATACTTGGCTCCTTGAATTAGTGCTGTGTACTCTCACCAGGAGTGCTTGTGTCAATGCACAGTGCACTGCACCATGGGTAGATATCCTAGTGTGCAATGCTCTCCCTCCCCCCCGTGCAGTGCTCTGACTCTTGGGAAGTTTGGCAATGCATGGTGGGGTGGAAATGAGTCACCCCGGGGTGAATGGGAGCAAGGGGTCAACTTCCTATTATGGGATGGAGACAGTTGCATGCTATCTATATCTCATAGTTTTTGTGCCTTTTAAAAAAATCCCATAAACCCACACAGCCCTTCTTGCTGTCCTCCATCTCTGACAGAAGCATGGAGCCTGCACAGTTCTGCACTATTGTCAGGAGTATTGTAAGCACGGGATGCACGATCCTCAGGTATTTGCAGAGCCTCAAGAAAAACCAAATCAATGGGGAATATGATGATTTTGTGGAGGACAAATTGCTGTAGGACATAGCGAGAACCAATTCAAGGTTGGTGGTGGTGTTCATGGAGCAGCAGCAGCCAATGGTGGAGTGCTGCTTCTGGGCCTGAGAAATGAGCACTGATTGGTGAGACTGCATTATTATGCAGACTTGGGATGACTAGCAGCGGCTGCAGAATTCTGGGTGCACAAGACCTCATTCCTGGATCGATGGGCTGAACTCATGTCAGCCCTCCAGTGCAAAGACACCAGGATGAGAGCTGTACTGACAGTGGAGAAAGGAGTGGTGACCACACTGTGGAAACTTGCCATGCTGGAGTGCTATTGGTCAGTGGGGAATCATTTTGGAGTTGGAAAATCCACTAGTGGGGGCTTTGTCATGCAAGCGTCTCCTGTTACGCAGGACTGTGACTCTCTGCAATATGCAGGACATAGTGGATGGAGTTGCAGCAATGGGGTTCCCAAAATGTGACAGTGATAGAAGGCATGGATATCCCCATTTGGTACAAGCCCAGCTTGCCACTGAGTACATCAATAGAAAGGCCTATTCTTCTGTGATTATGCAAGCACTGGTAGATCACTGGGGATGCTTCACCAACATCAGTGTTGGCTGGTCAGGGAAGGTGCAAAACACTTGCATCTTCAAGAACACAAGACTGTTCAGAAAGCTACAAGTAAGGACTTTCTTCCCTGACCAGTGGATTACCATTGGCAATGTTGAAATGCCAGCAGTGATCCTGGGGGACCCAGCCTGCACTTTGCTCCCTGGCCCATACACTGGCCACCTCTACAGCACCAAAGAAAGATTCAACTACTGGCTCAATAAATGCAGAATGATAGTTGAATGTGCTTTTCGTAGACTGAAGGGACGCTGTCATAGTTTACTCACAAAATTGGACTTCAGTGTGTGTGTGGGGGGGAAACAAAATCCAAATTGTTATAGCTGCCTGTTGTGTCCTTCATAACATCTGTGAAGCAAAGGAGAAAGTTGCTGCAGGGTTGAGAGGAAAGGTAGAGCAGCTGTCTGTGGAGTTTGAGCAGCCAGACACACAGGTGGGTAGAACTCAACACAGAGCTATACAGCTCAGGGGAGCTTTGAAAGAGCACTTTAAGAGTGATCCACAGAGATGCATTGTAGTGCACTGTTCTCTCCCTGACCTTGCTGTTTTGGGACTTTTTAGGAATTTTGTGGAGCTTGCTATACTTTTGATTATTACTGTGTTTGTCACTGCTCCTACAAGTTGTCACACTGTACAGTAACAAGTACGTGAGTGCTTTCAATACCTCTAGGCACTCTTCAGGATATTTTGTGAACTAATAAAGATGAATTAATTTCCAAATTAAACCAGTTACTCAAGGAAAAATTTGTGCAATTTAAAAGCAAATACATTAAAAACTTAATAAATTATTGAAACATCACTTAACATTCATGTCCATTTTAGCTACCCCTACAGTAACCGTGGCTTTCACAGATCAGAGTATATGAAGCAGTGATTGCCCTGTATAGTCCCTCTTGTCTCTCCTTTATCCCTGATGCAATTGCCAATGTTTCCCCCCCACCCCAGATTCCAGCCCTTCACCCAGTTCTCCACAGTTCAGGTTTACCTGTGGGCTTGTCTCCTGCCCCTGTTCAACCTAGTTTAAAGCCTGCCTTACTAGGTTAGCCAGTCTGTATTGGAAAATACTCTTCCCCTTCCTTGATAAATAGGCTCCCATCTCTGCTCAGAAGTCCTTCTTCCCAGAACAGAATCCCATGGTCAAGGAAGCTAAAGCCTTCCTGTTGACACTATCCACACAACCATGAATGAACCTCCATACTGTGTCTGTCTCTACCTGGACCCCTACCCTTGATTGGAAGGATCAATAAGAATACACCTGTGCCCCCAACACCTTCACCCTCACTCCCAGAGCCCTTTAGTCACTTCTGATCTTCTCAGGGTCACACCTTGCAGTATCATTAGTCCCCACATGGATGAGAAGCATGGTGTAGTAGTCAGAGGGCCAGATGATCCTCTGCACACGATCCACAACAAACCACTGCGCTCTCATCTACACAGGGATAAGAAACCTGCACCTGGCCTGGGTCAGCTGATCATGGGGCTCAGGCTCCAGTGTTGAAAAATTACTATGTAGACACTTGGGCTTGGGCCTGAGCTCTGGGACCCAAAGCTCAGGCTCAAGCCCGAGCCCAAATGTCTACACAGCAAGTTTTAGCCCTGCATCCTGAGCCCCAGCAAGCCTGACCTGGGCCAGCTATGGCCATGCTGCGGGTCTTTCATCCCTGTGTAGATGTACCCACTGTCCCCTGGTGTGGAGCAGTAAGGGTAGAGATGTGGCCCTTGAAGCCATGTGGAATGTTCGGGGTGGTGGTGTAATGCTATAATGAAGTTCTCCAGGGACTGCAAAGGGAGGTGAGCCCATGATTGTTGAACCTGTAGGTCCACATGAGTCTGCAGCATCTGTATTTGCTGCCAGAGTAGCTCCATTATGTCCTGGTGCATCTCCCTGTCCTTTTCCTGCTGGGAATTCTGGGCCTTTCTTCTGTCCACTGTCTGCAATATTCACCATCCAGGCCCTTTGCTTATGGTCTGATGCAGCACTGGCTCACAAGATCTCACTGAACATGTCATCTGGAGTCCTCTTCTGTCTTCTCCTTATCTGATTCAAGCATTCCTTCAGTGTGGAGGGGGCCACCCCGCAAGGCCACAGTGGCATCAGCTACAAATAACACAGAGAAGTACCATTGTCACAACAGAAAGCAAAAGTTAAGATTCAGAAATTCCTTCCCTTGTTCCTCTAAAATTTTAAACAAAATGTATTTCCTGACTGTTCTGCTTGGGAGTGCACCAGCCATCCTGAGTTTGGACTTCCAGAGGTGAGGGAATAGCTCATTTGGATGAAACTGAGTATAGGGCAATGACACTGAATTCTGGCACCATTGTCCACAGGTGGTGGTGATTTTTGCTGATATCTCACTCCTGTGGATAACAAAGGCACAGAGAAGCCCCCGAGGCTTGTATGCTGCTAGCCTGTTCATTGCAATGGTGCCTGCCAAAATTATCACTGACTGGCATGGGAAAGTGTCCTATCATGGAGGAAGAAATAAGGCTGCCGTCCCTAGAAAACTTTGGAAGAGGACTGCAGAGTACCTCCATGAAGGTACCATTCAGGAGGATTTCAAGGGACATCGCTGTGTATATAAACTACTCTGCATGGTCACCCCTACCTGACTGTAAAGCTACCACTTCTAATACAAGTACATTTAATGAAAAGTCAATAACTGTGTCCTGTTAAGCTGGAGGATCATCCATACATCATTGTAATGGGAAATTACTTCCCCTTCATCAGGCTCACCTGTGTTCAACTGCCAGGACTGACTGAACTGGCAAAACAGGTCTTGCCTCGCAACATAGCTGGATCTCCCGGTCACATGTCCTTCTTCCTCCTCTATCTCTTCCTGTTCCTTGCTGTTCATGCCAGGGGCCTGTGACGTGGGCTTCTGATATGCCTGCATAGTTCTTTCACTGGGTACTGCTTCTGAGCTCTGTCATACCCTTTTTTCTGCATCCCCCATGCAATCTTTTCATTGATGTCCACATATTTATGGCTGATCTATAGCTGTGCTCGCACAGCCTTTTCTCTCCACAGTCGCAGGAGAGCCAATATCTCCTGACTACTCCCAGCTGGAGTGGGTAGTCGGCATGGTCATCTGTGCAGTTGCACATAATAATGAAGAGCTGCTAGGTGTGCTCGCCAAACTGGACAATCCACAAAAGGCATTTAAAAAATGTGGGACTTTAAAGGGGAGCATAGTGGGTCTTCCATTCTCCATGACCCCTGGGCAGTGGAGTTCGCAACTGTGGCTAGAGCAGTCAGTGTTGGGCATTGTGGGACAGCTGCTGGAGGACTGTTAGGATTGACATAGATAATGCAGTGTATACACTCATGCTGCATCAACTTCAGCACATTGACCATGGTTCAATGCTGCTTGGGGATGTGGAGTTACCATGTTGCTGTAGCAAGGCACTTATATTGGTGGGTAACAAATTTAAGTGTAGACACATGCACAACTAGGTCTATACAAAGTGGCTTATGCTAACCTAACATTGTCTAACTCAGTCTAACTTTATCCAACAGAGATAAACATTAAAAACTGAGGAGAACTAAACCCAGCAGCATAAACTTTTACTAATAATTCAAAGGCTTAACTACCCTACCTCTTGGCTTGCAGCCAGCATGTCACAAGCTCAAAAGATGACTTTTTAGCATCCTCTGCCTATTGACTAAGTATTAGAGTCTTACAAACCACTACATGTAACCACTAAGGGCTCAGTTGTGCAAATTCTGAACTCGTATGTATGTGTAAGGATTACTTGCATGAATAATGGTTTCTGGGTTTGGGCTTGTAGCAAGGCAGTTATCCCGCTCCGGTGGAAAAAGCTAGGCTGATTGGGGAAGCAGCCACAGCTGGGGTCATGCCCAGTCAGGCAACAGCTGGCCCTATAAACAGGGCTGTTAGCCAGGAGCTGTCAGTCCCTCTCTCCAGCCTTGGAGGGAGAAGGACTTAACTGCCTGGGAGAAAAGGGTATCTGAAGCAGAGCAGGGCTGGGGAAAGGCAAGAGGAGCTGTAGAGCTCCAGCCTGGCAACTCCCCAGGCTGCAGGCCTTGTTAAAGGCCCAAGGCAGGTACTGGGGCTAAAGAGGTGTAGCCCGGGCTTAGGCAGAGGCAGCTGGTCCAACCCCATTGCCAATGATGAGTCTCCATTGCAGACTGCAGTCTGCCCCAGTGAAAGGGGGCTAGATGATGACTGGCTGTAGCCATTGAGGCAAGGTGGGCTTAGAGGGTTGGGGGTTCCCCTGGCAGGGGAGACCTAGAGCGTGGGGACTGCTGTGAGACAGAACCTCTAGGATAAAGGAGCACCGGGGTCTGGGAGGGACATGGGGCCTGAGGCAGGCGAGCCACTGGCCAGCAGAGGGTGCTCTGAGGCTGGAAAAGAGCTAATTCCCAGAAGACCAGCAGGAGACGTGGCACTGGTGAGTCCCTTGTCTGCTACAGGCTCAAGGTGGCCAAAAAGGGGACACTGTGTCTCATATTGCTAGGGTCCTTTCATTGGACTATTCTCAGTAGTAAAACAGAATATTAGCAGGATTTGAGGGATTTGTTGAAATACATTGGTCAAACAAAATGTTATTTCTGTTTTGAAAGAGATTGATGGCATTCCACGTTTGTATTACAGGGAATGTTTCTCAAACTGGCACACTTTTAAAATGGATCAAACTTTTTCACTCTGAGCATAATATCCAGCATTATTAGCTACCTGATTTACACAAACTAAAATCTTTCAGGATATCCTGCAGCATGCCCCAGGTCAGTTTAAGACACAACTATTCAGGAATTCTCTGTTTCAAAGTACTGGTCTGAATAAGGTATTTCCGGGATGTTAGAACATTTCTGTTTGCTATGAATGTACAAGACCCAACCAACAGTAAAATCCAAAACCACAACCCCCAAAACATACAAGACCAAACAGTGCATATGTGCAACCCTGACTTCTGTGTTCTGTATTCACAAATTATGCACATCATGTGCTCTGCCTTCTCAAATTATGCACACAACTTCTACCCATGGACTTTTAAAAATTCAAACTGCAATAATGGTCAAATAATGGAGGGTTAGAGTGAGACTTTATGTTGAGTCCTCTATAAGGGCTACCCAAGGATATTTTTAACCATCTGCAGTACCACCAACATTTAAAAAAATATTATGCATTAATTTGAGTAAATGTTGGCCTTTCTCAAGAAGGATTCACTTTGTCATAGATACAGTATTTGATATGATTGTCTGGGTTGTGTGGCTTTTTATCTGGTTCTTCCTTTTATGTGCTATTCTTAGCTGCATATTTCTTTTAGTCATTTCATTTCCAACAAGTCCAATCTGATCACATGTGAAAAGGTCACATTAGTGAGAAAGTGTGACTGAAACACGTCATAGTACCCTTTCTTGGATTTAATGTAAATCCTCTTGATGTTAAAGGGAAGAAAAACTGCAGAGTATGACACGGCATGTAAAAAAATACAGCACAACCATCAGCTGAATGTGTACACTTATGAATGTTCAGTTCAGGTGCTGCTCAAACCTAAATAGCTAGAGAAAGGGTGAAGAAGAGAGTGTGAGCTTCTGCTGAAGTGGTTATCTAAAGAGCCCGAGTCTTCACTGTTGGAATTAGTAGACTTTAGAGTGTCAGCCACTTTAAGTTTTAATGCTGCTTTTATATATCCATAAATAACATTTTTAGAATCTTGGGGGTAGGGGGAGAGCAGTGTTGTATGTAATTTCCTATGATATTTAAAAGAGAAAAAGGGGAAAAACAAATTATATTATGTGCATCTGTATCTCTACCCAGTCATGCATCAACAACAGCATTTGAAATCTGAATCCTCAGCACTGCAGCACAGACTGCTGCCGTTTGAGCTGCAGGGCTAACTAAATTAGCTGCTGGTAGAAATCTGTTATCCCAGAGTGGGAAGTGGGCTGCTGAGGACACAGGAGGAGCCTGGCCCAGGGTACAGATGAGTTGCTGGACTACATGCTGGTTATGGGAGAAGGCAGGAGGGAGCCCAACACATTTCTCTGCCTCTACCCAGGAGTTGAGAATGCTCCTGCCATGTATGGTGCCACCTGTGGAGGAGCAGGGCAAATGTGTCATTGGGACCATGTATAGACTCTGGAAAGGTTGAGGAGAAACCCATCCCCGCTTCCTTTCTTCCTCCTTACCCCAGTCATTTTTACAGCTGCTCTGGCAGCTCCAGGCATTCCCAGTGCATTGTGTGGTGGTGGTCATGGTGCTGCTGCTGAGGTACCAGGCTCTGCAAGGAGAGAGCGGGAGGTGTGTGAGAATACTGCAGAAGGAAAATAAGAGGGGTGGGTGTCTTAATTAGAAATAGGCCCAAACCTAAACCCATGTACGGTTAGGGAGGGATATAGAGCCCGAACATGGATTTAGGGTTCTAATCTCTTGGCTGTGTAAGAGGCAGAAATAAAGCACTTAATCGCCACACCATTATATTTAGGTAATTTTTTTTGTGAGGGTCTGAAATCTGTAAAGATCCCTGTTTGGCAGCTTGGACCTCTCACTTCAAACTTTCTTGCCTCAAAGGGGTAGAACAGGCCTGCACAACTCGTAAAGTGGCGAGGGCCATATTACTCCAAAGAAAATGGCTGAGGGCCGAAACCCTCCGGCCCCGTGGAAACACACCCCCCCACCCCCCCAGCGCTGCCCGCCCTGCAGAAACAACCCTTCCTTCCCCAGCGCTGGGGTGTGGAAGCCTGTAGAAGGGGAAAGAAACAGCGCGCATAGGGTGACCAGATCACAGCAGTAAAATAGGACCCGCCCCCTCCCTGCTCGGCCTCACCATCACGCCCCTCTTCACCCCCACAGGGGTCACTATATTACTGCACACAACAGTCAGTCAATGCAGTTGTAGATAAATCTCTGCATTATGCATTTTTGTATAACTTTTATATGACTTTGTATTGAACCTTGGCAATATGTTATAGCGGGCCCCCAATGTAGTATAATGAAGGTAAAAGAAAAATGTCTTTTTGCTAGAAGTAGAATAAGATCTTCCCCTCACTTTGTATTCAATTGCCCTGTTGAATGAATGAGGTGTGAATGAGGAAGGCGTGGAAGGCAGGCACCTCCAGACAGCTGCAACTCTTGGAGAGGGGATGGGAACCAGACCAAGGACAATCAAACTTGTCAGGTGGGCTGACTAGAGAAGAGCAAACATACTGACAGCCTCAGGGGTTAGAAGCAAGCACCTTCCTTTGGGAACACCCTCTTTGGAGCATTGGGACAACCCCCAGCCCAGAGACAAGCAGCAAAAAGGACCAACAGACAGTCCCAGATTTTGGGCCGCACAGTGAGCCCACCTATTCACCCCACCGCGGGCCGCACAGTGAGCCCACGTGGACCACATGTTGTGCAGGCCTGGGGTAGAAGGTTTTTGAGAGGGTTCTTGTTGTAACCAGGTTGGTTTACTCATCAATAATAACGTTAATAATTATTAATAGTACATCTTATTGTACATTTTAAAAAATCGATGAGTTTTATGTTTTGAAATAAGAACCCAAAATGTTTAGGCAATAAATGGCTCTACAGTTAGAGGCTCCTGAGATTATCTTTGGAATTATCTGGGGAGTGGACACTGTAGGTTTCAAAGATGTCTAACTGGGTGATTGGTCACCTAGCCTCACTAGAAGATCCCTGTACGAACAGGCATGTGGTTACATGACTCCAGAATATATTACGGTAGGCTGGAAGGGGGGTGAGGGCGAGGAGGAAGTAAAATAAATTATTTTAAATGGCAACCTCAGAAGAATTTAAAGGGAACAGAGGGATTTCAGGGAGCTGAGAATAGAACTTCAGTCAGACTGACCGTCATCCCATTTGGCCATCCTGACATATATATATATATATATATATATATATATATATATATATATATATATATATATATATATATATATATATATAGTACATCTATTCCCTAGGGTATAGATTTTTCAAATTACTATATCTGCACCTTTTCAGGTAGATATTTTGGTGACTGTGTTTTATCATATATAATTTTCTATTTTGGTGTAACCCAAATGATGTATAAAAATGCACAATATCTGCTGAAAAAAATGTTTGTTTATTCCTGTACTGCTCCCATCTGAGCTTCTATCATGCTGCTTCTGCTAAAGTAAGCAAGCTGAGACTGTAAAAACATTTGCTTTATTTAGTTGTCCTAAGAAGTCTGTCTGGCTTTCTTCTTTTTTGTATAATAGCTTTCATCTTTTTGCTGAGCTCTGTAAATGCTGGGGTGCCAGTCCAAGAACAGAGAGAAAAACCCACGCAAAAAATCAGAACACACTTGACATGAAGACAAACATGCCATTTTTGTTTTTTATTTTCTTAGGGTGAACCTAATGGGCTCTGTCTTCTTTGAGGCATATCTCTTGGAGTTTATTTGTTTTTTGTTTTTGGTAGAATGTGCTCTCATAAAGGTTCCAGACTGACCAAGTCTGACTTGTAACAACCTCCAGCATTCATTTAAAACAACATTTTTTACATTTTTTGGCTTGAAGACATGGGGTTTTGTTCTTTTTGCTGCTTCAATATTACAGTAAATGAATGCTTAATATGACGCAATCCAGTTTTTGCAACAGTGTTTTGCAGGAAATATTCATTTTTTTAATTGAAACCTTACATTAACTTGAATGTTTGCTTTATGCATTGTAAAGTTCAGGGATGCTTTTTTTTGAAATGTCACGACTGTTAAATAACATGATAGTAAATGGGGGTTTTCATAAGCACATTAGCCAGAGACCTTCAAGAATCAGGGATTTAAATTTACAAAACACAAGACTTCCTTCAGCAATGAGAATAATTGACTCAAAGTCAAAACTCACCATTTGTGTTTCATGAAATTAAAATATGAATGAAAAATCTGCTAGCAGGTACAGTCATACTGTTTACCCACTTAAATGTCAAAGCCTTGAAACTAATTGCCCAAACAGGTTTTTCAGTCCTGACATACTTGTCACATTTGGTTTTCTTAAAAAAGAATGAGCGGACATCACAGGTGTGAACTTTAAAAGGTTTTAGATTCTGAAAACTTTGTAAAGGAAAATTAGTGCTCAAGAGTTGCTGATTTCTTATTTGCTTTAGCATTATTTGGTATCAGACCTTGTTGATACTTCAGAGCCACTTTGAAGTCAACAGTAGTTAATGGGATTTCCATTTGGGCAGTTCTCTTTGCAGAATTTAAGCCTTAAGCAATAATGACTCACCAAGTGTTTTATTGCTATTTCATTTATTTAGACGATACAGATTGGCTGAGCATAGTTTTATTACAATGTGCTGGGCACTCTTGATGATTTCTTTAAAAATACTAAAATAAAATTCTCCCAGATCCATTCAAATGAACAGTGAAAACATAAATGCCCATAGTTGCCAACTCCATGGGTACTCCGGGGCTGGAGCACCCACGGGGAAAAAAAAATGGGCGCTCAGCCTCCCGATCACCTCTTCCTGCACTGCTCAGCACCTCCCGCCCATGAGCAGCCCCGTCAATCACCTCCTCTCTCTCCCTCCTTCCCAGCACCTCCCGCCTGCCGTGGATCAGGTGTTCAGTGGTATGCAGGAGGTGCTGGGGGGGGGGGGTGGGCGGGGAGGAGAGAGGGCAGGGCGTGCTCAGGGAGGGGGTGGGAAGAGGTGAGGCAGGGCTGGGGACTTGGGGGAAGGGATAGAGTGGGGTGGGGCCTAGGGCGAAGCAGGGCTTGAGCACCCCCCAGCAACTCATAAAGACTGTGCCCATGTAAATGACTGAATTAACTGACCTCCCACATGATCCCCTAGTGTTCCACACTCAGCTCTACTGAACACCAATTTCCTCACAAGCCAGGGAGAAACAGTGGGTCATGCATTGTGCCCTCAAGCCTAACAAACTTGGGCTATTACAGATCTAAGGAGGTCGGGATGGGAGGTGGTAGGAAGTACATCCCACAGTTCAGGGGTCTTAATGGAGAATGCCCTGCCAACCATCCCCCTTCTCTTCAGCTTAAGCTCAGACAACTTTGCTGACCACCACAGTTGTGGTCAGCAATGTCAGACAGGAGACAGTGTCTTAGATGGGTGGGTCCCAGACTGCTTAGAAATGTATACACTAGCACCTTTAGAAATGTTTCTGTAGGGAAAAAAATCCACCCGTTTTTCCAATTTGAATTTCTAAATGATGATGATTCAAGCAGTACCATACTTAGCTTGGTTGAAACAGATTCTGGCTTTTTGTTTGTTGGCATTGGACAGCATTCCTTAACTGGCCAGAGGGAGTGCTATTGAGAGAGGTTTTATATGTAATTTAATTGTTGATCTATGGACAAATTCTTTGCTTGGATGGGTATTTGAGGATGATTAAGACATGCCTTTACACACACGTGTGTGAGAGCATGCGAATGAACTTTATTATGCCCTATCCTCCTTTCGCTGTTCAGAGATATCAGAGGAAATAAGCAGCTTACTGTGCAAGGCAGGACAGAACTGTAGACCTTGCACTCAGGAGAGCACAAGGAATGCACCCCAAATGCTTCCAATGACAGAAAATAAGTGGAGGGAGGGTGGAGAGTAGGAAGAGCCATGTCTGCACATCTCCTGCATACACCCATCACGCGCTGGTCAATGGCGCTGGCTGGTTCACACAATGAGGAGTTGTGGTCACCATTTGAATGGGTGTATTCCTCTCCGTGAGTTACAACTAGGGTGTGCTGAAGGCATTGTGCATCTCTCAGGCAAAATTCCTTTTGGTGTCCCTCTTGGGGTGATGCAAACTTATGCAATCCCCCTTACCATAGGTTGCATGCTAAAAGCATAGAATCATAGGAATGTAGGACTGGAAAGAACCTCAAGAGGTCATCAAGTCAACCCCTTTGTGCTGAGGCAGGACCAAGTAAGCCTAGACCATTCCCGAGAGGTGTCCGTCCAACCGTTCTTAAAACCCCTCCAGTGACAGGGTTTCCACAAATGTCCCTTGGAAGCCTAGTGAACTCACCTTAGAGTAATTTAATTTTAAACCACATTTCCCTAGTTTACTTATAAGAATGTCATGTGGGACCGTGTCAGAAGCCATACTAAAATCAAGATATATCATGTCTACTGCTTTTTTGCCCATCCACTAGGCCAGTAACCCTGTCAAAGAAGGACATTAATTTGGTCCGGCATGATTTTTTTTGTTGACAAATCCATGCTGGCTATTACTTATAATCCCATTGTCCCCTAGGTCAGTGTTTCTCAACCTCTTTGATACCAGAGATCGGCTTGCTAAACTGTGTCAGGGAAATCTCAGGGACCAGATCAGTCACTGAGAGATACTGCTCTAGGTGCTTACAAATTGATCGTTTAATAATTTGTTCTAGTATATGTCAGGTATTGAAGTTAAGCTGACTGGTTTATAATTTCATAGGTCCTCCATTTACCTTTTTAAAGAGAGGTACTATGTTTGCTCTTCTCCAGTCCTCTGGGACCTCACCCATCCTCCATGAGTTCTCATACATAATTATTAACTGCTCCATGATTTCTTCAGCTAGTTCCCTAGGATGAATTTCATCAGGCTCTGCTGACCTGAATACATCTAACTTGTATAAATATTCCTTAACCTGTTCTTTCCCTATTTTGGCTTGCAGTCCTTCCTTCCTTGTTGGTAATACTGTGTGTATCTGGTCATCATCACTGTTCCCTGTAAACTGTGCATGTGTGTGCACACACAGATCCTAAACCCCGCACACACGGCGAAACACCGCACGTGCAAAAATTTGCATAAAGCACAACAATTTGCACAAGAAATTTTTTGCGCTCACGGCCTGTCAAAAACTAGAGGGAACATTGGTCATCATTACCTTTAAAATGAAGACTGAAGCCAAATAAGTGTCAAACACCTCAGCCTCCTTGATGTAATCAGTTATTAGCTCTCCTTACCTACTAACTAGAAAACCAACACATTCTTTCATCTTTCTGTTACTTCTAATATATTTAAACAACCTCTTCATATTAGCTTTTATGTCCCTTGTTTGTATGTCCCTTTTTCGTAGAGACTGTCCAGTTTGGCCAACAAATAAATGGACACAAAACTGACATCCAGAATTATAACATTCAAAAACCAGTAGGAGAACATTTCAATCTCCTTGGACACTCAATAACAGACTTAAAATTAGGCCTGAAAACTGGTCACTACAAAAACTAATTTCTCTCTGCTGATACTCACACCTTCTTGTCAACTGTTTGAAATGGGCCACCTTGTTTACATTGGCCTCATTACATGAACAGCCTGGGAGTGGGGGTTCTCACAGTGGAGCTGGCTCCCAGACTTGAGGATTGGAGTGACCTAGCAAATCACTGGTCCAGATAACACCAGGGGAACATCACACAGACACTCACCACTAGCTTCACATTGAGAATCTTAAACCATGCAGAATCTGAATTGGGGCAGAGAATGTGGCTCAGTGAAATTAGTGGAGAAGCAGTGATAATGGTGATCAGTGAACCTTCAAAGCACTCTGAGCAAGATGCATTCTGTCAGAAATCAATAGAACATCTAATCATAGGAAGAATAGGTAAGAAATACTCATCAAAATTTCCACAAAATTGACCAACACCAGAAAGCATCAGAAAAACTTCAGGAAGCATCAAAACTTAATGGAGGATCATGCCCCAAAATCTGTATAGAGAAGGGACCCTTTGCAATAGCTCCATATCCTGTGCAGAGTTGGGGCTGAGCTGTCTCCTTGGTACTATTCACCTTGTATCCATGGAGGCCTTTTTGTTGGTGTCGTGATCCAGATGAAGGGGTCAGGGAGTGGGGAAAGTGTTGATGGGCCATAGGTGCCGACTCCGTGGGTTCTCTGGGGCTGGAGCACCCATGGGAAAAAATTGGTGGGTGCAGAGCACCCACCTGCAGCTCCCTGCCAACCCCACCCCCACATCCCGCTAACCTCCGCCTCCTGAGGCGCCGTGGCAGCCAAGCCGCTTTTCCTGGACTCACAGGCTTGCAGCGCTCCTCCAGCTGATCGGTGGCGGCAAGCCTGGGAGTGGGGGAAAGCGTAGTGGTGGTGCCTCGGTGGAGGGATATGGAGAGGAGGCGAAGGGCCTGCCTCTGCCTCCGCCTCCTCCCCATACCACTCCCCCGAGGCGCCACCTCTGCACTTCTTCTCCCCCCCCCCCTCCTTCCCTCCCAGGCGTGCCGCCACCGATCAGCTGGAGGAGTGCCGCAAGCCTGTGAGTCCAGGAAAAGTGGATTGGCTGCCGCGGCACCTTAGGAGGCAGAGGTTAGCTGGACGTGGGGGGGGGGTGGCAGGGAGCTGCCGGTGGGTGCTCGGCTGCTTCTCCCCCCTCCCTTCCAGGCTTGCAAGCCTGTGGGGGGATGGGAGAATACAGCACACCCAGGGGAGGAGGCGGGGGTGAGGATTTGGGAAGGGGTGGAATGGAGGTGGGGGTGGAGTTGGGGCAGGTCCGGGGGCCACCCACCGGTGCCGACTAAAGTCGGTGCCTATGTGATGGGCTAAGGGTGGGAGGGGATTTACATCACTTTCTTCTCTGGCTCTGCAGAACTCATCCAGTACAGTGGATGGTAATACAGCCTGGGACTGCTATCTCCTCTGTAGCACCCTTCATGTTTAAGGGAGGTCCCGGAGGCCACAGGGAATCCAGTGGAGCTGTGCTTTCAGGGAACATAGCTAAAACATACCAGTGGCACAGAGCTGCAGCAGAAATGTGAAGCTTTGTTGTGGGTGGCCCTGGACTCCCATGGATCCCTAGGGATTATTAGGTTTTGGATTTGTTTTGACCTAGTCCATTCTCATTTTACTCTACTTGTAATATTATGGCGATTTGCGGTCTAAACGTTATGATAACTGCGTTATCTAGTCCAACTGACTGCAAAGTGTTGGTCTCCAGAGAATCTCTAACATTAATAGGAAGATGCACTTACAAAAGTAATGTGCTAAAATCTTTAGAATACAAATAATGGTGATAATAGTTTATCTATAAATTCTTCAAATTTAAGAATTAAGGCCAAAATTTGAAGGTGCTTTTAAAAATCAGGCCATTTTAGGTACCTAAGTGTGGATTAATATAAATACCTCTATACACCCAAGTTTTAAAATGTTAGCATGTCTATAATACAGATGAAGTTATTTTTCAAAGTTCTGTTGTAAAGCGTCAGAGGTAATCTTAAAGGGTTCCTAGAATAAAAATGACTGCATTTTTTTATAGTCAATGGTAATTTTGTTTAGTCTAACCTTCCCTCCACCCCTAAGATTTTAGCCTACTTTTCAGAGTAAGTGTTCAAAATGCAACTAGAGGCATAAATCATGGAAAGAGGGTTGTTTTAAAGGCTTTATTCAATTCTCCAAATCACATTTGGCTGCTGCTGATTAATAATAAAAAAAAGACCACCAACCTTCATATTTGAATATAATCCTCAGGACATCTTTCCTGTATGACTTGTATGCATCAGTCCAAAGCCCCAGGAATCTGTGTCCTTTTAAGTAAGGAAGGATTAGAATTGGTAGAAAATGTTATGTATCAATATCAACTGCAAGGATCAGTAGGAATCTTGAATATTAACCAAATAGTATCATACAGAGAAAAAGATTTTTATAATCCTACTGCTTCTTTGCATTTCTTGTTTGAAAAGTTTTATGTACTTTCTAAGGGCACATGCACAATGTGTATCTTTGTGGTCCAGACTAAGACTAGGTATTGACTAGGGTCTGATTTAAAACCTGTTGAAATCAATGGAAATCTTTCCATTGGGATTTGTATCACACCCAAAAGCAGTTCATTTTGCAGGGCTGAAAGAATGTTGAGTTTTAAACAAAGATTAATTTAAACAATTTTGACACATTGTTCATTCCACATTTTCATTGCTACTTCATCATATGCAGCGGTTAGACACGTTAGTCTGAATTGGCTGTGAATTCCACTTGTATCTCTTGAAGCGCTGAATGCCCTCAACTCTCATTGACTTCAGTGGAAAATGTGAACACGGAAAACTTTGTGATCAAGCTCCTGCTCTCAAGGGTCAGGCAGGTATCACACACTATAGCATATCCTGTTAGGTGCTGAGAACCCTTGCAACTGAGTCATTGCAACTGATACTCATAAGCTCTGGCTATATACCGTTTTAAAGCACCAGATACATTTACGGTGCCAGTTGACTGTGAAGTGATTTTAAAATAAAATGTACAGTACCAGTTCATTTCACATACTCTTTGTCCCTACCCCACTGCCTGATAAATCACTAACATGGCATTACCAAATAGAGCGTCACTCAGAGCCAAGCTAATGCTGGCCTAGAACATCCCTAACGGGTGTTTGTCCAACTTATTCTTAACCCCACAACGATGGGGATTCCACAACATCTGGAACCCTAGTCCAGAGTTTAACTACACTTATAGTTAGATTTTTTCCTAATATCTAACTTAAATTTCCCTTGCTGCAGATTATGCCCATTACTACTTGTCCTACCTTCAGTGGACACAGTTATTATGGGATGCCTAGGGAACATAAAGATTGGGAGACTCATTGTGTTAGCCACTTTACAAACACAGAGTAGCAGACAATCCCTACCCTAAAGAGTTAGAAAGGGATATAACATACCTCTACCGGTATAAGATGGAGCAGATAAGAGCTTCAATCCTGCAGATACTTCAACATGAGCATAACTTTACTCATGCAAGTAGTCTCAACTCATTGAATCTGTGGGGTTTATCTTGCTACCATTAAAGTCAATGACACAACTTCCTTTCATATGAATGCAGAATCAGGCCCCATGAGATTACATGCCTGTAAAGTTACTCATTTCCTTCATTCTCAAAACTGAGCTTTACAATAATTGGTGAGAATCTCATATACCTGTTAATACTGGAAATTTTTAGCCTGGGACATTTTGAGAGACAAATCAAGGACAAACCTTTTAACTGTGGAGAAATACACTGCAGTTAGGAGAGCTTTTTGGAGACAGAATTGTAAAATGTGAACTACAGTGCTTAAAAAAAAGTCTGTCCCTTTTAAATGAGGACAGTGTAAAAATAGTAAGCATGCAGAGCTATATGTCACTGGAATTAACTTAAAAATAGATTAAAGCAAAGCAATCTACCACATACTTCTGAATGAATCATAGAATCTCAGGGTTGGAAGGGACCTCAGGAGGTCATCTAGTCCAACCCCCTGCTCAAAGCAGGACCAACCCCAACTAAATCATCCCAGCCAGGGCTTTGTCAAGCCTGACCTTAAAAACCGCTAAGGAAGGAGATTCCACTACCTCCCTAGGTAACCCATTCCAGTGCTTCACCACCCTACTAGTGAAAGTTTTTCCTAATATCCAACCTAAACCTCCCCGTCTGCAACTTGAGACCATTACTCCTTGTTCTGTCATCTTCTACCACTGAGAACAGTCTAGATCCATCCTCTTTGGAACCCCCTTTCAGGTAGTTGAAAGCAGCTATCAAATCCCCCCTCATTCTTCTCTTCTGCAGGCTAAACAATCCCAGTTCTCTCAGCCTCTCCTCATCAGTCATGTGCTCCAGCCCCCTAATCATTTTTGTTGCCCTCCGCTGGACTCTTTCCAATTTATCCACATCCTTCTTGTAGTGTGGGGCCCAAAACTGGACACTACTCCAAATGAGGCCTCACCAGTGCTGAATAGAGGGGAATAATCACGTCCCTCGATCTGCTGGAAATGCCCCTACTTATACAGCCCAAAATGCCGTTAGTCTTCTTGGCAACAAGGGCACACTGTTGACTCATATTCAGCTTTTCGTCCACTGTAACCCCTAGGTCCTTTTCTGCAGAACTGCTGCCCAGCCATTCAGTCCCTAGTCTGTAGCAGTGCATGGGATTCTTCCGTCCTAAGTACAGGACTCTGCACTTGTCCTTGTTGAACCGCATCATATTTCTTTTGGCCCAATCCTCTAACTTGTCTAGTATCCCTACCCTCCAGCGTATCAACCACTCCTCCCAGTTTAGTGTCATCTGCAAACTTGCTAAGGGTGCAGTCCACACAATCCTCCAGATCGTTGATGAAGATATTGAACAAAACCGGCCCCAGCACCGACCCTTGGGGCACTCCACTTGATACCGGCTGCCAACTAGACATGGAGCCATTGATCACTACCCGTTGAGCGCGACCATCCAGACAGTTTTCTATCCATCTTACCGTCCATTCATCCAGCCCATACTTCTTTAACTTGCTGGCAAGAACACTGTTGGAGACTGTATCAAAAGCTTTGCTAAAGTCAAGAAATAGCACATCCACTGCTTTCCCCTCATCCACAGAGCCAGTTATCTCATCATAGAAGGCAATTAGGTTAGTCAGGCATGACTTGCCCTTGGTGAATCCATGCTGACTGTTCCTGATCACTTTTCCCTCCTTTAATGGCTACATCCAAAAATGTGCATAGCTTTTTCTTTGATTCACCTTATCACAAACTTTTTTTTTGTGTGTGCATCCTATAGACATTTAAGACTTTTTTCTTCTTGTAGTGCAGAAGTCTCGTGCATAGAAAGCATGATAGTTGCTTTGTTTCTTCTTCTTTTCACATGTAGGGTCATTCAGCCTATCATTATGAATACAAGTTCTTCTTAGTTCTTTGAAAAGGACAGGAACTGAGGGGTATGCCAAAAATAATGAATGTCAAATGTGTCCTGTAGCTAAAATAATGCCTGGTTCCTCTGCAATTTAGAACTCCAGCTTGGCAGAAGTCATCCGGTTCATAAACCTTTCCTTATTTTGAAAATCCATATCCTATCATGAAGATTTCTTTTAACTTTGCTCACAATTACAATAATATGAAATCCGTATTATCTGTAAACTGCTAACATTAATTTGTCATAGGTTTAGGGTTTTATCATACTACACATTTTCTCCTTGTTAATAAAAAAAAAGCTATCCACACAGAATGCAGCACCTTCAATTTGTACTTTAAGAATTAGGGAAGACTTGAAAATCAAATAGATAAAATGAGGGAATTCCAATGCACATTTGCCAGGTAATAGGCACAAAAGATTCATTCAGGCAGAATTCCAGTTCAACATATTTTACCATGGACTATATCAAGTCTTGTGCAGCTATAATTAATTATCCAATTTGACATATACACACTACAACAATTCCAATGTGAACCTTATGAGATACTGGTTCTTGATTCCTGAAGCCCTCTCAGTGAGTGTAATCCTGAACTTATTGTTTCAAAATCCATTTTTCTGAGGAATTTCCTTAGTTCCCTTTAGCAATGTAGGACAAATCCTGTTCATTTTACTCATGTGAGAAGTTCTCATTCTGTGCAGTCTCTGGATTACTGTCTCCTAGGGTGACCACCTGTCCTCTATATTAAGGAATGTCCTTTACTTAGTGCCTATTTCTCTGCAAATCATACCTGGTAAGTTGCTACCAGGAAGCAATCAGTTAGGTAATGTGTGTTTAAGCAATATGTATTAAAAGGTTTTTGTACTGCGATACAAATGTATTGTATTGGGCCATGGTTGTGGGACAGCACCTGCAAAGGGAAAAATAAAGGTTTGCTCTATAGTTTTCCTAAATTTGTTGTCCTTTTTAATATGATACAAGAACAAGGGCACATTCAGTCAAGTTGAAAGACATTACATTTTAAAAAGAGAGCCTGTGGAGCTCAATGCCATGGGATATAATTGAGGCCAAGAGCTTAGCAGGTTTCAGAAAGGATTTGAGATTCCTATGGATAATGAGAACATCTAGAATTGCAATGGTAAGGATTAAAGCACTAAACAAAGGAATAATAAGTAATAACCCTGACAAGCTTTATGTCCTTATGTTCTGATGCATAAGCCAACCTGTAATTGGGAGGTTAGGAAGAAACTTTTCCTGTGGAAAGTAGCATAACTGCTTACTGCAGGGCTCCTTGTACCTTCTGAAGCCCCTGGTAGTGGCAGAAACAGGATACTGGACTGAATCACCATTGACATTTCCTATGATTCTGTGTTCCTATTTTCTTGAAATATCGATGTTCACTCTACCACTTACAGTCCACTTCTGATCTTCCCCAGTTGGTTCTTATTGTAGCCATTCTCCAGGTAGCTCCTGCTCAGCCTACAACCTGCCTTTGCAGCTATGTTCTCTTGTCCCACTACCATCAGCAGGGTCATTTTCTACACCATCCTTTTTCCCATACACAACCAGGCCAGCCTGCACCATGTCTACCTCCCAGATAAGTAGAAGAGGGCTCTTTCATACATTTTAACTAAATCTGAGGCAGTTATTATCAGGGTCACCACGATGGGATAATTTGGAAGGGAGTAATTTCAAAAGGGGTGAGATTTTTAAATGGCTCATTGAAACATATTAAAGAGAGAGCAAGCAGGGTTGAGCTGAAACATGTAAGGAAGGTGGAGAGGTGGACTGATGTATGCAGGGAAGGGGAGAATCAAAAGCACACCGGAGTTTTTAAGGCAAGAATGGGATGCAGTTGATCTTCATCTTTACTCTTCTTGTCCTTTCTGCCAGGGCCCTGCAGGATTCTGCCACACTCTACTTATCCATCTTTACTTCCTTTTGTGTCACCATTCCTCTCCACATCTCCTCAGGTTGCATCATGAGAGATGCAGTCTGGGCAGCAAGCCTGGCCCATAGGAGAGAATGGCTGCTTGAGACACCTGAACTACAATTCCCAGAAGGCAATGCAGCCATGTAAGGAAATGAGGTTTAAAGATGAACTGACTCCAAACAAAAGTTTTGGGTCAGTCAACAAACTGAAATAGTTTGATTTGGGCCAAAATGACCTGAAATTAAATATTTTATATAGATTTTCATGACAGAAAATTTAAAAAGTTCAACATAATTATGAACAATTTCAATATTGGAGAAATTGGATTTTCCCATTGAAAAAATCATTTTAGTGGAAAATTTCCAATCAGGTCTACCAACTTGTATTGGTAGGTCTGACGGGCAGTTGGGAATAAAGGATTTGGGCCAGATTCTCTGCTGTATCTAGCTTCTGCTAGTTGGAGCTTCTGATTATCTGTCCCAAACTTGGCTCCAGTGCAGTTTAAATAAACCCGGTGACTGCTGTGGTCTTTGCTGGCTATCTATGGTCCCCTCAGGACCATATGTCACATGGAGATGTCACGTCAGCTCTGTACACCTATCTCTGGGGTCCATTGTACTAAATGCAAATTTTATGTATTATTGTGGGCTTGCTCTAGGGGGCAATGTGATGTGAGGCCTGGGTGATCAAAGGACTGTACTGAACAATGTGCCAAACAAAAATATACTTTTGGGACAATATGTGCAAAATAGGAAATACATAAGGAGTGGTTAATGCAGATTCCCCACCTCTTGCTGTGCAAAAACCCTGCTCTGAGAAGCGTATCTTTGTTTTCTGATGTCATGTTTCTGGGAGACTGTCCTGTCTGATCTCCTGTTCCTGGGAGATCAAAAGCCAGAGCTGTATAAAGAAATAGATAGATAAATTGCCCAGCTGGTTGTTCTGGTTCAGTATCTGAGACTGTTATGAACTTTGTAATTACAGGAAAAACCCAGTTGTGGGTTTTGAAGGACTGACATCTACCAAGGCTGGAGTTGTGGTGACCTCTGGTAAACTTTTCAGCATCCATGTATATTCTTTTATTGTTTTTAATACGTTTTTGTAGTGCTTTCACCTTAAGATTAAATGTGCTAGCTTAGAAAAAGCTCTGTGGTAATGTGTAACTGTGGGCCATTATGCTATTCGTAGCCTCTGTAGAGAGAAAGCAAAGTGCAGGCGCTGACCTGCTTTTGCAGTCTGGCTCACTGGGAATATCACAGTGTAGGCAGGGAACTGTGCAACATGGAAAACCCTGGTCAGGAAGGAGAGTGATGCAGGTCTGTATCCAAGAGAGATACTGAGGAACTAGGAGCCTAAAGTGGGTGCCCCATAGAAAGGGAATACACCAGGGTCTTTAGAGAAGAAGGCGTAGGAGGAAGCTTGACTTGCTCTGTGTCTGTTGGAAACTTCCCCATGATGGGGCTATCCCCAGGAAAGGACTTGAAGTTGCTTCTCCCCTTGCACCATATGAGATGTGCAAAGGAGCACAGCTGGGCCAAAAATCTGGCTGTGTGTGAGAGATATATCTGTAAACAATTATAAAAAACTTGGCATTATTAAAAAAAAAACCACTTTTATGAAGATTTGGCCAATCACCACCTTAGCTCCATTCTCCTCTTATTTTTTTTTCTCTTAGATTGTTAGCAATCTGGGCAAAGACAAGGCCTCCTGGTATATTTGTTATAATGTCCTATTGGGGACCCTATTATAAACAATATCATCTGCAATATAAAATGAACAAAAGCTACTCAATTTAAAAAAATATTTTTGTAAATATAAGTTAATAAATGAATCCACAGGTTCATACTGAAACTTAACAGCAGTCATTCTGCTTTTACCATTGAGTTGTATGAGAATGTATTTATTCTTATTCTCCTCATCTTCACTTCTTTGAAATGAATCTTTCCATAAAATAACCTTTCTCTGGGGAGTCACCCAGTCACAGATCTATTGATGCTTTCAAATGTGTTTCTTATGATATTGTTTTTAGATACATATTTCTAAATATACATGTAATTAATCTATGCATAGCTAGCACATTTGGTACAATTATTCTTTCTAGTTGAAATAAAAATCCAGAAAATGTTGGGGTGGGAGGTTCACAAAACTTTACAACTTTTCCTAAATTTGCACAGATATATTCTGGTACATGACTTCCTGGTTTTCTAACTAGATACATAACTTTATATGTATATGTATTTTTTTATTTTGAAGAATGAAACAGATAAAAAAAATTACCATTTTTTTCAGAACTTCTCCCACAATTAGTTATATTTTTAGTGATGCCTTTTGAATGTAGCTTACTTCCTTCCTTCTCCTCCTCCTCTTCTTCTAGGGTCAGTTTCCTTTTTCTCATGCACAAACACACACACTGAGAATTTCTCCCACTACATGAAAATAAAACAATGCTTTGACTCATCTCAATTACTGGCCTTATGGGTATATCAGGTGAAAGAATAGGAGAAAGAGCCGGAGATCTTGAACTTAGTCTGGCAATAACATTTCAATTTAAACTGAAATAAACTAGCTAGGTAAAGTATTGACAGCTCACTGTAGCAAGAGCAGGTTGGGCTTGGCTGTTTTGTTGTTGTTAATAATATAAGAAGTTTGATCTAAACTCCAGAGATTTAGTCTGAAGGAAAGAGCTGCCTGCAACTGAAGGATGGATTAAAATGAGGCTAAAGAAATACGCAGGAATTTCTGAAAATAAGAGAGAAAAACTTGTAGCACCTTAGAGACTAACAAATTTATTTCAGCATAAGCTTTCGTGGGTTAGTACCCACTTCATCGGATGCATGGAATGAAACATACAGTAGACAGATATTTATACAGTCAGAGAAACATAAGGTGGAGGTGCATAGACCAACCTTAAGAGGCTAATTAATTGAGAGGAACCATAACAGCAGGGGAAGAAACCTTTGAAGTGATAAACAAGATGGTCACACAGGTGTGAATGAGGATCGTTAACTTAAGGGAAATAGATTCAATTAACGTAATGGCCGAGCCATTCCAGGTCCTTATTTAATCCTGAGGTAATGCAATCTAGTTTGCATATCAATTCGAGTTCAACAGTTTCTCTTTGAAGTCTGCTTTTCGAGTTAATCTGTCGCAACACTGCTACCCTCAAGTCTGTCAGTGAGTGATTAGGGAGGTTGAAGTGTTCTCCTACTGGTTTTTGAATGTTATGATTCCTGATATCAGATTTATGTCCATTTATTCTTTTGCGTAGAGACTGTCCGGTTTGGCCAATGTACATGGCAGAGGGGCATTGCTGGCACATGATGGCATATATCACATTGGTAGATGTGCAGGTGAATGAGCCCCTGATGGTGTGGCGGATGTGATTAGGCCCTGTGATGGTATCACTTTAATCGATATGTGGACAGAGTTGGCATCGGGCTTTGTTGCAAGGATAGGTTCCTGGGTTAGTGTTTTTGTTGTATGGTGTGTGGTTGCTGGTGAGTATTTGCTTCAGGTTGGGGGCTGTCTGTAAGCGAGGATTGGTCTGTCCTCCAAGATCTGTGAGAGTGAGGGATCATCTTTTAGGATAGGTTGTAGATCTTTGATGCGCTGGAGAGGTTTTAGTTGGGGGCTAAAGGTGACGGCTAGTGGTGTTCTGTTATTTTCTTTTTTGGGCCTGTCTTGTAGTAGGTGACTCCTGGGTACTCTTCTGGCTCTGTCAATCTGTTTTTTCACTTCAGCAGGTGGGTATTGTAGCTGTAAGAATGCTTGATAGAGATCTTGTAGGTGTTTGTCTCTGTCTGAGGGATTGGAGCAATGCGGTTGTATCTTAGAGCTTGGCTGTAAACAATGGATCGTGTGGTGTGTCCAGGATGGAAGCTGGAAGCATGTAGGTAAGTATACCGGAAACCTACTGACCGCTATAGGGTGGTGTTTGTGACCATCACTTATTAGCACAGTGGTGTCTAGGAAATGGACCGCTTGTGTGGACTGGTCTAGGCTGAGGTTGATGGTGGGATGGAAATTGTTGAAATCATGGTGGAATTCCTCAAGGGCTTCTTTTCCATGGGTCCAAATGATGAAGATATCATCAATGTAGCGCAAGTAGAGTAGGGGTGTTAGGTGACGAGAGCTGAGGAAGCGTTGTTCTAAGTCAGCCATAAAAATGTTGGCATACTGTGGGGCCATACGGGTACCCATAGCAGTGCCACTGACTTGGAGGTATATATTGTCCCCAAATGTGAAATAGTTGTGGGTGAGGACAAAATCACAAAGTTCGGCCACCAGGTTAGCCGTGGTAGTATCGGGGCCCAAGGAAGCAATGTGTGTAAATGTCTGCAGGATTGGGGCCCAAGGAAGCAATAATTTTACATAATATAGGCCCATATTCTCCCAAACTGAATTATGTATACAATAGCAAGAAGTTATTGAGCAATATTCTGTATCAGGAATTTCTGAGGACTGTAAGATGAGTTAATGGCCTAATCCTGCACAGTGTCTATTTGAAGAACTTCTGATGAAATCCCATGACTTTATCACTTGATGTTACTGGGAAGGTCACAGCAAACTTTAAACTTTCATGAAGTAAAATAAGCTGTAAATGAGTAAAAAGGAGAGAGAGAGAAAGCAACTTCAGTGAGGTTTTGCATGTGTGTAGTAAGGCTTGCAGGCTTGGGTCTTGTTTTTAACTCCAGACCATACAGCCTTTCTGGAACAGAAGGAAATAATATTTAAAGCCTTTTCCTTATAATGCAAACACCAATAATTTCATTTTCTGAAGAAAATGAAAGGTTTTTTTGGTTATATGAATCGTAATGCAAAGAAATTAATCATAATGTGCTTCACCTTTTTGCCCACGGGCACTTCTCTGCAGTTCAAATACTTTTGGTTCTTCTCACCCATGGAGCCTGCCTGTTAGAGAGACTTCTTACTTTTTTGGTATGAAGCTGCTTCTAAGGAGCAGTCTGTCATTTCACAAATCTCAATGCCCCAAGCAGAATTTTTAACCAAAAGCCTCCTTTCCATTCTTAAATGTGTATTGTTGGTTTTTTTTATTCCAGTACACAGGCGAGACCTGGAATCAAAGAGCCACATTCTGATCTAAGTTGCAATGAGATTGGTTGAGTTACTCCAGGTTTATACATTCATATAACTGAAGGCAGATTCTGACCCAGTCATTTTTGTCTATTTAGGTCTGTACAGAATTGGGGGAGAGAATTCTTAAGTAATAACAGAGATCCAGGACTCAGTGGGGGTGAAGTGTACAAATGTGTATATATAGAAGTTGGAATGGGCAGGTAGACAGCAAGGAATAACACAGCATGGAAGGCAGAAACTCTGGTGGTCTGCCCTATTGCAGTTTTGCTTTTTTTTTTTTTTTTAAATCATTTTGATCTTCCACAACAAGTCTGCATAAGTTAGTCTGCTTTGAAGCCAGTATCCATATCCTACTGGGACTCGTTCTGCATAGAAGGCTGTGGATATTTTGGCTCAAGAATGAAGCATATTTCCATGTTCCTAAACAGTCTTGGCTGATTTTTTGCTATTCATAAAATGGTATTAAAAACCGTAACAGGGACATTGCAATTAGTGATGACTGAATGAGTTTAGAGAACATAAAAATCAACCTGGATCTTTGCTCAAATCTAAAATGAATCAAAACCGAACCTTCTTTGAGATTTAAGAACTTGTATTTCTCTCAGCCCACTTTTAAAAATATTCTTGAAACCCTGTATTTCTAAGGGTTGGCGAGAAATGAAAATGCAGAACAGCATGAAAGAAGCTTTTGTTATGGTACTTTCCAGCCTGACTAAAACAAAAGTTACTAGGAATCTCATTAAAATTCTGTTGAGATTTGGAGGTCCAAGAGTTTATTGTATTTCAGATGGAGCAAAGTAAGCATAGAAACTAGAAATGGGCCAAAACCAAAAATCCCAGCTCTGAATATCCTTGGCAGCTAGTCCTTAACTCCATAATGGACTATACCAAAAGTCTGGATTAAAAACAAACCCAGACTTGGGGACAGTTAAGATCTAGTTTGAATTTGAAATTTGTGCCTAGGGAGAATATGTTCTTATCCAAAGTGAACTGGACTGCTGTCTCCTTTGTGGTGGCTATGTGGCTAATTACACTCCCTGTGACAAAAATACCATCTCATGGTTCCCTGTTTAGGAATCTGTGTTCATATCCTGCTAGACTGAATACAGGAAGATGTTGCATTGTAATGAATGTGACCGTATAATTGAAGTATTTGGGGATAAATTTTCAGCATGCTGAGCTGAATTTTTCTCTAATTTACACTAACATAAATCAGAGTAACTCCGCTGAAATAACAGAATTACACATGTGTAAAATACGTATGAGGCTGTTATGTAGAATGAGGTGGAAACCTCCAATAAAACTCCTATATGTACTT
This sequence comes from Macrochelys suwanniensis, assembly GCA_033296515.1. Taxonomy (NCBI): domain Eukaryota; kingdom Metazoa; phylum Chordata; order Testudines; family Chelydridae; genus Macrochelys; species Macrochelys suwanniensis. The sequence goes on from CM065779.1 coordinate 81,642,330, forward strand.
AATATTACAGCCGTAGTGAGGAAAAAATTGCCATCTACTAGTTTGCCTTCTTTCTGTACATTATTTAAAAAACATGTTTGCATTTTAATAACACTTCATTTTGTAGTTTTGTCAACTATTTATCGATAGTTAAACTGTTAAGTATTTTTATAAATGACGTCTGGTTTTAAGAACACAAGCTTTATTGTGAGAAGCTCACTTTAGACAATAGACTTGTTTTGAAAATTTTAAACATATGCTATTAAAGAGAGACTTACTGGATCAGTAGATTAGTTTTCCTTTCCTTCTGATTCAGCATTGAACCAACACTAGTATAGGTTTAGGGGGCAATCGTGCTTATGAAGATGCTGTCTCTCTAAATGAAACATAAAACTGACGACCTGAACACTTCTGGCAAATTCCCATTATACTTTTTTAAAAAGTAAGAGCACATGTGATGGGATCCTGACCAAATTCTAACTTGGGTAATATGTACTGGCTACATAAATTTTTCCAGCTGCTTTAATTGGATACATTATTTTCACTTAGTGTCATCAAATTGTGTAGTGCTACTAGTGCTGTTTTGACTTCTGCATTCAACCCCAGAAGTGACCTGCATGAAATCAAAGGTGGGGTTTTTTTAGGGCTGTCAAGCGATTAAAAAAATTAATGGTGATTAATTGTGCTGTTAAACAATAATAGAATACTATTTATATAGATATTTTGGGTGTTCAACATTTTCAAATATATTGATTTCAATAAAACACAGAATACAAAGTGTACAGTGCTCACTTTATATTTTTTATTATAAATCTTTGCACTGTAAAAATAAAATAAATAGTATTTTTCAATTCACTTAATACAAATACTGTAGTGCAATCTCTTTATCATCAAAGTTGAACTTACAAATGTAGAATTATGTACAAAAATAACTGCATTCAAAAAGAAAACAATTTAAAACTTTAGAGCCTACAAGTCCACTCAGTCCTACTTCTTGTTCAGCCAATTGCTCAGACAAACAAGTTTGTTTACATTTGCAGAAGATAATGCTGCTCTTCTTGTTTACAATGTCACCTGAAAAGTGAGAACAGGCATTCGCATGGCACTGTTGTAGCCAGCGTTGCAAGATATCACATGCCAGATGCTCTAAAGATTCATATGTCCCTTCATGCTTCAACCACCATTTCCAAGGACATGCATCCATGCTGATGATGGGTTCTCCTCGATAACAATCCAAAGCAGTGCAGACCAATGTATGTTTATTTTCATCTGCATCAGATGCCACCAGCAGAAGGCTGATTTTCTGTTTTGGTGGTTTGGGTTCTGTAGTTTCTGAATCGGAGTGTTGCTCTTTTAAAACTTCTGAAAGCATGCTCCACACCCTGTCCCAATCAGATTTTGGAAGGCACTTCAGATTCCTAAATCTTGGGTCGAGTGCTGTAATCTTTAGAAATCTCAAATTGGTACTGTAGTGGGGCAGCTACCCCACTCCTGGGGAAAAGGATTAAAAGCAACTGAGGGAGGCTGGCGACATAGTTGGTCCCAAGTGTGACTGGCTTAATCAGGCCACAGCTGGCCTAGATAAAAGGGCTGTGGAGCCAGGAGACAGAGGGGTCTCACTCTAGCCCTGGAGTGGGAAGGGCTAGCTGCCTGGGAGCAAGGTACCTGAAGCGGAGGAGTGCTGGAGAAGTGCAAAGGGAGCTGGGGTGCTCCAGCCTGGTAAAACCCCAGGCTGCAGGCCTTGTTGAAGGCCTAAAAAAGGTACTGGGGCTGCAGAGGGGCAGCCTGGGGATAAGCGAAGGCAGGTGGTCCTACCCCCTTGCCAGTGATAAGTGGCCATTATAGACTGCAGTTTGCCCCAGTGAGAGGGGGCTAGATGATGACTGACAGTAGTCACTGAGGCAAGGTGGGCTTAGAGGGTTGGGGGTTCCCCTGGGAGGGGAGACCCAGAGAGGGGGGTACTGCTGGGGCAGAACCCTGAGGTAAAGGGGCACCGGGGTTCGGGAGGGACACGGGGCCAGTGGCAGGTGAGACACCAGCCTGCAGAGGGCGCTCCATACGCTGGAAAAGAGCTAATTCCCAGACTGACCCACAGGAGGCGCTGCAGCGGTGAGTCTCACTTTGCTACAGGTACCTTCTTTGCGTTTTGTCAAATCTGCTGTGAAAGTATTCTTAAAACGAACATGTGCTGGATCATCATCCAAGACTGCTATAACATGAAATGTATAGCAGAATGCAAGTAAAACAAAGCAAGAGACATACAGTTCTCCCCCCAAGGAGTTCAGTCAGAAATTTAATTAACACTTTTTTTTTTAATGAGTGTCATCAGCATGGAAGCATAGCCTCTGGAATGGTGGCCAAAGCATGAAGGGGCATATGAATGTTTAGCATATCTGGCATGTAAATACCTTGCAGTGCCGGCTACAAAAGTGCCATGTGAACATCTGTTCTTACATTAGGGTGACATAAATAAAAAGCAGGCTGCATTAGCTTCTGTAAATGTAAACAAATTTGTTTCTCTTAGCGATTGGCTGAACAAAAAGTAGGACAGTTTCAGAACTAGAATTAATTTGCAAACTAGATTCCATTAACTTTGGCTTGAATAGAGACTGGGAATGGCTGGGTCATTACACAAATTGAATCTATTTCCCCATGTTAAGTATACTCACACCTTCTCGTCAACTGTCTGAAATGAGCCATCTTGATTATCACTACAAAAGTGTTTTTTTTTCTCCTGCTGATAATAGCCCATCTTAATTAATTAGCCTCTTAGAGTTGGCATGGCAACTTCCACCATTTCACATTGTGTGTGTGTGTGTGTGTGTGTGTGTGTGTGTGTGTGTGTGTATATATATATATATCTTCCTACTATATGTTCTATTCTATGCATCTGATGAAGTGAGCTGTAGCCCACAAAAGCTTATGCTCAAATTTTAGTTTTTAAGGTGCCACAAGTACTCCTCGTTCTTTCTGCAGATACAGACTAACACGATGCTACTCTATAACCGGTCATTAAAAATATGAATAGCACATATTAAGGTTCCATGAATAATTCTGGCACCAATATTGTGCACCTGTTATGACACACAAATCACAATGTATCTGTGAAAATTCAGCACTTGCTAACAAGTACTCTGTCATGGTGCATAACAAAATGGATGCACTTGGTGCTCTCCTGGATGACATAGACTCAACTGTGCTTATAGCTGTCCAAGTTATCTGAGAAGCCGTAGATACCATTCCAGATAGTCAAGGGCATCACTTGTAGCATTCCCTATCTGATAAGATATTGCAAATTCTGTAAAAGAAATCTGGGGCCAGACAGCTCCGTGATGCTGCTTAACATGCATGTTTACAAAATATTTTTTCGGGGAAAGCAAAAGTGGATCTCAAAGCTTATTTGAGAACTTAGTACGATATGCAGTAGAGGAAATTATACAATAGCTTTAAATGCATGTCATAATTTAATCAATCACTTTGATCCAGAACTAGACTTTGTGTGCGGTTTATGCCAATAAACACAGCTGATGGTTAAAACATGCTCAACCCAAGAAGTCCTGCAAAGATGGAAATATTATTATGAGACTGCACTTAACCATCCTGAAGTGACTCTATGCCCAGATCTGGACGCATTAGCAGTAGATGCAATCCCTGATCCTAAAACCTGTGTAGATGTACCTATGTTAGAAGAGGTTCACTCTGCCATAAAGAAAATTGCAAAGTGGGAGTGCTGCTGGATCTGATGGCATAATGCCCAAACTTCTCAAGCGTGCCACAGAGCCCATTAATGTAGCATTACACCTGCTTTTTGTTGGGACTTGGACTACTGGGAAGGTGCCAACAGAGTGGAAGGAAGGGATCATCTCACTATATAAGGTGAAAGGCCCACTTTTTGTTCCCAGAGAAGTTTTTCGCGTGTCCTACTCACCTGGCTCCAGCCTCTCCTTGTGAAACACCATCACCCAGACCAATTAGGCTTCTCTGTTGAGCTGTCTGCAGTGGATGCTATACTTGCTCTTCATCTTTTATCTGACATCCCTTATGAATTCAATAGTCTTCTGACAGCAGCATATGTATGCCTAAAGGCAGCCTTTGATTCTGTTAATAGAATTGCCCTGTGAAAGGTCTATGAGGCATACACATTCCTGACATTCTCTTGTGGTTAATTCAAGAGCTATATAATGACTTGGGATGGGTGCATGGGTGTGATCATCACACTGTGATGGGGAACCCGTAAGTCTAACAGGTTTAACATTGGATCCAGGGATATGTCCTGACACCAGTCCTGTTCTGCCACACAATAGATTGGCTCCTTGGAATATCTCTGCAAATATTGGTAAAACTTTCAGTTCAACTTTTACCAACCTGGATTATGCAAATGTTTGCCTCCTGGCCCAAAAGAAGAACATCAATCTTAAAGATGCACTAGAGAGCTTCCAGCATGTGGCAGCTGCCCTTGGGCTAAGGGTTTGTTGGGTAAAAACAAAAATCCAGTGTTGGCGCAAAAGTTGTGATACAAGACATCTGTGCTGCTGGGCAAACTGTGGAAGTATTGGATGATTTCACCTATCTAGAAAGTAAATTGTCATTAAATAGGTACAGCCAGCCAGACATCCTAGGGAGAATTGGTTTAGCAGCCTCAGCTATGAAGACCTGGAGCCAAAAGAAGGTGAAATTATGTACAAAAGTAAAAATTAATCAGACCTGTGTACTTATGATCCTCTTATGCAGATCTGAAACATGGACTTTGCTTAAACAAACTTTAGGAGGGTGGAAGCATTTCATGTGTGTTGCCAGCAGTGACTCTTGGGCAAAAGGTGATTTAATTTTTGTCAGTAATAGAGATGTATTATTGAGAACTGGCCTCGAGAGGATTTCTGGTTAACTGACCAATTTAAGAAAATAAATGCTTAACTTGAATTGTTGGAGAAGCACTGAAATTTGAGAAACTATAGTATAAATTCATCACCAGTGTAAAAGTACAAGATATAAGCTCCCTGCCCATATGTTTTTAGTGGAGTTGAACAAATAATTTGCAATGAATAAGGTATTTAATTAACTAAATCTTTTTTGTGCCTCTAGTAGATCATGATTTCTTCAGATGTCTTTAGTATTTCATCATGAATTTGTCTTTGACTCTACTTATGTAACTGCTTAGCAGTGGGAAGAAGGCATTGACAATATGTGAACTTTACTAGTTGATCATGAATAATTGATAGGATCTGTATAGCTTAGTTATGATTGGTCAGATAAGTCACATGGTAATATTTATGTTCCCTCATTGGATGAGTTCATAAGTAATTGTGCAAGCAAATTTGAAATTCAGTTTCCACACATGCATACACATTACACTGCTCTTTATCTTCCTCAGACATATTTGCCAACAAGGGTATTTGGTCAAGGTTTTTAGAAATTTGTAACTATACAATTGTTATGCCACTTTCAATAAGTATAGCCCTGACCCTACAATCCCTACTCAGCTTTGCCTCAGAAATTATTGCAGAATTGGGCACTTTGTGTGGCCCAGTCATTCACTTGTAGGCCAATCAGACTAGGCAATCCCTTTGTATTTTACTTTCCTTCTGTGCTGTCCTTCCTTGCCTTTTTGTGCTCTTAATTACAGTACATTATTTCATTATTATTGTAATTGATTTTTATTACAGGGTTGATTTGTATATCTGTTTGTGTTTAGTTACTATAAACATACATTCATTTTTTGTGTATATTGATGTAAATCCCTTTTTGATCTGTTCCGATTTACTAAGCTATTTAAGCACATGGTATATTTAGTCTCACATATTTAGAGACATATAGGTAAGTACTTTGCTGAAAGAAAGCCTTATTGATTGCTAAGAAGTTTTGTCTGTCTTTCACCTTTATAATTGCTGGTGTTGGACCAAACCATTCCAGGTACTTTTATATTAGATCATGAATGTAGGCTTATTTATGTAAGTCTAATTATTCATTATTCTTTATTGCTATAAAGATATATTTTTTTCTGTAAACTATTTGAATCTTGGTAAATATTCCTTCCTCCTATGCAAAACTGGAACAAACCTATCAGGACTTTATATTAGGGATTCTGTGGAAAAGTGGCAGATTTTGAATATTCCCACTTATAAACCTAAAAGTTATACCTTTTGTGACAGAACCTAAAAGAATGTGCAGAGATGCATGGAGGTTTAGTGACATTTTTTAAAAACGTGCAGTGATTTTTAAGAAATATTCACGTTGTATGTTAAACATCTGGAGTTAATGGTGGTGCTACTGCCTAGAGCTAGATTTCAATCTCTGTTACATGAAGTGAATTTGTGGGGGGGGGGGGAAGGTGAGTTTACACTATTCTGGATGTAGGTGTAACATCAATGAAAACTGAACATTAATGTGTCTTCTGAGAGTAAGCAGGAAAAACAGTTTTCATGAACCTTCGCTTATTAGATTTTTCTTCTATTAGAGTAACATATTGTTATAGCAGTTCTGGAATTCACCTTTTATTCTCTCTATGCACCACTTGTTTAATAAAGTATGGGACAGGCTCCTCCCAGAAAGAAAAGTCCAGCCTCAAGCAAAACTCACCTGCTTGGTATTTTCACACACAGATCCCTTTGTATTCTATTTTAGGAAAGTAATATGCCCAAAAGCTAAACTTGATTTCCTTAGTGCCTTATTATTAATCAACTGACATACTGATGGTGGTTTTTTTTCCTCACAAGCTCCTGTTAATCACTGTGCTAAATAATGGCCAGATAGTCAACATTTTGGCATGTATCTATGGTCTTGTATATAATTAGTTTACAGATCATCAGCATACAATAAGATTGTGTACATAACAAATTATCTATTTTCAGTTAGTCAAAAACCTAAAAAAGAATCAAACTATATCTCCCTTTATCTCTTTTTTTTTGTTCTAGATTTGTGTTTTTGCATGACTGATCATGTCTTATCACTCTTTTAATTTTATCATTCTTATAAACACAAAAGTGCACACTTTCAAAATTAGAAGTTGCTTTTTGAATACACAGCTGCCCTTTGGCGCAACCTTATCTGTAGTTGCATGCCTCATTACCTTGTTTGGATATGCAGATGCTGTAATTATGCAGGAAAATTGAGTCTGCCTGAACATTTTATATTGTTTATACTGTCATTTATAGTGTTTATTTCTGTTTATTATCTTTACTCAGTATATGACAGTGGATCTTAAGTAGCTGAAAATTCACACATGTTCAAGGCCAGATTTGCAAAGTGGCTGAGATTCCCACGTAAGACCTCCCATCCTACCAGCCAATTGTCACTCTTCTTTCTCCTCCAATGAGAGATCTGACAGACCTGGGGGGGAAGAGTACTAAGCAACACATTTGGGAAGGAAAGAGAAGCAGGACAGTAGCTGAAGCTGTTTGTGCTGTGAAGTCCTTTGTTTTGGGGCCTGCTGGGGTGTGTATGGGGAGAGAGAACTAGTTGGTGGGAAGGAACTAACATAATGGGGAAAGTGAGGAACTAGGCTGGAAGGAGATTTGTGAATTGGCAATGGGACCAGTACCTGGCTCTCCCACCTCCAAGTAAGTGCCCAAACCACTGGGATATTGGCTGTTCTGGGGTCTCTCTCTCCCTCTCATGGGCTTTTTGTGAAAAGTTTGAAAAGGTTTCATTTTTGTTTCGAAGTGGAATGAATTTTTTGTTAAACTCCATTTTTCACAGAATGGGATTCTTTGTTTTCCAGCCAGCCCTGGTCCTAATAACCATTCAGAGATATGAATTAAACAAAAGGATGGTTTACTGTGGCAGGCAGAAGAGGGTGCAAATTTCTTAGGCCCACTAACTTTAGTAGTTGCAGTTAAACAACAATAATGTAGCCTTTGGCTTGGTATTTGGGAGTGTCCAAAAGAAGATTAGTATTTCTCCAGGTTTAGTAAATGGGTGCCCCCTTGTAGTCGTTCCTCTGTTAGAGGTAGTTAGGTATCCTGTCGGCCTGCGTTGTCTTGTGTTATGTCGCACTGAAGGCCCATCTGTGTTGTACTTTCTTGTCAGTGTAGCAGCTACCCCATGGCTTCTGCCACCAGCTGATCCAATGTCCTCCTTAATGCCACCCAATCCTCCCTCTCCTGGGGATCTCTGACTCTCTAGTGCAGGAGAGAGAAGAGCAGCAGATTTGCTACCTAGCAAATGAATCAAAGCACCTTCTCCTTTAGGGGACTTTTGGGGGAAAGTTCAGTGACATTCTTATTCACACTTTCTCAGGGCTCTTTGGAGAGCAGCCATCTGTGTTATTTCCCCTTCAACTTTTATTGGAGGGGAGGGAGAGTGGGTCCTCAGTGTAGTGAGGGGGATGGGAAACAGTAAGGTTTATGACTCCCTGGTCAGTGTGTGTGTGCTTCTGTGTCTGATCCACAAAGAATTTGAGTCTGTTAAAGCCTTTGACTTATGAGCCTGACTCTTTAGCACAGCAGTTCCTGCTTTTAGTTCTGGAGCATCACCAGTGCCAGCCAAGATGGTGGCTGTCATATTTACATTCTGCTCAACCACCTATTCTGCAGCAGCAAAATCTTAAACATTCCTTTGAATCTTGGTACTTGAGCTGCATTGTCTTTAGAAGTTGGGGAAAGAACTGTCTTCCTGGGCAGATTCCCAATGGCCTTTTCTAGTTTGGTGATGAGGATTTAGGCATGTCATTGTATTCCCTGCCCCCGCCCAGGATGTACTAGCTCAAAGTCCATTAAAGGATAGTTTTATTCCAGAAGTGCAACCATGATGTGCACTTAAGCAGAAATACCTTGCAGTAAGGATGTACAGAATTGGGGCCTCTAGCATAGCTGTCATCCCTTGCAGTGCTCAAGATGGGGTGCAGTAACAGAAACCTATTGGACTCCCTACTGGTCCCTGATGCCCAAATGACAGCACTGGCCAGAAATCTTTGTCTGGTCATATTGTTGGACTCTTTAATACTGACCTAGCCACACAATTTGTCACCCCGAAGTGTACTGTTCCAAGGTACTCTCTCAAGGCTGACACCCAAACCACCCAGAATCTAGAAGTGGTGTGCTGCAAGCCTCCTATCATGGAGGGCACACCAATGGGGAAATATTGCATTATTTCTCTGCACTCTCTACTGGCTGCTGACCATCATTTCAAGATACTGATGTTTATTGTTAAAGGCCTAAAGGGACTAGAGCCTCAGCTGTCTCAGAGGCCACTTAACTCTCCACATCCCACCACCTTAGCTATACTTAGTAGAGGCTCTTTGGTCAATGAGACTACAGTTGTAATCATGACGGTAGTGGACAGGGTGCTCTCGCTCATGGTGAGATGCAGCTGAGCCTGAATCTCATCGTCTCTAACGCATGCTCAAGGATTCACCTGCTTATATAGAGCTTGCGCAATATTTCAGATTCCTCTGATATTGCGTTTCTGGAAAGCAACTTTTGACATCTTTTGACAAGGAAGTGTTTTAAACAGAAGGTAGGGAGAAGAACACTCCATGTTAGAGAATGAGGAACATTTACCCAGAACTTCCACCATTCAGTTTGAAATAGCTGAACACCAAGTTTCCACAAGCATTATTCATTTCCTTATGCATGTGTCAATTCTGGTCTTGAATTTCAGGACTTCATGGAGAGACAATTACACTTGCTTCATATATCTGTTCATTTGTCAAATATTGTTCTAATGAATAAGCAAATGTACTGTGACAGAGTAGTAAATAGAAGAGGGAAATATAAATAGACCATGGAGATGTTGAAAATGTATTTTAAAATAACTCAAAGTTCAAGAGTTAGCATTTCCCCAAATATTCAGTTGTTTTGATCAAACTCTAAAACATATTGAACATGAAAATAGTGACTTTTATTCATTTTATTTCAATAGTGAAAATAGCAAACAGGAGTTTGAGAGGGAGATCCCCTGCTGAAGAAGGAGCGAGCACTAATTCACGAAGTGAATGAATGAGCTTGATTGTCTGCTTGGTTTTTCTGTTGGCCTGCTTAAAGTTTACAGTGTGGTTGTTGGGAACTGTGTGTTTGGGGACTATGTAGGAATGGGAGCCAGAGGCCTACTAGTTACTAGCTGAGTGGGCACTAGCAAGGTTCTAGCCTCCTGTTCCTTGATCCTTCTTGTGCTCACCCTTCCCCTGTGTGTTAATGGGGGGCAGGACTGACTTAGAAGAGAAGGGCTTAAAAGCCAGATGCTAAATGACTAAGGGAGTCAGCGAATAGGCGACAGCAAATGGGAGTTTGAGAGGAAGATGCTCTACTGAAGGAGTGAACAGTAATTTGTGGGGTGAGTGGGCAAGCTTGTTTTGTCTTTGTTTTTTCTTTTGGCTTGCTTAAAGTTTGCAGTGGATACATATACAGAGGGACAAAAGACCCTGTGTCATGGACATAGCTGGCCTGGGTCAGCTGACTCGGGTTTGTGGGACTCAGGCTCCAGGAGTGAAAAACTGCTGTGTAGACGTTCGGTCGCAGGTGCAGCCCAAGCTCTGGGACACTCCATCCCCACAGGGTCCCACACCTTGGGCTCCAGCCCAAGCCTGAGTGTCTACACAGTGATTTTTTTTCATTCCCGGAGCCTGGTCTCCATGAGCCCGAGTCAGCTCACCTGGGCCAGCTGCGGGGGTTTTATCCCCGTGTAGATGAGAGCACAGTCGTTTGTTGTGGATAGTGTGCAGAGGGTCATCCAGTCTTCTGACTAATACCCCATACTGCTCATCCATATGGGCACTAATGATACTTCAAGGTTTGACCCTGAGCAGATCAGAAGTGACTACAGGGCTCTGGGAGTGAGGGTGAATGAGTTGGGGGCACAGATGTGTTCTCATCAATTCTTCCAATCAAGGACAGAGGCCCAGGCTGAGACAGACACAGCCTGGAGGTGAATGCATGACTGCACAGATGGTATCGCTAGGAAGGCTTTGGCTTCCTTGAACATGGGATGCTGTTCTGGGAAGAAGGACTGCTGATCAGAGATGGGGGTCCACCTATCAAGGAAGAGGAAGAGTATTTTCAGATACAGACTGGCTAACCTAGTAAGGCAGGCTTTAAACTAGGTTTGACAGGAGCAGGCGCTAAAAGCCCACTGGTAAATCCAAAACATGGAGACCTGGGTGAAGGGCTGGAGTCTGGGGGGAACATTAACAATCACAGCAGGGACAAAGGAGAGACAAGGACTACAGAGGACAAATCTAATGAACATCTTAGATGTCTGTATACTAATGAAAGAAGTATGGGGAATAAACAGCCACCTGGATCACCTGGATCGATCGGACTTCAGCTGTCATTAAGACTGCGCCGATCACAACACGTCTGCCATTCTTCTCGCACTCTTGCCTTTCTTCTCCACGTTCGTCCGAAACGTTTAACGATGTCGTCATAACTAGAAATACTAGTGAATAATCACAGCTGACATAACGGGCATCACAGAAACTTGGTGGGATAATTCACGTGACTGGAATATTGGTATAGAAGGGTACAGCTTGTTCAGGAAGTACAGGCAAGGAAAAAGGGAGGAGGTGTTGCTTTATATATCAAAGATGTATACACTTGCACTGAGGTTGAAATAGAAGTGCGAGACAGACCTATTGAAAGTCTCTAAGGATAAAAGGGATTTTAAAAAAAAAGCCAGGGTGCCTTTTTTTTGAACATCAGTTATCCAACACACAGGACTTGGTGATTATGGGGGACTTCCACTACCCAGACATCTGTTGGGAAAATAATTCAACAGAGCACAGATTATCCAAGAAGTTCTTGGAATTCATTAGAGACAACTTTTTATTACCGAAAGTGGAAAAAGAGTAGGGGGGAGGCTATTCTAGATTTGATTCTGACAAATGGAGGAACTGGCTGAGAATTAAAGTGAAATGCAGCATGGGTGAAAGTGATCATGAAATGTTAGAGTTTACGGTTTTAAGGAATGGTAGGAGGAAAAACAGCAGAATAAAGACAATGAACTTCAAGAAGGCAGACTTTTGCAAACTCAGAGAATTGGTTGGCAAGATCCCATGAGAAGCAAGTCTAAGGGTAAAAGAGAGTTCAGGAGAGTTGTCAGTTTTATAAAGAGATGTTGTTAAGGGTACAAGAGAAATCTCCTAATACCTTACTTCCTACCTTTCTTATGTAAGAGACCATCCTGGCTAACCAGGAAATCTTTAATGACCTGAAACTCAAAAAAGAGCAATAAAAAATGTGGAAACTAGGTCAAGTTATGAAGTATGAATATAAAAAATACACAAGCATATAGGGACAAAATTAGAAATGCCAAGCAAAAAAAAAAGCGACAAAGCGTCCTGTGGCACCTTATAGACTAACAGAAGTATTGAAGCATAAGCTTTCGTGGGTGAATACCCACTTCTTCGGATGCAAGCAGTGGAAACCACTGCTTGCATCCGAAGAAGTGGGTATTCACCCACGAAAGCTTATGCTTCAATACCTCTGTTAGTCTATAAGGTGCCACAGGACCCTTTGTCGCTTCTACAGATCCAGACTAACACGGCTACCCCTCTGATACTTAAGCAAAAAAAAAAAAATTAATCTAGCCAGAGACATAAAAGGTAATAAAATGTTTTAAAAAATACATTAGAAGCAAGAGGAAGACCAAGGACAGGGTAGGCCCATTACACCGTGAGAAGGGAAAGACAATAATAGAAAACCCAACAGTGTCTGAAGTGTAAGATACCCTTTGTATCAGTTTTCACCAAAAAAAGGAATTGGACGACTAACATAGAGAACATCAGTGTAAATGGGGCATGGCCTGAGGCTAAAATAGGGAAAGAACCAGTTAAGAATTACTCAGGCAAGTTAGATGTCTTCAAGTTGGTAGGGTCTGATGATATACATCGTGGAATGGGGATAATATACATCCTAGAATACTTAAGGAACCGGCTGAAGATATCTCTAAGCCATTAGCAATTTTCATGGAGGACAAGGGAGATCCAAGACAATTGGATAAGGGCGAATATAATAGCTCTCAATGAAAATGGAAATAAGGAGAAATCAAGGAGTTATAGACCAGCCTTTTTAACTTTAGTGCCTGGAAAGATAATAGAGCAAATACTCAAACAATATGTAAGCTCCTAGAAGAAAATAAGATGTGAAGTAACAATCAACATGGATTTGTCAGGATCAAATCATGTCAAACGAACTTAATATCCTCCGTTGACAGGGTAACACACAGCGTGGATAGCGGGGAAGCCGTAGATATGATATATCTTGACTTTAAGGCTTTGGATACTGTCCCACATGACCTCTTTGTAAACAAACTAGAGAAATATAACCTAGAGGAATCTACTGTAAGGTGGATGCACAAGTGGCTGGAAAAGTGTACTAAAAGTTGTCAGCAATGTTTCACAGTAAAACTAAAAGGGCATATTGAGTGTGGTCCCACAGGGATCTGATTCTATTCAACAACTTCATAAATGATTTGGATAATGACAGAGAGAGTACACTTATAAAGTTTGCACATGACACCAAGCTGGGAGGGGATGCAAGTGCTTCTGAGGGCAGGATTAGAATTCAATGTGATTTTGATAAACTGGAGAAATGGTCTGAAATAGGATGAAATACAGGACAAATGCAACTTACTACACTTAGGAAGGAATAATCAATTACACAAATGCAAAATGGGAAATGGCTGCCTAGGAAGGGGTACTGCAGAAAAGGATCTGACTGTGATAGGGGATCACAAACTAATTGTGAGTTAACAGTGTAATACTGTTGCAATAAAGCAAACATCATTCTGGGATATATTGGCAGAAGTGTTGTAAGCAACACATGAGAAGCTATTCTTCCATTCTACTCAGCACCGATAAGGCCTTAACTGGAGTACTGTGTCCAGTTCTGGGCATCACACTTTGGGAAAGACAAAATAGAGAAAGTTCAGAGGAAAGCAACAAAAATGATTAAAGGCCAAGAAAACATGACCTTTGAGAAGAGTTTTTTAAAATGGGTTTGTTTAGTCTGGAGAAGAGAAGACTGAGGTGGCAGGGGGACATGATCTTCAAATACATAAAAGGCTGTCATAAAGAGGAGGATGATAAATTCTTCTCCTTATCAATGGAGGACAGGACAAGAAGCAATGCACTTAAATTGCAGCAAGGGAGATTTAGGTTAGACATTAAGTAAAACTTCCTAACTATAAGGGTAGCTAAGCACTGGAACAAATTACCTAGGGAGGTCATGGAATCTCTCTCATAGGAGGTTTTTACTAACAGTTTAAACAAAAAATCTATATTTCCATGATTCTATTTCATAATTAAGTTTCTATACCTTACTATCTTATCTAGTCCTAAAATGGGAAGTGAAATACCAGCTTGTGTTCTTCATTTAATTGTCTTTAGTAGCACAGTCCTGAGTAAAATTCATACTCTGTGCAAAAAAAGTCAATGGACAGAGTTTATACTTATTGATTTCTGTTTACTTTCTAGGGATCATGGTGGTATTTTATTGGTCTGAAGAAACAATATACTCTGTGTGCAGGAGACCAGATGTTTAGGAAATTCAGTCAAGAATTTGGTTGGGGCTGTAAGTTGTACTGTGCAGGTGGTAGTAGTGGAAGGAGAAATGGTGGTTTGCAATGAACTTCGTAAAACTGTTTAGGAAAACATAAGGGTGAATGTCTTTTTTAAATACAAGTGAAAGAGTGCATGTTGTTTATGGTATTGGTATCCACCCCACAACAAGGTGGCCCTGAAGAAGAGGTCAGGTAGATCTTGCAGAACCTAGCAGATATGGCTGTAGCAGAGAAATTACTGCTCATTCTGGGAGATTTCAACACTCATATGAGCTCAAGTTGATCAGATTATGAACAGATGCTCGGATAGAATGCACTTTGGTATGGCATAACACAGAGTGTACTGCACTGCTTCATAAGTGTTAAAGCAATTAGGGTGAGAGATTGCCAACACTTGGTCTAAGAAAACAGAAACTCATCTTTACACATATTGAAGCGGCAGAGTAAGCATGCAAATAGAATTCTTACTTACCCAAATGTACTAAAGGAAGATGCTTAAAGATTGTAAGATTACCCCAAGTGAAATGGTCACACCCCAAACAAGCCATTGGTGGTAACAGTCACAGTTGGCAAATGGACCTGAAGTGAGCTCTGCTCCAATGAGACACGCATCAAGAAGAGGAGACTGCGTGGCATCTTTGCAGACACGTTTAGGGAGAAAGTCACAAGGTTTGAGCCAAAAGACACACCACCCCTCTTCTGCTATTCCAATTTGTGTATCTTCAAGAATGTTTTGATCCCAGAAACTGAGGCACTGTGAGACAGTGCTACACTGGGTAGACCATAATCTCAAGAAAAATGATGGTGTAATGAGGAGATGCAGAATTGAGAGAAGCCAGAAAACTGATAGAAACTAACCTTTTAAGAAGAAGCAAGCCATCAAAAAGGTGAGTAACCTAGCTTTAGATGAGCTGTATGAGTTGAACAAATGCTCTCAATTTGCCAAAAAGAAAAGATCCATCTACTTAATGGGAATAGAGAGATGGCAGTTTGGCCCAACCTTTAAGAAAATCAAGCTTGCCTGCAAAGAGTTCTCCAACTGTCCAAGGAAGACAGATGATCCTTTTGGGGATTCAATATTCAGAAAAAAAACAAAAGAACATTCTGCAAGGGACAAGTGGACAACAGGATGATGTCCTGCCTTCCCAGAGCCAAGGCACAAGAACATCACTCTACGACTGGATAGATTTCTGAAGTTGATGGACAAGGATCCATTGGTGAGGATTCATATTGAGACTGATGACACTGCATTATGGGATATCTTACAGATAATAGGTTACTGCAGAAAACTTAGAAGTGTTCCAAAGAAGAATGTCCAAGTGATCTTCTCTAGGATTCTTCCTCTCCCATGAGAGAAGGCAGAAGATTCTGAAAGTGAATCACTGACATTGAGGATGTAGGGTTTGGGTCCACTTTCTATGGGGAGAGGCAGCTGTATAGTTTGGATGGCCTTCACCTCAGTAGAAGGGGAAACAATTTCTTTGGGAAGAGGTTGTCTAGAATAGACAGGAAGGCATTACATTAATAATGAAATTGGAGGGTTAAAAGAGGGAAGATATATGCATACAGCATGAAATCAAGACATCAAGAACAAAGTTAATCCAGGAACCGAAAGCCATGAAGAGACAAAATTATTTAATTGCCTATTCACTAATGCTAGCAGCCTGGGTAACAAACAAGAGGAACAGGAATTGCTTATTTATTAGCATAAATTCAATCTAGTCGGTATTACTGAAACCTGGTGGGATGACTTACATGACTGAAATGTTAAAATCACTGGTTAGAATCTATTTAGGAAGCATAGAGTGGGCAAAAAAGGAGGGGAAGTGGCACTCTGTCAAAAATGTCATTACCTGTTTCCAGATGACTGGTAACTTGAAGAAAATCTTGAATGCCTATAGATCAATATAATAAAAGATAAAGAAAAAGATTGGGTATTAGTTGGTGTCTGCTACACACCAACATTTCACACTAAGGAATTGGATGACTGGCTACTTAAGCACTTATCTATAATGTGTAGGGAAAAAAAGCTGTGTGATCATGGGGGGGCCTTCAATCTGAGTGATACATGTTGGAGGTCTTATGCTGCCGATACTAAAACATCCTTGGAATTTCTAAATATTGTAGATGACAATTTCCTAACTCAAACAGTGTTGCAGACAACACAGGGGAATTCTATATTAGACTTCATCCTGACAGATGCAGAGGAACTGATCACAGAACTAAAAATTAATGGTAGCTTAAGTACAAGTGATAATGACTTAAGCACATTTATAATATGTAAACAAAATAAAGTCCAGACCTGTGTGTGTGTGTACACACACACACAGTGCTTTAATAGGTCCAGTTGCACAAAGCTGAAAAAAATTGAGTCAAATCAGTTGGGAGGAGAACTTAATCAGAAAAGTGTGAATAATAACTGAGAATTGTTTAAGAAAACTTTACTAGATGCTCAGAAATCCACAATTGAGGAAGAAGGCCCTATCAATTTAAAAAACAAACTGTATGGACCCAATATACGACATTGTGAGGCACTGGGAAGCTTTTCCACTTTCATTGCCTTCTCTGATAGTCTGGTCACTCAGGCCTGTTTCTGATTTGGTGTTTCTCCAGTTTGGGCCCATGTTCACTTAGATCTTTTGTACATTTCCATGTTACAGATTACTTAATCTTTATCCAACTGGCTTTTAGCACATCAACCCTTTTGATTTTAGATAACTTTTACATTATGCATGCACAAACTTCAGTTACCCAATTTCTGTATCTTTTCTGATGGGTCACATTTTTGTCACCCTGCTCTTGGTCTTCCCAGAAAAAGGTTGTTTTTTAAAATTTATCAGTACCCGTTTGTGTCTTTTATGTACATCTTCCAACACAACATGTTACCTTTGTTCTGTCAGAAACAATATTTTAAGGAGATTACCAATTCTATGTAAAAAAAAGAACAGGAGAAAACCACACTTATGCCAGCAAGGATTTGGCCAAAGTATTACCTCATCTGTACTCATTCACAATACATAATAGCTACAGTTAAAATATTTTGTAATTACCAGCATAAGATTTTAATCTTACTATTAAGTCATTTTATATTTCAATATTATGAATCAGTTAGTACATGTTCTTTGCTACCCTTAATCAATTAGAAAAGGGCAGGAGAGTTATGGAAAACATGGTCTTTTTTTAATGTTGACATTTATTTTCTTTAGACATGGGATTTTTCATTCAAAGTCCAGTTTTATTTGTGAACCATTACAAATAAATGTTAGAAATTTTCCTGCAAATGCATTGTGAGTAGTGTCTCAATGTTAGGACCTGTAAAGTGGCCTCCCTCTGGGTGAGAGAGAGAGGGGCCACTACACGCCCACTAGTGGGTGGAGCCAAACCCATCCTGCCCCTCTTGCCGAAAGTACCAGGGTGGGACAGGAAGTATATAGGGAGGGCTCAGTGGAGCAGGAGCCAGGGAAGGAGACAGACACCACCACTCTGCTGCTGCACCCTGGAGCTGAACCTGCACCCTGCAGCACCCTGCCCCTGGAGGTGACTGAGTCTGAAGAGAAGTTGCTGGGACTGCCAGCCTCTGTGTATCCAGAGGAGCCAGAGAACCTCCAGATTATAGAGGTACCAAACCCCAAAGAGGTAGAAAGTAGCCCAGGGGCAGCCCACTACTGTTCGGCTACACTGCTGACTGTAGTTCAGTGTGTTGTGGCTGGATCCCTGCTGTCCCAGTGGCAGACCACTCCGCCACTGTTAGGGCCATGGGCTGGGATGCGGTGGAGTCGGGCGGGCCCGCATCCTCCTACCCCCTGCCACCCCACTCCTGGGGCAGCAGACTTCTCACCCTAGGCCAAGAGGCCTGTATGAATCTACCGTCCATCAAGCTGGGAAGAGGACTTGGTTTGTTCTCACTCCTACTGGAACCCCTAGACCCGGGGTTCTCAAACTGGGGGTCAGGACCCCTCAAGGGGTCACGGGGTTACTAAATAGGGGGTAGCAAGCCATCAGCCTCCACCCCAAACCCCGCTTTGCCGCCAGCATTTATAATGGTGTTACATTAAAAACACTTTTTAATATATTTATAAGGGGGAGTCGCATTCAGAGGCTTGCACTGTGAAAGGGGTCACCAGTTCAAAAGTCTGAACCCCTGCCCTAAACTGTGGTAAAGCCTGCTCCCTGCTCTGCCCTGTCCAAAGGGCTAGAGCTCTGGACACTGTGTTTGCTAGCTGCCTTAGCCCACAAGCTGAGGCTACAGCCTGCTCCCCTCTCTGCCTTACCCAAAGGGCTAGCACCCCAGACTGTGGGTGTTTGTTTGCTGGCTTAGGCTAGAGCCTGCTCTCTGCTTGGCCCCGCCCAAAGGGCTAGACCTACAGACTGTTAAGTATTGCCAGCCCCAGCTGAGGGGCTGCAAGTTAAAGACTATTCGATGCTCTGCCCCGCCCCAGGGTGAGGACAAGAGCACCAGACTATTATTGTTTGTTTGCCTCTGTTAGTCAGGCACAGAACTATAGACTACTTACAGCACAGCCTGAGCCCAAGGGTTACCGCCCAATACACCGAGGCAGAGTGGCCTCCCTCCCCACTGGAGAAAGAGGAACCACTACAGGGCCTTAATATTTAGTTGCTTTTAATGGTACCCAACATACTAAAATAAGACATTTTAAATGAGTGGGTCTGAGTAACTTGCATCCAAGAATTTAAAAAGAGCTGGCTGAGCAGTTTGCTACACCATTAACATTGATTTCTTATAAGTCTTGGAACATTGGATAAACTCAGGAAGACTGGTAGAAAGCTAATGTTGTGCCAATATTTTAAAAGGCTGAACATCATGAGCTGGGTAATTATAGGCCTGTTAGTCTGAGATGAATTGCATGCAAAATAATGAAGAGGCTGATATGGAACTCAATTAATAGAGTCAAATGAGGGCAATATAATGCCAATCAACATGGGTTTATGGAAACAGATTCTTTCAAACTATTTTGATATTTTTTGATGAGATTACATGCATGATTGATAAAGGTAATAGTTTTGGTGTAATATACTTAGACTTCTGTAAGATGTTTCACTTGGTACCACATGACATGTTGATTTAAAAAAACTAGAATGATATAAAATTAACATGGTACACACTAAATGGATTAAAAGCGGGCTATCTGATGGACTGCAAAATGTAACTGTAAATGGGGAATCATCATAGAATGGTGGTGTTCCTGCAGGAATTGGTTCTAGGCTCCATTGAATACTTTTATTAACTATCAAGAAGAGAACCTAAAAATCATCTCAAAGTTTGTAGAGGACACACAAATTGTGGGAGTGATAAATAATTAAGAGGCCAGATCACTCAAACAGAGCAATCTGGATCACTTGGTAAGCTAGACACAAGCAAACAATATGTATTTTAATACAGCTAAATGTAAATATATACATATAGGTACAAAGAATGTAGGCCATACTTACAGGATGGAAGACTCTATCCTCGGAAGCAGTGACTCTGAAAAAGATTTTGGAGATGTGGTCGACAGTCAGCTGAACAGCACCTCCCAATGTGATGCTGTTGCCAAAAAGGCTAGTGCAATCCTGGGATGTATAAACAGGTCTAGTGCAGGCTTTATGCACCTCGTCACATTGACATCCTATATCTATTCATTAGTTTTTGTTGTAAGGAACATAAAGTATATCCATATGAAATATATGAATATGTAGCTAGGCTATTGTAGATAGTCTCTGCTCTGCCATTACAGACAGACCTCAACTAATACATAAATATAATTCTTTAAGATAAATTATGAAATTCAACCACCTCTGCTAAAGAATGTTTTCTGTTTATAATATTAGAAAAAATAAATTCACTTGAATTTATGAATTAGCAGTACTATTTAAGTTAAGAGAATAATGATCCATTGTTTTACACTTGTGGGTTTTCACCCACTTCAGTGAGCCAAATTAATGGTCCGTTTGATTCCTGCAACTACCCAGTAATCTTGGCCACTAAACCTAAGAAAAGTTATATGAGCAAAGACTTTATTCCTAGATAAATTAATAAATTCAAAATATATTCTGTTACAGAAAAAATACAAATCATACAGAGACCGATCAATGCTAGCTCACAATTTAAACCTATTAACCAGTGGAAAATAATAATGAATATCTCAAGGGGCTTATCATTAGCTGGTGATAATCAGCTTAGCCCTGTGGAATCATAGTTCAACATCTTTCACCTTCACAGCTGTCAGAGGAATCCTCTCCTAAAACTGCAGTTGTCCTGAAAATCACATGGATGTCAGAGGGGCACCAACATCTGTGTGAAAGCCAAATCATGAGTCTCTGAACAGCTCCTTCTGCTTCTTATTGTCCATGGCAGTTATGGCCTCCAGGTCTCTACAGTGTGCAAGGTCTAGGGGTCAAACTGACATTTTGCTACTGTCCGCATGTCTGTTATATAATGGGCCACCGATTGTTAGATATAAGCTAGTTTTATTAGGTAAGCAAATATAGTAACTGGCTGCCTTCCATTCATCATATTATTGTTGCAAACATGAGTTTTCGCTGCTTTTGAATTTTAAACAAATGTTCTTGCCTGTTAACATTGTATAATTTTTTTTAGCCAAATAATTTGACATTGTGGTGTTATGAATATATCTTTAATTGTTTGTGTGGCATTCAAAGAAGATGTTTTACAAATAATAATTTTTTTTATTATAAAGGTGGTGAGAGCTGTAGAAGACCTCAGTAGATAAGGAGTTTTTTTTCAAAATTAGCAACCCCTTTCCTTTTCTAGGTTCTGTGTTAGGTTTTTGACAGTTAACATTTTGGATAAAGAAACTAGTGGAGGTAAGCACAGTCGTTTTGTTAGAGCAGGAACTGGCATTTCAAATTCCAGTACTTTTGTATTTGTTCTTGTACTCCTTGCGTGATCACAGACAGTTATTCAAAAATACCCTCTAGTTTTGGAGACCTCAATTTCTGGGTGCCATACTTCAGTTAGGGGCCTAAATATAGATTTAGGTGTGTAACTTTAGGCACCTAAGTTACAAAATTTTGGGGTGGGGGCTAGATTTCTAAAGGTATTCACCTAATAATAAAGGTATTCACCTAATTAATAGGAGGCTGTTCAGTCTAGCAGAGAAAGGTAATCCAATGGCTGGAAGTTGAAGCTACACAAATGCAAACTGAAAATAAGGTGTAAATTTTTAACGGCGAGAGTAATTAACCATTGAAATGATTTACCAAGGATCGTGATGGATTGTCATTGTCGCTGACAATTTGTAATCAAGACTGAATTTTTTTTTAAAGACATAGGAATTCTAGGAATTATTTAGAGGAAGTTCTATGGCCCGTGTTCTGTACAGATCAGACTTGATGATCACTGTGGTCCTTTCTGGCCTTAGAATCTATGGAATCAGCTACCTTGATTTTAAAATTAATGGTAGTTAAGTATCTAACCCCTCAGGTGCTCTTGAAAAAACCACTAGACTCATATCTACATCTTAGGCATCTAAATACCTTTGAAAATCTGTCTCTAGATGTCTGAAGTTGGGCACCTAAAATTAGATCACTTTTAAAAAATAGGGTCAATTTCTGTCTCTCTTTACCTATCTAAAAAGGCAAAATACATATCTATATCTGAGGGAGTTCTGATATTTTATTAATGTTTGTAATGCACTATAACATCATTAGATAAAATGCTCAACATGAGTATAAAACAAAGCCCTCAACCAGCTATTATTTTGAATATTGAAGTCAATAGGGCTCCATGTAAGTGCAGGGATCTGCCTTTACAGTCAGTTGCCAGTTCAGTGGCTATAAACTTACTTATAGCTCTGAAAGGTAGTGGAGTCTTGAGGAAAGCAGGTTAACAGGTAAAGTGTTCAAGCACTAAGTGTAGTGAGGCACTAAGTTTGTGTAAGGCATAATGCCTCCAAGGTACCGTGAAGAGTGCAGTCAGCTATTTATTATATCTGTGCCAATAGCGTATCACGTTTCACCCATTGCACATGTTCTGCTTCCCATTGCAAATAGAGATGGCCAGGCAACAGAAATACGTTCCCACAAACAAATTTCACATTTTGGAAAAAAATCATTCCAAACCAGGACAAAAAGCCAAAAATGCAATTTTTTTCACAGGTAGTACTTTCAAGAAACTGAGTTTTGAGAGAAACCAAATGGAATTGTTTCTGCTGGAGTGTCTGCTCCTCAGTTCACACAGCCAGTAAGAGCCACCCAGGCCAGGGGACCCAGCTCTGTGACCGACAGACCCCTTGGGACAGTGACCACAGGGGAGCCCTCCTGCACACAGCCCCTAGCTACCTCCTCCCTGCACCCTGAGCTACCCCCTGCCTGCACACAGCCCCTAGCTAACACCTCCCTGCACCCTGAGGTACCCCCTGCCCACATGAGGTATCCCCCTGCCCACACACAGTCCCTAGCTACCTCCTTCCTGTACCCTGAGCAGTTTTCAAACTTTTTGAGCTGAGCCCTTACCACACACAACCCAGATAGGCTGCGTGGCCTGCTGAGGTGAGTCAGGGGGTGCAGGTGGCGTTGTCTTCCTGGACCCTGCTGTGTGGAGCTAGCCCAAGCCCTTCCAGCCCCAGACCCCCCAAAATAGAAGTCAAACTATGCCTGAGGGCCCACCCCTGGCTCAGAGCCCCAAGTCTCCCCCACCCCACTGGGCCCTGTAGTTTTTTATAGCATGTTGAAAGGGGCCTCAGAAAGAAAAAAGTTGTGAACTCCTGAGCTATAGGACAGCAAGGAGTAGGTCACCCTATGAGCACCCATTGAATTTGACAAAGCTCACCAAATAGTAAATGGAGTTTCTACATTCCACTAGGGAAGGATATGTAGTTTATATACACAAACAAGTATATGCATGTTTATAGTAAACATTAACCCCTCTGTAATAGCCTTTTAACAGCTAAACATCATTTGTTAGACTCTCATTTCAAAGACCTTAGAGGTAGCTTCAAAGAGTCAGAATAGGCTCACAGATGTGTGTGTGTGTGTGATAGTGTGTTCACCCCACTCCAAAGAGGAAGGGGTTAATGGAGGCCTCATGGTGCTGTCACACCCTGTCTCAGAGAGGAGTGTTGGGGGTGAATCCTCCAAGCAGTCTAGGCAGGCTGCACAGGAAGCAACCATTTGGAGGGAGGCTGCATGTAGCAGCCAGTTAGGGCCCAGCGGACTCAGATAAAAGGGAGCTGCAAAGTGGAGCAGGGTCAGTTGCTGCAGGGAGCCTGGGGAGAGAGGACAGTGTTCCTAGAGGTACCAAAAGGTAGCACCTTGGACAGAGCAGTTGCTGGCAGAGACCGGTGGAGAAAAAGGACTGGCTGGCTCCTGGGACATGCTGGCTAGAGGCTCTTAGAGGGCGAAGAAGGTGCTGGGTCCATGAGAGAGGGAATTTAAGCAGCTCTGGCAGTGAAGTTAAGGAGAAGCAGCAGGAAGCTGTTATCTACAGGGTCCCTGGGCTGGGAACCGGTGTAGTGGGCAGGCCCAGGTCCCCCCACTCACCACTGGACTATTGATGGCGATACTTTCCCCTAGGAATGGGGAAAAATCGGGATTGTGGCACAGCTGGAGGGCTGAGTCATGAAAAGGACACTGCAGTTTCTGGACTGAGGCAGGTCTGCAGACAGAAGGCTGCAGGAGGGGCACTATCAGGAAAGGGCACACCAGCTGAGAGCGCTAATACCCGAGAAGACAGCCAGCAGGAGGTGCCGCTTTGGTGAGACAACTCTGTCACAGTATGAAAAACATTTGGTTCAAAAGAGTATCCTCCATATATTCTGGTATAAATGTAGACAAAGTGTTGAACATAAGAGTTTTCTTACAAGGGTAGAAGCAAACGTTAAAAATAACATGGAAAAGAGAACTTACTGAAATGCAGTATCTTACTTCTAAATTACTAGAGAAGACTATTTAAATATTGTGATTATGTGCAGGGTAAAGGCATCTGTAATAATCAGTAGAAATGTGCAGTGTTGCTGGTGGTCTAAGAATTGGATTTTTTCCTCAATAGCATGGAAAAAACAGTGATGTAATTTGTAATATCTGCATTAACACCCAGGGCCGACGTTTTCACTAGGCGACCCTAGGCGGTCGCCTAGGGTGCCAGGATTTGGGGGGCATCAGGCAGCTGTCTCCGGCCTCCATGCTCAGCGGCTGAGTGTGGAGCTGGGAGCTGAGGAGGACGGCTCGCTGGGGCTGCCTCCTGCCTCCCGCTCCATGCTCAGCCACTGAGCGTGGAGCCGGGAGCTGGAGAGGCGCCACGGGCGGCAGGAAGGCTGCTGCGGGCGGGAGGCTGAGCTGCCGCGAGCGGGGCAGGGGGAGCCGAGCTGCCACAGGCGGGGGGGGGGGGGGGGGAGGGAGCTGCCGCGGGGGAGGAGGGGAGCTGTCTGCTGCGGGGGGGTGGGGGGGAGCAGGGCTGGTGCAAGGAAGTTTCGCCTAGGGGGTGAAACTTCCTTGCACCAGCCCTGTTAACACACAACAGACTCCTAGACACTACTACTGTAATGCATAATGTACAAGACAAACATATAGCTATTCTAGTCATGGAATTATTTCTGTGACAACGGCAGAAAGTTGGAGTGAGATTGAGATCCAAAATGTCTGTAAAAATCAAAAGTATCCATGATTTTCTTTTCTAGCTAAAAAGAAACTGCATTACATCCCTTCCCTGCGTCTTCTCGCCTTCACATTCACACATGGAACAGATATCTTAGAAGGGAAAAAAGAAAAATGATTTATCTGCATCTAGAGAGAACAGTTGTTTTTTCAATAGCTTTGTAGGGTTATAACTGAAGAGATAAGGGATGCTTTTTCCTTCATGGTGTCTTGGGCTTACTTTTTCATAAAAGTATGGAACAAGCCAAATAAGCGTTAGCATATTTGTGACTCATCACAAGACTTACTTTAAAATAGCCTGGAGTATCTATTGTTCTAATAATGCCAGAATTGGTATTTTAAAATGCACTGACTTTATGATATCTGACAGTGTAGTTTATCCAGTAGACGTCATAGGATGAGAGCAAATGAAACATATTCCGTACTTTGCAAATTTCTTCAGTGTGATCATGCTGGAATTTCTGCTACAGGAAAGGAAAGAAAAAACAAACATCTTCTAAATTAATCTACCTTCATGGAATTTAAAATAAAACCAAAAAGAGAAAAGTCATCACATTTTTAAATTTCAGCCATACTCATGAACAGTATTATGGCAACGCTTAGATGTCCCAATCAGGATTGGGGCTACCTTGTATGAGGCATTGTACAAACACACCACACAGTAGAACCTGTTTTCTTCCCTGAAAAACTTATAGTCTAATTATAAACATCATTTATTCATGCAGGTCTTCTCAGTAGGAATGTGGATATTCAACTTCACCACAGCCACAGATTCTAGGACTCCTTCTGATTCTTTAACATCTTATTTGCAGAGATAGTGGAATTGTTTCCACACCTTTCTCCTCTGCCCTGGCCACAGGTCCTAGGATTGCTTCCGGACCTTTTGCCACCACCACAGATTCTAGGGTTCTTGCTAATGCTTTCACATCTTCAATTTGCAGAGACTGCAGCATTGCTTCTGAATCTTTCACCTTTGAATAATAATAATTTATTTGTGCAGGTCTTCTCAGTGGGAATGTGGATATTTGGCTAACTATTTATTGATATTATTGTAGCACCTAAGAGCCCTAGTCATGGAACAGGACCTCAGTTGTTAGTACACTATTTAACAGAACAAAAGGACAGTCCCTGTCTTACAGTCTAAGTACAAGACAAGAGACAACAGATGGATACAGACAGACTGATAAGAACTACAAGGAAACAATGAGACAGTATTGGCTGGCATGATAGTCAATGGTCTCAGCACACCAGCTGCCTAGCCATTGTCATAACCCTAACCCGTGGCTGAGCAATGACCCTAAATGTAACCTTCAGCTGAGCACTAGCCCTAACCCTTGGGTACCAGTAACTTCTGTTCTAGTTATTACAATTACTTGGATTTTGGTTGCAGATATTATTTTTTTATTTTTAGGCTCCTTCTGACTAGCTTCATTATTCCAGTCCTAGTCTTGGCTACCATATAATCTGAATATACTATATAGCTAATAATATACAGTAGTGTCAACAAAATCAATTTAGCAGATATTTAAAGGATTTTGAGTATGTGCTCAGTGTAAACTTTAGGTGTATACTCTTCTAATATGCATGGAGACTTTCTATTCTCAAAGTAGAATTTAGTTATTATTCAATTATGATTTAATAATTCAATTTACAGAAGTGTGCACTGGATGCTTCAAATCTATAAAAGTCATTCTTGTATCAATATTTGCTTTAAAAAGATAGGTAAATAATTGTAGTATCACTATTAATCCAGTAAAGTAATGTAGCATCTCCAAGTCTAGAAAATGCACATATGCCTAATCTTTTCATAAATTAATTGGGCCATCTTTCCTTTGTTTTGGAGGCAGAGAAGGGAGAAAGGGAGAAATGAAATATAACTTGTCTTAATGTTCCAACCTAGCATATAGTTAAATAGCTAACATTTTAACTTATATGATTAGAGATAAAACAGAACATCATCATACTGAACAGTCTCAACTTATAGTGGTAAAATGGTATGAACTGCTAAACTGTACTGACAAATGCTTGTTCAGGTTTAAACAAATCAGTTAGTCACTAAATTCACTGTCTGTCTGAATTTTTTTTCTGGAAGGCAAATGCTGATGCAGGATCCATCTCCATTACAAAAACAACTGAGCCAGGGAGACTGAGTAACTATTTACAGACTAGATGGGAGCTAACTGTGCTGTAAATGGATTTTAACAGAACTGTGCTTGTATGTTCAAAAACGGAGTCTGGTTGCCATCCACACAACAAACTTTACACTTTTAATCCATTTGGAAACTGGACCTAGTTCAAGATACAGCTAAGTTGTTACATGAAGTTTATTGTGCATGATTCCTATACTTCCTGATTTGCATTGGCTGACTATTGGTGTCTTGGTGGGGCTTAAGTGTGTTGATTTTGATCTCTAAAGCCCTAGTAGATGGCTTGAGACTTGCATACCTGAGAGACTGCTTCTATACTGATGCAATTCTGCTGGAGAGAATGCTAGTTTCTTTGTCTTTGTCCCTTTGTTAAGATAACTAGATTGAGCTCCTTGAGTCATCACTATAAGGCAGGCTTTCTAATCCTTTAATCATTCTCATGGCTTTTCTCTGAATCCTCTCCAATTTAACAGCATCCGTCTTGAATTGTGAGCACCAGAACTGGACAGAGTATTCCAGCAGTGGTTGCACCTGTAAGCATGGCCAACATTTTTTATTTCCAGATGTATACATTTACATTTAGCCCTATAAAATTCATATTGTTTGCTTGTGCCCACCTTACCAAATATTATTAAACTTCAACTCTTTGGGCTGAAATTTTCTAGGCAAGATTTTTGCCTCAGGTTGAATTTTTTTGGAAAGTTGCAGCAGAAGTTTCCAAGAACATGATTAGGGAAAAATATTTTGTTTTGCCCATGTTAAAAAAAAAATCACAATACCGTTTTGTTAAGCATCCCCATTCTTTGGAGCAGGAATTTGAAATTTGGTCACCTTGGTGTCAAGGGTGTGCCTTTTGCCATCCTGGTGTGCATCTGGGAAGTTGAAAAATTCATTTCCATTATTCCAGAATCATAAGACTGGAAGGAATCTTGAGAGGTCCTCTAATCCAGTCCCCTGCACTCATGTCCAGACTAAGTATTACTTAGGTCATCCCTGACAGGTATTTGTCTAACCTGCTCTTAAAAATCCCCAATGACAGAGATTCCACAACCTCTGTAGGCAATTTATTCCAGTTCTTAACCGCCCACGCACCCCCACCCACCGTCAGTTAGGAAGTTTTTCCTAGCCACAAGACTTACACTGTCAAAGAAAGTTATTAGGTTGGTTTGACATGATTTGTTCTTGACAAATCCATGATGATTGTTACTTATCACCTTATTATCTTCTAGGTGTCTGCAAATTGCTTAATTATTTGCTCCATTATCTTTCCGGGTACTGAAGTTAAGATGCCTGGTCTGTAATTCTCTGGGGTGTCCTTATTCTCATTTTTATAGATTGGCACTATATTTGCCCTTTCCCAGTCTTATGGATATCTCCTCAATCAGCTCCTTGAATATTCTAGGATGCATTTAATCGGGCCCTGGTGATTTGAAAACATTTAACTTGTCTAAGTAGTTTTTAACTTGTTCTTTCCCTATTTTAGCTTCTGATCCTATCTCATTTTCACTGGCATTCATTAAGTTAGATGTCCAATTGCTATTAAGCTTTTTGGTGAAAACAAACAAAAACCTCATTTAGCATTACTGCCATTTCCACATTTTCTGTTATTGTTCCCCTCCACCCCATTGAGTAATGGGTCTAACCCATCCTGGTTCTTCCTCTTGCTTCTAATATATTTGTGGAATGTTTTCTTGTTACCCTTTGTCTCCAGTGAGTTTAATCTCATTTTGTGCCTTGGCCTTTCTAATTTTTATTCCTACATACTTGTGTTATTTCTTTATAGTCATCCTTTGTAATTTTACCTAGTTTCCACTTTTTGTAAGATTCTGTTTTGTGTTGCAGATAAAGATCTCCTGGTTAAGCCAGAGTGATCTCTTGCCATACTTCCTATCTTTCCTATGCAGTGGGATAGTTTTCTTTTGTGTCCTTAATAATTCTCTTCTGAAAAACTGTCAACTCTCTTGAACTGTTTTTCCCCTGAGACTTGCTTTCCATGGGTTCTTACCTACCGACTCCCTGAGTTTTCAAGAAGGCAGACTTTAGCAATCAATTTTCTTTATTGTGCTGTTTTCCCTCCTACCATTCCTTAGAATCATGAACTCTATCATTTCATGATCACTTTCACTGATGCTGCCTTCTGCTTTCAAATTCTCAATCAGTTCCTCCCTATTTGTCAAAATCAAATCTAGAACAGCATACCTCCCAGGATGCCATGTCAGGCTGACAGATGGGTGCCTCCATCCCCCTCAGAAGAGAGTCACCATCCACCCTACCCTACGTTTCCTGCTGGGAGTGGTGGCTGCAATCCTCTCCAGCCTTGGGGGCTTCTCCTCCCCCACCTTTGGAGGTGATGCCTCATCACTTGTTGCCAGGGCAGCGTAACGGTTCTTCATCACTGTGGTGGGTGGGTTGGAAGTAGGGGTGGAGCACTATCTGCTGCCAGATGTAACCAGCAGCTGGTGTCCTCCCTGTGACAGAGCCATATCATCCTCCCCTGGTGGTGTGACAGCAGTCCTCTAGCTGGATAGTGTTCTCAGCCTTGAACATCTCCATATAAATACTCTCAATGAATTCCTTGTGTGCATTGGTGCTCCTCAGCCTAGCCACCTCCTCCGGTAGCTCTCCCACCTGCTTCCTGAGAGATTCCACTAGCAGACCACTTTCACATTGAATAGTCCCCCCAGCCTGGCTTTCTGAAAGTGGTAAATGCAGGCCACAGTTTCTGCAAATCCACGCCAGGATCTGGGTAGAAGTATCCATGGTTACGTTCTCTGTCTCGATGCAGGTGGAGGAGACAGAAGCCGTGGTGATACTGGTGATGTGGCCTTTCCTAACCATAGCGATTATATTACGATCAGGGGAGGTCCCGGATGACTGGGAAAAAGCTAATGTAGTGCCCATCTTTAAAAAAGGGAAGAAGGAAGATCCAGGGAACTACAGGCCAGTCAGTCTCACCTCAGTCCCTGGAAAAATCATGGAACAGGTCCTCAAGGAATCAATTCTGAACCACTTAAAGGAGAGGAAAGTGATCAGGAACAGTCAGCATGGATTCACCAAGGGCAAGTCATGCCTGACTAATCTAATTGCCTTCTATGATGAGATAACTGGCTCTGTGGATGAGGGGAAAGCAGTGGATGTGCTATTTCTTGACTTCAGCAAAGCTTTTGATACAGTCTCCCACAATATTCTTGCCAGGAAGTTAAAGAAGTATCGGCTGGATGAATGGACTGTAAGGTGGATAGAAAACTGCCTAGATGTTCGGGCTCAACAGGTAGTGATCAATGGCTCCATGTCTAGCTGGCAGCCGGTATCAAGTGGAGTGCCCCAAGGGTCGGTGCTGGGGCCGGTTTTGTTCAATATCTTCATTAACGATTTGGAGGATGGTGTGGACTACACCCTTAACAAGTTTGCAGATGACACTAAACTGGGAGGAGTGGTTGATATGCTGGAGGGTAGGGATAGGATACAGAGGGACCTAGACAAATTAAAGGATTGGGCCAAAAGAAATATGAGGAGGTTCAACAAGGACAAGTGCAGTGTCCTGCACTTAGGACGGAAGAATCCCATGCACTGCTACAGACTAGGGACCGAATGGCTGGGCAGCAGTTCTGCAGAAAAGGACCTAGGGGTTACAGTGGACGAAAAGCTGAATATGAGCCAACAGTGTGCCCTTGTTGCCAAGAAGGCTAATGGCATTTTGGGTTGTATAAGCAGGGGCATTTCCAGCAGATCGAGAGTCGTGATCATTCCCCTCTATTCAGCACTGGTGAGGCCTCATTTGGAGTACTGTGTCCAGTTTTGGGCTCCACACTACAAGAAGGATGTGGATAAATTGGAAAGAGTCCAGCGGAGGGCAACAAAAATGATTAGGGGGCTGGAGCACATGACTGATGAGGAGAGGCTGAGAGAACTGGGATTGTTTAGCCTGCAGAAGAGAAGAATGAGGGGGGATTTGATAGCTGCTTTCAACTATCTGAAAGGGGGTTCCAAAGAGGATGGATCTAGACTGTTCTCGGTGGTAGAAGATGACAGAACAAGGAGTAATGGTCTCAAGTTGCAGAGGGGGAGGTTTAGGTTGGATATTAGGAAAATCTTTTTCACTAGTAGGGTGGTGAAGAACTGGAATGGGTTACCTAGGGAGGTGGTGGAATCTCCTTCCTTAGAGGTTTTTAAGGTCAGGCTTGACAAAGCTCTTGCTGGGGTGATTTAGTTGGGGTTGGTCCTGCTTTGAGCATGGGGTTGGACTAGATGACCTCCTGAGGTCCCTTCCAACCCTGAGATTCTATGATTCTATGAATAAGGATAAAAAGAAATGTTGAATAGCTACCCATTCGGTGAGCACCTGTGTACATGGTGTACACTGAATGAAGCAAAGGTTGTGTGAAAAATAGTATGATCATATAATTAAGCATTATAACATGCATACACACTAGAGGGCAAATTAAGATGGACAAACTTAATTCTGGCATTTTCTAACTTTAGAGAGTTTGACTTTGCAACTTTAATGTTCTACATAATTTCTGGGTGTAATTTATATATATCAAAAGCTAAATTCCACCATAACTGTAGCAATGCTATCGTGCCTCTATAATAAAGGTCTTGTATAAGGTGCTATGTCATGTAATTTACTTTGTCAACTTGTTTTTGAGGACTCTTACTGCTACAAACACTTTTGCCTGTAGAGAACAGAGTCTTTCATTTATTTCAGTTGGAATATTACAAAGTGTTCTGAAAACTCAGTTAGAAATTGAGTGGGTCATGATAGCTCCAAAAAATTTCTTGATTGTGAGGAAAAAAGAAAGCAAGGGGCATCTTATTGCCCAGATAGCTCTAGTTTGTATCTGGAAATGTTTACAAGTACAATCATAAAAAGGTTTGTTTAAATGTCTCTTGTTTTCTCATACACCTTTAAGGATGTTGGTTTCATGCGTCATTTGTTGAAAAGTAGGTCACTGTAAGATAAATGACCTCTCACATTTTGTGGTTTTATGACTCACCAAGGTTTTTTCCGTCTGTATACTTTAATTATTAAGGTCTACTGTGATGTCTGCTCTGCTATTCACCTCGAGTTGCTGTTCTCTAAGAATAGCTGAAATCTAAATATCATTTATAGAAGTTAATCTGAACACAGAATATGAACCATAATTCATCACTGTTCTGTTCGCTTTTTAAAGATAAGAAGCGTAATCTATGGAAATATTTTAAAATAAGTGCATCAGTATGGAGTAGTTAAGCTTTAAGGAGATTTTTTTTTCACTAATCATTTTTTGTTGAGTGATCTGACACTCTTATTAGCTACAAGAAGTACTGATGAGCTCACAGAAGAAACCGATATTTAAATATTAGTATGGCAAGGTTTAAGGTCTTATAAATTGTATAAAAATAGACTTTTTATAGGTCAAGAAATTGATTTTCTGTTTGCCAGGAACTATTTGTTTTCTCTAAAGTGAAATGGAAGAATATGAACTAATTTCATCCTTGGAGTAACTTTGCTGCTGTAAATGGAATTGACAGATAAGGCAATTTCCTGAAATATCCATGGAAGCCCTTATTGTATTAAGTGTATGTATTATTGTGGAACAGGATTCTGTGTAACCTCTCTAAGGGGGAGATGTGATAGATATAAGACCTGGGAGTTCAAAAGACTATGTTGAAAATGTGCCAGACAAGTATTCACTTTGGGGACAGTAAGTGTTAAATGGATTTCCTGGGAAATCCCTAGGGAGAGGTTAATGTGACTTCTACGCTGGTTGTGCAAAAAGCAGCCTTTCAGATCTGTGCCCTGAGATGGTCATTGTCTGCTGATCACTTCTTATATAAGACCAAGGTCAAAGGCATAGGCTGTATAAAGAAACAGCTGATCTGCTTAGGCTCTCTTCTGGATACAAGATGGATGAACTTATAACCACCAGGAAATCCCAGTTGTGGAGTTTGACGGACTGAAATCTACCAGATCCCTAGTTTGGAGTTGGGGGTGACCTCTTGTAAGCTTTTTAGCATGCATATAGATTCTTCATTATTTTAATGTGTTTTCTCCATAATGTTTTTACCTCAAGAATAAACATGTTGCTTATGGAAGGTATGGCTATTAGCCAAAATGATCAGGGACCCAATCCCATGCTCTGGGTGTCCCTAACCCTCTGACTGGCAAAAGCTGGGATTGGATGACGGGATAGATCACTTCAGAAATTTCCCCATTCTGTTCATTGCCTCTGAAGAATCTAGCACTGGCTACTATTGGAAGACAGGATACTAGGTTCGAATGACCATTGGTCTTACCCAGCATGGCTGTTCTTATGTTCATAGAAAGAGCTGTGTGGTAACTTATAACTGTGGGTGATACACTGGTCATAGCCCTCAAAGAAAAAGCAAAGCATAGTTGCTGGCCTTTTTTGACAGTTTGGGTTGCTGGGGATAGCACAATGTAAAGGCTGCATGCACAGCTCCCTGCTTAAAATCTCTGGTAAGAAGGCAGTGAGACATGCGTCTCCACCCAGAAGAGGCGACGATTGGAAGCTGGAAACCTAAAGTGGGTGTCCATGATGTACCACAGAGGGGGAATACTGGTACAGTTGCCCTGAAACTGTGACAGGAATTACATGAAGCATAAATTCAGCTCTACAGACTTAGAATCCATTCTATCTTCATACAACCCAAGTGTGTTGCATGCATATTGAAGCTGCAGCTGTGAGCATTGTTGGTGCCACAGAATCCATGTATAGATAAATGTCAGGGCCCCTCCCCCAATCCATCCCCACAGTGTTAACTTGCTGCATGAGCCTGTGTGGGGCTAGGATGTGGAGAGGATGCACAGGCACCTCTACTCAGACCTTCCACCCAGTTCCCTTTCACAGTCCTTCTACAGTCTGCACTGGCCCTCTGCACTAAGGTCGAATATAATCCATGGTACAATAATTAATGTTACCGTAGTCTAATAATCAAACTAGTGAGGGAAACACAACATTCTTTAGAAAACTGAGCCTTGGGCTTAACATTTAGGATTGGCATAGCTATGGCACTCAGAGGGTGAAAAATCCACATCCTTGAATGCTGTGGCTATGACTAATTTAATGCCTGGTGTAGATGCGGATAGGCTGATGGAAGAATGCTTCCATTGACCTAGCTACCGGGGTTTTCCCATCAGTCCCCAAGCCACATCTGTCTCTGTAGTCTGCTTCTACAATGCAGGGTTATAGTAGCAAAACTATGGCATTATAGCTATGCCACTATAATGCCCGTAGTATAGACTTGGACTGAGTGCTAATCTGTGATGATCAGACTATAATTGATTTGCCATATGTTCAGAATAGTTGTGACGTGTGTACATTATATAATTAACTGCACTTTTTAAGAGTTACTTTATGGAAGTTTATTATTGTATGTTATCAATGACATACAGACTGAATAGATAGAGAATCTGGAAGTGTATATTCACTCTGGGGCTTTATCTGCCCGTTTTCAAGGGTCAAACTTGCTTAATTTTTCTCTTTAGTTTTTTTTTAATTTTCTTTACACACACAAAATTCAAATTGCACAATTTATTTGACCTCTCTACTTCTCTGGATAATGTTGGTGGGAATTAATTATTTCAATACTAGAACTACATCAGAGTTTTCAATATGAAGGCACAGTAGTACCTCCTTATTGCTTTGATGTCTGTTATAAGCCCTGTTTTCTTCCCACTCTAACTTTTTATTGGAGGAAGTGATCTGTCTGAGAAATTGTGAGATTTGAATTAGGCTAGAATAATTTTTAGTATTTTACTGAGAATTTGGAAAAATTGGTATCTGACACTTAGTCAAAAATCACTTTTAATATTTATAGTGTAATTATCTCATGATTCTTTGATCACCTTTTTCTCTGAGCAGGAAATATTTCACAGCTCCAGATTTCATGTATCTGTATATTTTTCTATGCACTTGAGAATAAGTTTTTCATAGGAAGTGTGTTCTTAAAATAAAATTAGAGTACTCATGAGTACTCTATATCTTTGAAAAAAATACCATTTAGTTTTACTGTTATTTTTCTTCACTATAGGAAGCTTCTTGTCCATAGTACATTTTGCCACAGATTCCCATCTCACTGAGTTTCATAAAGAGCTTATGCCAAATTCTATTTAATACCGCACCGAAATTCAAGAAGGTTCCTATTGATAACTCTGGTGGCTTTTGTTGAAATCCATTGCTAATAGGCTGACAGATGGCCACCAGTCGGTCTGTAATTAAGCACAAAGGCCTATATGCCATTTGGATCAGTTCCTTTGTTTTAGAAGCCACCATAAAAGCCTTTTCATTATCTGAGAGGTGACGGGTCAATAACTGCCTAGAGAAGAGGGATCCTTGACAGTCTTAAGAAGAGGAACAATAACTTCTGACTTCCACTGATTAGGTACCTTCTCTTTTATCCATGATTTGCTGATAATGTCAAACAACCTGGCTTTAGCCATTTTCCCAAACTTCTTTATCATATGGCCTAGTTGAGGACTTGCTTGATTTGAGCTTCTCTAATGAATCTTCTAGCTCATCTATGAGCAATATCTTTCTGAAACCAGGGTACTCAGTTGGGTCTGTAGGCACTTTTTAAGATTTTCGTTCTTCCATCCTGTGTGTTTTGCAATGGCTGTATGCTCACCAGGGATGCGGGAACATTTTTTATAGTGGGAGTGCTGATGATGGAAACCATGTATTTGGTGTTTGTTATTACTAATTCAAGCCGGGGGATGCAGCAGAACCCCTAGTTCCAGCACCACTGATCATCATTGTTGTACATAAGCATGGTAGTCTTGGAAGAATATCTCACCAGCACATTCACAGACTCTTTATCATTACACCTCTGTTTTTCAGGATATTGGTGTTTATCTTTAGATTGCAAGCCTGTCAGTTTGTTCTCAATTAACTTCAGTATCATCCATAAATCTTTTCTTCTGTGAGGATCCAGCCTTTCACAAGTCTCTCTTCCCAATGTTTTCATCTACAATCACATATTTTCACAGCAACAAATGTATTGCAAAATGAATTGAATGAGGACCTGGACATTTTAACCAGCTGGGCAAAGGAATTTAAATTTTAACTGAAGCCAGCAAAAACAAAGTCCACCTACTTTACCAAAAACCATAAGAGGTTCAACTACAGTCTAAATTGACAGTAGCTGGAGAAGTTATTGCCATTGAGCGAAACCCGGTATATGCTGGAGTGATCTTGGACACAGAACAAAGGTTTTAGAACATAAGAATGGCCATACTGAGTCAGGCCAATGATCCATCTAGCCCAGTATCTTGCCTCCTGACAGTGGACAATGCCAGATGCTTCAGAGGGAATGACCAGCATGGCAATTATTTAATGATCCATCCCTGTCATCCACTTCCAGTTTCTGGCAGTGAGAAATTTAGGGACACCAAGAGCATGGGGTTGTGTCCTTGACCATCTTTGCTAATGGCCATTGATGGACCTATCATCCATGAATTTGCTTAACTTTTTTTTTTTTAGCCCAGTTATATTTTTGGCCTTCACAACATCCCCTGGCAACGAGTTCCAGAAGCTGGCTGTGTGTTCTGTGAAGAAGTACTTCCTTATGTTTTTTAAACCTGCTGCCAATTAATTTAATTGAGTGACCCCTGGTTCTTGTGTTATGTGAAGGAGTAAATAACATTTCCTTATCCACTTTCTCCACACCATTTATGATTTTATAGACCTCTATCATATCTTAGTCATCTCTTTTCTAAGATGAATAGTCCCAGTCTTTATAATCACTCCTCATATGGAAGCTGTTTTATACCCCTTATAGTTTGTTGCCCTTCTCTGCACCTTTTCCAATTCTAATATATCTTTTTTGAGATGGGGCAACCAGAACTACATCAGTATTCAAGTTGTTGGTGTACCATGGATTTATATAGTGTCATTATGATATTTTCTGTTTTATCATCTATCCCTTTCCTAATGGTTCCTAACATTCTGTTAGCTTTTTTGACTGCCTCTGCACACTGAGTGGATGTTTTCAGATACCTAACCACAATGACTCCAAGAGTGCTTTATTCAGTGGTAACAGCTAATTTAGACCCCATCGTTTTGTATTGTTAGTATCTGTTAGTAAATATTAACAATTTTAGTCCTTTTTCTTTTTGTATATTTTTATTCATTTATACATTAACTATACTTTAGAATCTTTATGATGTTAACAAAGAGTATGTTTGTTTGAATTCTAAGGTCTAGAATACTGGTCCTTAAACTATAAGTAATCCTATTCAGGAATTGTATGCATTAGGCTGTGTCTAACAGTTCTTGGTGCCTCCATGTCTATAGAACATCAGATATTTATGGAAACCATACCCTTAACACACATATATAATACTTACATAAACATATATAAACATGGGAGATTGGTGAGGGATGATTGTTAAAGCAGATATTTCCTAGTGGGGAATCAATGGGGAAGAATAATTATGGGGGAAGAAGGACCCATTAAAAGAGATCTTGAAGAACGTTGGTCCTCTCAGCTGTAAATAATTATGCCTTCACATATCAATCAGGTAAATGGAGAATGTAAGTGTTTGAAAAGATATGACATCAGAACATATGGTTCTGGGAGAGTATTTTTGGAAAAGAAGGGTCTCTTTGTCTTAAAACCCTATATAATCAGTAGCGTAGCTAGTGGGGGAGCAGGGGGAGTGGCCGCTCCCCCTGAGCACATTTTCCAAAAGTGGTGCCTTTTAATTTTTGAAAAGGCGGAGACGGAGTGGACGGAGGTGGAGGGACAAAATAACGCAGGGGTCCCGCCGCTGGCCCCACCAAGAGCCCACTGCTGGCCTGGGTGAAAGAACCCAGGCTGGCAGCGGGCTGAGAGACCCCGACTGGCAGGAGCCCGCGGGGGGAATCCCAAAGCAGGGCGGACTGAGCCACTCAGCCCACCCCACTCTGCCAGGGTGGGTTCTTTCACCCAGGCCTGCAGCGGGCTCTTGGTGGGGCCAGAGGCGGGTCCCCTGCGTTATTGGGGCCTGGGTTTTTTCACCCAGATCGGGTCGGGTGGCGCCTTTTTTTTATGTGTTCGCTCCCCCTGGTGTTAGAACCTGGCTACGCCACTGTATATAATGGCAGAAGTTTTGGAACTTAGCTGGGGAATGAAACTGCCACATCCCACCAGTTACAGTGAAGAAGAGACAGCTCTTTACCTTATATCCAGGGTGGTAATGTATCCATTCTTTCTGTATTCTGTATGGAGCTGTACTAATCTGATTGATAATCTTTGATTCAATAATTCCAGTTAAGCCTATTTGACAATCTCAAATTGTCATTAACTTCAGACATGCAACAGTATGTAGAGTTGGGATTATGTTTTCCAATGTTCATTACTTTGCCTTTATCAACGTTGAATTTCATCTGACATTTTGTTGCCCTGTCACCCAGTTTTTTTATATATTTAATAGCCCATCAAAGAAAATATATCTGAAATAAATAATCAAAGGATTAAAATGATCCTCTAAGTGATATCAAAGCATCTTGGAAAATAACTTCCACTATCATGAGACTACAGACAGAACACATTCCAGGACAAAAGATCCTATGAGAGTCACCAAATTCTTTCTTGAACTTCATGATCTGATATGCTTATCGTGGGACATGACAACAACAACCACCACCATCACTAAGGTGTGGATTATTTAAGCAATTGGGGAGTTTTGATTGGTCAAGTATTGAGGCTAGCAAGCCAGTAAAACTTTTAATATCTGCTCCACACACACTCTGAATGTCCTACAGAGAAAACGGACACTTAAGCTTTCATCAGACAATGTGCAAGGCTTTTCATGTGAAGGAGGCATCTGGTATTGTAATAGATCAGATTTAGCAAATTTTAAACACAATTTTAAATGGAAAATATTAAATTGTAGTTAAAGTTGCTAAATGAAATTCCAGAGAAGATGGGCTATTAAATACATCTGCTAATGCCTCCTCCCCAAATATTAACATTATGGAAATAATTAAATAAAAAGCTATGGTTATGAAACAAAACTGACACCAGCTTTAACCAGCAATTTACACACATGGAAAATCAACACAGAAACATTCTTAGTGTCCAGACTCAAACTAACTTTTCCTGTGTACGAAAACACAATACCTATAAAAGAACTCAGTTTTCTCTCTGAATCACACACAGGCTTTCATAACTTACTCCCACAAATGTTGCAACAAGCTTGGTTTTCCATGAAACCATGCACAACAAAATCAAAGTTACATTAACAATTCAAGACCATTCATCTGTTTATTTTAGGATTCTCGATCACTGCAGCTAACACCATAGATTAAAAACGCATCTGAATAGCAGTCTTTTCCTATAGAGCAAAATAATTCCATGTAATCCTCAATAGACAAATCATAAACCCAACTACTTTATGAGCATAAACTAAACATTACATTTATGTAAGAACATCAAAGTATGTCCATTTAAACACACACAGCTTGTCATAGTAAACCATTACATTTGATACTGATGAGCAAATAACATATGCATCTGCTCAATTAGCCAAATTATAATATTGAAAAGTCATAAGAACTCAGCCCCACTTCCTTTAAAGTCAAAGGATTTTAATGGGCATGTGCTTTGGGCCCTAGTTAACAATAAATGTAGGAGAAGAGTTAAGATTACTTTGCTGCTGGTCAAGGAGAACATTTATTTTCTAGTCTGTGATTAAATTTAAGTTTAGATGCCTAATTTTAGGCACCCAAATTTGAAGGTTTATGGTGATACAATAGAATGTATTGTGTAGGTCTAGTGTCATAGAATTTCATTAGTTCACGTAAGTGACAGTAAATAAGATGGAATAATGGTAAATCAGGCTAGTATAAAAACATTCCTCAAGCAGCTCAAAATAGAGGAGCTGAAGTACCATTACAATCAGCAGTCCATAAGCTATGCGAAAGCCTAAATTCATATTCATTCAATAGTTTCCTTTAAAAATATAAGAGAGAGCTGAACACTGTTATGATATTAACTCTAGTGGAAGGATGAGAGAACAAGTTACTTTAATTTTAGACTTTCTAATGTTCTGTGCACGTTAAGTTTAGTGATGAAATCTGGGTGCAGAATTAGAGGCC
Source organism: Macrochelys suwanniensis (assembly GCA_033296515.1). NCBI lineage: Eukaryota > Metazoa > Chordata > Testudines > Chelydridae > Macrochelys > Macrochelys suwanniensis. Next base: position 81,682,648 of record CM065779.1, read on the forward strand.
TGCAAGGCTTATGGGAGAGGAGTGAGAAAAACTGAAATATCCCATGAAGCATGACGTGTCATGAGAGCTTAACAGCAGAAAAGAATGAAGTTAAGAAATGGAATGGTGGAGAGAGATAAAAGGAAAGAAAAAGCCAAAGGACAGAGGGTGATATTTACACAGTGGAGAGAGTGGCTATGGAAGGCCCCCAATACCTTGTAACTACAGCCATTATGGTGTGTAAGGCAAAGACAGAAAGTCTTCACTTAGGGGACTCAGCACTCTCTGAGCTTCGCAGAGATTGACTCAACACTGTGTTGGTAGATTGGTACAAGGCCATTTGGTTCATGATTAAACAGATCTAAAGGGCTTTACAGTCCAGATGCTGGAGTAGTTGCAGAGATCTCCTCACACAGGTGCCTCCCAACTCTCACATATACAAAACTCATTTTCTCAAGTTCTGTACTCTGTGTGTGTTGAATTTCACCAGGAGAGAGCGAGAGAGAGAGAAATGAAGCCCTGAAAAGAAAGTGCTGGAGCAAGAAATTGCATCAGTGTCTGAGACTCTTTTTACTTTGAAATACTTTTTCTGACCACAATACGTATTTAGTTACAAAAACGTATTTGATTGCATTCTCACTCAACACATTTCCTTTCCCTGAGAATATTCGTGGTTAACATAAGAACTTTTAAAAAGATTTCCAAAGTACTTTAGAATTTAAGTCCTCTTAATAATTCTCCCAGCCCCGACCCGCTAAAACTTGTCATATTAACATATTCATTAATGCACTTCTTTGGACCTTTTTCTTTGAAGAGATGATTTTGCATTTACTTTGAGCAGATTTTGGAAGATTGAAAAAATGTTTAAAGTTTAATTTTTTTTATTAACCATTTCTTTTCATATTTTTATAAACTTTTTGGCCCAGGGGCGGCTTCTTTGATTGTCACTTCAATATATTCTGTGTCATGAATGGAATTGTGTTATTTTAAGTAGTGCTTTTTTCTTAGAAGACTGCAATGCTAATCAAGATTGACAGTTAATTTAGGATCAAGAATTTATCTCCTGAAAATATTTAACATATTAGAAAGCAAATCTCAGCAAACTATATATGGCTTGATATTTTATCATCTTCAATTATCTCTTTTAGGGACATTGTTGGAGTCAGACATTTCATAATCAGTGCTAAAACTGATTCATTTCTCTTTTATAGTGATAAGGGATTTCAAATTCTTAATTTTATCCAAGGATGCAGAAGCAGACAAAATCAAATGAGAGAAGCACGTTTATTAAAGTATAAGGTTATGGAGTATTATATTGTACATGGGGCTGTATGAGAATAGTAGACAATTTTTTTCAGCTGACCTATAGTAATATAACTTATGCAGATAATACGGCAAGCTTGTTTTCTATAAGAACACTTTAATATCTTTGTCAGGCGATGCTGAGGAGAAAATAAATGGTTAGACAAATTTTAGGCAGCTGGTGTGCTGAGACCACTGCCTATCAAGCTGATCAATATTGTTGTCTTGTTTCCTTGTGTTTCCCTGTGTGTCTGTATCCACCTATTGACTCTTGTCTTTGACTTCTCTGTAAGTCCTATTCCTGTTTGCAGAGACCGATCCTATTTTGTGTTTCAGTTTAGAGGCAGACTATTAGAGTGAACACTGTGGAGTTCTCTCTTTCTCTTGGAGGTTTGGTATATTTTCTGTCTATTTTTTCCTTAATTTGAAATAAAAATCTAGATTGAAAATTGCCTTTTATGCTTTGCGTGTAAAGATAGTGATCTGTCTCACTGGAACAACTAGAAGACTTAAATTCAAGACTAGACTACAGATACAGGACATATAGAGATGGCATGCTGCAGGCTTGTTTCTGATAAAAGTTAATCTCCTGAGCTGGCATGAGTCCTGGAACTCTGACCTATTTTCACTTCTCAGCTTTATTCATCCTACATCACTGTAGCATATACTTTAGGGGTTTTTTTTCTTACATGATTAGTGGACAGAAAGAAATGTGTCAAAATTCACTTCTAATGAATTTTGTTGCCCTGCAGACTTCTTCAGCTGTCATGTTCATATCAAAATAAGATTGTTCTCTGAGGGAAAGAGCTGTTCCTTTTATGGTTAAAGGGTTGATCAAGAATGTAAAGAATAGAGCTTTACCGAACTAATTTCACACACAAAACAGGAGCCAGACGTTGCTTTTTAACAGATCTTACAAAAAGACAAGAATATGCAGTGTCCCAGGAGAGCTGAAAGGTGTCTGAGACTTTCTATGTTTTGAAAATTAGTATGTAGATGAAGTCTAGTTAAGAGAACATAAGAGTGGCCATACTGGGTCAGACCAAAGGTCCATCTAGCCCATTATCCTGGCTTCTGACAGTGGCCAATGCCAGGTGCCCCAGAGGGAATGAACAGAACAGGTAATCATAAAGTGATCCATCCCCTGTTGCCCATTTCCAACTTTCAGCAAACAGTTGTGCCATTATGGTTCTGTAAATCATTTTATATCGACTTAAGGTACAATTTTAAAAAGTACTGTGTCTTTGGAGCCTAAATCCCCTTTTCAAAAGTGACTTAGGCACTTAGAAGCCTAAGTACCATTGGAAGTCAAATACAGGTGTAACACCTCTGGAGTTGGTTGTCCTGACATATTACGCTAAGCCTTCCTGGACCCATGCACAGAAGACCATGTTCCCTGCCTTCATACGTGTGCTGTTGATACTTCCAGATCATGTTCCCCCTCACTTCTAGCTAAGAAAAACTGGATTGAAGTCATGGATCAATTGGATGAAATCATTGTGCTGCTGCTCCTTATTGTGGAACAAATGTTTATGCAGTGGAGTAGGCAATCGGCAAAATGCAAGATGGCATTTTGGCAGCTTTTTCTGACTCAGAGAAAACAGCAGGCCTTGAGGGACAATGACAATTCGTTCATGGTACAGTGAACTTACGTTAAATGCTGCTACTGCCACAGAATCTCTTTTGGTGTACCGTCACTGCTAGTGCATGAGAATTAGCAGGGGTCGTGGGATCACATCAACCTGCAGATTTTGGATGATCAGGAGTGGCTCCAGAACTTCTGCATGAGGAAACACCCACTGTCCAGCTCCAGAACACTCTGTGCAGGGAAGGCATATTGGTTCAGAAGCAGGTTGCTATTGACCTGGGGAATCTGGCTAGCCCAGACATCTAAGGGTCTGTTACAGACCACTTTGGAGTTGGAAAGTCCATTATTGGGGTCATGGATGTGGAGCTTGATGAGGCGATAAACACTGTGTTTTTCCTATGGGTGGCTGGCATAAGAAACATTCCTGAAATAATTGCTGGTTTTCACAGATAGGGTTCCCAAACTGTGCTGGGTCATTGATTGCACTGTTTCTAATAGTTTGCCCACGACAAGGGTAAGGTGGACCACAGAGGATTCTATTCCATCATTCTGCAAGGCTTGGTGGACCACTGAGGATCACAGGTTCATGGGTGTTTGTAACATTGACACCTGTACAAAATTCATCATTACAGGTTGCCTTGAATGTATTTACAGCTTGGGGTGATGTTTGTGCTGGTGACAGTTGCAGATGTCTTCTGATGCATTCATTTCTCAATGTGTTTATACTTCTCAAAATTCATGCGTATATTTAACCCATTTCTACAGCTTTGCTACAATGTGATTAAGTCTTGTGGTGGGTCTATGGCTGATAACACTTACGGCCATTGTTTCATTGCATTGCTTCTCATAATGTGCTTATTCCAATTTCCAATGCTATGGGGAGCTCCATTTATTAGGATTGCTACAATGTTTGGTAGCTGCTTCGGGGAACAGTTGCAGTCGTTTTGTGACTGATTGGGTTTAGATTCCTCTAGTGACTGTCACTATTCACAGCTTCATGAAACCCTTCTTCACAGGTTTTCTGCTATGTGTTTATGGTCTGAGATTGATTTGGGGACAAATCCAGCCATTGTGTGGCTGACTTCTTTTTCAGTGTCTACAGTGTCTGCCACGATTCACACCAGTTTAGATCCCCTGTTAATAGATTTCATGGAATGTGATTAAGATATAGGGTGGGGTTGCTGCAGGGGCCCAGGGAGAATAGAGCCATTGTGTGTGTCACTGTTTTGGCTAGGAATTGTTCCAACAGCCTCTCCTTGTGCTGCAGAGACTTCTCCTCTCCGGCCCTGATTTCTCTTCTCCATCCCAGAAAACAGGTCCTCCAGAGCCCTTCTATGTCTTTCTCTCCCTTCTCCCATGTTTTCACTCTTTTCTCTTGTTGAGAGAATTTCTGTCTTCTCCAGAAGGTCCTGACAAATGGAAAAAAGGAAGATTATATTTTAGACCATGGGGAAAATTTAACACATCCCTCCACATAACCTTGCTTTGCAGTAGAATGCCACAATTTTGCTACTTTTGAACATTTATGGAATCTCTCTCTCTCTCATGCCCTGGTTCTCAGAAAGCCCTTGCTGTTCATGAGGAAGGATCAGACACACACAATAGTGATATACATGAAATAGTATATATCACAAATTAAACTGTTTATAATGTGAGAAGGTGAAGGGTGCGGATAATTTCCTCTGTTGCCAGTTTTACTTTTCTTGCTTTAAGACTGGATCACCTATCGAGCATATTGGTGTATTTCAAATACCAGAATGGAAAAAAGAGGCTTTTTGATTCAGCGGTACTGGATCCCTCAAACTACAACAGGGAGATTTTTATGAGAATGGTCACAGCATTTGCACATCTTCTAAATCTCAAGGACCAGCTTGAATTCATGCTGCATGAGAAATTTGCTAGAACAAGCTTCCATGTCTTGGAAAAATAATTATAGAAATGGACAAAATACTGAGCTGGGATATAGTTCTTTGATCCAAAGGAGATTTGAACCCCTGTCCCGGAAAGCCTAGCCTGCCAGTGTGAAATGGAGATGGAGGCAGAGATGCTGCAACTTTACTACAAATATCCTGGGACCCAGGACAGTGCCATAAATCCTTTCTCTAGACAACTTGAAAGGTATGCTGAACTGTTCTTAGCCTGAGACTGGATACCATCCCCAGCTCCACTCTGGCCCTAGAAATCTATCTGTCTCCTGGTTGAGAGAGAGAGAAATTCAGGGAGAGACACTACAACTTTACTAAAAGATTACTCAGACCCAGGACTGCAATACAAATCTTTTCCTTAATCAAATTTAAAGATACGTTAAAGGTATGTTGAACTAAGATGTGCTCTGAGTGGCCTCAGATGCACCCTGCCTGATGGTACAGACACAGAAAAACTGATTTTTAGTTTCCCAAGTTTCAACAGAATGTGGTCTGACTAACGCTAGAAACTTGGGGGAGTAAAGTGGTCTCATTTGAAATGAAAATATTCAAGCCCAGTGCCCTTCCCCCCCCCCCCCTTTTTTTTAAACCTCTTCTGTTCCCTTTCACTCACATTTCATTCTGGAACAAGCTTAATACTTGTAACCATTCCCTCTACCTTCTGCCAGAGCTAATTAAGCAAACCTTCAGGTGAAAAAGATGTTAATTTGGAACTGGCTAAATTGATTAATATAAATAGAATCCAAAAATTCTTTAAAATGATGGTTTTGGGCGTTGTCTGTGTACTAGTTGCCAGTTGCTGCAAGCCATGCTAAACATCAGTTTTGGACTGAAGGCAGTTCCAAATGTTTGTTTATGGTTAACTATCTAAACAGATGTCAATAACACTACATGTTCTTGAAATGTTGGCTTCAGTGGGACTAATCATGGAATAAACTCAGTGTAAGTAAGGAGGACAGAATTAGGCCCAAGTTATTGTTTGCATTGGTTTGGTTGAATTTTTTCTAATGATCAGACAACATCACTAAAGCATTTATGAGTAGTAAAAATATATATAATAATTTAAGCATTGGAATGCCAGTGATGACAGAACTGATATATGTCCTCAAACATTCTCATGATTCCCATAGATGAACAAGTGACATGCTTTCAAAGAACATGTCAGATTGCCATAATTGCATGATCCACACCAGAAAAATCTTCTAGCTGCATCTGCTGAATCTTAGGTTCTTGTAAAAGGCTAATGTAATTCTTCCCCACCTCTGCCCACTTTTGAGCAAACCTGCCATAACTGCACCTCAGGGAATGGAAGCTGGCAGCATCCACTCCATATAATCAGGATCAAATACCTAAGGCTGTCATTTTCACATTTTATTAATTTTCAACTAGCTCAAGGAAGTTCTTGGTGGAGTTAAGCTCATTATAGAGAGAAGATAAGTTGATTGAGATGGCATGTGTCAGTGGGTGAAGGCCAGGTAGGTGTTACCTTTGTTAGTCAAAAAGCATTTCAATAAAAAAGTGAGAGAGATTGGAGAAAGATGCAGTAGTGTCCTATGTATAATATATGGGAAAATAACCACAGCCATGAGGTTGTCAACCAGCTGAGGAACATATGACTTGTCAAACACATGATAAATTAACAATTTTATCTTCTTGCCCTAGCCAGAAGTTTATAAGCCTATTGTCATTTTAAATCCTCCAATTTTAAGCGCCTGTGCAATACTACATTTTCTACAGTTATCTGTTCTTTGAAGTGTAAGCAGAGTCTACATGAGCTCTCCCCTGACATCTAGTGGTGAGCTGTGGAAGAGGACTTCAGGAGCTGATCTTGTTTTGTATGGGCACACCCACACTGCCTAGGTGCTCAGCATAATGGGATTGCTTGCCCAAATGATCACTTTTGGCTGGTGTGGGATCCCCAGTCTCCTTGTAATTGGGCCAGGAGTAATAAAGGGTAGTTATCCTTGTGGTTTGAACTGTACCTGGCATACCCCGATGGAGGGACTCACCCACAACTAAATGACACTAGCTAGGGGGACATGGGTTCCAAAGCCCAGTGAGTTGAGAGAGGGTGGGGGACAGGTGCTTGTACCTGGTGATGTGGGCCTTGCCTGAGGGCCCCAGACACCATTTGACCCTTCCTCTCTCCACTGTGTAATAGAGCTAATTTAGACTTAACTGAGAGTCTTGTTACATGCTGCAGAGCTGAAATCACTGATACCTAGGTCTAAGTATTAGACCTGTTTTGGGACAGTGTCTCTGATGCAAGAGACTGCCCCACTAACAGCTGAAATCACTGAGAGCTGTGTTAAGTGGGGGGCCCTGAAACCATCTTGGCGTGGGCAGCTGGAGAGGAGGAGAGGCACAGCGGGCAGCTGGAGAGGAGTGGACGGCAGAGAGGCACAGCGAGCAGCTGGCAAGGCGGCTGGCAGAGAGGAGCGGCCGGTAGAGAGGCACAGCGAGTGGCTGGCGAAGAGGTGTGGCCAGCAGGTTGGCAGGTGGAGAAGTGCAGCTGGCAGAGAGTGCCAGAGCAGAGCCCCACAGAGAGGGGCGGTGAGTGAGTGCCCAAACAGCGGAGCGAGTAAAGTTCCTCCTTACCCCCTGCTGCCTCCAGGGTGGGAGGTGAACTCTGCAGATGCAGCTCTGAACTCTGGATCTGCACTGTCCAAAAACAGCAACTGTGAGTTGGGTGCAGAGACGGGACAGGCACATCAAAGGGACTTTTGGGTTACTGAACTTAAGAACCTGAGGGGAAAAGGACACTGCCCAACTTACTTGGTGGTGGGTCGTTTGCTCATGGATTGTGTTTATGAGCCCTAGTTGCAGTGTTTTCCCCAAATTAATGCTGTGTTATTTCCCTCCTTTAATTAAGTGTTTTTGCTACACTCAGACTCTGTGCTTGCGAGAGGGGAAGTATTGCCTCTCAGAGGTGCCCAGGGAGTGGCGTGTAATTGTCCCAGGTCACTGGATGGGGGCTCGAGCCGGTTTTGTATTGTATTGTTGAAGAGGAATGTCTAGATACTGAACCTGGCCCTTGTTGCTCCCAACTCTGACTGGCAGAAGGATTACAAAAGTAATGAAATTTAAAGTGGAGATTTTGGCCAAGCTCAAGGAAACCAAAACTCGTTCATGGGCTGAAATGTTAGGGAACATATAAATTTAAGAGACTGATTATCAGAAGTGCTGAGCTGTCATAGCTCCATTGAATTGTATAACTATGGGTAATTTCAGTAATACATAGTACATACTTCTAAAAACACTTACTACAAAATGTAGCTTAAATCACTTATCTTTCTTGTGGTCCCATCCTCTTTGTCAAGGGAATAGCTCTTTTAACTCTCAAAAATTCTGATGACACTATCATAAAACAATATAATTAAACCACTGGCAAGTTACTAATATGGGGACAGATCACCCTCTCCAATTGGAAAACCTGTGGAAGGTGTTTAAAGGGTAAGGAAATCTCTGTAAGGTTTCCCTTATGAATGCTCCCTCTTGGTAGGAAGGGTGTCTTCCTGGTTGCTCCTCAGTGTCTGAATACTTATTTACTGTACAGAACTACTCCTAGAACACTACAGTCAAAACCTTCAGGGATGGGATTTTCAAAGGCATGTGGATTTAGTAGAGCAAGTCCCATGGACTTTCAATGGAACTAGTGGCTCTAAACTCCTAAAGTATTTTTGAAAATATCTCCCCAAACGTACATACTTAATGATAACAGGGATTTTTTTTATTCATTGTATATATACCAATCATTAATATATGCACGTATGTTTTTTGTCTATCAGTTTCAGTAGCTCCCACCACTAGATTATCTGGGCTCTATACAAAGTGTTAAAACAACAGGAGTAGCCCAATAGTTCAGTTCTATTTTTATTACAGTATTTTAATGGGTTAGTTTAGGCTGCATTTCCTGGCAGATTTAAAGCTTTCCAGTTAGGTCAACTATAATCACATTTTATCTGACATTGCTTGCTATAGTTCAGGCAATCTGCATCCATCAGCAGAACGTTTCAGTGTTCCTTCCCAGACATCAGTGTCAACATCATATCTTTACTGTGGTTAAGAGTGCTGGACAATCTTTCACCTGTCTTGATGCTGGCAGTTGAGACCAATGACACTTCATTATTCATGGGTACATTGACAAGTCCGTTTCTGCAGGCTGACCATAATTTACCATACTACCATCTTTGTAATGGTTCCTAATATCAATTCGCTCAAGATTCTGAATTCTAAATTTATTTTCCAGTATCAGGTTTATCAACAAGTGGTGACTCATGCTGCTTATGTAACACAATAAACAGACACTAGATCTGGCCCAAATTTACCCCTCCTTTGGTAATATCATAATGGCAAATAAACAGTGTGGCAACTATGGCAGTTGCTCACATGAAAATGAAACGGTGGGGGAGTATTTAATGTGCTTTAGCAACTAGAAACAAAGAGGAAAGCCAGCAGCCAGTATCATCTGCCAGTTCGCCACAGACCACAAGCAAGTGATCTTTGATTGCCAGGGTTTACTGGCCTCAGTTTGAAAACTGTTATAGTTATTTAAATACATTTAATTACATATATATAAAATAAGACACTTCATAGCTTAGCATGCAAGAATGTAGGTGATACTCTGTAAACTGGCTTAATTAGTTCACATACAATGGTTTAAAAAATTTTTATTTGATTTTTTTTTGTATTTATCTTTAAAGAAATGGTCAACAAGAAGTACAAAAAATGCCTTACAGCTTATATATGTTCCCAAATACTGCATGCTTCACAGAATCTCAGATAGAGTTATGCAATTTTAAAAGTAATGAAAGCTGCACAAATACAAGACAATACTACAGAGACATAATTCATTAGGGTGGAGATTATAGTAATAAAAAAGGTAAAGACATACATGCATAGTGAGAAAAGGGAAGGATGGGATGTGGGGGAGAGGAGAAAAGATAGGGGAGGGTTTGGTGGAATGGAGGCCTGGCATTTTTCAAGCAGTCTCAAATAATTTTTATCCAACATATCCAGACATGGGGTTCAAATATATTCAAATTTATACAGTTGATCTCTATGGCAATCAGCTAGTTTCTTTGGCTGCTAAATCAGACAGGTCCAAACCACTGCTCTATTCTGGGCATAAACCTACTCTTCCATCTTTGTAAGATCAAACTCTGGGTGATCACTGCAGCCCACAAGATACAATCAAGATTAGCAGGTAAATATCCTAGGATATAATTTTTCATATGAGGGTTGATTGCTGAAGTCGAGGATGACTTTAACTCTCATGTCCACCTTTTTCTACCACTGCTTTACTTTTGGGTAGTCCCATAGCACTGTGATTCCGAAACTTTTTAGTACTGCAGCTCTCTTACAGATATTTTAAAACATGGTGCTTCCACACAATGAAATACCCCCCCCTTTTTTTTTAAAATCAACTCAGGACACTAGATTCAAGAATTCAGAACAAGAGTACCTAGAAGTCACCTACTACAGGACAGGCCCAACAAAGAAAATAAGAGATCGCCACTAGCTGTCACCTTCAGCCCCCAACTAAAACCTCTCCAGCGCATCATCAAAGATTTACAGCCTATCCTGAAAGATGATCCCTCACTCTCACAGATCTTGGGAGACAGACCAGTCCTCGCTTACAGACAGCCCCCCAACCTGAAGCAAATACTCACCAGCAGCCACACACCATACAACAAAAACACTATCCCAGGAACCTATTCTTGCAACAAAGCCCGATGCCAACTCTGTCCACATATCTATTCAAGTGACACCATCGTAGGACCTAATCATATCAGCCACACCATCAAGGGCTCGTTCACCTGCACATCTACCAATGTGATATATGCCATCATGTGCCAGCAATGCCCCTCTGCCATGTACATTGGCCAAACTGGATAGTCTCTATGCAAAAGAATAAATGGACACAAATCTGACATCAGGAATCATCACATTCAAAAGCCAGTAGGTGAACACTTCAACCTATTTAATCACTCAGTAACAGACTCAAAGGTGGCCATTTTGCAACAGAAAAACTTCAAAAACAGACTCCAACGAGAAGCTGCTGAACTTGAATTAATATGCAAACTAGATACCATTACCTTAGGTCTGAATATAGACCAGGAATAGCTCGGTCATTATGTTAATTGAATCTATTTCCTCCAGTTAAATACCCTTAACACCTTTGTGTCAACTGTCTGTAATAGGCCATGTTGATTATCACTTCAAAAGTTTCTTTCCTACTGATAACAGTTCCTTTCAATTAATTAGCCTTTTACAGTTTCATGTTTCTCTGAATGTATAAATATCGTCCCACTGTACGTTCCATTCTATGCATCCGACGAAGCAGACTTATGCTGAAATAAATTTGTTAGTCTCTAAGGTGCCACAGTATTTCTTTCTTATTTTTTTTGCTGACACAGACTAACACGGCTACTACACTGAAACCTGTCAGAGTTCTGACAGTTTTTTTCAATTTTATTCAAATACATAATTTAATTATATAATCTGATATAAATGTAAATAGACCCAATGGCCGGTATGGGATGTTAGAAGTTACTACAGAGAACTTTTTCCTGGGTGTCTGGCTGGTGAGTCTTGCCCACATACTCAGGGTTCAGCTGATCGCCATATTTGGGGTCGGGAAGGAATTTTCCTCCAGGGTAGATTGGCAGAGGTCCTGGAGGTTTTTCGCCTTCCTCTGCAGCACAGGGCACGGGTCACTTGCTGGAGGATTCTCTGCATCTTGAAGTCTTTAAACCATGATTTGAGGACTTCAATAGCTGAGACATAGGTGAGAGGATTATTCCAGGAGTGGGTGGGTGAGATTCTGTGGCCTGCATTGTGCAGGAGGTCAGACTAGATGGTCATAATGGTCCCTTCTGACCTTAAAGTCTATGAGTCTATCTAATTCAGGTTTTTAAAACTATAATTTGAAAATATGGAATTTTTGGCATGTTTGGACACAGCCTAAGATTTTAGTGAGACGAGTGGGCCTGTTTAGACCTGAACAGATGCACAATCAGGGCCGGCGCACCCACTAGGAGACCCTAGGCAGTTGCCTAGGGCACCAGCATTTGCGAGGTGGAGACTCCCGGCAGCGATTCAAAACGCCACCAGGAATGCAGCTTCCCCTGAGCTGCTGCCCCCGGCTGAGGTAAGCTACCACAGGCGGGGGGCTGGCCACCGCGGGGGGCACTGGTGGGGGGGCCGCGGGAGGGCACGGGGAGCTGAGCCTCGGCCTGGCAGGTGGTGAGGGGAGCTGAGCTCTGTGCTCCTGTGCCTTCGCGGGCTGCGCGGAGCTGGGAGCTGAGCCCTGCGCCCCCGCCGTGGGTGGGGAGCTGAGCCCTGCGCCCAGGGGGCAGGGAGCCGAGCCCTGCGCCCTCACCATTGGGAGCCAGGAGCTGAGCCCTGCGCCGCAGCCCGCAGAGGGGGCAGGGAGCTGAGCCCGCCGCAGCCTGCAGAGGGGGCAGGGAGCTGAGCCCGCCGCAGCCTGCAGAGGGGGCAGGGAGCTGAGCCCTGTGCCCGGGACACGGGGGGGGGGGTGGGTCAGGGAGCTGAGCCCAGCATTCCCCCCACCGGCTGCGGGAGGGGGGGCGGGGAGCCGAGCCCAGCAGTCCCACCCGCCCTGGCTGCGGGAGGGGGGGGTGGGGAGCCGAGCCCAGCCCAGCTGCGACCGGTGGGTGGGAAGCCTGCCGCGGGCTGGGGGCGTGGTTTGCCGCTGGGGGGGCGGCGTTAGCTGGGAGGGACACAGGGCCTGTGCAACGAAGTTTCGCCTAGGGCGCGAAACTTCCTTGCAGCGGCCCTGTGCACAATGTTTAGTTGAAGCTCTGATAGTTCCAGACGTAAGTCATTTTCTAAGTTTAAACAGTTTCTATGTTTAGTTTTCACAGAAATCATTGTCGAAAACCCAGACTCGCATCGATAACTAGAAGTGAATGGAAATAGCACTTCTGTATCTTCATGTTTTTCATACTCTCCTTTAAAAGAAATCCAGGGTTCCTGGTTTGTTACAATTAAAAACTTATTCTTTAGCATGTGATTGTTTGACAATTCTAAGAGCTTTTCTAGAACCAAGATACTTAAGGTTGGAATGGAATCAGTTGTTACCAAGATAGGGTTTTGAATCCAATTGGTGGCTGGGCGCTTTCAGTTGAGAAACATCCTGCTGAATGCTGTCCCCAAGAGGAAAATATTCATCGAAATGAGAATACAATCCAGACAAATTTAATATTTGGTCTTTAATAGCATTTTTGATGCATTTCACTCTTTTTTTTTTTTTTTTTTTTTTTTAAAGTCTGATAACAGTGGCAACATCTAGGTAATTCCCTTTTCAGTGGAGCATCTCCAAAGACAAAGCTTCTGAATAAATCCCGATTTCTCATTCAAATCAAGTATATTTGTAGTCCTGCTTTGAAGTGTTAGGTTCAGTATGTCAATTTGTCAAATATGTCCACAAGATAAGCTAACATAGTCAAGAAGTCCACATTGCACATGTAATTTATAAGGCCTGTTTTCTCCAGGAGGAAAATTCTGATTTTGTCACACAGTTCAAAGATGTGTTGTGTTGTAAGACTTTCTCATGTGCCAGCCACCACCTGACTTTACTGTGAAACAGAGCTGAGTGTGGTCAGAGCCCCTCTGTTCACTCAGCATACTAAAACAAAGTGTGTTCACTGTGCAGGATTTTACTAAATTAACAATTTTAATAACAATGGTGAGGACCTCATGTACTTTAGACTATTTAGAAAAGCTGGACATGCACAAGTCCATGGGTCCAGATCTAAGGCATCCCAAGTGTGCTGAGGGAGTTGGCTGATGTGATTGAAGAGCTATTAATCATTCTTTGAAAATTCCTGGCAATCAGGGGACGTCCTGGAAAACTGGAAAAAGACAAATATAGTGCCCATATTTTAAAAAGGGAAGAAAGAGAACATGGGGACCTAAAGACTTCAATCCCCGGCAAAATTATGGAGCAGGTCCTCCAGGAATCCATTTTGAAGCACTTGGAGGAGAGGAAGGTGATCAGGAACAGTCAACGTGGATTCACCAAGGCAAGTCATGCCTGACCAACCTGATTGCCTTCTATGATGAGATAATTGGCTCTGTGGATATGGGGAAAGTGGTGGATGTGATGTATCTTAATTTTAGCAAAGCTTTTGATACGGTCTCCCACAGTATTCTTGCCAGCAAGTTAAAGAAGTATGGATTGGATGAATGGACTATAAGGTGGATAGAAAGCTGGCTAGATTGTCGGGCTCAACGGGTAGTGATCAATGGCTCGATGTCTAGTTGGCAGCCAGTATCAAGTGGAGTGCCCCAGGGGTTTGTCCTGGGGCCGGTTTTGTTTATCTTTATTAATGGTCTGGATGATGGGATTAATTGTACCCTCAGCAACTTTGCAGATGACACTAAGATGGAGGGTAGGGATACGGTCCAAAGTGACCTAGAAAAATTGGAGGATTGGGCCAAAAGAAATCTGATGAGGTTCAACAAGGACAAGTGTAGCGTCCTGCACTTAGGAAAGAAGAATCCCATGCACCGCTACAGGCTGGGAACCGACTGGCTAAGCAGCAGTTCTTCAGAAAAGGACCTGGGGATTACAGTGGATGAGAAGCTGGATATGGGTCAGTAGTGTGCCCTTGTTGCCAAGAAGGCCAACTGCATATTGGGTTGTATTAGTAGGAGCATTGCCAGCAGATTGAGGGAAGTGATTATTACCCTCTATTCGGCACTGGTCATAGAATCATAGAATAATCAGGGTTGGAAGGGACCTTAGGAGGTCATCTAGTCCAACCCCCTGCTCAAAGCAGGACCAATCCCCAATTGTTGCCCCAGATCCCTAAATGGCCCCCTCAAGGATTGAACTCACAACCCTGGGTTTAGCAGGCCAATGCTCAAACCACTGAGCTATCCCTCCCCTCCCCTCCTCTCCCCTCCCGGCCACACCTGGAGTAGTGCATACAGTTTTGGTCCCCCTAACTACAGAAGGGATGTGGACAAATTGGAGCGAGTCCAGTGGAGGGCAACGAAAATTATTAGGGGCCTGGGGCACATGACTTACAAGGAGAGGCTGAGGGAACTGGGATTATTTAGTCTGCAGAAGAGAAGAGTGAGGGGGGGGTTCCAAAGAGGATAGAACTCGGCTGTTCTTAGTGGTGGCAGATGACAGAACAAGGAGTAATGGTCTCAAGTTGCAGTGGCGGAAGTTTAGGTTGGATATTAGGAAAAACTTTTTCACTAGGAGGGTGGTGAAGTATTGAATGGGTTACCTAGGGAGATGGTGGAATCTCCATCCTTAGAGGTTTTTAATGCCCGGCTTGACAAAGCCCTGGATCGGATGATTTAGTTGGTGCTGGTCCTGTTTTGAGCAGGGGATTTGACTAGATGACCTCCTGAGGTCTCTTTCAACCCTAATATTCTATGATACTTTAGGCTGGAATTTCTTTGATGCCAGCAATTCGCAATGAATCATGGAGTATGTCCAAATGGCTGCTGGTGCTACTTTCTTTACTCATGCTGCAACTCCGCTGTTCTTTCTGGTCATGAACTGGGCTGTGTGTATAGGGCTGTGCACTGATGGGGCAGCAGACATGACCATGATGATTCTACTCCTTTATCCCCATCTCCTCTCAAACCTCTGCTCTCCATGTTATCTTCCACTGCACCTTTTATGTTAGTATACTCTCTCCATTTATGTATATGCTGTTGCTTTACCTCCTAGTGCCTGCTGCTTTCTCCAGCTCTTAATGAGCAGAGCGCACATCTTCACAGGTTAGCCGCTCTGCTGAAGTGCTCCATATTGCTACTAAGACTCCAGGCTACTAACGCTGTATCCCAACAGGATTGCTTTGCTGAAAAAGCACATTTTGTTCCGTACACTCATGTCCCAGTTCTCTTTGAAACAGGAATATGGAGTGCTGCTAACTCCAGGAAGCCCACATCCCTCCTGTGATCGGGTGCCTTGGATGGACCCTTCTGAGAATGCTACACTCAGGGCAGATTGCAAGAAACAGGGCAGATAATCCACAGAACTGTTTATTCTATAAATAAATTCACCAAACCAGTAACAAAGGGGCATCTGTAGCATGGTTAACAAGAAACCAAACACAGTCCCCTTTAGCATTCCAGCCCTTGGCTTCCATCCAAACAGGTCTTAATATAGTGAGAGGTTACCAAAAACCCTGTTCATCATATGTGAGCCTATTGAGCAAGGCAAATTCCTGCCACCCAGCCTACGTGGATTAAAATGTTGGAAGCATGCAGCTCGTCCACAGTCTGCCATACACACTCGTTAATAGAAATTGGCACATTGAGTAATTTTCTAACTGGCCCCACTGCATGGTATCATGGTGGAATCGGGAGTGGTCATTTTGCATTGGAAGCTGATGCCTAGGGTGCACCCTGCGTGCCTGCCTCTACAACCAGCCTCTGATGTCTAGAAGAATGCACTAGGTACCAGGAGCTTGGAAGCAAGTGCTAAAGTTGCTCCAAGTACTAGCCTGGCTCTGTTATATTAGAGACCTTAGTACTATCTTCAGCTATTCTAGAAGTGACTTTATGAAAGCTCTCAGTTGTCTTCTCTGTGAAACTGGTGAAGATAGTTACCTCCCAGGAGATACAAATTTGACTCAGATTAAAGTTTGTGTCCTGGCACCCAGTGAAATAGCCAGGACTGGAGCTCATGGCCTCTGGATTTACAGTTTAGAACAACATAAACTAGGCTACAGATCATAAGTATGGGAGAGGTGCTTTCTTGCTCTCCCCCCAAAATCATATGATAGCTGGAGCCTTTCACAACAACACAATGCTACTCTGGCCTGGTAACAGGGATACTTCCTCCAGTCATCTCTCTCCCTGAGACAATCACACATTGGGCTACAGATCTCCCAGAGTCCAATCCTTTGTTGCATAGCCATGGTTTTGGTCAGGCCCATATGTACAGTCATGTTTGTATGCCCCTCCCAAGTATTCACCTACTGCAGCTTTCTCTGGCCCCCTGCCATCAACAGGTCCAGCTCTCAGACTTTCACTCCCAGCTCTCAAGTGCGTCTCCACTCTCAGCTCTCAGGCTGCTGTCCCTGCTCCCAAGTCTTGACTCATCTGAACTCAGGATGCACTTCATTTTCTTTTCTTCTGGAACTCTCTACTATCTGGATGTTGACCTGGGGGAGGGCAGGGAGTGTGATACAAGGCCCAGTAATGAGCCTTGTTTGTGAGCCTTGTTTGTCTTCTGCAATGGAAAAGTGTTTTCAATGTGCCTTCTTTCAAGTTGCTTCTGCCTAGTTGATTATTTTTAATATTTATAAGAATTTTGCTTATATTTTCAAAGTGTGATTTTTAAATCACACTTTTTATTTTGATTTGAATTGAATGATTTCCTTTCTCACGATTTATTATTTGTAGCTATAGGCAGACTCATAGATTCCAAGGCCAAAAGAGACCACTGTGATCACATAGTCTGACCTCCTGTATATGCTCAAGATCATCCTACTTAAGACCATACAAGATTTGTCCATGTTGTCCACCTCTACAGGAAAATGAGGAGGGTATGCCTATATAATGGATATATTACATACCAATCTACTAGTTAAGTTGAAAATGGGGTTCTGCAATTTGTAATTCCACCTTGAAAGGGCGAAGCACCACATTTGGGGCTGAATGTACCTGACAGAAGGATATTGTAATGCGTTCTAATTTGTAGTTAAGAAGTATGATGGCTTTTCAATGCTCCACTGGTTGGTTTGCAGCAGATAGAAGACATAAGGCAGTGGACATTGTAGATGTGTAGCCAGTGCAAAGAGATTCAAGCACAATATTAGAGCATTGGCTTCTTTCAAGATAGACCATTTTAAGACGAATGTAGCCTTGCCTCATTCATACAGCAGATATTTTCCCAATTCTCAGAGCTTACCAAGATTTATAAAGTGTCATGCCAAATACTTTTACTTCACCTTAGAGATCAGTTAATAAACTAATATTAACTCCAATACTAATCAAATATATATAATTTCACTGTACTGCCACTTTATTTGGAGTTCTGTCTACATTCATGGAACTCTAATTCTCAAAGGCTGTTAAAAGTGTCAAATCTCTCTTCCATCCCTATGCCAGTCCCTTGCTTTGTTTAATGAGCTAAGATATTTATAAGAGTGCTGTAATAATCTTTGGTTGATGTAGTGATACATTTAATCATTTGTGCATTGAGATAATGCCTGCGAAAGTTCACTTTCATAACTAAATTGCCTCTATCAAAATAAACTAATAGCTCGCTTAACTCTTCAGACTTCTGAATAATGAGAGTACTACAGGAATTTACTGTTTGAACTACAATAAGTTGACCATATTTCCATTTCACAAAACTGGAAACATATAGCAGTGGATCTAGCAAGAGTAGACAGTTGCCAGAGGAAGTCTGATGGTCAGAAATAAAATTTGATATGACCACTTGACATAGCAAGCCGTGAATTTTGTGAAATGTAATGTAAACTTGGCTTTTCTTCTAGTTCTTGGGGACATTTAGCACATTCCTTTTGGGGGAAGGAGAGCAAGAGCAAGCTTTCCATGTCAGTGTTTTTAAACCTATTTTTTGGCTCACGGCATCTTTTCTTTTTTAAGCTTCACAGCCATAGCAAACGTTTTTAAAGGATTAATGCACAGCATAGCGTTAATGTATGTATGCAAAATGTATTTTAACAACCTTAATATTAACTATCAAATCAATTCAATCAGTACTTTACAACTAATTGACTTGGATGGATGATATTGGGCATAGCTTTCCTCAGCCTAGGTGCCAAAATTGTGGCCAATATTTTCACATCACTATGAATTAGGGGGATTTTTTTACAGTTCAAGCATGATGTGAGAGCCTGACATGACTTAGGAATAACTGAAATCAAGCCTTCCCTGTGCAGGGTGGCGGGGAGAATACCCTCCTCCAGGGACACGCTGAACAGGGTAAGCAGCTTACCTAGAAGGGACTCAAAAAATGTTCATAAACTTCAACAGGGAAGCATCTAGGCTGGGAAATTACCCAATTTCATGGATTTCAGGGTACTGGCAAGCTCTGATGTTGTTAATGGAGCATCCAAGCTCTCCTGCTGAGCCACAGAGAGTTGGGATATCTGTATTTTAATAACAAAAATGTCCAGGGCCTCATGCAAAGGGGCAGAATCTGAATGGTGTATATGGATGTAAAACAATTGTTTATCTTGACCTCTGGGTGTGGTACACAATTTATTATATGTATCTTGGATGGTTGTAATAGTTGTCTTGGCTGTTTGTTCCACCAGGTGGTGAGTTAACAGTCTACCTGCCATTTCCTCCTGCCTCCCAGAAGTGTTTGCTTAACTGAAGAAGTACAAACTCAGCTTGGTCGTGTGATTAAGTGTGTAGACCCCACAATGTAGCAGCCAAGAAGGAGTTAATAATGGACCAGTTACTCCTCCAGCCGTGTCAAAGGGGATGTCAATACCGCAATTAAAAACCCATGGCTGGCCTGTGCCAGCTGATTCAGGCTAAGGGGATTTTCGGGCTGCAGTCTGAGCTCTGGGACCTTCCCACCTGGCAGGGTCCTAGAGCCAGGGCCCCAGCCCGAGCCTGAATGTCTACACTGCAATGAAACAGCCCCTTAGCCCAAGCCCCACTCAGCTGGCACAGGCCAGCCACGGGTTTTTAATTAGTGTACACATACCCTAAAAAGTCAATTAGCAACAGCTGGTATAAACGGCTGCAGCAGACAAGGGCTGCTGCCAGAGAGGCGGAGTGTGGCCTTGAGGAAGCGCCTCAGTAGCCAGGTAGGAAGAAGCTGCACTCCAGCATGAGAGGAGTGCAGTCTGTAGCTCTGTGGGAAATGCAGACAAACAGGGAAAAGGTAGGAGCAGCCCAGGGAAGCAGTTGTAAGATTGTAAGGAGCAGTCCTGAGCTTCCAAACATAGGGTCTCAAAGGGTGCCTGAGTTTTGCTCCTCCAACAAGAGGAGAAACACAAGCCCCAGGATAAAGAGAGGCAAAAGAGGGCCAAAGGCCTGGCATAAAAGCCATTAGACATTTTGTGTTTTTCTGGTACCCTGGAATGGGACTGAACTGAAAGGTGGGCCAGGCCATGGAAGCTGCAGACAGCTACAGCACCAGATGACAGACAACAGGAGACACTAGAGCAAAAGAAACCCTGCATCCTGGCACTAGGGAGTGTTCTGGAGATGAGTTCACTTCCTGACAGGGTTGTGTGCAGCTTATTGAGTGCAGACATGTTTCTGGTCAGTCTACAGAGGAGTACTGAGGAGGGATTAGTATCTTCTTGGCTTTCCTTTATGGAGTACCATAGTTTCTCTTTGCTCCTTTATTTTAGCCACAGCAAAGCTAATCATTTTGTCTCTAAAACAGACATTTAAAGTTTCCCAAAGAAGCTTGCAGAGGGAGTTGAGGGCTCACTGCATCCAGGAAGAGGTCAGTTTCCTTATTTATCAATATCTGAAAATGGTGGGTCTAAAAGTAGTGACGTGTTAAACCTCCATCTGCTTTGTTTCTCATCTAGCATGATGGAAGTCAATTGCAGGGTAATGGGTGCATGGTCAGAGATCACTATAGTGCCAATTAAGCGGCTGAATATAAATTAGACTAGCCCCTCTGAGATTACAAAAAAGTCAGTCTATGAATATGTATTATGGACAGGGGAGAAAATGTGTAATCTCTTTGTTTGGTGCACAAGCCTCCACGTATCACAAAAATGTATTTTAAAATTTGGTGCAGTGGTGTTTTGGGTCCAGCTATTCAGCAGTGGTCCTTAGCACACTATTAAACATTCTTTCTAACAATCTACCAAGTGAGGTAATATGTTAAATGATTAAGAGTGAGGTATTTGTTTATTGTCACCAATCCCAAAGAAATATATACTGGAATTGGAAAAGGTACAGAAAAGGGAAACAAAAATAATTAGGGGTATGGAACAGCTTCCATATGAGTTAAGATTAATAAAATTGGGACTTTTCAGCTTGGAAAAGAGATGACTAAGGGGGATATGATTGAGGTCTATAAAATCATGACTGATGTGGAAAAGTAAATAAGGAAGTGTTACTTACTCCTTCTCATAACACAAGAACTAGGGGTCACCAAATGAAATTAATAGGCAGCAGGTTTAAAACAAACAAAAGGAATTATTTCTTCATCCAATGCACATTCAATCTGCAGAACTCTTTGCCAGAGGATGTTGTGAAGGCCAAGACTATAACAGGGTTAAAAAAAGAACTGGATAAGAACGGGATGCAAAACCATGCTCTGAAGTGTTCCTAGACTCTGTTTGCCAGAAACTGGGAATGGGTGACACGGGATGAATCACTTGATGATTACCTGTTCTGTTCATTCCCTCTGAAGCACCTGGCACTGGCCATTGTTGGAAGACAAGATACTGGGCTAGATGGACCATTGGTCTGACCCAGTATGGCCATTCTTATCTTTTTATGTTCAGTATAACATATAGATATCAGTATTTCCATCTTGGTCATTTGAAATCTGCTTTCTATTTTATGCATGAATTATCTGAGGCTGAATACAAGGACAGACAGCCTGATAGATGTCTTAACTGTAGATAAACTCTTGCATTTATCTAATCAAACTTGATATTTTAAAATGTATGCTTCAGAAAACTGCTGCTGTGGTCCAAATGTCACTTTCAGTTTTCAGACATACACTATGTCAGAGTGAAAAGAAGATGACTGATAAATGAAGAAACGAAGTGTCTATATTTTTAAAGTCAGTTGATTCAGGAACAATTTTGTGCATTTCACTTGTATTGTTTTAAAGCTCTTCAAGAGATTGAAAATTGATAGACTAACTGTTGAATGTCACTCATCAGAGTTTGTATATAGATAATTTCACAACTAACTTTCTTCAGCTTTTTTTATCCAGCTTCCATATAAAGAAAATGCAAAATATTAGAATTATACAAATTGATTGATTCCATCTTGCATGAGTAACATTTTCTTTTGCAAAAATTCTTTTATGTTGTAAAAGCTATCTGATATCCATGCCTTTTAAAGCCCACAACTGATGGAAATATTATTTTTGGATCTTCACTACTCACCTGGGTCCTACATAACTAGACTTGGTTATCTCTGTTGGCAAGTAAATTCCCTTTTATCCTGAGCAGCTAAACACATTTTGCACTATTTAGAGTGACTAAGATTTTGTTTCCACATTTTCAAAGTGAGCAACATTTTAAACCTACACTGCCCAGCAGTGCCAGATATGTGCATTTCTCTGAAGGGCTGTTTAAAGTAGTTGACCCCAATTCTAATGCTTCTATTATCAGACATAAAGATTTATATTTCCTGGATGGTTCCTTAAAGTGTTTTGTTTTGGTACCAGGACTGGTAGCCTGGGGATAACTATGGACAGGAGGCAGCTGGGGTTAACTGAGGGGACTGATAATGAGATACAGAGCTTTTTACCTTTAGGACACTTGAATCTGACCAGGATTTATATTGGCAACTGTAAGGTATTAACATGAATGGCCTCTGCAGAATGGTGGTCCAGTACCATTGTTGGCAATGGCAGCAAAACATCCAAGGACTGAGGCATGGATATGGAACTACATGTTCACCCCAGAGGATGAAAATGGTTGAGACACTATTTGCAGTACAAGAAAACTCACATGAACCGCTGCTCATGCTGTGATTTGTTCTGTAGATAAATAGGACTTCACTTTTCAAGGCTCTCAATCCAGCCAAAAGTCATGAGCATTAAATACACTCAAAGTTTTTTATATTTATTTTTAGCCATGTAGTACTTCTTGCTGTAATCAATCCCACTTGCCTATGTAGCAATCCCCAGGCTTCACACCAGCAACACTGACTAATTCTCTCTGACAGTGCAATAATATTTTTTGAGTTTGAGACCTAATTAAAATCTCTATGCTCCTTAGTATGAGACAGATCAAAGTCAAATTTGGAATTCTTAGCACCCAGCTTTTCTTTTCTTTCCAAAATCACTCTCTGCTGTCTAAAACTATTTTGCAGAAGTCCAGCACACTGTTACCTTCTCTGTTTGAAGATTTTCTCTCTATCATTGGAAACTCTGACACTTTGATAGTTATTCTTATAAGAGGCTCAGTGGAATAGATCATACACTTGCACTTGCCTTCATACAACAAATGGAATAGGAAACTTGATGAGACAATGTGAATCAGCACTGAAATATTGCTGATTTATAACAGCCAAGAATCTTGCCTAGTGAATCTAACATGGGGAAACTAGTACACTATTTGGAAGGATAAGAGTGACATCCTCCTATCTTGCCCTTCAGTTTACATAGATTAAGGTATTAAGTTGAAACTATTGGATGCCAAAGAAAATATTCAAAGCCAAACGTGCACGTTCTGCCAATTGCTGGAAATGCTACCATTGACCTGACAGTGGGAATATTAATCTTCTATGTATGGACTCTTTATTCTTCTTGTATATCATGCCATCAAGCTGTGGTCTGTCTCATCTGTGCTTCTTAAGTGTAGTCAAGGATGCTTTCTTCCTTGTTTATTCTACAGAAGAAGATGGCAGATTAGTTAATATCTCTCTCTTGCAGCTCGATGGGGGGTGATTTGGGTGTAGAGAGGGGAAGGGATGTGAATGAAAGGGGAGGGTGATTAACCAGGCTTGTGGAAAGGAAAGCAAAGACAGTATTGATGCATCTGTAAGACTGTGCACTCACTGTATTAAAAGTTATTTCTCAACACGGAAGGGCTGCAGTAACCCCTCAAGAGGAGCGACAAGTATGAGAAGTAATAGGATTCAAGGCTCCTATAACTGGCTCACAGAAAGGTAAAAATCACAAGGGATAGCTTGGGCAGGCCTCCCTCCTCAGACTCTCTTGGGTGGGTGAGGGAGATGTCTTTCCTCCCCACCACTTGCTGGGGGAGGGGAGAATATTTGCCCAAGGTTGACTCCTGGTTGACAGATCTGCCTTGCTGTATGGTTGTGTAGCCCCCAATCTCCAGAAGCTGCACAGTCCTTACACACTTCCCTTTCTAGCTGGGGAGAACCTGTGTCTCCTATGGGCATCTTAGAAGGGTCAGTTCATATCCGGATGTCACTCTCAGCATGTTGTAAGCCATTTTTGAGAGTCATGGGGTGGAATAATTCATTCTTGACCTGGGGGAGGGTTTAGCAGCTGCATAGTGGATATTCAGCCTTTGTTGAGTGAAGGAAGTGTCCTACTCATGATCCAAGCAGCTATAGATCATGGCTAGATCGCACAGCTCCCATGATCTCCACTGAGGAGTTATAGGCCACGGTTTGGCTCTAAACTTGCTTGGAAAAAAATGCATGATCTTTTTAAAAAACATGTATTGTAGCTGTCACACTACTATTTATGGCAAGATGCTGCTTTTCAATTGTCCTGTATAGAATGGAAAGTGTCGAAACAGACTTTGGGCATAAGACCACACCGAAGGGAAGATGGCTGCTTGGGATGTTTTCCCTTGTGCATAACTGCCCATGTCACTTCAGCAAAAATGAAGCATGGTTTCTAGTCTGTGCAGAAAAAGGGATCAGAAGATAGTCAGGGAGTGTGAAAGGGGCAGCAACTCTAAGTGCTGTGTATCCCCTGTATATAGACCAAAGTACACAGAAAATGTCTTAAGTAATTCTTTCTGAAGCAACACTAACTTCTCCTTGGAGTGGGGTATAGAGGATGGCATCAGGACCAGACGCTAGCTAGTTCCTCAAGCTATTAGTATGCTGTGTGCTACTATACTAATTTTATTTGCTTATCATGATTTAATTAGAATCATCCATCTCTGGCTCTTGGTACTTTTATAATTATTAAAATGTACAATTACTAAAATACAAATTGCGCAAAATACAAATGAACTATTCATATGGAACCACAACAATACTTGCCCACAATATCAACAGTTAGTAAACTCCACATCTGACTGCCTGTCTGCCAACACCTTCCCCTGAAAGCTCCAGGGGAAAAAAAACAATCTTTGCAGCCTATTGGCTAACAAAATCCAGACCCTAGTGGTTCAAGAAGGAGAGTGCCTTCTACAGGGAAACCCCCTGTCAAAAATTGACTTGCCAATAACACTTTTCAGCTAGGGTTCTGTTACCTTGAGCACCTTAGCTGATGTCATGATATAATATAAGACCATAGCTTTTCATCAGGTAATCTGGCAGAGGTTATGCAGAATTGGTCAGTCACTCACAACTGTCAAGTCTAACAAGGTGTGTGAAATAATATTGGACCATCTTCTATTAGTGAGAGGGACAAGCTTTCGAGTTTTCCTAGACCTGAGGAAGAGCTCTGTGTAGCTCGCAAGCTTGACTCTCTCATCAACAAAAGTTGGTCCAACAAAAGATTTTGCCTCATCCACCTAGTCTATATATCATCCTGGGACACTCATGGCTACAACAACACTGCATACAATTGTCAGTCTGGGAATCCTAAGTACAAAAATGTACTTGGGGCAATGAATGATCACTTCAGATGAAACAGGCAAACACAGAGCTGGGCACCACTTATAGTGCCTCAAAACAGAGCTCGAGCGGGACATAAATGGTGCCAGGGCCTTGAACTGGCCCTCTCCAATGGGTTGCAGATGAGAGTGGGTTAAGTGTGAAAGGGGAAAAACAAACTAAGCAAGATTAGAGTAAATCTCTGCTCACTACTGGGGATAATTTGTTTCTAATTTTGCAGTTTACTGTGGGCACAGCACAAGTGAATGCCTGTAGAGTTCTGAAATTAAATGTAGTATCAAAAAGAGCTTTTATTTCAAAGCAGAAAAATCTTATATTTATAACAAATATACTTTGAAGAGATGGAACCATATTTTAGTATTGTTGAGATTTTTCTGTCATGAAAAGAAAATCATCCTTTTTTGTCCAACTAGGATGAATTTCTGATCTTAACCAATTAACCCAACAGAGCATTGAAAAGTTCTACATGAAAATAATAGTGCCCAGAAAATTAAAAGGGTTTCCTTGTTCTCGCCTTCATTCACTGAAAACTTTACAGGTCAGAACAAAATAAATCCTAAGTGGCCACCTAAATCTGAGTACAATGTGTCAGAACTGACACACTGCAATTTGGCTTATAATTGTTTCCTATATTTTATTTAGTGCTGCTTTTATAAGAGACTTGTGGCGCAAACAGCTAGTTGTCACACCTTCAAGAGGACATCTGTTTGGCTTCATACAGACTTTTATTTCCCAGCGTCCAATTAATTGCCTCATTATCTTTTGACTGCCTAACCACAAAATGGTCCTGATGGTTATATTATTCTTATCATAAATATTTTGCTTCTCACAGCTTTTTAAATATCTTGCTTTCTAATTTTGTTCAAAGTATCCTGATTGGTACAGAACAATGCTTTATATCATTGTTCATTGGATGACAGATTTTTCATCTACACCCATTTGATACCAGGTCACCAACTCCAATGAGCTTTTTGAATTATCCTTCTAAATGTTGCAGTACCACCCACAGCCCCGCATGCAGCTGCCAGCAAGGGGCACTGGCTCCTGGGAACAGCGGCCCCACGTTCTGCTCCTTTTGACGCTGCGGTTCCCAGGAGAGCCCTGCGGTTCAGTGGATGCTGTTTTCTATCTGTGGATAGCCGCATCCGTGGGCATACATTTGTACCCACGCAGGGCTGTATACATTTTCAAGAATGAATTGTAGAGCTCTGTGCAGATACAAATGTATACCCACAGATGTGGATATCCATGGATAGAAATCGGTATCTGCTCAACTGTAGGGCTCTCCCAGGAACCGCAGCAGCGAAAGGAGCAGCACGTGGGGCTGCCGCTCCCAGGAGCCAGTGCCCCGTGCTGGTAGCTCCCCCGGCGCGGCTGTACCATTCCCAGCCCCACCCACAGCCCTGTCCTCCTGCAAGGCTGTACAGACCCCAGACAGGAGACGCAGCTGTGCGGAAGGGCTGGGGGCGGGGCTGGGGGTGGTACATCCATGCCGGTGGAGCTGCTGATGCGGGGCGCTGGCTCCTGGGAGCGGAGGCCCCACATTCTGCTCCATTTGCCACTGCGGTTCCTGGGAAAGCCATGCGCTTCAGCGGATACCGATTTCTATCCACGGATATCCGCATCCATGGGTATAAATTTGTATCCGCGCAGGGCTCTAGTCATGGAACATTTTTTGTTAAGGGGTGCAGGGTCGGGGGGCTCGGTACTGTACTGGTAAGAGTTAAAATCTACTTGCACCACTGCATGTGCCTAACTAGGCAATGACAGTGCTGGTCATAAGGTCAGCATGTGCCACTTGCAAGGCATGCGTTATTGGGTATACAAATTTCCCACTGGGCAACACAGGGTTAATGAGCTATTGTGGGCTCAGTCAGCCCCACACCACCACACTTGTGAGAGATGTCAGACTTGGGGGGAGGAGCTTAAAAAGGGAAAACATAGCAGAGTTGGTGGAAGAACAGATAGGAGAGCAGACCTCCAGTCTTCAGCTCCTGGAGAGAGGACTGGGGACGGAGAAGGGCTGGCTGGCTGAAGGCAGGAACTCCTAAGGTGACTGTTGCCTGACAGCCCCTTCCTGAAGGGGGGGAGGGCCTGATGGTAGGGTTGCCACCAGGTGTCTGCTTTTCAACCGGAAAGTCCAGTCAAAAGAGATCTGCCTTGTGTCCGGTCAGAAGTACTGACCGGACACCAAAAGTCTGGTTACTGCCTGCAAGGGCGCCAGAACAAGCGGGGCAGCGCTGCCCACAAACTCCACCACCAGCCCGGCCCCTGCCAGCCTGACCGGGAGCATGGGGACCGGGAAGGGCCAGAGCGGAGGACAGAGCAGTGCATGGGGAGGACTCCAGGTCATCAACCCAAGACAGCCCCTTCTCAGCCAGGGCGTCTCCTATCTGCATCTTGTGGGCAGGTAGGCTCTGCATCAGTTCCCAGCCTGGCTCTGCAGGCAACAGGTGAGTCCCGGGGGAAGGAGGAGCGAGTGAGCGACAAGGGCGGGGGGCCTGGAGTGTCCAGTTTTAAGAAATTGTCAAGTTGGAAATCCTACCTGATGGTGATTCACCTTTGATGGGAGTACTTCTCCATATTAGCCTGTGAACCTAGCTGGGGCCAAAGCGTAACTGAAGCCTGCTGAAGAAAGAGAGCCTTAGCACACCTGTGGGACAATTCCTTTGTATTCATTGACAACCCTGGACTATCTGGGGCTCAGGTGGAGGGCTGAGCCTCTTATGACTGCACCAGAATGATGGAATGCCTGGACATTCCTGAGCAGAGTCCTGTGTGAATGCAGAGGCCCAGCCGAGGGAGGTGCCCTGGGGAAGGAATTTGGTACAGCATATGAATATATATGAATTTATCTGTGACCTACAGCCAACAGTGTGCATGCAGATATTTCTGACATAGTACAAAAGGTAAATCAGAAAGAAAGCATAGCTTTTATGGTGTTTTTTAAGACTCTGACCCAAAGCCCACTAAAGACAGTTAGAGTCTTTCCACTAACTTTGGTGGCCTTTGAATCAAGCACAGTATGACCACTTCTCATGACACCAACCATTATTTACAGAACAATAAAGAGTTAGTTCTTAACACAGATTAGGATATGTCTACACTATCACTTTTGCTGGTAAAACTTTTGTCAGTCAAGGGTGTGAAAAAAAAACACTCCTCCTGACTGGCATAAGTTTCACCAACAAAAGCGCTGGTATGCACTACCACTGTTGGGGGTAGTTTAATTATGAGGGCAGGAGAGCTCTCTCTCCCTCTGGCATCAAGTGGCTATACAGAAGACCTTACAGTGGTGTAGCTGTAATGTAGACATAGCCTTTTGATATTTTGATACCTGAGAAACTACTAGAGCAATGTATAAAACATTCAATTTGAGAATACCCGGAGGATGAAGGGGTAATCACTAGGAGCCATCATGGATTTACTCAGAACAAACCATGCCAAACCAGCTTGATTGCCTTCTTTGACAGGGTAACTGGTTTGGTGGATAGGGGGAATGCAATGAAAATAGTGTACCTGGACTTCTGCAAGGCTTTTGACACAGTTCCACATGGCATTTTGATAAGTAAGCTGGAGAAATGTGGGCTCGGCAGAACTACCATCAAGTGGATACATAATTGATCAAACAACCACAAACAAAGAGGAGCTATTAATGGAATGATGTCAGATAGGAGGGAAGTCTCAAGTGGGGTTCCACAGGGATCTGTTCTCTGTCTGGTGTTTACCATTTCTAGTAACGACCTAGATGTAGAAACAGAGAATATACTGATGAGATTTGAAGATAACAGAAAGTTTGGGGGGTTGCTAACACTTTGGAGGCTAGAGTTAAATTTCAGAGGGATCTTGATAAATTTGAGAACTGGGCTATAGACAACAAAATGAAATTCAACAAAGACAAATGTAAGGTGCTACACTTAGGGGAAAAAACAAATACAGAATGGGGGATAACTGGCTTGGCAGCAGCACTGCTGAGAAGGAGTTGTGGCAGATCACAACCTCAACATGAGTCAGCAATGCAATGCTGTTGCAAAAAAAAAAGCAAATGCAATTTTAGGTTGCATTAAGTCACAGGAGGTGATAGTACCACTCTACTTGGCTCTGGTTAGGCCACATCTGGAGTACTATATACAATTTTGGTCACCAATGTATAGAAAGGATGTAGAGAAACTGGAAAGGATCCAGAGGCGAGTGACAAAGGTGATCAAAGGTATGAAATGCAAGGAATATGGGCAAAGGCTGAATGAACGGGGTATGTTTCATTTGGAAAAGAGAAGATTAAGAGGGGGACATAATAGTGGTCTTCAAATACTTTAAAGGCTGCCATAAAAAAGATGGAGAAAAGTTGTTGTCTCTTGCCACAGAGGGCAGGACAAGAGGCAATGGGTTCAAACTGCAGCATAGCAGAGTTAGATTAAATCTCGGGAAACATTTCCTAACTGTAAGAACAGTAAGACAGTGGAAAAGACTCCCTAGGGAGGTTGCTCCTTCACTGGAGGTTTTCAGAAGGATAACTGGATAGCCATCTGTCATAGATGGTTTAGACACAACAAATCCTGCATCTTGGCAGGGGGTTAGACTAGATGACCATTATGGTCCCTTCTAACCCTATGGTTCTATGATTCTATGAAAATTTTGTATTGAGATTCCAAAATCTGACCACACAAGTCGCAAAGCTTAGCTCCAGAGAGACTCCCTGAACTTCAGAGAGGAGGGAATTGTTTTGTGTGTGGGGTCTGTGGTTTGATATCTGACCCAGAAACACTAATGCAGAGGCACACCCTGGGAGGTTTAAACAAATAGAGCTTTATTGCAGCTTTACCCGAAGAGCACTCTGCATATTCCACACCTGGCCAGATGCACTCCCTGGAGTGGGACACTACTGCATCTCTTAAAGGCACAGTTCACAAAAGGCAAGGTGGGCTGGGGGAGGCAGAAGAATGAAACCATTGGATCTGCAGTTCCAATCCACTGGCCATCCCACCACTCCCATTACAGACAGCAAGGGTACATGAGCCACAGAGGTTACACAGCATTAGACTATTGTCAGGGTTGCTGCAAAGTGGCTCTGTTGCTGCTCTATTGCTTTCTTTCCCTGGCTCCTTTGGAACTTCTTGGCATACAGCTTGTGTTGGTATTAGGGTTTGGCCCTGGTAATGTAAACAATGATATTCAAGAATCATTAACATTTGCTCTAAGCAGAGAGAGAGGTAGAGCAGAATCCTAAATTCTCTCTCCAGAGAGAGACTCATTTGAAATACCAATATATCAAAGCAAACAAACCTATGATAAATATGATTAAAATGCCATGAGCAAAACTCTGAGCTGCAAATCATATAGAATATATTTCTGACTTACTGTTGCTGCGAAATGTCTCAATTGTTGCTCTGACTCAGGAAAGGTTTTAATTCTAAAAGAAACTTCTAGATCAATTAGAGCTTGTAAAGAGGCCAGCAAAAATGGGTACTAAATACAGTAGAAGACACTCTCACTATGTATCATTTTCTCCACCATCACCATCAGACTCTCGTCTTCTGGAGTTCATCTGTTCACATATTTGATTTTTGGGACTACGACACAGCAGGAAAGTTCTCCTTTGTGCTTGACAGATTCCAATATAATTTCTGTATAGCTGATATGCAGGAACATTGTGCCAAAACTGTCAGGTAATTTGTTATTTTAAAAATCCCTGGCTGATTAGAGGATGAGCACAGAGCCATGAGTCTCAGAAGCTTTATATCTCCTGCCCACTGAGAGTTAGAACTGAAAGGAGTAGAGTGTAGAAATCATATACATGGAATTCTCTGCCTCCCAATTATTGCTGCAACTTGTTGTAGGTCTGGAGTTCTCTTGCAGATGTGGGAGGGGAATTTGGTGGGAATTTAGCTTTCGTGAAAAGATTAACCTTTTCTCCAAATATCATAGGCTGGCCTGCTGTTAAGCTAGATCCACAGCCTGCCTGAGCATACATGTCTTACAAGGTACCATATAATTTTTAGTTTTATCATACTTTTAGATAACTGATTCCTAAGCAATGAAATAAATGTTTTAAAGCCTTATTTAGCAAATGCTTCAGATTTTAATTGATCTGTGTTCAGTAAAGAATAAGAGTAACTAAAGGTAATGTGAAAGAGAGAGTGTTTTCTGTGTGAATGTATTTTGCTTAGTAATATAGCTAGTATGGCCTGCCAAATATATTGGAAGTTGACCAACAGTCTGTGAACATTTGCATAATGCATGATTTGTCCTCTTTCTAATTATTTTTAACTCTGTTGTTTGGAATCCTCTTTATTGCCAAATAATGTTAAATATCCCTGCCAATTTACCTTAATTCAGACCTTTAGCACTTCTTGTATTACTAGCCTAGGCTTCTCTGAAGCAAAGCTTGTCTATTGTGTCCATTGAAAGGTGACTGTACTATGCAAATAGGGGGACTAGGGTAAAAGCACCCTTTTTAACTTGAGATGTTAGATAATATTAACCCAGTTCTCCCTAAGTGAAAGGCTAGGGCCAGAAGTAAAAGGCTAGTGAATCACCTCAGACATTTGTCTTTGATTCATTGGCCCATATATGTTTTCTGGTGCCTGATTCTGATCTCACTTACACCAGTGTAATTCCATTTCCATAGAGTAACTCCTGACTTACACTGGTGTAAGTGAGAGAGAAATTCAACCTCTGTGTGCTACAAATTAGCTTAGTCAAACTTTTTTTCTCCATGTTTTCAGCTGTCAGGAACAATGTGTGAGCTGCACTTTGCCTCACAGGTCTTCCTGTTTTATCTTCTGCTAAGAATGCTCTTTAATTTTAGTTGATGACTTGTGATGAGCTCTTCTATTTTTTCCTGGCACTATTTTCACACTCTCAAGCAGACTTTCTTTTCAAGTATCTCAACTCACCTTTGTAGTTCAGACAGTGTCAGTGCCTGTATTGTGAGTAGCTGCAGGGTGAGGCAGAGCAGACAGGGCCACTGCATCCCCCCACAGATTTCCCATCTACAAATGTAGGCAGGACTGGGCAGAGTTTTGGCTACACCCTTCTGAAGTGGCACTGTTCAGCATGCAGGGGGATGTATGTTGTATCGGGTCTAGGGTGGCTCAGGGAATGCCCTCCCTGGTGTGAGGGGAGACCAGGAAATAGACAGTGAATACCACACATGGGGCTTGTGGCAAAGCCACAATTGACTCCAGAGTATATAAGTGTTTATCTAACTAGACACACTCTTCATTAGATGTGAAGATATCTGCAGTGCATCCATACTTCATGCAGACCTTTACATTTGAAGAAATTTTCTACTGCATGTGCTCAGCACACAATTGTTAGATTAAAAACTTTTTTTTTTTTAAATCAAGCTAAGGCAGTAGTCCTTAGTGAGGCCAGTGCCCAGGTCAAGTTGCAAACATTAACTATTTTGGCTACAGCTGTGCCTAATACATGTTTATTTAGGATTTATGCACAATAGGAAAAATATTTAGATTTTATAAACATGAGAAAGATAACATCTGTGCAAGTTCACCTACAGGCAGAGACCAAGAATGAAAAAAATTAGCCCAAAAAGTGAATGTTTTTAAAAAGTTATGGTATGTGAGCAGAGGGCTTTCCAACAACAACTGGTTTGCAATCTTAACTAAGCAGGTAGGACTAGTTCTTGCAATGATATATGGATTCAGCTCAAGAGGACAGCTGTCTTACCTAGTTTTCACCTATTACTTGCCCTTAATCTAAACTTCTCACCTAGACGCTAACTTCAGTGATGGGCATCATATAAATTAATGACATAACATTTTCAATTATACTAGGGGTAAATCTTGATATTTTTGTAAGATAGCTCTTATAACAGTTATGAGGAAGAATCCTATGAAGCTAATAATTGTTTTACACAGAACAATAAACTCTACCCTGACTCCCCTCTGGAATATATGGAAATACTCAGAGGGACTTTAAATAAAACACTCACAACACAAATTTCAGAAGAATATTTTGACTGCATCACATATCCCTTCGAGCAATGTGCCCTCTGCTGCTTTTGCATATGTGGTTCTCCATCCTCTGTGGCACTCCATAAGTTAGGGCAGATGACCTGGACATCTCCCTATCCCACCAGCCAATGATAACCTTGCAACCATTTTTTAAAATTTGAAGACAACACTCCTGCCACCAAGAATGGCAGTTTCATGAGTGTCCATCGTATTCAAATTAGAATGAATTTTAAACATTATTTTTTCTGTGAGGGGTCCTGTACTGTTTTCACAGAGAACATAATTTTATAATTAAAATTATTTAAAAAATTCAAATTATAACAAAAATTAAATCACTAAAGGCTACAACTCATGAAAACACTAGATAAACTCATTTTCAGTTTGTTCCATCCTAATGTTAATGGATTCTGTTTTCCAGAGGTCTAGTGTCAAGAAATTTCAAATTTGGAAGGAAATAGTAGAGGCTCTTGTCTCAGAGGGCCTACACCAAGATGCAGGATAAAACGCTAGATCAGCGAGAGAATGAAAAGAGTGTGTATGTGTGAGTGTGGGTTCCTCTTTTGAGCATTTAGTTCAAGTTAATATTTGGCAGCTGAACTTTGAGGGGAGTAATTTGGGCAAGGAATTTTCTATTAAACTTGGCAGCAGAAAGTTACAGGAATTGAGATGGTGTAAAACTAAAAGCACGGATTAGTATATAGGCTATATTAATCCAGGATTGACATAGAAATATGACTGGATTATATAGCCTGTGACAGAAGTAGTACTTTTAAGAGATGTTATGTAGCAGCGGGTCAGGTGGTAACTGACACATTGTAAAACGCTGAATTAATACCTCCTCTTCCTCTATGGTGGGTATCCTAACTTATCCTAAAAGCAAAATTGGGCCAATAAATACAAATTAGCTGCAGGCACACCAAACACTGCGTCAAATATCACAGCATCCATTAATTAGCATTTACAATTTTCAGGCAGAGTTTGCACCTCTAATTTCCTTCAAACTCTTCTATGACCTTCCTTTGGACATAATCTTGATTACAGCTTGTCAAGTAATCCCTTGTGAATAATATTCGTTGGCATTTCTCCTCTGCCCCACCACGAAATAACTATTCACAAATAAAGGGTTTCATTAGCTCTAAACCTGATCCTGTATAAAGCCTAGAAATCACCTGAAAACATTGAATAGTAGGTGATATATGTCCTTAACTTTCTTGAGCTATTGTTCAAATGTTGATTAAACATCCTTTTGGAATGAAGTTCTTGACTCTCATCCCTTCACAGAGCCAAGTAAATGAAGAACTGAGCGGGGTTTGTAGAGAACAGGGGAATCCCACAGAATTCATCCTTCCTGCTGCCAGGGGCTGGCCACTGGGGTATAGCTCCTCCATGGCTGCTGCTCTGAATTATAGCATGTCTCCTACGTCTGAGGTTCTTCCCACTAGCTTTGCATTAGTACAGATTCAGTGGCCATCAACCTGCCAGTCTATGGTCCAGCACCAGTGCTCCTTCACTTCATGCAGACAATGTATTTTGAGCTGGCGTGAAGTGCACTGCTCTCTAACTCACAGTATGAGCAGAGAGTCCCATGTGTGTCCAGTGGCCACTACTTCTTCCCCACAACATATTGGTATTAGGGGAGTTCTGGGTCACAAAGGGATTTGCATGTGTGGATTTTATCTACATGGGGAAAACTAAAGTACTCTGATTTAGGAGATGGAAAATGTTATTTGTGAAACTCCCTGGAGCTACGGAAGTCAGTGGTCACACTTCTGCATGGAGCTGATGCAGAGATTATTTTAACAGTTGCAAAATGCCTGTGGGAGAATAACTTCACACGATTATTGTCTGATTGCCATCACCAGCAACTATGCCTCCCAAAAAAGAAAATATCTTTTAAGTCACAATTAACATGTGAAAATCTATCTCCAGTATGCATTCCACAAGACTGATCCTTCTAGGCTCCCACTTTGCAAAATTTCCCTTTTATCGCCTTTTGTTATGCAAAATGTCCTCCTGAAAAGGAAGCTCAGCAGTCCAACACAGTCTGGTAAATGCAATAATATTTCATTTACGGTATGCATTGCTGGGAGTATATGGACTGGACAAGCCTCCATAATGGTTTACTATCAAACAATTCATTTATCAACCCATAAATATGCTGTACAATTGGTTAATAACAATGATTTGGAGAGAGATTTCTATAGAAACATGTTGATTTATAATTTGTATCCAATAATATTTATTGCCAATGTTGTCCAGAAAAGAGTTTTCTCTGCTTTTAGCAAGGAAATTGCATAAGGGCCTGGGCACTAGAATGGCCTTTACTGCCTTTCCCCACTGCTTGTCGGGAGAGTGCTGGTCTATAACTGACATACCTGCAGAACCCAAGCACCTCACCAACTATTTTTGTGACAGTGTTTATAGACAGAGCTTTGTAATACAGTCTCACTCAGAGGGAAAAAGTAAGATAACTACCTCACCCCATTCCAGTCCTTCTTCAGTTGCTTAATAGAGTCATCCTTTGCCTCCAGTGTTAATTTGTTATATGTTTCAACCTGCCATCACTGGCACTACTACTTCTATCAAGATGAGAATATACTTCTCCTGGCTCTGAAGTGCTACGTGCAACCCGTGGTTCAATCATTTATCACTCAAATGTATTATAAGTAAATGATTCTGCTTCCTTCACTTTGGGTATCCATATCCTTCTACCAGTTTTGTTTCTTAGTTATCCCATGTTCTATCCACTATTGACTCCTCTAGCCTACATCCATTTAGCCTCTTACACAAAACCTATGCTGTATCGTGTTGATGAGGAAGGTAAGGACATTACCTCCAGGGAACTAAATATATCTATACAGCATGTAAAGAACACTTAAGTACCTCTATATTCCCTACATACTCTGTAATTTATCATAGCTACATGCCCCTTTAGCATATCCCATATCAAACTAAATGTTCCACATTCCACCATTGTTGCTTTTCCCATCTTTCCCAATCTACCTCAGTGTTACTACTTTTCTTACTATCCAAGCAGTTACTGAGGCTCTCTAAATTCCCAACTCTGGAAGACCTATCCTTTTCTATATATGTCCATGCACCAAGGACAAGCAGGCTGTGAAAAGAGCAACTAGAGAGAGAACATTTAGCCATGATGATGGAGACAGAACAGAAGTACAAGAATCTTATATGACCTAGAACATCCCAGACACATGTAGCTGGGTCAGATGTCCAGTCTCATGATGAGCATGTAGAAGTTACAAAGTATAGAGACAATATGTTCACCAGTGGCTCTTAGAAGTCACATAGGCCCAGATTCTCAAAGGTATTTAGTCCCTAAGTCCCCTCTGCATTAAGTGCCTAAATACCTTTGGGGATCTGGGCCAACAACTTTCAACGTTCCCTTTTTACCCTTTCATCCTTGTGCAATCTTTTCATCCTACCTGTGGTCTAGTGGGGACATCCCACACTCCTCACCACTGTTTATAAAGGCTAAGTTATTCAGGAAAGGAATACAAACACTATATCTATCTTATGGTTTTATACTGCTGCCCCTCACCATAGCTGAGCATGAAATCCCCGGGGTGCATCCTGGGACTGTAGGACCATTGAGCCCCCTTAACTTTCCAGCCTGGGCTGTCTCTCACAATGTTTTGCTAGTTACAAGCAGAAAACCCCTTCAGGTGCTGTGATCACTCAGCACAACTGCATGTGGAGCCCCACACACAGCAAGATTGCAGGAATGATCCCAGAGCCATTCATGAATCACACAGAGAAAGGCACCAGCCACATTCCCCCAGCTCCCACCCTTGTACCGTCTTTCATCGCCAATTGGTTCACCACTTCATCAATGGAAAGTGGACATACACCAGCCTTTGTAAACCTGAGCAGATTTACCAAACACTTCAGGCAAACTCACTGGTAAGGATAAACAGTAAAACAAGTTTATTGACTACAGAAGACTGACTTTTTGCCTATCACTTAAAATCTGAGTGGTTACCAAAAGAAAATAAAGTATAAGCAGGCAGTCTAAACTCTCTGTAGACTGGGCAACACCTAAATTAAGCAGTTTTTCTCACCCCACTGGATATTGCAGTTCATAGTATACAGGTTTCACCCTTGATACCTGGGCCAGTCTCCTCTGTTGGAGTCTCCTGAGTCACCTTATTGCTTGCAGCATAGATGGGGGGAGGAGGAAAGGCCAAGCATGGGTCCACTGTGTTCTGTTTTATATCCTTTAGTCCTTGTGATGGAGAACACAAGTCCAGGCATGTCTGGGTGCATTGCTGAGTCACCAGGCAAGGTTGAGCAATTCCCCTGTTGTGGCCCTGTGCAAGTGAATCATTGCATTGTAGTTCCCTTGCTGAACAATGATTGGTGATGTCTGTTCAGCACCCACCCGGGCGTTGGTTATCTCCCTTGTCATTGTCTCTGGAGAGCTAGTATCTGGGCGCTTCACAGTCCCACAGCATATTTTAGTGAAAACCATACAACACAATTCTTATGATTTTATAAGCATTAATGATACACATATTTAGATGGAACAATGGCTTACAGCAGATCATAACCTTTCCCATGATACCTCACATGGCATGCTTTATATGAAATATCACAACAATTATATACAAATGATGAATATGAGGGTTACAGGGTGCTCCCCTGCAGTGTAGTGTCACATCTTCCAAGTAAAATCAATAGCAATAGGAAATATCCCTAGTGGGGTGCCTCTAGCACTTTTCTCTTTTGGGGGTAAAAACTCTGCTTGGGGTATTTTGAATGCTTTGTCCCCAGGTCTCATATACTTCTTCTTGGGGTTTGTTCACCAGTTCCATTGGAATGCAGTTCATAGATAAAAAATCAGTCTTTAATATAGCTGGGACTTGGTCCACTAACTGTTTTGAAGATTAGGATCTTTAACTGGCCTCTGAAACTGACTGAGAAGCAGTGGAGGGACTTGAGCATGAGCCTGATGTGCTAACAACATCTGGAGGAGGTGGGTACCAGTAGGAGCGTGTGGATTGTATTCACAATCGATTCACATATAGTGAATTACAGCAATCCAGCCTGGAAGTGACAAATGCATGGATCACTGTGGCCAGGACCTTGGCCTGTGAGGAGACGTGGTCTTAGGGTGACCAGACAGAAAGGGTGAAAAATCGGGACAGGGGGTGGGGGGTAATAGGAGCCTATATAAGAAAAAGACCCAAAAATTGGGACTGTCCCTATAAAATCGGGACATCTGGTCACCCTACGTGGTCTCCTTGTGCAAGGGCACTTTGGGCTTGCCACTGTCTGATACATGGTATATGGATTTTTATATATTTATAACTGACCAAATGCCATGATTCTGCAATGAGCTCCATGCACCTACACACAGTCAGATGAGTCAGTGGGGTTCCTCAGGAGTGCACAGGTCTTTCTGAGCAGAATTCATTGTAGGTTTGGGGTCAAGTTACCCACCTGAGTTAGTCAAATGATTTTTACACCGTCCATATTTAACTGCACATGAATATTTGTCTTAATTTGTCATGCAACAGAACAGCAAAACACAGATCTTCTATTGGAGGACAATTTGAAATATGCTGGAAGGGTTCAGTGTTGCAGAAATGACAGATGCAAGATTCCATGACACGTTTCAACTAGAAAAAAAATCTACAGTTGAGGTAAAACTGCTAAAATGTAGTTATAAGAGATTTGTACTGATGAAAGACATGAACAGAAAGGGATAAGAAATGATGTACAGGACAGAACTTGAAGGGACAAAAATGAATACAAAATGACAATGAAATTACCATATCAAATCATTCCAGGAATAGAGAACAACAAGAGAAGGGGAATAAAGGAGAGAGAGAGAAAAGGCTTTTTCTTTATTTTATGTTGCCTACTATGCTGTTGAAAGCACCATCATCCTAATAAAAAGTCCTACCTCTAACCCAACAAAAGGGAAATATTTGGGCTAAGCCACGAGGACATTATTTTGATTTATTTTAATTTAATAAACTAGGATACCCTGCTTGTTGTATTTTTGTTTTGTTTCTTTCATTTGCTCTCCTGCTTGCTTTTGTGACTCCGCTGGGTAGTGTGGAACTGTGAAATGTGTGTCATCCAGGGGACAGAGCTATTCTTCAGAGTTATTCCTTTCTCTCACATTTGATTACCTATCCCCTGGGCAGCTCTTGTTATTTTCTTAACAGCTCCCTGCTTGCTTGCTCTCTGACAGACTACATGTAAAATACGGTAGTGTGCCCTCTGTCTTTCAGGTTCATGGAGGAATAATGAGTGACTAAAATTTTTCTCCTGTGCAAATAGCTTGTACCTGATCTCTCTATTATTGTGGATTTACTCCTGCAGGGTTATGAAATATGTGAGGGGAAGGGTCTCATCCTGCTCCAGCTGAAATCAGTAGAAAAAATGCCATTGACTTCAGTGGTGCACAATCAAGTCCATAGAGCATCGAACTTCTTGCCATTAGAGAGTTGCAGTGTTCTCCACTTGTCTGCGTACTTCAGATATTGCATTTTTAAGTTATGTGCACAGGTTCACATGGGGCTTTTTCAAAGGCAGAGCTTGCCATACAGTTTCTTCTGATCATGTCTATTTTGTATTCCACTTAAATACAAATACAGTATAAATCCCACACATAAAAATTAACTGAGAGTTGAGAATGCTTGACTGTATTTCCTCACAACAATGCAAATGCCAAAAAGCAAGGAAATCATAACATTCGATCCCAACACAATACTAAGTATTAATCCTCTACCATCATGATGCTCAAACATGCCAATGCTCTAAAACTTTAATTCAACAGAAAACTGGAGAATGGAAAGGAAGCAGCATAAATTGAAACATCAATGAGTGACAGTGTTCATAATCTATTGGTTTTATACCACAACCCACCACCATAGGATCTGAGCGCCTTCGGCATAAAATCAGAAATTCACCTGACCTCCTCTGAAAGCTCATTCTATCACCAGATTCCATCCGTGAAGAATGCTTTACCCCCAGTTCTCAGATGCTAATATTTAATATTTGTAAATGAATATGCTTTTTAAAGATAACCCATGTTTTATATTTTGAAATTATCTACAAATAAGTCAATTTTCAGCTCTCAAATGTCAGGAATTTCATTCCTAGAAATATTTGAAACAAAGAATAGACACACTCAAAAAAAAATCAGAAAGGGGGCTATTTTAAAATGCTCATAATTCATCCAAGCAAACAGCTTTGATTGTAAATTTTAAAAAATAAATAAATTATACTGCTCTGTGATGGGGTGTCCTCCCCACACTTCCCCTGAAAGGATTAAGGCAGAGCAAGAGGGGCCAATTAGCCTATTAGGAAGCAAGCTGGGTGGAATTAAGACTGTGAGGGAAATCTTAATTAGAAGGAGCTCACCTGTGCAGAACAGGCAGGGCCTATATAAGCCAGGAAGCTGGCAATCGAAGGTGTTGCAGCTGGGAAAAATCAGTCACTCCCCGAGAAGAGGGCTTGGAGCTGGTATTCCCAGGGAAAGGGGGAGATGAATCTGGGTAACTAAGAAAAGGTCCCTTTAGTCCTAGTTGGTTGGGACGAGGGTAAGTGCCTGTCCTAGAAGGAGGACTACTTAAATTTTTGTCTTGGTCCTGCCATTGTTAGCAGCATCCCAGACTTAGCCCTCTGTAACACTTGAATGGAACAGAAACTTGAAAGGGTTTGAGTTTGGTTTGGGAATTAACCACCACAATGTTCAAGTGAATTCTAGATTTCCTCTCCCCTCTCTACTTCAGTGGACAAGGACCACATCCACCTGGATTGAATTGGCCTCGTCAACACTGGTTCTCCACTTGTAAGGTAACTTACTTGTAAGGTAAAAATTTAAGTAGTCCTCCTTCTAGGGCAGGCACTTACCCTCTTCCCAACCAACTAGGACTAAAGGGACCTTTTCTTAGTTACCCAGATTCATCTCCCCCTTTCCCTGGGAATACCAGCTCCAAGCCCTCTTCTCAGGGAGTGACTGATTTTTCCCAGCTGCAACACCTTCTGTTGCCAGCTTCCTGGCTTATGTGACACTTCATGTGTCAGTATATGTATACCTGCATCTGTAATTTTCACTCCATGCATCTGAAGAAGTGGGATTTTCTACCCATAAAAACTTATGCCCAAATAAATCTGTTAGTCTTTAAGGTGCCACCGGACTCCTGGTTGTTTTTGTGGATACAGACTAACACGGCTGTCCCTCTGATACTTGGCCTCTCTACTTTGTAGACTGTTTTCAAGGCCCACATTTTTGAATCCTTATTTTGCTTCATGCCCACCTACTACTGGATCAATGAACATTACTTCAGTAGGCACATGGGATATAGACACTAGCAGTGGCCACTAAATAGAACCCACTGGGTTTTTGCCTAAAGGAAATAAAATAATTTGAATATTTAAATATTCTATTGAAGATTTCTGCACTTATTGTCAAGCTGCATGGCAGCATACCAGAATGCTCTGCAGGGAGTATGTAAAATGACAAATGAAAACTAATTGCAAAGAGTCTGCTTGCACTTTCCTTTCAACACACGTGATTTTTTTTTTAAAAGAAATTACAGTTCTCTGTAGGGCCTGATCCTAGACCAGAGCAAGAGGCTAGAATGCCAGGGGAGAGAGAGGATCACTAATGTGATGGGGAGCTGCCAGAAGCTTTGCAGCCCTGGAGAGAAAACAATAAAAAACTGTCAGTCAGATCTGAATATGGAGGGGAAGAGAGGCATCATTGGGGAAGACAGATGGGTCAAAGAGTTACTTAGCCTAAATTGCTGCATGCTTTTTTCTCTTTAGGGGCCTAATCTGAGCTATAAGAGGCAAGACATCCCTAGGGTAGAGGAAGTCAGAGGCTACTGAAGATAATTTGTGTATGTGTGTGTTTATGAGAAGCAATTTGGAACGAATAGCAAAGAGAGGCTAAAATAGTCATGTTGTTTTTATATAAGCTGAAGATACCTAGTATTCTCTCAAGATGGGTGTGGCAGGGAGAAGACACCCAGATATTTTTTTCAGAGTTTTTCTTTTTAAAGAAGACTCTGTATAAGAAACAGATAGGAGAGCAGGCTGTGGGCCATCCTGTGCACCCACACAAGGCACCCCCTAACTCTCCAGCAGGTGCGAGCATGGGAGCGGGGAAGCTGTCTCTTCAGAATAGCTACTCCCCATGCTGCACAGGTGAGCTGGGTCAGGAGATGAGTAGTCTTCCCTCCTCTCCCATCCCCGATGCACTTTGCTAGGATGGCACAGCGTATGTCCACCCCAGAACAGGCAGGAACTGGGGAGGCAAATTGTGACTGTCTGATTCAGTCTGCTTCCTGTGCTCCTTTGAGTAGTGCAAAGCCATAATTTAGCCTTGACTAATAAGACGTGGCACACGTGCAGTTTCTTTTGTCAAGGATCTGTCTCAAGATGCCACTTTCAAGGTGTGTTTATATTGCACTTGACATGACCCAAATTGGGGAATAGAGAGAAGAACCTGCATAATGATTACGCCTTCTTAGGCTTGTATAAACATGAATAAAAATGCATAGGGCCAGATTCCACCATGTTTACTCACTTTGAGTTGTTTCCTTGCTCTGCAAATAGCCCCACCCACTGAAGTCAATGGGAATCATGACTTCTCTGGTGCCACGGGTTCACCCACTGGGTTCAATGGGATACTGACCACGTAAGGTACAAGTCAATGTAAGTATGGTTAAGATCTGGCCCTTTCTAAATAACTGTAAATAGTATATGTTGTCAAACATATTAAAGGAATATTGTCAAATTTGGTTCAAGGTTTAACCTAGGATGAACAGAAATCTTTCTACAATTAAAACAAATAAAATTAAAAAATATTAAAGAAATAAACATTCCCTGGTGATGTTAGAAACCCCAACACTGCAGTGCTCAGAATTTGAAAATACTAATATACACAAGTGGAACTGATTCTTAGTGTCAAAGCTGAGAGAAATGCAAAAAGTAAACAGAAAGCACAACAAGTGAGTGACAGGTTAAATTGGATTTTTGGTGTTACCAACTCTGACTATTTTATTGTGAGTCTGGTGATATCGGGTTTATTCTTAAAGCCCCAGGTCCTGCAGTCATGTTGTCACGTGCTCACGCTTC
Organism: Macrochelys suwanniensis; assembly: GCA_033296515.1. Lineage (NCBI taxonomy): Eukaryota > Metazoa > Chordata > Testudines > Chelydridae > Macrochelys > Macrochelys suwanniensis. Next base: position 81,726,003 of record CM065779.1, read on the forward strand.
AGGGTTTCAGCCAGCCACCTGCAAAGACCAGGGAAGGGAATCCCCCCACCCCCAATGTATCCTGGGGTGTTTTTAGCTCCTTCCTCTGAAGTCATGGCTGGAGCTGGGCCATTGGGTGGGGTGGGATAGGAGTCTGAGGTGGCACTGAGCATTCTCACTCTCGGGTATTTGGCTGGCTGGTTCTTGTCCACATGCTCAGGGTTTAACGGATCGCCATATGTGGGGTTGCGAAGCAATTTCCCCCCAGGTCACATTGGCAGTGACATGGAGGGGTGGGGGTGGGGGTGGCTTTCATCTTCCTGTGCCACATGTGGGTGCACATCTCTTGGCAGGATTATCTGAGTATAGCTCAATCATTTCTCTGCCATTGTGAGAGCTTCAGGCACTGGTGCACCTGGGTCCCTCCTATTGTCTGCTGGGGGCACATATTACAGTCCACAGGAGAATAGACTATTACTTTTGTGTAATTTGGTTGCTGGGTTTAGTGTGCAGGTTGTGGGTGGTGTAGGTGGCCTGGGATATATAGGAGGTCAGACTAGATCATCTGGCTGTCCCTTCTGCCTTAAATTCAATGACTCTATGAGAATCTGTTTCTATGTAAAAGAAATAGGAAGCTTTTAGCACTCATTGTAGGGCAAAGTTTGAAAACATTACACCTAAAGATTCATAAACCAGAAGGCAACCCCCCAAAATCATAATTTGAAAAAATATGATTTTTTAAGCCAAGCTTTAAGCACCCACCGGCAGCCAAGCTCCCCTCACCCCCTGCTTCTCCTCCTCCTCCCCTGAGCGTGCCGCGTTCCCTCTCTCTGCCTACCTCCCAGCGCTTCCCCCCCAGCCACCTCCAAACAGCTGTTTGGGAGCACTAGCACGGTTCGGGGGAGAGAAGCAGGAATATGTGCTCTGGGGAGGAGGTGGGGCTGGGACGGGGATTTGGGGAAGGAGTTGGAATATTGTCAGGGAGAGGGTGGAGTTGGGATGGGGACTTTGGGGAAGGGGTGGGGCCTCATGGAAGGGGTGGGACTGGGGCAGAGCACCCATGGGAAAGAGGGGAAGTCTGCGCCTATTGCTGTACTGGGGCAAATACAAGGTTTTTTTGTCTCCACCACAGCATTTGCAAAATCAGCAGAACCTGGATCATCTTAGAAATAGCTCTTGGTGGTGAACTGCCTAGTGAAACCATGTTGTCCCCACTCATTTAGTTAAGTGGCCAGATGTGGTTGCAGAACCATAATATTAGAATGATGGGCTTGGTATAAAAATGTAGATAATAAAATACATCCCTATAGGTTCTTATTATTCTGTGCATAGAGTATCTCATAAATAATACTTAACTATCACCTCACACTGGACTGATTTGTCCATCACAAGACAACCAAAGTCACAAACTGATTTAACTTATTTGCATTCTTGTGAGGAAAATCTGTTCTGATGACATTTTCTATAAAACGGAGAGGACAAATCTTTGAAAGGTTATACTCAAGGGGATTAAAAATAGTTGAATCTGACAGTAAACTATATTGCCCAGAGACATTAAAGGGAGACATTTCCTCTTCTGAGTATCGTGTTTTTGCAACAACACGTTGCTATGTTGAGTACTCAGAATTATATTTAAAAAGTAATACAAAAATTAGGTTTCTGCCCTGTAATCTTCTTTGATTGCAAAAATTCATCTTTTATATTACATTTTACAGAAAAAGGTAACAAGAAAACATCTGTTATTTTGAACATTAGGGCTAATGACACATGACCAGGTCATTCATGTGCCCTATGGTACAGTGCACCTTGACCCTAGGCTGACTCTAAAATAATACTTGTATATCTCAGGACCTGAAATAGGTGCAGATCTTGGGAAGGAGAAGAGTCAGCATTAGTATTAAAATATAAATCAAGGTGTAGCATTGGTGCTGACACTCTTATTTTACAATTCATTTGCTAGACTTTTTGCAAATCCTTGCTCTAAAGTTTTCAAGTAAACTTTACACAGAATAGCAAGTCAGTCAGTTACACTTCTCTTTTGGAATGCTAGGCCAGCTATTCACCTTTTGTAATTGGGTTCAGGTCCATTAGTGAATCTGTGCCCGTTTCCATCCGTGGAAGATCCAGCCCTTAGTTCAGAGCATAGTTAAAATTGAACAGCCTGTCAGAATTAAAATGCATTTTCATGAACACTAGTTTTACAGGATCTGATCAGCTTTATCACTGTCGGTCACCACAGTCATAAAAGCGAAAGTGGAATAAGTTATGCACTGTACTATATGCTGAATGTAATGATGGTATTCATTCCTTAAATAGCTTTTTTCAATCACCTTCATCACTGTCAATAGAGATATTTAAAACCATGGTGTTAATACTGCTGCCTGCATAGTACTACAAATGGAACATGCTGGTGCATCAATCTCATTTGTTAGGTTGCTGTTGCTGATAAACTGCAGGATAATCACAAGCTCTGAATTCTGTTACAAAATTGTTCAACTTCCATAAAGCCAAAAGAGTATTTTGGCATAATCCTCATAGGTAAACAAAGGTAAATTTTTTTAATCAGAAGACTATTAATAAAGGCATCTGTCCTATTGGCTGGTGATATAGCCTTGAAGAAAAATTTCAGATTGTACTTTCTATAATGATGCTTACAGTAAATATGGGTATCAGTTAGCCTGATGTTGCATCTAAAATATTTTTCTCTTAAAAAATAAATAAATGTGAGTTTGGTTCTTAGGAAAAGTGAGGCCTTACTAACACTGGCATAAATCAGCAAAGTGGGGGCCTCATTTTAGTTTCCCACAAAACTCTGCCAGTGTCTGCACTAATACCTTTGTGGAAAGGTATCATGGGAGGTGAGGTAAACAGCTATATATGAAGCAAGACGTGAAAGTGGGACTGGGGGTAGAGAGTGGGAATACTGCAGGGCAGAGAGGGGAGCAGGGGCTTTGCAAGATCTGCAGCGAAGAAAGGAGTGGGCTGGGGGAATGGTGCTGGACAAAGTCCCTGTCTGGCCTGCCTAACTGGGGTTAGATGAGGAGCAGAACTACTGCATCATGGAAGCAGACTAGGCAGCTTTGAGAAACAGAAATAAGTAGTGGAACTTGACACATGCATCAGGTTATATTTGCTAAAATTATGAATAGCAACGAACAATAATAACAATATTTTACTCTAGCCTAAGGTCAGCCAGTACCCCATTGTGCTAGGTGCTGTACAAATATATAGAAAATGACAGTTACTATCCCACAGAGCTTCTAACTGAAAAGAAAAGAAGAAGTGGATGAGGCAAAGGTGGGCTAGATGGGGACTGGTGTAGTGTTTAGAATAGTATTTAAAAACAAGGAATAACTGGTATTTAGTTGCATTAAAATGGAGTTTTAAATTGTTTACAGAGATGACATCCAAATGTAGGTGTCTAGGTGATGTGTGGACTTTGTGTGTATTGTATCTTTTTATCTTGAGGAAGCACACACAACCTTACCCTCCACCAACCTCCCCACCCCCCGCAAGCAAAACTCATGGCCAAATTGCAGAAAGGCCTTATTTAAAAATATTTTCTTGGTCAATATTAATCTTTGACCCCCCAAAATTATATAGAAAATTATAAGTTTTCCAAGAGTTAGTGTAAATTCTGAGACTAAGTTCAATAATTTAAGTATGAAATAAAAATATTTTGATCCTGTTTTAAGTGCCAAGCTTATAAAGCTGCCAAGCTGAACTATAAAGCAACATACTGACATTTATAACTAGCAGTAATTTCCTCAAAATGGTAAAAGTTCAACACTTTTTAAAAAATATTCAGACAAAACACACAAATTAACTAGTTTTAGTTGTAACAAGGTTAATACTCCTGGACAAAATTGATTTTTTAAAAAAAGTTAAGCCTATGCAAAGTATCCTAATGCTAAATAGATTTTTGGAAGTAGACCAATTGGAAAAATTAGTAGGAATAAGAACTTTACATTGATTTGCACTTTAAAAGAAGAAGCTGAAGAACAAGATTTGAACTAAGGAAATGCAAAAGGCAACATAATTAAATGAGCCTTTTCTATCTTTTTTTAAAGAATCAAGATGAATTCATACAAATTTCAGTAATTATAATTTGAATAACATGGTAATTTGATACATTTATACATCTGCTATACCAATAACTTCATAAACCTTACTAATAAAGAAAAAGGTTAGGAAACAATTAAATAGTTGGAATCAGTGGGGGCTGCATTTTATAAGCCACTATGGAAAGTGGCAACTGAGACTACTTAGTACTTTACAGAAATAGACCAGAATAATTTCAACCTCTACAGTTTCTCTTTACTGATAGTTTAAAATATATTGGAACATACATTAACTGGAAAAAGACTACAGGAGGATAGTGTGGAAGCTGTTGTCTCAATGCTGTGTTTGTGGTGCACTCAGCAAATGTGCAAAATTTAATAATAAAGAACAATTTTCTCAAAGGGGAGAGTACTTACTGCAATATTATATCTTAGTCACCAACATCAAACCATCACGGTCAGTCAGCCACGACCTCTGACTCTTTTTTCTTTTTGTTAGTTTTTTCCACTTTCTTTGAGTATTTCTTGTCATGGATTTAATTAGATCTGTCTAGGTCACTTTCAAGGTGTTCAGCCAAATCGAATCACCCCTGGAGTTCTGCCTTCTGGAAATCAATTTCTGCTCTTTGATATTTTTGGGGCTGGGGATGTGTACATTTTCCATGTCTCAGTCCCCACCACTGAAGTGCAAAAGCTGCTTAATCATAAACATAATTTTGCTTATGGTTTTTCCTAAGCCTGTGAGAGTCATTTTTTGGATAACTGAGAAAAGAAAGCAGGTCTTTAAAAATAAAATAAAATAGAGGAAAGAGTGAATGAATCAGCAAATATGGGCCAGATTCTGCTGTCCTTACTCAGGAAAAACTCCATCCCTTCATATCTCTTCTATTTCCTATTCCATCCATGCTTCCTCCAAGAATTAGAGTCCTTGTGCCCCAGCCCTCCTCACCAACTAGGGGAGAAGGGTTTCGTTGATGAATGTTCAGCAGGAGTAGAGGAAAAAGTGCCTCTATTGCCCTTTTTCCCCCCTACCTCATGCTAGCCTAATCTCCACCTGACTGCCCGCTTGTCAGGTTACAAACATTTCCATCTAGAGACTTGCAACAAATGGTGGGTTGGTCACCAGCCAGAGCACCTCAGAGCCCAGCAATCCTCCTGTCTGTGGGGAAAATAACATAACTGGATCACTGTGAGGGGACACCTGAACTCTGTACTTAGCTGAGCTTGGCTATGGTATGGCCAGTATATGCAAGCTACCATCTTTAGCACACCCACCCAAGTCCAGCTAACCATTCAGCACATTCTTTAAAAACAGATGATTATAGAGAAAAAACAGAATCTATTTACTTTTTAAAACAGAAATATTCTCTTGCCTCTCATTTCACATATCCAAACTCATTGAATAAAATGTCCAAATTGTCTGACATAAGTGTTCAGTACTGTCAAATTTTATGAAACAGAAATTCTATTTAACCTTGAAAATTAACTAGTTAGCATGCAGTGTGTATTGTATCCTCTTATGACATAATTTCATCAATAGAAATATCCTGAAGATCCAAATTCCCATTGAAATGTCAGCTGGAGTCAAAGCACTTTGAAAGATTGTTGCTCTGTTCCCTTCCCCTCCCCAGAAAGTGAGGGAGAATGGACAGAGAGAGAGAGTTTTGCTCTGGGTTTCTGTGCAGAATCAAGATCTCATGGTGACAGATCCTATATAAAGACCTACGGTATCAGTCTGGGTTTGTTTGACTTAATCCAGAAGAAATCACACAGGACACTGCAGAAACCCATAAACGGCTCTAGAAGGAACAAATGCTTTTTAGCAGATGTCACTTTGTTTGCTTCTACATAATATAAATATTAGCTGATGGAAATGAGTTTCTTCACTTAAGGCATATGGCATCCACTAAAGAGCAATAGCTTAAAAAATTCAGATAACAGCCTGATCGTGCAGTCCTCCTCATGTTGAACTCCAGCTGAAAGCTGTGGGACTTGTGTGTGCAGAAGTGCTGTGAAATCAGTATTAAGGCTTAGGGCTCAAACTGGCAAACCCTCATGGCCAATGGCTCAAGTAGGTTGAACAGCAGGGGATGCTGTTATTGCACCTGTGTGCAGTTAGTCATTGGCTGTATGTGTGTGTTCTGTGCAAGCTCTGCACAGATACCAGACACAGCAGCTCTCGATCGAACTGCCCAATAAAACCACACACCTGTTTCAGTAGCAAAGGCATCCAGCCAGGTTTATTGTCTAGTGTCCTGTAGACTCTACAGGACCACTAACAAATGTACGCCCATAACACCGGACTAGCTCAGTGAATGGCAGGACTTTTCATTCCCCCCTAGGCCGGACAAAGATACCCCCTGTGAGAGCCCTCTTTATACACTCCTACAAACAAGTTACACATTGCGTCTCTGATGTGGTTAGTTACCACCCTTAGCCCTAGGTAAAAAGACTACCCAATACTTAATTACCCTTATTGTTAAAAAATTGATCCCTATTTCTGGATCTTGTTATGGGTTTGTCAACTAGTTTAAAGGCACCTCTATGATCAGAAGCCTTTTTCCCCCCTAGGAACTTATAAAACCCCCATTTGGGGGGTTTTCGGCTCCTGGAGTGCCATTCTGAGCCTCTATGAATCCCTACCAAAAGGACCTCAACTAAGATGGCTACCAAAGCCATCTGAACTCATTCCCAGCATGTTTGGATGGGGACAGATGAAGCGAGAAATTTCTGCTGGGGCCAATTATGGAGGCTTCTGTACGGGTTGATCTGGATGAGCTGACCACTGGACCAATGACAATCCAAGGCTCCAGCAAGTTCATTGGGAAGGGGTGACAGATTGAGAGAGTTTTTGAGTTTAGAAGCTGAGAGAGATACAATGTGGCTCAGGCAGTCGCTGTTAGTTTCCCCCTCCTCCCAGAGGGAGTTTGTGCTGCTCTGAGACTCTGGCAGCAGGATTCTGGCAGCTCCAGCACTGCTGTAACTAGCATCCATAGACGGAGAGATCCAACCCATACCAGCTACCTAAAGCCAGCTGAGACCCCAGGAGTCTTCCAGGGAAACCAGTGGTGAGTCTGGCCAGCATCAGGAAAGGACTGCCCCACCAAGGGGTAAAGAAAAAGGTGACTTTTTAAACTGGCCTGTGCTTCAATACTCCATCTCAGAAACTGTAACTTCAGTTGTACCATCTGCCTCCAGAAGGTGTTAAGCAGGGAAGTGGGATTTGGAGGCGTTTGAGTGTTAGGAGGTCGGGAACTTGCTGATTTATAAATGTTGTTTAATTATTAGTCAACCTTAGGCCCTTCCTTCCCCAGCTGCTAGTGTCCGATTGCCAATGTATTTCTAACCCCAGTCATACTGTTATTTTTGGCATCATTCCTTAGATGGGGTTTGTTTTATTTCCTTGGTGTCCCCTGTGTACGGGACTCTACACTTCTTGCCAGAATATATTACTTTCATTGATTTCTCAAGGGACAGTACTTCTGTGTATCTGGCACAGTGAAAAGTCATTCTGAAAAGAGTTCTCGGGAGCTAAGGAGAAATAAAGGAACCCAGGACCTGATCTGCATGAGGAGAGGGGAGAAGCCACTTAGAATATAGGTGATTCCAAGGCCCTTGGAGAAAAAGGAGGGAAGCTGAAACCACACAAACAATTATTTGTTTTCTTATATGCTATCTTCATCAATTATCTATAGCATTGGGCCAAGAACAGATCCCTGCAAGACCCCACTAGAAATGTCCCCATTGGATGACTTTTCCCCATTTACAATGTTTTTTGAGATCCATCAGTTAGATATTTTGTAATCCATGAAATATGTGTGGCAATGATTTTGTATAGTTCTCATTTCTGAATCAGAATGTTGTATAATAGGTCAAATGCTTTACGGAAATATAAGTATATAATGTCAAAACAGTTACCTTTGTCAACCAACTTGTAATCTCATCCACGAATATCAAGTTTGTTTGGAAAGGCCTATTTTCCCTAAAAGCATGTTGATTAATATTAAATGATGCTGCCATTTTTTAAATCTTTACTGATTGCATTGTACATCAATCTTTCCATGATATTTTACCCAGGAAATAGGCTATTACAGGTAGGTTGATATTTTCAATTCAAGATGATTTACATGAGGGGTTCACTGTTTATTCATTGTGGATGTGATAAGAAATTAGATGAGCCATCTGTATTTTACACGACTGGTACACAGGAGGTTCAACATCAGAGGAAACAGATGGGATGGGGAAGACTTTAAGGAAAAATGTAAAGAAGGAATTAAAATAAAAGGATAAATGCAATAGCAGTTTTTACTGAAATCCAGTGTCTTAACATATAGTTAAGCAGATTTTAAAATTAACATGATAAATATAACCAATAAAGGATCTGTGAAGAAAAATAGAATTAGGATGCATTACAAGTAAACCGGTGCACGTCATGCATAGTAAAAAGGACCAGATAAACATGGTGGACTTTATGGCACAATGCTTAAGAGAATTGATTAGTTACACAGGAACTCTGGTGATAAGCTTCTTTCATTGTATATATTTCACTCAACATAAAAGTGAAGCAATTACAGGTCCTGAAAAGAAAGATTAGACACCTGGTCTTAATTGTGTTAGAAAGCATAGCAGGTAAAAGCAGAGCATTTATACATAGTATTGGGGTACAACTGATTAACCAGTTGGTATCACTCAAATTGATTTGGATCTTTAGATAATAAGGGGTATTTTGGAGAAGAAATAGAGTTACATATTAGAGTTGGGCCGTATCTGACCATAAGTGGCTGCTAACCTGTAAAATTACCATGTCACTTGTTTGGTTTACAGATGAGGAATAAGAATTTGGGGGGAAGACTGTCTAGTTCACAATGTCATCCATGTTTTGGAAAACTTGTAGAATAGTAATAATAGATTGGAAACTATATATATTACATATTAAAATATAGGAGGGATATAAACTTACAAATTTAGGAATATAAACATAAAGACTGTTGCATGATATCCCTAGAATAACAGATATATGAATAAATTGGTAAATTTATTTGACAGGTAAATATCAAGATTTAATTAACCAATGAATATGCAAAATAAAACAAGAGACAGGATATGGTTGTGATACTGGGGATGATTTGATATTGACTCAGTTGAGAAAATTATATACATATATCAGCTGACACAACAGACAGTTTTACTAGAAGTAAAGGACAATAAAGGTAGTTGGATGATTGTGGGCTATCCTAACTGACCCTTAGGATGTATCAAGAGGTGTTGTTATAAATGAGAGAGAACTATAAAAAAGGCTGGAACTCAGGTAATTGGGGATTTTGTTTATCCAATATAAATTGGATTGAGTAAGTAAGAGAACATATGTCTAATCTGAGTGGCTTTTTTATGTCCTTCTGTCTTACACAGTTAGGTAGGTTTCTGAAATTAATCCTAGACAATGAGCCAAGTACTTTACAATAAGACAACGAGAATCAAAGCTCTTAAAAGATTGCGGAATCATTGGCTTTCTTATACTCATAACAGTGCAGGAAGTACTAGAAGAAACTACACAAAAGTTGACTTTGAGGAAACAGGAAATACTCAAGATGCTTTACTTGGAGTTTTGTATAATGCAAGAGGAATATAGCACTGGAACCAATTATATGGAGATCTCTGAGAAACTCTGTTATAGTTTAATTTGAGTACAAAAAGATTTAAGTGACACTTGTGTGTTTTGTACCTTTCTGCGCATCTCCATTACCAACAAGGTCCTTTCGGTTGGTATTCACCTCAGCGCAGACAAATCTTTAGTTTTTCCCCTAAGGGGAAATTTTGCTTGAACATTTATGCAGCTTCATCAGTAGGAGCTGTTGTGGGGTGTCACTGAATCTGCACATGCCATGACTTAATCAACACTGCTTACTCTTTGCGGTATGATGTCTCCATACAGCCTCCTAGAGATAGGGGAGTTAAAGCAGATGTGCCCCTGCCATGTCATCCTCCCTCGTCAGTTTCCATCATCAGGGACCTCGTCTGTGCTTTATGCTGATGGATGCCCTAGGTGAATCCAGCCCATGAAATGTATTCAAGATTATAAACAACCTATGCATCAATTATCTTTTAAAATTCTAAGGGATTCATATTTAAAACCTGTATTTAAATATTGCTACGGTTCAGCTACAAACCCACAAAAGCACTAGAATACATAGTGAAGATGAGAGTGAAAACCTCGTCCTAATTATGTACCTTTCCTCATTTTGCTGGGGATGTGTTCACAAGCTACATTATTTAGGGGTACATTTTCAAAATTGTTATGCAGGTTTTTAGCTAGATCAGTCATCTGACTAAAACACTATATAATGCCTTGAAAATGCCTCACTGAAGGTTGTTTTTGTACTTAATTAATATATTTAACCTTGTGCTATCTCTCTCTCCAAACCATTGTTTTCAAAATCATATTTCTGTGGATTTTACATTGCCTTGTATGAAATATATCCATGAAATGTTCTTTTTTTGTTTATATCATTTAATTAATCCTGCATTTTAACACACACATGACACATTTTCTTATTTATAGCTCATAAACTCCATGATATTTTAAAGCAGGTAGCTTCATTTCATGATATCTCTTGCTATGTGAACAACAGTGACTGCAAATAAGGCTGCAGGCTGGTAATGACTGGTTATTAACACTGATGGATGTAGTGGCCTCTGAGACACTTTGACTCATTTGAACCTTTTTTCACTACATTACATCTAATCTAAGAGGCCCTTTAAATGTCCTGCCCCTAAGGGCTGGTGTTCTGGGGCCAGCCAGCCCTGTTTACTAATTAGATACAGTTAAGAAGGGGACAGGTGTTTCCTACGAAGAGCTGCAGGTAGGGGCTCAGCTGATAGGGGAGTTGCCTGAAGGAGGGTGTTTGCTCTCTAGGCTAGTCACAGCTGAGGCCAGAAGAAAGAAGAAGGCCTCAAGATGGGCTTCTGAAAAGTCTAAACCCCATCCAGACAGATGGGATAAGGATCTAGCCTAGGAAGAAGCAGACAAGGGGAAGAATGCCATGGAGAAAGCCCTGTGGGTCAGTGGCTTGAGGGGAGCTGGCCTCCAGGAAGACAGAGTTCTGTAAAAGAAGCAAAGAACTCTACATAGCCTGGTAGAGAAGCAGAGTTTGTAGAGAACTGAGCCCAAGAAGAGTGGTACGTTCTGTTATGTTTACTTTGGAGAATGGTACTGAAGATGAGCCCAGGAGGGATGAAAATTCAGTGTTGTTGGTTTTTTTATTTGTGGGACACTATTTGGTTTTTACTTTGGTTGCGCTGGAAGAGGGAATGTAACTGAGTGTGACCAGGCTGGACTTGGAGGGCCAAGTCACTGCAGCAGGTCATCGAAGCCAGAAGAAGGGGGCTGTGTGGAGTCACTGCAATGCCAGATCTTGCTGTGAGGAGGTACCTCTGGGATGGTGAGTCTTGTAACAGAACTATATGAAACGAATAGTTGGTCTTCGTTCAAATCACAGTGAATTGATGTCCATATCATGTAAGACTGCTGCTACATTTGGCTCTAGTTGGCAGACTCAGAAAAGACGCTGGAATGAATGAGCATGGAGACTGAACTACCCTCTAGGTGCTTTTTTGATGATTATGTTGAGCCATATTGAAGGAAGAACACAATGCTAATTTTGCACATTGCTCATGCTGTAGTTGTGAGGCAGAATAAAGGGTGAAAGGAGCATGTTGTGCTGGAGAAGAGAAGCAATAGAAATTGCACCTCCACTAAGGATCTGGGCTTAGATTCACAAAAAGATTTAAGTGTCCCTGAGATCCTCAAAACCACTGGTTAGTACCACCTAACTATAGAAGTTTCAGAAACTAAACGATGTTCAGTCTTAGTGGTTGGGCTGGGGACCAAACACAGGGGTCAGAGCAGAAATCAAGAATAGGGTTGTAACAAGGCTGGAGCAGGAACAAGCTGAGGCTGGAACAGGCACAAGAGCAGGCTGGGGTAGGGGCAGTCTGTCAACCACCAAACAGTGGGGGATACTCCAAGCGAGCGAATGATGTTGAGCAGACTGGAATGTCTGCTGTCATTGGGAGGCCTATATTCCTGGCCTAAGGAGTCACTTGGTTAGACCTATACCTGTGGATTGGCTGAGCCTTGGTTAACTGACATGAAGCCCTCAAGTAATCCATCTCAGGGATGGCTCATCTCAGACAGTCTCAGAATAGCCCAGAGGCACTCCTCTGGCTTGGAGATGACTCATTTTGCTGTGAAAGTCCCGTTAGGTGCCTAAGTTTCTTCTGCTGGGTATGAGCACAACACTTCAGCCTAGGTGCTGACATGAGGGAGGCATCCTAAGCCCCAGCAGTATCCTCAAACCAGGTGAAGATAGGTAGGGCAATGCTTATCTCATCTGTGGGGCCTCATCTGGTGGTCATTCACAGCCATATGCATGTGATGGACAGTGCATACCATTGGCAGGGAAGGGTGCTCTGAAACGGAGACGGGAGGGCAAAAGAGGCAGTTTGCCACAGGACCCCTATTTGAAACCTGCTTCAGGTTACTACTTCACTCGCTGAAACTGATCAGTGGCCTCCTGTCATGCTAGACAAACCAGAGTGGCACCAGCTGCTACGTTAAATTAAAGTGAGTGTGGCTCAGTTCAGTAGCGTAGCTAGGGGGGGAACAGGGGGAGCAGCTGCTCCCCCTGAGCACATTTTCCAAAAGTGGTGCCTTTTTAATTTTTGAAAGGGTGGAGATGGAGTGGACGGAGGTGGAGGGACAAAATAACGCAGGGGTCCCACCGCTGGCCCCACCAAGAGCCCGCTGCTGGCCTGGGTGAAAGAACCCAGGCCGGCAGCGGGCTGAGAGACCCCGGCTGGCAGGAGCCCACGGGGGGGAATCCTGGAGCGGCGGCTGGCTGAGCCACTCAGCCCGCCCCCACTTACAAATGTAGATTTTTTTTGTATTACATAACCACACTCAAAACCAAAACAATGTGAAACTTCAGAGCATACAGGTCCACTCAGTCTTACTTCTTGTTCAGCCAATCGCTTAGACAAGTTTGTTTACATTTAAGGGAGATAATGCTGCCCTCTTCTCACTTTCTGGTGTAGCTGGCATTGCAAGGTATTTACATGCCAGACATGTTAAACATTCGTATGTCCCTTCATGCTTTGGCCACCATTCCAGAGGACTTGCTTCCATGCTGATGACGCTTGTTAAAAAAAATATTGCATTAATTAAATTTGTGACTGAACTCCTCGGGAGAGAATTGTATGACCTCTGCTCTGTTTTACCCTCATTCTGCCATAGGGTAGATGGTAGGATGTTATAGCCGTCTCAGATGATGACCCAGCACATGTTGTTCATTTTAAGAACACTTTCACTGCAGATTTGACAAAACACAAAGAAGGTACTAATGTGAGATTTCAAAAGATAGCTACAGCACTTGACCCAAGGCTTAAGAATCTGAAGTGCCTTCCAAAATCTGAGGGGGATGAGGTGTGGAGCATGCTTTAAGAAGTCTTAAAAGAGCAACACTCTGATGTGGAAACAACAGAACCCGAACCACCAAAAAAGAAAATCAATCTTTTGCTGGTGGCATCTGACTCAGATAATGGAAATGACCATGCATCAGTCCACACTGAATTGGATTGTTATCAAGCAAAACATGTCATCAGCATGGACGCATGTCCCCTGGAATGGTGGTGGAAGCATGAAGGGACATATGAATCTTTAGCGCATCTGGCACGTAAATATCTTGTGGTGCTGGCTACAACAGTGCCATGAGAACACCTGTTCTCACTTTCAGGTGATATTGTAAACAAGAAGCGGGCAGCATTCTCTCCTGAAAATGTAAACAAACTTGTTTGAGTGATTGGCTGAGCAAGAAGTAGGACTGAGCAGGCTTTAAAATTTTACATTGTTTTATTTTTGAATGCATTTTTTGTACATAATTCTACATTTGTAAGTTCAACTTTCATGATAAAGAGATTTCATGACAGTACTTGTATTAGGTGAATTGAAAAATACGATTTCTTTTGTTTTTTACAGTGCAAATACTTGTACTAAAAAATTATAAAGTGAGCACCGTATACTTTGAAATCTATTGTACATGAAATAAATATATTTGAAAATGTAGAAAACATCCAAAATATTTAAATTGTATTTTATTATTGTTTAATTGTGTGCTTAATTTTTTTAATTGCTTGACAGCCCTACATCAGACTGATATTATAAAACCTGATACAAAATCCATGAAGTAAAGACTCTCAAAGACTTCAATGGATCAGTACTGTGGAGATGTGACTCTTGCACCCTGTATCTAGAAGCTAGCATTGCCTTTTGGTCAGTCCATTAGGGCTTTTATATTAACAGGAAAACGCCACTTATTTGAAAATATCAGTGCTGACGGTTGCTCGAGAGAGCTAGAGTTCACAAAGCACTAGAAGAGAATAATAATCTTGAGAACTTGATATCTACACCCCCAAAATTGCTGTTTATAATATATAAATTATAAAATATATTTGTGATTTAACTGTATTTTTACTATGGAATGAGACCTTATTCTAGATTTCATGGTACTGCATTTTATTTGCTTTACTAGCCCCGTTTGACTCCAATAAACATGAAGTATAGTATGTTTCGCTGTTAAATAATTTCCTTGCCACTATAAACAATTTGTAGATAATGTTGATGTACAAGTATGAAAGTTAAATGGAGCAAATTGTTAAACCACTTTATCTTCTGACACAAAATATGAATTTCCTTCACACTGTATTTTAATAGCAATTAATTTATTTCAAAACATCTTTAACTTCAGAGCTATTACATAAAAACTAAAGTGATTTTAGAGACGCTATAGAGTAGCCAATTTTCAAACAATGTTTCAGACTTGCCAGTGCAATATACTGAAAACTTCCTCCTACCCCCCAGTTTCCTCTGGTTGTCCCAAAATAATAGTTGGGAACTGCTGCAAATAATCTAGCCTAAATTTTACTCAGTACTACAGCTGGTTTGAATTCCAAAAAATATTTCTATGTTAAATTATTCCGGCCCTGATTCAGCACAAGACTTGCTTATTTTTAAGTGTGCAAGTAATCTCACCCTTAATTTTAATTAACCCTTAATCTCACCTCAAAAATTTGTTTACTGAAATCCATGTTCTTGGAAAACAAGAGCTTTCAATAAATCTTTTTGATTTAAACATTTTGTGAATAACATTTTTTTACAATGTTGACAAGTTTTTTTAAAAGCAATGTAATAAAGCAGCTGCCTCTTGAACATCCCTTCATTACCAGAGGTTACTCGTGTGGCACCCTACTTCTGTTTTCATCTCTTCAGGGCTCCTTAAATACAGCACAGTTCACAGTATTTCAAACAATTATGCATTTTGGGTGAAGTTCAGTTTATTTAATTTTGTACATAGTCTCCAGTGGTCCTCTCAACACAGACCCTTCCTTCTTGACTAAGGGAACCCCACAGCCCTCCTTCTGGGACTTGGGCTGTTCTCCCTGGTCCCTGTGATTCACACCCTGTGATTCGACTCAGGCTGGCAACAATCTGTCATGAACAGAACTCAATGGTATCTCTTCCATGGTAGTCCAAGACAAAGTCTTTGTACCAGTTTTAAACTGGGCCCAGCCCTTCCTTGCCTCCTCTGATTTAACTGCCACTCCCAGGCTTAACTTGGCTGGAGCTTAGTCATCTGACTGTCTTCCACCTCCAGGCCCAAACCCAGTCAGGTTTTCCCACAGCAGCCTCCTGCTCACTGAGCTCTGCCTCCAAATTTCCGTGACACTAAGGTCTTTTGTGCAGAAGCCCTTCTCATTCCCTGCAGTTTCCTGAACTACTTCCTGCTACTTTTTTTTTTTAAAAGGAAATTGCCTTTTCTCTCTAGGGTATAGCTCATTTGGCAAGTGGGATTGGCTAGCCCTAGGCCCTCCAGCCCTTAAGGGGCAAGCCTCTCTTACAAGCAATTTTCATCCACAACATTTTATTCTAAAACTTTCCACCAGCTCTACTGAGCACATTCTTAATGCTTCACTGAATCAGGGTATGAATATTGCTATTACTTTTTAAATGTTTTATTGAACAAATTTCACTAGGTGGAATATTGGTAGAATATAAAAGAATCAAATTTTGTCAAAAATCGGCAGAAGTAAATGATGACTGTTCTTTGGAGACAATATTCAGCTTTACACAGCAAGTTGAGATGAGAAACGTTGGGGAAGCTCATATGTTTGTGAGCTTGTCTTACTCTCAGATACTACAGTGCTGAGTGGCAATGTCTACACAGCCCAGGGCAGCAATCCTCCCAGCCCAGGTCGACAGACTTGGGCTCACACTATCATGCTAAACATAGCTGCATAGACAGCACTGTGAAGTTGTGGCTTGGCTCTAGGCTTCAGAGTCCAAGCTCCAGCTTGAGCTGCCACATCTACACTGCTATTTTTATCACAGTAGCGCAAGCCCAAGGCTGTTGACTCAGCTTCGCTGCCGCAGGTGGCCTAGATGTACTTTATGGCCATTCATTAATAATTTTATTAATAGATTTTTAAGGTGGGAAGGCACTACTGTGATGATCTAATCTGACCTCCTGTATAAGACAGGCCATAGGATTTCCCTGAATTAATTTGTTAGAAACATTCTATCTGGATTTTAAAATCGCCAGTGACCGAGAATCCTCTACAACCTGTGGTAAATTGTTTCCTTGGTTAGGGACTCTTATTTTTTCTATTCTAACTTTGTCTAGCTTCAACTTCTAGCCATTGGATCATGTTATACCTTTCTCTGCTATATTGAAGAGCCCTCTATTACAAAATTTCTGTTAACCATGTAGGTACTTATAAATTGTGATCAAGTCAGCAGTGAATCTTTTTTTCTTTTATAAGCTAAACAGACTCAAAGAGCTCAATCTATCGATATAAGGCATGTTTTTTTAATCCTTTTCATTCTTGTGGCTCTTCTCTGACCCCTCTCCAATTTATCAACATCTTTTTTTAATTGTGCACAGAGAACTGGGCACAGTGTTCCAGTGGCAGTTGCACTAGTGCCAGATGCAGAGGTAATAGCATATTCCTACTTAATATTTCCCTGTTTATGCATCCAAGGATCACATTAGCTCTTTTGGCCACAGCATTGCACTGGGAGCTCATGTTCAGATTATCTACCATAACCCCAAAGTCTTTCAGAGTTGCTGTTTCCCAGATAGAATTCTCCAATCTGTAAGTATGGCCTACATTTGTTGTTCCTGGATGTGACTTTACATTTGGCCATCCTGAAATGCATAT
Source organism: Macrochelys suwanniensis (assembly GCA_033296515.1). Taxonomy (NCBI): domain Eukaryota; kingdom Metazoa; phylum Chordata; order Testudines; family Chelydridae; genus Macrochelys; species Macrochelys suwanniensis. The sequence continues at coordinate 81,743,315 of CM065779.1, forward strand.
TGTTTGGTTATGTGGAGTTTACTAAGTGACCTAGATCTCTATCAGTGACCTGTCCTCCACATTATTTACCACTCCTACAATCTTTGTCTGCAAACTTTATCCGTAATGAATATTTTTTTCTTCCAGTCCTTGTTAAATAGTGTGGCAGGTGTTTCTCTAACCTGTTCTTAAAAATCTTCAATTGACAGATTCCACAATCTCCCTATAGGCAATTTATTCCAGTGCTTAAGTACCCTGACAGGAAGATTTTCCTAATGTCCAACCTAAACCTCCCTTGCTGCAATTTAAACTCATTGCTTTTTGTCCTATCCTCAGAGGTTAACAAGAATAATTTTTCACCCTCTTTGTAACAACCTTTTATGTACTTGAAAACTGTTATGTCCCCTTCAGTCTTCTCTTCTCCAGACTAAACAAACCCAATTTTTAAAATCTTTCCTCATATGCCATGTTTTCTAGACCTTTAATCATTTTTGTTGCTCTTCTCTGGGCTCGCCCCAAGTTGTCCACATCTTCCTGATATGTGGTCTCCAGAACTGGAGACAATACTCCAACTGAGGCAATATCAGCAAAGAGTACAGCAGAAGAATTACTTTTAGTGTCTTGCTTATAACACTCCCGCTAATACATCCCAGAATGAGGTTTACTTTTTTTTTGTGGCAACAGTATTTAGCTAGTGATCCACAGCCCCCCAACCTGAAACAAATACTCACCAGCAACCACACACCACACAATAAAAACACTAACCCAGGAACCTATCCTTGCAACAAAGCCTGATGCCAACTCTGTCCACATATCTATTCAAGTGACACCATCATAGGACCTAATCACATCAGCCACACCATCAGGGGCTCGTTCACCTGCACATCTACCAATGTGATATATGGCATCATGTGCCAGCAATGCCCCTCTGCCATGTACATTGGCCAAACTGGACAGTCTCTACGCAAAAGAATAAATGGACATAAATCTGACATCAGGAATCATCACATTCAAAAGCCAGTAAGAGAACACTTCAACCTCTCTAATCACTCAGTGACAGACTTAAAGGTGGCAATTTTGCAACAGAAAAGCTCCAAAAACAGACTCTAACGAGACGCTGCCGAACTTGAATTAATATGCAAACTAGATACCATTAATTTAGGTTTGAACAGAGACTGGGAGTGGCTCGGTCATTATGTTAATTGAATCTATTTCCCCTAGTTTAGTATGCTAGTTAAGTACCCTTATACCTTTATGTCAACTGTACATAATGGGCCATCTTGATTATCACTTCAAAAGTTTCTTTCCCCTGCTAATAATAGTTCCTTTCAATTAATTAGCCTTTTAAAGTTGGTATGGTTACTTCCACCTTTTCATGTTTCTCTGAATGTATAAATATCCTCCTACTGTATGTTCCATTCTATGCATCCGACGAAGTGGATTGTAGTCCACGAAAGCTTATGCTGAAATAAATTTGTTAGTCTCTAAGGTGCCACAAGTATTCCTTTTCTTAGTCCTTCCTAGGCAGTCATTTCCCATTTTATATGTGTGCATCTTCCATCTTAAATGGAGTATTTTGCATTTGTCCTTCTTGAATTTCATCCTGTGTACTTCAAACCATTTCTTCTTTTGTCCAGATCATTTTTGAATTTTAATCCTATCCTCCAAAGCACTTGCAACCCCTCCCGGCTTGGTATCATCCACAAACTTTATAAATGTACTCTGTGCCATTATCTAAATCATTGAAGATATTGAACAGAACCAGACCCAAAACTGATTCTTGTAGGACTGCACTCGATATGACCTTACAGTTTGACTGTGAACCACTGATAACTATTCTCTGGGAATGGTTTTGCAATCAGTTATGCACCCACCTTATAGTAGCTCCACCTAGGTTGTATTTCCCTAGTTTGTCTCATGTGACCTTTTCATAAACAGTATCAAAAGCCTTACTAAAGTCAAGATATACCACATCTACTGCTTCCCTCCAGAGATGACCCATGCCTACTGACAGTGCGGGGTGGGAGGTCAGAGTGAGGTAACAAACTTCAGCAGTGTTACTGAGCATGCTTACATGGATTGAGCATGTTCAGTACAAGCCAAGTAGCATATCGGGGAGTGGCCCATGTGACTCTGCATGCCCCTCCATGCATCGCGTTACTCTGCCAAAGAAAGTTATTAGGTTTGTTTGACATGATGTATTCTTGACAAATCCATGCTGACTGTTACTTATCACCTTATCTTCTAGGTGTGTGCAAATCTGCAAGTGGTATATTGCATATTTAAAACAACCATACCTTTGCTCTCGTCAGCAGCCCAGACTCAACATCTAGAGCAGACACTCTCATGCATCCGTACACCCTACCACATGTACACTTTAAATATAGGCTACAAATCATTCCCAGCCTATCACATATGGCCTTTTAATCTAGAAACATTGGTAGTGGTGGTCATATGGGGATTTCCAGGAGAAGGCCACTGCCAGGACCAGCCGCACACTATCCTCTAGTTCATTCACCCACAACTGGCCAGAGTTGCCAACATCTTGTCTTAGTCCATGTGGTCTTGATCCTGATGCCACTGAAGTTGTTAAACCTATTCACTGCCTTCAGTTTAAAGCACCAGCACTAGAGGAAACCTATTTAAAAACTGGATAGTCCCCCCCCCCCCCCACAATAAAGAAATTACATGCATTCTGCAGCTTTATCCTGACCAGACCTCACAAAAAATTGGTTTATGTGAGAGATTGTTGCTGCAATTTGCCTTTCTCTCCCTTTAATTTGAATTCCCTGCTGTGGTATTGAACAATGAGTTAAGTACATTTTTTATTTTTATTGTTATCACTGCTGGGTCTTCCTTTTTGTCCCTTGCCAAAGCACCTCACTTTCATTTTTATAATTTTATCTGGAGTAGGCCATTTTCTTTCAAAGACAAAAGAGGGTTTTTCATTTCTCAACACTGATTTAACAGTTTTTAATGGTCCTAAATAAATAATTGAATAATCTCAGATTTCTATATTTATAGGAAAATTGACAAATCCCTGAAGAGATTAAAAATAGTATAGATATAGTTAGCAATTTAGTGCCTACTTAAAAATATAGGGCCATATTATGCCTGGCTGCTCTGTGGGTTTATAAAGGGTAAGTGAGGGGTACAGTAGAGTTGGGGGAGAGAGGAAAAAAAGGAGCCCCTTCCACCCATCTTGTACAGCAGTCAATTTGAGGGAGTTAAACTCCACTCCCAGTATGAGCTTGTGAAGATGTGAACGGATGACCTAGCATTATGTAGCTGCTAGTGAGGGGGTGTTCCCCATTGGAACTGGGGAGCAGCTTTATATCCCAGGAGGTTCATAGAGCTACTGTTGACTAGAAACCAGGGACAACTTTGCGCTGAAGTATAAACTAGGTCCTAATTTGGAACCATACTAGATGGCTTACATTTCACGATAACAGGTCACTGAGCATCTTTTAGTGCCATCAGAGACTTCAGCACTAGACTATTTCACATTTCTTCACCACAGGGTCCCACTTATAGAAATGTTTCATAGCTAGACTGCCATACACTTTTTCCTAAAGCAGTGACCAAGTGCAGACAATCCCTAGAGGAGACTGGAGTTTAAAAAAGAAATTATAGATCTGACCCCAAAAGCTTGCTGGAGTTTGAGCATCAATGTTTTGCAAGCATGTGAGATCCACCATTTTAGAGCAGTTTGGTAGCCTTGTTTTGCCCAAACCAATGATATGCTGACAAAATTGTAACAAAGAGCTGTCTCATACAGGATTCCTTTCAGCCAGTGATGCATGTAATACACTTGGTGTAAAATAATCTCATCTTTTCAAGATATTAGAGCTGGTAGAAAAATTTAAATTTTCAAAATGTTGATTAAATTTTTCATGAAAACATTTTGCTGTTTTTCTACTGATTTACAAGATAAAATATTGATGTTTCTACAAAAATGTCATGAAGTTTTTAGCATTTTTCAAAGAACCCTGCCAAACATACAGCATATCCACACTCCTTCCATGATTCAATTCCATACTTTTTTCCTCAACTGTGCCTATATATTTGGATCCACAACAGGCGCTTGTGGCTTTTCAACTACAGGTTGGAGCTGGGCAGGCAAGTACCTGGAGGGAAGGAATCACACTTCAACACTCAGATCATCATTAGCACTTCCCCTGCCCTCTTTCTCTCTCCTCAAGCACTCCTATATCAGTAGAGAATGACTATATACTATAGGGTATGTGAGTAATAATAACAAAGAGCTCACAAGTGAGGGTGCTGGTTGAAGCACCTAAACATCATGAAGGCATAGTGAAAACGAAAAGTTTAGCTAAAAGTTACTTTTGATGGCTTACACTGAGGCTATGTCTACACTTAAAATGCTACAGCTGCATCTCTGTCACTGTCGCACTTCAGTGCAGACATTACCTACAGCAGCAGGAGGAGGTCTCCCACTGGTGTAGGTAATCCAGCTCCCTGAGAGGTGGTAGCTAGGTTAGTGGAAGAATTCTTCTGTCTACACAAGGGATTCAGCTGGCATAGCTATGTGTCTTAGGGGTGTGGATTTTTCACCCCCTGAGGGAGACAGCATGCCCATGTAAGTTCCAAGTGCAGACCAGCCCCAAGATAACAAGGACAAAGGAAAATAGTCCACTGATCTATTGAAACATGCCAGAAAGTGCATCATTAAGCCCCAGCAAAAAAACTACACATTGATTTCTCAGCAAAGAATGTACTTGGATATGGTGGATGCTTATTCTAGGTGCTACACATATACTATTGTAGAACTGCATAATATGTTTGCTGCATATGAGTCCCTGAGAGTCATCCACAGGTCAATATTACATAGGTGCTGGAACTGAGGGTGCTGCTGCACCCCCTGTTTTGAAGTGATTTCCATCTTATACGGTGTTTTGCTCAATGGCTCTCAGCACCCCGCTCTAAAAACTATTCCAGCACCCCTGTCAGTATGTTCTCTCTCTCTCTCTCTCCTGGAGAATTTATATTTGTTCTTTCTTTAAACAAAAGTCTGTTAGACTCACACTCTTTGTATATGGAGGGAAAAACCCCCACAAGCTAGCTAATAATAATGATAGCATCACAGTGTAAGCTTCAGAAATTTAATTCTGAGAGTACAGATAATGATTGCACCAAGTGCAGCTTTACAAGCCTGCTGGTTAGAAGACAGTGGTAGGAGAATAATAAAATATATTGTGTCTTAATTGCTTTATATGTATGATAGAATTATTAAACAGGATAAAAAGTCTTTTAAAGTCCAGCTTGTTCAATGTGTACAAAGAAGCAGTGGACTTTATTGCTGAACAACTGAAGTGCTGAGGATGAATACCAATGGGGAAATACTCAAAGGCAGCCACTAGTAATTTTTTTCTTTTACTTGTATCAAACTCTCAAAGAATACAAAGAGTTAACTGCAAGTGCATGGTGGGTACAGGGGAAAACTACAGTCTGACACTGCAATTTGGAGTCCAAATGTCAAAACATAAGAGTGATGTTTATAGTGATTAGAAATAGCTTAAGTTGATTAACACAGCTTGAAAATAAGAAATGGCCAATAAACAGAATGCCTGCCAACAGAATAACTTTTAGAAAAGGATAATGCAGATAACCAAGTGTGATAGTGATCGTCACAAAGTGACAAGCTGATCAGCCTATTTTTTTCACTGGGAAATACTGTGTGTTCTGACATAATTGCTGGCATTGATGGCACTAGAGTTAGGTGATGCAGAAAGGTAACTTTTGCTTATTACCCACCAGGACCTCTGAAAGTTCAAGGTTAGCTAAATCCATAAAAAAGAAGGATAGAAAATCGTATTAAACTACAAAATAATCAGCTTCTTTCTAAGTTGATTCAACTGCTTTGAAGTTATTATGGGCCTGGAAGGGCTCTCCTTGACTGCAAATAGGCTTTGAATCGGGTCCTGTATGAGTCATGGATGCTTTGAAATTGATGGGTTACAGAAGACTCACAGAGATGCCTTTGGAAAAAGTAAACAACTTTGCCTTCTTCCCGCTGAAAATCACTGCATTTAAAAATCTTAAGGGGAGCTAAGAACTGACAATTCATTAAAAAAAATAAAAAAAAAATTAAACACTTAACATCATTGCTTTGGGATGCAGTATATTCTTCTGCTTAGAGAATGTCTTAGATTACAATAAGCACTGGATAGAAAGGATGGTCCAGTGATTTAAGGTGCTAGCCTGGGGCTTAAGGCATTCAGCTTCAATTCCCAGCTTTGTCTCAGCCTTCCTTTATCACCTGCAGCAAGTCACTAAACCTATCTGTGCCTTTGTTCCCTACCTACAAAGGGGATACTAGTACTTCTCTACCGCACATGATTGCTGTAAGGTGCTCAGTTATGACAGTAAGGGAGGAGGGCATCTAAACACCTTAGATAGCACTGAAGCTACTGATTCCTTTTTTGCAAATGAATTATTGCAGGTAGTTTGCCTTACTAGATTTTTTGTAATACTCCATTTCTAGCCATTGACCATATAGCAATGCATTATTTACACAGACTCAGATTAATTATTTAGGTCCACATTGGGGGTTCATCTTGCATGGCTGCACGTGTGGCCCCTTGCTCCCTACTGCTGAGTGTTTGGATTATAGGTGGCAGAGCTGGGAGGAGAGCTGCCTCCATAGGGCTACTATGTCGTCTTCTCATTTAGAAGTGGATGGGAATGGGAAGAATGAGGTGGAAAGTGTTTAAAGGCTTGGGTCTTTCCCACCCCCCCTCTTCCTTCCAGTACACTAGCTAGTATTGATACACTGGGGGAAGCACACAGTACCAGGTATAGGCAGATTGACTCTGGGAGGTTTATGGTCACTGTTTCCACATTTGGTAAGAGTCTCTTAGCTTTATGCATGTCTTTTGACAAGGTAGTCTACTAGTACTCCAGTTTCACTAGTTATGATACAAAGTCCCCTTGTTCTAGTTTTTCCATGTCCTGGAGCTCTATTGTCTCAACCTGCTACAATTGTTGCTTGTCTGAGACCCTCTCAAGGGGCATTGAGCCTGCCTCATTTTGCCTATCTCTCTCCCTCCTGGGATTTGGAACAGGTGTCTCCTATTCCTATTCAGTATATGTCTATCTGGGGTGACAACCTCGTACAGCCATGGGGATACCTCTTGTGATACCACTGCTGTTTGTGATTGTTGTTGCTCATCGTAGATATGCACAGTGTCATTTTCACTAAGTGGTGGCAACTCCGCGTGCTGTCTTTTGCTGGACTCTGACTTTGAGTTCAGCGTGCCTCTCTGCCTCCGGTCTCCTTTCTTGTAGTATTTTGGATTTGCTATCACAGTGTCAGAATAATATCTACTCTCCATAAAATATCTTCTGGATTAGGTAACTTCATTTGCTTTGTAAATTCTAATAGCTTTGACAAAGGTTGACCTGGGAGGCAGTGACCATGAGATGGTTGAGTTCAGGATCCTGACACAAGGAAGAAAGGAGAGCAGTAGAACAGAGACCCTGGACTTCAGAAAAGCAGACTTTGACTCCCTCAGGGAACTGATGGGCAAGGTCCCCTGGGAGAATAACATGAGGGGGAAAGGAGTCGAGGAAAGCTGGCTGTATTTTAAAGACTCCTTATTGAGGTTGCAGGAACAAACCATCCCGAGGTGTAGAAAGAAAAGTAAATATGGCAGGCGACCAGCTTGGCTTAACAGTGAAATCCTTGCTCGTCTTAAACACAAAAAAGCAGCTTACAAGAAGTGGAAGATTGGACAAATGACCAGGGAGGAGTATATAAATATTGTTCAGGCATGCAGGAGTGAAATTAGGAAGGCCAAATCACACTTGGAGTTGCAGCTAGCCGGAGATGTTAGGAGTAACAAGAAGGGTTTCTTCAGGTATGTGAGCAACAAGAAGAAAGTCAAGGAAAGTGTGGGACCCTTGCTGAATGAGGGAGGGAACCTAGTGACAGAGGATGTGGAGAAAGCTAGTGTACTCAATGCTTTTTTTGCCTCTGTCTTCACAGACAAGGTCAGCTCCCAGGCGGCTGCACTCCGCAGCACGGTATGGGGAGGAGGTGACCAGCCCTCTGTGGAGAAAGAAGTAGTTCGGGACTATTTAGAAAAGCTGGACGAACACAAGTCCATGGGGCCGGATGCACTGCATCCGAGGGTGCTAAAGGAGTTGGCCGATGTGATTGCAGAGCCATTGGCCATTATCTTTGACAAATCATGGCAATCGGGGGAGGTCCCGGATGACTGGAAAAAAGCTAATGTAGTGCCCATCTTTAAAAAAGGGAAGAAGGAAGATCCGGGGAACTACAGGCCAGTCAGTCTCACCTCAGTCCCTGGAAAAATCATGGAACAGGTCCTCAAGGAATCAATTCTGAACCACTTAAAGGAGGGGAAAGTGATCAGGAACAGTCAGCATGGATTCACCAAGGGCAAGTCATGCCTGACTAACCTAATTGCCTTCTATGATGAGATAACTGGCTCTGTGGATGAGGGGAAAGCAGTGGATGTGCTATTTCTTGACTTTAGCAAAGCTTTTGATACAGTCTCCCACAGTGTTCTTGCCAGCAAGTTAAGGAAGTATGGGCTGGATGAATGCACGGTAAGGTGGATAGAAAACTGGCTGGATGGTCGTGCTCAATGGGTAGTGATCAATGGCTCCATGTCTAGTTGGCAGCCGGTATCAAGTGGAGTGCCCCAAGGGTCGGTGCTGGGGCCGGTTTTGTTCAATATCTTCATCAACGATCTGGAGGATGGTGTGGACTGCACCCTTAGCAAGTTTGCAGATGACACTAAACTGGGAGGAGTGGTTGATACGCTGGAGGGTAGGGACAGGATACAGAGGGACCTAGACAAATTAGAGGATTGGGCCAAAAGAAATCTGATGAGGTTCAACAAGGACAAGTGCAGAGTCCTGCACTTAGGACGGAAGAATCCCATGCACTGCTACAGACTAGGGACCGAATGGCTGGGCAGCAGTTCTGCAGAAAAGGACCTAGGGGTTACGGTGGACGAAAAGCTGAATATGAGTCAACAGTGTGCCCTTGTTGCCAAGAAGGCTAACGGCATTTTGGGCTGTATAAGTAGGGGCATTTCCAGCAGATCGAGGGACGTGATTATTCCCCTCTATTCGGCACTGGTGAGGCCTCATTTGGAGTACTGTGTCCAGTTTTGGTCCCCACGCTACAAGAAGGATGTGGATAAATTGGAAAGAGTCCAACGGAGGGCAACAAAAATGATTAGGGGGCTCGAGCACATGACTTATGAGGAGAGGCTGAGGGAACTGGGATTGTTTAGCCTGCAGAAGAGAAGAATGAGGGGGGATTTGATAGCTGCTTTCAACTACCTGAAAGGGGGTTCCAAAGAGGATGGATCTAGACTGTTCTCAGTGGTAGAAGATGACAGAACAAGGAGTAATGGTCTCAAGTTGCAGAGGGGGAGGTTTAGGTTGGATATTAGGAAAAACTTTTTCACTAGTAGGGTGGTGAAGCACTGGAATGGGTTACCTAGGGAGGTGGTGGAATCTCCTTCCTTAGATGTTTTTAAGGTCAGGCTTGACAAAGCCCTGGCTGGGATGATCTAATTGGGTTTGGTCCTGCTTTGAGCAGGGGGTTGGACTAGATGACCTCCTGAGGTCCCTTCCAACCCTGAGATTCTATGATTCTATGATTCTATGATCCTGAGTCATCTAGTAGTCTTTCCCTGAGTGTTTTGTTTCTTTGGGTTTTTTTTGGTTCAGATCCCATTCATGATCTGGTCTCTTATCAGCCACTTATACCCCCAAAATTGCAAGATTGGCTCTTCTGTGTTGGATCAATCACAAACTGTTCTATGGCGTCACCTTCTTTTTATGCTCCCTGTTTAAAAATGGATCTTTCATGTTTAATTTTTATGTGGAGTGTGCCCAAATTTCTGTACTACAGTTTCATAGCCTCCTCTGCCTGAATTAACTGAAAACTATTAAACACACCAAGTGCTCCAGAACCAACTGTTGTCAGAAGTAAGGCTACCTTCTGACTGTCTTCCTTTTTTCCCACTCATGGCTTGCAGATAGAGAGTGAAGAATTGTTTAAACTTTCTCCAGTTTTCTTCCACATTTCCAGAGATTTTCAACTCTGGTGTGGCTTTTAACTGCTCCATCCTTCCACTCAGGGTGTTTTCTGTTTTACTCCTGGTATCATGTGGTGGTCAGTGATCACTCTGAGTGCAGGAGTCTGACAGAGATCTGCTTCATTCAGTGTCTGAGTTCTAGCTGATCAGCATTGCCTAACATTGCACAACACAACAACTAATTTCAACTGGCTCCTGCCAGAGCTTCTTAAAGGTACAGTGCCCCACCTGGAATAAAGGATTGGGAGTTCTGAAAACAGAGTTTTCTTCCAAATTCTGCCATAGACTTGCTATCTGTCCCTCCCCCCCTTGGGTAAAGTTACTTAACTGTTCCTTGCCTCAGGTTCCCTCTCTACAAACTGGGGCTAATATTTCACCACTTGTGAGAGCTATGGATGAAAAGTGCTGTGTAGGTACTACCATGCTCTTGGGGCTGTAGGTTGGATGCCTGTACCGGTTTCCTTGAGAACCAAAACAATCTCATTTTTTCTTGAGTAGGAAATATTTCTACCACAAGTCTTACCCCTAGACTTGGAATAACAACCTTATTAATGGCTTTTTATTATGACCATTGTATGAGGCATATAAATGCATTATGTGAGTCTAATATTTCTTTTTCCAGGGCAATGATCCATAGGTATTTTCATAACACCTGCATGGATCTGGTATTTCATTTTCTGTGCTTCTTGCATATATTTTTCAAAGCTTTGATGCCCAGAAATGAAAAATCGTTTTTTCAATTTATTTAGTGTTTCTTACTTAATGTACCGCAAAGCATTTGACAGAGTGCTGTGTTAGATACTGGTAGTGCAAACACAGCAACCCTTATGTGCTTAGCAACACCTCTTTCACACACAGAAAACCGTGGGACATTAGAGCATGATTAAATGAAAGAGAATGTTTACTAGGACATGAGGGTTATTCCCTATACTTTGAAAAATGTGTCATGAGATCTCTAACTTCCACATGAATAGACAGCAGAGACAGGCTGGAGGGACTTCATTTCAAATTGTAACTAAAGGACAACACATTTACCAGTGAAACACCCCTCTAATAGTGTTTTGCAATATCTGTGTGGGCAGGAGCCCAAATCCTGGGGTAGTACTGGCACCCACAATCTTTTAGCCCAGAGGCGAGACTGATCCAAAATGAGCAACGCTGATCTGCACATGCCATTATATAACATTACATGCCACTCTTCTTGGCAGTTCTTCTGTACACAAACAGTTCTTGGATCTCATATAAAACCTAAGATGGAGTCTTCAGGACATAGCTGTATTCTGGCTGGTTTGTTAATGTGAATTAATTAGCTAATATTTGCAAAGTGTTTGAACATCATCACTAATAATAATTATGATGCAAAGTTCTGGTCGGAAACACAGAGGGAATCTTTTCAGGACATGACTGCATGTACAGCAATAAAAAGCATTAAAGTATCCTGCAATGGGTTCACTATGACAAGGTGGGTGAGGTAATATCTTTTATTGCACCAATTTCTGTTGGAGAGACGGCAAGCTTTCGAGCCTGTCAAGGCTGATGCCCCACTCCGGCACTTCGAGTGCAGAAGGTGGGGGCCTGCAAGGATTTAAAAAATTAATACTGGCCACACCAGGCTTGTATTAAACTCCCAAGGTTACAGCTTTTCTCTGATCTTGGCTTGGTAAATGCTGCCACCACCCAAATGCAAAACCCCTTTTGGAACCCAAGAAGACGCACTTGGGAATTCCTTCCTGTGGGGTACCCTCAAGCCCTTTCACACACACCCCGGGGAAGAGCTGAGAAAGAAAACAAAGGAAATTAGATGTTGCCACCAGCTAATTAAACAACATATGCACAAACCTCTTAGGACACCAAAAATCCAATCCCGTTCTTAAAAAAAAAAAAGGTAAATTTTATTAAAAACAAAAAAGAACGAAAATACATCTGGAACTTAGGCTTTTGCTTGATTTTAAAAGAGGAATTCCAAAAATTAAGCACCCAAAATAGCTTTCTTGGGGTTCAGCTTAAAGGTTACAAGCAAACAAAAGCATCTGGGGTTAGCACAGAGGAGTCCACAAACCAATAAGAAATGAAAGAAATAACCCTAATCATGTCTTTCTAAACATTTCTGATCTATTTACACATTTGGGGATTCCAAATAAGTAGTTCCAGGTATGATATGATGATCCATGATCATACCTGGCTTAAAGCTTCTCATAGCATAACTTCTCCCTGTTCCGCTCTTTCCTGGAGAACACCACCCAGACAAAGGAAAGTATTTTTTTTCAATTTTTAAAAGTTCTAGCACTCCCATTGGCTCTTTTGGTCAGGTGCCCACACCTTTCCTTTTACCTGTGGGCTTGTTAACCCTTTACAGGTAAAGCAAATAGAGAACAGCTACTAACCGGGGTTTTATAGCTAGCTGTCCGGCTGGGTGTCCATAAAAGGGAGCTACCCTCCACCCGCCTGCATTTATCACACAGCTTTGCTTCAGGTCTGGGAGAGGTACTCTGAGCGTCAAGCTAAACGCAAGATGGAACAGATTGTTTAGGATAAGTAATTAGCACATATTCTAAGGGGTTCATGGGTTACAAGTTGTTCGTATAAGTCATAAATCTAGTGTCTCCAATAAAAGATGTTACCTCCCCCACCTTGTCTTTCTAATATCTTGGGACTGACACGGCTGCAACTACATTGCATACAACATGGGTTCACTGGTGTTTTGGTTACTGTTGTTTCATATTATCTCTGCACCTTGTAAAAATAGTGTTCGTTATTTGTTATCTCCATACCTTGGTGACGTTCTACTAGTGGACTGTGGAAGGAAGTAAAATCAAATCAACAGTACCAAGAAATTGCAAGAAAAATATTGACAAGTCAATTTAGTGGTGGAGGTAGGGTGAGGGAATAGGGTCAAGTTAGAGAGTGATTAGCAATTTAAACAAATGGTGACTAGGACACGGACCTTCCAGGTTTAGATGACCATATTAGAATATTATTAAGATGCTAAAGGGCATGTTTGTGTGCAGTTCATCTGGCAAATGCTTGGAAAGTAAATTTCAACACTGAGAATAGTATTCCTGGACCAAAAGCTCCCTCTGTATATTTCCATTTCCTAGTGGCCAAACCCAGCACACCATAGCAAATCTTCAGATTCATGATTGTAATACAACATATTTTAAAATCATGTGTGCTACTGAATATCACAGTGTAACAAAAATGTTGTTTTAAATGAATGGATACAAAATATTTAATAAATAAAAAGTTAGAAAAAAGAACAATTCTGCCATCTGAATGCCATGTGACCCTCTCTTTAATAATTTCTCTATAGATGTTTGTGAAGCATTGTCACAACTTTTTATAATGAAATAATTTTGTACTTCTCTGGCTCTGCCCATCCAAGAATCTCAGTGCTTTGAAAACATCAGCCTGCCCTTTAGCATCTGTGTGCATACTGTAAACATTATTTTCCCCATTCAGTTCTCCTGAATCCCAGTATGGTACTCAGTGAAGCCAATCCTGCAATCCTTACTTAGTCAAAGCTCCCATAGATTTCAGTGGGAATTTTGCCTGAGCCATGATCGCAGTATCTGTCAGAGACCCTAAATCTTGTCTGTGTTCTCTTTATTTTTTCTGTACACATTTTTGGCTACTGGCTATGATTTCCTTTTCTTTGTGAAAGTGTGTGTGTATAAAAATCAAAATCCTAAAGGATAGATAGATCCCATTATTTATTTTATTTTTATTAGGTATTGTTTTTAAGAGATGCAAAAACCTGTTAGACCGTTTAAATAATTCCTTACAATATTTCCCTTAGTCTCTTGTCTAAAGCAGTTTGGAATAATTCATGTGAAGACCTTCATAAAAGGACCGACTTTTTTTTAATAAAGGTGGAGCTGGTAGGTAGCACTAATTATTACTAAGGTTGACCAACACTCCCATTATAAGACCCTGTTTTCAGTTGATTATAACTTGATGATCACCATAGAAGCATTTGTGATAAAATTAATAATTTTATTTTTAATATATTTAAATATATATTTAATTTATATATATATATATTTAATATATAATTTAATTTTATTTTTAATAATTTAATAATTTTAATTTTCAGAGCAAGGTTTGAGTGGTGTGCAGTAAATAAGAGCTGAATTGATTTGTTCCTTGTTAAGTGAGTACTTTCTATTCTGTCCTCTGGGCAGGGGTCCTATTGAAGAAATAAATATAGTTCATATAATAAGACTGTGCCATAATGCATACGAGCTAGGCGGCCAAATGAACCTTAATTGCCGCATTTACAGATTTTGAGTGCTTGACATGAAACCTCAATGATATTCCTTTAAGTGGTGTGTGTGTGTGTGTGTGTGTGTGTGTGTGTGTGTGTGTGTGTGTGTGTTTGCAATATATATAGATAGGATATGATATAGTGGGTGTGAAGGTTTTGATGACATGAGTTTGGAATGGTCACATGACGCAGAAGCCACTTCAATAATGCAGGTAATCCCAAACAAGTTCAATTAGAAACTGTTTTCACTCCATCAGATGTTCTGTATATGCCACCAGGAAACACATTTTACTAGTTAAGAAATGTTTTAGAATTTTAAATTTTGTACTGGCACTATTTTTTGTATCCCACAATCTGTAAAACCAAGAAACCTTATGACTATGCTCTGAGATGACTGTATCTCAAAGGGAAGGGGGAAAAGGGAACTAATACATTTCAGAAACATTTAATAGTTACCTAAAATGGCTTTTCTATAAATACATTGCAATCTTAAAGTCTAATATTTGAGAATCTGTAAAGGCTGATAGCAAAGAGGTATGTGGCCCACTGAAAAGCTGAGAGCTGCCCTTTTTCAATGGTTCAAAATTCCTGGGCAAGATCTTCAGCTGGCGCAAATCAACATAGCTACATTGATTTATAGCAGCTGAAGATCTGCGCTCCTACTTCTAGCCTTGAAGCATTATGAAATTTAAGCTCCTAAACTCATCATTAGACCATAATTGACTATTGACCATCCTGCACCTCAAACCAGTGTAATTTTATTTATTTTTTCTTTTGCTGGTGAGATGTGGACAAGGAATTCCATATTGTTTTGGGGAAAGATAAAAAGCAAGTTTGTGTTCATTGTTATCAGGGAATGTCTGAAGCTATGGAGAAGTTTAGATTGTTAGAATAAGTCCCATGGGCAGAGTGCAGGTGAGATGTTCAGCAGTGCATGGAAAATGCAATTGATCAGATGGCTATATGAGCTTGAGGTGCTGAGTGCTCTCGTGCCCTATTCCAGTCAATGGGACGTGAGGGTGTCCAGGATCAAGCCTTATGTGTGGCATTTTATAACTATTATAAAAACATATACACATGTAAGGTGTGTGGCATATGGTTGTGCATGTTTTATATATTTATACACGCATACATTCTTTGTGTCTCCAGTTTGTTTTTGTTGTGCAACTGTAATTTAAGTATTTGTGTGCTCAGGTGAATTTGAAAATTCTTCAGAACAGACGTTTTGTTGTGCTAATCTCACATTTTAAATTCATTCAGAATAAAGCACCACCATTATCTAGGCTACCTTGAATCTGTGATATTTCAGTTGCTCAAAGGGATGTCAAGATCACTAACAGTATGAAAGCAGCAGTTGTTCTGACAGCTGAAGCATGAACTGAATCTGTCGAGCAAAATTAGCCTAATATGGTCAAATTACTTTTGCTTTTTAACCATATGCAGCTAATAGAGAAACACATTTTGTACCACTTCAACATCAAAAGAGGTAAATTTAAAAATACTTTTATATTCAACTTTACTACCACAGGAGCCATTGATTATGAAATATATATTGGAGTTAAGTTATTCATTCCAATGGCCATTAATAAACTAAGAACAAAAATATATTACAAACCACAGCTGGTTTTGTTTTGGTGCACACATTTCATAGAAAAATAATCTTCCCCCACAGTAATAATAATTAAACCTAAGAATTGGCCCTTACTGATCAATTAAAATTAGGGGGGAAAGCCCTAAAGAAGCATTTGTTTTTCCTTTTGATTTTTGTTGTAGTATGATAGCTTAGAATTTTATTTATGTATTTGGCTAGTTAGAAACCCCTCCAGTTGTAAAGGAAGTGAGTCATTTTTCTATATTTACCAAATAGCATGACATAGATCCATCCTGAATATAAATGAAACAAATAAATAACCAATAACCTTCTGAAACGTGTACTGTTTTTGTCTCATTAGGATTAGCTTTTTTCTGTGTGTGTGTGTGTGTGTAAATGTGGCACCAAAAGAGTATTCAGTTCAGCCTAAAGATGCATTCTTTCCCCCACCCCCACAACTTACTTTGACACAGCAATAGGGTTTTATCTACTAATATTTTCTGCTTTTGTGTTCCTTGCATATTTTCCAGATGAAAGGCAAGTCTGAAATATTATATTTTAACTAAAGAGAAGGGGCGTGGGGTGACAGTTTGACACTTATGCAATAGAATTTCCTTACTTGAATTTAATCTGTAATGCCACAGACTTGAATGCAGATTGAGCCTGCAGATGAAAGCCTGGATCATCCCACCTAGATTTTCTAACCCAGGGGACCCTGCACACCCCTCTCTCCTGAAAGGAAAGGCACAGGGAAGCATCTGCCCCTATGATGCTGTTGTCCCTATGCCTACAGACTGAACCAGGGCTACTCCATGGGGTTGGTGTCTGCACTGGGGTGGGCATGGAGATGGGATAAGTTGTGGGAAGGAGTCCCTGGCAGCAAGGTTCCATTGGGACTGCACTAGCAGAGAGATCCCTGGCTGGGTCCTGTGGGTGGGGAAAACCGAAATGATGATGTAACCTCACACTGTTATCTTTTTTTCTTCAAGTCTCTAGGGTTACAGGGAAAACTTGTGTCTCACTTAGCCCTTCCCTGACCCACACACTCCTCAGGTGCTGAAAGGGCCTCTGTTGGGTCTGGAGAGGGAAGGTTGACTCATGCCTTGAATGTCTTCTTACATATGCAGAGTTAGTGGGGGGATGATCTGGGCCTTGGTCATTGATTTGAATCCAGCCCAATTTAGAAATGACTGAAAGTCTCTATCATCTGCCAGCTCACTGGAAGCTTGTTTGAAATGTGCAAGTAGTTTCAATGCAGGTTCTAGTGCACAGGTGTGCAAAGTAAAACATTGCAATGTATAATAATTAGTAACCTCCTGGGAAATTACAGCAGAGGCCAAGGACGAAATGGGTACAGAGACTGAGTTATTCCTTTACTCTTATGAAGGACACCAATATATTTAGAATGAACATAATGAGTCTTGATCCTGACTGGAGACTCTGCAATAAATACTTCTCCAGATTAAAAAGTGAAAAATCTAATTTATCATGTAGATCCAGGTTTTAAAGCAAAAAAACCCAACCCCCTCCACCCCCGCCCCCCCAAAAACCCAAACCTCCTTGAAAAGTCTATCTGGATAAAATATGCTAATTCTGCACTAAATGGAATATTAAGCTAAATCCTAAGGTAAAAGGCTTCTTTCGCTACAACCTTGAAAGCACTGTACTACAGTGTAAATCTAGGAGAGTCGTAGATGTCTCGTTTCTTGATGGATACTTTAACAAGACCAAAGATAATACATTAAAATATGTGAGTATTGCATATGAATAAATATGGCTTTACTGTAGGTATCTTTTTTTAAAGAGGACAAATGTTATTTAGAGATTTTTCTAGTGATTTAAGCCTGTGAATTAAGCAGTCTTTTTTTGTTTTTTAAATGAATTGTCTCTGGGCTTTCTTTTATCACATCAAACATTACAACCAGCTATATAGAAACCTGTATCTCACACTTACTTCAAGCCCCTAGGGCTTCAAAGATTACGCATACAGCAGCAGCAATGCACTCAGTTTTTGCAATAAGAGTGCACCATATTGTTTTCTGATGATGGATACCAGGGCCTGATTTTGACTTCATTCTAGTGTAAATCGGGAGTAACACCAGTGAAGTATATGCAAAACTAATTAATTAGATTAATTAATGGAATGGCGGGGCTATAGTTTGGATGAGAAAAGGTAGAATAGAACATCCCTAGTCTTTGAGAAGAGTTTGGAAAACAAAACAAAAAAGAGGCAGGTTATTATTTTTCCTGTGGTTTAAATAACCTACTGTGTGTGCTGTATACATTTTGATCCTATGACATTTCAGAGGATTTTGTTTTCAGAATCACTATCTCATCCTGTATTAGAAGAGAAATGGAAACTGTGAAGGGTAGTCAGCAGGGAACATAGTATGTCATATGCCCAGCAAAGAGATTAAAGACAGTAAGTAAGGGAGACGGCATAATAGGCATATCTTACTGATTGTCACTGCTCAGAATCATCTGGGGGAGACGGTATAATGCGAGAGACCCGCTGGAAAACAATGCTTATGCTGAAGCACTTCTAAAAAGTGTTACAATAAATCTCAGTGTAACACACACTGAAAATAAATGCTTAGCTCCTGATGCTGGAATTCAAGGAAACACATTGTAGCATCATTTTCCTTTCAACAACCACTAGGAGCATTTCATATTGGCATGCTTGACAATGGCAATTAAGGTGGCATTAAGTCAGTTGTTCCCCTTCTCCAGTCTTTCACAACAAGAAAGTAAATGTATTTCCTTAACAAATCATTTTCAAGTGCCATGTTTTTAATAGTGATTTTAAAAATCTCATTTTACACCTAGTCCTTTCAGTGAAGGTGCCTAGTGAACTGTAATGCTCACAAAAGGCACTCAGTAGCTGCTGTGGAAACAGAAAGGCATTCAGCAGTATCAGCTGCTGTAAGGTCTCTTGCAAACTGCACAACCTATTTCTCTAGAGTGCAAATAAGTAGGGGGTAAGGGATTGAGCTATCTCAGACCAGGATAACTCACTGCTTATGGGGCCTTGTCCAAATTTCTATGCCTAATGTCTTACCCAAGGATGCTTTGGCTTTGCATAGACTACCCTGATCATTTAAAAACACAGATAACCCTCCTCCACTCCACTCATTTACCTTGGAACACAGTAAGAATTTGTTTATTGGTCACTGAGCAGTTCAGACACAGAAGTCCCTATATAGTGTGGAAGTTACACCCTAAATGGTAAATAATAATGTAAATCACATGCAACAGATTGCACCCTTATATTTCATCAGGGCTTAGAAAGTGATGCATGTGGATTGCTCAATTTTTGTGCATTCGGTGAGAAAAGTGGATATGGCCTTTAAAAAAAAAAAGTCTTGGCCACAGGCAAAGCATGCTGTGCATTCCCCATCAGACACAGCATAAAAAAAATAAGTAAACAGTGAACAAGGTAATTCCAAAGTGCTTCTTTTCCGTTCCGTACATGAGGGTGCTGTAGCATCATTATTCCTTGGAGGACAGTGTATCCTTGTGAGGTGAGCACCTTTCATACTAATCATACATATGCATTTGAAATGCTTTGCATTTGGATGTGTGCCACTTGGTATATTAGCTGCAAAGCGCTGAGGCACTGTGTCCCTGACAAAGTTCTTCTCATAGTGGATAATTAATCTGTTCTATCTTCATACATACACAAACCTTTGCCTACTAAGCACATTTGTTATCGAACATAAATATGCCACACACACATAATGACAAATCCACCCATAAAAAAAACAAGATCAGCCAATGATGGAAGAGATTGTATAAATCTGAAAATAAATAAGTACCCTTGTCAAGGGCTCTTGGCACTAGATGATTAAGTAAAATGCAACTAGAAAAGTATTAGTCAAAGACTTCAGAATGGACCTCCTGATCCGACCAAATAAACTTACTACCCAAATGAATTATCCACGAAAGACCAGGAAAGTATAGGAGCACTGTGATACCCTGAAGGTGAGATCCACAGAGGAGGACCCCTCACTCAGAATGCACAAGAAATAGAACAAATACAATAAACATAGTTAACCCAATGGAAGCATTAAATGCACTAAGTTCTCTATACATATCTTAGTAGAACAACCAAATCATCTTAACATGAGGATCATTAACCATTGCAACAATTTACTACTTCATGTCTTTAAGTCAAGATTGAGTGTTAAAAAAATAAGTGTTAGCTCAGTGATAACATATGGGCTTAATGTAGGAATTATTCAGTGAAAATCAATGGTTTGTGTTATACAGGAAGTCAGATGATATGATGATAATGGTCCCTTCTGGCCTTAAATTCTCTGAATCTATGAATCTTAGATCTTTTAGGATAACTAGAAGTGTTAGAAGTTATTCCCTCTAAGGGAAGACAGGCTTTAATCCTAATGTACTTCCTTCTTTTATATGTACAGTACATATGCCTGAGCAAAGAAATACATACTACCTGCTGCCTTGCACTATGGGATTTACTTAGTATAACATCATAGATAGTCTGGCAATCCACAGCCCTGATTTAGGTATCCTGGCTCCCTATACATTGCATGGGGACCATTTGGTTCCTAAGAATGGGATTCAAAAAAGCTAGCATGGTAAAGGAAGAGTTGCCTAAACTATCCAATGGGACATGCCAAGAAGAGGTGTGCGGTCTAAAACCCATCTTTAAAGGGCTTTAGGTGCTTCCTTCCACTTGGGATTCTCAGCCATGAACCTGTTCCTAGAGCTGGGTGCCTAAGCCACATCAGCCATTTCTTGAAAAAAAGAACAACAATCCAGGAGGGGAGGTGGTGGTGGTTCCTTTTTACCCAACATCCCAGTGGTTATAGCACTCACCCAGGACATGGAAGTCCCTGCTTCAAATCCCCATCTGCTGGCTATAGACCAGGCATTCAAGCCCAGGTCTCTTACCTTTCAGGTGAGTGCCCTAACTACTGGGCTACAGGATAGTCTAATGGGAGGGTGGAGAGAGATCTCAAACTTGCCTGTTGAAGCTGTTCCACTTGGCATGATATACTGAGTCACTGGGCCAGAGAAAGCATGAGAATGACTCTCAATCTGTTTCATTTATCTGTGAATACTCTGAGTATCTTTTCCAGACCTGCAGAAGAGCGCTGTGTAGCTCAAAAGTAGCTACAGAAGTTGGTCCAATAAAAGATATTAGGCAAACCCACTTTTCTACTGTGATGGATACTGGAACAGTGCAAATGATTTAATACATTGACTCTTATTCTAATACATCAAATCTAAAAGCTTCCCAGTGTCCAATTTATTGTTATAGTGAATCAGAGTGCTACCAAAAACCTGGTAGTCCATAAAGTTTTATGGTTCATGAGAGTAGCTGGCCTACAGATGTTGGAACCAAAAGTATATTTACTTTCTCCTTTGAGCTCTCAGAACTTCTATCAATTTATTTCACAGTCTTGGTTTATACAAGATCAATTGTTAAACTCAGGCAGATGGAGCATCTGGCATAGTCCCTACTCCCAAGGAACTCAGGCATGAATATGAGGGGCAGAGATGAAGAATTATGACCTATAAGAAGGGCATTCTTTAAACCTCAATTATCTTTTGGACATCATCATTTGTGGGCATAGAAGGATTAGATTTTTTAATACATAAATGTCAGTAAACATTGATTTCATTGTAACATGCAAACCAATAAAAACATATTCCCATAATTAATAACTGAAATTATAGATAGTAAAAGTAAGAAAAATGCTTCTTGAGAATTTACAGTTTGATTTATGGATATTTTATATATATATATTGACATGAGATGTGGACAATTTTTGATGTAACAGTTATAAAACTTAACCTTTTTGAATATCTCAATAAATAATTATTATCTGACTCCCTATTGAGTGATCTTTCCATAATTTTCCACAACTATGAAAGTTTACATAAATATAAAAAATGCTTAAAATCCATATCTTTGCATAAACGTGAACATTTAAATAGACATGAATAGAAAAAATGCTTAAAAATAAACATAGCTACATTTGTCAATATTATAAAAACAATAAAAATTGAATTTTGCCATGCCTAATAATCTGCAACAGTTAACAGGTCCTAGGAACTGAGGTCTTTCTCTAAAAAAAATAATAAAATAAATGGAAAATGTATCCTAATATAACTAAAAAACATTTTAACCTAATAAAAGCACCAGGGAAACAGTCTGATGAGCTACACAATAATTTATTGCTTTGTTGGCTGGAAGAACCTCAGGGTGTGTGGGGCCATTTATACTTATATAGCCTTGCATGGTGTGCTCTGTAAATTGATGCAGGGTTTCTATGGCTCCAGATGGAAAAAGTTTTTCTACAGGATTACAGGCTTGTGTGGAGTATATTGGTGAGAGTGGGGAGCTTTACTGAGAAACTACTCAGGGAATACCTCTTATAAGTATGTAACTCTCCTTTCTTCCTGGAATCAGTCTTGCAAAAATGGAATATTATGTCATGGAAATAGCCCAGCATAAATGCTGAAAATTATTATTCTGAGACTTCACACTCTCTACTTTGGTATCACTAAATGTCATGAATAAGCCAAACTGTCTGTTTTGTAGCCTGGGATTAGGAAAGATATCCAAACTATTGTAGCTAACTGACAGCATTGCCAAGAAACCAAGCCTACTTGTCACACAGAATCCTGTAACTCAGTGACCAATCAGACTCTGGAAATGAGTGGGGGCTGACAACTAAGAGTTACTGGGATGGAAGCACTTGGCTGCACTTCATTACTTTTCCAGGTATCTAGGAATCAAATACATAGCTGACCTTTCCATCTTAAGTGTCATAAATAGCCTTAAGAATATGTTTGCATGGTGAGGAAGTCTCGGAACCTGTCATTTATAATGGTCCACAGTTTGTTGGGAAACAATTCATGTCATTAATGGACAAGTATAACTTTAGCCTCTAGCTAATGCCCAGGCTGAGATAGAATATACTCAGTGGTTTGGTCAGCTAACACAAGAGATTCCATTTCTAGCTTCTTTCAGTTATAGATCAACTGTAATAAATACCAAGAAACATAGTTTAGTACATCCAATCATTAGGATACAGCTGAGGATGCTGATTTCTATGCTAGAGAACAAACTGTGTCCTAAATGGCAAATCTATACAATATCAGACTGATGAAACATCAAAAGATGCATATAAGTGTCAGTTTGAAAAAGTGAATGCTTCAAGGGCAGTACATGAGCTGTATTCTGGTACTTGAATGAGAGGAAAATTGACTGATGAGAGAGGCTGGACAACAATTTGGAATGTTAAAACCAATGGTTCTAACCTATTTTGGAAGGATCAAGATGGCAAAAGGCGAGCGGGAGTGGCACTCTGTTAAAAATGGCATTACCTGTTCCGAGTCACAGATAACTCAGAAGAAAATGATATTGAATGTTTAGGAATCCATGTCCTAACAGACAAAGCACAAGATGGGGTACTAGTTGGTGTCTACTACAGACCACCAAATCACACTAGGGAACAGGACGATTGCTTCCTTAGACACCTATCTACAATATGTAGGGGAAAAAAGCTGTGTGATAATGGGGGATGTGTACTGGAGGTTTCATGCTGCCCATACTAAAACAACATGGAGTTTCTAACCATCATAGAAAATTTCCTAACTCACAAAGTATTGCAGCCACACAGGGAAATTCTTTTTTAGACCTGGTACTAACAGATTAAGAAGAACAGATCACAGAGTGGAAAAGTAATGGTAGCTCAGGTTTAAGTGAGCATGGTTTGATCACATTTATAATGTGCAAGTAGAGTAAAGTCCAGACCAGTAATATATATATACTGGCTGCTTTAATAGGGTCAGTTACGTAAAGCTCAAAGCCAACCCAAATCAGCTGGGAAGAAGAATTTAAAAAGAAAAATCAGAATGACAATGGTGATCTGCCCCTTAAATGGCCTGGGGGAGGGGAGGCAGGGAGCCGCCAACCCTTCTCTAGGGAGAAGCCCAGAAGGCAGTTGTTAGGACTCACCTGAACAGCACCTCATTATAAGCCCACACTTTCAGCTGGACAATAGATGAGAGGCCAGAGCCATGAAGGAGTGGGGGAAAACCAAGAGAGAGTAGGGAGCATACTCTTCCATAGCCGGAGCAGTAGACTGCAGGCAGCTGGGCCCTGTGGATCTCTTTCTTTCTTTGTTTGTTTTTTTTTTCTCTGCCTCCCTCCCTCCCTCCCCTGAGGGAAGGGACAAAGACTAAGATAGGCTTGGCTGACTATTTGTCTTCATCTAGTGATTAAAACCAACAGCCGACAAATACCTTACCAAATGGCCAAAACCACACCATTGAACAAGGTGGCCATAATGGTTAAAAAACTGACCTAGCTTAGAAAGCAGCTGTAAAAATAATTTTAAAAAATGTATAACAAATGGAAAAACTGGAAGTAGATAGTAAATAATATAAAGGAAGATAGGAACAGTAGAAAATTGATAAGGGAAGCCAAGTGACACAATGAGAAATCTATGGCCAACATAGTTAAGGAGAAGGAGAATGAGTTTTTAAAATATATTAGGAACAAAAATAATCCTGACGATGCTACTGATCTATTTCTAGATGGAAATCGTAGAATTATTGAAATAATAATGCAAAACATGCAGAAGTGTTCAGTAAATATTATTGTTCTGTATTTGAAGGAAAACCAGATATTATAATCTCAGCGTATGGTTATAACACTCTTTTCATTCCACTAGTATCTCTGGAGGATATTATGCAGAAGCTACTAAAGATAGACATTTTAAAATCAGCAGGTCCAGATAACTTTAATCAAATAATTTTAAAAGAACCAGCTGAGGAGCTCACTGGACAATTGATGTTGATTTTCAATAAGTCTTGGAGCACTGGGGAAGTTCCTGAAGATTAGAAGAAATCTAATGTTATGTCAATTTTTAAAATGGGTAACCAGGATGACATAGTCAATTATAGGCCTGTCAGTCTGACCATAAATCCCAGCAAGATATGAAGCAGCTGATATGGAACTTCATTAATAAAGAATTAAAAGAGGGTAATGTTATTAACCAAATCAACATGGATTTATGGAAAGATCGTGTCAAACTAACTTGATCTCATCAAATGAAGATATTACAAGTTTGATAGAAGTAATAGTGTTAACGTAATATACTGAGACTTCTGTAAGGCATTTGACTTGGAAACGCACAACATGTTAATTGCAAAACTAGAATATATAAAATGAACATGGCACAAATTAAATGGATTAAAAACTGGCTGATAGGTTTCAAAAGGAAGCAGCAAATGGGGAATCATCATGAAGCAGGTGTGTTTCCAGTTGGGTTCCATAGGGATTGGTTATTGGCCCTATGCTATTTAATATTTTTATCAATGAAGTGAAACAACACAAACTATCACTGATAAAGTTTGTAGATGACTCAAAAATTGGGGGAGTGGTAAATAATGAAGAGGACAGGTCACTGATACAGAGCGAACTTGATCGCTAAGTAAATGGAGTGCAAGCAAACAATATGCTTTTTAATATGGCTAAATGTAAATTTATACATCTAGAACAAAGAATGTAGGCCATACTTACAGGTTAAGAGACTCTATCCTGGGAATCTGAAAAAGATTTGGGGGTTGTGGTCTATAATCAGCTAAACAGGAGCTCCCAGTGTGATGCTGTGGACAAAAGACCTAATGCCCTCTAGAGATGTATAAATAGGAGAATCTTGAGGAGGAGCAGAGTGGTTATTTTACCTCTGTATTTGGCATTGGTGTGACTGCTGCTTGAATAGTGTCCAGTTCGGTGCCCACAGTTCAAGAAGGAAGTTGATAAATTGGTGAGGGTTCAGATAAGAGTCATGAGAATAATGAAAGGATTAGAAAACCTGCCTTATACAGATTTGACTCTTTGAATCTATTTAGGTTAACAAAGAGAAGGTTAAGGGGTGACTTGATTATAGTCTATAAGTACTGTATCTACATGCAGAGGTGGATTAGGGTTTTGTGGGGCCCTGGACCAGAGCAAGTAGAACCCCTCCCCACACCTTCTGCTTGCAGTCCGCATCCCAGGTGCTCCTGTTGGGGAGTGGGGTCATGGCACGAGGGCTTTCCCCACAGTGCCCACCTGCCTGGCCCTGTTCCCCAGTTGGAGTGCCAGGTGGGCGGGTAGAGCGGGGCAAGCCCCCACACCCCGACACCGCTCCCCGGCTGGAGTGCCGGGTGGGCAGAGTGGGTTAGAGCACTGGGTCGCCTATTTTTTCACGGCCCCCAATTGGCCAGGATTCCTGGGTCGGGGCCCCATTGGCCCATCTGTCGCTGTCTACATGGGAAACAAATATTAAATAATGGGTTCTTCAATCTAGCAGAGAAAGGAATAATATGGTCCAATAGCTGGAAATTGAAGCTAGACAAAAATTCAGATTGGAAATCAGAGAGTTTTAACAGTGAGAGTAAACATTGAAACAATTTACTAAGGATGGTGGTGGATTCTACATTACGGACAATATCTAAATTAAAGATTGGGTGTTTTTCTAAAAGATTTGTTCTCGCAATTATTTTGGGGAAGTTGTATGGCCTGTGTATTATTGGAGGTGAGACTGGAGGATAGATGGTCTCTCCTGGCCTTGCAGTCTATGAAACACCTGCTATTGTGCAGGACAAAGGCACTGGTACATCCAAAACAGCTGCATTCAGGAGTACTGAGACTTTTGCAACATATTCCAAAACCAACAGATGATGCTCAATAATTTATTATTCTTGCTTCAGAGTTAACCAACAGTTCTACAGTGGCACAGGAATCAGAAAGACATCATGCATGCAAGCAATTTTGTGAATTTATTGAGACCATCAAGAGCCAACATGAATGATTCTGCTTCAAGTGTTGTGACTAAAAACCTCCAGAAGAAGAGTGATCAGAAAATATAATCACGTTGATAGACACAGCAAACATAAATGGCAGAATTTACAATTTGCTATTTGAGTAACAGGTCTTTATTTAGTGCCTAAAATCAGTTAGTATACTGGGTTAATGGAATTACCTCCAGGATGAATGTGTCCGATTGTGATTTATCATTTACTAGAATTAGTTGTACAATAAATAAAAACAATTAGTTGTCAGAAAATAAACCTATTTGTTAATAACTCAAAGAAGTGGAAATGTACGGTCCTGGGATGTTAAAATTCCTCTTGTCCTGTGGGAAGGAATATTATTTATCCATCGAGGAACTCTATTACTCACATGGAATTTCCCTTGCAGGTCATGAAATTGCTCATAGGACAGAGGGAAAGAAAAGACTCAAGGACTCTGATCTGTGATAATATAGTGGGGAACCTAAAACTCCAACAGAAGTTGGAACTGCTAATATTTTCAGTGATCACATAACTATGCTGATTTTACTCCAGCTAAATGCTGACCATTTGTTACCATCGGTTAAACCAGAGCTAACATCACTCAGAGTTCCTGATTTTATTGTACAGTATGTAATGGATAATGGCTCTGATTCTTCTCTCATTTACTCCAGTTGTACACTGATGCAACTCCATTGACTTTAAAGGAATAACTCCTTATTTACATCAGTGAGAGAGAAAAATCAGCCCCTTCATTTCTGAAACATATATTCACCCGCTCTTCACTTCCACTCTGGTTTCTTTTCTTTGCTAACGTTACTATGTTTAGAGAGGAGAATCTTACATTTACAGACTTTTGCAGGAACAGTTATCTTTTCTATGTCCCTTAATTGTTACCTCTGATGCACTCTTGGGGCTTGCTTTGTCAGGTCAGACTTTCTGCTCTTTGAGACTTCTGTTTCATCCCTTTCCCCTTCATTTCAGGTTATTTCTCTGTGGAATACTTTCCCCCTCAGCTGTTCTGTGCTACCATTTGAAATCTAACTCCTACCAAATTCATCAGCTCTCTCCCCTAGTTCAAGGAAAATGTTTCCATTCCAGAGCAACAAAAGAGTGATTCAAAAATTGAAATGTTTGGTTTATAGTTAACACATTTTGCTGTGTTTTCCATTCAGGTTCACTCACACTGCTCACTTGACATCTCACCATGAAACGTGTCCTGTTGTGAATGTGACTGCTGCTGGTTGTACAAAATGTGATATCGTACCCAAAAAGAGTAAAAGGCATGCCATGAAGAATTTTCCTGCTAACTTCTTTCAGTACTATAACATGCAAGGTTTATATTTTGCCAATTGCAAATAATTTTTTACTAGTGGCATTTTTTTATACATAGGAAAAAAGAATAAAAGTAGTGAACAGAAATCTTTTTTTCTGCTTTTTCTTGTCTGAACTTTTCATTTAACACTGGTCTCTAGTGAGCTAACAAGAATCATTTCATCCCAAATCCCATATTGGTTTTCAGTCCACCAGATGTTACTCTGTTTCTTTTCTACTTGGAAAGGTGAAAAATACATATAGACACACTATATTTTATCACTATTACCTGCTATTAACTTTTAGTTCTCCTATAGTCTCCCTCCTTGTCTAAAACATTTATTTGTATAAAGTATATTGATAATTTTTCTTTGGCTATTTCTATTTTATTTATTGTTTTGCTATTTCAGCAAACAGCATTAGCTAGTCCACGGCCATGCATGTCAATAGCTTTCAAGAAATTATATATACACACACACACACACACACACACACACACACACACACACACACACTACCAACCTTGATTTTTCTTTGTAATTACTGAAAAATAGTTTTTTTTCTAGTTTTGCTATTTTCTGTGATGTTATGCAGCATTCTGGAGATTTCTAAAAGTTTGAAATAGGTTAATTTAATTGGCTCATAAACCTTTTCTCTTATTATAACTAGGACTTTGTGCCATTGGGCTGATATTTTCATTTAAACATTTTGATTGATCTTTAAGGCTTTCCACTGATGCTCCATTAACGCTAGCACTACTTCACTGTGATGCTGAACATAAGGAGACCTGGATTTGAGTTTACTAAACACTGCCCTCTTCTGCCTCAAAGAACAAAAATACTCTGGAAAACAGGGCTTTTTAAAAAATTGTTAGTTTTAAATAAGTGGAATGATCACATTTTCAATTGATATTTTGCTGAGCTAGCATGGGCTGTTCTTTTGACCTTGTTATCTTCACTCCCTTTGAAGGCAAGAGGGCAAGGGATGGCTATGACCAGTCTTTGTCATCAATGGATGAGTTAAAAAAATAAAAGAGCAAATCTCAGAACAACAGAAATAGCAAGAAGCAAATATAAAACACATGGATAACACACATGTAGTTGATAATAAGATGAATGGACACACAATTGGAAACAAAGCTAAATGTAAAAGAAAAATAAGAGTGCTTTACAGAAATGTAAATAGCTATGGATATGTTAATACATGTGTGTTCTTAAACAGTGTCCCACTTGTATGACATCTATATCCGATAGTCTGAAGTGTATGGTTGGTAAATTGTGGAATAATATCATTTTCTCCAACAACTTAAGCCAGAAAGAAGAAAATAATGGCTTAAATTCTGTGTTGCACCTCCCCTGATATTCTATGATTCTGTGAAGGGTAGCATGAGGTGGGTGTGCAGAGTCATTGGAGCAAAGATGGCTCTAAGACACGTTTGTACTCTCAGTATTCTTGGCTACTGGTCTATCTCTAATCTGTCTCCTTCCAGTCCTGCCTCTAAAATGCCCCCACGCCAGGACTTCCAGGGGTAAAGGTGCAATGTAGGGCTACCTACAGTTGACCAACACAGTGCCCACCTCAGGGGGATTCTCCTCTGGTTCCCCATCAACTTACTTCCCCTATAGGCTGAAAGACAATCAAAATCCACCCAATATATAAAAATCCTTATGTGTAATGAGATTTATTAAATGATGTAGCTCATCACATGCACATTCTTTATGTCTTTACTCAGCAGACAGATTTATGCAGATTTTGCACAGCTCTACAGGTAAGTAGAATACGTCCCCTCCTTGACTACAGAATAGTGTACCTTTAAAACCTCTACTTTTCTTGCTGGAGAAATTCTATTTAGAACAATTCTCTGAGCAGAAATAACTGAACTGTCATAAACAAACTAAACTCCCTTTTCCAACAACTGTCTTTTCTTTTCACACTCTCCTCTTCGTCTAAGCTGGGGTTCACTGGCTTATGAATGTCCCACACAGAATATTTAAGAGTTCCTTTAATCAATTGATTGGTCTGTACAATTACATGGGGGAAAAAAACCCCACCTTGTTCAGACAACAGTCACTACCTTGCCAATAGACGCTGGTGGGACCCTAGCAAGGCTGTGCAAATGGCCCACCAAGATGTCAGCATAGAAATAAAATTGGAGTAGTTTGGCATTTCTGTTACTTTTGTAACCTCTGCCCTGGTGGTTGGAGGTTGTTCACACAGCTTTTCTGACCTCACATACATTCTCACAACTCCTGCCTCACTCTTCTGATGCTCTCCTACACTGCACAGCTCCCTTCATACTTGCCTGAGCCTCCAGTGGCTATCCCCTCATATAAGATGTTTGAGTGGTTGCCACAG
This sequence comes from Macrochelys suwanniensis, assembly GCA_033296515.1. Classification (NCBI taxonomy): domain Eukaryota; kingdom Metazoa; phylum Chordata; order Testudines; family Chelydridae; genus Macrochelys; species Macrochelys suwanniensis. The sequence goes on from CM065779.1 coordinate 81,773,745, forward strand.
CTGGCCTTCTGACTCCCCTAAAGCAAAAAAAAAAAAGGTCTTGGAAGGAAGCTGGGTTGTACGATGTGCCCCTACAGGACATGTAGCCTTAGGTGGGGGTCAGCAGGACCAAAGATGACTTCAAGACACCATTGTGCTCTCACTGTTCTTGGAGTGGGAGTGGGGGAAGCAATCCTCCCAATACGGATACTGTCTACTCAATTAGGGGGCTCCCTGAACATACAATACATCAACAGACAAAGGAACGGGTAAGTCTGAGGGTATATGTTTTTTTCTTGTAAGTAAAATTTTTGTAAAACCTACTCCTCCAACTTAATCTTCAGAAGTTGTTCTTCTACAAACACAACCTGCAGGGCTTGCATTGGCCTAGTCAATAGTAGTTGCACTAAAAAAAAATTCTCTATTTAATGAGGCCAGATACCAACAAAATAGACTAACTAACCTCAGTCAAAGAGGCTGAAATTTCAGAGCCACTTGGTCAATGATTAGCATAAAGCCTATTGCTGATTAACCATGAGGACTGCGCAAAAAAGAAATGAGACTAAAAAAGGCATTGGCAACCGTTGGTTTGTGGCCCACCAGGATAAGCCCCCTGGTGGGCCGGGCCGGTTTGTTTACATGCTGAGTCCGCAGGTTTGGCCGATCGCCGCTCCCACTGGCCTGTGTTTGCTGCTCCAGGCCAATGGGGGCTTCAGGAAGCGACGGCCAGCACATCCCTTGGCCCACGCCACTTCCTTTTGCTACTCACAGGAGAAGCTACTTTTGCTACTCAAAGGAGAAGCCCCCTGCTGCCCTCCCCTTGCTCAAGGTTCTCAGTCATAGAATCCAGCTAATACAGAAAAATGAATGATACTTCTGCTGCCAGAGAAAGTCAGGTACCCAGCTGATGATCTAGATGGGAGTTAACCCAACTTTTAGCAAATAAAAGAGTAGAAAAATAAGGCCAATTATCAGCACAGCTGATAGCTGCAGCCAAATGGGAAAAAGAGCAAAGAGATTTGTTTAAAGGAAGTCTTTATTCTTCTCCCTCTATTCTGCAGGGTTTAAAGGATGGACATTATACCAAGAGAGTACAATATATCCAGATAGCACCTCTTTCCTCCTTTGTTTATTATCTGGCAAGTTTTTTAACTGTTCGATATAAAGTATGTACTACAAATACTTTATCTTCATGAACCAGCTTGAAAGACTGCTGCAAAGTTCTGCTTGGTAACATTCATCATTTCAGGAGTATCTTCTGGAAAAGCATTTTTAAAAGTATTGGAAATGTAATGGTAAGTGAAGATGTTACATATTTGATAGAATGTCACGTTATGATTGATTCATTAGTGGTACTGTCACGGTTAAGAGACTGGAAGCACTACATCCCAAAACACCTTGCCAGCAGTAGAGGAATAATATTTTTAATAGAATGTACCAGTCTTGGAATATTTAAAAACGTAAAAATGGCCATCCTAGGTCAGGCCAATGGTCCATCTAGCCCAGTATTCTGTTTTCCAACAGTGGCCAGTGCCAGATACTTCAGAGGGAGTGAACAGAACAGGGCAAATGTATCAAGTGACACACCCACAGGGCAGGTAATCAAACATGTGACATTGAGTGCAATAAACAGGATAGCCCCCACTCTGCTGCTGGGCTTCTGCCTGCATTCTCTCCTACAGCTACCTATATTAATGATAGGGTTTTTGTTTAAAATCAAAACGTTTTGATTATAGTTTCGTTTAAAGGTTTTAAAGAATGGCAAGTGTACCTTGCCTCCTTCCCACTCCCCTTCCGAACTCCCTCATGGAACTCCCTGTTAGCAGTCCTGTTCCCAAAGCTCCCTGGATGCTTGCTCACTGCATTTTAAAGCTCTGGCCTTCCTGATAGCCCCGCACCCTAACTAAGGCTCAGCCAATGAAAAGAGGCTTCTAGATTTCAAACCTTGTTTAGAAGCTCACAGCTTCAAACTGCCGGCCACAGCACATGGTCCTTCAAACAAACAAACAAACAAACAAACAAACAAAAGCTCAGCACACAGCAAGTAACCCCCAAACACACACACACTACAGACAGCCACTTACCCCAAGGGTCCCGTATTTGCTCCTCCTTCACCTGGAGAACTCCCTCACAAAACTCCCTGTTAACAGCCCTGTTTGCAAAGCATTAATTAGCATCTGGCGCATATAATAATGCATATAGGAAACTCAAACAACAAAGGTTATCTATTCATCAAGAAGTCCTTGGCTTGTGTGAAAAACAGATCAGTTTACTGAATTTAATAAATACCAATCAAAGGTACAATGCACAAAGTTTTGCATGTAAAAATTCAAGTAATATAAACAGGAGTAAAACTACTTCAGATACATTGTTTTTTTCAATTACAATGGTATTGATAAGTAGTAGTGACTTGGATCTATAATAGTTGGCAGCAGAACAAGTTTTTTGTGGCAAGACTTTGCTTAACCAAAGGTGATGCATGATTGACAAGGCATTACCATTAAAGTACAGTGTCTAAGGGATCTGGACCGAATCCTGAGATCCTCGCTTATGGTGTGAAACTGCCTCCTGTGGGAGGGGGCAAGAAAAGAAAACTGAGTGAGATTCTCTACACATACATATTTTCCCAAATTGTTACATAGGAACTACCCTACAAGAGCAAAACCACCTAGTCCAGCATTTTGGTCCACCTAGTACAGCATTTTGTCTCTGGCAGTGAGACTTTAGAAGCCGGTGCAAGAAACCCCATAGCAGGCTGAAATAACCTACCCATTGAAATATTCTTTTTTCCTAACACCCAGCAATTAGAGATAGGCCTATGCCCTGGTTATTATTCCTTTCGATTTTTTAAATATCCCTAATATTGTTGTAACTCTGCATTTACTTGGCATACACAAATGTCAAAACCTTTTTGGAATCCTGCTCAGCTCTTGGTCTCAAGAGCATCTAGTGGCAATAAATTCCATCATCTAATTGTACCTTGTGTGCAAGAGTATTTTCTTTTATTAATTTAAAATGTTCTACCTTTCATTTTCATTAACTGTCCTGTTCTTGTATTATTTGAAGGGATGAATAGAAGTGCCCCACTTATCTTCTCTACACCATTCATTCTTCTTGTTTTTTTGAATAATTTTATTAGTCCCCATAATTCACCTTCCCTCTGAAGGAAATGGTCCCAGTTATTTCAATTTCTCTTCATGTGAGAGTTTTTCTATGCCCCTTATTCTCATTTTCCATCTCTGAACCCCAACTCTTTCTGCTATATCCATCTATAGAGAGGGTGACCAGAAATGAATATTCAGTGCTATACCCTCACCTGGGTTTGTATAGTGGGAATGTCTTCCCCAAAACACAAAGTACCCATCTATAATGTAAAATATTCTACCTACCCCAGCCTGTACCTTAAATCGGTGGGAGTCAGCAAACACTCCAGAGAACAAGGGCTGGCTAGTTAAGATTAAGTGTGTCATGAGCAATTTAGAAAAGGAATACTTGTGGCACCTTAGAGACTAACAATTTATTTCAGCATAAGCTTTCATGGACTACAATCCACTTCGTCGGATGCATAGAATGGAACATACAGTAGGAAGATATTTATACATTCAGAGAAACATGAAAAGGTGGAAGTAACCATACCAACTTTAAAAGGCTAATTAATTGAAAGGAACTATTATCATCAGGGGAAAGAAACTTTTGAAGTGATAATCAAGATGGCCCATTACAGACAGTTGACACAAAGGTGTAAGGGTACTTAACTAGCATACCATGTATAAGTCCACTTGTCCAGGCTGGGATTTGTCTGTCATCCTAGGATAAACAATTTAACATTTGCTAGTGTAACTACGTACATGAATATGTAGAATCCATGACATTTGTCTCCTCTCTGTCTTGCTTAGACTGTAAACTCTTCAAGGCAGGGATGATGTATTTTATCTCTTGTACAGTCCTGAGCACATTGTTGGCATGTAACAGAAAATAGATAACTTGCATCCCATTCATAATTCTGGGGACTATAGATACAGTCCTGAATTATCACAGAGCCTGCAAAATCTCTGAGCTCTCTCATATTAACATGATTCATTGCTTACGTGACTTTACAGTGCACAGGCACATGAACCTTTTATCAAGAACATGCTGACAGCAAGTCACGTTCAGCGGCAGATGGGTTTAGGCTCTGTCCTCCTCGCTATATTGCATCTTTGGCCAACAAATTTGTCAGAGTAAAACAAAGATGACCCAGTGCCACTGACTTGCAATACAATTTTCAAAGCTAAATTAATCTTCTGGACAGAAATATTCAGTGCAAGCCCTTTGCTTCACTGGCTGGAAGTTAGCTAGTTTAATACTGGACTGATGGACATGTAGGTTCAAAATGTCTTTTTACCAGTGTTTTACCACAGGTAACAGAAAAGTCCTCACACTGCTCTACTATTACTAATAGAGCCATAACCTAAAAGGAAGCAAAATATTGAGCATAGACTACAAACAACGCTTTAGGGAGGTTGTGGTAAGGATAGGGCACTAAAGGCATTTGCACAAATTATTGGCTGCAAATAAATCTTGGGGTGTAAAAATAGGCCAGTGGAGTATAAAACACATTAGAAATATTTTGCAGTTTTTGACACCGAAGAAACGACATTGATAATATTCAAAAGGTACAGCAGATGGCAACTAAATGATTCTGGGTATTGCAAGCATCTTATGAAGAAGAGTAAGCAGCCGGCCTATATATCTCAGTACAGGAATGAGATACTCGAGAATGAAATCTTGCAGAGCTTTGCATCTTCCTCTGCTTCAGCCATTGACCTTCATGTTTCAAAAATAGATGATGCTGTGTTTCAAATCAATTTATTAGCATAATTTCAAGGTCTTTTCCACCTTTGAGGTATCCTTAAAGGAAACTCAATTGATCCTTAAAATGGTTGAATTCTTTGAGACAGAAGCTAATTGATAAGCAAAGGTCATGACCTGAAACAGATGATGTGCTAGCATCAAAGCAATTAAGGTAAAAGGTTTCACAGACAATGAAGAATGTGCTGCAAAATTACCAAAGTATGCAACAGAAGTACTGTAATGTTCACCAGTTCAAGAGGGAGCTGAGCATACGTGTTTGAAAAAGGAGAAAATACAGGAAGAATAGCCACCAAATAGACTCTTCAGGATTAAGGTCAAGTGGAATAGACTGATAGAGAGGGTTTCAGTAGCTAAAATTGAGTTCTAATTTTCTACCTTTCCCCCACTTTGTTCATATCTTTTTAAAACTAATTCATTTGGGGCTGAAATTTTTCATGCCTGATGCCAACTCAAGGGTTGAGTTTTCTGGAAAGGCTGAACAAATTTGGCTGAGCTATTTTGAAGGGTGTCTGTGTTTATATAAAAAAAAAAGGTTGTTCTAGCTGTGTTGGTCCCGGGATATTAGAGAGACAAGGTGGGTCAGGTAACATCTTTTACTGGATCAACTTCTGTTGGTGAGACAGACAAGTTTTTGAGCTACACAGAGCTCTTCCTCGGGTTCCAGCTTTTTCCCAGCCTTGAAGAAGAGCTCTGTGAGGCTCAAACGTTTGTCTCTCTCCAATAGAAGTTGGTCCAATGAAAGATATTACCTCCCCTACCTTATCTCTGTGGAAAAAACACACATCCTCAACCTCTCCTGACTTTTTGCCGTCTTCACTGATTGCATCTTGTATAAAATTAGACTGAGCCCCTTTGGTACAGGAGCTGTGTTTTATATGTCTTTTGTGAAATATCTGGCATTCTTTTGGGTGTTAACATCTCTGGTTGCTTTACCCTAGTTGTTTTATGATTACCTACTGACATGATGCTTTAATATCTGACTTCAATGTGGCACTGCACAAGCACAGCGATCACAAACCTAAGAAACTCATAATTCATCATGGGAGTTTCATTCTAATATAGCAAAACTATTTAACATGCAACAAGATGGAACTTTGTGATATGAAGATGTTGGTCTGATTGTTACAATAACAGGGACTGATCCATTTCATTCTTGTGTAGTCATAATTTGACATTAATTGGTGGAAAAGTTACTTGGAGATATCCATTTGAAATCATATTTAATTGTTTAATAATTGCCAACAAAAGGACAGAAAGCACTGTATGTTTTTAGTAGAAGCAATATATTAACTCCAGGCACCTTATATGAGAAGGTGCTTGTCTCTACTTGAAAAATGTGGAGGACTACATGACCTCAAAGGATTTGTGAATTTCAGCATACTTCTAGTAGCTTTCATTAGTGGGGATTACTATCATGGGTGTGAAAAGGGAGTTGAGTGGCAAATAATCTACTCTAGAAGAAAGGCATATCAAAAAACTAATAATAGCTTCTTTTGATATAAGTGCAGGAAAGTGATCACATAGTTCGTCACGTGAAGGTTCTTTTAATATATTCAGGGATGCAGTGACTCAGACAAGTAAAGAAACTCTAAATGTTATAGCTAGTTATTTATTCTACAAAGAAAATTAAAATAAAAGCAAGCAGTGCAACAATATAATTCCAGTTCTTTTACAATTTGTCTCTCACCAATGGCTTCCAACAGAAATTGCTTTTTATAAGGCTGAGACCCATTCCCTTAGAGTACACTCCTCTCTGAACAAGCCAAAACAGAAGATGATTATACACAAATCAACAGTGAATATTGTCTGTCCATAACGGATAATCCAGAAAGTTTAGATGTGTCCAAAAGAACTTTTGTTCCAAAAGTAATGATCTTCCTGAAGTCCTTGTAGCACGTCTGGGTGTTCTTTGAGAAAATCAGTAACTGGAATCTTTCTATATTTTCAATTCATTCTCTTAGAAAAGCTACCCAAAGAACACTGGCCAGAGTGTGTGTTTTAATTCCTCACACTCACATACAGACTGCTTCAGTGAAGTGCACGAGCTCTCTCGACGCTCACTGACCCCCAGGGTCGGCTGTAAGCCGATTCGCCCGATTCCTTTGAATCGGGCCCTGCCCCTAAGGGGGCCCTGTTCCATCCATGTTGGAAGTTTTTTTTTGTTTTTTGTTTTGCTTGGACAAGTCCGGCGGGAGGGTGCAGGGCCCCACCGTCCTTCTTCGCGTGGAGCCCCGCCGTCCTTCTTCGCGTGGGGCCCCGCACCCGCTAAAGCTGGCCCTGCTGACCCCAGAGGGTACTGAAGGGGATCCACACTTTGTAGGATTGAGACCTCAAAAAGTGACTTAAGACAGGCTTCAGAACAAAAACCATAGGTGAAATCATGGCTTCATTGAAGTCGGTAGTAAAACTCTCTTTGACATCAATGGGGTGAGGATTTCATCCCAAGAGTCTTCACTTCAAGTTAAATCCTACACATTTTCTCCATTTTGCCTAAATTATTTCACATCTTTCCCAGGCACATGAGGGCAGCTATATGAGGTTCAACAGGAGAAATCATTTGAGTGTCACACATGTAGGATGTGGCAAAGATTCACTAAATCTAAGCATCCCCAGGCTGGTCTGGCCATAACTCTTTCCCATGCACTCACTCTTGGGGTGCGATGGGTCCTGTTGCTCCCCCAGTGGAAGAGGAGTGTAGCTGCTTTCCAGCACCACAGCCTTGCCCAAAGCAGACTATTGCTTCCTCACAAAATAGCTGAGTCATTGGTACTGGAACATTTCCAAAGATTTTGCCTTCTTGCCTCCCAGCGGCAGTCCCCCAAGAGAAGACATTTCAATAAGCCACTGTAGGTCAGCGGTTAAGAGGAACAGAGAGAGAGAGATGGATGCATGCATATAATGAATACTTTATTCCAGGTCTGCAGCATTTTATAAAGGATTTTACTTTTATGAAAAAGCAAATTGATTGTTTTAAAAATATCCTTTCTCCTCTGGAGGATATTAACTGAAGATTAGCTGAAACAGCACTTCACATCCTTCATCTCTTTACTTCTGTAGTCAAACTACAAAGTGAAGCTTAAAAAAAAAGTTAAAAATAACTGTCAAACAGCACCTCCTCCTATACATCACCCAAAATACAATATAAACTGCAACATGATATGGTTTAACAACCATCGATAACCATGTTTCTCAAATGAGAGGAAGCCAACTAAAATGAACTCTGAAATCCTAATAAGTAGAGCAGCATTATTTTAAACTTTTAAAAATATCTCCTATATCTTTGCTTTGCCACTTTCGGGGAAGTAAAGTTTTAGACATTTTCTTTTTAAAATTGTGTGTGGGTGTGAAAGAAAATGAATTTCAGAGTGAGAAATGCAAATTTTTCTGCACCTGTCATTGCTTTAATTTAGAATTATCTGGAGCATATTTTGTGAAGTGAATAAGAAAGAGACCGTGACCTGACTGTATTTCTTCTAAGATTAAATTTACATTAGGAGCTCTAATTCTTCCCACTTAATTTTTTTTGCATGCCACCATATTTTCTAACTGATCAACTTCCACTTCTAGTTAGCATGAACCAAGGCAAGTAATTACCATCACCAAAACAGGCCAACTGTTATGCTTGCAGGCTTGCCTTAGAACTCTACAAACCCTCCTGATTCTGGATTTTATAGCATACTACTAATATTCCTGTCGGTCCAGTTTGCACACAAATGACAAGCCATATAGCTCCATTCAGTTTGGACATAGTCAGTGCAAACAAGCCATTAATGGTTCTCACTGTGGGCATCAGTGATCCTCTTCAGAACCCTTCCTAGGGATATGTAAAAAGAAAATGCTTTGAGAAACAAGCAGTAGGAACCCCAGAGTGTTCAGAGGTGAAATGAGTCCATCAGAGGATCCCCCGTCTTAGTTGGTATTAAGGGCAACGTTGCCTTTACTTTGTAAGAATATAATTAAGGTAGCTGCTCACTAGATTGAACTGTAAGCCTTGTGAAAATCTTTAGAATTATTTAACACAGATATCCAAAATAATGGCCCTGGTGCTGCATTATTGGTGATGACATATCTTTATATTTTATATTTGTTCTCTATAGACAGTGGTAATTTTATACATAGCTTAAGAGGGTTAGTAGAGTCTATCCAGTTACTGTGGGCCTGATCCAACATCCAGTAAAATAAACGGGAAGCTTTTCATTGCTTTCAATGTGAATTAGATTCTCCTTTAATTTATTTGCAGAGTTTAGCTTGAATCTTCCATTTCTCTATCCTGTCTTCTGGTCAGGATGGCTATTTTCATTTATTTCATTTGTTTTTGTTTTAATTCCAAGCCTGATATAAGTCCCAAACCTGCAAGCTGTTCTGCATCTGCACAGCTCCCCATAGACTTTAATGGGGAGACACAATGATTTCACTGGGACTACCTTTAGGGAATAGTTTGCAGAATTAGGGCCATTCTCATCTAAAATACCCCCAATCTAAACACTAGGAAGTGATAGACAATTAGAAGATGAGTGAAATTTTCAAAAGCATCTAAGTGACTTAGGAGCCTAAATCCCATTTTCAAAAATGACTTAGGGCCACATTTTCAACGTTTTTTAGGCACTGAAAGCTGCAGATAGCTGCCTACTGGGATTTTCAAAAATGCCTAGGCACCTAGCTACCATTGAAATCATTTACTTAGGCACTTTTGTATACCCCAAGGCATTTATCTTCATCTTCAGGCACCCAAATGCCTTTGTAAATCTGGCCCATAGGCTAAGTGCATCATTTTTGAAAATGTGACTTAGGATCCTAAGTTGCTTAGGTGCTTTTGAAAATTTTACCCACTGGGGCTTAAGCAAAATTCAGTACAAATTAGGTAAAACATTAAAATACACAAAATTACACACAATACTTTGAAATCAATTTGATCAAGACAGGTTCTAACCTACTTAGGTGCTTCAGACCCTGATTCTATATATATAGAGAATCTGCTAATAATACCCTCCACCGAAATCGCTTCCTGCGGGAGGTCCGTGGCTTTGGCGGAGGGTATTATTAGCAGCACTTCCACCCTGCTGCTGAAGCCGCTTGCTTGCGGGAGGTCTTCTGATTCCACGGCTTCGGCGGCAGGGTGGAAGTGCTGCTAATAATACCCTTCGCTGAAGCTGTGCACCTCCTGCAGGCAAGCGGAAGCAGTTTCGGCGGAGGGTATTATTAGCAGCACCTTCGCCCTGCCGCCGAAGCCACTTGTCTGCGGGAGGTCCGCTGGTCCCGTGGCTTCGACGGAAGGGACCCGCCACAGGTAAGCTGGGGCGGCTTCGGTGATGGGGGAAGATGGGGCGCCCCTGCCAGCAGTGCACCTCGTTACGGCCCTGCCACGGCTAGCCGCCCTTCCGGCTCAGCCGCAGAGCCGGGAGGGCGGGAGGTAGCCACGGCCAGCTGTCCCCTGGCTCCTGGCGCCCTAGGCAACCGCCTAGGGTCGCCTAGTGGGCACGCCGGCCCTGGACATGTATAAAGGTTTGCAATATCAAGGCAAAACTGAGCAAGGGGATGTAGCAGAGCGGTCACCCCACTCCGGCCCTGAAGGGGTTAAAACAGCCCTGGGAAAGGGCTGCTCTGGGGAGCCAATAGGGTAGGCTGATTGATGAAGCAGCCACAGCTGGGCCACACCCCAATCAGGCCACAACTGGCCCTGATAAAAATGCTGTGAACCAGGAGCTAAGTTACTTTCTCTCTAGCAGTAGAGAGAGAAGGACCTAGCTACCTGGGAGCAGGGTACCAGGAGCAGATCAGTGCTACGGAAGGGCAAAGGGAGCTGGTGAGCTCCAGCCTGGTAAACCTCCAGGCTACAGGCCTTGCTGAAGGCCTACAAAAGGTACTGGGGCTGCAGAGGGCCAGTCTGAGGATAGGCAAAGTCAGCAGGTCCTAACCCCTTGCCAATGATGAGTGGCTTATTACAGACTGTAGTTTGCCCGGGGGCAAACACCCGAAGGTTAAGGGGGCACCGGGGTCCAGGAGGGACACGGAGGCCTAAGGCAGATGGGACAGCAGAGGGCACTCAGGGCTGGAATCGAACTAATTCCCAGGATGACCAGCTGGTGAGTCTCACTTCGCTACAGGGGAATTAATTATCAGTTTGCACAATCACAATGCCATTTGAAATATGTGTTGAAAACAGCTCAGGGCCTGATTAAGAAAAACAATTAAGGGTATGTCTACACACTGTAGTCCGATTTTACCCAAATCGATTTTTGTGAACCGATACTATGAAGTCGAACGTGTGTGTTCATACTAAGTATATTAAATCGGCGTTGTGAGTCCACAGTATTGGGGCAAGCGTCGACATTCCAAGCGGTGCACTGTGGGTAGCTATCCCACAGTTCCCGCAGTCCCCGCTGCCCATTGGAATTATGGGTCGAGCTCCCGATGCCTGATGGACCAAGAAATTTGTAGTGGGTGGTTATGGGTACATGTCGTCATTCAATGGATTCAATGGTCACTCCCCCCCTCCCTCCAGGAAAGCAACGGCAGACAATGGTTTCGCACCCTTTTCCCTGGATTGAAAGCGCAGACGCCATAGCGTGGCAAGCATGAAGCCTGGAGAGATCATCGCAGCAGTTATGACCATTGTCAACACCTCGCGCATTATTGTGCGCTTTATCCAGAACCGGAACTTGAGAAATCAGGAGAGTAGTCAGCGCGGTGACGAGAGTGACGAGGACATGGACACAGACCTCTCTCAGAGAACGGGACCCCGCAAATTAGACATCCTGGTGGCAATGGGGCAGGCTCATGCCGTGGAAAGCCGATTCTGGGCCCGGGAAACGAGCACAGACTGGTGGGACCGCATAGTGCTGCAGGTCTGGGATGAATCCCAGTGGCTGTGAAACTTTCGCATGCGTAAGGGCACTTTCCTGGAACTTTGTGACTCGCTGTCCCCTGCCCTGAAGCGCCAGGACACCAGGATGAGAGCAGCCCTGACAGTTGAGAAGCGAGTGGCGATAGCCCTCTGGAATCTTGCTACGCCTGACAGCTACCGGTCAGTCGCGAATCAATTTGGAGTGGGCAAATCTACTGTGGGGGTTGTTGTGATGCAAGTAGCCAACGCAATCGTTGAGCTGCTGCTGTCAAAGGTAGTAACCCTGGGAAATGTGCAGGTGATAGTTGATGGCTTCGCTGCGATGAGATTCCCTAACTGTGGTGGGGCTATAGACCGAACTCACATCCTTATCTTGGGACCAGGCCACCAGGGCAGCCAGTACATTAACCGAAAGGGCTACTTTTCAATGGTGCTGCAAGCACTGGTGGATCACAAGGGACGTTTCACCAACATCAACGTCGGATGGCCGGCAAAGGTTCATGACGCGCGCGTCTTCAGGAACTCTAGTCTGTTTAGACGTCTGCAGGAAGGTATTTACTTCCCGGACCAGAAAATAACAGTTGGGGATGTGGAGATGCCTATAGTGATTCTTGGGGACCCAGCCTACCCCTTAATGCCCTGGCTCATGAAGCCATACACGGGCGCCCTGGACAGTAGTAAGGAGCGGTTCAACTACAGGCTGAGCAAGTGCAGAATGGTGGTGGAGTGTGCATTTGGACGTTTGAAAGGGCGCTGGAGAAGCTTACTGACTTGCTCAGATCTCAGCGAAACCAATATACCCATTGTTATTGCTGCTTGCTGAGTGCTCCACAATCTCTGTGAAAGTAAGGGGGAGACGTTTATGGCGGGGTGGGAGGTTGAAGCAAATCGCCTGGCCTCAGCTTATGCGCAGCCAGACACCAGGGCGATTAGAAGAGCACAGCAGGACGCAGTGCGCATCCGGGAAGCTTTGAAAACTTGCTTCCAGACTGACCAGGGTAACCAGTGACTCTTACGTTTGTTTCTCCTTGATGAGAACCTGCCCTCGTTTGTTTACTCTGTTTATATTTCCTATCCTCTCTCATCACCAACCCCCGTCCAATCCCCCTTCCCCTCTTCCAGCACACCTTGCTTTGAAAGGAAATAAAGGCACCATTGTTTCACAAACAACCATTTTTTATTCAAGATTTGGGAAGACAGGGAGAGAACTGGGACGGTGGCCAGGGTGGGGTGCGGGCAGAGGGGTGGAGGAAGGAGGGAAGGAAAGGCCATTTCAAAACTTGTTGAATGACAGCCTTCTGCTGCTTGAGCAATCCGCAGGGGTGGAGTGGTTGTTCGCATGTTGCCTTCCCCCCTGAGTTTTGGGGACGCTGGGTGAGGAGGCTATGGAACTTGGGGAGGGGTGAGGGCAGTTACAGATGTGCTGCAGCGGTGGTCTGTCATCCTGCCTGCGTTCCTGCAGAACATCCACCAGACGCCAGAGCATGTCGGTTTGCTCCTGCAGTAGCCCAAGCATCGCCTCTGTCACCCTCTGGTCTTCCTGCCGCCACCTCTCAGCTCGAGTGTCCCTCCTGTCCTCACGCTCGTCCCTCCTGTCCTCCTGTTCACTGGCCGCTTCCTTGTACTGGGAAATTCTGTCCCTCCACACATTCTGCTGTGCTAATTCAGTGCGGGAGCACTGCATTAGCTCAGAGAACATCTCGTCGTGTGTGCGTTTCTTTCTCCGCCTTATCTGTGACAGCCTTTGGGAGGGAGATGCCGGGGGAAGCCTAGGGACAGTTGCAGCTGTGGGATGAAAAAAAGGGAGTGAATTTTTTAAATAGATACATTTTACAGAACAATGCTTATACTCTTCCGCAGTGAACAGCACCATTCACAGTACCTACCAAATATACTTTCAGTACAAGGTTGCATTTTGCATCTTTATATTGAGTGCCTGGGGCTTTGGTGTACAGATCACACACGCAGGGCTGGGCAACGGAATTCGGCTAGCGGGCGGCCATGGTAAGCCATAGACTTTCAGCTTCGGAAACCTTAATTAACAGCAGCACCCTCCTTTCACGCTCAAAGCCAAGTAACTCAAAACAAAGTAACTCCAGCCATCCCATTCTCTGGGATGCTAGCTTTTGCCATCACCCAAAAGCATGGCTGGTATCAGGGAAGCTCCCTGCTAGCCGAACGCCAACTGCCCAGCATGAACGGCCCCCATCCCCGCTCCCACCGCGTGGCTGGTATCAGGGAAGCTACCTGCTAGCTGAACGCCAACTGCCCAGCATGAACGATCACCCTCCCCTCCCCCACCGCGTGGCTGGAAACTGCGGGGAGGATTTCTTTTCAGGAACAGGCAAACAGCCCAGTAGAAACGGCCACCTCTGACGGTGCCCGTAATTAAATTCCCGTATTTCAAACAGGTCACCATGAATAATATCACTCTGATGAGGATAACACCGACAGAGAAAGAACGCATGTTGCTTGAATGCCAGCAAACTCCGGGGCCGTATGCTGCCAGTCTTTGCCGTGCAATGATACCAGAGTACTTGCTACTGGCCTGGCGTGGTAAAGTTTCCTACCTTGGAGGACACAATAAGGCTGCTCTCCCCAGAAACCTTCTGCAAAGGCTTTTAGAGTACCTACAGGAGAGCTTCATGGAGATGTCCCTGGAGGATTTCCGCTCCATTCCCAGACATGTTAACAGACTTTTCCAGTAGCTCTACTGGCCACGAATGCTTCCCAAGTCCTCAGGGCAAAGTAACCATTAAAAACCAATTGCTTTACAACCATGTCTTTTCGATTGAAAAGATACACTCACCTGATGTGCCTTCTCAGGCTTCACGGTCCGGGATACCACCTTGGGAGGGTTGGGAGGGGATCTCTGTCAGGGTGAGGAAAAGTTCCTGGCTTTCAGGGAAATCGCCCTGCGGAGCGCTGTCGACTACCTCATCCTCATCATCTCCGTCATCATCTTCCCTGTCTGCAAAAACCTCAGAGGAAGCGAGTGATGAGAATACCCCATCCTCGGAGTCCACGGACATGTGGGGGGGTAGTGGTGGCGTCCCCCCCTAGGATGGCATGCAGCGCAGCGTAAAAGCGGCATGTCTGGGGATCTGACCCGGAGCGTCCATTTGACTCGTTGGTCTTCTGGTACGCTTGTCTCAGCTCCTTAATTTTAAAGCGGCACTGCGTTGCCTCCCTGCTGTATCCTCTTTCCGTCATGGCCTTGGCGATTTTTTCATAGATTTTTGCATTACGACTTTTAGATTGTAGCTCTGCTAGCACGGATTCATCACCCCAACTGCTATCAGGTCTAACACCTCCCATTCTGTCCATGCTGGAGCCCTCTTTCTATTCTGGGATTGCATGGTCACCTCTGCTGAAGAGCTCTGCATCGTTACCTGTGCTGCTGAGCTCGCCACGCTGGCCAAACAGGAAATGAAATTCAAACTGGCCAAACAGGAAATGAAATTCAAATGTTCCCGGGGCTTTACCTGGGGCTTTACCTGGCCAGAGCATCGAAGCTGGGACTGCTGTCCAAAGAGGTCGCAGTGGTGCACTGTGGGATAGCTCCCGGAGCTATTAGCGTTGAATTCCATCCACACTAACCCTAATTCGACACGGCAATATCGATTTTAACACTAATCCCCTCATCGGGGAGGAGTACAGAAATCAATTTTAAGAGCCCTTTATATCGAAATAAATGGCTTCGTTGTGTGGACGGGTGCAGCGTTAATTCGATGTAACGCTGCTAAATTCGATATAAACTCTTAGTGTAGACCAGGCCTAAGACAGTTTCATTATTGTGTAGCCAGTTGCAGGTGGTGGTTTGTATTTTTCAATGTATCAGAATCTAAAAGTAAACTCAGGGCCAACAGAGCTTTTCAAGAACACACAAAATATAAATGTAATTAACCATATTAAAGGTTGGAGACCACATCAAAGGTAAATCATAATATATTTTTCCTGCTGTATTGTGGAACAGCAATTTTGTTTTAAGTACAGTGTGTTTCCTATGTACTGAGATGTTCCAAAAATGTCTGTCAAGCTGTAAGTAGAATACTAGTTGCTGCTGAAGCAAAGCCACTTGATTGTAATGTGCTACCTAAAATGTGGATTGAAATTTAGAAAAAAAGCATGAGTTTCTATGTTCTCCAGTAACTAATAATTCAACCCATTATAAAATTTCTAAAAGAAAGGGAAGAGTGAGATTTCGGATAATAGCGAGCCATCACACCTGGATATAAAGTGGGCTTTCTTAACAAAGAAACCATACTGGCAGCTTCCGAGCACGTTGGGGATCACAAAACCTGACTTCAAGAAAAAGTGCCTCAGTGTGATTAAAAAAAGAAGAGACATTATCACAGAAATTTAACAAAAAGAACCGAGTCAGACCAAAAACTGTTATATTTTTAGAAGATTTCATAATTTTAGTGACTTTTATGATCTCTGTGTGTATGAATTGTTAATATAAACAACCTCTGTATAAAATATAATCGAGAGGAAAACCTCAAAATACCATTGAAGACTAGACAAAAGTGTTAACCATCTTGGATTTAAAGTGGAAAAATATAGATTTAAGAAAAATGCTACTATCTCACCATAATGCTTTTATTTAAAAAATTAACTGCCAAAGACAGATGTATATTTACAAAATGGAACAATATGAATAATACCAACCCTGAAGAATCTACGCTTTGATGGAAGGTTGTGACATGGACTTACTCAAAAAGATTTTCAAAATAATGCAAGTAATCCTTTCTGATTGTATATTGAACTTCACAGCTTTCCAACTCTCAGAAGGGTTGGAGGGGAGGGACAAACTCTCTCTTATACAGATAAGGAATTTTGAGAATCGTTAATACTTCAGACATTGGACCCCTCCCACTTGATTACAAGACTATACTAATCCTGCTTTAAATCTTTTTGTCATTCTCTCATGAGCTTTGTGAAAAACTGGGAAAGATATGGGTACTTTGACAGGAGATAAGTATTGTCTCTAGATTCAGATCGTTCTATGACAGTATCTCTTTACATGTATAATAAAGGGTTCCAACTTCCATGGTACAATATATATGATCCTGACCAAGTGTTGTCGTCCAAGGTTGGTGTTGGAGCGGATGCACTCATATTAGTGAAATCTGAATCAGTCCTTAAGAAACAGGAATAAATAAGTAACTCAGGCAGAATTATTTAACAAAGTTTTACCTTATCTGTGAAATAAGATATCTGGGAAGGAAATGTAGCAACAGATATATATGAGTAGAGCTGTGCATAACCATGTTTTCTCTTTGTGAAGACTTTTTCTTCAGTTGTTTCCCTGAAAATTCATATCTCTCATCCTTCCACTGTCTGAACAAACCATACATCTTTGTCTGAGTGGGGGGCTTAATGAGTGTTTTATAAATAGCTAGAAATCCCCCTCCCATTAGGGGAATCTGAACCACTCTGATAATTTTTAAAATTAGACACACATTTTTTGTGTAATTTGATGCATTTCAATAGCAACAAGTATATTTCATCTCCATTGATCTAATTACTATGGGCTCTATTCTCGAAGGATTTCTGCCATAGACAGGAAATCTAGTCCACCCAGCCTATAATTTTTGGCAATGATTTTTTCCTTATCCTAAAATTGTATGTTCTAAAATTTATGGGGGGGAAATGACACACACATGGAAAAAAAAGGGAGGGGGGATTTTAGCCTCCTGGAGAGTAAGATTAAAATAAAACAATTTCACTTTGTAAATATTTGTATCATGGTGACCCTGAAATTGGGAATTGATCTGCTGATGCTCAAGTTACAGCACTTAGTTTGAAATTCTCTGTGGGTTGTAGTAAACCAAGGTGAATGAGTATGAGATTAATGATTGCAATTTTAAAAAGAGGAAAACTCATCAAGCAATGCAAAACACAGTCATGTTACATCAATGGACCAAGGTGTTGGCTAAATGTATAAAAAAACAAATAAAAAATCCCCAAATCTCATTCATACATCAACTCTGAAAGATTGATGATTCACCAGTATAAGATATTTTGAAAAATTAAAAGTACCAGGTTTTCTGTACAACACACAAAAACAGAAAATGTTAAATTTGAAATAAAAATAATTAAAATATCTGGAAATCAGTAATCTGTATCAATAGAATGACCCGGTATTGGAATAATTAACAAGAGAAGGCAAAAGTGTGCAAGATATTTAAAAAAACCTGTGAAAGCAAAAAATTCAATTGAGAATTACTAGAAATATCAATATGCAAATTATAGGCTCCAATTTTAAACTGAGCACCAAACTAGCCTCTAGTATTGCAGGCACAATAATTTGCAACAATTGTACCCATTCAGGGGCCTAAAGACCAGAATTTTAAAATGTATTAAGGTGCTTAAAGATGCAAATAGGTGTCTAGTGAGATGTTTAAAAATGCCTATATAACACATTAAGCACCTAACTCCCAGTGAAAGTCGGGAAACCTAACTCACCTGGCTTGTTGAAAATTTCACTAGTCTCCTATCTGGGCACCTAAAGGTGCCTTATCTTAAGGCACCTAAATATCATTGAAAATTTGGCTCTAGATGCCTAGTCATTTACAGCAATACATGATACTACCATTCTACTTCTCCTTAGTGGAAATGTTTGGGGAGGGCAGAAAAACCTTCAGGAATATGTTAATCAGGGCTTGTCTACATTACCCGCAGGATCGAAGGGCAACGATCAATCCAGTGGGGGGTTGATTTATTTCATCTAGTCTAGACGTGATAAATCAACTGCTGAGCGCTCTCCCATCGACTCCAAGGCGAAGGCGGAGTCTACGGGGGAGCATCAGCTGTCAACTCACCGCAGTGAAGACACAACGGTGAGTAGATCTAAGTTCGTTGACTTCAGCTACGTTATTCACGTAGCAGAAGTTGTGTAACTTAAATCGATTTCTCCCCTCCTTCCCCTCGCATAGACCAGGCCTCAGAGAGGAAATTCGCCTTGTTGTAACGGATTTGTAGGAAGCCTGACACACCATTTAAGCCCTTTCTAAGCAGCATATAGGGTTGCATACTTTACCAGGTTGGTTCGTGTGTTTAACTCTGCTCCCACGCTGACCAAACTAGATATGTTACCTCACTCGTATTCTCAGTAATAACCTTAAACTATTCCATTATTCCCCATGTACTTTAGTGTAACAACTTGAAATTTAAAATAAAAGTTTTTTAAATAAATTTAAATCAAGCAAATAACTGACACTCAGTTTATCAAAATAAATCCATAAGCCTTTGCAGTCTGGATGACCTCACTGAATTGAAGAATTTGGTAGTAGAAAAATGACTTTAGGTTCACAACTTGTATGCTAATATCCATATACATTATGATACGGTCTTTACTTACATGATCACATCCTATTTTTCCACAGGTCCCCTGCCTTACTCAGTGAACAGGATGGATGGTGCCCACTGAATGAGTACCTATTTCTCTTTAGTCTCCCCATTCACTGTGTGGCCCATTGTATTATTCACTGCACAGCTTCCAGTTATTTGTCGTTATTATTCCTTTCTCTACTAGATTAAATAGCCTTTTAGTACTCAGTATTTTATCTCCATGAAGGTACTTAGATACTGTCAAGTCATCTCTCAATCTTCTTTTTGTTAGAGTTTAATCTGTATATCTTAAATCTCTCACTATAAGGTATCTTTTCCAGCCCTTGAATATTTGTTTCCTGTTTCCAACATCCTTTTTAAAATGTGGACACCAGAAAAGTGTGCAATCTTCCAGTATCTGTCTCACCAATTCCTTATACAGAGGTAAAAATCATCTTCCTTGGATGCATAAATGGAGGAGTAATGAGTAGAATTGCATTAGCCCTTTTTGACATACTTTTGCACTGGGAGCCTGTGTTGAGTTGCTTGTGTTGTACTAAGGGCTTTTTGGAGTTGCAAGCTGTTACTTTAAGAGTGGGTGGCCAGACTTCCTGATCCTACTTGCAGACTAGGAGGCTCTGCAGGGAAGTGTGCGATCAAAGTCAGATGACAGAAAGACAGCCCAGAATAAGGTGAGAGAGTTGTGTCTCTGTTTTAGGGAGCAGCCTGCTTTGTTTCTCTCTGATTTGGGGCTTTTGTGTTGTTGATCTGAATTCTAAGAAATAGTATTATGTTACAATCTTCCAGCAAGAGGACAAAGTTTATCTAATTTATCTATTTGTATGCTGTGAAATACGACAACTAGGACCACTAAATCTTTCACAGTGTTTTCCAGAATACCCCATTCTGCAGATATGTCCTTGCATTCTTTGGTCTTAGATACATAAATTTGCATGTGACTGTCTTGCAAATGTCCCCAGTGTACCCCGGGACCTAGATTGTTCTGTATCACTGTCCTGTCCTTCTGATTATTTCTCTCTCCACCAGTCTTTGGATCATTTTCAAATTTTTTCAGCAGTGATTTTATATTATTTCCAAACCAGTGATAAAAATGTTTAATAGGATTGAATCACATTGGGCCTAGTACTGATCCCTGCAGATCCCCACTAGAAACCCCCTCCCATCTGATAGATTTCCCCATTGGTGATTTTTGAGGTCTGTCAGCTAGCTTTTAATCTATAGTGCTAATTGTTAAATACAATACAACCTCAGAGTTACACACACCAGAGTTATGAACTGACTTGTCAACCACACACCTCATCAGAGACAAAAAAGGCATATACTGTACAGTACTGTGTTAAACGTAAGCTATTAAAAATAAAGGGAAAGTTTTTTTAAAAGATTTGACAAGGTATGGAAACTGTTTCTGTGCTTGTTTCATTTAAATTAAGGTGGTTAAAAGCAGCATTTTTCTTCTGTATAGAAAAGTTTCAAAGCTGTATTAAGTCAATATTCTGTTGTAAACTTTTGAAAGAACAGTCATAACGTTTTGTTCAGAGTTATGAACATTTCAGAGTTATGAAGAACCTCCATTCCCGAGCCATTTGTAAATGTGAGGTTGTACTGTAGAATGTCATGTGGTACTAAGTCAAATGCCTTACGTAAATCTGTTACTGCACATATCTACAGTTTGCTTTATCAACCAAACCTGCAATCTTTTCAAAGACCAGAAGATGTTTGTTTGATAAAACCTATTTTCCATAAAACCATGTTGACTGGCATTCATTATATTCCTATCCTTTAAATCTTTATTAATGAGGTATTGGTAGCCATCAAAGGAATAACAGAGGCGGAAAAGCCAGAAAATTTGTCACTGTTAAGTGAAAGTAAAAGTAGTCTCTCATTGCCTCAGAGATGTTCTTACTCAGCATGATCAGGCCTGGGAACCTCTGGATGCTGGCACTGGCTGTGTAAGAATGTACTCCTAAGTGGGAGATGGGCATAGTCTGGTACTTTTAAGCCTCTTGCTACGATCCTGCAGCTGGCCATGGTTATCGCTGGGGCAATGGACAACATTAGCATTATGCCAACAGTGTTCAAGGTGTATTAGGCGGACATGAAGGTTCTTGGCCTAAATATTTTGACAATCTCTTACTGAATTGAATTGAATTGAAGATTATTTTTTAAGGGATCTATCATCTTGGTATCCAAGTGTCATTTATTATCCTCATTATTTTTACAATATTTTCATTTCTCCCTCCCATCACCAGGGCAGGGGTTCACATGCAGAAACATGTCTTGGGTTCTGACAGATTCTCTTCTCTTCTGTGGTTAACTTGGCATGTCTAGTGGTTTTGGATGCCATGGCATTTGCCTTGGCACAAAGTGCTTGTGGGCTGCTGTGTGTTGTTGATCTCCACAACTACTTATGAACTTTGTCCTAATTTCTTCTTCTAATCGTGCTTTTTGTGTATGTGTGGCATGTAAGTGTAAACAGGGGTTATTTAGTGTATGGTGACATGCAGTGCTGAGGTGGCTACTACAAAGGAGAAATTTGAGGTGTTGTCTAGACTACCTATCTTAACTAATCACTGCTTGACACTTGATGCAAAGGTCCAATATTGGGAACTTGCATCCTGCCATCTTAACTGATGATCATGGTGTTGGCAGCCAAGGGACACATACACGTATCAATGAGTGTTAATTGTATGGTACTCAGCAAAGAAAATTAAAATATGTTCTCTCTCCTGAGACTTGGAACCTATAGTTAAATAACTGAGAAATTCATAACACAGTTCTTGGTAGGATAAAATACAGTATGTTCACATACTTTTAAGCCAAAGTGTGTTCTACATAAACTGAAATATATAATGAAAGTAGCTTCAAAATCTTCAGTCAGTATCATTCTTGTACACTACATCTCTTGGAATTGATTATTTTATGCATACAGAAAAATTGACGTTAGTGTGGACATTGTGAATGACTTTTGTGATCTCAGTCCAGTTCCAAAAAAATAAGGGTCCACATAATTTAGGAATTTTTGAATGAAAAGTTTCCAAATCTTTGTGGAGGGAAGTCTATCTATCCTGTGCAGTTCTGGAAACCGAGCAAACGAGCAGGCTGTTCTACTGGAGCTGACCCTGCACATTGCTCTCAAATTTGGTTCTGTCCCTAGGTGTACAAAGAAACCGAACATCCATTGTAGGATCTAGGAATACTGTATATACTGAAGAATATTGTTCAGACTGCTTCCAAATGTATGGATTAGTAATTCTATTTCTCATAAGCAATACTGAATTCCCTGGTTCTAAGATGTAGAAGCAGATGGTTCTTTTGGCAAGTACATATCTGTTTATACTAATTACAAAAATGAGTTCACTTTTTATTCAGAGAAGCTGAAACTAGATATTCTTAGACTTTTAAGCCCAGAAGGGGCTATTAGATCATCTAGTCTGACCTCCTCCTGCCTAAGAGATGCCATAAAAGAACCCGTACCACCTGGTATATATTCCCTGTGAAGATAGTCAGCTCTTGATCTTCTCTTTGATAAACTAAACAGATTGAGCCTTTAAATCTCTCATTGGAAGGTCTTATTTCAAACCATCCCTTTAAGACTGAGAATAGGACATATAGTTTTGGTAGTGAGGTTATTTGCCATTGGAGCAACTTATCAAGGGATGTGGTAGACTCTGGATCTGAAGACTTTAAGTCAAGATTAGATGTCTTTCTAAGAGAGTTGAGCTCAATCAGAAGTTATGGGCTTCACGCAGGAACTTATTGGGAGAAATCCTATGGCCTGTGTTATGGAGGTCAGATTAGATGATCTAATGGGCCTATCTCACCTTAATCTATTAAAGAATTACTAATTCAAATATAGAAATTAATTTATGATCCGTGGCCTTTCAAACAGTGAAGTTAGTTACTCATTTGCTACAATAACCCCCTCAAGCAGCATGTACTGTAACTTCCACAAAATTAATCTTCTATAGGATTGCCCTTTTCATGCTACTTTGCCAAGTCTACTGTTGTGTTGCTTCCACACATGAGAATCAATTAAATGTTAGGAGGTATTTAAAAAACTTACCAGCAGAATAGGTGTGTGCCTCCTACAGGACAGGCCTATAATGTTCTGCAGCAGACAAGTGATTTGTACAAAACATTGGCAGATAAGTGAGTACTTCCCCACCACCTCTGAAAATTCAAGCAAGAAGTATCTTTCATAGACTATCAGGGTTGGAAGGGACCTTAGGAGGTCATCTAGTCCAACCCCCTGCTCAAAGCAGGACCAATCCCCAATTTTTGCCCCGATCCCTAAATGGCCCCCTTAAGGATTGAACTCACAACCCTGGGTTTAGCAGGCCAATGCTCAAACCACTGAGCTACCCCCCCGATCTTTGCTGTATAGATCTCATGGGCAGATCCTCAGCCTTTGCTCTATTGACTTCAGTGTAGTGATGACAATTTACAGAAGCTGAGGATCTGTCTCCCACCCATCTGCATAAAAATGAGGTCGACTTCCTCCATGACACTTTAGAGCAGGTATAAGGAGAACTCAAGAGCTGGGCAAAAAGTTTCAGACAAATAATTTATTTGCTGAAAAAATAGTTTTGGTCAGCCCCAACTGCATCTGCAATTTTGTCATGAATTCTAAGGCCTGAAAGGGCCATTGTGATTATTTAGTCTATTATCAGAAAGACAGAATGTCCTCAAAATAATTCATTTTGAATTAGAGCATATCTTTTAGAAAAATATTCAAACTTGCCAACAATGAATTCACCACAACCCTTGATAAACTGTTTCAATGGTTAATTTCCCTCACTGCAAAAAATATATACCATATCCAGTTTGAATTTTTTTAGGTTCAGTCTCCAGCCATTGAATCACATAATACCTTTGTCTGCTAGAGTAAAGAGCCCATTATCAAATATTTGTGCCCCATGCAGGTGATCAAGTCACCCCTTAACCTTTTCTTTGTGAAGCTAAATAGATTGAGCTCTTTGAATCTATCACTATAAGGCATGTTTTCTGATCATTCTCACTCTTTTCTAAATCCTCTCCAATTTATCCATATCCTTCTTGGATTGTGGGAACCAGAACTGAACACTATTCCAGGAGTGGTTGCACCAGTGCCAAATACAGAGGTATTATAATTATCCTACTCCTACTCAAGATTCCCCTGTTGATGTATCCAAGGATCACATTAGCCGTTTAGCCACAGGGTTGCGCTGGGAGCGCGTGATCAGCTGATCATCCACTATGACCTCCAAATCTAGAAGATACATATCTCATTTCAGTAATACCTTCTCTGGGATAGTCCCAGAGAAGATATGGCAACCACATCATTAAAAATCACATCATTAAAAATCCTGTTAACTTTTTATTAGAGGTACAGAAAAGAAGGAAACAGTTAAGGCATTTGAAATGTAAAGTACTAAGTCTTTCATTTTAACATCTGTTGTTCCCTTTCCTGTTAGCTGGAGAGGTTTTTTAGAAGGAAAAATACCCTTATTTGACAGTCTTGTAGGTGGTATCGGAGATGGTAATACCTGCCCTTTTAGAGAAAAGAGACGTTTCTTGAGATAGGCTGGAGCTGTTTCATCCTAGCTGGTGGTTGGGATTCAGCTGGAGCTGGTAGATGTGGTAATGTCATCTTGGTCCCTCTCTCTGGCCCGGTCTGGGTTGGAACACTGCTGAAGATCAGGGTCAAGAAAGTCTGGGCTCCTGAGAGAAGGTGGGCATGGCAGCCATGATGGTGAGGCTTGTACCAATAGCCAATTTCACTCCTGATTTTTTCTTTAAGGGCCCCAAATGGGAGTGGTTGGCAGAATAGCCTATTCCGTTATTATTTTGTCCAATAATTTGGCCTAGTTTCTAACGCGCCAGTTTTAGTTCACTGATTACTGGTTCCACATTTCTCTTGTTTACAAAACATAATTTTGTCACAGTCCTTGAGTTATATCAGTAGGCCATTGTTTGAATTAATTCAGTCTGTTTCCTTCTCTTACCTTTTTCTATCAACACTTCTTATAGGTTATTTTGACATCTTATGAACTTACACTCACTTCTTATAGTTTAATTCACAATTAGGCCTAATTATCACAACAATCCTCATGAACATTCTCTCTGCGCAAGATGTCTCCCATATGTTTTAACCCAATAACAGATAATCTACATTATAGCATAGGCCTCTGACTACAGGTATTTCAACTTGTAAACTCATAATGGTGCTTAAAAGTATTTATACAAAGCTGTCTAATGGTATCCCTATGAACTGTAATAAATGTATGATATGCAAATATTAGCTCTAGGTCAGTCTTCCCAATAAAAATAAGAAGCAAATTATTCAGTCACAATGGAATGTTATGCTATGTCCTATTTAAAAAAAAATTCTGTGGATTTTGGTCAGTTTACTGGAAACAAAGATACATTTTCAAATGCAGAAAACTGCTTACCCAGATGGCATGTGTGTGTGTAATTGTTACTAGATACCTTTCAGCAGTAAATAACAGAACAACATTTTAAAGTTAGAGTTAAAGTGTCTGTTTAGCAGTGGCAAAGGCAGCTTTCAACTCTCAGGACAATCATTAAAATTGTACTTTCAAAAATAAATTGTCATTGCAATGAACTAATGTAGCAGTGGGAAAATTGTTTTCAGCTATAAAGGTGCAAGAGGAATTTGTTTCAACATTATTTCTCCTAGCCAAGTGACATCACCACATATTCATCAAGGTTTAAATGGGTAAATGTAATGAATGATCACATACTGTTAGGTCCCCAAAAGTGGGACCAAAATTGTGCTAATGCTGAACAAACAGGAAATCTATGGCCTTAGCCTTGAAATGCTTACAGGCTAAGGCACTGCTTCTGCTACGGTGACCAGACAGCAAGTGTGAAAAATC
Source organism: Macrochelys suwanniensis (assembly GCA_033296515.1). Lineage (NCBI taxonomy): Eukaryota > Metazoa > Chordata > Testudines > Chelydridae > Macrochelys > Macrochelys suwanniensis. The sequence goes on from CM065779.1 coordinate 81,799,656, forward strand.
GGGACAGAGGGTGGGGGGTAATAGGAGCCTATATAAGAAAAAGACCCCAAAATCGGGACTGTCCCTATAAAATCGGGACATCTGGTCACCCTAGCTTCTGCAAACTGTTCAGCATAGGCAGATCCTGAATCTATGTGGAGCTCCATTAGCTTCAGGGTTCTACCAGCATACAGTTTGCAGGATCAGGTCCAAAAGGCATTATTTTAAGAGATAAATGACGCACAAGGAAAGATGATTTCTTTAATGTTTTGGGTTTTTTTACAAAAACGCACTAAAAAGCTTATGAAACACTCATATTCATGCTTCAAATAAGTTCTCCCTCCACCCCACCCACAATCCACAGCTGTTTGGGAAGATACAAGATTTATGTTGTTTTGGTTTAAGAGGCTACACTATTGGGCTTTTTAAAACATCGGTTTATGTGGTCTACACAGGAAAGAATAAGCCAGACCATTTTTTTTTGAGAGTTGTACAAGCTAGAATTTGCAAGTATTTTTTTTGCAAAACTATTTTCCACCTGAAAAAAACAAAAACAAAACTTCCTGTTGGGTAAGAAAGTGTTGCATTGTTCTATTGCTTATCAAAAACTGAACTGTATTTCTCAATGGGTGGGGGAAACTAGAGATAAATTACAGTCCATTATGTAAGGCCAATAATAAGTATTGACTCAAGATAAATGGGAGAGAGAACAATTGAATACAGTATTGAACTTGTTGAGGAGTCTGGGTATTATCCAGATAATACCAGTATTGAAACATTAGGCCATAGCAAAAGCTCAATACCAATAATCACACTCATGTAATAGCCTGGCAAGTTTATTGTATGAATCTAATAGCTGGCATTTTTGTTAATGTTAACACTGAATTTTAGTGTCTAAAGACTACCAGTAAGCAAAAACACAACTATCAGCAAAACCCTCCCCTGCAGCTGCTACTCCTCCCCCCCCCCACCAAAAAAAAACCCACCCCAAAGAGCAGTATGGTCCAGTGGAAAGCGCTTGGAAGTGGAAGATAGGAAATCTGTCTGTTCCTTGCTCTGCGAGTGACCTGTTGTATGCCATTAGGCAAGTCACTTTATTTCTGTTTCCTCTCCTACTCTTGTCTTGTCTACTTAGATTATAAACTCAGGGCAGGGAATGACTTTGTGCTGTTTATACAGTACCTTTCATAATAGGGCCCCAGTCATGATGGAGCCCCTTTGGGAGCTAACTTAAAGAACTGTTGTCTGTGTGAAATTTGCTCCACTCACATAAAGCCAGAGTAATCAGCACAAAAGTCTCATCCAGAGCTCACTGCTGGAGATGAATTCCAAGGACTTTTGGTCAGGCCCCTCAACCGGTAGGGAGGGGAAGCCTATTGACTTTGAATAGAGGCTACAGTCCTTTGCACCCATTATGCATTTTAGGAGCAACTGGATCTGGTTAAAACTGGCTTATGCTGGGCCAGCCTGGACTCCCTCTCTGTCATATACAAGAATTGTGCAGGCACTTCTGTAGTGGGAGCAGGATCAAACCCAAAATCTTATTTTGCTCTTTCTGTTTTCTCACCACAACCTTACCAGGATGAATCGATCCTTTATTACTTCTCTGAAAATATTTAATGGGAGGGCAGTAGAGTAGAGATCTGAGCAGGAGTGTACTGAAACTTTTTATTCTTTGGTCATCTAGAATAAATGATGCAACTGTAATTACCTGGAACCTAAAAAGATTGAACAACCCCATTAAAGGAAAAAGTTTTAAATTTATTATGCAAGGCTGATTGCAGAATGGCTCTCTTGGAAGAAATTCATTTATCAAAACCAAGCAAAAGAAAAAATGGCAACATGAGTAAACCAGTAAAATCCAGTATTTTCCCCACATAAATGCAGTATCTAATTTAGAATAACTAGTGGCATAAGTATTATGGCTCTTACTTTTTGATATAGTTTTTAATCTTCTTCCACTTATTAGGTTTAACTAAATGCAATATTAGAATAATCACAGAAACATAGAAATGGAAGGCACCTTGGTGGTTCCCAACCAGTGGTTCCCGACCAGCAGTCTGGGGTCCCCTGGGGGGCTGAAGACAGGTTTCAGGTGGTCTACCAAGCATGGCCAGTGTTAGACTTGGTAGTGCCCAGGGCAGAAAGCCAAAGCTCTGCTGTGTGGGACTGCAACCCAGGGCTCTGAGCCCCACTACCTGGGGCTGAAGCCAAAGCCTGAGCAACTTAGCTTTGTGGGGCCCCCTTTTGGCATGGGACCCCAGGCAATTGCCCTGCTCGGTGCTGTAACTAGGGCTGGGCGAGTGAGGCACTTGCCTCGGGCACGGAAGCTGAGGGGCGCAAAAAACGCCCCAAGCCAGCAGCATTTTGGCGTCAGTGTTTGGGCTACCGCTGAAATGCCACCGGTTTGGGGAGTTTTCTGCACCCCTCAGCTTCCACAGCATTTCTGCGCCCCTCAGCTTCTGGCGGCATTTCCAGCGTTTGGGCTGCTGCCATCTTCGGTGGCATTTCGGCGGCGAGGGTCCTTCCTTTGCACCTCAGGTGCAAATATCTCTAGTTACGGCTCTGGGCTTCCTTAATGCCGGCCCAGGCTCTTACATTGCAGAAAAATAACTGTGGCACAGCTGGGCCATGGAGTTTTTATAGCATGTTAGGGAGAGGAGGGGGCTCAGAAGGAAAAAAGTTGAGAACCCCTGACCTAGTTCATGACCCAACATTGGGGCAGGACCAAGTAAATATAGACCATTCCTGACGGGTTTGTTTAACTTTTTCTTTAAAACCGCCAACAATTGGGATTCCACAATCCCCCTTGATTCTTATTCTACTACGTAACTATCATTTTAGTTTATTTTTTCCCTAATATCTAACCTAAATCTCCCTTGCTGCATGATTACTCCTTGTCCTACTTTCAGTGAACACAGAGAACAATTGATAAGTGCCCTCTTTATAGCAGTCTTTAACATATTTAAAGACTGTTATCAGGTCCATCTTGTCTTCTCTAATACTAAACATGCCCAGTTTTTAACCTTCCCTAATAGATCAGGTTTTCTAAACCTTCTATCATTTTCATTGCTCTCTTCTGGACTCTCTCCAATTTGTTCACATCTTTCTTGAAGTGTGGTACCCAGAACTAGATACAATACAATATTTCAGCTGAGGCCTCACCTGCGTCGTGTAGAGAGGGACAACTACCTCCTGTGTCTGTCTTAGGATACTCATAGTATGCCCCAGAATGGTACTAACTTTTTTTTGCAACTGCATCACATTGATTCAGATTTCAATTTGTGATCCACTACAATACCCAGATCTCTTCAGCAGTATAACTGCCTAGCCAGTTATTCCCCATTTTGTACTAGTACATTTGGTTTTTTTCCTTTCCTAAATGTATTTTTGCACTACTCTTTATTCAATTTCATCTTGTTGATTTCAGATCAATTCTCCAATTTTTAGACATCATATTAAATTCTAATCCTGTCCGCCAAAGTGCTTTCAGCCCCTCCTAGCTTGAGGTTATCCACAGACTTTATAAGCATACTCTCCACTCCATTATCCAAGTCATTCATGAAAATACTGAATTACACTGGACCCACGATAGAGACCTCTGTGGAATCCCACTAAATACATCCTACCCATTTGACAGCAAACCACTGGTAACTACTCTGAGGGCAGGTCTTCACTACCCGCCGGATCGGCGGGTAGCAATCGATCTATCGGGGATCGATTTTTCGCGTCTCGTTAAGATGCGATTAATCGATCCCCGATCGCGCTCCCCGTCGGCTCCGGCAATCCACCTCATCGAAAGGCGGAAGCGGAGTCGACAGGGGAGCGGCAGCGATCGACTCGCCGCCGTCCTCATCGCCAGGTAAGTCGATTACGATACACCGACTTCAGCTACGCTATTCACGTAGCTGAAGTTGCGTATCGTAGATCGACCCCCTCCCCTAGTGTAGCCCTGGGCAAAGTATAGTTTTTCATCTGATTGTGCACTGACCTTACAGTAATTTTTGTCTACACCACTTTTCCCTAGTTGATGAAAATGTCATACGGGACTGCCAAAAGCCTCAATATGTTTTTAAATCTTAGATCTTTTTGTGAATCTCTAAAATTTATTAGCTTATTTCTGTTTAAAATTGACCCACAAGGAGACTTCTAATAACTTTCATCCAAAACATTATCAGTTAAATGTATTTTTATCAGTAGATTTTCTGCAATTATTGGTATGAAAAACTAGCAAGACAGATCCTCAGCTTGTGTAAATTGTTATAGGTCTATTGACTCTAGATTGGTCACCCTTAATTGTATTCTTAGGCTTGGTCTCCCAAAAGAGCGTTAGAGTTAGGTGCCTCATTTATAGTGAAAGTATGCTCCCTTAAGGCCTATGACAACCTCACCCTAAAACTACTCCTGTTCTTTTTGCTGACATAGACTAACACGGTTGCTACTCTTAAACCTGTCATTGTTTAGCATAGTTGCTGTCTCTCTCACCAACAGAAGTTGGTCCAATAAAAGATATTATCTTACCCACATTGATGCTAATATCCTGGGACCAACATAGCTACAACTACACTGCACATAGCAACTATTGATGAATAAGCACAGTGTCATATGATAGTTACCAAAGGTACAATGTTCTGAAGCCTGTTAGTGCTGCTATTTTTAAAGTTTTGACACCATTCTCATTATAAACCTGGTCTATAAATCAGAAACAATAAGGTAGCATTTGGTTCTAGTTTAAAAAATACACTTTCAAACTGATATGAAAGTATTTAAAAAGAAGACTGCTGATCTTGCAGATGTTGCCTGTTAGCCAGTAAAGTTTTAAAATGTGGGCAGGCAGATCTTTCACTACACAGATTGTGATCTTGCTCCTCTCTGGAGCTCTAGATGATGCTGTAGTGCCCGAGCTGAGGTTCTCTGGTTCATTTAACGTATGCAGTGCCAGGAGAGCTGGTCATGGACGGAGAAGCACATTTAATACATTTATTTCTACACTTTTGAACAATACAGAATTAATAGCACTGGGTACTGAAGTCCTCATATTATGGGGCAGGCAAGTCACTGAGCCCAGTATCCTGGTTAGATCCTTCTGATCCTAGTGAAGGACATATGGGTGGAGGAATCTGTCAGTGCCCTTGATTGTAGCTGGTGCTGGCTGTTCTGAAGAAGGAGCTCTGAAGGTCTGGGGATTTTGATAGTTTGCCCCCTATGAGCTCCTCCAACCTACTGGGACAGACTAGAGAAGGCCACGGGGCTCAGATAATAGTACCTTCCAATCCTACAGCAGCACCTCCTGCCAACTTTACAGTCTTCTATTTAAAAATTTCTCCTCTGTTGCTGTGTGAGAGCCAGACAAATAAACTGGGGAGACTGACCGTAGAGGAGAAATAATGAAACTGACTATTACACAAAGTGCTGTCAAATGCACAATGTTAGTAAATTGAAATTAAAATAGAAAGAGTAGCTGTTTTTCCCTCTAATCTCTCTGTTGTCTTACGTGATATTTGTTACAATATTAGGTAAATCTTTGTAAATGTAAAACTGATGGGGTTTGGTGTCCCTTTAATAACATGTCTTTGCTTAGGCTGCATTTAACTGACTTCCACTTTTGTGTGGAGTTGACGTTCTTCATAGATTTTGTTAAAGCAGTTAGAGGGATTGCCGGTCAGAATGTACCCATAGCTATGTGCTAATGTCAATGTCAAACTTCTCCAGTGATGCTAGTCATTCGCTCAGCTTTTGCCCTCTTTGGAGTTACATTGGGTGTCCCATTCTATTTTAATAGGGTTTGGGTCTAAACATTGGTCAAATCAAGACATTGTGTATTGCAACATGAGTAGTTGAAGATAGAAAATTATTTACAGTCCATTCTGGTGGCTTTGTTTGCTAAGTAAATGAACTTGTTGAAGAACTTAGTCTTTTAAAAAGGCTGCTGTTAGGCAACTACAGCTAGGGTTTTCAAAAGATCCTACGGGAGTTAGGCACCAATTTGCATTGCATTAGTGGGAGCTGAGCTCCTAACTTCTTTAGGTTCCTTTGAAAATCTCAGCCTGAATAACTAAACTTGGAGGATTGTCCTATTGCTGACATAACTGTCAATAGTAGAGAAGCTCATTTCTTTAGTAAATGAAGAGATTCTTTGTGGGAGGAAGGACTGCAATTAATGAGATGTGTAATTAATAGAGATGTAGCCTTAATGCAAACTTGAATGTCAGTATGTGTTATGTGTGGAGACAACTATTATATTGGAGTTGCTGATGGTTTGGAATGTTAGCATTGCCCTGATCTGACACTTTCTCAGAACTAGAGATGAGGCAAAGCTATCCAATTTGGATCTGGATCCAAACTTCATCAAAATTCAGTGCCTCTGAATGTTGACAGTTCTGTTTCAGCCCATCTCTGCCCACCCCTGCAGCAAATGTCATGGTAAAAAATTAGAAAGAAGGACAAAAATGGACAGTAAATCTGTTCCATGTTGTTCTGCATCTACTCTGTTCTGCTTTTTGGTAATTTATTGATGTCTGTTAGTCTGACCATGCAAATTAATTTTTGCTATCAGAAGCTTCTGCCCTCTAGGAAACATGCTTACTAGCTAATAGTAATCATCTCTCTCCATATTCAGGATATATGGTATATGTGAACTGATGGCTCTGACCTTCAGTGACTGCACATTCATTAGTGGTTCATTACATTGTGCCTTGTACTTACTGCAAATATCAGAAAAGATCAGTGTTGGTGCTTAAGAAATCTGTATAATTAGCAGTGGTTTAATTCATTTCAGACATTCAGCACAGACTGTTGCAGAGGCAAGTAAGCCCTGAAGGGGTGTGTTACTAAAATACTGATATCAAATGAGAAAACATTAGCAAGATGCATATTGCAAAGTCAAACTTGACATTCAGCTATTGACCTAAAATGAGAAGAATAAACACTAGAAAATTAAAAGTTGGCTTTAATTAGTCCATGGAGTGTCCAGGATGCGCAGCAAACATTTGGTAAAGGGGTGCCAATAATATCATTCTATGAAAATAGAGGAATTGCTATATTAGAACAACCTGATGGCACATCTAGCCCAATATTCTGTCTCCTACAGGGACAGATCTTGTGTACTTCGGATGAAGCAATCTGATCTACAAAATGTACCTAGTAGTACAGAACTATATAATAAGATCACATTTTTTCCAGATGCTAGCTGGTTAGTTTGCCATGAAGTTTAAGAATTGCTAGCCTTATTCATATAGGTCTGACTATTTTATACTTTTACAATACTATTTGATTAAATATATTACAATCTAAATTATGAGTTTAATGAAAATAGGATAATCGCTAAGTTATGGCCCATATGAATAGGTATGTGGCACTCAAATAGGCTTAAATAACTGCTAATGCAGCATAGCTTATACTAAGCATTTAATTATTTCTAAACGGTATTATCTGATAGACAGCCACTGACCAGTCAAAGAACCTCCTTTAACAGAAGGAAATTATTACAGAAGCTAGCCTAGGAGAGGGTTTGAGAACTTCTTGATTTCTTTTGGCTATGATGAATAATAATTTACAAACTGATCAGTGGACATTCTACCATTGTGGCCTTCCATGGCTAAGTGCATGTACAGCTGACTCTTGATTAGGCAGAAATAACAATATTTTCTGCTATGTTCAAAGGACTGTATAAAAATTCTCACAACATTTGTGCAAGGTACTTAAAGTGAGCAAGAAAAGATTCTCTTTTCATCTAGGTCAGGTAACTTTGACTCCAATGTATACAACCACATATCCCCCAACTCACTAAATCCGCTATCTGATCACATTCCTTTCCAGTGGACAAAAGCATGGCAAGCTTCTTCATACAACGACATTAATGTGCCTCCACTTTGTTGTGGAGGGACCATCTCTAGGAGAGGGAGTAAGGTTACTCCTAGATTTCTAGGTCTCTCAGTTGCAGCTATCATCCAGGACGCAGATTGATGCCAATTTAATGAAACTGGAACCTGTCCAATAAGAACTGAAACAAAATAACACAAGGCCACTGACCAGAGGCTTCAGACAGTCACAATGTTTGGTCATTACCAATCGAGACAGAATTTGAAGTAATGGTGGCTGATTTTCATCATTAGACTCTAGTGATCATAGAGGACTCTGAGGTTTACGGACAGTGGGGACCGGTGACCATTTTACAAAGAATTCCTATTGAAACTGCCCTCCCTTATAGGGAAACATCCAACCTGGTCAAAGTGTAAGCATTTAAAAAGTAGCATATCAGGGAGCACTCTAATTTTGCCAGTCATGGACTGGAACAATTTTGGTTATTTCTGGATCTGGTGGGCAGGCAATCTAGATGTTCACTTAATTCTCTGTTTGGGTTTGTTTGTTTTTAATGTACTTTTATGGAGTCAATTTTATGTAGCTAACTAATAAAGAATAAGTTCCCTCGGGTGGTAAGGAAGGTTGATCTTGGTTAAAACACTGGATTGGGACTTACTAGACCTAGATTCAATTCCCTACTCTTCCACAGACTTCCTGTTTGACCGTGGGCAAGTTACTTAATAGCTCAGTGTCTCAGTTCTCTCTGTCAAGTAGGTTAATACTTCTGTACCTGAGGATAAAGGCATTGTCTGTAAGGTGCTTGTACTACCTACAAGCCTCCAAGTATCTGCACAGGTAGTTCTGACTGCTGCCCATTAATGACTCCCACTATCTATTACTTTACATTCCAGCCTTTGTTTTCTGTCAATAACAGTTGGATTACTGCATCACTTAAACTTGTTGTGGACTTTACTTCTGTTATAATTCAGATAAAAGCCTAGTAAAAGATAGAGGTCCATCCAACTGATTATCTCCAAATCAAGAACAACTGTAAGCCATTTAGGTCAGAAAGCACGGTTCCTGAAACATTTATAATGTGACATGTGCATTCTGACCTAGTTTGAGAACACAAGGACTAAAAAGGAATATGGGCTTCAGTATCAGTCAAATGGAAAATAACTGAAAGTATACTTTAGAATGAGAACGCAATGAAAGGGTTTTACACTAAATGCCTCTTTTAATCAAAAGTTAAAGTAAAACGAAGCTTAGAGCCACTGTTTTCTTCACGTGCATTCTTTATCCTAAAATTAGAAAAATATAAAACTGTATTCCTTGTTTGTATTTATTGTACTTCCTCTCAGGGGTGCCTTTAGCAGAGGTTCGTGGGTTCAATAGCACCCACAGAAATCATTAAAGCAAGAATGCAAATACATCATTCTTGGGGGAGGTGAGACACTGTCTCCATTACATGAGAAACCATGTATGGCTTCATAGCCTGGGCCCTCTGTCATGGTGGCACTGCTCCTGGACACGTCACTGCACAATGAGATCACAGCTGTGCATGGCTACAGAGGCCTGAAGGGCAAAATCTGCCAGGGGGAGGAACAGGTGCGGCCTCTGTATGTCCTGGCCTCCAGGGAACAGGAATATAGATGTGGGGTGCTGGGCTCATGGCCACCATGAGTGACCAGGACTGGTCATGGAATGGCTGCATGGAATGGAGCATGCCCTGAGCTGAGGCTAGGCCGAGGCCCGGAACTCCCTTAACCCTCTCTCCCCCCACCCCATGCTGTCCTTGTATCATGCTCTTTGAATTTGTTTCATACTGTAGTTCCAATACAGTTTAGTGTAACTAATTCAAGGGACACTCATTGAATTGAGAAACTACATCTGCCACTGCTTCCTACCTTTGGTATTTTGCTTAGCAGCAAAACTGCCAGTGTACTATCAGTCTTAGACATATATTAATACTGTGGGTTAGATATTTTGGAGGGAGCAAAATAAAGCTTGAACCTCATGCCCAAGCACCAAACCAACCTAAGTCTAATCTTTCCATACTCCTCGTGTTACAGTCAAGCTAACCAAAAGAGGCAATGTGGTCTGGTGATAGCTGGGAGACTGAGTCAGGACCAAAAAGTCTACATGTGCTGTGACACTGGGCCTCTTTGGGCTATTTTTCCCCGTCTTTTAATAGTGGGATAACAATGCTTACCCATCTTAAAACACATTGAGATCCTCAGATGGCAGGCACTTTACAAGTACAAATTTTCTACCCACACCCACAAACAGGCATCCCTCATTTATGCTGAGGTATCTGAAGGACAGGCAGTTTGCATCTGGCTGACTAGCATTATTAAAATTTTCATGCTTTGAAGTTTCCTTTGTGGGTCAAATGCATGCCATGCATTCCGCAGTGTGTCTGACCCAGGGAAGCACCAGGTCACATGCATTGTGAAAAGTATCAACTGGTTGAGTAGCGATTGCTTGACCTGCTTAGACCCACAATGAGACTTATAAAATATCAGCTGCACACTACCAGGTATCTGAAGGCTATCAGGGATCCCCTTCCTGTGCTCAAGTCTCAGTGTAATTCTTACCATTTTGGGGAGTCTTGCAAGAGAGAGGATGAGTAGTCGGTTTGTTATTGTTTGTGTTCAACACTACCATACAGGAGTCTCTGGTCAATTTTTAGTTCCAGTTACAGCTCACTGGGTATGAACAAATTGAGACCCTACTCTCTTGTCACTAAAGAAACCAGACCCTGAGATAGTATTCAAGTTAGTTAGTTAGTATAGCCTCCTTGAGATTTGTATTTATCAGTAATTCAAAAACAACAATATACATCTCAGCCTGAGGTTCCTACATGAATTTAGTTATTCCTAGTGTGGCCCTATGGGACTCCATCTGTCTCAACAGCCTAGCTCCCTTTTTCTAGAGAGCCACTCCTACGTCCCTTATACGTACAAGTCAGTAGAACTTCATCAGTTTTAAGTGAGGTTCTAGCATCTGCTGACAGGGTATGTCAACAAAGCATTACCATTAGAGCTGGCCAAAAGAAAATTGGTGAATGGTTCATTTGCCAAAAAATGTGGTTTGGGTCAACACAAATCTATTAGTCAAGTTTGCCTAATAGAATATTTTGATTTTAGTTTTGCTTAATTTTCTAATTTTGTCCCTTCACAGGCATGTAGGGAAGAAAATTAGAAAGGCCAAGGCACAAAATGAGATTAAACTAGCTAGACACAAATAGTAACAAAAAATAGTCTACAAATGCATTAGAAGCAAGAGGAAGACCCAGAATAGGATAGACCCATTACTCAATTGGCGGGGTAGGGGGGAGAGACAATCACAGAAAATGTGGAAGTGATGGAAGTGCTAAATGTCTTTTTTGTTTGTTTTCAACAATCGGATGTCTAATGTAGTGAATGCCAGTGAAAATGAGGTAGGATCTGAGGCTAAAATAAGGAAAGAACAAGTTAAAATTTACTTAAACAAGTTAGATGTCTTCAAGTAAGTAGGGCCAAATGAAATATATCCCAGCTTGAGGAGATAGGAGAAATTCCAGAGGACTGCAAGAGGGCAAATGTAATGCTGATCTATTAAAAGGGGAATAAAGACAACCTGGGGAATTACAGATCAGACATTTTAACTTCAGTACCTAGAAAGAAAATGGCAGAAATAATCAGGCAATCAATTTGCAAACACCTAGAACATAATAAGGTGATAAGTAACTGTCAACATGGATTTCTCAAGAACAAATCATGTCAAACAAACTTAATAGCTTTCTTCTGACATGGTACAAGCCTTGTGGATAGAGGAGAAGCAGTAGATGTGGTAGTATTAAAAAGCCTTACTACATTCAAGATATGTCTTACATGAGCTCATAAACAAATGAGGGAAATATAGCCTAGGTGGAATTACTATAAGATGCGGGCATAACTGATTGGAAAACTATTCCTAGAGAATAGTTATCAGTGGTTCACTGTCAAGCTGGAAGGGCATAATGAGTAGGGTCCTGCAGGAATCAGTCCTGGGTCCCGTTCTGTTTAATATCTTCATCAATGATTTAGATAATGGCAGAGAGTACAGTAGACCCTCAAAGTTGCAAACGCCTCAGCAATAGAGGTTGTTTGTAACTCTGAACAAAACGTTATGGTTGTTCTTTCAAAAGTTTACAGCTGAACATTGACTTAATACAGCTTTGAAACTTTACTATGCAGAAAAAAATGCTGTTTTCCCTTTATTTTTTAGTAGTTTACACTTAACACAGTACTGTATTGTAATTGCTTTGTTTTTTGGTTTTTGTCTCTGCTGTTACCTGATTGTGTATTTTTGGTTCCAAATGAGATATGTGGTTGACTAGTTAATTTGTAACTCTGGTGTTTGTAACTCTGAGGTGCTACATAAAGATTACAGATGATACAAAGATGGGAGGGGTAGCAAGTGCTTTTGAGGATAGGATTAAAATTCAAAATGATCTGGAGAAACGGTCTGAAGTATAGGATGAAATTCAATAAGGACAAATGCGAAGTGCTCTGCTTAAAAAGGAATAGTCAATAGCACACACCCACAAAATGGGAAATGACTGCCTAGGAAGGAGTACCGTGGAAAGGGATCTGGGGGTTTTAGTAATCACGAGCTAAATATAAGTCAACAGTGTAACACTATTGCAGAAAAAGAAAACCTCATTTGGGGGTGGATTAGCATGAGTATTGTAAGCAAAACATGAGCAGTAATTCTTCCGCTCTACTCCACACTGGTAAGGCCTCAACTGGAGTATTGTGTCCAGTTCTGGCTGTCACATTTCATAAAAGATGTGGACAAATTGGAGAAAGTCCGGAGGAGAGCTAAAAAAAATTTACTAAAGGTCTAGAAAGCATAACCTATGAGGAAAAAATTGGTCTAAAAATTGTTTAGTCTGGAGAAAAGAAGACTTGGTGGAAGAGAGGGGACACATAACAGCTTTCAAGTACATAGAAGATTGTTACAAGAAGGAAAGTGAACAAATGTTCTCTTTAACCTCTGAGGATAGAACAAGAAACAATGGGCTTAAGTTGCCGCAAGGGAGGCTTAGGTTGGACATTAGGAAAAACTTCTTAACTGTCAGGATAGTTAAGCACTAGAACAAATTGCCTAGAAAAGCTGCAGAATCTCTATCTTTGGAGGTTTTTAAGAACAGGTCAGACAAACCTGTCAAGAATGGTCTAGTTATTATATAGTCCTGACTTTAGTGCAGAAGACTGGACTAGATGACCTATTGATGTCCCTTCCTGTCCTACACTTCTATGAGTCTATGATTCTGGAAATCTTGAAAGAAAACATTGTCTTGAACTATGTCAAAAAATGTTGTGTAAATGTTGGGCACTTTGACAAAAGTGGAGGACTAGATTCACAAAAACAGGTATAGGGGCTGGGGTGGCGTGAAGATAGTAGGCAGCCTTCCTTATAACATTTAGCCCAGTGGTTAGAACACTCACCTGGGATGTGGGAGACTCTACCCTGTTCAATGTGCCGCGAGAACTTGAACTTGGGTCTCCCACACTGCAGGACACCACCATAGCCACTGGACTATGGAATATTCTGGGGTGCATCTTTCCCACTCTCCTGTTGAAGCTCTTCCACTTTTTATAAATAAGTAGTAGTTGGATCAAGGACTTGAATTTGGTTCCTCTATAACCTCAGTGCTCTAACCACCAGGCTAGAGTCTCTCGCTTTTCCCCTGGCCCTATGACTATTCATTGTCATTTGTAGTTGCAATTCATATTTATTCTTAATGTTGGCCTGTGCATGCTGTTGCTGCAGCTGTTGTTCCACCATCCATTTGAGGACTTCCAGCATTTTCTCTTTTGTAGGATGAGCTGAGTCCCTACTTCATTCCCAGTAAACCACATAGTCCTGAGTTAGGGTGGATCAGTAGAAGAGCCTACTACCTGTTGCATCAGGTTTGGAGTGATATGGAAGACTTGGTGAAGGCAGAAGAGATCGCTGAAGTGGGGTGGTAAGAGAAAAATGTAAAGGAGATAATGGGGAGTGGTAGTTGATAGATCCACTGAGATTAGCCAGCAAGCTAATTGTACACATAAAGGGAGAGGAGCAGGTTAACAATTGCTGGAAAGGCCAGGATGAGATCAGGGTTGCTTGGCTGAGCGGTCAGGGAGGGAAGGGAAACAGAGAAGAGTGGATGGGGCATGAGAGGGCACTGTAGGACTGCAGAGAATTCCTCTTTGAAAAAGCCTTTTTATCAGTGATCATCACAATTCAAACACTCTCTTTATTCCCAACCCCCACTCTCTCTCTCACTCACTCTCACTCTCATATCACCCTCAAATCTCATATCCCGCCCCCCAAGAGAGAAATACTAGAGACTCCATGAAGTTCACTTGGGACTTGGCTATTGCTATTGAGTTTACAATGGAAGGTGCTCAGATACTCTGGTGAAGAGTGGCAGTATACAACCCTAAAACAGAAGAAAGATAGAAGTTTCAAACAAGAATCTGAATGGAAGGCAGTCTTTTCCTAACTAAACTTCACCTAATCTACGAATCTTCAGTAATAATGCTAGCAAGAATCTGTTCAACTACAATTTGATCCAGACCCTTCACTTGCACAGCACAAGATTTGCGCCAATCTGATTACCAAAACAATCCAAAAATTGAGGATATCTCATGTAACCTCTAATTCCTGCTGAGGTCTTCACACAGTCTGAATTTAAAACATCATAAGTACCCGCCCCAAAGTAACAGTTTCATTTACAGAGTGAAGGATGAAACTGTTTTATTGTGAAAGGATTAATTTATGGCATGTGGCTGTGTCTCAGCCATCTGACCAGCAAATTAGGAATTTTATTTTTAATGTTCATTATAAAGTTAATTATACTGCATTATAGGCTGTAATTCTTCACAGATAATGTCAAAGAAAAAGGATGCTGTCACAAAATAAGGGTTTTCAGCTTCTAAATAAATATTGAAGCACTGCTAAGTCATTCATTTTCAAAGCAGTAGACATTGATCCTGTGACAATCTTTTATTAGAATGACTATTTCTGTTATATGATGGATGGAGTTGTAATTTTCTTGCCTAATAGATGGTGAAGGAGCATGACAGTTGCTCAGCATTCCATTATTACAAAGATACATTTTAATAGCTTTATGGAACACACCCTCACAGACTTTAACTGATTGGAAGATTATCCATGGAAATAGTTGGGCTTGATTTGCTTGCTTTTTGTTAAAAAGAATATACTGTATTTTTCTGATGAGGCTATCTTTTAACAAGACATTATTTAATTGCCTATATGCCACTGCTAGAAGTCTGGGTAATAAACAAGAAGAACTGGAATGGCTCAATCATACATTTTGCTCTAGTTAGAAATACTGAAACCTGGTGAGATGTTCTGCACATTTGGAATGTTAAAATCAATGGTTCTAACCAATTTAGGAAGGACGGAGTGGGCAAAAGGGTATGGGAGTGGCACTCTGTCAAAAATGGTATCACTTGTTTCAAAGTCACTGATAATTCAGAAGAAAATAATCTCAACCTGCTTATGGATCAATGTCCTAACAGATAAAGCACAAGATGGGGTACTAATTGGTGTCTGACCAGCAAATCACACTAGGGAACAGGGTGACTGCTTTCTTAGGGCACCTATCTACAATGTGTAGGAAAAAATGCTGATGGGGACTGATGTGGTGATTGGGACTTCAATTTGAGTGACACATGCTGGAGGTCTCATGCTGCCAGTACTAAAACATTCTTGGAATTTAGAAATATTATGCATGACAATTTGCTAACTCAAAGTGTTGCAGTCAACACAAGGGAATTCTATATTAGATCTTGCCCTAACAGATAAGGAGGAACTGATCACAGAACTAAAAATTGATGGTAGCTTAGATGCAAATAATCATGACTTGATCACATTCATAATGTACAAGCAGAATAAAGTCCAGACTAGTTATATATGTATAAATAAATGTGAAGCTTTAACAGGGCCAGTTTCACAAAGCTGAAAACAATTATAAGCCAAATCAGATGAGATGAAGAATGTAATCGCCACAATCCCACATTTGAGGAAGAAGGCTGTTCTGGTTTAAAAACTGACCTGTCTTAAAGGGGAAATGAAGGCACCTGTGTGAATTTAAAATATTTAAAACTAATGAAAGGGGCGATAATAGTAATAAATATAAATCAGAAGCTAGGAATTGTAGGAAAAATAAGGGGAAGTCAAGGGGCACAAGGAGAAATCTATGGTTAGCAGACATAAGGACAGTAAGAAGGAGTTTTTAAATATATATTAGGAACAAAAATAATCCTGATGGTGGTACTGGTCCATTATTAGATGGAAATGGTAGAATTATCAATAATAATGCAGAAAAAGCAGAAGTGTTCAATACATTTCTGTTCTGTATTTGGGAATAAAACAGTTGATATAGTCTCATCGTATGGTGACAACACTCTTTCCATTCCCCTATCATCTACGGAGGATGTTAAGCAAAAACTATTGAAGTTGGATACTGTTCAATCAGCCGGTCCAGATAACTTATGTACAAGAGTTTTAAAAGAGCTGGTTGAGGAGTTGCCTGGACTTCAAATGTTGATTTTCAATAAATCTTGGAGCACTGGGGAAGAATCAAGATTGTAAGCCATACTTATAGGATGGGGGACTGTATCCTGGGAAGTAGTGATCCTGAAAAAGATATGGGATAGTGCTGCATAATCAGCTGAATGTGAGTTCCCACTGTGACTCTGTGTCCAAAAGAGCTAATGTGATCCTGGAATGAATAAACAGGGGAATCTTGAGTAGGAGTAGCAATTGTTTTACCTCTGTATTTGGCACTGGTGCAACTGCTGCTGGAATATTGTGTCCAGTTCTCGTGCCCACAGATCAAGAAGCATGATGACAAACTGGAGAGGGTTCAGAGAAGAGCTGTAAGAATGATGATAGGATTAGAAAATATGTCTTATAGTGATAGACACCAGGAACTCAATTTCTTTAGCTTAATAAAGAGAAGGTTAAAGGTGACTAGATTACAGTCTATAAATACCTGCACGGGGAACAAATATATAATAATGGTCTCTTTAATCTAACAGAGAAAGGTATAACACAATGTAATGGCTGGAAATTGAAGCTAGACAAATTCAGACTGGAAATAAGGCATACATTTTTAACTGTGAGTAATTAACCATTAGTATAATTTATCAAGGGTTGTGGTGGATTCTCCATTACTATTTTTAAATCAAGATAAACTTTCCCAAAATAACTGCTAGAGCCTATTGCCTATGTTATACAGGAGGTCAGATTAGATGGTCATAATAGACCCTTCTAGCCTTAGAATCAAGGACTCTATGAACAGGTTGTAGTTTGGATACTTTATCAATAAATACACTTCTCCCTCCCCACCCCACCAGCACTGTGACTAGCAGGAATAAATTCTGTGTGTAATTTATTATGTATATGTCCTTTTTTGGAAATACAGACAACTCAAAAATAGCTATGCAGAGTTCCAACTGGATGTGTAAGCAGCCTTCAATAAGGAATAATGCCTCTACAAGGCTTGAAAAGAAGGGAGTTGAACTCATAAATATGTTTTGGTATTCAGATGGCATTTAATAACTGTGAAATCCTTGGTCGGTCATAAACACACACTTAGGACTTGATTCTTTGAGCCTTTGTTTGCTACACAATAGGGTGTGCAAGAAGAGGCTGTACAAGGGCACAAAGAAGGCTGAGTACTAGGCATAGGACCTCCAACCTGATTAGTAATGTCCCAAGTCCCTGGAACTCCCATTCCTTTACTTACTACTATTCAGTGATGAGGTCTTGTCCTTGGTGCTCACCCTTTCTTGCCCTGGCTAAAATGGTGACATGTGGGTGAAGAATCCACATTTGTGGGATGAAATGCAATCCATAGCATGTTAATGGGCTGCTTAATTGTACATTCTCTCCGTAGGTCCTACTTCTGGTACTAGCTTGGAATAACACAGGACTGCATTCCTCTGTGCTGTTTATCCCTTGTATCTCAAGTTTCTATATGTAGCACTCTCCAACTCCACAATGCCACATCAAACCTTTAGTTTTGGTCATGTGCCCTGTTGTTGCACAGATGTTTGTGTGTGTGGCAGTGGGAATGGGACCCATAAATCTCTTTCTTGAATCTCTATGCAGCATTCAGACACACTTTGCGGTTGTGCTATGCTCTCCTTAGTACATAGACTGTTTTATGGGGAAAAAATAACCTTACTGCAGATAGCTTATCTCATCCACATTGTGCATACACAATAGTCTTTTCCTTGTTAAAGGTCTACCTTACTATGAGATCTTTATGTTAAATGTAGATCATGGGTAGCATGAGCAGTGCACCAAGTCAACATAGCTGTGAGAACCTTAGTCTGAGTACTCGTCTTCCCTAAACACAAGGTGAATTGATTAGTTATTGATTTTTTTTAATGAAATCCATAGGGGAAAAGCTGTCAATAAGAATTGCTTGCTGAAGTAAAGAATACATTTCTATTGCCAAATCCATACATTTTAAAAAAAAACTTTTTGGTAAGTGTTTTAAGAGTTTTTGATCCTCCTTGCTATATGGAAATAGCACTCATATTACATCAGATATGCAGCAATGAGACAATATAATTTGTCATAGCATAATTACAGTGACCTCATTTTTCAGGTTATTTGCTAATAAACCAATACTTATGAAAAGAAACGTAGTGGGAGTTTGAACACTCACCAAATCAGTAACCAATAGCTATGTGTTCATGAAGTACCTGAATGAAAGTCAGATATTTTGTCACATTTGAAATATATAGACACAACAGATACAAAGATCAATAAAGGTTTCATCTAGAGCATTGGATCTAGACACTTTTGTTTAAATAGCAAAGCCACTTGAGAGCTGAGGGATATGTTTCTCTTGCATGGTCAAGGATGAAGGAGTGAACAGATTGTGTATTCTGTGTTCTGAAAGAAAATGTGTATGTTGAATATGTAACAAATGAACTAGTTAAAATGTGAGGTGCTGCTTTTGGTGGGTGTTCTCAAAGTGACAGCTTTTACTAACTTCAGGTTGAAGACTTAAAAAAAACTAAACTGTGGGCACTAACCAGTATGTTCTTTGATTGTCTAACAGAGCGATCTGCTGTTTAGGGATGTAAGCACGTGAAACCATGATTAGGTGAATTTACCTCATGTAAAATAGTATGGGTTTAAGTGTATTTAATCACGTATTTAATGGATCATGTACAGATATCACACATTCGCTAGTATTATATAAGCAAGTGCATAACCAATATAAATAGTACAATGGTTAGCCTAATTTTCAGGATGGTCTTTGAATAACTCTTTTTGGGAAGGAGTGTAAGCTGTTTGGCTTACCAGGATTTGGCTCATTGAGTAGCCTGTTGTTCAATTCTTTAAACATTCTTGGTTTTGGGTACAGGACAAGGATGATGTTAATACGAGTTATGATGACCCTGCCAAACACAATCAGAATAAACAAGAAAAGTCCTGATAGTCCCTGTCAAATACGAAGACTGATAGTGTGTAATGAGGAATCTTATATTTGGTTATATTTGCTATTAATATTTTCTAATGAATCGGAGGAAAGGGATGTTGATAAAGTATGCTGTCATCTTGGATATAAAAGAGTCACACTTCTGCCTTTGTGTACAACTTTGTTTGTTTACACTCAGCCAAATCATTGGCTTGTCATACCTCAAATGATCACTGGGTGTGGCACTTTGTACCTATGGTGAAATAAAGTTGTTCCTTGGATTTATCTGCTACAGCAAGCAGTGACTGTCTGCTTTCTTAGGTTTGTAAGGTAGCCTGTGGGCCTGGTTGGTTGGTCCTGAAAACCTTATGAGAGATGAGTACACTCCAATCTATGGCTCAGGATATCCTGGGGAAAGTTCACTTCCAGTTCCGTAAAATTTATCTTCACTTCTACTATTCTGTCCGGATGCAAGTCATTCTGTTTGACTTAAGACTGAGAACCATTTTTATGGTGACTCTCAAAACTCAGTACAACCATTTGGGGAGCGTGGTACTGTGCACAGCCTTTGCCTATAATCCTAGAGTAACTATAAACTAATGGTAAGATGGCTTGCAAGTCCTGTATGACTGCCTTTCATGCTGGTGTTCTGAACACCCAATTCTGCTCCCATTGAAATTAACAACAAAACGGCTGGGATCAAGCCTCAGGGCTCTTCGGCCCTGTACCTACAATGAGCTCTGCATGGAAAGCCCAATGCCTGCTGGGGTTTTGGGTGGGCAGAGGGTTCTACCAGCATGGAGCTCTTTGCAAGATTGAAAGCTTAGTTATTTATGTGTATTATTGTAGCATCTCAGAGCCTGAGTCATGGATAAGTATAGAGTTCATTTGTCAATAAGGAATCCGATTTTCTGAAGTCTAAATTAGAATTAAAATATTAACACATGGGGAAAAAATATTGTCCCTGAAAAGTTAGATGGTCAGTGAAGTATAATATGTTTTTTGTGATGGGATTTAATACTTATTCAATTAGATCATTTGGTATTAGATTCTATGGAACATTGTCTGAGTGCTCGGGCCATTAAGTTCCTTTTTTTCTCTTAGATTCTGCTCCAGCCATTATATCGCCATCTAAATTTCTCCAGTAACCTCAGTATGTTTTTTTTCTTTGATAACCATATCTACTAAGACCTTCCACGTGTTGAAGACTTTGTGTGAACAAGTATTACCTGAAGTCTGCTCTAAATTAGTTTTGATCTACTGTATTTTCCACTTATTACCTCTGATTCTATCCTCTGTGATATGGTGAAAGGGCTAACTCAGAATGACATTATCTTTGCCATTTCAGATGTAATATTAATAATACATTCCCTTTCAGGGATTTGGAATCCATGCTATTCATACGTCAGTTGTCCTCAATGCTCATCCCCGTTTACTTTTGCTATTGTATTACGTGTATCCCCCAAGAGTTCTGCAACATCTATCATCATGCACTGACCATTCATTAAACATTATCACATAGATGCACTTGCTAACCCAACTTTAGTTGGTGCAGATTCTGACACAATATTTCCATTTATAAAACCTTCTTTCAAAGACACTTTCACTAGGCAGTGAAAGAGTGTTCTGGACTGAAATGTAGTAAACAAGGTCTTGATTAGGAACAAGTGGGTCTTTTTAAAAAGTTTTGAAATAAATCAGTTTAACTGTTTCTCAATAATATGGGGCAAAAAAAGGTTTTTATTTTGTAGCTTAAAATGGCTGTAGGCTGGGATTTAGACCGAGTGGTTGCAGCACCTAACTTTTAGGTTTTAAGTAGAATTCATGATCCTTTTAGGTGCCCGGACTCCCTGTACAATGTAGAGGAAGAGTTAGATGCCAAAAACTAGCACACTGAGCAGACAGCCACCTAAGCTAGCCAGTAGGAAATGATGAGAAGAGGTTGTGGCCTGTGCCCTAAACCTCAATGGGGACTTAGGTGCATAACTGTAGACCAAAGGGAGAACCCCATCCTCCTCTCTGTATTCACAGCCTTGAATCTTCAAGACCCTGCTCGACATCAGGCAGAGTGAGGATTTGAACTCCATTTCCCCCCATATGCTGGATGACTGCTTTAACCACTGGCTATTAAACAAGGGGGTGGTGAGATACCAGTTCCTTCTCTGGCTGTGTTTTCTGATGGGACTTGTATATTGAATGTGCTGTAAGGTGGCCTCTGAGCACAGCTTTTAGATAGGTGCAGAAGTGCCTGTTTGTGAACTCCACTGGGATTTATGCATGAGTCTTAGGGGCTGAGCAGTTCAGTGGTGTCGGGACTAAGCTGTGCCAAATGGCAGAAAAACAGGGGCCTACAAATAGAAATTGAAGCCCTTAGGGAGTTTAGATGTTCACCCGGTAAGGCATCAGCTAAGCAGTTTTGAGGATCAAATCTTGGAATTCTAGGTGCTTAACTTTCACTTTAGGTGCCCAGGTGCCCCTTGTAATCATACTTCTAGTGTTTTTTACAAAGAAAGGGGAAGCTATTCTCTTAATAGCTTAATAGAAAGAATATCACCCTACAAGGCAATGCACAAGTTTTGAGTCCTACAAAACCCAGGAACTATGCTACATATTTTTGAGTGCATCTATTGACACCTATTGGCTATGTATGTACATGTATTATGGAGACCTGTAATACTTTCTCACTTATACTAGTGTAAATCAATTGTAATGCCATCAAAGAGTAAAACCTGTATAAGCATGAGAAGAATCTGGCCCAATTAGTCCATAACATCAGGAAAGCTCCACTGGTATTTCTTTTAAAGATTAGACATCTGTTATTTAATTTAGAAAAGTAATTGGTTCTCATGCAACAACCACAGTTCAAAAAGTCATGCGCTTTTTTCCAGCACACAAAGCTCTTGTACATGTGAGAAGCATAGGTTAAAGGTTCCTTCTGTAATCTTTGATATTATAAATCATAATAGTTCCTTTTGAATCTACTAAAAAGAGTCACTGAGATAAATGGAGGTTTGAGAGAGTTTTTCAATATTTCCCTTGAAGTATCCTCAAAGCACTTCAAACAAGATAGCTAATATGTTTCAAATGAGCTTTCCATTGCATTTTCTTAGGGAAAGCAAAGAATCAAATTAGCCCACCAACATCATAATATTTGTTAATAGAGCTAGTTGGGAAATTTCTATCTAAAACTATTTTGACAGGGGGAAATTTCTATGAACATTTCTACATCTTTTTTCTTTTTTCCAAGCAGCTTTTTGCTGCCTGCCAAAAATGCTTAATTGACAAGAAGCAAGAAAGTTCTTTAGACCTTTAGTCTAAGACGTGGGTCTGATTCTGATATCAACTACATTGGTGTAAATCAAGAGTTACTATTATTGCTGAGGGGTTATGACATGTAAAACTAGAGCCACGTCAGAATCAATTCCTGTGACTACAATAGAGCTGGGCAAAACCTTTCTGAGGAGTTTTTAGTTGGCTTACAGATGTTTTCAGCACTATCTAAAGAAGTACCCATCCCTTCTGGTAATGGGAATGGGTGAAGAAATTCCTTACTACAGGCACAGATGCCCCAATAAGTAGTAGAGTAGTGAGGATTCCCATGCTATTTCCTCTACTGACTTCAACAGGTGTCATTAACACTGAAACGTCTTGTAATAACAGATAATCATCCCTGTCTTTGGGTATGAGAGACCTACTGTACCAAGTCTAAGTAAATCTCCTTTCCTCAAGAAACACTTGTATTAATATTGAAAAGCCCAATGAGGCCTAGCTTAATTTAACACCAACTACATGCACCTGCGAGCTTGCTAAAATTGTTCTGCTTCATAGCTAGCTCTCCACTAATACCTGTGCTTCTTTTTCTGGCTTTTCATTTTCTTCTTTTCTTTTCCTTTATCATCTGGAATTTAAGACTGACCTTTCCCCTTTTTCTTTTTCACTTTAGTCATTTCCTGTGAAATTCTGGTTCTATTGAAGTAGATGACAAAACTCTGTCTACTACAGTGGGGCCAGGGTTACACACTTGGTCTGTTTTCTTTTGTCATCTAATTTTAAGCTTTGCCTTTTCCTCCTTTTCTTTTTTCAGTTTGCCTTTTTCTCTTTCTATATTCTCTAATTTAGGATTCCTCTTAGGGGGACTGATTCAGAATGCATGGATCTGAGTAAACAGACAGGCCACTGCCACCTTCACAACCTAATCATCATCAGACTTTGCCAGTGTAAGCTCTAGTGCCCTCATTACAGCCTTTCCCAAATGCCCTGTATCCTTGTGTCTGTGGAATGAAAGATCATTGTTATGAGCCATAGCAGTCTGTAAGCTTGCCAGTGAGGTCCGAAGTAACACCGATATTTTTGCTGAGCTTACAAACTCTGTCCTCCCAGTGAACTAACTTTGCCTTCATCTGACACAAATTTCACACACCTTGGGCATGCAGATCTTAGATTTACTAAACTGTGATTATGATCTTCCATAACCTCTTTATTGGATAGTGCTGGCAAAGGAAGCAGAACTTCATTTTCTGCACTGCAGGATCAGACCTCAAAAGTGCTATAAAAATTCATACTGTGATGTCTCCACTTCCATTGGTTCTTTTCTGCCATTCTCAGTATTCCCACAATCACACTTCAGCACTTAGATTCTTAGGCTATGTATATTTTTCCAGGAAAGCTGGGATGGTTTAACACATAATGCTCTTGCTTTCCAGCTTTGTTTATTTCTGAGCATTTTTTTTTGAACCTCACTACTCAGTAATTTTCATTTTCATGTTTCCCTTTGTTATTCTGGAGTACTTAGCTTTCCCAGCAACATAGACTTCAAGCAGTTTCTTTGTTTCATACACACTTTTCTGATCTGGAATTTAGGCCTGATGCCAAAAATCATCTGCCTCACTTCCTTGGTGTATATAATGAAATGTCTTTGGTATTCACCACTGCTATCTGTCACCACTGTCTTGATGCAACATGAAATAGCCTAACCATTTTGGGTAATTTGAAGCTATCTGCAAATCAGGGCTGGCGCTACCACTAGGCGACCTAGGCGGTTGCCTAGGGTGCCAGGATTTGCGGGGCAGCATTTCAGGTCCCTCGACACCATTTCGGCGGTGACGCTTAATCTTCGGCTGCCCAGATTCTCGGCGGCATTTCGGCGGCAGCTTCTCCCGGAGGTGCCGCCTAGGGTGGCAAAAAAGCTGGTGCCGCTCCTGCTGCAAATGTAAAGCTTCTCAAAGGGATCAAGGGAAATATTGGCTGTATTGTCCATGACAAAAATTCTTCAGTTCCTTTGCAAACGTCTAGTTTAACTCCCCCCAGTGCCTCCCCCTGCTGCTTCTGTCCTACTAAGGCAGCTTGTCTTTCTTTCTGTGTTCCTGTAGAGATGGCTCTTTCCCTTTGTTTCAATGGGGTTTAGCCTCCCTGCTCTAGCTGCTCTACTTTTGGCCTGCAGCTCATTTTCTCAGCAGAGCTTTCTCTTAAAGGAGATCATTTGCTTTTTGCCTTGCTTTTAGGCATGGCCTCTTTTTGATTTTACAACACTTCTCAGAGCCTTTTGCTGTCCTCTGCTTTTTCTCTTTCTGTTCATTCCGGACAGCACAGGCCAGACAAGGGCTGCTTCAGCACTTGAAAAGAGCGTGGTTGCCAAGAATACAACCCCTCCCGTTTTTGCAGAGAAGTTCCACTTTCTTCATTTATTCTTTTCCATTTGTTTTTTCCTACCAAGGTTGGATCCAGCTAATACCTATGCATGTATGAAAATCTCACTTAAGGTTTTTAGTTTTGATTGTTTAAGTCACACACTTGATTGTGATCTTTGTAAAATATAATTTTACCTGAACCCATTAAGCCCTATAGGAAATGTTTCCATTTGCTCTGATGAAAAGCAAAAGTACAACCTTAAAACATGTGGAAGTAATTTAGTCAGTACCTTTTTGTTCTCTTATGGGTCAATACGTACTGTATGCAGATGGAAGAGACTTCTGGAATGCAGAGAGCTTTAACAAAAATGTGCTCGTAAAACCTTGTTTTAAATTAGGCTAATGTGTTCTAATTGCAAAACAAGATCTCCGTATAAAAATCCATTTCTTGTAAGTTAATATGCTTTCTGATAAACAACTGAAGATGCAGTAAGTGAATCTATCCTCTTTTAAAACCTGGCTTTATGGGAAACACTGTAGCAAGCTATTTCTGAGGTTGATAAAAGTTCATCACTGAGGGATATATTTTCATCTTTACCCAAAATATTAACTTACTTCATCTAAGTAAATAAAAGTGATTTCAAAGCAAATCTCTGTGCATGGATACTGTTCCAACTTTTAAATTTGGGCCCACTTTTACATGAATTGGGGATATAGATTTGATCAGAACTCTCCCAAAATTTAAGGAGATTTTGTCCCAGGGTTTTGATTTTGCCCAGTATGAAGCCTGAATTAAACTCATTCCATTTACATCAAAGGGCTTAAGTTCAGGATCAGAAAGAAAGTACTGCAATAAAACTGATTCTAAATCTCCTAAATTAGAAGGTATTCATATCTGGGGTTCTCTTCATTCAATATCCTCCATATTTGTTTGCTGCTATACATATTCTGTAAAGTATTGATGGAAAAATTTGAAAGCTCGTTGTTCATAACCCTGAAGTACAGGTTCTTATTCAAATGTCTAGACCTGTCTAAAATCTGAATGGAACTGGCTCTCCTAAGATTCCAGAACTATTTGCTTTTACTTAGGCTGGACAGATTGCAAGAGGTGGTGTCTCTAGTACTTTACTTCTGCCTGGGAACAGGAAGTACAGGGGTACAAAATAATTTAAAAAAAACCAAACCTCAAAATGGTTCATATTGAAGTTTCAGGTGTTTGTCACTAGTGATAGGCCTATGGCCCTGGGCCCTAAGTAATGGGTCTATTGATTTAGGTTTCTAAATGCCTAAATCACTTTTGAAAATGCCACTTAAGCTGTAATGTAACTTAAGCACTATTGAAAAATTTACCCCTGTTCTTCCAGTATTTGCAAAAATGCACGGCAGATTTTGTTAACTGTTACATTTGCTTGTTTCCTTGCTTTATAAAATATTTATAAACTGAATGAGGTCATTAGTAGTTGCTATATTATTTCATCTACTCTTGCCCACTTTTTTTCCCCATTCAGTTGAAATGCAGGTGTGTTTTTGTGTGTGGACTTTTGTCTTTTTGTTTTTTGTAATTCTCCTCCCCTCGTATTATATTCTTTTGGAAGCAAATGATAAGTGGGAAGTGTCATTAAAAGCTGGGTGTGATTTAGGATATTATAAGTTTCTGGCACTGCTGTGCCAAAATGGAATTGCTTTGCCTTTCAATCATCAGAAATTCTTTCTCCGGGTTGACTTCTAATTTTTTTTTTTTAAAAACCCTTAAATATAAGTGGCCAGATACTCAGCTGGTGAAATCTGACATAGCTCCATTGAAGTCAGAGCTGTGCTGATTTACACCACCTGATGTTCTTTCCCTGTAAATTTAAAAATAACACTTTTTTTTTAAACTGAATATTCATCCCTTTTTGTTAGTGGTACAATATTTCTTGTATTCCAGTGAAAAGATCACATTCATTTCCTGTGTTCATGTTTAGGTTTAGCAATTATTTGTGTCCACAGTTGATTTATCTGTTGCCTTATTAGAAAATAATCCTCTTGTGTATCCTGCTGATTTTTGAGAGCTTTAAGGTTTGAATACTTGAGGAAAAAGGTAAAGCAAATGAACTGATGATGATACTTGTGATTCATCTGCCACTTTACTTTTGGGACCATGTCTTCAGTTCCTAAAAGATACTTTTCCAATGAAATGTCTCTCTTGATGTAATAGCCTAGTGGGGACAAGGCACTGTAGTTTTACCTCAGTGTAGCTAGTTAAAAACCGGATGGGGGGGGATAGGTTTGATATCCTGATTAGAGGGGCAAGAGGATCAGACCCCAAAACCTATTGTGTAATGAGGACAAAGGCTCAGTGTCCGCAACTCAGCAAAGCACTTAAGTCCATCTATATTCAGTCAACACTTAAGTCTGATTAAAATCTATGGGAATCAGGCATTTGCTTAAGTGCTTTGCAGTACAGGGGTAGTTTGCTGAATTGAGGCAAATGCAACTTCTTTCTGGGTGCTGTTTTTTCTTTGCTGTCATTATGGCAGGGTGAAATCTCACCAGTGTAGAAGATGCACACTCACCCCATACATCATTTAAGCTCTTGAATCAGGGCCTAAGACAAGCCTAGATAAGCAATGTGTAACGCTTAGTGAGGTCCTGCCATTTTTGGATGGCTTTTACCCTATGTATGAAATGTATCCTGGCCCCTTTTAAGTGAATGAAAGTTTTGCAACAATTTCAGTACAGTCAAGACTTCATTCATAGCATT
The DNA here is from genome assembly GCA_033296515.1 of Macrochelys suwanniensis. Taxonomy (NCBI): domain Eukaryota; kingdom Metazoa; phylum Chordata; order Testudines; family Chelydridae; genus Macrochelys; species Macrochelys suwanniensis. Next base: position 81,827,296 of record CM065779.1, read on the forward strand.
TAAAAGATCATATATGGTTCTTAAGAATGAGCTTGTGTTTCAATTATTAAAACATTTCAGACAGAATTCACTTATTGCCATTTCTTTCCATGGTGTTTGTGCTATTAAATATTTTAATATACAATCTTTTTCAATGAAATCCCATAGTATGCTCTACTAAATTTGACTGTTTCATAATTGTGAACTTTGAACCACTGTCCATTTCCACCATCTCATAAGTTAATGAGGTGATGTATGATGTAAGGAATGGAACAGCCAGCCGAATGATTGAGTAAAGCCTGCAGGATTTTAACATAAAGTCTGAAAAAGGATCACAGCCCTTATCCCTTAAGAAGGTAAAGACGATGAACCAAAAGCTGATGGTGAGAAAAAAACCCAGACTCAAAGGGTCTGTTCTGTTGAGATGAACATAAAAAGACTCAGATTTTTTTCCTCAACACATGTCCAAGCCTGGACTCTGAGTTAGGACTATCCTAAGCAGTCTTTCTTGAAAGTCCCCCACCCCGCCCCGCCCCCCCCCAGTAATCTCTGGAGTTAAGCTAGACATAGCACCTGTCTCCTCCAAGTTCAGAGCACCTGCTCAAAATCTTCCTCAGACTGAAGTCTAAACTCCACACCTCTTCTCCCATTATAAGCTCACTGAACATTGGTCTAAAGATGTCAAAAGATTCCAAGTAGTCCAAAGGAATAGAGTCATGCTGCCTGTTTCTCTTCAGGGGGAGATGGGGCCTTTTTAAAAAGTTACCTCCGGGGAGATGCTGACTGTCATCCTGCCTCATGTGCCTGATGGGGGAAGGGAAGGACTCCGGCATTCTGGTGATCTATAGTTCAGAGTCAAGGGGGACCCAGATGGCTCACATACTGCTGCTGCGCCTTCATTCTCCTTATCATTGCCTCTCCCTCCTGAAGGGAACTGGGGCCTTTACAAATGACCATCTACTGAGAAAGGCTAGAGGCCTCCTGTTGATGGAAGGAGAGGGGAGAGAACGAAGACATCCCTTAAATCCTTTAACTCTGTGTAACTTGCTATAAACATCTTTTGGGGACTAGTTCATGAAAAATGGGGTAATGCGCACAAGGCTCTCTTGTGGTTTTAATGCCACAGCTTGTAGCAGATGGGCAAGGAGGGGCTCCAACACAGCAACAGGGTTTAGAGCCATTACTGAGCCAATGGTCTCAATATCACTGTCTCCTTTAGAGGCCAAATAGATAGGGACTTATGGAATGTAGCAACAGTTGAGAGAGGATTAAAGGTAGCTGAGAATGAGTGAAGGCAGAAGAAGGGATGTTTCAAAAGCAGAATGTGAAGGATGTGAAAGTGAGCATACATATGAAATCACAATATAGCTTGTGTCCTGCACAATACAGAAGGCAGGGTTTCCTTAGTAGGGAAAGCCAATTAATAAGAAACTGGAGGAGGTGACGGGGGGAGGGATGGTGTCACAATTTGCAGTAAGTCTCTGCTAAAGTTTCTTGCTGGGCTTTTTCCTCTGCTTCTATTAGATTTGCAAGCTATTCTCTTGTGGCACATCTAATCATGTCTCCATCTATCCATTAAATGTCTCTGATGAAAATGCTACTTTAAGTCAAATCCTACAGTTTTAATCAGCCAAAATCCCAAAATACTTCCAATGGGAATTTTGCCTACAGAACTGATGTAGGCCCCTGGCTTGGAGTCCAGGTTCACATTTGATCTTTTACCTGACATCAGCCTAGTTTTATTTCACTACTTGTGATTAATTTGGTTTAAGCCAATTTGGCTTTGATTAACATCTCAACAAACCTAAATCCTTAAAAGCATATGCCTGTCCCTAACAATTAAGACTATGTTTGTAGAAGACCATAGAGAAATTTCCATTTTGGTGCATCTGTTTTTATTTCCTGATCTCTTTTGTTTCCTGATCTCTTTTGAAGTGTTTTTTCTTTTCCATTAATAAAAAGGCTGTTTTAATTTGCCTCAAGCAAACTGAACTATATGAAGCAGTAATGATCTGACCCAATATTGAATGCCTAATAAGATTTCTTCAGCTAAGCCTGAAATAAGCCCTAAGTAAAGCAAGTACTTGAATGCAGTAATTAACACACCTCAGTGGGAACTTGATTTCCTTTAAGGCTTCTGTGTTCAACCTTTATTGATCATTGAAGCAGCTTTAATTATTTTTTACCATATGTACATAGTTTCCAGCTGCTGCTCAGCAATTAAGCAAAGCAATTAACAACTTTCTTTGTTATTTAGAGACTTTAAAAGAAATGGGAAGATGTGACAATGTTTGATGCACTTGTTTTCATTGAAGACAAATGTGCCATATGGGCGAGACTGACTGGAACACTGCAACATGCTGTCATGCCTGGGATTCAAATTAAGGTCCTGCTCCCCAGGGTTGGCAGGTGATAGGAGAGCTGGGAGAAGTGAAATGGTAACTCCTTAAGAATGGTGAAGGAAAGAATTCCAACCAGCTGCATCCTTGAACCCAAGAGTGGTAGTTAGGCTTTGGAGTAAAAGGAGGCTCCATATCTGAGCACTGGATGATTGAAGGGGTGATCTAAGCCGCCTTCTGTTCCTTGACATCAACCAAAAAGGCAAAGATATAAATACCATAGTAATAAATATTAACACAATATTTGAAAAGTTGGAACCAAAATTCTTCTGTTTGGGTCCCCCAACCCTCTTAAAATGTTTCCCTGTAGCATCCTCCTCATCACTAGACATTTACAAAAATGACCAGGTAAGCTGTCCCTAAAGAGATCACATATAGCTGGAAGATTACAACTCAGGATCAGGTCCTTTATAACTCAGGACTGTAATCTGTTTATAGTAAAAACAAATAGAAGTTTATTAACAAAGAACAGAGATTCACAGATTCAAGTAAAAAATGGAAACAACAATGGTTGCAAATAAAACAAAAGTATAATAAACTTTCTAGAGACTAAAACTAAATTAAATAGACTACAACTCTTGTCTAAATCACTTTCTCACTCTCTCTGCAGTTTGCTGGTTTTTAGTCAATCCAGGATCCCTTCCTTCATGAATCATCCTACTCCACCCAAGGATGTTCCTCAGTGAAATGGATGACAAAGGGGTTCTTTTTCCTTCTTCTGACAGTCCAGTAAACTTTAGAAACATATCCTTTTTGAAGGGTACCTCCAGATAAGATGCTTCTCTTCAATTGCTTGTTCTCCTGTGTGCTGGCACAGTGTTGTGTTCACATCCCCATCCTCCCCTGTTTCGCCCTCAACTTGTTTTCCTGGTTACTCTATATACAAATAGGGTTTCATTTATTGGCTTTACCATGTTTAATATACATTTGTCAGAGAGATAACTACGTGCTTATTGTTGGGCAAAATACCTGTTTCTCTGTTTGGTTACAGCCTTTAAGTCTAATGTCAGTAACCATACATAATTACTCATATAGTGTTCATATATACACTTAATGATATTCATGACCATTTTCATTTGGTACCTCACCAGACACTTTTTAGTTACACACTTTGAAAGCAGTGTGCTAGGTGTAATGAGTGTGTCAGGCCTGACAGGAGTTGCTGGCAGAACAGTGGAACTTTGCCAGTTGGCATTGGGGCATTCTTAGGGTCACGGTGAGCAAATTAAGGTTGCAAGCGCAACCTTAAGTCTGGCATTTCCTAACTATCTGACTTTCCAACCTTTTAATGCAAACTGGGGGAAAAGATCATCTGTAGCGTCATATGACACCCACATGACCATTAGCTTGTCCTAGAATCATGAATGGTATAGAGCAGGTAGGTCAGGAGCTTTTGTTCTCCCTGTCTTCAGGTGCTAGCCTAGGAGTTGGAAGATACAGGTTCAGTTCCCTCCTCTACCACTGCACTATCCTTGGGCAAGTCACTTAGTGTGTCTGGGACATTAGTTCCCCATACATAAAATGGTTATTATACCTGCTTCACAGGGATGCTGCAAAGCTAAATACATTAAAGATTGTGAGATGCTCAGATACTGTGTTAATAAGGACTGTATTTGTACTATGAATAGAATTTAGCAACATTCAGAATAAGATTGGACACTTATGGGGTAACAAGGGTTGTTATAGTTATAACATTTTGGAGGAGATACTAAATCTTATGCTTCAAGTTTAAACTAATCTCTACATTCTAGTGATTGGGGAGGAGACTTAATGTGAGAATCCGATTAGTCCATATCTGCCTAATGTGATGATTTTATACCTTTTTTTTTTTCTGGCCACTATTGGAGACCGAATACTGGACTAGATGGATCTGATCCAATATGGCAATCCCTACATTCCCTAAACAGAACATACAGAAAGACCCAAAGAAGAAGTCTCTGGAGCTTGAAAGCTTGTTCCTTTCACCAACTAAAGTTGGTCCAATAAAAGTTGTCTCCCTAATATACAAAGATCTTTTTTAAAATATTTTTATTTTCCCAGAGAAATAGTTTCCTTATTTAAAAATAGAATGTAAGTACATTCCTGATCCTTAGAATGCTGCCTTTTCATTTATTTAGATCAGGAGAACCCTTTCTACTGATGTTTTATTTTTACTTAATATCATGCAGGCATATTCATATTGCATAACTAATGAATAAAATATGACCCATCACATGAATGTGCATTTCAAGCACCATTTGCTCTCAGGGCACTGGCATGTTAAAATGTTTAAAGTCTGCTCTAGCACCAGACTGTCACAGAAGCTGAAACACACGAATTCTCCAAAAGCTCTGCTATACATTAACATTTTATAGACTTCCTTGTTTTTCCCCTCTGATTGTGAAGGAACTGGCTTTCATGATGCAAAGTGCCTGCTACAATCTGACGTATGGTTCAACATCACTAACAAATTTTCATCAATCATTTATGTACAAGCCTATGTAGCATATGTCCAACTTTCTGCTTGTGAATGAAACCATAGTTTCATTCATACATTGTAACAATTGAATATGGTTCACCCCTAAATTGTAACCAAGGCTGCACCTATAGTTAAGGCTGCACTTCATTTTCCATTATACGGCCATTTTCAATGTATTATAATCTTGCCATAATTCAGCTGTTTGGGCTGAAATTTTCCATGCTTGCTGACTGACTCAGATTCAATGTTTTTAAAAGATTCAGTGAAAATTATCAAGCCATTTTGAAGAACGAGGTTAAAGAAAAATAGGTAGTCTTGCTTATGCCAAAACTACAGTCCATCCCTTTCTGTGAAGCACTCTAATGCCTCCAGGACCTTGAAATTTGGCATGGAGATGGTCCTGGGATTGGAAAGACGCTGTTTGCTCTCCTCTTGAAAATCCACCCAGATTTGGCATAGCTATAAGCACTGGAAAACTTCCATTTGCACTGGCTCGGTAGACATTGCTGAACATTCTGTTAGCAGTGAGCACTCTCCAGAGACCTCTCAACATGCACGCCAACTGCATTAAACATTCTTCAGCCCTCACTGAGCTGCCTACATGGTAGGCTTAGGCCTAGAGATCCAGACAGGGAAATGCTGCAGAGCAAGCACCAGTCTTTTAGCCTAGGAAATAGAACACTGGGTTGGGAGGTAGAAGGAGACCATTTTAATTTTAGTTTTCACTGAATAGTGTTAATTCTGCACACTTCACAGGACTTATAAATGAGCATTGCCTCATGCCTTAGAAAGCAAGCAAGCATTATTACAAGTAACTCATGTTACTGAGGCAGTAACTGATGTTGCACAAGGTCACTTCTGGAAAAACTGAGAGTATAACCCAGATCTGTAATATGGCAAGTTTCATGCACTGAGCCACACTGCTTTGTGAATGAATATACCACACTTGTGTGTTAGACTGCCTGTAATAACTAGACCACACTCCACAAACACACTCTCCTCTAGAGCCAGAAATAGAACTAGAATTGACAAACTGTGTTGCCTTCCCTTACAGCATCTGGGCCATCAAAAGGATAAGTCTACTCCTGCTACCACTTACTCCTTGTGATGAATTGGGAAAATCTATCTGTACAATCAATGAGAGACTCTGAGAGACTGTGAAATCTCTCTATGTATCTTTACCAAGTTGCACACTCCATTTTGCCTATTGCCTTCTGTTTTGTCTCTTTGCATCCAGGTTGGGCTGAAATATCAAAGACAGGTGGCAAAAGAATAACAAGAGTCATTGACACTGTGTTCTATCATTGAAATGGAATAGCTCTAAACAACAGACTGGCTCCAACCAGGAGAGCTGGTTTAGCAACGGAGAGGTCACTGTAATGTTATTGACATGTACTGTGACCGTATAGATCATTGATGCAATCAGGTCCTATGGTTGCACCAGGTTTTGTACAGAGGAGGTCAAGTCATGTGTCTATGGAAAGGTTGAAGTTTGCTGGTTATGATTATGCTGTCTGTATGTGTGCATCATTTTTGTATTTGAAGTTATGAATATTGGCTATGTACTTGTATCTCAATGTGTTTGATTCTAAGTAGCCTCAATGAAGCATTTGGTCAGCTTCTTGAGAAAGGACTATTCTCAGTAAGTGCACAATCAAGAAACACTTAACCGACAATGGACTTTGGGAGACGCCAATCCCCATCTGAGCTTTCCTGGGAATGTTCAAACTAACATGTAAACAATGGCGTCGGCCTGTAAAAAGCTGAATCATTCATGGACATGTGACTTGCCCAGGTGGCTACAAACTCCATCTTGTTGCTGTGACTTTGCACAGAAGAACAAAGGGGTTTCCGCCCACAAGAGAGAGAATATAAAAGGCCCTGAAAGCCTCTCCATTTTGTCTTCAGCTGGCTCAAGAGATGGCCTCTCCTCCCCAAGAGATGCCTGAAAGAAACTGAAGCAATGGACAGTAACTATGAGGGTGTGAGTGATTGCTGGGCCCAGACTAGGAAGGAGTCCAGTCTGTGAAAGAACCTTATTGGAACATCTCTGGGGGTGAGATTTCATCTTTAATCTGTTTCTTAATGTATTAGGCTTAGACTTGTGTGTTTTGTTTTATTTTGCTTGGTAACTTACTTTGTTCTGTCTGTTATTACTTGGAAACACTTAAATCCTACTTTTAATACTTTAAAAAAATCACTTTTGCTTATTAATTAACCCAGAGTAAATAATTAATACCTGGGGGAGCAAACAGCTGTGCATAACTCTCTGTCAGTGTTATAGAGGGCGGACGATTTGAGTTTACCCTGTATAAGCTTTATACAGAGTAAAATGGATTTATTTGTGGTTGGATCCCATTGGGAACTGGGTATCTGGGTGCTGGAGACAGGAGCACTTCTTAAGCTGGTTTGAGTTAAGCCTGCAGATTTGGGGATGTGGTTCAGACCTGGGTCCGTGTTTGCAGCAGGCTCAGCAAGGCAGGGTTCTGAAGTCTCAAGCTGTCAGGGAAAACGGGCTCAGAGGTAATCTCAGCACATCAGGTGGCAGTCCCAAGGGGGTCTCTGTGACTCAACCCTTCAGTCACCTTGGCAAAAAGTCACCTGGCAGGCTCTGTGATATTTTGTGGAAGCTGATCAGGGAGTCCCCTGACAGAGGAGAATGGAAGGTTATAAAAATGGAGGAACTGATCTCTTTTGGGATCTCTGGCCATTTTCCCCCAAACTCAAGATTAGGGAGAAGCAACCTAACATGCAGGGGCCTGAATGAGGCAAGGAACCCTGCCTATCTTCCTAAACACATATAGTCCTCCAGGTGAAGGGTAAATTAGTGATGCACATTGTAGCAAGGATGTTTATGACCTGTACTCTCCTGTGCTTTACATGAATAAGTAAAGGAACATTAAGGTGTTTGCACAGAGTCTAAGTGCATTAAGTGCTTCCCAACTACCTTGTGTCTCTGGAGAGAGTTAAACTGTAAACCAGAAGCGTAACACCTTTGGGGTGGAGTTCTGAGATAGGGTGTGTTTAAGCTATGAGGGTATGCAGGGGGAGGAGTAACACTGGTTCTGGGGGCCTAAGAGAGATGGTCTGAGCAGTTCCATTTCCACGAAGGGGTAGCAAACTGAGTCGGGGCCTAGGAAATGTGCCAGAGATGTCAAGGAAGGAACCAGTGCTGTTGCCTACTGGGACTTCAGATGCTTATACCATTCAGGGACATAGAGACTTGGATCCCCTCCCCAAGTAGTCCATTGGCTGGCTGGAAGGGAGCACCCACCTGGATCTGTGACAGAGGGTCTGTACTCAGAGTGGGCCTATGGACCCCAAAGATCTATGCACCATTTATACACTCAAATACTATTTTGAAGGCTTAAGTTAAAAGTAAGTATTGCACAGGCTTGTGCTGGCTGTGTACATGGGCTTATTTCTCCTCAGATATTTATAAAGTGCTTTAAGATTCTCTCTTGGAAGGCACTACATACGTGCAAAGTATTTTGTTTATAATATTGTCAAAATGCTTCAGAGTTAGTGGTTCCCCTTAAGAACAATCCAAATTAGGACATTATGGTCCCAGTCCTGCAAAGATTTACATAGATGGTCAACTTTATGCACTTTGAGCAGTCCCATTCAAAGAGTAGTCTCATTTAGGCACCTAATGTCCATTGACTTTAATGGGCATTAGGTGCCTAAATACACTTTGGCCAGATCCTCAAATGTATGAAATAGGCATGCACATAAGCCTTTACAGGAATGGGACCAATGTCAATGGCTGTAAAGTTATGAATATTTAAAATCAGCCTATTAACTTTGTTATTCAATTATCATTTTAAAAACTCCTCTCTAAAATATCTTGTCTAAAATGTCACAAACATGATGGCACGCAGTGGTATATAGATTTTACTCGCATTCGTGTGGGATGACCAGCATAGCTCCACTAATTAGAATTTTCTAGGTCATTCTAAATAACAGACAAAAGAAAATGTGCATAGTGTAGTGTGACAGATATCCTGGACAAACCTTATTCAATTAAGGCGGGGACATCTCCCAGTTAGTAAAAACTAGAGACAAGAAGCAGAAAGGACAAATAAGATACTCAAGATAATGGGGGATCCCAAATTCTTTAGTTCTCTCTTCTGGACTCTCATAGGGTAGGAACAGGAATTGCAATTGGATCCAAATGGTGATGTTCTGCTACGACAGTACTTCTAGCACTAGCAGATCAATCTTCAAAAGCATGAGTGTCATGTCTGTTGCTGTTTTGAATTCCTCTCCCCCAAGATGATCAGTCGTGAAGATTCTGGAATGTCAGTCTTCCCTCAGGTGCTTGGTTGATCTCAGCCTTGCCCTTGATTATTATGGTTTGAGTTTTGCATGCTTCCCCGTGCAGCACCTTCCTCAAAGATCATTGGACAAGTCAGGCACAAGGCCTATATTGAAGCCATGCAACTCAGTCCAATCAAGTTTTGTTTAGGTCATAACTGGCAAGTCTCAACTTGAGGAAAAGTACCATTTAAGCCAGCAATAATAAAAATATTCAGTCTTTTTCATATTAAAAACCGCCCACCCCCTGAGAAAATACAAAAAAAATAGACACCTAAGGCCACTTCTGAGAAAGATGATGTTTTACCTGAGTGGAGTGTCTTTAAACAACATCACTGGCTTATAGAAAATTCATCTATAAAATTAAATAAGTTAAAAATAATGAATGAGCAACTCCCTTGCACAATAAAGCCACCTTATCTTCTGAAGACTGACTCTCAGTAGATACTGTGAAAGATATTGTGAAATGGGTTTCATCTTGATAAGCTTTAAACATGAAATTTTACAGGTCTGAATACCATACAAAACATTCTTCTTGCATTAATCTAATGTAATTAGTCAAGGCCTAAAATTAGAAATTAAAACAAAAATAGGGGTTTTATTTATTTATTTATTGCATATTACATTTGGAAAATGTGCTGAAGTTAGCTGGTTTATACAGGTGTATCTGAGGACAGAATTTGGTCCTTAGAACGAACTCTAAGTGTATGTCTACATTACAATAAAAACACCCACCAGCTGACTTGGCTGCAGGGCTACTAAATTGTGATATCGATATTTGGACTCAGGCTGGAGCCCAGGCTCTGGGACTCTCCCCACTCATGGGATCCCAGAGCTTGGGCTGCAGCCAAAGCCCAAATACCTATACTGCAATGTTATAGTCCTGTGAGCCCCAGTCAGCTGACACAGGCCCGCTACAGGTGTATTATTGTAGTGAAGACATACCCCAAACTGTCCAAAATCTTAATGGTTAATGTTTGTATGCAGATTTAAATGTTTCAAAGCTTAACTTAAAGGTATGAGAGAAATTGTAAGTAGTAATATCCTATAATTTGGGAAGGGTGGCGGGGGCAGGAAAGTTGGCTTCCTTAACTCACCCATGTACAAAATATAAATTAAAAACAATTAAATTGCTCTAACCTATTCCAACTGAAAATAGAGGGACTTTTGCCACAGAAGTCTATAGGACCAGCACTTCTAATTGAAAGTCCCCACAGAACAAGTCATTTGGGAATACATTTTTTTAAATGATTGTAGAATATGCCTATGCATATCTGCCTTTGCAAGATTTTTGGCCCCTGATGTCAGCTCACTTGGGCAGTCATAATGCTGGTGTGATGGTAGGGTGTCAGCTTTCTTCTTCTTGAAGATGTCACTGTAGTTGCTATACTTGCGGGACAGTGCCAAAGTCAACTCTGGTGATAATCCCACCTGACTCATGGCCAGGGACCAAGGAGATGGGGAGGGCGTCAGGCAGTGACCATAGGCAGACTTGCTGAAAGAACTTGAAGAGGAATCTAACCTGGTACTCACACTAAAGGATGTGTGTGGATCATGAGCCACCAGCCACAAAATTATGGGGAAGTGTGGCAAGCAGATCATCCCGAACTGAAGGACTTCCCAATGGTCCCAAATGGCAACTTTCAGAAGCACCGTCTTCTGTCTCACTGGCCCCAACAACAGGAGTGAGCCATCTATAGTTTCCATTAGGTCAGGGGCCGTCTTTGATTGACCCAGAATACCCAGGGCTTAGGCTGTATTGGCATCTATGAAGTTGTCTGCTGCCATAGAATCCACCAGTGACCACTGTGGGGGAATTCAATAAGACTCCCCTGGAACTCAGAGGCAGACATATTTTAAGGTGTGCGGACCACTTACCATTCCTTGGGTGTGCCTTGGTGAGGAGTAGGGGGCTGTTATCTCAAGGCTCGCTTAGGCCAACTCCCTACCAGGTCTGGGCATGGTCATTTCCCAAACTGGCTCATGCTAGAGCTTGAGATGGGCAGTTGGCAAGAGTGTGGCCAGATGTTCCACAATAGAAACAGCCTGTGGTGGCAACAGTGTTCTTTTTTCTCTGGGGTCACTTGGCAGTGGGCATTATCCAGCTACATAGGAGTGGGGTCTGGTTTGGAGACTGGTACCAATAGGCTCACAAAGCCTATTGTTGAGGCATGTGACAAGGTCAACAAAAGCGTCGAGGTTGGTCGGGGTCCCCACAAGTAAGCTCATCCTTAACCTCCTCATGTAGTCCCCACCTGAACTGGGTAGATCTGGGGCACGTCTTTCTGCTCAATGTCAGAGACTAATCACCAAAAGTGTGCTGCAGAGGACGAGGCCAGTCCCTGCCCCTACTTGAATTTGCATGGGGCCTCCTCCACTGAGCTGGCATGGTGGGGATCATCAAGTATGGCAGAAAATGCCTGGAAAAAGGCATCCCAGTCAGATAACATTTTGGGTTGGCTCATTTGAGTGGGGGCAAGACCCAATCCAATACATCTCCAGTCAAGAGGCTAATAAGTCCTACCTTTTCCGTGTTCGATAGAGTAGGACCTAAGGCAGAGCAGAAACAGCAGGAGGAATTGGTTAATAACCCACTGAATTATTAGTGGTCCCCACTAAAACATTTTGGGATGTAGTCTGGGGACCCTGGATCTGGATACATGGCCTCAGTGCATGCCCGTAGTGCGATGTTCTCATCCTGCAGCTGGGCAGGCTGGTCTCACTTCATTTCGTTATCTGCAGTGCGCTGTGCCAGTTGGGTCTGCAGTGCCACATTTTCATCATGGAGCTGGGTGGATTGCCTGTGCAGAGCTTGCTTCTCTGTTGTGAGCTGTAACACTTGAGTTTGAAATGTGGTAAGCTCCTCCTGGGAGTGCTCAACCTGTTCAGGCATCTCCAGTACCCTCTGGAGCATGCTGGCCAGGGAGTGGCCCCCAGGGTGACTTTACCATAGGCTAGGATGGTGCAGGCAAAACTGTCAGGATCCAGACAAGGACAGTTAGGACCAAGAGTGGGGTCAAACCTGAGGCTGAGAGTATCAGGAGAGTTCATGGTCAAGTTCCATGCCAGGGCCAATACCCAGGGTCAGAGTCAGGTTTCAAGGTTCAGGTCAGGAGGTAAGGTACAAATTAAGCCAAGGTCAAAGCCAGGAGTTCAGGAGCAGGATTGGTCATGGCAACTACAAGAGATCCACACTCTTCCCTGGACACTTTCTGGAATGCCCCTGGGGTTTGTACAGGGTGGGGAGCCAACCAGGAGCTACGAGGCTGCTGCCAGTCAGACCTTTTGAGGTGAGATTTCCCATGGTCTGTGTCCACAGTGGGTCATGAGTAGTGGAGCACAAACGGGTTCTAGCTGCTGCTGGGTGGCAGCGCAAAGGTATCTGATGCTTGGCAGCTCTGCAGGCCCAGGTTTTGAGACCTACTGGGCCTCACAGTATGTGCCATATACACATTCATTAATACTAGCTAATAACTGCAGTAAGGAGCATTGATATACTTTGGATGCAGCTGGATATTACCTTAAAGGAACTTAACTTTTCATTCCTGAGCTGACCTTATTTCTCTACACCTGCTGGCAGAGAGCATAGACCAGTATCAGATTCACCTTTCTTATACCGGTTCAGACTTCTCTGCTAAGCTTGCTGTTGGGTAAGCCTGTGGGTTTTTTCCATAAACAAAATAGTGTAAGCAGGGTCTAAATGAGCTCTGCCCTGCCATCTTGTGGTGTACTGGGTAAAGACTTCAGGAGCAGTGTGTCTTTGCATAAACATACTTACTATGCCTAGCCCTTCAGCAGACAGAGCTGCTTTGTCAAGTGATCAGTTCTGGCTGTTGTGGGATAAAATTCACTTTTGTATTGAATGCCAGGATAATGAAATGTGAATCTTATTGTAGCAGGGCAGCAGAACTGTATTTATCTTCACACCCTCAAACAGGGAATGCTAACTTGAACCTCATTTGCTAAGCAGGAGGTAGGGATGCCAAATCCAAATGAAAGGGAGGGATAGGTATTCCTACCTGGTGATGTGGACTCTGTTTAAAGAGTCCTCCAGACTGTTTAACCCTTCCCTTTCTGGTGTTTAAAGATGGAGCTGATCAGACTCTATTGAGAATCCTTGTTTCTGTTCAGTGATTTACCAGAGCTAAACTGAGCCTAGATCTGGTGTATGGACAGTGTTGTAGTGAAAAACATTGTCGAGGCTGTAGTAGCAATGAGGTTCCCTGCTTACCCAGTGACATCACTAAGAGCTGATGACATGAAGAACCGGGCTAAGTGGCGGAACCTCATAACATGGCATTGCAGAGATAGCAGTGAGTAGCAAATGGCGGCAGAGATAACAGTGGCAGTGGTAAGACGACCTCCCACTCCACTTTCAAGGCATGGGGATGAACCCATGTGAATGCACCCCATAATTCTAGGACTTCACTGACCTTGGACAACCAACTGTGAGTTGGGTTCAGTGGAGGGAAAGGGAAGTGACATGTTAAGGGGCCATTCATCCATCAGACTTTCACACTGAGGTGGGACACTGAGGAAAAGGATACTGCCAAATATACTGTAGGGTGGATATTTATTTTTGATTAACATGTTTTTGAATTGTTGATGCAGTGTTTTCCCAAATTAATGCTGGATTCCCTTTTCCTTTTATTAAGTTCTCTTTTGTTAGATGCAGTGTTTGTGAGTGGGAAAGTATTGCCTCTAGAGGCACCTAAAGCTGATGTTTAGTTTTCCCAGATTACTGGGTGGGGGCTCAAGTCAGTTCTATTTTGAAATGTTAAGCATAAACTCTAGATATTGAACATGGTCTTTATTGTGACAACACCACATAGCAATTGTAACATTCAGGGCTGGCTTTAGCGGGTGCAGGGCCCCACTCGAAGAACGACGGCGGGGGCCCCCGCACCTACCCGCCAAGCAAAAAAAAACCGTCCTGCGGCCGATTTGTTCGGCCGAGCAAAAAAACTAAAACCCTCCCACCAGAGCGGGGCCCCTGGGGCGTGGGGCCCGATTCTAGGGAATCGGAATCGGCTTAAAGCCAGCCCTGGTAACATTACACTCTTAGGAAATGAATGACCAATGATTTGATTTTTGTTCTAAATCTTGTACAGTAACAATAAACAGCATGTCTTGCAAACGTTTAGTAAAATCCAAGTGTGCAAGAGGGTGAACCTTTGTGCTATATTGTGCCATTTGTTATTAACCAGAACTCCACATTCCAACAACTTGCACTACCGTATGTCCTTTTGTAAGTAGTCAACTTTTTACTGCATTTTAGAATAAAATTTGTTTTAACACTTGTGATTTCCCCCACAATACCTCAGCAGTGTCCTTGATTAAACCTCCACAGAACAGATAATTGCTCTAATTTCTTCTTCCATACTGAGTCAGTCTGCTTGACTTTACTGAGCACACGGTAATGGCTGTGTCAAACTGCATTTGGTGTTTTACGTTGTAGCTGTCTATTAAAGATTGAGATTAAATTAATCCTACTTGCAAGCATAGGTTTCACTTAAAATAAAAATGCCAGTAGTGTGTGCACAGGCACAGCCATGAGCGGTGAGTACAATAGGCCAGGGGAGGCTAAAGCCGCCGCCGACCCACCGCCAGATGCCAGGACCATGGTGGCCCCGCCTCTTCCCCGAGGCCCCCACTGCTGCCTGACTGAGTCCCTCCTCTTTCCTACTCCACTCCATCCCCCCACCCCTGCGAGGCCCCACTGCCCGCAGGGACACAGTGAGCGGCAGGCAGGAGGGCCTTGCAGGGAAAGGGGGGTGGAGGAGAGGAGGGATCCAGTGAGCAGTGGTGGGGGTGCAGAACAGGGAGGGGGGCCTCGTGGGAGTGGAGGCTGGGCCTGGGGTGGAGACTGGGCAAGGCAGGGCTCACGGGAGGAAGAGGCAGGACAGGGAACTAGCCTTCTCTAGGGGAAGCTTCACTTGCCACCCATGGGCACAGTGTAATCTTGTCCTCTGTATTTTCCCCTTCTTATTATAGATAAAGGATTAAAATTACATTTGTACCCTATAATTTGAAGATAAGATTCCATAAATGTTCTGACAGACAGGCTGCACTGGTTCAAAAGTAGTGAGAGATCTCAACTTGTGTATATCGTAATAGCTCAAATGAAGTGAATGGAATTGTGGCATTTCACGCCAGTTGTAGATATCCTCCTAGTATCAGCTGCAGCAACAAGTCTATTATGTAAGGTAGGCACTCTTATTTCTGACTCTTTTTGGGGGGTAAAGTCTTAAGAAGGAGGATTTAGGGAAAAAAACAACCGAACCCCTATTATGTAGGGAGGGATTAAACTATTGTAAATTTGAAATCTGTACAAAGGAAAATGAGAACTGTTTAGCGTGTCTGAAATTTACTGGATATTTTTGTCTAATAAATAAATTAGAGTTTCATTAAACACATATGCCTACTTCTGAAGATTATCCTGTATATTTTAGTTTACAAGGTGTTTATTCAAAAGATTCATGTATCAACTGAAAGCTCAGTTTTGCCTTTCTTCGATCTGACTGTCAGAGATAAGAAACTTAAATGTCATTCCAATCTGACCCAAATTCTTGTTTTTGATGTAAAAACCATGTGCGCTACAAAAAAAGCATGCCAAACTGCAACAATTCATTAATTAAGAATACGATAAGAATATTTTTATCCTAATCAAGGATGATCTTAACTTGCTGTAGCTGACAAGCAAAATATTCCAGAAAGTCAATATTTCCTTTTGATGTACTGTAAAATTACTGAGACGATAAAAGATAAGGGAAAAGCTTTTTAAAACTTGGTGCTGCTAAAAACAAAAGTAGAGCAGAGCAGCTTGATATCAGCGATATAATTCTAAAGTTCATCCCCCAACTTAAAGTCTCTCCATTACTATACACTCCCATGAATGACAATTAGGAACCTTCTCTAATTCACTCCTTGGTTTACCATGTCCCTTGTGCTCTTCCTTCATTGGAGACTTCACTTTGTCCTTCGGGTTGCCCATGTCATAATCTGTGAAAACACAGTTCATCCTAAACAGGTGGTAATTAAGAACGCAAGATGAATACAACTTAAATTCTACCTTTTGCCTCCTTTGTTTACCGAGGACTGCCATAGCTTGAATTCTGCACAGTCCAGAGGCACCTAAGAGATGATTAGTATACTGCAAATAAAAAAAAATCATTACAGTCCCCACATACCCTTTCTGTTCCGCTCAACCCTCACTCTAGTCGCCAAGCATGCTTCCCACTCAGCCTTCCTCCAAATCTTCATTGTTTGCAGCCTGGCATTCCAGCTCCTCACCTCCCATTCCAAGGAGGCTGAGACCTCCCGCTTTGCCTCTTCCTACTGCTCTTGCGGATACAGCTCTCCTGCATAATGTTCCTACTATCTTTCCCTGTGCTTTAACTGTCTTCCAACTTTTCTGCTTCAATCTATAGCGAGATAGAATCCCAGATGAAATGCCATTTTATGAAAATAAATTCAGGAATGAGGGAAATTAGGGGATTCAATCCCCTGCAGCATTTCTGACCTCTGTTGCTAAATTAACCTTTTTTTATATTAGTCCAAACTGGTAGAATTCGAGCATCTAAGGGAAAAGTTTTAAGAGTGCTGATATACTGTAAATCCTCTGAAAAGACAAGAAAACAGGGGAAAGGCAGAAGGAAGTGTCAGGCTTTGCATTCTGGGTCAGGCCTGGTGGTTGGAATCTTGGTTGAACAGGTACCAAGGGTCAAAGTGGGCCATAGAGTCAGGACCAGGCCAAGGGCTGCGCTGAAACTAGGGTCCGGGGGGCAGGCTGCAGGTCAGAACCAAGTTCAGAGTCTGTACACCAGACAGATCAGGATCATAGTCAGAGTCCAGATGCAAGTGAAAAGTTGAAGCCAGGTTGGAGTCAATCTGAGGGTCAGGAGGCAGGTACAGGGGTGAAGCAAGGTCAGAGTTGGGAACACACAAGGCTGAAGTGAGCTGGAACAAGGATTAGGCATGGCTGGGGGCAGGAACTGGATCAAGGGAAGGCTGGAAGCCTAGGGAGTCAGTAACCCCACAAGGCAGCAGCAGAGTTCCTAGCCAGGTGTTGCACAGACTAATTTGCAGCTCTGGCAGGGTCAGTGAAATGCCTGGGTGGGTGGGGTGGGAGTCATCTGAGCTGGGCCCTGCCCAGGGAAGCATGCCTGAGGGCTGAGTCGGTGCAGGCTCTGTTGGGGAGTGAGTCATGGCACCTATTGAGGGTCTGGTCTGGCTATGGGTTTGTCTCAGAGGAAATCCAGGACGCACTCTATCTGCGATATCAACAAATTCTTGGGGATGAGACTGAAAAGAGAGTCTCTTAACGTGTGGATTTCCCTCACAGACCAAACTGATTTGGCCAGAGAGAGAATTGTGCAGTGAGAAACAGTGTCAGCTGGTAAAAACAATTGCCTTCAATCTGCTAAAAGAGAACATATATAGAGCAAAATAACTAAGTTGCAGATACATCTGTTTTCAAACAATACATGTACTTTTTTCAAACAAATTTGGAACAATAAATTTGATGCTCATGGAAAGCGTTGGACTGAATCACTTCTTAACAATAGGTAGAAATCTGGGAATGGCAACGTAATCTTCCCACCTACCAGTCTGCCTCACACACCGCCTGAAGGGACCACCTCTAGAGCTGAGAAAGTAGTCAGTCCCCATATTCCATACTTACTAGCAATCTCAACAGAGGTCAGGATGTTGATTGAAACCAGTTATGATGATGTGATGTGGTTTATGAAGTTGATACCTACCCAGTACTACACTACAGCATTTCAATTCTCCTGCAGTAGGGCACCAAACAGGCAACAGATGAAGTTTGATCTCTATTGGCCTATGCTGGATGTGGACCTCTGATTCAAAGCTAACTGTGTTACCCGCACACTCTAGGGCACCCCACCTTTACCCTTCCATGGGCTTAAGGCCTAACCTGATTAATATAGGCACTCCCACCCTTTCCCAGTTCCTAGGGCTCAGGGTGTAATCTTTTGTGGGTTTGCAGGCCCTTTTACCAGTGATATCAGTAATATCCTTAACCTCTATTTATTAACTGTTGCCAAAACAGAATACATACACTAAGCCTACAATACTCACCACTCACAATAAGGCGGGAGAACATTTCCTGGTGGCCAGTGAAGTTAGATCATATGGGGTTCCAGCTTCTGCATGGTATGGTTGGCAGGGTGTTGAGGTCTGGCAGCTCTGAGTTAGGTTCCAAAGAACTTCCTTTTGGACCCCAGTTTATATAGCTAACACTTAGGTCCTACTTTGGTTAAGGTATAGCTATCATTTTAAACTAAAGTACTACAAGACAGTATTTTTCACCAATCCTAGCCCATTATGAAGCACTTCTTTAACCAATCAGACCCCACCGCCTCAGTTGATTTAAATCTTGCAAAATTAGTTATGTAACAGACAAACAATTAAAGAATCAGACAGAGACCATATAGATAAACCATAAAGGCAGAACAATAGAAGTATAGATTTCACAATCACAACTGTTGATAAGTGGTTTGTTGCCAGACAGAATGATATCAAACAATGTTTTCTTTAAACATCTTGAGATCTGTTTCTTTATCCAGTGATGGTGGGTACTATTAGGAGAGGAGCACCTTCTTAACAGCCTGGTATTATATTGTTTTCATGTAATTTTAGATGGAATGTGAGGATGTGACTCTCTGATTTGTAGCTCATGGCTGCTGTTGTCCTTACTGCTGCTTACTGCAGAAAAGGGCTTCAAACCTTGCAACTGTAGGCTCTTTGAATCCAAGGACTGTCTTTTTACTGTGTGCATTTGTGTTTAAAGTAATGGGGCCCTGATCAAGGCGTCTGGAAATCACTGTAATAGAAATAATACAAAAATAATAGTTTGTTATAGAAGAGGTGTATTTTATCAGTTATGCTTTACACAATACATATCTTTACACCAATGTATTGTAATTCATCTTTATTTCCTATGCATTCCTACAAGCAGTGATCATTAGAATGACTACTTCGTTGGCATGTTTCTGTCTCTAGCAATGCACATCAATTAAGCAGATGCTACCATATTTAATCGTCCTTGCTGTTCTGTATCACTGGGAAAGGTTGCTGTTGAGCAGCAATAGATCATTTCTTCTGGATAAGTTTCACATCTCTTTTTTTAGATGTGGACCCAGCCATACAGTTTCCCTTTGCAAGGATTCATAGTATTTTAGTGTTCCATTCTAATAATGGAGTTATTTAAATTACCTATATTGCTAGAATTAACAGCTGCGTGTGATGCTTCCAGTAGCCTGAGCTCCTTAGAGGTTTTTGGCTTTGTGGTGCATTATGATAAGGGGGCTTAACTTATTGTAAAGCATCATTAATTTATTAGTTGCCCTAGTCATGATCAGGTCCTCATTGCACTATGTGTTGTGCAAACACGCGGGAAGATATGATCCTTCTAGCCCCAAAGAGCTTAGAGTGCATCAGACATCAACCACTGCTAGAGGCAAGATACCAGAGTTGATGGACCGATGATCCCATGGGGTACCATTATAACAGTGCCTATGTATAAACCGATTCAATAGGTAATGACTGAAGAGAAATGTCGCCCATGAGAGGGGCAAGTCCACAATGAAGCCAATATGTCTTTGGATGGTGGAGAGCATAGCAGAGAAACATAAGAGAACAGGACAAAAATGCAGAGAGTTGTGATATGGAGAGCAGCCAGAATACAGACTACATTCAGATTGAAAGGGCAAAGGGAGTTAGCCAGGGGGAAGACTAGAGAATGGATCGATAGGGCTGAGGAGAAGAACGAACAGGATACAGATGACTGGTCAGGGGATGGTGACGATTTCTTAAAAGGTTCAGGAAACTTATAAGGGCTCATCCAAACCAACCCTGCAAACCTGCTGAGAGTCATACAGCAGTAATGAATCATGAATGAAAAGGAATGTTAGTGCAGCCTCTCTTTCCTTCTTTATCAGACTTATAGTGTTGTCTCACAGTAGAATACTTCACTGACATAGCTGATTTTATTGTGTGGGTTTTTTTGTTTTGTTTTTTGGGTTTTTTTAGGCTGCTGGACAATGACTAAACCCTTCTTTATGGCTCTCCCATGCCCAGACTAATTTAAAATACCTGTGGAGTTTCATATCCGGGTGCTCAAATTCCTCATTTTATGTTCACCATAGTGTGAGCATAACTCCCTTTATGCTTAGACATGTAGTAATGGCGGAAAAGATCCATTTGATGGCATCATCCAACTGTCAGACAAGAGAAACAGTGACCATGTCTTTGGCCTTTGAGAGCATTTGAATCTGCACGTACTACAGTTTGTTATTCATTGCTAAATATACTGGCATAGTAACTTAAAATGTGTTATCAGAGGAGTGATGAGCATTTATTGATTTGCTATATAGGTTAATTTAAATTGAACAATGTATGTGATAATCCATGTGACACGGCACGCTTAAATGATTATCATTAATCAGCCATTGTACTCTTGCACTCTTAAAATAAAGGGCAAAGAGGGTGGGACTGAAAAAGAGAGAGAGTTTAAAAAAGATTTACACTCTTTAGAATGGAGAGTTTTGGTTAGAGATTCTAAATCCATGTGTAAAGGGTGTACTATTTGGTAAAAGCCTATGTTGGTTGAATCTATCTTAAAGAAGGAGATAGCAGTGAGTTCTATTTGTGACTCAGTCTTATACTTCTGTCAAAGATATTTTTTGAACTGGAAGCCGTTCATTATGTAGGTGGACTGATATCTTTCTCATATCTCAGTATGACTTAGTTACTATCAAGGTTTAAGAGATCTTTGTGTTTGTTTAAATACACAAGCTTTGTACCTGCTATATGAATATTCTGAGCTACATAATTAAAGTGAGGACAATGTTAAAATGAAAAATTGACTTTTTTAGGAAAACTAGTGCCATTAAAAGGGTAAGAGAAATGCACTTCAAGGGCCAGTTTAACATGATTATTTTTTACTTAGCATATAAATTTCTTTGTGGAGAAATTTGTATTCTATAATTGAGCTTCTATAATACCTTATTGGTTACCCAGAAGCCAACAGCACAGTTCCCTTAAAGCAACCCAGCCTCATGCCTCCATCAAGACACCCAAGTCAAATATGATGAGGATTACTGAATATCTTATTTATCATATACAAAAATTCTACCAACCCCAAAGGATTGGACACATTACCTCCCAGGTTAATGAATATTTCAGATCTTACCCAAATACACACTTACAGCCAATTCTTATTAACTAAATTCAAATTTATTAAAAAATGTAGAGCATTGATTAAAAGATCAGTATACATAGAGACATGAGTACAATTCTTCAGATTCATAGCAGCAATAGTAAGCTTTGTAGTTGAGAAGAGTTCTTTCAGAAATAGTTCATAGGTTATAGTCCAATATTTATATTCAAAGTGGTCCAGTCAGGACTGAGATCTCAGTCCTTATGGCTTAGGTTTTCCCCGCATTAAGCCTCAAGCAGATCTGAGATAAAAAGGATTGTGACCCAAACATCTTTATACAGTTTCAGGCCTTCTTGTGATAGCTCAGAGTCCTTCGGCGAACAATAGGCACTCATGAGGACTCTGAAGTGAACCCATTTCCTAGGCATCGCCGGTAATTTTCCACACAGATTAACATAAGGCAATTGCTATTGTAATATATGGCGGGGGAGGGGGGGCAGAGTAGCTCCCTTTGATGGACACCCAGCCAGCCAGTTATCTGTAAAATCCCTCTTGGGCTGTTCTCTGCTTGCTTTTCCTGTAAAGGGTTAACAATCCCACAGGTAAAAGAAAAGGAGTGGGCACCTGACCAAAGAGCCAATGGGAAGGTAGAACTTTTTTAAATTGGGAAAAAAACTTTCCCTTTGTCTGCTGTTCTCTGGGCTGCAGGGACAAAGCAGCAATGCTGTAAGCAGCTTTAAGCCAGGTATGATTATAAATTATCAATTCATACCTTGAACCTACTTATCTGAAGCCTCAGATATGCAAGCAAATTAAGGAATGTCTAAAAAAATGCTATTAGGATTATTTATTTTATTTGTTATTGGCTAGTGGACTCCTCTATGCTAACCCCAGATGCTTTTGTTTGCTTGTAACCTTTAAACTGAACCCCCAAGAAAGCTATTTTGGGTGCTTAATTTTTGGAATTGCTCTTTTAAAATCTAACAAAAACCCAAGTTCCAGATGTATTTTCTTCTTTTTTTGTTTTTTGATAAAATTTACCTCTTTTAAGAACAGGATTGGATTTTTGGTGTCCTAAGAGGTTTGTGCGTATGCTGTTTGATTTGCTGGTGGCACAGTTAAATTTCCTTTGTTTTTTTTTTCTCCGCTCTTCCCCGGGGGGGGCTGAAATGTCATGAGGGTACCCCACTGGGAGGAATTCCCAAGTGCTCCTTCCTGGGATCAAAGGGGGCTTTTTGCATTTGGGTGGTGGTAGTGTTTACCAAGCCAAGGTCAGAGAAAAGCTGTAACCTTGGGAGTTTAATACAAGCATGGAGTGGCAAATATTAATTTTTAGAATCCTTGCGGGCCCCCACTTTCTGCACTCGGAGTGACGGAGTGGGGATTCAGCCTTGACAGCTATACATTTCAAAGAGAGATGAATACAGTGATATCCTATGTTTACAGTTCATTTAAACGTTAAGATGTCCTTTTGATCTCTGAATTAGCAGAATACAGCATAGACAGAGACTGTTTGATTACATTGTTGATCTCTACATATATATTGGTAAACACACAAACATTATCTACCACTATGTCTTTAAGTTTGAGTCATTTATCCTGCAGGATGCTTAACCCTTCTTGGTCATGCATCACATAGACCAAAGCACTTATTTGGATTATGTTGCTGGGTTCCCAAACCTCACTGATCACTAGTTGGCTAATTACACTTGAACTTCTTATGGGGAAAGCAAAGTATCCTCACGTAAAACAAGATCAGATAATAAAACAGTTGAGACCTTGCACACTGCAATAGCGAGAAAGGGAGACACACATTCATTAGATTAACTTCCCAGCCACCTCAATCTCCGATACAGGATGAACTGAGCAGAGATTTATTTTTTTATTTGATTTAGGGTTCAGTTTCTTTGATGCTTTTTACATAATTTCTACATATTTATGATACTTTTCACAGCATCTTATTTTAATAGACACTAATGATGTGCAGTGGGTGCAATTAAATTTAGGTGGGGCAGATCCTCAGTTAATCTAAATGGATGTAGTTTCACTGGTGTCAGTGCAGCTATACCAATTTACAGCAGCTATAGATCTGTCCCTTGCTGTTTACTGCAATATTTGAGGCATTCCCCATTTCAAGTAAAAAGTGTGAACACTGTGGATAAGATATTGCGACCTGTAACCCTGTATTCTCTCCCTACACACTACGGCAATGATATTTGCACAGAATATGCCTTGTGAAATCATATGAAAGCTAACAACGTGCTTGCTATTAATATCATTGTAAAATGCATGTTAACCTTATATGTGAAGTTACGAATACCCTCTGTAATATTTTACTAGAATATGTTTAAGATAAGACAGCCTAGCCTAGGCAAAGGGGATACACAGGTATGCACTAGACAAAGGAATGTGGGTTTCCCTGAATTTACATATTAGCAGTAAACAAAGCTCTCCAGCTCTCCAGCTCAACCAGCAGGGGTTACCCTGTTTTTGAACTTGGGAGACAGAATTAAGCTGGCTCCTGCACCCCAGAGAGACACAGGAGACTGATTCCCCAAAAGGCCTTCCTGACTTGTAAGACTAAGACATCCCTTTGGGGATATATAATTATCCATCTTGATCCTTAACCTTAGGAAACAAAGAAACTAAGTGATTTGATCTCTGTGAGTCCTGGCCAGACCGGCTACTAAAAATCTGGGAAGGAGACTGGGTAAAAGAAACCATATAGAATATATATCTCTATATGTCTAGAATATATATGTATCTTTCTAGATTGAGTTTTGAACTTTTAGATGCATGTTTTCCCTTTTATTTGCTTGTAACCATCTCTGCCTTTATATCTTGGTATTACTTAATCCCTGCTCTTTTGTTAATAACTATATTTTACTTTTACTATAAACCAATGCAGTGCTGTGTTTGAAGTGAAGGATGTATTTACCCCCAGTTAAATTAATAAGCTGTGATGTACTGACTGTCTAACAGAGCAGCAAATTTAATATTTTCTGTGAATTATATGATTAGGTTCTGTGCATTACAGAGACATTATCTCTGAGGAGCTCAGGGGTGGAGTTCACTGATAGTTATCTGCGAGGCAAGATTTGGGCCAGAAGACCCTAGAGGAGTTTGCTGATGAGGAAGACAGATTGATGTAATAAGGAGCTGACATAGTCTGATCACCAGCAAAACTCTCTCTTGCTGAGGCAGAGAGGTACCCAGAGCTGTGAACCACTGTGTATCTCTAGCAGCATGTTACTTGTATATACCAGGGTGCAGTAATGTCAATTACATCCTCTGCAAATGCCATGATTAAAGATGCCTATTGTAAAGTAAACATGATCTACCCCTGAGATGTAGTGCACTTGGATTCCACTTCTGCATGAGTTTCTCTAAATATGTGCTAAGATCTGAAGTCAGCAATTTTGTTTCAGGTCACAATATTTCATTTGACCTGAAACGAGATGTTTCATTTCCTGATATTTTCAACTTTTTCTTAAAATAACAGCAAGAGGAATTAAGGGCTACATTCACAAAACCACTAGATGAAGATGTGGTGGTGTCTCCTTAACTTTTAACCTAGTGGTTAGGGCACTTAGATTGTGGTAGACGGCAGGTTCAATTCCCCCTTCTGCCTCATGTCGAACAGTTCTCCAGAGAGTGGCCTAATCACAGGGCTACGGTGTATTCTGGGGGGTGGAGTGAGGTGCTCTCAATCTCACCTGTAGAAGCTGTTACAGTGTATAAATTAGTCATTAGAGAATGGATTTAAACTTGGCTCTCCAAGCTGAATGTCTTAACCTCTAGGCTATAGAGTCATTTTTTCACATGACTGAGAGAGAGTCACCCTAGAATAACTCAGTGTTTTGGGCACTCTTCTGTGAGGTGAGAGATCCAAGTTCCAATCCCTGTTCCATATGATGCCCGGCAGGAAATTGAACCTAGGTCCACATCCGATATGAGTACCCTAACCACTGGGCTAAAGGTTATGGGGCGGGGGCATGAATCAGCATTCATGTCACGCTCCCCATCAGTATCCAGCTAATGATCCAGTGGACTAAATTTGGTGATGAATCCTGGTCACGTGCCTCTTGAGGCAAGTTGCACATACACCAATAAGAAGGGTATGGGGGGCACCACATCCTCCTCTGGCCATTCTGTGCATGGTCCTTAAGTCTCCTTGTGAATGTAGCCTAAGATTTTTGGGGAGGACTGAAGGTATTTGACAAATTTATGTCAAATTTGCAAATAGTTTTGGGTTGAATTAAACTGCTTTTTTGGTGAATAAACTATCTGTCTGAAACATTTCACCTATCTCTACTTAACAAACTTACAGTACATAACAAAAACGCTGCAAAGCAACCTCAGCAGCATGCAAATCTTTTGATGGGGTGACATCAAAAGGTTCTGAGATGGATACTTAATTGAACTGTCCAGATCTATAGAGGCAAAGCTGCCCTCTGTCCCCACTCAATCTAGCTAGCCCTACTTGTTGTGTAGAAAAATTGGTAGCTTGCTTCCCCTCTGGTCACTTTGAAAGATAGACCACTCACTCTTTTCTGTGAGCCATCAGCCTCCTAAAATCCTGGCTAGACCTGTAAGGGGGAAGAAGAGTCTGAAAAGCAAATCTCTTCCTCCACCATGCTGCATTAGGGAGCAGCATGAAGCTGCCCACTGATGCCAGCCTTATTTTTCTGCATCACATTGTTTCCAGAGGAGGCAATGTTGTAAGTCACATGGAAAATAATTGCAGGACATTTGCGCAAGTGAAAGAAAGTAATGCTAGTCAAAACATGCAAACACAGTTGTGTCTCTAAGAATTCAGCAAGGTCTCATAAGGGACTTTGTGAGCTGCCATCTTGATTTTTTGTTTTAGAGGAAGTAATGTTGTGGTTTTATTAATGCTTATAGTTAAACTAAAATAGCATTTAAAAAAGACTTCTAAAGCTGCTGAAGAGCTGGCAGCTGCTATTCTGGCTTCCTTCCATCTAAGGAAGCAGTCATTGCTGTAGAAGCTAAACGCTTTGTTTTAGTTTTAAAATAGCTCTTGGATCATTAGCAAAATTTAAGGCATTTGAAAAACAAATGAAAACTTGGGAAGATTATAAAGTAGCCATTAGAGCCGGATGGAAAACAGAATTTCTGTTCCATGAAAAGTTCTGACACTTTAAAAAAAAATCCAAATTTGGAATGGAAAGCTGAAATTTGAAATTTCCTACCCAATTAACTTTTTTTGGGGGGAAATTATTTGGGACCATCAAAACATTTCATTTTGATATTGGATGGTTTTGTTTTAATAATGTTCATACATACTATAAAACACTGGAAGCATTATTTACATATGTAAACATATCAACCCCAATATTTTAATACAAGTCAAAAGAAAGTTAATTGAAATAAAATAAAATACTTATCAAAACCAAAAAATCAAAATGATTTATTCTGACTTTTTTCCCCATCAAAAATTTCATCAGAAGTGACCTGTTCCCTCAGTGTTTCAATTTTGACAAAACTCCATATTCCAATTGAAACCTGTTCAGTCAAAAAACATTTTACTAGCTCTAGTGCTTTCTTTAGAATGAGGGAAGCTACAGGAGTTTCTGCAACACACTACTCAGTCTTGTGAGACTCAACATTTCTGATTTTTTTTAAAGATAATCTAATGCTACAAGTATGTTGAGTGTTCAGCTAAGGGTTAAAAACACTGGACCTGATCCTCACAGTCCATACTAAATTGTCTTTTTGTGCTGCTCCAGAAGTGCAAAGGGGCCATAAAACTGTCCTAAATGGGCAGCTGAGAATTCAGCATAGGAAAATTTATCAGCTGGAATAGACCTGATCTTCCATATTGCTGTATAGTTAGATATCCTACATTTTTTTCAATGTCATTGGCATTCTGCTGTATGTGGTTGACCCCTGGGAATATCTGTGTATAAATTACTGTGTCTTCATATATAAGTAATGTCTGTCGAGTTAGTGGCTGCTATACCTTAGCAAAATTTTTCACCTGAATAGTTTTTTTACTGAAAAATACAGATTCAGGGTAACAAACTGTTGGTAAATTCAGGTTGATTTTGGTGACTAGATTTGGTCAAAAAGAAAACTGTTTCAAATATGTCAAAAATGGTTAATTTTGGTATTTCTGAAATGAAACATTTTGACTGATTTGGAAATATGTTTTGTTTCTGAATTTCCCTATATTTTATTTTAAAATATTAAATGTTAAAAAAACCCACCTAAATTAAATGTTGAGAAAATTTCACTTTGGATCAAACAAAACATTTTATTTGACATGAAATTACCATTGTGACCCCCTGGCAAGGGCATATGGATTATTTATAAGAAATCATATATGTGGCAAGGGTTTGCTGACGATCAGAGGTGGTGTCTGAAAAAATATCCAGAGTCTTTGGTGAGGTTTTATTCAGGTTAGCTGTCCAGAATGTCCTTAAAGGCACTCTTTAAAATATGATCAGGCAGAGTGCCACACTCAAGTCACTCTTCTGATGGCAGAAAAGCTGAGTCAAGTCACATGTAAACTGGTAACCAGTAAAGCAGGCCAGGAAACTCCCATTGAAATGACTTTCTGATTAAAATTGCAGTTTCTACAAAACCAGTATTGCTGATTTTTTTTTTTTGATTTTTTTTTTGAATTTTCAGTCAGGAAAACTGACAAAAGTGTTTCAGGTCAGTTTAACCCAAATTAAATTATTTCAATTTGTTGAACCCAAAATATTTATTCTAGGGTCAATTAATGGGAATTGCAGTTCTGACGCTGTCATAAACATACAGCTAAGGGGTTAAGATTCCTCCTTACCTTTAAAGGGTTAAGAAGCTCAGATACCCTGGCTGGCATCTGACCAATAAGGGGACAAGATACTTTCAAATCTTGGGAGGGGGGAAGGTTTTGTGTGTGCTCTTTGTCTGGGTCTGTGTTCTCTCTCTGGGGCTATGAGACGGGCCAGGCAAGAAATCATCTTCTCCAACCCAAATCTCCAATATTACAACAAGTAAGGTAGACATTGTGTATTAGATTTCCTTTTGTTTTGCTTGTGAAGGTTTCCCTGTGTTAAAAGGGAGGTTTATTCCTGTTTTCTGTAGCTTGAACTTTCCCTGGGTTAGAGGGAGGTGTTAGTCCTGTTTTTCTGTAACTTTAAGGTTTTGCCCAGACTGGGGGATCCTCTGTGTTTTGAATTGAGTACCCTGTACGTTATTTACCAACCTGATTTTACAGAGATAATTTTTACCTTTCTTTTTAAATAAAATCCTTCTTTTAAGAACCTGACTGTTTTTCCATTGTTCTAAGACCCAGGGGCTGGGTCTTTGATCACTTTGTAACCAATTGGTTAGGAGATTATTCTCAAGGTTCCCCAGGAAAGGGGGTGTAAGGGCTTGAGGGGATAACTTGGGGGGAAGGTTAGACTACATCTCCTATCATGCAGTCTTTCCTCTGAGTGGCATGGTGCATCATTGGAGTCTATGGCTGTAGGTGCATCATAGGAGGTGTAGTCCAGCCCCATAAGGCTCCAGAACTATGATCCCAGGAGGCAATGCAACACCTTAGGTGAATATTAATGTTGAACAGACTCAAAATGCTTAGCTTCAAGTCAGTTTAATAATCCAAAATGAAATGTTTTGGGAATATCAAAATATTTCATTTCAATTGAAAATGCTTAAATGAAATCAAGCAATTACTACTCATGCTTGATGGAGACCACATCCTGAAAGAAATATTTCCTGAACCTCCTCTTTTGGCCTTCAGACAACCCAGCAACCTCACCAAGCTCATCAAAAGCAAGCTTCCCACAGACCACCAACTCTAAGCAGCACCAGATCCTGCCAGAACAACAGATGCAAAAACTGCAGACATATCTCCACTGCAATGATGATCAGTACCCCTCACAACACACCTTTCAAGATCCGTGGATCCCACACATGTCTTTCACAACAGGTTGTGTACCTCATCCAATGCATCAAATTCCCCACACCAACTCTGTGGGTGAAGCCAATCACTACACTCTCAAATGAACTCACACAGAAAAACAATAAGATAAAATCACCCTATCACCAATGGGTGAATACTTTTTCAGAGTGATTGCTCCATATCTGACCTATCAGTCCTCGTCCTCAAAGGAAACCTCCACAACATCTTCAAAAGATGAGCACAGGAACTTAAATTCATAACTGTGATAGACACTAAAAATCATGGTCTCAGACACTAGTTTCATGACTCTGTGATGTGGCTTAACTCCCATCACTTGCAAGGCTAGTGAATGCACCCAATTAATCATGCTCTGTACTCATAGGGAGGTGAGTAGCTAAGTGGCTCCTGGCCTTGGGGTGCAGCTAAACCACAGTAAGTAGACTGATGGAGCTCAGTTGGGGAGGGGATGGAGAGGATGAGATGAGACAGGTCTCTCTGGCTGAGACCCTAACCCTGGGTTTCTAACAGACCGATACAACAGGGGCAGCTTAGGCTTCTGCCAGGGATGCCCCGAGAAAGGGTTTTGCAAGTAGAAGAACACGACTTCAGTAGCTCAAGGGGGCAGAAGTATTATTCAGATTCATGATACTCTGGAAGGGGTTTGAACTTTGTGACTTGGCTGGAGGGCTGAGCCACAAAAGACCTGGAGCCAGAGGGAGACAGGAGGAGCTCAGGATCCCTGTGACATATGCCCAGATGGAAGGGGGCACTCTAAGCTTGAGTGTGCTCCCCCACAGGTTCATGACAATTTGTAATCTGCTAGCTCTCCTTTGTCCTATAAGTACAGAGGTGTTAATTGCCCACTTCATTTTAAATGGTTTCTTGCAACTCCTTATGCTTATCAATCTGTGGCACCTTGTATTTGGATGTGACACACTCTGATTACCTTTTCTAAACCTAAAGAAGAGCTCTGTGAAGCTCAAAAGCTTGTCTTCCACTAACAGAAGTTTGTCCAATAATTACCTCACATACCTTGGCTCTCTAGATTAAATGTTTCATTTCTGAAAAGCTTTGATTCAGTATGTGATGCTGCTAAACCAGATGCCAGCTCTTGTCAAGTCTGTAGGCATCAGCGGAGCACTGACAAATTCAACCAGACCAGCTCACCTGTAGGTTAATATTGTTCAAGATAGGTGTTAGACTTGTAAGAATGTGTTTAGACTCTATGAAATGCTTGTAAATTGCTGCATGCTTTAATCTTACTTGTAATGTCTGTATCCTGTGCTATAAGGTAATATGCAAGTTTTGCTTCATAACTGTAACAATGCCTGCTCTGAGCTTGTGGACCTAGGCAGGAAAATTGGTTCCCCTGCCCATCCAGAAGAACTATCACGACTAAGTGGGCCATTGTCTTTGGTGATCTAGGGTACAAATTGATCTCAGGTAAGTGACTGATCTCTTGGGACTGGGAGAAACCTGAATATTTTGTGATTTTTGGTGTAAGTGCCTATTTATCACTAAATCCAGCTTTCCTCGGTGGCAAGATAGATGGGAATACCCAAAGGGATTGTCTGTGACTCCATAGTAAGACTTACAGTGATCCAGGAGTTTGCATTTGTTACTGGGTTGGTAAAATCTAATTATAGCATTATAATTCTATTATGGCACTCTCGGTCATGAGCCATTCCAGGCAGCATGACACAGTATTTTGCATTCTATGAAAAATTTCAATATTTCAACTTTTTGTTCTGGTTTGGGACACAAGCAAATGTTGGAATTTTCATTCTATGGGCAATTTCAATTGTCACTCAGCTCTAGTAACCAGCTAGCCTGACTGACTCTAAAAATCACTCTCCTAGCTGTCATATGGAGGGGGTGTTATATGGTAACATTTAAACTGAAGGACCAACACTTTGTATACCTTCAACCCCAGTAGGTGTTTCTGTAGTTGCACTATGTATGCAGAACTGTTGTTACACTGGAGTATCAATGAGCGCTACCTCACACCAGCTGTTCAGATAAACTGTAGAATTAATGATTTTAATGGAGACGACTCCTTTTTGTAACCGTCACCGTAGTCTTTTCTGCTGCTCAGACCATGTTTAAATACACTTGTGGACATGCTTCTTGGTATTTCATAATATAGCATTTCAACTTTTTTCTTCTCGTCATCTGCTCTGGCTTAACCCTTTGCAGACAGCAGACGTATATGATGTTGCTTCAAATATTCATTTAGCTAGCAGATTGGAAAAGTTGTAATACTTTGCAGACCTTTATTCTTCTTGTTTTCAGCACAGGAGAACATCAAATCAACCACCAGCAGGTATGATTTATGATCATTAAATCTAAAACTCATTTAGTGCTCAAACCTTTTTTAAAAAAATGGCTGTAATGGAAGACATAGTGTCAGAAAATGTGGCACAGCAATTTGCTGGAGTAGAGCATATAACCCTGGCTGGCACATCTTCAGTCAGACTTCAGTGCAAGATAGGAAAACCAAACACTTCCAACTAGCTGTCGGGGAGTATGAACTTGAATATACATTTATTCAAGCTCCACTACAGGGCAGAAACCACACAGGCTTAAGTTTGTTTTGTTCCTAATGTGAAAGGCAATAAGAGCTTCAGAGGAATGTCAAGCAGGTCAGAGGAATATCAGGACCTGATGAGGTTGACTCACTGTACAGACTGGGAAATCCTTGTCTTTAGAAAGAGTGATATGTAGTACACAGTAACCATTCACGAAAGAACCCAAGAAAGTGCAATCACTTACTACCTAATAGTGTTTTCGTACCCTTGGTTTTAATGTTTTTAAAATGGCAGTGGGCTAGTAAGCTTGTCTAAAAGCACTAACTAGATCTCTGGCTTTATAATTAAAGTGAATGCACTGAATTGGTTGGAAAACAATACTCAGAGAGTAGTTATCAATGGTTTACAGTTAAGCTGGAAGGACATATCAAGTGGGTCCCTACAGGGATCTGTCCTGGGTCTGGTTCTGCTCAATATCTTTATAAATGATTTGTATAATAGCAGAGAGTACCTTTATAAAGTCAGCAAATGATACCAACCTGAGAGGGGTTGCAAACACTTTGGGGGACAGGGTTAGAATTCAAAATGATCTTGGAAAACTGCATTTGTCCTTATTGAATTTCTATTTATTTCATACTATTTCTGGAAAGTACTACACTTAGGAAGGAATAATCAATTTCACAGATACAAAATGGGAAATGACTTAGGAAGGAGTACTGCAGAAAAAGATCTGGGGGTTATAATATATCGCAAATTAAATATGAGTCAACAGCTTAATACAGTTGCAAAAAAAGAAAACATCATTCTGGGATATATTAGGAGAAGTGTTGTAAGCAAGACACAGGAAGTAATTCTTCCCCTCTACTCTGTGCTTATAAGGCCTCATCTGGAGCACCGTGTCCAGTTCTGGGCACCACACTTCAGCAAAGATGTGGACAAATTGGAGAACGTCCAGAGGAGAACAACAAAAATGATTAAAGGTTTAGAAAACATGACCTATGATGAAAGATTGAAAAAACGGTGTTTATTTACTCTGAAGAAGAGAAGACTGGAGGCAGGGGGAACATAAGTGTCTTCCAGTATGTATGAGGTTTTTATAAAAAGGATGGTGATAAATTGTTCTCCTTATCCACTGAGGATAGGACAAGAAGTAAAGAGCTTTCATTGCAGCATGGGAGGTTTAGGTTAGGCATTAGGAAAAACTTCCTAACTATCAGAGTAGTTAAACACTGGAACAAATGATCTAGGGAGGCTGTAGAATTTCCCTCACTGGAAGTTTTAAAAAATAATTAGACAAACACCTGTCAGGGATGGTCTAGATAATACTTAGTCCTGCCTCTGTGCAGGAGACTCAACTAACTCTTTAGGTCCTTTCCAGTCCTAAATTTCTATGATTCTGTGTAACAACAAAATTAACAGAAAAGACAATTTTATCTTTTTAATGGGATATATAGGGAAAAAGTTTATCTTTCAAAGGAAGAATCCTGCTAAAGAGAGAATATTTACTATAAGTAGAAAAGATTTGTAGAAGAAAAAATATTTTTTCATATTTTAATAATCTATAATTAGCATTTTTCTCTAACCACCAGTAAAATTAGGTTTCCTCTACTATTGATTTTATTAGTGTCTATTAAATATTTTAAGTATCCATTCGTTGTTTGATTGAAAGAAAAAAATAAGCTGCAAGCCAGATATCTGATGTTTGTCCAGCAACTTTTTATTTTATTTTATGGTATGTCCGTGACAAAGAAGCACTCAGCTATGCTTACAGAAATACTTAGGGTGAAATTCTTGCACCACTTAAGTCAATGGAAAACTCCCACTGGCTTCAGTGGGGCTATAATTTCACCCATTAAGTTTTTCAAATACTCCAATCATGTGATTTGTGCTTATGAAACGATTTCTGTTTATTTATATTAAATGAGTAAATGCGTACTTAAAAATCAGTCTTTATATGTTTTATCTAAACCTCCAAAACTTTGGTCTAAGACCACTAATTGAATCACAGATTTTGAGGAGGAAAAGAGACTGATCATCTATATCATTAGATCTAGTCTGCTTCTCCTTGCTGCTTTCAAATTGTTTCCTGCGTTATATTTTCCAGTTCATTGTCCTTTGGTTCAGGAAATTCTAATCTAAATCTCTGCTACTGAAAGTAATATACTACATTTATGTTTTTTAAAAAAACAATCACAAAGGAACTAACAAGATATATAAAGGAACTGATGATCTTTTGTAACTCTTCTCCCATACCCTCCTATCCTAACATTTTTTTCTTTCCAACCCTTGTTCTCTTATGCCTTATTTAGGCCCTATAACATGGTGACCACCACCCCAGGCTCCCTTGTGGCCAAAGGTCACTCCGCAGCATCCTGCCTCTGTTTTCCCTCTCTTCACTGGGCAAAGATCCCCCTCACTCTTCCCTTTTAATGGGGGAAATAGAAATGCTTGCATTCTTCACTGTATGTGACACTGCAGGGCTTCTCCCCATATTAACAAGCACTCACTGGGATTCCTAGTTTCCTTTAAGTAGGTTAATTTGTTCAAACATAAGCACATCTTAAAAAAAACAACTCCTCCGCTCACCCTTTGTCATAGAGTTTCACAGCCTCCCCTCCGAGGGGTCTGTGGTAATCCTGCTTCTTGCAGCTTCCCTGTCCCAGCCAGTTTCCCTTCTTATAGCCAGCTCTGCTCTCTTTCTGGGGCATCAGCCCCAAGGCTACCTCCCTGAGCACCTGGCCCTTCCCCCAAGGACTTACCACCAGAGTTATCTTCACTCTTCAGTGGTTCCTTTCCCCAGACACTGCCTGTGCCAGTCACTCCTCCCCTTCTTCTTTTTGTGTTTTTTGGTGAAGCAGATTCACATGCTAAGTCTGAGTGCTAAGTACTGGGTCCATACCTAATTCAAGAATTAAAGACTTTCACCTTTCCCAGTATTCTTAAAGAACTGCAGTGTTGCTTTTTTATAGGTCCCCATTTGCTTGATGCTCTTACTAGGTGTTGCCCTGAAAATTTTGATGCTTTAAGGCCTCCAGGTTTTTCATATACATATCCCCTTTTGATGGTACACTGCTTGTACTTGCAAAGGAGATGATCAGCTGTTTCCTGGACCTTGCACATCCCATGTAATCTATTTTATGTTTGTTTGTTTGTTAACCAGACAATCACTGGCTTGATTTTTTAAAGTTTTTTTTCTTTTGCATCATTCTGCTTGTTTCTTTAGTTAGATGAACCCTGATAAGAGAAACACGGCTCATTGGAGCTAAGCAAGAAGCTTCCTTCTGCTTCCTATAATTATATCGCTGCTTTTCCATGGCTTAGTCATAGTGCCATATGCTGATAGTCGGAAATCCATTTCCTGTGCAGAACATGAGTCTTCTTATATGGATGAAGGAGGCTGGGAACATTAATCTAGTAATCACGAGCCTAGTGTGCTCATCTGTGACTCCTACTCATCGGAAGCCTCATTGTCAGGGCAGTATAAGGAGCTTTCCAACTTTTGTTTTGTGGTAAGGTGAAGCCACATGAAGTCTGCATATTGAAAGAAGAGAAATGGTTAAAATAGACAAAAACAGACTCTCATGAGAATGCATAGGCCCAACCCAAGCAAACTAAAACCTAATCACCATCACACTGCCTTGACTCAACTTCCATGCCCTATATAGGGCCCAATTTTACTCAGTATGTTCACACAAGAAAGCACAGAAAAGTAAATAGCCTGATTCTGTCTCAGTTATAAAGGTGTAGCTAAGAAAATAATTGGACCCATTAGGACATAAGAACATAAGAACGGCCCTACTGGGTCAGACCAAGGGTCCATCTAGCCCAGTATCCTGTCTTCTGACAGTGGCCAGTTCCAGGTGCCCCAGAGGGAATGAACAGAACAGGTAATCATCAAGTGATCCATCCCCTGTCACTCATTCCCAGCTTCTGGCAAACAGAGGCTAGGGACACTGTTCCTGCCCATCTTGGCTAATAGCCATTGATGGATCTATCCTTCATGAATTTATCTAGTTCTTTTTTGAACCTTGTTATGGTCTTAGCCTTCACAACATCCTCTGGCAAGGAGTTCCACGGGTTGACAACTCATGTAAGGCAAACAGACTTTTGTCTCATGTCTGCTGCTTTGTGAAAAATCTGCATCCTTGGAGCAAACTATAGGAGGGTTTATCCAGATGGAGTTTAGTGGTGTTGGAAAGGGCTTGCATGGAGCAGGAAGACAAAAATAGAAATGTATTCCATAAAGGGAAGAGAGATTATTATTTATTATTCTCATAGTATGAGGCACCATAAAGTCACATCACAATGAGCAGTAAACCCAGCACATGGGCGTCATTGGCCAGCACTTTTCCTCCACATTTCAGGGTCTTCGCACAGCCTCGGAAAGTTTGCCATGCTGCATGCTATCCACTGAGCCACAACACTGAGCCACACTTGCCACAGGCACCAGTCCCTGCAAAACTGTCATCAGCAGTCTTCCTCCACTCGTCCCACCCACATGTCTTGCAAATGCAAGTTTTCTCTGTCCGATTGTCTTGATATCTGGTATCACCCCAGTTATACCCTAAATTTGGCCAAGTTCCTTTTCATTAGCTATGGCACAGCAATCACCTCTAGCATTTCAGTTTGAAGGCAGAAAGCATCTTAATGTCCTAGTTTCTTAGTGTTCATGCAAGACGCTGGAGAGAAAAGACTGCACAAATTTCAATTTGTGCTTTATAGTGGCCGAGTGTCACTAGAGCAGCAGTCACAAGTCCAATTCAGATATCTAAGCCTCCCTTGTAGTTATTGTACCCAGATGTCTGAAGTGCTCAACACACTCCAATGGCTCCTCAGATTTGGGTAGGAATTTCTTTGCAGTTTCAACAGATTTAGATTTCACTAACAGGCAATAAGTATGGTTTAAAAACATAATGCAATATACTAAAACCAATCCGAAAACTGGGTTCACAATCTTCAACTCCCTGTGGGAGCAGGGGAGGAGAGGAGGGAAAGAAAGAAAGCACTGTCAGAACAAATAGCATAGCTGGGTAAGAGTAGGTGATGAGTGGCTTGCAAATGGTATGGCAGTTGGGCCTTCTGCTCCTTCAACCTATAGAGAGAAAGACTAACAGTTCTTTTCAGGTTCTAAATCATTGTGATACATGTGCCATAATGTGCTGAGTTAAGTTGCATCAAATAATGTGACATAACCAGATGTGATCCAGTTCTAACTGATGTGCAAAACTGGAGCTTTTTCCCTGGAGGGCAAGAATAGGTTGGGTACCCATGGGAAGTGTTAATACAATGGTGATGAGTTGATAGTTTGAAGCTGCAGACAGCCTAATATCTTTACTATGTATTTCTCGTTCTTTTTGAATTAAATAGCATCATTGATCAGGATTTTTTCATAGCTGAGTTCCAATCACATTTCAAAACATAACATATTTGTCTTGTATATATCTTTATTTCAGTTGTCGCAAGTTACAACATTACAGAAACATGGCAAAGAATATATGTATTCTTCTAGGGTCACCAAGAAAATCAAGTCTACTGGTGAGTGTGAATTTTAATTATGAATTGCTATTCCCAGGGTGGGAAGGGGCATCATAGTAAGTATCTATTCAACACATCATATAATCTGTTTACTCGTTGAAATTCAGTTGTAACACATTAAAATGCAATGCCTCCACAGGACTAGCATGGTTAAAAAAGTTAAAACGTACTCAGAATCTTAATAGGTATTATGTAGGAGAAAGATTTCTATTTTATACTAATGACAGGGTTGGACCCATTAACAAAAGTGAACTCAGTGGCTTATATTTATATAAATATACATATGTGTGTAACTCCCACTAGGAGTTTCCCCCTTATAGTGCCACCCTATCTAGGTTTTAATATTTAATAATACATATTTTATTATCATGTGTAATCTACTGGATAGGTAAGTAAAATATTGCAAAACATATCCAGATTTTAGCTTATGCCTATAAATCAGTTTACAGACTCCAGTTCTGTTCAGTGATGAGTGTGACATCAGTTGCAAAGAGTATGTCAGGGAATCACACTGCTTGGGAGCTGTTGGTTCTATGTGGATTTTGCACTTCACAAAGCTGGAAACAAAATTACTAATGTTCATAAACACAAACAATGACTTAAAATGCCCCGTTAACTTGGTAATTTGGGGCAGTCAGTACACAAGCTTGTAACACTTTATTAAAAATTTTATTTGCCGCTTACTAAAATATCCTAGGTATTTTTTCCTTAATAGTCAGTGTACTCATCTGAGGGATTAGAGGAGTTTGTTTTGGATAAAAAGGGTCATGGCAAGAAGGGCATAATTATATACTTAGTTAAGGCCATAGGCCTAGAAGCTAGAACTGCAGCAAGAGACAGGGAACAGCAAAGCTCCTCTGGCATTTTTCTCCAGGGTAGTTCAAGGCCACACGTTTCAAGTTTCTTAATTAACCATAGCACACTAACAGTACTTTAGTGTAAGTTCCTAAAAATAACAGTCACCTTTTCTGTATGCAGTATTATTTGCTGTCATGCGGAAAGATCATTCAAACTAAGTGGCTAGTTTTAAATGTTTCTTCTGTACTATTCATTGGTTATACAGATTCCACGGTAGAGATTTCCACGGTAGAGATAAAAGTAGTACAGGAGCAAATGTAGAAAATGCATTAATTTCTCCACCAAACAACTGTTTATAGACCCTGTCATCAGACCCTGTTTTGATCTAGGGAAAGTAAAAAAGGTGAGCATGATGCCATACAATAGCAAAAATGGAGTTAAAGTGTGTCATGAACTTAAAAGAAAAAAATAAAAACAGTGGTGAAGGATAATATTTTCTGATGCAAAGGATTTTGCAAGCACTCTGATCTTTATACAAAGTCAAGAAAAGAAAGAAAATAAAGTGTTTGGAAAGAAAATTTTCTTTTTAAAGCTGCTTATTTTCCATATTGAAAACCCCTCACCCCTCAATTTCCATATTGAAAACCCCAGTAGAAAAACAGTTCAAGGTTTGAGGTCTTCAGGGTTTAAATCCCTACTAAGGCTGGGCCAATATCTATGTAAACATCTTGTGGGGAGAGAAGAGGAAAACTCACCTTTTTCTGCTCAGGTTAACCCTTGTATTTTCATTCTCACTCGACTCATTAGTGCAGGCGTGGGCAAACTATGGCCCAGGGGCCACATCCGGCCCTTCAGACATTTTATTCCGGCCCTCAAGCTCCAGCTGGGGAGCAGGGTCGGGGGCTTGCCCTGCTCCGTATGTGTTGTGACTCCACGCAGCTCCCAGAAGCAGAGGCATGTCCCTGCTCTGGCTCCTACATGTAGGGGCAGCCAGGGGGCTCCGCACGCTGCCCTTGCCCCAAGCACTGTCTCTGCAGCTCCCATTGGCTGGGAATCACAGACAATGGGAGCTGCAGGGGCAGTACTTGCAGATGGGGCAGCACGCAGGGCCGCCTGGCCATGCCTCCACGTAGGAGCCGGAGGGGGGACATGCTGCTGCTTCCGG
Organism: Macrochelys suwanniensis; assembly: GCA_033296515.1. Classification (NCBI taxonomy): domain Eukaryota; kingdom Metazoa; phylum Chordata; order Testudines; family Chelydridae; genus Macrochelys; species Macrochelys suwanniensis. The sequence continues at coordinate 81,866,577 of CM065779.1, forward strand.
GAGTTGCTCAAGGTAAGCACCATCCAGAGCCTGCACGCCTGACTCCCTCCTGCATCCTACCCCCTGCCCCAGCCCTGATACCCCTCCTGCCCTCCAAACCTCTTGGTCCCAGCCCGGAGCACCCTCCTGCACCCCCAACCCCTCATCCACAACCCCACCCCAGAGTCCACACCCTCAGCTGGAGCCCGCACCCCCCCACACACACACACCAACCCCCTTCACCAGCCCAGGGCGCCCTCCCGCACCCTGAACTCCTCATTTCTGGCCCCACCCCAGAGCGGGCACCCCCACCCGGAGCCCTCTCCCGCTCCCCCACCCCAACCCCCAACTTCATGAGCATTCATGGCCCGCCATACAATTTCCATATCCAGATGTGGCCCTCAGGCCAAAAAGTTTGCCCACCCCTGTGCTAGTGGGTGTCAAAAGCATTCTTACTGGTGGTGGCCTTTTCAAGGTTGAATTGAAATATAGGTCTCAGCAACCACCACCAACCTACCACCTTAATTAATATTACTGTAGAAAGCTGCAGTGGGGATGTTCTAGACCAGTGGTTCTCAATCTATTTACCATATGTAGCTCTCTGTGTTATGTGGGCTGCAGCTTTGTGCTGTTTGGCCCAGAGTATGTCTACCTTTATGGCCCCGTATCCTACCTGTATGGCTCTGAGGATGTCAAAGGGGCTGCAGCTTTGTGCTGTTTGGGCCGCAAGTGGGCCATGGGTTGAGAACCACTGTTCTAGACCAGTGGAAAGGAACCCATGAAAGTAGGCTTCTATGTCACTTGGGGAGTCTCTGTATGTGAAGGGAATCCCCAGGTAGCCAGTTACGCCAGCCTTACACCAGGCTGTTTACAGTAATGCTGAGACTATATACATGCAACTGGTTTCAGATCCACTCTTTCTTACCACTATAATGGCATTATTCATGCACTGTTGCTTTCATAACCCCCTAAAGCTCTGGGGTTCCAAAAGGATAATGTATGACACGGTGTTGTCAATTCTCACAATTTTAGCAAGCGTCTCACAATATTTAGTGTATTTTTTTTAAAAAGCCCCAGCTCCTGGAAACCTGCGACTAAGTAAGAATCTCAGCTTTCTTTTTTTTTAGTGTTCCAGCGTTTTTCCACATCTGGAAGGGCCAGAAACATGTGTGACCCAAGTGCACTCTAGAGGCTCATTAACCCAAAAGGCAAATAAAAGGAACCCTCAATTTATTTTATTAAAATCTCATGGTTATGAAGCCAATCTTCTTATTGTTTGGGGCTGACTCATGATTCTTGAACACTTAGGGCTGGCAGTACTGGAGACTGGAGTTAGCCATCCACCCCAAACATTTTGAAGAGTTGGTTGTTATCATGTACAAATTCAAAAATATGTGTAAGATTTTAGAATGTCCAGACAGGAAAGTCTGGCAGAGGTCTTTTATGTGCTCTGCACTTTTTCCACTCCTGCAACATGAAGAATCTTCCATTAAGCCCTCAGGCTGTGAGTAATCCTAATCAGTTGTGCATGTCTAAAATGATAACATGTAAAATCTATGAAGTATAGTGCTGGATATAGAGTTTCTACCTGTCCTCACTTCTTACAGGCAATATGCTGAAGGATCAGAGAATCTCTCTATAGTTAAACACAAATAAATGCATGAAGCTGGATTTAGGTTTGAACTCAGAAAGCATGAGCAGCAGCTCTATGATTCTGCAGGTGCACTGCGGGAAGGGAAGAAGAAGGCTACTTTCACTCTTCCCCCTCAAAGCACACTAGTGCTGAGGTTGGCATAATTTGGCTTTTTATATGGGATAACTTTCCAAGTAAGTTGCAAGCACATAGGGTTATTGTGAATCTTCATTAAGGAAATAGGCCTAAAATTGCTACAGTATAGTGGATCATTGCCTTTGTAAATGAAGCTGATGGAAGCTCATTCGTTGTAAACTCCTCACATGGTTTATGATTCTCCTTGTTCAATACAAACTCATCATATATAACTTGCAATTTATGGGCTACAGTATCTATCAAAGCTCTGTATTAAAAAACCAAGAAACCGTTTGCACTTAAACCATTTTGGGAGCTTTGAAATATTGATACTTTCATAGGCTCAATCTTGCAAGGTGCTGAATACCCTCTGTTCTTAGATACAATTTGCCCTGTGTAAGAGGCAATGTCCCAGGAGCACAACAGGGACAGAATTGTGCCTCAGAGACTTGAATCCTTCCCTGGCTAGTATAAGATTACTACCACCCACCACGCTACTGGTTCTCAGCTGTGCTGGCTGGTGTGTTGTGCAGCAGAATCAAGGTCCTACCCACCCTGCATAGGGGGTATGGGAAACAAGTGAATACCTTGGCCCAGATCCTCAAAAGTATTTAGGCTTTTAACTTCCATTGATTTCAGTGGAATACCTTTGAGGATATGGGCCATATATCTCACTTACCTTACCACACCCAAACCAAAGGTCTGAGTAGACTGTGCAGGGCATAAAGCAGATGAGTTGGGCTTACTTCCCCTATTCTTCTGCATAGATGTGCAATGCCTATTTGATACATAGCTGGGAGAGTGGTTTTCATCATTTGTTATTGTGACAAGTACAAGATTACTTCCCTCTCTGCAATAGCTCGGTAGAAATATTTCTTTGCCCCTGAGAAGATATTGATCCACGCACACCATGAATCTTATGGAAAGAACTCTGACGTGCTTTTGGATATTGCCAAATCATGAGACATTCTACATAAACAGGAATTCACACCACCTAATTTGATTAACACAACCTGACTAATTCCTTCCCTTCCCTTCAATTGTAAATCATGTTGGATTAGATATATCTTTTGCAATTAGCGGGAGGCCATTGTTTTTCATAATGGCCTACATTAATTCTTAACATTCTATTGAGAGGGGTGCATTGTGTTGCTTTCTATGCACTTTTTGTAACTAACAAGTTTGGCATTTCATGCTTTTTTGCGTTAACACTCATTCTTTTTATTTCAACACAAAGGGCTAGATTGGACCAAAGAGAGAGACTAAACTGGGCAACAGCAGATGTCAAGATGCAGGTGTGTTTTAAGCCCTGCCCCCTCGGGGAGTTAGGTGCCAAAGTTTGGGTGGAGGGAGGTGACTATTTCTGTTTGGGATCCACAGCTGGGAAGCCTATCCTGGAGTCAAGTGCCTAAACCATTTCTTCCCCTCTTAGACTACTGGTCTATAGAGTAAATGTATATCAAGCTGGGGTGTAAATCTACAGCACGCTAGCATACCATACCCTACAGTATGTGCGGACCCTGCTACCACACACTAGAAGTTCTCTACTGTGCTTTAATCTACTCTGAATGGAAGGTCAGTGTGCACTAAGGAACTTCCAATGCACAGTAGCAGGATCCATGTGGACAGTTAGGGTGCATCATGCTAGTGTACTGTAGATTTACACTCCAGCTTGCCCTTGGCACTCACCATTCATCTAGACTATCCCAATTTTCACTCTTTCGGGCACAATGTGTATTTAATTATGTATTTACAGTGGAACAGCTTCAACAGGACAGATTCCCATATCAGAATATTGTTAAATTCATGGCATACAGAGAAGTTAGATAAAAACATAAAATGCTGTTTCTGGGAGTTTGCAATGTAACTGTAGCGGGGCAGTCACCCTGCTCTGACCCTGAACGGGTTAAAGGCCAGCCCTTGGAGAGGGCTGGAGCTGAGAGCCAATGGGATAAGGCTGGGAGACAACCAATCAGGGCGAGGCTGGGCTCTATAAAAGAGCTGCAGAGCCAGAAGGCAGAGAAGTCTCACTCTAGCCCTGGAGTGGGAAGGCTAGCTGCCTAAGAGGAAGGTACATGAAGCGGAGCAGTGCTGGGGAAGGGCAAAGTGAGCTGGGGAGCTCCAGCCTGGTAAACGCCCAGGCTGCAGGCCTTGTTGAAGGCCTACAAAGGTACTGGGGCTACAGAGGTGCAGCCTGGGAATAGGCAGAGGCAGCTGGTCCTAACCCCTTGCCAATGATGAGCGGCCACGACAAACTGCAGTTTGCCCTAGTGAGCGGGGGCTAGATGACGACTGGCAGTAGCCACTGAGGCAAGGTGGGTGTAGAGGGTTGGGGGTTCCCCTGGGAGGGGAGACCCAGAGACTGGGGGTACTGCTGGGACTGAACCCTGAGGTACAGGGGCACCAGGGTCTGCGAGGGACATGGGAGCCAGTGGCAGGAGAGACACCGGCCAGGAGGAGGTGCTCCATACGCTGGAGAACTAATTCCCAAGATGACCAATGGGAGGCACCGCACCGATGAGTCTTTGCTTCGCTATAGTAACACTACTTTATTCCTTGAAATCCAGAATCTTAACACACAAGAACCAAAACCAGAGTGATAGACAAAGAGGAATAACCTTGTTAGGCTGGCTCTTTGCAGACTGACTGCTGAAAGATCGAGGTTGTGCACTTTCCTACAGTGCCCTTAGCCTGTAAACAAGACCAGGAAAAACCTGTGAGAATTTAGTGATAACTTATAATTTTAACAACAGTTTTCAATACACTACCAATATCACCATATTCATGGGAGGCATTCTTCTAGGAAGTGGGAGATCCATATTCAAACCCCTTCTTCTCATCAGGCAGAGGGGATTGAACTGATGTCTCCTACAGCCTGGGAGATTACCCTAGCCTTCAGAGACCCAACTCCAGCCTAAGACACAACATCTACATAGCTACTTTTAGCACAAACCCAGAGAGCTCGAGTCTGTTGAGCCAGGCTAGGTAGCTCATTGCTATGGGTTGTGTAGACATACCGCCAGGTCCCTAGACTAAGGTAGCAGTCAATGTTCCCTCTAATTTTTGACAGGCCATGTGCGCAAAAAATGTCTTCTATACAAATTGTTGTGCTTCTGTGCAAATTTTTGTGCGCGCAGTGTTTCGCCATGTGCGCGGGGTTTAGAATCTGTGCGCGCGCACACGCACACAGTTTAGAGGGAACAGTGGTAGCAGTGCACATTTCTGGGGACAGAAACTTAGATACCTGGGGAACTTTAATGTTGGAAATTTAGGTGCCAAGGGATGTTAGGCACTTCCAGAGTTAAGCAGCAGCTTAGCAAAGGTTTTGAGGATCTCACTGACACCTACATTTTTGGACTTAGGCACCTAACTCCTAAAAAATTGCATATTGAGTCTGTGGCAGAGTTGGGAGTTGAACTAAGGGCGTCTAACATCCAATTCCGCTTGAAAATGCAACCTTCTGTTTCACTTACATTTAGGCATTTGGGGTTTCCTATTTTGTAAGCTTAGTTTTGTTTTCCTTTTTCTTTTTTTTTTTTTTTTGCTTATTGCAAGTGTTTTAGTTTTGGAGTAGGCTTGTTTTATGCGCTTATTGTAAGCCAAACTAAAGAGTGTGGCCCAGCCTTAGAAGATGGTACAGTCAGTGTGGCATGGAGTAAGACACCCTTCATCTCAATTCCACTTTAGGCGTCTCTGGGACACCATGCTGTGCAGGTGGGAAGGGAGTGGTTGAAGAGGCAGGGGTGGCTCCAGGCACCAGCGCAGCAAGCGCATGCCTGGGGCGGCAAGCCGCGGGGGGCGGTGCTCTTCCCCACCAGCAGCCAGCCGGGGGAGAGCGGGGCATGCCGCCGCCCTCCCCGCGGTGCTCCTCCGGCCAGGGGAGAGCGGGGCATGCCGCCGCCCTCCCTGCAGCACTTCTCCGGCCGGGGGAGAGCGGGGCCGTGGGCGGGCATACCACCCTCCCTGCGGCGCCCTTCCGGCCGGGGGAGAGCAGGGCATGCCGCATACCCCACCGGCGCCCCGGCTGGGGCAGCAGGGCCACGGGCATGCCACCCTCCCCGCCGGTGCCCCAGCCAGGGGAGAGGGGCGGCTGGTGGCTTTTTAGCCTGGGGCGGCAAAAAAGCCAGAGCCAGCCCTGTGAAGAGGGGCAGTGAGTCAGAGGAGACTTGACTTCACTCCTTCTACTCCCAACAGCTGGCTAGCACAATTCCTTCTCGGAGTCATAATTCCTTCCCCAGGCTCCTCCTGGGTGGCGCAGCTGTTCACCAACCCCCACACAGTGCATAGCTGCAGTCCTCTTGCCTGGCACACAAGTAGCAGTTTGCAGACTGAGCCTTGGCTCAGTAAAACCAAAGATATGGATTAGTCTGACTTCTGGTTTATTTTAATGTCAGCCCAAGGTTACCCCAACTTCAGAAAAAATTAACAACAGCTTGGTTCTAATTCACAATTGCATACAATGTTATTAGAGTGGACACAAGTCTTTCAGTATAAAATAGATTTGAAAAAAGCCTTCAAATCTTATCATACTTGGTCAACAAGGTTAGCTTGTTCCAAAGCATTTTCAGTTTCACATGGCATGCAGACTAACATCAGGAAAACAAATAAAGACATGTGAGGCTTCAAAAACTTCTGTAAATTCAATTCTCTCAAGAAATCACTGCTTAAGATAATGTTTGAATTCTTTCTGGTTTGTTCAAAAAAAGCTAATATCTAATTCTTCCATTTTTTATAGAAAATGATTGACCTAAAATTACCTGATTAATAGTGCTATTGTGCAAAAATGGCTGATGTTCAAAAGAGTGTACTGTTAAAGTAAAAACTCATTCAAAAATATTAACATATTATGTAGCCACTCATAATAATTAGTCAGACTTCAAATCAATTTTAAATTGATATAACGTCTAAGTCTAACATATCAGAGGTGTAATATCAGATCATTTAAGGATCAGGAAAACAAGATAGTACAAAGCCTACCAACAACAAACCTCTGGCTAAGAGCCAGTAGAGGTACAGGGAGGGGAGGCAGCATACAGATCCTGCACCGCAGTTACTCTTACAACTAGGAGGACATACTGCAGCAGAACCCTTGTTATGTCCATACAACACTACTGAATGTGAGAGAATCCTTGACCAGGTAAACAGATGTGGCTAGATCCACAAAGGGGTTTAGGTGCCTGATGCCATTTTAGGCCCCTCAGTCCAAAATTTAAATCCTCAAAACTCCTGCTCAGTTGCAGCCTAAACTTGTAAGCACCTCACATCTCAGGAGCTTAAGTTTTCCCCACTAAATTCCCCTAGGTGCCTACATTTCTCTTGGTGGTCATGTGCAAAGCAACTTAAGTCATGACACCACTGACCTGGCAGGATTCTCAAACTAGCTGTTCCCCCACCAGCTCGCTTGTGGGGCCTGATCTGATAGGTATACTCAGAGGCACCCTAAGAGCACACCTACTAGATCCGACCCTGAACAAAACACAGCTGATGCAGCGGCGTCCTCTTTATACCGCATAGTCCAGTGGTTAGAGCACTCCTCTGAGATGGGAGACCCTGGTTTGTGTCCCAACTCTGCCCGATTCAGAGCAGGAACTTGAACCCAGGCCTCCCACCTCCCAGCTCCCAGGTTAGTGCCCTGGCCACTGGGCTCCAGTTAGAGCCATTATACTTTGCATGAACTACTTAAATATTAATTGGAGCAGAGACACCAGTCAGCCTCTCTCAGGAAAGTGCACCAACCACTAGGTTATAAAGTCACTCATGTTCTTTCTAGCCCAATGAATATTTAAGTATTTAATACAAAGAGGAACAGCTTCAGCAAAACATACGAGAGGCACCATCTTTCTGAGTTGCTGGGGGTGCTTAAGACCTGCTCTGCCCCAGGCCCTGCCCCCACTCCATCCCTTCCCCCAAGCGTACACCCTGGCCCTGCCTCTGCCTGACCCCACCCCACCTGGTCACCCTAATCTGAACCCAGTGTATCCTCTATATTTTCCAAGACATTCAGTCCTTTTGGACTTTTGCTGAAAAAAGCATAACATGAAGACATTCAACTTGTAGCTTTTTAAATGCCTTTTGAAGATTCTGCAGCTCGTACTAGTGCTAGTTGGAGTAGATGGCCTCTGCAGTGTGTATAGGAGAGATTAGAGTTACACTTTTTTCTGAGCAAAGCTTGTACTCCACTGTGTCTTCCAGAGAAATGTGCAGCTTCATCAAATGCACAAGCAGCCATCTCTTCGTGGGTTCAATTTACAAGCATTTAACTCTTCTAAGATGTGGGTTGTCAGAGATGCAGCTGATGTGTCTTCTATAACCCAAACATCTAGAAATTCATCTGCTGGCCTACCACATCAAGATAACGTATGCAGTGACTTAATACTTGACACCCATTTGAATCCGTTCATTCATCAGCCATGTATGCACATTTTCTGAATGTGGTGAGAGAGTTCTTCACTTTTTCAACTGTTGAGTCTTTCACTGTTGTACTGCATGCTTCTAGCCAGTCGGATGAGTTTCTTGCAGAAAGATAGTGAGCATTTGCTGGTCTCATGTGCGGCAGGTATAAGGGGAGGTGCAGAGGGATGCGGCAGGCGGTGAGGGGGGGGGGAGTGAGAAGGGACTTGGTGGCGGGGGAACCAAGCAGGGAGCAGGCCGAGAGGAGGCAGGGTTGGGGCAGGGCCAGCTCCAGGCACCAGATGGCAAAGCGCGTGCCTGGGGCGGTACCCTATAAGGGGCAGCAGTCCGGGGATTTTGGGGCTGCGTTTTTTTGTTTGTTTGGTTTTTTGCTTCAGTACTTCGGCTGGACTTTTTTTCGCTTTGGCACTTTGGCGGCAGCCTTTTTTTTTTTTTTTTTGCTTTGGGCGGCTGAAAAGCTGGAGACGGCCCTGGGTGGGGGTGGATTTTGGGTGGGGCCAAGGGTGGAAGAGGTGGGACAGCGAGCTAGCCTCCCCCAGGTGAAGTTTCACCTGCCACCCATGGCTGGTCTTGGTCAGAACCAGTGTCCAACTTCAGGATTAACAAATGACAGTGCACTTATCATTGGCCTCCAGTTTGTAGTGTATGGTATCTCTTGCTTAAAGAGAAAGTATGATGTGACAACCATGTTTATTTGAATAAACTGCGTTGACTCTCCAGAATTTTTAACAGCCTCATTAAGTACTTCTAAGATTGGCTTTGACAATGACTGGCTTATAAGGCTTTCTGCATGTCGATGCAGTCCAGAGGATTGGTGTTTTACAGCCTTTTTCCATAGTTTGTCAGCATTGGCTTTGCTGATCAGTTTGGCAAACCAAGCTCCTCTACTTTTACTATATAAATGCATGGTATGCTCACATCTTGAATACTGTGTGCAGTTCTGGTCACCCCATCTCAAAAAAAATATATGGAGTTGGAAAAGCTACAGAGAAGGGCAACTAAAATGATTAGGGTTATGGAACAGCTTCCATATGAGGAGAGATTAAAAAACTGGGACTTTTCAGCTTGGAAAAGAGAGGACTAAGAGGAAATATGATAGAGGTCTATAAAACCTTGACTGGTGTGGAGAAAGTGAATAAGCTCCTTCACATAACACAAGAACTAGGGGTCAGCCAATGAAATTAATAGGCAGCAGGTTTACAACAAACAAAAGGAAGTACTTCACACAGCACACAGTCAACCTGTGGAACTTTTTGCCAGGGGATGTTGTGAATATAACAGGATTAAAAAAAAGAATTAGATAAATTCATGGAGGATATGTCCATCAATTAGGCAGGATGGGCAGGGATGCAACACTGTGCTTTGAGAGCCTCTGCTTGCCAGAAGCTGGGAATGAATGACAGGGGATGGATCTGTTAATAATTGCCCTGTTCTGTTCATTCCCTCTGACGCACATGGCATTGGCCACTGTCGGAAGACAGGGTACTGGGCTAGATGGACCATTGGTCTGACCCAATATGGCCATTCTTATGTAAAAATTAGTTATAATAAAAATGTTTAGTACAGAAACTCCCCAAGATAACAACCTCTCGAGATAGCAACAATGTGAGATAATGACCTTGGCAAATAATGCCTTTTAAAATTCTTGGTCTACTAGAAAATGTATGTTTATATAAGTTTCTGTGTCACAAATCTAGCCTTCTGGAGCAAAGTCACTAAAACATAATCTAACAAACAAATGTTCCTTTAACGTGTCCCTGCCTTCTCCCTTCACTGTATCCCACTCATAGTTGTTGTCCTTGGTCAGTGAAGACCCAGAGTTCAGAGGTGCTTTCATATGAGTTCATCTCCCACCTGGGGTGATGCGGGGGAGAAGTCACCTTCCTCGTTCCTCTAGCTGCTCGCTACTCACTCTGGCCGCTGTTGTTTGTTGTGGCACCGTTTACTCCAGCACTCCATCACTGACGGCCCTGAGCCATCACCTTCTGCTGCCACCTGCCTCTGTGACCTCTGCGGGTCGGTCTCTTGAGGTTCCACCTAGGTCTCAGTGATTTCAGCTCTAGGGGTCACTTAACAAAACAAAAGACTCTCTATGGAGCCTAATAAACTCTATCTTTAAATAGGGGAGAGGGGCAGGTCAAATAGTGCCTGTGACTTTTAGGCACAGCCCACACCACCACCAAGCAAAAGCCCGGTCCCCCCTCTCCCGCCTCCTGGGATCTGCCATCCAAATCCCTTGCTTAGCGAGTGCAGTTCAGTTGAGGTGACCAGTGCTTAATTTGTCATGAAAGAGGTACTGGGACTCAAACACGTTTTTTACTTTCATAACTGGTGTGGCAAACCCAGATGTCCCTGGGCTATGAATTGCCAAGCCAAGAGGTGCTGGGGCTCAGCCCTAGCAAAAATTTAGCATTGAGGGTGACCCCCCTCAATCAGGACAGGCTAAGTATGAGACAAGCTGCCCTTTACTCATACAATAAGGATAACAACATTTCATGACCCCCACATTCAAATTTAAAAATTTTATTAAAGATAATGTTAAAAAAATTATATAATACATAGGTTGGGAAAAGAGTGTTTGTACATCTGGGTATAGTGCTTAGATTATCCATAAATACAAAGATCGTTTTTAAAGTTGTAAGATACATATAGTGCATAATCAGCAATAACCCAAATTTAGGTAAATGAATTTAAGAATACAGTTTAGATATTTAGCTATAGTGGGCATCAACAATTTTCTTCACACTGGGTCCCCAGAAAAAAAGTTTGAAAACCACTGGCCTAGAGTACTCCATAGCTCAGTGGTTAGGGCACTCACCAGGGAGACTTGGGGTCAAGTCCCATCCCTGAATCAGGTGGAGATGGGAAGTGATACTGGGTCTTCCACAGCCTGCCTGGGTGCTCTAACCACTGGGATATTAGGTATAAGGGGACCACCAGTATGTCCTCCTTGATCCTTTGTGAGAAAGGGCTTGTGACGGGTTGGGATCACAGAGACCTGCTTGGTGTTGCCACCTGGTGTGCCAAGGCTGCTTCTGCCCCTGCTTCCAGGCCTTTTCCAGCTTGGGACTCCCGAATCCTGTCTGTTTTGAGCCAGATTCCACTGATCTGCTGCAAACACAGACCCAGGTCCGAACGAAGTCCACTAACAACTGTAAGGCTCCTGGAAGCGCTCTTGCCTGTGACACCCAGGTGCCCAACTCCCAAAGAGGTTCACACCCTTAATAAATCTGTTTTACCCTGTATAAAGCTTATACAGGGCAAACTCATAAATAGTTCGCCTTCTATTTCAAAGATAGAAAGATATGCACAGCTGTTTGCCTTCCCCAGGTAACAACTCATACTCCAGGCAACTTAATGAGTAAAAAGTGATTTTAATAAGTACAGAAAGTAGGATTTAAGTGATTCCAAGTAGTGACAGACAGAACAAAGCAAATTACTAAGTAAAATAAAATAAAACACGCACGTCTATGTCTACACAAAGTTAACACAGATAAAAGCCTCACCAGATTTAGATCTTTTCCTTTTTACAGGCTGTAGAACTAGCCTGGGTCCAGCAGTCGCTCACACCCCTTTGTCCTTTGTTCAGTTTCTCTCAGGTATGTCCTTGGGGGGTGGAGAGCCTCTCTCTTTAGCCAGCTAAAGACAAAATGGAGGGGTTTCCCAGGGGTTTAAATAGACTTTCTCCTCTGGGTGGACACCTCTCCCTGTGTAGCATCCAGTTACAAAATGGAGTTGGGGGTCACATGGACAAGTCACAAGTCCATGCACAACTCAGTTCCTTCTCAGCCAAGCCACATTCCTGGCAAAGCTCAGATGTGGATTGGTGTCTGCAAGTTCCATTGTCTGTTAAGTGTTTCTTGATTGGGCACTTAATCTGCACGTTCCTTTCTCACGAAATACAACCAATATTCATAACTTCTACTACACCAATGATACATGCATACAAATGGGAGGAATAAATTCAGTAGGTCATAACTTTCACAGATATCTTACATGGCACATGTAGCATAAAACATATTCCAGTTACATCATGTATACGTTTATAAGCCTCTCCCCATAAAGCTTTATGGGGTACACTGTCACAGGGCTGACCTGGCTTAGGCGCCTAACTCCAGGAGAGGGTTCCTGGCTATGAATCCCAAATGAGGCATAGGTCCTAGCCTCTGCCCTTCTCCTGTGCATTTCCTACTGGCTAGTTTAGGCAGTTAAGCACTCTGTTTGCTGGCTTCTGAAAATCCCATTCTTAGGCACCTAGCTCTCCCCATGCATTGTATAGGGAGAATGGGCGTCAGAGCCCCGGTCTACACTAGCGGGGGTTGGGGGGGCGGTGTCGATCTAAGATATGCAACTTCAGCTATGCGAATAGCTTAGCTGAAGTCGGTGTATCCTAGATCTACTTACCTGGCCATCCTCACGCCGGGGAGTCAACCGCTGCCGCTCCCCCGTAGACTCCGCTTGCACCTCTCAGAAGCTGGAGTACCGGAGTCGACGGGGAGCGCTTTTGGGGATTGATTTATCACGTCTAGACAAGACGCAATAAATCGATCCCTGAAAGATCGATCTCTACCCTCCGATCCGGCGGGTAGTGAAGACCTAGCCTAAGAGGTGTTCAGAATTCCATTGGGAAGTTAGGCAATGCAATATCGTGCCTAAGTCCCTTTTGTGGATCTAACCAATGAGTTTGTTGCATTAGTGAGGCATGTAGCACTTGGTCAGGCTGCTCCATTCCATTTCACCCTCTATTCCTGAGTCACTCATAGTTCACTCCCATCATGTCTAGCCCCCAGCATCCTACTGAAGCCTCAGTGTCCCCTCCCTCTCTTCTGCCCCTGGTTCACAGTCTAACTCTGTTCTCCAGCCCACCAGAGCAACCCTCTATGCTTTGTACTACAGGTAGTCTGGATTCTGGGATGCTGAGGTACCACACAGACTTTGTGTCCTAGAAGCCAATGGCTGCCAGGAGCGTAGAGAAGGTTTTGTGGCTGGAGGAGAGTGGAAAATGGGAGTCAGGACATATATGCATTCTACCTCACTTGTGCTGTGTGTCTTTCTGTCTCTGAAGTAATATACAATTCCTGCCCAAAGGACTTTTTAATAGGGCTGACAAGTGCTTAAAAAAATTAAAGCTGTGATTAATCACGATTAATCACACTGTTCAGTAATTATAGAATAGCATTTATTTAAATATTTTGGATGTTTTCTATATATTCAAATATAGGCTCAGGGCTGGGAACTCTGGACTTCAGCCCCCTTGGTGCATGGTCTTCAGCCTGGCACTTCAGACCCCCCCCCTCCACCGGCAGATCTGGATGCTGGGGCTTCAGCCCCCCCACCACAGAAGTTCCAGGCTGAAGACCCTCCTCGCCCGCCACCAATGCCTCCTTTCCTGCGCAGAGGTATGAAATTAATGCATTCATTTTGTTTTCAGTTAATCGCAGGCATTTACTGCGATTAATTAACAGCTCTACGTTTTAATGTATGTGCCTTCATATGAAGGATAAAATAAAACCGACCCAAATCTTTCAATTGCACTAGAACCCATGCATTTGGTGTTTTATATTGACCAGAATACTCTACTAATTAGAAAGCATTTGGGAATATTCAGCCAATCAAATCCCATGATTGAAAGAATATTCCTATTCTGCTAGATTTAAATAGATGGTGACTCACTGGAACAGTGGCCATAGCAACAGACTGACTGTAGGGGCGGCATGTGGGAAAATGTTCCTATGCCCATATAAATAAGTGTGCTATGAGATCTTTATAATACATTTATTTACAAGCTTTATCTCAGTGCATGTTTCGGAATACATTTGAGACTACAGACAGCAGGAAAGAACCAGGCTGTTTTGCTCTATGGTCTTTTATTGTGATGTTTGCCCTGCTCAGTAGACACCATTTAAATCAAATGAAGATTAATTTTGGAACAGTATAAACAAAGTATTATGACAAATGGTTTAATATAGTTTATAAGTATAGTTCACAAAAGTGAGATCCAAACGCTAATAGAACTCAATTCCAATTAAAAAAAAAAAAGCAGAAAACCGGAAGGGTTAGGGATGTAAAACATCACATGCCAACATGATACCCACACAATGATATTTTTTAACACTATCACCACAAAAACCTGATGCTCTCATCACCTGCTGGTTTCCTGCTGTAAACTGACTCCTGAGGTTTAAATCATAAGTCAAAATATTATGTTTCATGTTAAAGTAACAGTAATAGTAAAGTAAAGTAACAGTAAAGTAATAATGAAATCCATTTTGGTGAACATGCCCAATGAAAAATAATGTATTTTGTATACCAGTCATTTGAAAACAAAATACATAAATTTAAAAACCAAAATGCTGGAGGGAATGCAATGTCTTTATGGAACAATGTTCATATCTTCTGGGAATGGTCCCAAAATATTTTTTTCTGCTTTCTCTATCTAGCCCCCACTCCTGTGCTATCTGAGCACCTCACAATTGTTAACATATTTATTCTCACATCATCCCTTTGAAGTAGGGAAGTATTATTAGCCCCCTTTTTACAGGGAAACTGAGGCACAGTGACTTGTCTAAGATCACACGGGAAGGTGTGCTAGAGCAGTGGTTCTCAAAGCCAGTCCACCGCTTGTTCAGGGAAAGTCCCGGGCAAACCGGGCCGGTTTGTGTACCTGCCGCGTACACAGGTTCGGCTGGTCGCGCCTCCCACTGGCCGTGGTTCACTACTCCAGTCCAATAGAGGCTGTGGGAAGCAGCGCAGGCTGAGGGATGTGCTGGACGCCCTTACTGCAACCCCCATTGGCCTGGAGCGGTGAACCACCACCAGTGGGAGCTCCGATTGGCTGAACCTGCGGATGCAGCAGGTACACAAACTGGTCCAGCCCACCAGGGGCTTTCCCTGAACAAGTGGCAGACTGGCTTTGAGAACAGAAGTTTCACTGCAAAAAGTCATTAACAAGTGTAGACACTCCCACGGTTTTAGTTAAAAAAGGGAGTTTTTGCACTTTGAATGGTAAGTGTAGACATACCCTTTAAAACACTAAAGTAATCTATGGTCTTGATGCTGTTGTGCTGTTCTTTCCATTGGCTCTGTAATTCATAAGAGAGCAGTTATTGAAATATCTACATGGTACACACTCAGGAAATGTTTAAATTAACAATGCAAATGTTGGAGAGCAATGGGTCAAGGGTGTTAAACAGGTTTAGAATGTGTAGATAAAGATAGGTAGGAAAGAAAATCAATTATGCTAAACAAAAATATCCAAAGATAAGATGGACTAACTTAAAAACAATAGATCCAAGAAAGCTTTCAAGTGTACTACACTATTCAGCAGGCAAGTTATGCCTCCAGAGCTGAGTTGAACAATAGATATACAGTGGGGCTTGGAAATTCAAATAGCTACTTGCTGCAGGTCAACTCACTGATGCCTCCTCTTTCAATTGCTGTTAGCTGGGTTGGTTTGTTGGTTGTTTGGGGTTTTTTTTACATTTTATTGTCCAAAATGGTTTTCCCTGAAGCTTACATTTTATACTGTGTACTCACATGTTGTTTGCGCTCGTAAATGTGAATTGATGGTTCAACTGTATCTACGTTCTTCTCATAATTAAAAAAAAATCCATTAAAGCATCATAACATTCTCTCTTTTTTTCATGAGGATACCTCAGACATTCTTTGAGTCTCTATCCTTGGTGCCTGCATTATTGTGGTCTTCTTTTGTGATTGCCGGTCTGCGTTAGTGAGTTGCTCTTTCAGATAGATGTTCATTCTTATTACCACATGACATCCTTCTTGAATTAGATTTATATCTTGTAATTTAATACTGTAGTCATTTTCATTTCCGGATGTAGCCAAAATGTTTATACCAAAATATCATATTTCTCTTGAAATGCATATACTTGCAATCCTTCTATCTTGTTGGTAATGCTCCTTCCTTTTATGAAGGGGAATTCATAATATCCATTTGTATGCATTGTTTCTTTTTTTTTTTAAATGAACTGTTCTAGCCTTCCACATTCTCTTCATTATTCTTTTCTAGTTTAAGAACAGTTATCTACCAATAACTTCCTTTTAATTTTCACAATCTACTACTATCCTGAACTCATTTAGTCTAGTCCAGTGGTTCTCAACTTATTTACCATTATGGGCTGCATATGCAGCTCTCTATATGTTATGTGGGCTGAATCCAAACAATATATATACTAGCTGTATGGTCCTGAGGATATCACATGGGCCACAGCTGTATGCTGATTGGCCCTCAAGCGTGCCACCGATTGAGAATCACTGGTCTAGTCTATTCTTTACACCAACCCTCTATACCAGTAGTTCTCAGCCTGTGGTCCTCGGACCCCTGGGACTATGTCCCTGTGGACTATGTCCAAGGGATCCGCGAAAGATTTAGACTGAAAACTGACTAAACAGAATTCAACTATATATATACAGACAATAGATTTCCAAAGGGGTCTGCACCTCCATTTGAAATTGTTTTAGGGTCTGATTGGGCCACCTCAGCTTGCTGTCTGATGTTAGGACTGTGTTCTGATTGATTCACAATGCTTTTTGAAAATAGAACTAGTCAACAGACCATCCATCAAAACAGAATAAAAGAAGCATAATACTTTCAACAAATGGCTTCCCACAAGCCAAAAACACTGCATGACAGATCGAGGAGAACTATAGCTGTTGGCCTACTGACTAGCTGGCTACCAAGGATGACTCCTAGTGGTGGTAACTTCCTTCTTCATCCCTATAGGAAGACTAGTGTGACAACAGAGCAAGAGTACATCAATAGCACCTGCTTGAATTGAAATGAAGTTTCTATTTGGGGGAAAACCATCAATCTGTCCTACAAAAATACAGATAAACACATATTTTGCATAAGAAATAAGACTTGATTATTCAAAGTTAAATACATCTCTGGGAGTATGTAATTTAATTATGTATTTATGCTTCCCTAATAAATCTCACCACAGATATCTAGAAATAGTCAATAAATAAAGATTGTTGAGACTAGAAAATTTATTAGTTCATCTTAGCACTATTTTAACAAGAAAGTGTATTTACATGCACTAAAAAGATGAAAGAAAAGCAGCGCAGTTGCATTCTAGAGATTCTTCAGATAACATAATTTGGGATATCACCTGAAACTGACAGCTTTTAAGAGACGGAAAGTTTGAATTAATGAGTTGTGAACTAAAGATTTATCATTATTTTAACATTTGATTAGAATTAAGAGTTTATAGTAAACTGAAATTAGGATTACAAATATCTGTGATCACAGCTACTCAAGAATTTCCAGAAGTAGCTTTGAATCAACAAGTACATATGTGTGGGTATTTGTGTTTGAAAGAAAAAGACTCAGCTATTTATCTGGGAAGTCAACTTTTAATGGAATTGACAGTAATTAAGTAGTTGTTTACATTTCTAAAATGTATAACTTCAGAATTATTTTTGGTTCAAATGATCAGTATGGAATTAGGAAAAAATTACTATTATGTGATTAGATATTGTGATAAAACTTTGATTTGTTCTTTTTATTTTTTTTTGGTTAAGCTTTAACATTATGTATTAAACTCATTCATCTGAACTTTGTAAAAACTCATGTATCTATCTTTAGGTAATTGTACTAATCAAAATAGAATTGAAACTTAAATGTGTACAGATTTACAAGAATTCTTGAGTCTACACTTCAGCTAAGTATACTTTACGTAGCCTGAAAGTAAAAGAATAAGACCTGCTAAGGATAGGTTAGTTAATTAAAGCCAATATGCATTGTATATGGTATTTACCCCAATGTTCTCACAAAATCCAAATAAAAGGAAACTAAATATAGTCTTTTTTCTCATCACCACAGAAATATTAGGACTAATGAGATGAGTCACCCATTAGGTCCACTGCCAAAATATTTTCCTTCACCTCTAACTGAAAGAATGTAATGGGATCTATGTATATCCACTAGAATTACAGCCAATTTCCATCTGTTTGTTTCGGCATGGTGTCTCCACACTCTGCAGCTGCAAACACTTCATCTCTCACAGCTTGATCCCTTTGAGATCCAGGTGTGCCCCAGAAGTCTCTTCACCCAATACCATGTAGTGCCCTTGGAGTATTGCTACAGTTGGCACTACGAATTCTGACCTATGTGAAAACCAAAGGTGACAGCTTCACATATATGGGCTGTAATCAGGGACACCATTTCTGAAATGGTACAAGTATAGCTAAAGGACTAAGTATCCTGCCAAACTGAGTAGAGGGCAAGAAAATATCAAATAAATGGAGCCTTGAAAGCCTGATTTATCACTGTTGCAAGACACTTCCAAAAAAAAAATTTTTGGAATGTTTGGGATGCAGCAATGCCTGAACTTCTGAAATGGACGACTGACCACATTCGCAGTATTATACAACACCCAACCAATGTCAAAAGCTTAAGCTATAATCAAGGGTTTTACTTGTCAGAAAAGATCTTGTTGGAATGCAGTAGCTATTTTTGACCTAATAAAGAGCTGATCTCAGGGAATGTTCTGTGGTGTTAAAACAACAAGTCAAAAGTGTGTCTAGGATTTGATGTAGCCTTATTTTGGAATGAGCTCACATGTGAGCTATGAAAGCCATGTGACTTCACTAAGCTGTTTTAGCATCTTTGCTCAGCTACATCAAGAGAGCATTTTTGCATCAAATATTTTGTTTTAATATTTACAGTAGGATTTTCTGTCATTTCACAGTAGAGTATTTTTAGCTCCTTTAAAAGCCAGTACCTGAAAAGTGAGATGACTTTTACAGAAAATAGAGATGCTACCCAAACCTAATTTGAAATAAATTTTCCTGTTAACAGAAGCCAGCATGACTCAAGGAGTATCTGGAACAATATGTAAAACACATTGATTTAAATGTGGCTCTGCACACATACAGGAATCCACCCAGAAAGCACAACATGCATGATTGCAGCTATAAACTTTGCAGAGACCAATGGAGCATTGCTTTAAGGCTATATGCCACACAATTTAATTCAGTTTTGTTGTATAGTGTGCAAGAAAGTTTATCAAGAAAGGGGGGATAAGTTAATAAGTAGGGTGAATGGGTTAATCTAAATAACTGATCTAGAGCAGAGGATTTAGAAAGATCGCCTGGGCCCAGGGTGGATTTTATTTGTTTTTACAATATCCACTTTGTTTTAAAGCAAACCTGTTTAAAATGAAATCTGAAGTTAATACACAATATGTTAAGGCCTAAAATGATCTCTTAAAACATTTAAATAAAAATATCAATGCTGAATCCATAACCCTCTTTCACAATGTGTTACAGGCTATTTTACTATATAAAAGATGTTTTCCCCCTGGTTCTAACTTTTGAGGTCAAGATTCATATGGAACAAGAGGTCTATAATAAGAGCATGATCCCTATGGGGGACCTAGGGGCTTTGCTATGGGTTCAATAGACTGGCAAAGTCATCATAGGCAGTGGGACCATCCACTGAGCCCGTTTGAGTCATCTTGCTTTCCTTTTTATAGCTCCTTCCTACGTGAGCTCTGATTGGCTCAGATCTCAAATTATGACTATTTGACTCCATCTATCAGAAAACTTACTCTCCAAGTCATGGAAAAATACTGATCTGCCCAATAACTCCCAGTGCTTCCTTCTGGATGGTTCTGGGCACTTCAGGTAAAGGGACTTGCTCTGTCTTCTTACATGTACACAGACAGATACAAATATACAGAAATCCATTAATTTCTCAACTGCATCCCTCTGTCTGTAAGCAAATAGTGCAGTGTGAAAGGTGTGTGGGTTACATTACATGAGCAGAAGCTTTGGATTATAGTTCATTCTTTTGTTTTTTCTGGGTTGGCCAATGCCAGATACTTCAGAGTGAATGAATAGAACAGGGCAAATAGTCCTAGCTTCTGGCTGAAATTTAGGAGTACCAGAGCATGGGGTTGCATCCCTGACCATCTTGACCATAGCCATTGATGGAGCTATGGTCCATGAACTTATCTATTGTTTTTTGAAACCAGTTATACATTTTGGCCTTCACAACATCCCCAGGCAATGAGTTCCACAGATTGACTGTGCTTTATGTTACGGCTGGACTTCTGAAAAAAAATATTTTTATTGTTCAATGTAATCAAACATCCTAAGTGAAGATTTCCTGTTTAAGGGTAAATATTTTTATTAGGCATTTATAAATTGCAACATTTTATTTTTTTTCCCAAGCTGTTACAGTATGTTGCTAAAGATATGGTTTTAAATAGATTTAGATAATCGTGATGACTTACTAATTTTCCTTAAGAACTGGGCTTATAATAAATCATCATTTAAAGAGTGGAACAAAGAGCTGTAGCAGGAGGAATCTTTCAGTTACAATTTTTTTTAAAGCCGTACAGTGAGTAATATTCAATGAGCTTTTGTTTTAGGATCCAGATTAGACATAAGGGGTTATGTGACTGTCCATCAGATAGGCAACATGTGTGGGGGCAGGCAGGGTCAAGTGCCTCCCCGATTTCTGCTTGGCCTGATGTGGGGAGAGAGAGGGACTCTGTCCTTCTCCTGCTGCGCCTGACCCCCAGCATGCTTGGCTGCTGTCCCTGGCAACTGGGCCAGATGGGGAGTGAAAAGGGCGGGACCAGCCACTTTCTCATGCTGGCCGCTCAGGGTCTCTGTTCTGTGCAGTGTGATAGCTGGCTGAGAAAGCCCGGCTAGGGTGGTGGGAGCAGGCTGTCTCCTGCCCAGGCCCGGCTGCCAGGGACAGGGGCTGAGCAAGCTGGAGTCCCCTCTCCTCCCTGGCATGTTTCTGGCTCGCTCAGCCCCTGTCCCTGGCCGCTGGGCTTAGGCAGGAAGTAGAATGCCTCCGCCACCTCCCTAGCCCACTGCCACCACCTCTCTCAGGCAGCTGCTGCACTGCACAGAGCCAGCAACCCAGATCGTCCAGGTTCAGCCGCATGAGAAGCGGCTCCGTCCTGCTTGCCGCATGGGCCCAGCTGCCAGGGAGAATGGCTGAATGTGCCAGGGGGAGGCACAGAGGGAGAAGGACAGAGCCCCTCCCACCCCGCAGGTAAGTGAGGGTGGGGAGAGCACAACAGCATTGGGCGCAGGGTTGAAGGAGGGGGTCGCTGGGCAGAGGAGACACTATGAGCAGTCGCATGTCCTCCCCTTTAGATTGTGCCCCCCTGCCGGTATGGGGAGGCACAGTCCATCATTTATAACTTCAGAATAATCTTCTGGTACCACCAGCAGTGCTGCAACTAAACATATGTCAGAAAGTAAATTACTCATATAAAAAAACAAAACTATCTTCATTATTCAATAAAACCATGGATGAGTTCATAATCAAGACCAGCAAGGCTCCATAGAGGAAGATTGCTCAGTTCATTTATGCAATAAATTCTCATTTTCACCTTGTTCAGAACAAACACTTCATTGACACGGTTCAGTCATTATGACCAGGCTACACTCCACCTGGCAGAATAGACATTGCTGGAAGGTTGCTGCACGTAGTGTATCAGAAGGAAATTGAAAAGGGTGCAAAAAACACTGATGGGACACTTGTTAATCTGAGTTTTAATGGGTGAAGCAATGTATACAATGATACAGTAATGTGTATGAGACAACAGAAGATGAGGTTGTCTGTCAATTGAAACAATTGATACATCAGTAAATACACATGCACAGAATACTTAAAAGAAGTATTAGTAAAAGCTTTAACAAAACTGAACAAAAATTCAAGTCAAGTGCACAGCTTTATCGCAGACAATGCTGCAACTGTAGCAAAGATGAGAAGAAATCTAGAAGAAGAAATGAAATAGAACCTGAAACATAACATCTGGGTGGGAAGGTAATTTGAGGCATCTTTTAGCCAAAGACTTAAGTACCACTCCAGGAATAAAGGAAAACCTTATTTAAATTGAAAAATACATCCACAACAACCACTTTGCTTCAGCTTCATCGAAGAGAGCAGGAGGATCCAAACTAATTCTCCCCCAATGGAGATATACAATGGAATTCAATGGTGGTTTGTTTTTTTAGCTAGTTATTAAGAACTAACCTATTCTGATGACAATTTGTAAAGATGTTGATGACAAAAATAAATGGCACTATCACAGCCAACATAGTCAACATCAGACTGAAGCGAAATGTAGAAGATATGCTGAATATACAAAAACCTATTTTCATAGCCTTGGACAAACTGCAGAAAGATTGTGGATGTATTGCTGATTCTGTTTGAAATTTGGAAAGGACGTTAAGAGATATTGAATAAAGAAATACCCAACAACAAACTTAAATTGCAGGCAGTAAAGAAACAGATGGTTTAAGTACTTACTCCACCTCATTTTCTTGCCAATAGTCTAAACCCAAAGTACCAGAATAGATACCTAAATGGTGGAGAAAATAGTGCTATGACTGAGAGGAGATGTAACAGTTTTAAAGTACATAGAAGGTTGTTACAAGAAGGAGGGAGAAGAATTGTTCTTCTTAAGCTCTGAGGATAGGACAAGAAGCAATGGGTTTAAATTGCAGCAAGGGCAGTTTAGGTTGGACATTAGGAAAAACTTCCTAACTGTCAGGGTGGTTAAGCACTGGAATAAATTGCCTAGGGAGGTTGTGGAGTCTCCATCATTGGGGATTTTTAAGAGCAGGTTAGACAAACACGTGTCAGGGATAATCTAGATAATACTTAGTCCTGCCTTGAGTGCAGGGGACTGGACTAGGTGGCCTCTTGAGGTCCCTTCCAGTTCTATGATTCAATGATAAACATGTAACAATTACCTGCCAGCATGCTGACTATAATACATTTCAGGGCTGGAGGTGAATCATTCAAACTGTAAAGAAAGTCACCACCACTGAACTGGTAGAAGTCACTGTGATGCTGTCTGAAAAGAAAGATGACCATTTTATCATTGTTGCAAAATTGCACTAAATTTGATGCAAAATATATCATGTGAGGTGTCAATGGAAAAGTTACAGTCTTGCAAGTATGATTATCCTGGTTAAATCCATGTATCATCAGTTTATCTGAAGTTATGAATATTGGCTATGTATTTGTATCTCCTACATGTGTTTGTTCTTGGGGTGACAGCCACAAGGTAGTTTACATCCAATCTTGCCAGCCCATTGTGAATGGACTATTGAAGCTTGATGGGCCATTATGAAGAATCAGCTCTCGAGATAGCTCTTCCTGAGAACCCCACAGACAGCAAGGAGCCAATGACCACCCCTGCGATTCAGCAAAACATGTAAGAGCCTGTGATGTGGACATGTGACCTCAGATTCCATCTTTGTCAGTAACTTGCCATACACAAAAAGAACAGGATTACTTGTGACACCTTAGAGACTAACAAATTTATTTCAGCATAAGCTTTCGTGGGTTAGAACCCACTTCATTAGACGCATGGAATGGAACATACAGTGAGCAGATATTTATACATTCAGAGAAACATGAAAAGGTGGAAGTGCCTATACCAACTTTAAGAGGCTAATTAATTAAGAAGAACTATATCAGCAGGGGGAAAAAAACTTTTGAAGTGATAAACAAGATGGCCCATTGCGGACAGTTCGTCACAAAGGTGTGAGTGAGGATAGTTAACTAAAGGGAAATAGATTCAATTAACGTAATGGCCAAGCCATTCCCAGTCTCTGTTCAACCCTGAGTTGATGGTATCTAGTTTGCATATCAATTCAAGTTCAACAGCTTCTCATTGAAGTCTGGTTTTGAAGTTTTTCTGTTGCAAAATTGCCACCTTTAAGTCTGTCACTGAGTGATTAGAGAGGTTGAAATGTTCTCCTACTGGTTTTTGAATGTTATGATTCCTGATGTCAGATTTGTGTCAGTTTATTCTTTTGCGCAGAGACTCTCTGGTTTGGCCAATGTACATGGCAGAGGGGCATTGCTGGCACATGATGGCATATATCACATTGGTAGATGTGCAGGTGAACGAGCCCCTGATGGCGTGGCGGATGTGATTAGGTCCTATGATGGTGTCACTTGAATAGATATGTGGACAGAGTTGGCATCGGGCTTTGTTGCAAGGATAGGTTCCTGGGTTAGTGTTTTTGTTGTATGGTGTGTGATTGCTGGTGAGTATTTGCTTCAGGTTGGGGGGCTGTCTGCAAGCGAGGACTGGTCTGTCTCCCAAGATCTGTGAGAGTGAGGGATCATCTTTCAGGATAGGTTGTAGATCTTTGATGGTGCGCTGGAGAGGTTTTAGTTGGGGGCTAAAGGTGACGGCTAGTGATGTTCTGTTATTTTCTTTGTAGGGTCTGTCCTGTAGTAGGTGACTCCTGATGTCATCATCTGGACCCAAGGAAAAGAAGCCCTTGAGGAATTCCACTATGATTTCAACAATTTCCATCCCACCATCAACCTCAGCCTAGACCAGTTCACACCACACGATCCATTGTTTACAGCCAAGCTCTAAGATACCACCGCATTTGCTCCAATTCCTCAGACAGAGACAAACACCTACAAGATCTCTATCATGCATTCTTAAAACTACAATACCCACCTGCAGATTGACAGAGCCAAAAGACTACCCAGGAGTCACCTACTACAGGACAGGGTTTCATGTTTGTTACTGGGTTGGTGACATTTAATTATAGAACATACCACTGGTTTTGCAGTGTGTGCCTTCTTTTTGACAGTCTGCCCTGAGGTAGATACTCCAGCATAACAATTTAAACCAAAGGTTTCTACTTGGTGATTTAAATCACTCCACACTGCCTGGGCCTGCAGATGTGTGTACTATATACCAAGATGTAGGTTGCTGCTGTATAAACCACAGATTGCACAGCATATGACAGTGTAAAATCATATGTTTGGGAAAGCAGCAACTGAAGACACTAGGCAGGAGAAGGGGTGGGCAGACTAAGTTAATATTTTTTGTCTCTCTAGATGAATCCTATGCTTTCTCTTCCTCCCTCTGAGTTTTATCCCTGCTTCACTTGCCTGGAAAAGTATCCTTGAACATTATTAGTGGTCCTTTCATTTTATTGTTGTTTTTCATGTTCCGAAGCAGGCAATTTAAAGAAGCAGAAGGATACAATGAAGGAGGTAACTTAAAATATATCTATCTAAGCAGGGTCTGAATGAGCTCTCCGCTGACATCTAGTGATAAGCTGTGGAAGAAGACTTTCAGGAGCTGATCTCATTTGCACAGGCAAATCCACCTTGCCTAGGTGCTCAGCATGATGAGATTTCTTGCCCAAATAATCACTTTTGGCTGGTGTTGGATCCCCAGTCCCCTTGTTATTAGGGCAGGAATAATAAAGTGTTGTTTTCCTTGTAGCGTGAATCAAGGGCAGAAGAACTGTCCTTGGCATACCCTGATTGAGAGACTCACACTCAACAAAATGACACTCACTAGTCATGGGACATGGGTTCCAAAGCCCAGTGAGTTGAGAGAGGGCAGGGACAGGTATGTATGCTGGGTGGTGTGGGCTCTAGACAGCATATAACTCTTCTTCCTTTCCCTGCTGTAATAATGGCTAATTTAGATTCAATTGAGAGTCTTAGGGCTGTTCTTAGGGCTATTAATTAATTGCAGTTAACTTGTGATTAATTCAAAAATATTTGTGATTAAAATTAATTGTGATTAATTGCACTGTAAAACAATAGAATACCAAATGAAATGTATTAAATATTTCTGGATATTTTTCTACAGTTTCAAATATATTGATTTCTATTGCACCAAAGAATACAAAGTGTACAGTACTCACTTTAATTATTATATTTGATTACTAATATTTGCACTGTAAAAATGATAAACAAAAGGAATAGTATTTTTCAATTCACCTCATACAAGTACTGTAGGACAATCTCTTTATCGTGAAGGTGTAACTTGCAAATGTAGATTTTTTTTAATCTAAGTGCACTCAAAAACTAAACAATGTAAAAGTTTAGAGCCTACAAGTCTACCCAGTCCTACTTCTCGTTCAGCCAATCGCTAAGACAAACAAGTTTGTTTATATTTATGGGAGATACTGCTGCCTGTTTCTTATTTACAATGTTACCTGGAAGTGAGAACAGGCCTTTACATGGCATTTTTGTAGCCAGTGTGCCAAGGTATTTACATTCCAGATATGCTAAACATTCATATGCCCCTTCATGCTTCAGCCACCATTCCACAGGACGTGCTTCCATGCTGATGATGCTTGTTAAAAAAATAATGCATTAATTAAATTTGTGACTGAACTCCTTGAGGGAGAATTGTATGTCTCCTATTCTGTTTTCACCACGTTCTGCCATATCTTTCATGTTATAGCAGTCTCAGATGATGACCCAGCACATGTTCATTTTAAAGATACTTTCACAGCAGATTAGACAAAATGCAAAGAAGGTACAATTGTGAGATTTCTAAAAATAGCTACAGCACTCGACCCAAGGTTTAAGAATCTGAAGTGCCTTCCAAATCTGAGAGGGACGAGGTGTGGAGCATGCTTTCAGAAGTCTTAAAAGAGCAACACTCCAATGTGGAAACTACAGAAACTGAACCACCAAAAAAGAAAATCAACCTTCTGCTGGTGCCATCTGACTCAGATGATGAAAATGAACATGCGTTGGTCTGCTCTGCTTTGGATTGTTATCGAGCAGAACCCATCATCAGCGTGGATGCATGTCCTCTGGATAGGTGGTTGAAGCATGAAAGGACATATGAATCTTTAGTTCATCTGGCATGTAAATATCTTGTGATGCCAGCTACAACAGTGCCATCCCAATGCCTGTTCTCACTTTCAGATGACATTGTAAACAAGAAGCGGGCAGTATTATCTCCTGCAAATTGTAACCAAACATGTTTGTCTGAGCAATTGGCTGAACAAGAAGTGGGACTGAATGGACTTGTAGGCTCTAAAGTTTTATGTTGTTTTATTTTGAATGTAGTTATTTTTTGTACATAATTCTACATTTGTAAGTTCAACTTTCATGATAAAGAGATTGCACTACAGTACTTGTATTGGGTGAACTGGAAAATACTATTTCTTTTTTTACAGTGCAAATATTTGTAATAAAAATAAATATAAAGTGAGCACTGTACACTGTGTATTCTGTGTTGTAATTGAAAGCAACATATTTAAAAATGTAGAAAACATCAAAAATATTTAAATAAATGGTATTCTATTATTGTTTAACAGCGCAAATAATCGTGTGATTAATTGCGATTAATTTTTTTAATTGCTTGACAGCCTTACTTGTTATACACCGCAGAGCTGAAATCACTGATCCCTAGGTCTAAGCATTAAACCTTTTTTGGGGCAGTGTCTCTAATGCAAGAGACTGCCCAGCGTGTACCAGCAGTGAGGCTCCCCCACTAACAGCTGAAATCACTGAGAGCTGTGAGACCTGAAGACATCTAGGCAGATTGGTGTTTGGCTAGCAAGGAAGCAGGCAGAGAGCCATGGCGATTGGCCAGCAGGGCGGCTGATGGAGAGGATTAGATTGGAGCAGAGCCCAGCAGAGAGGCATGTAGGTCGGCCAGCAGGGCGGCTAGTGGAGAGGCACAGCAATCGGTCAGCAGGGTGGATGGTGAAGAGGAGCGGAGAGGAGCTCCGCAGAGAGGTGCGGCGATCGGCCAGCAGAGCGGCTGGAGGAGAGGATCGTGCCAATTGTCTGGAAGTGCAGCTGGCGGAGAGGAGCGGAGTGGAGCCCCGCAGAGATCGGCCAAAGGGCAGTTGGCAAACAGGAATGGGGAGTGAGTGCCCGGGCAGCAGAGCAAGTGAGGTGCCTTCTTACTTCCCACCCCACCCAGGATGGGAGGTGAACTCTGCAGATGCACCTCTGAACTCTGGGTCTGCTCTGACCAAGAACAACTGTGAGTGGGTGTAGAGAATGGACGGGCATGTTAAAGGGACTTTTGGTTGCTGGACTTAAGAACCTGAGGGAAAAGGACACTGCCCAACTTGGGGGTGGGTCTTTTGCTCATGGTTTATGTTTATAAACCCTGTTTGCGGTGTTTTCCCAATTTAATACAGTTACTTCCCTCCTTTTATTAAAAGGAGGGTTACTTCCCTCCTTTTATTAAAAGTTTCTTTGCTACACTCAGACTCCGTGCTTGCGAGAGGGGAAGTATTGCCTCTTAGAGGCACTTAGGGGGTGGTGTGTAATTGTCCCAGGTCACTGGGTGGGGGCTTGAGCCGGTTTTGTGTTGTATTGGTGAAAAGGAACCCCTAGATACTGAACCCGGCCCTTATTACTGCCAACTCTGGCTGGCAGAAGGGTTACATCTATAATTAAATATATTTTCAATGATACTATTTGTCTGTCTTCTCTCAATTTTGCATAATGTTAAGTTTGGGATTTTTTAAAATGTTTTCATCTCCACAGTTGTTGCTATGGGCTTTGAAATAAGTTAACTGCATTTTTGAATCTAGATGATCTATGACCTATTTTTTCCTAATGCCAAAAGCATTGCCTTTTAAAACAAAGTATAAAAATCAACGACTTGCTGAAATATATTAGGATAAAGTGTTCACTTCTAGTCCATCAATACAAACACAGTACATTGGATTACAATAATGAATGTGCTGCAGCTCATGTGAGCCTGATCAATGAGCTCACTGGAGTTTTGCCCAAATGATGAATGCACAATCTCGTGCTGTGTGAGATCATCACTCTGATGTTTCCTGTTACAGAATCTTTGGCTGCTACACTGAAGCACAATCTCCATGCCCTCACCCCCAACCCCTAGCTTTTGTGAGTAGAGTTTGGAGCTGTAGAATTACCTTAAAACAGTCCTTATATTTGACTAGTTGTTTCATTTAAAACAATAGCAACGTATATGGGACTTTCATTTGTAAGAAATCACTCCTTTATTTGGGATTTGCCTTTATGGCTACACAATCTGGTAGTGTTTTTGTATTTACCATGCACACAGCCCCATAGATCTCATTAAATATTTAGGAATAGCTTCAAAGTATGACTTTGGCATACAGACTGAAATAACATTACCAGTTGAAAGGAACATTGCTAGAGCAATAGGCTGGCATTCGGGAGAGCTAGGTTCAATTCTCAGCTTTGCTGCAAACTTCTGGACTGAGTTTGGGTAACTCATTTAATCAATTTGTGCCTCAGATTCTCGTGTGTAAAACTGTCCTTTAATGCCCTTTGTCTGTTTATCTATTTAGATTGTAAGCCCTTGGGGCAGGGACTCTTATTATGTAGGACCTAGCAAAATGGGGTCCTGATCTATGCTGGAGCTTCTGGGTGCAACTGTAATACAAGTTATTAATAGGAAAAAGATTCCCATATTAAAATTTCCCTTTTGGGTCCAGTATTGTCAACCATTAAAATGCTTATACAACATTAAAATAGAACTTCAATTTCACTTCAAATGGTGCTAGTTGCATTTCAGTTACAAAATATCAAGAAACAGTACTGTGCGAGGGAAGGAAGGTGTATCGAGACACTGAGCAGACTGCTCTGAAGTGGTTCAACCATTGCATTTCCCACCCTTTGGGAACCTTAATGGTGGCTCTGAATGTCCCTTTCAGAGCATCTGCAGAGCACTTATATCCTTTGCTTTCTTAGCTAATGGATTTCCTCAAACACAGGGCTGTGTACAGGTGAGAGAAGTAGAAGGGCTCCTCTGCCTATAAGTACTAATTATCTAAGGCAGTGGTTCTCAACCTTTCCAGACTACTGTACCCCTTCCAGGAGTCTGATTTGTCTTGTGTGCCCCAAGTTTCACCTCACTTAAAAACTACTTGCTTACAAAATCAGACATAAAAATACAGAAGTGTCACAGCATACTATTAATGAAAAATTGCTTACTTTCTCATTTTTACCATAAAATTATAAAATAAATCAAATGGAATATAAAAATTGTACTTATAGTTCAGTGTGATACTTGAGCATGTTTTTTGCTTATGAGCCTTCTCTGAAGCCTGAGTCCTAAGTGATGGGGCTGAAGCATGTAACTTAGCTTCACAGGAACCCCTGTGGCAGCAGGCCTTGGGCAATTGCCCTGCTATTTGCCCTCCAAATGCCAGTCCTGCACCTCCAATCCCCTAACCTTGTCCTGTGACCCTGATGGGGGCTGCAACCCCCAGGTTGAGAAACACTGATCTAGATGAGTTGATGTACACCCTGGAAGACCACTGTGTACACCCTGGAAGACCACTGTGTACCCCCAGGGGTACACATACCCTTGGTTGTGAACCACTGATCTAAGGAATAGGAAGTCAGCACAAGACAAATCAAGCTCAGTCAGTGAGAATCATAGAATCATAGAATCTCAGGGTTGGAAGGGAACTCAGGAGGGCATCTAGTCTAACCCCCTGCTCAAAGCAGGACCAATCCTCAACTAAATCATCCCAGCCAGGGCTTTGTCAAGCCTGACCTTAAAAACCTCTAAGGAAGGAGATTCCACCACCTCCCTAGGTAACCCATTCCAGTGCTTCACCACCCTACTAGTGAAAAAGTTTTTCCTAATATCCAACCTAAACCTCCCCCTCTGCAACTTGAGACCATTACTCCTTGTTCTGTCATCTTCTACCACTGAGAACAGTCTAGATCCAACCTCTTTGGAACCCCCTTTCAGGTAGTTGAAAGCAGCTATCAAATCCCCCCTCATTCTTCTCTTCTGCAGGCTAAACAATCCCAGTTCCCTCAGCCTCTCCTCATAAGTCATGTGCTCCAGCCCCCTAATCATTTTTGTTGCCCTCCGTTGGACTCTTTCCAATTTATCCACATCCTTCTTGTAGTGTGGGGCCCAAAACTGGACACAGTACTCCAAATGAGGCCTCACCAGTGCCGAATAGAGGGGAATAATCACGTCCCTCGATCTGCTGGAAATGCCCCTACTTATAGAGCCCAAAATGCCGTTAGCCTTCTTGGCAACAAGGGCACACTGTTGACTCATATTCAGCTTTTCGTCCACTGTAACCCCTAGGTCCTTTTCTGCAGAACCGCTGCCCAGCCATTCGGTCCCTAGTCTATAGCAGTGCATGGGATTCTTCCGTCCTAAGTGCAGGACTCTGCACTTGTCCTTGTTGAACTTCATCATATTTCTTTTGTCCCAATCCTCTAATTTGTCTAGGTCTCTCTGTATCCTATCCCTACCCTCCAGTGTATCAACCACTCCTCCCAGTTTAGTGTGATCTGCAAACTTGCTAAGGGTGCAGTCCACACAATCCTCCAGATTGTTGATGAAGATATTGAACAAAACCATCCCCAGCACCGACCCTTGGGGCACTCCACTTGATACCGGCTGCCAACTAGACATGGAGCCATTGATCACTACCCGTTGAGCGCGACCATCCAGCCAGTTTTCTATCCACCTTACCGTCCATTCATCCAGCCCATACTTCTTTAACTTGCTGTCAAGAACACTGTGGGGGACTGTATCAAAAGCTTTGCTAAAGTCAAGAAATAGCACATCCACTGCTTTCCCCTCATCCACAGAGCCAGTTATCTCATCATAGAAGGCAATTAGGTTAGTCAGGCATGACCTGCCCTTGGTGAATCCATGCTGACTGTTCCTGATCACTTTCCCCTCTTTAAGTGGTTCAGAATTGATTCCTTGAGGACCTGTTCCATGATTTTTCCAGGGACTGAGGTGAGACTGACTTGCCTGTAGTTCCCCGGATCTTCCTCCTTCCCTTTTTTAAAGATGGGCACTACATTAGCTTTTTTCCAGTCATCCGGGACCTCCCCCGATTGCCATGATTTGTCAAACATAATGGCCAATGGCTCTGCAATCACATCGGCCAACTCCTTTAGCACCCTCGGATGCAGTGCATCCGGCCCCATGGACTTGTGCTCATCCAGCTTTTCTAAATAGTCCCGAACTACTTCTTTCTCCACAGAGGGCTGGTCACCTCCTCCGCATACCATGCTGTGGAGTGCAGCCGCCTGGGAGCTGACCTTGTCTGTGAAGACAGAGGCAAAAAAAGCATTGAGTACACTAGCTTTCTCCACATCCTCTGTCACTAGGTTCCCTCCCTCATTCAGCAAGGGGCCCACACTTTCCTTGACTTTCTTCTTGTTGCTAACATACCTGAAGAAACCCTTCTTGTTACTCCTAACATCTCCAGCTAGCTGCAACTCCAAGTGTGATTTGGCCTTCCTAATTTCACTCCTGCATGCCTGAACAATATTTTTATACTCCTCCCTAGTCATTTGTCCAATCTTCCACTTCTTGTAAGCTGCTTTTTTGTGTTTAAGATGAGCAAGGATTTCACTGTTAAGCCAAGCTGGTCGCCTGCCATATTTACTTTTCTTTCTACACATCGGGATGGTTTGTTCCTGCAACGTCAATAAGGATTCTTTAAAATACAGCCAGCTTTCCTCGACTCCTTTCCCCCTCATGTTATTCTCCCAGGGGACCTTACCCATCACTTCCCTGAGGGAGTCAAAGTCTGCTTTTCTGAAGTCCAGGCTCTCTGTTCTACTGCTCTCCTTTCTTCCTTGTGTCAGGATCCTGAACTCTACCATCTCATGGTCACTGCCTCCCAGGTTCCCATCCACTATTGCTTCCTCTACTATTTCTTCCCTGTTACTCACAGTTTAAAACCCTTTGGGTTAAATTCTGCTGTCAGTTACATGTATGCAGTCCTAGAGGATTTGGCCACTTCTTTCAGTTCTTCTAACAGTTAGAATCTAACCCCACCCTGTTTCCCCAGGGTATGCTCTATCTGCATCTGTTTGTGTTTTAAAGAACACACATGCAACATGAAATACTTGCACATTCTCAGTACTTCACTTAATTTTCCCTTTCCCTAGTCTCAAACTGTAACCCAAACTTTCTTTCCCCTTGGAAAGTTGGGATTATCACTTCAGTTATGATTTCAGTTTATGTTCATAATTTTACACATAATGTTGTTATATGCATTTTACCATGATATTATTAATCAGCAAGTTATGCATTTTCAAATGATACCTTACCAGGCATGTCTTGTAAAAGATTACTGCTAGAGGGTGTAGGGTGTGAATACAGGGATACACTGAGATTCTAATTTTAAATCTCTAATGCACTTTTTTATATCCTCTGATTTGCAATGTAGACACAAGGTTTCTACAGTTAATCAGATAAGTATTTTTAATATAAATTATCACATCAAAAATGGAGCTTGTACTACACTCTTTAAAGGTAGACTTGTATGTTTAACTACAGTATTAGTGTTTAAAGTGATTGCCTTTTCTTTTTCCAGGGACTAAACTGAATGTTCCTTGATTTTGTTAGCAATTGCTTATGACATTCTTATCTCTTTTAGATTAAATGTATGCTTTAAGAGATGGCTTGGGTGACAGATTCTTTAATTAACTTTCTGATTCAAATTGACCTACTACTTAACTGTTTCCACTGACTTATATAGTTCAGACATATTAAGCACATTTGTGCATATGCTGAAGCATGTATCTGTTTCCCTCTTACCACAAATCTCACACAAGCAATGGTAACGATAATTACTTTATTATGGAAACTATTAATAAAATGAGTATTTAGTTTATTTAATATTTGATAGGCAAGGAATTTGTTTGAATGCACAGTCATGCACAAAAGCAGGTACACTATTGTATTGCACTTTCATACTTTAACCTCCAGGGCCATCACCCTCCAATCAACTGCAGATGAAACCTGTTGCATGTCAGTCTAGAGGTTCCACCAATTAACAGACTTTATGGGATTCATTAAAGATCATCTTCTTATGTAGTTTGTCAGAATTCTAGTATCCCATACTAGGCAAAAGTCATACAGGACACAAAGTGTGACAAACAACGTTTGTATCACTACTTGCTCATTAAAGAAACACAGACACACAAATAGGTGTAACAAAGCAGGTATTCAGCCAAAGTGGGAAACAGTTTTTTCACAAAGATATTAGCATAGCAGAGGGTTTATTGAAGGAAGTTCTATATCAAGATTCCAATCACAGTGAGCGGTTCTTAAAACAGATCCCTTGGCCCTTTTTGCAATAATTCTGCAATCGTTTGAGTGCTTGACTTTGCAACCTTAACATTGTTTTAATGTTTTTTTGTTGTAATATTTACAGAAAATGAGGAAGCTAATATAGTCCAAAGAATTTTTCTGTTTGAATTTTAAGTATTCCTCTTTCATAAAAACTTGAGACAGCTGCTTGGCTTTATTACAACACACTTATGAAGGCAATGCTGCTAAACAGCTGTAACTGACAGCAGAATTTGAAGACACTTTGATTGCTCAAACTTTGAATACAGAATTCTGAAGATAGATATTGCGTTGTGGAATTTATATTGGTGGCAATGGTGCAAAAATAGGAAAGATCACAGCTTGACTTCAAGATTCCAGTTTGAGATTGCAGGAATGACGGTTAGAAAAAATGTTTTTTTTACTTGTAAAAAGAGTAAATATGGCATGCAAATCCAGAGAGACCGCAGAAGTCTGGAATTCCATGATGACATTGTCAACACAGTTATTTCTTATAGCAGACTTAATCTCTCTAAGGACTCAATTCTGCTACCACTGAATCAGTGGGAAGGATCACCCTAACGCATTATTGTTCCAAAATACTGGGATCCAAGGTCTGATATCCAAAGAAGTGGGTATTCACCCACAAAAGCTTATGCTTCAATACCTCTGTTAGTCTATAAGGTGCCACAGGACCCTTTGTCGCTTCTACAGATCCAGACTAACACGGCTACCCCTCTGATACTTAAGGTCTGATATGTGGTTTATGGCAGAATGACTGCTGACATCTAGAGGGCTTGTATAAGGTCTCTTATTTTTAACTTTGTATTAACACTGTAATAATTCTGATATGATTATTTAAAGCTCAGGAACCCATCAACATTCTGGTCTTTCACTTCACTGTATCAAGTGCTTTGGTGGGCGTTAGTCTGAACTGCAATACCATTGTTCTATAATACCGGATAACAAAAACACATTTCAGAAGCATTCTTCTGAACATCCATCAAGAACCATCTTGCACTCTCAGGTTAAACAAGATTGGAGCCAAATTGTATCCAATTGCAGGTATTGTGGAGCCAGCTGTAAGAGTGCCTCCCAAGGCCCCATTGCAAGCTTTGGCATGGGGGTGAGTGGAAGGCAGGGCTGTGATCAGAGATTTGTGTTGGAGGTGGGGCTTGGGTGAGAAGAGTGTTTCAGGGATCAGGCCACAGCATGCAATACTGAAGAGATTCTGGGTAGTGCTGCAGGGAAAGGAGGCTGCTGTACCATATGAGGTCTCTCCAGTCCTTGGAACAGCCAAGGCTTGCGAGGGTGCAAAGGTGACTTAAAGCCTCCTTTAGCTGTGAGTTTTGTGCTGTACTTCACAGAAGCACAGCACAGATTCTCTCCCCATGTGACTGGAATTCCTTCTGCTGTTAACCTTAGGCGAAACAAGGTGATCACTTAAAAGAATAGGAGTATTGTGTTTAATTAGTGTTGTATTGAATTAGTGTTGCATTGAATCTATTTCCCCTACTTCAGTATCCTCACACCTTTGTGTCAACTGTCTGAAATGGGCCATCTTGATTATCACTTCAAATGTTTTTTCCCCCGGCTGATAATCACCTGGATCACTTGGATCGATCGGACTTCAGCTGTCATTAAGACTGCGCCGATCACAACACGTCTGCCATTCTTCTCGCACTCTTGCCTTTCTTCTCCACGTTCGTCCGAAACGTTTAACGATGTCATCTTCCCATCTTCTTGGAGGCCGACCGGGGGGGTCTTTTCTGTTCTCGTGGGTACCGCTCAGCAATGATTGCGGTCCACCTGTTATCCGTGAGCCGTGCTGTGTGGCCCGCCCATCGCATCTTGTTATGTCTGCTTTCCACGACAATATCTTTCACACCGCTGCGTTCTCTGATGATTTCATTTGGTATACGATCCAGAAGGGAGATTCCCAACATAGCTCGTTCCATTGCCTGCTGATAATAGTTCATCTTAATTTATTAGCCTCCTACAGTTGGTATGGGTACTTCCACCTTTTCATGTTCCCTGTATGTATAAATATCTTCTTACTATATGTTCCATTCTATGCAGCCGATGAAGTGGGCTGTAGCCCAAAAAAGCTTATACTCAAATAAATTTATTAGTCTCTGAGGTGCCACAAGTACTCCTGTTCCTTTTGCTGATACAGACTAACACAGCTGCTACTCTGAAATTTAAAAGAATCTTTGAACTAAGTAAGATGTTTTTGACATGAAATTTTTATCTGCCTGACTACATTTTTGAATACATTTAACTGGTAATTTATATGTAGCTTTTTATATTGTTGCCCAAAATGTCAAAATCAGATGGGTGCATTAATATAAAATAAAGATGCAAATCCTTCAAAAACTTCTGCACATGCTTTGCTTTAGGCACATGAATAGTCCCATTGACTTTAGTGGGGATAGTGATGTACATGCTTACATCTTTGCAATACTGAGGCTCCTCACTGTAATTCCTCACTGTAATTTGCCTTTAGATTTTTTTTGGTTGCAATTCTATTGTTTCTTATAACAAGTCAAAATCTATTTTTCTCAAAGGTTCCCTTCTTAGTCATGGCTTCTAGATAAAACACTTCCTGGTGTAAATTAACCAACAGCGCATAAACTCTTTTTCTATTTTTTCCTACACTATAGAAAATAACTGTGCCTTCCAAGATAAGCTTTAGCTGATTCAATGAACAAACTAGGATTTTCACAGTGCTCTTCATTCGTTTCATTTTAAATTCTCCAGTCTTAAATCAAATGTTCTTTATCTATATGACACTGCCAACTTGTGTATGACCCATAACTTAACAAAAGGCATTAGAATTGTAATCAAGACAATTTATTTGTATGTGAATTTCAAAGAGATGTACTAGACTAGCAGTCATTAACCCATTAATTTGTAGTAATAGAAATCAAGGCTAGAGGTTAAGTGTATTTGTTTGTGTTTACCTAAAACTTCTAACAAGATAAACATTGTAACCAGATTAGCTTGAGATGCTAAATCCAGTTCAGGTCTTAATTGCTTTACGTTACGTATGCAAATTGTTGAGTTAACTTTAAGATCAAAGATGTGAGATACTGCAGAAAGCAAGCAGACTGTAATCCACAAAAGTTTATGCTGAAATAAATGTGTTAGTCTCTAAGGTGCCATAAGTATTCCTTTCTTATTTTCTTTTTGCTGACACAGACTAACACGGCTACTACACTGAAACCTGCAGAAAACTAATAACATTATCTACATTGTGTTTCCTTTAACTATCTCTGTTATAATGACCAGCTGTTGTTTTATATTGTGCCTGGTTTACCAGTGTATGCATAGTATGTAGGATGTTAGCTTCAAAGTGATCAATTGTCAGTCATATGCTGTGTTCAAAACACTTAACAGCCCATTTCAGCTAGACAAGTGAAACCCCAGGCCTGATCATTTCATATCTGGTCTGCTTAATCCTTAAAAGGAAAAATCTAAACCATAGGACTGTGTTCCTCAGGTAGATACCTGGATTACCTTGAAATTCTCATGGAAAAACTCTAACAGATTATACACCTGAATGGTCTGTTGAACTATAGCCCTTTGAATGGATTCAAGAAAGACTTTTACAAATCAGCACCCTCAGCATCTCTGCTGTGAAATTGACCTAAGGACTTTACACAGATTTGTATGTATATTGATCTCTTAACCATTTATAACTTTCTTCTTTTTTTTCCTTTTATTAATCTTAAATTTAGTTAAGGATTATCTGACAGCGTGATATTTGGGTAAGATCTGAGATTCCATGTTAACCTGGGGATAAGTGTGAACTTTGGGACTGGTGAACTTTAATTATGTTGAATCAGATTTTCATTAGCTTCTCACTATATTAGACTAAATGGGCTGGAATGCCTAAAGGGGTTCTTGTTAACCAGTGTGGTACTACATAGAAACTCTTTTGTTACTGGCTTGGTGAATCTAACTATAGAATAAACCACCAATTTTGAGGATTGTCTGCCATATTTCTTGCAATCTGCCTTCAGTGTGGCATCCTCGGTGTGGCCCATCCAGGCACTCGGTCACAGTCTATCTTTAAACAAACAAATGTATTTCATGATTTTCCAAGCTCTCTCTAGTTGTCTCCAGCATCATCATGTGGCTTTTAATTCAACCTTTAAAAGCCGATGATAGCCCAAGATATGCTACAGATTTTATATATATCCGGCAGCATTTAGGATCTTTTTTATAAGAAACAAGATACTTTAGCTAATCTGAGGAAGCCCTGAATATGTTTAACTTATATTTTATGTTTTATTAGTTGGTAAGTTAATAAATTTTATGGTACGCATGATGATAATGTAATAAGTAAGAGGGAAAAGGAACTATAAGAATTATTCTCTTGAAAGAAATCTTTCCTCCCTATTTTTATTAATTCTAGGTAAAATTCATCCAAGTGCAGGGTCCTTGCTACTCCCAGTAACAAAACGCAATGACACGCTGAACACCCCTCTGCACTGGCGGACTAGAAGCCTGTATTGGCTGTACATGGTCTGGGGATTCTCCACACAGGGGGACAGCAGAGAAGTAATGTTGAGCTGCTACTCCAGTTCTCTGCTAATTCTATGCTACCTGCACTTGGAAGTATCCTCAGGAAGCCACTGATGATAGCTTTATGGGCACTTTTTGTTGTAACAGCAGCTTAAGGGGATGGAGGAGTACTACAGCAAGGCCAGGTATTTGGTCCTAAATCTTTAGCTTTGGACCCAAATTTAAATCTGGAATTATTCTTAAAACCTGTGGTATCATGAATACTACAGTCTGTGTGTAATTTAATGTAAGAAGGCATATGAGATGGGGGGTGTCTAGTATCCCTACTTTTCTATACTCCTCATATTGAATATTTGAACTATTGCCATTAGGTAATATCCTGTTTTAATTATTGTGTAAATGTAACATTTCTAAATTCTATATCAATGTTTTTTATACCTGTGATGTTCTTCAGCTGTGGAGTGAACGTTCTTGTTGGAAAGTTAACTTAGAAGCATTACCAATAGGAGATATATATCAAAGGATTTCATCCCATGATTTTCAGTTAAATTAGTCTCTGCTATATTTCTAATACCTTAGCATGAAATGATTAATTTAAGATATTTGTAATAAAAATATATCCCCATTAATACAAAATATTACCGTACATTTGATCTGAAAAAAAGAAATGGTAATATTAGCCTCTTTTATTGGGAGGATGAATATATTTTATTAAAATAAATACAGTAGCCCATCTTATTTTCTGTACGCTTTTCAGGTTTTTGTAATCTCTCTACTGTGAAGAGAAGTTAGATCAGATGTACAAATTTTATACTGAGAAGAGAAAAACAATGATAACCCTAGACAAAATGCAATTATCCAAAACAGATGGTGGCCTAGTATTCCCTAGTTGACAAACATAATTCATCATATTCCTTTTGTAATGTATGATAATGGTGCCATTATAATCCATCTGTAAACTTTTATCAAACTCACATGCAGTCAAGAATGATATGCTTCATCTTCGATATCCATATAATCTCCCTATTACTACAAATTACATCCAAATTGTCACTTACTAAAAAACCAGCCCAACAGAGCAATTACCAGTCACACATGGCATAAAAGACAAGAAAACCTCTTAAAACAACTGTTGTGTGTTTAAATTTAATAATGATTTGAGATTGTCAAATAAGTCTCAAATGGAATTATTTAATCAAAATTGATTCAATTAATACAGCACTATACATAATACAGAAAGAATAGACACATTACCATCGCTGGTGTAAGGTAAAGAGCTGGTCTCTGTGTCTTGTCTTCTCTGGCTCTGGTGGGATGATGGAAGTTTTCACTCCCCAACCTACCTTTCAAGTCCTCTGTTTTTTATGGCGTGTGAGACAAAGGGCTTGTCTTCACTACCAGGGAGATCGATGCTGCTGCAATTGATGCAGCAGGTGTCGATTTAGCGGGTCTAGTGAAAACCCGTTAAATCAATGGCAGAGCACTCTCCGAATGATGCCAGTACTCCACCTCTCCGAGAAGAGTAAGGTAAGTTGACCGGAGAGCATCTCCCATCCACGCAGTGCAGTGAAGACACTGGGGTAAGTAAGTCAACTTCAGCTACAGAATTCATGTAGCTAGAATAGCGTAACTTAGGTCGACTTATCCTGGTAGTGAAGACAAGCCCAAAGAAACTCCTTTCTGGAGGGAAAATTGCTTTCCCATGGTTAATTACACTGTGTGTTTTGTTTTTGACATTTTCAAATGACCTAATTACTCATGAAATTTCTTTTATGGTATCTTTAGGTTACATGATTGATAAACTAAAGGAAATTCTACTACGATCATTACTACTGACAGCTGTGACTACCAGCAGTTCTTAATG
The DNA here is from genome assembly GCA_033296515.1 of Macrochelys suwanniensis. Classification (NCBI taxonomy): domain Eukaryota; kingdom Metazoa; phylum Chordata; order Testudines; family Chelydridae; genus Macrochelys; species Macrochelys suwanniensis. The sequence goes on from CM065779.1 coordinate 81,906,988, forward strand.
TGTTAAAAATCATCTGTCAGTGGATCCTTTTTCGATCAATTACAGAAAACATCTGCAATAACAAGGACCTCTCATCAATCATAGAGCATAATTAAATCATAGGTACCCCTTATCAAACACCCAGTCTTGTTAATACCATATGGCTGTAGACACTTTTTGTCAGTTTGAAGGGTTTTTTTCTTAGACCTCTATATTGCCACAGATGTGGAGGCACCAGCCATAGTGAAGTACAGCCCAACACTCGATCACATGAAGTTCCTGAATACAGGTCACTCATACGTTAAGAACCAATAGTCCCGCCTTAGACCTCAAACACAGTTTTTGAAAATTTCATAAAGATTCTGAGTTTAATGTTCAATAAAAGATTACTAAAAAGGTTCATATTTATTAACAGGTACTAATATAACATTATAAATAATCAGTCTCATAGCTTCTATAGTGGTTCAGAGCAGTTTACAACAACAGTACTCAATAACATAGAATATCAGGGTTGGAAGGGACCTTAGGAGGTCATCTAGTCCAACCCCCTGCTTAAGGCAGGACCAATCCCCAATTTTTGTCCCAGATCCCTAAATGGCCCCCTCAAGGATTGAACTCACAACCCTGGGTTTAGCAGGCCAATGCTCAAACCACTGAGCTATCCCTCCTCCTCATGTTATGTATTTATAACATACATACATGATGTGTAAACAAAGGGTTAAAGTACATGAAAGATCATCCAAAATTAAAACATATGCTCATCTGAACAAACAGAATTCTGGAATTACTAATAAACAGCTTTACATAAGCCTCCAAATTTTGCTCATATGGTAAAGACCTGCTAGTTGCAGTTGTTATATCAATAAAATAAAAAACAGCAGGATCTTATTAAAGGGGATAAGGCAAAATGCCACATTTATTGTGAATACCGAAAGAATCAGAGTAAGCAATCAGTTATAGCTATAACATCTCATTCACTCACACACACACACATACACACACGTTCTGCAAAGTTGTTATAGTTACCAGCCTAGGACTCTGCATTTTATCACCTACCCATCCTTTAACATAACCATTCTAAAATCAGTGGGACATGGCAGACTTCAATAAGTCTATTCATCTCACTTTTTATATCTAAAAGGAAACGAACAAGATAAGCATGCAAGAGTGGGGGGCTCACACATCTTATTCCAGAGTTCAGGAAAACAAAGTTGTAGCAGTAAACTCTTTGTCTCTGGATGTTTTTCTACAATTAGCACAGACCTTGCAAACTGGCAGGCCTGTTTCAATTAGCACAAACTCAGCAGGTTGAGAGACATATTTCTTTCTAATGGTCAGGCCAAATCCGGGGTGTATTCTGTAATCATTCTGTCTTACATTTTCCGCAACATAAATGTATTAATTATTACTTTTAATCCAACACGGTCTGTTCAGCTGCAGCAAGTATTAGAATATTTAATCACCCCCCTTGCTCCCCAAAAAAACCTATCCATGCAAATTTAGGGCCTGATCCAAGTCCTGTAAAAGCTGGATTGAACCCTGAAAGATGATTGTTTGAAAAGGAAAAGAATTTTTAACATTCAAACAACAATCTTAATTTTGTGTCTTCTTCCTTCCTGCCCATTCTCCACATATGGCCCATGGAAACCTCTCCCTGGTTCTACACAAAATCATTCTTTGTCTTTTACACATATTAATTACAATATTGTGTATTTGCTGCATAGTTTAAACTTCACCCACCCTATTGCACTGTATATTTAGAAGGCTGGGCACAGTTATTGCCTCATGTGTAATCTCACATTAAATCACATTTACTCAGCTGGATGCTGAGTAAAACTATATGATTGATATCTAGTGAACTACTTTCATGAGTAGAAGCTATGTACATATTTATGTGTCTTCAAAGCAAACACACACAAAAAGGCAGTGATATCAGAATAGCCAGCTGAGAAACTGCACATTTTGTGAAATTAAAAGAACTAGTGGGCATGATCACGAGTGGAAGTATGAATAAGCAATAGGAAATTCAATTCTTTTTGTGTCCTAAGGGACACTATCACGGAGGCAAAATGGATAGCAAATCTACTACAAAAGAAAGATATAAGTAAAAAGAAGAGGCTGATGGGAAGCAACAAGACAATTATAAAACAGAGCAGGAATCTCCGGCAAGCATACACAAAACACAACATTTTAAGACAAAACACAACATTTTAATATATTAAATGCAAACTATAAAATAAAATATAGCCAGTATAGTGAGTCAATGGAAATGTTTTGTAATTGCATCAAGGGTAAAAGAAAAACTAGGAAGGAGACTATTACAAAATAAGCCTAATAGCAGGGTACAGGTACTCCGATATGGATGAAATACTCCATTTCTGTTTCCTTCTGTCTTTAAATAAGATACATTGAGAGATATGCAGGAAATTAATAGCTAATGAGGATTTGAGCAAGACAATGTAGGTAGTTGTAGGTTTCTTATCTAGCCTTTCCACAAACTAAAGAGCTGCCAATCAGTAGCATCATTGGATATTCATTTAGGTCTTTGAAGAACTGCTCGGTGGAAATGCAGTCAGAAGTAGTGATCTTTGACACCTCACTAAATACAGGAGAAGGGGAATATAATACGTAACCGTGTTTAGAATAGAAAAGAAGGGGGAGTGAGGAAAATGAAGATCAACTTGCTAGACTAACTCCAATGCCAATTAAAATACAGGAATAAGTAATAAAGAATTTGATCTTCAAGCTCTTCATTGAGCAGCCTGACTACTACTAAGTAACGATAAGCAGCATGAGCTCAAAAAGAATAAATCAAGCCAGACAAACCAAATAGTGGTATTATGCTGTTACTGAAATGCAAAATGTGCAGTTTTAAGGCATTGCTGTGTTGGGGTAAGTGGGTGTGAGTGAAGAAAAGACGGTACCACGGTAGCAACTTCCAGGGGCATTGCACCATAGGCAGACGTACCTTCCTCCAGGAGTCTTAGGGAAATGCAGGCTGGAGAAACCCCCTGTCATACCTCAACAGTGAATGTAGAGTGTTTTCCCTCCCATTCCAGCCTAGCCTCACCTCGCCCTGCTCTCACCAGCACGCTTAACTCCATCGCCTGCACTAAACTTCCCTTGTTGTTGTGAAGCAGAAACTAAAGAACTGAGATTCTCTCTGGCCTCTGTACATGCTCACCATCTAGGTTCCTGGGTATGCACCTTTATTAATATGAATACAAGATTTCTCTCCTCTCTCTCTTCTTCTACCCCACTCCGTAAGGATTTACTTTTAAGTGTGTGGTTCTGTGGGGTTACTGAAGGAAGGCTATGTGAAAAATTATGGAACAGGTCCTCAAGGAATACATTTTGAAGCACTTGGAGGAGAGGAAGGTGATCAGGAACAGTTAACATGGATTCACCAAGGGCAAGTCATGCCTGACCAACTGATTGCCTTCTATGATTAAATAACTGGCTCTGTGGATATGGGGAAAGCAGTGGACATGGTGTACCCTGACTTTAGCAAAGCTTTTGATATGGTTTCCCACAGTATTCTTGCCAGCAAGTTAAAGAAGTATGTGCTGGATGAATGGACTGTAAGGTGGATAGAAAGCTGGTTAGTTCGTTGGACTCAATGGGTAGTGATCAACGGCTTGATGTCTAGCTGGCTTCTTGGTTCTGCCATTGTATGTACTATAAAGTAACAATGACTAGGACCTTAAGCTGGATGAATAATTCAAAGTGAGTAACTTAATCAACTAATTTTTCCTGTTTTTCTGCTAGAAACTTGTCCATGAACAGATTGTGATTTTTTTCTCTCTCACATTTATTGCTTTTTCAAAACTACCTAATTATTTCTGTAAATAATCCTTGCTCTGGAGCTTTCTTGTGAGCACTTTATTATGAATATTCAATATTTGAAATTCAAATAATTTTTGATTGGATTGGTCATAGATAAAATAACGTGTTTCTGTTCTGAGAGTATTTTTAGAATCAAGTTACTGGGGCATATATGAACATAAAATGAGATTTCATGCTTGTAGCCTCCCTGACTTCTGAATCAAATGTGCCCAGTACTCTACAAATATTATAATACAAAATAAAGCTCTATAAGTAGGTACATAAATAACCAACAATACCAAAGTATTTCACAGATGAGGAATATGAGGCTGAGATGGAGAAACTGAAGCACACAGGGGTCACTTGCTCAAAATCACAAACCAAGTCAGTACAGAGTCAGGAATAGAATCTAGCTGTCCTGACTTTGCTGACCAGATTCTCAACACCTATTCTGCCTGCATTGTGCTCCCCTAATGAGACAAAACAGGCAGACAGCTAAATGGACAGTTGAGGATTCCACTGACAGCTCTGTATGTGTCATAGATCTGACATAGCTTAATTTGTCTCATTGTGACTTTTTACCTCAATCAGGTTGGTGGCGGCAATACAGAGCAGTGCTAATGGGTGAAAATACAAACTGTTTGGTTTGTAAAATGTCGGTGTTAAAAAGATTGTAGAAATCTGGGAGACTGTTATAAAGGTGAAAATAAGAAAGAAAAACTTGTAGCACCTTAGAGACTAACAAATTTATTTCAGCATAAGCTTTCGTGGGTTAGTACCCACTTCATCGGATGCATGGAATGAAACATACAGTAGACAGATATTTATACAGTCAGAGAAACATGATAAGATGGAGGTGCATAGACCAACCTTAAGAGGCTAATTAATTGAGAGGAACCATAACAGCAGGGGAAGAAAAACCTTTGAAGTGATAAACAAGATGGTCACACAGGTGTGAATGAGGATCGTTAACTTAAGGGAAATAGATTCAATTAACGTAATGGCCGAGCCATTCGAGGTCCTTATTTAATCCTGAGGTAATGCAATCTAGTTTGCATATCAATTCGAGTTCAACAGTTTCTCTTTGAAGTCTGCTTTTCGAGTTAATCTGTCGCAACACTGCTACCCTCAAGTCTGTCAGTGAGTGATTAGGGAGGTTGAAGTGTTCTCCTACTGGTTTTTGAATGTTATGATTCCTGATATCAGATTTATGTCCATTTATTCTTTTGCGTAGAGACTGTCCGGTTTGGCCAATGTACATGGCAGAGGGGCATTGCTGGCACATGATGGCATATATCACATTGGTAGATGTGCAGGTGAATGAGCCCCTGATGGTGTGGCGGATGTGATTAGGCCCTGTGATGGTATCACTTGAATCGATATGTGGACAGAGTTGGCATCGGGCTTTGTTGCAAGGATAGGTTCCTGGGTTAGTGTTTTTGTTGTATGGTGTGTGGTTGCTGGTGAGTATTTGCTTCAGGTTGGGGGCTGTCTGTAAGCGAGGATTGGTCTGTCCTCCAAGATCTGTGAGAGTGAGGGATCATCTTTTAGGATAGGTTGTAGATCTTTGATGATGCGCTGGAGAGGTTTTAGTTGGGGGCTAAAGGTGACGGCTAGTGGTGTTCTGTTATTTTCTTTTTTGGGCCTGTCTTGTAGTAGGTGACTCCTGGGTACTCTTCTGGCTCTGTCAATCTGTTTTTTCACTTCAGCAGGTGGGTATTGTAGTTGTAAGAATGCTTGATAGAGATCTTGTAGGTGTTTGTCTCTGTCTGAGGGATTGGAGCAAATGTGGTTGTATCTTAGAGCTTGGCTGTAAACAATGGATCGTGTGGTGTGTCCAGGATGGAAGCTGGAAGCATGTAGGTAAGTATAGCGGTCAGTAGGTTTCTGTTATAGGGTGGTGTTTATGTGACCATCACTTATTAGCACAGTGGTGTCTAGGAAATGGACCGCTTGTGTGGACTGGTCTAGGCTGAGGTTGATGGTGGGATGGAAATTGTTGAAATCATGGTGGAATTCCTCAAGGGCTTCTTTTCCATGGGTCCAAATGATGAAGATATCATCAATGTAGCGCAAGTAGAGTAGGGGTGTTAGGTGACGAGAGCTGAGGAAGCGTTGTTCTAAGTCAGCCATAAAAATGTTGGCATACTGTGGGGCCATACGGGTACCCATAGCAGTGCCACTGACTTGGAGGTATATATTGTCCCCAAATGTGAAATAGTTGTGGGTGAGGACAAAATCACAAAGTTCGGCCACCAGGTTAGCCGTGGTAGTATCGGGGATACTGTTCCTGACAGCTTGTAGTCCATCGTTGTGTGGAATGTTAGTGTAGAGGGCTTCTACATCCATAGTGGCCAGGATGGTGTTGTCTGGAAGATCACCAATGGATTGTAGTTTCCTCAGGAAGTCAGTGGTGTCGCGAAGATAGCTGGGAGTGCTGGTAGCATAGGGCCTGAGGAGAGAGTCTATATAGCCAGACAATCCTGCTGTTAGGGTGCCAATGCCTGAGATGATGGGGCGTCCAGGATTTCCAGGTTTATGGATCTTGGGTAGCAGATAGAATGCCCCTGGTCGGGGTTCTAGGCACGTGTCTGTACAAATTTGTTCTTGTGCTTTTCCAGGGAGTTTCTGGAGCAGATGGTGTAGTTTCTTTTGGTACTCCTCAGTGGGGTCAGAGGATAAAGGCCTGTAGAATGTGGAGTTACAGAGCTGCCTGACAGCTTCTTGTTCATATTCCAACTTATTCATGATGACGACAGCTTTGTCAGCCTTTTTGATTATGATGTTAGAGTTGTTCCTGAGGCTGTTGATGGCATTGTGTTCTGCACGGCTGAGGTTATGGGGCAAGTGATTTTGTTTTTCTACAATTTCAGCTCGAGCACGGCGACGGAAGCAGTCTATGTAGAAGTCCAATTTGTTGTTTCGACCTTCAGGAGGAGTCCACGCAGAATCCTTCTTTTTGTAGTTTTGGTAGGAAGGATTCTGTGGGTTAGTATGTTGTACAGAGGTCTGTTGGAAATATTCTTTGAGTCGGAGACGTCAAAAGTAGGATTCTAGGTCACCGCAGAACTGTATCATGTTCGTGGGTCTGGAGGGACAAAAGGAGAGGCCCCGAGAAAGGACAGATTCTTCTGCTGGGCTGAGAGTATAGCTGGAAAGATTAACAATATTGTTGGGTGGGGTAAGGGAACTGCTGTTGTGGTTCCTTGTGGCATGCAGCAGTTTAGATAGCTTAGTGTCCTTTTTCTTTTGTAAAGAAGCAAAGCTTGTGTTGTAAATGGCTTGTCTAGTTTTTGTAAAGACAGTCCATGAAGAAGTTTGTGTGGAAGGTTGGTTTTCCATAAGAGTATCCAGTTTTGAGAGCTCAGTCTTAATCTTTCCCTGTTTGCTGTATAGGATGTTGATCAGGTGGTTTCGCAGTTTCTTTGAGAGTGTGAGGCACAATCTCTCAGCATAGTCTGTGTGATAAGTAGATTGTAATGGATTTTTTACCTTTAGTCCTTTTGGTATGATGTCCATCTGTTTGCAGTTGGAAAGGAAGATGATGTCTGTCTGTATCTGTGCGAGTTTTTTCATGAAGTTGATGGATTTCCACTCCATACGGCTGAATGCAGTGCCTTGCATAATGATAGGTTTCAGTGTAGTAGCCGTGTTAGTCTGTGTCAGCAAAATGAAAATAAGAAAGAAAAACTTGTAGCACCTTAGAGACTAACAAATTTATTTCAGCATAAGCTTTCGTGGGTTAGTACCCACTTCATCGGATGCATGGAATGAAACATACAGTAGACAGATATTTATACAGTCAGAGAAACATGATAAGGTGGAGGTGCATAGACCAACCTTAAGAGGCTAATTAATTGAGAGGAACCATAACAGCAGGGGAAGAAAAACCTTTGAAGTGATAAACAAGATGAACAAGATGTTATAAAGGTATCACTCATCCAGCAATAGAGGTATACCAGGTGCTTTACAAAAGGTATAGCAAAGCTCCCTGCTTCAAAGAATTTGGAATCTAAATTGGACATATGATAAAACAATAAACAGATTAAGCAAGATGGTGAGAGCAGACTATCAGCAAAAGAAAGGTACATTAAATAAGCAGGATTTAAGGAGAAGTTTTCAGAGAAAAAGGGTCTGGTGCCCAGCACACCAACATCTTCCCCCCTCTCCCTTCCAATCACCCCCATTCACACACACTGATTTCAGTGGGCTTTGCATCAGACCTTTGAATTCAATCAGGGCCACTGTGCACAATGGCACTTAAGCCTATGCTTAATTACCATGCTGAACTGGGAACTGGAACAGGAAATCTTCTCTAATGTATCACCAGAGTCAAAAAAGACGCTGAAGACCAGCATAGCCATTTGCAACAGGGCCAGAGACTTTTCAGGTCTCTGAAAAGTGTGTGAGTCAGCAGTGGTGAATGACACAGAAGGCAATGAAATCAAATGACTCTGAGCATGCAGTGTCTATATTGTCATTTTCTTATGCAATGTTGTATATATTTTGTTTGCCACAATACAACCAGCCCTCTTACTTCAGTTGTACAGTGGAATGATTCCACTAATTAATTTTCCATATTAGAACAAAGAGTGGAAAAGACTGGCTTAATTTGCCCTCAGAGCTGAAGTGTGTAAACAAAACAAAAATATGGACAACTACAGAAACAAGAAATTCTGCAAATTGTTAGGAAGCCCATGGCATTTTGATTTAAAAATACAAAACCCTAGAATATAAAGTGGCAAAACAGAATATTAACATGGCACCCATTTTAATAAATTAAAATCTTGCTAACTGATAGGTCTCAAAATGTAATTCTAAAGGGGGAATTGCCATATAAGTGGGTATGTTTCCAGTGCGGTCCTGCCGGGATCAGTTCTTTGTTCTAGGCTAGTTAATATTTTTTATCCATGACCTAGAAGAAAACAAAATCACTGATATCATTTGCAGATGACAAAAATTGGGTTAATAATGACGAGCACAGGTCACCGACTTAGAGCAGCAGTTCTCAAACTGTGGGATGAGCCTCCCAAGGGAGGTGTGGGAATGTGTCAAGGGAGGCATGAGCTGTGTGCTTTTTTTTTAATATATTTTTTTATTAAGATCTCTGGCTGTCAGTCCTGGGTAGCTGGTGCTCATGCAGAGGAGCCATGAACATTCAGGGGGCAGGGAAAAAGGGGACAGATGGAGCCCCACTGACCCAGAGCTGACAGCAGGAGCCGCCCAACCTGGGCTCATGCTCTCCTCCCCACCCCCAATCCCTCACCTGGAAATGATGGGGCTCCAGCTGTCAGCTCTGGGGTGGCACCAACAGCACACAGAAGTAAGGATGGCAATGGGATTCTAAGTCTGTTGTGGACAGTGATATTGAGAAATATCACTTTTCACATTGCCTTCCTTACTTCTGTGGTGCTGCTGGCACGGCGCTGCCTTCAGAGCTGGGTGTCCGGCCAGCAGCTGTTGCTCTCTATTCTGCCTTCAGAGCTGGGTGGTGGTATATGTATTTGGGGGGCATAAACAACAATAGACACAAAGAATGGGACCGTGATCAAATAAGTTTGAGAGGCACCAATTTAGAGCAATCTGGATTGCTTGGTAAATTGGATGCAAGCAAACAATAGTCAGTTTATTATGGCTAAATATAAATTAATACATTTAGGGACAAAAAATGTAAGCCATACTTACAGAATGGGGGACTGTATCCTGGGAAGCAGCAACTCTGAAAAAGATTTGGGAGTCATTGTGGATAACAAGCTGAACATGATCTCCCAGACAGTCTGATACTGTGGCCAAAAGAGCTAATGAGATCCTGCGATGCATAAACAGGGGAATCTCAAACAAGAGTAGAGAGATTATTTTACCTCTGTATTTGGCAGTAGTATAAACGCTGCTGGAATGCTGGGTCCATCTGAAAGGCCGGATGTGGCCCCCCCAGGCCATAGTTTGCCCACCCCTGGATTAAAGAAATGTAAAATTATTTTTAAAAAATCTCTCTATTTTTCACTGTGGACTTGACAGCAAGTGAAGGGGAACATTCATGCTCTAGTAGAGAGGATGCTAATGACCTCTTCTGGGCTCATCCGGCACTAACCAGGTACACCTGTGAGGCTTGCTTTCCCTGGGGGTAGGGCTGGGGCAGGGGAAGCTGGATTAAAAAGGGAAAGCCTGCCACAGGAAGGGGTGGTGAACAGGAAGAAGACTACTGTATCTCAGAGACAGCTGAGCACAGATAGATCAACCAAGAGAGAGATCCTAATTAAAGACACCATATTAGCCGACAAACCAAACCCCAAAGGCCTGACCCCAAAAGACTGCCTAAGAGACAGATAACTTTTGCCTTTCTTTTCTTTTCCTCTGATTCCCTTCTCTCTCAAGGGAAAGAGGGAGAAAAGGACCTTTTATCTGTTTTTGCTTGGTTAACCCCTCGTGTGCTACAAACAGGGGAAGGACACTGCAAATACCTTGAATTGTGACCTGGTGGGGATACAGGGGAGTCCCAACCTCCTGCAGCACATATTAGTATTGTTTGCTACTTATCACAGAATACTGCCTAGAAGCCCCAACTAATGTTGAGGGCCTGTTGTGCCACTGTACATAAGCCCTGGTATGTAGGCACTGTACAAACACATAGTATGAAACAGTCCCTCCCGCAAAGAGTTTTTAATCTAAATACGCAAGCCAAAGTGTGGGAGGGGAAATAAAAACAGAGAGAGATGTAATATGACTAGGCCAAGGTCACACAGTAGGTCATTGGCAGAGCCAGGTCTCCTAAGGTCCAATGCCTTATCCACAGTATGATATCACCTCTCACACTTTGTATGATCAGTTTCTCTTGTATGGTCTTTTTCCATTGTGAGCGTTGCTTACTCAGCAAGTTGGGAAAGAACTGCATTTTAAATAATTGTAAAACACACCCAAATTGGCAGGAGAGGCAGAGGACGGTGTAATGCCTGCAATAACTTTTAACTGAGTTTCAAAAAAACCTGGTTTGATTTCAAGTGCATAGTGTCCTTTAAGCATTACTGAAATTGAGAGCATTTTTTGTGCAATTTTAGAGTGAAAGGAACCTGTTATGTATTGAGAAAGAAGTCTTGAAATAAGTCTGTCAGAATCAGCAGATTTATTATTTGGATCACTGCTGCACCTAGGATCCCCACTCATGGACCAGGACCCCATTGTGCTAGGTGCTGTACAAATACAGAACAAAGACAGTCCCTTCCCTAAGGATCTTATAATCTAGGTATAAGGCAAGAGTCAACAGATGGGAGAGTCCAAGTAAACAGTGAGACAGAGTTAGACTGCATGATAGGCAGCGGACTCACCACCCTCCTATTGTCAAGATTTTTGTAGGCATTGTGGCAAAGGGAAGTTTTGAGGAGGGATTTGCATGCAGGTGGTCAGGTGAAATCTTATACCCACTTGGTTCTTCTACACTGGGTGAAAGGACTGGAGCTCTGTAAAAGGGGCTCTAAAAACCTCATCGCCAATCAGTAGAAACTTCCTCCAGTGTAGGAATGAGGGTAGGCAGTGACAGGCTGTCCTCTGAGGATCCCCATGCATAAGGGACATGCCAGGGCTCAGCTGGGGTGGGAGAAGCATATCATGTGAACTTGCAGCACATAGTGCCACAGAGAATCTGGGCACTGCTGCCAGCCACAGGGAGCTGAGAACAGGCTGCTGTAATTTAAACAGTCCCCAAGGGCTGTCTAAATTATGCCGGGAGGCCACTCCAGTCCCCTGACCAGTGCAGAATCAGGTGAACACAAGGGTGACTTAAAGCCATTTTAACCACACCACCTACCGGGCTGAGTGGTCTGTGCTGTGCCTCTTTGAGACAGAGGGTATAAGCGTAACTAGATTCTGGAGTTAAAAGTAGCTGCAAGATTTAGGTATTGGAAGACTCACATCACAGACACATGTTCTAAAGTGCACTAAGCAAACTCTTGGGATAGGAATGGGAAGAACATGGGCTGTGATGTCTCCCAATTTTGTTTCAAGGAATTAAGAGTAGAGCCTTTCCTGCAACTCGGAGTGGAATTGTTGGTGTTATGTAACTATTGACCAGGACTAATTGAAGCTGCAGAAGACCTGGTGCATTCCAAAGTTGGCACATAAGAACATAGGACTGTAAAAGACCTCCAGGATTAGTGAATCTAGTTTCCTGCTTTTGTGGGTAGTCATACAATCCTATTCAGAAACTTATCTAGCTCCATCTTAAAACTAGTTAGGTTTCTTGCCCCCCACTGCTCCTCCTGGGAGCAGGAGCGGCGCCAGCCTTTTTGCCACCCTAGGCGGCGGCGGCCAAAGAAGCATCCGCTGAATGCTGCTGAGGACCCGGCAGCTGCCGAGGGACCTAAGATGCTGCCCCCCAAGTCCTGGCACCCTAGGCGACTGCCTAGGGTCGCCTAATGGTAGCGCTGGCCCTGCCTGGAAGGCTGTTCCAGACCCTCACTCCTCTGATGGTTAGAAACCTTCTTCTAACTTCCATCCTAAATTTATTCATGCACAGGTTATACTCATTTGTTCTTGTGCCAACAATGTAGTTTAGCTTAAACAGCTCTTTCTGCTCTCTCATATTTACTACCCCACCCTCCAATGTATTTATAGAGCATGATCAGTAAAATACCTACTTCAAAAACTTTAATAATTAGATTAGACATTTAAAATCATCAGAACAAGTTTAAAGTTCACGTTTAAGGCACTGCTTTCCTAATGAACACTTGATTTTTATTAAGTAATTAATAATATGTGGTCACAAACAGACAGTATGCAACAGCCTCAAACCCTAGTATCCAACCAGATAACCAACTAGAGGCTATAAGACAGATGAAAATAACATGAAATGTACCATATGCAGGCCAATGGAGAGTTTGGACAGGAGTATCTGACCTCCTTGGGTTTATGGAGGATTAAATCCTGCATAATCTTCTTAAATGAATATCAGAGAAACTCCTGCATATGGAGATGAAGAATATAGGAGCCCAATGGGAGGGGGGAAAGGACCACTAGTAACCTCATCATTGTGACATTGTCTGACATAAAGGACAAGAAAAGGAAAAGAGAGATGGAAGAAACTATAAGGAATTTTTTTTTTGAGACCTGTGATCGAGGCAAGAAAATACTTTGTTTCTCTTAAAAGAAGGCTTTTATGCAGTAAGGTTCAGAAGTCATTTAATTTAATCCCAGTGAAGCTGCATGCTACACTTGGGGAATATAAATAGTGCTAAATCTTTAGAGAAGGTGTCTCCTTGCAGTGATGAAGATGACCAATAAGTGCTGAAAATTTCCTGAAATATGGGACCCTGTCACATTATTTGCTTAGTTTTTCTACTTGGCTCCCTTACATTTTTATATAGATGACAGCTTTTAAAGTTAAATCTCCTCCTTTACAGAACTGGATGCTGCATGTGCTGTATTAGCAGTATGCATAATTTCCGTTCATCTCTTGTTCTGTTTGGGCTTCTTTGTTCAAATGCTGAAAAAATCCTATTTAATTGTGCTTAAAGATTTCATGCTGATTGCTACAGATTTAATTAGTTTTTCTGGTTTCATACATGACTAAGCTTCCTCCACCCCCAAAACTTTGTATGGACTGTATTCAGACAGAGTCCTTTAGAGGGAATATTAGTTAGCTATTTTAAACATTGAGTGTTGAGAAATGGGCTTAGCCACCCTAAAACAGCTGTATCTGGATATGCTTCTGAGTATTTATCACACTAAACTGCTGTTATTTGAAATATTTTTATGTTAAGGGTACGCTGTCTCATTTAAATGTGTGTGCTCAGCTGTAACACTAGCAAATATCTACTTCCTAAAATTTGGCAGTTTGGTTGAAGCAATGGATCTGTGTTATAGTTTAGTTTTGGGGGGTGACTTTTTTTTTTTTAAAGCCTCAATGCTTTGGATGAAATGGGAGCCCTACAAATAAAATATCACTGTATATGCTGTTTATGTCTATACAACCAACAATTAACAAAAAGTATTCTATGAATGGAGAGCAAGGAAAATTACATATACAAGTATGGAAGAGAACAGTTAAGGGAAGATTGAAGGTATTTTAATATTTTTCTCAGTTCACAACTTCCCAGTGAAATATGCATGTGAAATTTTACACATATACATCTATCCAGAATGCCCATCACCATGGTATTTGAGCTCCACTCAAGCAAGGATGCCAATAACCATATTTCTCTTCCTTCCTTGTCAGCAAGAGATTAGTTTATTAATATTAAATATCAGTGTGAGAATGTTGATGTGTAAGAGCCCCATTGAGCTTAAGCTTGAGTGAAGAGATAGGTGGTCATTCTTATTTCTTCTGACAGCAAGTTCCAGAGTTTTAGTCTGGCTCCTGTAGTTACAGATATCTCTCTCTATTGGTTGATACGAGGAACGTAACTGTCATGGGACAGTGTGGTTGCACAGAGAAACATAATCTCTTAAGGCTTGTCTCAATTTACCGGGGATCGACATGCGGCGATCAATCCACTGGGGGTCAATTTAGCAGGTCTAGTGAAGACTTGCTAAATCGACTGCCAATCACTCTCTTGTCGACTCCAGTACTCCACCGGAACAAGAACCATTGACTTACCTTGTATATGAGATTCTCCCATTGACCCAGCGCAGTGTAGACACCACAATAAGTCAACCTAAGGTACGTTGACTCCAGCTATGTTATTCACGTAGCTGGAGTTGCGTAGCTTAGGTTGACTTTACCCTGTAGTGTAGACCTGTCCCAGAGAGCCTTGTTTTTATCCCTTGGACAGCTTTCAAAAATGAAAACAGAAGCCTTGAAAGAGATTGTCTGGTATGCAGTTAGAATGTAAAAATTCAAATGTCATGTATAAATACCATAAACATTGAGACCATTTAGCAACTTAAAAGAAAGAGGAAATAATAATGACAGCGTTAAAGTTTTGTCTTTTTGTGTCATTCCATATAAAAAAATACAGTCAATAGAGAGTTTAGGATCCTTACCTAGTTTCCAGCCCCATACTGCAATGTGAAGTTTAGGATCTTCACACAGTCTGTCTCTACTCTTATTTCATTGATGCTCTGAAAAGCATGTGAGCTTCTGTCCCTGGCGCCCTCTGTATCTCTTTACCTTGCCAAGCTTCAGCAACCCACAGGCTCCCCAAATCTCCCCCACTCTATGCTACTGTGGGGAGCAGTTTGCAGGGCTCTCATTACTTGCCTGGTTCTCCTGCATTGACTTTTAAAAAATACCCACCACACAGACTTTACACCATGAACATCACTATAGAGTATCAAAAGGCCTGTTTTTGTAAACTAGTATTTTAGTTTTCTCTTTCTAATTTTCAAATGATGGCCTAAGCCCTTGATTTTTTTAGGGATCATGAAGTTTTACACTCCAGCTGTATTTTAGCTAGTTAACTCCTCTAATGAGTTACAGAAACAAGGTGGGGGAGGTAATATTTGTTTGGACCAACTTCTGTTGGTGAAAGAGACAAGCTTTCATGCCACACAGAGCTCTTCCTCAGGTCAACACTGCAAACGCCAATGTTAGCCACTTAGAAAGTATATAGTGCTATTAAAATTCTTTAAGAATCTCCAACTTTAAAGATTCACTTAAGCCCCTCAAAGTAGGCATGTGCCTTAGTACTAAAGACCTTCAGGGGAAGCTTCAGCCACATACAAGAGGGCAGACTGTTCATACAGAGGTACGCAGTGACCTTCACACTTAGTTACAATAATAATTAATATCTTGGTTTAATTTCAGCCTATTTTCTTCAAATAGCACATACACAAACTTTCAAGATATTTATATGGAAAATTTGAAAGGCTACCAACAAGCTGCTTTTGTACTACAGTGACACAAAGAAACACTATATGGGAGTAGAGCTGGGCAAATGAATATTTGATGCCTCTAGGAATCTAATTTTCCTGTGTGCAAACTTTCCTCAAAGAAACAGATCATGATTTTCCTGAATTTGTGAATTCCTCCTAATTCTTCATCATATCATTTGCCTGAATTAATGGCTATGGATTAGCCACACACTGAGCAGTATGATTCGCTACTTGTTATATGTGATTGGCTGCCTGATTCACATAGTATCATTTTTCTATTCCTTGGTGGGATTAATGTTTTTAAATGGGGGAAAAAATGACAAATAGAGAATAGCAACAACAAATATTCTTGTTTTCATGCCTAGTCTCTGAGGCGACATCTACACCGCAGCTGGGGGTGTGTGATTACAGCTTGTGTAGATGACTGATCACATGGGTACATCTAGCTAGCTCACTAAAAACAGCAGCTGAGAATGTTGCAGTTTGGACTAGCAATGCATGTACATGGTCAGGGGGGCTTGTATAGCCTCCCCTGAAGCCCACACCTCCACATCCTCGCTACTATTGTTACCGAGCTAGCTAGTTTAAAGCAAATTAAATCCCCAGTTGCAGTGTAGATATAGCTGTAGACACCTTGGGACAAGGACTGTATTTACCTTTATGTACAACACCTACCAGAACAGGACCTCATTGTGATCAGTGCCTCTGGGAGCTACCAGAGCATAAATACATTTGAAAGCAAATATGGGTATTATTATTTAGTATCACTAATTTAAAAAGTTTTAAAATCAAAGTTTAGAATGGGATAAATCACTCCAACTGCTCTGTTCTGTACTCTCCCCTGACCCATTATGGCCGTTCTTATGTAAATACAACCTAACTCTTGGAATTTATTCAACTGTCAGACAGAACTGTCAATTGGGATATGCAAACAGTGCACTCACATTTCTTGTCCCTTTGTCCATGGTAGCTAAAACTCTGGGATTGGTGGTTTAAATGTACATTTTTTTTCTATTTACTTAAGGTGGAAGGCGTAAGATTGATAAGACTCATGTAGAGCTGGGGTAAGTAGTAGGAACTTCCCGCTGTAAGGAAAAGGGAAATGTGCCAGTTTCTTTAATCAGCCATCAGAGGGGTAGCCATGTTAGTCTGGATCTGTAGAAGCTACAAAGAGTCCTGTGGCACCTTATAGACTAACAGACGTATTGGAGCATAAGCTTTCATGGGTGAATACCCACTTTGTCGGATGCATCCGACGAAGTGGGTATTCACTCATGAAAGCGTATGCTCCAATATGTCTGTTAGTCTATAAGGTGCCACAGGACTCTTTGTAGCTTTAATCAGCCAGTTTTTGTGCTCTCTACAAATGTGCACGACCAGCACTATAGCCACAAGTAGATGTGTTTGAGTTATGGACTTTATTAGTGTTAAACAGCACCAGGACACTCTTGGATTTAATTCTCTGGTTGTTATTCACTGGGTTATTTCCATCTCTATCTGGCAGTTCCAGTAGTTTTTTGCTTTGTGTGCAAAATGTTTTGCAAAGCTGTAATTCAGAATCATTGCCTGATCAATAATGCAGAGAAAGAAAAGAGGAATGTCAAATATACTCTCACATTTCACTTCCAAACTACATGGGTGACCTTGGTATATTGGAAACACTTCAAATGGAGGAGTGTATTTTAAATAGCATTTAAATGTTGATTTTAAAACTCCTGTCTTCTGAGGCTCAGTTATCGGATATGACCACACTGGCTGACATTTTATTTGTTAAAATACTATATTGTTAATACCACACCATCTTAAATCTGACCTTGATCCTTATTCACCGAGTTGCATGCCTAGGGGGCATTGATCAGTGTTCACATCACCTCATGCTCCCTGTCCCTTCCCCCAGCCTGGGCTGTGGAAGCTAATGATCCAACCAGCGGACCAAATTCGGTAGTGAATGCTAGTCACGTGCCCCCTGAGGCATGTTGCTCATACATGAAGAAGTACATGTCTACGTTCAGCAAAATACATATTATTAAACATGTACCTAACTTTGTATTTGAGAAGTCCCATTGATTTCTATGGAACTAGTCACGTAACTTAAAAAAGGTGTTTTTTTTGTTTTTGTTTATGTTTTTTAAGACTCATAATAAATGTAGAAAACGGAGGGAGGGTGGGGAACAAAACAGTATGGTCTTTGATGCAAATCCTCAAAGGTATTTAGGTGATATATATATATATATATATCATGCCAGGCACCTAAACATATTTTTGAGGATCTAGGTCTTTGTGTCACAAACTTATCTCTAAGTTGTTTGTTTCACTATAAAAAACAAACAAACAAAACATCCCCCAAAAACTATGAAACTTACCATTGCACAAAGTCTTAGTGAAAATTAGATCTGAGGAAGCATGAAGCTAATCCTTTGCTTGCAAGTTGTCTGTGAAGTGACTTCATTTTTTTTTGGGTCTAATTTCCTTTTTAGTCAAAGTTGCTAGGCACTTTTTAATTAATACATTTCAACATGTGGCTTGCTGAACCAGTGGTATTGTTTCTCTTCCCTAATGAATAACCATGACTGACTTTTTAAGGGTGTGAATAACTAACTGGGGGTTTGATTTAGTCAGGGAGAGGGTGGGGTCAGTTCAGGGAAGACAAAGCAGGTGTAGAGGATTTAACCCCCCCCCCCTTTTTTTTTTCCTTTTTTTTTTTTTTTTACAAGAAAGACCATTCTGACTATTTAGGTGGACCTTAGATTTTAAAATGCCTGGATTTATTCCTGGATGAGGTTGAGAAAGATCAAAATCTGTAAACTCCAAAGCTAGAAGGCTTAACGGAGAGAGCCTGCCTACATCTCTTCTTGGTGAAAAAGGAAAATCTAGCTGCTGGCCAGTTTAAATTAAACATTATAAAATCGATTTCTTGCAGCTCTGGACAGTGTTTTGTGTGGCATTTGGATTCATTTATGTTCTAGTCTTTAGGATTGATGTTAAATTTGTCACGTCAACATAGAGAAGGGTGTGTGAATTATGAAAGGTGTGCCAAGGAGTCACTCTGCTCTCCTGTAGTGGATTCTGGTTGCATACTGAGCCCAGAATGAACACACAAAAAAGAGCAGGGACTCTGTCAGGGAATCTTGCTGTGCTCTGTACTCTGATAGAGCTGATTTACCTAATTCCGCTATTGGTTCAGTGAAGCTGGCATTGCTGAGACACACCTGTCAGCAGTAGACCAGTTGAAAGGGATTTAGTTAAGCCAGGACCTCATAACTGCAAACCTGGATGAGCTGACTTTGTGGGGCTGGATCTGGTGGCAGCAGAGCTGGCTTCTTTGCACAAGTTCCAAGTAATAGATCCTGGTCTAGCAGATCCACTAACAGCAGCAGATCTGATGGAACTGACTTTGCTGAATGAGACCTGCCAGCGATAGACTGGAATGGAACTTGGCAGTGCTAACTTCCCTGAATTGAAGTGTCCTCCTGGGGCCACTGCTGAGTGTAACTGGATTCCTGAATGAAGTGTAGGAATTGTTTGGACAGACATTTCGGGCTACACAGAAGCCCAAATTATTAATTAATTAATAACTGAGTAAGTGGGATCTGCCATACCTCTCACACTCTTTTGGTTTTGTTAATTTCCTTTTTTATGATAGCTGTTTATCTTTTTCTTAACTGCAAAGCATTCATATTCCCCGAGGCTCCTGAATAGTTTACAAATGGGAAAGAAACATCTGTAAAAACAAACAGCCAAGGTGTTTAGATTTTAAGTTGCTAACCTGGGCATGGATAAACTAAGCCTTGAGCCAAACAAGAGTAAACTGGAGTAATAGTAATAGGATGAAATTTAATAGTGAAAAGTGTAAGGTCATGCATTTAGGGATTAATAACAAGAATTTTAGTTATAAGCTGGGGACGCATCAGTTGGAAGTAACCGAGGAGGAGAAGAACCTTGGAGTATTGGTTGATCACAGGATGACTATGAACCATCAATGTGATATGGCCGTGAAAAAGGCTAATGCGGTCTTGGGATGCATCAGGCGAGGTATTTCCAGTAGAGATAAGGAGGTGTTAGTACCATTATACAAGGCACTGGTGAAACCTCATCTGGAATACTGTGTGCAGTTCTGGTATCCCATGTTTAAGAAGAATGAATTCAAACTGGAACAGGTACAGAGAAGGGCTACTAGGATGATCGGAGGAATGGAGAACCTGTCTTATGAAATGCGACTCAAAGAGCTTGGCTCTTTTAGCCTAACCAAAAGAAGGCTGAGGGGAGATATGATTGTTCTCTATAAATATATCAGAGGGATAAATACCAGGGAGGGAGAGGAATTATTTAAGATCAGTACCAATGTGGACACAAGAACAAATGGATATAAACTGGTCATCAGGAAGTTTAAACTCGAAATTAGACAAAGGTTTCTAACCATCAGAGGAGTGAAGTTCTGGAACAGCCTTCCAAGAGTGGGGGCAAAAGACATATCTGACTTCAAGATTAAGCTTGATAAGTTTATGGAGGGGATGGTATGATGGGAGAGCCTAATTTTGGCAATTAATTGATCTTTGACTATTAGCGGTAAATATGCCCAATGGCCTGTGATGGGATGTTAGATGGGGTGGGATCTGAGTTACTACAGAGAATTCTTTCCTGGGTGTCTGGCTGGTGAGTCTTGACCACGTGCTCAGGGTTTAGCTGATCGCCATATTTGGGGTTGGGAAGAAATTTTCCTCTAGGGCAGATTGGCAGAGGCCCTGGGGGTTTTTCGCCTTCCTCGGCAGCGTGGGTCATGGGTCACTTGCTGGAGGATTCTCTGCACTTTGAAGTCTTTAAACCATGATTTGAAGACTTCAATAGCTCAGACATAGGTTAGGGGTTTATTACAGGAGTGGGTGGGTGAAATTCTATGGCCTGCATTGTGCAGGAGGTCAGACTAGATGATCATAATGGTCCCTTCTGACCTTAAAGTCTATGACTCTATTTGATTTACTGAAGAGGGACCTGCTACATATATTTGATCCTGGCTCTTATTACTGCTCCTGACAGCTGGTCTAAGGATTCTACGTCTTGTATCTCATGGTTCCACTTAGCTCTTTTCTTAAAACAGACTACATTTTTCCGTTGCCATAGTCGCATGAAGCAATTGCATTTCTGTATGTGTACAGTTTAATTTGCAAAAATCAGTCACGTGTGTGTGCAATATATAAATCTTGTCCTGGATGTGGACACAGCAGCAAATAAGGACAGAAACATGCAGAGAATTAAATGGCAGGCCACCACTTTTATTAAACTTTAGCACAGGAGAGGGGCACTACCTGCCCATCACCCATACTCTCCCATATCAGACATTGAATTGGCTCCACTGCAGGGGTTACAGAACTCCCTACCATATAACCTGCAAATTGGGATAGGCTCTCATCAACCTACTCCCCAGGACTCGGCTCTCTTTGAGTCCTAGCACCCTCTCCTGCCACAAGGTGGACACAGTGCAGAGGGGTGGGGACCTTGGCCCGCAAAGGCCACAAGATCTCACCCTATCCCATGAGATCGAGGCAAACATCAAATCCCAGGTCTTTTACCTCTGGCAATCCTTCATTTTATCCTTTTTAACTGCACTGGAAATTGGCTGCAAATTGTGATGGATTAACAACTCAACCCAAGTACCTCAGTTAGGTACTACAGGCCACAGGGATTAAATAGGAATGCATGAACGTGCTGTGGAAGGTGAAAAACTCCCTGGTTCTCTGTAAATTGGTCAATGGGAGAAAAAAATTCCTTCCTAACCCCCAAATGGATGATCTGCTAGACCTGCAGCATCTGTCAGGCCAGGTTCCCATTGCTAGTTTGGGTGGGTAGATGGCGCTGCTGGAATGGGACCAAAAGAAACTTCATATGGCCCCTCCTCCAGGTTAAATCCTGGGAGCTGGAGAATGCTGGCTAATCAGCATCCCTCCTCCTCAGCTGGCTAATGGGTGCCAGAGACTCCAGAGGGGAGGAGCTACCTGGTGTCCCTCAGTGAGTGTCCTCTCCTTCACTGCTGGGACTGTCCCCCTTCACTACCTGCCACATCAAGTTTCCCCCACCCATTGAGGCAGGTGAATGGCGCATCAAATTTGATTAAAATGTCTCAGTACATGTTCTCTAGCTAAGGGTTTCAAGGACACTACACCAGTGCTTTCATAGATTTGATCCAGAAAATCACTTACTCATATGCTTAACATTAATTTCTGTGCGTGCAGACTCTTTCAGAATGAGGAAGCTGTGGTCCATTCCCTGAACATCCCTCATCTTCAAGATTCACCAGACAATCAAGCCCAGTGTTTTCAGAATGAAAGCTCAGATTCTAGATTCTCCCCTGGTGGTGAGAGAGAATCCAACTCTTCCTTTGAGGCCCCAACTCTTGTAGCATATCCCCATGGAGCAGTGCAAGGAACACACACTTTTATTTAATTAACTAACTCTTATGGGCAAAGGGCAGAGCAGGCGGCAACTGCAGGTATGACCCATCAGGGAGGTTGATAGGCACCTGGCTGTAGCAAAATGACGAATTCCATGGCAGACATGCTGAATTTTATGGCATCTTGCAAAAATGCCAAATTCTTCAATCAGGAAATTGATTGAGATGAATGGGGTATATTGTACTTCTCAGAGCTACTGTTTTAGGCTGTCTTTGCAGACACAGGTAGCTGATACTGTGCTGCTTTACACTTGGTTCATGTTTTGAAAGTTTTTCTCTTCAACTGGAAAAGCTAGAAATGTTTTATGAAAGCTGAGATTCTAGAGCACAGTTCTGTGGTAAGGGGACATATTCTGAGGCAAATCCAGTGACTGCAGAATCATAGATATCTGGCCCTGAACACTAGGTAATACAAATAAAAAGCCAGAGTGAAAACATAGAGCTCCTGGAAATGGATTTTCTGCTTTCTGTCTTTCAGCTTTGGAACTCAGTTGCCCCCCCCCCCCCGCCCCCCCAAACACACACACTTTGTTAGAAATGAAAGACAAACTTTACACCAAGTAATTTCTGAAGCACAGTAGAAAGAAAACGCCTAACAGCGTATAGCTTTTGTTGGATGGGAGGACTAAAACCTCCTTCAGATGAAAGTAAGGAATGTGAACGTGAAGTCGCATGCACGGGCTGTTTTTGACTAAGTGACCTGCTGAATGCTTTCTTTAGTTGCTATAGTCATTGCTCATCATTTTATATATCTAGGAAACAGGGCAAAATGCTTTCTTAGATGCAAAATGACTAATTCATCAATAACAAAATGGCTATGCTGTAGCATAAAAATGGATCAGTGAAAAATAGCATTGCTTGATTTCATTTAGGCATAAAATTCAAATCTGAAATCAAACAATATGAACACGTCATATCCTCTATTAGTTACTTAGATGGCCTGCATCACCACAGGGTCTGAGCACCTTGAATGAATCTCCAATATACCTACTGTAAACAGTTCCTAGAATAATTCACATTAGATACTGTATCAGAATCTGTGGGATCTTTAATGAATGTCACTGGAAGATAGAATTCAGTTTTTTAACCTAATCAAGCAGATGTTAGAGCTGGACAACTATTGCAAAAGATTTTCTATAAATAGTTAACTTCTTAAACGTTTAAATGAATTCTTTTATGTTCATGTTCCATTTCTATTTTTCTGCAAATGTTCTTTGACCAATCTTTACTAGCATGGATGTTTGCAAGAGACTTATTTTAAAATTGCATGCCCAACTATTCATTGAAATAAAATTTTAAATGTACACATGAGAGTATTTTTGCCAGAAGTGCTTGCATTCTCGGTCAGATCTCATGGTATTTTTCTGGTCCATCACTACCACTCAACACAGCTCAGACAGCAAATTTAGGATATCAAATACCTGTAAAAAGCTATTTGCAGTCAATCCATAGCATTTTAAAACAATGCAAAAATTTACTGAATTGTTTCAAACAAATAAATGTGAGGAAATTGTACTCTGCTTGCATATGTTCCATGAACAAAAAAAGGCTTCAGATAAAATTATGCTTTGCAAATAATTCACCCATCTCTACCAGGTTGCTGCAACTAAACTTTAGTTAGCATCTCATTATAACAATCTTCCTATGATTGTAAAAATCCAAATAAATAAAATAAATCTCAGGGAGGACATGATTCAGAAACCATTACAGAAATTAAAGGAATAGCTGGAATATACATGTCATCCCCAGCACAACTCACTGGGAGCCCTGTGTCCTGAGGTACCTGCAGTAGGATAAGCCTGTTTGCTTTGAATTATTTGTGCCCAATTGGTACTGTACACATAGCACAATATAAATTTGGCATGCTACAGTAATGCACAGATATAAATTCTGAAAAGCAATAGTTTTCGCCTTGTATAAGATGGCAAATAATTTTCGTTTATCAATTTCTTTTAAAGCTGTTTCCAAAGCTTGAGAATAGCCATCCTTTCATACATACAGACAAATCATTGTCACATTTCTGTAGATGGTCAATTTGCTACATAGTGTGGAAGTCGGTAGAGGAAATTTGGATGCAGGCTTCTATATGAGCAAGAGTCAGGCTAACTCTAGCTGTGATAACGCGAGATTTGTAGAAGCGGGGATTGTGTAAGGTGAGGGGGGAAAGAACTGAAAGAGAGGCTACTGTGACCTTATATTAGATAAGAATAGAATGTAGACCAGGGTTCTCAAACACGCGGCCTGCAGAGCTCTTCCCTGCGGCCCGCGGGCTCCCCGTGCCCCCCCCCCCACACACATTTTTTTTCCCTTACCCCCGGGTAGTTCCCGCTGCCAGACAGTTCTGGCAGTGGAAACTGCCTGGGGGTTTAAAAAAATGGGGGGGCGCAGGGAGCCCGGTGGGCCGCAGGGAAGAGCTCCGCGGGCCTCATGGGAAGAGCTTTGCGGTTTCTGGGAGGATAGGGGGAGGAACGGGAAGCCATGCACACAGGGGAGGAGGCGGAGAAGGGGCGGGGCTGGGGGCAGCAACGGGGTGGGGTCAGTAATGCGGCCCTCAGGCCAATGCACTAGTCCTCATGCGGCCCTCGTGGTAATTTGAGTTTGAGACCCCTGATGTAGACCATAACAGAAATTGGTCAGGAAAACAAGATATCAAGAAAGAATATGTATAAACAAATTGCAGTTGTTGATCATTACTATATGTAACAAAAAGTATAAATGTTTGCCTTAACTGTTTATCTTTTGAGAGACCTGCCTAGGAGGGGAAAACCCTGTGTCCTAGTGCACTCTCTCCCTCATGTGCAATTGCTTGAGTTAATAAAGTGTATCTGCCTTGCTGCACCCAAAGAAAGAGTGAGAACTCTATTTTTCTCCGACAATAGTATTTGTTAACCCTGAGGTGGTATAATGTACAGTGCTAGCTTTGTGTAAATGCATGAAGCTGGTGACTCTCGCTAGGGGCATACTACTTCAAGGAGTACCTATGGGAATTCTCCTATAACCAGGCCCCACTGCAAGGAATCTCTGCAAGTACTGTAGTTTGCCAGATTCTCCTACATGACTGATAGCACTGTGGAACAGAGTTCCCTATATGGTGGCACTGTGAGTGCTGTGGGACACCGGTCACCTCTAGATGACTGGCAATATGCTCTGTTTACCACAAGCTTGGAGGCCAACACTATAGGCTCGCCAAGCACAAGGCTTTATTCCTCCAGCCCTTGGTAGATCCCTGGTACTTTTTCAGAATCTGAAAATTGAGAGGATTATTTTATTAAGACTGCCAGAAAATTAAGGTGGCAAAATACTCTTTCCCCACCTCCCCAACCTCAGCTTCTATATTTTGGGGGTGGCTAGCCAGAGCCATTGCTTCTCTCAAACCCCCAGATTCTCCTGGCAAGCCAGGAAGTAGCCTGACCCCTGCCATAAGGCAGTGAGTTGGGGAAGCCTTCTTTTTGCTCATAGCCTTCCCCCTCCGTTGTCTCCTGGGTTATTCCCTACTTGTAGTTCCAGGAGTACAGTCTGGCTGCTGCTCTTTCCAATCGTCCTCACACCAAGAAATCTCACGTGTATACACACATGCTTCATAGGGAGCTGGGAGAAGGAAACCCTCTTTCTCATGCAGAGCCAGTTGCTGCAGGAAGCCCAGGGCCAGGTATCAATGCACAAGGTTTAATATGGTTGCCTTAGCATGAGTTCCCTAGGTACCATGCTAAGCTTTGGATCAGGGAACTAGTTAAACCAGGTTGTTTTCCCCTGTTGTAAGTTTATGAAGTCTTCAACATACAAAACCATTTTAATTGTAATGGCTCCTCCAAGACCCAGCCCGCTATTCACAGGTATCTGGGTCAGTGGTCCTGAGGGACTCATTGTAGCTGTGGGACAGAAAAGCTCCAGCCGTATTCTTTTGTCCCCCAAGCGCCAAGCCACACTCTTAAACCTGCTGGAGGGTGTGATGAGAGGTGACATAGGAGCTGTTATGCTGGCTCTATGACACTTGAGAATTCCCCTACACTGGGGTGATATTTCTTGGGCCAGATATGCCAGCTTTAGGGTCCTTGCCCCCTAGTGGGATTGTGCAAAACAGCCATAGCATAGGCTCATTGGCCCACGTTCTCCCCTAACATTTAGTTAAATAAAGCCAAAATTTCTCATTCCCTGTTCGTGTAAATGTACATAGTGCCACAGAAGGCAAGAGCTATAGCAGTGTAGCACACTTGGCCAATCTTTGTAATTTCAGATTACCACTGCTGTAAAACAGTGATGAATCAGGCCCAATGATACTTGGAACATTCCTAGTTGGACTGAAAAGCTTTATCTTGATGATCAATCTTAGTGGTAAAGTACACTATAAAATATCATTAAGGGTCAAAACTGAGATCTATTTAGCTCTATAAATACATTGTGTTGTGGTAATGACCTGATGTTCCTTTGTTTGTGTCCCTTTGTGGTCAGAGGCAGAGCGATACACCATGAAGTCATACCGAAGTTTTATTCCCTTAGGAGCAGCAATCCAAAGGCAAATGTACACTGTTTGTTGCCAGACTGACGTCAGCATTTTCTGTTGTCTCTGACAGCAAATCGTCACATTTTCGATGGCTAGGATCTCTCCATTGCTCTTTTAAAGTCCTTTGGCCAGGATCCAGAATGTTACACAAGAGCTATTGCCATCCATTAGATGAGGACACATTTTGCTTGTTGAAGATAACCAGTTGATCAAAATGATTCATCCTAAGGACTGAAATGGTCTTCTGATGGGTGTACATAATTTATTTTATGAACATTTTTCTTTCACCCCCTCCCCTCCCTCTCCTCTAATACCTCTTCATTTATAGTCATGAAGAGCTTAGCTAACTATTTACAGTGACTAGTTTGAGGAATTCTACCTTTTTCATTCATGAACTGTCCACAAAAATGTTACACAATTCAAATTTTGATTATTTGGAATTTGCTATTTTTTCAGAGCATAATTCTTGGTCTGCAAATCGTTTACATTATGATCATAATTAACATAATTTGCAATTCATAATGCAACATTCATTTGAAGCCATATTCAGTTGCTTTAAGCTAAATTGCGTAAGTTAATTCTATATATATTCCAGCCCAAATTGTGTATTTGATTGGAACATTTGCAGTTCATACTTCATGCTGCATTGGAAATTTAAATTGGAAGTTTTACAAACACATACAATTCAAATAAGTTAAACTGTTTTTCATGAACATTTGTGCTATCACTGCTCCAGCACTCAATCCCTGCAAAAAGTGAACTCAAAAGGATCACAGTCACTTTCAAATAAATATTCCTGGAAATTTTTCACTTAGCTTTAGTAAGCAAACATTTGCTTCTTATAGGAGATGTGTTCCGCATTTTTTACCCACATGTAAGAATGCTTGCCTTCTCTGGGTACTATGCAAGTGCCTGATGGCTCAAGAGGGTTCATTTGGGTTGACAAACATCTGTGAGGTATCAGTAACTATCTCATTTGTAGGTAGCTCACCTGCTTACCCCCCATTTTTACATTCCCTTAATTTCACTTAAAACATCTTGGGTGTGTATTAAGCACCATAAGAGTGCATGGTATTTTGTAGACTAACAAAAGGTAATATGTCTTACAACCTAGTTTAAGACATGATATTGTTTCATGTACTGCATGTTGGGTTATAAGGTGAAAGGACACCAAGTTTCTAAAACTAAATTGGCTTTTTATCAAGAGAAATAAGATATATTGCAATTTCAGCTACTGGTCCAGCCACATGCACACAGACTTACTTCCTGATGCTTCCTCTAATCTCTTCCGTCCTGCAGCCTATGCTCCTTCCTTCAAGTTCCAGGTAGGTTGCCAGAGACATGATGAGAGATGGTGAACACTGACTGAGTAGTGGAGGCAAAACAAGAGCTGCAACAATTAGAACTTTTAATTGCGTTGATTATAGTAATGAGCAGGTCTTGACTATTTCACATTTTCTTTTAATGGTGTTAACTAATGTTTGATTCACATATTGATTTTGAGGGGCCCTTAAGATTTAAACAGATGTTAGAA
Source organism: Macrochelys suwanniensis (assembly GCA_033296515.1). NCBI lineage: Eukaryota > Metazoa > Chordata > Testudines > Chelydridae > Macrochelys > Macrochelys suwanniensis. Next base: position 81,935,077 of record CM065779.1, read on the forward strand.
TAATTGTGTTTTAAATGAGTGATTTTTTTTGAAAGCCTGTTTTGTTACTTTTTATAATTGTACAAGCTTAGCCAATAATTTTACTAGGTTATACATATTTGTTTTTTCCTTTATCTTGTTGGATTATGTGTGGGGTTTTTGTAACCTCTGAAATAATAATTTGGAATGGGGTAATCTAAATCTAATTTAGTGGCCCCTGAAACATATTGGATATCTGAGAGGGCTCTCAGAAACCCTTTGCAGTGGGACTATTATACATGGAAAAATATGAGTGAGTTCTGGTTCTGTTAAATCCTGAATCCATCAAAATTCCTTGTGTTGGCCAGTAGATTTGTTGGGGACTGTAACAATGTCCATGATCACTGCATAAAGATCATGGTATGCTGATACGCATGTATTTAATTGATGAATTAAATACATTTTCATTCCATTGGCCATGAGTCAGTAATGAAATACCCACCTGCTTACTTGTAGACATGCCCACTAATTAGGGTGACCAGATGTCCCGATTTTATAGGGACAGTCCCAATTTTTGGGTCTTTTTCTTATATAGGCTCCTATTACTCCCCACCCCATCCCGATTTTTCACATTTGCTATCTGGTCACCCTACCACTAATACACCTCATCCTGTTCCCCCACTACATTGATTGACTCTTATGGAAATTCTAATTCCCTGGTTGTGCTGAACTCCTGTTCTGGAGTCCAAGTTTTTTATTCCTGATATAAGCAGGGCATTTCCTGGAAAAAATATTTTAGCACCATGAGTAAATTTTAATGTCAGCCCTTGTCATGGTCTGTTTACTGCTAATCTAATCTTTATGAGCACTAACATGCTCTTCATCCATAACCAAAACTAATCAGTTTTGTCCTCTAATCCTCTATCTCTTCAATTACAACAATAAAGCAAAAATACTTGTTTTAAAAAAATAGAGCAGTTTCCTAAATAAGGGAAAACTGTAAATAGGTGAAGTAATAAAATTCTAGCTTTTCGTGTGTGATAAAGAGCTGTATCTCTTAAGCTCTTGGGTGAAGCTTTGCAGTGATATTCTTATGTCATTTGCTGTACTCAGTCTTCTGAAAATCCTGTTTTTCCCTACAGTTCTAAGAGTTGTACACAGTTTATACAGCACACAGCTCATTTATTATCTGACAACAATTAATTTGCAATTTTCTCACAGAAACTGGTCTTACAATAGATTGTTTGACAATTCCAAACACCAAAGGGAGGGAGCAGAGGTATTGGAACAAAGGTGCTTTAATAGTCTTGTCCATCTGAACATTCTGACGTTTATTTTGCGTCCTGGTAATGGCCAGGCGCACAGAAGCTCAATGGAGGTCTGGGGTTGGTGGAACGTGTGTATAAGTCAGTGTTTTGTTTTGGCTTTTTTTGGCACACATTGGTTTGCGTATATTTATATTGGCACAGAGCTTCAAATAACACAGCAATGCTGAAATTAGCTTTTTCTGTTTTCTTAAGGCCTCCACTCCTGGTGTCAGTGATTACATGAGAATCTGAGTTTCATTGGGAAAAAAAGTTTCTATCCCTCATGGTTGCAAGGAAAAGCTTGAAAACATGAAAGCAAATGTCCCCAACCCCTCATATTTATTCTTATTTAAAATCTTGTGATCTTTAAGCCAAACTCATGATTTTTTGGGGACCTGATTCATGACTTGTGAACAGTGTTTCCCCCAGTAATTTTCAGACAACAGCCAAGGATTGCTCATGAGAAAGCCAGCAGTTTTCCCAGGTTGGACTAATTTGAACTTCAGTCCCAGTGTATCTTTTATTTTTTTCCAAGACGTTCAATCCTTTTGGACTTTGCTCAAAAGGGTATAACAAAGCCATTAGATTTATGGCTTTTTAAATGTATTTTGAGGATTCTGCAGCTCATTGTGCTAGTAGAAGTAGATGGCCTCTGCAGTGTGTGTATAGGAGAGATTAGGGTTATACTTTTTTCTTTGAGCAAAGCTTGTATTCCACTATGTCTTCCAGATAAGTTTGCAGCTCCATCAAATGAAGCAGCCATCTGTTTGGGGTTCAATTTACAAGCATTTAGCTCTTCTGAGATGTGGGTTATGACAGACGCAGCTGACATGTCTTCTATAACCTGAACATCTCGAAATGCATCTACTGACCTACCACTGACATCAAGATAATGTATGCAATGATTTAATGCCTGATGCCTATTTGCATTGGTGCATTCATCAGCTATGTATACACATTTTCTGACAGTTCTTCACTTTTTCAACTGCTGAGACTTTCACAGTTGCATTGCATGCTTCTAACTAGTCAGTTGAATTTCTTGCAGAAAGATAGCGCGCATTTGCTGGTCTTGGTCAGAACCAATGTCCAACTTCAGGATTAACAAGTGACAATGCACTTAACATTGGCCTCCAGTTTGTAGAGTGTGGTATCTCTTGCTTAAATAGAAAATATGATATGACAGCCATGTTTGTTTGCATAAACTGTGTCTCCAGCATTCTTAACAGCCTCATTAAGTACTTCTAAAATTGGCTTTCACAGTGACTGGCTTATAAGGTTTTCTGTATGTCGATGCAGTCCAGCGACTTGATGTTTTGCAGCCTTTTCACATAGGCTGTCAGCACTGGCTTTGTTGAGCACTCTGGCAAACCAAGTCCTCCACTTTTACTATATAAATCCGTGGTACACCTACATCTTAAATACTATGTGCCATTCTGGTCATCTCATCTCAAAAAAGATATATTGGAGTTGGAAAAGGTACAGAGAAGGGCAACTAAAATGATTAGGGTTATAGAACAGCTTCCATATGAGGAGAGATTAAATAGACTGGGACTTTTCAGCTTGGAAAAGAGACTACTAACGGGATATGACAGATATCTATAAAATCTTGACTGGTGTGGAGAAAGTGAATAAGGAAGTATTATTTACTCCTTCACATAACACAAGAACTAGGGTTCATCCAATGATATTAATAGGCAGCAAGTTTAAAAGAAACAAAAGGAAATACTTCTTCACAAACACACATTCAACCTGTGGAACTTTTTGCCAGGGGATGTTGTGAAGGTCAAGATTATATTACCGGGTTCAAAAAAGAACTAGATAAGTTCCTGGAGGATAGATCCATCAATGGCTATTAGCCAGGATGAGCAGGGATGCAATACCATGCTCTGAGTGTCCCCAGCCTTTGTTCACCAGAAGCTGTGAGTGGACGACAGGGGATGGATCATTTGATAATTGCCCTGTTCTGTTCATTCCCTTTGAAGCACCTGGCATTGGTCACTTTCGGAAGCCAGGATACTGGGCTGGATGGACCATTGGTCTGACCCAGTATGGCTGTTCTTATGTTAAAAAAATAATAATAAAAATGTTTAGTTCAGATACTCCTCAAGATGACAGTCTCTCAAGATAGCAACAATGTGAAATAACGACCTTGGCAAATAATGCATTTTTAAAAATCTTGGCCTACTAGGAAATTTATATTTATATAAGTTTCCCAGTCACAAATCTAGCATTCTGGAGCAACGTCACTAAAACATAGTCCAACAAACAAATGTTCCTTTAACATACTCCTCCCTTCCCCTTTCACTGCACCCTACTCATAGTTGTCCTTGGTCAGTGGAGACCCAGAGTTCAGAGGTGGTTTTGAGTGAGTTCACCTCCCATTCTGGGGGTAGGGGGATGGAGAAGGCACCTTGCTTGTTCCTCCAGCAGCTCATCACTTGCTCTGGCTGCTCACTCTGGCTGCTGTTGTTTGTCGTTCCAATATTCATGCCACCTCTCTGTCGCTGATGACTCTGTGCTGTCACCTTCTGCTGCCACCTGCCACTGTGACCTCTGAGTCAGTCTCGTGAGGTTCCACCCAGGTCTCAGTGATTTCAGGTCTCAGTTGGGGAATCTCACTGCTAGTGCAGGCTGGGATGCCTCTTCCACAGAAACTTAGACTTGATTATTAGTGATTTCAGGTCTAGTGGTCATTTAACAAAACAAAAGACCTGAGCCTAATCAGCTCTCTTTCTAAACAGAGGAGAGGGGCAGGTCAAATAGTGCCTGTGACTCTTAGGCAGAGTCCACACTACCAAGCAAAACCCTCTCTCCACAGGGATCTGCCATCCAAATCCCTTGCTTAGCAAGTGCAGTTCAGTTGAGGGTGACCAGTGCTTAATTTGTAATGAAAAGGGTGCCAGGAATCAAGCAATTAGATGCCGGGGTTCAAGCAAGTTTTTTGCTTACATAACTGATGTAGCAAGCCCAGAGGTGCTGGGGCCATGAACTGCCAAGCCTAGAGATCCTGGGGCTCAGCTCTGGCAAGCCCCAGCACAAATTAAGCACGGAGGGAGACTCCCTCATCCAGGCAGGCTTAGCACAGTTCTGCTGCCCTTTACTCATACAATAAGGATAACAACATTGCATGACCCCCCGCATTCATTACTAAAGTGATTTGTAACCCAACACCAGGAAAAATTGATCACTTGGGCAACACAGCTCTGTCTGCTGGATACCTAAGCAGAGTAGGTGTGTTCATGTGAATACAGTCTGGTCCTGAAGCCTTTTCCTCCCACTCCCCGGCTCATCACTAGATGTCAGCAGAGATCTTATTCAGACCTTGGTTACAAATAATAATTTGAAATTATTAGATTGGCCAACATCACCAAAATGAACATGCCAACATTGTCATAAAAAGCAACAGCTGTGTGAGGAAGCTAGTATTTGTTCACACTTTTCAAACCTATTATGCTTTTTCAGGTACAAGTATTTTATCATATACTGTATATGCTTTTAAAGTCTATATTACTTTAATTTCAATTCAAATTTCCAACCAATGACTAAATTGGCAACACTGCATGTAACTAGTTGACCCCTTGGGGGGCATGTTGGGAAAATTGGGGCGGAGGGGGGGATCCCTGCTTGTGAAAGCTTGGGGCAGACCATACTGACTTTCAAAGTACACACAGAAGATTAGTTGCAGATGCTAAATGACAGTAACTCTGTGATTCTCTGTCCTTGCCCTGGTTCAGCCCCATAATAAATCCCCAGGAAACAAATTTGCCAACAATCACCATTTTGACTTAATTGTAGTAGTTTTTTAGTTAATTGTAGTAATCCACCTGTAAACATTGGCAGCCCCATTAGTCGTCTTTTTGTATCTCCTTTATTTCCCTCCTCCAGCTTCAGAAGTCATTTAAGAAACCCTTAGCCCTGAGACTGTTACCAAAAAAAAAAAGGTGGGGGGGAAGGAGTTGTGGTAGCAACTTTAGTTCTGTTGTTATGATGCCTGGGCAGAGAGAGGAGACAGAAGGGAAGAGCTAATGGCATTGAAGAGGGAATGAGGTTAGTCACAACCTGAGAAAAATAAAGACCCAGTCAAAATTGCTTTTTGCAACCCAGAGCAGGTCCCTGTAATATGTCATGAGACTGTTGCATCTTATCATTGAGATGGACTTGGGACATGCACGGTTGGTTTTTCAGATCGCCAAATAGCTATGGACTCCCAAGTGCACTATTCAAAATACCAGAAAAGACTCAAGGTAACAGCCTGGTTTTGAATAGGGAGAGTGATCTCATTCTGTTTGCATGTGAGTGTATGTATGTATTTGGTAGTTGGAGAAATTGTTTGTGCAGGCCATGTCACCCATTACTAAAGGGGATCATCCCAGAACTGCAATGGTCCCCACCCAGTGACGGCTGAGCGGCACGGGAAAGTTACCATTAATGGGGCAAGAAACAAAGCAGCTCTCCAAAGAACCTGAAGCAGTGGATTGCCCAGTATCTCCATGAGAGTTTCCTTGAGATCTCTGAGGCAGATTCCTGTGAAGTGAGGGAGTCAATCAAAACCCTGTTCTGACACTCAGACTAGGCATGTGGTGGTACGTGCATCATACATACATAAGCCTGCTTTCTGCAACTCTCCTACCCCCAACAACTCTCCCAGGGGACCTTGCCCATCAGTTCCCTGAGGGAGTCAAAGTCTGCTTTTCTGAAGTCCAGGCTCTGTATTCTACTGCTCATGCCTGACTAACCTAATTGCCTTCTATGATGAGATAACTGGCTCTGTGGATGAGGGGAAAGCAGTGGATGTGCTATTTCTTGACTTTAGCAAAGCTTTTGATACAGTCTCCCACAGTGTTCTTGCCAGCAAGTTAAGGAAGTATGGGCTGGATGAATGGACGGTAAGGTGGATAGAAAACTGGCTGGATGGTCGCGCTCAACAGGTAGTGATCAATGGCTCCATGTCTAGTTGGCAGCCGGTATCAAGTGGAGTGCCCCAAGGGTCGGTGCTGGGGCCGGTTTTGTTCAATATCTTCATCAACGATCCGGAGGATGGTGTGGACTGCACCCTTAGCAAGTTTGCAGATGACACTAAACTGGGAGGAGTGGTTGATACACTGGAGGGTAGGGATAGGATACAGAGGGACCTAGACAAATTAGAGGATTGGGACAAAAGAAATCTGATGAGGTTCAACAAGGACAAGTGCAGAGTCCTGCACTTAGGACGGAAGAATCCCATGCACTGCTACAGACTAGGGACCGAATGGCTGGGCAGCAGTTCTGCAGAAAAGGACCTAGGGGTTACAGTGGATGAAAAGCTGAATATGAGTCAACAGTTAGCCAAGAAGGCTAACGGCATTTTGGGCTCTATAAGTAGGGGCATTTCCAGCAGATCGAGGGACGTGATCATTCCCCTCTATTTGGCACTGGTGAGGCCTCATTTGGAGTACTGTGTCCAGTTTTGGGCCCCACACTATAAGAAGGATGTGGATAAATTGGAAAGAGTCCAACGGAGGGCAACAAAAATGATTAGGGGGCTGGAGCACATGACTTATGAGGAGAGGCTGAGGGAACTAGGATTGTTTAGCCTGCAGAAGAGAAGAGTGAGGGGGGATTTGATAGCTGCTTTCAACTACCTAAAAGGGGGTTCCAAAGATGATGGATCTAGACTGTTCTCAGTGGTAGAAGATGACAGAACAAGGAGTAATGGTCTCAAGTTGCAGAGGGGGAGGTTTAGGTTGGATATTAGGAAAAACTTTTTCACTAGTAGGGTGGTGAAGCACTGGAATGGGTTACCTAGGGAGGTGGTGGAATCTCCTTCCTTAGAGGTTTTTAAGGTCAGGCTTGACAAAGCCCTGGCTGGGATGATCTAGTTGGGGTTGGTCCTGCTTTGAGCAGGGGGTTGGACTAGATGACCTCCTGAGGTCCCTTCCAACCCTGAGAGTCTATGATTCTATGATTCTATGACTTGCCCTTGGTGAATCCATGCTGACTGTTCCTGATCACTTTCCCCTCCTTTAAGTGGTTCAGAATTGATTCCTTGAGGACCTGTTCCATGATTTTTCCAGGGACTGAGGTGAGACTGACTGGCCTGTAGTTCCCCGGATCTTCCTTCTTCCCTTTTTTAAAGATTGGCACTACATTAGCTTTTTTCCAGTCATCTGGGACCTCCCCCGATTGCCATGATTTTTCAAAGATAATGGCCAATGGCTATGCAATCTCATCGGCCAACTCCTTTAGCACCCTCGGATGCAGAGCATCCGGCCCCAAGGACTTGTGTTCGTCCAGCTTTTCTAAATAGTCCCAAACTACTTCTTTCTCCACAGAGGGCTGGTCACCTCCTCCCCATACCGTGCTGCAGAGTGCAGCTGTCTGGGAGCTGACCTTGTCTGTGAAGACAGAGGCAAAAAAAGCATTGAGTACACTAGCTTTCTCCACATCCTCTGTCACTAGGTTCCCTCCCTCATTCAGCAAGGGGCCCACACTTTCCTTGACTTTCTTCTTGTTGCTAACATACCTGAAGAAACCCTTCTTGTTACTCCTAACATCTCCAGCTAGCTGCAACTCCAAGTGTGATTTGGCCTTCCTAATTTCACTCCTGCATGCCTGAGCAATACTTTTATACTCCTCCCTGGTCATTAGTCCAATCTTCCACTTCTTGTAAGCTGCCTTTTTGTGTTTAAGACGAGCAAGGATTTCATTGTTACGCCAAGCTGGTCGCCTGGCATATTTGCTTTTCTTCCTACACATCGGGATGGTTTGTTCCTGCAACCTCAATAAGGATTCTTTAAAATAAAGCCAGCTTTCCTCGACTCCTTTCCCCGTCATGTTATTCTCCCAGGGGACCTTGCCCATCAGTTCCCTGAGGGAGTCAAAGTCTGCTTTTTTGAAGTCCAGGGTCTCTGTTCTACTGCTCTCCTTTATTCCTTGTGTCAGGATCCTGAACTCGACCATCTCATGGTCACTGCCTCCCAGGTTCCCATCCACTATTGCTTTCTGCAACTCTCCTACCCCCAACAACTCGCTTCAGCGATTCTCAAAATCCAATCCACTTACCAGGAGCCTCCTCTTCTGTTTGTGCTTCACCAAGATCCAACAGCTGTGACTGGCCAATCTCCTCCCGGGTAGAAAAGAGCTCCTGGCTGCATGCATCTGACTTCCGATTCATCCTCTGCCTCTGCTTCCCCCTCCCCCTCCACATCCTCGTCCAAGATTTCCTCCTCCTGGCTCAGTCCACTCTCGACTGGCATGCAAGCCACCAAAGTATCCACATTGACCTTCACAGTGGAGGTGGGATCGCTACCAAGTATCGCGTCCAGCTCTTTGTAGAACCAGCAGCTCATGGGCGCAGCACCGGAGTGGTGGTTTGCCTCCCACGCCTTGTGGTAAACATTCTGCAGCTCCATCACTTTGACCCTACACTGCAGTGTGTCCCGGTCATGGCCCCTTTGCATACATTGTGAAATCAGCCGTAGGTATCATAATTCCTAGGGCTGGAGCGCAGCTGGGACCGGACAGCCTCCTCTCACCAAATGCTGATAAGGTCCAGCAGCACGGCATTGCTCCAAGGGGGAGGATCGCCTGGTGCATGCAGCAGACATGGCCACCTGGAAAGATGCGCTGAGACCACTGCACTGAGCAATGCACTGAGCAAACAGGAAAGGGACTTTCAAAATTCCAAAGGAATTTACGGGGTGGGGATGATGGTTGGTCACCTGAAGGCAGGGCAGTAGAGTTCAAACTGATGACCAGAGAGGCAAGACTAGACATTGTGGGACACCTCCTGGAGGCCAATCATAGTGCTGTAATTGACCAGGGTGTCTACACTGGTACCACAGCGCTGTACCCCCAGCTCAGAAAGCTGTACACCTATTGTCGGGGTGTTTTTTGTTTTACAGCACTGCAACTGCACAGTTTCTGCGCACTAAGTGGCTTGACAGTGTGTACACCTCGGGAGTTACAATGCAGAAAGCTGCTTTACTGCGCAGAAACTTGCCAGTGTAGACAAGGCCTCCAAGTTCATGTTCATGTTCAGCTGATTATCCACCACTATCCCCAAATCTTTTTCTGAGTCACTCCTTCCCAGGATAGAGCCCACCCCTCCCCCGCACCCTGCAATTATGGCGTACATTATTTGTTCCTAGCTGTATACATTTACACTTTAGTTGTATTAAAATGCATAGTTCGCTTGCAGCCAGTTTAGCAAGAGATCCAAATAGCTCTGTCACTGACCTGTCCTCTTTAATATTCACCACTCCCCCAGTTTTTGTCATCTATAAACTTTATCTCTGATTTATGTTTTCTTCCAGGTCATTGATTGAAATGTTAAATAGCACAGGGCTAACAACCAGTCCCTGCAGGCCCACACTGGAAACATAATTGATTATGATTCCGCATTTACAGTTACATTTGGTGACCTATCAGTTAGGATACTTTAATCCATTTAATGTGTGCCATGTTAATTTTATATCTCTCTAGTTTATCTCTCTCAATCGCAAGTCAAATGTCTTGTAGAAATCTAAATATATTACATTAATACTATTACCTTTATCAACCAAACTTGTCATGTAATCAAAAACATAGCAAGTTAGTTTAACAGGATCTATTTTCCATAAGTCCACACTGATTTGCAGTTGTTCTATTACCCTCCTTTAATTCTTTATTAATTGAGTCCTGTATCAACCACTCCATTATCATGCCACTGATCAATGTCAGAATGACAACCCTATAATTATCCAGCTCATCCCATTTACCTTTTCTAAAAATTGGCACATTAGCTTTCTTCCAGTCTTGCTGGAAGTTCCCCAGTGCTCCAAGACTTATTAAAAATAAACATTAATGTTCCAGTGAGCTCATTAGCCAGCTGTTTTAAAACTCTTGGATGTAGTTTATCTGGACCTGCTGATTTAAAAATGTCTCACTTTAGTAGCTTCTGTTTAACATCCTCCAGGGATACTAGTGGCATGAAAAGAATGGTATTCTTACAATATGATTAGATTATCATCTGTTTTATTCCCCAAATACACAACATCAATCTTTATTGATAATTCTACCATTTCCTTGTAGTAATGGGCCAATACCATTGTCAGAATTCTTTTTGTTCCTGATAGATTTTTTTTTAAAAGAAATACTGCAAGATGAACGATCATTTAACATAATGTGCAGTAAGAATGATTCATAGATGGAATATGAGAGTCTATAATTTCACATACTGTGTTTATTTGAAATTGAAATGTGTGGTTTATTTTTCAGGACATATCTTGAAGCCTGTGTTAAAATAGCTACTGTGATTTCCACCTAATGTGGAAATATTCATTTCCCCTAGATCTTCCTTATGATTACTACCATAGACAACACAGTTTCAGTTCTACTGGGGAAATGAATACATAGGGCAGGCGTAGGAAGCACCATTTTAAAGCGTTTTTTCTAATTATTTATTAGAATGAATTCATAAAGGCAAAAGTCTCACTGAGGCAATTCTCAGAGGACTCTTGGCGGCAGCAACATCCAGGCAATAAACAGCTCATCAACTCAAATCAAACTGTTACATGTTTTAGAAATACAAAATCTAAGAAAACACTGTTTGCCAGGCTCTCTCACCCTCTATTTTCATCCGCTCAACCATGGATCTGCCCCTACTCCTGGGAATTTTGCTTTTGATTTCATTGGGAGCCGAGCTAGGCCCATAACAACGAATATCATGCTATAACTTTTCCCAGTATTTTCAAATGAATAACTCTGCTTATGCTTATGATGATGATGGAATTTATTTGCAGTTGGACTTCAATGATGAAAGCAGTGTAAAATGTTGAAATAATGTAACCTTTTCATTTTAGAAATGCTGACATGTAAGTGCCTATCTCTGCTAATTCATTTGATACTCACTATCTGAACAATGATCAGAAGTGGCCCCTTCCATGCCCAGTACATCAGAGCTGTGCTCTGAGGGAAGGACTATTGTCAATACGGCAGCAAGCGGGGAGGTACAAAGTGTGTGTGTGTGTGTGCCTAAAAGAGCCATACCAGTGTTCCTTTGCTCCTTTATATACTCTGTATTTATCAACATTCACAATGGTTAATTTAAATTTTATCTGGCTCGCTTTTTCTGCTTCCAGATTATTTTACCCTGTAGTTCAGTACAGTGTTCAATTGATGTGTCTGTCACTTTAAATAACAGCAACCATGAAAGCACTTTTTTACCATCTAAAATTGAACATTTCAGTGAAGTTTAATGACTCCGGGGACACTCTTTCACTCTTACTTTTATTCACATGAACAGTACTTACTACTCACATGCATTAAGGACTGCTTTCATGAGTAAGGTTGGCAGGATCAAACCCTTAAACTGAAAATGCAGAATTTGCTAAACTATTTCTGATGCACTGCCCAGTTGGGTTTGATTTCATGTTGGTTAGCTAATAAGAAGATTGGAAGAACTGCATGTATTTATTCTCTGATTCTGCCTTTATTAGATCAAATATATAATAAGTGGGGTTGGTAGCAACACCTACTAATAAGGTTGCCTGAACTTCCCACTAGAAGACACTGTTTTCAGTTGGTTATACCTTAGCCAAACTTAAAAGAGTTTGGGCTGATATTTTCCATACCAGGTGTGGGGGCGCCAGAACAGAGGGAGCCAGGGGGCCATGGCCCCATCACTTTTTACCGGCTGTAAGGGTGAGTGCCGGGGGTCAGAGAGGAGTAAGCAGGGGTGGGGCCTCTGGGAGAAAGGGTGGAGCCTCAGGGAGAATGGGCAGTGTGGGGGCAGACCTGGGGGGAGGGGCACTTTTTAGGGCACTTCCACTTCTCCTGACCAGGTGTTGTCTCAGGAGGAATTGTTTTTGGAAAATGTTGACCAAAATAGTTCAGCCATTTGCAAGAACGCTGTTAGGGGGAAATACGTTGTTTTGCCCAGGTTAACAATTTTTGGTGACCTTTCCTTTATGTTTTGGATCAAGGACTCAAAATTTGGTAGGTGGGTGGCCTCTGTGTCAGGTATGTGCCTTTTTCCTTCCTCCATGAACTCTGTACAAATGTGGCCAAGTTGAAAAATCCCAGTTCACACGTACTCAGTACAGACGTCTGAAATTTAGCTGCTAACTTTGCTTAAGATTCTGTCAGCACTGGACATACTCCAGCCTGGGCAGCAGCTCTGGACTGCTGTGGAATGTACTAGGTCCAAGTCTGGGCCCAGGCACCTGAGCAAATAGGATAGGAACTGTCTCTCCTATGCTCTCAGTGGCTTCTTGCTGGGTCTACACCACATGAATGAGACAGTTGCCTGATATGATTGCAGAGGGCACAAGACTTGAATCTTGTGGGATGGGAAGGAGCAGTAGATTGGAATAAACAGCCAGGAAGGCATAAACTGGGAGCAAAGGCTGGCTAAGCAGAGAGAAATTTGGGACTGGGAGCTTGGGGCGAAGGACTGGCTAGGCAAGGAACATTGAGGGTGGGGGGCAAGGGAGAGGGAGATTGGACAAAGACTAGGGAGGGAGATTTTGGACTGACAGACGGGGGATGCGGTTGGGGGGGTGGGGTGGAGACTGGAAGCCAGAAAGGGGATATGAGAGTGTTACCTACCTGCTCTGTGTTCTTGGGGTGCAGTACCCAGCCTGTCTGACTCACGAAAGACCTTTCCTACCACCACCACCAAACCAAAGCCGATCAGAAGAAAGACTTACAAAAAGCAATGAAAAGGCAGTGGGAAACACACCTAAACCCCTCGGACAAGGGTGACAGGATTAAGGAAACTACCCTAGCCTCATTTGCATCAAAGATGGGACAGGGAGGCATCTCCATTAGCATACAGAATGGAGAAAAGAGATTCCAAGGCAAGAACTGCACTGAACTCTGGGACCAGAAAAGCAGGGAAGCACTGCATGATGGGGAATCTCTGCTCCAGATGTTAATGAACCCATGCCTGCACACACCCAGCTCAGTAGTTATCAGACCAATTCTAGTAATAAATCCTTTATTGGTATCCAAAATAGTGAAGCTCCCTAATTGCATTTTGAGCTCCCTCAAAGGAACACTGCTCAGAGCCAGGAATGATCAGTTCCCATTGTCTAGTCCAAACAAAACACCTTTGGTATACTCCCTTGAGCCATCAGTTTACGCATAAACAAATCTCGTGTTCTCCCTTGAACCATTGTTCTTTCCCTAAAAAACACCCTACCCATGCTCAAGTAAGTGTTCTGATGCCTGGATCCAAAATCTGCATCAGTTCCATTGGGACTCCATCTCCTGACTGATCGTGCTGGGGGCTCTTCCTGTCTCCAGCACTCTGGACGCTCAGTTACCACCACCACCTTGGAACCCCAATTGATTCAAGCTTCAGGGAGTGGTGAGAACCCGGCACTCGCTCTCTGTCTCGGTACAGCCGTCTGACCCTGACTTGTGTGATCAATTATAGTTTTCTAAACCTGACTTTTATAATCAAATTTAAGTTAGATTTGATATTGTAACTGTTTTGTTTGTTTGGCTCCCCTTGTATGGTTATTACCTGGCAATAAATAACTTTCGTGGTTAAGCTGGTTGCCTTTCTTGCTCTCTATCCTTCTCCCCTTCATTGGTGTTTTTGCTCTGAAGCAACGCTCCTTGTACCTAAGGTAAAGATCCCTGCAGTGCCCAAAAATCCTGTGGGGTTTGCTCATCAAGTGGGTTACTACCAGAACAACTGTAACGTGAAAGTGGGGATAGGGACATGCTGAACCTGGGGCATATGAAGGTGGCAGCTTGGAAGTGCTGCTCGACCCAGCCTGCTCAGGCATGCTCTATTCCAGTGTGGTGCCCAGGGCATATGAGGGTGACAGCTTAGAGGTGCTGTTCGACCCAGTCTGCTGAGTCCAGGGACATATAAGGGGTCAGCCTAGGAGTGCTGATTAACTCGGTCCTCTCAGATGTGCTTTGTTAATGTGTGTGAGTTCATCTGATTCTGGGGCTGGAAGAACCCAGCCCTGGGGAACTTAGGTCCTACAGGATAGCTCCATTGAGAGGGAACTTGCAGCAGGGAGTAGAGCTCCGTATGAGAACACAAGTGACACAAGCAGTACATTGACAGAATTACAGAACTCCCCCTCCCATATAATAATGAGTGTACCCCAAAGTAACGGGCAAATCTGGTCAAAAGAGAGCGATAGCATAAGAAGAAGAGAGTGGAGGACCGGGTCTGGTAGAACAAAGAGCCTGCAGATAAGAAGCTGTGAGGTAGGGGTAAGTGGAAATGGCTGGGCAAGGAGACTGGGACTGTAGGAGGGGAGGGGAAACACTGAGATGGGCAGTATGGAGTGGTAAAACAAGGACCCGCTGGACAAAGAGACTGGAACTAGGAAGAGAAGCTGAGGAGTGGAGACTTGTGATATGTGGCCAGAAAGGGCTAAGCGTCCTGCAGGATAAATGACTCAAATTCAACCCTTAAAGACATATGCGGTGATAATGTTTGTGTTTTTGTGTATTTACATATACATGTGTAGTGGTCAACAATGTAATCAACAGTCCCTGTCTATGCTGTATTCTGTTAATACAGAGATCAAAAGAACATCCTAGCATTGAAATGAACTGTAGACCCGGGATATCGCTGTATTCATCTCTCTTTGAAATGTATAGCTGATCATCAGCAAATGGTGAAAAACAGGCAATTGCCTTATGTTAATTAGTGTAGCTAATTACCGGTGATGGACCTACTTCAAAGTCTGATTGTCTGATTACCTGTAAGCCATGGGACTCCGGCCTATCAAAGAAGGCTTGAAATTATATAAAAGATCCTTGGGTCCTGATCCTGTCATCTCAGATCTGCTTAAGCTTCATCAGGGGAAGTTTGAGTCACAAGATTGAGATCCCAGGTAAGCTGGTACACTCTGAATATGCTCACCATCTCTGCCATGAATCTGAACCTCAAGAATTGAACTCATGTCTGTATGTATATTGGTTTTAACCTATACTCTCTCTTTTCTTTTTAAATAAACTTTAGTTTTGTTAATAAGAATTGGATGTAAGCATGTATTTGGGTAAGATCTGGAATATTCAATAACTTTGGGATTGGTAAGAACCTTTTCTTTTATATGATGAAATAAGATTTTCAGAAATCTTCATCATACTTGACTTGGGTACCTGGATGGAGGCCTGGGGCAGGGTTACTTTAAGGGAATTGTGTTGTTGGCTTCTGGGCAATCAGTGAGGTAATAAAGAAACCGTTTTGTGCTGGCTTGGTAAATCTAAGTATTGAAACATCCACCAGCTTTGGGGATTGTCTGCCCCATTCTTTGCAGTTCACCTTAATTGAGTGACCTCAGCGGGCTCCCACTGGATCCCAGCCACAAGACTGAAACTGGCTAAAGGAGAATAGGATTGGGATGAGGAGCCTGGGTAGGGACAGGTTGCAGGGGAGGAGCAGAAGGGGTCATGCCTGGGGAAAAGGAAATGGAGTTTGTGTCCACTGCAGCACACTCCCCTCCAGAGCCTGGAATGGACCTCAAGATTCCTGAGTCTCACCATTCCTCTGCTGCCAGCAAGTATCTGTTAAATACACTAGCAAAGTGTCCCACCTTTCTGTGGTGCTGATTCACAGAGAGGATGACCTACTACTGCTGTTATCAGTTATTGCCTTAGCTCTCGTGGCAGAGGCCTGTGTGGTGGATCAGCCCTGCTTATGACTCATGTAGGTGCCAGTATGATGACACATGACAGAACTTCTGGGTTTTTTCACTTTTTTAAAAAAAACTAAAATTCATTCACAAAAACCTATTTTAAATTACCATAACTTTGCAAAGCCAAGCACTCAAAAGATAGGAAATGCCAGAATTAAAGTTGCCTGTGCAACCTTAACTTAGTCCCCTAATGAGTATGCATTATGATAAACTCTGTAAACACAAGATCACAAACCATTTTTTTTTCCAGCTGGACCCCACCCTGATTCAGAGCATAGGGAGGACTTGCTCTGGTGATGAATCAGGATTGTGTAGGGAAGAAGGCTGTTTGTAGAACCTCTGCTTTCTTTTTTGCAGATGTTGGAAGGTATTTAGTGAATGAGGCAGGGGACTGAAGGGAAAAAAAGAATGGTCTCAATCTTAAGACAGCTGAGCACTGCCCATGAAAACTGGACTAAGCTGCAGCCTCTGCCACAGAGTTCCTATGTGATGCTAGTCAAGTCGCCTAAACCAAATGTTTTACAGGTGATTACTGATTTTGTGTTCCTCATTTTCTGGGTCCCTGGGGTTCTGATTTGCAGAAGTACTGAACATTCATCTCTGCGACTGAAATCAAAGGGAGCTAGCTCTTGAATATACAGAGTGCTATATAATGCTAAATGCTCTGAAAAATCCGATCAAAATTGGTGGAATTTTTTTTACGGTAATCTATCTGTGACTCAGTCCTCCCCCCCCCCCCCCCCCACCACTTCACAGGAGCATTGTGGAAATAAATTAATGTTTGTGAAGCACTGAGCTACTGTAGTGATGCCATAGACAAGCCCATGAGGACTTTAATAATTCTGACTTCCGAACAAGGTTTGAATTGTGTGCAGGGGTTTGACTAATGTGCAGTAAATAAGCCCTAGGGCCATACATCAAACAATGAGGAGAACACAAAATATTGAATAGCTGCTCATTAAGTGAGCTCCATACATTCTATGCCCTAAGTAAAGCAGAGGTCTATAGAAAAAGTAATATGCAGTCATTTAATTAAAGATTGTCTCATACTGCATGCACACAAGGGGATGAATTGAGGTTGCCCTGGGCAACCTTAATTCTTGCATTTCCCAGCTTTGGCATGTTTGACTTTGCAGCCTTACCATTCTTTTAATGGAGAATGAGGATATCTGTATAAAAATGGGATATGAAAATGTCTCAATGGAGGAGCCTGCATTAGTGGAACTTTATTGGTACTATATTTTTAAGTTATAGTAGTTATTAAAATATTTATAAACCCCATGCTTCATAACATAATCATTGGGCGCGAGCTTTTTTTCCTTGTATAAAGAATACAGGATCAGCGTCTGCTATTTATTTCCCTGTTATATTCATTAATCCTGTTTCTCCCACTGATATGTTCTTGAGATTTGTGTGGTGCTAGAGCAGTTATTCTCAGTAGCTGAAAATACATTGGTTCAAATTGACTGAATTTGATCAACTTCATCCCTGCAAACTGGAGCCCAATTTTTCAGTGTTTAAATACTTCTAAAACATTGCTCAATGTTTGATTCTGTTATTTCCATCTTTATGTGCACAACAACAAAATAAATGTAACATATTAAGGCCTTGGGTTTCTTGGTGGTTTCCAGTATTGCCAACTCCAAGCATTCAAAAATGAGTCAGGTCCCCAAAATAATGATTTAAAAAAATTGGGGGGTTTCTTTTTGCTTGTCTTCTGGTTTCCAAATGGTGACACTGTAGTCACATTTTCAAGCTTTACTCTGCAACAAGGAGGGCTAGAAACTTAATTTTTGTTTTAAATAAAAGCTGAGTGTCTCATCTAGTCACTGGACTCCAGGATCTGTGACTGAAGAACAACCAGTTGGCAGATTCCCAGTAAAATCATGACCGTTGGGAACATGGTGTTTCATGTGAGTGACAGAAATGCAGGAAAGTATGTTTTAATTAATTTGCAAACTGGATACCATTAAATTAGGCTTGAATAAAGACTGGGAGTGGCTAGGTCATTACACAAACTGATATCTACTTCCCCATGCTAAGTTTCCCCCTGCTGTTGCTCATACCTTCTTATCAACTGTTTGAAATGGGCAATCCTGATTATCACTACAAACTTTTTTTCTCCTGGGGCTTACCTTAATTGAGCAGTCTCTTAGAGTTGGTATGGGAACCCCTATCTTTTGACCGAGAGAGTGTGTTTGTGTGCGTGCTCCTACTGTATGTTCCACTCTATGCATCTAATGAAGTGGGTTCTAGGCCCATGAAAGCTTAGGCCCAGAAAAATGTGTTAGTCTCTACGGTGCCACAGGTACTCCTCATTCTTTTTGCGGATACACACTAACACGGCTACCCCTCTGAAACCTATATAAGAGGGTGTAATCACACATCTTGGGTTCAAAATCCCTTCCCCTCACAAAGACTTGATGTTCTCTTGATTTTTCTTATTGCCTTGTACTAGGATGAGAGAAATCTTACTTAGACCCTGATACTCTGAACTCAGGCCAGAGCACCTGTATGGAGTCCCATTGACTGTTATAGGACCTGGCACAGTAGTAAGGGTCTGCCACATGGATCAGCTTGTAGGATCGGTCTGGAATTTGTGAAATTTCATCCCCTTCATTTAGAAACACCTGCTTTTGTACCCCTAGTTTTTAGCATAATCTTACATTTTTAAAAGTTTTACTTTCAGTCATTTAGTAGTTTGAGAGGGAGGGTTAAACCTGTTGATACATTCATTTTTCAAACTTGCAGAGTCATGGAGGTAATTAGCTAAACATGAGCTCCTAGTGCAATGCTGGGGACAAATGGGCAAATGCGAGTCATAGGCTACACCTACAGTTGCAGCTGGGGGTGTGATTCCCAGCTCGAGTAGACATATTTGCACTAGTTCTCATGGCACTAGCACACTAAAGACAGTAGTGTATTTATTACTGGTTTTCTTCATAATTTTGGAAGGGACTGCAAAGTGAACACACAGACAGACCAAAGCTCATCCATAGTTTACCCTCTCATAAATCATTCACTCAAGCTCTTAGTGTGAGGCCATCCAAAAAGGGTCATTTTGACCCATGTCAGCCATGTCACCAAGCCCTCTCATTGCATGATCTTACATGTTGTTTATTTTGTGAGCAGGTTCTCTGCTGATATATTCCAAAGTTCGGGGTTAAAACACACACGCCCATTGAGCTGTTGTTAACCATTCCAGTGCAGTTTCAGCACCTCCAGTAGTATTCCACTCCATTTATCTAACGCCAAGAGAATCCTGCCCCAAAAATCCTCTAGCAGGTTCAAACATACCAAGCCATACCAAACTCATGTTTGACACATTTATCCATATCAATCACAGCAATTCATAATAATTTGGCACTGTCTCAACAAATGGCAGCACGGGCTAGCTACCCTGAGTACAAACACTCCCAGACCCCCATGGGACTGTACTCAGGGCGGCTAGCCCATGTCGCAGCTCACCCTGCCTGTGTCACAGCAGCTACACGACTATTTTTAGCGCACTAGCCTAATGACAAACATGAGTATGTCTACGTGAGCTGAGAATCACACCCCCAGCTCCAAGTGCAGCCATATCCTTCGATGCATAAACAGGGGGATCTGGACTAGGAGCAGAGAAGTTATAGTACCATTGTATTTGGCAGTGGTGCAATTGCTGCAGGACTGTTGTGTCCTGTTCTGTTGGCCCCAATTCAGGAAGAATGTTGGTAAGTAGGAGAGGGTTCAGAGAAGAGCTATGAGAACAATTAAGGGATTGGAAAACATGCCTTATTGTGATAGACACAAGGAGATCAATCTATATAGTTTAACAGAGAGAAGGGTAAGGGGTGACTTGATCACTGTCTATAAGTACCTACATGGGCAGGGCCAGCTTTAGCGGGTGCGGGGCCCCGATCGGCGGAGCAACAACAACAAAAAAAACCTACCGCCGCCAATCTAGCAGACAAAGGTATAGCTTCCAATGGCTGGAAGCTGGAGCTAGACAAATTCAGACTGCAAATAAGGTGCACGTTTTTAACAGTGAGAGTAATTAACCATTGGAACTACTTACCAAGGGTTGTGCTGAATTCTCTAGCACCGGCAATCTTACATTCCAGATTGGAGGTTTTTTCTGAAAGCTATGCTTCAAACAGGAATTAATTCAAGGAAGTTGTGTGGCCAGTGTTATACAGCAAGTCAGCCTAGATGATCACAGTAGTCTGTTCTGGGCTTACAATCTGTGAAGCTATGGTGTGCATAATTGTGTATTCACGTTACACTTCCATAATTACATACAACCAGGTAATGACAGCAGAGCTGGCTGAATAATCAAAACAATGGAAAACACTGTATGTGAAATTGTTCTTCAAGATATTATACATTCATGAATTAACATTCAATTAAAATCTTACGAGTCATTTTCCAACATGAGGACGTTATGAAACAAGTCCATTTATTTTTAAATTTTCACAAATTTCATCCAATGTAATCATTAGACATATATTAGTCAACAAAGTCTTGATCAAAAGATAGGTACTCATAGACTGACACATCATAGGCAAAGTTTGGGTTTCACATATATTTATGTAGCTGTTAGGAAATTCAGTGTAATTGAAAGCAGAACTGGGACCATCAAGTTAATCAAACTGTCCATTTCAGTGTATGGTGAAGAAGTTCCAAACACTCAGCCATAGGAAATTGATCAGTCTGCAGGTAAACATATAATTGTAATAACAACATTTTTATACTAGCTTGGTAGGCCAACCATTTATAACCTCATATTTCTGGAGATCAAGCAAATCACTCCCTGCTTGGAAACTCCTCCCATAGCTATTTAATTGTGAAGTTGGTCATTAAAGAGGTTGTTCGTCTTCTTCAAACAGTAGTGGCTAATGTCAGAGAGAAGATACTGACTAGATGGACCATTGGTTGGATCCAGTATTAGTAAGGCCATTAGGGTAGCTGTGCTAGGGAGGAGGGAAGACCCCTGGGAGAGTAGGCTGAGTTGTGTTTTCTATCCAATATGTCTTCTCCTTATTGGGAACCAAACACCACCTCCCAGCTTGCTTTCTCATGGCTTGTCTACACAGAGAGTTCGTACGTGGCAAGCCAAGGCTGCGAATCTATAGCTTTCTGCACATTAACTAGCCACGTGAACCTTGCTACTGTGTGCTAAACATTCCATAGTGCGCTTTCAGTACTCCTGTTTCAGTGCATGCCAGGCAATAACATTCCATATAGACAAGTCCTCAGTGAGAGTTTGTTTCCTCCTGCTCTTTAATCCTGTTCCCTCCCTCAGTCCAGGAAGCAGTAAGGGAGGGTGTCATGTGGATGGGGTGGGCAGCAAGGTAACCACCTGCATTTCAAGGAAATAAAAGCAAACTATGAAAAATACAGGACACTTCTGTTTAAGGAACATCACCTCGTGGTGGTTTATTCATGGTACAAAAAATATACATTGGCATCACAGTGTAGAACCCTTTGCATGATTATTGCTTAAACTATATATTTGTATCTGAGAACATGCTTATCCTTATTAGGTATGGGTGGAGGACCATCAGACATCCCTTAAAAATAAAGGATTGGTGGTTACATTGGGATGGGATATTCTGGCACACAGCCGAGAGCACTGCTCATTAAAGAGTGGATTGGCTGCTGCAGATAGGTGGGTGGGGAGAGTCAGGGTGGCAGCCTGCTCAGACATGGGGTATAAAAGGCCATAGTTTGAAATAGACTCATAGACTCATAGACTCATAGACTTTAAGGTCAGAAGGGACCATTATGATCATCTAGTCTGACCTCCTGCACAATGCAGGCCACAGAATCTCACCCACCCACTCCTGGAATAATCCTCTCACCTATGTCTCAGCTACTGAAGTCCTCAAATCATGGTTTAAAGACTTCAAGATGCAGAGAATCCTCCGGTAAGTGACCCGTGCCCCATGCTGCAAAGGAAGGCAAAAAACCTCCAGGGCCTCTGCCAATCTACCCTGGAGGAAAATTCCTTCCCGACCCCAAATATGGCGATCAGCTGAACCCCGAGCATGTGGGCAAGACTCACCAGCCAGACACCCAGGAAAAAGTTCTCTGTAGTAACTTCTAACATCCCATCATTGACCATTGGTCCTATTTACCACTGATGGCAATTAATTGACCCTTGACTAAGATCATGTTATCCCATCAAACCATCCCCTCCATAAACGTATCTAGCTTAATCTTGAAGCCAGTTAGGTCTTTTGCCCCCACTGCTTCCCTTGGAAGGCTGTTCCAGAACTTCACTCCTCTGATGGTTAGAAACCTTCGTCTAATTTCAAGTCTAAACTTCCTGATGGCCAGTTTATATCCATTTGTTCTTGTGTCCACATTGGTACTGAGCTGAAATAATTCCTCTCCCTCCCTGGTATTTATCCCGCTGATATATTTAAAGAGAGCAATCATATCTCCCCTCAGCCTTCTTTTGGTTAGGGTAAACAAACCAAGCTCCTTGAGTCTCCTTTCATACGACAGGTTTTCCATTCCTCGGATCATCCTAGTGGCCCTTCTTTGTACCTGTTCCAGTTTGAATTCATCCTTCTTAAACATGGGAGACCAGAACTGCACACAGTATTCCAAATGAGGTCTCACCAATGCCTTGTATAACGGTACTAACACCTCCTTATCTCTACTAGAAATACCTCGCCTAATGCATCCCAAGACCGCATTAGCTTTTTGCACGGCCACATCACATTGGCGACTCATAGTCATCCTGTGATCAACCAGGACTCCGAGGTCCTTCTCCTCTTCCGTTACTTCCAACTGATGCGTCCCCAGCTTATAACTAAAATTCTTGTTATTAATCCCTAAATGCATAACCTTACACTTCTCACTATTAAATTTCATCCTATTACTATTACTCCAGTTTACAAGGTCATCCAGATCTTCCTGTAGGATATCCCGATCCTTTTCTGAATTGGCAATACCTCCCAACTTTGTGTCATCTGCAAACTTTATTAGCACACTCCCACTTTTGGTGCCGAGGTCAGTACTAAAAAGATTAAATAAAATTGGTCCCAAAACTGAACCTTGAGGAACTCCACTAGTAACCTCCCTCCAACCTGACAGTTCACCTTTCAGTATGACCCGCTGAGAAATGAGAGAAGGGTTAATTCTGAAGGGAGAGGGAAGGAATTATCCTGGAATATGGCATGAGCCACATACTGGGTTGGGGCAAATGCTCAGGTTGAGCATATACATAGTCAGTGCAACTATCATCCTTCTGTACCAAGGGCTGTACACTGGTCTTTTGGATTTAAACATGCATAGTTCTATGTATCTCCTGACCATAGATGCAAACGTCCACCTGAGGATAGTACTTTATAGTTGGAATATTTGCTGTATCTAAGCCAGTGGAGCATATCTTTTAGCATGGCTTGAAGAAGTCTTTTCAATGTGTAGCCTATGTAGTCATATGTAATTTAAAATATTTCAATTCTTTCGTCAAAATAACCACTAGATATACTTTGTGTGTTGTGAGGGCGTGACCTAGACAATGCATCACTAAGGATTGCACAGAAGTGTAGTTGTGTATCCATGTAACTATCTGATTTTGGGGGGGAGAATCAAGCTTACCATTAGCAGTTGCACTATAACAACATTTTGATATGCTTTTTGTCCATCCTTGAACAAATTCTCCAAAGTGTCATCAGGGTATTCAATGTTCTGTCACACTTTCTAAGTTACGGCTTCTTTGCAGTAATTTAGGTTACTATTCTAGGGCTTGATCCTGAAGCAGTTAAACAAGTAGTTCTTGCTAAAGTCAATGAGATTACTCCATTTTCATGAGAATACTTGTCTGAGTAAGAGTTCTCAGGGTCAGGACCCAATTTACATGTTTGTAATTAAATGCAATCCTTGAGCACCCATATAGGGACATCACTAAGGGGAAGTGTGTGTGGACTGTCTATTTCCATACATCCATAGAGTTACATATAGGTGATAATTTCTGGATATCTGCCAAAAACTTGTAGGATTTCACCGAGATAGCAACAATGAAGCATGGCTAGATAACAGAAGTTTAATCAAGCCATTGAGTTAATATATTTACTTTATTTAAAAAATAAATCACATAGACAACTCCATTGGATGAGGTTTATTTTGCAGAGATTTTGCAATTTCACATTCCTCTACAACCTTGGTATAGACCTGGATAGCTGACAGTGATGAATTCTTTAAAATTAAGAGAGAAACGTGGCTCGTGTAGGATGTAGCTAGTGTAATGGTCTGATAGGTGTCCTGTACATGTATGAAAGTAAATACTGCCAGATCATAGAATATCAGGGTTGGAAGCGACCTTAGAAGGTCATCTAGTCCAACCCCCTGGACCAATCCCCAATTTTTGCCCAAGATCCCTAAATGGCCCCCTCAAGGATTGAACTCACAACCCTAGGTTTAGCAGGCCAATGCTCAAACCACTGAGCTATCCCTCCCCCCCCCAAATGGAGATATGCCAATCTCCTAGAACTGGAAGGACCTTGAAAGGTCATCGAGTCCAGTCCCCTGCCTTCACTAGCAGGACCAAGTACTGTCCCCTGACAGATTTTTGCCCCAGATCCCTAAGTGGCCCCCTCAAGGATTGAACTCACAACCCTGGGTTTAGCAGGCCAATGCTCCAACCACTGAGCTATGCCCTCCCCAGATCCTCAGCTGCTACAAATCATTGGGGCTATGCTGCTTTACATTAGCCAAGGAGCTAGTCTTTTATTTTTAATATTATTTAATATATAGGCATAGTTTGTTTATAGGCATATTATACATAATGTATTATAAATATTATGGTCAGTATTCAGTAATATGGCTGTTTTGGGTGGCGAATGTGTATTAAAGTAATCCCAGATCAGTTTTAACATATGCATCTCTTACTTTCACCTTTCCTTTCTTTCTTCTAGAATAGAAGCTAAGAGGTGTGTACTGTGGGCAAGTTATACTCCTTTTTATATAGTTAGAACTTCCCAGAAACATACAAGGTATTGAGGTAGGATTTTTTCTTATAATTGAAAAAACTGAACCACATAATGGGGTTCTCATTTAAATTAGGCAAACATTTGAGCTATAGAACATGGCGTGTGAGGCCATGACAAGTGTGTTTTCGCACAGTTTCTAAATTGGCAAGCAAGTTTCTTAGCTGGCACATATCCAGTCTAAAACCTCAGTCAGCAAATGACAGACAGTAGCAAGTCTTAATTATTTTTAAAGTGCTGGGAATTATTAATTATAAGTAGAAAGAAAGTGCACATATTGGAAAGTGATTAGAGAATATCTGTTATTTTGCATTACTACTGGTTTTGAAACAAGCTACTTTGAATGCTATGGTTCTAGGCTTTTTACATAGAGACTGTATGTGCTTACTGTATATATGTTGTTTGCTGTGCAGTTTCAATGGACCAATGAATTCCTGTGTGTCGTAATTCTTTTTGAAGCTAATCAACAATAACATTGCAAAAGTAATTCAAAAAGCAATCAAAAGGTGCAGTACAGACCGATCGTAGCGGGATGGGTTATTTGTTACTACACAGTCTGATTAGAGTAGAATAGATTATTATGGACTATTGAAAGATAATCTTCTGAAACATAAAGTAAAGAAAAGTCAAATAACAGCTGGTTTGTTGCTTTGATGTCTATATAAAATAACACTTTTTTTTGCTGTTTTTCCGTGTTGTTCCACTAGTAGCAGAATGGAGTGAAAGAAATATTGCGACGAGCACTATAAGTAAACTATTCAAAATTAATGTACATAGCTGCAAACAATCACTGTTTAAATACTATAAACATTAATATTAATGTGTTAATATTTTCTGTGCTAGTTAAAAGGAAACAGTGCTATAATTTTGTGTTATATAAAGCTTGCACTGAAAATCATCACCAATAAAATGATTGTACCAAACACTGCAATAGTGTTATTCAGGATGTGATGACACACGGTGACACAGTGATTCTTAGCACAGCCAGGATCATACATAAAAAAGAATTTTCATAGGGAAAATTAAGACTCATTTAGCCATTGATCCAACAATGTGTTGCACATGGGTGTATCCCTGTCATGCCCGGGGGTCCATTGGCTTCACTGAGGCTCAGCTTGAAAGCAGAGGTCTATCCCTGTGTAACACATTGCAGGACTGGGTCCTTAAAGAGTTAAAATCACCCATATTCAAAGGGCCTATGTACCACTTAAGCCTCCAAAATAGAGCTTAATTGGATTAAGTGGTGTAGCAGTCCTATGCTGGCCTTCTACACAGGGGTGAATTTCATCACTTTGAAGGTAAAAATATTTTTATTTATATCTTAGGGCTCAGCTATTGTACAGTTCAGTTGCAAGACCACAACTGCCAGAGCTTAGTTCTATCTTTACTGAGAAAGAAGCATCCTATGTGCTCTAGGCATTACTTGTTGATTATAGATGGCCCAATTCTGTGAGGTGCTGAGCAATTTCCAACAGAGGCTGTTCATCATATTGCAAGCACCTCACAGGATCAGGCCATAAATCATTCTAGGGAACTTAAACATTGGTACTTTTGTTTTAATTTGCAGTCGTTTTCCATTTGGAGGTGCTGCTGATTGGGAGTGACTTAGCAAACCACAAACCACTCCTAAAAACATACTATGAAATGCAGTAGCGCAGCCAGGTCCGGAGCGCAGGGGGAGCGGCGCTATAAAAAGGCGCCTCCCCGTGTACTTACCCGGCGGCGCGCCGGGTCTTTGGCGGCACTTCGGTGGCGGGTCCTCGCTCACTCTGGGTCTTCGATGGTACCTGCCGCCGAAATGCCGCCGAAGACCCGGAGCGCCGCCGGGTGAGTGCAAGAAGCGGCGCTTAAAAAGAAGCGGCCCCTTTTTTTAGTGCTGCTAAAAAAAGGCGCTGCTTCCGCTGCTTCTGCTCACAGGGGGAGCGGCCGCTCCCCCTGCTCCCCCCCGGCTACGCTACTGATGAAATGGTCAAAAAATAAGTGGAAACATTTGAAGAGGTCAGCAAATAATTTCCTAAAAGTTCCAGCCAGCTGGTCATCTGTGTTAAATCTGTGTAGCAAATAAATAGCTACAACTAACAATACCCCCTAAAAAGCAAGAGATTAGTGTTTTTTAAATTATTGCTATATTGAGTAGCTCATATCCTCACCAACATAGTTTTAGTATTAATACAAATACTTCAAAATACCAGATCTGAAAAATGTTCTCAATTTTAATTAGAGGCCTGTTCACCAAAATATAGAGCTTTGGTATAATATATGATTTATTGTGTCTAGCAAATCAGTTTTTTATTATAATCAAAAATATATTTTAGCACTTGTGAATTAAAAGGGATTTTAATTCATAAGATAACTCACACTAATGGCTGTTTCAAGGCTTAAACGTGTGTAGAAGTGATAAACATGTAAGCTTCCAGTTTGAAACAGGCAAGTGAAAAAACCTTTGACAATACTAAATTCACTGATTAGGCTACTGAAACTACCTTTATGCTACTTTATCAGATTCATCATAAAATATTACATTTTTAAGTGAAAATATTTGTTTTAAATAAGGCAAGACTTTTTGTAGTAATTTAAATAGTGTATTTCTTATGTGACTAATATAGGGTGGTCTTGCCTCCCTCATTATTGTGATATAACTACACACTATAAGCAATGCCAGTATACAGCTAAGCATCCCCTAAGGATGAAATCACTGAAGGAAGCTGTGATATACTTTATACTGTTAATCATATCATATGAAGATACCACAATAGAAGAGAACTGGTTATTTACACACAGCAGTTTTGACTGCCAACACAGATTTGAATGTAAACGAAGATGAGTCAAGCACCTTGATAATGCATTGACCGGCTTGTTCATCTGGAAAATGTTTCATCGTGTTAGTTAGGTTCATTATAAGCCTGAAGTGAGTGAAGGACAGCATGAGGCACCTGTTTTTAGGGTAAGAAACTGTTCAGTTGCCAAAATGTTAGTGTGGTTTCAAGTTCAGTTTAGCTCATAATTTATATTAAGTCAAGTGTACAAGAATACATGCCCAAAAGATATGAGATGCTTTTAAGGTTGTCTGCAGTTAAGGAATTATAGAATACAGTATTTAATGTTTTCAAAGAAATCTAAGCTGTTGAAATCAAAATATTTTTCTAGTGTATCATGTAATTATTTTAATGAACCAATTTCAATATAGTGTATATTTTAACATATAATAATAAAATTCTGATAAACTATTAAAACCTCTTAGTCTTGTAGAGATGGATGGAACTGTCTTGGAAAAGCTCGAGCATCAGTGATTGTGGGAAGTAAATATATGCCAGGATAGGATGGCTAATAATTAGAAAACTATGATAGCTGAAAACTTTACAGATCTAATTCAGTGGATCATTCCTTTTAATGATAGTGCGAGTTAGTGAGAGAACAGTCCTTGCATAGTGTTTGAAAGGATCTCAGCCCATTAACTGAAAAAGCTGAAACCTATTCATGTGAAAAAAATTGTTTTTTCACCAAATGAGTTCACTGTAAGTGAAGATTCACTGTAGAAGGCCAGGGCCTGCCTAGCTGCACATCCTCCCTTCCACACCCTCTTCATCTCTTGCCCATGCATGGAACACATCTATGGGTAGGCCACATAGGGAGTAGCTGGTCCAATACCGGGAACCATCTATTCCTTTGTCCCTCTACCACAGGGTAATAGTGCCTTCTCTTTTCTCTTCTCTATTATTCTGGTCTGTTAATCTCTCTAGGCTTTTATACCATTTTCATCACTGGTAACTATAGATGAGGTGTTTAGATACCAACATTTCAAAAAGAGTTTTTGGACAATTTTGAGACGCAGCCAGGGCTCTGGGGGCTTCCAGGGATTAGAACAGGGTCACAGGCTCATTCTGGGAAGCAGTAAGTGACTTTGATATAATTATCTCAATCCTCCAGGCTTCATGTGGTTGAGAGTTCGGCTAAGCAGTCAGAACCCACGGAGACTCTGTCCCACCCCAAAACAAACTCCCATTCCTCTCAGATGCCCCTCTTAAGTGCATTTCGCTTCTTGGCCCGTGCCTGGCAATTCCTGGTCCCACCTATAGGTCACAGAGGAGCAACAGGTACTTCTCTCTGCTATCTCCAGAGGATCTCTCTCCCATTCTCTCCTTTTGAATGACTTCCAGGCTTCTCCCATTTGTATTTCTCCTGAACATTAGGGAAGTTGGAAGTTCCCGTACCTCAAAATCCCCCTGTGTGCTTTGAGCTCCTGCTGAACCCAGGTGTGCTCCCTGCCATCCCCCAGCATGCCCCGAGTTGTTCTATAGGCCCTTGTAGCTTTTGAGATAAGCAGACATGCATATTTCTCATCCTAAAAAGAATTTTAAAGAGACCTCAGCAAGGGCTGTGTAGAAGAAAGAAGTGGTGAGGCTTATTTGCCACAAAGTTATGACTACTGTAGGAACTTAAATATATAGACTGAGATTCTTAGTGAAGCATTTCAAGTATTCTCCCTCCTCTTTTCACATTCCCACACACTGGGATAAATAGCTCCCATTTTTCCTTTAACAGAAGTTGTTAAGGGTGTCAAGATCAGTACCATAACCTGCCTTGCAATTTAGGGAGTCCAGTTAGGGGTTGATGATGCTTTTTCAAACAGTCAGTTAATATGGCAGTTCAGTTCCAATCCATCTTCAGTTATCTATGTTAAGCAGAAAATTTAAAAAAATTCTGTAACCCTGTAATACCTTAAGCATATAAGTGAGTCATTATTTGAAAGATATGTTGTACAACAGGAGGCTCTTTATGTCAAGGCTGTGTTACTTTGGCTCACAAATACTGTACACAGAACATTGTCCAAGTACCTTTCATATAGGACTAGTATTTCACTACAGCTACTGCGTAGCTAATAAAACAGATCTAGTGTTTGAATGTTGTAAATCGGCAATGGTGAGGGTCCCATTTTTACACCGAGTCTACCTTCACTTGATTGTTGTTTGTAATCAGTGGTGAGGGTTTGGTTTTCATCCTATCTGCTGCATCATTAGAACTATCCTGAAAGAAAACCTTTGCTGTACAAATTGTGACAATAATTCTCTTGTATTCTCTTCTGAAATTCTGGTTCAGAAGTCCATATATGATAGCATTAAGGCAGCTGTTGAAATATGCCATGTAGTAACTGGATACAAACAACCACTCTGGAATCCTGGGGATTATTGTGTCTGGGTCAACAGCTACAGCCAGGCCTATGAAATTCAAAGGAGCCCAGCAGATCGCAAACAGTACAAATACCACAAACATGGTGACAAAGTTCCTAAAGTCATGTGGCTTCAGCCTGGGCCTGTTGTCAGGTTTAACCCTTCGCCTTACCTGAATAACAAGGATCCATATTCTCAAGTAACAGAAAGTAACTATGCCTATGGGAAGCATGAAATGGAAAAACACCACTGCTATTGTATACGGTGAGCTCACAGATTGTGCAAATGTGCACGAGTAGATCCGTGGATCATATTGTAGAGATCCAACAAACAGATTAGGAACAATAGCAACAAATGTCAGGATCCAGATGAGAATGACGTAGCACAGAGCATTCTTGTCACTATACAGCTTGTCATACTTGAGGCTGTGGCAGATGTAGCAATATCGATTAATAGCAATGCCTGTAATGTTGAATATTGATCCAATGACACTTAGGCCCATCAGGAAACCACTAATTTGGCAGTGGAGGTAGCCCAGATTCCATCCATTATGAAATACAGATGTCAGGACCAGTGGGTATGGGTAGATCGCCACTACCAAGTCTGCAATGGCCAGGCTTACAACAAATATATTTCCTGCAAAATAAATATGAAAAAAAATATTTATTTCTCTTTTTTCTTTTGTTCTTTCTTCCTTTGTGTTGCTCCACATTTATTAACAGCCAGTCTCAGAGAAAAACTCTAATTTCTATTAACACCAAACTTTATTTTCATGTATCAGAAATAAGGCACTTATTTTTAAAGAGGAAATGGTTCAATTCTAAGGTGTACCTTTAAAACAAAGATTTTATTGGGTTAGTTACCATAAAAATTATATTTTTATTATGTCATTTACTTGGGTTCTCCTAATCACACAGATCCAGAATTTATGTCTTATTAAAATAGTCTCTCTTGAAAAATGAGCATAAACAATATGACGACTAATATGGTGCCATTTAAAACTCTCATTCACTTTTCACATTTAACTCCATTGCTTTTCCTTAAATTATCCCCAAACTTTTCTACTTCTGAAACTTAAATCTGTTTTCCTGTTTGTACCTCAAGCTTTTCTTGAGTGATATTACCTTAATACATTTTAAAGACCGCAGCTACAATGTTGCAATTTTATTAATATTTAGAGACAACATCTTTCTGGTATTTCTCAAGTAAAGAGTTTCTAAAACACTAAAAAAAAAAAAAGCCCCAAATCCCATTTTTTTCATCCTGTTTTTAAAATCATGTAGTACTGACAAAGATAGTTTAAAGATCTTCAACATGGAACACTGATGCCACATACTCTTACTCCTTTTTCCTGATTGCTCTACCTAAAGGTAAGCATAGCAGATGCAGCAGCAAAGAGAAGTCACTGAAAAGATACTGTTGACGCTTTAATGGGCTTTGAATAGGGCCTACAATCAAGCAGGTAAATCAGAATCAATCTATTGAGGACCTCATAATTCTTCAAGTATTTTACAAATGTATGAGTTTATGTTCAATTAGTTTATCCTCATGTATTTTTAAAACACTAGTCAATCTGCATGTTTATTTGCCTGTATATTGCAAGTATGAAGATTATTATTCTCATGAGACATGTACATCATACACTGTAGGTCACATGTGAGGTCTTATTACAAAAATAGAGAGTATCTTCCCTCTAGAGTGTTCAATCCCTGGTCTATTGAGCACTCACAGAACTCTTAGTTCTGCTAATCCCAAAGGAATAGTTACACCAGGTTGTAAAATTCCACTCAGGATCACCACTCTACTTAACACACAACGCTTAGCTATAGTGACAACAGTAAGTTTTATTATCAAACAGAAATTTAAGTGATAGAGAGTGACAATTTTGGTAACAAATGGTTACATATTAAACAAAATCATAACATGTTTTCTAGAGACTAACAGGGTATTCCCCTATTTCCTACAAGACAGCTTACCCCAAGTCCTTTCCCCAGCGTTTTCAACCAATTTAGTTGAGACCCTTGGTCCTGAGATCAAGCCCGCTGACAGCTTGTCTGCACAGACTGAAGTAATCACTGGGGGGTTCCTCTGCACCTCCTAGATATAGTCTCTAAAACCATTGTTTTAGTCTGAGAACAGGATATCATTCTGCACAGCTCAATTTTTCCTGTGTGCTTTTTTCATTGAGTTCACATCCCTCCATTAGCATTTGACTCAGTATGTAAATGTGTCACCACTGTAAAGCTTACAATACTTCACTTTCATGCAGCCAGGCAGCTAAACATTTCTTACCTCCTGTCTGGTGGAACCATTCTAAAGCATGTCACCTTATATGCTTTAAGAACATATTTTTATACATATATACACAACTCTTTAAATATCACCTGTACATACATCTCTCAATCATTAAGATGACCAGTATGACACAGGCTTTCATTAGAGACCTTACGTGACACTCTTTTGTCAACGAGAATGTAAATTCCAGACCCAGGGGATCCCTGTAACCCTAATGCACTGCTAGTAGTTGATATCAAGAGGTCTCTAGGTCAAACAATCAGTAATTTACAAAACCTACAATAATAGGTGTTCATTGTCCAGAAGATTATACAATGTAGGGAAGCATGAAAAAGAAAAGCTCTATAGAAGCTGGAAAGCTTGTCTCTTTCACGAACAGAAGTTGGTCCAATAAAACATATCATCTCACCCGCCTTGTCTCTCTGGACCAACACCTCTACAACCACACTGCAAATTAAAAACAATGACAAGCAAAACATGGAACCAAAATTCAGATAAAAGAAATTGTGGGCAGATTATTGATTATAAGGGATGAAATCCTGGCATCATGGAAGTTAATGGGATATTTGCTATTGACTTCAACGAGGCAAGGATATGTTTTAAACAAGCTGAGGACCATGGGTAATACTAATTGGTAGAACTAGTAATGCACCAAACAACCCAACTTGTTCTTTTATCTTTCTATAATTTTTTTTTAAAGCCAATTTACTAAAAGCAAAAGTAAATTTGCTAACACAGATGTTTTAGGGACAATGTTTTATTCCAGTTTTTCAGTATGTAAGCAAGTACCATACTGTTAAATTATAACTGAGAATCAGTTTTAAAATGAAAATACCAATGCCGTAACAAGTCCTTTGCACTGCTCCAATTCTCAACATTGTGCTCCATTTCTTTTAATATAATTACATTAATTAAAAAATTGAAAAAAGCATTTTCTCCTGCTAATCCCATGCTTTAAATTTTCACAGAAATACTAAATTTCAAAACACATGTAGAGATGCAGAAACGTGGAAATATTTGTCTCAGAACAGTATTTTTTTTTGTATTTTAATTTTATTCAATGCAGGCACATGATGCCCATTAACTGTTCCTACTAACAGAAGCTGGGATAAATGGCCTTATTTAAAAGATTAAGATATACTGTTTTTTATAAGTTTTGTACCTATTTTTCTAGATGCCTTTCACTTGTTGATTTCTGAAGTTGTTTCCTCTTTTTGACTGAGGATCTAATGCCATCCTAGAGTTTGCTTGAGATGAAGCCTGTGGCAGAGGTCCTTTTCATTTCAGCGGCAGCATGAAAGGAGGAAGTTTGAATAGAAACAGAAGGAAAATATAAAATCTATTCCCTCTGTTGGTCTTTGCTCACAAAATCTGTCCATGACCCATTGGACGATTGTTTGCAGAATGCTGTAAGTGTGCTGTAAGTACAAAATACTATGTACACTACAGATGGGGCTGAGTCACTTCCTATTATAAGGTTCTGTTTCATTTGCCCATAGCTTTGCCAAATTTTAACTATTTGGGCTGAAATTTTCCATGCTGGTTTCTTCTGCCAGCTGAATATTTTTTTTCAAAAACTTTCAGCCACAATGGTTCAGCAACTTCCAAGATCAAGACTAGGGAAAAATAACTGTTTTGCCCATATTGAAAAGCGTTGATCTTTTCTTTGAAAAAAAAGTGCTAGCATCCCCAGTCTTCAGAGCTGGAGCTTGAAATTTGGCAGCAGGGGGAACTTCTGTGTCAAGGATTTGCCTTTTGATTTCCTTGTGAAAATCAGTCCAAATTTGACCAAATTATAGGCTCTTGAAAAATCAGTTTGCACGTGCTCAGCAGAACATGCTTAGATTTTTAGCTGCTAAATCCCCAAAAGATTCTGTCCACACTGGGCAGGCTCCAGCCAAGGGCTGAGCAGAATTCTGCCTATAATTGCAGCTCTGGTCTCCTGTGGGCTGGGCTGAGGTCTGGCACCAGACCTGAGAGCAAGGAGCTTGTCAACTTGTGCTGATTTGAATTCAGAATTCACAAAAGCTAGACTTCATGGGGGCAGGAACAAGAGGGGAGACTGGACAAGGAGGCTGATGGGAGTATGCAGTAAATAAGCCTTGTGGCTACACTTTGAACAAATGCTGAGAAAACAAAATACTAAATAGCTGTTCGTTAATTGAGCACCTTCCATTCTGTGCACTGAATGAGCAGGGGGTTCTGTGGAAAAAATAGTATGCCATCATGTAATTAAAGACTGTATTGCAATGCATACACACAAGGGAAGTGAATTAAGGTTACACATGCAGTCTGAATTCTGGTGTTTCCTAACTTTTGAGTGCTTGACTTTGCAACCTTAATAATGTACTTTTAATTTGTAAAGAAGTGTGGAGAAAGTTGAGCTGGGCTGACTAAAGTCACTGGGCTCTGCTTTTAGATACAGTCCATATAAATGCTCCATAAAATATTGGCAGTGCTGTGAATGCAGAAGAAACCTGTGTGACTGCTCATGCAAAGTACATGTTCCATTCAGACCAATCAGCCATCTTACAATTTTTACTAAAGAGAACAAATGATCTTCCACACAATTCCACTTTCCCAAGAGGGAAACACCACATAAAATGAACGGAATAAACGTGACACAGAAAAGTTGTAGGAAAGACTAATACTATTCATTTTCATGATGCCATTGCCAAAATAGATGGAGAAGCAGCACAGAAGATCCACAGGCTGTTGTACTGACAGTAATTGATATCTGTGTAACACATAGCATTTTGTATGCTCGTAATGACCCATAGACTCTGTGTTTGGGCTTGATCCTTCAGCATTGAAGTTAATCAGAATTTTGCCTGTGACTTGAATGGGAACAGGATCTAGCCTAATATGAGTAGAACCAATAAAGGAAGAAATTTCCAATGTTGAACCTCAGACTTAGCATTCAGGGAACTCAGCACCATGCAGCCACATTAACAGGGAAAAGAGGCCCAAATTCTGCCCTCAGTTTTGCTGACACAACTGACTTTGGCCTGGAGACCTGAGCTCCCCAAATGTCAAGGGGGTAGGGGCAGAGTTGACTCTCTCTCTGCTGGAAGGAGTGGTAAGAATAAGAAATTTTGGAGGTTTTAGATCTATGATGCAAAATAACTAAATTTTATAAGGTTGGTGAGTCCTATTTAAGATTTTGGGATTATGAAAAAACTTTAATTGAGTAGTAGAGTTGGAGGACTGGAGATCTTATTTTAGTGGAAACAGCGATAAGGGATTGTAATTATTTTTGCAACACATTTATTTAGACTAATATTTTTCAGTTTTCTGTTTTACCCCTCACATTCTTATACTAACTTTTTATTCTTCACCCAAAGAATAAAATTATTTTATTACTAAATTTATTTTCAGGTGGCTTCATGGTCTAACCATGTTGTTAATCTTTGGCGAATACAGCAATCTGGTTTCTGACTTCCAGGGAACAATTTTGGCTCTATGAAATTTGGCTATGAGAAACAAGCAAACAAACCAGCAGAAGCAAAGCAGCAATAACTTAAATATGAATAGAAACAAAAAAATATAGAATCATCTCAATGAATAGAAGAAAAGAAAAACAGGCAAATAATTATTTTACATGTAGAGAACAGCAGAGAGTTCACACTTTGTCCACAGCCACAAATTATTCTATGCTAGAAATAGGAAAAAAAATTTCCACCTAAATAGATAGATCAAATCAAACATCTGCATTCCCCCCTAAAAGTTATTAAACACCTGCAATTAATCTTCTCCCTTTCAATCTTCTTTACATATAAACCCCTATGCTTTTTACCCTAGCATTATTTCAAAAATTCAGTCATACATTGGAAAAAAATATTTTCCTGAAAAAGACCAATTTGCATCATTAACACCAATTAATGACATATTTAGCATTTGTATTGTATTAATAGCTAGAGGCCCCAGCTCTAAGAAGATAGACTCCATTCCCAATATTTTCTAAACCTATATGATGTGTATGTATGTTTAACATATTATCTGCAACCTTATTCTACCTTCTTGCTTAGGGACCTCCCACACCCAGGCTCATTGCTATTGCGATGTGCCATCTGTTGTGTATTGGGTATCCAGGAGCCACAAACACAGACTGTACTGCATTCAGGTAAACAATGCCTTCTCTTTCTTTTAATGGACTGTTCACATTTCACATTCACCTAGATCTGATGGGACCCAAGCATGTTTTTACATTTTTCTAACTCTGAGACGTATTTTTCAGCCTTCCCTTTTTTACCATAAGTGTTTATTTTGAGGCAGGACCTGATCCTATAGCCACTGAAGTCAATGGGAATCTTTCAATTTACTTTACTAGGAGCTGGATCAGGCCCTTAGTGTTTACTTATTAATTCCCCACTCCCTAATGATAGTGGCATGTAACATTTACAATCTAGGGTCAATTATGAAATCAAATTTAGTTTCTGATTAGAATGTCTATGCAGGTCCTAACTGCTTTTTTTTTAAATCACCTCTCAAATATGCCCAGATGTGAATGTAGAAGCATTAGCTTCTGATCTTGATATAACTAGTTATAGGCTAGGTTTAATTATTGGGATTTTTTTTTCTATAAATGTAGGCCAAATTCTCTGGAGGTATAACTTGTTCAAAATGCTTCACTGCCAGGATTCTTAGGATTTGGTACCCTATATCTTCACAGTAAAGCACCTTGAATTCTTCTAGTGACATCTTATAAGATTTCTGGTAACTACTAAAGTTTTTACTTATGTCCAGGGGTCTCTCGTATTTTATTTAATCATGAAACTATATTTTCCCTTTAGTCTAGATATTTTTTCATTTAGTGCTATAAAATGCACAGGCTCAAAAGATAAACCCAAAGT
This sequence comes from Macrochelys suwanniensis, assembly GCA_033296515.1. Classification (NCBI taxonomy): domain Eukaryota; kingdom Metazoa; phylum Chordata; order Testudines; family Chelydridae; genus Macrochelys; species Macrochelys suwanniensis. The sequence goes on from CM065779.1 coordinate 81,972,272, forward strand.
TGTGCATTATTAGGTAGACATAAACAGCTAATTCAACATTATGCTCACCAAACACGTGTGCAGCAAAGAAGGGAAAGAGTCAAACATTGTGCTCAGTAGTCATAAAACCAAACATACAAACAAGCTGATATTCTCCTGTAAAACAAGCAACACTTTAATAAACTAGCAATCCTACTCCAGAGCAACACAATGCTAGGAGTGACCACAGTTCCAGATTACGGTACTTCACAGGGAAACCAGAAAAGTACTGGTCTAGATTGTATGGAAAACAAGACTAGAAAGCTAAAAAACAGTATAAAAAGTCAATTCACCTTTACTTTTGCAGAAAAGGCCATGAGCTACTTTCCTTTGGATGCCATTTCTGTTTTGTAGAATAGAATGGTGCATACTCTTAGGAAGTATATCATGCTGCCATTTTCCCTGTGACCACACTGTTTTGTGAGGTCAGTGCCCCCTTTTGGTTTGCACATAATGGCATTCAATAAGATTAGACCAATCATGAATAGGCTATCTTCAAATTGTGTGACAAGGGATGCCCTAAATGTTCCGTCAATTTTAAAATTTGTTCATTGATAACTACTCTCCAGTGGTTTTCTAAGTGTCCAGTGCTAGTTAAACAACCTACTCTTCTTTGCATTCCTGGTCCTGTAAACAAGTAATTTTAAAAATGCTCCATTTACATTCAAGATATCAATATGTTCGTTACTAGGTACAACTATGATGGGCCTAGGTCTGTTAGAAATCAGCTACAGTCTCTGATAAAGTTATTTACTATACAGCAGGGGGATGATCCTGCAATCCATGTGCACACTGATATCCCCCAAAAATAAAGTAGTTGAGATATTGCGTGTTCAAGGAAATCAGGATCAGGCTCCAGTCCAGTATCTTCCTGGTGGCAATGCAGAATGTGAAAACTGCTACATCTAAGTATCTCATTTGGAATTCCACAAGGGATAAGTGCCCCAAAAGTATTAGATGGAGAGGAATACCCTGCAAGCTGAGTCATTACCATTTCTTCCCTTCAGGGTTACTTCACAGCCATTATTTCAAAGCCAAATAAGTTTGCTTAGATAAGTAAGTTTGCTCAGACAGTCCCAGTTTCACTGAAGTACAGGCCCTAGAGGATTAAGAAACTAATGGTCTATACAACTCTGCATCAAAATTGTACAAAACCGTTGAAAAGAAATGCAGAAATAAATATTGTATAAACTCCAGTTACTCTTGGGAACTTCATTCATTTTACAGATCATAATATCAACTCCCTTAGATGTGAAATGCCTATTTTTAAAATCAAGGCTCTATTTCTAAACCTGGCTTGCATCAAAAATTCCACGTGCATATTAAATTTTAATTGCGTGATGGAGGCCTTTGGGGTTTACTCCTGATTAACAAATTAAATCTGGTACCGCAGGTGGTCATGCAAGAGGATGTGAATGGCTTTAAGCCCAGCATGTACATTTTCAGCATCAAACACGTGCATAAAAACATCTCTATTTTTTTTTAATCTGAAAAGATGCCTTACATTACATTAGGGCTTTATTGTTATAATTGTTATACAATTTCTCATAATAGAAACAATGTTCAGAAGGGCATGAAAAATCAAGTATTGTGATCCTTGACCTTGCAGGCATGTGCCCTCTTGCCATAGGAATATCACCAAGTGAGGGCTAATCAAGCCTAGTGTGTAATTATTACAACCATAGAATTTGACACATCCATAATGTCAGGCAGGAAGCTTGTTAGCACCCAGTAGACAGTATTAAATATTTACACTTCCACTCATTTATAACAAGCCTAGTAAGGCAAATATTTTGAATACCCCAGTACAGCTCAGATTCTGTAAGGAGCTGACTATCTTCAGCTCCTATTGAAGTCAATGGGAACTCCCAGTGCTCAGGACTGGACCCCAGGAGAGCAGGAACAATATACTATATGTGAGAGATGAGAAAGAATAGATACATAGCTAGTGTTGCATATAAGAAAGATCATAATACTGTGTTTAGATTATACTTAATTGTATACTGCAGAACAGAGTTATCATACAGAATCTTCCAAAGAAGCAACAGTAACAAATTGATTTGAAATGCCTGCTCATCCTCTAGCTAAGTAAATTATATCCAAATTAGAGTGGTTGGAGGAGAGCTACAGTAGGGACTCCCACAATACATGGAATATAATATTAGAGATCAGTTCCAGGTTGGCCTTGGCCAAATAGGTTGTGCATATGAAAAAGTGACTAATAAAACAAGTTTGTAAATAAAGGATAACGTTTACAACAATGGTGCCTAAAGTTAGGCTCAAAAGGTCCATATTTAGGTTCTTAAATAAGTTGCCCAATTTCCAAAAGTGCTGAGCAGCCAGCAGCTCCCTTTGACTTGTACAGAAACAAACATGTGAAATGCTTGTCATGTGGACAGCATCTCTGAATTAGAGCTAGTGAATAAGGAAGATTTCTGCAAACAATTTTTCAAAAATCTCCTATTTTTCCATCAAAATTTACAAAATTCAATTTTTTTTGACCAGCTCTACTCTGAATACTAAAACCTGTATAAACAGAGTTCCTATTATACTAATATTCTAGGTTCTTGTGGGCTGTAGAGAACCAAAACCTGTCTCCCAATCTTAGATTCCTGGGTAACATATGCTTAAGGACACCTCCAATTCTGAGGTTTGTTTTGTTCTTCTAACATAGACCTCACTTGGTGAAAATTATCAAACTGTACTGGAGTTGGGAGAACATGGAAAAAACAAATGAGAAACCTGGGCAAAAACCAAATGGAAATAAATGCTTGCTTACTTTACCTTTTCCATGTCTTAGTTGACATACGGTGTATTTTAGTCAAACACTACGTAGGCTATTATTATTTTGAATGTATTTATGGGGCAACATTATAATGCAGTTGATGCTTTATAAAAAAAATAAGACACTATCTATCCTAAGTAGCTTACAGTTTACTTCACTTGTAGACAGAACAGATCAAACCCAAATAGTACGTAGTGTTCCAAATGATTTTGGAAGGGTTTAAGTATCTAGCAGTGGTCAGTTTTATAGGTTTTGTAGAAATACATTTTAAGGAAGGATTTGAAGGAGAAAAAGGTAGGTTATCTGGGCTACTGAAATATACAAAACTTCTGTGGACATAATCATTCTGTATTTAAAATTTATCATGCCATAACAAATATTTTGGATTGATCGTCCAATAGACGTGGCTTGATGTTGGTGTACGAGATTTATTATTTAAAAAAGCAGCATCAAATCCATAGAAGAAATATTCTCTAGCTTTTTTATCCTGAGGTGGAAAGTCTGTAGCATTAAATTAGAACTGAGGTATACAAATCAATAGATTTTTAATGCATTTGAAGCTATTGAAGAAAGTCACACTAATTCACTAAACAAGCACTTCTGATGTCAGCAATTGAAATTTGCTAACAATCCATTACCATTGTTTGCATATCTGCAATAACCATTGAAAAAACTGATTACTATTTAATCACTATCTTACAAATATTTGAAGTGCTGTACGCTAAACAAAACTTAGTATCTTCTACGATAATTAAAATCAATATCATTTATTGTGTCACAATGATAATCTGAACCATTCATTTTATAAAATGGGTAGAGAATTTCACAGCTGTACATATTAACAGAAGTTTCAGGTTTGTCAATAAAGTGTAAAATTCTGACGTTACCGAGGTGTTCCTATGTTTTAGCCCTCTCTCAAGGTTGTATTATCTCCTTTGGTGCATGGTATGGAAGAGATCAAACAAGCTCAAATAATAAGCCAAATGTGGTCTGTAAAAACAGTGTGGGAAGCAGTATTAACTGCTGTCCCTCTGAGAGGGTGAAAGCACATATACATCTCACTCTTGGATCAAAGGACCTAATCGTTATGCAACATTATCAATGGGTAAACCTGTGGAGCGTCTGGCATCAGTGTAACAGTGTGTTCAGGATTAATGCTGTTGATGCATTCTGTGGCTTCCACCCCCACCCCCACACTGGGGACTGAGGGATAGGGTGAACCACAAACAAGCCACCAATGGCAGCACAGCTTGTGTATAAGTCATGTTGTCATGCGGGTGGGGACTGGAGTCCAAAACAAACACAATGGCATATGGGGAGATTGCCTGAGCTCTGTGGTACTGGTTTTGGCTCTCAGGGCATCTGCCAGGATGGGAATTCTCTATGGATCCCTGGCCACAGAGTGGTTAGGAGGTATCACTGTCTGTCCTCTTCAAATGTCCACTAGCCCCTCCTCCTGAGAAATGCATCAGAAACTGGATTTACCTGAGTAACTTATCCACTTTCACAAAATGGATTTATATTGATCGTTTCCACCTTTAATTTGTATCATCCATTTACAAAACAATTCCTACAGACCAGCCTGTGCTCCAGTGCTATTTTTTTGCCTAGATGTTTCAAAACACTAGTGTTGTTATCACAATTGTAGAAACTGTATGTAACTGCTTAGAATAACAATACTACTTAGTGCCACACACTGCTGCACTGGACCACTGCAGAAAAATGTCTTCCTCAGCTGCAAGCACTGTGAAGACTGAAAATGAAGTGTAAGGAGATGAGGCTAGAGTAAAGTTCAAGCAAAGGGAGGAAAAGGAAATGAGGGTGGGGCCACAGACTAAAAGAAAGCAAAAGGAAAAAGCAGGGTATGACAGAGAGAGAGAGACCCCTCTACATTATTATTATATTTGTATTGTCATAGAGCCCAGTCAGGATCATGCCCCCTCCAGTGTGCTAGGAGCTGTACAAAAAATAGGAAGAGATGGCCTCTTTCCCTGAGACCTTACAATCTAATTTGCAGTGTGACAAAAGTTAACAGACAATGCGGGGGGTGGGAAGGGTGATGGTAAAGATAATAAAAACCATAGTTACCGAGGTTGCTATGTGGAGTTACATCCATGTAACTGACAGCAGAATTTGACCCATTGTATAAAACTCATCCCAATAAAATGTTGGACCATACCATACACTGATTTAGCTCTCCATGCAGCTACACTGAAGTCAGTGGTGTCACACGGGGTTTATGGGTTGAATTTGTCCATGGTATTTATCCCAGGGGAGGAAAAGATTAAAAAACAAAGAACAAAACAATATCCCTCCCACAGCCTCACACACAAATCAGAAGTTAATATGAGCGTAGCTAGCCGTCAAAGCAATTCCAACATTTAACTACAGAATCCAGGGTAGAGAGCCAGCAATGTTAATTAAACATGAGTTCTTAAAATAGCCATCCCACTGCTTTCTCCTAAACACAGATATGTAGGACATCCACCAGGGAAATACAAAATAATGTTACGGTAAAAATCAACTGAGGAGGGTGTGTGTTTACTCTTGCTCCCCCCAACCCATTCCCCTTTCATTTCTTTATCCTTTTCCTTCCTTCTTGGACTTATTCTATCTCCTCACTCCCCTCTATCTTTCCCCACAGTTCCTCCTCTCCTATCTACCTTCCCTCTGAGTTCCCTCACCTGTCCATTCAAATCTTTTCTCCTTTGCCTCCTAGTTCCTTTTACTGCCCTGAGTCCCTGAAAGAGGTGGGGAGGAGCAGAAAGAAACAGTCCTTATTTCTCCCCCCAGAAAAAAAAGTTTATGATGCCTTAGATAGGAGCGCTCAGCTCTGCTATTACTGAGGGGAGTTAATGAGTTGATGTAGTGGCCTGTAGCTGCCTCTTTGTCTACCTGCAAGGCAGTTGGCATCCCTAGATAACTAGAGCTGTTTTAATAAATTAATTAGTAGGATTTGTTTGTGTGGGTAACTTTACAGAGGGCTCTTTGGCAACGGAACATTGCTGATGTGCAAAGAGGGGGAAAATTAATTGTGAACATGGGGGGGAGGGGGAAAGAGGGAGGAACGGTGATGTTAGTCCCTCTCCAGAACAGCTCCCTGCTCATCAGTGGATAAGTGGAGGGGAGACAAGAGGTTGCATGGCTGGGCCAATGGAAGGAGGAGCTAGGATCAGATGATCCACTACTATATGGATCTTGTTCCCTGTGAGAAGCTTGCACAAGGGCCCGAGGAATCTATTTCAGACATTGGACTGCAGTAACCTTTCCAAAACAACTCTTCACATATGAGAGGGAGGGGGAGTTACAACCCAACATGCCCCTGCCCAATACTCACCCTACGGGCTAGATTCTTGCTTTGCCCCTTACTATTTTAACAAATGTCAGAACAAAATGTTTAAACTGAACTACATACACAGAGTGCCAGTCAAAACTTAAATGTGTCAAGGCTACAATTTATGTTTCAGAAACCTGGCTTAGGAATAGCATGTAAGCTAGTAAATGACAGTCTATAAAATCTGTGTAAGAAAACAGTACTCCTGCTACCGCAAACAAATCAAGTAATTGCAATGACAAATAATATGGTAATGTCAAAAGCTTAGTAGCAGTTGTATAACTTTACTTGGATCTCACTTACAAGAACCCTAGATTCAAAGGTATGATACAACAGAACTGTTTTATAAAGGTATTTTGGGAAGAATGCAGTTTTTCATGGCATTGATTCAGCAAGGTTCTTAAGCATGTCCTGAATTTTCAGCACGTGAGTAGTGTCACTGATTTCAAAGGCAACATTCATTAGCTTGAAATTAGGCAAGCGCTTAAGTGGCTTGCTGAATAAGGGCATAGAATAGTAACATATCTACAATCAACATTTTGCAGTGGGGAAGGTAGAATATGACTTTCAATTCAATATGGATTGTAATTTATTTCATAAAGTTTGGGAAAATCTCTATTCAGGAGGGTTTATTTTTAAATTAAAAGTTTTTAAAAAACATTATTTCGTCTTGGGTGCACTATCAATACCTTTATGCCACATTACATCATGATGTACAATTTCACAAATGCACATGTATTAATCCATTGGTCATCACTTTAGTGTATTCATTAGGTCTTTCAAAAATTAAAAGAATTCCAGTTGGCTGGGATATTGTAGTTATAACAGTGTGGATAGTTCCACCAGAGTTTCACTGATAGCCAGTATATGAATTTGGAGTGTCTTGTCTTTATACAATATGACTAGCGACAATATACAATATGATAGCTCTCTGTAACAAACCCCATTGCCTACTCTGTCCCCATATCTACTGTAGCGACAGCATCAGAGGACCCAACCACATCAGCCACACCATCAGGGGCTCATTCACCTGTACATCTACTAATGTGATATATGCCATCATGTGCCAGCAGTGCCCCTCTGCCATGTACGTTGGCCAAACTGGACAGTCTCTACGTAAAAGACTAAATGGACACAAATCAGGCATCAGGAATGGTAACATACAAAAGCCAGTAGGAGAACACTTCAATCTCCCTTGACATTCAATAACAGATTTAAAAGTAGCCATCCTTCAATTTAAAAAAACGTCAAAAAACAGACTTCAAAGAGAAACTGCAGAGCTACAATTCATTTGCAAATTTAACACCATTAATTCGGGCTTGAATAGGGACTGGGAGTAGCTAGCTCACTACAAAAGCAATTTTCTCTCTCTTGGTATTGACAACTCCTCATCAATTATTGGGAGTGGACCACATCCACTCTGACTGAATTGGCCTTGTCTCCCTTCTCTTCATGTGCCAGTATATCTATGCCTGTAGCTGTAATTTTCACTCTATGCATCTGAAAAAGTGGGGTTTTTTTCCTAACCCATGAAAGCTTATGCCCAAATAAATCTGTTAGCCTTTAAGGTGCCATTGGACTCCTCACTGTTTTTGAGCTCATGATAGGGGATTAGAACTGCACTATTATTTAGGGAAATGTGAAATATGCATTAATGTTTGTGATTATATCTTTTCCCTATATAATCTTTCCCCCAGTAGAGTGAATGATAAAACTTCCTTAGACTTTGGTGGGAACAGAATCAGGCCCTGAGCCCTGGTATACTCTACAAACTGATGTCGGGTATAACCACACAGTTATATCGACCTAACTCCTGGTGTATTCAGCGTTATGTCGATGGGAGTGCTTCACTGCATTGCTACCACCTCTCAGGAAGGTGAAGTATTTACGCTGATGGGAGAAGCTCATACAGAGTTCTGTTTTTTCCTGTCCGAGGGGATTTTTTACTTTACTTAAAGAAATTTACCGAACAATGAATATACTGTAATCAAAGAACATTCAAGATGTCACAGAAGCTAATTGACCTTCTGTACCTAGCCCTAATAGGGTGACTCCTTGGCTATTTCCATAGTGCACCCCATTGTGCTTAGGTCATTTGAAATCAGGCTTTGTCTACACTACCCAGCTTTTAGTGACAGTGCTGTGACACTACAGCCGTGCCGCTAAAAGGCATGCAGTGTAGCTGCTGTTTGTCATCACGAGAGAGTTCTTCTGATGACAAAATTCTTCCACCCCCAAAAAGCGGCAGAAGCTTTGTCAGCAGGACGGCTCTCCTGCCGACAAAGTGCTGTTCACACCGGCGCTTTTCATTGGTAAAACTTTTGTCCTTCGGGGAGGTGGTTTTTTAAACGACGAAGTTCCAGTGTAGACAAAGCCTTAGTCTCAAAGAAACTTCCTTCTAATACCTTTTGTCACACAATCTTAACATTTTTCAATGTATTTTGATTAGGTAATTAAATAATACATGGGTTTGTTGCATTTATGTATTTAGTAACATTAGAATGGGGTTAGAAAGTGCACATTTTCTCCTATCAGCACTGAACAAAGTACTTTACAATACACAAAGTTATACATCACCAGTGCAATGAGGGCATTGGCAAATATGGCATCTCATGCTTAGAATAAGCTGGGAAATTAGGACCAAATTCTATTCTCTGTTATAGTGATGCGGCTAACTCCACTGACTTCAAACAAGTTGAACTAACCCAATGTACTGAATGCTCCTCCTAACGTGATTATTGAGGATATTATTTTGGTACACCTGAGCCTGGATTTGGTAACTTTAATCTTGCACATTTATATAGGCTTTTCCTCCATGTGTAGTGGAGTTGAATTTTTTTAGACGCTTCTGTTTATCTACTGTTTGATGGGTATAATTCAGTTACTCCAGGTTCTTACATGCTGTGATGCACCAAGCAATTCTGGTAGGTGCAATGCAATAAACAAAGGTGCCATAGTTGCTGGAATTTTTATTAGTGTAAGTCCCACCTGCATAGTTTCTAAGGAACAGAGAGAAGGACCTCCATTTAATATCTCAGCTGAAATATCTGTAATCATTGACTTCTTTTTCATGAAATGATATCTGCCCATTGCAAGAATCCAAAATACTCACTGCAAAATCACAAGTTCAGAGCTTGCCATATAAATGTGAACATAGCTCCCTATGCAAAATGAAAATAAATATAGAAAATCCATACCTACTATATAATCCTGTCTCATTTTAGACTCATAATATTGTGTCTGTTATAACTTCACTGATAGAAATAAAAAAGGAGAAAGGGCTCTGTTTTATGCAGTTTTTTATCTCTATTTAAACATGTAAGAATAAGTCTCACACCAAAAAAAGCTTTTAAGGAAACTGAACAGCTAAATATAGACGCTAAAGATAGTTTCCTTTTAAATATTCAATGAGAACTCATTCAGCCTGTTCACTTACTCTGAACCTTACTCTTGAGTTCTCCATCCTTTTTTTAGCTACACATCTATATGCAAACCTACTTTATTATTTAACAAGATTTAACAAACCAGAAAACATCAAGGAAATTCTTCACTTAGGAAGCTAAAAATAAAAAAGGGCGCTGACAGAAGATGGGATAATTATCTCAATGGATAACAATCAAAAATTCCATTATCAAATCTTGAAAGGATGGCAAAATGCTGAGAAAATGGAGAGGTACTGCCTAACCAATATATGTACTTCTAAGGCCTAGTATAATGGCACCACTGTGATACAAATGCATTATAACATTAAGTTTATTATTTAAATAGTGTATTGTGTCCAAGTTATACTACAACCTTAGTTCCTGGCCTCAATGAACAACCAAAGTGACCAGTTTTAAACTCATCCATTTGGTTTTCTTTGAGAAATCTCATTTCAGTGGGGACAATCACCTTTAAGTCTTTTAGAATGTCCATGTAAACTCGCTGAGCTATTCTAAAGAGGGCTGAAGATTAAAACTTGGCAGTAACCCCTTAGTGAATCCATCCTCTTTCCACTTCCTTTGGCATCCCTACTAGGGCCTTCTAGCTTTCCTTGTTTCTATAAACATCTCTTTATCTAGATTTTTAGGTGAAGTGGGGTCCCTGGCACAAGGTGGGAAGTGAAAGACAGTTTGGGCCTCTTGGAGAGCCACTTAAATACAATAGTGGGTATTTTCACAGGTGAACACAAGACCCTATCCTGTCTGCAGATAGGCAGAAGAAGATGAATGCCTTTGATAGTAACAGAAAGGTTAATAGAAAGGTTGACTCCAAAGAAATGAGAATATTTAGTTCTTTAATCTTATAAACAAGAAACAGAATCACTTACCTCCACCAGCACTTTTGGAGGAATTGCTCTGTCCCCATGATGCTACAGGGGTGGTAAAGGGCTCTTTGATCATCTGGAGAGGTGGCTCCTTCAAATCCTTTTTATAAAACTTGGGGGTGTCAATGCCAGCCATTGAAAAGAGAGAGCGCTATTTGCTACATCTCTATATATTCTTCTCCATAGGCTAGAGTTCATTACAAGTACCAATTCCAACCCCTTCAGTGAATGATAGCCAGGGCCGGCTCCAGCTTTTCGGCCGCCCCAAGCAAAAAAAAAAAAAAAAAAATGGCCGCCGCCGAACTGCCGAAGCAAACCAAAAAAAAAGCCCTGCCGAAGAAAAAACGCTGCCCCAGAATCCCCGGACTGCCGCCCCTTACAGGGCGCCGCCCCAGGCACGTGCTTTGCCGTCTGGTGTCTGGAGCTGGCCCTGATGATAGCAACATAAGTGTTGCAGGTCTTGTTGTCTCCAGCAACATACAAGTTAGGTCAAGCCATTTCTTTACTGATTTAACTTTTATCTTCTTAACTGCAATTATTCTATTCATTATGATAAAGACTAGGGATGTCAATTAATTGCAGTTAACTCATGCAATTAACTCAAAACATTAATCACAATTAATTGCACTTATAACAATAGAATACCAATTGAAATGTATTAAATATTTTTGGATGTTTTTCTACATTTTCAATATTGATTTCAGTTACAACACAGAATACAAAGTGCACAGTGCTCGCTTTATATTATTTTTGATTACACATATATGCACTGTAAAAATGATAAACAAAAGAAATAATATTTTTCAATTCACCTCATACAAGTACTGAAGTGCAGTCTCTTTATTGTGAAAGTGTAACTTACAAATGCAGATTTTTTTTGGTTACATAACTGCACTCAAAAACAAAACAGAGTAAAAGTTTAGAGCCTACAAGTCCACTCTGCCCTACTTCTTATTCTGCCAATTGCTAAGACAAACTAGTTTGTTTACATTGATGGAAGATACTTCTGCCTGCTTCTTATTTATGTCACTTATTTAAGTGAAAACAGGTGTTCACAGGGCACTTTTGTAGCCGGCATTGCAAGGTATTTACATCACAGATATGCTAAACATCCGTATGCCCATTCCATGCTTCAGCCACCATTCCAGAGGACGTGCTTCCATGCTGACGATGCTCATTAAAAAGAGTAATGCGTCAATTACATTTGTGACTGTACTCCTTGGGGGTAGAATTGTATGTCTCCTGCTCTGTTTTACCTGCATTCTGCCATATATTTCATGTTATAGCAGTCTCGGATGATGACCCAACACGTTGTTCATTTTAAGAACACTTTCACTGCAGATTTGACAAAACACAAAGAAGGTACCAAAGTGAGATTTCTAAAAATAGCTACAGCACTTGACCCAAGGTTTAAGAATCTGAAGTGCCGTCCAAAATCTGAGAGGGACGAGGTGTGCAGCATGCTTTTAGAAGTCTTAAAAGAGTAACACTCTGATGCAGAAACTACAGAACCCAAACCACCAAAAAAGAAAATCAACCTTCTGCTAGTGGCATCTGACTCAGATGATGAAAATGAACATGCGTCGGTCCACACTGCTTTGGATCCTTATCAAGCAGAACCCATCATCAGCGTGGAAGCATGTCCTCTGGAATGATAGTTGAAGCATGAAGGGACATATGAATCTTTAGCGCATCTGGCTCTTAGATATCTTGCCACGCTGGCTACAACAGTGCTATGCAAACGCCTGTTCTCACTTTCAGGTGACATTGTAAACAAGAAGCAGGCAGCATTATCTCCTGCAAATTGTAACCAACCTTGTTTGTCTGAGTGATTGGCTGAACAAGAAGTAGGACTGAGTGTTTTACACTCTAAAGTTTTACATTGTTTTATTTCTGAATGCAGTTTTTTTGTACATAATTGTATATTTGTAAGTTCAACTTTCATGATAATGAGATTGCACTACAGTAGTTGTATGAGGTGAATTGAAAAATACAAATTTTTTTTACCGTGCAAATATTTGTAATAAAAATAAATATAAAGTGAGCACTGTACACTTTGTATTCGGTGTTGTAATTTAAATTAATATATTTGAAAATGTAGTGAACATCCAAAAATATTTAAAATGGTATTCTATTGTTGTTTAACAGCATGATTAATTGCGCAATACATTTTTTTAATTGCGTGACAGCCCTAAAGACCAAACCCTGCTCAGTTATACCACTGCCTGTGTATTAGAAAGATGATATCACTGCCACTTTTGTTTATCACCTTTCTCTTTTATTATTTGTAATATTATACTCCAGAGTTGGAGCACTAGTGTATGGGGTGCTGTATAGATACACATTAAAAAAGTTTCAAAGGAGAACTGAAAGGATCAGCTTCCACTGACAATTAAGCTGGTCCATCCTTCCTCTTTTGTGGACGAGGGAGGATAAATATGGCCCCATCTCCCCATAAAAATAGTTCTCTTTGGGTAAATGGGGATGTTTCTTTTCCCTTCACTAACCCACCTGCTGTATGTAGATGGGAAAAGAGGGCATTGGGTCACATGTGCCTGTCCTGGTTCCATTGCCTCCATTACTGCTGGTCTTTTTCACGGGTGTGGGAGGGGTTGATCCTACACCCTCTTTCCCCAAAGAGCTGCTAGTTCTTCTCCCTAGTTACTTAGTTGCTTGCTTCTGCTATGAGGAAGATCTAGGGTTCACATCAGATGTCATCAACGGGGGACAGGCATATTCCTGTCATGAGGCAGGTTCCTAAATATTAACCAGAACTGATTTGTTGTTAATTTAGGTCAGATTGCAATCTAGCTCTCCTGACCCTCACATTTCTGCAAAGTGAGGTTCAAGGATACTGCAATGCTTTAAGACCATTTTCAACACCGATATTCCTTTGCTTTGAATTTCCATGCTTTTGGGTGTTTAAGTTGGCCATTTTAACATACATGACACATACGGTCTCATTTTTTCCTATGAATATGTAGACATATTCAGAGGTTTCAATACATATACAGATTTGCCTGTATGAGTGTATATTCTAAACTCTATGTAAACATAAATAAATGTTTCAGTTGCATTATAAATGGCATATTCATATACACTGAAAAGTTTTAAATATGACCCTTAAATGCCTGGAAATAATTATATCTAAATTCTAAAGACCAGAAGAATGAAGCACAAAATATTTTTTTGGATAGTAAATGAATCAGGACGTTGAATAAAATCACTGCTGTCTCCAATTCATAAGTGAAATTTTGAATATTAAATGCAATGTACTACGCTAATACAACAGTAATGTTGAGAATTTAAAATGTCTAGACGGCAGATCATTCAAATAAGTTCCCAAAGCAACATCAACTCAACTGTATTTTACAATACACAGTATTTTGCATTATTATTTATAGTGTTGCATTTATGTTCAAGTATGTGTTTATGTGGTGATGTTATTGTAATGCTTGAGTTCAGTGGGCGGACCTGATGCTACCTTTTATCTCATTAGCAGTCTGAGTATATCTTTACTGACTAACCACAGGACTCTTGCACCAGGCTGTGTTCTCCTGTTGGCCAGCTGGGTGAGGGGCTCGCAGGAAAATAACAATCAGATTTTGAACTAATAAATTTAAAAAAATACAACCTGCATCCTTTATGAATACTACTACTCAGTTCTTACATAGCGCTCTTCTCACACAGAAATCAAAATGCTTAACAAAGGAAGGGGCTGTTTAATTGCCATATAGACATTCCAGCTTGGGATACAGCCTGGGCTCTGGGAGCCTCCCAACCTCACAGGGTGCTAGTGCCAGAGTTCCAGCATGAGCCTGAACATCTACACCGCAGTTAAACAGCTCCTGAGCCCTGCAAGCCTGAGTCAGCTGGAACAGGTTTTTAATTGCCGTGTAGACATTACCCTTAGATGCCTTATGCCACTAGTAAAATATTTGTGCTTATCCACTCCTCTTCCACACACCAAGCTCTGTCAGCAGATCAGAACACATGTACATTTCCATTGGTTATGTTTGTTTGCAGTTGCCCTTTCTCTCTTGATTCTTCATCCCTGTTACCAAGAGGCAGTAAGACTGGAGTTCACTGCTTTCAGAATACTCTTCTATTGTTAGAATACTATGCCTGGAAGCAACAGAATTAAAATGTTAGATGAGCAAAAGCTATGTCATTCATCTTCTTGAGAGCTACTTGTAATGTTGTCTTTGTGGACAGTAGCTCTGGGTTATTATTTTTTTATGCAGGTCAGAAAATAAAGGGCTGGTTTATTTTTTATTTTTTATTGAAATGGAGCATGAATAAATAACTACATTTTAATAGTAAGATACTGATCTTTGCACATTCCAATGCTGTAATCAAATTTGGACCAGTCCCCAGATTAGTATACCTGTCAAGTCTGACATTCTCTGTTGTATACACATAAAAGTTAGTTATTCTGTGAATGGAGCTCACTTACCTGCATTGAACTTAGGTTAGGAATAAATGCAACACAGGAGGGTCATTAAAATGTAATTCTGCATTCACTTTTGGAACACATTTGCGGTAAAAGGCAGAAAGCACAGAATGCTGGGAAATGGATTTTCAGAGTTCTGAAAAATATATATAGCTGAGTCCCCAAGTCCTCCAGTCTAGAAGGTGAATCAAAGAATGGCTCACAGAAATAACTGACAGTGAAACCCCTAAGGTACTAATTTGAAGCCCCCTTTAAGAGCCCTTTAAAACGAATTATAGTACATGATTTTGTTACTAGTTGCTGAATGCTCTTCGCTAACAGACGTGGTTGTGAATATTTCCCATATCCTGAGGTAGGTGCTGGCTGTAGAACTTTCCCTCCTTTTCACTGCTCATTCTCCAGGCAGAGGGACTGGATTTTTGGGTTTTTTTAAAGCAGCAGGAACACTAGACTAGGTTGAGAACTTGGTGTGAAGCGGTAGCACTGAGCTAAGACACCTGCCTGAATGTAGGTTCTGCTAAAAGGTCAGAGGAAGAAGCAGAACTCCCTCTTCCACAAAAGCTGCTACCCTTGGCATTTTCAGGGGTAGACAAATGAGAAACTCCCCAACCCTAGGGCTATCAGAGAGCTGCAAAGCTTTTTACTGCACATCTCCACTTGCCAGAGTCTGAAGCTAGATGTATGGCAGCAGAAGAAACTAGAACTAATTCCCTTATTAATAATGTTCAGTTGAAGGGATTTCAGCCAGAATGGATATTACATGAGGCACATGGGGAAAGGATTTCTGTTCTTCTGGGGATGGTAGAGGGGAAAACTGAGGAGGCGGCATGTTCCAGCTCCAGTGAATGCCTCATAGATTAAAATCTGACACTGATCAACATTTAGAGTTGCTCTTTTTTCTTCTTCAGTTCTTATCATCATTGCATCTTTTTGACGTTTCCTTCACATAGAGGCTGTGGAAATAAAAAAAAAAATAGCATGTGTCCAGCAGCATATACTTCATGATTCTGGAGCAAAGAAAGACAAAAAGACAGAAGGCAACTGAAAATATGTACCTACCATTAGTGACAGTTATTTTGATTTTCTTTCTTGGTAGGTACTGGCACACTGCTCTGCTCTGATGGGCTGTAGATAGTTAAAGGAGACCCTCTCCATAATATATCATATTCACATTTCTACTAGGCAGACACAGAACATTATTGAATGCCCCAACTTAATTCTTATCATGAAGTATTTGTAGATCATGCAGGCAGTTAAGAGGGAACACTACTTTTTCCAATGGCCTACATCATGCTAAAGGGGATTTGATTGTACTCGTGATATCCTCAAGTAAAGCTGCACTGGGAATCTTATACAAACTGTAGTGTCCTTTACTTGATATCCTGATTTTTCTAAACACATGGCAATAATCAATTCAGACTGAGGCTTTATAACCGTTACTGGCTGCAAATTATTCTCAGCTAGTGTAAATCAATGTAATTCCATTGACTTCAATGGAGCTATGCAGATTTTTAGCAGCTGAGAATTTGGCTGGTTTAAGTCTGGTCAAATTTTAGGCCAAACAACCTTGACAATATCCCTGTAACAAAAGATAACGCCAGTCTCTACTGATGGCCTGCACACCTGCCAGAAAATGAAAGTCAAAAAGCCCCCAAACTCTTCATTGTAATGTAATACCTTTGATGTCTATGGCATTACACCAGCATAAAACACCTTCATGCTTTTTCCCATGCTGCCTCTCCTGGTTAGGCTGAGATCCCCATAAACATTCACAAAGCTACTTCACTATCCTTCTTCAAACTCTCCTTTGCTAGGGATAGCTCAGTGGTTTGAGCATTGGCCTGCTAAACCCAGGGTTGTGAGCTCAATCTCTGAGGGGGCCATTTAGGGATCTGGGGCAAAAATTGGGGATTGGCCCTGCTTTGAGCAGGGGGTTGGACTAGATGACCTCCTAAGGTCCCTTCCAACCCTGAGATTCTACGATTCTATGATAACTACAGAAAACTTAACAACGGTAAACTCACTGGTGCGCTGAGACCACTGTCAACCATGCTGACCAATACGGTCTCATTATTTCCTTGTACTTCTTAGTATATTACGTCTAAGGAGGAGGTCCAGGTTGGTCTGCCTGTGTCCATCTGTCGTCTTAGATTGCAAGCTTTTTGGGACAGGAGCCATCTATCTGTGTTTGTACAGCACTTAGCACAAAGGGGTCTTGGTGCTTGACGAGGGCTCCTAGACACTGTGGTACTACAAATAAATAATAATAATTAATAAGTACAGCATAGTGGAGAATCAGACCTATACATTTAGCCTTAAATTATCAACACTATGCAAAGAAGGATAGACACACAATTCTTATTAAAAATTAACATCAAAATCCTGTCCATTATTCTATTCTAAAACAGTCTGTTAGGAATTTTGTTAGAGATGTGAACATTCAATTCTTAAGAAATCAAGAGCATTTGAACAAGCCTAGTTGTTCTAGGGCCTACTCCTCAATCATATTACTCAGTGGATGTTATGGCAATGAGTATGAATGTTCTTCAAATCACTCATGCTGTGAGATATCCAAAGGGTCCTGCTCCTGGATGGATAAACTCGATATGAGAAGCTTGCCATTACAAATGGCCATTTATTAACACAAGCACAAAACAGAAGTCAAACAATTAAGCACCTAAGAACAGGTCAGCAATGACTTCCTAGCCCCCTTCCAGCATAACATAATGGATCTAGTAGGTACAATCTCAGGGATTCCAGACTTCTGTTTCACAGCCAGAACTGACATCTGCTCAATTTCCTATTTAAAATGTTAATTGTAAAATACAAGTTTAATTAGCTAATTTTTGGCACTGGCTGATGATTATAAATCATAAAACATGATTTATATTTCTATCGTTCTGTCGTTCTCTTGCTACAAATCAGCAAAATCAGTGTTAGAAGAATTTTTGAACTCTAATCATTACCTTTTTGATGTATTATACTGCCCCTATATCTATATCTATAGATATCTATATCTATATCTATAAGATAAACTCTCTTTTGACCCCAGTGCTAACCTACAATTTTGAGACTGATATTACTTGAAAGAAACAGAAAGGGCTTATCATGGCAGTTCAGTCACAAGGTGAACTACACAGCTGTTACTGCTAATCCACAATGATTATGCCTGGGGGAGTGGAGGGGTCAGGGAGAGGAACGGATGAATACTTGATAGCACAAAGACTTATACATTGAAGGTGATCAACAATCTTGGTACTCTGCTTCTTACACTGAGCTATTCAGATTCAGCCAGGTAAGAAACTTTACAGGAGGGGAGAAAGAGACATACAAAAAGAAATGAGTTGTGCAGTGTCCGAAAAGCATTTACATTTGGCCGCAGCGTGCCTGCTTTTGGAGGCTCAATATGTGAATTTAGAGCTTGATGGGAATTTTTTGATGAACCAGGTTTTTGTCAGGATAAATGGATTCATCAAAACCAAAATGTTGGCAGAAATGTTTCAGTTTTGATTAACTTTTGCTGAAACAGTCAGGCAAGGTCCTGACAACCCTGCCTGGTTTCCTGCCGCCTAGTGCAGGGGTCTCCAAACTTTATGAGACGAGGGCCATATTAGATTTTTGAAGGGGCTTCGCGGGCCGAAGCGACTGTGAAAGGAATTAAATATATGCAAAATATATGCAAAATCATTTAAAAAACAACACTCCTCTACTGTGTCAGTGTTGCATTAAATTCTAAATCAGGTATAAAAGTGAATCGATGCAGGGACTGTGAAATCACACAAAATCACACAGCTCAGCAGAGCTTATTCCCCCCCCCCGCCACACACACACACACCTGTGCGAGCTGCTGCCGGCAGCCCCGCCCCCTTCCTGGTCGCCGTGCCTACTCAGCTGCCTGTTTGCTTCTCCCTGTATCTGCTCGGCTGCAGCAACGAGTCTCCCCTAAGTTGGCTCCCCTTTTTGGGGGACACTAGCTCCTGGGGGCACTCACCCCCCTGCACAGCTCAGCTGTGCTGCCGCCCCGCGTGAGCCGCTGCTGGCGGCCCCTTCCCCTGCCTGCTCGGTGTGCCTACTCAGCTGTTCTCTTCTCCCCTGTTTTTGGAGGGCCGGACAAATGGAAGCCCCGGGCCGGATCCGGCCCACGGGCCGTAGTTTGGAGACCCCTGGCCTAGTGGGCTGCTGAGGAGCCCAGAGTTCCAGTGTCAGTAATTCTGGGGCAGCCCCATCATGCTGACTGCCTCAGAGTTGGGGACCCCAGGGCTTCCTGGCCCATGACAGGGAGGCTGGCAGCCCTGGAAATGCTGAGTGGACTTCTAGGCTCCCTGACTTCCTTACCTCACAGGACTTCGCCCAATTCCAGCGAACTCCCTGGGCTGTTCTCTGCTGTCTGGGTGCAGCACAGGGAGTGCCATGGGGGCAGTGTGAGGAATCCCTAAATTGGGGCAGCTGGCTGCTCTTGTTCTTTCAGGAAAAAATAAATAGCTCAGTTTTTCCAGAATGAAAATTATTTGGCATTTTCATAGAAAATGTCTAGGTTTTATTCCAATTTGAAACTAACATTTTTTGAAATGTCAGAAGTTCCTGCAGAACAGAAATTCCAAGTTTCTACTAGCTCTATCTGAATATAAATGGGCCCAACCCAGAAAATTTGGACCTCGACTTCCAACCCCCTACTCACAACCTTAGGTTGGAGGGGGGGAGGGTTAGTTCAGGCGCATGTCTAATCTGCTATGCTAGAATTAATTAGCAGAATCCCAAAGATCCTCAGTTAAGTAAGGCTTATTGTGAGTGAAAATGCTCCAAAGAGTCATTTTTTGGAGATAGTCACATATCTGACAGCAAAATTTTGCCCAGTGAGTTTTGGAGAGCATAGATTTACTTGGGGAAAGTTCTGCATAGAGCCAACCATAGCCACCATTAGGAATACACTCAGTTAATTCAAATATTTTATTAATTCAATGAATAATTTTCCCCTAAAGAAGATTCCTGCTGCTTCATAAAGTTTTAATTTACATTTGTAATATATTTTAAAAATCCTAAACAGCTCTGAGCTGTGAGTTAAAAATATGGAAAGATCTTCTTCCAGGCACTTGTTTGCTCATGCATTAAATTACGCACAGTATTTACGTACCTGCCAAGCTCCACTCATTTGAAGTGAGACTAATAGCTGGCATGCATTCAAAAGTCCTTTACTCAAAGAAAAAGTTATGTATAAAGAAATGTTGACATACCTAAAAAAGAAGCTTTGTTTGAGCAACAGATGAGTATCCAAATTACAGTGGTGCACCTATTCTAGGCAAATATTCAGTAAATTTAGCCATTTTAAATATACATTCTATGAATAGAACCAAAGATCTGTTTTAAAAACTAGAACTAAGTGACCTGAAAATTCTGCTGCCAGGTTGTTCTCACCTCTTAATGTTTGGTATTGAGTTAGTCTCTTCCCTCTGGGTGGGATTACAGACAAGAGAGGTGGTGGATAGGTTCATAAGTAAATATAAAGTGGAAAATAAATCTAGAAGGTACTTGTAGCTATTGACAAGGCAAAGGATGTTTTGGATACATTATCTTTTAGTTTTTGTTTACAAAGACAATTTTTAAAATACTGAATATTTTTATCATTTTTCTACAAAAAATACCACCTATGCAAAAATCTTCTACGATATTCCAAAATTCATGGTCAACTGGCATGTGATATCTAACTCAGTGGATGTTTGCACAGTATCTTAGTTCCTTTTAAAACTGGGGCTAGGTTGAATGATGCCAGTAGTAAGGGACAGTGGCAGGCATACCACACTAAGTAGGTAATACACATTCTTCCTGAGGCTCTCTGCTGTGCTGAAGCAGGAAAGTAATTTGCAAACCTCCTATTCAGGAGGCAGCATACTCCTCCCCTGCATCTTCAAGCTAGTGCATAGGGAGGCAGCATTATGGTTTCCCACCTGTTCTCATGTTGAGCGGGAGGGGGTAACGTGGCATGCAGCCCATTATGCTCCCTTGAATACTGGAGCTACAGTTTAGGTAGCCCTAATGCAGGACCTGTGAGGGTGTGTTAAGGTTAGGCACAATCTAGCCTTTAGTCTTGTACACATAAAACCACTGTTAACAGTTTAAATAGAGTGTAATTAGTAATCACTGATTTAAAAGAGAGAACTGGATAGATTAAATTTGTAATTCTAGTCAATGAATCTGAAACAAGATAAATATCTGTTTCATAAGGCATACATTATAATGTGTGATTCAATACTGTTATTTTTCGTTGTCTGCTCTGGGATGTACATTGAAATGGAACTGCCAACTCATTCCAACTTTTCTGTAGAAAAATAATTATAGTAATAGACTATACTGAATCCAATGGCAAACATGTAAATGAGTTTTTTCTTTAAGCGCCAAGGTATTGATGCATTAATTTTATAAACAGAAAAACCCATTCCAGGCCATTGGAGGATTTGGCACCATAAACACAAATTTTAAATGGTCATTTTAGACAAAAGATTGACTGACAGTTTTGTAATCAAATGAACTACCTACAACCACCAAACTGAAAGCCAACAAAGTGTAATATGTGGAAGTGTGTTATCTTTAGAGATGTACATCTACATTACAAGAAATGGAGATGCTTTGAAGAAATGAGATTCAGCTCCAATGGCTAAGCCTTTCAGCATCTAATTACAGGCACGTACTCCCAGTTATAGTAATGCAAATAAAATATCATCATCTAAACCATAAGAACAAATTAAGGTCTGCACAGTGTGGCAAATTGCCGGCACTACTATGATGGGTCCCGCACTTTCTCTTCTTGTGGGGGGGTTTCAGGGTGCCATTTCTTGCCCCTGAACTGGGGTAACAGCTATCCTACTAGTATCCCAGGGAAGGGGAGTGGAGAGGGAGGGACTGAGGCCCACCCTCTACTCCGGGTCCCAGCCCAGGGGCCCTATGATAGCAGGTGAACCACTTGTACCAGCGATTCTTTCCCCTGGGCTACTTCCCTCTCCTGACCTTCAGCTTGTGGGGCTTCCTGTCTTCCCTCTGCACAAGCCAGGTGTCCCTTTACCTAGGATGTTGGTCTTCTTAGCCCGCTGCAGCACTTCTCAAAACTCTCTTCCACTTTCCTTCGAACTGCTCTTTGTTCCACCACCAATCCACTCTGCTTCACTCCTCCAAACTGCTCTCTGCTCCACCACCAAACCACTCTGCTCCAACTCCTCCTCACTCTGCTCCAGCTCCTCCTCTGGCTGATTGAAGCAGGGGGATTTTATCAGGTGACTGGTTTCAGGTGCTCTAATTGGTTTCAGGTGCTTTTAATTAATCTACAGGGAATAAGGCTTCTCCTCATCCTAGATCACTCTCCTGCTGCCTTCTGGCCATGCTGTATCACAACAGTAGTAAAGGACTTAAATACAGTAATTTAAGGACTAGTATTTTCCTACTAGCTGGACGCATGATGAAAAATTATTGTAATTTGGGCACATGTGGTATGTAATTGCTTGAAGTAATAATGAGACTGAACTATACTGCCAGTGATCCTCCACAGGTATAAAACAAGTGAAAAGCATACCCACTGGCAGGTCCTTCTAATGAATTAAAAGTTTGTTAAACTGCATTTCCTAGGCAGTAAAAGTCATAGCCAAATCAGGTAATGGGTCTGAGTCCCTTCTCACTCACCCCAGTGTAAATTAGGAGTAATTCAACTAAAGGCAATAGAGTTTGGCCAACGTAACATTATTCTGAGAGGCGAATCAATCTCAGCATTTTTAATGAATATTTAGCTCTGAATCATGGTCAAAGCTGCATGGCTATGCAGTGGCATAAGAGGGAGTTAGACCCATCTCTCTGCTTCCATGCAGCATCCCTGGACCTTGGGTCTGGGAGCAAAAGGGTAAGCAGATTCTGAGTACATGCAACTTCCCCTTTTGAGCAGGTGGGCAGGATGGGCCATAGAGTACACAGAGACTAGGTTCTGCCCTCCAATCTGCAGCCAACTCAGCTGAGACAGCAAGAAGGAGTAATAATACTGTATCGATATGGGGCCAGTAACCAAGTACTCACTGGACCAAAATGGGTTGCAAGGAAGGAACATGCTTTGAGACCCCTTTTAATGGGGCCAAAATAAATGCTGAGGAAGAGCCATAAAGATTCACTAGATGAAAAAGATAAAACAGCATCAGAATTAGCTACAAAAGGCCACATGTTTGTCTCCATATGAAACAGTCAATTGTAGCAGAAGTATATCATGGCCGTCTTCACTCCTGTGCAGCTAATGGATGTGGCAAGCAGCTTATCAAGCAAGTCAATCTGAATTCCATTACAGCAGTATCAACCAATCAGTTATCTATTTGGTGGCAATGGCTGATGCAGCAATGAAATATAAAAAGCAGTCAATGATATCTATTTCTCCAGTGATGAGAGAAAGCTCTTCCCTGGTGAGTCATATACAGTTATATACTGCAAATGAAGCATTAGCCTGTTTCCCAGTGACATAGCACCAACTGGTGTCAGAAGGAAGGTTAACCTCCTTCAGAAAGGGGCCTGGTCCCCTTAATCTCATTGAATGATACTTTCAAAGCTACCCTGGGTATTTGCATTCACATTTTACATTAATTGTTATTGGAAACTGGCCATCCAGCTCCTCTAGGCCGTTTTGAAAATCTCATCCACCAACTTCTACCTTATTCCATGAGTAGCCCTATTGATTTAAATAAGGGCACTTGCAGAGTATGGTATTACCCACCATGAATAGAAGCGCCAGAGCCACGACCAAAATAAAGAGATGGAGAGGGAGGGGAAAGACATTTTTGTCTAAAATCCAAGATGCTATGAAGAGAAGATGAAAATAGATTTCTGTAAACTTGTCACATTGTATGTCTATTTCACAGTTCTCTGCTGTACAAGCTGTGGTGAAAGATATCAGTCAGGGTGAGGTGATTTTTAGTGACAAATATAGTTCCTGGCAGCAGGATTCAACTTGACTTCTAAGCTTACGGAAAACTATAAATGTTTTTAGATAAATCATATACAGAAACAAATCCACTTTGTATAAGGGTGAGAACACAAAGTAAAAAATAACAGAATAAAAAAAAGACACCACTACAATATTAAACATGATAGTCCTGTTGCAATAAGGAACTTTTTCTGAAATGGATTTTAACAAAGAAAATATATTTCTTCAAAATACTTGTTTCATTTTACCAGCCTCTCTTTCTTGCTCCCACATCTCAATAGTTATGTTAGCAGCATTCGGTTACTCAGTCCCTCCTTGTCATCTCTATTTTATACCATTTTCATCATTCCATTCAGTTCTTCTTTTCTCTTTCCCGGTGGCCACTAGTCACCACTCCTGTGTCTTCCCTTCTTCCTTTTCCCTCACCCATAATTGCATCACTTTCTTCTCATCTTAGTACCATACCCACCTTCTGAGTGACTTCATTTGTCATGTTCATAACACCTCTGATTTCATAGGAACATAGGATGTAAGACTGAAAGGAACCTCCTGGATCATTGAATCCAGTCAGCTGCTATTGCAAGCAACCCCATCATATAATCCTAGTCATAAATTTGTCAAACTCTATCTTAAAATTAGTTTGCTCCTGATATTCCCAGGGCCAATCAGAGGGTGGGGGGCCAGGAGGGCCATTTGGCCTGGGCCTCATGCTCAAAGGGGGCCTCACATTTAGACACTTGTTAATTTTTTGGCATTTTATAAGTTTCACAACTTGTTTTTATGCACACCCCTATTGGACCAAAAAGTGACACACTCTCTCAGCTTAGAGCTGCAAATTTAAGCAAACAAGAGATGTGACTTGGTAAAAAATATGATTTTTTTGCACAGAAAAAGGCTAGAAAAGCATTTATTAAATTTAAAAAATGTTAAAATTATGTATCGCTTTTTTTTTGTGCCTTATTTTGTTTTCATGTATCATAATTTTTTTATTTTTATTATGGCTATTATTATCAAAAGCTGGAAGTGGCCCGGGCCTCTCTGGACCTCTGAGAGGGCCTGGCTATTCCTAATGGAAAGCTGTTCCAGAACCTCATTCCTCTGATGGTTAGAAATGTTCTAAGTTCTATCCTAAACTTTTTCATGACCCATTTATACCCACTTGGTTTTGTACCAATATATTGTCCTTTACCTTAAAATAGCTCTTCTTCCTCTGTAGTGGCCATAGGCGTCGACCCTGTGGGTGCTCCGGGGCTGGAGCACCCACAGGGAAAAATTGGTGGATGCTGTGCACCCACCAGCAGCCAAGCTCCGCTCCCCGTCCCCCCGCCCCACCTCACCTCCACCTCCTCCCCTGAGCGCGCCATGTCCCTGCTTCTCCGCCTACCTCCCAGTGCTTGTCGCTGCAAAACAGCTGTTTCGTGGCGTAAACAAGCTTCGGGAGGGAGGGGGTGGAGCGGGAATGTGACGTGCTCAGGGGAGAAGGCGGGGAAGAGGTGGGGCTGGGGCGAGGATTTCGGGAAGGGGTTGGAATAGGGGCAGGGAGGGGGCGGAGTTGGGGAAGGGACTTTGGGGAAGGGGTTAGAATGGGGGCAGGGGCGGGAGGGGGTGGGGCAGGTGACAGAGGGGGTTGAGCACCCCCAGTGCCAGCAGAAGTCAGCGCCTATGGTGGTGGCTACCCCTTTGATGTATTTATAGAGAGCAAACATAGCCCCTCTCAACCTTTGTTTTGTTAGGCTAAACAGGTCAAGCTGTTTTAGTCTCCTCTCATAAAATAGGCTCTCCATTCCCCTGATCATCCTAGTAGCTCTGTCCGACATCTGTTCCAGTTTGAATTTGTCTTTCTTTAACACAGGTGACCAGAATTGCACACAATATTCCAGATGAAGTCTTAGCAGTGCTTTGTACAATGGCATTAATACTTCCCTCTCTCTAATGGAAATACCTCAGTTTATATGTCCTAGGATCGCAGTTGCCTTTTTCATGGCTGTATCCCACTGATGGCTCATAGTCATCTCAGGACTGACTAATACACACAGGTCTTTCTTCTCCTCCCATCATTTCAACTCATAAGACTCCACTTTACAGCAGAAATTCAGATTAGTCCCTAGGTACATTGCCTTGCATTTTGCACTATTAAATTTCATCTTATTTCTCTTTCTGGTTTTTAAGGTCATTCAATTCTTCCTGTGCAATACTCTGATCCTCCTCTATATTGATGATGCCTCCCAACATTGGGTGGGGGTGGGTGGGGAGAGTAAGTTGATCTGGAAGCATGGCTAGGGATGTGGAATTCTTCACTATAATAAATATAACATTACTGGTTTCAACGGGAATTTGAGCATGTTGTGCTGGGTTCATAAATTATTATGGCAACTAACAATAAAAACTAGAACAGAACTTATATTTATTGTTATGTCATTATTGATAAATTAGACTTACTATTATATTTAAAGAATAGTTCATACCACATGGAAAAACTTTTGAAGCATTCAATTTAAGGCAGAATTAATTTAGTTATCATATTACAGATGTGTGCATTGTCAGCAGCTCTTTAACATTCTAACTATGAATTTTGCACCAGTTAAGTAATTCTAATGTTTCATTCCAGGAATGTACAAAATGATCATTTCAGAGCACTTTGAAGGAATTTAAAATTCCAGGAGCTATTTTGCCATTTGAATCAGTAATAGCAGTCACTTTAACTGCAGACAAAATATGCTAGTACTATCACTAGAATTAGATATCATATTATGGGCCTACTAATTTAAAAATAAATAAAAGCAAAAGCCATTCCAGTGTAATTAGATTGCCCATCACCCAGAACAATTTAATTAACAGGAATTTCACAGATGCTATGTTGGAGAAGACATTTCTTAGGGCCAAATGCAGTTCTGGTATAAATAGGTGCAATTTCTTGATCTTTGCAGAGTTGCACCTGCTTACACCAAATCTGAATTTGACCGAGATCCCCCACCAGAGCCGTAGCATAGTTTCACAAAAACTATTCAAGACATAGCTGGTTAGTTTCAGAGCCTGTCCTTCAGTCAATGGCACTTTGTTCTCATGTCCTCTGAATTAATCTTTGGAAGAACACTGGTAAATACTGGTGATCTGGGAGGACAACATGGAGGACAGAGATGGTCTAGAAGCAAGAACAGAACATTGATGTTCACAGACAACGTAATGTCACTGTTTAATTTGTAATGAAAGAGGCGGCTCAAGCAATTAGATGCCAGGGCTCAAACAATATTTTTACTTTCACAACTGACATAGCAAGCCCAGAGGTGCTGGGGCTATGAACTACCAAGCCCAGAGGTGCCAGGACTCAGCCATGGCAAGCCCTGGCACAAATTACACACTGGTTGTAATGTCCCACCAGGCCAATGTTATCCCTCAGAGGGCAGATCATCTCTGTATGCCCTCCACATTGACAGAAGACTGGTAACACCCATGTTAGAGGTGTGTTCACTATACTCCAAACATCTCTCTTTTCAATTAAGATCACATACAGGATCCACAGCGTGCTCACTTGCATGTATAGAGCCAAAACTCATTTGGAATAAATCTGATGGTTTATATGAAATCCAAATATCTCAGGCCAAAGGCTAAAGTTGTCATCTGCATGTGTACACTGCAGACCCTCTCCCCATTCTCCACCAGCGATCATTTTTGGTGACCCTAGTACAAAGACTGCCTTTCAACTGGATGATGTAAGATGCATTTCCAAGTTAGTAGTATATGAGTCCTAAGATAAAGCTAAGTGGATGCACTCAAAGGATTTCATCTCTGGAATCAGACATTTCATACATCTGAGGTCAGACATTTAACAATCCCAACACCCCATCTTCCCCCTTCCCAGATTTGTGCTTCACTATGTGGCTAGCCAAAAATAATTGTGCTATTACAAGGCCTACACACATGTCTCAGTGATATATAGCTTTAATATTACATTCATGACCATGTCATAGATAGATAACGGTACCAGTAAAACAGCACTATCTTAGATTTTTCTAGGATATCCATGGTCATAGAATCTGAATGCCAATGCATTAATGATGACCAGCCTGGCATTCAAAGTTTAGGGTGATCAGCCAAAGTTTTGTGTTATTGTCACTGTCACTCTGTGCTTAGAGATTTGCTGCCAAAAGGACATATCATAAATGGCTAACACCTTGTCCACCACTTCATGTCTTCTCTGCCCATGCAACTTACAAGAATAACGGCTGGTCCACACTAACCCCTCAGGTCGAACTAAGATGCGCAACTTCAGCTACATGAATAACGTAGCTGAAGTCGAAGTATCTTAGTTCGAACTAAATAGCACTTACCTCGGGTCCAGACGAGGCAGTCAGGCTCCCCCGTCGACTCCGCTTACTCCTCGCGCGGAGCAGGAGTACCGGTGTCGATGGCGAGCACTTCCGGGATTGATTTATCACGTCTAGACGAGACGCGATAAATCGATCCCAGAAGATCGATTGCTACCTGCCGAATCAGGCGGGTAGTATAGACGTACCCTCAGGGAGAAGCAGCAAAAGACAGGGAACAAAACAACAACCATACTGAACCCTGATCCTGGAACTGGTTACACTAGCAACATGCCAGATTTCCAGAGTCATTCTAATCTCTTAGTTATCTAGTTAAAACTGACAGCTGTGACCCTGAATTAAAAAAAAGTCACCTGGCAGTTTGCAAGAGGCTTCCCCCCAACTCCCCTTTCTGATACTTCCCACATTAAAGCAGAATCTGTATAGTCTGTGTGGGAGGGGAAACCCTCCCAACATCCCTCTCCATTTCAATTACTCCACTAGTGGCATTTCATCCTTGGGAAACATCTCTCACAAGAGCAATATCATTAAAATAAGGGGAAATGTTCTTGTGCCACATTCTTAACTGAAGGGTCAAGAAATATAATGAAAAACTGCACTCCAAATGGTCTGATCGCTCAGGAAGGACCCTTTCCCACAGCTCACAAACTCACTTCATGTCTATCAGAACATTTAGATATACTGTATGGATCAGTCTCGTGACTGAACTAAGTTGCCACTCTCTTTTGACTATCTACCTGTATACTGTATATACAGAAAAGGTCAGAGTATTTCAAGCATATAAAAGTGAGATACCTATAGAACATAGCAAATTAGAAAAGGGTTAACCATTTAAAAGCTCAAGACACAATTGGAGTTATTACCCACCTTTCTCCCCCACCGCTCTTTGTCTCTCCTCCGCCCCTCCCACTGACACACACTACACACACACACGAGTTCCCAAACATGAGTGGGAAATAATCTGCAATAGAATCTCTTCTACAAATATTGACAAATACATTAAAATTGGCATAAAATCTGCAGAGTTTAAAGAACATACACCTAGTTCACTGCACACTACACGCATTTATAGTTTCATTAAAATCAGTGTTACTTTAGTAAGGGTTTTCCCCAGTAGAATTTCAATGTAGATTTCCAAAATTTTGAACTGTTAACATGTTAATGAGCTTCAAGCAACCTGGAGGACAGAGTTAATCCTTTTTATTCTTGCAGACAACATAACAACTGGTCTTTATGTTCTGATGTTGAATTTCCCCAAAAGGACATGATTCAAAGGTAGGTGCCTTTAATACTTCGAAGGCCAGATTCACACTAGTGTCCACACAGGTCCTACAAAGGGGGCTACCAGAGGCTGAAAGCCCATCAGTCTTGGGAAAAGTCTAGGGAGGTTATTATTTGGGTTTGACCATTCATAACTATGAAATATGATCTGATCATGTCCTGAGGTATTAAAGTTGCAGTCTATAAAGTCTGGGACCATAAAACTTTTAGAAGATTATCAGAAATATGTAAATATACTTTTTGAGGTTTCCCAATGGACATTTATGTTACAGTCTTTGAGAAACAAATGAAAGAACCATGCACATAGAATGTAGACTCTTGTTTTACACAGAATTAACCTTGATATCACACTTTTATTAGTTACATTTTAATAATCATCTTAATTATCAACATACCATGTTGTATGCAGTGAGGGAATGAGCTTTTAATCACTGGGTGCATAAATAAGGATTAGGACTACATAAATCTTGAGAGTTGAAGCTGGAGTGGAACTCTGAAGGGTTTTTTTTTTTTTTTTGCTCTTTCTTTTCAAATTTTGCATTCCATTTATGTGGCTGTATGTTGGACACCTACAACTTCATAACTATGAAGACAATGGGAACTGAGGGCACTCGAACACCACACAAGATCAGCCATTTGAAATCATAGAATATCAGGGTTGGAAGGGACCTTAGGAGGTCATCTAGTCCAACCCCCTGCTCAAAGCAGGACCAATCCCCAATTTTTGCCCCAGATCCCTAAATGGCCCCCTCAAGGATTGAACTCACAACCCTGGGTTTAGCAGGCCAATGCTCAAACCACTGAGCTATCCCTCCCCCCATCATGTGTTTGATGGAATTTGATGTGCTGTATTTTTACAATAAATTTCAGAGTCATGAGCATAATTTTAAGTGGCAGACGTTTGTGAAATGTGTAGAATAAGCACACGCTGGCCATGTAAGTTTTCTTTTTAATATGTAATATGAGAAATTATTCATTCTTTTGAAAGTTTGCTGGGAGATTAACTATGTCCTAGTGGGTCAATTTTATTTGATTTCGAAAATAGTTTTATTTGCTGTGAAAATGACTGTTCAAGCAGTGATTTGGACAAAAGTATTTTGTGCTAAAACTATTTTCAACTGTATAACTAACTGTCTACACATACACACATTGTGACACAGAAAGACTACGACTTCTAGGTTTGATTTCACATATGCCTCCATATAGCCTAGAATTTCAGATAATCTAAACAATATTTTGTTTTCTTTTTCCTCATAGTGTATTTCAGGGAACCTGATAAAGTACATTAAAAGAAAGATGAATGTCCAGGAACGTCATGGAGACAGTAGAGAAAAATGAGGAATTAACCTACACAAGTAAAGTATACATAGATGTATATATGTCTAGTCTCTGTTTTTAATTCTCAAAAAATTGGTTGCATAAGGACATAAGAAATTCAATAAGGACAAATGCAAAGTACGCCACTTAGGAAAGAACAATCAGTTGCACACAGACAAAAAAGAGCAATGACTGCCTAGGAAGGAGTACTGCAGAAAGGGATCTGGGGGTCATAGTGGACCACAAGCTAAATATGAGTCAATAGTGTAACACTGTTACCAAACCCCTCCCCCACGCCAAAAAAAACCCAAAAGCAAACATCATTCTGCAATGCATTAGCAGAAGTGTTGTAAATAAGACATGAGAAGTAATTATTTCACTCTACTCTGCGCTGATTAGGCCTCAACTGGAGTGTTGTAACCAGTTCTGGGCGCCAGATTTCAGGAAAGATGTGGACAAACTGGAGAAAGTACAGAGAAGAGCAACAAGAATTATTAAAGATCTAGAAAACATGAGTAAGCTACATTTTAGTCATGGGTATTTTTAGTAAAAGTCATGGACAAGTCAAGGGCAGTAAACTAAAATTCACGGCCTGTGACCTGTCCATGACTTGTACGATATACCCCTGACTAAAACTTGGGTGCTCTGAGGCAGGGGGGGCCCAGGGGCTCTGTGAGTGCTCTGGGGATGTGCAGCCTGGGACACCCACTGGTGCTTGGGGTAGCAGATGGTGTTGCGCAGTCTGGGACCCCCGCTGCTGCTGGGGGAGGGGGAAGGGGGCTGGCAGGCTCCCTACCCAGCTCCGCATGGCTCCTGGAAGCGGCTGGCATGTCCCTGCAGCCCCTAGGCAGAGGCGCAGTCAGGGGGGTCTCCGCGCTGCCCCGACCCCAAGCGCCTGCTCCGGTACCTGCAGGCAGAGGCAACGCGAAGAGCTGCCTGGGTGTGCCTCCACCTAGGAGCCAAGGGAGGGACATGTTGCTGCTTCCAGGCCCTGCCCCAGAGGTAAGCACCGCCCAGAGCCTAAACCCACTCTTACACCCCGACTCCCTACCT
The DNA here is from genome assembly GCA_033296515.1 of Macrochelys suwanniensis. Lineage (NCBI taxonomy): Eukaryota > Metazoa > Chordata > Testudines > Chelydridae > Macrochelys > Macrochelys suwanniensis. The sequence continues at coordinate 82,004,085 of CM065779.1, forward strand.
TAACCCTGAACTCCCTCCCACACCCAAACTCCTGCTGCTTCTGGGAGGGGGTGTGTGCAGTGGCTCAGGCAGCCCCCAGGCCAGCCACACCGGCCGCTGCAGAAGTCCCAGAGGTCCTGGAAAGTCACGGCATCCATGACTTTCATGACCTCCGTGACAGACTCACAGACTTACCTATGAGGGAAGATTGAAAAGACTAGGTTTGTTTAGCCTGGAGGAGAGAAGACTGAGAGGGGATATGATAACAGTTTTCAAGTACATAAAAGGTTGTTACAAGGAGGAGGGAGAAAAATTGTTCTCCTTAACCTCTGAGGATAGGACCATAAGCAATGGGCGTAAATTGCAGCAAGGGAGGTTAAGGTTGGAAAAACATTAGGAAAAACTCCCTGAGGTTGGTTAAGCACTGGAATAGAATGCCTAGAGAGGTTGTGGAATCTCCATCATTGGAGATTTTAAGAGCAGGTTAGACAAACACCTGTCAGGAATGGTCTTGATAATGCTTAACATGAGTGCAGAGGACTGAACTAGATCAGCTCTCAAGGTCCCTTCCAGACCTATGATTCTATGATAAACTGAAACTGTCCTGAAACAGCTTTTACAAGCATGGCTAACACTTACTTGGTGAGTCAAAATGAGCTTCCAGGACCCTGGCAATCCAGCAGTGGTATGTCATCTCACAATGAATAATTCTTGAACCATTAAATTTATTAGATGCAAACAGGTTTTCCCAAACCATCATGAATGCAAATCGTCTTTCCACCTTGTTGGTTTTTTTTTTTTCAGGAAAAAAAAAAAACATTGGTATTGTTAAGAATCTGCAATTTTCCATAAAAGTTTCAGCTTCCCCATGCATCTTTTATAGTATCTTAGGTTACAGAGGGAATGCCAAGCCTTATTATAGAATCATTTCTTCTTCTTAAAGAAGTCACCTGAACTTAAGGTACAACCAAACAAATAATGTCAACCCACTGACTGGCACTATTTTTTTCAAAAGTTCTCTCCCATTCCAAACAGTTATAAAATCATATATTTTAGAAATAAGTAGAAAATACATGCCATAAAAACGACATAACCACAGCAGAAAAACCACTGGATACTATTGTGCTAATATGGAGAAACTAAATCAATACTGTACTTTTCATTTACATGGTTGTACTAGTTTTCAGCTTCATTATGACTGATTTTCTCAATGAGAATTTCTTTCATTGAGGATAAATTGCAATGCTATGAAACAACAGGCTTGGTACTGAGTACAGCAGAGTTCAATTTTGTGGAATGCAGGTTAATCCATCTTGAATTGCACTTAATCTTTGTTAGTAGACTAATAAACTGTATGTTCCTGTTTTTTGCAGATTACATAGAAATGTTTGCTGTAAACATAGATGGGAGCTCAAGATCCAAATCTTCTATAGTTATGTCTAGAACAAAAACCATTAACTGTCATGGGCAAACTCTTTATGAAATGTGAAGACAAAGCCAAATCAGAAAAATAACATTTATATAAAGGAGCTTCTTGATGTATCAAGAAATTCTTCTCTTAAGGTCTCCTCCTGTTCCCACACGTAACTCAATGGGGCCCTTAGTGCTCTTTAAAAAAAAACAAAAACGTATATACTCGTTCATAAGCCAAATATTTTTGGTTAAAAAGTGAAGCATCGAAGACTGGGGGTCGGCCTATAAACGGGTCTACACCAAAATTTGATGATTTTAAAATCTATGGAATTATTGAATTGAATATCTAATACACTGTCGTTTTGTTTACTTTGAGAGCCTGGAAGCATGGAACCCCTCAGCTCCCTGTGGCCATGCTTCGCTGTTCCCAGCCAATGGGAGCTGCTGAAGTGGCTGTCACTTCCCGCAGCTCCCATTGGTTGGGAACGGCAAACCGCGGCCACAGGGAGCTGAGGAGCTCCATGCCTGCAGATGCTCCAAGTAAACAAAACATAGTATATACGGTACTTAGGGTAAAATTCATCATTGGCATAATTACAGTGACACAGAGTAGCTCAAATGATAAATTTGGCACACAGAATGCTGGTAGACATGTGAGTGGTGGTAATGTAACTATATACTGCAGGAGGTACTGAACCCTCACTTGAACTTTAGGAAAATTCAGATTCATATCCAAATTTATGGTTCAAGCAGATCTCTGTTATGAACCCATATCAGCCTGGTATTTTTTTTTAAGATGTATTCATCTGATCCAACCTGGTAATTTGATATAGAAATTGTTAAATAAATAGTGTTAGAAAACAGTGTGATACAATAGTATGCAACTTGATTGTTTAATATTATTCATAAATCTCAGCAACAAGACTCATGCATTAGGGATATATTTTCTCCTTGTTGAGCATACATCAGTCTCATTAATATTACTTGGACTGATTTATGCATATTAGGAGGTGAAGAGGACATTTAGCAACTGCACCAGCAACTGCATGGATATGTGCTCAATCAAGCCTAGCATTTACTTCTGTGTATTTGTATAAGTCATTATCTGAAATTTTTCAATCATGCTAAGTAGGCCAGCTTGCTGTCTTTGTAAATATTTGCAATCCATTACTTATAATGCCTTTCAAAATGTGTACTTTAAATATCTCCTGGATATATTTTACACAGTATTAAATATATCACTTCTAACTTATTTAGCACCCTAAAAAGTTCTTCTCATTAGGCATATAAATTCATTATTAGTCAAGTCATTATACTGAGAGAGAGCCAGACACTGGCAAGTATTTGATGGAAACAAAGTTTCAAAGTCATCAGACAGTCACATTCCTAAGAGATTAAATGAAAATTATAGTCTGGTAATAACTTTTCAGCAGTTTAAACTAACTGTAAACAAACTTCAAACATACAACTGCTAATCTGGTTAAATATATACAAAACAATCCACTTTCTTATGGAAACTGATCAACTTGTAGAACTCCTTTCATTAATATTTGGCTGCTTTTGACTATCAGGACATAAGCGCTTAGGCTCCACCCTTGATACTGTCAGCTTGGAGCACGAAGGATGTCACAGTACATATGTGGCTGCCCCTACGGGTACTGCTTGAGAAAACTCTCCCGGACTGGTGCACGAGACACGCACTGCCTACAGTATAATAGATATGTGCAACACATCTCAAAGAACATTAGTTACAAGCAGGTAAGTAACCATTTCTTGTGGAGAGATGGATATAAAATAAAGAAGGACTAGCACTGAAGAAGAATGTACTTTTCATTTTGAATGGCTGCCAGCTATCTCAACCCAGCAGTGAGAGGAGACACAGTTAAGTCTGTTGGTGAAAACTAGGCAATAGTAAGAATATTCAGAAATAGGTCCTCTATAGATTAACCACAATAAAAAATTTAATTCCTTGAAAATCTTTTTACAGCACATAGTAATTAAGGCAATCATATAACAAAATCCAGACTCTTATTTTTACACTGGTATATTATTATGGAATAATTAATAGTTAATGCCATTTCCAACTGCATTTTCAAAACACTTATTTTTTCTATAAAACTGTTTGCTCCATAGAAAACTGAACAGCATAGAGCAACACAAAATAAAGGCAAGCAGGAGAAGCTGAAATTGCTGAAGAAAACCACAGCCTATAATTTGCACAGGGACAGCCATGAAGAGTAATTTAGCAACATGTTCAATATATTTTTCATCAGGCCCGTGAATAGTGACTTTATTCAAATAGTCTTAAATTATCTATAGAAGAACTCTGTTCCCTTCATATTTTCTTGGACTTCATAAGAACTAAATAAGAATCAATATAAAAGGATAGCTGGTGGTTCTGTTGATACTGGCAGAAAATAAAAGTAGGAACACTCCATACATAAATGGAATGATCCTTTTCAAGTATTCAAAAATTAACAGAAAATATAACTTCATATTAACCACAAGGACGATTTTACTTATAGATTTTCTTTTCTCTTACATAATCCGACCATCAGTCCTTCCAATGGACTTGCATCTCTCTGTACAGAGACGCTCTAGAGCTGTCGGTCATGAGTTGGTGAATAAAATGAAGTAATTGTTGTTTCATTCCACTGAAATGAGTTCTGTTGCCACAAGAAGGATTTTCTGGAGGGGACGGTTAAGGCCTCCAGCTCATTATTCATTGTGTAATTTTGGCTTTGAGTTTTCTTTCCTTTGCTTGCTTATTTTACTTATTTCATTGCTTTTCACGTCAGCATTCAAACCTGTTCCAAATCTTTGAGGGTGCTCAGGAAATAGATTTGCTTGTAGATGGCAATAAAATGAGACGGTGTGGTTGGTGTTCGTATCTTCCTTATTCTGGATTTCTTTCTTAGTAACCCAATTTTGTAGAACAAAATGGTGTCCTCCCCACAGTATGACCTTGTATGCCCATAGAGGACACCATTTTGTAGTTTACGCTTTGTATGCGAAAAAGTTGTGGCATGCCTTACTGAAAGTGTCACGGTATGCCACTGCTCAGGCTGAGTTTCAAGACATTGCGGTGCTGCATATCCTCTTCTGCAAAGCTTTCCAGATATGACCATGTCACTGTTTGCCTATACAGTACATATGCACACTTTGTACTATCCTCTATACCGACTCCTTTCAAACTGTAATAATTTCAGGTTAGAGATTTGGTTCTTTATTCAGTACAGTCTTCCTATTGTAAAGCACTAATGGCACAATGTAAATAAGAACATCAAGGGCAGCAGAAAAGATATTGGCTGATCAGTTACCTAAAAACTCAAGCATCACAGCCATTTGGTTATTAAAATAACATAACTATTTTCCCCTCTATCTTTTTTGATGGACTCTGATAATAATGATAATGGAGGAAAGGGCTGCTGCTAGGGTCTTCTCTATGTTTTCACTTGTGAAGAACAGAAGTACGGTAACTTTCCTAAATGAAATATAAAGTTCATCATGGAAGAGCCATACTGAAGAGAAGAGGTTATAAATGCCATTCTTTGTCCCAGGTTTGGATTACTCTCTTGTCTTTGAAAATAATCACATAGCAAAACTGGCTAAGTCAGGAGGCTCTCCTTTTTAAGGTTACTATTTATAATCAGTGAGAGTCTATCTACCTGGGCAGGAAGGCTCATTGTCAGCTGGACTGTAACCATCCCTGCAGTGACTACAGGTGAATATAGGATAGATATCCTAACATTCTGTCTCTTGGTTGTTTGGTGATTAGAAAAGAGTCGGTGGCCTCTGTTTATTTCCTAGCAAAGAAATGTTTGCAGATCACAAAAACCACCAACAGATGATGACCCTGATTGGCAATCTCAGCGGAGAGGCCAAGTAGTGAATGGATCTGAATTGCACGCTCACCTGTAAAGGTCCTCAGTGAAAGGAGGCAGCATATTGGCAGTATGGGGAAGTGTGTGCTATTGATAGCTAGATTTAACTTCCATTTCAAAATTAATTTTAGAAGAAAACAGTCAGATGGAGAAAGTTTGTCCGAGAATCCAAGTCATAGTCCTTGTTATCAAAACAAGAAATGAAGTACTAACACTTTTCTTATTGAAAAATAAAACAACAACAAAATCAGCCTCCTGTGGAGGATCTTTGCTGGATTCTGAAAAAAAATCTGTAGGTTCTTCTGGAGACATATTTTCTGCTCAATACAAAAGGAAAAAGTATTGTCTCCTGAAGCAGTAGACTTTTGGCCCTGTCTTCTTCCCTTACTTGCTATTACTATGCCAGGTAGTGGAGGTGAAAGACTGTGCTATTTCATTAACACAATTACAAAAATTGTTCCCTGCAGATATAGAAAAAAGAAAAAAAGTAGAAATTTGGGTAATTCATTGTTAAATGAAAGAATGTTCAAACAAAAACTAAATCTCTCTGACACACACTGAGGGCACAATATTCTGGTAGGAACAACAGTAGGCTGCTCCTGCATTTTAACTGACTGATGATTGATAGCTTTAAAACTGCTTTCAGTTCTCTGCAAGGAAGGCCATAACTAAGTAATAATGATTAGTAGACATTATTTTCAGGGAAAAATGCAGCACTGGCCTAATTCTACAAGGTGCTGAAGTCCCTTGACTGTTGAAGAGAGCTAGAGTTGAGGGAACTCAGCGCTGTACAGGAGACATTCTGATTCTGTACCTTAAAGGATCAGAGCTTCTAGAAAATTCAGACACCATTGTAGAATATGAGACTGATCCAGCAGTTCTTAGTCAGGCAAAATTCCCACCGAATTCAATGGGGGTTTACCAAAGTAAGGACTGCAAGATCAGGGTCTATCATAGACTGATTGCAAATGACTGCTCAGTAAAGAAATATAGGATTCTGCTACCAGTGTTGTTTAAAATTCAAGCACAGTGCTGATTCAAGAAGCTATTACAAAATTACTGCTGTATAGTCAAACAATTGTTACTAGTGCTAGAATATGAGTAACAAATCCTATTTAAGTAACAGTATTCTATTTATGAAAATTGGTGGGGAAGGTGAAAAGTACTACATTTTGAATTGTATCTCTAGGCTCCAAAAATGTGGAATATTTTTCCCTCTGGTGTCTGATAGGTGAAACTACAAATTTTTGAGCAATTTTCATATTTTAATGGATTTCTAAAGATTATGAAACTTTGCTAAGGGTCAAAGGCATGTTTAGATATAATTTGAATTTATTAGACTTTATTTTCTAATTAACTATAGATTATGGGCCCAATTCTCCTCCCACTGAAGTCAAGGAGAGACTTGCCATTAACTTCAATGGACACTACATTCCTCTTATAATAAAAATATTGGAGGGGAAGCTACTACAAAAATTAGCTGTGTACGTTAATTTATATCACACCACTGAATCATAAGAAAATACAATTTAAGTAAATGGCAGTGAACATGGCAAGAAACTCCTGTTGTACAGAGAGAGTGGAAATGTGGATACTTTAATAGGGGAAGATGTGGAACAAACCACTGCTACATATACCAGTATAATCTGTAATAAAAGGCCACAGCTTCTATACATGGTCAACGTACTTTTCCAAGCCTCTTCCAATCTGAGATTAAGCCTGCCACTGAGCCCCACTATTTATCAATGGGCCTTACACGCTTAAGATACTCACTTCTCTGTTACATTTTACCAGAAGACTCTGCATATTTTTGCCTATAAATTAATGCCACTCAGGACAGTCCCATTTTCTGTAACTTACTTGCCAAAATAGCATTTGCAGTACTTTGCTGGTGCTATCTGACTCCTCACACATTTTTTTCAGACCAAACTCCTTTTTTTTTTTTTTTTTTCGATGAAGGGTCTGCCCATTTCCAGAAGCAGCATACTCCCTTCCTCGCATGTGGAGGAAGGTGGAGAAAAGAAGAGGGCTATGGTTCCTCCTATTCCTCACCATTCCCTGCTCTCTTGCTCTTGAAGGTTTGGAGGGAGGGAGGGCACAGAACTTTCCTGGTCTCCCTCTACCCAGACTTATGATCTGAATTAGACTTGAACAATCACACAGACAGGGAGTGTGGAAGAGGGACTTCTTGCAGCTGTGTAGGACTGAGTCACAATCAAGTCGTCAGGTGTTAGTCCCAGTATTGGTACTCTCACAATAGCATTGCAAGCCTCACAATAAAATCAGACATTGCATGAAAATCTCAGCTCCCTGATTTGAACCGCATTCCTAGAAATGAAAAACGTAATTACTAATTTCAAGTGATTTTCTAATTTAGTTTAGAATCATGTCAGTTTCAGTCAGGTTCCAGGGTTTCATGGAGCATATGTCATTTAGAAACATCATATGCCGGTGTTTCTGAAATGATTTTTTTTTTGAATTTTCAGTTCATGGAATTTTCTAAGCCGTATCTTCTGTGCATCAGAAATTCTGAGTTTTGGCCAGCTCAGGTTAAATCTCATGAGAAGAGCTCACAAGACATCTGTGCCATTGATTCTGAATCCATCCCCTATCCCTGATTTGACTTCGAATCTATTCCCAGACTCTGATTCAGTCTCAAACCTGAACCCTACTCTGAACCTCATCTAGTTTTGGAATCAAATACCAGGCTTTTGGTCAGCTCTACTATTTACTTTGATCAACTTTTCATATCTCTTTTCCAAAGTCACAAATACCATTATTTCAACTTTTTTATTGGATCTGTAGTATTACAAATATGATTTTGTTGTCCCCTAAGAAAAGATGCACTGGACTAAAAAAGGCAAGCCTCTAGATGAAGTGGAAATCATATTAAGGTTTCTTTTTATTCTCAAGCAAGTAACCATTCATGCATGATAGTCAAAAAGAGCGAGCAAGATGACGTACTTCATTTCACTGAACCAAAATATGCAGAAAGAAACCTTTGCTCTTTAGTAGTGCACATAGTCACAATACAATCTGTTTAGGTCTATAGCTACATCTGTACCCTGAAGATATTTACCTCCTCCAAGAGAAAAAAACAAAACAAACCATAAAACATGGGTTTTTGTTGGGATTGAAAACAAGAAAAAGAATGAGTAACTCAATCTTTCCATCAAAATATTTACTTTACCGTGACCATGGAATACCATCTGCTGACAAAGGCTTAAATAATTCTTTCTGAAAATGCAAACCAAATTGAAAAATTTGTTAGAATATTTATGCCTGCACTCTAAAACTGACAATGGTTAATTATAATTTGTATTAACCTTCACAGCTGATGGGAGAATTGTTTTCAGTATATACAATATTATCTGCTTTGTATGACAAAGAGTGTGCATCACTGTTTCTACTGCAGTTAAGCCTTGCTTTTCCACCTGAACCCAACGAACAAACAAACAAACCAACACAAACAGCAAAACAGATACACGTGGACTATTTACTGGAAAGGAGAGTAATGAATGTTACTTTTATTTTATTTTCCTGCTGAATACATCCAAACCATTATGCGTTACTTCAAAAACAAACATTTTTACTGATCCCAGGTTGAATGCATCATATGGGACAAACGTAAAGAAGCAAAGGATTTAGGAAAAGTGCTATCAAAATTAAAATTAAAAACCTAGCTTCTTATTTCATAGGAACATACGGACATAAGAGTGGCCATACTGGATCAGATCAAAGGTCCATCTAGCCAAGTATCCTGTCTTCCAACAGTGGACAATGCCAGGTGTCCCAGAGGGAATGAACAGGTAATCATCAAGTGATCCATCCCCTGTTGCCCATTCCCAGCTTCTGGCAAACAGAGGCTAGGGACACCATCCCTGCCCAACACCTGCTTCATAATGAAAAGACTTGAATTAGCTCTGCAGGGTTTCAAGTAACACCAGTAGTGGGAGACAGCATTTTCAGTATGAATGAATAAAAGGATGATACCACCCTCCCAACTAGATCAAAAACCTTACCCTTTCCCCTTTTCTTCCTGTTACCTTTGTGTTCTAAAGTATACAAAAAGGAAGACTAATTTTGAAGTAGGTTTTAATGCTGAGTTTAACATATTTGAAAGGGTAAAGTACTGCATTTTATTAAAAAAATATGGAGTAAAGTATGGAAAATATTTGATTTTAATGGATTAAGTTTTGAAAGGGCCACAACCTAAATTTGCATTCAGAATTTTGTAGAAGAAAACCACCCGTGGTTGCTAATAATAGAATTCATACATCTCACTTTCTGACTGCTTTCACAAAAGCGTCTACTGGAGTAAGTCCTCCACCATACACTTTCTCCCAGCATACAGTTGTCCTTTCTTCGTTCAGTTCCACTAGACAAGCATTCCAACTCTTCTCTGATGCAGTTTCATTCCTTTGATCCTGCATCTCTTATCTACGCTCATGCATTCAGCACCTTAAATCCTGTTCCCATTCCATTTCTTTTCCTTCTCTCTTTGACCTTGTTCCCTGTCTTCCCTTGCACTCAGTTATTCATTCCATGGCTTCTAAATTCTCTTTTCTTCCTTCTTCCCTTCTGCACTTACACATGCTGTTATTATTCATATCCTAATAAAACCCTAACTCAACCCACCGCCTACTTCCCTTTTATCCAAGCTCTATGAATAAGATGTCTACTTCCAGAGTCTCAGCTTAATCTCCTCTAGTGCTCTCCTTGATTCTCTCCATGCAACCTAAACTGCCCTTGAAGTTACTCATAACTCTTCCTTTCCAAGTCTCCTCTCCATATTCATTCTTCACAATCACTCTCCTGTATTTGATGTTGTGGAGAACCCTCTTTTCCTTAGGCATCTGTGACTGTTCTTTGCTTGTTTGCCACCTACTTTGGTAACTGCTCCATCATTACCTTTACATTCCTCCTTCCTCTTCCTCTGCACTTGAATTGCTCAGTCAGTCTCCCTTTTCCCCTCCTTTTTTCCCTTCTATACTAGCTCTCTGGTGGCCTAATCGCCTCCCGCTCTCATCAGCTCTGCGCTAATTACTCTCAAATCTTTCTCTCCTCATTACCTCTTTGCCCTCTGGGCAGACTCCCATCTCTACTTGTTGCTCTTATATTACCTCAAGGATTTCTTACACCTCCATAAAATCAATCTTGAGAAAAAACAAACTCCTCATCTTTCCTGCTAAAATCTCTCCTCTGCCTCCTTCTCCGTCACCACTGACAATCCCTTCATTATCCACCCAGTCATTCAACATGCACTGTTGTTGTGAGGATTTGCCATTATCTCTGTGATAAGAAAAAAAGAAAACTTAACAGGAATATTTACCAGCTGGAAGGAACAGAAATGCAGCAGAGAGCAGCCAAATGGACACTATCTTTGCCAAATGGAAAGGCCAACAATCAGAAAAGCATGTTGGGAAAGATAATCAACATATTCAGCCAGTTATCATTACTATTCATTATTTGTACTATAGTAACACCTACTTGAAATATTCATAATTCTAATAAGGGAATGGATATGATCAGCTTTGCAGTCTGACAGCTAGTTTTCTCCTTAAGAGACTCTCAATAATTGCAATATAGACATTCTCGCAGCGATATGTAAAACTTACCAAAAAAAAGAAAAGAAATTATATACCTGTAGAAGCAAGTTTCGATGCTTTGTGACAATCCAACATAAATATACTATATGTGCATCAATAACTTCTGTCATTAGATGTTGAAACTAAAAGAAGCTGCATCATATTATTTCTAATGTACTTTAATGAAGACAACTGCCCTATGGGGAAAAAAAGTTTCAAGGAGTGTTCCATTCACTATTATTAAAGTGAACAGATTTTTAACATGGTAACTACTGCCAAAAGCACCGCTAACAGATTATTTTCAAAATCTCAAGCAGCAAAAAAAATCTTATAAAGCTCTGGTGAGCTGTAAAAATCTGATGTTTGTTGAACCTTTGGCTAAGTGGTGCCAAAGGAAGTATAAATCAACTACTTTGCCTAAAATGGCTTTTTAAGAAAATCCCTCAGAGTTTGCTGTAGATGAATTAACAAGCAATTGGTTGTAGAGGGAGTTCTCTGTACATGGCAAGCTAATGAAATCTGACAGGTTGAATGGTGCAAAAATAATGGGCTGAGCTGTCCACTGACTGTAAAGCAGAAGCTGATTAATGTTAAGATTTTGGAAAAAAAACAAAAACCCCAAAATTGGGTCAAAAGGACCTATGTGTTCAGTTTAAAGGTTCAGTTGAAAAGGTTCAATTTTCTTACTAAAGCATTTATCTAATTCAAGAAGAACAGTACTGTCTACTTTATGTTTATATCATCACTGTGTAATTCACCATTGCCTCGATTCTCATGGTATCATTCACCTCTCCACTCTAAGTGTGAGCATACAAATATAGTTATATGTAGGCATTGTAATATAATACCAGAAATTCTCTATGATGCAGTGATGATAGAATCTCTATGCTGAACTGAATCAGAACACGACCATTCCTTAGAATAACATTTCAAAAATACAGATATGTCCTGAATCAGACTGCAGAAGTCGAAGAGTTACAATAATAATAAGATCAACCCACCAGTTTAAAGAATTGTTGAGGACAATTTGGTGCTTTTAAAATAATGGGCTGCTGTCAGCAAAACTATATGTAAGAAAAAATACACAAGAGATGTGAGAATGGTGATTGACCTTTGGCTGACCCAGAAGGAAGACACATAGTGAGCTATATAATCGACAAAAGCTATCTCCCCATAACCACAACTCAGGTGCCAGCCAATGCAAGGAGTTCTCCTTATCCACCACAAAAAAAGATTTGAAAGTTCCACAGGGTCATACTAGAGCCAAAGATAGAATCTGAATAGAATAAGGTGACCACATAGTTTTGCCAAGTTGACCCAATCACAGGAGACTCAGAAAGCGCAGATAGAAGTGCTTTTTACCACAAGAGGTATTAAGTGCTAACATCAGTAAGATGCAACTGACAAAGCCCAGTGAGAGCTGTCAGGGTACAGAACACGAGGATAGGGTGTTCTCAATGGAAAGCTCTCAAATTTGAAACACTACCTTGCCAGCAATCAGATTTGGTTGTGACTTGCCACTCTCAAAACACAACACAAAACTTGCTTCTTTCTCTCAATAAGGAGTACTGTATAATAGGTCAATGACATTTTTCCCTTTGCAAAGAGAAATCTATCACCAAGCACACCCCATATAAATACAACATAGCTTTAAAAGGAGCAGAGAATTTGGGACCCGATCCTACAAACACTTAAACATGTGTATACCTTTATTTGCATAGTTTTAAATGGGACTACTTCTGTGAATTAAGTTACGAGCTCACTTAAATTTTGTATGATCAAGTCTATGGTCTTTAACTGGTAGAATTGTTTGGACAATTTTCATTAAACATTTATGGGTGAAAATAGAAGGAAATTACATACATTTCAGTGATACATTCTTCATATTTTTCTATCAGTTCTATTAATTAGAAATCAATTATTCTTTTTTAAATCCTTGTATCAGACTCCTAGATACTGATGTGCAAGGCACATCAGGGATAGATTAGAATAGGTTTATTGAGGTATGGAGACCACTCCAGCATTGCTCTGAATTGCTGTCACTAGAGCATTTCTTAAAGTGTGGGTGGGAGGAGGTGAGGGTTGGCAACTCCAGCCAGGAAAACAAAAATTAAAAAACAGAGCAGGTTGATTGAGTAGTACACTGCAAATGCTGTATTGCCAAAGTTGCTGCTTTCAGATTATGATCACTGTAAGCACTGCACTAGAAACAGAAAGTAAGGAGACTAGGCAAATAGCCAATTTTCTGGTGAGAGTGAGAAAATGGGTACCACGTTCAGAGACTTAAAGCTGATCTCTGCTATTCATAAACTCCACAGTTTACACAAAATTAATTTAACAGGTTGTGAGAGAAAGTGATGGACCGGAAGTAGTAGATGTCAGAGGGCCCTTCATGTTTTATCCTGAAAGAATGCAAAGATTAACAAGATGCAAGACGGGAGGATGTGGTAAATCAGAATTTCTTGCCAAAAGCAGATGCCATAACTAATATGCCTGACAAATGTCTTAGTGCCTTTAATTATGCAGTTCATCCATTCTTCATCATTATTATTTATTATTTGTATTACAGGTGTGCCCAAAGGCCTCATTGAACACTGTTTGTAAACAAAAAAGCACATCACACTCAGTACAATCTATCAGCTAGAAACCAGAGAACAACTCATATGTACACTTAGTTTCCAGCCTCTTCAAATATGCTGATGTGAAACATGTTTCTAGTTAGATAACTAAAATGTGTAAGTATAATGATAAATGGAGTGTAAGAAGGTTTTCCATTCATTGTGGGTGCCATTCACAGTAATAGACAGTTTATCCATGTCTGGAAGAGGCATTCCTTTCTTGAAAGTTTAGCTCAGAAGTCCAAAAATGAATGAGAACCAGGCAGATACTACTTTATCACAATGGCCAACCTGTTAGAAACAATTAGAAAAAAAGCTGTTTGAACTAGCACAGGAGACACAATCAAAGCATTAAGTCATCAGATGCAGTTAGTGAAGCAGTTTATCTGGTCGAAGTGATCAAATCTGACCTATTGTTACATGAACCTTAGTAATACTTTCTGAAAATGGAAAAAGATGCCTATTAACAGTGTCAAATAGCGTTCTTAAGATGATAAAAATTCCAAGACAGAATAAAATGCATGCTGAGACAGATGGACTAAAATCATCTCGAAATTGACTTTACAAACCAGGTAATCTAACTTCCAGAGACCATCCTGAACTTCAGATTGAATGAAATGGAAAAAGTCAGTTTTGACCACCCAGCATGCAAACAAAGGTATCACAAATTATATGTTGATTAAATGCAGTTGCAACTATTAACTTTTGTGAAAAATCAAGCAGCTATAGGAGCCCTACTCCCATCTGTAGGAAATCCCACACTGGCACCGTTAGATACTCTATACCTTTTGGACTACTGATGGCTAGATTTTGTTTTAGTCACATCATATTTTAATATTCAGTCCCAAGCCTATGAATGATAAGGGAGACAAGGAGTAGCAGAAGAAAGGTGCCATTTGATTGGGGAGGGTGGAAGGCAATGGTAAGGAGGAGATGGCTGACCAGGGGCAGATGGCAAGAGGACATAAAATAGGAAGCAACTGGAGAAAGGAAAAATCATGGCACTAACAAGACATACCTCACCCTTGGCTTTAGTCATTTTGCTAGTAAGTTGCGTGTATGTCCATTGTTTCCTTTGTTCTATCATATTTTTCAAACCTTTTTAATTTTCTATTTAGATCCTAAACACTTTGAGGCAGGGATCTGTCTAATTCTATATACATGAGGTATCTAGCACATTTTGGCACTCAATAAAATAATAAATGATAATAATACCAAAGCTGTTCCTAGATTTATTTATTTTTAATAAAAAAATTCTTATGGGAAAGATTTATTCTTTTAAGATAAATGAATTGATGTCTGGTTGGGGAAAAAACAAAAAAACAAAAAAGCAAACCCGTATTTAAACTAATCCTAGGGACAGAGAACAAGATCCAAAGGTTTTGTATAATTTTCCTCCCTAAAGCATGTGCTCCAGTGAAGTGGTTATCTAAGGTCCATTCCTACTCCATGGAAGTCCATAGCTTATTATTTCTTAAAGATGGATTAGAACTGCGGTTCTCAAACTGTGGATTGGGACCTCAAAGTGGATCACAACCCAGTTTTAATGGTGTCACCAGGGCTGGTTTAGACTTGCTGGGGCCCGAGCCTCACTGTCTGGGACTAAAGGCTGAGGGCTTCAGCATTGGGCAGTGGGGCTCAGATTACAGGCCCCCTGCCTGGGGCTTAACCTCTTGGGCTTCAGCTTCCTCCTCCCCCACCCCCCCGCCCCGGGCAGTGGGGCTTTGGCTTTTACTCCCCTCTCCCCAAGGCAGCAGGGCTCGGGTGGGCTCAGGCTTCAGTCCCCCCTCATGGGGTCATGTAGCAATTTTTGTTGTCAGAAGGGGGTTGTGGTGCAATGAATTTTGAGAACCCCCTGGATTAGAATATGCAAAAATAATTACAAGGGGGCATATCTTCATCTTGTGTAATTTGTCATAGATAATGGAGCTATGTCAATGTACACCAGCTGAGGATTTACCCTCGAGATACTAGCCAACTGTTTAAAGGGAAGAACTGCTTAACTCTGTCATGACACATGAAACTCCATTATCACACAACAAACTATGGGCAATGCAGGCACTACTGACACGATTAAGTGTAAAAGTTCAGCAGGCTTGAACATAGTTTGGCAGACTGCACTGAACTTCTATCATACAGATGAAATAATACACTGGCGTGAAAGAACAGATTGAGAGACTCAGCAGGAATCTCTTTTAAATCCTGTGTATTGCGAGGACAGCCATTCCAAAAACCTGCAACTAAAGGTGTGAATGTGTTAATTAAGATCAAAAGATATTCTGATGATTAATAATATTTTTATGAACCTGCTCACTTGGAGTCTGACATCCTCTAACATAAGTAAAATACAATTTAAGGCTACAATACATAGACTTAGAATGTAGGACAGACCCAAAATACTCATTTAGCTAATTTCTAACTAATTGATTGTAAGTCCTCTGGGACAGGAACCATCTTTTTGTTCTGTGTTTGTACAGTGCCTGCCACAATGAGATCTGGATCCATGACTGGGGCTCCTACACATTAGTGCAATACAAATAATAAATAATAATAGTAATGGCCATTCTATCCTGGTAAGCATAGTCCTCTATTTTTTCCATCTTTTTCTGAACACTATAGTACATTACAGTCTCATGAAAAAAAAAAAGACTATAAAACCAAGAAATTCTATCTTCTAAACACTCACATAAGTGAGATTGGAGAGAAGGGAAGAAGTTTTATCTTGGGAAAGTGGAGAGGTCTAGATCTAGTGAGTTTTTCATACTGGTGAGTTTTGTATGTGTTTATAATGGCTGTACAACAAATAGAGCAAATAAATATATGTACAGGAATCTGACATTCTAGATCCTCAACCCTCCAGTGTTGTAAATGGGGAAGCACTACACCAACCTGCACCTGATGCCATAACACTCGGAATATACCCTGGAATTTCCACACACAAAACCCACTGGGACTAATAAGAAAAGTCTGTCATCTGAACATGGAAATGTTAAAGTTTAATACTTGAAAAGTTTCACATATAAGGGAGGTCAGAGTCTGCTAATCAGGTTCTTATTGACTACCCAGTAGAGCATCATTATACCATTTCACTCTAAAAGAAAAATAGTAAGATTTCAAAATTAACATCACTGACAAGGCAACAGTAGAGGTAATAATTTATATTAATTTATCTTTCCACTGTCATGGATATTACATTGTTTCAGTTGTGCATAGGAAACAAGAACTCAATTTAATAATGAACCACTATGATTGATAAGAAGAGCATTAAAACTAGGAGATGAGGGGAGAAGATTGGGAGAGACTCAGGAAATTGGCTTCACAGAAGAATGGGTATATAGAATGGAAATTACCACATCTGGAGGTGGGAGAAAAACTTAAGGGATTGAGCTCAATTCGGTATAAGAGAATAATTTCCCATCGCAGAATGCTGAAAAAATTGGCACATGAGATTGCTAGTCTGGTAGCAAGAATGTTTCATGAATCCATGTATCTATCTATCTATCTGCTTGCAGGGGAGGAGGCTGGCTGAAGAATAGATAACATCAGACCTATATTTAAGAAAAAGTGGGGGTAGGGAAGTGATCTGGGCCATTACAGTGAAGAGGCTTTAGAACAAATTGTGAAGAAAAGAATAATTAAATTAAGGGAGGTAAATGGTAAAGGGGAAGTAATACAACCAAAATAGATCATGCCAGACTAACCTGATTTCCTTCTTTGAGAAAATAACGGATCTTTTAGATAAGGGAAATGCAGTGGATCTAATATACTTGGAGTTCAGTAAAGCATTTGACATCATACCACATCGGAAATCATTAGTTAAACCAGGGGTCTCAAATTCAAATGACCACGAGGGCCACATGAGGATTAGTACATTGGCCCGAGGGCCGTATTACTGACAGCTACCCCCCCACCGCCCTCGGCCACGCCCCCACTCCACCCCTTCCATGAGGCCTCACCCCTTCCCCGAAATCCCCACCCCAACTCTGCCCCCTCCCTGCCCCCAGGAGGTGCAGGAGGGGTGCGGGATGCGGCAGGGGGGTCAGGGTGCAGGGTGTGGCTGGGGGCTCACGGCAGGGGATCGGGGTGCAGGAGGGGTACGGGGTGCAGCAGGGGGCTCAGGGCAGGGGGTCAGGGTGCTGGAGGGGTGCAGTGTGTGGCAGGGGGCTCAGGGCAGGGGGTCAGGGTGCAGGAGGGGTGCGAGCTCTGGTCTGGCATGCACTGGGGGCAAGTTCCCTGCCTGCACTGCCCTGCCCCTGCGCTGCTCCAGGAAGAGGCTGGAACCGGAGGAGGAGGGGCACAGGGGTCTGTGTCACTGTTGCATCCAGGCACCGCCCCCAGCAGCTCCCATTGGCCGCGGAACCCCATTCCTGGCCAATGGGAGCTTCTGGGGGTGGTGCCTGGACGCAACAGTGACACAGACCCCTGTGCCCCTCCTCCCCCAGGTTCCAGGAGCTTGCCGGAGCGGCGCAGGGGCAGGGCGGCCAGGCAGGAGCCTGCCCTGCCCCCAGTGCGCGTTGGGTCGGAGCCGCTGTACGTAAACGCTGGTGGGGGCCATGGGGAGCTCACGGGCCACAGAAAATAACCCCACGGGCCGCATGTGGCCCGCGGGCTGCGTGTTTGAGACCCCTGAGTTAAACTAAAGAAGATGGGGATTAATATAAGAATTATAAGGTGGCTGAAGAACTGGCTAAGGGGGAGAAGGTAATGGGTTGTACTGAAAGATGAACTATGGGACTGGAGGGAAGTTACTAGTGGAGTTCCTCAGGGATCCGTCTTGAGATCCATATTATTTAATATTTTCATTAATGATCTTGGCACAAAAAGTAGGAGTGTGCTAGTTAAATTTGCTGATGATACAAAGTTGGGAGGCATCGTCAATACAGAGGAAGATCAGAATATTACACAGGAAGAGCTGTGTGACCTTGAAGACTGGAGTGACAGAATTGGGATGAAATTCAATAGTGTAAAGCACAAGGCCATGCACTTGCGCTTTAATAAGAATTTCTGCTACAAACTGGGGTCTCATCAGTTGAAAGTGACAGAGGAGGAGAAAGACCTGGGTGAATTTGCTGATGACAGGGTGACAATGAGCCATCAGTGTGGTGCAGCTGTGAAAAAGGCAAATGTAATCCTAGGATGCATCAGGCAAGGCATTTCCAATAGTGACAGACAAGTATTAATGCCACTGTAAATGGCACTGGTAAAACCTCATCTGGAATACTGCATACAATTCTGGTCATCTATGCTCTAGAAAGGTGAATCTAAACTAGAACAGGTGCAGAGAAGAGCTACTAGGATGATCAGAGGAACGATGGGCCTATCTTATGTTATTAAAGCTCATGTTTCAGTTCAGCCATCCACCTGCAGGGGTCAGGAAAGCATTCTCTCCCCAGATTCTCCCTAAAGCTATTTTGTTTTGGCTTGGTTTGTTCTCCTTCCTCTGAAGTATCACAGGCATTGGACAGGGAGGGCCAGGGCTTTGAGGTCATACTGAGTATTCTTTCTCTTTCAGGGCTGGCTGGTTCTTGCTCATGGTCCCAGGGTCTAACTGATCCCCATATGTCGGTTCAGAGAGGAATTTTCCCTTGGTCAAATTGGCAGTGACCTTGGGGGGTGGGGGGGGAGTGTTTCACCTTCCTTTGCAGTGTGAAGCAGGTCACTTGCCAGGACTACCTTGGTGTATCCCACTTAGTCAATTCCCTGCCATTGCAGGGGCCACGCATATTGGGCACAGGCGCCAACTTTTGCTGCAGCCCTCCCGGCCTGACTCCACCCCTACCCCAAAGTCCCCACCCAAACTCTGCCCCTCCCTGCCCCTATTGGACCCCTCCCCAAATCCCCACCTCAGCCCCGCCTCCTCCCCCGAGCGTGCCACGTTCCCCCTCTTCCCCACTCCCTCCCAGGCTTGCTGCGAGTGCTAAACAGGGAGGAGAAACAGGACTCAGGGGAGGAGGAGGAGGAGCGGAGGGAACTGCTGGTGAGTGCTCTGCACCCACCAGTTTTTCCCTGTAGGTGCTCCAGCCCCAGAGCACCTAAGCAGTCAGCGCCTATGATTGGACAGCCCCTATTATTCTCTGCCTGTGAGACAACAGTTTAGTCTCTTGAGAGCTGTAACACTTTATTCTAATTTTAGTTGTTGGATTTAGTTTCTATTGCTGGGTGTTGGTGGTGGCCTGTTCCACCTAGAGATTTTTTATCATTAAACACATTTTATAAATAACTTACAATGGCTTAGACTAAATACAAGTTCCATCAGTCAGTCTTTTTACTCCACTCTTTACTCCTAAAGTACTCAAGCTGTGTTTTTAAGATTTAACACATAAGACTTATTTGAGTCAAATACAGGCTAGAATTTAATCAGGGACTAGGATATAACCTAAATGTCAGTAATCAAAATACAAATATAAGAGCAGTGCTACATTTCTGCCCTGGCTACCCAATACTATAATATCACTTAAAATATACTTTTTGGTATCAATATTAACTAATTTTATTGTAAACCATTAACAGATTAAACAATGATTGTGCACTATTTGCATCTTCTCATTTACGTAGGCCTTTCTGCTTTACTTTCACCTATGAATTATTTCTGTAATATGGGCATGTGAAGTAATTGAACTATTTCCTCATATGACACAAGCTCATCATATATGTTCCATTTCATTCTCCTGCACTAAAGGTTACCCAGCTCATGCTTTAATTTTTCAGTGTAATGCTTAGGGTTTTTAAAAGGGCATCAATTTTTTTGTAAACAACATTACTTTGGGATGCCAGTGGAGCTTCATTAAAAGAAGTTTTGAACCTTAACTCTTTTTAAATGCAGTTTGTTGTTTGCAAATTCATAGTTAAATTGCAAGATTCTACTAAGACTAAGCTTTGTGGGGCAGGAATTGAGTCTCCTTCCACGTCATGTACAGCATCAAGCTTGCTCTGGCTGCACAATAATAAAGTATGGATGTAAAGTGCTGTGTAAATTAACTATATTATATACTTTGGTTCTTGGGTTTTTTGTATTAATAATTATTGATATTTGTAATTCTCTTTAGAATACTTTATAATTATCTTCACTGTTTTGATGAGCCACTAGTCTTAGGGTAATTATGAATTACTAATATCCAGATTTGAAAGGGTCAGTTCAGTGAGTGTGTCAAAAATTTAACCTGGAATGGTTCCAGCCGGTACAAAATACAGACACCTGACAACTATGGGCAATAAGTGAGTTTACAACTACAACTTTTGCTTTACAGCTTCAGTTTGCCATAGACCTGAACCAAGGCCAAACAAAGGCAAAAGTCAGGTTGAGGGTGTTCTGTAGGGTAACCAATGGTCTGTATTAGAAAGGATACTAAAGCTTCTGCACTTTTAAATGTCACACAAAGCAGCTGGAACATATTTGAAATGCCTCACATAAAAAATACGACTCCAAAAAACAAGGCTAAAACCTTGTTTGCCCATTGTTTACTTCTGCGTAAGCACCCAGTCAACAGCTGCTGAGGTGATAAGACATCCCTACATTGTGTGGCTATGGAGGATTCTGTTTAGTGGTGACCTTTGTACTTTAGCTCCCAGGAGACAAAGCACTGAAAGTTGGAGAGGTAAGGACTGCACTCAACAAGCAATGCCGATTACTCTGTTCTGAACTCTGACTTCTAGCCAAATGTTGATCCTTGCCGCTAGCAAAGAAGGGAACAATATTCATATGGCGAGCTGTGAGATTTTGAGATGGTACAGCTATATGTAAGGCAGTGGAGCCAGAGAGCAGCTGCTCTAGATTGCATGCTCCTCTTTGAATCCCACAATCAACTCTGAAGCTCATGTTGCTCAGAGCGTCATTAACTCCATGCACTGTGTATCCCTGTGGGGGTTAATGCACAGCCAAGGAGACATTGGAGGGGAGACTGAGCAACCTGTGCAGCAAGAGCCAGGAGGGGGATCCACAACATCAAGCAGCCCTAGGATCATCAGGGCTAGTACAAGGGGTTCCTCGTAAATATCTGAGCTCTACAAAAATGATAGGCACAAACTTGGAGCAGAGAATGGTCCCTGTGACTCTGTTGTTCCAACCCACCACTAACTGAGGCAAAAAAATGTCAAATTTAGTTTTCCCCTTTCTCCACATTGCTGCTTGGAAAAGGATTATTTGCTTTATAGTACTGTATATGCTGCAAGCAAGACACTGACTTCTCCTCTGGCCTTTCAATAGGATTCCCTTGTGGAGCGGCACACACCTTGTTTGTAACTGCTAGGTTTCTACTTGTGCACAAAGAACATATGGATTAATGAATTGCCTTTAAATACTATTGGCAAGTGCCTGGAACATCTTTGGCATTCATAACAGAAGAGACGGCTCATTTTGGCCTCCCAGAGAGAGCTGAAGGTTAAAAAGCAAATGAAGGGCAAGCAAAGAACAAACCACAGAATTAGCCTAAAGGCTTCTTAAGGTCATTGTCTTTAGATGCGGAATTTTATACATATGGAGAAAAAAAAACCCAAAAAGTAATATGTGGAGAGTAACAAATATCTCTGCTTTTTAATATAGGTAAGTTTCTAAGAAGGAAATTAAAGAGCAACTTGAAATAACTGCAGTTATGACAAAATGAACTTTTACTGAGTAGGTACAACCTAAAGAATTAAAATGAGATTCTCACAATAACCCGCCATTATGAATATCTCACACTCTATGACGACACTGATGAGGAAGAATTAGTTGGAAACAAGACACACAAGAAGGAAATGTTAATCTCAAGCTGTAGGAAATTGAGAAACATGTTTTGTTGACATGGGGCCTGACCTAAAGTTAAGTCAAGACAATTTACAGCTATCATGAAACACATTTTACATTATATTTTTCCTCCACACCTAAATAGAGTCTGGCTGTCACAGATCCAGTCAAGTACCCCATCTTGGCCACTCACCAGACTGCTGGGAGAGGATCAAACAGTTTTAAACTTCCAGAGTCTGAACCCTGTCTTAGGGTACACACTCAAGGTGCAGATCCTCTACCGAGCACCCCCTTCTGAAAGCAGAAACCTCAGTCTTGCCCATTACCAGTGCTGACCCACTCAGACTCCTTTCTTAGCTCAAACACACCTGCTCCAAAAATTCCAGCCATGTGCGTGTTCTAGGTCCGCAGGTTAACTCTTCAAATGGCACACAGTAAGCATAAGACATAAAATGCATACGATAGACTTTGCACAGGATTCTAAAATACACAGAGTATATATAAAGACAACAAACAAACATTCTGCATGCAGTGCCCCTGACTCTAGCTCATTCTTCCTTTGAGGGATCATCTGAATTAAAAGGGGGGTTTCCTCCCTGCCACATCAGACTCCTGCAGCAGCTTCCATCTGCTTGAACTGGTGAAAATGGCCAAAGACCATGAACAGATCAGCTCCTGTCTTGTGTAACCTTTCAGTCCCTCAGTCTACAGGATAAGCCTGCTTAGGTGATCCCAGTCATTTACCATGTGACTTCTTTGTCAGGTGACCTCTTTTTTGATGAACCAGTGCTCTTGGGTGGAAGCTAGTCTATTGTTTAGTATGTTTGTATTTGAATGAAGGGCCATCGAGATTTAATAACCCTTTTTGCCAGCCCTGTATCACAACCCTTTTGAACGTTAGTCCAACATGGAGATAAAAGGACAAGACAAATGGCTGCACCTTTAAAATGGAGTTTGCAGCTTGGTCAAGACACGAACAATGAGTTCACAACCTCTCACAAAATTCATGACTTGTACAAAACAGATTCCCCCAAATCATCACAATGCTTTTTATTTACTAGAGGACTCCTTGCATGCTAAAAGTTAAGTACATGTATATGCTTTTTCAGGATTGTAGTCATCACATTCACAGTGACTGCAATGAGCATGCATGGAGTATGCTTGAAGACCACTAAGGGAGTGTCCACGCTGCAATGTGAGCCCAGGGTTAGTAGAACTCGAGTTAGCAGATTCTACGTTTGTTAACATGGGGCTTGAGCATCTACATTAATTTGTAACCCCAGGTTAGTAATAGTTAAACTCTGGGTCCCAACCGGGAGCTCCAATGTCCATGCTGCATTATGTCCAACCACCCATATCCCAGATTTCCTAGCACCCTCCCAAAATGTGGCCATTCTAGCCCTTTGTTCATGGTATAGTGTGGAGAAACCCGACTGTGCACCAACCTAGGGCAGATTTTCTTTGTCCTCTGGATAGTTATGAGCTTATGGGATACTTTTGGCGGATGTCCAGAGCACGAGTCAGGTGGGCCTGCATTTTCCCTGCAAAGCAATATGGATTGGACCCCAACTTGACTCAGGCTTAGATTCTCCGTCCCCCGTTGGGTCCTGGGACCCTGAGTCTGAGCCCTTGGTTAGCATGATTTGTGTGTAGATGGAAGGGGGAGGGGTTAGGCTTGAGCCTGAGTTTGAACCCTAATTTACACTGCAGTGTAAACATATTCCAAGAACCTTCAGCTTGCTCATAGTGTAGCCAGGGGTGAAAGTAAGATAAAAGACTTACCAGTACAGGGGCCTGGCTCCAGGCCCCTGGAAGGGGTGGGGCTGGAGGTCAGCCTCCCCAGCCAGCCCTTCCATGCTGCCCGGCCCACGTCACCCGGGGCTCCGGCAGCGATTTGATGGGCCCGAGGCTCCGGCCATTGCTGCAGTAGCAGTGGTGGCAGCCGGAAGCCCTGGACTCTTAAATCACTGGGCCCTGGGGCAACTGCCCCTTTCTCCCACCCCATCGGCAGGCCTGCTGGTACGGTGCCAACCCATCGGCAGCCCTGGGGAGGGGAGGGGGGCAAAGGGGCGGTGACGTTAAAGTGCTGCCATGGCAGCGTTTTAACGTCGGCTGTGTACGGGCCGTTACCGGTGGCCACTTCTTACTGGTATGCTGTACTGGCCCACTTTCACCTCTGAATGTAGCTGAATGAGTACTAAGCAGCATTTTTTAGACAGGGGAATTTTACAATTGCACTCCACACAATGCCCTCACTTCCTTCCTATCCAACAAAGAGTGAGTCTGGCTCTCTATGTTTGACCTTTACTATACTGGTGGTTCTGGCATCACTGCCATGTTATCCAGCTCATTTCCTGCCTGCACCACTTCTTTGCACACTCTTCAATAGCCAAATGCGTAGGGGGAGAAAATAGAGAGAGAATAATGATTGGAGGCTCAAAATATTAAATGCTCTATTTTTTTACTTTTACGAAGATCTTCAGACAAAAGTCTTAAAGAAACTGTAACAAGGTGATTTTTAAATTGAAGTGAAGCCACATATGAAAGAGAGAGAGAGAGAGAGAGAGAGAGAGAGAACTCCAACATAGCTAACATTTTTAGGTGCTGAATTTGGTGGGGGAGAGGAGGGCAGGAAGAGTTGTTATTTTTTTAACTACATGCAACAGACCACCCCTTCCCTCCACCCCCGAAAAGAAAAATTTGTAAGGAAACACCAAAATAGCTATTTCAAATATATGAATGACAGAAAGGAAAGAAAGCAGCCTTGAAAAGAAAGTTGATAAACTAAGAATATTTTACATGTTCCACATACGGAAATCTCATTATCATCATTCTGAGTTGTGTGTGTGGATGAAGCATAGAATTTCACTTTAAGAGCAGATTCTTACTTGGAGATTTAGGGCAAAACTTTACACTTGTTCACACTCTGTGAAACTCCATCTAAACCAATAGGATTGCATGATATAAAATCAGTACAAAAAGAGTTTTGAATTTATCTCAGGCATTAAAAATTAGAATATGACAAAAACAGCAGAGTAGAAGAAACAAACACACAAACATGACAAAACCTAAACAAACTTCTGCTTTGAGGGTTATGGATTTTTGGTTTTTTAAATAACACTCTTCTCTCCCAGATTTGGGACCAGACACTTAGCTGGTGAAAATCAGAACACTATCATTGATTACGCCAATGTACAGAACCTGAGGAACGAGCCCTTTATTTTAAAAATAGTATCCACTAGTAAATGTCTGCTGAAACTAATTTGAAGAAATTGATAAATAAAGTTGTAAACCAAGAACAACATTTTCTGTGCACCTGCAATCTCCCCCAAATGCAGCCTCAATTTTGCTCTCTCGGGTTGGTAATTTCAGTAGGCAGAGGAATTGTATATTGTTTTTAATGCAACAGAGGCGGTTTAATTTAGGAGGGTATTCTGCCCCTAATTCTGTATCCACACTGTAACCTCAAAAGAGTGTAAATTCTTCAGTGATTACCTTTAAATCAGAATATTCATTGTCTGTTAAAATTAGCATCAAATTAGCAAAGTAACAGTAACGGCATAATATAATGAACTGCTCTTAACAGCTTTTGATGTCTACGGTGTGAAGAAGTAGGACGAGAATTATAGTAACATGCATTACTAGCATTATCTGCTACTATTTTAGTGCCAGGCCATGCCCTTGATCCACGACTGAACTCCCTTGTTGTCAGTGGGATTTTGACAAAAAGA
Source organism: Macrochelys suwanniensis (assembly GCA_033296515.1). Classification (NCBI taxonomy): domain Eukaryota; kingdom Metazoa; phylum Chordata; order Testudines; family Chelydridae; genus Macrochelys; species Macrochelys suwanniensis. The sequence continues at coordinate 82,030,020 of CM065779.1, forward strand.
TTGAGGGCAGTAACTGACCCTCAGATTGCATTTTATCCTGCTCACAAGAAAATAAAACAATTTAATCAAATGCTTAAAATGATTCTTAAACTAAAGAATCCCTGTATTTCTCACTGTAAATAGGTCTCATGGAAATCTTTCAGTGGGAACATCTGAAGGCCAAATCAAGGACAATATTCGCTTTTGAAGCTGTTCAAAGGAAGATGACGTTTAAAAACTGCTATGAGTTAATCCAGCTGACTTTCACAGGTCAGTTTAATTTCAGTTTATGAATGTTTAAAAATAAATATTTGCTCCCTTTGATTTGACATCACTATATTGTTGTAAACATGCCTAGAATGTGAAACAATGAATTAACATGGCAGAGGAAGCCTAAGCAGTAGGAATAGATGAACCATCTGAATGGAATAATCCCTTTTGTCCCACACATGTCGATAGCTGACTAAAAAAGCAACACAAAACACAAGGAAAGGAAGATAAAAGTATAAGCAAAATTGCTTTAAGTTTTTTAGACTCCTTGTCTTAGTAGGTGAATCTCAAAGGGTTAAAAGGTTTGGGGTATGATTAAAACGAGTGATTACAGGGGAATGTCAGACACAGCAGAATTCTAAACACACCAATCAATTCTCTGTCCCCATTACATTGTGCTAATTGCCTAGCAGAGTCACTTAGAACAGCATTCTCTTTAGTTTCTGGAGACCATTACTGACTGATGAGTGAGTTTATAATCCCTGCCCAGGGTATTCTTGAGGTCAGTATCTTGTCCACACAATATCACATTTTACACAGCAACACAAACCTGGGTCTCACATTAGGCACTCTGACCACTCCTTCAGACTTATTTTCCCAACAAGGCAGGAGGGGAGGGAAGCAGTCCTCGCGTGTTTACAGGTGCTATTTAGTACAATTTGGCCCTATTTTACCAATCATAGAATCAGAGAATCAGAGAATCTCAGGGTTGGAAGGGACCTCAGGAGGTCATCTAGTCCAACCCCCTGCTCAAAGCAGGACCAAACCCAATTAGATCATCCCAGCCAGGGCTTTGTCAAGCCTGACCTTAAAAACATCTAAGGAAGGAGATTCCACCACCTCCCTAGGTAACCCATTCCAGTGCTTCACCACCCTATTAGTGAAAAAGTTTTTCCTAATATCCAACCTAAACCTCCCCCTCTGCAACTTGAGACCATTACTCCTTGTTCTGTCATCTTCTACCACTGAGAACAGTCTAGATCCATCCTCTTTGGAACCCCCTTTCAGGTAGTTGAAAGCAGCTATCAAATCCCCCCTCATTCTTCTCTTCTGCAGGCTAAACAATCCCAGTTCCCTCAGCCTCTCCTCATAAGTCATGTGCTCGAGCCCCCTAATCATTTTTGTTGCCCTCCGTTGGACTCTTTCCAATTTATCCACATCCTTCTTGTAGTGTGGGGCCCAAAACTGGACACAGTACTCCAAATGAGGCCTCACCAGTGCCGAATAGAGGGGAATAATCACGTCCCTCCATCTGCTGGAAATGCCCCTACTTATACAGCCCAAAATGCCGTTAGCCTTCTTGGCAACAAGGGCACACTGTTGACTCATATTCAGCTTTTCGTCCACCGTAACCCCTAGGTCCTTTTCTGCAGAACTGCTGCCCAGCCATTCGGTCCCTAGTCTGTAGGAGTGCATGGGATTCTTCCGCCCTAAGTGCAGGACTCTGCACTTGTCCTTGTTGAACCTCATCAGATTTCTTTTGGCCCAATCCTCTAATTTGTCTAGGTCCCTCTGTATCCTGTCCCTACCCTCCAGCGTATCAACCACTCCTCCCAGTTTAGTGTCATCTGCAAACTTGCTAAGGGTGCAGTCCACACCATCCTCCAGATCGTTGATGAAGATATTGAACAAAACCGGCCCCAGCACCGACCCTTGGGGCACTCCACTTGATACCGGCTGCCAACTAGACATGGAGCCATTGATCACTACCCGTTGAGCACGACCATCCAGCCAGTTTTCTATCCACCTTACCGTGCATTCATCCAGCCCATACTTCCTTAACTTGCTGGCAAGAACACTGTGGGAGACTGTATCAAAAGCTTTGCTAAATAAAAGACTACTTTCCAAGGAGCTGAATTACCCTTTCCAAAGTCTGTTTCTCTTGGCTCTAGTTCAACTAGAACTGTTTTACAGAACGCTCAACATTGTGATTTACTCAACGTGCATCATGGAATCCTAGTAATTACATTTGCGAGATTTACTTGTCCAAGTTTTACAGCAAAATGAAGTCTCGCAAAAGAAGGAGAAAGCTGTTTTCAAGTTTATTGTCATGGCCAGGGATTTTACAATCTGTTTTGCTGGCACAAGAACCTTCTGTATGTGGCAACAAACAGTGTGAATAATAAAATCTTAGAACTTTGTGTAAAAAGCTGCTTGTGTGCAAGGATGATACTTCCCAAGCCCAAGGTTGGTTTCTACAAATTGTTAGGGGATTTTTGTTTTTATGGAAAAATACGATAATGAATTTGTCCAACAGAAGTTGACAGAATTGCAGTGGAATTGCAGAATTGCAGTGGATTATGCAGTGGAAACAAAACAAAAAATCAAAACAAAACAAAAATCTTGAGTATCTCAAACAAACCATGCCACGTGTACATCACATTGTAGTGACTACCAGGCTACCATACTTTAAAAAAAAAAAAAAAAAAAGTCACTAGTTATTTATTCAAGGGAGAGAAAACTAGTATTTACTACTTTGTTTATTATTAAACAATCTGCACATAGAGATGCAGGCCTGATTTTCATATAGACCTTGAACCAGCTTCTGATCCCATTGAAATCAATGAGAGCTTTGTCATTAGAGATGAAAAAGACCAATTAGGTTACTGTATCTAGTTCACTCTCTAACAGTAAAGGATGATATTCAGAGAAGGCTTTCTAGTGCTTTCTCCAGTTCACTGTTAAATAACTCACTTATACCACTTTCCTTTACAAGCCTGTTCAACATTGACACAGATCACACTGCTAGGAAGTTTTCCCCCTTTTCCGGATATTTTCCCTAACTATTTCCCTCTCTTAATTACATCCCATTATACTTATATTTTCACCCTAAGCAAATCCTCTCTCATATTAGTGTTTGAATCTTTCAAATATGTGTAGAGGGCAAAATACAGTACAGATGTATTTTGAAACTGCTCAGTGCATTCCATATTATCCTTACAATATCAGTTTTCCTCCTCTTGAGCAATGTAATCTCCCACTGCCCCACACATAGACACTCAACCTGTTCTGTGTTTTGCTTATATTTTTCTCAGTACAAACCTGGTCTAATAGCAAGCAGAAAGAAAGAAAGCAATACATCTCTCTCACTCTGAAGCAGAACATAGAACATTCTACAGATCAGGATTTTTACTCATTCTGTTTTGCTACCAGTTGAAATGGAGTATTATGCAGCAGCAAAAGAGGGGGAGAGAGGAACAGAGGAGGGAGAAAGTGTGATCACATCCAGGGGAGGAAGAACAAAGAAGGAGGGGAAAACTCAAAGCATGTAGAAAGAGGAGCATTAGAAAAAAGTCTACCTGGAGTAGTGTTGTTTCAGTTACAACGCTCTCTCCCATGTGGTCCCTTCCCAATACTAAAATGACAGAATAAAACCTTCCACATCTCAGTGTCCAGGAATCCCATGATTATTAAAATTATCATACTTTTTGAGGATAAGGACACTTCAGAATTGTCTTTCAAGTTAATACTCTCATCGGTAAGTTAACCACACATGAGCTACAGTAGGTGTTCTTATCACAGCTGCTTAAGGGAACTCTGCTCAATGATACCCTTCTTCTTGATTTCTCTGTCATACTCCATAATAGCATCCTATTCAAACTGCTTTGCTGACTTTCTACAAGGTAGAACAAAATAAACTTGAAAATAGTACTGGGGGCTATTCTCTGAACACTCAGATATTTCCCTAAATTATGTCATTAGGATGGATCCAACTTTCTTTCACTGCATTTCATAACATTTTTTGGAATCCATTTTGAGTGTGCACTCATGTCTCTATTTTCCATGTTGAACTCTTACACCATGATTCAGTAAGGTACTTAATGACACATTAACTTTAAACATGAGAATAGTTCCAGTGAAGTCAGTGAGACAACACTCATGGTTAAAAGTAAACATATGACTAAGTGCTTTTCTGAACCAGGTCCTATATATCCCTTGGTTTGTTTTCACATAAGGTACAAAAGCATTTTAGTAATGTTTCATTCTAGAACATTATAATCCACTAAAATTTCTGTAAATTTAAAAAGACACTTTCAAGGTTTGGGGCCTTAGAATTTATGTATCAACAACTCTCTCATTTGCTATACAACATACACTAAAGATCTGTTAATGACTCATCAGAAAATATTTTGCTTAGATAACATTTTATCGTATTATCTGTCCTCTCTTCCTATTTGTTTTGTTAGGTTTATTATTGCTAGGCACATTTGCATTAAAAGTTTATTATTTAGGTTTTCATCTGCTCCTGAGGTTTAGTCCTCAATTGAAGTCATAATCCAGTTTGTGACCGTGAACATCAAGCATCAACATCCATGATACTCCTTCCAACATTGGGAAGAACCAATATCAGCCATACCTCCTTTGGTATCAGTAAGAGTGGTTCTGTTTTCTTCTCCTTGGTTGATTCAAGCAAGATCCTTTTGTTAATCTACTCTTGGGAGCCATTAGGTCTTTGGACTGCCATCAGGAACGTAGCTCAAGGCCAGTGCTAGGGTTCATGAGTGTCCTGATTAAATTAAGTCTTCTTACCCTCTTACTTCCTTTTCCTAATCCAGCATCTACATTATCCAGGCCTAAACCCTCAGGTAATACAGATTCATGGAGGCTTTCTGGACCTCTTCATCATCATGGAGCCATGGGTTCCTTTGGCTTTTGTGGTACCTCAATATTTAGAGTCAGAACCAAAGGGCAGATCTCTAAATAGGCTAGACAGATGTCTCCTTCCTGAAAATCTCAACCTAAGGAAATAAGATCTATCAGTCCTCCTGCTGCTGCCAACTCGGCCTCCCCACAACTGTTGGTTTAAACTGAGAGGTCAATAATAGAGAATGAATGTAGATGGGTCTGATGAGCCAGTCAGAAAGACCTTCACCATCCTCATATTTCCCAGAGGAGTTAGGGAGGCTACAATCTCCTCCCATCTTGAATCAGTTATAATTTATATCAAATCCCTTAGAAGAGCTTCAGTATCTTTAACCCACATCTGACAGGTTTCCTATAAGTAGCAGTGGCCCATGAGAAAAAAAACCCAAAACCTAATCTGACAAGGCTTGATCATTTAGATCCATGTCCAAAGATAAAAATGTCTTCTAGTCCTACTGCCCTTTATATTCATTATTGCGGATATCTGGTTTTGAGTACCGAAAGTATGCTTGGCACTTAAATTGCCCCTGCCCAAAGGAGCATACAGTCTAAGGTGAAGAGAAAATAATACAGACCCAAACAGTGCATAGTATGCAAGTATGAGTCAGAGGTGGCATAGGAAACTTGCAATGATCATTTTTGAAAGGATTTACAGAAGTAGTAAATGGGAATTTTAGGTGCACAGGGACTGCAAGTTCATATCTGTAATATCTTTAATTTAATCACAAACTCATTTTCAAGATTCATATTTTCCCTTTACATATTAAGAGTTCCCAGGATAATGGCAAAGGCAAAATTAAGTAATTAAAGTAAGTAATCTGTTTGGACAATTAACAAAGCATTAGTTACTGCATTAAACAGCTTAGCTGCAGCAGATTTTTTTTCCAGAGGTTTGAAGAATCCTTAATCCAAAGAATTTAAAGTAGCAAGGAGCAAAGAACACTGTTAATTAAATCTCTTCAAGAACCTTGCACAATAATACTGTATTTAAGATAGTAAATCAGCAGGCACAATCTACCAATCTTCTGAAGGTTCAGAGCAGGGTACGCAGTGGGGACAGAAGGCCAGCGAGGATAATTGGCGGCATGTGACTTCCAGAAGAGGAAAGAGTACCAGAAAACTCCATGTACCAGAAACACAGATTCAGGTGAGCAACCGTTTTCATGTTCTCTCCACAGGTACTAGTGCAGAGAGTGGAGTGGATGATACATCTGAGGGAACAGAGCAGAAGGAGCCTTCCAATCAGTGGAGTCATGAGATGCACCGTCCTAGCGATGGGGGTTCCACAACCACCACTCCCAAGAGGAGGAGGAGGGTAGTGGTGGTGGTCGGGGACTCTCTCTTCAGGGGGACTGAGTCATCTATCTGCTGTCCTGACCAGGAAAACCGAGAGGTGTGCTGCTTGCCAGGGGCTAGGATTCATGATGTGATGGAGAGACTGCCGAGACTCATCAAGCCCTCAGATCGCTACCTCTTCCTGCTTCTCCACGTGGGCACCAATGATACTGCCAAGAATGACCTTAAGCATATCACTGCAGACTACGTGGCTCTGGGAAGAAGAATAAAGGAGTTTGAGGCACAAGTGGTGTTCTCGTCTATCCTCTCTGTGGCAGGAAAAGGCCGGGGTAGAGACCGTCGAATCGTGGAAGTCAACGAATGGCTACGCAGATGGTGTCGGAGAGAAGGGTTTGGATTCTTTGACCATCGGATGGTGTTCCAAGAAGGAGTGCTAGGCAGAGACGGGCTCCACCTAACGAAGAGAGGGAAGAGCATCTTTGCAAGCAGGCTGGCTAACCTAGTGAGGAGGGCTTTAAACTAGGTTCACTGGGGGAAGGAGACCAAAGCCCCAAGGTAAGTGGGGAAGTGGGATACCGGGAGGAAGCACAAGCAGGTGAGTGCAAGAGGGGAGGGCTCCTGCCCCATACTGGGACAGCAGGACGATCAGTGAGTTATCTTAAATGCTTATACACAAATGCAAGAAGCCTGGGGAACAAGCAGGGAGAACTGGAAGTCCTGGCACAGTCAAGGAATTATGATGTAATTGGAATAACAGAGACTTGGTGGGATAAGTCACATGATTGGAGTACTGTCATGGATGGATATAAACTGTTCAGGAAGGATAGGCAGGGCAGAAAAGGTGGGGGAGTTGCGTTGTATGTAAGAGAGCAGTATGACTGCTCAGAGCTCCAGTATGAAACTGCAGGAAAACCTGAGAGTCTCTGGATTAAATTTAGAAGTGTGAGCAACAAGGGTAACGTCGTGGTGGGAGTCTGCTACAGACCACCAGACCAGGGGGATGAGGTGGACGAGACTTTCTTCCAGCAACTAACAGAAATTGCTAGATCACAGGCCCTGGTTCTCATGGGTGACTTTAATCACCCCGATATCTGCTGGGAGAGCAATACAGCAGTGCACAGACAATCCAGGAAGTTTTTGGAAAGTGTAGGGGACAATTTCCTGGTGCAAGTGCTGGAGGAACCAACTAGGGGAAAAGCTCTTCTTGACCTGCTGCTCACAAACAGGGAAGAAATAGTAGAGGAAGCAATAGTGGATGGGAACCTGGGAGGCAGTGACCATGAGATGGTCGAGTTCAGGATCCTGACACAAGGAAGAAAGGAAAGCAGTAGAACAGAGACCCTGGACTTCAGAAAAGCAGACTTTGACTCCCTCAGGGAACTGATGGGCAAGGTCCCCTGGGAGAATAACATGAGGGGGAAAGGAGTCGAGGAAAGCTGGCTGTATTTTAAAGAATCCTTATTGAGGTTGCAGGAACAAACCATCCCGATGTGTAGAAAGAAAAGTAAATATGGCAGGCGACCAGCTTGGCTTAACAGTGAAATCCTTGCTCGTCTTAAACACAAAAAAGCAGCTTACAAGAAGTGGAAGATTGGACAAATGACCAGGGAGGAGTATAAAAGTATTGCTCAGGCATGCAGGAGTGAAATTAGGAAAGCCAAATCATACTTGGAGTTGCAGCTAGCTGGAGATGTTAGGAGTTACAAGAAGGGTTTCTTCAGGTATGTTAGCAACAAGAAGAAAGTCAAGGAAAGTGTGGGCCCCTTGCTGAATGAGGGAGGGAACCTAGTGACAGAGGATGTGGAGAAAGCTAGTGTACTCAATGCTTTTTTTGCCTCTGTCTTCACAGACAAGGTCAGCTCCCAGACAGCAGCACGATATGGGGAGGAGGTGACCAGCCCTCTGTGGAGAAAGAAGTAGTTTGGGACTATTTAGAAAAGCTGGATGAGCACAAGTAAATGGGGCCGGATGCACTGCATCCGAGGGTGCTAAAGGAGTTGGCCGATGAGATTGCAGAGCCATTGGCCATTATCTTTGAAAAATCATGGCAATCGGGGGAGGTCCCAGATGACTGGAAAAAAGCTAATGTAGTGCCCATCTTTAAAAAAGGGAAGAAGGAAGATCCGGGGAACTACAGGCAAGTCAGTCTCACCTCAGTCCCTGGAAAAATCATGGAACAAGTCCTCAAGGACTCAATTCTGAACCACTTAAAGGAGGGGAAAGTGATCAGGAACAGTCAGCATGGATTCACCAAGGGCAAGTCATGCCTGACTAACCTAATTGCCTTCTATGATGAGATAACCGGCTCTGTGGATGAGGGGAAAGCAGTGGATGTGCTATTTCTTGACTTTAGCAAAGCTTTTGATACAGTCTCCCACATTATTCTTGCCAGCAAGTTAAAGAAGTATGGGCTGGATGAATGGATGGTAAGGTGGATAGAAAACTGGCTAGATGGTCGGGCTCAACGGGTAGTGATCAATGGTTCCATGTCTAGTTGGCAGCCGGTATCAAGTGGAGTGCCCCAAGGGTCGGTGCTGGGGCCGGTTTTGTTCAATATCTTCATCAACGATCTGGAGGATGGTGTGGACTGCACCCTTAGCAAGTTTGCAGATGACACTAAACTGGGAGGAGTGGTTGATACGCTGGAGGGTAGGGATAGGATACAGAGGGACCTAGACAAATTAGAGGATTGGACCAAAAGAAATATGATGAAGTTCAACAAGGACAAGTGCAGAATCTTGCACTTGGGACGGAAGAATCCCATGCACTGCTACAGACTAGGGACCGAATGGCTGGGCAGCAGTTCTGCAGAAAAGGACCTAGGGGTTACAGTGGACGAAAAGCTGAATATGAGTCAACAGTGTGCCCTTGTTGCCAAGAAGGCTAATGGCATTTTGGGTTGTATAAGTAGGGGCATTTCCAGCAGATCGAGGGACGTGATCATTCCCCTCTATTCGGCACTGGTGAGGCCTCATTTAGAGTAGTGTCCAGTTTTGGGCCCCACACTGCAAGAAGGATGTGGATAAATTGGAAAGAGTCCAGCGGAGGGCAACAAAAATGATTAGGGGCTGGAGCACATGACTTATGAGGAGAGGCTGAGGGAACTGGGATTGTTTAGCCTGCAGAAGAGAAGAATGAGGGGGGATTTGATAGCTGCTTTCAACTACCTGAAAGGGGGTTCCAAAGAGGATGGATCTAGACTGTTCTCAGTGGTAGAAGATGACAGAACAAGGAGTAATGGTCTCAAGTTGCAGAGGGGGAGGTTTAGGCTGGATATTAGGAAAAACTTTTTCACTAGTAGGGTGGTGAAGCACTGGAATGGGTTACCTAGGGAGGTGGTGGAATCTCCTTCCTTAGAGGTTTTTAAGGTCAGGCTTGACAAAGCCCTGGCTGGGATGATTTAGTTGGGGTTGATCCTGCTTTGAGCAGGGGGTTGGACTAGATGACCTCCTGAGGTCCCTTCCAACCCTGAGATTCTATGATTCTATGATTCAGCACTGTAATACTATTAATCAGATGGAATCCTGGTAAAAATGAATTCAACAAAAATAATCGGAAGAAATATTTTCTATGTAAAGATTTCCCACAACTGAGCCATGACAAATGCATGCACATTACTAATAAAATAAAAATGATGTTTTAAAACATTTTATTTCTGATCACCCATACTAATTTGGTTCCCCATCCAGTATTAGAAAGTTGGCTAAACTCTCTCCTAGAGAAACTCCTTTTAAAGTCAATGAAGTTGTACCAGGAATTAATTTGGTCCATATGGATTTATACAGAGAACATTTATTTAAAGTTAATGGCCAGTGTCTAGCTCTTCACCAAACCTAAAAGATATTAGGTTCTAGCCTAGCAACGCATCACCACTGTCTGAAAATAATACTTTGGATACTGATGTAGGCTAACCTATCCAAGGGGAGCTGAAGAAAAGCAAAAATGCTAATATGCTGCTCTAGCTCAACAGCCAGGAATTACAGAGCTGCTCATAGAGTGAAGGGGTGAAAGGTGCCATGTAATGAGAAGTGATCATGGAAGTAGCTTTTGTCCTTTCAGGCTTTCTACATGTACATGCTAAACTTGTTCTTTCCCCACCTCCAATTGGGTCATACCACTGTCAACTCTAGGGGTGAAGTAAATCCACTTATTTGCCCCCAAGACAGATTGGGAAAGGAATAGGTCTTTATAAATAGCTAGGAGTAGGGAGGCACACTCAATCTATCTTATTGATGTTGACAATAGAGGCATCAATTAAGTTTATTGCTGCTGACAATGGAGAGGAGACTACCCACAAGGGCTGCTCAAAAGTTTTCCACTGAAACTGTTTTCAGTCTAAAATTGGGGTTTGCATTAAACAAAATTTTTCATGAAAAGCACCTGCTTTTTGGGAAAATTTTTGGATATTTCATCAAGGAAACAAATGCCTGAAAAGCAAGTTTTTAGCTTTGGACTGAAATATTGCAGTTTTTGGATGGAAAAACATTCATTTTGGACAAAATATGTCAGTTTTTGATGTTTTGATAAAAACATTTCAGGGAAAATTTTGATGAAGAACAAAAAACCCACTTTTGTTTAAATTTACTGTGGCAAATTTCCTACTACTCACATAAGCAGACTGCTTCTGGGACTTCCAGTATTCCTTCTCCACACACTTTTCAACTTCACCTCCCATACAAAGAGTACCTTTTGGAGACTGTATGAAAATCTTCAAGACTGTATATGGCACTTACCCCTCCATCAGCTTGGCCAACAGTTCCTGAGTGGTCAGACAAGGAAAGCATGGGCTTTTTTACCTATTTTTCAAAGGTAACGAACGACCACAGTTCCCATTGACTTCAAATGGAGTTATGAGTGTTCAGCATGTCTGAAAATCAGGCCGTAAATGGTTTCTGTGGCTGACTAATACAAGATTGTACATTAATACTGTACTCTTATTCAGGCTTAGTTGGCATGGCCTACTAACAAGCTATGTTATTGATTAGTCACATGGAATATCAATCAGCAAGGTAAGAACTGATTCCTGTGTTAGGACATGGGGAGGATTTATTTACCTGGAAAGTCCCAACCCAGGAAGTCCTGCTCAGAAAATACTGCCAAACCTGCAGCTGCAGGGGGCTCCATCCCAACAGTGACAGGCTAAGGTGATAATGCAGTTTACCATTCACATTCCAGTGCTCGTGGTATGGAGGACAGGTTGTTTCACAATGAGAGCTCTGCGGACATAAATTGAGTCCCCTTGGGAAAATGCATTAGTTTTGATCAAATTCCCAATTGGACCTCACCCTATAGATCACAAAGCTTCTCCCTGTTTTCATGGCAGAGTTATTTGAAGTAGGGTGAAGGTGTAAGGTCCAGAGAGAAGTATACACATGAATCTTGAGCCTTGCAGATGGCGACCCAATTGAATAGCTTTACAGGAGTCCCAGATTTGTTTGCCTTTCAGCCACCGTGAGGCACCATTCCCATAAATCTGATTGTCATATAGGCTAGTTAAGTGAAGTGAAGCCGAAATCCATCCTTGAAAGGGGAAGAAGACAGTCAGCCACATGCATTGAATTGCCAAAGCAACATAAGGGGATTTAGCTAACTTAATTCATTAATATCAATGAGAGTCTTATGAGTAAATGTGGCGACATGAGTCAAAGGAAAGAATAGTTTATATCCTGTTTTCTACCTTTGCAAGGAATGTCATCTTTAATGATTGAAAAATTGATGTTATACATGTAATGCATAGTACATACATAATCTCTATAAAATATTTATGTAACGATTTTATGGTCAAAATAAACTTTTCAATTCTGAGTTGCTCCAAAGGTTCTTAACTGTTTAAAACTCATTGGCTTTACAGAAGTGATAGAGTATGTTATGTAAATAAAATTAAAAAAAAAAAAAAAAAAAAAAAACTTTGAAAAGCCAATAAACTACAAAAATACATTTGAAATACAATTACTTTTTGGATCTCCTTTTTGTCATTAGAGGAGAAAATGATGGTGCATCCTCTTCAAATTTTGTACCTGGACTTCAACTTCTAAACCAACAGGCAGAAGATGTATTTCTTCACTGTCATGTACCATGTACAATCACAGTTACACACATGCAAAGTGTGGGGAAACGCCCCTATTCTAAACTGATAGCATTTTTAATCTCACTTTTTTTGTACTGGTGGAAACTACCAAACCAGAGGTCAATTTCCTGACCCCGCTAGGACACTCCCTATTGGGATCGTGACCATATGTTTCTATCTCCTGTTTTCGCTGTGGAACCAGAAGTAGTGATATTCAGGTATGATTTCTGTTTGTTTGTTTGGGTCCTCTAGCTATTGGAGTGAGTTGGTTGAAGGCATTTCTGGTGCAAAACTGCCTTTAAATGGACACTGACATGGCTTGCACTTTTAAAAAAATATACTTAACTTGGAACTTTTGTATTATTTATTACTGCACAATGAAAGGTGTCCATCCAGTGCTCTAAGTAATCCATCCCATAAGTTACAAATCACAACATAAACCAAAGATTGACCCTAAATATATTTTTTTCCAACCCACACCCTCCTCAAAAGCCTAACATAGGAGAGGAAGATGGGGTTTGCAGCATGCCCATGGGGTTAACAAATCTGTTCTCTGGCATACCATAGGATTCTTATTTCGTTTGTTCCATTGTATTTTCCATCCTTTAAATGACATTGGTCAAAAGAATGGTGAGATTAATTTCAGCATGAAATATACACACCTTTACAACCCTATTCAGCTCAATCATTGCCCCCAATGCTGGTGGACTTCGGAAGGGCTACCCTGCTGAAAGGGTACTTCTTTCTTGATAGTATTTATATAATAAAGGCTCAAACATTATTTACATATGTATTAAAATACATGTTTATTTGTTTACAAAAGACCCATCAAATAATAGTTTTTTAAAAAAAACTATTAACACCACACATTTTTGTCTCATTCCAAAAAAGAACTCCTTTAATAATCACATCCTCCTGGAGGAGATGTTGGCACACGTCACTCAAAACTGGAACGTTAATGTGACATTTCAAGCAGTTTTGAAGCAAGTGCATAAGGAAAAAAGGTTGCCAACAGAAAGGGTGCAAGGTGTTTTTTCAGACTGCAAAATTGCACTCTGGATGCGCAATCTTGGTCTGACATTGCAGAATTTTTATTCCCCTACAAAAGCAAGCCGCAATGTCTAAGAAGGGTTTGTTAGTAGTGCTACTGGTATCTGATATCTATTGCTGGTAGCATTTCTATAATTAGAAACTAGAATTGTCGTTAGTGTCTAACGCTAGAAACATGTATAGTGGTGCCGGCAGGGCTGGCCTTACCATGAGGTGCACTGAGGCGGCTGCCTCAGGTGCCAGACTGTGGGGGAATGCCACTAAGACCCAGAGTGTAGAAAATGGTGTCTGCTGCTGGTGCATATGTATTCTCTCTTCTCTAGATGCACAGAGATGGTGGAGTGCTGTGCTGGAGGAAGGAGGTCACAAGACATAACAGGCAGGCAGGTGAAAAGGTGAGAGGGAACAACAGAAAGCAGCAGGAGCTGCAGGGAGAGAAAGGAGGAGGGGCCTCTTATGTACCTCTCTAGCACCCCCAGGAGCCTGGACTAATTAACCCCAGCTTCTCAGGGAGCTTCCTGTTTCCTGCTGCTTCCCTGAACCCACCTGAGGAGAACAGGCAGTCAACCGAAGTAGCAGGAGCCAATTAGGCCCTTAACACACTGATATCTTCCCTCACTCAGGCCCTGCTACCAGCCTGCTTATTTGTCCCCTTCAACTGAGTGTTGAGAGCCACTATAGCTGGCACAGAACAGCAGTAATGAGTGAAAGAAGAAAATGCCTCTCTGGGGAAGCATTCAGAAAAAGAAAGAAAACAAAGGAAGCTTTTCTATTTAAGCAGGAAGTTGCTCTCCTGAGATACATAGACACAAATGATCATGGTGAGGATGTGAGTGGTGAGGAGATACCTGATCTTACAGTTAGTCAGAGTGCAGGTGACCTCCTGGCAGCTACTGCAGCATCCATATCTCAAATGGATGTAACCATGCACATTCCTGAAGAAAAGTGTAGATCAGAGAAGAGTGTGGTGGAGGTGTAAGAAACAGCTGCTGCTGAGTTTTGTTCCTTAAGTCTAGATGATCCAGGACTGTGGACCCACTTGCAGAGCCGGTTCTGGCTTTTTTGCCACCCCAGGCAAAAAAAAAAAAAAAAACCGGCAGAGCGGAATGCGCCACCCTAACATTGGCCTGAATGCCGCCCACTACAATGTGCTGCCACAAGCATGTGCTTCCTAGGCTGGTGCCTAGAGCTGGCCCTGCCCACTTGAGCAGTAGCCTGAGGGACTTCCTTGTACTGCATGGGCCACAGCAAGTGAAAAACTTTGTGTTCCCCAAAGACAATGAAAATAGAAGTTTCCATTCAACACATTACTGATGTGAAATCCCCAATGGTGACAAAGTGGAGAGGCCATGGCTTATGTACTCAAAAACCCAGAATGCTGCATACTGTTTTTGTTGCAAACTCTTCCAGTCTAATGTTCCAGCCACACTGGGTTCTATAGGAACAAAGGATTGGAAAAATCTGGCTAGAAATCTGGCATGCCATGAGAAGGCAGCAAATCACCAGAGAGCATTCCATAGGCGGAAAGAGCTTGAGATGAAACTAAGATTAAAGGACACCATAGATGATCAGCATCAAGAGAAGATTGCATCAGAGTCTCTTTACTGGCAAAATGTTCTAAAAAGGCTCATTGCCATTGTGAGAATGCTTGCTACCCAAAACCTAGCACTGAATGGCACTTCAGATCAGCTGTATGTGCCAAACAATGGAAACTTCCTTAAAATTGTGGAGCTGATGGCTGAGTTTGATGCTGTACTCCAGGAGCATCTAAGAAGAGTCACCACCCAAGAAATGTACACTCACCACTACCTTGGAAAAACAATTCAAAATGAGAGCATACAGTTACCGACAACAAAAGCCAAACAGAAGATTGCAGCAGATCTGAAGTCAGCAAGATATTACTCTGTTATTCTGGACTGAACACCTGACATCAGCCATACGGAACAAATGACTTTAATGGTGCGTTTTGTAACAGAACCTAGTGAAAAAGTCCCTGCAATGGTGACTGTCAGAGCATTCTCTAGAATGTATTTACATTGATGATACCATAGGAGCTGGTATGACAACTGTGCTTCTTAAAAAGCTGGAAGATATGGGAATTGCGAAAGCTGATATGAGAAGTCAGGGCTACGATAATGATGCCAACATGACAGGAAAGAACAGAGGAGTGCAGACACGGATCCGAGAGTTAAACCCTCAAGCTTTTTTTGTCCCATGCAGTTCTCATTCATTGAACTTGGTGGTCAGTGATGCAGCATCAGCTTATAGTGAGGCTACTGAATTTTTTAATGTAATTCAAAGCATCTATGTATTTGTCTCTGCATCAACTAATAGATGGCAAATTTTGAAGCAACATCTGGAAACATCCTCTCTGACACTGAAACCACTGAGTACCACATGATGGGAAAGTCGAGTGGAGGCGATAAAGCCTATCAAACACCAAATTGGGAATATAGATGATGCCATAGTTGCCATTATGGAGGATAATGCTATGACAGGAACTTTTTGTGGCAGAACAGTGACAGAGGGAAATGGAATCACCAGAAACATACATAACTTCAAATTTCTGTGTGGCTTAGTGTTGTGGTATGACGCACTGTTTGAAATAAATGTTGTAAGCAAGAGACTCCAAGGTGTTGACCTTGATATAACTGGAGCAATGGAACAACTGGACAAAGCAAAGTCATACCTTCAGTCTTACCGGTCAGATGAGGGATTTCAAAATGTTCTGAAGAGTACACAAAAGTTGGCAGAGGAACTTCACACTGAAGCTATTTTCCCACCCATTCAAGAATACACCGAAGAAGAAGATATTTTGATTACGAGGCACGGGATAATCCCATAAGAGAACCCAAACAACAATTCAAAGTTGAATTCTTTAACCAGGTGCTATGATTAAACTATGGACAGCAGGATCAACTCCAAAGGCTGTTCTGGAATATATGTGCACAAATAAGTTGACCGCCCTCTTTCCAAATGCTTTTGTTGCTCTGCACATACTTCTATCACTTTCTGTAACAGTTGCTAGTGGAGAACGCAGCTTCTCCAAGCTGAAGTTAATAAAAACACATCTACGCTCCACAATGACACAGGAGAGGCTGGTCGGCCTTGCAATCATTTCAATAGAGCATGAGCTGGCCCAGACTGTAGACCTTCAGGAAGCAGTTCAAATCTTTGCAACCAAGAAGGGACGGAAAGCACCACTTTGATTATTCAAACAGATAGAAATGCCAGTGTTTATTATGCAGACAAAAAAAAAGTTAATTTTCAAATGCCTGAACAGCAAATGTAAGTGTTACTTAACATTTTTGAACAAAGCATTTTAAGTTGTTAGTTCTCCTTTATTGGGGTAGCTAGCAGAGCAGTACCATGCGAGGAGAAGAACAGGAAGAAGGCAGAATTGAGACCTTTCAAAGTTTTGGCCCATGGGAGGGTGCAAAATGTTGTGGGCCGGCCCTGAGTGGTGGTGAAGAAAAAACAGCAGAGATAAGAGTAAAAGAAACAGAGTAGCAAAGTGCTGGGGGGGCGGGGGGGAGAGAGAAAGAGAGGAAGTGAAAAGAGACTAGAGACAACAGGCAAAGAGGAGAAAAAAAAAACAAGAAAAAACAGAAAAGGGGTGAACCAAAATCTAGAAGAGACAAAGAAAAGTGTTTCCAACCAGAAACAGTGTTTCATGAGAACAAGAGACAAGAAGCATTGCCTCCAAAAATGTAATCCAGTTCAGAAAATTAAAAACTGGCAGGAAGAGTAAGGAAAGACTATCACTTGACAGAAATGTAAAAAAAACAAGTTTCTGAAGTGAACCCTAAGCTTGAATGAATTATTAATCACCATTGACTACTCTAACGGAATTGCTTTGTTCAAAACTGCACATTTTGCTTTGTAATTTTGTCCATCAGGTGGACAAGTTCAACAACTCAGCTAGACATTTCCCCTTCCACACTCAATTGGCTTACCATTTTTGCTACCTGAAGTAACTCAAGTCTGAAATACCAATGTTCATTGCCATCAATATGTCAGTCAATTTTCTTCAGACCCTTATTTTGCGTGTTATTATTTGGTCTTCTACAGATGTTCTCTCTCTCTGATGATCCAAACATTCCTTGGGCTATCCATTTTCTCCCTGGGTATGCAAAAGTTATCCAGGTAAATCTGTAATAAAGACAATAATTCCTTTAGTCTTTGTTTCACAACAGAAGTAGTTTGGTTTCTTTTTGTAAACAGATAATGACAAATATTCTGTTGAAGAATCTCTTGACATTAAAAAACAGATCATCAAGAACAATTAACATAATGAAAAGGCTGAATGAAAGCTGTAATCTGATCATCTGAAAAACCCCATGTATAATATTTCCAATAAATGTAAATACTGAAACTAAGGAGTCTCTTCACCAACCAGATTAATATGCTGCTATGCAACATATTTAATTTTTAAAAAGCAAGGGCCCAATTCTGTAAATCCTCCACATGCAGGATTCCAACTGACTCTGCCCCGATTCTAAAAATACAACAATAATAATAAAAATACTTCAGATTATTTTTTATTTAAAGGGACTTTCTAAAAAAACGTTTCACATAAGTAGCTGTCTTCCTTCATTTTTTCCTAGATGTCCCCAATGAACATACACATTTAATTTGGGGCTGCTCTCAATCTCACGCATTGCTCTCCTGACATTCTTGGTCCTGTCTTTACAAACTATGCTCCCTGAACCCAATTTAGCTAAGAAATGCATTTAGAATACAAAAATTGCCTTCTCCCTTCTTTGCTGCTGTCTTGAGTCAGGAAGGTTATGCACACGCTGAAGTTTAAGCATGTGAATAATCCTGTTACCTTGCTGTATCAGGGTTTTGGAGCTGTATCAATATCAGAATCTCTTTTTTGCACTCTTAGCTAGTGATAATAGTGTTTGTTGGTAATAGACATGCTGGTAATAGATTCAGTCACTGATTGGGGAAACTGGACTAATGTGTATAAAAGACCAAATTCATCCTTGAGCAGAATCTGAGTGCACAGCCATCAACGCCAGGATGAATCATTCCAACAGGCAAAAATAGGCAGGAGGTAGGAAAGGCCTGGTCACACTTCTGGCCTGTGGAAGAGGGTGAGGAGTATAGGCTCCCCAGGAATTCAGTGGGTGGCTCTCAAGACCACTTTATGACTCCTTTATGCTGGCTCTGCCAAATAGCCATGCAAAAGCCAATGAACTTGACCAAAAGAATAGTTTGGAAGGGGAAGAGGAAGATGATCAAGAGGAACAATAAGACTGAAAGCAGCTCCTTTCATAAGGTCCCAAACCTGCAGTCCTTGTGTATGCAAAACTCCCAGCGATTACAATGGTCATTTTGTGCGTGTGCAAAGAGTGCAGAATGAGGCCCTAATAGGGGAGAAATCATTTTAACTTACCACGTGATAAGCTAATTTTTACAACTGCTTCATCGCCTTGTTCTTGATGCATTGTTTTCTTGACAAGGAGAACAATGAAGGCATAAGGACAGTCAATCACATGAATTCTTACTTATAACATTTTATAAAAACTTCTTTAAGTTACCTGCTTTCTACATTCACTGAGGTACTCTAATATTTTGCTTTCTTAATAATAACGTTATGCGATGTTGGGAAAATTATCTGTATTTCCCCACTTACCTTCCCTGAGGCTAGTACTTTGGCTCATATTTTTAAACTATTTAGGCATTGCTCTACTCAGCGCTGAAAAGCCTAAGTGACTCAGGAGTTGAAGTCTCATATTCACAAGTGATTTAGGCCCAGAGCCTCAAAAGCTAATAAGGCGCCTAACGCCCCCCGATTTCAGAATTTAAATACCTTTGAGAATCTGGGCCTTAGGCACTTCATTGAGCACAGCAACTCAGCAAAAATCTGTCTCTAATTTTTCAATTCAGGACTTCTGTTAAAAGAATTTATCAGGCAGAGCTATAAACATTAACAAAGAACTATAAAACACATTCCATGATTTATACTGAACCTCGTTATAAAAAAAATGAGAAGAAAGCAAGCACATGAATGGCTTACTAAAGTTTCATCTACCTGGACATCAGGTCAAGACTTAAAACGTCAAAATCCTTATGCCTTGAATGTTTCCCATTAAATCTGTGTCAAAGTTAAAAGACACCAGGAGCCAAATTCAGCCCTGGTGTAAACCAATGTGACCTGGGTCACAGCTGCTTGCACCAAGACTGAACTTGGCCTACTAGTATGTTGGAGCATAAATATCACCATAACAATAGGTCAGAACTATGAAACTCATTACAGTCAAGTACATTAAATAAAAGAGGATCCTACCAGTTGCATCATCGGCTTCTGTGTCTAGAAGAGCATCTACTGAAGCCACGTCTGTGACTATGAAGGAGTCTGTTGTATCAGACACTCCTCGCTTGCTGAGACAAAGCTTCTTTGAGATACTGACTCCTTTGCTTTGATCACAGTACCTCACTAACCTTCTGACTGGCAGGCAGGTGATATCACTTCTTGTGAAGGTTTTTCTAGGTTTTCCTACTATTCCCCAAGGCATATTTTAACAATAAAAGAAGTCCACAGATTGACTTTGTAGTTATCTTGCCCCCAAAATATATATATATATATAATAGCGAGATGGAGACGCAAGATATTTTCCCCCACCACATCCACCTGTTTTGGTACAACGTTAAATATTCCATAGTTCAGTTTGTCCTTTTTTTCAGAGAAGGAAGAGAAATCTTCATTGAAATACATTCTTCAGGAGGCATCTTCTGCTCCTCCCTGACCTGTTTCAAGTGGAATTTTCAGCCTGTGTCCTTTTTGCCTCAATGAATGTGTCAGCAAATGACTTATTAATATGTGATGCTGCAAAATCAGAAGTTTCTTTCTCATTATGGCTCTGCAAATAGTTGCAACTTTCCTTATAATTAACAAATTACAAATAAGATGTATGAATAACCTGACATTTAAAATTTAGCCTGTTCCTAAATATCCTCATTTAACAGCAATAAAATTAAAGAAAATCCTCCTTCCCCCGCTCAAAACAATATTAGGCTTGGATCCTGGAAATACTTACACACATGCATAACTTTACTCATGAGTGATCCCACTGAATTCAATGTAACGTTAAATGGGGCTACTCACATCATTGAAGTTATGCACCTGCTTAATTTTCACTGGGTGGGGCCTAAAAGGTTACAAATCAGATGTATGAGGATTCTAAGATTTATTTGTTTAACCATTTTTTTCTGTTTCCCAAGATCCTGAAGTCCATAATTTTCTTTCATCAAAGTATTCAAAGTTTTTCTTATAGGACAGAAGTTTTAATCTATCTCCTAGGAAACTACTTTGTTTTACTATTAAAATTCTGTCCTAAAACATAATATGAATTATTTCCTACTATTAAGCCAGTTTCTTAGTTAAATTACAGCAGTATCTGTCCCACAACCTAGCCTAATACAATTCAATATCCCAAGAATGTTCTCTGGCCGTAGCTCTATGTTATCATAGTTTGCTGCAGTTCTCAATAGCCACTGAGAAGGAAAAAGGCAGAGAGTGAGAAATGTGACAAGTGACCACTTGTGAGAATGTGAGTGGGATGTGCTGAGCTAAAGCAGAACAAATATAGATATAAGAGTCTAAGGATTCAATTCTACTCTCGGGTACACATCACTATATTTTGTGGGGTTCTGTTACTATGGATCTCTAGCCATCAGATTCCCAAGAGAAGAACTGAGGTGAGTGAATTAACATTAGGGGTTTCTCTAAATCCATTAACTCTCACCCATAGACCCATTACAAATATACACCTACTTCAACAAAAAATCCCAAGGATAAAAATAAAGGTCTAAATGAGAAAAAATGGCAAGACAAAGTTCAGCTTGACTTGGAATTCTAGAATCTGATTCTGATCTCACACCACTTTTGGTTTTGATGGAAGTACTCCTTATTTACATCAAGGTAAGTGACAGAAGGCTCCAGTATCTACATTTTAGATCAGTGATAACTACATAAAAAAAAACCAGTTTGCCTTCATTTTAATCATGCTTATTGACATTCCTTGAAATGAAAACTATAAACCATTTTAATTACCTTACTTAGAAAGTGACCATGAAACCTTTTATGCGTATCAGTTAGATTTATAATGCAAACAGAGAACAGTTACATAGCAGTTGTCTAGATTCAAAACCAAGCTTCCTCTCTCACACCAGTGTCAAGCCAGTCTAACTCAGCTGACTTCAATGGAGTTAACACTGATTCTGCGTGCAGGCCATTCATCAATAATAGGAACCAGTCCTTTACAATAGTTTAGGGGGTGGAAAAAATAGCATCACACAGTCCTGTTTTGTTTAACACCACAGCTCCCTGCATATATTCCCTTTTTTTTTCAATGAACGTTTCAAAGGGATTTTGAGTGCACAGATTTGGTACACGTGCGCAGCAGCTGGTCTGACGTGATAAAGCAGAACGCCTCTGAAGGAGAAGTTCCTGTCTGCCGCACCAATAATCAGTAAACTAAGAGGGATTTACTCAATAGCCCGTCACAGATCCTAGCCTGTCAAAAATCCACTTTTCTGAGGCATGCCTAAATCTGGTTTTCTGTCGGATGGTTTCAGTCTTTAAAAGAAGTAAACAGCAAGTAGCTGGTGAACAAAGAGAGATGCTTATCAACACTGCGCCTTCATTTATTCTGAATTATGCATCAGCCCTAACTAAACCTTTTGACTTTGTCTGATGTCACAATCCTGTTATTTTATGTAGAGCGATGTACTGTATTATGGGGGGAGGGATAGCTCAGTGGTTTGAGCATTGGCCTGCTAAATCCAGGGTTGAGAGCTCAATCCTTGAGGGGGCCATTTAGGGATCTGGGGCAAAAATTGGGGATTGGTCCTGCTTTGAGCAGGGGGGTTAGACTAGATACTACTACATGCTATGGCATCCTCCATGTTTCATTCCACTGCCAAACAAAGCTGGTTTGTTTGTTTTTATACAGGCTCACACTTTTACTGACCGGCAAGCTTTAAATAGCACCACGGTTTGGTTGCAGTTGCTAAAAATACACACCAGAGAGCCTGAGCGCTGATTTGCCGTGAAACACGCCGCTTTGGGCATCTGTCACATACTGTATCCGCCGCGGTCTCGCAGTGAATTTTAATCCCCCACGCCCCAATACCCATCCCGAGTTTTAGCTACAAACGAGCCGGATACAACAGCTAGAAACCCTCCAATGCGGCCGGCTACAAATCACTCTGCAGACGGGGGTTGTCCGGAGGCTCCGGGTTCGAAGGCGCCGCGCTCTGCCCAGCAGCGGGGTGGGAAGCGCTCGCTACAAACTTCCCACGCCTCGGCGCCAAGGCACGGAGGAGCAGCCCTCCTGGGTCCGAACTTTCTGTGCCCATCAGGTTGGCGCGTGAGACAGCCGTGGGCTAGCCGCGCCCGACCCCTGAATGAAGCAGGGAGGCTGGGGTAAAGGACGAAGGCGTGGGGCTGGCAAGGCCCCCTCCTCTGCCCTCCCGCCAAGCCAAGCCCCCTCCCCCCCGCGCCCTTACCAGCGTTCCGCAGCTTCTTGTTCCTGTACACGGACAGGATGACCAGCAGGTTGCCCAGGACGTCCACCACGATGGTGAAGATGAGGATGGCGGCCAGAGTGGAAGCCACCCAGGCGGGCCGGTCCAGGCTGAGCTCCGCGGGCGGGTGGGAGGCGTTCAGCCCGCTCCCATTGCCTCTCATGCTGCTGCTCCTAGCCCCCGCCTCACTATCCCAACATCCCAGCGCCACGTTGGGGCGGGGAGGGGGGTGCCAGGAGCGGGCTCGCCTGCAGCCCTCGGGGATCCGCCCGCCCGGCTCAGACGGAGGGTGCCCGGCGCGGCGCAGGCAGCGCCTGCCGCGGCCGGGCTCCGAAGTTTCCCTGAAGTGTGCACGTGCCGCGGAGAGTTACTTTTATAGCCTCCCCTCGCCCCCTCCCGCACCCGCCACAGCAGCAGCCTCCGCCACCGCTGCCTCCAGGTGACATCTAGCGTTGGCGCGCTCGGCCTCCTCAGCCCCGGACAAGTGCGCGGCCGGGGGATTCCAGCCGCCGCCTCCGCCGCGGCGGGGCAACAGCGCCCCGGTGCGGCGCTGGGGCGCAGCGGCGGGCGGGCGGGCGGTTCATTCATCGCGAGCGGGCGGCGTGTGGCTGCTCAGTGGGGTTCCATTCATTCTTTTCCCAGCTCTCCCCATTCATCGTTCGTTCGTTCATTCATTCCTCTCTGGACAACACCGCGTGTGGTGCAAGTGTAGGCACCCGTCCCTCCTCCACTGCGGCTGTAAGCCGAGATCGCTGCCCTTCCAGCTCTGCGTGGCAGTATTTGGTGCTGCTTTTTTATTTACTTTTTTTTATACCGGTGTGGTTAATATCTCTTGTTAATTGCACACTCGCACTAAATTGCACCCTTTACCGGCGGACAAGCGAACTCAGCCACTAAAGTGAAGCCGACGAGGAGAGGGAGAAAGCCCCAAGCTCGGATCTGCTCTGTGTGCTATAAAAAGCTCTTTGCGAAGCTGCTCGCAGGGGAGAGGAGGAGGGGAACCTCAGGACCCGAATCCCCAGAGCAGCACATGCCATTGCTTCACAGAAAGCGAGACACAGCGAGAGATGGCACCAACCGACTGTCTCATCTTTGCATGAAAATACACAGTGGAGACATTTCTTCTTTGGCAATGCAGCCTCATCTCCTTTCCAAAACGTGATTCGCGGCGGGGGGAGATGCATGTGCAAATGTACGAATCTCACACACAGTCTGCCTTCGCCGCTCCCCAAAAGCACGACCGACAAAATGAGGTGCCATTTCTAAAAAGATAGCAAGGATCTGATTTTAGTGAACGAACGTGTTATTTCTGGTGCGTAGTTACATTGGATTCTATAATAGGAACTTCTCATCCCCCGGAAAGTGTTTTCTGCTGAATGTCAATCGCTGTATTGAAATAGCTCGTTTATGTGATGGTATGTCGCATAAGACTAAAATATGTAACCCGAGAAAACTGATCTGCACAAAATGTCCTAGAAATCATACTTCTATTCGGGACTTGCCAGCTGTGATTTCAAAAAAATCACATTGTGTTTTGCTAAATGCCATGCCACAGTAATGGATCAAACCCAGAGAAAGTATTTGCACTATTCAAACAGCCATGAACGATCGCCAGCCCTAGAAATTATGCTTGAAACCTTCAGCATGACAGCAGGTAGCTGTCTCTTTCGTGGACTTGAAATCTAGTGGGGGAAAGGGATGATGGAAGCCTACTGTCTTCTGCACAAAGAAGAAATAAGTTACACTGTGAAGAATGAAAACTGTCATTAGTTCAATTTGTGAAATTTGGGAAATTGCTGTTTTCAAATTGCATAAAATGTTCTGCGTGTAATAGTCTGCTGGTTATGATTTTATGATTATAATGGAATTTGTACATTTTGAAGTCCTTACTCATGAATAATTAAAACCATAATGATGAGCAGTAACAACATAATTATGGATCCATAAACCAGTTAAGTTACAAAGAGTCATACATTTTTCTAGGACACTAAGTAACATTAAAATAAGCAACGTTTAAGAAATGTGGGTAGCTTTTGTTTGCCAGATTGTGACCTGTCATTTATGAAGAAATAAAAATAGAACCCAATGGCAGAAAATTCACTCCGTTTTTCAAAATGTTTTGATGATAATGTTGACAGCTATTCACATTAAAAACCTCAACAGTAAAGCTACAGGCACCTTATCCTACTTCCACTGAAGCTTGATTGCAAAACTCCCACTGACTTCCATTGGAGTAAGACTGGGCTTATTTATATCAGAGCTGCAAAAGCTGTTAGAACTCAATCCCAGCCAGAGAACCCTTGTCTCCCATGAGACATGAAGTTCCTATGAGCTGAGGGTGCTCAACATCTGAGGAGTAAGCCCTAGAGACAATTTGTGGTGGATTGTGTTTAAGGCTAAAATCCTGCCGGCCTTACTTGAAGGCAACTTTTGTTTGTTTGTTTCATACCAGACCTGATGCCTCCCACTGCATTCCATTCAATTTTAAGTCTGACTCGGCATCTAATCATCTGTTTCAAGAATCCTGTTGCACTGATGAAGGGACTGTCCAACCCTCAGTAAATTCTCCATCTCTTAATTTGCCCTTAGTTCATTGAGTCTGGCTGTAACCAAGGAAGCAGCTGACTGCCAAGTGCAAAATACCCATCCTGAAGGCATGACCCAGAATGTGAAGCAATAGATATCACATCTTATGCAGTAGTCTGTATCTGCCTCGGCTTCCCTCCTTTTGCCTGGGGTCTTTCATTGCACCACTTAACTGTGCCTCAGTTTCCCTGGTAAAGGAAGGCAGTTGTCTTACCTCTTATTGGGATTTGGGTAGGCTCTCTCACACCTTCCCCATGTCATCTGTGTGAAGCACCACTCCTCCTTAAATCTGCCACACTGGAGACTGAGACTGCTACCTACTGGGGCACTTGCCACACCATACACCTTCTCCATGCAGGGGGCTGCACTCTCAATGGGCTTTGGCCCTGCATTTCCTCTCCAAGTTAGATCAAAGCTGTATGATCAGTAACATTCTGCCTATAGTGGATACCCCCACTTTGTTGGCTGCTGCCCAAACTATACCTGGCCTGCAGGGTACTAGGCTTCACTCCCCCTTAGTTTCCAGACACTAGGATATGGAAAATCCCCCATCAGTAATTCCTTCCAAACCCTGCAAATGTCCCTGCCCATCCCCCATTCTCTTTCCTGCCCCTTATAGCTCTATCATGCATGGTGGGAAGGGGCAGGGGTGAGGAGAGCCCAGTAAGACATCCTGGCTTACCAGGAGCTACTTGTAGTCCACTTCTGGTCAGAGGGCTTACAGGAAGGGATTGGAGAACCATCATGTCTGTGTTGTGATTGCCCTTATTAGCACTTCTTCACTGTAGCTGCTTTGGGGTCTGCCCCATAGCATAGGCAGCAGTGGCTACATCAGAATGTAGCACTGATGGAGGCATGTGGATGTATGAATGCAGAACATATTAAGGAGAAACATATTAAGGCAGTTGAGCCTGAGTTAAGTCTGCACTGGAGACTTGACCTAAGAATGTTAGACTGAGCTTAGGACTGACCTGGTATTTAACTAAAGAAAAAAAAAAGTGGATCCCAGACACCGACAACTGTAAGATTTTTCTAGCTGCAACACAGGTAATAGCATTTTAGGCCTGGCCAAATGCTTGCACGTACTTTGCACTGAAAAAGTGAAGGGAGCATTCTACTCCTGCTAACCAAATGCAAGTGCAGTATTAAATCCAATAATTGATGAATTAATCAGAGGACAACATCCAAAAAGAGAACGAAAGATGTCCTTGTCTTACTATGCTTCAGCACGTAAGGATCTAAATGTTTTGACCAGTAGATACCACTGAAAAGATTAAATGGATAGACTGAAGAGCTATTGAAATGTAGCACGCTCTGCTACAGTAGGTATCTTCAGAGGAGCAGCTTTATATGCCAGAAACAGATCCTTACAGGAGGCTGCTGACTTCCTTGCCTTCCAAAAAGATCAGGATGGGACTTACTGGTAGATTCGACTTCACTTGAGAGTGGGCTTTGACCATACATATTCAAGCATTTGCAGTGGAAAATCTCTGGGTGCAAATTCTAATCTTCTATAGTTACTGCCCCTGAACCCCATTTGATCTCAACAGGAAGCCATTTGGGAGGTTCCTCGGGCTCATCTCAGAAATTGTTATTCACACTTGTTTTCATCCCGGTCGCTGTGAGGTGGCAGTTTTTGAGAAGGACATCTCACCCTTCAGAAGTTGTTACTGCTACTCTTGGAGGGTTGTAGACAGACAAATTATTTCGATGCCACCTGATAAGCAGTATATGAAAATGTCAGGAATAAAATAAAATAAACTCTCTAATTCACAAGAATTGGAAAACACAAGTCAGGTAGTATCATGGACAGTGCATGTAATGTCATGATTGGTGCTTGCCAAACAAACCACATCATGTGCATTGCTCTTGTCCTTTTATAAACTCTCTAGTTAGTGCCTTGGAAAACTGAAACTCTCTGTTTTACCACCTCTAAATCAGTTGTGCATTTTGGATTTGTGATTTTCCAAAATGTGACCTAATGAAGTACAGACATACATGAAATGAGTAACAAGGAAGTGACACTGTCAGGTTTGAGATTTTTACTTATAGCCTGATTCTTCCACTTATATTTATGTAAATCAGGACAAACTACACTGCGATCAATGCATTTAATAGGTGTGAGGTCAGAACCAAGCCTTTGGCAATTTTGTTTTAATGCATTGAATAACACAATGTCATAAATATCACTGATTTGACTTGTTTGTATATGAAAAGTAGGTCAATGAAGCTGCCCGAGTACCCCTGGCAGGTGATGTACCTCAGGGATACTTGCCAGTCACACAATCCTTCAACCTTACTTTGAATACCTCGAGTTGTGATGCCTTCTGCTTCTTCCTACATGCAGTTGCATAGTCAACATAACAATTTAGTCCTCTGAACACTTTATCATTCCTGCTCTACCCAAGAATTCTTAATCCTGGACAACTACTGAGTGTGGGAGCTGAACTGGAGGAATGTTTTTGGATATAATGGGTGAGGCAGCAGCTATGGGAGAGGTAAAATGTCTTATTTCAATTAACACTGATTTTCTTTTTGTTATTTTTTGTGTTTGTTTATTTGGGCCTGGTTTAGTCAGACCAAAACAGTATTAATTATTAGGAAATACATAACAAAAGTACTGTACACTTGAGGTATTTGATGGCAAAGAGATATTCACATAGAACATCTGTTTCTCCTAACTGAGCTTCTCTAAAAATTTGAGCATGTGTACTATATTTAATCAAAAATCCAAACAGGCTTTTGAATGGGTGTTCTTGGGATGAGGGCTGATGTGTCTGAATTTGAGTAACTAAATGGCGCAATCCTGCACATGCATGTTCACGACTACTCATATGGGCTAGGGTTGAAGGAGTGAGTCCTTGTTCTACTGAAGGTTGACAGATAGGGCTTGATTCTGATGCACTGCAGGTACTACTATAGGGCCTGATTTTTACATCACTAGCCCTGTTGACATTAATAGATCTATTTGATTAAGATCTATTTGATACAAACTCCCGCTGTGCATTGCTTTTGTCGACTATGAAAAGGCCTTCGATAGTGTTGAGTTTAACACACTATTAAAGGCGCTCGCAGAGCAGGGCATTAACACACAGTACATTAGTTTGTTGAAGGAAGAGAATACTGGATGTACAACAGACATTACTCTCCTTGAAACTCCCCTCCGCATCCCAATCGAGAAAGGCGTAAAGCAAGGAGATACAATTTCACCGAAACTATTCACCGCCTGCCTCGAAATGGTTATGAACAAGATCAATTGGAGGAGTGGTGTCAACATAAATGGAGAGAGATTATCTCATCTCAGATTTGCAGACGACATTGTACTAATTGCCGAAAGCACCAACCAACTGCAGAGCATGCTACGAAGACTCGACAAGAAAAGTAGTCAGGGTGGCCTGAAAATGAACCGCTGCAAAACTAAATATATGCGATCAGATGTCTTACGAAAAGCCCGAATAATGGTAACAGGAGAAGACATCGAAGAAGTGGAACAGTACATATATTTGGGCCAAGAAGTTAATATGCGCCAAGACCTGAACGGAGAACTCTCGCGAAGGATTCGGGCAGGATGGTGTGCGTTTAATTCCATCAAGGACGTCCTCAAAGGAAAAACTGACAAGACCACACGTAAAAATATTTTCAATTCAGCAGTGCTGCCAGCCATGCTGTATGGCAGTGAAACGTGGGCACTGACGAAGAGAGAAGAGCAACGGCTGTTGGTAGCTGAAAGGGCAATGGAATGAGCTATGTTGGGAAGCTCCCTTCTTGATTGTATACCAAATGAAATCATCAGAGAACGCAGCGGTGTGAAAGATATTGTCGTGGAAAGCAGACATAACAAGATGCGATGGACGGGCCACACAGCACGGCTCACGGATAACAGGTGGACCGCACTCATTGCTGAGTGGTACCCGCGAGAACAGAAAAGACCCCCCAGTCGGCCTCCAAGAAGATGGGAAGATGACATCGTTAAACGTTTCGGACGAACGTGGAGAAGAAAGGCAAGAGTGCGAGAAGAATGGCAGACGTGTTGTGATCGGCGCAGTCTTAGCGACAGCTGAAGTCCGATCGATCCAGGTGATCCAGGTGATTTGATTAAGGATCAATCATATGACTAATTCCACTCATTACAGCAAGACTACACACATGAGGATAACTTATGAGTAGGTTTATAGATTCTAAGGCCAGAAGGGACCATTGTGATCATCTAGTCTGACGCCCTGTATAACACAGCCCAAAGAACTTCTGCAGAATATTTCCTCAGCCATATCTTTTAGGAAAAACATAAATTTGGATTTAAAAATTGTCAGTGATGAAGAATCCACCCTTGGTAAATTGTTCCAATAGTTAATTACTCTATAAAAAATTGATTCATTTCCAGACTGAATTAGTCAAGCTTCAGCTTCCAGCCATCAGATCATGTTATACTTTTCTCTACTAGACTGAAGAGCCCATTATTAAATATTCAATCCCCCTGCAGATACTTATAGGCTGTAATCAAGTCATCCCCTTAACCTTTTCTTTGTTAAGCTAAATAGAGTGAACTCTTTGGGTCTATCACGTAAGGAATGTTTTCTAATCCTTTAATCATTCGTCTGGCTTTTCTCTGACCCCTCTTCAATTCATCAACATCCTTCTTGAATTGTGGGCACCAGAGCTGGACACTATTCCAGCAGCAGTCACACCAATGCCAAATACAGAGGTAAAATAACCACTCTACTCCTCCTCGAGATTCCCTTGTTTTGCCCTCCTGGGATGCCATTAGCTCTTTTGGCCACAGCACCAAGGACCTCATGTTCAGCTGATTATCTACCACAGCCCCGAATTATTTTCAGAGTCCCTGCTTCCCAGGATAGAGTCCCCTAAGTAGGGCCTACATGCTTTGTTCCTAGATGTATACATTTAGCCATATTAAAACACACATTGTTTGCTTGCACCCAGTTTACTAAGCAATCTAGTTTGCTCTGAATCAATGACCTGTCTTCTTAATTATTTGCCACTGCCCCCAATTTTGGGGTCTTCTGCAAACTTTATCAATGATGATTTAATGTCTTCTTCAAACTCATTGATAAAAAATGTTAAACAGCATAGAGCCAAGAACCGATCCCTGCGGAACCATACCAGAAACACACTCTCAATGATGAGTCCCTGTTTATAGTTACATATTGAGATCTCTGTTAACCAGTTTTTAATCCATTAAAGGTGTGCCATGTTAATTTTATTTTGTTCGAATGTTTTGATCACCGTGTTATGCAGTACCAAGTCAAATGCAAATAAGGCTTGTAGGATTGGGCCCATAAGAGGACAAGGAATTACAGTGGTAGTTAGGGGGCTGTTCTGCCTTTTGTATAACAAAGAAGTGATTCTGTGGCTGCTTTTCTGAAAAGCATAGTGTCCATTGATAAATACTCCCTCGCACAAGACACTGAACACATCCTGGGAGATGAGTGCCTTCAGCAATCCTCACAGGTATTGGCACCTTGTAGATTGAACCCTTATAGCCCTATTTTCAGAGATGTTGATAGGAAATTCCATATTTCATTTTGCAAGAAATTTGTTTTCATTCCAAGTCAGAACAAAACTAAATATTTTTCCAGTTACTGTACAATGGTAGAATGAAATTGAACAGTAAATAGACAAATGATTCCAGGCTAATAAGGATATTGAAAACAGCTGCTCTTCTAACTCGAACACAGTACTTAACTTATTTCCTAGATCAAAGTATCAAACTGTTTCATTATGATACAAACAGGAGACACTTTGATCTAGGAAATAAGTTAAGGCATTTCATACGGATTGAAATGCCTTAACAACCTTAAAAATAAAATGTTTTGATTACAGTGTCATACCATGTCACATCAGTAGTAGTAGTAGTATATAACATTATCCACTACTCCTGATGTGTCGAAATAATGTTCAACATAAAAGTAAATAAATGTAAAACATTTTGAAGTGTAAATTGTGTTTCAAAACAAAACTTACCTTTTTTTAAACAAATTTTCTGAAGTGAAGAGCACAGTATTGAACCACAGTCTCCTAAGCACTGCACCATAGATATTTCATTTAAGGTGAAAGAGGAAGTATCTTGTATAGCCCCCAGGGTTCCCCCCATCATTTTACAACAAAATGTGAGTACACTAGAACATGATCAGCACAGAAGTGGTATAGCATTGGGAATATTTTTAAGCTTAAAATTGGTCATGTAGAACACAGAACTATTGATTCATCCTGACACTGACTGAGGTAGAGGGCACGATAACTGGATGAAAGTATTATGTAGATCTGTGTTGTTAATGAATTTTTTAGCATTTGGTAATTACAAAAAAAAATTGTTTCAGGTCAAACAAAATGTTTGATTTTAAGGATTTTTAATATTTGGTGTTTTAAATAAAATTAAAGGAAATTGTTAAATAAAAAGTAGTTTCAAATAAAAAAATAAATCTTTTGTTTCAAAGGTGTTAAACAAAGATATTTTGACTTTTTAATGTTTCTTTTGACTGAAACAATTCAGCAAACCCTACATGAATTCATGAAATGTTTTGGTGTTGCTAAATCGGTATTTTTCACTGAAAAATTTTGCCCGGCTCTAGAGTTACAGCAATATTGTCTTCTCTGAGATTTGCTCTTTCATTTCAGGTGGATGATTCCAGACTCCATCCTAGTATAGTTGCTTGCACTGAAAAAATCTAATCATGAGGATGAAGTGTGCCTGATTTTCAGAAATGTTCAGCACTTGTTTCCATTGACTTAGGTGGATTTCTTAAAAAACAATAATAAACAAAGTTTCCTTATATAATGCTTTTCTTTTGCTGTTGAAAGACTAAAAACGTTATTCACAACTTTACTGTTTCAATGGTCTATGTCAAGGGTAGGGCTTATATGATTCTATTTGACATGAGATTTAAATAAACAGAGTGCATTTCATTACAAATCTAAATAACCAACTTGTGTGATACCTGGAGTTGTGAGCCTGTCCTGTGTATATCTGTGTACTGTGCTACTACACGTTACTGGTTCCTGTTGTCCACCCATCAGAGTGGATTGTAGTTTACTGGGACTTGTAAGCTTGTTGTATAGTCCAGATGAACCAAGGGTTCTGGATACCTGGTAGCATGTATCACTGTGTGCTATAGTGCTTATAGTCAGAAATAGTTGGTGGAACCCTATGGTAATGCTGCTGTGATCTTTTGGCCTCCTCCTACATTCTCCATTTGACACCCTACAAAGATAGCAATGGGGGTTTCAGGTGACTTGGCATCTTTTTGATGTCATGACATGTCCTCCTTTGGTGGCCAGATATGGTCTTTATAGTGGCAGTTCTGGG
Source organism: Macrochelys suwanniensis (assembly GCA_033296515.1). Taxonomy (NCBI): domain Eukaryota; kingdom Metazoa; phylum Chordata; order Testudines; family Chelydridae; genus Macrochelys; species Macrochelys suwanniensis. The sequence continues at coordinate 82,062,776 of CM065779.1, forward strand.
TGCTTGTTGTGCAGCTCTAACACATAGAATCCACTTTTACTAACTGTGGAAGCTAAGGTACTGATTCAACAGCTTAGCCATTTGCTAAGACTAACTGAGACTGTATCTGTCCCAACACATCTAGGTTATTAGCTCCCTCATCCAGCTATCACGCTGCTTTGCCGCCTGCCTATGAGTATCTAGCTTTGCTACCATACAAACGCTTGAGTGCATACTGCCTCCTACTCACACATTTATTGTCTAGTTTTTTCCCTGTGTCTGACCAGATGCAGGGTGCTTACTGCTCCTGGGGAGGAGTGTTTTGGGGCAAGAGGCTGCTATCCCCCATGACATTTAGGGCCAGAACCATTCCTTAATAATAGGAGAAACATACTAAGTAATTGTATTGAATTCAATGACACAAGTTCTCTCTTTACTACTTGCCTTTTTATTTTCCTTTAAGTGGTAGTCTTCTTTCTCCTCAGAAACTGCAGCATCATCATGTTTTTCCTTGAATTCTTTTCCATGGAAGCTGTTTACTCAATCAAGTTACTGGTTTCTCAATTTTGTGCTTTTGCGGAAGAGCCAAGGGACCATGTTTAGAGTTGAAGGTTACTGAAATGGAAAAAGATTGCTAACACAACTGGTACTAGGTATTAAAATTCAGCCAGTTCAATTTCCCATCCAATGGTGAAGGGTGGAAAATTAGATATTGGCTCAGAGTAAAGTGAATGGGGAAGGAAATATGAAATGGGGAAGGAAATAGTGAGGGAGAATGGGAAGACCTGGGAGGATAAGACTGAAACCAAGTTTGATGAGAATATCAGCCAGCAGGAAAAGAGAAGGAAGTAGTAGTATTTGAGACTGGGATGAGATGTGAAGGGCCTAAGTTGCCACTGCATTATTTAAGTTTTATGCCTCTGATACACTATGGAGATCAGTGGAATTACAGTGGCATAAAATTGGAGTAAAACTGTGGTGAATCAGGCCCATATTGTTTATTTGAAAGTAAGTCTATAGAATATCTAGCATTGGACATTATTAAGACAAGAAATATGTAAACAAATATGTTAGTGGAAAAATCACTAAAAGGTTTTGAAAATATGAATTAAAATCATCTGAGGTTGCATCATGCATTAACCAATCTTTGACAGAACCCAGCAAAAAAGGAAACAGTGCCATGACTGCTTTTTTTAACTTCATCCAGCAAACATATGATGAGCCATTTGCATGATTTAGAATATCATCATCAATAAAGGGAGCTTTAATAATATCTTTCTTGTCTATTTTAGCATGGACAGAACCTATTATGACAGTAGACACTACTGGCTTTAAAACAAACACAAACCATATGGTTAGGATAAGTTTTGCAAATGGGTGTAAAGTTTCACATGGGTGGTTTTGCCCTTCACCCTGCGCCTGTGAAAATAACTGTATGCATAGCACACACTTTCTACAGATTCAGACAGGTGGTATACTACTGTGAGCATTTTCTAAACTTTTCCTAGGAGAAGAGAAAATCTGTAAGAACAGATGGAAGCTTTGAAACCCAAGTAGGTCAGTTTTCTAAAGATATCAGTTGTGCCCCTCAGGGTTTTTTCTTCCAAGTACTTGATCATCTCCAACTTTCGTGCTGCCTTTGGTAATTTATTCCACATACTTTACCTAATGTCTCTGTTAACACATTTCATTTTCCTGATAATTACTGCTATTTCCAGATCACTAATAAAGATATTAAATAAAACCAGGCTTAATCACAATTCTTTCAGTAACCTATTCATCACCTCCTCCCGAATACAATGCATTGGTTTTTATCATTATTCTTGTGTAATACCCCTTCTGCTAGTTAGCAGTCCATGGGACAATGTTAGGCACCACCACAAAGTAGGCTCTGCTCATCAGCTGAGCAAACACTGAAATGGTTATTAAATCTTTTAGTGGCTCAATGTCAAAAATCTTCATCTGCATCTCACCAAGTGACCATACAAATAACACACCTGTATGACTTCAGAATCGAAGCACCACATCTTGCAATGCTCAGTAATCAAAGGATACTTTTCTTTTTAAAGTGAATTCAGCACTCTTCAAAGGCACCTCTCTGACAGTTCTGAACACTGAAGTCTTCTATACATAGAAAAGATACAGTATACGCAGTGGGTAGTAGTACAGACTCCATTGTCAATGTGCCTGAACTTCTACTAAAGGGACAATTTATAGGGATGAGAGGGTAGTTCTGTCTTCATGCTGATTCAGCCTTTGGCATCTCTGCTGAAACTACAAATTGTGACAGTGGTTATATTGAAATGAACACTGGTATGCTAGGATCTGCCAGGAGATAAATCTATTTTATTCTATTCAGGTTCTTAGACCATGCTGATAATCTGAGCTCAGAGTACCTAGTTCTCTCCGTTCACACTAGCCACCAATCAGCTATGAGATTTTGGACAGTACTGACCTATGCTAAATTTGAAAAGGTGAACTAGAGGTGAAAGTCTTCACATGAGCTGGGAATTAGGACTCCTGAGTTTTAATTCTAGCTATGCCAATGATTTGTAGGGTGGCTTTAGCCAAGTCATATAACCTCAGTTTCATGTTCTCTACGTGCAAAATAGCAATAAAATACTTTCTTACCTACCACACAGGTTTGTGAGGATTTGGTGATCAGATTCAATGATGATGGGCATGTTATAAGAATGTAGATTAGTGTTTTGGCAATACACTGAAGATGTAAAGTGCTATATAAATGCCAAGTATTCTCCATGGTTATCTTTGGCTCTCTAATCCTCCATAAACTCTTTTCTTGTTAGTCCCCCCAGACTGTCAGCAAATAGTCCAGTAGAATCTGTACAGAAGAGATGAATGTGATAGCAAAAGATAATACATTAAAACCAACACAGAAGTGTAAAGACAACTAATCAGTCACTAACTACCACTTACAATGAATACAATCATCATTAAGCATAGGGCAATTACATTTAATAGATTAGAGGTTTTACAAGGAACATGTCCGAAGCAATCCTTGTGCTTAAAGTCCACATTTCTGTATTCTTTATAACTACTTAACTTTTTAAAACAAAGGAATTAATTATGAAATGCAAACAGCAATAAGCAATGGTGAAAACAAATAATGTAACAAAAACCCCACTGATTACAAATTAATTTTGAATGATTTGACCCAATTAGCCCCGGGGTATTGTTCACATGAAGGTTAATTTCCAGCTGTTTACAGAAGAATACTGTTCTCAGAGGCCTTAATCCTCAAAATACTTGGGAATACTCACATAAGTAAGATTACTCACAACTGTAAGCATTTGTGGGATTGAGTTCTTATACTGTTAATTAAATAAATCCATTTACAGAATTAAAAACCCTCTTTGCCTAATATGGCAAAATACTTCTATTTACAGCTCTCAGAAATCTTTAGAGCTCTTGAAACCACATAGGCCAACACCAGTTCTTTTGTACTCCATGAAAGAAGTCAAGTTGAAATTAACAGAGCAACAAGGATTCATTCCCTTACAACAAAGTACTCAAAACTAATATGTAAACAGATATCATTTCTGGCTTTTTTCAGATATCAAACTTTTTCCACATTCAGTAAAAATTTCAAACAAACCAAACACCCACCCATACCACCTCCTAGCTATATGCCTGGCCATGCTGTAATCATAGCAAAGAGGAGACATTTAAATCCAAGTCTCACAGAAGATGCACAATTATCTTCTTTTGCAGTAGGATTCCTTTTTCATTTCTTGTGTTCCCCTCCAGCGTGCAGGATATGCAAGTGGTACTTTTGAGTTTAAGGAAGTAATGAATGCTGGAGTTTGCACTCTTGTTATTTGTTTCATTATGCTTCTCTTACTCTAAATTTACTTTAAAAACAGAACATTAGGTACATAGAGATTTAAGATGGTTGCCACCATTTGAACTGTACAGTTACCTTACTATCTACTGCTAAACATTTTTCAGCCCAAGTGCTTTCTTGCCTTTAGACAGAGGCTTTTTTCAGCCTCCCATGGTTTTATTTCTCTATCTATACCTGGTAATGATTTATTTAGCCAACTTGGCTGTGTTTGTAAGGAATTGTGACTCCCTTAAAATAAAAAGAGGGGGGGGGGGGGAAAGAGAGAGAGTTATATCCAAGAGGGCAAAACCTCTTCAGGTGATTAACTGGTACCCAAAGTTAATGTGTCTCAGTGCTGGGGAAGGAGTGTCCACCAAACAGACTTCAGAATTGTGGGCCAAAAAATTAAAAATTCTGTACCTAAAAATTCTGCACACAATATTTTAAAATTCTGCATATTATTTATCAAAATAATGCAATATAATCATGCTGGTTTCGATTATTTTGGTAATTTATTTAAACAGCAATACAATGGATGGAGAATGGGAATGGGGAGCATTTGAGAAAATCCCCAAACCCCTTGCCTAATAGTAATGTAGATAGGTTTCACCCTTTATTTCTAGTTATTAGTCAACAAATATATGCAGCCATATGCTCAGTGTTACATCATAGAAATTGAAGAGCAAGTGCGGGCTAGGGAATCAAACTCACAATTTATACTGGCTACTGATCACCTCCAGAAACGTCAGTAGCAAACAGTTAATGGAGCAGAGTTTGATAGGAAATTTTTTCAGTCCAAAAATGTAGTTCAGTTCTAATCACTAAAGCATCATAAGCATTTAGAAAGCCATACTGTACTTTTCACCACTCTGGCCATGTAAAGGAGCCTTAAAACTTTTACACTTGTTTTATATTCCTGGGGGAATTCACAAAAACAATGGAAACAATTTACTAAGCAGGCAGGCTGCTCCATTCTGCTCTGCCTGAGGGGACAGAGTCTGCTCCACATCTACCTCCTCAGAAACACCCCGATGCCCTGCTCCTCCATGCTGAGCATGCTGCAATAGCAAATGAGAAGGACAGAGTGTCTCTCTCTCACACACGCACAACTGCCCAGCCCTTCCCACCCCCAACAGTGATTTACGTCTCTACCGGCTACTCCTGGTGCCTGAACCGACCTGCCTGAGCTATGGGGGAGGGGCACGTGACCATTCTTGTTGCTTCCCTTTGCTTCCCCATGAGAATTCATTTTTCTGCAGGAAAACAAAGATATCTGCGGAGACATAAATTCTGTGCATGCACAGTGATGCAGAATTCCCCCAGGAGTAATGGACATCAGAGAATTTGTTCAGAGACTGACAAATACTCTAAATTGTGGAAATTGTACACTGGATCTCCTTCTGTCCCTAATGAAGCGATTGCCTAATCTTGATCTCATTGAAGTCAAAGGCACAGTCAATATATCAGAATCTCACAGTCATTATAGTGAGTACCAGATGAGAGAATCTATTTAAAATTCACTTCAAAGTCACAGATCTTTGTCACTAGTATTCGTGAAAGAAAAACCTTAAGTAAGAGAGTGAAGCCCCTGCAGAATAATTGAGAGTGGTAACCTACGCATTTTAGTTATAATTTAACCCACGTTGAGCTACAGAAATCTAAATTCTGTTTAGGACTTGATATTCTGTTTTGGAAAAGAAGCGTGCCTCCCCTAGAAGTTCAGTGTTTAGCAGGGTCTGTCCTTATACATTATTATGCCCCCTTTGGTCCCTTGTGCAGCAGCATTTGGACCAGTTACAGTGAGTCCCTTAACCATAGTTATGTGCATATTTTGGTGTAAATTTATGTTAGTGGAGCTGTTTTGATTTACATGAGCTGAGGATCTGATTATCTATATAATTGTTATCAATCCTTACCAGAAAATACATTTTTAAAGTAAAAAATTAAAATACTCTTAACTCTGAAATAACTGACATGATGTTGTTTTAAAGAAGGAATTACAATGGTCAAAGTGCAAGATGATTACAGTACAAATATGGATTTCAAAATGTGCAGGATCACAAAAAGTGCTTTGGTCATAATTGACTGAAGAGCTACAAAGGGATCTCACTAAACTGGGTGACTGGAAAACAAAATGGCAGATGAAACTCAATGTAGATAAGTGCAAAGTAATACTCATCAGGAAAAATTAAGTCCAACTATAAATACAAAATCATGGGATCAAAATTAGCTGTTACCACCCAAGATAGATTTTGGAGTCACTGTGGATAGTTCTCTGAAACAATCTGCCCAATGTGCAGCAGCAGTCAAAAAAGGACAATAAAATGTTAGGAACCACTAGGAAATGGATAGATAAAACAGAAAATGCCACTATATAAATCTATAGTACCCACATATCTTGAATATTCTACACAGTTCTAGTAGCCCCGTCTCAACCAAAAAAAAAAAATTAGTCTTGGAAAAGGTACAGAAAAGGGCAACAAAAGTGATTAGGGGTATGGAACAACTTTCATATGAGGAGAGATTAAAAGGACTGGGACTGTTCAGATTAGAAAAAAGATGACCAAGGGGGAATATGATAGAAGTGTATAAAATCGTGAATGGTGTGGAGGAGGGAAATAGTGAAGTATTATTTACCCCTTCACATAATACAAGAACTAGGGGTCAACTGAGAAAATTAATAGGCAGCAGGTTTAAAACAAACAAAAGGAAGTATTTCTTTCACACAATGCACAGTCAGCCTGTGGAACTCATTGCCAGAGGATGTTGTGAAATCAAAAATATAACTGGGTTCAAAAAAGAATTAGATAAGTTCATGACAGATAGGTCCATCAATGGCTGTTAGCCAAGATGGTCAGGGACACAACCCCATGCTCTGGGCATCTCTAAACCTTCTTCAACTGCCGGATGCTGGAACTGGACTACAGGGGATAGATCACTCAAAATTGCCCTGTTCTGGTCATTCCCTCTGAAGCATCTGGCACTGGCCACTGTCAGGAGACAGACTACTACCCAGGGTTCTCAAACTCAAATTACCATGAGGGCCGCATGAGGACTAGTGCATTGGCCCGAGGGCCGCATCACTGACCCTGCCCCCTCCCTGCCCCCGGCCCCACCCCCACTCCACCCCTTCCATTATGCCCCACCCCTTCTCTGCCCCTTCTCCGCCTCCTCCCCTGAGCGTGCGGCTACCCGCTCCTCCCCCCTCCCTCCCAGAAACCGCGAAGCCACCAGACAGCTGTTCTGGCAGCGGGAACTGCCTGGGGGTAAAAATAGAACCTTGGAGCAGCGCAGAGGGAACGGGGATCTTAGCAGCCACAAAACATAACTGGGGTGGGGGTGAGGGGAGTTGGCGGCCACAGGCCGTAACTGGGAGGGGGGGCGGGGGGAGCCAGGCGGCCCGCCTCTTCTCCCCCCCTCCTCCCCTGTGTGCGCGCTTCCTACTCCTTCCCCCTCCCTCCCAGAAACCGCGAAGCCGCCAGACAGCTGTTCTGGCGGCAGAACTTCAGAACGTAACTGGGGAGGGAGGCGGGGTGGGGGGGCGTGCGGGGAGCCTGGCGGGCCACAGGGAAGCGCTCCACGGGCCGCGTGTTTGTGACCCCTGGTCTGACCCATTAGGGTGGTTTTATGTTATTAAGACTTAACAGCGACTTTCTGTATTTTTTTCCCACAAAAAAAATGTTCATTGTTCTTGAGCTGCTCACTCTGGTGTGCAGCATCTGAGTACAAGGAATTCTCACAGCATCCTCTCCCTGGTCCCTATTGGTTTTGGTATTACAAGCAGGTATTGCTTTGTTCACATCTTTCCCCCCTCAGCTCACACTGCGTGGGAGTACTATACAAGCTTCACAGCCACTCCAGGATGAATATAGGTTACCAGTGACTTGGCTGAATACTTTTATTTCTCCATCTAGTAAAATTACATGAAATAATGTGTCCTCTGCTTACAGTACTTGACAACTGGCCCTGTGATCATTCCTAGAAATATTGCAACATGAGAAGGAAAAGCCAAGGGCATGTTAACAGCTTTTCAGATAAGTACTTAGGCACATAGACAAATACTTCACCACTGTGAAGAGCTACTCAGCTGTTTGCAGATGCTTGAATTTTCAGGTGTGTTCCTCATGGTGTCTTCACAATTTTTCTGGGAGTAATTATGTTCAAAATATACATTAAGGTACAAAGGGAACAAATACTTCAGGATAACGAAAGCAGGAAATAGGTTCAGTAGTTTGGAATCAATGTCAGTGGGACTTTTTCCCCCCAAGAGCCAACCTTGGAGTTTGCAGGTTCTTGTACCACTACTGCAATTGGACAGAGGGGCAAAGAGCCTGACCATCAACCTGCACATCAACTGCTTCTCCCATTGTTAAGCAGCAATTCCAGACCATCCAGCTTTCCCAAGATCTAGCATAACTGGAGGTCTCTTGTGGAGTCCCCAGCTAACAGGCTTCCACAACTCAACTAATCAGTCCCTGGTGCCAGGTGCACCTCAGCTAAGGCAAATATTGTATATGCCTCTAGCACCTGGTGTGTTCCAGTACCACCTCCCAACATTCTTGAACACCATGCTCCTCCCAGGGTCCCAATCACCCAGCTCCTAACTGTCAGAGACCTATCCTTCCCCACCCCCCACAGGAGGAAAAGAGCAGCCATAGAATCACCATTAGCAGATTCATCATTCTGCCCTTTACGTGACAACACTGCTCAGCCAATTCATTACTCTAGTAAACTTTTCCTTGTTCAGGAAGAGCCACATATATCACTCTTAGCCTCCAAATCCTCAGACTTCTACCCGTGACAAATACCCTTAACCAAATGCTAAAATTCTCCTGCTACTTGAGATGCTAACCACTCAGACCAACAGCTCTTGTAGCTCCCAAAGCTATCCCATGACCTGATATGACCTCCATGCTAGCTGCCAAATTCCCACACTCCCTTATTGCCAAAATCCATCCTACAACCTATGCGGGTGCTGGGTGGTGTTGGTGGTCTGGTGGTCCCTTCTGGCCTTAAACACTGAGACTTTTTGACAACTTCCAGTGTTAAGCTCCTCTTAATTGAACTTCCTCCCAGCTGCCAAAACCCACGAGCGACTCATGGCCAGACACCCCAAGCTGCCCACATACCAGCTGCAAGAACCCCAGGGAAGAGGACTCTTGCATTTTCCCAAATTCCCTTGCTGTTGCTCACCTTCCTGACACAGTTCTCTAGCCACACTGCTGCATATCTCAGCCACCCTATCCAAATACCAACAGACTTGCAAGATCCCATAACATAAGGCTGCCCTCACTTTCCTGGCTATCAAAACCAAAAAGACACCCCAATAACAGACCCTCCCCTCAAGAAGCTTAGCAACTAACTTAGAAATAATGCAGGCAATGGAGGAGAGGATGCCACAGAAACAATGCCTTTCTTCATGTTTGGCATGAGAGAAACTCATTTAGCGCTCGGGGAAATTTCTCATTCCATCTAGATACACAGAGCCAAATCCATTCCAGGTGCAACTCCTTTGACTGCCAGTGGAATTACACCTGGGCAGAATTTGGTCCACTCTCATTCTCCTTACATTTGTATTTCAATTATGTGCATTTTAGGGCCCGGGAAAGTGAAGGACTAGCAATTTCAGGACAGCAGGCAAGAGCACCAAGCAATTCTGCCAACTCCTCCCCGCCCCTCAAAAATCATGGGCCAATCATGAAACTGGCTTAGAAATTAGGAGATTTATTTTTTATTTTAAATTCCCATTTTTGGTCTGTTTTCTGATTTTCCTGGTTGTATTTCAGAACCCAGTCTAAAATGCACAAAACAACACACATTGCAGGGAGAGGATTGCCTTTTACTTCCTCAATATCTTTCCTTGATCGCCACTCCTCTCTCAGCTATACCCTAGGCCTGAAGCACCTTCCCTCCGATGGACACTCGTAGGGCTGATTAAAATTAAAGGGAACATTTTTATTAAACTTTTCACACACAAAAAAAACCCCATTCCTTTTTTGTTGAAAAATTCCAAATTCAGCTCTAGGAATGACTCCCCCTCCCCAGACACTCTCCCCCCACACTGCACTTTCTTCTTACATGGATATTTCCCCCTCTAGCTCCCACCCATGGATACACTTCCCTGCCAATCAACATCCTTCCCCCTCCCTCCAAATCTGGACATTGGTTCTCCCCAATATCTCCCCCTGCTCCCTCCACACCCACCCTGCTGATCCCTGCCCAGACACCACCCCTGGCTCTCACCCAGCTTTCTCCCCTTGGATACTTCCCTGACCATCTGTCCCCCTAGTTCCCATCTTCTGGATATGTCCCTTCCATATAGCAGCTCAGTAGCAGTGGGATGCACAGGGGAGAGTGCAGGTGGGCTGGAGCTGAGTCCTTGCAGGCCAGAGAGGAAGGGGACAGACACTCCTGGGATTCCCCAACTCCCCGCCCCCCTTGCTCATGTGCCCCTGTGCCTGCTTCCACTAACTGACACCCCAGTGCTGTCTCTATCACCCTAGGCTGCTGCTCTCATGCATTACAGAGGGGGCAGCCAGTGCAGCAGCATCCTTTCCAGGCTGCATCCACAACTACAGCACAATACCTACCCTCTTGCTCCCAATAGCAGCCTCTAGTAGCTGCAGCCAGAATTGAAACATCTCTTACTGCTGATGCAGAAATCCTGAGCTGCCAATAACTTCTTGCGAAAGCACAAGAAGCCAACATTATAGCTGCAAAATCATGAGGCTTGCAACAGGATGACATCCTTCTTCTGTCTTGAGACTCAGAGACCTTCAGTTGTTAAACAGCCCAGGGCAGTTGGCTTACGTTTGTTCTTACACCATAAATATTTCCACTTTCTCCTCAGTTCTCTGCCAAGGAGAGGAATGAGGACTCTCTTCCCAGAGATGCTTCATAATCTAACTCCGGAAAACTGTATTTCCTTCCTGTGCCTTCTTATATCTCCTGTGTTAATGGATTAATTTGCTCATTAGTCCTTCCCCAGCCCATTCTAATACACTAATTAGGCCCCATCAAGTCCACCCTAGGGGGAATTAATTGGTTTAAGTGACCAGAATGCTGGCTCAGCTTTTAGTTCCCAGCACTCTGTAACACACCACCGCGTCTTGCCTGTTGATCCTATTTTTTCTTTCTTTGGGCTCTCCCTCCCTTGCCAGAGGTGTTATGCCACTCGAGTCTTTTCTCACCCCCAGGATGGTCATCTGGGGTCTCCTTGTGGGGGTCTAACCCACAGAAATCACATTTGGTGGGTGGTCACCCCCACAATTCTGTTTCTGCCCACAAGTCCTCACAGTTGGGGGCAATCTAGGGGACCAGCCTCCCTACTCTTGACCCATTGACTTTGTTGTGGGGCCTGTGGCCTCTCCTCCTCCACCTGCTCGCTCAGGGTCCCTGTTTCTCCCAACCCTCCAAACTGTCTGGGCTCCGTCTCCTTGGTGTTCTGCCATGTGGGGTGGGGGAGGTTCTGATGACCATTCAACCCTAGCTACCAGTCTTGGGCAATTTATTACCCCTGCCTCAAATACCATATTTTTCTTCTCCTCCCTCTCTGTTTCTCAGAGGATGCTGCTTTCATTCCTTTCCTGATGTCTTGTTGTCCTAAAGCCCATTGTTTGCCAATCCACCTACTTTCAATTTTGGTATTTCTTCCCCTCTGTTTTATTTCCTCCCACCTGGGTTTCATTTTCCACTGCTTGGGCTCCCTAGTTCCATACTGTGTCCTAAATGGGAATGGGATCCAATCTGCGACCAATACAATGAGGTGGGCAGACTGTCGACTATCCCAAGCCGTTTCCACCCAAACCTTCCTTGGATCTCCAGGGGTAGCTGGGCCATAGGGTAGTACTTCTTCTCCCCATGGATACATTCCAGTTCTAATCCCCCTCCTGGAATCATCCAGTGGGGTTTCACCAGTTCCTGCTGGACGAGTAAACAGCTCAAGGCCATGTCCACTAGCCCTCTTAGCTTCCTCTTCCCCACTATGACGGGTGTGGTTGACAGTTTTTTTCTTTCCCTGCCCAATGGTCCCAGCACAAGCACATAACTCATGTATGAGCAGTCTCTTCTTATGTATCCCTGATGCCCACACTGGTAGCAGGATGGCCCAAGCCCCCACTGGGGGTTCTTCTGCGCTCTTCCTTTTTTCTCCAGGCCTTTTCTGAGGGCAAGTTCCCCGGCCTTACTCCCCTGATCTAACCTCCCCCCACCCCTAAATGGTCAGCCCTGTTTCCTGGGGAGAGCTGCCCCTATGGATTATGTCAGTTTAACACCCCCTCCAGGGTGGCAGGCTGAAGTGTCCTGATCCATACTTGGGTGTTCTGAGGGAGGCTCTGTAGAAACTGTTCAAGGATCACAGCATCCATAATCACCCCCACACTCTGGTTTACAAATGAGTTTTTATAAAATAATAATTTTGTGGTTCTTTGTATTTGCCTTCCGGGTTTTTAGCCTTTTACTTTTTCAAACTTTTCTTTGTTGCCATGAGGGCTAGCGGTGTACTTTAACAAAAATGGGAACTGAGATTTTCATGCATTCACCTGACTCCAGGGACCCGGGCTTTAAGAAAAACACCAAATTTCATGGATTTAGGAAATCATTGCAAGAGTTTTCAAGACTGAAGTCTCATGTGATGTACTAGCTGAAGCAGCTACTCCATAAATGAACAAGGGCTGCATTTTTGAAGCTGAAGCACTTAAGTTTGAGTTTGGAATATACAGAACATCTGTTCTGAGTATTGATAAAGAGACATATATACATGTTCTAGGAAGAACAAAATAAAACATTACCATTTTATCCCATTGGTTTCCCTGCACTGAGAATTTTCCCATAGCCCTATTCAGCAAGTGAAGCAGAAAGAGCAAGAGAAGGATTGAGCAAACCTAAGGTTTTGTCTACACTAACACTTTTGTCGGCAAAACTTTTGTTGGTCAGGAGTGTGAAAACCCCCACACCCGTGACCAACATAAGTTTCACTGACAAAAGTGCTGATGTGGATGGTGCTATGTCAGCAGGAGACACTCTCCCCAACCGTCGCTCATTGGAGGTGGTTTAATTATGCCAGCAGGAGAGCTCTCTCCTGTCAGCATAGAGCGGCTACCTGGGAACCTTACAATAGTGCAGCTGCAGCGGTACAGCTGTGCCGCTGCAAGACTGTAGTGTAGACATAGCATTGGAGAGGAAGAGAAAGACTTTCTGTCACAGTGATTCATCATTTTCCTTGATACTGCTAATACTCATTTATAGGAGAGCATTAACAGGATAGTATTCATTCTGTATCTTTGGCATGTTCTGCAATGTCAGATTTTGAGTCATCTTGCAAAGCAGAGAAAATAATAATTTTTAGATAATGAAAATGCCATATAAATCCTCAAATTTAACAAGCCAACAGACTAGATTGTATAGAAACCGTGTTGAACTACACTTAAGACCAGACGCTCAGCTGGTGTAAATTGATTGCTTTCCTTTGAAGTCAAAGGTGCAACACTGGTTTGCAGCAGCTGAGGATCTGGCCCTTAGAATCATAATGAAACAACCTACCTATCTGGGATTCATAGATTCATAGATTCTAGGGCTGGAAGGGACCTCGAGAGGTCATCGAGTCCAGCCCCCTGCCCTCATGGCAGGACCAAATACTGTCTAGACCATCCCTGATAGACATCTAACCTACTCTTAAATATCTCCAGAGATGGAGATTCCACAACCTCCCTGGGCAGTTTATTCCAGTGTTTAACCACCCTGACAGTTAGGAACTTTTTCCTAATGTTCAATCTAAACTTCCCTTGCTGCAGTTTAAGCCCATTGCTTCTTGTTCTATCCTTAGAGGCTAAGATGAACAAGTTTTCTCCCTCCTCCTTATGACACGCTTTTAGATACCTGAAGACTGCTATCATGTCCCCTCTCAGTCTTCTCTTTTCCAAACTAAACAAACCCAATTCCTTCAGCCTTCCTTCATAGGTCATGTTCTCTAGACCCTTAATCATTCTTGTTGCTCTTCTCTGGACCCTCTCCAATTTCTCCACATCTTTCTTGAAATGCGGTGCCCAGAACTGGACACAATACTCCAGTTGAGGCCTAACCAGCGCAGAGTAGAGTGGAAGAATGACTTCTCATGTCTTGCTCACAACACACCCGTTAATGGAGCCCAGAATCAAGTTTGCTTTTTTTGCAACAGCATCACACTGTTGACTCATATTTAGCTTGTGGTCCACTATAACCCCTAGATCCCTTTCTGCCGTACTCCTTCCTAGACAGTCTCCTCCCACTCTGTATGTGTGAAACTGATTGTTCCTACCTAAGTGGAGCACTTTGCATTTGTCCTTATTAAACTTCATCCTGTTTACCTCTGACCATTTCTCCAATTTGTCCAGATCATTTTGAATTATGACCCTATCCTCCAAAGCAGTTGCAATCCCTCCCAGTTTGGTATCATCTGCAAACTTAATAAGCGTATTTTCTATGTCAATATCCAAGTCGTTGATGAAGATATTGAACAGAGCCGGTCCCAAGACAGACCCTTGCGGAACCCCACTCGTTATACCTTTCCAGCAGGATTGGGAACCATTAATAACTACTCTCTGAGTACGGTTATCCAGCCAGTTGTGCACCCACCTTATAGTAGCCCTATCTAAGTTGTATTTCTCTAGTTCATTGATAAGAATATCATGCGAGACCGTATCAAATGCCTTACTAAAGTCTAGGTATACCACATCCACCGCTTCTCCCTTATCCACAAGACTCGTTATCCTATCAAAGAAAGCTATCAGGTTGGTTTGACATGATTTGTTCTTTACAAATCCATGCTGGCTATTCCCGATCACCTTACCACCTTCCAAGTGTTTGCAGATAATTTCCTTAATTACTTGCTCCATTATTTTCCCTGGCACAGAAGTTAAACTAACTGGTCTGTAGTTTCCTGGGTTGTTTTTATTTCCCTTTTTATAGATGGGCACTATATTTGCTCTTTTCCAGTTTTCTGGAATCTCTCCTGTCTCCCATGATTTACCAAAGATAATAGCTAGAGGCTCAGATACCTCCTCTATTAGCTCCTTGAGTATTCTAGGAGCTAATACAGACGTATTAGGATGTACAGATGATATCAGTAACTCTGCAGTAGGAAATGAAGCTGAAGACAGTTTTATACTATTTAACTGTGCTGTGAAAGAGGATCAGTTCTGAGCTTAAACAGTTTGATACGAATTTTGCTACATAAAAATGAGGGATAGGCAAACCAGTTTGGATGTAATAAGAACTGAACTGCACCTTTCCTCAGCATTCAGATCAAACCTTTACTGCAGTTCGAATAAGTCCAGCTATTGTTTGTTTCCTCATTTTCATGTGCCACTACCGTCTCTGGTTTGAGCCAGGGCTGGAAGCAGAAGTAATGGAATACAGTGAAAGGGCATCCCTGTGGAATTCTCTGACCAGGCCATACCATAATATATCAGAAATGCTGTGAGACAAGTTTCCACTCCTGAGACTTCCAGTTCCAGGTCAGGACCAAAGAAAAAGAGGTGAGCTTTGGATAAGTACCTAAAGTTTTGAGTTACACCCATCAAATTCATTGATACATGTGCTATCACCGCAAACTGCAGAGACCTAGATGCTTTTAATTGGACCTTACTGTGATGGGTTGGGATCACAGAGACCTGCTTGGTGCTGCCATCTGGTGTGCCAAGGCTACTTCTGCCCCTGCTTCCAGGCCTTTTCCAGCTTGGGACTCCCGAATCCTATCTGTTTTGAGCCAGATTCCACTGATCTGCTGCAAACACAGACCCAGGTCCGAACCAAGTCCACTAACAACCGTAAGGCTCCTGGAAGCGCTCTTGCCTTTGACACCCAGGTGCCCAACTCCCAAAGAGGTTCACACACTTAATAAATCTGTTTTATCCTGTATAAAGCTTATACAGGGCAAACTCATAAACAGTTCGCCTTCTATTTCAAAGATAGAAAGATATGCACAGCTGTTTGCCTTCCCCAGGTAACAACTCGTACTCCAGGCAACTTAATAAGTAAAAAGTGATTTTAATAAGTACAGAAAGTAGGATTTAAGTGATTCCAAGTAGTAACAGACAGAACAAAGTGAATTACCAAATAAAATAAAATAGAACACGCAGTTCTATGTCTAATCACCCTGTGTACAGATAACAACCTCACTAGGTCCAGTAAACAGGCTATCTTCCTCTTAGCCTGGGTCCAGCAATCACTCACCCCCCTATTGTCTTTGTCCTTTGTTCAGTCTCTTTTCAGGTGTGTCCTTGGGGGCTGGAAAGTCTCTCTCTTTAGCCAGGTGAAGACAAAATGGAAGCATCTCCCAAGGACTTTTATAGTCTTTTCCCCCTCCCTGTGTAACATCATGTTACCATGGAGTTTTGGGATGACATGGGCAAGTCACATGTCCATGCACCCCTCGGTAACCAGTCCGACCAGTTGCATTCCTGACCAGGCCCCGATGTGGATTGGGGTCTCCAACTGCTTTTGTCTGTTAAGTGCTTGTACTTAACTTGCACATTCTTTCCTCCAAACATGATCCCAGGCACTTACAAAGGCTATGTACAAAACCAGCAAATATAAAACCAATCTTCATAACTCCAACTACAACAATGATACATGCGTACCAACAGGAGGAATAAATTCAGTAGGTCATAACTTTCACAGAGATATGTTACATGGCACATGTAGCATAAAACATATTCCAGTTACATCATGTATACGTTTATAAGCCTGTCCCCATAAAGCTTTATGGGGTACACCGTCACACTTACAACATTACAACAGCTTCAACAGAGTACACAAGGATTGGTTCATAGTAGGGACAAGCAGCACTCCTGGAAGTTACAGAATTACAAGTAATGTCTGAGCTGACCCTTAAATAGATGGTGCAGATGGCATGCCAGTCTGAATTAGTGAAATTGCAAGTGATACAGCAAGATAGCGCTGGAAGCCTGGTGCTCCAAGTAGAGAGGAAATCTTTCCCCCATGAGGAAGAGAGAAATAAATGAAAACTCAAGAGGATGCAGGTATTGTTTTCATGAGGGAGAAATGCAGCTGTTACAGAAATGTAGAATCTAGGACAAAGAAGGTATTGACAGAAGAAACAGGCTATTGGGAACTTTTTCTGTGTTTCTGGTCCCAAGCTAAGTTTGAAGTGATAACCCAAAGACAATTAACAATGTTGTTATCGCTATGAGATAATTTGGGAATGGATGCAGCTGTGATGTCAGATGTCCAGAACAGAGGTTTAAAGTGGAAGTGAAGGAACTACATCTGTTTTTTTTCCTTCTACTTCTCTGTTGGTGCTTACTACTGTCTGCAAATTGAGTTAAATGAAATATAGGTATTAAGAGTCTACCCCTGATAAAGACTAGGATTACTGGACAGTGTTTTCTTTGAGTACTACACTGCTCATATAAAGTCTAGACAATGAAATGGATCTCAATGAAAGAACTGCATGGAAGAAGATGGAATTATATTAAGGAATAAGCTGCATTCATTGTGGCATTACATGTTTGGTTATTTCCATTAAAAAAAGAAGTCTATAGTCTATGTGGTCAATGTGGCTGGAAGATTCTTCATAGTGGTGAGAAACTCGAGCAGAAGCAGAATGGCATAACATAGTCATGGGATCATTACATGCAATCTTGTCTCCATGAGGGATGGTTAGAATGAGGCATTTAAAAAACCAACAACGGTCAAACCACAGGATACATCACTTAAAACTATCAAGTGAAATAAAAATAATTAATTACTATGGTGATTTATCATTCATATGGCACCCAGAGGGCACAAGCAGAAGGGAGGAGAGAACTTGTGTTAAGCCTGTATCTTTGGTAGTTCCGTGATTTTGTTTGGTATATGTCCCCTTTGGTACCTGTCCTAGAAAACCAGTTTAGAATTCACAGGCCATATAAAATATGTGGATGTTGAGCAGGGATCTGAGAGAGTGTGACAGACTATGTGAAGGAAGGAGTTTCAGGTGTATCGTGCTGCTTGGAATAAAGCATGAGTGGAAGAACAACGCTAAGGAGTTGGTTAGACTTAGTGATTTGAAGAAGGGCTAACCAGGGTGAGAGTGGTGGGCAAGGTGGCTAGTTTTGCAATAGCATTTTGGTAGGAGTGGAATGGAACAAGGTAGGAACCAGGAAGGCCCGAGATGAAAAGATTGTAATAATATAAGAAAGAGATGAACAGGGTTTGTACAAGGGTTTGTACAGTAAGAATGGGAAGGAACAAGTGGATTTTTGGAGATGATGGGGAGAAAAAACTAACAAGATTTGGCATCAGTGTGAGCAGAAAAGGCGGGCAAAGGATTGAAATGATATAATAATATTTACTATTTAGAGATATTGACAAAGTCAAACATTCATATGACACAATAGATATTTCAGAGTATCATAAGGGATTAAACTTTCGAGCAACATTAGATTTTTCTCTCTTTCTACCCCTAAACATTAAATTGCAACACAATGCTAACTAGGGAGAGACTAATAGCTACTATGAATGTTTCCATAATCTCTCAAAGCCTTTGCACTATTCTTATCACCATCTAAACGACAACTCTTTAGAACACATAAAAGTATTATAGATTTAATCCCCTCCATCCCCATACTCTACTAAAGAGAGTTAAAATCTCTCTTCTTATATTTGTATACTAAACTTGCTGCTCTGGTCCATCCAAAATGCTGTTGCCACCATCATCTTTCTCATCCATTGATTCAGCCATGTCCTCCATCTCTTTGACACCTTCCTCTAGCTCACTATAATACTGTTTATCAATTTCAAACTTCTTGTCCTTGCTTCCATGGTCCACACCACATAGCCCCTGCCTACAGCACTGGTCTTGCTTCCATGGTCCACACCACATAGCCCCTGCCTACAGCACTGGTCTTGCTTCCATGGTCCACACCACATAGCCCCTGCCTACAGCACTGGTCTTGTCCCCTTTTGCATTCCTGCCACCCTATCTTCTCCAGCAGTGATGACAGCCTTGATGCCTCTTTCATCTCCTCCTCGACAAATGTCTCTGTGCTTTCTTTCATGCTGCCCCTTGCTCTGGGAATGTGGTCCCTAAATCTATCTCCCTGGCCTCATTCAAAGCCTTCCTTCGATGATTCACTTCTGCCATCACACCTGTGTAAAATGAGGGAGGAGAGGGATATTAAATACATAGATTCATAACATTTTAAAATAAAAAATGTTATTGGAGCCATCACATTGTGTATACATCTCACACAGTAGCTACAGGATAATGCTACCATAGCTCAGTGGTTTGAGCATTGGCCTGCTAAACCCAGGGTTGTGAGTTCAATCCTTGAGGGAGCCATTTAGGGATCTGGGGCAAAAAATTGGGAATTGGTCCTGCTTTGAGCAGGGGGTTGGACTAGATGACCTGCTAAGGTCCCTTCCAACCCTGAGATTCTATGATTAACCTGTCTATAACCTTTGTCCAGTTCTGAGTCTCCTTTATTGTCATGCTGAATTCAGATTGTATGCGCTTCTGGACTGGGACCATGTCTTTACATTTGGTTGGTTGGTTAGTTTTACTTGCATATTTTTGGGCACTCACAAAATAATAAGCTAAAACAATAACACATTATCCTTGAGGGCTTGTCTTCCTTGCCCTAATTAATCCTCTCATTTGACTAGCTTGTTAGAGAAAGCCTCTTTCCATGTTCACTTCATATAGGTTCAGATCAACAATGAAATTTTCCAGTTTGTTCTTATTGGTTCCCTTCCTTAAATTGCTCACCTTTGTCCTGCTTGTTGACTCATCACCATATACCTTGGGCTTTTAAAGCTAGGTTGAAAGTTCAACATTTTCCAGTTTTTCATCAACTAACAAGACAACATTCAGAGATCTTAGCACACAGAATCCCTCGTGGCTGATTCAGCTTTATAAAATATACAGTTCATTGGTTTTAACAACACAGATTTTCCTCTCACATATAAGTACATTGTAGGGTTCCATGTGCTACAGAATGCTGCAAGATGCCCCTGAAATGTGGACTCATTCTAACAGCTATACAAAGGCAATACAGCTCTTTGCTAAACTCATTTATGGGGAAAAAACTGTTAGTGTACTTGCTTTACCAAAGTGTTATTTTGGCAGCCCAGGTGCTTGTGTAATATATACTTTGAAGTGCTGGTATATTGTTTTGTAAGGGAAAAATAGTGCTTCATAGGCACAGCCTGTGGCAAGGAATGGTGTGGAGGCACACCTGGGGAGCATCATCCAGAGACAATGTGTCTCAGACAGACAGAATATTTCTGCAAATTCCCTTGATGTGCAATACAAGGAGTGATGACTACACCTCACTAAGGATCTGCTCATCTAAGTGCAGAAGTTGGAGTTTTGGCCAGCCCTTTCATGAGGGAAATCATGCGTCACCAATCTATTAGAAATCTTTGAAGGGCGGGAGGGGGGGGGGCAACAAACATGTGAACAAGGGTGATCCAGTGGATATAGTTTACTTATACTTTCAGAAAGCCTTTTACAAGGTCCCTCACCAAAGGCTCTTAAGCCAAGTAAGCAGTCATGGGATAAGAGGGAAGGTCCTCTCATGGATCAGTAACTGGTTAAAAGATAGGAAACAAAGGGTAGGAATAAATGGTCAGTTTTCAGAAAGAGGTAAGTAGTGGTGTCCCCCAGGGATCTGTACTGGCACCAGTGCTGTTCAACCTATTCATAAATTATCTGGAAAAGGGGTAAACAGTGAGGTGGCAAAATTTGCAGACAATATAAAATTACTCAAGTTAGTTAAGTCCAAAGTTGACTGTGAAGAGCTACAAAGGGATCTCACAAAACTGGATGACTGGGCAACAAAATGGCAGATGAAATTAGTGTTGATAAATGCATGGATCGGAGGAGGGAGGCAGACAATAAAGCTGATCAGCACTTGTTTTCCAGAGGGACATGAGGAGCTAGAAACAGTAGCTGGGGCTGCTGCAGCACCTCTAAAAGAGGGGAATCAGGCACACAAGGCCAAAATTCAAGAGGAGGAGTTGGGGCATACTCAGGGTAGAGGCAGGGCAGCAGAAGCCCAGCAAAGAAGCAGCAGTAATTGATTGACTTTGTGGGGAGAGGAAGAGAACTGATTGGATTTGGTGGTGTTTTTCAGTCTGGGATTTTTGTCTCTTTTCCACTTATATAGCAACTTGGTAGTATCCCTTAAATGAAGTGTGAGCCCTCTAGTGGCACTCTCAGTTTCACTGTATTCCTGGATTAGGATCCCATCCTTGCCACCAATTAGTGTGTCTTTTGCTCTTTACACAATAAATATAATATGAAGGACTCACACAGGCACAGTGGGGTCAAAATAACCACATTTACTAACTATATACAGTAGAACCCCAGAGTTACAAAACACCAACATTACAAACTGACCGGTCAACCACACACCTCATTTAGAACTGGAAGTACCCAATCAGGCAGCAGCAAAGACCAAAAAAAAAAAAAAAAAAAAAGCAAATACAGTACTGAACTGTGTTAAACGTAAGCTACTAAAAATATAAAGGGAAAGTTTTAAAAAAGATTTGGCAAGGTAAGGAAACTGTTTCTGTGCTTTCATTTAAATGAAGATGGTTAAAAGCAGCATTTTTCTTCTCCATAGTAAAGTTTCAAAGCTGTATTAAGTCAATGTTCAGTTGTAAACTTTTGAAAGAACAACCATAACATTTTGTTAAGAGTTATGAACATTTCAGAGTTACAAACAACCTCCATTCCCGAGGTGTTCATAACTCTGAGGTTTTATTGTACAACATACAAGGATCAGCTACAATATACATTGCTTCTCTGGCAGGTTTATATACACAGACCACAGTGGATGCTACCTGAGGGCTCACAAACTATTTAAAGGGATACTACTCAGTTCCTATAAACTACGCCAATTTTTGTTGGGGTGGGAGCCAGGGGAAAGTCAATTCACTCTTCTTGATATGCATGAGGGCTGAGGGACTTTACATTCCTAAGACTGGCTCTGGCAACTAGATGCAAAGTAGCAGGAAGCTACACCTGTGCTCCTAGAAGATCTTTGAGCCACTTTTGGCCCAGTGCTAGGGGAGAATCTTTGGGCCATTCTGAGCCTCAGAAAAAGAACTGAAGTTCTGAAGTGGGAAAATATGTTTAGGGGAGGAAAGGGGGCAAGGAGAACTGGAGACATAAAGGAGAACAAGGGGTAGGAAAAGAAATCAGAAAGAAGGATGCTGAAAAGAGAGCACTGGCGGTAAAAAGAACGGGGGGAGGAGAAATACAGGGAATTTAGGAAAAGAAAACTGGAGTAAAGATAAGAAGCAAAAGCAGAAGAAACAAGAAAGAGATGACAGACTTGGGGGAAGGGAGAAGCGAGAGGGGAATATATCTGAACATTTTCAGGTCATGTTAGATTAAAAGGAGAATGACAAGGGTGAGCATCAGAGAAGAAAGTCAGCAAAGGATGCAAGTGAAAACACAAAGCAGCAATGAGGAATATAGAGACAGTAAGAGAAAGGAACAGAGGAGCATTTTTTGTTTTGAAGAATTGGTCGTCCTACTCAATAGCCATCACCTAGTCTGTGGAATAAGGAGTGGAGCATGCTCAAAACAAACTGCATTGATAATTGGGCCTACCCTAATTGTGAATTCAACTGTAAAAAGTACAAGTTCCACTCCCTTTTTGGGTCCTGAAAGAAACTTTCAGGGCGTGGGGAGGGGAGGAGAGGATAAAAAGAACAGATGGAGTCTACTGAAGAAAGCTTCACCATCCTGGCTGCCACCTCCACCATGTCTTGGGGCCCCGGGCCTTCATCATCGTAATTGTGAGAGATGTCCTGACCAGAATGGGCCAAAGAGGGACCCAAATGACATTGCCACCTCTGTCAGCTCCAGATGAATCCTAACCACCACCTGGGATGAAACAGGATCAGACTTTAACAATGACAGCAATACCACAAGCTCCAGCCCCTCTCACCTAACTTCTTTCCCCCTCCCGCCCGAAAAGGACAGTTATGACCATCTCTGATACCACCTAAGAGACTGTCCAATGGGGGGGAGGGGAAGGTTTCATTCTAAAGACTCTCTCCAGTTAAAGGGAAAGGGAACAAGGGATGTAGTCAAAATGAAAGTCTTATTTAATACGTAGAGAGACAAGGTGGGTGAAATAATATCTTTTATTGGACCCACTTCTGTTAGTGAGAGGGACAACATGGTTCAATTAAAGATATTACCCCTACCTTGTCTCTCTAATATCCTGGACCCAACACAGCTACAACTACATTGCATACAACAATGGAAGTGATTTAATACATTACATTTCAAATGCTTTAACTGTTTTTCCTTCATCTTTTAATGAAAGTTAATAGAATGTTTAATGGTGTTTTTGCCATGGTACTAAGCAGGCTGCAGTCTCTGTATACCAAATCCCAGACCTTGTTTAACACTGTTTAATGTTGGACAGTGACTGGGTTACATGAACGCCTTTGGCCTATATATTCCATCTAAATTAATACAACAGTCCTTCCAACATTGGCCCCCCTACAACCAACTACAGGTTCTACATCCTATGCCTGAAACTTGGTCAGTCTTTCTGTTCTGCTCTTTGCTTGAATTCAGATTACTTTTTTTTCAAGTATTCTACTTCATTGTGGAATTTAGCATTCATTAAGAAAAAACAAACCAATCTGCTCTATTATCTTCCACAGACAGTAAGTTATATATTTCCTTGATTTTTCAACAGACTGGAAATACTCACATTTTATTATCATCTTCATTATAAGTTTTGATTCTGCTGCACTGAAATTGGCCTTGCGCTTCAATGATGACATCTTTTCTGGGTTGATGCTTCCAAATTGTTTCTAAAATAACTAAATTGTGCAACTAAAACACACACATTGCATGCTCATTGGAGGCAATAACACATGCACATCCAATATTGTCATGCAAATCTGAATTAATTTAATGATCAGCATAGAAAAAAGTATTAAATAACGGTTGATCAAATTAGTGAAACCACAATTATGCTCTTAAAAAAGGCATTGACATCACTGTACATTGCCTAATAACACTGGAAACGTTAACATTGTATGTATACCTAGAGTAACTTTTATGTATGTTCATATAGGGCTACAGTATCTCTATAAGGCACAGCCCTAAGTATGGGACACAATCCCTCCCTAGGCTTGTCACTGTGCAGGTGTGCACATAAGTAGGCTGATCCATGATCTCTTCCCACCCTGCTCCATCATCATCTCTCCCCTGCCTCCTTGTGGGGCTGTGCACTCCCAGAACTGCATTCCCTGCGATTAAGCCTTTGTACCTTTCCCAATGTTCCATGCACCCTTCCCCACTGCTCTCCTACACATGAGCCAGTCACATTGTGGCACTGAATATATGATAGAATCATTGCTTTAATTGTATTTATTGGCACTTTCGGTACAACCTTCCCTAGTTTGGAAATAGACTAAGAAATTATACTTAAACCAGGCATCCAGATGCCGGAACATTTAAATCAGCAGTTCTTAACGCGTGGCTTGCGGGCCGCATGTGGCCCAATTAGCACACAGCTGTGGCTCAGCTTAGCTGTGCGCTAAAGGCCAGCCTGCATGCCAGGGTACGCCAGGTTCCTGGCCTCCAGGCGCAGAGCGGTCAGGGCTGCCAGCCCACCCCGTGTGGCAGGAGTCTGGGGTTGGGGCTGCTGGCCAGCACTGCTGAGCACTTTTCCCTCTAAGCTGTGCGCGTGTGCATGTGCACAGAGATCCTAAACCCCGCGCACACGGTGAAACACCGTGCGCACAAAAATGTGCACAGAAGCACAACAATTTGCACAGAAGAAATTTTTTGCGCACACGGCCTGTCAAAAATTAGAGGGAACATTGCTGCTGAGTCAGAGGTCCGAGGCTGCTGGCCAGCCCTGTGGGGTCTTGGGCCCAGGGTCTGGCGAAGCTGCCCAGCCCTGCGAGCTCGGGGGTCCAGGGTCAGAGCACAGGTTGCTGCTACCCTGACACCCAGCCCCTGTGGCCCAGGTAACACATCGTGGGCCACATATGCAGTCCACAATGTGTAATAAGTTGAGAACCACTGATTTAAATAGATTTAGAAAAATGTTGTTTCCCACAAACAAATTTCATCCTCTGAGAGTAAAGGCATGACAAATGGGAGAGTCATATTCAAAAATGAATCCAATAATCCAGGGCTTGGAGCAGTGCTCCGGCTCTGCTCCAGCTCCAGGCAAAAACCTGCAGCTCCTCTGCTCCAGAGCTGCTCCGCGCTCCAGCTCCCGGCCCCGCTCCAAAGCCGTGTAATAATCACTGAATGACTGGTGGAAAATTTGAATAGGAATTGAAATTTGATTAAATTTGAAATGAAGTGATCATTTTACAAAGGCCAACCTCTTTGAAACAGGCATCAAAATTGGGACAGGAAAATTGCATTTGATTTTCTGCAACTCCAGACATGCCTGTAATAGCTCGAGGGAAGTGTTAGCTACATAACAGTATTCCTTATTCTACTGGGGTGTAATATGCACTCACCTCTTCTGAATACAGCTATAGTCCAATTATCTTGAGACAATAACCTGCTAAGGATTGTTATCACCCCATCACTCACGTACTAATTCCCGAGCCATCAATAGTTCTGACAAATATACCAGTAATAGTTCAGAAAAAAAGAATTAAAGTGAACCAAGCCTGACATTTGTTTAATAGGATAAATCCATACTGTGGTCCACAAAAATAAATTGGCCAATACATTACAGTCTGGGCTAGAGTACATAGAGTGAAATATTATGGTGTATTAAGACATACAGTATAAATAAACCTAACAGCAAAATCCACCAACTATATTTGGAGAGCAAAATAACTTAGGAAGCACTATAGTTTCTGCTCAAGAAATGGACACAGAAATATAAGAACCAGTCGGTACTAAGTTGTCTCATAGCATAAGTTTTTTGTAGACCCAGTAAAAGAGAGAGAATCTTTCTAGCTGGGAATCTTCCTAGTCCTTTGTCAATATTGACAATTACAGATGGGTAAAATCTCTTTTCAAACAAATTCTTTGGAAATTCATTTCATGCATTTTATCATCTTTGTAGTTCTGTGAAACCTGACCATGATTCATCAGAAGGGATTCAACATGGCAGGTTGACCTATAATAATACTTCTGTGAATAACTGACTCACACCTGAAATAAATCAAAGTAGGAGATGACTTTAGGATAAGGAGAAACAAATAAATGGTGCATCTTGTACATTTGGGGGAAAATAAAATGAAAATGTGTAACAAATAAGAGTTAGGCACAATAACATACATTTATTTGACTATGAGACAAGCCAATCTCCCTCTTTATGTTCTTGTATGCTCCCATCATTATAGTACTTGAGCCCTCACACAGACAAGGACAGAAAGTCTGTTTAATGCACTGTGTACACGCAGGTTGTCAATTAGATGAAAAAAATAAAAATTATGATACAAATCAATTAACATTTCCAAACTCTTTAGATTGAAAAAAGAAAAAATAAATCAACCCCACCCTCGTGACAAAAAAAACCCAAACACCAAGCACAGATGACTTTTATTATTTTTTCTGTCTCACAAAAAGATGCTTGGCTACACCTTATTCCTCAGACATCTGTGTTTTCTGATAACCCTCCTCAGCCTGAAGCAGGCTTTGCTAAACCAAAACCATGTGACTTAGGTGATCAATACTAAACAATCAACCCAGCTCAAACATCAAAATTGTAACACAAAGATTTGTTGCAAAATTTCATCATAATAGTGAAAAGCTTAGTGGACGGTTTTTTACAGATTCAAAATTCACAGCCATTCTGTAGTTACATGGAATATCTGTGAATTCAAAAACAGACAAATCTCAATTAAAATGTTTTTGCAAGATATATTTTACCTCACACCTTTGATAATGGTGTAGCGGTTCAGAGAAGATGATTTTAAGTGAGTTTTGTGCTTGCAAAAATTTCTGGATAGATAACAATGGAGAAGAAAGTCTTCTTTTTGCAGATCAAGTAAAGAGTGAGAAGTAGCAGTGCAAGCATCCACAAAACACCCTGACCCTGACAATATGATTTAGTTCTAGAGTTAGAGTTGTTAATGCTGGAAGGGCAATTCATTCTTCATCCTCACTCACTCCTTATTCCGTCTTCTGAATTTGCCAACAAGAATAACTGTCAGTGCTAATATGATATTTTATTGGTGATATGGACACTCGTCTCCTTTGAACTCGATTGAAGCCACCAACTCATTTCACATAAATCATTAAAAAATGAGCACCTATCAGATGGCTAACACAACTTGCATAAGCTTAAGCAAAATGGTGTTTTCTTTATAGGAGATGAAGCGCTCCATTGAAGTCAATTGAGCTAGGTTGATTTTTACCAATTGAGGGGATAGACTTACAGTTTCTATAGTGAAATTGCAAATTTGTTAAAAAATGACTCCAAGAGTATGTGAAATTAACAAATTGCAAAAATGTAGATATTATTATTATTATTACTAATTATTTAATAAGTGCCATGGTCTGCTATGAGTTTTAAAGATCAAATAAAAGGCAGACCCCTGCTCTGAGGAGCATCCACAGTAATTCAGATATAACACAGCAAAGAGTGACAATAAATTAAAGTTGTTTTGTGGGTGTAATGTTACTTCTACAATGATTAGATTATGTCATAGACCACATAAAAGCTTACAATTCAAGTATTATGCCATGGCTTACTATCTTTAGCCATGTAAATTACATTAAACAGAGATGCATCTGTTGATAAAGATGTTGGAATGTACACTGACTGATATTTAAAAGGAATCCACAGTAGGGAATTGGGATTTTAAGTGAGCACAGAATACCTTCAATTGGCTTTCAACTGATTAACCATTGGACTACATCAACCGTGTCAACAAAGTGGCTGTAGGTCTGATCAGCATAACTCAAACTGACAGTGCTAGAAATTGCTGGCTGGTGTGTAACTATTAATTAGCACAGCTGACTTGTGAATGAAACCTGTGCCATTTCATGTTCAGGTTATTGATGCAGAATTTTTCTGCACCAAATCACAAAGGTCTTGGGAAGGCAAGGATTAGACATGATGAAACGGATGTCAAGTAGCAGATGGAGCAACTCATCCAATTTCTTTTGTTATACAAATAAACATACTTATCCATCAATGCTGTTATACCAGAAAAGTTCACTATTTGTTAAAGGCATCCTGTTAGGTCAGGAAAAGATTAAAGAGTTTTGTCTAAAAGTATTAGGACAGTCAGCTTTCTCAAAATAATGGCAAATATTAACCTGTTGCCATTGATAAACATTTTGGTTTTAGGCTGGCCCCTTTTGAGGTGGCTATATTACAATACAGTGTGATCTGATGTGTCTGTTAACATATGTTGTGACTGATATACTGGGATACCTTCGGGAGTTTTTTCATTTGGTGACGTTATAGACATAGGACCGTGCATACAGGTTCAGAATCATTCATTCTGCTGCCTCTGACTCACTGTGTCAGGCCAAATAGGTCTTACTGACATCGCCTAAAGAGCTGGCTGAGACTCTTCTAAAGCAGGAGGGGCTAGAAGAAGGAACAATTTCTGAAAGGGGCTCTAGGAACGGTCAGGTTCAGGAGGTAGCTCACCCTGAAGTTCATGCTTGTTTTTTAGTTAATAATAAAGGGGAAAACCTAGATGGGGGGTAAGTTTTAACAACATAATCTCTTTGTGGTAAGAGCAGGTAGGAATGCCATCAATTTAACATAGGTTACTTCTAATACCCTGAAAAGACTTAATATTTTATTTGATCTCTGCAAAAACAGAGTAATTGCGAGAGCAAAGAACACAAAGGCTCAGCTTAGTAGCAGGCAAATCTATTTTATTGTTTGGAGCCCTAATCTTCCCAATCCTACAATGAGAAACAATTTTTGCATGTGATTACAAAAAGGTTTGTGAAACCTGCTCTTCAAAACCTACTGTATGTTGGTTTTCTAGTATTAATGACAGATTTTCCAGTATGGATACAAACTATTTCAGTACCACATTATGTATAATTTAGTAGAAGCCAGCAGCTATTAAAGTCATTTCTCAACAGGGATACAGTAGTACTGCATTAGTGCTCACATTTGGAGTTCTTAGCTTCACAAGATAAATGCTGAGCTATTGTGGGGTAGGGAAGAAAGGGAGATTATCATACGTTGTGAAGTCTTTAGACAATGCTGGAGGATACTCTAAAGATGTGTAGAAGCGACAAAGGGTCCTGTGGCACCTTATAGACTAACAGAGGTATTGAAGCATAAGCTTTCGTGGGTGAATACCCACTTCTTCGGATGCAAGCAGTGGAAATTTCCACTGCTTGCATCCGAAGAAGTGGGTATTCACCCACGAAAACTTATGCTTCAATACCTTTGTTAGTCTATAAGGTGCCACAGGACCCTTTGTCGCTTCTACAGATCCAGACTAACATGGCTACCCCTCTGATTCTAAAGATGTGGACACTCACGTAGGAGCAGCTGCTGCCATGTTTTGGGCACTTCAGTGGTCTCTGTGGGGACATTATGACATCAGGCTTGTTATGAAGCTGCAGAACTATAGAACCACAGTTATATACCCACTCTATTGTATAGCAGCGAAAGGTGGGCACTGAAGATGCCTGAAGAGTGATGGATTGATGTTCTTGATTCTTGTCGTCCTTGTAAGAAGCTCCATATTAAGTGGCAGGACAAAATCAGCCATGAGGCTATTCATAGACAAACCCAGAAGACTCCTCCATCAGCACTGGTTTAGTTTTGGCAGCTTTCTTAGTACAGACATATTATTAGAATGGAAGACCAATAAGTTACAAAGCTTGTTTACCAAACAATGCCACTACACTGCTGGTGATCACATCATCACCAAAAGCTTGAGTGGTGTAAAAGGTCACCAATGATGGACATGAACTGAATATTCAGGCCGATTACCTTCAGGATCTAGCTAGAGATTGAGCAAGGTGGTGCTTGATCTGCAAGGAGGTTACATCCCTTTGGGATTTGCCATGATGATGAAGATAAGTAAAATGATCCTTAGGGAGATCAAACATGTTTATCTTAAAAATTGGCACAAACAGGGAAAGTAAATTTCATATAACACAGTTATTGTTCATAGATTCCCTTACCCTATGTCAAATATTTGTAATTCACACCTTTAGTCAGTAGTGCTGGCCCTGCCTTCCCCTGTGATCACAAATGTATAGTCTGAGTAGCTAAAAGCAAAAGTCCAGCTCACTGAGTAACACTTACTCATGTGAGTAGTACTTTAATGGGGTAATAAGGTACTATTCAGTGAAAGGGAAGCAGGAATGGTGTGATGATTAGTGGAATCTATGTACAGCTTCTGAATTCTCTTTGACATGGCGGGGAATCTTTATGTGTACCAATCAGACTGCAAACTCCATTTTGAATGTGGGGCTTGCTGCCTTTTCTGTTGTCCTTTTATCTGCATGTTGGACTGAAATTTCAAGGGATGATGGCACAGGGCTAACAATAGAGGGACATTAAACCTTGGTTGTCCTCTATTTGAATAGAAGCACCCTTGGAGAAAGAGTTGGTTGTTACTCATAACAACTAGTCTGGCCATGTGGAAAACAGATCCTTTGATGAAGCTAAACACAAGGTCAGCTGACAAAGGAGCTGGGAGGTTATACGTCTCTTACCAGCCATTTTGAGAAGAGACCAGAAGCAGAAGAAGCTTGTCTAGGAAAGTAGAAGGGCATTGACTGCAGAGCTCAGGGGAAGGGACTCCATGACTGATGAGAAGCTGTGTGAAGAAGGAGCAACCTGGACTACCTGCCCTAAAATAAAAGAACTCTCTGGAGTGGTGAGGAAACAGACAGGGAAATGGGTACAGGTGTGTTTATTATTTTGGCTAGATCTGTGTATTTCGTGTGCCAACTGAGGAAGTAGTAATGGTGTTTAGAATTCTGTGCAAAGTCTGTCTGTATGTCTGTTTGCTTTTGCTGTCTCATGCCCCTGAAGAGTTAAACTGTAAACCCAGAGTACCCCAACATGGAATTATGGGAGAGGGTGTATATAAGATAAAAGAACTCTGGGGTGCCAGCTGTAGCTCCATGGGCTAGGCAGTTGGACTGTAGTGTCAGAGATCTCAGAAAGGGGTGCTTGACAGAGGATCTTCACCCAAGAAAGTGCCTAGACTGTTCAGATTCAGGAGGCTTAAAGCACACAAGGCCAAGGAGGTGGGTTCCAAACACAACAGCCTTGTGAGTGCCCAGCCAGGGACAGCTCTGCCAGGGCTCTGCATGTGTCACACGGGCTTGCAGTTAATAAGCAAAAACTATCTGTAGGTAGAGATTTTACAACTGGTTCTTCAAGGTGTCCTGTGATATTATTGTGTGAGTTCAGTTGCCAGTTTTAATTATTTGTCTTAGTTAAATAAAGAGCCTTGAATGGATATATGTTGACCTATCTTTCATCCTTTAAAGCTCATCAGATTCCTGCTATTTTTCCATATTAAGATTTCATGATGTACGTTGATAAAAGCACTTTGATCAGACCAAGTTGTTTGGTTGAAACAGTCTGTCTTCATTACTAGGAAACATTTTGCAGTCAGACTTTTTCATTCCTCTGATGTATTTCTTCTAGTCATATTGATAAAAGCGCTCCAGTTTTCCTGTCTTTGCTTTTGATCAAATTTTAAATATAGAAAGTCATGTTCCAAAACATTCAAGAAGGGAAAAAAATCATCCTTTAGTTAGTAGTTAGGCATCATGGTGATAGGTAGCTTAGAAATGCTAATGATAGATAGATACATGCAGGGAGATTTTGCTGCCTCATTCATAGACAATGATGCTCATGCAGGGGGATGAGGTTCAGGAGCCCACCAGACACAAATGTAAACTATGGAGGAGAAAGGACAAGTATCTGTCTTCTATGGTCCTCATAACAATAGTATCTGAGCACCTCTAATCGATTTTATTCTTACCTCTGTGACACAGGAAACTAGTGTTCCCATTTTAGAGAGGGTGAATTGACGGGGAGCCTGTAAGTGATTTGTCCATGTTCACACAGGAAGTCTGTATCATAGCTATGAACTGATCCCAAAGTTCCAGTCCAGTGCCTTACCACAAGGCCATCCTTCTCATTTTCTAGACTTTTTATAAGTGGTATAACTATTAGGACAACCTAGTTACAACTCATTACTCAGCTGAAAGCATTTGCAAATAACCACTAGCTTATCTGTGCCCACAAGGAATAGTTGATGATATAATATTAATATTCCCAAGTTGTAAAGTGAAGACATGGATAAACATCTCCCAACTTTGGTGTATACATGGATGTGTTTGAAATCCAAACCCAGATCTGGATTTCACACATTGTCCCTATCATTAAAAAGGCTCATGTTACAGGAAGAGTGGCAGGATTGGCACCATAGATATCCATCCTATCCTATAGTAGTACCATAAAATACTCCAACTTGGTTTTTTAAATAGCCTTTAAAATGAAAGTAATATTTTGTTTGCCTTCTTCTAGCTAAAGAATATTCCAGCAGATTAAAATCCAAACTAATGGATGGGAAATGTTTAAAACTTCCATGCCAGTTTAAGCCTGTTAGTTAAAATGGCAGCAATAGAAATTGCTTAAAAAACCCAGATCTCATAAGAGAAATTTTGAATGAACTGTTAACTAAAAACAGCCTGCCTTGGCGCTGCTATAGTGTGACATTCCCCAAATGGCCACCACAATACATATTTCAGTTATGAGGCATAAAATACAGCACAGTTATCACAAGGAAGAATCACAGAATCATAGAATATTAGGGTTGGAAGAGACCTCAAGAGGTCATCTAGTCCAACTCCCTGCTCAAAACAGGACCAAAACCCAACTAAATCATCCCAGCCAGGGCTTTGTCAAGCCAGGCCTTAAAAACTTCTAAGGATGGAGATTCCATCACCTCCCTAGGTAACCCATTCCAGCACTTCATCACCCTCCTAGTGAAATAGTGTTTCCTAATATCCAACCTAGACCTCCCCCACTGCAACTTGAGACCATTGCTTCTTGTTCTGTCATCTGCCACCACTGAGAACAGCCTAGCTCCATCCTCTTTGGAACCCCCTTCAGGTAGTTGAAGGCTGCTATTAAATCCCCCCTCACTTTTCTCTTCTGCAGACTAAATAACCCCATTTCCCTCAGCCTCTCCTCGTAAGTCATGTGCCCCAGCCCCCTAATCATTTTTGTTGTCCTCTGCTGGACTCTCTCCAATTTGTCCACATCCCTTCTGCAGTGGGGGGGACCAAAACTGGATGCAATAACTCCAGATGTGGGCTCACCAGTGCCAAATAGAGGGGAATGATCACTTCCCTCGATCTGCTGGCAATGCTCCTACTAATACAGCCCAATATGCCATTGGCCTTTTTAACAAAAAGGGCACACTGCTGACTCATATCCAGCAATCCAACTCCTTTTCTGTCAGCAAGCAGGAAAGGACACAACCGTATTTCCATAAGGTTGCATTGTGACTATCCTCTGAAGTTGTCTATTGTTGTCTTGTTAATTGTATCATTGCATGTTCAAATGAATTATTTAAAAGAATCATGTGGATATGCTTTTGTTCTCGTAAAAATGCTAATTATAAACAGAGTCAGGGTGCAAAACTAATAATCTGCTGCTAGAGTTTCAAACAGCCAGTCAAATACTCCTTGGTATAAATTATTTGATAACTGCTGTTATTTTTCAGCCTTGTTATTGTACAGTTTAATGTGCTTGCAGAATAAACATTTCCTGAATGTTACAGCCTTGAGAGAGATGAAATAGCCTCTCCATATCTGTGATGAGATTACAAGCAGAGAGAAATTTAAAGCTTTCTTGAGCTTGCTACCAATCTCAGCTAAATGTTTGATTGGAACATTTATATTGTATGTGTTATGGGGTGGGCCAGTCTATCTAAGAAGAGTTTTATGAGAATGAGTCCATTCAGCTCTCCTGTAGGTAATTAGCTGACTACATGGCTGCTTGGCAACTAACTGGCTAAGAAAAGGCTGCCACAGGTCAGTTATAGGGGATTGTTTCTAGAGAGAAGATGCTCTTAAGGAGAAGAGCTTCCAGGAAATAGAACAGGAGGACTCCTAAGGAAAGGACTTTTAGGGGGAGTTCTCCATGATAGCTTCAGGAGATCCAGCCTCTGAGGTGCTGTATGTAGCTTGGAGAAGAGCTGCTGTTAGCAGGTCCTGCAGAGGTCCTGGCTCTATGGAGGAAATCAAGGCTGAAAGTATCTTTCAGATTAAAGGGCTTGAATATGGGACTAGTAGACTCAATTGGTGTCTGCCTGGGTGAAGGTCTTTCTTGTATTGCTGTTGAACTTTCTGTTAATAAATGAGACCCTCTGAAGAAGGGTATTTTTGGCACTTAAAAGCCAGGTAAACTTACTGATGATTTAATTGGGAGAAACTAAGGTAGGGTGCACCTGTAGTGCTGCACAGGAATGTGTGGAAATGGCACATTATTATACAAGGCTAAACTATGTCTT
The DNA here is from genome assembly GCA_033296515.1 of Macrochelys suwanniensis. Lineage (NCBI taxonomy): Eukaryota > Metazoa > Chordata > Testudines > Chelydridae > Macrochelys > Macrochelys suwanniensis. Next base: position 82,097,076 of record CM065779.1, read on the forward strand.
GGAAGGGAAGAGGTAGCAGGAGCACTTAAAGGCAATGGGCTCAATATGGCAAGATGTTGAGCATTCCTCCCATTCCTCCTATAAGGGAGTGAGTGGCATCAACTCTTGTTGACTTCAATAGATGATGAGGGCAATCAGGACTTCACAGGGAACATTCAACACCGTGCAGGATCAAGGCCATTGTATCTCTGATTCAAAGGGAATGTGAAGCTGCTGCTTTACCCCTTGACTGGACTGAATAAAGTGTAGGCATTTCTCTATCCCCACTCGAACTATGTAGCCAGCTCTCCTGACAGATGTGGAGCAGCGTGAAGGGAGCATAGCGGTGTGACTCTGTCCCTTCTGTACCCTTCTCTGCCCAATTTGGTGAGGCTACTGCCACTGTGGCTACTATTATGACTTAGGATACAATGCTGCACCATTCAAGTGAATAAAAATTTAGCTACTGACTTTAATGAGAGTAGAATCAGGCTCATAATCCTTGCATTTCCTGAGCAGAAAGAATGCATTTATTATCTGGTCCCTGTACATGGGTGCAAGGAAGGAAAGCTCATTGTGCTGTCTTCCCCCTCCTCCCACCCACCTTCTCTGTATCCATACAGGGATGGACACAGTTGAGTCCACAGTAAGCAGTTGTTTGAAATAGGCCACATCAACATTGTGTCAAAATAAAATGCCTTACAATTACAATAGCTTAGTCCTTATTTAAATTAGCTCTTTAAAATGATATTGGAGCCTGATCCGGTAATGATGTATAGCAACAATGTGACTTTGTAAGGCTGGGAGTCTGTTTCCCAGATACACCTTTTCTATTGTTTGTTTGTATTGTACTGACCTCCTCAGTAACCTGATTGAAGATAGTTCATAAAGTTACTGCTAGGCAGGTGTGATCTGTTCATGTGTAATATAAAAATATATTTAGGAATTATGCAGAAACTCATGGGACCAAATAAACATCCCCTTGAAGAGAAGGGAAAAAAAAAAAAGACTTACAAGCTATTAAGTGTCCAGTAGTACCAGCTTTGGTCACTTATGACTGTCCTTACTGTAGCGTAGATAGGCTATTGTGAGTAGGTCCTCATTCAGGAATGATGTTTGACAGGTTTTGGTAGGAGGAGATGCTTCTTATAATGGATGCTTTCTATGAATCCACAAGCAATCATTAAAGGTCTTAAAAACATGACCTATGAGGGAAGATTGAAAAAATTGGGTTTGTTTAGTCTGGAGAAGAGAAGACTGAGAGGGGACATAATAACGGTTTTCAAGTATATAAAACGTTGTAACAAGGAGGAGGGAGAAATTGTCTTCCTTAACCTCTGAGGATAGGACAAGAAGCAATGGGCTTAAATTGCAGCAAAGGTGGTTTAGGTTGGACATTAGGAAAAAAACTCTCTACCTGTCAGGGTGGTTAAACATTGGAATAAATTATCTAGGGAGGTTATGGAATCTCCATCATCAGAGATTTTTAAGAGCAGGTTTAGACAAAGACTTGTCAGGGGTGGTCTAGATAATATTTAGTCCTGCCATGAGTGCAGAAGACTGGACTAGATGACCTCTTGAGTCTTACGATTCTATCTTTCATTGTAGTCTGCTATCACTCTCCTTAATTAAAACCTTAACTTTCCTCCCTAGGCTATTGATTTTAAAGTAATCTTTTACCTTGAAAGTTTCCTCCCATATCTTCCTGTATTAAGTCTGCTTATCATATGTTACATATACTGCTAAGAGGGCCGGCATGCCCACTAGGAGACCCTAGGCGGTCGCCTAGGGCACCGGGGGGCAGCTGGCCACGGCTGCCTCCCGCCCTCCTGGCTCCGCGGCTGAGCCGGGAGCTGGTGGGGGGCGCCGCGGGCGGGAGGAAGCTGTCACGGGCAGGGGGCTGAGCTGCCAGCCCACGCCAGGGGGAGGGGGAGCCAACAGGGGGGGGCGGACTGGCTGCGACGGGGGGGGAGGCCTGGGGGGCGCAGGGCTGGTGCAAGGAAGTTTCGCCTAGGGCGCGAAACTTCCTTGGACCAGCCCTGACTGCTAACTATCTTGAGTAATTTTGTATCTGCAAACTTTGCCACCTAACTGTTCTTCCCCCTTTTCCAGATCATTTTAACATGCTGAACATCATAGGTCCCATTATAGATCCTTCGGGGACCCCCACTATTTACCTCTCTTCATTGTGAAAGTGACCATTTATTCCGACCCTGTGTTTCCTATCTTTTAACCAGTTACTGATCCATGAGAGGACCTTCTCTCTCACCCCATGTCATCTTACTTTGCTTAAGAGCCTTTGGTAAGGGACTTTGTCAAAGGCTTTCTGAAGTCTAAGTACACTATATTGACTGGATCATCCTGGACCTCAAGCTTGTTGATATCCTCAAAGCATTCTAATAGATTGGTGAGGGATGATTTCCCTTTATAAAAGAAGTGTTGACTCTTCCCCAACATATCATCTTCATCTGTGCATCTGATAATTCCGTACTTTGCTGTAGTTTCAATCAATTTAGCTGGTTCTGAAATTAGGCTTACTGGCTTTTATTGCTAGGGTTGCCTCTGCAGATTTTTTAATAAAAATTTTAAAGTAGCCACTCTCCAGTCATCTGGTACAGATGCTGGTTAAAGCAATAGGTTACATACCACAATTAGTAGTTCTGCAGTTTTGTATTTGAGTTCCTTCAGAACTCTTGGGTGAATACCATTTGGTCCTGGTGACATAGTACTGTCAAATTTATCAATTTGTTCCACAGCTTCCTCTATTGACATCTCAGTCTGGGACAATTCCTCAGGTTTGTCACCTAGAAAGAATGGCTCAGGTGTGGGCATCTCCCCCAGATTCTCTGCAGTGGAGACCAAAGCAAAGAATTAATTTAGCTTGTTCTCCATGGTCTTGTTTCCCTTGAGTGCTCCTTTAGCACCTCAATCATCCAGTGGCCCCACTGACTGTTTGGCAGGCCTCCTGCTTCTGATATACCTAGAAATATACTTGCTTTTATTTTTTGTGTCTTTAGCTAGTTGCTTTTCAAATTCTTTACTGGCCTATCTTATTAAACTTTTCCGACCCAGGGCCCTGCGAGGCCTACCCAGTGGCCTCCTCCTGGATTGCTTCAAGTCAGCCTCCCTGGGCCACTTCCTCCCTCCCTCTTGTCTTCAGCAGTCTCCAGTCTGTCCCGGTGAATGCTGTTTTGTAGGTTGCCTACCTGCCTCTGTCCCACGAGTGCTGCCGCTCCCAGATACGTCTTCACCCAATCTGGACCTAACAGCCTTCTGCTCCAGAGCTCCCAGTGCCGGTCCTCCTCCCTGCTCTGCTCACCCAACTGAGCAAGCCAGTTCCCTTTTAAACTCTGCCTCCAAGCAAAGTCCACTCGGCAGGGTGCATGGGCAGGTCCTCCTCTGCCCACAGTGGCTCTTTAACTCCTTGTTCTCCAGTGAGGGGTTTGTGCATCTGTGACAGACTATACTCCATATTCACTACTTTTATATGGTTATGATATATTTTGTACAAAGTATGCCTTATGATGTATCAGTTGAAAACTCAATCTGCTGAATATTATTATCCTGTTGAAATGCGTGTAATGACACTTCATGTGAAATTATGAAGTTTTGCTGTGTGATTGTTTCTGAAATATGCTGTAATTCTGGGTAACATAAACCCATTCCTCAGAGATAAAGCCACACTGGCATGCCAGCAAAGTGCGAAAGAGCCATTACCTGCTTAATTCACCAGCTGGGGAGTTGTACACATGATATTTACAATTCACCTAAGGACAGCTGGCAGCTCACCTACACCATGGAACTTCCTGACCACATTAACCAGCAAAGACCTTTCTAGTACAAAGGGTCAGAGTATAAGCAGGAGGGAAATGCCTCTAGACACCTCTCCTCCCCCATCTCTATTAATAGCAGCAAGATCCCTTGAAAGACAAAGGTGCATCATTGAACTGGGGAGAGTGGTCCTGGCCTGGAGGTTTTTCCACCCTACACAGACTGCTGAAAGTTTTTGAGTTAGAGAAACCTTTTTTCTTTTAAACTTATTACCCTTGGTAAAGTTTAGAAATTAAGCCTTTCCTATTTTACTGGGTCTGTGTAACTAGACCAGTTGTTAGGGATTAACCAATCAGATACTGCTGGCTTTCACCTAAAACTTTCCTTTCCATCCGGGCTGCTCAAACTGAAATTCTTTATAAGTAAACATAGGTTCTTACTGAACAGATCAAATCTCAACCAAATATACACAAGGGGAACTTGCATTTTTGAAGGAATTTGGAACCTTGCAACTAAAGGATAAACATTTAACCTACCCTCGACCATAACTAGGTCTAACAGAGAGATAACTGACCAATTAGAAAATGGGAAAGAGGAAAATAGATGCACAGAATGCCCCATAACATTAAATCCTATTTATATTGAATCATCTTTGGTATTTAAAGTAAAAATCCACTCAATCTCTTTCTGTGATATGACCCAATAAAATTCTGAATCTGGCTACAGTCTGAGCTAAATGTCAGCACATATTGTGAAAAACTCTTTTCACTTTCTGTTTGTAACATCTTGGCTTCTGTTAGGGCATGAGTCTCAAACTCAAATTACCGCGAGGGCCACATGAGGACTAGTGCATTGGCCCGAGGACTGCATCAATGACCCCGCCCCCTTGCTGCCCCCAGCCCCGCCCCACTCCACCCCTTTCATTAGGCCCCACCCCTTCTCCGCTCCTTCTTCACCTCCTCCCCTGTGAGCACGGCTTCCCGCTCCTCCCCCCTCCCGCCCAGAAACCGTGAAGCTCTTCCCATGTGGCCCACAGAGCTCTTCCCTGCGGCCCGCTGGGCTCCCCGCACCCCACCCCCACCCCCCATTTTTTTTTTTTTTTTTACCTCCAGGCAGTTCCCGCCGCCAGAACAACTGTCTGGCAGCGGGAACTGCCTGGGGGTAAAAAAAAAGGGGGGGGGCACGGGGAGCTCAGCGGGCCGCAGGGAAGAGCTCGGCCCACGGGCCGTGTGTTTGAGACCCCTGTGTTAGGGTAACCCCGACCCTTAATATGATTTTAAAAGAGAGAGAGAAGGAGAGAGAGAGAAAGAGATGGGCACTATAGCAAGGGTTTTGCTGATGAAATGTTCCTTAGATTCTTCAGCAAACATCTTAATTTAAGGACAAAATCCTATTCCTAGATCTGCTCATTAAGTAGTAAAAAAAATCAGTGAGTTTTTAGTATGGCTCCTTTGCCTGAGTGTCCAGGGAGCTTTATGTTGATGTTAGAAGGATGTTTGAAGAAATACTTGCAGTCCTTGGAAGGAAAATACTTTCCTTTGCTAGCAAAGATAACGGGAACCTTAAGAAGGGACTCTAGCCCTAGCCAAAGTGCAAGGGGACTTCTCTGTTGGGAGAACAAGCCCAAGATTTTCAAAAAATGGGTGACTAAAGTTTAGCTCCTAAATCCCCATCTAGACATCAGAATATTTTTCTGGTTTTGAAAAATGCCGAACACTGAGCAGCTCCCACTGAAATCAAGGGAGCTGCTGAGCTTGAGTCTTTTGAAGATCAGATCACTTATTTAGATGCATAAAAAAGGATTTAGGAGCCTCACTTTAGGCTCCTAATTTTGAAAATTTGGCATTAAGTGCTTGCCATCCCCATCATTATATTTCATGGTTTTCTAAAAGCTCCAGTGCCTGGAGTTACGTGAATTCATGAGAATCTCAGCTTTCATTTTTTGAAAAGTTTCTAACTGTCATGATTGCAAAGAAAAATTTGAAAAGAAAGAAAAGAAAAGGCTCAAAAGCTTATAGAGAAAACATGAGCCCTAAAGGTTCAGAAACCTAGGAGAATAAAAAGAACCACACATTTATTTTAAAAATCTCATTCATTTTCACCAGTCCCATGATTTTTAGGGCCTGATTCATGATTTTTTGAGCAATTGGGGTTGACAGTATTGAGGCATTAACGTTAGTGTCTTTCAGCTGTCAGGCCCCTCCACTAGGTTTCATTTAGGAGCCAGCCTACCTCCAAAGCCTGTTTATGTGTAACCAGTTGGACAGAGCCAGTTCTTTGAGGGGAGAGGAAGGAGACTGCGAATACAGCAACACGATGGAAAAATAGAGGCTTCCCCCCCATCTTTAATTTCCACCCTCTCTGATGAAAATCTGGAAGGAAAGATTAAAATGGGGACCATTTAAAGGAGACATCTTCTTTTAAAGGACATTTGTGTATTTTACTGTTACTATCGTTTGCTTTCCTTGCTGCAAAGCATTGTGGGTATCGGGGGTTATAAAATTTGCCGCAAGCAAGCTGAGATTTCTATGATCAAAAGAGGGGCTGCTAAATTGATGAGTAATTGAGACATGATTATTTTTCTTTAAGAATTGAAATCTATATTTCAAGCAGTCAGCTTTGTATAAAACAAACAACAAACAAACTTAGCACTCTACCAAACTGGCCTTGGCAAATATGTGATATTTTTTCTCTTTAAGGGAAGAGAGCCTCCTTATAAGACTGCCCACCTTATCTTCTATGGAAGCCATTTACAGAAAGCACATCGTCAGAAAAACAGTGTTATTGAAATGTTGCCAGCTAATATGCTTTCCAACTGCATTTTCTCCCTAACTCCATGGTAACACTTTCCCCCTAATTATTAAGCAAGCACCTACATCTGCTTACATCAATGGGAGAAAAAAATGCCCAATTTTCAGCCCAAAGGATTTTCGTATGTCATTTCTGGAGCATGCCTGTCTTTGCCTTCACGTGAATATATACTTGATGAAAAGAGCTATCCAGATTAACAAAGATGAGAGACCTTTTAGTTAATTTTACTTTATACAACAACAGGCTTTACTTAATAAACCCTCCATTGTAGTGTGGCTTTAAGCAGACAAAAACAGCAGGGATCCAAGCATGGAATGAAATATATAATGGCAACACAACGCTCCCTGGGCCATTTTAATATAATACAACTGTGCTTGTTAATTTTTTCCAGGTGATTTTTATCCTTCTCCAGAAGAGATAAATCCATATTATCATTCTGTAATCAAACAGAGCTTCTGCTCAACCCATTTTACATTTTTAACACTTATTGAGGTTATTTACCTTTTGTTCTATACCTGTGATCTCCCTCTGCATTTAGTGGAGCAAAATAGACAGGCAAAGTGGAGCTGGACCCTTCTTTGTAATTATTATTCCAGCTGCAAAGTATCTGCAAATAATCTCATTGCCCTTGTTTTACTCTCTGCACAGACTCATCACTGACGAAGAGCTCACATCCACATACTGTGCCTTCTTAATGAAAACAAACTGTACCTGGGACACAGAATCCCAATAGCTTTAGAGTTATCAAGTAGAAAAGCACAAGTAATTAGTAAGCCCTCGTAGTGATGGTTTGTCATGGTTGTAACTCAGTATCTGGCACTTTTACATCTATTCCAGAGATTTCAAGTTCAGGTCCCAGCTGAGGCACACGATGCTTCAACTACTATTAACCTAGTCTCTCTCATACCACATGGCTCACGTTCAAAAGTTCTTTCAGCTGAAATTAATGTGCATATTGCAGGCCATTTAAAAACAGAGTCACGGCTCAGCCAGTTTCATAGCTCTTCCCCATATTGAAAAATATATTTTACATTTGTCCTTTCCCTGGAAGAATAGCATAATTATACTACAGACTAAGCACCTGTCAATGACTGCTGAAGTGGGCTAGCAGGTAGAGTGCTGGACTAGGCCTCATGCGACCTGGCTTGTGTTCCCAATCTGTCTCTGGCCTGCTGGATGACCACGCACAAGTCACTTCTCTGTGCCAGCCTGTGGTGGGAAGCATCTAAGTTTGTAAGGGCACTGAAAGGGTTAAGTATCAGAGGGGTAGCCATGTTAGTCTGGATCTATAGAAGCGACAAAGGATCCTGTGGCACCTTATAGACTAACAGAGGTATTGGAGCATAAGCTTTCGTGGGTGAATACCGACTTCATCGGATGCAAGCCGATGAAGTGGGTATTCACCCATGAAAAGCTTATGCTCCAGTACCTCTGTTAGTCTATAAGGTGCCACAGGACCCTTTGTCACTTGAAAGGGTTAATATAAGCTTAGAATGTGTTTTGCTTTTATTGCATTTGACCAAATCCAACTTCTTGTGCTTTGACTTATAATCACTTAAAATCTATCTTTGTAGTTAATACATTTGTTTGTTTATTCTACCTGAAGAGCTTGGAGCCCTAAGCTCCTCTGCAGCCCAGCAGAAGGGCTGCCAATGAGCTGCCAGGAAACCAGGCAGGTTTTGAAACCTGCTTACAGCAGGCTGGGAGTTTGGAACCCTGCCTGGGCTCCATGGGGAATTCATCAAAATGGAACCATTTCTGTGAAATGTTTCAATTTCAACAAGTCAGCAAATTCTGATGAAAAATGTATTGTCAGAATTTTTCTAACCATCTTTAACTGCAATGTGGGACCTGAAGTCTTGCATCACACACGGAGGAATTATTTACAGTGCAAGTTAAATATTAAAAAAGGAAAAAAAGGTGGAAAAGTTTGAAACGTTTGATGCAATGTAATTTCTTCCAATATACGCCACTTCAAATGTATGCCAGCTCTGGAAACTGTTCACACTATTTATTTTCAAATTGGTGCACTGGGACTTATGCGAATGAGTCACGCTATCACTAATGAGAGGTGTGAGTGCAATTCCTCATACATACTGTAAAATTCTTCTCCCCAAATGAATACTCAACTATTGATAAAGAAATTCAAAGTTGATCAACAGCAGCAGGGGCTTTACAAGAGATGTTCATGAAACAAAACTATAATCTTGGAGAACTTTTTTTTAAAAGCAAACTGCTTGCTTCTAGCTCTGATTACAGTCACTATCTTTTTATAGTCCTGGTTGGTAGTTAATCCTACAGACATTTTTATTCATACTTTTTATTAAGTTATATAAGGCTGCCATCCAGTAGGCCTCATGGTAACAAAAGCTCATGAAACATAAAGTGTCACAAGTGAAGAATATTTGTGGTGGGTTAGACAGCAGATAGACATTAATCTTTGATATTCTAAGGCCTGCTTTGTTAACTAACTTTGTCACAACTTGTGACAAAGGCATTCAGGAACTTACACTATTACTTGATATAAACTATCCTAATTAGTTAATTTTTCTCAAACTAGCTCTGCCTTTTTAGGTTTCAATCAAGATCAAAACAAGTAAGTTACACATTCCCACTTCCATATGCTATAATACAAAATCCTTGCTGCCAACTGAACTTTATTTTCAGTAGCAGAAGAATGATTAGACCTGTCAAAAAATTGTTAGCTTCATGATAGGCTCCATGAGCACCTTTTCCTCTCTCTTTCATTTTTGTTATTTTATACACATTTGTGTGGATTTAATGCCAAATTTTAGGGGAAACTTCCCCCCACCTCAAAATTAAACTAAGCAAGTACCATAAAGTTTTACTTTGCATCAGGTAGGAATCATGCAGAACCACTGAGTTGCATATGCTTTCCAAATTAAGCCATCAGTCAGCCCGGGTTCACAAAAGAGCCTGTCCAAGTGTGCTCAAAACTAAGGTCAGGTTAACAAACATCTGCAAATTTGGCCAGTATTTGTTTTTTAACAAAACCCAGAATGAAACTTTCATACCGATCTCAGTAGGATGGTGTTCCAAGACCCCTCTCACATGAATATGTTGATTATCAAGGCATTTTCAGAGTTTTTCAATGGTATTTAGGTGCCGAGAGATGCAGATAGGTGCCTAGTGGGATATTTAAAAGCACCGAGGTGCTTAACTCCCATTGATTTCAGATACTCCAGTGGGAGCCAGGCATCTAGGTGCTTTTGAAAATCCCACTAGGCACCTATCTGAATCTTTCGGCACATAAATACCATTAAAATTCTGGCCCTGTGAAATTAAGTTCAGGTTTCCCCCCAAAAATATTTTTTTTAAAACTTCTGCAGTACCTCATTCCATGATTTGGCTGTATGTACAGCAAGCTACTAATAAGAGAAATGAACTTTGATTGATCAACCTTCTCCCAGCTTGTAAATTCACTGAAATTTCTCCTAACCATCTTTGAGAAAGAACAAGTGAAAATCACAACTGTATGTGAACAAATCAAAGGGAGCATGAGAATCGTGTTGCCCTTCTCAGAGCACATTTAATTTCGCCTCCCCACCTGTAACTATAATAAGCACAACAGAAGCGGGGGGAGGAGTACATAAAGTAAGCAATTTTTTCTCACAGTGTGTTGATTTTAATATATTACACACAATGCAGGGAGAAGTCTCATAGGCATTCCCTGTGTGCCATCCACCCTGTACATTGACTGAAGCGAGGTCCTGCTAAAATAATGATTGTCTAATTAATTAGTTTTTCTTTTAACTGAAAGCCCCTATCCCTGACTCCGGGCACTTTTAGAGCAATTAAAATACACAGCTACAAAAACAGAACTCACACCATGGAAATACATTGTGGACTGCACATGTAACAATTGTCACCCGCAATGCCAACATGTCTGATCCCTTTACTCATGAACCCAGCTCCCAACCCAAATGGCCAAGAAACAGCATGCCCTGCAAGCGCTATGTCACTACCCCTCAGCCTCTTAAGCCAGTGTGCTATTTACTCTATTCCCTCAGGGGGAGGGATAGCTCAGTGGTTTGAGCATTGGCCTGCTAAACCCAGGGTTGTGAGTTTAATCCTTGAGGGCGCCACTTAGGGATCTAGGGGAAAAAAATCTGTCAGGGGACAGTACTTGGTCCTGCTAGTGAAGGCAGGGGACTGGACTCAATGACCTTTCAAGGTCCTTCCAGTTCTAGGAGATTGGGATATCTCCATTTAAAAATATATACAAAAAGATGTATCAAAGGCTGTGTGTAAATGCATAGACACAAGGGTGCAAAACTGTAACAAGGACATTTTCCTGACTTTTGAGTAGCTAACTTTGCACCCTCAACATTCTTTAATGTAGATCTTGTATGGCATTTATTTGTTGAAGTTTTCCCAATTCTTTTTGTGGAGCCATTTGTGTAGTAGTAATAATGGTTGGTGCAGGGCCAGACTGTGCAGGGGGGAAAAACGGGAGTAAAACCCTACACTCTACTCTCAGGCTTCTCTAGATTGCTGCTCTGGGAGTGGGGAGAGCAGATTATACAGACCCTACTGTTCTCCACACTCATTTACCACAACCTACACAGCCTATTATACTCACTGTTCTGAACACTTGGGATTGGCAGTACTGAAATTCTTTCCCTAGACTGCTGAGGGGCAGGACAGCTATACACCTCTCCTTAAACAGGGCTAGACGTAACGGCACCGTCTAGCCCACCAAGATTAATATTTGTAGTTATGGTAGCTCACACTAAAAGCCGTATAAACCCTGCCACACATCCCTTGTGTCAGAACTAGCTCACAAAACAAACTGTTAAGATTCCTTAGAGGGTGTCTGAGACCTTTTAGGAGAAGCAGTGTTACCTTTTTGTGCATCATGTTAAAACTGTTGCAGCAACAGCAGAGTCTTGGTGCGTTCCCTGAAAGTTTGTTTCAGTTGCAGGAGTAGAGAGCACAAAAGATTGAAAAGGAACCCCCTGAAATCAAATGGCACGGTTCCATGGCAGCATTCAGATTCCCCACCATTCCTGACTGTTGAGGGACCAAAATCCAGCCAGATAGCAACTGAAGTGTCAAGTCTGTGTTTTAAAAGGGTTCAAAGTTTCACCAGGTTGTTTGTTTATTTTGCATTCCTCAACATATTCATTGCATTTTTAATTATAACAAATTTGATCATAACCATCACACTCAAAGCAGGCAATAGATGCTGGCACTCATGACAAGGCAGCATGTACTGCATTTCTTCTTTACTGTTAGAGGGCAGGCTAACTCTTCACCCTCTCAAATAATTTTACAGCACATCATCTTCTCTGCCCTTGCTCTCTCCCTTCCTTTAAATCAGGGGTTCTCAAACTTATTTGCATCAAGACCCCCTTCTGACTACAGGACCCCACGAGGGGGCACCCAAGCCTGAGCCCGCCCAAGCTCCACCACCCCATGCGGGGGTGGAGCCAAAGCTGAAGCCCAAGACCTTCAGCCCCAGGTGGGGAACCTGCAACCTGAGTCCCACCACCCAGGGGCTTCAGCCCTGGTCGGTGAGGCTTGGGCTTCGGCCCCCAGCAAGTCTGCCAGCCCTGGTGACCCCATTAAAACAAGGTTGCAACCCACTTTGGGGTTCCAACCCACAGTTTGAGAGATGCTGCTTTAAATCAATTACCAGTATAATGCCCTTTTGTCTGTAAAAGACAATCGGTGGGTGGAATACTTTGCTTAATAATATAGTCATTGTAAAGTCATTAGAGGTATTCAATCTGAGATTAAATAAGTATATGGAAAGTATAATATGGAGTTGGTCCTCATTGATGCAAGGAACTGAGCCAGAGTTGAATGCCTTGCATCACTTGAGAGTAACTCTACGCTATCCGTTATTTTTTGTACACTTACCTTTTTCAAATGACATCGTCTACACTGTGATTCCATTCATTTTCTACTGCTGTCCATTTTTCAAAAACCATAATTAAAAGTTTGGGGTTTTTTTAGTCTCAAAATTTACAGCAGTTTTCTTAATAGACTAAAAAGCTTGATTGACTTTTTCCCAACGCGGTTGATTTAGATATAAACTTAATTTCTGTTAAAGGCACAAACCCTTTGAATAAAAATGTCTGCTCCTGTTTATATCAACCCTTTGATCTTGCTCACCATTTTCGTTCTGTTTCAGTTACTTAAGAAAATGGCAGTCTGCTATTTTAGACAAATTGTCACCTCTCCCTTCTATTGGGGTCATGCCAATTAGGAAGCAGCTTTAGTTTGTGCAGAATCATGTTTTCCCCACACTGACAGGATCCCATGCTGGTTAACTTTCAAAGTTGAATCCTACGAAGAACCAAGCACTAAGCAATCCTGAGCAAAAACTGCCACTGGCTTTACCATTAACAGGACAGTCAGGGACTGACCCAAAATACTGACCAGTATTGTACCAATAAACTTCCCAATCTGCTTCTCAACACAAGATTTATTAACCACTCTAAGCCATTTAATAAGCAGATGTTTTTATTAATGAAGTTATTTGAAGTAATTGTTATATCACAGTTCTTTTCTCATGGTAAGAGATGTAAAGGAAAAATACCATCTGATCCAACATCCCAGTCCTTTATTTGATTTATCTTAATCTCAATCTCCTGCTTTTTCACTATGTCATAAAAAACCCCTACTATAATTATCTCATTTACACTTTCAACTGCAATTGCATTGTATTACAGTGTAAATTATTCCATGATTAATAACCTTTGCATATAATATTCCTGTATTCCATATTTACTAATGAGTTCCTAAATTTTCAGATGATGTTCATTAGATTTTGAAAGCCTCACCCCCATGGATACAATTTATTTCCATAATTTACGTTTATGGAAATTCCATAATTTATATTTTCTAAAACCTCCGTAAGGTCACCTTGAAGTCTCTTCTTTTCCAACATTATCTTTATTATCCTAAACTGCATCCTATGTATGGACCCAATCCAACACACACTGCAACCAATGGAAAGACTGCCATTTACTTCAATAAGATTCAGGCAAACTCCATGGCAATAACATCCTGTGTAGTGCAGTGTATTGCAGTGACCAATACACCACTTAACATTCCAATGAGATGTAACAAGTGCTTTGTACAATAATAGCATTACCTTCTCTTGTTTTGCATTTCATCCCTGTTTGCGTTTTTGACTACAGTAGGGCATTGGGCTGATTGTGTTATTTATGTGTTTTTACATTTCCCTTTCATTTACCCATCTTATACATATGTCAGTGAGTAGTATTATCTCTGACAGCATGGTTACTTAGGGCCAGATTGCAACATTTAGTCACTAGCTCATGTTGACAAAGGTATGGCGCTGTCCCAATGCTCGCTGGCACACAGGGGAGTGTGCAGGCATATCATCTGTGGGGATGGTGCAGCCAATTTCCCTCTGTTCATCAGGCCAGGAGCAGAGCAGGGCAGCCCCTTCCCCACCTTAAGTGCGGATTGAGCCCCTTGGGGTACATGGAGGGAAGGTTCCTTGTGAAAGGGGTAGGGGCAGAGAAGCATCTTGCTTCCTCTCCCCACCTGTGCACCTATTCTGTACCCAGAAATAACTGGCCCTTCTGTTTTTCAAACTCCTTTCTAGCCCTATAAACAAACACAGAGCAATAAATAAATAAGTAGAAACAAGGTAGCTGGTTCTACCATGGCACATTTCTTTCCTTGCAGACATTTTATATTTATCAAAGTCAAATATTTTGAGCCAACTATGATGCAATAATGAATACTTCAGTAGCAGATTTTTTTCTTCAGTGACATAGTGTTGAACACCACAAGGTCCGCAGGAAATAGCACTGGAACATCAAACAGTGGAAGTGAATTAGCAGGAAAGACAACAAAATAACCAAAAAGTTGATGCACTCGTTGGGCAACACTTGTAAGAAGTTGCCAGTATGATACAGGAAAAAAGTTGCTTGTGAAAAATACTTAGCAATCTTCCAAAGCTTTTTATATGTATTTTTGCTGTGGTTTTAAATGCTTCACAATTTAGACATTTGGTAATTCAGTTAATTCAAATCTGTTTTGAAAAGAAAATGTGAACTAGTGAGAAGGCTACTTAAGTTTTGTACCTATATTTATTCATACTAGCCAGATTTCTTTTAAAAAGCAACACAAAAACATTAAGTAGTCGCACACTCCCATCTAGTGGGCCTCTAACATAACTGCAGTTTGATTTTTGAAAAAGGAAAATGTGTTGCTTGGAGCCAATATTATACAGTACAAAATAAAGAGAGATTTCAAAAAAGCTGCACTGAATGCCTTGTCCTTTTTTGGATAATACATAACAGATACACAGAGGAAAGCTAAAGTATTTTATTAATAATTTATTGTCAGTAAGAAAGACTGGCTAATGGTAGTTTTCAGTAAAAACCTTTACAAGACCGTTGCATCACAAATATACAGACACTATAAAAACTGTGTCGTGGTGGTTTTGGTTCTAAACAGGTATGCAGAGGGTCCCCAACACACTTTCCAAGAAGGGAAAAATGTTTACAATTCTAAAATACAGCAACCCATTTAAGACATTTCCATACATCTGACCCAGAAAATATCAGATCTCGTCTAACCTATGTACAGCTGGAATTGCATGAACATGCTGAAATCCTTATAATGAAATGCCAAACCTCAGAGGAAAAAAAATACAGACAGTGAAGCCCTGATTATAATAATAGTCAGGGTGCTAGTTTAATGGCACACTAACACCACTAGATTCGGTGGAAAACAAATTCACAAAATATCTACAAAATCTAGTTAAAACTATTAAAATCAAAACTGTACATAAAATTTACAAAAAAGATTGGAGAAAATTAATTTGCATTAGAACTATATAAATACATGTATCATGCTAACATGGTGAAGTGGTATGTGGTTTGTTTGTTTGTTTTAAATTTCTTTAACAGACAAAGTAAGTACAAAAAACACGTTCAGAAATGGCACAGCCAATGGAAACCTTTGATCTGTCCAATTACAGTAGGTCAGGAAATGGAAATAGGCTAATATGTTGAAATGAGCTGCATGATCCAGTGCAGCCATGCCAGTTTTAGCTCACTAAACAGAAGCGTTCAAGCACTGCTGCCAAGAAAAAAAAAGCTCTCTGAAAATCCTTAAAATTCATTAAAGCCTAGGCACTTTTGTTGAGTGTGAGTGTCAGACTTCTGTATGTTGTTGAGAATCAAGTGGAGGAATTGTCACATCTTCAAAGTGGCCGTCATCTCCACTCTCATAGTCACTCATCATTACCTCAGACCCCATTTCACAGCATGCTGACACATCGGAGCATGAAGCCGTGGAAGTGTACACAGACAGGGACATGTTGTCTACAGTGGGTGCTTCGAAGTCTCTATTGTACCCTAAAGTGTAAGGAGCATAAGGTTCTCTATAATTACTGTTGACTCCACTGGTTGTGTTCTGAGGTTCTGACATATCTGCTGGGTAGTGATGGGGAAGGTATTGATTAAGGTTGAACCTCTGCCTGCTTCTTGTAGAAGAACCCAAGCTGCCCACCGCCGGCATGTCTCTGGGTGGCTGTATTGATTCAAACTGGTCACTGTATTCTGGTGGTAATGGCGGAAACTCATCGGGTGCAGGAAAGTCATCAGGTGGAGGTGGGAAATCGCTTTCTATGTCATAGCCTCCAGGATAGTAATCTGTATCAATGACATTTGGATCTGTGTAAAGGGGAGCTGGCTCTTCAACCACCTCATAATTCGGGTACTCCTGGATACCGGGCAGTTCAACACTTGGCATCCAATCTGATGTATCCCAGTGATAACCTGCAGTGTGAAGTGGGTTTTTTTTTTTAAAAAAGTAGTATTAGTATTTTGCCCTCAAAGTATACTTGTACTGGAAAATCAACACACTATACTGAAGACAACATGATCACTAGTAATAAGGACATAACTTATGTTAATTACTTCTGAAGCAATCTGCTCCTGGTTTCACAAAGACATTTAACACAAAACAACTTTATAATACGCCATGCATTAGATATTTTATTATTTTGTCTGAATTTGGAGATTTAATATTTTGGACATCTCATCAAAAGAGGGAGGTGCTGCAGTTCACCTATGGGATGTGCTGACACACACAATGGTATACAATCATTCTTTTGGTAAAAAAATAACCAAAACAGCCTCCCTGGGGAATCTAAATTCCTATGGATCAACATTTGTTGTGTAGTTACTGATTACACTGATATCAGTGGTCTTTTTTCCTATGAATATATATATTTAGAATATATAAACCTTGCGTTTCCTTCTAAGAGTAGTAATCTAGTAGGTAAATGTTTGGTAAAGTATATAGTTTGGTAAAGTATAAAGTAATGTTTGGTAAAGTATATAGAATGTTTAAAGTAACTTTACCATTCTACTTAAGATTAACATACTGATTCCACTAATTACTGTCTTTCAACTCTATGACTTCTTCAGTAATGGAATCCTGCAGCATATAATTATTTCACATATTTGTAAAACCTTTTCATCTCGATTAGTAAAGACATTTGCATTCAAACATAAAAACAAAATCACAAGATTAAATTTATCATGCATAAATAACAGAACTGCTCCCTGTTTGTAAGCTTTTTTCCTGAGTAAGTGTAAAATGCTCCATTGGAGACTGGAAGCCAAACTAGTATCAGTGGTGGAAAATACCACTCAGTTTAAAGCCTTTTTAATTTCAGATAGGAACTAAAAAGGAAAAATGTTACAGGATCTAAATAAGATGTGAAGTCTAGCAAATAAATAGTAAATACTGCAAACAAATACACAGCAAACAACGGAAGGTAAGTCAGTATTAAAACCAAATATTAACAGAGAGTTAAGTGAATATCAATGAACAACTGCATGCAGAAGTCACCTCTTGAATTGCTGAGGTCAGGAACAGCAAAAGACTCTTTAGATGGCAAAGTGAAAAGAAAAAAGGAGACAACATTTGAATTAGGAATCAAATAGGTGAACTAATGTGAAGGCATACAAATAACAGCTGTACAGCATGTGTTGCTTCTGATGGACATGCTATGCTCCCGTATTTTTCTCTATTATAATACTGGGGAGGGCAAACCTGCCATTAAAGGCATGTCTACACTGCAAAGACACCTGTGGCAGCTGACTTGGGCTCAGGGGCTGTTTAATTGCTTTGCGGTGTTGGTGTTTGGACTCCGGCTGCAGACCAGGCTCTGCAACCCTCCCACATTGCAGGGTCCTAGAGCCCAGGCTCCAGCCCGAGCCCAACCATCTACACCACAATTAAACAGCCTCTTAAGCCCGAGTCAGCTGGCGCAGGACAGCTGCAGGTTTATAATTGCAGTGTAGACCTACCCTGAGTTACACCTGTGCAACCAATATAATGGGTTATACTGGAGTAACAGAGTGCAAAATTTGCTTTCTGGCCTGTTGAATCTAGAAGGGCAGGAGTGCCTACCTTAGAGAAATGGATTATGAGAACATGGGGAAAGACAGAATGAATACAAATGTAGAGACTTCTCAAGATACTGCTTAGCAGAGGCAAAATCAGTCCTTGCTTAGGCAAAACTCCTATTAAAGTAATTTTTGGGAGTTTTGACTGAATAAGGATGGCAGGATTTGGCCTGATAATTGCTTCTTTGTTCTGCATGGTTATATATATAGTTCTTCTTACAATAAGCAGAGCTCTGGGTTTTCTTTTTAAGCATAAGTCTACCACTAAATGCCTAGAGAAGATGTAAATTTGCAGGGTGTTTGGTGAAACTTCAAGGTAGTTTAAATATCAACCCAGGTAAAATATTAAATGATTAAAAATAAAAACCTGAGTCTCTAAAGAATTGTTTTAAAGGATACTAAATGTCTGCATCTCTCCATCTTATCTTGGTATTTGGCTACTGTTCAGATCACTTGCAACTCCCAATAAAAATCCCACAAACATCAATTTTTCTCATTTCTAACCATTAGAACCACAGAAAACTGCATTAGTCTAATTTTTTCAAAGGTTTCTTCCCACCCATTCTCACAACCCTGCCCATTATATGTGGAATACACTGTAATTTTGAAAACCTTTGATCAAGCACTAGAAAACTATACTAGTGAAATGTTTTCCTGGCACTTGTAATTAGAAAGGGAAGTCTTTGCTTTAATCTACTTGCCCTTCTGTTTATATATTTACTCTAAATACTACACAGTACTTCGTTTTTATAGGGCAATAATTCAAATGGCAGCCACAGCTACAATAAACAATTTTATATTCTAGAGGCTTCACTCTGAACAAGGTTTTAACTGATAAATCCTTTATAGGAAAGCGTGATACATCCTTTCTAATTAAGGAATATGGAATATTCAGAGGGGCAGGAATACACTTTTTCTAGTAGCTGATCCCTGGAATCTATTTCAGCCCAATGCTGAATCAGTCTCTGCAGATCCAAGGAGGGGATGGGAAGGAATAGATTATTTACATTGCATTGGATCCTCTGGCCTCACCCCTCCTCTGGCCTGCTGAAGGCAACTGGTCTGGAATGGGATTCCATGGAGTGCACAGGGTATGCATAGACTTGACTACCTAGTCCCTACCTCGACTATCCAGCTCTCACACCAGAAATACCTTGGTTTTGCAGGTAGGGGGACCTCCACAGCCACAAAGCAAGGGCCTGGGATCTGATCCAGTCAATATTTTGAGCACATCGTTTTATAAGGAAAGCAGTCTTTGTGTTACAGATTCTCAATATCCCAGAGTGTGACAGAAACATTGCCAAAGTTTTGTATCTTCTGGAGATTACTGAGTGTAAATAATTACATTATTAAAGGTTGTGTTTGTGTGTGCGGATGAGAGTAGGGGCTGTGCACTGACCCAGATCCAAAGGGCTTTGAATCAAGCCCATTGTGCCTAGGGCAGGCAAAATGCCAACTGGAATGCACGAGCCCCACCGCTCCCCTTTACTTGGTGCAATGTGTGCCAACTCCCCTCACTGCTGGCCCAGCTCTGTTGCGTGGTTTTGAAGGACAACTAGCCCATGGCAACACTCTCTCCCCACCCTGTCTACATGCTAGAGCCTTGTGCAACAAGACTATAAGGACTAGGATTGTGCCTGACCCGCTGCACAGGTATTTGTGGAGAGGAGGCACCTCTGAAAAACAGGCCTAATTTTGTTAGGTGGCTAAATGTAGGCACTCACTTTTGAAAAATTGTCCATACATTTTATATATCTGTACTGAGAATACATACAACACACAGGAAAACAGACACTACTAAAAATACACACATTTTCTGATCAGTAAACAACATTTCATAATTGCCCATCTACTTTACTACCCCATTACTACAAGACAAAAACATGCAATATTCTGCCAAAGCAGTAAATAAAAAAGTGAAAACACATATATACCTTCTTTTTCCACCGAGTCAACAACAGCATTGACAAGGTGTATTACAGTCACTATGGAAGCTTGTAAATGGTATGGAAGGAGCAAATTAAAACAAACCTATAGTTAGTATCAATTTAAACAGCATACATGTATATAACAACATCACAATAAAAATACGTTTTTAGTGCTTTACTACCTTAACAAATAACAATGTAATATTAAATTATATATATAGTCTTTAATTTATTCTTCTGCATAATGGCAACTTGATACCATAACTAGTCATGAAACCCAAATAATTTATGCACAAGCACAGGGTTCCTTTGGTTAGATAGGAATTTCTGAAATGTTTTGTCACCAAATGACTTTAGCTGTGGTACTTACTCTAGAAAGATCATAAAATTGACTTTTCTAAAAGGACACCGATGGAGAGGTTAAAGGTATTAAACTAGGGCTCTCATAATATATAAATATTCCACTTTAAAACCAAAAATTGTTGGGGAATCTTCCAATGAAATGGGACTGAAAATGCTAGTGAAGATATAAAAGAGAACAAATAAGAAAAATACCAAGTATCTACATAGTTACCTGAGCAATGTGTTTTTATAGTAGCAAGCTGCACTAGTTAGTTAAGTGGTCTTGTGCATAGATGAATTTCAAAGGCCTTAGCACTTGCAATGCCAACTCAGTGTCACAATACTATTCTACTTAAAAACAAACAAAAAAAGAATACAAATGAAAACAAAAAGCTTACTAGACTGTATGTGTGTGTGCTCTCTCTGCCTAGGGAGGGAAAAGGAACAGGAGAAAAAGGAAGTACTCTTGAAAAGTCAGATTTTACCTCATATACACATTATATATGACTACTGTTCTGGCCAAAACTGTTCTAAATGAAGGTTCAAACTTGCCATTGCTTCATGTCTAGAACTCCCACTCAAGCCAATGGGAGTTTTGTGTGCCTCAGTGGGTTTGAAGTGGATTAAAGGTTAGTCTCTCCCCTATAACTACATTTTCACTGCCTTCATTGATCCATGTAAGATATTACTTGACATATGGTACCTTTCACATCTGTCTTTATCCATTCACTTTCCCATCAATATGTGATTGAAATTCTGGGCAAAGATATTTGGAGATTATGAGGTGAAGAAGTGCTATTAATACAACAGCAGCTTGCTTTTTAATGAAAACAGAAGTTTAAAAAAATAATACCTGCTTATATATGTCTCAGCATTTTGCCAATAGACTGGGTATCATTTTACTTTGACGAGCTCTTATATACACCACTAATACACATGTAACTTCACACTAATAAAAAGACAACATCATTCTACTTTGGTGAGAAGTAGAACTTACTTTGTTCCTAAGTAATTAAGGAAGCTCAAGTAGATACATAAACAGACATCTTAATTTAATCATTTTGGATTTATAAACACAGGTAAGGTTACTATCCATTTAGAAAACCATATTAAATCATTTTCCTTAACCTTGAAACTTTGTAAATAAAAATGATGTGTTCAAATAAAAGCAAAAAGTGTCTGTAATTAGAATGAAAATGAAATGGAGTGAAAACTTCCCATTTAGTGAAAAGCAAAGACTGAAAATTAAGTTCACTGAGTAATTTTTGGTTGCCCAGAGTCACCATCAAAATACTATAGACAACGATTAAAGAATAATATTCTTGTTTTATGTATTGGCATGTTTTTGATACATGGAGGCTTTGTATATATTCATATCTGATCATGACAAAAGCCAGATAATTACTACTATACTTCTACAGTAAAATCCCTTTTGCACACTTCCTTCATTACTAATATAATCAAACTTACAAGCAATCCCTTAAACTCTGCTCTCACTCAGTACTGATCTGATCCATATGGGAGCTGAGGCCGCAGCAAGAAAAAAAAGGAAACAAATGAAACTGTAACACCAAAAAGTTTTACTGAAAGCTGAATGTCAAAGCTAAAACTACACTTGTGCAGAGGCTAATTTTTTATAGTGAGGATATGGGTAAACTTGTAACCAATGATTACATATATCAAGAAACTTTTGTACCTCCTATCAACAACAACACTTAATACTGAATTTGTCATTGTTAGTATTTTACAGTGGAATAAATATTTTGTCAGGATACAGTACTTAACATGAAATGTAATATAGCTGAAACACTTATTTAATTTTACAGGTTTAAGTAGCCTTCAAGAACTAACCTATAAAGTATGTAAATAAAAATATCATATATTAAATTATATATAATCTATCTATGGATATAGATAACTATATACATCTATATGTGGTGATAAGCAAGGAGGGAACAAATGAGCGTGAGTAATAGTAAAGAATGATTAGGCATTACATACCATTGTCATCGCATGACTCTGACTGGAAGGAGCTAAGGGACTGGACCTCAGACATACTTTCTCTAGTGCTGTAAGGATGAGAGGCCTTTTCCTCCAGAGGCTTCTTTGAAAGGCAAGGATCAAGATCTACCACTTTAGCTGAAAGCAAAAAGAAATGTAATGTCAAAAATTTAATGTACTCTGGATTGAACATTCTTCATAAAAATTAATGCCCCTCAGGAGTCTGAAAGTATTTGTGACAAAACCTCAGAGCAAGAGGCAACTCCCACAGCCAGTAAAATATATCTGTGTAGACTGTTCCTCGTACGTGATATGCATGCATCTTGTGTCCTATTGCTTACAATAAAATCTAATGGACTCAATATTTTATCTTTCTGTAAAACTCATCCATAAACTCATTGCCCTATATCAGTACTACAGACTCAAACTCTGAATTTTAAATATAGTTGTACCACAAATATATTTTAACAAAAGAAGATTGCTTACTGTCATAGTCAAAATCCCAGCTAGGTTTCTGAATTGAGTCACTGTCTGAAGGAGAGTTAGACGGAGGTGGTGGAGGCAAGTTAGGTGCCACACTGCACACAGCCACTGCCTTTCGGTGGCCATGTACAGAGTCTGGGTTAAAGGTACTAAACTCCGGATGCTCTGGGATGGTCGACCCCTCAAAAGAATTCCTGTCAAGATTGTTCCTGGAGTCACTTGGAATGCTTGGAGTATAAGAAATGGGACGAACAGGCACCTGGGGTGGGATGTCTGAGTAAATGTTCTTATTCGGTTTTGAATCAAAATATGGTCTTTGCAAGAAAGCTGTTGCTGTTCCCAGGTGTTTATCTTCAGACTCTGGCTGGCGTTTCTTCTTTCTACTGATCAGTTTGCGGCAGAAAACAAAAATCCCAACTAATAAGAAGATTCCCGCTATGAAAACAATAATTCCGATAACTTCTGCTAAGCTAATGTTCCAAGATGTTGAAACGTATTTATTGAGAACAATCTCTGCACAATATTTTCCTCCAAATCCATGGCTACAATTGCAGTGATATGAGCCATATGTGTTCTCACAAAGGGCACCATTGAGACATGGGTTTTCTGTGCATTCATCAACATCAGTCAGGCACCTGACAGAGCAGAGAAATAATCGTGAATGTTGATGCTACTTTACTACATGAAACTCCTAGTACTCAGCAGTTGAAGGTTTGTTTTGTTTTTTAATATACAGAATTTACATTTTACTGTACAATTTCTATTTTATTATATTGTTTTCTTACGTGAGTCTGTATTTTGTGGAATACAGATACCGTTATTACCTGAAATTTTTCACAGCTGTTTTTCCCCAAAATAATAAAGGGGGAATCCATTTTACACTCTCCTAAAATATAAGCATTTCAAAGATGACAAGGCCCAGACACCAAACTTTCTTCATCATTTATACCTTGTACCATCAACAATATTATCTGAACTGCTTTGTCTATGTCCAAACTAGATTCTGAGTCCCTAAACCTGTATCCCACAATGGGATCTACTGAATCCCTAAAGCATTCCACTTGGGTACAGGTTTCTGTATAAGTGAATCCCACTGGCGGAACTGGATCTTCAACTGTCAGCTTCATGCCTCCTTATATGTGCTGGGCATGTCACTTTAATAATTTTTCATCTTGACAATTTTATTAGGGCAAGATTTTGCCACCCTTATTTATGCTGAGCAGCACCTTATGCTGCAAATAGCAGGAGCACTCATGGTTGTGGTGGGATAGGAAAGTTCTAATGCTTTTTGCTGCCAAGCTGCTGTAAAATTGTGTTTCTGAGCAATTTGCTCGGAAACAACTGAGAAACAGTGTGAATAAGGAAAAAACATTGCAGGAGTTTACAGAATGAACTGCAAATGACATTTTCAATTTTCCATTAAGGCATTAGTTGATTAAAAACAGATTAGGACAAGACTGCCTCTTTTGATCCTGACACAAAAATGTTAGTGCTTCCTTATTTACAAATGTACAAACTGAAAATATTAACATACTGATGAGTCTTTCCTCCTCTCAACAGAAAGGGAAATTAGGTCTATAAATTCCACACCAACTGATATGGAAAAGACAGCCCTAAAAGAAACTCTTTTCTCTTAAGACAGTGTGGTTTCAATGATCAAATGTGCAAGGAATACAGCTTCCAAATGTATGTTGTTTGCATTGTGATGTGATGAGAGCTTTGAAGTTTTAATATTCTGGACAGTATTTGTCATGAAGGAATCCAGATACATCTCTAATGTGTATTTGAGTAAGATATAAACATTGTGCATACAAGGTAAGCACCTATTAAAGGGTGGGACATACTGAGTATAATTAATCTGAGTGACAGAATCCTCCTGCAAAATTTGAATTTTCATTGTTACAAAATTCTAAGGGTTCTGGCTCAGGCTAACTGTTCTTATGTTTGTACTAATTCACCTATGTGCTAATAAAAGTAATGTTGCTAAAACTGTAAATATAACCAGATGTACAAAGCTACTAACCTTTCTCCACGAAAACCAGCCTCACACTCACAAACGGGCCCATCCAAACTATCAATACACTTGCCACTGTTTTTGCAAGGATTGTCTTTGCAATATGGACCCAACTGACACCTGGAAAGGGGAAAAATGTATAAATTATCTTCTTCCCATAAGTGGTACAAACTGCAGGCCTGATCCTGTAAGGTGTTGAGTGCCATCAACTTCAGCTGACTTCAGTGGACACAAGGGTGTCCAAGACCTCACAGGGTCAGGCCCTAAATAAAGTAGATGGAAGAGGATATACAGAATCTTATTTATATTGTAGGACCCCGGAGGCATTCTTGTTACAGTAACACATTATAGATTTATATGAAGGGTATAGTTATTGAATGTAATGACTGCATTTTTATAACAAACAATTAAGTCGTACCTCTGACCAGCGTACTGTCCTCTGCACTGGCAGACAAAATCATCACTGACCGAAATACAAGTGCCACCATAAAGGCAAGGATTGGAGGCACATGGATTGACAGTCACTTCACAATGGGTTCCCATAAACAAAGCAGCACACTTGCAATAATAACCTAAAATCAAGCAAACACTGTATGAAAGGCATGCCTTTAGTGCATTCAAAGAATCTACCATTTCAAACCTACCGGGGGTGGGGGGGGGGGGCCCGCGGGGCAGCGTTGGCAGTCAATATCTCCTCTGAAGGGAAAGGAAGTCTAACTTCTCAAGTTTTAATCAGACAAATAGAAAAAAGAACACAAAATGGCATTTGGATGGAGACAATATTTGTTAATAACAATATAAACAATTCCAGAACCCATGACCACTCAACACCCCTCTTAGAAAAAATAAAAAAAAATAAAAAAAAATTTTCCACCTGGGGCATCTCCAGCTGGCCCGGGATCAGAGGATTGGCAAAGTGACTTTAAACAACCAGCAAATGAATAAATAAAGCCTACCTCCATTGGGCAGTGGATTACATATGCCTCCATTCTGGCAAGTACTGCTCGAACAGCCTTCAGTAGCAGTCAGTAAACATCCAGGAGATACATCTACAGATTCTTCCATATGTGCATAATTCCGCGGTTTGCTGTTTAGTGGTAGCTCTTGCCCATTAAGTACAATGGAATCCATACATCCTCTGAAACCATTGCTGACCTGTGGACTCCTCCCATGCCTTGTACCTTGTTGCCGAACATGTCCACCAAAAAACACATGGTTATCTAGGTTTAGTGTTCTAAGCGTGCCAGGAGCAGTACCAGATGCAGTGTGCACCCTGTCCAGAACCAGCCGGGCATAGTTTCCATCCACTTCAAGAGACACTGAATGCCAATGACCATCATTAATCTGAATACTCTGAACTGAGACAATGCCGGGACCACTGCCACAGTCAAATTTATACTGTAGCCTTCCATGGTGAATCTATATAGGGGGAAAAACAAAAACAGAACAAACACCCACACATCATTAGCTTTTATCTTACTCTGTGACAATCAACTAACATTATCACCTTAAGGAAATATGCTAAATGTTTATGCCAGTAGAGGTTTCCAATTATGTTAAAGAAATGACAAAGCAGTATTAAATGTTCATATGGGAGGTTTATTGATGTTATATTTCAAACACATTCATGATGATGATGAATCATTGCGCATATGGCTCTTTCTTTGGCTTAATTAAAATATGTGTGCTTTACTTTGTCTTTATTTTTTCCTGTGGTAAAGGATGTGACAGATTGTTAAACAGATTAATTAGAGAATGTTTGAAGAATCAGGGTCTCCCTCTTCAGTGTTCCCACTTGGGAGCTGTTTCAAGAATATATCTTAAATATCATTTCTGCATGGTATATCAGTGTATTTTAAAAAGACTGATCCTTATTTTAAATATGATAGTTTTAGACAAATACCATCAGCTGTAACAAGAGTGAAGGATCAGTTTTATTAAAGAAAAGGAATTATTACACATTAAAAAAATCTTTTGATAAATGTTTGCTGTCATCTGGATAAATAACAATAAGTATTTTTACTTTGAAGGCAATATTCATTATGAGAATTCTGCAATGGTGGAATTATTAAATCTTTAAACTCTGGTAATAAAAATATCTTTTAATTAGGCTGATGTAAAAGCAAAGTATGAGGTAGAGATCTATGCAATGGTAGATTATAATATACCTCTAAGATACTATAGTCTGTTCCTCGGGCATACATGACAACTGCATGGGTTGAATATGTTCTAAGCCTCATTGTGAGCTTCATTTCCTCTTTGTTTTCATTTTCCAAGAGACGATATTTTACATAGCTGCTCCCAGTAAATGTCACCGATGAACCAACTGATGCTTAAAAAAGATAGACAAGCATGAAATGATTTAACACAAGATTAAAGCCAAAGTTCCCTTTCAAAGTACTGCAGATTTATCCAAAGCATTTCAGAATTAAAATCTCACCAGGACACTGGCCAGGCTTGTCACTATGGCAAACACAGGTGTACTTCCCTTCCTTAAGATCTGATATACATTCAGTACCTTCGGGGCATGGGTTTCCGTCACACACATTAATCACAAGGGGGCACTTCCCTTCTGTAAAACAGAATAAGTGGTTTATTTTTCAGGAATGGTAATTTAAAGCAAAACCACCTTGAACTTAAAATACAAAACAAAATTCTTAACTTTAGATAATGGGAGAGTAAAGTGGTAGTTATGCTGGGTGATTGACAAGAAAATAGGCTAGGCAGCAAGTACATATGGTAGCTATGGAATTCCTAAACAGTCATGATTTCAACTCCTGCCAGCAGAAACTCTGAAATAAAAATGTGCCTGCTTACCAAGATAAATCCAGGTAGATATTATTATAGTGCTTTTTTTCAATCCCCAAAGTGTGGAGGTGTTGTTTTTTTTTTGGTGAAGGCCATCAAAAGATGTGATCCCTCACCTACTATAAAACCTTAGTTATTTTAGAAAATAGTACTGTACCTATTTTTTTTTTTAAAGATTCATAGGCCAGATCCTCACCTGGTGTAAATCAGCATAGCTTCATTTACTTCCATGGAAGGTCTGGCCCCATATCTCCTGTTCTGCAGCCATGTTTTACTATCCCAGTTGAAGGTAAGGTTCCTGGCACTGTCCAGATGTTGTGTGGAGCAACATTCTTAGCAGCACCCAGGAGATAGACAGGTGCTTTGTGGGGACTTGCATGTCAAAAGACAGGCAACTATCCCAGCCTTCAATCATGAAGCAAGGTAGGGCTGCAAAATGGGATGTTCACTTTTATAAAACAAATACGTAGAATGCTTTCAAAACCAAAAAACCCCTTATGGATTTACACTGGATAAGCTATCAAAATGTGGACAGCTGTGCGTGGGGCAAGAACTACCCCGAAATCACTTCCTTATTCTTCTCTTATTTAGCATGAAATGGAGAAATCGTGTCAATGGTGGCTATAGCATATTTTTAGTGTTTCGACTATAAAATGAATGTACCATTAATGTCTCTGGTTGTTTGAAATTATACCATTTATTTTTGGGGTACATCTTTTCCTTACCTTTGCAAAGACAAACTGCTGTTCTGTGATGACGTGGAGTGACAAAACTCAGCCTGGCTGTGCTGTGGGTTGACATGGAATTCTCATCTACTGTCACTTTTTCTTCACAAAATTTCCAAGGACAATCCAGGCCTGCACAAAGCTTGTGGAAAACATCAAGTATCCGGACACCTGAGATCTCCTCAAGGTCAGCTACAGAGGAGTTTATCTTCTGGAGTAGAATTCTGGTTGGATGTTGAGAACTACCAGATTTCTCCACAAGCAGTAGTATATCGAGGTTTGAAGGAGGATCAGAGGGTTGCAAACTAACAATCTGTATGTCACTTCTTCTCACACCCAAGATATTTCTTAAAGCTCTCTGGAAATTGCGCCAGTAGTCACCAATGAATTCTTCAGGAGCGAGGTTTGCAAAGCGTATAGCAATGCTGTGGTTTAGCAAGTCTTGCGTGATTTGTCTGATGTGCACTGTAATGTCAGCGACAGTAGTAAATTTTCCATCTGTAACAGTGACATTCAGGAGGTACTGTCCTATGTCTAGCCTTTTGTGTGCTATCAGTTTACCACCAGTGCTAGAGACAGAGAATAAGGATTCCATCTTGGGATCCAAACTGTATGTTAAAGTGTCATAAACATCTTGATCGGTTGCATGGATTTTCCCAATGACACCACCTGAATATTCTTCTCCAAAGGCTGTAATAAAGATTTCTAGCGGCAGAATGGCCGGAGGATAGATGCTCTCCTCAATAATTCTAACGTCAATGTAAGTCAAAGATGACAACTGTGGTTTTCCATTATCGGCCACCTATTAGAAAATAGAAAGATAAAGAATGAATTTCTGCTTTGTCTCATCAGCTTTTAACAGAAAGATTTACTGTACTGTAGAGAGTAGAACACCCTTGCAAGATGCTACTTTCAGGAAAATTTATTATTTTTCTCATAAGAAGATGCCTTATTAAAGTTTCATACATAACATAGGGCTTGATAGAAAACCTACCAGCGACAACATAAATAGTTCATATCAAAATTATAGATGTATTTCTATTATCAGTGCAATAAAATTTAAACTGATAAAGCAGCAAGGACATCTTTTAATACGGTCACTGCTATTTATTAAAACGGGGAAAAGTTGCCAATGTGAAGCTCCAAACACACTATTACACAATACTAGCCACTGATTCATAGTTTTCAGGCAATAATATCACAGCAAATATGAAAAGCTAAAGATCTGAAATAAAGTTTAAAGTCCTAGTGATTCACTAAGTATCTTAAAAAAAAAACGTAGATCGTCAAAGATTAAACAGATATGCTGTTTATAAGAGTAGACTTCTTTGCATTTCCAGGTATGTGTTAACAAATAAGAAATGCACAGTAGCTGGTTTCAGACAGCAGATGGCGCTTGAAGTATTTTTTTATTTCAAACATGGAAATATCTTACAAAGTCACAATGACTCATGCAATAAACATCCAACACACACACACCATACAGTCATTGGGAGAACCTCAGTTAAAACAAATCCAAATTGCAAAATGCCAAACATTACATTAAATTGAAAAGGCAGAAAGTTATGTTTAATTATATTGTGTTTCATGATTTGTCATTGTGATGAAGAAAAACATCCTGTGATGGTATTTGCTTCAAATAACTATACTAATTATCTTCAACAGGATCCGACTGTCTGGCTCCTACAAAATTCAAAGGTTTTTTAAACATGATGCCAGCGAACCCACAACCCATTCTGGCACAAAGACACAGACTGCGATACAAAGAGGAAAAATAGAGTAGGAGAGTAAGATAATGTCCTCCCATCCTTTCCCTTCCATTTTTCTCTTCCTTCCCTTCTCAGTTCTTCTTCTCTTTGCATTACCTCTCTGGAGCAGAGTTCTGTCACATACACCGAAAGTGAGCATTGCAACTCTAATAGGATACACGGTACAGAGTGACACAGGAAAATCCTGTATTGTGGTAAAAGAAATCCCTATAGTTGTATTACTACTAGAGATGGTTAGTGCTGTTGGAGATAGGCACAGGAAAATCATTTTATATTTTCATACACAAATCTAAACTTATGAAAATCTGTACATAAGATTTTAAAAAGGTCTTACACGTGTGCAATATTTACCATTTTAATATAGTATAATCATTTTAGAAAAATGGGCTTATGTCTGGGAAGCTGACTTTTAGTAACCCAAATGTTTAAATAAGGAGACAGGACTCAAGCGCATGCTATGTTTGGTTTTGCCTAGATTTCTGACTGGTTGTTCTAAAACAAAGGGCAGAGTTTGGATCTGGAGGAGAGGTAAAAATGGAGAAAAGAGAGAGAATACAAAAGAACAAAGGGGCATGTAAAAAAAGAAGTAAGAAGAATTAACTAATGTGGCTATATTTAAAAAAATATATATTGAAGATATTTTAAATGGAGCTGGTTAGGAATTTTTTGCCATAACATTTTTGCCAGAAACTTTTTGTGGAAACATATCAATTCAGACAGTGCTTTAATCAGGAAGGTTTCTCAGGTCCAGGATGGAAATTTTTGAGCAAACCAGAGACCCACCTCAGAAAAGCCTACTGATTAGGGCATTCATTGGGAGATGGAAGACAGGTTCAAAACCCTGCTCTGCCTAACATGCTGCCCTAGCCACGAGGCTACAGAATAGTCCTTCCCTGGCTAAGTTAGAGTATGCACTTGGGGTGTGGGAGATTCAGGATCAAGTCCCTGGTCTGACTCAGACTCAGGTACAGCAGGTCTCTGGTATACGTCGGGGTTGTGTTCTTGAAAACGGATACCGAAATGACGTATACTGGGGACCCGCTGGTACAGCAGTGGAGTAGGCAGGAGGGGATACTTGGGTGGGCAGGCAATGACAGGGTGGGGCACGGAGGGATAGGGGTGAGCTGGACACTTCCCTCGCTCCAGCCCACTTTGGGAGGGGGGGAATAGATGCTCGGGCCAGGAGCTCCTGGAAAATTGGGGGACCCTGGAAAAATGTCCATTTTCAGAGGCTGTCGGGGGACAGACTAACAAAGAGAAAAGCTCTACAGAGGCATCTGAAGGAGCTCTGTCTTTCTCTAGATCCAGGAACTCTGTAAGCCTTAGGTAATGCAGGAATGTATGTAGACTGATTGTTTTTAAGAACTTTGTTCCTCAAATGCTTTTCTTACCCCGACCACCTCCTCCCTATACCCCAAGTCTTGGGCTGCATTCAAATGAAGATTCCATCTATATTGGTTCTTATAATGGTGCTCATTACCATAGCATCTGTGTATGACACTCAAAAGTAAACCACGGCTCTCTCTTTTCTCTTCCTGCTTAGGGTAAGTATGGTATGGTTGTTATCTCAATATGGACTGAATCAGCATACACAGAAGAGTGGACAGGACTTCTCCAGGCCCCTGCATTAACAGGTAGGAGGTAGAGCTTATCTGAATTTTTTTGATGAAGCATTTTTGCCTGAAAATGCCAATTCGTCAAAACAAACTTCTTGTGGGAAAAGACTGCTTTCAATAAGGTTTCTGAGGATGGAATTTCTGTTCAAAACCAGAGGGAAAGACACTCACACCAGAGTAGCCTGGCAGTTAGCCAAGCAGTTAGGGAAGTGGGAGACTCTGGTCCAAGACCCTACTCTGACTGGTTCAACACAGAACCCTGCTCTGACTGGTTCAGAGGTCTCCCAGGAGACCTCCCTAACCACTTGGCTAATGCCTATTCTTGGATGCCTCTCTCTGTTCAAGGAAAAAATTGGAAAAGTCACTGTTTCATCCTACTGCGGGGGAAAAAAATGTTGGAAATCTCAATTTTTTTTTGCAGGATGGGAAAACAGTTTCCCCACCCAGCTTTAGTGGAAAGCAAAGCTCTGTTTTCTCACAAATGTTAAATATTAGTTACGGGAATAATCTGGAGCTTTGGGGAGATAAATTGTTATTGGCCTTTAAAGAATGTGTAGGAACAGAGCAGAAGATTTCTCCCAAAACAAGAAGTCTAGAAATGACATGTAAGACCCGAACATGTGTAACATTTTGGGAAATCTTTTAGCCCCAGGATCTTGATTCTTCTGTTCATAGTTATCTTATTTATCAGACTATAGCTGAATTAAATAACATCTGATAAGATAATGAAGAGTCGTCTGATCTTTTCTTATGGCACAGTCATCTAACAGATATAAAAACATATCTGGGAAAACTAAGATATCAAAGAAAGTGAGATTTATTGAGTTAGACCATCTTCCCTTTATTGTAGATTGCTTTGATAGCAGCCTGTTGGGTTAGAGATTAAGCCAAAGTATAAAAAACATCTGGCACTTGAAAAAGTTACAATATCAGAGCCAGATCTTTAGCTGGTGTAAAATCTGTGCAGTTCCATTGACTTAAAGAGAATCAATGAAATATCCTGATTTACATTATGTAATATTTCAGCGCTGCAATGCTGTGAAGCCTTTATTAATCCCTGTTATGGACATGTGAGCATTCTCTATCTTATTCCTCCAAGTTTCAGTTGGAAGCCACAATAGGAAGAAGGATGCAACAAGGCACTGCCCTCTACTAATACCAGCAAATGGTCTCAGGAACAGCACTGCAGATCTAGAGCAGGGGTTCGCTACCTTTTTCTTTCTGAGGCCTCCCAACATGCTATAAAAACTCAACAGCCCACCTGTGCCACAACAACTGGTTTTCTGCATCTAAAAGCCAGGGACGGCATTGGGGGTAACAAGCAGGACAATTGCCTGGGGCTCCATGCTACAAGGGCCCCCACGAAGCTAAGATGCTCAGGCTTCAGCCCAACGTGGCAGGACTCATGGCCCCGAGCTTCAGCCCCATGCAGTCGGGCTTCAGCTTTCTGCCCTGGGCCCCAGAAAGTCTAACACTAGCCCTGCTTGGCGGCTCCCCTGAAACCTGCTTGAGGCCACCCCAGGGGGCCAGACCCCTGGTTGAGAACCACTGATCTAGAGTCTGGCTGTTTTCATGTGCAGCAAAATGTCTGATAAGAAATGAAGAAGAGGGATAGAATTCTGAAAAACAGGTGCAAAATGAAGGGGTGGACAAACACCTTAGGACAAATGTTCACCCTATTTACACTTCACTTATGCCTTAATCCCGCAGAGTCCTGCTGAGGTCAATGGGGTTTGCCTGTGGAGATCTCATTGAAAGACTCATACTTGGGATATACTGGTCATGTCACACAAATGCAAATGGCCATCCTCCAACCACAGGGAAAAAGAGAACTGGGTAATTAAACTGGTTAAAAACACAAACCGGCTAGAGATAAGCCTTTCATACCTTAACATGGAGAAAATAATGATCCTTCACTTTGCGTTTCAGTGCAACAGATGTGGTAAGCATTCCCTGGTGGTTAATCTCAAAAGCATTCTCTTCATTTCCGCTCAGGATGGAGAAGATGAAAGGTGGACCATTATGGGAAGAATCCTTGTCTGTCACTGTGAGCTGGAGCACACTAAATCCAACAGGCTTATTTTCCTATAAACATATAGGAATACTGCATCAGACAGTTTCATTATAACAATGTAATCAGTGAGATACTCTGATTTGGATTTCCTTTCCACAACAGAAAAAAGTCAATTGGTATCACAGTATTGTCAAATAACAGCTGGTTTTTTTTTACTTCCTGGAAACTTTAAAA
Source organism: Macrochelys suwanniensis (assembly GCA_033296515.1). NCBI lineage: Eukaryota > Metazoa > Chordata > Testudines > Chelydridae > Macrochelys > Macrochelys suwanniensis. The sequence goes on from CM065779.1 coordinate 82,131,006, forward strand.
GTTTTTTTGGCTTGTGTTGAAAAACGCCTTGGCCTTGAAACTCCATTTTTTTCGACCTTTGGTCTTAATGAGCACTGGTGCCTTTGGGTTAATTATTAACTCACCAAACACTTCAAATCTAGCTAATGCCACCTATTAAGGATAATCACAGTCCATGCACATAGATGAGCGCATGGGCTGCTTCTCTCCTGCAAAATAACCACAAAGTAGGAAAGAGGGAGATGAGACCCTGGGTCATAACCTGGCCAGAGCTCTTAGTGGGACAGTGGGTAAATGCCACAATTTAGCCCCTGTCAAATAGCTCGCAAGTCGAGTTTTTTACACTTATATAACCTCTAGGCATTTGCATCAGTGGGATGCAGCAGGGTTTATATACACTTGTACACCAACTGATCAGATTTGTCAGCTACTGTACTCTAAAAATCTCCATTCCCTTCTGGAACAAAGATTATACACATTTCCCCCAGAATATTTAAATGTGACAGCTGTGCTGCACAAAGCCTTTTTCACTTTAATATGTTGGTAGAATGATGTGCTATTGCAATGTAGGATATCAGTAAAATGCCATCCATTAAAAAAATACCGACCCTCCCAATATGTACCCCCCTCTGTTTATCAACTTCTAAGACCTTCTGCTATTGTTCTTTGAAAAGCTTCTGGGACAGAGATGACTTGAGAAAGTAAGTGAGATTCTCTGAGGTCAACATTTAGTGGTCTGAGCTTGCAGCTGATACTCTTCATGATACCAAGTCCATAAAACAGACCAGGGCCATATTTTTAAAATGTGGATGCCTAAAGTTGGACACCTAAGTGGCCTGATTTTCAGAACTACTGAGCACTTATGGCTCCCACCTCATTTGAATCTAGTGTAGCTCCTTTCCTTGTTACATGTGGGTGAACTGGAGGGGAATTCACCATTCTCCCTGAGGCACTCTGGCTGATTAGACGGGAGTGACATGGACCTCATGTAATACAGAACTCTTTCCTCCTCCACTCCGGCTAGAGTAAGCTGTTGGAGAAGAGGAAACTCCAAAGATGTACCTCAGCTGGCACAGGTAAGAGAGATGATGGGAACCAGTGACCAGGTTTCCTTTCTTGAGTCTATGGACATTTACAGAGTGATCTTGGGTATGTAGGTTAGGGCAAAAAAGTGGCCATAAAAAACTGCTCATATTTTGGGGGTAAGGATGCTGTGCATCACTCCAGAGAACCACAGATCTGGATTTTTTAAGATATGTGTCTAACTCCCACTGGTTTCAGTTGGAATTAGGCACCTAAATACCTTTTAAAATCTGGCCCACTGGTCGAAAGGAAGGCACAAGCCTTTGAGAGCACAAGGGAACATGCACCCAGCAGCATCTATTACTTTCTTTAACAGTGTGCCTGATTCCCATGCTCTAAGAGTTGGAGTGGAGACAGGTGCATACACAGCCCTTTCTGACCACTTTGCGGATTCTAGTACAGCTGTTGGGTCTAGACTCCTCAAGTTTATGTGCATTAGGAGTGCCTTCATTTCCCCATCTATAAAATGAAGATCATAATTTTACCTACTTTCATAAAACATTTTAAGAGCCTTGAATAAAGGTGCTATGTTAGGATGACTCACTGGATGAGTTATAACTCCCTCATTCTGAGTGCTGGTCAGAGTTGACCCGTGCCAGCAAGAGAAAGCATCTGAGGAGTTGCTCTAATTTACATCACTAGCATAACGTCTTTAATGCAACTATCCCAAGTCCCTCTTACTTCCTTCAACATGGTTCCCATGTCGGAGGAAGGGGAACAGCTGGTGCAGGAGCTGCCTCTGCCAGCAGGAAGTTCCCTGTATCCAAGTGAATTACCTCCTAGTCATTTGAGAATATGGTCCATTATTACCACCTTATAATGGAAAACTAAAGTTTATTTGTTGTTGTAGGTGAATTATACTTTTGGGATAGCACTCAGTTATTGGTTCTGTCATAGACACATTTTTGTGAATATGAAGAACTTTGCGCACCTAACTTTTTTTTTCATTTGCAAGGACAAAGGCATAAACCACAAGGGCCAAACAGTCAAGTTAGCTATGATCAGTCATCAACATGAGTGAAATATGATTCAGGGTTTCCCTAAGTCAGGAATACTTGCTTATTTAACCTCTTTTCCAGTGCCATTATGTCCTGCCCAATTCAAATTTGTGTCATGCCCCTGGCATACATCTGAAGGGCATACCCAATATAAAAAAGTTTCTTATTTCAAAGAGCTACTTTAATATCATATTTTGTTATATTTTATTCTGAGTATTCCTGCTATCTCTATCTCCTTGTTTCAATACTTAAATCTGCAAAACATCAGTTCACATCTACCATCCGTACCACGTGAGATGTGAATGACATTTACAGCTGCTCAGCATCATCTTTTAATCAGTGGAAGAGTGCTATGGAGCAACATGAATTAAATAAGGGTCTATGTGCAGGAATACAGAACACTTGCTTTACAATAACAGAGCAGCTAAAACAGGGGTAAGCAAACTACAGCGCGTGGGCCGAATCCGGCCCTCAGGGCTTTGGATCCAGCCTGTGGGAGTGCCACCCTCGTGGGGCTATGGGCCACGCTCTGTTCCAGGAAGCGGCCGGCCCCACATCCCTGCAGCACCTGGGGGAGAGGGGGCAGAGGGCTCCGCACGCTGCTCTTGCCTATGGATACCTCCCCCGAAGCTCCCATTGGCCGGGAACAGGGAACCACAGCCAATGGAAGCTTCGGGGGAAGTACCCACAGGCAAGAGCAGCGCGCGGAGCCCTTTGCCCCCCCTCCCCTAGGGGCCACAGGGACATGGTGCCGGATGCTTCCCGGAGCAGCATGGGTCGGGGCTGGAGCAAGGGTCGGGGCCAGGACCGTGCTGCTGCCACCACAGAGCCGCTTCAGGTAAGCGGTGCCAGGCCGGAGCCCGCACCCTCCTGCACCCCAACTCCCTGCCCTGAGCCCTCTGCCTGCACCCTGCACCCCTCCTGCACCCCAGCCCCCTGCCCTGAGCCCCCTGCCGCACTCCTCCCTACACCCCAACCCCCTTCCCTGAGCCCCCTTGTATACCCCTCACCCCTCCTCTGCCCCAACCCCTTGCCCTGAGCCCCTTCCTGCACAACACACCCCCTTCCACACCTCCTCCTGCACCCCAAACCCCTGCCCCAGCCCTACATTCATGGCCCTGCATGCAATTTCCCCACACAGATGTGGCCCTCGGGCCAAAAAGTTTGCCCACCCCGGAGCTAAAATATAGTTTTCTAAGCAGAATCTCAATCTGTGATTAACAAAATAGGTCAATTTGTAATATATGTATTTTTAAGCAGTACTGTATATGTATGTTGAATGTTGTACAGTGTAACAAAATAAAAATAGAATAATGTACATATTAAAAGTGACAAATATCCTATGAATGAAGTATTTCTCTGCAACTCTTATAACAAGGCTGAACAATCTGGTGCTGATTTTACAACACTGATTTACACTGATAAGCACTTTCTCAGGTAACAGTCCCATTTATAGTAATTCAGCCTTAAATAATAATAATAAAAACATTCTGTTGCAAAAATTTTCAAGTCACAGATTAACATCCAAAAATTGTATTTAGTTTGATTGTCACAAAATCTATAGTGCTATGTTTAGATTACCTGGATGATAACACTATAGTTCCCCTTTGAGAATACTGGAGGATTGTCATTTACATCTGATACATCAATGTTTACAGTAGTTGTGTTGGCTCTGGATGGATTTCCATTATCTGAAGCTTGAACTGTCAATGTGTATCCTGAAATCTTTAAAAAAAAAAATTAAAAAAAAAAAGATTCCACACGTTCATGAAAGAAAGAAAAAAGTGACAAACTGAAGAATATTTATTAATTGAGAAAAATATTTGAACCCACATAATACACTGGTATTTCAGACCAACAACAAAGCTCTAATATATATCATATACTATAATTAATAAAAGACCCTCTTACAATCTGAATAAAACAAATGCAAACTAATACCATAAACAGATGGTATCACTTTTTTAAAGTGTCCTCATTGAAAAAATTACATTTACTTTAATTTTAAAACACCCAAAGTCATCAGAATTTACATAAATATCACCTCGGAAAATGGCAGTGTAAATTACCTGTATTTTAATCTAACCAACTGAATTAAAACAAAAAAAAAAGTATACAACTTACTTACCTCTTCTCTGTCTAGAAGTTTAGTCACTTTTATTTCACCCTTGGTAGGGTCAATGGTAAAAGGACTCCCCTGATTGCCATCTATAATTGAGTAGTGAATGTGATTGTTTGAAGGTCCATCAGCATCATCTGCCATAACCTAGAGGACATCATATTTTCATTTAAAACTGATCTAGATAGACACTGGTGCTTTCAATAAATTCATTCTAATGGAAGGCACAGCTGTTTCAGGTCTAGCATATTACAGAGTTATCAAGCCAAAAACTCCAATATTTGGAATATACCAAATATTATCTAAACTAATTTCCCTGGAATCTCTCTGCAAATGAAATCATAATTCATATAAATGGACTACAACTAGTACAAAATATTCTGCACTTTCCCTATATGTTTTATATTCCCAGTTCTGAAAAATTTCTTAAAAAGTTAACAGTTTACTACATAGCAGATCGGTATCCATTCATTTGTGGCCACCTTCAAATTAATATTTATTTCTCCGAAAGAGAAACTATGATTGGCACAACTGAATAAAACAGAGGAAAAACAAAAACAAAACCGTATGATAATACGTACCGTAATGACCGATTGTTCAAGCATGGCATCCTCACTGATTACTGCTGTGTAGGTGTCTTGGCTGAACATTGGAGTGTTATCATTGATATCAGTTACATTGATATTCACTGTTACAACATCACTTAGTGAAGGTGTGCCTCCATCTGTGGCTTCCACTGTCAAGTAATACTCATGGGAACTTTCATAATCCAGGCTTTCAATAATAAAAATGACTCCTACAAAGAAAAATCACATATTTTCATACTTCGATATTACTGTACTACTACATACTATTGCTTTTCAGTTTGTTTTAATTAATTTCCAAATAGCTCAATGACCTGATTAATCCCTGTGTTATGACAGTGCAAAATGGGAGATACACAGCAATGAAATCAAACCCTTAACATTCAGAAGCTGCTGCTGCAGCAACAAAAAACTCTCAGATCCAACTCATTTTTTCTGACTCTTCTCTGACTTTCCTTTGTTCTTTTATTGCTAAGGATGTCTAGGAAAACATGTCCTGTTTTCATTTTCAATCAAAATAAATAAAATAGGACAAATAACCTTTGATTTCACTTAAACAGAAACCAGCTTTGATGTCAAAAATAGAAGAGTATTATGTCAAGTGTGTAGTAAGCAGTGGGAGCAGTAGAACTGCCTGGGCTATACACAGGTTTTGTACCAGTAGAAGGATTTTGGTTAGGGGTATGATTTTTAAAAAATCCAAAATGGTTAAAGTGATACCACACCGTTATACCAGATACCGTTATATTTATATGAAGGTGCCTAATTCCAGTATAGTTTGTTTCCCTTCCCATATGAGAATAAGTTATATATAATAAGCACTTTTATTCCAGTATAACTACATGTGGGGAATGAGTTGTACCATTTTAACAATAACCAAAGTAGTACAAATTTTGTGTGCAAACGAGGCCTTAGGAGAGAGAAACTCTTTTTCTTGAAAACACCCTTCGAAAAAAAGCTACAGAATATACAAGAATTATGATGTAAGGAGAACTGAGGTATAAGTTACTCTTTACTAAAGGAGGAGAAATGGACAAAATTGTCCAAAGCACCTAAGTGACTTAGCTTCGCAGTCCCATTGACTTTCAGTCCTAAAATCCTTCATCTTTAGGCTGGACACATTGATGGGTAACATAGTTCTATCTTTCCCTAATGCCATACCAACTCTTCTACAATTACCATCTTTGAGCACCAATGATCAATTTTCCTTGTTAGTTTAATCTCAGGTCTCTCTTTGACAAAACCTCATTTAGATTATACATAATGGCTTTTGTGAACAGAATGTTATCTGTAATTATAGTTGTTGTTTTCTGTTTATGTGTTTGCTTGGTTTTTTTTATTTTTGGCATGGTGGAGAACACACTGGTTAGGAAACTTCTACTCTACTTTGCAGACTAAGTAAGGTTATCCTAAATAGCAGCTACCAAAAGTATTACCTACAGTTAATTTTTCGTATTTTATTGCACTCCTTTCCAAGACTATTTTTAAACGAATGAACATTTGTCCTGGGAGAGAAGCTGAGCCCTGATTATGGAGTGGGGCTTCTCTGATTAGGGGTCCCATAAAGGTAGCCAGCCAGTCAGGCAGCGGCTCAGGCAGCTGCACAGGAGCCAGCAAACAGAGCTGTAAACAGGGGAGTTTGAGTGGGAGTTCTGTTGGAGGAGTTTGGGGGGAAGACTAGGAGAACTAGGCAGAGGAACAGACGGGCTAGTGAAGGGAGTGTTGCAGTGCTCGTTGGGGGTTTGTTTTGCTGTAGGTGGTGGTGTTTTGGTTTGGTTTGTGTTTCCCAGACTAACAGGACTTAGATGAGAAGGCTATGACAGATACAGAGGCAGCAGTGGTAGTGACCCAAGCAGTGGAGGACACAATGAGGGTGACTGGATGTGGAAGCTGCGGTGTGTACATGACACTGGAGGGGGTACCTGAAAAGAGTTTCGTCTGCATGAAGTGCCGCCTGATGGAGCTGATGGAAGAAAAGTTCTGAGGATTGGCGATGCAGGTGGAAACTCTGGTTGAGTTTAGAAGGGGGTTCGAGTAGATAATGGAGCAAAGACATGAGGAGGCTGAAGGGAAAAGCTCAGACTTGCAGATGGAAGCTGGACCAAAAAACTCTGAGGGGAGACTGCTGGGTGAAGAAAATGGACAGTGGAACCATGTGACTAAGAGAACCAGACAGAGGAAAAGATGGGCTAGTGAAGGCGAAATAGAGCTCAAGAACAGGTTTGTGGAGTTGGAGAATGAAGAAGGGGTACAGAAGGTGGTTACTGAAGGTGGGAGGGCAAGGAAGAAAAGAAGAGCGACTAGTCCTATAGGAAAAGGGGAAGAGTCAATGGAGATACCAACACCAAATATGAGCCCCAGGAGGATACAGGATGGGTTGAAAAGGATTACAAGGGAGAATAGGAATCCAGAGGGCTTGCAGCCAGAGGGAACAGGGGATAGATCGGAGAATCGCACCATCACCAGGAAAAGGCAGGTCTACATAATTGGGGACTCCGTACTGAGAAGAATAGACAGGCCTGTAACTAGAGCTGATCCAGAGAACAGAAGGGTGTGCTGTCTGCTGGGTGCTAAGATACGGGATGTGGACCTGAGGCTGAAAAGGATCCTAACAGCAGCGGGAAAGAATCCATTGATTATCCTTCATGTGGGAACAAATGATACGGCTAGATTCTCGCTGGAACGTATCAAGGGAGACTATGCCAGGCTGTGGAAGACGCTTAAGGAAATCGAGGCTCAGGTGATCTTCAATGGGATTCTGCCTGTCCCTAGAGAAGGGCAACAATGGTGTGACAATATTATGATGATCAATAGATGGCTCAGGCAGTTTTGCTATAAGGAGGGCTTTGGGATGTATGGCCACTGGGAGGCATTCATGGACAGAGGACTGTTCTCTCGGGATGGACTTCACCTGAGCAGGAAGGGAAATAGACTTCTAGGATGGAGGCTGGCACAACTGATTAAGAGAGCTTTAAACTAGGTATTTGGGGGAGACGGTTGGGAGATGTCCAGATAATCTTCATGCCGGATTTTAACATTGAGAGGGAAGAAAACGAAGTAAGAAAGGATACAGCCCTGGGTAGGAGAATGGACATAAGGAGGAAGGGTAGTGTAGATACCACTCTAATAGGTGATACTGGCGGTAGAATGTCCGTGCCTAATCGGATAAAGAATGTGAGCGAGGACAAAGAGCAAAAAAAAAGATGTTTGTACACTAATGCGAGGAGCTTAGGTAACAAAATGGAGGAACTAGAGCTACTGGTGCAAGAAGTGAAACCAGATATTATAGGGATAACAGAAACATGGTGGAATAATAGTCATGACTGGAGTACAGGTATTGAAGGGTATGTGCTGTTTAGGAAAGACAGAAATAAAGGTACAGGTGGTGGAGTAGCATTGTGTATCAATGATGAGGTGGACTGTAAAGAAATAAGAAGTGATGGAATGGATAAGACAGAGTCTGTCTGAGCAAAAATCACATTGGGGAAGAAAACTACTAGAGCCTCCCCCGGGATAGTTCTTGGGGTGTGCTATAGACCACCGGGATCTGATTTTGATATGGATAGAGACCTCTATAATGTTTGTAATGAAGTAAATACTAATGGGAATTGTGTGATCATGGGAGACTTTAACATCCCAGATATACAGTGAAGGACAAGTGCTCGTAATACTAATAGGGCTCAGATTTTTTTTTAGATGCGATAGCTGATGGATTCCTTCAACAAGTAGTTGCTGAACCAACAAGAGAGGATGCCATTTTAGATTTGGTTTTGGTGAGTAGTGAGGACCTCATAGAAGAAATGGTTGTAGGGGACAACCTTGGTTCGAGCGATCATGAGCTAATTCAGTTCAAACTGAATGGAAGGATAAACAAAAATAAATTTGCGAGTAGGGTTTTTGATTTCAAAAGTGCTAACTTTAAAAACTTAAGGAAATTAGTTAGGGAAGTGGATTGGACTGAAGAACTTGTGGCTCTAAAGGCGAAGGAGGCCTGGAATTCAAGTCAAAATTGCAGAAACTATCAGAAGCCTGCATCCCAAGAAAGGGGAAAAAATTGATAGGCAGGAGTTGTAGACCAAGCTGGATGAGAAAGCATCTCAGAGAGGTGATTAAGAAAAAGCAGAAAGCCTACAAGGAGTGGAAGATGGGAGGGATCAGCAAGGAAAGCTACCTTATTGAGGTCAGAACATGTAGGGATAAAGTGAGAAAGGCTAAAAGCAATGTAGAGTTGGACCTTGCAAAGGGAATTAAAACCAATAGTAAAAGGTTCTATAGCCATATAAATAGGAAGAAAACAAAGAAAGAAGAAGTGGGATTGCTAAACACTGAGAATGGAGTGGAGGGTAAGGATAAACTAGGCATGGTCCAATATCTAAACAAATACTTTGCCTCAGTCTTTAATGAGGCTAATGAGGAGCTTAGGGATAATAGCAGGATGACAAATGGGAATGAGGATATGGAGGTAGATATTACCACATCTGCGGTAGAAGCCAAACTCGAACAGCTTAATGGGACTAAATCGGGGGGGGGGGGGGGGGGGGGGGAGGAGGAGGAGAGAGAGAGTCCAGATGATCTTCATTCAAGAATATTAAAGGAACTGGCACATGAAATTGCAAGCCCATTAACAAAAATTTTCAATGAATCTGTAAACTCAGGGGTTGTACCGTATGACTGGAGAATTGCTAACAGAGTTCCTATTTTTAAGAAAGGAAAAAAAAGTGATCCAGGTAATTACAGGCCAGTTAGTTTGACATCTGTAGTATGCTAGGTCTTGGAAAAAAATTTGAAGGAGAAAGTAGTTAAGGACATTGAGGTGAATGGTAATTGGGATAAAATACAACATGGCTTCGCAAAAGGTAGATCGTGCCAAACCAACCTGATCTTCTTTGAGAAGATAACAGATTTTTTAGACAAAGGAAACGCATTTGGTTAGACAAGGTAAACTAATTTACCTTGATTTCAGTAAGGCATTTGATACGGTTCCACAAGGGGAATTATTGGTTAAACTGGAAAAGATGAGGGATCAATATGAAAACTGAAAGGTGGATAAGGTACTGGCTAAAGGGAAGACTACAGCAGGTCATACTGAAAGGTGAACTGTCAGGCTGGAGGGAGGTTACTAGTGGAGTTCATCAGGGATCAGTCTGGGGACCAATCTTATTTAATCTTTTTATTACTGACCAGGGCACAAAAAGTGGGAGTGTGCTAATAAAGTTTGCAGATGACACAAAGCTACAGAGAAGGACCGGGATATCATACAGGAAGATCTGGATGACCTTGTAAACTGGAGTAATAGTAATAGGATTAAATTTAACAGTGAAAAGTGCAAGGTCATGCATTTACGGATTAATAACAAGAATTTTAGTTATAAGCTGGGGACGCATCAATTGGAAGTAACAGAGGAGGAGAAGGACCTCGGAGTATGGGTTGACCACAGGATGACTATGAGCCACCAATGTGATATGGCAGTGAAAAAGCTAATGCGGTCTTGGGATGCATCAGGCGAGGTATTTCCAGTAGAGATAAGGAGGTGTTAGTACTGTTATACAAGGCACTGGTGAGACCTCATCTGTAATACTGTGTGCAGTTCTGGTCTCCCATGTTCAAGAAGGATGAATTCAAACTGGAACAGGTACAGAGAAGGGCTACTAGGATGATCTGAGTAATGGAAAACCTGTCTTATGAAAGGAGACTCGAGCTTGGCTTGTTTAGCCTAACCAAAAGAAGGCTGAGGGGAGATATGATTGCTCTCTATAAACATATCAGAAGGATAAATACCAGGGAAGGAGAGAAATTATTTAAGCTCAGTACAAATGTGGACACAAGAACAAATGGATATAAATTGGCCATCAGGAAGTTAGGCTTGAAATTAGATGAAGGTTTCTCACCACCAGAGGAGTGAAGTTCTGTGACAGCCTTCCAAGGGGAGCAGTGGGGGCAAAAGACATATCTAGCTTCAAGACTAAGCTTGGTAAGTTTATGGAGGAGATGGTATGATGGGCAATTAATTGATCTTTGACTATCAGTGGTATATATGCCCAATGGCCTGTGATGGGATATTAGATGGGGTGGGACCTGAGTTACTACAGAGAATTCTTTCCTGGGTGTCTGGCTGGTGAGTCTTGCCTACATGCTCAGGGTTTAGCTAATCGCCATATTTGGGGTCGGGAAGGAATTTTCCTCCAGGGAAGATTGGCAGAGGCCCTGGCGGTTTTTCACCTTCCTCTGCAGCGTGGGGCACAGGTCACTTGCTGGAGGATTCTCTGCACCTTGAAATCTTTAAATCATGATTTGAGGACTTCAATAGCTCAGACACAAGTTGGAGGTTTATTACAGGAATGGGTGGGTGAGATTCTGTGGCCTGCGTTGTGCAGGTCAGACTAGATTATCACAATGGTCCCTTCTGACCTTAAAGTCTATGAGTCTATGAATCTCAGCAGACACTAATAAAATCACATCAGTCTAAGGTATCACTGACTTTACAGAGCATATGTTTTTAAGTCTATCTGCTTGGCTAATCAGTTGAATGATGTGTAATAACACGCTGCTTGGTGAAAATTATACAGCTATATATACATTAACACATGTGTTTCTATTAATTCACCCTTATGTTCTGTTACCTGTTGCTGAATCAATACTGAATTTTCCATGTTCGTTTCCACTGACTATTGAATAGGTGATCTCAGCATTGGCTTCAATGTCCCTGCTAGCAGCATAAATCTGAAGAACTTCTGTTCCAATTAAAGTGTCCTCTGATACAGTGGCACTGTACTCTCTATATTCAAACACAGGTGGATTGTCATTTATATCCAAAACAGAAATCACAAGACTACCAATAGAGGACAGCCGTCTAGGTAAACCCTGATCTAAAGCTTTTAAAGTCAGAGTGTACACTGCCTGCAACTCCCGATCCAAAGGCTTCTCCAACCGAACAATTCCAGAGAATTCATCAATAGAGAACTGCCCATCAGCAGAGTTCACTAGTGAGTAGTGAATTTTACGGTTCATCCCTGCATTTGAAAACAGAAGATCTTTTAATGGAACATGAAATGATAGCTAAAATGCATTGCTATAGTGCTTAATCTAGATAACAATACAAATGAAAAAAAGTGAAGTGTAAACACTGACATTCACATTAAAGCAAATTGACATAACAACAGAGGCTACTGTCAAGAGTAGAAGCTACTGATATGGTATAAACTATACCATAAGCTATAGATTCATAACTCCTACTACAGGAAGAGTGAAGTAGCTATCTGTTTTAATCACAGTCTCCGTTAATATGAAAATATTGGTTAGTAATACAAATTTAATAACTTCAAAATGATAATTTCTACTTTAGAGGGTTAAATCCTTTAAAATATTATATTATGCACACACACACATATATATATACACACATACATAAACACACATATGTATAAAGGGCCAGGCTGCATCAAATAACTAGGCTCTAATCCAGTAAATGTATTTAAGAATCAAGTACACAAGATGAACAGGAACACCTTCTCTGGTAAGAGTTCTGTATTAAAAACACAACATAGCATTTGTGCCATTCAGTTTGCTTATGAGCCCCAGAGGCTGGCAAAGTATGAAACTGGCTCTCTGCTGCTACCTTCTATTATGCAATTTAACTTTATCATAATAAATAATGTTTTTCTTAGCACTGAGGCAATACCAAACATTACAACTTGACCATCAAGACTTGGCAGGTATGTGACAGTGTTGTGCCCTCAAACACAGAAATCATAAGCTTCTGTAATTCTCCTGTTGAGTTTATAAGCACAAAGCATGACCCTAAGTTCATTTTAATGTCACATTCAGGCCATATTCACATAATGCTTTATAGCTAAACAATGATGAACAACAAACTACTTTTCGCAATACCACTGCATATCATATAACAGTACAATTAATGGAGCTACACTGTAGGATACTGTCATGATCTATTAGACTGAGGGTCATGTTTTAAAAATGTGACTTCTGTTAGCAGACACTCCCTTGAGCACACAGAACCTGAAAATAAGGACTAAGCCAACAGACTTACAACATTGTAAAATTAGTGTATGTGAGAGGAGACTTGGGCCCACACTTTTCACTCCCCTCCATATTTTGCACACAATTAGTTACCAATAGAGCTGGCTGGGAATTTTTTGATGACACGGTTTGTCAGAAAATACAGATGCATCGAAACCGGAAGTTTCTCAGGACTAGGATGGAAATTCTCATGAAAACCAGAGAGAGGGAGAAACCCACCCTAGAACAGCCAACAGCCTGGTGCTTAGGGAACTCACCTGAATGTTGGAGACCCAGATTCAAGGCCCTTCTGAATCAGGCATAACAAGGACTTAAACGAGGGTCTCCCACTTGGCAGATGAATTCCTTAACCACTGGGCTACTGGCTATTCTGCAATGAGTGGGCCTCCCTCTTCCTCTGTTTTTTCACAAAAAAATCCAGAAGATTTTGGTTTCATCCCGATGTATAATGGGAAAAATGTATGAAGTTTCAAATTTTTTTGCAATGTGAAAACTATATCCTGCCCAGCACTAGATACAGGCACAAGTACATACTTTCAAAGGTGCTAAGATGAAAATTGTTTCAAATTTACTAGACCTAAACATCATTTAGCGACTTGATCCTGAGAGGTACTGAGTGCCTGCAAGTCCCACTGAAAGACACAGCTAAGACTCCACTAGCTAATGATTACTATAATTAGTAAATATAGTTAAGAAACATGTACCTGCATCCGCATCTGTAGCCTGCACTCTTGTCAATAATGTTTTAGGCTCAGTGTTTTCAAACACTGTAATAGAGTAAGGATCAGCTGTAAACTCTGGGGCATTATCGTTCACATCTTCTAGTGTGAGAATAACATTAGCCTTGCAGAATCTTCCTCCTCCATCTATAGCCTTGACTAAAAGATTATAAACTGCTTGCTGCTCACGATCAAGTGGTGCTAATGTTTTCAGTTCACCTATAAACAGAACAACAGATGTAAAATAAATGGACTTACTTGAGTCCCCAGAATTAAGTATCCCATAATGATTTGTACCATGATGTTTTTATAAATCTTTCTTCTGTTTTAATCACAAAAGCTAAATAAGCATTTTCCTTTTGAGGATAATTTTGTCAATGGCTGAGACAACAGCTGTACCACACTAATGAGACCAATATTGGGCAAAACATGTCAATGGCTGTCTTTTCAGCTTATAAACGTTAAACACTGAAACCTTTTGCTTTCTAAAAAATTCCTCTGAAATTGCAGTTGACCAAATGTGCAGCACACAAAACGCAGAACATATACATCTATGCATACACATACATGATAGTGCATGGTGCATTATTGGAAAACAAACATTTTAAATAAAAGAAATGTTTGAATCCTTGCTTTAATGAAATGCAAAGTTAGAAGAAAATGTATGACATATTATCCTTGGAGTGAAGGAAGAGATGCTCATGCGAAGGTTACAAATGGTTTGGAGTGAGGGAAGGTGGCAGCTTCATTATGTACTAAAACCAAAAATGAGAGATTTTTGCCAGTGATTTGGTAGGGGAGATCTCCCCTTTGCCCAAACACCTAGGAAATCCACAAGCTCCTCTCTCAGGCCATTAAGTTGCAATCATTATATGTGGAACCTACCCTTGTCTCCCTCCCTATGGCTCCACCATTTACTTTGCTTTATTTTTGTCACACTTTGCTTTTTCACCCTGTGTTGCACTGGGCTGGAGAATGGGATGCTTAGGCCCTCAAAGTGGTCTAGCTTGACCTAACTCTTGCTTAAGTAGCTCTGAGTGGCATGAAAACCAACCAATAAGAGTGTGACAGAGTGCAGACCACTCATGTTATGCTTCCAAGCAAATCTGGAGTGGTTCTGGTTCACTCATCTTATTTAATTCCCTGCCACTAGCTGCAAAGCTTTGAGAACACTAGACATCCCTTTTGCACTATTCTCTATGCGTACAGAAAGATTTAGATCCAGCCAGATGATTGGCCACTAGAATCTGACTGAAATGAAACTTGCTATTTTTCAGGTCAAAAGCTATGGCTAGTAACCAATACATTAAATATGAAAAAGAACAATATTTAAGGTATCCTTTTATTCTGAACTTCTTTGGCATAGAAGTCTGATAGCAATTAAAGAAGCCTTGACTTTTGGCTTCAAGGTGTTTTATATTTGTCAAGAACATAAGAATGACTATACTGTGTCAGACGAATAGTCCATCTAGCCCAATATCCTGTCTTGCAACATTGGCCAGTACCAGATGCTTCAGAAGGAATGAACAGAACAGGGAAATTATCGAGTGATCCATCCCCCGTTGTTCAGTCCCATTTTCTGTCAGCCAGAGATTTAGAGACACCCAAGGTGTGGGGTTGTGCCCCGACCATCTTGATCGACCTTTCGTCAATGAACATATCTAATTTTTTTTTAAACTCTTTTATACCCCCGGCCTTCACAAAATCTCCTGGCTATGAGTTCCACAAGTTAATTGTGTGTTCATTTCTTTTATTTCTTCTCCACATACTGAATGTTTACTGTTTTCCTCTAAAACAATTTAACATTAAATTACTTTTTTAAGATAAATAACATTTGTTTTTGTGCATACAGATTGATTTAAGCATCAACATTTGCATGTGTTTTATTTCATTGTAAATATTTTTTTTAAAGGCAGCGTCTGCAGTTTTATATGTAATATTATATATTATGAATTTTACCTGTGTCTGGACTGAGCTTGAATTTTTCTGCTCCAATGCCATGCAGCGTATAAGTAATTTCTGCATTGGAACGAATATCTGCGTCTGTAGCAGAGACCTGCATGATCAGTTTGCCAGGAGGGGCATCCTCTGGAACAGTATCAGTGTATAAAGCCTAAAAGGTTTTAAAGTAACATTGAAAGATTAAAATGTATTAAAGAAGCAATGCTTAATGAGGGAGGGAAAAGAGGACATGGACAGATGAAATTATCTGCTTGACATTAGAGGATTCCGGAACATGTGAAGTGAACCAGAGGTTGAAGCATCTGAAAATGATAAAGATGTGATTTTCTAATTAATTGTCTCACCATTAATAAATTATTCAGTGAAGTAATTATTTATTACTGACAAAATGGCAAAGGATGGCTTTGTCAGCAGGGTTGGGGACATATATGGATTACAGAATTTTCAGACTTTGACAGTGCAATTTCCCTGGCTGTACAACCCTTCTACTCCTATCAAGGATAGCTCTGGCACCACTAACTCCACCTCTATTAGCATGTTCACAGCAGTATCATCCTGCCAAGTGCAGGTACCTGGACTTCTTTGGAGCCACACTTCCTATGGAAATCAGTTAGTATCAATTGCCATGGCAGCAGCATAAAGCATGCTCTCTCCTTGCTTTATCTTTGCAATGCCTGCATTAACATGGGAAATGAAGAACTGAAATTCAATTCATAGTCTTCCAATCCTCTGCATAGTGGCACAGTGAGTTATGAGTAGGTCGCTGGGTCAGCTCTATGAGTTTTTAAATTATAGTGAAATTTACCCAAGAGACTACCCTTATTCAGCAACCTCTTGTCTTAGAGGCCCAAAATACATTTCTTCTCCACATTTATTAGAAAGTCACTTCCATAAAGCAACCAATTTTTGTCAGTCTCTTGAGTGGTCACCTAAGATAGAGAGGATTTTACAATGAAAGTGTACATACACTGAAAATGGCTGCCCATGTAAAAGTAAAGCCTACCTTTTCACAAACAGGACTGTTGTCATTAGCATCTAGGACTTTAACCTCAACCACAGCTTTTGTTGCAAAGGTCCCATCAGTAGCTGTAATGTTTAGAAGGTAATTGTCCTTTTCTTCCCTGTCCAGAGGTTTTCTGACATAGACTTTCCATTCATTCTGCATGTTTTCAATTGCAAACTGTCCAAAGGGATCACCTCCTAAACAGTCAAAAATATGTCATTCAAGCAAAAAGAGATAATGGTACTATTTAGGAGAAAAGAAAAATCTAAAAAACCTCAACAATCACACCTCATGGCTTTCTATACAAAAAAAAATTCTTGATTTTTTGATACTAAAGTAGCATTTTAAATCAGGTTTTATATAAATACACATAAAAAGAATTTAAGTGCATTCAATATTTGCTATTAATGTTGCCATGGTGATTAATGTAGCATTACAGAGGACGACATATTTAAACAGTTACACTAAACAGAAAAACATTTTTTAAAAATCTACTAAAAGATTAATTTAAACTGTGTTCCATCTATTAGTTTAGGGATTTTTTTTGCTTTTTTTTCATTGCACTATTTATTTCAGTCTATCTCCTCCTGCAGATATAAATATCACAAAGACAAAATGAATTCTAATTAAACCATTTTTAAACAAGGTAAGTAAAAAAATTGATGCATCCTGATGGCTTCTGAAATATTTTAAAAATTCAAAAAATGTCTTCTGTCATAGATGCCCCATTTCAAATATTTTGTAATCTTTTTAAAGCATAAGTGTTACCTCACTTCATTCTAGTTTTATAACTCAAGTTAATATTAAATGTTTTAAAATGTTTACCTGTAATGTAATAGGTGACTTGTCTGTTAGATTCTTCTGTATCAGCATCAGTGGTACTTAAGATAGCAACCACACCACCAGGTGGATCATCTTCACTAACTGTCCCTTTGTATATCTCCGCAGTAAAGCGTGGAGGATTGTCATTCACATCTGTAACAGTAACTTCAACCACTGTCATAGAAGACAACTGAATTTTTTCACCACGGTCAGATGCAACCACTGTAATTTTGTACTTATCCCGTTTCTCATGGTCAAGGGCTTTGAGGGTGGTAATCCACCCTGTTTCCATGTCTATGGCAAAAGACTCTGTGATTTCCAGTTCTTGTGATGGATCTAAACTATATGTAACCTGCCCATTGAGTCCTGAATCCAAGTCAGTTGCTTTCACTTGGATGACTCTCGTTCCACTTGGCATGTTTTCCACAATGAATGCTTCATATGGACTGGACTCCAAAACCGGTTTATTATCATTTGCATCTTTTATCTGAATGCTTATATCTACTGAGGAAACAACATTATACCCTTCATTCGTATAATGTGCCAGCACTGCAAACTGATACCACTTAGTTGTCTCATGATCAAGACTCTTCTCAAGTTTCAATCTCCCATTTTGTCGGTCAACCACAAAGCATTCATCCCTATTGCTTTCAGGAGTGTTCCCTTTAAC
Organism: Macrochelys suwanniensis; assembly: GCA_033296515.1. Taxonomy (NCBI): domain Eukaryota; kingdom Metazoa; phylum Chordata; order Testudines; family Chelydridae; genus Macrochelys; species Macrochelys suwanniensis. The sequence continues at coordinate 82,148,982 of CM065779.1, forward strand.
TAGAGTGTATACTAATGTTTGATTATGCTCTGCGTGTATAACATCAATCTCAGCTCCAATAGGAATGTCCTCAGAAACACTGTAAGAATAAAATGGCTCTGCAAATTTGGGAAGAGTCACTTCTGGTGGGAGTATTCTAATATAGATAGGAACCACTGATTGTTTTTGGGGGGATCCACCATCCCGGGCTTTAACAAAGAAACTTAGAAACTCATTTTCTAAACCAATTAAGCTTTCTTTTGTAGTAATTACACCAGACAAAGGATCAATTTCCAAATTCTCGTTGACACTTTCAGACTCTGCTTCAATGGCATATGTAATGTCTGCATTTGTACCCTCATCAGCATCAGATGCCAAAACTTTAGTGATACATGTTCCTCTTGGAACATCAGATCCAATATTCACTTCATACTCTGTTGCTCGGAATTGAGGGGCATTATCATTATCATCTGTAAGTATCACATTAACATTGCAAAAAGCAACTTTTCCTCCAGCATCCTTGGCCATTAAACTAATAGAAGTTACTTTTTCTGTTTGTGTTTCACGGTCAAGCTTTTCAGAGGTAAATATCTGCCCTCTCTCATTAGTATAAAATCTATCTTTGGCAAAGTCATTTACAATATGATAAGTGATTTGGCCGTAAGTCCCAGAATCTTCATCTGTCACTTTAACTTCAGTCACCAAGGTATGCAATGGAGCATTTTCAGCTAGTTCCACTTCGTATTCATTCTGACTGAAAACAGGGCTATGCAAATTGGCTCCAGTAACAGTTATCTGTACCTGAGCTGAACTTCTAAAGACACCATCAGACACAGACACATTAAGATTGTAAAGACGCTTCAGGATCTGTTTGCGTGGGTTTGAGATGGAGATGATGCCAGTTTTGCTATTAATTACAAAATTCATGTGGTCATTGCCTGTCAGAATTGAATATTCAAGTTTGTTTTTATCTGAACTGTCTGCATCAGAGGCTTTTACACAGGTTACAAAGTGTCCACGGGGAGCCAGTTCACTAATTTTAGCCTCATAAAGCAGTTGGTTAAATAATGGTGGGTTATCATTGAGGTCAGTTATATTGACAGTGACAACGATGTCACCGCTCAGTGGGGGCATTCCACCATCTACTGCCCTTACTAGTAATTTGTGTTGCTGGATCTGTTCATAATCCAAAGTTCTTGCTGTCAGAATGAGCCCACTGCTGCTATCTATGTGGAAATACTCGTGACTCTTGCTATTATTCTCAACCAAGTAATAGGAAATCCTTCTGTTTGTTCCAGAATCAGCATCTGTAGCACTAACTTGTATAACAGATGTTCCAATTACAGATGCCTCAGAAAGGATTGCAGTATAAGATAGCTTTGTGAACAGAGGATGATTATCATTTATATCTTCCACTATTATATCTACAAACACCTCAGCATGAGCCCCAGTTAGAGAGTCAGTTGCTCGTATGCTCAGTTTATAGGCGGGATGGGACTCAAAATCTAGAGTAGCAACAACAATTATAACTCCAGTATTGAAGTTGATAGTAAACTGATTGAAAGGATCTCCATCTGTGATACTATAAAACACCTTAAGTCCTTCTGGGCTGTTTGCTTGTACATGGACAACAGGGCTATGCAATTGGATGTTTTCAGGTATCTCTGCACTATAGAAAGGCTTTTCAAAAACTGGCATGGCTTTATTCATAACAGTGATTGGGACTGTAACTTCCACAGAAAAACTTGGTTCTCCTCCATCTTTTGCCACCACTGTGACAAGATATTCCTTATTTAGCGTGTCTGGTTCAAACTGTCTCTTGAGTGTGATTTCACCAGTGGGCCCAATATGGAAGTGTTCATGATGGTCTTTGAGGTAATAGCGTATCTCTCCATTACTCCCTATATCTTTATCTACTGCTGTAACACGTCGAATAATGTGGCCCACTTCAGTGTCTACTTTAACAGCAGCATAATATGGAAGACTGACAAAAACTGGAGCATTATCATTTACGTCTTCTACAGTGACCTTCACCACAACATGTGCAACTACTGATGGTTTATGCTCCTCTGTCACCTCTACCACTATATCAAAAGATTCTTGTTGTTCTCGATCAAATGGTATTCCTGTGGTTGAAAGTACTCCTGAAGTGTAGCTGATTTTAAATCTACTGTCTGGATTTAGAATATGATAAAACAAAGGCTCATTTATTTGATTCCCTACAGCAGTAATGACGGCTATTGTTTTCGCCTCAGTGGAATTCTCTCGCACTACTGCAGAGTAGGAACTCTGTGTGAACTTGAGTTGACTTGCTTTGCTTTCCTTCACATTAATTTTTACAGATGCAGTGCTTGCAAATCTCCCATCAGATGCTCTGACTGTTAATTCATATCTGCTTCTTAACTGAGTTGTATTTTGTACAGTTATAGTTCCAGTCTTAGGATCTATTGAAAATTTGTCTCCAATGTTACCTTCAGTGACAGAATAAATTAGTTGTGAAAAAGCTCCTGAATCAGCATCTGTAGCATTTACGGTAATGACTTTCACTCTTTTATATGTAGGCACCAAAAGGGATGCCTCATACAAATCTTTTGAAAACACAGGAGGACAATCATTGATATCAATTACATAAACAGTAACATTAGCTGCATATTCTGCAAATAAATGTGGTGTCCCCATATCATGTACTTGTACTGAAAACCGGAAAATGTTTGTCTCTTCGTAGTCCAAACTCATTATGGTACGAATGGCACCAGTGCTAGAATCAATGGCAAAATATTTGTGCACAGATGGTTCAACAATTTGATAAACCAGCAAAGCATTTGATTCTTTATCAGCATCTGTAGCTCGAATTACTAATGGAATATTCTTGTCAGTTAGAACTACACTGTTAATTGAAGCTGATTCACTGATAAGTCCTGTGTATTCTGCCTGCACAAAAACCGGTGAGTTGTCATTCTCATCCCGAATATGCACCAAAACCGTTGTATTAGTAGACAACCCAGCCATGTTGGTTCCCTGAACAGTTAGTATGTAAAAAGACAAAGTTTCAAAATCAAGTATCTTCTTAGAGGTGATGACACCTGAGTTTGGATTGACATCAAAGGCATCACCTACATTACCATCTTTTATCTGATAAACTACAGAAGACTGACTATAAGCAGTAACCATTCCAACAAAACTACCAACGCTGGCACCTTCAGTGACTTCTGTAGAATATTCCTTCAGTGTGAATTTTGGTGAGGCATTATCAGAAATTGTGACAAAGATAAGCACTGAAGTTACTTCGCTCATTGGAGGATTTCCTTTATCTGTAGCTTTCACCATCAAATTGTACTCTCCTTGGTTACTATAATCTAGTTCTTTTGCAATTCTAATAGTGCCCAAGATGGGATCTATAGTAAAAGAATTTCCAATATTCCCTGCAGAGAAAAAAAGACAAGAAACAAAAAGTTAACAATGAAAGAGACAAAGATAAATGTACAAAAATTAAGAGTCTGTGCCCAACTAGCCTTAAACTACAAGAATGGGTACATGATGAGAACCAAGGGAGGCATTAATGTTTCTTAATTTTGTTCTAAAACAATTTCTAGTCATCTGGAATCTTCCTATAAAGAATTGTTAGTACTAACTTTTGTTTTACTCTAAGATACTTTGCCTTAACATAACTGGAAAAGGTGTCCAGGCCTAAAATAAATGCAGAAATGTAGACTGTCTTAAAATATGCCAAGTTTTCTCTAACCTTAAAAAATTACAGGTGATGTTCCTTCTTTAAATCAATCTTCTTAATGAGCTCATGGTCAATCAAATAAAAGCAGCCATTAAATACAAAAAAATATATTTAGGAACTCAGGTTAGTAGCATTAAAGTTATATTTCAGGAATTAAAATTAATTGCCACGTTTGTGGGAAAAAACAGTGCTTTTAATGTGTCTTAAGTGCATCTCAATTAACTGTTAATGCAAATGTCCTTTAAATCATTACTTCTAAATTAAAGATTCCTTAGTGATTTAGATACTATGGAATCCCTCAGTAATTGCTGAACATAATTCAGAACAGCGATGCACATATGACATGTCAAATAATACATAACAGTGAACTGACTAAGCTATTTGAGGCTACTACAGGTGTCAAACAAGGATGTCTTATGTCATCCACGCTCTTTTTATTAGTAGTGGACTGGGTAATGAGAAAGACCGCAGAACAATCAGGGACATACAATAGAATTTGACACAGAAGTTAAAGGACCTTGATTTTGCAGAGGACATCAACTTGCTATCCCATACCCACAGGATTTTACATGCAAGCCAAAACAAATGATCTCCAAGGTTGAAAATCAGCACCAACGAAACAAAAATCATGAGAATCAACACACAAGAAGAAACACCAGTAATGCTTTTTGTGACTGAGAAAGAAGAGGTTTGATATTTTACATATTTTGGAGGCATTTTAAATACAACAGGTGAAACAGATGAAGAAATTAAAGCAAAATAGCAAAAGCTAGTCAAGCCTGTGCAACTCTGAAGCTGAGCTAAGAGAAATTGAAACTTTGCCTTCCAAACTAAATTTTGAATATTTAACACCATTGTAAAGTCAGTCTTACTATATGGCACTGAAACTTGGAGTCTTATTAAGACCTTACTATCTAAATTCAAAGTTTTCATAAATAGCTGCTTTAGACAAATCCTCAAAATCAGATGGCCTGGAAAACCCCATCACAAACGAAGAACTCTGTAGGAGAATGAAACAGAAATCGATAGGCCAGGAAATGATGGAACAAAATGGAGATGGGTAGGACTTGCATGGATGAAAGACCCAAATAACATAACAAGACAGGCATTGGACTGGAACCCTCCGGAGAAGAGGTGATGAGGCAGACCAAAGAACACACAACAGAAGCAGAACATGGAAACACACAACAGAAGCAGAACTGAAAGCTATCCAAATGACATGGGAATAAGGTAAGACTGCAGCAGGAGACTGGTAAAGACGAAATGCAGTGATGAAGGCATGGAATAGAGAGGCAACAGAGAGAGAACTAGAGCAAACATTTCCCCCCCTAAATTGCTACTAATTAATAGGCTATACGCTGTGCTAAAAATGACAGCTTTCTGAATATTACCAGCTGCAATTTGATATATAACAGTTGAAAACAAGTAGTTATGAATAAGCCCTTTACAAGTAAAGAAATTTTAATGGATTTTGCAGCCTGTAAGATTTCAACACATGCACTGACTTAGATTAGAATTTGTGGTTCCTCAAAAGTTTAATTTCAGAGCAAATATAGCAAGTACTACTAAAACCATGTTCTCAAAAGGGAAATATTTTATTTAAAATGTTTGAATTATGCAGATGAGTGGGCAGTTGATATTTTCTTTTCTGTTACTTAACGCTCTAAGCACAGTGGCATTCTTAGAATATCCCATTACAAATCTCATCAGCCATTACAAGCATTTAAGGAATGTTCATTCCATATACTTAGGACTTCAGCCATAATGCTTTAACTTCACAGTAGTTGACAATTCTATAAAAAAACTAAGCTAAGAAAGATAAAGTTTAATATTTACTCCCACAAAAATCTGGTCCTGTGGCACCTTATAGACTAACAGAGGTATTGCAGCATAAGCTTTTGTGGGTGAATACCCACTTCTTCGGAAGTCCACTGCTTGCATCCGAAGAAGTGGGTATTCACCCACGAAAGCTTATGCTCCAATACCTCTGTTAGTCTATAAGGTGGCACAGGACCCTTTGTCGCTTCTAAAGATCCAGACTAACACGGCTACCCCTCTGATACAAAAATCTGGAGGGATTTGGGAGGGCGGGAGAAGGAAGGGATGAAAGAGAAAGAGAGAGAATGCTCAAACTCTTTTCTTGAAATGCTTTGGCATTCATAAAATGGACTGCACTGTTGATCTAGGTAAGTCAAGAATAGAGTTTCATGAACACTTGCATATTACTTTAGGAAATATGTAGTATTTATACAAATAATAGAAAACTGATACATTTAAAGGAATTTATCATGTTTACTCATTTTCCTCCTTAGAGCATCATAATCAAATTTATTTTAAAAATTATGAAAATAAAACATGTATTATATTATAGATGCAATGATTTTTCATATTTGAATGAAATTTCAGAAATAGAAATCTCTTTTTTAATTATAATAATGTATCTGTATGGTTTAAAAATCCTTTTATGGCTGGGACAAATCACAAGATATAAGTTTGCATGTGACGATCACATAGTTTGTGTATATTTTATACTTTTTAATAAAGTTTCAGATGCTTGATACTGACTTTTGTTTTATAACATTTTGTAAAGCTAGAAAATAATTTAACTCCATTTACAATGGTGGGGTTTTTTTATTGCTAACATAAATGCAGAGCATGTTCATTTTGCAGCATGTGTGGCTGGATAGTTCAGGTGCTTGGCAAGGAGATATGGAGCCATTCATATCTAATTCACTGGTGTGACCAAAAGTCATTACCAACTGGTGGATGCTTGGTAGTCCAAATAAAATGAGTTAGTGATTTCAGTCTGGTTCCTGTGGTATTTATTCACTTCTTAAAGCTACTGTCATTGCCACTTGTGGACACCTTAGGAGAGACACCAACAAGACAGGCATTGGAATGAAGAAGCATGAAAAGTGAACTATCACCACCAATGATCTCTCCATGTAAGGGATGAGAAACACTGGCGAGTCAGGTATGGGATGCTGTTCATACCTTCACTACTTTGTGGATAAATGAAAGACCTCATTTTCTAATGCTAAGAAATCAAGTGTACTTAAGTAATTAACAGAATGGACAAGGTAATGTATTAAAGAGCTACTGTAAGGTTAAAAATAAGTGGCCGAATCCTAGATTCCATTGTGGCTGTTTTGCACTGGTTTGCCAGCACAAAGCAGTTGCAAACCCAATTTAACAGGCTACCCAAAGACTCCCTTCCACTGAGGACAATCCTCAGGTGGTGTAGGGCTAGGATAGCAAACTCCCACCACTTTTTAAACCACCTAGTAATGGGTCATAGCTTGGGAGCCGCTACATCTCCTAGACTGGAACCAGGCAGTGCTCCATGGATTGAAGGAACATGAAGGTGACTTAAAGTGAACTTTCTGTACCCCTCCTCCATGCTGTACCATGTATCAATGAGCCAGATCCAAGAGTCTGGCTTAATATTTTTTAAATTAAAACATTTATTTATCTATTTTACAAAATACATCTTAGATTATAAGATCAAAATGTATTTAAAAATATAATTTACTGTTCACCAATTATAATGTTTATGCTCTTTTAAGAGTAACTTTTTTTCAATTTTCTCCACCTGGAGAACAAAAAACGGATGAGTCAGTTTCACATTGATTTCTATTTGGTTCCTAGTCACTTTCACTTTGAGGTTCTCAAGCAGCAGTCAAATGAAATAATGTTTAGGATGTAATAATATGTCCATTTGAATTTGTGTGGGTTTTTTTAAAACATTATAGAAACATTTATACTGGCCTTTAATTTTATAATGGCTTATTTTTACATACTTACATTTTAAGCCAACGATGACCAAACAAAGTAAATTTTAAACTATATAGAGGACTTACGAGACTGTGGATATACCTGATTCAATAGAGTACACAATTTCTGCATTTTTCCCTTTGTCTTTGTCTAATGCTGTTACTTGGAGTACCGCTGACCCAACAGCTGCTGACTCATATACCCGTCCTTCATAGAGAGAGCTGGTGAACCACGGCGCGTGATCATTTGTGTCACTAACATTAATGACAATTCTAGCAAAATTGCGTTTCACAGGAACATCTTGATCTCGTACCTAAAACAATGAACACATTATTAATAATTAGTAGCAAGCTTTATTAATACTACTACTAATCCAATTTCTGAGAGAACTATTAAGAATTTAGGCCTCGATCCTTACCATTTAAATAAATGGGACTACTCAAAGAGTGTAAAGTTAAACACATTTGTAAATTTCTCCAAGATCAGGACCTAAATGTACATCAAAATTCTAACTGTAATGTGAAAAAGGTAAGCATGTTATCTGCTGCAGAAGAACAGGTAGGCTTGTTTACCATGACTGTAAGTATATGTTGGTGGATGGCCTCATGGTCCAATTTTTCAGAAGTATAAAGAGAACCAGTTCCAGGATCCAAACGAAATTTCTTGAGACTGATGAGATCAATGCTACTCTGCATTGTATAAATTAGTTTATTCTTCTCATCCCTGTCGGTGGCACTGACTTGCAAAATTTCTGTCTCTGGCACTGTGTCCTCAGGTATAATGACTTCATATTTTGAGGTGGAAAACTGAGGTCTGTGGTCATTTGTGTCTATCACTTTGATGTATACCTGAAATGACACAACGGAAAAAAAGATTATTTTGATAAATATTGGTGAAAATAAAGAACAAAACAGGACACTTGGGAATTATGGAGAAGAAAAAATAAAAGATGCACAGAATAAATCCAGAAGTCCAGACAGTTAAAAATCTTTAAGAAGAGATCTCTTAAATGGAAACCATTCATGTATATGGTACAATGAAAAGAATGTTTACTTATTCTATAGTAACTGTGGTTCTTTGATATGTTATAGTCAGTGTGGATCATGCTGTAGGTGTTCATATGTCTTATTGGGAGAATCCCATCAGGGAAACTATGGCCAGATTCCACGCTCTTTGCCCTGACAGAGCAATGCAATGCAATGGGGACAGAGGAGAGCACAGTATCTGGCTCAAAGTATCTCAAAACACTGTGCAAAGTACGGAGTTAAATATCAGCACTACTAGGATTGTGTAAGCAAATATAGCAGCTCAACATTCATTCCCACAGCCATTACCATTAGAAAAAATGGACTCTAACTTCTAACTACACTTATCAACTACTTAACATTAACTACTATAAACAAACTATTTACAAGGCCCTAAGGCTGGAAGTCAGAAGAGATGAAACCCCTTTTTACCCGCTACCCTAGTGGTCAGAGGACTCACTCTGTCCACGGAAGGCAAAGGTTTATATTCACCATCTGCCTAATGTGGAGCAAGGATCTGAATCAAGGTTTCCCTCCACCCAGGTGAGTGCCTTACCCACTGAGCTATATAAGGTATCCCGCTGTAGGTGTCTCTCAAGCTCTCCTGTTGAAGATGTTCCACTCTGTATAAATAAGCATTAAAGCACGGAAATGAACTTGGGTCTCCCAAGCAAATGCTATCACCACTGAGCTACTGAGTCAGTCATTTGCACTCGTTCTGTCTCTGGCCCAAAACATCAGTCAAGTCACAATCAAACCCAAAAACTTAAGACTCGCATTTTATGTTTGACCTAGTTATGGAGTTGACAAACTAAATTTTAAGTTTCAGGATGAACTTCTCAATCATAAGGCTATTATTTTGTGTCTATCTATTTCCATGATGGCAGTGTACAGTATCTCTGGAAGTGTAAAATAAAATAAAATAAAAATGTACATGGCTCAAATATTCAAAGCTATTTCAAATCAGTTTCTACTTGGCACTGACAATTTTCACAAACAGGTTTTTCATATAAAATTTTCAAATCCTCATTTTTACACAATAACTGGATGCAAAAAAATTATAGGTGTAATTTTAGAGGCCACTCCAGAAAACATAGGCTTCTGGGTAAGCACAATACAAAGCATAATCTGTATGATGCCATCTTAAAACAAAATCCATAATACAATAAAAATAGCTATATAAAGCAGAAAGTAAGGTATAGATTACATTTAAAAGAAAATATTATAAAATTGCTTTGAATACAATAAGGTAGTAGCTTGGAGGGAGAAGATGCAGATCGCAGGAGCATACCATAGAAATGCTTGATGCTAACAGATCAGAATGCGACAAAGGGTCCTGTGGCACCTTATAGACTAACAGAGGTATTGAAGCATAAGCTTTCGTGGGTGAATACCCACTTCTTCGGATGCAAGCAGTGGAAATGTCCAGAGGCAGATATAAAAGTGCAGGGAAGATTCAGGCTAGAGATAACGAGGTAAACTTAATCAGGGAGGGTGAGGCCCTCTTCAAGCAGTTGAGGTGTGAACACCAAGGGAGGAGAAACTGCTTTTGTAGTTGGCTAGCCATTCATAGTCTTTGTTTAGTCCTGAGCTGATGGTGTCAAATTTGCAAATGAACTGAAGCTCTACAGTTTCTCTTTGGAGTCTGGTCCTGAAGTTTTTTTGCTGCAGGATGGCTACCTTTAGGTCTGCAATTGTGTGTCCAGGGAGGTTGAAGTGTTCCCCTACAGGCTTTTGTATATTGCCATTCCTTATATCTGATTTGTGTCCATTTATCCTTTTGCGTAAGGACTGTCCAGTTTGACCGATGTACATAGCAGAGGGGCATTGCTGGCATATTATGGCATATATTACATTGGTGGATGTGCAGGTGAATGAACCGGTGATGGTGTGGCTGATCTGGTTAGGTCCTGTGATGGTGTTCCTGGTGTAGATATGTGGGCAAAGTTGGCATCGAGGTTTGTTGCATGGATTGGTTCCTGAGTTAGAGTTATTATGGTGTGGTGTGTAGTTGCTGGTGAGAATATGCTTCAGGTTGGCGGGTTGTCTGTGGGCGAGGACTGGCCTGCCTCCCAAGGCCTGTGAAAGTGAGGGATCGTTGTTCAGGATGGGTTGTAGATCACTGATGATCCGTTGGAGAGGTTTTAGCTGAGGGCTGTAAGTGATGGCCAGAGGAGTTCTGTTGGTTTCTTTCTTTGGTTTGTCTTGCAGCAGGAGGCTTCTGGGTACGCGTCTGGCCCTGTTGATCTGTTTTCTTATTTCGTCATGTGGGTAGCGTAGTTTGGAGAATGCTTGGTGAAGATCTTGTAGGTGTTGGTCTCTGTCAAAGGGGTTGGAGCAAATATGGTTGTACCTCAGTGCTTGGCTGTAGACAATGGATCGTGTGGTGTGTCCGGGATGGAAGCTGGAGGCATGTAGGTGGGCATAGCGGTCAGTGGGTTTTCGGTATAGGGTGGTGTTAATGTGACCATCGCTTATTTGCACCATGGTGTCTAGGAAGTGGACTTCCCGTGTAGACTGGTCCAGGCTGAGGTTGATGGTGGGGTGGAAGCTGTTGAAATCGTGGTGGAATTCTTCCAGAGTTTCTTTCCCATGGGTCCAGATGATGAAGATGTCATCAATGTAGCGTAGATAGAGAAGGGGCATGAGTGGACGAGAACTGAGGAAGCGTTGTTCCAGGTCAGCCATAAAGATGTTGGCATATTGTGGGGCCATGCGAGTGCCCACAGTGCCACTGGTCTGGAGGTATATATTGTCACCAAATTTGAAATAATTGTGCGTGAGGATAAAATCACAGAGGTCAGCAACCAGTTGTGCTGTGGCATCATCAGGGATACTGTTCCTGACAGCTTGTATTCCATCTGTGTGTGGGATGTTTGTGTAGAGAGCCTCTACATCCATGGTGGCTAGGATGGTGTGTTCTGGAAGATTACCAATGCATTGTAGTTTTCTCAGGAAATCAGTGGTGTCACGGAGATAGCTGGGAGTGCTGGTGGCATAGGGTCTGAGTAGAGAGTCCACATATCCGGACAGTTCTTCAGTGAGAGTGCCAATGCCCGAGATGATGGGGCGTCCAGGATTTCCAGGTTTGTGGATCTTGGGTAGTAGGTAGAATAACCCCGGTCGGGGCTCTAAGGGTATGTTGATTTGTTCCTGTGTTAGTGTAGGGAATGTCCTGAGTAGATGGTGCAGTTTCTTAGTGTATTCCTCAGTGGGATCTGAGGACAGTGGCCTGTAGAATTTGGTATTGGAGAGTTGTCTGGCAGCCTCCTTTTGGTAGTCAGACCTGTTCATGATGACAACAGCACCTCCCTTATCAGCCTCTTTGATTATAATGTCAGGGTTGTTTCTGAGGCTTTGGATGGCATTGCGTTCTGCACGACTTAGGTTATGAGGCAGGCAGCGTTGTTTTTCCACAATTTCTGCCTGTGCACGTCGGTGGAAGCATTCTATGTATAGGTCCAGACTGTCATTTCGACCCTCAGGAGGAGTCCATGTGGAGTTCTTCTTCTTGTGCTGTTGGTGGGAGGGTATCTGTGTATCTGTGCGATGTTCGGTGTTATCTTGAAAGTATTCTTTGAGTCGGAGACGGCGAAAGTAGGCTTCCAGGTCACCGCAGAACTGAATCATGTTGGTGGGGGTGGTGGGGCAAAAAGAGAGTCCCCAAGATAGGACAGACTCTTCTGGGGTCTCTGAAATAAAGCAATCTCAAACCACAGATTTTCAAATCATTTTACAGAGGTATATAAATGGCCTTATCACACCCCTGATCTGCACACATATTCTCCACTGACATCAAAGAGATCTGTGCATGCAGATCTAGGGAACAACAGAGTTGAAAGTAAGCTGGAATACAAGGATGAAAACCTATTAATGGTATCACAGGCGACAGCTAAATTGTGATAGGACTATACTAAGATGTAACTTAGAGAGAAAATACATGTCATTGCCACAACAAGTTAAACTCCAAAATAAGAATATTCATCCACACACAAAAAAATTTGGATTTTTCATTTTTGAATACATTCACCCTTGTAAAATATAGTTTAAAAACAATTATTTTCTTTTTTGTATTTTTACTAGTTTACCCTCGTTTCCTTATGCAGTTTAAGAAATATTTTCTCTCCTTCTTACTCATAATTATATCTACAGTTATATTCTTGCTCATGAATAGTCTGTTTTAAAAGTTAATGTTTGTGAGATAAAGTAACCTTATGCTACTACCAAAGAAGTGTTTCTGTGGAGCAGTGTGGTCATTGTAAGCAAAATGCAAAGGCAATCAATGAGCGGCATTCTATCCTCCTTTCCCAAATTGACCCCAAAGAATAACATATGTATAAATTTTACATAAAGCAAAATTCAATATTTTGCTTCTAGAAAAGCAACAAGTAAATTGCTTTAAAGCCTTAAACTACCTTATCTATTACTTCTACTTATTGAAAAATGGATAGCAATACCAATGACTACAAGTGGCGGTGGCAGTAAACAGTATTTTTCACAAAAATCAACCGAGTAGTTCATGCATTTGTTCTTATTTCCCATGCATAATCTTTCCCATTTAAGGCCAAAACAGTATAATCCAAAAGGATTAGTACTTTGAATGCATTTGATTTTTTTCAATGCTATTCCTCCCAGTCATCTCCACCACTGTCAAACATCATTACAGGAGACCTGGAATTTGTTTATTCTCTTCCTGAATCATGCATTCAGCATTTAGTTGCATATGAAACTCTAACAGCTTCACGCCTACTGCCTGGATATTTTTCAAACAAGCAATTTAAATAAAGTCATGAAAGAGTCAAATGTTCCACAGATGTTCATGTCTTGCAGCCAGCCAAAGCCTTATAGTTTAGAAGTCAGATACAATGGGTTATTTTTACATAATGGGGCTGTATATTTTATTTGTTATTTTTCTATAGACAATAATATGATAAATTCATTTCCTTTTGCAAGTTAAATTTAAGATTACTTTAGAAACAACTACGGTTAATCAAGGCTTGTTAAACTGCTCTTTGTATTCAAGTGCTTAGTCAAAGTATTTTGCGTGTTAAAAGGTGTCCATGGAGGTTTATTATACATAATATTTCTGAATACACACAATATTCAGATTTACAATTTATTTGTGTTTATCACAATTTGCTTTCTACTCATCAGTTCTTACAAAGATCCAGCATGATTTCAGCATCTGAACTATAATTATTGTTACTAAAGGTGTCAGGATTTAAGTGCAACTCAGTTTTCACATTGGTAGTCTTAAATAACTCATTTTCAGGGGAAATAAATTAACATGACTGTGAAATCAAATAAGAGATAAGGTGGGTGAGGTAATATCTTTTATTGGATCAACTTCTGTTGATGAAAGAGACAAGCTTTTGAGCCACACAGAAGCTCTTTTTCAGTGAAATCAAATGTGAGGATGCATTCCTGAAACATACCCTTTTAACGCTAGTCCTGTGGACTTTCTTAAATAGATTGGTGCATTTGGGTTAGGCAGGGATTATGAGAGAGAGGAGGAAGATGAACGAGCTCTGAAAGGTGATATATCCAGAGTAAAGCCAATGAACATTCTGTTCATGCACCACCAGTTTGATAGTTTCTACTAATGGACACTCGTCAATCCATGCGCCACAGTCATATGAGATTCTAACAGCACAGTCCATGCTTATGCCACCAATAGAGGAAAGAGAAAGATAATGAAATGAAAGACTTTGTGTTCTCCTGCAAAAGAAACCACAACTTCTGCTTCTTCCAACTCTAGATAAGAAGGGAAAGGCCACAGAGAGAGACAAAAGAAAATCACAGGAAGTGATCAGTGAATTTAGAGGAAAAAAAGATGACTAGTTAATGACTTCCATTCCAATTTTCCTGGGGGAGATTGCAAAGTAAGTATTTACAAAGTTCACCTTGTTTTACAAAATGTAGAACAAGCTCATTTAAACACAACGGGTGAGAGTCTGTGTGCGTCCAAGAAGCACAGAGCAGAATCATACAATTCCTAGTTGATGGAATGGCCTTTGGGGGCCTCTGGCATTCATCATAACTTAAAGTATTCAGGATGCTGTGATTTCTGCCACAATCTTCTTTCCCTAGGCTCAGGAAGACCTAAAGATGCATTTCAGCCACCTTTCCATCTGCCTTCTCTTGAACTGCGCCAAAGACAGTCCAGATGCAGCCCAGGATCTGGACCAAAGTTTGGTCACACTTTCAAAGTTTGGTAATGGCAGCAGCAGCAACTCACATTCTCCCTCTAGAGTTTTAGGGCCTCTAAGCATTGTGGGAGTCAGAGAGATCAGTTATGCTCCTGACAAATTCCAACACTAAGGAGAAACATTTTTTAAACTTTTTTTCTCTTTTAAAAAGAAAGGGAAATGCAAGAGACATTTTTAATATATGAAGGTTGCACTAACAAGTAAAAATAATGCCAAATTTGTGACTTCAATAGCAACTTTAGGTCTCTACACTGTAGAGATGCAGTAAATGCAGCTCCTGCTTTTTGATCAAATATTATTTAGTTTAATATAATGCTGTTTGTGTCATAACACATATGCCATAAATGCATGTAGGAGTATGCAATGCTGCAGGGATGAAATGGTATTCAAGCCTTCACTTTAGCTTTTCTTGACCTTTATATTTTAACTATATACTTCACTTTCACCCAGGTGTCTCAAACACGCGGCCCGCAGAGTTATTTCCTGTGGCCCACCATAGGCGCCGACTCCACTGGCAGCCAAGCTCCAAACATTACTGAGTGTTTATATTTTATTAAAACCCCTCTTTGCATTACAGTTTTTTAAAAGTTAATACATTGACTTTTAATAGAATACTATATTACTCTTCATTTTTTTCATTTTTGACTATACTTTTGTATCATTGTATGAAAAAGTTTCAGTGATGCGGCCCTCAGGCCAATTTACTAGTTCTCATGTGGCCCTTGTGGTAATTTGAGTTTGAGATCCCTGCTTTAACCTATACTGTACTTCACATTAACGAATTTTTCCACATTTAATTGAAAATAAAAGATAAATAGCTATAAGTGATGCATACTTCATGATTTAACTGAGAATCATATAATACTCTTCCAGTTCAATTCAGGGGTCTTCCATGAGTGGATCTACTCCCTTCAGTGTGGAAGGGAGACTCAGCCTCCATGGCATTGCAACCTGGACCTGGAAGAATGCTCTCTGTGCATTCAGGTCCACACTGGGGGAGGAGATTGGGATGGGTTCTGGGGATGCACGTCATATCCTCTCTGGCCACAGGCTGCATTTTCTTCTCTACGTAACCTCCCAAAAGCTGCCAAGCCAAGAACAACTCCCTGCTAGTGAAGTTCCAAGCAAGTCAGAGCTGGTACAGAGACACATAACCTCTCCTGGGTCCTCCAGCCCTACACCCTTTTCCATAGGTGGCAAACCTCACCCCCCCAGAAAGGCAATTCGAGGGAATCTCCACAAAGGGATATGTTCACTGAAATGTCATCATACAGAACTTGTTTGCATGGTTTTTACTGCAGGAGGGGGAAGAGATGGCTCATAATATGTTGCAGTTAGCTTTGTTTTGCAGAATAACAATGATATTGATTCTGTACTGAAAGTTTTCCATCCACAGTTTTCAAAGTGATTTACAATGATTTATTTAATGCCTTGCTGAAACACTTATGGAGGTTGCTGATTTTAAAAAAATATTAATTCTTTTCTTGTAAGTGAATCACATATGTAAGGCTGAGCTCCTGTTTTTCATTTACTTTGATAATATAGGAATAATTTGAAAGTTGTTAATTCAAATTATACTAATCTATTTACCCACAACCTTTCCACTCCAGATGCCAAACACTAAGGCAGTATCAATATAATAATCCACTCCTTTTTCAGATGCAGTCCCTAATTTATACATACCATATGTATGTCCAGAAAAAGAAGGGCTACAAGTTCTTCATTCACAAGTTCTTCTAATAAACACTATTAGAAATCCATTACCTGGGTGCTGATAGAGCTGGTTCCATCTGTCGCCTCTACTGTCAGGTTGTAATTTGATTTCTGTTCTGCATCAAGACGTCTAGCGACAATGACGGTTCCAGTGCCCTTGTCTACATCAAACCGGCTGTCATAGTTGCCACCTGGTTCAAAACATTGAAAGAGACAGAAGTTCATAAAGCACGGCAGTGGTGTACTTTTTTGTGTACATACACTTTGTTGTTTTAGGACATTTAAGCTTGGGTCTGAGTTAATCCTTTATATGTCTTTTTGCTGACTCATGGGATGGCACTAATTGCATCCTGTGGGAAGATTCTCAACTCCCCATCTTTTGAAATCTTGATTTAAATATTGGATGCCTTTCTAAAGATATGTTCCAGCTCCAACATAGACTACTGAACTTGTTTCAGGAATTACTGGTTGAAATAATATGACCTGTGTTTTGCAGGAGGTCCTTTCTGGCCTTAAAATCTGTGAGGAGCAGCAAGTCCTCCTAACCAAGAGGACTGTCACTATTAGGGTCTTTGAGGTCAAGGTAGAGGAAGTAATACTAAAAGATGGAAAAATTCAACAAAAATCAGAAAGACATAGCTCCTTGAAAGGCACTAAGCTTCCTTTCTGAAACAAATTTGCTTACTGATAAAACTTCAAATTGCCCTAAGAAATAGAGTTCAATAACCACGTTTAAATGTAGCTCAGTAACCAACAGTCAATCATTTAAATGTTTAGTTGATCATAATAATATCTGTGATATTCGACGCAGATTGCCCTGACAACATACTACCCATTAAGACCAACTGTTGTTAGCAGTGATAAATACCGGCCATTAACATCAATTGGTTTAGACTTTTAGATAAACTATTTAAAATGAAGAAATTAGTTTCTATTGTTTTCAACGTAATGTTAATTGTGGCTAAGCCATTTATCCTAATTACGTTGGGTACATATTTTTCTAACTATACGTTTAGAAGCACATTATTCAGACATAAGCAGAGTGATTTTTTAAAGATATTAAATGCATATCTTAGGAAATCACTGCATTTCAAATATAAAGAGACATGCATAGAAGTGAGGGAGTAAAATATCACGGATGGTAAAATTCGACTTAATTGAAGTAAGAACAATACTGAAATTAGTGCCATTTCCTGAAAACGTTTTGCCTTCAGAGGTTGTTCTGCAGGACAGATATATCAGACAAGGATAGATGGTCTGGAGTAGGGGAGGGCAAAATACAGCCTACAGGCCGGACCCAGCCCGTTTAACATTTCTGTCCAGCCCACCAGGCTCTTTGGCTGACCCCTCGCAATCTCTAGGCCGCTAAACGTCCCGTGGCGCAGCGGGGCCTCGGGCAGGCTGCCTGCATGCTATGGCCCCACGCCACTCCCGGAAGCTACTGGCATGTCTCTCCGTGCCCCTGGCGGGGGGTGGGGTGGGTTGGTTCCGTGCGCTGCCCCGGCCTCCGCACAGAGACCTGCTGCTCCCCTTCCCCCAAGGGGCGCACAGAGATGTGCCAGCAGCAGCTGACTGCAGCCACTTCCGGGAGCAGCATGGGGCCATGGCATGCAGGCAGCCTGCCTGAGCCTTGCTGCACTGCCGGCTGGGAGCCACCTGTGGTAAGTGCCTCCCATCCAGAGCCTGCACCTCGTACCCCCTCCCGCACCCCAACTCCCTCCCAGGCCCTGCACCTCCTTCTTGCACCCCAATCTCCTGCCCCAACCCGGAGCCCCCTCCTGCACCAAACGCCCTCCCAGAGCCGACTCTTCTCACCCTCTCCTGCACCCCAACACTCTACACCAGCATGGAGCTCCCTCCTGCACACAAATTCCCTCCGAGCCCCTGTACCTCCTCCATTAATGTAGTAGAAATGTGTGGCCCGTGACAACTTACCAAAATTTGTGGCGTGGTGCCCCCTGCAAAAATTATTGCCCACCCCTGGTCTGGAGTCTGTCTCACTGATTGACAGATATTTAGTAACTATGAATGATAAGTATATTGGTGACTTGGGAGTCTCACTACAGCCCAGCTCCTGTCCCAGAGGAAGTTTCCCTAGCATGAACACAGACATAAACTGAGCAATGTGAAACTCAGCAGTTTTGGTTTGAATGGGTTTTATATATAAAATGTTGGTTTGGTTTCGGGCCAGAAGTCAAACTTCAGAAAGTGTGCCCATAAAATTATCTTTTACTGCTGGTAGGCCATATAATTTTTTTAGATGATAGAAAGGGAGAATTTCATGTCTCGGTTTAGTCACATTCACCACTACAGGAAAACAGCAGAGTGAATGGATGAGAACCTATCCAGCTGCACTTCTTCTGAAATAAAGACAATCTCAGCAGCAGATTTTTAGTTTCTGGCCTGGAAAGTGTACAAGTCTTGCAGTGTTTTTACAAGGAAATCACAGATGCTTTGCCTAATATTACTATTCTATTAGTGCTGATATCTGTCAATCTCCTGAAGCAGCACCCAGTCCATCTGGCAAATTAAAGGTGCAGAAGCAACAATTTAGGCCAAAATCCAAAACTAGAACTCTGATGTGGTGCTGTGTGTACTTACAGATAACATAACAAAACAAAGTCACAAAGTCACAAAAGCATCTAAGCAAACTTTCAATCTTGAAGAGTTAATAAGATATTCTAAAGTTGTATGTTTTATTTTAGATCTCATAATTGGTTAATAAATTATGTGATCTCAGCAGATACCTTCTGCTGTACAGTTCAGGTCACAAGCCATCTGAAAGATGTAAAAAACTTCACTAGCAAGTTTGTCTCCTGGCACAGCCAAAAAGAAAGCAAGCATGGAAAGCAAGCACAGAACATAAAAGAGAGTTGTCAATCAAATTATGTCATGCTATTAGAAACAGTAAAGAGGTGCAGTAAGAATTTGTAAGAACAGCTGATAATCTGACAATGTGATGTAGTCACATAGCTATCAACCTATCCAAAATACTTTTTTATTAAACAATAAATCTTACAATGCAAGTAACAAGTTACAGTCCCTGGACCCAGTACTACCATCAATCCACACACAAAAGACCAGTAGGAGCTGTGCTTAAGGCACAATAGCAGGACAAAATCACCTGTCTTCAGTGTGTTCAAAAAGGGTTAAACATGTAAGTATGAACATTAAATGTTTAAACTATGCAGCGTGCTGAGAAGAAAAATCAAAAGAAAAATATTAGAATATTTACACACTATACGCAGTACATAGTAGTTGAAATAAAGGAAACAAATGATATAAATGTCTAATAGTAGAACTAGGGCCCTACCAAATTCAGGGTCCATTTTGGTCAATTTCATGGTCATAGGATTTTTAAAATAGTAAATTACATGATTTCAGCTATTTAAATCTAAAATTTCATGGTGTTGTAATTGTAGGGGTCCTGACCCAAAACTAAGTTTTGCGTGTATGTGTGTGTGGGGGGGGGATCATAAGGTTATGGTAGGGGGGGTTGCGGTACTGCTACCCTTACTTCTACGCTGCTGCTGACGGCAGCGCTGCCTTCAGAGCTGGGCAGCTGGAGAGCGGCAGCTGCTAGCTGGGAGCTCAGCTCTGAAGGCAGACCACCCAGCAGCAGCAGCAGCGCAGAAGTAAGGATGGTATGGTATGGTATTGCCAACCTTACTACTGCGCTGCTGCTGGTGGGGCACTGCCTTCAGAACTGGGCGCCTGGTCAACAGCCGTCGCTCTCTGGCTGGCCAGTTCTGAAGTCAGCACAGAAATGAGGGTGGCAACACTGTGACTCCCCCCTCCCCCAACCAAATAATCTTGTGACACCCCTGCAACTCCCTTTTGGGCAGGACCCCCAATTTCATAAATACTAGTCTCTCCCATGAAATCTGTATAGTATAGGGTAAAAGCACACAAAAGACCAGATTTCATAGTTCGTGACGCATTTTTCATGGCCGTGAATATGGTAGGGCCCTAAGTATAGCATGTTCCAAAACGAGGGTTCACAAGATCCTGTTTCATGAGACATCCCAGCAAATACTATTGCTTTATTCCACTGAAACTGCCTTATAAAAGTCAGCTATAACCTCTTTCTTTCCTAGTCTAAGGTCTCTTCTCAGGACTTCTTTTTCTTGCTCTCTGTTAACCACTCCTGAAACCATCTCCCACTTACGTCTCTATGATTCCTTCCTTCTGTCTGCCTGTGGCCAGCAGGAGATTTCTTTTCCCATCCACATTGGCTCGACTGATCCAGCTGTCAACCTGATGGGAGTAGCCTCAAATCTCTGTTTATATCCCACCCCGACCCACCTCTTCACTTACCTATTCCCCTACACTGTCCACCCACGTGTGCATGAGGAGAGGAATAGCAGTTCCTTGCTTGTTCTCTCCCCTATGCAGTTACCAACAATACAAACAGCCCTTAGAGGGATGCAAGAGGGCATCTATGCTCCCTCTCTCATTTAGATAGGTGTGTAGGGCAGAAGACTTCTATACCTCTTCCCTTTGTTTATTTTCATGCATTTGTTGAAATCTGATTGTAATCTTTGGACAGTGACCTGTATTTTAAAATTCTTTATGAAGTGCCACACAAGTGTATGGTTTGGTAAATGTTTAATAGTAACAACTGCATCACAACCACCACAAATCTCACTGGAACATGAAGCCAGCCTAAATTAAAATTAAACAGGACTATTCTTGAAATCCTTCCCTTGCAACTCAAAAACAGTCCAGCTCCATGCACATGGCTAAAATTTTCAAAGGCAAGTAAGGGAGTTAGGAATCCAATTTTACTGATTTGCATAGGCTCCCACTGACTTTACACCAAGTTTGGTGCCTCATCCTTGCAGATGCCTTTGAAAATCCCACTCCTAGAATATGTACGGATAAGGTAGGTTGTGACATGACTAGCATTAGTGCATCATGGGATATTTCCAGAAGCAGGTGCTGGTAATCTCTGATTTTGAAAGACGTAAGTGGCAAAATAAGTTATTTTTAATATTGGTTTCAGGTTGAATTCTCCCCATACTCTTGCATTTTGGGGTATCCAGCAGATAACCCTGCAGTTACTGAGTACAATTAGGGGTGCTGGACATAGGTGATGGGTGAATCCCGGGTTCAGGGAGGCTAGCCCTCGGCCCAGCCTGCCCCTTCTGCCTGAGGCCCCTCCCCTTCCCCCCTTCTTCTCCTGCTGGAGCCTAGCGGGCCACCCTCCAGCTCCCCCTCTCTCACAGCCCACCCAAATGCCCCCAACTCCAGAGCGCTGGGAGGGCAGGCGAGTGGTGCGGCTCCCAGCCCTGGAACACCAGGCAGGTGGCCAGCGCCTCCACTCCCCCCATATCCCCTGGGGAAGAGCTGCAGCAGAGTGCCGGGAGGCGGAGTGTTGGTGGGGCCATGCAGGGCTGTTTGGAGAGGCTCAGCCTCTCCCGGCCTTTGACACCTGCCACCTGTGGTGCTGGAACAATTTTTGTAGTGGGGGTTCAGAGAGCCATTGAACCAAACTGTAAACCCTGTATATAATGGAAAGCCGGGGGCTCCAGCAGCACCTCCCTGAACCCTTAGTTCCATCACCAATGGGCCCAGTTCACTCTACCAGCACAGTGTCTGGCTCCAAGAATTGGCAGCACTTTAAAGCTTCCCTCTCCCGGATGAACCCAGGGTTGGGTGTAATAAAGCAACGTGAACACTGTCTGCTGTCTCCCACAGCTGAATCTATCCTTGGGTGCAGCAACCCTCACTAGCACAGAGAAGAGCCATTTTTTATTGCTTCTCCTCCCCTGCCACAAACTTTAGGAGTAAATCAATCCCACTTAGTTTATATACAAAATATCTGCAAGTCATTTTCAAAGCTGTCGTAACAGAATGTTGCAGTGTTATATTTTATGTTTACAGGTAGAGAATTTCAACCCCTTATAAGGTTGTGAGCTAGGGTAAGATAAAAAGGCTGCAAGGAATAATGCAAAATCTCAGCTAGCACAACATTCACCAATATATATTAATAATGAATAACTTTAAGGCCTCCTTACCAGTAATGTCAAACCAGAGCGGTGTGCCAAGAGGTTCAACAGCTAATACACCTATCATGTGAGCTACTGGATCACTTTCCATAACTGTAAAGGAAAAAAATGTTTCCTCAAAAGAAATGGGGTCTCTGGGTGGGGTGGGTTTTGAAATCCATTCTATATGAAGCCGAGTAGTTGAGGATCTTTGTGGGCGACCATTATCCACAGCCTTAATCTATGAAATACAAAAAAGACAACTTTTGTGCTAAAGCAATCATGTAATCTTTGTATCACATAAATGAAAATATAACAAAATATGCTCATCACTAGCAAACAGATCTGAAAAGGTTTGAGTGCCTCTTGAAAGGTGCTATGTGCCCTCAAACACCCGTGAAGCCAGTCGGAGTTGAGGGCACTCAGCTCCTCACAGGTTTGTACCTTTGGTTATCATAAATTTCACACTTATTTCACTAGCTTCCTTGAAGAAAGTTAAGGCTCAGTTGTTGTTGTTTTTATTTCTGCAATATGTCACCATCAACCTAGCTCTTGAAAAGAACAGAGCTGCTTGGATTCATGATCTCAATGCAAGTGACACAGTTGAATTCACAGTTTAAGAAAAAAATACTTCTGGTCCAATATCAAGTATTGTCTGACACTTGTTAAATTGCAAACACTGGAAACACTCATGCATCAGCTACTGAATAACAAGTGATGAAAGCACAGATTAAAGAGAACTTTAACAGATTCATGGCATATGAGGTCTTGACTCACTGAAAGAATATCATATTCTCCTGCTCCAGAAAACTTCTTTGATGATACCACTCCAGTTTTCGGTTCAATAAAAAATTTGCCATGTTCATCACCATCTTCAATGCTGTAAGATATCTCTGCATTGGGGCCTTCATCTTTATCTGCAGCTATAACCCGATAAATAGGTTCTCTCTTGGCAGTTCTCTCACGTTCTGGTTTCTCACGCTCTGGAAGCCTGATTTTGTAGAACTTTTGCAAAAACTGAGGTTTATTGTCATTCTCATCTAAGACTTTCACAACCACCCGGGCAATAGTTGACTTTGCAGGAATACCATTGTCCGTAATGGTTACCTATTTTTATAAGAAAAGATAATAAGGTTAGTCTTCAACTCAAGTATGGTCTTTTCAAGATTATGCTAATGCATTTTTTTATCCAATACCCTTCAAACACACAGATTTCTATTCTAATCATAGAATAATTCCTCAACTATATTTACTCAAAGAACGCTGGCTAATGATATTCAATTAATATTTTAAAATAGAACACAATTTAGTCAGCTTTTTGTCTTAACATTTTGACTCTTGAAGTGTGTCATGTAGGAGTTAATGGGTACACATTAAAGCAACTACATTATTTTCCAGTGTTCTCGTTGAAATACTAACTTCATGAATGTCAGCAACAGCGAGCAAGTTTAATATGCTTTTTCAGTTAATGGCTTTATTGTAGTAACATTTATATATATATATTTTTATCATAGTATTTTCTTAAAGGTTTTATTTTGTGATTATTGGTTTGATTTCCCTGTTCAAAAGATGCAATTTATAAGAAGAAAGTGCATAACTTTAAAAATTTGACAGGATTATACATTAAAAGATAGCAACACTTTAAGACATAAAAGCACTATCCAGTCTGAATTAACATTAAAAAGATAGTATTTTTTAAAAAATACTAAGCACAGAATACATATTTCCAGAACTTAAAGGAAATGGGAAATGAAACTCTACCCCTACTCCACTCCCCTAGCAACAGTCACAATTTTTATAAAGGCCACAAAAATAAGTAATCTTTCTCAACATTAATTCCAGGGCTGACCTTACATTATTGAGGATAGTGATGCCCAAATAAATTACAAAAATGTTATGTTAATTTGAACTTATTTGGAAAGCAAAGATGAAATCAATAGCTATGAAGTGGGAAAGAACCAAATGTACAGATGAATTTAACACATCTATGCGAGCATTACAAACAAGAAGGTGTTCAATATGTATTTTAAAATACTTTAATATCTGCTGTAAAGAGGTAACAGATTTGAGTTTAATGCTCCTGACCCTGCAGCTATCACTCACGTGAACAGTTCCATTAATGTAACAGCTAGAGAGTCGGGCTCAATGTTTGTATGCTGTACCTACAACCTTCTACACAACAAAGAAGTTTGAAATTGGGTGGTAATGGGGGAGAATTTAGATGCTAGCATGATGAGCATTCTTAAAAAACAATACCTGTACAAAATCAACAGCAGCAATTTAAGTATTCTGCGACTGCCCATCTGCCCCATGCCTTTCAGTTGATGTTGTGGATGTTTTCCAGACAAACAGAATGAAGATGTATAGAATAATGTTCATTAAACCAGATCTAAACCTTGCTCCATTCATTCATTTTTCTCTCATTCTCTTTTCGTCCCTTAGTTTCTCTTTTCAGTTTCTCAGGTTTTCCTTTTTGTTTTTTGCCTTTTATGTCACTTACAAAACACGTACAATAATACAGAGTGGTTTTTGATCCACAGAAGCAGTCTCTTCTTCCATGTTATCTGTTGTGTCCTCTACTAGTTTTGTTTCCTTTGCCTCTCTTTTTTTCCTTTTTGATTCTCTTTCCTTGCCTTTGTGTTCTATGTCTTTGCTTTACTTTATCTTCTTTGTTATAACACAGAAACACACAGGCCCCGAGGGTCACCAGTATAAAATCTCAGGAAACTGATAGTGGGGAATATGCTCACCTTATCCGAATGGATACTTGCTCAATGGAAAAAAAATCAAACAAAAACCCAAGGTCTCTGCCAGTAAGTTCTGGGGGAAATTTCTTCCCTACATCAGTTTAATTCTATATGAGATTTTATGGGGGAGAAGAAGTCTGTCTGTGAGAGAAACTTCTTCTGGTAGAGGGTTGCTGCAATACTACTGAGGACTTGCTTTAGGGAATATTGCTGAGCTGCTTGCTGTGGGATTATGGAGAATACTGGTGTGGGATTCAGTAAAGGGGAGAACAAAGGGTTTTCTTCCAGATCCTTTCACAAATTAGTTGGATGACCTCAGGAGTCTGAATATGAAAATGATGCAGGAGGCAAGGATATCATGAATATAAAACAAGATTGTGGGAAAGGGGAACATAAGATTGGAATCTCAATGTGAAATGGGAGCTGGGCCATTGACTTCACTGGGGATATGATTTCACCCTGACTGTCTACACATGAAGAGGGAAGGATTGTTTGACTTCTGGGTAAGGATGGGATTGGAAATGTAGTATAATACAATTTGTAAGCATAAATAATAAATCTAAGCATTTATACTTCTTCATTTGATCAGTGACACATACATTAAACAATATAAATTACATTTACTCATTCTCATATCCAAATATATGACAGCTTTCCAGCGCTATTAAATGCTATTTCCCTTAAGAAGGTAAATGGAGAAAACGGCACACAGGCTTCTAGAGTAAAGCTAAAGTCTGATGAAATCACGCTGGAAACAAAAGAATAGGCAATGCCTGGTTGTACAGAATAACTGATCTGTTTGCAAAAAAATTAGCATTACCCTTGCCCAACAAAATAAGTTGCAAAATTGAAGAAAGTCAAATATGATCTGAAAACTATATCAGTTGTAGGTTTCTTAGGTGTAACTAATAACTAAGTAAAACAATTGTTTAAATGTGAATTTTGATACAAAAGTATCACTTTTAGCAATAAGAAAGGTAAAACAGAAATCAAATAGTAAAGGACAACATGAAGACAGCCTAAATTAAATTAGTTATATTTAAAAGAAAAACACCATTTAATGCACACGTATAAAATAGGGAAATATTAGAAACAAACATAATGGAGCACATTATTTATTGCGATGCAAACAAGAGTGCAATCAAGGCTCAATTTTAATAGCACACAAGGAATAAACCCACCAACCCATCTGGACAACTTTTCAACGCTCAATTAATTAGCCAGATGCACAGCACTTGGCTTAAGCTGCATATTATATTGCCACCATTCTGTGAATTTCTGGGTTTCTTCCCAATCTATTTTCAAGGTTATCAGCATAAAATTAACAAATGGGGAAATGTCTATTTCAGACATTTTGGCTTTCATTATAGTGTAATGGTTAATAATGTCCCCTTTGATACTTTGCAGACTCTTAATTTAAAGCTTTATTGATTAGGTCACAATGGCCTAGAAAGGGAAAAGGAGAACTAAAGGAGAACGTACACTAATACCAGGAGAGAACCAATAACCAAAACCAAAGACGAATCGGTACTTTTAATATTACTGTTTGCATAGAGCACATTACAGTAAGTAATATTTATATAATGCTATGTGAAGTCCTAATCTAAAAATCGTGTCCTATTGCATTGAAATTACTTCAGATCAAATTTGCTCAGTTTACAAGTTGTTATTATCTTTTATTTGTATTGTGGTAGCAACCAGCGGCCAATCGAGGATCAGGGCCACATTGTGCTAAACACGGTTTACACTGATAATGGAAAGGTGATCCCTGTTCCAAAGAGCTTACAATCTGCGTTGCGGGTCATATCACAGATGACTTTAGGGAACTCAGAAGTGTGCAAAGAAGAAGAGTGTATATGCGATCTTCTCAGAGATCCTTCCTGACCCATAAGCAAAGGAAGACAGAAGGCAGAAGATTCTGGAAGTGAGACGCTGGCTTGGTAAGTGGCATAAGCTGGAGGCTTTTGATTTTGTGCAAGACTGGTCTCCCTTCTGTGGGAGAGGGGGCTGTATAGTTTCAATGGCCTCCATTTCATTAGAAGGGGGCCAATATCCTTGGGGACAGGCTGGCTAGAGTAATTGGGAAGGTGTTAAACTAAAAACAAACAGTGAATGAAAAGACAGAGGACATGATGAGGCAGCACAAAATTTAAATGTTTAGAACAAAATTAACCAAAAGAACTAAAGGACATGATGAGAAGAAATTCTTTAGCTGCCAATACACCAATGCTAGCAGTCTAGGTAATAAACACGAGATCTTGCAATTGCTCATTTATTAGCATACATTTTGATCCAGTTGGTATTACTGAAACCTGGTGGGATGATTTGCATGAATGGAATGTTAAAATCAATGGTTATAACCTATTTAGGAAGGACTGAATGGGCAAAAGGGGAGGGGAGTAGCACTCTATATAAAAAATGGCATTACTTGTTTCCAAGCCACTGGGAACTCGGAATGATCTCGAAAATTCATAAATCAATGTCCTAATAGATAAAACACAATATGGGTATTAGCTGGCCTCTGCTACCGATCACCACTGCACACTAGGGAATAGGATGACCTCCTCAAACACCTATCTATAACGTGTGTGTGTGTGTGGGGGGGGGAAACTTTGTAATCATGGGGGGGATTCAATCTGAATGCCATATGTTGAAAGTCTCATGCTGCCAGTAATAAAACATCCTTGGAATTTCTAAATATAATAGATGACCATTTCCTAACTCAGTAAGTGTTGCACCCAACATAGAGAATTCTGTTAGACCTTGTCTTGACAAAGAGGAACTGATCACACAACTAAAAATTAATGGTAGCTTAGGTAAAAGAGATCATGACTTGATCACATTTATAATATGCAAACCAAACAAAATCCAAACCAGTAATACATATGCTTGATGCTTTATAACGTGCAATTTCACAAAGTTGAAAACAATTATGAAGCCAACTCAGCTGGGGAGGAAGAATTTAATCAGAAAAGTGTGAATGATAACTGGGAATTGTTTAAAGAACTTTACCAAATGCTCAACTAGCCACAACCTCACAATTGAGAAAGAAGGCCATACAGGTTAAAATACCACCTGGTTTAGAAGGCAAGTGAAGGCAGCTATGAAATTTTTTTTTAAAAAGTATAATATGTAACAAATGGAAGAAAGGGGAAGTTCCATGGACTGTGTTATAGAGGAGGTCAGATTAGATGACCACAGTGGTCCATTCTGGCCTTGAAATCTATGGACATATAGGACAAGAAACAAAAGATGCATATAACAAATAATGGTGAAAGTAGGGAATATAAAGTAACATTGACATGATTATAACCAGTGTAATAAGCAGTGGGCACAAACAGCAGCTGCCCAACCAATCCCAATTGTTTTGTAGGGACCACAGTATAAGTAGGTTTTAGGAAGTGATTTAAAGGCGGATAATGCAATGGCTTTGCAGATTTACATGGACAAAGATGATTTTTCCAACTAATAAATCACGTTTCCAAATTCAGTCTGAGCTCTGTAAGTCAAGCTGTTCATTGTTACTAGTAAAATATTCTGCAGCCTAAATTCTGGCCTATTGTTAGAGCTGTGTAATCCCATTGTCTCCAAAGGTGATAAGAAAACCAAATTGATGGCAAAAATTGGCCCACCAATTGGAATTGAATGGCTAAATTCAACCCCCAGCTTGACGGATGTAGACCGGGGGTCAAGAAGGTGGTGTGCAAAACCAGCACATTATGAAGCCCAATTTAGTGAGGTCTCTTGTGCTGTAGGTAGCATGCAATGGATCACAGATGATATCAGGGAATAAGTTCACCAGTATATGTAGTTTAGTTTATTTCTTGCATTTTTTTCATAGACTCCTTCTAAAGACTTAGTGTCTTTCTAAGTTTTGATTAAACCCAAGATTGATGATGCAGCCCTATTGTTAGTTTCCCTAGCTGACACTGCAATCCCTTTTTTATCTCATTAGAGCTCAGGAATAAGTAAATGTCCAGTGAAGTATTAGATATACTGTAAATATCACTGTGAATATCAGTGCCTCCACTGTGAATGTTGGAATCAGCACTGTGCCATGACAGCACTGAGAAAGCATGACTGGTGTGGGAGCACTCAGTAATCCAAGAATTTAAACAAGAAGATAAAATTTCAACCACCTTTTCTATTTACAAGTATGGTAACTTCTCACTTAATGTCGTCCTTGTTAACGTTTCAGAGGGGTAGCCATGTTAGTCTGGATCTGTAGAAGCGACAAAGGGTCCTGTGGCACCTTATAGACTAACAGAGGTATTGGAGCATAAGCTTTCGTGGGTGAATACCCACTTCTTCGGATGCAAGCAGTGGAAATGACATTTCGTTAACGTTGTTACGTTCTTGATCAATTAGAGAACATCCTCTTTTAAAGTTGTGCAATTCTCCCTTATAAAGTTGTTTGGCAGCTGCCTGCTTTGTCACTGCTTGCAGAAAGAGCAGCCCGTTGGAGCTAGCTGGTGGGGACTTGGAACCAGGGTGGACCCGCAGCCCCCCTATCAGCTCCCTTCTGGGAGCCTCCTGCTTGCTGTGCAGAGGTGGGGGTAAGAGGGGTGCTAATGTCAGGGTGTACCCACCCGCTCTTGCACCTTATCTCCACAGAGCGGGGGTGGGGAACATAACAGGATTCAGGATGGAGAGAGCTTACTGGCAGCAGCTGCTGTCTCACCTTGCTGATCTACTTAAAAAGGCAATGTACTTAGAGTGGGGTCAGAGTACTTAAAGGGGCAATGCTTGTCTCTCTCTCTCTCACACACACACACGCGGTCTCAGTCTCTCTCTGCCATGCTGTCTCCCCTCCCTCCATTCGTGCTGCCTTGTAGAATGTGAGGCTACATTAACAACAATGGGTTAACTCTTGAGGGCTCAGCCGAGTGCTAGTTCATCATTTAGCAGTAAGGCATTCCCTTACTGAGGAAATATCCCACCCTCTTCCACCCTCTGACTTAACCACCTCAACAAGCTTCACCATCATCATTGCTGTGTACAGTATTAAACTGTTTGTTTAAAACACATATCTTTTGTCTGGTGGAAAAAAATTCCCTGGGACTTAACCGCCCCCCAATTTACATTAATTCTTATGCGGGAAAGTGGATTAATTTAACATCGTTTCACTTAAAGTAGCATTTTTCAGGAACATAACTACAACGTTAAGAGAGGAGTTACTGTATAAAATAACCAGAAGAAATGGAAACATACTGGATGGAATATTAAATATGACCCACAAAACAAAACCTGATGAGACATAAGTTCCAGGCTGATGAAACTCTGGGATATCAATAAAGGTGATGAGATAAGACAGTCAGAAGAAGGGTTCATATAACACATCACATTCTGCAAGATTCATGAATTAGCACACAGGATTGTACCACAAAGATGTCTACCTAACAGAACCCAGGATCTTATTGGGCAGATGAAGAAAACAGTGACCTATAATATGAAGGCCAATGGAACAGATACGATGATGTTATATGTGAATGAGCTCCCAAACCTAGTTTGGACAAGATTGTGGGTCAACGTTTGTGTTTATGAAGAGGGTTTAGGGGTGGAAAGTGCCTTCTGACTCCTCTGCACTGAGGAAGGAGCAGGAAGCAAACTCCCCTTCCTGAGCAGATAACTGGAGCTTTGACTCATCCACCTTACATGCAAACACACTGGTCACCACAGCCAGATTTTCTTAGTTTTAGTTTTCAACAAAGGGTCAATCAGCTCTGTACTGTATTTCTACCTGATGCTAATTAATCCACCCCACTAATTAAAACAAACAGCCACCCTTTGGTTGAATGGTACAGTAATTCTTACCCAGGGGTTGCATGAGGTTTAATTAATGTTTAAAATGCTTATAAACTGTGTTGAGAAGTTCAAGTAACAGCGCAATTATTGATTGTCAACAAAGGATTGTACTAGAAAAAGTAAAAAAAACAAGCATGCTTTCATTGTATTTCTAGATCAAAAGTATTTCATCTGCCCAGAAACTGTAGATCAATTCTTGAAGTGGGAACAGATGCACTACTTGGCAAATCACATTTAATGAAGCTGAATAAAAGACAGGGTCTACACTTTTACAGGTTGGTGTACACATGTAAATTTGGTAGTTTCATGTCAGAGAAACTGCAACACGCACAGTAAACAGCACAAAATATTGATCTAGTTGTATATTTAGGCTATATATAGCACAATCTTTTGAGTTTCTTTTCTAAAGAATGTTTTCCAGAACGAATAGATGGTATTAGCTGAGCACTAAACTCCAGCTCATCCATTAAAAACAGACATAAGTAAGTAAAGGAAATGGCCAAAGGTTTTATACCTAGATTATTGGACTCTGAATCCACAAGACATGTGTTTAATATTTTACCTATTAACTTACCAGACATACGTTCAAATCAAAATGCAGGTTCCCAAGCACAATTATCCTTAAGTTTTGAATGTGACAGATAATTGTGTTACAATAGGTGGAAAAATACCATTTCATCCATCTAACATGTGATCCATATATTCTAACATTAAAAGTCTGCATCTGTCTTTTGGAGATATACAGTCACATTCAGCAAAAGGTAGCTATGAAACAACTATTCTCACATTTACAGACAGCAAAAAGAAAAGAAAAGAAAAGAAAAGAAAAGAAAACCAAAGTATTTCCACGGCAATGCCTCTGATTTCCAGCCATATTTGGAAGAACCACATCACCTCAGTTTCAGGGTAAAAAATTAGCATGCATGTTAGTTCTGTCTTACATTTGTTCTAAAATAATAATAATACTGACCCGCTATGTTACTATCAGGTGCTTAGTTCTGTGACTTGTTATCTATTAAAAATAAGGATTAATTTATTTCTCTAATTCTGTTTCCTGAATTCATTATGCAGTGTATCTCATATGGTAAATATTATTCCTTGTAAATTAATGTATTCTATGTTCTATGCAGTTGTTATGTTTCAGAGATCTAAAAGAATCATTTACCTCCAGTATGTGTTCACTTTGCTGTTCTCGGTCTAGCTTTCTTGATGTGGTTATAATTAGCCCTGTAAATATAAAAGAGTAATTCATTAGTCCTTGCAGAAAAGTAATTGTGATGGAGGATTGAGCCAGTAATCAGTGACATGACCAACCTGGACATCTTCTTTGGTGGTCTCATACACGTCTGCAGAATTTAAGCTTTCATTAAAAAAAAGTTTCTAGTCTTTATAATTGTGAAGATATTCTTTGGAATGTGAACCAAAGTAGAGCTGTTTTAGTGTCTAGACAGCAGATCCAATTTTGTTCTCAGATACATCTGTACAGCTCCTATGAGCCAATGGGAATTGCATGTCTACATCTCACACACAAAGACATATGTGAACTGACCCCACTCATTGCAGGGGGATATTCACTCATAAGTCAACTGTAATGTCTGTCAATCATTTTAGCAGAAGCATACAGCAAATCTAAGACTCAAGAGTAGGCACTGATCCTCTCCTGTGTTAGATTAAAGCTGCTCCACCAGTGCAAAAGAGCTTTAAAGTTGGTTTAGTTGGCCACCAGAGGGAAATCTATGGTGCAGAGCCAATAAGGAGGAGTTCACAGTAATCAAGAAAGGAGATGACGTGGAGCCGAATATTTCTAGCTGTAGGGAAAAAAAGAAAAGGGCGGATATTAGAGCTGGTATGAGGGAAGATGTAATGGGAATTGCACATGGCTTGGTACTGCAATATGGAGAGAGGAACCAAAGACAAACACCAGGTTATGTGAGTGAGTGATGGTGAGAATGGGGAGAGTGACGAGCACTTTGAATAAGATGTCGAGAAGAAAGGTTCGATCAATAGTATCCAAAGCAGTGGAGAGACCAAGGAGGAGGAGGAGGATGGAATAGAGACACTAATATCTGACTAGGAAGAGGTCCTACCTAAATTAATCCTTCCTAGGTTCAGGTTAATGACATTAAGTCATTGAGACATCTTCACGTGAAAATTAAATAAAATAATACCACCACCATCACCACACCAATGGCGTAGCCAGGATGGGACATTTAGGTGGGGAGGAAATGACTGGGGGGAAAGGGATCAGAGCCCACCTCCCTCTGACCACCTCCAGAAGGCCTTGCGGGGGGGCAATGGATGCTCTGGCCAGGGTCATCCAGGGCCCCAGGCGCACAACCTCCTCCGAGAGGAGAAGCTGCTCTCTAGTGGCAATGGTCCCCGGCTGGGCCTGGCTCCCCAAACAGCAGGCCTACCTTTTTTGAGGATTTCTCTGCCTTCACTGGCTCGCTTGAAGCTCGCCCTCCTCCCAATGGTGGATTAGCCACTGGGCCAAAGGGGCATGCCCAGGGGCCCCAGCCAATTGGGGGCCCCCAGCAAAATGGGCACCCCACCGCAAACCCCCGCGCCTGCTCCCCAGCAGGAACGCCGGATGGGTGGAGCAGGGCAAGACCCTGCGCCCCGATCCTGCACCCTGGCAGGAACACGGAGCTAGGTAAGCCCCCGACCACGCTCCCGGCTGTAGCGCTGGGTGGGCAGAGTGGGGCAAGCTGGGGCCGAAGCAGAGCCAGGGGTGGGCCTGGATGCTAAGTGGGTGGGTCGTGGCCCACCCGTGGCTATGCCGCTGCACCACACTGCACTTCCACAGCACCTCTTATCTGAGGATCTCTAAGCACTTTGCAATTATGGGTAAGTACGATTATCCTGATTCCACATGGCAGAATTGAAATATGGAGAAGTTAGTGACTTGCTCAAGGTCTTACAGTAAATCAGTGGCAGAATCAAGAATAGAATTCAGGTCTCCTAATTACCAGTTCCATGCTACCTCTTTTTTATTATAAACACATCTTTCATAACAAAAACATCACAAACTTATCAACTAATGAAAACTGAATTGCTACACTGAAAAAAAATATCTATTTTGTGTCACAGCCCTGATAGAAGTAGAGCTTGAAACTCAAAAAATTTACATCAGTAAGTTCCAAGTTTTACTTACAAAGAAATGCCAATAGAAGAAGAATTCTATATCTGGAATAGCTAGTAAATACTCTGCCACAAACAAATTCTAGCCTATGTACACCAACAAAATGGACAGTCACTTCTAAATAATATGAGAAACTCCTATACATGACAATAGCTGTCAACTATACAGACAACTATTATTCTTCAAGAAATGGGTAGCATAAATCACAATCCTTTCAATTATGGTCAAAACTGTCCTCAGTTTTCCAGCAATTTCATTCTTCCATTGTAGCGAGTACTTTTTTCTATCTAACATTTTCTGACCATTCCTCCCATTTTGTTGTATGCCCTCTCCATAATAATTATAATAGCTTTTAGTAATATATACTATGTTTACTTATAGTTAAGGCTAAGATTTTGCTACGGTTATTTTTAGTAAAACTCACGGACAGGTCACAGGCAATAAACAAAAAATCACAGAGCCCTGGCCTGTCCGTGACTTTTACTAAAAAAACTAAAAATAACCATACAAGCAGCAAGGCATGGGTGCGCGGTGGGATGCAGCCCTCACTGTAAACCGTGGGGAAGGGGCACGCAGCCCCGGCGGTAGCCCCCACACTGGGACAGGAGTGCACGGCCCTGGCCCAGCCCCAACTGAAACCCCGACTTCATCTGCTGACAGCTGAAGCCGAAGAAATCACAAAGGTCCAGTAAAGTAATGGAATCCGCGACTGCCAAGACCTCTGTGACTAAATCATAGCCTTACTTATAGTTAAATATTATGAAGTGGCCATCACACAGTCCAAAGAGAATGGGAATTAATTAATTACACGAATGAAGAAAGAAAACAAAGAAAAAAAATCTTTAACACTAAAAGTGCTATACATTCTTCCCACAAAGAGTTACATCTTCCCACAAAGAGTACAGAGCTGTGAACACTGGCAAGCATCAAACACTTCATACACTCAGAGACAAAGCATTTAGCAAGCCTCTTGGCTGAGGCTGACCATTCCATCCCTTTTCTTGTCACCTGCACGTTAGGGAGCAGCTTGGAATTGTTAACTGGAAATGAACAAATGAGGAACCAGATGCTCACCTCCCCGTCTGTAGACAAAAGGAGCAAAAAAATTTAGATAGGACTTTGGGAAGCAGCAGCTCTGCTGTATGTCCTGCTCTGGGGAGCCCATAAAGTGCTTCTGAGAAAACTTTACATATGCAGGGGGGAAGGAACCACTCTATGAAGCGTGAGCGCCTTGAGACCCCACAGATTTCTGACTGAAAATCTGAGATGGGATTAAAGCTCTAACCTCCTTTCTGCAGCTATGACCACCCTCACAGAAAAAGGCAGGGCAGAACAGAGTGCCAGCTCAGCTGCTGAAGTGTCCTCCTATTGAGGGGTTGAGGAACTAGGCAGGGAGGAGCCCACCAGAGACCACAGTGAAGGGTAAAGTCATTCTAGAAGATCCATGTGTTTATGCTTTGTGTGTGGATCCTTAAGATTCTCAGACTCCACCAGGCTGGTAATCCCTCCCTTTCAACAGGTAGCATGCAGACCTAACTCCATAAGGTGAACCCTGGGAGCAGCACAAGTGAATGCCAAATACTGCCTGGAAAAGCTTACATCATAATGCAAATATACACTAACATATCCCAAGTTTACTGCAAATAAATGCCCCAAACTAGGATTCCAAGGTCTAACCTACTTCTGCACATTACCGCTTGTGAAATGAATTTATCAGGTTAGACTTTTCTGTAACTGAAGTTGATGGATACATTTTGGAAACAGAGAAGTAAGCAATATACTTAAAATTAATATGCTTTGATGTATTAATAACCATTTTCGAATAATCTTTTGACTAAGTTTTATGATGCTGCGTGCCTCACAGTTCTGTTAAAACACTTCAGACTGTTAACAGAAGGGTTTAGTCTTCACCATATATATCCTGTAAATTCAGCAGAAACTAGTGCCAACAAAGGAAATATAACACCTCTTGATTTAGAATCACACACTCACACTGCATTCTTTGCATTTAACTCTTTACTGGTATCCATTTTCCTAAAGAAATAAGTTGTATTTAAACATTTATCTGAATATAATAGTTGCTGTGTTGCAATTTAAATCAAACTCTTTACACACTATTAAACACTGAAAGATTCTGAATGTTTAGTGCTGCCCTGAATAGAGATGGGTGAATAACTGATGTTTTAGTACACTGGAAATTCCAAAAAATGGGGTGGGGGGGGGAGAGAGAGAGAATCGGTTCAGGTCAAACTGAATATAAAAACTGCAACCAAAAAACCCCCCAGCAAATTGAAAAAAATCCATCTAGGGTCAAACAAATCAACCGAAAAAATATTTTTTCCAGGTGGAGGAGGAGAAGGCAGCAGCCTCACTTATAACGGTTAGCACTGTGATTAGGGTACTTACCTGGGATGTGGAAGACCTGGGCTCCACTCCGCACTCTGCCTGATGTGGAAAAGGAATTTGACCTTTGGTCTCCCACATTACAGGACAGTACCCTAGCCATTGTGACACAGAATATACTGCTGTAGGTTCATCTCAATCTGTCCTGTTGAAGCTATTCTACTGTGTATAAATAACTAAAGACACTGGAACATGGATTTGAACTATGAATGACAACTCATTGACTCTTTGAATCACAATTAATAGCTGATGGGCCTGGGAATTAGAATAAGAATGACTCTATAGCCTGGTGATTAGGGCACCCTCCTAGGCTGTGGGAGAGTCAAGTTCAAACCCTTGCGCCAATTTATGCAAAGTGGAGCAGCATCAACAGGACCCATTGATACTCCATAGTTTGGTGGATAGAGGGTTTTACTCAAATGGGGAGGGATCCAAGTTCAAATCCCTTTTCCATATCAGGCAGAGAGGGGAACTGAACACAGGTCTCCCACATCCCGGGTGAATGGCCTAATCACTCAGCTAACTCCTTTGAAAGGGAGGAAGCCTTCCTCTGTCTCCAACTCTTCTTTTCTTTTCTTTTTTTTGGTTGCCAAAACTATTTGGAAAATTCATGTCAAATTCTCAAATAATTTCAGGTTGACCAACCTGAATTTTTCAGCAAAGACACTACTAGTCCAAATTTTTGTACTCAGCTCTAGTATTAACTTAAGGCTGTGTCTGAGAGCTTTACTAAGTTGGGGCAGAAGGCATAGTAATAAGGCCCGATGCTGCCATGGGAATGCAGGCAGTAAACTCCCATTAATGTCAACAGAGGTTGTGGGTGAAATCCTGGCTCCAAATTCTCAGTAACTTTTCAGTGGGGCCAGGATTGCATCCTGTGTGTACAGATGAAGGGCACACCATGACTTTTGCTAATCATGGGTTTTGTGGTGTTTTAAAATAAAGTTACTTTCTGTACTTAGGTACGGATAAGTGTGCTCAATGGTCCAGTTACCAATGTATTTTGATAGAATACATTTTCAATATTGTCTGGACTCTAGTACACTTTAAAAGGTTTCCTTTGGTTCCCTCTTGCCACTCTTCAAATCCCCGTCCACGTTTGTTATGGGTGTTGATATCAGGAAACAATTTAGATTGAAAATGGGGGACATGAATTCAAAAATTTTAATTAAACATTTTTACATACTTCCCTTAAAGTCAGAAAGGAAAAAAATACAGAATGAATGCTAAAGTGGTGGAAAGTAAAGGATGAAGTTTAATTTAGCACTGAAGTAGTTTAGGCCTGTAATTAGGTCTGTTCTGAAATCCTTATTATCTGGTGGGAATCATCTTCTGAATAAAGGAAGTGAGTATTGAGCTGTGACAAAACTGTCAATTTTTGTTCAGAAAAGGAGAGTATCATTTTACAATCATATTTTCCATTCTATCTGCTCTTGCTGAGTGAAAGACATACAAATAAATTCCAATAACTTACAATATTAACTGTGATTCTGCATGTGACTCAATACGTACACTCTGCACAGAGTGGGCAAGACAGGTCAGGCATCTTGGGAAAACACAACCTTATGAAAAAAAATCATTATTGAGCTAATAATGAAACAAGTGATATTTCTAGAAAATTGGTGTGATGTTACAGTCGGTAATGTTTCAAAACTTGCCACATCAGTAACACATTTTCATAAGGCAGCTTAATTACTTAGAGAGTCTTTGAAGAGATCACAGCAACCGTGCCACACTAAACAAAAAATACCAATCGTAGGTGAGGCTACATTTAAAAATCCCAGTTATCCAACAAATCATAGAACAAAATATGATTAACACTTTTCATTGCTCTCCTTCCTTCCTCTTTTGAGTTTGCACTCTCATGATACTGTCTGCTTGAATTTCTAAACAGTTCTATTTGAGTTCCTAATCTCCAGCTTAATATCACTTCAGTTTCATCTAGCCTAGGTTAAGTACCATTGAAACGTTTGGGGAAAAATATAGAAGACCAAAAATGTAATAATTTAGAATTTAATGTAAATAGCATAAATAAGATGGTTCCTTATGCAAACAGCATCACCCCCTGGATAAAGCATCGTTGGCAGACCTGTGTTCAAATCTCAGCTCAGCTACCAGCTCACTGTGTGAGCAAATCACATGTTAATCTGGCTATCTCAGTTTCTACAAGTATAAAACAGTATACTGGCCTACCATCCTCCCTTTGGCCATTAAGAGACTGTTAGTTAAATCCTGTAAAATGCTACGTAACTCTTAGTTTTCATATGATAATAAATTAAGATTACATTAAAGAGATATTCAAGAAGTTGGATCCCAAGTAATACTTCATTTAATACCCATCAGCAAAAGCTTTAATTAAAAAAACAAACAAACCACTTCCTGTTCATTTTATAATGTCATCTCAGTTTTTGCAAAGGAAATGGGAACTCCTGAATTTCACTCTTGGCAGGTAAGTTAAGGGGGGAATTAAATTTCAAATATGTTTTAAATTTACTTAAAGGATTTGAAGATGTATGTAATTTAATACATATCTTTTTTTTTAAATTCTATCATAAAAAGCTGGACCATTTATTTATACAGTATGGCTAACAAAAATGGCATAAAAAAGGAGGAGAGGTTTCAAGATTTTCTGTTTTGTTGAATTTTATGCATCAAGCACGCTCAGTTTACAGGTAAAAAACCCTCCTCCTTCCTCAAGAGAATATTACAAACTATGGGAAACAAAAAAAAATCTGTTTTTAAAACCAGTACTTTAAATACATACATCTCCATTAAAATGTAGACTGATTTTAATTCACATTCAGAGAAAAGTCTTCCACTCCATCCTTACTTTACCTCATTGTGCCTACATATATGCATATGCTCTATGCTCACACTAGGAAAATTTCCATTCTTGGAGTAATGAGGTCCACAGATCCATAATGCTGGGTCTTCACTCTCTGCAGTCTTGGAGGCAACCAAACCTGTTAGTGGAAAGGGAGGTATGGCTCCCCCTCTAAGAAACCACCGATTGTGACACTGTCATAGTCTAGAAAATCTCTAACCATTCTATATAGGTAAGGAAAATTAAGCATTAAGATTGAATAGAACAATCCTCCTGTCTCCCTTGAGAGGCAGAGTGGCTGGATAAGATTCTTCAGCTTCTCCTGTCTTTCCTGCAGTAAGAAACTTTGTAGAGCCCAGTGTCTATTTAAATTGTGAGACAGGAAATGGTGAATAGGAGATGGTGTTAACTATGTCGCAAAACCATGGCTCAAACAGCAGTCTTATCATCTGACTCTTGATGATGGTCAGAGAAGGAGCCTTCCTGTCTGAGAGCAGCTATTGGTACTACCAGAAGTTTAATAAATGTTTGCGATGTTGTTGCTGAACCAAAGAGCAAGGACCTGAACGGGCAGTGTTGTGCTCCATGAACAAAGCACAGGAAGCATTTATGAGACTGCTGAATTGAGATATGGAGAGAGACATCCTTCAAGTCAACTGAAGTTGATGGAGGCCAGTGTGGCTGTTTAAGGTCCCCATCTTGAATTTTAATTTCTTAATGGATTTGTTCTGATATATGAGGTTGAGAACTTCAACAATTTGTGGGGGAGGGCAGGGGATGGG
Source organism: Macrochelys suwanniensis (assembly GCA_033296515.1). Classification (NCBI taxonomy): domain Eukaryota; kingdom Metazoa; phylum Chordata; order Testudines; family Chelydridae; genus Macrochelys; species Macrochelys suwanniensis. The sequence continues at coordinate 82,189,105 of CM065779.1, forward strand.
GAACAATATGGAGTAAAGATCTTATTTCCTCTATAGAGAAGGAACAGGTTCTATTGCCCCCAGCCAGAGAAGATCTAGGATGGCTGTTTGCATATTCTGACTACTCTTCTTCCTTAAGCACATAGGACATGTGATTTCTGTTGGCATTGTTTGTGAAAGCCCGCTGTGTATGTAGGGCTTCAGATGACTATGGTTGGGGGGTTTTTTTTGTTGGCCTGATGCCCCCAATGGTTTTCCATGGCCAAAGGAGAGGATTGAGACATTGCCTACCTGCCTGTGAACGGTCAGCATATAGAGACCACCACTCTTTTCAGGTAAAAGTTTCTCCCAGTTACCAAGGCAAAAGCCACTTAGTGACACTAGTATATCTTTTGTCTGGAACACACTGAGGAACCATCTGTCTTTACAGCATGGAAGCAGGGAGAGGGGAGCAGGGAGAAAGAAAGAAACGGTGGGCCACAGGAGCAGCCCCAGCCATTTTGCTGGGGAGGTCAGACAACCTTTTTGGTGCCTCCCCCACACCAACACACACACCCCAGGTGGCCAAGCAAAACAAACAGACAACCCACAGCCAGCCAATCAGCAGAGAAAAAAAACAAAACAACCCAAGTGGCACAGTTGGATGGCAACTTCTGGACGTTAGGCAACCGCCCTGCTTGCCTGCCCTGTGGGACAAGGGGCCTCTTATTGCCTGCCGATTCTTCCACATCTGTGCTGCTGTCCCTCTCATCACTCCATAGCTATCAGCTGGGGGGTAGGAGGTGGAGATGAGGCACAGCAACCTGTAACTGGGAGCAATAACCGGGACAGTAGGGCCTGGGGACCCACTGGAGCAGCTAAGAATGACAGCCAGATACTTTCCCAGGCCATTAGGTATGGCAGGAAATCACTATCCCACTATTACAACTTCCCAGGATGCATGAAGAGGGCAGTAGACTATGGCTTGTCTAGGGTATCTGCAGATCTCATCAGCAAAGCTTACAACACTGAGTCCACTCTTGCCTGAAAGAGTCTACCCTCTATGAGTTTTTATTATTATTATTTTCCCATTTGATTCTCTTAAGGTGACTTGGAATGCTGGCCTTCTTCTAAAGAATTCCTTGTTTGGGGGGATGGAGGATGGGGCAAAAGGGGTGTATGCATCCCTAGAGGAATCAGAACATGTCTATGGACTGTTTTTTCTGCATTGATTTGCCATACTGTACTCTGTGAGGGTAAGCAGGGGAACCCAGTGTAACAGATGGCAATTTCCTGGACAAATCTGACTGAATTAAGTTCAAGTATTTCAGAAGCCCATTGTATTACAAAATGCACAGGTTTATGTGCAATCATATGGAAGTTCTTTAGGAGGAAGTATTGTGAACTTCAAAAGGCTATTCTGAACAATGTAGCAGACACAACTGATCTTTTGGGACAATATATGTGCCATACTGTGAGGAGCCTTTGAATCTTTGTACTGAGGGGGGAATTTTTTGTCTACTGATCACCTGTTACACGAGGACAGTTCAAAGACACAAATTGGATTCTCCAGGGACCAAACAGACAAAGAAATGATTTTTGAATAAATAGCCCGAGTTTAAGCTGACTCAGGGCCTTCATTTTGATTTAGCAAGCAGACAGGACTGTCTGTCCAAGGGGAAGGTCCCATCCTTGGGGAAAGACTGGAAGGACTGACAGCAACCAGAGCCTTGTAGAGATGGGGGAGAGGAAAACATAAGTGCAGATTCTTTTATTGTTTTTATATGTTTTCTCTATAATGCTTTTACCTTAAGAATAAAATACGCTTGCTTAGAAAGAGCTGTGTGGTAACTTATCACTGTAATGATTACACAGTGTAGTGTCTCTGAGGAGAGAAGTGAAGCAGGCTTGCTTAGGCAGACTGTCTTTTGGTGGGAATAACACAGTGAAGGCAGGGAACTGGTCTAGTGAGATAGAGACACGGGTTCTCTGCCCAAGAAGGACAATGGCTTGGGACCTGGCAGTCTGAGAGTGGGTGCCCTTACTGGACCACTAAGAGGAAATACAGGTGTAGTTGTCCTGAACTGTGACACCAAACACTGAGGAGTATCTGGCCCGCTGCACTCTGAAGATTTATGTGGGTTGAGGAAAACGGCTTCACTCTGTGCCTTGTAGGCTATGACTACATTACAAACTAGGGGTGTGATATCCCTACTCCTTTACCCACTCTTTTTCGGGTAAAAGTTTCTCCCAGTTAGATACACCCAGTCCGTGACCACCAACGTAACAGCCACACTTATCTTTGGTAGTGACACCAGTCCTGAGAAAGAGGAGGTTCACATGTAGGCTTGTGCTGGAATGGGTCCTAATGTGAGCTTCCAAGGCCCTTTGCTTTGTTCAAGGGAGATTCCTGGACAAGGCCTGGGCACAGGCTGATGCACCCTAGGGACACTGGGCTCCAACCCGAAAGATTCAAAAGGTGTTCTTGGCCTGCTTGCGAGACAGAACTGGGTTGAACTGCTGGCAAGGAGTAGCCCTGAGCCACTTAAAGTGTGGGGGGTGGTCCCACTCATGCTGGTCTCAGGGGACCACCACTGTGCCAGCTATGGGGGAATTTTGCTGCTGCTGCTTGCTGGGAGTGAGGCGACAGGAAACTCTGCCCCTGCTAGAGCACTTGAAAAGGGCCTGGGTCTCCACAGAACGAGCACAGATCTCCAGCCAGCTACTCAGTGAGTGGGGAGGTCCAGGAGCCAGTTTCTAACTACCTTCCTAAGCCTTCTCTGCCACCCTGCACTCCATATGGGTGGTCAGGGAGCACAGAGTCCCACAGATAATGGGGAGAAAGGGAATTCTCTCTGCCAATCAAGGCAGACCCTGACAGCCTGGAGATTTAAGCCATCCCACACCACTCCCTTATTATTCTTCTGCTCCTCCTCTAAATTTGCACTGCACCAGGGAGCAGCTGGTCTGCCAGCTTGCAGATGCAGAGGCAAAGGAAAAATTGATAGTTTTTCAGAGATGGAGCCATGCCTTCCCTGCCACTTACTGACAGGTTTGGTCTGCCTCCAAGTCTGCACAGAGCAAAGACCCAATGTCATGGACCTGTGGACCTCACTGTGAATTAGAATGCTCTACAAACATTAAATAATACTCTATTACCAGAAAACAAAGGTAATATATGTTAGAGGTACAGACAGAAATCTCTCTCAAGCACAAAGAGTATGGGGCTTCCTCTGCAGCTGCAGAGACATACTGCACAGAAGTACTGCAGTTCTGCTATGTGGAAGGTGGGGAATCTTGCACAGAGGAAGACCACTCATTGAAGACCTCTTCTCTAATAGGGCTCACACCTCTCAGAGTTCAATAAAACTGGGAATAGGAGCTAGTCTGGTAAAACCTCAGGTGCACAGATTTAATGGAAATTCCTTACTGGAGTCTTATATTCCGTAGGGGATCATAGATCACTCAGAAAGGCACATAGCACCTCGCTAGATTTAGGGCTGCCCTTCACAAGGGTTTTTTTGCACAAGTAAATTACACCTGTGCAAATTCTTAATGTAAATGCACTTAAACCAGTCTAAATTGCCTTTAAATACATGTAGCTTAATTTGGTTCTTTAAATTGATATAATTGCACTGATGCAAGTTTTCTAATATAGGCAAGCTTGTAATACTGAATGGTCAGGCAGGGTCGCATTTGTGTTCAGCGCTCAAGACAAAATGCTCATTTAGAGAAGTGTTTCCTCTCTAAATTCAATTCTTTTTATAGTCGACTAATCATAGAAAAACTTTATTGAATTATGAAAAATTTTACACATTTTCTATAATGTAAAATCTATTTTAAACACAGAACAGATTGGAAAACCAATAAAACTGCTCTCTCATTTATGGGGAAAACCAAACGAACAAAATTGTTATGTAGTGTTGAAAATAGACATCTTGGTTTTATAAAGTCTTAGGGCCTGAATTGCTATACCAGTTTACAGGAGCACAGATTGAATGTTTTGAAGGGCCGACTGTGATAGTCTAGGATGACTTCCTGCATAACACAGAGCATAACTTCTGGTTGAATTAGAAAGCCATCCAATCTCGATTTAAAGACTTCAAGTGACAAAGAATCAATCACATCACTATGTAAATTAGTACCATAGTTAATTACCCTCATATAAAAATTTGCACCCTATTTCCAGGTCAAATTTGTTTAGCTTTGACTTCCAGCCATTGGAACTTGTTATACTTTGTCTTCTAGATGAAAAAGCCCTCTAGTATTAAGTATCCTCTCACCCTCATAGACTCTGATCAAGTCAGCTCTTAATCTTCCCTTTGGTAAGCTAAACAGACTGAGCTTCTTATGTTTTTCACTGTCAGGCAGACCCCTTGTTGCTATTTTCTGAACCATCTCCAATTTTTCAGCAACCTTTTTGAAGCATGGACACCAAAATTAAACACAGCAGTCCAAGTAATGGTCTCACCAATGCTATATGCAAAAAGAATACTGCCTCTCTACTTCTACTCCTGTAATTCAATTAACTTACTCCTGATTTACACCTAATTCAGTTCCTAAACACACAGTTTCAGGACAACAAATATTTCCTTCCTAACAATTAATAGTTAAGGTTTTCTTCTTATCTTATTCATACATATTGTAGTCACGACTGATCAAACTTGTTTTTCTCTAGACATGTTTTTAAAGTGATAGCTTCAAAACCAAATGCAATTAACAGGTTACTGAAAAGCAACAAGGTTAGCTCCTACCAGTTTTCAAACAACCGAAAAGAATATTAGGCTTTGCCTTTCAACAGAGAGAAATATACTTTCTGTCTTTCATTTGGCAGCTATGCACTGATGAATTAATGCTGGTCAATATGTTGTTGCAGCACATCTCTGACTATGAATGCAGGCTGCTGAGTCAAAACTGCAGGAGCGCGCGCGCACACACACACACACTTCAGCCTAACCAACCACTGCACTCAAGGGAAAACACAGTAAAAATACCTGAAGAGCTATGGTACATATAGACTCAAACATAGTTCCTTAACATTTTGATAGGATTCCATTCCTCTGACCCAGCCCGCCCTTAATGTCTCAATAGTAATGGTTTTTAAATCTAGAAAAAGCTGTCTCCAGTAGTTTTTGAGTGAAGTGCTGAACAAGCAGACTATGCATATAACTAAGTAGCCACATAGCTACTAGCAATGCAGTTGAAATACCTGCTTAACTTTAAGCACATTCTTAATTCCATCCCTATTCAACAAAGCATTTAAGCATGGTCTAAAACAGTACTTAGTCCTGGCTCAGTGCAGGGGACTGGACTAGATGACCTATTGAGATCCTTTCCAGTCCTACATAAGTAGTTTCATTGATTTAAATGGGACTTAAGTACAGTAGAACCTCAGAGTTACGAACACCTCAGGAATAGAGGTTGTTTGTAACTCTGAACAAAATGTTATGGTTGTTCTTTCAAAAGTTTATACAGCTTTGAAACTTTGAGGCAGAAGAAAAATGCTGCTTGTAACCATCTCCGTTTAAATAAAACATTAACAGAAAAAGTTCTCTTACCTTCTCAAAAACATTTTTAAAAACTTTCCCTATTATTTTTAGTAGTTTACATTTAACACAGCAATGTGCTGTATTTCCCCCCACCCCTTTTGGGCGGGGTTAGGGGGCTGTCCTCTGCTGCTTCCTGATTGGGTACTTCCAGTTCCAAATTAGGTGTATGGTTGACCAGTCAGTTCGTAACTCTGAGGTTCTACTGTACTTGCTTAGGTGCTTATGTACAGGCTCCAACACTTAGGACCAGATTCTGCTATTTTCACTCAAGTAGTGCCTCACTCTGAACAGTCCCACAGAACTGTGCAACAAGTAAGGTAAAAATAACACGTAAATGGGAGTTTGTCATTGACTTCAATAGTGACAGGATTTCACCTAATGAGAGTAAAAAGGTAGCAGCCTAGCCCTTACTGATGAGCTTGTGTCACAAAGTTAGAAATTCAATAAACTACAATGATGTCAATGTTTATGAGTGTTGTGTGTGTTGCCATGACAGACTGCAGGACTTTATATATTGGCTCAAAGGTCATTAGTTTATCCCATATCTGATATTTCACAGAGTCACTTGCGTTATCAGTACCCAAAGAACGTTACTCAGTCTAGTACATAATTTCACATCTCTCTCAGTCAGACCTACCTCCCCGCACTATTTCAACAGTCGCCAGCAACAAAGATTTGGAATTTGCTGATCACAGAAGGCATTAATCATTTTAATGATTTCACGCAGGAAGTACAGACAGGACCTGCTGCCTCCCAGAGATTAATAATGTATGGGCTAGAGAGGAAAAGAACAGCATTACACAAATATCTGAAAGTCAGTCAAGCGAATAAACATTTTGAATCTTCAAATTTTTGTATTAGAAGGTTGAAAACTAGTTTAGTGAGTATATTATGGTAAACTGCTCATATGCATCATCAAACAGTAACCATGCAGATTTGAGCACAGCTCTTTTCAGGCTGTACAGACTCCCTCTATGAAGGCATAACTCCCCGAGAAAGTAATATCTAGGCTTAAAAAAACTGTTTTCACACTGCAATATTTTAGGGCTCAAACCACAAAGGGATTTAATATGTTTAATTGCAACTACTTTAGGTGCCTAAATCCAAATTTCAAAACCTCTGCTTAGCACTCTCTAGGCACCTAAAGTCCTTAGGTGCCTAAATTTCCACTAGTAAATTCCCCATAGCACCTAAAAGTCTGCCAGTGAGCATATGCACGTCTCTGTCTAGATACCTGTGCACCCATCTTATGCCCAAGTCCCACCAGTATCTGCAAACTATGGTTCTCCCACCTATCTTGCCTGTGGACCCCAACCCAGTAGGCATGATCAGAAGTCACCACCTGGATCAGGCCCCACAAAACACAATGCTGGAGTTGCCCCTTATAACCTTTAGCCTAGTGGTTAGAGCATTCACCCACGATGTGGGAGACAGATTCAATTCCCTCCTCTGCCTGATGGGGAGAAGAGACCTGCTCTCCCCACTAGCTCCCAAGAAAGCGCTTAGGCATCTAACTCAAGGAAAGGGTTCATGGCTGTGAATCCCAAGCCAGTCCTCTCTTTGGCACTGCCTACTGGCTACCTGAGGCAGCTCCCCACCCAATGTACTAGGTGTGGTGACCTCATTTCATAGGTGCCTAACTCTCCTCATGCATTGTATAAGGAGCCTGGGTGCCTAATTCACGGATGGGGATTCTGGGTTTTAGAACACTGAGTCAAAGTGCTCTTTGTGGATCTAGCTCTTAGTGTGAACTGTTGGAATTTTAAACTACAGAGATCAAAATCACTGTTGTGGATTTATGAGAGAAAGACATTTAAATGAAAAAAAAGTGGAATGAATAATTTTGTTTTAATAGCAATTATTTGGTTTTACTTTATTCAAGATTACTGAAGGACTAAACAATATTACTATCATTTTGTCTCCACCAAGACTTTTTTATAAACAAAACTTCCCCCAGAAAGATAACGATTCCCCAACCTTCGGACTGAGGGTAAACATTTTCAAAAATGCCTAAGTCCCATCAATTGACAATGGAATTTAGGTGCTTTTGAAAATTTTATGCTGTTGTTGTCTTAATTTCTTGTGCTGGTTCACACACCCACTCATATGAGGCAATAATACGATACATCTTAGTAAAGGTGCATAATGTACATTTCTGCAAAAAAAATTTAGATTTTCTTGCCTTAAAAAAGTGAGAGTACAAGTGATTAAATTAACTTTCCTTAAAGGTTGTTATGAAGAGGACAGTGATTAACTGTTCACAGTGTCCATTGAGCATAGGACAAGAAATAATCAGCTTTTTGCAAGTGAGATGTAAGTTAGATATTAGGAAAAAACTTTCCAACTATAAGGATAGTTAAGCACTGGAATAAGATTTAAAGGGATGTTGTAGAATCCCCATCATTGGAGGTTTTTAAGAACAGTTAGACAAACACCTGTCAGGGATGATTTAGATATACTTGGTCCCGCCTCAGTGCAGAAGGATGGACTAGATGATCTCTTCAAGCCTCTTCCAGCCCTACATTTCAATGATTCTTCATCAACTTAAAAATCATACTTCCTTCTGGATTTAAACTATAATCATTACAAGTAACCACTAAGGCCTTGTCTTCACTAGAAAGTGGTACCACTTTAAGCAAACCACCAGTACAGTTAAAGCAGGACGCACAACCCCGTGGATGCAGTTATATATTAGTATAAAAATGTTGTACACTGATTTAGCTATTCCCACACAGGAAGGGGCATAATTATACTGGTGAAACTACATCTATACTAGGGCCACGTCTCCATTAGAAAGCTTTACCGGTAGATTTAGTGCTGGCAGACAGCTGCCGACAATGCAGTTTTACTTGGCCGTCTTTGCTGCAGCAGTGCATCTTCACAGCAACAAGTTATATCAGAAAGGTGTGCTGCAGTGTGGGTAGGTATCCCAGTTATCTTCCATTTCACTGTCTGGTGCACCACCTCATGGAAAAAATTTCCAGTGCATTGTGGGACATCAGAGTGCCTCTCAGGGAATTGTGGAAGTTTAAGATGAAATTCCCACAATTCCCTCTGTTCCATCCCATAACATTCTTTTGGTGCTTTTTTTAAGAAAAAGAAATAAATTCTCTGCAGTTCCTCCATTGCATCTTATAGCTTTTTACTGGTCTAATTCTTTTGGTTCCAAAAGAAAAAGAGGGGGGGATGGGAACACCACACTCACTCCTTCCCATCTCCACCACAAACCAGTTATACTACTAAAACTTTAAAGTGTAGATGAGACCTAAGGTTTCTGTAACTGAAACTGGTGAGAGAACAAATTTCTCCCAAGTTTTTTTCAGTCCACTTACTCTATATACTTGTGCATAGTCAGGTTCCTTCTAAGTATTCATGTTTGCTTCTGTTGCTATTTTGCTAACAATACATAATTTCCTGTGAAATGAACCTTGGTTTTGTTGGAACAGGCTTTGGTTTTATTACCATTAAGTAGCAAGTAGCACTGAACTCCTGTTAAATCTCCTCTCTCCTTGCAACAGTATACTGCCTTTAGTGACATCCAAACCACCAAAGCCACAACCAATCAAAATACCAACAGTCCAAGTCCATTCAGAAATCAATATGTGAGGTTACTTCCCTTTTATTGTTCTCTAACTTTTTCCTCTTCTTGAGTAATAAGCTCTTTAATAGTAAGCTCACAGCTATTTGCCCACAGTCTCATGATACCTGGCAAGACAGTTTAAAGTTGTCATAATCATATTGTTTAAACAGCTACTAAAAATTATCTCCTCTATAAAAAACATAAGGTTTATTTCTGCTAATGCAAATATATACTACTCTACTCAAACAGCAAAATCTCAGTGAGGCCAACATTTTAGCTGTTAATGTGTAATAAAGTCATGATCAGCTGAAAGCAGAAACATAAAAGAGTAATGATTAAAGGATTAGTTAGTTTTAAGGTTCACTTCATCTGCTCCAGATGTTTTTATACTTCATGATTAATCTGCCATAAAATGTCTGCACCATAAGTATGAGTCACAGAAGATTGTGATGAATTCCTCAGGATAGAAAAAAAGACCATACATAACTCTTTGGACTTTTCTGCTCATTGTAAAGCTTTGGTTGGTGGATACTGGATCTGACATTTACTGTAGCTAAACAAACCTGAATAGTTAACTTTTTTCTTGCATTCATTTAAGACACCCACCCATTCAACCCAATACATTTGTACAGTGCAGCCAGCTATCAACCACCATAAATTTGGACTCAGTATTTATGGTGGCTTCGCCCTGCTGTGTAAACAGTTTACGAACTTTAAACCTGCCATTTTAACGTAATTTGGTAATTAGCAATATCTCGTTTCAGAGAGAAACATCCCAGGCATTTTAAAATATAGTGAGCAGTTTTTCCAAGCTGTTACAATTGTCAGGAAACTTGTTTTAATACAATTAAACTGTTTTTACCTAGATAGGTAAAATACTCCCAACAATGTTCATTTGTGCTTTACTTTCAATTACAGCACAAGAAAAATTGCAACTTTATTGAAAATTGTAAAAACAACAACAAAATAAAAATCTCACCAACCGAAACTCTTTTTGGACACATGACATTTCTACAGACATCAAAATGCAACATAAACAGAAAATGTATTACAACCTGAAAAAAATCAATCTTTTGCCAGCTACAAAAGTAGCACAGAAACTCTCTTGTTAAGTCTGACACACAGACTGCTCTCCTACATACTGGTGCAACAGAGCAGCAGTTGGTCCACAAAAGTTTATGTAGTGAGCTGCATGAAATCAAAAGATTTCAGGAAAATTATAGTGATGTGCTTTAAGCAAAATAAGAAATTAAAAAGTGTGGTTAAACATGTAAGCTTCTTAGTACTTAATGTACTATACAATAAGGAACTGCCTTTTGGGAAATAAGACGTTCCAACATACCCTATACAAGATGTCAGATAAGGCAACAGCATGCAGGTTTTATATGTTAAGTTAGTCTGTCCTATTACAGTGCTGTAACCCTGTCCTTGGAAAGCAAACATTAAAAAGCAGATTTTCATCTCGATTACCTTAGTGTACTCTAGAGCAGTGTTTCCCAAACTTGGGACACTGCTTGTTCAGGGAAAGCCCCTGGCGCACCCGGCTGGTGTGTTTACCTGCCGCGTCTGGAGGTTCGGCCGTTTGCGACTCCCACTGGCTGCGGTTCGCTGTGCCCGGAAAATGGGGGCTGTGGGAAGCGGCACGGGCCGAGGGACGTACTGGCCGCCACTTCCTGCAGCCCCCAATGGCCGGGCACAGCGAACCGCGGCCAGTGGGAGTCGCGAACGGCCGAACCTGCAGACGCGGCAGGTAAACACACCAGCCGGGCACGCCAGGGGCTTTCCCTGAACAAGCAGCATCCCAAGTTTGGGAAACACTGCTCTAGAGTAACTCCACTAAAGTCAATGGAGTCACTCTAGCTTTACACAGAATGATCAAGAACAGAATTTGGACCTAAATGCAAAGAGATACTATATGCAATTTTGCCCTCAAAAGGGTTCATTGCTAATTGGTGAGAGTCCCTGTGGCCTAAACAAGGCCAAAATAAACTCTATTATATTGGAAATCACAAGGAATGCAGATGCAGCTGATAATTCAGTTGCAATTCCCCCATCACATTCAGTGTTACCACAGTATGCCTTATAACACAAGCAGAGGAAAATAAAACACATTACATGGTAAATATTAATTTTAGAGAAGATGAAGCCGGAAATTACTAAATTCAGTTTGATTTGAGAAGATATTTTAAAAAATGATTAAGAAATGTTATCCACTTTGAAGAAAAATCTCAAGACAAAGGATGAAAATCTAAGCTAGTTTGATTGCATTCTGCTTAGGTGACAAAAACATGTTCCTTTCCATTCTGTTTAAACTACACATGGGACAGCGGAGCACAACTTTCAGAGCTAAATGATTAGATTTTTGTTTTATTGTTTTGCTATTTTTACCCGTTTTAATTGTTTTGTTTTCTATTTATCTGACTTACAGGGATTTTTTTTAGGAAACTAAACTTTAAATTCACTGCTTCCACTGAAAGCTTTTCAGTTATAAAAGATGGCTTTCCTTCATCAGCTTTAACAACTGCTATGCTCAGTTCCAGTTGAGAATCAGGTCTCCTGTAGTATAGGAAGGCTGTAACTTTGAGAACTGATTGATGGCTTCACACATAGAAAAGTTATAATATACATAACTCCCTCTACTACCAAGAGAAAAGTGGAGAGCTTTCCAAAAGATTCAAAATATGCATATTAAAACAGCAGATTTGGAAGGAACTGTGCCTAGACATGATACATTTCTCATGAAACTGAAACACTAAGTAATGGCTGGTTACCCAAAATAATAAAAATACGTAAAAATATAGTATTAACCAGCCTGCCTCATAATGAATTTTTTTTCAGCAAAAATAATTCTTGTTTCTGAAAGGAAAATATGAAATGCCAAACATTTTGGTGCTTGGTTTTTTGTGTGTTTGTTTTTTGCTGGGCTGCTGTGAGTTTAACACTGAACTTCTTGAAATTCTCTCTGACTACATATCTAAATCTTCTCAAAATGAAAGAAAAGTTAACCTGAAAGTATAGCAACTCTCTAAAATGGGATTTTCATCCGCTGTCTTTTTATCCTTTGATATTAAGAATAGTTTATGTTGGACATACTCGCAGAGGAAGCAGAAGTTCAAAATGATATCAGGAATACTCCTCCTGACAGCTTTATAGATTATTGTAAGATTTCTTTTTGGGATTTGTGTGAATGCATTACTGCAGGCTATTAATTCCATATGCATGTTATTAAAATAATAAATTAAAGCAATTCAAGATTAAGAATTAAAACACAAAGAACCCCAAAGTTTTTCATCTAACTTATCCTGCCTTGTTTACACCAAGTGACAAGTAGGATCAATCAAATAAAAATAGGCACAACACACTGCCCATACTTGAAGCTTCCCCCTCTCCTCCAGACCTCCTTCTTCCTTTTCATGAGCAAATTTATCCCCCTTCCTCTATTTCAGTGGTGGAATTTCAACCCATTCTAAATGCTGAAAGTTTCTTTGAGGGATTTCTCAATAGCAGAACCCTAGAATACACACTATCCTAAAGATAGTGCTCTGTGCTGCTAGTAGCGAGAGAGAAGGACACAGAACAATGCCAGACAATGTTTGAGTGTAGAAATATTTCACTAAGAAGACTTGGCCAGCCATGCCAGAAGAAAGACTGGAGGCAAGAGATGTGATTCAATTAGGCTGCAACTTTATTCACAAAAAAGTTCTGGGAATACCTGGCAATAAGTTGTACAGTGCAGGTTATCATCATTTCCTTAACCATTTATACATAATCCCCTACCTGGCTCCAGCCACACTGTAGCTAGAACCCTGCAACACTCCCCTCACAAGAGGAGGGTCGGCTCTCCACTGTACCAGACATAGATGCCCAAAACTCCCCCTCTTAGCTCCCTAAGGGATGCTTTCCTTCAAATCCTTCTCAACTCCAATTCGTCTGATCAATGTATCCCTTCCATAACAAGAACTTGCAATGAACAGCTGCCACGAGTTTCACTTACTAATTTGTGAGATTATAACCTAACTCCCCAACATCACTTCACCGGATGCCAAACCTGCTATGGGGAAGGAGAAACCCCCCCACCTCACCTTGGCCAATCTGGCAGTGAGAGAAAAATTCCTTCCCCGGCCCCCAGGGAAAAGGGTGATTAGTGTGATGCCCATAGCAAGTCATGAGGAAACTCGGTCCTTTTGTAAATTTCACGGGTAGGTGCTGCCAACCCAATCCTGGTAAGCTCTGTAAGGGGAAAATACCTCCCCCACTCCACCCACCCAGTCTCAGTCTCCTGATCAGAAAGAAGGGCAGTGCCCTCCTCCTGAGCATGCCCAGCTGCTTCCTCTTCCCCACAAACTTCCCCTTCATCCCCCTCTACTACCCATTTGGGGGGAGATGGGGGATAGAAAAAACAACTTAAATGGAACAAGAACCCTTTTCCTCCAACATCAAGGACTCACTCTATGGATGCTGTAGTGAGCACATTTTCAAAGCAGCAAGGGGAAGGCCTACACATGAGACCACTTGCTCCTTCCAACTGGTCTTTAATTCTCAGTGCAAGTCCTGTTACTTGATTGTGTTTGCTCATATGCAAACATGAAATAAATAGGTGGAATCTAACAGAAATCTGTCCTATTTTTTTCTTTTTTCAAATGCTTTTCATGTTTTGTATATACATAATGGTGACAGAATTAAAAAGGTTTCATTTGTCATTTTACCTGTGTGTAAGAGATGTTCCCTATACCTACAGTGTAGAATATTGCTAGAACCTGCAACACCGCAAAGGTAAAAAAAACTTAACTGCACCACCGGTACAGCCCAATATACAATACTTGTAAGTAAAGCAGAAAACTGAAAAGGTAAAATACCAACAGACTTTAGCCCTAGGAATAAGAAAAGGAATTACTAAACTGGCTATGGAACAGAGATGTGATTCAACTGTGAAATCTTCCGCAGCTAACACTAAAAAGTTCTCAACATTCTCTCTTGCTAGGTTTGTCTTTGGATTTTCATCAAATAAAAACTAAACAGACAGCCAAGCTGGAGCTAGTTACCTGGTTACCTAACCATTTCTGAATAGGAACAAATTTAGTAACATTCAACACAAACAGCTACATTCTCAAAGTGATATTCCGACAAAGGAAATAAATGCCCTTTTTGCACAACCAAAATTTTTCTTGCGAAAATTTCAGTTTTGCCTAAAAATTTCAATTTTCTGTCCAGAAAAATCAAACTGATGGTACCCTGCTAGAGGACTTTTGTTAATTTCACTTTCTGTCAGTGAAACTGACAAAAAGCTTTCCTGGAGGACTGCCAAGCCGAGTGCTCAGCCCCAAACTCTGGGGCTGGAGTGGCAGAGAGCCCAGGCACTCCATCTGCCCCCAAGCTCCTAAAGGAAAGGGTGCTCTTCCTCTTCAGTGCTGGAACTGTGGACACTCTGACTCTTCAGCAGCTAGGCTGGAAGGCTCGTGTCAACTTTACTTGTGAAGATCCAAAACTGAATGAAGTTGAATTTTTATCGAAAAACCTTCCCACAAAAAATGTGGTTTTGACCTTTCATCCCATTTTGGGGCAAAATGTTTTTCAAAACCACAAATTTTTTCATAGGAAGGGCTTTCCATTTTTTCCATCTGGGTCTATACATTGCACTTACAAAAATCAGCTCTGTGCAAGGAGCAGTACTTAGCATCCAACAGGGAAGGAACCATACCTCAGAAAGACACAATACTCTCCTTGAGTCCAGAGGTTGTAATGTGCTTTCTACCTTTCCAATGTGCTAAGATTACTATTATTTCCACATTCTAGCTCACCTCATCTGTGATGGCACCCAATTCCCCTCCACACAAGCAGAGTACCAAGCACATAGGACCATGCCTCTAGCAGGGATGTGGAGTGGTTGCACAATAGTATGGGACGGGGATCTTATGCCTCTGCAGTGCTATTTAAGACAGGCCACAAGATGGCCTATCCTGTTACAATTTAGAGTGACAGCAATTCTGGGGTAGTGGTGTTTTCATTTTATTTTTATTTTTCTTGCTTCATACCCCATCTCTTTTTTAAAAAGAATATAGTGGGACTATATTTAAAAAGAAAAAAATCTTCATTTAAAAGACTGCAGACAATGTCTGAAATAAATCAGTCAACAATCTAGTCACATACTTTAAACTCTTGATAGTACTTTTATAAAGAACAGTAGTCTTGTGCTTAATTAAATTCTGTCTTCACATGTAGGGCTATATATTGACTTCAGTCAGTATGTGCAATCCCCATTGATTGAAATGGCAGTTTTGCAGCCTATTAATTTCAACACGACCAAAATGTGGCCTGAAGATAGCAAGACTGCACATCTTCATTTATTCCTCTCCCCAGTATATGTCAAATAAGCAACAGCTAAACATATAATTACTATATACATTCCAAGATTTGTGGCAGAAATGGATAGGGGATAAATCGGCAAAATTTGAACAATTAACAATTGTAGCTAAACGCAATTTTGGTTTTTCAGCAGATTTAGCATATGATTTAACAAAAGATGTTTGATTCTAGTTTTGAAAATGTTAGCTCAACCAGGATGAAGAACCATAATGTTAAACAATGGAGATTTCCTTTGTTAAAATGAAGTATATACCCCAATGTAGCCACAGGGCCTTCATTTCCTCACTAAGTAGTTCTCCAACAATATCGGAAACCCTTGGAAGTTGTTTGCAGCTGTAGCCATTTCCTATTACACTTTGCTCAGTCTCCGGATCAGCCACAGCAAACTGACATTGCTTTGAAGGTTAGGAACAGTTGTAAACTGATATGAGCATGTGACCTGGATGATCTGCCATTATACCCACTGACTATAAGCTTTTTATGACTTCACAATGCTTTAAGGATTAGCAAAGACTACTCAATTGACAGCAGGATCCTTACACTAAGCATGACCAAAATTTTAATCTCATTGTCTGAGGCTAAACTTTTTAAATTAAATCTGCATTATACGGTGGAACTTTACGTATAAAAATAAAGGTGGCATTTTCTAAAAAAAATGCCTTTAATTCAAACACTTTGTGCTCAAATGTTATGCACATTTTAATGTCCAAAGGCTATAGTTTGAACTACAGAAGCTGCCACACACTAGAAAAATTCCTATCAGCCTTTCAAAAAAACCCAAAACAATTAACATTCAAAACCAAAACAAACAAACAAAAAAAGTGCAGCAAAACAATCAGTCTTACATCGAAAAAGTGTTTTTAAAAAGAACATTAAGGTTGCAAACTCAAGCACTCACAAGTTAGAAAATATCAGGATTAACACTGTCCATGCAACCTTAATTTGCTCCTTTTGTGTGTACATGTTATGATACAGTCTTTTAGGGAGGATAAAAAAAAAATGATGATTTTAACAAATAAATAAAGCAGGTTTTTAAAATTGTATATTTTAATAAAAATTAAATACAGATTTATTTTTTTTAAACTATATAAAAGTACATTTGAAATTATTACAATCTGCATTAAGGCCTAAACTTACTATAATCTCTTAAAATCATTAAAAAAAAAACACACAAAAAAATTAAGTGATACATGTTTGCTGCCAAAGTCCTAAAGAAAGTCAAATGACTGAATTGGTTGGTGCCATTGGATGAGCATCTAGAACCAGAGTTTGAAGTGCTAAATCAGCTTTTGACAGCACAAGCTTCTTCTGCAGGTATGGAGAGAATTGTTTCTTCATTTAAGTATATTCAAATATATCAATGACTAGTTCACTCAAAGTTAAGAAACCAATTGGGAATTCAAAAAGCAGAAAAAGTTTGTTTTTGTCTTCCAATGAACAAAAAGTAGGTGTGAGATGATTACATCAACTAGCTAAAAGTACCAATGTGAAACATGATTAAAATAAATTGTTTAAATCAAGATTTCCTGGTTGGTGATTTAAACCAGCCCACTCTGTGGTCTTCAATTACATGACAACATAGTAGTTTTTCTACAGCTCCCTGCCTCATTCAGTGTACCAGATGGATTATGCTCACTGAATAGACAGCTATTGAATATTTCCTTTTATCCTCCACATTCAATGTGTGGCTCCCAGCTGTATTTGCCACCTACCATCCAAACCCTGTACTGGATACAAAATTATTAGTTTCTTCATGGGCACGGCTATGGTGTTCTCATCATAGTATCTGAGTATTTCATAGATACAAATGCATTTTATCTTCAAGACACCCCATGAGTTTAGGTGGTTTTATTCCCATTTTATAGCCGGAGAACTGAAGTGCACAGAGATTAAAGTAAAAATTGTCAAAAGTGTCCACTAATTTTGGCTGCCCAGACTAAGATACCTACTACCTGATTTTTCAGAGTTCTTAGCATTTTCATAACATTTTATATGTTCACAAAGGACAGATCCAGTTGACTTCAGTTGCAGTTATGACCACTCAACACTTCTGCAAATCTGACCCCAGGTGTCTCATATTGGGCATCCAGAAAACAAGGAACACACAATTAGTGAGTACCTGTGATAATTTGAGTTTAAGTGAATTGAATAGAATCACATAGGAACTCTGTGTCAGAGGCAGAATCCAATTCTCCAGGGTGGTATTCAACTTCCTCACACAGGAGACCATCCTTTCTCTTCCTGTAATCCCGTCTCATTCTCTATACACTACCTGACTTCTGCAACAAAATGTGGCAGAGATTCCAACAGGTAGTAGTGTCATTCATTGCACATACCCAATTCAGTCAGAATGCAGTGCGTCCTGTGCATTGAATGAGGCAGGAATCCTCTGGGAAAAGACTAGACATATCAATCTAGCAAAAATTAATTTTATTCTACAGTCTAATGGACAAATCCCTGCCTGAATAGATAGATGTCTATTGGGGAAGAGAGTGCATGGAGCCTTTTCACCTCTCTGGCAGCTGAACAGGATTCTAGCCTCATGCTCAATGGTATACTTGGTGGAAAGCAGCTACCAAGGTAACTGGTACCCCATTTGCACTATAGCTCTCTGTTCTAACATTGACTAGCAGTGCTGTTCCCACCTTCCCAATGCATGTCCTCCAAGTAACAGCAGGCAGAACAGGCTTCTTTTCCAGACACCTCAAAATATCATCCTTTTATGTCTCACTCTTAAGGCTGGTCTACACCTAAAACATAGGTTAACCTAGCTACCTCACTTAGGAGTGAAAAAGTTCACACCCTGAGAGACATAGTTAAGATGACCTATGCCCCAATGCAGACAGGACTAGGTAGACACTCAGCTACAAGTGACTGAAAAGCCTCTTCCGGTACTGTAGCAAGTGTCTATAATACAAGCACTACAGTGGCGTAGCTGGAGCACAGCAACTGTGCCGTTGTAGCACTTGTAGCGTAGACATACAACACACCTTGAATTCTTTAACAAAGAGCCTGGTTTATATACCACAGTAGAGAAGAACTAACATATACATGTGAAACATATATTCAGAGGCTGCCCTGCGGAGAGTCAATCAACCCCCTTTGTTTGTGGACTACAACTTAATGGCTCTAGTCTAGAGGTAATTAACAAAACTCCTTTTTACCACTTGAATTCAAGTGTTTTACCTGCTGAGCCATTATTACTTGGTCAGTTAAAGCTCAACCCTTCTTTTCAGTGGAGTTTTCAGGCTAACAAAAAAAATAAAAAAATGACAGGAAGTAATAATAGAAAAACAGCATCCTGCCACAAATTGATTTTACCTTAAGGAAATATATATTTTAAAGTAATTGCATTATGTAAAATAAATCATAAACAAAAATATACAGTGCTTTACAAAAGAATTCATAAATACACTCACCAAACCCCTGTAGAATAGATAAATATAACTCCTCTGTAAAATGAAGATTAAGTGACTTGTCAAAGATCAAGTCAAACACAAAGTCAGATCTCCTGACTCACACCAGTTCTGTACTTTTATTTAGCTATCTAAAGGCAAACAGGAGTTTAGTGAGTAGAGAATCTATAGCACCCAGCACTAAAACAAGTACTACTATAGCATCTCAAATACACATATTTCTCTGAATCTCAAGTAAATGTATTGTTCCAGGGGGTCCCAGTATGTTGGTGAAGGAATGGATATAATGAAATGTCAAAACACATCTTGTTTTAGACTTTCTTCCCCAATTGAAATGCACCACTGGAAAAAGTCTGTCTTTACTCAACTATAGTGCTATGCTTGTGTTTAAATAGCCTCTTTGTAAACCAGCAGCATTTGTAAAAGGTTAGTGCTATATAATTTTGTGGAGGTTTTTTTATACATTTGTCTCCTATACAGCAAGTTGTACCTCTAGAAGGCGCTTCGTTGTCTCCCAAGCACCCCCTTGTGACTAGGTGTGGCTCTGCTGTGACCAGCCTCAGTTTCTCCCCTTAATAAGGTAACACTAAGGTCACATAAATATCTCGGTCAAGGAGAAACCACTCTACTTTACAGCAGTAAATAAAGCTTGCTGAAAGGAGCACTTGTACAAGGGTTTAACGGCTTTTACCTCAGAGCCTGCATAAAACTTTAAAGTCCCAAAACAAAATATCTCTAGGTTCCAGCAGCAGCTCCTTCTGCTGTAAGGCCTCAGGCAGGATAGCTTTGTAGTCTCTTTCCTGGTTGTTTAGGGTCTCTCCCAGGCAAACCTATCTGGAGAGCTTTTGCCTAGTTCAGATTTCGTAGGAGCAGCCCTCCTCTGGAGCTTCCTTTCTTCTCAGGAACTTTTTTCAGCTGAGCTCTCCTAAGCTTTTTATTAGGTCCATGTGCTTTTTAATTAACTGTCTTCTAGCTACTTAGGCAGTTAACTATCCCCAGGTAGACACAGGTTGGCTCATTCTCTTCAGTGGAGCTTGGCACAGGTAGGCTAGGCATCTGACTCCCTTAAAGGGCCAGCACTATGACAAGACCATAATAATATCTGAAATCTCCCAGTTGTAGTAAATTGCTAATAAAGCAATGGGAAAAGGATCAGTGTCAAATTTGTTTAGTCAGTTGTGTTTGCCAACATGAATCCAGCAATTTCTTATTTGAAAAACTACATCTTTGTGACTTTGGCTCACCATTCTCAAAGTAACAGAGAAACTCATCATTTCCATATATAAAAGCTAGTAACTAATTGATATTGTGTGACTATGCTACGAATCCTTGCTACAAGATGCTTCCAGTGCTAAGAATCAGAAAATGAATAATTGGACTGTACTTAGTGGGTAGGGAAAATGGGTAAAATGCTCCCTATCAGACATATCAGGGGAAAATAAAAGCTGAACATGAGCCTACAGTGGTGGACCTGAGTCATAGGAGTCCAGATTTTTAGGTAATCAATTACTTCTGCTAAACATCTGCTGTGCTCCACCCAGAAGTGGTTACATTTTAGTGGTAGGTAAATTCAGACACACACTACTGAACAACCATCAGAATAAAAAGCAATATATACTTATAAGATGCTATAAGGACAAAGTACAATCTCTCCACTCTGGCTTCCATTTCTGAGCAGATCAAACTGATCTACTGGCCTGAGCCATGTACTCTGAAAGGCTATTAAATGTTGCTATTTCAACCTCCTTCTTCCAAAATCTCTGAGTAGGTCTAGAGTCCCACAGTTTTGGTTAACTTGGGCCATATTTAGCCTTACTCCATTTCTACAAAGAAGAATGAAGGACTCTTTGAAGGGCTCTACACGTGCTAGTGAAGAGGGAACGTCATCCTTTCATACTGATGGATTCAATGATCAAAACCATAGAATAGTTATCATGGATTGCATATTTGGCTACAGTCTAAGACCAGGAAAGTTTTGCAATTACCGTATATATTCGATCATAAGCTGGCTCGTTTATAAGCCGATCCCCCCAAGATGGATAAGTAAAAATGGAAAAATCGGGGGTTGGCAAACTTTGGCTCCTGGGCCATCAGGATAAGCTGCTGGCGGGCCGAGACAGTTTGTTTACCTTGAGTGTCTGCAGGCATGGAGGTAAACCTAAGTAAACAAAGTGTCTCGGCTCGCCAGCTGCTTACCCTGACGGGCCGGGACAGCAACTGGTGGGGAAATTTGGGGGTGGGGGGGAGCGAGAAGCTGGGGAGCATGGGAGTAACCCCTGTAACCACCCCGCACATGACCCCACCACCAGCCCAGGACCCCCACACTCTCCCCATCCCATCCCTTCTCACCTTAGCTGGGGCGGGCCAGGGGAGGATGTCTCTGGCCTGGCTGGAGCTGCTCCGGCAGGCTGGGTGGCGCGACCGCAGCCTGCTGGAGCAGGCTGGGTGGGCGGCAAGGCTGCAGCGTGCTCCGGCGGGCCGGCTGGCGCGGCCGCAGGTTGCTCCAGCAGGCAGGCCAGGCGGGCAGGCCGTGGCTGCAGCCTGCCAGCCCCAGAGCTGCAGCTGCCTCGGAGGCTGGGGGGAGAGCAGCGTGGCCAGAAGCGGAGAGACTCTGGCCCCGCCTCTTCCCTTCTGGCTCTGCTGGCTGTGCTGCCTCTCCTTGCCCCCTCTGTCGGGGGGAGGGGCTGTGTCCCACCTCTCCCTCTCCTCTATACCCGTTCATAAGCCGACCCCCTTTTCTTTTGCTTCCCTTTTTTACAAAAAAAAAATTTGGCTTATGAACGAGTATATATGGTAATCTCTGCTTTGATTGTCAGTTGCTAAATGACTAATACTATGATACTAGTCTCATTCTTATTGGCTAGCTCTTTTGTGCAGCAGCTTTCTTCATTACAAGTGAACTCCAAGATCCAAAAACACGATAATTCATTAATCTCATCAAAGCACAGATGTACTTGAAGTAAATAAGATAAGAAACTGTTGGATATAAAGAGGAAATATGCTATGCTTTCTCATTTCAAATAGGGCTATTGCATAGCATTTCTCTTTACAAAATAAGGAAATGTTAGTCAAAAGTTTTAAAAATGCACAGTCGTGTTTATAACTAATTAACATAATCAGATAAACTGCTTTCAAGGGCTACTAAATGTTTACTGAAGGAGAGGATATCTGGTACCTGGACTTCCTTAGGCACATGGGAGATACCACTTCTACAGGTACCACTTGCTGAAAATAGATCAGTTCACCAATAGTTATGAAAATAGATTTATTTGCACTTTAAGGTATATGCAGCATGACACCCCTAGATAGGTGACTGTCTGTGAATACTGAACCCAAGACCTCAGGATCTAAAAACATAAGCCTCTCCTGCATGAGGGTAAGACTATGTCTACATTACAAGTGAGGGGTGTGATTCCCCTGCTCCTGTATATATACACATTTGCACGCTAGCTCTCAATGAACTAGCACAAGTATAAATAACCACGTAGCTATGGTAGCACAGGTAGCAGCAGCAGAAGCATGCTTGAGCCATGCCACATAACAACCCACCTGAAACTGGTAGGTATGTACCCGAGTCATGCCTCCGCTGCCATACCATGGTTACACTGCTACTTATATTTGGACTCATCTGTAGTTTAGACATAGCCCACGAACAAGGTCCCTTAGTGTAAAGGCTGTAAGAGACCCATAAAGCTCTATATATGGATAAGCCACCAGCAGAGGACAGAGAACCACTGTGTTAGCACAGGTTACATCTAATAGAGTGAGAGGAGAGAATGTGTTTTGGTGACGGAAATAATGGGTCAGACATGGATGGAGAGAAGAGGAAGATAAAGAAATTGAAACAGGGAGTAAGCAACAAAAGGCACACAAAATTTTGATTAGGGCATTTAGTTTAATTTATTTACGCTTTTTTATACTGTTGTACTTCCTGTCAGATGTCATCCATTTGTGTGAGGCTGGGAGCAAAGGTACAGGAGAGCTATGTTAGTCTGTAATCACCACTTTCCAATTATATGATTTAGATTTAGAAACAGGATTTTAACTTTAAGCTTTGGTCCTTTGAATCCCCTGTGACTAGCCCACGTGAATGGGCAAGGGAAATGGGGGGGCTGGGGTGGGGGAGGGAAATGCAGAATTACTTTCATTGTTCCCTAGACTTTGTGTGGTTGGAGAGTGAAACCACTGCTTTTACTAGCAATGCAAGCAATACTAACCTGCCCAGAGAGGGAAGCAGGGTGTGGGTGAAGACAAAGCACAGCTGTAGTATATACCTCCCTGGATACCCAGGAGGCATTTTTGGTTGACTCAGTCAGAAGTGCTTCCTGGGACTCCCACTGTAGTATAGCAGCTGCACATACCTCCCACATACAATGCAGAGCTGTGCCCTAAGCCATGATATATGATTAAATTGAGAATCTTTGACAAGTCTCTGCATTTGCACCACTTCCTGTACCTTTTGTAAAGACTAATGAAAAAAATAGCATACATATCTTGAATGTTTTCTACAGTCATTCATAGGCAGATATTATTGGGTAACCTTTACACTGTTTTAAGTAACATTTACTTTGTTTTAAGTTCATTGTTCTGTTTCAGTTAAAACTGACAACAGTATTTAGCTTCCCATCTCTCCATTCTTACACACATATCAGTACTTCTAATTTCAGCATCACTCCTTTCTTCTATTTATGCTTCTTTGTTAGAAATTGCAATATTTCTAGGTTTTCCCCAAATGTTAGGCATAACACTGCAACAGAATTGTAGCTGGTATATTTTGAGAATAAAAACATTCTCCAGTTTACCATTTTCAAATTATGTGCTAGATTATGAACTCTTTACACAAGTGAACAGTTACACAAGTACTGTAATCCATATTGATTTCAGTGGTACTACTTGTATGAGAAAATGGTTGATAATCAGCCCTATGCTATTTGCCTGTCAACATAAATCTCAAGTGGAAAAAAAAACATAACAATTTGAAAGAAAGTTACATGAGGGTCATATTATGCCCAACAAGTTTAAAAATCACTGAAATATCTGTTTTTTTCTGTAACTGTGTGATGTTAAAGTATGACTAGAACGTTATAATCAAAGAGCTACTCAATAGATACAAATACTTTCTTAATTATGTCCATTCCACAGCATTTACACAGGGAAATAAATTAATTGATACACATGCTACATAAAGCTATAATATATACATACCAGTTTTGGGGTTTATTGAAAAGAATCCCTGTGGGTTTCCACTTGTAATCTTGTAGGTCAACTTTTCACTAGAGCTGGAATCAGGATCAAATGCCTCAATCTGAATGACAGATACATCCTTAGGTGAATTCTCCAAGACTTCTGGGTAATAAACAGGTTCTGTTGTCTGCGGAGCATTATCATTAACATCCCCAACTTCTATGTAGATTTCAATGAAGGAAGATAGAGGCACAACACCCTGGTCTGTTGCGTAAACAGTTAACCAGTAATGTGAGGTAGTCTCACAGTCCAGCAGATCAGCCGTCTCTATTACACCTGTTCAACAGGAGGGAAAAAAGCAACAATATTAAATGCCCCATAAGTATAAAAAGTAAGTTAGAGAAAAATAAAAAATAAAAACACCAAACCCAATACAAAACTCACAAATGAATGGCACAGATTCATCAGCCTGTGTATGTGTGTGTGTATATAGGGTAACCTGAATGTTTAAAAATGAACATCCTTAATTAGTATTAAAAGGGTCTGAATTTTTATACTGTATTGTTTCAATATTTATAAATCTATTTTCTTTTTAACCCCATTGAGAATTATCTGATCATTTAACATCATTCCTGAAAGTATTTCTGCCCAGAAGATATTAATTACGAGTTATTTGCAGTCTTTGGGACTTGATTTTACCCTCTTAATTCATCACTTCTGACAATGAAAGTTTAACAC
This sequence comes from Macrochelys suwanniensis, assembly GCA_033296515.1. Classification (NCBI taxonomy): domain Eukaryota; kingdom Metazoa; phylum Chordata; order Testudines; family Chelydridae; genus Macrochelys; species Macrochelys suwanniensis. The sequence continues at coordinate 82,213,893 of CM065779.1, forward strand.
TGTATTAAATTATCTAACTGATTTAGTGCCAAGGTTTTGAACTATTTACCACCATTTAAATTAGTGAGAACCTATTTAAATTTGGTGACATACACACTCATATGTATCTATGTGTCTGTGTGAATTATGTAAATGAATGTTTCTTTATGTGTATAAATACTTGAATCCACATACACAACCCTTTTGAGAAATCTGAAAATAGAGAGGTATATGTTGCCCTTCTCAGCCTTAGCTACAGTGTTTGCAGTTACTTTGGCAAATGAAGGTGCTCCTCTTACCCTCATTGTGTACCCCTAAAAAGAATGACAATTCACTATTTCTAAAGAAACAGAGAAGCAGCTACAGAATACACAGACTTAACACAATTTATATCCCAAATCTACAGGAGCTTGTCTGAACAAGGATCTCAAAATCTGACCCAATGAGGGGAAAATACATACAGAGCTATTTTACAAGTATCTTACTGCCCAAGGTAAAATTATAATGTATATGTTTCCATGCCAAGAATGTGGCATATGATGTAAATTATTTGACAAGTGGGATAATATCAAAATGTTTCAAAGAACAAGACATGATAAAATCATTTCACCCTCTTTTCTTTGAGCCAATCTTTCTTACATCATCCAGACTGTCTTCTCCCAGGCATTATTTCTAGCTAGACCCAAAGAGGACCTGACATAAAAATACCTTAATATCTACAAAGAGAGGGACCAAAAAAAAGCAACAGAATGTGATAATCATAAAGGGGTATTGTGAAGGCCGGTCATTATTAATCATTATCATTATTGTTTATGTTACAGTAATGCATAAAGACCTAATTGTGACTGGAACCCAAATGAGCCAAAACAGTGACATGCCAGCTAGGTTTGGGACTGTGAACATATTTACATGATGTGCATGTAGTATTTTCTCCTATCCTGTGCCTATCTGTTCTGCTCATGCATGCTGTCAGTAAAATGGGATCTAGGTAAATACACATTTATGAGTGTACCTTCGGAGGCATGATGTTTGTAAAAATAGTACTGCTGTATTTCCCTTGCTTTAGATGCACTGTAATCCCCCTCCCTTCATTAAACGTAATCAATGTTTGCTTTTCATGGGTGGGGGGAGGCATATTACCCCTCACCAAAACAAAGAATGTTACTCTAAGGGTACGTCTATACTACCAGGCTGATTCAGCGGGTAGTAATTGATCTTCTGGGATCGATTTATCGCGTCTCATCTAGACGCGATAAATCGGTCCTGGAAGTGATCGCCGTTGACACCGGTACTCCTGCTCCGCACAAGGAGTAAGCGGAGTCGACGGGGGAGCCTGCCTGCCACGTGTGGACCCGCGGTAAGTGCTGTTTAGTTCGAACTAGGATACTTCGACTTCAGCTACGTTATTCACGTAGCTGAAGTTGCGTATCTTAGTTCAAACCAGGGGGTTAGTGTGGACCAGCCCTAAGAGGTTTAAACATTGTTAAATGTATATCTTCAGATTATGTATCTGAGGACAAATTATGGTCTAAACATAATTGCCATTGAGGTCCCATTAGGAGTAGTATGAACATATCAGAGAGCATAATTTAGCCCATGAAGAAGATAATACGATTAACAGTTTCTCAAACCCCTAATTGTGTCTTTGTCCTTATGGGAAATTGCATGAGAGTCTGATGATGAAAACCCTGAATCCAAAATGATAGCAGAGTTATCTTCTGGAAAAGCTAGCTTCTAATACAAGAAAGAAAATTCAAGTAACCTTTTATTGTTAAAGCAGAAATGCACATAATTTCAAACACAGTATTCAACATTTTAGAATCACCACCAGATGTCACTATGGAAACTGGTTGTGTAAAATGTAGAAAGCGGTAGGGCTGGGGTAAACAGAAGGGCAAATAAGAGTTCTCTATATTAAAACAGAAACTGATATTCTGTATAGGATGGTCTTGAAAACAAAATAGATAATAGTGGCTGTCTAGTTACATTTTTTTGCAGAGGAATCCACTAATACCAGCAAAGTACTGAAAAGATAACGTATTACTTTAAAATAAACTGGTATTTTATATTTTCCACTTTTCAATTTTGTATTTGTTTACCTAGAATTTTCTTTCAAACAACACAAATAATAATCATATCCAATCACTATATCTCCGTTAAGCAGTTGCCAATTAGCTGTGGTCTTCATCCTGCAAGCATAATTTCTAAATATCGCAGAGAACACAAACAAATTCTTTTTAAGTGTATGTGTGTGTGTCATCTGTATTCCCCCTGAATTTCCAGGATCTATTTCTATTATTTACTCCTGTTGTACTTTTTATGTCTTTTTACTTATTAAGAAGACTTACTTGAGAGTTAATGAACCAGATTAAGAACCCTGACTTCACTTTTAACCACAGAATTTCCATAGAAACCCCATGTGTTGAATGTGGCATGCAAGAGTTTCAGTTGTACAATCTGGGCAGGCTGTGCCCTTATTTATCATGTGGCAACTTCGCAAAAGCTACATGCCCTACTGACCATAAGGCTAGATTACATTAATTCCCTCCTAGCAGGACTTCTCTGTCACTGGCAGCTTGCAGAGAATGAAGTGGCATGCTTATTTATTGGGTTGAGCAACTATTACCATAATATGCCTCCCCTGCATTCTTAACACTGGGTATCTCAAAATAAAATGGCAGATTAATTTTAAAATGGCCCTGTGTGTTTTTAAAGCTCTCGGAAGGGTAGACTTTAACTTTAAGACAGCCCTCCTCGAGGCACTCACCCACCCCCTTTTAAAAATTCCATGATTTCTCCTTAGTTATGGTGACTCCTAGCTACAGATAGTGTTGAAGTCTTGCTCCCTTGACATCTCTCTCCAACACCGGAAAACTTGAAATCAACTATTTAAACAAGAAAAATGTTAATCCACAAAAACAAAAGAAACCTAGATTCAGAAGGGAACCATATAAAATAGGCTGCTAACTTTCTAATTGCAGAAAACCGAACATCCTTGCCCCACCCCTTCCCCAATGGCACCCCCCCTTCTCAAAGGCCCCATCCCCCCGCTCACTCCGTCTCCCCTCCTTCTTTTGCTCACTCTCCTCCACCCTCGCTCACTTGCTCATTTTCACAGGACTGGGGCAAGGGGTTGGAGTGCAGGAGGGGTTGGGGCACGGGCTCTGGATGGCGCTTATCTGAGGCGACTCCCTGGAAGCAGCAACATGCTCCTCCAGCTCCTAGGCACAAAAGCGGCTATGGGGCTCCGCGTGCTGCCCCCGGCGCCACCCCCATAGCTCTCATTGGCCACAGTTCCCGGCCAATGGGAGCTGCCGAGCCGGCGCTTGGGGCAGGGGCAGCGCACGGAGACTCCATGGCCATCCCTCCACCTAGGAGCCTGCCGGGAGCTGTGTGGAGCTAGTCAACCTCGCTTTTAAATGCCCGGTCATTTAACGGCCGCCGACTTTTAACGGCCTGGTCACCAGTGCTGACGGAGTCACCAGGGTCCCTTTTCAACCAGGTGTTCCAGTAAAAAATCAGACACCTAGCAACTCTAATAGAAAAGATTATCAGGGTAACAACTAGAAACATGACACTCCTGAAAATGTTAGCACATTTATTTTTAGTTTTATTTCAAATTCGGTCTGGGTCCATAAGATGATTTCTACAAACTCTTCACTATGACAAAGCTATGATTTTTGTGAAAATTTACAATGACAAACCTACAGCGCTACTGATTAATTAACCAGTGAACAACTCATCTAGCACAGATGTCTACCCAACAGGATAGTGTTGGCTTTCTGAATTCTTCCAATTTTAACTTGCTCTAGGGTCACCTGCACTGTAAGTCTGTATTAGTGATTAGCATCCGGAAACCTGAGCTACCTAAGCTGACAGTGAGAGTGAAATGAATCATTCTTTCATTTTTTCATGTTGGAACAAATCCCAAACTGTTGAACAAATATTTCTTCAATAGGACTGCTGTTTAAAAGTTTGAATCAGATTAAACAAGTGTGAAAGAAGTTCATTCTATGGAACAGTTGAGGAAACAATAACACTAATATCTGTATTGGGACCTGAACTTAATGTTAAAAATAAAACATTACCTGATTCGAAGATTTCTCAAATTTGCAAACAAAATATAGCAGAAATACAAACTTCTCCACCTCCCTACACTGCAGAACAGGTATCAGTGACAGGCACATTAGCGAGGATAGATACCTTATTAAAAATGGACGCATATACATTCTAAGAATTAAGTTAGTCTGACAATACTAAAAATGAAGGTACAAAGAGTCACTGCTCCAGTATACAGTACGTGCAAAAGGGGGATGGATATTGGAGGGGTGAGTGTGTGGGACTCAGCTTTCCCCCTTCACACCAGGCCAGCTCTGAGGAGTACATCTTTCAAAATGGGGCAGAGCTACTAATCCAATGTGCACTCCCCCAGAGGAATTCTGGCTGTGACAAGCCAGAATTTTTCCAGGGCTCCCCCTACAGAAATATACAACCCAAAACACATTCAATAGTTTAAAAATCACAGTCCAGTCTGTATCAGAAACTATGCACAAAACCACACCTTAAAATCTCTTACCAGCCTCTCTCCTTCAGATCTGACCTTAAACGTTTTAAATCACCAATAAAAAATGACACTAACAGTCCCACTTTAAATCTCAAAGGACACTGGGCCACACAAAAACACACACAATTCAATAAAATTTGCAATCTCTGTTCATGAAGTTATAGGCCTGGAACAGATCAGCTAAACCAGGATGAAGATGCTTTTCACAAAGATAACAATATTTTCTTCCCTATCACTGGTCCAGGACCAGTTCTCCCAAAAGTGTATTGGTCCTTAAAGGTCCTGTGCTGGTCTGCCAACTATTCCTCTTTGCAATTTTTACTATATTATTCTAGTAGCCCATCTCACACAGAGTTAGAGCAGACAAACGCTTTATGCTAGCTAGACTAATGCTTTATGCCATTTGAAAGCCAGCATTCTAAGCTTTCAGACAGAGTAAATCATTGGATTAGAGCTCCAGTGGCTTTCAAGAGAGCAATCACAAAAATTATGTTTGACTTCAAATACTAAGAAGAAGAAAGAATCAAAAAGGTGTGATTTCTGGTACCTTGTGACCGGTCATGGCCAGTAAATAAATGCTCTTTCCACTGGGATAGCTGTGGGTAGAGTTTCCATCTCTTCACCAGTATGAAATATATATATAGTTTACAAGGTATCAGGTCTTAAGCTACATGAGAACTACATGTACCCCTCCATCTTCCATTGCTTTTTTGGCATTGGGTCCAAGAACAAATATAGCAAGTGTTGGACTTTAGACAAATGTAAATTTCAATTCCTGATTGTGCTACACTTAACTCTAATCCATGCTGCAAATCCATCACTTTAGCAAGTGCTTAATTCACATAAGTATAAAACATTCACCACCAAATAGAGTTTGGGATATATATTTCTGATTTTTTTCCCTTAACACACCTCCAACTGACCTGCTCTCATGACAAAAGATGAAGACGCTGAAGGACGATTTTTCATATCACACTGACAGTAAAGCCAGTATTTCAGAATGTAAGTTATTAGAAAGAAGAGGAAAGATAGAATATCAAAATATCATACTGTGCGAGATTCTCGTTTACATTAAGGCAAGCCTTTTACATCAATCTGGCAGTATAATGAGGTCTTAAAAGTGGGACTAAGTTACACTGACAACTACTGAAAGGTCTTTTTACACTGCCAGGGTGGTATAAAGCAGGGATTTGGAGCAATCAAATTTTTGAATTGCTCCGCTCCAGCTCCGGGCATAAAGCTACTGCTCCACGCTCCAGCTCCGCTCAAAAGCCTTGGTATAAAGCAGTTTTAACGTAAACAAGAAACTGGCCCTTTATAACAATCACTAATATTTTCCAGTGTTGTTAGGCAATTTTTAATGGAAGGTAGTTGAATGGCCTCCCCTACATTTTAAACACTTTACTTGAGGCACTACTACTTCTTGTCACTTTCCTTTCATACAAAGGAATTTTTATCAGTGAATTCTTCACTCATTTTTGCCTAGGCAGCCTGGTAATCATGCCTTTTTTCAATGTTATGCTCCCTTCCCTATCTTGCCCCTACACCTAGTTGCATTCTCCAAAGAAGGAAAATTACCATTAAAAGTTTCTTCAGGGTTTCTGTATCTGCTAAAGAATTGTTGTCCATCAAATATAGCTATGCAGGGGGATGGTGAAATCTGCAGTTCCAAAACCCTCTTGAAAGGCTGAAGAACTTCTACAAGTAAGAAAGTAAGAACTTCTCCGAAATAAGAAAGGATATAGCCATGGGTAAGAGAATGGACACAAGAAGGAAGGGTAGTGTAGATACCAGTCTAGTAGGTGATACTGGCAGTAGAATGTTCGTGTCTAATCAGGTAAAGAATGTGAGCGAGGCCAAACAGCAAAAATTAAGATGTTAGTACACCAATACGAGGAGCCTAGGTAACAAAATGGAGGAACTAGAGCTACTAGTGCAGGAAGTGAAACCAGATATTATAGGGATAACAGAAACATGGTGGAATAGTAGTCATGACTGGAGTACAGGTATTGAAGAGTATGTGCTGTGTAGGAAAGACAGAAATAAAGGTAAAGGTAGTGGAGTAGCATTGTATATCATAGGCGCTGACTCTGTGGGTCCGATAAACACAGAGGATGGAGTGGAGGTTAAGGATAATCTAGGCATGGCCCAATATCTAAACAAATACTTTGCCTCGGTCTTTAATGAGGCTAATGAGAAGCTTAGGGATAATGGCAGGATGACAAATGGGAATGAGGATATGGAGGTAGATATTACCACATCCGAGATAGAAGCCAAACTCGAACAGCTTAATGGGACTAAATCGGGGGGGCCCATATAATCTTCATCCAAGAATATTAAAGGAACTGGCACAAGAAATTGCAAGCCCATTAGCAAGAATTTTTAATGAATCTGTAAACTCAGGGGTTGTACTGTATGACTGGAGAATTGCTAACATAGTTCCTATTTTTAAGAAAGGAAAAAAAATGATCCTGGTAACTACAGGCCTGTTAGTTTGACATCTGTAGTATGCAAGCATCTTGGAAAAATTTTTGAAGGAGAAAATAGTTAAGGACATTGAGGTCAATGGAAATTGGGACAAAATACAACATGGTTTTACAAAAGGTAGATCATGCCAAACCAACCGATCTCCTTTTTTGAGACGGCAACAGATTTTTTGGACAAAGGAAATGCAGTGGATCTAATTTACCTTGATTTCAGTAAGGCATGTGATGCGGTTCCTCATGGGACTGTATTAGTTAAATTGGAAAAGATGGGGATCAATATGAAAATTGAAAGGTGGATAAGGAACTGGCTAAAGGGGAGACTACAGCGGGTCATACTGAATGGTGAACTGTCAGGCTGGAGGGAGGTTACTAGTGGAGTTCATCAGGGATCGGTTTGGGGACCAAACTTATTTAATCTTTTTATTATTGACCTCGGCACAAAAAGTGGGAGTGTGCTAATAAAGTTTGCAGATGACACAAAGCTGGGAGGTATTGCCAATACAGAGAAGGACCGGGATATCATACTGGAAGATCTGGACAACCTTGTAAACTAGAGTAATAGTAACAGGATGAAATTTAATAGTGAAAAGTGCAAGGTCATGCATTTAGGGATTAATAACAAGAATTTTTGTTACAAGTTGGGGGCGCATCAGTTGGAAGTAATAGAGGAGGAGAAGGACCTCAGAGTATTGGTTGATCACAGGATGACTATGAGCCGCAAATGTGATATGGCTGTGAAAAAAACTAATGCAGTCTTGGGATGTATCAGGCGAGGTATTTTCAGTAGAGATAAGGAGGTGTTAGTACCGTTACACAAGGCAGTTCTGGTCTCCCATGTTTAAGAAGGATGAATTCATACTGGAACAGGTACAGTGAAGGGCTACTAGGATGATCTGAGGAATGGAAAACCTGTCTTATGAAAGGAGACTCAAAGAGCGTGGCTTGTTTAGCCTAACCAAAAGAAGGCTGAGGGGAGATATGATTGCTCTCTATAAATATATCAGAGGGATAAATACCAGGGAGGGAGAGGAATTATTTAAGTTTAGTACCAATGTGGACACAAGAACAAATGGATATAAACTGGCCATCAGGAAGTTTAGACTTAGATGAAGGTTTCTCACCATCAGAGGAGTGAAGTTCTGGAACAGCCTTCCAAGGGAAGCAGTGGGGGCAAAAGACATATCTGGCTTCAAGATTAAGCGTGATAAATTTATGGAGGGGATGGTATGGTGGGATAGCTTAATTTTGACAATTAATTGATCTTTGACTATTAGCGGTAAATATGCCCAATGGCCTGTGATGGGATGTTAGATGGGGTGGGGTCTGAGTTACTACAGAGAATTCTTTCCTGGGTGTCTGGCTGGTGAGTCTTGCCCACTTGCCCACTGATGCTCAGGGTTTAGCTGATCGCCATATTTGGGGTCAGGAAGGAATTTTCCTCCAGGGCAGATTGGCAGAGGCCCAGGGGTTTTTTAGCCTTCCTCCGCAGCATGGGGCATTGTTCACTTGCTGGAGGATTCTCTGCACCTTGAAGTCTTTAAACCATGATTTGAGGACTTCAATAGCTCAGACATAGGTTAGGGGTTTATTGCAGGAGTGGGTGGGTGAGATTCTGTGGCCTGCGTTGTGCAGGAGGTCAAACTAGAAGATCATAATAGTCTCTTCAGACCTTAAAGTCTAAAGTCTATGAGCCTTTCAAGAGATCAGGACAAAATTAGGGTTTTACTCCTAGATCAGTGAGAAGAAAACATAATTATGTGAGGAATCTTATCCTAGACTGTAATCTGCAAAGGGACATCAGCACTGATATTTCTTTTTGGAAAAAAAAAAAACTAACCTAGAGTTAAGAAAGTTCACTAGTGTTCTCCAATTAGAGCTGAGCATGGGGCCAAGTTCTTCCCTCCTTTAAACACAGGTGCAAATTTAGGGCCAGATCTTGCTCCCACTGGAGCTAATGACTTCAGTAAGAGCAGACGATTCTAAATGAATTCAAGGGATAGCATCAATCTGGAAGAATAAAATTGCTCCAAGAGCACAATATTTGAGGAATTAGGATTGCAGGTTGAGAGGTACAACCCTCTTTTTCCTTCACCACCATGGCCACATGCCCCATATTTTAGCCACTTCACAATTTTTGAGAATATCATACATGATGTAGGTTATAAAAGCCAAAATGGACTTATTTAAACTGTACTACGTTTCTCATTCTCAACAAAAAAGAACTATTGACAAAAATGTGAATTTTCAGGGTCTTAATAGTATGTCTAATTTAAATTAAATAGCCCAATCACTATGACCAAAGTCACTAATAAAGCACGAATAAATGTATAAATCTAACGAAAGGCAGACAATCTTATATACACCATTCCAAGCAATTAACAAATGCTCCAACTATAATACTCCCAATTCCCAGGGATGATCCTCCTTAAGTGTGCTTATCCATGAAAACTCTCATTAACAATATTAATGACTCTGTAATGGAAATCAAAACCTGCAATCATTTCTCGGCAAAGCATGAAAATGCAGTTTAGCAGAGCTTGCCCTGGGAATGACATTTGAAACAAACGAAGAGAAATCCCTGGCCTGGAACATGATGCTTGAAATCTGATTACAAACTTAATTAATCTTAAGTTCTAATAGGCTTGGTAAATCAAAACCTTCCTCAGCCACTTTTAAAGCCTGTTACTGCTATGTGAAGTAACAGCAGTACTATTTTGAAAACTGCGTGAACATATATTTTGATCAAATATGACCTTCAATAGACAGTCCAAATGAAGGATTAAAAATTAAATAGATTAAATCTATTACAAACCCAGAGGCATTCTTTCCCTACTGCCACTAATCTGTATTGACTGCAAAACAGTATGCTATCTTCTCCAATCTTTTAACTCATTAGTGAGACATAAAAGTACAAAACATTACTTAAGCTATATACTACCCATTTTCAAGTAGCAAAAGAAAAAAATATCCAGAGAAGGCTTTAACTTAATGTTTACTGAAATTCACTCTCTCATCCAGTCCCTCCCTGATATGTGAATGTATGCACCACTGTATTTGTCCTATGTACAATTGCCAGTATTTGAAAAATAGGTTCAAATCAGCCTGAAGGCTCACGGCCACCAGAAGACCATGTGGCTATTCTGGTTAAATTTCTGGTTTGTTCTTTTTTTGGTGTTTATTTTATTATTTTTAAGTATATGAATCACGTAGGGACAGATTCTGATATTTATATTATGCTCATTAGTACCATGCTCCTTGAGTCATACTCATGGGACTTCTGAGGAGCATGAATAAGGCTATCAAAATTTCTCTTTTCATTATAAGGGCTTCAAAACAGATACAATTTTCAGGCTGTTCTTAAAACTCCACTCTTCTACAATGACAAAGGTCCAGGGGAAAAAAATAAAGAGAGAGAGAGATCCTCCAACATTTGCATCCTCTGCCTTTTATATTAAATAATGACATCACCTTTAATGATGTTTCAGTGCAAATTATACAAAAACAATGACGGGATAATCCCATTTTATATGGTTTCGTTAAACATCCTAGTACGATTTGGATTTTCCTATGAATTCATCACCCACACCTGAACACAAAGTACATATACCCACACAGTGTCACCTCTCTGATTCAAATAATCTGGAATTCTAGCTCCTGTTTTTGTCTTTCTGGTGCAGTTTGGAAGAAGTGTGGCCCATACCACTATCAGATTAGATGGGAATGTTTGCTGGCCTGCTCCTCCTCTGTCTTGGCAAGACATATTTCTGTCTCTCTCTTCCTCTTCACATAATTCCCACTTTTGACTCTTCCTGTGCCATTCCCCCTTTCCTAAACTCCCTCTGCATCTTTCTGCGCAGTTTATGAGTTCCTCCTAAAGCATGATCTCCCCCTGGCCCTAACCTTAAGGTTGCTGCTGCCACTGACAAAGACTGGTTTGGTGGGAGAAAGCTACTGATGCCCATTTACCACCTCCTCATCCTATGTGCCTCACTGAGCTGCAAAGTTACTAAGAAGACAGCAGCACCAACAGGGTGAATAAGTGAAGACCATCTGGAAAAGGAGGAGAGGCAGTGTCTGTCTGCTGTTCAGCAGTCTCAAGAGGCTTCAAGGAGGAACATCACAACTGTTTCCCCCTCAAGTAGAGACACAGACAAATCAGGAGAGTTGGCACGTGTGATTCTATGTGTTATGTGTCTTTTAGAGCCTCATACTCACTGTCAGACATGGTAAAGGAAAGCAAGGTAGATGGACAGAAGGCAAAACATTTCATTTAATGCAGGGGTGGGCATCCGGCCCTTCAGACTTTTTAATCCGGCCCTCAAGCTCCTGCAGGGAGCGGGGTCGGAGGCTTGCTCCACACAGCTCCTGGAAGCAGCGGCACGTCCCCCCTCCGGCTCCTACGCATAGGGACAGCCAAAGGGCTCCGCACTTTGCCCCCGCACCAAGCACCACCCCCACAGCTCCCATTCACCAGCAAATGGGGCCAATGGAAGCTGCAGGGATGGCGCCTGCGGACGGGGCAGCGTGCAGAGCTGCCTGGCCGCGCCTCCACGTAGGAGCCGGAGGAAGGACATGCCACTGCTTCCGGGAGTTCCTTGAGGAAAGCGCCGCCTAGAGCCTGCACCCCTACCCCCCTCCCACACCCCAACCCCCGCCCCAGTCCTGATCCTCCTCCCGCCCTCTGAACCCCTCGGTCCTACCTTCCTTCACCCCAGAGCCCACACCCCCAGCCAGAGTCCTCACACCCCCCACCCACACCCCAACCTCCTGCCCTAACCTGCAGCCCCATGCCACACCCTGAACTCCTCATTTCTGGCCCCACCCCAGATCTCATACCCCCAGCCAGAGCCCTCCTCTGCCTCCCGCACCCCAACCCACAATTTTGTAAGCATTCATGGCCCACCATACATTTTCCATACCCAGATGTGGCCCTCAGGCCAAAAGGTTTGCCCACCCCCGATTTAATGTATTTACCTATATTTCTAACATACAGAGATAACACGTTTTAGTCCAGTATATTCTGTTCTTTACAGTGTGTAAAAAATGTAAAATGAGTACTACTGTAAAGTTATAGCCAATTTCATGCTTCTGATCCTTTGAAAATTTATAAATTGTCTAGAAGATTTGTTAGACTAGATTATGCCTGACTGCACCAAGGGTGGGTAAGAGAAAGGGAACACCCCGAGCCACAGCCATGGACAGACACAGTCTTGTATGCCAGAAGGAGTTCTACCTTTGGAAGGAAGTCTGAAACTATTTAACCTACAGAATTCCCAAAAGTAAAAATCTTTCATGCCCTCAATCTTGGGTGGTGCAACTCCCCACACCTCCCAATATGAGGCATTCCTTATAAGGTACAATTGAGCTCTTTGTCTGCAGTTTTGCTAAAACAACATCCAAGAGTAATGTCAACAAAACTACACATTATTTGTCCAACCACATAAAAACCCCCACCACATGATCTTACTGGATCTTTAAACTAGGCAAAACGATTGCCCCTAAGCACTTAAGCTGTAATGTCCTGTCATGGAGACAAGGAACTATTCAGCACTTAAAATGTCAGTTGAAAAGACCAAAACCTCGGTCCTGTGAACTCCTTGAAGCAATCTCCTGCTAAAGAAGGAATGGAATGAGATTCCTTTTGCTAAAGTAAAATGTCAGCTTGTCTACTGTATAAACAGGGCAGAGAGCCAAAAGAGGCACAGTCTAACTCCTAAAATGCTGAAGATCTGTGGTGGGCAATGTGAGCTTTTAAAAATAACATACAAGCTGACTTAAATAATGTCTTGATAGCACAACCGAGCCAAAAAATGCTGGCCTTTCCCTTTCTTTACTTATATCATATATATACATTGAATAGAAAGCATTATTTGATATTTTTTTCTGAAGAATAAGGAGCGATAGCCATGCAGAAAATATTTGCTCTTGAATGCTAGGCAGTTTAAGGTTTATCATCAATAAAGTTGGATTACTCAGGTAAATCACTTATCAGATTTCTTAAATCTGATTAAAAATTGCCCTTGTTTCAAAATGTAACCTTTATTTGCAATTTTTGAATTACACGTGTACATGCTGTTTCCTCTGCTCTAGAAACTTCTAAATGGGCATAAATAGGGAGACTGGTAACTTAGCAACAGCCAGCCAATGTACTGCCTTCTGCATAACTCATGCAAATTAGTTGTTTGCAAACTTATATGAAAAGTATGAATGTGCATAATTAATAAATCAATTTAGTTTTAAATATTTTCACTGATTTGTATACTTCCTTGACACTTCAATGGCTCATTTATTTTATGTCTGAGCAAAGATGAACTTTACAACAACATAAAACAGTTCTAATTTGTTAAAGAATTGAATTGCATTATCATTTTAAATGTATTCAAGTTGTTTGTATTTTAATGCTTTCAAAATCAATTTAAAAGCCTGATAAAAAAGGATGTAACCCAACAATGCAGTGGGCTGTATATTTAGGGATTCTCTAATTTACCACAGCAGTCCTTAGATAATATTACCTCATCATCTTTCAGGTAATCTTATTTTTTCTTCAATTTTGATAATTTTTGGTCACATTTATGTTTAAATTTTATAATTAAATAAAATATACCCTACTTAATTTAATAAGTTTTCTATGAACTGGTCTTCTGAAGCATTGCAGATTCAATATTCCTCCCTCAATTAGTCAGGAGAAGAAGAGTATAACAATGCTTAAAAAATTCTTTCCTAGACTTTCCAATCTCTGCTTCAAAGAACTCTCAGAAGAATGTTTTGCTGGTGCACCTAGGAATAAATAAAGCAAGGGCAGGTTTATATAATTAATTCACTTTGAAATAAGAGTATACTTAAATTACAATTTCTTTTTCAGCCTTAAACAAAGACATAGTAAACATACAAAGAAAATCAAATGGATGTCAACAAAGATTTTTTAGTTACCGCTAAAGATGATTCTTTAATACAGCTGTATATATACATTCATGCTAAGATCTACCTACGCCAGTTACTAATATATCCTGCTTAGACAGGGTTAATAAATGAAAGAGGATACTGGTAACTGTTCTGATGGTCCTTGAGAATATCAAATTGCTCATTCTTTAGTATACATAACTTTCTCAGTTTCTAGTAACTAATCACTAGCAATATCAGCAAATCTGATAGAGTTGTAGTGCGTCTGCACTAATAAATTCATTAACAGGTAGATGACAGTTCTATTCTGCAACTGAAGGGCCTTCACAGCATGCCTGAACCTTCTCCTCTTCTAAATAGGAACAAGTGTGTGAGAGCAGGGGCGAGGGGGCAGAACATTACTCCAGAGGAATGAGGTGCTTGAGTAGACAGTATGTATTAGCCATTGGTGCAGTTGGGGACATATACTTTTTGCATCAGAAAAATACACTCACACGCCTGTTTCATAAGATGATTTTGCTTTAACACAATACTTGCTAACTACTGCATATTCCTCTACAATATATAGTGACCTGTACAGAAAAATATAAGCAACATTTGCATGATCATATGTAATGCTCGATTTTAAAACTAACTGAAGAAAGTAGAACCTCAATATTAATAAAATAAAACGGTTCAAATTCAGTCCTGATTTATACCTCAAACAACTCCACTGAACTTAGTGGAAAAGAGAGTAGAATTTGGTCTAGTGTCAACACATTAAGTAACTGTGATGTGAGAACATATTTTTCAAAGCTGTTAAATGTTGCAAACTGCTATATCAGTGGCCCCCAAACTTTTTCCGTCACCTCCCCCTCCGCCCCGCCCTTATCAATAATGGAACCTGTCTGCCTCCCCCCCCCCCGCCAACTGTGGTCAGGAGCTGTAGCCAGGAGCAGAGCCAGGACTGCAGCTGGGAGCCAAGGCCGGGAGCAGAATGTGGGTGCAGAATGTGGCTGGGTGGCACTCCCTCTCTCCACCCTCCCTTCATACTGTATGAAAATGAGACTATTTCTGCATATTGTTACTATAATAGAAGAAAGCCCCCTTAGTAGAATTATGTACATCCGTATCTGTTCTGAAACTTTTTATTAAGGCAAAGATACCATGAAACATGAAAATATTACATTTTACATTACTTATACAGGATCAGGTTAATATTTAAAGAACCTAGCTAAAGAGACAGGCTTCAAACCTTGACAGCCTCAATACCACAAAGTAAAGCAATTGAAAAATGCATACACAGTAAAATGTTGCTTCCAAACAAAAATGGACAACCCAGAATGCTCCAGCATGTAGTTAAACCCCAAACCCTGACATAAAACTTAAGAGGCAGAACTGTTTGTGACTACTTTACTTCTCTACTATGAACAGATGGTAGCAAGATAAATTGTGTTCAAATATGGAGGAAAGAAAGGAACAGTCACTATGGACCGGCACTACATGTTGCTCAAACAGTCCAGAACAAGTTGGAAACAGTGGTACGGAAGAGAAATACTGGAGTCAGCCAATGGCTAATTAAAATTACACTTTAGTTGAGCTCATAAAGATGATACGAACTTTTAAAGCTAAAGTTGGTTAAAACTGAGCATTAAGCTAAGAATACACTTGTAAACATTAAGAGACTTTACAAATCTTAGTTAAGACTAAAAAAAGTAAAACTATACATCAGCAAAAAAGAGTGATCACATTGCTTTCATTCTTACACAAAAAGTCAAATTAATTTTAAATTTTGTGCATAGCCCAATGAGAAAAATAAATATAAGAATTTTATAAAATTATGTTTTTTAAAATAGCCTTTTAAAAAGTTGTTCACAAAAATTATGGGTCATCAGAACCACATCTGGGTTAAAAGAAAAAAGATTGTTAGGGTACAAAGTGAGCATGCATTCAGAGAAATGGGGGGGAAAGTTGATGCAATCAATCAGAAGATCCCTGATGCGGCTGCCTTAGAATTCAGCCTATTACTTCCAGTTCAGGAAATCTTTTGGGACAAAGGCAGACAGCTCCTATTGTCTTTCTAGTTTACGGTTATTTTAATAGCTCCAGCTTATTTCTGTCAACTACGCTACTTGTATGTCAGATTTTTGGACAAGCAGTATAATTGCTATACCAGAAACAGTTTATACTGCTGAAACCTTGACGTAGAGAGGCATACAAAACTTATTAGTGTATAATAAATGAAATGGTAACTATTATACTGCTGGGAAAATGTAGTGAACCACAGACAAGTGCAACCTGATTTCTTGGCAGAAAGGGGAAGGAAAAGAAGCTTTTGTTATGGCATGGTCAATCAACATGATTTTAAAAAAGAGAGAGAGGCCTGAAAGCCACGGTTATGCTACTGTAACAATGAAGCAGTACAATGGTAATATTATTGAACAAACAAAAATTACCACAAGACTTTGGGCCAAATACTGGTCACCTGACATACTAAAGCATTCCAGCTAACTTTATTGGGACTATTAATGAGAGTATGTTCTCATGATTTGGCACAATCTTTGCTCCAATTATTCTCACTGGCATTCAGAACACATTCTTGTCTTCAGGGACAGACAAAACTGGTATCTACATCTAGATATACAAACTTCCCAGACATACTGCTATTGTTGTCACCATCGTTTTTATAAAAGTCCTGGGAAGAGGTAAACTAAAGGTAATGCACCATCAGTGAAAACAATATGGGTCTGTTGCAAATCTGAGGAATCCCAGAATGTGAAACTCTGCATCTTTCAAATCAACTGAGGCCAGAAAGCTTCTTTTGTCAATCACAGCTATGGTGGCTTGGAAGGATTCCTTTTGAGCTTCTGATATTTCTCAAACTGATTCAGCTACTTTAAATCTCATCTTCTGTGTGAACACTTCCAGTCTGAACAACAGCTAAGGAAGAACACACATGGGTGTGCACTGCTTGCAGTCATGTCCCAAAACTCATAGAGCCAAGGCTGTAGATGACAAGCTTTGAGAGTGTGTGGTGAGACGGTTGCTGAGGAAGCATGTTCACCAGGGATACTAGTTTTCTGTGATAAAAATCCCAAAATTCTCAGATTTTTTTTTTTAAAAAAAATCCGCATTTTTCTGCAATTAAAATGAAATGCTAAACTTTAGTTTTCCTAGCCACAATATACATAGCTATCAGTTGAACACAATGTTTTATTGATATGTTTGCCATTTTAAAGCAAATTCAAAGCCTACCAGTGCCATCAATCATTATAAAATAAAATTAATAGAATTGCTACTTGTATTTCTTACCTATACCAAATACTTCTCTGGCTGTCAGCCCCGGGTGGCAGGGCTCAGGCTGAGGCTGTCAGCCCTGGTTCAGTTACCGGAGAGCCAGATAATGGAGGCTAGAATAAATAGGGTTTTACTGTCAATGTTTTTATTTTTTCACAAATTTTATCTTTTCTCTGTAAAAATACAAATTCCTCTTTTTTCCATGACAAATGGATTTCTAGGATCCCTGGGGTTCACCTGTGTCAAGACAGCTCAGAATTTAGTAGTACTTTTGGATAAGGAAGTCCCAAGTGATTTCAGTGGCCAAAGTGCTTTTTTCCATATGAGCTTAGCATGATGGTCAAAACCATTGCTCTCAGGTTTGGGCCTGGCCACAGTTATTCCTACCTGTGCTGCTGTAATATACTTTACATGGGACTTCCACAAAGGCCATTCAGTAGCTTCAGCTGGTTTAGCAAGTAGTGGTCTAATTGCTTAGTGGGGCTGGTCACAGGAAGGTCATTATAGCAGTGCTCCTTAGACTGCTTTGGGTTCCTATTGGTTTCCAGGTACCAATCAAAAGTTCAGTGTGTCCACATCAGCTATGCGAATTGTGCTTTGAACTGTCACCGTTTTGCCCCATAGTCACGCTAGGGCTGTCTGGAACATTTTCAGTTGCAGAATCCTCTGGATAACTTCCCACAGTTCCCAGCACAGTATCCCGTTTCTGAGAGCTATGGAGAGATATCAACAACTGCTGGTGTCCTGTGGAACAGCAGGAGGACTACTTGAACCATTCATGCTATTTACAACCTGCCACCTATATTCACAATGGCACTAAAACAGAGCAAACTAACAGTGTTTCCCGCATTTGCGGCATCTGTGCATCTGGATGTGAAGGTGTTTTACACAAGAGCTAGGAGGATCAAGTAGTTCTTAGTACAGTCAATTTCTTTTGTCTATTCAAGAGCTAAAAGTCCCTAGAGATTGGTACATCTGGGGTCCAGTGACTCTGGGAGCCACCTCCATCAATGTTTTGACAGAGTCCAAATACATTAACCTTCAAAGGCATCCATTTATTTCCTCAGGCTTTTACTTACAGGATCTAGATAGATATATTTTTATTCATATAATCACTGTGGATTTTACTCTTGAATTAATATCTGTTACACTAATTTGTATTATTTACTTCTATACAGGAGCTTTTAAAACAAAGCCTTGTGTAAAAATAGTCTGCGGTTTGCTTTTGAATTAGGAGAGAAAGTATTTAAAGGGATGTAGGCAAATAGCTTACCTTGATAACGGGTTTTTTTAGGTCTTGATGATTAATTAACAAGTGAGAAATACTCTACATATCTAAACAAATTCTTAGGGATGCACTGAAGAATCAACAGTGAACTTGTAGAACATAAAAGAGTTCATTATACCAGGTAAATATGACTTACAGCATCAAATGTATTAATTAATTCAATGGGTATTAGTTAAAAGTTGGCTACAATCCTTTTAAAGCAGACACAGTGGATAGCAAGTTTGCAGGGCTCTGTTCAATACATGTAGGGCTTTTATTATTAATTTCATGGGGGGGGTTATTTTTAGCAATTTTTGAGTTTTAGATGCATGTCCAAAAATCAAGGTTTTTCAGGCCTTTCTCTTTGTATATATATACATTAATGAGAAATGTATATACATTATTCATTACAATACTATATATCAGGGATGGCCAAATTTACTGACCTTCCGAGCGGCATACGATGATCTTCAGAAGCTCGAAAGCCAGGGTGCGCCTGACAGGGCTCCGGGCTTCAGTCCCACGGAACACGCCTGCTGAAGCCCAGAGCCCCAGCAGGTACTTCCCATGGGTCTGAAGCCCCACGAGCTACCTTCCTGCTGAACAGAAAACCCTACTTCTACCACCCTGCCACTGGGCAGATGGCCGGAGCTCCCCAAAACAGTCTGGTCAGTGGAGGATGGGGGAGGAAGCATGGGGGGGCTCTGTGAGCTGTACTTGAACTGTAAAAAAAACTGTAAAATGCGGCTCATGAGTCTGCTATATACTGTAATAAGTAATCTTTTTGTGATGTTCCCTAGTGCACTGTTTTAAACACCACTAAGTTAATGTGCACTAGGGAATCTTTAGTGCATACCTGTGGCATCTCCATAAAAAAATTAATGTACAATATGTTAGCTGAGTTTTAGAAATCACACCCGTCGGCCACATTACTGTACAGTGTAGACAAGTCCTTCGATATAAGAAGCCATTTTCAGTTTTTCCAGTGTTTATTGGATAATACTAGTGTAAGCAGAGTCAGGATGAGCTCTACCCTGACATCTGGTGGTGAGTTGTGGAAAGGGATGTCAGGGGCTAATCTTGTTTGCATGGACACACCCACCCTGCAAAGCATGATGGACCGCTTGCCCAAATGGTCACCTTGACTGCTGTGGGAGCCCCAGTTTCTCTGTTATTGGGGCAGGAAGAATAAAGTGTTGTTACCCTGATTATGTGAATCAAGGACAGTGGGCTTTTGTTATGATGAAGGGACTCGCCCTTAGCTAAGCAGCACTTGCTAGGCGAGGGACATGGATTCCAAGACCCAGTGAATTGAGAGAGGTTGGGGACAGATATTTGTCTCCGGTGGCATGGGCCTCTTCTGAGGGCCTGACATGTCAATTGCGTCTCCTCTCTCTCCCCCTCCCCACTGTGGAATATCAGAGCTAATTTTGAGTTCCTTAGGAGTCTAACCACAGGCTGCTGAGTTGGAATTACTCTGGGCCAAGTGTGCAAATGAGCACACAGGCTCCCCTAACTACAAGCTGAAATCACTAAAAAACTGAAATTGTTATGAGCTGAAATCACTGAGCACTGTGTTAAGTAGTGGGGGAGCCAGAAGATATATTGCTGCGTGGCTGGCGGAGCGGAGCTGCTGACAGAGCGGAGCACTTGGCGGGACAGCCAGAGTGGCTTGCAGGCCGGCTGGTGGAGCGGAGCTGCTGGTGGAGCGGAGCGGTTGGTGGGACAGCCGGAGTGGCTTGCGGGACGGCTGAGCAGAGTGACTCGTGGGATGGCTGGCGGAGCAGAGCCGAGCAAAGCCCCACGAAGGGACAGGGGAGGCAGCTTTGAGCCACGTAAGGTGCCCCTTACCTCTCCCCTCCCCATTTCTACCCAGACTGTGGGGGTGTAACACTCTGCAGAGGAACTTTTGAACTCTGGGTCTGGACTTTTGGGTTGTTGGACTTTTGGGACTTTGGGTGATTTTTGGGGTTGCTGGACTCAAGAACCAAAGGGAAAGGACATGGCCAATTTGCTGGGGTGGGTTGTTGCTCACAGTTTGGTTTACAAATCCTAGATGTGGTGTTTCCCCAACAAAATGCTGCATTGTTTCTCTCTGTCATTAAAAGGTTTTTCTACACTCAGACTCTGTGCTTGCGAGAGGGGAAGTACTGCCTCTTAGAGGCGCCCGGGGGGGGGTGATATATATTTGTCCCAGGTCACTGGGTGGGGGCTCGAGCCAGTTTTGCATTGTGTTATTGGAATGGAACCCCTAGATACGGAACCCGGCCCTTGTTGCTGCCGACTCTGACTGGCAGAAGGGTTACACTAGTGTTCCCTTTAATTTTTCCCACCCAGTATGACACATCACCTCCATATTGGTGTACATAACAAAATTCATGTGGCGGGGTGGGACCGAGAGGTTCGAAGTGTGGAAGGGGGCACAGGGCTGGGGCAGAGGGCTGGGGTGCAGGGAGATGAGGGCTTTGGCTGGGAGTGTGGGCTCTGGGGTGGGGCTAGGGATGAGGGGTTAAGGGTGCAGTGGGGCTCCCCAGGGCTATGGTGGGGAGAGAGGACTCCCCCCCAGGCTCACTCTTCCCGCAGCATCTGGGCAGGGGAGCAGAGGGGTGGGGGGAGAGACGCCTCTCCCCTGGCCGCAGCAGGTCCGGGCCAGGCTGGGTTGGGGCTGGAGCACCTGTCCCCCAGCCATGGCAAGTTTGGGGCTGGGCTGGGGCTGGGCCAGGGTCCTTCCTTCTTTAGGTACTGCAAGTGAAGGATCACTATGTTACTGTAGGTAAACTATAAACCACTGACAAAACTGAATGGTCTATTGAACCAGTTTAGAAGGTTTTTGTTTGTTTTTGAGAGAGATTCACACACTCACTGAAATTAAAAATCGAAAAAACCAGTAGGTGACTTTTCTATCCTCCTGCCAGTCCAGGATTGTTCCCTATATTATATTCTCAAATACTTTGTATTCTCATATTAGAGTTGATAGAGAAACTGAATTTTTAAAGGACTTTACATTCCCTGAATTACACATATAGCATAGCATAGATTCCCAGCTCTATTCAACCTAAAGGTCACACGCTGGATCAATATTCACTTTAAACCTAACGCTTAATAACCTACAGTAATCTTACTCTCACAGTGATCACCATATTCTCTTAACTGTAGGCTCATTAGCCAGTGCACATCTGTAAACTGACTCCCTTGTCACTTACTTCACAACTCATTTTTTTCCATCACTGTTTTTCCAAACTCTGCACACTGACTTTCACCTACCTCATCTGAAGCAGCTGTGTCTCTTTACAATGAAGAACTATTCAATGTCAATATGTTAGATTAAGTACTTCTGTCATTATTACCTTCCTTTGGATGGATTTAACAAAATTTGAAATTCCACCACTAGCACACACTACAGATGGCTATTCCATTCAGTATTTAGCACTTCTCAGAAAACATAGGGGTATATCTGGCAAATAAACATGCAGTTGAAAATATTTATGAATACAACTCCTGATCTCTGGACCTTTGTCCTTTAGACCAGGTGACTCCTCATTATGAAACTGATTAGGAGTGGTATGAAGTTGACAGCTGACAATGTGAAGACTATGAACTGTGTGGCAAATGTCTTCCACAACACCCATACCTCCTCATATACCTACAAAAAATTCAGCACTTCCTGACAAGTGTGCATTTTCTCCCAGCAAGTTTTTACCCAGTTTTAAATGTTTTAAACATAAAAATCAAACAAGTCCAAACTATATCTCCTACTGGATGATGTGCAAATCACATGCATAGGCAAAACAATTCAAAAATATCAAAGAGGCTCCTTTTCCACATCTGAACACGGTGAATTTATTAAATTATAACTGTGATATGCAGCCTAGTTTCAACAGCGTGAACTATGGTACAAACTTTCTTTAGGAAACTACACATAATTACCATGCATTTTCCCAAAGCAATCAACATTCCTTACATTAGTAGCTGAACATTTGTTAATCATTAGCTGTTCAGCTAATAAAAAAAGGAGGGAGAGAAACCACAGGCTAGTATAACCCATCTTCATAATGGATGCACAGAGAAATAACTTTAAAATAAAGAATTCAATAGTACAATAGGACAACAAATTTACACCGAAGAAGTAATCCAAGAGCAGTTGCATCTACCACTTGAAGTTCAGTTTTTACTTACTGCAAATGCCAGTCTCTGATACTTTTGCAACTCCTTTTATGTCTCAAGCTGAGTCTGGAATTCAACAATAAAACCTCACACTTGTAACTAAAACAGTGTCTTTAAAGGGGTTAAAATAAATGAAATATGACTGTTGCTAATCTCTCGGGTAAGTAAAGTATATGACCAGCGTTTTAACACCAAAAATTATAGCCATATAACAACACACAAATTCAAGTCTTATCTAGCCTCACTTTGCTTCACCACCCTACCTTGCCTTTGTTACCAGAAGGGCATTACTTTTGGATCAAAGAGAAAATTCCACAGACAGAAGTTTTCACATGCCTGCTACACAGCAGACTAAGCTCAGGAAACTGAGACAGAATATACCTTCCTATGGTAAAACCTACAGGTACAGTGTGACATATACTGCATCTCCATGCAGTATTTTTGGGGACAGTTGTATTAAATTTATGAATGGTTCATGTATGATTGTGTTCCACTCCATGGGTAGGGTTACAACAGCTCCTCCGGGAACTAACAACTCCAGAGCACAGGGAAAAGAGGTCTGTTTTTTTTCCAGGAAGGAACAGAAAGGAAAAAAAAAAAAAGACAGAAGCAGGAATTAGGAACCAGTGAAGAAACAGCAGCTGTTGATTTTGTATCAGCAGTAAGATTTGTTTGTTGCTGGTCTGAAGAAATTAGAGGTGATAAGCCAAACTATGTTCCCAGGATTTGAAGCAGAATGGGAAACCCGCTCCAGACAGGGATCTAGGAGAACTCCCTTTTCCTCCTACAGGGCACGCAGGGGACCAAGGAGATGGTGCCACAGATGGTCCAGCAGAGTTAGTGGAGATAGTGAAAGGACCAGAGACGTGGAGGCTGGAGCTGAAAAGGCCCAGGAGAGATGGATGGAGTTGGAGGCAGAGCTGGAGTGACAAAAGCTAGCTGACTAGGACAAATACCACTAGCTCAAAGAAAAGAAGATGGTGAAGTCACACCCAGGAGACTCAGAGAAAACACGGGGGGGGCGGGGGAGTTACCTAATCAGGGCTGGCAAGCAGGCAGATTTGGATATGATGAACCCCAGCACTCTGCCTGTAGCCTTAGTCAATATGGACACTAAAGAAAGTTCTGGGATTCTGAGTGTGGGAATATGTGAGGTTACATCTTGTGATGTGTCATTTTTAGAAATGAAAATGGGGCTCTAAACCCAAATTCAGCTTTTTCACTGACAAAGACGGACAGGGGCTATGTCTACATGAGCACTTTTGTCCGTATAACTTGTATCACTCAGGGGTGTGAAAAAACAGAGTGACATAAGTTACGCTGACAGAACAGCTGGTGTGGACAGCTCTGTGTCTGTGGGAGACACTCTCCCACCAACACAGCTACTGCCACTTGTTGGAGGTGGTTTAATTAGGTCGACGGGAGAACTCTCTCCTATTGGCACAGAGCAGCTACGCAAACAATCTTACAGCAGCACAGCTGTATCGGTATAGCTCTGCCACAGTAAGCTTGCTAGCGTAGACATGTCCAGGGTGATACAAACTCTACTAGCTGACTCAAAATAGAGAAAGATGTCAGCATGAATGAAAGAGGAGCTAACAGGGAAATGGGTAGGGGGAGGGGAGGATTGGATCCCCTTTGCAGGTAGCTAAGAAACTGATACATAAAATAACCAGGGAGGAGGGAGAACTTCTTCCCCCAGTCTGACTTCCTGATGGTCTGTGAAAACATAAAGGACCTTGAACCAGGTGGGGGAGGTAACACTGCTCACCTTGACTCAATGTGTGCAGAACAAACTGCCAACATAGGGTGTGAGGGTGAGTCAATACTTCCTCCTTGCCCTAGAGTCCCTGGGGTTATGTCACAAGACTTCCCAGGCCTTGACCTCCCAGGAGGTGGGACAGAGAAAGAAATTTGGCTATGGGGGGAGAACCTTTATTGCATGAATTGCTGAAATTTGAAGTTATAAAAAGGAATTGGAAGACACACCACCCAGGGAATAAATCTGTGAGTTCGCTTCATAGGCTAAAGTGCAGGCAGGGCCACCCAGACCATGGCTTAACCACTTTTTGGCTGGACAAAACCTGAGCGGCACTGTGATCCTATGTCAGTTGCAACACCATTCACTCAAATTTGGATGGGGTGAGTATAGGGGCTCAGGGGCAAGAGGGACAGGGTCAGACAGGAGGAGGAATATCCCCACCCACACATAACACTTTAAATGGCACTCCACAGCCCCTGGTTCCCCTAAGATGCCAGTCAAAACACCCTACCTACAATCATTTCTTTATGGGGGAAGATGTAATGTATTGCAATCCCATGCAGTAGTATCTTTGGGGACTATGAATGGTTTATGTATAACTGTGTTCTACTCCACGGGGGAGGGTTACCACAGCTCAGCCATGATTTACAAACAGTGCTGGCTGATTACCCCGGGGATTATAAATAACTCCAGAGAAGCACCACCTGAGGTGCTCACAAATACTGGTTCAAATTAGGTTTCCCAGAGACTCAAACAAAGAAAGGGCTTTTGGTATAAAAAGCTAAGCTTTAACTGACCCAGGGCTTTCATATTGATTCAGCAAATGGACAGGATCATGGGTTCTCAGGGGCACCTCTACACTGGAGCTGGGAGGTGTGAATCCCAGCATGGGTAGACAGACTCAAGCTAGTGTGCTGAAAATAGCAGTGTGGATGTTGCAGCACTGGTTGGCCAAGCCCACTCAACCCCTAGGTCTGAGCTCAGGCACCTAGCATGAGCTGCTGCCAGTGCCACAATGTCCACAATGCTATTTTTAGTGCACGAGCTTGAACTGAGCTCGCACACATCTGTCTACCTGCACTGGGAATCTCATCTCCCAGTAAACATACACTGGGAAACCCCACCCCTTATGCTGCAGTTGGAGGAGACCTCTGGTAAACTCTCACCAAACATGTAAGAACTTTTAATGATTTGTGTGTTCCTCTGTGTGCATTTTGGTCCTTAAAATAAATGTACTCTGCTAAGATAGATCTGTGTGATCACCTGTGTTCCCTCTAAGTTGCACAGCTGCACGGCTGCCCCACAAGTGAATCAAGTGCCATGCACTTGATTAGCAGAGCCGTGAGTGTTCAGGTGCCCCTTCCATCCTGCTGCTCTGCAGCCGCATTGCTCCTACCCTCTGCTTGGAGCCCTTGACCAGCTGCTCCCCGGATCCTCCTGCTTGCTGTGCAGAGTGGGAGGAAGGGGGGGGGGCACTGATGTCAGGATGTTCCCCTCCCCCTGTACCCCATCTCTGCAGAGCCGGGGAGAGGGGACAGGGCTCAGGAGCAGGAGAGCTCAGAGGCTGTGGTCTGAGCCTTCTGGTAAGTGCCTTAAAGAGACAGCACATGGTCTCTCAGACTTCCCAATCAGCCAGCACACACTTACTCTCTCTCTCTCTCTCTCTCACAAACACACACACACTCTCTTAGAATCATAGAATATCAGGGTTGGAAGGGACCTTAGAAGGTCATCTAGTCCAACCCCCTGCTTAATGCAGGACCAATCCCCAATTTTTGCCCCAGATCCCTAAATGGCCCCCTCAAGGATTGAACTCACAATCCTGGGTTTAGCAGGCCAATGCTCAAACCACTGAGCTATCCCTCTTGTGGTGTTGCTGTTACTTCTTGGTACTTCCTGCAATGCACATATATTCTCTGTAATTTTATTCTTTCAAAGTGCTGTTATTTTAGTTTTTTCACTGGTCTATGCATTTCATAATTTTCTCTCTCTCTCATGCTTAAATTTAATTCTTTGAGTCTTGAGTTCTAAAATGCCTAACCTGTCCCGGCTGGAGTAATTATCCTTATGGTAACTTTTAAAAAATATATATTATATCTAGGTTTTTTGTTTCTACTGGTGACGCACATCCGCACATTACCTCGATACTAGTGCACATAAAATTCATTCCGCACATGGATGGAAAAAATTAGAGGGAACATTGGACTTGTAAAAACACAGTCATTGTACTAGGAGAAAAAGCACAGCCCAAGTGCTGGGCTTTAGAGAGGCTGGCTTGCTAGCTAGGGATATCACCACATATGGAAGGGGGCAATGCAGCCTTAAAACCTCCACTCAGAACGCAGTGGGACAAGCATCCCTACCCAGAGACAGGTGATTGCTGGAGGCCTGAGACCAAACAGGGCACTCCTAGAGTGGACCATGTGAGGTGGGGAAGTATGGTGAAGAAAGAGCTCTGTGAGTGATTCACCCCACCAATCTACTGGAAAGGCTGTGGAGCCCATCCCCAAACCTCCCAAATCCAGATCATTTTGGGGAGGGCGGGGGGGGAGAGGGCACAGCCATCATCATGAAAATCACATCTCTTTATTGATTTTAGTTCCTGTGGACACATCCCAAGCTTCCAGGTAGCACAGGTCCATTGAGCTGCTCAGTCTAGGCATAGCTACTACAGGAACAATTAGGGGGAGCCTTAAAAAGGAAAGACACATTGGTTAACACAATGGATTCCCAGGTTAACCCATACTTAACCTAATTTACCTGCCTAATTTATTAATTTTATAATACCAGCACCCAGTTACCAATGACACCTAAATCAAAAGTCCAGTTTGTTACCTGTACAGACTGTTTTCCTTTGGTGAAGCTAAATATAATAATGGTCTCGCCACAATAAAAAAAGGACCCAATCCTACAAACCAGTCTAAGTAAGACTCAGCAGGATCTGATCCTTTATTTGCTTTGAAAGTAATAGCATGGTTTTTTAAAATCAGCAAAATGGAAATGATCTGTAGTATAAGTAACTAAACTTGTGATTTATGTATTTGTAACTGGCTGATTTAATTAAAAAGAGTCCTTGGAACTACTCCTGCCTGTAAAGATTACTCAGGAGAATAAGAGATTGTAGGATTGGGCCCTAACAGAGTACAACTACTGCATTTTATATATATAATTTTTCATCGTATAGCTATACATACTCAAGTTGTGGATTCTTGATTGCAAAATGACAATTTCTGCATAGCTACAGAACTCTGAATACAAAAAATTCAGATCATCTTCACTAATGGCTGGTCAAGACAATTTACATCCACTGGTCCATAATTTCTTCTTCATCACGAATACCTACCAAAAATATACAATTCTCTAAAAGAAATATAGTTTATTGTTTGAGCCTTGTACAGATATATAGGTTAAATAGCTGCCCACATTTCAGTTTAAGTGTGAACATATCAAGTGATGTGCAAGGTGAAGTGCTAACAGAAATGATTCCTTTCTGAATGATGAAATATTTTTTGCAACCATTTTTTTTAATTCTTTGGCTACTTTAGAATTTCCCACAAGCCCTCAAAAAATCACTAGTATCTTAGCACATTATTTTTTGAGTTAGGTTGGAGCACACTGAGTTGAAAATTAATCTTCATATTCAGACAAGTATGTTTAAATTATGGATGCAATGAGTATTATAAAAAATTAAGAAACTGACATGCAAACCAGAGTTTCAGTGGGATCAAGAATCCAGAATTAATTCAGAATTCTGAAGTTATGACTACTTCTTGCCATAAAAATATTGGAGCCTGCCAAATACTTGTGTAGGACTGCCTTTTGTTAAACTTGTCCAAATGGTGTTTGATTAAAATTTTAAATCTCAAAAGAAAAAAGAGTAAACATTACACAATCATTTTCAAATTCCCCTCATTTGACCTTAAAACGTACTTCAGAAGCAGATGTCATAGTAGGAAATAAATCCACAAGTCAACAGATGTACCAACAGTGATATGGCAAGATGCACCTTCCACAGCCTTTGACAATCATTCATTTTTATTATTCCTTTGCTCACAAGTGCTTTTCAAGTCAGAGAGAGGACTGAACAAGTTAATGGGCCCGTAATGTGTACTCTGCTGCCTGAATTGATTCCTGTTTATAAGGTAATCTCAGACCACATGTGGCTGTTTCACACAGTGTCAGTAAATCTCCTACAGTGAGACAGCCCATATGCAGCTAGCTCTGTTTTCATCAGACCACACTGTGACCTAATCAGTAGGGTTCACAGCAAAACAATCCCTAATTTCAGCAGCCATGCAGAAGTGGAGGTTGAGGCAAGACCAAGCCTTTGTATGGAGTCTCTCACCGTGATGGTTTACCCAGCAGGATATTTAAGAAAATGCTCAAACTACCTTAACCATATGCCTTTGCCAGCAGCAAAACACAAAATAAACATGTTTGTTTAAGACTAATAAAGCTTCGGATAAATTTAAAAATCCAAACAAATATTATAGCCCTTTGTCTTCATATTATTCTTAAATCTCAAAGATTTAAAGTTGCTTTTTTGTAATCTACATTTAAAGCCCTGTCCATACTACCATTTTTAAACTCTGCTTAAGGATGTTCTGCATCAATCTTACATTCAGAAATGTTATCTCAGAGCTGAGTTTCTGCTCTGCTGCATCTGGGGTTAGATCCTTGATCACACTTCTGATGTAACACTGGCTCTCCAGGAGGCGGACGGGACATCACTCAAGATTTCCACTAATGCTGAGAGGGATTTAAAAAGATGTCAAATAACCATGGTCATCAAACTGCCATTAGAGATATTCATTGTATGTGGTCAAAGAATCCCAACAAACACCAACTACCTCATTTAAATAAGCACAAGAGTTTGGTGAAACAAATTAAGAAGCTATGAAATTTTAAGCTAAGGCTTTTTAAACTTGACTTTTTAACCTAACTCAGGTATTGCAACCGTATACAAAAGTTTCTGAACACCATCTGACTTTACATACAATAGGATGTTAATTCAGACTCTGCCCTGAATTAACATCCAGTGCAATCCCCCATGACAGGCAATCTTGCCAAGACTACTAGCAGGAGCAAAGAACTGAAACCACACAGGGCTTCCTGGCAACAGACTCCCCCCTACATTCAACATCATGCTTATTTCCCTATACATACACCCAAGAGGATCATTACATAGAGGGCATAAAAACACTTCCCATCCTATTTGAATATTAGTTTAAAACCATGGGACATTAAAATGTCTATGTGACTGTGCAATCTTAAAATTGTCCCTGCAGTTTCATGGTTCCTTAGACAGGAGAGCCTGCCTTGCAGCAGACAGACTGAGCCAGGGCCTCAGCTCCACTCCCACTCCCGCCTCTCAACCATCAGCCCTACCAGTGTGGAACACAAACCCATTCAAACGTGTGAAATGACATTTGTAAGATGTGGTGCCCGTTCTTTGCGGAGCACTATAACTGACAGATCATTATAGTCTGTAACTATAAAAACTATTTTAAGGATGTTTTATGTGCAAATCAAATCAATCACTTTTGCAGACTTCAGATGGGTGGGAGGAAGTTCCATGAAGGAAATTCCTCCATGGTCTGTTCATGGCCACTAGGGGATGCAGAATTGAAGACACAGTGATACTCCTTGTCCCCCAAATCAATTCAAGTTGCTTATCCCTCCTCAATGCAGTTTATGCAGTCCCGCTTCCTCAATTCAATTAAGAGGCCAGGGAAGATAGATACTGCAAAATCACCAAATAAAACAAGCTCATTATTACCGCCAGAACACTAGAAACAGAAAATTACACAGAATTATCAGCAGTACAAGAGCTCTGCAGGTCAAACTGCCAAGTAATCACAATACTTGCTTTTTGGGGAAAAAGTCCAATTTTAATAATTATTATAAATTCTTTGCATATGAATGTGCAGGAGATAAGGTAGTTCTGCATCTGTGGCCTAACTTTTCCCCCTTACATAAAGCAATTATCCTTACCATTAAATGAAATACAAAAATATCTTAAGAAAATATTTTCTTCTTTGCATTCATAAATGCAAATATTTTTCTTTTTGTTCTGGTACAAGTAACTCGTATCACCAAAACTTAGAGAAATATGTCATCTCAACCAGATACTATACATAAGAAATGCCCTTGCATTCTAAACCTGGAATCTTTAAAGGTTTTCCACCCATTTTTGCTTTCAGATATGAATGTGCCAAGTGTCTTATCACATCCATATTCCAAGGAATAATCCTAATAAGAAGTTGTTAGCAAAAATGCTTCTCTGCTTCCTAGCTTTTTTTTTTTCTCTCCCCAGAAAGTACATCTTCATCACACATTCTCCATAGACACATAGTTCTGGTTCTCTTAATTGATACCCAAAATGTCCAGGTTACCTACCAATCATTCAAAAGATTTAACACATTAAATGCATTTACGGACTATGTTGAGTAACCTCAAATGTTTTTTCCTTTAATACAAAATCCTCTCATGAATCCAGATTCTGCTCCCACTTACATTAATTTTATCCTGGTACAAATGGAGTTGCATATAATTTACACCAGCATAATTGAAAAAAGAATTTGGGTCATTATGCACATTGTCTCCAATTTCCTCAACAAACCTCCCCCACAAGTTCAGGATATTTCACATATCGTTTTGCCATTCTCGATCTGGCCATGCAATGCAGAATTGCTGGTTGTACTAGGATTTAATAAACGTAACCAGCTGGCTTCAAGTGCTCCTTTGTCCAGGATTCTACTAAGCTCTGCTATCTACTGGCTTCTTCGTAGGCTGTTAGATGCAGCTGTTCAGTTCTCCAACTGGTCCCGATCTTTGACATAGCTTTCCTCCTGTGGGGATCTGTTAGACCAGGGGTTAGCAACCTTTCAGAAGTGGTGTGCCGAGTCTTCATTTATTCCGTCTAATTTAAGGTTCCGCGTGCCAGTAATACATTTTAACGTTTTTAGAAGGTATCTTTCTATGCCTTTTTAATATATAACTAAACTATTGTTGTATGTAAAATACATAAAGTTTTTAAAATGTTTAAGAAGCTTAACTTAAAATTAAATTAAAATGCAGAGCCCCCAGACCGGTGGTCAGGACCCAGGTAGTGTGAGTACCACTGAAAATCAGCTCGCATGTCGCTTTTGGCACACGTGCCATAGGTTGCCTACCCCTGTGTTAGACTATAGAGTGTCTGATCCTGGCATAGTATTCACAGATGTAGCTGGGAGGAGGGAAGGACAGAAAAACAGGGGACTTCCCCATAACTTTCGGATCAGCTACTGTTCTTTCCTCTCACACTAATCCTACATTACTATTCTTTGTGGCTTAGCATGGTCATTCATATGCCAGTTTGTTTTCCCCATCTATGGCTTCATCATTACCAGCCTGCTGAACTCTATTCCCTCAACATGGCAGGGAATGAACTCAATCTTTACATCACTAGCAGTGTCCCTTTCTGCCCTTCTTAACATCATCACATGGAACAGGAAATCAGGGAAGACGCACTCATCCACAGCAGCCACATGGATTAACTATTTTGTATGCCTGCTGATCACATAAGCAAGTGAATCACTTTGGGCTGCTTCAGTAGGCCCTTCATATCTCCTTTTAGAGCCTTTAGAATGGCTCCACACATCTCCCTTCAAGCAACAAGGGCTGCCTTTGGCTTGCAAACTCCTCCACATTTTTGACAAACTAGGGGAAAGCCTCTGCTAAAGGTTTCCTTGTCAGTCATTCTGCTGATTAGCTGTAGGTGATCAAACTGATCTCAAATTCATGCTCAGGAAAAGATTGGAACCCTTCTAATAATATGGCCTGATGCCAGGTATACAATGTAAGGGTAGAGAGGGATGGGGTGAATGAAGAAAAGTGTTCCACTAAATTTTCTAGTCTCT
The DNA here is from genome assembly GCA_033296515.1 of Macrochelys suwanniensis. Classification (NCBI taxonomy): domain Eukaryota; kingdom Metazoa; phylum Chordata; order Testudines; family Chelydridae; genus Macrochelys; species Macrochelys suwanniensis. Next base: position 82,246,192 of record CM065779.1, read on the forward strand.
CACACATGCAAATAATGTGATATGTAAACACATTTTCCCCAAACAATGCCTCAATTTCACACTTAATACCTTCTATAGAGAAGGTGGTCTGGACACCAATTTGTCCACTAGAAGTTTCAGTAAGTGTAAACCATTAAAATATGTAGACTTATTAAAACAAAATTTAAATATTAAAACAGCTGACAGATTTAGCGTGATTAGGAATACACACATAATATGCAACAGATGGCTTTGATAGGAAGATGATCTGAGCATGCTCCATTTAGCTCAGGGGTTCTCAAACAGGGGGTCAGGACCCCTCAGGGGGTCATGAGGTTCTTACATGAGGGGGTCACGAGCTGTCAGCCTCCAATCCAAACCATGTTTAGCTTCCAGAATTTATAATGGTGTTAAATATGTAAAAAGTGTTTTTAATTTAGAAGGGGGGTCACACTCAGAGGCTTGCTATGTGAAAGGGGTCATCAGCACAAAAGTTAGAGAACCACTGATTTAGCTTAAGGAACTGATAGTCCTTAACAACACTTAGGTGAAAACCCTGGAAATTACTGTCTTCTTTAAACTTGTGTAAAGCATGAAGTTCTCATATTTCCTTATGATTGAGTTTTATTATTATTATTTTATTTTTTTTACAAAAAAGAACAAGTTAGAATGTATTTAAAAAACCTCAAGGTATAGTTTTAGGGCAAGTAGATCAAATTAGTTTACTATATGAATCTGAGGCAAATCTAAAAAGTTCTGTTATAGGACTGCTGAGTTACAAAACTGATTTGCTTAAAGGAAATAACAAGAGGTCCTACAGTCTCCATTCTGTATCATAAATCTGGATTAAAAACTCTCTCCCAATGGTAACATGAATTTGGTGATGTGCTCATTTAATGATCACAATTTTTAATCTTTGTAAATGTCCACACATTATTAAAACTCAACAGTAATGAATGGTGTAATAACAAGAAAAGTTAAATAAAGCCAAAGGGCAGCCACTGAAAATGTAGAACTTGACATAATCCTTTTAAGTATTTAATCATAAATTTAAATCATGTTCCTTTAAAAAAGTATATAATTACAAGTAAGTTGTAACCGCATTTTAATATGCTCAGTTTATTATATACCAGGTTAAGAATGTCCTGCACCTATTAGCAGCATAATTCAATATTTTACTCTAAATAGCTATAAATCTTATTCACAATTCTAATGAATTACCTCCTTTCACTCTTGGAAACAGGTTTGGTATTGTGTTGGAAATAGGATGTCCGATATCCAGTAAGTGTTACTGATATTGAAAACGAGCCTTCACGTTATGTCTATTTCTAACAAAACTAAGATGGCTGCACTCTTCCAGTGTGTGTGTGTGTGTGTGTGTTTTCTACTCTTCAATACATCTTTACCATTTTTTACACTTTTTAGCAAACACAGAAAAACCTTCTCTCTCAACTTCATCTAACCTTATGAGTTGGCAAGTGTATTAAACTTCTGAAGTTCAACTAATCACTGGGATATAAGATGTCCTGAATCACTGAAAGCAAAAAAAGGGTTGACTGACTTCCAGAACAAAATTATTGTTATTCTGTAATACACAAAAAAAAACTATCACAAACTTTAATTTGCAGTGTTCAGATGAAGATGCTAGAACTTCATTAATATGGCTATAGACTATAGGCTATAGGGCTAGGAAGCGAGGACAAGAAGAAACCGTAGGATGAGGATTGAATGGTGGTTACGAGATTATTGTGAGCCATCTAACCCATGACCCTGCCTGTCACTGGCTAAGGCTTTGGAACATATCCAGGGCACCTGCTAGCTGGAGGACCAAATTTACAATCCAGAGGTTAACACAGAACATTGATGACCTTGATGAGAAATTCAGCCTCCCCACCAGAGCTGGAATGGGTGCTGGGAGGAGTATCAGATACTATTCCTAGAAGCTGTTTAGGGGTTCCATTTCATTTCAGCCTCTGGCTGATGTAAATGTCTGGCTGCTGGAAAAGGGGAACGAGCATTCTCCTTTGTTCTCCCTTCCTGCCGTAGAGCATCATCTTAAGACCAATATAGAACTAGGGACAGGGAGGGAAGGAATTTCTGTGTTTCTATGGCCCTGAACAGCTTCTGCTTTGTCTCTTCCTCACCTATGACTAGTTCTAGTGTCTGCCTCTGCTGCCCCTCAGAGCTTCTCCAAACAGCAGCAGCTGCATAAAATTGGCATGATTTATCTCAGTTTCATTGCTCAGTGCATGTATTTTTAATAGCACATATATCGATGTGATGCATTCCATCATTAATATATTCCACTGTTAAATTCCTCAAATTCTTTAAGAATACATTTACCTCTTGTTTAGTAGATATATCTGATCATACGAATTTGCAGACTGCTCTTCAACCTAAGAATGTGGGACTTTATTTTCTTTTATTCCAAGGTCTACTGTGTGGTATCTGTCCTTTCCTTGATATGCCAGTGTGGTTTTGCTGGATATGTTTGCTTTGTGAAACAATCTTAGTTTTTAATTTTAACATTAAGCGCGCACTAATCTTTGCGTATACTCAATTATTTTGCACTCAGCGGCAATATTTATTTTGAAATGCAAATTTTTGTTTACTTATTTCAAGTGTCACAAACAAGTCTGTTGTAGTTCTTTCTGCATCATTACCTAAGACCTTTGTTCTCCAGTTGTATGTTCATTGGTATATTTTGTGCCTGTATTTATTTGTAAATTGTGTTGGGAGTGACACACTTGCAACCAAGAGAAACACCAGTAAGAGCCTGATCATTATTTCCTGCCCTCAGACACCTGACCTGGGTCAGGATTACAAAAATATAATACCAGTATCACACTTGATTATCACTTCAAAAGTTTTTTTCCCCTGCTGATGTAGTTCCTCTTAATTAATTAGCCTCTTAAAGTTGGTATAGGCATTTCCACCTTTTCATGTTTCTCTGAATGTATAAATATCTGCCTACTGTATGTTCCATTCCATGCATCTGATGAAGTGGGTTCTAACCCACGAAAGCTTATGCTGAAATAAATTTGTTAGTCTCTAAGGTGCCACAAGTAATCCTGTTCTTTTTGCTGACAGACTAACACGGCTGCTACTCTGAAACAGTAGAGGTCAGTTTATGTTGATTTTAGTGGCTTCTTTCCACAGCTGGACTCAACCCCACGAGGATCAGAGTCAATTTATCTAATAGCCACGGCCACTGCTGAAGGGAAACAGAGGTGGGGAACTGCCTCACTAGAGTCCCTCACTCCACATAATGATCTTGGGCTACTCTTGGTTTCAATGGAAGTCACAGAAAAGCTATTATAGGAGCAGTCAGATCTCGACCTTGCCTTAAGCAACAGGAAAGAGAGAGGCTGAGCAGAAGTAGCAGCCAGTGCTGTAGCCCTATTGTAGAGCATTATCACCTAGAATAGAATGAGGAGAGGGGATAAGTTCATTCACCCACTGGTCCACATAGCACATATCACCTGCATTTGCTCTGCCATGGCAGCAGCGCTTCACCATTTTGTGATCCAGTAAAGTGTAAACATAAAAATCCATGATCAATGAAGATTCATGGGTTACTGAAACAAGGAGTATCAAGGTTATACTGTATTTGTTCTCCCCAAGAAAAATATAAAATTTTAAGCTATTATAAATTAATATTATACAAAAATTTATAATGTTTGTTTCAGTTAAATAAAAATAAAATCAATAAATACAATAAAGGACAAGTGACCACATAAAAAATTAAAAATATATACTTCATTAACCATATGTTTCAGTCTATTCAATTGGTTTTAGCAGGTTTCTGAAAAAACATTTTAGCTTGTACTGTAACGAGTGTTCAAATGAATACTATCATTAAAATACCGATTGATGATGCACTCAAAAATAATATGAAAAACTTTAGAGGGGGTTTACCACAAAACTACAAAAGCTGTTTTACTATTATTAGTAATCCCCTGTATCTGAAGGCTTTATTAATAAGCAAATCACAACAGTTGAAGTTGTGGACACAGTTAGCTATACTGCTGGAATTCCTGATGTTTGTCTGACAAATCATTTTATATTAAGATACTAATTGCTATAACAACTAAAGGAAAATTTATTAAGCAGCTGGTAGCTGGCCATTTTCAAAAGCTTCTACAACTACTCTAAATTCACCAGACTTTGGGGGAGTAAATAAGGCAAAGAATCCATAATATAAGTTCTGCAAACCAACCTTAACAGGGTTTACAGTGAATACTGAATTAAGCCATTTGCACATTGAATTAAGCCATTTCCTGACTGAGGAAGCTCTCCTGAGGCTCAAGTGACAGATGGTTTTGGTTCTCAAAGGATAAAGTATTCTATCTCCAGTGCCCCAAGTGCATGTGTATGATTTATACAATATTTTGGTCTGTTGTCTGTAGTACATATATTTGTTATGGAACATTGTTGGAGCTTTCATGTTACACCTCTGGGAACTAGTTCAGAGGTGATTCTCGACACATAGAACTAGCTATGGTATCATTCCCTGGAGCAGCGTGAAATGCGTATTTGGGTTCACACATTTTTGGTGAGCCTAAATTGATTGGTCCCAGGGGTATCCACTGAGGTTTGCTTGAAGTTTTGGTTTCCCAGCAAATCTTGAGCCAACCCCAATAAAACACCTGGTTTCATAAATATATTAATATGTTTTACCCCGCTACACCCAACAGTCTCCAGTAGGGCCTCCTGACCTTAAGCTGTCTTCTGGAATGAAGGCAGGTACTGCAAACCTCCCACTCAACCTTCAAAGATGACCAACTGCCCCACTCTAGGTTTTCGGTAGCCATACAGTAAGCCTGTCCCATGTACAGATCCAAATAAAATAGGAGAATGCAAGGGGTGCCCAACTTCCTCATCTCCATTCAGTAGCAGTGAGACTAGGAAATACTCCTTCATTTTTTGAGTTCTCTCTTACGACAGGGCATTCTAGGGTGCAGCAGCTCCAAAACTAAAAGGGCATTTAAAATGACAGAAGCACATCTAGGGGATCATTTCCCAATCCTCTAGCTGCCGAGGTGGGAAGCTGGGGTGCACAAGGACATGTGGCTGCCTGAGGCTATATCTTATGAGGCTATATCTTATGTATCTTATGTACATACTAGTACATGAAAAAGCATGTTCTAGAGGAGGGCAACTGGCCTGAAGGCATTAGAATATTAAGGTGGCAAAAACCAAGCATTTAAAAAGATAGGAAATGGCTAATTTAAGGTTGCACAGGCCCTCAGAAACCAACCTTAATTCTAGTACACTAGAACCTTATTTTAACAATTATTTGGGGGACTGAGTAGTTCATAAAATCAAAAAGTTCACAAAACTGAACATTTCAAAAGTTGCAGTAGGTAAGGTGCTAAGAATTAGTATAGTGCACTGTATCATTTTCTTCTTATCCTTTCAACCGCTGCAAAGTGATTTCCAATCCACTGAAGGCATTGGAATGTGAAAGGATGTTGTTCTTCACAGACATTGCTTTCATTATTTAATTCCCCCGCCCAAGAAAATTAAAAAAAAAAGGTTCATATAAGCAATCGTTCATAAGAGACTGGTGTTTGTAAAATTGAGGTGCTACTGCGTTTCCCAATTTTTGAGCTTGACTTTGCAGACTTAAGGTTAAATAAGTTTTGTAGACAATTTCCTAGCTTTCTGAAAAAACAAAACCATCTCCAGCCCCAAGAAATTCCATCATGTTGAACTGTTTTCACACACACACACACACGCACACACCACCCTCATAGATTTTAAATTCCCCACATGCACTTCATGTGATTCCCACCTTCGATTTCCTTAGACATAAGATAAGTGGTTCCCTTTAGATACTTAGTATCTTAGTTTTGACTCAAAAAAGTTTCCTAAAATATGAAGTCTACCTACCTTTGGACAGGGAGTAACATGAATGAAGGAATATGATGCTGCCAAAGCAGAATACCTGGGAGACAAACCTGTCTCAAGGAATAAAGGGCTCTTCCCCTCCTTCTCAGTGAATCAATAAAATCAATCACTCAGCTGTTTCTCATAAATCCAATCTGATCTCTCCTCCGCATCTGATCTGTTGCGTCTCTACTCTGCCTTCCAGTCACCTATCCATCAGCCTATTCCCTATTACCAACAGCAGAGGCAGAAGACCACGGTGATGAGTGGTATAAATACTTAGACATATACGTGCAACGGAGTCCTCATAAGGTCTCCAAATAAGCATAATTAGAAGGTTTTATTTTTAAGCCGTGTTTTAGTGTCAAGGGTCTCTATAGTCTTAAAACATCCTGTGAAGGACTTGGTACCTTTTAAGCATCTTTTCTCAGCTTTCTTTCCAGCATTTTTTTGGGGGGTGAGGAAAATTGCCCTTTTTTCCCAAAAGGGCTGAAAAAGAGGCTGTACATAGAAGTAAGCAATCTGATTTCAACAGCATGTATGGTAGGGCCTCCATTATTAAAATCAAAACATAAAAATAACACTATATATCAGCTATGAAAATAAGGTTAGCTAACAGCAACTTTTAAAATTGAGTTTACAGATATCCACTACAACACTATCCCTGCCAAAATTATTAAATAGAAGCCTTGGGACCAAATCCTGCTTGCCTTACATGAGTATTCCTATTAAATTCAAAAAAGTAAGGAAAACAAGATTTGGCCCTAGGCTTAAAAAAAAAAAAATCACTTGGGTAAATGAAGGAGTAAAAGTAGACACGTAATTCTGCCACCTACTTAATAAGGGTGGCAGAATCAAGGCCCATGCACGAATGAACTGGTGCTGAAGAAGAAAGAATGGCACCTAGATAGTAAAATGGCAAAACTGGATTAATTCTACAGACCCATACATGGGACTAGTAAGACTCTTTTCTACATAAAACTTTGAAGCTCAGAATAAAGCAAATTTGAATATTTTTGCACTAAGGAAGAGGCAGAATACTGAAAAGCATAAGTAATCTGTCAAGCATGCCAAAAACTAATCATGAAATTATTAAGGTTTGAAAGTACTTCATTAAACATTTTCTAAACCTACTTTGTAATCTTAACTGTGTACTTTGTACAAATATAAGGTAAAAGAGGTGAGACTTAATTACAACTCTGGAGACCTGCTCTTTAACAAGGGCCAATATTATTTTGATTAATAGTTGACTTTCTAAATAATGTTTCAAGTGACATTTTGTTCTTCTAAATCTTGAACAGCTAAGCAATCTTATGGGCACAACTCACCAGTACTCATGGGACACTACAAGACGTGTATAAATAGGGGTCTAACTAAATTGCAGCAAAATCACCATTTTTCACAGGTTGGTTAGGGCATAAATAGCAAATTTTGTGGATGTGTTCATACAGTTGTATATTCCATGCCACCTTTACTTCTGTGCTGCTGCTGGCGGTGCTCCCTTCAGAGCTGGGTGCCCAGCTGGCAGCCACCATTCTCCAGCCATGTAGGCAGCACAGAAGTAAGGGTGGCAATACCGCTCCCCCCCCCCCGCCCGCCCAATAGACTTGTGACCCCCAGTTGGGTTGGGACGGGACCTCCAGTTTGAGAAACTCTGTGTACTATAGTGTAAAAGTACACAAAAGACCAGATTTCACGGTCCGTGACATGTTTTCCACAGGCACGAATTTGGCAGACCCCTAGTATAAAATATGGAATCATTATTAAGTGAGTTGTAACTTGTAACTAGAGTTACCCACAGACAGGAGGAAAATCTACACTGCAATTAAAAACCCGCAGCTGTCCCATACCAGCTGACTCAGGCTCCTGGGACTTGGGCTGTGGGGATATTTCATTGCTGTGTTGGACTTCCAGGCTCAGGCCTGCCCCGGGCTAAAGGACCCTGCGAAGTGGGAGTGTCTCAGAGCTCGAGTTGCAGCCTAAGCCCGGATGTTTACATTGAAGTTAAACAGCCCCACGGCCTGAGCCACATGATCTCGAGTCAGCTGACACAGGATAGCCACAGGTGACTAATTGCAGTGTAGACATACCCTGTGAGACCAATTAACAAAACATGAGTGAAATCTTCAGATACCAGTGAACTAATATGAGTAATGATGTAACCAATGGTGTAACAACGCAGAACTTTGCCCACGATTGCTGCTTAACTTTGTTATTTGTGCTTTGGTAATCTAACACTGAAGGTATGTGAAAATCCCTACAATTATTGGACACAAAGTATTGGAGTACAGTGGCATGAAGGAAAGACTGTACAAGACGACATTACTCTGAATTTCTTTGCTTTTGTGAAATTTAAAAATATTTGATTTATTTTTTAAAGAAAGAAAAATTGTATGGGGGAAGGTAGAATGAGTAGCAATTCTCATTTTAACTGTGCTAGAGACACTTATTCAAGAAATAATTACACCTCTACCCTGATATAACATGATCCGATAAAACACGAATTCTGATATAATGCAGTAAAGCAGCGCTCTGGGGGGCGGGGCTACGGAAATGCTCGAGGCCAAAGCAAGTTCGATATAACACAGTTTCACCTATAACGCGGTAAGATTTTTTTGGCTCCCGAGGACTGCGTTATATCGAGGTAAAGGTGTAACAGACTTTCAATCTTTTACTGAGGTTATAATGATAGCACCTTTGAATGAATTACACTGGAATAAAATGCCTACAGCAGTTCTTTAACCTATGAATCACCAACACAACAAAGCAACACCTCTAAATCAATGCATGTATGGATCTTTTACCACCATAAAATATTATATTTAACAAGCTGCAAATGTATTTATATTTTGTTTGGAAAAAAATTATTTCAGTTTGTTCACCAAAAATATACAGTTACTATTGTTAGGGTGAACAACAGAGAAAGCTATCAATACGTTTACTAAAAAGCAGCAAATATAATCATCACACATAGATCGTTGCTATCCTTTGAATATAGCTTCTCTAACAAAGTTTTAAAAAGCAAGAAAATTCCAGAGTTAAAGCTTTCACTCTTTCCCTTAGGCCAGACTGTGGCATCCTGGTGAGTCCTCACTTATGGAACTATTCATATGAGTAAGTACTCAACAATGTGAATGAGAGTTCCACAATCTGGTCCCCATGTAATATTCCCTTTGGTGCTCATGTGGGAGAGGTTTTGAGACCAATGTATTATATGTGCTGTAAAAATTTAATCCAAGTAGGAAAAATGCAACTTTAGCAAGCATTTTCATTTTGTTTCACTTCCTAACAGTGTGCATCCACTAAAACTGTGAAGACATATATATATATTGATTAGAAATGTTTAATAGAATCATAGAATATCAGGGTTGGATAAAATAACGTAAAAACACATTCTTATTACTGTTAGTGTTGTAGGTCTGGTTTTTTGTTTGTTTTAAATACTGGAAACACAATAAGTGAATTAAGAGGCTGACAACATTCTTACCTTTTTCTTCATCTATTCTGAAAATGCCAACACCAGATCCATCTCTGATTGAATACCTAATCTCTCCATCTCTTCCTGCATCCTCATCATAGGCAGTAATTGTCATCACAGATGAACCAATAGGGACATCTTCCTTTACAGAGCTCTTATCCACAAAGCTGGAAAACCGTGGAGGGTGTAAATTTTCATTTACGTCAACTACCTCAATCTCAACGTAACAGGTAGAAGATAATGAAATCGGCTTTCCTTTGTCCTTGGCCCGTACAGTCAGGTTATAAACTTGTCTCCTTTCAAAATCCAGTCTGTGTACAATACGTATTGCTCCACTCAATTTATCTACATCAAAGGTTCCATCTCCACTATCTAAAAGGCTGTATCGTACTTGACTTGACTGGCCCACATCAGGATCATACGCTTCCAGCCATGTGATAATAGTTCCTTCTGGAAGGTCCTCTCGAATTTTCACATGATAATTCAATGGAATAAATTTAGGAGGATTGTCATTGACATCTTCTAAAGATACTTTCAACAGTACAGTGGAAAACAACTGAGGTTCTTCATTTGGCTGGTCCCTGGCCTCTATTTTCAGGAAATGCACATGTTGGATTTCACGATCCAAAGCCCCTACAACTTTCACAACACCTGTTGTACTGTCAATAGTGAACGTATCTGTATCCGTAAGAAGAGAATATTTCACTTCCCCATTGAGCCCCAAATCTTTATCTGTGGCTTCAATCTGAATGATTTCGCTGTTCAGCTCCTCGTTTTCACTGACTTCAACAAAATAGCTGTCCTGTAAAAACTCTGGTCTGTTATCATTGGCATCCAAAATTTTGATATCTAAAAGATGCCAGGCAGACTTTTGTGGTATTCCCAGATCATACACAGTAATATTCAGAGTGTATTTATCTTTTACTTCTCGATCAAGGGGAGATAAAACCTTTAACATCCCTGTTTCCAAATCCACAGTAAAACTACTATCATTATTACCTCCAGAGATAGCATAAACTAGTTTTCCATTGAAGCCAATGTCAAGATCAGTGGCATTCATAAGTATTATGCTGGAACCCACAGGCAGGTTTTCCTTTACTTCAACATTGCTTGAAAGAGTACTTCTAAACTGAGGTGCATGTAGATTCATAGTGTGAGTATCAAAGAAAGCATCCTCAACCTCGCCATGATTGTGCGGCTTAGTTGCTTGCAGTAGTTTCTCTGCCAGCATTTTGGCTACACCGGTCTCTTCACATTGCAAGTTTACTGGTTTACGACTGGCAGCTACAGTTATGTTGATATATAATGGTACTGCAAAGTTCTCACCATCTGTAGCTGTAATTCTCAGACTATGAAAAGATGCTTTAGCACCTAAACCATCTATTAGAGATTGCTTCAGGGAAAGCACCCCTGAGTTTGGATTTAAGATAAATAAATCTAATTCATTTCCAGATTCAATCTGGTATCTCACCAACTGGAGTTCATCAGCATCAATAGCAGATACAGTAGTAATTTGTTCTCCAACACCAAGATCCCTAGGGATTGTTCCCTCACAATTTATTTTCTCAAACAGCGGTGTATTATCATTCAAATTATTTAAAATAATAGTAACAGGAACTTCAACTTCTCGACGATATGGTACGCCCCAATCAGATGCTCGAATCCTTAAATTGTAAACCCTTGGCATCAATTCATAATCCATGTCTTCCGTGGTACTGATAATACCATTGAAATGATTAATCACAAATGGTAAAGGATTTAAGTTTGCAATGCTATATGTCACATAACCATTCTCACCCTCATCAAGATCTTTTGCACTCACACTCATGACACTAGTACCAACTGGCACATTCTCATCGAAGGAAGCTTTATATGACGTCTGAGTAAATTCGGGGGGATTACTGTTCATGTCTTTTACTTTAATTAACACTTTTGCAGAGGCTTTTCTGTCACTTGTCATGACTTCAAGTTCAAAATGGGATGCATATTGTGCTTTTATTGGTTCTAAAGTGGTAATAAGACCTGTGTGCGGGTTTAAGTTGAATCTGACTTTGCCTGGTGCATTTTTAAAGGTATATTTTAATTGGGAATAACTAGGTAAAGCTTTTACCATTATCACAGGAGTGTTTGGAGGGGCAAATTCACTTATCTCTGCTCTATACACATCTTTTTCAAATCTGACCGGTCCAGACTTAAACAGTGGGTATGTCACATGAATAACTTTTACAGAAGAAAACTGTGAAGGATTTCCTTTATCTTTAGCCTGAAGAGTCAGATTATATCCAAAAGGTTGGCTCTCCCAATCAATGTGGCCAACAGCTTTGATTTTATATTCTTTACCTCCTGGAACAGACCTCACCGTTTTGAACTGTTGAAGTGGGTCACCAGCCACAATACTTAATGATGCTATTTCGCCATTTGAACCCTGATCACTGTCCTCAACAGTTACAATTGCATATGTTGGATCCTTGTCCAATTCTGAAGGAGCCAATACAGCAGCTGTAATAACAGGAGCATATTCATTTGCTTGCTCTATGTGAACAGTTAGCCTTGCCATGCTGCTAATACCGCTGCTGCCGTACAATTTCATTCCACGATCCACTGCAAGGATTTCCATCTCATAAAGCTTAGTTTCTGCATAGTCGAGTCTTCCAGTTAGAATGACTGCACCACTGGTTGGATGTATAGCAAACATATCTGTTCTTTCTTTAAAACTGTAGTAAAATTCTCCATTGGTTCCAATATCTGCATCTGTTGCACTTACTCTAGCAATGCTGGTCCTTATTGCTGTATTCTCAGGCAAAGAAACACTGTAAGATGTTGGAGAAAACAAGGGTCTTAAGTCATTTGTATCCAGTATCTGCACCCTGACCTGTGTGCGTGCTTCAGCATTAGTATTCTTTTCAACTGCTTTTACAGTCAATATGTAATGGTCTTTCACCTCTCTGTTAAGAATAGCTGTATTTCCTCCCTTGGTCCGTATTCTCAAAAAGCAAAAGTTTCCAAGAATATACTCTTCAGCTTTGAACAAGTTTTCATTGTCACCAGAAATAATTTTGTATCTTATATCCCACAGTGGATTTGCAAGGTAAATGCCCATTTTTACTGGCTGCTCAATATAAGTCTTGGCTGCAGAATTTTCATACACCGTGGCATTGTACTGGACTTGTGTAAATTGCACTGGTGAAGTATGATGTGGTCTTTGATTTCCTTCACAGTTTCCAAAATGCTGCACCAGCAGCAACAGCAGCATGGTCAAGGGTCTCCCCATGGTGGCAATTATCAAAACCCCTGAAACAAAATAAAGAATCATTAACTGAGGCTTTGCAAAAATTACTCAAGTGTCATTATTTTAATTTTGATTAATTATGTGATTTAAAATACAAAAAGGATTTAGTTAAAGTCTTACATCTCTAAAATAGCTAAAAGTAACATGACTAGATTATGATCTCTCAATAAAGTTTCCATATGTTTCAGACTATTTAAAGGTAGTCAGATAATAAAAATCTCAAAAATGTAACATTTGAATGATGTAAATTCATAAACCAGAAAAACAGGGAATACTGCTATACCATGGAAGGATTAATAAATTAAATGCCAAAGTTAATTACACAATTTTTTACTCCATCTCGAGAGGAATATCTGAAAGCAACTACTAAAGAAATCTAATAACTTCAGTTTGAATTTTCTTGCAAATATTAAGTTTGGCTATAGAAAATTAAAATTTAAGACTAGCCTAATTTTTTACTTAAAGGGCTTCCTCTCGTTTATTGTAATTTGAAAATCAATTTGGAAAGTATTCACTGAATATAACTATACCCATAGCTACTTAAAGTTAATACACTTTGTCATATAGCTTATTAATACTATATTTCTCACATCTTGACCTTAAAACTAGTGGGCCTAGTAATGGCTTCAGTTGTACACTTTCTTTATGCATATGAATAAAATTCCGCTACGTGTAACAAACATTTCTCATTCAAGCCCAAATAAAAAGCAGATAATGATTAGCTACCGTAATTGTTAAGCTTATATCATACTAAAAATAGTCTCTGAAATGTCACCATTACAGGCCATGTGTTGTTATTGACTTGTTTTATAAATAAAAATTTAGTGGTGTTTGGATGACCCCAGTGCTTCATAATGGACTACTGAGCCTTTCACTTCAGGTTACTGGGTCACATGTGGCATCGGTACAATAGTGACAGAAAGTCATTCTCATGCCTTCTAATTTAGGCTGTTCAATGGCTAATATCAAAAGATATTCCAAGAACTGGACTGAGACTATGTTAAGAGTATAATAATTCACTCCTCTGGACTTCCGAGTGCAACCACTCTGTTCTAGGTCTGTTTTAGTTACTTTACAAGCTTTCTGTGATAAGGATTGTCTGTATATTGCATCTTCAGCAGGTGGCAGTGCACATCACAATAAATACTTTCCCAATTAACACTAAATTGGAGAGGATGAGGATTCAGCATGTGGAGGGAATGAACTACTTTCTTACCCTTAGATCTATCCCCGTCAGAACAAAGTTAAGGCAAATAAATGTTATAAAGGGAGAAAGGAGGGCTGGACCAAAAAATTTGGGGAGGCCATTCAAATAACCTTTCTTAAAGGACCTCTCCAAACTTTTTTTTGACACGTCCCATATTTAACTGACATGGGCAGAATCTTCAAGTCACCATTAGCTTTCTTTTCTGCAGCAGCAGGAGAGCCCAATTGCTTGTACACATGCTAATGCATAGTTGCCAATATATCAATTCAAGACCAATTGTGATGAGAGGGAAGTACTTTGAGGACCTCAAAGCTACTATAGCATCACCTTTCATTACGAGTGTTTTCCCTTATACCACTATGATGATCATTCTGAAGGTCTTTGTGGATTCTGTAATGGTATTAGATACCCAAGTATGAATAGATATAAGGAGTCGACTCTACCACCTGCAACAGGACCAGAGAGAGTTCCCAATCCTAATAGATTCAAAGTTGACCACAGTGATCTGCACATTCATGGCCTCCATGCTTCATCACTGCAATGCATTGTACCTAGAAATTAAGTCGCCAACCTTAAAAAAATGTAGCAGCTCTGCTTACTCAGCAAAAAAGAATGAGAGAGCACATCACCCCAGTCCTCTGCTCTCTACTCTGTCTCCCTACTGAATACAGAATCAAGTTCAAGGCTTTTGTCATTATACGCAAAGCCCTCTAAAGGAATGGCCCAGATTAGCAGAGATTCTTCCTCATATTGCAAGCATGTGACCTTCTAAAACAGCTAGTTTACACTGGAAGAATGGAACTCATCAACCACAAGAGTGAGACGCTAGGGTTCAGGAGGCAGAATTTGCTCTGCATCTGGCCCGTGAACATGAAACTTTCTCCCAATAGATGTCAGAATCACCACAAAACTCAAAGCTGTCAGATCAAAATGTTAAAACCCTCTTCTTTGACATCCCTATTCTACAATAATAATTGCTAGCAAAAAATAAATACATAGTTCTTCTGACAGGAGACGAGATGGACAGAGATCCTTGTGTGGTTAATTTAGATTTTACAAAGGTATTCAGATGCTACAATGCTGAGTATGGTAAAACAACAACAATAGATAGTTTGGAGACGTTTGCAGTGGACCACACTCCAGTTAACTGAGGCTTCAGGGGTTCCATTTCCTTCCCCCTAAAATATAGCCTATTACAGGGGTCTCCAAACTTTAGGAGACGAGGGCCACATTAGATTTTTGAAGGGGCTTCACGGGCCGGCTTTAGGGAGTGCAGGGCCTGATTTCGACGGGGTCCTGCCACCGAAATACCGCCGAGGCAGCAGCAGCATTTGAGCTGCCGCCAAAGTGCCGCGAGGCAGTGGCAGCAATTGGTTGGGGGGCCGGACAAATTGAAGCTGCGGGCCAGATCCGGCCCTCGGGCCGTAGTTTGGAGACCCCTGGCCTATTACATAGGACATCTGCCAAGAAAACACCCCCCCCCCCAAAAAGTATATAAATTACACAAAGTTCACTGACCCAAACATTTTAAATCTTTTCTTTTTTTCATCCCTTCTTCAATTCCTTTATCCCATTTTTCTCTCCTATGTTTGACTATTCTCTCTCGTTTGGTATTCTCTTAATTTGTTACCTACCATACTTGGTCTTTCCTATTTTCACCCATTCTCCAGTGTCACACTGACTCTTCCCTGTGCTCTTCCGTTGTTCTTCCTGTGATCCTCTCCTCCTTCTGAATTCTATTATCTCTCTCTTTCCCCTCTCCCTCCCTCCATCCCTTGTTTCTAGTGTGGCTTCAGCCCCTCCTGTTGTCTCTTTCCAAAGTCCTTCCCATTGTGCCTTCTTTTTCCATCTCCCCTCAGAAGGCTTCACCCTCCTCTAGTTCCCACTCCCTCAAGCAGGCTTCTGAAACAGGACAAGTGGGCCAAACCCCCGTTACCTCTTTACCCTACACACTGATAAGAACCTAAGCTAGCTCAAGAACTAAGCTGGTCTATCTCATGGCTAGATGTCACAATGACAACTCAGAGAGAGAGCTCATTCAGGCAGCTAGATAGATAATGGCTCACCCACAACCACAAATCAATTAATCAAAGTCCCTGAAAACTGTGGGACTTAAGGCTTGGACCATGAAGCCTGTGGCCATATGAAGCCACAGAGGGAATTGTTGATAACCTGACCAGTAATTGTTTGGGGGGAAAATCACTGTAATAATCTTTCAAACCAAGTAATTAGTTTACACGAGCAAGGCTATTTCCACAACTGAAAAAGGCTACAACCTTTCAAAAATTAAATCTAAGGTTAGAGTTGGTACTTAAATTATCTTAAAATTGGGGTGGGAAGTATGATTTTGTGGCCCTGAAACGACAGCTTTGTCAGGAAGCTTGCACACTTTACCTGGGCTATCACCTGTTGTGTGAATAGAGACTTGGATCCCCAAGACTTTATTAGCAATAAATTCACTTGAACAAGATAAATAAATGAACAGTTTCACCCTAAAATTACTCCAATAAATATGTGGTTATGTCAATAATTCTAAAACTCAGGGCAATTTAAATTGTGCTAAAGGCGGAGTTATAAAATGACTACGCCATTTTTTAAACGCAATCAACAAGAGACTATATAGAAACATCTCTCACAAAAAAGTGCTTTAACTATACAAGGATCTCAACTGTATCTCTGCTTTTGCAAGACACTGCTTTTGGTGGCACAGAAATATAGGAAGGGTTGTCACCTCCACAGTGGCGGACCCCTCACTGAAGTTGTTCATGTTGCACTTTTCATGGGTATAGACAGGAGTGGAAGAGTTGTCCAGATTATACACATGCCTTATCCATCTCTCTAAGGTATTTATGGAGCATTGTATCTAAGCAGCGAAGCAGAGCTGAAGCTTGATGATTATGGTCTCCATCCCCTTAGAGGGGGCAACAACTTCAGCAGAAGTCAGAGTCAAGCACATAGCATTATTACAGAGGGGGACACCATGCATGCATGGCACTAATAATCCCCTTTCTGTGCATCAGTGAACTTTCTTCCTCTGTGGCCTCCCTAAACTTTTCCCATAGACAGGATGATTTCATGGAAACTCCACAAACTCACCCTTATGGAATTTCTTGTGCCCTCCTGTGGCTATTTTCACATTAAGGCATGGTTTAAGGCCCAATTTGTTAAAATTAAAGGGTGAGGAAGGAGTCTGCATCTGAATTTGTCTTTGCATTTAAGATTATATTTTAAATTCCTCCAATTCTCGGGGGGGGGGGGTTGTTTTTGCTTTGTTTGTTTGAATTCAAAAGCAAATTTTCAGAAACCACTCTTTGATAGAGCTTACATTATGTGTCACTATGCAAATTTCCCCTTTCCTCCCTCATCAATATTATGGAATTCTTTTTATAAAGGTAATCAGACATACCAAGCCCATGAAAAAAAAATGCAGAAATTGGGCTTGTTTTTGGCTTAATTGGCTTGTTGGATAGTTTGTGGCTTTCAGCTTGTTGGGCTTATAGCTTCTTTTTTTTGATCGGCCCTGGCGAGCAAGGCCAAGGGGGGGGGGGGGCAAGCAGGGACGGGGGGGGGAGGGAGAAAGTGAGGGGCGCACAGCGGGTCCACCACAGTCCTAGACTGCACGCCAAGGGGAACTAGTCACAGAGTGTTGGGGTTCTTAGGGATTGGCTTGTTTCTGCCTTGTTTTGAAATGGGATTAACTTGATTTTTGGCTTATTGTGAAAGTCGGGATGCTTATTTACCTCGTGAAAGTTGGCAACTGTGTGTTTCCATTACTAATAACACTGCTGACTTTTGACACTCCTACCAACCTTAAACTTACTACCTGCTGTTAATATGGTACCAAAATTTGAAAGATTATATTCCCTTCATAAAGAAAAATGAAGTCTGTTTACAAATGAATGCATTGTTTTCTGGTCCTCATATCTCATTTTGACTGAAAAAGTGAATCTTGAATTTATGAAAATACATTAAACTTTTCAGAATTCTGAGTTGAACAGATGTAAATACCATTAGCATTTTAACTACTCATCATTATTATACTTTTAAGCAGTTATTGCTTATTTTCCGTAGGAACTTCAAATACAGAATCTGTCACTTCTAAACAGTACACAAATATTTAAATCATGATTGCCTGGCTGTCAGTAAGGAATCCAGTCCTGAACAGCAGCTTGGAAAAATTGTTGATTTAAAACCTGGAACAAGAGATGTCTATCAGTTACACAGAATAATAACCCACTTAGATAAAATTGCTAATTGGTATTTCTGTACCTCAAAACATGAAGTTTTAAATGTGGGATTTTCAGTTTGTGACATAATTTAGACAGATATTGGAAATTTTAAATAATAGAACTTGGATTATCTGAAGACTACTATGTAATATGAATCATGATTAAGACCCAAAGATATGAAATAATGTTAATTCTATAGACAAAAGAATTATGAGGAAAAAATCTAACAATGTAAAGATGTCAGGTGATATAGTATACAATGCTTTATAAAAACATCACCTATCGCTCATTCTTAGTGAACCAAAATGATTACATTCCAGAAACATTAACCAAAGCTACATTTTAAACTCTTAAAATTTTGTTATCTCTGAATCACAGGTTATCACAAGTCTATGATTTTCTATCCATTTTCAAAATATAGCAAAACTGTTTGCTTAACTAAATTTCATCACCACATGTTCATAAAAGTACACAGTATACTCCTCTGGAATGCCATCACCAGACATTCTTTGATTTCCTATTTGGAACAAATGATTTAAATAATATTCACATTTTTCTTCAACATTTCAGTTTTAAGCATATGATGCAATTAGCTTCCACTATAGGAAAACTTCTTACATAAAAGGAGACCTAACTGATAAAAATACTGTATCATTTTAAATAAGAAAAAAATACTTTAAGACAATTTAGAATTAGTAATATTCATGCAGCAGTAAAAAGAATGATTTTCTAAAACTAGGCCAACGGTTAGGGCTAGGGCCCGGTGTGGTGGCGCGTGCCAGTAATCCCAGCTGCTTGGGAGGCTGCAGTTGGTGGATCGCTCAGGAGTTCTAGGCTGCTGTGTGCTATGTCAATTGGGTGTCCGGTGCTACTGACAGCTTGGCCAGCGGGTAGCTGGAGGACTGGCTAGAACAACGCATCTGATGTGTTATGATCGGCGCTCTCTCTATGAGGGCTGATGGACCGATCAGTGACAGTTAGGGCTAGTATGCTTCCACCACTAGCATAGCTGTAAATCACTGAATTAAACTGGGCACCGATCTTTCACAAACACATGCAATTTATTATTTATATACTAGTGCCTAGAGACTATAACCAAGCTTGGGGCCCCCTTGTACTAGGCACTACATATACTAAAGTGTGCTTGTGTGTGTGTGTGTAAGAGGCAGTTCCAACACAAAGGAGCTTGGGACGATGGAAGACAGACAAAGGAAGTTTAACTGTCCCCATTTTATACATTGGGAACCAGAAACGACTTGTGCCTGCTGATAGTGGGGGCGGGCGGGCGGGGGGGGGGGGGGGGCAGAGTAAGGGAGGCCAGCTTCAGCAGTGTTATGGAGCATGCTCAGTACAAACCAAGCAGCAAATCTGTGGGGCACGTGACCCTGCATGCCCCCCACCACCACCACCTCCTCTGTGAGGAACTAAGACAGAGAGATATGCCCAAAGTCACACAGAAAGACTGTGAAAGAACCAGGAATTAAAACACAGATTTCCTGAGCCCTAGCCCAGTGCCTTAATCACAATACCATCCATCATCTACTCACACGATTATCCAGTTGAGTTCAGTGGGACATGCATAAGTGACTACAGGCTTAGGGCCTTTCTTATTAGTACAGTTTGTTCTATAGCTACAGGGAAACTTCAGTGGGAGTTTTGCATACTCACAAAATACCTCTAATACATTCTTCCGCCAATGAAAATTGGGCTCTACAGTAGTTTCTAGTGTTTTGTTCTACTGAGATTTTCCCATTAATTTTTAATGAGTGGGAACTAATATTATATATATATATATATATATATATAAAGATATACATGCACACACACTTTCACCAACAACTTATTTAATTTATATACTACCTTAACAAGCCAAAACATCTTTATGCATCAACATCACTAATTAACATCAAAACTAGGCACTACGTAAGCACTGGTGAGTAGTATTTGTAAACTTCTGGGATATGAATCTGCAAACACCTTTTTCATTCAAAAAGTCGCTACTTGAGTAAGAGCTCGCATGACTAGGCCTTTGCTGCAGAGCCTGAAGAGGGAGACAAAGACAATGAGTTTGTAGGCCCTACCGATATAATGACTATTATATTTTTCATTTCTTAGCAATTAAGCATTAACTGTTTAAAAGCATAGTTGCTTATAGTCCTGAAGTTTCCATATTAGATTGTGACTGTTTAAAGGTAAGTCAAGTTTTAGGTCAAAATCCTGAGACTAGTTTGCCGGGATGGATTTGGGCGCGGGGGGGGGGGGGGGGGAGGAGGGGGGAGAAAAAGGGTTTTTATTCAAAAAATTAACATGATGAAAGCTTACAGTTGAATTATTTTATTAAAGCCAGAAAGTTATTTGGAAAATGCACATTGTTGGGAAGATTAACATAATAGTTTAAACTTGTGGGTAAACACAAGCCCTATATGCTATAAATATTTTGGTTTATTAAATCCCTGAAATTGACCTATTTCCTAACTACTCTATGTAGCGCAGAAATACTCTGAAACCCACAACAGGCAAAAAGAAAATTTAGAATGAGGATTTAGAAATTTTGCATGAGTAGTGATATTTGCTTGAGTAAAGGTTGAAGGACCGAACCCTCACTCCAGGAAAAGGAGACTTTAATCTTTATTGTATCTCAAACTGCTTACTATGCCAAAACAGCTCTGTAACTTTCTTATATCCATATGTAACAGTGGATTTAATGATAATCTAATGATACTCTATCATTAAAAGACTCTTAATCAGCAATTATTGTTGATGAGTTTCACAAGGGAAAATTGCAATGAGATACCATATCATCTCTTGTGCAATATACATAATGCTTTTTTTATTATAATATACAGAAAACTATCAAATACCCTGAAAGTGTTAAGTCTCAATGTAGCAAGTGATTATCTTGTAACTTTTTGTGAGGGAACCACTTCATCTAAAGGGGTAACATTTTAATTGCAACTTTGTTTTTTAAGGTTTTTCTTTTAAGTATTGCACTCCTTTCTTCCACAGGAATGAATGGGAGTTTTGCCACTGACCTTCAATGGAAGCAGAATTGGGCCCTATAAAGCTTTTCTTCAAGTGAAGTTATTAGACCATTGGGACAACTGACACCCACTATTGCTTCTCTTTTAAAAATAAAATCTCTCTCTCCAAAAAAAAAAAAAAAAAAAAAAAGTGAGAGAGAGAGAAGTGAAGAGACATTATAGTAATAGATGAAGTTTCAACCAACAAATATTTAAATCTGCGCCTATAAATACACTATGCATAAAGCTAATGAATGTAGGTATCCGTCCCATACATCTATTAATATAGCAATTTAAGACTGTGTAAAACTTATCGTAAGTTTAATATTCAAAGATATCAAGGGCAGTATAATAGTTTTTAAGAAATTCCCCTAATAATAAGTGACATTATTAACATTTCTGCTTATTATTGTTAAATTTATAACTGTAATAAATACATGGTAAGTGAAAACGTACCAAAGGGGGTTTGGTTCTTTGTTTTTTAAAAAGTACATTTTGGTAGTGAAACTTCACAATTTATTTGCTACACAAAATGTAAACTCCTAAAGAAGAATTTCAGCTAGAGCATTTTAGAAATAGAAACATGGGGGAGGGGGCAAAGGGAGGAATCAGGAACCTTGAGTTCTTCACTGCACGCTTTGCTCTTTAAGTTTCAAAGGAATCCAAGGGACAAACAATGGTAGATACATTGCAAAAGCGCAAACAAAGAGGAAAAATCAGCCGGAGATATTTATTCATGGCGAATCTTCGTGGGCTTACCATGGATATTAAGTTTACAATAGGCCATTAAATGCATAATGCACACAGACAGACACCTTCCCTTCAGGGTACAAAATTATCACCTCCTCTCTTCCCAGCCGTAATTTAATAGACTCTTGCAGACGAAATTACAGCCAAGTCTCTGAATACTTCTCTGCTCATTTAAACTCGTAATAACAAGACCCTTTTACAAGCATTAGAACGAGAGAAGTGGTCGCTTAATAATGAACTGACCAGAAACAGCCACCATGCCACACAAAAATAAGTCTCTAAAGCGTAGCTGAAAGGGGTGAGAATAGGAGATCTTTCACATTGTTCAGCGATAACGTGGCCTGATGGAGCCCTGCAGGAAGAGAGACTCGTGAGCGCAGGTTTAACTCGCCCAGGTCTTCTCCCCGCACGCTCCCTGCCCCTGCATCGCGGCTTTGATTTGATCGTGTAACAAATGAATCCAGGGCCAATAACGCCGCGCCAGCCTCTTGTTTCCAAGCTCACTTCTAGGGACTTACTATTCCCCTCACGTCTCCTATCACCCGCCCCCTCCATGCTCATCGACCCCGGGGGAGACAAGAGAGTGAGCGGCTGCTGCAATCAACCTTGCAGGAAAGAGGTAGCGGGCTACCGGCACCGTCCCAGTCACCGTCCACCCCCGAACGCCCCCCTCTTGCCTCCAAACTTCCTGCCCAACTTCGCAGGACACAGTCCCCCCGGGGCCAGGGGGCTGCAGCCTTTGCGGGCTGCATGTGAGCGGGGAAGCGGGAGCAGAGCCCGCAGACAGCAGCCCGGGCTCGGCAGGCTCTTCACCCTGCCGGCTGCGCTCCTTTCTCTCGGGCCCCCAAACTTCTGCCCCACGCCTCAAACTCGCCGGAAAGTTTCCCCAAAGAGGCCGCCAGAGCCCGGCGCGCCAGTCCCTCACCTCTCATTGCCGGCCGAGAGGAGATTTGTGGAGGGGCTTCGTGGGCGCCCAGCGCCGCATGGTGACCGGCCGACTCCTTCCCTTTCTCCCCTCGCCGCCTTCTCCCTCGCCCGTCCCTCTCCCTCTCCCAGGCCGCTGCACTCTACATTGCTATATTCCTCCGCAGGACAGGCCTGCCACCACAACCCCCCTCCGGAACTAATTTCCCTGGCATGAAAACCTAAACCACACTCCCAGAGACTCCAGGGCTCCCAACCATCTGGCTCCTAAATTATTATACCCTTCACATCAAAAGATCCACTATCTCTCCTCGATGGCAGGACTCATTTCACTGGTTTTTGTTTTAAATAAAAGCTTTCTGTAACAAAGCAGAGGCAGTGAAAACTCAACTTTCGCCCTGCTAATTTTTGTTCTTGTTTCTGTTGGTACTTGCAAATTAAAAAATGAGCAGAGCGGGGTATGATGTCAGTAATCTAGAAGCTGAAAACGGGGGTCTTTTCTTTTGTTATTAAAACTTCGAAGTTTGCTGTTTCCAACCATCCGAGATTATTGCAATCGACATTTAAATTTATCTCGTCTCATTTACAGGACCATAATTGCTTTATAGTTTCCTGCTTATTCCACGAAACCCTTAAAACGAATCCGGCTAGAACCGAATCAACCTCCTCCAGTGATAACACACCACACAGTACAAAGTTCCCAGTGCAACGAGTGGGAGTGTTTCCCCGGCACTTGTATGCACAGCTGGCTAAGAAAACCTAAACTGCAAACTCCAGCTCTGGAAAGCGCCATGCATACTACGCCCTGTAGCCCAAACACCACTAACCTCCTCATTATCCGGACAGAAATTGAAGACGGAAAAGACAAAAATACCAACTTGGAAGACAAGGAAAGCTTTGCATTCCATTGTGTACAGTTATTTTACTAGGCTTATTTAAAACTTGAAAAACGCAGAACTCTTCAGACAGTAGTCTGTACATTTGTAAATATCTAAAAGGAAGTCCAAAGACACACCAAAAACAAAATAAAACCTTATGCATAAAGATTATCGAGTCCAAAATGTAAGCGACGCCGGACCAAATCCTGCACGCTTTACCACGAGTAGCCACAGTGATTACACCGAAGAGAGCAAGATTTGGCTCAGTGTAAGAATCTCTCTTGCCCCTCGCTTATTCCCTCAACCTTGGGCACAAGTGTTTAGGGTGTTTAAAAAAAGAAGTGGAGACCTAAATCATGGGAGCCAAAGAGGTTCTCAATATGGAGCTCTCCAGAAAGGATTTTTTGGCAGGGGAGCAAAAACTAAGGTCAGGTATGTCATGGCTCCCTGCTGAATTCAATTGTCATCGTTCAGTAGCTGTGTACATGAAAGTCTCTAACAAGTTATGGAAAGAGAACAAATAAACATCTACGCGGACATCCAGACAGAACACTATCGCTCCATGTAAAGAAAGGACTTTTACACTGACCTGAAATTATAACCCTGGGCTCGCTCGCTGGTACTTTTATTTGTAGTAACAGTTTACAATTTGCGGTTTAGTAAACAATAGTATGCAACCTAATATGCACACACACACAAACGTATCCCTGTTCTCTGAGATAGAAAATCTTAACCACAGCAATGGGTGGGATTGACCAAATTATATATATATTTATATATATTTATATTTATTTATATAAATGACCAGATGTAAAATGCGGTTACCTGAGTGGATCCTGAAGTCTTATCTTTTACAATGTTTGCGAAATTCTACTGCACGTTTGCTATAAGGTGCATAGGTTTTGAAAAGGTCCAACACCTTTGATTTAGTTCCTAGACATTCCTTGAAATAGTAAATGGTACCAATAAACAAATAGCCATTTGGGATAAAGCTAAAATGATATCGTCCTGGTGTGTAAATGTAAATAACATTAAAGATTAATACTCCCAAATATTCCTTGGAGTGATCTCCATTCATTAATAAATGATAAACGCTTAATAACGATCAAACATTTGTTTGGGGAATTCTGACTCGGCAGACTCACTGAGAAACCTAATTGCCTGGAAGAAGCCGGAGTTCATCGCCACAGGAAGCAAGCAAAGGGCGAGAGAAGATTACAGGAGCACATTTATTACGCATACGCCGTGCACCGTTTTTTCCTAGCCAAATAAATCAATCAATCGACGCGGCAGCATGGGGAGCCCCAACGACTTCTGCCTGATCTAAGACTAAATCTTCACACATTCAGGACCGGATCAGAAGTAATCGACTCACATATCTCCAATTTGCCTTTTTAGTGGCTTGGTGGAAATGATTGTAAAGTGAGGGGCAGGAGTCGTCCTGACGCAAAGACCCCGCAACCTCATTTATGGTTCTAGACAGAACTGGAGCACCTCTGGAGCAAGGACCAGCGGGATAAGAGGGCCGTGGGGGCTCCCCCCGGTCCCTAGTGTCTCCGGACAATGCTGAACCTGGCAGCCTGGCGGGGGAAAGGAGCCGCTGTACCCAGTGCGCAGGCTAGAGGGCGCTGCACCACAATACATCGTCCCGGACTCCTTGTTCTCCTTCCGCAGGCACCATTTCTAAAACAAGTTACACTTCAAAATAATGCAAAACCCACTAGAACATCTTTGCAACAAGGCTTCTGAATTTGGTTCTGTATTTTACAGGTTTTGACTGAGCTATCTAGATATCTTTGTCTATGTCAAGGGTGTGTGTGTGTGTGTGTTGAGGAATCAAACCATAGGTATACATAGGAGTGTGTGTATATACCCACACATACTAGCCATAAAAACACACACTAGTAGTGTCTACTTCATTAAAGTCTAAATATTTCCATTTATGCTACTGGACAACATAAATACACAAATTTAAATATTTGTAAAAATCCAGGGAAAACAAAATCTAAGAACTCACCAGACCAGCTGGACTTAATACTTCTCTCCCAGAGTCCACTCTAGTTCAGTTGATCCCCTCACACTTTGTTTAATTTAAAAAAAAATGTCAAGCGTCTAAAGTATGAACTTTGCCACCCTTCTGTTCTTCAGCACATGCCCAACGCGCAGCAAATCCAGCGCCCGTGCCCATATCCCGATGGCCGCATTTCGGCTCGTACCCATTCGATTTTCAAACTCGAAAGGGGGTGGGGGGGAGAGAGAGGAAAGGGACGGAACGATCCAAGTTTTTCAAGACATGTCCAGGCAAAGAGCGGGTAGAGTTGAGCAGCAGGCGCAGCAGCAGCAGCAAGCGAGCTGCAGTGGATCACTGCCTCACTGCCTCGCCTCTCCCTCGCTCGCTCTTGGACATCGCTCACTGGAGCGCCGTCCCCTCCCTCTTCCAAGCGTTGGATTGAAGGGATTCTCCAGCGGCGGCAGCGTGTCCTCCTACCCTGGCCCCAGCGGCTCCCTGGGGGCGGATCTCTGCCTCTACAGCCGTGGCTATCAGGCACCTGAGCCGGAGCCTCTCTCCCACTACCACTCGCAGCGTTTCCTGAGCCCACAGCAGGTGATGCGCCGCTGCCTTTCCTGAAGCTGGAGCGCAAAAGTGGCGACGCGTCCTGGGTCTAAGCTCCTGGCCTGGGAGTCGGGCTCCGCTGTCACCTTTCCAGCCCCTCTTGGCAGCAGAAGTTTGGGCTGTTGCCGTTCCCTTTTCCAAAGCGCTTCCTCCACTCCTGTATCGCCCCCTCCCTCGGCCTCTGCACGACAGCAGCACAGCACAGCCTGTAACAAATGCTGGGTAACTTTCCCCTTATAAACCTTTGAGCTACGACTCCGCTCTCATCATTTACTCCTCAAATTCCCCACCCCCCGGAGGGTACTGCACATGCACCGGGCGCAATTTCCAGCAGGTCATACCTGGATCAACTCCAGGCCATTTGTCAACAGGACAGTCAAAAAGGGCTATTATGCTAAATTCCAATACTCCCCTCCCCCTTCCCCCCAGCTGTTCTGGCACTAGAGCTGCATAAATAAAAGGGGGAAGGGTTGGTTTTGTTTCTAAGGGGGAAAATATATGTTTTTCTCCCACTCTATTCATAATCAAATACATAAATAAAATGTTTTGCTCACCCATTCAAACAAAAAATTCACCCTCAAGCAGAAACCAGACTGGAAAACTTCAGCCCCAAAGGTTAAAATTTCAGAAAGTTGCAAGTAACTGTAAACGGGGTCAGAATGGTAAGGCATATGAAACAGAATGGTACTTGCCTATGAAACTTTGACTAGAGCAGGCACTGCTGCTCCTACAGTAATGCTTACTTATGCGCCTCACAGGGGTGTTGTGAGACTAAATTTGTAAAGCAACCTGAGATTCTCAGGTGGATGATGGAGTAGAAGTGCAAAGTAGCATTGTATAGCACCTTTCATCCCTAAGGATTTTCAATCACTTTACAATCTATGGCCTTGATCCAAAGCCAGTTGAAGTCAATGGAAGGCTTCCCAGGGTCCTACTGGAATAGCATCTATAGCCCCTTTCTATCACACACTCAAAGTACTGGGGTTACTGCATCTGTATAAAAGTGGAACTGTAGTCCCTTCTGTAGTCCATCTCAGGTGTCCCACAATGTAGCCTTCTATAGTGGACTACACAGGGTATAGGAGCCTTGGAGTACAGCAGATACAGCAGATGTGTCAGCAGGCCAGAGGCAACGAGGTAATGCGAGGTCATGTGCCCCTCCATATTTCTGCCAGGGTGGGAGTTAGGCTGAGCACGGCTGAGAGGGACATGGTTGGGAAAGGCACCGACACCTAGCACTCATGCTGAGCCCTGTTAGGAGGTGCCTGGAGAAGGGAAGAGTGATGGGGCTGGCAGTGCAGCTCCACCAGAGGGGGCACAGGGAAGCTCTCTGAGTCTTATCCCTTCCTCATCGACAGCCACAGTTACCTGCGGTGTCTGGAGCTCACTCTGGCCCGTGCCGTGCCCGCAGCAGGGAGGCGATAGGAGAAGTAAGTGGGGAAGGAGCTGTGAAGGGAGTGGGGTCAAGGTGGTGCTGGCTTGGACCAGGTGCGGGAGGTGCAGGGGGAGTAAGAAAGGGGCCAGAGGCAACGAGTGGGGTGCTCATGTGCCCCCAAACCTTTAAATTGTGTTCCCTCCCTAGAGTTACAGATCGTCTCTGCAGCAAATCCCCCAGAACAGCTCCTATATGGAGCTTAAGTGGTACAGAAGGCCTTGCCCTCACGGTAGGCCAACTTAACTGGATAACAATAAGAAATTAACCCACATCAGACTTTGCAACAGTGCTCAACTGTTCCTGAGATAGGCCTCATTGATGGTGATCATTCATACCCTTCTTTCTTCACGTTGCCAGAGGAAGAGGTGGACACTGAAGAAAGATGGAAATACTGGGAGGGAGCTATGAGCCTCTCTAGTGAAACAAAGGTGAAGCCTCCTCAATGGTTGATTCAGTGGGAGTGGTTTCTCAAACTGGATGATTCATCACCTCACTGCTCATTTCATGTTACTCCAAGACTAAACACTTGGTTTCTTCTTCACATAAATGACTTACTTTCTCAATTGGATTAAATTGTCACATTTATATATTTTATGAAATAAATACAACCACATTTGTATTACAAGACTATAATTCAATTTGAGGGCTCTGGTTTCTACACAGGCCTTTCCAACTTGAGTGGCTTGTGTGGTCACCAGAAACGTCAACATTGAATAATAGCTAGGGTTGGCAGAATTTGATTTTTACTTTTTTATAGTTTCGATGAATAATATCGATGTTTAGTTTTAAGCATTTTGTTCTGATTTTTATCAATTTAAATGTTCACAGTTGGACAAAATTATGCGTCTTAAGCATATTTTATTTTTATCTATCAAAATTTTAATTGTTACAGGAACTTATGGAGTCAGACAAAAATTATTTAACAGCAGCAGACACTGAGATTCAAAAAACTAAAACTTTATAAACTGTTATAACACAAACAGTCAACCTCACATATTAAAGCATATGAAGTAAATATTCTTAAATCAAACTCTAATAAGTTAATAAGCAGCATTTTTCTTACTTTGCCTACCTGAAAATTTGATTTTTTTGATGGAAATATTTTTCCATCAGTCTGTGTGTGTACAATGTAATCAAAGTTTATCAATAATTATCTAATCTTTCCAAGTCTTATTATAGCCCGGTATTTCAAAGCTGACTATTATATATCTTGTTGGCTGGTTTTCATGGGTCAGATAATAACTGATCAAGGTAGTAGGCTAGGCTTGTAGGCTTTGTCTTAGACTCCCGAGATCTGGAGACATTCACCAGCTGGTTGATTAAACGATGACCATCCAAAGGTGGGCCAGTGAACTTCTCTTAGGAGAAGATATAAAGGTGTGCATATGTCTAGAAATTCAGAATTTAGAAGGATTGAGATTTAGGTGAGTATTACTACTACTACTCATAGAACATCCTATCCTATCTCATCCTCACATTATGCTGTGTGGTGCATAGGGAGTTAAAATAGAGAACAAAGGAGATACACAGTCACTCTGACACATTGGCTGGTGATATTTATCAACTCAAGAAAAAGAAAAAGGTCAAGTCCAGATCTCTAGTCACTGGTGTTTGTAAGTTTTATTATGTGTATAATTTTTATGATCTTCTGTAATAGGTTTCCAAGATAATGAACCATACTGACTGGGTAATTTTTGCAAGATGGTTACTCAATATTCTATTTTCATTTTATGTTTTCTCTCCTCTTTGATTTTTTGGTCTTACAAATAATGTCCATAAAAACAATTATAATTATATTTGACTGCATCATACTTAAGGATGTATCCTTGCAGGGTGACTTCATGACATGTTATCCAAGAGAAAATTGGTATATTATTATGGTATATAATGAACCCACTAGCAAGACAGAGAGGAGAGCATTCAAAATACGGGCACCAGTGGATAGTGAGACTATTGTTTCATTCCAAAACAAAACAGGGTGTCTGTACAAGAGAAGAAAACTTTGGGTGTCTCTGAAAAGATCAGACTGCGTCATGTGGACCCATGGTTACCAGACACAACACTGAGAAGTCTGGAAGAAGAGACATGGACAGAACTTTAAAAGATCTTTAACACAGTGCATTTTGAAGCAAAGAATATTCTGGGTAACCACAAACCTGATCAATGAATGTGACCAAGCCTTTGTAAGTGTGCCCATAATGGATTAAGCTTTAGCTCTGAAACCTAGTTCCACTGTCTATTATTAATAATGCTTAGCTCTTTAGACAGATTTATTTAAAAAAAAGAAACATACACCCATTGTCTAAAATTCTGGGCATATTTACAGCAACTAAGATACAGCTAATAAAATTTTCAACATCATACTCAAAGCAACTGACTACATAAAAGGACTCATCATAAAAAGGAGCAGAAAACTCAGAAATAATATCTCCAAACACAATAATCACAAAACCTTCTTTAAGGTCCTAACACTTTCCCCCAACAACCTACCTCAGGCAAAAGTCTAGGCACACAAATGAGCTTTTTACTCTATAGTTAACAAACTAGAGTTGTGATGGATCACTTACAAAAGTGAAAGTAAATACTGAAGTCAAGGGTCCTCTGCAGAAATTACCTTGCCACCATCCCCCAGACATTTACATCGAGGGACTGCTCTCATGAATTTCAGCTGATCATTCAACTGTTGCGATTGTATCTGGGGAGAGTTGCAGTCACTCAGGCTACAGGGACCTAAACTACATGAAGATTTAAAGATCAAAATCAGCACTTTGAATTACATCCAATTTAAAGATGACAAAGACACGGATAATTGTGACAAGGTCTGTATCAGAGAGAAAAGGTGGCAATTGTCACACAAAGTGCAGATGATAAAAGGTACTTCTGAACATCAAAACTGTCTGGGCCTCCAGGAGCAATCAAGGATCCATAAGCATCTGTAAAATTGTGAGCCTCCATGGCAAAGGGCTAATATACCTTTTCAGTAATGGAGTCAGGCACAATTTCCAGCAAATTCTCAGTTAGTTATATATGAAGTGATATGATAAGGGTGAAATTAACTTCTGTGCAGAGCCTATGTACCACTTAAATTCCACTTATGCCCTCAAAGAAGAAGCAGAAAAAGAGGGCATGCTAGTTGGTACAAATTGTGCTCTGGACTTGCTCTCTGCCCCCATTTACCATCAGTAGCTTAACCATCACTTTGTTCCTCCCGCCCCGGGAAAAGAAGTTGCTCCATAGTGGTCCTGTCTTTGGACAGTAGGAAGGGTTCAGCAGTTCCTCATTGTGGTCTGCCTT
Source organism: Macrochelys suwanniensis (assembly GCA_033296515.1). Taxonomy (NCBI): domain Eukaryota; kingdom Metazoa; phylum Chordata; order Testudines; family Chelydridae; genus Macrochelys; species Macrochelys suwanniensis. The sequence goes on from CM065779.1 coordinate 82,277,181, forward strand.
TGGTTTCTCTTCCTTACACGTCCAGGAATGGAGGGACAGATGGTGCCAGCTGCTGCGTGATTCCTGGCTCCGACTCTCCACAAACCAAGTAGAGTGGAGCAACCCCCCTCAACTTCACTTATCTATGGATCCACTATGGTCCATAGTGGTCCACTATGTCATGGCAGGAGAAAGGTGTTATTTGGATTGGGGAAGCCCACATGCATGAGCAAAGCTTTGCACGGCTAATACACATCTGTAGGATTGGCACTGAACACTCAATTAGCTGACAGTATTCAGGTAGGAATATTTTATTTTTCATAATGTAGCTTTTTGTTGAAATTATACCCAGGGACTGTACACAATGTAGAAATAACACAACTATTTGATGTAGTTACTGTTTTATTGTGCTTATAAAGACTTTTCAAAGAGACACTCTCAAAATAACAAATCATATATCACAATGAATACCATGAGATGCAAAAGCTCTCTCAACTATTTGGTAGTATGTCATGTGTACTCTGAGCCTGAAGACAAGTACCGGAAGCAACTCAAACATTAGACCCTATGGTGGATTCCCACTAAACATACCCACATTTAGTAATAAAGATATCTTTGGTAGGGTTACAATAAATGGTACAACATCCCAATTATTTCACTTTTTGTTTTTTGGTTGAACTCCAGTTACCCCAAAGTCTTGGGACAACCAAAATCTTTGGATAATCTCTGTTTGATTAATTGGGAGAAGTAGCTAATCTGAAAAGCCAGTTGTTCGTCTCTCTTAACAGCAAGTTTGGAAAGCCTACAGTGCATCTCCCACTCAACTGCCAACTGACTTTGAGCAAGACAGGCAACCTTTTATTCACTGCATTTCAAGAATACCGATTGCCCCTAAGTACCAGCCAACAGTTGCGGAACAGCTTCACTATGTTATGGAAATAGGAATCTACTTAAGAACGCAACACTCTTCCCCACCAACCTACTTTAGGCTAAAGCCTAGGCCCACAGATGAGCTATTCATTATATAGTGAACAAACTGGAATTCTGATGGATCAACTGGATCTTTACCATGCCATCCATCTTACTGTTCATTGTGTTCTGGGGCTGGAAAACCAATGTGTAGTTGCAATGGCTGGGGCATGGGCTGTCAGGCCTAGGGGTCAGAGTAGAGGGACAAAGACAGTGGCAGGTATGAAGCCAGAGGTCAGAGCCAGGGACAATGTCAGGGGTAAGGCAGAGGAGCAGGGGCCTGGAGTAGGGCAGGAAAGCAGGAACTGGGAGTAGACAGGAGTCTGGGATGGGAAGACAAGAAACAGGAGCAGGTGGGAAGCAGGAATCAGGAGCTGGCAGGAAGGGTCCATAGTAGCAGCCAGCCAAAGATTCCTTTAGTTGCTCAGACAACTTCCTGAATCCTGATGTGACTTCCGGGCTTTTATAGCTCTCCTTAGCCAATCAGGGGTCTGGATGTTTCTCCCAACCGGTGGGCCCCTCTTCAAGCTAGCCCTTCCCTGGACCCTTCCCTAGTTACTCAGGTGAACTGGGTAGCAATTATGGCCTGAGCACTTCTTGGGAGCTCTGTTTTGAGGCCTGTGATCCCTCACAGTGGTCTGCTGCTCAGTGCTAGGCAGACTTGGCAGCATCATAGGCATCAGTGTTCAAATCCCCAACCTCAGGGAAGCTAGCCTCTTGCTCTTCACTGCACTTTATACTGTATTTGAGGAGCTCAAAGTGCAGTAAACAAATACAGTACAATCCCTTGTGTGCCTCAGTGACATAACCAAGCTTTGGTTATCCACGGCTGAGTCAATCTGTGTTGTGCTGTAGTTAGTTTTGTATTGTGAACACTTGACACTTAGAGAATACGTTTGAAAATCTGGGCCTATGGGCCCAGGTAGCTTTGGGTATGCCTACCAGGGGAAACATAGGCTCCTAGTAGACTTCAATGCCTACAGGGTTATGTGGCAGCTGAGCAGTGGTTTTGAGAATGTCAGTGGCCCCTACATGTTGGATATAGGTGCCTAAAGAGGCAGTTAGTTGCCTAAGTATCTTTGTAGATCTAGCCCTAAGTGCCTAAGTCACATTTGAAAATAAGATTTAGATCTTATAACACTGAGTGGGCCTTGCAACATGAAGCCTTTGGCCCATTTCAAATGAATGGGAGTTAGGTGCCTAAATACCTTTGGAGGCTCTGGGCCCTAGTAATTAAAATGGTGAAGAACATAAGACTATAAGAAGAAAAAGTCTGGCCTGGGGATACAGGAGTAGAAGAGGGGTTATCAGTGGGCTCAGTGACTGGTATATAGTAAGGGGATTGAAAGTGGGAAGTTGAAGGTACTGTGTTGTTAGAAGTTGGATTAATTTACTTTCACTCAAAGTGATTCAAGTGATAATTCCTGTAATGTACCCAGCAGAGCCTGATATAACAATTTATTTTCTGGTGCTCATGGACTAGGACAATGTTGCTGTGTCCCCAGTTTGCACACTGGAAAGGAATTTGTAAATTAAAAAATTCCTGTTTTCATGGAATAATTTTTTAAGATCATGGAGGGAAACGTCTATTTATTTTATTCCAAAGATAAATGTTGCATCTAAGCTCCTGGACAGTGTCCATTTCAGCATGATTTTATATTATCTAGTTAAGGTTATTTCAATTAATTGAATAGTTTACAATATAGTAGGCTTAAAACATTTATGTTTTAATTTAGGGTGGTTTTTTACATCAGTGTCTCAAACAAGTTCTTATAAATATGTAACATTCTGTAGTAATAAAGATTTATATTTGAATCATTTCAGGCAACTGTTTTACTAGACACTACCACACTTTTGAAGTATTAATTTCATAAATATAGTGAAAGACATAAAATTAGACATTTTTTGACAACCAACACCACTGACACTAATTAACTGATACAGTGACATTCTAACATTTTTAATATAGTATAGAGTTTTTACACATACATATTAAATAGCGATTCCCTCAAGCCAATGTACAACCTACAATTACATGAATATCTATATCAGTGGTTCTCAACCCACGGCCCAATTAGCACACAGCTGCGGGCCAGCTGTGTGCTAAAAACAATTCAAAATTTGCTTCTCTGGTCTGACAGGGGGCGGAGCTGGCTGAGGGGGAGACAGCGTCTTGCAGCCTGCACCAGTGCTCCTGCCAGCATGGAGCTGGTGAGTGCCGCAGGAGAGCAGGGGGCAGGAGAGTGGGTCTGTGGGCAGGCTTGAGCGGGGAGGCTCTGGGCAGTCAGGGGCTGGGGGTGCTGGGAACTAGGGGTTTGCCGGGGTGTTGGAGCAGACCCAGGTTGTAGGTGAGACTCTGCTTCTGGCCCCCCTTCTCGGATCCTGGCTGCCAGCCAGTACGGGCGCTCTGCTCCTGGCCTGGTACCGGGAGTCCTGACTGCCTGTCCGTGCACCGCGGCACTCAGGGTCTGGCCACCAGCTGCTGCTGCCTGGCCCCACACGGCGGGGTCCCGCGGTCTGGCTGCTGCACCTGGCCCTGCGGTCTGGCCGCAGGCTGCTGCTGCACAGCCCCACACAGCAGGGCCCCGTGGTCTGGCTGCCCGGCCCGCACCCAGGGCTCTGCTCCTTGCCCCACTCTGGTGGGTGGGGGAGAGGCGCTGGGCATAGGGGACTGTGGGTGGTTTGTGGAGGGGCGCTGTGGTTCTCAACCTGCAGCCCGTGGCCCACAATGATAAACAGGTTGAGAATCACTGATCTATATATACACACCACATTAAAACCAGCCTTCCAAAAATAAATCCAGGTGTAATTAAACTGTATTTAAATCCAGGCTGATTAGATTTTGTTGGCCAGTGTATAAGGATTTTTATTTATTTTATTTTATTTTATTCCTTCCTTCTCTATTCCTGCAGCTCCCTACTCAGTGGAACCACATAAAAAAAGACAGCGGCCTACCCAGCAAGCTTCTTTGCTTAGCTTCCCTACCTCATTCAGAATACTTTAACAGCCTCTCTCATCACCTACTGTTCTGCAATATGGTCCTAATCCAAGTCCAACTGAAGTAAATGCAAAGAGTCCCATTGAGTTTTGCGGGCTTTGAATCAGGTCCTATATGGCAGTAGTCTAAGGGCCAGTCCTCACAGAAAGTGTGTGGCAAGCCTGGGTGTGAATCTACAGGGTGCCACTCATTAACTGGCTGTGTAGACCTTGCTAAGCACAAAGTGTACTATGGAACTTTTAGTGCACAGTAGCAGGATCCACACAATGACTCAGTGTGTGGTAGGCTGGTGTGACATAGATTCACACCCTGGCTTGTTGTGCACTAACTCTCCATGTAGGCAAGCCCTAACTATGTAGCCAACAAGAGATGCTCAGAGTAGCAAGGAGCACTCTTCACCTGGGACTTCTGGTACAGCAAGCAGGAAACGGGGAAGATGGGAGGTCTCTGGAGGAGGGAGGAGGAGCCATAAAGGGACAGGGAGAGATATGGTAAGGAAGAACTAGTGGAGTGGTTGGTGAGAGAGGCAATCTAGCCTCCTTGGAAGCAATATATTTCTTATGGCATTAAACAGCATCCTCCAACTAAGTAGAAATGACAGAGATGAGCGTAGCAGGGATCACTCTGTTGTTGGGACTCAGTCAATTAATAATCAATCCATAAATAAATTCCCATAAAAAGTAAAATATCTTCATCACTGTTAATGAAAATGTAGGTGACATTTTTCAAAGCTGGGGCCAAATATTTCAAATACAGATATCTAAACTTAGGCACCCAAATCCACTTTAAGGCTCTTAAATAATAGACCCCAGCAGTTTTCAAAACATCTGAGCACTACAGTTCCTATTATCTTCAATGAGAACTGTGGCTGCTCAGCACTTCAGAAAGTCAGGCCAGTTTTATATATGTGCCTAAATGTAGATTTAGATGTTTAACTTTAGACACCCAACTTTGAAAATGTTTGCCTTACTGTAGGATGGATAAAGTATTTTTACATAGCTTAAGAGCATCACTGTAAAAAGCACTTTTTTTTGTAGGAAAATGTATAAAATTGTACTGTTAATGGAACTGATTCCTCATTTTTAGTATGTTCAAGAGATTCTGTCAACAAAAGTAATATGTACATTAAAATGAAGATTAAACTAAAAGGATTTAATGTACAACATGTAAATTTGATTTTTCCTATGTTCATTTTGAACCTCTAAATTGAAAACCACCCTTCCTCCCAACAGCTTCAGCATTTTCAAAGCTCCCACTAATCTTTCATTATTATGTTAAAAAAAATTTCTCCCCACACCTTTTTTTTTTGGGGGGGGGGGGGCAGAGCTTTATATTATGAATCATTAAATCACCAAAGGCCACATAGAAGGTCTGAGGTCAACGTAATGCATCGTCCCCCATAACAAAGCTATAATGTCTTGTTTGGTCTCTATACTATCTTTAGTATTGTTATGGCACCTCAGATAGGGCTATTACTATGTAAATTAGACAGATAATGAACACTGTAGAATTGTTCATTTAGACCAATATTGCATTACGTGAATGTACTCAAGAATGTCTTCACCTAAATAGGATCATATAAAGGTCAATGGTTGTAAAATAAAAGCATATATGTTCTTTTTTGATTGCGGTTGTAACATCATTTTATATTTACCTACTTTTATTTACACAACAGGCCTTCAGGTGTGAGGTGCCCTATAAATAACAAATTACTGTATTATTTTTACATTGACAGTACTTATTAAGTCAGTGTCTCAAAAACAAATTCTGCAATAAAATCTGAAATGGATCTGAATGCCACATAGGCTCAGTCCTACAGTCTTGACTCACATTGAGTGATCCCATTGACTTCATTGAAATTACCCTTCGCTTTGATTCAGGCTGGGTAAGGAGGCAAAGTTTGTTGCAGGGATCTGGACAGGGAAGGGAAGATAGAGTTGGGAGAGGAATACAGACTGAGATGAGCCAGGGTGAGTAGAAGGTGAGAAATGATGGCTGTGAGAAAGCTTGCTGGAGTGGAGAGCTGAGGCAGGGTTGAGAGGAGAAGCAGCACCCAGACCTCAGGGACGAAGACAAGAGAGAGATGGTGGGGCATAACTGTGCTGAGGCAGAAGGAGTTTGGAGTGCAGAAAAAAGAAAGGAAGAATCCTCTCTTCAAATGATGATGACACAGAAGAACAGGGCCTACCATTTGTCCCAGTAAAGATGTGCAAATGTGTAATACTGTGGCTTTCTTGTAATCCTGTGCCATGCAAATGTATGTAGATTATATGCAGATTTTTCAGTGATCCAATATAGTTAAATATCTCTGTCTTAAAACTACAATCTTGCCCTTAATATTGATGCCCAAAGACATTTGTCCTGATACTGTCTCTTATGTATGGACTGGTGCAGCCCTTTGGAAAGAATTCCATAGAGATTGCTTCGGGCTGTTGAGAAAAAACTCTTGACATGCTGTTGCTAATGCTCTGGCTACTGAAATGAAATGTTTTACAAACCCAGTTTTTATAATTCACAGTGCATATTAATTGACACTCTAATACCCAAAGGAAACAATATTGCAGTTGATTTGTGAACAGAGAAAATCTAGTAACAAGAAATATTGTGGATGATTAATTAGTATTTTATGTTTGTCATTAACAATAAATTATATCAGTATGAAGTCACTTTGAAGCAAATTCATATTTAAACAACATTTTCTTTGGTTGGTGTTGTCCTTGTGATTTTTTTTCCATTTTGCAGAATATTAGTACTAAAGCTTTCTTTCTGACAAGTAGTTACAGTCCTGTGCTTACAATAGGAATTATGGTCTGAATTAGTGGCGTAGCCAGGTTTAGAGCACAGGGGGAGCGGCGCTTTAAAAAGGCGCCTCCCCGCTCCCCCTGTACTCACCCGGTGGCGCTTTAAAGGGCCCGGGGCTCCAGCCGCTGCGGAGCCCCCGGGCCCTTTACGGAGCTCCGGCAGTGGGGCTCCGGCAGCGCTTTAAAAGGCCCATGGCTCTCCGCGGCTGCAGGAGCCGCGGGCCTTTTAAAGCACCCTCCCCCAGCCCAGCTCTGTCAGCGGGGCTGGTGGGGGAGGCGCTTTAAAAGGCCTGCGGCTCCTGCCGCTGTGGGGAGCCGTGGGCCTTTTAAAGAGCACCCCCACCCGCAGCCCGGCTCTGGCAGTGGGGCTCGGGCGGGGATTTGAGCCTTTTAAATCCCTGCCCGAGCCCGGCTCCGGGGCTGCGGGGGGGGGGGGGGGGCGCTTTAAAAGGCCCGCGGCTCCCCACAGTGGCAGGAGCCGCAGGCCTTTTAAAGCGCTCCCCGAGCCCGGCTCCAGCAGTGGGGCTCGGGTGGTGCTTTTTAAGGTGCCGCTTCTCCTCACAGGGGGAGCAGCCACTCCCCCCTGGCTACGTTATTGGTCTGAATAAGTCAGGAATGCCTATCTGGAGTTCTAAACCTGATACTAACTCCCTCGCTGGCCTCAGGCAAGTTATTTATCTAGCTCTCCTTCTCAGTTTTCTCTTCTGTAAAGCAGATATAATGTTTATTTTGAGTTTGTGCAGCATGTTGTTACCTGTCTGAGAATGGGGTATCAGTCAACCTGAGATGTAATAGGTTGGTTTCATCCGTTGCAGCTCTTGAAGCAGACTTAACAGTAATGGCATCTCTGGAGGAGCTATATGCACTAGCACATACAGATTGGAGGCTGGTGTATTCTTCAAACTGTCACTAATGAGTGGCCAAATTCAGCTCCATGTTGACAAGCTTATTGTGGTGGCTGCAACCAAGACTGCAGAACAGGATTCAGTTGGCGCAAACACCAGGGCCAATACAGATGCATGAAGGGTCTGCTCCCCAGGAGGTTCCCAATAGTTTTTCAAGGCCGTATGGGAAGAGGTCTTCCTTTCCAGATGTACCAGGTGAGCCTGGTCTGTCAGGCTATGTTCAAGTGTTACTCCCAAGTATGTGGCAACTGGATGGGATGGCAGTAACTGTCCTTGGACATGGATCAAGATGAGCTGATTGGCAAGACAATTGTTTAGATGGAAACTAGTTGCCATGGTCTTGGTTTCATTGTGAATTAGTCTCCATTGCTGGAAGTAAGGTGTCAAAGTATCCATGTCTTGGCTGAGATTCCTTTCAATCCTCTTGAAGTTGTATCCAGTGTCAGCAATACAGATGTTATCAGAATGCACATATTTATTTTCTTGCATTTCAGGAAGGTCATATGTGCATATTTTGAAAAAACGAGAGCCAAAACTGACCGCGCAGAAGGCCATTGTGGGGACATTTAAGGTGACTGGTATTCTCTCCAACTTACAGAACGAAGCTTCACTTGCTAATACTTTCTTGCATGAACCACACCGTTGGCCTACAAGGAATAACTTGCAGCAGCTTGGGAGTCAGCCTGGCATGTCACACAGTGTCAAAGACTGCCCTCAGATCAATAAGGACTGCACCAACTTTCCTTCCTGAATCAAATGTGTCTACATCTCAAGTCAGATGAAGTATCTGATCTTGGATGCATCATCCCTTCCTCACTCCAGTCAACTACAGCTGTGGTGACTCAAGCAGCAACCCCAAGCTAGCTACTCCAAGTACGATCCCGGCCGAGACCACAGGTATGTGTTCAGAATGGCTAGTCTCTCCTTTCAGCACTGCTACACTTCCCTTTTTTTCACATGCTAGGTTCATCACAGCTAGCATGATTATGTCTCCTCAAGCTGGAATTTACCCCATCCAGCTCCAGTGTAGACACACCCTCTGTCCAGCTCAGCGCACACATTGTGCATCCAGGGAAACTTGCACTCTCAATCTCTGTCGCGTACTTGTTCAATGGATTGAGGGATTCAGTTTCTAAGGCGGTTAACTCAGTAAATTCAGGCAGACAGTAAATTCACTTTAAAATAATGTTTTATTTTAAAGGCTCCCCCTTTAAAAATTAAGGGTCAGTTCTGTAACGCTCACTGAATGGAACTCCCTGCAAAAGTGCTACGAACACAAGTAAAGGTTGCAGAATTGGGCTCTTAGCAAATAAAGCTAGATCAAAAGGAAAATTGTTCACCAAAGTCTTAAACTGCATATGAATCCAATCTGTTTCAGGGAGTGAATTCAGGGAAAAAATGTAATATTCTCAAAGAAATTTTGTGATAGTTTATTCCATATGTGGACACCTTCCAGTTTTTCATTTGTGGGCTATGCAGTCATCAAACAGGCACACAATTAGTCACGAATTGATCATTTTAACTGTTTTCCCCATTAGGTTTAAAATCTTGAAATATTTTTAGAAATAAGCATGTGTAAATTATCCTATTCTAAAATAAACTGACATAGCAGATTGAACAGGAGCATAATTAAACTATTAAATGAATAGGTTTTACCATGGTAACCCTTTCGTTAGTTAATACCTATCCTGTTACAGAGGTATGAAGTAGACACACATTAACGTGTTCCTTTATGCCAGTACTCTAGAGGCTCTGTTGTGTCTGGCCCCACTTACAATAGGTGTACTAGAGAAAGTACAAGGTGCCTTCTTGACTTGTACTTCTGCATAGGGATCAGGCACAATGTCAGTCTTTGCATTTCTCTCTTTCTTCTTAAACGAAGGCTTTGGGGACTTAGTCAAATCACTCAACATTTATATTATTGTTTCTTCACATGCAAAATGAAGATAATAATGTCTACCCTACACGGCTGTTGTGATGACTAATTAGTTTGGGATTATAAAGCACTGCCACCTAAGTGTTGAAATGAATCGAAGTGTGCACAAGACTCTTCAGTGACTAGGCCCTTTGTGTCCCTTGAACACCCAGCTTATTTGACAAATTATTTCCTTGAAAGCATTTTTAGTATACTGGCAACTGTTGAGCTATATGCTTTCAGATGGCAATGCGGGAAAATACTGCTTGTCTAAAAATACAAAAACAAAACCACAACACTCTAGGTAGACTTTCAGAGTGATCTTTTGTCCCCAGTCATCAGCCCCTAAATGCCTTCATCCCTGGCTTTGTCACTGTGTGTATCGGTGGCTCATGAAAGATGAAGTGAGCTGGAAGACAGCTAGAGTGCCAGTGATAGAAGTCTGACTGATTCCAACAAAGATTTTTCTGTAATTATGATGTCAGGGTGTCCAGAAGATGAAGAAAAGTTTCTTCATCTCTGTGAAGGAGTCTCTGTCACATTCTGGGGTGCAACCCAGACCACTGAGGGGTTGTGTCACTGGCTAACCCTACATGTAACCCTACATACCTCAAAATGCTCTGTGGGACAGATTATCAAAATTATTCAGGTGCCTAAAGATGCAGATAGGTGCCTAGCCTGCTTTTGAAAATCCCACTAGGCATTTAATGGGAGTTAGGAACCTAACTCACTTAGCTGTGTTTATAAATCCTACTACTCTTTTATCTACATTGGTAAATGCCTACATACCTTTGTAAAACTGGTCTTTCCTCCGTACCTTTTCAAAGAGAATCTTCAAAATATGATCCAATGTAAATCAATTCAGTGAAGTCTGTCTGAGTCTGCAGCCAGCTTGAAACAATAACTTTTAAAGACTGTTAACTATTTCATTACTGTTCAAATCACGAAAGAAAGGAGAAGGTGTGATGGTCCTTGGCGTAGCCAGGACTTTGAGTGACCTTGTTACTCCCCAGCTTCCAGTGAGAGGGAAACCTGCTTGTCCTTAACTGAGTATCAGCTCCAGCCTGTCATCCACCTGAGAACTCTCCACTGGGCTATGTCAGCCCTTCATGTGCCTTGCCGGTTTAGGCATACCCAGTCCCTGAGCCTGTTGGAAGCATTAGCCTGTAGTGTCCAGCTCTTTCGCCACCGAACACTCACACAGTAATACTAGGTCTGCTGTCCACAAAGGAACAGCTTGAATGATCCAACTCAGGAACTCCTTGCCTTTTTCTTGTATTCCCCAAGGTTCCTTGTCTGTGCTTCAGAATCAGAATGACCCCCATAGCTTATTCTCTAGTGTGCTGCCTCCCTACTGATTTCACACACCCCTGTTAATTTTGTATGTAAATAACTCTCCATTGTGTTAACTTACAATGCATAATTTACATGCCAGAGAGATGGGGGTCTGACAGAAAACCTGTTTGTCAATTTTGCCTTGATACAGACTTCAGGAACATATTTTCAGTATTTACACAACTTCTTGCATAGTATCTGTATGCACATTTTACAACAATATTAATAACCAGCATGACTTTGGCTTTCATTTAAGACTTCACATGATATTCTTTGGAAAACCAGAATGTACAGACCAGGAAGAGGGGATTCTTACAACCCTCTTGCCAGCTGGCATTGATGGATTCTAAGGGTCACAGAGTGATAATCATATATTAGAGATCTTCACAATCTATTCTAGGTGTCATCTCATTTTAGTGTCCCAACCCCAGAGTTGGGTTCGGAGATAGAGCGTAGGATAGTAGCACTATTTTTTTTCAATTTGACCCCTGATCTTAAATGCAAGAAATCTCCATGAAGTAGTTCCAGAAGACATCTAATCAATCCTGGCAGCTAAAGGGGATCACACACATAACTTGCTCCTTTTCAGGTTATGTAGTACATTAAGACAGACATGGAGCAGGCAATAAGGCTGAGATTTTCAAAACTACTGGACAAAGCCATAGGGGGTTAGATGCCCAGTTCCCAATCATTTTAATTTCCTATTAGGTGCGCAGATCTTTTAAACTGCTTTGAAAATCTTAGCCCAAGATGCTAATTCCATAAGCATACATGCCATTCTGCAGTGCCTTTTACACAATGAGTTTCATTTGGTTTCATAGGGAGAAAATCAGTGAGAATCTGTTCTTTAGTTTTAACCTTTGCATGCGCGTTTGAACAAACTCAGTGTATGGTCACCTGCTACATGTCATTACTATTATCCCCCACTGAAAAAAAAAGGAATTACATTTATAACTATATAATAAAAATAATACATCAAAAAGAACAAGCAGCTATGATCTTTACATCTGCTTAATTGCAGATGGGAAAGATTTAGACCATGAAATGTGGGGTAGTTAGTTTACTGTAAATAATTAACAACAAAAACATTAAAACCAATGAAACATTGTTTGTTTTTCATTGTTTCTTCGAAGATGAAAAATACAGACTCCTATGGTTCAAGCAACTGGGAAGAAGGTTACTGCATGGATGACTGACTCCTTCATGGCTATGACTTTTTGTTCAGCATGGTCTGAGAAACACTCACTTTCCAAGGACGTCTCAATAATTCAGCTCATAAGCAGGTACAAGACTTATGTCTTCCTCATGCTCTATTTAGAAGTCAGTACAGACATGTTCATACAAGTCAGTAAAACATGATGCATAATAATTTATATTACCTAATAAAACTAAGATCCATTTATTAAATCTTACACCAAACTGCATACATTAGTTTGATGCCAGATTTTCTTGGGATCTGTGGAAACCTTGAGGACACACATGAAACAGTATGGGATGATGGGGAACATCTAAAGAGAGGAGTATGAAAAGAAATGCAATGAAAAGCTACCTTTCTAAGAGAAAATAATGGTGTAGTGACCAAGTGAGCTTCAGCTCCTTTCCTTTTGCCTAAAATGTCATGGTCTAAAATGAAAGTTTTAAGATATATTTTTCATATTAGAATTTGTGAAATATACATCAAATGTTATTCATGCATAAAATACAACCATTTTTTTTCAATTATAGTTTGACAAAACCCCAGCCAGTTGGCATGCATTAGCACAAAATGACAATCTTACAACAAATGAATTGTCCCAATGGGCAAAATTCTCCTCTCAGTTACATGGCAATAACTTACATTGATTTCACTGTGTGACATTCCCCTCTGGTGTTATCCGGACCAGTGATCTGCTAGGTTACTACAATTCTTGACTCTGGGAGCCAGCCTTACCCTGCTCTGCTGTGAGAACCCCCACTCCTGGGCTGTTCATGCACAGCCTCTGGCATGTAAGCTGCTCCCAGTTACTTGCAACCGAATGACACTAGACAATATCTCCAGTCTCAGACACAACCCTAGGAACCTCCATCTTGCAGTGTCCATTTATATACATTCATCAATTTAACAAAGAAATTTATATGTACCAGGCTTGTTATCCCAAGGAGAGTCTTTGACATGCTTTAAACCAAACACATTGCTACAGGTAGAATAAACAAACACATTTATTAACTGTAAAGATAGATATTAAGTGATTATAAGTCAAAACATAAGTCAGATTTGGTCAAATGAAATAAAAGCAAAACACATTTAAGCTGATCTTAATACTTTCAATGTCCTTACAAACTTAGATGCTTCTCATCATAGGCTGGCTGGTTGCTCTTCAGCCAGGCTCACCCCTTTGAGCAGTGCTTCAGTTGCTTAATGGTGGTGGTGTCTGTAGATGGAAGAGAGAGAGAGAGCATAGCAAATGTCTCTCCCTTTTATCATGTCCTTTCTTCCTTCTTGGATTTGCCCCCCTCCTTCAGAGTCAGGTAAGCATTACCTCACTGCAGTTCCAAACTGACCAAAGGAAGGGGGTGACTCCCTCGAGAGTCCAACAGATTCTTTTGTTCCTGTGAAGCTGGGCTGGGTTTGTCCCATACATGCCCTGATGAGGTGTGAACTGCATTTCAGCTCTTGGAAAGTTTTTGCCTGGGCTTATTTTAAGCCATGAGGATACTTTTCAGCCTCATAACTACATACATGAAATTATAACGTATAACCTTACTATAACACTACTGTAACAACCATGATCAGGGCATCATGAGCCTTCTGAAGACACCCGACATGACAAACTTTGCATTGGATCCTACACAATCATTTTACAAGGATGAACATGGGGGTGCTGGGTGTTCCCCCGAGGTACAAAGTGTCACACACTAGAAGTGCATTGCTGTAACTGACAGCTTAGTTGTGTTCCTGATCTCTGTGTGTGACAGAGACTGTCTTCCTGCATGGAAGGGAGTCCCTGATGCATCCCCGACACTGTGTCCCTGAGCCCCATGGAAGGATATCTGCAGAGTTCAGAGTAGAAATATAGTACATCTGGTTATATTACCTTTCTGCTGGGCTCCTGCCACAGTGGGATCCTCATCCTCCTTCCTGAGGCCAACATTCAGCTGCAAGAGGCCTGCTGGCATTCCTCTAATGGTGCCAGGGAGTGGAGGGAAAGGTGACACCAGGAGCATGGAGACAGAATTTCTGCATGGATGGCTCTGATTTCCTGGGATCCCTTGTGTTTATCCCCTCAGCCAAGTTGTGAGAAATCTCTGTGAGGACAGCTTCTCAGAGATTTCCTTCCCCTAAGATCCTTCCTGCAGATTTTCTCCAAACAAGAGGGCAAGCAGATAGGCAGTCACATGCATGTGCAATTGTTTCTGCACCATGCAAAGATTCATGAGGAATGAATGAAGCAATAACATACCTCTGCAGGTGTGATTTTCAATTGTAAACTGTGTAGGCAGCTTCCATTATGTATTAGCTAAATTGATATGAATACATCTATCAACTAATTGTTGTATTCAGTGTTGTTGTAGCTGTGTCAGCCCCAGGATATTAGACAGACAAGGTGGGTGAAGGAATATTTTTTATTGGACCAACTTCTGTTTGTGTAAGCTTGAAAGCTTGTCTCTGTCACTGAGACCTGAAGAAGAGCTCTGTGTAAGCTTGAAAGTTTGTCTCTCTCACCAACAGAAGTTGGTCCAATAAAAGATATTACCTCACTCACCTTATCTCTCTATCACCTAAGTAAGCGAAAGCAAGAAAACCTATGTTCAGCTGCTAATATATCTTTAGGTTTAATTAGAAGGAAGAAGATCCTTAGAAACCATAAGGTGATATCAAAAAGAGGGAAAAAAAGTCGAGGAAATCAGTATATCCAGCACCTCACAGAGGAATAAGAATTTAATACTACAAAACGACAATGTGGAATCTTTGTAAGCAGGTCTGAAGAGTAAAACAAACATAACTGAGTAATGCTTTATTTGTAAAAATCATAATATCTGTAGTATTTTTACCAACAGGTTGATTTCTAATAGGAATCATCCATAAATGTTTTTCTAAGAACTAGCCAATATATTTAGTTTTCCATTGTTATGGAGGTATATCATCATCATCGACAAATTCCAAAGGGACAGAGACTATTTGCATATCAAGTGGCACCCACATTGATCTCTAGCTAGGCCCTTAAGCTGGCCTGGCTGGTTGTTCAGTCTATATCCATAGCTGGTAATCTTATTGTGCCACTGAAGCTTTTGGTGACCAAGTGATCACTGGTTGTGTAGTGGCATTCTATGGTGAACACACTTTGTAATTTGTTGGTCTTCCAGACTACTAATATGTCCATACAAAGAAAGCCCCTGAAACTGAACAAATGCTGATGGAGCTGATTGCTAAGTTTGACTAGGAATATCTTCATTGCTGATCTTGTCCTGCCACTTAAAATGGAGAAGCTGATGAAGACAATGAGAATCAAAAACATCAATCCAACACACTTTAGCCCCTCTCACTGCCCATGTTTCTCTGTCATACAATAAAGCAGGTATAATCATGGTATAGCTCCATAGCTGTGTAGCAATCTTGATGTCACAGTGTCACCACAAAAGCCACTGAAGGGCCCAGAACATGAGGATGGTTCTGCTGCTGCTACATTAGCACCCACAACTTTCTAGCATCCTCCAGCACTGCCTATGATGCTTGCCAAATATTTGATGGTTGCCATCTATTTGATATCCGATCTGGACAGGTTAATACTGAGCTGGTTGTAATCTAGAGCTGGAGACTGCTTGATGGTAATGGCCAGGGACTTAGTTTTATCCAGATTAATAACCAGACCAATCTGCACTGCTTCTTGCCTGACCAGGTAAGGCACTACCTGGTGCGATTCACCAAATGGAGCCAACAAGGCAATATCATTGGCCTATTCGAGGTCTTGAAACAAAATGGTGTTCAGCTTGATGCCACCAACAGCTGCATCCTCAAGCTAATTCATCAACCAATCAATGCAGATATTGAACTATGGTGACAGGATCCAGATTTGCTGAACTCCCAGGGAAATAGGAAACAATGCCCTGTGTCTAGCATTAACTCCGAAACAACTTTCTGTTCCATTATAGAGCTCTTTGATCAATGGCATTATTTTCCCAAGGGACACACATCGCCTCATCAGCTCCCACAAGTTTGCTCAGTGCACTGAATCAAAGGCCTGACAAAAAAGTCTATAAAAATGCCATGCATGACTTATTAATTTACTAATCTATTTCAATTTCAGTCAGTTCATATACACATATTAGGTGTGTATATATATATATTTATACATACATATATACACACACATGCAAAAAACAAAATCGTGTTGGCACACAGACAACAGTATTTGCTATTAATTATTCTCTAGTTATTTGTTATTAATTATTCTTCTGTTTAAAAAAGTTCAGTCATCCAATAAGTAAGAAAAACCAGTACCATGTGACTAAAGTGACCACCAGGAATAATGAACAGGGAATGAATAGTTTGCAGACAATCCATAGGCTGAAATTTTTTCACATAAGCTTTTAGATGCATAAAGCTGCCTTCACCGCATTAATCAGGATTAAATCCTGAATAGTCTGGAAGCAGAAAAAAGGGTGAACTAATTGAATATTTTATTTGCAATGAATAACTTGAGCAGCGCTATTAATTATTTAATGCTTGCACAGTGTTCTCAAGATATAAAATGCTATATGATTGCTAAGTATTATCTTTATATTGTTGCTATTCTTATCCTCCAGGAATGCAGCATAGGATTTACTTTTCAATAAGGGAGTACATCTGGGGGCCTATCCAGAATGACCATGGTCCCTGATGACATAAAATTCTTTACTGTACTTTTAATTGATTTTTAATTTTGAAGTTGAGCCATATACCTATAAAATAAAAACTATAGTTAGACAGGAAAGCAAAATGGCTTAACAAAATTAATACATAAGTTACTATGAGGGTCTAACCTGATATATTTAATGATATCCTAGGGCCCATCAGATTTCACAGATCAAAGTACCGATATTTTGATGTTTCTTTGTTAGAAGTCACTTTTTGTACTGTTCAGAATTTGTACATGGATGTATCCCAGTGAGCCAGTCACTGAAGATTTGAAAAATGTAAAGAATGAAATCAGAGTGGTGATTAAGTACTTCCATAAGAAAAGCTTCCCCAAAGGAAATCAATGAAGACATGTTGGCAACACAGAGGGATGATGCCCCTTCATATGCCTCAGTAAACAACTGGGCTGCTGAATTTAAGTGAGGGAGAATAAGCACTGAGAAAAAGTCAATGTCGGAACACCTCAGAGACGCCACTACCCGTGAAAAAGTTGATGCAGTTCATAAGATGGTGATGAATGAGAGATCAACAAGTCAGACACATAGCTGAGACAGTGAGCATCAGCACTGGGTCAGTGCACGCCCACCTCAAAGAAGATTTGGCCATGAGAAAGGTGTCAGCAAGTTGGGTGCCCAGAATGTTGAGGGATGATCAGATGAGAGAGTGACTTGACCTTTTCAGGGAACATTTGGAACTTTTTGCTTCTCCAGTACAATGAATCACCTCACACATCCCAGGTTGCAGTGACCATAGCAACCAAATGTGGCTTTCAGCTGCTTCCCCATCCAGCTTATTCGCCAGATTTGGCTCCCTCAGACTTCCTCCTGTTACCCAAGTTGAAGGAAGACCTTTGTGGGAAGAGTTTCAGTGATGATCATGAGTTACTTCTATCAGCTGAGAAATTTCTGGACATGCAGGACAAGAACTTGTACAGAATAGGCATAGTCAAGTTGCAGCTGCTTAGGACCAAATGCATTCATGCCAAGGGGGGAGGATATACAGTATACTGAAAATAAAACAATTGAACCCAAACTATGTATTTTTCTTTGAAAGGCTAGAAACTTTCTAACTGCCCCTCGTATTAAGCCTCTCTATCTAAAGGAAAACAAACATATTGAGTAGTTATAAAAACATGTTTCAGTTATTGTTATTTGAAGGATACCTTTTGGTAAAAAGGTTACAGATAATGAGGTTTATGCAAATACAAGCAAAGCATGACTTCATATTTTTTTGAATTTTCGCTGCATACAGAGATCCAGCATTGTCTGTTCATCTTGCCTTTATTTAAACTTGAGGAGCTATAGCTGCTGTGAACGACATTGCCCTCTGGTCCTTAAAATATCATAGTTCAGATGTTACAACACAAGTCCTAGGATCAGTTCGCTAAAGGGAAATGGTCTTATTTCATAAAAGTTGCTTGAGTTTCACCATGGATGAATTTGGCCTCAAGGGTTATTTAAACACACTATAATGTTATACAAACTGAAAGCAAGAGTGAACTCCTGGCTCCTATTGAAGCCAATGGAAAAAAAACCCTCCCATTCACTTCGTTGGGGCCAGGATTTCTTCCTACATATTTAAGGCTAGGGTGTGTCGCTCTTATACTCCTGTGAGTAGCGGCTCACAATTTGGCCCTTTCATTATAGCTCAGGGATTGGCAAACTTTGGCATGCGGCCCATCAGGGAAAGCCGCCGGTGGCCAGGATGGTTTGTTTACCTGCAGCGTCCACAGGATCAGCCGATCACAGCTCCCACTGGCCGCAGTTCGCTGTTCAAGGCCAATGGGGGCTGTGGGAAGAGGTGGCCTGGCCCGCACCGCTTCCCACAGCCCCCATTAGCCTGGAACAGCAAACCATGGCCAGTGGGAGTTGCGATCAGCCGAACCTGCAGACACTGCAGGTAAACAAACCATCCCGGCCCGCCAACAGCTTTCCCTGATGGGCCGCGTGCCAAAGGTTGCCGATCCCTGTCTAGCTCAAACAGCTAAACCAGAACAGTGCCAATGCCAAGCTTGCTTGTTTTGGTTTGCAGTGCGTTCACTTGAATCTTTTTTCCAGTTTCAGTTCACTTGACTTCTCTCCTCCTTAAGTTCAGGTGCCTGAACGTGGCAAGACACAATCTGGTTTTATGTAGGGAATGGCTTCTCTTGTATTTTCCTTTCTGTATGGATACTTTATTCAAATTCATATAGGGACAATGCCGTACCTTAAGGACTCAAACCATGCTCCCCTTATTCTCATCTGTTCAAGTTGCCACATATTTAACACTCTGGCTTAGATTATGCAAACACCACGGGGTCCAGAGCTGCACTAAAATCAGGGACAGCACCAGGAGGTCGTGAGGGAATGCTGTCTAAAACATCTCTTCTCCTGCTCCTCAGCTGTCCGGCTGGCTCTGCTGACTGATGCACTGAAAAAACAGAACCATATCTCTGCCTGCTCCTTGCCCCTCTTTTCTCCCAGGGAGGTGCTATTTGGTAGTACCCAGAGTTGAAATTCTAGGCCTCTTTTCTACATGAGGAGAAAACTCCTTTCTCCCTATCTCTCCCACTGAGCACCCACACAGGATTGCTCCTCCTTATGCGGGAGGAGGGACACAATTTAGTCTTGTGTGATTTTCACATGTTCTTCATCTCCTGATTCACATGTGAAAGTCTGTGAGATTCTGAAGGGGCTTGCTTGCCAACCCTGGAATCTGTCACAAGCAGCATAACAACATAGTTCTTTTGATGCCTGAGCATGATCAATTGCTACATAAAAGACTCGGGTCAATCATACTTTTGTCTAGCCTCTTCTGTACCTTTCAGTGCAGTTCCACTATCTACACCAGTAACAATCAAACCAGTTTATTTTTCATTAAGAAAGAAGCAGCATGTTACCTGCTCTGCTGTGTTATGTCACGTCTTCTTTTCTCCTAAAAGAAGTTCAATTGTTAAGAGAGGTTTGTGTTTCTACATGTCTTTAATTTTTTCGTTGAAGATATGAGCTGCAATGTTTAATGTGGGAAGGCTAGTGGTGTACACCACAGGAAATGAATTACATTAGTGACATTCCTTTCACCAGACAGAGCAAATCAGGAAAAGGTAAGCCTTGTTCTTTTAATTACCTTATAGCACAAGGCTTTTCATAGAATATCAGGGTTGGAAGGGACCTTAGGAGGTCATATAGTCCAACCCCCTGCTCAAAGCAGGACCAATCCCCAATTTTTGCCCCAGATCCCTAAATGGCCCCCTCAAGGATTGAACTCACAACCCTGGGTTTAGCAGGCCAATGCTCAAACCACTGAGCTATCCCTATTTAATTAAAACTAGCATAAATACAGCAAAATGATGACACCAAATAATCAAAGGGTCTGATCCTGTATTTTCTTGATGCATTGACTTCAAAAGAAGTTCAGCATGAGCATGGAATGCAGGACTGGGCCCTTAGTGTTGTTGTGAAGATTCAGAGCTGGTACCTGCACAGGGCTTAACATGTCAGACGTCAGTTTTTTAATCTGCCGTTTGTTCTGTGTTTTACCCACAGGGTAAAAATCTGTTTCCTCATTTTAATTAGTTAATTTTCAATTCACGTTTTCAAAACCACTTGCCATGAGACTGAAAGATTATACACTTCTGTTTTAACTTGATCCTACTGTTTCCCTATTGGTCCTTGATGCCTAAACTTGAAATTCATTCAAAAGAGTTTGGGTCATAAGATCCAAGCCACCTAGTGCAACTCACCTTCTTTAAAGCCTTTTTCTCCCTCTCAAAACCACAGCAACAGCCTGAAAGAAAAGGCACTTCAAGTTTTCTTATTGTTATTTTTGTAGGTATCCTTGACCATCCAAATGTAATCTTTCATTTGTCCCTGTCATGAAAGGTGCCCTAAGCATATAATGCCACACAATGAAATAATGACTTGACAAATGCTTCTAGACACTTCTCTGGATCATTGTCTCACAGTAGCTTTTTAATGCAGTTATAAAGTTGTATTTTCCAGTTAGCAAGAAGAGACATCAGTTCTCTGGTGGCAATAACAATGTTAAAGGCTTTTAGAAGCTGGGCAAATGCTTGAAAATATTTCTTTTGGTTTTGGAGTAGCAGCACCATGTAATGTGGGATGTTTTCGACTTTGTGGCCTAAACATGCATTTTGTATCTGGTCCCCTTTACCTCCAAAAATATTTTTAATTTAATGTGTGGTGCTATGGAGATGATTTAGTGATCTAAAAGGTCAAGAACAAGAATAATAATAGACAGATGCAAAATAATGTAATTCTAGTGAGCTGTTCTTTTAAAGCTAAATAGCACCTATTTGCCTGGAAACTTTGAGAGCATTTACAAGATACAGATTGAGGCAGTGAACTGGATCGCTCCCTCCTACAGCCGAAACCCACGAGAGGCATTCCCTTACATTTTTCCTCCCCCTTTTCCTCTGTAGTGATCTCTGGTGGACCCTCCTTACCTTCATTGTTGATCTTGAGGTCCATGCATATCTATTGGGCCTTGAGATGCCACTTCATAAGCAAAGTGTTGTGCATCAGATCAAGCAAGAATCTGGGATATGCAGGGCTTGATGTCACCCAATCTGGTATCACATGGGATTTGGAACACCCCAGAATCTACCAGGTGCTAAAATATGCAGCATTTCAACAGGAAGGTACCATATCCAACACTGATACAGCTGAGTACCAAGTTCATCTTTGAAATTAGAGAGGCATGCTCAGGGGTATTGCCTGTATTTCACTGCAGGCCTCTTGGACTTCATGTGCTGCCTTTTGGCTATCACTGATTCAACTTGGCTTTCAGCAGGTATATCACAAAATGTGATGAGACTACAAATCCTCATCTATATCAGTTTAAAATTCTCTGATGCTTTTAGCTTTAACTATGTCCCTTGGCAGACTCTTCTATATTTCAACAACACTTTGGATGAAACATTTATTTTTTATGACCCAGGTTAAATATCTGTTTTATCATTTTAGTTTATTCCCTTGAATTTTATTATAATACTGTACTGAAAGCAAGTGAATTCCTACTTCATATCTTCCCTTTCCCCAACACCTCACCCCCACATATACTCATATATCATTATTAAGCCACCTTTCAATATTAAGTCTTTATTCCAATTTAACATCAGCTCCTGCTGATTCGTGATGAGGCCTAAGTAGCGTCTCTCGTAATGGAGTCATTATCTCCTGAGATTTAAATTTTTAATTTAATTCCCCAGTTGCAATGTTATATAACTGTCAATAGACAGATACTGTTGGTCTTAAAAAGAAAGATGAAGGCAAAAGGAACAGGGAAGGACCATAAAAATGAAGGAATAGATACTCAGAGTATAAATCAGGGTAGCGCCACTGAAGTCCATTTACAGCACCTGAGGATCTGTCCCAATGACAATTAACACAGTTTGCAGAAAAGTTAAACATCATTTTAGTAGTATCTGATTAAAAACTCATTGCGTATTAACTTAATTTAACTTACTCTACTTTATCCTTTTCCATGAGATAATTGTACTCACCGTTTTCAAATGTGCTGTGGCATTCTTCAATACTGGTTCAAAACACTGGGAGTATCATTTACCAACGCACCTAAGGACTATCTCCACAAAGGGGGCTTCCGCTCAGAGTGGCAATACCTAACCTAAGGCACCCTGTCATACGGTAGAATTCACAGCTTCGACTGAGGTGCCTAGGCTCTCTATGCAATGCATGGGCAGAATTAGGTGTCTTGGAATGAGATTCAAAGAAGCCAGCAAGCTGAGCAAGGAGCTGCCTAAAAGAGCCAGTAGGAAATGCCAAGGAGAGGGGTAAATCCTAATTTCGGCCTCACAAGGGAATTTAGGCCCCTAAACCCCAGGCTGGAGGGAGGTACCTATCTCCACTCAGGATTCACAGCCACAAACCTGCTCCTAGATTTAGGTGTCTAAACCCTTTCTCACACTGAATAGTGGTGGAGGTTAGCACTCACACCCAGGATATACGTAGCTTCAGATTTGCACATAAGCCTGATTCAGAACCAGAACTTGAACCCAGGTCTCCTAGCCGAGCGCCTTAACCAGTGGCTTATACAGAATTCTAGAGATGGGTTTTCTCTCCTGTCAAAGCTATTCCACTTTGTATAAATATTCCCTGGAGCAGGGACTGGAACTTTGGTCTCCAAGTGAATATGCTAACCCCTAGGCTATAGAGGCATTTTCACGCTCCCTGTGGCCCAGTGACTAATTGAAGTATTTTATAAAAGTGGAACAGCTTCAATCGGAGCATTTGATGCCAGCTCCGAATACCCTAAAGCTCACCAGCTAAGGCACTCACCTGGGTTCAAGTCCTTACTGAAAATCAGGAAGAGAAGGATTTAAATCCGGGTCCCTCAGGTGAGTGCTCTGACTCTTATGTAAAAGAAGGGTATGATACACCACCGTCTCCTTGCCTGTCTTTTGTGCAGGTTAGCCATTCTCTGAGAATGCTCACTGGATCAGGCAGGATAGGCAGGGGAACATCTAGTGTGTTGAATCCTGCTGGGTTTAGGCATGAGATAGGTGTCATGTAACTTGGTGGTGTCAGGCATTAGGCAGCTTTGTGAATGAGCACTGACAGAAATGTAGGTACCCAGGGACTTTGCTGATGGAAATGTAGGTGCCTACAGGATTAGGTGTCAACTGAGCAGGTATTGAGGATGTAAACTTAGTGACTTAGGTGCCTAAAGTGGCAGTTAGGTGTCTAAATCTCTTAGTGGGTCAGGCTCAATGTGACTTTGAGGGTAGATTTTTAAAGGTATCTATGTGCCCAAATAGATAGGCACCTGGAGGATAGGCAGATAGGCACCTGGAGGATTTTCAAAAGTGTCTAGGGGTCAGATTTTTAAAGGCGTTTAGGTGCCTAATGAGAGAAATAGGAGCCTGGTGTGGTTTTCAAAAGTGCCTAAGCAGGTGAGATGCCTAACTCCTATTGATCTTAGGAATCCAACCTGCTTAGGAACTTTGGAAAATGTTACCCTACATACATATTATTATCGCACTCAGAGTGTTTTGACCAATTCCTGGAAAATACTTCAGTATTTGTATAAGGCTAGAGCTCTGTCTTATAAATGCATTGCTGTGTTTTTCAAAAGCCATTCGAGTATCTCTGTGCTGAGCAATTGAGGCCAAGTTTTCAAAACTGGACTCCTAAATTGTCCCTGAAAATATGTGGATTTGGGCACTGTAGCGAAGCGAAGCCTCACCAGTGCAGTGACTCCTGCTGGTCATCTGGGAATTAGCTCTTTTCCAGCTCACGGAGCGCCCTCTGCAGGCCGGTGTCTCGCCTGCTGCTGGCCCCACGTCCCTCCCGGTGCCCTTTGCCCACCGCAGTACCACCCCGCACACTCTGGTCTCCCCTCCCAGGGGAACCCCCAACCCTCTAAACCCACCTTGCATCAGTGGCTACTGCCAGTCATCATCTAGCCCCCTTTCACTGGGGCAGACTGCAGTTTGTAAAGGCCACTCATCATTGGCAAGGGGTTAGGACCAGCTGTCTCTGCCTATTCCCAGGCTGCACCTCTGTAACCCAGTACCTTTATAGGCCTTCACCAAGGCCTGCAGCCTCGGGGTTTACCAGGCTGGTGCTCCCCAGCTCTCTTGCCCTATTCCCCAGCACTGCTCCAGCTCCAAGTACCTTGCTCCCAGGCAGCTAGGCCTTCCCACTCCAGGGCTAGAGTGAGACTCCTTCAGCTCCTGGCCCCACAGCCCTGATTGAGCAAGCCACAGCTGTGGCTGCTACTCCAATCAGCCTAGCTTGGCTGTTTTAACCCCTGTTTTACTGGAGTGGGGCAGCCGCCCCACTACAGGCACACAAACAAAGTGACTGCAAATACTAACTTCTGTGCATAACTGCTTTTCTGTGTGGAACTTCTTATTTTCATTGTAAAGTTAACTGCTTCTGTCCTCTTTTACATTTCTGCATACCTAATTTAAATGTCTTTTTAAAAATTTGGCCCTTATTGTCCTTCTTAAAGCATAAGAGGCGATTACACTTATTATATCTGCTTCTTTGCCTTTAAAGCCTATTAGGATTTAATGAAGATTAGGGATTTGAGAGGTGGGAGGAGGGGCAAGGAAGGTCTAAGCACAATACAGTATCATGCAATCCCAGCTGTGTCACTGGTTCACAGAATAACCTTGGAAAAAAACAGTTAACCTAATAGTCTTGCTTTCCCCATCTGTAAAATGGGGATAGTAATACTTATCACACAGATGCATCATGGTGATTAATTACTTAATGCTTGCAAAGTATTGTGTGCTAATAAATGCTTAGTGTTTATTATTATTAAATACTATTTTTATTTTATTAAACAGTGGGCTTGGCCACATCTACTTATAACATTGCTCTAGAAGAAGAAACTCGGAGGCTTCTGTATCGAAGAAGTAGACTTGAAAAATGAATGCTAGAGCCCTCTCTCCCCTTCTCTGAGTAATAACTCTGAACTTTCTTAAAGCAACATAATTGCAACCAAGAATAATATAATACAATGAATAATATGACAAACCTATTGGCTAATCAAACAAATACAAATACATTGTAGTTAATTAAACAGTAAGTGATATTATTCTTCATCTTTTTCCTCTCTTATGTTTGTATCTGTACATTTATGAGTGTAAGAGATTTGGTACCACATCAAATGTCTAAATGTTCACAATATTGCATTTTCACAAGATTGGAAGAAAATTCTTATTACACATCATGAGTATAAGGTTTTTTTTTTAAAAAAACCACTCTGCTAACTCTTTGTTGGAAGAGTGCCTGAATTCCTATGGATAATATGGAGCCTTTAGAAGCCAGCAGTGAAAAAAAAATGTTTTAAAAGAAAATCCACCATAAACTGGAACTCAGTTCAACAAGACTTGCACATTTGTATATAAAGAGATGAATTCTGTTGTGCACAGTCTCATTAAAGACAATGGACCATATCTGAGTCTGTACTGATTTACACTGTGGGCAACTCCACTTTCTTCAACTGGGCTGCACTGAGTACAAGTCAGTGAACAATTTGGCCCAACAGGAGAACTGAATTTGACCCTGGACTCTGTATACAGGCAGTTTTTCATGCTATTTCCCCAAAAGATGTTGGATTTAATAGTGAAAAAAACTCAATAAAATCAGAGATCTTAGGTGAACTGAACTGAAACCAATCTTTGCATGAGCTAAAACAAAAATCAATTTAGACATTTAGAAATTTGAAAAATATTCCTTTTTAATTTCTTCCCATTTCATTTCTTTTTTCTTTTATTCTGTTTATTAACAGATCCATTCTTTTGCAACAGAAATCTTATACAACATGTTTTTCAACTTAAATACATATAAACTTAGTATATACACAACTATACAATTATAAATTGGCCTATGGAAGTTCCTAAAGCTATCATGACAAGGCCTGCTACTAGTCACTTTCTTCAACCTTGTGATATTGTGGTTGATGTGTTTCTACTCTTCTCTTCTGTCTTGTCAGTTGATAGCATCAGTTAAAGTCTTTCATTATCTCATGTTTAAGTGCAAACTTCTGTTTTTCTTACATTTAGATGCATAATCTGTTTATTAGCAGTCCTATCAAAACTCTATGTGATATTAAACTTTTTCTCCTTTTTCATCCTATCGATAGTCCTTATTTTAATTCCTTAATTTTCAGGTTAATTTGGGCAATTGTTGATTGTGCCTTTTTGGGTTCCAGCCAGGAATGGAAATGCTAAAAGGACAATAAATTTGTTCTCACAGAATTACTCTTTAAATATCCATTGACTGCTTCTGGTTTCTAAGTGGTTTTTAAATGGTTTTTCATCTCAGTGCACTGGTCCAAACCTTTATAGTATTTAATTGTCCGATCATATGTTATTTATTATTTAAATGTTTCCTAAGGTCCGACATTGGTTGCCTTCATTTCCAACAACAGAAAGACAGTTTGATGCCAGTAATTGATTTATCCATTGCTCAATCATCATTACCTATAGATACTGCTTGTGATGGGTTGGGTCACAGAAACCCCCTTGGGACTGCCACTTGATGTGCTGAGACTACATCTGAGCCTGTTTTCCCTGGCAGCTTGGGACTTCAGTACCCTGTCTTGTTGAGCCAGACACGCTAACCGGCTGCAAACACAGACCCAAGTCCGAACCACATTCCCCAAAAGCTGCAGGCTTAACTGAAAACAACTTAAGAAGTGATCCTGTCTCCAGCACCCAGATACCCAGTTCCCAATGGAGTCCAAACCCCAAATAAATCCGTTTTATTCTGTATAAAGCTTATACAGGGTAAATTCAAATTGTTCGCCCTCTATAACACTGATAGAGAGATATGCACAGCTGTTTGCCCCCTCCAGGTATTAATATTTGCTCTGGGTTAATTAATAAGCAAAAAAGTGATTTTATTAATTATAAAAAGTAGGATTTAAGTGGTTCCAAGTAATAACAGACAGAAAAAAGTAAATTACCAAGCAAAATAAAACAAAAACATGCAAATCTAAGCCTAATACAGTAGGAAACTAAATGCAGGTAAATCTCACCCTCAGAGATGTTCCAATAAGCTTCTTTGACAGACTAGACCAGGGATCTCAAACTCAAATCACCACAAGGGCCACATGAGGACTAGTACATTGGCCCGAGGGCCGCATCACCAACACCTTGTCATATAAAGGTACAAAAGCCTCCCCTCCCCCACTACCTCTGGCCCCACCCCCACTCCACCCCTTCAATGAGGCCCCGCCTCTTCCCCGCCTCTTCCCACCCCCATTCCAACCCCTTCCTTAAAGTCCCCACCCCAACTCTGTCTCCTCTCTGCCCAAACTCCTTCCCCAAATCCCTGCCCTGGCCCCGCCTCTTCTCCACCTCCTCCCCTGAGCATAGCTCCCTGCCCTTCCCTCCTGAAAAGCGCTAAGCTCTGTCAAACAGCTGTTTGGCAGCGGGAAGTGCCAGAAGGTAGGCAGAGGAGCAGGGACGTGGTGCACGGGGGGTGGGGGTGGGGGTGGGTGAGGGGAGCTTGGCAGCCGCAAGAAATAACTCCAGGAGTGTGGGGAGCTTGACGGGCTGAAGGAAATAACCCCACGGGCCGCGTGTTTGAGACCCCTGGACTAGACTCCTTCCTAGTTTGGGTCCAGCAATCACTCACACCCCCGTAGTTATTGTCCTTTGTTCCAGTTTCTTTCAGGGATCTCTTTGGCGTGGAGAAGCTATCATTTAAGCCATCTGAAGACAAAATGGAGGGGTTTCCAGGGCCTTTTATAGTCTCTCTCTTGTGAGTGGAAACCCCTTTGTTCTCCTGTGTAAAATCCCCTCAACAAGATGGAATTTGCAGTCACCTGGGCAAGTCATGTGTCTATGAATGATTCAGCTTTTTGCAGGCGAATGCCATTGTTTACGTTAGTTTGAACATTCCCAGGAAAGCTCAGATGTGGATTGGTGTCTCCCAAAATCCATTGTCAGTTAAGTGTTTCTTGATTGGGCACTTACTGAGAATAGTCCTTTCTCAAGAAGCTGACCAAATGCTTCACTGAGGCTACTTAGAATCAAACAAATACATAGCCAATATTCATAACTTCAAAACACAAAAATGATACACACAGACAGTATAATTATAACCAGCAAACTATAACCTTCCCATAGACACCCCACTTGGCCTCCTCTGTATAAGAGCTGTTGCAACCATAGGACCCTGGTTGCAACAATGATCTATACAGTCACAGTTTATGTCAATAATGTCACACCGCTTGAAATAGATACATCATAAGAAAAAAGGTGCCTCAACTACACTTAGGGTGTCATTTGTGATGTCTATGCCATGTTTAGTCATCATAACCAAACAAAACCATAGTGGGAAGTTTCTATAGTCTAGCAGAAAGGCAACTATAGCACTGGGAGTCAGGGAATAGGGGGATCTATTGCTGCATCACTTCAAATCTGTATGCTTCACTTAGCATTTTATAAAACACTATTATCCATTCCCATTTTATAACTGGGCTATGAGATCTACTATGTAAGTGACAATTATTGTTGTTTTTACATAAAATCTGAAACATATGATCAGTTTCTCTACACCAACTAAACTTGTTTATTCTGTTATGCATGCTAATTACAATTGTCAAAGAATTCACATTTACCAAAATCTCTTTGCCACCTATATGACAGAATCTTTAAAATGAATGTAATTTCAATTTTCAGAAGGAGTGTCTTTATAACATGTGTTCTTGCTGGGTGCATAGATCTAGGTCATAAATTTTTACATTGGATTGGAGGTATATAAACTGACCTGTCTCTTTAATATAGAATTATTGGGCCTGATTTTGCTTCTGCTGAAGTCAGTGACAACATTCCTGTTGGGCGCAATGGGAGCAAGATCAGGCCCAATTCATTTCTTTTTCCATGAGCATATAATAAACACCTTTAAAACAAATGTTTCCTCAGGATTGTGATAATATACAATTGTCTTTACTACCAGCATCCATACATTCATATTTATAGGGCTTTACCACCAAGCCATACTTAAACGACTTTCATCTGCAAAGAATGTGCATATAAACATTCCATTCTTTTCTGGGAGTTTTCCTATAAACTATAATATCCTTAACCAAAAATAACAGCTGTCCAGCCTCACTCTGTTAATGGGTTTAATTTTTTTTAATTCCTTCATTGCTTTAGGCATTATATGTATTGACACAGATGAACACAGTTGAAAGATTGGCTTTAAAAGGAAAGCATGGTCCACTATATGCTGGAATTATATCTGGCAGGAAGAAAAAAAGTTCATTCTTTCCTAAATACTCTTTGTTGACCTAGCCTGTTAGGAATGTGAAAAAAATGCAGGCTTAATAATTCACGTTTTTACATCTTTCCTGCTCTTTAAAGCAGCTACTTCCATCGTCGGAGGATATTTCATGTGCAGGGTGGTTTTTTTTAATTGACCTAGATCTAAAATTTTGAGAGAAATTAAGTTAATGAAGACAGCTAAATTATTTCTTGATTCATTTTAAAATGCATACTGTATTACCTACAAAAGTGTAATCAATGGAGAACAATTAAAATCTGCATTATTAACCTGTGGTTTCCATGCAAATGTCTAAGAAGTTTCTCAAAAGCTCAAAGCATGACAGTCCTTCTAAATGCTGTCATTTTTCAAATGTGATTATTGTAGCTGGGTCTGTGTAATTTCACTGAAAGATATTATATGATCCCCTACTACCTATCTGTGTTTAATCAAATACAAATCTTGAAGGAACAATTCACTCAGAAGCATGAATGTGCCACATCAATGGTAATTACAAGCGACTTATTCAGTAACCACAGATGACTTAGATTGCAGGTTATTACATATTAATGTAACATACTATCTACAGTATTTGAATATGCAGAAATGCACTAAAATGGAGTCATTTCTGCAATTATTTTCTACACATTCAGCATGCTTCCTACACATTTTCCTAACCATCCATGACAAAACTTGTCAAAAAATTCAATTTAGTAAGAATATTTATACCAGTTTGGTTTGCATAACCTCTATCAAAAATGTAGTAAAATAACTCTCCCTTCACCTCTGCTTCCCATAAATTTTATACACCTGCTGTCATTTGTTGAAATAGTGCAGTAGTATTCTATGCAATTTAGAAAGCTAAATTAGATTTTAAGTCAGGAATTTTACTTACATTTCTGGGTGTTATTAATTTTTTTTTATGTTGGTAGCAAGCAAGTTTAGCTCAGGTTAAAATTATTTTTGAGGCTGAGAGTCAATGGCTATCCCAACATAAATGCTTTCAAACTGTATTAGAATCAGAATCAGACACATAACATCTACTTCTTCGGCATCTTGGATCCCATATTTGTGAGAGCGTCCAATAACAATTTAGAATAACAATTTAGAAAGAATGTTGTTCTGGAGGTGTTGCTTCCAACAGCAGAGTAAGTGCTTGATTTCTGTTAGGTAAGTTAGTAGTGTAAATCGTTTTCTTTTGTTCTGTAATTTCTCTCTTAATTGCAGAAAGGTGCAAAGTTAAATTACACCATATCTGTCAGTGTTCTTAAAATATATGTGCTGTAAATGCAAACTAATGGACACTGTTATTAAAGAAGAGTTAATGACTGGACAGGTATCTGATTTAAAACTGCAGGTCTGATTTACATCAGTGTAAATCAGCAGCATAACTCCATTGGAATCAATGGATTTACACCTGGGTAGCCTAGTATAAGTGAAGGGTGAATCAGACCCAATAGCCACATTTCTCTTATAGACCTTAATTGGCCAGACACCATCAATTAAATGGTGCAGTTACTGCTGAGTGTGATTACTTACAAGCACTGGATTTATCCTCCTTGCGAAAGATTTTTTTTTGTCTGTGTGCAGGTATACTTTTTGTGTTACATTGGAACTACTGTATCGTACCCAGGATAATTTCATTTTGAGTTGGATCTAGGATCCTAACAGTTTATGGGTATAATATTGTCAACTCCTTTGAAATATTTTGGAACTATCAAAGGGAAGATAGCAAAATCTGGCAGAGGGAACAAAAGTCATAAAACTCACAGCTCAGCTAAGTTCTATATCAGCAGTCATGATATGTAAGTAGTGACAGTTCTTAATTTTTAAAAGGATCCTCCATAAAAGATCCCTTATTTCCTCCTCAAGTGAGAAGAGAATCAGGTCCCAGACTTGCACATGGCTCTTGAGTCTCTTGTATAGTAGAAGCAAAGTACTAACCATTGGGACATTGAAAAAGGAAGGAAAGGTGTAAATTAATGTTTAAACAGAATGAAGATTAGGAAATCTACCAATGAAGTCTCTGTACCAGACTTTTGTAATTACAGTACGGTGCTTGTAATTAAAATAACTATTATTTTTATTTGTGTTACCATACTGTCTAAGAGCCCCAGCCATTCAGTAGGACCCCATCGTGCTAGGTGTTGTACATACATTGAACAAAAGATGGTCCCTGCCCCAAACGGTTTAAGATGAGCCAACAGAGGGAAACACACAGACAGAGGAGAATAAGGAACCAATGATACAGTATTGGTCAGCATGATAGGCCTATTTAGTTTGTTAGATTACAGCTTTAAAAATCTAACTGGCACATCAGCAAATTCATAAAATTGACCCCATTCACGTTTACATAATTTGTAATACTTTCAGTGATTCCTGAAGCACTTCACGATCGGATCCTGAGAAATACTGAGGACTGAAGTTAATTGGGGTAGCCTGTATTCTCAGGATCAAGTCTTTAAGATGGAAGCATTTTCTGGGATTGTTTTCTTCTCAGTATATATATACATTTGATAATGGGAGACATTATTTAAATCCATCTCAGCAATCAGGCCGAGTCCATTTTGCAGTTTAAATAAAGATATATCTTATATTGTAGACAGGATACATAGGAAAGATTTGACAGCACATATGGGTATCAGATCTGATGTGTATAAACACGGAAAGTATCAGATAAAATTCACATACTCAGCAGTGTTATTTATATTTTGTTGACAAACTGGAGTGCATAGATTTTCACCTTTTTTGGGAGACACTGTAATACCATGAAATAACTTATAGTATATACTAGCCTAATTCAGTATTTAGGAAGTTTTGGTTGTCCTTCACTACAGAAGTTTGATTATTCTCACTGAAGCTATTTGTTCAAATTTGAAATAACCCAAATATCAACACCTGTGCAAGCTGTCCTTTCTCATGAGAATAGTTTTGTTGATGTCAATGGGACTACTCATGTGAGGAATGTTTTGCAGAACTGGGCTCTTAATTTTCTAAGAATCTAAACTAAAAACAAATAGTAGATCGTTTTTTGTTTGGAAGAATCTAGCTCAAAATGTCTGGAGATAGTCATAGTTACCTGTTTGAAATCTCTTCCTTGGACCTTCTGCTTCTTTTAGCATTAAAGGGCCAAACTGTGATATACTTAGATATTGTCTGCAAGGTGAGGGACGGGTACAGCCTACAGTGGTGTGATTTCTAAAGTGCACTAACATGTTGTATATTAACTAGTTTGTGTAGACCCTGCTGATGTGCTTTAATGTAGTGCTGTTTGTAACAGTACTATGTTAAGACACACAAGGGAATCTTTTGTGCATACCAGAAGAATTTACACGGACCAATACATTCAACACGTTACTATGCTTTAGAAATCATGTCCCCCATAGAGAGCATTGCCCCACCATGTAGACAAGCTCTTACTCATACTGAGTAGTACATTACTCCTCAAGTAGCAACAGTTCAACTGACTTCAGTGGGACTATTAATGGTTTCAGGTACTATTCAGCATGAGCGAGGGTATCACAAACTATCCTAGAGAAACAGATGTAAATAATGTCCAAAAATGCACATCTAAACATGGGGCATGATCCTGCAGCTCTGGATCATGAAAATAGTCCAATTTAAATCAATGGGACTCCTCACATATGTACAGGCTATAGGATCAGGCCCATGAAAATAAACAGAAAGAACAGGCACAGCTATTTCCACCCATTCCTTTATCTTATCCCATTGAAGTCTATGGAAGTTTTGCTGCTGCTGCTGCTGAGCAGCCAGGATGAGGTCCTTAATCATTGCTAACTGGATGAGTGAATGGTTGTTTAGCTATCAGAACAGTCTCTACAGCTAAATCATTTACCCAATAATATTTACCCATTCAAAATACATTACAGCCCATTGTCGCAGATATGTATCTCCCTTTTATGTTTTATCTTGCAGTTACATTTTATCTTTAAGCTCTATGAAGTGAAAAACTGTGCATGTGGATTTGGTGAATGTTTACACTTTCATAGCAGATAATAGCAGGTAATAGGAGGATGCTACTTTTAACAGTAAAAATGAACTTTTTTTTTGAACACACAACCAAATAAATTCTTAATGACCCAGTCACAGACTCCAATAGTTTATCAGAATTATACACTATGGATCAGCAAGCACCTTGACAAGAGAACTTCTTTATGTCTGATATAAATCAATAGTTGCTGCCTTAATTTAAAAGCTGGATGATGATAAGAATGCTGTGACTCAATAAATTTGAGCTTCTAATATTATGCAGAAGAACATAAAACCTGTTTGCGCATTATAATACAGCAATAATGTATTCATTCCTAATCATTGGCATATCTAAATTTATTAGCTTGCCTATAGCATGCATAATAAAAAGTGTGCAAAATGTGGAGAATTTTTAATTTTCATATACCCGCAATTTTAATCCCTCTAGCTATTAGAAAAATACTAAACACATGAAACTGAGTGAATAAAATATAATTTGCAGACTATATTTTCTTATTATTGCCTCTGAAAACAGCATCAAATTGTCTATACGAGCATATAAAATTTTCTGAGGCCAAGAAGATACATGTTAACACATTTATCTTTCTTTTCTTAATAAAAAAAAAACAAAGAAAGAGAGAAAAAACAAACAAAAATAACCAATAGCCTAATGGTTGCTTAAATTGCTGTGGGATTTGAGCACTGAGGATTGCGCTTTGCTGGCTTTATCGGGAATTTAAAATAAACAACGAACCAGATCCTCAGCTGATGTAAAACTGGTATTGATTCATTGACATCAATGGAGTAAGACTAATTTACACCAGCTGAAGATCTGGCCCTTTATGTGGGGCTGACCAGATGCCCAAGCTCTAGAATTAACAAGGGATAAGAACTAATTGTTCCATATATAAAACTGTTAGGAGAGGATTGGCTACCAATTAGTTCATTTTGACCTTGTATCTTGAAGTAGTGATCTCAGAGGGAAAAAATAAAGTAACTAAAACAGATATTAAGGTAGAAAGAGAGAAAAATAGGGAATGTACGATATTTTTTAGTGTAAGAGTTCAGTCATTCAATATACACTCAATGGGCTTCAGAGGGTATGTGTGTATGTGCATCTGTTAATATTTCAAAAATATAAAAAACAACACTATAGAACAGCTAAGCAGAAGGGAGAGAATACAAACTAATGGGGTGAATCTATCAAAGAAAAAAATTGTTGCCTACTTTGGAATCACTTCACAAAGAACATTTTCTAGAAGGCAATTCAATATAAATCACATCATCCTAGTTCAAAGCAGTTAATGCAAACAAATATATAACATATACAAACTAGCAAGTTCAGGATACTAGTTTATCTCTGGTGGTTTACATATCTCACCCCATTTTGCAGAGTATGAAATGCTAAAAAAACTAGATAGACCACAGACATTTTAATTCTAGCTGAAAGGAAGGAAATAAGAAATAAGCAGTTGTATTTTACCCTAATATAAGTAAAGATTTATAACCCGCATCTTTTCTTTTTGAACACAACACATTTCACAGACTTAAAAAAAACCTTGGCATAGATAAATAATATTTTTATTTTAGCAATGGAGGGGGGGAAAATAATTTTGGTAAATAGGCTTAGAATTGGTGTTTACAACATCTGCTAATGACCTCACTAATGGAAGACGGATTATGCAATGTATTTTGAATGAGGCTTACGCTTGTAGCAGCTATCATTGGGCAATCTGTCTTAAATTTTGATATTTATTTTTGGACTTACAATTCTTCAAATAAAAGAGCACAACTTATGCCAAACATTGCTCTTATAGTGGCTGCAATGGCACACACTGCCACACTTGTTTTAAGATGTCTGGGGCTTGCGTGTTTTGATTAATAGAAAATATACTTCTCCAGCAATTCAACCATAAGTATGTAAAGCCCTTAAAAGCATGCATGATACTTGCATTTCATTTGTGTGTGATTCTGACCATCTCTTGTGTGAGCAGATACTCTACCACATTTTAACACTGTCTATGACCTTGAGCTGGAAACTTTGAGATTTATGGCATAGATAAATAATCTCTTTTAAAGCGCTGGGAAAAAAAATGACTCTGGTAAACATGCTCATAACTGATGTTTATGTGACCCCACTAATGGAAGACAGATTATGGAATGTATTTTACAGCAGGTTTACGCATGTAGCAACTGTAGAACACTACCGTGATCTCAATGTAGTCAATGGCAAATTTCCCATTGACTTCAATGAGAGGAGGATCAGGCCCTGGATGAGTCATCGCCAGTAGATTTTGCTGCTTACTTTTACAGATCAATTTTTTTCTCTGTTAAGAGTAAGATTGACTCCTTGGCTTGCCTCTCCCCGCATGGCATGGGTGTGTAAATTGTAACCTCTAAGCCCAATAGGGAATCTATGCTGTCAGATGCTTTCACACCTGGGGTAGGACTGGAGGCAGTATTGTTATCTGCCATGCCCAGGAGTTCAGCTATGGAGGAGTGGTGCTTCTTTTGGTTTTAACGGATGCTATGGCTTCATAAAGCCATGCCCCTAGAGGCTCCTAATATGTGTACTGAATGAGTAAAACTCTCATAATCACCCTGATTCTGCTTAAATCTGGGTCAACACTAGCTAATCACTGGCTTTTTCTCAATTCCAGGAGTTATGGACAGCATAGAGCGGGAGTTACTGCTGACGGGGACCCACAGTCTGGGTTTTGCCAGCTTCCATTAAGGGGTGAACCCAGGTCAAGTTCTTAAGAGCTGTTCTATGCTGGGAAGTGCATCACAGAACTCACCACCTAGGGGCTCTGGAGGTGGGAGAGGGGCCCTGCAAAATTTAAACAGCCCTGGAAGCCTGTTTAAATTACAGCAGCTTCCTTGGACTGCCCAAGGGACGCAGTGCTCCCTGGAATCTCTGGCAGGGTTTGTGAGGGGGTCCTCAGAAGGTAGCCTTATAATTGTCTTCTGCTGTGCTTGCACTGGAGGAGTCCCTTTATGCCTTTTACAGTCCCTTTATGCTGCTCTGGCTCTTTCATATGGCATGAAGAGGCCAGATCTTGAGAGAGGCCCTTGGGCCCAGATACACAAAGATAATTAGTGCCTAAACAAATTCCTCAATCCCAGATGCAGGTGCTACGGTGATTCACAAAACCCCTGCTGTGGATCTCCCTCATCTCTCCCACTGAAGCTGCTCCACTTTGGAAAATGTTTAAAGTAATTGGGCCAAAGAGAGAGAAAAACTCTATTGGCTGGGTGTTAGAATGTCCCAAGGGGAGGCGGGAGACCCAGGGTCCATCCTGCTCCAATGACTTTGTAATTATTTATACACTGTGGAACAGCTGCAACAGAAGAGATTGAGAGAGTACCCTCATCGGAATACCATATAGTGCAAGCTGTTAGGTCACTCTCCTGAGAGGTGGGGGACCCCTTATTCAAATCCTTCTCCCCCTGAGGCAAAGGGGGAATTGAACCTATGTGTCTTGCATCCGGAGTAAGCATTCTAACCACTGGACTAAATGTTGTAAGAGAAGCTCCTGCTCTTCCTCCAGTGTTTCACGCAAGGAACAGTTTAGGACTCTGAACTGCCTTACTCCAGCACAGGAGGTTCTGGCTGTGGATCACAAGCAGAGATAGGTGCCTCCCTGCATCCCAGACTTAGGCGCCTATCTCTGTGAGAGGGGAGGGGCTTAGTATAGACAACTCACCCAATCACCATCTCCCATAGGCTGCCTTAGGCAGTTCCCCACCTAGCACGCTGGCGTTTGTAGATCCCATGCCTAGGTGTCTGTCTCTCAACATTCATTGTATAGGGAGCCTATGTCTTCTGGGTTTGTGGAGCCCATTGTTGTTCCAGCAATTTTCTAGGTGACACAAAGATAGGTATTGTGATGCGGAGCATCGTAACACCCAAGTCCCTTTTTGGATTCGGGTCTTTCCCCTTATCTATAATGAAACATGGCTGATATCAGGTTTGATTGTGTGCTATTCACTCAAATATGCAATAAAGTCACATAAAGCCCAATGCTGCTCCTATTGAAATGAATGGAAAGTTTGCTGTTGATTTCAGTGGCAACATGATCAACTACTGAGGGCCTGATTCTGATCTCATGGACATTGGTATATACAAGAAATAACTTCATTGAAGTCAGTGAAGGTGCAATGGCATAAAACTGGTGTAAGAGTCAAGAGAATCAGGGCCCGGGAGCAATTTTGTAAGCAGGGCTACAGGAGCTGAGCACTAGTTGTCAATGCCAGGATGTTCAAAAGCTTGTGCTTGCACAGGTGACCTGTTGTGAACTTCAAAATCACTTCAGGTGATTTTATGAACAATTTGTACCCAACTCTCCTGAGTCTTGAGTGATCTGGGGGTAGAGGTCTTCAAGTGGATGGTGCAGCATGGGTGTGATTAAAAGGGTGGTTGCCCAGTTAGCAGTTTCAATAGCACTGAGGCCCTTACTCAGTCAGCCGAGAGCAGTCAGGGACACAATTAAGCCACTGATTAAGCTACTCAGTTCCTCTGCTTCTACATCTGTAAAATTAGGCTCCTTCTTCCCCAGCATCTATTTGCCTCTCATATCCTTGCGCCTGGTGCAGAGTTAATGCTAAGTGGGTGTAAAACGTTACCAAGTGAGAATGGATTGGACCTTTACTTAACACTTACTTTGCACAGAGGTAAAAGCCTACACAGTGTGCAAGGCAGTGGAGAATCAGGCCTGGAATATATTTTTGTGCATCTGTACTTTTATGGTACTTTTGTATATTACCATATTTTAAATGAAATGTACACCAAAGTTTGAATAGATCACACACCAGTATTTTTTAACTGATGTCATTCTAATGTAATCTCTGGTGTGTATGTTAGCATCACATCTGTCTACTAAAGCTGCTATTGATATAGACCATAATATTAGCTCGAGAGCGCTTTTTTGACTTTCAGGAACAGCACAGTCACTGCCTTTCTTCTCTGAACACAAAGGCATGAGAATCATATGATCATCACACTATGTGTACAAGCAGGGATTGGTTTGCATTATTGTCCAAAATGCAAATAATTTATTGAAGAGTTTGGAAATCTATGGTGGAGGACAGTGACGCATATTGAACATTTTACAGAAGGGATCAAATTCATTCCTGGTGTAAATCTATTGACATCACTAGAGAGACACTGATGTTGTGAATGGATTTACATATCAGTGTCCCTTTTGTGACATCAGTAGATTTACACTAGGGATAAATTTGACCCCATTTATATATTTGAAATGGCTCGCTGAAATAGCTGATAAAAGTTACAGTCGACAAAACTCCCATTATTTCTATGCAATTACATATGACTTATACCATTATTCAGAGGATCTTGTGTTATGCCATCATGCCTTCTTCCAAAGAGTCTGTGTAGTTGAAAAGTGTGTCTCTCATCAACAGAAGTTCGTCCAGTAACAGATAGTACCTCACCCACGCCCACCTTGTCCCGCACCTGTCCTGGGATCAACACAGCTACAACAACA
This sequence comes from Macrochelys suwanniensis, assembly GCA_033296515.1. Lineage (NCBI taxonomy): Eukaryota > Metazoa > Chordata > Testudines > Chelydridae > Macrochelys > Macrochelys suwanniensis. The sequence continues at coordinate 82,316,201 of CM065779.1, forward strand.
TTGCAATCTGTTAGTAATGACTTTGCCAGTTTAGTCAAGATTGCAGCTAATGAGTGATCTAAAGATAGGAGACTCTATTAGTCCATTGCTAGTCCTCTGAGCCCTTCATTATATTTCCTGACACACAGACAAAAAGTATTATGCATTAGGTGGGTTTTTAAAAACTGATGATTTTTGCTATTTTGAATTAACTATAAAGTAAAAAAAAAAAAATTTAAATCCCCATTCACTATTTTATCATCCTTCAGATACTAACATTTTAAAATGACGCTGTATGCAAATTCAGATATTATTTATTGTACTCTTTTGTGATGTTTAGTTCTCACATCTGTGACAAGCCTTGGAAAATAAGACAATTTTTGAGGAAGGCCGTATGCATGTAAAGAAGTATGAATAGCGAATGTGATAAGAGCAAACCTGAAGAAGACAAAGAAAGTGAAAATAGAAAGAATTCAGCTGGGATGTGAACACTGTTTAAATTGATAAGGGGTGGGGAGGGAGAGAAATAAAAGGAGAGAAAACACTTTGGAGGTTATATTTTCAAAATATTCCCCACACATAATGAAATGTTAATCTTTTGAGAAAATTTAGGAATGTAGCACTTTGCATGAATGTTGGATTTGTAGTAAGGAAATATTTGTGTGAAAATAAAATATACATCTTTGTAGTTAAGATCTAGTTTTCTCTTACAATCCGATCTTGCTTCCATTGGAGTCAATGGGCCACATTCACCCAGGGTCTGTACCAGCTTTGGAAGGCTGCCTGCAAACTGTCCCTTCCCCTCAGAGAATTTCAGCCAGTCAGTGTAGCCCAGAAAGTGGGCAGCCAAGGAGGGGGCATGTGCTGGGCAGCTGAGAGAAATGTTGCATTATTTATCTCCTTAGCAAATTTCCAAGGAAGGACTTGAGCCCTCAGTGGAGATTAAAGTTGCCCCTAACTAAGAGGTGCAGGCCAGAACAGGACAGGCAGGCACACTGTGCCTCTCTTTGCACAAGTAGGGCAGAATATAGCCCAATGGGAATTACATATTCATAAGGGGAGGATAATGGGTGTCAGAATATACACAGAAAAGTGAGAAGGAGGAAGAACTGTTTTGTATGAACAACAACAATTTTCAATAGCAAATGTGCACAAGCCTTTCCATTTCAGGTATATATTTTTGGTATATTTATGCAGTGTTCTTCATCTAAACCTTACTGAATATCTATCTACAGATACACACGTGTATATATCAGTATAATTATGACTTATAACAGAATACTACCATTTCTGCTAGGAAGCACTAAAACTAATTTTGCTTTTTAGAAATAATTCTCTCCATTTCTCTGTGGGATTCCTCTGTCAAGGAAGAACTGTCAATATACATCTTTGCAGTATGGCTCATTGTTCTCTCTAACTTTATTTTGCTTTTACTTATATGGAATCTACCCAGCAAGTGGCTGTTCATATATCTGACTATTTTCATGTCTTCCCTGTTGAGGGATTCCTTTTCTCGGTTTGTATTATTATAATTATTATTATTTTGTAGCTCTTCCAGCTTTGAGCTATTAGGGATACAAAGGTGACTGAAAGATGTAATGTTGTTATCCTTTGTTCTGAGTCTGTCTTCTTTGCAAGATTTTACATCCAAGTATGGATGGTGAAATAAACAAATAAGTTGCATATGTCATTCTTCTTGTGCTTTTGTTTTTTAACTAGAGCACTTAGATTGCATGTACACATACAAATACACACATATGCACTTAGAGGCCAAACCAATGCCTATTGAAATCATTGGACGTCTTTACAGGTACTTCAGTAGATGTTTGAGTGGACCTATAGTTAGTGACTAGGTCAAAATTTTCATGTATAGGTGCCTAACAGCAGCTAAATCCATATGTAGATAACAAAGTATTTGGCCTGATTTTCAAATAAGCTAAGCACCTGCAGCTTTCATTCACTTCAGTGTTGACAGCACCTCTGAAAAAAAATCAGGCCAGTTACTTATGTGCCTATATGAGAATTTAAGTGATTAGCATTAGGCCTCTGCATTTGAACTAGGGTGACCAGATAGCAACTGTGAAAAAATGGGACAGGGGTGGGGGGTAATAGGCGCCTATATAAGAAAAAGTCCCCCAAAACAGGACTGTCCCTATAAAAACAGGACATCTGGTCACCCTAATTTGAACACTTTTGTAGAACTGATCAGAATTATTCACCCCGCCCCATCCCAGGGAAAAGTTTGACTTTTTGGAGAATAATAAAAACCAGAAATATTTTGGCTGAAAACTTTGAAATAATTTGATTTGGAAATGCCTCTGCAGTGCCTCATGCTCCTATTTTCCTCTATAGACTGGACTCCCCAATAAGACTACATCTCCCATGACATGCTGCCATTTCCCCTCTTAGTGAGAAGAGGCAGCGTCCATAAATGGAGTCTCTGGCCATAGTGCATCATTGTGAATGTGGTCTGGCTGGGAAGCCTGGCCCATAGAGGAGAATGGAAACATGAGGCAATTGGACTACATATCTCATGAGACACCGTGGCAGCATTTTCGTGCTTGGGCATTGATTTTTTGATTGAAATTTTTTTGCAGAAAGCATACACTTTTAGTGAACAATTTAGTTTAGTAAAAAAACCAAATTTTCATTTAAAATGAAAATGTTCAACCTGTCCTACATAGTTACCATAATACCAAACTCTGATGAGTGTGGGGGAAAGTGGTATAATGTGCTCCCAAACCAGTACACATAGATACTGGGGGGGAAAAAGTGTGTGATAGAGTGCAGTGTCCCTACTATACTACTGCCAGGTAAGGGGATATCTGGGCCTTCATCCTTGGAGTTAAAGAGATCAGGGTAATCCAGGAAGCTCCATAAAAATAACTCTTAGGTTAGCTGGGTTGGTGCTGTGAGAAGGCTGAGTACCACATCAGATGAAGAAATAGTTCATTATCTGTAACATGAGTAAGGATTTTTGTTTTTCTGCTTGTTATACACCCTTTGTGTTTTGTTTGTTTTTAAATTTATTTAATGCCATAAGCTGGATAATAAAGATTTTGGAGGGAAGCCATCTTTATGAAAGACTCTTTGTTTTACTGTTTGGAGCACATGAGTCAATTCTGACAATTTACTCAGTCTTTAACATCTTTATGAGCAGCCCAATACCCAACACTTGACCCCAAATACTTCTGATATCTCCCTACATCAGAACAGCCCTTAAAACGCAGAAATGATCTGCATGGATGGATGTGCACAGCAGCCATTGCTAGTTCAGCAAATATGGGCAAATTAATATGTGGATCATGTCCTGGTCCCTTGATTATGCCCTATCGCGACTCTTCTTCATTCCTGTCTCAGAGAACTGGAGATCATCAGCACCATATTTAAAAAGACTTAAAACTGGCATAGCTAATTTCCAGCTCATATTTCTGCTGCCAGCCATAGGTTTGCAGATATACATTTATATACATCATGAGGTAGAATTTGTCCTATAGAGTTTGTATAGTGTCACGAAACAAAGAAAACTTTACAGAGTCCCAACAGAAATAATACAATATTTGAAGTAGGAAGATATCTAAGAGGGAGAGTGCACTAATAGTAATGAAGCAATAAAGGCAGGGGAGGATTTTACTATTTTGGACATATAATTGTGATGATCTATATCTAATAGATTGGCAAGATGAAATAATTCAGAATCTGTGCTAAATGTCTTGATGCATTCAACTTCACACACTTAACATGCATAGCTAATGCGAGATGGTACCACTATATAACAAACAAGGAGGTGTGCCAGAAAAGCTGGCTAGCATCTGTGTCTGATATTATTGGAGAAAGAGGACTGCTGGCTTGGACATATTGCAACTTTGTCTTGTAGTACAGTTACTCACTAATTTGCAGATTGGAGTCCCTCAGATAAAGAGTTATGGAGAAGGCCAGTGAGTGAACTGGTAATGAATCAAGGTGAGAAATACTCATATTATGGAAATAGTCACATTATGGAAACCACACCCATCACAGTGGAATCTAGATGCATCACATGTGGGAACAAACATGAATATAAATAGAGAAGTGAAAGTGGAAGTGTGGAAAGCAGAGCTACTTAAATAGTAAAAAATGTGGTTCATGAATATTTTTGGAAATAATGATTTCCATTGTTAACACACACTTCCTGTGGCAAGTCACTTCTCTCTCTATGCCTCAACTTCCCTTTTTGTGAAATGTGGATAACACTTTTCCTACTTCACAGGGGTGACATGAGGATATACTCATTAACAAGTATAAAGCGCTGAGGTGCTACAGTATTGAGCATCACAGGAAAGCTTTGGGAGCAAGGCATGAAGGCAAGTATATTATGGCTACCGTATCCTTTTGAAATTGTCAGCCACATTTGGCTTGTACTTATGTATGTTTGCTACTCTCTGTGCTAAGCAACAGAGGCGAGTCTTTGACCTTATTCATATAAAAGTACCAAGTGGTATATAAAAAAAAAATGAACAAGGGTTTAAAATTATGGATTAAATGCTAAAATAAATAAATACAAACAGGCAAGTTTCATTTTGTAAAGCTAATAGGAGATTGGTTTATTTTGCTGAGGAATATAATACCATTTTGATAACAGAGAAATAACCAAGGAATATTATGGGCCCTTTTAATGAAAATATTAATTGTCTGATAACATTTTTGCAGAGTTGCATGAGAAGAGTACAAAATGTATTTTTCCTATATAAGTTCCAATTTTTTCTTGGTATATCAAGCTGCCTTGTGACCTGCATGTAATAAAACCTGACCACAACACATGAATATGGAAAAAAATAATCACAAAGCATGTAAGGCAGGCCAAAAGAAACAAAAAGGACTGTAAAGTGAATTTCTGCTAATGTTTTAAAAAAACAAAACAAGCCCAAACAAAATCAAAACTCACCCTGCTTTTGCCTCTAAATATGGGTGCAATTTATGAAAAGTATAAATGTATAAGTAACAATTTATATGCTTGATACAAGGTGGGTGTGTTAATATATGTTATTGGATCAATTTCTGTTGGTGAAAGAAACAAGCTTTCAGGCTCTACAGAGCTCTTCTTCGGGGTCTGTGGATCTCGAAAGCTTCTCTGTTTCACAAACAGAACTTATTACCTCCCCCACCTTACCACTTTCATATCCTGGGGCCAACACAGCTACAACAGCACTACACACAATTTATATGCTTGTCGGTTATGTACTGTGTTGCACTGCAGGATGTATCTGGGGCAAGACATGCAAATGGAACACTGTATTTTTTTCTTAATACTATATTTGTTAGACTATCCAAAGAGAAATTCCCATCATGAACATCTCTTATAGAGCCATACCATCTTCATGCGAATTGGTTATTGACATCAACAAGGGCCAGGTATATGAATGGAAAGTGGTATATAGCCCACACTATGGACCTGAAGTAAAATTCCACTTCTGAACATTCATGAACTTTGGAGAAGCTTGTGTATGAATCCAGATCTGCTTCTTAACTTTGCATTCCACTATCCTCTCTAGCCCATATTACATAAAACATATGTTAGAACATAATATAAGCCTTTGGGGAAAATCCTAGTCTTAGATCTGCCCCACACACCTTAAAAAAGGAAAAAAATAACAATTTTAGTGGCTGAGAACAGCATTCATGTGTCTTTTTTATTTTTCAGTGTTCTGACAAATTACCGAAAATTCAAGCCTCCATTTCTTTATGTCTTCGGTATTTATGATGGCAGTTTCTCCTGGGGCACGTTTAAACGAAAAGTGGACACAGTTAGCAAAAGAATTAAGCTGTTCTTACCCTGCTGAAACTGCTGAGTTATGTTGGAATAACTTATATTTAAACTTCAAAATGTATAACCATAACTGCCTGCATGAGATTTTAAATATCTTTAATCTAATTAAGAGATATGAATTTAAAGCTTTCTTAGGGGCTCCAGATAGATTTGTGATACCAACAATATCTTTAGGACTTAGTTTCCAAAAATCAATTAATGGATAAATTAAGAATAAATGTATTATGTTCATCTGTAATGGATACAATCTTAATCTTATATTTGTCATGCTACTTAACTGTTTCGGTTTGTGTGAGAGATCAGATGATAATATATATTGCTTATGCTAGGTGGTGCGATAAAGAATTGGGAACCAATCTACATCCCCAGCTCAATCATTTTCTTTCCCAGCAAGCACATTTTGGCTTTTAGGTTCCTATTCGGCATCCTCCCTCCCCACTTCTGTGGCAAATGCAGCCCCCCATGACTGCAGCTGCAGGGAGATCTCAACCTGCTGAGATAGTGCAGTTCTGCCATGGAAGGAGGGCTGAATGCTGGGGGACCACTGTCTGGTGTGGAACATCACTCATGAATGAGACAGAGATGAGAACAGAACAGCCATATGAATCCTTCTGTCATGTGACCTCCAGGGAGGGGACATTTAAGGACAATTAGGGTGCAGTAGACATTCTGGAGTGATTTGGAAGCCTGGGGAAATATTCCTCCACCTTTCTCACAGTGGCGCTTTGGGAATATGGACCCAACTTAGCAAAACACTGAAGCAGATGCTTGTGTGTTTTGTCAAATTGGGGCCCATGTACATATATTTTAAGCTTACAGGGTTTCCTCACTGTGTTTCAACTGCAGGAATTATGTCCAGCTTTGTTAATGTAAAATATGCATCCACTTAGCTTTTATTTGGCGGTTTTATCTCTGTTTTTTTCTCTTTACCACCAGTTACAAAATAGTGTACTACATCTCTGTTCATTCATACATGATAACTTCAGGATCACCTGTTTTGTATGATTCGATGCAAAAGAGAAGAGACATTTGGGTGTGTTTCAGAATTCTTTGCACTTTATTTTCCAAAAGCACAATGGTTACAATGGCACATAAGAAGGGGACAGTGCTAGAGACTCAGGGACTCTCTGTGGGGCAGACCCAGAGCACTCTCTTCTGGTGGCTGAGAAAGCTTGCACAGAAGGTAACAGATCCATATGGATCTTCCACCTCAGTGTACCAATGTCTCTCACACTTTGGTGCTGATACACAAAAACCTTCTGTGGCATTAAAACAGTACAGAAGCCTTTATGGAATGGTTTTGTTGGCCAACAATATTCCTTCAAACAATAGAGGAAAATCATAAGTAAAAAACCTTTGACGCATGGATCTTTACATTAGAGAGCACCCTGAACAAGAAAATCTTCAAACTCTAAGTTCTCAACATCGTATTAAAAACAGAAACAGAAGCCTGACAGCAGCCTCAGGTGTATTAATACAAGATAATACATTGTTTAAAAATGGAACAATTGAAATAATTGAAAACAACATTACAGGTAAGCATCATCTGGTATTAGACATTAAAGAAGGGCTCGAGGCTACTGAGTCTTAAGAGCAGATAATTGGATTTACTGGAGGCTAGTGTTTTGGAAATAAAATGTGATCCTCCACCAGAGATCAATAACAGTATCTTACTTTATATAGTGTCTTTCATCCTGAAGAATCGATATACACTTTGGAGTGAGAAATGGCACAGAGCAAATTCATATTTACTGTTAGCAAGGTGAATTTGCATTGCCTTCAACAGAGTTGCTTCTGCTTACATTAGATGTGAATGTGATCCTGTGTTTTTAACAACACATAGCAGCACTACACAATAGTTTAGGACAGGAAGAGAAAAATAATTCATTCATCTGAAACTCAAGGGGAAAATTACTTTAGGTAAATAGAATGTATTCATCTAAATTGGAACTTATCCAGGACGCTAAGGTTAATACTAGCTAGAAGGGTGATTAGTGCCATATAAGCATGGATAATTAGATAGGCTAGAATTCAGTGAAATGTGCTGTGTGATCTAAAATGAGAATTTGTCAGGACATCAATTCTAAGTCCCATATGAAAAATGGCACCTCTAACGTATGTTCCTAATACCTTGCTGGGTGTTTATTTCAGTGATGATTCAAAATAATGAGTACCACCTACTAAATGATCAGCACTGTTTCCTGTTGCACTTGATCTTCAGAAGTCTCCTGTTTAAATACCAGCCCAATCTGATTCTACTCAGTTTGGGAGATTGACAGGATCACAATTTAAGGCGGAATGGATATAGGCTTTTTAAATCCCAAGTTTACAAATTTGTACTTCAGAAACTTTGATAGAAAAGAATTATTGTTCCATCATTTGTATTCATTACTTGCACAGGAGACAGAGATTGGGGAAAACATAATTAATCACAGAAAAAACACAGAAAAATTGTTACAAAGATGACGGGTACATATGCTTCCTGGATTTGTTTTGAGCATCACAATAGTGAAAGCCTACATTGATATTCTGAAGTTTTTGGATGAAATCCTGACCCTGTTGAAGTCAATAGCAACGAAACCAGGTCAGGGTTTGATTCTGTTTATCTTTCTACTTATACAGAAGTAGTGTTCTTTACCCTTTCAAATTGTGTATAATCCTGGATGGCACCAAATCTCCAGATATTTTTCAGATATAAAAAAAATACATATGGACCAAACCCAGAGCCATTTATCTGAATCCTGATTTTAGGAGGGTGAGGAAGGGTGAGTGTTAAATAAAAAAGCTCTGGACTCAAACTGCCCCAACTTTGGTTTTGCAATATCTAACTTTGATGCACGAAATTTGCATAATTGAAAGCAGGGCTGGTCCTGGGCCTGTCGCAAATTGTGTGGGGAAATGATTTTGATGTGTGCTTTCTATTTGTATTGTTCATGACATTATTTACAAATTGGAAAAAAATAAATAATGAGAAGGGGAAATATTTTACCACTCAAAAGCTTTTGGCCGGGTGAGTAATAAATACATTTCCTTCTTCTACTTTATAAAAAGATTTTATGGCACAGAAGGCATGTTGAACTTGGAATAGCTACTCTCTCAGGCTGTTGACCACAAGGAGAAAGGTAATTGCAAAATGCTCCTTTCCTACTAATGCAACTAATATACCTGCAAATTCAGTGTTTGTTTGTTTTCCTGATTCACTCTGTTTCTTCCTCTGCTGGTGAACAGTCTGTTCTCCCCCCTGCCCCCAGCCCATTTTCTGTTGTTAATTTGCAGCCTGGAGGGAATCCAGGGCCACACACAGGCTATTGAAGCCAAACGCAGAACAACTTATTTTCATCCATGAGAAACAACATTTTGTAATGTTGAAACTTCCTCTTTTAGGGAGCAACAGCACTGAATGGGAAATTTTGCAAAATTAAAGTGCAGGCATGTTTGCCATTAGCTTACTTGAATACTGAAAGTGAAGATTGAAAGAAGAATTTAGACTAGGGTGACCACCCGTCCCGAATTGGGAGGACAGTCCTGAAATGCAAAGTTCAAATCCTGGTCCTGGGTTGAATGACTCCAAGACAGCATTTGTCCCAGATTCTCAGAGAGGCCCCGCTCCCTGCTCCTCTTCTCCCTCCCAAGGCCCAACCAGACCAGAAGTCAGAGCCGGGCAGTAGTAAGAGCTGCCAAGGGAGCCCACACCACTGTGGGGATCCCCAGACCCTCCACCTGCTCTGGCTGGTGCACCCCAAAGGGTGGGGACACAGGCCGGGGGCAACTCTCGGGACCCCAGTACTCTGCCCAGGGCAGGTGGAGGGTATGGGGCTCCCCACAGTGGCCTGGGCTTCCTGGGTGGCTCTGACCATGGTCCGGCTCCTGCTTCCAGCCTAGCCAGAGGACAGAGCATGGGGGTGGGGGGAAGGAAAGGAGGTGCAGATGTGGGGCCTTGTGTGAAGAGGAGCAGGGGTGGGGCCACAGAGGGGGCAGGGCTCCTTCATGTGTACTGCTTTTGCCTTTTGAAAAGGTGGGCACCCTAATTTAGACACAAGGGGAGAGATCTGTGGAGAAAAAGGAAGAACATTTTACAGTCAAATTACTAACCTGGAGAACATCTTCTATTCACTCACACACCCCAATTCTTCTTCTTCTTCTTCTTCTTCATCCAGAGGAAGACAAAGAAGAGGGAAAGTTGGGGGGAGGAGGAGGGAGGTTTGTCCCTCAGAAATCAATGCCAAAGGAAGTGGAGGATATCAGTAAAATTAAGAATAAATCACTACACGTAAAGGAAAGAAGAAAAATGTTACGAATTCTGCTTATATGCTGTAATATTATTGAAATGGTGTTAGCTAATGAAATTATGTGGAATGGTAACATGAATGTGCTAAAAGTACATAGCCTTAAATCCTGCCCTGTACACGTGTTTACAAAGTAAAAAGGGTCTAAGCAGCAGTAACATGGTCAACCGGATAGCATGTAGCTTCTTGCACAATAATCTGCTCCTCATGACTATACCAGCCTAGTGCCACAGGAGGAGAAACCTGGCTGGTCCACAAACCAGCTAATGTGTAATGACAGCACATGCTGTCATGTACACAGTGTGTCAGTACGTGTCATTGAGAACATATTTATATTGCAGACAGAAGCAGCAAGAAGTGACTCACAGTGCAGTATGCTAGGACAATATGTAGCATCCTACCCTGAACTGGCAAGATTTTGGTTGGTTTAGCTTTACTGTACAACATAGTCATTTACCCTCCCTCCCTTGCATACTGTTAGGATTTGACCAATATTTTGTAAAGATTAAGAAAATAATTGGCACAACAATAAGACACAGTGCCTCCTGGAGGCCTTATTGGTACAGGGCAACTCCATCCATCCATCCCCCAAGATAGGGCAGTAATTAACTACTCAGCCTGTCCCTCTGCCTTTCAAGACTCATTTGAGGTCATGCTGCAGGACCTTGAAGCCTTCTTTCAGTTATCATTTTCTCTTGCATATTTGACAGTTGCTATTTTGGCTGACACACTAGAGACTGAACCAAGGACCTACAGAGGTAAAAGCAAGAGTCACTACAGCTTGAGCTAAATAGCCTGGCTCTGTAACAGACTCTTCCTCTGTGGATCAGGCACAGGTGTCAGGCATAACACATGCTAACCAGCAGGTTACATATCTGCTCTGGACAAAGGAAGCTTACCCCAGCCATTGGGGCCCCCAACATTTTAATGGAATTATGTGAAGCTGCTATGTTGAGTAACATCAACAATCGAGACAGAGGCCTCAAGAACTGAACACACGACTCTTTGTGGCTTGAGCTAAACAGCCTTCTGGGGGAACTCTATTACACACCCACCCACCCCAGTGAGGTGTACATACACAAAGGGCCAGAGCTTCAGCTGATGGAAACAACTGTAGTTCCATTGGAGTTAATAGAACTGAAGATATATGACTCAAAATCTTAATATATCCTGAATTTAAGACAGGGAATTGAAAAGGGGCTGGAAGATAGGCTGTTGGGCTGCATTTTTTGAGGTAGATGGAACAGGCTTGAATCATAGACTCACAGGAATGTAGAGCTGGAAGGGACCTTGATAGGTCTATTCCAGTTTCCTGCACTGAGACAGGATTATGTATGTTTAGGTCATCTAGATGATCCCTGAGAGGTGTTTGTCTAACCTGCTCTTAAAAACCTCCAGTAATGGAGATTCCACAACCTCCCTAGGTAATTTGTTCCAATGCTTAACTACCCTTACAATTAGGAAGTTTTTCCTAACCTAACTCCCTTACTGCAATTTAAGCCCATTATTTCTTGTCCCGTCCTCAGTGGATAAGAAGCAGAGCTGTCCTGTCCATAGGTCAGACTGGAGCAACCGCCCTGAGCCCCGTGCTTCAGGGGGCCCTGCGCTTCAGAGGGATGCGGGTCCAGGGCGGCCTGGGGGATAAGCAGGGGACCTGGTGCCTGCAGCAGTAAGTGACCCAGCTAGCCCCACTCTGCTCCAGTCCGCCAACTCCAAGTGTCGCTCAGGGAGGGGGCAGAAGCTGGAAAGAGGCAGGGTGGGGGTGGGGGGAAGAGGTGGAATGGGGACGGGGCAGGGTCAGAGCAGGGATGGGAAAAGGTGGGGCTGGGGTGGGCACTTGGGGGAAGGGTTGAAGTGGAGACGGGGCCTGGGCAGAGGTGGGTGTGGTCCTGGGCTCCCCCTCCACTAGGGACGGCCCTGATAAGAATTTATCACTCTCCTCTTTATAACAATCTGTTACATACTTGAAGACTGTTATCATGTCCCTACCTCAGCCTTCTCTTCTCCAGACTAAACAAACCCAATTTTTTCAATCTTTCCTCATAGGTCATATTTTCTAGACCTTTAATAATTTTTGTTGCTTTCCTCTGGACATTCTCCAATTTATCTACATCTTTCCTGAAATGTGGCACCCACAACTGGACACAATACTCTAGCTGAAGTCTTATCAGTGCTGAGTAGAGTGAAAGAATTACTTCTTGTGTCTTGCTTACAACATTCCTGCTAATACATCCCAGAATAATATTTGCTTTTTTTGGGGAGCAGTGTGGCATCCCTGTTTCGCATCATTCACAAACTTTATTAGCACACTCTCTATACCAGTGGTCCCCAACCTTTTTGTGGCCAATAGCACATTCATGTTTTCAGAAGAGTGTGGCGGGCGCCAACAATTTTTCAAGACTTATTTTGTATTTGTACATTAAATAATATGAAAACCATCATATTTAATATTACATAATATATGAATCCATAAGATAAAAAAGGTAATTTTACATGTAAAAGGTATTAATTAAATTATTCGGCAATTATTCTTTCACCTTACCATGTGAATTTGCTCTTTTTTATTTACCTTTTTTTGGGGGGGGGAGGGGGCACAGTTCTGGGCAGCGGAGAGGGAAGCCGCAGCCCCATCCCTGCCGGGGACAGAGAACACCGGCGCCTGCAGCCCCGGAGTTGTCTGTCTCCAGCAGGCACGGGCTGTGGGGCAGCGCCGAGGGAAGCCGCGGCCCCAGGGCCGGTGCAAGGAAGTTGCACTTCCTAGGCGAAACTTCCTTGCACCAGCCCTGCACCGCCCGCTCCCCCACCCCCAGCCACCCTGCCCGCAGGAGCTCAGCCCCCCCCCACCCCTGCGCCCCACAGGAGCTGAGCGGGGAGCCGGGGGGCTCCCCAGGGCTGCCCCCGGCTCGCCGCTCAGGCGCTGACGGGGGGCAGCGAGGCGGCTCCCCACTCAGGAGCTGAGGGGGGCGCAGCAAGGTGGGGGGCTCGCCGCGGCTGCCCGGGCAGCGGGGCAGCTCCCTGTGGCTGCCCCGGGCTCCCCGCTCAGGTGCTGAGTGGGGAGACAAGGGGAAGCCGCGGCAAAGCCGCCCTTTGTCCCTCCGCTTGTCTCTCCGCTCAGCAGCTCAGCCACTGAGCGGGGAGAAGGGGAAGCCGAGGCAAGCCGCCCCTTGTCTCCCCGCTCAGCAGGGAGACAAGGGGCAGCCGCAGCAAGCCGCCCCTTGTCTCCCCGCTCAGCAGTTCGCTGTGGCTGCCCCTTGTCTCCCCGCTCAGCTGCTGAGAGGGGAGACAAGGGGCGGCTTGCTGCGAGCCGCCTCTTGTCTCTCCACTCAGCAGCTCAGCCGCTGAGCAGGGAGGCAGCGGGCAGCTGCCCACCGCCTCCCAAATCTTGGTGCCCTAGGTGACCTCCTAGGGTCGCCTAGTGGGCGTGCCGGCCCTACGCGGCCCCGCGCCTGCCGGGGACAGAGAACACCGGCTCCTGCAGCCCCGGAGTTCTCTGTCCCCGGCAGGCACGGGGCTGCGGCTTCTCTCCGTGCTGCCGCACGGCCCCGCACCTGCTGGAGACAGAGAAATCCCGGGCTGCAGGCTGCGGGCGCCGGTGATCTGTCCCTGGCAGGTGCGGGGCTGCGGCTTCTCTCCACGCTGCCCCGGCCTGCCGGGGACAGAGAGCACCGGCACCCGGAGCCCCGGAGTTCTCTGTCCCCGGCAGGCTGGGGCAGCAGCTTCTCTCCCCTTCTGGGCACTAGTTGTGGGTGGGTGCCCATAAATGTCCTGGCGGGTGCCATGGCACCTGCGGGCACCATGTTGGGGACCACTGCTTTATACCATTATTCAAATAATTTATGAAGCTATTGAAAAGAACCGGACCAAGGGCAGATTGCTGCTGGACCCCACTCAATATGCCCTTCCAGTTTGAGTGTGAACCACTGATAACTACTCTCTGAGTATGGTTTTCCAACCAGTTGTGCACCCACCTTATAATGGGTTCAGCTAGGCTATATTTCCCTAACTTGCTTATGAGAAAGTCATGTGCGACAATATCAAAAGCCTTACTAAAGTCAAAGTATATCACATCTACTTGTTTTGCCCCCATCCACAAGATTTGTTATACTGTCAAAGAAGGAAATTAGGTTGGTTTGATATGATTTGTTACTTATAATTTTATTATCTTCTAGGTGCTCACAAATTGTTTGATTATTTGCTCCATTATCTTTCCAGGTACTGAAGTTAAGATGACTGGTCTATAATTCCATATGTTGTCCTTATTTCCCTTTTTTATAAATGGGTGCTATATCTGCCCTTTTCCGGTCTTCTGGAATCTTTCCCATTGTCCACAAATTCTCAGGGATCTATTCAGTCAGTTCCTTAAGTATTCTAGGATACATTTTATCAGGTCCTACCAACCTAAAGACATCTAACTTGTCTAAGTAATTCTTAACTCATTCTTTACCTATTTAACCTCAGAGACTACCCCATTTACATGGATGTTCACTATGTTTATTGTCTGATCATTGCTAACCTTTTCGGTGAAAACTGAAACAAAACAAGTATTTAACACTTCAGCCATTGCTGCATTTTTTGTTATTGTCTTTCTCTCCTCATTAAGTAATGGGCTCACCCTGTCCTTGTTCTTCCTCTTGCTTCTCATGTATTTGTAAAATGTTTTGTTAGCCTATACGTCCCTAGTTTTGTTTAGTCTTGTTTTGTGCTTTGGCCTTTCTAATTTTGTTCCTACATGCTGGTGGAGTTTTTTTTAATTTATCCTTCATAATTTGACCTACTTTCAACTTGTTGTACGACTCTTTTTTGCGTTTAAGATAATTGAAGATCTCTTGGTTAAGCCAGAGTGGTCTCTTATCATACTTCCTATCTTTCCTACATGTTGGAATAGTTTTCTCTTGTGCCCTTAATAATGTCTGTAGAAAGCTGCCAACACTCCTGAATGGTCAGAGAAGCCAAAGTCCTCCTGGCAATGCCACCCAGGCAGCCATGCATTCACCCCAGGATGTGTCTGTCTCTGCCTGGACTCGTACCCATGACTGGAAGGATCAATGAAAACACACCTGCACCCCCACTTCCTTCACCCTCATTCTCAGAACCCTGTAGTCACATCTGATCTGCTCAGGGTCAGACCTTGCAGTATCATCAGTGTTCACGTGGATGAGAAGCATGGGGTAACGGGCAGAGGGCCGGATGATCCTCAGCAATCCTTTTGTAATGTCTCAGATATGGGCCCTTGGCAGGCAGCACACCTCCCCAGATGCATTGTCAGGCTGGCAGATGGATGCCTCTGTCCACCTTAGAAGGGAGTCACCAACTACCACCATCCTTCATTACCTCTTGGGAGTGCTGGCCATGATCCTTACAGACTTCAGGGTATATGGTTTCTACTCTACCTTTGGGGAGATTCCTCATCCCTCCATACCAGGGCAGAATAAGTTTTTTTTAATTTCTATTTTATTTCTGCACTCGGAGCAGGGGTGGAGCTCTGTCTGTTGCCAGAAATAACCAGCAGTCAGCTTCCTCCCTGAGAAGGAGCAGTTTCTTCCTCCCTTGGTGGTGCCACTATCCTCACCAGCTATATTGCATTCTCAGCCTTGGAGCTCTCCATATGCATAATTTCAATGAGTTCCCCATGTGCGTGGATGCTCCTAAGCCTAGTCACCTCCTCTCACCTGAGAGATGCTACTGGTGGGCCCCTGTCATGCTGGATAGTCCTCCCTGCCTGGATTCTTATGATGCAGAAATGCAGGCTACAGTCTCTGCAAATCCACACCAGGAGCTGGGTAGAGGAATACATAGTCAGATTCTCTATCTGGACACAGGTGCAGGGGAGGAGCCAGGAGCAGTTTTGTCATTGAAAATGCAGCCTATCCACATAAATGGGGAGGGAAGGGGAGGAGCCTGCATGCCAGGAGGGAAACAGGGCATGGTTGAGTTTGGGGAGAGGTTTTTTTTAATGATGTTGTATTTAGGTCTTCATAAAAACCAGAGTTAGCTTTAAAAAAGGGTCTGGGGTAGGGTGACCAGATGTCCTAATTTTATAGGGACAGCCCCAATTTTGGGGTCTTTTTATTATATAGGCTCCTATTACCCCTCACCCCCTTTCCTGATTTTTCACATTTGCTGTCTGGTCACCCTAGTCCGAGGTGCAGGCTGGTACTTATTATGTTAAGCCAATTTTAATATTTGTGGTGTATCTCACAGATGAATTATTTTTTATATACTTTAAGTAAATGTAATCAATTAAACTGTCTAGTGACATCTTGATGTTTATTGCAAGTCTAATTTTGTTTTAGAGAAAATAGAAGGGCATGGGACTGAAATCCAGTTACTCATTTAGTATATGTTACAAATCAGTTACAAGGGCAGCAGGCAACTCAAACCCACATGACTGATTTCTAATTATGCAAGCAAGTATTCCAATTAATTGTAAAATGATGCCTAAATAACTGAGATACAATGACTTACACTTGTTACACACAAGGAAAACAAGCATCACCGGGGAAAAAATGTTATGTCAAAAATGTACTTTGTAGTATCTAACTAGGCCAGAAGCTGAAAGGAAGATAACACATCCTTAATAAGCCCCAAACTCAGCTGAATGATCTCTTCTGGCCATCTCAAATTAAACACTCAAAGAGCACAAATCATCTGCGATTGCTTTTCTTCTTCTGCAGACTTCAAAGCCAACAGAAGGAGATGCTTTAAAACTAATCATTGTTACCTTGTGGAGCTCAAATATCTACCTATTCTTTTCTTTAACAGATATAGGACTTCATGCTGAGGTCTTTGTGTGTGTGTGTGTGCATGTACATGCCTGCGTGTCTATGCTTTTAACAATCTTTCCTCAACTTGCAGCATATTTTCTTCAGTCTGATTGCTCTCTCCCCATGACAACAGTAACAATCCCTAAATAACTCATAACTTTTCTTTTGGGATAAAAATAAGTAAAAACATTTAAAGGAAATGATTGACCCTGCTGTACTGCTTGAAAAATTGTGTGTGTGTGTTATATATTTAAGGACAATAGTATTGCCTTTTCCATCCTAGTTGGCTAAAGGACCAAATTCTGTCCTGGGTTGCATGAAGGATTCTTATTAACATGGGGGTTCAGTGCACATGGATCCATGGGCAAAATTTGGTATGGAATGTGGAAAGCAACTGGATTAAAAGAGCAGAGACCCATATGATCATTACATCATTCAGCTAATATATTTTGGAGAATAGACTTTTGAGATGGAAAGTGCTATCTATACTGGAAAAATGAATATAAAAATCAAATCTTTTGGCTGCTGTGAAAACGTCCCCTGGAAGGAAAACTTGTGCTTTTAGGCAGGAAAGTATGAATGCTGATTTGTTTAATGTAACTTTTGACATACAGAAGTATGAGTAAGTGGCAAGGGTGGATAAATAAAAAATATTGCAGTTCAACTTTCTGTTGTAAATGAGCCCAACAAAAGAGGTCCTGCATGCTGATTAGGGAAGACATAATTGTCAGCTGGAGAGAGTGAAGCAATTGTTCCAATGCAACCATTCTAATTAGAAATGTACAGGTAATGAATTCTACACAGAAACAAACAATCCATGAAGAATTCAAATGAGCTGCTTTTCAAAGAGTATCAGATTCACTAACAATTCTATGAAATTGTGATATCCCACTCCTGTCACCCTGGCATAGTGCCCTCAGCACTGTAATAATATGCTAAAGGATAGAGGTCTAGTGTCTCAAGTCATCATCCCCTCAGCCAGGGGACCTTCAGGCACCAGCACAGGTGGGCAATGCTGATCTAGAAGGTGTGTGGTTTAGACACTGGGGAATGTGTTAATTAGGCATATCTGCTCCTAGGCCATTGCTGCCTGGGCTCCTTTGAATCCCCAGCAGAACTGAAAGCTCCTCTACCCAGCGTATTGCCCAAGAGTGGCTGGCAGTGTAAACACTGCTGGGTTACCTCTGAGGTGAATTCTGCTCTACCTTCCCTAGGGATGCAGCTGCCTTTCAGTGGTGCCATTTACATCACTCTATACCAACAGAGTGCATCTGATGTGACGTCAGCTTAATGGAACACAGGGTATCATTATGCTACATTGTGTCACATTTGGACATGTAAGTTGCTCCTTCCTTGTGCTGAATAGTACCATACTCCATGAATGGTCCAGTTGAAATCAGTGGGATCACTCATACAATAAGGCTCCATTCAACTTCCGCAGGGTATCTGAATCTGGCCCTTAAATTCTGATCTAGCCAACATAACCCGAAATGGCTACCATTAAATGAACAGATGTGTTGAGAAGACAGAGGCCAAATTCTGATCTCATTTACACCCACACCACTCTACTAGTTTCAGTGGAGCTATATGGAAATATATTAGTGCAAAAGTTTCAACTTGGGTCTTTTTTGTGGCTAACCTGTCAGTCAATCAAAAAGCGTCTTAACTAACTTTTTCTCACATACCATGTGATTCTATTATGTAAATCAGAGCAGAATTTGGCCCTCTGTGGGGAGGTATCTTCTGCACCTGACAACCAGTAGCTGCTACAACAGATCTCTAAGCACACCATAATTTTTCTAAGGTTTTAACTTGTTCCTTCTGCTGCAAAGTTCAGCAACAACCTCCTCCAACTTGTTACTATAATTAATGAGAAAACAGTTACGGTGTTAGCTTTGAATCAGGAAGACGCTATTTGACTGATAGTACCAATTGATTTGGGGGAAGTTATATTGTCTGACGCCATGCATGCAGAACATGCCCAGCTGGAGAAGCTTCAAGGCAAACTAAACAGGAGAGAGCGGTTTGGTAATATAATTAGCCTGGAAAACAAAGACTGTCTGAAGTCAAAGATGCTATCATGCTTAATCATTGCTGTTGTTTTCTTAGCCAGAATTATTGGAATTTGAAGGAAAAGCAAAGAAAACTACTGCCTGAGGGCCATGCCCTGCTGTCATCCTTGATGCAAAGCTCCCATTGACTTCAGAGAGGGTGCTGAGCATGAAGAGATGGCAGACATGGAATCATTATGACCATGGTGAATTGAGTTGTGTGTGCTGTTAGGCAATGAAGGAGTTCTGTGGCTCTCTTTACAGCCAGAAGTAGTGCTAATTCAGCTACATCACTTTGGGATTATCATCACCAAAGCAATTTGCCTTGCTGAAACCACACATGCCTATGCTCTTTGCTCCTGACTGCACCAGAAAATGATATGGAACATTGGTTGCTTTTTGTCCTCCTCTCCAGAGGTGATGGTATTTCAGTTGTGCTGAATGTATTGTGGCAGAGCTCCCGACCCTGTCCCGGTGGGTCCCGCGCTTCTAGGCGGTTTATACTAGCCTCAGAGGCTCACTGCAATCCTCCACATAGCCCTTCTCTTTCTAGGACCAGGGTTAAAGTCTACTGAGCCCTTTTCATCATAAGCCAGCACAAGGTTGGTGAGAGAACTCCCACAGTCTCTGTTGACCCTATGAGCTTATCTCAGAACAGATTAGCTTCCTGTCCTGATAGGGGCCTGTCTTCCCCTCCCAGGAGGTGTTTCTGTAGTGACAGGTTGGGGGGAACCCAGGCCCGCCCTCTACTCCGGGTTCCGGCCCAGGGACCCTAGTGGTAGCAGCTGTTGGCAGCTGACCTTTCACTGCCAGAGTTGCTATGTTTCCCTGGGCCACTTCCCCACAGATCTCCTGCTTCTCACTTCTTCACCCTTACCTTAGGGCTCCCTTACTGATGGTGCGAGCGTGTCCTCATTTACTCAGTCCTTCAGTAGCAACAGCACTTCCTCTCCTCTGGCTCCCTGGCTCTCTCCAGCCTGACTGGAGTGAGCCCTTTTATATGCTGAGAAGAGCCTTAATTAGAGTCAGGTGTTCACATCACCTTAATGGCCTTACCTGACTCTTTACAGGTTAATTAGAGTCAGGTGTCCTCATTAGCCTGGAGCAGTCCCTGCTCTGGTCAGTCAGGGAACAGAAAACTGGTAATCCAGTGGCCAGTATATCTGCATGCTGCTACTTTGTTGTACCCAACTGGCCTGGGTCTGTCACAGTATATATATTCAAGGTTTGATATATATATCAAGGTTTGAATCCATGAGATGAATGCACAGCAAAGTTTGAATCCATGAGATGAATTCACTTCAGAAATGGAAAATGATTGCAATTTATTATGATGAAGCTTGGGGAAAATGTGAGAGGAGGAGTGGTACTAGAATGATATGTTAGGTATATGCAATACTGAAACAAAAACATTAAAAAGAGTTCAGACCGAACACGTGTTTCAGTGAAAGCCAGGTAACACTTAAAACACAACAAGCCAGATCCTCAGCTGGTATAAACTGGCATCAGATGGTTGAAAGTCGATGGAGAAGCAAAAAATTACACCAGCTAAGGATCTGGCTCAACATCTCAATTCCTTTACAAAAAGTCTACCGTATATAAAAAAATCAAATGTTAGAGTGACTGGAAATGAACAGTACATTACTATGAATAATCCATAACAGTGTGCCACCAGGTAGATCATTCTGTATGTTATAATTAGCTATTTCCCGACAGAAATACTAAATTAAACAAAGGGCTCTATTCTGTCATGACTTCTGCTCCAGGTAATTTAAATAAGAGAGACCTTACATGGATCTTACCTTTAAGGAATCACTCTCAAACTGAAGGGCTCAGCATTTAACCTACTGTGAACCTTATGCATGTTATTTTTAACTGACCCTCAGTGCTGGAAGCTCCCATGTTATGAACTATGTGGAAAATATTGTAGAGAAATTTGGATGGAAAAGAAATTTGCAGACAGAGCACTGCAGGGGAAACAGTGATTAGTCACATCATGGGCAGACAGGGCAAGTGTGGAAAAAGCACTAAGCATTGCAAAGCCGTAGAGAACTACAAGTGGGGAAATGGGAAGAGGGCCAGGTAAAGGGGAAGATCGAGTCCTCAGAAAGGAGTCATATGCCTTTGAAATCACATAGGAAAGATGTGGAAAGATCATATAACATATATGCTTCTTCAAACTACATTTTTAGTTGCTGGGGAAATAGCCCAATACTATGGTGAGGACAATATGGTTATGTCACAGTAGGGCAAAAGTAATGAAGCTTGACTTTACCTGGAACAAGGGTTGAACAGTTTACCAACCCTGTACCAACTGGGTGCATTTGATGCCCAATGTGAGATTCATATGAATGGAATCTTGCACATCTCATATGGATCAATCATGTAACTGTACACAGGGAAAAGTCACTGACTGGGTCTGTTCCTAGTGGAATCCCACAGTGAGCAGTCCTTGGCCCAATGCTATTGAGCATTTTTATCAATGAGCTGGAAGAAACCATAAAATCATTGCTGATAAAGTTTGCAGATGACACAAAAATTGGGGAAGTAGTAAATAATGAAGAGGACAGATTAGTGATTCAGAACTATCTGGATCACTTGGTAAACTGAGTACAAGCAAACAACATGTATTTTAATACAGCTAAATGTAAATGTACACATCTGGGAACAAAGAATGTAGTCCATACTTACAGGATGGGAACTCTATCCTGGGAGGCAGTGACTCTGAAAAAAACTGGGGGGTTGTTGTGGATAATCAGCTGAAGATGAGCTATTGCAATGCTGTGGCCAAAAGAACTAAGGTGATTCTGGTATGCATCTGAGGAAGGTGTAGAGTTTATTTTACCTCTGTATTTGGCATTGGTGCAACCACTGCTGGAATCTTGTGTCTAGTTCTGGTACCCACAATTCTAGGATTTTGATAAAATGGAGAGGGTTCTGAGAAGAGCCATGAGAATGAGTAAAGGATTAGGAAATATGCCTTCTAGTGATCGACTCAAAGAGATCAATCTATTTAGCTTACCAAAGACAACATTAAGGGGTGACTTGATTACAGCCTATAAGTATCTACATGGGGAACAAATATTTAGTAAAGGGCTCTTCAATCTAGCAGACAAAGGTACAACACAGTCCAATGGCTGGAAGTTGAAGCTAGACATACTCAGACTAGAAATAAGGTGTACATTTTAAACGACGAGAGTAATTTACAACTGGAACAATTTTCAAAGGGTCGTGGTGGATTCTCCATCATTGACAATTTTAAAATCAAGATTGGATGTTTTTCTAAAAGTTTTGCTCTAGGAATTATTTTGGGGAAGGTGTTATGGCCTGCGCTATATAGGACATCAGACTAGATGACACAATGGTCCCTTCTAGTCTTAGAATCTATGACTCTGTGTAGCAATTGACCCTGTGCCACATGCTTGCAAATACTAGTGTTTATTTAATCAAGCAAAACACACTAGTCCCTTATATCTCCATACAGCCAAATGCACTCCTCCCCTCATATGTTCTATGGGCCATTGGAGTCTTTCACCCTTTTTCAGGATCAGTGTGCATTTCCATGCCCACGCAGACTGCTTCATATGCTCATCTCCCCTTTCAGTGCATCTGAGGGGAAGTTTGTAGTCCACAGTTGTTTTCACACATATTTTTCTGCCTAACTACACTCCCTCCACATCTCTTCCATACCATAGAAACATATGGACCAAACAAATCTGTTTATGTCTTGTCCTCCATTGCATAAAGGCTGTAAAATTGCTAAATCCTAGAGTCAGAGCTGGGGGGCCGAACATGCACATAGCGCTGGCACTGGGTTGCCTTGTGAATTCATTATTCTGTCTCTTCACTCTCCATTCTTCCTTTGCGTTCATGAGTAGGCCAGGTATTGATATTCTTTTAATAAAAATGACAAGGAGAGTGGAGGAATGGTGCAAACACCTATGCATTGATTACTGAACGATATCTCAGCTGAGATTTTAAGCATGTTTTAGCCTTCATTTTGGAGCCTTCATTTTCATTTGGATAGACTCCTCTTTGTCAAAGGTAGAATAAGTTTCAACTATAACCTTTAAAGTATGCAAAATTTGTATTTTCCTATTAGAGAAATCCCATTTATCCTTATTACCTTTATATTTGTGTGTGCTAGTAGGATGAGGAAGGAAAATAATGTGTGTTTGTGTGAGTGCATAACTTGCTGAAACTAAAATTATGCATCACAAACCATGGAAAATTAGTAACTTTTAATAGATACACGATAACCCATTTGCTGCTGTTTTCCACTGCAGCCTCTTTGTGGAAGTAAAACGTACAAAATATATTTTGAAGCATTCACTTAACATGCGGAGAGAGGCAAGGCCAAACTCAGATAGTGGAGCAAAACTGGCAAATTGACTAGGACTGCAAGATATAGAATTATACTAGAGCTTGTCACAACAAAATAAAAAAGAAGTGTGATGCTGTTATAATTAAAGTATTTTTGATATAGGTAATATTCAGCACAGTTGGAAAAAGCAAATCTTGCGTATATTGAATATTGTAACCTTTAATTTTCCTGAACTGAAGAGTTGTTGATTTATCTGAAGATGATATATATACAATAGCAGGTATTAATGTGCACCAGTTCACACCTCTATTCAAAAGCAACAGTCCTTTATTTACATCACAGATGTACAATGTCATTTTCCCCTCTAGATACAAGTACAATTTTATGACAGTAAAGTAATACATATGTTTAGTCACATATCTATATAATAATACGTACAGCACTTAACCTCGCTAAACCTCTGAGTGTCAGAAGCTGAGATCGGACAACAGGGAATGGATCACTCGATAAATTGCCCTGTTCTATTCATTCCCTCTGAAGCAACTGGCACAAGCCACTGCTGGAAGACAGGATACTGGGCTAGATGGACCATTGGTCTGACGCAGCATAGCCATTCTTATGTTCCTTTTTCATCAAAGGATCACAAAAACATCATTGCAATTAATATATTAAGATTCACAAAACCTCTGTGAAGAAGCAATTACTATGCTTTTTATCCATCCATAGAAAGGGTATCTCAGAGACCTTAAGAGCCTTGACTAAGGTCAGACAATAAATACGTGGAAAAGCTGAGAAAAGAGCTCAGACGTCTTGACTAACATTTTTGTGCTCTAACTACTAGTATCTATTTCATTTAGTTTTATACCCATATATTTGCTAATGAACATATCTCTCCTACTTCTTTCTTAATCACATGACATTTAATCATATCATATTTGTGTCTATGTATATGGAAAGTAGCTAAGACTATACTTTGGTACCTATAAGTTCTTGGAGTACTAAAGCTACTTGTAGACAAATAATGTGAATCTTCACTGAAGGATACTGCTGGGAAATATGCTAATCTAAGGACTTGTCTACACTTACTGGGAGATTGACACGTGGTGACTGATGCATTGGCAGTTGATTTAGTGAGTCTAGTGAAGACCTGCTAAATCGACCACAGATCGCTCTCCCATTGACTCCTGTACTCCACCGGATCGAGAAGAGTAAGGGGAGTCAACGGGAGTGTGAACCCTGTGGTAAGTAGATCTAAGCGACATCGATTTGAGTTACACTATTCACGTAACTCAAATTGCGTAGCTTAGCTTGACTTTTCCCTTTAGTGTAGACAAGGCGTAAGTCATTTTATTCTTGGATAATGAAGAAAAAGTGTTTAGTGGAGAGGGGGATGAAAATTCTTCTGTCCAAACTGATATGAAAAGTTAAATGAATGGGTGGATGTAAACTGTACATGACTAAAAAAATATTTATTTTTTGATGAGATACTTTAGTCAAAACAGAACTAATGGCAATAAATTTCAGCAGCACTATCTGAAAGACGGAACATGAAGAATTGAAAAACAAGCTAAGAGGTACTGTGAGTTTGATTCTCTTTTTCTTTCCACCATTTTACACAGGTGTAATTCTATTGTCTTCCATGAATTTACTCATAACTTACACTGATGGAAGTCAGAGAATAATCAGACCCAGCATTTCTACATCTGAGAATTGTTTTTCTTATGCACCATGACAACAATGATGTTAGGATTTTTAGACAGTGCCTTCTGTTATTTTTGTTAAATAATAAGAGAAGAAAAGAATTTTATTAAGTGAAATTGTAAAGCTCTTTAAAAAGTGATTACCTTTGTGGTTGGATCCCTCGATGAAGGCAATATAAATTGTTTTTATTGACAGCTTCCTTTCACATGGGAAATTTTGATTTTAATATTTCATTGGGCATGTGTGCACATACAACAGGAAGAGCAGTATATCAGAGCTGAGATCTGCCCCACGGATATGAGAGAATTTTGCTCCACAATTTTTTTCATGCTGGGTTCTGAGTCCAGCTGGTCTCCTCTGCTATGTGCTATCTGAACAGGCTGTTATTGTACCCTACAGATGACTGCTCTTTATAGCAAGAATCTTGCATTTCTGAGGCTAGATCATCACCACTCAGGGGACCCAAAGCAACTTTAAAAGATAAGTGGCCATTTTAGGTAGCTAGTCTTACAGCTGAGCTGCTTGTTGGGCAAACCACTTGGCAGTGGAGAAACTCTTACGGCTAGCTCCTGTACTGACCCTGGAATAGGGGGCATGGCATGTCAGGTTGGAGGGGATGTGACTATTGCACACAGCAGCTCAGCGACTCTCTGATGCTGCAGCGTACCCTCGAATGGCCCTGGTAGGCTGCTGGAGGTTAGAGAAGTCCTAAGGTCATGTAAAATCTATGCCAGGTGTGAGCCAGATACCAGAACTCCTAGGAACTGGGGAAGCACAAAGGTAGTGTATGGCCACTTTTGCCTTCCTCCATGCAGGCCCAGAACCAAGTGCAGCCTATCCAGATTGAAGCATCAAGGCCCAGATGTCAAATATATAAAATATCTGCGCCTGTTGGATGTAAGAAGTCAGACTGGTTCTATCGATGAACTTAATGAAAGTCTATTGGACTGCAGGGTAATCTCTCCATTGACTTCAATGGGCTTTCAGTTAGGCCTTACATTGGAACTAGAAGTAGTGGGTGTCAATTTTGTTGGGCTACATGGATAACAGCTATTAAAACCAAACCCAGCTTTTTGTCAAAAATACCTATCCTGCAAAACAAAAATATTAAAAAAAAGTGAAAATGAGCTCAGCATAGTGTTTTTGGCAAGTTTAGAGAGGCTGCTGAACATTGGCATTAATTTGCTTAAAGATTATATAATCTAAGAAAGACCAGAGGCATGCAGGGCAGGCCACGGCACATGCAGAGGTACAGAGAGTGTTTACAAATGTTCTCACATTTTCCATATAAAAGTGTCTGCAAATAAGCAGTGAATGATTTCATTTCAAAGAAATTCATCAGCACATACTGAGATCAATGGATGAAAAGCAGTATATAAGAGCTAGGTATTATTATTATTATTAATATTATTATTATTATTATTATTATGGCTTTTAACACATAATACATGAGAAGAATGAAGAACAAAAAAAATAAAATAAGAAAAAAATAAAGCAACTTAATCAAGTAAATAAATAGCAAAGATAAAAAGAACCTGTGGAAGACCATTTGGGAATAAATCCTGCTTAGGATGAGGCTAGATAATTTGATGACAGGAGCTTTAGAAATACTAGTTTAAATGACTTGATGAGTGTGTAGATGGCAGGGCAGCTGATTATGTGCTAACAGCTGTCTGATCCTGGATGGATAGTGGATTTTCTACGTATGAGCAGTTCACCAAAACCTCTGATGGGTGACTTCAGGCCTGCTCTTGTACCTGGTGAAGTCAGTTATAAAATTCCCTTTTCTTCAACAAGAGCTGAATGTCTTTTTTCAGTGGCTTTTATCAGATGCAACACTGAGCAGGATTTGGCACAGTATGAGTAAGTACGCTACAGTATGACTCCCATGTGCTTACTGTCATAGCCATATTCAGCAACTTTTTAAAGTGTATCTTTCTTTGCTTTATCATGGCCCTACAATAGCAGGGTCCAGTCTTACGCCTACTGAAGTCAGTGCCCAAATTGCTATTAGGGCAGGCCCTAGGCTAGTGCAAATTTCTCTGTATTTCCTGGAGGATTCTTTGGATGGCGAAGTAAATGGTGAATCCTGTAACCAGCCTGGATTGTGGCCAGGGGAAAGGGTTTTGGCCAACATGTCCCTGTGCTCTGGCAAATCCCAGTTGTTGAAATGGCCTTTTGCAGTCAGCACAAGTTCTAGATTTTCTAAGTAGCACAGAAGAACTAGCCCTGCACATACTAGCCAAGGATTGTGGGAACAAAAAGGAAACTTAAAATCACATTTGCACCCTCTTTTTCTGAGCTTCACTGATTGCTCCGTCATTGCAAATCAGGATTTTGCCAAATGACTTTAGTGGGACTATAATGTTTTAAACCAATGTCTTCAGAATAGAAAATTTCTGCATTATGTGAGTATTATTAAGGAATTCCTTAACAAGAAAAAACATCCATTCATACAAGAAAGGCAATAGTTACTATTAAGATACTAAAACAATATTAAGCAAGTTGTCGACATTGTGAACCAATGTTCTGCTGCCACATGTCCATTTCAAAACCAAGTCTGCTTTTTTTTGAGTTAGAGGAGGGGGGAAACAATTTCTATAAACCAGGACTAGGAGTGTCTCCCCTAATTTTTTTTTTTTGTGTGTAAAAAATAAGAATCACTTCTGATACTGAAAACTAGTCAGGTTCTAGCCCAGAAGATTTCCCTTAGAGGTGTGAATCCCTGAAAATCAGAGTTTATAAGAAACTAATCTATTCCTGCCATTTCTTACCACAGAGCCTTATGAAAATCCTGGACCCATCACTGAACAATGAATTTAACATGATTCCTGGCATTTTTTCTAATGTTATGCTATCAGATAAAAATTAATAGACATTTGTTTAAGAGATGCCTAACAAATGAGTCTGAGAAACTCTGTACGATTCTTACTGACCCTATTGAATAGGCCTATGTAATCTGTGAATTTTAGAGACTAACCAAGAGGATTTGGCAGGTGGCCAGCTGCCTCACCAAGCTGAAGGCATGAAGAAGGGGGCAGTTGTGATTTGAGTGTGCTGGGCTGAAGTCAAGGACTTCAGCAAAATAGGAGCTGCACTCAAGATTAAATGAGTATGCAGAGTCAACTTTGCAAGGCAGTAGAGAATCAGGCCCTCCATCTTAACATGGATAAATATTGTCTCATCCGGTGTCCTAGGAATTTAGGGGAGCGCTTTGAACTGGTTAAACAAATACATGTACTGTGCTAATTAAAAGCGAAGTGTTTACAGCAAGACCCAGTTCCTGTTCCCTCTGAAGTCAATAGGAGTTTTGCACTGGCTCCAGTGGGACCAGGATTGGGCTCCAAATGTAAATAATATTGCTCCATGATGCCATGACAATTTTTTGCATAATGCTCTCTTTTAAATTGAAGTTACCATACTGCAGATTTAATGCACTTCAGGATTAACCTGCAGGACAATGCAAAGAGGAGCACATATTCCTTCAAGGTACTTGAAGCTGTCATTTTACTTCTTGAGGCTTATGAATGGAGGTATTGTTGCAAACAGCTGTACCATGAAAAAGTTTAAACTAGGTATTATTGCCTGTGGCATTTGTACTCAAAATGTTTCAGATACTGAAATTACAGTTTACAGAGGTGAAAAAAGCAGGCTACATGTGGTCTAGTAGCATTTTTACTCTGATTATCGTTTGTTTGACAGATTCTACACTAGCAGCATTACTCCTAACCAATCATCAATGTATTTTTAACCCCAATTAGTTTGAAAGGAATTATTATTGTATCCCTTAGAGCATGTTTTTCTTTTTACAAATAAGATGTGTCCTGCAAATTACACACTGAATTGAAAAAATAGCAATAAAATCATGCTTCTAGGAGAGTAATTATAATTAATCTATTTCCCCCTCCCCAGAAATATTGTCTTACCACAGACTTTGTGAAATGCAAGTGGTAAACACTCACAGCATAGCAGAAATTATTTTTATAAAACTTGAAATGACTGATTATGTAGATCACAGACATCAGTTAATTTCATATGAATCTTCTAGTTGTAGCAATAACTACAATATGGCAAAATTATCTTTGAGGTCAAGCGTAGTTCAGTTTCACAGGGACAGAAATCCGTCTGGTATATTATTCAGCCATTTATACCATAACTGTTTCCAAGACTTTGGAGCATAATCTATGGAACTGCTACCAAATGGAAAGGAATCCCTTTCCCCGCTCTCAGTAAATCATATTTTTACAGTTCAGGAGGAATTCTAAAAGATCAGGAAGCAAGTGGTTGAGATTGTTTTTCCATTGACAATACTAAGGAAAGGTAATATCAGTTGTCATTTGTGGAATTTTCAGAACTGCATTCAGCTCTGTCCTGCCGTTCCATCAAAACTACCTTTGAAGTCAATGGGAGTTTTGGCCAAGCAAGAACTGAGGGCTCAGTCCTGTGTGCCCATTACTGATTTCCTTATTACGTTCTATGGGACTACCCTGGATCAGAATACTTTGTGGAGTTCCCTGGTATGCCAAGGGAGAGCAATTTGCTAAATTCATTTTTAAAGTGCAGTGTAGTCCCTCCTTCATCATGACGCAGCCAGGTTGATACCTGTGGGCTGATGCCTAGAAGGGGTGGAGCCATCACTCCACTTACTCCTTGCCTCCCCCTTTCTGGCAAGTTGCTCCCAGAGGATTAACTGGCTAGTAACCCCTACATTTCCTTGAGCACAGAGCTGTGATTCTGACCCCCTTTACACTGGCTGTGCAAGGTGAGGGAGGCACTTTACTCCCTCTCCCAACAATGTGTGCCTGCATGAGATACATGATTTAGTCTCATGAGAATAAAGGGCTGGGCTGAACCTTGAATGTGGAGTTTGGGACTGGGCCAATTGAGGTTTTTACATAGATCATCATGGTACAAAAGAAAAAGATACAAATATGTCTGTATAAAACACATGTATTGGAGCCTGTCCTCCATTTCATATATAATCTAAACTCCTCTTTACCCCAATGGGAGCTTTGGGTGCCCATGAACTGGAAGACTAAGCCCATTATGAAGCATTAAAGCAATCTGGAAAATCATTATTAAAACAATTATAAATACAGCCCTTAATGAGCATGACGCAATAGCTAGCCATAGTCTGTTTTATTATAAGCATAATTTTTGTTTGCTATGCTTCTCCAAAGAAAATGTGTTTTTAATATATTTTTTACTAAAATTCTCATTATTTGTGAAACTCATTAAAGTCCTTGGGGGGGGGGGGGGGCAAATCAAGACAAAATAATAATTTGTTCACAGTAATGTGTTTATACAAAATGCTACAGTTTGTTCCCACACTTTTGCAGGATATTCTGATATAATGTAATGCATCCTCAACTTTGTCATCATAATCTTTTTCTGGTTAGACATCTCAGAGGTCTACCTTCAATGAATAACTGGCATAGCATTCAATGATTGCATTCTTCACAGAGCTTTGCTAATCGCTGTCAAACACTCTGTTTACAAAATCAGTTTCAATTTACTAAAAGTCTAATTGGAGATGGTTTGATATTATTATATTCCAAAGTTGGGTAATGTTAATTAAGAGGCTCTTTTGCATAATTTTTATCCCACTTAGCAGTCCTTATTAAAGAAAAAGAGTACTCTGAGGATACACAGCACTTTCAGAAAACATTTGTGGACAAATGCTGATTCTCGTTATACCTGGGCCACTGCCTTAAGGGAGAAGAATTTAGTTCCAAATGTCTACAATGGTAACGCTTTCAAGCAGAGCACCATTTGACATGAACAATGTGCCCCATGAAGTGGCATGTTAAAAAAGCGAGCAGAATTTGGCACCAAATATTTGATCATAATTTGCAACATGACACAGCCATCACCTACCTACATACAGTCGCCCAGATCCTCAAAGTTAGGTGGGCGCCTCTGTGCTCATCAGAATTAAACAGAAAATAGTACTAGGTCAGGAAATGTGTACTGTTTTTTTAAATCTATAAAGACAGTCAAAAGCATGCTCTAGATAGGAAGAGAAGAACAGAGAGACAGACAGAGAGGAAGTAGCTTTAGTAGCTATTTTCTTATTCTAGTAAAGTTTCTTGTTTAGCAACTATGTTTGTGATTCTTCACCCTGGTTGCATGACAAGTAACTGAAGCTATAATGAACAAAAACAAAGGGACGACTTCTGCTCTGATCCTTACTGTAGATTTGTATTATACATTTTGTACTCATTTCACAGGTGGAACAAATGCAAAATGAGGAATAGAGAGCCACACTGCAGATAACAGATCAAAGAGAAGAATTTTATCCATAATTACCCCAGGAGTGACATCATCTGATGTATGCAAAATGTTTGTATTGAGAAATGCTGGAAATATTAAAACAGAACTACTGTACTATATTTACATAGTCCTGATAATTCACTCTTTTACACTTTCTGCACAATATTCATATTAAAAAGAATATTAGAAAAATACTAGGGGTCTGATTCTGCAACACCTACTCATATTGATCCAAATTGTGAACCCTGTAGTCCCACTGATGAGCAGCGACTTGTACAAGAAAGCTCATTGAAATCAATAAAATTGCTTATTGAGGAAGATACCATTCAGCGTGAGAAAGAATGACAAAATCTGGCCTTAAGTGATTTGGAAACAACACGGCTAGGAAATATGAGATTGTAGCCAAAATGTCGCTAAATTAATTGACGATTAGTACTTTCTCCCATGCTGCCTCTCATGCTCGGGAGGAGCTCCCCAGAAATATCTGCAAAGCTACTTCCTTTTCCGTGATGCTTAAAAAAAATAATCGACAACTATTAGGAAACTGGTGTGCTGAAACTACTGCCTATCACGTTAACCAGTATTGTCTCAGTTTCCTCATGCTCCCTTGTTTATATCCAGCTCTTGTCTCTTGTTTTACTTAGATTATAAGGTCTTTAGAGAAGGGACCAGCTTTTGTCCTGTGTTTGTGCAGGACCTAGTACAGTGGGATCCTGGTCCTTGATACAAATTAAATAAATTTTGTAAATCTTAACCAGGCTGATTTATATCCTGCCTGTGATTGACTATTTTGAGCTTTGCTCCAGCAACAGCCCTGGGAGATGATTGTTACTCAAAGTCCTAATTCCTCCCTGTGACCACTGCCATGACCAACCCACATCACCTGCTTGGCTTCTCTCTTTGTTTTCTACCCACCCCACCAGGCGAGGACATTGTAGTCTGTTCCCTTATGAATGCGAATGACTGGTGGTTGTTGGGAGGGGGAGGGGGTTGAGGTTCCAGAAACTGCAATAAAAGATTCTGGAAATTGAGCCTCATTCTGGAGATGATGATATGAAAGACAGAATGGAATACAGTTCTCTGTAGCAAAAGTGGCTCTGAATCTGTAGAGCTGATCGTAGTTAAAAAAAAATTGCTTGTGGCAATAAAATAATTATATATTACTAGTATGCATTGGAGGGCACAATTCTGCCCACAATGACACAGCTGCAGCTCTACTGAAGTCAGCAGGGTTTCAAGGTATCACTTAGGGCAGAATATACCTCATTACATTTAACAACATTTCCAGGTATCTGCAGGCTGGATAACTCAGGGGATTGGCAATGGCCTAAAGGAACCTTTCACTTAGTACATCAGCTCAAATCCAGTCCATTTGGTAGTAACCAAAAACATTATTATGTTCAGTTGCACATATGTGTTGATTTAAAGGTTTCAGTACAATTTCTAATATGGAAATATACAGAGCTTAGCTCAAAAACTCCACAACACTAATGGAAAAACAACTTGTACTAAGGACCAAATCCTCATGTCTGTTCCTAGGCTGAGTATAAGCTTATGCTGAAATACATTTGTTAGTATCTAAGGTGCTACAAGTACTCCTGTTCTTTCTATTGGCTGAAGTAGCTTTTGAGAACCATAATATGGCAGAGGCCTGGAGGAGCCACATAACATTGAATCCTCTGCCCCTGGCTACACACCTGCCCCATTCCAACTCCCCCTACACTGCTGTGTGTGTTAGTGTTGAAATAAATTGGTGGTGGCAGTGTAGGGCAATTTGTACTGTTGCTGTGTCCCTCTTTTGCATAAAGGAATTAAATTTCCAGGACTGTCAATCTAATACATTTATGAGCACACAAGTCAATACATTTATATTTTAGAAAGAAGAAAAAGCTTCCAGAGAAAATCCTGTTGGACTGTTGGATCAAGGAATATCTTCAGAAAACACACATCCCTTGATAGGATTTTGCTGTCATATTGTTTGACATAAAGGGACTGATTATGGATGCAAACTTCTGCTGAAAAAAAAAAGAATATATAAATGTAACATTTAGTTTCTGAGTACAGTAACATGTGAACTATCTTTTAATCATAAAATTAAAAAAAATAAAAATAGTTTACAACTTCTGTTGAAGTACTACAACAGGAACAATAAGACTAATAATAAAGTCAGTTTGTTTTTCAGGAAGATTACTTTAAAGAAGAACAAAGTGTAGGCTGGTGCATTGTTCTGAGAGCAAAATATAAGTGGATTCAATTATATTCAAAGCTGTCTCACAAGGCAAGTTTTTCTCTCTGGCCTCCTAAGCTCCCAGGTATCAAGTTAATTTTCTTAATTCACATTAAAAGTTTGCTGTGCTTTTGCTTACACAGCAGTCAGGCATGGTAAGCACCATGAAAAGGGCATTGTTATTGGGCTATTTTCCATTGTTTTGTTAGAGCATGCCTCTAGACAGATTTCTTCCTCCTTATTAGGAATCGGGTGCTCTTCAGAGATATGGAATGTACAGTAATTATAATAATCAAGTAGCTGAGTGCTTTGAATGAGTTCCTAAAAAATTATGGATAATTGGTATGAAATGTGCGAATATTTCATTAAATGTTCTGGAGCACTCTTCTTTCCTTCCTAAAGACGGCACTATTACATAGCGACTTCTTGCAAATAACATCTTGTATTGAAAACCCTATCAAGGCATTTACCAGAATTATAGCTTCTCTCTTATCCACTGAGTACAGGAATATTAAAGGAATTCACTGACTGAGTTCTGCTGCAGTAAGACCTCCCATTGGTCTATGAAAACAAACTAATACCTAGGCAGGAATACATATCCCAGCTCTTTTAAAATAAAATAAAAGGCCTTACTGTGCTAGAGCAAAGGTCATAACTATTATAAATACACTGATTGTTCTTTTGCCACCAGTGTAGGCTCGTCATGAGTTGCTGTCTTGCTGAATCACGGTCTTCCTCCCCCTCGCCCCCTCCATTTACACTGTGCACTTGAATGGGCATCAGAAAATGAGAAAAATGTAGTAGCCGTTTGAAGAGAAAAAGTAAATTATCACTAATACAGCTGAAAGATTCGCTGTACCAAATGAACAAGATTGACAAAGAGAAGGCAGATTACAAGAAGTCCTTAAAAGCAGGAGTGCGTGATGCTTCACTGATTAAAAAACCGAAGCCGAATCTTTTCTGCTTCTTAATCCTTCCAAAGAGACATCTCCAGAATTATTCATTTTAGAACTTTGCAAACCTTTTAAGTTGTGTCAGGGTGCATGAATAATTCCTGCCAAACAAATCCAGGAAGTTTGTTTCTTCACTCAACATAACTTTACCTCTATTATCCCCGAACAAGAAGACTCTGTAGGAGGATATATCTGAGGAACACTACAGCAAACATACACAATTTCTTGTTCTTAAAGGGGATGTGCTGAGGTTTGGTATGAAACGAACAGAGTCACTTTTAAAATTGCCGAAGTTTTTGAATCTGAGTGCTATAAAATGAAATCATCTCTACTTTCCCCAAAGATGGAAAATTCAGGAAAGT
Organism: Macrochelys suwanniensis; assembly: GCA_033296515.1. Taxonomy (NCBI): domain Eukaryota; kingdom Metazoa; phylum Chordata; order Testudines; family Chelydridae; genus Macrochelys; species Macrochelys suwanniensis. The sequence goes on from CM065779.1 coordinate 82,350,927, forward strand.
TATTTTCCTTTAGCCTTCACTCTCTCCCCGTCTCCCATTATGCTCCCCCATAGAGCTGGGCAGGAACAGGATTTTCTTTTTCATAGGAAATGCCATGATTTTGAAAATGTTTCTGTTCCAAAACTGAACAGAATCAAACATTTCAACTGTTGTTTTCAGGAAATTTTGAAAGAAATGTGTTTTGGATCACTGGAAACATTTTTATTTCGTGTTATACAAATGAATTTAAATACATTTGGAAATGAAAAGTCAGTTCGAAATGGAAAGTTGAAACATTCATTCTGAAAATGTTATAAAAGTTTGTTTGTTTTTCATTTTTTCCCTTCTGGAACAAAATGTCATCAAAATGGACAGGTCTCCATGAAGCATTTAGCTTTTGAAAAAGCAGAATTTTCTGACAGAAAGCTGTTTTGTCACATTTCCAACAAGCTCTACTCACTGGGCTTCTATTTGTGAGTTGTTGCCAAGTCTTTCTTTCTTGGGGTTGCCCCTTCTCCTCCTTATGAGTTGCACATTTCTCTGGCTAGACTTGCACCTTCCTTCAATGAGCCTGAAGTTTATGAATGAGGAAGGAGGGGGATTAGTTTGTGGTTTGTATAAGCACAGCAAAACCTTCCAAAGGACCAGATTCCAATCTTACATTTCACCTGATTTACTGCAGCATAACTCCATTGGTTTCGCTGGCATTATTCCTGATTTCTACCAATGTATGTGAGCCCTGAATGCTCCCTTCCCAAGGGTTAGTCTTAAGATTAAGTCCCCTTGTTGGCAGCCCTGTGGCAGACAGGCTGCTCTTTGTCATCAAGCCAGCTATCTCAGTTTGCTTAAAAAAAAACCCCTGTAACATTAAAAACAAAGAATAAATGTCAATGTGCTGGCTACAAGATAAAAAACCATTTCTAAAACAAACACTGGAAATGGTAAATATGATTACAGATTATGGCTTGCCTAGGGGCCTTTTTCAGTCTGCAGGAAATAAGAAGCACATAGTAAAAGTGAAAAGGAAAACACTGGGGAGTCAATACCCTTGTAAAAGGAGAGGACAGAAGAAGTGGATAGATATGTGGAAGTTAAGTGGTCAGGTTACATTCAGTGAGGGATAAAAGGCATTTAGGATAGGATCATCTAAGTGCTAGAAATAAAAAGGTTATGGTGGCCATGGGCAGTGCGAGGCACAGAGCTGGGGTGATAACAGACAACAGTGGCAGAGACAATAAAAGGATAAAAATAAACAAAGGAAACAGGATTAAAAGAGATAATTGAAATTGACTAAAATGTTGCTTCATTTATGCTATTTAAACTAGAGTAATAATTATATGAAAGATCATCTGAACAGCAGCAAACTTCAGTTAATTTTAGCAAATCACATGTGTGCCTAGCAGCCAACAGGAAGTGTATTTTAATTGTATGCTTGACTTGCCTCACCATGTTGGATTAAATCACTACAGGAAACAACCATTCTGGGAGAGACATCACATCATCATCTGCCCGTGCTGTAGGTGGTGCGGCTCAAGGAGACTTTACAACAAGGCAGCTCCCTGGAGAATCTGGACTCGATCCAGCACCCATTGAAACCAATGGGAGTCTTTCCATTGATTTCAACAGGTACAGAACAAATCAAGGGTAGGAAGGTCCCTGTCAGCAGTGTTGCAGGTTAGCTAACATCCTTCTCTCTTATATATCTTTTGTATTTATTACCAAAGGACACTAAGGTCAGTTTTACAAAGTAACTTGAAGTCAGTGGGATTACATAAGATGTACACCAGTGTCAATGAGGTCAAGATCTGGCCCAGACTCTCCAGGGGAAACATTTTTTCAATAATAGCCCCAGGTTTTAACTCTGAAGCGTGAAAGGACTTTTCTGATCATATAGGACCAAATGATCCCCTCTATTCTGTGGCAAATCATGGAGGAAAGCAAATACATGAAAATGAGGCAGGGTGTGAGAAGTGTGTGTGGGGGGGAGACTAGAAAAAAACACAACCTTTTATGCTGCTGCTGTGCATAAACACACGTCTGACTCTCCACAAAATCTAAGAGGAAGTGGCTGATGGGAGCAGCACTGTGAGTCAGTTGCTCTAGGTGGTATTCTGACCTCAGTAACTGTCTATTATACAGTGGAAAGGGTAGTATAAATTAATATTGCTTTAGCATTAATTTTGTATCTGTGGCCTGTACCATCTTTGGAGGGGACTGTATTGTGTGGCCAGTGACTAAGGGACCAATGATGGAATAGCCATTGATTTGACCATGTTACAAGAATGAGGGAGGTTAGGATAACACATGGAGAAGCAGGACCAGGCACTCCACATGGAAATCCACAGGGTCAGGATTCTCTGCACATTCTCATGCCTCTGTTCTTTCTGCAGTAATTCTTCCCCCCACCAGGGAATATTTCTTCAGATTTTCTGTATATTCAGCAGTGCAGGGTGTTTGGATTAGTCTCTTTTTCATAACTGTTCTCAGTACACATTTATTTTAATGAAATATGAGCAACAATGATGCCTGAGTTATGATAATTTCAAGAAAATGATTGACATATGATAGCAGATTTAGGGGCAATTCAAAGTGCAATAAAATCCTGATCCAAAGCTCATTGAAGTCAACAGGAGTCTTTGTGTTAACTTCAATTGGCTTTGGATCTGGCCTTTCTGGTAACCTGATAACAAATCTAGCAAGAAACCTCCAGATGACAATCTGGGGCATACTAAAAATGGAAAATGTGGGACAACATGACATGATATTAAAAGAGCATAATATAAGGGCTGCTGTGGTGCTTTTATTATTTGATTTAATATCTGATTCAATAAAATCTCCATTTTAAAAATGTCTCGGCAACTGCACTAGAATGTGCAATATTTTTTGCCAAATTGCTGCAGAATATAGAGACTAGAGCTGGTTGCAAATTTTCAAAATTTCAATTAAAATGTTTCTACCAGCTCTACTTGCTGCAAAATTTAGATCCAGCTTACCACAGAATACATAGGGTCTTGTCTTGCTGAACATGAGAGTTATGCCATCTAAGAACAATGTGTATTCCAATGCCAATCCATGTTATGCCCTCTCAGTATAACAACTTCAGCCTTTTCAGTTATCTCACTGAGAGAAATGTACAGATCTAAAGATTTTAAGTCTTCATTAAGGAGATGATAAGTATTACAAATAAACCTTGACTTGCTACGAGGAATAGAGAAGTAAAAGATGATATTCTAAGAGCACATTTGGTAGATGAACAGTGTGAAATACAAATGATATTGATCGCTGCTCACGAGTAAACAAAGCAGTGCGAATACAAACAGTTCTTTTCCACAACATGTCCCAAGGTGCTTTACTCTCTAACAATTTAAAACAAAACAAACAAACAAAATATCAAAACTTGTATTGAACTAGATAAACCATAGAAAACAGATATTTCTTTAGTAGTATTAAGAAGAGAGACCCAGATCCTTAGGATCCCACACAAACTGACCGAGGTGCTTGATCTAAGGAGCAGAAAAAAGTTTCTCTATCTGGAACTGGTAAAGCCCATGCCCCAGACCACTACCAATATGCCTCCTACACTAGGGCGGTGGCATAGCACCAGTTACAACGTCTCTACAACTCTTGAGGATTTGTGTTGTCTGAACAGCAGAGAGTACTTGGACAGAGGGCTAAGGATCTAGCCCAGAAACAATATCAGTCTCTTGGATCCAACATGTGGGAAAACTCCAGTCCCCAGAATGCTGAAACCAAAGACAGAAGCAAACCCCAAAACTCTTCCTTGACTTTGCATCTCCATTAGATGCAAAGTTGGATATCAGCACCTACGGTAGCTCGGCATATAAAAAGTCTGCTACATACTGGAGAAATTCTTTAACAAATCTCTTCTTTGGTTATTACTTTCTGTACCCTAACCATGACACTAACAGTTATAAGGGAGACTGTTGTCCTTCTCACTCTTCCCCCATGCCATTTTGTGTGGAGGCAGGCACCTGCTTAACTCCTCCTTGCAAGAAACAGCTTAAGCCGGTAAGCTGCCTGACTCTAGGAGACCATGGATTGCAAGCAGAGATACGCACTTTCCTGCAGCCTGGCATTAGGCACTGAACTCCCTGAGAGCAGCAAAGCTTAGGGAACACCACTCTCGTCAGCATCTTCCATTGGCCGTCTTAAGTGGCTCCCCATCTAGTATACTGGCTTTTGTGCATCCTATTCTTAGGTGCCTATCTCTCACCAGTCATTGTATGGGGATCCTAAGCTCAGGCTTTGTAGATCCCCATTGTTATTCCACTGATTTCCTAGGCATGTTACTGCCCATCTGTGGTTCTGGGCCATGATGCTTACAGGATTCCCAGCTGTACAGTTCATACCTGCTCCTGCTAGCAGAACTGTGCCAACCGTTGTTAAGATGCAAAGTTAAAGAAGGAAGTGCATCCACTGAAAAAAAAAGTAAATGCAGAGAAAAGGAAAAAAATCCAAACTAATAGATAAAACTGAAAAACTACAACATGAGATGGATGGGACAGACCTAAATGTTTCTGTGCCACCAATTCTAAAGTTTGCATAAAGCCATTTCCACTTAGTCTTTTTAGCAAATAATTATTTAGGAAGGCACAATTAAAAGGTAATCATAACCAGATAGTTTTTTTACAAGACTATATTGTCTACGTCCTTGTCATTATGAATTGGCTTAAAAGACAGGTGAAAATACTATCTAAATGTAGCTGAGTTATGTTCTATTGTAAGTGAAGTCACATAAATCTCCTACCATTTTCTGTAGAGTTCAAAGAGGTTTGAAGGAGTAAGTTAATTCCTACATAATACAAATCAGCTAAGTTACAGATTTGGGAATTTGATTTGCCCCCTTATATTTCCCATTTGTAGATGATTGCCTTAGCACATGATAATTTCCAGTAAACATAAATTTGAACAGAGAAAATGTTGCCACCTTGACACTTTCATCCTCATTTATCCACATTTTCTCTACCCAGATTGAGAGCCCTTGGCATCTTTTTGGAAATTGAAGTTCAATTAAAATATTTTAAATTGACAAAATATTGTAGCTAAGTTATAATTGCAAAATCCTATGACATAAGCGACTTCAAGAAACATTCAGAGTAGAAAGTAAAAAAAAAATTTAGTTACCTGCAGCTCCATGTCACCAATTAAATTTCATCATTATTGCTACACATTTAAATTCCCTTGCCAGAAGGATAAAGTATTTTTAAGGACATGTCTGGGCATAGAGTCTTCACTTTTATAATACACATTAAGAGATCTGTTGAGATCCTAATTTGCAGCTTGTATTAGTTTTGGACTAGACCTTGATAATGCTGGAATTATCATTGTTCTTTGGTGAAAAGCAATGATAATGCAGTCTTAATTGGTCTTTGAAAACAGCACTTTTCAGATGGTAATCCACTTGAAGAGCTTACAATTCTGAAGATCTAAAGTCTGCTGTTTTAATTATAATGGTTACCTGATAGTAGAGTTAATACAGAGCTAAGTGTTAGCTTAATTCGTGTGATTGAGCAATCACAAAATGGCTCCAGTTATTTGCATTTTGTGTGGGAATCATGCATATTTTAAGAGCCACTTTTGGTAGCTCCATAGAAATGAACAACAACAAAAAATCTCTTTTCATTGTTTAGCTCTACAGACCCTTTTGATGTACATGAGGAACTTTAAAAATGAAGGTCAACATATTGAAAATTTGCTTTGGCAATTGTTTTTGCTTCAAAGAGGGTTTGTACAGAATCAAATGATCATAGACTGTAATGGGTGTACTGTAGGAAGATTGTACTAGAGGCACTGTTGACAACTGGTCATCCATTTTATCTTTCTGTGAAGTTACAGGAAACCTGGAAATGTTTCATATATGTGTGAAATTATACAAATGCATAACAAATGCATACACTGCTCTTCAGAAAGTACAAATATCAGTGTTCTCCCCTTGTATATTTGTCCAAAACAAAATTCCATTAGTTTACTGGGACAGATGAGTGCTGAGTGGAATCAGAGACTTTTTTCAGAACTTGAAAAAACTCATTGCCAAGTACAGCAGCTGACAAAAATTAAAAAGGGACGTAACTAAGCCCATGAAGCCCTAACACAACCCTATTTTCACTCACACTGATGATTTTAATGCTTGTAAACAGAGAATGGAACTCACTGTTTTGAGAATAAAAACCCCAAGTCCGTATGAAAAGATTTAGGAATGAAATGTTAATAGCGCCCATTTTATGTAATGCAAATATTTCTTTAAAGATTCATAAGGTATCTACATCATGTCCTTCCTGAAACTAGAATTTCTACTTAGCAAATATGATGATGTATGATTCAGTATAAAAAGGCTTTGAAACAAACAATGTGCACCAAAATCTCTCCATGTAAACAAAAAATTACTGATTTCAGACAAGATGATAGTTTTTCTCTGTTACTAGACCACCCAAGACCATTAAGCAGTAGAAATAGTAAGGGAAAAGCTCTCTTAGAAGTTTGTCCATCTCTCTTTTCCATCTGTATTTATTTTTGATCATTTGTAACATTCTTGAAATGCCATATTGAAGTCAGGCTGGTGTCTCTTTTTAACTTATAAATGCTTCCTTTCCATTCATTTTCTGTGGAAGTTGGCAATTTTAAGGGATACATATTTAAATAGCAGCATTTCAAGGCAGTGCAATTTGCAAACATTTCCAGCAGCTAAATCAGGAGTTGGAAAGAATGTTGCAAGCTATAAAGAAAATTCCAGTTTCTCCGGCTTATCACATTGTCACATTCCACATTCTTGAGACAGAGTCTGCAAAAGCATTACACAATACTTCATGCTCTAACAGTTAGATTCCCATGAAGTATACTGCAATCATGTTATACCTTTTATGGTTTGCTATATTTCTCTCTTTCAGCAAGGATTTATGCATGTACCTCTCTGCATATTGGGATGTGCTGTACCTGTAAGGCTTAGATTCCAAACAGAAACAGAATAAGAGAGAGGTGAACCAATATCCATAAATTCCTGTCCTTTCCCACAGAACAAAACCGATCAATATTCCAAACCAGCAAGGTGCTGAGACCCCTCAATTCCCAGTCAGTTTAATTCAATGATTATTGGGAGTATTCAGCACCACACAGGATTGAGACCCAAGCGAGCAATGTCCATTTTAGGCAAATGCTAATTCCAGCCGAGTGTGCCAAATGAAAGCAAATTTTCCCCCAAAGTCCATGCCAATATGCCGAGTGGAAATTCCTTGTTGTTCACTAATTTGGCAAACAATTAAACCTCATACAAGCAGCTAATCCCACACATATAGAGCTCAGGTGGGTAGTCTATATTGTTCTGTATATTGAAAAATCTACTACTGTGCTGTTGCAATGTATTGCTATTTGTTTGCCCTGATTGGATACTTTAAAATTAAAGCTCCAGTCCTACAAACACTTATACATGAGTTTATCTTTAATGGGACTACTTGACTTAACAACATATGAACAGCCATACTGGATCAGACAAATAGTCCATCAAGCCCTGTGTCCTGTCTGTGACAGTGGCCAGTGGAACTATTCACATGAGTTAAACTCACCATATATTGGTATGTTTTCACTGCAGAGTTTGCCTCGGTGGCCAACATCCAGTTCTGTTTAGTCACACTCAAATTACTCTGTCCTCTGGAGTGCTGCACTCCCTGGTATGTATTTGCTAGCACTTCTGAGGGCATATCCCATGATTGTTTGTGCTCTAATAAGATGAGCTGCTCTGATTCTTACTAGTCAATTGGGGGGAACCTGTTCTTCTGAGCACACCCAGGGAATTGTGGGAAGGCACTGAAAGACTATCAGCTCTCAGGTGATTTAGCCTCTGTCAATACTGCAAAGTGGGTGGGTTACCAGCCTGAGTGAGAGGGGAACCTTGGCTGTAACCTCCACCCCAGCTAGGCAGGCAAGACAGCGTTGAAAGTGGCACTAAACTTGAGGGAGAGGTTTTAGGGTGTGGATAAGAGGGGTGTTAAATGAAACGCTCTAGTAAGAGCCCAGGCTAACTCCGCAGTGAAGTTATACCCTCAGTGTTAGCAGTAGTGGGCCACATCTCAAATGATACAGTATTCTAAGGAAAACAAAGTTCCTGAAGTGCTAAGCAAAATGGGAATAGGGCTAGTAAAAGACAAAAGTAAGTGAACCCTGCATATCATGAGGCTTTCACAAATGGTTTAACTTCATCAGATCTTTGCCGTGCTAGTATGTAGGGATAAATCTTGAGGTCAGCACATGGCTTTAGTAAGGAATACAGTGGTCACCAGGGGTAGGATGACAGAGGGGAGGAATCTTCTCCCCCCAGGCTGTAAAATGGATGCTGTAGCTACTACAACTTGATCTCCCCGTACAGAGACTGGGAGCAGAATGATTGCAAGAACTACATGCCCTATAAATAATTGAATTGACCGAGGCCCCAATCTAGCACAACACTTAAGCAAATGAGTAGTCCAACTGAAATCCATAGTTATGCATAGGCTTGTGTTTTGCTGAAAAAATAACCTCATCATTAGTTTCTAAATTTGGGGAAAAGTTTTTAACTCCTTTACCAAGCAGAAATCAGGGTAGAAATATTTTTATATAAGGCTCTGAGATTATTAGGAACTGGTGCTCCCAACAAATATATTCGTTTATCAGGTTTGTGCTTGTGCTAGACACATATATTGATATGAATTCAGGAGCTCAGCCATTATCTTCATTGCCCCTGAATGTTTACTTTGAATGCATGTCATCCACTCACCTTCAGAAAATGAACTAACATTAACAAATATAGAATGTCTGTTCCCTTTGTGTGTGATATGAGTGAACTCAGTAGGAAATACTATTTGCTAAGTCAAATGTATCATAGCAAAATACAAACTAGATCACTTCAATTGCTATTGTTGAAAGAAGCTGATGTAGTTCAGCTATCTAAATAAAGATATAAAGAGGTAAGCATGGTTTGGAATATGCAATATGTGCATAACTGGAGGTGGGCGAATACAGCAAAAGATGCTTTTGTGCCTTGTGTGAACTGTTCACATTTTTGTAATGATTTTGCCTTGACTATGCTTCCATCTCTTTTTTTTAAAACCACTTTTTGCAAATATTCTGCATGATGAATTTACTGGAAGGAATTTGCTCATATAGCAAGTTTTAAGCAAATACTGCAAAATACTTGCGGAAAGCTGATTTTGAATTTGCACTGCAAGTATTCATACTCTAAGACTGATACAAAGATACTTGCCTAATCAGGGAACAGCAACATACCTATGCCATCTTGATGTTCACTCAGAACATCTCAAATTTTAAATATTAAAATCTTCCAACAAACTGCTTACTCACAGGAACTATTTAGCCACAAATTTTTAATAACAAGTGAATTTAAGAACATAGAAGTCTGTTTCACAGAGAAAGAGGCAACATTTATCATTTCAGTTATTTGTTATAAATAATTCACCCAGCTCTATCCCATCTATCTGTCAAGCTCTAACTGGGTTCTAGGCAGTCAGGTCTGTGGACTGGAGCTGTGGTCAAGAAAAGCTACTAAAAGTAGAAACTGGGCATAGGGTTGGGACCAGGTCAATGGCAGCGCTCAAACTGGGGACAGGCCATGGGTCAGAACTAAGGTCAGAGTTCAGAGACAAGCTGAATGAGGAACATAGGTTCCAGATGAAGGCGAAAGCCAGGTTGGGGTCAGTTCGAGGCCCTGGGATCAGGAAGTGGGTGCAGGACTGGAGCGGGTCAGGAACAGGGCTAGAGCAATGTCAGATTAGAGAATGAACAAGGCTGAAGTGGGCTGGAACAAGACTTGGACAGGAACAGGAACTGGATGAAGGGAAGGCTGAAAGTCGAGGAAGTCTGTAACACCACAATGCAGCTGGAGGATTTCTGGTCAAGTAGTGCTGTTGCACAGCCTAACTTGCAGCTCTGTGTGTGTGTGTTAGTGAAATACCTGTGTGTGGGTGTCATCTGACCTGGGCCTTGTCCAGAGATCAGGCATGCTGCAGAATGCCTGAGGGATGAGTCAGTGCAGGCTCTGCTTACTGGATGAGTTAGTGCAGCTGAACTGCTGCAGCACACCTGAGCAATGTGTGCGGGAGCGGGGGGTAAGTCATGGCAGCTATTGAAGCTCTGCGGGAATGGGCGGGCACAAGCCCACCCACATCTAAAGGCCCCTCCCCCAGCATAAGGGGAGGAGCCACTGGACCCAGGACTCAATGTGGGGGACAACAAATGATAAAACAGGGACACGAGTGAGGGTTTCATGGTCAAAATCAGAGGTGGACCCTGAGCAGAGAACCCTGGGCAGTGCCCACTGCTCCTCAAAGGCACCCAGAGAGACAGTAGACGTGGCCCAGAACTATGCCTGAAGATGTGACCTAAGGAAGGAGTGGGAATAGACCCCACAGTCTCAGAGCACCTCCCCATCCAGCATCCTCTTCCTGGTATTGTGGACGGCCACCTTGGCCAATGCCAGGAGGAGATTGATGAGGAGGTTTTGTGATTTCATGGGGCCATGAAGATCAGGAGGTGCATAAGTCATGGCAGTTGAGTGAGCAGCCCTGGCCTGTATGTAGGTTTGCCTCACAGTAGCTAAAACAATACAAGTGTTTGTTAGTTGACTGACAGTTATTTACTATATTTCCATTGATCTAGAATCTTGAAATTTGGTGCACAATATTGGCTCCTGAATACATGCAAAATCCAAAACCTCATTAGTCTTTCATATAAGATTTCAACCATTCAACTGCCTTATTAAGATATAATTTTCTCCATTTTGACCCTTGCCATATTCAGAGTGATATGCCAAAACAAGGTTCTCCACACCACTAAGTCCCACACCAGTTTGCCAGCTAAGTGATCACACAAGGATGCTTATGCATCCCCAAGCAATGCTGGAAAGGGTGTAGTAAGAGGTGTCTCTGAAACATAAACTCTTGTTTCAGAGGCCTAGTCTGAGGCCTCAAGCCTAAACCAAAGTACTTCTAGGCATTGCTAAGCAAAAGCTGGGCTGTGAGACAGAGGCAGGTCCCACTCACAGAAGTTGGCAAGAAAAGGTTGTTAGAAGCACGTGCATATACACGCATAAGGGCTAACGAGAGGAACTTGTGCCAAGGCGGCATCAGAACACTCCGCAGACACAACAAGGAACGGGCAGGTGCATCTTAAAGACAGGGTCAAAAGGACATCATGATGGATAGATTCGTTTGAACTATGATGAGTAATCTGTCCTGCACGGTATAAAAGTAGGTCCCGGAGCACACATATTTGTCCAGCCTAGGGGGCAGTGGAAAGTCCCGCCACTGAATGAGCTGTGCCCATTGCCAGGGAGCACAAATTCGTAGTATGCCCTATAGAGTCTATAGGGAACTATTACTGTGCTTCATTTGACAATAAACCTGGCTCGGGTTCCTTCGTACCTTACTAGAGTCTGTGGTTTTTTGGGGTTCTCTCGGGGTCTGCTGTGTTAGCTATCTGCGCAGAGCTGGGGCAGCACACAGAAGGAACACGCATGCGGCCGACTGTTATCGTCATCGAACAAGAGCGGAGCACCACACTTGTAGGTACCGACAACAAAGGGCTCTTCATATTACATCTGCAACACTATTTGTGAATAATGAAGTTACCTCTCTCTTTTATTTGATTAATTGCCATGTGGGTTCCCGGACCCACTGTGCATTCCCCCATCCTATATAGAAGGATACTATTTAATTGGTGAAGTGCATTGTTAGTATCCACAAGCCTCAATTTTATGTTTCATACACATGCTATCTCCATCTGTTCACCAGGGTGATTAATAAGGACTCCTTAGCCCTTTGACAATTCCAAGATCCTGTCCAATGAGGATCACACTGGTGTTTGCCAGGTCATTCCATTTCATAGAATTTCCGGGTTGGAAGGGACCTCAGGAGGTCATCTAGTCCAACCCCTGATCTTCCTGTTGGAAAAAAACATGAGCTCAAGTTCACATGGTGCAACAAGAAAAAGGACTATAGCTCTGGCAGGAAAAAAAAGTGGATTCCTTGGCTGGTAACTGCCACTTTACTGAAATATGTGATCAAAAGGACTATGATTGTGGACCATGGGCTCCTTAAAAATACCATGGGCTCCTTCTTCATGCCTGACAGAAAGAGACAGAAAGCACTGTAAGCAAAGAATAATTGACACAATGGCTGAGTACATTTGACAGGGCCCTGATCCAAACACTAAACAGCATCATGCAGCTTGGAAAGAAGAAAAGTAGCAACAGCAGCCTGACAGCTGAGGTCCAGGGAGTGATGTTTTCCCACATACACAGAGGAAAACAGATATTGTCAGCTTAAGGAAACAACAAACAAAGAAATGACTATTAGGCAGAGACAGAAATCAGAGTGACTCACTCTAACATTCTGCATCTGAACTGAACCACAAAATGGCAGATGTCCCTTGCCTGCTGAGGGGGTTTCTGAAGTTGAACATGTGGAGTACAGAAAACAGTGACATCATCTTCTGGTTACATAGCTATATAAGCCACAAAAGGGCAAGAAGAAAGAAGGAATGGAGGTCTCTATAGAATGAGCCAGATGATTTTGTCCTGGTCAGTGTTACTCCCAAACTCCCAGAGGATTTAGCTGAAGCTAGGGATGAAGCTGAAGCCAAATAGATGCTTGAGGGATACTATTGTTGTGTCTGCCAATATTTTACATGTTAAGATGTGTCTGTGGCTGGTCCTATCTCACGTAGCCATACAACATCAACCCGTCCCTCCCTCAGGCATTTACTGTTAGCTGCTCTTAGTCTTCAGTGCAAAACTTAACATTTAATTTTTAAAAAACCCTTAAGTTTATACTGATTGTATATTCTTCAAAGTGAACTCCTGTGATGCAAAATTACAAAAAATAAAAGCAAACAAAACGGAGTGTTTGGCTAAGAGTATATTTGGGGCCAGATCCTCAGCCGATGTAAGGTGGTGTAGTTCCTTTGTCAGTGAAGTTATACTGTTTTATCCCATCTGGAGATTGGTCCCTCAGTTTTAAATTTGTTTAATGGGGTCATGTGTTTGCTGTATATGCACACATTCTATTTATAGAAGATGGAATACAAAGTTATTCTTTGGGATATGAATTTTTGAAAGTCTGTCTTCACTGACAAACAGCTTGCAGTGAGTCACTATTTTCCTCTCCTCATTTGGAAGGATGATGCAATTGGCACTGGTTATCCCACTGCTGGAAAAGCTCATCTCACTGACCCCCTCTGTTCTCCAGCTTCCACCCCCAGATCTGTAAACTCACCATATTTGTGCCGAATGAATGATTCACGCATTCACAGCAGGGGTGGAATGTGATTATGAACTCTTGAAAAAACAGATCATCAATGCAATGGTACTGTAGGGGACAGAATCATTGAATATGTATGGGCTATAACTTTAATCTATTGTTCAGTATCTCCAATATATAATATTTCAGCAGACTGGAAAGGAAAATGGCCACAGAATCCCAGAAAGGCCCCTGAATTACAAAGCATTTAAGAGTTTGCCTTCATTCATATTCATATATCCATAAACAATTCATACATCTATAAACAACATCAGTTTAGAAATAGTCACTCTAATGCCACTAGTTCCTGCTGTTTATAATGAAAAGCCACATACATTTATTGTGTTTTATGTTCTGAGGATAGCAACATACACACAATGAGGGTAAAGGTTTTAATTTAAGGAAAAGGCCAAACAGCTCTCTGGAACTCAGCTAACCTTAGTCATTGTGATTCTGACCTATGTTGCAATTTGAAAGAATAACCCAGTTTGGTGTACTTTTTGTGACTTTTATTAAATAGAATAAGCAAGCAAATATTAAAATTAAACAAAGATATCACTAAGGGCTTGGCTACACTTGCACTTTATACCACAATAAAGCCTCCTAAAGCACTCTATCTTACTCCCTGTCCACATTGGCAAGGCACGTAGAGCGCCCTGACTCCCTGGCTGGAGCGCTTCTGGTACTCCACCTCCCCGAGAGGGATAACGGCTGTTGCGTATTGGCTGAGACGCCCCAGGGCCAGTGTGAACGAGGAGTTAAGTTACTGCGCTCTGACTGACCTCTGGAAACATCCCATAATTCCCTTAAGCCAAGTGGCCTCTCTTCTCTTTGTTGTGAAATCGGCTGAGGAATGCGGAAATGCCGTTTCAAAGCTCTGTTTCAAACAGCCAGCTGCTTATCTGCTCCCGGCTGCTTATCTGCAACAGTAAATGTTTGCTGTGAGTAAGTGAGTGAGAGGCAGGGGGGTGGGAGATTTTAACTTACAAGATAGCATGCTGACACACTCTCAGCACTCCAAAAACCTACTCTCTCTCTCTCTCCCCTACATACACACAACACACTCCACCCCACCCCCCTCATTTGAAAAGCATGTTGCAGCCACTTGAATGCTGGGATAGCTGCCCATAATTCACTGCTCCCAATGCTGCTGCAAGTGCTGCAAATGTGGCCACATCAGTGTGCTTGCAGCTGTCAGTGTGGACAGACTGCAACACTTTCCCTAGTGCACTCTCCAAAGGCTGGTTTAACCCAAAGCACTCTACAGCTGCAAGTGTAGCCAAAGCCTAAGGTTATTACTTCACTAAACTAAGAATGAAACTATACAATGATCAAATCAAGGTCACAACTTAGATTGAATCAATAGCTCAATGGGTTAATAATGATATTGACTTAAATCATCAGTTTATCAAATCACCATATTAATTCAGTGGGTAATCAACTCATGAGGCTGAAATAAGAAAGAATTGCCTTTTATTAATCCTGCATCAGGAGACTAAAGGAGGTATTGTTTTGCTTTAACCTAAAAAAACCCCCAACTAAGAGATCCTGTCTTGACAGTGAAATCAGTTTAGCTGGTGTAGGAGGTGACTGTCCATTCTGGTTTTAGACTACTTCCTGGAGCACTAGACTCCACTTAGGTCTTAAAGAAGTATGGAGGCCAAATTGAATTCTTTAACCTGCAATCTCAGTGCTATTCCACACTTCCTCCTTAAATCTTACTGTTATGGCAGCTAATATTTTTCTCTGCTTATTCCCCCACCCACAGAGTATGCCAGTTTTACTAAGTGATTTCAGAACAGAATTAGTTGCTGAACAATGTTCAAAGCTCACAATAGCAGCTTCAAATAATACTTCTTTAACCAAGGAAGCACTTTACTGATTAAGTGATAGATTTAGGGTTTAATCTAAGATAATTATTAATGCCACTGTTTCCCCAAAAGACATGCATGAATGCACACATACACTCAGTCCACACATTCACAGCCTAGAACAACAAGGAGGCATCCCTCTTGAAATAAAAATATGAAACCGAGGGAAAAGGAAAAATAAAATATTTAAGGTAAAGAGTTCAAACTGCTTTAGGGTCTTGTGATCTTGATTTACATGGCTGCAATTATTGGAATCAGGTGACAGAGTAGCTGGGTTAGAGCTTGACACCAGATGTGGAGGAGGGAGACTGGTCAGGAAGGCACAGCTGATGACTAAAGTCTTCACTTCTACTTCATGTGGGTAGCCTGCCTAGGGGAACTAAAAGTGGTACTTCTCTGCTGTTGGAAAAATAAGAGATCACATAAACTAGTCGGCCTGGTCTTGACCCTTTTAAGAGGCAACTCTCACTTACTTCACCTGAGGAGCCACATTCATTATTTTGGGTCCAATTAGATAGTCCATATGCTCTGATTATAGTTAACATGGTCGAATTTTGTCACAGTGGACAGGCTTCAGGCCTGAGGTCACTATGGAAAGTCACACTAAGAATGACTGTTGTCAGGAAAGATCTGCTGTCACAACCACAGGCTATCTATTATCTCAGGACTTGCATGGGACCCACTCTTAAGCTGCTACCAGTTTTCCATCTGGGGTAAATGGCCATGGGGTGCACTCTTGTTATCAGCATTTGTTACAGGCCTAATCTATTTCTTAAAAATAGCTTTAAAAAAGAAAAAAGGTCGCTCCTGCAGTCTGCTGCTTGGGGCAATCCTGCTCCTCCCCCCCACCGTCCCATGACTGAAGTTTTCTCTTTTTTAAAGGCCTTCTCCCCATCATGCATGATTGACGTGGCAAGAGGGGTGGGGCTAGCACTACCACCAGGGCCTCTCTGGGCCCTTCCTCATCTGTGTGGAGCCACGCTGATATAGGAATGCTTCATTCATTGCAAATTGCGGCCTTTGTCCAGTGCAGAGAAAGGCTAAAACGGCTAGCTCCCCAAGGCACATGAGATCTGGGATATGGCTGGGGATCCTTTTGCCTGTAAAAAGAAGGGGGGTCCTGAAGTCTTTGCCAACTGAGATCCTGTTTAGTATCCTCTGCTCCCCTCACAGAGAACAGGGTGAGAGCATTCAGAAGTGAACTAAGTTCTAAGGGTAAGGTTCAAGAGGGTCTACCTCCAGTTGTTGATTATATAAATGTGTGGGAGGGTCAATAGTGCCCTTCCCCATTAAATTAATAATGTTGCTGCTTGCCACTTAAATTGATACCTATGTCCATCTTTCATTCACCAGTGTGCCCTGATCAGCTACTTTCTTATCCCTAGATATGCTCCTTGTCCAAATCACAGTTGCCTTTTGTTTCTGGGACAGTATGAAAGAATCTCCACTGCCTACACTGTACTATGGATGTCAAGTTGGCTTAGTTCTCCAAGGATGCCAAGCTGACACCATCACAGGGACTCAATTTATTTAAAAAATAAATGACAACCTACTCTCACTGAAATTTGTTCTAATATCGCTGTAGAAACAAATACGCAATGTACATTTTGTGATAAAAGTAATGCTAATGATTGGCATTTGCTATTGCTGATCAGCCTGGTAGCACTAATAGAATGGTTTTACATAGTAGTCTAGCATTTCTCTTTGTGGGCAATCTACAGCCAAGGAATATAGAGGTATGTAAAATGAAAAAAAAAAAGTTGCTGAAATTTTGAACCTCTTAGAGGGATTGGATTGGTTCAAGGGAGTTGGAAAGGTTTAAGTCAAAGATGGACCTGGCTTGTCCATCACTAGTTCTTGACACACTGAGCAAAGTGATTTTTTTTCCAAACTGGTTTGGAATTCTCTTGCTTGCAAATGCACCTGTTTCTCAATGAATCCTACTGGAGAACTGTCCTGTGCAGATGTGTAGAAACACAGCGGAGCAGAATATATTTTCTTCACTAATTTTCATGTTTCAAAGAGAAGATCAATTCAAGATGAACTGTTCTACCATTCTCTTTTGTAGAGAAGTATAATATGTTCATGGTTAAATGTCCTCAGAAGTTTGTTTTATGGTTTTGCTTCATATTTCCCACAGCCACTAGGGACCACTCAAAGGAAATATTGCTGCAAAAATGAATACCACTGGCTCACAGAAATTAATTGTGGTTCTATTGAGCACAAAATGGCTGGTATTCATCATATTTTTAATGTGAAATATTTGTCTTGTTTTTGCCTTCAAAAGGAAATGGATGATATTTTATTTTAAAAAGTTGAAATAGAAAATGCCATTAACAGTTTGTACTGCTGTGTTTGGGCCAGAATTTCTACTGTAAACTAGGAACAAAACCACAGAATTATTTACTTAAGAAATAAAGCATCTACCCCAAATTCATTTTAAATAAGTGGTTAGTGAATTATAGAACCAGATAAATATTGCAAATGATTTTCCATTTATAGCAATTCAACTTTGTTTAAAATATGCTACGACTATGATCACATCCTTTTTATGTTCTCTTTCAGTTAATATTGTAGCAAATGAGTTTTCAAGTGGGGATGTGTGCCAAAATAGCAACTTTTAAGTGAGTGCCCCCCTAAGAGGCCATAAATGGAAAGCAAATTTAAATTTGTAATTGTGAGTATTTGTATAAAAAAACCTTGATTTTTGCCCTGATTCAGCAGTCTTAAAGCCATCATTCTGTGTTAACAGAGTAATTGAATAAAGCAATAAATAGTCCAATTTATGTGTACATTCAGCAGCAGTTTTTTCTTTTAACCAAAATCAAGAATTTTAGAAAGAGTTGGCCTTGATTCAGGGAATCATTGTTATTGAGGAGAGCAATTAAGCATATGCTTAACTTTAAACACATGCTTATGTCATATTGAAGTCAGTGGGATTTAAACACAGAAGAGGGGGAAGACAGAAGGTAGCCCTTTTCAGAATGAGATTAGCTTAGAGGGCCATGAATTCAAATTCTTCCATCCAAAAGAAACACCGGTACTAACCCATAACTAACAGGAGAGAAATCTTTGGGTTATCATAGCAAGCCAACTTCTGCAGTTACTAAACAAAACTTCCATTGCCTTCATTGAATCTCTTCTAAATACTACGTTTAGACAATATTGCAAACACATTTCTAGAATTATTAAATTAATTTGTTTTGACTGGGTAGTCCAATTTTCCATAAATACTCTAGAAAATGTGTATACTTGACTCAAATATTTATGGAAAGAGCAAATTTAAATGTTTAGTATCGCAGAATATTCATGGTAAGAAATGTTGAATTCATAAGTGTGAGTATTCACACCAGAAACCAGATGTTAAGATTTACACTTATCTATTCAAGAAAGAGACATATAATGCAATCTTTGTTTCTGATTAAAAACAGTTGAATTCTGAATACTGAAATCTCACAGCAAACCTGTAATCAAGCTAAAATCCTTTTTTTTTTTGGCAGAAATTATTCAATGAGTAATTTTAAATAATGACATTTGAGAAAATTGTGATATGTTTGTGGACAATTTGTCAACAGAAAACTGGCAAAAATCATCACAGTAGTTATTCATTATGATTTTTTGTCTAGCAGTAAGCAAATTATTCAGTAACACGAACAAAAGAGAATCAACATTTAATTAGTCTAAGTATAAATTCTATTCATCGTTTATTAAATCAACTATATATAAAATTTTAAATAAAAAACACTTCTTGCTCCATTTTCAGAGACGTCTATTCTGTTTAGCCGTGTGACTTCCTTTTACGGTTGTGATGCATCAAGCTCAGTTCTTTGAAAATGTAATAGGTTAAGGCTGCGATCCAGTACAGACCATGAACATGTGCTTCATTTTGAGTCTTTAAGTAGTCTCATTTGAGATAAGTCTTTAAAGTGCTTAGCTCAGAGGTCTCCAAACTGTGGGGTGAGCCCCCCCTAAGGGGGGCACAGTGGGGTGGTGAGGGAGCGCCTGCTCCACTCCCAGCTCTGCTCCAGCCCTGCGCCCAGCCTCAGCACCCAATGACAGGCTAGCCATGGCTTCGCACCCAGCCCCAGCCCTATCCCCAGCTGCAGTAACCCTTATCCCTGCCATGTTCCCTCATCCCAGGAGCCATGGCCCTGCTCCTGGCCGTGGCTCTGGGGTGAGGGGGGGCACAGACAGGTGTAACGGGGGGCACAACAATGAAAAGTTTGGGGATCACTGGCTTATCTGGATTGGAAGCTAAATGCTTCCCTTTTGGATCAAGAAGAATTAAATCTCAACCCTTTACCACCATATATGAATCTCCAATAACTTAAATACATAAATATTTTTATTGTGGGCCTGATCCTGAGCTACTTCCTTAGACAAAACTTAGAAGTTTTGCTTGAGAAAGGACTGTTTTAAACAAAGTGGTACAGGCTGGCAATGCTGATATGTTTTGTATTAACCAAATCTGGGAGTTTATGTTTCTAGTAATAACCAACATCAGCCGTCAGCTCAGTCCAAGGCTGAAAGAATTAAAAGTAGGTTGTTTAGGACCAGAGCAAATGTGTGTTGAAGTCAATGGGAAGTCTCCAAATTGACTTCAATGGGCTTTTAATTGGGCTCAGACCCTAGGAAGCAGGATTTGTAGTATTTCTGAGAATTATGGTAGCACTGAACTGGTATTGAAGTAGATGAGAGTTCTAACATCGGTCCTAGTTGTGGGTTTCTCTCTCTCCCAAGTTTCTGGTACTAGTGCCAATAACATTCCCTAGTTCAAACTCATTTCCTTGATCAGATAATTATCTTCCCCTATAGATGGGATGGTGTTTTGATCACCCCCAGACATCATATTTGGTTTTTACTATAACTCATAGAAGATAGCCAATATATTCAACAAAGTTCTCAGATACAACATGTATTCAGTTCAGACTTATTACAGGTCACAACATTTCAAAAGGAAGGACGGAACAAGTCAGAATTCAATTTCTAGAGTTTTATATAATTGATCTTGTTCTCGAGGTCATTTGAAGTGCTCCCTAGTTAAATGCAGGCTTGGATATTCCAACAGGGTTTTAAGGGTTTTGTTTATTTTTTGAAGAGGGAAAAAAGCAAATTCTTTGGTGTGGCTTTTTACTTCTAATTTTAGTATGACAGTAATAATTAAGTCTGGTATGTTTCTCATACCAAATTAAGTATGGTATGTTTGATATTGTTTCTCTAAGGCCAAACAGCTATATTACACATCTCCAAAGTAAAACACCTTCAAAATAACCAGCAGTACATTTTCAGTGTTTAGTTAACCATCAAAGTAAGGAAAACATAGCACATGCTTTTTAAAGCAAAGAGTGCACAAGCCATGGGAGATTTTCCCATGATTTGTTTATATTGGAATTTTCAAGTTGAATTTCATAAGCTGAGAATATCTTTTCTTGCTTCCTGTTACTAAGGGTAGAAAAAAAACCTTCCCATGTAAGCATTCTCATTTCATGTAAAAATATTTATAATTTCAAGTTCTCATAAACCACTTTTTAGATGATTGAGTTCCACAATATTATGGTTTTTCAGCCCTACTTTTTTTGGTGTTTCAGATACTGAACAATCCCAGATTGCCTTACCCGTCATATAATTTAAGATTCTGAGTCATTCCACATTCCTCCAAGAAAGCTTTATTTAAACATGATTATATACTGTGAAAATGGATATGCTCATTTTTCAACCTGAATTTTCGATGGTTGTTGTCCTGCTACTATTTTAGCATTTTTTGAATGCACAGTCATTGCAACAGTCATCTTATAGATAAGTAAACTACAGAAAAGTGATTACTTTTGGCTACAATTATATTTACAGCAGGGCCCAAATCCATAGCTGTAGCTGAGAAGTGTTCAGTGGAATTTGGTGTACAAGCGTGTTGGTGTGTGTATGCAAAGGTAGCACAGAAGACTCCCCAGATCCTAGGTCTGATGCACATTAGATCAGATCTCTGAAGTAAATCGAAGCAGTCTGAGGGCTGCTTTAACTTTTACTGCCTGCAAACTATTCTAAAGGCAGCAAGGGATCAGTGTGGTGAAGATACACAAATGTGTTCCCTTTCCCTCTGGCTGCAGGGAGAGATAATTGTGTAGGAGCCACCATGTCAGCTCTGTATCACTAGATACTTCCCCAACACTGAGGTCATCTTTCCATGGCCCAGCCATTGTGACTTTAGGGCTGATTTGCACATGCAGTACAGTGGAAAGCAGCTGCAGCTTAGGCTAGGATCTGGGCCCAGAACTCATTAGAGTAGGACCCATTAACAACACTGTCTTCAAGGATCTGCCACTGCTTCTGTTGCTAATTATTTAGCAAGATTTATGTCACAGCTATTTCCAATTGTGAATGGCTAAAACTTGTCATAAAAACTGACATATTAAAACACAATAAAGCTAGTGTAAGACATTCTAGGAACACATTAATTACCAAAAGAAAACAAAATAATGCTTCACCCGGGCTAGGATATGATCTCTGCCAGTGGCCAATGAAGGAAATGACAGAAAAAAGTGCATCTCCCACCTTCCACAGTACACATAATTGTGCAATACTATATAATGGATAGGATAAAGCAGGGGTAGGCAACCTATGGCACGGGTGCCAAAGGCGGCACACAAGCTGATTTTCAGTGGCACTCTCACTACCTGGGTCCTGGCCACCAGTCTGGGGGGCTTTCCATTTTAATTTAATTTTAAGTGAAGCTTCTTAAACATTTTAAAAACCTTATTTACTTTACATACAACAATAGTTTAGTTACATATTAAAGACTTATAGAAAGAGACCTTCTAAAAACATTAAAATGTATTACTGGCATGTGAAACCTTAAATTAGAGTGAATAAATGAAGACTTGGCACACCACTTCTGAAAGGTTGCCGACCCCTGGGATAAAGGAAGGAGAAGGCGACACCCCCACATGCATAGAGGTTACATGAGTGCTTTGTTATAGACAGATGTCTGTATACTATATATACAAATAGCAGATAAGGTCCCAGAAGATGGCACTCAGTAATATGCAGCATTGTCCTAAGGTTTTGTAGACCAATAAAATATTGTTTTGTCCTGCAAATGCTTTTCTTTGTGTAGCTCTTTACATACAGATCCTAAACAGGCAGGAGAGAGACCCAGTGTTTCCACCATTGTGATTTTCTTGCAAGTCTAGCAATTTTTGGTGATTTTCCTAAAGTCTCGTCTGCTGGAGTCCAGAGAATTTAAAAGAGAGGAAGTTTCTAGCTCTGGTGATTGTGGTCAAAAGCTGGAAAATGTGAAGGGAGTGTAACCCTAAAGGCTCAGAAACCAGCAGGCAAAAAGAATGCCCAATTTTTAAAACAAAAATCTTGTGATTTTTAAGCTACTCTCATGATTTTGGGGTCTCAGTCTGACTGATGATTTTGGAACACTTTGAGTCAGTAATAGGGGAGATCCAGCATGTGGAGGGTATGGGGTAAGAAAATAGATTTCTGTATGGAGGGGAGGGAGAAAAAAAGAGAAAGAGGAGAAATGTTTTTGTCAAAATTAACAAACTTTAAGAAAATTACAGTTATATCTCTGTAAATGAGTTTTTGTAACCTGTCCCTGCTACTTCTGTTTTATATCTGGCAACCCTACTGAGAGGCAAGGGAAACTCAGTAGTGGCCTTCTTCCAACTCAGTACGGTAGGAAGGGAAGCAGAAGCTCCTCCTCCTTCATGTAGTGGTGAAATGAATGGAGGCTGAATTAACAGGCACATCTCTCTTACCTCCCAATTCCCCCAACAAAACAAAAACCCTTCTTCTGCAGCTACAGGAATTGGATGTCACAGCTGGGTCATGTAGTCAGAGCAGAGTTCACTGTCAAGAGAGGAGTCAGTTGGGTCAGGATACCAGGAGGTCAGAAGCAAGAGACAAACTGGAGATCAGAACCACATGTCAGGAACCAGAGTCAGGCCAGGTCAGGATACTGGGGTGGGGCGGGGGGGGGGGGGGGGGGAGGAGAGGAGAGGGTTAGCGTCAGGAGACAAACTGCAGATCAGAACAACAAATCAGATGCCAGGAAATCAGGGAGTGAAGATACGCAGTCCAGAACAGGATGGATCCCAGTTGTTCAGATAGCTTTCTGTTCCTGCTGCTGGCTTAAGAAGGGTGAACAGGCCAATCAACTGTTCCAGGGCTCCACCAATAGTATTGCAGAAGCAGAGCCTCAAACTGGGGCTTGGTTTCATGGGTCCCTGGAATAGAAGTATCAGAAGGCTGCCAGATTAAGATTTGGAGCATGGCTATCCCATATGAAGCCTGCAGACCCAGATTTAAGACCCATGGGTCATGACACTGGAGGAGGGGAGAAATGAGAGAGAATAACTTTGGGGGAAGAAACAGATGCAGTACATCCTGAGATGGAGTCTGCTGACTTCCCTGCCCACAAAGGAACTGTCCTAGGCCTTTTCCCTTAACAAGACAACTACTGATTGGAAGGAGTCTGCTGTGGGGTAAACAGCTATGGGGGAAGAGAGAATCACAGGATTGTAAGAGCACCCTGTGGCAAATTGCCGGCACTACTATGATGGGTCCCGCACTTTCTCTTCTTGTGGGGGGGTTTCAGGGTGCCATTTCTTGCCCCTGTACTGGGGTAACAGCTATCCTACTAGTATCCCAGGGAAGGGGAGTGGAGAGGGAGGGACCCAGGCCCGCCCTCTACTCTGGGTCCCAGCCCAGGGGCCCTATGATAGTAGGTGAACCACTTGTACCAGTGATTCTTTCCCCTGGGCTACTTCCCTCTCCTGACCTTCAGCTTGTGGGGCTTCCTGCCTTCCCTCTGCACAAGCCAGGTGTCCCTTTACCTAGGATCTTGGTCTTCTTAGCCCGCTGCAGCACTTCTCAAAACTCTCCTCCACTTTCCTTTGAACTGCTCTTTGTTCCACCACCAATTCACTCTGCTTCACTCCTCCAAACTGCTCTCTGCTCCACCACCAAACCACTCTGCTCCAGCTCCTCCTCACTCTGCTCCAGCTCCTTCTCTGGCTGATTGAAGCAGGGGGATTTTATCAGGTGACTGGTTTCAGGTGCTCTAATTGGTTTCAGGTGCTTTTAATTAATCTACAGGGAATAAGGCTTCTCCTCACCCTAGATCACTCTCCTGCTGCCTTCTGGCCATGCTGTATCACAACCCCCATTGTTTCTTGTTGCTGCTTTCCCCCCCAGGACTTCTGAGGGTCTTGCAGCACTCATTTTAAATTATGCAATATCATAATTTGTGTGTATGATTTAATATAGGTGCATATCAGTTTTGAGCCCCTAATTAGATTCATATTAAAAATAAACTAACATTCACTGGACACAAAATAAAGCACAATAATGAATCTTTCCCTTGTGATGGGAAAAGAGCTTGGGCAGTAGTTCCACTGTGTATTATTGCTGAGCCAAGAATTTCCATGGGATTCAAGTTTGATTAAAGCTTGAATAGATTGTGAAATCCTGATCTTGACCCTTAACTTCAACACTGGCTCTAACAAACCAGGGCTCTCCCACTAAGTTTCACATTGGGACTTGGGAGACCCTTGGAGACTAATTGTGTAGGATTTTTGTTGTTGTTTGCAGTCAAGTTCTACTCTTTAAATCAAAGTCTCTAGCACCAGAAGATGTTGTACATTACTGGAAAGGGATCAAGTAAATACTGGAACACACCCACATAAGCCAAAAGAAAAAGAAACACGATAATGGAGACAGTTTGCTGTAGGGAACTAACAGAAAAATCAAAGTGGGTGTGGGGGCGGGAGGGATTTTCTTCACCAGTATTTACCAGTTTTCCAGTGTGCAGGCCAGTCACCAGTCTGCAACTGCTTTTAATATTGAACTTGTTGATTTTTGTGGACGAACAAAAAGCTTAGTGAATATGCAGTTTTCAAGCCTTCCAGTCATCACATAAAGGTTTGATTAATGGAAAAATAAATTTATGACTTTTAGGGGCTGATCCTGTATTTTGTTCACTCACATGAATAGAAACTAGATAACCTTACAGTTGTGAATAGGGACATGTGGTGTGTGTGTGTGTATACACTGTTTAAGAAATTATTTATGAATGTTCAATTTTTCTATGGATGTGTTTGCTCCATAGACGCTGCCATGCTTCTGTTGCTAACAAAAAGGAGGTAAAGAAATCAAGACAGTAATAAACTTGTTAATCAAGGACATCAATAGGAAAGCAATAGACTTTGACCCCAGATTGAAGGCAAGTTTAAATATATACTTTTAAAAAGAATATGCAGGTAAATATAGTTTTGTTTTAATATCATTTTTATTCATTATTTTATTATCAATTTGTGTCCAGGATTCAAAATCAGAATTAAGAGTCTAGTTATTGCTTTTTCATTTGATATCCATGGAA
This sequence comes from Macrochelys suwanniensis, assembly GCA_033296515.1. NCBI lineage: Eukaryota > Metazoa > Chordata > Testudines > Chelydridae > Macrochelys > Macrochelys suwanniensis. The sequence goes on from CM065779.1 coordinate 82,376,462, forward strand.
AAAAGAGTTTCTTTCTGTCCTGTTTTGTCTGACTTACTGCTTGTCAACATTGCTGCCATTGTGGAATATATTTTATCTTTTTGTTTAGGTTAAGGCTAATTTTATTATATGTTGCTTTGAAAAAATTCCCCCACCCCCATAAGATTCTCATTAATTCTAAAATTTTGAAATTAACTGGAATTGTTTACCTTTAAAAAAATGTATGCATGTATTGTATACTTCATCTTCCTATGTTCAAACAGTGGCTAATAGACGAAATACAGAAGTGGTTTAGAAAGTCTCCTTAAAAACAAAATAAAACAAACAAACAAACAAACAAACAAAAACAGCAAAACCCACAAGAGTATCGGGCCGCAGTCCTGCAAAGGAATTCACATGCACATACCCTATTGCCAATGTGGAATCCCATTGACTCCAGCTGGGCTCTGTGTGAGCAAAATTGTCCAGGCAGGTGGATCCCTTCACAGTGTCCAAGTCCTTATATGCTTTAGTCACACATTTGTTATTGGCCTCAATAAAGGGGTTATTAGAGAAAGTTATATGGCCTTTTATATACAGGGTGTCTGACTAGGTATCAATGGTCCCATCCAGCCTTAAAAATTTATTAATCTATTTTACTATGTAGCTCATAGAATTTTTCCATCATCTTTTCCATCTCCCGTTCCCCCCTTCTCTTTTTTCTATTTGTTTGTATTCTTATTTGTATCCTATTTTTTAAAAATGTGCAATTTCTCAGGTACCAGTGCAACTCCAGTTTGTTGTATACCCTGCTGTTAATTGCTTTTATAGCTACACACCTCACTTTCACTACCTCAAGGACTGATTTTTGATCACACTAGGGTATAAAATAGCATGAGATGAAAATCAGAACCTCCTCTTTGCACAACTTACATTTATTTTGCCACCCACTGAATATAAATTGCTGCCAGTTACTCTAAATTATAATTTATACCCATTTTTTTTGACAAACCATCACCACTTTTTACATCTCTGCCAAATTTAGCCCCAGATAACTAGTTTTTTACCACAGTAATGTGACTGGCTGAACACAGCAGTGAGCTTTAAAGACTTAAGGCTAAAAATCAAAAGAATGATAAATGGTGGTGTAAGCTACATGTCCGCGAGTGTAAATTACAAGTGGATGTGGATAAGAGCTGGTAAAAATATGCAATATTAACAGGGGGTCTAATGAGATGTGTAAAATTAAATATGGGGGTATTTTACACCCGGGCTATGCCCTCTTGTTGGTGGATTTTCCTGATCCTTTCTCACTTCTGTCCCCTCAGCTTGTAAATTAAGCGCCCTTGTCACTGTGTAATGTACACCACCATTTATATTGCCTTTGAATTTGGCCGTGGAACTGGGCTGCAGAGGGGATCCACCCTCACATCTTGTTTTGGACTTTGTAAATCCTGTATGCAGCCCTGATTAAAACACATTATTACATAGCTTCCCTATAGAAAATATGTCTCAGTTGGACTGATTAAAATTTTTTGAATTAAGGAGGTTCCCTAAGCCCCACTGTCTCAAAAAAGCTTTTTTTAGAAAAAGGAAAATTTTATGAGACAGTGATGATGTCTTAAAAGTTTTCACGTTTTACAACATTTTTCTGTACATTGGTAATTATCTTTTTTTAAACTGAGATTTACACATTGCCCCTTACTTAGTACTTAGGACAAAATACAGTGTAAGTCCAGAATGGGCAACTATTGACTTGAGAAACAAAATTTGAATAATAGGACATAAATCCAAGTTTATTTTTCAGGATTCTAAAACTGTAATTTATTTTGGTACCTTGTCCTGTTCTTTTTCATTGGAAAATTATTCTATATTTTAGAGTGAGGCAGAAAAGTATGAATCTGGATTGCATGATTGTTTATACTGTTAAGCTTGGGGCTTGCTGTGGAGGGCAGATCTATGTTTTTCATAAGATGCCCTGATGTTTCTGGAGAATAAAAAGAGAGGACAACTGTATACACAAGCATTAGAAGGAATTTTCAGGCACCTGAGAAGACTTTCCCTTCCTAATATATACTTTAATTTGCTTTTTCCTCTTACCTAGATCTACATGCCACTCGATGTGTTTTTCAGCATTCACGTGATGTTGTCAGTAACTATGTGGTATTACACTTGTCATCTATAACTCCTGATACTGGAAAGTGATGTAAGTGTCTTACCAGAGGGCATGTTTCTCCATTATTGTACTATTTATGTTTAAAGCAATGTTGGCAGGTATAGTGGTGAAGAGAGAAAACAAGGAATCTAGACTAAAGGCTTTTATGTAGTAAAATAAATTTTGGATTGGAAGACCGTTTTATGGCAGTTTAGTTTCAGTTAGCATATGGGAACATTTCCTACCTAAGGTAGGTAGAATGGCATCATAAGTATTGTCATTTCTGCACAGAGCAATTTTAAAAAGTACTAAAAAGGAGGATTTGGGAGAAAGCCTCCTACTGGGAACACTTTATACAAAATAGTACATTTTCGAAATAATTGAGAAAGAAAACATATATGCTATTGTCAGAGACTAGGAACACATGCAACACATTGCATCACAAGATTGCAACAAGATTGCAACGAGATACAATGTCAGCCTTAGCTATGTTGTTAATCAGTGTATAGTTATTCTTAGTGGCCCAACTGAAGGGATCTGTTGAGACAGTGCCAAATTATTATGAATTGCTGTGATTTATATGGATAAATTTGGCAAGCATGAGTTTGCTATGGCTTGGTATGTCTGAACGTGCTAGATGATTCTGGGAGCAGAATTCTCTTAGCATTAGATGAATGATGTGGAAAACTATTGGAGGTGCTGAAACTACACTGGAATGGTTAACAACGGCTCGATGGGCGTGTGTGTTTTAGCCCTGAACTTTGGAATATATCAGCAGAGAACATGTTCACAAAGGAAAGAACATGTAAGATCATGCGATCAGTGGGCTTGGTGCTGACATGGGTCAAAATGACCCTTTTTGGATAACCTCACGCTGAGAGCGTAAGTGAATGATTTATGAGAAGGTAAACTATGGATGAGCTTTGGTCTGTGGGTCCGCTTTGCAATCCCTTCCAAAATTATGAAGAAAAGCAATAATAAATAGCTACGAGGCCTATTTCTGGAACATGTGATTCCTTTGAGAACAAAAAGGTATATAAATGCTAAGCAAAGTAAATGAGTCAGATCAATTCCCCAATTAACATCCAAAGAGGTTTGAGACTATGAAACAGAAGACATCAGGGTAACTGAGACCCCACCTCAAGGAACCTTAGAAGCAGAGGTGGTCAGGGTAACCAAGACCCTGCTTCGAGGAACAGATCAAGTGCCAGAGAGGGGAAAGAAGAAAGATAAGTAGTCTCCTTCAGAGCTGGTAGATATATCTGCTTTGTTTGCCAATCAGGATACTGTGTAAGGCCAACATAGTTACTGAGGGTTTATGCTTTGGGAACTGAGGAGTAAAGAAAAATTGTATACCATGTCACCTTAACTCCTTGTGTGATTCTCTCTCAAATAAATGACTGTGCATTAAGCATATTCATTTCCGAATTCTCACTGGAAATCATAGACTCAACAACACTGGATTAATAGCTCATTAAAATAGTGTGTAACCTCCTATCCAACCCTCTGTTGTCCTATGATTTCAGAGGTTGACTGCCCACTTCTCCTAGAATGGTCTCTTACAACATGTTAACTCTTTATGCTAAACAATCTGTTCCACCTTTTATTTATTAACTGTGATACTCTGAGTGTCTTTCTCAGACCTGAAAAAGTGTTCTGGGTAAGATTGAAAGCTTGTCTCTTTCATCAACAAAAGTTGGCCCTATAAAAGAATTTACCTCACCCACCTTGTCTCGCTAACATATTGCTAATGGCTGGAACATGCTATCACCTTCTGGAGCACAGCCCAGGCCAGTGACAGTTTGTGTCACCACCTGCCCTGTAATTCTGAGTGCCTTAAATGCTCCAGGCTGTGGGCCACAACTGGGACACTGACAGCTAGCAGACAAGCATGCACTGGTGTAAATTAGAGCAACCTATGAGCTGCTCTAATTTATGCCAGCTAGACATAATCCACAATGGACTATAAACCAGTCTGTCAGAGTGGAGCGCTCTCTGGCTGTGTCCCTTCCCCACTCAGTGCTGGTTTGTGGGATAGGGATACTGAAAGGAATCCTCACCTAGTCCATTACAGCTTCTTTCCATCCCCTTTTCACTGCTAAAGAGGCATAAAAGAGCTGGAATGTAGCTGAGAATTTTGCCCCAAAATTCATTTATTTGCAGCCATTCATGTGAATCTGACTCAAAACGATTGCATGTTCATGGAAAGTGAACACAATAGCAGGCTGAGCATAGCCAAAACAAATTGAAATACTTGTGGAAATGCTTTTGTGGTATTCTCCCAATTCTACACTCAGCAATAGACCACAGAAAGAAGATAAACAATGAAAAATAACAGCTAGTTTCTCTACAGATAGATTAGCATCCACTATAAGAACTCAAAAACATGTTAAAAATTCAACTTTGCTTAAAACTGTTTATCAAATCTAATACAAAAGTATAAAGCACTCCAGGAGAATATTCATTTTATGTTTTATTCATGAACTGCTTTTTATGAATTGGTTGCGATAATAGTATATATACCTTTCCATTTACTTCCAAGAAGTTCCTGTAATTATAATTGTGAAAGATAAAATATAATGATAGAAATAGGGATGAGTGATTAGCATAAGGTATGCACCAATCAAACTTTTTCTTCAGTAATCTCTTCTTCTCCCTTTAAGTGACTATACTAATTATTTTTTATTCAAAGTAGTTTACAGCAGCATCCCTTTGACAGCTTTTGCATTTCATTTCAAATGAGATGCCTGGCAATAAACAATGTTACCCACCTTCGTTCTACCTCATTAATTACGAGTGAGATTTCACAGCTGTAATTTTTCATGGTCATTCAAGCAATAATCCTTAAAGGGATTTATTACTGAGGTAAAGGGTTTGTTTCTTTTTATTAAAAACTTTATTTAAAGTATGAAACTTTCTTTTCATAATGTACTTTTCTGTTTGAGTTGAAGAATTTTAAGAATTATTTCTTAATAGATGACAAAGCCTTTTTATACTACCATCTTTTTAATGTATGGAAGAAGTGTTCCAGACATTCTATCCCTTAACGGAACTATGAGAATGGGAAGTCGAGACCAATTTCTTTCCAAGGCTCAGTTTGAGACAAAGACATAGCATAAAACGACTGACTTTTTTAATATGCAGTTTCTTCAATAAATGGGCATAGACTGGGTTCACAGTATGTATAAGCCTCTAAAATCCGGTTTGGTTCATATTAGTTCAAATGAGGATGAAGAGAAGAAATTTCAAATAAATGCCCATCCCACAAACTCATTTTCACTCAATTTCAACAGATGAAAAAATACAGCAGAATCAAAAACTGGCACAAAAACAATGCTCTCTCATTGTAAGATTCCTTTTCTGATGATCATGCCTGGCCACAACACTGGAGATTTGTGCAATTCAGAATAATGTCCGTGCATTCAAAAGCAGAGCACAGGACATAGAAAACGATGTATTTTCACTGTGGCTCAATTAAGAAGAAAGGAGTTTGGTTTCCTCATTTTGACTTTAATTTCCTCTATATTGGTGCAATACTGGAATTGAGTTGCAATTTCAACTCTTCCTGTAGCTGCTCTGTGCTATGAAAAGGGAAGTACAATAATGGAGAGCAAAAATAGAGACGAAGTCCTTATTGAGGCAAAACTCCCTTACACTAGAAAAATTAACTCAAGTGAGAATCAGAGGGTCAGGCCCATGGACAGTTATTAAGGGCCTGATACTAATACCTGTGCATTGAATTGTGCCATATACCATGTGATATATTTATAGTGATATAGTCACTATTTAAGTGACTGGGAATGCTTTTGCATTAAGGTGTGACTCAGGAAGAGCAAGGGTATCAAATCTGATTTTAGAATGTGACAGTTGATCCTCCTACTGAATGATGCTGTAAGTTGTAACCAATTAGCATCCAATATAGAATCATAGAATCTCAGGGTTGGAAGGGACCTCAGGAGGTCATCTAGTCCAACCCCCTGCTCAAAGCAGGACCAACCCCAACTAGATCATCCCAGCCAGGGCTTTGTCAAGCCTGACCTTAAAAACCTCTAAGGAAGGAGATTCCACCACCTCCCTAGGTAACCCATTCCAGTGCTTCACCACCCTACTAGTGAAAAAGTTTTTCCTAATATCCAACCTAAACCTCCCCCTCTGCAACTTGAGACAATATTGCTACTTTGTTCTTGTCATTCCAACATATGAACTGGAGTCTAAAGTTTCTTATACAAGATCTTCACAAACCCACTTCAGGTAGAAGATAATTTTTCATAGATAAAAAAGTGGGCCTTCCTGTTCAACTATTTTATATCTCAACCTAAGATGAAGACAAAAACTTCAACGAATATTAGCTGGCAACAGTCCTCTTGACACTACAGTTTATCTTTTCTGTTTTCATTATTTCAAGTGACTCAGGTTCAAGCATCTCTTTCAGCATTTAGTTTCTTTGAGTACCCTTCCTGTCTTTGCAAGTAAGAACAATTAGTTTTAGATCTTCTTCCAAACAGTTGGAAAAATGGCAGAATGAGCAGGAACTTCTACAAACGTATCTATTCCCATCTCCCATAGGAACAAGATGACTTTCCAGATTGCTTTTTTTCCACTGACTGGATTGTGACTACAGCTCATAATTTTTTGGTGTCTTAGAGCAGTGGTTCTCAACCTCTGGCCCAATCAGCACACAGCTGCAGCCCAAGTGACATCCTCAGGGCCACACAGATAATATATACATTGTGTGTGGATATGGCCCACAATGGTAAATAGATTGAGAACCAGTGTTCAGAAAGGATATATGACGTTTCTTCAATCTAGTTTTTATTGCAGAATATGAAGTCTGGTTAGTAGTAGTTTAATTTCTTTATCTACTTCTTGACCTACAAAGAGTTTTATTTTCCAGAAAAAAATCTCATCTTCGAAAGATGGTATTCAGACTACTTTTTCTGAATCTTCCATTATATGGAGGTTAATATTGACTCAGTGTGGTCCACCAGATATGGAACTCTTTTTCTGATGAGTGGACTCTGAGACCTTTTTTGGTAAAATGACAAGTTTGGTTGATAAGGTTAACAGTGTTTATGTAATATACTTAGACTTCTGTAAGGCATTTCACTAGGTACCAAAAGACATTTTGATTAAAAAACTAGAACTATATAAAGTTAACATGGCACTCATTAAATGGATTAAAAACTGACTAACTGAGAAGTCTCAAAATTTAACTGTAAATGAGGAATAGCAATCAAGTGAGTGTGTTTCCACCCATTTGATCATAGAATCATAGAATATTAGGGTTGGAAGAGACCTCAGGAGGTCATCTAGTCCAATCCCCTGCTCAAATCAGGACCAACACCAACTAAATCATCCCAGCCAAGACTTTGTCAAGCTGGGCCTTAAAAACCTCTAAGGATGGAGAGTCCACCACCTCTATAGATAACCCATTCCAGTGCTCCACCACCCTCCTAGTGAAATAGCGTTTCTTAATATTGAACCTAGACCTCCCCCACTGCAACTTGAGACCATTGCTTCTTGTTCTGTCATCTGCCACCACTGAGAACAGTCAAGCTCCATCTTTGTTGGAACCCCCCTTCAGGTAGTTGAAGGCTGCTATCAAATCCCCCCTAACTCTTCTCTTCTGCAGACTAAATAACCCCAGTTCCCTCAGCCTCTCCTCATAAGTCATGTGCCCCAGCCCCCTAATCATTTTTGTTATCCTCCGCTGGACTCTCTCCAATTTGTCCACATCCCTTCTGTAGTGGAGGGACCAAAACCGGACACAATACTCCAGGTGTGGCCTCACCAGTGCCAAATAGAGGGGAATAATCACTTCTCTCGATCTGCTGGCAATACTCCTACTAATACAGCCCAATATGCCTTTGGCCTTCTTGGCAACAAGGGCACGCTGCTGACTCATATCCAGCTTCTTATCCACTGTAATCCCCAGGTACTTTTCTGCAGAACTGCTGCTTAGCAGTGCATGGGATTCTTTCTTCTTAAGTTCAGGACTCTGCATTTGTCCTTGTTGAACCTCACCAGATTTCTTTGGCCCAATCCTCCAATTTGTCTAGGTCACTCTGGACCCTATCCCTACCCTCCATCATATCTACCTCTCCCCCCATCTTAGTATCATCTGCGAACTTGCTGAGGGTGCAATCCATCCCATCATCCAGATCATTGATAAAGATGTTGAATAAAATCGGTTCCAGGACCGACCCCTGGGGCATTCCACTTGATACCGGCTGCCAACTAGACATTGACCTGTTGGTCACTACCCATTGAACCTGACAATATAGCCATCTTTCTATCCCTCTTATAGGCCATTAATCCAATCCATACCTTTTTAACTTGCTGGCAAGAATACTGTGGGAGACCGTATCAAACGCTTTTCTAAAGTCAAGATATATCAGCTCCACTGCTTTCCCCATATACACAGAGCCAGTTATCTCATCACAGAAGGCAATCAGGTTGGTCAGGCATGACTTGCCCTTGGTGAATCCATGTTGACTGTTTCTGATCACCTTCCTCTCCTCCAAGTGCTTCAAAATGGATTTCTTGAGGACTTGCTCCATGATTTTGCCAGGGACTGAAGTGAGGCTGAGTGGTCTGTAGTTCCCTGGGTTCTCTTTCTTCCCTTTTTTAAACATGGGCACTATATTTGCCTTTTTCCAATCGTCCGGGACCTCCCCCAATCGCCATGAATTTTCAAATATAATGGCCAATGGCTCTGCAATCACATCAGCCAACTCCCTCAGCACCCTTGGATGCATTAGATCTGGACCAATGGACTTGTGCATGTCCATCTTTTCAAAATAGTCCTTAACCTATTCTTTCAACACTGAGGGTTGCTCACCTCCTCCCCATACTCATAGGCGCCGACTCCGTGGGTGCTCCGGGGCTGGAGCACCCACGGGGAAAAATTGGTGGGTGCTGAGCACCCACCGGCAGCTTCCCACCAGCCCCCCCACCCGCGCCCAACTCACCTTCTGGACGGTTCCCGCCTCCCAGCAAAAGCCGCATCCGCGGCTTTTTTTAGCCCAGCCGCTGCCTCTCAGCTGTTGAGCGGGGCAGTGGGGAAAGCGCAGCAGGGAGGACGCTGCCGAGGAGCTGCTCGCAAGGTGAGCTGCTGCGGGCAGGGTGGGATGGGGGGCCGCAGCAGCTGGGAGCGAGCCTCCTGCCGTGGGCGGGCGGCCGAGCTTCCTGCCGCTGCGGGCGGAGGACCAAGCCATCTGCCACCACAGCCTGCAGGCGGGCGGAGGGCCGAGCCTCCTGCCGTGGGCAGGGGGCTGAGTCTGCCCCCGTGACCCGCGGGTGGGCAGGGGACCGAGTCTGCCCCCGCAACCCGCGGGCGGGCGGGGGATCAAGCCGCCTGCCTCCGCGGGCGGGGGACCGAGCCTGCCCCCGCGACCCGCGGGCGGGTGGAGGACCAAGCCGCCTGCCCCCATGGGCAGGGGACTGAGCTGCCTCCCCCCGCGGCCTGCGGGTGGGTGGGGGACCGAGCCACTTCCCCCTGCGGCCTGCGGGTGGGCGGGGGGGCCGAGCCACCTGGCTCCGCGAGCCACCTGCCCCTGCCGCCGCAGGAGGTGGGGAGCTGCAGGGGGGAGCTGGCTGCTGTGGGAGTGGGGGATGGCATTAGTTGATGGGGGGGGGTGCAGGTAGGGTGACCAGAAAGCAAAGTGTGAAAAATCGGGACAGGGGGTGGGGTGTAATAGGAGCCTATATAAGAAAAAGACCCAAAAATCGGGACTGTCCCTATAAAATCGGAACATCTGGTCACCCTAGGCGCAGGGCTGGTGCAAGGAAGTTTCGCCTAGGGCATGAAACTTCCTTGCACCCTGGCCGGCAGGGAGCTACTGGTGGGTGATCAGCATCCACCAGTTTTTCCCTGGGGGAGGAGGCGGTGGCAGGGATTTGGGGAAGAGGCGGGGCCAGGGGTGGAGTTAGGGTGGGGCTGGGGGCGCGAGCACCCACCGGCGCCGACGAAAGTCTGCACCTATGCCCATACTGTGTTGCTCAGTGCAGCAGTCTGGGAGCTGACCTCGTCTGTGAAGACTGAGGCAAAAAAAGCATTGAGTACTTCAGCTTTTTCCACATCATCTGTCACTATGTTGCCTCCCCCATTCAGTAAGGGTCCCACACTTTCCCTGACCTTCTTCTTGTTGCTAACATACCTGTAGAAACCCTTCTTGTTACCCTTCACATCCCTTTCTTGCTGCAACTCCAATTGTGCCTTGGTCGTCCTGATTACACCCCTGCATGCTCTAGCAATATTTTTATACTCCTCCCTAGTCATCTGTCCAAATTTCCACTTCCTGTAAACTTCCTTTTTGAGTTTAAGCTCACCAAAGATTTCACTGTTAAGCCAAGCTGACCGCCTGCCATATTTGCTATCCTTTCTGCACTTTGGGATGGTTTGTTCATGCACCCTTAATAAGTCTTCTTTAAAATACAGCAAGCTCTCCTGGACTCCTTGCCCCCTCATATTAGCTTCCCAGGAGATCCTGCCCATCAGTTCCCTAAGGGAGTCTAAGTCTGCTTTTCTGAAGTCCAGGGTCCGTATTTTGCTACTCTCCTTTCTTCCTTTTGTAAAGATCCTGAACTCAACCATCTCATGGTCACTGCTGCCTAGGTTGCCACCCACTTCTACTTCTTCTACCAATTCTTCTGTTTGTAAGCAGTAGGTCAAGAGGAGCATGACCCCTAGTAGCTTGCTCCAGCACTTGTACCAGGAAGTTGTACCCAACACTCTCCAAAATCTTCCTGGATTGTCTGTGCATTGCATTGATGCTTGGCCCTACGCTATTAATATTTATATCCATGACCTGGAAGAAAAAGTCATCACTGATAAAGTTTGTAGATGGCACAACATTGTGGGAGTGGTAAATAATGAAGAAAGTAGGTTATTGATCCAGAGCAATTTGGATTGCTTGGTAACTAGGTATAAACACTTTTTAAAAATGCATTTTAATATGGCTAAATCTAAACATATACATCTAGGAACAAAAAATATAGACTATACTTACAGGATAGAGGAATCTGTCCTGGGAAACAGTAACTCTGAAAAATATTTAGTGTGTCTGTCTGTCTGTCTGTCTGTCTATCTAAAATCAGCTGAACAATGTGACTAAGACCAAAATGCAATCCTGGGATGCATAAACAGGGGAATCTTGAGTAGGAATAGAGAGGTTATTTTGCCTGTGTATTTGGTACTGGTTTGACCACTGCTGGAATACTGTGTCCAGTTCTGGTGCTATAGTTTAAGAAGGATGTTGACAAATTGGAGAGGAGTCAGAGAAGAGCCACAAGAATGATTAAAGGATTAAAAAAACCCACATTTCTTCTAGTGATAGACTCAAGAAGCTCAATACATTGAGTTTAACAAATAAAAGGTTAAGATGTAACCTGATTAGTTGATAAGTACCTACATATTTAATAATTTGCTCTTCAATCTAGCAGAGAAAGATATAGCATGATCCAAGGGCTGGAAGTTGAAGCTAGACAAATTCAGACTGGAAATAAGGCATATATTTTTGACACAATTTACCAAGGTGGATTCTCCATCACTGACAATTTTTAAATCAAGATTGGATGTTTTTCTACAAGATATGCTCTAGTAATTATTTTGGGGATGACCTACAGCCTGTGCACTTCAGGAAGCCAGACTAGAGGATAACAATATTCCCTTGTGACTTTGGAATCTATGAACTCACGAGATTTAGGTAGTTTTCTTGGTTCTACCACTGGCTGGCTGGCTGACCTTCAGCAAGTCACTTTGCCTTTCTATGTTTCACTTTCCCCATCGAAAATGGGGATAATGAGACCTACATCTTTTATAAAGTGCTTTGAGAGCTATGGATGAAAATCACTATAACAGACGTCGGTAGGTATTATTATTAGTTTTACAATGGCATTTTAAATTACAGAACTGTGAACTAATTAGAAGGCATACCTGAAGTGCAACTCCTAGTTTTGATGAGAGCAATTTTCTCATTGTTACTGTACCTTTCATCTTGCTGTCATACATACAGTATAATCAATCTCAATCTTTCTCATATAAAAACAGACACTGCTGCATCCTACAGCTGCAAGGTATTGAAAAAAATATTTCCTAGATATGGAGGCCACTTGTATTCATAGCAAGTGGAAAAAGTGGAAGGAAATTGGTACAATGATTAAGCAGAACCCATATGTCAGGAATGAAGGCCTGCAGCCTGGGACAGCTAGTTCAGTCTCCCGGTAGACTAATGAGCCCAGATGGGCTGCAGCAGGGCAGTTTGATTGGCCAACACACCTGATTGGTGGAAGGGAGCCATCAGGCAGCCTCTTAAGCCAACAGCACCAGCAAGTCATTGGCTGCTCCCCGACAATCAATGCATCCCCCACAATCACAATCAACCCTATTCCTGCCTTCCTCATGCCTTGTTCCCAGCCTTGCTCCTGCATTGTTTGCAGCTATACTCTTGCCTTGTTCCCACCAAGGCCCAGCTTTTCAACTCTGTCTTTTATCTTTAAACTTATTCTTTGATGTTTGTGTTTACAATAAATGCTCTTTTTTAGGCAGAAGATGTACATTTTTCTGCACTGAAATATATCTAGATCTAAACAAAAGGAAAATATTTGTATTTATTCATATAATGTCTAGATCCTTGATGGGTTAAGAGCATGAGATAAGAGCTTCACCTAACAAGTTAGTTTCTACAGATCTTTCAACTTCCCTATTGTTTCATGTCTTAGTCACATTTTAGTTTTATATTCTTTAAAATGACAAATCAATCGAGCATTCAATTCTAACAGTTTTGATTACAGTATCATTTAAAACAGCCGAGTCAAAGTTCATAAATATAATAATTCACCATTAACATAGCTGAACATAGATGAAATGAGTAGAGTATCACTTGCTTATTTTTAAGAGTAAGTGGTAGGCTAACTTACTTCCTAGAAGAAAGTGCTTCTCAATACCTGCTGGTACAGTAAAGGGGTTAGATAGCCACTACATTCAATCTATAATAATATAGTTTATGGACACTCAAGAATGAAATCAAAACCTGATTTTCATTCACACTAAGGCCCTTTTACGCAGCAAGAGTTGTGTAAAGTTGGTGCAAATACAAAACCATTTTAAGATCCCTTTACACTGCAGGAATAATGTAAAGGGCCTTGGTGTAAAGGTGAATCAGCTTCACTGTATTTAGGGAAAATGTTGAATAACCTTATCATGTGAATTTTCCATAAAAAATAAAAATAAGATATTTCTATAGATTTTTGAAAAAGTGGATATCAAATAATATATAGAGCATTATGAGATACCCTTTTAAAAATAATAGAAATCCCAGAATCCTTATTTTTCATTGGTTTATGAGAAAGTAGCTGATGGTCATTGCTGTTTCAGACAGCCTCTCTTGTTGCTCTTGCAAGCTGGATAATGCAGCCAACAGACAACTGCATGTGAGTATGGGACATGTAGACCCCTTCATACATCTGACGTGCACTGTCTATTTGGATTGATGTTCATGGTGGAAGAAAACAGACCTCCTCCTCCTATAGCAAATGGGCAGGAGAGGGCCTTTGGGGATATTCTCATCATGGGGTGTTTCACAATGTTCCTCTTGGGGGTAGAGTTGTCTGCCCCATCATAGGGCAAGTGGGTGGTTGTTCCATGGTGGGGTGGCAATCTTGCCTTGCAGTGGAACAGTCGAGAACAGTATAATTCCCAACCTTTTTACACTGTGACCTCCCTTGGCCTGAGAGAAGGGTGGTCAGGTGCTATCCCGGGGAGGGTAAGTTGCAGAGACTGTGCTCTGCACTTACCCTGCAGTGGCCGCTCCTGTGGCACTTGATACCAGTCAGCTCTGTTCCTGGGGAACTAGGGCGCAGTATCTAGCTTGTCTGACTCATGAAGGACACCCCCACCCCCAGCCTCTGCTTGAACCAAAACCGATCAGATAAAAGACTTGCAGAGAGCAGTGAAGGGCGGTGGGAGACACACCTATACCCCTCCTGACAAGGATGACAGGATAAAGGCAACTCCCCTAGCCTCATCCGCATCAAAGATGGGACAGGGAGGCATCTCCATTAGCATTCAGAGTGGAGAACAGAGATTCCAAGGCAAGAACCGCGCTGAACTCTGGGACCTGAAAAGCAGGGAAGCATTGCATTATGGGGGATCTCTGCTCCAGATGTTAATGAACCTACGTCTGCACACACCCAGCTCAGCAGTTATCAGACCAATTCTAGTAATGAATCCTTGATTGATATCCAAAATACTGAAGCAGCCTATTTGCATTGTGAGATCTCTGGAACGAACACCACCCATAGCCACGAGTGATCATCTCCTATTGATCATAGCCTAAAGAAAACCCTTGAGTCATCAGTTTACCCATAAACAAATCTAGTGTTCTCCCTTGAACCATTGTTGTTTCCCTACAAAAAAACAACAACCTACTGATGCTCAAGAAAGTGTTCTGATGCATGGATCCAAACTCTACATCAGTTCCACTGGGATTTCATTTTCTCCAGACTGATTGTGCTGGGGGCTCTGCCTGTCTCCAGCACTCAGGACCCTGAGCTACCATGATCACCTGGGAACCCTGACCAGTTCAAGCTGCATGGAGTGGTGAGATCCCAGCTCTCTCTCTCTCTCTCTCTGTGTTTTCTTTTCTACCTCAGGTTTAACTTTCTAACCCTGACTTGTTTGATCAGGTATAGTTTTCTATATATGACTTTTGTAACCTTTAATAATGTAACTGTTCTGTTTGTTTTGGCTCTCCTTGTGCGGTTATCACTATTATTCAATAAATAACTTTTATGGTTAAGCTGGTTTCTTCCCTCCCTCTCTCTCTGAACTTTACTCTTTTGTGTTTTGGGCTTCCCCCATTTACTCTGCAGCAACGCTACTCTTACCTAAGCTAAAGATCCCTGTAGCACCCCAAAATACTGTGGGGTTTGCTCATCAAGTGGATTACTACCAGAACAATTGTGACGTGAAAGTGGGGATAGGGATGTGCTGAACCTGTCACATATGGGGGTGGCAGCTTGAGTGTGCTGATGTGTCCAGGGGCATATAAGGGATCATCTTGAGAGTGCTGATTGACCTGGTCCACTCAGACTTGCTCTGTTAATGTATGTGTGTGTGTGTTCATGTTCATCTGATTCTGGGGCTGGAGGAACCCAGCCCTAGGGAACCTAGGTCCTGCAGGATAGCTCCATTGGGAGGGGACTTGCAGAAGGGAAGAGTAGAGCGCCATATGAAAATACAAGTGATACAAGCAGTACATTGATAGAATTACAGAACCCCCCCAGAAGAGTAACCCTAATAAATGAGCGTACCCCAAAGTAACGGGCAAATCTGGCAACATTTTTGTCACATAGGGCTGGCTGGGCTTGGCTCCATGCTATGGGAATCATGACCTGACCCCTGGTGCATAAGATCTCAGCACCACTCAGGTTTGGCCTGGCCGCCCTGATGGGGAAGGGGAAGAGAGTAGCCAGGCCAAATTTGAGTTTGACAACAGCACTGAGATTCTCAGCAAATTCAGATCGCTAGTGCTCCTATGCATAATTACCGCAAAGGAACTTTTCATTGTCCAAGCAACTACATACGAGATGGTGCACAGCCTATGTGTAACAACTTCCCACAAGCTGCCACAGAAATTAGAGGCAGACTCAGAATGGTAGTTAAGAGGAATGACTAAATTCTCAGGATGGCTCATCTAGAAGAATTTGTTGCAAGTTATAACAGATAACATAACCATTTGAGAATTCCAAATATAGGGGAAGTTATTAACAGGCAGGGTTTGTGTTAAAAAGACCCTTTGGCAATGCACCAATAGCATTAGTTGAAATAGGCAAATCTTTTCCTGCATTTCTTTGTACTGAAATAACTCTATGGGCAAATACATCAGAATAGTATGAGGATTAACCTAATCATCTTTGAAAACTGATTTCTTTCAAAGCCATATTCAGGAATTGGAATGGTAATTGTTTAGTACAATAAGTTCAAAATTGCATGAAAAACTCAAGCATGGAACATGATTTTACAGAATGAACAGTGGCAACACACATTTTCCCACCACTTGTTCTCAGTAATGCAATACATTTTTATCTTTACAAGGGTCTTGCTCATAATAAATCACCTCAGTCACCAATACATATCACATTTCCTGAGTAAAACCATCTATTAGTTCCATATTCTTCCCCACTACTGCAAACCCCTCTGTCCTTCCACCTGCCCCAATCCACCAAGTTTCCAACTCCTGCACCTCATGGTGGATCCTCTAGTTGGCTCCCTTACTTGGGAACTGTTCCTTAGAATTTCTGCAATAGTGGTAGGCACATATCCTATGATCACTAGCTAGTAAGTGCTTGGTCAGAATGAAACAAGATCCATTCAGTGATAGGCTGGGTGAGGAATGGGTTCCTTTTGCTTCTTAGGATGAGTGGGTGTTCCCTGCTCCTAAATGGGTGTATGCAAGAGTGTCAAATGAACGACTGATTTCTGTTGCTAGAGTCTGGGGCCAAGTAGAAGTGCAGATTTTGCCTGCTTCTTTGAACTCTAAATGGAGGCTGGGCAGACAAAGGTAGGTGGTAGTGGCTGGAGAACTCCACTCAGTGCAGCATTGTTGAACCTACCTCCTCTCCCCTTCCTGTTGGGGAAGCTGGGAGTATGTGGGGCTATGTAGGGACAGAGGCAGGATGAACGTTGCCCTTGCAGAAGCTGCAACAGAACTGGGTACACACATAATGCAGCTGGTGCCGAAGAGCTAGGTTGTATCTGTTTGGCATAACCCTGCGTAACTGAGAAGGGTGCATGTGTGAAGATTGCACTGTCCTTTAATATACTTACTGCTCTCCTGGTGTGCCAGGCTGTGCTGCAGCTGGTACAGAATAAGCGAAGGGTCATGCCCTGCTTTTTCAAAATCCCCTTTGGGTCAGTGTGCACTCCCAGAGACTTTAATTGTTCTTGACCCTTCAGGGAGATAACTTCTTGCATATTTACCCCTCTTTTCACAAGTGCAAGGGCAGGGACAATCAAGTTCTGAATGAGCAGCATCAGAAATGATTTTAACAAGCAGAGCTATCTTTTTTGACTGGGCCTTCAAAGTAAATATTTGCCGACTTTCCTTCTTCCCCTCCACAGACATGATCAGTTCCTATATGCAGCATAATCAATCCACAGTGGGAAGGACCAGCCTAGGACCTAGGGGGTTAGCAACATTATTTTATGGACAAGTCCCAAACTTAGTTGACTTATTTTACATACAAAAGCATATGTATATATATGTGCACGCCCACTCAATATTTAATTATCTCCCAGGCTCCTGCTGCAGAAGTGAACAGAGATTATTGATTTCAACCCCAGCAACTGGTTTACAGTGATTGATATTGATTACGTTTTCAAGGTTAATTTTGCTGAGAAAAGGTCTAGAAGTCTACTTTGAAAACCAGAGACTAGCTTTCAAAAATAATTGTTTAGAGATGCTGAGAACCAACACCTTGAACTGAGCTCTGTGGGTGCTCAGCACTTCTTAAAACCAGGCCCTGAGATTCTCCAACACTGAACACAAAACTCAGCTCTCCTATTAAGGGACTTGTGAGAACTTCTTCCAGCTCATCAATGAATGTTCCTCAACCATCATCTGGAAGTTGAATCATGCTAAGAAGTTTGGGTTCCATGCCCATTTGAATTTTGGCCTTACAGTTGAAGAAGGGTGTCAAATGCAATGACTATTTTTGCTCACTAAGAATTAGAGTGGAACTATTAATCCAAATCTCACTGACCACCAAACACCTCTGAAATGATAACTTTTTTCACTAGAGACCTGTTAGATAAGAGGTTTTGTGTCCCATTACATACCCCCTAATCTGGATGATTGGTTCTTTACTCAGTTTTTTTTTTTTTGCACGCTACTGTGCGCTAATTAAACTGTTATAGATCTTTTGTAGTGGGACGTGTTTTTTATGGGGAGTGAATAACCCTGATGAGTAACAACATGGGCCAAATCTTCAGCTACATCTGAGGATCATACATAGCAGGTTAGGGGGGTGAAAAAGGGACATAAGTATCACCACTGCACTTCCTAAACAGTGAGCTGACTACTGGGCTGGTCAGTCTTTGTAAGTTAGAGCAGGCATGGCCATAACTGTCCTTTTAAGTTATAGTACATTTCTTCACAAGCTGATAAACTGTCACTATGTCAGCAAAGGTTTCCTCTGTTTTGAAGTGACCCTCCTGGGACCAGACACACTGGCTCTAGGACCAGCTTCCCTTGGCAGTGGAGTACAGAGTAGTGGCACCAGACATAGGAATCTGACCCTGAATGTGTACAATTGGAGGTGCTGAATATACACCCTGGACATCTCTGAGCATGAGGACACACACTCTCCTCTGGGTATGCCATGTACTCTGCCACAGCTTTGCCCACTCATGAAGGAAGTACTCATTTATATACCATCCCTGCATTTGTCACTCCTCTAAAATGATACTTCTGGAAAAGGCTTCAAAACAGCAGGCGCTGGAATTACAGGAGAAGCACCGGGAAGTGAGTATTTCTTGTGGGTAACTGGTTCTGGATAATACAATTAAACCTCCCCATCCCTTTAGGGATTGAACAAACAGATTATGCAGCGGACATTGGTAATCAGGAATTTCCAACTGCTATTGCCCGTAGGTTAATAGGATTTTTTAGAAACTCTCTTTAATAAAAGAAAAGATGAAGAAAAAAAGCATATTATTGCTGCTTGTGGGTTTAGTAGCTTAACTGTTGCTAACTGTATAGGTTATGCATATCTGTTTTCTTTGCTCCCTGCCACCACTACTCCATACATGTTAGCAAAATGTCAATGATCTGGTCCTCCAGGCTGATTTGGGATGAGTTCAAAATTTAAATTGTGCAGCGTTGTGCTATTTGTTTCAGTGCTTTATGCTAAGAAAAGGGAATTGTATTGGTCTCTTTTAAATAAAGAACTATTATTTATGTTAATCTGGCTGAATCATTATAAGTGAGAAGAGGCAAAAAACTGCGCTTCTGACAGAGAAGTGGGTATCAGCAGTGCAAGTAGGGCTGTATGGCCTGGTACCAGAAAAATATTTATAGCTGGTATGGCATACTGGAAAGGGCTCGGCGGCCCCATGCCAGCAGCTTCTCCGTTGCAGCTGTACTGCTCCCAGCCCTTCAACACAGGATCTCCTCTGTTTGTGTAGCAGCCCCGCCGGAGGACAGGGCTGGGGGCGGGGCTAGGGGCAGTACAGCCACATCGGAGGAGCCCTTCCACAGAGCTGCATCTCCTCCGGCTCCCAGCAGCAGCCCGCTGGAGGCCAGGGCGTGGGGGGCGGGGATGGGGCAGTACAGCTGCCGGTGGAGCTGCCAGCATTCTACTCCTTTCCCCGCTGTGGTTCCCAGGAGAGCCCTGAACCGCAGGGCTCTCCTGGGAACTGCAACGGGGAAAGAAGCAGAATGTGGGGCTACCAGGCGGCCCCACTCAGGCAGCTCCTCTGGCATGGCTGCTGTACTGCCCCCAGCCCTGCCCACCCAGCCCTGTCCTCCGGCGGGGCTGGTTGCTGTACAGACGGCGGGGAGACTGCCTGGAAGAGCTGGGGTGGTACAGCCGCACAGCCCCCCTCCCCCCGCCCCAGGTAAGGGGGGGTGGATCATGGGGAGGTCACAGGGAGAGTGTGGGGGCCCTGGGCTGGGGGCGGGACAGGGAGGAGTCACATGTAGGGTCACGTGAGGAGGTCATGTGCCTCCTGTGAGCCCCTCCCCCTACTGGTAAGAAATGGATTCCACTTGCACCACTGGTGGGTATCCTCCATTCAGAGCAGCTTGGCAAAAGTTGGCAGCCAGATTTCTTGACCTCCTTCTCCTGGCAATTTATTATTCACTTGACGGGATGGTCATCCAAAGGGAATTATTGTAACTGCAATGGGACCATCCGAATTTGGTGCTGTATATCAATTAAACATTATATTCTGGTTGGACCATCCCTTGTGATGGACCCTAGAACAGTGGGGATAAGTCAAGTAATGTACAAGTTCTTGAATTTTTATGAAAAAGAGAGAGGATAGTGAACTATCTGCAGAAGAAAGGTCTATAAAAGGTTAGGATAATTTTCAAACCTAAATAAAGTTCATAGCTCAGAGCAGCAGGAAATATGAAGTTTTAAAGGTGTGATTTATTTTCTATTAGTTTTGATTCATAATTCATCTGTTGTATATTGCAAATTTCTGTGACATTAAACACAGTATGATATAAATCTGCTAAATGGTATCCCTAGCTCAGAGACAGCAAACTGCTGACGTTATGCGTACAACTCCTCCTTATTTCTTTATAAGGTTGTAAAATGCAGCAGTATAGCAGCAGCCAGAATGGTTTTAGGGATAAAAGTGTTCGTAAATACATAGTTTTTATATTAAAATACTCCTGTTTTAGCCAAGTTTGGGTTTCACTGGTGGCACAGTAATTGCTGAGGCTGTTTCTGGTCATTTGCTATTTTTGCTGAGTGCCAGGTTCAGATAGGGCTGTGATGGTGTAAAATATCTTTCTTCTTTTGTTTCCATCTCATGGCAGTTTGTTACGGTCATGTGATCCTTTCATAAATGGGTATGCTCTGTTCTATTACTGCCGTTTGGCATCATTATCCTTGTACGTCATCTGAGCTATAGGATCGCATGGCTGCTTTATGTTAAACAAACAAAAGGAGATACTCTTGCCCAAGTTTGTATTCACTGCACATGTCTGCCTCTGTCTTGATGCAAGTAAACATCTGTGCAAACTGGACATGATTCCCAGTGATAGAGAGAACACTGTCAATTGGCCTTATAGCATTAGCATAAAAGACATTAGTGATGTTAAAAAACATCCTATGATCCATTTATAAAAGCTTGTGATTAGTGAATCTCATTGAGAGATTTTTTTATTTTATATTTATTAAAAACAGAGAAGTTTTTATGTTCCCCTTAAGTTATGTCTTTTGATTTTCCTGCCCCATTTTTTGCATCGTATGCAAACAGATGCTTTTCCTTTCTCCAAATTTCCATGACATGATTTTCTCCCTCCCTTCAAGTATATCAGCTGATAAACCCACACAGCCCTGCCTCTGCCCTCTTTTCATTTCCTTGTCTTCCCTCTATGTGTTGCCCTTCTCTAATAGGCCCACCCCATATTGCCATCATGCTGCCTCAGACTCCCAGTAGGTGTAGTAGCCTCTGCGGGGCATGCATCAGATGCTCCATTCCAGTCTCACAAGTTCCAGGGTTGGCTCAGAGGTACTGGCATAGGAAATCCCTGGAGCCTGTGAAATTTTAAGACAGCAGCCAACTTGAGGCCCAGCAAAGACTGACAAACATACTAGGAGTTAAAGGTAATGTGGACTACAAAGGGAACTCTATGGGTAAGTGCTGAGAGTAGGGTAGTGTCAGTGGAAGAAACTGAAGCATGGGAAGAACAGAGAATAATTAGAATCACTGAATCCAGGCCGGTTGTGTGCATTCAGAGAGGTAATGAAAAGAGGGTGCAGAAGAACCAGAGTTCAAAAAGGCATGTAGGGTTGGAGAGGGTGATAGTTGAGGGGTTGAACATGTTTTGCTAACTCTTATCCCCCCAACACACACTCTTCCATTATTTATCATTTTCATACACATCAACAATTCCTGGGTCTACCCAAAAAACAGAAATAGAAGTGCCAAAATGCTGTGAGAGGGGCTGTTTTTGTCTTATTTCCAGGCAGAACAGAAGTAAAAAAAGAGAGAATCCTTTTGTGAGAGCCTGTTCTCATCAGATTTATAGAATAATTTTGCTTAACTTAAGGGGTTTGGAGTGCACTTTGGATAAGCATCTGAACTTCTGAGTGCTTATTCAGTCCCAATCTCTGAACTCTTTAAGATTTGCCCATTACTCCTCAATATAAACCTCTACTCATTTTCTTTTTCTCTCACACACACATCCTCCCCCACCAGTCTTGGTTCACCTCACATACCAGATAAAACAAATATCTGATTCAGAAAACTTCCAGTTGGAATGAGTGATCTGGTTCTGAGAATTTCCAGTTGTTTCTGCAATTCCATTGGCTTCTCCTCATCCCTAACAGAAAGTTCTATGGTATGATAATGCTAATTTCACAAATATAATTCAGTGAAAGCCTAATGGACACTTTGAGGGAACTTTTTCTTCAGAGTATCACATTTGTGGTAGCTTTCCTGCAATATAGCGGAGAATGTGTCTTGCTTATATATTGAATGGAGAAAATAAATTTTAGAGGCATACCTCTTGTTAAAGTGTGTTAAGCAAAGGTGCATTAGTTCTTTTAAATTAGTGGTTTCCTAGCCTCTTAAAAATAGTTTGAGCTTATATTCTTTACAGCCAGAAAATTGTGAGAAAAATATTCACACATCTGAGAGGCCTTTAAAAGTGAACTATATTGACAAAACACTTCCTAATTAAATGCTATTTTTGTTTTGTGATTTGGGACATAAAAGGTTGGGACAGCAGAGGGACACAGAGTTTATTTCAGTGAATACACAGGCTGGATTCTCAGCTGATGTAAACTGGCATAGCTCCATTTACTTCATCTGAGGATCCAGACTATGATATTTAATTAATTCTGAAAAAAAAAAATCTTCTCCAAAGGAAGCATTTTTCTGGCATGCTGCCCGATAGAAGAGTAGCTAAATCAAGATTGTCATGCTGCATTTTTTTTCTTCCCTTTCCCTTAAGTGAAGATTTTATGGTAACTTGGAAGAAACAACTCCATTCTCTTGCATCCCAAATAGCTGAGCAAATTTTCATATAAACGCTAGAGGTTTCTCTTCTCTCCTACTCCAGCCGAACAAACAGAATGAAAAGTCTGACGATCAAAGTGCGCTGACAGAGAATTGTGCCTGGGTTTTATCTTCAAAACATTCTTTTTTTTATTGACAATAATACTTTCCTGCATTGTTCAACTGTTAAAGTTAGATTAGGTGGCAGACAGAGTAGAAGAAGGAAGAACAGATTAGATTTTGCCTCTGAATATGCCTCCCAATAACTAAACAGATTAGGTTTTGCCTCCCCATATGCCTCCCAATAATTAAATATTTGAATTGAGCCTAAACTAATCTATATATTAGAAATTAGTTCATATTTTTCTCTGCCCTGTAGTGAAGCTGGTGGAGAAAGCTCTGCCTTCCCAGTGAATCCTTTTCGAGAGTGCTGTACATGTATATTTTATGATATCAAGAATCTTGAACATTATGATGACTGTCTGGTGGACTGCCATGTACCATGGACTTAGGCACTTAACCACCTCTTCAGGCACCTCAGTCCAATGTTTAGGCATCCCTGAGACTGACAAAACAACCACCCATCTGTCTCTTAACCTTGTAATCACCTAAACTCCAAGTTTCTGCTGGTAAAATCTCTTAGGAGCTTACATTTCTGCTGGTGGGCATGCACAAAACCACTTATGTCCTCATGCCACCAAGCTTCTTGGTGCCCTACCTCACACCTGAGCTCTGTTGAGATTCTTAGACTAGGCATTCCCCTACCTATTTCACCTTTGGGGCCTGATCTGGTGGGCATGCTCTGAGCACACCTAACTTGCACAAATGACAACTGGGGCAAGAATTTTTAGGGAGTTCATTGTTATCCTATGGCCAGTTGATAGGGCACTCACATGGCCCTTGAGACACCCAGGTTTGAAAACCTACTATGCCTAATTTGGAGCAAGGACTTGAGCCCACATCTCCCATATCCCTAACTATTCTGGGGTGGGCTTCTAAAACTCTCCTTCTGGAGCTGGATTATTATTTGAATTATTAGTCAAATAATTAAATATTTGAACTTTGGTCTCCCAGATTCCACACGAGTTCCTTGATCACTGACCTATTGTCTATACTAGAGTGTGTCTACCTCCTTTCAACTGCTAGGGATCAGGCTACTGAAGCAGGCCAGGATACCTCAGGTGACTAACTCCAGAAGGTGGTTCATGGTTGAGGAATGAAGGTAAGGCCCCACATCTGTTATCTACATTTCATTCATGTCTTTCTTAGGTGACTCCCTACTTAATAGCTGAATTCTGGGAATCCCTCTTTTAGGTGCAAAACTCTCCCCCTACAAAGCATGGGGAGCCTGACTGTCTAACTCAGGGCTATGAATTCCACTGGATGGCAGGGCATATAGGAGTTAGGTGTACCTAAGTCCCTTTTATGAAACTAACCCTTTGTGGCTACCAAGCTGGCTTCTTTGGTAGAGCTCAATATTGTTTTCACAAGTCACTCTTGTCACACTGGGAGCATATAGCACAGACGCTCTGGAAGGAGATAATTGCAAAGCTACCCTAAAGACTGTAATCTCCTCATCAGCCCTGTCATAAACACTGAGGTGACATTTGCTGTTCCAGCAAATTGAGCTGAGTACATAATGAACTGAGGCTTCATCAGGGAACAGAAACAAATGGACCTTCTTCTTGGGAATAAAAGACAAACTGGACCTCCACCCAAGTGCTCAAAATGACATGTCATTCAAGTGGTAATGATGTGATAGAGATAAGCCAACTAAAATACATGGGTGGTTGAAATGTTATTACTCAGAATATAAAATGCAGTGCTAAGCAAGTAAAATACACCTGTAGGCTAACTAATTTCATAATTATTTACTTGCATGGATATGCTAGAAATTCACTACTTTGTTCTTCAGCCCCCCGATCACTTGCTGATATGAGCACAGCTGTACTAAAATGCAGTGAAACCTGTGTAGGCAACCACCGAAGGGAAGGGACCTGAAAAAAATAATCAATTGCCTAGCAGAGGAGGCCTTTAGCTAAAGGTCATACAAAATTGTACTGAAAACCTTGGGGATTCTCTAAACTGGTTATTTAAGACAGTTGCCTTTTGGAGATGGTATTTATTGCCAGCTTTAGTGTGCCTGCCAACAGAACTGGTATAAGAATTTGGGGGATTCACAGATTTAAAGGCCAGATGGGACCACTGCGATCATCTAGATCAGGGGTCTCAAACTCAAATTACCATGAGGACCGCATGAGGACTAGTGCATTGGCTTGAGGGCCGCATCACTGACCCCGCCCCCTCGCTGCCCCCGGCCCTGCCCCCACTCCACCCCTTCCATTAGGCTCTGCCCCTTCTCTGCCTCCTCCCCTGTGCGCACGGCTTCCCGCTCCTCCTCCCTCCCTCCCAGAAACCGTAAAGCTGCCAGACAGCTGTTCTGGCGGCGGGATCTGCCTGGGGGGTAAAAAAAAATTTAAAAAAATTGGGGGGGTGGGGGAGGCGCAGGGGGCCTGGCGGGCCTCAGGGAATGCGGCCCGCGAGCCGCATGTTTGAGACCCCTGATCTAGATTGACCTCCTGTATAGCACAGGCCATAGAACTTTGCCAAAATAATCACTAGAGCAGATCTTTTAGAAAAACATCTAATGTTGATCACAATATTGCCAGTGATGGAGAATCCACCCCGACCCTTGGTAAATTATTCCAATGGTTAATTATCCTCACTGTTAAAAATGTACACCTTATTTCCAGTCTGACTGTGTCTAGCTTCAGCCTCCAGCCATTGGATCATGTTATACCTTTCTCTGCTAGATTGAAGAGCCAATTATCCAATATTTCTTCCCCGTGCAGGTACTTACATAGACTAATCAAGTCACCTTTTAACTTTCTCTTTGTTAAGATAAATAAATAGTGCTCCTTGAGTCTACCATTATAGGATGTGTTTTTTTAGTCCAATGAAATCCAAATGGAAGGTCTTTCCTCTCCATTTATAATAATAATTTACACACATAGGGATGATGGACTCTCATGAAGCAAGGAGCCAGGCAGACCATCAGAGCCAACAGGGAAATGTCATCTGACTATTTAAAGTAATTACAAACATCTTTTTTTTAAAGGCTGGAATGCACTAAATGCAGCCCCCCCCCCCCCATCTACCTCATCCATCAACTTGGATTTAAAAAAAATGTTTATGGTCTGATTGGTTACAGTGGTGGTTTGTCATGTTTAGTTTTATCTTCCTGTGATTGCTGAACAAAGCAATTGAAAATCCTGCAGATTCCCCTCACCCTCTTGAAATGCTATTATAGTATTTAAACTGGAGGGTTTTTTTGTGTGTAGGATATTTGCTTAATGAGATAGCCACTACCACTGAAGAGATATGCATTGTAATATATGTCCCTGTTCTGATACTCCATGGCCCAATAAGAGCAAAATGGATTGACTAATAACTAAGATAAAGTAGCTGCCTGTGGATCAGCTGGTAATAATCCCACTATTATGACACTTTTGATTCTGTAGTCTTTCTGGCATTTGACAGCCTGAGAGTATAGTTAAATATGTCAAAGTTTTAAAGCAAAACCTCACTTATAAGGAAAACCTTCTCCTGAACAGCATTTAAAGATGAAGAATTAGGAGATGTGACTAAGGCAGATACAGCTGTCAATTTTCAACACACGGCTGTGATTATAAAAATAAATTACTGACATTAGTAGTACTTGCCTTGCCTCGGGGAGAGTTTAATACTCACATTAAGGTCTGGAAAAGTGTTGTTTTGCTCTTGATTTAGCCTGAATAGTTTTCTGCCCAATTTGAGCCATGCTGCGATGACTTGCAATTTAATGTTGGATTTGTCAGACTTTGCCTGAAGACAATTTCTTCTTACTAGCCACTGTCATTCCACACTTCTGTTGTTCTGAGTTTACAATAAGACAGTGTATCTTTTCAGAAATAACAATTCGTTAGTACAGATCAGTGCCCAGTCACTGTTTAAAACCATTTGGTGCCTACAAAAATTTAGTCCATGTTTTCACTTCAGTGAAATGGATGTAAATTCTGCTCCAAAGTAATGAACTTTACATTATGGACAGTACAATAGGGCAACCAGCGCACTATAAACTGGTGAATTTCTGTGTTCCTTTCAATAACTACATTCTTGCTGTGGGAGGAGAGGTAGGGAGAGCATATTAATTATTTTTATTAATATCCTGAATGTATTGTCTATATGGTTCTAATAGATATGTGTCAAACTTTGAGATTGCATCAAACTTTTCTGAAGTCTATACCAAAGTGCATTGAATTATCAGGTTTTGGGACAAGAATGATGGGACTTTGGGACTCCTCAGCTAGCCCTAGATCCAGTATGGCCTGCAACCCATCTTGGATGATCTCCGAAATCTTCAGAGATAAGATGTGAGGCTTCTCTCTAACCTGCTGTCCCAGGACTCATGATGTGATGGTATAATCAGCTGGGTCCAGCCAGCAGAGGAGAATATATTTGGAAAGACATCAATGAGATTTAAAACCTGGCCTCTTTGTTCAGGTAGGAGTTTGCTGCACTTGTGCTGGCTCTTGATGAATGGGTGCTTGAGTTCCCAGCTCCAGCTCTGGAGTTAACATCCGTTCACTGGTTTTCCAAGAATTAAGCAGGTTCACATGGTAAAACCTAGTTTTTTTCCCTCACCTCTGCAGCAGGCAGATTTTGTAGTCCACAGGGCCAACTTAACAAACCACTTCAAAAAGTGCATAGCATTATGGATTCCATGCTGGGAAGCAATACTAGTGCTCAGTCCTCAGGGGCTGGAAGATCCGTAGGCATGCACCCTTGCTGTAAGTTTGTTTTCACACCTGCTAGTGCCCCAGCAGGTTTTCACAAGCAAAAATTCCCGGCCTCTTGAGGTGCTCCTGGAACTATGTTACATCCCCAGTTGTTCTCATTACCTTCAGATCCTGCTCTTCTCAACCCTCAGGTAGGATGTCTAATATTCCTTGAGATGATCACCTGTATAATAGTTCAAAAGGAGAGAATTTGATGCAGGATTGTGCTATCACCCCTAATGGTGAACAAAATCCCCGTGAATGCATTGTAGGAAGATTTTCTCCCCCGTCTAAGTACTTGTATTATGCTCCTCACTATGATATCTAAGCACCTTACAAGAATAGTTTCAAGGCAATCAAATTAAGTAGGCTTCAGCTGTTTACAATTTCTGTTAAATATATTGTTTTTTTTAAAAAACACAGTGGTTATTTCTTTATTTACTCTTTTGGAATCTCATAGGAGAGTTTTAGTGATTTTTATAAAAATACCTGTGCATTTGACCTTTAAAAGTTCTGTTTATGGTGCATTGCTTCTGCTCTCATTGATGTCACTAGCAGCTTTGGACTTGCCTCACCTTCCCCTCAAGAGACAAAACCCATCGTATTAGAGTGAGATTGATATTCTGTTGGATCCTGTGGATTAGTTTCCCTGTAGGCTAGCTTAGACCAGAGTCTGAAACGAAGAACCATCTACTGCACCTGAAAGGTGGATGCTATTTCGACTGATGTCAGGGATAATTGTTCATGCTTATCAAGGTCAATTTTTGTTAGGCTTTCATTTTATGTTAAGCCTTTTATTAATGGTGGTTATGATTCTCTCGCAGCAGTTTTATGCCTGTGTAACTCTGTTTAAACAGGTGTGTTTAAAATCAATGGCATAGAATGGAGTGCAGAAACAGGCCTATTTTGTATAGTCATGAAATGCAAGTAAGCATAATACTAAATTGCAAAATTTGAAGGTTCTCTTTCTCTCAGTTTTATGTATGGGGAAGATGATATTTCACTGGAATTTTACTGCATATCCAATTGCCAGGCATCTAATTGCAGTTTTTAGACTGAAAACCAGTCATGATAAATGAATACTTTTATATGTATTAAAAAAGTAAAAATGAGAAGAGGGAAATGTGACTTTATAGAGAAGATGGGTGCCTGACCCCTGGTCTCCTCCCTCTTTCCCCCCACCAACTTATTCTTAACAATGTGGGGCCCCCAGGTATCTAAACGATACGTTTCTGTCAGAAATGTACTAATTAAATGAGGGGGTTCCTTCTTGTTGTGTTATAATGGATCCTACTGGGGAAAAAACCGAACACCAGACAACCCAAGACTGAGTCTCCAAAGAAACCCAGCAGTCTCTCACACAGAACCTTGCAGCTATGAAGGACTTCAGCTACCAAATTTGATCTTTTATCTCAAGAGATACATGATATAAAAGATGTGGGAAAAATCAAAGCTTGTTTAACCTATTTGGATAACAAACTATGAAAAACTGCCATAGAATTGAAGAAGGTTAAAATGGAGAATGCTCCCTTCAGGCAAAGACTAACCAATCTTGAGAAGAAACAGGGAGATCTTGAAAACAGATCATGCAGGAATAATTTGCAGTTACTGGGGGTCTCTGAAGGTCTGGAAGAAAAAAAAAACCCACTGTAGCTTTCTCTACAACACACTCTCTGAGGTACTGGGATTAGATCCCAGTTTGCCTCCCCTGGAGATTAAAAGGGCTCCTTGAGTGGCAGGGACCAGAAGGAGAGAAAACAATAATAATCCAGACCCATCATATTTAAATTGTTAAGATTTAATGACAAAGTTAAGCTGGTATCTGCTGCTAAGCAAAAAGGAACTCTTAAGTATAAGGATTTTAAATTTTCTTTGTTTCCAGATTTCTCTGTCAATTTAAGCAAGAAGAGAGCAGCATTTAATACCAACAAACGAATTCTCAGGGGATCAGATATTAAATACAGCCTCAAATATCCTGTGATCTTCATAATGAAGCTGACAGACTCTGTGAAATACCTCAATACCCCATCAGCTGCTTTGCAAGCACTACAGGAATTGAGACCAAATCTCGCTAAGGGTAAAGGCATCATCCTCTGATAAAGGAAAAGAAAATGGAGAGTATAAGCCTTGAAGAAAAGGACTGATGATTGGGAAACCAGGTAACTCATGGACATATTTGATGTTTGATATTTAATAATTTTATAGGCTATAATTAGTACCTTTAGACAAGCTATTTAGTATAGATTGATAATTAATACTTTCAATATATTGATAAACCAATATGCGTATATCTATATATTCATAACTATATTACTCTTACATATAGCTATATAAGTAGAAATAAACAGGTATGTCTAGATCAGGGATTGGCAACCTTTGGCACGTGGCCTTTCAGGGAAATCCGCTGGCAGGCCGGGACGGTTTGTTTACCTGCAGCATCCACAGGTTCGGCTGATCGCAGCTCCCACAGGTCGCGGTTTGCCGTTCCAGGCCAATGGGGGTTGCGGGAAGCGGCATGGGCCCAGGGATGTGCTGGCCGCAGCTTCCTGCAGCCCCCATTGGCCTGGAACAGTGAACCGTGGCCAGTGGGAGCTGCGATCGGCTGAACCTGCAGACGTTTCTGGTAAACAAACCATCCCGGCCCGCCAGTGGATTTCCCTGACGGGCCACATGCCAAAGGTTGCCGATTCCTAGTTTAGATGTTTATTAGATATACATGATGCTAATATATTCATAACTATTTACTTGCAAGTTATTTGTGACTGCCTATATCTCTTTATATGGGTACTTGTGTAGTTTTATGCTTCTATCCATATGTAAATCTTATATATTTATAATAGGTATGGTAATATATTCATATTTATTTCCACACACATCATAATTTATGTCACTTCATTTTTACCCTTTTCATTAGTCTATGGGTATAAATATTTATATACCATGTGAATATTAGCATTTATATACTACATACTATTTCTTATGCATTCATATCTATGAAGCAACAGGTTTCATTCATTTATATACCTTGACACGTCTATTTTGTTAAATATAGGCATATTTCTGGCAGATTCCTAATTAATTCATATTGTGCTTGTGGGGAGGGAGGGTGGGCACAGGTGTTTGCCATCTGGGATCTGAATGTGCCCATACTGAAAATCTGGGATATTAAGGGTAATTTAGGTAGTGTATGTTTTGTTTTGTTTTTCTTTCTTCTTTTTGCATGGAGAGGCACTTGGAGGCTATAAAGCTACTGGGCATCAATTAGCAGCTGACCAATCGCTGATTTTTCATGAACCATAGTAAGTTTTGTTCCTGGAATGTATGGGGTCTTAACAAACCCTCCAAGAGATTCAAAACTTTGAGGCACTGAAAATCAAATAGATGTCATATAGCTTTTCTTCAGGAGACCCGTGTAAGGAATGAAGATGCAAGATGAATTAAAAAACTGTGGAGGGGACATGAATATCACTCTTTCAACTCTAGAAGCAAGGGAGTAGTGATACCAAAGCACAAAAGAGTCTAACTTTTCAATTTATTCAGTTATGTTCCGATCCAGAGGGCAGATACATAATAATTGAAGATATTTTCAACACTAAGATTAATTTTGGGGAATGTATATAATCCTAGTGGTGGGAATGCACCCTTTATTGCAGAAATAACTGACATTATTTCCAACAGGGCTGATGTTCCAGTTGTATTAGGAGGAGGTTGTAGTGCTGTCATGGATGATATCATAGACAAATCTCAAGGTTCGAGGCAAAAGTCTCAGGCCTTTGCAAAACCATCCATTACCCCTACTGGAGGATATTGGACTAGTGGACATTAGGAGACTAAAGCATCCTATGAAGTGTGATTATATATCCCCATAGCTCATGTCTCCTACTCCAGATTAGATATATTTATGATAGCTGAAGTGCTAGCTCCTGCACATCTGGAGGCAGAAAATGGTAATATCATCTGTAATCATGCTCTGTTTTCACACAGGTACTGGTAATAGTGCTACAAGATCCTCAAGATGGAAGTTAAACACACATCTACTTAGGGACCCTAAATTTCTTCAGATGATTGAAACGTTCATTATCAGCTTCTTGAAGGAAAAAACAAATAGTCTCCTATACTATAAGTTTATGGGAAGCACTGAAGGCTACCTTAAGGGGAGAATGCATGAAATTCACATCTGAAACGAAGAAGGATGGGAATAAATTCTTTGGCAGAATAATGAACTACTGCACTCTCTCATCCCTCAAAATACAAATACAATGAATGTATGTCCACTTAGATTGCTTAGTGGAGTTAAAGAGAGGTGTTATGAATAGGGGAGAGGGGTAAAGCGGGCATACACCTAGCGAGGAAAATGAAAATGGCTTAATCCAATAACACTATATTCTTTTTGCTACAGAACAACGGTCTTTCTGTTCTGGAACCTGATAAAATTAAGACAATTCAAAGATTTTTATGAATCCCTTTATACAGATCATAGTGAGTTTAGCTGCAATCTATTTGACCCTAAATACATTCTCATTACCTCAAATAAATTATATGGATGAAGATCTCTCTCTACTAGAAGTTAAGCAGGCAATTGGCTCACTCAACTCTGGCAAAGTGCCTGGGCATGATGGCTTTCCAGCAGAATGGTGTAAGACATTTATCAATCAGTTAATACTGTTAGAAGTCTATAATGAAATGTTTACAAAAGAAATAGTGTCATGGGACATGAGGATGGTGATAATTAACCTCGTCTAAAATAGGACAAGAACATTTGTGGCAATTACCACCCCACCTCTCTGTTGAACACAGATTATAAAATCACGACAAGGGCCTTGCTTCATGCATAAACAACATTGTGCCATCATTCATTCATGTGGACCCAGTGGATTTTATTTCCGGCAGATTAACAGCAGCAAATACTCAGAAGATATCCTACTTAATCTGCTGGGCAGAAACAACTGATGCTCCAGCTACTAACCTATTGTTAGATACTTAAAAGACCTCTGATCGAGTGTAAGGGCCATAACTACAAGCAATTCTGAGACAATTAGGATTTGGATCTACATTTTTGACCTGGATTGATATTATTTACAACCACTCCTTTCTTCTGTTCTGACAAAGGGGTTATTGCCTCAATTTTTCAGTTAAATCAAGGAACATGTAAAGATTACCCTCAATTGCTTCTACTATTTGATATAGCCATGGAAGCGCTGGCAGATAGAGACCCTCCATTGAAGGCAGTACCATTCAGGATAAAGAGTTGAAGGATGTGGAGGACATTCTGCTCACTCTCAAAAATCCCTCTTCCTCACTTCCACAGCTACTATCTGAGGTAAACTACTTTGGTGAGAGATTAGGATATCAGATAAGCAGGAACAAGTCACAAGTGATGGGTATTTCTCATAGACCAAATCCATGTCAAATACAGTCAGTCAGTCATTCTCCTTTCATTCATGCAAAGAGATAACCTACTTATATATCAGGGTATGTTCTAATTTATCAAAGATAGTATCTGCAAACATGGATGTCATATTCAGAGAGGTGACATAAGACATGGAGAAATGACATTCACTGCCAATATATTTATGGGGAAGGTAGACGCTATTAAACTGAATGTAAGACCAATATTAATGTGTATGTTTATCTTAATTTCACTTACATTTCCTGCTTCAACTTTCACAGGAATAAAGAGAGTTGTACAACAGTTCTTCTGGAATATGAAGACACTAGAGTTATCCCATAAAATACTTAAGAATCATTGCCAAATGGGGTGGAGGGTGCAATTACCTAATTTGTTTTTATATCACCTGGCTTTTCAGTTAAGATTTTTAACAAAATGATTCTGTATCAACAATTCCCAAACTGCAGTATGGCTTGACATTGAAGAAAAAAAATTAGTGAACCCCTTTTGGCTTTCCCTTTGAACTTCCATTTTTAAAACATCTGCCTGCATTTTAAAAGAAAAACACAACATTTACCTCTTCTTGGAGTGTTCTTCAGAAAATCAAGTCCATTAGTACTTCTAATCTTACCAGTTTCCATGCCAATCTGGAATAATCCCCAATTTAAATTTCCTAATACCTTGAAACTCAAATCCTCTTGGCCAACCAAGAGCATATTAACCATAAAAGATTCTTGAACAGACAACTTTATCCTCCTTCA
Source organism: Macrochelys suwanniensis (assembly GCA_033296515.1). Taxonomy (NCBI): domain Eukaryota; kingdom Metazoa; phylum Chordata; order Testudines; family Chelydridae; genus Macrochelys; species Macrochelys suwanniensis. The sequence goes on from CM065779.1 coordinate 82,410,282, forward strand.
CATATTTTCATGATCAATACCCGCTACCAATAAAACAAGGTCCTTTCTACAAGATTTGACTCTAAATTGTGAAGAAGCTGGGGAAATTTGGCAGCCCACAAATAATATTCCACTTAAAGTGCTCCTTAAAAAATATGATACCCACAGTGTTTTTGGTGAACACATGCAAATGGCTGAACTCCTTGATTTATCCTATTCACTATACCATAAAAGAAAAACGGGAGAATGGGCTGAATAGCTCAATTTCCTCCAAAAGCTAGGTTAATATCTGGCACAGTATATACACCATCCACTTCTCTATTTTTGTGTTTCTTTCAGAAAGAGATTCTAAATAGTTACCATTGGCCTCCTGAGTGATTGCATAAAGCTGGACTTCATGCACATAGTAAATGTTGGACATGTAACAGCTCCAATGTAATCCTGTCTCAGATAGCCTTTGAATGTCAAAGTATCCACATTCTGGAAGGAAGCGTGTGGTGCTCTAATGTGACTGGGTAGGAGTTCCCCCTACATCAAGCCTTTGTGTTTTGGGCTTTCTAGAAGAAGATCTACCCTGTTGGAGTAATGCCGGGAACGGGATTGCTGCTGTGTTTACAGTGGCCAAAAAAGAGCCCTTTTACAAAAATGGAAATCTGGTATTACCCCAACATTCTTTGATTGGCTAACTGTCAGTATTTTTCCATGAGGGTTGTGTTGCTTATCTCAATCTGTAGAGGTGCAAGATCCAATTGTGAAGACAGATGGTCTTCCATGAGAGCATTACAAACTGACTCCAGGTAGATTGGGCTTCTGATGCATCCATTTTTTGGGGTGGGAGTAGTTGCTAGGGAACTATTCATTTTCATAGAATCATAGAATCTCAGGGTTGGAAGGGACCTAAGGAGGTCATCTAGTCCAACCCCCTGCTCAAAGCAGGACCAACCCCAACTAAATCATCCCAGCCAGGGCTTTGTCAAGCCTGACCTTAAAAACCTCTAAGGAAGGAGATTCCACCACTTTCCTAGGTAACCCATAACAGTGCTTCACCACCCTACTAGTGAAAAAGTTTTTCCTAATATCCAACCTAAACCTCCCCCTCTGCAACTTGAGACCATTACTCCTTGTTCTGTCATCTTCTACCACTGAGAACAGTCTAGATCCATCCTCTTTGGAACCCCCTTTCAGGTAGTTGAAAGCAGCTATCAAATCCCCCCTCATTCTTCTCTTCTGCAGGCTAAACAATCCCAGTTCCCTCAGCCTCTCCTCATAAGTCATGTGCTCCAGCCCCCTAATCATTTTTGTTGCCCTCCGCTGGACTCTTTCCAATTTATCCACATCCTTCTTGTAGTGTGGGGCCCAAAACTGGACACAGTACTCCAAATGAGGCCTCACCAGTGCCGAATAGAGGGGAATAATCACGTCCCTCGATCTGCTGGAAATGCCCCTACTTATAGAGCCCAAAATGCGGTTAGCCTTCTTGGCAACAAGGGGACACTGTTGACTCATATTCAGCTTTTCGTCCACTGTAACCCCTAGGTCCTTTTCTGCAGAACTGCTGCCCAGCCATTCGGTCCCTAGTCTGTAGCAGTGCATGGGATTCTTCCGTCCTAAGTGCAGGACTCTGCACTTGTCCTTGTGGAACCTCATCATATTTCTTTTGTCCCAATCCTCTAATTTGTCTAGGTCCCTCTGTATCCTATCCCTACCCTCCAGTGTATCAACCACTCCTCCCAGTTTAGTGTCATCTGCAAACTTGCTAAGGGTGCAGTCCACACCATCCTCCAGATCGTTGATGTAGATATTGAACAAAACCGGCCCCAGCACCGACCCTTGGGGCACTCCACTTGATACCGGCTGCCAACTAGACATGGAGCCATTGATCACTACCAGTTGAGCGTGACCATCCAGCCAGTTTTCTATCCACCTTACCGTCCATTCATCCAGCCCATACTTCTTTAACTTGCTGGCAAGAACACTGTGGGAGACTATATCAAAAGCTTTGCTAAAGTCAAGAAATAGCACATCCACTGCTTTCCCCTCATCCACAGAGCCAGTTATCTATTTTATAATGCTCAAGAGTATTTCTCCATGAATATTTCATGCTATGTTATTGTTAAGTCTGTATTCTGGCTGTGTTTTCTTTGTCATTGTATTTGACTATGTCTGTACGGATATGTTAAAACGTCTGAAAAATAAAATGAAAAAGGCCTTTTCAGGTTTGATATAGGGGTGACTGGATTTGAGGTATGACAACTAAATAAAGAACAGCTCTTTTTCAGGGCTGAAGAGAAACAACAGCAGAAATGGCAGTTCTGGAATGTCTGCCATTTCCTCTCTTCATCTGCAAAAAGAAAAAAATTCTTCTGACAGCTGAAGAAGTACTTGGCATCTATTATAAATTGAAAGGCCCTTTTGAGGTTGAAATGAGAGGTATGCATTTAAAAACATGGGATGCCAACAAAGTTTCCAAATGACTTTGCTGGTGGGGTCAGAAAAGTCTATAGGCCTCTCTGTAGGACATGTTTCTTAGTTGATAAAGAGCCAATGGTGTATAAAGTTTGGTCATCCATTTCACTATATTAAGAAAGAGGATTGTGTAAATCAATTATGATGACTCTGTTTTTATTATCACTATACAGAGTAAGGTCAGATGGTTTAGCTGTGAGCCCATTGTGTTCTGCATATTCCTAGGTCCTGACCCAAGATGCTTTATGGTGGTGAAGCTTTTCTTCAAGTGGCAGCTGAGGCTTCTCCCTGTCACAGGGAATCCTCAGGTAGCACAGAGCCAGAGTAGCCAACTCTATTCCTTCACTCTCACCACCCTTGTTGTACGAGATGAGATAAAATAGGGAGGAGCTCTGGGTGGAGTGCATAGTGCTGTCAGATCCTTAGCCAGTTCAACATAATTTAGAGAGCCCTGTAGGTGCTCCAAATTATGCCAAAGACTGTTTTAGCCTCCAGCCAGTCAGTGATTAGTGGAGTGTAAAGTGTAAGGTCTGATGTCTTTTTCTACAATAAGCAGCAGCCACCACATTAGGACCGCAGCAGCCAAGAGCTAAGAAGCAGAGTCACATCCTCACATTCCATCTAAATTATATCAAAACAATGTAATATTGTGCTGTTAAAAAGGCTCTTCTCTCCTAATAGTACCCACCATCACCACATAAGGTCTGTTTCTTTAAGATCTTTAAAGAAAACTTTGTTTGATAACATTCTGTCTGACAAGAAATCACTTACCAACAGTTGTGATTGTGAAATCTATACTTCTATTGCTTTGCCTTTATGGTTCCCAATTCTCTATTTTTTATCTGTATGGTCTCTGTCTGATTCTTTCATTTTTTCTGTCTGTTGCATAATTAATTTTGCAAGACTTAAATCAACTAAGATGGTGGGGTCTGATTGGGTAAATAATTGTTTCGTAATGGGCTAGGATTGGTGAAAAATACGGTTTTGTAGTACTTTGGTTCAAAATGACTGGTTAAGGTTCAGCTAAGAAGGACAGAAGTTTAACTATATAAACTGGGGTTCAAAAGGAAGTTTTTTGGAACCTAACTCCAGGACACAGCCCAAGATCAGATCTACCAGACCTCAACACCCTGCCAATCATACCATGCAGAAGCTGGAGCCCCGGATGACCTGATTCTGACTGGCCTCCAGGAAAAGTTCATCTTCCTTATTGGGAGTTGTCAGGGTTCCCTCCCCACTCTAAACTCTAGGGTAAAGACGTGGGGACCCGCATTCAGAGCCCCTAAACTTATTTTTACCAGCTTAGGTTAAACCCCCCAAGGTACAAAATTCCCTGCACCCCAAGAAACGCTTCTCGCTGCCACCATCAAATGTCTAACAGGAATCCAGGAAAGGAATCACTTGAACTTCCCTCCCCCCCAAAATACCCCCTCAAGCCGTACACCCCCTTTCCTGGGGAAGCTTGAGAACAATCTCCCAACCAATTGGTTACACAGTGATCTAAAAACCCACCCCCTGGGTTTTAACACCATAGAAAACAGTCAGCTTCTTAAAAGAAGGATTTTATTAAAAATAAAGAAGGTAAAATCATCTCTGTAAAATCAGGATGGTAACTATTTTACAGGACACTATTTCCAAACTCAGAGAGATTTCCCCCTCTGGACAAAACCTTAAAGTTCCAGAAAACCATGAATAACCCCCCACCCCCCTTGCCCTTTCTCACACATGGGATACACCAAGCAAAATAAACAGAAATCTATACGCTATGCTATCTAAACTTACTTCAGAAAAGGGAGGTTTGATTTTCTGTAGGTTCCTTCTGTCTTCCAAGATCACCCTCTCTCAGACAAAGACACACACTAAAAACTTCCCCCCTCCCAAAGTTTAAAGTATCTTGTCCCCTTATTGGGCAGATGCCAGCCAGGTCAGGTGTCAGTCTGGCTACCTGCATTTCTTAACCCTTTACTGGAAAGAGGATTTTATAGCACTGCATCAGACTCTCTCCCCCTTCCCTTCATATTTATGACACGCCCCCCAAATCACCGATAGTGTGAAACACTGGCTGTGATTTCTTCCTGGAGCTCTAAAAGAAAACAAAGTAATAAGACACATGAATCTCCAGATATACTAATAACTGGATAAAGACTAAACAATATTGTCCACATTGCAAGGATGATTTTAACCAGTTGGTTCGGGGAAACTTTCACGGGAGAGTGCATCAGCCACTTTGTTAGAAGCTCCTGAAATGTGTTGTATTTCAAAATCAAAATCTTGGAGAGCCAAACTCCATCGAAGGAGTTTTTTGTTATTTCCCTTGGCGGTATTAAGCCACTGTAGTGCAGCATGGTCGGTTTGCAGGTGGAAACGCCGTCCCCAAACGTATGGGCGTAGCTTTTCCAGAGCGTAGACAATGGCGTAACATTCCTTCTCACTGATTGACCAGTGGTTTTCCCTCTCAGACAGCTTCTTGCTGAGAAACACGACAGGATGGAATTCTTGATCTGGTCCTTCCTGCATTAAGACTGCTCCCACACCACGCTCGGACGCATCTGTGGTTACTAGGAACGGTTTATCAAAGTCCGGGGCCCTTAGCACAGGGTCAGACATGAGTGTTGCTTTAAGCTGGTTAAAGGCCTTCCGACACTCATCAGTCCACTGAACCGCATTTGGCTGGCTCCTTCTGGTTAGGTCAGTTAGAGGGGCGGCGATTTGGCTGTAGTGCGGTACAAATCGCCGGTAATATCCGGCCAAGCCTAAGAAAGATTGGACCTGTTTCTTTGACTTTGGGACAGGCCACTTTTGGCTAGCCTCCACCTTGGCCTGTAGGGGGTTAATAGTTCCTTGACCACCTGGTGTCCAAGATAAGTCACTCTGTTGAGGCCTATTTTACACTTTTTAGCTTTAACAGTTAGTCCTGCCTCTCATATGCGCTCGAAGACCTTCTGGAGATGCTCCAGGTGTTCGGCCCATGAGTCAGAAAATATGGCCACATCGTCAAGATAGGCAACTGCCGATTCTCCCAATCCCCCTAGGAGACTACCAGTTTCTGGAATGTGGCAGGTGCATTCCGCAGCCCGAAAGGGAGCACATTAAATTCATACAGCCCGACATGGGTGATGAAGGCTGACTTTTCCTTGGCAGATTCATCTAGCGGCACCTGCCAGTACCCCTTGGTTAAGTCTAAGGTGGAGATGAACTGGGCACGTCCCAGTTTCTCCAATAGTTCATCTGTGCGAGGCATTGGATAGTTGTCTGGGCAAGTCACAGCATTTAGCGTACGGTAGTCCACGCAAAAGCGTATTTCCCCATCTGGTTTGGGGACTAGAACCACGGGAGAGGCCCATGCACTGCTAGAGGGACGGATTATACCCATCTGTAGCATGTGTTGAACCTCCCGTTCTATAGCAGTTTTGGCGTGAGGAGCCACTCGGTAAGGTCGGGCTCTAATTGGGTGGGCATTACCTGTGTCAATGGAGTGGTATGCCCGTTCGGTCAGTCCTGGGGTGGCTGAGAACATCGGTGCAAATTTAGTGCACAGCTCCTGGATTTGCTGGTGCTGCATACGTCCGAGGGTCATTGAGAGGTTCACCTCTTCCACGCCACCGTCATTTTTCCCTTCATAGTAGACACCTTCAGGCCACTCAGCGTCTTCTGCTCCCTGGGCAGTAAACTGACAAACCTTCAATTCTCGGGGGAAAAAAGGCTTTAGAGAATTAACATGGTACACTTTAGGCTTGAGAGTTGTGGTGGGGAATGCTATGAGATAGTTCACAGCTCCCAGGTGTTCTTGGACCGTAAATGGCCCTTCCCATGACGCTTGCATTTTATGGGCCTGGAGCGCCTTCAAGACCATGACTTGGTCCCCTACTTTAAAGGAACGCTCTCTGTCATGTTTATCATACCAGGCCTTTTGCTCTTCCTGAGCCCCTTTTAGGTTTTCTCTAGCAAGGGCTAAAGAGTCTCGGAGGGTGTTTTGTAGGTTGCTTACAAAGTCCAGAATGTTAGTTCCCGAAGAAGGCGTAAACCCCTCCCATTGCTGTTTCACCAGCTGTAATGGCCCTTTAACCTCGCGGCCATACACAAGTTCAAATGGTGAAAACCCTAAACTGGGATGTGGTACAGCCCTGTAGGCAAAGAGCAACTGCTGTAACACTAGGTCCCAATCGTTGGAGTGCTGGTTTACGAATTTACGTATCATGGCTCCCAAAGTTCCATTAAACTTCTCCACCAGACCATTTGTTTGATGGTGGTAAGGGGTGGCAACCAAGTGGTTCACCCCATGAGCTTCCCACAGGCTTTTCATGCTCCCTGCCAGGAAATTAGTTCCTGAATCAGTAAGGATGTCGGCGGGCCAACCTACCCTGGCAAAAATCTCTGTTAATGCCTGGCATACACTTTTAGCCCGGGTGTTGCTCAGAGCTACTGCTTCTGGCCATCGGGTGGCAAAATCCATGAAAGTCAGTATGTACTGCTTTCCTCTGGGTGTCTTTTTCGGAAAAGGACCCAGAATATCCACAGCTACCCGCTGAAATGGAACTTCAATTAAGGGGAGTGGCTGGAGAGGGGCTTTGACCTGGTCTTGGGATTTTCCCACTCTTTGGCACACCTCACAAGACTGGACATAGGTAGAAACATCCTTGCCCATTCCCTCCCAGTGGAATGACCTCCCCAAATGGTCTTTGGTTCTGTTCACCCCAGCATGACCACTAGGATGATCATGGGCTAAGCTCAAGAGCTTTAACCGGTACTTAGTCGGAACCACCAACTGTCTCTGAGGACGCCAGTCTTCCTGGTGTCCACCAGAAAGAGTCTCCTTATATAGAAGTCCTTTTTCTATAACAAACCGGGATCGATTAGAAGAGCTGAGAGGCAGTGGGGTGCTCCGTCCCACTGTCCAAGCTGTCTGTAGGCTTTCATCTGCTTCCTGCTCGGCTTGGAACTGTTCCCTAGATGCTGGAGACATCAGTTCCTCACTGGGTTGTGGACCTGGGCTGGGTCCCTCTGGAAGCGATGCAGGTGATGGGTTTGTTTCCGTCGACTGTGAACCGCTCTCCGCTGGTGCACTATGTGGTAATTCAGGCTCTGGCTGAGCCTCTTGTATTGAGTTATCGGTTGCTGCTGCCATTGCAGGCTCGGTGGTGCCCTCGGGTGTTGGCACTGTAGATGGGGTTGCAAGCGCTGGACTCAGTGCTGGCAATGGTTCTGGTGCTGGTTGCTTTGCCAGTTCCGGTTCCGAGACTGGCTTGGGTCGGGTTTCTGCGACTGGATCTATGACGGCTGTTGCAGTCGTTGGCAGGGTATCCGGTTCCACCACCTCTATCCGGGTCTCTGGTAGTACAGATGGGGTTCTGGTGGAAGTCTCAGGAACAGAGCTAGGTGTGACAGCTTGCTTAGCCTGGCTGCGGGTGACCATTCCCACCCTCTTGGCTAGCTTCACACAATTGGTCAAGTCTTCCCCCAGCAACATGGGAATGGGATAATCATCATAGACTGCAAAAGTCCAATTTCCTGACCAGCCCTTGTACTGGACAGGCAACACAGCTGTAGGTAAATCAAAAGAGTTGGACTTGAAGGGTTGAATTGTCACTTGCGCCTCTGGGTTGATTAAGCTGGGGTCCACTAAGGATTTGTGGATAGCCGACACTCGTGCTCCGGTGTCCCTCCACGCTGTAACCTTTTTTCTGCCCACACTCACCGTTTCCCTTCGTTCCAAGGGTATCTGGGAGGCATCTGGGCCTGAGGACCTTTGGTGTGACCCCGGTGCAATGAACTGTATTCTGTTGGGGTTCTTGGGGCAGTTGGCCTTCACATGCCCCAATTCGTTACATTTGAAACATCGCCCAGCTGACTGGTCAGTGGGGCGAGGTGGGTTGCTGGAGAATGGGGTGGTGGGGCAATAAGGGGTCTGGGTTTTTCCTTGTGGGGCCTTGGGCTGCTCCTGGTGAGGGGGTGTGGTCTCGGGTTTTCCTTTCTGATATCTCCCCAAACTATGACCAGGGTTGTTCCTCTCTGCTTCCTGCACCCCTTGTGTGCCAAATTTCCTTGCCCCTCTGCTGATCTGGGACTGTTCGTATTGATCAGCATAAGCAGCAAGGCTGTCTGCTGAGTCCATTTTCTTATCCCATAAACACTGTCTTATATCATCCTTGGACATATTCAGGAATTGTTCCTGAGCCATCAAATCACACACTCCTTCAAAGCTAGTAACATTCCTTCCCTTGAGCCATTTTTTTAACAGCTCCTTTATCCGGTTTACATAAGCTACATTACTTAGTCCAGGCCCTCGGATAAGGGTTCGAAATTTTACTCGGTAAGTTTCAGGTGTAACTTGAAATTGTTTTAAAACCAAATCCTTGAATTTCTCATAGTCAGAAGCCTCATCAATAGGCATGTCATTGAATATGTCCAGAGCACTTCCAGTCAACTTGGCTACCAATAGGGTCATTTTGTGATCATCAGGAATGTGATGGAGATTGCATAGTCTCTCAAAGGTGAGAAAATATTCAGCAATATCACGGGATTCATCATACGGTGGACATAGTCGCTCCCATTTGTGGGTTGTTGGGGAAGGATTATTAGTGTTATCCGGTAGATTCCGCTCCACCCTGGTCTTCTCCATCTCTAGGGCATGCTTCCTCTCTCTCTCCTTCTCCTCCTCAGCATGCTTCCTCTCTCTCTCCTTCTCCTCCTCAGCATGCTTCCTCTCCTCCTCAGCATGCTTCCTCTCTCTCTCCTCCTCCTCCTCAGCATGCTTCCTCTCCTCCTCAGCATGCTTCCTCTCTCTCTCTCCTTCTCCTCCCCAGCATGTTTCTTCTCCTCCTCATCAGCTTGTAGCCGGGCTATCTCAAGTTTAATAGCTGCTTCACTTGCAGTCATCTTAGCCTTTCTGTTTTTAATCTGTCTTAACCCGATAGAGTTAGAAAAGAAAAAAAAACTTGCTTGGGTATTCCCTGTAGGGGTTAACTACCTGCTTTCATATGTAGATACTCTAGCTCCTAGCAGCTTAACCCCTCCCCCCTCCCTGCTTCCAGCAGCACAGGGAAGAGTCAGAGAGAAGAAAAAAAATTCTAAACTCCCTGTGTCTGGTTCAAAAAAAATCTCTGGTTCAATATATCCCACCGCTCTGCCACCATGTCAGGGTTCCCTCCCCACTCTAAACTCTAGGGTAAAGACGTGGGGACCCGCATTCAGAGCCCCTAAACTTATTTTTACCAGCTTAGGTTAAACCCCCCAAGGTACAAAATTCCCTGCACCCCAAGAAACACTTCTCGCTGCCACCATCAAATGTCTAACAGGAATCCAGGAAAGGAATCACTTGAACTCCCCCCCCCCCCAAATACCCCCTCAAGCCGTACACCCCCTTTCCTGGGGAAGCTTGAGAACAATCTCCCAACCAATTGGTTACACAGTGATCTAAAAACCCACCCCCTGGGTTTTAACACCATAGAAAACAGTCAGCTTCTTAAAAGAAGGATTTTATTAAAAATAAAGAAGGTAAAATCATCTCTGTAAAATCAGGATAGTAACTATTTTACAGGACACTATTTCCAAACTCAGAGAGATTTCCCCCTCTGGACAAAACCTTAAAGTTCCAGAAAACCATGAATAACTCCCCCCCCCTTGCCCTTTCTCACACATGGGATACACCAAGCAAAATAAACAGAAATCTATACGCTATGCTATCTAAACTTACTTCAGAAAAGGGAGGTTTGATTTTCTGTAGGTTCCTTCTGTCTTCCAAGATCACCCTCTCTCAGACAAAGACACACACTATAAACTTCCCCCCTCCCAAAGTTTGAAAGTATCTTGTCCCCTTATTGGGCAGATGCCAGCCAGGTCAGGTGTCAGTCTGGCTACCTGCATTTCTTAACCCTTTACTGGAAAGAGGATTTTATAGCACTGCATCAGACCCTCTCCCCCTTCCCTTCATATTTATGACAGGAGTGGTGAGTATTGTATGCTTAGAGTGTGTATTCTGTTTTGGTAACTGTTAATAAAAAGAGGCTAAGGGTATTACTTTGCAAGGCTCTTTCACTGGTAAAAGGCCCAACAAACCCACAGAAGATTTCGCCCTGAACCCTAGGAACTGGATAAGGGTTGGGGTGCCTACATTAATTGGGTTATATTTTGATCCCATGGAAGGGTAAAGGTGGAGTGCCCTAGAGTGTGCAAGTAACAAAAGATGGCATTGAACCACCTTATACCCTTCCTAAAATAGGGAAAGAACAAGTCAAAAATTACTTAGACAAGTTAGATATCTTAAAATCACCAGGGCCTGATGAAATGCATTCTAGAATACTCAAGGCAGTATCTGAACCATTAACAATTATCTTTGAAAAGTCGTAGAAGACGCAAGACAGTCCAGAAGACTAGAAAAAGGCAAATATAGTGCCCCTATATAAAAAGGGAAATAAGGACAACCCAGGGAGTTACAGACCAGTCAGTTTAACTTCTGTACCCGGAAAGATAATGGAGCAAATAATTGAGCAATCAATTTTGTAAACACCTAGAAGATAATAGGGTGATAAGTCACAGTCAACAAGGATTTGTCAAGAACAAATCATGTCAAACCAACCTGATAGCTTTCTTTGACAGGGTAACAAACTCTTTTGGAGAGGGGGGAAGTGGTAGATGTGGTATATTTTGACTTTAGTAAGGCTTTTGATACTGTCTCACATGATCTTCTCATAAACAAACTAGGGAAATGCAACCTAAACGGAGCTTCTATAAGGTGGGTGCATAACTGATTGGAAAATCATTCCTAGAGAGTAGTTATCAGTAGTTCAGATCATGCTGGAAGGGCATAATGAGTGGGGTCCCGCAGGGATCGGTTCTGGGTCTGGTTCTGTACAATATCTTCATCAATGCTTTAGATAATGGCATAGAGAGTACACTTCTAAAGTTTGTGGATGATACCAAGCTGGGAGGGGATGCAAGTGCTTTGGAGGATAGGATTAAAATTCAAAATGATCTGGAGAAATGGTCTGAAGTAAATAGGATGAAATTCAACAAGGACAAATGCAAAGTACTCCACTTAGGAAGGAACAATCAGTTGCACACATACAAAATGGGAAATGACTGCCTAGGAAGGAGTACCACAGAAAGGGATCTGGGGGTCATAGTGGATCACAAGTTAAATATGAGTCAACCGTGTAACGCTGTTGCAAAAAAAGCGAACATCATTCTGGGATGTATTAGCAGGAGTATTGTAAGCAAGGCACGAAAAGTAATTCTTCCGCTCTACTCCACGCTGATTAGGCCTCAACTGGAGTATTCTGTCCATTTCTAGGTGCCACATTTCAGGAAAGATGTGGACAAATTGGAGAAAGTCCAGAGAAGAGCATCAAAAATGATTTAAGGTCTAGAAAACATGACCTATGAGAGAAGATTGAAAAAATTGTGTTTGTTTAGTCTGGAGAAGAGAAGACTGAGAGGGGACATAACTGTTTTCAAGTACATAAAAGGTACAAGGAGGAGGGGGAAAATTGTACTTCTAAACCTCTGAGGACAGGACAAGAAGCAATGGGCTTAAATTGCAGCAAGGGAGGGTTAGGTTGGACATTAGGAAAAACTTCCTAACTGTGAGAGTGGTTAATCACTGGAATAAATTGCCTAGGGAGGTTGTGGAGTCTCCATCATTGGGGATTTTTAAGAGCAGGTTGGACAAACACCTGTTAGGGATGGTCTAGATAATACTTAGTCCTTGCCTTGCAGGGGACTGGACTAGATGACCTCTCAAGGTCCCTTCCAGTTCTGATTCTATGATTCAGCTATGCTGAATATTAATTAATTTTTGTTTCTTTTATTTTGAACCACACTGCAAAATCATACTAATGAAAGATAAGTGTCCATGTGTGATGGTACTATAAATCTATCTACTCTAATCATGTGGAAAAGATGTGTATTCTTACTGAAGAGTGTGTGGTGGTAGAGGAGAAAGACCAGCAGAGAGACTGGTTATTTAGGTATACGGAACTTTTGACAAGCCTTGCAATACCTACATTTTCTAGCAATCAAAGAAATTCACTCTATTTATAGCTAGAAATTAAAGAATTGCAATAGCATGAAGGCAACTCTGGGCATTGTAGTTACTGTGATCTGAATAATACACTAGAGATTTTGAATTAATAACTTGCCTCCTTCCAGATACGCTTAGGTGCTGAGTAGGTATACTACATACTAATGTTACATTGATCATAATAGCGAAAGGGTTAAAAAAAAAGCCACTGTGTCAATTTCTTTGTAAGTATTTTCCATTTTTTATTTGTTCTTTTTGAGACTCTTAGAAGCACACTAATGTATTTTTTCCTTTCCTATTTGGCAGGCTGCTTTCTCCCATCTCCCCCTAATTTCTAGTGAAAGTGAATTTAACATTTAAGAAGCAGCACATTCTTGTTTGTGTGCCAACTTAATTGATAATGTTAACAAAGCTTTTGCAGAACCGCATAAAGATCATACGCATTGTCTTTGTATAACCAACAAAGAGGCAATGACCATTTATGATCTGTTTTAAAAAATCATTAAAACATTAAGGATTAACAATTTATAATATAAATATGTCAAATGGTTACATTTCAAATGTTTACATAAACATTTGTAAAATCATTCAGTTATTGCCTTTGACTCTAAATTAAGTATATTTGGGATTGCTTTTCCATGAGATCGCCTTACTAGGTTTGCAGCACTGCAGTGAATATCATTAAGGAAACAAGTTTCCTATCAACTTCGTGAGTAACAGATTTCTTCTCACTGAAGCTCAATAATCCTGATTGCTGTAACTGTCTGACAAAACTAGTGTAGAGTAATCAACAAAATTCCCACTGAAGCAATTTATTTTGAATGAACTACTTCACAGAAAGGTCATTGGGTCTTGTGTCGATTGAAGGAGCTTATCACTCCTGCACGAACCTCAGCTCAATTAGAAATTGTTTTTCTATGAACCACTTGGACTTTGTTCTTGAAAGGTTTTGCCTACAGTCTAGCTTAGATTTCTTCAGAGTGATGCTACCCAAGGCCTTAGTCCTGCAATGCAGTCTGCCAGGGTGGACACGTCACTTGAATGGGATGCTGTGTGGACATAAGGGTCTCAGTTGTGGGAGCAAGTCCTTAGATAAGAATCCACCTAAGAGAATAAAGTTATTTCCACTTGTGGGATGTGTTCTCAGTACTGCTGAGGACAGGTCTACACGACATGGGGTGGGGATTTATCTAAATTACGCAACTTCAGCTACGTGAATAACGTAGCTGAAGTCGATGTACTTAGATCTACATACTGCGGTGTCTTCACTGCGGTGTGTCGACGGGAGATGCTCTCCCATTGATTCCCTTGTGCTTCTCATTGAGGTGGAGTACTGGAGTCGATACTAGAGTGATCGGCAGTCAATTTATCGTGTCTATACTAGACACAATAATCGACTCCTGCTGGATCAATCGCTGTCCATCTATCTGGCTAGTAGTGTAGACAAGCCAGTGCTGTTTGGAGTCACATGAGTATCCACTTGCAGCTCCAAACATTCACAGTTGAATTTATAAACAGCTGTACAACCCCAGCTGCCTGAATTCCTTTCCATTTGTGGGAGGTGGCTTATTTCCATCACAGTAATGTTATTTGTTTGGGATGGGGGGGAGGAAGTAGGCTGATCCAAATCTCCCACTGTTTCTTGTGTTAACGAATTATTTATTAACTAATATAGTTAAATAAATACGTAGGCAGATTATGCTATTACATATTTAAAGTGGCCTTAATGATGAATGAGAGTGTCCACACAGGGGTTTAATGCAGTTTAAGTAATGCACTTTACATTTACACCCTTGGTTAATTTGGATTAATTTTTCTGTCCCTGTGTAGACAAGTCCTTGGTAAACCTACCTCTAAGGGATACTGTCCTAGCTTTCTACCTAACTGAGAGTAAAAGAAAAGAGTGATGCACAACTAGGGGAAATTATTCACTGGTAGTTTTCCTGTTCAAAAAGGATTTTTAAAAATCTGGATTAGTTTTTTTGATGCACAGCCCTGTTCCTAACCCTTATTGAGCAGGTTAGCAACACACACAGTGTTATGCAGTGAAACATTCCTATATTTCTATTTCACATTCTGTCTTTCCATTCTGTACCCCTTAAATATGAAAACATAGAACAGATGCTTTATGAATTATGTATATTGCATAACAGAAGCCAATTGCCACATGTGTATTTTGATATTGAATAATTCATGACTAATCTGCTACAACTGCAGTGGGACTGATCCACCTGGCATTGTAAGAGACATTTAGATGAACAGAGTTAATTTTGCTTTGCCCTTTGAGATATTTTAAGCATACAGTACACTGAAATTACACTAGCTTCAGTGACCAGCTGGGAAAATAGAAAGCAGAAGGATATTTTAGTAAAAAAACTGTAGGGATTTCTCATTCTTGCCACCAAATCCACAGAATTTCTGTGGAGCTTTTCCCCAAATTTGCACGTTGTTGGAAGGTATTATTCACATTTTATGTTTCTGTCATATTAGCCACAGGACTCACTGGACCTCTGCCATGTAACTGGAATACAACCTTTTGCAAACCTGACCCATGTCATGTGACCGGGTCCAGGAAATAAAGATCAGCCTCATACCAGTATCCCTGTGTGTCACACCCTTATTAAAATTGTGTCAAAACAGAACTTAACCTTTAATAAAAATGAAGCCACCGAAATCTGGAAGGAAATCTGGTTGAGAATTATAAGCGGGGGTTGCAGCTACATGTGTCATGCCCAAAAGCATTGGAGATCTACAATGCATTCCAGTGGGAGCATGAAGGAAACCACAAATTGGAAGACAAAGTAATTGAAAAACCTCAAGAACACTTTGATCCAAACAATGCCTCTTGGGAAAGTCATATTTTCTTTACAAGAAGCCAGCTGCCAGGTGATACCACTCATAATTGTTGTATACCTGTATAATAAATCATGCAATTCTGAACAGTTATCAGGACTAATTAGAAACTAATTCATTAGGTATAACTGATAACTAGGTAAAACAAGGCTACTGCTCATGACAATGATGCTTCCCAAATAAAAGTGTTAGCAAGAAATTAAAGAACAGAAGTGTGTGCAATTAAAGTGCACGACAAGGCACAAAGACAGAATACAAGGGTAAAAAAATGGCAGACAGTAGCCTGTAAATTTATAACAAGTCAAGTACAACACAAAGCACACATCCAGCACAAGGAGTGGAGTGTCAGACACAATAAAAACATCTATTTTCAAAAGCGTGCACAAACTAAAAAGAAATACTGGCTCAAAACACATTCATGGATTTAGAGTATACTGTTAGTTTCAAAATAGTTTTTAAAAGGCTGTATGTCAAGAAACTTGAACAGAAGAAAGAAAACAAGAATGCCAACCACTTACATCCATTGCAAGTGACACACCATATTAAAATTCCAATCAGAGTTTGACCAGTAACTAGATCTTGGTGTTTGTTGTTTTGCAGGGAATACTGAGAGTTAAAAAGAGATTCCCCCCCAAATTCTGGAAAAAAAATAGTTGAGTCAAAATATTTTGTTCCAGTTTTGACTTGAAAGTTTCATATAAAATAATGTAAACAAAAAACAATTTCAAAATGGAAAAATCAAAGTGTTCAGTTTTGAAGATGATGAAACTGTTTCAACACTATAAATTTTTCATTTGAAATGAACTTCTATCAGAAATCAATATGTTTTCATAAAGTGTTGCACTTTCCAATTGGTACTTTTTGATGGAAAAATGTTATGTCAAATTTCTGACCATCCCTACTGGCAACTTGCCAAAATATCAACTATACCATCTTCATCGAGGTGATACTTCATAATCACCTCTGCCGCTCAGTCCTATAAGAGGAATAATAGACATCCAAATAAAACAAAGGACACCAGGTCTTTGTTTCATGAAGACTCAGAATGACAATAGTAGTAATCTTGTGGTAGTAGAAAGAACACATGCCCACCAGTTGCAGAAAAGAGAGGGCAGCAGGTGGCAGATCCACCTTAGCATTTGAACAGGCCACTGTAAGAGAAACTGTTTTGAGAACAGAGGTGTGATCAGAAAAATCACTGAGGTTCAAATATCCTATACCCTGACCTCCTAGGAGCCTGAGGGAAAGCTTAGATTGTGGAGAAAACAATAAAATCCACTGAAGATTTATGGTAAGATTCTAAATCTTTAGAATGTATTGATTCTTTATGATGGGATTTGTATTGTCCATGACTGCTAAAGTTTTGGATCGATGCCAGAGAAATCACAATAAAATAAATAAAGATAAATGATTCAAAGCTGGAACCAGCTGCTATGTACAGAGATGAAACAGAAGCCAAATCAATAATTTTACATGTACAACATATATGAAAATGTCATACCCAGCAATCAGGTAATATATACTGTGTTTGAGAGACGAATAGCTTGGTACACAAAAAGTCTAGATCACAAAAGTACACTAAAAAATCCTAATGAGAAAAACAAATATTTAACTAAATCATTAAACAGCATTTGTCATTCCTGTTACTTCTTGTTAATTCTTTTTCAGTTATTAAAACACTAAGGATTTTTTGACAATTTTTTTTACAAGCAAAAATGATGTCTCTATTCAATCCGAAGGGTGCAGTATTCTTTCAATACTTTTTACTGAATCATTATAGAGTGTACATAAATTATCTAAATTTGTTAGAATACTCACTGTGCTAACAGGCTACTCTTACTTCCTCCTATCTATATTAAATGTATAGCTGTGATTTGGGGCTCCTCCAATTCCTTTTTTAAAGAGCAATTGAGGTTCTCCCTCATATTAGGAATAAAAGTCAAATCATCAAAGATTATAGTTGAGACCAAGGTCAGATCTTAAGTTTCCTTATTAAATGATTTCTGGGGTTGCAGTTGGAGGCTGTCTCCAACACCTACCAATTAAAGGGGTTGCCTAAGCGCCCTTTTGTATAACCATTTTCTTGCTTTACCTGTGATGAAAATACACTTTCGTCACCTTATTTACAATAAGCTTTTCATGCTATTTTAATTTCTTGGTTCATA
The DNA here is from genome assembly GCA_033296515.1 of Macrochelys suwanniensis. Classification (NCBI taxonomy): domain Eukaryota; kingdom Metazoa; phylum Chordata; order Testudines; family Chelydridae; genus Macrochelys; species Macrochelys suwanniensis. Next base: position 82,427,763 of record CM065779.1, read on the forward strand.
AGGTTTCATTATATAGTGGATTGTATCTGTATCTAGGGAAATCATAATTTTCACTTTCTAGGTAACCAACAGTATGCTTAAACTGACATCAAATCAGTACCATAGAACTGCTAAACCCAACTGCTCAAGCTCCCCTTTGCCTATAAACAAGATGTAGCCCTCCCCCACAATTCAGAATGAAAATAGCCACTTGTAGGAATCACCATCTATATTGGCCTCCTCTATAGCTCAGACTGCTTCTTTGAGTAGATTTCATCAGGTTCCCTTGATGAGTCCCCTACTTTCTGGGAAGATTTTCTCACATGCATTCATAAGGACTCAAAGTAACATCAGTACTTTCCTACCTCCATGGTGTCTCAGTCCCAGAGCACTTCACTGCAATGGGTCAGGCACAGACCCAGCAGTGGGAGCATCAACCCCTACATCCTCAGCAGCACGTAGATCTTGAGCTCCCCCCACCTCCTAAGATAGTCCTGCATTTGTACAGGAAAGAAGTAGCTGGACAAGAAAGGGAATTTGACACTTGGGAAGACAGTGTGGTGTGCAAAGCTTAGGGTCTCAGATAAACAGAAACAATACCATGTGACTTATGTTAACATCTAATGCACACAAGCACAGACACTGGCAGTAGGGGTGCCAATTTTGGCTGAACGTATTCCTGGAGGTTTCATCACATGATACAACCTTTAATTAAAGATTATTCTTTAATTCCTGGAGACTCCAGGACAATCCTGGAGGGTCGGCAACAACTAACTTGCAGTGAACTGTATGCAATCAATTCAGTCAAAAATATAGAGAGAGAAATCAATGAGATATTTGAATAATGAATACATTGCAGAAATTGTGGTCTTTTTGGAGACAGTCAGCTCTAGTGATATCCCCTTAAAGTGAAAAATAATGAGCAATTTCTCTAAAACAGACAGAATTGCCTGTTTTTAAAATCAGAGGGAATCTCTTCATTTCTTCAAGAGTAGATTTTACCTCAAATAAATATGCAAGCACTTACCAACTTGATTTGTAGAATGGATCAAAGAGTGGGCTTTTGCCCTTATTTAGAAATGTATTTATATTTTACTGTCTCCTTGATGGATGTGTTGGAGTTCCAAATTTGAATACCTAGGGAAAATTCTACTTTTAGATGATCAATCCTCAGAATTATTGGTTTCAAGATATGTGTGAAAACATAACCAAGCTAAAAATAAATATTTTCCCACTCATTTCACTCCCTTTCCCCCAAAAGGAGTATTCATAAAGGAAACTGGTGCTTCTAAGTAATGATGGATAAAATAATGCAAATGTAGCCCCTGGAAAGAACGGGTGTACACTTTCCAGAGTGCTAATGTCAAAGTTATCTCCGTCAACTCAACACCTAAGGAAAGGAATTTCTCACACCAGGGAGAATGGGAGCGAGAGCTGAGAAAATAAGGTCAGGAAATGCTTCTTGACAAACCATCTGAAATATTCACCACTCCCCCAAGTAGCAGAATCAGACATGCATCCAGATGACAAAAAGTATTACATATGTTAAAAGGCATTGCTTGTTCTCTAGGTTACCTTTTAAGATTTTTAATCATGCAACATACTTCTGTATACATTACTCAACATCCAGGACTGCAAACACTATCTTAACAAATCAAAAACTGCAATATTCCCTCAGTATTTATATGACAGTTTGAGTTTTAGCAATTTATCACAGTAATGAAAACGATGTAAATAAGGAAGGTGCTATAAAAGACCAATAGAGGCATATGATAATTGGTTTTAAGGGAAACTTACTTAAACATACTTTGAAATAAAAAATGTATGTATGATTCTCCTATTAGATAGAATGTGACAACATGAGTCTCTTTCTGCCCTCTCTCCTCCTCTGTGGATTGTGAAGAAACATGAGCTCCCAATTCAACCCTGTGGCTACAGGGCTAATGCAATCATGGGCATTTAGAGTAGGAGCAGAGAGGTTATTTTACCTCTGTTTGGCACTGGTGCAACTCTTTCTGGAACACTGTGTTCTGTTCTGGTACCCACAATTCAAGAATGACCTTGATATCTTGGAGAAGGTTCAGAGAAGAATCACGAGAATGACTAAAAGATTAGAAAACATGCCTTATAGTGATAGACTCACGGAGCTTACTCTATTTAGCTTAACAAAGAGAATGTTAAGGAGTGACAGGACTACAGTGTGTAAGTACCTACATGAGGAACAAACTTTTGATAATTGACTTTTCATTGTAGCAGACGAAGGTATAACAGAATCCAGTGGCTGGAAGTTGAAGCTAGACAGATTGAGACTGGATGCAAGGTGTAAATTTTTTTAACAGTGATGGTAATTAATGACTAGAACAGTTTACCAATGGTTGTAGTGGATTCTCCATCACTGCGGATTATTTTGGGGAAGTTCTATGGCATGTGTAATATAGGAGGTCAAATGAAGTCCCTTCTGGCCTTGGAATTATGAATCTGTGAACCCCCAAATATCTCACACAGTTCAGAATGCATTAATGCCAAGTAAATTAATTGTATTTGGTATTCTTGAAAGTACCTACCTATGTGCTTTAATACTAAAAGGAATCTCTAAAGAGTTGCTCATCTCAATTTCCCAAAAGAAGAGAATTTTGTAATTAAACAAAAACAGATCTGGCAAAATAAACAATCATTAAAGAGTTCCAATCGTACAGCACATGCTTTTCCTTTTAAGTTCGCTGAAGTTTAGAACAACTCACTTTGTAAAGTGTAGGCTAACCAGAGTTGAATAAACACAGCAGATGCTATAGCCTGCCACAGCAAGAGCATTGGCAGGAGGCCAAATGCAATTGTTCCTGTGGAAGCCAAACTGAGCTACCCAGGCAGTGGGTGCATTGGAGAAGAGAAGAGCAAGGAAGTCTTCTTTCTTATAGAACTATCTTTTTAAAAGTTTGGGATAGGACATTTTTTAGTATCCAGACCTATTTAATTTAAAAACCAGGCTGACAGTGAAGTGGTACGGGGAGGTGGGGGGGGTGGTGGTGGAGGGAATCACATGCGGAGCCACTAATCATCAAGGGGAGGGTTTGTTCATCCTTAGGGATTGGAATACACTTTTAATTTCTTCTATTTTTTTAAATGAAACCAAACATTTTGGAGACTGGCTTATGTGCCATCACATTGCAAAAGAAAGGAACTGTCTCCTGACCAGATGAGCAGCACTGCCACAGGAATGTAACATTAGCCAACACTGGGGAATATGCAAGATGGTGTACCAGATGTTATGATGAGAAGAAGAGGGGGAAGAGGTGCAATTAGTAATTTTAACATGAAAACACATATGGGGTGCTTGGAAGAAAGGAAGACAGCTCTGGGCAGGGCTGGCTCTACAGTTTTTGCCACCCCAAGCAATGAGAAAAACTGTCGCCGCCGAATTGCAGCCGCAGACGGCAAAAGGGAGAAGCTGCCGCCGATTTGCCACCGTGGCTGGCGGAACAGAGAAGCTGCCACCGAATTGCTGCCGCCGCAGAAACACTGCCACCCCTTTCTAACTGCCGCCCCAAGCACCTGCTTGGAACGCTGGTGCCTGGAGCCGGCCCTGGCTCTGGGAATGGTTAGAGAGAGAAAGGAGAGAGAAGCGAGATGACAAGCATGTGGCAGAGTTAGAAAGGTCTGGGAAAAGGGACAATGGAACCTTTGGAGCACAAAGGAACTAGAGAGGCTTGGAGAAGAAAAAGAGGTTTCCGGAAGTACTAGAAAAGGTTATAGGGGACCTGAAAGAATGGGGTCTGAGAACGTTTTAGAAATAATCATGGGAGACTGAGGACAGCTACTGTAAGTCTCCCCTTTCTGCCATTCCTTATAGTCAAATGACTTTCCCTGTGCCACTCCTCACCACGGCTAGTGTCTGTAAGGTACTTATTAGGGGATTGACTCAACTGTGAACTGCAAAGTTCTTCCTGCCTGCATTTCACAAAAGGTCAGAAAATTTCCTTTTCAAGGATGTACCCTACCTCAAATCTATCTAAGACTCAGATGTTCAAATTAAATGGAATTATAATGAATAGAGAAAAAATCAAAACCATATAGAATATCTAGTCTAAGACTCTGCAAGAGGTCATCTAGATTGGTACCATTCATGTAGTTACAGGACAAACAATCTCATATTTCTAGACCACATGGCCTTTCTTCCTTCTAACTACTTTCACAGGCAGTATGACTGAGCCATAGCCTCTCATTTCAGGTGTCTTGCATCATTTCTGCTGCCTTCTCACCTTAGCTTAGCTGACTCACAGCTCTTTCAGGGGTTTTCTTTCTGGCTTATTATTATACTCCCCAATAAGTAAGTGTCCCCACAGTGTTTCATGAGAAGGATATATTAGTATCTCACTCTCTCTCATGTCTTTCCCGTAAGCATTCACCATACCAGCTTCTGTATTGCATGAACAACATAGATTCCTGATTTTCAATAACTCTTACATAACAAACATTTCTTTTGAATATATAGTCACACAGTAGTTCCATCTCAGTCCACCTCATACATAATTATGCAAATAAACACTCACCCCATCCCCTTCAATGAAATTATGCATGTTATTCTTACCTACCACCCAGGCTTTTACACGTTAATACTTATGGCTTGGAGATGATGACATAAAGGTTATTTGCTTATATGTAAACTTCAAGAGATAAAAGAATTCTATGAAATCTACCATTAATTCTATTCTATATCCAGTATGAAATTATTGACAGAGTAAAGACTATTGAAAGTAGGTCTGATGAGAGAATTACAGTTCCATTTCACAGAAACTTCATGGAATGAAAATTATGGTTGTGTTTTGGTTTTTGAAGAAAACGTATTTTCGCAAAAGTGTTCCAACCAGATCTAATTTTAAGTTTTTACAACAATATAATGTGATGGGTATGCTTAAGTGTCTATATGATGTCTAGCACACTTTTGAGTGTTTATTGAATTAATAAATAATTAACATTGGTGCCCTTCCCTAAATGGAGGCTAATGAGTTCAGAGCAGAAAGCTATCTATAACATGATTCCAAAAGTCACTCGGCTACTATGATGAATATTAGGATTTGCACCTAAATCCCCTTTCTAAAATATATTAGAACCACTGGCTCCAAAGGATAACTAAAGATAATTGACCAATATCAGCAAATAAAAAGCTCTAAGGCCGATGGCAACAAAACAAGAAAGTTATATTTTAAGCATATATTTGGGAATGAGTGCAAATGTAGAATGACTAAATGAATATTCACATGGATTCATCCAATTAGAAAATAAGGACATACCAGGTGACCAATATGTCCAATGGGAAACTAACCAACACAGCTCACATTTCAGATATTGAATACTATCAAGTGGCTGCTCACATATGATTTACAAGTGAAGAATTAGTTACTAAAATATGTGGAGCCTACCATCGTTACTCACCTTGAGTTGTACCTTGGCTGAGAAGTAGACCCATTGATGTAATTAGTGCAAAACAACGCACACTTAGCAAAATATAGACTAGAGTCAAGTTGTGTGATTAGACCTACTACAGATATTTTCATCAGAAGAATAAACCCAAAGAATTTGCCAAAGTACAGTCTGCAGGTCAAATACATTTCAAAGACTTGTGTAAAGAAGCACATGACTGTTTATCTTGAATATGGAAGTGTGGTCTGTGATAATTCCAGGTTGAAGCATATACATTCTCTACTTTGACCAAGGCAGAAAGCTGCTTGCATGATGGAGGACTGCATTCTGGGACTACAGCTGTGTGAATAATTGATTTTTCAGTTTGTTGGCAGTTCCGGAAAAATTTTTTTGGAGTTAACTCCCCGCAAGTTTGGGGGGTGGGAGGGATTTTCTGACAAAAGTCGAAGAATCAGAAAAAATTTCAGACCACAGGCAATGATTCATTTTTGGTCAAATGTTTCATCTTTAAACAACCATTTTTTCAAATGAAAGCATAGGAAGTGTTGGATTCACAAAGCTAAGGAGATGGTGCCCCCTCCCCTCCTCAAACACTACTGACCTGGGATGTGGGAGACGTGTGTTTAAATACCTACCTCAGCAGCAAGGACTTGAAGTCTGAGTATCCTCAACACAGGTTATTGACTATTCTGGAGTGGGTCACTCCATCTCTCCTTTTGAAGCTGTTCCACTTGTTATAAAATAATTAAATATTTACTTGCAGAGAGAGGGATGGGAACCATAGTGTTCCCCTTCCCAGGTGATAGTGCCCCAAACCACTAAGCTCTAGAGTCACTCACTCTGTGGCCCACTGAATATTTAACTTTTATAAAAATTAGAACAGCTTCCCAACAAGACAGATTGAGATCTATATAACTACATATACTTAGCAGTGTTGATTCTTCCTTCTAAATTCCATACAAAAGTTATTTTTACCATAGGTTATGAGCAGCCTGCTGGTTAGGGCACTCATTGCGGTTATGGGAGACCTGGGGTCAACTCCCTTCTCTAGAGCAGTGAGTTAAACCTGGTCTCCCACCTAACTGCTGGGGTATAAACAGACCACTACCTACACCTCAGTTTTGAAAATAGCACTACATCCCCTTGCAAATCTATTCCCCCCAAAATGTTTCATTCTGGAAATGTCAAATGAACTATTTCAACACTTCTGATTCAACTTCTTCCCACCACTCCAACTAATACAATTTGCCAGAATTGACACAAATTTAGGAAAAAGTTTTGGTGAAGAAAGTTTTGTCCAGCTCTATCTAGGACATGTACTTTCTTCAGCCCACTCCAGATTCCAGTTCTGCTCTCACTGAAGGAATTGGCGAGTATTCCATGACTTCTTCAGTGATGCAGAATCAGGCCCCCATACATATTAAAGATGAAGGTGGCTGAATTCTGTTCTATTTGATGCAACTAAATATGGTGCTCAAGTCCCTGGCAAATGTCCAAGGTGGCACTCAGTTGGGAAAACAATGGCAACTTTATTGTCTAAATTGCATAGGTCTTGACATGGTTTTGTAGATTGACAGAGGCTTTTCTTTTGGTTCAGATCCAAAAACTCATCAAGTGTTTTATTAAGATTAATCATTTGTTTTCCCCACAGAAATATTTGGCAGTGTTGAGCCCTTCCTTCTGAATGCCATACAGAAATGATTAGTACCACAGGTTATGAAATATGACAGTCCTGTAGACAGATGGAGATTAGTCCATTTTCAAACCCCAGCTTTTTTCCTCTGGTCTGTACAACTTCCAGCTGCCTCAAGGGTTGAGTGATAAAGTACATGATCTTTCGCAGTTATTTTCAATGTGTATGTATAGTATATTGTTTATGATGCTTTCATGATATTTAGATGATCATAAACTATCAAGACCCATAACCAAAACTTCACTATAAAAATAACTCATGACAGAACAAAGCTTTTAGAGGATACTCAGTTATAAATTAGATAAAAGTGGTAAAGCTTATATTGACCTAGACTTCTTGCAATCATGTTTGGCATTGACTTTATTTTCAATTTTTATTCCCTCAGTAAAGGGTTAGAGCAAGAATAGATTTTCCTTCAGTTTTGTGAATGCCTAGGCAGAGTCAGGAAGAAATTAGTTTTAATGTGACTGTGTTATGATAGTGTATTATGGCCATTTCATATCAAATCATTTAAAAAAGGACATTTTATTGTCAATTTAGTGGCATAGACTTAAACCAAAAATATGGCAGGCTGCCTATTACTTTGAATTATTTTAATATGATTCAGCATTATATGGATTCTTCAGAAAAGGAATCTACTTACTGGGCAATTTTTTTTGTCTTTTATGGAAAAAGCCTAGGAAGAGGCAAATGACAAAGATAGCTTAGTAGAAATGTCAAATTCTTGAAGATATGGACTTCTACATATTGACTGTAGGCAATCAAAACCCAGTGGCCAATTAAAAAGCACCATGCACAGTCCTCATTAAAGTATACTAGGGGGGGTTACTTTTTGTTCACAATAAATTACACTTCAGTGGAAACTGATTTATGTTTTGCTGACAAAGTATGGTCTCAATGTGAAGATCTTTGATGTGATCTCTAGGGAGTCTAGGCTGAATTGAGCTGTTTCCATTTTCATACAAAGTTTTCTGACAAGGCTCATGTACCGTTTTTTAAAAAATGTGGACTGATTATATATGAGCACTTTTATTACTTGCTAGCAAAATACTGTCTTCATCAGTATGTTTTGACTATTTATATAAATAAGAAATTGTTTGTTGATTAAGGTGTTTTATAATAAAGCAAAATTTTAAAAGAAAACTAAATTAAACTGTGTGGATTAGGTTTTTATAAATGAGAAAATTAATCCTCTAACACAAATTAAAGTAATTGAACATTTTTTCCTCTTGTTTGAGAATATTTGATAAGTAGTTCCTTTACTTCTAATAAGTAAGTGTGGGATGCGTGGCCCAAAGTTAGCGGTTTCCCCTTAAAATTCAACTGATACATAAAAAAAAATCCCACCTTGTGAAACAAAATTACCAGACAAGGCAAGGAGATTATCTAGTTTTAAAAGGTAGTTGTTTCGTTATGCTTCATATACGAATAAGATGCCTAGACCTGTGGTACAGTTCTCCAGGAGGATAAGCCTCTGTAAGTGAAGTTTTTCCAAAGGAACTGCAGGCAGATTAAAGGCAAGGGAAGATTTCCTTAGGAGAAGTCTTGCTTCATACTATCAGAATGTAAAGATTTGGTTCCACGCCCTTGTGAGTATTCCATTCTGTCTGATGCCCTGTAGTTCAGAACCACTGAACAAACACAGCACATAGGTACAGAACTTAGTTGTTCTTCCTGGAACTCAGTGGAGTGTCATAATTAAAAAATATTTTTTAAAAAAGTCTTTACTTTTCAAAGATAACAATTAACTTTTGTGTTCTGCTTCAGCTACCATGATGGTCAAAAACTACTTTAGTCCTTTTGATCGACTGCTTCCTCCCCCACTCCTTGCCTATATAGTTTTTATCCAGGGCAGTGAAGTATAACCCAACCATTTGCATGGTAGCAGTATATTTTAGCCTAGAAAGAAGATGCCTGAGACACAGTTAATAGGGCTCTGGAGACACTCATCAGGCTAATTACCTGAGGAGCAGAATGGATTTTCTCTTTGATTTCAAAGTCTAAAAGAAACTGCCTACCTTTCTCTTCATAAAGAAGACAGTGATCCCACCTTCAGGGCACAAAATGCAGTAGGGTTGAACTGGAAGAACACTGCTATGGAACAACTGAAATGTAATCCAATACTCTTTCAATATGGAAAAATACTCTGAAGGATTTTAATATATTTTATTATACATTGGACAAAGGTATATATATATATATATATATATATATATATATATATATATATATATATATAATCTGGCTAAGTGTGTCAAATCCCTTTCTACTTGTTAAGCCACAGAATAAAAGCCTACTGCTTCTACTAATGCACTGAGTCACTCCTTTAGCTCACCTGGCAGCAGCCTATGCTTTTGTGCTGAAGGTTTCAGATTCAGCCTCTGTTGATGACCCAGGGTAGCCTTTAGATTTGCATTACATTGCCAACTATACACTGAATGAAATTATGCAATTTTGTGTTCTTATTACTATTACCCTTGACTTCCACTGCTCTCCCATGTTCTTTCAATTAACTTTTATGCCCCAATCACATCTCGTCTTTATTTAGATTATAAATGCTTTCTTGCAGGGCCTATCTCTTCTTTACGTATATTTCTTATCACAATTGGATTCTTATTCCAATTAAGGTTACAGGTATTAGGATACATTATTACAGTAAGTGCCATTCATTGGTACTTAAAGTGCAGGAAGCATGGGGAATCTTCACAGGGGCAAGTTATTTTTAGGCTGGTTTTTTGGAGGCAAGGAAAGTGGTGATTTTTTTAGGTGAGTTGAATCATAATCATTCTTTCATTCCTGCTGCATAAGATTATATGTAAGAGATAAGGGAAGGCACAAAATGCTACTCCAGTGCTCTCCGTTGAAAGAATATTCAGTTCTTTCCCACCTAGTAATGCGTTCACTGAACTGGAGGGTTTCAGTTCTGGAGTTAGTTGTGATATCATTCTCTGCATGAGACACTTAACTTACAAAGCACACTATTTACCATGAGGGGGTAGGGAAAAAAATCTTGTGGCTTTGACTGCAATGAATAATGTTTGTCTTGGTGTACTAAAGTTGCTTCAAATACACTTGTGCCTTTCTGAGTAAAAAACCCTCAGATTGAAAATAGGCATAATTGACATACCAGCAAATTAAGTGCACTAATAGAATATGGCTAGTGATGGCAACCTCAGTGAAACTACTTTGCTGCCCAAAGTTACTCATGTTTGCAGGATTGGTACCTTCATTTTGATTTAGTCTTAAGGAACAATGGCAACATAAGATAATTTTTTCTCCTAACTTTTAATAGGGTGGTGACTCTTAAAATTCTATCAAAATAGTGCAATTCAGTACTTGATTGTGGCTGTATCATCACAGTTCCCACTGTCCCTCCACCTTCCTCTTGGGCTCCCAGAGAAAGAAAAATATTTAAAGGAAATCAGAATGTCTTTTTAATCAAGACACCATTGTTCATGTGGAGGGGAAAAAAAATAACAACCCAAAACCAAAAAGAAAACTCCTTATATTCTTAAGCCCCCTGCCTTAAGGTAACATACTTTGGCTCTGAGACCGCTTGAAGACTTCTAAGGGCCAGTATAATCTGTAAAAGGTATTCATGTGAATAAATGTTTGCAGGATTAGAGACTAATCTAGGACCTAACACCATTAGCATAATTCTATATAATCTATTGTAACCCTTCTGCCAGGTGAAGTCAGCAGCAACAAGAGCTAGGTTCAATATCTAGGGTTTTCTCTTAATAATAGACAGAGCCCTCTCCAGCCCATGGCCAGTAACCTGGGAAAATTGACCACCGCCCCCGGGTGCTTCTAAGAGACAACATTTCCCTTCTCACAAACACTGAGCCTATGTATAGACAAGAAAACAATAAAAATGGAAAAGGAATCCAGCATTAATTTGGGAAAACACCACAACAATTCAAAAGCATATGACCATGAGCAAGCACCCACCCAAAAGCATATTGAGCAGTGTCCTTTGCCTCAGTTTCTCACCTTGCAGTGTGAAATTCCAGCGAACAAGTGTTCCTTTAACATGCCACTCCCCTCTCCCTCCACTGCACCCCACTCACAGTTGCTGTCATTGGTTAGTGAAGATCCAGAGTTCAGCGGTGTATTCATGTGAGTTCACCTTCCACCCCTGCGGTGGGGGAAAGGAAAGGCATTGAGCAACACCTGAGCTGCTGTGGCCACTCTTTATTCTGTTATTGCTGCTGTTCATTCTAGTGCCACTGCCACCACATCATATTCTGATGAGTTTTAGTTTAGGGTGAAACCCTCAGTTAAGGCAGGTAAAGTACAGTTCTGCTACACATGTAATAAGGATAACATTTCATTCCCCTGCACTCAGTACTAAAGTGATTTATAACCCAACACCAGCCAAAAGTGATAATTTTGGCCAAGGGGCTCCATCATGCTGTACACCAGGGTAGAGTAGGCGTGTCTATGCAAACATGGTCTGTTTCTCCTAGCTCTTCACTAGATGTCAGGGGAATTTTCTGCTTCTTAAGTTTTACATATTGAATATTTGTACATGACTAGAAATAAGTAATTAAAAACAAAATAAGAATAGTTGAGTAAAAAGATTAAGACTACCATCTTGGCTCTTTGGAAGAAGTAATGTGTGTTTTCTAGTGGTAATAAAAGTGAATAGCTAGAAGGAAGTAATTAACCTGATTTCCTCTATTTTAATGACCTATTTTAATTGAAACTATGTACCCACAGTACAAAGAACATTATATGCAATAATATATTCATAGATACATATCAATTACTCAGTGATACCATTCAATCCATTATTAATTTAATCTTAAAGAGGAAATGGAAGATAACTAATGGCCAAGTTATTATCAATTAATATGCTGTAAGACCCAGAGTCTGTCTATTGGTTTTCCCCCTGCCTTTTTAGAGGTCCAGTAACTTTGTGTCACGTCATCCCCAAATCAAGGTGACCATCCAGCATCTATGAACTTAATGGACAAAGTTTTCAAAGACTGCATCTTTGTCCATGCACAATTTTCTCCCATATTTTTGCTCCTTTTTACATGACTAGGTATCTGATTGTAAGTAGAAATCATATAGTCAAAGGTGCAAGTACACTACTTTCCATCTGCACAGTAAAGCATTTTTGCAAGTGCAGCACTGCAGGAGCAAATTGCACCTGCATAAAGAGACCGGACTCACTTGCAAATTTACCCGTAATCAGCTGATGGGAATAGTCAAGACAAAAAGAGAAGGAGATTAGAAAGATACCTTCCTTCTCTTAATAGAGCTCATGAATCCTGTGTCAAAACCAACTTCTCTAGAGATTTATTTATAAATGGGTACTTGTTTTGAAGCCAAGGGGCCCCAACCCTTACACAAGCAAGGATGGGATACAAACGCAGTGCAGTCATGGGTGGTGGGGAGCAGCATAGAAAAGCAGCAGTGACTCTGCTGCATGCTCCCTCCCTTTCAGGCCATGTAGTAGAGCCATCAGGATTTTTTTGACAAATTGCTTTCTGATCACAAAATGCTGAATTGTCCAAAAAAAAACCCCCAAAACCCCCCCCAAAACCAAAGAAACAAACAAAACCCCCCTATTGTAGGGAAATAGTGGTTAAAAAAAATCAATTTCCCTTTTTTTTTTTAAGTGAAAAGTTTTGAAATTCATTTTCAAACGGAAAAAGTTGGGTATTTTGTGTCAAAGCAACATGGCTTAAAATAATTTAATTTATAGTAGGAAAGGAGTAAAAAAGGTCAAATTTGAAACAAGACATTTTGAAATGATCAAAACTAAGCATTGACTGATAAGATTCAAATATTCGAGTTGAATTTTTGTCCTGATTCAGGATGGGAATTTTCAAAGTCTCAAACATTGGGATGGGAAAACTGCTTCCTTCTTACCCAGCTCGACAGAGTAGACTCTCCACAGCCAGTCCATGTGATTGGGGCTGTGTACTGGGGGAAGTGGGCAAGGGGCAGAGCTGGTTCTAGGAGCAGTGGGAATGAGGAGCAGCATTTCTATTACATATTCTCCTTAAAGTTTCTTTACATTAACCTGCCCCTGCACACTAAATAGAAGTACCCTGGGAATGCTGAGCAGAGCCCAGTCTACATGTTTTTAAAGAGACTGAGGATAACTTCATAAAGTGATCGACCTGCTGAGGAAACATGTAACAAACCAGAAGGAACATTATGATCATCTGACCGCCTGCATAACATAGGCCATAGAATTTTACCCAGTCACTCCTGCAGATAGCTCAATAACTTGCAGATGAATTAGAGCATATATTTCATGCCTGCAAGTCATGGATGATTGGTCTGACTGGGAGGTAGAGTGCTCAGGGAAGCACTTTGCCTCCAAATCAAAGTGATTCTAATCCCCATGTATCAGATATTTAAACTCAGTCCTTTACACATTAAATATTATTCTCCATTACATATCAGCATGCAATTTTACCCTTGATAAACACATATAACTTCAATTTACAATTTTGGGAGTGATCTACATATATAAGGGAGAGAACAGATTTCTTAGAACAGAACAGCAGAGGAATTGTTATACTGGATAAGATCAATGTCTTCATTTCAAGACATGCCAACAATGCATTACCTGGAAAACCCTGTGATTCAAGTATTTGTTTTGGCAGAAGCATTCAGCTCATCTTGCCTTGTATCAAATTGTAGCTCTACAGGCATTTCCAGTAAAAAGAATTAGCATGTCCCCCACCCAAAAAGTGTTTTTAAAGAATCTGGTGGTTTAAAGCCTTTTAGAAAAATAAAGAAAAATATCATTTAAAGATGAAAAGTTGAAAACAAAATAGATGCACTCTGTTATCACCACAATAACTTATTGCTGAACTATGACACTCTATAACTTCCAGGGGAGAGTTACAGATTAGGGAGAAGAACAAATCCTTTAGAAATTATGTTCTGTGGTGGCCAGATTATCAAAAAGGAATAAAACACAATATATTAGAATTTAATTTTAGAGAACTGCTCATACCCATGGTATTGGGCATAGGTGCTGACTTTCGTTGGCGCCGGTGGGTGCTCGCGCCCCCGGCCCTGCCCTAACTCCACCCCTGGCCGCACCCCTTCCCCAAATCCATGCCCCCGCCTCCTCCCCCAGGGAAAAATTGGTGGGTGCTGATCACCCACCGGTAGCTCCCTGCCGGCCAGGGCTGGTGCAAGGAAGTTTTGCGCCCTAGGCGAAACTTCCTTGCACCAGCCCTGCACCTAGGGTGACCAGATGTCCTGATTTTATAGGGACAGTCCTGATTTTTGGGTCTTTTTCTTATATAGGCTCCTATTACACCCCACCCCCAGCCCGATTTTTCACACTTGCTTTCTGGTCACCCTACCTGCGCCCCCCCAACTAATGCCGTCCCCGCCCACAGCAGCCAGCTCCCCCCTGCAGCTCCCCACCCCCTGCGGCGGCGGCTCAGTGGCCCGCGGGGGCAGGCGGCTTGGTCCCCTGCCCACCCGCGGGTCATGGGGGCAGACTCAGCCCCCCACCCGAGGCAGGAGGCTCGGCCGCCTGCGGGCTGCGGCAGCAGGTGGCTTGGTCCTCTGCCTGCGGCGGCAGGAAGCTTGGCCGCCTGCCTGCAGCAGGAGGCTTGCTCCCGGTTGCTGCGGCCCCCCATCTCACCCTGCCCGCAGCAGCTCACCTTGCGAGCAGCTCCTCGCTGGCATCCTCCCTGCTGTGCTTTCCCCGCCGCCCCGCTCAACAGCTGAGAGGCAACGGCTGGGCTAAAAAAAGCCGCGGCGGCCATGGCTTTTGCTGGGAGGCGGGAACCGTCTGGAAGGTGAGTTGGGTGCGGGTGGGGGGGCTGGCGGGAAGCTGCCGGTGGGTGCTCAGCACCCACCAATTTTTGCCCGTGGGTACTCCAGCCCCGGAGCACCCACGGAATCAGTGCCTATGGTATTGGGAAGTAATTTACAAAATAATGGTAAAATACTGGTAGTGAACCAGTCACTGAGAATGGAGTAGTCATTATAGGTCAATGTTTCAAACAGGTCACAACATGCCCCATGAATTTTCAGTTTGATTGCTAGGCCACTAAACTTTGTTTCCACCAGTAACTGTACTTGGACAACTGCAGATGCAAATAACTGTGGGTAGAAAATTCTGGATACATTATTAGAAACTGTTTTTGAAATGTTGGCCTTGTATGTTTAGCAAAGGCTCATGAATAGCCTTATATATTACAACACTTTAAACATAAAACTGAAAAAGGGAATCTTATTCTCAACACTGGGGTTTTTTTAGTAGGGTTTTTTGAAAAGCAGGAGGGGAGTTGAAGTATTTTACTATGTTTTTTGTGGTGATTTTCCCTTCATATTTCAAGTTCTGATTTATTACACGATGTAGGGGAACTTTTCAAATGAAACATATCTATATCCGTACCTAATTTCAGATATTGAAATAGGGGATTCAATGAGATAAATGAAATGGAGAATTGTTAGAGCCCATTTGCAAGCAGACAGGCTGTTCTGCCGGTCACCAAGAAAGCCAGCAGCTCTCCTAACCACTTTACAGACAGGAATAAGTAGGAAAAAAAGGCATTTTCTTACTGGTATGTGTGTGTATCTGCATGGTACTTTCCCTGGGTACTTATGGTAAATTTATATCAATGGAGCTAGATATGGTCTATTCCAGATGTGACTAAACTATTTTGGAAAGGGTATTTAAATAATTGTTTTTTCTAGGCTGCTAGATAGCTACATTTTCTAAAATTACTCTGGCTCCATCCCTCCCATCCGCCTTTCCTGTCTTTAGGATTGTGACTGATTGAAATGATGGTAGATGCTATGGCTCCTTCACTACTTCCAGCAGGGAACTTTCTCTTTTTCCTTCTTCATTTGGACAAATAGAGGATCCGTTTGCATTCTGGCAGTCCAGTCAGGGCCGGCTCTGGCTTTTTTGCTGCCCCAGGCAAAAAAGCCGCTGGCCGCCCTTTCCCCTGGCCCGCCGCTCCCCTAGACAGGGCACTGTCGGGGAGCGCAGCACGGCCGTCCCTCGCTGCCCCGGCCAGGGCGCCGGTGGGGAGAGCGGCTCGCCTGCGTCCCCACTGCCCCAGCGGTGAGTGCGGCACAGTCGCCCCCCGCTCTCCCGGCCGGGGGACCGGCAGGGAGAGCGGCTCGCCTGCGTCCCCGCTGCCCCGGCGGTGAGCGTGGCACGGTCGCTCCCCGCTCTCCCGGCCGGGGCGCCAGCGAGAAGCGCGGCTCTCCGGCGGCCCAGCTCTCCTGGGCGGGGAGCGCAGCACGGCAGTTCCCCGCTGCCCAGGCTGGGGCGCCGGCGGGGAGAGCGGCTCGCCCGCTGCCCCAGCGGGGAGTGCAGCATGGCCGCCCTGCGCTGCGCCGGCGGGGAGAGTGGCTCGCCCGCATCCCCGCTGCCCCGGCCGGGGCGGCGGAAGGAAGAGCGGATCGCCCGCGTCCCCGCTGCCCCGGTGGGAAGCGCAGCACGGCCGCCGCCCCAGGGCGCCTAGAAGAGTGTTTTAAATTAAAAAAAATAATAATTAAAAAAAAATCCTCAGCGCCGCCCCCCTCCAGGTGCGGCCCCAAGCACATGCTTGGTTGGCTGGTCCCTGGAGCCGGCCCTGAGTCCAGTCACCATACACATAACTGTTCACAGCAGGATCAGGTACTTACTGTCTATTTATTTCTTCCCTCTTCTTTGTCAAAGTGCAGAATTATATTCACAATCACACCATTCTAAAAAAAGAATTTACAGGAAGACTTATCACACCATCTTTTAATAAAGATTTTAAAAAGCTAGAAGGCCTATTACTCAAAGCTTGCAATGAACTAGAACCCCAATATAGGCCCCTGATATGGCCATGTTCTGTTTTCCCCTTCTCCCTATACTCAATTCTTGGATTTATGCCAGCAAAATACCGATGATACATACAGTGAAATTTACTAACCTAAGAACCCTATCTTGCCTTGCTTGTCTTTTCAATTTAGCCTTTACTTTGATGTCTATCTACCTATCTACCTACAGGTTGTCTACAGTGCTCATCACCCTTTTCTAAACTCACCTTTCATTTCTCCATTTCTCTTTTATTTTATCACCACTTTTCTTTTAAGATCTTTTCAGTATTTTATATTTTTATTCTCCCTTTGTTTCTTCTTTTCTTTCTACAGAAAGAATAACTCTAATACAAAGGTAAGTTTTTCGTTTGTGTTTTGTACTTTCTGACTCTTCTGTTATCTCTATTCTCTGTCTTGCTTCATATTGTTTGGACCATTCTTTTTTCGATCACCTCTGGCTTAAATTTGGTCTCTCCCCAGATTTTTCCCTCCCTGAATCCTTTTTAAATCTCATTTCAAATATTCAGATCCAGAGGAGGCAGCATTCAGAAACAAATGATTTGGCAGGTGAGGAATGGTAAGTCTGCAATAGTGAATAGTTTCCAATGGTAAGCCAAGTTATTCAAGAACATTCAATAGACTTCTCAGACAAATGCTCACTGTTGTCAAACAGTGGAACAGACTGTTACTGAATGGGGACTCCCAGGATATTGTCTCCTGCCCTCAAAGAAATCAAGCTCAATTCAGAAAGGGTATCAAACAAATTCACAACCTGATTTTTGGATGTAACAAGTGATGTGATATAACCGGGCTTGCAAAATCTCTTGAGGATGTGAACAAGAGACTGTCTTCAAGATTGTCTGGCATTGTGGGCCCCTCAAAAGAAAAAAATTAGACTATTGAGGTTCCATATAATGAACCTAAAAAGTGTTGCCTGTAAAGGAAGGACAGATTTTGGGGGAGGGGGATATTTCATAGCAATGTTCTTCAGGTTGAAGGGCTGTCAATTCTCCTTAGGAGACTATGTTGTACAAATGAGGGTGTGATTCCCAGCTTGCATACACATACTCATGCTAGCTCTCATCAAGCTATCATGAGTATAAATAGCAGCAGTGGCAGCACGGCTTAGGAGTGCTGAATACAAACGTGCCTGAAACCAGTGAGTACATACCTGGCATGGCTAAACCCTGCTGCTGCTGCTGCGGTCACTGCCTGAACTGCTGTGGCTACACAACTGTTTATACTCATGCTAGCTCAATGAGAATTAGCATGAGTATGTATATGTGAACAGGGAATCACACACCTAATCTGTAGTATAGATACGGCCTTAGTTTCACAACATGATAGATGAAGCCTTGACATGACTGTGGCTTTATTAAGCAGACTAAAAGAATTAGACAGTGTTCCTTCCTGCTAAGGGTATCCTGGATCTTGACTTTCCTGATCAAGCATATTTCCTACATGAGAAAGCAAAAGAAATAGAACAATTCATGATGGTGATTCAAAGCCTGAATTTCTTAGCACTGGATTACTATCAGCACCTGACAGACTAACTTTGCAAGGAAAGAAGTTAAAGGAAATTTTAGTATCATGATAATACTGTCATGGTGAAAAAGAAAGAAGAGCCATTACAAGAATATTCTGTTAAATTGAGAAGCATTAAAAGTAGAACACCCAGCATCCAACTGACCTGCAAAAATAAAAAGTAATCATCTTGTCTGGTCACACTGTACTGATGCACAATAAGGCTTGGATGTTAACCAGAGACTTGTCAGGGAGATTAGGCAATGTAACAACCAACTGCCATGGAGATGCTACTTTAGCACAGATATTAAAGAAAATGATCAGCCTCAATATATAAGGAAAGTCTACACATTGAACTTTTTAGAAACTGTATCCACAGAGCTTATGGACAAATGTGTACTACATAGAGGCTGGTATGAAGAATTCAAGATAGAAACAGTCATCCAAACATTAGTATGGGCTGTCCAAAAAATAGTATGTCAACATTAAACTTTTTCACTTCAATTTAATTGATCACCTGTTAACCCGAGGTACTTAACAAGTGGACACTTGTTATATTTTTGTTGTGAGTGGCACATTTGTTCCTAATCCTAAAAGTCAGCCATGAGCAAAGAACAAATGTTTATAGCTTTATTAATGTGGACACTTCCCATATCTTTTAATACCTCAAATTAACTGGCAATCAATTAACTTGTGGGAGAAGTGACTAGTGTAGACATAATGTGGAGAAACCCAGAAGTGGCTTCTGAATCAGAGAGATATAGGAAAGAACCATACCATACAATCTAGAAAAATAAATTCACATAGCCATTTTGTCTACCATTAGAATAGGTACAGGCCCCATAGTTCATTGCTCAAAATTACTGTAAAGGAAGCAGGTTTTCCCACAAGGGCAAACAAACTAAGTTGGTTCCCCAGAAGATAATGACTAATCCCTATGTAGTCTACTTATACTAGTTCCTATAGAAAAACTGTTTATTGTGCCCATTAGTCACAGAAAGGCCTCAATTCATTGCTTGTTAAGATATCTACCTATTAATTTTTTTGTTAATTTGAAACAAAATCTTAAAACTTTTGCTTAGTTAGTTGACACCACTACTACAGACATGACCAACCCTTATGCCAGTTCATAAAGGGCATTATAACATAGCCTCCTCTTCTGGAGCATCACAAAAAGAGCTGCACCAGAAATACTTGTTCCTCAGGTCAATTTGAAAGTTCTCAGGATCTGCAATTTTTGGACTCATTTGGTGGGTAGTACTTCTTATTTTATATCTAAATTACAGGTTTCTCTCTTCTTCTATAAAGTCTGTTTCTTTTTACAGTTTTAAGTATGCTTCATGGACTTCAGTACTTTCAGGCACCAATGCTCATCAAACAGCTATGGATATACTAAGTAATTTCATAGAATGAGATAAAGACACTTAGATACATAGCACTGTTAAACTCTGTTCTGTTTTTGTTTTTACTGAAAACAATTTTCAGTATTAACTTCGATTGAAAAAGTTTCAGAGTAGCAGCCGTGTTAGTCTGTGTCAGCAAAAAGAACAGGAGTACTCCTGTTCTTTTTGATTGAAAAAGAAGTCTTGTTTTTGCAATTAGATATGTTCAATAGTCGGATAAGAAAGGCTCAGAATGTACAGTATCTGCATGTTTTCTCTAAGATGTGTACACTTGTCATTCATGCAGCTTTTGTTGTCACCCTATCTGAAAGCTGACAGGGAAATGTTTAGCATAGTCACCCATGCTTGTGATAGTATCTTGAGTTTTGCAATATTAAGTAGCTTTCTTTAAGCTGTTTTTTTATCTCAGGGGAAGCTGGAGCCCCCATGCAAATGTTTTCCCTTATTAAAAATGGCCACCATAATCCATTATTCTCAATGTGAATGAATCTAGGCTACCCTCAGTTAATATGGCCACCAGTTCCCTACAGCCTTCCCAAAGGAGAGGGGGAACTGGAAGAGAGAACAATAAAGTGAGAGGTAGTACAGTGCGGAGAAAAGAATTAGGAGCAGGGAAATACAACTTAATAAAGGGGAGGACAAAAAGGGGAAGGAGGAAAAAACACAAATTCCCCCCAAGGGAGGCATCCATCTCTTCCACTTGCTACCCCTCCTACAAATGCTCACCTATTTCAATTCACTGACTCCTGCAATATACGTCACTGAAACCAGGAAACCAGGTCATTAGCCCATGACTTCCTTCATGCTTTCCTTTGCCCCCATCTTCAACCATTACACCAGCAGCTCTGGCAGATGTTGCTTCTCTCAATTCACACAAGTGTCAGTGGGGAATCACAGACCATGCTGTTGAGTTAAAGAATCATGTAGTTAGAGATAGAATATACCTATTTAAATCATTCAGTCCCCAAACAGCACAGAATTGTTCTTTACAGTACACTTTTAGTGCTTTGCCCAGACTCATTTTAAAACCCACAAATATTAGGGCTTCCATCATTTCCCTCAATTATCTCCTTCCTTCAAGCACCATTAATTTTTAACATTTTTTTACTGTGGCTATTCCACAGTCTGAGGGAGAAGGACAAGGAGTATTCTGGATTTTTTTTGATGAGAGAAAAGAGGTCTATGTGAAAGGTGGTAAAAACATTCAGCTACCTCTTTTCATAGTGGCTCTTTGCACTACAGTGAGGTTATACTGGTTATAATGTTATAGAAAGGTAGTTAGCAGGTTTAGGATCTAATTCTGTGGCTGTTGAAATCAGTGGCAAAGCTCCCATTTTTCTCTGTTATCCTTAGACCCTAAGGGACAACACTGCAACAATAACCACTTTTTTGGGGGGACCAAGCTAATTTATTATCTTTCTTTAAGTTCTATAGGATTCTTCCATAACCTTTCTATAGGTTCTCTGAACCATCCTCTAGAATGTAATAAAAATTACATCCCTGTTGTAGAATACAGGGTAAAAACACAATAGAGAAGTTATCATTCCCTGTTACACTAAGATTTTAGAGGGATTTATACAACCCTACAACATTTCTAGACTGCTAGTTCCATTCACCTCTAAAGTGTTCCCATAAGAGAGGTTTGAAAAGTGTTCCCCATAAACTCCTTCCCTCAATATGCTTTTCTGTTAATACCAGACAAGCATGTTATTTCTGTATTTTTCTATTTGTTTTCATTTATGATTTTATTCTTATTTTTTCTAAGTTCTGATTAAATAGATACCATTCCCCTCATTTGACTATTTAATTGGTACTATTACTCAGATACATGCATAGCTAACTATTTTTCTGTATCTTTAAAAAGGCCTTACAGATTTTCATTACTAAATCCGATGTTCTACAGTTTTTCTATTCTGAATCTGTCTTCTGAGATGTTTTACTTTTTCAGCTACAACAATATGCAAAGCTCTCTTCCACAGTGTGCTCAGCCTATATGAAATTCCTGTTTAGTCACATACTTCAGTATTAAAACAAGCTGAATAAAACATAATTCCTAACAATTATAATGTGTTAATTTGCAGACTAGAAATAGTCTTGAAGTCCAACACTCAGATTAAAAATGAAAGCTAAGTTATTCAAAGCACTCAGCAGAGCAGTTGTTTCATACTGACTAGCTAGTCAACAAACCCTGAATAATAAGTAAATCGCAGAAAAGAATAGATGTAGGGGGACATTATATATGCCTGAACAAATATATATTCAAGAGATTTCAATAATGTTGGCTGCTCCATCAATTAAGCAATAATGATCACAACTCAATGCATTTCCTAGGGATTAATAACCAATGGGGAGAATTAATGGCCCAAGGTGAACCTGAGGGCTATTAAGCCGTTTAATTCCCCAAGAAATCCATTAGGATGAGATTTTTTGCCAGTATAACAGAACAGCATACCAGTATATTCTTTCCTTTTTTCTGTTTTATTCTCCACTACATGTATGCAACATGAGTGCTTTCGCTTTACCTGGCCTGTCTGGAGAATCATTGTCCATAACATTAGTCAGCCTGGTTTGCTGTTTGTTTTCTGAACCTTTCTTTTCATTTACAACCATCATCATGCTTTTGTCACCTTATTCACAATGCCTAAGAGAAGCAATCTTCTCTGAACAGGAAACTCGGGAACATTTACAGAAATATTTTTAAATTGATAAACAATTTCATGTGAGAGCAAGGACTTAAATTGAACCTGAAAACTGTGTTGAGTATTTGGTCGGGGGGGCTGGGGGGAAGACTATCAACTATCCCTGGCCATTGCATAGGGATAACTTAGCCTGAAAGATTTCTAGTTACAATATAAACAAGGGAAGAAGCTTTAATGGATTTATTTTAATATCTAACTTTTCCATAAATTCCAAAAGATTTTAATAAGGATTAAACCAATAAAGTTCTATGGAAGTATTCTAAAATATCATACAAGTAAGTAGATCATAATTTCTATAGGGGTTTTTATCATCCAATAGTATTGAATTTGTTTCTACTAAAGTATTCATTAGGATTGTTAAATAAAGCTCTCTGGAAAGGATATATACCAAGCATCGACAACCTTTGGCAAGCGGCTCGCCAGGGTAAGCCCCGGCGGTCCGGGCCGGTTTGTTTACTTGCCGCATCCGCAGGTTCGGCCGATCGCGGCTCCCACTGGCTGTGGTTTGCCGTCCCAGGACAATGGGGGCTGCGGGAAGTGGCGGCCAGCACATCCCTTGGTCCGCGCCGCTTCCCGCAGCCCCCATTGGCCTGGGACTGCGAACCACGGCCAGTGGGAACTGCGATCGGCTGAACCTGTGGACATGGCAATTAAACAAACCAGCCTGGCCTTCCAGGGGGCTTACCCTGGTTAGCCGCATGCCAAAGGTTGCCAGTGCCTGATAAATACCATACACTCCAAAATAAAAATGCAAAATTGTCGGGTTGTATTTTATTATGAAGAAAACAAAATAAAACACAGTTAGGTTCCAAATAGCAATCAACACAAATGTGAGAGAGTAAGAGAGGCTAGCAATTTTATATGTGATTAAATGTGAAATGAAGAAGTTCCATTTTTAAAAAGTATTGCTTTATGGATGAGAGCAGCAACGTCAGGGAAAAGGGAAAAAAGGACATGGAAAATGTTGGGTTTAGTGTGCGGGTGCTGAGTGGTGTTGATGGCCTATGAGACATAGGAGGTCAGGCTAGATGACTTGGTAGTCCCTTCTGGCCTTAAATTCTATGGTTATGTTGTAAAGGACAAAACTGAGTTGCTCTCCATGACTACACAGGAGACTAAAGGATATAAGGTATTCCTTACTCCCTCTGCTGTGTGGCCTTCCAGCATTACTCTTTTGTATGCAGTGGGGATAGCAAAATCCACAGGGCAGCTACGAGAGCTGAGAAAACACCTTTTTTTTTTTTGGTTTGTTGGCAATTTAAAAAAAAATAGGAAAAAAAATCAGTTTAGGGTCAAAGTAAAAATAGTCATTTCAGGTTGAATGAAAAATTTCATTTTAGCATTTTAAAAAATAAAATGGAAGGAAATTTAAGAATAATTTTGAACGAAAAAGTTTTGGTTTGAAAATGTCGAAACAAAATATTTTGACTTCTTTGGAATTCAGCAAAACTGATGGGAATTAGTCAAATGTTTGGGTGTTGCCAAGTGTTCTTTTTCCCCTGAAAAAATGTTTTGTCCAAAAAATTTCATCCAGCTCTAGCTACTACTTCCCCACGTGGGTGGGAAGGGAGTGGATGAAGAAGGTAGAGAGGGTGGGGAACCTTGACTCTGCTTCCCCACTGCACTGGCCTGAGTTGGCCCTTAGGTGAAGTAATCTACTTGTGTTGCAAGTCAGAAACAGACTACTCCTCTTTCCCTGACCATTCCTGAGTCAGTGCAGCTATGTCACCCTGTACTCAGGGCTACAATCAAAGAGAATCATTATCATCCTTGTTCTTTCATCTCATCATCAATGGGAAAGGAGGTTTTTTAAAAACATATTTGGAAGAAATATACATCTTTGTAAGTGTCCACATTTTTCTGCACATGCCAAAGACAGAATAAAGATGCTGTGGTTGTTTAAAGATGGACGTATTTCTCCAAAATTTTCTTCCTCTCCCTCTTCCCGCTGTAACACCTTAAGAAATGTTTGAAATGTAGTGCACTGTTATTTAACTGTTAAATATGGTTATTAGCTGTAATGTCTGATTCTAGTTATTTGAATGTAATGTATCTGCTTTGTGATGGTCAACTTTTTAATTCTCTCTTTTTCCTTAAAATGACATCTTTAGTTTTGATACTATTTGGATATGATTATAATAGATGTTTGTATAGATTATGTTGATTTTTTCCCCTTGTGGTACTGATTCACTATAACTTTGCAATGATAAATACTGGTATAATAAAAAATCCAGAATAATCAGACTGTGTCACAAAAGCTGCTAGCAGCACACTACACTTGTATGATCCTCAGTCTAGTATCTCACCGTATTTAAGAGATTTTATCCTCACAGAACCCTATGAGGAGGGAAGGACTATCCGCATTTCAGAGGTGGGGATCTGAGGCAAGTGGCTGATCAAGTAACGTAGCCAAGGTCATAGAGAGAGCCTGTGGCTAAGTACAGAAATGAACCCATCCCTATTGAGTCCCAATCCAGAGTCCTTCCATTAGGCTGTCCTTCCTACTGTCAAGTCAATGAGAAGCCCAGACATGGTAACTAGAGAATTGCAGCTGGCACATTTCTCAGCAGTGAGTTCAAGCTGTTACAAAGTGGCAGAAGAAGAAACAAAAGATGAGCTGTCCCTGACTTACAGACAGCTACTCCATTACTGGTGATTAAAAAAATGAATTCTAACAAGCACAGGTTCTGCACTCAGTGGATAAAAGTGAAAAAAATAGTGAAAATAAGATGAAAACATCCATGAAGCAGTAACAATGAACAACAACCCTGAAGGGGTTTAGAGAACTGGTTTGAATCAAGGAAAAATTTCAGACACTTGGCTCTACAAAGCTTTTCTGAATTATACATAGTTGAGGTTCCAACGGCTCACAGTGTTGCCTTGCTCTCCTAACTATCAACTGAACAGCCCTCGCTCCTCTGAGGAGACCTGCTTTATAATTCACTTTATGAATATAATGTATCGGCAAGATTTTCAGGAAGACCTTTTTACAATGTATTATACATAGATTTGAAACCAGGATATGCTGTACGGCTTCAAGTCATGTCTACACTAGAGGCTTTCACCAATGCAACTTTGTCAGTGGCTAAACCTCCTGGGCAGACGAGATGTTACTCATGCAAAACTTTTTCACGGTCAAAGTGAGCTTTATATCAGTAGGCCTTGAGGATGCTTTCCTGCTGCCCCCTTCTTTGTTTTAATCTGGATCAAAACTAAAACTAGGCAAACCATTTTCAGGATGCAATGGATGTAATGAATTTAGCTCCTTATGTATTATATATACATAATACATAAGGAGCTAAATTCATTATATATATATGAATTCAATATATATATATGAATTACCTGTGAAGAGATTTGAAGTCTGATTATCTATTGCCTTGTTCCTTGCTTTTGTCATTTATGCCTGTGCGTGTGAATGCAACACAGCACAGTATGACTATGGTCACATGTTACACCTACTTTTCTCTCATGTGGCTATCCCTCAATATGAAGATGATGTCTTCCAGGGGGGAGAAAGTCATTGATGAGAAAAGATGACTGAGGATCCCAATCTGTGTTTTATAGGTTTTTCCACATATGTGATAGGTGGTTGCTTGGAGAGAGCACAACTGCTGGCTGGGATGCTGTACCCTTTCCTTCCTCCTCTGCCATTTCTCAGCCTCGTGAGAAGGCAGTTCTTTTCAAAATGGGCTGAGGCTTGATGTGTGATGTGACGCCATTGCAGTCTATTCCCAGATAGCTCTTCCCAATTTATGGGGTCAATGCCTCCCTTCTTCCAATATACTTTTCAGGGTGTCCTTGTAGTGTTTCCTTTGTCCCCAAAGAGTCCTCTAATTTGAGAAAAGAGGCCTTGCTTTGAAAGACGAGTATCAGCCATCTGCACACAATGGCCAGCCCAGTGAAGTTGATGTTTCATAATCTGCACCTCAACACTGGTGATGTTAGCTGTAGAGGGAATTCCAGCATTGGTGTGATGGTCTTCCCATCTGACATAGAAACTCTTCCTAAGGAAGCACTGATCACACCACTCCACATGCTAAAACAGCTTTGGTATGTGTAGGAGCATTGTCAGCAGATCAAGGGAAATGATTATTCCTTTCTATTCAGCATTGGTGAGGCCTCATCTGGAGTACTGTGTCCAGTTTTGGGCCCCCCACTACAGAAAGGATGTGGATACATTGGAGAGAGTCCAGCGGAGTGCAACGAAAATGATTAGGAGGCTGAGGCATATGACTTATGAGGAGAGAATGAGGGAACTGGGCTTATTTAGTTTGCAGGAGAGAAGAGAGAGGGGGGATTT
The DNA here is from genome assembly GCA_033296515.1 of Macrochelys suwanniensis. Classification (NCBI taxonomy): domain Eukaryota; kingdom Metazoa; phylum Chordata; order Testudines; family Chelydridae; genus Macrochelys; species Macrochelys suwanniensis. Next base: position 82,454,577 of record CM065779.1, read on the forward strand.
GATAGCAGCCTTCAACTACCTGAAGGGGGGTTCCAAAGAGGATGGAGCTTGGCTGTTCTCAGTGGTGGCAGATGACAGAACAAGGAGCAATGGTCTCAAGTTGAAGTGAGGGGAGGTCTAGGTTGGAAATTAGGAAAAACTATTTCACTAGGAGGGTGGTGAAACACTGGAATGGGTAACCTAGGGAGGTGGTGGAATCTCCATCCTTAGAGGTTTTTAAGGCCCGGCTTGACAAAGCCCTGCCTGGGGTGATTTAATTGGGGTTGGTCCTGCTTTGAGCAGGGGGTTGGACTAGATGACCTCCTGAGGTCTCTTCTAACCCTAATTTTTTATGATTCTATGTCATCCATGTCTCACCCCCAGAAAGAAGAGTGGGAATGACTACTTTACTTTAGACCAGGATCTTAGTTTCCATCCACAGATCTCTGCCAATAAAAACACCAACAAAGTAACATTCTGAAGGATGCACTGGCACAACGGATCCTATGTTCAATCAATATTGAGTGTCTGGGAGAGGTGGCTACCAAGGTAAGGGGAATGCTCAATGTTTTCCAGGGGTTCACCACCGAGGACAGTTCATGGGAGATGGGAGCAACTTGTGTTGGAGCAGGCTGGTGGAGCACATTAGTCCTCCCAATGTTGGGGGAAAGTCCCAGGCTATGATAGGTGCCTGAGAAAAGATCTAGGGTGGATTACAAGTCATCTTTGATATGCAAGGATAGCATAGTCATCAACATATTGAAGGTTGGTAAAAACAGACCTTAGTTTTAGAATGAAGACACCACAGGTTGAAGTCCATTTCCAGACAAAAGGTGGTCATGAATAAGAATCAAGATCATGGCAAGATAGATGGAAAAAAGGATTGGGGCAATAACATAGCCCTGCTTAACACCAGTACAGATGGCGAACGGGTCTGTCTCCAACCCATTACAGAGGGTAAATAATGACACAAGGCAGTGTAGATTCTTATAAATATGTTCATTTAAAAGCATCTGATGAATGATGTATGCATATGGGCTGCTCATGAACAATCTGTGTGATAAATTCCTGAAAGAAATTATTTGTAATTTGCTATAACCCTTCAGAAGGCCAGGATTTATCTGAGAAAAATGCTTCCCTGCAATTTTTCGGAGCTTTGGTCTGTTCATGAACAGGGGTAACTACCTAATCCCTTCAGGGATGAAGTGCTGGTCTACACTAGAAAATTAGATCGACCCAGCTGCATAGCTCAAGGGTGTGAAAAATTCCCCTCCCCTCCCAGCAATGTAGTTAAGCCATCCTAATTCTCCATGTAGATTGCACTAGGTCAATGGAAGAATTCTTCTGTCAACCTCTGCCTCTTGGGGAGGTGGATTACTGATAGGAGAACCCCCTTCCCCATCTGTGTATGTAGTGTCTATACTGAAGAGCTACAGTGACACATCTGCAGCTGCACCGTAGTAGCGTTTCAAATATAGACAAGCCCTCATACACCAGGATACAGACAGAGACACTGCAGAAGAGAAAATCATTCCATCTCTTGCAAAGATCACAAAACTTGGATCTACTATAAGCTGAACCTAAGGCAGCCACAATATCTCTGTCCAAGTCTTGTGTGTCCCTAAGACTTCTGGTTTCATGCCACAATCTAGTCCCACATCCACACTCCCAAACATTTCAACACTTCCTTATAGAAATTCTCCAAGTGTCAGGTAGGTCTTGGGACTCATCCAAATTCTTAGGGCCATGACGGAGTTTCTTTGAAGGTAGTTGGTTTGGGCAAAACAGTTGGAAGGAACCCACATGGCTTCACATCTCATCAAATGCCAGCTGCCTGGCTGAGGGAATAGGGAACATTCGCTTCTCAACGGGGCACAGGAGAAATATTCACAAATGGAGAGACCTTTGCATTTCATTACTCTGGAAGTACAGGCAGTTCTTCTCGTCTTCCTCTGACTAAAGGAGCCCAACAACAGATATGTTCTGACTTGGACAGACAGCATTGTGACAGTGGGTTAACTGAACAGTCCAACTGAACTCTTTCCATTAAGTTTTTCCTGTCTATTCTAGCAAGCAGAAAATCCCTTGTGATTTGAAATAGGTGAATTTTTTTGTGAATAATCACTTCTTTGACCAAAAAAATTGAGTCCACCAAAACAGTTCACAAATTCCCAGTGGTATCAGCAATTTTTTTCTGAAATAAAACAAATTGGAAGTGTCAAAGTGGTTCATTTTTAACATTTCCAAGACAAAACATTTTGACTTTTCATTTTGGAAACATCGGTTTATTTTTTATTTCTGGTTGACCTGAACTGATTTTTCTTCAGTATTTTTGGTTTAGCCTCCAAACAGGGGTGTGTGTGGGAGGGAGGAAGTTGTTCACACAGCTCTCCTTGTGAGCCCCACCAAATGACAGTGTGCACACTTCCAGTATGAAAATTTGTGAAATTACATGTTTGCACAAGAATTTGCAATACATTCCCCTAACTATTATCATTCTCTTTGACAACATTTTACTCATGCTAATATTCCCAAACAGGGAATAAAAAGGGTTGTAAATATCGTTTAAGTGAATTTGTAGTTTTTAGTCAAACAGGTATTGGTGATTGTTATTTTAGAACATAAGAACAGCCATACTGGGTCAGAGCAAAGGTCCATCTAGCTCAGTATCCTGTCTTCCAACAGTGGCCAATGGCAGGTGCCCCAGAGGGAATGAACAGAACCGGTAATCATCAAGTGATCCATCCCCTGTTGCCCATTCCCAGCTTCTGGCAAACAGGCTAGGGACACCATCCCTGTCCATCCTGGTTAATAGCTATTGACGGACAATTTTGTATCACTAACTCAGCGCTAAACAAAAACCAACCAAAAAAAGCCAAACTGTCTTCTGTACTCAAAGTATTGACTAATGTTTTGTCTTTTTAGTGGATAAATGACTCTATTACCCCTTCCTCAATGAGATCTTCATTGTTCTTTAGGAGACTATGAATTAAAGAATGAAATGAATTCTCTTCAGCTCAACACCAGCACATTTGGAAAACTATGTAAGAGGTGACTTATTGTTGGAAAAACAGAAAAAAAATAGTGTGTTTTAATTTCCTATAGAGGAAGACAAGACAAGTAGACAAACACACAGATCATATAAGGAACTGCGACCACTCAGTGATGAATAGTAGATGTATTTCCTCCTAGTCTCCCATGAAGCATAGAACTGAATGCAAAAATACCTCATTCCTCAATGATAACCAACCATTTGTAAGTCCCGCGGGCGGGGGAAGGGGAGGGAAGGAAAGAAGAAAGGAAGTTATACTTGAAATATTACTGTCTGGCCTCTCAAAACTCTATCGTGTTTGCCCCGTCCTCCCCACCTCCCACCCCCACACTCTACACAGCTGTCAAACCTTTAATGTTACTCAGAATATTTCTTCCCTGCTTCCATAGATGCTGCACATTCTTCGGCTGCAGGTGCTTTTAAGTAGAGGTCAGCAGCAGATCATCTTTGGAATAAGATTTTGTCATTCTGGCCAAAGAAATCCGTTTAGGATGAAAGGTTAACTGTTAACTTTGCTTACACCACTTTTCCTGCCTAATTATTAGCAGCCCAGAAATAGAACCACTACAACTGATTTTCTTAGAAGAAGGTAACATTTTTGTTCCATCCCTTGTCAAGAACCAGGATGTTGGTGGTCAGGTCTAGTGGTTGGGACAGGAGCCAGTAAGCAGAGCCAAAAGGTCAGAACTACAGTCAGGAACTGAAGCCAGTGGCCAGAGCCAGTGTCCACAAACCAGTAACCAGGGTCACAAGTGAAATCAGGAACGAAAGCCAGCAGCCAGAATTAGGAAGCAAGGGTAGAGCAGACTGGGCAGGGCAGCACAGGATCAAGGCTAGGAGCAAGGCAGGATCAGGAGACATCACAATTGCAGGATTGTTCATTGAGCACCTAGAAATCAATTGTTGATGTTGGGTTTAAGAGCAGGACTGCTGATTTCCTTGGTCAATTAGGTGAAGTGCTCAATCGGGTAGCACTGCTGTCTCAACTATGCTCATAGGCTGCTAGACACTGGGCAGGCAAAGTTGAAAGTCTTCATTCCTGACATCCCAAGAGAGAAGGAATCATCTGCTTCTTTTTGTAGCACCCCTTGCTGACAACGTGACTATAGAGAGGTGCTTGCTTCAAAGAAAGCTGATAACTCAGTCCGCTGAACTAGCGCTGTTAGAAAATGGCATTTTAGGAGCCTGTGATTCCAAAAGCAAGATTCAGATCAAAAGTCTTCAGGTCTTCAAATTAAAATGAAAATTGTGAAAAGAAGCAGATTTTGTGTTTTACCCCTCCATGAAGTAGGTCCCACTCACGCTGGTTAGTCTAACAGACACTCATTTCCTCTCCTTTCATAACTTTGATGTTTGCCTAATTGTTTCTTTTCATGTACCTTTCAAATATTGCTCATCTCATATTTGCACTGAATTGCCTGAGTATTATTGTTTGCATGATGAAGGATTTAATAGTAATGGACTATTTGCATAGCATTAATTTGCCATGAAACCATTTCATTTTCCAATACCTCAGTACACTCTGGGTATGGTTACCATTTCTGGCCTGTTCTGTTTCCAGGCTGTCAAGTATCAAAATCCAGAAACAGAAACCGGCACTGACAGATAGGACTTCATGATACAAACTGGCCACGTTGACCCCTAAAGCAGAAGATTATAGTTTTTGCATCAGAAGTCCCATAATCTATGTAGGAAGGTTGGGTAGGCTCTAAAAATACCCATATTTCTGGCTCAGACAGCTACTAATGGAGCACTATGGGATAGCTGGCCAGGTGCAAAACTGTTTGGAAAACCGTTCCCAGAGAGTAGTTATCAGGGGTTCACAGTCATGCTGGAAGGGCATAATGAGTGGGGTCCTGCAGGGATCGGTTCTGGGTCTGGTTCTGTTCAATATTTTCATCAATGATTTAGATAATGGCATAGAGAGTACACTTACAAAGTTTGCGGATGATACCAAGCTTGGAGAGGTTGCAAGTTCTTTGGAAGATAGGATTAAAATTCAAAATGATCTGGACAAACTAGAGAAATGGTCTGAAGTAAATAGGATGAAATTCAATAAGGACAAATGCAAAGTACTCCATTTAGGAAGGAACAATCAGTTGCACACATACAAAGTGGGAAATGACTGCCTAGGAAGGAGTACTGCGGAAAGGGATCTGGGGGTGATAGTGGACCACAAGCTAAATATGAGTCAACAGTGTAACACTGTTGCAAAAAAAGCGAACATCATTCTGGGATGTATTTGCAGAAGTGTTGTAAGCAAGATATGAGAAGTAATTCTTCCACTCTATTCCGAACTGATTAGGCCTCAACTGGAGTATTGTGTCCAGTTCTGGGTGCCACATTTCAGGAAAGATGTGGACAAAATGGAGAAGGTCCAGAGAAGAGCAACAAAAATGATTAAAGGTCTAGAAAACATGACCTATGAGAGAAGATTGAAAAAAAATTGTGTTTGTTTAGTCTGGAAAAGAGAAGACTGAGAGGAGACATGATAACGGTTTTCAAATACATACAAGATTGTTACAAGGAGGATGGAGAAGAATTGTTCTTCTTAACCTCTGAGATTAGGACAAAAAGCAATGGGCTTAAATTGCAGCAAGGGAGGTTTAGGTTGGACATTAGGAAAAACTTCCTAACTGTCAGGGTGGTTAAGCACTGGAATAAATTGCCTAGGGATGTTGTGGAATCACCATCATTGGAGATTTTTAAGAGCAGGTTACACAAACAGGGGATGGTCTAGATAATACTTAGTCCTGCCATGAGTGCAGGGGACTGGACTAGATGACCTCTTGAGGTCCCTTCCAGTCCCATGATTCTATGATGTATCACAATGCACTGCTAAGTGGAAGAGTATTTTGGTGATGCCTGTGCATGCCAGAGTGTAGCTGGCCTTTCGGGGCTGGCCTATGTTTAATTTTATTTTTATATTTTAATCAGAGCAGGATCCCTGCACTTCTTAAATTGAAATAATTATGTCCTCTGGTTATCATATTTCTCCAGCTTTACTGTAGCTAACAAAAAGTGCACATCAAAGTCTAAATCCTGAAAACACAAATCCTAGATCATTTCTCATTTTGTAATGCAAGCATTTAGGCTATTTGCTTGTAATGACAGAATGGTCAATTTTTGTTCAGGCAATTTTTATTTTGCCTTTTTAATAAAGGCTTTGTCTACTCGGAAAATTACTGTTGTGATAAAAAACAAAAGGTAAAAGGCGTTAGGAAGTTAAATGACCATTTTTCCCCACTGTACAGTACAGCAGATGTGTAAATCGCTATAATAAAAACCAGTCATTAATAGCTCTGAACTATTAACTGGCTAACAGTATTTTAAACAGTGATGGAGAAAAAAGACTTGGGGACCGTCTCTAAATGTAGTCTCCTGTTGGTATTTTATGCAAAGCACTATTAGTTATGCCTTGAAGAGCTAAGTGGCATTCACCACCAATTTCAGTACATTAGTTTGATTAAGCTAAATGTTAAGCAATCTGTTTTTTGTTAATATAAATGGAGCAAATTACAGCTGTAAATACTAGAGCAGATACAGTAGAGGAAGAAGCACAAGTATCTCAAAATAGGTGTGATAATGCTCTTAAACCGTGGGTAGTTTTCCTATTTCTCTACTTAACAAATAACTAGGATGCATCTAATGCAGGACTTTATTGTTTTGCATTAGATGCATATGTGCTTGGACCACACCTGAAACTTCTGTATAGTGAGAACTGGTTTAATCTTATGCAAAATAATGTCAGAGGTGTGTACATGATTGTGCAGCCAGGGCCACATACTGGAACTTTGTGCTGAAGCAGCACAAAAAAACAGTCATTTTTTCTGCCATGGTCCAGCCCCTGGGCTTTTCTCATTCTTCTCTATATTTGTGTTTGCCTGTTTTTCCCCACAAGAAATAGTTCAGTAGGTTTTTTGTGGCTGTATTGCTTAGAAGGAAAGCACAGGGGACAGTCGCACAGAGATACTTCACAATTCAAGACAGCAAAGTTGACAAATTACACCTGTCTGATGCAGGTATACCAAGTAAGCTGATTCACTGACTTGAAGGGGACCAGTTGGAGGCTAGCATGAGGTGCTAGCTCCCATCCAGGGCTCTTGCAGGGTCTTTAGCAATGAAGACTCATGAAAGGCTTGAAAAAGGTGCCTTGGAAAGAGAAGATCTGAAGAAGTGTCTATAAAATGCCCTAATTTTGTAGGTCCTTTTGTGTCCATAAACTGATCCCACCCTCTCACCGAGAACGTCTAAAGCCCAGGGCCTGTGACTTGTGGACATTTATTTGGGTATGTAACAGGGCCTTCTGGCTCCTGCTTCTGTCCTGGTCTACAAACTATTCAGAGACCCTTGTGCTGGTCCAACATCATGTGCAGTTTATTTACAAATGTATTCCCACCACCTTCATAATATATACCACTCCTGTAACAAGCAGGGGAGAGCAATCAATCAATCTCACACGCATGCACTCACTCCCACCCTGCTGCCTGTTTCTCCTCTTTCCACTTCTTTTCTCTGCCATTTGTGGGCTCTGGCTAATGGCTTAATTAGCCTTTCTGCCCTGCCCCACCCACAAATTAGGCACAACTCTGCTTAGTCAACTCCATTCTGCCTTGCTTGATTGAAGCTGCTGTGAACAGAGTGCTGACTCAGCCTTTCTTGCCTGTCACTAGGTCACAGGGCACTTTTATGTTAGTATTGTGTCAATGAGGTTTTGATAAGTCTGATACCTCTAAAATGAGATAATTTCTCTTAGAAGCGACAAGAGGTGCACATTACAAACAGAAATATATGTATGTATAAATTATAGAACAAGATGGAGATTTAGGAGAATAGGGATTAGTGTGTATTGCTGATCAAAAGACTAAGTAAAGAAAGCAGATATTAGAGTATAACAGTCAGAACTCTTGAACATCTACGGAGAGCTGTCAGGGTAAATATAGCTGGGCACCCAAAACTTTTCACAGCTGGTTTGGAAATGAAAATGCCCTGGCTACCTGCACGGTGTTCCATTCCCCACATGCTTGGGAAGGTCTGGCATTTAGTTGAACTAGTTAGCATGTGTCTAGGCTAAGCTAAATAAGATTTCAAATGCCCTAACAGACATAACAATATGTGCTCACAGTCTTTAGGAAATTTAACCTAGTAGAAACATTTTCAAAAATCTCTCTTCTCAGGCTGCATAAAAAGAGAGAACATACAGCATGTGGCTGATTCTCATCATTCTTCCTTCTGCGGTTCTTTTAAAGCCATGATGGATAGTGCATAATGTAGTATACACTAAATTCATACCATGGGGTATGAATGGGGACTCATCCCATTTACTCCAGAACATAATACATGTACACAGGTTTAGGCATTTACTCTGTTTTGTGACGGATTTGGGTATTTGGGGGTAAGTCCTCCACCAAAACCTGAGAAGTGGTTAACAGCTGGATTGTATGCAAGGACTCTTCATTATAAAAATAATACTAGTAGCTAGCTAGCTGTCTTCTGCATCACACGCCATTGATTTCAATGGGCTCTGGATCAGGCCCTAAATGAGGAAAGATAATACTTTGGGGGAATGAATTTCTAATGAGCACAATTTCAGAAATCAATCAGACATTACCCCTAAACAATGAGAATTCAGTGAATAGTCCATGGGACGGGGCTCTATTTCCAGTTGAACTGACTGACCTGCTCTGTGACTTTGGGCAGGTGACATCACTTCTCTGAACCTCTGATTCTGCCTCACTTCTTTTGTCTTCTTTATATATTGTAAACTGTTTAGGATAAGGGACTAGGTTTGTCTAGTGCCTCACACAATGGTACCCTGATCTTGTTTGTGGCCTTTACATACTATTGTAAGGCAAATATTAAAAATCCCTATTTATGTGGGTCATTTTAAAAATGAAAGTGAAGATTAAAAAAATGATGGATGAAACATTTCAAAATGCTATTTAATAATGAAGCTGTACACTGTACTGCATTGACAAAGGAAGTACAAGCTAAGCAATAAAGCAAAGATGAGATCCTTCTGTTATTAAGACAAATGCTTCCTTATCATAGGCATCAATTAAAAGTTCCCTTAACAAATGAAAGAGTTTAAATACCACATGTCTGCTGGGCAGCTGTTCTTCAGAATATGTTTTTCTGTCATATCTTCTAATTTTCAGGAGTATAACAGGAAAATAAAATTACCTAGACTCTTACTAAGGCTATGTCTATACTACGAGCAAGGGGTGAGAGCTTACGTACAGCTCTCATTGAGATGGCTGAAGTATAAATGGAAACGTAGCTGCAAAAGTACAGGCTGCGGCAGTGAAGGCATGCCTTAGCTGTGTTGAATACCCATCTATGGGTTCAGGTGGGTTTGTACTTGGCACTGCTAAGCCATTCCTCTATTGCTGCTACACTATTTATACTTGCACTAGCATGATGAGTGCTAGTGTGAGTATGTTTATGGATGCAGGGGAATCACACCGCTCACTCATAGAGTAGGCATATCCTTAGACTGTAAACTCCTTGGGGTAGGGTCTTTCTTTGATCTGTGTTTGTAGAGTGCCAACCACAATGGTCTTGATCCATGACTGGGGCTCCTAGCTGCTGAATTCAAATGTACATCAACTGTATACTAAAACTGTAAATATCTAAAACAATCCAAAAGTGCTTTCCTGCTATTGAGTTTTATAAAGCTGGTTTTCTTTAGTCTTGGCGTAATTGACCCTCAGTGTTTTAGTTTGATTCCTGGCTACCTTAGAAACTCCCTCCCACTTAATTGTGATTCCACATCATTTGCAGTCAGCAGAGGCATTCAGTGTAACATCCCTAATTGAAAAGAAAGGAGGCTGGTGCCAGTGCATTCTTACTGCGGGGTCCTCAACTCTGGAACTCACTTTTTCCCTTGGTCAGAGAAATCTCTTAGTTGGTGACCTTCAGGGCATGGTGCTTGGCTTATCTTTTATCAGCAGCTGGAGTGTTCGGGGAGTAGGTGAGGAGCGCTGAAGTTGGTTGAAACCACAAAATGTGGCTCACTCTACTACTCCTGTATGATAGATCAGGAAGGTACTTTTAAAATGTGTATTAGAGAAATAATGCAGTTACCTGAATATTTCACTTCCCACCCCACTACACAAATAGAAACAGACAAATAGTTCAACCATATTGCCTTATGTTTTTCCTCATATTTTATTTAATTGGAGATAAAGCAATAAGCTTTTATTCTTTTAAAGAATAAATAATAAGCCTAAAGGGTAAGAATACATTGTATATATGCAATATAAAGTCTTCTCAATCCCTCTTACTGAAATACACATTATTGGAAGTAGCTACATATAGAAATTACTTCCAAAAGATAAAATAAATAAGAATCTTTATTATAAAAGGAATTAAACCATTATAAGAATATTTACTGTGTATTTATATATTTTATTTTTTATTTGTATTTATTTTATGTATATTTTATTGGTGCTGGGTATGACCCTAAACTGCATCTGGCTGCGGGGGCCTTGTGATAATGTGGTGGGGCTACTCATGGAAGAGTAGCTTCTATAAAATACTACAATGTTGCAACTTTCAGAGCAAGGCGAGTATTGGGATCCTTAAAACCCTAGTCCCCACTGCATTGTGATATTCCTTGGTTGGAGCAAGGCTAAGGGACATCACCCTGACAGAAATGCATCCTCGCTGAGGCATTAGGCAGTCAGCAGCACCTCTCATCTGTTGCTCTCTGGCAGAAGCTACAACCTTGGAGGTACTGAACATCTGGACTCGGTCTGGCCTTTGGACTCTGTCTCAATGGTCTAAAGAGGGAATGACAGGTCTAGTGTAGCCTCCACTCCTCCATTCTCTTGCCTAGGCATATGTGTTTAAGGTCTTGGTGTGATGATCGTGGACTCTGTACCTGGCCTAAGGAACCTGAGGTAGCTGCCAAGGCATCCAAGCAGCTACCAAGTCATCCTAGAAAAGGTGGGGCAAAAAAGCCATGCCCCAACTCAAATTTATCCTGGCCAAAATGAAATAAAGAGATTTGCATGTTGGAATGTTCAGAAACTTGTAACAAGCTGCGTCGCTCTCGAATTGGGCTTGTCAGCCATAAGCAGATTCAACTGGCACCTGACTAGACCTCTTACATGTACACCATGATCCAGTGGATTGACGGTTGCCAAATATATATATATATATTTGATAGTAAAATCCACATAAATAAGTACCATTTTAATGAAATAACTTACCTAAAGAGGACACATTGTGCATTAATATTATGGTTAACAAATTTCTACAATGCAAGATTTCTAACTGCTTGATAAATAATTCAGATGAAAGTTCTTTTAATTTCAAGGAGCTGTGAAAAGGACAAACAAAATTTCTTACTATGTATGCAGAACAAACATATCCCTCCTAGAACTTACAGGACACTGCTGTGATTTTTCTGAAAGACTTATTGCACTATTGAATTTAGATTTTTCCCTGGGAGTTTATGCAATTTCAAATATAATCCCCATAGCAAAACCCTTTTCAGTGATTGTCAGCTGGAAATTCTCTATACATTGAAGAAACCATTTTCCTTTGTTAGTATGAAATTCCCCATGCATCCAGAAATGCTTGCTAGCTTCTAACATGGACATCATACAACACATTTTTCAAAGAGTGCTAAATGTTTAAGCTATTTTTGGCTACCAGGCTTCTCACACAGCATTTCATGAATCCTAAAAGTTGTGTGTTTGTGTTGGCAGGGAAGGGAACAATGAAACCAGAGATCCCAAATCAAGCTGCAGCAGTTAGCTGTCTCATATCACTGGTACAATAACACATTATTCTGTTCTGGTAGTGGAAGCTGACTTGAAATCCGTTTATTTTTCTTTCCCTCTCCCTAAAGCCAAAACTCTAAGAAACAGACCAGTTGCATGGTGCTGTATATCTAGATATGTAAATGTACTCTACTGCCACCAGCACTGTGCTTGCTTGAGGATGTGATGGGAATAAGTCAGCTGAACAACATTGTGTTGGATATAGCGAATTCTACATCAGTCAGCCCTTAGCATGCTGTGCCACCCTGCTGGCAATTTTAACATGTTTCAGTTCCACTTGAATATAACAAAGCATGACAAAGAAATGGTTAGATTAATCTTTATGTGAATTAGGAACATTCTGAAAATCATATAGCTAAGAGCTTGCCAGGTATGTTTCTCTTCCAATAATTATCTTTCAGGGAAAATAATTTTTTTCAGCTGAATCGCTAGTGTACTTCTAGTGTGAAAAAAAGGAGGGCTATTTTAACACACATAAAAACAGAGTAAATGCAGGGTCACAATTTCTGGCCATATAGATTATTGTTGGCACTTACTCATAATAATATTGCCCTCAGGCTACGCATGGAGCTTATACTGATAACAGTGGGAGTGCTATGCAAGGAACATGAGTGATATGATATAACATGATTGCTGATCACGGCCCTAAATTTCTAATATTTCAGTTTTGTATTTCTCCAAGGTCTTACAGCAGAAAGAACACATCATCCCCACAGAGTGGATGTAGAAGGGGGGATTCTAACTGATTCTGTGGGATTTCTCTGCACTGAAAGGCACTGGACAGCTCTTCAGCATAGGGCCTTTCTCAGTTGAGGGAAAACAAAGTAGTGCCTGTTTTCTCACAGCCTTATTGTTAATGCCCAATCTGTTTTTTATTTGTAGAATGTTTCTTTTTGACACCAACATGAACAAACAAAAAAAATAATGTTGTGAGACATTAAAAGTAAACTAGCAAACAAATCTTATCTTTATTCAAACTATTTAACTTTACTGTGTAATCCAGTTGTATAAATGTGATAACTGATGATTTATGATGAGCATAGCATATATGAGAGAGACACTTGTGGTGTTTTTACTGCTCCCAACATGCCCTATGCACTAGTCCTCTGTTTATCTAAAGATTTGCAGTCTTCTCTTTTGCTTGGAGTACTAGTCATAGAGGGCCATTTAATGCAATGGAGTTGCATTCAACACTGAATTGACCATAAGAGGCTGGAAGCACACTAGAAAAATAACATATTACGTTAATCAAGAGATAAATTCAAATGATCTTAATTATAACTACTTGAACTAGGACATACTGGCAAATTCCAGATCTCTACTTGCACAATGATCCTACAAGATATGGAGTGATAACACAAAGCATTCAACCAAAGAAATGTAAGAAAGAAGCGTTACACTAACCTAATTGCCTTCTATGATGAGATAACTGGCTCTGTGGATGAGGGGAAAGCAGTGGATGTGCTAATTCTTGACTTTAGCAAAGCTTTTGATACAGTCTCCCACAGTGTTCTTGCCAGCAAGTTAAGGAAGTATGGGCTGGATGAATGCACGGTAAGGTGGATAGAAAACTGGCTGGATGGTCGGGCTCAACGGGTAGTGATCAATGGCTCCATGTCTAGTTGGCAGCCGGTATCAAGTGGAGTGCCCCAAGGGTCGGTGCTGGGGCCGGTTTTGTTCAATATCTTCATCAACGATCTGGAGGATGGTGTGGACTGCACCCTTAGCAAGTTTGCAGATGACACTAAACTGGGAGGAGTGGTTGATACGCTGGAGGGTAGGGACAGGATACAGAGGGACCTAGACAAATTAGAGGATTGGGCCAAAAGAAATCTGATGAGGTTCCACAAGGACAAGTGCAGAGTCCTGCACTTAGGACGGAAGAATCCCATGCACTGCTACAGACTAGGGACCGAATGGCTGGGCAGCAGTTCTGCAGAAAAGGACCTAGGGGTTACGGTGGATGAAAAGCTGAATATGAGTCAACAGTGTGCCCTTGTTGCCAAGAAGGCTAACGGCATTTTGGGCTGTATAAGTAGGGGCATTTCCAGCAGATCGAGGGACGTGGTTATTCCCCTCTATTCGGCACTGGTGAGGCCTCATTTGGAGTACTGTGTCCAGTTTTGGGCCCCACGCTACAAGAAGGATGTGGATAAATTGGAAAGAGTCCAACGGAGGGCAACAAAAATGATTAGGGGGCTGGAGCACATGACTTATGAGGAGAGGCTGAGGGAACTGGGATTGTTTAGCCTGCAGAAGAGAAGAATGAGGGGGGATTTGATAGCTGCTTTCAACTACCTGAAAGGGGGTTCCAAAGAGGATGGATCTAGACTGTTCTCAGTGGTAGAAGATGACAGAACAAGGAGTAATGGTCTCAAGTTGCAGAGAGGGAGGTTTAGGTTGGATATTAGGAAAAACTTTTTCACTAGTAGGGTGGTGAAGCACTGGAATGGGTTACCTAGGGAGGTGGTGGAATCTCCTTCCTTAGAGGTTTTTAAGGTCAGGCTTGACAAAGCCCTGGCTGGGATGATCTAATTGGGTTTGGTCCTGCTTTGAGCAGGGGGTTGGACTAGATGACCTCCTGAGGTCCCTTCCAACCCTGAGATTCTATGATTCTATGATTCTATGATCATCAGAGCAACTCTTATTAGATGGGTAGACTGTTAGGTAGCAAGTGTGGAGAGGTACTGACTAACAGGCCTGAAGTATTTTTTCATGGAAATTGGGCCAAATCTTCAGAAAGCTCAGGACAAGTTTCAGAAATCAGTAAGGAATTTATCAGATGAAAATTATGCCAGGCTTGGAAGTCTCGGATGAGTTTTGTTTAAACATGAAACTTGTGGGGGTGAAAAAAGAATAGGCATTTTTAAATGCTTGCACAAAATTCCTATGATTCATTCAATTTTGCTCAGATTTCCTCAGCACTCATAGAGGCAAAGTTCAATGGCTAATGACTTCAGAATGATTGCCTTACTGGGGGACCCCGAGAAAAGGTCAAGTGAAAACATGTCTCGTCCTCTTAAATGTTTTAAAGAAACTACCAAACATGCAGATGCTATTGGGAATGTCTCCAAAAATCTTGAGAAACCTACTTTGGTTTCAGCAGTTTATTGGGCAATTTTGAATCAACAAGTAATTGGGCAAACTTTCTTCTGATGAGGAAGGAGAAAGACAGCTCTCACAAGCACACCCACACCATTCCTTCAGTCAGGAAGAGGAAGGAGAGGAGTGAAATCCTACTTCCAATGTTCCATGTCTCTGTGGTTTTGGTGAACTCAAGTACAAAATACATATCCCTTGAATGATAGTTATGCTGCCGAGCCAGCACTGTAAATAAAAGGTATCTAGAATACAGTGGTTTAAGTTCACAGATGGTTCAGTTAACCTTTCTTAGGTTTTGGATTGTGTGAGATCCCCTGTGTCTGAATCGTGCCAAAACTCAAAGCAAAATTCAGCTGCACCTGTTGAGTTTTGTTTGAGTTGCTCATGAAATCAGAAATCCCTCCCTGAAAGTCAGTATGAAACTCAGCCAAGGTTCACTGCAAGGTTCGGAAGCCTCAATAACCCTGGGCAGAGTTTCAGACTCTAATTTGTAAGAATGTATTGAGCTACCTATAAAATATAGGACGGGTCAATCTCTCTCTCACCATACACACACACACACACACACAAACAAATATATCTATTTAGTCTTGGTCTACACTGGGGGGGGATCGATCTAAGTTATGCAACTTCAGCTACGTGAATAACGTAGCTGATGTCGATGTACTTAGACCTACTCACCACGGCGTCTTTGCTGCGGTGAGTCGACTGCTGCCGCTCCCATGTCAACTCCACTTGTGCCTCTCATGGCAGTGGAGTACAGGAGTCGACGGGAGAGCGCTTGGGGGTTGATTTATTGTGTTTAGACTAGACGTGATAAATCGACCCCCACTGGATCGATCGCTGCCCGCCGATCCAGCGGGTAGTATAGACATACCCTTAGCCCAGGGCTACACTAGGGGAGGGGGTCGATCTACGATACGCAACTTCAGCTACGTGAATAGCGTAGCTGAAGTCGGCGTATCGTAATCGACTTACCTGGCCATGAGGACGGCGGCGAGTCGATTGCTGCCGCTCCCCCGTCGACTCCGCTTCCGCCTTTCGATGAGGTGGAT
This sequence comes from Macrochelys suwanniensis, assembly GCA_033296515.1. Classification (NCBI taxonomy): domain Eukaryota; kingdom Metazoa; phylum Chordata; order Testudines; family Chelydridae; genus Macrochelys; species Macrochelys suwanniensis. The sequence continues at coordinate 82,470,557 of CM065779.1, forward strand.
TTCCGGAGCCGACAGGGAGTGCGATCGGGGATCGATTAATCGCGTCTTAACGAGACTCGAAAAATCGATCCCCGATAGATCGATTGCTACCCGCCGATCCGGCGGGTAGTGAAGACAAGCCCTTAGAGACATGTTTCACCTTACTTCTTGTTCATTTTGGCATACTATTTCTTCTAAGGAAAATTTACATGCCTTGATTTGTAAGCAAGTTAGGAGTGCAAATATGTTTCTAATCTGAGTACTAAATGCAACAAGATCATCATCATCATCCTGGTAATACCCACAAAATCCCCTGCCCCCAAAAAGCTTACATTGTGAAAGACTGCATGTATAAGGTGTGTAAATCTGTAAATGGGTAATTATGTACATTAGTGTACACAACTACCCAACTGGTATGTATCATACCATGCATGTATATTAGTTGTGTAGTCGAACTCACATTTTGCATATGCAACTATATACTAACTTGATTAAAATGAGGTCTTTACTGTTCTAGCAAAGTGACAAAGAACACAGAAAATGTCTACTTGCAGACATCTTGAATACTGTACATCATTTTAAAATGGCAGGGGTTCCTTCACACTGGAATTTATTTTAAATTATAGCAGTTGTGGTGATGATACATCTTAACAGTAGTTCTTTTCCTCTAAAATATTCAGAACAACATATATACTGACTCAGGCTATTTGAAACTTACCAAGTGAAACACTTCACTTTTTTTCTCCCCATAACATGTTCTCCGATCACTGGGGAAATAAATGTTTCTTATGAAAGGAACCACGTTGAAACAATTCAAATACACCAGAGCCCGGGGGTGCCTGCCAGGGCTCATTTTAATGTATGTATTTTGTAAACTTTAAACAAGGGACTATATATGTCTACTCTATCAACACACGCTTTACCCTTGTTAAATAGTTCTGGCGGCTAGGCGTTTTCAGGGCTATAAAGAAATATGTTTATAAATCACATTATAAAATGACTTGAGAAATCCTACATCTGATTAAAGCTCAGGGCTGGGAGTCCAAAGATCTCAGTACTTTGCCACTGACAACACTCAGTGCATTCATTCAGAGAAAAAAGGAGACTAGGAAATGCCAAGGAGGGAGAAGGTTGGGATAAATATGGTATATGTCTGTATTTTCCCTTGGAAAATTGATATCCTTTGTAAGCTGCACTGATTCCTCTTCCACATTAAGGACCAGATCCTGTGAACAGCAGAGTGCCTCTTGTGAGGGCAAGAATGACCTCAACTTCAGTTGAAAATAGCAGAGTTGAGAAAATTACCCATTTTGTTCAAGTCCCTCAGAATTTACAGTATCTAGGCCTAAGGGAGAAACCTACAGACAGCAAGTGTGAAAAATCGGGACAGGGGATGGGGGGTAATAGGAGCCTATATAAGAAAAAGACCCAAAAATCTGGACTGTCCCTATAAAATTGGGACATCTGGTCACCCTAAACCACAGTAGTGCTGGGCAGCCAGTGGAAATACAAAGGCAAAGCTATGCTGCTAGTGTAGGGGGTCTGGGAGCCACAGAGGGACAGTCACTAAGCATATATTATCTGCTTTTTATTTACCTATATTGTCCAAATTTCTCTGGAGAATCTATGTGGTGGCTCTTCAGAGAACAGAGATTTATGGGGGGAAAAGTGTTCCCTTTAGTGCAGAAAGTGAAAGAAACATCCAAAAGCGATGAAAATATTAAACACTAGATTTTTTTTTCACAAAACCTTCTAATGTTTGGGGATGGTTTTTTCCACTAGTATTTTATTTTAAATTGAGTAATTCTCCTTAACCATAAAGCATGATTAATATGGAACAACAGCTGTTTCTGTCGAAAAAGGTTAAAATAGTCCAAAACCTTTTGCAGCATTCTCTTCATGAAGTTAGGTATTAACTTTAATTGTCATGCTTGATGAGTCCTGCACCTACAATTAAAGGATCAAAAGAATCTTTTTCAAAAGTAAAACACCCTGTTAGACATTTTGGAACTACAGGTATGAATTTTCAATGACAAATGCAACTCCTTTTTTAATTATACCCAAGACTACAGTGTAGCATGTCTTTTGAGGCAGTCATAGTCCAGAGATCCGAGGATAAGGTTCACTACTGGTGGATCTTCCAAAATTAAATTCCCCAGAAATTGAAGTTTTATCTCTGACACATTCTTGTACAGCATCTTGGCACTAATAGATCTGCCTTTCCTGGAGTATATGTGAATGTTCCCTGTCACATGCACAACTTTTCTGTAACTCATACAGAGTTACAACTAATTTAAGTGTGGTTTTTTCTCATAGATATGACTCTGTAAAAGTTGCATCCTGGATTTCCATATTTATTGTGACCCATTTATTTGTAAGATCACATTTGTTCCACGTACAAGTAAAAATAGCAGTGTGGAGGAATTTGAAATACTAACCTTGAAAATTCAACTTAGATTCTGAAATTCAAGCTGTGTTCTTTGTGGATTGTGCATCATCTTCAGCAGCAGCAGCATCATTCTTAGAGATTCTGCCAGCAAATTCTTCCTCATTTACACCCATACAACCTCATTACCTTCCATGAGGATGTACAAGTGTAATAGTTACAGAAGTCATAATTTGGCTCTGCCTTAAGAAATATTTGAATAAGGACTATGGGCTTTCTTTTAGCAGAGATGTCTCTGCAGCACTAACAGAAGTAAATAGTGAAAGAAAAACAAACTCAAACATTTTAGTCAGCAAAATACACAGGAGTCTGATTACATACTGAGCAGATCTGTTATGAAAGAAGTTGCTGTTTTTATCGTGACTTCTTTAACCACAACCGCACTTTAAACTGCAAGCATGTGCAACCTGCTCCTCACACTGAGAAGGCAGATAGGGCCTTAGTCATGCCGACATTCTGCCTTCTGGAGAGATTTGTGCCTCCAGAGGTGCATGTGATTGTCCCTGGCTCTTGCATAAGGTGCGAAGAGGGAGTGAGGAAAAGCCATCTTGTACTGTTTCCAAACCAGAACACCCTTGTGAATGATGGAAGCAATCTGTTCCTGGGTAAGGATCTCAGGATTTCCCCCTAGAGTTTAGAAAATTGTGCAACATTTAAAAATAATGTGAATAATGTGAATCAGGCACGCAATGAATCAAACCAGATTTGTTTCAACAGAACCAGTCTCAACAGAAAATATTCAAGAGTAGACATCATCTCTGAGGAATCTGAAAGAACACATGTGATAAATGAAGAGGGGGAGGGGTAGCTCCCTTTTATGGACACCCAGCCAGCCAGTAGCTACAAAATCCCTCTTAGTAGCCATTCTCTAATTGCTCTACCTGTAAAGGGTTAAAAAGTCTCCCTGCTATGCATAGGTAAAAGGAAGTGAGTGGGAACCTGACCAAAAGAGCCAATGGGAAGGCTAAGACGTTTTAAAAATGAAGAAAGCCTCCCCTTTTGTCTGTCTGTGGTTGTTCTCCCTGGGAGAGGCAGACAGGGCAACAGCAATGCTGTAAGAAGCTTGGCCAGGTATGGAAAAATCATCAGTATCATACCTATAAACTACTCATTTAAAACCCCAGATATGTAAGTAGATCAAGAAATGTCTAGGAAGACGCTATTAGGTTTATCCCTTTTATTTCGTTATGGCTTGTGGATTCCTCTATGCTAGCCTCAGGTGCTTTTGTTTTGCTGGTAACCTTTAAACTGGACCTCAAGAGAGCTATTCTTGGTTCTTAATCCTTATAGTTGCTCTTTTAAAATCTGACAATAGCCTGAGTTCCTAGATGTATTTTCTTTCTTCTTTTTTATTAATAAAATTTATCTTTTTTAAGAACAGAATTGGTTTTTTCTGTCTTAAGAAGTTTGTGTACATGTTGTTTAATTAGCTGGTGGCAACAGCTGATTTCCTTTCCTTTTATTTCTCAGCTCTTCCCTGGAGTGGGGGTGAAAGGGCTTGAGGGTGCCCGACAGGAAGGAATTCCCAAGTGTGCCTTCTTGGTCTCTCAACGGTGTTCTGCACCTGGGTGGTGGCAGCATCTACCAATCCAAGGTCAGAGAGAAAGCTGTAACCTTGGACGTTTAATACAAGCCTGGAGTGGCCAGTATTAATTTTTAGAATCCTTGCAGGTCCCCACTTTCTGCACTCGAGGTGACGGAGTGGGGAATTAGCCTTGACAACATGTAACTAGTTGCATATGAGAGTAGGAAAGTACGCTTACATATTACTGTGGCTGAATGCAATAAACAGACTAAAACATTTTATCTTTTATCAAATAAAAATGAGCAAGAATAAGCTGACTTAAAACAATAACTTGAGCTGATTCTCAATCACAGACTCTTGATAACTTGAAGCCAGAGGTTTGTCATCTCATTCACAACTATGACAGCTTCAACTACATTTAAGTTGAACAAATACATTTCTCTATAAAATGAATTTCAGCAGGAAAGGAATAATAGGAATTGGAAATAAGAAAAACATAAATGCAAGCTAGAATGATGGTTGTGAGTTGACCACATCTATGCCTCCTATGCTGTATCTGGGGGCTTGTTTGCCCTACCCTACAGTTTGGAGTAAGGGGGTGTGAATAGAAGTACACACAAAATTGCTGCACTGTAACTCCCTTATGTGGATACTGCAGGTATGATCTAATGGGTTCCTAGTTTGCATTCATGTAATCCTCTTCACAGTGGACTACATGAATGCAAACTAAGAACCTTTTAGTTCACGCTCACAGCATCCACACGGCAGAGTTGCAGTGCAGCACTTCAGTGTGCAAAGATCTTCACCCCCAGAATCCAATCTCCCAGGGAGTGCAGAAATGCCCTTAATTGGAGGCAAATGGGTTCTTTAAAGGCATTTCCAAATTTCTACCTGCATTCTATTAGCAACTGCAACTGTCTCTCCATCATGTGGATAGAGACATATCCTACAGCCTCTCTGTCTTCTGACAATACAAGACATAAAACGTACAACATTACCGTATAGTTTTTCAGATTCATACTGCTAATATATAAAGGTGCTATTATTATTGATCTGTATTACAGTAACCCCTAGGGGCCCAAAGGCTCCATTGTGCCCCACCCTCACCCACTGGAGCCCCGAGCCCTCACTAATGCACCCCCAGCTCTGAGCCCTCCCAATAATCCCCCAGCCCCATGCTGTCCCCTTCCACCGGAGCCCTGAGTCCTCCTTCCCCCCCCATCCCCCTGCAGCCAGAGGAGCCCCAGCTGAATAGCCCTATGCCAACACCAGGCCACCCGCCAGCCACAGACACCTGCTGGCCTCCGGCAGGAGCTGAGCTTCTGCCGGCTTGGAGGAGAGGACGCAGTATGGCTGGGGCCAGGGCTTGGCTTAGGGGATGCTTAGCCTCCCCTGGCCTATTATACCTGCAGCCCATGTGTAATCTTGTTCGATCACAAGAAATGTGCACAAAATCCTGCTTCCATGAACACAGTAGAAACAGCAGGCAGTTCCCTTGCTCAGAAATCCCGAAGTCTGGAGTTCCAGCAACCACTATGTGCAAGAAGTTCTGTCTTTCTGTTTCCTCTCAGAGTCATGCTCACAAGTCCTCCTCATATACATATCTTTCATACATACACAGCTTTCTCTGCCCATATACATATACATATCCTCATACTTGTGTTTACGAACTGGGAACCCCTGTTAATCTATCTGGGGCCTTCTCTACACTACACGGTTAAGTTGAAGCAAGGCAGCTTATGTCGACTTAGCTGTGGATGAGCCTACACTTCAATTTCGCTCCTGCTGACATAACTGCGCCACAGCACTGACCTAATAACTCCACCACCCCAAGACGCATAGCATCAAGATCAATGTAGTTAAAGTCAATGCACTGCCAGTGTCGACACTGTGTTACTTATATAGACTGTTCCTCGCCTCCAGGAGGTGTCTCAGAATGCCCCACCCTAACTACTCTGGTCACAGTTGTGAACTCTGCTGCCCAGGGACCAGATGGATGGAAAGCCAACCCTCCTCTTTAAAGTCCTGTGAATTTTTGAAATTCCTTTTCCTGGTTGCTTGGCTCGGCAAGCACCACCTAGCAATTCTCCATTGTTGTGTGCAACTGCCAGTTACACACAGCAGAGAGGATCCTGTCTGCAGTAAACGGGAGGTGTTGGATCTCCTGGGTCTGTGTGGAGAGGAAGCGGTGCAGGCTCAGCTCCACTCCATCCATAAAAACGCCAACATCTGCACTATCTGCAGCTGCTCCATGACCTTGAATTGTTTCTTTCTATGTCCCACAACAATCCTCCAAGGAATCATCATGTTCCCCACATTTCCTCTTGTAGCTCTGCAAACACTGCAGGATCAGGCATCCTGTGCTCGCAACGCTCATCACAATAATGCAAAGCCGTGCAGGATCCATGCTTCTGTCACAGATGGCAGACAGTGAGGAGGGATGTGCTGGTTTGTGCGGATTTTGAAAAGAGATGCAAAATATTATGGGATGGAGAACGCTGCATTATGGGAAGCTGAACCCATGCTCCCAGTCACCCCTGCAGGACTCATTTCAGCCTCATGAGGCATTGCAAAAACATCCCAAAACGCCCTCCGCTGAATGGTGGTGAGCTATACAATGGGAGAGCTGCACCATATATTGATATAAATGCTCCTGGGTGAGGAAGCGCATGGTCGACACAAGGGAGCGTAATGTGGACACGCACAAGTGATGCAGTAACTGTGGCGACTGTATGCCGACGTAATTTAGGAAGACATAATTTTGTAGTGTAGACATGGGCTGGGTTAGCTCTGCTCCGGCCTGGCCATGTAGTTTAGTGCCTTAGGCAATAGCCTGCATTTTCTGCAAATGATTTACTACATAAAGGGGCTTAATTGCTCTTTCCATTGAGGCTAAGAGAGAGTGCTTGGCACAACTGTTGGGTTTAACAATGTCCATGATTGCCTTGGAATCCAAGGCCTCCGTTTGGTAGCCATCAGCACCTTTCAGAATAACACCTACCATCATGCACATCCCAGGACTGCTGCCATCTGTGAACGTACACTATAGGGAAGGGGGTGGCCAAACTGTGGCTCGCGAGCCGCATGAGCTTTTTTATAGTTAAAGTGTGTCTTGCGGAGGCCCCCCCCCACACATTATTTGCCTACCACACTGGGAGTTGTGGGGCATGGGGCTTCTGCCCTGTGGCAGGATGGTAAGGCTAGGAGCTTCTGCCAGAGATGACTGGTGCCTGCTGAAAGTGGTGGAGGGCACAATTTAAAGATTCCCCAACCCCCAACAGCTTGAGTCACATCCCCAAGGCACTCCCCGTGTCTTACCCTCAGTGTCCCCTTCCTGCAGCTCCCAGGTGTTAGCTTTGCATGGAGAAGCAGTGGCAAAGAGCTGGGAGCTGCAGGGAGGGGCCACTGGCTTTAGCTCCGTGGGAAGAGGCAGTAGCAAAAGCAGTGTCTCTCCCTGCTGCTCCCAGCTCTTTGCTGCTGCCGCTCCCCACAGCTGCAGCTTCCAGCTTGCCAGCTCCAGCGACTTCTATGCAGGGAGGGGCCAGGTGGCACTATGTGACCAAGCAGGGCCATCAAACCCTGGCAAAAATCTGGGGGGCACGTGTCCCTATGTGCCCCCCTACACCTCATCTCTGGCTGAAGCCCCGAGCCGTGGCAGGTGCACCCCAGGGGGCTGAAGCCCCTAGCCCTGGTTCCTGAACTTCTGAAGTTAGTCATATACGGCTCGGAGAGTCAGTATGTTTGACCACCCCTGCCATAGGGGGACAGAGGAAGGGCTTTTTGTTCCTTCTTCCCAGCCAGCGCATCTCTGGTGGAGTGGCCATAATTAGGGCCAGAGTTTGGATTTGAAATTCATTCAATTTCTAATGTAAACCATTATGAACTCCAAAATATGATGCCAAGAGACTATTCTGGTTGAAAAATGTACAAAAATATCAATAAAATGTTACAAACCCTGCAGTCAGAGAAGGAGTTCTACTTGTCTGGCACAGAAATGATGACATTACAGAAACCACAGAACTTGAAAATACTAATTTTTACATTAAAGCACCAGAAAATCCAAGCCAACAGTTTCAAAGTGTGGTTTTATCTACTATTAAAAGATCTATAACAAGCAACTTCCAGAATCAGCATGAAACCTAATTATAGAAGATCTCTGCTGTAGCTGCTTCTATTTATGTCTCCAACACCACAGAAGCAAATAATCCAGGCTGTCCTACAACATCAGCGTGTTCCTGGCCTTTCTTTTGCTGTCTTGATGACACTTTTGAATGCCTTTGCTACATGTCTTTGGCACTGATCATGTTCACTTTGAACTCTATTGCAAAACTTCAATTAACTCCATAGGAGAAAGATCAAATCCTTTATCTAAAATATTACCTACCACTAGACATCAGAAATGCAAATGCAATTTTATTTTTAACAGTGTTAATTGTTTCTTTTGAGCACAGTCATTCAATGAACCATTTACTAAAAATAGGTGAAATTCCAATTTCCTATGCAAAGGCCCAGTAAAAAGTCTTTGCATAGAAGAATTACACAGGTGTTGGGGGAGTCGTGCAGCCTGGGATGTAGCAACAGTTCTTGCCTGCTGATAACCCTTAAGCAGGGTTTTAGTCCAAAGGATCAGCACAGGGTCTTTTGCCAGTGCCTGAACATTTGATCAGCTAACCCACAACCATGTTTGGCTATGGGGCTTGGTTGTGCAGCACAAGTCACTCTATGTGGCTTCTCCACTTCCCAGATCCAATAACAAAATTGCAGTATTTCCATTGAGTTTTGGCTCTTCCATGGTCATGCCAGGAGCTGCAGGGTTTGAACTATATAGTATTTCAATTTAAATCAATTACATTCAAAATCTGCAGAAAAAAGATGTCAGGTCTAATGCAGCTTTGTATCACCCCTGTCTGGGGTACACAGTTGTTTTAGGAATAGTGGGCTGTGATAGCTAGGCCATAGGGGGGGAGGTCAGGCTCAGAGTTTCTTGCCTGTCTGGTCCTGCCTAGGAGGTGAGCAGGTGACAAGTTTTCTCTCCCTTCAATCCCAAACCTAGACAGGGAGATCAAAGAGGCCTATGAATTTCCAAGTCACAACAGGCTCACAGGGCCTTTAAATGCATAACTTTTTAAAGGGTTCATCTACCCTTACTTCAACTAAAAACCTATGGCTGGCCCATGCCAGCTGACTCAGGCTCATGGGGCTGTTTAATTGTGGAGTGGATGTTTGGGCTTGGACTGAAGCCTGGGCTCTAGGACTCTGCGATGTGGAAGTGTCCCAGATCTTGGGCTGCAGCCTGAGTCCGAACCTCTGAAGCACAATTAAACAGCCCCATAGCCGGTGCCCCGTGAGTCTGAATCAGCTGGGCCAGCCGCAGGTTTCTAATTGCAGTGTAGCCATACCCAAAGTATCACTTAGGTTGCGTCACCCCTGTCTCAATGAGTAGATAAACTCTTTTGGTTTGTATTTATTTTGAATGTTTACACATAATTATGTTACTGCTTAGAGATCTTGAACAGTTTGCTAATTGAATATTTTAAAAATACTTTTCAATTCACCTTTAAAAGACTGGCCAGTTTATACAGTACCTTTATACTAACGTTTTTGCTATCATTGCTTCCTCCCTGCCCCCAAGTAATGCTCTTTGTATTTATCTCTTCAGAGTTACAGCATTTGCTTTGCTGACGTCAGTGCTTGCAGCTCAATAGGCAATCCTTGAGTTGAATATGTAATCATTTATGAATGGTTTGCATTTGTGGCATTTATCTACTGTTGCCAGCAACTGCTTGAGGTTCCTCAACAAACCTGTTCCTGCTAGTAGATCTTAAATCCATGATTTTTCATCTGACTCTTCGTTAGTATAGAAAAAACAGGGATCATGTTGTGTTTAAGTAAAACTGGTCAAATTGAGGGTTAGACTAGATGATCCTTGTGGTCCTTTCTAGTCCTATGCTTCTATGGTTCTATGACATTATTCTCTCTGGATATTCTTTGTGAGGTTATCTCTTGTTTCTATTGGTGAACCATTTATGAGCCAATCCTGATGTCAACAAATGTATTTGATATTTGTAAGTATTTTCCCAATAGTTTATATAACTAAATTTCAGCCTAACGTGCTCAGATTGTTCTCTTCATCATTCACACTTCAGAGTATGTTGAGTGTCACCAAAGTCACAGTTTCAGCTCCCTGACTGAATGACTTGAACTTTTAAAATAAAAGTACTGAATTGCAAATATGAAACAATGACCTTTTAATATGAATTATTGGATTAATAATCATTAGTGCTAAAATTCACAAAAAACTTTCCAAATTCACAAATATTCCCATAAATACCTGTCAGACACATAAATACTAATAAACAATAAATAATATAACCCCAAAAATAACAGCACATCAAAATCCACTATTATATTTGCAAAAATAATTCAATTGCTTTTTTGTAGTATCCAACCAGTTTAAAGTTTGGTATGTGGTGAGATAAGGATCTAAGAGGGTCCAGTGGTTTCGCTTGGATAAGTATCAGAATGTATCCAAACGTTCCTTCTTTTTTTAAACTTCCAGTAACCCCCAGACCTCTCAACATTTATTATTATTTTAATTATGCCTACAAATGTGCTAGGCACCTTACAGAAACAAGCGTCTCCTTTATCCTCTTCCCCTCATCCGTGGTTGTGAGCTTCTTGAGTGACAGGCAAAATGTAAAGTTGTCAACAGCAATGAGGATGGACTTGAATAAAAGGCGCATCAGATGATACACACAACCCAGACTCTGATTCCCAATTGGCTTCCAACATAAGGTGACACCTTAACCCTCTTCTTCAATAGGCATTTATTAACTTTCCTTCCATCCATCTGACTTCCTTCCAGCACTCTTTGACCCTTCTCTGTGTGGTGTCACATAGCTTGATGAAGTTAGAGAATATTTATATGTGGCTGCACAATCTGTGACAGTTTGGAGTACTGCCCCTGTGCGTCATAAATTCCAAGAATAAAGAAGATTATTCAGCTGTATGGTGCTTTTGCTCTAGTCTAATTCAAGTATATACGATTTTGGCAATGACAGATTAATTTTTATGTCATACCATATCTATTCTCATTTTATTGACTATTATGAGCATGATACAAAACACACTCTTTATTCTGAGTTTTATCTTCATAATGGAAGATGGCCTGGTGAGGTGTTTTATTGAATGTCTGCTATAGGAGCATATAAAATCAACATGAAAGTGAAGGCAACTAATATTAGCATTCTGTGTACTGTATGGGCTCATAAACTAACTTCTGTTGTTCATTACTGGACTTTTCCAGATATGTAGATGAAAAAGTTACCTATTACTGAAAGTCTAAAAATGTAACAGTGTACCTACCTCCTGTCCAAGTGAATTGACAGGAGCTTCTTCAGGCAATAGCTGGCAGTGGTGCTTATTATCTATTGTGATTGTGCATCAGGATTCCAATGTGGGATTGAGGCCCCTCTACACTAGGCACTGTCCAAATATGTAAACACAAAGATGGTTCCTGCCCTAGCTCCCTCCAGCACCTCAAGCTGCTCTGCCCTTGCTAACTGCTCAGGTCCCTTCCCCCAGTGTGGTGAATCAGACTGATTTGGGGGTGCTGGCTACTTCCCATTGGCTCTGGTCTGGAGCTCTCTGACTGGTCAGAGGCCTTGCCAGTCCCATGATCATGACTCCTTCTCTGCCCCTCCTGTCCCTCCTGGCATGGGGAGGGGACCAACGAACCAAACTCACAGAATTTTAGTAAGGGGTCAACTGTCCCCTTACATTTGCATAAGTTGTTAGCCTCAGTAATTACAGTAGACCCAAAATATTAGTAAATTCCTGTCAATGCAAATTAAGTACCAATAAACTTAAAATTTATTGATACTGAATTGGCATTGACAGGAATTTACTAATTTTTTGGTTTATGTATCAATCCTGGTTACTCTCCTTCTGGTAGAAATCCACTTTCCTAGTCATACTGTCCTTTTAACAACATTTTGAAGAATAATTGGTCCTGACCATTTTCCTATTCTTTTTTCTAAACTCTGGTGAGTTCACCAAAAAATGTGTTTTTTTCTCCTCTTATTATACTATAAAAATAGTAATCTGACAAGCTACACTAATTTAATACACATGATTTCCAAGTGCCAAAGTCCTAAAGAAAATCTCTTTAGTCTATAAGAATAATTTATTAGATGAAGAAAAAAATCATGAATTGTTTTGGCAAGAATGTAACACCCAACTCAAGAGACCTTTAATTTTCTTTTGTAGGACAGAATAGAGTTTGTTTCATATGGAGCTTTTCATACAGAGGCTATCTCAGGTTGTTCACAATAATGAGCTAGAAGCTGCTACAGCATCTATTGAGCAGGCAAAAGAGACAGCCATTATGTGTTCAGCAATAGGTTACACAAAATCTTATGTTATTAGAGCCAATTTACTGAGATGAGAGGAAATGCTAGCCAGGATGTTGAAGATATGACTCGTCAACTCTAGTGAAATTACCCATTGCTGACAAAGAACGTCAGCAACTGGTGCAGTTGAACCAGTGTGGTATATGGTTTAACTGCAGATTTAACTGAGGCCAAACTGTGTTTATCAACCATTTCAGAAACTGTAGTTAAAATCTTGCAGTTAAATCATATTCAGCACCAGTTCAGCTGCACCCATTCCTGTCAACTGTTAACAATAGCACTTCACTACCCAAGACTAGTGGTTTGAAAAACATCAGGCAGTCTTTTTATGACTTAGCTATGTACTCCTGTGCCTCCAAAGACCTCAAGCCACGATCCAGATGACAAGAAGGGAGGGTTAAGAAGCTAGAAATTGGTGTGAGGAAAAAGGTAAGACATAGGAGAGATTCAAAGAGGGGAGTGATTTAATCAGAACAACAGGTGAGGAAGATGATGATGGGAACAAAAGAGACTGATCTAGCTTTGCACCAATCCTGCTAACCAATCTGAAAGTAGACTTGATGAACTCCAACATAGTTTCATTCATGTGCCTGCAGCTGAAAGGTAGGTCCCTTTGTGGTAGACCTGGTTGAAATTGATCAAATTTGTGAAAATTAGGAATTTTGAATTTAAAAAATGGGGAAATGACAACAAAATGTTCATGATTCCTCTGTAGAGGGCACTAGGTAAATTGCTTATAAGGGTTTTGTTTTCTTCACAGAAAGTAACAAATTAACCAAGTGCAGTTGGTGAACTCTGTGTCTGGCAGACATGCCCTACTTTTGCAAAATCAACATATATATGATTTCAATTCACTGTTAGTTAAAGCACAAGATTTGTATGGGGTTCATCAGTGAAGTGTCAGGGCCACATTCTCCTCTAAGGTACAATGAGGCAATTCCATTGACTTTAAAGGTGTTGCGTGAGTTATCAGCACTGACTCACTTGAAGTTTGAGTTTGGTTTCGATGGTGCCACCCTAAATGTTCTAGTGATTCAACTATAGTAATTGAGTACTTTTGCATACCTCTTTGGTAACTTCTATTTTCTAGGTGTTTAGTGATTTAAATGTAGTAATTTAGTGCATTTTAATGTTTTTCTTAATCAAGAAAGCATTTAAGAAACTTCAAACATCTCCTCTATGTTGAATAATCAGTGCATTTATCTTTGTCTTATTTTAAAGTACGTTTTTCTTTTTTTGTCAGATATTTTAAGATAATTACATTTTCTCTTGGACACATTACATTTGTTTCAGTTGTATTATACTATGAAGGTTATCAGTTGGTTACTACAATAATGCACTTTAATTGTATTCTATTCACCTTCCTGTATCTGTACGAGGTTTAGTGAGACTGGAAACTCAAACTAATCTGGCTGTCTTCCAAACTGTAAAGAACATCAGTACATTGTAGAAGCTGTACCGATAATAAATAATATCATAACAGTAATCAATAATGCACTAGCTTTTGCTTCAAAGGATGTACATTCCATGATAGTCTAGATTATTATAAACGAGTTTGGTGTTCTCATTCTAATTCCCATTTGTGTACATCATAAAACCACCACTTTAAAAAAATCAGCTGCACTATGTTCTTTAATGTAGCCCAGGAGTACAATAATAAGGGTGAGTTAGGGAAGTATTTAGATGCATTGGCAGAGTTCTGTAGGAGAGCTTGCACACCATTGGCTTGTACTTCTGGCTTAGATTAGAATTTTGTCACAAATACTGAATAGAAACAAAACTTATTTACTTTTTCATTTCTCATTGATTGATTCTCAATGAAAAAAGAAAAAGAAAAAGTATATATATATACACACATATATATGTATGTGTGATTTATAATGCTAAATATTAACATATATATAAGTGTGTAGAGATATATCTAAGTGGAACTGAGAGGAATATGAAGCCCTGACCCTTTACAATACAACTCAACATAGTTAAGACGTCTTTCAGTTCACAGTTTCTGCTTTCCTCTCAATTTTAATAGGGTGTTCTTTTCTTTTCAGCTCACTGATCCTCTGTGGAATTCAAATTAAGTAGCTAACACACATGCATGAGACTTCTTCTGTCCCTATCCCAACTTAATGGCATAAAGACTAAGTGAGGTCAGGAAAGAATTCCACCCCCCAGATCAGATTGGCAGTGACCTTGGGGGTTTTTCTCCACTTTCCTCTGCAGTGTGGGGTGCAAGTCACTTGTCAGGATCATCTGGGTATATCTCACTTAATCAATTTCCTGCCATGGCAAGGGCCTTGGATGTTGGTGCACCTCAGTCCCTCTTATTCTTTGCATGTGGCACATACTAGTTTAGTCTCCTGAAGGCTGTAATACCTTGGTCTAATTTCAGTTGTTGGGCTTAATATGAGTGTGGGTGGGCTGTGATACACAGGAGGTCAGACTAGACAAGCTGGTGGTTCCTTCTGGTCTTAAATTCAATGATTCTATACACACACACACAGATCCAGATTCTCATGCTCCCCCACACAGATTCTAGATATTCTGCCAATGATTTTTAACTATATTACACATAAAACAGTACATTAAAAGAAGATTGCAAAGTCAAGCATTCAAAAGTTAGGAAATGCCAGAATTAAGCCTGCCTATGCACTTGCCTGAGAACAAGCAGAAAAACCATTTAGCACATGAGAGGCAGTCTCCCTGCTCTTAGTTCCTTTTTCTGGTGCCAAAATGTCCCACTGTTCCACAGCAGTAGGAAGGAACAATTGCAGGGAAAGTCTTGCTTAGTCCCTGCAACCTCAGGTTGAAGTACACTCAGTTGCTCTGTGGGATGATGCACATGTAGTCTGGTCACATGTAGTTGCTGTATGGGAATAGAGCATGCTCACTACAGCTAAAATCTTTTTAGCTACCAAATTCGAACAAGTCTCTACTTAGCATGTGTAGACTGAGATTTTTTCAGAGGACATATATCTGACCAAAGTTGGGTGATTCTTCATGGGAATAACAAAAGACTCATCCCTCACACAGTGGCGACTCTCCTGCCAAATTTCAAGTTCCTGTTCTAAAGCATTAAGACCCTACAGCTTCTCAATGAAATAGTTGTAAGACTATTTTTTTATCATGAGCAAAACAATGCATGTCCACTACTCTCGTTCTTGGAAACAGCTGAATCTTCTTAGCTGAAACTTTTTTTAAAAATTCAGCCTCAGACAGACACCCGAGATGCAAAATTTCAGCCCAAATGGTTAAAATTGGACAAAGTTTTTGAACAACTGAAAATAGGGTCTTAATGGAAAGTGTCACACAACCTTAAATATAAGCAATTTTACCTGCTCTGAATACAATATCATGTGCCCAATCCTACTACTGATAATCACTTTTAGGAATTTTATTATAAAAAAGTGGCATAAGGGATTAGATTATTTCACCTCCAGGACTAGAGTCCACATCAATTCTGAGATCTTACATGAAGCTGTAACCTTTCGTTTGTGTATTCCCAATTAGTAAAAATAAGGAATAAAACCAAACTGAATTCTTTCAGGTTTGAGCCTCCAGGGTGGTTACAGCTAATATAAATTTAGTGGGGGACTGTGAATGTCACAGTTAGCTCAGAAAACAGGCATTACAATATAACCATACTGTACATTTATACTCATATTCTAAGATGAAATAATGCATTCAGGGATGATCAATCCCTGCATGAGAAGACTGGGTATAATCCTTTCTCTAATGATACCTTGATGATGCATGGGGGCACATATCAAAAATCAACATATTACCCTTTTTATAATCCATTATAATAATATCCCTTAATTAACTAGCATTAAATCTGCCTTTTTACCATAATTAAATATTTTCTACTTTCTCATTAGCCACTGAAAATTAAGCTTATTTTTAGTTAACACCAATGTAAATGCCATACCAATAACTATAAATATAGATTAAAATGTTAATGTTTTGGAAAACACTAACTACAACACTTGTAAAACATTTATGACCAAAACATGTTTACAACATAACCTAGGGTTATTTCCTAACTTACCTCTGAATTGTGTCACTTCATTTTATTCATATTTTACCAGGCCTTGCTTCATAATTTTAGAAAATAGATTTTGGGGCCTACATACATTTCAACACATTTCTGTATAAACATAATCAAGTATCATCACTGTAGGCTACAAAGTGAATGTGGTGGTCTTGGCTCATTTCTCACAAATTGACATCACAAACACCATAATTTGATGTTGGCATTCTCTGCTTCAAAAAGGATCAGTGTTGATCATGTATGGAAATATAGCTATATATATCCTCTAGAAAAGGTGTCCATTTTAGGAGAGGGTTGCAGTTACCTTTGGAATGCTATTAGGAAAAAACATACACTAAAGCTGTCCGTGTTCCTAACCTATGGACTAAAAAACTAAACTAAACAAACAAACAAAAAAAGTTAGCAGTATCTATACAGATATGACCCCAATCACCATAATATCAACACTTCTGTTACTTTCTGTTACTGTTGGGTCTATTTCTTCAGGCATCATTGAAACAACCATTTGAAGGAGAGTTGGGGAGAGAAACAAAAATAAATAGTTCAGTTGTACGTTGAGACCTTAGAGTACACTCCTAGTAATGTCTGCACTAGACTTAGGCCAGGTCTACATTAAAAAGTTAAGTTGACCCACCTAAATTGCTCAAGGGCACGAAAAATCCACACTCCTGAGTGACACAGTTAAGCTATCCCTCAGTATGGACAGCACTAGGTCAATGGAAGAATCCAAATCAAACTTGCTATAAGCATGTAGGACAGTTTTTCAGCTGGTGTAAATCATTGTAGCTTCATTGACTTGGAAATTGGTTTATGCCAGCTGAGGATCTCAATAATTGATATTCAAAACAATTAACAAGCACAGACCATTAATGCAGACATTCTTATTATACTATTTTCTGGTGAGCCTTCACTTTTTTTCTGCTAAAATTCCTACTCAAGTTGTTTCTATCAGCCTGTATTCAAACACAGGGGTATTAGAGGTCTCTATGAGCCAACAGAGCACTACTTATTTGATTTTTAAGGGAAAAGGAATCCCCCCCACCCCCTCCAATCTAGAATCACTACAGGACTGCAGTTTCAAGGCTTCATTAAGCAACTTTACTAGTGCATGGAGAAAGCAGGTGGGTTGCCCGATGGAGTCACAGTCTTGAATGCATTTTCATGCATTCAAAAATTCTTACTGCTGTGATACTGAAATGGAATTCATAAGGCACAGGTACAAAGAAGGCAGGGGTGCAGACCCAATGCACAGGGTCTCATACCTATTGCCATTTGTGCAGTGTGGAACTGCAAAATGGTTATCAGATAACATGGTGATAGGTGTAGTATAAGAACCTAGAACAATTAGACTGATAGTTCTGCTGCTTATTAGTTTTTCATTGAGTGGATGCAAGACACAATTTGAGTGCCAAGTAAGCACTGGAGTTTCAGCTTCCCTTCAGGTCATCTTGGGTAATCACAAGTAATAGCCTTCAACAGTAATAGCCTCTCACTGTGCTGACATAGACTTCTTTTCAGCTTCACCACACATGTTCAATAGGGCTGTACATTTGGACAATCACCCTCGTTTGATGGTTACAACTACAATTCATCCATCCTTCCCAGTCCGGTTATAATCAAAATACTTTACCATTAAAGTTAATCTTCCAGCTGGAAACCCTGACCAATGTCTCACTCTCTCTCTCAATTTCCCATGTAAGATGTAGCCTGGCAATAATTAAAATGGTGTCTCTCCTCTGTTATGGCAGGAAGTAACTGGATCAGAGAAGACAACTTCAATTATTTACAGAATGCTTTTACATCTTTGAGGCTCCAGTTAGTTAAGTCTTTAGTGAAGCTAAACCATCATCATCCCTACAAATCATTGTTCATTTGTGCACAAGCCATTGTTTCTCAGATAAGTACATTTAATAAGTGAAAATACACCCACTTTCTTTCTAGATATCTTGGAGTCAAGTACATTATCATTCTAGATAGCACCCTGAAATCCTCATTTTCATCATTTGTATACGGTTGTGATATTTCATACAAAGCATGCCTTTCAAACAAACCCATTGTTCTATCAAAATATGTGTATCATAATTGTATATGGAATTATGATATATTGTATGTCCAGGAGACGCCCACAGCTAGCTCTCCAGTGGCAACAAAGGAGGTGATCCACACCCTAACAGGCGTTAAGTGACCATCATGAGCTGAGCTATTGACCAGCAGCATAATCGTAAACAAGGGATTTACAATTCTGTAAGAGACAGTTGTGCACACACCACACAATGAGGATTGCTCAACTCTATGACTCAGCAAGGCCCACCAGACATGTCTGGGCCGGTATCTTTCCTGGAACATGAATTGAGAGTGACAGTGGCATCATGAGACCACCTCTCTCCTCCCCTCAACTACTCTGAAGGCAACAAGAATTCTGGGAAGACAAAGACTTTGAACTGGGGAGATTGGTCCCAGGCTGAGAAGGGAATTCAGCCTGTGTATTAAGAACTGTAACCTGCCTGCAACATCCAGTGGGGTGAGAAAAGCTGTTTGATTCAAATCTTGCTTAGTCTGAAAGTTTAGGATTTAGAATGTGTGTATACTTTTATTTTCTTAGGTAACTATTTCTGACATTTATGCCTACCATTTATAAACACTTAAGACCTTTCTGTGGTTGATAAACTTATTTTAACAATTTATCCTTACCAGTGAGTTTGTCTAACGTGCTTGGGAGGCTGCTGCCGCTTGTGGGCAGGGGGCTGAGCTGCCGCGGCCCGCGGGAAAGGTGGGGAACCTGTGGGGGGGAGCTGACTGCCGTGGGGGGGGGCGGCATTAGCTGGGCGGGAGATGGGGGGCGCGCAGGGCTGGTGCAAGGAAGTTTTGCCTAGGGCGCAAAACTTCCTTGCACCGGCCCTGATCACAATCATCAAGCCTACTGTACCATTAGAGGAAGAAAGTCTCTTTTTCCATTCTCCCCTGGCTACAATCTTATTATGGTTTAGCTATAACTGTTATGGCATCAGTCCAAGGATATGCAAACAAATTCCTATGCTCCGCAGAACAACTATGTTTTCCATTTCAATAAGGAAAGTCACTGAGTTTCCCCCCATCCCCCCAGAAGTAACATAGTCCAAGACAATCATAATAACCAACTTTTTACTGACAGAGAAATTTCACTTTGGGCAGTGACTAGCTGAGATAATGACTCATTATACTAAGAGTATTTATTTCCAGTGGTGATTTAGAAGTATTCCCCCTTAATATTAATAATTATGCCTAGCTCAGATATAGCACTTTTCATCAATAGATCTCAGAGCACTTAGAGTTGTGTGCTTCACGTCCAGTATTCTTTTGTTGTTGGAAGAGTTCCTTATGAGTAGAAATCTGTTAAAGTGTTTTCTGTCAACAAGAAAAGAGTAAGGTCTGCTCCAGCCAATTATTTCCCCAGCTCTCTTTTTATCATCTCCAGTATCATATGGAAGCCATCGTTGTTATAACATTAAAATAATATTTGGAGCAGACATACTGACTCTGAGTAGGATTTTATTTTGGACATACATTTGACATGCTCACTATAATAACCCACTCCTATTTTAACTGCAAACACTGCAATGGTAATTGGAGAGGGGTTAAGCAGATATGAAAGACCAGCTAAATTGGGCATAAACACTGAGAAGATGTTGGGGAAAATAAAATGTAATATAACATTACTAGTCAGATGGCTTGGCCATATAAATCAGTATGTTTGACTTTCGGACTTCTCATGCTAGTGATCATTTGGATTCCTTGAGAGAAAAAGGATAACTCCATTGTTCTTCAGCACTTTCTTTTGGCCAATCCATGGACCAGTATAAATACAAATTTGGTAAAAAGTTATTTAAACAAACACTTCTTGTACCTTGTTTGAGTCAAAGCGATTATACAATGCTTGTAATGCAATCCCTGTAGTATCATCAGATGCAAGAAAGGAAAGTGATATGGTCCCTTTATAGATCATTTACATTGTGATAATCTGGCCTACAAATTTACTCTAATTGTGAGCTTGGCGGTAAAAAGTATGTGAAAGTTCATAAGATGCCACAGTAACCTAGAACAATAAATGTTAATGGAAACAGGTATGAAAAGGAGACAGAAAGACTGCATTAGTCTAAGCAAAAAGACTTAGTGATATAACTCAAGGACTGTGTTAGGTTCATGCTTGATAAACAAGAAAATGTGGGTGCAGAAATCAGTGAACCAAAATTGGTGTGGACAAAAAAAAAAAAAAAGAGGGGATGGCCTATTCCACCCATCATTTTCTTTGTGGGTCTTTAAGGGGAAGAAATGAAGAAGAACAGATGAAGGTTACGAGAGTGAGAGTCATCATCATGACTGCCACCCATACTGTTTCTTGGGCCCCTGGGCCTTTTTTATCACGATCCTGAGAGATGTCCTGGCCGGATTGGGCCAGAGAGAGGGATTCAGATGACACTGCCACCCCTACCAGTTCCAGCTGAATCCCAAACACCGTCTAAAATAAATCAGGATTGGACTTGAACAGCAGCAGCAGTTCCTATTCATCTCAACTAACTTCTTCTCTCTTACCCAAAAGGACAATTGCCACCATCTTTGACACCACAGAAGACATAGTCATACAAGGGTGGGGAGGTTTCCTTCTAAACCCCTCTCCAGCTAAAGGAAAAGGGAACAATAAATGTTGTTAAAATAAAATCTTTATTTAATACTTTACATTTCAAATTCTTCAACTGTTTTTCCTTCTTTTCTGTATCTTTAATAAAGGGTTAAAAGGTACTAAGAACACTGAGGACTCTCTGTACCGCACCTGGACCTTGTCTAAATGGTTTAATATTGGACAGTGACTGGATTGTGTTAACACCTCTGGTCCATTTATTCCATCTAAATTAATACAACAGAATGTAAGAACATAAGAGTGGCCATTCTGGGTCATACCAAAGGTCCCCAGAGGTCCCCAGAGAACAGAACAGGTAATCATCATGTGAGCCACTCCCTGTAGCTCATTCCCACTTCTGAATGTATATTGACCAATTTATGAACCAACATATTAAGTATTTTTAAGAGACTACCCATTCTCCCCTCCTTTCTGTATTGTGAGTGTATGAATACAGTTAATTGTATGATAATGTAGTTTCTCCATTAGGTGTAGACGTGCTTGATCATTCCAGGCCAATAGCAACTTCTCTACAGCAAGCCCAGAATGCAAACAACATCTCAGAGTCCACTTTTGTTCCACATGTGTTCCAAGATTTCTTTCTGTGCTCCTACAGGAAGTAGCAGCAGCCTATGAACTAACTAGGAGCCAGGAAGACTCTGGGTTTTAATCCTGTCTGAGTCACTGATTCATTGTCTAACTTTGGTCAAAACATGTGAGTTTTGTTTTTCACTTAATTTTGCTAGCAAGCAAATAAAAAGCAGGCCCTCACTGACAATCAAATGCTCATCTGGAATGAGATACCCAGGGTTAATTAATTTTAAAATAGTAAAATTAAGGGTGCTTGGAATGTTCAGGCCTGAGTCAAATAGAAGCAAGTTTATTTTTTAATAATTTTTTCAGAAGTGACAGTTTAAAATGGGAATCAAAGTGGCATTGAGTAGTTTTGGCAAAATTGCAAGAGGCCAATGCGTTATAAATACATTTCCAGCAAAAATATGCTAATCATATTGTAACTGTTTGGGAAAGAATTTCACTACATCAATAACAAGTTACATGACAGATATGGAAATGTTATGCTAGAAAAACCACATGCCTCCGACTTAAATAAAAAATGGACACAGTCCAAAACCAAAAATGTTGTTTCTGTCAATCAAAAGGCATTTTAAATAGGCAGGATTTGAGGGACCATGGAGCATCTAGGAGTTCTTGGGGAAAAAACGTAGAAGGGTTAGAGATCTGGAAAAGGCAAAAGCAGTATCAGGAAGCTGAACTAGCTTAAACTAATTCATTATCACAGAGACCACAGAAAACTAGACCCATTTTCTGGGCTATGGTTGTTGGAGAGAGTGTACATGGAGAATACTCAATGTTATATTTTAGTCATTAATGTGTAAGTGTAAATTAAATCCCAAATTCCGAGGTTGATAAAACAATTGCTGTTGTAAGTTTTCTGTTTTCTTACTGCAGATTTGTTCAAGAAGAAGAAAGGGGAATAAGTTGGCTTGTTGACATTTTGAATGCCATAGCAGGTGCAAGGGGAAGATGGAATTGAGCAAAACAACAATTGTTTTTGTCTCCTTATTTTAATGGTGCTTATTAGGGAATGTTAGAAAATGGTGCTCTTATTGTTTACTACATTAAGGTAACACATATATGCCACCTGATTAGTGCTTAGGAAGGCCAAGATGTTCCCCAGATTCATATTAGATTTCCAAACAAATTCCATTCCTTCATAAGAATGTAGGCGTTTATGCAAGTCTACCAGTTTTCTTACAGTTGTGTGCTTAAAAAATATATCCTTTGAAAACACTGCAATTAAATACCCCTGGCCATCCCATGTCAGCTAACTCGGGCTCACAGGGCTCGGCTTAAGGGATTGTTTAATTGAAGTGGTGTTGTTCAACAGCCCCTTAGCCTGAGCCCTGTGAGCCCAAGTTGGCTGACATGGGCCAGCTGCGGGTATTTAATTGCAGTGTAGACATACCCTAAATTTCTGTTGGCGAAGCCCCCTACGAGCCTACATTTCTGCCAATTGGCATGTGCAAAGCCATCTAAGTTCTAATACCACCAAGTTGCTTAGCTTCTAAGCCCTTGCAAGGTTCTCCAAGTAGGCAGGGAACACCTGTCTCGCCTGTGGGGCCCTATTTGTATAACTACACCGCACCCCTGCTAGAGCGCGGGGTTTGGGAGCTATGCCTGGTACCGCGTTAACGCAGGGACCGGGTTAATGTGGGGGGCGGGCATTACCATGGATCCCAATGTAAACAATTTATTTTGGGATCCATGGTCGCCCCCGCGTTAATACCGTATTCGCGCTATAGTGGCGCGCGGTATAGTGGGGGTCTCCTGTACTTATATTCATTGGGCCTGAAAGAGAATGACTCTGCAGCCCAGTGGTTAGGGAACTCACCTCAGAGAACCAGGTTCAAGACTCTCCTACAAATAATATTTCAGTATTTTGTACAAAGTGGAACAGCTTCAACAGTAGAGACTGAGATAGACTCGTCTCAGACTACCCTATTACCCACTGGCTAGGGCACTCACCTGGGAGGTGAGAGACCACCTGGGTTCAAGCGTCTGCTCTAATTTGGACTATAGGATATAAGGTGGAAGGAGGGAGTTTGGAAGAAAGGGCTGATCAGACTTACATGCCTAACTCCAGGAGACAATTTATAGCAGTGAATCCACAGTGGAGGGAGGTGCCTCCCTACGGCCCAGAATTAGGGATCAGGCCACAGTCCTTTCCTTAGTATTTCCTCTGGCTTGTATAGGCAGCTTCCCGCTCATCTTGCTGAATTCTGTTAATCTAATTCTTAGGTGCCTAACTTTCCCCATGCATCATATAGGGAGCCTGGAAGCCTAACTTGGGGCTGTGGATTCCACAAGGTGGTCGGGTGACTAAATATTAGGCATTGCTATGCTCAGTCTGTGTCCCCTTTTGTGCCCTAACTTAGCCCTCTGGCATGACCAAACCAGAGCACTGTGGATTATATGGAGCATTGCGGAAGTTCTGAGTACAAATTATGGTATGCAGTGTTGTTGTAGCTGTGTTGGTTCCAGGATATTAGAGAGACAAGATGGGTGAGGTAATACTTTTTACTGGACCAACTTTCATTGGTGTGAGAGAGATATAGTTTCAAGCTTACACAGAACTCTTCTTCAGGTCTGAATAAAAGATATTACCTCACCCATCTTGTGTCTCTACAGACTATAGTGTCACTTCTGATGGTGGAACAAGAGCAAATACAACTATAAATGGATTTTGCAACCAGCTCATTTGAAAATTTGACCCCTTTAAATTTCACATATAGCAAGTTTTTGAGGCAAAATCCACTCCAAACCAATGGGTAAACAATGCCCCACAAAATTTTGTGGGGGAAAAAAAGAGTCACTGATTTTGCCCAGCCCTAATATTAAAGTACTTTGCAAACATTAGCTACTTAAGCTTTACAACAACCTTATGAGGTACATAAAGGCACTTATTCCCACATTGCAGAAGGAGGAACCGAGAAATAGAAGGTGTCAGTGTAGCTAAGGTCACAGTGAGCTAGAAAAGTAACACAGGACTTTTGATTCATAGTGCCCTGCGCCAACCACTGTAGCAAAAGGGAATTCCATGAACACATTTATATAATGAGGGCCATCATACAAGTTTAGTTAGAAATGCAAAACAAAATTAAAAAACAGAAATACTATGCATACATGTGACTGCTAGTCCACATGCATTTACTCTTGTGATCTTAGCGCCTTTGCATTTAGAATACATTTGCAATATACTTTTCTTAAATTTGGATACCCATGAGGCTGGGATAGATTTGAAAGAACCCACAAACATAAATCAAAGTGCTTTCCACATTAATATCTTTTCATGTTGTCTTTCTCTAAGTTCTGTTCAAATTAAGTTTTAATGTAGCTTTTGTTAGTGCTCAGAAGTACTAGGCAAAGGATGCCAAATGTGCTCCAAAGATAATTTCCTTCTCTTCTTATATGGTGAACTACATGATCTCAATTGTAACTATTACAGTGCCCAAGTATTACTTTGATCCCAGATTGCTGAAGATGATTGTGGCACTGAAGTGCAAAGAAAGACCTCTGATGACTGTTAATTGCAACTTCACATTTCATAGAGTCCAAGAATAAAACAGGTTCACCATAATAAAAAATAGACAAATAAGCCTGTTTTACTCTTTGTATATTTCACTGATTTAAGCTGCTAACGTATGTTCACAGCAATCTAATTAATTTCAAATGCACAGATAACATTGTTGTCAAACCATACTGACTTAATTTACAGCTTGCTCTTTAAATGAAGAAGTACATAAAATCCAAGCTGTTAACTATTATTTTCAAGAACTCTGTATGATGCCATTTTTCAACAAAGAGTACAGCCATTTTTCAGTTCTATGCAAGTGAAAAATGGATTATGTTCCCCCCTTTTTCTAAATCCATATAACTCTTATGGGCTTTGATTGAAAAAGGAATGCTTTGTAGAACAGTAAATCCATAAATAGGATTAGTCCCATTTGATATTTTTAAAAGTGGTTATGAAATTAAATTTAAAATGTTCAATATTCATCACCCCTACAAAAAACAAACAAAAGACAAAAAACCCCACCAAAACCACACACTCTATAGGATTCCCATATGCAGACTATGATTCTTAATGATTTAGTTTTGTAAGGGTAACCATTCTAGTTTGTTGTGCCTATTATTTTATTTATAGAAACCATCCAAATATTTCTTTAACCAAAACAGAAATAAACATCTGTTAAGACTTTTAATGGCTTTTTATCTTAAATAGTTAAGGACAGATTAGAGTTGTCCATAATTAATTAAAAATACAGGAGCCATGATTCTGTTAGCATCACCATGGAAAATGTAAGATCTCACAGAATCAAGAGTATATGCACTTAGGGGACAATCTTGCAAGTTCTTACTTTCAAGCACTCATATTGCTGGAGTACTCAGAGTACTAAACACTGTTCTGTACTTTGCATCTGCAGGATCAGACCTTTAGAATGGTGTGATACTTTACTTAAATTTTATGAGCCAGATTCTGATATCAATTACACCACTGCAAATCCAACACACGCTCATTTTCTTCAGTTTGATTTATGCCAGTGAAACTGACATCAGGGTCTGGCTAGATATGTTGTATGGTAATCCTGGGAGTGTTAGCCTCCTCTGATGTTTAGTATTTGGCCCCTGCAGATATTAAAAAATTATTGTAGTATCCTTGGGTGGTGATAGAATATTTGGGCCTGACAGTGTCTGAAGTTTTGCAGAGGCTGGCTACAGTAGGGAAAGTTGAGTTGTCTGGTGCGTAGTTGCTATTGGATGTGATTTCATTTCTCAGGTTTACATTATACTTTGACCAACTAGTCTCGAAAAAAAAGAATTCACAACTTTGAGATCTTGTCATTCTCTTGCTGATGATAAACCTTGTTGATCTGTACAGTAAGTTGAACCACACAATGATGTCAGACAGACATGTTCCCTTGAGATTCACTGTGAAGTAGGTGGTGTGGGATTGTTTTATCTTTAGATCCCCACCCCTCAAATTGTAAATGATCTTTATTTAAATAGGATGAAATCTTTGCAAGAGCTGGATGAATAATATTCATTTAACATTTTGAATCATTGAGTTTTGGTTAGTTAAATAGTTTAATTAATGTTTTTGACATTATTCAACCAGCTTTATAATATGGTTGAACAATATTCATAAAATATGTATTCAATTAGTTTTTGCATCATCTGTCAGATAAGGTATTCTTAATTCTGTATTTTGTTTGATCATTGCTTGTCTTTACAGTACATTCAGATATGCCTTCTGCCTACTATCATATTCTCTACCCCATGCTCATTTTTTCTGTTTAAGTTGTTTCTAAGACTATTTTCTTTGTTATCTAGGCCCAGTCCTGACTTCTCAACCCGACATACCTTATTCCTACATATCAGATCTTGAGTTTTGGTTCAGGTCTAACATCCAAACTTTGGGGTCCCTAGAATACAGATCCAGGTGTTAAGCCAAACCGAATATCACAACTGGCGTTCATGTCTATTTTCTTCTTTTCTCCCACCTTCTCGAACAAATCATTAAATGCTAGTTAAAAACTTTTATTTGGGCATCCAAGCAGACAGATGAAGAACCTGGTCCAAAGTCTTTGCATTCTATCTTTCATCAAGTCTTGTCACTTTTCCTTCCTTAATATTTCCAACATTTTCTAATTCCTTTCTGTCTGTAGTGAACCACTAGAACAAATCCTCAGCTGGTGTAAATGACTTGTTTAGAAACAAGTATTTGTGATTATGTCTGAGCTCCTTATTCTGATGAGAGTTTTGCTTGAATGAGTAACGCATTATCAGGTCCCTAGTTCATTGGGGCTTCTTATATAAACATGCATTTAAGCTGTTTAGAAATGCACCTAAGTGTCTATTAGGTCTATTTCATTTACTGTTTTGAATTAGTTGTATGTCAAGCATTCTTTTCAATTCTCCTTCTTTCCATATCCAAGGGAAAGAAATGCCCACAAAACAGCCATTTTGATTTCATTAGTAAATACTAGACTCCTTACTAGCTTTTCCCCCCACCTGGAAGCTATGCCTCTGCCTCCCTCAACCTCACATTGCCCCATGGCATGGGGATTTCTAGAGTACCTGATGACACTAACCCTCCTTGTATGCATTGCAGATTGTGCAGACAAGAGGATTCCAGCTGTCATTTGCATAGGCAAGTGTGGGGGGGAGGGCTTTCTGAACCTTTTTTCCTGTCCCTCTGCTCCCCATGCACTGACACCGAAATAACCAGAATCTAGTCCAAAGTTTGTGCCACAAAAGCCAGGAAATGGAAAGATACAACTGCCAATCTTCTCCTTAAGAGCAGCTATGCTACTTAATGTCTTACTATATGTCTTGTGCGTGAATGGAGGACAGAGTGCCAGCCTTAACTGTGAACATCCTGGTCTTTGTCAGTTCATGCCAGAGTCTTATTGTTTTTCCAACTTAATTTTCTGCCCTGACAGTAATTTGTTCTGTGTGGTTTTAACATGTGTGCACTGGAGATATGGGAGGTTATTGATAATAATAAGGCTTTGTTACAGATTTCATCTCATTTTCCTTCAAGCATTTTTATTTTTACAGTGCTTCCTTAATCAGACTGTTCCAAACACTGTGACTAACAGTTGTATGGAAGGATTCTGAAAAACCGCAGTGCAATTTATCATGAAAGATAAGATGCTAAAACACACACGAGGAAAATGGTAAATCATATTTAAATTAACTGTTCTTGAGGGCCTTTTGACTAAGGGGGTCCTTTTAGTTGTTATGTTAATGTATCTCCATGCTTCACCAGAAATCCAAGTCTGTATTTCAACAATGCTAATATGCCAAAGGTCATCCAGTAACTATGGAATATAAGCAGACTCAGAGAACATTAATAATTTGAGAACAAAATGATTTCAGCAAATAAAGATTAAGATGCACAATTCAAAGAAACTTTGTGACCAGAATTGAGATGCAGTTAGTAAAACTACTCAGTCAGGGGTTTTGGTTCTTTAATATCTTATTGTCTTGGGAGGTTTTTACTTCCAGCTAGTGATGTGAGCATAAACTATCCATTGTGCTTTCCCCAAAATACCTCCTTTTAGCCTGCTGTACTGACCCAATACTAATTCCTGAGGTACAATGGTATGTTATGCAATGCTTTCAGTAATTACCTTTGTGTGTTAGCAAATGGGGTTCTGGCACTGAGATGCCTTTTTTTAAAATCCTTATCTCCTGGAAGGGATTCTTTGAGAAGATTAAAGTGCACCAAGAGACATAATGTTGCCCCCAAGACAGTAAAGTACTGGATTAAGAATACATACTCACCACCATCTTTCCATGAGAGATCAAATCCTCATCTACAACAGAGACCTACATTTCTGGAATGTTATTTTATAGTCACAGTCTTTCCAATTTAAAAATGAGTCATTCATATCATCATTAGCAAGGCTTTTTTTTTTTCTGGATAGAAACAAACTCATGTTATTATTTATTTAGAACAGAGGTGGGCAAAATACGGCCTGCGGGCCTTATCCAGCCCATGGGATTGTCCTGCCTGGCCCCTGAACTCCCAGTTGGGAAGGCTAGCCGCCGGCCCCTCTCCCATAGCCTCAGTGTGCCACACCACCAGTGCTCTGGCCCGCCGCTCCTGCCGGGCAGCGTGGCTGGCTCCGGAGCTGCGAGCTCCTGCTGCTCTGAGCAGCATGGTAAGGGGGCAGTGTGTGTGTGTGTGTGTTGGATAAGGGGCAGGGAGTCCTGGGGGCAGTCAGGGGACGGGGAACAGGGGGGATTGGATAGGTGAGGGAGTCCCGGGGGGGGGGTTGTCAGGGGGCCGGGGTGTGGATAGGGGTTGGGGCAGTCAGGGGACAGGGTGCAGGGGGAGGTTGGATAGGGCGGAGGTTCTGGGAGGGGGTATCAGGGGACGGGGGGTTGGATGGGGGGGCAGGCTGTTTGGGGAGACACAGCGTTCCCTACCCGGCCCTCCATACAATTTTGCAACCCCAATGTGGCTCTCGGGCCAAAAAGTTTGCCCACCTCTGATTTAGAATCTTCAGTTTAAAACAAAATACAAGGAACGTAGGGAGGTTTTTTTTATCAAAATGTTATTACATTTTGGGGGAGGGATAGCTCAGTGGTTTGAGCATTGGCCTGCTAAACCCAGGGTTGTGAGTTCAATCCTTGAGGGGGCCATTTAGGGATCTGGGGCAAAAATTGGGGATTGGTCCTGCTTTGAGCAGGGGGTTGGACTAGATGACCTCCTAAGGTCCCTTCCAACCCTGGTATTCTATGATTCTATGATTAGTCAGACTCATAGAAAATCATCTAGTTCATTGCTCTGCCAATGAAATTGTTCCCTACAATTCAGCTCTGTTTGTTCCCTTTGGTCCAGCTTTGACCCTACTTACATGCCTTGTGTCCTCCACTCTGCCATTTGTACTTCCCTTCATGCTCCCTTTGTATGAATCTTCCAAAAAATGCCTCCATGTTTTCTGTCATCATTCCTCTTATTTGGAAAGGTCTCTTGATCCAATATTCCATACAACCCCCTTTAAATACTATTTCAAAACCCACTCCCCCCCAAAAAATGATTTAAGGCTGACCTCCACTCCCATGCTAATATAATCAAAATAAACTTTAGGAGCCAGATGGTCAGCTGATATATATTGTCAGTTTCACAGAAATCAGTGGGAGTTATTGCCATTTCACATAAGCTGAGAATGTGACCCACAGTACATAAAGGTGCTAATATGATGCACACAGTGTGAAAATAAGTGACCTCACGATCTTAGATTGTGTAACTCTCTGCTGTTCTCACCCCATTGCCTATTGACAGCTCTCCCTGTGTTGAGTCTTACGTAACCTAGACTTTAATCTTTTATGTTGCTTTTCAGGTCCCTGAAGCCAGCCTCAATGTTACCCTATAGCACAACTTTATGTATATGTGTCAACAGCGTCAAACATTTATATTCACCAAGGGATCTTTTTAACTTTGAGGAACCTTGAATACTACAAGAGCTCAGCAAATGATAGAAAGAGAAGATTTGTCAAAAATTTACTAGAAAAATATCACAAAATATGTTGCGTAAATCAAAGATTATTTTTCATACCAACTCTAATTGTTAGTGCCTAAGTGCCACTAAGTTAATTTGACTTTGCCCCCTCCTTTTCTCTTACCCAAGAGCAGTGTCTTGCATATACTTTAAAAAAAATTAATCTCCTCAAAACTACTTCTAGCAGTCACAGTAATTACTGTTTCCTTAGCTGACAGCTTGAAACAAACTGTATTTTATGGCATTGAACAAGCATTTGTTCAATACCTACAGCACTGGCTAATCTCAATCCATTTTCAAACAATCTACTTTTTAATGTCATTCAAAACAGAACAAAAACTATCTTGGGTGGTAGACAGGGAGATGGAAGAATCTTGGCTAAGACAGGAAACTGTGTTTAAGAATCAAAATGAAAAATTAAGACAAAATTTGATAGACAATTAGGATTCAGGCCAAAGGTACAATGGGAGCTGGATGAGGCCCATAGAAGTCAATGGGAAGACTTTTGGATCCTACCTAGTTCATAGTGGTGGAGGTAGGGATGTAGAATCCCTTTATAATAATAACTTATTGACCTTTAATTTTCTTATTTTTGCAGGGATATTGTGTTGGGTTATCCAGTAAAGGGTCATCAAAAGTAAACTCATCAGAAAGTTCACTGTTGGATAGGTTTTTAATGTGTGATAATGAGCAACATAAAACCAATACAACAATATGAAACAATGCAACTAAAAAGAAATAGCTTTGGATATGAAGCAAAGCTTGTAGATTTTGAAAAGATTTTCTCCAAGTTCATGCACTGACACTAGAGCTTTGCAAGTTTTTGCCAGTAAGAAACAAAGAGTAATTTTTACAGCAAAGCTATTTTTCCCTCCTAATAAAAATTAAACTTATACATCACAGTGAAGGGTGTGAGCTCAAGGTCAAATACTATATTCTACTTACCATGACTTAATTTTACAAAGGTGGCCAGCAGCTTTTAGATTTGCCACATGAAAAGATTTGTGCATTGTGCAGGGACGGATTAAAAAAAACGTAGGAGAAAATCCACTACTGTATTTCAGTTGTTTTTTGTGCAGGCTTGGAAGGAAAATAAAAATAGATTATCTTTGATTTTAAGAGTGTGCGGTTCTTTTTATCTGTGAGGAATAAAGACATATTGGGCTGAATTCTTTTTGCCTTCAAATATACAGATTCAAAAATGCATTAACTATAAGAAATTGCATGAATGTAATTTGAACCATTATCAAGTTATAAGCATCAAACTACATAAAATGATGGTTTAGAGTCTAATGCTCAAAAAGCTCACATCCATGCTTACCTATAAATAGCTCCTGCACCATTTGAATTAGAAGCGTGAGGGAAGATTAGAATGACCGTTAAATACAAAGCAAAATGTAGTTTCCTCAACAAAGGAAAAAATATACTAGGCATATTTAAGAAAAAATGCCAACAGCATCACAAGACTTATCTGACCAATCACAACTAAACAACACGTCTCACATTGGTTCTAATTAGGGCTGGCCAGGAAACAAGAACTCAATTTCATGACAAATGCTGAGGTTTCAACATTTGTTTTCACTTGGATATATAAAGAAATCAAGTTCTTTTGAAATGTTTTTGTACACTCACCAGAGAACAGCCAATATGGTCGAGTGGTTAAGGCAGTCAGGTGGGAGACACAGTTTCAAGTCCCTGCTCTACCTGATTCAGAGTTTAATAAAAACATGAAGCATTAAATATGACTATGAATCAAAATTAACAATTTCTCACTTATTTATGAGGTTGGTAGGTGGAGGTTGTTGGGTGCCCGATATCTTTATGCTTCCCAAATACAGCTATATTTTCATTAACTGTCAATGTCCCAAAGTTGAATTTTTTTAATTTTGTTTTTACAGAATTAAGTGAAATTTCAGTGCAAAATACCCCAAACAAACAAAAACACCAAAGGAAAGCAACATTTCATGAAATGACAATAAATTTGCAGAGTGCAATGAAACTGGCTAAAATTTGACAGTGAATGTGTGTGTTTCAGAAAGAGTTTGGTTGCCCTGTGATTTTCTTTTCCTAAAAGAAATCTTAATATTGCCTATAGAATAAGGACCTGATCGTGTAGCTGTCACTCATGCAGGTAGCCTCTTTGACTTAAAATGGGGCTACTTTGGGGCCTAAAAGATGCAATATCTGGCCTTAACGATGTTTGATCAATGGTCTGTCTCAGTAAACTTTGATTAACAATCTGTAGCAGATTTTGAACTGGTGAACTAGAGCTGAAAAGCTTTAAGTGCCAATCCCCCAAGCAATCCACCTATTCCCTTTATGAGAAGGCTCTATTTTAAAATGTCAATAAGAAATAAAAACCAACTGTAAATGTTTTGGAAAAATGTCTGGGTGCAACCACAGCTTTGATCTGTGAACATTCCTGAGATTGAGACATTTGCACATGGGACTGATTTGTGTGTGAAATCACTATTTTAATTTTGATTTTGGAATCTCAACAGCAAAGATTGGGAACAGGCTAGAGGAAAGCAGAGTATTTTGCTACCTTATCCTCCTTCAAATCCCTTAAGATGTGCCTATACTGTGATCAAGTGCAATTCTGTTTTACCTCCAGCCACTATTTCGACGGAGGGCCTCCTGAAGCAGGGCACCAGGATGCATGTGTCACACCAGTCATGTGGACTTGGGAAAGATAGAAAGCCCTAAGAGGAACCAGACAGGGACTCAGCAGGCAGCAAACCCAGAAGCAGCTACAGTATGGATCTTCAGTGACTGATAATGTCATCAGACCCTTTTCCCAGTTCTTACTCTGGACATTTTTTCCCTCTGTGCTGACTCCTGCACAGTCACCTCATTTCAGCCTCACTTCACACACCATTCATGCCTGCTTAACCCTCCCTTCTCGCCTCCCTCTCACCCTCACCATCTCCTTTCTTCTTTTCTCATTATCTAATCATGCTC
Organism: Macrochelys suwanniensis; assembly: GCA_033296515.1. Classification (NCBI taxonomy): domain Eukaryota; kingdom Metazoa; phylum Chordata; order Testudines; family Chelydridae; genus Macrochelys; species Macrochelys suwanniensis. The sequence goes on from CM065779.1 coordinate 82,504,177, forward strand.
TAACAAATTCCCCAGACTTCCCTCCATAAAAAAGTAAAAAGGAAAAGCCTCACGCAAAAGAAAAAAAAATCATGGAACTAACACATCATTTGCCGATCATCACATTGTTCACTAGAAGTGACAAAGGGTCCTGTGGCACCTTATAGACTAACAGAGGTATTGGAGCATAAGCTTGCATGGGTGAATACCCACTTCGTCGGATGTTTGCATCCCACGAAAGCTTATGCTCCAATACCTCTGTTAGTCTATAAGGTGCCACAGGACCCTTTGTCACTTCTACAGATCCAGACTAACATGGCTACCCCTCTGATACATTATTCACTATGCTTTTGTTTTCACCCACCCCTTGTTTGACTTGTCTGTTTAAACAGTGAGCTTTTCAGGGTAAGGACTGTCTCTCATTATACAGTGACAAGCACAATAGGGTCATGATCTTAGTTAGTTTCTAAGTAGTACCTTAACACAAATAGAAACTGGTGAATAAAACTGCTACTATCTGACAATGGCTAAGCAAGTGGAACTGAACTGAGACATAAATTTGCTGTAGCAAAAACATGAGTTTACTATATTCAACTTTGTGCATTTTATTGTTCTCTCGTTTTACCAATCTCCCCTTCCCATGCTTGTCTATTTCATCTGTCTTCTGTCCCCTGTCATATACCTAGATTGTAAACTATTTGGGGCAGTGACTATTTTCTCCATGTGTTTGGACAGCCATGGCACAATGGGATCCTGGTCCACGCCTGGGGTCCCTAAATGTTACCATAGTATAAATTATAACAACAACAAGAGTTTACCTATGCCACTCGCAGAGAGGGCAACATCTTGTTTTTCATGTGTTCTTTCGGGACCTATCACTGCCCTGCTCAGAAAAAAAAATGGCATTCCAATATGATAGCAGTGTGTTATAAATGGCAATTGGTCTCCACTGTGGCATCATCCCATGGGTAGAACTTCTGGGACTTACATCACAATGTGTTCAGTAAACTATAGCCACAGATAATAGAGTTAGTAGTCATCTAGCAAGTAGTTAAATGCCTGCCAGGCAATCAGTTCTGACAGCGACTTCTACGCTTCATAGGGTAAATCTTACAATTTCTGGTGAGTTGATTCAAATGTACAGAACTAACAAGGCAATAATATCCAAAATTACAAGAATCTAAAAATCATAATATCATTAAAACTATTTGGAAAATATAGTGCTCATTCAAGGGGTCAGGTTAACAATCCTGATTCATAATATTTAAACACCCTACTACAATCTCATACAGTTTTCTGTGGCTGGCATTTTGTTAGTAGCAAGTGTGGACTAGCATAACGGGATTTAATTTATGAAGAGCTTGGGGACATTATCTGATTGTTTAATACCTTCTTGATTGATGCTCAAACAAGATAATTGTTACTTGGTATTTGCAACTGTCCAAATCTTACTTGAAGTGTTTTGTGTAATCCTTTTAATCCATAGGAAAAGCTGGAATAAAGAGCCAGATAACTACCTGACAACAGTTCAAGATTTGTGATGTTTTAAAAAACATAAAGGAAACATTTATATTGAACTGATGCCCTAAACTCTATGGATGGCCTTAGGGCCAGGCATACTATGGTTAAACATGCAATATAAACAGTGTTGCTGAACAGACTGTGGTGATCATATGTATTTAACATACCTTGATTTTTGTTGCGTCGGATATGGCAATTTCCTGCAATAGCGTTAAACCTTATTGAATTAAGTTTAAGTATATTTGGGGTCCATTGTACTAAATACAAAAAATGTATATAGTATTATGGGCTGGGACTGGATGTAACCTCTCAGTACAGCTTAGATGATCAAAGGACTATACTGAACAATGTGCCAGACAAGAATAGACTTTAGAGATCATAGGTACCTACTCTGTGGGTTCTCCAGGGCTCAAGCACCATGGAAAAAAACCTAGGGGGTACTCATCACCCACCAGCCACACTGGTTTTGGCCCCGGGGCTGCCTGCCAATCATCTGATTGGTGGGGCCCTGGACCTAGCCACCGATCAACTGTATAGGCATTTGGGGAAGGCGGGGGGGGGATGGAGAGGAGGGAGTGGTGGGTGGGTGGGGTGGCCTCAGGGGTGGCGGTGGAGCAGGGGAGGGAAGATGTAGAGCAAGGGTGGGGCCTTAGGGGAGGGAGCATAGTGGGGACAGGAAGGGGTGGAGTGAGGGCAGGGTCTCGGGGCAGAGAGGCGGTGGAGCACCCACCAGGAAAAATACAAGTCAGCGCCTGTGTTAGAGACAGTGTCTGAAGTGGATTTCATGGGAAATCCTGAGGGAGGTTAATGCAAATTTCCCAATTCTGGTTATTCAAAAACCCTGCCTTGTGAAGCTATGCCCGGAGGTGAGGGTCTTTGTTTGCTGATGACCCATTCTCAGGCATTTGACATCAAAGGCCAAAGCCATATAAAGAAACAGATGAACTGCCCTACTGTTTGTTCTGGTTCTGAATTTGAGACTGTTGTGAATTTGTAACCAGAGGAATACTCAGTTGTGGGGTTTGAATGACTGACACCTATCGCAGCCCACAGTTGGAGTTGGGGTGACTTCTGATAAGCTTTTTAGTGTGTGTGTAGCTTCTTTCATCATTTTTAATGTTTTCTTTGTAATGCTTTCACTTTAAAAATAAGTGTGCTTGCTTAGAAAGAGCTGTGTTCTAACTATTGCCTTTTGGCAACTACACTATTTAGAAACCTTCAGGGACATAGCAAAATGCAAGACACTGGCCTGTTTAGGCAGTCTGGCTTGCTGGGGAGGTTGGCAGGGAACTGCACAGCCTAGAAAAGCCCTAGTCAGGAGGGAGTGTGACATAGGTGATGACAGGCCCAAGAGAGATGATGGCTGAGGAGCTCAGAGCGTAGAGTAGTTTCTGAGGGACCACTAATGGGGGAAATACAAGTGCAGTTGTCCCAAACTCTGACATCACTAAATTAAGAGAGTGGAGGGTTTATCCATGCCTTTACTTTTCCACAGGGCTGATGAGGTGTTTCCAGATGTACGTCCAGGAAGCATGACCTTTAGGAAAAGTGCAATTATAGTATTACAATTATCATACCTTTCATTGTGAAATATCTCAAACCACTCTAAAAAATGTATGCAGGAATTACTTTGTCCTCCACGGAAATGAAACCACATCTGACTTAAAATGTAGCATTACCCTGATGAGCAGTATTACACGACAATTTAGAATAACAAGTTCATACCAGATCTAACAAGGAGAGGAGTAGGAAGACAGAATTAGGAATTTGTGCATCTTATATGTTAATACCCATATTCTTGTGACAAGTACTGTGAAACTTTTTAATAGCCACATGTGGTGAAAGTGTCAGAGCTTAGGGAATATTAGTAGATGTGTTTCCCCCCCCCCCCTTTAGTACTGTGACTCTTGATGCCAACTGGCAGAGGGGTGCATAACGTTAAAGGGATTGCCGGGGTCTATATTTGCATTTTAGTTCACTAAAGAGTATCATGTAAGCGGTTTCTACTGAAAGCCTGTGTCACACCGGTCATAATTACTTTGCGTATTATCTAGACACACATTTTGCAAAGAGATATGTATGTATATTGGAAATTACGTTCTTAGGTCACCTAGGGGTAGCTTGCCTTAAGGCAGGTTCCATCACACAGGTGGTGCGAGACACTTATCTCCCTAACTGACTTGGGTATTGTGAAGTTTAGTGGAAACTGATTTGCGTACCAAGTCAAATGGTAATGAAGAGATTGTGGGGACCTCAAGAGAAGAAATTATCAAGAAGAGGTGAATAGCAACAGAGGGAACCCTGTTTATAGGTAAAGAACAAAGTACTGGTTAGTATATCTAGGGGTGCAGAAAGACACGCTGGCATCCTTCATCTGGGGAAACAGGCTGCCCGCAGTCTTCTTCTCACCAAAGGAGGGTCTCACCCAGTGGAGAAATGCTGTGAGAAGGATATATATATATATATATAAATATAGTCTCCAGAATGTTTGTTATCATTTTATACCAAAACCCTTTGTTTCCAATATTTATGTTCACTAGCACTGAATCTGTTCTTTGTTAAATAAACGTACACTGGCTTTCTCTATAAAGAAATCTGTGTGCTCAGCAGAGCTGTGTTCTGAAGGTGTGTCTAGTAAGCTGTGGTGTACTGTTCCTTTGGGAACAGCAGACCTGGTAATTCTGTGAGTATCCAGTGGTTAGGAGGCGGCATGCCACAGGGAAATGCTCAGAGGACTTGGGGGTTGGAGCATGCCTCCCAATGACCTGCATGAGGGACAGCAAAACCTGTGTGAGATGAGAGGGGAGTGCTTGTGTTGCCTGTGACTGGGAGGGCCATGGCTCTGCTTCCTAGTAGGTACAGATAAGGCTTCTTTAGACCAAGGTCAGGTGGTGGTGGGGTGCCTCAACCCTGGAAAGCATTAAAATTGCCTCTAGAATACTTAGCTTTTTTATTTCATCTTAGTTCTTTTTTGAAATCCCTGCAAAAATTCTCTCTGCTACTGAGGTGCACAGAAATGAACACAACATTCCAGGTGCCTCCTAAAGAGGCTAAGGGACTACCACCTCCTTATTCTATATCATCATGGGTCACTCATTTTTGTTGTCATATCACCTGACAAGCTCATATCTGATGAGATATCTATTACCATCACTAGATGTCCATCATTACCGATTTCCAGATTTCCTCCTCCCGTTGCATATATACATTTCCAATTATTTTCTGGTCCCATATTAGTTTCTCCCTTAAAATTAAGCTGCAGCATATGGAAACATTAATATGTTGGGGCTCGTATGTCATGTCTAAAAACATCACCTTCTGGAGAAATTGACTAACAGCAACCAGATTTAGCAATAAAGCAGTTTCAGAATCAATCTATTGGCTTATCAATTTGCTGTCTATTTTTATTATGCTTATCATACATGCCATGCAGGACTGGCCTATAAGACAGCTTCAGGTTCTTGGAAACGTGGAACATTAAAACTAATCTAAACAATGCCCTTGAAGATTATTTTACTTGGAGCTCTATAGACTGAAGACATCTAAGACTATATTTATTCATTTGATTCTCTTCCTGCAGGCTGCTTGCTTGCAGATATGTTTTTCAAAGGATGGATTTATATTTTATTTTCAGAGTAAAGTGTATTTTCAGAGTAAGGAAAAATAACATTTTAAAAAATGTTAAAGTTTTTTAAAAATGCTCATTAAAATCTGGATAATTACAGGAATCTTAACTCTTTTCATGATCTTTCTCAAATGTTGGTGACAGTGGGTAATTTACTGAGGCTGCAGCCATCCACTACCACTATATGGCAGCATGATGAGATGCGCCTCTCACTCAGGCTGCAAAAGGGTAATATGGGCATGAGGCCAATTACCCAACCTGGGTCCACCTAGCAGGTAGACCAGGACTAATTAGAAATAAAGCCCAGCTAGGGAAGCAGGGTTTGTCTCCATGAAGACAGTACCCCATCGAGCCTGGATGGGGATGTATTGGGACAGCAATTTTGCTAGAGGCAGAAAACCATGCACAATAGAACTGAAACAGATTTCTATGGCATGTCAGACTTTCTAAGTAAAAACACCCCTAAACATATGCTTTCTGGCACTGGTCTCAATAGTATTTCTCATGCCTTGTGAACTGCGGTAGACTGAAAATTGGATACATCTTGTTTTGTTCTTTATGCACATGTTGATTGGTGCCACCCTTCAATGATTGCCATTAACTGCAACTTATACACACAAGCCTTGTTCCTTTTGCAAAACCTTTTCATAGAGATACTTTGGTATCTGGGTGGATGAAACCCTCTATGTGGATCTTCTGGCATGGGCAGCTCTAGGAGCAAGAAGAGGACTGCAGCACTATACTCCCCACTGCCCTGAATCCCCTGCAGGGGGCTGGTGCATGGGAAAGAGGTGGGAGAGGGTAAAGTCAGGTTGGGAGTAATGTGTCCCATTGTAGAGGGGAACACTCACCCAGACTGTCTCCTTGCAGCTGCACACCATACTGCAGTCCTGTTTACACTCGCAGAGCTCCTAGGCTTTGCAGCTCCTTTTATCTGAGCCTGCTGGGCTCTGATTGGCTGTCCCTAACCCTTTGAGGATCAGGTCTCTGTATATTCCAAGATGGCTGCTTCAAAGGGACTTCTCTAGGCAGGAGGATTTACCTTCACTGCACCCTTCCTCCCATCTTGCTTCCTTTCTGGGGCAGGGTGTAGTAGGACCACAGGGCCTCCTGTAGGGAATCACAAAGACCAGATACACTCTGTCACATACATTCTCCCCCTTGATGCCAGTGATCAATATATCCCAAAGTTAATACAGTCTGAGACTGCACTGACTTTAACATAAAGCAAATGCTCCCAGAGATTTGCAGGGCCAACTTCCAGTTGTAGAATCCTTTGCAGCACATGGTCTCTTTACTTAAGTGCCTGTGTCCCTTGTACACAGGCACTTAAGTAAAGAGGGGGGATAAACCTTCTGATTATTCCATTAGAAAAATGTGGAGGAATCCATATGGAGGCTCTTTCCTGCAGGCTTTGCATTAGAGGGATGTGAGATGGAATGGGGTAGTCTTAAATTGTTGGATGCTGAGTAATTTTATCTTAAAAATTACTGAGTGTTTAAAGTAACAAGAAGTTGTAGGCAAGCTCTTACTAATTGTTTCTCTTTCTGCCAACTCAGGGGTGTGGTTTCCACTCTTTAGGCACAGGAGTTAGGGTTAGGGTTAGACACTGATTGAGACCAAGGAAGATAAGCTTGGCTATATTTAAGGAAACAAATGACTGAATACAAAATAAACTGGTTACTTCCGTAACAATCCCTTGTATGTATCTCTGTGGAGAGCTTTTAACAGAGATTATACCTTTGAGAGTGAATCACCACTAGAGGCGCTTCTCTTGGTAAGCCAAGCCCAAAGTATATTTTCCAAAATTGTGAATTCAGTTTTAGAATCTTATTAGACACTTAACTGTTTAGGTATGGGCAAAATTTCTTTAAGGGCAATTGAAGCCTGTCTAGTTAGTAATAACCTAAGCAGCTTACTTACTATAAAGTAAGCAATTTAAACTAAATCTTATGAAATCGAAGAAGCCATTTAAGGATCTGTTTTAAGACAGGCCAATTATGAATCTTAAAACCAGTTCCCACAACATTCTGTTTACCAATGTTTAAACTTTAGGCCCTGTCTCTTCCCAAGGAATACATGGTCTAAATTCCTGGTGACTAACAGCAGAAACTATTAGTGTTTCGAGTTACAACATTTCAATATCCCAAGAAAATCATTACAAGAGTTTTAAATCTAATTGTTTGGGAGTATCTTAAGTTAACTTCCTCTCACCAATCCATGGGAAGATTTTTTCCTGGGTGGGTTTCTTCTTGAGTCTTTTCTGTTTTTCTTATCTGTGTCTATGGCAGGGTGCTAATAGAATACTGTGTTTCAGCAGGATAGCTAAATGTGCATGCAGGGTGCTTGTGTCAGAGTTTAAACCCTTCTCCTTACTATGTACATGGAATTATAGGAACACACATCTCTTTCAGGCTTGTTAGATTCAAAGTTAATTTCTTTCTACCCTTTCGTTGGCTGGTTGGCTTAGGTGATGCTTTCATCTCCTGAATAGGCAGACTGTTGAATGACTATGCAACAGTTCTTTAATTGCCTTTGTTCTTGTGGTAGGAAAGATCCAGATAACTTTTAAAGTTTTAACTTTAATTCAATCCAGTCTGAGATTTCTTTCAACTGTATTAATTCGATGGGAAGTAAAATTCTGCTTTCAAAAAAGTTCCAGTGCCCCTGTTCTTTATCCAGAAAGTTTAGTTCTCAAAATGTCTCTTTTTTTTAATTTAAGAAGACACTTAGAAATTCTTCATTTTTAAATAGTTAACAATTGTTCACTTCAGAAGACAAGAATTCTGTCTCCAAAGTTGGTTGAGGCTTTGCTTGTGCACTGCCATAATCAATTCCCAATTAATATAGGTATTCTATACCTAAATTGCCTCTTATTAGTTTATTAGTTTAGCAAGGTCATTAGAATTCATGTTGGTACATAAAGCATTTTACTGTTCACATAGAAGTGACATTAGGAGCTCTGCATTTCGCAAACATTTGCAAGTACGCATTTCAAAGGTGTTTGTTTTAAACTTATTTCATAAGAGTTTCATATTCAGTTACATATGTTTTTCCTCAAGTTAAGAACACAAGTTTTCTTGTAAGATAGTAGGGGTTGGTAGAGCCCACTTTAGCTAGATTTATTGCTCTGATATCACACTGCATTCCTTTTTACAATTAGACCTCTACTTAAAACATGAATGTTGCACATGGTCTGTCTTCTTGACATTTGCTTGTCCTTGGGATATAGAAGCAGACGCCTTTTGGAGCTTCTTTGAATAGCTTTATCATTCTGTAATATAACTAGCCAAACATATGCATTATATTTCCAAGCATCCAAACTATAACATTCTTGTAGCTATATCTTATTATTCAGTAAAGGTGCAAACAAGCCTATACTGTAATGACTTAAATATGAAGTTGTAATAAATTATTTTTTGCATGGATACTAAGGTCTCTCCCTAACAGGGACTTATTTCTACGTCTCTCCTCTTTTTCCCCCTCTTCATGTCTTTCATTTTAGAAGTCCCTAACTCACCCTACCATCATTCCTTTCCCCATTCCATCTGTTAGTATGATCTATAATAGTTACAAGGGCTTTTAGAGAGCCACTGACTGAGCAAAGTGAGGCCTTAACTTGATGACATTTCTGTCTGATACTATTTTGGGCAAGAGATCCTTCAGCTTGATTTTAATGAGTTACAGGATAAACTTCATTGTAACATGTAAACACACCAAAAAAAGACTTCCTTTAGTGATGGCTAAGGTATCAGTACACACCCCACCAACTCAGTCCGAGAGGCAGGGAAATAAGGGGAAAGTCTCCTGAATTCCTTGCAATGTTTACATCAAAAATAAGGTAGGCAACAGAGTCGAAAGTTCTCATTACCACCTCCAATGGATTCCAAAAAGCATTATGTACCCCCAAACTCCCACTCTAGCACAAAATCTTAACAGTGACCTCAGATGCTCTCATATCAACATGATCACATTTCACTGTCACACATCCTTGTGTGACATAACTTGGAAAGTTATTCTGCTTCACTATTGCAGAGATCACAATAAGTGTTTCATAAACCTGGCATTCGTCCTCTACAAAGCGATTAATTTGATCCTTTCTGAATAGTGCCTTCCCTGATCGTATTTTAGATTCTTACATGTAAGTGTCCATTACTTATATTTACACCAGGTCTATTGATCAACTCACACCAAAGAAAACTCACTCCAAGCAATTTAGTGTTTGATGTAGCTAAATTATCTCTGTAGGGAAGCTCATGCTTTCAGGGCAAAGTGGCATCCTTCTACAATCTTAGGCTTATGCCAATCCTTTTTTCCTGTTTCTCCTAGTTTTCCTTGTTTTCAAGTCCTTCTCCCACATTGTCAGTCTTAAATAGCCCCTTGTCTACTTTCAGTCAAATAAGCAGTAAGCTGCATCATTGGTAGTCAACAACCAATGCTCTGATTTGTTGGCTTTGCAGGAAAATAGAAGATGTTAACTTCCTTCAGAGAGTATGGTCCAGTTTGCCACATGCTTAGATTCTTTTCTGGACCAGGCTTGGAGCTCTCCAACTTTTTCTTTAACTTTAGTTTCACAGCTGGCAACAAGAGGACTTTGGGCCATATTAGTGGTGGGTAAAAAAAAAGTTCAACTTCACTGGAGTTGCATCCTCTTACTTCAGCAATGAATTTGTCCTTGTACAATCTCTTTTTAACAGTCTGTTTTAGTCTAGCTCTTCCTTTTTAGCCCAGAACCAGTGTTTGTATATGTTTAATACAAAACATCACTGTATGAAATGTTGTGGATAACATTTTGTAATTATAGCTAATTTACTTTAAAAAGTTATAATTTCTACAGAAGTCCTTTTTAAGGCATATTATGCTCACAGTTGAGGCACTCCTTGTACATAGGTTTACAAGACATTTCTAAGAGCATATGTCCATTATCCTGTCAGAGGAGAACATTTTCTTCCTGATTTCAGAGCTGCACTACCATAGAAAAGACAACAATGTGCCTTCAATCCTTCTTTTGTAATTATACTCTAATGGTCTTGAGGAACTGAAAGGATTTTGAGAAACTAACAGTCAGCAGATCAATAGTTTGATATTTTCTTATCTGAAGTGTTGTAGTACTTTACCAGAACTGGTCTTGTGGCATGGAGCCCAGGGGAAGCTTCAGAAATGGGGGGATAGTGCATCTCAATGTATTCCTTCAAATAAGTCTATTTAGCTTCTTTAGAGAGATCTAATAGTCCCTCCTTGCCAGAACAGGGAGCTATTAGCTCTCTCCAAGGTACACTCAAGTTACGTGCCATGAATACTGTTTGGTCTATATACATCATTAAAAACTGCTAAAGTTGAATAGCTATTAGCAGCTGTCCTACAATATTTGACATCTAGCAAAGAAATGCACCTGGGAACCACTGAGAATTCTTCACCATGCCGATTAATATCTAACAAGTGTGGGAAATGAAGTGGAATAACTATCCCTGTACCAATTCATAATGTTTACAAAATAAGTATTGAGTTTTCCTCCCAAATGCTGGGATTGATTTTGTTTCCTCTGATTTTTTTTTTTTAATAGTGGTGACTATAAATAAGTGGCAGGAAAATTACTTCTCCCGTTTCACAATGCTTTTCTTATCTAGCAGGCACAGCTGTCACATATCATAAATAAAAGCATTTAGGTGTCTATGGCTAGACATACTAGTGCCTATGTCCTTTAAAGTATTTTGTGAATTTAACTGCATTGCGAATTTTAACAAACATGCCAATTTTTGCCCCACTATAGATAGTGGTTGATGTATCAAAATATATGAAAACGTGTCATTTTCTCTCCATATCACGTTACAGGGTTAACTGTCTGAGATGTTATAAATCAGTTGCTCTCATCCAGGGGTATGTGTACCCCTGGAGGTACTTAGAGGTCTTCCAGGGGGTACATTAACTATTAACATTAACTAGATTAACATTAATCTAGATAGTTGCCCATTTTTACAACAGGCTACATAAAAAGCTCTAGTAAAGTCAGTACAAACTAAAATTTCATACGACTTGTTTATACTGCTCTATATACTATACACTGAAATCTAAACAATATTTATATTCCAATTGATTCATTTTATAATTATATGGTAAAAATGAGACAGTATGCAGTTTTTCAGTAAGAGTGTGCCATATTTTTGTATTTTTATGTCCGATTTTGTAAGCAAGTAGCTTTTAAGTGAGGTGAAACTTGGGGGTATGCAAGACAAATCAGACTCTTACAAATGGTACAGTAGTCTAGAAAGGTTGAGAACCACTGTTATAAACTAACACATGCATATATTAAGGTCAAACTGTTTCTAATCCTTTCCCCAGATTCTATGAAAAGCAAAAATAAAGTGTCAAAAGATGTGCATAATAAAAACTACTATATGGTTTTGTGTACACTAGTATTTGGGGCAGAAAGAACACTCACAAAAAAAAAAGAAAGAAATTTAAATATAATTTAATGTTCACTATTTATGCTAGGTATATATACTTTTTGCATTTAATTCAGTTTAATAAATGACTTTAGATTTGTCCATTTCACTGTTTCTCAAACCAGTAGTATAATATTATTGTCTATGGATTTCCAAAGCTGCAACAGAATGTTTAACACTGCAATTGTATTTTTTAATCGATTTGAGGTTTCCTGAAACTTAAATATTTATGCACAAAATTATCTCTAAAATTTGTCATCTGTCTGTGAAATCAGTCGTAAAGTTTAGAATTTCAGAATGAAAATCCATATATGATATAAGTTGTATCAAATGGTATTGACGGAGATTGTTTTTGACCAACTAGCTTTCAGAGAGATCCTGAAGCTGGTCCAAGGGATGGATATGGAATCCCAGTCTCAGTTACTCTAGGAAAAATAGTTTTAAAATATAAATTGTTAGTTTTTATTATCAAGATTGAGGGTTGACATATCACAATTTAAAAAGGCATTTAATATTAGGAAATTCTGTGCAGAACTACAATGAGAATATTATCGAATGGTCAACGATTCAAGTCTGGAATATCTATCCTCTTTTGGGTATTGCAGCTCCTAGAAAAAAGGTTAGGTTGATTGGGGAAGCAGCCACAGCTGTGGCCAGCTCAGTCAGGGCCCAGCTGGCCCTTATAAGAGTGCTGGGGGCCAGGAGCTGAAGGAGTCTCTCTCCAGCCCTGGAGGGAGAAGGGCTAGCTGCCTGAGAGGAAAGTACCAGAAGTGGAGCAGTGCTGGGTAAACCAGCCTGGTAATCCCCAAGGCTACTGACCTTGTTGAAGGCCTACAGAGGTACTGGGGCTGCAGAGATGCAGCCTGGGAATAGGCAAAGGCAGCAGGTCCTAACCCCTTGCCGATGATGGGTGGCCACTACAGACTTCAGGGAAAGGGGGCTGGATGATGACTGGCAGTAGCCACTAAGGCAAGTTGGGTTTAAAGGGTTGGGGTACCCCTGAGAGGGGAGACCCAGAGACTGTGGGGTACTGCTGGAGGCAGAACCCCAAGATAAAAAGGCACCAGGGTCTGGGAGGGACACAGGGCCCAAGGCAGGCAAGACACCAGCCAGCAGAGGGCGCGCCGAGGCTGCAAAAGAGCTAATTCCCAGATGACCAGCAGGAGGTCCCATGCTGGTGAGTTGTCGCTTCGCTACAGGTATGAATTATGATAGCCTATAATCACATCACATCATCCTGTCAAATAACACACACTTATCTCTTAATTAACTTCCTCATTCCCTGAAGAGTACAGAGAGAAGACTTTTCTCGCTGAAGGAAATGCATGACACATGGCTGCTATTGAGAGTCAGATTCAGCTTCTCTTAGGTCTGGTCTACACTGCCACTTATTTTGATGTAAGTTATATCACTCAGGGTTGTGAAAAAAATCACCCCCCTGAGCGACGTAGCTTACATCGACCTAAAGCGGTGTCTACACCATGCTATGTTGGTGAGAGAGCACTCTTCCACCGACTTACCTTCTGCCTCTTGGGGAGGTGGAGTAATGAAGTGGATGGGAGAGTACTCTCCTATCGACTCTTTGCATTTTCATCAGATCTGCTAAATCGACACCACTGCATCGATCGCAGCTGAGCCTATTAAGTGTGCCAGTATAGACAAGCCGTTACTCACAGAGTAATACCTTAATCCAGGAGCAGTCCCACTACCCATAGGAGGGCAGATTCTGGTTTTAAATTATACCAGTGTACACCTTTAGAGAAAAGAGAACTTGTCGTAAAGAAGTCCAATACTTTTGTAGTGATGTCTTAGACTGCATACATCACCATAGTATTTGGGCATCTTCCAATAGTGCATTGAGTGACATGACTAACACTTGTTATGTGTTTCATTCTCTCTCATCCTCTTGTTAGCGGGAGAATTAGGTGTACAGTGTTTTGGTAGAGTTGAACACAGAAAATAAATATTATAAAAAGGATCAATTTGCTCTGTGTTTGTTAGAGAAGGCAAGTGTGTCTTGCATGTGGTGTGGAAGGTGGTGAGATTTGTGATGGTCCTTAGCCCCTGTTGGAGTTCTTTCTCTAGTCTTCGTTTGACCACCAAGAAGCTCTGTCTCTTCTACCAACAAGCTTTAGGCTTGTGGTAGAAAGTTCTGTTCTGCATTAGGAGTGAAGTTATGATCCATAGTCCTCGTAGAGCTCTAGGTGATCTTTTAGATATGCTGGACTGAGACAAGTGAGAACCTGCTAGAGTTGGACTGATACACTAACCTACAATTACTTTATGCCAAAGTCAATAAAAAGCTAGAAACTATGAGTCCAATGATGTGGAAATTAGTACATTTATATTGTATAACTGGAGATCTAATATGATCAAATAATTAAATGCTATATTGTAATGGATATACAAGGAGGCAGAGTTAAAGTTCAACTTTTTAATCTTAAAACTGAACAAAATGTTTCTATTCTGTGAGATAAAAGTAAAGCAATTGTAAAAATCTAGCAAATAAAACATGACAAATGGTTATCCCAGACAGGATTCTATGTCTCTTGCTTCCCTGTTCATATTTTCCCCAAGTTTGCAGTGGAAGGGAGGGGAGAAACAAAACAAAGACGGGTGGGAGAGGAGTGCTGTGTCTAGCCAAGCTAATCATAAATTGCTGGGGAGGAAAAATCAAAGTCTAACAGGTCCTTATAATTCAGTATAGATAAAACAGTCTTCTAAAAAATGAAACAGAAAATGGAATAGTATTAATCCATTTTCATAACTAAAACTTGAACAGCAGGAAATACACTGCACAAGGCATGCTCCGACACCCTTGTTTAATCCTTCCAGTAAATCAGTACCAAAAAGTTGTCAGAAACTGATCAGAGCTTAGTTTACATCACTACATACACAGCTAAGAAGGAATTCTCCAGAATTGCATGAGTGCAGAAAACCAAACCAATTCACATGGCTGGAAGGAAGACCTCTCTTCATATGGGAATAAGACCATTCAAGAGTACCAGGATCTCCCACTTATGTAATAGACAAACTTCTCCATTTGGGATTAATTATTGCACGCTAAATGGAGAAAACTCCACCATCCTGTTGCATACAAATTTTAACCAGCTGATATAGGGGCTGATCTAAAGCCCATTGAAGTCAATCAGACCCAATCTTTTCTATCTCTTGATATATAGAAATGAATAGCCGTATACACTCAATACATGAAAGTTCCCCTGTAGCCAGCAGATTCCCCCTAAGCTTTCAAACATAAGGAGATATAATTGAGAGAAAGGTCCAAGTAATTCAGTGACTCATTACAACTGGGTGAATAACTCACTTTTTTCCCCCCACAGGCGTTTTGAAGAAATCTTTGTTTCATGTTAAGCTGAAAAACTCCAGAGTTTTTGGCTATTGAATTAACTCCATTTTGGGAGGGACCCAAGCTCAAACTCTCCTCCAATGACTAGTCAAGTATTTTAAGAACATAAGAATGGCTATACTGGGTCAGACCAAAGGTCCATCAAGCCCAGTATCCTGTCTTCTGACAGTGGCCAATGCCAGGTGCCCCAGAGGGAATGAACAGAACAGGTAATCATCAAGTGATCCATTTCCTGGCGCCCATTCCCAGCTTCTGGCAAACAGGCTAGGAGCACCATCCCTGTCCATCTTGGCTAATAACCATTGATTGACCTATCCTCCATGAACTTATCTAGTTCTTTTTTGAACCCTGTTATAGTCTAGGCCTTCACAACATCCTCTGGCAAGGAGTTCCACAGGTTGACTGTGCGTTGTGTGAAAAAATACTTCCCTTTGTTTTAAACCTGCTGCCAATTGATTTCATTTGGTGATGCCTAGTTCTTGTGTTATGAGGAGTAAATAACACTTCCTTATTTACTTTCTCCACACCAGTCATGATTTTATAGACCTCTATCATATGCCATCTGGTTATTTAGACTTCTAGCACTGGTATATAAGTACTTTAAAAACTTGTCACCTTTTAGCTGTCTCCCATTACATGAAGTAATTAAATGAGACTTTTTTTCATTTGACTGTTTTATACTTTGTAGAACAACAGGAGACCTTGAGGGATACATGCTCTAGAGTACACCATAGCACAATGGTTAGGGCACTCTTGGAGGTGGAACTCAAATTCAAATACCTGCTCCATATCAGGCAAAGGGTAGACTTGATGCTGGGTCTCCCAAATCTTGGGTGAGTGCTTTAACCACAAGGCTTGAAGTTCAGGGGGTCACTATCTCTTCCAGCTATTTTGTGATCGGCACCAGAGTCCCCTTGTGACTCTAGTGCAATTTTTAAAAAAATCTTCAGCAAATTTGTCAAGTCAAATATTTTTGACCATCCAAAACTGCATGTGTCTGAAAATTTTTTCCCAGCTCTACTCATTAACCAGGCCATTCAATTAGAATCTTCAACATATTCCACAAATCCAAGTTCACACAAGCATAGAACTACAGTAAGAGATGGAAAAAATTCTATTCCCTCAATTTATCTTACTCCCAGTGCAGGATTTTTCTTTATAATAGTTGTTCCCAAGCTTTTTTCTAAGGCAACCCATCAACTGTATGTGTGGTTTTTTTTGCAACCCACCATTGTATATACACACTCTCTGCTCTTGCATTGAAACCCTAATCCCAGCCTGTTGTGTGTGTGTGGGGGTGGGGGGGAATGAAAGGTGGTGGTGTTGGAGAGAGAGACTCCCCACACTTACATCAGATGCTTCCATCCCATGGAGCTGGGCCTAGTTCCATGCTCTAGGCTTTGCAACCTGGAGGAAAGGATTGCAGCACCCCACAGGTTTAGCCTGGCCAGCCCTCCATCTTAAGGCAAGTGGCACTACATTTTCTACCCCTCCCCATGTTTAAACATCCAGAGTGGGGAGCTAAGCCCAGCTTCTTGGAAGAGGACCAGTGCTATGGGGTGAGTTTTCTCTCTACACTCCTCCCCTCCCTTCCCCATGCCTTTTCTCTGCACTGAGCCAGGAGAAGTATGTTTGCCTAGGCCAAGGACCAGTGATGGATTAATTGGTCTCTGGATGTGATGACCCACCACCCAGTAATCAGTCAGGCATCACTGTTTGGTGAATGTTACTTTATGGTACACTTTAGTGGTTTGTCCAGATTTTTAAAGTCCCAAGTGAGGAGGGTTTCGTTACTTTTCTCATGAGAATAACAGTCTAATATATCTCACTATCAAAGTTATCTTTAGTTCACTAGACATGCTAATATTAATTAGAGTGTACTGGGCACCAGATAGGTGGAATAAACCTAACCCTTCTGTTTCAATAGTATCATGATTATATAAAGGCCCCTATTAAAACTACCACTCTCTTGACAATGTAACTATATACAAATAATGTTCTTTCATTGTTGAGGTATTATAGTAAACAGGGAAGCATTTCTCCCCATTTTACCATTTGAGGTTTCTGAAGCTCTTTCAAACCTGCTCTGAGGCTCTCCAATGTTCTGTATCTTTTTGACCACATATGGACACTCATTCATCATTGACAAGTATATTGTAGCCTGGCTCCAGCAAGCCAGTAACCCCAACTTCACTTCTTACTACAAATGCATCGAGGCCTTGATGTAGCAAAGCCTGTAAGCATGTTCTTACATTTAGGCAATCCCACAGTGAAATCATCAACAGTATTATATTAAATGGGACTATTCGCACGCTTAATTTTAAGCATATGCTTGAGTGTTTTGCTGGACTGGTCCCTGAAAAGCAGCAGAGTGTTCAGCCCTAGATTTAAGCCTTTTGCTTCAATCGGAAAAATTGATCATAGATGACTAAGTCTTTTTCTGGTTGGATATGCCCATTACAATGGACCAGCTCAGTAAAGAGCAGGATTTTCCATTCCTGACCAAGGCCAGACAAAGACACTCCCTCTGAGATACATCTTTATACACCAATAAACAAGTTATGTATTGCCCCTCTGATGTATTTAGGTGCAACCCATTGCCTTGTATCTGTTGGGTCAATCAAAACATCTCAGTCCATCATACTGTCATCCTGACCTTATCTTTGGGATGGGTCAGTGTGTTCCTGTTATCTTTGGGGAATGTGCTGGTATTGGAGTGTTCTGGTACTATCCTTCTAGAAGGTGTTTGCATGAGCACTCTGTGCCTACTACCTCTTAGGAATATGTGTTTCTGCAATATTAGCCCTATTCTTGCCTCATTCTGTGAGCAGGTCCTGCCTAGCTCACAGCCTAACTTTGCTTTGTTGATATAAAGGTTTGACCACTACTTTAGCTCAGGCCTCTTAGAAGGCCTCTGACACAAGGGCTTACATTTCAGGCCCTCTTCCTACTATAAGATCTAGCCCAACTGTGCTACCAAGAGGCTACCAGGGTACATGCCAATTTAGCCCAACGGGAAAAATTCCTTCCTGACCCCTAAAATAGGCAAAACAGTCAGATCTACAGAATCGTAAGTGGCACAGTTCCTAATCTTCAACTAAGGGAAGAGTGGGTAGGGCAGCTAACCAGGCAAAGGCTTTTGACAAGCCTGGGCTAAGCTCAAATAGTCAAGGTGGGACACTTAGCAGCCAATTAGCTGGTCCCAGCTCCATTTACATAGCTAATAGCTAAGCAGAGAATCAAACTCCCTTCTCTGCCATGCATGCGTTTGGACTTCTCTCATTCCCATCTGTCTAGTCAATCACTAAAGGAGTTTTCTCATAGTTAATTTCTTTTCCCATAGTTTGCTCTTAGCCTCTCATTTCCAGTCTTCTCTTTTCTCTTTTTACCTTCTTTGGAAGCAAGGAACCCTTTTAACATCCACATTCTTTCCAAAAGCAATAAAATAAATTTAAGAAGAAAAACTGAATCCTTCCAAGAGCAGAATATCAGCAGGAATTCCATGCAGGCAGCTGCCAAGTTATAAAATTCAGCTCAGTAAAGATGAGCAATTACCATATATTCATAAGTTCTCCTTTGGAGTAATAGACATTTTTTAAATAGAAATTCTTTACTGAATAAGATTAATAGGCTTTCTATTGAACTCACCAGATTCTTTGAAACAGGGTGGTGGTGGAAGGGGAAGATTTTCTGGGCTAACTTGAATCAAGTAATGGAGTAAGTGCGAGAGAATTAATATGCATGAAAATATATTAAGTAAAGGTTATAGTCCATGTGCTTGATCTTACATCTATTTAAATTGGAGACAAGAGTTCTACTGACTTCACTAGGCTCAAGATCAGGTCCTATGTGCTCCTGGGTAGCAAAATGAACTCTTCAGCTTCAAAAAGCTACTGAAGCATAGGAATGTGTCTATTTGTAGCTCACCTATGTTTCCACAAACAAAAATCATAAAACCGAGTTAGGGGTGAGTATATACATTTATAATTTACGGTAAAAATATATTAATGGGGCTTAGCTACTATCCCAAAAAAAGCAACATTATAAACCAGGAAACTCAGAGTTGGTGTTAAACTTTAAAGAAATCCAAACATGTTAAGGTGTGTAAATTTACAGTTAGGGCACCTAGACAACCTTGACTCTGCCCTGGAGTGGTGGCATGCAGTAACAGGCACATGGATATGTTTAGTGCATATTAGTGTTTGTGGTCTCAGGTGAGATTACATTGATTTTAAGAACACATTTGATTTTTCATATTTTTAAGGGTGTGTTCCCCAAAAAGAATAGCGCCCAGATGGCTAAATTAGTTTGTCCAAAAAAGAAACTTACACAGAGGTTGCGTCATTCTAAGATGGGGTTAAAGGTCTGTGACACAAATAGCTACAGTAGTGTCTTCTCAAATTAAGTGATCCTTTTGAATTAACAGTATCCAAACACTTATGAAAATACATATAACATAGAAGCCATTTATTTCTCAGTTGCTGTCTAATTTGGAATACATGTGGAATTGTTTTTCACCATATCATTTTGAGCCAAATTATTCTCAGTCACACCTGCGCATCTCCATTGATGTCAGCAGAGCAGCAGAATTTGGCACAATAACTCTTCCTTACTGAGAGGATGTGTGCAGATTTTCTTTAAATCTGTAACAGGAAACTAGTCAGGTGAAAAGGCTTTGAGAGAAGCTCCAAACTGAAGCAGAGTGAGAGAGTCCTGCAGCTTTAGGGATAAAACTGTTATCCTTGCTCAATGTTGGACGAACACAACTCTGATTCTATACCATTATCACATGACAATTACTATATCATATAGGATAAAACCTGTACTTATGACCACCTGCTCACGGCAGTTTCTGTCTTACATATTAAAATTCTCAGTTCCTATCCCCTCCATTGTAATTCATACTGAATTATGTGGCCAGCTGCATAACATGCTCCTGACCACCTGGTGCCCAACACTGCTATCTACAAAGACTTTAAAGATCCTGCTAGGACAGGTGGGAATGGAAAATTTTTGTGAACCCCCATTCTCCTTTCCTCACAAATGGTCACAAAATCAAGGTGTTACAACAGATTGAAAAAACATTAGACTAATGTTACCAATACAATTAAGTTTATCCTTAATGTTTTAGTGTGCATTATTGCCAACTCCAAAGTCTGAGACAAGCCCCTCAAATAATTATTTATGATCCTAATTTAATCCATTAAGCTAACACACACAAAGGCACTCAGCATGAAATGAGTGTGCACACAAGGACTTAGTGTGGACTAGGTATGGTGCTTAAATTCAGTTATTTCACAATAGCTTCCTTGTGTAGATAAACTAATTTAAGAGATTATATATAAATAAAAAGAACAGTGAAACTTGCTAAAATTAACAGCCCTTAGAATTCAATCCCACTTCATAACAATTGGCACAAGAGCCAAGAAATGGTTCATTGCAACTCTAACTGTAACCTACTTGCCCATATCACTTATAATATGGTCTTTCATTATAGTGAGGGGTTCTCAAACATTTTCATAATATGGACCACATCTTAAGAGATATTGCTTTATAAACCTCCCTGTCCAGTTTGCACAGGCCACTACCTCTCCCATTCCTGATTGCATTGATCATCTGCCCTTCTGTTTGGGATTGCATAGCATTCTTGTAATAGCAGCTATAATTGTTTACATGGAAAAGTATTTTTAGATTCTTGCCACTGCAGTTTAGCACCTGGAAGAAAGGAATAGAATCAAACACCCTGTGTCTGATTCAAAGTCCATTAAGTCATTATAAAGTCTCCCATTGGTCCAATGGGCTTTGAGGAGCAGGGTCAATGGACCACCTGCACTCTAGATTCACTAGTTTGAAGACCAAAGCGTTGCGATGGTAAATGATATCTCCCACCCCCCACCCCACCCCCCGCTTAATTTCTGTGAAAAGATTAATACATCTGCTTCTCGGGTTCTTTATACTTGGTCTATTTGTGATCAAGTAATTTTTTTAAAAAGTTTTTTGATTCAAATGAGTAAGTTACGTAAAAATAAAATTATCCCCCCAGGAGATCTGATGGAAGCAGAAATCCCATTGCAGCAAAATGCTTTCATACGCACTACACAATTCAGGCTATTCAGCTCATGAGAGTGAGAGACTTGGTAGCAATGAAGACAGATATAGCACAAGCTAGATTCAGATGTGGTATGGACACATGCAATCCAGGTTTCCTTCAAGTAGATTTGCTATTGTAAAATAAGTCTGAATCCCAGCAACTCTTCACTAATGTTACAGACTTGGAAGTTTGAGTAGATACTGGCAATTTTAGTTCAATTATCAATCTATATATATAAGACATGTATATGGCCTCGATCTTTGTAGTGTCTGAGTGTCTCTGCAATCTGAATAGAGGTTTTGGGACATGGTCAAATGCACATCAGGGACTTAGATGAAGTACCAAACTCATTTTTCATTAGAAATCTAAGCAAGAACTTAGTCTCCAGAGGTTCCAAAAAAAAAATAGTGTATTAATCCAGTAATACACTTAGTCCTCAAGATTAATGTATATAGAAATAGGAAAAGAGTGTAATTTTCTTGTTATTGTCAATGTAAGTCTGTCCATTAATGTGATTTATCAGAGTTATTTGTATCTATTTTACCTATTTCCATATAGAGTATTCTTATCTTGAAATAGAAAGATCAAATGGAAAGATAGGAATAACTCCCCTAAATCAACATTAAAGATTTAATATAAACCAACTATGGCAAGGAAAATTTATATTTTTCTGTGCATGACTCGCAGCACAGCAATAGCAATGAAACAGTTTGGCTCTTAAAAGTATGGCGATATATAGAATCTATCACATCACAAAGAGTAATGAAACCTCGACAGTTGTAGTATCTAA
This sequence comes from Macrochelys suwanniensis, assembly GCA_033296515.1. Classification (NCBI taxonomy): domain Eukaryota; kingdom Metazoa; phylum Chordata; order Testudines; family Chelydridae; genus Macrochelys; species Macrochelys suwanniensis. The sequence goes on from CM065779.1 coordinate 82,525,993, forward strand.
ACAGGTCAAAGTGATATAGAGCCATTTATGGAAGTTTGACTCTGAATTTCCTATTTTTCCTGCATTTCAATCAGACAATGAACATTTACTTTAATGTATAGGTTTAGTATTTACTTTTCTTTTGAAGTAAAAAATTCGTCTCATTTCCTAGAATAATTACACTGGCAACACCACTAACAAAATACAATTAAAGGAAGGGGGAACATCTTTTTAATAGGTTCCAATTCTCTCATATGATGGCTGTCATTTCATAATCAAAGAATGTTGGTTTTAGGGTTTGTGAATAAATACATTGCTGTAGGGTCCAATTTATGACTTACACAACTTACTTAGAGACAGCAGACCTGTTGTTGCTTCTGGAGAAGGAGATATAGTCAGTATAATTGAAGCTTCAACTTACATGGTACTTGGTTTCATGATCAAACCAGGAGTTATTTTCAACAAGCTTCAAACACTCCCCCGCCCATCTTTCCAGTTCTTCATTACCAATAATTCGCTCTGCAGCTACAGAGCAAATGGAATAATGAAAGATTCTCAAAAAAAGATTTTTAACACAATGTTGTATTGACAAAAGTGTCCTATCGTTTGAGTGGCACATATTAGAAAGTAAGCATGTTGCTCCCAAACTTGTACAAGAGTGGAAATTACACAATCTTGAGCAAGTGATGTATATCAGTTATTCATGTTTTTCTGTTGTGCTCTGTATGAAAAGTGGGTATAGGCTGTTGAAAAGAGAACATGATCAAGGACAAATCCCTTGGACTGAATGATCCCCTCCAGAAACAGTGCAAGAATATGGGTTAGCAGTGAGCAACTTCAGACGAAGACAGGTTCAGAATGATCCTTTATAGCTTTACACAAAATGTAGCCATTGATGATGTCACATTTAGGTTAGAACTACCTGGAAGCGGGGGGACACTGAATACTGGTGAGACAGACTGGGTTCTAACTGACAGTGATGTATTTAACAGATCAATCGCCACCCACAATTTGTGACACCATCTAGCACCTAAAGGTTAAGGGAATAGATTTGCTAATACATTTTCACAAGTTGTGTGTTTTTTTTCCTAGCCCATTGGATAGCTCTTTAGTCAATTAGAAAATACATCCAGTGTGTTCTGTTGAATACCCGATAGGTTGTGTGTTTGACAAATTCACCACTGATACATTAGGCAGCCTAAAAAGGGAGGAGCAAAAATTTTACTTCCTGTCCCTAGTGGACTTGCAATCCCATCTTATTGTAAGCTTTTCAGGGGAGTGATCATCTTTTTTTTCCCAGTGTTTGTACAGCATCTAGTACAATGGGGTCCTTCTCAATTACTGGGGCTCTTAGGTGCAATGGTAATACAAATAAATAATATTAACAACAAGGTATCTCCCCCCCAACTCATTCTTCTACATTTGTAGGAGCCAGATTCTGCCACCCTTATTTATGTTGATTAATATTTTACCGTGCAAGCAGTGCAGTTGTTCAGGAAATCCTGGAAGGTTAAAAAGGGAGATTCTTACTACCCCTTATCACCTGACACTGGGGTGTAAGTAAAATCACACTATAATGTAATATACTGTGGTACAGTCTCTGTCATGCTGTCTGGAATGTCTCACGACCATGAGAGCCTACCACAGGGCAGACTGCCAAAAGCAGGGCAGACACCCAAACTTGTTGCCATGTTCTATAATTAGATTTCACCAACCCCATACCAAATGTGAACTCCAAAAGTACTACAGTAGTCTTATAATGGAGTCACAGGCAGTCCCCTTAGACACTCTAGTCAATCTTGCCACCCAGGAAGCTGGACTATGTGATAAATATATTTTCTATTACTTATTTGGGGTTGGACCGGCTTTGAGCATGGGGTTGGACTAGATGACCTCCCGAGGTCTCTTCCAACCCTAATCTTCTATGAGTCTATGATAAATGGTCAATTTTTTTTGGTATAAATCACAAAATATTCAGGTTGCATCCAGTCCCAAGAGACCAGTCACTTACCCAGATCAATATGCATCCTAGTTCTCACACCAAAGTCAAAGTGGGTAGCCAATTCTGTAGTAAACTAACTTAAAGTTTATTAGCTAAGAAAAAGGAATGAGAGTTACTGAGAGGTTAAAATAGGTCAAAACATATGTACAGGTGAGTCACAGTCTATAAATTTAAAAGGTAGCAGAGATGTAGTAATCTACCAGTTTCCCAAAAGTCTTTTAGGGCTGTCCAGAGTAACTCTGGGGATGTTCGTCTTTTCGTTTGGATTCTAACAGGACAGAATACCCTAAAAGTCCAGAGATGAAGAATTTTTCCTTGTGTTCATACTTATAGCTTTTTCCTCATGGAAAACAAGCTGACACGGTCACCATCCTCATGGGCTCTTTCTGTGATGGAGGAGAGAAAGGAGTGCATTTTGAGGTTTTCATCTCTGATAATCACACACAATGGCTACTTGCCTTCAAATGCACACAAATTCTCACTTTCCTCATAAAGTTCTTGATTTGCATTACACAAGGGTTCTCATTTGAAGAGTTATTTAGTTACAGGGCTATATCCAGTGTAAATTCTAAAGGGATACAGACAATTGAAAACAATTCATGCAGCATCTCATTAGTTTTCATGAAATTTAAACACCAAATATGTTCTTATATATTTAATAATTACTTTGATTTATACTAATTCCCAAATGAATTGGCCTGGCTTCCAGATGCAAGCTTTTCAATTCTCAGCTCATGCCTAGGCCTTGGTCAGAGCTGACACTTGGTCTGCCAGCAGCAGAGTCTCTTTAAAATTGATCATGTGTAATCACTAGAGGGTCTACTAGAGGGTCTACTATTGTGAGGCATTTCTCACACAGTGCAAACATGTTAAGAGTTTGTAGGAGTCTTCTTGTTATGTAAAGAACAGGGAAATCTCTAATTTCAACTTCTTAGCTCTGATCTCTCTTCATTTCTGAAGTACGAAGGAAGCAGCATACTCACAAGGAAGATTCTCTCATCTGCCTATGCATGTTAGAAAGCACAGCATATCCCATAAAAACGTAGTTTATTTGGTTAAATTTGGTCTCTTATCTGTTTGTGACTTGACCACAAACTGACAATGCACATGACTAGTTTCCTAGGCCACTGAATTTTCCTAGGCCACTGAACTGTCCTAGGCAAAGTTATTCATTTTTGCCCGTTATCTGATATTTGTTTATTTAGTTAAAACAAAAAACTAAAAGCATCACTCCTCCCTTTTCTTTCCCTCAAAGGATCTTTACATTGATTTTCATCACTATTTGGCTTTGGTCAAGATTTCATTCTTCAAAAGGAAAGTGACATAAAATGTAGATTTCAGTGTAGTAGCCGTGTTAGTCTGTGTCAGCAAAACGAAAATAAGAAAGAAAAACTTGTAGCACCTTAGAGACTAACAAATTTATTTCAGCATAAGCTTTCGTGGGTTAATACCCACTTCATCGGATGCATCCGATGAAGTGGGTATTAACCCACGAAAGCTTATGCTGAAATAAATTTGTTAGTCTCTAAGGTGCTACTAGTTTTTCTTTCTTATTTTCGTTTTGATAAAATGTAGAATGCATTCAAGTGAGGTCAAATGATCCCAACTTGCATCCCAAAAGTGTCCTAGATGATGATTTTGGATTCAGTTCATTTACCTATCCTTCATATTGTTAGAATTGACCTGAGCTAGAATTTTACTTTTCTATGGGAAGATATTCTTTTGCAAGAACCACATACATATGTCCCTGCAAGCACTCCAGACATGGAACCACCACTGCAGTCATTGGGAGTTCATGTGAATAAAGAGAGAATAAGAAATTAAAACAGAGCAAAGGCCCCAGAATGTGCCACTATATATCGTAGATGGTGAGACATACTCCCTAGCCATCAAGTCATGCCACTTTTCACTGTGGCATCTGAACTAGCATAGAAGAAAGGTGTTGCCCCTAGGGTTCACTCTGAAATGCCATGGAGGGATCCTGCCCTTTCCTTCTTACAGGCCATTTTGTTTTCCTCAGTGCATGCTCTCATAAGAGCTTGCCCTTAGTCTCCAGAAGTCTGATTGTTTTGTATCTATTTCTCCAACCAGTGAGAAAAACTGCTTCTTTTTTGTAGCGAAGTTACAGTATTGCCATTTTAGACACAGGGATTTCCCCCCCTCAACTGTATCATGTGTAAGTAAGTCTGTCTTTGGGTCACCCACTCAGACCACTCCCCTTTTGGCATAGGGTGGCCCTGTAGGCATCCCACCCTCAGTTTCCCCTTTTCAAAAATACTTCTCTAATATGGTTTTCAGCTAATACATTACTATCACAGGGTACACTCTGCCAGCTCACACTCTCCCTCCAGGGGCATCTCTGCCCATCTTGTCTCACTCCACTACCCTGCTCACGCCTCGGTCTGCAGCTTCCTCTCTGTGGCTTGGCCCTCTGGCCAGGCCACTAAAGTCCTCCCCTTTCAGAGAATTCACAATCTTTCCAGACCTGCAGGCTGGCTGGCGCCTCCAATACCCTTGCCACTCCCCAATGGCTGGTAGGGGAACCCAGGTTCACCCTTTACACTGAGTTTCAGCCCAGGGACCCTATAAAAAGCAGCCACAGTCCCTGTACAGTCCTATCTCTTACTGCTATTTCTCTGTGCTTCTTCATACTTATCGGGCTTCCTCCCCTCTCTGGGTTTGCCAGCATCTACTTCTCTATAGCTTTTCACATTTACGGCCACCCCTCCCCCCCAGCCAGCTACCTGGCTTTACATAGGCCCTGCCTGTTTCTGCACAGGGGAGACTGCCCTTAATTAGCTGCCCCCTGCCTAAATCACCCCTGCTTGCAGGATAATTAGCTGATTGGGCCCACCTGGCCTATTTCAGCTCGTGCAGGGCTAGTGTGGGGAGTCCACCCCCATCACAATTACCCTGTAACATGAGTGTTACTCATATGGTCACCTCAAATCTCAAAATAAGGTTAAATACTATAAGTAAAAAGGTTTTGGCTCCACAGTCTTCTTTAACATTAGGGACTCCATCAGTCCCCAGTCTGCCTTCAACAAAGGCAATAGCATGGACAATACCCACCCACCTTGGACTTACTAAAAGTTTCTCACTTGGTTCTTCCCTTGCTCCCTATCCCTTCTACAAGGCTGTTGCCACAGGTTTCCTCCCCTGGGCCCTCCCTCACACAGTACTCCCAGAGACTGACAGAAAACATCCACTCTGCAGATCCTTGGCTTTCTTCAGTCTCAGGTATCTTTCATTTTTGTGCACCTTATACAGTGCAGCAGAAACTGGAGTCTTCCTTCCTGGAGTCTTTTCTCTGCTCTAGGGATTTCTACAGGACACTAACCCTTCCTATAGTTTTTCCTGCAGCTTGTTATTAAAAATTACATCTGCCCCTTCTTAGATTAATATGATTCATTAACAGGGCTGGCTCACCCTAACCCCTGGCCCTTTAAGGACCACATCACGCCGTAACGGGGACCTATAGTAATGGCTGTAGCAAATTCTTTCCGAGAATTTGCCATTTCCATTATTATAGTTAATATTTCTTAGATGAGCATTTTTCTTTAGAAGGAGGGGGGTACTCATTTAATAGACTAGCAGTATGTGGCAATAGCTCTGAGAATTGAGAGTACAAATCAGATGCACAAATTGAAAACAGGACTTGAACAGGAATCTTGGGTTACGGTACATGATTCACAACTCAGGTGATAAACAAAACATTTGGTATATTGATAATTCTTTAAAAGTTAAATATAATTGGCATTCACAGTAAGAATATATCAACTGCTAGAGCATTTAACATAAATTACTTCTTTTATTTCACTGGAAAAAAACAGGAGCAGCTGTCTCTGATGGGAATAAGATTGGTCCCAAGACCTGAGACTTAGCAAAGTAGGGTTCCATTCTCTGCGCTACCACAGATTTCCTGGGTTACCTTGGGCAAAACACATCTAGCCTCTGTGTGCCTAAATTCCCCACCTATAAAATGGAGGATACTAGCACTTCCCTACCTCACAGGGATGTTGTGAAGATAAATGGATTAAAATATGTAAGCTGCTCTGATAATACAGTATTGGGTGCCAGATAAGTACTAAGCCCCTTCCGTAAATTGTTCAGTTCCTTCATCTCTCATTGACTTCCATGGGAGATGAAGGAAAAGAACTGAGGACTGATCTAGCTGTCTGTGTTTAATGCTGTACTGGCAGCCTGGAAGCCATTACCTTAAAGAAATGCAATTTCACTACTTTTATCTATTTTGGACTTAAAATACAAGTACACTCGGGGAAAATAATCTGCCTTGAGCATTTGGTTCTGGGGTGGCTTAAGAAAATTTGTAGCTGAATTTATGTTAACTTTTTTGTTTAAGTAATAGGGATGATTGTGAGGGAAAATGCAACAAAAGGAAAGTTTAAAGAAAATAAGAGGTTATAATGTTAGATTGAGATGAACTAAAGTTTTAGCTCCTTGTGCTGTAGTTGTGGAAATGAATATGCAACCTTCCAACAGTGATATTTCCTCTTTACTGTGTATTAAAAACGTGATTTCTTTGGTATCATTGAAGATTGTGATGATGAAGTAAAATGAACTCATTTGACAAAGTTTTGAATGTGTCTGGTGTGATGCTTCCAAGAAGTACCCCAGGTTCTGAGGTACCTCACTACCACCTTCCCTTACATTAGGAAACCATTTCTGTGCCTGCCATGGTCAGCGCCCCAACTACAGGCAACACAAGCACTCCTCTCTAGACCTTGAAAGCCCTGCTATTACTTTACATGTTAGTGGCTGACACATTCCATCCCTTGAGCCATCAGACCAGCAACTGGTCCACTGGACACTTGCAGTATTTAGAGATTCACTGCTTCCAAAGAAACGGTAACCCACAGTTTACCAATTCCACCTCAGATTACTTCTGTGCTTAACACCCAGAATTTATATATGTTTATAGTGAAACCAAATGTAAATTTATTTAACAAAGCACAGAAATTCAAATAGTAGCAAGTAAAAGTATTGGAAACAAATGGTTACACAAAGTCATAATACACATTTTAGAGCCTAGACTTAATAAACAAGATACTCTCATGTCTTGTACAGTATTGCTCACCCAAAATCTTTGCTGCATTTTACAGACAAGCTTGGCTGTGACCCTCCTTTTATAAGACAAGCACACTGTTAATTTGCCTGCTAGGTAAAGGATTCTATGTGTTTCTTTGCAGCCCTAGACAAGAACAATCTTTGTTTTTATTCATAAACAGAACACCTGTTTATTTCATTCTGTAAATGTCATGTCTGGTAGACTTTGCAGTCTTTCATTCTGCCCCTGCTCTGTATGCAAATAGGCATACATTGTGAGACACTCTATGCAAATGACCAGTCAGGGAGACTGCTATTTACTACTGCCTGCCTGAAAGGAACATTTCTGTGGTATGTCACCTCCTGGTGACCTGTCTTAACTCCAAGACCTTAAGAATATATGTTTTGTATAGATACACAACTCCTTAAACATTATCTCTACATACATTTTGCAATGATCATGACCATCAGTGTGATACTGGCTTTCAGTAGAGATCTCATATGCCACCCTAGAGTGAACTATTATGCATGTATCCAACCCAGATGATCCCTGTAAAACTCTATGCACCTCATGTGCCCTCAGCCAGTTACATCAAGGGGTCACAGCGGGACACTCGAAATCTTTCAGGCTCTACAAAAATCTGCCATCTATTTTATTTATTAAACTATCCATCCATTCTGCTTCAAAATTTGACCTTACTTTCACACTGCCCTGCACTGTAACTGTTTGCAAATCAATAGCAAGCCTACAATAATCACTGTGAGTATGCGTGCTATGGAGGAGAACACATTTTGATAAGCCAATGGGGCTCCAGTGTAAACCTTCCAAGTGGTTATGATAAAGAAATGATTTTAAAGATTATTGAAAATACACTGACAATGTCCTTTTAAAATGAACTGACTTTGCTGTCAGTGCAGTGCAAAAGAAATGAAATCAGTTGCAGTGCCCAATTGACTTTGCTGTCATTGCAGCTTATGATGGTGTCCAACTGCCCAATGTGTCTAGAGCCTGCTGAACTTTTCAACCAAAACAATTATATTTCTTCTTTCCTATTTTATCCTTTATTTTCCAACATAAAGCTATGTGACCTTTTCTGTCAGAGCAATTTATTGAAAATGGCAATATGAAAAGTGCCTGGCCACTACAGAACCTTCATAGCAAGAATATAATAATTGTAATCCTTTTCTTCTTGTTTTCTAAGTTAAATATATGTGGCGTTCCTGTCCACCTAGTGAAACAAAAATTAAATCAGTGCTCAAATGCTGAAACACTAAAGAAATATCAGGGACAATACAAATGCAATGATTTCACTTTTATTTTTATAACTTAAGCTTTGCTATGGCAGTTTATCAGATTAAATTGCACTGCATGGAGTTTCAAGAACTGTGATGCTCATGGGTTGTTTCTGCACTGTTTTGGCCCATTTTCAGTGGCAGAGTGCACAAGACTTGTCAGCTGGAAGCAACTGCAGTTGGTTGGAGTTGGAGACTGAACCCAGATATGAGTTGGGACTGGACACAGCTTGAAACAAAGACCTTTTCACAATGTTAAATTGATTATTACTATTTTTCAGATTGATTAAAGACATTCCACTAATTAGAAAGCCAAATTTGATCTAACTGGCTGCAGAAGACACAGCAAAGAAAATCAGTCGGAATCAATTTGAACAAGTGTTACAACTGTATAGACAGTCTGTTATGAAAGGACCCAATCACTAGGTCCCACGTTCTTCCAAGTCATCCAGGTCTGGGTAGAGTTTAGTCACTGTTTCTAGCTCTGAGACTCGAGGGCATACGCCCAGGCTGAGACCTCTTGTCTGACACCCTTCTGTGGGACTTGGGGTGCCACTCCCCAGACACCCTAGACCAGGGTTTCTCAATCCATGGATTGACATCCAAAATTGGGGTTGGGTAAACCTGAACAGCACTGTGACCCCAATGCCTGGATCAGGGAACTGAGCAAGCCCCCTCGGACAGGAGCCAGGAGAGAATGGTTGGTGTCATAGTAAGTTCTGATCCCTGATGAACAACTCCCCACCATGCAGCTGGGTGACATCCCATATTCCATACCCCTGTCCAGCCCCCTAGTACAGGCACCCTGATGTACCCCTCTCCCAGATCTGGCTGACTCCCCTTCTGTCATGCCACCCATATTGGCCCTACAGCCTCTCATCTCTTCCCCCACTGCATCCCCACCCTCTTCTGTCCCCCCTCCAATACTTTCCCCTATTCCCTACACTTATCCCCAGGACACCAAACCCCTCCACTCCTTTACCCTCTCCCCACTAAAGGCCATGTGTTGGGGTTGTTCCTCCCCCAGACCCCTCATCCCCATACCCTTCCCCCACAACCCTTCTGCACCCCCACAACTCTCTTCCAGCCCACTCAGAACCCCCATTACATTTGCAGGTCCCTGATCTTCCCACTTCCCCTCCAGTCCTCTAAATCACTCCCCTTACCCTCTGTCCCCCATGGGCCTGTGTGTTTTTAGGGGGTGTCTCAGTTCACCACCCCTTCCCTTGATTGCCAGTGGGAACATCTGGCTGGAGTGTCTGAAATCTTAGCTCTGAGCCTCCCCACATCCTGAATCCCTGCAAGGGTTGGGGGGCACCAAGTCCAGATCATCTTGAGAAGAAGCTACTGTAAGTCCAAGGCTTGGCAGTGTTTCAGACTGGACAGAGTCAATGCTGCTGTCTCTTCTTGTAAGTTCTTCTTTCCTGGTACTATGGTCAGCCCCTGCCCCCCCCCACCCAGCACAGAGTCCCTTGAGGGGGCTATTTAGGGATCTGGGGCAAAAAAAATCTGTCAGGGGACAGTACTTGGTCCTGCTAGTGAGGGCAGGGGACTAGACTCGATGACCTAGGAGATTGGCATATCTCCAATTAAAAAAAAGATAGGGCCAGGGTCTCTGAGCTATGTTCTCAGACTAAGAAGCTCTAGCACCACTAATCATATTTGTACCATCCCCCTCATTGGCTCCTCATCAAAAAACTCATTTACTTTGGCCCACCCCCAGGGACCAATATCCACAGATTGGGGTCTTGATGTCTCTTAGTGTTAGTCTTCAACAAAGTTTCAAATACCTTTCCTTGGCAGGGCAGCCATCTGGAATGTAGTACGATGGATTATCTTTGAGCACATCCAAGCTTGTGTAGTCGAGTCACAGTGTCTAATATTTCCACATATGATACAAAACGGAGTCAAATTGTGAACTCTTACATAACCCACCATGTATCTAACGTACCAAGAAAATATTCAATTTTAAACAAAATTTATTCTTGCATTTCTAGCAGTGCACCACAATAAAAACACAAAGGTTCGCACTACTGAGTGGGCCTTCCTGCTCAACATTTCCAAGACATTTTAAACAAAAAGAAAACGTTTCTTTACAGTAACTATGGTTAGTTGAGACCATTGCCCCTATGTATTATTCATGGATGAAGTAATATCTTTTATTGGACCAACTTCTGCTGGTGAGAGAGACAGGCTTAGAGCTGTTCTTCAAGTCTGGGAAAAATCCTCAGTGTCACAGTTAAATACAGATAAAGAGTTATCATATGTTGCAAGAGACCATTCAAGATGAAGGGGCAGTTAACGCCCTGTGCAGTTGTAGGAGAAAGGATGGTTAGTGGGTTACAGGTAGTTGTAATGAGCCATAAATCCAGTGTCTTTATGAAGTTCATGCTTTTTGGTGATTTTGGTTGTTTTCACATTTGTAGGCTATGCAGCTGAGTTTTTGGGAACTGTATAGAGCAGTGGTTCTCAAAGCCAGTCTGCCACTTGTTCAGGGAAAGCCCTGGGCAGGCCGGGCCAGCTTGTGTACCTGCTGCGTCTGCAGGTTCGGCCAATCCTGGCTCCCCCTGGCCACAGTTTGCCGCTCCAGGCCAACGGGGGCTGCGGGAAGCTGTGCGGGCCGAGGGATGTTCTGGACGCCCTTCCAGCAGTCCCCCTTGGCCTGGAGCAGCAAACTGCGGCCAGTGGGAGCCGCGATCGGCCAAACCTGTGGACGCGGCAGGTACACAAAGCTGCCTGGCCCGCCCGGGGCTTTCTCTGAACAAGCAGCAGACCAGCTTTGAGAACCACTGCTCTAGAGAAACATTGTGGGTCAGGATGAAAAAAGTTACCCCTCACAGTGCTGAATGGTTGGAGGCAAGGTTAACAAAATCATTCATGCCATCCCCTCTGCCTTAGCTCCTAGTGCTGAAGCCCAGACTCCTTAAGAGATTAGAATTCAGAGGGAGAGGGTGAGTAGTATGAATATGATGAAGCAACACCCAAAGAATTATACTTACAGATAAAGAACCTTTCTTTCTACTTCAAGGTGGCCTCTGCACATTCTTATTTGTGGGAGTCATGCGAGCTGCAGGTAGAGGAGCTGAAGAATTCTAATGAAACAAGGCTTGCAGAGTTGCTTTGCGACAGAGCATCAGGTAGAGATGCCCAGCCAAGAGAGAAGAGCTGTGTTAAAATGTGAACACATCTCCCAGTAGCAGCCCTGCAGATTTCTTGGATGGAAAGATTATGGAGAAAGGCCACGGATATCATTATATCCCCGTTGAAATAATGCCTTCAGGCACTGACATCAAAGCTGTAGGATAACAGGGCAGAGCTTTTGCTGTGTCCAACTTGAGGTGCAACATTGTATTATTGTGTCTGAGCACTTGTACAATGAGGCCTTTGAGTAAAGGAGAAAAATCAATTAGAGCCCATATGAGGGCTGATAGCTCTAGCCCATTTACTTGGATTTTTGCTTCTAAACTCCAGGTTCTCAGATATAAACTCCCAGTACCAGAGGCAGGCATTTGTGGTGAATACAGCTGAAGCAGAGATGTAGGACCGAAAGAGAATCTCTTCAGCTTGTTGCCCTGTAATTCCCACCAGTGACGATTTGGAATTCCGAGCGCATAGTCAAAAGTACAATCGTATCCTCTACATTTACATTTAGGGTGCAATTTGCTTCCACTCAGTGTTGTGATGGTCTAATTTGCATATAGTATCAGATTTGTGAAGGAAGCCTTGAGACAACAGAGAAAAGAGAGCTGAACAAATGTATCGTGGCAGTCCTGCTTTCATGCACCCATGGTGTCACTTTTCATATTAGGATGTTATCACCACGAGAGAAGCTTAGGTGACACCAAATGGCTACAAGGCAAACATGACAAGATCCTGTCTTATCTGAATTTGAATGTATTGACACTCAGATGAAAGAATGAGTTGTCAGTTGCATACATTAACACATTGTTAAAAACCCTGTCATATTTTTAAAAATCCTAAATTAAAAAATATAATTAAAGTACCTCCTCCATTGCAATGAAATGATCTAAAGTTAACGTATTACCATTGGATGGGTAATCAATTTTTTAAAACTATGAATTTCAAATGTTGTTTTCCTCTTAATCGAAACAATTGTTTGATTGACACGAAGTAAAATAACTTTACAAAATTAAAAATAATTGAAATTAAAAGTGAACAAAAAAACTTGACTTGCACAGATCTGAGTTTAGTGATATGTGTTTACCATACAAGTATTGTTGGCATAAAACATAAGCAGTACAGGGTGCTACTGCCTAGTACCCTGCATTCTGTATACCACGTTAGGTAGTAAGGTTGACATCAGCCATATCAGGAGTAGCACAGAACCCTGGGTCTTGGCAGATCAGTACTGATGGAATTATACAAATATTTTATTTCAAAATGTGTTATAGCAATTTTTTAAGTTTGCATACAATTTGAACTTTGTGGCTGGATGATTTTGAATCTAAACAGATTACTTTGTCTCAGCTTCTATATTACAGTAAAAATCAGAAGTGGTCATTACAACAATGGATGAGTTCCTACTTCCTTTTTACCTCTCTTTCTAACATAAGCTTCTTTGAGACAGAAGTTCTCCATATTAGGTCTCAGCCAACAGATGAAGATATCTTGAAATTGTAACTGAAATTGGTTGAAGACTTTTTGAACCATGGAAGCCTAAATAAATGAACTTAATTTCTTTTCCCCCAACTTGGTTGTTCCCAAAACACTGTATAAATGAAACTTCAAACTTAACTTGTTTTGTAGATCTTGTTGATACTTGGGCCAGATCTTCAGCTGGTGTAAATCAATGTCGCTTTTCATTGTAGTCTTGTTGACTTCTAGCTGACTTCAATGGATCTATGTCAGTTGACACCAGTTGAGGTTCTGTCCCAAAATTATGTTCTAGTCTCAACAGAGTCCATGTAAAATGGCACATTCTTACCAAATAGATCTATCCACCGTGCATATTCAGGGATACACTTGCTTATTTTAACAAAAATAAGTGTTTACTGATTTTTGCTCCTGTTTGCACTGCAGAGCCAACAGTGGTAAGACTTAATGAGCTAAGTTATTTTTCTTAAATCACTATCAACAGAAATTGTTTGTAAAATTACAGATTACATCTGTGAAACATGGCTGAAAGTAATAGATTTGCAACCTAGTCACAGAGTCTAATTTGACTTGCAGAGCTTTTATTATAACAATAAGTGAAAAAGACAATGCAGCTTGATTCTCAGATATCAACATATTTAATATGGAAGGAATTGAGAAACAATATGCATGAAACTTCATGATTTTTACAGTCAGCTTTGACTTCAGTTTGACTTCAGTTTAAAAACCAAGTTTTTAGAGATGTGGTTCAGTACAGTATTATTTAAAGTTATAAACATACAACCCTTTTGCCAGGAGCCAAGGGCAGTAACCAAGGCAGAATTCAATAATATGCCTAGGAAATACTCTTTCCAAATAAAACAAACACATGGATCAATCCCCTACCTGCAACCTTATCTTCTCCCAGATTTTAGTAATTTAAATACCCCAGTTACCTTTACAACTGTTTCTTTCCCACTCACAAACAACAGGACTCCTTGGGATTATGAAACCTCAAATATCTTTTATTAGGGGAAAGCACAATAACCATATATTTGCATAAAAATAAAAAATGAGCAAAACCCAGACAGTGTATCAGGGGTATGACCAATTTACAGGGTCAATTATTAATTGCCTGGCTTGTAAATAAGAGTTCTGGGTCTCAACAGGACAATCCCCGCCATTTAAAATCTCACTCAGGAACCCAAGTAGACTCAGTGGTGGACAAGTGGACCCCAGGATGGCTCTCTTTTAATGTCCAGCTATGCCCACACCACCAGATCCTGCTCCAACTCATAGCTACCTGGTCTGACCCCTGAAAATCAGCTTCAGTTGCTGTCTATTCTGGTGTAGTTTGCAAAGTCAGCTTCACTGTTGCTAGTCTGGTCCTGAAAATTTAGTTCTACTGCTTCTAGTTTTGCCCTACCAAATCAGCTCCACTGGTATTGGCAGTCTGGTCCAGTCCTCTCCAACAAAGTCCACTCTGCAAGTTCGGATTCTCTAGAAGGGATGAATGAATCAGAATGAATCAGGACCATTGCACATAATCCTATATCTCAATACCCTTCAAGCTTTAGGTGACCAACTTTTAGCAGCTATAACTTACACAATTAATATCCCTTTCAGAAATACACACTATCAGCAGTCACAATATCAGAACATAAATGAATTCCAGTGTAACACAACAATCTATATAATTAATGTAAATAAAGCCTGCCAGAGCATGTAGACTTTCCCGTTTCTCTGATATAGGGAAGCAAAGAGTTCTGTTCCTTTATACTTTGAGGACCTGGGGCTTATAAATGTTCCAAGTCAACAGTTTTAGGTTGGAATGTTCCCTCATGATTGATGTGTGAGAGTCAATTTATTTCAGTGTGTCTTCTTGTATGAATGCAAACCAATGAAGGATCTGCTGGTGTTCCCACATGTTGGGCAGACATGGCTACATCATGAAAACTCAATTAAGGAAAGTTCTGTAATATTTGCTGGGGACAAAAGTCTTCAGAGCTCATAAATTCTACAGAGGAGAGAGCCAGCTGATACATTTAGAATAGGTCTTGGATCAAGGAGCTTCCAAGTTTCATTGGTGAAAAGTGTAAGCTTTCCAAATCATATAGCCCTGGAGCCCTTTATTTTTCTAGTTTTTATTGCTTAACAAACCCAAAGGGGAAAATCGAATGACAAAAAATAAACCATAAGAAAATAAAACAAGCAAGCAAAAAACCACCAAGCCATTAATACAAAACTCAGATTCCTAATGCTTACAAATAATTAATTTTCAAAAAGAAGTTGCTCAAAATTGTTAATTTTGTAATGCAGAATTTTTTTAAAAGGTAAAATTACCTGAAACTTTTTTCACTGTCAGTACATGACATACCAAAAAATATATATAGCAGGATTTTCAATAAGGGCGATTTAACATTGTGGTAGCAACTTTAATGTCTTGATTTTAATTATCTGAGTGGTAGGTACTTTAATGTTAACATGACAGTTGCCCTATTTTTAACATAATTAATAACAATAGTACAATGAAGGTGTAAAAGGGCCTTCAGCTTAAAATGGTTCTTATTTTATAGTGCAATTTAACTTTTACTCAGTGCTTTTGTTTTTTCTGGACCCTGCAACTGCACTGGAATGCAGCAATTAAGCAAATGGTTTGGTAAGCGTGGCATAACTAGGGAACACTTAGGCTTGATGGAGTGGCTAACTGACAAGAATGGTTAGCTAATCAGATCGCTGTTAGTTGAGCATTACAAATACCTCTTTCCAGATAGCCGATGGCTTGGCTTGTAAATCTTATTGACAAAGTTTATGTAGACCCATGTAAATGCCTACTGAGTTTAGATGGCAGGTCCACCACACCTCATGCTGGAAAAGGGTTAATGTTAGATGCTTTACTCTAAACAGCTTTGGTAAATTCAGGAAGAGTAAAACCAACAAAAAAAACCTCAAACTTTTCTTACTTGAAATTGTGCTCATCTTGTGTGTTTTGCGTGCAATCTCTCATTTTCCTGGATGAAGACAGAGATGGGTGTCACTGTGCTGATCCATCGGCCAGAACACTGTTGCTAGAGCTGATAGTTTCCCAGCTACTGGACAGAACTGCAGCCAGTAAATAAAGCCATTATTTGTGCATTTTTCTTCTTTAAGGAGTCAACTTGGTGGTGGTGGTGGGGAGAGATGACGAAGAGTAGCAACTGGATATCACAGTCACAATAGCTAACTGAGGGAATCCACCAGTTGACTGGGGGATTGGTTGATTGGTTGGTTGTACTAGTAATGCTAAGAGAGAGGGAGAGGAAATTCTGAAAGGCCAGCTGAGCTCCTGGCTTGTCTCAAAAACTTTGAGAACAAGGCTGGGAGATTTTCATCCTTGTCCTTAGTAACCCTTGCATGGCATGCTACCAGGACTACAAGGGTGCCCAGAACTAGCTCCCAGACTGAGGAGAAGTTTAAAACTGGAGATTTACCCTTAAAGGGATAGGGCACAGGTAAATCTAACCCTTCCATTGTTATGGACTGGGGAATGGGTGGTCAGAGCAGGGGTCGACAGGCCTGCAGGCCAGAGTAGGAGTCAAGAGCTAAGAGTCAGAAACCAAGCAGAGCAGAAGCAAGCCTGGAACAAGAAAGGCACAAGAGCATAGCAGTTGCAGGTATAAACACTGAGCATCCACTTGCCTAGTAGTATTGCTGGGTTTAAGTCCTGGCAACACTGCTCAGCCAATCAAGTGATCTGGCTAATTAGGGATCTCAGCTGTAGTTAGCTAGCTGATCCCAGACCCAGCTGCAGGCCCTCATTCCAGAAAGTACCCCACTCCACAACCTTTGAGGCCATGCCCTAGGGCCTGGTTTCTCAGGATAAACCCATTGGAAATCCTGTAGTAGATCCAGGGGGTGGATGTTTTCAATTTGTTTCCAAGATTGCTCATCTGGACCATAACCCTCCCAGTCCACTAGGTACTGGTGTTTTCTCCTAACAAATTGGGAGTCAAGGATTTGTCTGAGAAAGTATTCTTCTTTCCCCCAGGGTTATGGGTGGTGGTAGTGGGTCAGCAGTAATTCAGGAATATATTCTCAGTATGAGGCTTAAGGAGGGAAACGTGAAACAACAAATGGATCTTGAGTGAAGCAGGTAGTTACCACTTGAAGGCTACAGGATACAGATATTCCAAGATCTTGAGTGGGCCCAGGTACTGCTGATCAAGTTTGGCTGATGGGCAGGTCAAATTGAGGCTTCAGATGGAGAGCTAGACATTGTCTTCTTCACCTGCCTCCCTCCAGCTTGGCTGGGGCCAGTCTAATGGGCCTAGTGTGCATTGTATGTATAAGTTTCCTGTGTGGATCTTAATTGTACTTGGTACTGCTGGGTGGCCCAGTCTGTGGTTGCAGGTACCAGGGAGTGGGTGGGTATGTCAGGATGGAACGGAAGATGAGAACCATAGCTCACACACAATGAGCTTTGTTATTTGAGGTGTGGATTGCATTGTTATAGGCAAATTCTGCATAGTGGAGCAGAGATAACCAGTTGTCTTTGTGGTCATTCAAGAAACAGTGTAGGTTCTGGTCTAGAACCTGGCTGGCTTATTGTGGTTGCCCATTAATCTGTAACTTGACACAAAGCCAGTTGGTAGCCCACAGTAGCAGAAGATATTCTAAAGACAGAGGTGTGCTATTTCTGGGGTGGTAGGGATGGTGCAGAATGGAACAAAATGTGCCATATTAATTAGGAGATCAACTATGACTAGTATCACGAGAGTGAGGCAGATCCACAATAAAATCCATTGATACAGGAGACCAGGGTAGAGGAGGAAATGGGTAAAGGCTTGAGAAGGCCAAGCAGTTTCGAGCAAGGGGTCTTGTTTCAGAAGCAAATGTCGCAGGATTTTACATATTCCTGAATGCATTCATGTAGGCCAGAAACTCCATGATATCAGGCCCCATGTCTTAGCCTGTGCAAAGTGACCAGCAAGTGGCATGGCATAATTTCAGGACCTGGAGTCTAGGTTGACCCTCTAGAATATAAATATGATCCTTGTAATAGAAGAGGCCATACTCTAGCCTGAATTCAGAGCTGGATTGGGCAACTGCATTATCCATGGTCTGGAGGAGCTAGGTTGTGAAAGGGTTGTGGGGCAACTGAGAATGGATGGACGGACATTAGATTGCTGTTGACTGACAGGTTGACAGAGGTGGATGCCTTTAGCACTGTGGAGAGAAGTTCTTCTCTAGGCTCAAGGTACTCTTCTTTGTGTGATAGAGAATCTGCTTTCCCATTTCTAGCCCCCAGGTGATAGGTTACAATAAAATCAAATTAAGCAAAAGATAGAGATTAGCAGATCTGGCATTGATTGAGGTGTCTGGTCATCCGGAGGTACTCTAGGTTCTTATAGTCAGTGAGAACCTGGACCAGGACCCAAGATACCTCCAGCAGGTGATGCTATTCCTTGAATACTGCCTTGGTTGCCAATAACTCCATGTCCTAGATATTGTAATTCTTTTTCACTGAGGTCAGTCTGCAAGAGTAAAAGGGTGACATTGACTGTGGGAGCCCATTAACCATGACAACAACTTGCCTATGGCAAAGTTTGTTGTGTGAGCTTCCATAATAAATACTTTGGTGGATAAGAATGGGGACTGTGGTGAATGGCCTCTACAGCTGATCACAGGCAGACTGAGCTTCCAAAGACCAAAAGGAACTATGCTCCTTTTCACAGGAGTGCCGTTATAGGGGCAACCAGGCTAGGAAATCCTTTGATGAAACATTGGTAAAAACTGGTGAAACACAAGAACTGCTGTACCCTTCTATGTCTTTCGGGGGCTCCCTGCCATCTTGCATGGGTCCATAGTTAGTCCCTTAGGGAAGTTCCTTAATACCATAGGAATTCAATTGTGTTCTGGTCAAACTTACTCTCTCAAGCTTTGCGTACAGGTGGTTTTGCCAGAGTCTAAGATGTGGCACATGTTGTTCATGAGGATCCTGATCCTCAGGAAAAAAAGAGGCTATCAAGGTAAATGACCACAAATTTGTTCAACGTGCCTTGGAAGATATCATTAATGAATTGCTGAAAGGTTACCAGGGCATTGCATGGGGTGAAAGGCATGACCAGGTATTTGAAATGCCCATACCTGTTATAGAAAATCATCTTCCACTTATCTCCTTCTTCCATCTGAACTAGATTATAGGCTCTGTGAAAGTCCAGATTGCTGATGACCCTGGCAGAGTGCAGCCTTTGAGAGCTCATTGATAAAAGGTAATGGTCCTGAGTAGTAACCATATTTAATCCCTGGTAGTTCACATAATGTACTGGAGAGAGGAGAAAGATGCCAACCCAGCTCAGACCCCTCTGTTGGGGCTGGAGTTTGCCATTTCCTGAGCAGAAATACAGACTGGACTTTTCCAGGGCAGCTTGATGTGAAGTACCCCAGTTCAATGCAATACAGGCATAGGCCTGATACTGTAAGCCAGTTTTAATCTGTGTTGGAGAGACATGGCCAAGCTTGGCAGAGCTGCATGGGTTTCAGCTGGATGAGGACACCAGCTGCTGGCAGACTGGACCTGGCAAGACCAGTGAGGGACTGCCTGATGGAATACTGCCTAGAAAGAAAGTCAATCTTAATATTGAGCTCAATCAAGGCAACCACACCAGTTGGTGTCTCTGTGCATGCCAGGTCATCTTTGGTCTCATCTTCGAGGCCAGATCGGAAGAGGTAGCACTGCACAGCCTCACTCCATGTAGTATCAGCTACCAAATGCTGAAACTCTGCAGCATAATTAGAACTGGACTAGTGCCATGATGACTTGGGGCTGGTCTACACTAGCCCCGAAGTTCGAAGTAAGATATGCGACTTCAGATACGTTATTTACGTAGCTGAAGTCGAAGTATCTTATTTCGAACTTCAAAGTACTCACCCCTGGTCCACACCGCAGCACGCAGGCTCCCCTATCGACTCTGCCTGCTCCATACGTGGAGCAGGATTACCAGCGTCGATGGGGAGCACTTCCTGGTTCGATTTATCGCATCTAGACAAGACGCGATAAATCGAACCCAGAAGATCGATCCGACGCGTCCGACAGAGCTGGTAAGTGTAGACTAGCCCTTGAACAAAATCCTCAAACTGGTTCAGGAGAGGGCTAGACTTTTCCAGGAGTAGGGAGGACCAAGCCAACAACTTGGTAAGTAGGCTAATGGTAAGTCCCACCCGGGACTGGCCAATGAGGGAAAACTGCTGGCAGCAGGAATAGGCACTCACACTGATTCGTAAAACTGCAGAGCTGACTGCAGTCAGCACCAAACTTATTTGGTAGGACAACTGTAGGTTCCAGAGAGGGAGGAGTCACAGGTGAAGAAGCCTGGTCCTGCAGCATGGCATTCTGCACCTGCAGAACATTTACCTGCATCTGTAGGTTCTGTAGGGCACCCACTACTCTATCAGGATTATGCTAGCCTTAGGGGATCCATTCCAGTAACCAACCTGTTCCTGTCCCCTTCTTTACCTCCTTGTTTGGGCTGCTCAAATGGTCATGGACTAGGGCATGGGTGGTCAGGCCTAACGCTCAGAGCAGTGGCGGTTGGTCCTAGTGGTTGGAGCTGAAGTCAAGATCCAGAAGCCAGAGTCAGTAAAACAGGAGTCAATTGCATAAGGAGCAATTGCATAAGTATTGAGCAGCCACTAGCCAAGTGCCACTGCTGGGCTTAAGAGCAGCCTTGGCAATGCCAATCAGCCAATCTGGCCAATTAGGTATTTTGGGTATGATTAGCTAGTTGATCCCAGGTCCAGCTGCACGTCCTCATTTCTGTCTCCATTCCCTTATGAGTGCTGTAAATGAAATGTTCTCCTGACATGCCTATTAACAAAATATAACAGATAGTCCATCCATTTGACTTATTAGCAGTAGTCCACAAGTTCCACAAGCTCATAACTGTCTTTCATTTGCTGTTTCCATTTCTCACCATAATCTTTATGGTGTACATACAGAGTTCCTAGGTAAACCAAAGGCAATGTCAATGGGCAAAAGGGGGTGATTCCCACATAATAAACAGAAGGGTGAGAACCCTGTAGCTTAATTTTGTGTACAATTATGGGTATTAAGGGAGCCCTTCCAGCTTTACTTTTGTTCCTCTAGCAAAGTTCTCAATGTAGCTTGCTGAACTTGGTTCAGCCTTTCTACATCCCCCTTGCCCTGGGGATAACATAGGGTGTGTAAAATGTTTCAGTTTTACAGTAGTAGTGTAACCTTCTAAATAAATTATTTGCAATTTCTGCCCCTTGGTCATGATTAATTTTTTGGGGGAATCAAATTTTAAAACAAAGTCACTGAAGATCTTGTTTTTCATAGTCTTTCCTGACTTTTTGATGATAAGGGAGGTTTGGAAAAAGGAGATGAAAGAAGTCTATTGATACAAGTGCAAAATGGTTCTATTGTAACTATGTTTGTTAGCAGAGCTGGTGGGGTTTATTTTGCTTGATGCATGTACAGACTAACAACAATGGCCAATGTCCCACTTCATCTTTGGCCAATAAAACTGATCTCATGCCAGACTGATTACTTGCTTTGTTCCTTAGTGTCCCATCTCTTCCTGTGACATACCTGATTAAAACAAAACAGCTTTTTGCCGCAGTTTCACTGCAAGTCATCCTAGAAGTGCCCAGAGATTCAAAATCTCTTCAATGCTAATCATTTAGCTGGTATAAAAATCATCCTACCTGAATGAAGGTCTCCTAGCTCTCTCCCGGCCATTGTACTTGCAAATAATTAAATCTTCCTTGGCAACTTTTCCTGGAGCATTCTGCAGCAGCTGTAGGTTGGTAGGTTTGTGTCTTGGAGAGATCAGATAATTTCAATTCAGCCTCTTCTGCCTTTGCATCCCAACTGTTACATTCCCAGACCAGGGACAGTTTTAAACGTAGTGTCAAAAATACAAACACATACAGCTTGCACAAGCCCCATTGCTTCTTAGTCCTTTCAAGGGACACACAACCAGATCTGTCCTCTTTGGCCCCTCAACAGACCTTCAATCCTTAAAAGAACAGTGCACAGGTTAATCTAGCTCAGACATTCCCTTAGGAGTGCTACACTTGGAATTTCCCTCCCTAAAGATCCCTCTTCGTCTGCTTCCCTGACAAGTAACAATCATCCATCTTGGCTTTAGTTGCCTTCTGGCAGCTAACTTGGCAAGAGTGATATAAGACCTTTGGACCTAGCCCTTTCCCCAGTAGGTGGTTTGAGCTAAGAAGTAATTGTGGGGCTGATTAGGAGGAGAATAGGCCCAGTGTGAAGGGAAGAGAAATGGATGTTTAATGTGGTAGATATTTATAGTGAGGTATCATGAATATTTAAATGAATTTGTCATTGAGAGCCTCTGAACTCAAATATCGTCTGAACCACCAGTTAGTTTCCATCTCTAGTTCAAGTATTTTTTTCTTTTTCTCCTGACAACAGAGGCTATGTTAAGTGTGTGGTGTTTTTTGTTGTTGTTGTTTTGCTATTTATGGATACAGTCTGTTATTTTTAAATTTTAAAATAGACAATTGAAACCTTAAAAAAAATATCACTGGGACAGGTGTTAATCACTGCTCAGAAATAGTTGAGAGAAGCTGTTTGGCAGTTTCCCAAGGAGAATTGAAGACAGACATCATGTGGTGGCCAAATGAGTGTTTTGACATCAACCATTGGCTCAGTTTGGAAACAGCTGAGAAGAAGCCAAAGGCTTTGGCTGCACTTGGCTGATTCCAGTATGAGCCGAAGGATGATGCAAAGCAAATGTAGAACTTCCTTTGAAAAATCAATTGTTTTTTTTAAAGTGAAACACATTTTGCTAGCAACACGGCCATCAATATAAGCCTGTGGCCTCTTTTTGCAGTTGATTGGTGAGCATTTTTGTGCTGTAAAATCTATTTTTCCAAGATTGGTACATGCAGTAGATAAAACACTTAACACCATGGACCTTTAAAAGAATGTTCTTTGGAGATTGAAACTTCAAAGTCCTCCACTGTGAACTGGAATTTGGTCTTGCAAGATCAGGCTCTAAGACTAAGTTCTTTTGTATTGCAACTTCCTTTATGTTTTGTGCAGAGCATGTTTGTGAAGGTCAATAAATCATAATGCAATTATTGAATTTAAAATGGCCTCCTGCAAAAGTACCTAGGGCACAATCTCATCATAATACAACAAAATGCATTAACATATCAGAATAAAAAACCAACCTCTAAAAGTTTAACAAACTAAAACAGAAACAGTTTTTTTTCAAAGGTGGAGATGGGCAAAACAATTTAGGGCCAAAAGTGGCCAAACCAGAAAACAGCTTTAAGTGCTTGTGTAGATATAAAAATTATGATAGTATAAAACAAAACATTTACAAGCTTTCAAACCTGTAGGTTTCAAGGACAATTAAGAACATTAGCATAGTTTTTATTCTGCAGCTAAATCTTGATCTTGAACAAGAAATCAAAAAGTTCAGTGACAAGCAATTAAAGGTTGAAAGATTAATAAATTACAGGCTGATTTTTCAGTGTGGGCAAACAACCTTACATGCACATGAAGGTGCTATTGCTATTAGGATTTGCGTGCATAGCATTATTTTTTACTAGTGAACTTTTTCTCTATGAATTCTCACCTGTTCACCCAGGCACTGGAATGATCTGAATGTGCAAATATTAATACAGCACAAGTGCACAGGGAGCTGTAAGTATTTGTACAGTTGCATGTACAGAAATGGTGGTTGGGTTGTGAAAAGGCTGTCAGGGGTAAAAACCAAACAATTATATTATACAGACCCAACGTTCAATGCACCAGGTCTTTTTGCAGACCTTATTGGTGTTATGTTTGTCCCTCAACTCATCATATCCATTAGTGCCCTTCAGTCTCTCTCTGTAGTGTATGGACTTCTGTTGTGTGTGTAAACTCAGTCATTTTTTCCTGTTGTAGTGCATAAGCTGTATACAGTTTGCTCTGAACAAATATTTTTTAAGTATTTATTTGATTGATTTTGACTTTCTGTGCATAGGACAAGCAGACAGTAATTTTCCCTTTTTCACACATTCTCTTTGTGACCGGATGTACAAGTCACATGACATTGTGTTTGTTTTGTGATAGGCTGAATGCCTTTTATAAAGTTTCTGCTGTAAGTGCTTGAAGACGTCAATTTTAAATTTGCTTTCCATAAGTTTTCAAGCATGTGAGTTTACAACTTGCTTTCAGCAGGAATTCATACTAAAAATATTTATTATATGAATGTTCAAGGGAAGTGACTATAAAAGGAAAAAAACAGTCAAATGAAATTATTATTTACATTCAAACAAATATTCATGAAAATATATTTCATTATTCACCCATCTCTAATGTAGATAAACGTGACATTGAAAGTCTGGTTATGAAAAGGCAACGTGCAAAGAATATTAATATCTACATTTGTGAAAGTCACACTTTAACCACTGAACTATCAGGTCCCACAGCAAATAATGTGATTTTAAAACAATGTAGGGTGTAAGAAGTTGTCAAAAATACAATGGAACAAATAATGAAATATAATTCATTATTTATAAAGGGAGTAAAGTAAAAATAATTTCACAGAATTGTAAAGGCAAATTGAATGATAAATTCATCTTTTTTTTCTTTCTTGCTAGAGTCTTGCTCATATATATGTATATATACTAGAGAGAGAGAGAGTTGATGAAGCTTAGAGCCAGAATACAGGAAAAAATATACTTGGAGCTTGCTACAGTGCCTTGCCACACTCAGATTCCCAAACAGAATTCCTCAGACGCCAACATCTGGTTGTCAGGATGTGTATTAATTATTTAGACTAAAGCTGTGAAATCATTGTGGGGAGGGCACGAATCAAACTGAACCACAAACTGTGTGATGGGGCCATATAAGAAGAGACAAGTCACGAATGCATGATTACACCAAAGGTTTTGTGAGAAAAGGGCACAGGTTTATTAAAAGCAAGATTCACATAAATCAAGAACAAACATTAATCACTACAACATCTTGTACTACCATACACAATAAAAATGACATATTTTCTTTACTAGCAGCATTCACAAACATTCCTTTAAAGTCAAAGCCATTCTTCATATCAACCATATAATTTGCGGCTCCTCCAATTTTATCTTTGTTTTTTGGGGGTTTTTTTGCACACACACACCCCAGAACCTTACCTCAGGAAGAGATGAAAGTAGGAGACTCGTGACAGTGTATAACTATTTTTTAAAGTCCCTAATTCCAGCAATTAAAGATCAAATTGGTTCATATCAAACAGGGAAATCTCTGATCTTTTTGAGTTTGAATAATGATCCTTCAGACCTTCAGGAATGGATGATGACAGCTAAAAATATCCATCCAAGCAACCTTGTTATGGAGAGAATCTGCTATTTAGGACTTCTGGCTATTGCACATAGGGACATGTTCTATTCCATTACAACAGTGTGAATAAGAGTCATTTCACCAAAGACAAGGGAAATGACTCCAGATATAAACTTGTGTAGCTGAGAGCAAAATCTTGTCCTCACTAGGCCAATTTTTTTTCAGTCCTCATTAGGCAAAACTCCCAGTAGTCATAAATAGGAGATTTGTCACAGTGAAGACCGCTAGATTTGCCCTTCCAAAATACTGAATGACAAGTAGTGGGGGAAACTTAATGTGTTGGACCAAGCTCTTCTATTCTTTATAAACACGCAAGTCAACTGAAATGTAATGGGGTTGCACATTTTTATGTCTGAGCCAGGAGTTTTGCTTAAATAAGTGAGCAGGATTTGGCCCTGAGAGCAAAATGTGGCCATTGGGGTTTCTTTGTACATCAATAATAAAGAATTTTTTTCCCCTTTAAAATCCTGGTAAATAAAGCAGTGCAAATTAAAAAGTAAGTGCATCAGTCTTCTGTGATCTACACTGGGAATTTCATCTCACTATGCTGTGCTCATGTCATGTGCTAAAATCTCACTGGTCATGAAGTTCTATATGTGAAGCAAGTACAGAGTGTTTAAACTAGATTGACACTGTGACTAACAGGTCGGCTTTGTAAATCAGAGAAAATTTTGACCTAAATTTTTAATCAGATGGACATTTTTCAGAAAGTGGAGGAAAACCAGGAGCTTTCTGCTGGACATTGTTATTCAATGTCTCATTAAATTTACAGTTTTCCGGTAAATTGAGTAATCAGTTTTGAATACTGAATGCCTATTCATCACATTAGAACTTACACTAACTTTGGGGCAGAACAACCTGTATTCCACTTAGGAATAAGTCTTCCTGATCCAGAGAATAAATCATTTTCAAATTTTTGTAGCAGCTGGCAAGGTAATCTTTTCAAAGCATGCCATACTATACTTATCTCAGACATCTAGATAGCAAAAATAAGTGCTAAATTCACCTCTGCTTTTGAAAAAAAGCCTTTTTTGTCATTAGCAAAATCTGTAAATAGATGTGTAGGAAGGAAAGTATCTTTTTAATACTGCCAAATACCAAATCATTACTCACTTCTCTATTACTTGATTTATTTGTTACAAGACCTGCTGAGATTAGGTGGAATCAGATGTTTGAACCAGATTTAACGAAACACTGTCTAGTAATTTATACTCTCTCCTACCTTAATTTTCCCATAATCTGATAGGAAGGGACATCTAGTTAATACATATTCTGCTTATTTTAAATTTACCTAAATGTAATTATTTATGCTCGGCCCCATATTACTTTATCTACCATTGTAGCGGTCTGGAGCTAAAACATTGAACATAAATTAATAATAAACCAATACTCAGAGCTGTGCTGACTTAACAGATAATATTATTTATGACTCATCTCTGAACAAGATATTGTTAAACAAGGCAGTGGCAGGTTGGTTTGTGTCAGGATAAAACTGGCAGATGAAATTATTTGCTAAATTGGAGAAAAGCTGTTAGGGATTTGCAAAAAATTTCATTAGGTTTGTTCTTAACCAAACAATTTTTTTTTAAAAAAAAGATGGGCACCGGGTGTAGTTTAATGTCCAAAACATAATGCCAGAAAAACAAAATTAAAAGAAAAAAGGGAGGGAAGAGGGAGGATAACTCTTAGCTTGTTCACATATGTAGGTAAAAACCTATTACTTACCAATGAGCCAAATTCTGATTAGTGTGGGGAAAGTGGTGTAACCCAGCAAAAACACATCTCTTAGGCCTCTACATAAGGCTCGATTTGACCCTGGCACACCATAAAGTTCCATTGATCATAGCAGAGGACTAGGGGAGTAGTAGAGGAGCCAGGTTCTGGAGGGGGTTTGCCTATCTGGGGTGTCTGAACCCCACTACCCAACCCCTTCATGTGATTTGGGATCTGTGGGGTCACAGCCTCTCTTGGGGGAGTCTGAGTCATGCTCCCTGCCTCCCCATGTGGGTGACAGGATCTGGGGCCCTTGCCCGTCTATGGGGTCTGTACTCCATACCTCCCTCATGTAAGCCAGGTTCTGGAAGGATTTGCCTTTCTGGAGCTGTTTAAATCCCTCTCCCTACCACCATGTGAGACAGCATCTGGGGAAGCCAGATGGGTGGTGAGCTTAGAACAGGCAAGCTCAGTTCATGCACCAAGAACACAGTGCTGAGACTCGGGTGAGGAGCAGAGAATGGCTGTGCTTGATACATATCAGAAACTCTTCCAGACCTGGGGAGAGGGGAAAGGAACACCCACTTAACTGACATTGTATTCATCTCCCTTGGGTATTGTCTTTCAGCTGTGAACATCTCATTGAGAGGAATGAGCCACTTAACACCTCTCTGAGGCAGTTATGCTGTTGACTCATATGTAGACCTTGTCTCCTGCATTCTCCCTCCAATTTAATGCAATATTAAAATGGTGCACCGAAATTAATAGGCATCAGGTTTACAACAAACATAAGGAAGTACTTCTTCACACACTGCACAGTCAACCTGTGGAACTTGTGACCAGGGGATGTTGTGAAGGCCAAAAGTATAACTAGATTAAAAAAAAGAATTAGAAAGTTCATGGAACATCGATCCACCAATGGCTATTAGCCAACATGGTCAAGGATGCAACCCCAAGCTCTGGGTATCTCTAAACCTCTGGCTGCCAGAAGCTGGGAGTGGACGATAGGGGGGATGGGTCATTCAATAAATTGCTCTGTGGTGTTCATTCCCTCTGAAGCTTCTGGCAATGACCCCCCACTCTCAAAAGACAGGACACTAGACTAGATGGACAACTGGTCTGACCCAGTTTGGCCACTCTTAGGTTCGTATGGTTTATTCTTAATCTGTTAATGTTCTTGTTCTAAAAATAAGAGGGTTAACAAATGTTTTAAAGTTTTTAATGTTGTTAGCTTCTTAATAATTTTTGTTTTCATCTTTTATTTTAAGGTTTGTAATTTGTATTAATGGTTTAATGCAAATTGTTTACAATTTTTTTTAAAAATGTGTTTTAATGTGAAGAAAGCTAAGATGCCAAAGTAAACTTTTAGTAAAATAACACAATGGGCAACCACCAGCCCCCAGTTAACAAAATGCTGTCTTAATTCAGTGCCTCTATTGCATTGACTGTAAATTATGTCTCAAACATCCAAAACTAAGGGCTGTTGCAACACCAAACTGAGTCATTGTTTCATTCTAACATTTTTTTCCTTGATATTTTTGTAGTTTTGGGGTGATGTTTTGTGTTTTTGCAGTGGTATTAATGTCAATGTTTTTTGCAATTCTTTGCATGTAAGACAGCACTGTGCTATTATTGCAGGTTATCTCCCCATAATGACTAAGTTGACACAATGGCCATTTAGTCCTCGCACCTGCTGGTGGTAAAAAAAGATGGGCAAGGTCTGTCATAGACTAAAAATGTTTGCAAAGTTTTACTAGCTTTGGGTCTTGCAAATAGCGCAAATGCAAACATGGTTCCAAAAAACCCCATCATTTTGTTTTTTCTTTGTAATGGAAGGAACACTCTTGGATAAAAATGCATTAAGGCTAAAGATTTTTCTCCAAGTTAGCAAGCTTAATAACTAGTGCATAACAATTCTCATGATTTGTGCAAATGTAGAGTTTTAACTGTGTAAGCAGCAAAAAAGGGGAATGTTTTCCCCATCTTTACCCCTCCTGGGCATTATAGCCCCAAAAGGTAGCTTTTGTTACCTTGTTCCTAAACATCTTTCAAACACATAACAAGACCAAGAAATTAAAATAAAATTTAAAACTGCAGGTTTTATCATCTGTAAGCTTTAACTGTAATTTATTTAATATTTAATCAAGCAAAATTGTAAATCCCAATTTTGGAATAAAAAACTTGCAAACCTTAAAATATATCTAAGTACCTTTTTTCTTTTCCTTTTTGCTATATGGTTAAATAAGATATGTTTGTAATTATAATTCTATGAACAAAGTCAGATCCTAGATTGTTTCATAAAAGAAAGGGATTATGATTCTATGATTCTATGTTATAATAATTGGACCTACAAATTTACCTTAATTGTAAACTCAACTCTAAAAAGCAAGTGAAAGTTAATAAAGTGTCTCAATAATCTATAATAATAAATATTGATGGGGAAAGTTGCAAAAGGGAGACAAAAAACTGAAATAAAACAAAGAAAGAGGTAATAAAATTCATGGACTGTGTTACAGTCATACCTGGTAAACAATACTGTGTATTGATGAATAATGATACCAAATTGGTGTTTCAAAAATTAGGCCTATTAATAAAATAAAAGGATGGTTGACTCTACCCATTACTCCCTTTTGTGTGTATATGGTTTTTTTAAAAGAGACTTTGGTTGGGAAATGCAGATGAACAGATGAAGGCTGTGCAACGCTATCTGACATAGACAAGACAAGGGGAAGAAGTGAGGTTCACCATCATGGCTGCCTACCCCATAATCTCCTGGGACCCTGGACTTTCTTAATCCTAATCCTAAAAAGTCTTTTGACCAGATTGGACCCAGAGAGCAGGACCCAGATGACACCAGCACCTTCACCAACTCCAGCTAAATCCCAACTACCACCTGGAATTTGAGACTTTGTTTTCCCCCCCGTCCTCCACATTTGTTCCCTTCTCCACCTTATTTCTTCTCTTTCCAATCCCTCTTTTTTCTTTCTGTCTAATAGGAATCTGACTTAGCCAGCCAAGACTGTACATTTTGCAATATTGCTGTAAACTGTAACCAAAAAAACAGGCAGCTAAAGCACTCCACTAAACAGCTCAATGCTGGTACAAGTTTGCCAAGTCTCGAAGTGGATAATAAGACTTTGCTGTGCCTGTGTTTTTCCAGCAGTGAGGTTGAAAGAGAAATTCAGCACCAGCAACCGAAGCTGCACTTTCCATCTTTGCTATTCTTTTCTCGTCCGTTGTGTATGTTTGTCTTGTTTTGTCTTTTAGGAAACATAATCGAACTTTAATAACCAAAGCAACAGTGACAGCTCCAGTCCATCTTATCTAACTTCTCTTTTCCCCAAAAAGGAATTATTACCATCTTTGATACCATCTAAAAGATGGTCAACCAAGGGGATTTTTCCTTCTAAAAACTGTGTCCAGCAAAAGGGAACAAAAAATTATTTAAATAAAAGCTGTATTCAGTACTTTACATTTGAGATTCTTTAATGGTTTCCCCTTTTGTATATCTCTAAAAGTTATAAGAATATGTAATGTTGTGTTTACCTTGGTACTAAGCAAGCTAAGATCTCTGTATACCAAACCCCAAACTTTCTTTAAAACTGTTTAATGTTGGACAGTAACTGGGTAACATATGGCCCATATATTCCATCTGCTTTAATACAAGAGTCCACAAAGGGAAGATATGTCAGTTAAGACAATCTGCATAGAATCTTTGCTTGGAGTGGAAGCAGTGTCTCAGCTTTCTCAGATGAGTAGAATAAAAGGCTGAAATGATTAAATTAAATGATTCTGTTGTTACTCTCAAGGACTAACTAGCAGTTCAAGCTGTAGATTTCACTGCTGTAGTTTCTCTAGTTCTCAGGCTATATCTACACTACAGCCTATGTCCGCATAATTTATGTTGCTCAGGGGTGGGAATAACCCCCCCGAGTGATGTAAATTACACCAAAATCAGCATTTATGTGTACAGCGCTATGTCGGTGGGAAAGCTTCTCCCGCCAACATAGCTTCTGCCATTCGTGGTGATGTGTTTTTTCATTGCCAATGGGAGAGGTCTTTCCCATCAGCATATCAGTGGCACAGCTGCATCAGTACATCTTCGCCGCTGCAGTGCTATATGTGTAGCCATGGCCTCAGTAACTGAGGGTATGTCTACACTTAAAATGTAGACATTACTTATGCCAATGGGAGGGATTTTCTCATCAGCACAGGTAATCCACCTCCCCAACAGGTGGCAGTTAGGTCGACCGAAGAATTCTTCCATTGGCCTAATGCTGACTACACCGGGGGTTAGGTTGTATTAATGATGCCACTCAGAGGTGTGTATTTTCACACTCCCAAGAGACGTAGTTAAGCCAACTCAATTTTTTTAGTGTAAACCAGGCCTGAGACTGGGGATAACAACTGATTTTAGATAGACATCCACCAAATTTTAGTTTATTCACTATTTCCTGTATACATGTTTATTTTATTCACTTAATTTTATTTCTGATTCTCTTTTCTTATTTTAGTGTACTTGCACGTAGCCTTTTCAAAGTGCAAATAAATCCAAGATTGTTATCTGGTTTCCCTACCTTGTGGGCATGTCTTTATTTGAAGTGCTAGGAATAGCATACAAAAGTGGAGGAACATAATCCAGTATGATCACCTTCAAAGCATGCTCCTTAATATTACAGAGAGATCCAAAGAGAGATATCTTGGACCCTGGTAAATTTAAACATTTAAAATTAATTTAAAATTAAAATTAATTTATTTTCCCATTTTGAAAAAGATCCACCAAAGTGTATTATGTGGGCAGCATAATAGGTTTAAGAGTAGTTTAGGGATGAAAAGTCATCTTTTCATCTTACAAAGGTGAAAATCCCAATATAGTGACTAATATCCCATCTCATTAAAACAGGTTCTAAGGCTCATAAACTCTGTGTTTGCTATTGCTAAAGGCGTAGTGGTTGGCACACCTTTCCTGTACAGTCACCACATCATCCATATTTAATACAACATTACTTCATAAAGTGCTTTGAAGTACTGAGTATTATAAGCATTACATATTAACCAAATTCTATTCAGTGGCCAAACCCTCAGTGAGTTAAATGGGAGGAATTCTGCTTCCACAGTAAAGAGCTGATTGTCACTTGCACTAGTTTGAATGTTCAGAAGTAGGAGAGACAAAGAAATGTCAGTCTCATCCACATTCCCTTCACAAGGGCTGAGGACAACTTTGTACTTGGAGAAGCACAAGGACTACTCCTCTGTGAAAGCCTGGGCACAGGAGTAGCTTAAACTGCTCCCAAGCAGAAGAGAGAAAGTTTTAGGTCATGGTCCAGACTCTGAACTGACCTGAAGAGGCATGGGAGGGCAGGGAGCAAGCTGCACTATGCCACTGGATGTCACAACTTCCCCCTCACAGCCTTTCCTCCCACTTTTCTTGGTGGCACAAATCCAAAGCACCTCCTACTACAGAATGTGGCTTATTGATACAACTTATTCCTAAATTAATGCTTCATATAGACCTAGAACCCAGGATTCTCCTGTCTCTGTTTTGATCAGTTGATACATGCTCAATGATGTTCACAATGGCATAAGCTTGAGATATACAGTGCTCAAGTTAGGAAAACCACATGCTTAGTATTTATCCTAGTAATGGCCTTTTAAAAGAGAAATAGAAATGAACTGAAGCTGCTTTTCTCTGCAGTTCAGTGGTTCCACTGTTTGCATATGAAGACATTTATCTTTATTGATCCAATTCTGCTGGAAATTTAGAGAACTTTGGGATTAAAAAAGGACATAATGTTAAATATGAAAGGAATAACATATACCCCTGAAATAATTTTTACCCCTAAGGATCTCCTTGAAATTCAGTTTTAAAATGAATTGTGGAACAATAGCTTGAAAAAGATAAGAATTTAGACGTAAATGTAGTTTATTCCGAATCCCAGGAAATCATCCAAAATGTAGCAGGCTGTGGACGCAGGCTTTGAGTCAAGTGGCAGAACATCATTAATTTATGTATCAATGTTTCTCATGTATCAATCTGTTTTTTTCTTTTTTGCAAAACTTTGTGTGCTATGGGCTTTATAAGTTACTGGGTTAAAAATGTCATGAAGGGTCATGTCTGCCTCGTACATCTTTAAAGATATATGCAACTGAGTTCATCTCCATTAGCTCATATCTATCCTGAGGCTTGTTATACAGTATTTGAAAACCAGTACATTTTTGCCTAGCTCGAATTAAGCTGACACTCTGCCTCACAGGCTTCATCCTTTAGAAAATTGTTGTCATGTATTAGAATTCAAAAAGAAGGCCATCGCCATATTAGAATAGGGAAGACAAGATGCTTTGCACACTTGAAAGGGGTAATTTATTCTCCTTGAATTTAATATTATAAAGTGAAACGCTCTTGAATTCTCCCTAGAAGGAATACTCTCAAATTCCTAACCTATATAGAAGTATCGTGGTAGAGTCTTCAAAGATATTGCCTTGTGTTTGGAATCATTAAAAACTGGGGCCCTGGTTGCTGAACCGATAGCTTTAAAAATTAAGCTGATTTTTACTGTTTCAGAGCAAGAGAATGAAGAAGTGAGCCAAGATAACATTTAATTGTAAAATTAAAAACATCTGTGACATGAAGACTGATTTTTTTTTCCAAAAGAATTGTTAGGGATAAATCATCCCATCCCAGGGCAGCTCACAAAAGAGTGTGATGCAAAATGTACTAGCTCAAAATATTGTGCTCTTCCTTAGTTCCATCAGTGAAAGGCAGTGAGTCTATCCATGTTGCAGTCCATGGCTTTGAGCATATCAAAAACAGTCAAGGATTTACTTAAGAGGGGTAAGGCCATCCGATAAACCACTGAACCCTTCTGTTGTGTTCCTCAGTTGTGCATGTGTGATCCAGGCACAAAGAATGCATAAAGGAAGGCAAGGTCTGATTGCTTTAATACATGCTTTTTGCTGGGTGGGTCCCTGTGGCTACAGCAAGTATAGTAACATAGGAGGTGAGCAAACACCAAATAATGCTAATAATGAAAAGCATTCTCAGAAGGGCAATGATGACAAGGAAAGAAAATGAGGACAAAAAGAATAGGACTGATCTTGGAAAGCAGGACTTGTTTGGTGCATTCTCTCTCTCTCCCACCTCTACTAAATCTCTGATCTGCCCTGAAAACTATGTTACAAATGAAATAAACCATTGCTACCTCTATCAGACAAGGCCTGTGTCATGAACCTCTGGCAAAGCACCCTCCAGGTGTGACATGTCATCTGCTGTCTGACCACCACAGACTTGTGCACCCAGCTACTGGTGGATGAGCTGTACAATTCCTCCCACTACTGGGAAATGGACTGTGATAGATATAATTATATATCATATACAAGGTATATATAATATATATAATATATAATATATATTATATACAAGGTCTGTAGCCAGGGATGTCTTGTGACATAAATGGTTGTAATCATGATTTTGCAGCACTTGAGATACGTAAGCATGACCCTTATGACTAGTTTAAAAATGTGATGAAAAATTTTAAATGAAATGAAACATTTACCGTGTTTAAAAATTTTCCCAACTTTTTAAACTTGTAATTTATTTTTTGGCAAAACATTTTTTTTAAGTTTTGTTTTCTTTGTATTTTCTCTCATTTTCTTAATGGAAAAGAAAAGGAGGAAAACCAAACTAAACAAAAACCTCAACATTTTGTGTTTAGATTCAAACTGATTTGATCAAACACACACACACATCAGTTATGTTCATTTCTTGAAAAAACTGGAAATTGTGAAAAGGTACATTGTGTAATTCAAAAAGGCATTTTTCTTCAAAAACATTGATAGAAACGTCAGTTATCTTTATGGACCATGATATAAATGACCAGCTGTATGTCTGTGAATGCTTTCCATGCTCTTTGTGCACATGGCACTTCTTTAGATGGGATCAGTAAGTGCATATTGTCTTTGTTGGCAAAAACCCAAGGCTTTGTGTCCATATCTTTTTTGCTTTGACCTTTAGAGTCCCAAAGTCTCTTTTTTCTCTCTGTTGAACTTCTTCCATCTTTCCAACTGACTGTCCTTCAGTTTTTGGGTGTGGCCATGGTGATTATTTTGGCAGTTCAGCTTCCAAGTATCTCTCAGATTATCACACCATCTCTGCCAGCATAGATAGCTATTGCCAAAGCAGCTAGGTCTGTACTCTCTCAGGGAGATTTTTCCACATATCGTTCCAATATCTGTATGTATACTGTTTCCCTGCTTTAAAGGTCTCAAGCCTAATTCCACAGGTTAGCCATTCTGTCAGGTATCCAATGAAGGAGTTAGGACAATGGTTTATTTGAAAATCTCGGCCAATATTTATCTTCTCAGATCCCCAATCCAGCCAAAATAACTTAGCTCATGATCTGTGTGTAGCAGAATCCTTATCCAGAACTCAATACACAGGTTGTGCCTATCCCATTAGAAAACCTCAGGACACCTTTCCATACTGATCTATAGTAGCTACCCATGCAAAAGTGACCCGGTAAGCCTCTTGGTCATCTAATGATCCCAACTGAAACAAGGAACAGCTAGGGTTTACTAGTAGCCAGAGTGGAGCCACGCAGCCACTACTGCTGCCGTTGTTTCTTCCCAAACTGCAACAAGGCCTGCAATGTTGTCGTTGGGCTGCTGTCTGGCTTGCTGCTGTTCTCTGAGTCCTATTATTCAATTAATCACTTCTTGCATTTTGCCCTTTGTTTAGAAGGTGTGACCCATGGAAGCAAGTGGCATTCATACACATATCATGAAGTAGTCCAGACTTAGCCATGTTTGTTATTTAAATTAACAATTAAAATAAACCTCCAAACAGAAACTTCTACCTAGGTTTACTCCCACACATAGCTGTTCCTAGTGTTTTTCAGTTCTAAGACTTATATCTTTGTAAGCAGAGTCAGGATGAGCTCCACCCTGACATCTGGTGGTGAGTCATGGCAAAGCACTCCAGGGGCTGATCCAATTTGCATAGGCACACCCACCCTGCCTGGTACGAGCCATAGTGGCCCAGATGGGCATTTTGGGCTGCTGTAGTATCCTCAGTTTTCTGTATTGGGGCAGGAATTTCTGTTATTGGGGCAGGAAGAATAAACTGTTATACTGCTTATGTAAATCATGGCCAGTGGAACTGTACTTGGCCTTTTGTCATGTTAAAGGGGAACTTGCCATGAACTAAACAACACTCGCCAGCCAAGGGACATGGGTTCCAAAGCCCAATGAATTGAGAGAGGCTGGGGACAGGGGATTGCTTCTTGGCCTTTTGGCTAAGAGCAAGCATAATGCCTGGTGGTGTAGGACCCTTGTGAGGGTCTGAGACACCAATTGCAGCATCTCTGCCTCTCTCCACTGTGGAATATCAGAGCTAATGTTGAGTTCCTTGAGAGTCTGGTTTCTGACTGCTGAATTGAAATCACTCTGGGCTAATAGTGCAACTGAGCACTAGGGCTCCCCTAAACTACAAGCTGAAATAACTAAAGTGCTAACAGCCTTCTGAGCTGAAATCACTAAGCTGAAATCACTGAGCACTGTGTTAAGTAGTGGGGGAGCCTGAAGATAAGTGGCTGGTGGAGCAGTTGGCAAGACAGCTGATGGTGTGGTGCTGCTGGCAAAGCAGAGCAGTTCGTGAGGACAGTCGGAGTGGTGCTGCTGGCAGAGCGGAGCAGTTCGTGGTTGCAGTTGGAGCAGCTTGCAGGACGGCTGGTGGAGCGGCGCTGTTGGTGGGACAGAGCAGTTCGTGGGGACAGCGGTAGCGGCTTGCGGGACAGCTGGCGGAGCAGAGCGGCCAGTGAGACGGCTGGCGGAGCAGAGTGAAGCCCCACGGAGGGGTGAGGCAATCATCTTCACGCCACGTAAGGTGTCCC
Source organism: Macrochelys suwanniensis (assembly GCA_033296515.1). Classification (NCBI taxonomy): domain Eukaryota; kingdom Metazoa; phylum Chordata; order Testudines; family Chelydridae; genus Macrochelys; species Macrochelys suwanniensis. The sequence continues at coordinate 82,562,894 of CM065779.1, forward strand.
TTACCCCCCGCCCCTTCCCATTGCTGCCCAGGCGGGTGGCGTGTAGCACCCTGCAGATGAACTTTTGAACTCTGGGACTGGACTTTTGGGTTCATGGACTTTTGGGGACTTTGGGTGATGTTTGGGTTGCTGGACTCAAGAACCCAAGGGACAGGGCACGGCCCAATTGGCTGGGGTGGGTCTTGCTCACAGTTTGGCTTATAGAGCCTAGTTGCGGTGTTTTCCCAATTTAAGGCTGGTATCGTTTACCTGCTGCTATTAAAGATTTCTGTTACACTGAGGCTCTGTGCTTGCGAGAGGGGAAGTATTGCCTCTTTGAGGCGCCCAGGGGTGTGTATAAGATTTTCCCAGGTTACTGGGTGGGGGCTTGAGCCGGTTTTGCATTGCATTGTTGCGAAGGGAACCCCTATGTACTGAACCTGGCCCTTGCTGCTGTCAACTCATCCTGGCAGAAGGGTTACATCTTTATTCACCCAATTTTCTCTGCCTTACACACACAAAATAGAGCAAAAGAGACCCGTCTGATCTGACTGCCAGGATGAGTCAGCAGAATCCTATATGTCATGCTGTCCAAGGACCCTATTATTAGTCATTATATCTATACCACTCAAAGGGTGCTTGACACTTACAGAATGACATGAAAACAAGTTCCTTGCCCCAAAGAACTTACAAAGTAAGAGGCAGACCATGGAAGGAGCCAAGTGCCTACTTATATGTTGCTGATCCCCCACCAACTCCCTCTAATTTCAATGATATGGGAAGGTGTTCAGCCCACACAGGAGAAGCTCAACACTTTCAGGATTGGAATATACATGGACAACACACAAACACAACAGAGGCAGTGAGAAAAAGCCAAAAGCAATGTGAGGGAATTATTTTTTTCATTTATAGGTTTAGAAATAACTTATTTTTCAGTAAGTTAAATGAAAAGGCCATGTAGGGCTAGGAGGAACTTGAAAGAGGTGGAAATATACCAGATGGGGTGAGGGAGGTGGTTTCAGGAGCATGGGGCAGCATGGAGAAAGGATGGGCACCAACAGTAGAATAGTTGGTATAATCAGTCAGTAATAAGCCACGCTGTTTCTCTTGCAGCAGAGTTCTTTCCCATCAGCAGTATTTAACTCCAACAGTGTATTTCTTTCCACTTCTGTCACATTGTAGCTTTAACAAGATTTTAAGGCTTTAGTTATTTTATATATATATTTATAGCAGATGGTGTGCTTTGTGCTAGTGAATCTAAATTCTTTTCATCTATAAACCCCCCCAAACCCTATTCTATTTCAGTGCATTCTCCCTACAAATGGTTCAAATTATTGCCCTTATTCAACATATGGCTTGCATATGTTAACTCACAATACCAATAACACAACAACCGGCATTTGCAAAAACAACTATTATTTCCAGTTTTCATGTCTGAAGAGAAATAGGATATGTTCATTAGTCAGTCATTTTTTAAGTTACAATAAAATATTTTGATATGTCTCTATTAAATTAGTACTTAAGAATTAGGAACAAAGGCTCTCTCTGATCCCTCAAAATGATGATTGGCCTCAAAGTCCATTGTCTTCAAGATACCATGGTGACAGATTCTATACAAGTATCCTTGCTAGATACATATAGGACACTCAGGACCTTGCCAAAAGTGTCAGTATCCTACAGGATCAGAACTGAAGATTTCTATAATATAGTCTGAATAGATGTGCTTCTTTGAGCTTGTATCAAATTCCTCCTTGTAAAAGATGGCTTTGATACAAAGACATGTTTTACCTTGGTTGTTCCATTTTATCATTTCTAATCCTGTTTTCCTTGACACGGGTGACAGTCCTGTCCTGCTCAACTAGGAACAGAGGAAAAGTTACCCTTCATGGACAGGAAGTCTTCTGCCTCCGATCACCTTATATCTACTGACTCGCAGCACGTTACATCAGCTGGTCAGGCCAAGTTATTTATATATGGGTGTATGTATAAAACTTTAATTTAAATGTATCTGATTGTATGTCATACTAAAAATAAATATAAATAAAATCATATATTCAGTTAAACGTACTCAGCACTGTCCAGCTGGATACACGGCCTTCTCTGGACTGGGTCAGAATCTCTCAGAAATGTCTACTCCGTACAATCTCTTGTAGACCCTCCCACAGCCTAGGGTTAGACACCATCCCAAAACTTCAGAGAAAACCCTGTTAAGGAATCATTTTGAAAGAGTAAACCTTGTTAAGATTATATTTCTCTCCCTAAAAAGTGTAAGGGACCAATCTGTCAGCAGCCTTGTTGCACTGAATGAGCATTGTCCCTGGCTTTGCCTGAATCTCCCTTCCTACTTCATTTTTTAGTCCAGCACCAGAGGCACTATATAAATGTTATATTTCTATGAAATAAAAACAACCAAAAATAATTGCTGTGATGGTTTAAAAGTTGTTGCTCTATTGAGAATGTTAAGGGAAATCAACAGCAAAAATCTATACTACTATTTCATTTCTTGGGAAAGGCCTGACTCTCATAACCAGTTTATTACCTCTCATACAATTGTGATTATTGCAGGTTCCTTTATTAAAGGAAGAGCTAATGTCTTCTATGAACGTTCATTGTATTGAAAAATGTTATAAATATATACATTTTAGGTAATAACTGGTACATCATTGGTAATAACAGTGCAAGCTTCCTCACAGTGCCTTGCTAATCCACCTCAGTCCTCTTTTAGAGGAACCACCAGCATATGTGGGAAAGTGGTTCATTTTATCATGTTCAGTCTGTCTTTGGCCTCAGTGTTGAAATTACCAAATGTGATTGCAGTGGACATTTGTTCACCACAAACTGGACTGAGACCACCGACTCACTTCACATAGGACTGACAGATCATACATTTTATTCCTACTGAATATTTGTATGATAGGTGGAAAATCCCACTAAGCACCTATCTGCATCTTTAGATGACTAAATACGTTTGAAAATCTGACCATCTCTCTTTCTCAGTGGTTCCATTGAATCAGTTTATTTTCTCTCTCATATATTGTTCTGACACATGAAGCATCATGTAGAGAGTGTCACCGAGTTAAACTGACTTAAATTGCCCCTTCTGAAGCCAAAGTAGCCCGGTGCAAGGGGCCACATGATATTATTACATCAGGAAAGATGTTTAAACAAAAGTCTTCCTATTAAATATTCAAGGTGCTGCTTATTGGAAACATATAACACTCAGTCTTTCTCAACACTTCTGCTGTAGGCTTTGGATATGAAGGGTGTAGACAAGGGTGACATGGCATGGAAGCTGAGTGAACAATGGGAGGAAAAAATGGAAGTCTAAATGAAAGTATACATCATACTCTTGTTATTGGGCATTTAGATGCTGGCTGATAATTATACTAATATTGAGTCAAGTATCAAGGTTTCATTGTAGCAGGAGATAGTTCTTGCAAAACAAAACTAGGCAAATATAGCTTGAGAGTATGTATGGGGAAACTAAGAGAAGTTTAAAAATACATGTTAATCTGCTTGGAAGCATCATGCATATTAATCACTGGATGCTTTTTCTTACTTAAATACAATTATTACATTATATACACATACTGAATGGTCTGTAAAAACAGTCTACACCATATTAATTTATATATATATAGCTATGTTTGGAACTATAGTGTGAATACTGTCTTCAGAAAGCAAATATTTTGAATCTCCATCATTTTTCATCCTTTTCATTTTTAAAGGAATTACATAGTTTCTAGCCATATTTTCAAAGAACTTCCTCAATTGTGCTTAAAAATATTTGTGAGCACATCCATTTTCCTTGTGCAAAATCCCACAGTTGTAATGGCAAATTGGGTGATTATGCACTAATTTTCATGTTCTAAAGCAGGACTTTGTGTACACAAATGGATGCATTTACACACGGAGGTGGCTTTCTGAAAGTTTGACCTTAAATGCTTAGTAAGGTTGTTTTGAAGTGTAATTAACCTGCAGTCAGACTGCTGAGTATAATATGTTTACTGGTTTCTTTAAAAAGGAAATAGAAGATACATCTATGTATCCATCATTAGTTTATTACTCTCAATACTGCTTTATTATTACAATTTCTGGGTGTTATTTCCTTAGTTATAAATTGTCTAGACAAACTAATAGAAATCAGTGAGATTAGAGATGGGCTCAAACCAAAAAGTTAGAATCCATGTCTAGATTTTAAAAACTTGGAAGTTTATAGGCATTTAGCTCTGAAGTTATAGTTCAGCTCACTATAAAAGACAGGAATCATTTGTAAAACTTGGATTCAGATTTTGATTTTGAACACCCCAAAACTGGTGGTGTTCAGATGGCTGGCTTTGGGCCTCTCTAACTGAAACAAGTATAACGTTCCATTGTTCTTTCACGCTGCATTCTACCTTTTGACCTCTCAGTACAAATATGTTTTTCATGTGATTTGCATTACAGTCTCTCATTAGGAAAAGGGAATTCTTTTGGTTACATTTATGACTCTAGTTAATGCTTTGTACTCTTGATAGTTTAATTTTCTGGGTCCTGCTCTGACCAAGAATAAACTATGTTTATACACATGCTGAGAAAATCTGATTTTCATGTAATTTAGATGATAATGCTTCTATCTATGGTATTGATTATGTCTCCCTTTATTGTAGTATCTGAGTGCCTCACATTCTTTGAAGTATTTACCCCTCTGAGGTAGGGAAGTGCTAATTGCATTTTTTTCCCTAACAGACGGGGACCTGAGAAAAAGAGGCTAAGTAAACTGCCTGTGGTCACACAACAAGTCTGTGGCATAGTAAAGTCTTGAACCTAGCTTTCTCAAGTCCTAGGCTAGTGCCTTAACCATTGATCAATACTTACTTTCTATGCAGTGCTCCTATCAAATTCAAGTGAAAGTTTTATTCACTAGGCTGGAATTTTAGCTATGGCTGGAGACAGATGACAGGTTTGGTTTGCAAGAAAGGAAGGAGAAATCACAAGTGGATGCAGGATATCAAGAAAGGGGAGAATTGAACTCCAAGGAATTTATGAAACTTAAAAAAAAGTGTTCAAGAAGTTTTATGACCTGTTGTCCACTTAATCTACTACCTGCTCTGTTCGTTCTCTCTGGGCCCCCTGGCATTGGCCCCTGTTGGAAGAGAGGATACTGGGCTAGATGGACCTTTGGTCTGACCCAGTATGGCCATTCTTATGTTCTTAGTACCACTGCAAGCCAATCTTTACAACAGCACATCTGCTGTTGAAAACCTGACCGAGTCACAGAGGCAAAAATATGCTTTCTATTGACATTACACATATTCCATTGTTGTTCAGCCTTTTTTATATTTTTGTACAAACATCTGTTTATGGTGGATGCTGTCAATAAACTTTGCACAAGGGAGTTCTATGAGGGTCAATCAGAAGACTAGAATCCTCTCCCCCAAAGTAGAGTAGTAGCACTGCTCTTCTATGTAGAAGCCTCTGTAGTGTGTCTGCTCTCTGCAAGGAGGTTTGGCCAGGTATTGGAAGATACCATAGTTACACTCATGTTCCCAGTCTGTTTACCACGGTACCATAGATAGCCCACAGAGAATACAGCACAGGAGGGTGTGGATGCCTTTTACAGGGTCCCTACATTTTGTTGTTTCCATGTAGTAGAGCTACACTCGTTCCCCTGCCCTTTGGATTATATATGCTATGAGGAAACAAAATGAAGCTGGATTTAGGCCTATATATGTCTGAATTGCTCTACACAACTCTCTGAATTCCCAAAAGCAATGATATGCAGGGTTTCTCCAAAATACTTTTTTTTTGTTTCTTATGTATGCGTAGAGGGGTAGATTTTTCTTCAGGGTTTGAGTGGTCCTTCTGCTCCATTTATGAATAATTACACATACATCTTGGCCTATAAATGTCCATCTTAGATTTTGGTTCATCACCAAAGAGAGTACAATGATGCAAACAGAAGGATTCAAGGCCCACAGTATATATGGTATCAGCTATGACAGCGTATGAGCATGCCACCAGACTAAAAAACATTCGCTGGTTTGTAAATGGTTTCAGTGACATTTTGTCTAATATCACAGAATAATGCAAGAAGACTGAACAAAATAGCATGGATGGAAGCTTGTCAAAGAATTTTCATTACCTCATCACAACCTATCAGAGAAGTCTATTCTGGCCTGTCCAGATTGAACAGCTCAAACATTTAGTCACTCATGCATCCAACACAGGTCTAGGAGCAGAATTGATGCAAACCAGGGAAAGTAACAAGTAAAAAACTGATACCCAATGAACAGAATTACTCTGTCATAGAAAATAATGTCATGGGATTGTATGGGCCATCAAATAGTTAAGGCCTTGCTTATTCTGAGACAATGTAGCGTTCTGACAGACCATTCTCCATTGGTATGGCAACACAGAGCAAAACTCCATGAGTGTACCAACTCCAAACTGCTACTCAGGAGCTTCTCGCCAAGAATATGACATGGAAATTATACATTTAAAAAAGGTAGAGCAAATATAGTGGCAGACACATGGTCCAGGCAAGAGAGAGTTCTGAACCAATATCTATGGATCAACCAGTGAGTGATTCTACTGCATATGTATGCGGAGGGGGATTGCCCAGAAGCCTTAGTACCAGCTGAGGTGCACAAGGTGTAGTGAGGGGATGCATTGAGTTAGAAGAATCTCCTAAGTCTAGTATTTACATTCTCATTCACCGAGTATCGTGTGAGGTCTCTAATAAAAGCTTTCCACTCTAGTCATCACTGTTGTGGAATATATGTACAAATACTATGCAAGAAGTTATGTACAGATACTGAATATATGTTCTCAAAGTCTGTGTCTAGGGACTGGTCACCAGCAAAGCTGAAAAAGAGGCTTGCTGTCAGACAAGAAAGGTTGATCTAGCAGGCTGTTTACATGTAAATTAAGTACTGTTTCCCTGTGGGTCTCCTATCACCAGTCTCAACTGAATGTTAATTAAGGATTGTAAAAATTTCAAAGGGAGAAAAGCAACTGGAAGAAACAAGCAGCAGGAGGTGGTGGGGCAGGGAGGACCATATACCGAGGTTCACATCAAAGGTTCTCTCTGCTATATTTGGGGAACAAAGTAGACACCATATCATTCCTCACCTAGGAAGTAAATGGACAGAGAATTTGCTTAATAAAAGTGAGATCTCAACCAGGCTTGGTGGAAAATGCTAGAGGGAACGATGAGTGAGATAACTAATACTTTATCCTCTTGTCTAAAGAAGCTTAAGTTTTAGTCTCTATAAAGCATGTTATGTTTTTGTTTTATATGTAATCATTTGTTTTCACTATTCTTACTCACTATTATATGAATCTCTGTTCTTTGATAATAAACTGATTCTTGTTTTCACTATAGATATATCTAAGTGCCGTGGTGATAAGCAACGGGGGGATCCTGAGATGATTCTTACAAGCTGGTGTGTACTGTTACATTCAGAGCAGCAAGCCTGGTAACTCTGTGGGTGTTCAGCGGATAAGGGCTGGACACCTCAAGGAATGCTCTGAAGGCTTGGAGATTGGTGTAAGCATACAGCGCAAACAAGGCCTGCGGAGGCATGGAAGGCACTGCTTGTGCTCCCAGAGCCTGATGATTTCAAGGAGCTGATTACAGGAGGAACAGACAAGACTTACACACTCTTAGAGAAGGTGGTGGTGAGGTGCCGCACAACCCTGGGTATCCCCAGGGAGAGTCACAGAGACATCTATTTAACAAGGCTGGTTTAAGATTGGATTGGTTTCCCAGCACAGAGGAGGAAACCATTTGCTCTTTTGCTGAAAAGTAGTTTTTAAAATTGCCAAGTCCCCTTATATGGTTAATGCACATTCCCCACACCCATATATGAAATCAATGCTCCGATATCTGACTGGCTGATTAACATTTATACTGCTGTACAAATTTACATTCTTTTTACTCATTACCAATATACCATGCAGCTAACACTATTTAAATGCAGTTCCCATTCCTGCTTCACAAATTATTTGCAGAAAAGAGATATATTCTTATCTAATTTCATAAGGCCAAGATGGAGACCTTAATTGCTGGTTTGAAGTGACACAATTAAGCACTGTTCTGACAATCCTTCTGACCATTTACTTTCCTTATTGTCTCAGGTCTTGGCTTCTCCAGAGTTGAGTAACAATTGCAATAGTTTTAATTATATTTCTTGTTCTGTTGTACACTCTTCAACCTTATAGAGAATAGCTTTTGATCATCAAATTCACTTAAGACCTATCTCCTTTATCCATTAAGCCCTCCAGCTTTCTGAATATGATCTTAACCCTTTACAAGATTGTTGCCATTGACACCACAAAGAATATCCATTAGTGATGAAAAACAATAAACTACCGCTAAGTTCTCTGTAACCATGTCTTGCAGTCAGACCCAGATTAATAATAAAAATTATGCAAATAGGTTTTCAAATATTGCTGTACACTGCTGGCCTGTCTCCTCAGTCCAGGAAAGATTGACCCCCACACCCAGGGTCTTTTGTGGGCTTTTTTTCCACATCAGGACTTAAGCTTTATTTCTTCCAGCTAACACAAAGTCATCAGTTTTCCCTTCCCCCTCAACCCAGGGCTTTTGGCTGGAGCCTATCGATTTCCCACTCTACGGACCTCTTGCCTGACAGTAATTCTGCCCCAGGACCAATTTACTTCCTGTACCTCCCCACCAAGGCAACCAGTCTCAACTGGAAGGTAGATGATTTGTCACAGATGAAGCTATGCTCAATTCCCCTTAACGGGCTAGGCACCCTGTGACAGTTTTTTGTTTGATTTATTTTTAAAAAAAGAAAGAAAGGGTAAAATTTTGGGCTATATATTGCTTGATCCATGAAACTCTTACTACTATCAATTGAATGTTATGCAAGATTTACCATGTGTGCCTGGTTGATCAAGATGAGGAAATAGCCATTGGTTGTATGCATTATTATTTACTGCATACTGTCAGCATCTCGTCCTGATATATGCAAATAAATACATGGACATGTCACCTGAACTTATAGTTTAATGGCCCAAACATGAGAGTTGATGACCACATACAAATGAACCATCAGTCACCCCTCATTTTAGGGGACATCTCTTTCTAGTGTCTAATGTCCCAACTCCAGTTAGGAGTCATTTGTATTATAGTAGTGCTTAAAATATCAAAGCCCTATTGTTAGGCACAGTACAAACATAATAAAAAAAGACAGAGTTTACAATCCAATTATAAGGTGAGACATCAAATAAATACAACAGACAAATGGGGAAGACAAGGTAGCAATGATGTGATTATGATCAAGTCAATCTAATCTTGTATTTCAGCATTAATTGTACAATGGACCATGTTCTCTGTAACAAACATATTTTTATTGTGTATTGTTGTGCCCCAAATGAAATATTGTGGGGTCCTTTAACAATTAAATAAAATGATTCTGCAGAGAGTGGAATTGTCCAAATTGGTCTGATCTAATAGGTTTTCTCTAGATATTGATGGTAAGACACTTAAGGCACATATTATGCATGTGGATAGTGATCTGTGGGTATTGCATGGCTGGACATTGCTACCTAAAAATAGTAGAAGAAAACCACATTCAGTATCGATAGATGTTGTAACAAGTCTGGGATTAACTCAGCAAACTTCTCAAGCAATTATCCTGACATATGCAGTATAATTAGGATAGTCCAAAAGCTCTTTTTCACCATGCATATAGGGGCCAGATTCGCACGTACAGGGATTTAAGTACATTATATTGCAATATTATTGATGCCATTCTAGAACTTGAGCTGACAGTTGTAACCAGATAGAATATGAGCATTACTTCTTATGGCAGTATTACTTGGGTCACTATAGTTACTATTGTGTCAGCACTTCTATTATCAGCCTATTTTTCAGGGGTTTATAAATCATCCTCATAATTTCACACCCTTCTTGCAACTGGCATACACAGTCCCTCATCATTATCCCTCATCTCTGTCTCTCTGTCACACAAACACACAGCTGCCATCACTGGTTGCCCAAGAGACCCTCACAGTTTTAAAAGAGTTGTTTTATTCACCCCATGTATAAACATTAAAAACCCAAGGAAGTCACATAAAAATGCACATGTATAATGATAAGGTTGTGACACAAACTGACACAGGCCAGGAAATAAGGTGAAGATTATCACAGCATCTTTAATGCATGTTTATCTTCTTTCAAGACAATGAATGTTCAAGATTCAGTGACAATTATAAGATTTGTTTCTTAGCATTGGTTGATATGGCTCATACACCCAAACTAAAAGTGTGGTTATACTCTGAGGCACAGAATTAAATAAATTGTTCCATAATTGTTATTCTTATGTGGCAAATAAATTATTCACCCACAACTACAGAGCTGGTGGAATACTTAAAAAACCACCTTTGGAAAATGATGAAATTGACAACATTTATTTTTCCAATAGAGTTGAAAAATTGGCTGTAAATTTGCATTGTTCATTTACATATTTGTTGCCTCAATGACTTGCAGCTTAAATTTGCTAACTACAATTAAAAAGGTAACCAACAAAACTTCATACCTAATCTGGTATTTGAGTCCTAGGGCAACATGTATGCTTTCTGGTTTGTGGATTAGGAGAAGTAATAATGATTATGCAAAACAAATTTAACTATTTAAAGTAGCCTGCTATGTCTCTGTTTTTGACTTCTGGTGTTGTCATTCTGAATTCTAAGAAAGAAAGTAGTTTTATGCTGTAACTTTCCAGCAAGAGAGTATTTATGTTTTTATCTAATTTCTCTGTGTATGATGTGAACATAACAAGGACCAGATTTGTTTAGCAAGAAGATGTAATGTTTGAATAGCCACTTTTCTGATGGTAACTGTTTAACTGTTTAATTTTATTCCAAGTCTATTTTCTTTGCTAATGTTCATTCATTTTCAATCAGTTTTATTGCACTTGAGATGGATCCAAGAGTTCCCACTCTACTGAACTTTGCAGAGTCAAACTTGAACTAAAATGGAATTGCAAATCCAAGTGCTTCCACGGCTTTACTTCTGTGCTCTAACAGTTGAAATACTCGGTGTGAATTTGTTAGTTGGCCCATTCTAGTTTCCTGATTCAAAGGAATGGTGTAGTGATACTTGGAATCAGCTTAATTTTGACACAATTTCTATTAATTAGATCAAAAGTAAACAAACCATTGTTTGAACTGTCATGCTTTAATTAGTGAGATAAGAGACCTGTGTGTGAGGACATTAGGTCCTCCTCCTTGACAATGAACTGCTGTGGTTACATCTGTAATTCTGAGTTGTTTTTTTGTTTGTTTGTTTGATACTGCACTAACAAATGTGTGAGCATGAAGTCCATGAAAGGGTAAAATGGATTTAGTTACCTTCACATGCTGCCATCAAATAAGAGAGAGTGTTTTAATTATGTTTAGTTAGCACTGTGTGTATAGCCAGTCCCATCTATGCTCTGCCTGCTCAATTTATTTTATAGTAGACAGCATTCTAATAGCAACACTTGCATGTGTCAGATAGTCTGGTACAGCATTGCTCCCTGGTGAAATAGCAATGTAAGAGTAAATGAGATTCTAATAGTTATGGGAGACAACTGAAAGTAGGGTCAGGAATATTACATTTCCCCCCTATTAACCATCTTGTATAGGTGCCAGATTTGTGATTAATCATTACACTGATTTGTGTAGATGATAGTTCAGCACGCTGAAACAAGTGATTACATTACTCCAAAGGAAATTTATATGCTCTATATCATAAGATATTCATACATAATTATGTAATCAAAATAGGAGCAAAGATTAAAAGAATTGTTATCAAAGAACCACGTGATAATCATTTTACAAAAAGCAATAGAGCCAGATTTATCCGTTGACTTCCACCAACCTAGTCTGCTAACAACTTTTATTCTGCTGGTGGACTTAGAGCCAGCTGGTTTAGGTCACAGACTTGCCTTAGGAGAAGAAACAATACTGTGTACCTTCTGAGCACGCTTCACAAATGTAGACCTTAAGTAGACTTGTCTGCAAGATATAGCTTATCACTGTGATTGGATGCTAGTCTAGAAAGGCAATGGTTCTACCACGTGTCCACCCAGGATGAGGGCAAAAGAATAGGATTGCTGGTAGAATCTGTGGAAAGTGGGTGCAGTAGAAGAAGCAATTTACATCAGCTTGAAACCAGATGATGGGGTGAATTTGTCTAAAATATTTATCCATCCACATCGTCCTGGACACCATTGTCACTATTATGCTATAGCTCTGACTTTTAGTCAAATTGAATTTCTTTATAGTGAGGAACCATGTATATGGAAATGAAGGTGCTATAATTGTTTTTAAGGAAAATATCATGGGTGCCATGCAACCCAAGCAACCCCATAATCTATTTGTAAACCTCCCCTCCACTTTGCATGATGCTATCTACTTGTATGTCAAGTCATCTCACTTTGAATGCCAGCTCCTCAGGGTAGGAACCTTTTCTTCCATTTCTCTGTACAGTTCTATATACACGTCATGGCACTATATTTAAATATTAAACAATAATAATTGTTTATAACTAAGTATTATTGGTAATGCCATTTCCACCTCCCCGCCCCAAAACATGCCCCCAAACTAAACATTTCACACTTATAATTGAGAAGTTACATCACAATGGAAACAACCAGTTAACTGGCAAAATGAATCAGTATTGTGTATACTTGTTCCTTTGCCCTCTTTAAATGTCAATAATCTATAGCCAAATTGCAAATATCACTGGATGAATAGGGGTTAACAGGAGAGGCAAAGAGTGGAATTTCAGATGAAGCGTGAGAGGCTCTCTTTCTAGCTACAGTTCTATCCTCAAAACTGATGGTCAGCAATAGAAGAATTGTTGCTACCTGCAATAGATGTATCATGTCGTCTTTCCTGACAGAAGCTAGAAAGGATTTCTTCTGTGGCTCCAGCTACACTGCACACAACTCATGGAGGATTTATAAGGTATGTGTAGTTACACACCGAACACAGCCTGCTTTTCATTGCACACTGCAGTGTGTAGCTACATATGTCAGTGAAAGGTTCTGGCAGTGGGGAGGCAGCAGAGAAAGACTCTAGCAGCGAGGAGTTGCTGGAGCCTTTCCTCGCTGCCTCCCCCCACCAGAACATTTCCCCACTGCTGGAGCCTTTCCCTGGAGGCTTCAGCAGCAGGACATTACACTGCTAAAAGTAGCAGTGTATACAGGGGAAACACTGCTTGGATATGTAGAAATCCATGCAGGGGACAAACACACAAGGTTCAGGTGTATTTTTACTTGCCTAAGCAATGCCTCAATATCTACACTGGTATTTATATGAATGCTAGGGGGCTGTATAGTGTACATACTTTCCATGCTACCATAAAGAGTGTGCAGTATAGATGTACCTTTCATGAAATGTAAACTGATGGCTGTACTGCAAGAAGAGATTTGTGGTCTGGAAGGACAAATACAGACACTATGGATCATAGAGGCTGAGGAGTTCTTGGAAGACCAGATTTGGAATGCATCACCAACCCAAGATTCAAGAAAGGAACTGGCCATCAAGGAATCAGAAAATGGAAACCAGAGAGGAGGCTTGGTAATTGATAACCACCAGACACAAGAGAACCAGATGTCATTACTCCTCTGCCTCCAGATGCATAGCTGGTCAGGCTGGGGCCACCAGAGAGCAAAGGACCAGGATCCCACACAACAAGAAGTATTCATGGGTTATGGTGTCAGTATGAAAACTGCTTAAAATCTCTCTGAAGATCCAGATGATTGAATAGAATTGAAATCTGTACAGTACTTACCTATGGCTAGCTGCTCAGCCCAGCAGAAAAATCAAGCATGTCCACAAAGATCTACAACCATCCAAGGAAGACAGACTCTCCTTGCTGGATGCTATATTAAGAAGAATGTAAAGAATGTTTTGCAAGGGACAGGCAGACAAGAGGACGGTGTGCTGTGTTTCTGGAGCCAAGACACAAGATGTGACTAAGATTGGATAGGGATCTGAAGTCCGTGGCTAAGGATCCACTGGGGATGGTGCATATAGTCATTAATAACAATTTCACATGATACCTCACTGTGTGTAGATGAGTTTAAACAACTCAGAAGGATGCTGAAGGAGAAGAATGGCCAAGTGATCTTCTTGGAGATCTTTCCTATCCTGCAATGAGAGGAAGGCAGAAGATTCTGGAAGTGAGCAAATGACCAAGTAAGTGGTGTAGGCTTTTGCTTTTGTGGAACATTTGTTCACCTATGAAGAGAAGAATCTGTATAATTGAAGTGGAAGGGGAATCAATCTTTCAGGGGACAGGCTGGCTAGATTAGCCAGCACGTGTTGAACTAAAAACAAAAAGGAGGGTGAAAAGGAGGAACAAATGAGCACTCATTTAGAACCAAATCAAGGTGTGGGAGAACAATGTCAAGGCACATGAAGAGAAGAAATTAGTTAATAGCCTATACACCAATGCTAGGAGCCTGGATATTATACAAGAGGTATTAGAATTGCTCATTTATGAACATAAATTTCACCACAGTTGGTATTACTGAAAAAAACTGGTGAAAAGAATCATATGATTGGAATGTTAATAGGAAGGATAAAGTGGTCTTTTCTTTTACTTTGCCTTCTGTAATATAAACACATAGATAAAGTACATTTAAAAATAATAAAATAAAACCTACCAAAGCAAGACACTCCTCTGCACATACTTCTCCCTCTGGGGAGAGGATGAGAGAATAAACATGTGGGAGATATGTAATCACCTTGATTAATGCACTACTGGAGGGTGCTCAGGTTGTATGATGATACGCATGGTATAAAATCTACATGGAACAGAATCGAATAGAGTGGCACTCTTTATTAAAAAAATAGCATTACTTGTTTCCGAGTCACAATTCAGACACAAATGGTGTTGAATGTTTATGGATCAAGGTCCTAACAGATAAGACACAAGATGGGGTACCAGTTGGTATCTGCTATAGTCCACCAAATCACATTATAGAACTGGTTCTTAAGGAGCCAGTCATCCTGTTTCTAATATGCAGAAAAAAAAAAGCTGCACTATCATGGGAAAATTCAATCTGAGTGCCAAGTGTTGGAGGTCTCATGGTGTCAGTATTAAAACATCTTCTGAATTCCTAAAAATTATAGATACATTTTCTAACTCAACGCGTGTTGCATCCAGCATGGGGAAATTCAATATTAGACCGCACATTGACATGTTTTAAACAAACATGGGTTAGTAATTCTTCACACAACAGACAACCAACGTGTGGTACTTGTTGCTGGGTATGTTGTGAAGGCCCAAAAAGAATAAGATAAGTTCATGGAGGATAGGTCTATCAATGGTTATTAGCTAAGATGGTCAGGGATGCAACCCCATGCTCTGTGTCCCTAAATCTCTGACTGCCAGGAGCTGGGACTGGACAATAGAGGGTAGGTCACTTACTAATTGCCCTCTTCTGTTCATTCTCTCTGACGCATCTGGTACTGACCATTGTCAAAAGACAGGATCCTGGGTTAGATGGACCATTGGCCTGAGTGTGGCAATTCTGCTGTTAGATAAAGAGGAATTGATCACAGAAAGAAAAATTAGTGATTTATCAGGTGAAAGTGATAATGATTTAATTATTCTGTTTTCACACAACAGATGCAAAGTCCTATCATTTTACAAAGCTGAAAACAATCATGAGCCAAATCAGATGGGAGAAATCATTTAAACAGAAAAATGTGAATGATAATTAAGAACTATTCAAGAGTATTTTACTAGCTGCCCAAAAAGGCATAGCCCTATAGTCAAGAAAGAGGGGACACATTGGTTAAAAAAAAATGATTAAAATTTCTCTTAGAGGGGAAGTGAAAGCAATGTACAATGTTTTCTGTGTACATAACAAGAAGAAAGTGGAAGTCAATAGTAATGAAGATAAATAATATGCTAGGAATTGTAGAAAATTGATAAATGAAGCAAAAGGACACGAAGAGAAATCTATGGTCAGCGGAGTTACATTTTTCATTTGTTTTTTGTTTTAAGTATTTTAGGAACAAAAGGAATCCTAACAATCATGTTGGTCCATTATTAGATGGAAACGATGGGATTATCAGTAATAATGCAGATAAGGCAATCTTCTTTGATAAATATTTCTGCTCTGTATTTGGGAAAAATCCAGATAATGTATTCATATTATATTATGTCTATTAAATACTTTCCACTCCAATACTAACTTAGTAGGATGTTAAAAGCAGTAAAGCTAGTAAAGATAGACATTTTAAATTTAGCACCTTTTGCATACAAAAGTTTGAAGAGAGCTGGCCAAAGTGCTCTCTAAACCTTTAATGCTGATTTTCAACAAGTCTTGGAACACTAGGGATCATCCAGAGGATGAAAGGCTAATGTTGTGCCAATGTTTTTTAAAAAGGGTAATAGGATGATCTGGATAATTATAGGCCTGTCAGCCTGACACTGACCCCAGGCAAAATAGAATGGTTGATTCAGGACTTGAAGGTAATATAATTAATGCTGATCAACATTTATGTAAGATAGATATTGTCAGACTAACTTGATACCTTTTAGATGATATTACAAATTTAATTGGCAAAGGTAATAATCTTCATGTAATGTACTAGACTTCTGTAGGGCATGTGACATGGTACCACACAACATTTTGTTTAAGAAACCAGAATGATAAAAAGCCAATATGTCACACATTAAATGGATTAAAAACTGACCAACTGACAGGTCTCAAAATGCAATTGTAAACTAATAATCATCACTGAGCATGTGTGTTTTAATGGGATTCTGTGGGCACTGTTTCATGGCCCTGTGCTGTTTAACACTTTTATGAATGAAACGGAAGAAAATATAAGAGCATTAATGATAAAGTTTGCAGATGACATAGAGATTGGTAGAGTGGTAATTAAAGAGGACGGGTGACTGATACAGAGAAACCCAGATCGCTTCATGAGCTGGGCTCAAGCAAACAATGTGTGTTTTAATATAGTCAAACATAAGTCATAGGAACAAACAACGTAGGCCATACTTATAGGATGGAAGACTATCCTGGGAAGCAGTAATTCTGAAAAAGACATGGGCCTCATGGTGGATGATCAACTAAACAGGAGTTCCCAGTGTGATACTAGCCAAAAGGGCTAATGTGATAATTGGATGTGTAAACAAGGGGATATAAAGAAGAAGTGATGACACAAAGTTGGGAGGTATTGCCAATTCAGAAAAGGATCAGGATATCATACAGGAAGATCTGGATGACCTTGTAAACTGGAGTAATAGTAATAGGATGAAATTTAATAGTGAGAAGTGTAAGGTTATGCATTTAGGGATTAATAACAAGAATTTTAGTTATAAGCTGGGGACACATCAGTTGGAAGTAACGGAAGAGGAGAAGGACCTCGGAGTCCTGGTTGATCACAGGATGACTATGAGTGCCTGTCAGGGTTCCCTCCCCACTCTAAACTCTAGGGTAAAGACGTGGGGGCCCGCATGAAGAGCTCCTAAGCTTATTTTTACCAGCTTAGGTTAAAACCCCCAAGATACAAAATTCCCTGCACCCTGAGAAATGCTTCTTTCGCTGCCACCATCAAGTGTCTAACAGGAATCCAGGAAAGGAATCACTTGAACTTCCCTCCCCGCCCCCACAAAAAATACCCCCTCAAGCCCGTACACCCCCTTTCCTGGGGAAGCATGAGAACAATCTCCCAACCAATTGGTTACACAGTGATCTAAAAACCCACCCCCTGGGTTTTAACACCATAGAAAACAGTCAGCTTCTTAAAAGAAGGATTTTATTAAAACAAAGAAGGTAAAATCATCTCTGTAAAATCAGGATGGTAACTAATTACAGGGTACTCAATTTCCAAACTCAGAGGGATTCCCCCTCTGGCAAAACTTAAAGCTACAGAAAAACAGGAATAACACCCCCCCCCCCCGCCCCAACACAGGGAACACACCAAGCAAAATAAACAGAAATCTACTTGCTATGCAATCTAAACTTACTTTAGAAAAGTGAGTACTGGTGAGGAGACTGATTTTCTGTAGGTTCTTTCTGTCTTCCAAGATCACTCCGTGTCTCACAAAGAGCCATCCACAAAGCTTTCCCCCTCCCAAGATTTGAAAGTATCATCTTGTCCCCTTATTGGTCAGATGCCAGCCAGGTCAGGTGTCAGTCTGGCTACCTGCATTTCTTAACCCTTTACTGGTAAGAGGATTTTATCTGCATCAGACCCTCTCCCCTTTCCCTTTATATTTAGGACAGTGACAATGTGATATGGCTGTGAAAAAAGCTAATGCGGTCTTGGGAAGCATTAGGCGAGGTATTTCTAGTAGGAGATAAGGAGGTGTTAGTACCGTTATACAAGGCATTGGTGAGACCTCATTTGGAATACTGTGTGCAGTTCTGGTCTCCCATGTTTAAGAAGGATGAATTCAAACTGGAGCAGGTACAAAGAAGGGCCACTAGGATGATCCGAGGAATGGAAAACCTGTCGTATGAAAGGAGACTCAAGGAGCTTGGTTTGTTTACCTTAACCAAAAGAAGGCAGAGGGGAGATATGATTGCTCTCTTTAAATATATCAGAGGGATAAATACCAGGGAAGGAGAGGAATTATTTAAGCTCAGTACCAATGTGGATACAAGAACAAATGGATATAAACTGGCCATCAGGAAGTTTAGACTTGAAATTAGACGAAGGTTTCTAACCATCAGAGGAGTGAAGTTCTGGAACAGCCTTCCAAGGGAAGCAGTGGGGGCAAAAGACCTATCTGGCTTCAAGATTAAGCTAGATAAGTTTATGGAGGGGATGGTTTGATGGGATAGCATGATCTTAGTCAAAGGTCAATTAATTGCCATCAGTAGTAAATAGGACCAATGGTCAATGATGAGATGTTAGAAGTTACTACAGAGAACTTTTTCCTGGGTGTCTGGCTGGTGAGTCTTGCCCACATGCTCAGGGTTCAGCTGATCGCCATATTTGGGGTCGGGAAGGAATTTTCCTCCAGGGTAGATTGGCAGAGGCCCTGGAGGTTTTTTGCCTTCCTCTGCAGCATGGGGCACGGGTCACTTACTGGAGGATACTCTGCATCTTGAAGTCTTTAAATCATGATTTGAGGACTTCAATAGCTGAGATATAGGTGAGAGGATTATTCCAGGAGTGGGTGGGTGAGATTCTGTGGCCTGCATTGTGCAGGATGTGACTAGATGATCATAATGGTCCCTTCTGACCTTAAAGTCTATGAGTCTATGAGAAGTAGAAAAAAATTATCATCTCTATTGGAATACCGTGTTCAGTTCTGGTGCCCACACTTCAAGAAGGATGTTGATAAATTGGAGAGGATTCCAAAAAGAGCCATGAGAATGATTGAAGTATTGGAAAAACTTCCTTATATTTATAGATTCAAGAAGCACAATCTGTTTATTTTCTCAAAGAGAAGTTTAACTGACTTGATCACAATCTGTAAGTACTCACACGGGGGACAGATATTTGATAAGAGAGGGCTGTTCTACCTAGCAGACAAAGATATAACAAAATCCAGAGACTGGATCTTGGAGCCAGACTAATTCAGAATTGAAATAAGGCACATTTTTTAACAGTGTCAGGGCCAGACCAGGCTATGGACAGCCTCTGTGCACCAGCCAGTTACCAGGATGCAGGTATCAGGTACGTAGCAGAGTCAGGATACCAGGAACTCAGGGTCAGGTACCAGGTTGCAAACAGCATGAAAATTGCAGAGTCAGGAACAAACTAAGGCCAGAAATCAGAGCTTAGGATCCACAGCATTGCTCAGACAACTCCCCCTCATGGATCCTGATTTATTTACCAGGATTAGCAAATCAGTGGACTGTGCAGGGCCACCACTCAGGCCGTGCTGGGTGGTACTTCCTGCAGAGCCTAGCTTCATGGGGTCCTCCAGGAGAAACCTAGCCTAAGTTTCCCATGATGCTGCAGAAATATCAGTCCCCCACAACCCTCATAGTCCAAGGTTCTAGTCCAGCAGGTTCCTAGGAACAGTGAGGGTAATTAACCCTTGGGAAAAAAATTACCAAGTGTTGTTGTGGAGCCTTCCTCATGGGAAATCTTTAAATCAAGATTGTATGTTTTCTAAAGGATATGCTCTAGTTCAAACAGGAATTAATTCAGGGAAGTTCTTTGGCTTGTGTTATGCAGGAGATCAGACTAAATTATCACAATGGTCCTTTTCTGGCTTTATAATCTATGAATACGACTGACCTAACTGCCTGTGATCATCTGAGAATCTGCCTGTATAACATATGAATTCTGGTTGATATGATGGAGTAATTGTGAAACGTTATTATAAAAAAAATGCTGTATCATGAGTATATACATACACAACGCTGCTAGCCCCTGGTGGGTGGATATATTTATCCACCCATCAGGGACTAGCTGCATTGTGTTACATCCTCCTAGAACAGATACAGTAAAAAGGTACTTAACTTTTAATGGCATCACTTTGATCACAATAGTGTGCTACAAAGTAGCTTGATCCCTAGAAAAAACAGTTTTGTCTTTCTTTCTGGAGGGAGGTGGAGAAAGGTAGGAGCAATGGAAATTTACAAGGAGCAGAACAAAACAGGCAAGGTTTACAGGCAGGCATTTAAATAAGGAAACACAGGAACAAAGGAGATCAGGCAGGAAGAGGAAGCACTGAGTTAGGAGAGAGAACGGTCACAGAAGTTGCCAAGTCACTTAAAACAAACTGAAAGACAGCTTAAAACAAGTGACTTTGGGCTTGAAATTTTAAAGTTTGGTGGGGTTGGGGGGGCTGGTGGCAGCCTTTCCCCACTTAATAATGTTCCACTTTTCTAGGGGGATTTTTTTTTCTTTTAGGATGCAGGTGGAATGCCCCGCCCTCTCATTCAATGTGATGACATTTACTAAACCCCACTCCATCCCCTAAACTCCTCCCTCTCTCTCTGACACACACCTGACACATTGGGCTGCATCATAAGCTTTTCAAATCTTTCTCTCTCCTTCTCAGTGCTTCCTCTTTCTTCCTGATCTTCTTTGTTCCTGTGTATTCCAGCTGTGGGGCACCTGACTGGTGAGAACACAAACGCTGATCAGTGAGACTCCATGAGGGATCAGTAACAGTCTGCGTGAGGCAGGGAAAACCCTGCCTGTCTGCACACTGATGGTCCCCAATAGAAGGGTGAACTCGAAAGGGACATTGTGTTTAGGATGTTTGTTCTATATGAAATACTTGCTTGTTCTGTATATGATTATGTACAAAAGAACAATAATGTGTTAGACTTGTGTAAAGTATTTCTCTGTGTTGAATACTTTACAGCTACTATGTTGTCTCCTGAGAGATTTAAACTATAAATCTGAAGCTTCACACAATTTCTGGGAGAGGGTGTGTTTAAGTAACTGGGGCATTTGGGGGGTCAGTGCTGGTCCTAGCAACATGGATTGAGGAACTACATTTCTGTGAAGGGATAGTAGACTGAGAACCAGGAAGGAAACAGTGCTGCAGCCTGCTGAGACCCAGGGGATGCTTAAACTACTTGGGGATCCAGAGAACTACTGAATTGGATTCCCCTCACACAGTCCAGTAAGCAGCTACTATTGGAATGCCCTGCTGTATCTGTGACACCACAACAATCATTTTCATTGTAATCTAAAGGGAATTTATTTTAAACATTTTCCCCCTTTAGTCTAGTGACATACAGAAGAATAAATATTGGAATAAGTCAATCAAAGCATTCACATCAAAGGCTTACAGTCCTTATTCAGTTTGAATGTCCATATAAATCAACCTTAGATCTCTAAAATAAGCTATTATTTATTTATTTCAGTAGAATTTAAAGGCCCCAACACAGATTGGGGGCCTATTAATCTAGATAACTGTGCAAACACATGGTAAGAGAAAGTCCCCGATCTCCAGAAAAAGTGGTTGGTGACCCTAAGAACAAAACTAATACACCATTAATTTATTCCATTACATATAGCCATCCAGTTTTTCTTAATGCATTGATACTTTATTCCACCACTTCATCAATATGCTTAATTATTAATCTTATAATGCAGTATTTCCAAACCCAAGCACTCAAATATCATGAATCAGCCCCCACCCTCATCATGAGATTATCCTAACAGTAATATATATATTAATATTTTTTAAAAATGTGGGATTCTTATTTCCCTTGTGATTTTTGATCATTTAGGGTTTATATTTTCAAGCTGTCCTCCACAAGCATGAGGGCTAGAAACTTACTTTTAAAAAAAATGAAACCTGAGATTCTAACGTAATTACATTACTCAGGAGTTGGGGCTTGAAGAGAAACACCAAATATCACAAGTCTCACAATATAATCATGAGAGCCATAACACTATAGTGTTACCGGAGTGCTTAGCAGCCCCAACCAAGATTAAGCACCTTTGTCATCTTACACAGAAGGCCCCTTCCCAGAAGAACTTACAATTTACATAGATAAGACCAGACAAAGAGCGGAAAAAAGAAATATTACTTGACTTATATTCTTGAGTTAGAAGCCAACAGCATATTAACCTTTACTGCTGCCGTACCCTGGACCAACAATTTTAATGCCCAAACTATCAGTACGCCTAAATAACTTTCATCTTATTAATAATTCAATGCCATTTGCATTACAGAATACGGAGTTTGGGGATTATTTCTACCCATGTGAGCTACTTCAGATTTAGACACATTAAATTTCATATTCCACCATTCAGACTATTCAACCAGTCTGCTAAGATTATGCTAAGAAACTACATCCCTCTGAGTTTTAACCACTCTTCCTACTTATTTCTAATTTGCTAATTACTTGTTACAGATTTTTATCATTGTTTAAATATTTACAAGTACTGGCACCATACTGTCATCAGTTACATGGTAAAGTGTGTGTCACATCCCCTGCTGGTGCCTGCTGCACTGGAGGATATCAGCCTACTGCTGCTACCACCTGTGGAAGGTACTTCCTTAGCTCAAGTGATATATGGTAGGTCAGCTCAAATTACTCCCTTATAGGTTTAAAATCTGGGAAGTTTGAGCTGTATGTTGAAGTTCCCAGATTCGAATTTGTCTAACAACTCTTGGAAGAGGAAAGGGCTAGCACTCTCTCTTTCTCTCTCTATACACACACACACACACACACACACACACACACACACACACACACACCTTTAATTACAACTTTCTATGGGTTTTTTTGTAATGCACTGAGCATGCTTTCGAGCACTGCAAGAGGGCTCTTTGGATCTGTGGAGAAAAGGGGCAGTTTGCGTAAGAAGCTATAATACCAACTAATTTCTGGAGATTTAGGTTCTAGATTGTCACAAGGTTGCGGACTATATCTCCTACAGAAACACAAATTGTTCCATGTTCTTTATGCCTTAATCTCATTTCCACAACCCTTCTCGTCTATGCAGCAATTTATGTAGAGAAGGAAGAAAAGTCCAAGTTCAAAAGGTTCAAATAAAAACTAAGTTTCAAATTAAAGAGAGCAGGCAGTAAGCACAGTTTGTGCACTGCATGCGTTGATACTCCATAATATGAATGTTTCATGTGGAATGTGTAGTTTGTGAAATATAGATTAGAAAAGTAATATCAGGGAAAATGTTACAAGTCAGCCTTGTGCATGTGTAACTATTAGGTCAACTGAGATTAGGAGTGAATTCTGGTCCATGCATTTTATAAATGGACAGAGTCTCCGAACATCAAGCAGATATTCTGTAGAACACTCAGTCCCTGCCAACAGGTTCATCAAATAGTATTGGCACCCACTCCAATGAGAAGCGCTGTCCCACTTTGCTAGCAGAAGGGGCGAATACTGTTGTCATTACCTTGAGCAGGAAGCTGGTAAGGAAATAACGATAGTAAAACCCCCCCAAGAACAACAAAACCCAATAGAATGCTGGCACTGCAAAAGCTAAGATTCTTTACCATGAATGCTATAACAGTTTTAGATACTTTCTTTTAAATTAGGGAAATGGGCCAGACTTGGAGCACTAGCAAACATACACATTATTTGCAGTGACTGCAAGCACACATTTCCTGGAAGCCCTGTATTTCTCTGCCTTGACGCGTTTAAGAGTTGTACTTCCCCCCTTTCTTTTGCAGCAGAGAATAGAAGCATATTATTTTCTTTTTGTGAAAGAAAACTTGGCATGTGATGGCCTGGTTGGGCTTTGTTGTTGGGATATGAAGAAATTGACATGACTAAATGACAGAAACAAAATAGCAGTTCCAAGCCCCATATTAAAGACTTGAACACTTATTTTTGGTTGCAAGAAAAGCTATTAAATCAGACCGTGGCTTTTTATAGCTGAAGGGCTTGAAGAATGGGAGGGATGTGAACACTTGCAAGAAAAGGATATTTTATCTGCTGCTCGCAAGGCAGAAACAAACCCCTACTGAGCCGTACCCATATTTATTTTTTATACTTCATTGCACTGTCTTTGGTAATGTCATTTTGTTATCAAATAATGTTCAGCACATGCACATTTTAAATCATGCTAAAATTAAAAACTGGCCCTCCAGGGCAGGACACCATGAGATTAACCTTTTAATGCAAAACCAGAAGAATTAGGATGAACACCGTTGGGTTTTTTTCATCCACCTTCTGATTTGGAACTCAGGCCGCCTTTCCCAGCCTCTGACGTCTCAGTATTCTCTAGGGGGCAAATACTGACCCCTTTCTCCCCAGGTCCAGAGGACTCTCTTGCAGTGGAACTGGCACAGCTCCATAGCACCCCTTCTTTGGATGGAACCATAGAGGTTCCCTCCAGGCTGTCATACCCATCTGAAGGAGAAGCAAGTGTTGAACCAGAGGATTAGGGGATATAATAACAAGAATAAAAACTATACATTCTTGTTTTCTATGCTGCACTGTACTGCATGTTCTAAGGATTCCTTTCTCTGTCTAGGTCCTTATGTGTCCCTCCTCTTCATAGTATCTGAGTGCCTCAGAATCGTTAATGCATTTTTTTCCTCAGAAGATCCCTCTGAGGGAGGGAAATACTCTCCCCATTTTACAGATGGGGAACTAAGGCACAGGGTAAATTAAGCAACTTGAGACATTGTTACCTTGTGCAAGTCCCACTCCAGTACCCAAGCTGCTAGA
This sequence comes from Macrochelys suwanniensis, assembly GCA_033296515.1. Classification (NCBI taxonomy): domain Eukaryota; kingdom Metazoa; phylum Chordata; order Testudines; family Chelydridae; genus Macrochelys; species Macrochelys suwanniensis. Next base: position 82,587,976 of record CM065779.1, read on the forward strand.
AAATCCTTCCTGTCCTCTTGATAAGCATTCCTGTTTCTAGCTATCTAAGGTACGTATATGGCCCCCATATAAGTAGTATCTGAGCACATCATAATCTTTATCCTCACAGAACCCCTGTCAGATAGAGAAGTAGTATTATCCTCATTTGTTTGGAGTCAGTACTCAATGTATGAACATATATTCTATGGGGACAAGGATAAAGACAAGCTGGGCTATATTGTTTCACCTTAGTCACTGCTCTGCTCTTGGATCACTGGTTAAGGCTTCCCCCCCACCCTGATAAATGCTGTGAATAAGTTTTATTAATAAGAATTGTTAAAGCTCTGTTTGAGAGCTTTTCTGCACCACCTTGGCCCAGCCTAAGCAGCTAACAGAAGTTTAACTGATGTCCATTAAAGGAGGATTGATTTCATATTGTATAACAAATATAAAATTTCTTATTACAAAAGAAGCAACACATCTGTATTGAAGACTAATGTGAGGCTAATAATTTGATAGGTAACATGATCCCCTCCAAGTTGCTACTGAACCAGTACCTCATCACAACATTAAGGGCAGTCTGCTGTGGAAGGGGCTATAAATTTGAGTGAAACAAAACTAAGCCCTGGCAATCCATGGTCTAAATAATTTCCAGGTGCATATCAAGGGGCTGCTTTTGACTTAGGAAGCCTTAAGTAGTTTGGATTCTGCCTACTGTTTTACACCTGTGCAAATTTGGCAGCCACTTTGCCCAGATGTGAATGATTACACAGGATGCAGGGCAATGGGGAATCATCACTGACACCACTGTGTGTGATGATACCACTGATGAGAGCCGCTGCGGTAGTTGAAGAGAGTGATCACACGGACTCTAGAATCTTCTACAACAAAGTTTGAGGCTATTGATATTCAGAGTATTTTGGAAGGCCTCCCAGGCTTTCAGGAAGGGGAGGAAAGGAGCATTATGAGTTAAGGAGATTGGAAGCTACTGGTGGGTGGTATGGGTGAGGACTTATAATTATTTTTATACTGTTCATGCATCTAGAGCCCAGAATAGGCATATTTTATAAATAAAAAATATAGGTACAATTGCACTTTTTAAAAAGAATAGTGGTGTTGATATTGATGCCTTGTTCAAATTCCCATTGAAGTAATTACATTATGCTTACAAATAATTTCCTAATAGTTTTACTTGTAAAATTTATTCTTCGTGTCCCTTTCTAAATAGAACTGTGTAGTGTTACTGCAGAAGAACAGCTGAGAAATTCCGCTAAAAAGTGAGTGCATTTTTGTCTGAATGTATCGGATGTTTATTGAAATCTGGTGTTCCTGAATCTAAACAAGGTTATCTCCTTTTCTTGGGCTTTATCTCTCAAATAGTAAACCTAGCATAAATGAATGAACTCCTGGCACTCAAATGTGTCAAAATAGCTCACCAAAATGGGTAGACTTGCCTGTCTGTATTGTGTTTCCCTTTTTCAATAACTCCTGAAGACTAGGATTTCCAATTACTTTTGTTGTTGAAAATCCCAGCTTCCATTTTTAGATTAAATGCATTTTTTTTACATCTAGTATATGCAGGGCCGGCGCGCCCATTAGGCAGTTGCCTAGGGCACCAGTATTTGGGGGGCGGCGGGTGGCTGCCTCCCAGCTGCACGGCTGAGCCAGGAGCCGGGCGGGCGGCTGGTCACGGCTGCCTCCTGGCTCCGCAGCTGAGCTGGGGGGGGGGGCACCGCGAGTAGGGGGGAGGCTGCCACGGCCCACGGGTGGGGGGCCAAGCTGCCGTGGCCCGCGGAGGGGTGGGGAGCCGTGGGGCTGCGTTAGCTGGGAGGGGGTGCAGGGCTGGTGCAAGGAAGTTTTGCCTAGGGCGCGAAACTTCCTTGCACCAGCCCTGAGTATATGCAGTTGATGATCATAGATATAGTGCTTTCAAGCATGGCAACTTTATAATTGCTGGTGTCAGAGTTTTGAGAAAAGTTCAAGACATTTTTGTAAGACTGATTTTTATTTCAATCAAATACAAATGTGCATATGGCCAAAAAACCCCAGACATTATACTCTATTTCCTGTTTTGAAATGGTTTCTCCTATAGTGTTGAGAAGGTTTTCTGAGATAGAGGTCTTACAGTTAGTACATTTCACCCCTTCTCCTTCCTCCCCACTCCCTCAAAAAATCTTTGATCATTTACAGAAAATATGTATATGGTGTGGCAAATTGCCGGCACTACTATGATGGGTCCCGCACTTTCTCTTCTTGTGGGGGGTGGGGGCGGGTTTCAGAGTGCCATTTCTTGCCCAGGGAAGGGGAGTGGAGAGGGAGGGACCCAGGCCCGCCCTCTACTCCGAGTCCCAGCCCAGGGGCCCTATGATAGCAGGTGAACCACTTGTACCAGTGATTCTTTCCCCTGGGCTACTTCCCTCTTCTGACCCTCAGCTTGTGGGGCTTCCTGCCTTCCCTCTGCACAAGCCAGGTATCCCTTTACCTAGGATCTTGGTCTTCTTAGCCCGCTGCAGCACTTCTCAAAACTCTCCTCCACTTTCCTTCGAACTGCTCTTTGTTCCACCACCAATCCACTCTGCTTCACTCCTCCAAACTGCTCTCTGCTCTACCACCAAACCACTCTGCTCCAGCTCCTCCTCACTCTGCTCCAGCTCCTTCTCTGGCTGATTGAAGCAGGGGGATTTTATCAGGTGACTGGCTTCAGGTGCTCTAATTGGTTTCAGGTGCTTTTAATTAATCTACAGGGAATAAGGCTTCTCCTCATCCTAGATCACTCTCCTGCTGCCTTCTGGCCATGCTGTATCACAATGGTAATCTGTGAAATGTTCATTATAAGTGTGCTAAATTTCCTCAGGGCTAGTCCACACTACCTGCCCAATTCGGCTGGTAGAGATCGATCTTCTGGGATCGATTTATCGCATCTCATCTGGACGAGATAAATCGATCCCAGAAGCGCTCCCCCGTTGACTGCGGAACTCCTGCTCGCTGAGAGGAGGAAGCGCTGTCGACGGGGGAGCCTGCCTGCACCGCGTGGACCCGCAGTAAGTATATTTAGTTTGATCTAGGAAATGTCGACTTCAGCTACGCTATTCTCGTAGCTGAAGTTGCATTTCCTAGATTGATCCCCAGTGTGGGTCAGCCCTCAGCCTGACCTCTGAGCTGAATGTATGGATATAAGACTAAATATAAATTGCCCTTGTATTGTGAGAAATATAATTAGCACATAATGTCCACACTGGGTCAGACAAATGGTCTAAATAGCACAGGATCCTGTCTTCTGAGTGCCGGTGCCAGATGCTTCAGAAGGAATGAACAGAAGAGGACAATTTATCAAATGATCCATTCCCTCGTGTCCTGTCCTAGTTTCTAGCAGTCAGAGGTTTAGGGACACCCAGAACATGGGTTGCATTCCTGACTATCTTGGCTAGTTGTTGATGGACCTATCCTCCATGGATTTATCTAATTCTTTTTTCAATCCAGTTATACTTTTGGCCTTAACAACATCCCCCAGGACTGAGTTCCACAGGTTAACTGTGCATAGTGTGAAGAAGTACTTCCTTATGTATATATTATACATGCTGCCTGTTAATTTCATTGGGTAACCCAGGGTTCTTGTATTATGTGAAGTGGTAAATAACACTTCCTTATTCACTTTCTCCACATAAATCATGATTTTATAGACCTTTATCATATTCCTGCCTCCCCCCCCCTTAGGCATCTCTTTTCTAAGTTGAACAGTCCCAGTCTTTTTAACTTTCCTCATGTGGAAGCTGTTCCATGCCCCTAATAATTTTTATTGCTCTTCTCTGTGCTTTTTTCCAATTCAAATATCTTTTTTGAGATAGAGTGGCTAGAATTGCATTCAGTATTCTCGGTGTGGGTATACTGTGGATTTTGATAGCAGCATTATATTTTCTGTTTTAATATCCAGCCCTTTCCTAACATTCTGCTAGCTTTTTTGACAGCTGCAGAACATTGAGCATGTTTTCACAGAACCAGTCACAATGACTTCAAGGTCTCTTTGTTGAGTGGCAATAGTTAATTTAGACTGCATCATTTTCCCTAATCTGTATTACTTTGCATTTAACAACATTGAATTTCATCTGCCATTTTGTTGCCCAGTCTCCCAGTTTTCGGACATCACTCTAACTCTTCGCAGTTAGGTTTGGCTTAACTATTTTGAATTGTCTCCAAATATTGCCACCTCACAGCTTATCCCTTTTTCATATAATTTGATTATGTTGAAAAGCACTAGTCCCAGTACAGATCCTGGGTAGGACCCCCTCTATCTCTCTCTGCTGTGAAAACTGACCATTTATTCCTACCCTTTGTTTCCTATCTTTTAACCAGTTACCAATCGTGAGAGGACCTTCCCTCTTATCCCATGACTGCTTACTTTGCTTAAGAGCCTTTGGGGTGGGACCTTGTCAAAAACCATTCTGAAAGTCCAAGTAAAGTATGTCTAGATACAACTAGATCATCCTTGTCCACTTCTTTGTCGACCCCTCGCTCAAAGAAATCTAATAGATTGGTGAGGTCTGATTTCCCATTATGCAAGCTCATATGTATGTATATAGAATGTCTTTATATAGATATTTTTAAGTAAACAGAATTAGTATATGATGTACAGCTGTATATCTAGAGGTGCAAGATTGAGATGTCAATCATTAGTGATTATTAACCGTTCCCCTGCTGAATGTAAAGAGTAAGGGTATGCTGTTCTGGCTTAAGCTGTTGTGGAATTTTGTTGTGGGCAGGAACACAGCAGCTGTTTACCCATCACCTCCATATAGTTCAGGAGCAGTTAAAGTAACTTGTATCTGAATATATAGGTCTTGATGTTGCCCTGCTAGCACACATTTATAGGTATGAGAGAGCTCAATGGGCCCTCACTCCACCTTACTCTTCACCCAGAAGAAGAGAACACACTCACAGTACCTGTGCTTCGGGGGGAATTTAGGGACTTCTCCCTGTGTATCCTTGTGACAGTGTTTGCTCTATTAACCACTCAGCAGCAACTCCTTGTGGCTCACCTGGTCTGACACCCCTTCCTGCAGGTACTCAACTTGCCATTCCCCTCACTTACTCCATGGCTTCACATGCACCAGGAGCTGCTGCTTTTTCCTTTTCATGGCTTAGCCCTCCAGCTAAGTCACATTAAAGTTCTTCCCCATTCTGGGGTATCAAAGTCTACTTCCAGACTGCTTCCAGCCATCCCCAAACAGGCTCTCTCTAGTGTGTCACTCCAGCAGTGACTTGCAGAGGAACCTATGCCCACATCCACCCTTTACATTGGGTTCCAATCCAGGGGCCCTCAATCCAGAAACTCTGAGTTTTTACTCTGCCACCATTTCTGCTCCTTCCCTAGACTGATTCCTGTCTTTCCCCCTTGTATCTAGGAGTATGAAGTCAGATCTCTTCCTTTCAGTTGACCAACTTCCTCTCTTTATAGATCCTGCCCAGCTGCTCCCCTAGCTGGACTTCATCAGCAATTAGGCCCTAGAATGCCCTGGATTTCCTCCAGGTGCAGTTGAAGGTTAATTAGTCTAATTTACCCTTCAAGCTTTGTATGGGGTGCACACCCTCATCACAGTCCTTATAAGTGAAAACCACTGCAAAATGCATAGGAGTGATGTGGAGCTAAGTCACCACTTCCACTCAGCATTGGTCCATCCAGATGGGCATCCTGTGGGGGTGGGGGAGAAAGGAGAATGCTGCACCATCCTAATGGTTGATTTTATTAAGAGCACTTTCCCTGTACACAAAAGATCTTGGGGAGGTACTATAGGTGGGATCCATGAAAGCACTTATGTGCCCAAACCCCAGGCTTAGGTGCTTAAGTGCCTGTGTTAGGGATCTAAGTCCCAGTTTTGACTCCACTGTGATCCACAAAACTCCAGCCAAACCCTGTAGATGCCTAAACTGACGCAAGGCTTGAGTTTTTCAGGGTAACACTTCCCTTCGTGCCTATGATTCTACCTCTGGGAATGTGCACTGCTGCCTCATAATGTAGCACCTAAGCCCCAGGGATTCATGAACCATGAAAAGACAATCATTTGGCTACTTAAATCATGTGTGGGACCTGATCCAGTAGGTGTGCTCGGAGGCAGCTTACCATATTGGGCCCCAGTTACAAATCCAACAAGAGGAGGATGGGGAGGTGGTCATGTCTACCTTATAGCTGTTAGCCCCATGGTTAAGATATGCATGTAGGATCTGGGTGACCCAGGTTCAATTCCTCTCTCTTAGGCAGATAACAGAATTAAATAGGGGTCTCCCACCCCTCAGGAGAGTTCTCTAACTACTGAGCTGTGGGATAGCTTGTTGTGGGAGGGTATACTCCCTCAGTCTCTCCTGTTGAAGCTCTTCCACTTTGGGTAAATAATGAAAGAGGGGAACTGGACACAAAGTCTCCCATCTCCTAGGTGGGTGCTCTAGTCACTGGGCTACAAGAATCATATTCTTTCTCTCACTGTCTGGCCTAGTGACTGTTTTAATTATCCTGAGTGCAACAGCTTTCAACAGGAGGGACTGAGAGCACAGTACCTCAGACTATCCCATAGTTCAGTGGTTAGAGCACGTTCCATCAGGAGACCCAAGTTCAATTCGCCTGCAAGAGAGGGAGAAAGGATTTGAACAAAAATCTCCCTTTTCCCACTCTGGCAGGGTCTCTAATCTTAAATCTCGGTCTCTGACATCCCTGATGATTGCTTTAACCACTGGCATAAAAGGTGGGTATCTCCTCATCCTGCCATTTTGTGTGTAGCAAGGCAGCACTTAACTCCTTCCCTCAAGAAATGATTTAGGCATCTAACCTGCCTAACTCTAGACACTGGGTTCCCATTCATGGATCATTAAGCAGAGTTTGGTGCCTCCCTGCAACCTGGACTTAGGCGCCTCTCTTGGAGAGAGAGGAGGGGCTTAGCACACGTCTTTTATCAGTGTCTCCTATTAGCTAGGTTAGGTGGCTCTCTGCCTAGGCTGCTGGCTACAATGGATCACATGCTGAGGCACTTATCTCTCCTCATCCATTGCATAAGGAGCCTAGGTGCCTAACTTAGCTTGATGTGTCTCAGTATTTTTCCTTTGATTTTCTAGGCACCTAAAAGTTGGGTGCCATGACGTTCAGCATTGCAACACCCAAGTCCTTTTTTGGATCCCACCATGTGCCTCTTCTTATTCCTTATCCCAAGGATGTTCACACAAACTGGTCCATAAAGCCCAGAGAGTCCTTGGGATGAAAAGTCTGTATAAATATAAGGTGTGAGACTGTGCCATTACTTTAGGAGTGAGAAAGGGAAAACTGGGGGAAAGTCTTAATAGGAATTAAGAGTATTTAATAGCTGAGACACAGCAAACAACAGGAAATTGCAAAATAAATATTTTAAGACAGCAGCTGCTTGACTCTGCCAAGGACACCCCTGCCCATCTTCTCCCTTACCCCCAAGAAAAGCATGCTGGGGAAAAAATCTATAAGAAAGCAACCCTGCATTCCAGAGCTTTAATAGGCACTAGGCAGTCTTGAGGGAAAGGTTGTCTGAGAGCAGTGAGAATGGTGGTTGTAGGAGCAGCAGAAGTAGCTTGTATGTGCTGCATGTCACACAAGATATTGTGATTACATAGTTGTTTTGCTCTGTATTGATTAGCTTACAAGTGAGAGTATTAAATTGCAGCAAACTCCAAAAGATAAGCATAGATCCAATTACTGTGTCCAGTAACTTGGCATACGTGCCTCAAATAGTACAGATTTTTGGTTCACGGTAAACAGATTGCAATATTCTTCATGTCAAAACAAAACATTAAAGTGTGTGTGTGTGTGTGTGTCCTGGGATGAATGTATTGTTCTTATGGGAGCTCAGAAATACTTATTAAAATAATATAAACCATGAGAGAATGTTAATGTTGTCTTATGTTGTACCCATGTTTCTTACAAGTACTCTGCATTTATTACTGTGGCTTTCGGCAGCATATAAAGAAAAAAAAGACACGGGAGGCTGTGGAATGATTATGATTTTCAGAGTTTAAAAAAAAAGTAACTTTTAATGTTTCTTTGCAACAACGCCTTGCCTAATACTCAGAAGCAGCCAGAAAACATACATTATCAATGCATGCTCATAGGAAATTCATTTTTTTCACTGAAAACAAACCACTCAGCTGTCTTGCTCCTCAAAGATACATGAAAACAATTTTATTTGGTTTTGATATGCTTGAGTTTGTTTTCCCCGTCCCTGTTTTCTTTTGGGTTCAAACTAACCCAAATTTTAAAGAAAAACTCTGCCAAAATGACCAATTTTCACCCACTTTTACATTAAAGCTATTGTCTGCAAAATAGTGAATTTCTCATGCAAAATCATAAATTGATCAATATTTGCTGAAAGATAGATGGGTAGGAAAGAAAAGACCATAGAAGGATATTATGTTTGTTTTGATTTAATGGCATTTAGTAACATCATTCCAGTCAGCACTAATGGAATACCAGGCCTGTCTTTGTTCATGAATTGTTCACAAAAATCCTGATTTCTTTGAATGCATTAATTATTTTTAAGTGTTTACTGAACACTTGAACATATAATATTCAGACTATGGATATTTACTAATGGTTCACATCCAATATTGCCTATTTGTGTTTGGTCACCTAAGTCACATAGCATTGTTTGTTTTCTATGACTGAAACTTTTAAAACAGGAGAGTAGCCAAAACATTTATTATTTGATATTTGTTTTTCATTAAACAATCATTTCATATCCAAATTTTGTGACCATTCTGGGATGTGTACCTTTCATGAATACCCAAATACCTGTGAGCAGCAAATAAATTGATTACATGAATACTAACAAAATAACTGTTGGAAATGAATTTCTGAAGCTTACTTGGGACTCACAAGTTGTAAATTAATTTCTGATTCTGTTTTTCAGTATTCGACCAGCTCTGAAGGATCTTCATCCACCTATACCCCAGATACTACACTGAAACTGTACCTCTTTAAAAGGTGTGTGTGTGTGGAGATACCTGGAAATCAAAGTTCTCTATTTTATCTACAGAAGACGTAGTGCAGCAATTCAAGCTTTCTCACATTCAAGCATATGCATAACTTTAAGGATGCAAGTAGGGTTGACTATTCTGGGAGAGACTACCCATGTTTAAAATTAAGTGACTTGCAGGATCAGGGTCATTGTGCCTCAACTGTGATCTAATCACTCTTTGTTCCTCTGCTGAAAATTCAGAAAGATTTGCCAGTTCTGATGGTGCTTTTTACAATGTTGGACATCTGATCACTAGAAAATAGGCCAAGAACACTGACTGATTTTAATACACTACCACACAGCCATGAAATAACATTTTGTCTTTATCATCTAAGCAGAATTTGACTTTGATCTAATGGTGAAAAGGGCTAATTGCCATTACTAATCTGTTGAATATTTTAGTCCCCTAATAAGTGATTTTATGAAGCTCTTTTATACTTGCTTTCTCTATTTACTTTCTTCTCACATTTGATTAATTTCAGTATGGTTGAAATTCAAACAGCAGGCAATTAGTAAATGTAAATTTCTTATGCTGTACTTTTCTTGTGTTGACTGTTATTTCAGTGTTTGATTAAAAGCTTAGAAAATGGTATATTAGCTACCTCGTCTTGTGAATCATAATTAAAATGAAGTGTATAATATAAATAACTAATATATCAACGTAGGCAAGTTATAAAACAATTTTTGAATCAGTCCCTAATATGTGGATCAAATCTCAGTTGAGTATTAAAATACTATATTAACTGTGAATTTCACACTTTCTTTGTTCTCTTAACCATGCTTGTCTACTGGGATAAGAAGTTAGGCTCAAAATCAAATACTCTGTCCCTGCTTCTCTTAGTGGAGTCTAGTGCTCATTCATTTATGCACAAGAAAATTTGAGAGCAGGAACAATGATTCCTAATGTGCTTTTTTTGTCAATGAATTAAGGAAGATTTAATGAAATTCCTTGTACCATTCATCTACCTGTCATGTTAAACCACTATAATATTTTTCTCTTGGTGATTACAAAATTGAGAATTATGGAGCACAGTCTTCAGCTCAGTAATTTTAAAACAAAAAAGTTGTCCAGCAGCTTATTTCATGGATTGAACATTTAAAAGTAATGGGCTAGGTTAGGAATCACGAAATAACTGCTTTTTCCAATGCTGCATTAGGGATTTTAGAATTTCTCATGCTTCATACCTTTAGTCCTATTTTTTGTGAAGGTCACAACCTTTTAAATTAAGAACTTTACATTTTTACTAGTTAAGGAACACGCATTGCTTTTTCTATTGACTCATGTCAATGTATTTGCTGCATAGTATGAACAATTTTTACTATCTGAATGGTTCAAAGTGATGGTTCACGTTGATAATTCGTTTTTCATTATTTGTGAATGATCAACTAAATTACATGATATTGCATCTCTTTCCTGAGCTAAAATTTAGTATACAGAGCAATAAAAATTAACAAACGAGGAAAAAGAAAAAAAATAGTATTCATGTTTGTTTGTGTTCATGCAAATAAGGATATTCATGCAAAGAGCAGTAATTCCCCAAACATTTGTGCTACTAAACATGTTTTCATGCAAATATTCATGAATAGTGTATAATATGGAGTATGAACATCAAACTGAACAGTTGTTCAGAAAACTGATAAATTTGGTGGTGTTTGGCCAGCAACCCTTGACAAAAATATAAATCCTATAAGAACCAGAATTCCTGGTTCCTCCGAGGAAGTCAAAAGGCCTACACAACATTTGGCATTTTCTCGACCTAAGAATTGATGTCCTAACCATGAAGAGTGATGGGTTAAGACCTTTAGCAGTCCTGGAAGACGAGCAACACTCAAAATAGCAAGAACAAGGGAATGGTGGTGATTGTACTGTGTAGAAATAAGGTAGTGGCTTTCTCTCTTCTGTGGTTTAGAAGCTGCCAGAACACACTACTTCTCTGGATGGGTATATATGTCTCTAGGCCTTGCATGTTCTGTATATTCAGTAAACAACATTATTAGACCTCCATTGTGCCTATGTGGGTCTTTTATATTATGTTTATGTAAAAAGCAAAGTATACAAAAGTGGTGGTGGTGGATGGATTAAAAAATATCCTCTATTGTTGAATGACAGTCAAGGCAAATGAGCAAAGGAATTCCCTTCACTATGAGGAAAGGGGCACATTCAGCCAACCAGAAGCCCCATATCATCCAACCACCTATTAGAGGGCAGGAGAGGTGGGAGCTGCAAAGGAATGCTTTCCCATGGCCCGTGCCGATATGAGGACGCTGTGTGGCTGGAAGCCATGGCCCCATACTCCAATTTTTGCAGGCCGGGGCCACACCCAAGAAAAGTGCAGAGGCAAAACCAGAGGACAGGCCCATCCATCTCAGGCTCCTGCTTCAATAACCCAACTCCGTGCTTCACCAAGGGCATTTATGATAGAAGCTACCAATGACTGCATCATTGTGAGGGTTATTGGGAAGGGAAGACAGACAATATGCTCCAAAATCTAGCAATTTCATTTTTGAAATAAACAGAAAAATTTGAAAGGCTCATTTCCCTTTGGATTCTCAGCAAGAAGCAGACTAACTACTTATAATCCACACCCTTTTCACTTTTTAATAATTCCAACCATGCTGTGGAAGCTCCAGGGAAACATCATGACAGAATGTAGTTTGTTTACCTCTTTTATATCTCCTGACTTGGTAGACTCTGAAAGCATGATCAATATGTACTGGCGGTGGATTTGCTCACATAGCATTATTAGTTTTGTATACACCCATAATTTAAATGAGAATGGGAGAAGGAAAATGGTGATTATTGAATGCAAAAATCTTTGATCCCTTTTCAGATATTCTTGTACAGTCCCTAACACTGAAGAAAAATGTCAGCTGCAAACTCATCTTTTCTGAAAGCCTCAGCAAATAATCCTTGAATGATACCACGTCTTAATGACTCTACAAAACTGATGAGGGATGATAGGCCAGGCACTTTACATTTGACAACCACTCAGTAGGGTTTTCTGAATGAATAGACATCAATTGTACGGTACCACTCTGAGACCTTTCTAGATGAAAAGGGATATTGGCATTTGAATCACTTTGCTGATATTACTGCAATGATTTCCATGGACAAGTGAGCCACAATGACAGAAGAATTTCACATGGAGCACAGTGAAGATTTTAAAGAACAGAGGGTCCAACCCTGCAGGTTTTACACATGCAAAAGTACGATTAACTTCAATAAGAATTCTGAATACTTATAAGCCAGATGATCCTCATACTGCAGCCTCTATGCAATATAGCACTTAAGTATTGTTTTAGAAAAACCCAAGTGAGGGATCATTCAACATAAGGGGTGTATGTTCTAAAAGGGAATGCTCAGGAAGCCATTTCACTCTAGCAATCCTAAGTTAGCTTTTCAGAACTTCGTTATTGCCACAAGCCAGTGTCACTTTGAGCAGTGCCAGGCTCTTATAACACAGTACGAGGTAGAAGAAGTGAACAGACCAGCATCGAGATGATGGCCTTGTGTGACTCAAGGACATCTAGATGCCAACTGACAGAGCTCACAGGAGGCATACAGGTTACAGTGATCCCCAGGGTCTGATATCTACATTCTAATTCACCAAAGAGGTTTCTGCTGGAAGCCTGTGTCACACTGGTTATCATAATCTTTGCAAAATGTATATGTGGACAATATGTAAGGAGATAATTTACAATATATATATACTTGTGTTCTTAAGGTCTTGAAGTTAAAGGCAGGTCATTCAAGGTATCATAGAATCATAGAATCTCAGGGTTGGAAGGGACCTCAGGAGGTCATCTAGTCCAACCCCCTGCTCAAAGCAGGACCAAACCCAATTAGATCATCCCAGCCAGGGCTTTGTCAAGCCTGACCTTAAAAACCTCTAAGGAAGGAGATTCCACCACCTCCCTAGGTAACCCATTCCAGTGCTTCACCACCCTACTAGTGAAAAAGTTTTTCCTAATATCCAACCTAAACCTCCCCCTCTGCAACTTGAGACCATTACTCCTTATTCTGTCATCTTCTACCACTGAGAACAGTCTAGATCCATCCTCTTTGGAACCCCCTTTTAGGTAGTTGAAAGCAGCTATCAAATCCCCCCTCATTCTTCTCTTCTGCAGGCTAAACAATCCCAGTTCCCTCAGCCTCTCCTCATAAGTCATGTGCTCCAGCCCCCTAATCATTTTTGTTGCCCTCCGCTGGACTCTTTCCAATTTATCCACATCCTTCTTGTAGTGTGGGGCCCAAAACTGGACACAGTACTCCAAATGAGGCCTCACCAGTGCTGAATAGAGGGGGATAATCACGTCCCTCGATCTGCTGGAAATGCTCCTACTTATACAGCCCAAAATGCCGTTAGCCTTCTTGGCAACAAGGGCACACTGTTGACTCATATTCAGCTTTTCGTCCACCGTAACCCCTAGGTCCTTTTCTGCAGAACTGCTGCCCAGCCATTCGGTCCCTAGTCTGTAGCAGTGCATGGGATTCTTCCGTCCTAAGTGCAGGACTCTGCACTTGTCCTTGTTGAACCTCATCAGATTTCTTTTGGCCCAATCCTCTAATTTGTCTAGGTCCCTCTGTATCCTATCCCTACCCTCCAGCGTATCAACCACTCCTCCCAGTTTAGTGTCATCTGCAAACTTGCTAAGGGTGCAGTCCACACCATCCTCCAGATCGTTGATGAAGATATTGAACAAAACTGGCCCCAGCACCGACCCTTGGGGTACTCCACTTGATACCGGCTGCCAACTAGACATGGAGCCATTGATCACTACCCGTTGAGCACGACCATCCAGCCAGTTTTCTATCCACCTTACCGTGCATTCATCCAGCCCATACTTCCTTAACTTGCTGGCAAGAACACTGTGGGAGACTGTATCAAAAGCTTTGCTAAAGTCAAGAAATAGCACATCCACTGCTTTCCCCTCATCCACAGAGCCAGTTATCTCATCATAGAAGGCAATTAGGTTAGTAAGGCATGACTTGCCCTTGGTGAATCCATGCTGACTGTTCCTGATCACTTTCTACATTAAAAAACAGCATCTGGCCTGTGCCAGCTGACTCAAGGCTTGCCCCCGCCCCCAACCTCAGTGCTCCCAGCCTCCCCTCCCCAAACACAGGGTGGGCAGCCCCAGCACTGTCAGCCCCAGTGCTGGCAGCCCCACCTGAGCACCGGGCAGTGTGGCCCCCAGGGCCTCCCAGCTCTTGGCGGCCCCAGCCACCCCAGCATGCTTCCCTGAAGAGGAGCAGCCAGCCTGCCTGGGGTAGGAACAAGGGTCCAAGGGCAAGCAGGAGGGGACCTTCTGGGCAGAGCATGGGTGGGGCCACGTTGGGCTGTTTGGGGAGGCATAGCCTCCCCCAGTCTATGATATGTGCCACCCATGGCTAAGAGGCTATTCAATGGCCATGTAGACAGTCGGGCTCGGGCTGGAGCCTTAGCTTTAGGACCCTGTGAGGCGGAGGGTCCCAGAGCTCAGGTTGCAGCCCAAGCCTGAATGGCTACATCACAATTAAACAGTGTCTTAGCCTGAGCCCCGCGAGCTCAAGTCAACTGGCAAAGGCCGACCATGGGTATCTAATTGCAGTGTAGACATACCCTTAAAGGTAGTGTGGCTTGAGTCAGACTTCTCCAGGCAGGAGGTGGGAGACACTTACCTCCTTAGCTGACCATTGTCTTATAAGAGAAATGTATTCGCATTCTGAGTCAAATGCTAATGATGAGCTTGAGACACTTCAGGAAGAAAATTAACAGGAAGATGTAAACCGTGGGGTTGTTTTCAGGCGCAGATCAAAGGTCTGAGGAGCTATAACAGGGGGTGCAGAAAGATGCCCAGACACCCTTCTTCAGGGGGAAGCTAGCTGTCAGCAGACTTGGACTCCATGAAAGGAAGGTCTCAAGCATCATGGTTGAGAAATGCAGTGAGAAGGACTTTGGGGTAAGATGGTGTATTATAACTTTATTTTATATGTAACCCCTTGGTTCCAATATTTCTGTTCACAAGCATTTAAAACTCTATTCTCTGTTAAATAAACTTTTATACTGGCTTTCTCTGTAAATAAATCTAAGTGCTGTGTTTTAAGCAGCACTGTATACTATGGTATGACTAGTCAGATGCAGTGTATTGTTCCTTTGGGAACAGTGGGCCTTGTAATTCTGTGAGTGTCCAGCGTATAAGGGGCTGGACACTGCAGGGGGATGCTTAGAAGACTCAGGGGTTGGTATGTGCCTATCGCTAGCCTGAGTGAGGGACAGTGAAGCCCAAAGAGAGTGCTTGTGTTGCCCATGGCTAGTGAAGTCAGGCAGGCACAGCCAAGGCTCCCTCATGCTCAGGGTAAGTGCTAGAGAAGTGTGTCCCAACCATGGGTACCCTCGGAAAGCATCAGTCATGCCAGCTTTGTGGTGCTCAGGGCATGTTGAAAATATCTGTTGAATGGGTTTGGGCCCTTTGGGTGGGATTTTCAAAGGCGCCCCAAAATGGCTTAATTCTGTTCCTATTGAAGTTAATGGTAAAATTTGCACACCTTTTTTGTCAGATAAAGGTGGCAAAGTGAGATAGAGGGCTAGAGGAAGCTGTCATCCTTGCACCTCAGTGATGAGTGTCTGCTCTATTAAAGATAGCAATTTTAAGCTGTCACTATGTACATACTTCATGTGGGGTACTTTACAGGTCTACCCACAAGCCCTTGCTCTGAGTGTGTTTGAAGTGTTGTTGGAACTGTTGTCACTGGTCTAAAGATTTATCTGTCTGACATATGGAAAAAAGACTCATAGTCATAAAAATAAACATATTTCGAGTGATAGACTATTAATATGTCTTGAATAATACCCTCTAGGGCAAGGGAGGAAGAGGAGGAAAAAAATAATGAAGAAAACTCAGAGGGATTCTTTTGTCACTGAAGATATGAATAGTAACAAGTCAAAAGCTACTAGCCCAATAGGCAGGCTTTTCAGATTTTTATTGTTGAGCTAATTTGTTCATGACTTCTTTTCTGTTCTAAAACTCTTGTTTGACTTCAAAGCTCACGAAAGTGAGAAATTTATATTACTTTCTACAGCCGAACTAACTAATGTAGGAGGAAACTAACACAGTTTTGCCAGCATACTTAATCCATTACTGAACTATCCAAATCTTGGCATAGAGAGAATGCTAATTTGGTTAATTTGTGTGGTTATTTTATAATGTGACCAAACCAACATCCATGAGGGACTGAGTGAATTCACCCAACTCACTTCCTTCTTAACAACTTTTGAAAGTCTCCAGCAAATCAACAAAATCAGAGGGACGAAGTGAAAGTCCTACCTAGTAAGTGCTATTGCAGAAATTAGTTATTTCAACTTCACTCTAAGGAAGAAAATTACAGGTGATTAGCAAATACATTCTCAATGCCACATCCCTTCAAAACATTTAAAAATAAACCTAATTGCGGGTCCTATCTGAATACAAATACAGTTTAGAGAAGAGCAAAAGCTTTTTGCTTTAGTCAAGTTATATCTTTACTTAAAAGCAATTCAAGATGATGAACGTAACATTATCAAAGCTTTCCTAAATAATCTACAGAGCCTACCTCAATTTAAATACACTACCAATCAACAAACCCCACTGCTCCATTCTCCTGCAAGACTAAGACAATTTAATGAAAACATCACAACCAACTGGGCTTTGAGCCTTGTTGTTTGTAAGGGGAAATCCCACAAAGGGTCTGGAGGAGAAAAATCTATCCACAATTGTGAAGGAGTTCCTTGAAGAAATACTAATGCACAAGATCTCCAATTCTTGGCAAATTGCCATTATCTCAGTCATTCCAAAAGAAAAGATCCCACAGTGTGTAGTTAGTACAGACCAATTTCTCTTTTAAATATTGACCTTAGACTATTAACGAAAATAATAGCGAAATGATTAGAACTGCTGGAAATGCTCATTAACACAGATCTAACAGGCCTCATAGCTAACAGACTCAGAGCCTAGAGTTATAGGAGCAATTGTTTAACATAATGAAAAATTCAAAAATGGACAGAAGAAAATGTTACTTTCCCTAGATGCCAGATATGCACTTGACTGAGTAAATTAAAGTATTGAATAATGTGTGATGTCTGCTTAAATATATCACTCAGATTAAAACACTCTAATCACTCCCAAAGGTGTAGGTAAAAGTGAAAACTCTTAATTGAGATATGTTTAAACTACAGAGAGGCATGAAGTAAGGTTGTCCTGTGCCCTCTCCTATTTTCCCTGGCAATTAAAAACTTGACATCATAATTAGGGAGAACAAAAATAATCAGGCTAAGGTGGGGGAAACAAAACTAAACAAACTTTCTGTGCAGATATCAAGGCATTATTTATTTCTTTGTACAGAAAGTCCATCCCCAAATTATCTTTTACACTAGAGAATTTAGGAGCACCATTTGGTTATAAAATCTATCGCATAAAAAAAGAGGCCATGATGATATGTGCCCAGAAACTTGCTGATTTTATGGGAAGAAAAGAAGGCTTCTAGAATTTAAGACCTCAGGTAACAAGAAAGCAAAAACTCATATGAAGTCAGCAGTGATAAACTTGTCATTATAAATTAAAAACTTAAGCTAATGGAAGAAACTTCCTGTGACAGATTGACATCCTGCAGTAGCCTGGATGAACTTTATTGAACTGAGTTAAACTTTACTCAATTAAGTTTAACATTTTGGGGATCCATTAGATAAAAATGCAGTTGTGTATGTGTTAATATGGAATTGCCTGTATATAGAAAACTTCTCTAGGAGACTGACTAATGCAATCTCAGGAAGAGGTTAGGAACTTCAAAGGACTTTTTGGAACAATACATATGAAGTGGATTTCTTAGGATGTATCTGGGAAATGCAGATGACCCACTTTGAACCTTCCCTTTTCAAGCTTTTCCTGGGAAGGAAAACCCTCTGTCTACTTATTAATTGTTATTGGATATTCCAGAGCAGAGACCTTGAAGTGTGTGAAGACATAGGTACCGACTCAGTGGGTGCTTCAGGGCTGGAGCACCCATGGGGAAAAAATGGTGGGCACTGAGCACCCACCGGCAGCCCCCCTATCAGCTCCCCTCCCCCACCACCCCAGTGCCTCCTGGCTGCCGGCGGGCCCCACAGATCAGCGCCCTTCCCCTCCCTCCTTGTGCATCTCAACTGCCACAATCAGCTGTTTTGTGGCATGCAGGATAGAGGCTCTGGGGGGTAGGGATGAGAGCAAGGATGTGGCTTGCTTGTGGGAGTGGGTGGAGTGAGGGTGGGAAGAGGCGGGATGGGGGTGCAACTTTGGGAGAAGGGGTGGAGTGGGGACGGGAACTAGTGCAGAGCTGGTGGTCGAGTACCCCCCAGCACTTTGGAAAGTTGACGCCTGTGTGAAGACGAACTAAACATGTTATCAGTGTGTTTGCTCTGAGCTGAAGCTGTGATGAACTTGTAACTACAAGGAATCCCCTTGAGTAGTGGTTTGAAAGATTGTTTCTGCCTGAATACATGTTAGGATTGGGGTTAACTCTGGTAAAACTTATCAGCATGTATGTAGGTTTTTAATTGTTTGAATATGTTTTCTCTGTAGTGCATTTTACCTTAAGAATAAAATAGGCTTGCATAGGAAGTGCTGTGTGGTACCTTATAACTGTAGCCATTAGATCTATTAACTGTCTCTGAAGAGAAAGTAAGCAGGTGTCCTTGGGCAACTTGTCTGGGAATAATAAAGTGAAGGCAGGAAACTGTATAGTCTGGAGATACCCAGTTAGAAGGGAGAGAGAGATTTGTGTCTCTACCCAAGAGACAGCCTGGAGAGCCAAAAGTTTGAGAGATGGTGCCCTTGGCTGGACCACTGAGGGGAAATACAGATACAGTTGCCCTAAGCTATGACACTTGCAGGTTGTCAAGATAAAAGTACTACTCAGACTTCAGGAGGGGAACATACTTTTAGAGATCTAAAATTTTGCATGTAATATGGTAATATGCAGAAGTCAATAAGGAATTGCATGTGCAAAAACTCTTTTTGCCCACACAGCTCTGTCTTTGCATGTCTAACAAACATCCTGGGTCAGCTTGGATCATACTTTGGAAACAGTGGTCTTTATTTTTACTCCAATATAATGTTATTACCTTTGACTTTTTAACATATTAACTTTTTCATAGAGTTAATAACTACATATCTTGTTTTCCATCCTTGGCTCCAGGCCAAGGATACAATACAAAATCCTACTAATTCCCAAACTAAGCCTTCCCCAATATTTGGCTATGACCCAACTAAAATATTTAACCGAGCAAATTGGAAGAAGACCAAATATTAAATTGTTAGCAAGTGAACAGACTCCATTCTTTGTGCATACCCTCCCTTTTATAAGCATCACCACAAAAGCCACTCGATGACACAAGCCTTTAGAATATGGATTCCGCTGTATGAAAAATGGAATTACACATCTTTAAAACAACCACAATTCCTACTGTTCCTAGCTTTAAGAAAGATTGAGAAACTTGGAATAATATACAAGCCAATTGGACTGAAATATGAGAGGGTGAGGGAAAGTGTATTTGAAATACAATGAATGAACAAGGAGAAATGGCATTAAGTATAACACAATAGTTATAAATTAGATAATTGCACAATACAAAATCTGGAACATAATGAAGAGAGAAATGTCTCCTACTGAACTCTTCATTAGCCAAATAAAAAACAACGAAACAAAAAACCTCTCCTCCACAAATTGGCCAGATTACGAACAAATGGTAGTACATATGAAAAGACCCCCACTATGTCTCCCACCCCACCAGTACATACAAAATGCAGACATCTTCCTTGTCTATCAATTTTGTCCCTCTCCTTCTTAATTTCTACTGGCCCTTCATTCGCTATCACATCAGATTCAAGCCTCTTTCCACCTTCTAAATTGTACATAATTCTGTCCCTCATACTAATCCTCTCTTGTCGAGTTTTATGACACCTGTGGCCCCCTCTGGTATGTCAGTGTTCCACTCTCATCTGTACATTTGTCAGATTCTCAGACAATCACCTTCATGCTCTCTTCTCTGCAGCTACTTATCATAGAATCATAGAAGAATCATAGAATATTAGGGTTGGAAGAGACCTCAGGAGATCATCTAGTCCAACCCTCTGCTCGAAGCAGGACCAACCCCCAACTAAATCATCCCAGGGCTTTGTTAAGCCTGATCTTAAAAACCTCGAAGGAAGGACATTCCACCACCTCCCGAGGTAACCCATTCCAGTGCTTCAACACCCTCCTAGTGTAATAGTTTTTCCTAATATCCAACTTAGACCTCCCCTACTGTAACTTGAGACCATTGCTCCTTGTTCTGTCATCTGCCACCACTGAGAACAGCCTGGATCCATCCTCTTTGGAACCCCCTTTCAGGTAGTTGAAGGATGCTGTCAAATCCCCCCTCACTCTTCTCTTCTGCAGACTAAATAAGCCTCTCATCATAAGTTCCCTCAGACTCTCATTTTAAGTCATGTTCCCCAGCCCCCTAATCATTTTTGCTACCCTCTGCCAGACTCTCTCCACATCTTTCTGTAGTGGGGGCCCAAAACTGGACACAATACTCCAGATGTGGCCTCACCAGTGCCGAATAGAGGGAATAATCACTTCCCTCGATCTGCTGGCAATGCTCCTACTAATGCAGCCCAATATCCCATTAGCCTTTTTGACAACAAGGGCACACTGCTGACTCCTATCCAGCTTCTCATTCACTGTAATCCTCAGGTCCTTTTCTGCAGAACTGCTGCTTAGCCAGTCGGTCCCCAGCCTGTATCAGTGCATGGGATTCTTCCATCCTAAGTGCAGAACTCTGCACTTGTCCTTGTTGAACCTCATTAGATTTCTTTTGGCTCAATCCTCCAATTTGTCTAGGTCCCTCTGGACCCTATCCCTACCCTCCAGCATATCTACCTCTCCTCCCAGCTTAGTGTCATCTGCGAACTTGCTGAGGGTGCAATCCATCTCATCATCCAGTTCATGAACAAAACCGGCCCCAAGACCGACCCCTGGGGCACTCCCCTGGATACTGGCTGCCAACTAGACATTGAGCCATTGATCACTACCCAGTGAGCCTGACAATCTAGCCAGCTTTCTATCCACCTTATAGTCCATTCATCCAATCCATACTTCTTTAACTTTCTGGCAAGAGTACTGTGGGAGACCATATCAAAAGCTTTGCTAAAGTCACGGTATATCACGTCCACAGCTTTCCCCATATCCACAGAGCCAGTTATTTCATCATAGAAGGCAATCAGGTTGGCCAGGCATGACTTGCTGTTGGTGAATCCATGTTGACTGTTTCTGATCACCTTCCTTTCCTCCAAGTGCTTTAAAATGGATTCCTTGAGGACCTGCTCCATGATTTTTCCAGGGACTGAGATGAAGCTGAACTGCCTGTAGTTTTTTAGTTTTGGGTATACTCCAATAGGTTCCTGGTTGCTGGGGTCAGACTCCATAAGGGGAAGCAGTCAGGGCAGCTGCTTTACAAAGGGCCATGTGTCCTGTGTGAGTTGGGAGAAGCTGAGACTAGGAGGAGAAAGCAGGCTGTTTTCCCTAACTGAAGCATTTTGCAGCAGGGTTTTCTTTAAATCTGTACACTTGTGTCTTAACTGAGTGATTGGTTAATCAGTTAGTTGACTAGCTAGCACTGATTTCTGCAGAGAAAGAATCTGCATGGATTCCAACTGAAGATTCCTACAAACAAGTGGGGCGGGGGAAGATGTTGGTTTAGACTCAACAGACTCCATGGATTTGGTGATCAAAGACTCGGAGACTTAGGTGAGACACTGAGGCTTAGGTGAACTTAGGTAAACCTAAGCTTTTTGGAACTCTCAGTTTCTTCTCACTGTGTCTCTGTGGGGACTGAACTGTTCAGATTTTAATTTGTTTTCTTTATTTATGTTTATGTATAACTGTGAAGATAATGTGTGTAGATTATAAAATAGCCATGTTATGCTTTAAAAATTAGATGATTATTTGTTTCTTTATCATTAAAGTGTATAAAGTTATTTAATTAAATTAATTTCTTTAGTTCCTTTTGGGACTCAAATGTGGGGAGGTTGACCCTGTGCAATCCTTGCTGAAAATCCTCTGGGTCTCCAGCTACTTTTCTATAGGAATTGGTGGAGTTTTAGGCACTGGAGAAGGGCAATGAAGTGAACTCTACCCTAGCCAAAGGTTACATTAATACACTTGTTGATACAAATACAGTAAAAAACAGTGATATAGAGTGGGATATTAAAAATGCTTCAGTGACATAGGAGCATAAATCCCATTAACTTTTAGTGGGATTAGTGCTTCTAAGTCACATAGGCACTTTTGGAAATTCCATCCATACTCTACGCTGATCCCATGAGATTAATTTACATGACATTAGAAAAATGTCTGGAAAATCTCCTGATAAGTAATGAAATATGGTAAGGATTTTCTAAAGTGTTCAGCATCAGCTGATGCCTGCTCCCCTTACTTCTCAGGAGCAGAGTTAGGCCACTGTGGTGTGCTTTTCAAAATCTCACCCACATTTGTAATTCCAGTGTTGTTCTTATCGGATGTGGAGCTTGCCAAGCCAATTTGTGACAGCCTCATCAGCAAAGTGCAGAGCTCTCAGACCACCATCAAATCTGGTCACAGGGCAGTTGTCCGTGATATGTGATGGCCACAGCTGCATATGGGATGCTTTTGCTGGCCCCAAGTGTGAAGGCTGCTTGCACATTGAAGCTGGGCACACACATTAAAGCCCCAGAATTTGACACTACTGCAGTCAGCCAACTTGTGTGTTCAGCCACTGCCAGCTGAAAACCAAAAATCACATAGCTCAGAATAATCTTAAGCCCTGAGAGGCAAGGCTGTGCGGCTGCATGTGTGTAGTTCTGCTAATCACAATGGGAGGATGGGACAGGGAGTTAATGTTCTGTGAAAACAGAATGACTGTTTGGACAGCCGACCTTGGTTTTAGGTGCATCTGACATGTAAGTTTTACTGTTTTTATGACTAGAAATGGTTTGTTGATAAGGGGAATAATGAATTATTATTGGCTGTTGCTAGGGAAATTGTTAGCCAATTAGGGGCTATAAGGAGTTTGGAAAAAATTATAAAAAGTTTAATTAGAAAGTGTGTTTTGAAGCAGTCTGAGGAAGCTTTTCTTTGGCCAAGAGTCCAATACCTAAAATTTCCCATCAGCTGGACCGAAGAAGGGCCCCTGGAAACCTAGCTGGCGATCACTCAAAACCATTTCAGACTTTGGTAAATATAAATGTTTTGAATGTTCTGAACCAACTGCTAATCTGTGTGTGTATGTGTATGTGTTTGAGACCTAATAAAAAAGTAGTTTTAAGTAAAAGCACTCTGGTTTGTATCAATCATCTATCAGACAGAGAAACTGTGTTCCCATTTATTTATTCCTGACACCAACTAGAGAGAAGCAGTAAAGTTACAAGTGCTTTGGGTTCTGAAAACCCTGGGTAACAACATGGTTTGGTCAGTTATCAGAGACAGGTTTCTGATGTCAGTGGCTGATCATTTTTCACACCACATCAACATCGCAGAGAAACCTGGGCAGGGCAAGTAGGCCCACAATGGGTGCCCTGATGACAAGCATGCTCTTGAGTGGTCAAAGACACCTGTCTTTAGTGGTAGGTTTGGGTTTTCCCTGATCTTACAGCCAGAATGGTTGAAAACATCCTCATGACAGCTGTGTGGTGGAGTGATGCTGCTTACCACAGGGAGCCATGATACTGGTGTGGGGGCAATGGATCAGTGGTCTTGCTACACACTCTGTGAGTACCCAGTTCCACCTGGGGAAACTAATGATCTAATCAGTGGATCATATTCAAAGTCCTTTCTAGGGCTGAATCTCGGTCACTTGCCAGCCAACATCCCTAATGCAATTCTGTTTTCCAATATTCAAGCCATCAAGCTAGCCTGAGCATACTGCAGCTCTACGTTGAGGGATTATCAGAAGTCAAATGCAGCATTGTCAGTGATAATTCCAGTTCCAACAACTGTCAAAAGTATAACACCATATTTTTTACTGAAGGAAACCCCTTCAGTTGAAAGCTGCTAAATAAATTGGATAATCATCAGTTTTTGTGTACCCTAAACTTTGTCTTCTGACATAATTAGCAATGGTGTTTTTATTTGCTACAGTGTTTATATACTTATAATTGTACTACTTCTTTACCAAGAGTGCAATATATAAAATGACTATAGATGCAGAAACATGACAGACTATGAACACTTTAGTAATACCCTCATCCATTAATGTGTCCAATTGGACTGTTGTAATAGACATATTCAATACAAACTTTTATAATACCTGTAGTATTTGCAGCCATCATATGGGAAAAATAAATGAATTCTGCAGGTAAACAGGAAAGACAAGGATAACTAATTATAACATCACCCAGAGGCTATAGACATTTTCTTTTCTATATTTTGTAAAACAGATTTTAATAAGTGGTTTGGGAAATTACATTCCCGGGTATTCTATTTTGATTTATTATCTCCTAATGCTGGTTTATGTAGAGCATACAAAGTTCTAGAAAATTAAAATTGATAACAACGGTAGTTAGGGACCAGCTATGGAGTTCAAGTATTAAATAGATTTTTAGATTAATGTAAATGGTGCGAAACTGAAAATGCATGTCGCTTATTCATTAAACTTCTGTATGCCCTTTATAAATCCTTTACGCATTGAAAACACAGGAAAAAAAATAAAAAGCCTGAGAAATTGTTGAACAATCCTGAAATGAGTTAAACTTTGTATTAGAGCAGTGTCAGTGGCTTTATTGTCATAAACCCTAAACTCTTTCTACATTATTTCCTTAAGTAAAATAATAAAATCTGGCATCAAGCCTGTACCAGCTGCAGTCCTCTGCTCCACAACAGCCCCCTCCCCTCCAATACCCAAACAAAAAAACATCAAAAGTTCAGCTAGACTTTCTGGCTTCCACTGGTTGGACTGGAAAAAGAACACTCATGGTTTACAGGTTCACAAAGTCAGTTAGGCTGTTAAGAAAGGCAGTGGCAGTCCTGTATTTCCACAGTATTCTCTTCTATAGGCATTGCTTCATCTCACAGCCAGTTACAACAGCATGACATTTATTCTAAGGGTATAACAGTAAAACATCATCCCCAAGAAAGAGAGAAATAGTGGATTAAACAGAATTTAATGTAAAGAGTGGTTTTTGCTTGATACAGATTTGAAAGTGTCCTGTTAGTGCAACAGGTTTGTTATTACTCACAAACCCCACCCTCCCAAATGAACCCTCTACTTATTACAGAAGAAAAAACATAAGACAAAAACTTTAAAGTGGTCTTTGTATAGTACTTTAGTGGGTAGAGTTAGTCTGTCAGCAGTTCCATTATAAACTCATATTTTCTGGGGTTTATAACTTGGCAGTAAAATTCACTCCAGACTGGCACTTGGCATAGAAACCTTTATGACAATGTAGTATATTTGTAATATACTTATATGGATATACTACAAGCGAACTTGCAGTGTACTAAAACTAGGGTAAGAAGACTATTTTTTTTTCATGATGGAAGTTAACCCAGGATTTGTAAAAATCTATTGGGAAAAAATGCTCAAACTTTTTTTTCTTAAATATTACAGGAGGGTAAATATTTGGGGGAAATGCTTTTGTTAGTTCAGTGATCTTGCACTAGTTTAATCAAGAGCAGATTTTTGTTAGGAACCACTTTGAAGTCCGGTAACTTGCAAATAAGTCTGTCCAATGTCTATTCTTGAATGTACATAACATACGAAAATCTGTGATGGTTCTCTGGGTAGCCAGGACTGAGTCACCTCGTTATCCCCTGTCTACAGCAAGATGGAGTCTGTTTTGTGATAGCTGGGTGTCAGCTCTCTGGCATCATCAGCCTTTCAACACTCATGCACCCTCCTCTCGGCTATGCCAGCCCTGACTTCTTGCAGGTTAACAATAGTTGCAACCCAGTCCTCAAATCCCCTTGAATCATTCTCCTGTGACATCCATCACTGAAATTCCAGATCCTCTGCACCCAAAGATGCAGTGTGCCCCAATTTACCAGTTTTACCTTCAACCACCGCTCCTGTAAACCACATAGCACTTGTGAGTACTTAAGACAAAAGATTTAACTAGAAACAAGAGAGTCTTGAAAACAAGTGGTTACAATAAAAAACAAATATCAAACTCAAACCTGGGTCTACATTTATTAATAGTTACCTTTCCTATCCAATAAAGTAACTGACTGAACTTTTCAGAGAAAATCTACAGAGCTGGCTGGTTTCCTCATAATTAGGATCCAAAGTGTTCATGAAAGCACCTCCCTCCACAAGGGTTTTTCCTCAGTGAATTGATCCCAGGTCTCCTTCCCTGCACGCTTTTCTACTGAAAACAGACAGGCTTTGGTTTCTATTCACAGCCATGGTGAAGCTCTGTCTGTTGTAACGTTCCTTTTTCACCTCTAAGAGATTATGATTATGTGGTGGTGCCTCTGATGGTTTTCCATTGATAGTTTTGGGAGGGAGCAATCCTGGTCAGTTGAGCCTTGCATTACCCCGTCAGCTGATTAGGGAGGAGTGACAACTCCCTATTGCTTGGATGGGCCATTCCCGGGGCCCATTACCTCTTCCCAATACTTTCAATATATATTCATTGTTCCTTAAATATTACCCATATATACATCTCACAGTGATTATGAGTAAGGCTAAGATTTTATCATGGATATTTTTAGTAAAAGTCATGGACAAGTCATGGGCAATAAAGAAAAAATCATGGAAGCCTGTGACCCATCCCTGTCTTTTACTAAAAATATCCATCACAAAATGGGCTCTGAGCTGTGGGGTCCCTTGCCACTAGACGCCAGGAGCTGCATGGGCCAGCCAGGAGCTGTGGGGTACCTTCACCCATGGCGGGAGGGAGCTGCAGGGAGCTGCCAGGGTCCCCCTGCCACAGGCAGCGGCCCCAGGTGGCGGTGGGACCCTGCACCTCCCAGCTGCCTGTGGGCTGAAGTCACGGAGGTCTTCGGAATTCCGTGACTTCCACAATCTCTGTGATGAAATCATAGTCTAAATTATGAGTCTTGACAAGTTATGAGTTGTCTGTAGACATCTCATGTAATCTCCCTTATGGATATATATGGATAAGTGTTACTGAGCATGGTGGGAGTATAATATACGAGCCTCAACTCCTATCTCAAGGAAAGGTCAAGCAACCAGTTGGGAGGGGCAAGTGGAGATTGCGGGGAAGGTATAAAACACAAAAAGGCCAAAGAAATGCCTGTCCCTGACCATAGCAAACCTCACTCCTTACCCCTCGCATGGAATACAAAAGAGGTGGGATGAAGACCCCAGACTCATGATCCCCCAAAACAGAACATGACCATAATTTGTAAGGGGTGTGACCAAGGACATGCATTTCAGGTATAATTATGCCTGCTAAGGGGGGGCAGGAGAACAGGACACTGGGAAACAAGACACTGCAGCACCAGAGTTATGGACATGCTTGCTGAGAAACAAACCCCAATAAACATTGCATTGCCTGCACCTTGGACTTCTGGTCTTCTGCTTTCTGTCTCTGTGACAAGAACCAGGGGAGAGGGTGAAGGGAAAGCCCTCTAATATTACCTATAAATACATCTCACAGAGATTATGAGTAAGGTTAAGATTTTGTCATGGATATTTTTAGTAAAAGTCATGGACAAATCACGGGTAGGTCTGAGGTCAGAGCTCTTTACAAAGACATGGGGACCCTTTGCCAAGAAGTCTCTGTGTCACAAACTTACATAGGCAACAATGAGAACCATGTGCATAAATTCGAGGTCAGAATTTGGATTTTTGTTTGTTAAAGGAAAATTGCATCTGTCATGAACAGAAGTGAGAAGAGGTGAGGAAAAGAGAGAAAAAAATATTTTTGAGTTGGTTCGGGGGCTAAATGAACTGATCGTGTCTATTTGTCATGTTTATAGGGCTAGCTGCACCTTTTTCCTCTTTGTGGTTTCCCTGAGTGCACATCCACAGGTGTCAGGTCTCATGTCTTTTCCTAAACCAGGGCAGAATTTCACAATTTGGCAATTCTTAACCTAGAAGAAAGCATAAAACCATCACTGATAAAGTATGTAGATGACACAAAAAATTTTAGAGTGGTAAATAATGGAGAGGATAAGTCACTAATATAGAGCGATCTGGATCACTTGTAAGCTGGACTCAAGCAAACAATATGCATTTTAATACAGCTAGATGTAAATGTATACCTCTAGGAAAAAGTAATGTAGGCCCTACTTACAAGCTGGGGGACTCTATCCTGGGAAGCAGTGACTCCAAAAAAGGATTTGGAGATCATAGCAGATAATTAGCTGAACATGAGCTCCCAGTGTGATGCGGTGGCAGACTAGATGATCACAACTGTCCCTTCTGGCCTTGGACTCTATGAAACTCTCCCAGTTTAATACCAGGCCCTGGGCTACCTTGTGTGTCAACCACTTATTATCCTGCAGTCCTGATTAAGTCGGCACCTTTGTTTCACTGGTCTACAATTTTTGAGAAGTCGTCTGCTTCAGAGATAAAATGTGCTATTTAGTATGTATTTTGATGTGCTGAATTCAAATATGACAATTAAAACAACTGATTGGCTACTGTTTCTAAGATATTTAAGTTTTTACATTTTATGTCTATGTATATTGTGTAGATAGTAGAGTTTTAATAATAAATTGTAAACCTAGGTCTTTTCATGTGTTTATGGTTGCTTTACATGATACTATTTCACCTGTCCTGTTTATGTAACACTTTAAAAATCAGCAAAGGGGTTATATAAATAAAATGTATGATGAAACAAAAGGCAAAAAACTATTATATCCATAGTTTAGTCCTATTCAGTGTCTACTCGGCGCTTCTTGTCTTGTCTCTTGTATTCATTAAATGGAGCACCTCTTGTCCAGCAATAGTCTGCAAGCATTGATGGGCTCCATTTGCCCTGATAGCATTTCTCCATTGTTGCAATGTCCTGGTGAAATGGCTCACCGTGCTCGTCGCTCACTGCTCCGCAGTTCGGTGGAAAAAAATCTAGATGAGAGTGCAAAAAATGTATCTTTAGTGACATGTTGCAAGCAAGGCTTTTGTATGCCTTGAGGAGGTTTTCCACCAACAACCTGTAGTTGTCTGCCTTGTTGTTTCCGAGAAAATTTATTGCCACTAACTGGAAGGCTTTCCATGCCTTTTTTCCCTTGCCACGCAGTGCATGGTCAAATGCATCATCTCGAAGAAGTTCACGAATCTGAGGACCAACAAAGACACCTTCCTTTATCTTAGCTTCACTTAACCTTGGAAATTTTCCACGGAGGTACTTGAAAGCTGCTTGTGTTTTGTCAATGGCCTTGACAAAGTTCTTCATCAGAGCCAGCTTGATGTGTAAGGGTGGTAACAAAATCTTCCTGGATTCAACAAGTGGTGGATGCTGAACACTTTTCCTCCCAGGCTCCAATGACTGTCGGAGTGGCCAATCTTTCTTGATGTAGTGGGAATCTCTTGCACGACTATCCCATTCGCAGAGAAAACAGCAGTACTTTGTGTATCCAGTCTGCAGACCCAGCAAGAGAGCAACAACCTTCAAATCGCCACAAAGATGCCACTGATGTTGATCATAGTTTATGCACCTCAAAAGTTGTTTCATGTTGTCATAGGTTTCCTTCCTATGGACTGCATGACCAACTGGAATTGATGGCAAAACAGTGCCATTATGCAGTAAAACAGCTTTAAGACTCGTCTTTGATGAATCAATGAACAGTCTCCACTCATCTGGATCGTGAACGATGTTGAGGGCTGCCATCACACCATCGATGTTGTTGCAGGCTACAAGATCACCTTCCATGAAGAAGAATGGGACAAGATCCTTTTGACAGTCACAGAACATGGAAACCCTAACATCACCTGCCAGGAGATTCCACTGCTCTAGTCTGGAGCCCAAAAGCTCTGCCTTACTCTTGGGTAGTTCCAAATCCCTGACAAGGTCATTCAGTTCACCTTGTGTTATGAGGTGTGGTTCAGAGGAGGAGGATGGGAGAAAATGTGGGTCCTGTGACATTGACGGTTCAGGACCAGAAGTTTCATCCTCTTCCTCTTCCTCGTCTGACTCAAGTGAGAATGATTCTGGTGCATCAGGAACCGGTAGTCCTTCTCCGTGGGGTACTGGGCATATAGCTGATGGAATGTTTGGATAATGCACAGTCCACTTTTTCTTCTTTGACACACCTTTCCCAACTGGAGGCACCATGCAGAAGTAAGAATTGCTGGTATGATCTGTTGGCTCTCTCCAAATCATTGGCACTGCAAAAGGCATAGATTTCCTTTTCCTGTTCAACCACTGGCGAAAATTTGTTGCACAAGTGTTGCAGCATATGTGTGGGGCCCACCTCTTGTCCTGATCTCCAATTTTGCAGCCAAAAGAAAGGTGATAGGCTTTCTTAACCATAGCGGTTATACTGCGCTTTTGTGATGCAAAAGTCACTTCACCACAAACATAGCAGAAGTTATCTGCACTGTTCACACAAGTACGAGGCATCTCTGCTCACTTTGGCTAAACACAAATGTGTCCCTTTGCAAAATCAAACACTGACAAATAAGAGAGCACAACACTGTATGATTTCTAGAGCTGATATAGGGCAATTTGTTCAGCAGAGTGATGTAAGCTTCGTTATGATTGCATCATCCATGACTTCTAGGAATAACATGATGCAATTCATAGCATGTATGACGCAATACCAGCTTCAGATTGCATCATTCATTGTTTTGCCTAAAAAGCAAGTACTGTCCAAACCCAGTCATAGATTTATTCATAGATCCAGTCAAAGATGTATTTTAGTCATTTCTGGTTTAAATTGAGATCCCTTCCCTTTATAACTCACTTACCCTTCGCCATTCCCAAGTCAAGGGTCGTATATACTGACCCAATAGCATGTCTTGAAAACTAGAGCCAATCAACAATTTTAAGCATCATTTTCGTTCTCAGTGACCCAGAATTAGTAAAGTTTGACTACATTTATTTCAGAAGCATTTTGGCTGTAGAGCAGTGTTTCTTGCAATATACAGTTAATAGGAAGCCTTCTTGAAACAAAGGCATTGTTTATTTTCACTGTCAGAGCAAAGGGCTAATGCAATCTACAGCCCCATGGTAGGCATCCAGGCTCCCTATACACTGCATGGGGGGAACTGGGCACGTAAGACAGGATCCACAAATGTCAGAATGCTAAGTGGGGAGCCACCTAAACTAGCCTATAGGAAATACTGAGGAGAGGACTGAGATCTAAGCCCCACCCCTCAAAGGAAGTTAGGCACCTAAGTCCAAGTTGGAGGAAGGTACCTGCAGGGTGAGCTGAGCAGTGGTTTTGAGGACTTAGGCATCTAAAGTGTTAGTTATGGGCCTACAACCCTTTGTGAATCTACCTCAAAGTTTTCAGGGAAAAAGGATGTTCAAACAACAAACAGTGTACACTCGTGTATCTCACCTAGAGTCTTACCATTCTCTGGTGGTAACCCAGGTAGGCCTAACTTCTTCAGACACTCCCAGTAAGTTCCTGTGTGTAAGTCTAGTCCCCAGAACAACTACCGGCTCTCTGTAGAGAATGTGTCCCTTTACATCCTGCCAGAGTTTTTTGTTCTTCTGTGTTTGGTGAATGCTTGGTCATTCCTCATCAAAAGCAGTTTCTAAGGTTGACTAGAGACAGAGGTAGAATCACTGAGACTAACAGTTTAGGTATTGTCCCGTAACAACTCTTAAGTGCCAGTTGATTGGTAAGTGGCTGGAGTCATCCAATCCTTTCTGCCTCTATTCCAGGACAGCCCCCAGGATTTAAATTAATATAGTCATAAAGAAAACATCTCAATAATTAGGCCAATGTCCTGTATCAATAAATTATGACACGGCAACTCCAAATCTATCATGATCTATCATGATATTTTTCATAAGAACATAAGAATGGACACACTGAGACAGACCAATGGTTCATCTAGCCCAAGAACCGGTCTTCCAACAGCGATCAGTACCAGATGCGTCAGAGGGAGTGAACAGAAAAGGGATCCATCCCCTGTCATTTAGTCCCAACTTCTGTCAGTCAGAGTTTTAGGGCCATTCAGCATATGTCTGGGAGGGATAGCTCAGTGGTTTGAGCATTGGCCTGCTAAGCCTAGGGTTGTAAGTTCAATCCTTGAGAGGGCCATTTAGGGAGCTAGGGCAAAAATTGGGGCTTGGTTCTGCTTTGAGCAGGGGGTTGGACTAGATGATCTCCTAAGGTCCCTTCTAACCCTGAGATTCTATGCAGTGTCTTAATAAGAACATCAACATAGAGTAGTACGCATTTCTTTATAAATCTCAGATCACTTGCTCAAGACCATATCCTTACCACTCAGTGACAATGTCTCCTATCCCACATATATTTTTTACAGACAAACCTGCAAAGACTTAGGACTGAACCAGTAGATTTCCCCTGATAAGTCTCAAAGGGCCTTTCCACCTTATTACACCCACCATTTAGGAAAACCTCACTCAAAAACCAATGTAGAGATTCTGCCTCCATCCTCATTACTGAATTAAGGCAGGAATTTATCCAATTACCCTCTTCCCCTTTGCTTATGTTGGGGAGAGAATGCAATTCGTCCCCCTCCCCCCAACTGCAAGTGTGGTTTGTCTTATCCAAAAAGCAAAATAGACCAACCAAACTGTGGACCTATCTTTCTTTCCCACCTGTCCCAGCTAGTGGAGGTATTATATTTTTTTGGCTGAGGGAAACCCCATGGTATAGAGAATAACCCCTCCAGTGGTTTGGCTGCAGAAATCCCACATCTGTGGCAGTTAGGTGCCTAACCCAGTCACTTTTATAAATCCTAATAGGCATCTATCAGCATCTTTAATCAGCTAAATACCAGAGATGGTCAGGATTTTTTTTTATAAAAGCCTTTTTTTGGTATGAAAATGCTTCTGGTCCCTGGTGACTGTTCTAATCACTTAGTTAGGTGATATCCTGGGGTTGGTTGGGCTAATTTTTTGTGTGAAAATTTTTGAAAGGTTTTGGTATCATTCTGATGAACAAAAACTAATTTCAAAACCTCTACATTTTTTCTTGTTTTCTGGCCAGCCTCACTAAATACCTTTGTAAATCTGGCCCTGGGCATTTTTACTGCACATATGATCATCTGCTGTTACAATTTCAACCAATGTTACTAACACAAGAGTAGCAGCGCTACTTGTTGTTTTTATTTTCTCCCTTGAATACTGGGCTACGTGCTCCCCCTCAATAGACCAATCTTATACTCACCATCTACATAGGGCTAGAAAGTCCCATCACATTTCTGCTGCGTAGGGCTCCAAAACTACTGCTCCTCACAGGACCTTGCTATGGCAACTTTTTGTATTAAAGAGCAACTAGTGTTCATGTGCTAGTTATCAAATTGAATTAAGAGTTTATTGTGAAGCTATCTGAATATCATTTCTTAAGGGTTTTCAGATGTATTTTCTTATCTATTTGTGGTGTTGCTTTTGGGTTTGATGTGCTGGCAAAATAATGACACCATTCAAGTTCCTTTGAATTTGATAAAATGAACAGGACTAGTTTAATAAATTACAAGACTACAGATGCAGGAAGCTTCTCATCAAGTTAAAAGCTTACTCTTGACTAGACCTATTCAGTTCCAAATAGAGATGGGACTGAACCAGAACCCAAGATTCAAACACTCCCAAACCTGGGGGGAGGTTCAAAACCCAAACTTAAATCTGGATCAGAATTTCACAGGTAAAATCCATCTCTCAGACCAACATAAGGATTATAATTTCTGATATTTGTGAATATCATTTTATGGCCATTCTTTATCAGTCAAAATGTTCTCTTGCCCTTACTTAAATTTATTCAGTTTAATTTCTGTTTTAACCTTGGACCCACCCTAATTTTGGCATATAGATAAGTTGCAGATGGAAGATCATAGCTACCCTGACCTACAATTCATCTACACAGGTTATGAATTGTTTTGGTTTTATACTTACATTTTCTGTTTGCATTGTCTGTGTATACGAGCATATCAAACAAAATAACTAAGGACAATAACAATAAAAATATTTATTTTAAGTGGGAGCTATTTTTAAAGTTTGAAGTGAGATGTTAATTGGTTTTCCTGGTAATAACTAAGATCAGTTTTAAGTTTATATTATGGAGTCTGATTCATTATTTTTAGCCTCAAGTGACCCACATGAGTGATTTTATAATAAAATTGAGTTAATATCTCAAATTATGTCAATTATGGTTTTAAATTGAACACTAATTAAAAATTACAGTCTCTTGCACAAATTTATAATGAATCTTTTTTTCTACCAAATAATTATAATAGAGGCTAGTAATAGCACTGTTGCAGTTAAGGGTCTGTCAGCTTTCCCATTAAGAACCCTCTTGTTCAGATCCCATAAATATGAAAGAAAGTCATTGTAACCATTTTCTTTTACCTGAGAGTGAGCACATGTTGTATCATTCTTGAAAGACTGTATGTGTTAAGGCCCAGATTCATCAGACCATCTCTATTCAGCAAAGCACTTAAGCATGTGCATAATTTGAAGCATGTGCTTAAGTCCCATTGACATTAACATTGAGCATGTGCTTAAGTAATTTGATGAACTGGAGCTTAACATTTTCACACTGAGTGTCTTGCTATCTGAGGGGCTTCACATAAGCAGTTTGAGCAGTTAAAAATAGGGTGACCAGATGCCCCGATTTTATAGGGACAGTCCTGATATTTCGGAGCTTTGACTTATATAGGCGCGTTTTACCCCCCACCTCCTGTCCCGATTTTCCACACTTGCTATCTGGTCACCCTAGTTAAAAAAGATTTCAAGTTTATATCCAAACTTAAGGCAAAATTCTCCTCTCATATTGTGGCAGGAAGGCAGTGTAGTATATGTGGAGGGGAGAAGAACATGGCACAGGGATCTTGGAAGCTATGCCATTGACTTCTAAGGGTCCAGGATTTCACCCCACGGTTGTGAGAAAAAATCTGATTGTAGAGGAGATTTTTAACCTTATAAACCACATTGTTAACTTCCTAAAGTGACAGCTACCTCCGAATATATAAAGATGTCTCAAATATAATTAATAGTCTTTCATTAGTTTTTTTAATTAAAAAGATTAAATGGTAAAAATAAAAATAAAAAGTTCATTGCCTGTGCGCTGAGATATGTGATGTTTGTCTAGATTATTTTGTGATCTTTTAACTCTATGTAAGATACTCATATGTAGATATTTTAAAACTGCCTTACCATATAAGATATAACAATAAAATAAAGTGGATTTGATTCTTCTCACACTTGCATAACTCTCTTGAGTTGATTTGAAGTCATTTCTGATTTACTCCAGCATAAGTGAGGGAAGAAGCAGATTGAATGAATGCAAAGTGGGCAAATACATTATCCCATTTGGAAGATTAGTTATAGAAATGGTTGAACCTTATGAATAAAATAGGACTCAAACCTTCAACACAAACTAAAACCACAACCTAAATGTCTTATCATTTTTATTTGTACACTTGCAGATACTAGCCAGAATGAGAATTTTCTTCCTGAGAGGCTTGTATTTATCAGCTTTACAGATCCCAAAATGCACATGTGTTATAAGTCTAAGATAGTTAGGCTAAGCCCCAGGTAAGCATCTGAATTTTGGGGAACTTATCTGACATGAACCTGAACAGTTTGAGTACTTACCCAACTTTTTTCAGTTTTACAAAGGAAGTTGATTTGGGAAAAGAGCTGATATTTGGCAACCTATATTCTCTTTCTAAACCAGCTTACCAATCAATACTGTAACTGCCATTTTTTCTTTATCATTTTAAACCCTCACGAGAAAATGAATATAGAAAGAAATACCAAATGCTACATCAAAATAAGAATGAAATTCTAACCTCATGTGCCAAGTAATTAAGGCTCAAATTCCCATCCCAACATTATATGTTTACATACTGCAGCACATATGGTACTGTATATGAAATGATTACCATAGGGACTAATGAAGTATCAGCATTAATGTCACATTTCTGGCTCTATTTATTTTATGTTGAAGGTGAACCTTAATGTAATTTTAATTCACATACGGACTTTTAAGACCAATGACATTTTGATCTTCTCATACAGAACTACTAATATATTCTCAGAAATAAGTATCTGATGCTACTCAGGGCACTTTTTAAATAGTGCCATACAAGAAATATTGACCAAAACCTTATCATAAATGTAAGATGGTGTGTACATTTAAAAACAATAATAATATCAAGGCCTTTTAATAAAGAAGCAACAAACTGTAGCTCACTTTAGGAGCTTCAGTTATCTTTGAGCATAAAAATGGAAATACTGATACCATGACAACACAGCTGAATTTTCTGCTTTGCAGACACCAGATTTATTTTTAAATGGTGTGAATCAGATCGGTGCTGAGAGGCCAACTTCAAAACAGAAAGGGAAAATTGGCAATGGGAGATTTTCACTGTTTTGGCTGAAGTAAAGCTCTCCACAGCATTTCATCCTAGTGGAGCGCCTAACTGTGAAAATCGTTCAAATTGTAATTCTCCTTGGCTTGCCAAAGGGGGATTATGAATTAAAGTCAGTGTTGCAGGAAATGTCACCTGCCCTTCTGAAAGACTAACAATAAATCAAAAAGCTCTTTGTTCATCTAAAAGAAAAAAATGGCCATGCCATAGTTTTCGCTCTTTATTTAACATGGTAAGTAAATAATGTACCCGGCATTTAATTGCAAATAAATAAATTATATATATATATATATATACACACACACACACACATATATATATATGACAACACAGCCGGTGTGTATATACATATACATACACATACACCGGCTTGATTTGCCACAAAAGGAACATAATGAATCTCCTTTCAGTGTATGCTCATAAAGAAAGAAGTACAGAAACAGACTAGGGGAACCCAATGACATCTGACGAGGTTGTAGCATAGATTATTCTGACAAGGAGTTTAGAATGAGTGCCTAAGAGTTGAAGCTTTGTTTATTTCTTCAATCACTGTGGCCCAAACACAAGAATGATAAGAAAACAAAAGCAGGTTCTGGAGAATAAAACTGTTACAGATCCCAAATTAATATACTGTATTTTAAACTAAGAGCAAGATTATGAAACAAGCAGCACATGGATTTTCTGTGCCGCCTCATTTGCTCTTCTCTTATTTTAATAATCTCTCTAGAGACACTGGCAATAAATACTGCCCATGATGAGAACATTTTATCACACCACTGAAAGAAAGCTATATACCTCCGGGATACTCCTTGTATTGTGGGTATTTATTAATATGGCGATAATGTCACTTCTTCTAGCAGAACAACAATTAATTATGTAGGGTTATTTGTTATTCTAAAAAGACAGGAGTGTAAATTTTACATGATGGTATATTTACAAAAGCTATTTTCATCCACTAAAAGTTACATTCAAGGAACATTAAGATGACACAAACACAATGAAAGAAATAAAATTCATAGGTCAGTATATTTAAAACATGCTATACAATTTGTTCTCTAATACATATGTACAAGATGTGCTTTAAAGCCTCAATTCCAGAAAGCATCCTTATTCAGTAAAGACACTGAAGCGTAGACTCATAGGACTGAAAGGGACCTCGAGAGGTCATCTAGTCCAGTCTCCTGCACTCATGGCAGCAGGCCTGCACAACATGCGGCTCGGGGGCCGCATGCGGCCCGCGGGGGCTCACTGTGCGGCCCGCGGGGGGGTGAGTAGGTGGGCTCACTGTGCGGCCCAAAATCTGAGACAAGATTTTTGCTGCTTGTCTCTGGGCTGGGGGTTGTCCCAATGCTGCAAAGAGGGTGTTCCCAAAGGAAGATGCTTGCTTCTAACCCCCGAGGCCATCAGTATGTCTGCTTTTCTCTAGTCAGCCCACCTGACAAGTTTGATTGTCCTTGGTCTGGTTCCCATCCCCTCTCCAAGGGTTGCAGCTGTCTGGAGGTGCCTGCCTTCCACGCCTTCCTCATTCACACCTTTCATTCATTCAATGGGGCAATTGAATACAAAGTGGGGGGAAGATCTTATTTTACTTCTAGCAAAAAGACATTTTTCTTTTACCTTAATTATACTTCCTTAGTGGCCCGCTATAACATATTACCAAGGTTCAATACAAAGTCATATAAAAGTTATACAAAAATGCATAATGCAGAGATTTATCTACAACTGCAATGATTGACTGTTGTGTGCAGTAATATAGTGACCCCTGGTGGAGTGAAGAGGGGTGTGATGGTGGGGCTGAGCGGGGAGGGGACGGGTCCTATTTTACTGCTGTGATCTGGCCGGGTGGCGCGGGGGGAGGTGTGTTTCTGCAGGGCCTGGGGGTTTTGGCCCTCAGCTGTCTTCTTTGGAGTAATATGGCCCTTGACGCTTTACGAGTTGTGCAGGCCGGCATGGCAGTATTGAGTATTATCTAGACCATCCCTGACAGGTGTTTGTCTAACCTGTTCTTAAAAATCTCCAGTGATGGAGATTCCACAACCTCCGTAGAGAATGTATTCCATTGCTTAACCACCCTGACAGTTAGGAAGTTTTTCTTAATGTCCAACCTAAACCTCCCTTGCTACAATTTAATTCCTTTGCTTTGTATTCTATCCTCAGAGGTTCAGAAGAACGATTTTTCTCCCTCCTCCTTGTAAGAACCTTTTATGTACTTTAAAAATGGTTATCATGTCCCCTCTATCTTCTCTTTTCCAGACTAAACAAACCCAATTTTTTCAATCTTCCCTCATAGGTCATGTTTTATAGAACTGTAATAATTTTTGTTGCTCTTCTCTGAAATTTCTCCAATTTGTCCACATTGTCCTGAAATGTGGGACCCAGAACTGGACACAATACCTCAATTGAGGCCTAATCAGTGTGGTGTAGAGCAGAATAATTACTTCTCGTGTCTTGCTTACAACACTCCTGCTAATACGTCTCAGAATGATGTTTGCTTTTTTTGGAACAGTGTTACACTGTTGACTCATATTTGGCTTGTGATCCACTTTGACGCCCAGAGCCCTTTCCATAGTATTCTTCCTAGGCAGTTGTATGTGTGCAACTGATTGTTCCTTCCTACCTAAGTGGAGCATTTTGCATTTGTCCTTATTGAATTCCATACTATTTACTTCAGACC
Organism: Macrochelys suwanniensis; assembly: GCA_033296515.1. NCBI lineage: Eukaryota > Metazoa > Chordata > Testudines > Chelydridae > Macrochelys > Macrochelys suwanniensis. The sequence goes on from CM065779.1 coordinate 82,627,146, forward strand.
ATTTCTCCAGTTTGTCCAGATAATTTTGAATTATAATCCTAGCCTCCAAAGCACTTGCAACCCTCCCCTCCCCCCGGGCTTGGTATCATCCGCAAACTTTATAAGTGTACTCTCTATGTCATTATCTAAATCATTGATGAAGATATTTAACAGAACCGGATCCAGAACTGATCTCTGCAGGACCCTACTCTCTGGGAATGGTTTTCCAACCAGTTATGCACACACCTTATAGTAGCTCCATCTGGGTTGCATTTCCCTAGTCTGTTTATAAGAAGGTCATACGAGACAATATCAAAAGATATACTAAAGTCAAGATATACCACATCTACCACTTCCCCCCTCTCCAAAAGTGTTTGTTACCCTGTCAAAGAAAGCTATCAGGTTGATTTGACGTGATTTGTTCTTGACAAATCCATGCTGACTGTTACTTATCACCTTATTATCTTCTAGATGTTTGTATTATCTTCTAGAAGCATGTGCTTCAATTCCACTGAACGCAATGGGGTTTAAGGTTGTGTATAAGTACTTTCCTGAATCAGCAATCAAATGTCAGTGTATGTCTACTATGCAAACAGAGCTGTGACTGCAGCACATGTAGACATGCCCAAACTAGCTGTGATTTAGCTAGCTCAAGTGAAAAGAGCAATGAGGCCATGGCAGCACAGACGGCAGCATAGGCTGTACAATCCAGTCTGGGACCTTGAGCATGTAATCGAGCAGCTAGCCTGTGCTGCCACTTGGGCTGTCAGGGTTTCACTACTATTGTTTTTGAAGCTAGCTAGATCAAAACTAGCTCAGGTATCTCTACATGCACTGAAGTCACATTGCATTGTAGCCCTATTCTTAGGTATTACAAGACAGTTGGTGCATTTCGATTTAATTGTCCATTTCTTTCATAGATTTTTTGCACACACCTTAACAGAATTTTAATACATTTTTGTTGGAAATATTCCTTTATCTTCTTCTGATGTTTAAAAAACGAGTAAATAAGTACATACCTGCACTTAGGCCTGATTTAAAACCCATTGAAGTCAATGGGTGTCTATAATGGGCTTTGGATCAAACCGTCAGTGCTCAGTCTGACAAAGAGCTGAGTGACTCTTAGAAGTGCTGAGTGCCTTCAACTTTTATGGGCAATGGGATTTGAGGATGTCTTGCACCTACACAACTTGTTCAGCACAATGCAGGATTGAGCCCTTAATTATTATCACAATCATTGTCTGAAATAATGAGAGCAAATCTTAAATTTAGTTTTAGTATAAAATCCTAAACAATTCATACATGGCATTGGTAAATGCTGACTGTGTATGCCCATGGGATATCCCCTTAAACTATGATCAGTCTAACATAGTGATCTAGTTAGTGAAGGGGAAATCTAAAAAGGGTCAAAGCTTTGAGTCACAGCTAAGCTATTCAAATTGTTTTAGTGTCATAGCTGGAGGAGTATAGATGTACTGCTATTATTTCATTGCCAGCAGAAATTACTTTTCATTTTCTAGTCCATGCTGCATCTTATTCTGCTTTTAGTATAAATGAAGCTACTTTGGAGCTAGACTAGAGATGGGTAAAACTCAAAAATGGTTCTTTTTGGTTATGCATCCAAAAGTTCAGATATTTTTCCATACTACCCTGATTTCTTGAATGTGCACAATTGGCTGGTAGTGTCAGAGGTAATTTCAGCTTCTTAGCATTCTCTATCCCAGTTCATCCAGAAATACCAAGTGTGTGTGTGTCCGGGGTGGAGCGGGAGAGGAGGGGAAATAACTTTATCTGAACTTTTAAAATGTAATTTAGTAACTGATGAAGACTCAGGTTGCGGTTCTTATTTTTCCTGAAGTTTTTCACCTACCCTTCAGTAGGAGCTAAATATTAAGGTGTGGAAGGAAGAGTACTAGAACTTCCAGAAAATGTTTTTGCTATTAGGAAGGAAGAGAGTTCTCTAGCATGAAAACTGTATTTAAATACTTCACAAACTTCAGCCAAAACAGAAAAAAAAAATTACAACTGATATATAACCATTAAAAAAGCTAAACTCAGCTGGATGTGAAAAATGTCAAACTTTAAAAAAACCACCTCTGTTTGTGCGGCTTTCAAAAGGTTAGAAACACTTCAGGTTTTTGTAAAGAAAATAAATAAATAAATAAAATAGTACCAAAGCATACAAAAGGCTTGTGTATCAGTATGAAAAGGTGAAGGCTTTTCAAATTGGGCCTTTTCTGAGGCAATACATTTCTTTTATTGCCTATTTTCTTTCTCAGTAAATGCTATTACTTTGAAACTCGACTGGTATTTTACAAGCAATAAAAGAAGGCAAACAGTGTTCCTTCCTGCAAATTGTTCCAATCTTGTCATCTGTATTCTTATTTAAAAGAAAGGTGCAAGTACCTACATTCAGCTTCCATTCAGTTTGATAATTGTTACATTTACAGGCAAATAAAGTCACAGAGATTTCCATTAAGACATGAGAGTATTTCACTCGGCTTGTCTCAGACATTTTTCCTTCATATTTACAAAGGCAGCTTTCTGGAAGTTCGGAGAAGGGATGGGAAAATCAATCTGGAATCATTTCAGGAAAATTTTCCCAAAGCACGTAACCCTGATTTAGGAGCCTAAGTCCCAAATGAAAGCCAATGAGACTTAGGCTCCTTCCTTGTTTTAGACAAACATTAGTCCATTGCTCGGCCTCAAATCATAGCTGTCTCCCAAGATGATCCCAAAATGATTTATAATGTATTATGAAAAGGCATGAGCCATAGTTAAATTTGTACCCAGACTTCATTTAAAAACACTTTATTTACTTTAAATCTGGCCAATCCAACTTTCCAAGTCAAAGGTACAGTGTTTTTAAGTACCAGATTTACTTTGATTTAAAAAAGGAAAATATTTAAGTGCTATGATGTTTGTAACAATTTATTTGCTAGATTTGATTGCTTGGATTTTGCAGACAATGTGATAGGTAAGTATCTGAACTTGTCAAAAATGTTCTGGTGGAAGTTTTCCATTGCAAAATAGTGATTTGATGGAATCTATATGGTCTGAAGGAATATGTTGATGCCATTGAAACTTTCTTGGTTTCCTGCCAACCCAGCCGGCTGTCCAGATGGCTGAAATGTAGGCTGACTAAATCACAGGTTGCCCAAATACCCATTGCCCATCTGGGCTCCCAGGCTTCTTGGATTGTTATCCCAAGAACAGACTCAGGGATCACAGAGTAGCCTTCTTTTTGCTTACTTCCAGGTTCCCAAGATGTTGACCTATTAATCTCTTCCTACAAGGTGAAAGGAAGAGGCCTGCTCTAGTAGAATTGCCAGGGTTTACCCAGGATTTCCATATGCTCCTCAGGAAATTCCCCTACAACAGACAAGATCTGTTCACACCTGAGTGGACCTGGATACAGACCGCCATTCAAAGGATTGACACCCAGGCAGTACATTCCCAAAATAAAGTGTTTTCTTTATTTAGTGTAAACAATCTTTCCTAATACAATTAATCTAAACCTAAATTAAAACATAAACATAAATCCCTTAGCACAGGTATACAAACTAAAGTACCCAAGACCATAATGTTGTCACAATACAAATTACGCCCCCCCACCACCACCACCACCTCGGGGCCGCCTGGGTAAGCACCAGCAGCATACATTGCTAATATTTTTACATATGTAGTGGATTGGCGGTGGGGAAAGGTTAAAGGTATGAGAGTGAAATGAAAGATTTCTTTGCAGGATCCGAGAGACCGAAGTGGGGTGGGGGAGAGAGAGAGAAGAGAACGGGTTAACTCAACGCCTCAGCTCAGTCCGAAGATAAGACGTGGGCTCCAGCCCAAGGCCACTGCACACAACAGATTCTCTGCTACCTGCCAAGGGGCCGAGATTCCAAGAATTCCGAGAATGGGGGCCGAGATTCCAACCCTGCCCAGCTGTGAGAAAGGAGAATCACGGAACAGAACTGCAGGGACTGTGAAAACAAGTGAGACAGCGAAGGTCAGCGAATGGGAAAACAACAGTCTCCCATCCCTGAAGCCGGTGTGTTTTGAGAAAGCCGAGGAAGCCGCAGAAAACCGGTTTGGACTGATACAAAGAGCATGGGGGACAAAGGTCCCTGAATAGAATGCCCCCAGAAGAACCAAGGGCTCCCAAGAGTGGAAGCAAGTTGGAGATCTACAGCGGACTCCGGACGACCTGTGCACAGGGCAGAACTCCTGCCCACCCTTCCCCCTTTTCTTTTTACGTTACACCCAGGCTTGTGTTGTGCATATGTGAGTATGAAAGTGGGTTAGGGCACGGGCCCTGACACTTTCTTTCTTCCTCTGAGTGACATGGGAAACCTCCACCACTCTCCGCTGTTATTTTATTATTTTCTTAATAAAGCTTTAAACTTAGCCACTTGGTGTGCTCTTTTCATCACCACCCCTAAAGACCCTGCTGCCTTAGCCTGATCACCTAAGGTCTCTGGCAGCTTGGTAACATAAATCTGTCACAATGTTATACAGCTGGAATGGCTTAAGTGATTATGTTCTGCACATGGTGACCAGTCATATGCAGGACACTGACAGCAATCTCAATAAACTCTAAACTTTATATATAGCAACATAAACATACATACCACAGACATCAAGTATCAGAAGGGTAGCCATGTTAGTCTGGATCTGTAGAAGTGACAAAGGGTCCTGTGGCACCTTATAGACTAACAGAGGTATTGGAGCATAAGCTTCTGTGGGTGAATACCCACTTCTTCGGATGCAAGCATTTCCACTGCTTGCATCCGAAGAAGTGGGTATTCACCCACGAAAGCTTATGGTCCAATACCTCTGTTAGTCTATAAGGTGCCACAGGACCCTTTGTCACACCACAGACACTTATCAAATGCTATTTCTATTCTATATCTTATATGGTGGCTGGCATGCTTACTATCCGTAGGCTTCTCTCCCTCTGTTCTGTCAGGGTCCTTCTGCTCTGTCCCAGCAACACCGCTGCTGTTGCTGTCACCCAGTGGTTGCTGTCATGGTTGCTACTTGCGATGGTTGCTTGGTCCATCGCAAAAACCGAACCCAGAGTTCTGGCCTTGATCTTCTCTCCTTCTGCTTCCTTCTTCTGATGTCTCCTTCTTCTTCTTCTTCTCCTCCTAACTTGACTGATTTTTGCCTGCTTGTTTTCTGTCTTTTATACAATGTTTGGCTTATTTTTCAATCCTAGCATTAGCAGACCCTATCCTCCAATCACCTTCAGACCCTCTCTGATAGGTCAATACTTACAGACCAATCATAACTGCTAAATCTAACTGTCACACAGAGCTGAATTAAATGTAAACATAAATATATAGAAGCATGTTTTACATTGGGTAATACAATTGACCATTGTGGAACCTTTAAAGATAACTCCATCTCTGTATCCTAGGTAAAAAGCCAATTTTAAAATAACTGACAAATAGAAAAATCATTGGGGTCTAACAGCTGAATTACAGTATTAACAACAAAAGATGGATTTGGATATAGAAAATACCAAGAACTAGCCTTCTGATATCAGGCTTTATTTGATTCAGGAACAACAACAAACAACAACAACAACAACAACAAAATACAATGTGGTGGATCCCAACTAAAATGTATAAGCTTAAAATGTTTCGCAAATATGATGCTAGAAGATTGGAGAAGTCAGTACAGATCTCCTACATGTACTTAAGCTGTCCAATACTAATCCAGTCCATGAAGAATGTAATTAGTCAAATTAATCCAATTGTAAATAATGATCTACCAAGTGACCAGAGGTGTTTATACTTGACGGTTTAGTGGAGCAGTGGCAAGTTGCAAGAGGCATTTCTATTGAAATCCAACTTCTTTGTCAATAGATCCATTGTTAAACATTAGAAAACTGTTATATAGTTTAATACTACATAATGATACACAAGGTTGTACAATCTTATTTCTTCTTAGAAATGTATTGTTTCCCTGTGGCCTGAGCAGTTATTCAATATGCAAGGCCTTGCCAAGTTGTTTCCAATAGGAGGAAAAATTGATTATTCAGGTACTTCTTGAGTACAATCCTGTTTATTTACAAAGAATATATACAGTCCTGTTTCCCTGAACATAGTAGGAACAAATAGCAGACAGTTTCATTGTGCTCAATTTCCAGCTAGTACTCTGTTGACACATACTAACGGTTCCTTAGTGCGCTCTAAAAGCGCACTTAGGAACTGCTAGTGCATGTCAACAGGGTCCACATGGAGAGTTAGTGCAAGGTAAACTAGTGGGAGGTAGATTCACACCCCAGTTTGCTGTGGAATAACTGTTTATGTAGACCAGCTCCCAAGCTGTGAGGGGACTGTGCTGAATTAGCACATCTCCTGGCTGCTTTGTCACCTCTGGTAGAGTGGAGATTGCAGCTACTTTGCATCTCCACAACTTCCTTCCTGTCAGACTTTCCTCCATGAGGGCTCTATGAAACCCAGTTCCCATCTTGCCTTTAGTATAATTTTAAACACTTTCCACTGACACAAAATCATTCATTTCAAGAGAAACTTTCATTTTACAGGGCTAATTGTAGTAACAAACAAATGACTATTAGCGTATCCTGTTATTCTTCTGTCTCCTGTAGAAAGAAATCTATGACGAAACTCTAATTTTTGTGCAATTGCAGATGATCTATATTTGCTATTCCCCACCCCCCATTTTTGTAGAAAAGGAGGGCTTGAAAGGTTGTATTCCTACACTGCTTTATTTTTGCATTTGCTTTTCACCTCTTATTTAAGAGCTGATTGTTAAGCAGAAATATCTTCAGTCAGACTTCCATATGTAATTAGTCTATGCAGTATTTGACAATACCTGCTCTTGGTATCTAGTGTGATGAGGTATTTTATTTTTTCCTCTGGACTGATTTATATAAATGAGGGAGCAGCAGACTTGATCTTTGCATGGTATGTTGAAGGAAAAATGAAACATTGTATCATGTTCTTGTAAGAAAAATATCTCGAGTGTGCTGTTGGTGTCTTTTTTTCCCAACAGTAAACCTGAGACAGCCAAAACAAAATTTTGGAGGCAGTCAATTATTCCTTAAAGCTTAAAGAGAAGCCAAAATAGAATCAGTGAGAGGTTACTGGCTGGTTGGTGAGTATAACGTTTTCACAGATGGTAGGGCAGCTTTTTAACATGCTTGGTTTCAAAATTCTGTTTCGGGCCTGGGAGAGCAGCTGGGTGTTTGAGTCCTTTCTAATGAAGTGATATAATTGATAGCAGTCAAGACTAGCAATCCTAGGAGACAACAGATAGGAAAGATCTAAGAGAAAGAGCTTAAACTCTGGCAGGTTCCAAGATGAGAAAGGGAATCATCTAAAGTAAGAAGCCTCAGCTGTGACTCTGAGTCACTAACAAAGGATCTGAAGGAGGCCTACATGGAAAATGTCTAGTGTCCCTATTTATATACTAATGAATAAAGCTATCTTTAAAAAAAGTCATCTTGCCTGGAAGTGACGTCTCAGGTAAGAATCCTGTGGCAAAAAAATGAAAAGTTTTTAAACTTCCTATAAATACCACATGTCTTGCCTGCCCCACCTCAACACCTCTGACAATCAGGCCACTTTTATTTAGGTGCCTAAATATTATTCATCTAAGTTTCAAAAAGCTTGCCCAGGTTGAAATGGGCAGTAATAACTTCTTCTCCCAGTTTAGATTCTTTGGATTTAAAGTAGGTGAAATGACTCTCTAGTCCCAACATTCTCTGATTCAAAAGGAATTCATGACAGGCATTTATCAGGAAGTGACGACTGCTGTCCACATCTCCCAGAATTATTCAGTCAGGCTTCTGGAATTTCTAGTGTCTCTGCTCTCTATCTCTTCTATGACCATTCTCTATTACAAAGTCACACAGAGGTTCTTGCTGGACATAAGAAGGAAAAAAATCAACTGAGAAACAGATATATGCCTGTCTCATGGCCCTTATATAGATCTAATGTGATAGGAAGGAAACCTCTTTCTCTTAGAACCCCACTCTTTTCTAGGCTTTATCACTCTGGAACTCATATACAGATGGCACAAGACATCTTCCTTCCATGTACAGATCGATGAAAGTGGTTTGGGAGCAATCCAGTCAAACTCTTTAAGCTCATTCAAGTTTTATTTTTTGTTCTGTCCCCTTTCTTCACTCAACTTCACTGAGGCTCAAATATAACAAGCCAGTTTTCTCCCATCTCTAGACCCTTTAAAGTCAAATTCTGTTCTGGCACTTATCATCCCAAGAACATTTGCATATATGCAGTTGCTTGATCAGCCTATTTTCTAAATATTTTTATATTCTTCTTTGATTTTTCTTAGAAACCCTTGTTTTTAGATAACTGTCTGCTCTGACAAGATTACTTTGCAGAGTTATGAGATAATTTCTGAGGCAATTTCATACTTTTACAGAGAGATTCTGAAAGACCATGGAAAACCTTGGCTCAACTGTTCTGAGAAGTAGTTTCAGTGGACCTTGGGAAAAAGTGGAAGTCAGATAGTAGAATACCTTAGTATGGAATGACAACACTTAGGAGACACCAGGGGAAAAGTTAGTTATTTAGATGAAGATTCTGTTTGGTCCAGAAAGAACCGAGTTGGAAGCACCTGGAGAAACTATGATGGACAAAGCCAAAAGTGAGCTCTTCATTTTTTATTAATTTGGGAAGATGGGCTTAAATTTGCCAGTCTGGTCTGTCCCATCCTCCCCCCTCATACAGCAGCATATAAGTCTGTGGTAAAAATTAAACACACAGGTGAAAAATAAAAACACAGGGTAAAACTGTGAGGACACTACGTGAGTCTCACTGGAAGGTGGTGGGGAAATATTGAAGGATAGCCTGTGGAAGTACCTAAGATTTTTCTTTTTTGGTAAAATTATATATACACATGACAACAATAGTGTCTCTCTTAACTGGGTATCTTGCAGTCTGGGAAAGATCAGACCTTTCTGGTAGTAGAAATAGCCTGGTAGTACATGACCATCTTGACCAATTTTAGAGGCTTTCAGTAGGAGCTGTAGTTAGTGCAAGAACTAAATACAATTTGTTGTCTGATATACCAGTGGACCTACACTGACAAGGCTGAAGTTATAGCTGTCAAATATATTAGTAACATTGAAGAAAGCATTTTAAGGGTGGCAAGTGTTTCTGACTGGGATTAAAATGCAAAACATAACATTATTTCTTGCAGAAAGATGTTTGTTAAACTAAATTTGCTTATGAAAGGTATGGATTGACAGCCCTGAAGAGAGAAATACTCTTTTTATCCACGGAAAAGGTACAGCAGGATCGCAATCTTCCCATGCTGCCCTGGTAATGTGCTTTCACCCTGCCTTAGAGGGACAACCTAGAAGAATCTGAAGTAATTCAATGTCCATGTGTTAGACTCTTATTTAATCCTTACTTTTGATGGTTCCTGTCAGAACTATGGGTCATGGGGCAGGTCAATCCAGGGAAACTGATTCCACTTCCCTTATTTATAACATTTGAAAGAAAAGGGCACTTTATTTTATTAGCCCCACTTGGGAAAAAGTGTAGCAAGGGTAACTGTATTTCACTGGTCAAATATTGTAATTCAAGTTCTTCCTGAAATTAAGACCAGCAAACCATAATGGCTTAAGGATATAGCTGAAGGATTCTGTAAATTCTTTGGTATGGAGGCATACTTAAAGAGATCAGGACAGAGCAAGGATTTAGTTTCATGTCCTAGTTATTAATTGCTTCATTCCTGCACAACTCTTCAGTGGTCTGCCGTGGCTGCTCTCAGATCAAGAGTTCTGTACACTTCTTTATGTTGAATTCCATTGATGTGACCTGCTCCACTCCCCTGCTCATTCTTCTGATTCTCCCTGCACTGTCTCAACCTTCCTAGCCCTTCCCTCCAGTTCCCTGCAGTCTCTTCTCTCCCTGTCACAGCCCTTTTTTCCCTGTTGTTCCAGCTCCTATAATCTAAGTTCCTATTATACTCAATTCTTCCATTAGCAACTCCATGCAACGATTCCTCTAGCCATCAGCCTTACTATCCTCCTTCCCTCCACCTTCTAGTGGACTCTCCATACCCCATGCCACCCAAATCTCTCCTCTTTTCCACATGGCTGTGTCCAACACTCTTATAAACTCCTTTCTGCTTCATCTACCTCCTACTTCATCTACTACCTTCACCTTCATTGAGGTTTCAATATTAATCAATTAATTCAAAAAAGGAGATACTAAAGGAGCTATATGCAACATCTATTTAAAGCTCAAGGTTAGTCCATGGAATGACTGATTAATTTCAGTAGATTTTGGAACAGGCCCAGACTGCATTACATCCAGTAGGGCATTATAGAAAACATCCCCATACCACCTGTGGGTAGAGCTGGTCAGAAAAACATCAATGGACCCATATTCCACCAGAACATGTAGTTCTGTCAAAAACATTTTGAAAAACTGGGTCAATTTTGACAATTTTGTTTTGGGTAAAAAGGGGGGGGAAGTTCCAACAATGTCAAAATGTCTGGTTTTGACACATTGAGAATTAATATTTCAATATTGTGTTCTAAAACCACTTCTTGTTTAGATTTTTTTGTATTGTACTGTAAAATAATACAAACTAAAGAGACAAAATCAAAATTAAATGATTCTGTCAAAACTAAAAGTTTCAAATGGATTCTTTTTTTGTGGAATTTTCCTTCAGGGAGAATTTCAAAAATTTGTAGCTTTGCTCTGATTCAGAATGAAGCCAGATTTTGAAATCTCAAAATCCTTTCCAAAATGGAACTTCTGCCCTTGGCCCAGCTCTACTTAGCATTTTAAAATGGCTCTTGAGCAAATGTCTCATCTCCCTGACAAGATCCCTTTCCTCTATAGATCATAAAAAGCACAAGTGTTCTCTAAATTGAGAAGGAAAAACCCTGTGTTTACTTAAATGGACTAGCTGTCTACCCTTGAAATGTAATTTCATAATTGGTTTATTTACTTTGTTCTCAAGGATTGTTTTTCACAGTTTTATCACAGGGCTTCATCACATTCAATTAAAACGTTACTAACAAATCTCATCCACACATTAGCAATATTATATTATTTACCCAAAATGTTATGTGGCATTTTTACTAAAAATAAAATAAACCTGCTGAGTGTAAACAAAGTAGAGGGGGAAAATCTGTGACATATTTTCTGCACAACAGTTCAGACATAATAGATTAAAGTTTGCCAGGTGGTTTGAAATGTAAGTCTATGAATTGGAACAATTGCTTTGTTCCATTTCCTTTTGACAAGACACATCATAGTAGTGAAATTAAATTTAAGAACATCACAAGTGGAACAAATCTTAGCAATAAAAAACATTCAAAAAACATATACAGTGGTCCCTTGAAAAACTTTCCAGTTGCCTTCGATAAACGGTTGCCTCCACGCTTCTCATGTTGTCTATGAATTTTCCTTCAGGGAGAATTTCAAAATTTTGCGCCTTTGTTCTGATTCAGAATAGGCCAAATTTTGAAATTTCAAAATCCTTTGCAACATGGAACTTCTGTCCTTAGCACAGCTCTACTTAGCATTTTAAAATGGCTCTTGAGCAAATGTCTCATCTCCCCGACAAGCTCCCTTTCCTCTATAGATCATAAAAATCATCAGCTTAATACCTCATGCTTCTCAGCTGCACTGAATAAAATAAGGTTGAATCAAATAGTAATTGTGATGTTGGCAGATCAGATACCAGATCATGCCAAGGTCCTTAGGCCTCCCTGAACAAGGACAAATGCATATCTGGAAGTCTGGCTTACCTGTGTGTTAGCATTGTTAAAACAGAGGTTAAGTTGAGAAGAATGTGTTTAGTGTTTAGACTTGATGAGGTGCTTATAGGATGCTGCATGTATTGATCTCACTTACAACATCTGAAGCCCCGGTGATAAAGTTATATTGATTGCATTGTAAACCTCTGTACTTGTATAACTCACCAAACAGGAAAGAAGCCATAATTCATGTTCAGTGCTAGTCCTGCACACACGAAGGCCCATTCAAACCAAACGAGCCATTGTGAAACATCAGAGGACAAAGACTTTGCTGATTGCCCCACACACACCCAGGAAGAGGAGACCGGCACCAACACTTGTTCCATCAGTTTGATTTCTAGAGGAAGGGAATTCTGCTTGGAATTTGGAGGGGGCAATATTTCTAAGCATAAGCAAGGGATCCCCAAGCTGCTTAGCTTGGGTTAGCTCTAGAGGACATAGAAAGTTTGCATATCACAGCAGTTTCTATTACCTTTTGGAATCTAAGACTATAACTCATTTGTGCGTGTGTGTTTATCTGCTTTAATTTTATAAAGAATTCCTTTGTTTCCTTTTTCTTAGTTAATAAATCTGTAGTTAGTATTATAGGATTAGCTACAAGCATTGTGTTTTGTTTGAGACCTGAGGTACAATTGACCTGGGGTAAGTGTCTGATCATTTGGGACTGGGATTAACGCAAACATTGTTGTGACTTTTGCTATAAAGGACCATTTATCACAGAGGCAAGCTTGCCTGAGTGGCAAGATAGACTGGAGTACCCCAGAGGACAGTCTGTGACTCCATGTTCAGGCTGCTGTAGTGCTTGAGGAGTTCACACTTGATATTTGGTTGGTGAAATCTAAGTATTGAACACACAGTTTGGTGTTTGTATGCTGTATCTTAACTATCTGCCCTGAGATGGGTACTCATGATTGTGAGCCACTCTACACAGCTTGACAGTAATAACCAATTTACTTAGAGGCACAAGTGTTCTCTAAAACTGAGAAGAAAAAACCCTGTGTTTACTTAAATGGACTAGCTGTCTACCCTTGAAATGTAATTTCATAAATGGTTTATTTACTTTGTTCTCAAGGATTGTTTTTCACAGTTTTATCACTCACACAGGGTTCCATCACATTAAATTACAACGATACTAACAAATCTCACCCACACATTAGCAATATTACATTATTTACCCAAAACATTATGTGGCATTTTTACTAAAAATAAAATAAACCTGCTGAGTGTAAACAAAGTAGAGGGAAAAAAAATCTGTGACATATTTTCTGCACAACAGTTCAGACATCATAGATTAAATTTGCCAGGTGGTTTGAAATGTAAGTCTATGAATCGGAACAATTGCTTTGTTCCATTTCCTTTTGACAAGATGCGTCATAGTAGTGAAATTAAATTTTAAAACATCACAAGTGGAACAAAACTTAACAATAAATTACATATGTTTAAAGCCTAGAACAATTACCCTTCCCTCCTCCCCCTTTATGAGCACTTGCTGAGATGCTGGCTAGTACCTTAGTTATTTGGCTGAACTTTGAAGTGCTCTCTAGTTAGAAGTTTTCAGATTTGTAGCACAGCAACTGTTAAACTTTACAAACTTAATAAAATCAGTCAAGCAGTTATGAATATACTTTGCAAATTTTCAGATGATGCTGTTGAGATTATTTTGTTTATATAGATTTTAAAATGTGAGTATATTGCTATCACTGCTGCTTTACCTTAATATGAGCTTTGAAAAATAAATGAAATGATACTGAATGAATCTAAGTCCAAAACTGACTCTGGGCACTGATTTTTCTTTATATATTGATTGGATTGCAAACTAAAAATGGTACATAGTTAAGAGAGTTTATTGCTAGTCTCTAAGAAATCTGAGCTTTGACTTTTTCATATCTATTGTGCAAAAGACACACATTATAAATTAAAAAAAATAAAAAATAATTATACAAAATCCTCAATCAGCTATTAATAAAGTACTAAAATACACCTAAGAAATATATTTAAATGAGATTGAGCACGAGATCAGAGTCTCTAAGCAGTAAATCAACAAAACAATAGCCAGCTTCTCCTTCCCCCTCTCCCTCCACTACTACTGCTCTGTATACCTATAAGATATAGAGTCAAAGTAGTGACCAGCAAACTCCAGCAACACGTGATCTCTCCCAGCATCCTGGCAAGCTTCACAACAGGCTAAAATCAGAGGCACAGCATGGACATGCTAATAGCATTACAAGACGTCCCATTTGAAAAAGCATCCCTCTCCCCCAAAAAAGGCACTTAGGAGTATAAATCTATTGACTGTCAATGGGACTTTGGCGCCTACAAGCAAAGGATTACTGCCATATCTCAATGCTCATATTTCTTTTACTCCAGCTTTTGATTCTGTTGACCACAAAGTGATGTTGCTGATGTGCCTGCATGACTGGAGTAGATGGCACAGCACTAAAATAACTCCAATCAGTGTTCACCAGCAGGATCCAAAGAGAGGTGATGGCAATTACTCCTCTTCCCCAAGAACTTCCAACTGCAGGGTCCCACAGAGATTTGTCCTATCTCCCCTACTCTTCATGAGACCTTTTGGGAGAGATGGTGATAAGAGACAGGCAAGATAAATCACTCACTTAGCAGGGGAGTCAGAACAAGCACCTGGGTCTTTTAACTCTACAAACATAGGCCTCTGGCACTGGAGTTAAAGCACTCTCCTTGAGTGGCAAGTAATAGCAGGTTCTTTATCTTCTCAGTATGCCAACCATTAGAGGGTGATATCACACACACACACACACACACACACACACACACACACACACACACACACACACACACACACACACACACACACACACACACACACACTACAGTGCCACACAGCTTGAGGCCATTTCATTTAGTCTCAGATGCTATGGTGATGAATGTATTAGAAAACTCTGATTGCTACTGAAGTTGTCATAAGGTTCAAACTGTCTCTGCCAGTCTGGAGATTTGTCTGCATATAACCCAGCCTCTGACAAAACACTATATAGCACTGTTGGCAAAGACTGTGGTTTCTGCAGGTTCAAGTTGCCAGCACAGAAAGCAGGGGATTCTGCTTGACATGAAATGGGAGTTGGCCATGCCCCTTCACAGAAGTCTTCAACCCTAGAAACTAAAAAATACCCTTCAACTCCCATGATACACAGCTCATGTCTTACAAGGTTTGTGCCTCTGAATATGGAGTAGGACTTTTTCTGACTTCCCTGCATACTTAAAGAACTGCAATAGGAGTTATTCCCCATTCTGTACAACAATATTGAATTGGACATCAGCTCAATTAAAGAGAGAGAATTAAAAAAGGAAATTAAGCTACTACCTGATAATAAAAAATGCATTTCTACAAACAGAACCAATTACATACCTGAAAAACAATTAAGATTTTCAAACCACTAGTAATGCAAATCAAAGAAGAAAGGAATGCAATCTTACTAGTTCTATTAATTGGACTTCTAAATATAACTGTCAAGATAAATAAGATCTTAATTTATGTTCAGAAATAGAACCAGAATGAGCTACCGTTCAAAAAACATGTAGAGTGGTGCCTTGAAAAACTTTCCAGTTGCCTTTGATAAACAGTTGCTTCCATACTTCTCATGTTGTCTATATATTTGCAGTACTTAGTTACCTCAGTCCTTGAAACATTCTCAATGCACTCCCTTGTAAGAAGGGGAAGCTATGGAAAATACTTGTAATATTGAGGTAACTGTGTTTAGTTACATAAGGAAACAATGGTATGTTTTTAAAGGCCCACCTCTATCTGCAATAGAGAAGGAAGTCCAGAGGAAAGAGCTGGGTAGAAAATATTCAGTGTGCTCTATTCCTACCTTTCCTTTATCAAAAAGAAGTTAAATATTCTGTTGCATGCTATCTTTACCAAAGTTGACAGGGAATGTTAAACTGCGGATAGAATCTGATGTTGGACATCACCATCCTCCCTTAATGCAAAGAAGTCTATACTCATTTGAGTGTGTCAGCTCATAACACACATATCTCCTGTGGCAGCACTCTGCTTCACAGGGGTAGAGCGGTGTGAGCCTCAGGGAACCAGTTCTAGCTCCTTGATTCTAATAGCTGGCCCGGGGCCCCAAGACCACTTAGCGCTGCTTACAGGCAGCTCTCAATTCTACCATAGGCCTCAATTGACCTTATGCCAGTGGAGGATAGGCATAGTGAAATGGAGCCTTATCATCTGCAGTCTTACCCTACTCATGAAGGGCTAGTGGGATGGGAAACAGAGACAAAGGTCTGGCAATGGTACAGACATTCCAGAAAGGCGTTCCCCGTGATTAGGGCACAAAGGGGTCATAAAGAGGTTTAACAATCTGGCCCATAATATTCTTTTGTACTAATTTTTTTCTAAACAGAGCTTATATTTCAACCATTGGCAGGGAGTGCTGCAAATTTATGACACTCTACAGGAGACCTAGAGATAATGGAAAAGATGGAAATAGAAAGTTCGCTTGCAAAACTTGGGTAAAGGAGACTCATAGTAGAGACCATGGTCACTAGCTTTGTCTTTTGTGGGTTTTCATTTCTTTAAAACCTTTTGCATGGGGCTGAGGAAATGAGAATTCCATAAGGATATGGCTTTAATGAGTGCGAGAAATTAGAATAAGGTTTCATTGGTAGCGTTTGAAGTTATGTAGTAAAAAGTATGATGACAATACTTATGCACTAGTGAGTCAAAATGCTGTAGTCCCACTATACCGTGTTTCCATATCAGAGCTAAAACTATTTCCTAATTCAATGAAAATAGCATAATTCAAGTATAGGGAAAAGATGTAATATTTTATAATATTTCTTCTACAACAGTGAAATGAAATGACTGAACCACTGCGCACAGCCATCATCTGTGTAATATGTTTTATTAGGCAGGTACCTTTGTCATCTGATTTATTATTTCTCTGTTTGTACTTTCCTGTCACATAGCTCCAGACTCTTTTTTTCCTCTCCGGAAAGCCCCAACCAGGTCTTATTATGGGCAACACCAGTTAGTTTCTGTCAGTTCCCACTATAATAGCTGTTGTGATGTGTTAGTCAAGAAAAACCGGCATCAGTATATCCTAATGCACAGTCAGCCTACCTGCCGGAATCTTTTCCCTCCCTTCCATAAGTGTGATAATTAGTTTGAGTGACCAAAGATCGTTCCCTTACACCTGCTTCAGAACAGATAAAACAAAGAGCACACTGATTGCAAGCATTAAATTAAAAACAGCAGCATGTCCACTTAAAGATCAGCCATGATTTCAATGGCTTGAACACATAAATGAGTAAATAGTCCATTCAATGAATCCTTTTCCTCTATTGGCAGCAACAACCCTTTCTTACCCTCATATGCTATTTGTTTTATGGATTGTTAGTTTAGTTTATAGGGGTTATATGGTAGTTGTAGCTTTATGGTTTTATTGTATGTATTAATTATTATAATGCTGCAACTCCCTTGGCAGGGAGTCACTATGTTGTACTATTAAAATTACTATTTATTAAAAAGGCAGTAGGGGATTAAATGCTCCACACTTTACTCTCCAAAGTAAAAAGAAGTGATTCATGCCAGTTTGGTAACATAGTTCACTGAAATGTCCAAAGATCAGAGCACCTGTTCTATTCCCTCCTCCTCTCTGGGGTTGGAGGATCTTGGTGGTGAGGTTTGTACTTCTGGAGAAGGGGGAAGTTTTATTCCTCTGAGCTAAAATTTCCTAAAATACACTCTTGGGAACAGAATGAGCTCTTGTATCATTTACTTTGCAGTGGGAACATCGCAGACACAACTGATGTTAGCTATAGCTGTAGACACATAGGTCTTGTAAAACCATCAGTGCTACTAAAATGTCTTCTGTTATTATTGCAACTAGCTCATTTTCCCCCCACTCTATTCTCTCAAAGTTAAAAAAACTCAAAAGTCCTCGTTATAATATACTCTAGATATATAAATTAATTAAAGAAATATACTCAAAGTCTGGGATTCCACTGAATTATTCACTCATTCCTGTCATACTTTCTGTTACTAATTAATTCCACTGAATACTACTATTGAATCTCTATTGCTGGGTAGCAGTTGTGTGAATGGGCAATTATACCACTCAATTTTCTAAACTCACTTCTGCATCACCTGTTCATCATGCCATGTTAGTAAATTTAATGAAGCATGAAGAGTGCAGGCCCATAGCAGAAGGAATTTATTTTTATTTCACAGTTAATATTTTTTATTAGTGGTGAGTGAGCCTGCAAAAGCATGGCTTCTAGCTTCAAATGAAGCCTGAACTTCTCTTCCTTGGCTGGAGGCAAAATGCAGTTGAGCTGGGCGAAACAGCATCTCTGTCAAATCCAAAACTGAATTCTGTGATTCAGTTTGTATTGCTCCAGTTTTTGTTCTCAATTGTTTTCCGTGGAAATTCTCTTTTCTAAAGGCTAGGCCAGTGGGAAGCTAATAGTACTGCTACTGATCAGCTTCTTACATCTACAGTGTGCATAGCTAATCTACGTCAAAGCATGATTATATTATTTTTACCTTATCATGTCTCTTCTTTCACCTTCTTTCGCCCCCTTCCTTTGTTTTAGTTTTGTTTCATGCATATTGTATCTTGATTTAAGATGCTAGGCGTTTTGGAGAAGACATTGTCTTTCTCTGTAAATCTGTATTACAGATCTTGTTGGGGCTTCTGGTGCTACTATAATAGAAATTATTAACTAAACACAACCTATTAAAAATTATAATTTCTAGAATAGCATTTTTCCATTTTGTAGTGGAGGTAGCAATAATATAGTAGTCTGGACTGGCTATCTTTCTCCCATGTTACACCAATGCTCTCTGTAGCCCAGAGACACAGTCTATTCTTCCACAACAGGCATATCAATTGAATCACTAAATTATGGCAGTCTCATCTCCACTGACTAGCCTCACAGCATATTAGAGATTGTTTGTAAGTGGCCCAGCTGAAGGTGTCAAGTACTGTCCACTGTCTTTCTGGGTTTGAATGGAGTCATGCAGGGAGATATTCTGTATGGCAGAGTGCTGTTCACAGAGATGGTCTATTCTATAAAGAATGGAATTTCACCTCATTAAACCCTCCTTTATCTATTGGCAGGGAAATATAATGTGCAGCAGAAGTTTTTAGAGACCACGATGGACAGTTTGTTAAAATGGTCTTAGATCTTGCAGGCCCTGGGCACAATGCACCCATATATCACTTTCCAAAAAACTCTTTCATGAGTGCACAGGTCATATGTGTGAAATGGTCCCTTCACTCAATGCCTTCATCACATTCTGCCCAATGAGAAGAGAGGAGGGTGTCAACCAATCATTGACAGCAAGCAGTTCCTCTAATATATTGCAAGCAAGTTGTTGCTTCTTGCATTGATACATGGACATTGGTGTGCAGGTGAATGTTTACATTGTTACTGCTCAGGTTCTCCTACTGTGCTGTGATGAATATGTAATCTGGGGCTTGCCCATAGTCAAATGTACTGTAACAGAGTTATTGTGCTGGTTGGGTCTCTATGTGTGTGACACATCCACAGATAACCCCTAAAGGGTGAGGCTCCTCCCAAAGGGTAAGGATCCCTGACTCAGGAAGTAACCCTGAGAGGAAGGTCAAGGGAAGTGTTGCTCCCTGTCTGGGAAGGGTGGAGTCAACAGCACCAACAGGAGGAGGGGAGCTGCTTCTCCTTTTACGGTATCAATATATACTGTGTATGCCAGGGTCATCATTCCAGGGACTGAGTCTGCTTGTGCTAACCCACACAAAGGAGAGTGTGAGGTCACATAAAAGTACCCTCACAATTCCCAAGGGCATGCTGTACTGTGGTCAGGGCCGGCCCTACCTTTTTGGTCGCCCCAAGCAAAAAAAAACAAACCCACAAGCGCCACCCTCCGCCCCAACGCCGGCCAAAACACCCCCCCCAACAACGCCGCCCCGCCAAAACGCCGGGGGGGCCAGCGGGGAGGGTGGCATGCCCGTCGCCCCGCTGCCCCAGCTGGGGCGCCGGTGGGGAGCGGAGCGTGCCTGCTGCCCCGCTGCCTCGGCCGGGGCGCCGGCGGGGAGCAGAGCGCGCCTGCCGCCCCGCTGCCCCGGTCAGGGTGCCGGCGGGAGCGTGGCACCGTGCACGCCAGCGGCCCTGCTCCCCCGGCAGGGGCACCAGAGGAAGATTAGGTTTTTTTGTAAATTTAAAACAAAAAAAAACCGTTGAGTGCCGCCCCCCTCCAGGTGCTGCCCCAAGCACGTGCTTGGTAGGCTGGTGCCTGGAGCTGGCCCTGACTGTGGTCTTCCTCGCCCAGCACTGATCTGGCACAGCTATTTTTGGAAAACAACAAAAGTGGCTTGGGCCCTGCTACTTTGGAGCAACAACAGCCATCAGCTGACAGAAACCTTTGTTCCTCAAGTGAGAGAATGAAAATGGAGTAATCACTAGTGTTTCCATGTGGGCAGCATTCAGGAATTCAGCATTCTAGGGTGTTTTGGGTTGTAAATTTGATTCTCTCAAAGTTTTAAGCAAGTGCCTGTTTGAATTCTGATTAGGGTGACCAGACATCCCGTTTTTAAAGGGACAGTCCTGTATTTTAGCCCTCCTGCAGGTGTCTTTAAATTGTCCCCTATTTTCTGTTTCCCCCCTCATCAGTACAGGTGGGTCCTGCTGCTGGCTGGATCCCTGCTTGCCAGCCATCCGCCCACCAGCGGTGAGTGGTGGGGGGTCCAGTGGCTGATGCTGGGGATGGGTGTGCAAGGCTGGTGGCAGAGCAAAGCTGCAGCATGTGGGGCTGGCTGCTCCTCTGCTGGTGCATTAGCGCAGCCCCCACTGTATGCTGGCTCTTGGCCAGCAGGGCCCTGCCCCCTGTCCCATTTCCGTCCGGCTGTGACTGCGCGTTGTGGTGGCTTGTGACTGCACGCATACTCCAGTCAGCAACCGGTTACGTGTCGCCTCTGCTGCCCATCCATCAGCCCTTTACATGCTCCCCCGCTTTCTGTCCTCTCCCTGCTTTGCCCCTTCACCTGCTCCCCTTAGCCCCGCTGTTCCTCCATATCTCCCCCCACACACACACCCGGCGGGGTGCGTCCCACTCCCAACACTATGCGGAGAACCAGTCCCTGGTCCGAGTGCTCAGATTACCAACAGCTGACAGGCTCTTTCCTTCCCCCAAAGGGGAAGCCTCTCCACCCCTCAGCTAAGCTCTGGAGTGGTGGTGGGGGAGGGAAGTGATTTCCAGCCTGTTCATGCCTCGACTCTGCAGGCTCCATCGCACCCTCTTCACACACACCCTGCCCTGGGTCATGCCCCCCAGGGAGTGCGGGGCTGCTCTGTTCCCTAGGCACCCTCCCCTGCTGAGCCACCTTTCTGGCAAGGTTCACTGAAGCCTCTGCAGTCAGGTTCCCTGGGCCCTGGTGCACAATGCGTCATTAGGGCTTAACTTGTTCCTGCCCATGCTGTAGTGAGGGGACAGGAGGCAGCTGGGTTATGTCGGTGGCTAGCAGCAGCCTGGAGGTGTTAGCTGCCTTTTGACACTATGCAGGCAGGAAGGGACGGGAGCTGCTTCCAGCCATGGGGTGGGGTGGGGTGGGTAGGAGATGAGCTCTGCAAAGACACGGGCCAGATCATTCCTTCCCCACCTCCTCCTCCTCTGCATCTGTGAGCAGCTCCCTCCCGCACAATGCTGAAAGGCTGCTGCTGGCCACATTCTGGTGTGAACCCTGGCAGAAATCAGGGGAGGGGGGCCATGTGACCCTACGTGCCCCCCACATGTTGCCTCGGGAAGAGGCGGCACCAGGTACCAGGAGAGGCGGGTCTGTCCCAGGGTCCCAGTCAGGCATAGAGGGTGGAGAGCGCCGGGCAGGGATGGTTGGGTTGGTCAGTCACCCCCCCCGACCCCCATGTGAAAGAGGTATACAGGAGTGTGTATCTGTGTCATCTCGCTCCTTGTGAAACCTAAAGCCTTAAAGATGAGAAGGTAAATTAAAAGGATCCAGCTACGCAGTATTTCTTTTTAACAGGGGCTCAGTCAACGTGATGTTAATTTGAACATTTGTACTGCATAGTTCTTATTGATTGCGATTGAACTCGCTTGAATATGAGTAATTTTACCAGGTGTCCCGTAGTCAGCACAGGGAAATATGGTCACCCTAGTTCTGATCAGACTGTTTTGATTAAGGTGTCTGTCTCCTCAATAATGGCTGCACTTTGCTGCAGGAAGAACAGGTACATAGTGTTGAGAAGGGCTCTTCTACATCTGTGAGACACTGCTGATATATGTATATATGTGTGATAATGCTCCATGGGATTTGTGTATATCAGGTACATGATGGCTGGGCATTGCATTCAATGTTGTTTCACACCTGACAAATTGCCCAACCGATATCATTGGAATCAAGGTAAAAAACCTACCAAATCTATGATTTTGATTCTTGAGCTGGCTCTAGTGTAATCCATGAACCTCCTGGTGGTTGTTGCTTAGAGTACTAATAAGAGCACCATGAGAATCTCCCCCATGACTCTTGCTATTGCTTGTGCCCCACCCCAAGTGTTCCACTAGCAGTAGCCTCTTTTATCTCCTTCGGAATGGCAGGTATACAGTCTCATGCCACACAGCTGAAGTATGTTAGCTGGATAATATGGTGAGCTGGTGGTGATTGGCCTCTGCTAACACCTGCCTAAGACCACCTCACACAGGCCCACATACTCCTCTGTCATCATGTGACTAAGCTGAACATTCAAGTCAAATCATAGCAATTATATGAATAAACAGGAAAAGTACAATATTTTTTAAAAGTGGACCAGCTAACATGCTGATTTTTTGTGTGTAGTCTTTTTGTAGGAATTTTTTGGAAAAATCAAAGTCTATGGGAAAATGTGGCTTTGAAAAAGGCCTATTTTTTATTGAAGTATTAGAAATTTCTGTTGAGCTGTGATGCTGGCAATGTGTCATATCATAAATCTGTCATCACAATTTTATTTCTGCCCAACTGAACCAGCAAACATTTAGGCTTTGGCAGGCTTAACACAACCAGGTCAGGCTAATGGAGCTTTAACCAAACATTTACTGAACCCTAATTCCTACTAATTGGGAAGTGGGGCAGAGGGAATCCAAAAACATAATGGAGAATGAATGAATCACATGACTGCTAATATTCCTGCAATCTGTAATACTTAGATCTTCTTTTCTGAAGTCACCCTTGTAAGACAGAACAGTCGAATGAAAACAGGAAACAACCTGTTGAGGTAGTAAATTGCTGTTGAAAAAAAGTTGAAGTTAATAAATACATAAAAGTTTTAGAGTTTTAATCATAATTATGCTTATCTTTTACATTGTTTTCCTTATGTGCTAATTGCAAACAAAAGTCCCTTTTTCTCTTTCATATCTGATCCTTTTAAAGCTATTTTTTTAAAAAAAATCCTACAACAATTTCCTGCTGGGCCACTTCCAATCTTCTGCTGCACTGATGAAAGTAGGGAGGTGTAAAATGGAAGTTGCTATGTTAGCTAGTCTACTACATATTACGGAAATGAAGGCTTTTACAGGGAACCCATTTGTATTCACTCTGGATTTCAAAATTATTTCCATCCCCTGACAGCTTTTGGAATCTATGTTGCTATAAATGGAGGATTGCAGATGTGAGGGGAGCCTGCCAAGAGTCTGGAAAAGTGGCAGAAGCTGGTGTTGTCTGGTTTGATCAGGAAAGGGTTGACAATCGAGCAGTGAAACAACCCTTTTTGTGTGATAAGACATATTTTCATTAATAGAGTATTAGTATGTATGATCTTTATTCATTTTGAATCTTGAATACAAGTATACTCATTAGCTTATGTACTGTAGCCTGGAAAGATTCGCTGCAATGGCAGATCAGCATAGAACATGACAACAGAGTAGACCTGTTCTGGAATAGTACAGAGATGGTATTTAGTTTTATCATACTCTAGTTCTTATAAATCCAACTGGTTGTTTTCTATTTTTGGAAAGCTGGAAACTGTGCCTTCTTGTCTGTTTGGAAAACACATAGCACGTTCATAGACATTACAAGAAGTAAATTATAATTACAACAAACTTAATCATAATTTGTCTTTTAATTTAGTATTCAATTGAATTCAGAGGTATAAATATTGCCAATACTTTCCCAATAAGTAAGCCAAAATACATACTTCAAAACTTCTCATTTCTTTAGTTGCCTATTGAATAGCCTTTTCGTTGTAGCCTGTGACAGGTAGGGACATTATAGATTCAGGATGTTGAAAAGAACTTTACTTTGTATCTAGTGAAAGTTAATCTTAGGCTTCTTTGCCTTATGGTCATTAGTTGGTACGTGTTTCTGGGCAGCAGCTTCGGGAACAATTTTGACTTCACACTGATGTAAATTAGAAATAACACTATTACAGTCAATGAAACTACTTGTAATAATGGTGTGAGATTAGAAACAGGCCAATTGTCTTATTATTATCTAAATAATTTAGCAGACTTGACAACTTAATAATTAATAAATTATTATTATTATGGCCTACTGCCATACCACCTAACGTAAAATGGCTATCCATACCAGCTCTCATTAGCTAAGAACAGGCAGGCTGGATTAATGTGGGATGGGAGACATTCAAGGACACCTGGGTAGTACAGGCAGTGGTTTTGATAAGCCATCAGGTGTAATACTCTGTCCCCCCCCCCCGTGTTGGTACTTAACCAATGTCCCAGAAAGGTGGTAGAAATACTATGAGTCTGGAACTATCCTGTTTTGGATCCGACATAACATTTAGATCCTGATCATTTCAATAAAGTTTTCATGGAACTTTTTGTAACAGTAGGAACATTAACCCCACAGTTAAGCTTGGACAGTGAAGCTCTACTTACCTGCATTTCCTCCAAACCACAACAGTATACAGCATTCTTTTCTTTCTGTCCTAGCCTGTTAGGTAGTGTTGCTTTATATGTTGTTGAAGAGTCACAACATTCCAACTAGAGCTGGCTGAATTTCAGTGATGGCATAAATGTTTTTGAAGTTTGTAAAATACTTTGGGATCCTTTGAGTTGAATGACACTACAAGAAATATAAAATACTTTTATCAAGATGTCAGAAATAATGTCCAGAAAATTTTTCATTAATTCAGCAGCAGCTAAATACTAGTGCTGATCAGAGTTTAACATTTTTGTCTGGAAAAAATCAAAATTTGAAAAATGATGTGTATATAAATGTAATTAAAAGTGTTCTAACAATGTATCTCAAAGAAAAATTTGGTCTTTTTACCCTTTTCCATAAAATTCAAAATGAAAAGTCTTTTCGAATAGAAAAATAAAAATTTGTTATTTCAAAAGAGTCATAATGAAATGTTTCATTTTTTCAGATTTTTGTTTGTTTGATTTATTTGTTTTTATGCTAACAATTCTGCAAATACAAACACAAATTCATTAATGTGCATTTTTCAATTACAAAATATTTCATCTATAAAAATTAATCCAGTTGTCTACATACACTATATAACAATAAAGGGATTGTGCATAAAGCTATAATCTTGGAGTCTTGGTATGAACCACTAATTAACTAAGTGCTGAGATGTATGACTAACTTTCCAAACACAAGATGGTGGACATGTTATATATTTACATGCCATTGCATACTCTGCATTTGCTTGCCTCAGCTACAAAGTTTGAGGTGTTCATATTTGGATTTTGGACTGAAGCCTGAAACCAAGTTCTGTTATGTTTCAGATACATGGGAGGGGTTTGGGGCCCGAATAGTGATATGTATTTAATTGGAGTACAATTATGGCTTCAAAATTGGCTGAACCTTGATGAAAACTACAGTAATATAATTCCCTTTTCTCAGACCCTAGACCTGAGCTATTGTAATATTAGAACACATAATCCCAACTAAATTTATAAAATGATAGGGTCTAAATTAGTTGGTACCATTCAAGAAAGAAATCTTGGAGTCATCATGGATAGTTCCCTGAAAACATCTGCTCAATATGCAGTAGCAGTCAAAAAAGATAACAGTGTTAGGACCCATGAGAAAAGAGCTAGATAATAAGACAGAAAATATTATAATGCCACTATCAAAATCCATGGTATGCCCACATCTTGAATACTGCATGCAGTTCTGGTCACCTCATCTCAAAAAAAGATATATTAGAATTGGAAAAAGTACAGAGAAGGGCAACAAAAATGATTAGGGATATAGAACTGCTTCCATAGGTGAAAAGATTAAAAAGACTAGAACTGTTCATCTTAGAAAAGAGATGACTAAGGGGGGATATGATAGAGATCTATAAAATTTAAAATTATGAATGGTGTGGAGAGAGTGAATAAGAAAGTGTTATTTATCCTTTCACATAACACAAGAACCAGGGGTCACCCAATGAAATTAATAGGAAGTACTTCTTGACACAATACACACTCAACCTGTGGAACTTGTTGCCAGGGTATGTTGTGAAGGCCAAAAGTATAACTGGATTAAAAAAAATAACTAAATTCATGGACAATAGGTCCATTAATAGGTAGTAGTCAAGATGGTCAGGGATGCAGTCCCATGCTCGAGGTGTCCCAAAATTTCTGACTGCCAGAAGCTGGGAGTGGGTGACAGGGAATGGGTCACTTGATGGTTGCCTGTTCATTCCCTCTGAAGCATCTGGCATTGGCCACTCTTGGAAGACATGATACTGGGCTAGATGGACCATTGGTCTGACCCAGAATAGCCATTCTTATGTTCTTAAAGCATCATTCAGTACTGCTATTCTCCTTTTTACTTTTTTCATTGATTTTATGGGGTTTTTTAAACAACAACAACATGATTTTACTGAATATGAATGAATCCCAATGTGAGGCCCCAGAATATAGATAGAAATGTCGAGACTTACACACATCCCTAGTGTATACAACCTACTATAAGTAGTTGAAAAAAACAAAATATAAATATGACTTTGGTGGCTCTACATCCACAGAGCATTCATGTAAAAGTGCCTTTATGCAACTGTTAAATATTTACAATAGTGGTTTAAACAATACTACCGACCTTAATTTGATTATATGTGTTTGATTATAAGACATTTTGAACATTAAATGCACATTTTAAATGCTATGTATTATAACTGTTGCTTTCTAAAGTAGTGTAAACATGTCCATACTTGCTCAACACTAAAAAAGGTTCAAATTCTCATTTCATTGTATGTTTAAACAGCTGTTAAATAATATGTAAAGAAACTAATGAAATGTCATTAAATTAGAATAAAAACCCCTCATCCTAATTAATAATGAATACAGAGATTAACAAAGAGATTCAGCTTTCTCAAATTGTTCCTAGAGTGATGTACTATAAAATCCTAATCCCCAGTGAAGAGACCCCCCTGACTTTAGTAAGCTCTGGATCAGGCCCAAAGTGCAAACAGAATTCTTAACCTTTAATGGTACCATAGCAGATACCTGGCACAGCAAAGTCACTTTTTCCTTGTGTGATGGGGTGTGTGCCTAGGGTGACCAGATAGCAAGTGTGACAAAGTGGGATGGGGTAGCGGGCAATAGGAGCATATATAAGAAAAAGCCCCAAATATTGGGAGTGTCCCTATAAAATTGGGACATGTGGTCACCCTCTCTGTGTGCCCCACACGGGCATGTAAGGGGTTAATAGAGACGGCAGAGCAGGGTCACTCACTGCCTAGAGCTCAAGGAGGGAGGACTGGGTTCCTAGCAGGTGGATGGAAGCTAGCACCGTGGATGGAGCAGTTGCTGGTAAGGACTGGAGGAGCGAGAGGATGCTCCTTGCAGGCTGCTAGGACTGAGGCCCTGAGGTAAGGGTGAAGAAGGTGCTGGGGCTGCGGGGAAGTGGCTCTAGGAAATATACAGAGAAGTTGGAGGAGACGCAGCACGTAGGTGCCATCTACAGGGTCCCTGGGTTGGGACCCAGAGTAGTGGGTGAGATTGGGTCCCCCCAACTCGCCACTGAGGAAGTGGTTGGACACTTGCAGTGCCGTACTAAACTCTGGAAGCAGGAAGCACAGATGGTGACACAGCTGGAGGACCATATCATGAAGAGGATGCGATGGTCCCTGGAGTGATGCAGGCTAGAGAGCAGTGGGTGGGGCACTATCTGGAGAGGGTTACTGACCTGAGGAGCTAATCCCCAAGATGGCCATCAGGAGGCACTAGTGTGGTGAGTGGACCTCTGTCACACCCTGCAGAACAATGTGTCTATGAACAAAGGTTTTATTCACTGAAACTACTGAGGAGTTTCACTCTACTTTACTATAAATAGATTTTCACTATAGTCAAGGTCACTTCAAAGACACTCAACTGTTTGCAAATAAGCAAGCTGCTCTGCAGTTTCAAAAATATTTCAGCAAGTGGTTGAATTGTGTGACGGTGTACCCCATAAAGCTTTATGGCGAGAGGCTTATAAACGTATACATGATGTAACTGGAATATGTTTTATGCTATAGATATGTGCCATGTAACATATCTCTGTGAAAGTTATGACCTACTGAATTTATTCCTCCCGTTTGTATGCATGTATCATTGGTGTAGTAGAAGTTATGAATATTGGCTGTATTTCCTGAGAAAGGAATGTGCAGGTTAAGTGCCCAATCAAGAAACACTTAACAGTGGTTCAGTGGTAAATAGGACCAATGGTCAATGATGGGATGTTAGAAGTTACTACAGAGAACTTTTTCCTGGGTGTCTGGCTGGTGAGTCTTGTCCACATGCTCGGGGTTCAGCTGATCGCCATATTTGGGGTCAGGAAGGAATTTTCCTCCAGGGTAGATTGGCAGAGGCCCTGGAGGTTTTTTGCCTTCCTCTGCAGCATGGGGCACGGGTCACTTACCGGAGGATTCTCTGCATCTTGAAGTCTTTAAACCATGATTTGAGGACTTCAATAGCTGAGACATAGGTGAGAGGATTATTCCAGGAGTGGGTGGGTGAGATTCTGTGGCCTGCATTGTGCAGGAGGTCAGACTAGATGATCATAATGGTCCCTTCTGACCTTAAAGTCTATGAGTCTATGAGTCTATGAGAACAGACAACACCGTCACAAATTGTACTTACAACTAATGGCCTTATTTTTAAAATTGGCTGGATGCAATTACAGGCATATATTTGCACCTAATTCATGCATGCAAAGTGATACCTATGCCAAGATTTTCAAACTTGATTTGCCTAATGCTAATATGTATTTGGTTTGGTTTTCAGAGGTGCTAATCATGCACAGCTCTTATTGAAATCAAGAGGAGCAACTGGTGCTGCTTTGGCCCTAAATTTTAAAATGGCTAATATCTAGGCTGGGTGGTGGTGAGTTATATTCAGAACACATTGGCTGGGCTGAGGGACCAGTGGGGAATGTTATAGTTCTTTATAGATTTGAAAGGAGGATGGTCTGGTGGATAGAGCACTCACCTAGAACTTGGGAAGCCAGGCTTCAAGTCCCTACTCTACCAAAGACGTCCTGTCTAACTGTAAGCAAGTCAGTAAGCTACTCTTTGCATGAATTCCCCATTTGTAGTACTTTTTTCCTACCTTCCAGGCATATTGTGAGGATTAATATACTAAAAATTGAGGGGAAAGATAATAGACTAATAGGGGTCATAAAAATTATCTTATCTAGATTAATATCTATCAAGTTATGTTCATAGCTGGCCTATATAATATGTGTTCTTATTACTGCTAGCCTCTATCCTTCCCACCCACTAATTGTCACACTCATTTGTTGTGCTTTGTTTTATATTAGGCTCTTATCTGCAAACTCTTAAACATAGGGTTGACTTCCTCATGTGAGTGGATACAGTAGCAGCCAGATTAATTCTAATATGGTAATTTCCTATGCAAATGTCTCATTGATTTAGAGGGACAATTCAGTTCAGTATATATGTGTTTGCATGATTGGAATCTTAAACTATAAGCTCTTTAGGGCAGCAACCCTGTCTTTCTATATGTTTGTAGAGCACCCTACCATGATGAAGCTGCACACTTGATTGGGGACTTTGGACACCATATTACTACTACTACTACTAATAGAAGTAATATTGGTCATGCTTTGTCTAATAAATAGAAAAAGTTAAGTGAGAGTCTCTGACCTTTTATATATTTGGTAGGATCAAATTCACAAAGACTCTTTAAAAATGTACCAGCAACACACAGGGAAATGTATAGTTGTATTTCTGGTGGCATGAAAATACAAATATCTGTGCGTGCAAACCCATGTCTTTGGTTGAACAAAAGTATGTACTCAGAAGCCTGTTGAAATTGATCCATGATGACTTTCCAATTTATTTCGATAGTTGCTTTTTTTCTCCCAAAGTCCAGTTAGTGAGGTTATGTATATTATGTATAGCAGAGAAAATATTTATTTAATCAATATAGGCTAAACCTGGGGAATGGGATATGTATAAATGTGTTATATACAGTTCAGGCTACACATTTATAATGTATTTTTGCAATCAAATGACATAATGCAAGTAAACATCTGTGACTATGGGAACAGTAACATTGTTTTAGTGTATTTTATTATCTTCTGTCCTATCATGTTATTTCTTTAAAGAGTACAGTATCTATAAGCATTAAGTGTAGTGTCAATAATCATGAAGTACAGGGTTTTTTGTTTTGGCAGTTGAAAAATATAGAGGGATTAAAGGAATAGCCATATTACTAGCAAGCCACTCACATTTATCATCACACCAGGCTGACATTGTGGAGGGGAGTCTCAATCTGTATTTAATTAAACTTCTTATTTTTCTTCAAATGAAAGTTCAGGGGACGTGAGGGTAAAGTAAGAGGAAATGTGGACTGCAGTTGCATTTAGCATAATACATTCATGACTCCTCAGTATTGGAAGGACTCCAGTGCCAAATGACTGACAATTTAAAAAAAAAAAAAAAAAAAGACTCACTCCATGTTTTCCCCAAGGTTGTTTTGTCTTAGAGGAAGCCAGAGTTTATTTTCTCCTGTATTTACTTGGGTGGAATCAAAATTGGAATAACCTTGCTTGGAAATAAAGCTTCAAGTCATAGTCTTAAAACAAACTAAATGAGATTAAATAAAGTCTTCACAAAAATACAGCAGAAGCAAGATTAATCCTAATGGAGAAATTTGCCATGCATTCTATGAATGTACATGCTCCTCCCCGCTCCAACCCCCCCACAGCCTAAGCACCAGCACATTTCAAACCTTTGTGGAACTCAAACAATCAACATGGATGGGGAAAAAAATTAATGGCATTTCTGAGGAGAGAAATCAAATTTACTTTCTCAAAGTAAACACAGCTACGTTATGAGCTGTATTGGATTACTACCTAAAGGATAAAACAGTAGAAACATATTCTGATTCTATCAAAATACTACAAATATTGTAGTATTCAGATGAAAACATTGTGAATATAATATTTTTCCCATGTAACATATTTAATCCAAGGTCCTCAGAGTGTTTTATAAGCATTAAATAAACTTCATAATGATTTTGTGAGTTAGGCAAATATTTTCATCACTATTTTTCAGAAATCAGGGTGGGTTCTGGTCCCGTCAAAGAAATTAACTAGCTCAGGTTGCCTCTGTCATGAGTACTGCCCCAGTTAGCACCCACTATCTAACCCCTCTTCTAGGTACTAGGGCCCATCCCAGTGTCACCTTAGATATATGTTTTGGGGAATACTGATGATCCATCCCTTCCATTCTCTCATGGATGCAGGTGTTTCCTCCCGAATATCCCATCATGGAGGATCTGACAGGATTGTCAGGATGAATTGCCTTGATGCCGCCATCTCCTTTCCAAGAGCAGCAAGGAGTTGCCAATCCCATTCTCTACAAACAGTGCAAGCTCCAGTCTGTGTAAGCCACAGGAACCTAGCCCTGAAAGGTTCATTCACTTCTCATAACAGGAACAGTGAGACTGCAGTGAGTTCCCAAAAATCAGACAGCAAGAGGGAGGAAATTGAGACACAGGTCAACATTTTCAAGCTTAGTCTCCTACATCCAGGGCCGGATTAAGACCTTTAGAGGCCCTAAGCACTGAAAAGATTATGGGGCCCCCCCATATGTAATTCAAAATAAAAACAATACTATACCATAGAATAAAATTTTATTTTTCGAAATGACACAAAACTTACATGTATGCTGAAATTAAAATAGCTTCTTTCTAGATTTTCTGATTGGAAAATTCTGGATAAGTTCATCAAAGCTGACTCGACGAAGCATGTCTGCTTCCATACACAATAGGGAAAGTGAATCAAGTCTGTCCTGGCACATTGTTGTTCTCTGAGGGTTTTTTATTCATTTCAGCTGAGAAAAAGAGCGTTCTGCGGAGAAGTTAGTAATCATCAATGTTAGAAAAATACGTAGTGCGATCTCTACATTTGGAAATACACATTGTATTGTGTCTTTCAATATTGTGTCATGAAGATCAATGTGACTGAATTTCATTTTTCCTGTTTTATTAAACTTTGCGCGCATATAACAGTGGAACTACCATACTTCTCCACAGAGATTCATGTTCAAGTCAACAGGGTATGAGTCAACTAGCTTTTGGGAACCTTGTGAATATTGTTCGTCAGATAAGTCCAAATCATTTAGAAAATAAAATCTACTTGATACTTCTTTGTACACTTCATCTCTCCTCTTCATATGAGCTTCAAGTGTATCAATTATAGCATAGTAAGTAGATAGGTGAAATTTGTCTCTAGAATTCAATGCTGTTTCTGTTGCACTGCTATCATTTGCTTGTTTTTTCCTGATTCGCTTGCGGGACTGGGCTTCTTTGTAGTTAGTATCAGGCAAGATATCTTTTGATATGTCTTCAAATCTTTCAAAATCATTCCTCAAAGTGTGTAAGTGGTAATGATTGACAGAGGTCTGCACATGTTTTCAAATCCAATTCTTTTTCTTGGAGATCTTGACTTGTGTGATAAAAGTGTTGTAAAATTTAATTCCACATGGTCAACATGAATACAAACTCTAGTTCTTGCATCTTGTTTGCAATGTTTTCTGCCTCTCGTATAGTTTCTCCCTTTTGTGATTGGTCTTCAGCTATACTTTCTAATGCATCCACAATCTTTGAGTAGGACTCCAGAATTGCACTTGTTGCCACTGCATGTGCCTCCCAGCGAGTATTAGAAAGAGATTTCAACACATGATCATTGCCCAAATAGGTTTTAAGAACTGCCCATCGGTGTGTTGAGGCAAAGAAAAATGTAT
This sequence comes from Macrochelys suwanniensis, assembly GCA_033296515.1. Taxonomy (NCBI): domain Eukaryota; kingdom Metazoa; phylum Chordata; order Testudines; family Chelydridae; genus Macrochelys; species Macrochelys suwanniensis. The sequence goes on from CM065779.1 coordinate 82,660,066, forward strand.
AAAGTAACTGGACTGTTGAGAAAAAAAAACTTACTGACACCGGACAACAATCAACAGCACTGCGGCCAACAAGATTGAGAGAGTGTGCAGCACATGGTATGAATATGGCATATTTGTTCTGTTCTAAAGTGTAAGGAAGTGTAAGTACACTAACTGTGTAAGTGTAAGGAAGGTTGTGTAAGTACACAGTTACCAATATAAGAAAGTCTAACAAAATTCTGATTTTTCCCATGATGACTACTTCGATGCTTTTTTTGAAATATCAAATATCAATTTTTTCCAAAAAAAAATCTTTTTTTTTGGTGCCCCCTGCTTTGTTGGTGCCCTAAGCACATGCTTAGTCTGCCTATTGGGTAATCCAGCCCTGCCTACATCCATATTCAGGCCTATAAAAATGGCCTAATTTTCAGCGGTGAAGAGCACCTGCAGTGATTTCAGTGTGAGCGCTCAGCACCTCTGGAAAGCACAATATTTATTTAGGTGTTTAAATCTTTGAAATCTTTGGTCTTTAAAAAGAAAAAGTGCACACACAATAGCTCTACGGTCAAGACCAGTTCAATTCTCTTCTGCAGCAATGCAACATACATAGGACAAAGAGACAGGAGGGGAATTTTTTTCAGTGATTAAGTACTCGTGATTGCCTGGCAAACAGTTAGCAGGCCCAGTGGTTCTGATCACCTGTTGTGTCGTTTTCTCTCTATGCACAGCACAAAGAATATTAAGAAACCACAATGGCACATTGGTCTCAAGTAACCATGTTTAATAATTATACACAAAAATGCAAAGCTGAGCTATGTATATATTGCTGCTCTGAATGGTTTCGGACTGTTTCCAAAGCATAGAACATGGTATGCACCACTATGAGGTTCGCAACTATTTAAAAGGATATTAACCTATTAACATTATAATATCAAGTATCATTTTGTTTATACAATTCAATATTTATTGTGCTTTACTCATGTACACATAAGGAATTTATTTATTTCCTCTTGGGGACTTATTATATTATGTGGATTGAACTAACCATAACGGTTTCCTTCCATTAGATTTTTACCTGATCTATTAATATATTTTTAATATATTGCTTTACTACATTTTCCATTTTATAGTACTATATTTTAATATAGCAGAAAGTACTTCAGGATGACACACGTAGCTCTGGGTCTAATTGGGTAGATCTCTGAGTGCAAACGTTTCAATATAAAATTGTCACTTCCCTTTTTTTATAAAAAGCAAGGAACTAATTTTTCACCTGCCTTGCACCTTACTTAGTCATTCACACCAATTCAAAGTAAATGTGAAGTGGTTGTAAATTGCTCCCAAATGCAATGGTACAAAGCCTTGGAGAATTAGGCCTCAAATGTTCAAAATGGAAGGTAGCAAATGGGTATTGTGCTTATATTTTGGAAAAGTACAATTTATTTTCTATCCCCTGTGTTGACCAGGAACATCTCTAGTGTTTATGAAATAACTTTTCTTCATCCATTTAACAATTTTGTCACTCCTTTTTTTAGAATGTCTGCTTAGAGTGTCTCACTGATCAGATACAAAAGCTAGCAGAGAAAGGTTCTATCTGGCTATCAGACAGACAGCACTGGAGTAGTGAATACAACACACTGTCCTGTCAGTTCTCTGGTCTTATAAATAAGCAAAAATAATATTTAGACAAGTGGTTTCCCCTTCAATTTGGATGACAATAAGAAATATTCTTGCACCTGAGTAGAGGTCTTCTTGGGCCTAATTTTAAAGTGTGACTCAATCCTGACTGGCCCCACCCTGACCCAAGCCTCAGCACGTTGAGTCATTTTCAGACCATCCTGAACCTGACCCTTCCCCCGAACACGAGTCAGTACTGCCATTGCCGCCTCATCCAGGGAGTGTGACTTGTTGGAGGCTTCCCACCCCAAGTTGCCATGACCTTGCTGACCAGTGTGTGCTGTGGAATGGGAGGTGCTGTGATCCATCAGACCCTCACTCTGCAGTGCACACAGTACAAAGGGATGGCGGTGGTTGGCAGGGACAAGGCACACAGCCACCACTGCATTGACTCCTCAGGCAGGAGGAGATGATCAGAGAGTGTCCAACTCGACTCGAGCCCGAAATTTGTAGTTGCAAGGCTCTACGTCTATCAGATACACATAACAGCCATTACATTTATTTCCATGGGATATTTAATTAGTTGTTGCATTTGGGATTAAATTATTTAAAGAAAAGTTGGTATGTGTGAACTGAGAGGCAAAATTTGCTACACATTTATTTTATGTTAATGTTTAAAATATGTAACTAAAGCTTAAGGAGAGTATTTTTCTAAAACTTCTCTAATTTTCAGCTGAGAGCATGGGGCATGGGACTGTAAGTGTTTGCATTTTGCTTTGTTAAGATGATGCAGTCTGATATATAGAATTGGGTACATTGTATGGACTGTAAAAGGGTGGCTTGCTTGCTGGGCTGGAAAACCTGGGAGTAATCTGATTATAGAATGAGCCTCAACTGACAGGACTCAGGCAATTCCTCATAAAAATAAGAAGGTGGCTGCAGTAGAGGGAGACTCAGGCCTAAGTGGTGATAAAGCTGGGAGGAGATCTAGAGAGATCTAAAATGGGAAGAGATCTAGAGAGCTTTGTTGTGTGGCTGGTTCTTTAAATTTGACAGAGCTGCACTATGTGGCCACTGTAACACTACGGTGGTCATTTTGCAATTGGCTGCTGATTACTCCCTCTGTTACTGCTTGTAAGTATTCTTAACTCCTCTTATGTTTTTCCCTAGATTTTTTTAGTATTTCTGATGAGAGGCAGTTTGTAGGAAATACTTTATCCGAGTAAAGCTTATTGTACTTACTGCATCAACCTAGATAGGAGAGACAAATGGACTTGGAGAGACAATCTAGGCTTCTCCCAACAACCTGCAGGAAAAGGTGAGTTCTGAAAGGTGCCTCAATTCTATGTGACAGGGACAGGAGAGGGATGAATTGTTGCCATAGTTTGGAAGTAGGGTAGCCCTGGATAAGAATGAGAGTTGAAGAGGGGAAGACAGGGAGAGGAAGAGAATGAGCATTGAATAAAAAGGAAGACAATGGGGAATGGAGGGAGAGAGGAAATAATGGAGGGGGGAAGGCAAGGGAAGAGGAAGAGGAAATAGGGAGAAGAACAGAGAAAACTACAACAGAACAGTGTCCATCCAATGTTTTGAATATCTTTGATAATCATTTAAAATACATTAACAAACAAACACACCAGTCAGTTCCCCCAGATCAAATCATATAACCCAGTGATAACATAAACATAATGGACATTCATTTTTGCCCTCCCCCGATTACTCACCAGAATCCTACACCACCATCACCCATCTTCTCATGGTCAAGGGGGGAAAGGTGAGCCTTGGAGAGCTCCCTGGAGGCTAATAAACAGGTTTGAATTGGGAGAGTTTAAGTTCCAAAGTCCAAAAGGAGTGTAGTGCAGTAAGTTAATGAAGCAGCTGTACATGGCATAGCACTTTAAGAGGTGCATATTCTCCCAGAATATCACACAGTACTTAAATGGTTAACAAAACCATTTAATAAATATTTTAGGAGAAACATATATTTCCCACCATCATTTGCCTTTTGCACAATGTCTTTTCCCCAGAATATGTATAGTGTTATGCATGTTAGGCAGTTATTTATTGTTCTATCATCTCAGAGCCATTATTTTACACAATACAATATCATTTATCATAACTTCACATAAATTAGACTTGTGTTACAACAGGTCACCTACCGTATTCATCCGATTCCATCCAGTCTGGAATTGCACACCCATGAAAGCACAATGTATTCACAGGCACAAAGCAGTGGTTAATACAACTGACCATAACAGGGAAATTCAAAAGTTTAACTGAATTACTAGATCTTAATTTGCTTTCAGTCTATCCTGTTGTTACTAGGTATTGCCTGATGTTAAGTTCCCATGTCTACTGAACTGTGGTGCCAACATATTTTGGGGGTTTAAAACTGTATTTTTAATACAGTCTGAACTGGCATTTGGATTCTAATTCTGTGACAATACACAATATTTTTTTCAGTCATTCCTTTTTCTCTGTGATGCTTATTTCCTGATGTATACCTGGGTAATGATAGGAGAAATTTCAATTGTATTCCTATAAACTATGAGAAAATCAGATACATATGAAATACTTCTTGTTTTCTGTTGCAGTCACTCAGCTTATTCTTCTTTGTATGTAACTTATGTGACAGATTTTGTTATTTGTCAATAACTAACATTTCATATAGAGTGGAGGTTATAAATTAATTATAGAACTATATAAACCTGCTCCTCTGAGGGCAGGCCAGGGGGCTCAACATTTGAATGGAAGTGAATGAATATCTTTAAAGAACTTCCTCGGTCAATGGACAATCATTCTGCGTTAGATGCAAAAATATATACAGACAGCTAGGCCCCAGTGCAGGTGAGCAATTAAGAGTGTGCTTAAATCAATCTTTATTCAGCAAAGCACTTATTTCTCTAGTGACGAACATACACACATTACATAAAGCTCATTGATAGGACACATTGAGTTACATAAGATTTAAGCACGTTGTAACAGGGTTACGACTCACCCCTGCGGCACCTCCTGCTGGTTTCAGTCGGGAATTAGCTCATCCAGCCTCTGGAGCGCCCTCTGCAGGCCAGTGATCCGCCTGACCACTCCAGCCCGTGTCCCTCCCAGAACCCGGTGCCCCTTTAACTGGGGTGCTGCCCCCTAGCAATACCTCCAGATCTGGGTCTCCCCTCCCCAGGGGAACCCCAACCCACTATCCCCACCTCGCCTCAGTCGTAGGCTACTGCCAGTCACCAGCTAGCCCCCGCACCCTGGGGCAGACTGCAGTATAAGCCACTCATCACAGGCAAAGGGGGTTTGGACCTGCTGCCTCAGCCTACCTGTGGGCTGCCCCCGCAACCCCAGTACCTAGTGGGGCCTAACCCTAGGCCACAGCCTGGGGTTCTCTCAGGCCGGAGCTCCCCAGCTCCTCTGGCCTTCCCCAGCCCTGCTCCACCCTAGGTACCTGCTCAGGTACCTGCTCAGGTCCCTGCAGCCAAGCCCTTCTCCCTCTAAAGGCAGAGAGAGAGAGTGTCCCTGCTCTTGGCTCACTGCCCTCTTATAAGGGCCAGCTGAGCCTTAACTGGGGAGTGGCCCCAGCTGAGCCTGCCTTCCCACTCAGCCTGGGGCTGCTTGCTCCAGAAATAGCCCTCTCCTGGGCTGTTTTCAGCCCTTCAGAGCAGGAGCGGGGTGCCACCCCGCTACACACGTATTTAGGTGAATTGGAGCCCTTTTGTGTATATCAACTTTCAATGGTTCTGTGTACATTAGAAAAGATATAGAGGAAAATTGGAACCTAAACTGTGTATAACGCACAATGGTTAAAATGATGAAAACAAAAGAGATGCTCTACCAGTATTCCTATGGTAGAGACACTGGAGGAGGAGAGGTCTGAGATTATGATAAACTGGGCATATCAAAACGGAACCCGAAACAGGCTGGGAAGAAGTGTGATGTGAGACACTGGAGGTCCTGACAGAGAAGAGAAGTGAATGTGACAAGTGGGCTGATCAAAAATTAGGAAAGAGAGAAAGTGTGCTCTCTACAAATTCAACGCTGTTACTTTCTTGTACCTAGACTTAAGACTCCTATCTAGCCTAAGGCTAGGTATGGTAAGAAAAAATCCCTTCCTGCATTTCAATCTGATTGTACTTTTCTCTGTTTTTAAGAAACTTTGCCTTTAATGATACCATTTGAATATGCATTGTTGTTTGGGGACTGTTCTGGACAGAAAAATACCTCCAAAGATCAGGAACCTTGTCTGGAGACGTTCTCTCCCACCTCTATCCCCTTAGTTAAAAAAAAGACACATATTAAAGAACATAAGAACAGCCATATTGGGTCAGACCAAAGGTCTATCTAGCCCAGTATCCTGTCTTTCAACAGTGGCCAGGAGCCCCAGAGGAAATGAACAGAACAGGTAATCATCAAGTGATCCATCCCCTGTACCTCATTCCCAGCTTCTGGCAAACAGAGGCTGGGGACACCATTCCTGCCCATCCTGCCTAATAACTATTGGTGGACCTATCCTCCATGAATTTATCTAGTTCTTTTTTGAACCCTGTTATAGTCTTGGCCTTCACCACATCCTCTGGCAAAGAGTTCCACAGGTTTACTGAGTGTTATGTGAAGAAATGCTTTCTTTTTGTTTGTTTTAAACCTGCTGCCTATTAATTTCATTTGGTGACCCTAGTTCCTGTGTTATAAGACACTTCCTTGTTTACTTTCTCCACACCAATCATGATTTTATAGACCTCTATCATATCCTCCCTTGGTCATTTCTTTTCCAAGCTGAAAACTTCCTATTTTATTAATCTCTCCTCATACAGAAGCTGTTCCATACCCCTAATCATTTTTGTTGCCCTTTTCTGAAACTTTTCCAATTCCAATTTATCTTTTTGACATGGGGCGACCATATCTGCACACAGTATTCAAGATATGAGCGTACCCTGGATTTATAGAGGCAATATGATATTTTGTGTTATTATCAATCCCTTTCTTAATGATGCCCAACATTCTGTTCGGGTTTTTTTGGACTGCCGCTGCACATTGAGTGGATGTTTTCAGAGAACTATCCACAATGACCCCAAGGTCTCTCTCTTGAGATGTAACAGCTAATTTGGGCCCCAGCATTTTATATGTATAGTTGGGATTATGTTTTCCACTATGCATTACTTTGGATTTATCAACATTGAATTTAATCTGCCATTGTGTTGCCCAGTCACGCAGTTTTGTGAGAATCCTCTTCTGAAAGGTTTGTCATTATGCTGAAGAAACATGGGAAATGTCTAAGAGCCAGAAACAAGATCTGAGTAAAGGTCTGCTTTCTGAGGGAAAGTTTTCAATTATTACATTTTTGTAGTAAAAAAAGAGGGGGGAGTGGTTTTGACATAAGAAATTCTTGATTAGATTTTGCCACACACTGCATAGGTGTACAAGGTGGGGAAGGGTCCAAGAATCCTTCTGCCTCTTGTACTTTTTCTAATTCTGGGACCCTTCTGGCTTGGGACCAAACTGATCAATGAACAGAGACACTGAGCCATGTTGGACTTGCCAGTGGCTGTATCGTCCCCAAAAGCAACAAGGAGAGTTGGGATGCGACTAATGGTGAGAGCATGCACTCTGTACCAGCCTGTAGAGCTGGCCTAGGGCAGGGTATGTGCTGTCTTGGGGTCTGCTCCTATTAAAATCAATGAAAATATTCTATGGAACTCAGTGGGCTTTGGATCAGACACTTGGATCTCCTGGATGAGTTGTGATTGAGTCAACCACAATGCTTCCTATACTCCTGCCCTCACCCCTCCAACTCACTCTGTGACTTAAAGACACTATCTAGCTTTCTCTCTGCTGCTTTGTAGCTATCATATAAAGCATTATGAGTTCATGTACCTAGGGAACCAACAGAGTTCATGGTGTCAGTCTGGCTGATGCACATATGCATTTATACTATGTTGTAAAAAGCCTTTGGACTACCATATTTAGTTTATAAAAAGCTAACATGGTAAAGTTTTTAAACCTCAGTCTCTTCTACCTTCAAAAAAGTTCAATATGTTAAATATGCATTGACTATAAAACTGGCTAATCATTTAGAAAATATCATTCTAAGTGAAAGGCATTTTTAAACGTAGGAACACAATCAAAATGAAAGTGGTAAACATTGAATTTTGCATACACTTGTAAAATTACTGCTTTTATTTCTTTTTAAAATTGGTAAAAACTATTATTCAGAGGGGTCTGGATCATGCAGGGAATTGATAATAGCATAATAAGTCCTGCTAGGAGATTGGTTTAAATCTATTCCACCTTAGCAGTGAAGAAATGCTACTACCATCTAATTGGCATGTTTGTCTCATAACATTTCCAGGAACACAGGTGTCACAACATAAAAACCAGAACCACAATTGCCACTAATTGGTAGCCTTGTTGGCAATGTAAGCATGGATTGAATGGGAACAGAATTACCCTGTGTCGCTTCAAAATTTTGTTCCAAGTCATTTTTGAGGCATATTTGAGTCTTCTGTTTATAAACAGAAAGCTTCAGTCTCCTGGACTCACTAATGAGCTCTCACATTTTAATGAGCACTAAATTCATTGGTTAAAACTTTCTATTGTTTTATACCTTAAGTTTTTGATGAGAGGAATTTTTCAGCTGAAAATAAGGAGTCCCTAATTTACAGTAAAGCTGAGTAAATTGGTGAGGAACCACAAGCCAGTACAAACCAGCCACATTTGAATATGGTGGCTGCATCTGAAATTCAGTTCTCCAGACTTACTTTAGGATCCAATCCCTAGAATTTGGACGGCAGAAAAAACCATTACGAAGTCCTCTGTACTGTGGGGTACTGATTATCCTCCATATGTACTGATTTGACTTGAATAAAATTACAGTGGCATAACACCAGTGTAGCAGAGTGGAGAATTAGGCCATGGGAGACCAGTCCAAATATTAGGCTGGTTTAGTGTTCTGTTGCTTTACCAAACTGTGAGGTCAACAAACCCAATGCCAAGAGCCTCAAAGATATTGAAGTCAATAGCTGCAGGAGCTATGTACCTAAATATCTTTGAAGATCTGGATCCAAATCCAGATTTCTCTTACTGCTGGAAATTCTGAAGCATCCTCAACTCCAACAGTGAAAATACTGCAGCTAAATTAAACAGGTGGTAAATTAACAAGGGAGGTAATCTCAAAGTGTAAGAAAACTATATACGTAACCTATAGCTATAATGAATACTTTCCCAAGCAAAGTGCATAAAACTTACATAACTATATCATATCCTGCAGGGGCAAAAGCAAGTGGATATTTAACAGTGGATCTCAATCATTTAATTTGGTATGGATAAACTAGGTTCGACGGGGACAGGTGAGCAAAGCCCACAGGTAAGTGGAGAACATGGGGACCTGGGAGATGGGTCAGAAATAGGAGGGAGCGTGGGCTGTAATGACAAAGAGATAGGAGGGTCAGGGCAAAACTGGGAGGCAAGATCAAATCAGTATCTTAGATGCCTGCATACAAATGCGAGAAGTATGGGTAATAAGCAGGAAGAACTGGAAGTGCTAATAAATAAATTCAACTATGACATTGCTGGCATCACCGAAACTTGGTGGGATAATACACATGATTGGAATGTTGGTATGGATGGGTACAGCTTGCTCAGGAAGGACAGACAGGGGAAAAAGGGAGGAGGTGTTGCCTTATATATTAAAAATCTACAACTTGGACTGAGGTGGAGATGGACATAGGGGACAGAAGTGTTGAGAGTCTTTGGGTTAGGCTAAAAGGGGTAAAAAACAAAGGTGATGTCATGCTAGGAGTCTACCACAGGCCACCTAACAAGGTGGAAGAGGTGGATGAAGCTTTTTTTAAACAACTAACAAAATCATCCAAAGCCCAAGATTTGGTGGTGATGGGGGACTTCAACTATCCAGATATATGTTGGGAAAATAACACGGCAGGGCACAGACTATCCAATAAGTTCTTGGACTGCATTGCAGACAACTTTTTATTTCAGAAGGTTGAGAAAGCTACTGGGGGGAAGCTGTTCTAGATTTGATTTTAACAAATAGGGAGGAACTCGTTGAGAACTTGAAAGTAGAAGGCAGCTTGGGCGAAAGTGATCATGAAATCCTAGAGTTCACAATTCTAAGGAAGGGTAGAAGGGAGTACAGCAAAATACAGACAATGGATTTCAGGAAAGCGGATTTTGGTAAGCTCAGAGAGCTGATAGGCAAGGTCCCATGGGAATCAAGACTGAGGGGAAAAACAACTGAGGAGAGCTGGCAGTATTTCAAAGGGACACTATTAAGGGCCCAAAAACAAACTATTCCGCTGGGTAGGAAAGATAGAAAATGTGGCAAAAGACCACCTTGGCTTAACCATGAGATCTTGCAAGATCTAAAAAATAAAAAGGAGTCATATAAAAAATGGAAACTAGGACAAATCACAAAGGATGAATATAGGCAAACAACATGGGAATGCAGGGGCAAGATTAGAAAGGCAAAGGCACAAAATGAGCTCAAACTAGCTACAGGAATAAAGGGAAACAAGAAAACTTTTTATCAATACATTAGAAGAAAGAGGAAGACCGAGGACAGGGTAGGCCCACTACTCAGTGAGGAGGGAGAAACAGTAACAGGAAACTTGGAAATGGCAGAGATGCTTAATGACTTCTTTGTTTCGGTCTTCACCGAGAAGTCTGAGGGAATGCCTAACATAGTGAATGCAAATGGGAAGGGGAAAGGTTTAGAAGATAAATTAAAAAAAGAACAAGTTAAAAATCACTTAGATAAGTTAGATGCCTGCAAGTCACCAGGACCTGATGAAATGCATCCTAGAATACTCAAGGAGCTAATAGAGGAGGTATCTGAGCCTCTAGCTATTATCTTTGGTAAATCATGGGAGACAGGAGAGATTCCAGAAGACTAGAAAAGGGCAAATATAGTGCCCATCTATAAAAAGGGAAATAAAAACAACCCAGGAAACTACAGACCAGTTAGTTTAAGTTCTGTGCCAGGGAAAATAATGGAGCAAGTAATTAAGGAAATCATCTGCAAACACTTGGAAGGTGGTAAGGTGATAGGGAATAACCAGCATGGATTTGTAAAGAACAAATCATGTCAAACCAATCTTATCGCTTTCTTTGATAGGATAATGATTCTTGTGGATAAGGGAGAAGTGGTGGATGTGGTATACCTAGACTTTAGTAAGGCATTTGATACGGTCTCGCATGATATTCTTATCAATAAACTAGGGAAATACAACTTAGATGGGGCTAATATAAGGTGGGTGCACAACTGGCTGGATAACCGTACTCAGAGAGTAGTTATTAATGGTTCCCAATCCTGCTGGAAAGGTATAAGGAGTGGGGTTCCGCAAGGGTCTGTTTTGGGACCGGCTCTGTTCAATATCTTCATCAACGACTTGGATATTGGCATAGAAAGTATGCTTATTAAGTTTGCAGATGATACCAAACTGAGAGGGATTGCAACTGCTTTGGAGGATAGGGTCATAATTCAAAATGATCTGGACAAATTGGAGAAATGGTCAGAGGTAAACAGGATGAAGTTTAATAAGGACAAATGCAAAGTGCTCCACTTAGGTAGGAACAATCTGTTTCACACATACAGAATGGGAGGAGACTGTCTAGGAAGGAGTATGGCAGACAGGGATCTAGGGGTTATAGTGGACCACAAGCTAAATATGAGTCAACAGTGTGATGCTGTTGCAAAAAAAGCAAACTTGATTCTGGGCTACATTAACAGGTGTGTTGTGAGCAAGACATGAGAAGTCATTCTTCCGCTCTGCTCTGCGCTGGTTAGGCCTCAACTGGAGTATTGTGTCCAGTTCTGGGCACTGCATTTCAAGAAAGATGTGGAGAAATTGGAGAGAGTCCAGACAAGAGCAACAAGAATGATTAAGGGTCTAGAGAACATGACCTATGAAGGAAGGCTGAAGGAATTGGGTTTGTTTAGTTTGGAAAAGAGAAGACTGAGAGGGGACATGATAGCAATCTTCAGGTATCTAAAAGGGTGTCATAAGGAGGAGGGAGAAAACTTGTTTATCTTAGCCTCTAAGGACAGAAGAAGAAGCAATGGGCTTAAACTGCAGCAAGGGAGGTTTAGGTTGGACATTAGGAAAAAGTTCCTAACTGTCAGGGTGGTTAAAGACTGGAATAAACTGCCCAGGGAGGTTGTGGAATCTCCATCTGTGGAGATATTTAAGAGTAGGTTAGATAAATGTCTATCAGGGATGGTCTAGACAGTATTTGGTCCTGCCATGAGGGCAGGGGGCTGGACTCGATGACCTCTCGAGGTCCCTTCCAGCCCTAGAATCTATTAATCTATGAATCTATTAATTACAGGTATTAAATAATGTAGTAGTATTGTAAGAAAAGTGACATAGTAAGATGGTGCCTTGTTCCTTGCACTTCTCTGCTCCCTTTGCATATTTGCTTAGTTTATGGACCCAAATCTCCTCACTTTGTTACTACTGTTAGCAGTACACAATCCATATAGCCTGCCTTCTACTCTGCTTTGTGCATTACCATAACTACATAATGCCTCATTCCAGAATTCTTATTGTTCACAAAGGTGTGCTGTTCAGGATCAAAAAACAAAACAAACAAACAAGCTGCTTGATTATGAGATGTTTACACTGACAATAAGAAAATTCTTGCTTTGACTTTTACTAGGTAACTTTATATAGAGATCATATGAGAAAATAAAATAATTTTGCAACCACTTCTCAAAGCACAATCATCATGCTTTTGTCTCTGTGCTCATTGCAGACATTGCAAAACCTGATTCGGCGGGTAGTAATCGATCTTCTGGGATTGATTTATCACGTCTTGTCTAGACGCGATAAATCGATCCCGGAAGCGCTCGCTGTCGACTGCGGAACTCCTGCTCGCCGAGAGGAGGAAGCGCTGTCGACGGGGGAGCCTGCCTGCCACGTGTGGATCCACGGTAAGTGCTTTGAAGTTCGAACTAAGATACTTCGACTTCAGCTACGTTATTCACGTAGCTGAAGTTGCGTATCTTAGTTCGATCCCCCCCCACACACACACTAGTGTGGACCAGCCCTAAGTCTGAGTTCATGGAAGTTACTTTTGTGCAACATGAGGAGCTTAGATTCACTTAGGTTTGTCTACATAAACAATTAGATTTTAGTAAGCCGGGGTGTGCATCTACTCCACACTAGCCTTCTCTGCCGTGGTCTGTCCATGTGCACCCAGCTGATGCATGTTAACAGTTTGGTAGGCCTCTTTTGGGTAGTTTTCTTTGAAATGGGACTAGCTCAAAGAATTCTCACAAATTGTTGCTGTGTGTCAGTAGGGTGCACATGGTAGGTCGCACGTGCACAGGTAGATCATAGCAGGCTAGGGTTGGCTAGATTCACACTCCAGCTTGCTGAAGTCTAATTGTTCATGTAGACAACATTGGCATATCACTTTCTTACAAATTATAGTACTTATTAAAAACATTGTATAGCTTCAGTGGGAGTTATGAATGAGTGATGACTAAACAAGGACTGGGCCCTAAATATGCTACCATTTCCACAAGCAAAGATTAGGCCTGGCCACAATGCAGAATCTCTAGTGGCCCAAAGTGCTAAAGCTTGCTTTTGGCAAAAAAACAATCAGAGACAACTATTCTCTTATCTCTGGAGGTTCTTCAACATATCTTTTAGAAAAACATCCAATCTTGATATGTGCACCCAGCTGATGCATGTTAACAGTTAAAATTGTCAGTGATGGAAAATCTGCCACTACCCTTAAAAAGTTGCTCCAGTGATTACTCTCACTGTTAAAAATTTCCAGTGGAATCAGTCTAGCTTCAACTTTCAGCCATTGGATCACATTATATATATTTTTCCTGCTAGTTTGGAGACCCTATTATTAAATATTTGTTCCCCATGTAGATACTTATAAGCTGTAATCACGTCACCCTTTAACTTTCTAAACAGATTGAGCTCCTTGAGTCTATCACTAGAAAGCATGTTTTCTAATCTTTTAGTCATTCTCTTCTCTGAATCCTCTCCAATGTATCAATATTTTTCTTGAATTGTGGACACCAGAACTGGACAGTATTCCAGCAGTGGTTGCACCAGTGTTAAATACAGAAGTAAAACAATCTCTCTGCTACTACTTGAGATTCCCCTATTTATCCATACAAGGATTGCATTAGCCCTTTGGGCCACGGCATTTCACTGGGAGCTCATGTTCAGCTGATTATCCACTACAACCCAAAAATTTCTTTCAGAGTCACTGCTTCCTTGGATAGAGTCTTCCACCTCTAAGTATGGCTTACATTTTTTTGTTCCTACATGTATACACTTACATTTAGCCATATTAAAACACACATTGTTTACTTGAGCCCATATTACCAAACTATCCAGATTGCTCTGTATTGTTGACCTGTCCTCCTCATTATTTACCACTCCCCCAACCTTTGTGTCATCTGAAAACTTTGTCAGTGATGATTTCATATTTTCTTCCATGTCATAAATAAACATACTATATAGCGTACAGCTAAAACCCAAGCCACCCAGAACTCCACTAGAAACACACCCATTTTTTGATGATTCCCTGTTTAAAATTATATTAGCTATCAGACAGTTTTTAATCTATTTAATGTGTGCCTTGTTAGTTTATCAATTGCTTGAAATGGGCCACCCTGATTACCACTACAAAAGTGATTTTTCCTCCTACTAATAGCCCACTTTAATTGAATTATCTTGTTAGAATTGGTAAAGCAACCCCCATCTTTTCATGTACGCTCTCTATATATCTTCCTACTGTATTTTCCACTCCACGCATCTGATGAAGTGGATTTTAACCCACAGAAGCTTATGCCCAAATAAATTTGTCAGTCTATAAGGTGCCACAAGTACTCCTCATTGTTTTTGTTAGTTTATATCATTCTAGGGTTTTAGTCAAAATGTCATATGGTACCAAATCACATGCCTTATAGAAATCTAAGGATATTACATCAACAGAATTATCTTTGTCAACCAAACTTGTAATCTCATAGAAACAAAAGATATCAAGTTAGTTTGACTCAATCTATTTTCCATAAACCTATGTTGATTTGTGTTAATTATATTACTCTGTTTAATTCTGTATTAACTGAGTCCTATATCGACTGCTCCATTATCTTGTCCAGGATTGATGTCAGAATGACAGGCCGATAATTACCTGGGTCATCCCATTTCCCCTTTTTAAATACTGGCACAACATTAGCTTTCTTCCAGTCTTCTGAAACATCCCCAGTATTCCAAGACTTAATGAAAAATAAACACTTATGGTCCAGTAAGCGCCTCAACCAGCACTCTTAAAATTCTAGGATGCAAGTTTTCTGGACCAAATGATTTTAAAATGTCTCCCTTTAGTAGCTGCTGTTTAACATCCTCCTGAGATACCAGTGGACTGAAAGAGTGTTATCGTATGATATGACTACATCATTCCCCCCCCCCCCCCCAATATAGAACAGAAATCTTTATTGAACATTTCTGCATTATTATTGATAATTCTACCATTCTACCATTAGGGTTCATCATCTATCTATCTATCTATCTAATCTGCCTTCACTTCACTACCCCTCTAAAACCAGGCTGCTTTTTAATGAATACAGCCTTCTTCCTCGACTGTGAGATTGTGGCTCTTTGGGCATCTAGTAAAGTGTTCTTAAACAATCCCGGTTATAATTCACATTTTTCTGATTAAATTCTCTCTCCTAGCTGATTTGGCTAGACTCAGCAAATGACTGTTGTTTTGTTAGAAAGAAATATAGTTAATTTCTGCATACAAGTTAGCAGAGTTTCAGTTATGTATCTAAAAAGAAAAGAAAAGCCCAATGGAATGAATACATTTTCATTTGTGAAAAGTATTAATGTAACATATGGGAAAATACTACTTATGTATACTATCCTAAAAATGCAAAGTGTCACAAATTCCATGAGACTGGGCATATGGTGTAGAAAAGAACAAACAAACCACACAGAGAGAAAATAAATGTATGCCATGTAAGAAAGGAAAACAGAAAGTGACTAAGAAATAAACATTCACATTTAAACAGTAATGATTTCAAGTGCAAGTGAGGAAAACTCTGTTGAGGAAAATAACTCAGAGAGGATTGAATTGTTCAATATATGGTATATATTTCAGTATATAAAAATTTTTAAAATGACCAAAAGCACAATACAGACCCAGCCCATGGATGGACACAGGTTGCATCAGTGTCTTTGCTGCCTGAATAAATATATAAGGAAAGATTTAAGCAACTGCCATCTCCTGACCTAGATGCCAAGCTGAAACTTTTCACAGGTTAAACTATCTGTGATTGTAAAAATAAAGGCAGCAGGGATCTATAAAGAGATAGCGTAACATTAGTGTTGCATCTATTTTGGCTCAGAAGTCAGGATTCTTTTAGGTAGACATTTTCCTCCTGTTAAATTGACAGATGTTTATATGCTGTCTGAAAGATGTCTGTGAAAAATTGCTATCCTCATACTATCTTGCTATAAATATCTGGGACAATGTAGAGGGTGCTTTGCTGATTACTTTGAAAGGCAATGAAAACATAACTATTCTTTGTCATGTTTTGAGGATCAAAGAGTTAACCGATAAGCCTGAAAAGTTTAGATATTACAGGAAAACTAGACTGATTGGACCAGGATACATCAGTTTTGCCAGTCCAAAAACCAAGATAGTCCATTTGACTGTAGTGACTATAAAATGATTGTCAGCAAGGGCTGGAAAATATCTCAGTACCCATTTCCGAGATCAGAAGACTGTTTTATGATCCAGTATGATTCATAATGAAAGCAGCACCGTTGTATTTTGGTTCCCTAACAAAGCCGTGGTTCAGGCGGGATTACTCGGTGCTTGTGACAATGCTGTGACCACGGAATAGTTTCCTGAATCCTTAGGTCCTTTGGCTTAATTAATGTAACTACACAATATATTTTAATTCTTGGCATCTTAGGCTGTCTACACAGCAGGAGGGAAGTCTGATTCCCATCCTGGGTGGACATATATGTGCTAGCTCTGCTCAAGCTAGTATATTACAAGCAGCATGGCCGCTGCAGCATGTGTAGCAGAAGATCAGGCTAACTACACAAGTGCAACCCCATCTGAAATCCTAGGTACATATTCAGGTGGCTAGCCCAAGCTTCCACCCGTACTAACGCAGCCACACGGCTATCTTTAGCATGCTAGCTTGACAGGGGAACTAGCTCACATATGTCTACCCAAGCTGGGTATATTCTATTTGAATATACATTGATTGTGGAGTCTCTTTCTTCCAAGACATTGCTGGAATTTGCTGAGTGAGTGTAGAAGCGACAAAGAGTCCTGTGACACCTTATAGACTAACAGACGTATTGGAGCATAAGCTTTCGTGGGTGAATACCCACTTCTTCAGATGCATGCAGTGGAAATGTCCAGGGGCAGGTATAAATATGCAGGGAAGAGTCAGGCTAGAGATAACGAGGTTAGTTCAATCAGGGAGGATGGGGCCCTGTTCTAGCAGTTGAGGTGTGAACACCAAGGGAGAAAAAACTGTTTTTGTAGTTGACTAGCCATTCATAGTCTTTGTTTAATCCTGAGCTGATGGTGTCAAATTTGCAAATGAACTGAAGCTCAACAGTTTCTCTTTGAAGTCTGGTCCTGAAGTTTTTTTGCTGCAGGATGGCTACCTTTAAATCTGCTATTGTGTGTCCAGGGAAATTGAAGTGTTCTCCTACAGGTTTTTGTATATTGCCATTCCTAATATCTGATTTGTGTCCATTTATCCTTTTGCGAAAGGACTGTCCAGTTTGGCCAATGTACATAGCAGAGGGGCATTGCTGGCACATGATGGCATATATTACATTGGTGGACATGCAGGTGAATGAACCGGTGATGGTGTGGCTGATCTGGTTAGGTCCCGTGATGGTGTCCCTGGTGTAGATATGTGGGCAGAGTTGGCATCGAGGTTTGTTGCATGGATTGGTTCCTGAGTTAGAGTTATTATGGTGGGGTGTGTAGTTGCTGGTGAGAATATGCTTCAGGTTGTCTGTGGGCGAGGACTGGCCTGCCTCCCAAGGTCTGTGAAAGTGAGGGATTGTTGTCCAGGATGGGTTGTAGATCACTGATGATCCATTGGAGAGGTTTTAGCTGAGGACTGTAAGTGATGGCCAGTGGAGTTCTGTTGGTTTCTTTCTTGGGCTTGTCTTGCAGCAGGAGGCTTCTGGGTACACGTCTGGCCCTGTTGATCTGTTTTCTAATTTCCTCATGCGGGTATCGTAGTTTTGAGAATGCTTGGTGAATGAGTGAGACTCCTATACAATTAATTACAAGAGCTGTTGCCTTTGAACTTCAAACTAACAACTTTTAGTGTGGCTGTATCAGATGTTTTAGCATAATGTATCAAAAAGACAGTATTGTATCAAAAAGAATAAGCTCACTGAAATGTGATCATGTAAATATTGTAGATATTGTAAAACAGGAATAGCCCACACAGAATTTTCCTGAATTCAGAATTAAAACAAAACTGTACAGCTTGTCATATAGCAATGGCCAAATGACTGAGATCCATGAAACATAATTTAGAAACAAATTTTAGGTAACAGTGAATGGTTCCTAGTAGTTCAGTATAAATATTAAAGCTGTCATAATGAAAATGCAATACATAGAATACTGCAACAATTATAGGCTACCTCCTGTGTGATCTAGGTAAAAAGTTTATACAGACAATGAAATAATTTCAGACCTCACAGATATCCCTAGAGAAATTCAGATATCTATGAAAACAATGACAGGTTTCAGTGTAGTAGCCGTGTTAGTCTGTGTCAGCAAAAAGAAAATAAGAAAGAAATACTTGTGGCACCTTAGAGACTAACAAATTCATGTTAAGGTGGTAGCTCACCTTAGCCTTGATCATGCTCGTAGCCATCTACACAGATGGAAACATTAATCCAAATCACAGTTGCCAATTCTGGAAAAGTAATGTTTAGTGAGTGAACCTGTTTACGTGGGATTAGATATGACATGTAGGCAGTTTAGAACCCTCATCCTTCAATCTGCTTGGGGCAAGTTCCATGTCTTCCTCTGTTCCATACAGAACTGGGTAAACTTTTGGTGTTCAACAAATAGTATATAATGAAAATAATAGTTGTCAGTGCTCTAATTTATGTTGGGGTTGGCCTCTGCAGCAGACAGAAATTGGTGGTGCAAAAGTAGCTTAAAGCCACCTTTTCTCCTCCCTTGAACTGTGCCTTCTCTGCTGTGCCTCTCAGGAAGAGTAAATCAGAGTCTGCCCTTCAGAATCAGATTTAGAAGGTTCTGTTTAATCTTCATTGTAACTTCCTTGGTATTTAAGCTGTGGGCACTAGGACATAATTTACTTCTTTAGTGTATGGAAGAAGTCAAGACCAGATGAAGTAGGGGTAGGGGCGAGTGGCGTGTGTGTTTGCATTTATATATATGGGTTTGCATGTGCTGGAAGGAGTGTGGTAAGATGCTTCTCAATCATTTTGAATATTGTAGCTAAGAAGTATAATAAACTTACTTTAAATCCTTTTCATAAACAGTCCTTCATCCTCTCTTGGCTACTAGTCTCATTTCAGATCATATAATTGTATTTTTTAGTGCCAATACTAAGGTTGTTTAATTTGGCATGAAAATTCAAATCCTTTGGAGAGCAATGTATGGTACTAAGAGTTGGGAAGTGCTGAAATCGAATAACTGCATGGTCTGTATCTGCTTCTCCTTTCTTTCTGGATATGGCTTTGAACAATTTGTATAAAAGGGGTAACCAAGCAGAGTTTTACAAATCAAAAATGATGTGCTCTGCCCTTGCTATCCTCATTTGTAAACATGTCACATGTGGATTTGAAGTAAGGACTGCCATTCTCTCACTTCTCTTAAGCAGTAGTTGTGCCATTCAGCAAAGAGAGAGAGAGAGAGAGAGAAACTTCACACCATTACCTTTTGGATTGTCCCTTTTCACAGCACTATCCAGAGGAAGTGGAGCTGTTGGCTGCTTTGTTATGCATGTGGATTCTCTTATATTGGAGACAACTTTCTTTCTTTAACTTCAGTCACTAAGGTCAGGTGTACACTAGGAGTGATTTTCCAACATATCTGTACACTACACCAGCAAAGTAATCCTAGCGTGAACACAACTTATACTGGCAAAACTGCACTTTCACTGGCAGAAGTTGAAAAATGCATGCTGGTGTAACCCACACACCTCCTGGGTGTGGCATTCTGTCCCATCTAGTGGCACCGAGACTACTTAGAAAAAGAGATAAAATGAGTCTGCTCTGTCTCTCTCTCTCTCTAAGTGGTCCGGTGCCGCTAGATGGGACAGAACGCCACACCCAGAAGGTGTGTGGGTTACACTGGCAAAAGGGGAGTTTTGCCAGTATAACTATGTCTCTACTAGAGGTTTTTTCCAGCACAGGTGTTGGTCACAAATCACATCATCACACCCTTGATTGAAGTAGTATAAACTTGGCCTGGCCAAAGGCTGCAAATTTTGCAGCTGCCTATTAAACAGATGGAATCTGTCAAGGTACATAACTATGGAGGACTGGGTAGCAAAATCGAAAGATTATCGAGGAAGGTTGGATGGTTTTATATACACTCCCACAGGAAAACAATTTATGTAAATGTTTGTTCTGTAAAAATTAAGTATAGCTGCTCAAAAACTGAAAAAACCCATTAATGTTTTGATCCCATTTTTCATCAAAACTCTAAGCTTTTTAATTTTCTCTGCAACCAGCTTTGGCAGTGAACATAAATGTTGCGTATCTTAGATACTGTAAAATCTGAAGTCAATAATATTGATTTTTTTAACCATCAATTCAAACTTTGTTTTTTCACTAGCTGATAGGATTTCTCTTACTTTTAACTCCACAGTCTGTAAGAACTAACAATTCATTTTTTATGGCCTTGCTTTTTGCGAAGTTTGCATGCTATCCAAAAGTTTAACAAGATACTGTAAGCGATGCTTTTTTGAAAGATTTTATCTTGTCAAAACATACAGCAAAATTAAGGTTTTATATATTTGTCAGGTTAAAATCCTATTGACACAACAACAACTCACTTACAAACATGGTCTCTGGGAAGCAAAGGTGAAAACTGACATACAGCCATACAATACTGATTTGGAGAAATGTAGGCCTGGAAGGAACCTCAAGAAGTCATCTAGTCCAGCCCCCTGCATTGAACAAGGCCAAGTATACTAGACCATGCCTAACAGGTGTTCGTCTACCATGTTCTTAAAAACCTCCAATGATGGGGATTCCATAATCTCCCTTGGAAGCCCAGTCCAGTGCTTATCTGAAATATATATGGAATCATTAAACAAAGGAATGTCCCCCAGTCATATCAATGAATGAAAATACTGAAATGTTGCTTTATTTTCAAAGTATAAATGCAATAAGGGATGCCAAATTGTGCTCAAATAGAATTCAAATTAAAATGATTAGTTCCTGTTTCTAAATTTTCCTTCAGCATTAGTCAGTACAGGGCAACCACAGTATCAGGTATCTTCAGTAGTAGCAATGATTTCAAGTATATTACACTACAAAGTTTTAGGATGAGAAATGTGTGGTGGTTGCAGAGGAATCTAGTACCACCATGGGCTGATGTGTCATAGAATATCAGGGTTGGAAGGGACCTTAGGAGATCATCTAGTCCAACCCGCTGCTCAAAGCAGGACCAATCCCCAATTTTTGCCCCAGATCCCTAAATGGCCCCCTCAAGGATTGAACTCACAACACTGGGTTTAGCAGGCCAATGCTCAAACCACTGAGCTATCCCTCCCCCCCTCAAGGTGCATACGGTGATAGTGCAAGCATTCTGCATAGAAAGTTGATTTTGTGGTATGTTTTGCATGTGTTTTAGAAATAGGTTCATCTTATTTATATTTATTAATTTTGAATTGTTTGTTTTTATATATAGTGAGATAAATGTAGGACAGGCAGTGATTATTGGTGTTGCAGCACAGTGGTTAGGTATCTGGGAAACAACTCCTCTCTCCCATCTCTTACTCTGGCATGGTGGTTTTGTCCTTTGTGGGAGAAGGTTACTCAGCCCTCTGGCCAGGTCACCAGTTGATGCTGCCGCCTTCTAGGGGATTAACAGAGTCCATCAAATACTAAGTCCAATGTCCCCCACAAAAGAGTCTTCGGCCCACATTCAGTCTTCTGTGGGCTGCGCACCCATGCTTCAGGGCTTATATTGTCTGTATCTCCCTTATCGCTGGAGGGGAAAGGTGTTTGTGCCACCTTTTCAGGAGAGAGGTTGGTAGAGGACCCCAGGCCCTTCATTTCCACTTGGCTCCGGCCCAACATCCTATGAGAGGCAGTGATATCAAACACCCAGGAGTGCATCTGGGCGACCTTCCTGGGCCACTTCCTGCCACTTATCCTCCCAATGACTCACAAATGTCCATCAGAAAATGGAGTGAAGAGTTCCCTAGTCCTAGGGAAAGGCTAGTCCCTCCTCTGGGGCCTGGGGTAACTGCCGCTTGCAGACCTCTCGCCTGCAGCCAGGATATAAAAGGTTGCTACAAGGAAGTGGGAGAAAAATTGTTCTCGTTAACCTCTGAGGATAGGACAAGAATCAATGGGCTTAAGTTACAGCAAGGGAGGTGTAGGTTGGATATTAGGAAAAGCTTCCTGTCAGGATAATTAAGCACTGGAATAAATTGCCTAGGGAGGTTGTGGAATCTCTGTTATTGGAGATTTTTAAGAGCAGGTTAGATAACCACCTGTCATGGATGGTCTAATATAGATAATACTTAGTTCTGCCTTCAGTGCAGGGGACTGGACTAGAAGACCTCTCGAGGACCCTTCCAGTCCTATGGTTTTATGGTTCTATGACTCCAGCCGTACCCTTCTCAAGATAGATCTTTTCTGTCTACTTCCCTTCTGAGCCGTCTGGCTTTTTAAGCTCCTCCTCCAACTGGAGTAGGCTCTGCAGGTGCCGTGGGGTGAAGCCACCTGGGCCCAGAACTGCTTCTTAACCCCAGCTTGGGATTTATACACACATCACAAAATGACAGAACAGAAATGGGGGATGCCCCTTTAAGAATAAGGTGAAGGTATAGTGAGTGAGCTCTTGCAGAGGTTGGAATGTTCAGGGTATGCTGCTGCTGAAAGAGGAGGCTGGCCTACAGCTGGCACTGGGAAGATGCTGCCTGTGAGAAGCTCCAAAAGAAAAAGGCTGCACTCTCAGAATAAACAAAGATCTCCATAAAAAGCTGAGCCTTGTGATTAAGGGTAAAACACAAGGCTTAGTTACATACTAGGTCAGCTGGGAGGTGGGATTTTTTGAATATCATTTAAAAAGAATTTGTTGATTTGTAAGGTTTATGGTACTGCATGTAAGTGCACTATCTTGGAAATTCATTATCCTGTCTAACTTCATTAGTTTTATAGTTTTACAAATATCGCTTATTTTAAAAATAATATTTCAGTATAAAGCTGCCCCTGTTGATCTGACCCTTTCACAATGTATGACAAGTCCTCAATTTCACAAGCAACACGGTATTGTAATGTTTTAGGAAGATACAGTGCAATATTTGAAAACATTCTGTTTTGCCTTAAGCTGCCTTTCCTGAAGCCCTAGGAACTCTGCAGGCTCAGGCAGCTGTTACCAAAAGAAAAACATATTAAGAGCAGGATCCTTCATTGCGGAGGTTCCAGCTTCCTAGGTGTCTCATTAATATGTAAAACAAAAATCTCTGGTGGTATGGGCACTAAAGAGGCAGGTTTGTCAGGAGAAATGGCACAGCAGTTTTGCAAAACGCACAGGCATTTGGATCAGTCTGCCTCTTCTCAGGCTTTTAAAACATCTGTCACACTGTGCATACTTAGAGGCTTAACATACATGCTCATTGTTACTTCCCATCAATCTCTTACTAAGATTGCATCTTCTCATTTACATAGTCACTCCCATACTAGCAATTTGTCCCTCCTTTTTAAGGTTCCTTAATTTCACTTTAAACTGAAAATAAAATAATATAACCAGTCAATAGACTTGCAAATACTTTCAGAGTAATTGAATTAGTCATAGTTCTCAATCCTCTATATATCTGGCTGGTTTGTCAGATCTATTAAAAATGTCTGTTTTAACCATTCGCCATGAACCATCATCATAGTATTTAGGGACCAACATGTCTGCTAATAACAGCTCACTCCCGGTGATTATGATGTAGCTTCAAAATGGTATTTCTTGGCCTTGACAACCTTGAAGATGCTGACACCTGTAATAATTCTGCACTTGGTGATCTTGGTAATGCCACTGCTTGCAAAATTTCTGCTGGTATTGACACAAACTCTCTCATACTCTTACTTGTTTCTTAAGGAACTAAGTTCTACCTTCTACTTCTGTATGAGCAGGTACCTGAGATGCCATAAAAAATCTTGAGGATTTCTCTGGCACTATCAATATCTTAAAAGTTATTGAAAAAAGCAGAAAATGCTATTGGCTTAATCATATCATAGTTTTGCAAAACTGGTGGATCAACGATCAGTGTTCAAGTACTCAGCTGTCCATTTGTCTGCTTTACCACCCTATGTTTACTAATTGGAAAACTAAGCAATACTTTAAACAAAATTATATTACTTTCAGCAAAAGCAAGTAATCAGTTTGGCTTTCTACGGGAAAGTATTTCAAACTTCTGACACGACTCTATAAACTACCAGAAATCCAGTTTAATAAGCCTCTTCCACAATGCTGGTCATTACAATTAATTCATTATCTGCTGAGTCACAGAATATTTCAGAATAAATTAAGCATTTACCTACATTATATAACAAGTTTGCTAAGAATTTTGGTTAACAAAAATTACTATTTATTTGCAATCTCACATTTCTAAGCTAGAAAAAACTTTAGAATGTTTTTATTTTTGCCACTGGCAAAATTTGTTTAAACGAAATCTACACTCCATACCTGATTGACAATACTTATGATGCATGAGATCTGTCTGTATAGTGCTCTTTGTCTGAGTTCTATATAAAACTGAAAAATATCTAATAGATTTGGGTGTTGCCATTAGCTTTCTAGAGAAAAAAAATCATAAATCTACTTAGATTTTGTGACACAGTATTAGTTATACTACATAAAACAGAAAAAC
Source organism: Macrochelys suwanniensis (assembly GCA_033296515.1). Taxonomy (NCBI): domain Eukaryota; kingdom Metazoa; phylum Chordata; order Testudines; family Chelydridae; genus Macrochelys; species Macrochelys suwanniensis. The sequence continues at coordinate 82,684,772 of CM065779.1, forward strand.
ATAATTTGATGAATCAAGTAATAAGATATGAAAATTGGAGCCTTTTCAAGTATTATTTCAAGTATTGGGTTTGTTCTGAGTAGGCAAAAGACCTATGTCACTTCATCCCCGAAATGTAATGACTACCATTAAGCTGGCATGTTCTTCGTCTTGGAGTGCTACTGTGATATGGAAATTGTATTAAAAATAGGAAAACAATTATGTAAGCAATTATGAGCAGATTATCTTCTTCTGAGTTTAAAGCAGGTTTATAATAAATGATTTAGAGATAGATTACATAACTAAGGGTACGTCTATACTTACCTCCGGGTTCGGCGGTAATCAATCAATCTTCTGGGATCGATTTATCGCGTCTTGTCTAGACGTGATAAATCGATCCCGGAAGTGCTCGCCGTCAACACCAGTACTCCTACTCCGCGAGAGGAGTATGCGGAGTCGACGGGGGAGCCTGTCTGCCACGTGTGGACCTGCAGTAAGTACCTTGTAGTTCGAACTAGGATACTTCGACTTCAGCTACGTTATTCACGTAGCTGAAGTTGCGTATCTTAGTTCAAACTGGGGGGTTAGTGTGGACCAGCCCTTAGATTTTTCACTTTTTGTTTCCAGATAAAAATAAATAGAAAATAGGCCAACTCAGTCCATAGTTTTAAACATGCACAACAGGCTTATTTGATGAAAGAACGTTGACATTGTTACCTAACGTATTCAAAGGAATTACTTTATTTTTTGAAAAATACAGTACTTATACATTACAGGCAAGAAAAGTAAAGATGAATATATATTTTACCCTTTACCAATGGATTGTATATATTTTTTTATAAAATGTCTGTATGTATACAGCTGGGAACTAAAATTTTAGTTGGATCAAAACTGCTAAATGTTAAGGATGACTGTAGCTTGAGGTCCATGTAGCAGACATATGAAAATGTTTCAGGATCCTGGTGACTGTATGTGAAAATTTTCCTTTTGAAACTAGCCAGATTTTCCCATAGAAACGTAAGTGTTGCTGTACTCAAACTGAGAAACTGGCATATTATGGGGATTTATATTCATTTAAACAATGGACATTTAAAAAATACCAAAAGGTAAATGTCCTACAGAATAAAAATTCTGGTGTGTTCCCTCCCCCGCTTTTCCCATGTTCACCTGTCTGTTCCAGGATACCCCAATGTGTATATGATACAGCTATTCTCTATTAGACTATAAAGAAGCATCCCAAGGGAAGTTGTAGAAAACCTATAGCATGGCTAATTTAAAAATGGATTAGACAAATCACGGGAAAATATACAGCGGCAAATAATCCTGCACTGGCAAGAGGATAGAGTGGATGAATTAATAGGCCTTTTCTATCTCTAATGTTCATGTTTTTATGAAGAAAAATGATAATGAGTCAATAAAGTGAATTTAATACCTCTAAACTGCAGTGTAAAGGACCCCCTAGCACTTGCCTTTCCAATCTGGTAAAAAAATAGTCAGTCAAAGACTCTCTGAACATAAAAATAGTTCAAAATAACAAAAAAACAAGGTAGTTCTTAAAGAGAATCTAAACAAGAATCTCCATCTTTGCTGAATTGGTGCCTAAGAGGAGAATGTGTAGCCAGTATCTGTAGAAATAAAACTAACAGGCCAAATTCTTCAGCCCTTTCTTAGGGAAGTTCCCACTGAAGTCAATGGGGGTGTTTCCTGAGGCAGGGCAGCAGTATTTACTTGTTCTCTGGTTATTACATAAAACCATAGTTTTAAAAGTATCCTGTGACACTTACTTACACATTACAAATGGTGAATGTACAAACTTAAATGTGATTGGAGGTGTTTGACTTGTTTGTTCTTCATTAAGTGGTTATTAGGCTTGTCAAGTGATTAAAAAAATTAATCGTGATTAATCGTGCAATTAATTGCACTGTAAAAATAATGGAATACCATTTATTTAAATATTTTGGGGTATTTTCTACATTTTCAAATATATTTATTTCAATTACAACATAGAATACAAAGTGTACAGTGCTCACTTTATATTTATTTTTATTACAAATATTTGCACTGGAAAAAACAAAAGAAATAGTATTTTTCAATTCACCTCGTACAAGTACTGTAGTGCAATCTCTTTATCATAAAAGTTCAACTTACAAATGTAGAATTATGTACAATAACTGCATTCAAAAATAAAAAAAACGTAAAACTTTAGAGCCTACAAGTCTACTAAGTCCTTTTTCTTGTTCAGCCAATCACTCAGACAAACAAGTTTGTTTACATTTGCATAAGATAATGCTGCCTGCTTCTTGTAAACAATGTCACCTGAAAGTGAGAACAGGTGTTTGCATGGCACTGTTGTAGCTGACATCTCAAGATATTCACATGCTAGATGCACTAAAGATTCATATGTCCCTTCCTGCTTTATCCAGCATTCCAGAGGACATTCATCCATGCTGATGACAGGTTCTGCTCGCTAACAATCCAAAGCAGTGTGGACCAATGCATGTTTATTTTTCATAATTTGAGTCAGATGCCACCAGCAGAAGGTTGAATTTCATTTTTTGTGGTTCGGGTTCTGTAGTTTCTGCATTAGAGTGTTGCTCTTTTAAGACTTCTGACAGCATGCTCCACACCTCATCCCTTTCAGATTTTGGAAGGCACTTAAAATTCTTAAACCTTGGGTCGAGTGCTGTAGCTATCTTTAGAAAACTCACTGTGACAGGTTGGATCACAGAAACCCCCTTTGGGCTGCCAACTGATGTGCCAAGACTACTTCTTCCCCTGCTTTCCTGCCATGGCAGCTTGGGACTTCAGTGTCCTGCCTCGTTTGAGCCAGACCTGCTAGCCTGCTGCAAACGCAGACCCAGGTCTGAACCACGTCCCCTAACAGCTGTAGCCTTAATTGGAAGCAGTTTAAGAAATATTCCTGTCTTTAACACTTAGATGCTTAACTCCCAATGGGGTCCAAACCCCAAATAAATCCGTTTTACCCTGTATAAAGATTATACAGGGTAAACTCATAAATTTTTTTCCCTCTATTTGCCACCCCCCACCCCGAGTATGTATTAATACATACTCTGTGTTAATTAATATGTAAAAAGTGATTTTATTAACTACAGAAAGTAGGATTTAAGTGGTTCCAAGTAGTAACAGACAGAACAAAGCGAATTACCAAGTAAAATAAAATAGACCATGCAAATCTATGTCTAATACGGTAGTAAGACTGAATACAGATAAAACCTCACCTTCAGAGGCGTTTCAGAAAGCTTCCTTTTACAGACTAGTCTCCTTCTAGTCTGGGTCCAGCAATCACTCACACCCTCTGTAGTTACTGTCCTTTGTTCCAGTTTCTGTCAGGTATCCTTGGGGGGGGTGGAGATGCTATCTCTTAAGCCAGTTGAAGACAAAATGGAGGGGTCTCCCAGGGGTTTAAATAGACTTTCTATTGTGGGTGAACACCCCTCCCTCCCCCTGTATAGAATTCAGCTACAAAATGGAGATTTGGAGTCACATGGGCAAGTCACATGTCCATGCATGACTCAGAACTTACAGGTAGCAGTCATTGTCCACATGCTACTTTGAACATCCTCAGATAGACTTCTTATGTGGATTGGAGCCTCCCAAGATCAATTGTCCATTAAGTGCTTCTTGATTGGGCACTTAACTTGCACAGTCCTTTCTTAAGAAGCTGACCAACTGCTTTACTAAGGCTACTTAGAAATCAAGCAAGTACACAGCCAATATTCATAACTTTGAACACAAAAATGATACATGTACACAAATAAGAAGAATAGATTCAGCAGATCATAACCTTTACAGGGATATGTTATATAGCATATGTAGCATAAAACATATTTCCTTTATATCATATATACATTTATAAGCATATTTCCAGAGAGCCTTTTGGGGTGCACCGTCAAACTCACATTGGTACCTTCTTTACATTTTGTCAAATCTGCAGCGAAAGTGTTCTTAAAATGAACAACATGTGCTGAGTCATCATCCGAGACTACTATAATGTGAAATATATGGCAGAATATATTTACCCAGAATGTGGGTAAAACAGAGCTGGACACATACAATTCTCCCCCAAGGAGTTCAGTGACAAATTTAATTAATACATTATTTTTTTAACGAGCGTCATCAGCATGGAAGCATGTCCTCTGGAATGGTGGCTGAAGCATGAAGGGGCATACGAATGTTTAGCATATCTGGCACGTAAATACCTTGCAACCCTGGCTACAACAGTGCTATGCTAATGCCTGTTCTCACTTTCTGGTGACATAAATAAGAAGCGGGAAGCATTATCGCCCGTAAATGTAAACAAACTTGTTCGTCTTAGCGATTGGCTGAACAAGAAGTAGGACTGAGTGGACTTGTAGACTCTGAAGTTTTACATTGTTTTGTTTTTGAGTGCAGTTATGTAACAAAAACAATGTACATTTGTAAGTTGCATATTTACAATAAAGAGATTGCACTTCAGTACTTGTGTGAGGTGAACTGAAAAATACTATTTCTTTTGTTTATCATTTTTACAGTGCAAATATTTGTAATAAAAAATAATAATATAAATTGAGCACTGTGCACTTTGTAGTCTGTGTTGTAATTCAAATCAATATATTTGAAAATGTTAAAAAACATCCAAAAATACTTAATACAGTTCAACTGGTATTGTATTGTTTAATAGGGTAATTAAAACTGTGATTAATTGAGATTAATTTTTCTAATGAAGGATTAATTTTTTGCGTTAATCGCATGAGTTAACTGTGATTAATCGGAAGCCCTAGTGGTTATACTTTGCTGACCCTGCTACTGCAGATTCTTTGCCTTCACCCACCATTAATAAAAATATAATTTTGGAAAAACTGTTGCTGATTTCTTTTATAAAGATGAATGTTCTAGGCACTAACTAATTTTTTGTCCATCTTTTGTTGGTAGGCTCTTGATGAATGGAAATAGCAGTAATCAAGTGACCATAGCTAATTTGGGAACTTTGTATAGTTTTTTGCTGGTCTGTAAACACCACTTACATTTGGTATCAAAGCTTTATATGAAATATTTATATTTTATGCAACAAATTCCTAGGACAGTGTATAGCACATATCTGTTTCTTTGATGAAGGAAAATATGTTGATGTATCAGGACTTTGTAAAGCACAATAAGTACTTTGATTAGCCCTGATTCAGCAAATTGCTTTAAGCATGTAAGTAGTCTCATTGAAGTCAATGAATTCATTTGTTTAAAGTGAGGCATGGCCTTTCGTACCTTGCTGGGTCAGGGTCTTAATGAGAATATTTAGCCTACACAATTACTTATATTAGACAACTTAATAGTGCTTTCTTTATTTAACAATCTATACTAGCACTTTTAATAACAAAACAAATGATCACGTAGGAAACTTCTAAGAACTTTCTTGCCTGACAAACTAGTGGCCTACTGGGTTTTAATTTCTACCCTCCACAACCATGGCACATCCATTTGTTTTAGTATTTAAGATCTATGGCATCCCCAAGTGGCCTCATTTTACTTTGTAATAAAACATTGTTTTAAATCCACATTTGCATAATATTTGAATAAAAAAATATTAGAAGATAAAATGACTGTTAGCGGAAGTGCTGCATTTCTTCCTAAATTAAAATAAGATTATAATACCTTAGGAAATAAGAAATCAAGTTCTCCAGTGATTGTTTTCTTGCCTTTAGAGTTGGTCATAATTTTAGCACTGCATTTTAACAGTTTATTCCTTTATCCTGAAGAGATTAAAATAGAATTGACAGAAATAATTTTGTAGTATTTTTAGAACAGCAGTATTTTTCACAGTGATCCTTTGAGATTGTATGATCATATAGTATTTCTGTTTATAAACAAATGTTTGTTTCATTGCTAGTGCATTCAAGCAAAAACATTCTTTCAAGCCAAACAAGGCACTGTGAGCTGTAGGACTTTTAATATGTTTTATATTTGACATAAAAATTATAGTATCACTTAAATATATATTTATTTTTAAATAAAAGCTGTTTATACACTACATAATTGCTTCAGACATGGATTTATCATTATAGCCTTCCTGGATATGTGAGTTTTCAAAAGAAGAATAAAGCAACATTAACACAGGGAACTTGAGCAGACACAATTTTCTTAAGATTGAAGTTGATAGTAGTTTGTGAAGTAGTTTGTTTCAGTTCTTTAGGAAATCTGATGACCATGATTCAAAGAATAGCAACTTGATTTTGGTATCATTTGCTTAATAAATGCTGCAGTCTGTGCTAGAGGTGTAATGAACCAAATGGGACCATTGGAATCTTTTTGGTAGTATGATTCAGACTCTTTGCAATAGCCATTTTGATAAACTAGAGAACTCTAAAAATTGAGGGGCCTATTGTGCTTAGTAAGGCTTGGTCTGAGTTGGGGATCATGGGAGCCACAGTCCCATAGGAAACTCTGGGTGCTTTGTGCAAAGTCTTCTAGAGTGTCCCAGGGTACATGGGGAGTATCCCTGCTGCACCATCTCCTGCACTGGCACAGGTGGATACTCTGCTGACTGGTACAGGAAAGGTAGGGGGAGCTCCTTGGGCTTACCACACCCTCACTGCCCAACTGAGCTGAAGGTGAGTGTTCCTAGGGGTGCTAGCAAGAACCAATTCTCTTATACTCGGGAATTGCAATTGTGCCTGCCATAAATATAAAGGGAAGGGGGAGAGGGTCAGATGCAGTGCTATAAAATCCTCTTACCAGTAAAGGGTTAAGAAATGCAGGTAGCCAGACTGACACCTGACCTGGATGGCATCTGACCAATAAGGGGACAAGATACTTTCAAATCTTGGGAGGGGGAAGGTGTGTGTGGCTCTTTGTCTGAGTCAGAGTGATCTTGGAAGACAAGAAGTACCTGCAGAAAATCAATCTCCTCAACCAGTCATCTTCTCCCCAAACCTCACTTTTCTAAAGTAAGTTTAGTCAGCATAGCAAGTAGGTTTCTGTTTGTTTTGCTTGGTGAGCTTTCCCTGTGTTAGAGGGAGGGGTTATTCCTGTTTTTTTCTGTAACTTTAAGGTTTTGTCCAGAGGGGGAATCCCTCTGAGTTTGGAAATTGAGTACCCTGTAAAATAGTTACCATCCTTATTTTACAGAGATGATTTTACCTTCTTTGTTTTAATAAAATCCTTCTTTTAAGAAGCTGACTGTTTTCTATGGTTCTAAAACCCCGGGGGTGGGTTTTTAGATCACTGTGTAAGCAATTGGGTTAGGAGATTATTCTCAAGCTTCCCAGGAAAGGGGGTGTATGGGCTTGAAAGGGTATTTTTTTGGGGGGGAGGGAACTTCAAGTGATTCCTTTCCTGGATTCCTGTTTAAAGCACTTGATGGTGGCAGTGAGAGAAGCATTTCTGAGGGTGCAGGGAATTTTGTACCTTGGGGGTTTTAAACTAAGCTGGTAGAAACAAGCTTAGGAGCTCTTCATGCGGGTCCCCACGTCTTTACCCTAGAGTTCAGAGTGGGGAGGGAACCCTGACAGTGCCTGATGCTGACCTTGGGATATTTTCAACCCCTCTTGCACAGCTATGCAGGAGCCAGGCAAAAGCTTGCCCTAAGTTTGTAAGGATAAGAAATGTACAGCTACAGTTCTGCTGTGTCATAGTTTAGTTTGCATAAAACTTGTGATTATTATTTCCTTTTTCAAGTCTAAATCCTGGACTCTGGAGAATATATTAAACACATTACTGGTGTGCAGAGATTTTACTGATTTTGTAAGAAACCTACAAGAACTTGAGGAGTCATGACTCACATTCTGTGCATGATCACCAAATTCTCCAGCAGAGTTACTTTATACTAGAGGAGAGAGCAGGCCTGTCAGCCTCCAAGAAAGCCAAATGAGGTTATCAAGTGCCCAATCCTTTCCACCAGAAAGACACTTACAGGACAAGTTGGCAAGGGAGGGGGTTGTGTGGGAAAGGAGGGCTACAGGGCTTGCTTGGGGAGCCTCCTTAGGTTTGGATAAAACACTGAGTTTTGGCTATGTATAGAAACTGAACTCTACATCTTTCAATGTTCCCCCCATTACTGGCTTTATACACATTTTTCCAATGGTTTCTGGTATGCATTTACATATGGAATTGAAAGGGGGTTGCTGTGTGCTCTAATAGGTCCCAGTTCAAGAAGGAGCTTAAGCACAGGCCTAACATTAAGCATGTGAGCAGTCATATTTCACTGCTTCCTTCCCCCATATGTGGTACAGGTTATTTTTCCTCAACAGCTCGGCTGTGCTGGGTGGTATGTTGAGGGGCTGAACCAAGGTTCTGCCTATTTATTCTCTGTCCACCTGCAAGTGGCCTTGTGGAGGTAGCTCTCCCACATGTATAGACCAGCTGGGGCATAAGGGGGCATGGTGTCATAAGGTAGCTCACAACTGAGCCCTTAAATGGTACATCATATAGCGCAGATGACAACATAATGTGTTAGGTTCTCACATTTTCCACCAGTATTCCTCTAACCATCTGACCTTCAAAAGAGTATCTGTTTTGCATTTTGTTGTACTGCCAGTACCGCTCCAGAAGGTACATGTTAATCTCTTAAAAGAGTAGTGTATTTAATTGTTTTAAACTACTGGTTTCCATAATTTTCAGTTGCTATAAAAATAAAAATACTTTAAAACCACAGAAGTCCTTCAGTTACCCAGAAGAAAGAAATTTTTATGTTCTTTCTTTTCTATCTTGAATAAATACTACATATGAGAGGAATGTCTCTGTTAGGAGACATAAATTTTACAATATATTCAGGACCAGCTCTTAGTGGCATACACATTCTTCTCCCACCCCTGAGGGACTAGATTAGGGAAAAATGCCATTATTTCTGTGTTTGTTTCATGAAAGACCTTACCTGATGATTAATTATATATTGGCATACTGAGTATGTTTGTTTTGTCTATATTTATCTTGTTTACTTGTTGTTGTCCAGACGAAATATATATTTGTTCCATCTATCAATAAATAACTTATGGTCTATGTGGGTAACCTATAATCTCTAGTTATGACTGTAATGAGCCTCCAAAATGCTTTGGGTTATTGATTTATCTGGAATGTATTTAGTGGAACATTGTGCATTATTCTTTGTAGTGGTTTCTTTTGCTTTTTGCAGTTAAAAATAAAGGGCTCATTCCTACAGTCTTTTACTCAAGCAATCTTCCATGAACTTCAGTGGGGGCTTTGCTTGCAGAAGGATTTCAGGACTGCTCCCTTAATAAAGATTTAATTATTTTAAAAAAGTAATTATACAAAGTATTGAATACCAGCATCATGGTAGCTCACTCCAGTAACAGCCAAACACCAACCTAACCTGCTGAACATATTTTTCTGGTTAGCCTGGAATTGCTTGAGTTTTTCTCTTCCTTTATCTTCATGCCTATGAGTTTTGGAAGAAAAAACTGGGTGAGGAAAGCAAACTGCCACCGAGAAATAGAGAACAGGTAACCTAGGCCAAATGAGTCTTGGTACAATACAGCCTTAGAAAAGGGAACACTTTAGAAAGGCAAAGATGAAGGGACCCATCTATTGTGGCCTGAGGATTGTGTTCAGCAGACTAAGTCGTAATATGGAAGCAACTTCACTTGAAGTCAATAGAGCTGCTCTGGCTTACACAGTTTTTAATTGGGTCCTCAAACTCCAGGGCGAAAGTACCTAGGAAAGGGGGCATTTATTATAATAGCAGGGCTTAGAACTTCCATCAGCCTCACACTGTTAAAAGCAAACAAGACTGCCCTCATACTTCAGCCGATGTCACAAACTGAATCAAACGAAATCACTTCTTTAAAAAATAGGGCTCGCTCAAGTCTTTCCTCAAAGCCATGTGCAGAGGTGGCCTACAGGCGGCTCTCTGGAAGGAAATGGTGACACTGCGAGTCGCAATTCCATTTCCAATCCCCCTTGCTCCAGGAGAGAAAAAAGTTAGTGTGACCTTAGATTGCAGCCCACTCTCCCACCGTTATACTGGCTCAGATAAGCTGATTGATGTGCTGGGGAGAGTATCAAGACACAGTCCCTTTCCTGCCCCTTTCGAACCCTTCACTGCCCAGCTGCTCTTGGGGCATAGTAGCAATCCTACAGAGCCTGCTACTACCCCTGTCCTCATGCCTGGACTCATGATCTCAGCAGGCTGTGCAGGGGAGTTTGAGGGCTTACATTCTCTTTCCTCTGTGTGGCAATAAAAGGATGAGAGACAATCTTGCCCTTTAATTTAATTAACACTCATTTTTGGAATAAGCTCACATAATTCCTCTCAGTGCCCTGTCTTCAATGAGCCTCCTAGCACTGATACATTTAAGTTTGAGTTTCAGGACCCAGAAATCTGAGTTGTGTTGCTTTCCTGGGATCATTGAGTTCTCAGGAGTTATGCACTGGAGCACATGGAATTGGAATAGAGCATCCTGGTGGATCCCATATAGACAGTGCCTGCCTTAATATCACAATACACATGGCACCTATTGGCTATCAGAGAGAAGAAATTTGGGATTAGGAGGAAAAAGAAAGGGTGTGATTAGATTAGGAAAGGGAGACAGACAGGGTGAAAAGAAAGGGGGAAGGAGGTTGAAATACCCTGTCTGTATCTATGTGATGTAGTGTCTGTAAGTGATTGAAGGAGGTGTGACGGGTTGGGGCCACAGAGACCTGCTTGGTGCTGCCACCTGGTGTGCCAAGGCTACTTCTGCCCCTGCTTCCAGGCCTTTTCCAGCTTGGGACTCCCGAATCCTGTCTGTTTTGAGCCAGATTCCACTGATCTGCTGCAAACACAGACCCAGGTCCGAACCAAGTCCACTCACCACTGTAAGGCCCCTGGAAGTGCTCTTGCCTTTGACACCCAGCTGCTCAACTCCAAGGAGGTTCAAACCCTTAATACATCCGTTTTACCCTGCATGAGGCTTATACAGGGTAAACTCATAAATAGTTCGCCTTCTATTTCAAAGATAGAAAGATATGCACAACTGTTCGCTTTCCCCAGGTACCAACTCGTACTCAAGGAAACTTAATAAGTAAAACGTGATTTTAATAAGTACAGAAAATAGGATTTAAGTGAGTTCAAGTAGTGACCGACAGAACAAAGCGAATTACTTAGTAAAATAAAATAAAACACGCACGTCTATGTCTATTCAAAGTTAACACAGATAAAAGCCTCACCAGATTCGGATATTTTCCTTTTTACAGGCTGTAGAATTAGCCTGGGTCCAGCAGTCGCTCACACCCCCTAGTGTCTTTGTCCTTTGTTCAGTTCCCCTCAGGAATGTCCTTGGGGGGGTGGAGAGCCTCTCCCTTTAGCCAGCTGAAGACAAAATGGAAGGGTCTTGCAAGGGCTTTTATAGCCTTTCTTCCTCTCCCTGCGTAGGATCCAGTTGCCCTGGAGTGTTGGGATCACATGGGCAAGTCACCTGTCCATGCGCCCTAACCAGTCTAACCAGTTGCATCCTTGACTGGGGCCCCGATGTGGATTGGGGTCTGCACCTTCTTTTGTCTGTTAAGTACTTGTCCTTAACTTGCACATTCCTTCCTCTGGACCTGGTCCATTGTTCTTACAAAAGCTATGCATAAAACCAGCAAATATAAAACCAATGTTCATAACTTCAACCACAACAATGATACATGCCTACAAACAGGAGGAATAAATTCAGTAGGTCATAACTTTCACAGAGATATGTTACATGGCACATGTAGCATAAAACATATTCTAGTTACATATATACATTTATAAGCATCTCCCCATAAAGTTTTATGGGGAACACCGTCACAGGAGGGATGATGAAAGACTATTGCAGAAACAGCTCCACCCATCTATTTACTGCCTGAGACTGTCTTCTCTGTGTGCTGATGGCCTCTTCCTTGTCTCTTGCAGTCAGTAAACTAGTGCAACATCAACCAAAACTGAACCTTCTCTAGATAATTGTTGGTGTTTGCCTGACAGCCTTAGCCCCACTAGTCCCTTGCATCTAGGGTGACCAGATGTCCCGATTGTATAGGGACAGTCCCGATTTTGGGGTCTTTTTCTTATATAGGCTCCTATTACCCCCCGCCCCCGTCCCGATTTTTCACACTTGCTGTCTGGTCACCCTACTTGCATCCAATCACATTCAATTATCAAATGACTTTTCACTTTAATGGTAGGTTTCTGAACACTTATTGTATGAATAGTAATATGAGTAATGAATATCTAGTATCTCAAGCCAGAGGGTTGCAGGATCAATAACATTTATCTGACTCCGATTCTTGTGTTCTTTGCAGGCAATGAATTCAGTCCCCAAATTTAGAATTCAGTTTACAAATGCCAGGTTTCAGTTAATTAGAAACAATTTATCTTAATTAGTATGAGTAACTGTTTTAACAAGAAATAAATATCAGCATAGAAAGAAAGTTTTGTGAAATGTTAATGTTCATTTAAAATCCTTTTCAAAACAAATGGCAATTGAGAATTTGAAAGCTTAGAGAGATGACCTTTGTTACGTGGTTTTGTTTCAACTCTCCTGGAACTGCAGATGTCAGATAAACTACACAATAACACACTGTTTCCCTAGACCATACTGAATCATATCAGAATCAGCAGCATCTTCATCTGTCTCAATGCTCATTAACCTTTTAATAAACCAAATTCAAGGGCCAAAAGTTCCCCTAAGTGGGTTATTCTCATATTGTTGAATGAAAAATCCACAAGAACCAAGTTAGAAAATTTCTCCCTGATAATTCTTTAGGGTTAAGGGATTGCCCTTGTCCCTTCACAGCACTGGCATGGGATTCACTACTTGAAACATTCACATTTCTGCTGATATTTTTGAAAGCATTTGCCACCTCTGTGGGGTCCCTGTACGTCTACACAGTTTCCAGTCCCAATGACTCTACCTAAAAAGCCAAGCTGCTAAGATCTGTGACTACTGGTGACCCTTCCCCCTCCCGCTTTTCCAGAGAGAAGGGGATTCATCTGATGAGCTCAACATTAACTTGTAAAGAAAATCCCTTCAAGGTTGAGGATGAAATGTTTCTCCCCAAGCCCTGCTCCCTTTGCCGCCTTCTTCCCAAGGAGTTCCTTTAGAGGGACTTCCATAGGAACAGGGTAAAGGGAGACCACCATGGACAAGCCATCACATTCTATGCCAACTCCAACCCAGAACCATGCAATCTGCAACCTTCCACTTGGATTAGCAGAGGGGTGATTGAGATCCAAGTTATTAAGACTTGTATATAAAATTCATAAAGTAATATCTCCTTCCTTTCCAGTTGCAAGTGGTTCACATTGCACTAACCATCACTGTAATTGGCCCAAACTGGGACCCTTGTTGGTGGTCTCAGAAGAAAAGTGAAGGATTAAATGGTATATAACAGAAACTTTCTGCCACTCCTACAGAGTTTTCTTCATCTGTATTGAGCTAAATTGGCAAGTCAGTTTGAGGAAACCTCCACCGCTTTAGCAGTGTTCTACTCTGTCGATGACTTCAGTTACCAGGGTTGCCAATCAAGAACCTTTCAAAAACACTGTTCACTTAATTATTTTTTTAAAAAATCAGATCAGTGGGTTCAAAGTGGCAGTAAGAAGTACCAACAAAGAGTCCTGTGGCACCTTATAGACTAACAGACGTATTGGATCATAGGCTTTCGTGGGTGAATACCCACTTCTACAGATCCAGACTAACACGGCTACCCCTCTGAAGTAAGAAGTACATAACTCATAAGCCATATTGGAGAGATCGTACTCCTTTCTGTGGATTGAGTTCAGTTTTGTACGTATGAAATGCTTTTTCATGGCCTCCATTCAGTTCATAATCAACCATCGTTCATGCCATAAATCTATAAAGAGCATTCACTTGGGATAACACAGTCTGTGATCTTTTGGGGGGATAGTAGGACTTGAGTCATGGACCCTAAATCTCCTTCCTGCGTTGGGGTAGATCTGACTGGTGAGCCAGTGAAAAAGACATATTTCCTCATCCCACACCAGACTTGAGTTATGGATTAACTGAACCGTGATTTTAATAATGTATTAATTAAGGATACACTGAAAGATCTGGGGGAAAAATATGGTCACTTCACAACATATGTAACTGTAATTTACTACCTGACAATTAATCACCTTCAGCTGCTACTTGATGTAGTGATCCTAGTCCATCCAAACTGAGGATAAAAGAAAAAGAAAAGATGATATTTATTAATAATATTACTATATAATTTATATCTTTCATCTGAGGTTCTTGAGCGTCAACACATAACTGAGCCTCACAAGAGGGCTTTTTGATATTATGTACTTATATTGCAGGCCTATAAACTTACGCAAAGAGAGGGTAAATAATTTCCACAAAATTAAAAAGTGAGTCTGTTGCAAAGTCAGAATGAGAGCCCAAAGTCTTTCTGATTTCCAGTCCCTTGTTCTAACCACTAGAAAACACTATCTAAACATTGGTTTCAGAGTAGTAGCCGTGCTAGTCTGTATCAGAAAAAACAACAAGGCGTCCTTGTGGCACCTTAGAGACTAACAAATGTATTTGGGCATAAGCTTTTGTGAGCTAAAACCCACTTCATCAGATACATGGAGTGAAAAAGACAGCAGAATATATATTCTAGCACATAAAAAGATGGGAGTTGCTTTACCAACTGGGGGGTCAGTGCTAATGAGCCAACTCAATTAAGGTGGAAGTGGCATATTCTCAACAGTTGACAAGAAGGGGTGAATACCAAGGGAGGGAAAATTACTTTTGTAGTGCTAACGAGGCCAATGCAATCAACGTGGCTCATTTCCAACAGTTGACAAGAAGGTGTGAGTATCAGCAGAGGATAAATTACTTTTTGTAGTGATCCATCCACTCCCAGTCTTTATTCAAGCCTAATTTGATGGTGGCTAGTTTGCAAATTAATTCCAGTTCTGCAGAGACTCCAACGAGAAACTGAGCTAGAATATATATTCTGCTTACTGTCTTTTTCATTCCATGCATCTGATGAAGTGGGTTTTAGCCCATGAAAGCTTATGCCCAAATAAATGTGTTAGTCTCTAAGGTACCACAAGGACTCCTCATTGTTTTTGTCTAAAAATTGTCACCTTTT
Source organism: Macrochelys suwanniensis (assembly GCA_033296515.1). Taxonomy (NCBI): domain Eukaryota; kingdom Metazoa; phylum Chordata; order Testudines; family Chelydridae; genus Macrochelys; species Macrochelys suwanniensis. The sequence continues at coordinate 82,699,802 of CM065779.1, forward strand.
TGCAGAAGTTAATATTTTATTTCTTTGCTAATGAAGAATATGCTTATGGCTTTTTAGATAGGCGTATTTTTAAATGTGCCAGCAGGTCATTTTAGGCTTTCAGGAGCATAACATAAAAAGAAAGAAAAAATAAAAATTAATGTGTTATTTATTTAGGTTCTTTTGCTTAGTAGTAGCAATGTAGGGATAACAAACATTCTCACAACGTGCATCTAAAAATATCTATACAAGCTTTTTTCTGTACAGCAAGCTAAGTAATTAAACCAAAATACTCAAATTTGAGGCCCACATTTTCAGATTTATATGATTTAAGTTTAGCATCTGAATCTATATTTAGGCTCCTAATTTTCATTCCAGGTTTTCAGAAGTACTGAGGATCTTTAGCTCCCATTGAATTTAGGGCATCTTTAAAAACTCTTATATTCCCCTCTCAACTCAATGGACATAAAAGCAGAGGTAATAACTATCATAGTTTTTTCCTTTTTTGCAACTGGATGAGATAGATGTCTGGCTGGAATTATATTGGTATGTATTATTCTTCATATGACAAATGACTCTTAGGCACTCCTTGTTGTATAGTTTTATACCTATGCCAATATTTTCAAACTTGTGTGCCTAAACACCTTGATCTACATGTAAACACCTAAAAAGGGTAGGTAGGTCACTTGATTTCCAGCGTTGCTGAGGAACATGACACAATGGGAATAAGAAGCATTGTATAGCTATAAATATTTGCCAAATATACAATTCTCCTACTTTGTCACTGCTTTTATAAGACTTTATATAGACCTGTCCACACTAGGAATGAAACTTAGCTAACTGTAAGTGTTAAAATTGAGATTTTTTTTCTGAATACTGCTATTCAGTTCTAATCTCTAGCATGGTTTTACAGCAGTTATGACATGATTAGAATTAAAATGGAATAAAACTATGCTAGAATCTTGCTAATCATTATCATTTACACTACGGCCCTGGTACACCCTTCTGGCAGTGTAAAGAGACACTCACTTATCTATCAAAGCAACGGGTGGAACCCATTCCTCTAAAGAGACACTAAAGTGTGCAAAAATTAAATGTGTAGTGTCTTTAAGGCCCCTTCATGCTACCAAAGAGCTTTAGGGTAAATGAAAATCAGGCCCAATCATGTCTAAGCACGGTCACAGTTAAAATGCTTTCAGCCCATGGGGGCAACACCAATTTACATCAACTGAGTATATCTGGAGAGAGGCAGAGAGCCTGATTCTCCAGAGCCATGCACCATTTTACACTGGAGTAAAGCAGTGTAAGTAGTTTTGCAGTTCTCATAATTATTGTGTGTCACGTGATTATTATTTTTTTCAAAGCCCCAGCTCCTACAGGTTTGTGATTAGGTGATAATCCCAGCTTTCATTAAAAATAGTAAGTTTCTAGGCCTCATAGTTGCAGAGACAAACTTCAAAACATGACCAACATGTACCCTAAAAGCTCAGAAAACAGAAGGCAAATAAAAAGAAACCAAATTATATCTTTTTAAAAATAAAATCTCAAATGTCTTTTGTGACTTTTTATGCAGGTTGGGGGATGGGGGGAAGTGGGTAATCCATGATTTTCAGGACTTGTGGTATACAATACTGTGTAAGATGCTACCACATCGGAATATTAGAATTCTACAGCCACTTTGCCAGTACAGTACAGAGTGAAAAGCAGCATCAAATCAGTCCCAGAGAGTCCATATGACAATTTAAATATAAAGAAACATGCTTATTTCAACTCTATATTTCCTTTCTATCGTTTGTTTTTCCTCTTTTTTGTAAAGACAAAAAGACATTAGCATGGCTAGATGCTAATGAGATAATACATGGTCTAACCCAGACTGTAACTGTATGGAAATGTATTTTGGATCTGAACAGCTGTGGGTTTTTTGAGAGTCAGCAGAATCAGTTTCTGTTTTGCTACCAATAGTTATAATAAGAAAATAACAATGGGTGTTTGACCCTACCATCCTCCATCTCTGTTTTGTAGATTCATCAGAATTTTGTCTTGCAAAACCAGAAAAGTGTGTGGTATGTGTGGTAGGCAAGAAGGGACACATGCAAAAGAAACAAAAGGAAGGGAAAGCCATGGTTTATTGGTCATTCTGATCTGGTTATGTTTAAGGATAAATTTCACATTGTGTAATAAAGGGTTGTACCTATTTGACTCTAACTAGCATAATATCTAGCACTCTTTTATAGATATATAAACTACTTGCAATGTAATTAACATAGAGGATTTTTTATGACTCTGGCAGCTCCTTGGTAATAGTTTTTTTTTAACTGCTTCTTTATCCTTCTACTTTTTTTTTTTCTAAAGCTTTGTCCTTATGTTGTGAAGTGGTTTTGACTTTCCCTTTTCTGCTCTATGGATCAGACCTAGTCAAAGAATCCAGGAATGTGAATTGCAAAGGTGACTTTGTATTCCTGTGTTAATGCTGAAAGTCACATACCTTCTTTTATATTCCTATCCCTGAGGCATATTTTATTTCTGACAAAATATAACAACAAAAATTAATCCATAAAATATAATTTGGAAGCATAAAGATGAATTCCAGTATCACAAAGTCAGTCACTCATTCCTGTAATGAATTTGGTAACTCAAATGACTGCAGCATGAATGAAATATAAACAGGAGAAAAAGGGAATAATTCAAGAAGTGTTTACCCATTTAATATTGCTGTTATATGCAGTCAATAGGCCAGAATCTCCCTAGTGTCTATGCCAATGGAAAGCCAGCCATGGAAGAAAGACAATGGTGGAAGTGATCACAACCTCCATTGCTCCAGGGGTCATGAGAGGAGCACAGCTCACACAACCTTCTATCCTTCAGTATTTATTAACCCCCCACCACCACTATTTGCAGCCTGGGAAGGGGATGTGGCAAGATCAGCTGCCACCCACAGGGCTCCTACAGAGCTCCCAGCAGGAGTTATAGCTGCCTCCTTCAACAGAAAACATGAGCGAACATAAAGGACACAGTGGCACCAGGTTTTGTGTTCCCTCAAAAGCTTGTATCTCAGGCCATGTTCCTCAAAAATGTACACTTGGCCAGGTTTCAGCCAAGTGTAGCCTCTATTTAAAATTCAAACTTTTGTGGCAAACTACAGTGATTCCAGCTCCTGTATTGCTACCGTTTTAAGATCAGTTGGGTGGAAATCACCCTCTGATTTGTAGACTCTAGGAACACATGAAGAATGAAGACTGTGAATACACACAGTCACTAGCATGAAGTTTTGTCTGTACTATATGTTTGACTAAGCAGATGTTTAGGGCTAAAATCACAAACAAATATTTAAAAACCTAAGAGAGACCATGCTCTAGCTAATATTGTATTCATACTCACACACCCAAAGATATTATAGAGTCTGGTAGAGCTTGCAACTGCTGGGGTTTTCCCTCAGGGCCTTCCCAACCTTTCTATAGCAGAGAAGTCCTTTTATCTTGTTGTTCTGACCATGCCTAATACCTTATGCATATACATGAGGGTTCCAACCTTCTTTTCCTTATCTCTACTTCCACACCCCATAAATTTTGGAGTGCCCCGCTTTTCATAGGTTGATCTTAGTTCCCCTTATTCTCATTAGTATTTTCATAAACATGTTTCCATGCTGACACGCAGTCAAAGCAGAAATTTCTGTGATGTTACCATCAGATGCCTTGGGGTCTAGGTGGGTAAATTGTGGTCAGTTTTTCCAGAAGATCACCATTGGCACATTTTTACAGTAATATTGTAACCTTACTGTCATAGGGTTATTCTTGGGTCACCCACTCATGTCAAGTCTTCTTAAATCTGAGGTCTAGTGTGGCTAAGCTGAATTCTAACAGGTCTTAGCCTGTAGGCCTTACATTACTGCCTTACCTTACTTATAGATCTAATACACACTAGTTACTCCTAAATACCTGTCAGTCTTATATTCCTATAATCCTATCCTACTCATGTCCATTCATCACACATTGATCATGTGTGAGTTAAGCACAACAATAACACAATTAAATGATAGCATAAACTAACTGGCTACACAAGCCTGAGCTGACATTCTGAAGTCACTTGACATTCACAGCTTCTCATGGTTTCAAAGTATAAACCAGGTGAGACTCAGCACTTTCAACTGAGTTCCATGCTGAGATTTGGTACTCAGAACTTTCACAGTACATGAATGCTTATGAAGTGACACTTGATGATGTTTGCAGAGCTTTATCTGTTTGAAGTGCACACACGCACACTCATGCTCTTGGTGGAATAGCTGCACACAAGTAGAAATATTTCTCTTTCATTCTTAATCAGGTAGCTGTTTAAAAGCACCTACAGAATCACAGAAACATGCTGGCTATTGTTTTGTAAAATTTCCAATTACTTTATTTTGTAGAGAAACAGACCTCAGCTCTTAAACATGACAAACCAAGAAAACATGACAAACCAATCTGATCCCACTAGAATTTTCTAATGCTATACTTGGCACTGCTGAGAAGGTTTAATGTAGTAGAGGTAACTTGCATAGTAGCCAAGCCACTCTTCAATGCATCAGCGTCTGACATGGTTTATGCTGCCAGATTTTAGTTTTTAAAATGACATCAGTTTAACATTAAACTAGGGATAAAAAAGTAGTAATTATTCTCAAGTTTCGCTATGCTACCGAGAACACAAAATAGTTTTTGTGGGGATTTTTGGAAACTGCAGAAGGAGACAAAACATTGTGTTTTAATGACCTTTTGGAAGAAATTCAGGTTTCAAAGCAAGGAAGCAAATTAATTTTTGAAAGATATGGGGGCCCCAGGGAGCTGGAAGTGGAGAGGAAAGAAGTCTAATTCTCTGGAGAAGTAGTTTGTGGTCAACAAACTTGCACAACATACCATAGTGAAGTATCTCTCTGTATTGTTGGTGTTATAGAAACAATTGTTGCTGCTTCTTAGCTCCTAGAGTGAGAGAAGAATTAAGTATAGATCTACATTTCGATGTATAAGAAATATGAAATATAATATAACATTTTCTTGTACACTTCTATACTGGCCAGTGCTGCGAAGTGATGCTAATGACTAATTATTTTTGCATGGGCTGTTCTCAACTTTTGGTTATTTACAAGGCTAAATGTATCTCTGATGTTAACATTTTTATGATACTTTTATGAAATGGTGCACAAAATGTTCTGTTGTAGTATATCATCAAGTGATATTGAGCAGTATTGTAATTTAAATAACTTTAACTGGAAAATCACTGCTTAAATAGATCATGTAGCTGTATCATTTTATTTCATTGACTGAAATATCCCACTCTGATTTCTGAGCTGCTTGGGATCTAATTAATTTTAAATCTATTTAACTGTTAGAAAAGTTAATGTATTAATCCATTGAAAATAACTGCAATGGAGGGATTTTTTAAATTTAAAGTTCCAGAAAGCAATAGCCACAGTTTAACAGCACCAAACTATGTGTCCTATTAATGTACATAATTTCAGTTTCCATTAGCTGACAAATGCATGAAAAAGATATAAGGAAAGAGAGAGAGGATTTCACAAGGGCTGAAAAACATTCTGTAACAAAATTTAATTGGCTGCATTACAATGCAGGGCTTGAGTGTAGTAGAAAGCATAACAAGATAAAGCAATAGTCCACTGGGCCGCTATGCAGAGAGAATTTTTTAACAACTAGTCTTTACACCGATGCATTCTTTTTGGTAGCGTTTTGTAAAATTGCATACTTTATTATGCGGTTTTACAGCAAAATGGTGGGAAACGGAATATATGAATAAATCTCCTTCAGCTAAAAAAAAATAGCCACCTGCTGATGCCCATCATACACATACCTACCTGTGAGTACTGTAAACATATTTGTACTGTTTCTTTAAATGAGCTTTAGGAAGCTTGGCAGGAATGAGGGCTAGGTTCTAGGCAGAGGCTCTACAGTTAAGGAAAGAGAGAAAGTAGTTTGAGAGATAAGGATTGCCTATTTAATTGCAGCCACTGCCTAATTTTCAAGATTTGTGGGTCAGTAGACTCACAAGTTGAAAAGACATAGAAAAATTAAAAGAGATTTTTTTCTCATTTTGGCAGTCCGTAAGAAATAATTACGGACAATGGGCCACTTTGTTTTCGAGGTCTGAATTGCAAGCTATTTGGATATAGAATGATTTCATGCGTATTACTCCCAGGCCCCATCACACACAAAGGAATAGAATGGTACAGAGAGCAGTACAGACTGGTAAGGGAATTCTGCAAGAAAAATACCTTATATAAGCTCGTCTAAACCATAGGGCAACCCCACAACAATCACTGGAATGAGCCTAGCTCATTTGGTTATGGAGAACAGGATCTGGTCCAAGAGATGCAAATAGCTGAACTGCTTAGTAATAGCGGCCATAATATAATTAAATTTAACATTCTTATAGAGGAGAAAATACCAAAGAAACCCACCCACCATAGTAGCATTTAACTTCAAAAAGAGGAACTACACAAAAATGAGGAAGTTGCAGGGAAACTATTTTAAAACACCATATTACAGGCTCAAACTAAATGTACACACAAAATAAAAAAGAAACAAACAGCAAGAGAACAAAAAATGCCGCCATGAGTAAGCAGCAGAGTAAAAGAAGTGGTGAGAGGCAAAAAGGCATCCTTTAAAAATGGGAAGTCTAATCCTAGTAAGGAAAATAGAAGGGAACATAAACTCTGGCAACTCAAGTGTGAAAGTAGACTAAGGCAGGCCAAGATAGAATCTGAAGAACAACTAGCAAAAGACAAAAACTAACAGCAAAAAATGCTCAAAGTAAATCAGAAGCAGGAAGCCTACTAAAGAGTCAGTGGGGCTACTGGATCATCAAGGTACTAAAGGATCATTCAAGGAAGACCAGGCCATTGCGAACAAACTAATTGAATTCTTCACATTGGTCTTCACTACAGAGGATGTGAGGAAGATTCCCTCACCAGAGCCATTCTTTTTAGATGAGAAACCTGAGGAACTGTCCCAGACTGAGTTGTCAATAGAGGAGATTTTGGAAGAAATTAATAAATTAAACAGTAATAAGTCACTTGGATCAGATGGTATTAACCCAAGAGTTCTAAGGGAACTCAAATACGAAATTGCAGAATTACTAACTGAAATATGTAACCTATTGTTTAAATCAACCTCTGTACCAGATGAATGTAGGATAGGTAATGTAACATTGATTTTTTTTTAAAAGGTTCCATAGGTGATCCTGGCAATTACAGGTCAGTAATCCTAACTTCAGTAACAGTAAAATTATTTAAAACTATAGTAAAGGACAGAATTATCAGACACATCAATTATTACAATATTTTGGGAAGAGTCAATGTGACTTTAATAAAGGGAAATTCTGCCTCACCAAGCTATTAGAATTCTTTGAGAGTGTCAACAAACATGTGGACAGGGATGATCCATTTGACATAATGCAATTGGACTTTCAGAAAGCCTTTGACAAGGAACCTCACCAAAAGCTGTTAAGCAAAGTAAGCTGTCATGGGGTAAGAGGGAAGCTCCTCTCATGGATCAGTAACTGGTTAAAAGATCAGAAACAAAGTGTAGGAATAAATGGTCAGTTTTCACAATGGAAAGAGGTAAATAGTGGGGTCCCCCTATGGTCTGTACTGGGACTTGTTCTGTTCAACAGATTCATAAATTATCTGGAAAATGGGGTAAACAGTGAGGTGGCAAAATCTGCAGATAATGCAAAATTACTCAAGTTAGCTTTGGTCTTAACTGACTGCGAAGAGTTACAAAGGGAACTCATTAAACTGGGTGACTGGGCAACAAAATGGAAGATGAAATTCAATGCTGATAACTGCAAAGCAATGTACACTGGAAACAAATAACCCCAACTATACATACAGAATGATGGGGCCTAATTTGGACCATCTCAAAAAAGATATATTAGAATGGGAAAAGGTACTGTTCCATACCCCTAATCAAAAGTGATTAGGGGTATGGAACATCTTCCATATGAGGAGAGATTAAAAAGACTGGGAATGTTCTGCTTAGAAAAGAGACAACTAAGGGTGGATATGATAGAGGTCTATAAAATCATGAATGGTGTAGAGAAAGTGAATAAAGAGATATCCGTAAACCTATGACTGCCAGAAGCCGGATGACTGTGGATGGATTACTCAATAAATTGCCCTGTTCTGGTAATTCCTCTGAAGTATCTGACACAGGCCACTGTCAGAAGAAAGGATCCTAGGCTATATGGACCATTGGTCTGACCCAGTATGGCCATTCTTATGTTCCTATGTAGGGAGCTAAGTGGCCATATCAAAGACATCAGTGATGAAGGGGTATTGCAAGCTGCCCAAAGAAGATAATTCTGTGTAAGGAGGGTATGGGGCCCTAAAGCTTATTTGGGGAGGGATATTTGGTAGAAAGTAGTCTCGTGTATGATCTGAAGTAGAAGACATGCAACATTTTATTGTTTTGGCTGGGTTTGCCTTGTTGTTTTTTTATATTTGTCTGAACAATCAAGTCATAATGCAACTCAGGGAAAATGCATGTGAACTGACACCACTGAAAAGTCCCTATGAAGCAAGAACCACTGACTCTTGCACAGTTGTAACATTAAAATGAATTGTTTTTTGAATTAGGGAGAGAAAATGTGGCTTTAACATAGCAATATGCTATATTTTGAAATATCCAGGTTAGACCTTTAATGCAAAGTTTCAGCCCAGAATAAATGATTATAGATAGACTTTAAACCTTTGAAAAATGGGTTTATAATGGAAATGCTGACACTACCTTAGCTATAGTGACGCAAATGGCTTCTGCCCTGCTACAATGCTATAATTAATAACTTCAGTGCTAGCAAGTGTTCCTTTCAAACAGGAAGGATAAAATCCGGTTTTCTGTTTTTAAACTTTCCTTCATCTTTCTTTCTTTAGGTGCAATATCTGAATAACTTAATGTCCTATTATTCAAAAGTTGTGCAATCACTCTGTGATGTCATTAACATTCCTATCTCCCTGGTGGTACATTGTATGAGACCTGTCTGGTTATTATCTCTGCCACCCAAGAACTTAAAGCATTACAATCTTTACCATACATGTCTAGTGCATTGCTGATATCTGAGGCTCATGTGCACTAGCTATCTCACATTCACAAAATGTACAGGGTTCCAATAGAATGAGAACAGAGTGAAAGGGAGAAAATAGTCCACTTTCTTCTTAACTCCATGTATGTCCTCATTTCATTTTTTAGAAGGGCATGAAATCAGTTAATGTGGTACAGAGCAATGAAAGTGAGTTCGCCACAAACCATATTATTTGGGACAGTACCCCTCATTTCAACTGAAAGATAAGAGTATTGATTTATGCTATTTTTGAGACTTGGTGCTAAATTGGCTCTTGCAGAAGGAAAATGTCATATTACAAGACATTTATGGGGCCTCTGAGTTTACGAAGATAAAAATTATGCTACTGCCTCTTTAAAATAAATAAATAAATAATGGGAATTATAAGAGTAGTTTATGTGACCAGAGAAACAAAGTCAATTTAAATAAAAATAAGCAGCTGGCATAATAAGGCCATGTAGGAAAAATTACAATCTATATTTCCACTATAATGGATGCAGTGTGCAGGAAAATGACATGCCAACCGTGGATCCTATTCACATTCTGGGCCCTGATACCTGTGAATTGCCTCATATTGCCTCAGTGGAAATTGCAAACATGTATTGGTGGGAAAATAACTTTTTAAAGCCTTGAAATATGGTCTTATAGTGACATATAGAGTGTTTGCAATAGGATGCCATCTATTTTTATGGACATAGCAATAGGCATAGTGTGTACTGGGCACATCTGAAAGAATAATTGAACTAAACCTGAGCATTTCCTTCTGAAATGTTTATTAAATAATACAATAAAAATTCAAATGGATGGTTGCACTGACATGTTCGTATCAATCACTGCTGCATGGTACATTGTATAACTACTATGCTGAGTACCGTATATAGAGAGCAGTGTTTGAAATAGACACGGATCAGAGAGTCAGTGTTTGGATCTGGAATGCTAGTGTTTATGTTTGAAGGTAAATCAGGGATATAGTTTATGTCTCGATTTAGCAGCACCTGAATTTATCAAACTGTTTGTGTGAGATTTATGAACATTAAGTTATGTCTCTATGGCAGCTGGGAAAATGATGCCCAAACTCTAGCTCAAGCACAGTTAGTGTGATAAAACCAGCAGTGTATCCAGGGATAACACAGGAGGCAGCCTGGGTTAGGGCCTGAGTACAAACGTGCCCTGGGTACGTATTTGGTCAGCTAGCCTGAACTGCCATCTGTGCCATCCCTGACTACACTGCTAGTTTTACCACAATAGCTCAAACGCAGCTAGTGTCTGTCTGTCTACCTGCCCTGGGAAATATGCTCCCAGCTACAGTGTAGACATATCCTGATTTAGATCAGAAGTTCTTGTGTGATTTCTACTATCTTAGGCTCTGTTCTCTTCCAATATTCTTCTACGTCTAACTTGAGGGGGCAAAAACCCCACATTTTGATTTGGATCCAAACTAGAACCAAAATCAAAGGGGCAGGTTTGAATCCAGGGATACTGATCCAACACCCTGCCCTCTGAAATATGAAGGATCTTGGATTCTAGATTCTGTTTTTGATCCTTTGATTTGAACTAAAAATGAACTATAATTCTTTTATGGTCTTTATGCTTAGCTGATATGGAGTGTTTCTCTACCAGATTATTCTCTCTAATTTTAATTTATCTCTGCCTCTGAAATTGAGGACTTTACCTGCAGTGTAAGTCCTCTCTGAGAAATCAAATTACTTGTAAGCTTCCTCTCATTTTGTTTAACAAGTTGACGACTTTGTATTTGAGTCCGGTAAGTCTCGCTCATCTCCTGTTAATGTGCCACACTTGCATGATTGCCTAATACTGCTGAACTAAGACTGTGGCATCGTGTACGATGCCAGAATTCTTGCATCATTAGAGATGGGTTATGAACTACATGCTATTATCTTGTGAGGAAAAGAAGCAAAATTGACAAACCCTCATTGACAAACCTCATTCCATGTGTTCATCAGTCTTTATTAAGTAACACATTTAATATCAGCATCCCTCCCTGAGACAAGCCTCTGAAGTCTTTCACCATGAAATTAAAATTAAACTTGCCTTTGGATTTCATTTCAAAATTAACATTGTAATTCTTGTATGCTATGTTGTGAAGCCTTTATGAATATTAGTAATGCTTGCTAATGGTAATAACAAGTGTTTAAAAAAACAGTTAGACTGTCACTTCACGCAGCAAGTTGTGGATTAATGTTGAGAAAGACAAACAAACCAATGTGTTTGTTTCTGCATTTTTTTCATACTGGAAGCTATGCTCCAATACCTCTGTTAGTCTATAAGGTGCCACAGGACCCTTTGTCGCAGTTGCAAAACAGGTAGGCAATAGCAAAAATTTGAACCTTTACACATAGATTATCTACTCAGATTAATTTCATATTGAATATTTATTCAGTAACCACCAACTTGATGCAAACCTATGGATTCATTTCTGTAGCTGAGTGCATTAGAAAGGTTTAAACAGTTAGGCCCAGATCCACAAAGCTACTTAGGCACCTAAACCCCCACTATGTCCCAGTTTTAGGCTCTGCTGTGATCCACAAAACTCCTGCTCAGCTGCCACCTAACTCTGTAGACACTTAAACTCACTTGGTGCCTAAATGTTCAGAGTAAAAGTTTCCTAGGCACCTATGTGTCAGCCTCTGGGCATGTGCACTGCTGCCTTCCTCTAAGTTTCTGGATGCCTATGTCTGGCCTAAGCCCCAGACTGATCCGTGAAGCCATAGGAGATAGGTAGAGGAGTGCCTATTTCACCCAGGGCCCCAATCCAGTTGGTGTGCTCAGAGACCTCCTACCAGATCAGGTCCTATTCAAAAATCTGTCTGGAGGAAGTGGTGGTGATGGTGCCCACCTTTTCTAACTTTTATCTCAGTGATTAGAGCACTCACCTGAGATGAGAAACACCCAAGGTCAATTCTTCCCTTGGGTAAGGGGGAATAGGTCTCTCTGCCTCCTGTATGAATTCTAGTCTCGCACAAACCTCTTTGCTGTGAGACAAAGTTCAGGGTCTATTCAATCTGTGTACTACCTGTATTACTATATGGCTCACAAGCCTGGATCCTTTTACAGGTAGACATTCCATGTGTGCTGTCAGCGCCAAATCCAAAGTAGTTTGGATTTGTGAAAAATGCCATAATTTTGCAGAGATCTGGCCTTCCCTCAATAACTCATTATATTCAAAAGCAGTATTGCATGCTCTTTGGCCATGTCGCCAAGATGGACAAATCACCCCAGCCCACTGGGATCTCAAACTGTCCATCCACATGGGAAGGAGTGCACACCCTGCTCCTACTTGGCACCACTCACAGAGATGCGTGGACTTGTAGATCTGGAGCTTCACTACCCGATGCTTGGCCTGATGCCATCCACGCTGACTGACACAATGATCTTCAGTAAACTATATGAGTTTGATGATGATGATGGTTTGATGATGTAGAGGGGGAGAAATTATTTGAATAGGGTTCTGTCAGTGCTCAAGAGAGGGCTTTAATGATTGAGCAAAGGGATAATCTGATGAAGGGCTCCCTGAAGCTATTCCACATTTTATAAATATTTACAGAATCAGTGAGAACAAGTGAAAATAACTCCATAGTCCAGTGGTTGGGGCATCCACCCATGAGATGCAAGACCCACATGTCAAGCTGTCTGGAGTAGTTCACGAGCATCAGTGACAACCTCAGTGCAGACTATCAAGAAGCAGGGCATGAACCCCAAATTGTTTCTGAATTCTATACTTAGATTTCACCAACCAAGTAACAAGCGTGAAGTCAAGAATTACAGCAGCCTAACTATGGAGTCACAGAGAGTCCCCTTAGGTACTCTGGTCTATCTTGCCACCCAGGCAAATTTGCCTTTCTGGTAAATGGCCCCTTACACCAAAAATCATAATAATTGTCAGGTTAATTCTAATTCCAAAGGACCAGTCACTTATCCCAGCTCAATTGCACCTTAGACCTCACACCAAAGACAATATTTGAAGTCAATCCTACAATGTATAATATATACTGCTCCTCCTGTAACCCTAAGTGCCTTAAGATGCTCTGCTGCTGTAGATCCCATTCTGGACACTTCAAGATAGCATAGAAGCATGCACTGAATGTCTTTGTGTTAAGCAGCCTTGGTACAGCAATTCTGGCTCCAGCTGTCTACTTGTTACACCACAACCACACTCTGGTGTCCACCAGCCTTGGTTACTACTAGCCAAGTACCACGAACACAACCCCAGTTCCGAATTTCCCCAAAACCATCTTCCCTAAAGTTGATCACTCAGAGAAATAATAAGGTTTGTTTGCTTGATTAAAGAGACAATACTCAGCAGCTTGCCACATTAACTTGAGTTAACAATGACTACCATTCAGATACAGCACTGGGTTGGGTTAGATTAAAAGTAAAACAAGCTTATTAACAAAGGGAGATAGGTTAAGTGATGCCAAGTAAAATAAATAAATGCTGAGCTGGTTACACGCAAATAAAAGTGAAAACACACATCTAAAAGTCTAAAACTTAATCTAGCAAGGTACCACCTTTGTTTAAGACAGTTTATCTCACCAATTATAGCAGGGCTGACTCTCTCTCAGTCAGGATCTTCCACAGAATTGTGACATGCTGGTTCCCCTTGTCTTCTTAGGGGAAAGGAAAAGAAGGACTCTCTCTCTCTCTCTGTCCCTTATATTCCCAAAGAATTGTCTTTGCTTTCAAAGTAAGGTAGACCTCCTGGGGATTCAGTCTCTTATGTTTCGGTGGGATGCAGGAGCCAAGTTAATCATAGAATCTCAGGTTGGAAGGGACCTCAGGAGGTCATCTAGTCCAACCCCCTGTTCAAAGCAGGACCAACCCCAACTAAATCATCCCAGCCAGGGCTTTGTCAAGCCTGACCTTAAAAACCTCTAAGGAAGGAGATTCCACCACCTCCCTAGGTAACCCATTCCAGTGCTTCACCACCCTACTAGTGAAAAAGTTTTTCCTAATATCCAACCTAAATCTCCCCCTCTGCAACTTGAGACCATTACTCCTTGTTCTGTCATCTTCTACCACTGAGAACAGTCTAGATCCATCCTCTTTGGAACCCCCTTTCAGGTAGTTGAAAGCAGCTATCAATTCCCTCCTCATTCTTCTCTTCTGCAGGCTAAACAGTCCCAGTTCCCTCAGCCTCTCCTTATAAGTCATGTGCTCCAGCCCCCTAATCATTTTTGTTGCCCTCCGCTGGACTCTTTCCAATTTATCCACATCCTTGTAGTGTGGGGCCCAAAACTGAACACAGTACTCCAAATGAGGCCTCACCAGTACCGAATAGAGGGGAATGATCACGTCCCTTGATCTGCTGGAAATGTCCCTACTTATACAACCCAAAATGCCATTAGCCTTCTTGGCAACAAGGGCACACTGTTGACTCAGATTCAGCTTTTTGTCCACTGTAACCCCTAGGTCCTTTTCTGCAGAACTGCTGCCCAGCCATTCGGTCCCTAGTCTGTAGCAGTGCATGGGATTCTTCTGTCCTAAGTGCAGGACTCTGCACTTGTCCTTGTTGAACCTCATCATATTTCTTTTGGCCCAATCCTCTAATTTGTCTAGGTCCCTCTGTATCCTATTCCTACCCTCCAGTGTATCAACCACTCCTTACAGTTTAGTGTCATTTGCAAACTTGCTAAGGGTGCAGTCCACACCATCCTCCAGATCATTAATGAAGATATTGAACAAAACCGGCCCCAGCACCGACCCTTGGGGCACTCCACTTGATACCGGCTGCCAACTAGACATGGAGTCATTGATCACTACCCGTTGAGCCCGACCATCTAGCCAGTTTTCTATCCACCTTACAGTCCATTCATCCAGCCCATACTTTAACTTGCTGGCAAGAACACTGTGGGAGACTGTATCAAAAGCTTTGCTAAAGTCAAGAAATAGCACATCCACTGCTTTCTGTCTTGCTCAAGTTCAGGCTCAATACAATCCAACTGGTTTACCTCAGTAGCTTTCCTTATGACTAATATGTAAACTGAGGTAAACCCATTTTCTTATATCTAGAACAGACATGTTTATCTCCTTTCTCCAGGTTAGGCTGTCTGTCTTTAACAAGTTCTAGTAACATCATACAAAGGCAGTTCATAACTTCACATATGAGGGTAACACGTGCATTTTACACTGCTATTAATGACCAGTGTGTTATTAGTTTTCAAATGGTACTTTACATGGCATATTTTATACAAACATCATTTCAGTAGTGTGTAAATACAGGAGTGCTTAATATCCCAAGCCCCACATCAGAAATTCTCATAGCTCAGTGGAGAACGAACACTTCTGAGAACTGGGGAATACTCCTGTTGAAATTCTCTCAAGCATATGGGGGAATTGAACCTGGGTCTCCTGCATCCCAAGTGAGTGCTCTAACCAGTGGCTAAAAGTTATAAGGTGGATATCACCTGTTCCTCCTCCCTCCCTGTTTTGTGTGGAGTCAAGTGCCTGCCTAACTCACTCTCACAAGAAACGACTTAGGCATCTAAGCTGCCTGAGAGTCCTTGCAGCCTTGTCTTAGGAACCTATCTCCTTGAGAGAAGCAGGGCTTAGGACACACCTCTCTCATCAGCATCTTCCATTGTCTAGCTTAGGCTGTTCCCCGCCTACTGGCTGGCTTTTGTGGATCACATTATAAATCACTTGTCTCTTCCCTTTCATTTTATGAGGAGCCTCAGTGCCTAATTTATGCTTTATGGATCACAGTATTGGTCCAGTGATTTTTCAGGTTACCTAAAAGTTCAGCATTTCAATGCCTTTGTGGATTGACATGAAATGTTGCATAGGTATTTCATAGCAAACTACTTGGGAAAGCCAAAGCACAGTGGCATCACATTACATGAAATACCTTTTAAAGAAATAGACTTATTTAAAGCATAACTATTTTCCTGCCACGAAGGCATCCATTTAACCAGCTGCAGTGGAGTTCACCTGTTACTGAAACAGTAGCACTGGAATGGGTTGTAGTTAGTACCTCAAAGCCAAGATTTGTGCCTGAGTAAAATAATGTGCTACCATTTAATTTATCATTTCAATTACATGAAAACAGGTAACTGTCATTTACTTCATGGCCAGGAATCCAATTTTTACAGTTCATCATATTAGATTCTACTTTTGGTATTAAGTAACAAATAGCACTTATGAGTTTTGAGATGGGGAAAATTGCTTTTCTAAAGCCTGCTTTTGGGGCAGCCTAAGGTAGTTTGCCTTGTAAATTGCCCCGCCCACACCCTCCATTTTTCTGTATGTATGGGGATGGGGGAAGGAGGGTCAGGACAGAACAAATATTTCCTACTCTAAGTATCTATGCTAGATGAAAATCCTAATGTGGTTCAGAATTAAGTAAATGTGATCTAAATAAGTGGTGTGCTGCAGAATACTTCAAAGACAACCTGATAAATGGGAAAAAAAATATTGCAATGAGTAGGAGAGGTTCCCTAGCTGACCCTAGCATATGTAATAATAAGTCCTAATACCAGCAAAGGTCACTTTTTCAGTGATGATGGCCCCTTTGGTATCTGGATAAGGTAAATGGCTACCCTCTTCATTTACTAGCTGTGGTTTTTTTCTATATTAACCACTGAATCTATGTGTATAGATAATATGTCACTATGCTTTTCCTGGAACAGCTGAATGTGCAAGTTCTTCTGAAGCCACCATCAATGCTCTTCCTTTAATTGGTCATCTGAGGCTACTGGAGAAGCACACATGCTGAAACCTCCTCACCTAGGAGACAAAGTGCATGCCCTCTGCAATGCAGCTAGTGAAGACAGCCTTTGCCTAGATTGCTGTTATGAAGAGAAATAAGTTGAAAGCTGTACTACAAATGCATGCAGGAAGGGAACAAATGCTGTGCTATAGCTCACCATCCTACATAAACAAATGAAAAATTCTTATCACTTGGAAATCCCTTTAAAGCATCTTTAGAGGAAGCACTCAACTGGTCATGCTACTGGTTTGTTATTGCAAGTGAAGTTGCAGATCATAGGAAGAGTCATAGAAAGTTGACTTTAAAATAATCAACAATTATTTAATCATAATTAGCAGCAATGAGGGGGAGGTGGAAGACAGAGAGTATAG
Organism: Macrochelys suwanniensis; assembly: GCA_033296515.1. Lineage (NCBI taxonomy): Eukaryota > Metazoa > Chordata > Testudines > Chelydridae > Macrochelys > Macrochelys suwanniensis. Next base: position 82,716,980 of record CM065779.1, read on the forward strand.
GATGTGTGGCAAATTGCTGGCACTACTATGAGGGTGTCGCACTTTCTCTTCTTGTGGGGGGTTTTCAGGGTGCCATTTCTTGCCCCTGAACTGGGGTATCAGCTGTCCCATTAGTATCCAAGAGAAGGGGAATGGAGAGGGAGGGACCCAGGCCCACCCTCTACTCCGGGTCCCAGCCCAGGGGCCCTAGGTTAGTGGGTAAACCACTTGTACTAGTGATACTTTCCCCTGGGCTCCTTCCCTCTCCTGCTTGTGGGGCTTCCTGCCTTCCCTCTGCACAAGCCAGGTGTCCCTTTACCTAGGGTCTTGGTCTTCTTAGCCCGCCACAGCACTTCTCCAAACTCTCCTCTGCTTTCCTCCAAACTGCTCTCTGCTCCACCACCAAACCAAACCACTCTGCTCCAACTCCTTCCTCCTCCTCCCCTGTCTGCCTGAAGCAGGGGGTTTTATTAGGTTCCTGAGAGGCCTTAATTGACTGCAGGTGCTCCAATTAACCTGTAGCCACCCTCCCTAGTCTCCAGGGAACCATGCCTTAATTAGCCTAGGGCTTATATATTTCCCCTCTCACACTCTACTACTGCTGCTCCCTGGCCCTCCTGTATGACAGATGCTATATAAAATATTTTTGTTATGTTTGTGTGAGCTTATCCTGTGGGCAGCAACTCTACACCTAAAAAATAATTCAGAAACAGAGACTCAAGCAATGAGTAACTTTTACTGGTAATATGCACAGTTTCTAAAGGTAACTGTGTCACAGCTAGTGACCAGGATTTCCCCAGTATCTAATTACCTATACATTCAATTAAACAAATTATAAAATCAACATCTAGTGACTTCCTGGATTAATGTAGCTTGGAGCCACTTTGCCCATGCTTCAGTTCCAGAGTGTGAAGCTAAATATCTGGAGTGTGGGCAGGAGGATGAGGGTCCAGGGACAAATTGCTTCTTATCCTACCTGTTAATTCCCTCTGAAGCACCTAGTATTGGCTGCTGTCAACGGACAGGATACTGGGCTAGATGGATATTTGGTCTGACCTAGTATGGCCATTCTTATATTCTATGTGCTCTTTCCCCATCCAAACCTCATGCCCGAGACCTGGCACCAGTGCAGTTAATCAATGCAGATGGACAAAGCTACATGACAACTCCAGTTGGGCCAAGCTTACATGTGACTACTAATAAACAGTAACAGTGATTGCAGTGACTGGTAACATAAATAAAGCATAGCAAATTAGTCAATGTACTTGCTAGGTATATGAAATATTGTTGCACACGGATGAGGATGCTGGTCAGCAGTTCCCCGCTCTCCCCTGTCTCTTGAAGAGAAGCCTGCAAGGCAGCAAGAGAAGGCAGCAAGTCAATTATCGCAATGAGGCAGACAAGACTATGTGAGTAAGTCCTTGGCTAAATGGAATAAGCACAAACATATTAACACAATTAATTTGTGCGAATGCAAAAAGAGAAAATGTAGAGTTTTATAAGAAGCTTATAAATCTGGCTAATGTTTTTGTCTCTCACACAGTCAGTAAGGAACCAATGTATTTTTAAATCTTGCTTTAAATTTATACTTAGCCAGAATATAGTGCTCTGTCTTGTGAAAACATAAGACAGGAAAAGGTATAAAAATCTCCTCATTAAATTCCTTATGCCTGCTTATCTCTCTAAAGTGCTTCCATGCCGTCACTGAAAGAATCAAAGCCAACAAGTACCACTCCTGTTAAACATATTATCCAGTCAGGGAACAGAAACGATGCCATCTGAATTGGATGACCAATCACACAGCTCTTCCTTATGAGAGCCAGGCATTCCATTCTCTCGTTTATTTAGTCTTTCATCTTTTTTATTTCTTCCTTCACTTCTCTTTTTAAAATGTTTCCAAATTCTTATCTTTCTTGCTCAAAATTTCTTCTTCTTCACGTGTCTCCAACTCAACTGTTGTTTCACTTTGTATTTAAAGTATATGAGCCTGATTCTCATTTATACAAGGTCATTTTTACACTATACTGGCCTTGAAGGGTATGTCTACATTATGTTTTAAAATACGTGCAGCGAGTGTCAGAGCCTGGGCAGTGGTGCCGGAACAGGAGAGGGGCAGTGGGTCATGGCCTACCCACTTTTTGAAAGTTGACGGGCCTGGCCCATCCATTTTTTGCCATGGTAGACCCTGCCCCCTTCCCTTTCTCCTCCCCCCCATGTCCCCGCCCCTCGGGCTCCCTACCCAAGGCAGATAGAGGTGGAAGATCCATGCTGGCTCCCCACAGCTGCCTGAGCAGATCTTACCCCAAGCTGTGTCCAGCTGAGGGGCAGGACCTCAGAGCCACAGACCGGCCATGCTAACAGCCACTCAGGCAGCTGTGGTGACCCTGCCTACAGTGCGGGGGCCCCGAGCAGCCCCAGCCCATGTCCCCACCCCTGGGGCTCCCCACCTAGGGCAGGTGGGGGGTTTGTGCCGTGGCCAGCACTGGCGCCAGCTTCTTTGCCACCCCAGGTGGTGCCAAGGATGGAAGAGGACAGGAGAGGGCTGCTGAAAACCGGGGCGGCCAAAGATCCGGCCGCCGAAATGCTGCCGAAGAGTGTCGCCGCCGAAATGCTGCCGAGGGACCTGAAATGCCGCCCCCCAAATCCTGGAGCCCATGGCAATCGCCTAGGTCGCCTAGGGGTTGCGTCGGCCCTGGCCGTGGCTCCCCACAGCTGTGTGCACGGCTCTTACCATGGCTGAGCTGCAGCTCTGTGGCTCCACCTCCCAGCTGGAGCTGGGTCAATGTAAGAGCCTCAAGAGCAGCTGTGGGGACCCTGGATCTGTCCACCTGCACTGGGTGGGGACATGAGCAGGGGGCTGCTTTTGCCCTCCCCTCCCCCCACACGGGCAGGCAGGTCTGGGCTACCCAGCCCTGCTCTGCTTCTGCCTTGGCCGGGGGCTGGGCCTTCAGGGGAGGAGAGGGCAGGGCCTTACGGAAGAGGAGGGGTGGGGCCCTGCCCTCCTTCTCCCCTTTGGGCAAAGCTCTGCCACCCCTGAGCCCAGGTCTACAGACTCAGACTCACAGGGCTTGTGCTATGGTGCTAAAACAGTGGTGTAGACATTCAGGCTTGGATTGGAGCTAGGCCTCTGAAGCTTGGGGATGGAGGTGAGTTTCAGAACCCGAACACCAGCCCAAGATGCAACATCTAACATCTGCAACTTCTGCTGTTTTTAGCACTGTAGCATGAGCCCCATGACTCTGAGTCTGTAGATATAGGCTCTGACACTCACAGCCATGAGTTTTAAAACACAGTGTTACCATGTAACTGTAATTTACATCTACTTTATGGGCCCTTTATAGTGCCAGAAAGCAATGAAGGGGACTTGATGTAAATAAGAATCAGGGTCTGTTTTTTCCTCTTTTCTTCTTCTGTATTCCTCCCTTCTAAACTTCATTTTGTTTTCTGCTGCCACTCGCAGAGGCAGACATGTGACAATGGCATCTCTCAGGGGTCTGGGCTGTACTATACATGATCTAGATGTTTTTGAAGAACTTGCCAGCAACATATAAGCAATTAGAGGCCACTTTATTTCCTGGCAGTACTGAGGGTTCCTGCTGTCTGGTTTAGTGCTGGCAGATGCAAATAAGGCTTTGAGAGGATCACTGCAACTCACTCAGACTGATGTAGCCCTTTCATTCCCCCACAATACATTCAAATCCACATGATAATCTGTCTCACATGATATCAGCAGTGAGCCAAAGCCTGTCCCCTGCTTTCTTCCTTTATGGTAGAAATCACATATTATTCACAGAAGAGAGGGAGAGAGAGAGAGAGAGACAGAGAGAGACAGAGAGAAGGAAATCCAAAGTAATATTCTCTGAGTACAAATTGTAGGAAAGTTTTGTTAACATTCTGTCAGAGTTTTAATTATTTGAGCTTGCACCTTTAGAGAGCTAGCAGTTTCACAGCCTAATTAAGCAATCCTATTATACAACACATATAAGGCAGCAGACAATTACCATTTTCACCATAAATAAATCACATAAATAAACAAAATAAATAAACATTTTGATTTTTAGTTATACTTTTAGTCATTCACCTTGCACTGTAACTTCTGTCTGCAAGGGGTCTCCTCTTTAAAATGGGTCCCATCTCATTAGAAGATGCCCAGTTGCTTCTCTTACTCCAAATGTATGTACAATATGGAAACAGGAAAATATGAAACATTTTTAATTCAGTGATGTAGTAAAAGACAAAGAACCAAAGCAAAGGCATAACTAATTTTATCTTGCCAAAATCACTTTTTAAAATCACAGCCAGAATCATCTCTCATTTTATTCTCTAGTTAAACTGGGGCAACTCAGAAAAGAATTTAGTCCACAGATTTTCAGTTAAGCTTGTTCCATCATCTTGTTATTACCTATTGTTTAGCTAACACTCTGAAACTGTGAAATGCTCTATAATTGAGAAGTGTTGTTAATATTTCTGTTAGGTCCTTCTGATACAGCGAATGCTTTCGTTTGATTAACAATTTATTTGAATGGAAGTGTGTGATCTAGCAGTAGGAGCAGGGAAATAAGATTATGACACCTTTGTTCATTTTGTGGGTCTGATATTGACTCCTTTTGTGACCAGCTATTTAACTTCTCTATACCTCAGTTTACACATCCATAAAAATACATGTAATGCCTATTGCATAGAGATTGTTTATTTTTAATCTATCATTTATATTTCAGTTACACTGAGGTACTCTTCTAATGGGATTGGGGCCTCATTTTTCTATGCACTTTGTAAATCAGTCTCTGCCTTGAAAAGCTGACCATCTAAGGGCCTGGTACTGCAATGAGGTAAAAGCAGGTAGATTCTCATGCCCAGGCAGAGACCCGTTGAAGTCAATGGGGTTTTGTATGGACACAAGGGTCCACCTGCACACTTCCTATTGCAGGATCAGGCTCTAAATGGAAACAAGGTAGAACAAGTATGTGTGATAAATAAAAGAATGAAGAGAGGAACGGAGGGCAGTGCTTTAAGATCCAGGGATATAAGGTGCTATAAATGTAAATATTATTAGCCACATATTTGATGCTAAAAATACCTAAAATATAATTTGAAGTTACAATTGTAAAATGATAACAATGACATGTGCCTACTAATATGCACCAGCTCTTAAGGGTTAACAACTAGAGAAAGAGTAACCAAGGTGTATGTCTTATTTCTGTATGTGCAGAAGAGGGACTACGTGATCTAACAGATCTTTTATAATCACAGAACCATAACAATGGGAAAGAGAAAACTTTGCAGGGTCCCTTATGGTATAAATCCACAGGCCCGCATTTCTCCCCAAATATACATGCAAAGAAAACCACAGACCCCAGTGACCCTGTTGGTCTTCTCTATTAAATGAAACTTGTATGTTGAGATTCACTACATTTTCAGACAATAATGCAGATCCAATTATTTTTATTGTTTATATTACAGTAGCACCTAGAGGCCCCAGAAAAGGATAACATTGTGCTGGGTAGTATGGGAGCCAAAGCTACTGTAAAACTAATCTAGGGGAACAAATATCCATTCAGGTGTATGTCTAGCCAGGTTTGCTATGGCATATATGAAGGGAAAGGCCAAAAACCTCAGCAGTTGGTATATGCTACTCCCCTTAACTTCAGCCTGCAAACACTTCCAGTTTGATGTCAACAAAATATAGACATACTCTATCAATAAAATTAAACCGGTGAAGCTCTTAGTCTATTTGTCCCAAGGAGAAAAGCTCATTTTCTTTCCTCAGAAAGTTGTACCATATGGGAGTAATCTGAGCAAAAAAAAAAAAAAGCCCAGCGGGCAAATTATACCTTCTTTGAGAAGCCTCCTCCGTAAATCGTAGCAGTTGCAGTATTACGGTGCAGTGATGTTTACTGTCTCTAAGCCCTACACATTGCGGAAATGGTTTGTATTTCCGGCATAAAATGTTAAGTTGTCTGAATTTCAACTCAAGCACATTTGAAAACTCTTTTGCAATTGTTAATAATGTACATTGTAGGTTAGTCATTTTTATTTGTTACTAAATACTTTCATGTGCCGCCTCCAAAGAAGGTAAACAATATGAATGTTGCCCATCTGTTCTTGTATGATTTTTATTTTGAGGCATTTTCAGTTCATTTGCAGGGTCTGGAAAACTGAATAGAGTAAATTTGGAGGCATCTGAAAATGCCCTGTACTCTACAAGTTTCAGGATTTCCTGGAATTTGCAGTCCACCTTCCAACACTTTCTGTAAAATATATGCTGGTGGGAAAACAGATGGACACAGGGCAGGACATGTAGTCAGGGCATCAGTTAGCAGGTGCTCATTTATGTGAGTATGAGTTTTGTCTTGGAGGTCAAAGAGGAGGAAGTTTACTATAAATGTCAATGATATTTGAGCTGGTGAATAACAAGGGATTGGACCTTAGATAACAAAATGATTCATACACAAAATAAACACTGTAACGACATTCCCAGACTGGAAAGTTCAAAGATTGGTATGTCTGAAAATTCTCTTCTGTTCAATGTATTTCAGAAACTGGACCAGTTTTGACTCTGACTCAGCAAGTAAACCAGCTTCTATGCTGTCATTTATAATGTTGATTGTTAAGCTACAGACAAACAAATACAGCGTTCAGTTTCTCCAGTGACAGTATTCTATTCTGCCCCTGGTTTTGATTTTTCTTAGGAGGCAGAGGATATGAATTTACAATATTTCATCTGGTTAATCTATTCTGTGTCTTCCTTCCCCCTCACCTCAGTATCAGCTGGGCATTAGGAGCGTCACTACTCTGAAAGCTGCCATCAGTGGCACTGATATTACCAGTGTCCAAAGTAGCAGAGGAGAGGAATGCAGACACTTGCTTCGTGCTATTGAAATGTTATTTTCACTCAAAATATGCTGACCCTGTGCGACAAGGCCACCCTAATTACCTGCCGGCAGTTTCCCTATAGCTTCAAACATGAAATACTTTGATATAGAATATCAAGCTTCAGAAACTGAGTACTAAAATGTTAATCTTTTTGGAAACAGAAATAAGAATTCAATTGATTATTCAGGTATAGTAAACTGCCCAGTAGCTAACTTCAACTTTGCAAACTGCTTACTGCCACAAATGACTTTGGAAGCCAGTTCAGAACTTAAGAATCTAGCTACGTAGTAGATTTCTGTACTTAGTGACAGCAGGTCATGCATTCCTATAATGGTAACCCTTGTCTTCCCCCTTCCCCTTGCTGTTGTATGCTACACCAACCGGTTATATCTTATCCATAATTAGGGCCTGATCCAAAGCCCACTGAAGTAAATTGAAACACTGGACTTTAATGAGCTTTGGATAAGGCCTGTAGGACGTGACTCAGGAAGGTAATTAAGCACATGCATATTCCCACTGCAGTCAATGGGACAACTCACAAACTTAAAATTAGGCATGTGCTTGAATACCTAGCTGAATTGGTGCCTGGGATTGTAAACATAAACAGTCTTTTTACACACTAAATCTTAATTACAGAAAAGCAAATTACAATAAATTGCAAAACAGTAAATCCATCCATTTCAAAATGGATTTCCAGATATACAGGTATTATTTAAAAAACAACAACTCATAAATCCATAGGCTATAATCTTACTCGGTTACCATTTCAAGATTATCTCAAGATCCTGGAACACCTTGGATTTACAGTTGTATAACTGAGAGCAGAATTGGTCCCAGATCTTTTTTCTTGAATTAGTGCAAAGAGAGAGCCAAATAAGATAGATCTATTGAATCAAGGCAATCAGGATTTACAGTGGTGTGATTTGGAGCATAATTTGTTGTCTGAACAGCAGCCTGCAAGAAACAACCATAGACTGTGAAACAATAGCTTATGGCATATACATGAGAATCTTACTTTTTTCACATTGTCTCTGACATATAGCTACACTCAAGGGGAAAAAAAAGAACTTATATTATCGGTAAACTATTTCTGTTGTATGAATTCTGACCCCTGAAACTTCTGGGGTCAGTCCTGCTCCCCTTGAAGTTAGCTTTATATTTATGGCACTTCTACAGACTTGTATAAGCTTCTTTCATGAGGAAGTAGTATTTATTTGTAGTGAACTAAATCTTCAGTGATTAGAGAGTGTCTTGAACCTAGTAGCTTCATATACATGCAGCCAAACTTACTTTAACTGAAATTCATAGTTGGGACTCAGGATGGGGAATCAAATCTAGTAAATTGTATTACAAACAGCACCAGATTTATTTCAAGAGGAACTGCAAGAAGCAAGCATGGGTGCCAATTTTTTCAATCACTCGGCTCCCCTCCCCAACCAAAATTTTCTCACCACACAGCCCTTTTGCTCATGAATCCCATACCCCCCCATTCCTTCCATCTTGTCCCGATTTTGAAAAGAAAATATTATACAATTGTTGCCACTCCTGTATCAGGAGTTCAAACAGTCACAGAAAACTGGATGTTCTTCCACTAAGGGTATGTCTACACTGAAAATAAAACCTCCCCGGGGCTTGTGTTTAAATGCAGTATAGACTTCTGGGCTTGGCCTGGAGCCCAAGCTCTGGGACCCTCCCAACTTGCAGGGTCCTAGAAGTCTATGCCTGAGTCCTGCGAGCCTGAGTCAGCTGCCATGGACCAGTGATAGGATATGTCTACACTGCAGACACCCAACAGGCCTTGCTGCTTCCTGTATAAAGTCCATGTCTCACTTATGGATGCAAAAATATCTTTGTGCTGAGACAAAGTTCAGGATCTATCAAACCTGTGTAGTACCTGTATTGCTATACGGGTCAGAAACCTGGACTCTCTTACAAGCAGATTTGGAGTGGCTAGAGGTATTCCATATGTGCCGTCATTGCCAAAATCCTAAGCATAAAGTGATTTAACTTTTTATGAAACGTCACAAAGATCTGGCCTTCCTTCAGTCGCTCATTGTATTCAAAAGCAGCTCTAGAGTTGAGGGAGTTGACGATTGGGCTCTAGATTAGTTTGACCTGAGGAAGTTGCTCCACAGATGAACTTCTCCTATCTGCTTCCCCCTGGGCTTGTGAGCACTTTATCCCAAAGAAGTGCAGCTGAATTGTCATATCATGAATGAAAAGGCAATTGCTGATGTAGCTGGCCCTGACCCAATGAGAACTCTGAAGATCAGGCTCATGGCCATGAACTGGCAAGGGAAGTGCACTGGGATCCATTTGTTGGATCATGCAACCCGAGGCTTGTGGCTCATGATATCCCAGCCCATTGAGGAGGCATTTTTGATCATTAGAGCTACTTGATTGTAAAGGCTACATTAAGAGTTGATCAGGACTGGGAGACATCAAATTCCTTTGACAAAGGGTATGGCAAATGCTGTTCATGGAAGAGCAGTGTCCTGGCTAGTACATTGAACTGTTTCCCCATTCTGGCCTTATCTGGGTTAAGTGTCTCTTCATCAAGGAGCTTATTTTCCTTGGGAAATGTGAAATCTTTGCAATTCCATCTTTGAAAAATGAAATATTAATTATTGCTAATGGAGCCCATAGTGTTTTTCCATCTCCCCAGCTCATCTCATTTACATACTCAAGTGGAGATTAAACAGGAGACAGTGTTCCACAGGTATTCCTTTGGGGAAAAAGAGCAGTTGCTCATTATCACTCCGAGGTGCCTTTTGGAGAGGAATTGTTGGAGACGGTATAGTGCATTCTCAACTATTCCAGCCATGTCACGTAAGTGAGTTAGTAGGGTTTAGTGAATGTCTATTTAAAACTGCAGAACAGTTGAGTAATATGAGAACTGAAATGTGGCTCCTTCTGTTGACATGATGGTAATCTTTTAGTGCTATAAGAGCTGCCTCTGTGCTGTATCCCAGTCTGGAGCCCAATTTTGAATCCATCCAGATTGTGTGCAGATGTCATACACTGGAGCTAGGTTGTCACTGCTTTTTCAATGCTTTTGCCTAGGAATTGGAGGTTGGGTAGTTGAACAGATTTTCTTCATCCACTGCCATTTTTTTAGGATCAGGTGGAATATTGCATTTTTTCCACATGGATAGGCAACATAAATGCTATTCTATGTCTGAGACATTTGTGTTTATAAAAGGGTCATTTGTGGGTAAGTAAAAAGAATGGTACAGTATTTAGGTGCATATAATCATCATCAAGCAGATGATGTAAAGTGTATTTAATTTATAAAATTAGAATAAGTATCATTTTAATAAAATGTTGCCTCTGAGTAGTAGTGCCATAAATTGATTGGTCATGAAATACTGACTCTTTGGTGAGATACACGGTTACTGTATTACAGCACTGGCTTACTTTATATTCCATTGGGCCATCTAAATCCCCCTTGTAGCTTTAATGAGACTTCAGTTTACATAAAGTTTCCACCAGGAAGTGGCTGTGATGAATAAATAGAGAGATTCTGTTCTTCTCCTTTATATATATATATATATATATATATATATATATATATATTTGATTTGAAATATTCTGACCACTAATGTAATAATCTAATAGCTAGATTTGCTTTGCTTTGTTTTAAATATGTTTTTGGGTTCTTTTCTCTACATTGGAAAAGTTTATATCCTCATTTATGCATCTAAAATAAAGTCTTTAATATGCATGACAGACAGCTAAATAAAGGTACTTTGGATTATTAAGACAAAGGCCAAGTAAAATGAAAGGGATTGTGGGAAAAAATGATACATTAGTAAGATCTAATTGGTTTGTGTTGTTAATAAGACAATGCATTACATATGGTTTAGGAAGATATAAAACATAGTAATATTTACTAATTCATATGAGAACATTAATCCCTAAGGATGAAATTCACCCCAACATACATACTGAAGGATGAAAATCAACCCCATACATTAAAAGTGACACATTGTCAAGAAAATGTGTCTTTTAAATAAATAAATCAACTCTTTGTAGAAAACAGAGTCCTATCATTTCATATCTATATGTAAATTTAACCTAGAAAACACCTAATGTCTAGTGTTACCTATAGATTTTACATAGAACCAAATTAATCCTTGGTGTAATACTCACTGGATAAACTGAGCCCATGGTGTTTAAAGAAATATATATTCCAACTGTGATGGACTACCCAACCAGTCAAGAATTCTTTAAATTGTAGAAGGTTGTGACGGAATGGTCCACTCACCAGAGTAGCAGCACCGCCTCCAGACCACTCTGGGGATTAGCTCACAAGGTTGAATCCACTTCCCACAGTCTCTCTGGTCTGCAGTCCTCTCCATCGCTCTAGGAACCACTGTCTCCTCTTTGTGTCTTGGCCCTCTGGCTAGATCACCGAATGGTTTCTCCTTCCGAGGTTGGCAAGCTTTTCCTCACAGGTAGTCCTAGACAATCTTCCCATTTACTGCCGCATAGTGCCACTCTCTCAGTGGCTGGCAGGGAAACCCGAGCCCACCCTCTACTCTGGGTTCCAGCTCAGGAACCCAGCTCAGGGATCCTCTAGCCATAAATTAAGGTCTGTTCCCTTCTAGACCTTACTGCCTTTCCCTGAATCCTATCCTACCTTCCTGGCTTATCCCCAGAGGTGGATTACACTTTTGTGGGGCCCTGGACCAGAGAAAGTGGGGGCCCCTCCCCACCTTCCCAGTGCTCCTGCCAGGGAAATGGCGTCAGGGCATGGGAGCTTCTCCTGCTCCCTGGCAGGAGCACTGGGAGGGCAGAACAGGGCAAGCCCATGCACACCGACCCCACTTCCTAGCAGGATCCCTGGGTGGGCAGAGTGGGTCAGGGTGCAGGAGTGCCCATTTTTCCAGGACCCCTCAGTTGGCCAAGGCCCCTGAGCACAGACCCCTTGGCTCAGTGGCTAATCTACCACTGCTTCTCCCCCTCTCTGGTTTGCCAGCCCAAACACACCTCTCTTCTCCCAGGGAGTGACCACAGACTTTCCCAGAAGCCTTTTAAGTTTCCAATTTCATGTCTTTATAGTCCCATCTCAGATCATTCCTCCTCAGCTGGGCTTCCTCATTCAATCAAGAGATTGCTTAGCCACCTGATTCCCCTCAGTTGTGGCCTGTTGGGTTAATTAATCCCCTTCTTAGTCTGCATTTACCCTTTCAGGGCAAGTGTGGGGTGAACACCCTATCACAGATGTACTGATATCTGAAACAGGAAAAACATACTGCTACATTGTGACATTCTATACCTTGGGGGAGTGCCCTGTAACCCCCATATCCTTAATTTACATATAACTGTTATATTGCATATAAAGCATGCCATGTGAGGTATCATGGAGAAGGTTATGATCTGCTGTAAGCCATTGTTCAATCTAAATATGTGTGTCTTTAATGCACATACAATTATAAGAATTGTGTTGTTTGGTTTTCACTAAAATATGCTGTGGGTCTGGGAAGCACCCAGATACTAGATCTCCAGAGACAATCACAAGGTAAGAGATAACCAACGCCCAGGTGGGTGCTGAACAGACATCACCAAACATTGTCCAGCAGAGGAGTTACAATTCAATGACTCACTCACAGGAGACACCTTCTGACTTAGCAATGCCCACCAGACTTGTGTTCTCCAATCACATGGACTAAGGGTATAAAACAGAGCACAGTGGCCCCATGCTTGGCCTTTTCTTCTCTCCCCACCTATGCTGCAAGCAACAAGGACACTCAGAAGACTGAAGACTTCAACAGAGGAGATTGGCCCAGGTTTCAAGGGTTAAAACTGTGTACTATGAACTGCAATATCCAGTGGGGTGAGAAAAACTGCTTAATCTAGATGTTGCCCAGTCTAATAGGGTAGAGAGTTTAGACTGCCTGCTTATACTTTATTTTCTTTTGGTAACCACTCTGATGTATTGCCTATCACTTATAATCACTTAAAATCTATCTTTTGTAATCAATAAACTTGTTTTACTGTTTATCTTTACCAGTGGGTTTGCCTGAAGTGTTTCGTAAATCTGCTCAGGTTTACAAAGGGTGGTGTATATCCAATTTCCACTGATGAAGTGGTGAACCAATTAGTAAACTTGTGTTGCTGAAGAAAGGGTCTTGAGCAGTGAAAGATGGTAAATTCCTGAGGTACAAGGCTGGGACCTGGGAGGATTTGGCTGGTGCCTTTCTTTGTGATTAATGAGTGGCTCTGGGATCATTCATGCAGTCTCGCTGCGTGTGGGGCTCCATATCCTGTTGTGCTGAGTGATAACAGCACCTGGAGGGGTTTGCTGCTTGTCAGTAGCAAAGCATTGTGAGAGACAGTGTTGTGTTTATAAGAAGCACAGGGGAAAAGGCAATATACCATGTTTATTAGAGATATAATTAGCATATGCATTCAATCACACGTACACACACTGTCTCATCAGTTGATGTTATAGTTACCAGTCCAGAGTCCGGATCAATCTAGTGGCCAGCTAGGATGATCACAGGTAGAAAGGAGCCGGGTTCTGTCGGTTGCGACACGATGCTCTGGGGAAGTTTTGGCAGAACGAACCCAAAGTTTCATGGCAAAGCACCTTGTTTACATTGTGATCTTCATTCATTGGGAGCAATGAGTTTTGCACCGTTATGCTGTAATCAGCTGTCATTTGACAAGTACTTGTTTTCTTAGATTTAATTTTTATTTTTTATTTTGTTTTTTTATTAGCTTTTAGGGACCTGCACCATGCTGGTTTTGATTACAGCTATCTTGTCCCCATTGATGGGTGTCTGCCACATTTTTTAGAGTTGTTAATTTGCCCTCCTCTGACATCTCAATAAGGGCATGTTGCAATCTCCTCACACTTTTATGTCCGTCCTTGATTCCTTCCTAGAACATCTGGTCCTGTGATGGCCTTCACACTTATTTTCTAACACACACATTCTTCATTCACACACAAAACAGGATTGATTTGCACAAAGCATTTGAACAAGAACATCAAATTGCAATGCAGGAGAAAACAATCACTGCATTCTTTTGCTTAAAATGATAAACCTACAACAAAGTAGGTGACCCTAAAGGTGTGTTACTGCCTTGAAAACAGCTTTAGACACAAGATTCTGGCTGATGCATTTTTACCAATGGCACACTAGGCCATTTCTTTCTGCATTCAGAAAGGGTGGCTGGCAGGATATGGTCAAATCATACACCAATACATTTAATGCATGCTACATTATTATTATTTTTTAATTATACAAAATGCAAACATAAAACCCTACTACTACAATAGCCCAAGCTGGAGAGATAGGGGGGCACAATGGTCCCACGGACCCAGGTTGCACCCCGGGGATCCTGCCACATACATATTAGGAAAAAAGCCACATACAGTGAAGTATTTAAATAAAATCAGAAAATCTCGATTTATAGACACGAAAAAGCAGTTCCTAGGTTTGATATAGGACAGCATATTCTGTATCATAAAAATTCATGGATGACTTTACAAACCTTCTTATACAACAACAAAAAACAAACCTAGAGAGAGCACAAGACTCCTGATAGGTTACATACAGCAGGTTCACAAGCAATAACATCTGCTGGAGATACAAACAGAAATCGAGATCTTAACACTTGTTCTGGGGCTGTCCAAAAGATACTGGCCTCTGGAGAAGATCATCACTAATAGAACTTTTCATGAAAACTGATCTCATAAGACAGCTATGTCTCTTCATATTCTGACATATAGCTTTAGATCCACACCTTCCCAAAACAAAATAAATGTGATTATGATGTTTTGTCTAGCTCTAGGATTAAAACAAATGCCTGTAAAAATAAACTTAACAAACATTCCAGGCTTGAAAGACTGAAATGTAAGAGCCAGCCGTAGAGCTGTGCAGGAACCAGAATTCCTGTCCTGTGGAAAATTTCACATTTCCCCAAAAATGTTCCAAACGGAAAGTTGAATATGCAATATTTTCCATGAGAGAGACATTTTCACAGAATTATATTTCAGAAGAACTGAAATGAATGCTTATAAAGTGTCCGGTCGCAAGCGAATGAGGGAGCTGGTTACCTAGGGAGCCAGGGAGCCCAACAATCTGACTGCCCAGGGAGTGAGCCAGCCCAGGGAGCTAGCCAGCCAACATGCCTGCCTGGTTTCCATCAAAAGTTACGTGAAGTGACACGTTGCTGTGGAATGTTTCAATTCAGTCAAATCAGCATTTTCCAGTGGAAAACTGGTTTGTCGGAAATTTTTCCACAAACTCTATTAACTACATACAGCAAGAATAGTATATTCCTGATATTCTGATTAGCATCCAATGGAAACTAACGTTACAAATAAACACCCAATACAGTATGTTGTCTGAAAAGAACTAGAATGTACTCACAGTTACAGGTATTCAAGTTAGCAGCAATATGAAGATTGGAATGCAGTATTCAGTTGAAGTAAAGACATTATTGACTGTATCTAAAGGGTATTATAAGACAAAGAAAACAAATATTAGTGAAAGTTGAATCTCAAAAGGTTCAGATATTGTGCACAGTTTAGTTTAGATAAGCAGCACCGCCAAAATTGGATGCTTATGTGAGCTTTGTCCAAACTAAACAAACCACTTGGATCTGCAAAAATGGGCTGGAAATCTCACAAGAACATAACAGTTTTTCTTTGGTTATGTCAGAGTTCTGCTTCCAGCCCTGGCTATAACTAGCAAGTGCAGAGGGACACATAATGAAAAATAATGGGAGAAAACTCTTTAAACCTCATCAAGGATTTATATTTCAGGTTCAGAACAAGCAGTGAGTGAAAGCTAGGTGTGGCTCATATTCCATCTGAATCTGTAATAATAAATGTCTGTAATAATAAATAATAATGTCTTAGATTCATATAGCATATTTCCTTCTGAAGGATCCTCAAGTTCTCCCAGTGGCTTCTGTGGCCTGAATGGATAGCCATCTGCAACTTTTACAAGCAGAAAAGTCTGAAGAATTCATCAGGGTGTTGAATTGCTTGCAGAGAGATTGGAAAACACTTTATGGAAAAAGTTTAAGGGATAATCAGGTCTTGGAAATTTGAGGGCTTTTAAAAGGTTTTTCTATGCACTTTTTGCACAAAAGAGGTGCCTTATATTTGGCTCTGTATCTGGAGCCCAGATTTACATTTAACAGCTTGTTTCTGTCCTGAATGGAGACATTAAGAAAAAAAAATCAGCCAGATACATTACAGATGTTGCAGTCAGCTTTCTCTTGTCATTCCCAGCCAGTTGTATGTGTACGTATGTATACGATGGCAAGACAAGCACTTCCAAATGAATATGGTTGTTCACATATGAATATGCTAATTAATGCACAGCTGTTTGCATATGTCTGGTAAGAAAGCTCCTCCCCAAACTTTCTGTGAACAAAAACTGGTTGCACAAGTGTTCATGGCAAAGTCAACAGAAAGACTGCAAATATGATGGCCATCATCTTGGCCGACATACTGGGGAGTTGAATTGTGCAAATTCATTAAATTTACATTTTCCCACTGTTCACCCGGGTCTAATTAATATTGAGTCTTGTTCACATGAACTAGTTTATATGAACTGTCAGATTTGAATCTGGGAAGAAACTTCAAGGCATATTGCTGGATGGGGGGTTGTTTTTATTCTTTTTAAAAAATATTTCCTGTGGTGCATTGAACAAAGACCATATCTTCAGATTAATTGGGTGTCATATACACAGTCAGTTTCCTTTGGTTGCACGGAAGACTTGGTGGTCCTTGGTCCAAATTTGTTCCTTTTCAAAAACAAAAAGCCCAAATGTAAACACAGAAAATTTTTTTTTACTAAACAGTATGGGTCAGATCCTCAGCTGATAGAAATAAGTGTAGTTTCATTGACTTCAGTGCAGCCCATTAATATGTACTAGCTGAATCTCTATCCTGAGTATAACACATAAGCAAACATGCAGCAATAAGGAAAGGTGATGCATTTGCATTCATAAGACTCCACTGCTAGTTCTTTTATAGAGCTAAAATAGTTGCATATCAACTTTAAATGATGAGTTAGTACAGAAGAGTTCCCTCATACAAGTGACTGTTTTTCATTTAACATGAAATTAACATGTTTTTAAATGTTTACAATGATTACAATTAAAAATTAGAGCTGTGAGGGAATTGGAAATTTCCATTTCATGTGAAATTCCATTATTTTGAAATTTGTTTTCATTTAAAATCAAAACAAAAACAAAGAACTTCAAAATTTTCCATAAAATGAAAGTTTGAAAACAAAAAATATAATTTCAAGTCAAAACATTGTTACAATAAAATTGATATATTTTGTTCCATTTTTGTTCGTTTTGACTTTATTACACATTATATTAAACTCTGACATATAAAATAAAATTATATTTCAAAATTAAAAGAGGTTTTCTAATGAAAAATCAGAACGATCCATTCCAATAAGGTTGGAATATTTTAACCTCATTGAAACACTTCATTTTGATTTTTTCCCCAATATAAAATTTAATTGAAATTGCCACATTCACACAGAAAGTTTCAATTTTCACAAAACTGCATTTTCTGATGGAAAAAGTGCAGTTGGAAAATTTTCAACCAGCTCTATTAAAAAGTCAGCACTTATCACCACTTGCCACTTGAATACTGTAGTTGTTTTCCTTATGCATGTTTTATGAGAGAAAAGGCTCCTATTAAGCTTTTGAGATATAATTCTTGCCCTGCAGAATCTCCAACTGCAGAGGAGAGAGAGATTCCATACAGATGTTACCGTTAATTATGGGATCAGGTTTGATATTAGCCCAGCCCTAATTCTTTACCTACAGAATTGAAAATGATATCTTTTTTAAAAAGGTTGATGGACAAAAAGGTATATTACTGCTTTAGCATTTGGTAAAAGCAAATAACGTGAATGATACTTAGCAGCTGAAATATTATACAAACTTTGCAAATGCTCAAAATTCATGAAAATTAATTTTATATTTTGTGACTTGCCTAATTTTTCAGTGTTAATCTGCCACTGGATTAAAAGGGGGAAACCAGCAGGGTAAGATTAGATTATTATTTATCTGTTGTATTGTTCTAGCCAAGAAGCCATTATGAACACATAGTAAAAATATCATTAAATAAAACATTTCAGGGGCCTATCATCTCTTTATGCAGGAGGGAAAAAAATTACATTGAAAACTGGACAGAATAATGCAGAGTTCCACATGCATTATCTCCTCCTAGATTATGGTTAGTGGGTCATATGAGGGGCTACTGAACCATGGACTATAAGGCTGCCAAGATCTGTGAGGAAAATTGAAGATGTCTGGGCATTCATAAGGAGAGCCAGCTTCTCCATACTGCCCTGCCTCATTGCTCCATCACAACTCAGGCAGTGGTCTCGTTCTCCTTGTGGCCTGATATTAGCTCTGAATTCTGATGATTTATTATTTGTATTGTTGCAGCCCTTGGAGGCCCCAAACTCAGATCGGGGCCTCACTGTACACAGAACTGTATACACATATAACATAAACTATGGTCCTTGTGCCCAAAACCATATAATTATAGGAGAAGCTGATTACATTCCCATTATAAAAGATTCTTGTGATCTCTTTGTTGAGAAGCTTTCACGCCACCATTGTTTGCATTAGCCCTTTGATATTCAGCAAGGGAAATCTCCTTAGGCTATAGCGGTGCCATTTCTTTGCCCTGTGAAATTCCATTCAGATATGGCTGAGATAGAAACAGTTAAAAATAACCATTTCCCTTCTCTCACTTGTGTTTTACAGGAAACTTTTGGCAGCTAGTAAAAGTTGCTGAACATTCCAAGACTGGGCTCACGCCTGCACCCAAGCAGCAGCAGCCAAACACTGCAGTGGGAACACCAGGGAACAGCACCTGCTAACATAGCTGTTGCTGGGGAAACAGGGTGGAGAAGAGAGCCAAGCCAGATCAGGCTCCTCCTGACAAAACCCTGGACCCAGCACATAGTCCCAGCTGTTCAGATGGCCCATCCTCCTGGGGACACCACATGGCGCAGGCGGTCCTCCCAATTCAAGGGGTGTGAGGGAGAGAGAGACAGGTCAGGCTGGGCTTCCCCCATCAACTCCAAACCCAGCAATTCATCTCCCCCTTCTGGGATAATAGTAGTGCTGTTTGGAAAAAAACACATCAAAATTATTTTGACAGAAAACTGGATTTTTGACAAAAAAAGAATTTTCACTGAAAGTGTTTGCTTTCCTCATTTTCAATATTTTGTCAGAAAACCGGAAAGCCAAAGGTTCAAATCATGCTCATTACACAGCTGTGTTATGATATAGTCCTTAATTAAATGATCACATACACTTTTTTCCACAGAAGTTCTGCTGTATTCAGTGAGCACGATGGATGGATACGGGGGCAAAATTACTGTGGCAAAGGTAACCATAAATCTGGCATTTCCTAACTTTCAAGAGCTCGACTTTGTAATCTAAATGGTTTTTTTTTTATGCTGAGGGATAATAGTGCCTCACAGTGCTCTTCAATCAGTAGTGCTCTTCAGTCTCCACATCCGTTCTGGGTTAACTGGCCAGATTTGGCCATCATTTGTGCTGCTTACATCCCCTCTGCACCTCACAGCAAGAGGTCATGATATCATAGGCGTCGACTCTGTAGATGCTTCGGGGCTGGAGCACCCATGTTAAAAAAACTAAGGGGTGTTCAGCACCCACCAGCCATCTGCCAATCAGCTGTTTGTCAGGTCCCGCCAATCAACTGTTCGGCAGCGGGCAGGAGATGCGAGGAGGAGGGGGTGGAGCAGGGTTGGGAAGAAACAGGACGAGGGTGATGCCTTGGGGAAAGGGGCGGAGTGGGGGTAAGGCTTTAGGACGGAGCAGGGGTGGAGCACCCACCTGGACAGAAGAAAGTCAGCACCTGTACATGATATGATCATCTCTCTTTACTGAGGTTTATAACTCCATGGTTGTTTTCTCACTGCCCCCTCCTCTGCCTTTTCAATTTCTTGTTGTGACTGCAGTTGGCGACAAATTTAGCATTTTATTAGTGTGATGATAAACCAGGTGTCATGCTTTCTCTTTGTGTTCCTGGGTCCGAATCACCTGCTTCCACCACTGCCCCATGAGAAGGCCTTTTCATAGTATAATCACCTTTCTTTGTGTCACCTGTGTGTTTGCCAACAAATCATGCCTAGGACTTTTGGTGTGTTTGTAGCAAAATAGAGCAAAATATTTGGGGATGAAAAGGGAGAGTTCTAAATTATTGAACAAGATTTAAAAATAAGCAGTGATGACAAAACTGATTAATGTACTTTAGATTGCTTTTCAGGGTCATATTACTATGCTGCACTTGAAAAATAATAAAATCTTGTTTTATATTTTGGTCAAAAGGAGCATTGGAACTTCCCAAATATTTCCATTCTCAATTCTTGTTAGGACAGGTCTGGATACATTTTAATATCTTGCCTCATATATTGTGAATGAATTAAGTTGCTGTGTGCAATTACCTTATCTTAACAGAAAAAAACAAACCTAGGCTCTTAAAGAGTGGCTCCCACTGAAATTAAACACAATGTTGTGGTGCACCACAAGATTGCAGTGCTCTCAGTGTACATTGGAAATGGCAGAAACTGAATTTAGCCTTTCTTAGTAAGCTGTATTTACTATTTGCATACTTTACAAATAAATGTTTAAGGAGTAAACTCCCTGAACAAGATCCAAATCCTGTTTTGTGAATAGTTTTGCTTTCAATGCATCAGCATTACTAGCCCCCAACCCCCAAATCTGCCAAAAATTCCAAATCAGCTCATAAAAATCAATAGTAATATTTCCATTAACTTCAATGGCCTTTTAATGAAGCCCCTTGTGATTATAGGCCAAGATTTCCAGTGTTGCTTAATGGACTTAGGTGACATTAAAATATGGTTGATAAATGTAAGAGCATTGATGTATTATATTTAGACTTCTGTAAGGCATTTGAGTTGGTACCACATGGCATTTTGATTAAAAACTAGACCAATATAAAATTAATATTGGACACAAAATATATTAAAAGCTAGTTAACTGATAGGTTTCAAAACATAATTGTACATGGGCAATTATTATAGACCAGCTATGTTTATAGTGGGGTCCTGCATTTTTTGCCATATACTATTTAGCATTTTTATTAATGCCCTGGAAGAAAACATGAAATCATCACTGATAGACTTTTCAGATGACATACAAATTGGGGTGGTAAATAATGAAGACAACAGAGCACTACTAATACACAATGATCTGATCGGTTGGTAAGCTGGGCACAAGCAAATATTATGAATTTTAATATGGCTAAATGTAAATGTATGCGTGTAGGAACAAAGAACGGAGGCCATACTTAAAGGAAGAGGGAACCTATTCTGGGAAGCAGTGACTGAAAAAGATTTGGGGATTATGGTGGATAATTGGCTGAACATGAGCTCCCAGTGCAACACTTTGGCCAAAAGGACAAGGCCAGGGATCGGTAACCTTTGGCACGTTGCCCACCAGGGTAAGCCCTCTGGTGGTCTGGGCCAGTTTGTTTACCTGCCACGTCCGCAGGTTCGGCCAATTGCAGCTCCCACTGGCTGCGGTTCACCACTCCAGGCCAATGGGGGCTGAGGGAAGCGGTGCGGGCCGAGGGATGTGCTGACCGCCGCTTCCTGCAGCCCCCATTGGCCTGGAGCGGCGACCCGCACCCAGTGGGAGCTGCGATTGGCCGAACCTGCGAATGCGGCAAGTAAACAAACTGGCCCGGCCCACCAGGGGGTTTACCCTGGCGGGCCACATGCCAAAGGTTGCCTATCCCTGAGCTAGGCAATCCTTGGATGCATAAACAGGTGAATCTTATAAGGAGTAGAGAGGTTGTTTAACCTCTGTAATTAGCACTGATGTGACTGCTCCTGAAATACTGTGTGTATTTCTAGTGTCCACAATTCAAGAAGGATGTTGATAAATTGGAGAGAGTTCAGAGAAAAGCCATGAGAATAATTAAAGGATAAAAAATATGCTTTATAGTGATAGATTGACTCCTTGACTCGATTTAGCCTTAATCTATTTAGCTTAACAAAAATAAAGTTAAGGGGTGACTTGATTATAGTCTATAAGTACATGCAAGGGGAACAAATATATAATAAAGAACTCTTCAGTGTAGCAAAGAAACATGCAATGTCTGGAAGCTGAAGCTAGACAAATTCAGACTGGATGTAATGCATACATTTTTAATAGTGAGAATAATAAACCACTGAAACAATTTTAAAATCAAGATTAGACGTTTTTGTCCAAAAGATCTGCTCTAGGAATTATTTTGGGGAAGTTCTCTGGCCTGTGTTATATAGGAGGTTAGACCAGATGATCACAGTTATCCCTTCTGGACTCGGAATCAATGAATTTATGAAAATTAACAGTAATTGGGCATTTAAAGCCTCTAGGACATTTTGGAAATCACAGCTGCAGTCTATATAAATGAGTAACCTGTGTATGAGACACGGATAATTATGTTATTTTATAGTTACCAGTATAAGTTGTTCCAGTTTATGACAAAGAAATATGCATATTGCTTTACAGAACAGTCTACATTACTTTACAAATTCTATTTTCTGTACTGCACAGTGTAATACAATTTAAAGAGAAAAAGCTACACTAGAGATATTATTTACTGACTGTTAAACATTATCACAGAATTGACCAAAACCATTATACTCAATGGCTAAGAGGGTTTAGTGATTTTTAAAATGAGCAATGTGACTAAACATTTGGGGTTAATTCATAGTGGTAGTTATACTTCTATACCATAGAAGTAAGAAATGCATACTGTGACGGGGCAAGGCCAGAGGGCTATAGGAAAGTGGTAAGGAACCAGTATGTTCTTATTGGGATCCGGGAAGTGGGCGGGCGAAGCCCGCCCATTGCTAAAGGATCCCCCACTTCAGGCTAAGGGGAGGGATCCACAGGACCTGGATACCAAGTGAGTCCGGGGGACAAAAAATGAAAAAACAGGAACGGGAGTGCGGTCAAAGGGTCAAACAAAGCGAACCAGATGGGGACACCGAGCAGAGAACCCCGGACAGCGCCCACTGCTCCTCAAAGGTGTCAAGGGAGCCAGTGGATGCTGCCCAGAGGAACTCTGCCCGGATGCGTGAACGAACAGAGGATCGAAAATAGGCCCCACAGTCACAGGAGCCTCCATCGGCCAACCTCCTCAACCTGGTTTTGTAGATGGCCAGTTTAGCTAGGGCCAGGAGGAGGTTGACCAGGAGGTCCCGTGACTTTGTGGGGCCGCGGATTGGAAGTGCATAAATAAAAAGGTGAGGGGAAAAGTGCAACCAAAACCTCAACAAAATGTCTAAGAGGAGCCGGAACAGGGGCTGAAGCCTGGCGCACTCTAGATAAATGTGCACCAGGGTCTCCCTCACACCGCAAAAGGGACATGTGTCGGGGATAGGGGTGAACCGCGCCAAGTACACGCCCGTGCTCATGGCTCCGTGAAGGAGCCGCCAACTGACATCCCCGGCGGGCCTTGGGACTAAGGAGGAGTAAAGGCTGGCCCACCGGGGCTTCTCACCCTCTAGAGGTGGCAGGAGGTCTCGCCATTTCGTATCGGGGCGGGACGTGAGGGTGAGGAGATGAAGGGTGTGGAGCACGAGCGTGTAGAGATGTTTCCTTGGCGTGGTCTGGAAGCGGACCGGCTGCAGTTCCTGCAGCCGGCTCACCGTGAAGGGACAGGGGACCCGGTTGGGTCCACGGGGCAGGGGCCCAATAAAAAGGTCCGGAGGGCTTGGGGTGAAGGGAGGGCGGGGTGTACCCTCTCGCAGGACCCGGTCGAGGTAAACCCGAGCAGCGGGCGGCAAAGCAGCCTTCACCTCCTGAAGTACGCGCCGGGGAGTACGAGGTCTGGAGAGCCCCATGCGCTGAGCAAGCGTCAGGGGATCCAGCCAATCTCCCCGGTCGTAGTCCAGGAGGTCTCCGACCCTAGTGACTTCTGCCAGGACCAACCTCTGGCGCACCGAGGGGGACTCCGCCACCTGCACACGGAGCTGGGGGTTGTGTAGCAGGGGCTCCGCGAGGAGATCTGCCCCCTCGGTGGCCGCCATGGACCTGGTCGCTGAAAATAGCTTCCAGGTCCGGAGGAGGTCCTGGTAGAAGACTGGCAGCCCGTAGAGGTCTCGCGGAAGACCTCTCGGATGGAGATAAAGGAGCTGCCGGTCATATCGGAGCCCTCGGAAACGGCGCAGGAAGGCATGCGCCGATACGCTCCACGCCGGACTACCTGCACCATAAAGGAGCCTCTGCAGGGCCTGGAGACGGAAGACATGGACCTGAGTGTGTGGACACTTCAGGCCCTGCCCACCCTCCTCCAGAGGAAGATGGAGAACCCCTGCAGAGACCCAGTGCAGTCCTGACCAAAAGAACTCCAGAATCGACGTCCGGAGGTTGGCCAGGAAACCCGGGGCCGGGACCAGGGTGTTGAGCCGGTACCAGAGCATGGACAGGACTAATTGATTGATTACCAGTGCTCTCCCTCGAAAGGAGAGGCATCGGAGCAGTCCTGTCCATTTCCGGATCCGCTCTATCACCCTGCCCTCTAAACCTTGCCAGTTCTCCGGCGGGGATGGATGCGTGGCAGAAAGGTAAACGCCGAGATAGAGCAGCGGACCCGCACTCCACCTGATGGCCTGAAGCGCGGGTGGGAGAGAGCTCGCCTGCCACCCGTCCCCTACCACCAGGCCAGAGCTCTTGACCCAGTTGACCCGGGCAGAGGAGGCCGCCGAGTAGATCGTCTGGCAAGCCTCCACCCGCACCAAGTCGCCCGGGTCCTGGACCACGAGGAGCACATCGTCGGCGTATGCCGACAGGACCAGCCGCAGCTCCGGCTCTCAGAGCACCAACCCCGTCAACCTCCTGCGGAGGAGACAAAGGAAGGGCTCGATCGCCAGAGCGTACAGCTGGCCCGAGAGGGGGCACCCCTGCCGTACTCCTCGCCCGAAGCTGACCGGCTCGGTCAGGGTCCAGTTGAGCCTGACCAGACACTCTGCGGAGGCGTACAGCACCTGGAGAAAACCCACAAACTGGGGCCCAAAGCCAAACGCTCGCAGAGTGCTCAGGAGGTACCCGTGATCCACCCTGTCGAACGCCTTCTCCTGATCCAGAGACAGAAGGGCGAACGACAGACCATCCCTACACCCAAGCTCCAAGAGATCCCGGACCAGATACAGGTTGTCGAGAATGGTGCGGCCCGGGACGGTGTAGGTCTGGTCTGGGTGGACCACGTCCGCCAGCACGGACCCGAGCCGCAGCGAGATGGCCTTTGCTACGACTTTATAGTCCGTGCTGAGGAGCGAGACGGGACGCCAATTCTGTAAATCGCGGAGGTCCCCCTTCTTCGGCAATAAGGCGAGCACGGCTCGCCTGCACGAAAGAGGGAGGACCCCGCCCTGCAAGGACTCGGCCCAGACGGTGACAAGGTCTGGGCCGAGGACGTCCCAGAATACGCGGTAGAACTCCACGGTCAGCCCGTCCAGTCCCGGAAATTTATTAGTTGGCATGCGACGGAGGGCTTCCGAGAACTCGGCCAGAGTGAGAGGCAGCTCTAGCCGGTCTCGGTCGCCCGTGCTGACCGTAGGGAGTTCGTCCCAGAGCACTCTGCAAGCGTTAGGATCGGTCGGATCCGGGGAGAAAAGGCTCGCGTAGAAGGCCTTGGCCCTCCCGCACATCTCCACCGGATCCGTGAGGGGGGTGCCATCTTCTGCGAGGAGACAGGTGACGTGTTTCTTAGCCCCCCTCTTTTTCTCCAGGGCGTAGAAGAAGCGGGAGCCGCGATCCATCTCCCGAAGGAGACGGATGCGGGATCGAACGAAGGCGCCCCGGGCCCGATGATCTTCGAGTTCCCGGAGCTCCTCCCGCTTCTCCCGGCACGCCCCACAGAGGGATGGATCCTCAGGGCTGGCGGCCAGACGCCTCTCCAGCTCTAAGACCTCCCGTTCCAACTGCCCTATCGTCGCATCCCTCCGTCGGCTGGCGCCCCGGGTGTAGTCACGGCAGAAGAGCCGGGCGCGTACCTTCCCTAGATCCCACCATCGCCGCGCCGAGGGAAAGGCGTGCCGTTGCCCTCGCCAGGCCAGCCAGAACTCCCGGAAGGACGCCACGAAACCCACATCCTCCAGCAAACTGTTATTAAAATGCCAATAGGCCGGCCCCGGCCTCTCCGCGCAGAGAGAGGCCGTCACGGTAGCGAGATGATGATCAGAGAACGGGGCCGGCCGGACGCTGGAGGAGTGGGCCCGCGAAAGGTGAAAACGTGATAAATAGATGCGGTCCAACCGGGAGTGGTGCGACCGATGGGCCTCCACCCGGACAAAGGTGAAGGTTGAGCTGTCGTCCGGGTGGTGGTCGCGCCAGACGTCCACCAGGGAGTGATGTTCGACAATCTCCCTGAGGACGTCCGCGGCGGCCGGGCACTGCTCGATCCCCGAGCGGTCCCGTTTCTCAAGGGTGTTGTTAAAGTCCCCGCCCAGGACCAGGCACTCGCGAGGATCCAAGGTGCCGAGGAAGGTGGATGCCTGCTGATAGAAACGAAGTTGTTCCGGGCCCGGTGTCGGGGCATAGATGTTGATGAGATTGACCACGAGCCCCTCCATACGGACCCGTAGGTGCAGCAGGCGGCCCGGCACAGCCTCGGCAACCCCCAGCACCTCAGGCCGTAGGTCGGGGGAGAACAAGGTCGCCACTCCAGCCTGGCGAACAGAGAGATGGCTGAAGTAGACTCTGTCCCCCCATTCCAGCCGCCAGCTGTCTTCAGCGGCTGGATCTGTATGGGTCTCCTGCAGGAATACTACAGAGTACCCCCCCTCCCGAAGGAAGGAGAGCACCTGGCTCCTGCGGAGACCCATCCTACAGCCCCGGGTGTTCAATGTTGCGAAGAGGAGAGATGCCATGAGGAGGGCTGGGGGGGATCCTTGCTGGCAGAGTCACTCACGGCCCCCATCGGGCCGCGTAACAATCCGTGACCCACCCCGTAGGCGAGTAGTGAGTCACGGAAAAGGCGGACCCGTTGGTAGGCCGTGGCGGCCTGCTTCCCAGTCCCTTTGCCCTCCCCCATGAGGGCCCTCGCGGCCCGGAGGATTTGGTGGAAATCCCCCCATCGCTGGAGAGCGAGCTGTACTTTGTTGCGGGAGCCCCGGACGTCCTCCAGGAACTCCCGCAGCTCCTCTCGCAGCGTATTGGGGGCCGGGGTTACTGGCTCCCGGCTATCGAAAGAAGGGGCCCCGGACACAGCCCTATGGCCCACCGAAACTGACAGGCAAGGGGCGGACCCTCGACGCAGCTCCTGCTGGGCCGGCACCGTAGGGCCCAATCCGAAAATCGGCTTAATTGGGGGAGGCGGCGGAGGGAGAAGAGCAGCCTCTGGTGGGTCGGGACGAGGAAATACTGGGGCCGCTCCCTGGGGGCCATCCTCCGAGAAGGGGAGGGAGACAGGCCCAGAGGCGGCAGTGTCATCAGGGGAGGTGTGGGAGATTGGGATGGCATCAGGGGCGGGGCAGGGATCAGAAGTAGGGGCAGGGAGGGGGACATGAGCAGGGCCGGGCTGAGGAACGGGTAGAGGATCCTGAGCCGCAGGAGCTGGGCCACTGGGAGGTGGCCTCTCTTGGTGTGGCTGAGGGATCTGGGAATTGGGAAGGGGACCCCCCACGATGCCGGGCTCTAGCATGATGGTTTGTGTTACAGCCACGGCATCGGGAGGTGGACAGATATTTGCGGGGTCCCCGCCTGGGAAGGAGAACTGTTGTCCCACCCCAATGAGGGGTACCCCCTGGGATTCGGGTCCCGGCCGCAGGGCACCGGCCGTCGCTTCAGGAGGCTTGGCGGCCGTCAGCGAGGTGTCACTTGCGACCGGGCAGGTGGAAGAGCCCAGGGGATCCTCGGAGGTGGGAGCGGAACCGGCGGTCAAGGGGAGGGAGCATGGGGAAAGGGGGGAAAGGGGCACCGGGGTGAGGTCATTGATATCGAGGCCTGCCGGTAAAGGGTCGTCCTCCCCCTGGGTGATTGGGGTCAGACCCAGGGCCTCGATCTCCTCGTAGATGGAGGGCAGGTCACCTTCTGCCACCCCGGGGTTCTCCCTGCCGGCACCTGAAGCAATGCTCGGGTTGGGGCGTGCAGGGTTGACAAACGGGGCAGAAGGGGCTCCATCAGGGGCTCCCGAGGGAGGGGCGGTAATACCTTCCGGTGCTGCCACGTCTTTCCCAGCCGGTTCTGGCGGACTAAAGCCGCTCGGGGGCAAAGCGGAAGACTCGGCATCAGTTCCCCCCTTCCTGGTTTTCCGGGGGGCTTCCGCATCGGCGGAAAGGAGCGGGGCTCGAGCCTTCCGCTTGCCCCGCTTCCCCTGTACTAAGGCCCAGCCCTCCATGGCATCATCTGGGGGCTGGCTAGTAAGGGTCGGGTCAGGGGGGAGGGATGATTTCTTAGGGACTCGGGAAGGTAGTGGTGGGGCAGCATAAGGGAGAGAAAAGTCTCTCTGGGGCGGGCCCTCTCCCACGCCCGGCGATATCCCTGCCTCACCCTCCTCCACAAGCCTCAGCAGACTGTTCACAGTGGGCCTCTCCCGCTCATCTGGGCTCACTGGGGGAGGTACTCCCAGGGCCCGAGCGGGAACAGCGGTAGACTGGGAAGGAGGAGGGGCGGCTCTGGGCACCGGGCATACAGGGGCGCTGGCGATGACGGGGCCGACGCCCTGCCGGGGCTCGGGGGTCTCGGATGCTCCTCCTTGCCGGGCCAAGGGACAGTCCCTCCGGACGTGTCCCATCGCCCGGCAGAGGTAGCACCGGGCCTCCCCCGTGGAATAATACACCCGGTAACGGGCCCCGTGATAGGGGACCATAAAGGACCCCTCGAGCGCCTCCCCGTCACGTGCAGCCGGCGGCATTTGGAGCTGCACCTGCCGGCGGAACGAGAGGATGTGACGGAGGGCGGGGTCTTTGCAGCCCAGTGGGAGAGGGCTGACTACAGAGATGGGTCTCCCCAGGGTGGAGAGGGCAGGTAACAGGGCGGCATTGGGGAGGAAGGGAGGGACGGAAGTGAGGACTAGGCGGACGCCCAAGTCCTCCAACGGCTCTAATGGGACGAACACGCCCCCCACCGCCAGGCCCTTCTCCACCGCCTCTTGGGCCGCGGCCTCCGATGCGAGGAAGAAGACTACCTTCCCGTACATTTTGGAGGCCGCTACGATGGCCGTGGGCCCCACCACCCTCGCCAACGCCCGCACATACGTTTCTATGTGGGGCGAGGCGGGTACCAGGAGGCAACGGATGCCATGCCTCCTGGTCAAGGTGGGAAAGGGGCCCCGGCCGCTATAGATGGTAGCTGAGGCGGTGGGCGGGTTAGGTGACGTTGCGGCAGGTGGGGGGGTTGCCGCCACCTGGGCGTACGCTCTGGGGGCCGGGGGTGGGACACCCGCAGAGCTGGTAGAGGGAACAGCAGGGAAGGGCGCCGCGGCCGGTGGCAGGGCCGCAGCAGTAGTGGCTGCCTCTGCCATGGAGGGTCTGGCCTTTGTCGCGGGGCCCTTACCCTTCTTTTTACCCTGGCCCTTCCTGCCGGCTGGGGGGGCTCCCCCAGGATCATGGGGGGCGAGGGACGTGGCAGCAGCGGAGGTCTCTTCAATGTCCGCCACTGCCGGTGCCCCAGCGGGGGCGAGAGCAGGTGGTTCGGCAGCGGCGGTCGAGGTGGAGGCTAGGGAGGGTGACGGGGGAACAGGAGGAGGAGGGGCGGCCGTGCCGTCTGGAGGGGCTCCTCCCTCCATGTCACCTGCCATGATGAACAGGGGGGGAAGGGAAAACTCTTGAGAGGGGGCGGGGAGAGGAATTGGGGTGACCACTCCTCTCCGCCAGGCTGCAGGCAGGGGAGGAGGGCAATAAAAGTGGGGACAGGGTTCAGGGTTATCTCGGACTAGTGCGGGGGTAAGGTTCAGTCACCGACACAAGATGGGAAATCCGGCTCCTCTTGTTGCACTAGGGGAGGGGATGATATAACAGCATGGGGGTGCAGTGAGATAGGGTCAAAATTAAACAGGGGAGGGGCACAAGCGCATGGGAGGGGGCGTGGGTGCACGAAAGCGGGGGGCTAATCAGGGCAAACGGAGCTTCAGGGGGAGGGAGACAACCAACTAAGAATGGGGCAGAAAAACAAGGGACTAGTTTCAGGGGTAGGGTAGGGCAAACAAACAAGGCTGTAGAGGGAGAGGGGCGGGGCAGGCAAAACTGAAAATAGTAAGGGGCTGGGACCAAAAAAAAAGGGGGCAAGCAGCTGCAAGGGGTAAATGGGGCAGGTGGCAAGGGATAAAGCAAGGGACGTGCTGCTGGGGGGAAGAGGGTCGGTCCAAGGGTTATGGGAGGGGGCACGTGCACCCACGTGCGCTTGCACAAAGTCAATGGGTGGGGCTGGTTGCCACTGCAGGCCCAAATGATGTTAAAAGGTCGTGGCGGGCCATGGAAGCAGCTAAGTCCAGAGGCCGTAGCACAAGGCAGATGGTGAGCAGCCAGCAGAGGTGGTGGAGGGGGCAGCGGTGGTGGTGGGGGTTATGGGGGGGCACAGGTGGACCGGGGGCAGGCTCGGCGCCACACCCCCTGTGCCCCTACAAACACAGTCAATACCCCCACCACTAGAGCACAGTTCGAAAGATTACTCAGTTCTTGGAGGCCCCCTCCACGGTGGTCTGCAGAGTCTCCGCCGACGGTCTTCCGTCTCTTCCTCCTCTGGGTACCAGCCGCTTCCTGGCAGCAAACAGGCCCGAGCAGCAGCTCCAGAAAACCCCAGGCGTTGGTCCAGTGGTCAGGTAGGACCCCTC
Organism: Macrochelys suwanniensis; assembly: GCA_033296515.1. Classification (NCBI taxonomy): domain Eukaryota; kingdom Metazoa; phylum Chordata; order Testudines; family Chelydridae; genus Macrochelys; species Macrochelys suwanniensis. The sequence continues at coordinate 82,747,653 of CM065779.1, forward strand.
ACAAATGGTGGTGGTGGTGGTTACAGCAGCGGCTGGAGCAGGGGTCCCTCACACCCCTCCTCTGGGGAGAGGGCCAGCAGGCCCCCTCCCCCCCAAGGGGTTGCTGCAGCAGCAGGAGTAGCAGCAACCAAGGTGTTGGGGGGGAGGGTGTTCAGCTGCCAGGCAGCCAGCAACCGGAGAGTAGAGTAGTGGGAGGGGTGTCTGGCCCAGCCAGGGGAGAAGCTGGAGCAGCAGTAGCAGCAAACAGCAGCTGGGAGGGCCCAGGGCCTAGCAGCAGCCCCAGCAGGAGGAGCAGGAGGAGCAGCAGCAGCCCTCTACCTCCTTCCCAGCCAGAGGGCTATGGGAAAGTAGTAAGGAACCAGTAGGTTAGCCCCAGGCTAAACAAATCCCTGATACCTTATGGCAGTTGCTCCAGGTTAATCAAGACACCTGGGGCCAATGAAGAACTTTCCAGAAGGCAGGGAGGTTGATTGAGACACCTGCAGCCAATCAGGGGCTGGCTGAAACTAGTCAAAAGCCTCCCAGTGAGCCGGTGAGGTGCGCATGTCAGGAGCTGTGGAAGGAGGTTGCGTGTGAGGAGCTGGGAGCAAGAGGCACTAGGAGCTGAGAGTAAGAGGGCATACTGCTGGAAGATCCTGTGGTGAGGATAAAGGTGTTGGGAGGAGTCCATGGAGAAGTAGCCCAGGGAGTTTGTAGCTGTCATGCAGTTGTTCCAGGAGGCACTCTAAACAGCTGCAATCCACAGGGCCCTGGGCTGGAACCCGGAGTAGAGGGCGGGCCCGGGTTCCCCCCCAAACTCCCAACTCCTGATCAGACACAGGAGGAGTTAACCTGGACTATGGATTCTACTAGAGGGGAAGATCTGTGAGGCAAGCAGAATCCGCCAATAAGCGCAGGACCCACCGAGGTAGAGGAGGAACTTTGTCACAATACTATTGCACAAATAAGTCACTATAAATAATTTATCTGACGATTTTTACCAGACAGCTGCAATGGCACAGGAGCCAGGAAACAGAGCTGTAAACAGGGGAGTTTGAGTGGGAGTTTGTAAGAGGAGTTTGGGGGGAAGACTAGGAGAACCAGGCAGAGGAACAGGAAGGCTAGTGAAGGGAGAGTGTATGGTGTTCTGGCAGTGTTGTGGTGCTCGTGCGGGGTTTGTTTTGCTGTGGGTGGTGGTGTTTTGGTTTGGTTTGATCACCGGGATCTGATTTGGATATGGATAGAGACCTCTTTGATGTTTTTAACGAAGTAAATACTAATGTGAATTGTGTGATCGTGGGAGACTTTAACTTCCCAGATATAGAGTGGAGGACAAGTGCTAGTAATAATAATAGGGCTCAGATTTTCCTGGATACGATAGCTGATGGATTCCTTCACCAAGTAGTTGCTGAACCAACAAGAGGGGTGTGACGTTATTGACAATAACTGGGACCGTATAGATCATTGTTGCAACTAAGGTCCTGTAGTGGCACCAAATCTTATATAAAGGGGGTCAAATGAGGTGTCTAAGACAAGGTTATGGTTTTCTGGTTATGATTATGTATGTATCAGTTTTGTATGTAAAGTTATAAGTATTGGCTCTATACTGTCTGTATTTCAAACCAGATAGCTTGGCTTCAGCTCTGCCTAGCCTGCTTGATGGCCCATTAAGGGCCATCAGCTATACAACTGACCCATTGAAAGAAGGTGGATACACCTTGTGACTCAGCAAGGTATGCAGGGACATGCCTATGGACCGAACTCTAAGGTTTTTTCTTGCCATGTGCCCCAATGCTTGTCTTTGGAACAAAGAAAGAGAGGCCACATGATGAAAGACTATAAAAGACTGCTGCAACTGCTCCATATTGTCTTCAATCCTGCTTCATACCTCTGGAGGGACTTTACTACAACCTGAAGCTCTGAACAAAGGACTGAATGACCCATCCCAGCTGTGGATGTATTCCAGACACTTGATTTGAACCTGCAGTTTATTCCATCTCTGCTACAAGCCTGAACCAAGAACTTTGCCACTACTGTATGTAATTGATTCCATTTAACCAATTCTAGCTCTCACCTATACCTTTTTCCTTTTATGATTTTAGATTCTAAGGGTATGTCTATACTTACCTCCGGGTTCGGCAGTAAGCAATTGATCTTCTGGGATCGATTTATTGCGTCTTGTCTAGATGCAATAAATCGATCCCAGAGCCGCTCCCCGTCGACACCAGAACTCCTGGTCGCCGAGAGGAGTATGCGGAGTCGACGAGGGAGCCTGCCTGCACCGCATGGACCCGAGGTAAGTGTGTTTCAGTTCGAACTAAGATACTTCGACTTCAGCTACGCTATTCACGTAGCTGAAGTCGCGTATCTTAGTTCGAACTGCGGGGTTAGTGTGGACCAGCCCTAAAGGATTGGCATCAGCGTGATTTGTGGGTAAGATCTGATTTGTATATTGACCTGGGTCTGGGGGATTGGTACTTTGGGATCGGGAGAACCTTTTTTCTTTTACTGGTGGTTTTCATAACCATTTGTCCCCATAACGAGTGGCACTGGTGGTGATACTGGGAAACTGGAGTGTCTAAGGGAATTGCTAGGGTGACTTGTGGTTAGCCAGGGGGGTAAAACCAAACTCTTCTCTGTCTGGCTGGTTTGGTTTGCCTTAGAGGTGGAAAAACCCCAGCCTTGGGCTGTAACTGCCCTGCTTGAAGCAATTTGTCCTGAATTGGCACTCTCAGTTGGGTCCTGCCAGAACCAGCATCTTTACAAGGGGGTGCCATTTTAGATTTGGTTTGGTGAATAGTGAGGACCACATAGAAGAAATGGTTGTAGGGGACAACCTTGATTCGAGCGATCATGAGCTAATTCAGTTCAAACTAAATGGAAGGATAAACAAAAATAAATCTGTGATTAGGGTTTTTGATTTCAAAAGGGCTAACTTTAAAAAATTAAGGAAATTAGTTAGGGAAGTGGATTGGACTGATGAACTTGTGGATCTAAAGGTGGAGGAGACCTGGAATTACTTCAAGTCAAAGCTGCAGAAACTATCAGAAGCCTGCATCCCAAGAAGGGGAAAAAATTCATAGGCAAGAGTTATAAACCAAGCTGGATGAGCAAGCATCTCAGAGAGGTGATTAAGAAAAAGCAGAAAGCCTACAAGGAGTGGAAGATGGGAGGGATCAGCAAGGAAAACTACCTTATTGAGGTCAGAATATGTAGAGATAAAGTGAGAAGGCCAAAAGCCACATAGAGTTGGACCTTGCAAAGGGAATTAAAAACAATAGTAAAAGGTTCTATAGCCATATAAATAAGAAGAAAATAAAGAAAGAAGTGGGACCACTAAACACTGAGGATGGAGTAGAGGTTAAGGATAATCAAGGAATAGCCCAATAATTAAACAAATACTTTGCCTCAGTCTTTAATGAGGCTAATGAGCAGCTTAGGGATAATGGTAGGATGACAAACGGGAATAAGGATATGGAGGTAGATATTACCACATCCGAGGTAGAAGCCGAACTCGAACAGCTTAATGGGACTAAATTAGGGGGCCCAGATAATCTTCATCCAAGATTATTAAAGGAACTGGCACATGAAATTGCAAGCCCATTAGCAAGAATTTTTAATGAATCTGTAAACTCAGGGGTTGTACTGCATGACTGGAGAATTACTAACATAGTTCTTATTTTTAAGAAAGGGAAAAAAAGTGATCCTGGTAACTACAGGCCTGTTAGTTTGACATCTGTAGTATGCAAGGTCTTGGAAAATTTTTTGAAGAGAAAGTAGTTAAGGACATTGAGATCTATGGTAATTGGGACAAACTACAACATGGTTTTACAAAAGGTAGATTGTGCCAAACCAACCTGATCTCCTTCTTTGAGAAGGTAACAGATTTTTTAGACAAAGGAAATGCAGTGGATCTAATTTACCTTGATTTCAGTAAGGCATTTGGTATGGTTTCACATGGGGAATTATTAGTTAAATTGGAAAATATGGGGATCACTATGAAAATTGAAATGTGGATAAGGAACTGGTTAAAGGAGAGACTACAATGGGTCATACTGAAAGGTGAACTGTCAGGCTGGAGGGAGGTTACTAGTGGAGTTCCTCTGGGATCAGCTTTGGGACCAATCTTATTTAATCTTTTTATTACTGACCTTGTCACAAAAAGTGGGTGCATGCTAATAAAGTTTGCGGATGACACAAAGCTGGGAGGTATTGCCAATACAGAGAAGAACCAGGATATCATACAGGAAGATCTGGATGACCTTGTAAACTGGAGTAATAGTAATAGGATGAAATTTAATAGTGAAAAGTGTAAGGTCATGCATTTAGGGATTAATAACAAGAATGTTAGTTATAAGCTAGGGACACGTCAGTTGGAAGTAACAGAGGAGGAGAAGGACCTCGGAGTATTAGTTTATCACAAGATGAATATGAGCCGTCAATGTGATATGGCTGTGAAAAAGGTTAATGAGGTCTTGGGATGCATCAGGCGAGGTATTTCCAGTAGAGATAAGGAGGTGTTAGTACCATTATACAAGGCACTGGTGAGACCTCATCTGGAATACTGTGTGCAGTTCTGATCTCCCATGTTTAAGAAGGATGAATTCAAACTGGAACAGGTGCAAAGAAGGGCTACTAGGATGATCCGACGAATGGAAAACCTGTCTTATGAAAGGAGACTCAAAGAGCTTGGCTTGGTTAGCCTAACCAAAAGAAGGCTGAGAGGAGATATGATTTTTCTCTATAAATATATCACAGGGATAAATACCAGGGAGGGAGAGGAATTATTTAAGCTCAGTACTAATGTGGACACAAGAACAAATGGATATAAACTGGCCATCAAGAAGTTTAGACTTGAAATTAGACGAAGGTTTCTAACCATCAGAGGAGTGAAGTTCTGGAACAGCCTTCCAAGGGGAGTAGTGGGGGCAAAAGACATATCTGGCTTCAAGACTAAGCTTGATAAGTTTATGGAGGGGATGGTATGATGGGATAGCCTAATTTTGGCAATTAATTGATCTTTGACTATTAGCGGTAAATATGCCTAATGGCTTGTGATAGGATGTTAGATGGGGTGGGATCTGAGTTAATATAGAGAATTCTTTCCTGCGTTTCTGGCTGGTGAGTCTTGCCCACATGCTCAGGGTTTAGCTGATCGCCATATTCGGGGCTGAGAAGGAATTTTCCTCCAGGGGAAAGTGGCAGAGGCCCTGGGGTTTTTTTGACTTCCTCTGCAGCGTGGGGCATGGGTCACTTGCTGGAGCATTCTCTGCACCTTGAAACCTTTAAACCATGATTTGAGGACTTCAGTAGCTCAGACATAGGTTAGGCGTTTATTACAGGAGTGGGTGGATGAGATTCTGTGCAGGAGGTCAGACTAGACGATCATAATGGTCCCTTCTGACCTTAAAGTCTATGACTCTATGACCTTTAGCTTTTTGCAAAGTTTCAGTGAAGAGATTGTGAAATTCTCAACAATATTTTTTTTGTTTTAAATTCACAAAATTATTAGCAAATAATTCTTCGTCTGCACTATTCTTTGAATTATGAATTTCAAATATTAACAATTGAATGTACAATATTAATCCTGCATTTTATTAACCCGTCTTATATAACGTATGCAGTTTGAGTTACAAGATTTATTTTTATACAATATAAAATACCAAATTAGAATGTTAAATGTCAAAAATCACACTATTTGATTAGTTACATACATCACCCAATCAGAGAGACAGGTCTTGATTCAGCAAGTTACTGAAATACATGCCTAACTTTAATCCAATGAGTAGTTTCATTGACTTCAGTGGAGCTACTCACACGTAGAACTGGTTGGGAATTTTTCAACAGCACATTTTTTATTGGAAAATACTGTACTGGTTTCAACAAAAAGTTTCTTGGAAAGTTTTCCCTGCTGTAGGATGGAATGTTTAGAGACAGAGGCCAGAACAGCCAAAGCCCAGTAATTAAGGCACAAGCAGGTTCAAGTTCCTGATCCAAATCAAGAACAGCAGAGACTTGAAACCTAGGTCTCCTACATCCCGGCTGATGGACCTAGCCACAAGGTTACAGAATTCGTCTCTCTCCAGTGTATGGACTATTTATACAAAGAGGAATAGCTCTGTGTGAATAAGTATTTGCAGGACTTGGGGCCATGCTAGAGAATTTGTACTCATTCACTGGAGTTTTGTTCAATATTTGGTAGTTTTATATACAAAACATATTTTGAATGTTATTTTTGGGTATGGTTTTGGGTCTCATTTATACAGTTGTTCAGAACTGTGTAGCATGTCACAGTAAATGCAGTATGTTCTTAGATTTAATATTAAAATGTAAGTGATATAGAGGTGACATGGATTACATTTAAACTAGTCATAAGATTTCACCTGATTTTCCAAGAAGTTTTGTGACTGGATTATTATAAGAGCAGAAGGTGATCTTTATTCTCATAAAATAAAGTTACCACTTTACCACCAGAAGTATATACAGAACAGTATTGTTGCCCGTAAGGCAACATAACACACACACACACTGAATTCACACATGAAGTAAAAGGAAAATATAACTGTTAAAAATGAAATATTGGTAAAAATATATAAGCTACAAAATAGTCAGTTTGCACTGCCCAGCTGGCACACAGAGTTACATAATTATTTGTCAGCTTAAAATTTGCCTCCTGTTCATCTGATTGTTAGGAGAGTGTGTATGTTGCAGAGGTCAATAGTGATATACTGAGCTTCCAAGAAGAAGAGTGGCAATTACTTTCATTATTAGCACGTCTTTATTCTGGATGTCTCAGAGTGTGACTGGTTTCTGCTTTAGAGGCAGCTGCTTTCCTGCCCACTTGGCTGGACAAATGTTGCTAGGAAGGTTTCACAGATGCAAATATAAGGTAAGAGGAGAAGGAAGCAGTTCCCAGATGAAGAGTGTGGGGAGTGAAAGAACTGTCATGAGAAAAGGATAGTATTCCTTTTTTCCCCCTAATCTTCAGTAAACTAAATCTAAGTAAACTAGATTCAATAAACTATATTGATGAGTATTTTGTAAAATGTTGCCACAAAACTTGTATGAATCACTTACACTGAAACATATTTCTATATGTACATACAATAAAATAAGTTAAGCTAAACTCTGCTTTAAGCACTGGTCTACACTACGAGTTTAGGTTGAATTTAGCAACATTAGATCGATTAAATCCTGCACCCGTCCACACGACGAAGCCATTTTTTCGACTTAAAGGGCTCTTAAAATCGATTTCTGTACTCTTCCCTGACGAGGGGATTAGCGCTGAAATCGACATTGCCATGTCAAATTTGGGGTAGAGTGGACGCAATTCGAAGGTATTGGCTTCCGGGAGCTAACCCAGAGTGCACCATTGTGACTGCTCTGGATAGCACTTTCAACTCAGATGCACTAGTCAGGTACACAGGAAAACCCCCGGGAGCTTTTGAATTTCATTTCCTGTTTGACCAGAGTGGTAAGCTCATCAGCAGCGGTGACCACACAGTCCCAGAATCGCAAAAGAGCTCTATCATGGACTGAACGGGAGATACTGGATCTGATCGCTGTATGGGGAGACGAATTAGTGCTATGAGAACTCTGTTGCAGAAGACGCAATGCCAATATATATGGCAAAATCTGCAGGGGCAAATGCGAGGTGTTTATTTACAATGATCACAACTGCAGCGGTGATCTGTGTGGACTCCCGCTTGCAGAACTATGGCGCAACCACAGATACTCCAGGAAAAAAGCCGTGAAACGATTGGCTGCCATTGCTTTCACAGAGGGAGGGAGAGAGGGGCAACTGACAACATTTACCCAAAACCACCCGTGACTTAATGCGCTTAGTGAGGACGCACACATTCAACTTTATTCAATCTGTTCCCAAAAAATCGACCTAATTTTGTAGTGTAGACATACCCTTAGTTACATATATGCAACTTTGTTAACTTTAATGGAGTAACAGTATAGAAGTCAATTGTGATGGTTCAGCTCTAAAAGGTTTGAAGGTTCAGTGCAGATAAATATCCAGATCTTGTATAAATGTCTTTCGTCAAGAAATCCTTCTGGAAATATGACAAATATAGCCTTACTCACAGTACTGTAGTTTTTCTATCTCTGCTCCTAAATGAAACCCAGAATTTGAAAAAAACACATTGAAAATTACAAAAAATAAATAAACTAACCATTTTTTGAACCTCAAAAAGATTAATTTTGGGTACTAATTCTGGGTAATCATTTGGGTTAATACCAATTTAATACCAATATCCAAACCATTTTATCCATCTCTGCCAAATATTCTACTAGAACTGTATTCACAATGTGTTTTTTAGTAAGGGTTACTGAATTGTCTATGAAATATATCACAGATACTTTAATAATGCAATGCTTATTTCCCATGTTGGAAAAGGTACTCTGCGAGACTGTGGATAAACAAATAAATATTAATTGGGCCAAAAAGAATGTAAGAATGACTTCATAGCCTGGTAAAGAGGGCACTCACATTGGAGGTGGGAAACCCAGGATCCAGTCCCCCCCCTCCAATAAATCTTTAATTATTTATCCTCAGTGGAACAGCTTCAACAGGAGAGAGCAAGGATCATCCACAGCAGAATATATTATAGTATAATGGTTTAGGGAACTCATCTGAGAGGTGGCAGATTCCTGTTCAAATTCCTTTTTTTCATCAGGCAGGTGGCGGGGGACTTGAACGAGGGGTCTCCCAGATGTCAGGTAAGTATCCTAATGATTGGATTAAAAGTTATGAGGGAAATCCTCTCTCTCCCCTCCAGGCTCCTTGCAAGAGGCAGTGCCTTAGATGCCTAACTCCAGGAGAGGGTTCACAACTAAGAATCACAACCAGAGACTGGCTCCCCTCAGCTAACTTAGGCAGCTCCCCAACCAGTGTGCTGGCTTTTGTGAATAACAGTCTAAGGCACGTATCTCTCCCCAGGCATTGTATAAAGTGCCTAGGCATCTAACACAGGCTTTGTGAATTGCATGGTTGTTTCTGTGATTTTCTAGGTGCCTGCAAGTTAGTCCTTTGTGAATCTAGCCCTCAGATACTACAAAGAAAAGTATGGGATAAGAACAGGTCAAACCTACAGTTGCAGGAAAAGTCCTGCTCAGCCCTGGCCTGGAATATGTCCCTGTTGACTGAATCTTCAGGGAATTTGACTGCTACAATCTGTCTCTATCGAGCATGTAAAAACTGTGATTTTTTTTTACAAGGCTTATAGTATGGCTAAATGTAAATGGATTTGTATGGAGACAGCAAAAGGCACATCCCTAACAGAAATGATGGACAAACTTCAAGATTTTCCTCCAAAAATCAGGGTGCTATAGCTTTCTAGAAAGGTCGCCAGAATATATTTTTAACTTGGGCAAAACAATGCATTTTTCCCTGGCCTGCCTCCTGAAAATGGCTTAACTGTTTTGGCTGAAATATTGGGTGCGGGGGAGGGGAGAGAGAATTGCTTGAGGCAGACACCCAGCATGGCAAATTTCAGCCCCAATGGTTACATATTGGCAAAGTTATGAATGAGTAACTGAAAACGGGATCTTATAATGGGAAGTGTCAGGCAAACTTAGAGCTTGTCTACACTACCTGCCGGATCAGCGGGCAGTGATCAATCCAATGAGGGTCGATTTATCACATCTAGTATAGACGCAATAAATCGACCGCTGAGCGCTGTCCCATCAACTCCGGTACTCCACCAGAATGAGGAGCACATGTGGAGTCGACGGGAGAATGTCAGCTGCCAACTTACCACAGCAAAGACACCGCGGTAAATAGATCTAAGTACGTCAACTTCAGCTACACTAGTCATGTAGCTGAAGTTGCGTATCTTAGCTCGACCCCACGCAGTAATGTAGACAAGTCCTTAGTCATAGGTAGTGTATGGTGGTGCATAAGTGCAATGGTACCCCCTCTGGCCAACCCCTGGGCTCACATAGCCTAGTGGAGCAGTCAGTCTATTCCTGGTACCCAGGAGTCTGAAAACCCTTTCTTCACTCCCAAGCATAGGCGCCAACTTCCGGTGGCGCCGGTGGGGGCTGATGCCCGGCGTCAGGGGCCCCCTCCCCGACACCGGACGGCATCAGGGGCGGGGCCCCTCCCCGACGGCGGGCCCCGCCCCCGACGCCGGGTGACGTTGTGGGGCCCCACCCCCAACGCCAATGCAACGTCGCCCAGCATCAAGGGCGGGGCCCCGCAACGTCTCCTGGTGCTGAGGTGAGCTTGCCACAGGTCCCGGAGCTGGCGGGGAGCTAGGCGCGGGCCCCGGGGTTGGCGGGGAGCTGCCAGTGGGTGCTCTGCACCCACCAATTTTTCCCCGTGGGTGCTCCAGCCCCGGAGCACCCATGGAGTCGGCGCCTATGCTCCCAAGCCCATCAGAGGGTTAGTAGGGGAATGAAGGTCTGCCCACTCCACTGGATTCCAGTGGCCCTCAAGCTAAATAAGCAGGATCAGGGTTCTTTGACTCTGACAGAGTCTTGAGCTTCTTTCTGCCTTCTTTTGGATCTCTGCTGGCTCCTCTGTTAGTTTGTCCCCTCCTGAGCTGTTGTCTCTGGGCAGCTCTTCAGTAGATTGCTAGCAGGCACTCCTTTTTCCAGCCTGCTCACTCCTCTGTAGCCACCCCACCCCTCTGCGTCCCACTCCTTTTATCCTCCCAGCTGCTGTGAGGCTTCCAATCATCAGTGGCCAAAAGTGTCTGTATTAACCCTTTGGTTGCTGAGCCTTCGTGGGGTACATACACCACATAGCAGCAGTATTAGCAGTGCTGATTATAATAAAGAAATAGACCCTTAATCCTTTAAAATATGTTGTGCACCACATCAATGGCACAAAGCAAATTTGAACCTGACCTACATGATCACCTGAGGATACCTCTCGCATAAGGAAGTATTTCAGTGACAGCATAACTGATACTATGTCATGCACCCTGGCAGCTCCTGGTGTTAAGGGCATGGCCAGTGTACTGAAAGTGCAGTTGGCAAACCTCATGTACATGGACCAGCCCTTTTTGGGGGGCATAATAGCCAGGCGCAAATCAGAGCAAACATGAAGCTACTATAAATTATGCCAGGCCAAAATCAGCCCCTGGCCAAATCTATGATGGGTGGAGGGATTAAGATTGCATAAAAGATCTTTTCACACCCTTTTTCTTGCCACCTCCCCACCACTCAGTTCCTTTATCAAGGGCATTTTGGCTGGATTACAATTGTATCGTTTATGACAGGGTAGCCCTTGTCATTGGTTTTACCCCTTCTTCTCTTGCAGAGTTTAATATTGAAACCTTCCTTTCCCGCCCCCAGATTTTTTTATTTTTTTAATAGAATAAGGGTGTTTCCCCCTTCAAACATTTTATAATAATGCAAGAAAAGTAGCATCATGTACACAGCATCACATAGATTTGAATATACATTTTTATTTTTCTATTCAACAAACTTGAGGGAAGAATTTGAATAACATTTGGAAGTTGACCTAGCAAAGTGTCTGCAGCCCTAATTGGCAAATGTGTTCAACCTTTCTGTCAAATTACCTAACTGATGTAGGAATTGCCTGGGTCCTTGGAGGGCTGATTACACCAGGTGAGCTCTATGAAAAAAACTCCTGTAACATTCATAAAGGAGGTTGAAACTGAAACAAAGTAAAAGCATGACAAAAATATGTTTGTGTTACTGACAACACAAAAATATTAAACAGAGAGCAAAACTATAAACCAAAAAATTAGAAGTGGTGATTTGAAAGATAAAAATATGCACAAAGTAATGCTAGTGGTTTTAGTAATGAACTGAATATTTAACAAGCCTTAGGTAATTAGAGTAGCAAAGAGGATTTAAAAATAACATTGGGATCAGAAAGTGAGTGCATAGTGTTTTAGATTCCCCAATTGGTAGATTCTAATATACTGGTAATGGCAAGGGTCATAATGCTAACATGAAATTTTGTAGCAGGTGGGAATACTCCCCTCAGAAAAAAGATATTTTAGTCCCCTTCAGGATTTAATTAGCATTTGATATATCTTCTGTAGTGCACTGATCTGTTCTGGAACTTCTTCTAGCTAATTCGTGGAAGGATACAATGATACAACAGGCTTAAAGTAAATGTAGGGGTGTATTATTGAGCTAAAGTGGTAATGAATCACTGTTACATTAGAACATCATGCACAACAGTATTACCTGTCCAAAACCATGGCAGTGCATTTTGCTAAAAGCATTAGTGAGATGTATATGAATTTACACCCATAAGTGTGTGTGTGTGTGTGTGTGTGTTCACTGGCCACATTTAAAGAAAGTGATTGTCAATTGATTTTCATTATATGGAATTTGAATATTTTATTCACATAGGGCCAAGTTGTGGCTTAGCTTGCATGGCAGCAGAAAGGAGTAAGGGGGTGTAATGTACCCTCTTACTCATAAGATTGGATGTAACTAGGGAAACAGAGCAGGACCATACAGTCACTATGACCCTTTCATCACTGATACAGATATAGACAAGGAGTGGTAAAGACAGACCTATGCCACAGTGCTGGGAGATTATAGGCATAGTATGGTACTTTCACCTCAGAATAAGATGGGAAACAGGAGGCAGATGGTTGCTGGAGTGTCCCTTGCTTGGGGCTTATGGGAAAGTCTCCACTGAGCCCATACAAAATACTTTAAAGTCTTATTAAATGGAACAATGGCGGTCACAATGAAACAGAAGCTTGATGGAATTAAAGAAACTATTACTCAGTGAAGGCTTCTCAGGGTAAAGTAAAGTAAGATCTGTGTCAGACCCTGGGTTTGAGGTGGTCAGGGTTGGTGGCTGGAGTGGTGGTCAAGAACAGGTATTAAGGGTCAAAACTGGACACAAAATTGGGACTGGTCCAATGGCAGCGCTGGGATCCAGGGACAGGCTGTGAATCAGAGTCCATAGATAAGCCAAATCAAGGTCATTGTTAGAGTCGGGAAACAGGCTAAAGCCCGGCTGGAGTCAATCCAGTCACAGCGGCCTGGGGGTCAGGAAGTTGGTGCACGGCTGGAGCGGAGTTAGAGAAGTGCGCAGACATAGATGAAATGGGCTGGACCAAGGCTGGGGCAGGAACAGGCACAGGATCAAGGGCAGGCTGAAAGGCTAGGGAATCTGTAATCCCACAAAACAGTAGGTGAATTCCTAGCCAGGCAGTACCATTGCACAGACTAACTTGTGGCTCTGACAGTGAGAGTGAAATATCTATGCCTGGGCATCATCTGACCCAGGCAGGCATTGCCCATGGACAGGATGCTGCAGCATGCCTGGCAGGTGATTCACTGAAGGCTGTGCTGGAGGGGTGAGCCGTCATAGCTAAGTGAGTAGCCCTGGTCCGGCTGTGAGTTTGCCTCATAATCTTTGCCTATATCTTTATGTTGGCTCTGATCATATCTCTGCAGGACTAAATTTGCATTCCTTGCTCACACTAAATTCTCATTGAAGTCAGTGGGAATTTTGAATGCCCAGTATGGTCCAAGTTTTAAACTTTACCTGCTCACTTCCAGATGTTGCCAGTCTCCACTGCTACTAGTCAAAAATCAAGTTTTATTAACTCTCTTTCTTGTTTACCTTATATTTTGGGGTCATTGGCTTTTATGTAAACCAGGAAGGAGAACTTTTCATTTCCCTTATTTCACCTAGCATATATATGCTTTGACAAGTACAGACTTGATAGTGAAAAGGTTTTTCCATGTAAAGTGTAATGACAGATGTAATCTTCTTTTCTGCTTTTCTTCTCTAAACACATGTTCAGATAGGACAGCAACATTTTCTTTATACCCTACATTTAGTCTGAAATAAAATACAATGAAAATTATTACTTTTAAAATTTCTTTTCTTTTCCCTAAATATTCAGTATATTACTGCAATCAAACATTCCAATGCCTCTAAATAAGCCCCAGAAACAATGAGAATTGCTTTTGCATGCATAAGATGTCTCAGGGATTTTATAAAGTAATGCTAGTGATTGTGTAAGGAAATATTTCAAGGGGGGAAAAAAGGGTCACAACATCTCTACTAACAGCCACCAGCATTGGAAAGAAATAGCCTTAATAAAATGTGTGATCTGAAGAATGAGTATGATACTGCCTCTTTGCAGGTTAGAGACATTAGCGGATACGGTGATACAATAATGTACTCAATACTTAGGCAATATAGACACTAAGATTATATGTGTTCCTATTGCTTTACAGCATACAGAAATGGGGGTCAGTGAATGGATGTTCAGCCTAAACAGGGCAATTAAAGTGTTTATATAGCCCTCTCAGATTCACCACCACATTATTTTATACCCTGGAATTCCTCTTGTCATATGCTGCTGCTCATCTCCATCCACTAAACAGGCTCTCTTCAGAATGAATGCCTGTTGCCTAGCAGAGAAATTGATGATGACTGCTTTGGGTAGTTCTGACCAGCAGGGTGCTTCTGCCGAATACTATGTCATCATTTTTCCTCAGCTACTCAGCAGCTGCTCCATTCATTCTGTGAGAAACCTTCTTTCCAGATGGCATTTGGGAGGTGAGATCAGGGTCTTCATCATGGGTAGTATTCTATTACAATTAAATGGAATAATTTTATGTGAAATGAGGTTGTTTGATGTGGGATAGATCATTCACAGACCCTTCAGACGTGCCTGTAAATATATGCATTTTTAGGACAGGAAGGTTAGGAATAAAATGAGCTGCTGCCTTTGGCACGATGACAGAAAGTACATATTAGTAGAGAAGACCCCATTACCATCAATTCATAAAAAAGATACATTGTGCTCTCATGTTGCATCAGCAGATGCATTTTTGTTTAACTGGGGTATTAATCAGTAGGGTAAAAGATTTAGAAAGAACTTAGCTCTCTTCCTCAGATGCAAGTGCTTTGCCATCATTTACTGAAAGTGGCTCTTGTGCAACGAGCAGACTTTAAAGTTTTCATCACCCCAAGGATCTGTTCATTTTGGGTCAGTATTGATGTGGAGGGCATATACTGGAAAGACCATGTCAGTAGTCTGAAGAATTTTCATATCCTCTAATGCTCACAGAGACCATGACACAATGATGCCTGGGAAATTTGGTACAGACTATGAACCAAAAGAGCTGAAAAGTTACTGCAAACAGTGTAATTGTGGTTGTATTTAGCATGAATCAGATGATTTGCCAGTGTTATCCCTTGCTCTTCTAGATGTAGGTAGTTTAGATTGTGTTATATTGTAATTTTACACCTAAAATCAAATTCAAACCTGGTATAAACCAGTCACAACTCCAATAATTTCAGTGAATTTTGCTCCCAGACTCTGACCTCCCAATGTGCTCTGTCAGGAACTGTGATGGGGATGACCAGGTCTAGTGGTCAGAGCCATAGCAGTCAGGCCTTGTGACCAGAGTCAGCGCTGGAATCAGGAGTCCAGAGCAGGACTGGAATGAGGCAAGGATGAGAGCAAAGCTGGAGCAAGAGCAGGCTAAGGGTTGGAGAGTCTGTTGCCACTGTGAGACAGGAGAGAGAGTTCTAAGCCCGGGAGTGACAGCAAGCATACTGATCTGCTGTTTCTCCTGTGAGGCTTATATATCTGCCCTGAAAATAACCAGACTAATTCCTGGCTTGTGGATTAGCTGGTGCCTAGCATATGAGTGACTCACCACCTGGCATGCTGTGGCTCACCTGCATGAGTTACACGTATTTGCAATCTACTTTGGCGAATCATGGATTGATTTTACAATATTGGTTTTAATGTATAAAGCCCTAAATGGCTTGAGACCTACCTGTTTCCTTCCCCCATGACACACTGCCATACCTGTGTATGTTTTTCCTGAGCTGGAGCACTTTTAGTACAAGAAAAATGCTATATCTGGCTGGGTGCTCTCCACTAGGGCTCTGGGCCTTTGGAATTTGCCCTTCACCCCAGGGTCCATAAATGCTAGAGTTTATTTGCCTTCATGGCTCTCTTCAGGGCCCTCATTTTCTCCATTGCTTGTGAGGATATGGTTAATAATGGTGAGGTATTGTGGTGAGAACAGTTTGGGGAGGTTGGTTAGTTTTTGTTTTATTTATGTTGCTGCTGGGTTATTTTGAATTCACCATTTGACCTGGGATAATTGGCAGGTCTGTTTATGATTAGTATATTTGTACTAACGATTCTCCAGGGCACCCAGAGCACTAGATGGGCACTCTTTTCTTGCAATCCAGTAAAGTTGTGAATAAATGTATATAGTTTTTTTCAATTTGTGTATGTATGTGATGATATTACAGTGGCTACTGTACTCAGCTCTGGAATCTCTTAGGCGTGTGGCTCAATCATTCTGAATATATAGTTTTCCTTTGGCACGCCTTTTTAAAGGCCAAATGCTGAGCTACTTAGGGCAGAAAGGTGCCAAGCCACGTACAGGGTGGAAGGAGAGTATACAGCTCAAGGGGCGTCCCATCTGGCACCCTATGCAGAGATGTGATAAATGAAGGGAAGGGGGTAGCTCCCTTTTATGGACACCCAGCCAGCCAGTTAGCTACAAAATCCCTGTTAGAAGCTGTTCTCTACTTGCTTTACCTGTAAAGGGTTAAAAAAGCCCATAGGTAAAAGGGAGTGGGCACCTGACCATAAAAGCCAATGGGAGGGCTAGAACAGTTTAAAATTGGGAAACAACTTTCCCTTTGTCTGTCTGTCTGTTGTTCTCTCTGGAGAGGAGACACAGAGCAGCAATGCTGTAAGAAGCTTGTGCCAGGTCTGAAAAATCATCAAATCATACCTAGAAACTACTTATTTGAAACCCCAGATATGTAAATAGATCAGAAAATGTCTAGGAAGACACGATTAGGTTTATCTCTTATTTCTGTAAGGATTGTGGACTCCTCTGTGCTAACCCCAGGTGCTTTTGTTTGCTTGTAACCTTTAAGCTGGACCTCAAGAAAGTTATTTTAGTGCTTAATCCTTATAAGTGGTTCTTTTTAAAATCTAGCAAGTCTGAGTTTTTAGATGTATTTTCTTTCTGTTTTTAATAAAATTTAACTTTTTTAAGAACAGGATTGGGTTTTTGTGTCCTAAGAGGTTTGTGCATATGTTGTTTAATTAGCTAGTGGCAACAGCTGATTTTTTTGTTTGTTTTCTTTCTCAGCTCTTCCTGGGGGAGGTGAAAGGGCTTGAGGGTACCCCACAGGGAGGAATTCCCAAGTGCGCCTTCCTGGGTCAAAGGGGTCTTTTTGCACTTGAGTGGTGGCAGCATCTACCTATCCAAGGTCAGAGAGAAGCTGTAACCTTAGAAGTTTAATACCAGCCTGGAGTGGCATGTATTAATTTTTAGAATCCTTGCTGGCCCCCACCTTCTGCACTCAAAGTGCCAGAGTGGGGAATCAACCTTGACAAGGGGATAGTTCTATTGTGGAGCACTGGTACTGCTCCTTGACAGGACCACTGCTATCCAAAGGGGAGTATGTATGAAAGATCTGAAGAATATAATGAATACAGCCTTGTATGAGCAAATTGCAGAAAATCCTAAATTGACATTCATGTTCCTTCTCAGCCAAAGCCTACCCAAGTGTCCTTGTGATTTTGTGTTTTGGAGTTTGATTTCATAACTGCGAGGCACTTGTTTTTCTGAGTATATGATTTTATTAGGGAAAACTCCCTAATGATATGTGCAGCTAGGTATTTAAAAAATATTCAGCACAGAGTGTTGAAGATGCCCATAATCATACAGTACCTAAGCATTAAGATGATAGTATTTCATTTTCATTTGTCAGCATGTTATAGACAAAGACACGGTGAAATGTATTTAAATATCCAACAATTACAAACAGTTCTTAAATGAAGAGAGAATGGTGTGGCTTGATATAAAATTCATTAACTTTAAAGACAAATGGGATAAAAGAATTTGAAAAAGTTCATGTTTAATTGATGTGTTCATTTGCTATGTATGAAATTTATTCAAAGAATATAATTAAATTTTCACTATCTCAGATGGACAGCACACCCTATCTCAAGAATTAATGAAATTACATATATCTTCAGCAATGTGCTTGCAGTTTATAGCCCAATATTTTGGTTGCCTAGTGACCTGATTTTTTTTAACTTTGAAAAGCAAGGAAAAAAAGAAAACAAATCCTGTACTGTGTGTTATGTAGTGGTGAAATGTGTACATAAATTATTACCTTTGCTGACTGGTATGTGCAGTTCAGCCAAATTCTTCATTAATTACCCTTGTAGTGAGCAGGAAATCAACTTCATTACTGTAACAACTAAAGAGATTGTGCGATTTTTTCCCACTAGGTCTTACAGTGATGAATACTGTCTACTGCGTTATTTAAAATGTTTAGATTGACTTCATGATTCTGATGTAAGGATAGAATATTAAACAGTTACAAGCACAGTCACTGTGATTTTTTTAACAAGCTACTGAAATGCCATACATTACATCAGTTTATTTCCATGAAAACAGTAAAAAATTGATTTACAGTTGTCAGCTTTTCACTCAGAGATTTACAGTGTTTTAAAAGGATAGTAAGTTTGCCATATTATGATAAGGATTTTATCTAGTGGTTGTGGACCTTTTCTGGCTTTCTTGACAAATCTTGCACAGTCCAAAACATATATGCTAATATTTACTGCTGTAGAATTGGTGTCAGCATACTAATTTTCTCAGAAATGTAGTGAGTTAAATTTTTATCACCTATAATTATAAAGCAAAAATGAGACTAAAGCAGTCAGTTTTTCAAGCACTTCTGTAATCTTACCTTTTATTCTGATTTTCTTTCAAAAGTTAGCTAAGACTTGTGATCCTTTTGGGTGACCATATTTCAATTTATGATTTGGGATGAAAAGCATATGAAACCAGGTGGATTTTGCGCCTCCCCCACAACCAAGCAAAACTCAGCAGTTTGGGCTGTCTGTTGTTTTGGGGTTTTGCATTTGGGGCTGGAGAAGTAGTTAAGCCAAGTAAATCTGGTATTTGTCTGTTCCCAATAAAGTTCTTTTATCTGAAATTCATCCTTGGCTTACAGAGTTTGGGGTTCTTTTGAGGATATCTTTGAGGCATAATGTGCTATGTTTGCATCATGACCCAATTGAGCTCAGAAATACTTGGTTTCTATTCTGAACACTCAGACATTGCTGGCTTGGGCAAGTTTTAGATTTCAACCCAAATCATTCCCCAGTCAGTCCTATAAAAATACACTAAATATTAGGCTGATTCAAGTCATTGCAAGGTAAGCATTCCATTCCCATTAAAAATAGTTGCTTTTTCTGTCACTTCGTGTTAGTGTACAGTAACTATCCAAGCATGAACGAATCCTCCAATCCATTTTACTAACTTCAGACAAGAATAGGGGTACTTAGAGAAACATCTAAGCCATCACAAGATGTCATAACTGGTTGTAGAAATAGTTAAATGTATGTTTTTAAAAATCATTATAAAAATAATAGAACACAGATGTAGAAATGAGTGCTGTGCTTATCAAGACAAGAGATCTTATGCTGGATCTAAATTTAACTTTCATCAGCTGCTTTGTAGTTTTTATATTTGTCGTTGATTTGAAAATTGATTTTAAACTTTGACATAGAATTAGGTTTGAAATATGTTTTCAGTATCACCTATTTATTAGTTCCATTAACAATGTATATGATAAGACATTTTAAAGTTGCAATTAATCAAAAGATCAAAGCCTATCTTCTTTCTTTTTATTTCATCCAGCAATACAGCACAGTGAGGGCTGATCACCCAAGGATGTACTGTATGTTCTGAACTGTAAACAATATTTTTTTCAATAAGTCACAGGTTAATGTTTGATTCCGAGTGTTTTATCTGAGCAAGTTTATTTTCCGTGAACAATCAAATGGACAAAACTTATAATCTTTTCTGCTCAGAAAAAAAGCTTCTCTCTGATTCATGTTTACTTAGCATAAAGCAGTGCTTGTTTTCCTATAGATACTACTTATTGACAAGTACAGGGAAGGAATCCAATTATTAGTGAAATCCATAGCACCCGAGAGAGGTAGTGTGGCCCCATAGCTAGCACACTGGACTTAGACTCAGGTTCTAGTCCTGGCTTTGATAGTGCTTTTCTGTGCCTCAGTTTAATCATCTGTAAAATGGGAATAATTATGCTGATCTCCTTTTAACAGATCATCAATATCTACTGATGAAAGTGATATATAAAGGCTAGGTATTTATTGTTATTAAGAGTCCATTATTAGTACCTGATTAAAAATCCACTAAAGTCAATATGATTACTCCCATTGATTGAGCTTTGGCTCAGGCACCTAAAGAAGACCAAATATGGTTGAAATAACATTACATTTAGAAGTTGCCAACATGTTTAAAATAATGTCTTACAGTTTGCCCACCTCTAGTCCCATCTTATATCAATTGTACCATGTTTGGCACAAATGCTTCGGTTCGCAAGATTAAAGTTCACTTTCCACAGACCTCCATGTGAGTAAGGGCTTTGTCTACATGGCAAGCCAGGCTGTCAATCTATAGCACATCAGCCTGCTGTGCACTAACTGCCATGTGGAATTTGCTACTGTGCACTAAAAGTTCCATAGTATGGTACATCAAAGCACACTATGGAACTTTTAGTATTCCGGAATACTAAATACAGGGTAGCAGGGTCCATTCAGCGATTTAGTGCATGAACAGTCACACCCTAGCTTGCTGTGCACTAAGTCTCTCTGTGGAGAAGCCCTAAAACGCAGTTGCTTAGATATTTAACTTCAGTGCAAAGTTATGTCGAGTCCCATCCACACAGCATACCTATCCCAAAATGAATTTGTTTTTAAATTTGAACAAACGTTTTCTTAAAATGTTTTTGTCTAATTTGCCAGCTCTTTAGAATACAAAAATTCTAAATAAAGGCATCCAATTCACATCTGCTTGTCTAGTTATTGTAGAGAGACTATGGTTTTACTATTTGTTTGTCAATAAACATTCAGCGGTGTGAGTTAAGGACAGAATTTGAAGTTGTAACTTTACCATGGGTTATTTGATTAAATCAGGCTCACATAATATTTTTAACTGGGCATGGATTGGGTGGTATGTAGGTGGATGGCATACTGGTACCTCTACGAACATGTCATCTTGTGCTCTATGAGCTCAGCTTTATACATATAAAGTCTCTAGGTGTCAAGGTAGAGAAAAAAACCTTAAAAATATGAACCAAATGCAACTGAATTGGTGAAGTCTACCAGACTCTGGAACGATAGGTCTGAGAAACATGAACTGCCTCATACATCTCACTGAGGTATTAACTCTGAAGCCCAGTGACAATGTTTTAAATATCAGCAGTAGTAACTATTTTACTGCTCATGAAATCATGCAAGGAAGGATATGAGAATCACAGATAGGCACAAACTACTGTGAGTGATGTCCCATTTTGGCACCAGAGTTGAATGATATTTGGAAGAATACCAACTCCTTATTTTCCCCCAATTATGGAGGAGAAAGTCAAATGATGTTGGTTAAAATGCATTTGTCAAAAGATGAATACAATTTTCTTTCTGAATGACTGTCATTTAGTATTCTTGCCATACAAATTCAAGCACCTCAATTCCTGGCTCTTGCTAATTTTAATTTCTCTGTTTCTCAGTTCCCCATCTGTAAGATGGGGTAATATTTTCCTACATTACAGTAGTGTTATGAGGATAAATTCAATAATGTTTCTAAGATCCTCAGATACTAGTGATGAGGATGGTATAAGTACATATATAGATAGAGAAATTTAGATTGAATGTTCAGACTGACACACATGCTTAGTTCCATGGTTCAAATACTCCAAATGACTTGACAGAAGACATACTATAACAGAACAGTTTGGGAACTTTGAGCATGCAGGAAGAACAGAGGATAGGCACAGTATGATTTCTTCTGCTGCTGAGCACAGCATGCTCTTACAGTTTAAATGGCCTTGTTCTACTCCCCATTTTCCAGCAGTGTGTGACTCACAACTTAAGAAATTTTGGAGACTTCTGTCAAAAAATTGCTTCTATGATAATCCAGCTATAGGTTTAGCAATCCATTTATGCTGAACAATCTTAAAAACTGTCCATTTACATGTTCAATGGGAAAGGTCACTTTGGTCTGTTCTTATCAATTTAGCTTTTGAATTGCTAAATTGCCCATTAGCAAGTGTATGTTCAAAATGGATGTGAAGCATGGCAGTGACCTCTGGCCCAGATCCTCAGAGGTAATTAGGTTCCTAACCCCCAAAGAAATCAATGGAAGCTAGGTGCCTTTGTGGTCTATAGCAGCAAAAATTAAAGTGGATAGACAAAAGTACAAAACATCTTGCATTTTTTAAAGTGAACCTCTGGTACTAAGATTTGATTTTAAATATTAGTACTCTTTATGTATGTATTAATGCATGTCTGCTGGAAACTGCCTGTAAAGAGGATGCCTGTCTGTGGCCTAATTAGGATGACCAGATGTCCCTATTTTGTAGGGACAGTCCCGATTTTGGGGGCTTTTTCTTATATAGGCACCTATTACTCCCCACCCCATCCCAATTTTTTACACTTGCTGTCTGGTCACCCAAGGCCTAACTTGCCACAATGGAAGGACAATTTGATGTGAGCTGAGGGTGGAGGGACAATTTGGTCCACTCTGATTTTATATTCTCTCACTGTTAGAACAAGCTGCACAAAAAACTTGGCTTGCAGAACTATGATTGATTGATGTTTTTAGTATCTCAGCTTAGTGTTGTTACCTAACTGCTATGTTTTTCAGAGTCAGGGGTTAATTGCTCATGTCCAGCCATGCTTCTCCTTAAGTCAGGGGAGGAGATGGGATAGTCTAATCTGGCTCTATATCCCCTTGCCATTAGAACAGGCTGTACTCAAAGCTTGTATAATGAACTAGGATTGATTCATATGAGTTATCTCAAAATAGATGAACAGTCCTAATTTTCAGAATTCAGAAAAAATGTAACACAACAACCAACCACAACCAAATATAGAACTTGCTGTGACAATTACTGAAGCCCTCTTCCATTTAAAGATACAAAGATGTCCTGTGGCTTCTGAAAAATGCATTGCCTTAGGATAACAATAACATCATAGATTAGCAAGGCCGTAACAATGGCTAGAAACATCACTGTTGCTAATTTTTGTAATTGACTGGGCTCTGAATATTTTTTTAGTGCAAATTTTTCCACAATAAATTCTACTTGAGGGCTCATTAATTTTCTCCATTATTCAACAGCTACTCTGTCTCTACAGTAACTAGTGACTATTCTGGGATTATTAGTGTTTCTGGAATGAAAAACAGTTTACAACATTTTCTTTTTGGTATTCTTCATTGTTTGCATAGCATATGCTTCCCTGGATAGACAAACATGTTTTATAATTCAGTCTCCCTTGTACACAACAAGGATGTTATTTATGGAAAAAAGATTAGTTAAACTTGAATTTATTCTGTGAGTTTGCAAAACACTTTTTAAAGTTTGACAGTTACAGAACCATGGTGTTACAGGATTCAATGCAGTCCTTTCCCAAAACTTTTATGTCTTGCTGATCTAAACTGGGATCCTGGGGTATTAAATAACTCTTTCGTGAATGTAACTTAAGGCCTGAGATCAGACTAGATGATCATAATGATTCTTTCTGGTCTTAACATCTATGAATAAAACTTATGAATCTGATAGATTCCATCCTATATATTTCATTCGGGAACTGAAGTAAATCTGAAGTCATCTGAAGTTACCCTACACCATTGTAACAGATCAGAATCTGGTCCTGAATTGGAAACATGAAAATAGATCTGCATTTCAAAATGGTTTATTTACTATTAGCTTTGGGGCAGATTCTGTCACCCCTACTCATGTTCTGTGAGTAGCCCCATTGAAATCAAGGGGATTACTTGGAGAAAATGGTGCTGTCCACATAAATAAGGGTGGTAGAATCTGGCCCTTTACTGTTAGTAATCATTACCTGATTATTTTTTAGAATTGCCTTGCAGTTAGCGTCAAGCTTATTTTGGTGAGTGAAAGAGGAAGTTAAGCTGGCAACTCTTGATTTTGTTTCTGAGTCATACAGCAAGGCTGATGATGAGCCGTCTCTGATGCGTTATATCCTCAGATGCTATTTTCTTTGATTCCTCATTGATTCAGAGAAGTTTCCACACTTTTATCCATTTGAGAACAAGATTTGTGCAAATCCACAGGAGATTTACATTAGATGCATGCCAATTTCTTAATGAACGAGAACTCACCATTCTGCCCTTTAAGCCTTCCACATTTCCTCTCTTGTATCAAAGTTGTTTTGTCCCTTGAGGTAGATTACACAGTTTCTGTGCCATTAAATAAAGCTGCACTTTTTGAGAGAGTATTCTTGGCACAGGGGGATTTAAGGTGGTATGTTCATTTACACAGTTATTTCTGTTTAGTGTTTGTATAGCATAAAAATGATTGTTTTTCTCTTGATACTTATTGCTGACTACAAGGTAAGAATCTGATTATTTTTGAAATCTAGGGCGAACGCCTGAGATACCTTATTTGAGTCCATACTCAGGATTCCCTTTGACTTCAGTGGACCCCTGGTGAAGTTGGTGAATATTCTAAAACCGGTATCCTCTGGGAAAAGCCATTCTGTACACTGTTTGGCTGCAGCACTCAGAGAACACAGTATGCTGACAGAAGGTTAGCAGCTGTGTTTTGAAACAGTAGCTAAAGAATTTTACCTCCCTAACTTTGCGTTAAAACACTGATAAAGTTCAATTATTCTATTTGGACACAGTTATAAATGATAAAAGTAGCATAATATGGACGGAATATGAAGGAATAAGGAGAGGTAGCATAAGTTTACCAAGCTGTCGCATGTGTCTAGAGGCATGGTTTGTTTTTTGATTCTGTTAGTAGAATAAATTCCATATATCCCCATGTGAATCTGAAAGATGAACCAGCTTAGTTGTGACACTGTGTAATTAACTGTATTGTTTATTAACATTAAAACTCTAGCTCTAAGAAGGGAGAACAATAAAGATTGGTAGTAATCCTCCCTTCCTCATTCCCAATATCTCTCTCAAATCCTTATAATAGAGCATGTAGCTTCCTAATGTTTTAGAGCTGTTAAAAACCAGTGCCACTTAGTCAGTACTCATAAGCAACCATAAAAATTCAGGTACAGAACATGTCTGACAGAAGGAAAGCATTTAATAGATTTAATGGTGAGAAAAATAGTTACAAATTAAAAAAATAATGCTATAGATACTATGGTGATAGGCACTTTGGAAATGCTAATGGTGAGAGACAAATAGATGGATACATAGATAGATACAAGTGTTATGTCTGTATCAGCCGGGCTCTGAATCCTCATTTTTGTTCCAGAAAGTGGTTTGTTGAATAAAGGGAAAATAGGGCCCTTGTATTAAACAAAGTTTTAATATACACAATGGATGTATAACTTTAATAGTTGCAGCTGCTGATCCATGGCTGCAACAGTACATAACTTGCATCCAAGAGAAATTTGGAAGCCTGAAATATTAATGATGAATTTAAGATGGCTATACCTGCTTAAACAATGCCCAATCTGAAACTGCTTTGTTGAGTCCTTTGTATTTCCTATATAATTGTGTTCTAAATTAAAATGAATGTCTTTTATTTAATATGCATGAAAAACTTACATAACGGTCTACAAATTTACTCCAGATGCATACTAACTGCTAGAATAAGCATTTCAGAATTCGGTTTTACATAATACACTTATCTGTTTCATTTGGCTGTCCCCATAAACTCAATACACTCCAAGCATAAACAGGTTGTTAAGTACATTTAAGGATTTTAGAATGAACACCAGAGCTGCAGTTATCATTAAAATGAAGTGCTGATATTGGAGTCAGGCCACACAGAAGTGTTTACCCAGTGCTATACTAGAATTACAATTCTTCCCTTCATTTAGACTTTGGAGTATGGATGGATCTGATGTATGTCTCATTAGAACCTGACATTTGAAGTCTAAATGTTAAAATGCACGTACATACTAGTCTAAACATGTAGTCTGCTTGAGGAGGATGGGAAGATACTATATCACTGGGCTGGCAGGTTATAAATTTTCTCTCTTTTTTTTTTTAACTGTGGATTGTGAATGCTGGACATCTTGAGCTGACAAGTAATGTTCAATTAACTGATTGCAAAGCCCTAAT
The DNA here is from genome assembly GCA_033296515.1 of Macrochelys suwanniensis. NCBI lineage: Eukaryota > Metazoa > Chordata > Testudines > Chelydridae > Macrochelys > Macrochelys suwanniensis. Next base: position 82,773,750 of record CM065779.1, read on the forward strand.
GCTTTGTGAGAGAATGATCATCATCACACAGTTCCACTGATTGTTCCAAATCCAGCTGATGAGATGGTCTTTGCATCCTTCAATGACATAATAGAATAGAACAGATGAAATAACACCAGTCACAAAGAATAAGAAATAGTACAAAGTGACAGACTATTAGAAGAGTCTATTTTTCCCTTTAGAAAAGATGGTTCTACTCACTATCAGAGTTATTTTTAAAGCTAGTTTGCTAATTGGTTCTTGAATATCTTCTACTTTTTAAACCTCCGTGAAATACTTCATACAAAGGGAATGTTTAAGTGACGGAGCACACAGATGAAATCAGATACTTGCCCAGCTCTATATCTGAGCCTAATGCATATACATACACACATATATACATATTCTTATGGCTAACTGAAATATTTTCCATTATTTGTAAAATATGAAAGTCTGATCTCTCTCATGGTGCATGCTCTAAAGACTAAACTAAAATTATATATATTTTTATATTTTATATGTACATATATTTATATGAACATATTTGTAAAATATATATATTCATATTTTACAAATAATGGAAAATATTTCAGTTAGCCATAAGAACCAGTTTGTCATATCACCATAAACTGTCCACAAGAGCAACCCTGTAAAAATAGCAGCTGTCCCCACCCATTCAGGTCATGGAAACTCCCCTGTATCTTAATATATTTGTGTTTAGAGTGGAGCAAGACACTGCTCCTCCCCTAGGTGCCTTTTCCAGGTCTTTAGGGGAGTGCCTTGTGTCAGCCCCACCACAGCAAATTCCTTGTGAAGTAGTTACCTTTATATGGCCCACTGCCCTAACCAATCCACACAAGGTCTTTAAGAGGCAGGATGTCCCTACTCTCATTATAGCTGAAGAAGCTAGGGGAAAACATGTATTCACACTTTCAGCTGGGTCTGTTGTGTTACTGCAGCATGTACACCCCATAATCTCTTGCTCAGTGGCTATAGAGCTTCCCAGGGTTCCTTATCAACTGCAGACTAAGAAAGGAAAGGCCCATAATCCTTACTGTGTGGTAATCATTTTGGAGCCCCCAGTCCACAGATCAATAGCAGATTTGTGGGGGCTGGCCATGCCAAAGGAGCTCTGACTGCTGCGGATGAACAGAGAGAAGGAACTGGCTCCACTGCAGAGCCTTGGTTGCATAGCAGCAGTCCCATCTCTACTTCCTGCTGCAGCTCTCCTCTGAATGGGGGATAGGATTGTCATTTGGGAAGGAACTACAATGGCTGCAGGAGAGGCATGAACTGCCAGGGCACAGACACTGCAGGCTGAGGATCTGATGTCAGGGCTAGGGGTCAGGACCAAGAAGCAGCACAAGCGTGTGGTCCATTTGAGCCTGCACCAAATGTAAAAACTGGTCACGGCTCAAAGAAAAAGGGGAGTCTTGCTCCAGGACTACAGAGTCGAGGCTGGAGAGGTCACTGGAACTGTAACCAATGAAGATAGAGTTCCTTGTGGGCATAACCTGGGATTTATGCCATATTCCCATCCACTGTTCTATGCAATGATAGTGGGATGCTTTAAATGCTATTAAAGGCCTTCCCAAAGGCTGAAAGAGTTTGGAACAACCGAATAGAGAGGGCTTCCTCCTCCCACAACACTATGGAACCCTCAAGAGCTCTAGATACTGACTGAGGCATTATGTGTGTCTTTGGCCTCGTATGGCTGCAGTATTTCCCTCTATGATAGAGTGAATCCCCATCACCTCCTAGAGACGGGAAGAGAATAATTTGTGACATACTTCACACTTGTGGAGTGACTGATAGATTGCATCCTTGCCAGAGGGGGAGGAGGTAGGAGATGAGTCTACACCTTATAAACAGACTGAGTGAGCTCAGTAGGGAAAGATTGCAGAGAAGGCAGGACTCTCCTCTAAGAAGGAACCCACATGTGTAGGTTAGGGTCTTGGCGTGGGAGCCCTCAGCCAGGTCCTGGAAGGATCAGGGACATCCCTAGGGGAAGCTACTGCAGCAGGACCACCCAGAGGATTCAGGAGGTCTGGGCGAAAGCAGGATTCAGGGGCCCAATGACAGGGCCTCTCCGCCAAAGTTACGCCAAATACAGAAGTGCTGCCGGAGCGCCGGACGTTGCGAGAGAAATGTGAGGCTTCTCACAGGAGCCCGAAGTGCCGCCAAAGACCGGGAGCGCCGCCGGGATTCTCGTGGGCACCCCTGTGGGGCCTGGGGAAAATTGCCCCACTTGCCCCCCACCCGGGCGGCCCTGTACTGCAGTCCCTGGGTAAGGGAAGCAGTGGGGGAAATCTGCTACACAAGAAAAAATAGAGGAGGAATTTTGCAGGAGCAGGTTAGGCTCCTGGGAATGGAGGGAGATGGCCTGAGATAGTGCCAGTAAAAACACTTCACTAGAGCCTGAGAGGGGTGGAAGACGTACTTACTTGGATTTTCAGTTGGACATTTTTGTTATCCTGGAAGAGGTTTTGAACTTTATGTGACTTGGCCGGAGGGCCAGAGCTCAGAAGAGGTGGCAAGAGACACATGGGCTGCAGATGGTGCTGGAGCTGAGGATACTGGTGACATGTGCACCCTGACACAAGAGGGTGCACTTGCGATGAGTATGCTACATAACACGCCCTTTTTTATACTGCTGACCTATTAGGGGACAGCACAAACAACCCAGTATGGAGTGGCAGAGATGGAATGTAGCAGCTCCGCTATTGCTATCCTCAAGAGTTCAAGAATCATGAGTCAGTCCCACCCCCCTAAAAAAACCAACACAAAACATGCAGGTTTTTCTGTTATCCTGAAACTTTTTTGTTAATGAAAGCTGTGATGTCTTGATTCCAACAGTGTGATAAAAAATCACAAGAATTGGCAACATTGCCCTGTCCGTTGATGATTTACTGTATAATGGAGAGTCAGAGCTCTCTGGGGAGGAAAAATAAGTGGAGGAAGCATCGGGGTGTTGAGGGATGTATCCTTGGAGCTTTGAGTTTGTGTAGAATCCAATCAAACCTGCAACCCCAGGAGAACTGAAACCAGCCACAGGAAACAGATCCGGGAGGGTCTAGTCCACATAGCTCATACCAACTGGCCCTAGCTCTTCCACAGCTCAAACTGTGGCCTTGCTTCATCCATCAGTGAAATGGAGGATAACAATCCATTCCTACCTCATGGGGTGGGGATGTAATATCTTTCTACCCATGTAAATCACTTTGAGATTCTGGGATGGAGCATTCTGTAAGTATAAAGTGTTGTTATTTCTATGTAACAAATAGCTCATTCAGCCTTTGCAATTAATCTGTGTTTATCAGATTTCCCATCACCTCAAATCAGTTTTCCCTGGAAGGTATGAAGACCTACTCTTTTGAGAGCTATTACAGATAATAGCATAAACCCATCCATTGCATTTTCACTTAAATGATGATGAGCTTTTAACCACCATTACATACCTCAATAACATTTATTCAAATGCACATATTCAAGTGTATTCCATTTATTTAGTATCTTTTGCAGTTGCTTACAGTACATTTGGCTCTCTGACCTTCAGGCATCTCTCATCCCCTGTAGACAAAAGTACTTTTCAAGAAATTAAATACAAATGAAATAATCAACAAATAGGAAAATCAGAATGGTCTTCGCTTGGGTTGACATACTAGGTTAAAGAAAAAAAAAACACATAATGGAACTGTAATTTAAAGGGTAATTTCCTTAAAAGGACCTCTGGCCCTATCATAGCATCCAGAGATCTGTTTCAAATACTGAAACAAATAGATTTTAAAGTGGATGAACACAGCATATATATATATATATATATATATATATATATATATATATATACACTTTGTTGAAATATGGAGTGTGTAAAAATTCTTTTTCCATTATCCTTTCGATGAAACTGCTCCATTGTCTGCCCGATAGAATGTTTTTTAATTGTATTTTGAGTTTTCTCAATTCTGCCCTCCTTAAACTCACCTTCAACAAAGAAACTTGACTAGGTCATATGGCAGAGGATCATCCTAAACTTTCTACTCATGTATAAATCTTACAGAGTGCTTCAGTTTGACATGGCCAAAAGGAAGAGAGGGACTAAAAGGAAATATAGTGACAGATGTCCATATTTACCACTGGTACTAATACAATAATAAGAATTGGTGAACTTTGAATGGCTTGGAGATTTGGCTAATTTTCTATAAACACCCATCTTTCATAAAGTGTGGCAATCAAAACTGAACACAGTACTCCAGTTTAGGCTCCATCAGCGCTGAGTAGAATGGAACAATTATCTCCCATGTCTTACATACGACCTTAATGTTAATACACCCCAGAATGGTATTAGCCCTTCTTGTAACTGCATTACATTGTTGGCTAATTCAATTTGTAATCCACTATAATCCCCAGATCCTTTTTGGAAGTACTACCGTCTAGACAGTTATTCCTCATCTTGTAGTCATTTATTTTATTTTTCCTTCCTAAGTGTAGTACTTAGCACTTGGTCTTTATTGAATTTCATCTTGTTGATTCAGACCAATTTTCTAATTCAGCAATGTCCTTTTGAATTTTAATCCTGTACTCCAAAGTGCTAGCAATCTCTCCCATCTTGTTGTCATTGTCACATTTTATAACCATACTCTCCACTCCACTATACAATTATATTGCTTTGGCATGATTTGTTGTTTACAACTCCATGTTGGCAATTACTTATCACCCTATTATCCTCTGGGTGCTTTCAAATTGATTGTTTAATAATTTGTTCCAGTATCTTTCTCAGTATTGAAGTTAGGTTGACTGGTCTATAATTCCTCAGGTCCATTTTGTTCCCCTTTTTAAAGACAGTTATATGTTTGACCTTCAACAGTTTTCTGGACCTCACCTGTCCTTCATGAGTTCTCTATGATGATGTTTAATGAATCTGAGATTGCTTCATTCAGTTCCTTAAGTATTTTAAGGTGAATTTTGTCAGGCCCTGTTAACTTGAATGCATTTAACTTATCTAAATATTGTTTAATCTGCTCTTTCCTCTTCTGGCTTGTATTTCTTCCTTGTTGTTAATATTATTGTGTTAAGCATCTGGTCACAATTAACATTTTTAGTGATGACTGAAGCAAAATAGGCATTAAAATAGGAATCTTGTTCAAGTTCTTTATTTTTTGTGAATTATAAAATGACTGTTGAGTCTTTTTAATTTAATTCATTGGAGCAGGAAGGAACTGTGCAATAATATTAGCAATCTTCGGTGATTATTAGTAATAGCATAGAGACTTAGATCTATAAATTACTTGTGGAGGAGCATACATCATTCTCCAGACTTTGAGCTCTTAACTAATTTTGCCAACGAGGATGTAAAGTTCATTTAATCTCAACTGATGCAATGGTTTTTGTGATATAGACACCAGTCCACAAGGAACTTGACTAAGACCAACAACTTATTTTGCATAGGTCACTGAGCAACTATCATACACTCACAAATTCCAAAGCAGTGTCTTAGAGGTGAAAGACTTCATATACCATTTCGATTTCACTAAGCCATCCAGTTCCCTGCATTGCTCTTTTTCATTATATTTGACATTTTTTTAGATTTAATCATGGTTCCAGACTAGTAGCTTGTAGCTGTGGGGTGGTAAGATAAGACTTTACTGAGCTACAGAACATATTATTTAAAAGGGGAAATGTGGAAGATACATGAAAAAATCAAATGGCATTGTGGCTGAGACAGTTTGTTGTTAAGGTACAGTCGCTTTGAATACAGAGTCTAGTTCACGGTCTTAGACCTGATATTCAAAGTCCCTGCATTGGATTGGTCTTAGTACCCAAGAGCCCCTCCCTCGACATCCATGACCTTCCACAACAGCTACCTTTTTGCATTGTCGAAGGAGACAGATACTGAGGCCGTATATACATGAGGACACTCAGGAAAGTTAAGGTGAATCAACTATAAGTGTGAAGTTAATGCATATAAAGTAAAAGGTGTTAACCGCCTGCTTTAAACTATGGAAAAATAAGACCACTTTACTCCTGAATGAGAGCATCCACACAGGCGTTTAACACACTTTCCTATGTTGACAAGCAATGAGAGGAGACAGATCTTTCACAGTACCTGGATCTAGACTATGGAACTCACTTGTATAAGAGGTAAGAATGGCCATGGTCTTCACCACTTTCAGAACTAATTTCATATCTTCAATTTAGCTTTCACTTATTCATTTCTTCATATACAACCACTCTCCTATCCACCCATGACAAATATATAATAACTACAGAATGAAAGATATCAGTAAACAAATCAAGCTATTTCTCTACAGATGGGAAAAGAAGGGACAGTGGGAGACTTAGTATTAAATGTGTTTTTAAAATACATATGAGGTGTCAAACACTAAGAGAGATGTATGGCTACATAGAGAGATAGAAATGTCATCTGTGCCACACTGGATTAAGCCTAATATAGTAGCCAGTGCTAGGACACCATACAACACAGCAGAGGAAAAGTCCTTGAAAGAAATCATTCAGCAAGCCCAGCTGTTGGTTTAATATACCAAATGCCTAAACAGTAGGTCTGGTTTGAAATGTTTATACAGTGTTAGTGAACAGAGTGCAGGTTAAGCAGTCAAAGTTTCATGAGAAATGTAGTTAGTCACATGGCTTTGTAATGTATCATATGGATCTCACCACTAAATATAGGGTAAGTATAAGCATTTCAAAAGATTGTGACACAAACTTGAAGGTTGTGAAGTCGAGCACTCAAAAGTTAGGACATGCCAGTATTAAGGTGTCTGTGTATCCTTAATTTGGCCCCCTCTTGTGTATGCATTATGGTAGTCTTTAATTATATGATCATATACTACTTAGCTCTTAGTGGGACTTTGCTTTTTATATACAAACTGTACCTAAAGATAAACTCTGCATCACTTAAATCTCATGTAACTGCACTGATTACATTTGGGTTGAAAGGGAGGGAATTTGACACATGATTTTCTTCCTGATATTCTAAAGTTATGGTTTCAAAGTATGGTATTCCATATTATGAGATTCATCCACTTTTAGCCCTGAAAAAAGAAATACCCTTATTTTAAGTAAGTTGGTGGCAATGAAATCCTAATATATTTTACCTCTTTTGAAAACATCCCTCCAAACTGCAGTGTGTGGTTGGTGACAGGTTAAGGATTAAAGGCTGTTACACTGAGGAATGTGTGTGTGTGCACGAGAGAGCAGGTATTATACAGTTAGACCAATTGATTAATCTTTTTACACATTCTATATTTTTCCGCATAATAGAATTTTTGTTGTGGGCATTTTGTGTAAGCAGTTGAATAAGATTAAGTTTTTTGTATTTTTTTTCACTTGACACCAGTAATGTAGTTTTGTCTATTTCTCTGCCAGAGACAATGAACTGTGTGCAGTCACAGAAGCAGTGCTGTAATTTGGAAGCAAGTGGAAGCTTTTACTTACATTCAGTTTTTTCAGGGTCAGTCCCAGGGACAGCCACAGAAGCAAAGTAAATTGCCACTTGGGGCTCTGCTTCTTTGCAGGCTCCACATGCAATGCCAGTAATGCAACTTTAAGGTTAGTTGTATCTCATTCTCAAGCAGTTTGCCATTAAACCCTTTCCTCCTCCTCTGACAGCAAGATCACGAAGGAAGAGAACTCATGGCTTGAACTTGATCTCCAAGAGCTTATGGGTTTCAATTGGCTGGGAGCCATACAAATCATAAAGCTGACCCTGATCAGTACATTTAATCTAAACTATCTAACCCCTTTGGTAATTGTACTTTCTGTTGCCATCAGAGGAACTTAAATCTCCCTCTTTAAAAAAAATAAAATAAAATAAAACCAAGAGTAAAAATATTTGATTTTCATTCTGAGGATCTGATTTATTTTAAAAGTTTCTTCAGTTGACATTATACCAGAGAATATAATCAGAATGTGAATGTTAAAAGATGCATATTTTCCATGGACCCAAAGGAGTATTTAAAAACAAAATCAATTATGCTCCCACTGTACATAAGATTTTTTGTTAGATTTTCTGCATTCTTCTGGCAGTGTTATGAAAGGAAAAGTATGAACCCTGTAGTGCAACCTAGTGCAGGACTGATGTAATCTCAGATTTCCATTAGGAAAAGAGCTTGCAAACTACGTCTCTTGAGGAAGATCACTCACTGAAAACATAAAGTATCGTGTATTACAACAGAAAACATTTGTAATATTTATTTTAATCAAAGGAGTAAATATAATTTTGTGGATTACATTTTGAATCATTTGAAGGGTTTTTTAAGGCTAGGAAAACAAAAATGCAGAAGAACTTTCTATCATTCAGGCTAAGGATAAAAAATGTCAGGCAGCAGGAAATAAAATTGGAATTGTTATTCCTTAAATTAGTTGGGAAAGCAACTTAACTGTAAAGCTGATTAGGGCATCAAGCTTAGTTGCTAACATATTCCATCCCTTTTAGTTATTACACGTTACTGTTAAAGGAAAACAAACAAAAACATCCAAAACAATTAACACAAGTGCTACCTGCTAATTGTGAGGAGAGTTATATGAAATACACAACTTTTGTTCAGCAGAAATTCATATGAAAGATTTTAATCATTTCATTTGGCACAATATCCATTCACTCAATCTGTATCTCATAAGCTTCATTGCTCACTTGCTAGCCATCTGTATACAAACAGGACCTGAGAGGATGACTCATGAGGAAAGGATCCTTTGGAGGTCCCATGATCAAAGGTTGAATAAAAGAGGCAAGTATGTTAAGTCATTGACAGAGTGGGCTATCATCTATGCAATCTTCTTCCTTACAAAAATCTGAAACTCGATCAACCCCACCAACTAATGTGTAGACCAATGAAAACAAGTCCTCTGCTCTGCTGAGCCCTAAAATAAGGGATAATTTGGATGAGTACTTTCTCACCAAAAATGTAATTTTACTAATGTATCTTATGACAGCCTTCTTTGCTTTAAAAATGGGCCCATTTTCACCTGATACTGGACTCTTGTTCATTAGAAAATGTCTGTTTTTCTCTGGAAAAAAAAAAAGGATTCCTATCATTAGTGAAATTGTCCCTCTGAAAATGGCTGGATTTTAGTTAACAACAATATATGAAAACAAACAAAAAACAATAACATGGTATTCAAATACTTATTTACTTTGTTGCCAATATTTTACACCCTTCTAATTGCAGTATGACTTTGTAACAACATATATGAATTATCCCTTTCTTGTGTGATAGACCAAAAGTGTTGCTCTCCTTCCTTTCCTTTCATGCCACATACCCCACCCCTCGGGCCTCTTTCATCTAAGGGTAGGCAGTAAAATAAACTGCTCTATTCTTTCAGCAGGGTAGGATTCTGTGGCTGAGTTTGGCAAATAGACAGAACTTCTAGTTTATCTGGACTTATTGTCAGAATGAACAAAGAGCCAGCCAGCTGGACACAGAGGAAAAGCATGACTGAATCAAATCAAAATCAAAATATTTTAGAGAACATAACCTGTGTATTTCTCTCCTTTCCCTTTTTTGACCACTTGGTGTTGTGTACCATTTAGGACCAAACCCAAGCCCAGTACTCAGCCCAAATAGCTGGGCTTGGTGCTTGGCATATGTATGTGCAGGAGTGTATGGTGGCACAACACAATGGCGGGAACAACATCCGCGGTGCGTTTGGTGGCCTGTGCATGGAGAAGATGGGAAGATCCACATACAGTGGATCCTCCAGCCCCATCTTTACCCCAGATCACCCATGTGTTGACCTCACCTGACCTTTATGAACTTTTGTGCAGGGAGCTCCAGGGCCTCTGAACTCAATATTACAGATTTTCACAGTCTCCAAAAATTCTAGCCCCCACCCCCTCCTGCCCCATAAAACATTCTGCCAGCAAATCTTTTCTGGCTGCTGAGGCAGGCACAGAGTTTGCTCCAGACAGTGATCTAGGCCATAAGTGGCCCAAAAGTTCATAGATCACAGAATTCTAAGGAGCCAAGTGGAATGTTAAAAATACAGTAATTGCTTCTAAAAATATAATCAATATCCTGGGTGAAATCCTTTGCCCATTGAAGTCAATGGTGGCAAAAATTCACTGACCTTTGAATTAAGGTACCCTAGTGAGAGACAGAAGTGTCTTACATTGTCCTCTTTATTTTTAAAAGGTTGCAAAACTTTAGTTGCTGCACAACTCCGATTAGAGTCAATGAGAGCTCCGGTTAAAGCCCAGTCAACTCTTTCTGAAAATGTACATGCAAGTGACTTTATGTAAATACTGTAGAAAGCTTTGCTGCAATACAAAACATTCTTATGATACTTTGTTCCCCTTAGGTATACCCTAGAGTTTCAATGAAAATTTACCAGTTACCTTGGAAAAAATGTATTTTGTGAAAGTAGAGCTTGTCACATTAGAGCCAGTTTTCCAGGAGACGGAACTTAACATCACTGGTCATAAATAACACAGCACATAATTTGGCAAAATTGAGAATAATTTGCATATGTTACTATAGCTTCTCACAAGCAATTTAAAATGCATACACCTCACAGATAAGAGAGTGCAGAGGATGCAGAATCTATCATTGGAGAGAATATACCAGCAATTAGATGTATGATCTAACATTTAATCTCTAGGGCAAGAGCTCCAGATAGCCCTGGGAACTGGAACTGAAGACCTTTCAGCTCCTAGACAGCATTACTGGGGAGATTCTTTCAACAGTGGCTCACATGGATTCTTGAGTCCTACGTTGACTCCAAAGCAAGAACACTTAGGGGCATGGGAGCAGGTAGCTCATTGCTAGTAAACAAATATAGAATCTAATATATTTTTATTAAAACAGTCAGGCAGAAAGATTGAATGATGGGTGAAACAGTTGGAAACATTAATGTGGTTTCTGATTCATAGATTCCAAGGCCAGAAGGGGGCAATTGTGCTCACCTAGTCTGAGCTCCTGTATAACATGCATCTTTTAAGGGGAAAAAAAAATCAAACCTTGATTTAAAAATGGTCAGTGGTGGTAAATCCACCACAACCCTTGCTATATTTTCCAGTGGTTAATTACCTTCACTGTCAAATAAGTATGCCTTATTTCCAGTCTCAGTTTGTCTAGTGTCAGTGATTCACTGAGGGTGCCCTCTGCTGTTGCTTCTCTGCCCTAGGAAAAGCTGGGGCTTTTCACAGGGCACTCCCAGCAACGAAGGTAGATAGAGGGCCTTGGCTCATCTAGTCAGCAGCAGGGTGGGGAAGCGGTCTCAGCTTCTCCTTCGGGGGTTTGGGATGTAGATGTGGCTCCACTGGCCATGTCCCCAGTGCCATCTGCTTCTCAGGCTGCCACCTTTCTTTAAAATCAAAAAAGATTAATCAAATTTGGAGCCTCCTAGCGTCATTGTCCTCCTCCTGAATTTCAAACAGAATTGATTTTTCTATATATCTACAGATGACACAGGCTTCACAGTATATGGAGTGATATGTATTAAATTCCTACCCAGAATACTCATCTCAGGTTTATATAGCTTAAAGGCAGAAAGGCCATATTATATTATTGTCCTTGTTTCCACTCTAACACTACTCCCACCCTTGTTTTAACTAAGCCTAACTGAAGAAAACATTCAACCAGTCAGAATCTGTTTGATTTTTGTTTTTGTTTTTTTACTCAGAATTCACAGTGGTTGTTGAATAGCTCAAAATGCTATACGTCTCCATGTGGGCAAACTCTCAACCATTTATCAAGGAATGGAGTTCGGTGTTCATTCCTGGCCAGTAAATGCACTCTTAAGCCCATCTAAGACAGCTGTCAATGCCAAGGTGCGAAGCCTGTATTTTTTCCATGACATCCTTATGTAATGGGGGAGGGACAACAGCTGTCTGTCTTCAAAATATGATTCCATCCTGAACACTTAGCTCATTTTCAATTTGAAACTATAGTTCTGTTCCTACTGGTACTTAGCTTTGTCTTCTGGCCACCCTACTAGTAACACGGTCTTGACAGCCTGTGGTTGGATGTCCTTTTCCGTAGCCTCTTTGATTTCTATCAGCTTTGTTGTTGAAACTGGAAGATAGTGCAGGATGTTAATGGAGTCAAGATCCTGATCTCCTTCCCCAAAATTACTGATGCTGGGTATGTATGCTTTGTTCAGGGTGTCAGCGAACACCAGTAATCATCCTGGACAATATCTGATCGCTACCCGATAGCACTGGAAGTGCATCAATATGCACTGAAATCTCTTTGGAGCACTAAGAAAGGGCTTTGCCATGATTGTCTCTAGGGGTATTTGGTCTGATTGCACTATTACTGGGTTGCCACAGATGTACTGATGGAATAACTCTATCCAAATACCAGAGCCAGAGGCTATTTTTCTATCTGGGCATACACCTGTTCAGTCTCTGACAGGACTCTGCTGGCATAAGCGACTAGCTGCTTCTGCAAAAGAGCTACACCCAATCCGTTCTCAGGTGCATCACACTGGAGTGTCAGTGGCTCTCCTGGCTGGTAGTACTTCAGGACCAGGGCATCTGTTATCATTTGTTTCAGCATGTCAAATGCTCGCTGTTGGGGACCAGCCCAGTCCCACTCAATATTTTGCTTTTTGAGCTGATGTATGGGTTCCGCTACTGCAGCCAGGTGTGGACAGAATTTGGACATAAAATGTGTTGTTCCTATCAAGTGCTGCACTCCTTTCACAGCCAGTGGAGCTGGCATGTGTCTGACTGTCTTGATCTTATTGGGATCTACTTTCAGTCCCACTGCTCTCCCGTGTATGTCACCTCACGCTGGAGTCACATTTTTTCTGGGCCGAATAGATTTTTCTATCATAATCTCATTTAGCTTTTGTATCATTGCTCTCTTCACCAACAATGAGCATATCATCAGCAATTATTTTCACTCCCAGGCAGTCCTTCCAGCACTTGGCTGAGGCTCACTGGAACACCTCTAAGGTTGGTCTTATGCCATGGGCATGCACAGCCATCTATAGCATACAAATGGAGTTGCAAATAGGGTGACCATATTTCTCAAAGTAAAGCAGGACATCAGATGGGGGTCACCCGAGCCCCGCCTCCCCCATGTGAGGCTGGCATCACTGCTCGCCCAAGCTCCTCTGCCATGGGACTGGTTTTGCTGAGCCCTCGTCCCCCAACTCCCTGCATGGGACTGGCCCAACCTGCTCACCCCAGTCCCCCTACCCTGTGCGGGGCTTGATGAGATGCTTGCCTGAATCCCACCCCTCCTCCCTGCAGAGGGCTGGCCTGAGCTTCCTGGTATTGCCACTTGCCCAAGCCCCACCATGCGGGGCTGGGATCACTGCTCACTTCCCTGAATGTTCCTCTGCACCCTGCTAGGGGGATGCACCCCACATTTTTGGCAAAATTGGGCATTTCACCCATTTGATTTTGTCAACTGATCGTCATTTGGCAAGAGCAAATGGGACAAATGCCCAGCTTTCCCAAAAAAATTGGCACATCCAGGACAGGGCTTAAAAAAGGGACTGTCCTGGTCAAAACAGGACATATGGTCACCCTAGTTGCAAAGGTTGCCAGCATGCTGGACTCTTTATCCAGACTATGTGCCAAAACCCATTCTTTACACCTAAAGATTCTGGCTTTGCAAAGTTCTGGCAAGATGTCATCAATTGTGGGCAGTGGATAGTGACATCTTTTCAATGCCTGGTTCAGTGGCTTTTGATCCATACAGGTGCATAATTTGCCTGATGGCTTCCTTAAAACCACCATGCTGTGTACCCAGGCTGTAGCAGCCTCTACAGATGGTATAATGTCTCTGCTCTGCAGACTCCTGAGCTCCTTGCATACTGGATTACATAATGCCATTGAAATTTTCCTTCATGGTAAGCACACTGGTTCTGTTGTGGGGTTGACTTGCAGTCATATTTGTCACCTTTGAAAATATCCCCATTTGTTTTTAAAATTGCCTCAATTGTTCATGAGAGTTCCCTCTTTTGTTTCTTGCTCTGCAGCTATAAAATTCAGATGCTGTGTCCTGGTCAGATCCATGGCTTGTATGGGTATATTCCCAAAGTGCTGTCTGTGTTGCTTATTGTCCATCATCACAAACTTTCATTGCTAGCATCTGTTATTTTTCAGGTTAGTTACTGTGGGGTCACATTTTCCTATAAGCTGCATTATGCTCTCATTGTACATTATGAAATTGTGTCTGCTGGTTGTAATGTGGAAGTTTGAGTTGAATTCACCCTGAGGAATCAAAGATGCTTCCCTATTAACACTGTTGCATATATTGGGGGTATGTACTGTCCCTTGTTTTCCTGTCCCAAGAGCTTGAACATAATATGTTCTCAGTCTCAATAAGAAAGCCATGATATTATCTGTGCTGTCTGATGTGCAATCCCTCTCTTGTACAAGTCTGACTGAGTCTTTCTGAGACCTTCCTCTGTGCTTGCACACTCTGTTAAGATGGTTCAACTTGCCACATTCTCTGCAATGTCATCCAGTGTGGGGCACTTCTTCTTTACCCACTCATGATGTCTCCAACAGTAAATGCATCTCACTATGAGTATTGAGCCCTGGACACCTGATATCCTTTGATGTTGTCTTACAGCATGTACTTCTGGAGGGCTATTGTGCCTCCTAGGGTTTTCATCCTTTCTCTTGAGGCTTCCACTGCATGTCCCATGTTTAAGCATCTATCTAATGTGAGGACACCTTCCTGGAGCAGCCGTTCCTGCAGGTGGTGATCCCAAGTGCCACAGACTATCCTGTCCTGATTTAGGGAATCTGGACGTCCTTAAAATTTTATTTAGCTGCTAGTGTGTGGAAGGCTGTAACATAGGGGTCTGTCCCCTCCTCTTCGGATGGTCTCTAGTGAAGAACCTCTGTCGGTCCACAAAAAGAAAATAAAAAAGAAATAAATACGTGTGGCACCTTAGAGACTAACAAATTTATTTCAGCATAAGCTTTCATGGGTTAGAACCCACTTCATCAGATGCATGGAATGGAACATACAGTGGACAAATATTTATACAGTCAGAGAAACATGATAAGGTGGAAGTGCCTATACCAACCTTAAGCGGCTAATTAATTGAGAGGAACCATCATAGGGGAAGAAAAACCTTTGAAGTGATAAACAAGATGGCCATTGTGGACAGTTGACACACAGGTGTGAATGAGGATCGTTAACTTAAGGGAAATAGAATCAATTAACGTAATGCCCAAGCCATTCCAAGTCTCTATTTAATCCTGAGTTGATGGTATCTAGTTTGCATATCAATTCGAGTTCAACAGCTTCTCGTTGTAGCCTGTTTTTTAAATTTATCTGTTGTAAAATTGCGCCCCTCAAGTCTGTCACTGAGTGGTTAGGGAGGTTGAAATGTTCTCCTACTGGTTTTTGAATGTTTGATTCCTGATGTCAGATTTATGTCCGTTTATTCTTTTGCGTAGAGACTGTCCAGTTTGGCCAATGTACATGGCAGAGGGGCATTGCTGGCACATGATGGCATAAATCACATTGGTAGATGTGCAGGTGAATGAGCCCCTGATGGTGTGGCGGATGTGATTAGGTCCTATGATGGTATCACTTGAATAGATATGTGGACAGAGTTGGCATCGGGCTTTGTTGCAAGGATAGGTTCCTGGGATAGGTTCCTGTCAGTCCACAGTTTCATTCAGCTTTTGGGAACAATAGTACCCAAGGGCTCCTAGGGCTGTTGTGAGACTTGAGGCAGTGGTGAGCTTCAGAGCATTGCAGATCTGTCTGCCTTGTTCCCCAGTAAGGTAAAATAACTGTTTTACTCTCCTGTGGTTGTCATCCTCCTCCATGACCAGATCCGTATACAAATGAAACTCCTCCTTCCACAAGGTCCATCAATGGGCTAAGTTTGTGCCTGCAAAATCCAGGGCTCCAGGAGGCTTCAGACCAAGTTCCATGGCTCACACAAACAGCTGTTGCACTTAAGAGAACTTTCAGTTCAGATGCTGCCACCATGTTTCATTTGCAAAGAGAGGCTGAATTAATGTTAAACTGAGCAAGTGGAACTAGACTATTATGTGCCACAAGCAGAGAATAGGAGGGACTGAAGTGTGTCAGTTCTTGTCTTGCCCCCCACGGTGGCAGGAAAATTATTGAGATATACCCAGATAATCCTGGCAGGTGACCACACTCACACTACAGAGGAAGGTGAAAAACCCAAAAGGTCACTGCCAATCTGACCTGGGGAAAAATTCCTTCCCGACCCCATATATGACGATCAGTTAGATCCTGAGCATGAGAGGAAGAACCAGCCACCCAAGCACCTGATAGACTGAATGCTTGGTGCCACCTCAGGCTACATCTACACTGTGTACCACTGGCACTGGTGTGTAGGGTATGTGTAGGGTAACACATTGCGGTTAAAATGAAGCTTCAGCCACACTTCCATGTGTAGCTATGCATGTCAGTGAAAGGGTCTGACAGGGGGATGCAGCAGGAAAGGCTCCTCCTGCCATAGCCATTCCCCACTGCTGGAGTCTTTCACTGCAGTGAGGAAAGGCTCTGGCTGTTCCCTGCTTCTGGAGCCTTTCTGCACTGCTGGATTGGTGCAGGAAAGACTCTGGCAGCAGGATACTACATTGCTAAAAAATAGCAGCATACACAGGGGAGGCACTCCTTGGTCACATAGAGAGTTGTATAGGGTACATACCCACAGAGTTCAGGCACATCTTTACTCGCCTAAGCAGTGCCTCACCTTCTACACTGCTATTTATACCCATGCTGGGGGACATGCAGTGTATGTATTCTACATGCCCCTGTAAGGAGTATGTAGTGTAGACATACCCTCAGAGCCCTGCCCCTCCTTGTCCAAAGTCCCATCTCCTGCTATGACCATCCTTGATTCTTCAAAAGGAAGAAGAAAAAGAAACAGAAGACATTGGGGAGGGGGAGAATCCTTTCCTGATCCCTGCAGGTGGCCAGCTGAAATTCTGAAGCATGAGATTTTAGGAATATAAGAAAAACCTCAGGAATGTAACCTTGAATTAGACTTCAGTGTAGTAGCCGTGTTAGTCTGTGTCAGCAAAACTAAGAAAGAAAAACTTGTAGCACCTTAGAGACTAACAAATTTATTTCAGCATAAGCTTTCGTGTGTTAGTACCCACTTCATCGGATGCATCTGATGAAGTGGGTACTAACCCCCGAAAGCTTATGCTGAAATAAATTTGTTAGTCTCTAAGGTGCTACAAGTTTTTCTTTCTTAGTTTTGAATTAGACTGTGTCCAATAGGGACTTGATGCATAGAACTGCGTATTGGAGGGATGTGTTCCCCGTGACCTGTATTTCTGAGCAGCTGTGCTACTGCATTCTGAACAAGCGAGGGCTTCCTCAGGACATGAAGATTACTTCCTAGATATAGGCAGTAATAATGATCTGGTCTAATTGTTATAAGTAGAGATGGTTGGGAAGTTTGACAAAATAGGGGTTTTTTTGGCAGAACCAAAACTTTTTGTTCAAAGGTATTGGTTTTAACAAAACTTTCATCAAGAAGATTTCTCAGGTCCAGGATGGAATTTCTGGTCAAAACTAGAGAGAGAGAGACCCATAATAGCCAATAGAGCCCAGTGGTTCAGGCACTCACCTGGGATTTGTGAGACCTAGATTCAAACCCCTGCTCCAAATTGGGTAGAGCAGATATTACCCCAGATTTGAGGGTGTGTATGTAACCCATATTTTGATTAAGCTAACTGCAACCATATTGTGTGCATCCAGCCACCATGAATTAATAAAATAGCATACCACATAGTTAAGGGTTAACTGGAATAAGCAGGGCTTCTGGTGGCAAGGCCATAGGCTTGCAGTTTCTGCTAATCAGAATGGGACCCAGGGAGAAAAAGAGTCAACAATTTGAGATTGAAAGCAAATAAGTGGATAAAAACCTTAAATTTGGGTGCCTTTGACATAGAAGCTTATTATGACTAAGATTGTTAGGAATATTTGTTGATAGGTAGTTTATTGAAGTTAGAAGAGGTGATGACCCAGTAGGGTCATTATGAGTTGTGTGTTTTATAAAAGTTAGTTATAGAAGACTAGATAATAGTGTGTACTTTGGAGCAGTTCCCCGAAGCCATCCTGAGAGACTTTTTCCTGAAACCTTACTCCCCAGTGGGGAAAAGATCAGTCATCATGGACCTGCTGTAAATTACTCAATAGCATCCCAGACTCCACGTAATTATTTGGGATGTTCTAAACCTATTGCTTATGTCTGAGTGTGCTTAAATCTAATACATTGTCGTTTTAGATAAGAGCATGCTAACTTGTATTAATCTTTCATCAGACAGAATTGCTGTGTTCCAACTGATTTATTCCTGACATTACCTTCAGTGAAACAACCAAGTTACCAGTTCTTTGGGTTTGGAAAATCCTTGGTACCACAGAGACTTGAACCTGGCTCTCCCATATCTCATGTGAATGCCCTAACTACTGGGCCATAGAGTAAATCAATTGTTCTTGTAGCACTTTATATAAATAATTGAATATTGATTGGGCCAGAGAGAGAGACTGTCTCTATTACCAGTGGTTAGGGAACTCGCATTAATTTGGGAGAGCCAGTTTCAAGTCCCTGCTCTGCCTATCTTGGAGCTTTTATTTGAATCTGGGTTGCCCCCGTATGAGTCCACTGCCATAACCTCTGGACTATTTGCTATTACATGGTCTCTTGCTTTCTCTCCAGGCTTGAAAAGATCTGGGTTCCATCTCAAAGCAGGAGAATAAATATTTTTGAAATCTCAAAAATTGTACTCAGATGGGAAAACTGTTCTCATCCAGCTCTAGTTGTAACTGCATGGAGGGCTGTGCCAGCTCTGCTTTAGATAGGAACAAGATAGGAACAGGCATAGTCTTCCAGCCAGCCACAGATGGTGAGCATTTTTCACTGTTGTAGCTATTTAGGTGTCCAAATAGAGTGTGGAGTCTACATCAGGAGAGAATTTGGCTCATTGGTGAAATTTTAACAAAACATTTGGAACATTACCTTGTCCAATTCTGTCACAATGAAAGCCTTTACAGATGGGGGTTCTGTAAATTGTTATAATTTGCTTCATTTCTCAAAGGATCCAAACCTCAAATTGTCCCAGGAAATAAGAAAATGCCCAGGTTTTTTTATATGATAATCAGCGTGCAGAAGTTAGTCCTGTCAAAAAATCAAAAGGTCTCAGCTTGTACACGTTTTGGAAGTGTAAGACAGGTAAAAGCTTAGGCTATCTCCACAATATATAAGCTTTTTATCCAAAGCTCCACAGAAGTTTCTTAAATTAGAAATCAGATTTAAAAGGGAATCTCCTGGGGTTAAAGAGGCTTATGTTGTTTGTTTGAAGGTGAAGGAGGGGTCATTTATGAAATGCCTGAAGCCTTCAAAGTCACAACAGGGCTTGATTTTTAGTGCCTCCTTTCTGCTTCAGACTCACAGCAGAAAATTTGCTGAGATTAATTAAAGTGAAGGTAGAATTCTGAGTTCCTCCAGTTCTCATTTTGGTTCAAACAAAAGAGAAACTGACAATGATAAGCACACACCCCACTGGGTACTGTAGGTCAAGCTTTGTTATGTGAACTCAGTTTATTATAAAAGCTAAAACTCTGCTTCCACCACCCTGTTCAGTGTTATGATGTGTGTATAAATTAGCAGTGCTACTGAAGCTTTGAGAATAATTTAACATGCCGTACAAAATAATTGATGAATAAAAAGCTGGAAAAGTGCAATGCAAGGTGATCCAATCTGTTCAATGTATTGCTGTTTATATATACTCTATAGATGGAATATTTGTGTTTGTGTGAAATGCAACTCTAATGATGATTTCAATGTTTTGCCATACTGAGTGTATTGTAACATGTGTGTTACTAAGCTAGGCATCGCTTATTATCCTCAAAACTCATTAGCATCAATTATGTCCATTTGCATAGTCTAGCTGATTGAGGTCTATTTGACTCACATCTCTCTGTTGTTTTTAAATTGTGCCAGAGATGTAAGTGACTATTAGTGATTCAGCAGGAGGGTCTATATATAGATTAATGATTAGTGAACTGCAAAATGTTCTGTTTGTTTCTTGTTAAGACCTAGTTCTGTAACATTAATTTGAAAGAAAGTGGAAGAATTTAGCAGGCGTTAAAAGAAATTTGTAGCAATGCCCACACTGTTAGGCTGCATTGTATTTCCATGAGTACCATATCATACTTAATTGACTACACTGCTTGAGGACCCTCCAGGTGTTATCAGAGGCAACAAGGGCTAAGTTTGAATAGCATGGGATCCCTTTTAAAACTAACAAACACCACCAGCTTGAGTCTCCACACAGAATTTCTTGGATCATTAAATACCTTCCTGAGGTGCCATTAACAGATAATACTTCCCCACTCACAAGCACGGAGTCTATGTATGAAATAAGAAAAATATTTATTAGGGATAAAAGGGGGATGCAGCATAAACTTGGGAAAAGACATCAACAATCTATCTATATGAATGGTTTTTAAAAAACCTCCCCCTCAGTAACTTTGGTAGTAGTCCATTAATTTGGTTTCCTACCTTCTGGTGTGAACATCCAGTAGGCATATATCCCATGTCACTTCCTCTTTCCTCATCTGCTATAAGCACTGGCAGTGTTGTGCATGTGGATAGAATAGTCCAAGAGCCCTGCGGTGTATTTGGGCAAGCCTCCAGTTCCTTGGAAAGTGATGCCTAGTCCTGTCCTGAGGCTCCACTACCTAACCCAACTATAGTGATTTCAGCTTTATTTAAAGGTTGGGAAGAAGGGACCTCCTCAGAGTTCACTCAGTTCTGCTACTATCCTCTGTGGCTTCAGCAAAGAGCTCTCTCTTCATACCTTGTTGAAGAGCCACCTCTCAACTTTTGCATTATCTCCCCTCAAAGAGTCCTCACACCAATGCAGGATCTTGAATGTGAGGAAGTCAATGACACGTGTAACCCTTGAGTAGAGTTCCTGCTGCAAAACAGAAGAAACCCTTTCTCTTTCTCATTTCAGTTCCACTCCTCCAAACAATTCTAGGTTTATGTGCAGTCATGGTTACTCCCAAAGCATCACTAATGGAATTCTGTGTAGAAAGCTTATGCAAATGAAGGCCATTCTGTGGCCATTTTTCCCCATGTGCACCAATAGACGGGGGCAGAGCGTCTTCTCCTCTGTAGCTTCTGCCCATCTGAAGTTCTGAGTAAAATAGCTTAGGCAGATGATGAAGCAGCTCTGTGGCCATTATTTCCCAAAAGATGGAAGCAGAGAGCTCCTTACCTTGAAGAGCTTCCAGCAGTCACAAGCATTGTAGTTTTGGGTAAGTGTGTTTCTTCAGTTCTACTCAACATCAGTTCTTCTGCCCCTCTCCACCTTGTTGAGTCAGTTAATTTATTGGCTGGCATTATGTCCTTTTAGGCAACAAAGGTAGTTTTGTAAAAGGTGGTGAGAGGAAAATTGCATTTGTTCCTATTTCTGATTTCCATTTAGAGAATTCTGTCCCTTTCCCACTCAGACCAAGAGCTGTGTGAAATTCAGCATTCTTCTTCATTCTGTGTACTATTCTAGGGTTATTGGATTTAACCATCTGATCAGCAGGGGAGGATAGATCTGAAACAGAAATCAAGCCTCCTGTCATCTTTCCCAAGATCAGTTTTGATTCTTTCAGTAGCTGAAGAACAGAGATGGGTGACATTGATTTAAAAAAATGGTATGCAAATGGTAGTGAATTTATGCTAGTTCATTTTGCATTATTTATCACCCTTTAAATTTCAATTTTTCATGAAATTTCAGAAGACTAAAATATTTTCATATTGAGTGATGCAAAATTTCAAAAATTACTGATTTGTATGATAGTTCAGCTCAAAGGAGAAGTGCTTCTTCCAAAAAGGAATGTTAAAATAACAAACAAACAAAACTAGTGAGCAGCATATAAAAGTGTGCAAATGCTACTTTGAAGTGATTGCAATACTGCAGTATCTCCTAAGAGTTAAGGTGGCCAATGAGAAATTTTATATAAACTATTATAATCCAAGAGGTAGTAATAGTATATGTAACGAAGAAAGGAGAACCAAGGGGCAAGAAAATGGCAGAAGAAGCTGTATGCCTGTTTGCATGGGCATAGTTACGTGTAGAAAATGTGAAGGTGATTAATTTGATGGTTTCAGAACATCAGGACAGATTGACTAAATCATTACCAAATGGACCAGTGCAAGGGGACTGAATTCCAAGGAGTTTCAGCTATTCAGTCAGTGTTGGGGTGGATGCCATCGTGTAGTTTATTTGCCAGACACACAACCAAAAGATGAAATTTGGTGAGCCAATAAAGGGTGATTTGGACTCTGATGGATAAATATTCCCAGAACTGAGATTGGTACATGATGTGTATGTCCTTTCTAGGCCACTAGTAATAAGGATGTTACAGAAGCTTGACCTGAATCTAGGATGCTGGGGATAGCTTCTAGGTGGCCATGGAGAAGTTGGTTCAGGGAGGACTTGATCCATCAGGGACCCATCTTTCATCTCAATGTAATTTACTAGTTAACATTTGTAAAGGGTTTTGAAGACAAAAAGTGCTCTACAAATAACATTTATTTCTACTCTTAAACAGCAGCAGTGTCCTAGCTGCGAAACATGGAATATTGACAAAAGCAGGGAACTCTTAAAAAGTGATCCCTTGTTAGGGTTTAGGAATCAGTTCTCTCTACAGAAAATCTCTCTTTATAGTTCTGTATTTTATTGTAATCAGATACCTGTTTTGTTTTTCAGAACTTGAAGAGAAGCTTGAAGAGCTTTCAAAGAGAGAGAGAGGGAGAGTACCTTAAGAGCTGGGATTCTTACCAGAAGACTTAGATAAGGATTTGGGAGATGACTCCTTAAGAATTTACATTTTCACAATAAGAGCCTCTAGGGGAAAGATTAAGACAGTCTTTCTGCATTTCTCTTTGAATCATAGAATATTAGGGTTGGAAGAGACCTCAGGAGGTCATCTAGTCCAATCCCCTGCTCAAAACAGGACCAACACCAAAGCAGTCCATTCCAGCCAAGGCTTTGTCAAGCCAGGCTTTAAAAACCGCTAAGGATGGAGATTCCACCACCACCGTAGGTAGCCCATTCCAGTGCTTCACCACCCTCTTAGTGAAATAGTGTTTCCAAATATTCAACCTAGACCTCCCCCACTGCAACTTGAGACCATTGCTTCTTGTTCTGTCATCTGCCACCACTGAGAACAGCCTAGCTCCATCCTCCTTGGAACCCCTCTTCAGACAGTTGAAGGCTGCTATCAAATCCCCCCTCACTCTTCTCTTCTGTAGACTAAATAACCCCAGTTCCCTTAGCCTCTCCTCGTAAGTCATGTGCCCCAGCCTCCTAATCATTTCCGTTGCCTTCCACTGGACTCTCCCCAATTTGTCCACATCCCTTCTGTAGTGGGAAAACCAAAACTGGACTCAATCCTGCAGGTGTGGCTTCACCAGTGCCAAATAGAGGGGAATAATCACTTCCCTTGATCTGCTGCAATAGTCCTACTAATACTAATAGGAATGAGACTACAATAAATTTGCATTCCTTAAATCTCATGAGGGCTGGAAAGTTGCATACAGTTATGACTAGTTCATCCAGGAAGTCAAGTAACTTCTTTGTATTGTCTGGAACGGTGTACAGGGATAGATGGCTCTTAAGTCATCTCAGATGCTTAAGAGCAAACCAGAAATATGTCATCTTCAGTTAAACCTCATTTTACAGGGTTTGTCTCCGAGTTCTGGACACCAAGAGGGAACATCTTACATTCTTAATACATAGGCCAGATCCTCAGAAGGATTAAATGGACACAGTTCTATTGACTTCATTTACACCAGCTTAGAATATTGCCCTATATTTCCAAACTGCATCCTGCAGTTCTATATCTCCTTGTTAAACATCAGTAGATATATGGTCTATTTTCTGCTCTAACTTCTTTTGGGAGGAGAGCACTGCAAGTAATTGTCATGTAACAATTGCACTCTGTATTTCATTAACTGGAAAAATAGTCTCAGATAGAGATACAGGGAATGGAGAAAAAATAATTTTTCATATATGTAATATGGTTTCATTTAGTTCTTTTTACAAGTCTAAGGACATTCCCATCAGATTTTTGCATTAAGCAGACTTTTCTTTACATAAGTTCAGTTAGTTAGTTAACTAGTTAATTATAAGGGGGAGGATTTTTATTTTACTATTGTCATTAGTGTTTCAGAAATGGAGTTTCTCTTACTTTGGAATTCATGAAACTAGGCTTAAGCAAAGGAGTGTGTGAGATGGGTTCAGTTTTAACTTTGTCTTCACTCTGCTGGTCAGACTACAAAACCCAGCAATTCTTGAGTCTTACAGAGGAAATAGATATAATGGAAAAACCATGAACTAGTAGGGAAAAAAAATCCACATTTCTAGCAACAAATTAAGCTCCAGATATAAGTTGATGTAACTTTATTGAAGTTAGGGTGACCAGACAGCAAGTGTGAAAAATTGGAACAGAGGGTGGGGGGTAATAGGAGCCTATATTAAAAAAAGACCCAAAAATCGGGACTGTCCCTATAAAATCGGGACATCTGGTCACCCTAACTGAAGTCAATGTATTTACATCCATATACACCAAGGCTGAATTTGGACCACATATCTTGGTTCAAATACATCCAAACTCTGACAGTAAAACTCAGTCAAACTGGCCAGGTTTTAACTGGTTTTTTTGCAGGGGGGATCTAGGTAAACACATTGAATTTCATATTGCTTCCACCTCAGTCTATATGCTTCTCTCCAGAACCTTTAATTCTATTCAGGTTTAGAAACAGTGTTATAAGAATTACTATACAAGATTAAACCAACCGTCCAGCTAGTCTGATATTCTGTAGGTTGTATCAGATTTGTCTGAGGAAATCCCAAGAAACACCACTGTGGATAGTTACAGAATAACATTGTAGATTAGAAGTTTCTGCAAAAAACCAACCACAACCTAACCCAGATCTCTGAATGACTCTGGAATTGTGATGAATATTTCAGCAAACTTAATCACCATTTTGGATTTGTTATGTAATCCAAAAATTGTGATTTTTTCACATTTTAGGTCTCTTTTGTACATAACTAAAATCCATTTATTCATGTCTGAATGATGGTGACACTATAACAGAATTTTTGGAAGCCTCTCAATCTGTTGCTTTCTTTGAGCACTCAGCCACTAGTCTCCCAGTGATCTGTATCCATCTCCTCACTGACTGTCTCCTGCTACAATGACCCACCACCACTCCTTCCATGATAACTTGCTCAAGGTTATTTCCATCTCTAAACCTGATGCAATCAAAGTACACAAGTTTGCTCCTATTGATTTCTGACAGAAGGGTCTGTTTCTCTCCAATAATATTTCTAACATAAGCATTTGTCTTCTTTTCTATCCAGGAGATACACAACAAGAGTCTTTCCCACATAAGAGTCTTTGTCAGCACCACAGATCAAACGCTTCATTTTCTTCTTGTCAGCAATATTAACTCCCCATGATTCACAGCCATAAGTAGCTATGGAACAAATAAGCTTTGTACCAATTGAACTCTCATGCATTTTAAATCCCATAGGTTTTTGTAAGGGAGGCATGACTGAGTGGGCCATTCCTAGTATTCTAATTTCTTTGGAACAGCCTCTTGGCTATTTCTGATCCAGATAATTGAAACATACTACTTTTCATTTGACATGACCATTCCTTCAGCATCCAAGAGAAACTCTGTATTGCAATCTTAAATTTGTGATTAGAAAGTGTTATGTTTTTAATATCTATTCTTCTCCTTATTACAAGCATTATCATGAGGACTGATTAATTTTCTGTCATTCTCTGTCCTTGTTATAATCCTTGTTCTGAGAATAAGACATTAAACTTTCCATGTAAAATACATTATGCACTTCTGTACTGCATTAACCTTTTAAATATTCAGTATTTTAGTTGGCTGACAATTTTATTCCTTTTTAAAGTCTGCCAGGGTGATAGAAGGAAAGGGTATGAATAGCCAGCCAATCGAGTTATAGAAAACTGACAAAGTCAAAGTAGTGCACTTCTGTCTTTCACAAAATGCTTGCGAACTTAAAGCTTTGTTCCTCATGAAAATGTTTTGATGAGGACAGGGAAAGATACAACAGGGTGAGAAGAAGAGTGGTACAAAGTAATATGTGAGTCTTTATTCCTAGGACTATAATTTTTACCATGAATTGGGACCCTGGGCTTTACTATACCTTGGTCTGTCACCAACAGCAAAGTTTCCTCATCTGGAATATTTTCATTCTAATGTTTTTGCAATATATGTCCAATTCTAGCTTCACAATTCTGTAATCTTTGTCTATATTCTTCTTCTGCATATGGCTTATATAAACATTTGAACCACAGGAGATTTTCTAGCACAACTTTTCACAGAAAGTCAGTTTTAAGTTAGGGCTTGCATGCTCAAATATGGGCAGAGCTTAAAAATTGCTTTCCATGCATATTGTTATCAGCAGCTTGTTATATTCTTTCAATTAAGTAATAGAAATGATACCCTGTCCATTACTTGATTACTACCAGTGCTCAAATTTTACTTTTAAAATGTCAAATAAGCAATAAAGGAAACAAAATTTTTTAAAAAATGTGACTAATGATTTTGATTAATATCCATATCTGAGAAAATTGAAAATCTTCTACAAAACAGTGAAAAAATGTAGCAAAGGAATTAGTTAATAATAATTATTTGCTCAGCTTTGGCTAAAGTCCTTGAACTGATTTACATATCAGGATTTTACATTACCTTCTTCTAGTTTAAAAATACCTGGTTCTTACTTAGGAAGAATTTCTAGGTGGTTAAATTTAGAATAATAGCTTGATCAGTCTTCTGGTTTAGAGGTATTACTTTGCTAAATATAGTTTACAACAAAAAGCCTGATAGTAACAAACAGATAATTAATGCCTTTTAGATCATAAAGTTCAGTGTTGGTTAATGCTTTGGTCCCATCAAGATTAAAATTAGCACTGGTCAAAAAAATAGCAATTATATTTTCCATGAAACTTTGAAAAAAATTCTGTTTCTAAAAAAAATTTGTGTTTGTTTGTTTTCTGAAAAATATCATCTTTTTTAAAAAATACTTTAGTAAATGTTAGTTGGTTTTTGAAACCCGGTACATTTCAAATAAAATATTTTGGGTTTGTAATTCCAAAAACCAAAACCCCAAAATTGTAACTTAAGAACTAAAAAACCTAACTGAAAAATGTTTTTTTAATAAAAAAAAATGGAACATGTTACCAAAATACAAACATTTTACTCATAACATTAGAAATAAAAAATTAGATTTTAAAAAAATGAAAATTTTTCACCAAAATAAATATTTTTCACAATAAACGTTTTTTAATCAAAAGTTTAAAAATGTGTCAGTGAAAAACGTTGACCACTTGTATTTAGAATACAAAATAATTTTCAGTCTTATTTTAATCCCTAATATTTACTTCCTTGTGAACATATTTTTATATCTGAAAAACACATAGTTTAGCACTATATTGAGTTTTATATTACCACTCCTCACTGTAGCATCAGAGCATCTTCCATGTAAAATCAACAGTGAAATGCCTAGTGGATT
Source organism: Macrochelys suwanniensis (assembly GCA_033296515.1). Lineage (NCBI taxonomy): Eukaryota > Metazoa > Chordata > Testudines > Chelydridae > Macrochelys > Macrochelys suwanniensis. The sequence goes on from CM065779.1 coordinate 82,801,279, forward strand.
TCATGGCGTCTCTGGCACTTTTATCTTTATGGGACAAAAATTTCTGCTCGGGGTAAGGTATATAACTAGATATATCTATTCAAGTCAGTCCCAGGATTGATGATAGTAAATGGTGTTGCACATTGGGGTTGAGGTAAATGGGCAAAGGTGAGTAACAAGGATAATACAGTACATTGTCTGCTGTTCACCAAGCCTGCTACTAACAAAGAAGCTGGATATGAGTCAACAGTGTGCCCTTGTTGCCAAGAAGGCTAACGGCATATTGGGCTGCATTAGTAGAAACATTGCCAGCAGATCAAGGGAAGTGATTATTCCCCTCTATTTGGCACTGGTGAGGCCACATCTGGACTATTGTGTCCAGTTTTGCCTCCCTCTCCCCAACTCCTCCCCACACACACACTACAGAAAGGATGTGAACAAAATGGAGAGAGTCCACCGGAGTGCAACGAAAATTATTAGGTGGCTGGGGCACATGACTTACGAGGAGAGGCTGAGGGAACTGGTCTTATTTAGTCTGCAGAAGAGAAAGGGGTGGAGGGATTGGATAGCAGCCTTCAACTATCCAAAGGGGATGGAGCTAAGCTTTCTCAGTGGCGGCATATGACAGAACAAGCAGTGATGGTCTCAAGTTGCAGTGGGGGAGGTCTAGGTTGGATATTAGGAAAAACTATTTGACTAGGAGGGTGGTGAAGCACTGGAATGGGTTACCTAGAATCTCCATCCTTATTGGTTTTTAAGGCTTGGCTTGACAAAGCCCGGGCTGGGATGATTTAATTGGGGTTGGTCCTGCTTTGAGGAGCGGGTTGGACAAGTGAGGTCTCTTCTAACCCTAATCTTCTATGATTCTATGAACACAGTGATTGTCTTAGACTAGGCAGTGCCCCAACCACATGATTACTAAAGTTTCTGAAAGTGGGACAGTATTGTTATTTAAATCAAAACTACCTGCAAATCATCTGTGTTTTTTGAAATGAGGACTTCATTTTCAGATTTTTGAAAAATCTGTAGGCCTTATGAGTCATCTTTGACTTTCTGGCTTTATCAAGCAATGATTACTTAAAAAGGTGAAATAAGTTCTAGATTTCCTGTGGAAAAAGTCAGAAAGGTGGTGTTTAATCATGCATGCCAGTTGCTCCTTAAAAGAACATTCTTTTTACAAACCTTCCCTTGTACTGAATCTTCATTAATATTCACTGCTGTTCTGTCATGGTTCAATCTCTTAAGTCCATTTAGTATCACATTTTAATTATTCTACACACCTGTGCCTTTCATAAGGTATTTTTTTAAGGGTGAAAAGTCCTGGGGCAATGGACTAAGTCAGGTTAAAAAAAAGATCAAGCAAGTTTTATTTTTATGATGAAGTTAATTATGAGGCATATAATTATGGTTTTGATTAATATATTAGAACCCATACAAATGAGAACAATGAATATTCAATGCCATAATTTTTTTTCTATAAAGTCATATTAATTTCATGCTAATATGTTTTTATGGATAGGGATGTATTTTGGATATTGTAAATTGTCAGCCTACCTACTGGATCTATCTATCTGATAGCCATCCGATGGTACAATATACTCTGGACTAAAGAGTAATACAAACTGTTCAACAGGAGCAGGACGGGCCTTTTGTTAGAAGAACACAAAGGGAGAATATTAGCCTCTATCTGCAGTGTATTTTGGGTATACATAGGGCAAGTCACAGAGGCCTAGATTCACAAAGGCACTTAGACATAGGCTTCACAATACCTAACTTTTAGGTGCCTCGAGAATAACAGGAACAACACTGCGATTCACAAAAACAGAGTTAGGCACCGAGGCTCCTTATACAATGAATGGGGAAAGATAGGACCCTTAGACTGCCATTCACAAAAGCCAGCATGCTAGGTGGAGAGCACGTTAAGTTAGTCAATGGTGGATGCATATGAGAGAGGAGTGTGATAACCTCCTCCCCTCTTGTGGAGATAGTTGCTAAGGCTGGGCTGCAGGGAGGCACCTATCTCTACTAGTGATTCACAGCTGGGAACACCTTTCCAGGAGTCAGGGAGCTTAGGCACCTATGGTGTTTCCTGTGGAAATGAGTTATGCAGGCTCCTAACACCACACAAAATGGCCAAAGGATGAAGTGGTGCCATTGCCCACATTACAACTTTTATCCCAGAGGATAGAACATTCGCCTGGGATGTGGGAGCCCAAGTTCAATGCCCCACCTCACGCAGAGGAGGAGAGAGGATTTGAGTCTCCCATCACTCAGAAGAGTGATCTAACCACTGAGCTGTGGGATAGTCTCACTCTGTGTCCAAGGGACTCTCGATCTCTCCTATTGAAGCTGTTCCACTTGATATAAATAATTAAAGTGTCATTGGGCCAGAGAGAAAGAGAATGGGTATAGGAGTGTGACTCTGTAGCCTGGTGGTTTGGGTGCCCGTATGGGAGACCCAGGGTCCAGTACTTCTCCAATGACTAATTATTATACAAAGTGGAACAGTTTCAACAGGAGAGAATGAGGAAGCCCACATTAGAATATCCTATAGCTCTGTGGTTAGAGCATACCCCTATTCAAATCCTATATTTTTTCCCCTCTGACTGAGAGGGGAATTAAACCTGGGTCACATAGTGTGCAAAGAGTATTGGGGGTGGGGGTGGCTACACACAACCACCTCCTTTGGCCAGTCTTTGAATAGGAACCTATCATTTAGGCTAACTCTAAATCAGGGATCTCAAACACAAATCACCACGGGGGCCACATGAGGACTAGTACATTGGCCCAAGGTACGCATCACTGACACCTTTTCATATAAAGATACAAAAGCCCCCATCTATGACCCCAGCCCCTCCCCCACTCCATCCCTTCCACAAGGCCCCACCCCGACTCTTCCCACCCCCATTCCAATACCTTCCCCAAAGTCCCCACCCCAACTCCGCCCCCTCCCTGACGCTATTCCAATCCCTTCCCCAAATCCCCACCCCTGCACCGCCTCTTCTCCGCATCCTCCCCTGAGGGTGCGGTTCCCTGCTCCTCCCCTTCCCTCCTGGAAAGTGCTAAGCACCGCCAAACAGCATTTTGGCAGCGGGAAGCGCCTGGCGGTAGGCAGAGGAGCGGGGACACGGCATGCAGGGGGGAGGAAGGGCGGCGGGTATGGGGAGCTTGGCGGGCTGCAGCAAATAACTCCGGTGGCCCGTGGACTGCATGTTTGAGACCCCTGCTCTAAACTCACCTACCAGATTAGGCCTCACTCCCGAGTTAGGTGGGGGAATGCCTATCTTCCCCTGTTTTGTGAACCGCTTTGGGATTTAGGTAAAAGATAAGCATCCACACATCTAGAGTGAGGCAGCAGTATGCATACCCAGAGGAAGAAATTCAGATGTCTAGGGACCTTTGACAGAGAAAACTTAGGCCTCTAAGGACCTTTTACAGTAGAAATTTAGGCACCTAGTGGCTTCAGACACTTGCAGGCTTAGGCAGGGTGGGAGTAGTGCATTGCAGTGGTACCAAAACTGGGACTTATGCACCTAAATCAAGGACTTAGACATTTAACTCCTTTTGTACATCTAGGCCATGGTGTCTCTCCTGTTTCTCTAATTCACTGAATCTAACACATGTGATCAGTCTAGGTTAGCAGAAGCCTTTTTTAGCTTGTTCTCAAAGAATTAGCAAATGAGTGGCTGCAGCTAACATGAGCTCTCAATTCCAGCTATAAAAGTCAGAAATAAAACATGTTCTCCTAGCTTCCATATCTGTCTGACCCTGGCTACACAACCTTCTGTAATTCTCCCCCTTAGTGGGAACTGTCTCGCTATTATTTTACATTTTGGCTCACCCAATTATATCCCAGTTTTACAAGGGAAAATTAGCTTCCCAAAGGTATGAGTTCTCTTGTTACATCAGAGGTGAGATCCAGCCACTGTAAATTCCTGGCAGAGACCTATACTTTCCTGTGTTTTCTTCATTTAGAATAAGCTATTCCAATATTATTATTTTATATTTTGGCTCAGAAAATATGTATAACTCAGTTTTAGAAGAGGAAATTTATTTCCCTGAGATCAGCATCCTGTTTTTACATTAGATTTGAGGCTTAGTCCTACTTCTAGTTCTGATGAACAAGCACTAACTCATGACAATCATAAGCAAATCCAGTCTGACTGGCGTCTAAAAGATTTCACGAAGATGTGACTGTAGGTAAGTATTTTTTTAATATGAACTTTTTCAAGTTTCAGGGTCTGGAAACACATGGAAACTGGTTCTTACTGGTTCTTACTCTAACATTCACAAATATATTTCAGGGCTAATTTGGAATGTTTCATACCATTCAAGTCTGGACACTTTCTCACACCATTAAAATACATTGATTGAGTTATGTGGGGTTTCTAACAATTGGCTTATTTCTTAGACAGACTTTGGTTAAGATAAGAATATGATTTGTTCAAGAAACTCATAATCTTGGATAAAATACAATCCAAAATACAATCCTTCCATATCATTTCCTAAAATGCTTAAAGATACTTAATATTTAGGGTAGGTTACTTAAGGAAAAGTAAGTTACTCTCTGTCACTCAGTTTACTTATCTATAGAATAGGCATTATATATATATAAATTTCACAAAGGTTTTGTGAAGCTTTATTGTATTTTAAGAAATATGAAAGTTATCTCAATGTACTCTAGATATAAGCATTCTTCTTTATCTGTTCTTTCTTATTCCAATTTTTTTTCTATTGTTCTCTCCATTTTCTGCCTTTCATTAAGCTACAATCTATCACTTTTCATTAGCTTTTCAATTATTTCAATGTTCTTTGAGCTGGTCTACACACAAATTTTACCAGTTTAAATAAAGGTGTGATTTTTTATTTAGCGAAAACAGTGTAACTCTGTGTGTGGACACTCCTATATCAGTTTAAACACCGCTTATATTACTTTAACTTGTGTTGGTAAATTTACAGGCGTAAGCTAACCCAATATATAACCAGCTACAAATCGATATGAGAGTGTGCAAGTAAAAGTTGAATTGGTTTAACTAAGCTGATTTACATTTAGCCAGAGCTGCATGTCTATGTAGCCAAAAGCCCTCTTCAGGTTGGTATGTTTGTATCTTTTTGTATTTCCTCATTTGTCCTCCGTTTACTATATTTCATTCCTTAGTTTTGTTTATTTTTTCCCCTTTCTGCCACTTTTGCTATTGCTTCTTCCTTTTCTCAGTTTCTGCTTCAGTATCTACTCTTTTTTATTTCTACTTTAGTCAGCTTTTCCTTTGTTTTTCATTGATCTCTATCCATGTTCTTGTCCTCTCTTCCCTGCTTCTTTTCACCTCTACATCCTAGTTGTTTTTCGGCTACTAGATTGTCATTCAAACTGTTATGGAAACCACTGTTGTCTCAGTATCTGGGCAGTGAAAGCACACTTTGAAGAATGACCAGGCCCAGAACACCACGGAATGGTGTCTACAGGTCAGTCTATTATCTTTGGACATCTCAGGTTTGAAGCTGAGAGACTGGGCTGTGAAAGATGGTAAAGGATTAATGAAAGAGGAAGTTGTTTCAAATTATAACTTTTCCATCACTTCTAACTGGGACGTCCATTTTTTATATCATCATCAGGAAGGAAAATATTTAATCTAAAATAGAAAACAATAATGTTGGGACATTTTAATTTGCTTTAAATTCAGTACTGCTGCTTATCATTTTACATTGAAACTCAATATTTAGGGTTGATGGATGAGATTTTCAAAGTTATCTAAAGGCATTAGACACCCAACTCTCCTTAAGAGTCAATGGGAATTAGATGATTATCTCCCTCAGGCATCTTTGAAATACCCATCCTAAAACTAGAAAAAGGAACAGGTATTGGAGTTTATTTTAAATCCTCTATGCATTTTATTACACATAGTAAAACTTTTTTGAGATGCTGAGACCTGGTCTACAGTAGGCGATGATGTCGAATTTAGCCGTGTTATGTTGAATTAAAACTCAGTCCATCCACACAACCAACCCGGTTTTGTCAACTTAAAGGGCTCTTAAAACTCCACCTCAGCAAGGGGAGTAGCACTAAAATCGACATCGCTGTTCTGGATTTGAGGTACTGTGGATGCAATTTGACGGTTTTGGCCTCCAAGACCTATCCCAGAATGCTCCATTGTGACCGCTCTGGACAACACTTTCAACTCGGATGCACTAGCCAGATAGTCAGAAAAATCCCCAGGAACCTTTGAATTTCATTTCCTATTTGGCCAGCGTGGCGAGCTCATCAGCACAGGTGATCATGCAGAGCTCATCAGCACAGGTGACTATGCAGTCCTGGAATCGCAAAAGAGCTCCAGCATGGACCGAACGGGAGGTACTGGATCTCATCGCAGTATGGGGAGAAGAATCTGTGCAGGCAGAACTCCGTTCAAAAAAATGGAATGCTGTTCAAAAAATGGAATGCTTAACCCAGAATTACAATGGGCAGCAGAGACTGCGGGGACTGTGGGATAGCTACCCACAGTGCACCGCTCCAAGAGTCAATGCTAGCCATGGTACTGTGGACGCACTCTGCCGACTTAACGTGCTTAGTGGGGACACACACAATCGACTGTATAAAATCTCTTCCGAAAAATCAACTTCTATAAATTCGACCTAATTTTGTACTGTAGACATACCCTGATACACATTGTTCTGTTCAATCTTTGGTCACCCTTGTTTTTGATGAGGACAATGAAAAATCATCATCTTCACCAAAAACATTTTAACTCTGTGAGGGGATAATGATCTTTTGAATGTAATGCAACCAAATGTTATTAGAAGAAAGTTCAGTAATTAGATATGGTAGTCTCAGGATTAGTATCACTAGGTGATAATCAGAAGGTTTTGTACATTTAGTAAGACATAGCTAAAACTTTTGGGAGCTAATCAGTAGGTTGGAACTCTTATGACAGCAGGATTCCTCAGGTAGGTGCCAGTGTGTTCTGTATGGTTGGAATTACAGTAAGAAGGACTTTTATCATGGTACTATGGTGCTTCCTGGATATTGCCAGGACCAGAAGGGAAAAAACAGAGTCAAAACATAAACAAACAAATAAAAAATGGGTAGGATACTTTAGAATGTAGAAGCTTTAAGGCTCAGATTTTCAGAATTGTCCACAGGCAATGGGATATTTTTAAAAAACCCGCATAACTGTTCATTTGCACAATGCATCAATTACTTTTGTGCAATCATGGTAACTGGGTTTGCAATTTAAGTACTCTCTTGTTCTGGAAAGCTGGCCCTAAAATTTCTCCAATATCATGCTAACAGCATAGTACACAGGATTTTGACTAACATTGGGTTGAATTCTGTACCTCTCAGGAGGAGCACCACAAGTAGAGTCCAGATGGTACAGACAACAAAGTTGGCTTTACACTTTCACTTCCAGGAACCCAGGTTGGTTGAGGAACTGACACACCTCATCCTCCCCAAGATATGTTAAAGCAGTCCCAGGGGCTAATTTAGAGCAGTTTCCAGTAGTTGCTAATAGGTTGCTCTGCAGCACAGAATAGCTGTAGTGCATTGCTTGAGACTCTTCTCTATCTAGCTGGGCAGAGGGCAAATTTGGCTTTAGAACCCCTTTTTGCTTGGTCTGGAAAATGACACACACCATCCTCTGCTACATAAATTCATAGGTTCCAAGGCCAGAAGGGACTACTGTGATTATCTAATCTGACTTCCTGTATAATATGGGTCATAGAACTTCCCAAAATAATTCCTAGGGCATACCATAACTTAGCCTCAGGTGCTAGTTTACAGGAATTGATAATAAATTGATTCACAGCATAGAATATCTGGAGCTCATGATGTTAGACCCTCACTTTCCTCCCCATCCCAGCTCTATGAGGGTTGTGTGTTAATAAAAGGTCATCAGTGCTGGCCTTATACTAACCTTGTGCTAGGATGGGTGGAGCACTTTTTGAAGAAAAAGCTCCTGCTTTTCCCCATCTCTGTACTGATTAATACTGATTAATCAGTATTAATCAACTGATACACAAGCATAGAGTTATGGGTTATCACTGTTGCATGATCAGAGGTCAGGCTTTTCAGCCCTTAAATTAAACAAATTCAAATATTTTCGCATACCAGAGTTTTCTGCAAGTTACAATAATCTATTATTCTATAAAATGCTGCTTCTGGTTTTCTTAAAGCACATATCTCTTCTACAAGCAGAAGAGTAGTCTGATAATTATTCAAAGAGGTCATTTCTGCCTGTTGCAAAATGACTTGCTGACTTCAGAGCACTAAATATTGGGTATGAATTTTTTTCTTTCCTATATAAAATTCTTCCTAATTTGTTCACTGCTATATATTGTCAATGGTTTGATTTAATTTCAATTCAAATGTAAATAAATCCACACAATGAGCCTTGCGGAAAGATCACAAGAAGGGGTTTAATCATCATCAGGGAGTCATTCCTCTACCTGCAGCACTTAAGACAAGGTTAAAAGGTTGGAACAGCACAGTCCCACTTTCCCTGGTGACTGCTGCCCCACTTTCCCTGGGAATGGCTGCTTCCTTTTCCTTGGAGCTCTGGTGGATCCTGTAAGAGCGTATAATACCCAGAAGAGCAGGTAAGAGGCTAACTTTATTTTCCTGGTCCCTGCCACACAGTATGGGTTAGGGTAACAAAAAGCTAAGTTCCCTGTTATATGGGAAGGATAACTATAAATGGCTTGTGCTAACTATCAGTAAAAGTTCCTCTATTTCTCTCTTACTTCCCTTTCCCTGGGCATGAGGGGTAGCTTATGCTAGCCTCTCTTCCTTCCCTAATGGCTTACTTAAAGCAAGGGGCATAAGAAGGGATAAAGAGACCAAGTTCAGAAACAATTTAGCTACAAAATAATCAGGAAAGTCTTCCTAATGATAGAATCCATTTGTTAATGTTGGAGGAGCTCAGATACTATGGTGAGGTATGTAGATTATTATATAATCAACCTCATTTATTGGAAATATGGATGATTGGAACATTTAAAACTAGAACAGACAAATCAACAGAAGACATACTGAGGGAGCTATCCGACAGTGCCTCAGGGGTTAGAGAGAATTGCCTAAGACGTTTTTTTACTGTTGCCATCTATGATATTCACTGACACTCAATAAGCACATTAGCTAGATATTTCTCCTAGTGATCAGCGGTGAAATAGTAAACTATTTACATTTAATTATTAGGGTCAAAGTTAAAACCAACTTGAGATGAATGGGGATAGTTCATACTTTGGGGTATGAACAGTTCATATGCAGCCCCCCCCCGAATTATTTGCATTAAAATAGCACATGAGCCCCTGTCATGGGTCAGGACCCCATTGTGCTAGGCCCTAGATAGACTGTAAGCCCCTGGGGGCAGGAACTAAGTATAAAACAAGAAACAACAGATGGATATAGACAAGCAAATGAAAGGAAACAGACAATATTGGTCAGTGTGGGAGGCAATGATTCAACATATAAGCTACCTAAGCATAGTGAAGTTTGTTGTAAACATCACAACAAAGGATATTTCTAAGGAGGGATTTGAAGGATGACAATGAGCTTGCTTTGGAGATATTAACAGGGAGTTGTTCCAAGTATAAGGGATAGCCTCAGAGAAAGTATAAGGTGCTTCTTTGCAAATTTAACAAGGGGGCAATGGAGGCTGACATCACCTGATTTGCTATTGAGATATTTACTCCCACAGCAAATGATAGGCATCATGGGGATAATCCATGGAGGGCCTTGAAAATGAAGGAAAGTAGCATATATGTGATGGGATGACAGAAGGAAGAAATGCAACAAGCTAGGGAAAATGATCTTAGCAATTAGAACTAGATCACTTCACATTCTGAAGTGTATCTGCACAAGTAGAAGGGCCAGCAGTATAATTTTTTATTTTAAATGAACACAAATGCTGTAGAAAGTGATTGGACTCATTCTGGTTCACTCCAAACCCGTTTACAAGGAAATAAGAACACCATTTTCTTTTATGTCTGTCAGTGAGTAAAAATAGATGTACTATTTGCCTATTTGTTCTCAGTACAATGCATGAAATGTAACAGGTTGCTACTACAATATAGAATTTGAAATTGCCTTATTTCCATAAATTTAACAGTTAAAAATACAGGTTTAAACCATATGTAATTTTGTCTAACTGCATTAGTGAGATAAGAGTATACTTTTAGCATTGTTAATGCTAAATTTACAGTCAGTCAGTACCAAATTAGCAATTTCGGATGCAATTTATTGTTAAGAACAATTTAAACAATTGTATTAAGGCAAAATCATCATTGCTACTACTAAAGTGAGTCACCAACTTTATTTTTTAGAAAAAACACAACAGATAAGCTGTTATCCCATTTTACAAACAAGTATTGTGAATGGCAAATGGATTTAGAGCAAAAACAGTTAATTAACTGCAGAACTTTGTTCCACAGGCCAGTAATTTCACCGTCAAATTATAGCTCCCTTGTGTTCGGTTCATGAGTATTTGGTTCTTTAAAAAAAAAAAAAAAAGAAAAAAAAAGAAAAGAGAGAGAGACTGACTGTTCTGCATTAAAAGGGACTTGAATGACATATTGTGATGCTCTTACCCAGGCCTGTAATGGGTTCAGTTACCATCTGCTTTGCAACTCTGGGTGCCTAGAATGATTTGCTCCTATGGCTCACAGCACTAGCCAGTGTACAAACTTCACCCTGACTTGCACTGCCCAGTTACTCTTTGCAGGTGGACCTCAATAACCCTTTCAGCCCTGAGTTCTTCCTCAAAACTTCTTTCTGAAGTGTCTAGTCCCTCTCACAAAAATCTTATTAAGGTTGCTGCTCCTTTAAAGAGACAATACACAGCAGCTTATTAAGGGGTGACAAACAAACACTCCACATCAAAGCACTGAGTTAAACAAAACAGTGTATTCACAAAAGTACACAGGTTTAAGAGATACCAGCTATAATGGTGGTTCCCAGCTTTGATTCACTGCTTCTTCAGGGAAAGCCCCTGGCGTGTCAGGCTGGTTTGTTGCCCTGCCGTGTCAGCAGGTTCAGCCAGTTGTGGCTCCCACTGGCCGTGGTTCGCCGCTCCATGCCAATGGGGGCTGCAGGACGCTGTGCGGGCCGCAGCACCCATTGGCCTGGAGCGGCGAACCGCGGCCAGTGGGAGCCACGACCGGCCAAACCTGTGAACGCGGCAGGTCAACAAATTGGCCCAGCGCACAAGGGGCTTTCCCTGAAGAAGCGGTGGACCACAGTTGAGAACCACCGAGCTATAAGGAATAAGGATAGTGGTTACAAACAAAGTAACAATACACTTCTAAGACTAAAACTCAATTTAACAAATTAGGGTTCTTTCTTCAAAGAAGTTCTCACCAGTCTTTCTTGCAGTACAGCTGACCAGGGTTTTTTTAAGCTATGACCCTTCATAGAGCTCAAAGTGCTTAGTCTTGTTGTCTCCTCTAGTGGAATATAGGGCTTTTTTCCACCTCTTTGTAGTCCAGCAAACCTTTGAAAAGTAAGTCCAGTCAATTCTGCTATCTCCTGCTGGGGTATAGAGCCCATGCTGTCTTCTCTTCTCCTTGTTAGTTTTGTTTATATTATATATAAATGTACCTTAATTGTCTCTGCCTGATGACCAGGCTGATCTAAGAAGCAAATACACATACCTTTGTCTAAGGCAGCCTGGGCTTTATGCATTGCTTGACAAATGTTTTTAGAACATAATTCCAGCACATTTGTAACTTTGTACACATCATATCACAGAGTACAATGATTTTCAAGACAACCATGTTACCAGTTTGTACATGATACCTCACCTGACATCTTTTAGATGCAGATTTGACAACAGGCCAGCTGACACTCCCTATTAATTACAGTGCTGGATCTCACTGCTAGATGGAGCCCCTTGCATTCTGGCATTAGGATGCTCAGAGGGTCACACATATCTACAAATTAAAGTCCCTTCCATCTCTATAGAGTATAGGTACAACAAGAGCAGTGGTGATGCAAACTTCTCCTGAACTGCATCTCACCAAATTTGCCCTTTCTGACGGCAGTTCAAACTCCATTTCTATTTAGGCCTCGTCCAAAACTGCCAGCAAGAGTGCCAATTCATTTCTATTGTGGTGGTTTCTGTGCATTAGTAACCAGGTCGAGATATTTGCATCTTGGAAGCCATGCAAGCGGATGGCCCATTTCTATCTGTTGTAATAAATTTTGCAAACATACTCCATTTGGTAAATATCAAATGCAAAGTATTTTTCACCCCAATTGCTGATATGTCCTATTACATTGTGACAGGTAACAGTAGGCTGTTGTGTTCAACATGGCAGGTCACAAACCATAGGGATATAGTTTAATGTAATATCAAGAGTTTTTTTCTGACATAATCTTCAGTGTACTAGGGCTTCCTCTCATGAGGACTTAAGCATCACCTGTCAGGTGAGGTACAGAACACCACTTGACTGTTGACATGGTTTCAATGTGGGGTCGACACTCAGCACCTCACAAGAGTTTGCTCTGGAACATTAAATGAAACAACCTGTGTTTTGGCCAGAAAGCTGTTATGGTTGAAATGTCGATTATGCTAGCTGTTCATACTGATGTCATTCAAAAGCTAGGAGTCTTGATGCCTGAATAATTTAATTATGCTGTAAGAGTGAAGTGTGGCAGAAATACAGTATTTTCAATTGGAGAAAATAAAAGCCTTAAAAAAAAAGTACCAATTTTTTTGCAAGCACTCAAATGCCTAAAAAATATCTGGTGAGTGCAGCTGGATGTAATACTTTACATAGCTAAACACAGGATAACATGTCCAAGGTAGTAATATTTTTTCAAGTGTTCATTCATAATAGGAACTACATATTTCATCCACGCTAGGATGAAGCTATTTTAGGAACCTTGGTACAGTTGCTGCTAAAAAGATTGAATTTAAATACGTATATAATCCATTCAGCAATAAGAAAAAATCCTCCTTCATCAATAAAGACTTGTGCCTTACGAATTGCTAGGTAATTGATATTCACATTATTTTGCCATAGGTGTCTACTAAAATAACTTCATCCTAGCTTGGATGAAATATGTAGTTCCTATTATGGATGAACACTTCTAAAAAAGTATTACCTTGTATTTCTGCCACACTTCATTATATATATATATATATATATATATATATATATATATATATATATATATATATATATATAAAAATTCAGAGTCTAAATACAGTGTATAATTCAAGGTAATTTACAGGAGGTCAGACTAGAGCAATGGTCTCCTCTGGCTTTGTAATCTATAGATCTATAATCTATATATATTTTGTCATGGATCTCTACTATATATAGATTATATATATAAAATGAAGTGTGGCAGACATTCATGACAATATATATATAGATTCCAAAGCCAGAAGGGACCATTGCTCTAGTCTGACCTCCTGTATAGCACAGACCATAGAACTTCCCCAAAATAATTCCTAGAGCAGATGGAGACTCCAAGACCTTTGATAAGTTGTTTTATGGGTTAATTACTCTCATTGTTTAAAAATGTACACCTTATTTAGACTCTGAATTTGTCTAGCTTCAACTTCCTGCCATTGGATCATGTTAGACCTTTGTCTGCTAGGCTGAAGAGTATATTATTAATTATTTGTTCCCCTTTTGCTACTATAGACTAATTAAGGCACCCCTTAACTTTCTTTGTTAGGCTAAATAAATTGAGCTACAAAATGAGTCTCTCTCACTGATATGGGAATTTTGGAGCTCTTGTTGCATGCCCTCCATCAGGTAGAAAGGGAGCGGATTAGTCACATCCATCCCACAAGGAGTAACTTAAAGAAAAGAGATGGTTCTATTATGCACCCCATCACCACAAGCAGAATGCTGTCAGTCTGTGGGAACATGGTCTTGGCATGCAATACTGGCTTACGTTTATGAAATGGGTTGAGTTACGCAAAATGAAATGGTCACTGCTTTAGGTGCTGGATGCATTGTTTGCTCCCTGAAGAAACAAGCATAGTACACAAGCACTGTGCAAATGCAGCCTGAATTCAGGTATACTGCAAAGGCTAAGATCTGATTTTTCATAAGTGCAGAGGACCCACAATTTTACTTGAAAGCAGTGAGGTTTCCAGTGCTCAGCACTAAAGCTGGCTGAAATTTTAAAACCAGAAACTTATTTTAGTCAAAAGATGTATATTTGACAACATCTAGATACACAGTGATTGTGTCAATTTTGCAAAAATGTTTGTTACAAAAACCATACATTAAACAAAATTCTGTTAAAAGTCAAATTTTCATTTTGAAAATGGCAAAATGAAATGTTTTGATTTTAGAGTTCAAAATTACAGTTCATTTAGAAGTTTTTTAAATTTTTTAAAATAGATTTAAAAATGTGAAATGATCCAAATCAAAACAAAAAACGTGTTTGAGTGGAACAAAACATTTACAAAATATTTGTTTCTGGTCAAACTATACTTTTGGATTAACTGAAAATTTAAAAAAGAAAATAATCTTTGGTTTAATCCAAACCATTCTGCACCCCCCTTCCTCAATTTTCAGAATTGCCAATTAAAAAACAACAAAAAAAAACATTATTCATCCAGCTTTGTTCATCACTTCTAAAAGTCATGCACCAGATAAACGTGTGGATGCTAAGGCAATGCTGTCATCAATAAAGGAAAAAGTAGGTGCTGCAGGAACACACTCAGCACAGAACAAATGGCTCAGCAGGTGCCAGCATATCAAAAAATGAATGTGCAACTGCCAAATATCTGCCAGAGGCCAGATAACTTAGGCCGAGAGTGGCTGTGGGCTAGCCCATAGTCATGTTCAGCGGTCCTCAGCAGGCCTAGCAAACAATGATGCTCTCCTGCTATGGATATTGGATTTCCTTCCACAACATCTGTGTTCCTGTGAATTTCTTCACAGGATGGTATATTAGTGCTTACTCTTCTATCCATAGACCTGCTGTGCTGTAGCTTGTCTTCTGTTGGAAATAAACTAGCAAGACTGTGCAACTATTGTGAATATACCTGTGTCCACAGGGCACTGGATTAGTTAGCCTCAGTCAGCTGAGGACAGTTATATGATTTCTTACCTACAAGCAGGTTCTACCATCATCACCGCATCACTTGCATCCTAACACATTTGTTTCTGCTGTCTCCATGCTTGCTTGCTAACCATGTTGATTACTTTTTTCTCCTCTGCCTCTCCATGGCCATAGCACGTTCTCCTGGCTGCACACTGTGGCCTGCTGCATACCTTCTGAGGGAGGACTGGGTGTACAGGCAGCTTCTCTTTTGCCATGTTTTCCACATGAACACAGTTTTTGCTTGCCTCAGAATAATAGGGTCAAATGAAGAAGACTCTATACTGCCTCCCTGGCTTAGATTCTCTATATTGTAGAGTCAGGTTGTCACTATGGAAAGGATTTAAACTGCCTACAGTAGCAGTCTGTGTGCTGTTA
Organism: Macrochelys suwanniensis; assembly: GCA_033296515.1. Classification (NCBI taxonomy): domain Eukaryota; kingdom Metazoa; phylum Chordata; order Testudines; family Chelydridae; genus Macrochelys; species Macrochelys suwanniensis. The sequence goes on from CM065779.1 coordinate 82,816,700, forward strand.
GAACTGTGTGCTTTAGTGATCTCTGCCTTATAGCCTTTGCTCTGAGGAACAGCGTAGCTACTTGCGACTCCCTGCTGTCACATCTCAAGATGGAGAAGGCTCATGCCCCTTTTGCCCTACATCATAGAAAGGCTTGGAACACTCATTGGGGGGGATCAAAGGATACCCAAGGTGACTAAGTCTGAAATGATACAGGCCTGCTGTGGAGGATGATAATAAAGTGTACTTGATTCTGTGTTAAACCCAGCGTCTAACTCGTCTACTTTTAAATGGCTCTTCACCTCAGTGCTCTGCTTTGTCCCTCCCGACCCTCCACACACAGAGTTGAATAGGAGATTATTTTAAAATGATTCAATGAATCCTTCAGCCTTTCTGAAGGAGGTTGACTGCATGCTTTTATATGCTCTCTAACGTGAGGATTTTTTTTTTAAAGATTTTTTCTCCATCTTCCACTTGGTTAGTCTGATCCTATTGTCTAAAATACATTATACAAGCTTATGCTCTAGGAGCAGCATTTTTCTAAAGGCTGTCCTCTCTGGGTGTGTTATAATGTGAAGGTCATATAGCAGAAGAAATTAGACAGATGGAAAATGGTTGTTGCAGGGGTTATTCTAGTATCTCCTTTAGGATATCCTCACTCTAATATCATGGGGGTGGGGGGAAGCAAAGTGCACACTTAGCCGCTGTAAATTCTCAAGATAAGACCCTCAATACATAAAGTCATTAGAATTCCCAAACAGTCGAGATATGTGGCCAAAAGATCATAAGGACATATGAGCATTGGTTTAAAGTAGACATTAGAACATTCATGTACAGGCACATTTTCTTTGCAAATATTCCAATTTTTCAGAAATCTGTAGTGCTGGTCACTAAGGAATTGTATAATATAATATGGTGGTGCTCAACTACAGATTTTTCCACAGAAAATGTCTTATAGGAAACTGCCTATTTTGCGTGTGTGCAGATACCAGTTTGCTTGCATAAAATGTAAGTTCTATATACCTAATGGGTGCTTTTGCAAAAGCCTGTCATTTAGGGCCTAGTTCTGCACACTGGTCTCTTTGGTCACAGGTGTCCATCAATGCAGAGCAGCTTGCAAGACTGGGACCTAAATGTCCACTTTTGAAAATATGGACCTTATGAAAGATTTTTAGATGAGTTCCCTGGGCAAATGATGACAATATGTGGCCAGCAGTAAATTGAATGAATTCTATTGGCTCAAAATATTTAGGTTTTGTAAAACAAAGATTATGCAAAACTGATTTTTTAAAAGTGCCAATGGAAGTTAGTATTTTAAACACCCATTCTCCTACAGTGTTTCCAAACCAAGAAAGACTGTAGCACTGAGTTAACAGAGGAGAATAAAACTAACTGCCTAGAAACTGACAGACAACTATAAGTTAACATTCACTCTACAAGCTGAAATGTGAAAAATTAACAGGTACCATAAATAATTAAAAGTTTAATCATCTAGGTTTTTAGTAATACACTGACATTCTGTCTTTCAAAGTAGCACCTTGGAAGCCCCATATTCACCACTAGCATAAGATTATGATATTTTTGGTACAAAGTATGCCTTGTGATGTTGAACATTAATATCCTGTTGGATTGTATGTGCTATCACTGTATGTGAAGTTATGAAGTATTGTAATGTGTGCTACTGAAATATGTTGAGGTTGGGAACACCCACAGCCTGCCTTTCAGTTGCAAAAAAGGAGGCCCCAGACAGTGTTAATGGCCCCTCAAGAAAACAATCTACTATCCCAGAGGCTCCTTAGAGAAGGCATGTACGGAATGGAGACTGCTTGACCAATGGGGACTGACTGATCCCCATGGTCCAGCAAGGATCTTTCTAGAAGCTGGAAGAAGGTATAAAAAGAGAGACAATGATATCACCACTTGACCGCTCCCCTCCTCCCAATACCTGAAAAATCATCTGGAAGGAAAAAAGACTTGGCACTATGGAGACTGGATCCAGGCTGGCAAAGGGTCCAGTCTGTGTATTGAGGAACTGTAAGATGACTATACCATCTGTTCGGGTCAGACACTCCTTAATTCAAATCTTGCTTAGTCTGTTAAAGTTAAAATGTAGACTGTGTTTCTATTTTTATTTCTTAAGTAACTAACTTTGATCTCTACATCTGCTACTTATAATAATTTATAATCAGTTTTATATTTTACTTAAAACATTGTGTTTGGGTGTAAGACTGGGGAGCTGGGGGGAATTGGCTGAAGGCTCCCTATTGATGGTTCATGAGTGGCTGGGAGATCATTTGTGTAACTCAGCTGGGTGTGTCCCTGCCTGTGGATGTCTGTGTAAGTGCAGTGTCTCTCAGGGCTTGTCTACATTACCCTCCGGTACTCCACCAGGGCGAGAGGTGCAGGCGGAGTTGAAGGGATAACGTCAGCCATTGACTTATCACAGTGAAGACACCACGGTAAGTAGATCCAAGTACATCAAGTTCAGCTACATTATTCATGTAGCTGAAGTTGTGTAACTTAGATCCATCCCCCACCCCTAGTGTAGACCAGGCCTCAGATGCTTTTACCTTGTCACAGCATCACAGTGTGAGAGCCAGCCCAGGTTGGTGGGTTTGGAGGGCTCAGTGGTCCCACAATCTAGGTTGCACCCCGGGGACCCCGTCACATGTACATTAGAATATTTTTTTGTCAAAAATATAATTTTAAGTAATGTTCATGTAATTTTAATACAGACTTCATATTTCCTTGCCACCTCTCTTTTAGGGGTTAGACTGCTCAACAAAGTGACTGCTAAAATGGTTAACAGTCTCTCCATCTAACCTCTATAATATAGAGAAACTCTCACCTTGCTGCACATAGTAAGCTGTGTTTAGATATACTAAAACCACAATAGATGAATTATTAAACCTGTTTAGCTGGCAGTTTCACTGCTGATTACCATACATCTGCTTAGAAAAACCATGTAATTCTGACAGGTTTGAACAAAGTAAATGCTATGAACATTTCATTAGGGAATTCTGGTTTTATAAACCAAATATTTTTCCAAAGCTTCAGTCCCAAGGGCTACATCAAATATATGTTCCCATTTTTAAAAGCCTTCAAAGATTTAGAGGATGATTAAAGGTCTAATAAATCATCCCTGAGGGCTCCTTGAGCACAGCCACCTTTAAACCAAATAACATTCAAAAACTACATTATCTTGAGATATGCACCTATTTCCGAGTTAATCAGATAAAAATACACAGCTGAATAAACAAAATTAAACAGGGCAGTATATGTTGAATGGACACGAAGTTGCCATAATCAAATAAATGATAACACATTATCTCCCCCCAGTCATTTTAACTTCCCCACCTCTGTGATAGTGCTTTGATTCCTCATGATTTAGTCATCCTATGCTTACAATAATTTTCAAAGGCCCTATTCCCATTGTCTCAGAGCCTCCAAGAGAAATTTTGCCTCAGCCCAGTAGGACTGGGAGTTCATTAGTCAAGAGGAAATATGTCATTCTCAGCATAACAGAAACAGTGCAATTAGATTTGAGAATTGATTTTTCATTTGTTTCTTTCTAAACTGATTTTTTTCCAGTTTCTTGTTGAAACAAATAATTTTGGTTGCCCTGAAACTGCATTTTTGATGAATTTACTATTCAGCCAAAAATTTCCTCCTCAGCTATACTCCACATTGTGCTCCCCTCCAGATCCTGACAATATGCTAGCAGGAGTTAATGCAGAGGGGCAGGTTCTTGTTGTGAAGGCTCCAGAATCTACTGGGTTGGGAGCAGAGCCTCCTATAGATTCCCTAGGCTTTGTAGATGTGGAGGCCCATGTTAACTGTTCCCTCAACAACTTCCCAAATCCTTTCATCCACATTTGTCCTTTCTCCAGTCCATACAAACTGCAGATTCTCATGTCACCCTCACCCTTTCAATTCCGCTGTTGCTTTCCTCCCTTCTCTTTTGCCACCAATTCAAGCTTAAACTTAATGTTCTTACATTCAATGACCTGTATAATTCTGCCTTGCCCTACTTAGCCTAACTTGTCGCATCATATCCTACTCCCCACCCCTTCTGCTCTGCCAGTGATGCCAGCCTCATTGGTCCTATCTGTTTAGTTGTCTCACAACCATCTCCACACTTTTCCACCCCACCTCCCAAGACTGATCTGCTCTCCTTTGGGTGTTTCATCAAGACACTGCCCTCTTCTCATCCCTCTGTAAGACCCACTTCTATTGCAATACGTAGAAGAAATGAGTCAATATCCATATCACATTTCTTTTCCGTATGCTTAAAATATATGGAAGTAACAACATCATTTGCTTGCATGTTGTATCCCTTTTCCTCACTTTGTACCTGTTCTTGCTTGGGTCTTTCTGTGTGCGATTAAAATGTGAAGATATCTAGGAAGACTGTGAGCATCTAGACACTGCCGCATTATAACTAATTAATAATACTATTGTCAAGGTTGTAAGAGTGGCTAGATGGGATCTGAGCAGAACAGTTTAATAAGTATACAACAATAGGGACCACCACCACCACTTAGCCAGACTTCCTGCGATATTTTCAGTCTGATCCCAAGGAAATAGAAGAGTGAACATTGTGGCAGTTCATTGGCAAAACACATAATGAGGGACTAGATTAGAAGTAAATATAAAAGATAAAAGCCACTTGGTAATAAATTCCTTTTAATAGCATTTGCTGTGCCAAGCCAGAAGGCTTCTCCAGGATATAGCTTCCCTTCAAAATCTAGCCAAGAAATCAGGGAAAGTGAATGTAAATGTAACACCCACCAACCATTTTAGGAAAAAGACAAGTGGCTAGATTTACTTCAGCTGGCACAAGGAGGTGAAAAATTGCACCTCACTGAATCAGTGTGACCTACTGCATGGATTGAACCCTGGGTTATGGCAGGTGATGGGTCTAACCTACCCTCAGGGCCTTATGGGAGGGTGACCTGGGTGACCATCTAGGATGCCATGGTCAAGAGGCAAGGAGTGGGGAGGACTTGGGGTGCGTGGCCACGGAAAGAAGTGGGAGAGGCAGCGAGAGCCAGGGGCACCAAAATACAAGTTTATTCAAGTTGCCATTTTCCCTAAGGCCAGCCCTGACTACTCTCTTTCAGGAGTCTGGCCTGGGAGAGCAGGTTTAGGGTCCTATCTTGCAATGGGATCCACATGAGGAAATCCCTATGCCCACGTGCTTCTCATTGCAGAACTAGGGCTTGTGTTGCAGCCTGGATTCATAGAAAAGCCAATGAAAGAATCCACTAAGGGAATGTGCAGAATCAGCACTTTGCCAGTTCACGCTATGCAGACCCCACCCCAGTCATGCATAGCCTACTCTTCAGTGGTGGGGAAATAGAGCTACTTACCACTGCTAGTCTCCTCTTAATGACTTGTTGCTGTGAGTGGATCAGAACTTCAACCTAGTATGAACCATCAAAAATTTAGTCACGTTCCTTTAGAGCACCAGAAGAACTTGCATTTTATCAAGATAACATTAGATAACCTAATGCTTCACTGCACTTCTCAGTCCATACAAGAAAATTAACTGAAGATATTGTTGCTGGTAAGCTAAACAAAGTGTAATTTGTCTGTGGGTGGTACAGTTTTGCTTTTAATACTGGAAAACTGAACACCACCGAAGTCCAGAGACTTGACTGTTTCCATCACCTGGTGCTGGGGTGTAATCAATAGGGCAAAATAGGTAAATCCTGCCAAGAACCACCTTGAAAAATTAAATACTCCAACAAGTGACTGTTCCAAGGAATCAATCCATTTTCCAAAAGTTTAAAACACAGATGCATACATACATAAACATATATATTTACCCAGTGAAAATTGAGAACTGAAAATAAAATACCCTGTAAACAGGGTATGTTCCCTTACACTGGATTTTTCTTTATAAGCAGTACTCACACACTGTTATATAAGTTCACCAGCACACTTACTTACTGTGTCTGATACAACTTCATGTCCCATCGCCATGATGCTTTTCCTAAGCTTCAACATACTCAATAGGTAAGGGTACTCAAACCTCTCTGAGATCCTAGGCTTCTTTAGTCTTCCCTCAAGCCCGTCTCTCTACCTTCCTATCTCCCATATAACAGTCCTCAGCTAACAAGCTGAATCCCTTCATTAACTGGTTAATCACCCAGACCTAATCAATTATCTCCCAATTTGTCCAATGTGGGGACTGCTCACAAAATGTACAGAGTGGTGAGCCACCCCTAGGCTACTCCCACTCTGTCACATACCCAATTGATGATCTGGTCTTTTGCCAAAGGAAAAAAAAATGCCAACCTTATCTGCCTGAGCTGCACAGATAACATATAATACCCACCTCTGGATATCAGCTCAGTTTCTCCCACAGATAAAGTCTGATCTTTATCCACTAGTATATTAATTACTTTCTCTAACTGAGGTGCCATAATCCTATTTAGCATCAGAATTAAAAATGAAAGATAAATCTTATTTGGAGTTTTATAAGATTAGGCCAGTTCCTGCAACATAGTCTGTGATTACTTGCTAAAACCTGGATCCTGCTAAAACTTATGCATGTGCTCAACTTTATGCACTGTGAAAGTCCCACTGACGACAAGGGGCTACTTACAGTAGACAAAGGTAAACATATATGTAAATCTGTGTAGGACTTGGGCCTGAAACTGGATTTACAACCTATTGTGTATATTGTGTATTGAGTTTTTCAGGTAGAAAAGTGAGTTTGCCTCTTAGAACAAGGCGTCTCCAACTAAACAGATAACATCCATGCAAAACTGAATATTTTTAAATCATATTCTGAATTGAATGTTTTGAAATCATGCCCAATGCTTAAAAAATAAAGTGATGTAAATTATGTACATTTCTGGGAAATGTCCCTGGTACAATAATCACAATAGATTTCATGGATTCTAAAAAGCCCTTCTTAGTAAGTTGACTGTGTTTGCATTTTATATAACTAACATAGGTTGATATTTTTATTACATTTTAGCATTTTTTTAGCTAAAAGAAAATGTTTCTTCTTTATTTTCTTTTTGCTGACACAGACTAACACAGCTACTACACTGAAACCTGTTTCTTCTTTGTAATACAATTTTTTTGAAAGAATGTCTATCAGCAAACATACTTTTTCTTAAACAAACAAACAAACATGCAAACAAACAAAACCAGTGAATATAAATATGGCCAACCTATGGTGGATTGTTTGGGCACAGTATCTCACATCTAAATAGGGCAGATTCTGTCAGCCTAACAATTCTTTTTTTTTTTCATTTAAGATTTACTTTGATTTTTAATTTAGACAGGAATACTGGTATTTTATTTCTTGCTATCTATGGATTCAAAGTCATAAAATTATTAAGAAGAGAAAAAAAGTCAATATTTCAAAGGTTAAATGCAATGAAATTAAAGTGTCTGAAAGGGCAAACTGTGTATGCATTCAATGTAAAAGGTACATAGTTCCAGAGGGTAAATGCAGGGATCGGCATTGTACAAAAAGCTGGCAAGGAGAGGCAAGCAAAGAAACAGCAGCTACTGAAGAATTCAGTTTGTTTCTTATGTTTAGTCTGGTTTCACATAAGAATATGCAAGTCAAATATGAGTTACATGTCAGACATGCTGTTGAATAAAAATATGTTTTCCAACATTTGTCCAGTTTAATTTGTAGCCCTCGCTCACCTGATTTCAGAGCAAACCAGGAAACAGCATTGCATTGCATTATTATTACATTTATAAATGAAAGGAATTTGCCATTGAATGCTGATGAAAAGTCCTGAATAGTTTTGGATTGTCTGAACTGGTCCGGTTTCTTTCAAGTTCCTTTTAACATGGGATGACTATCCCCATTTGTTCATAAAGTACATATTTTACATCTTGCACATCCTGATTCTGGCTCATCACAGCTTGTTTCGGGTGGGAGCTTTGAATCTCTTACACATGTGGCACTCCCGATGATAAAGTAAAAAGCCATGGTATGACTTCCTTGGAGAGTTTCTTAAAGGCAATCATGCTTTAGCTTGAAAACTAAATTTTACTTGGCAAAATATGTGCATTCCTCTAGAGCAGCTTCCATCAATTCAGCACCCTTCAGGCAGTTCTGACTACCTACCTCAATTTGCCCTGGAGGAGTAGCACAAGCACAGAGAAGGGAAGCCTTTCAAAAAGTTTAACAAACTGTAAAGAAAACATGATACCTTGCTGCCAACAAACTCCTCCTAGACATATTTGATTGGCGGCTCATTGAATGAGCTCCCTTTCCTGGGCCTAGTTCTTGCCTGCAGCCTGCTCCTGAATTAGTTGGCACTGATGCCTGGAGGGATAATAATTCCCAGCATCACCTGATACCACACACACCCTGACTGAAGGCTCATACTAAGCATCAGCTGAGGAGTGGCATGTGTTGTGCAGTGTACATCCAGCATTGCCCATTTGTTCCCTTTTGAATTCCAGGAACACTGAGTACAACCCATTGCCGATTTTCTTTTTCTCTCTGGCATTATAGCACTTGAAGGGTCTATTGGTTTTATAAATAACTCTTGTGTATATGTATAGCTTTGTTTCTCTTGGTAGTGGCGATCAGAGTGCCAGAAATAGTTCTACATAGCATCAGACCTGAGTACTATGTAAACGGCTGCTGTGATGGGGCAGTACGTCCCCATTTCACTGTCAGTTTTGTTTCTTATTTCAGTTTTGGTTATTATTCTTTTTTTGCTTTTCGGCAGCACCCCAATCAGTTATCGGGCCCCATTGTAACAGGTGCAGTACATACACATAGTTAGACACAGTCGGTGACCTGAAGACTTTACAATCTAAATCGACAAGACACACAAAGGGTGGGAGAAAGGAAGTATTTCTTATTCCATTTTAAAGATGGGGAACTCATGCACAAGAGATCAATAGAGTTACCCAAAGGAAGCCAGTGACAGAGCTAGGAAGTTAACACAGATCTCTTGAGATCTAGTCCAGTGACTTAACCACGAGACCATCCTTTCTCTTTAGCCTAGCCCATTAATGAGTCACACAGACCTCACAGGAGGGCTCTTTGATGGAACAATTGGATCCTGTTGACAAGACTTCCTCCTGAGAGCATTACAAAAAGCTCAGCAGTCCCTGCTAATCCCTTTGCACTCTATATACTCCTCTAAGATGGAGTCAAAGGCTGTCCTAGAGCACATAGCTCACACCCTGCATGTGTTACAAAGGGTGCAGCAAGCCTCCTTTAACCCCTTTACACTTTCCAAGTTACTCGGGGACTGAGCCAAGGGCTCCTGCAGAGCCTTTGTGTGACTTCAGCACATTTCTGGCTATGCAGGCATTAGTTGCAGGCAAACACACACACCACAATGCTCCGCTAACATCATACTCCACTAAGAAAATGAAACACGCAGTGAAGACTGCGCTGTGCATGTACAGCATGACATTTTAAAAGGCTCATAACCACATCCAATGAAAACCAAATTTATTTAAAAATACTTTTCCTAATGAGGGCTATTTCCATGGAAAATTCTAATTTTCTATGTCAGCTTCTTTTGGTTGGAAAGCTGTTCAAACAAAAAAAAATCACAAGGATATTTTAAGAAAAGGGAAAATCAAATTGTGTCTCCATTCTCTTCGTGATCAAAAATGGCGGAACCAGTTCAGCTCAAACTTTCCAAAAAACAACTGAGACACTAAGCCAGGAAAATGTCAGACCCAAAAGGGAAAGTTGTAGAATGTTCTGAGCTGAAAACAGGGTGTTTTAATAGAGGCTGTTATGCAACTGAAAAATGACTTATTGCTCTAAAAAATTTAAATGGCATATTCTTACTCAAGACTAGAGCTCTGCTCCTCTTGTGTTCACAGAATCCTATCTACTGCCTTTAGGGGCATGGATCAGCATTCACGTTGTGTTCCCTGTCAGAAACAGGCCCAGCCTGAAGAAGGCGCAACGGCGCAAATTCAGTGATGAATCCTGGTCCCTTGCCACCTGAGGCATGTTGCATATACGTTAATAAGAAGGAGTGACAGAAATATGCTTCCACAGCTTTTCCTCTTGTTAGTACAGCCAAATTAAGACTGAGCAATCTTTCTTTCTTTCTTCTCCAGCAAAGAATTGTTTACTATTTTCAAATCAGCTTTATCTGTCCAAACACACTGAAGTCAGTTGCGCAGGGTATAATCTGAAAACAACGGGATTGCTCAAGTGTAGCAGAAGGGCTGACCTGTGCTGCAGAATCTTTATTGCTGGTGAACAGGAGCAGAAACTGGGGAGTTTTGTGAGGGAATTCTCCAGGTGAAGGAGGAGAGCCTACAAAAGCCTTTGGGTGAGTTTGCCTGTTGTGTACTTGCTTGCTTGAAGATGAACTGTTTTGAGGATGTGCGCTGAGCCAAGAGGCTAGGATGAGAGCTTACTAATGAGACTGTATCCTTTGATCCCTATCCCCTTTAGGTTCCCTTGACAAGGGGGTGGGGTTAACTCAGGGAGAAGAGAGATTTAAAAATCCAGCTCCTTAGCAAACGGGAGGTTTAGAGAGATAGTGGACATGTAACAAATGTACTCCTAACTTAAGCCAATACCCTTCCTCAAAACAAAAAAAGCCCCTGAAAGAGTAATAACAATGCAGTCGGAAGTCCAGCAGCAGAATGAGGGCTATCTAGTTTATTGCACTGAATGAATCATGTACGATTACCTGCGTTGTGGGTGGGTGGCCTATGTGTGCATGTGAAGCAAGCAGTTCATGGCCCTCTGTGCAGATTGTTGAGGCCAGGATGGCTGAACTAGAGGAGCTAAGGGAGACAGAGGTACATAGAGAAGACTTCCAAGGACACGGTAGACTTCCCACTCCCAGTCTGACAGCCTCTGTGCTGTTGAGGAGGATGAAAGTCTTAGGGAAGGAAAACTTCAAACTGGAGCAGAGGAAAACAATCCCATTGTTGAGACCCTCCTTCCAGATAATGTCATGGTATCCTGAGGATACCTGTCCTGGGCTGGGAATGCCATCTGCTATGAAGAGCCAGGTAATAATGATGTGGGATTCAATTACTGGAAATATAGGTAGTTGGGTTTATGATGACCAATAAAACTGCATGGTAAATTGCCTGCCAGGTGTGATGGTTGCAGACCTCTCTAGACAGATTTATGTGCAATTCTGGGGAGGAACTGGTGGTCATGTTACATGTAGGTGCGAGTGGCATAATGAAAGGTAGCAGAGAGGTCCTGGAGACCAAATTTAGGCTGCTATGTAAGAGATTAAAGTCCAGGATCTCCACAGTAGCATTCTCTGAAATGCTTCCAGTTCCACGCGCAAGGCCAGTTAGACAGGCAGAACTGCAAGGTCTCAATGCATAGTTGAAATGATGGTGTTTGGAGGAGGGTTTTACGTATATTAGGAACTGGGGAACCTTTTGTGAATGGAGGAGACTATACAGGAAGGATGGGCTCCACCTAAACCAAAAGGGAACCAGATTGCTGGCATGTAAAATTAGAAAGGTTGTAGAGAATTGTTTAAACTAAAGGCTGGGAAAAAGCCAACAGGTGTGGATGAGCACAGAGTCTGGGGGGAGATATCCATTGGGGGCTGAGTTTATTAAAGGAGGGACTCTATATCCCAGTAAAAAGAACAGAAAATAAGTTGGTAAAATACAGATAGGAGCTAGTGAGGAACAGTCAAACTTAAGAGTCTCATTTAAATGTAACACATGAAGGCAAGCAACTGAATATTGGCAAAATGTGCAAGTTCTTATCACAAATATTAGAAGTCTCAATACTAACATGGGTGAACTAGAGTGCCCGGCATTAAATGAGGATATTGATATAATAGGCATTGTGCAAACTTGGTGGAATGAGGATAATCAATGGGACACGATAATGCCAGGGTACAAAATATACAGGTAGGACAGAGTAGGTCATGCTGACGGTGGAGTGACACTATATGTTATAGAAAGCATAGAGTCAAATAAAGTAATAATCTTAAATGACTCAACTGTATCTTAAAACCTCTACGGATAGAAATTCCATGCTCGAACAATGACTATAGCAGGAATATACTACCAGCAACCTGACCGGAATGGTGACAATGATTGTGAAATGCTCAGGGAGACTGGAGAGGCTACAAAGGCAGAAAACAAATAATAATGGGAGATTTCAACTATCCTCATAATGACTGTGTATATGTCACCTCAGGAAGGGATGAAGAGAGAATTTCTAGAGACTATAAATGACTGCTTCTTGGAGCAGCTTGTCAGGGAACCCACAAGGGGAGAGGAAATTCTTGTTCCTAAGTGGAGCACAAGATCTGGTCCAAGAAGTGAACATAGTTGAACTGCTTGGTAACAGCTTCCAAAAAGCAATTAAATGTAACATCCTTGTATGGGGGAAAAATGCCAGAGAAACTCACCACAGTAGCATTGTGCATCTTCACATGAAAACGACCACACTGGATGAGACCAGTGGGCCATCTAGCCCAGTATCCTGTCTTCTGATAGAGGACAGTGCCAGATGCTTCAGAGATAATGACCAGAACAGGGCACAATAGCCTCACCCTGGCTTCCACCAGCCTGGTTATTCCTTTCAGCTTGACACCAACACCCCCTTATGCCAGTCCCAAGTTCTCTTCAAAAACATCTTAATCTACAGTGCTGAGCCCCTCTGACTGTAGCACCCACAAAACCTAATCAAGTTTGCAGCTCCTTTAAAAAGACAGTTCACAGCAGCTTATTTACTTTACTAAGGAGACAAACCCTCCATCTCATTCAAAATACTGAGCTGGTTTATGATAAAAGTAAACAAGTTAATCAACAAAAAGACAAAGGTTTCAGTGATATCAAGTGTAAGGAATAAGGATAGATATGATTACAAATAAACAAAATTAAATATGTTTCTAAGACTGAAACGCAACTTAAACTAAACTAGAGCCTTTTGTTCAAAGAAGTTTTTCTCACCACAGTTCATTCTTTTGGCATGGCTGGCCTGTTCTTTAGGTAGTACCCAACACCCAGAGCTCAACATGCTTGGTTTCTTTGACTTCTCAGGTGAAGGATAAAATTGGTGTTCTCTCCCCCTCTCTTTGTAGTCCAACAAACCTTTGAAATATATTCTCCTGATGTGTATCCCCTGATGAAGTTCTTTCCCCCTGCTGGATATAGATGCCACTCTGTCTGGTATAGATGCCATGATGGCTCCTCCCCGCCTTGTGATTATTACAGTGCAAATGATCTTCTTGCAATCTCCCATACAAATGAATAGCCAACTGTCCTTAGCCACGCCTGGCTTGGGGTGTTGACCCCTCTCCTTTGTCTGGAAAAACCTGTTTATTAACTTCCCCTGGCATGCCTGGTCTAAACAGACGTTAGTTTCACATTTCCAGCACATCTGTATATTTCTTTGTAGGTTAACCGTACATACATAAACACAAGAATATTAATAATCAGGGAGCTATTATTTTTCCAATGATGTATTACTTTAAACCTTTTAAATATATATCATGACAATAGTGTGTGAGGTGTGTTGAGCTGGTCAAGTTAGCTGAGTTTTACTATTACATACTAGTGACTGTTACATACCTAGCAGCACCCCTTGCCAACTGGCATTGGGATGTCACAGGAAGGTTTCCACAGGATACCTGTTTGTATCCTGTTAGAAGGTTTGTTGAAATCAACACATTCAAGTTCAACACATTTCAGATTCAACTAATCAGAATTTTCTGATAGAAAAGCATCGGAAAATTTCTAACCAGCTTTATTTTTTAGTTACTTCTCTTAGAATGAAGTTGCATTTTGACTATAGCTTTTGTGCTACTGCCATTGCCACAATCAATAGTTTAGGTCTCTTATACAGGAAGAACACTGCTCAATCACATTCTTCCTCTGCAACAGTAATTCCTTGACTTTTCAGTTTTTCACCTGTGGTATATAAAATGTTAAAGCTAATGGTATAACAAACTAAAATAATGATATTGCAGCTGTACTGGTGTAAGTGCATCCTGAGATGATTAAATCATGGAAGTCACAATGAGTTTTATTTAAGAGGGTAGCAGCTGCATTCTTGTAACAGATGGTTTTACTGGTCTAAATGGACCTGATTTTCCTATTTTTCTTATGTATTTTAAAAAAATCTAATCCATTTAGGGCCTTACTTTGGTCGGTGACTACCGGAGAATATCTTACATTCTCTGCTTGTTGCTTCTTTATCATAGAAATGCCTGCTTCTAATGATTTTACACATATGATGCCTTTCCTGTTAGCCTGGTCCTTGTGCTCTTCAGCCTTACTTCGGGAAATATACTTTTTGATTCCTGTCAATTTCTCTGCAGTTTGATTGAATATGGGACAAAAAATCCTTGGTTTACTGGTCTGGCTTAAAGCACTCAAACTATATAAAGGTGGACTTGATCAATACCTGGAAAGATAGTGTAATCAACCCCAATATATGGTTTCACTGGGAGTGTTATGGTACAATTGTTTCTTGTAGGTACCTGGTAGCCTGCTCTGTGGATCATGAGCTTGGAGGCAAGTTCTATAGGCCCTCCAAACACTAGACTCTATAGGATGTAATCCTTGGTGAATTCCCATTAATACTCACACACTTGACATAACAGAGGGCTACTTTTCTATGGCTAGCAGAAAATAAAAGCATAATACTCTAGGCACAATCATTTTAACAGTTACGACAGAGATTTACTTGCCAGTTCCTAACTCAGACCCTAGGGACAGCCCAGTACAGAGTATATCCCATTTTGTTCCTCAGGCCTTTCCCTAGAGGCAATGAAGCCCTGGCCTGCAGATTCACTGAGACAGTGCTCAGCTCTTTATTCATGGTCTCCTTGAAGCCCCTCGGCACTGTCCTGCCCTCCACATGTGCATTTCTTCCACACACCCTCCTTGCAGGCAACTGGACCATTCTGCTGCTGCTCCAATAGGCTACTTCTGTGCCTGACTTTCAGCTTTCCAGTTCCAGCTCTCAGGCTGCCTATTCCCCAGCCCTCCCTTGGGCAGCCAACTCCAAGGCTTTTGCCTCTGGCCTGCTGCTCCTGCTCCCGTGCACTCTCTGTCCCTCTTCCAGCTCAAACCACTCCAATCTCAGCATGTTTTCTTTCCCTGTGCTCTCGGTATTATGGAGACATCTATTGGCTGGATGTTGAACAAAATGCACTTTGTTACCACATCGCAGTCAGCCATCCCAGTCAGCACTTTCTGGGTGGGGAAAGGTATCCAGTAATGAGCCAGCAGGTTCACTACATTAAAAAGGGCTCACGGATCACACAGCACTGCAGCCCTTATTTTAATTTTCTACAATATTATTTTCGATGATGCTTCATTGGTCTCCTTCTCCCAGTACTGTTTCCATCCCTTCTTCTGTGCCCTCTCCTGGGTATGAAAATCACAAACCATCCTAATTTCCCTAGACATATCAGTATCCTCATTCAAGTCCTTCAAGATTCTCTTCTTGTGTAATACTCACAACCTTTAACTCAAAACCTAGCCCCAATCAGATAGTTTCAATCTGTTTGCATGTTGTTCAAAGGGATAAAGAGTGTACGGTAGATGGTGTGAAAGTATCATTCTTTTGCCTACTAAATTAGGGTCGGTAGCATTTTTCACTCACTTTGTAAATGATTTTACAAAACACAAGGCAATAAAGAATCAGGCTGCATAGGTTTATATTTCCAGGTATTTAACCCACTTTGGACTAATATTGCACTGAGTACTGCAGCTAAGCAAATAATTGATTTTTTTTTTGTTCAATGGCTGATCCAAAATATTTTGGAAAATACATTAATTTGGGTTGAACAAAACATTTTATTCAATGCGAAACAATCTTTTGTTTTTGTTTCATTTTGGTTTTGGTATTGGTATTGGTTTTGAGGTGACCTTTTATTAATAAATCTAGCTAAATTTATAAACAAAACATCATTTGAAAACAAAGTCAAAATGTTTCATTTCAAAAATGTTAAAATGAAGTGTTTCAACTTTTTCATATTTTTGTGTGAAATCATTCACTGAATTTGACCCACATTTGTGAATAGTTTGTCAATGAGAAACTAATATTTGGCAAAGAAACTAGTAATCAAATTTTTTTTGCTACCCTTCACTTAGTACTACAGTTCAGTAGCATGATTAACACGTCACATATTTCATCTTATTGTCAAGTAAAAGTACGGTGATGATTACCCACTTATTACAAATGATTGCTTTTCTTTATTTTCCATCATTTTGTCTGTTGCCCTTTGCCCCAAAAAGTAGACAGCCTAATCATATGTCTAAGAGCTAGCACCTACATAGAACATCCAGTTCATATTTGTACTTAATACTCATTGCAGCTACACTAATCCCAAAAGTGGAGTTGACAACTGGCAACAAATATGTAACTGCCATTCAATATGTGAATATCCTCACCTTGAAAACTAGTTCACTGTGCTCTTCTATTGCTTTATCCAAGATAATTTTGGGTCTGATTTTCAAAAGACCCATTTTCCCAATTGGTAGGTGCAATTTATACAAGGAAAATATTCTCCCACCACAATGAGTGAATGGCATTGACAATTAGCACCCATATTTGCATAGCAGGCACAAATCAGAGTAAGCAGCCAGCTATAGACCTCAGTCAGGTGAAAGCATTCTGATTCATATTTAATTTCTGAAGGCACAAAATATAAATTTATATTTTGTGACTGCAACCATAAATTTAGCCTTTTGAAATTTTTGCCCTCTTCGAAGATCTAGGCCATCAAATAATAGAGATTTTGAATAGCTGATTTATAGAATTGGTCTATCAAACCTAGATTTGACTCAGCCATTGAGTGTCAATAACTGAGCACAGCAGACCCACTGGTCTCCAAATTCTATGTGATGGATTAAGAGAGATTCTGGGCCAATTAAGAAATACCTCTATTTTCTAGTTTTTAATATAAAATATGTGGAGGTTGATTTAGATGGAGGGGACATTTTGAGGAAACTGATCTGTGTGAAAATCAATTCAAGTAGAAGTCTGGGAGAAATGGAGATTAAACTGAAATCTTTAAGGATTGTCCTAGAAAGGTTTAAGGGTGCAATAGTGAAGCACCAGAGCCTTTGACAAGCCATTGCTTGCATCTTTAATTTTATATTTTAAAGATCATCTACATTATGAAATATGTTTTTTTAAACTGTAACTTGTCCATTTCTGGGTGATATTTACTCTGGAATTACAAAAAAAAAAAAAAAAGACAGAGCTCCAACAGGGATGTTATGTACGCTTTCAGCAGAAAGCTTATTTTCCATAGGGCTTTGGAAACATTCTGCATAGTTAGAGTACTTTGTTCCACCATAAAACAAATCATGCAAAAAGTTTCATCAGCACCATAATGTATTTCAATGTACAAACTTAACTGCAAGATCAAACTACTATACATTATATTGCATGTTGAGGAAAGAATCACTTGACTGCAGCAAGAAATAAAACACACAGCAACAAGAGTACAAAAATCAGATCAAAATGAAGCTAGCAAGAGATTCAAGCAGAACTGAAATATGCCATTTAATGACCAATGCAGCTAGATGGAGACATGATAGAAGGCACAATGCATAAGCAGATGACAAAATCTGTAACTGCAGCCTACGGCAAGTGCTGATTACACCATCCATCCTGTCTCACTGTTGTGTAGGCAGGCTTGTATGCACACTTCGATATATTTGAATAAGGGTTTATAAATTATGCTTTAAGATAGCAATAGATATGTGACACATTTGATCACTAACCATTGCACAGGTATAAGAATAGTAAGAGCATTGTATCATAGTTTGGCCACAAATTTTTAAACTGTGTATTTCAGAATATTAAGCTTCAGTACGGCAGATTGTGGCAGGGGTCTCTCACTCACAGACTTCCATCAGAAAATGCCCAAACAGCAAAAAAGGCAGAATTAGTTTCACTCCAGTCCTGCTTCTCACAATACATCCAAAGACGTAATTTTGCAAGCCCTCTATGGCAAGAACTTCAGAGAGACATATCTCGGACATTTGTTTTTGCACAATTACCTTCTAATGCTGTATTGCCTCCTTTCCTCTTCCCCCTGCCCCCTGCTTCATGTTCTCTGGTGAAATAATCTGGGGCTAGTATACAGAGCCTTATGGAACCAATCCCTTCACAGCTGGAATTTAGCACAAGTGCCTCTTCACCTAGTTAAAGTAATGCTATTGTAGTTAAGAAACATTTCATTTGTTTTAACTTCTTCTTAAGAAATCATAAAAAGGAAAAGGAAAACTAATGGTCAAACTGCTGTGGGGTAGCAATACACAAAGGTCACAGAAAATCATGACCACTAGGAATAGATCATTAAGAAAACAGATTTCTTTTTCTTCTTTTTAAGTATGGGGTACTTTATATGTTGGGTTAATTAATTATAAGTTATTGATTGATTGATTTTAGCCACCAAGGCGGTTGAGAGAGCTACTGTGGAGAGTGCCAGAAGTTATCCACATGGTCTGGCCATTTTTTAATCTATCAATCTATCTAAAAAAGCCCAAACTTCAGGAACAAGTTATAGGTAAGGGATTACACTTTGCATCTGTATAAGAGATAAGTTTGCAAATGTTAGTACTCCACTACATGTACAAAGGCAAACACACACACACACACACACACACACATAAATCAGTTGTACTTAGGGTTGCCAACTCTCCTGGATTGGACTGGAGTCTCTCGGAATCGCCATCAATCTCCCGATGACTATCCAGGAGATTTTAATAGGATATTTTGAGAAAATGACATTGTGTCATATTGGGGGAAAAAATCTCCCGAAATAGCTTCAGTCAGAGTTGGCAACCCTAGTTGTACTGGAAGGTTGTTCAGTGAATCTCTGAATTTGACTTCTGGAATTTTCTGCCCATTTCATTCCACTGGGGAAAAGGCACAGTTTGACATTTTTGAATAGGCAGGGATTTTGCCCCCTTACACTCGCAGATCTGCAGAGGACTGGTCCACTCTGCACAGCAACTTTGCTGGACCCTTCCTCTATGGATGCTGTGCTGTCTTTGGCCGATGACCTGCAGAAAGAATACTTGGGGGTGTGAATGCTTCAAGTGGCATTATCTTGTAATCTGATTTCTGATTAGAAATACAAATATTGTTGTTGGGAACATGCCATGTAGGGTAGCTGCTACTCCATTCCAGGTCACGTGCCCAGTCCATTTGTTCTTTCTCCCTTTTGCTTATAGGGGTAGACAGGCTATTGCTACAGAAATGGAAAATATTTGTCTTTTGGTAAGATGGATAGGAATCATTTTGCTCATATTATGTATGTAAATAACATGAAATATTTTGTATCTTGTGATTTTAAATAAATATTGAAATTGACAAACCTGTCAGCTGCAAATGATCTATCCAGAAAACAGATTTACCGGGAGAGAAAAAGGTTAATCTGTATTGGCTCTATGTGCTGGATTTGGCTAGAACAAATGTCTGTTTAAAACACAATCGGGTATTATTCATGTATATGCCAGAGAATCCAATTTAGATTTGATGATAGTTCAGAAGGAATGTCAGTGTATAAAAAAGAATGTTTCCTCTTTGATATTATATCTCAGTAGGAGTCACACTGTATATAAAGTATCTTGAGATATTTTATGCTGAAACT
This sequence comes from Macrochelys suwanniensis, assembly GCA_033296515.1. Taxonomy (NCBI): domain Eukaryota; kingdom Metazoa; phylum Chordata; order Testudines; family Chelydridae; genus Macrochelys; species Macrochelys suwanniensis. The sequence goes on from CM065779.1 coordinate 82,836,268, forward strand.
CTAAAAGGAGAACTCATAGTAACTAGATGTATAACCATGCTTCAGTGATGGCATGATATCAGCATGAATGAATAATGAACACGCTGAAAAGATTTGGTTTGGATTTTTTTGTTTGTTTGTTTTTTGTTTTTAGAAAATAGCAAAAGCTTCTTTTTATTTCGTCTGTACATAAACACTGGCATTCTGGCAACAACAAATGTGTGTTTGCTGGCATGCCATTTACATTTTTAATTTACTCTTAAAGTTACCCAATAAAGAGTAACCATTTTAGAAGTCATCACATTTCCCCATTGCCAAACATTTCATTAGGCGAAGAGAAACAATACTAAACTGACATCTAATGAGTCTAGTCATGGGCCTGTTTTCTTTTTAATGAGAAAAATACAGGGATTCAGCCATCCAGATTAGCTGGATGAATAACAAAGAAAAGTGCATCAACAGTGTATGAACATCACCTAAAAATACACAGGTTTTATTAGTACATCAAGACGATTGGTCACTATAGTGTGGCATTCTACCCTCAGCACTGCCCAACACCTAATACTTCAGGGAAAAGTCAAATTTTCTCCCTTTAAAATTCCTTCCTGATCTTCATAGGTGATCAGCTTACATGAGCATGGGATTTAATTATTCTTATGAGCTTAGATGTAAAGGGTGTGAGTTGCCGTGAAATAAACTTGTCATAAAAATATAATGTTTAAGTCAATGACCTCCTGAAGCAAGTTATGTACAGACAATATACAGTGCCAGGTAATATGTCCATTCCTTAAATCTAAATTTAACACTAACTTTATTCTAGCATGTGGCTACTTGTGGGAACAGGTGGGGGAAAAGAGAGGAGACTGATATGTTTTTGCCAAGCATTGATATTAAATATGGTATCATCCATGAAGAGGAGATCAGGTGTTTAATTGGGTGATTTTCTTTTCCATTGCTTCATCAAGAAGGCAGGTGGTTTAATAGCAGCAGCAATCAAGTAGATACAATCTGCAGCAGAAGACAGACCTACTCTCACTTGCAAAGAATGATAGAAAATGAAGCTTCGGAAATAGAGATGGATCCAAGCCCCAGAACTTGGATAGTCAGAATAGTCAGAAGTGAACCCAGAGCCCAGTTGTTCAGACAGTTTTCTGTTCATGCTGTTGACTTAAGTAGAGCCAGCGGGCCAATCAGTTGCTCTGGGACTCCACCAATAGGACCTCAGGAGTGAAGGCTCAAACTGGGGCTGGACTTTGTAAGTCCTAAGTAAGTGGTTGTCAGTAGGCTGCTAGGTAGAGGATTGGAACATGGCTACTGCTGCAGACTCAGGTTCAAGACGTGTGGGTTATGACAGCTATTTTAAGCATGCTATCTGAGTCAAAGCTAGTGTGCATACATCTACCCAAGCTGGAAACTATACTTCCAGTTTTAGTGTAGGTGTACCCTCAGAAGTGTGTCTTGAGTCACACTGGAACTACCCATGCGGTGTTGTAACTTTTATGCAGCACCCCTTGTGCAAGGATTTGCCTAAAGATGCAACCTAGCCCATTGAAATAATTATAGTTTCTCTATTTTCACAATGCTTAATTGATTCCATAAATCCTACCCCTTTAACCTTATTCACACGTTTCCCCACTTATTCACTCTGCTCTATCCCCAGTACTTTGTGCAGTTTGAGGAGTCACTTTTTCACCCATGCAGCTCCCTCATCTGGCTGATTCTCCCTCTAAAGTATTCTGAGATCATGTGCAATCATGACACTGTATCAAATTGGTACATTGTATTATCTGATAAATATTAATAGACAAATCTTTCTGAGTCACAAAATCCCTTTGAAGTACAATTAGTCTGTATTTTAGGCATGTATTAAATTACCTTATTTTACCTGCCAGCATTGCATAGAAATCTCAGTAATAAATTCATGATTTTTTAAAGTTAGTGGGTTATTGGAGGGGAAAAAATATTGGAAAGATGTCAGATATATTGTCAAGTAAAGTTTTATTATGCTTCATAAGTAATCAGACAGACACAATGGTAGTTCTGACTTTCCATTCACAGTCTGAAGTTATATTACTCAATATTTGTAATGATACTTATCATCACAGTGGCAGTGTCAATTTGTATAGAGATATGAGCCACAGGTTGGCTAATTGAGACAGAAAAAAAAGAACAGTTTACAATGCATTAAGGGTGAAATCCTGGCCCAACCGAAGTCCACGATAGTTTTGCAATGGACTTCAATCAGGCCAAGATTTCACCCTTAAAGTGTCTTCTTCAAGGTCACACAAAAAATGGCAGCAGTGCCAGATGACAGTCTAATCTAACTGCCAAAATTATTTCTAACATTCCTATCACCATAGCACGTAGGTCACAGTGCATAACTGACAGGTTTCAGTGTAGTAGCCGTGTTAGTCTGTGTCAGCAGAAAGAAAACAAGAAAAATACCCGTGGCACCTTAGAGACTAACAAATTTATTTCAGATCTTTGATGATGCGCTGGAGAGGTTTTAGTTGGGGGCTGAAGGTGACGGCTAGTGGCGTTCTGTTATTTTCTTTGTTGGGCCTATCCTGTAGTAGGTGACTTCTGGGTACTCTTCTGTCTCTGTCAATCTGTTTTTTCACTTCAGCAGGTGGGTATTGTAGTTTTAAGAATGCTTGGTAGAGATCTTGTAGGTGTTTGTCTTTGTCAGAGGAATTGGAGCAAATGCGGTTGTAAACACCACCCTATACCGGAAACCTACTGACCGCTATACTTACCTACATGCCTCCAGCTTCCATCCTGAACACACCACACGATCCATTGTCTACAGCCAAGCTCTACGATACAACCGCATTTGCTCCAATCCCTCTGACAGAGACAAACACCTACAAGATCTCTATCAAGCATTCTTAGAATTACAATACCCACCTGCTGAAGTGAAAAAACAGATTGACAGAGACAGAAGAGTACCCAGAAGATCTCTATCAAGTCCCTCTGCCATGTACATTGGCCAAACTGGACAGTCTCTACGCAAAAGAATAAACGGACACAAATCTGACATCAAGAATCATCACATTCAAAAGCCAGTAGGTGAACACTTCAACCTCTCTAATCACTCAATGACAGATTTAAAAGTGGCTATTTTGCAACAGAAAAACTTCAAAAACAGGCTCCAACGAGAAACTGATGAATTGGAATTAATATGCAAACTTGATACCATTACCTTAGGCTTTAATATTGACTGTGGATGGCTCGGTCATTACGTTAATTGAATTTATTTCCCCTCCTTAAAACCCCTTAACACCTTTGTGTCAACTGTCTGTAATGGGCCATGTTGATTATCACTTCAAAAGTTTCTACTGATAACAGTTCCTTTCAATTAGTCTCTTAACATTGCTATAGACACTCCCACCTTTTCATGTTTCTCTGAATGTATAAATATCTGATTACTGTATGTTCCATTCCATGCATCCGATGAAGTGGGTCCTTAACCCACGAAAGCTTATGCTGAAATAAATTTTAGTCTCTAAGGTGCCACAGGTATTTTTCTTGTTTTCTTAGTGCATAACTGGTATCCCTGTCCCAGGTTTTCACCTTGCTCTTCTTCAACATGACGTCCTATGCTAGGCCTGATTCTCTGTGTCGTTGGTCAGATGCTTTGCCTTTCTTTACAATTCCCAGTCTAGCTGTATCAGTCTTTATTGTAGAGATAAAACTTCAGAAAAGTAACAACTTCATTTCATTTTGTGACTTTTTTCTGCTAAAAATAAAAAGTTGAGATTGTTTTTTGAGGAAATTTACAAACATTTGTAGACCATGTACAGGAGAAACTAGATAAGGCTAAGATTCCTAAGTCTTTGTGCATCCTTTTTAGCAATATTATCTCTTACAGTTAAAAGGGTGAATATATATGATGTCATCATGCTTTGAAAATTTACTCTGGGTAATTTGAATGCATCTTTATGAAAATATGCTTATGATACTAATTGTGAATTCATTTCCTCATTTTGGGTGTGGATAGATTCCTGTGTTCCTGTGGAGTAGCATGTGGCTCTTTATAAGTGAATCTATAAACTTTTGAAAGTCCCAGATCCTATCAAAATCTCTCTCTCATGTGTTTCAGATTTTCTGACTCACTGGATGTTTCATAGATTCATAGATTCTAGGGCTGGAAGGGACCTCGAGAGGTCATCGAGTCCAGCCCCCTGCCCTCATGGCAGGACCAATTACTGTCTAGACCATCCCTGATAGACATTTATCTAACCTACTCTTAAATATCTCTGGAGATGGAGATTCCACAACCGCCCTGGACAGTTTATTCCAGTGTTTAACCACCCTGACAGTTAGGAACTTTTTCCTAATGTCCAACCTAAACCTCCCTTGCTGCAGTTTAAGCCCATTGCTTCTTGTTCTATCCTCAGATGCTAAGATGAACAAGTTTTCTCCCTCCTCCTTATGACACCCTTTTAGATACCTGAAGACCGCTATCATGTCCCCTCTCAGTCTTCTCTTTTCCAAACTAAACAAACCCAATACCTTCAGCCTTCCTTCACAGGTCATGTTCTCTAGATCCTTAATCATTCTTGTTGCTCTTCTCTGGACCCTCTCCAATTTCTCCACATCTTTCTTGAAATGCGGTGCCCAGAACTGGACACAATACTCCAGTTGAGGCCTAACCAGCGCAGAGTAGAGCGGAAGAATGACTTCTCGTGTCTTGCTCACCACACACCTGTTAATGCAGCCCAGAATCATGCTTGCTTTTTTTGCAACAGCATCACACTGTTGACTTATATTTAGCTTGTGGTCCACTATAACCCCTAGATCCCTTTCTGCCGTACTCCTTCCTAGACAGTCTCCTCCCATTCTGTATGTGTGAAATGGATTGTTCCTACCTAAGTGGAGCACTTTGCATTTGTCCTTATTAAACTTCATCCTGTTTACCTCTGACCATTTCTCCAATTTGTCCAGATCATTTTGAATTATGACCCTATCCTCCAAAGCAGTTGCAATCCCTCCCAGTTTGGTATCATCTGCAAACTTAATAAGCATACTTTCTATGCCAATATCCAAGTCGTGATGAAGATATTGAACAGAGCTGGTCCCAAAACAGACACTTGCGGAACCCCACTCGTTATACCTTTCCAGCAGGATTGGGAACCATTAATAACTACTCTCTGAGTACGGTTATCCAGCCAGTTGTGCACCCACCTTATAGTAGCCCCATCTAAGTTGTATTTCCCTAGTTTATTGATAAGAATATCATGCGAGACCGTATCAAATGCCTTACTAAAGTCTAGGTATACCACATCCACCACTTCTCCCTTATCCACAAGACTCATTATCCTATCAAAGAAAGCTATCAGATTGGTTTGACATGATTTGTTCTTTACAAATCCATGCTGGTTATTCCCTATCACCTTACCACCTTCCAAGTGTTTGCAGATGATTTCCTTAATTACTTGCTCCATTATTTTCCCTGGCACAGAAGTTAAACTAACTGGTCTGTAGTTTCCTGGGTTGTTTTTATTTCCCTTTTTATAGATGGGCACTATATTTGCCCTTTTCCAGTCTTCTGGAATCTCTCCTTTCTCCCATGATTTACCAAAGATAATAGCTAGAGGCTCAGATACCTCCTCTATTAGCTACTTGAGTATTCTAGGATGCATTCCATCAGGTCCTGGTGACTTGCAGGCATCTAACTTATCTAAGTGATTTTTAACTTGTTCTTTTTTTATTTTATCTTCTAAACCTTCCCCCTTCCCATTTGCATTCACTATGTTAGGCATTCCCTCAGACTTCTCGGTGAAGACCGAAACAAAGAAGTCATTAAGCATCTCTGCCATTTCCAAGTTTCCTGTTACTGTTTCTCCCTCCTCACTGAGTAGTGGGCCTACCCTGTCCTTGGTCTTCCTCTTGCTTCTAATGTATTGATAAAAAGTTTTCTTGTTTCCCTTTATTCCTGTAGCTAGTTTGAGCTCATTTTGTGCCTTTGCCTTTCTAATCTTGCCCCTGCATTCCCGTGTTGTTTGCCTATATTCATCCTTTGTAATTTGTCCTAGTTTCCATTTTTTATATGACTCCTTTTTATTTTTTAGATCTTGCAAGATCTCGTGGTTAAGCCAAGGTGGTCTTTTGCCACATTTTCTATCTTTCTTACCCAGCGGAATAGTTTGTTTTTGGGCCCTTAATAGTGTCCCTTTGAAATACTGCCAGCTCTCCTCAGTTGTTTTTCCCCTCAGTCTTGATTCCCATGGGACCTTACCTATCAGCTCTCTGAGCTTACCAAAATCCGCTTTCCTGAAATCCATTGTCTGTATTTTGCTGTACTCCCTTCTACCTTTCCTTAGAATTGTGAACTCTAGGATTTCATGATCACTTTCTCCCAAGCTGCCTTCTACTTTCAAGTTCTCAACAAGTTCCTCCCTATTTGTTAAAATCAAATCTAGAACAGCTTCCCCCCTAGTAGTTTTCTCAACCTTCTGAAATAAAAAGTTGTCTGCAATGCAGTCCAAGAACTTACTGGATAGTCTGTGCCCCACTGTGTTATTTTCCCAACATATATCTTGATAGTTGAAGTCCCCCATCACAACCAAATCTTGGGCTTTGGATGATTTTGTTAGTTGTTTAAAAAAAGCCTCATCCACCTCTTCCACCTGGTTAGGTGGCCTGTAGTAGACTCCTAGCATGACATCACCCTTATTTTTTACCCCTTTTAGCCTAACCCAGAGACTCTCAACACTTCCGTCCCCTATGTCCATCTCCACCTCAGTCCAAGTGTGTACATTTTTAATATATAAGGCAACACCTCCTCCCTTTTTCCCCTGTCTGTCCTTCCTGAGCAAGCTGTACCCATCCATACCAACATTCCAATCATGTGTATTATCCCACCAAGTTTCGGTGATGCCAACAATGTCATAGTTGAATTTATTTATTAGCACTTCCAGTTCTTCCTGCTTATTACCCATACTTCTCGCATTTGTATACTCTATATGTTAGAGTAGTCTGACCCTGCAGATTATATTCTTAACATGATGAGAGGAGAGTTAACACTCATAATGAAGCGCTAATGGAATTGCATATATTAATTATCTGTATATCTAAGACAGACCACAAACTATTTTAATTTGAAGGAGAAGCAAGGTGACAATGTGAGTAAGGTTCACTAGAAATCACTAACGGGTATTCATAACAACATGGAAGATGTTTTAAATTGCACAGCTCCTGTTAGGGTTAATATAAATGCTGTGGCTAAAACTCCATGCACTGGTGCACCTAAGACTAAAACACTCTCTCATCCTGAACACCACTCTAGTAAAATCCAAAATAGGGTATTTTAATGTAAGTTTACAACCAGCCATCCACAATGTCAATGACATACTGTTGGTTATTCAGTGATGTGCAACATCAACAACAGGCGGCATAGACAAGATAGAAAAACTTTTTCACATTGCTTAACCACAGAGAAAATGTACCTTTCTCCCTGATAGAATACATACTGAACTATCAAGTTTCTAAGATAGCTTGTTATGTGGCAACCCATTCAGCTACTAGAAGATAAAAATACTGAACTAATTGCTTGTATTAGTGTCTTTAGGCCTGGGGACATTTCATATGCAAATACACCAGGGTAATTTGTTTTATATATGCATTAAGTCAAATGGATCAAATTATCAGTGTAAAATCAACCAAAATTATAGAACACGTCATTCACTTTGAAAAGGATTTGCAATTCAGCATTTTTACACAAACCTAATTTAAATGTATTCATGCCACTGAAAAGCATTGATAAACTTAATAAATGAACAGGATTATTTTCAGCTGATAATATGTCAAAAACCATAAACTGTAGGCATTTGAATAATCAGCTATAATGTTTAATACAGCCTACTGAATTTACAGATGGGTCAAAGAATGGCAGTCTCAGATAGCAGAAGAGCAAAGCTGTAGACGTAATTACACTTTATCACTATAAACTAAGGCCTTGATTCTAGAAAGGTACTTAACTTTAAGGATATGAATAATCCTACTGACTTCCATGGGCCCACCTCAGATGCATAAGTAACATGCAGAATTGGGTTCTTAAGACTCATTCCTGTAGTCCTTACTTAGTGAAAATGCCCCCTGGTAGAATTTACACCAGAGCATTCTTTCCAGATACCAGGCATTTCAGGAAAAAAAATTATTTAAAAATACAATGGATTCTTTGTTACTGGATCTGATGCCAATATAAAAATATCACACCAATGCATACTACTAAATTGTTTATTGCCCACGACAAATAGGCATAAACATTTTCTATGAAGTACAGCATTTTGCTGCCCAGGTATTAAATAAAGTTAAGTAACAAACTATCCCGGACATCACTGACATACTCATTAGTCTTTTAACTCTTGTGGAATCTAGCTATTTTTAATTACTTCTCTTCCCCCCACACCCAATCCATTTCCTCATCCTACTTTGTAATACCTTCTCCATTTTTTGCCAGTAGATACTATTTTATCCTCTTACTGACAGATATTAGGCAGATATTTTCCAGCCACTCCACTAGTAGTTTCATGAACCAGCTTGCAATGTTCACAGCATAAGAATAAGAGAAAACAGTGGATAAAAGGCAGTTAAGTATTTTTCTTCTCCTAATGAATTTTGTTTCTTTCAATATATTCTTCACCATTTCATACTACTTCCCCCTCCCCTGTTGATTTTAGAAGTTTTGCTGATAAGACTTTTACTGCCATCTATGACAGACTCAAAATATATCCTGCAATACCCTGAATTAACTTTATGGAATTAAGATAAAGTTTAGTGAATTAAATTAAACCTTATTGAATTAATTTTAACATCTATGGGGGTCCATTGTATTAAATATGCAGTTGTGTACATGTTGTGGAACTGTATGTATGTGACTAATGGAATCTCTGGAAAGTATTAAGACTTCAAAGGACTTCTTGGAAAAATACCTGTAAAATGTATTACTTAGAAAGTACCTGGGGAAGGCAAATTACCCACTTTGAATCTACCCTTTTGAATCTATGCCCTGGGGAAGAAAACCCAGTCTACTAATTACAGGCTCCTAGAAACTCCAGATCAAAGAGCCCCGAACTGTATAGAGGGTGGACTAAACATGTTATGAGTGTGCTTGTTCTGAGCTGAAGCTATGACAAACTTGTGACCACAAAGGAAACCCATGGATGGGGTGTTGAATAACATCTCTTGTCAGAGCCAATGTTTGCACTGGGGGGCTCCCTGCTAAGCTTATTAGCATGTGGGTGAGTTCTTTTATTGTTTTTAACTTGCTTTTTCTGTAGTGTTTTACTTTAAGAAAAAAATAGGCTTGCGTAAGAAGTGCTGTGTGGGTAACATAACTAATAATTTCAGGTGTTAACTATTTCTCAAGAGCAAGCAAACAGGTGTGCTTGGACAGCTTGTCTCTGCTGGGAATAACACAGTGAAGGCAGAGAACTGTATAGTCTGGAAATACCTTTGTGAGAAGGGAGTGAGACATGGATCTCCACCCAAAAGGGCAGTGGCTGAGCAAGCTGAAAGCCTGACAGTGGGTGCTCTTGCTGGCCCACTGAGGGGAAATACAGGTACAGTTGCCATGAAGTGTAACACTCTCCACATTGTAATTTGTAATAAAGCCTCCAAACTCTAAAGGGCATGGCTGAAACTTTTCAAGAGTGATTCTGGATTTCTCAATTTTATATTGTCTAGAATATGATAAAGTGAAGGAGCCTGGTTTTTCAAAGTATGTGTGTTCAGCATTGTATGAAAACAAGCGAAGGTGTCTCAAGTTAGGCACTAAAACTGAGACATCACTAGTGATTTCTGAAAACCTTACAATGAACAGCTAGTTACCTTAAGGTCTGTTCCTATGGTTACTTACTGTGCATGCCCCCTCTTCCTTAGGCCAACTCTAGATCACCTGTGGCTCTGTACTATTATATTTAGGAGTTAGATGAAAGGAAGTATGGGTCAGGGAGTATACATCATAACAGCCCCAGTCATGGTTTTCTTTCTCTCTTGCTCTCTCTCTACAGCAAACTACATGGGAAAGGTTTCAGAGTGGTAGCAGTGTTAGTTTGTATCAGCAAAAACAACGAGGAGTCCTTATGGCACCTTAGAGACTAACAAATTTATTTGGGCATAAGCTTTCGTGGGCTAGAACCCACTTCATCAGATGCATGGAGTGGAAAATACAGGAGCAGGTATAAATACATACAAAGATGTGAGTTGTCTTACAAAATGTGATGTTTTATTTGTGACTGGATTGCTTTCTAGTTTGAGGTTCTATTGAAATGGCTTATGCTAAAAGAAAACAGACAAAAATACAGGTTTTGGTAAAGCCTGAAGCAAATCTATGAAAGTATCTTTTAAAACAGGTGGAGAAATGTTTTTATAACCCTTTTGCCTTTAGTTGTCTTTTTTTAAAACATATTTCCATAACAGGTGCATATTTACAGTACTTATGTAAATGAAACAATCTGGTATGGTGGTTTTTCATAACATTTGTGTTTATTCCTTCTTCCCATATTATTTGAATTCTTCATCCATATAAAGCATGTTTGAATATTCTCTGTATTGACTGGCATGCAGCCAGCACACCCCTCTACCATCAAGAAGATCTGCCAGTATATATTTTAAAAAAAGGATAAAGTCAATTATTTGAGAACAGAGGCTACAGATGAGATGGCATACTGCCTTTAGAAATGATTTTTTGGCATTTTTGTGTGTGTGTTTGGAGCCTCTGGGACTATAGATATGAAGAATTTGAAGGACATCAGTTCAGAAAGCTCTGAATCTAAACAAATATTATATGATATAGAAAGTAACCCAGGGAGACCACCAACACATATTTAAACACATTTTTTATTTCTAGATGAAAACAAGCTTCTGTAGGGTACCATTCTGGGAATCCATTCCTGAGCTGCTCTCCCCCAGCATAAATAGAAAGTTTTAAGTCCCTCTCAGGTCTGGAATATTTCTCTAGTCAGAGAACTTTTACTATGAAATAACATGGATCTAAACTCCAAAAGGAATTTTGCCCAAATAAGATTGTAGAACTGGGGCCTTAGCTATTCCCCACTCACTAGAGGCCATCTAGTCACCACTACTTTTTTCCCTAGAAATGCAGCTCGGAATGTCTTTCATTCTAATACAGAATCTTGTTCAGGTATCTCATCTCTGGCAATATATAGCTTTGCATGCTAGGCTTTAGTCCCACACAGGTTAACCAGGCATTAACAGGAGCCTGAGCACAATTAGGTCATTTGGTGGCACCTGGAGAGGTGTTAGGCATAATTGGTGATCAAACCTACCTGGGGAAGAGTTGGGCCTTCATAAAGGAAGACACAAGCCAGGAAAAACAAACAAACAAGGTAGAGAATTAGAAGTGGGGTTGTTGCCTCTCTTTTGCTAAAGGTAGCAAAACTTGAAGCCAGCACAAGAGAGTTCTACACTAACTACCTGGAATCAGTGAAGCCTGAGGCTAGAAGTAGGTTGTTCTGAGCTAGGAGGAAGCCAGAGGCAGTGAAACCCAAGAAGCAATAATCAGAGAAGATTAGGGTTGGAAAAGACCTCAGGAGATCATCTAGTCCAAGCCTCTGCTCAAAGCAGGACTAACTCCAACTAAATCCTCAATAATGGTAAAGCCTCAGATATTGTAATCTGAGGGGTTGAAGAGGGAAGAACTCAGCAGTCACTCTGGGTACTGGAACTACCTGGGAGACCAGAGGGGAGCAAGCTCCTTTAGCTGACCCTGACAATCAGCCCTCTGGGGAGAGCCCCAAAGGTATTGCTCATTATAAAGAGCCTAGAATGGGAATAGAGGGGGAAAGCCCCAAGAAAAGCAGCAGGAAGGAGTCCAGGGAGACTGTAGCCCTGTGTAGAGGGCTGGCCTGGGTTCTCCTGCCAGCTACTGAGAATGTGGTATGAAGCTCCCCAACATAAGGGAATAAGGACAACTTTAAACCCCTAGACAAGGTGCCAAAGACCAAATGCAAAAAAATGGATTTTTGGTTTAACTGTCTGTCCCTCTGGAAAGGATGAAACTAAAACATGACCTGGCTGAAGGACTGAGTTATGAGATGAGGCAGACTACCACAGGACTTGAGCAGCTGTCAGCAGGGCGCTTGTGAGGAAAGAGCTGCTATGCCACATCCAGCCCTCATGGGGAACACCCATGGTTAAGGCTATTATTTTTTCAAGGAGGTCGTGACTTCATGGATTCAGCCCTGTCAGCTGAAAGCTGCAGCCCTTCCCACCCCACCCCCCAGTGGCCGCAGTCGGTGCCTTCTGGAGCCCTGCCCCTGGAGCTCTGAGCTGCTGAGGGTAGCAGGGCCCCGGAGTTCTGAGCTGGCACCGGGAGTACTTCAAAGCTCCCAGTCTCTGCAGGTAGTGGGGATACCCCGGAGCTCCAAGCTGGGGAACCCTAGAGATCCAAGCCCTGACAGGAGGTGGGAGCACCCAGACTTTAGCGCAGCCCCCACAGCTGGGCTCCCTATTTTGTCAGGGATATTTTTAGTAGAAATCAGGGACAGGTCATGGGCTTCTCTGCATTTTTCTTTATTGCCTGACCTGTCTCTTATGTTTACTAAAATTCTTAGCCTTACCAATGGTGAGTGTACTCTTCCACATTTTCTTTGCACAGAGCCATTTTATGGCACAGTTTCCCCTTTTGAGTTACTGGACCATTTAAAATTCTAAGAAAAATATTATGTGTCTTTCAAAATGGAAACTGTGCAAACAGCAGGAGCAGTTAAACAGTCACTAATTCTTCATGAAATCACAAGAATTTAATTTGAAATCTATATTTTCAAAAATGTAAAGCGCATATGTGTGTAGTCTGATACTCATTCCACAGATACTGGCTACTACACTTCTGAATTAGAATTGCACGCAGTTTTAGCCATGTGAGCCCTATCTAGGTGCATGGAATTTCATGGCTGAAATCCTTACAGTTCTCTGGACACTTATTCCTATGTGTCTGTAATGATCAAAGCCTCTACATATCTTCTACTCTAAAATCCAATAAGCTGTGAGGAAGGGTAGGGATACAATAAGAGATCACTGAGAAGTGTGGTAAAATACAGATATGTGCTATTTAGTAGCTTTGCTGAACAAAAATGGGGAAGTATATAGGGGCAAAATAGAACATTAGTTTCTTTACAAAAAAAAACATAATACCAGAAGCAGCTCTGAAGCTGACACAAGTATTTTATTTTTTTTTAAACTGAGCAGGTTGTCCTCAGTAAATACATGCAGGCAATCAACTCCCCCTCATCAGAACATCTTTACTCTCTGGGGCAAAAGTTCATAATTTGAATCCAAACAATGTCTGGCCACTTTATTATCATGCACTACACCAAGCTCCCAAACTGATCATCCTTGATCTTTATGATGTCTGAAACCCAGATCCAAATGTTGTTGCTTGGGGCCATTTCTAATTCCACATTCAACTCTTTGCTGATATCAAAAGTAGATGGTTTCCTGTTGAACACAACCCAGCCTAGATTGGAGGGTTAGTTTAGCACATGAGTTTGATGATATCTACAGAGGAAATCAGTTGGTTGTTGTGAACTAGCTATAGAAAAACATGGGTGAAACTGGCTAACAGTTCTAAAAGTAATTTAATGCTAAAATTCATTTGTCAACATTTGACAGTACAATATCATCTAATACAAAACCTTGAAATGCATTGGGCTTTTTTCTTTCACTTACTTTTTAGATTGGTCTAGTTCCATGGACTTCAGTAGAATTACTCTTGTTTTGCACTAACAGTCTCACTGTCTTGAAAGTAATAATTTTATGGTCACCAATTTTATATTGATTATTTAGACCCCTCTCATCTAACTCTTGTGAAAGAGATACATCTGTAATTGATAAACCAAAATATCTAACACATGCATAACTAACAAAATATATACCATGTACTATAGAATAATAGTTTGAAATTCTATATTGTCTTCCTTCAATGACTTTGAAATGCTTCGCAAATATTAATACATTAAGTCACAAACATTCCCTCTGGATTAAGTGAATATTATTGGCTGGAGACCTAAGCATCAGGGAGCCAATTACAGCTATATCTGATTCTTGGAGTCTGCCTCAGCCTCCATGGAACTTGGATCTTCCTGTCAGCTCCTTTAAGTTGCACCACTGGCTTGGTTCCTTTAGGAACCTTTAGTCCCCAAAGGATTGCTTTGGCAGTGCACAGCTCCACCATACACCCCTGCCTACCCTCTCCCTCCTCCAACATGCCCCCTAAATCAGGAAGAGAAAGGGAGCCTGAAGGGCAGCCAGAGTTGGCGTATCTGGATTAGCAGATTTCCTTCATCATATGGAATTTTCTGGTGGACTGTTTGGCAGTTGATGATCACTTTGCACTTCCTGAGAGGCACATGGGGCTAGAAGATTACTTAGAGAATCTGTCCCTTACCCCTAGTTTACAGAAGGGAGTATAATGAGCTTCTAACTTGCCCCAAACTACCCAGAGACCTTATAGCAGACTTCTAATCTCCTGACTTGCAGTTCTGTGTGTTAAATACAAGTTCAAACTGCTCCATCATCCCTCTATCAAATATATAAAGTTTTTGCTGTACCAGAAATACTGTAAGAAATTCAGCTCTAACCTTATATCACATGTAAATAATCCCACTGCAGATTTAAATTTGTTGCACATTTTTTAGCTGAAAGGAGAATTTATATAAACTCTTTGCAGTTAGTCATTTTATGTCATATGCTAATAGATTCCAATCTAAACTGTTGGCATCTGATTGGAATAATCAATTATTTCTCTTTTCACTTGTCTACTTTTTCAAAAAGTCTGTGTGACCTTCAGTTAAAAAGCTATAAATGTGTTTGATATGCTAATGTCATGCCATATTTTTCCTAAATATGACATGGTTTAGTTAGCTTCTTTCCAGATGGCACAATGTATATCTGGCAAAAGACTAGCAAGAGTTTCATATTCCATATGGTGAAAGAAATATTAATACCACTTAAGTTAATATTTACAGACTACATTTGATGTCCTGTTACTTTCCCCCACTCCCCAAAAAAACTTTAAAAGGGATTCTTAATAGCTGAA
The DNA here is from genome assembly GCA_033296515.1 of Macrochelys suwanniensis. Classification (NCBI taxonomy): domain Eukaryota; kingdom Metazoa; phylum Chordata; order Testudines; family Chelydridae; genus Macrochelys; species Macrochelys suwanniensis. Next base: position 82,851,311 of record CM065779.1, read on the forward strand.
AAGGTGACACTTGTTGGGTTCTTTTGCATACATTTGTGGTTTCATAATCTCTTCTTACAATACATTGCAAGTGCAGTGAATGGAAGAGTAAGGACTAGTAAACTGAATAAGTGTCACAAGTTTATACCCACAGTGACATTTCATATTGGATTAAATTCATTCAGTATTGTGGAGTTTTTTTTGTTTGTTTTTTCTTTCATTTGTTTCTTGAGACCTTCTAAACAAAAGCTATTCAGATTTATGGTGATAGTCACCAGCAACATAAAGAACTTAAAAATATAGTAACAACATAATACTGAGTGAATTTCATCTAGTTTGAAATGTCACTGTGGGTACAAACTTGTGACAGTTATTCAAATTACTACTCTGTACTCTTCAATTCACTTCAGTGGACTCTTAAAGTGAGGAGAGTTACAGTATCAAGCCCAACTACATTTCTCTTTTAAAATAGAGGGTTTTTATTTCTGGAGCCATAGTGACATTTTCCCAGAAAATGGGATGTCTTCATCTTTACAGAGAAATCTTACTATTTTGTTAAACCACTCTTTTCCCCCATGTGGAAACTATTTTTTTCAAGAAAGTTCAGAAAAAAGGTTAAGGGAACTTAGAAATTATTTCCATTGCCACAAAGTTATAAAATTGTGATGTTATATCGGAGTGAAAATTGTTTCTTAGAATAGGATGGTAAACAACTTCTGTGTAAAGTAACTGGCATAAAATACATGTTAGTAGATCATTCAATAATGTCAAGAAGCTCTGGGGGTGGTTAGTAATTCTGAACTATATAAACACAAAAAAGCAGCTTACAAGAAGTGGAAGATTGGACAAATGACCAGGGAGGAGTATATAAATATTGTTCAGGCATGCAGGAGTGAAATTAGGAAGGCCAAATCACACTTGGAGTTGCAGCTAGCCGGAGATGTTAGGAGTAACAAGAAGGGTTTCTTCAGGTATGTGAGCAACAAGAAGAAAGTCAAGGAAAGTGTGGGCCCCTTGCTGAATGAGGGAGGGAACCTAGTGACAGAGGATGTGGAGAAAGCTAGTGTACTCAATGCTTTTTTTGCCTCTGTCTTCACAGACAAGGTCAGCTCCCAGGCGGCTGCACTCCGCAGCACGGTATGGGGAGGAGGTGACCAGCCCTCTGTGGAGAAAGAAGTAGTTCGGGACTATTTAGAAAAGCTGGACGAACACAAGTCCATGGGGCCGGATGCACTGCATTCGAGGGTGCTAAAGGAGTTGGCCGATGTGATTGCAGAGCCATTGGCCATTATCTTTGACAAATCATGGCAATCGGGGGGAGGTCCCGGATGACTGGAAAAAAGCTAATGTAGTGCCCATCTTTAAAAAAGGGAAGAAGGAAGATCCGGGGAACTACAGGCCAGTCAGTCTCACCTCAGTCCCTGGAAAAATCATGGAACAGGTCCTCAAGGAATCAATTCTGAACCACTTAAAGGAGGGGAAAGTGATCAGGAACAGTCAGCATGGATTCACCAAGGGCAAGTCATGCCTGACTAACCTAATTGCCTTCTATGATGAGATAACCGGCTCTGTGGATGAGGGGAAAGCAGTGGATGTGCTATTTCTTGACTTTAGCAAAGCTTTTGATACAGTCTCCCACAGTGTTCTTGCCAGCAAGTTAAGGAAGTATGGGCTGGATGAATGCACGGTAAGGTGGATAGAAAACTGGCTGGATGGTCGTGCTCAACGGGTAGTGATCAATGGCTCCATGTCTAGTTGGCAGCCGGTATCAAGTGGAGTGCCCCAAGGGTCGGTGCTGGGGCCGGTTTTGTTCAATATCTTCATCAACGATCTGGAGGATGGTGTGGACTGCACCCTTAGCAAGTTTGCAGATGACACTAAACTGGGAGGAGTGGTTGATACGCTGGAGGGTAGGGACAGGATACAGAGGGACCTAGACAAATTAGAGGATTGGGCCAAAAGAAATCTGATGAGGTTCCACAAGGACAAGTGCAGAGTCCTGCACTTAGGACGGAAGAATCCCATGCACTGCTACAGACTAGGGACCGAATGGCTGGGCAGCAGTTCTGCAGAAAAGGACCTAGGGGTTACGGTGGACGAAAAGCAGAATATGAGTCAACAGTGTGCCCTTGTTGCCAAGAAGGCTAACGGCATTTTGGGCTGTATAAGTAGGGGCATTTCCAGCAGATCGAGGGACGTGATTATTCCCCTCTATTCGGCACTGGTGAGGCCTCATTTGGAGTACTGTGTCCAGTTTTGGGCCCCACGCTACAAGAAGGATGTGGATAAATTGGAAAGAGTCCAACGGAGGGCAACAAAAATGATTAGGGGGCTGGAGCACATGACTTATGAGGAGAGGCTGAGGGAACTGGGATTGTTTAGCCTGCAGAAGAGAAGAATGAGGGGGGATTTGATAGCTGCTTTCAACTACCTGAAAGGGGGTTCCAAAGAGGATGGATCTAGACTGTTCTCAGTGGTAGAAGATGACAGAACAAGGAGTAATGGTCTCAAGTTGCAGAGAGGGAGGTTTAGGTTGGATATTAGGAAAAACTTTTTCACTAGTAGGGTGGTGAAGCACTGGAATGGGTTACCTAGGGAGGTGGTGGAATCTCCTTCCTTAGAGGTTTTTAAGGTCAGGCTTGACAAAGCCCTGGCTGGGATGATCTAATTGGGTTTGGTCCTGCTTTGAGCAGGGGGTTGGACTAGATGACCTCCTGAGGTCCCTTCCAACCCTGAGATTCTATGATTCTATGATTCTATGAATTTACAAGCTAGCAGCAAATTCTCTGGCAGTTATGATGTGCCTGATTTTCTTCTATTCTGTTATATACCAGAATAACACCATTGAAATATACTTGGACTCCAGTAAAACATTCAACAGGGTACCCCCTGGAAATAGTTAAATTGGGGAGGCCGTGGATCAGTACAAGGATTGTAAGGTAGATAAGGAACTGGCTGAAGGGAAGGAAGCACTGTTTTACTGAAATGTGAATGATCAGACTGGAGTGCCTCAAGGATCAGTCTTGAGATCAATCTTAGTCAATATTTTTATTAGTGAACTTAGCACAAAAAGTAGGTGTGTACTAATGAAACGTGCTGATGAGCAGTTGAGAAATATTGTCAATATAGAGGAGGATAAAAGTATTCTATAGGAAGATCTGGATGACTTTGACTGAAGTGACAGAAATTAATCCACAAGGTGTAGCATGTCTCTGAAGAGTTTAAATGGCACCATTTCCTGTTTCTGCCTCTATCCTGTAGACAGGTAAATCACCTTCCAATTGCTCTAGTACCACAAGTTGCTAGTGGCTTGAGCTATCGGCAAGCTTTTGCTTTTCTCTGGGGCTAAGGTTACATATCAGAACAGTCTCCTGATTCTATAGTAAACATGATTACTTTGGCCTATCATTGCTGGTTGTTTGCCAGTTTGGTGTGTGCTCTCAGTTTCCTCAGCAGCTAAATCATATGAAGGATTTCCTTGTGAAGGAAAGAATAACTAAATTCATGGAGTTTAATGGTAAAAGGATGTAATGCACCTTGGTTTTATAAACAGTAGATCATGCCAGACAAGCCTGATTTCCTTCTTTGAGAAAATAACTGACACTACTTTTTTTCCTTTTAAGATAAGGGAAGTGCAGCAAATTTTCCAAAACACAAATCAACTGGTAACTGAAATTGCCTTTCAAAAGTTTAAGTACGATTCCCCAGTTGTATCATTCCCAGTATAATTATCAGCATGAACTAGTGTTGGGTCATATTTTCTCCAGTTGATCTTGTGCTTTTCAAGACTCATGAAAAATTTGACCATACTCTCATGAATGTTAAAGTCAATTTCCTTCAGGGTGGTAAGGAATGAGTGCAAGGTTGTACTCTTGTGACTTTTTTTCATACCTAAGCAACCAGTTCTGATTTAAAGTTGGTATTTTGATCAAAGTATCCTCCTAGGAAAACCACAATGGCTGTGTCATGCTGTCTAGAGTCGGTGTGACCTAGTATGCCAACCTCAAGGCAGACTGTCAAAAGCAGGACAGACACCCCAAACTGGTGGTATGTTCTGTAATCAGATTTTACCAATCCAGTAACAAATGTGAACTCCCAGATCATTGTAACAGTCTTACCATGGTGTCACAGACAGACTGGACAGCCACCCAGGAAAGTTGGACTTGGTGTAAGTGACCATTTATCACTAAAAATAATAATATTCAGGTTGCTTCCAGCCCCAAGAGATGAGTCACTTACCCCAGATCAATTTGTACCTTAGATGTCACACCAGAGACAATCCTATAGTTAACTCATTTTTTCCCTAATAAAAATTTACTTACAAGTTCAAGCAAGCAAACATCTACACAAATGTATTTGTCTGTGATTCAAAAGGTGACAGATGTAGTAATTTTTCAGCATTGAATATCTTTTTAGGGCTTAACCAAGTTCAATCCTGGGGATCTCTGTTTCATTTCTTAGCTCCAGCCCTTGTAAGAGTCCAAACAGCAAAGGGATGAGAAATCCTCACATTAGCTATTTTCATTTTCCTCTTCCAGGATTCAAAGGCCTTGTGTATATATGAGGCCTTGTGCACTATTCCATGGGTGAATGGGGCAGTTAACAAAGCTTTTGTCCTATGATACCCCACATAATTATGTTCCACCTCCTGGATGGGTGGAAGGAGCCACTCTTCCTGTCTGAGCCCAGATGTTTAGAGATGTCATTTTTACAATTGCATAAATTTATGTTACCTTGAGGCATGGAATACACATATTATGAGTAAGATTAGTGTATGCAGCAACTTACACGCATTTTATAGAGTCTAAAGATGTCTTTACAAGTCTAACACCTATCTTGAACAATATCAACATAGGTGAGCAGGTCTGGCTTCCAACTATGAATGTCAGTGCTCAACTGACAGCCACAGACTTGGCAACAGTTGATTTACCAGCATCACAGGCTGATAACATTTTCCCAGAGTACAATGGCCACTGTCCTGGCTATTTGACCTTTTTTTGGGTAAGCCTGGGTGTATTTTTTTTTAACTTGATCACTAGAATATTTCCGGGGTCAGATGAGTCTAGTTGCTGTATTGACTCATCTAGAACCTGACACCCACAGCTGGCCTGTGCCAGCTGACTCAGGCTCTGGTGGCAGGGCTGTTTCATTGCTGTGTAGACTTCTTGGCTCAGGCTGGAGCAAAAGCTCTGGGATCCTCCCACCTCATGAACATGGTTGGCAATGCTTCAAGCAATCAACCTTATAACAACTGTACTTTGGAATCCAAATCTATATATTTCACTTCACCAGCCCCAAGAGTTGATTGGGCAAATGCATGTAATCTGCTCAGGTCCACAGAGGGTTGTTCTCTGGTATGTTGATGAGATTCAGAAAACTAAACCTTTAAACTCTGATACATTCACTACACTTCATTTGCTTTTTAAAAAGGCAAAAAACAACCTCAGACCTTCCCTTGGTACTAGCTGCTAAGGCTACCCACAGTGCGAGGGGCAATAACCTCTCAATGATCTTCCTTCTCTTTTTTGCTTTGTCAGGGATTTCGTTGTTTTCCAGAAGCTCTCTGCCTTGAGCTTGCCAAGTGAGATAATCAACCTCTCCATTGAGTCTGGGTTGATTTACCTGAAAAACATTTCAGTTTAAACTGTACTTCTGCCATGGTCTGTCTCACTAGCAGGCTTCAAAACCTGCTCTAACAGCCTGTGTTGCATTTCACAAGAAACATTCACAGCTGTATACGTGATCCCAATGGATGTTTACCTACAAAGTGTAGGTCCATGATCTGTAAATGCTCTAGTTTTTCAGTTAATCACAAATATAAACACAGCCTGGCTGTCAGGATTCCCTGATGGTACACATTACCAGTAGATATAAGTGGCATAACCCCATGGTTAATAGGTATCACAAGCCATTTTTGCTCTAATCTCTGCAACATATAGTCTCTGCTTATGTGTATTACAGAGGCGAGATGTGCAAATTCACAAAAGAGTACATCCATCTGTCCTCCATCAACCTTCTGTCAGCTTGCCACATGTCCTAACAGCACAGCTGAAATAAGGCAAGCTATTGGTATTAGGCTTATCACTGATGAGAACAGTTGTGTAAGTATCCAGCCCCAAATGGCTGCAAGTATCCATGGTTCTAAAAAATAGAATCAATATCACTAGGCACAAATCAGAGCAAATAACTTCACTTCACTGTTTGACTGACTTGTATTCTTTCTCTCAAAGAGAAATCTCAATGTGAATACAAGTCCCTGTTCAGGCTTCATTTATGTAAGGGGGTGGGGGAAAGTGCAGAGGCAGGGAAATATTCTGTACAACTATTTATCTCAGTCTCCCTGCACCTCAGTTTACCACTTTGCTGCAGGACAGGCCACAGTTCACTCTCTTCAGAAAAGCATTAAACAGAGTTAAACCTCTAGGCTATTGTATGTAAAACAGTGATTGATGAATGGTAATAGTTCCCAGTCAAACCGGGAACACCGGTTTGCTTTCATAGTAACACCGTCTGCTTTCGTAGTAAAACATTTAATGCAAAAAACACATCGTTACTAGTAGAAAATACTATTCAAATACTACTTTCAACTTTTAAAACAAGCTATTAGACAGTAAATCTACCAATGCAAGTTATACAAAGTTCCCTATTGTATCTGTAACAAGCCTCAAATACATGGTTTCAACAGAATACTTTTCTCTTGTGACACTCTGTGCCCCAAAGCAACACCCTGGGACCTCCACATTCACCACTCTCATAATATGCTTTGTACAAAGTATGCCTTGTGAGGTACCATTCTAAAAGTCTTAATCTGTTTAACATTAATATACTGTTAAGATGTATGTGCTGTCATTGTATATGAAGTTATATAAACTTTTGCTATGTATGTGGTAATGAAACATGTTGTGAGGTTGGGAACATGCACAAAACAGGTACAACAGTAAAAAGGCCAAACAACATTGGTGGCCCATTGAGAAAATACACACACTTACAAGGATTACCCCAGGAACTGGGTACAATAGAAACCTCTCAGACAGCACTTCACAATGGGAATTGTTTGACCCATGTCATAGCAAAAGAGTTTTCCAGCAAGTTAGAAGAAGATATACAAGGAGGAAGTGACATCGTGACTGGACCTCACTCTCCCTACAACACCTGAAAATACCAGAGGGAAAAGACTGAACTGGAGATGAAGTGCTGGTACCAGGCAGGAAAGAAGAAAGCCTGCCTGTGTTTGAAACATCAGCAAACAGGATTTGAATCAAGCAGTGTCTCACTCTATCTAGTATATTGTACTTAGTTTGATTTCTTATGGTAATCTATTTTGATCTGTTTACTATCACTTAATCTTTCTGTAGTTAATAAATCTGTTTTATGGGTGTTAACCAAAACAGAGTGGTTTGGATAAAGTGCTGCAGGGAGGGGGGGAATCTCAGCTCTGGAATAAGAGTTGGTGCACATCCACTTAAATTTGTAGAAGTGGTGGACCGGGTAACAAATTCATACTGGTCAGGCTTTAGACCAGGACAGTACAGCTCTGGGGTCCTAGGCTGGGAAACTGGAGGGCATTTTGGCTGAAGTCTCTCTATTGTTGGTTCATGCAATGACTGGCAGAACATTCATGAGCACAGCTGGGTGTGGCCCTTGCCTGTGGATGTCCGTGTGAGGGCAAGCTTGGAGGACTTTGTAGCTTTTCACAATGTCAGCGTGTGAGAGGAAACCCAGATTGGAAAGGCAGGGGGCTCAGCTGGACCCCAGTTCTAGGCTTCACCCTGGGGAGACCCATCACATCTATATGTTAGTAAACATCAAACACAATCCCCTCTGATCTTCTGAGATGACTTTTCCCAGTCTTTATACTGTGATCATTATATGTAGTGTTGCAGTGTCTCGGTCCTTTCCAACATTTCAGATCCCTGTCAGCAAGCAATCTGGAGATCTCTACCACTAGCAGCAGTCCAACCCTTGAGTTAATAGCTGACTTGTCCTCTCATTTGCTGATAAAACAGAAGTCTATAGCCTGTATCCAGGTGGTACAAGAACCGGGCATCAGCATATAAAGTATCCAGTTCTTGGATCTGTATAGGGTACTGCCTTTCCCCCATAAGCCCAGCTAACTCAGAAAAGAATTCATAAATCCTCACTAAGTGCTACCCCATTCTCTTGTCTTACCTGAGATAGGATTCCAGTTCAGTGCTGTTAGCTGATAGCCAAATTTAAGTCCCACAGACTGTGTAACCTGTAGGGGGAACTTGTTCTCCCTTTAGGTCCATAAAACACACTGTGGTGGACCAAACACTCTCCTAATGGAGGACTTCCTAGTAAACAATGCTGGGATAGCACTGACCTGTATTCAGAGTGGTGGTGGAGGGATTAGGACTCATCCATCACCGCAGACATACATCTTAGGCCTGTGTTAATCAGCCACTGAGGCCTCAGGGTGTTGCTAGCTCCTCTATTTATAACCTTTGCTCTGATTAGCCATCCTCTCAGAGCTGAGCCAGGGGTATCATAGCAGGCGGGATGACCACAATGAAAACTTCCTCTACAGCATGTCAGTAACTGCAGCACTGTGTTCTGGATGTTTCTGTATCCTTCTTGCTGAGTTGCCCTGTTCTGCTTCTACATGTGTGAAAGACTATTCAACTAAGATCCTTGTCATCTTCCCACTGTTTCTCTTCCCCCTCCCTTTGAAAAACAAATTAAAAGGTTTCAATATAAAGCATATACTATGGTGATAAGAAACATAGAAAATCCTACAAAGTAAAAACATGAAAGATGAGATTTATTTTAGCCATAGAAATTCATGACTGGAATGGACTTGGAAGTCATTAAATCCAGTCCCCTGAGCTGAGGCAGGACCAAGCAAACCTAGACCATCCCTGACAGGTGTTTGTCCAACCTGTTCTTAACCTCCAAAGATGGGGATTCCACAAGCCCACTTGGAAGCCTATTTCAGACCTTAACTACTCTTTTATAGTTAAAACAATCCCACCCCTCCCAAAGCATCTAACCTATATATTGCTTGCTGCAGATTAAGCCCATTACTCCTTGTCCTACCTTCAAAGGACATGGAGAACAATCGATCATCATCATCTTTATAACAGCCCTTAGCCCATTTGAAAACTGATATCAGATTCCCACCGCCCATATCTTCTTTTTGCAAAACTAAACATGCCCAGTTTATTAAACTAAGGTCAGGCTTTCTAAAGCTTTACTAAAGCCTCTGGATTCTTTCCAATTTATCCACATCTTTTCTAAAGTGGGGTGTCCAGAATTAGACATGGTACTTCAGCTGAGACCTCACCAGCCTAAGATTATGGATAAACACTATGCTCCAGATCCTGATTCTGCTGCTGTATGAGAGCAAATCCCAGCCATAGTTCTTCAGCTCTGATCCAGTAAAGAGATGGGAGCCCACAGAGCTGCCAAACTCGGCCGCCTCCTGAGAGAAAGTGCTCAACTCCACCACCACCTGCTCTATCATCCTCATTATCATCATGGTCAGTCAGGTGGGTACAAAACTCCCCTCCACTAAAGTAAGCAGTCAGGAGTAAGTGTGATTTTATGCTTTTATATTGGGGTGGGATGATGTATCCAATGTACAAAATTCAGAATGCATGTAAGCAAACAGATCAGCATTGATTGATTTCTCTTCAAAGCTGTAAAGCTAGTTCCAGATGGAAATTTCAAGAAAGTCATAATTGTAAAAAACATTTCATTTAAAATAATGAAGCAAGTAAAGATTAAGTGACATGGAATTCCTGGAAGAAAAATACCTCATAATTTTAGAAAAGAAACTTCCCCCAGTAAGTACAACTGTATTCTCTTATAGTATTTGTGTAGGGAGAGATTTTTTTATCTTTTCATGTGAAGAATAATTAGTATCTGAATCTCAAGCTAATGCATAAAGCTAGTGTGCAAACATTCACCCCTATGAAGGACATTTTTCAGTAGGACTACCCCCGTGTGTAAAGCTAAAATGCACCCTGTGCAGAGGGCCTGTTCTCAGTCTATGCACCATTTGTGTTGGAATTATGCCCTCAAAGTAGGGCTTACATGTGAGTGAAGAAAGGCATAGCCTTTGTGTGGACCCTTCACACAATAGTGAATTTCACCTGAACTATTTTTAGGGGAGATAGAATTGGTCACGCACAGTTGCATTACAAAATAAAAGCCCAAAGCATCTGACATACAAACTTGACAGAGTCCCACAAGAAGGCAGAAGTGTTAAAATACAGTTGCTTGTATTTATGTACAAAAATTGATACTAAGAGAATCAAGCAGTGAACTGTCATGCCTACCAGCTTCCAGCTTGAAGGGTTAGTGTGCAATAAATCTAAAATACTAACATTAACTTGTATCTTTCATCTTTAAATTCCAGCCCCCTCCAATTTGTTATGCTTATGGAAAGCATTTGTAGCAAACTTCACATTTTCCAATGTCTTTTACCTTGGTTCATTTATTTCAATGTTTAAAACAAATAATGAGTTACATTATTCTTGTCTTATGTATCTGCTGCAAAATGTCTCAAATAGTGTACAATGGAATGAGTTACATTTGGCTTTTATGGAGAACCTAAATGGGTGTAGAATACGAACACAACCATAAAGAACAGAATGACTACAGCCATTTGACATTTACCAAGCTATGTTTACAGACAGCATAGAAAGATTGTAACGGGCCTTCTCTGAAAGCCTTTTCCCTTGCTCTTTTATTTTAACACTTTTTGTCCCCTTGCACTTGCAGCCAAGTGGGCTGTGATTGGAAATTCTCATTCTAAAACCTTAATCCTGATTTGTTTATATTCTGTTTAACAAAATCAAAAGACTACAGTTGCACAGTTAAGCCCTCTGCTATAATAAAATCCCACAATGAAGTATGGGCAACTTTTAACACTGTTTTTATGCACATGCCCTTTGGGAGTTGTAACGCCGCTGACTTACACCAGTGTAGAGTATACAGAGGCTCTGCTTTCACCTTGTTGCCTCTAACACAGCACATCTGTGCTTCAGGGGCCGTAATTTAGCCTAATAATAAAAAAGGCAGAAAACTTAAGTGCTGCCACAGCTGATCTCTCTCTTGGTCTAAAAAATCTTCAGCCCACATTTGATCCAATTTATTACAGGAAACTTCAGTATGAAAGAATAATTTTAAATTTTAGGTCAGTTAAATGGAATAGCTACTTTTTTTTGTCTTTTTCTGTTTTCATGTTTAAAAATAATTGGTAATTGACAATGCAGGTGTTTGATTTTAACACTGTGGAGTTATTTCCTTAACTCTTTATGCAAGTTTTGACTAAATGATAATGAGAATGTATTGCATAGTAGAAATTCTTTACTAGGCAACTGGACAGCATGATGGCAGTTGCTAGGTTCTAATTTTTTGGGCGGGAGAAGAAGGGGAAGAACTCAGTTTTCACTGAGGGACAGCTCAGTGAAAAACCTCTGTTCAATGTGCAGTGGTAGTCAAAGCAGACGGAATGCTACCATGTATAAACAACAGGTTTATGCTGATGATTTAAAGCATTGATACCTTTATAAATGTATAAGTTAATCTCTCTCACAGTTTTCATTTCCACTTACCCCATCTCACTAAAGTATAGCAGAAATAGAAAAATCAAAGGGAGTGTTTCTATTGACTTCAATAAGGCCAGGATTTCATCCACAAGATGTCCAGATAGGGATGCCAGGAATGTCTGGTCAAAAAGGGACCCTGGCGGTTCCCGACAGCACCGCCGACTGGGTAGTTAAAAGTCCGGTTGGCGGTGCTGCAAGTCTAAGGCAGACTAGTCCCTACCTGTCCTGGCACCGCGCTGCACACCGGAAGCGGCCAGCATCCCTAGCTGCCTCCATCCCTAGCACTGGCTCTGCGCTCCCATTGGCTGGAAACTGTAGCCAATGGGAGCTGCGGGGGGACAGTGTCCGCAGGTGAGACCAGTGCGCAGAGCCTCCTGCTCCCCACCCCGCCACCGCCCCGCATAGAAGCCAGACCTGCTGGTCACTTCCGGGGCACAGTGCGGAGTCAGTACAGGCACCGAGCCTGCCTTAGCCCTGCTCTGCCGCAGACCGGGAGTCAACCGAGGTAAGCCCGTGCTCCAATGATGAGCCCCTGCCCCAGCCCCGAGCCCACCTACAAACCCGGAGCCCCCTCCTGCACCCCAAACCCCTCATTCCCAGTCCCACCTCAGAGCCTTCACCCCCAGCTGGAGCCCTCACCCCTCCTGCACCTCAACCCCCTGCCCCAGCCCAGAGCCTCCTCCCACACCCTGAACCCCTCATCCCTGGCCCCTCTCTGGAGCCCTCACCCTCACACACCCCAATCCCTTGCCCTGATAGAAATGTAAAGAAAGTAGATCTTTTCCTCACTGGATTGTACTGGATTTGACGTTACAATTTTTTGTGCTTGATGAAATCAGAATAAAAGCAGTGACCCTTCGGTATTGCATATTGCAATATGATAAACATTTTGAAACATATGTTATGAAACATGAAGAAAAATAAGTAGCTTAAACAAATTGTACTGCCATCTAATGCAGTATAATCATCTGAAACTGTCATATTAATGGTTCTAGCTTATCATGGGAAAGCAAAGTGTGATAAAAATAGCCAGAACAAGCAAACAGTTATTGGAACAGAAACTCGATGTCCTGAAACTAATTAGTACCGTATGGCAATATAACATCAAGTTTAAATAAAAAGTATTGAACAATAGCTTTAAAAGGTCACTCCTAACTTTGAGGTGTCAAGTGTTTTGCTAAATCAGTGAAGTCTGATTAGTAGTGTCAGACCTCAATCCTGCCAGTACTAATATGTGTACTTAACTTTAAGCATGTGAGTATTCCCATTGATGTCAATGGGCTTATTCTTGTTAGGGCTTTATTTTGTTTTGTTTTTTTCATTTTTCCTGCTTTCCACTGTTGTTGACTTACTGAAAATGACTTGCTATTACTTTCTAATAAAGTTTGTGCAAAATCAGGGGACAAGCACAAGAAAGGGTTAGTCCTGGCTTACATTCCTTTCCCAGCCTCAAGCAACAATACTGATCTATAGAATATGAATAGAGGGAAGAATGTTATAAGAATAATTTACTATTCAGCATGAACAATACATGAAAAGAATAATTTACATCTCATCACACACCTCTAATTATAGAAATATAAAAAGAAAAGACTTACAGGCTGTGTTGCTAATTATTTATATACCTCATCAAAGGCTCACCACTCTTACTCACAGTAAGTGTATGACTCACAGTAATCTGATTCTTAACCCACCTTCTTGGCCTTCCTTCCCCCTCCCCCAAGGATTGTTAAGTAAAGGCAATTGGGTTCTTACACACTTCTAAACCTACCAGTTAAAAGAAATAATTGAATTCATAACCACAGTGCACCTTAAGATTAATATATTATGGACACAGAAATGCTTGGCATTCACTTCTACTTGCCTCTTTCTCCACTGCACACTGGAAAGCCCAAGAGTAAGACCCTTAAATCCACTTTCCTGGTCTCCCACTGCACAACTGATTGCTGCCAGCATTTCATAAAATGATGTTGAAATTGCACATTTTAGTGACTGAGCATGACTTTCATATGAATATTATCATTTATAATCCTATATGAAAGAAAACATAACAATTAAAATGAAATGAGGAAAGATAAAGATAAGTACACTTTAAAGCAACATTCATCATATTATGCAACACTGTTTTTCATCTATTCACTACTTTATCTGGTGAAAAACTAAATAAAGGAGAAATAATCCTTTGAAAATAGGAAAAGAAGATAGTCAGAACCTATCATGTCTCACACACATACTACACAGTAAAACACCTGAAATTGACATTAGGCAGCTGTCACATATTGGATATGATGGACCATTGTTCCATTCTGGAATGACAGATCACATTGTCATGTTTTCAAAGAGCTCTTATAGTGAATTCAAATAACAGGCCACATCATCACTTTCCTCCTTCAACCTGTTTAAATGTAATGGGTGTTGGAACATTTTTTATAGTGAAATGAAAATAAGAAAGAAAAACTTGTAGCACCTTAGAGACTAACAAATTTATTTCAGCATAAGCTTTCGTGGGTTAGTACCCACTTCATCGGATGCATGGAATGAAACATACAGTAGACAGATATTTATACAGTCAGAGAAACATGATAAGGTGGAGGTGCATAGACCAACCTTAAGAGGCTAATTAATTGAGAGGAACCATAACAGCAGGGGAAGAAAAACCTTTGAACTGATAAACAAGATGGTCACACAGGTGTGAATGAGGATCGTTAACTTAAGGGAAATAGATTCAATTAACGTAATGGCCGAGCCATTCGAGGTCCTTATTTAATCCTGAGGTAATGCAATCTAGTTTGCATATCAATTCGAGTTCAACAGTTTCTCTTTGAAGTCTGTTTTTCGAGTTAATCTGTCGCAACACTGCTACCCTCACGTCTGTCAGTGAGTGATTAGGGAGGTTGAAGTGTTCTCCTACTGGTTTTTGAATGTTATGATTCCTGATGTCAGATTTATGTCCATTTATTCTTTTGCGTAGAGACTGTCCGGTTTGGCCAATGTACATGGCAGAGGGGCATTGCTGGCACATGATGGCATATATCACATTGGTAGATGTGCAGGTGAATGAGCCCCTGATGGTGTGGCGGATGTGATTAGGCCCTGTGATGGTATCACTTGAATCGATATGTGGACAGAGTTGGCATCGGGCTTTGTTGCAAGGATAGGTTCCTGGGTTAGTGTTTTTGTTGTATGGTGTGTGGTTGCTGGTGAGTATTTGCTTCAGGTTGGGGGGCTGTCTGTAAGCAAGGATTGGTCTGTCCTCCAAGATCTGTGAGAGTGAGGGATCATCTTTTAGGATAGGTTGTAGATCTTTGATGATGCGCTGGAGAGAGAAACTGTTGAACTCGAATTGATATGCAAACTAGATTGCATTACCTCAGGATTAAATAAGGACCTCGAATGGCTCGGCCATTACGTTAATTGAATCTATTTCCCTTAAGTTAACGATCCTCATTGACACCTGTGTGACCATCTTGTTTATCAGTTCAAAGGTTTTTCTTCCCCTGCTGTTATGGTTCCTCTCAATTAATTAGCCTCTTAAGGTTGGTCTATGCACCTCCACCTTATCATGTTTCTCTGACTGTATAAATATCTGTCTACTGTATGTTTCATTCCATGCATCCAATGAAGTGGGTACTAACCCACGAAAGCTTATGCTGAAATAAATTTGTTAGTCTCTAAGGTGCTACAAGTTTTTCTTTCTTATTTTCATTTTGCTGACACAGACTAACACGGCTACTACACTGAAACCTATCATTTTTTATAGTGGGGGTTCTGCTAATGGAAAGCATGTACTTGGTGTTTATTACTACTTCAAGCCACGGGGTTCAGCAACACCTTAGTTCCAGCACCACTGGTTATGGGGGGAGGCTAAGGGGGATACCTGCCACTATTTATAAAGCAGCAAGTAAATGGCAGAATGTTCCTATTTTTCTGTGGAACTGACTGACCCTCATTCTCTAAGAGAACAGTTTGCTGCTAATAGCAGAAATAAACAACAGATGGCCTGAGGGGAATTTTTGTAATAGGTTTTTACTTAACAAAAATCTGTGGCTTAAACTAGGTCATTGTTAGGGGGAAGTGAGGGCTACCAGTGTTCTGACTAGTTTCGATTAATTGGTGAGACCACCAATCCTGCTAGGACTGTTTTGGCTGCCCCAGGAAAAACATGCCGTAAAGGAAAAGGCTGGAACGTATACAGTTTGTTTTAGTAGTAATCTCACTCTCTCCAGGACACTTTTTTTTTTTTTGTTGGTTGCTACTAATAAGTACAGCACAAATACAAGATCCCTGGACAATTTCTGAAAACAGAGCAATGGAACAGAAATGTTAAGATCATATGATATCAAAACTCATGGAATAAGTGTGACCTGTTAGTAAATTACCATAGCTGTTTTCAGCCCTTTAACCTGTTTGTTATAACACATGTCTTGTCGGAAACTAAGACTTAGGGGTGGAACCCCTTCTTTGACTCAGACAAGTGGGCCTAACTATTGCAAAGAATACTGCATGACACTACTCACACTGCTTCCATCCCTTTGCTTTATGAACACAGGTTCAGTTGCCTCCCACACATAATATGTGAAGTACTCTTATTTTGAGGTGTGATTTACTATTTTAACTGCCTGCCACAAGGGACCACTGCTATGCAGAGGAAGGCTGAGTGCTAAACTGACTGCTGGACGGCATGGATTACTTGTACTCTGTAGCTCCTCCTTCTTACTCCTTTGCTCTACTCAGAGAGAGGAAGGATGGAAAAGAGCAGTGTCTGGAAGGGAAATGTAGGATGCCATAACCTGGGTAGCAATACTGTTCTACTTTTATAAAGGTTCTTATGCTACCTTCCTTGCTCTAGTGTCTGAGCTGAGTAGTCTCCCCCTCTCTGCCTCCACCCACCTAACCACACACACACATACAGCCCACTTTTGGATGTCCATTGCTCCAAGGGGAAGAGAAGCAGGAACAGAAAAATGTGGAAAAGAAAGGGGAGGTGAGGGGACAACAGGTGATCAAACCAATTGGGAGCAGAGATGAGAAATAGAGCACAAATAAGAATGGAGTTTCTTCCTGAGTAGAGACTATTCTATTGGCAAACTGCAATAAAGTGAGTAGCAAAGGAAGTAGTTGATGGACAGAATATCCAAATGCTCCACTAGTAGTAAATTAGAAAATGCAAATTGTGGAAATCTTGGTGTATCAGAACACTTTAATATTGATAGCTTCCGAGGAAAGAAGACCTCCTCCAGTAAGAAATAGCTGGTATAGAAAATGTCAGGATGTAAAGATAGAACAAGTAATTAATGTTGATTGGTGTCCTCATAATGAGGAACCTGGGCTAAAGCATATCTGACGGAAGAACCACATTGAGTGCCAGGGTAAAGGAAATGATAATATGCATGCAGAATATATACTTTTGTGGGAACTCCTCCAAACGTTAGTCCAATACAAATAAATAAAAATCACTTTAGGAAATTGGAAAAATGAACTAAAGACAGAAGCATAAGTGATCTTCACAAAGATCCTTCTGAGGCCAAGTGCAAAGGAAGGAAGAGGCTAGTGCTGGAGACCAACCAATGAATTTAGACAGAAATGTTTTGGAGTTACAAAATATTGAATCAACTTCTGCTTGAATTTGATGGTCTCCCAACAGATCAACTCATAACTGAATAGCTACCCTCATCAATATGAACAATTGCTGAATGCTTCTTCTGAATGGACCACCCCCTGCCAAGACCAAGGTACTTGCAAAAAGCACTCTTTCCCTAGTAGGACAAGGCAAGGGGACAAGTGTGATGTTACACCCCATATTCTTCATAGAAATATGGTTATGATATGAATATGACATAACTAAGATATACTTTATGCAAGGTGGCTCATGTAAGATATCATTGGAAAGGTTATGATTTACTGAACATGATTATCCAATTTGTATGCATGGATCATTTCTGTATCAGAAGGCTGGGGAGGGAGTTAATCTGGACTCTCCTCCATTGCCTACCCAAGAAGAAAGACTGCTGAAAGTACCTGAGGGGAAAGGCAGGGGTGAATCCAGACTGAGACGGGTCCAGTCTGTAAGAAGAGATAACTGGAATTGTAAGCTACAGAAACTCTGCAACCTGCCTAATTCAACATTTAAGATGAGAAATGACATTTTGTAACCTGTTTCTTTAGTGAATCAAGCTTAGTTTGAGAGTTTTCTTTTATTTGCTTAGTAATTTTTTTTTATAGAATAGTTACTACCTGATAGTGATTAAGATATAGAGTGAGCATGATGGAAATTTGGTGGGCTGAAATGTCAATATAGACAGCTATAAATCTCCATAAGAGAGAAAAATGCAAGAAGAGGTGGTAGTGTGTGGGGTTATGTGTCAAAACTATTTACAATGATAGTTACAATTCATCAGTGAATAGGGTGCTGTTGAGCTCATTTGTGTAAGGAAACTTTCCATTTTTTCTTTTTTCTTGTACTACCAAGTTTCTCATGACATCAGGGGTGAGAAACTAGTCATTTGGGGGGAAAGTGTGTGTATGTGTGGGGGGCGGGCAACCTGGGGCAGAGAGTCAAAGTAAATGCAAATGTTAATAATTGCTCCCAGGAAGTCTCATTTCAGGTCAGCAAGTGTTTGTGTGATGCTTGAAGAAAGCTTATGGTTCTGATGTACTGCTTGTGTGTTTTGATTGATCAAAGGAAAAAGACTGGATATTTTTTTCTCGTGTTCTAAGTTTAATGAACAAATGGCATTCCTGTTTATGAAAATTAGAAAGTAGATAAATAATGAATTACCTTAAATTACAGAGCTCTCCTAGCTCTAGAAAGCAGGCGTATACAGCATAATGTAATATTTATTAAGGGTTGGCTTCCTACAAAGCGAGCATTTCAACAATTACCACTATAATAAATAAAGTTGTTGATCAATAATATAGAGCAACTTTATTAGTGTAAAGCAGAGCTGGGACATATAGCATCAGAAATGCATGTAGCTCTAAAAAAAGGTATGATTCAGATGTTTCTGCATTTTGTATGTATTTTACTACCTACATATTCAGCTATAAAGATCAAGCTTTGCTTTGATTCTAAACTGAATGAAAGGAAAATCCTACAAGTATTATCTTTTCATGGAGGACAACAAATCCAGGTCCAAAAGATGAAAATACCTAGAGTGTATCAAGGGCCATTGCTGATTCAAACCTGTTCTTGAAGGCCATTTCTAGAGATGAAAATGGAGGTCAGTTGCTAAGCTTCTATCGTGGGCCCCGTCACTGAGATTTGCCACTATTGGTAGCAATTGCGGTAATATATTCTGTGGTGTGGACATCTATGAGCCATGAACTAGACTGTCAGCTAGCTCATTTCATAGGTCAACAATGCTTATGATTGTAATATCTGAAAACCAAATCATTGTATAGGTATATAAACATGCAGTAATGGCAGAAATCCTCACTGAGGTTCCTTTCCTGTAGTCCTTGCTCAGGGGAAACTCCCATTAAAGTCAATAGAAGTTTGTTGAAATAAGGAGTACTGGCCTGTTCTTTGAAAGTATTTGAGCATATAGGGATAACAATACCATGCCTAGGTGTTTTGAAAATCCCACTAGACTCTTAACTCCCATTAAAATCAAGTGGAGGAGGTATGTAGGCAAAGCTTAATTTAAGTCGGGGCTTGTCCAGGGGCTCAGTCCAGGCTGCAGCCCCTGCCATGCAAGGTGTGACCTTGCGTGTATGATTCATGTGAGCTCATCCTGTGAGGAGGATGCCATCTTTATTGGCGGAGCCCCAGCACCCCTTTCCTTACAACTTAAGCACTATACCTAGGTGTCTACTAGGCACTTATCTTTAGGCACCTGAATGCTTTTAAAAATCTGGCCATAAGTCTTTAAAACAAAGCTCTTTTTATGTAACTTTATTATTATTATTTTATTTTATTATTTTGAAATCTAAAGGTTTAGTTGAACTGATTAAGAAAATGGGCTTTTTCACTTAAGTGAATAATTAAATAATTTTAAAAATTGCCTCTGATCTGAGACTAAAAATGAGAGACTTAAACTCCAAGGGTAATTTGTTTGAAAAGTTTTCAATGTGTGCATATACCGTAAGGGCTTTTAATGGAAGTGCCTTCTCAACTATAATTATAGCATTGCTAATATGGTGATATAATACATTTTAAACACCGATTGATTGAAAATATGTAAAGCAGTTGCTAATGGCATGGAAACTGAAATGTCATTTTATAATTATAATTAGTTTAGCTCCCAAAGTTGACCTTTCTCTGTGTGAACTTATATAGTTTCATAAAGTGCTAATAGTTTTTTTTAATGTTTACTCTGACTCTGCTCATGTTCTACGAACAACAGTGCATTCAAACAAGATTTGATACAATTCCTTTAAGTAGAAATATTAACTTATTCCTCAATTGAGAACTACTGAAAGACCAATTTCAATGCGTCTATTTTTCTGGAAGTTAAACAATTATATTAAAGGGAGTAAACAGTAAGTGTTAATCTAAAAATACCATATAAAACAGATGAAATGGAGGCTAGAGGGATGCTAATAAATTTGCATTACATGGCTTTTAACTCCTCAGACCCTCTGTTTTGCTAATTGTATAGTACCTTTGAGGGAGTAGGCTATAGAATCATAGGGGATAGTTTAGTAGTCTGTGCCTTAACTGTGACATGTTACAAGTGTAAATTGTCCTTACTCACCTGAGTAGTCCCATTAAAGGCAAGAAAAGGCTACACGTGTATGTGAGTGAGAGAGAGTGTAAAATATATGCGGATTCAGCACCTGGTATAATTAACTCCACTTCCTGGAATCTCAGTTTCAAATCCACCGGGTCAGCTCATCATTAGGCCTTGAGATATTAGATATATATCACAAAACATGCAAATTATTGTGCATGTTTTTTAGATGCTGGATGGGAACCATAGGCCCACTCAAGCCAAGGGAAGTAGTACCACTGGCTTCAGTGGAGCCAGGATTTCACCCCAGGTCTTTTCTTTGCTATGTGGCCATTGAAGATCCCATAACATTTTTTGTAAATGCAGGTGGGTTGCCCTTAACTAAAGTATATTTATCCCTACTATTCTGTGTTCTTTTTACCTGTTAGTTGCCCTCCTCCATCCTGGGGGTTGTGAGGGAGAGAGGTTGACACTTTGTAGAGGAACAGAGGTGGGAGGAAATTCAAGAGGAATGGAGGGAAAGAGACCTGATAGAAAGGGAATACCAAGGGGCTGCAGAGACAGAGGGGAAGTTTGTGGGGAACAACAGAAATGGGTGGTCATGGGAGAACAAAGAGAGGATGAGGGGGCAAAGAGAGGGGAAATGTTAAGATGTGGGATGTAGGTTCTCAAGGGAATGTGGAACAAGGATGAGAGGGCCTCTCTGTTATCCTGAGGAGACAAATCAACCATCTGTATGCAAAAAATATTGTGAGGAATGGGCCTGATGCTGCACCCCAAAATAACACTGGTCTACAATTTTTGAGAAGTGGTCTGCTTCAGAGATAAAATGTGCTATTTAGTATGTATTTTGATGTGCTGAATTCAAATATGAGAATTAAAACAACTGATTGGCTACTGTTTCTAAGATATTTAAGATTTTACATTTTATGTCTATGTATATTGTGTAGATAGTAGAGTTTTAATCATAAATTGTAAACCTAGGTCTTTTCATGTGTTTATGGTTGCTTTACATGATACTATTTCACCTGTCCTGTTTATGTAACACTTTTAAAAATCAGCAAAGGGGTTCTATAAATAAAATGTATTATGAAACAAAAGGCAAAAAACTATGATGTACATAGTTTAGTCCTATTCAGTGTCTACTCGGCGCTTCTTGGCTTGTCTCTTGTATTCATTAAATGGAGCATCTCTTGTCACTGTCCAGCAATAGTCTGCAAGCATTGATGGGCTCCATTTGCCCTGATAGCGTTTCTCCATTGTTGCAATGTCCTGGTGAAATGGCTCGCCGTGCTCGTCGCTCACTGCTCCACAGTTCGGTGGAAAAAAATCTAGATGAGAGTGCAAAAAATGTGTCTTTAGTGACATGTTGCAAGCAAGGCTTTTGTATGCCTTGAGGAGGTTTTCCACCAACAACCTGTAGTTGTCTGCCTTGTTGTTTCCGAGAAAATGTATTGCCACTAACTGGAAGGCTTTCCATGCCTTTTTTTCCTTGCCACGCAGTGCATGGTCAAATGCATCATCTCGAAGAAGTTCACGAATCTGAGGACCAACAAAGACACCTTCCTTTATCTTAGCTTCACTTAACCTTGGAAATTTTCCACGGAGGTACTTGAAAGCTGCTTGTGTTTTATCAATGGCCTTGACAAAGTTCTTCATCAGACCCAGCTTGATGTGTAAGGGTGGTAACAAAATCTTCCTGGATTCAACAAGTGGTGGATGCTGAACACTTTTCCTCCCAGGCTCCAATGACTGTCGGAGTGGCCAATCTTTCTTGATGTAGTGGGAATCTCTTGCACGACTATCCCATTCGCAGAGAAAACAGCAGTACTTTGTGTATCCAGTCTGCAGACCAAGCAAGAGAGCAACAACCTTCAAATCGCCACAAAGCTGCCACTGATGTTGGTCATAGTTTATGCACCTCAAAAGTTGTTTCATGTTGTCATAGGTTTCCTTCCTATGGACTGCATGACCAACTGGAATTGATGGCAAAACAGTGCCATTATGCAGTAAAACAGCTTTAAGACTCGTCTTTGATGAATCAATGAACAGTCTCCACTCATCTGGATTGTGAACGATGTTGAGGGCTGCCATCACACCATCGATGTTGTTGCAGGCTACAAGATCACCTTCCATGAAGAAGAATGGGACAAGATCCTTTTGACGGTCACGGAACATGGAAACCCTACCATCACCTGCCAAGAGATTCCACTGCTCTAGTCTGGAGCCCAAAAGCTCTGCCTTACTCTTGGGTAGTTCCAAATCCCTGACAAGGTCATTCAGTTCACCTTGTGTTATGAGGTGTGGTTCAGAGGAGGAGGATGGGAGAAAATGTGGGTCCTGTGACATTGATGGTTCGGAACCAGAAGTTTCCTCCTCTTCCTCTTCCTCGTCTGACTCAAGTGAGAATGATTCTGGTGCATCAGGAAGCGGCAGTCCTTCTCCGTGGGGTACTGGGCGTATAGCTGATGGAATGTTTGGATAATGCACAGTCCACTTTTTCTTCTTTGACACACCTTTCCCAACTGGAGGCACCATGCAGAAGTAACAATTGCTGGTATGATCTGTTGGCTCTCTCCAAATCATTGGCACTGCAAAAGGCATAGATTTCCTTTTCCTGTTCAACCACTGGCGAAGATTTGTTGCACAAGTGTTGCAGCATATGTGTGGGGCCCACCTCTTGTCCTGATCTCCAATTTTGCAGCCAAAAGAAAGGTGATAGGCTTTCTTAACCATAGTGGTTATACTGTGCTTTTGGGATGCAAAAGTCACTTCACCACAAACATAGCAGAAGTTATCTGCACTGTTCACACAAGTACGAGGCATCTCTGCTCACTTTGGCTAAACACAAATGTGTCCCTTTGCAAAATCAAACACTGACAAATAAGAGAGCACGACACTGTATGATTTCTAGAGCTGATATAGGGCAATTTGTTCAGCAGAGTGATGTAAGCTTCGTTATGATTGCATCATCCATGACTTCTAGGAATAATATGATGCAATTCATATCATGTATGACGCAATACCAGCTTCAGATTGCATCATTCATTGTTTTGCCTAAAAAGCAAGTACTGTCCAAACCCAGTCATAGATTTATTCATAGATCCAGTCAAAGATGTATTTTAGTCATTTCTGGTTTAAATTGAGATCCCTTCCCTTTATAACTCACTTATCCTCGGCCATTCCCAAGTCAAGGGTCGTATATACTGACCCAATAGCATGTCTTGAAAACTAGAGCCAATCAACAATTTTAAGCATCATTTTCATTCTCAGTGACCCAGAATTAGTAAAGTTTGACTACATTTATTTCAGAAGCATTTTGGCTGTAGAGCAGAGTAATTGGTGGTCAAACATATCTTGTGATTGCTTCTTTAAAGTACTAGGTCTTACCCCCAACATATCATGATATAATGAGGGAAAGGAAAGTTGAGACGGATGGAGGGATGCATGAGGAATAAGGATCACAGGATTTGATGGCTGGAACATCAGGGAGGCTCTGGTTCATTAGATCAGTCTTCTCTGCTCTTCCAAACACAACATTGTTAATCTATCACTGTTTTTATACATTTCTTGGCATTTGGGGACCTCTTTTTCTGTATTATTATCAATATTTCATTAGTACCTGAAGGTCCCGATCAAGGGCTTCTGTCTCAAACAATTTGCAATCTCAGCAATCTAAATATTAGTTAAAGGCATTGATAATGCAGACAGACCCCATTTCAGCCAAGTACTTTTGTCTGTGTAAAATTAAGCAAGTGACAAGTCTTATACAAGTCAATGAGACTAAAAGTTATGCTTGTGCGTAAGCACCCTGATTAACCGGAGACATAAAAATAACCTACAATTCATCAGGATGCGTGCAAAACCCTCCACCATCTCAGGGTCCTGTGACCAAAAGCTATGTTAAGTTGGCAACTCTGGAAGACCCACATGCCCACAAATTACTCTTCTCCCTTCCCTGCCTACTTTTGTTACTCTCACAACCACTATGCTTCCAGTGACCCTCCCTCTCTTAAGTTTCTTGCTATGAAATTTTCTCTCTATCTATCTATCTATCTATATACACACACACACACACACACACACACACTTTACAAAATCTAATTATATCTAATTATATATGCTGGTGCATAAGACCCTATCCATATTACAGTGAACTAAATAAAAATCCTGAATCGTGCCACAGAAAAGAACCATGCTAGATACCAGAACATATTTATGTCCCTCCCCCCCCCCCAAAACCCTAATCAAATGTTATGCTCAGATATGGGTCCCGGATCTAAAGTCTCTAGATGACCTGAGTCAATAAGTAATACATTATAACAGGATATATCATGCATTCAGACCTTTAATCCATTCTGACATTGAAGGTACAGATTCCTTTTCCCAGTGTTTCATTGTGCACGTTCTTTCTACTCCCCATACTTTACTCATCATGAGTTCTTATTTGAAATGTTATTCAATGGGCCTTGAGCTCCTGCATTTGCAAATTTACCTCTGACGGCTCACAGCAAATAGAATTTGCCATTTCATCTTCTTCAGCTTTCACCACCCTTCACTCTGAGACAAAAGTTCAAATTTTGTTTATGGAAATCTCTGAGCAAAATATCCAGACTAACACGGCTACCCCTCTGATACTAATGAGAAGAGATTCTGTTTTCTCTTTTGGTAATGGGCTGGATTTGCACCTTGCAATCCAGCCCAACTAAAGCAGGGCAGAGAATAAAATGTGACTCTGAGAGAGTATCTCAGTTTAATTCCTACTTTCCCCTGTGTGCTGGCTCAATAATGCTGTCAACACAACATAGGGAAGGATAAGAGTGAAGGTGGTAGCCACCCTATGCTGCTACCTACCCAACTCCTCCTACTCAGGTGGGTGGAGAGTGTCGTAGCAGTCTGGCATTGTCTGCTTTCCGTCTCGTGCAAGGTATGGCTCTCTATGCCTGCTTATTCCCCTGCACAGGAGAGCAGCTGGCCTTGCAACTGAGCCCAGTATAAGCAAACAGCAAAATCTGCACGTTTTGTTTTATGGGCATCAAAGTTTTGACCTATTATAAGGATGCTGAGCTGCTCCAGAGGAGTCATGAGAATGGAGCCACTTTCCAAGCCATCACTATATTACCATTTTATTTAGTGTTATGGGCCAGTAAACCTTCTGAGTAAAATAAGATCCAAAGTATATTTTTGGATTACATAGACTTGAAACAAAAGGAATTGATTTTTTTTTAATATAGAACAAAAATTGTATGCCTTTAAACTTACTACTTTCTCTTGAGGACTTGAACATATGTCCAGAAAAAAATGACTTTCAGCACAGCTAAACTAAGTAGAGTTAGAGGTCATGAAACAAAGCTTTATTGAAGATTTCAAAACAAATTTTTCAGACCACCTAATGATAGTCATAATAATTTGAAGATTACAAGTGCCTTTTGCCAACTCAGGAACTATTGTGAATAAAATTTCAGAGTAACCCAAGGCTGAATTGTAATAGTTGGAATTGTGCATGATGGGCACCTTTACATCCCTCATCCCCGTATAGCTACAGTTCAAGCAGAGGGGCTACATGGATTTCAGGGGACAGCAGAAGGTAGAATACAAAGAGATGTCATGCTGTGAATTGCTGTCATCTGATCTGGGCCCAAATTGCTGCATAGCTGGAAATGAACATAGAGGTCTAGCTCCAAAATATTGAGCAATTCTGCACCTTGAGCCTCCCCCACATTGTGAAGCACTCCATCCCTCTGCCATGGTTGCGCATCCACAGGGGAATCCAATGAGAGTAAAGATGTTGCTGAAGTAGCATTTACAGGGGAATGTGTCTTGGGATGGGGAAACAGCAGAGAACCAGCCACCCTCCTAGAATAGCTCCTGTCTGTGCAGAAGGTGAGATCTCTTTCAGGTGGACTCTGAAGATTTGCAGGTTTGGAAGCAGAACAGGTATACAGTTAGCATACTAAGCTGCTATGCTACTCCTATTTAGACCTCAGCCAGGAGAGGAATTTGGCTGAAGCCCACTGCACTCTGGTGATTCCTCAGCTGCCAAATGGGTCCTTAAGAGCTGTCCATAGCTGTTGAGATTGAGTGACCCAAGACTAAATAGGATCAAGATTGCTTTTACACAGTCCAGCCCTGAGAATGACTCCATTGCATCCTAGCCCTCTCTACTGTGCCCGAGATTCTGAACCATTGTCGTCAAACTATTCCTTCAGTTACATCTCTACAATCACATTAGAGAGTAGTGGCATTACTGGCAACAATGTGAGAAGGAAAGAGCCCAGATTGAGTCCGAAAGCTCAGTTGGAGCTTGCCGGCTAACTATTAGGGGGTGAAAAAACTGCCCTTTTGTTTGAGCCACTTCATTCAGTAGTCTGGTGTGGCACAACACGTCATGCCATGTGTCTGGCTGCTCCTAACATGCCATTGTTTAGTACTGCTCAGTGTTGCCAGCTGCTTTCTACACTACCTGAAACTTCCAGGTGGTTTCCGTAAGTAATCCCAAATAGAGAATGTTACAGTAATCCACCCCTAAAATGACAAAGGAATGAATAACCATGGCAATATTGGCATGTGAAAAGAAAGTATGATTTTGGTGTGCCAAATAGCCTACATGGACACTATCTCCAGAATGGTCTAATGTCTATAGATAGGTCTCTTGTATACACCATGTTTTATCACTGGGCATGTTAAATGATGCAGCAAGACACCTTTTGCAACCATAAAGTGAGGATAGTCACTAATTTTCAGAAGTGCAGAGAACCTACAACTCTGTCTGAAGTCAATGGGAACTACAGGTGCTTGGCATCTCTGCAAATCAGGTCTATAGTGTGGCATGGCATGGCATGACAGATGTGTTGTGCTGTCATCACATCAGGACACTGCCTCAAAGAGACCTGATTGTGTGAATCCATTGTCATTAGCCGGGGTGTACTGAGCTTTTAAATTCACCTCAGTGGTTCCAGGATTAATAGAATCTTGTGACTAAATTCTGAACCAGAGCCAGAACCAAAACCTGAATGTCTTCAAGCTCTTTTCCTATCTCCCACAGCTTATGTGTGAAAAAGTATATAGGTTTTTTGAGAAACCTCAAACTTTCACAGAATCTCTCCTATTTTTTAAAAAATATCCAGTTTAATAGGTATCTAAATGGAATCTGACCAAGCATCTAGCAGAAAATAAAAATTCAAGCAACTGATAAATAATCAATGACCAGTCAATGAGGTGACTCTTTGGGGGTTCTCCCAGACCAGTAAAGGGTTCTGTCACTGCCTGCCCTGGGTGCCTCTGTGCTGTACTGTGCAGCTTGGGCACAGAGTCCTCACACCAGTATAGCATGTTCACAAGCCAATGACCTCACTAGGATTTCCACCAACCTGGTTACTCCTTATAGGATGACACCAACAGCCTTTTCAGCCCTGAGTCTCCCCTGCAGCGTTGACTCCCTCTCACTGGACACTCTCAGAACTTACGTTCACTGCCTCCAAAGAGAGAGCACAAATCAGCCTGTTAGTTTAGCTGAGGACTTCACCCTTCAGCTCAATACACAGCACTGAGATGGTTTTGCAATTAAAACAAGAATAAATGTATTACCAGGGAGGAGATATTTAAGTGACAAGAAGATATGGTTACAAGAAAACAAAACATGCATCCTAGTGGCTCAACCTTAACTTCAGCAAGTTACTATCTTTGGTTGAATACGTTTGTCACCTATAGTCAGTTCCAACTATTCTTGGTTTTCAAGCCATAAGGATCCACTTTTCATGACATCAAAAGGAACTGCTCCCCTTTATCCCCTGGGTGATGGATGCCAAAATGGCTTTCTTTCTCTGCTGTATTTCCCCAAGTCTATTGTGTCTATTTCAAAAGCCAGGAAGGCTTCCTGCGGGTGCAGTCTCTGTTCCCCATTGTGATCATTAAATGATTTTCTACTGTCACTCATTTAGCTTGATGGGTTTGTTTACCTTTATGTAGATGTGCTTTTCATTGTCCTCTGAGGTTTTACCTGGCTAAATTTACATTGGAGATACAGGAAGCAGGTGAAACAGCATTGTTTTATTTAGGATAGACTGGACTTACGCACTGCCAGCCAAACACCGCTTAAGAACATATTTCCAGTGCACACAATCCTTTATAAGCCAGTTGGCGTTGAGAGGTTCCCTGGGTCATATGAAGTAATCTTTAAAAATATTTGACAAGAAAAATAAACTTTTTCATTCTGAAGAATTGGTCACCAGAATAGTGTTAATTTAAATTCTCCAGGCTGGTTTAGTATGGCAAAGTGGTACACTGAGCAAGCGTGCTGGAATAATTTGTATAGTGGGGGTGCTGAGAGCCATTGAACCAAACTGTATACCCTGTATATGATGGAAATGACTTCAAGCTAGGGTGATCAGATGTCCTGATTTTATAAGGACAGTCCCAATTTTTGGGTCTTTTTCTTATATAGGTTCCTATTACCCCCCACCCCCTGTCCCGATTTTTCACACTTGCTGTCTGGTCACCTTACTTCAAGCAGGGGGTGCAGCAGCACCCTGCGTTCTAGCACCTATCACACTGAAGCATTCTTGTAACTAAACAGTTTCTTTGGTCTGCATCAAGCTTCTAATTGATTTTCCTTGGTATGTTAACAATTGATTTGACATATTCCAGATCCGGCATGTTGGTCAGTCGAGTTAATTTTTCAGGAAGTGGAATCTTCTGTAGCTCAGGAAAATCATTTGAACAGAATATTGTAGTCCTAAAGCATGTGCCTAATCCAAAAAATGAATGGCTAAGACCATTTTTTCCCTAATATATTTGTCAGAATTATCTACAGTTAAGATTAGGTTTTTGAATCATTTTTTACTGTGAATAGAAGGTGTTTTATCTCTTTTCCCAAGGTCTAATTAGGCCATTAAATCATACTCTGGAAAGGAATGGATAAATACTTTCTGATTCTACGCCATTTGACTTACTTGTTCTATAAATAAAAGGACTATGGATGATATATACAGCAAGTGGTATTGTATTGGATTCAATGCCTCTCATTTATATTACCCATACATGCATAGTATTATTGATCTTCAGGAAAATAACTCATGAATAAATATACACAGCTTCCTGCACACGAATATGAAAGAAAAGAGAGGCAATAAGTATATCAAAAAGACTACAAACCACTTGGAGGAAGAACAGGGCCATTTTAGAAGCAGAGCACAGATAATAATAACTTCTCACTTTCAATACATTCTACAAATATTAATTAATTCTCAAAATACATCTGAGCTCCATAACAAAGTATTATTTTCATGTTACATATGGAAATCTGGAGGCAGAGTTTCAGGGCCTGCAGGTTATTCACTCAGTACACCAAATATATTTGAATAAACAAATAGTTTAAAAGCCATAAGCAATGATTTTTGCAGCCTTTTTCTATTTTGTTTGTTTCCTGTGCATTTCAGATATGCTTTGATATCGCTGAACAGAACCAATGTTTCCCCTAACTCCACCCCCTATTTCAGAACTTTACACCATAAATAGTTACAAGGATAGGTAGTAAGGGGAACTGCTGCAATATTTTTCCTTTGAATTATCTTTCCTGTTGGATTTCCTAAATGTGATATTTTGTCAAAGCCAAAATGTTTAATGGAAACGCATCAATTTCAATGAGGTTTTCAGCAGCAAGGTTTCTTCATCCAGAGTGGATGCTCTGGTCACTTCCAGAAGGAGATGAATTAGAAAACTGAACTTTTTGATCTGAGAACAGACACTCTCACATAATTCCATTTCACAAAGAGATTTTATTTTTGTTCCAGTGTGGAATGATTACACACTTTGAAACCCCAAAACTTGGCATGAAACAGAGTTATTTTCCTCACAGCTCTGATTCCCCACTGTTTCTTGACAGGCTGTAGCATGGAGCATAAAAGACACCCATTCCCACTCAGGGGACAAAATGTCCCTTTCTTCTCAGCTCTCTTCCTCTGGGGAAAGTGAGACATGGTCCATGCCGAGGACACAAACCCTACTCACTCAAACCTGTGTGGAGGAGGAGGAGGAGACAAAGACCATACCGAAGGATATGGTCTTCCTTGCTCCCACCTCAGACTTTGTCTAACTATACTTCCAAAGAGCGACTTTATCAGCACTGTCAATCAGATAAATTTAAACTAAGGCATAGTACAGCGTTTTATGATTCCCAAGAATTAGTAACTTCAAAATACAGCAGCAGACCCCTGTACAATTCAATGGGGTTTCTTACTAGTAACAACTGTTGGTCCTTCAAATCTTATTGAGTATTCACTTACAAAAGGAAACTGGCAGTCTAACAGATGGCTCAGATTTTAACTTATTTCTGATGACTTGTCATTGCAATTATAATTTTTAAAGAGGATGTAACAATTTCCCCTCATAATTATTTAGGAAAATATTCTGGTAGCATAAATCAACAGGGAGAACTGTAAATCCTAGAAAAAAATACTCAAAAATGCTATTACTTGTAATGCCGTTGTACCCATAAGAAATGCAGAAACATTTACTTAAACACACACTGACATTTCCCAACCCACAATTAACTGGTTTGCTTGCAGAAATGAAGGGTTTTGTGCATACAAACACTAAAATGGTCTGTTTGTAAATTTAGTCCATAGCTAGAGCTACACAAAAACTTCCTGCTATGGACTTTCGCCAGGTTTGATGAAATTTTTTATGAGAAATTTTTTATCCAAGCCGGTTCATGGGGCTTCACACCACTTGAGCTTTGCTTAAAGTTTCAACTTAATTTAAATTCAAGATACCACATGCGCACACACACAAAAGTCAGGGGAAACTGCCAAATTTCATTAAGTTTTAGGCATTGCCTATGGATTTACTCAGGTTGACTCCAAACTGGAAGTGGACATAATGGAAATTCTAATTTATGGGAGGAAGTGAGATGAATTATAGTCACTGCCAGGAAGACAGATTGAAAGAAACATCTGTTGTGTTTATGTATTATGGCCTTACAGCTAGGGAAATCTGCCCTGAAAAATAATAATGCTCTCTAGGACACAGCAAGGAAATTGGTGCTCTTAGCATTTTTATTAAAAGAAAAAGATGACAAATTTGTCACTCTGCTCCCTGTTTACTTCCCTAACTGCACAAAAATGTTGATTTTCTTTGTGATAGTCTTACCAATCACAATTTTTTTTAAAAAAAATCATGTGATAAGACCCTCCCCTCCAAAAAAACCCAAAACAAATAAAAATCAGAAGCTAGACCCCCAAGTAACATGATTTTTAGGCCAAACTTCAGATATTTGAACTCTTAGTAGAAAAGCCTCCTATGTGTGTGCACACACATGTGCATTTCATTATGACAATAACCTTACATGGATACAAATTGGGGGTAGGGAGTGGGTAGGAGGTGTCCTAATCTTCCTCCTGACAGGGACATCACTTTCCTTGTGCTAAACCTCGGTGTGATATCCTGTGCCTATTTGATCCTTCCCTTGGCACACAGTAGCGCTTCCAATTCATCCAACAAGATTCAAGCCCTGGGCTCCAGTCTTCTTGCCCCACAGGGCAACAGCTCATGCGCCCCCTCTCAGTGAAGAATGTGGCTCATCATATCAGCTGATACATAGAGAAAATTGGATATCATATATAGGTTTATTTCATAGTGATTTGTGGGGATATTTTCAAATTGCTACTGGGAACATAGATTTCTAACTAAAGATTTCCTTTCTATTAAGAGGCTCTTATTCATTTTGACTGAGATGGTTTACTGTGATGAGTTTCTGCTGATTAAAATAGTTCTCATGAATGTCAAGTGCTCTGCTTAGAATGGCAAGGTAGTTAATTTCACTGTAGTGGAAAAGAAGCTGCAGGAATTTAAGGTATGTCCATTTGCTTATCAAATATTCCTTAGCAGGCCCTATAATTCCATAATATTGCAGTGTTGTAGCTTCAATGCCCCCATTAAAATCAGTAAGAGTCATATGTCTAAAATTCTGTGAAAATTCCTGCTTAGGTCACTAGGTATTATTATTAGTAATGATATTTATTATTGGTGCTGAGGTAGTATCCAGAGGTTCCATTCATGATTGGGGCCCCTTTGGGCTAGTTGCTGCACAAACAAATAGGATGACAAGGCTCCTGCCTGAAAGGCTTACTGAGAGGTATGCCGAAAGAAATCAAAATCACCTTTGTAGTATGAATGTTAATATAATCTCATATACACAGTAACCAGTCTAATTTCCCTCCAACTTCACAAACCCTAGAATTAACAGCTATTGCCCACAGAGCTCTCATGGTCTCTTTATTCCCAGCCTAGCCCCCAAGCAGGGGTGGAGATTAGGAGGCAGTAAACCAGAGGCAAATCATGTCATGCTCCCCTCCCTTGCCCCCAGATTTCTGCTTTTCATTTAGCACAAAGGTTTTCAAACGGTAAGGCTTCCTCCCTAGGGGGATGCACCCCACAGTTTGAAAACCATCACCTGTTGCCAGGAGCTGATGGAATGGAAAGTGGCGGAAGCTGCCCGGCCTGCTCAGGCCTCTGGCTCTCCACCCTAAGGGAGCATGCTCTACAGTTTGAAAACCTCTGTGCTAAATGGAAGGCAGAAATCTGGGGGGGACTCATGGGCTCACGTGACCCCCCACACATAACCTCTGGGGTCTGGGGGTAATGCCCTCCATGTCCCCTCTCAACCTCCACCCCACTCAGAAGGCTGGGCTGGCAAAAAAGAGCACAGGCAGGGGCACTCTATATACTCATGAACCTTGGAAACACGTTCTACAGTGGTTTGTATAGCAACAGAGTATACTGTGGGTTGGGCAGGAGTGTGGCTAGTGGTTTTGGGCATACCCTTTGTAGAGTGGAGCATCAGTTTATGTCAACTACTGTCCTTAATATCCTGTAGTCATGGCTCAAGTGCAGTGCCATCATGGATTGGATTTACACACATTTATTTGAGTGCACTGATTGATCATTTGGGCTGTGTACTCTTTCCCCAATCATTGTTTGCATTGTTGTCATTAGCATGACCTCATCACCCCCCACCAAATGAATAACCCTTTCAAATTAACTTTTCCAAGTTGTCTAGAGCACTTTTGCCCAACGTTGTTTGACTGCTTGTTCCCAGTTCTACAATATCTGTGTAAACCCTGGAAAATTCAGTTCTACTTACAGATACATATACATGTGTCGATGAACAGCAGATTAGGCTGGATCAGTAGTCATAATATGTTGACATGACACATCACAATGGCTCAGAAGTCAGTGTAGAGGGCTTGACAGAATTAAAATATGGTATTGCTGCTTCTGGAAAAATAAAATGAATAATGTTTTGAATGTACTGTTGCTTTAGCATTCAAATGTATTTCATTAATGAGTCATTCAGTAAACAGCAGATGGTGTTGAATGTAAATACATGAAGATGCCCATGAAGCTGAGACAGAAGGTCAGAGCTCCCAGAGGAGAAATGCAGAAGCTAATAGAACTAATGGCTGGTCCACACTAACCCCGCAGGTCGAACTAAGATACGCAACTTCAGCTACGTGAATAACATAGCTGAAGTCGAAGTATCTTAGTTCGAACTAAACAGCACTTACCGTGGGTCCAGACGCAGCAGGCAGGCTCCCCCGTCAACTCCACTTACTCCTCACGCGAAGCAGGAGTACTGGTGTCGACGGTGAGCACTTCCGGGATCGATTTATCGTGTCTAGACGAGACGCGATAAATCAATCCCAGAAGATCGATTGCTACCCGCCGAATCAGGTGGGTAGTATAGACGTACCCTTAGAGACAGAGGGCCAGGTCCTTAGCTGGTGTAAGTTAGTGTAGCTCAGTTCGTTTCAGAGGAGCTATGCTGATTTACATCAGCTGGGGATCTGACCTAGCTTTCTCCACCATGTCACTCATCTCCACCAGCACTTGTATCAGCTGCTCTGGCCATTATTAGTTACATAATAGTCCAGTGGCATAAGCTGTGCATTATGCTTTGCAGCAAATATTCTGTGAAGACTGGGTCACTGTTCCCCCAGGACTGACAATGTAAATTTATACTGAAAGAATTGAGGACATGAAGGGTGTGGGGATGACTATGATAAACAAAAGAAGAGGGCTAGTGCCCTTCTGGGTCTCTTTCCCACAAGGGAGAGAACATTAAATGCAATTTTCATTGTGGATTTCTTGTTAGCTACTTTGAACATTCATAAATGTAGCAAATGAG
Organism: Macrochelys suwanniensis; assembly: GCA_033296515.1. Taxonomy (NCBI): domain Eukaryota; kingdom Metazoa; phylum Chordata; order Testudines; family Chelydridae; genus Macrochelys; species Macrochelys suwanniensis. The sequence goes on from CM065779.1 coordinate 82,885,723, forward strand.
GTTCTCTTTCAGTGTAAGATTATCCTCACTAGTCTTTAGAGAAATAAGTATCAGAGGGATAGCTGTGTTAGTCTGGATCTGTAGAAGCGACAAAGGGTCCTGTGGCACCTTATAGACTAACAGAGGTATTGAAGCATAAGCTTTCGTGGGTGAATACCCACTTCTTCGGATGCAAGCAGTGGAAATACCCTAAAGCTTTCTTCAGGCATCCGTCCTCTTCATACAGGTTAGGTCATTCAGTCAGGGAGCAGAAACCCTACAAAGTAATTTAGAGGACTGTTCTCACAGACTGAGATCAGAATATTGAATTTTCAGTGGATGCACAAACTATAAACAGGTTTCAGAGCGGTAGGCGTGTTAGTCTGTATCAGCAAAAACAATGAGGAGCACTTGTGGCACCTTAGAGACTAACAAATTTATTTGGGCATAAGCTTTTGTGGGCTAAAACCCCCTTCATCAGATGCATGGAGTGGAAAATACAGTAGGAAGATATATATATATATATACAGAGTACATGAAAAGATGGGGGTTGCTTTACCAATTCTAATGAGATAATTCAATTAAAGTGGGCTATTATCAGCAGGAGGAAAAATCACGTTTGTAGTGGTAATCAGGGTTGCACATTTCAAACTGTTGACAATAAGGTGTGAGTAACAGTAAGGGAAAAAATAGCATGGGGAAATAGTTTTTAGTTTGTGTAAAGACCCATCCACTCCCAGGCTTTATTCAGGCCTAATTTGATGGTGTCCGGTTTGCAAATTAATTCCAGTTCTGCAGTTACTCGTTGGAGTCTGTTTTTGAAGGTTTTTTGTTGAAGAATTGCAACTTTTAGGTCTGTTATTGAGTGTCCAGGGAGGTTGAAGTGTTCTCCGACTGGTTTTTGAATGTTATAATTCTTGACATCTGATTTGTGTCCATTTATTCTTTCTGTATTGGATACTGTACTCTTGTGGGTAAAATTCTCCCTGAAGTCAGTCCATATTTGGAGATGGAGGTTTAACTGTTTGTTTATGCTATTTATCGCATATGTAAACAACTACCTTATCAAAGTGCATTCTAATCCCTCTGGCTCACAGATACAGGACCTACGCAGTTTTGAACACCTGCCTCATACTTCTGCTGTGCTCCACAAAATTGCATCATGGTCATACACAACTTAAAAGGTCAAATTTACAGTTCTACTTTGCCCCAAATTATAGCTTTGTTATTGCTTGTAAAATGGAGAAAGAGAAAACTGTGGGAATACAAGTTTGTAAAAGTACTCGGGATTGTTATTAAATTTAAGATCTGTTATTTCTTTCCTTTCTTGGCAATGTGAAAAGTAGGTAATATCTCATCAGTAAAAGATACTTCTTTTGGAATTAATCCAAAGCCATCCTTTTTGTAAAAATAGATACCTGCACTTGATACGGTACTGAATTTTGGTAATAGATCAGTGATACTTAAAGGGGGGAAAAAATAATCGAGTGGGTGGCTGGAAAATTTCTGTGTTGTGTCCTTCCAATGTTTCTTCCACTTATTCCAGAACCCATTATGTCACTGGGTACATTAGGGTGACCAGATGTCCCAATTTTAGGGAACAGTCCTGATATTTGGGGATTTTTCTTATATAGGCTCCTATTACCCCCCACCCCATCCCAATTTTCCACATTTGCTATCTGGTCACCCTCGGGTACATATAGCATGTACTAATGATTCTCTAAGCAACGGCCTCTCATCATGGTGTGGCGGCCATGAATTTCCACAAAGATATTTTCTTTTAAAGTTTCCCATTCCTCTATTTCAATTGTTGACAAAGCTGCAAATATGACAATAGGCTATGGCTGGAATAAAAAAAGAATGCTGAGGTTTCTGTTTTTAAATTTCTAGGGTAAAATCTTGGCCCCACTGAAGTTGATGGAGGTTTTGCCATCCATTTCAAAAGAGCCAGGATTTCACTCTTAATTTTTAAGATTTCATCTTTCAAGAGCAGCAGAAGCAACATCAACAGGGCTGGCTCCAGGCACCAGCTGACCAAGCATGTGCTTGGGGCGGCACCTGGAGGGGGGCGGCGCTGAGGTTTTTTTTTTTTTAATTATTATTTTTTTATTTTAAAAAAAAAGCACTCTTCTCAGTGCCCCGGCCAGAGCAGCGAGGGGCGGCCGTGCCGCGCTCTTCCCGCTGGGGCAGCGGGGACGCGGGTGAGCCACTCTTCCCGCTGGCGTCCCAGCCAGGGCAGCAGGGGGTGGCCATGCTGCACTCCCGGCCGGGGCAGCAGGGACGCGGGCGAGCTGCGCTCCCCGGCCGGGGAAGAGGGGGGCGGCCGTGCTGCGCTCCCCGCCGGGGCAGTGGGGACACGGGCGAGCTTCTCTCCCCCCCGGTGCCCCATCCGGGGCAGCGAGGGGCGGCCGTGCTGCACTCCCCGCCGGCGCCTTGGCCGGGGAAGTGGGGGGCGGCGGGCTGGGCAAGTGGGGCGCCGGCGGCTTTTTTGCCTGGGGTGGCAAAAAAGTCAGAGCCGGCCCTGATCATCAAGTTAGATCCCCTTATTGCTTTTCATGACTAGAGCTAAGTGAACCACAAAGTGTTTACTTCAGTAATTTCCATTCAGTTCTCAGTTTAGCTGAATTTTTACTCCTAAGGGACATTGTAACTTAAAAGAATGTATATGTTCAGATAGATTTACTGACTGAAACTTGAACTTGCTTCTCTTACCTTTCAAAACCTGATAAGGGTGATGGCCAAGATTGTTTCTTTCAAAACACTCACAAACTCAAAAATCCTCTGCCATGACACAGTATGAATAATTTGATAATGCCATATTATCTTGAATCTAATGCTAAACAGTGATTACTGAGTGGTTTGGTGTTCCTTCCACAATGGTAAGCATGTGTGTAAACTTAAATAATAAAATAATTATGAAATTTATTTTTAGACATTAACAGAATTAAATTGTGCAACCTGTACAAAACAATGTATTTCTGACCTAGCCTTCTGAGTCTGGTATTACATTTGAAATATTTGCTCTGTTGGAAAAAAAGTAGTTTGGTAGTCTCTTTCTAGACCATAAGATTATCTGCTTCTGGAAAGCCCACTCCTTTGTAGATTCTGCTATATAGGGACAGGTAGAAAATATCTGTGAAGGTGAGATTTGTGGTGTTCAGGGTGTCCACAGTATCATGTCATTCTGGCAAAATCGTATCCATTCTGATTAAAGTTCATTTAAAAAAATCATTCAAAAAACGTTGAAACACGTTGATTTTTTCATTGTGAAATTACTCATTTTGAAGTTCTTCCTTTTTTATTGAAGAGAGAGAGAGAGAGAAGGGTCAATCTAAATGAAACATTTTGAATTTATTGAAATAAACCACTTTGACCTGAAACAAATATTTTCAGAATTTCATTTCACACACACAAAAAAACAAATATTTTGGTTTTTCATTCTGATTTGAAATGAATATTTGAAATCTCAATGTTTTGTTTTGTGGGATAGAATCCATTTTCCAACCAGCCACTCATGTGGGCTTTCCAAATCTTGCCCTCTCTAATAAGCTATTCAGCTGTGTCCAGGTCTCTCTGCAGAAAAGGAGATACGATTTCCACTTGAGGGCCTTATTTCTGGAACTTCAAATTATGTTTTGTTCCTTTTCAGTGAAGCAGCTGATAGCATATGTGAGTTTAGTAATGGATTAAAGACGGGCAGGCTTAAGAATGTATTTTGTGTTAGTTGTGGCAGCATTAAAAATACTGGGTATTTTCACTGGATATAAGTGAGGTAATGTGGAGAATCTGTGGACAATTTCCCATTTATTGTGCTTCAGCAACTTACTGTTCATGAAAGAGATTAAGCTCATACCAAGGTGCTGGGAAGTGAACCTTTTATAAAACCTATAAAGTCTAAATGACAATTTTGTGGGGAATAGAAAAAAAGATTATTTTTTAAGCATTCGGTCTGTCTCATGGAAAAGCTGACATTTATGTGGTATGTGAACCATTATCCTTTACAGAAATATACAATTATCAGGCTATCTCCTATAGCAGGTCACTCAGCTGGCTCAGCTGTTGGAGGTGGCTCTTTAACTGGCTGGTTAGGGGTATGACACATGGCTAGAAAGGGCTGAACATCCTACAAAATAAATAACTCTCAAAAGACAGGGTGGGAAGATAATGTTTGTGGTTTTGTATATTTACATATGTATGAGTAGGGTCCACAATGTAATCAACAGTCCCTGTCTATGCTGTATTCTGATATTTCAGAGGTCAAAAGAACATGCTAGCATTTAAATTAATTGTAAACACGGGATAGCTTGGTATTCATCTCTCTTTGAAATGTACTGTGAATGGTGGAAGAACAATCAAATGGTCTTATGTTAATTCGCATAGCTCAGTACCAGTGATGGACCTCCTTCAAAGTCATCCTAATTACCTTTTGTTCCCCGAGGAAACCCCAACTTGTCAAAGAGGACATGAAATTGTATAAGAGATCCTTGGGTCCTGATTCTGTCATCTCCAATCCTCTTAGGCTTCGTCAGGGGAAGTTTGAGTCACAACATTGAGGTCCCAGTTATGCTAGTGTGCCCTGAATATGATATTTGGACATTGGACTATAAACTAAGAACCATTTCTGAAAGAACTCTTTGCAACTACGAAGTTCACCGTCTCTGCTGGGAATCTGCACCTCAGTGAATTGAACTCATGTCTGTATGTATATTTATCTTTTAACCATACTCTCTTTTGTTTTTTAATAAATTTTAGTTTAGTTAATAAGAATTGGCTATAGCATGTTTTTGGGTAAGATGTGATACATTCATTAACCTGGGAGGTAAAGTGTCTGATCCTTTGGGATTGGTAGAACCTTTTATTTTATATGATGAAATAAGATTTACAGAAATTGTCATCATATTTGACGTGAGTACCTCGATGGAGGCCTGAGGCTGGATCACTTTAAGGAAAATGTGTTGTTTGGACTTCTGAGTAACCAGCAAGGTAATAAAGAAGCTGTTTTATGCTGGCTTGGTAAATCTAAGTATTGGAATATCCACCAGCTTTTGGGGGTTTGGCTGTCCCATTCTTTGCAGTTCACCCTAATTGAGTGACCACAGCTGGCTCCTCATTAGGACCCCGGTCACAAGGGGCCTATGTTTTTGGAGCTGAATAGAGCAAGTTCAAATCCCAATGTCAGAAGTACTCAGTGTCCTGGTGAGTGAAGTGTGAAACAAGGTTCTGCAAACACCTTGTTTCAGGCTGATTTTTTTCCCCTTTGTAGAATGGTAATGAATAAATGACATTCTATGGTTAGTTAATGCTAAATGGGAAAAGAGAGAGCCACTGATAATTTTCTATGTTCTCAGTGTAAAGAAAAATCACTTTATAGCAATTCAGTATCCATTACTTCTTTAATTAGAGAGAACTGAAAACTACAGTGAGAATGTTCATTGGGGGATAGGTTGTGTGACATACACATGGTCCTCCACCTCTTAGTGCTAATCAGTGCCCAACCTGCACCTTTGATTAGAGTGGTGCAGCTTGCTCCCCCGGTTCATGGCCCAGTGCACTGACACGCTCCCTTGTAGGGATCTGCTCCCTCAAGGAACAGGGGGAGTAAGCATTCCCTAATCGCATAAACTGCTCTTGTGAGTACCATGTTCATAGGTCATGCAACCGCTTTTTGCACATATCACCTGTTTATGTGTTCACAAAGGGGCCACTCACAGTCTGGTACCAGAATTCTAGATTTGATGATGATGCCCCCAGTTGCTCAAAATTAGGAGAGGAGAGGGTAACTCAAGAAATATTGGCACAGAAAATTCCTTTCTTCTTCAGGAAATCAACCATCAAACTGTTTATTCATTAACCCTTGACCTGGTCTAAGACCCACAGGGGTTTGCAATAGAAGGAAGATGGCTTCTGCGGCTGTCACTCCAGCATTCCCCATCCATAGTTCTAGCTTTGTACTTAGTATATAAGAATCATTGTGAATGGAAACATGCTCAGTGCAGTTGGGATTTTAGCAGACAGATTCTGACAATTTATGCTGAGCATGTGCAAACGGCAACTTTCAGAGGCTTAACTCAAACAAATCTGAATGAATTTTTATGAGGACAGGAAAAGACACTTCTCTGACCTCAGGAATATTATCTCTGCCAGATTTCACATTCTTTTTCAATGACATAAAGTGACTAGAGCATTTCAAATAAATGGTTTTTAAAACATTGGCAAAACTACCTATTTTTTCCCTAATCTCTTACTCAGAAATGGTGGAAGCACTTTGACAGAAAGACCCCTTTGCCTGGAAAATTTCAGCCTGAATGGTAAAAGTCCGGCAAAGCTATAAGCAACTAAAAACAGAGGTTTAGGGTGGAAAGTATTACACAACCTTACTATAAGAGTCACCGCTACCTAGCCTCCAATAACTTCACAGAGATGGGTACCTTACAGTCCATCGATAAAAATAAATTTTCAATGTGTGTTCTGCTGAATATACTCAAATTGAGAACACTTTTGTATTATTAAGTATTGTGCTCAGTGATGTACAAACATAAGATGCTGTCCCAGCCCTCAAGCTGGTCACAGTATAGTAAGGATGCAGACAATACAGTACAAACACACTGTAAAGATAGAGATCTCAGGAATAGGAAAATTAAATGACTTGCCTGAGATCACACCAGAAGGCTGTGGCAGAGCCATAAATAGAACCATACACCCCACCCTAGTACCTAAACCACAAAACCATTCTTCCCTTCTGGATTTGGATGATGGGGTATATTTGTAACTAGATGGAAGGTTGGTCTCCTTATTTATGGATGGTCTTTGCAAACTTTGTACTTTCATTTTTGAATTCCAAAACCAAAAAAGATTGTCAGCATAAATCTGAGTTCTTGTGTCTTTAACTAACTGATTTGCATCTGTAAAACAAAATTCAGATTTGCACCCACAATTCCACAGTTGTGGAATTACAGTTGCAAATTTTGTCCGCAAGAAAGTCCCCCCTCACCATCACTTCTGAACATATAAGCCATACATAAAAAATAATAAGTATACACAATTTGTGAATATGTTAAATATTTTTGTTTAATTGTTAACTATTCCTTGTTAAGTTCTCCCTCTTTCATTTTTTTTGCCCTCCCTCTCCATCCTCGTCACTATGGAACTGAAACTGGGCTAGATAATGGTGCTCTGAGACCTCAGCTAGCAAATTACTTCAATAGATCAGAGGGGTAGCCGTGTTAGTCTGGATCTGTAGAAGCTTGCATCTGAAAAAGTGGGTATTCACCCATGAAAGCTTATGCTCCAATACCTCTGTTAGTCCATAAGGTGCCACAGGACCCTTTGTCGCTATTTCAATAGAGTAAATTGCTTGGGGTCCCTGGGAAAATATTTCTCATATTTTAAATGTGTTTAAATCCTGGAATACTCTGTTGAGGAGGAATCTGCTAGAAACTTATTTAGTTCCTGAAGCATATTTCCACTTGATAACATCCATTCTGTATTTCAAAAAGAGGGTCAAATAACAGTGTGTCTGAAGATCAAGGAAAATCTTGCAGGAACAGTACACTGTAAGACACATTGAAGAGGAGAGAGGAATAGGAAGAGAGAAACTTGTAGTGTTAATCGTTTACCCCTTTTGTTTACATTTCTGGTAATGAATGAATAGTTTTCTTTATTTTATATACCTGGTCATTTCTCATGGATGTGGAAAGGCTTGGTTTTTAAATGGGTTGGTATTGGCACCCTTGAGAAAGATGATACATGAGAGACATGCTATTAATTCCAGATGTCCACCCGCTTCGAGAAACTGAAATGAAATTGCCTGACAACATAGTACTGGCCCTGCACCTTGCTTTTGTGAATCTGGAATAATATAAACAAACATTTTCTCAGCAAATTAAAAAAATAAAAGATTTACAAGAAGCCATATGCTCAGATCTGGCAAACTACCCAAACCTGTGGGTATTTGCACTGCAGTTATCTTAAAGTTTATCCTAATTTAATCTTTGCTGTCAGAATATTCAAACACTAATTCATTACTAACTTGTTTTCTCTAAACATGAAAGCCTCCTTAGTGAGCCAAGTTATCACATTTTACTTACTAATTAATGCATTTGGCTATGCTTTAACTATGTAAGGGCAAACTTCTGCTCTGAGTTCTCAATGGGAGATAAGCACAAAGACAGAGAGCACAATGTTAGAGTCAAGAACCTCCATGTGGATATGAGTGATGATGTTCCCTTTCAACAAAATAGTCAAAGAATCTTTTTTTGGGGGGGGTAGGAGGTGGGGGTGGGGAAGAAACATATTTCTTAGCTCCCACGACAATGAGAAAGATATTAAGGCTTTACTATAGCACAGCAGGTAGTGAAATGCATGTTATTGAATTAGTGAACAATAGGTACTTGATACAAGACTATTGAAAAGATTTGAATGTAGAAAGAATGTTATGTGCCAGGAGCTGGCTGTTGAAGATACTCATCATGTGGCCTTAAAGGCACTTAGGTGGTGGTGAGTACTCTTCTGTCTGATGGAGACTCCAGGCAAGCCAACTACACCAAACAGGTCATGCTCGCCATTCAAAACCAAAAAAGTGGAGCATGGGGATGGAAGGGAAGAAGGTTTGGCTTGAGTGGGTTATGGGCAAGAGGAGTGTGCTGTGAATGTTAGCAGAGCTTGAGAGTGCAGGTAAAAGGGCTGGGGCACAGATCTTTAACTGTTAAATAGTGGAATTGTCTCTGCTATTGTATTTGAGGTTGGTTGTTCAAGGTGAACAGGATCTTTTAAAGCTTTGGGTCAGATTTTTTAAGAGATCAGCTCCCATTAGGGCACCTAATAAAGTGTTCATTTTCAAACTTTCTCAGCCCACAGCGTCATCTATTGTTTTCACAAGCACTAAGCAGGGGGCTCACTAGCTCTCACAGTTATAAGACTGTGCCCCTGCCAACAGAAGGAAATATATTTTGAGACCTATCTTTCTCAATAAAATGCAAGTCTGTTTTAAAGAGAAGGATGCAGCAGCCAGGAAATTCCAAGAGTTCAGCAGAGTCTTGTGAAACAGCATGTTCTTACTTCAGGCCTAAGGGAAGAAAAGATCTGTCAGTTTGATATCCATGCTGAGGCCTTGTGGCACTTCCAGCAATGTTATAGCTTAAAGATAAACACTTCAACATTTATCCATATCTGAAGCCTCCATTAACACTAAGCCATCTGGCTCATCTACTTTTAATTTTACCCACCATGCCCACCTTCTATGTCCCATTTATCTTTTCTTCTTCCATTTCCCCATTCTAGTCTCTTTCCTTCTCAGATTCATTTACTTCCCGTCTCCTTTTTAGCTCTGGTTTTCCTTCTTTTGCTTTTCTTCAGTTCCCACTCAAAAATTAACTGCTGCAAAAACACCACTGTATGGATGCTACCATAAATTACTGATTTCCAAGTGTGCACATTTTTGGAGGGTTTGGAGAGGCAGCAATTCCCTATTAATATTTGAAGATGATACTTAGCTACAAAACCACATGGACTAGCAATGGTTGAATCTCTCAAGAATTTTAGGTTTTCTGATGTAGAGAAGCATTCACAAATATGAATGCTTACAAATTCATCTATTTGAGTAAGATTTTGAACAATCTATCCTCTCTATGCTCAACATTAGGTTGAAAACGTCATAAGAATAGGCTCTATTCCTGCCCCCATCTCCCCACGTCAGGATTTATGGTTCTTTAGATTTTCTGTTTTTCTAGAAAAATACTGCAATAAGAGAACCATAAAATACATATTTCAACCTCCAGTGTCAGCTGGAATCAGAAAGCTTACAGGACTGTGATATTATAAAACATTTCCTTAAGAAATTAATTGAACCTAACTGAATCTCCACAAAATTTCACTTCAACTCATCTGGTTATTATTATTATTATTATTTTAATCTAGATTCGTTCACTCATCAGTAGTTGTGATTACAGTTTTTCAACCTATCAATTATTTGAACAGATTAAATACCTATAACCTCACCTACATGTATATTTTGTTTTCTTAGTGTTAGGGTTCTAATTTTTTTTCTAATTACTGAAATTTCACTGCCCATATTATGAGTTAGTTCTTTTTGCTTTCTTCCAAGAAAAATCTTGCTTGTATGCATGAAATGTCAGTAAAATTAGACAAACTGATACTGTTTAAACTCCCATGAGATCATTCAAGTCTCCTAGTTATCCACATGTTTGTGCTGCAATTAATGTAATTTATAAGCTGTGGGCCAAACAAAAGTCTAGAAAGAAAATAGCATGAGAGTTGTGCCATTTCTTGTTTTCTTTCACATTTTGTTAAGACTGGAAATGTACTGCCTGACCTATGGAGAATTCTAACTGACTGTTTTTTCAGGTAGCACAAATTCTCTGCTGTACAAGGTGTCTATTTTTTTTCTTTTTAACTGTTACATTTGTTGAAATTACTAAAGGAAGCTAGAAAAGTTTTACTTCCCACAGGTTTTTGCCACCATTTCTATCAGCTAATGATTGAATCTGCCCCCATTGTGGCTTGTTATTGTTTGATGAAAGTCATTAGCATTCTTAGAGCTACACAGCACATGGCGGAGATACAGTCTCCGTACCAAAGAGTTTACAATCCAAAATATTGGTTTTTCCTTTCTTAGAGTCCAGTCAAGTCATTTTGTATGCCAGCAACAGCAGCACTAACTTAAAATAAAAGAAGGGTCTACCTAGATGTTTTCCTCCTGATTCTGCCTTAGCCATAACCTAATATTTTCTGCCTCATTAAAAACTCTTCAGCTCTTCACAAACTCAGACCTTTTTTGGCCTAGCTGCATGTTCTCAGTTAGGGTGACCAGGTGTCCTGATAAAATCGGGATTTGTCCCGATATTTTGTTTTGGGCACCCCCCCATCTCCACCCTCCAAGTAAAGAATATCAGAAACTCACCCAGGATGTCCCAGTCTTCGGCGGAATTTTGGCGGCGGGTCCTTCACTCGCTGACAGTCTTCGGCAGCACTTTGGTGGCAGGTACTTCGTTCTTCGGCGGCAAGACGTATTACCCACCGCCAACGTGCCGCTGACAACTGTCAGCGACTGAAGGACCTGCTTCCGAAGTGCCGCTGAAGACCCCAGGACGTGCCGGGTGAGTGTCCCGATATTCTTTAGTTACCATCTGGTCACCCTATTCTCAGTGGTCCAGTCCACTTGCACGTAAGCAGATTTTGGCCCTTTTCCTCTCCAACTTAAGATCCCCATCTTTGCCTTTTTTTTTCTGATGTCAGATTTGGGCCTTTATGATGCATTTCTATACCATATTCCATCACACAAGTCTGCCTGACGCTGGTACTTAATGATGCTTATCTGAATCAAAACCTCCAAGCTTCACCAAAACTTCTTGTTATTCTGAAGCACGTGCTGTGGGGGATATATTGTGGTGGTGGTGAAGTATTCATTGTATTCTTTTAACATCCCCTAAATGTATTGCTCCAAATATTCAAAATGCAACACATTAAAGGGAACTAATTTTCGGTCATAATGGGCCGGGTGCAAAGCTCATTGAAGTCAATGGGAAGGGCTTTATATTAAACTCAATGGGTTTTGGATTATGCAGAAAATCAGGACAATTTCCTTTTTCTCTTTCAGGAGCGCCAATGAGTGGATTGCTGTCCACGAGAAATGCTGCTTTGGGTCCCTCCACAATATTTGAGCTTGTCACAGCTTTTGTATAACTTGAGGTGAGCCCCTGATGGCATGAAATCCTATAAACACCCCTTCATCTTCATGGAGAAACACAACGCACATTTAAAATATATTAGGCGTGCGCTGAACACTCTGCCAAGAGCCGACATCTCTAATTGGCAGCTGCTGCTATAGCATGGAAGGTTGATTAGAGATGAGAGAGTAGTAAATTCTCCACAGAAAGGAGCTGTCTGATATTATTAAAAATTACCTACTTGTCTCAGATGTTCTCATTTTTTTTCCAGTATGAATTTAAGTTTGAAAGACTGCAATCCAAATTTATATTATCCAACAAAGAGTGTTTTGGCAGAGATTTGTATGCTATCAGGATGAATTGTAAAGCAGGGCAAGTTGTAAAATTTCAAAGCAACACATGAAGGTGGTTGTAAGAGCAACCTTATTCCTAGGGAATGCACGTGGTATGTTACAGCAATATTTTCTGTTTGTTTGTTTGTTTGTTTTTAAAGCACCCCCAGGCAAGAATGTGGAGAAAGAGACAAGGGGTGGCAGCAGCAGAAATAACATCTTTAGTAAACAAAAGTGAACCTTCTCAACGATGAAAAGCTATTTGGAAGAACATTAGCAAACAGTGAGGGTATGTCTACACTGCATGCTCCTTATGGTAGCATGTAGAATACAGACACAGCACACACCCCTAGCACTAGTATAAATAGTAATGTGGATGAACAGTAGTGGTTTAGGTGAATAAAGACACCTGAGCCCTGTGGGCATGTACCCAGCATATCTACGTATGTGCGGAAGCAGTGCCTCCCCCTCTACACTGCTATTTTTAGCAGTTCAGTGTCCTAATCCCAGAGCCTTTCCCTGCCACAGGAGATGGTTCCGGCAGTGGGGAAAGGCTTCCACAACTTCCCCCTGCCAGAGACTTTCATTGCCACTTGTAACTATCACAGTTGCCAACTTTCACGTGGTAAATAAGCAGCCCGACTTTCACAATAAGCCAAAAATCAAGCTAATCCCATTTTAAAATAATGCCAAAACAAGCCAATCCCTAAGAACCCCAACACTCTATGTGACTAGATCCCCCCCAGCGTGCAGTCTGGGACTGTGGTAGGCCCGCTGTGCACCCCGACTCTCTTCCCCTCCTGCTTGTCCCCCTACCTCCTGCTTGCCGGGAGCTGATCAATAAAAAAGAAGCTACAAGCCAACCAAGCAACAAGCTACAAGCTAAAAACTAGCCAACAAGCAACTAGCAAGCCAGTTAAGCCAAAAACAAGCCCAATTTCTGAGGGGTTTTTGTGTATGTATGGGTTTGGCATGTCTAGTAACTACCTGGATGTAGCTAGCTTTTCAGTGTGGCACGTAGCTACACGTGTACTGCCAATACCCTACTCACTGCCACCAGTGTAGACAAGGCCTTAGGGTCAGGTTTTGCCACCCTAGTCACCCTTTTTTAATAGGATTACTTACAAAGTAAGGCAACACTCACTGTGAGTAACAGTGGCAGAATCTGACACTCAGCTTATACCCCTGTACTCTCCTTTTCTCAAATGCATCATCCTCTTTAAGGCTTTCATAAACAGTCTTGGTGACAGAACGGCCTTATCCTGGCGATATGACCATTTGCAAAAGCTGTATTGACCCTCTGATTTCCTGGTAGCCATTACGGATCATCTTTCCAGGACAAATCAAGGATCAGATTCTAAAAAGTGAAGGTCTGAAGCTTCTGTATGTGCGAGCAAGCATACATATGCACAGAGCTCTTAGTGGAAATATTGTAAAAAGCATAGATGTTCTCCTGTTTTGGTGACAGTAGACAGAACATGAAAGAACAAGTAAGCACTTTGGAGTGTGAACAGTAGAATTTAGAAGGAGTAAGAGTCTAGGTTAAGCTGTTGTTAAACAGGAAATGAAAGGCTCTCAGAGGACAAATATAGGACTTGATTCTTTTCTAACTAACACTTGTGTCAATAGATTAACACTGTTGTAGAACTAGGGGTAAATGAGAGGAGAATCACAGGTGGAGGCAGTCTTGCACATGGGCATTATGGACCTGATACAAAGACCTCTGATGTCAATAAAAAGACTTTTACTGGCTTTAGAGAAGATTTGATCAGATCCTCTCAGCATTATTCTAGAAAAGAGCATTGCACAGCTCCTGCATGAGTCACTATGTAAACACTTCCTGGTGTTTGAAAGGAGGCCCCTCTCAGTGTCTCAGGTTGCTGATACTAAATGCTATCATGCTTTTGTCTCCTTCCCATATACTGATTGCAACCTCTGCTTTCTCTCTTCTTCTCTCAACTTTCTATGATAAGGTGAAGCAGCACACTCACTGGCAGTAAGGAAGGAGAATTTTATTAATAGTTTTGGGGGGGGGGGTTTGCAGTCCATGAAAGCCACAGATACCTGCAACTTCCTTTTGGGTGAGACGTTTCAAAGGAATATCCAGATACTCAGTAAGCCTATTATAAAAACAATAGTAATCAGAAGTGAACACATCTACACTAGGAACTTACATCAGCATAGTTATGTTTCTTAGGGTGTGAAAAATCCACCCCTCTAAAGAGATGGAGTTATACCAACCTAACCTCCAGTGTAGATGGTTCTAGGTCGACGGAAGAATTTTTCTGTTGACCTAGCTATTGCCTCTCAGAGAGGTGGATTAACTACAGCAACCCTGCCTATTACTTTAGTGAGTGTCTACACTGAAGCACTACAGCACTGCAGCTGTGCCTCTGTAATGGTTTAAGCGTAGACATACACTTAGTGTCCATTTACTTATGGCAAAGTGGGAAGTGTCACTTATCTCAGAATTATTCTGCCTTTTTCTACCTGGTACTTCAAAATACCTTTGAAAAAACATTCTAAACCCCTACTGACTACAAAATCAAACTGAGCCAGCGTTCAGAAAGACTCAAGTATGAAAAATATTTAACTACATTGAGCCAGTTTCTGAGTTCAGTTATACCAGTGTTACATTGTTACTCTGGGGCTAGGTCTATGATATGAGTTAGGGGAGTGATTCCCCTGCTTGTGTACTCAATGAGATCTAGGGCAAGTATAAATAATGGTGGATATGAACTGGACATGCCTCCACAAGCCACTACCAGTGCGACCACAGCTACACTGCTATTTATATTTGAGCTAGCTGCCACTGAGCTAGCGTAAGAATGTGTACACAAGCAGGCACACAAGAATGTGTACACAAGCAGGTGCATAGGAATGTGTAACTCTTTGCCCATACTGTAGTTGTAGCCTGGACTTATATCAATGACACTAAGATCAGGCCCTGGACTAGTATGACCATGATCCTGCTCCCGTTGATGTCATAGCCAAATTCCTGTGGGTTTTGAAGGGAGCAGGATCAAGCTTTATTTAAATATAACAAGATAACCAGAGCTGATAAATTCAAAATGTTGACTTTAAAAAACCACTCCTATTGCCTTTTTAAGGTATCTTATAGTGCCAGTAAATACAAACATTGCTAGAAAACAGGGCAAAACATGAGGGACGGCTCTTTCTTTCATCTTAATATGCTTATTAAGAAAATAAAATATAATTATAATCCCAAAGGTTTGTATAACACTAGTTAACAAAGATTACTCCATACACAGGTGGGATAGAAAACCCAACCAGGGCAAGATTTTTATAGGAGGGAGTGATGGGTAAACCAGCAGGTGAGTGTATGACAAATGTCCTGTTTGCATGCTCAAGTACCCGATTTGTGTGCACAAGACCAGGTTTCATGTGAAAATTATGGGTTTTGTAAAGACTGACTGCATTCACAAGTACACCCTTTGTACCCACCTTTGATTTTGCACCAAATATGTCTACTGTCAGCTAAATGGTCAAAACTACATGTTTCACCCATACTTTTTACTTTTTCCAGTTACAGAATACATTCCGTGGACTGTGTGTAGGAAAAGGTCTGCTGGAATGGTGAAATCCTGGAATGGTGGAATAGAGTTGAGTTCTATTCTGCAGTTGTCCACTTGAATGCATTTTGGAAATTTTACAAAAATACATTAAAATAATAAGAAAAAGGTCACTATATCTTATAAGACATCATCTTATATACAGCTTTCATGTTGTCAAAGTTTCATAAATGGGTCATACAAAAACACTGTTAAAGGCCAGATTTTCAGTTGCACTGAGATTGACATCACTTTTGTGACTCTCTGATCCTGGAGCTGGCCTGGAGTCAGTTCAGTCCCAGTGCAATTTGGAGCAGTCTCAGAATGCTTTATGTTGTGACTCACTGCTGTAGTCCCGAAGGGGGAATTTTGGGAGTCAGTTATTGCCAAAGTGCAGTAGTGCTCCTTTCACTTGATCATAGCCTTGTCATACAGAGGATGGGAAGTTGGGTGATGTACTGTCTGCTATGCCACCTCTACACCAGAGGGGCTGAGAATGTCCTGTTTCTTCTGAGCTCTCTAACCTGTTGAAATTTGTTATGTCTGGAATAGCATGAGATTGCCTAATTTATGTCAGATGGAACTTGGTTATGTGCCATAAAACATGAATACTTCCTTGGTTTCTAGGGAAATTATTCTTCTATAAACAAATATACAAATGAGGGGTATGTGTGTGTAGCAACATACCTACAAGAGTTCCTACAATAATGCAGTATACCATATGAACTGTAGATAATTGAAAAGTATGCACACTGGACACTTCCAGGCTAGTAGGAGCGGCAACAGTTGGTGATTTTAAAACATGCAAGTATCAGAATTTTAATTTCCTTTAGGCATACTTGTGTGGTATTCCTAATAATCAAAGCAGTAACATTTCATTTAGATTAACACCTGAAACCATCTGAATTAAGTAGTAGTTGTTTCTACTAAAATTTTCACACATTAAGGGTGCCCTGCCTTATGCATGATTTAAAGTATTCCAATATTATTTTTGTAATTAGGATCACAAAAAAGTGATAATTTTCTTTTAGGGAGATGTATGGGATAATTAATAGGACTGAGCCTGTTTCCACTTATATTAATGTAAATCAGATGTAACTACAGTGAAGTAAATGGAATTACAGCTGTGTAAATTTCAGCACATTCAAGCCCAGGTGGAGATAAATGAGAGGAAAATAGTATCTCGTATTTATGTTCTGGACCTGTGCGCTCTCTCCCTCTTCTTTCTCTTTGATTTTTCCCAGATCCTGAGTCAAGAAAGGTGTCCTTTTCTGCAGATGGTGCAACAGTGACATATCTACAGTGGTGTGTATCTGGTACATTGGTAATCTTTCTCAACTCAGTCCGAGAGCTGGATATCCACAGTGATTTGACAAAAGATGTTGCTGAAAGAGAATGGAGAAAGAGGGAAAGAGAGCCACTTGACTAGCCCAAATGCTACTTTCCAATACAAATTACAGTGGGAACAAAATCAGGGCAATGTCACAAGATCAAGTGACAGAACTGAGGTGAAAAGTGAAAAGTAATATGCCATCCACTATATATCACTTCTGTTTTCCAGGGACACATTTTTTTCAGGAGGTGGGGATGAATCATCAGACAACAACTGATGTCCATGGCATGTTTCCCCTCTCAAGACAGCATAACTTATATGGCAACCTGTCTTACAAGGCACTCTGATTTCATTGGCCTTCATGCACCAAGGAGTGAATATTCATGAGAAATGATTAGGATGGGAGAAGGTAGGAGGGGGAGCAGGTGCAAAGGCAGGAATCTAAATTGCAGAAGGCCCCAACTCCACAAAGTTGTCCACGTGGACCATCACCCACAATATATTTAGCATGCCATCACCCACAGACCCACAGAACCTACAACCCAAAAAGAAGAGTAGGCAAGAGACCTAAAAAAACCCATGATCTGTATTTCTTTTTCTGCCTGTATTTTCATGTGAGAAAAGGAGCATTTGGCCCTCTATGAATAAATGTGTTTATTCTCACTATTTCCCTTGTCAAATTCATAATGTAAAAAGCATCTTTAATCTGTAAGTGTTAAAAATTCATCCTTTCAAAAGTAAATGACTTCATACTGGCTGAGCTAAACATGTCCCTCAGTATAAAACAATGCGGCAAGAATTTCTGAAGCATCTGAATACCTCTTGAAGTGTAAAGAAAAAGAGGTAGAGAAGATTAATAATTAGGGCTTTGTTATAGCAGTGCCAAGTATTGCACAGAAAATGCTGAAAAAGAAAAGCCATTTTGAAACAAAACAACAAAAAATTTCTGACACTATTAAGGAACAACAGCACTCAGTCCAAGCACCTGATGGTTTCCTGTTCAGGTAATGCCCTTTCAGTTTGTGGAGAGAGAAAGTCTTATGTACAAAGCTTCACAAAAATGACTGCCACATTTGAGAAGCAATTGAGTATCTGCACTTTTACAAGAGAAAATTCACAATGAATTTAAATAGGAAAATTTCACAAGATGAGTTGGATTCTACATTTCAATACACCAGTTTTATGCAGGTGTAACTCTATTGGACTCAGTGGTGGTATTAATGCAAAACTGCTTTAATAGAGAGAAGAATCAGAACCTATTTCTCAGTTTCATTGGGGGGGAAAAATTGCACAGTGAAACACAGATGTTTGGCTCAGCTCCACTAGTAAATCCCTCTTTTATTGTATCAAAAATTCACCTCTCTAATGAAATTATAGGTCTTAATGCCACCAGAAATAAAAGTTTGTCTGTCTTTTCTATACCAAATAGCTGGAGGATAGCTAATGTGTCGCCAATTTTTTAAAAGGGCTCCAGAGGAGACCCCGGCAATTACAGGCTGCTAAGCCTGACTTCAGTACTGGGCAAACTGGTTAAAACTATAGTAAAGAACAAAATTGTCAGACACATAGATGAACGTAATTTGTTGGGGATTAGTCAGCGCTGTTTTTGTAAAGGGAAATAATGCCTTACCAATCTACTAGGATTCTTTGAAGGGGTCAACAAGCATGTGGACAAAGGGGGATCCAGTGGATATAGTGTATTTAGATTTTCAGAAAGCCTTTGACCAGTCTCTTAAGCAAAGTAAGCAGTCATGGGATAAGAGGGAAGGTTCTCTCATGGATTGGTAACTGGTTGAAATATAGTAAACAAAGGGTAGGAATAAATGGTCCATTTTCAGAATGAGAAAGGTAAATGGTAGTGTCACCCCAGGGGGTCTGTACTGGGCCCAGTCCTATTTAACATATTCATACATGATCTGGAAAAAAGGGATAAACGGTGAGGTGGCAAATTTGCAGATGATACAAAACTACTCAAGACAGTTAAATCCCAGGCAGACTGCAAAGAACTACAAAAGGATCTCTCAAAACTGGGTGATTGAGCAACAAAATGGCAGATGAAAATCAATGTTGATAAATGCAAGGTAATGCACATTGGAAAACATAATCCCAACTATACATATCATAGAATCATAGAATATCAGGGTTGGAAGGGACCTTAGTAGGTCATCTAGTCCAACCCCCTGCTCAAAGCAGGACCAATCCCCAATTTTTGCCCCAGATCCCCAAATGGCCCCCTCAAGGATTGAACTCACAACCCTGGATTTAGTAGGCTGATGCTCAAACCACTGAGCTATCCCTCCCCCCATATAAAATGATGGGGTCTAAATTACCACTCAAGAAAGATCTTGGAGTCATTGTGGATAGTTCTCTGAAAACATCCACTCAATGTGCAGTGGCAGTCAAAAATGTTGGGAATCATTAAGAATCATTAAGAAAGGGATAGATAATAAGACAGAAAATATCATATTGCCTCTATCTAAATCTATGGTATGCCCACACCTTGAATACTGCATGCAGATGTGGTTTCCCCATCTCAAAAAAGATATATTGGATTTGGAAAAGGTTCAGAAAAGGGCAACAAAAATGATTAGGGGTATGGAACGGCTGCAGTATGAGGAGAGATTAATAAGACTCGGACTTTTCAGCTTGGAAGAGACAACTAAGGGGATATGATAGAGGTCTATAAAATCATGACAGGTGTGGAGAAAGTAAATAAGGAAGTGATATTTACTCCTTCTCATAACACAAGAACTAGGGGTCACCAAATGAAATTAATAGGCAGCAGGTTTAAAACAAACAAAAGGAAGTACTTCTTCACACAACACACAGTCAACCTGCAGAACCCCTTTTCCAGAGGATGTTGTGAAGGCCAAGACTATAACAGAGTTAAAAAAAGAACTAGATAAATTCATGGAGGATAGATCCATCAATGGCTATTAGCCAGGATGGGCAGGGATGGTGTCCCTAGCCTCTGTTTGCCAGAAGCTGGGAATGAGCAACAGGGCTCAATCACTTGATGATTATCTGTTCTGTTCATTCCCTCTGGGGCACCTGGTTTTGGCCATGGTCGAAAGATAGGATACTGGGCTAGATGGACCTTTGGTCTGACCCAGTATGGCTGTTCTAATGTTCTCATGTTATTTTAAAACGATAAACCATTGTTTGTCTGTAATGCATCTAATATCTCTTATTTCTGATCATGCTGAAACCTGGGACAAGAGTTCTGATTTCAGGATGTAATTTTGTTTGACAAAAGTTGGGTGTAAATTGTTCATGCTCTCTTATATTTAAAGAGACAAAATATACCTCACTGTTGCCTCATTAACACCAGTTTTGTAGTAGTGTAACTCCGTTGACTTTATTTGACTTACTCCTTAATTTATGAGTACTAATTAGATAAGACTCTGGCTCAAAGATTGATGGGATATCAGATGCTTTTTGCAGAGTCCCAGTAATCCTTACGATTGACTGACCACTTTGCCTGTCTGCCAAAGAAAACTGGATCACCAGAATTACTTGTGTTTGAAAATAGCTACTACACATGCACAGCATCTACCTCTGTTAGGGGTATATTCTCCTAATGCACATATGTAACTCCCCTCAAACTTATTAGGATTCACTCAGGCACATTGACAAAAAAATGTTCTACAAATATGTTGGTTGGTTGTATACAGGATCTTCAAGCCTACAGTATATAATACAGGATTAGCATGGAGGCTGCCTTGAACCCATTGTTTGAAATATGACATTTCAAATTGAAAGTCATATTATTATATTACTAGGTATAGTTAAGACACTAAAGAGAGTCATAAGCATGCATCCCAGATACAGAATGCAATAACATACATTCCAATAAATTGACAGCTACAAAGTGTGTGAATTAGTGGGCCACCTCCCTGATCAGAGGGGGGAAAAGTCTCTCTCAGATCACTCTCCCTGGACTCATAGGGTCATAACTGTTAAGGGCAGAAGGGACTATTCTGATAACTTAATCTGACCTCCCGCATAACCAGTACAGAGAATTTTACCAAGTGATTCTTGCATCCAGTCTGACAACTTGTGACTGAAGACTCAGATCCAGATAACCTGATTCTCTTCTCACTTACATGAGTATAATTCAGAACTAATTCTACTGAAGCTCAGATGTACTGGTGCACAGTCAGTATAAGTAACAGCCAACACTGCCCTATACCCTGCAATGATCCTGCTGTTAAGGATTGTGATCAGCCTATTTCATAGTTACCAACTCAAATTTCAATGGAACTTTGCTAAAGGATTTTATCACTGACAGTGATTTAGTTATATTGAATGATGGCACTATGGCTTGTATATCAAGATCATATGACCCACAGTCAGCATGATGTAACTCTGGTGATTAGCACCATGTCTATGAACTGCATCTGGAATGTTTTGGTGAATGTTGCAAGTGATCATTGACCCGTGCTCACTTGTTGGAATAGGAAGATCATCAGCTCTTAGCTAATAAACAGGAACTGGAACTTATTTTCGTAAAGCTGACTGGTCCTGTTTCAGACACTCTAGAATATTACTTCTCAAACATTAAATATATCCTGCCATAAAGAAACTTAAGGAAAGGAATCAAGTCAGATGGGAGGTTGAACAGAACCCCAGAGATAAAGTGGCTGGATGAAGATGGAACTAAGTCGCAATAGAGATCACCATGGAACTGGCTGTAGACAAAGACATTGGGAAGAGACTTGTGAAAGACTGGATCTTCAAAGAGGAAAATTGTTATGGATGATACTTAAGTGAACTGAGAGCAAACAGACTAAGGCTTGCAATTTTAAAAAACACCAATAGCCTAAAAAGTGGAGGTGTAGAGGCATTAATTGACAAGAAATCTGCAAATATGCTGATCAAACATTACCTGAAAATTAGCAGGCTCACATATAATAAGGATAGAGCTGTGGCAAAACATGTGGGATGGTGTATTCATGAGGAAAGACAAAGCATTTAAAAATGTACACACAGACAGGACTGAGTACCTTGGCTTTAGAAGGATTTTTTTTCATACATGAGTGAGAAGATGTAATAGAGAAGCTTGAACCAGGCAAATCCCCTGGGCTGCACCTTTATCAATATGATAAAGCAATTTAGTAAGAAGGCTAACACCAGGCTGTTAGACATCACAAATGAATCACAGCTAAGAGGGAAGGTACCTAATTGGTGGAAGTTAGCTGTTAACGTTTCTCTTCTTAAGACTGGCAATGATACCTCTTCTCCAGGCAGCAACCAGCTTGTATCTTTAACCAGTAGCGTGAGCAAGATAATATAAAGAGTGCTACAAACTAGGTGTCTATGTTGGCTTTTTCACTGTCACTGTCAATTAGATAGGGCTGTCACTGATCGGTCCATCAGCCCTCACAGAGGTTGGCTTTTTAAAAAAGGGAAAATATAGCCTTCCCAAATGGCAACAGGTCTTTGCACTCAATTACTCTGAGTGGCCTTCTGCCAGCCTGTTTATTGATGGATTCCAACAAAAGAAACCACAGTCTCTTTGGGTCGCAGTGCAGCATTTGATAAAGTTTGAAATAAGTTCTTAGTGAAACTCAGTGAGACGGGAAACTGAGGCAAAATGTGCCTCTGGATAAGAGATTTCTTACAGTAAAGGAAAAGAACAGTGTTAGTATATAGGCTTGTTTATCAGCCTGAGATAGAATTTTGGGTTTTACTTTTTGATACTTTTATATCTTATACTAATATGTGTACACAAAGGACAAAGACACTGTGTGTTACATCTGCCCACAAGCAGATGGGGTGAAGAGCATTAAGAGCTGGAACTAAAGTGGTACAGGACTTACTGTGGGAGTGTAATATATGAAAGTCTGCCTGGCTCTTCTCTCAAGGCAAGGTCAAGCAACCAGTCAGGAGGGGCAAGAGGGAATGGGGGGAAGGTATAAAACACTAAAAGGCCAAAGAAATGCCTGTCCCTGACTGTAGCACAACCTCACTCCTCATCCCTCCCATGGGATACGAAAGAGGTGGGATGAAGACCCTAGACTCATGACCATCCAAGACGGAACATGATCATATGTTGTAAGGGGTGGGACCGAGGGCATGCATTGCAGGTATATTTGGGTCTGCTAAGAAAGAGGAGGAAAATGAGAAATGGGAATGGGGTGGGGGAATGGGGACACGGCTCTGTGGCAAGGCAAGGCTCTATGGCATCAGACCTGGGAAGGGGGACATGGGGAAAACACTCTGAGGTACCAGAGCTGGGAATTGGATGCTGGGAAACAACGCTCTGCAGTGTCAGGGTTATGATATACATGTTTGCTGAAAACTAACCCAAATAAACATCGCATTGCCTGCACTTCCGACTTCTGGTCTTCTGTTTTCTGTCTGTGTTACAAGAACCAGGGGAGAGGGTGAAGGGGAAGCTGTCTCACAAACAGTAAGACTAAAAGGTACTTTTTCAAAGCCAAGGCTGCTGAGGGCAGGAGTTTCTCAGGGCTCAGTTTTAAGTCATTTTCTTTTCCTGCTGTATTCCTCTGGACTGTCAGGATGCTTGAAATCGTCTGTATACCAACATGCAGATGATATTGCGCTTCAAAACATGGATCATGAAATAGATATATTAAATAATGAATTGAACAAGGACTTGGAAATTGTAACCACATGGGCAAAGGAACAAAAAATCCAGCTGAATCCAGCAAAAACAAAGTCCATTTACTTTGCTACAACTCATAGAATGTTTAACTACAGTCCAAAATAGGCAATGGATGGAGAAGGCATTGCCATTGAGCAGAACTCAATATACCCTGGAGTGACCTTGCACTCACAATTAAGGTTTGGCCCACAAGTCAGAAAGATGGCAGCCAAAGCAAAGAAGAGATTGAATCTCCTATGATGTAGTGTTGATTCCCGTTGTGGTTCATGTATTAGAACATAGAAAACAACATATTTCTTGATAGTTCATCCAACATTTGAATATGCCTTACCTGTTTGCGAATGTATTGCTCCCAGTGATCTTTCTAGGATCACCATTGTGCAGTTGTCCAAAGTTCACATGATAATGGGAGCTGTAAGATCCACTCTAACAGTAATTTAAACAAGAGTCTGATGTTCAATGTACAAATCATCTTCATTCCCTATGTGAACAGCATCACTGGTCAAAAATTGTAATACCAAATCAAGACTAACATGATCATTTTGTTTCCAAAGGTGTGTAAAGACTCCTGAAAAAATTGAGGAACTTGATGACTTAGAGTGTGTGAAGAAATTTGTCTGCCCAATAATTTCTCATGAACCTATTAGCTTTATACTATTTAGTGGCATCTTGAACAATAAATTATACTTCTCGTTCACTCCATATAGTCTGAATAGAAAATCCATGAAAACAAAACAAAACAAAATAACATTTCTGACACCATCAAGGAACAACAGCACTGAGTCAAAGCACCTGATGCTTTCCTATCCAACTAATGTTGGGGGAAAATAAATTCTAATGAATTAAAGGAACACTTGGGCTTGGCCACACAAAGGAAAATTGTAGAAAAGACTATCCAACAGTATTAGTCACAAGGCAAACAGATTCACATGTACACTGATGGTTTGTTAGACAAATCCTTCCAGAATGGTGATAGTGGTTTCTTCATCCAATGATCTAACGGAGAGAGTATGAGATATATCAGCTTCAGCTTGAACATATGGCTAAACCGAAAGCTATTCTCACTACACGTTACAAGAAATAGAACAGAAATAGAGGTGATGTTGTGATTGTTGACTCATAGGCAGCAATCCTCATTTCTTTTAGAAGAAAGCACACTATCAATAATGCAATTCATAAGGAGTCTTTGAGGACTAGAAAGCAAGGTAATAAATTGACATCTTAATGGATTCCATCATCTGTTGGTATATACCGGTATGAAAATCAGTGGAGATGGGACCAAGATATATCCATTATGTAAGTTGTGTTGGGAGTAGGCTCTAACACCTGCCTGTGCTTTTGAATATAATATTGTAAGGAAAGTGAAGCTTTTCAGATTGGACACCTTAGATAAAACCCTTACAAAGCATCCTGTATGGGTTGACAAATTCATTCTCAAACTTCATAGCCTGATTTAACTATTGTGGGATGAGGCGACGGTGACACTTCAAATATTGGAAAGAATCCGAGGTTAAAGGGTAGTCAGCATTTCCAAAAAGCAGGCAATGGTAATTCTGGCCACTCGCACGAGATGTAATATATGGTATGAGACAGCAGGATTTAGGACCAGATTTTGCCACCCTTGCTCACCACATCAAGTAGTATCTTATTCTGCAAGTAGTTACGTTGAAGAGAATGGGGGATTGCACAGGAGGTGCAAATAAGAGTGGCAGATTCTGATGTTTCAGTCCCTATTTTAATGTTAATTCATCTGTGTCCATTGACCTGTAACATTTTATGCATTAGGAGAAGTAACAGAATCATGTTACATACCACAAACAGATTACATACACCTCAGAACACTAGCATGAAGGATTTGACTGCAACATCAAAAGTAAGGAGACTGATTTTCTACCAATAGCAAGGAAACTGTTCTGAAGACTGGAGCTCTGTCCCTCATGTACTCTGTTGTGCCTAAAGGTATTTCAGCAGTCTCAAAAGCAGTTTGTGTGCTTACCTATTGTCACTCAAAATGGCTGCGTGAAGAAACAAAAGCATCCGGTATGGGTATGTGTACCTTGTTCCTCCGAGTCATACCAGTGGTAGGCTGTAGGATTAATTCAATTATTATAGCGGCAAAGAGTCCTGTGGCACCTTATAGATTAAAAGACATATTGGCGCATAAGCTTTCGTGGGTGAATACCCACTTCTTCAGATGCATGTTATGCAGTTATGTTACCAGAGCACCGCAGTAGGTACAATGGAAGAAGTACCAAAAAACTTGAATTTATTTTAAACTTTCAGGAAAATATTTCTTCTTGTGAGAACATGGAAATACTAGAAAGGACTCTCAAAGACTGTGTCGCTGTTTTGTGACAATAGGTAAGCACACAAACTGCTTTTGAGACTGCTGAAATACCTTTAGGCACAACAGAGTACATGAGGGACAGAGCTCCAGTCTTCAGAACAGTTTCCTTGCTATTGGTGGAAAATCAGTCTCCTTACTTTTGATGTTGCAGTCAAATCCTTCATGCTAGTGTTCTGAGGTGTATGTAATCTGTTTGTGGTATGTAACATTATTTATTTTAAGAAGTGAAAATAATAAAAGGATACTGACTTCCTATAATAAGGGGAATTTTAAAAAGCCCCCCAAACTCTGTCTCTGTGTGTGTGTGTGTGTGTGTGTGTGTGTAAAATTCTGAACAAAATTCTGTTAATACATTAGAAATCATGTAGGCTTCCAACAGCCATCTAATATATTCTTAGGAATGAAAAAAATATATATTAATAAAAAAGTGATGTAACATTAATCCCTGTTGCTTTGCTTGGCTAAAGGAAAAAATAAAGAAGCCAAGTGTTTTGAGGGTGAACCAAATGCAAATACTGCTCATATGCAGTTTCAGCTCATTATGTCATGTAGTATGCAGAATAAAAAATGTCAATTGTGCACAAATATACTACATTGAAAACCAAATGGATTATAATATGCTTGTTTATAAAAGAATAAAGGCTGTATTCAGTTCTGTTTTGCGCTAGCTGAAGTCTGATCAGCTAACATATTTGGACTTCTCTGATTGTATTTATAAAGAAAACATCTTTTTGTTATTGCATTAAATTTAAAAGTTCCATCCAAATGCAGTTCTAAAATGTATTCAAATTGTACGATGGCAAAATTAATTAAAATATTTCCTAAACTGTTGAAATATGGTTAGGTAACTACAGATGTGTTACTTTAAGGATTAAGTCATCCAGAATTGTACTTTGCTTTTTATTTACATTCACATGTACTAACTGAGGATGAAATTCACCCTTATAGAGGGTCAAAAGAAGCCATGGGCACTAGTTCTTTCTTACTTAAGGCTTCAAAATAGGGTTTAAGTAGGACATAAATGGTGCATAGGCCTTCTGCTGAGTGGGCACATGGGGCCTAATCCTGCCACCATTTATGCTCACCTGCTCTCACGGACTTCATTTAGAGCTGCATGCATGTAACTGTGGGCAAAAATTGACTCACTGAACCTAACTCAGAGTAATTCAGCAGAGTTTTCCTGCCTCTCCTGGCTACAACTCTGAAACATCTTCCTGCCCCTCCTGTTGACCAGGATGGGAGAAATTCCTTCAGCACCCCTTTCTCCACCTGTTTGAAGGCATGGATGGGAGACCCCCAACCCACTCAACCTCCTCCTATCTTGATTTATTAATTAACAACAAAACCCATGCCCTGGAACTCCCTACCCACCAATCTCACAGTGTTCTAACTTCTACTACCATAGGGTTTATTGCTTAACTTCTCCCTCCAGAAAGCCTTTTGGGAGTAAAAGTGCTCTAGCTGACTCTTTTAGCAGTATGCAGTGTTGTTATAACCATGTTCGTCCCAGGATATTAGAGAGACAAGGTGGCTGAGGTAATATATTTCATTGGACCAACTTCTGTTGGTGAGCGAGACCAGCTTTCAAGCTTATACAGAGCTGTTCTTCGAATCTGGGAAACTAACTCACGGTGTCCCTGCTAAATATAAGGTCTGAGCAGATTGTTTAGCATAAGTAGTTAACACATATTTAAAAGGACTATTCAAGTTGAAGTGACCTGTTAACACCCCTCCAGTAAGAGGGAGGAAAGGATGGGAGGGAAGCAGCTGGGCGGGGGGAGGGGGTTGTTCGTGGATTATGGGTTATTGTAAAAAACCGTCAATCCAATATCTCTATTCAGTCCATGATTGTTAATGTCTAGCAAAAGCTAAAATGATCAACACCACCCCACAACACACCTTTCAAGATCCAGGGGTCCTACACACATCTATCACAACACGTGGCGTGCTTCATCCAGTGCCCTAAATGCCCCAATGACAACTATGTGAATCTTCTTATCATATGCGCAACATGCTTCAGGTGGCATGTGACCAGGATTAATCACCAAACTTGGTCTGCTGGTTGGATCATTAGCTTCCCTGGCTGACAGGAAATGTGACACGAATGATGAAAACCAGACAATTGCCATGCTCGCCAGTGAACTCACCCAGGAAAATGATAAAAGACAAAAACACCATATCACCTGTGGGTGCACACTTTTCACAAAGTGATCGATCTATATATGACCTCTCAGTCCTCATCCTCAAATGAAAGCTGCACATCACTTTCAAAAGACAAGCCTGGGAGCTTAAAATCATAACTTTGCTAGATATTAAAAATCATGGACTGAATAGAGACACTGGATTTATGGCTTATTACAACAATCTGTGACCCACTAACACCCCTCTCCCCTCCCTCACCCCAAGCTGCTTGTCTCTCTTTTAGCAGTGGCAGGTTGTTTTTAGAGAGAGCTCCCTTACAGGAATAGGGATGGCTGCTATAGTAGCAGGGCCAGCCTTAGCAAGTGCGGGGCCCGATTTCGATGGGGCCACGCTGCTGTAGTGCCACCGAGACAGCGGCAGCTACTGACCTGCCACCGATGGACATTGCGGGGCCTCTCTTAGGCGCGGGGCCCGATTCCCTGGAATCGGGAGAATCGGCCTAAAGCCGGCCCTGTATAGTAGCATGAAGCTGCCATAGTTGTAGTTCAATTAATTAGATAATGTTTTCACAGTGAAAGCATAAACTGTGCTGGAAAGAGATTAATTTTTATTATTTATTACCCTGAAACCTAATAGGTAAATCCTGATGTTGTTTAGGGTTGAAGCTATTTATGTGAGATTCTTTTTTGGAAGGTTATTTTAAAACTCTTCATTTTGTCTATAGAATACTCATCAGTGGCATGTTGAATTAACATGCTTCTCCTTCACACCGTATGTTGCTTTACTGGACATTTACATAATCATCTTTTAGTATTTTGTTTAGGACCTAAATTGCCTACCTCAGCAAAACATGTAGACAAAGTATTGTACAGTGTAATCGGCATAAGGAATGTTTAGTCTTCAGATCAGTAACAATGCAATACAGAGCAGGAGGGAGTATGGTAGAAGATTTACAATACCTTTATTTTTATAGCATGGCAAAAATCCCCAGGACTGATGTGGGACTGGAATATGTAGGTCTGTTTTCTTCATTTGATGGAAACTTGTACAGTGAGATATCCCTGGGCTGCCTCAGGATATGATCCACAGCTTAAACTTGCACTTACATTTTTCATCACATATTGAAAAATAAACATTATTTCTGAAAAGTAAGTAGTACTATAGATCTTTTCAGATAAAAAACCACACCTTTGTTAGTAAAAGTGAAGCAATGAAGTACCAAAATTTCAATGAATGTTACTCAGCTAAATCATATTCATTTTTCTTGTAGATCTATTTATAATGACAAAAAATCATTCCAATAAAACATGAAACAGACTCTGGAAACTATTTTGTATAAAGTAGTAATAATTTTGGACTGGGACAAACTTGTGGAAATACTGCCTACCTTGTTAATAAATTATGCTGTGTATAAGTATTCCTTTATTTACATTTTAAAAATCTCACACATGCAAAGGCTATATTATAACATGTTATTTTATATACCTGAATGTTTCCTCTGGCCTTGGATTGATAGAGAAAAAGTTGGAAGAACCTCACGAATTTCAATAGACTTTTTATCTCCAGCTGTTTCAATATGCCCTCTCAGTTTAACTGGACTAGTTACTAATTAACACGTTATATAACAATTTACTGAGGAAATTTGCTCTCTGCTACACATATGAAAACCACTGAAGTAAATGAAGTTACATAGTGTAGCTAAGGCCTTGGCTACACTTGCACTTTATACCGCAATAAAGCTGCCTAGAGCCCTCTACCTTACTCCCCGTCCACACTGGCCAGGCACATAGAGAGAGTGCTCTGACTCCCTGGCTAGAGGACTCCTGGTACTCCACCTCCTCAAGAGGGATAACGGCTGTTGCGTCTTGGCTGAGATGCCCCAGGGTCAGTGTGAATGAGGAGTTAAGTTACTGCACTCTGATTGACCTCTGGAAACATCCCATAATCCCCTTACATCAAGTGGCCTCTCTTCTCTTTGTTGTGAAATCGGCTGAGGAATGCAGAAGTGCCTTTTCAAAGCTCTGTTTCAAACAGCTTGCTGCTTATCTGCTCCTGGCTGCTTATCTGAAACAGTAAATGTTTGCTGTGAGTGAGAGAGAAGGGGTGGGGGTTTGAACTTACAAGACAGCATGCTGACACACTCTCAGCATTCCAAAAAAACCCACTCTCTCTCTCTCCCCCCACATACACACAACACACTCCTGTCACACTCCACCCCACCCCCTGCATTTGAAAAGCATGTTGCAGCCATTTGAACGCTGGGATAGCTGCCCATAATGCACTGCTCCCAGTGCCACTGCAGGTGCTGCAAATGTGGCCACGCCAGTGCGCTTTCAGCTGTCAGTATGGACAGACTGCAGTGCTTTCCCTAGTGCACTCGCCGAAGGCTGGTTTAACTCAAAGCGCTCTACATCTGCAAGTGTAGCCATAGCCTAAGAGGAGAAATTAGCCCTACTGTGTATATTTAAAGAACTTAATCAACACTACCTAGTTAATCAGCACAGCACTCCTGTGAGGAAGATAACTATCCATTTTACATTTCACCAGACTAAGGCACTGAGAAGTGAATGTCCCACATTTTAAAAATCAACCCGTAATTCTGAGTTTCCTTTTTTTTTCTGAAGTGCTCAATGTGTGACACAGACTGATTTTTAGGGGTCAGAGCACTGACAACTCCCACTCAGTGAGCACTGTGGGTGCCTTTAATAATCTGGTGCTAGCCTCCCAAAACTGAGACACAAACATAATGGACACTTCTAAACATTTTGGCCTATTTGATTGGCCTGAAGCCACAGAGGGGTAGTGGCAGAGCTTAAACTAGAACATTGGAGTTACACTCTTGGTCACTTATCCTGCAGATAGTGCCTCGTGGGCAGACTCATAGCACCTCTGTGGAGCTATTTGAGTACCTGGGGCTATGAAGGAAAAAACAAGAAGCATTACTTTTAGGACTGGAAATAGACAAATAAGTTTCGATAAAATAAGAACTAACCCAAATTTCTGCGCAAAACTTTCAAGTAAATTCAACCCAAATGTGTGGATTTTGAGGTGTTGAGATTTTATACAGTTTGGTTCATTTATCTCCTATGTTCGAACATTTGCTTCTGAAATTCCTGGTTTTGGCAGGTATCCGAATCCGAAGTGCAGCAATTATATTTCCAGAAAGTTTGTTCTTTCTGAGCCTGTACTTGAGACCTGACTGTGATACAAGATGTACTAGAAATCATGGAAGATCCTGTTCTAGTAGAATTTTTGACCATAATTCTAGATAAAAGATGATCCTTTTGAGCTCGACCCTTTACTTTTTAGGATATCAGAAATCCTCTCATTGAACCTGACCCAAAGCCTATTGAAGTTAATAAAGAGACTCCAACTGACTTCAAAGGGCTTTAGATCAGGCACTTAGGCCCTGAATCAAGAAAGCTTTCCTATTTGGGAGAGCACTGAAACATATGCTTAATGTTAAGCAAATATTTAATTCCCATTGAAGTCAATGGGACTGAAGAACATGCTTATAGTAAAGCACATGTGTAAGAGCTGTCCTGAATAGGGATGGGCTGAAGCATATGCTTAATGCTTTCCTGAGTTGACGCCAAAGGGTCCAAATCTTTCTCCCAGTGAAGTTGACAGGAATGGGCCCAAACTCTAATACACAGATCAATTGCAATATAGGATCCTTCAGACATTATTTCTTTTGCTGATACAGTAGGTGTTCTTAAAGTTTTAACATACAAACATCCTGCTGAACTGTAACGAATCTATGGGATTGATTTACAAGACCCTAAAAATATAAAATGCTGCAATTTCAACAGAACTTTGACAGAACTCATAAGGCAAAGATTATTTTTTTTATATCAAAGTTGAATTACAGTAGCAGCAAGTGGTATGTAGGGCTGTTAAAGTTACTCAGTTGCAAAACCAGGGGATTTGATGAGGTATACAATTTTTCCCTCAAGGCCAAAGATGTAATTATGAAAAGTTCTGAACTGCAAAGTAGGGTTGTCAGCTGTTTCCATGAAAGATAAACGATCACTTTTGCCTGTAACCTCTTTACCTTAAAGAAAGATAAAATTAAATTTAAGTAAAACACTACCAATGTATTGTACAGTAGCTGAAGAATAAGCAGAACAAAATTAAATATTATAATTAGAAGGGGAAATCATTCTACCTTTTCCAGACATATGTGGTTGAACTAAATAATTAATCTCCCTGATTAATTTGCTGTGTGATGTGAGAAGATTAATACATAGGTTATAAATCAGTAGATTAATAAGTATTCAGAGGGGATACATGAAGTAAGAGTGAATGAAATTGTTTTCATTTTGAGGCCTGGTTAGTGCTCGTGCATTCTGTTGTCTCTAGAGTCAAGAGAGATCTTTTTAAATCAACACATACTACATGGTATTAACTTATTATTTTGTGTTACTTGACATGGAATCACACCCTCTTTGTTGAATTTGATACCCACATAGAACTTGCACATTCTATTTCATATTCTAAAGTCAAGATGCACCTTTTTAAAATGGCACATACTGCATGGTATCACATTGTTTTATTTTTCAAAGTTC
This sequence comes from Macrochelys suwanniensis, assembly GCA_033296515.1. Classification (NCBI taxonomy): domain Eukaryota; kingdom Metazoa; phylum Chordata; order Testudines; family Chelydridae; genus Macrochelys; species Macrochelys suwanniensis. The sequence continues at coordinate 82,918,311 of CM065779.1, forward strand.
CCAATTAAAAATACCTAAGAAAACCAGAAGAAATATTGTACTATGTGATAGAGGTAAATGGTGAATACTTCATAATTAACTTATTTAATTATTTTCACCTTTTTTGTTCATGAATTATCTGCAAGCAGACCACAATATTTTTAGATATATTGATTCTTTAAAATTATGCACTGAAAATTTTTGGCAAACAATTCTTGTTCTGTAGCTCATTGTTAGTGAGTGGTTGATATTCAGAATTATACTTTTGAGTGGTTTTTATTGGACACAAGTTGTGTGGTATATTTCTGTTCCCTGATGCATCTTTTGGTTAGAACTATGTTTCTGGTGCAAATACTCGCAATTATTGTATGAATTCAAAATTTGTTTTCCTGAATGTTCTGCAGAATTTCTTTGAATTTGAATTGTTTTGGTGACTATTCTTGCTAGGAAACTTATTTGCTAAAATATCTGCAGTAAGCAAGTGCAGTTGAAACAAATCCATTCTATTTTTTATTAGTAAACAGAATAAATATTTGTGGAAAACATTTTACAGAATTCATTTTTGAGGTATTTGCATGACTGACCATATTTAGACCCTTAGTTTCTGTGACTGAATCTAAACAAGAGTGTGCTTAGAAACTGTTAAGATATGTGCTGTGATTCAATACAAGAGGCCTAATCTTTCCCCTACCCACAAGAGTTGCACAAGGATTGAATTGTTAAAGCACGCTTCAGGAAGCAAGGGATTTTAAAAAAAAGCTTCATAAGAAAAAGGTCTCAGAAGCTATAAATTGGCTGAAGAGGGCTGGAGTGACACAATCCACATGTATGGAATGTGTGTCAGATGACAAACCTGTAGGACTTGGCATAGGTCTGCATTTACCACAGTTCCAAGCTGTTAACAGCTAGTCTGAAAAAGAAAAGAATATTGCTGAAGTAAGTGGAAATACACAAATCATCTCCTCGCTTGCTCAGAACTGTTGAATGCTGCTATTCAATTCATCTACATAACTCATTAGAAGCAAAAGACTGGTCTTAATAGCTTTTTGACTGGCAATCAATATTTCTTTAATTTTACATGGATCAACTTGATAGTGCTAGAAAAGGCATATATCATAATGCTAGGATTTTAAAGGGAACACATCTTATCTCTCTCATATAAACATCTACTCTCCCCTGCTCCCTCCACCCCCATTCCCAACAAGAATGCACAGTGTTGGTAGCCATTCCACAATGTTGTCTCAGTCTATACAGACCAAAACATGTTCATTCAATCTAGAATGACTTGTATATTAGCTCAGAGTTTCTGGGTATTTAAACAAATAGCAGGCAGATAACAAAAAAATATTGGTCTATTGGTATATAACAGAGATAGAATGAGAAGGTCATGTGTAGGTTTTATTAAACCCTGCTAATAGAAGTTTTGGGATTGGAAAAATGCAAAGCAGGGTGGGTAGAGTTTTGGATTCCATTGCATCAAAACATCCTAATTTTGTGAGGGAGTAGGTGGCTTGGATTCAAAATTATTGTGTTTACCCATTTTTAGTCCAGTACATGGAGTCGGCCTAGAACAAATAGGGACACAGGTAAATGGACACTTGTGAAAAGCACATAAAGAAATGGAGGAATGGGGGATCTCAGAGTCAGGTTTTGCAGGCCTGCAAAGCTCATAGTTGCAGGCCTACATAGTTTGGAGTACCTGCAAACGGAAAGGAAAATATTTGGTTATTAGCCCTGTTCCTTGCAAAGGTTAGCCTTGAAAATACGAAGCTGGGTATAAAACAATACAGACTGATCATGAGGGTTGGAAGTGTCTTACTGAATTTTTTTAAAGATCACAGACTATATTCATAGTCCTCTCACAGCCACCCCAGGCTGAACCTTCGTGGGGCTTCTGCTGTACATATCTTTTGAAACATAAAATGTTCAAAAGCTACTTCTGCTCTTCTGTGACTCGAGAGGGACTCTCAGGATTTTTTTTGCTATCAGTAGAACATGAACTGTCAAAAAACCTTACATCTGACAGCCTCAATAGGAATGCAATAAAGAAAGAAAGAAATACATAGGAAGGTCCCTTTGAAACACTGAGCTGTCTAATGTTTACAATAATTTATTGCTTGGCTGTGTTTATATTTAAAAACGTTTACAAGGTACCTAGGTTTTCCAAATTAAAAAAAACCAAGGCCCTTGTCCTGGAGGAGGGAGGTTTATAGGATATGGTTCACTGTCTTTCTCCACTACCCTTATTTAATCTCTCCCACATTCATTACCAGTTATTTGTCCTCCCTCTTGGTCTTTTTGAATCCCTCTGAATGCTATCCTACAATCCTGCACTCACCTTTGGGGAAGGGGAGGCAGCCAGCAGCATGGATGTGTGGCCTCTGATCTGGTCGGTAACTGCCTGCATAGGGTGGAGGTGTAGCTGAGCCAGATTGCTGGCAACACATTTCACAAGCCTGGCAAACACTAATAAGGCCATTCTGATAATTATAATGAGCCGTCTCTTGCAAACTGATTCTTTCCTTCTAGGGAGAGAATGTATAATAATTTCCTCTTTTAGGTTTTAGATTGATAGGAATAGATTCTGAGTTTCAGTAAGTCTTGTAGCTGGTGGCACGTTTACCCAGCTGTCAACATTATCAATTATGTACTATTTGTGTATTTGTTAAGCATGATAAGCTCACTGCTATATGAAACACAAATAATAAACAGTGCTAGCACTCAAGAGTTTAGAGCCTCAAATAAAGGAAATATTCAACGATCTGGGAGACCTAGCACAGGTTAATAACTGTTACTTTTTTTTTCTTCTTGTTCTCTCTTCTCCTTTTGTTCGTAGAGGTGGGCCTTGAGGATAGCTGATGGTATTTATGCCCAGAGAAAGGATTTACATAAAGAGTTTCTCTTCAAGAGTATGAGCTTACTTTTCCTACTTTAGTGCTAGGGGTGAGTAAAAACATGGTCCAAACGTTTGCCTAAGCTTCAGCAGGACCTGGGCCAAACCATTTGGAAGTTGAGAGATTTTTTTTTAAATGATTTTTTTCTGTTTTTCATATCTCTGTGCTTCCTGGCCCCAGATAGGTCCAGAAATAGAAATGCTAAAACCAGAAGTGTGTGCTGATGGAAATATTACGAGAGAGCCTCCCTTGACAAGAATTACAATGCAGCTTCACAGACATGCAAGTTTGGGTTTGGGGTAATCTAAATAAGGATCAGAACCTCCAGGGGATTGATTTTCAAAATCTTAGCAGTGCCTACTGTGTAGACAAAGTGTGTGTGTATTTGGGTGTCCTGTTTGTGTGAACAGCTGTCTCTCTCTCTCATTCACACACACAGTTCATTTGAGTACACAGGTTAGGTATCTAACAGGATACTTGGGCACATGAATATCGTATTTGTTCCCCAAATCACCATAAATATGCATGTAAATTAGGTGTGCAATGATGTATGTGAACTCCAGAAAAATCAAGCTCTTAGTGTTTATCTGCCCAGAACCACTGTTACCTACAGTCTTAAACATCTAACTGGATGTAAGTAAATCTGAGTCTCTTTAAAAATAAAATCAAAATCAAATGCAGATTACAGCATATTCATCTATCCTTAGAAGTTACCCTCAAAATACTGGAAAATTGCAGAATCCACAGCTTATGTCCCTGTAGACTTTTAGACACATTACACTGTATGTTCTTTCCCGCACCCCCTCCAAGCCTTTCACCCTGCCTGGCTCCTCCCCAACAGAGGATAATATAATCTGCTCAGTGCAGCTTGATATTTATTTTTATAGTCCATTCAATTTCTATTACATAACCTCATACTTTTCATTTTTAATGGCCTGCAGAGTTTTGTACTTAAAAAGCATAACTGCCTTATAGACGTTGGGGGGGTGGGGGGTTGTAATTCTACAATACTTACTAGAATAGGTGTCCGTGTATGGGCCTATTAGGTGGTACCACAGTACAAATAATAAATGAATAATAATAGTATTTATAATAATGGAGGTTTTGGCAGCTAGGTGGGAGACATCAGAGGCTTTTGGCACCCACAAAGGCATGGGAGAGCTTTTCTTATTCTTGACAAGAGGCAGATGAGGCTTTTGGTACCGAGGAGAACAACCAGCACCTTTTCCCTCATGGTTTTGGTCAGAGATGGAGGTGACTTTGTATTTTCCTGACTGAGGCAGTAAGTCATGGAAGGCCCAATCCTGACATTATTTGAAATGGGGCAGGTATAAAATTGGACTTAGATGCTGGGCCCAACATCCTTGCAGGTGAAGTCGAATAGACATGCTCTGGAAAAGATCCAGGTCTATAACCCAGTCCTGGTACTCACTACTTGCTTGAACATGACCTTATGTGATTACGGTGTTTTAAATTGAGGTAATGTAGTAACCGAAAGGGTCAGGCCACAACCTTATGAGATGTGCATGTTACAATAAATCAGAAAAGTATTGTTTAACATCTACTGGATTTTTCATGCGTAGCTGTCAGCTTGGATTACATGACTGCAGCTGTCTAAGCCTAACACTAGCTATTGCACAATGTCGAAAAACCCAGTTCTGACATCTATAAAGAAATACAAGATTGCAATTACAGTACTAAGAGTTTGAAGAGGAGAAAGGTTATCTATGGTACTCAGGGTGGGATTTTCTTGGCAATGGGGAGTGTCATGTCTGATAGTACTAAGTTTGCATCATGTCAGAGGTGGCAATGCAGCCCCATGCTTCTGGGGACTCCAAAAACCCCAGTGACAGTTTGGTGGCACATTAAGATCCTCTTGAACCAACATTTCTCCCACAGCCTCTGATCACCCTGTTCTCCCTCTGTTACCTGGATGCCTATGTGCTTTCCACAACTTTGAGCACACAGAAGTACCACCTGTGGGAGCTTGGAAAGCAGCTGCTTTACACAGCCCCTGATAGCAGCAGGAAGTATATCCATCTGCTGACTGAGCTGTGCATTATGACAGCAGAGTGATTCCTACTTCTTACCTCCTCCTCATGGAGGATAGGTCCATCAATGGCTATTAACCAGGATGGGCAGGGATGGTGTTTGCCAGAAGCTGGGAATGAGTGACATGGAATGGACCACGTGATGATTACCTGTTCATTCCCTCTGGGGCACCCGGCATTGGCCACTGTCAGAAGACAGAATACTGGGCTAGATGGATCTTTAGTCTGACCCAGTGTGGCCACTCTTATGTACCTCCAAAGATTCTTTCAGTCAGGAGTTGAGGAAAGCACATAGGCTTAGTACTTAGGGGGTAAAGAGGAGACTCAGAAAAGTGAAAGGGAGAGAATATCTGGAAGGTGGGAGGAACGTCTAATTATAGTCAGAGCTTGTAGCACCCCCTATTATTAAAAGTTGCCTGGCATTTCACATTGTAAAATCCAGTTGGTTAAAACTTTGCCAAACTTTAAATGGTTGGACTGAAATTTCACATGCTGGGTGTCTGTCTCAGAGTGTATTGTTTTGGAAAATTTTGTCTGTAAGAACATAAGCCAAAATGGTTCAGCTCTTTCTGAGAACCAGGCTAGGGGAAAATGCATTTTTTGCCTATGTGCCAAAATTCTGATGACTTTAAAAAAAGTATCTAGCAGCCCACATTTAGGATCTGTGAATTAAAATTTGGTGGCCGTGGAGAGATGGCTTTTGTGGTAGGGATGTGTCTTTGGCCATCCCCACTCCAATCTGCCCAAATCTGGCCAAGTTGCAAGTCTCTGAAAAATCACAGTTCACACATGGTCAGTAGACACGTATATGATGTTAGCAGCTAAATTACCTGAAGATTCTGTCCACAATGGACATGCCCCAGCCAGGACCTGAGCAGGACTTTCCCTGGCTCTGGGCTACTGCAAGCTATGGCAGGTTCAGGCACCTGAAGTGTGAGCAGGGAGCCTGTTTATTCTGTGCTCTTGGTGACTCACTTTCTGGACCCAAGCAGCATGGAGGAAGAAGCTACATTATTTGAATGCAGAGGAGACTAGAGCCAGACCTGTGGGGGGTGAAGGAATAGATTGAGACAGGAAGCTGAATGGGAACTGAAATTGGATTCAGTGGGGGGACAGGAGGAAACTGGGATAGGATCTGAGGTGGAGACTGAGTCTGCCTGGGCAAGAAGACTGGGACTGAGACCAGGGAGGGAAAAGGGGTATGGGGTTGGGAGTCAGAGGGGTGAGCATAGACATAGATTACATGAAGAGCAGTGAGGGAGACTGGGACGGGCTGGGCAAGGAGACTGAGAACCAGTGGGGGGGAGGAGGTAAAGCATGAGGGGAGGTAAAGCATGAGGTCTGATGGGGAACCAGGGTAGGGGGATTAACTGGGACTGGGATAAGAAGCACAGAAGCCACAAATATTAGACAAGAAGGAGCCCAAGGAAAGGGAATATGGGTGGAGTGGGAGGTAGCAACTGGAGGCCAAAGTGCAGGCGAGACAGTGACTAAATGAGGATCCAGCAGGGGAGGAAACTGGGACTGGTTGGCCAGGAGGTGAGCATCGGGGATGAAACTGTGAATGAATGAGCAAGGAGATTGGGGTGGGGAGTAGAGGAGAGAGGCTAAGACTTGCTAGGCAACAAGACTGTGACAGGAATGAGAAACCTGAAGAGTGAAGACTGAGATGGGCTAAGTGAGAAGAATGAGCCTGATCGATACAAGGAACTAAGGGTGGGGAAGAAACAGGACTGAGTCAGAGACAGACTAGAAGGGACAGGACAGAAGGGGTCAAGAGTCTTTGCCCATTAGCGAATGCTCCCCTCCAAAGTCTGGAATGGAACCTAAGATTTCTGAATCTATTTCTCTGCTGTTCATCTCCTCTGTATCACTCCTCTGCTCCCCACCCACTGGATTCCAGTCCTAGTCTCCCTTTCATGCTCCTCATCCACCAACACATGCCCCCTCTGGCTCATTGACCCAAGTCTCACTCCTCCTTGGCTCTTTTCCCCACTGTCTTTGCTCAACCAGTCCCAGTTTTCTCTCTGAATCCACTCAGCTCCTTGTGAGATCTATCTATATTCCCCCACCTCAATTCCCCACGCACTGATTCTTAGTCCCAGTCTCTTTACCCAGCCAGACCCAGTCTCCCAACATCCCTCAGCTCCTTGTCCAATCTGTGTTCCACTTCCACACAAAGTTAACTGACTCCCAATCCTCCTACCCAGTTTCCTTATCTGCTTCTTGTCCAAGTCTCCTTTTCCAACCAATCCCAGCATCCCCTCCCCCTGAACACCCAGTACCAGTCTCCTTGCTCTGCCAGTTCCAGTCACAGAACTTTGTGCTGGAGTGGAGTGGTGAAAAATATTTTCACTTAGGACACCAACAAAACTAAGGTTGTTCCATTATCATGATCAAAGTTTTACATGAATCATCTTTGGTACCTTTCTTTTCTTCCTGAAACTTGGGATCTTGAGGATTTTAATAATCATATGCAGCATGGTATTGTGTGAAATGTGGCACCACAAAGACTCCATTACTTCGATCTTTTGCTGTTTTCTACATTGAATTGCTGGCATCTACTTCTCCACTGTACATATTACTGGGGCTGTAAACAAAGAAGTGGCATGCATAGTCACTCAAAATGCAGACTACTGAAAAGGTCAAAGTTATGCATTATAAGTGATAATAATTCACTGAAACTCAAACACATTAATGTTCTGATATTTTATTTCTGTGACATGTATTGTAACAAGAATAGAAAATTACGCAACTTTATGCCATGTAGTTGGAAAAGTTTTTAACAAGAATGGGTAATAATCACAAGAGAGAATTAATATTGTGCTAAAATTGAGCTAGATCAGTGAGGAAGGATAAAAAAATTGAAAAGTTCCTTTTAACAACACTTACATGTTAATTTCACAGCATTTGAGGTTTAGTTTATTGTATCAAGGTCTAATATTTCCATATTGAGCAATATCACCCCATCTCATGGAGGGGGCAAAATTATGCTCAATGAATGGCAATATTTCCTACACAGTTTCCAGTTGGGGCAGGGTTTACTCCAGGGAAGAATCAGGAGTTTAGCTCCCACAAGCGGTGGATGCTATGAGACCCTTTTGGGCCTTGGGGAATATGCAAAAGCAAGAGCCATTCTCTGAGGCCCTGTGCATATGTATTTCCTCTTGCCTCTGCCATCTACCTGTTAACATTTCTCCTGAAGGGTTCCACGTTGTGGAGGTTGAAACGATTGTAAGCATTACCTCAGCTAAAGAAGTCCTGAACAGTGGTGACGCTATTTGGGGGTGGGGGGCGGGGTGGGAGAGGAGGAGGAGGCTGGTGGGCCATCCCCAGTGGCCTTTAGGTGTATGTGTGGCATATTTTCAATTGCTTTGCATTCACACTGATGCACATTCTTGCACCAGGGCCCAGACACTGTACCTCTTCAGTGCGTTGGGGATTAATGATGTTGTTCTCCTATCCCATATCCCAACCTACTGCCTTCCACATGTATGGATCCAGTACTCCATAAATATGTGTGTTAAGCTGAATTGGAAGGAGGCATGTGAAAATCTAGGCTTTATGGAGAGGAGTAAACATCACCAATGGCCGCTAATGTTTGCAATTTAATAAGAACCTGTAGGGAGAACTCACTTGTAATGATGGAATGCAGTGGTGTGCAACATTATTGATTTTCAAATATAACACTGAATAGATAATAAAATACATTCTTCAAAACCACTCATTTTTTATTATGGAAATGTAGCAGATGCTGGATCAAGCAATGAAGTGAAACAAAAAGCCCTTTGATTATTACAATTGATACTGACATAATTTTATATACACAGATCTCTATGGCTTTGTAATAGTTCATATCCTCAATGGTGCATTGCCAAACTTGGCACTGGGCCCCATTTATCTGTACAGACCCCATAACATTAAATATTTAGGTTTAAGCATGTAAAGAAAAGGAAAGGAAGTCAAACAAATCTTGGATTCACAGGCATGAACACACTGACCATTTATCCATACAGTAAACACGCTGTATTCAGAGGTGTTGCAGTGATATTGTCCCAGTTTACTAAGCTTTTTAGCCAGTCTTTGTTCAGTCACAGAAATTCACCTGAACAAACACATTTTCATCATCTGTAGTTTGATGCGATAATTTTTTTCCTTAAAGTAAGGCAGTTATTCGGCTACAGATAAGGTTGTTTTTAAGGGAGAGAGGATAATCAGAATACAGCCAAGTCACTGTTGGGCAGGTCTGATTTTGGAAGCCACAATACTTAATAAAGTGTTTTAAGAGTTCTAAAGGAGTTAAAGGCACAGCAGAACACACAAAGGCAGTTGGGGAATGCATGGCCTCTTAAAGCCTTGGCTCAGAAAAGTCAGTTACATGAGGTAGTGCTTTTGCAGTGCCAGTGGAAATTCCTGCCTAGAAGGTTCCTAATGTTCAGAGTCCCTGGAGAGACACATTCTGGAAGGGCCATCTCTGGCTTTTTTGCCGCATCAGGCAAAAAAATGAATAAATAAAAAAGCCGTCCAGAATGCTGCCCAGGCAAAAAAAAAAAAAAAAGCCGGAGCACCGCCGAAGCAGGGGAAAAAAAAGCAGGGGGGGCAGAGCGGAATGTGCGGCCCTAAGATTGGCCTGAATGCCTCCCCTTACAGTGTGCTGCCCCACGCATGTGCTTCCTAGGCTAGTGCCTGGAGCCGGCCCTGCATTCTGGACCTGTGAATATGCAGAGACAACATTCTTTAAAACTACAGTTAGTAGTCAGTAACCTTTCTTTCTGCATTCTGCTAAGGCCGAGACTGTCTAGGGATAAACTATTATTGGATTACAGATCAGGAAAACATGCAAGAGGAAAAGAGAAGCATAAAATGCACTTTCATCCCAAAGAGTTCTAATCTTCTCTCGAAACTGGTGAGCAGTTAAAATGTGAATAATAAGACCTGACTTTATCTTACTCCACCATGTTTCCAACCATAAAGGTGTTTATGCCAGTTTAAATGTCTGTTCAACTGTGTAATGAAGTAGAGATTAAACAGACAGATATCATATTGAATGGAGCAGAGTAGTATTGTGCTCAAAAATGGAATGGTACAAAGCTTGTTAATAACGTGGGCACAGACATGACTCATGCTATGCTGACTAACAGGACACCTTGTTTAATATTTGTGACTAACAAATACATTTTGCTTTAAACTGAAATCCATAAAACATGGGACCAATGGTGAAAATGAATCTCAGGTGAACATTAATTTGGCTCTTCTCTCCTCTGATATATACAATATTTGTCATGTTTCAAAAAGAACTATGTATTGTAAAAAGCACTTAGACTTATGAAGATACGCATGGGACTGATTACCAAAGGAACTGAGAAGCTGAAGAGAGCTGCATGTGTTATATGTGGAGGATGGGAAAAATTACTAATTATAAATGTAAGTACAAACAAAATTCCTGACTCATCTCTGTGTCATGCCAAATTTATGCTGCTGTAACTTTTTATTCCAGTGGGGCTACTAGGGGGAAACTAGAGTAAAATATTGGTGAATCATTCCCTAAAAGTCTAGGGAAAGGACCGGGTATTTCCACACAGTAATAAGAAGGATGGTATTCTGATTCAGGCACTAGAATTCAATTTTCAGCTCTGCCACAAACTTACTGTGTGACCTTGTATGAATGAGCACTATGAGCCTGGAGCTGACCCAGCACTCTGGTCATTAAAGGAACTAGCTAGTGTCCCTTGCAGTGGACTTATTTGGGAGATGGGTGCTCAGTGGCTTAATTAGGCAGGAGATTAATGAGCTAATGAAAGCAATCAACCCATCTGCTGGGAACAGTTAAAGGACAAGAAGGAAGTATAAGGGGGAAGGCTGACAGGAGAGACAGGATCTCAAGACGAGGAGATCTTTCCCTCTTCCTCTGAGGAAAGCGGGCTAAGGACCAATTGTATGTTGTTGCACAAGGCTGTACTGATGAACTGGTGGAGAGGACTCCATAAATAATACAGCAGTGCTCACAATTGCATAAGTATCCAGGTTGTTTGAGGTGGTCCAAAGGGTGGAGAAGACAGCCCTGTTGCACCTGAGGCAAGTCATTTAATCAGTTCACCAACTGTAAATTGTGAATAATACTGCCCTATGACACAGGCTGTTGTGAGAATAAACCCTAATATGTTTGAGGTGCTCAGATACAGCCAATAGGAATCATAAATTGATAGATGAGAGAAAAAGAAGAAATAAAGGAAAGTGTGAATGATCTTGAAGAAAATCCAAGTTAAATGCAGAAAAAAAATCTATGGAAAGATAGAAAAACAAGAGACTAAAAAACTAATTATATTAATAGATACTCATAAAATGTGGCCAGCACATTGCATTATTTCTTGTTAAGATCACCATTCATGTGAGAGATTTTCTGTTTTAATATCAGATTAGGAAAATTATTGGAAAATGTTTTTTTATGGGAAACAGAGCGCGAAACTCTGGGAGGGAGGCAAGTGGCAGCAGAAATAGCATCATAACATATAGCAACCTGCCACTGAATCAGATACGGACAATAATGCCAAATGAAGTAGTAGTATAAAAACCCCAAGTACTACTGGACGTAGTGTATTTTAGCTTCTGGCGGATATACTGTTTGTTAACTTTGGCAACACTTGTACAGCTTGTCATGCCAATGAAGACTTCCGAACTTGAAAAGATGTGTCACTCTGTACAGTATTATGCTTATATGAAATGAGCCTTCCCTTGCTCCTCGCTGGGAAGAACTTTCAAACAGTCATTCCAGCCAGCCATGATTAAAGGGTAGTAGCTTTGATTGGACAGACCTGCAGCCATTAGTCAGATGGCTGACCTATAGGATCAGCCAGCGACCAGACCCATTAGCCAGGAAGATGACAGCAATCGCATATAAGGGACACCTTTCCGCTATAAGGCCTTTTTTTTCGGTGGGGGAAAACAAACAAACACATTTATTTTTTTTGTATCTACTCTCTCATATGATTCTCTTCTCCTCCCCCCCCACCCCGCATCCCATGCCTGATTCCTGTTACAGTGTTACAGGAAACCTGTTACACCAGTTTCCACTGGTGGAAACCAGGTACCTACTCCAAGGGTGATATTGTACGTTATCTGTGATTGTCAGGTCTCCAGAAAAATTCATATTCCACAAGACCAATCCTGCTCCCCTAGGATGTAGTTAATGCAACATCCGACTCCCTCAATGGAACAGTCAAATACAAATCACTGGGAACTTATATAATACATTATTAGTAACTATAGTAGGGGAATCATTTCACAGGTACTACCATAGTCATATCTGTGGCCATCATCATCTCATGTAAAATATCTCCTGCAAATTATATACTGTAACCGAAATTATATCTGTTAACCCCCCCCCCCCACAAAATGCATTCACTAAAGAACTCCCAAAATATGCTTGCTAACTGCCTTCTTTAAAAAATAATTAAATCCCTAATTAAAACTGAAAATAGCGCTTACACCACAGGGAGCCAAGTTTTTATTACCCCTCCTGCTTAATTTAGGGATATGTTTTGTACCCACAAAATGTAAACTGATTAGAGAAGGATTCAGTAATGTAAAATGTCTCGCACCTTCCCAATGAATTGTATTGATTCTAACCTTCTAATGATCTTGTAGTTTCCACTATGAAAGGGAGGATACATGAATATTTAAAAGGATAGCTAACACTGTCACCAGTGATTTTAGTTCATATTTGAATCTTCTTCCCAATATAAATTTTGGTAAATGAGCAACGTTTATATTTGACTTCAGTGGGTCCAGAGTTTGGTCTATGGGACCAGGATTTGGCCTATTGTTATACAGTAGTCACCACATTAAGAACAAGAATGATATCTAAGTATAGGTTTAAGTGTTAAATATGAGCCAGATCTTTGACTCTCTGTAGCAGCACAAAACAGCCTCAACGATATCTTAAAGGCTCACAGGGGGAATTCCAAGTGCCTAGGGAAATCACTGAGTGAGGTATAGAGCCACAGAGTTGGCTCCAAGGCCTCTTCTTCTGCTCTCTATAGGCTTCCCGGAAGAGGAAGTAACAGAGTCATTGGGACTACTCCACTGGAGACAATAAGATTACTGTTCATTGGATTAAGTCTTAAATATTGGACCCAAAGAGAAATGTGAACTGATCTATCTCAGTTGAGTTGTTGAATCTGAAGCCTAATGAGGGTAAATTTATTTCCATATCATTATTTTATTACTACAGATTTTACCAGTGTTAAGTGAGAGGAGAATCATACTCAAACAGTTTTAAACAGAGCCTGTCTTAATATCCACACACCCATCTTTTGATGACTGGAAAAACTGCAGTTAGTTTTTTCAGCCTATTGTAGTGTCATCAGTCCATTAATAATCTAGTCCGCCAACATTTTTTTTAAATTATGTCTTTATGTAACCTAAATAAAATGTTTGCTTTGCATTTCACCCTTAGATAATGTTTTTGACTCTCTATAAAATTAATGTGTGCTTCTTTCACATTGTTTCCATGTTCATATCCAGCACATTTGAAATATGGCAACATGAATTAATTATACTAGAAAACAACAGTTACATTAAAAGAGAAAACAACTAAGGAAAGCTTTCAGAAAGACACAAATGTGTACAGGCTTATCTTGCGGCCTGACTCTCTCTTTCACTGTTGCCACATACCACAGGTATAGAACAAATACAAATATGAAGTGAGGGGCTGTGATGGCAGACCTCGTATGTACTGAATTGCTCACATACAACTTCTATGCATGTAGGTATTTTTATTAGTTTTGGAGATGTTTCCAGCAGGTTGGAATTTCTCTCAGATCTAATGGAAAACTATTGAAAAAACATTCTCTTCAGAGCATATACTGCTTATGTGTCATCTACATGTCTATTTTTCTTGTCTTTGTTATTAATATTATTATTTGCGTGAAACACATGGTCTTCATTCCTTAAAATTCCCCTGGTTCAGAGCTCTATTTCCCACCTGATGTCAGAATCAAATCCATGGCGACTAACTGAACTTCAGAGGATTTTAACTGAATTTTATCATTACAGAAATGTTCTGCTTGGTGCTGAGGAGAAGGGGGCAAAGCTGTTTTAAAGCCAATTTAGCACTCTTCTGCTGCTAGGGTTAGCTCCCAATTCAAGTTAAAGTAGCCTCAGGCTTTCAGTAAATCACACCAGATGGTAATACCCCTTAGAGACTATTACATTGGTAGGGATCGCTGGAGCACAGTAAGCTCCAACTACATCCCTTCCTGCCCCACTACACTCCGAGCATATACCTCCTTAGGCTGTGGTGGTGTACTGCCAGCTTTACAGAACTCAGGGATTCCTCCAGGTAGGATAAATCCCCTGCTGCTCTGTCAGGGGAACTTTAAGTCTGCTTTTTCCTGCCAAAACAATGCAAAGAAGACTTAGTATAAAGCAGTATCTGGCCCTATAAATTCAGTTAAGGAATAAGCAATAGTCCAATTCCACGTGTTGTCATCTCATAGGTTTTTAATGACCTCACTTTTCCCCACTCCTGATAACAGTTCTTACCTAAATGATTATTTGCACGAAAAAGTGTTTTTTATGCTTGTTCTGAATTGCTTCTCCTTTAATTTCCATTCATGCCCTCTTGCCCAATTAGTGCACTTAGGCTTAAAAAAAATAACTCAGGTTGACATTCAATATACCATTTCAGCAATCTACATGCTTGGGCTTTATGGATCTAAGCTTTCAGCCTGTCTTCATAGCTCATAACCTTTAATCCTGACATCAATCTCAGCACTTTGTTAAATTCCTACAGCACTGTCTATAGAAAAGTAGCAAAAGCTCAAGGGAAGTTTGTGGATAGTTGCAAATTTCTCATTCATTTTCATTAGAAAACTCAAAGGATACACAAAATTCATTCAACTGTTCTCCAGAATTCCCACTACTCCTCAGTGATGTGTTGCATATAATTTTTATTCAGCATATCTGCAAAAGCACTGCAAAATATCTTGCTTGTTTTACCAAGTTTGTACTGGAAAGTAGAGCGTGAAGTCCACCCAGAGAATTTTTTTAAAAACTTCCATTCAGATTGCTCCATGATTTTAATGTAATACATAATATGGAAGCATAGACCAAAAGAGGGGTTTTTAAATAATTTTTTTGGAGACATTGTGCCCACTGAGTTCTCCTAACTGGTGTATCTGGAGTCCCAGTAGATTTTTCTCAAGGATTAGGGGATCTCTCACCAGATGATTTAGAGTATGGATTCTCAACTTGGAGAGTATGTGAGCAGCTGGAGAGAGGGCCCAATTAGATGTTGACTAGAGCTCGTCAAAAAATTGAATTTCCTTGAATTGGGGTTTTCATGGCTTCCAGGCTCCTTGCTGCAGAGCAGGGAGCTGACTTCCAGCTATAGCTCCCATGTCCATGAAGGGGAGCCTGGAAGCCACAGTATCCCTATCTCTGAAGCAGTACACATGGTGGGGCTGCCCCAGAGCCACAGACCCTGAAAGCCATAGAGTCCCTAGCGCTGGGACAATCCACATGGCAAGCCAGTCCCAGAGTCATGGATACAAAAACAGGGGAATCTCAAGTTGCTGTAGAGAGATTATTTTATCTTTGAATTTGGCACTCATGTGATTAATCCTGAATACTGTGTCCAGTGCTGGTGCCCACATTTCAAGAAGGATGTTGATAAATTGGATAGGGTTCAGAGAAGAGCCACGAGAATGATTCAAGGATTAGTAAACCTCCCTTATAGTGATAAATAGATTGAGCTCTTTGAGTCTACCTTAACAAAGAGAAGGTTAAGGGGTAACTTGATTACAGTATATTATGGGGAACAAATAGATGATAATGGACTCTTCATTCTAGCAGAGGAAGGTATAACACGATCTAATGGCTGGAAGTTGAAACTAAATAAATTCAGATTGAAAATAAGACATAACTTTTACACATTTATGAGAGCAACTGGAACAATTTACCATGGGTCATGTTGAATTTTCCATCAGTGACAATTTTAAAACCAAGACTGGATGTTTTTCTTTGAAATCTGCTCCAGGAATTATTCTGGGGAAGTTCTATGGCTTGTACTAAAGAGGAGTTCAGACTAGATCATAATTATGGTCCCGTCTGGCCTTAGAATATAGGACCCTATTCCCCAGGTTCCCTAGCAGCCCATTAGGTGAACTGACAGGTAACCAGGCAGCTTTTATCCAAAGTTTGTTGAATCAGCATTTTCTGAAGAAAGCTGTTTTGTTTTAAAATTCCCAGCCTGATCTAATGTTGACTAGATGGAAGGGGGCAGTCCCAAAAAGAAAGAGGGTCCAACTCTGGAAAGGGCTGAGAACTTTATCAGAAAATGAAAGAGATCCCATTATGGAGAATAATAGAAAAACCTGCCCTTGGTAGTTGGTTTTTGTCCCGAAGCATGAGGATTTATATCTCTGATAGTGGATAAAGGGGAACTATATCATATAATTTATCAACCTTCAAAAAGCTTTTCAAAAAGTCCCTTTCAAAAGAAGCTATTTTGGAAACTAAGTAGGCAAATGGTGAGCTATCAAGTGCCTTACAAGTTTTAAAAGTAAACTCAACAACATTTAAAAGTGTTGATTCAGACATTCATTGTGGGATTATTGTTGTTTGACAGACATGTGAAAGTACCTTGGAAATCATATTACAGTTGATGAGGCATGAGCCTCACTCATTTTCTCTCGATGACTATGTGATTGTTGAATTCTGTACACATCTTCCTCAATCGGAAGATTTTTTTTGGGGGGGGGGGAGGAGGGAGGACGGGACAGAAGGAGGTCTGGTATTCCAAGCACATGAACACCATAATTTTGAGGGCATCTGTGAATGCTTTAGTTCTTTAAGGTCCAGATAAGCAACTAAATCCATATTCAGACACCTAAATAAGTGACTTGATTATCAGAAGTGCTGAAAACCCAGCCATTCCCACTGACTGAACTGTACCTTCCTGTACATCATGCTGCATATGTGGTGTTATGTGTCAAATAAATAAAATTCCTTGCCTGAAGAGCTTGCAGCTTTAAAGTATGATGGGTACAATACAGGAAGAAGCAACAAATACAGAAAGTTGAACATTCCTAATAGCTGAAAGGCTTAATGGATTGTTTAAAGGCAATTGCTGAAGGAAAGGGCTTTGCCAAGGTTATCTCTGAGGCTGTTCCAAGCATACTGGGCAAAGTGAAAAAAGGTACAGTCTGTAGTGAGCACTAGTAATAGAAAAATGGCTTCTTAAAGTCTTCTTCTTTATTCTTACTAAATATATTAGATGGCAATCAGTACTGACTCTCTATATAAAATTAGTTATTATAGACAGAGCAGTACTGGGTGATTCCTTCAAGAGAATGGGTCAGCCTGCATAACCATATTGTATTTGTCTTTGGAACTAAAGCTGACATTTGTACAATACATTTATGTTTGACAAAAGCAGAAAACGGAATCTGTGGGAGGGATAATTTCTTCTGAGAGGGGAGCTATCCTGCATTCCTTGTGACAAGCAAAACCACGAATATTTATAAAGAGGATTGCCCAAGCATGCATGAGTCATTTTCCTGATGAGTTGGAAAGGTGCAGGTACATGTAGCAGCTCATAAGATATGTATTTATTTCTATTTTTCAAACAAAATACGTTCCTATCCACGCCCCAGCTCTAGGCACTCTGGCATCAATTAAAAGATTACATCCAAAATTGTACAGTACAAAGCAATCCAATCAGTCTTAGACCTAAACAAAATCCAATTATAAATCAAAGTAGGAGAATGTAAAAGGCAATACCCAGGGCTACCTCTAAGCCCGGTCTTATTCCCTTTATACTTCCACCCGTCTCATGTATCTGGAAAAAAATATTCTGCATTCTGTGCTGAAGGTCAATAGTTGTGAGCTCTCTCAGAACAAGTGAAAGGGTTCATAGTCAAGTGTGACTCATCAAGAATGATCTGCCTGCAGCTCCTTATAGGTTAAAACGGGCGTTTCAGTTTGAGTACCTTTGCTAAACTTAAGGGTAAGCTATTAACAAGGATGGGTAAGGAATGGTGTCCTTAGCCTCTGTTTGTCAGAGGGGGTGATGGATGGCAGGAGAGAGATCACTTGATCATTACCTGTTAGGTCCACTCAGTCCGGGGCACCTGGCATTGGCCACTGTTGGTGGACAGGATACTGGGCTGGATGGACCTTTGGTCTGACCCAGTACTGCCTTTCTTATGCTCTTATGCTATCCACTGATGTGTTCATATCTTTGTTGTCCATACTTAGAGTTTGCACCAGTTCACCTACGTCACTGGCTGACCTGGGGCAAATTCCCAGTGTAAAACAAGGAGTCTATCATCTTGAAGTTTGCTCTTAGCCTCAGCACATAAAAATATAAAACATAAAAAGCAAAAGCAAAGTCCCTAGTGGACTTTGTGGAGGTCAAAACTCTATTGAGATAGGGTTTCTTTTGTTTGAAGAGGAAAGACTGGTTGGGGTTAGGGAATAAAAAGGGATGTTCATATTGTGAGATTCACTTATGGTGGAAACACTTTCTCAAAGAGGAAATTTTGCAAGTGTTTCCTAAAGATAGACTCTGGATTCACTTGATTTCCTCCAGAAGACTGAAGGGATCTGGCTACAGAACAACCAAAAATGGCATCATGAGATGTTCAAAGTGACCATAACACGTTCAAAAGGTGGTCTTCATTCATCCCAAGTTCTAACATGTACTAAGTTGTATGCCCTCCTGCTCGGGTGTAGCTTTATATATACACAGGAGGTGCTCATGTAGTCCAATAGCTTGGGGACTAGTGGTCACAGGTATTGATTTCTAATGGTGACCTGAATTAGGGCCCTAAAGTCCATGCATAGTTAGACATTTCTATCTGTTTAACAAAAAAAGAGGAGTTGTGCCTGGCTAATGAAGGGGATTTATGAATAAAACCCCTGGTTAGGTTATTCTGAAGGAAGGCACATAGCATGTCTAGTTCAGAACTCCAACATGCCGTATGCATACCTGAATGGGATGTTTGCCCTAGTTATAGCTCGAATGAGCAGTCATAATCCCTGGTACTGGGGCAATCTGTCTGAATTCTTTTTTTTTCCTCCAAAAGACTCTATTTGGATGGAAATTGAAGACTGGATTCAGCAGACAGTCTGCTGGCCCAGCCACCCTGGCATATGACTGGTGGGGAACTACTGTGCATAGCTCATATCCTGGGGTCAAGCTGTACCGCTGGCAGAATTCTAAGAAAAATTGCATTTCTCTCCGGTGGATAAGGGGATTGTGGAGGACCAGCCATGAGATACCCAGGCTAAGAGGGAAGTGCAGGACATGGATGGCACTGTACTGTAGGGTTGCTCGATGCCCTTGGATAGTAACTTTGAGAGGAACTGCTTCCATGGCCACTAGCCCGGAGGATAAGAGGGACCCATTAATCATTACTACCAAGTAATGGGCTTGGGCCACAGAGGAATCTGGACTGCCTGGGCTGCTTCTGCATTGATAAAAGTTAACTGCTGCTCCTGAGTCAATAATGGCCTGCTGCAGAGGAAGTGGTTGGGGATATGCCGGCATTTGTAATTTGTTCCTCTTGCTAGAACATTACAGCACCTCAAAAACCTAAAGACTTATTTATATTGTGCTGTTTCTTGATACTTAACTATACTACAAAAGACTTGCCCTACAACACCTCATTAGCATTATGGATCTCTGTCCCACAATGAACCTCTAACTTTCACAATACTTTATCTTTTCTATACCGTGTCCTCAGAACTGAACTTCCCCCCGCCCACACACACCCCCTCAGTGTAGCGAGTCTTATTTCAGCTTGGATTTCAGCCAAGCTATAGCATTGATTTTTGTTTGTTTCTCAGCAATTTTATGGTCATGCTAACACTATTGAATGTGTGCATTTGGCTGGATAAACAGATTCCAATAATAAACTCTTTCAATATCAAACTTCTGTTTTTAAAGGGTAGATGCACCAGTTATTCTAAAGATGTACCTCACCTACTGTCTTCATCCTTAGTTTTCTGGAGAATGCCCCAGCATACAATCAGAAAAAATGTCATATAAGAGGTGAGCCAGTTCATCATCTATTGTTCTGGTATTGTAATGTACTTATAGATTTGCTAGAGCTTGTGTAACAGCAATCACCTTTAAAGACAAAATATATAGAAAGACTTTGGTGATGCCTATCTAATTTTTGAATAACAGGGTAATAACACTTCCATAGAGTGCAGGAACATCATCATCATCTGAATAATACAACCAATGTCTAAATCAATAACAAAGGAGGAGCAATTTTATTCAAAAATAAGATTCTGTTGTTAAACTAAGTATTTTATCTTTTAGTAAATCTTCAGCTCATTTCACACAACCATTTTTTATTTTTCTCATTAACGCCAAAACTCAGATCTATGGTAGCTCATGCATTTGTGCTAAGTTTACTTCTTTATTATCTTTTAGTAGGTAGGTGAAATCAGAATACAATAATGCTGTAAATTTTATTGGCAGTCTCTTCATTCCTAAGCATAGTTTTTATTGTACTTGTATCCTTGTACAAATTGACACACAAGATCCCATTAGATTAGATAGACAGATTGTTTGACATACAAAAAAATACCAAATGTCACTGTATTTATTTTTATGAAGGTCAATCAATACCAGTTGCTGCAGAATTCACATGAAATAGATACATATTTTAAATATTAGGACTTTTAGAAAATAGTCTTCGTGAAATCAACAAAAAAGGACGCAAGGATCAGGTTTTAAAAACCTGGAAATGTGATATATTGGCTAGAATTTTGGTACTGTTTAGTACTGGTAATTTTCTTTATTTATTTATTTTACTTCATTCTATGGCTTGTGTTATGAAGGAGGTAAGTGATCTAATGTTCCCTTCTGGAATTTTAAAAAAAATCTATGAATTTGAGTCATTTAATGATTGTGATTATTGAAGTACATGGTGCAGTTTGTATAAGGACATGGGCCTGCTGAAGTTTGGGCGGTTTTAATTACTATTCTAATTCAATTCAATGTATTTGGTTTTAAAAAAAATTGAAGGATATTGCTCCTCCACAATTGCTTGCCTTTGATGAAATGCCTCTCAATCTCAGAAGTTCTTGCTGTCTCTGGTACACCAGCTGCTATCTTCATATCACTTGGGTTGGATTGTCCCCTATGAAAAAAAAGTTTGCTACACATTCTCACTCACAGATCCACACATCCCTATTCCATCAGGGAGCAGGATTGCCTCCATGGGATTCAGTACCTTATGCATCCTCTGAGATCTGCCAAATATACACCTACTGTCTCTTCACTGTGTTCTAGACCCTCTGATAGCATAACTTCTTCAGGAATCAGGCTGCCAATAGCTCTTTTCTGCTTATTTCCTCCAACAACCCTTTCCTCACCCAGCTTTTCTTTACATGTGAATTTACATGGGGATGAGGGGGGGGCAGGGTGGGAGAGAAATGCCATGAAAACACATTTCCCAATCTGCAGTGCAATTCCTTTTGATCAGATTGTGCCTTTAGAGAAGCCTTGACAGGATATGGGAAAAGGGATATGGGAAAAGGGATATGGGAAAAGGGATATGGGAAAAGCTGATATGGGAAAAGGGATATGGGAAAAGGGATATGGGGAAAGCTGCTTTCAACTACCTAAAAGGGGGTTCCAAAGAGGATGGATCTAGACTGTTCTCAGTGGTAGAAGATGACAGAACAAGGAGTAATGGTCTCAAGTTGCAGAGGGGGAGGTTTAGGTTGGATATTAGGAAAAACTTTTTCACTAGTAGGGTGGTGAAGCACTGGAATGGGTTACCTAGGGAGGTGGTGGAATCTCCTTCCTTAGAGGTTTTTAAGGTCAGGCTTGACAAAGCCCTGGCTGGGATGATCTAGTTGGGGTTGGTCCTGCTTTGAGCAGGGGGTTGGACTAGATGACCTCCTGAGGTCCCTTCCAACCCTGAGATTCTATGATTCTATGCCATGCCCTGTCCTCATCCGCAAGCCCAGTCTGCTCTGTGTGTTTCCCATCTCCATCAAAAATCAGAGCTCACAATGAGATCCTAGAAGCTAAAACTGCAATTTTGTCCAGATGGCCTCTGACTTTGCAGAAGGGTAAGTATGTGAGAGTTCAGAAACTGAGTAGTTAAATACTTAGCATCTGTGAATCACTTTTATATTGTAGATCTTAAAGAGCTTTACGACAAGGATAAGCATTAGAGATCGTCAAAAATTTTCCAACTGCCGTTTTTTCATCAAAAAAAGCAGTTTTGTCAAACTGCAGGAACATGTTGATTTTGATGAAATTTCATCTTGAAAAAGTTTGGGGAAAAAAGCATTCTGATAAGGTCAAAATGTTGTGTTTTGAAATTTTCAGATGGAATTATTTCAGATGGAATTATTGTTTCGCTTAAAATGATTTTTAATTTTAGTATTAACATTACAGAACTTAAAAAGTTAAAATTGAAATGAACTTTGATTGACCTAACATGAAATTTTTCAAAAAATTCATTTCACATGAAATTGAAATTCTTTTCGTTTTGAATTGTATTGAAAATAAAAAAAACCCCAAATCTCCAAATTTCTCACAAGAATGGAATTTCCAATTTCCACAAAACTCCAGTAAGCATCAATATTTCTATTTTATAGATTAAGAAACTGATACAGACAGGTTAACATGAAAACATTCAAACTTGGCAGTGTAAAATTAGATACCTGAATATATGCTCAGGCCACAACAAATTAAAATGTCTAAATATAGACTTAGGCTCAACTAGGTACCTACACTGGAATTTTTTTGTGTAAGTGACTTCCAATTTCACACACTGAATCAACGGAAAAGATGATACTAGAATTGAGATTTTCTGATCTCACATTTCTTCTTTTAATTAGATATCTAAGTACTATGAAAAGCATCCAAAGATTTTTGTAGATTTGTTTCCAAGTGCAAAATCAGAGGCTAAGTTGAGATATTTTCAAACATTGGTACCTTCATGTTTAATTCTTCCCATATGGTTAATTATATAATAAATGCAGTGAACAGTAGGTTTTGATATTTAAGGCAATGACCAGCATGTGTAAAAGTATCTATGTCCATAGTGCTGTGCAACTAGGAACATAAACTTTCCTTTTTCAAGAAGTAGTATTTAAAGACAGGAGACCAGAGTGAGCCAGAAAGATACAGCAGTGTAACACCTGTGTGGTCTGGAAATATGGTAATCTGTGTAAGCACAGAATTTTGATTTTTTTCCAGCCTCTACATACTGGGATTAGTTGTCTCACTGCAAATCTCCAAATGTAATCAATACATTTGCAAATGTAATTAGCATTTATTTTAAAGCATTCTCATCTATAACCTTTATTCTCTGTTTCCTGCAAATCCAATTATCCAGGGATAGATTTGTTTGCAAAATCATAAAGTTTTTTTGTTTTTAAAATGCATATAAAAGAAGACAGAATGGTCACGTTTACAATGTTAATAAGGCTTATACAGGCCAAAGGTTTTTATAAAAATCATTTTAGAAATACAAATCTTTGAGAAGTGTAGATTTGAGACAAGCTAAATATGATTTCTGTGAGGAGTTACAGGGAATTTGGACAGGAAAAAAAAACAATTTCTGTAATATAACATTGAATATGAAAGGGAATACATGTTTTCCATTGGAGCAAGCACCATGTACCCCTCCACTCCCCAGCTCTGTGGCTGAGGCCAGGAAGAAGCTCCCGGAATAGAATCAGCACAGGAGCCAGAGAATGGACAGAACTGGGGCAGTGTCCAGGGCAGTGAGGTGAGGGACTGAGACCCACTATATGGCTACCCATTCTTCTACCCCTCTGGACACAGCATGGGGGGGACCCTGCTCTGGAGCAGATTTCATGTATGACGCACCTTCCTCCCTCACCCTGCATGGCTGGTGGAGGAAGAAGCTTCTAGAATGGAGGTAACCCTGGGAACAGACACACACACACACACACACAACAGCAGCTGGAGGAGCTACAGCAACCACAACAGAAGTAACATGGTGGTGGGTTAAGGAACCCCAGGACACAAGTAATCAGGGCTGGCTCCAGGCACCAGCACAGAAAGCGCGTGCCTGGGGCGGCAAGCTGCGGGGGGTGGCGTGATGGTTGCTGTGAGGGCGGCCGTGGGGCAGCCTTCAGCGACGTTTCTGTGTGAGGTCCACCGGTCCCGCGGATTCGGCGGCAATTCGGCGGTGGGTCTGCCGCCACCACGGGACCGGCGGAGCGCCCGCAGGAATGCTGCCGAATCTGCGGGACCAGGGACCGCCCGCAGAAATGCCGCCGACGGCAGTCTGAGTGCCGTGCTTGGGGTGGCACAATTCATAGAGCCGCCCCTGCAAGTAACGTCATCAGACTCTACTTTCTTCAATTTGCACTCTTATTTTCTCTGTGATGATTGTCTGTCTGGTCTAACCTCCCTCCACCCTCTCCCACACAGTCTCTGCACTACAGACTCACTCCATGCTCCTCTTCATTCTTCCCTTCATCCTCTTCCCTTCTCTCCCACCTCATTAGTACCCTTTCCTGTTTTTTTAAAAAACCCTCCTATTAACTCAGCCCCTTCACCAAGCCTTCTCCCTGTCCTCTCTAATAGACCCACACAACACAAAGCAAGGAAAGAGCAACGGAATATGCAACTAACATGACGTTTGCCAGATCTCACGCTGCATGCACTGCTTGTATATTGCATCATATTATTCCATCTTTTGTTTGTCTTGTCTACTGAGACAGTAAATGCTCTTTTGGGGCAGGGACCATCTTTTACTATGTGTTTGCAGTTGACCCCCTGCCCCCATTCTCTGGGTACTACTGTAAATATGAATGGTGGAATTTCTCAGAAGTGGCCTATTCCGACCCTAACTCTGCTTCCATTGAAGTTGAAATTGACTTCACTTGGAGCAGAGTTAGGACAGTGCTGCATAATCGTAGTAATAATAGTTCAGCTTCAATAAAATTTGGATTTTGATTGCTTCTGTTTTTTTTCCTTAGCTCTGGAAAGTATATTTTAAAAGGAAAAATGAGGTGTAAAATGCAAGTTAAAGAGAGCCAATGAGTGGGCAAGTGGGAGGCATCATGTTTATTAACAAGAAGAGCTCAGTAATCAAAGTGCAATTGCGCACACAGCCTTTTACGTTAATTTTCTACAAAACTGATCAATTGCATATGCAATTGATTTTTAATTTATCTGGATGACTGCACATGCAAGTATTTCCCACTTCCAATTACATTAGTTGTTTGACTTGCTCTTATGAAAATATTTCCTATTGCTTGTGTGCAAAACAGCATGTGAAAAAAACCCTACAGTAATTTATCCTAAATATTCAAAGAATTTCCTGGAATTTAGTCATACCAGCTTAGTATGTATTGGGTATGGAATTTAGTCATACCATTCCCAATGACTTTCATGGGAGTTGTGAGGGAGACTGTAAGGATCAGTGAGCACCTTCCCTCTTCTAAGAATGGACAGCCTGGTGTATTAGGCCTGGTGTACACTAGGAATTTACAGTGATATAGATTCATAGATTCATAGATTCTAGGGCTGGAAGGGACCTCAAGAGGTCATCGAGTCCAGACCCCTGCCGTCATGGCAGGACCAATTACTGTCTAGACCATCCCTGATAGACATTTATCTAACCTACTCTTAAATATCTCCAGAGATGGAGATTCCACAACCTCCCTGGGCAGTTTAACCACCCTGACAGTTAGGAATAGCTAAGTCTTTCAGGGGTGTGTAAAATCCAGACCCCAGAAAGATGTATAGACATAACCTCTTGGTGTAGACAGCAGAATTCTTCCATTGACCTACCTACCACCTCTAGGGGAGATGGATTACCTACACTGAAGGGAGAATCCCTCCGATTGGCGTAGGTAATGTCTACACTGACACGCTACAGTGGCAGAGTTGCAGAGGTGCAGGTGCACTGCTATAGCATTTTAAATGTAGACATACCCTTAGTGACTTTCCTCTTTTCTGTTAAAGGGAATGAGTGGGTGCCGTGTGGAAGCAGGGAATTTGGGTAAAAGGGATTTATTAAATACAAAGATGAAGAAAGTGTCCCCCTGGTGTTTGTTCCATCAAGAGTATTTTTCTAAAGGAGCTCTGAGCTTGATGCAAAAGAAAAAGTTTGTGTAAGTGTTGAAAAGGTGAATGTCCAACTTCTAGTTATTTAATCTCTTACCATCCCCAGTCAGTAATAACCCTGTTGTATGCCTCACATATCTGTAGTCCCTGCTACATGCGTCTAATGAAGTGGGTCTTTGCCCACGAAAGCTTATGCTTCAATATATCTGTTAGTGTATAAGGTGCTACAAGACTCTTTGTCCCTCTTGCAGATCCAGACTGACCCCTCTGATACTATGCACATTTAATAATCTTTAAGGCAATTAACAGTTATTATAGAAGTGGTTTCAAATGGAAGAAAAAAGTAATAGAAGCTGGTGAACTTCTAAATAGAGACTCCTGAGAGGCCTGTTGAGGTACAAGCATATAAATATACCTAAGAATGAAAGTCTGAGAATAATCAGAATTTATCTCAGGAGACTACTGATGGTTAAGGCCATCCCATCGGCATAAGTAGTGTCTACACTGAAGTTCTGCAGCAGAACCACGGTAGTGTTTTAAGCATAGACATACCCTTTGGTATGAGTGACTGTCCAGCTCTGCTGCTGCTCTGCAGTGGAGTCCTGTAGAGCTCCAGAAAGTGGTTCAAAGTTCATTCAAATGAGCTTCCTATCTTCTCCACTGCCTCTCTAGAGTCTGTTCCCTCTCTTTTGAGACAGGGCTGGACAAAATCAAGAGTGCAATTGTCTGATGGGGTTGCTTGTGAGGGTGTTCTAGAACCATATGATTAAAAGGGATAGCAAGGATCATCTAGTCGAACCCCTAAGATGCAGGATTTGTTGTCTCTAAAACAGATGTCTATCCAGCAGCAGCTCTGGGGCTTACTTCCAGTTGATATCTTATGTTTCTAAAAGCCCATGCTTCAAGGTTTCAGCCAGGTACCGGCACAGGTCAGGAAGGGATTCCCATCCCCACATTTCCTCTGATGCATCAGGGAAGGCCACGGCTGGAGATGAGCTATTGGACAGGGAGGGCCAGGGCTCTGATGTGGCACCGAGCATTCTCTCTCTCAGGTATCTGGCTGACAGGTTCTTGTTCACATGCTCACGGTCTAACTGATCCCCATATGTGGGGTCAAGAAGGAATTTCCCACCAGGTCAGATTGTCAGTGACCTTCTTCTGCAGTGTGCAGGTGTGGATCACTGAGTGTATCTCACTTAATTATTTCTCTGCCATTGAGGGGTCTAGGGTATTAGTGTGCCTCAATACCTCCTATTCTCTGCCTGTGGCACATCATAGCCTAGTCTCTTGTGGGCTGTAGTACTTTGGTCCAATTTTGGTTGTTGGATTTAGTGTGTGGGTGGTGTTGAGGGCCTGTGATATACAGGAGGTCAGACTAGATGACCTGGTGGTCCTTTCTGGCCTTAGACTGTGACTTTTCCATGTGAATGCAGCAGCAATCTGCACAGGGTTTAATGAAGGGGGTGGGAAGATGTTGCCACAGTAATGGGTACTCTGTCCGATAACCAAAGGAATGGTTTTAGTGTGAGAGAACTGGGAAGGAATTATGGATGGGGATGTTTCTGTGCCTTTCCCCCAATCGCCTGCCATATAGGTTTGTGACGTGTGTGTGTGCATGCACTCCAGTGGGAACTTCCAGCTCTTTTCTTTGTGCAAACTTTATATTTGGTCTGTGTGTGTATATATGTGTGGGTGGGTGGGTGTGTTTGTTAGTTTTCAATACTACTGTGTGTGACACTTTACTGTCACACCCAGGCCCACACTAAGTTAGACAGATGGAAAAAAAAATAACAGGCCAAAGTGGGTAGCTGGTGGGTGGAAAAGGGGAAGGTCTTGGGACAATATAGTTTAGGAAAGTTGGCACTATACATTTTTTATTTGTAGAACACAATGGGCAATTTTCTCTTTGTTTAAAATAATTGTCATGTACCATAGTGGGGGTAGATGGAGCCACGGTAGAAATTAGTGGTGGAAAATTAATAAACAGAAGTGAGTTTTAAGGAGGGACTTTATTTTGGGAAGGATATGTCACTACTACTATTTCACAAAATGTTCCTTTTCTGCTTGCTGTTCTTCTCTCTTCTGAATCATCTCTAATGTCTCAGATGAAAATGCAGTTTGATTGTTCATCGTTGTTTTAGTTGTCTGGTTTCTGACCTCCACTTGAAATCAGTGTGATTCTAATATTACCAAGCTGCCATGCTCATTGCTATTTATTCCAAAAGAAACCTTTCATTTGTAAAAACATTCAAAAATGGGATTAGAACAAACAGTGGATGTATGTTTTTTGCATAGATATTGGTTACCATGGGAAAAGGAAGCTGTCAATCAGAAATTACTTCCTAATGTGTATGTATTACTAGTGCTTTCTCAGATAGGCAACAGAGTTAACAGGAATCAGGAGCTATCTAAAGCTTATTGGAAAGTCCCATAGAGAATGGAATATGAATGAAAATATAGGGATCAATAAAAAATACTCAAAATCTATAGCATTTAATACAGAACTTATGTACCTGCTATAGACTGGTTTGAAAATGTTGCTATAGTTTCATAGTCTATAGAACTTCAAAGGAGGAAGCATTATTTATTATTTTTATTACAGTAGCACCTAGACTGGATTCCCATTGCGCAGCACATTCTGTGAGCACAAAGTAAATGATGGTCCAGGCCCAGAACAGCTTATATCAGGCAAGGCATATGTCAAGGCTAATTCCCCACTCTGGCACTTCGAGTGCAGAAGGTGAGGCCCTGCAAGGATTCTGCAAATTAACATTAGCCACTCCAGGCTTGTATTAAACTCCCAAGGTTACAGTTTTTTCTCTCACCTTGGATTGGTAGATGCTGCCACCACCCAAGTGCAGAACCCCTTGGAGAGCCCAGGAAGGCGCACTTGGGAATTCCTTCCTGTGTGGTACCCTGAAGCCCTTTCACACACACACACACCCTCCCCCCCGGGGAAGAGCTGAGAAAGAAAGAAAGAAAAAAAAGGGAATTCTGTTGTTACCACCAGCTAATTAAACAACGTTCACAAACCTCTTAAGACACAAAAATCCAATTCTGTTCTAGAAAAAAAAAGGTAAATTTTATTAATAAAAAAAAGAAAGAAAATGCATCTGGGAACTCAGGCTATTGCCAGATTTTAAAAGAGCAATGGCAAAGATTAAGCACAAAGAATAGCTTTCTTGAGGTCCATCTTAAAGGTTACAAGCAAAACAAAAGCACCTGGGGTTAGCACAGAGGAATCCACAAGCCATAATGAAATAAAAGGGATAAACCTAATCACATCTTCCTAGACATTTCCTGATATACTTACATATCTCGTGTTTTAAATGAGTAGTTTCTAGGTACGATACTGATGATTTTTTTCATACTTGGCCCAAGCTTCTCATAGCATAGCTGCTGCCCTGTCTGCCTTGCCCAGGGAGAATAATAACAGACAGACAAAAGGGGAGTCTTTTCAAATTTAAAAAGTTCTAGTCTTCCCATTGGCTCTTTTGGCCAGGTGCCCACTCACTTCCTTTTACCTATGCATAGCAGTGAGACTTTTTAACCCTTTACAGGTAGAGCAATTAGAAAACAGCTACTAAGAGATTTTAAAGCTACTGGTTGTCTAAGTGTCCAGAAAAGGGAGCTACCCACCCCCCCAAAATTTATCACAGCATATCTATCTCAAAGTAGCTACACAGAGCCACATGGCTTACTATGGTCCAAATCCAACACCATCCTCTCCTTCGTCCTCCCCAAGCAGCAGAACCAGTGAGGTTCCATTCTGAAAATGTAGGGGTGGAATTTAAAGGAGATTCATACTCCATGTTCTCAGCATGGCAGATCTCTGGGGGGTCCCCTGCACAGGAGTATGCCAGTGGAGATGGACATAGAAAGTTTGCTCCTGTGCAGATTCACCCCTCCTTCCACCCGCAGAGGATCAGAAAAAGGGTCTGTGTAATGAGTCTCTGAGTAGGGTCTATACCTTTCCCCTAGCTACTCTATCCCCTCCCTCCCAGAAGCTACTTGAGCCAGAGATTGCATTTAGAGTGACAAGATGTCCTGATTTTATAGGGTCTGTCCTGATATTCAGGGCTTTGTCTTATATAGTTGCCTATTACCCTCCACATCCTGTCCTGATTTTTCATACTTGCTATCTGGTCACCCTGATTGCATTGAGGATTTGCCCCTATTTGGATTGTTCCCTATATCACTGCATCAGTGATATTGGCTAAGAAGACACCAGATGTAAGTGTGAAATGTTGGTAAATATTTTTTTAACCAAGATTCTGAAAATTCCAAATTCATACCATTAAAATGGTAATTGTTAGACTTTCCAGAAGGGACCAGTCAGTTAATTACTGTTACTAATACAGGCTGCTGCAAAATCCTACCTCAGAGCCTCAACGTGGTGCAGCGGTGACCCTGGCCGTCTGACAGCTATGGTAGCGGGGCGTATGCCCTGGTAGGTTTTACCATGCTACAAAGGTATCGGACTATCCAATCCAGGGAGGAGGGTTGCTCTCTCAGAGGAGAGAGCGCTTTTCCTTCTCCTTAGAGGTTGAAGGCTAGCTAAGCTTGAGGAGGTACGCATGCCTGCCCACCTAGCCAGTGGGATGGCTTGAAGTTAACGGCTAAAACAACATGAGTAAATGCACGTTCTACGGTGGCAGAGCGGAAATTGAGCGACAAGAGGTTGCTAAAAATGTCAGGTGCTAGGCCAACATGGAAAAGGACAATCCTCACTGTGTGTACTTACAATTGTAGGTCACTGGCAAAGGAGGAAACTTTAAACCATCTGATGGAGGAGAAGAAAAGGATAAAATGCGATATTCTCGGTGTCTGCGAAACCCGACGAAAGAAGAAGTTGGAAGTCAACTGGAAGGATGGAAGTGCTGTGAGGCTCGGAAAGGGAGATGGCGCTAGAAATGTTGGAGGAGTTGGATTTATCGTCAATAAAGATTGGTCTTCGAAAGTCATATCATGCCAGCTAACGTCATCATGTATCAGTGTGCTGCATCTTCAGATGGAGTCAAAAGCTACCCTCAAGGTCATCCAGGCCTACGCTCCCACAAGTGCAAGTGAGGACGAAGAAGTGGAAGACTTCTACCGAGAGCTTGAAAGAGCTCTCACGCAAAAGTCCACTTACACTGTCACGATGGGAGATTTCAACGCCAAGGTCGGGCGAGGGAAAGCTGGCGAAAAGTTCATAGGGAGATACGGCAGCGGCGAAAGGAATGAAAGAGGAGAGAGGCTGGTAGCGATGGCAGAAATGAAAGAACTGTACGTGGCAAACACCTGGTACAAAAAGAAGATCTCAAGAAGGTGGACATGGATCGCACCAAACGCGAAGAGTAAGAATGAAATTGACTATATTTTAGTCAATAAAAGGCGCATCATTCAAGATGTCTCTGTGGTGCAGCCATTCAACACTGGCAGTGACCATCGCCTGCTTAGAGCGAAGTTGATTTTCGACGAAGCGGTGGAAAAGAAGGCATTACAGATGGCAAACAGGAAACAGCAGCCGAAGACATTCGATGAAGCAAAGCTGAAAAAAGCAATTTCTGGGTTTGACTGGAGCCAGATGGAAAAGTGTGATGAGGACTATAGTATCTTTGCTGACAAGTTGAGATGTTGCATAAAAGCAGCTGAAATTAAAAAGCTGAAGAAGGCGAAGGGAAGAATCTCGATTGAAACGAAAAGCTTGTTGGAGAAGTGGAGAAACATGAAAAGGAGCTCAGATGACAACCTCAAGTACTCCATTCTGTGCAAGCTTATACGGCGAAAACTGAAGGATGACTTCGAGAATTTCCGGAAAGAAAAGCTCCTTAAAACAGCTGAATCATACAAGAGCCTCAGGACATGGAAGCAGGAATTGATGCAGTATAGATTGAGCGTAACAGCATTGAAGAACAAGGATGGAGAGACAGTAATCGACAGAGCAGGGATGGAGGAGGTCTGCAAGGACTTCTATACAGAACTGTTCAAATCAAGAATCAACGTCCCCCTCCCAACCCTTGAAGAGTCAGAAGAACACGTCCCCCCAATAATCATCAGCGAAGTCCGAAGCGCACTACACCAGATGAAGAAGGGAAAAGCTCCAGGCAAAGATGGAATAACGTCAGAAATGATTTATGCAGGAGGCGAAAAACTTTGGAAGGCCCTCGCTTTAAGATTCAGTCGATATCTTGAAGAAAGAAAAATACCATCAAGCTGGAAGGAGTCAAATACCATCTTGCTGCACAAGAAGGGTGATCGAGAAAATCTTAAGAACTACCGCCCTATATGCCTGCTCTCTCACATCTACAAGCGCTTCACAAAGGTGATAACGAATCGACTTTCGCAGAGTCTGGATGAACAACAGCCGAGAGAGCAGGCAGGGTTTCGAAGAAATTTCAGTATAATCGACCATATATTTACCCTTAGCCAGCTCCTAGAAAGAGCGAGGGAATACAAACTCCCGCTGTGCATTGCTTTTGTCGACTATGAAAAGGCCTTCGATAGCATTGAGTTTAACGCAATATTAAAGGCCCTCGCAGAGCAGGGCATTAACACGCAGTACATTAGTTTGTTGAAGGAAGCGAATACTGGATGTACAACAAACATTACTCTCCTTGAAACTCCCCTCCGCATCCCAATCGAGAAAGGCGTAAAGCAAGGAGATACAATTTCACTGAAACTATTCACCGCCTGCCTCAAAATGGTTATGAACAAGATCAATTGGAGGAGTGGTGTCAACATAAACGGAGAGAGATAATCTCATCTCAGATTTGCAAGACGACATTGTACTAATTGCCGAAAGCACCAACCAACTGCAAAGCATGCTACGAAGACTCGACAAGAAAAGTAGTCAGGTCTGCCTGAAAATGAACCGCTGCAAAACGAAATATATGCGATCAGACGTCTTACGAAAAGCCCGAATAATGGTAACAGGAGAAGACATCGAAGAAGTGGAACAGTACATATATTTGGGCCAAGAAGTTAATATGCACCAAGACCTGAACGGAGAACTCTCATGAAGGATTCGGGCAGGATGGTGTGCGTTTAATTCCATCAAGGACGTCCTCAAAGGAAAAATTGACAAGCCCACACGTAAAAATATTTTCAATTCAGCAGTGCGGCCAGCCATGCTGTATGGCAGTGAAACGTGGGCACTGACGAAGAGAGAAGAGCAACGGCTGTTGGTAGCTGAAAGGTCAATGGAACGAGCTATGTTGGTTATCTCCCTTCTGGATCGTATACCAAATGAAATCATCAGAGAACGCAGCGGTGTGAAAGATATTGTCGTGGAAAGCAGACATAACAAGATGCGATGGGCGGGCCACACAGCACGGCTCATGGATAACAGGTGGACCGCAATCATTGCTGAGTGGTACCCGCGAGAACAGAAAAGACCCCCCGGTCGGCCTCCAAGAAGATGGGAAGATGACATCATTAAACGTTTCAGATGAACGTGGAGAAGAAAGGCAAGAGTGCGAGAAGAATGGCAGACGTGTTGTGATCGGCGCAGTCTTAACGACAGCTGAAGTCCGATCGATCCAGGTGACTAATACAGGATCCCATTTTGAAAACTTTACTCACATTGAGTAGCACTTACACATGAAAGCAGGCCTATTAACTTCAATGGAACTATTTTTGCAAGTGCATGCTCCTCAGGGGGTTGCAAGCTCACGTCTTAAGCTAAGATAATGACGCTTACTGCTTTTCATTCCTTTGATCTCAAAGTGCTTTGTAATGGAAGTTAAGTACTATTATTTCATTTTACACCTGGGTAAATAAAGGCAGAGAAAGCTATGTGACTTGCCTAAAGGTGAGTGGCAAAACTGGAAAGTGGGGCTAGGTCTCCTTTCTCCCAGTTCAGTCCCAATCTACCAGGGGTTCTCAAACTGTGGGTCAGGACCCCAGAGTGGGTCGCAACTCCTTTTTAATGGAGTCACCAGGGCTGGCGTTAGACTTGCTGGGGCTCGGGGCTGAAGTCAAAATCTGAGCCCCACCACGCAGGGCTAAAGCCTTCCCCAGGATGGGCTTTGGGTTTTGACCCCACTGCCTGGGGTGGTGGGGCTTGGGCTTCGGTCCACCATCCCGGGGTCATGTAGTAATTTTTGTTGTCAGAAGAGGGTCCTGGTGCAATGAAGTTTGAGAAACCCTGTACTACACCATGCTGCTTCCCAAAATATCCTCAGACCTGTGGGATATGTTGGTCAGGAGGTCAGCCTACGTAATCAT
This sequence comes from Macrochelys suwanniensis, assembly GCA_033296515.1. Classification (NCBI taxonomy): domain Eukaryota; kingdom Metazoa; phylum Chordata; order Testudines; family Chelydridae; genus Macrochelys; species Macrochelys suwanniensis. The sequence continues at coordinate 82,952,534 of CM065779.1, forward strand.
AGTGTTCCATTTTGGCCCTACAGGTCTATGAACCTTTATGTTTGAATACCCAAATCCCTCTTTAAACAAAACAGTATTCATATTGAAAAATCTTTCACATCAGTTATGCAAAAAACTGTGCCCTTGCCTTATATGATATGAATATTCACTTAACATACCAAATAGGGAAAGCCCTAATCCATCAACTATGAGAGTTACTTTTGCTGCTTAGCTTAGTTTAATAATATGTTAATTATTTAACATTAAAAGATGAATGAGACTAATGTTTCCTGTTCACTAAATGGTGCAATACACACTTATTTTGCTACAGCAAATACACTCTTATTTTAATCTTGATGTGAGGTCTGATATTAGCAAGCCAAAGGAAGACAGCCAAATATGACTTTATCTTCTCTTTCATTCTGTCATAGCAGGAACAGGGGTCTAAATAAGGGAGGAAGACACATTTTATCTACATTCTGCATTACAATCTATTATCATAGGCTAAAGAGTTTCAGCCTCCACTCTAAAATTCCTTGGCTTTCAGGCTTAAGTTAGAGTCTTAGTATTATTTTAATGTAGAGGCGGTTTTTTTGTGAGTGGTTTAATTACAAAATACGTTGGTTCTGACTGAATAAATTACAAGATTAAATTCTACATTGGATACAGAACAGTGCAAGTTATATTAAAAAATCATTATATTTGGAACTCAGAGCAAGGCACTATAATTAAAAGGCAATTGAATGAAATTAGCTTTGAGACTACAAGATTTTAAGCAGGATCTGGTAAATGAACATTAACAGTTTACATGTGCCTTTTATTAGGCGCTTTACTCTTTTTTTTATTTCCTCCCAAACCCAAAGTTGAGACTCTTAGATGTTAATGAAACAGACACATGAAAGACACCCACACTGATATGCACCATTGCACTTTGTCTGTGCCCAAACCCATAAAATTGCTTTCCATCTCTCAGCCATTGATAAATCAAAGTTGAAAACATCGTGTGGGCTACAATATACTCTTTGTTCTCAAAACTTGTTTTCATCACCATCAATGATATTTTGTTTCCTACAGCTGTGTGTCACAGAAAATAAGCAGCTGCCTTGTATGTAGTTCCAACTATTACTAATCTAAATGTTTGTCATTAACTACAAGATATTGTAAGTGAATTTAACAAAGCTCAGAGAACTTTGGTTTTCATAAACATTAAACATTTAACACTTTACGATTATCTCCTCAGACTCTTCCAAGTTGTAAATAATCAAACCTGAAGGTTTATATAGTTTTCAATATTAATAAATTAGGTTACCAATATACCTGCAACTGGCTAATGCTTAAATCTTCTAAATCTTGTTTTGTTCTGTGCTGGGTTGAATGTCTTGTTTTCATTTTCAGTACTTCCTTTGGTGTTGATCAAGTGTGATGGTACAAGTGAAATAGTTCCCCACTGAATAAAGTAATGTGCACCATGCTAGTGACACTGGCTATATATCTGGACACTGACAAATAAGCAATTGGTGTTAGTGACATACCGGCATGTTCAAAAGATCAAATGCATTCATGTTCTTTTCCTGTCCACTTAATTCATTCTGTATTTAGCAGGATGATATGCAGCATCTCAATCATATTTCTAGTATACTTCTGTAGCTTATTTTGAGACTAGCCCTAAAGTCCTTTCTTAGGCAAAATTCTCATGGGGCCTACATAGGCAAAATGCCCACTGGAAAAAAAAAAAGGAATTTGTCTGGGTAAGGACAACAGGCTTTGACCAATTATTATAATGTGTATTACAGCTATCCTTAGAGACTTACCTGGTAACTCAAGGGATTATTTCTACAGATGTGTTAACAGACATGAAAAGCATCATTCAGATCATCATTCAATATGCATACTAATTGTAGATGTGGGCACCAGTGGACACATCATATCAATTCATGCTTTATTTATCATAGGTTCCATAATAATAATGTCATTGGTTATACAAATGGAACCAAGCTACCATTTTAGTAAAAAAAAAGGAGTTTTCCTAAGACAAATTAAATAAAAGCCAACCAGGAGAACAAGAAAGTAGACAGCAATTTGGAAAAAAAAAAAAGCAATGCAATAAAGATAAACACAGATACATTAAAGACATAGCAGCTCAGGCTGTTGCTATGATAGGAAACCACAGAGTCATTTACCAATCAGCTGCCTGTGCATCAACCTTGTGTGAAAACTTCAAAACAAGACATGGGGCAATAATACTTAATGATGGAAAAATGCTTATAATTGTGGTAAAACAGGATAACAGATGGGAGGAACATTTCTAAGAAGTCCTCAGACCCAGCCCTACCTCAGCATCAGAGTTTGATGAAACATGTTAACCTGATTGACTTGATATCAACTTTGGTCCAAAAGAAATGTCAGGAGAAGAGGCTGGAATCAAGGAGCTGGAAAACAAAGCAGTGAAAGATGACCAAATCACACAGAAATGCTAAAAGTAGTTTACACTGCCACCCTAACACTAGCAGAACTGTTCAATGGAGTATCAGGAAAAAGCTTCTCCTGACCAGTGAAAACCTGAAATAGTTGTCAGAATACCCCCAAAAGAATGATCTTATTTAACAACTGGAGGATAGTCCCACTATTCTGTGTTGTAAGTAAGGTGACCAGATGTCCCGATAAAATCGGGACCATCCCGATTTTTCATCTTTTGTCCCGTGTCCCGACCGATGCTTGGTTGGGACGCCTTTTGTCCCGATTTCCGGTCTTCTTCCTTTTTTTTTTTGCTCAACAACTTCGGGCGGGAAGTCCTGATTTTCGGGTCTTCTCATCTGGTTACCCTAGTTGTAAGGAAAGTCTGCTTAGTGTGACACTACACAGGAAGACAGAAGCAATGGATGTAAAGCTTATGGAAGACCAGGCTGGATTCAAGCCTAAGAGATCCTGTGTAGATCGGACATTCACATTAAGGGCCATCAGAAGATGGCATAGCATGGCAGACTCCTCTTACTATCAACTTCACTGATTTTTCAAAAGGCATTTGATAGCTTGCATAGGCTTACATTATGAAATATTTTTAAGTCTTATGGAATTCCATCTAAAGTGAACATCACAGTTACATACAGTGATGCAAAATACACTATAAGGTGAACAACTAGACAGGTGTTTTGGCTCAGGCTGCAGCTCTGCGACTCTCCCACCTTGCAGGATACTAGAGCCTGGGCCTCCAGCCTGTGCATCTACACAGCAATGAAATAGCCCCTTAGACTGAGCCCCAGTCAGCTGCCACAGGCCTGCCATGGATTTTAAATTGCAGCGTATACATACCTTAAGTGCCTATGAAAGATTCTGAATGGAGGGTCTTTATTATCAACGAAGAGATCTGATGAATTGCCAATCAGGTGCTCATCTCCACTAGAATTAGAAGGAAACATCGGATATGCTTGGGGCACGTACTCTGGATGCCAACACACAGACTCCCACATGGAGCTCTCACGTGAGGAAATGAGGGCTCCCAAGAGAAGCCTTCAGAAAAACCCTTGGAGGGAGGGCAGAACAGTTGATTTCAACACCACAGAGCAAATGGAAGCAGCTGCTAGTGACAGAAATAGATGGAAGAGACTGGTTTCTCTCCTGTGCACCAACACTGGTGAAAGAAGGAGGGACTATAATTAACATTGTCAGATTTTCTGAAACATTAAGGAGCCAGATTTTCAAACTGCCTCCAGTTTGTGTGCATGGAACACTTTTAAGTGGACTGCCCTGAATGTATAGGGCCTGTATTTGTTTGCATGAATAAGCTGCCTGCGCAGCAGCCCCCGTATCGGTTTTACCATCCAATACATTGTATTTGTATAGGTAAATATCACACATAACAAATATGCACACAAAGCAAAGACCCTTGGTGAAGTTTCCTAAGGAATCTTTTCCTAAACTCTGCTAAGCTATTCTGATTTATTTAGACCACCTGTGGTTCTTGTCCATTATTTTGTTGTTTACTGTGTCTATAGAGTAGAAAACTGCTTTTTTAAAATTAATGTTAAGGGTAAATGGGAGAAGAATTGTGCCTTTGAAGGCTGCTTTCCTAATCAACTAAGATTGAAAAAAAGCTGTGCATGACAACCCATAGTTATCTGCATTAAACTTTTATAGTCAACTAAGGGCCAAATCACCCCAGTATAGGGTGATCAGACAGCAAGTGTGAAAAACTGGGATGGGGGGTGGGGACGAAGGCCCAAATATCGGGATTGTCCCTATACAATTGGAATACCTGGTCACCCTAGCCCAGTATGGTTATTCCTCCGTAATAGACTGGTGGAAACTCATGCAGTTTCCAATCTGTTTATTTTAAGATTTTATTTTGCCACGCATAACCCCCAATTTGGTAAGACTGAAATGGGAGACATGGAAAATATTAAAGTAAAATAAATAGTGCTGTGGGAATAATCCCTTAGCATCAATAACTTTTTCTTCGGCCTGCATTCCATGGTTCTTTACTTCTGAAGTAAGTAGCTTTCAAACAGCAAAAGCGAATGGACACTAAATGTATGTGAGATATAATGTCTTGGTCGACACGAGCAGGCCCAGATTGGAACAAGACAAGCCTGAACAAGTAATTGCTGAAACTACTATGTTAATAAATGTATACAGTAAATAAGGGAGGCATAAACTAAAATCACGCTTTTGAGTATGTTTAAAGTAACCACAGGAGACAGAAACATCCTGAACTGATAAGCTTGCCTTACACAATCTGCAAAACAATTTATTCTGACATGCAAGAATTCTAGATGTTAGTATCTAGGAAAGATGTGTATAAAGGGGGTAGTGTGTGACACAAATTGGATGCATCATCTTGTACTTGACCCCCTTGGGTCTGGCCCTGGCCAGCATGGGAAAAGAGCTGTTACATGCCCAATGATGAGCTGTAATCGAACTGGCTATCCACATGTGAGAAAACATACTCCATACTATCCCCATGGCAGTATGGCTTTCCCAAAAACCATCTTGAGGAAGAGGTTTCACTTTGTGGTGAGGAACTCAACTACAGAGGGGGATGGCCATTCATTAACCCAGTCCACAAACCCTGATATCTAGGGCGTCAAGACTCTCCCCCACTTCCTTATCCCCTGGATGTCTTTTGACCGAAGCAAAAGTGAGCATTTGGCCCTAAATCATTCTTTAGGTGAAGGCAAGTCACTTGCCATGGAAAGAAGTTTTGCTGGGAGCCACTGATAATCTTCAGAGGAAGCAAGGCGTCCCCCATATGAGGCTTGATAAACAAGGAGGCAGGAATCCCAGACAAGACTGTCTCTTCTTCCCTACCCCCAGTGTTTTACTAATGTGTGTTTGGATGGCAAAGGAGTGCAAATGATTTGTTTCTGTGTTACTTTGGCAATGTGCATAAACTTTGATTCCCAGCTAAGTATCAAACATAACTGAATACTGAAATTCATATCCATTCCCAAAGTAGCAAGAGAAATGAGCAGTGCAGATCACTCAGTTTCCATTGACAGCATTATTTTATTTTTATGGTTTATATTGCAGTATTTCTCAAAGACCTCAATACAAGATCAGGGCCCTATTGTATCTGGTGCTGTCCCTACTCTGTAGAACTTACACTTTAAAAAGAGATCTGAAGGAAGGAAGAGTAGGATACAATATACAAACAAAGTGATCAAGCTGATGGCTAGCTCATGTTTCATTAGCCTCATGGTGTTTAATTAAAAATAACCCACCCCCAACTTCTTCTTTTCCTAACATTTAAGTAATTTTTGTGGGGGTGGGGGTTTACCTAGTATATTTATCCCATTCTTATTTATCTGTTCCTGAGTGACCCTTCCCCACAGTCAGCCTAGACCAATTCATCAACACATGTCTTCTCCTGCTTTCTACTTTTGCAAGTGTCCCATCCTCTGTCTTGTGGAAAGGGGAGAAATGCCATCTTGAATTTTATGACAACTTGGTGAATCTGTCAATAAGGTCAAATTAATAGTGTTTGTTGTGTAGCAATGTGGAACTGCTCTTATTTCTTGCCCATTCCCAGCAATGAACAGAAGAATCTTGAGTTCCACTTGATAAAACAGTTAGAACATGGGTTATAGTCACTCTGGTGGGAGAACAAGGTAAAGTGTAGATAATGGGGTAAACTAATCCCCCCCCCCCAAATTCTAACAAGTGGGATGAGTGAAGTGATAGCGTGAGAAACTCTCAATTGTTAACCTCTAGAGTCTTCACATCAAAATTGGGTCAAGTTTGGAAGTCAGCAGAGCTCCCAACTTATGCCAGGTGAGGTGCTGTCCCTAGATGTTTTTCTAAAAGATATGTGATAATTCAAACACAACTTGAAGCAGGACTTACTGGGTGGAGTTCTACAACCTCTTATGCAGGAGACTAGAGAAGATAGTCTTAGTCTCTACTGGCCTTAAAAATCTGAGACTGATAATGAATTAATACTGCAATATTCCTTACATTGTACATAGGGGAGCACAGGATAATTATGGTTGGAGATGAGCTCACACTACGCATCCTGGTGTCTGTTTGCCATACCTAATGAATCTAAACAGGGAATTTGGGGGAGCTGTCTTTATAATTAGACAACCAATGCCATATCCAAACATAGGAATGAAAGGAGATGAGTGGTCTACATGCTGGTCAAAAGACACTTGTGTCTTAAGAAAAAAGATCATTGCTAACAAAAAACAAACAAACAAAAAAGAACTATGAACATGAGATGGTTAATCAATCACTAGACCAAGCTCTCAAGAGAGTTCATAAGAGAGTTAATCAGATGCACACATAGGTACCTGGCTCAACTTTTAGAATAGGAGATAGAATCTGAGGAATAGTCCAAACAAAATCAGTTAATGAAATGTCTAAGAAACAAAACCTGAAGAGAAATGGCTTGAACTGATGATCAAAAGAGGCACCTAGAACACAATCTAGGATAACTTTTCATACTCTTTGGAAAGGATTACATCATGTCCCTTTTTCCTGTGAATGTCAAAAGGCAAGCTAGACTAGGAATAAAATGCTTGGACAGTGAGACTGCTGGAGTCAATTTTATGCATCTTTTTGGGGGATTTGATTAGCTGTTCCTTCTTTTTAACAAATCTCTGAAGAGAAATCAGTTGGATATGCATTTGATGGTTGATCAATACAACCTAGAGCATGGCTAGAATGTGGGTACAGTTGGTTCCCCATTGCCTCCCCTTATCAGCCTGAACAAATACGACTCCTTGACTCTACACATAGCACTGAACTGCAGCTATTGCACATCTTTCCCACTGTGACCAGTGACAGGCACATCACCAGTGTAATGGAAATGTCCTTGTCTAGCTCTGTTAACATACCTTAGAAAAATTTAAGCCCATAGAGGAGTCTGTACAATAATGAATGTTTATTTCATAGACAAATATCATCTTGTTAAACCTTTGAACTTTTCCATTTGTCAGAGTTTACTAACTGTTGTGAGGCTCCTAGTAGTTTGTGGCTCTAGTAATTGCCCCCCCATTTGCCTTGCTCTTCCCACAATTGGCCTCTAGTGGCAGATTTGTTACCAAAAAAAAAAGAAGCAAAATTAAAACAGCTAGATTTAGATACATGTAAATAAAATCTGTTAGAGTAGAACCACAATCAGAAACAACATTACCTGATTATGTTAGATCCACATGACAGAGACACAGTTCTAAAAGCAACTTATGAAAACCTGCTTGATCCATTCAACTGTCAAGTTTCAGGGATCAATTTAAACTTGTTCAGCTCAGTTTTGTCCTTGAACATGAAGGTGCTACAATTATTTGTTTCAATAAGAACTCCATTGACATATGGGGCAGAACTGGACTCCAATGTATGATTATTATTTATTATTTTTAGACAATGTTGTTCATTGTATCTAGGGTGACTAGACATCCTGATATTATTGGGACTGTCCCGATAGTAGGGACTTTGTCTTATATAGGCAACTATATACACCACCTCTCAAAAAAAGGTGTTGTGAGTTTTCACTCTTGCTATCTGGTCACCATAATTGTATCACAGGATTTTGAAACAGAAGCTAATGTTATCGACACAAAAACCTAATAACCACATTCAACTATCAGTTTCCTCAATTTAGTTTCAAAACAGAATCAGCCAGACAAATAACCCTGGAAAGAGCATTGAATAAATGGACAAAAATCAGATACTGAAAAGTTATGTAGTGAAAAAACAAATGAACCAGAAGACAGTTGTCAAAAAAAAAAAAAGAGCTCTGAGCAACCACAAGAATAAGAGTAAGACCTTAAGAATTAGTAACTGTAGGTGGGGAAAAAACCTGCTGAATGTGATAGTCCCAAAGCAACTTTCAATCTTCCAGTAGCACTTCCAGCAAGAGCACTAGAGTGAAAATGAGAATCCCCTGCAATTAACATTTGGGATGTTATTTTCTGAAGTGATCAGTATTGGCATAACTCTGCTCTCTTTGAAGTCAATGTAAATTTTATTACTGACTTCAGTGGGAGCAGAGCTCCTATATGAAACACTTCTGAAAAGCTCAGCCTTTTTGTTGGAGGTTGTGTGGAGCTAGACTGTCCCTTGTGTGATCTCTGGGAGGCAGGATCCCTTAGGAAAGCGCCATACCTTCCAGAGTTCCTTAGTGTACAGGAGGAGGATATTCACTTGTTCACCCTTTGAGTTTGTGCTCTCATGGTTGGCCACTTGAGTTAGATGATAGGGTCCTGGCCCTTTAGGGGTGAGTGGAGATGTTACCCCGGAGCAGTATTTGAGGCATATAAGTGGCTCATTGCTGCATGAAAAGCATAAAGACAGGAAGCTCCTTCAGCCCTACCTGGTATGCCCTTGCAGGTGCCAGACACAGTTTCTATGTCCTTGCAGGTTCCAAACCACCAAGGAAAAGAAATAGTCACAAAGGTTGAGAAAAAGAAAGCAAAGGGAAAATAATCAAAGGGAGACCCATCAGCTAAAGGGCCTTTGAAACATAGAATCATAGGACTGGAAGGGACCTCCAGAGGTCATCTAGTCTAGTCCCCTGCGCTCATGGCAGGACTAAGTATTATCTAGACCATCCCTCACGGGTGTTTGTCTAACCTGCTATTAAAAATCTCCAATGATGGAGATTCCACAACCTCCCCGGGCAATTTATTCTAGTGCTTAACCACTCTGACAGTTAGGAAGTTTTTCCTATTGTCCAACCTAAACCTCCCTTGCTGCATTTTAAGCCCATTGCTTCTTGTCCTGTCCTCAGAGGTTAAGAAGACATTTTTTTCTCCCTCTTCCCTGTAACAACCTTTTATGTACTTGAAAACTGTTATCATGTCCCCCCTCAGTCTTCTCTTTTCCAGACTCAACAAAACCATTTTTTTCAATCCCCCCCTCACAGGTCATGTTTTCTAGACTTTTAATCATTTTGTTGCTCTTCTCTGGACTTTCTCCAATTTGTCCACAGCTTTCCTGGAATGTGGCGCCCAGAACTGGACACAATACTCCAATTGAGGCCTAATCAGCGCAGAGTAGAGCAGAAGAATTGCTTCTCGTGTCCTGTTTATAACACTCCAGAATTATGTTTGCCTTTTTTACAACAGTGTTACACTGTTGACTCATATTTAGCTTGTGATCCACTATGACTCCCTAAATCCCTTTCCATAGTACTCCTTCCTAGGCAGTCATTTCCCATTTTGTATGTGTGCAACTGATTGTTCCTTCCTCAATAGAGTACTTTACATTTGTCCTAGTTGAATTTCATCCTATTTACTTCAGACAATTTTTCCAACTTGTCCAGATCATTTTGAATTTTAATCCTATCCTCCAAAGCACTTTCAATCCCTGCCAGCTTGGTATCATTTGCAAACTTTATAAGTGTACTCTCTATACCATTATCTAAATCATTGATGAAGATATTGAGCAGAACCAGACCCAGAACTGATCCCTGCGGAACTCCACTCATTATGTCCTTCCAGCATGACTGTGAACCACCGGTAACTACTCTCTGGGAATAGTTTTCCAACCAGTTTTGTACCCATTTTATAGTAGCTCCATCTAGGTTGCATTTCCCTAGTTTGTTTATCAGAAGGTCATGTGAGACAGTGTTGAAAGCTTTACTAAAGTGAAGATATATCATGTCTACCACTTCCCCCCTATTCACAAGGCTTGCTACCCTGTCAAAAAAAGTTTGACACAATTTGTACATGACAAATCCATGCTGACTGTTTGCAAATTGATTGCTTAATTATTTGCTCCATTATCTTTCCGGGTACATGTATACACTTCCTTACTAACTTCAGCCTCTTAAATCCAAGGACAGAGTTTACCTGTTAATTTGGCTCTTAGAGCAGTTTAGACCCACCCCTACATGCTTGAATGTAGGACATGAACCACTAGTTGAAGTGAGGTAAAGAAATATCAAAATTATTACTAATCAAATTATCCCTCCAGACCAAAGCTATCCCTGCCAGCAGTCAAATATTAAATGAAATGAGAGACAGACATGACTGAGAACCTGAAGCTGTGCCCTTATAATCAAGTATTGAGGCTTGGAGGTAGAGAATTTCTAGCAAGTGAAGTAGTCACACCAGTACCTGACAAGCCATTCATTAAAAACAGAATGGTCTATTAATGGCTCTCCTTGTTTCAAGGTTACTGTATAAATCAAATTACAAAAAAAACTAAACCTTTAGGAAGATGAGAGGAGGTATTTGAACTAGAAAAATAGCAAGTTGCAAGCCTTGCTTGTAGAAAAACAAACCAATCCTGAATTAAAATAACAATAACAAATAATTAATGTAACTTGGGTGCAGGAAACCTCAATAACATTGTTATAAAATGCTACCAAGTTTATGAAGACCTCATGTTAAGATTGTAGATGATACCAGTAATCGGAAAGAAAAAAATATTTGAGGATCCTGGAGTATGGAACCAGTAACAAGCGAAGAACAAACAAATGAACAATTAACGTTGAGGAGATGCTTGGTCTTCTACCATATACCTCATCTGAGCTAGTTTTTCTGACTTTTATTACCTTTAACTTGTCCCTTCCATCCCTACATTTCTATGATTCTACTTGGGTAAAAAATCTGACCGGTGGCAGCACTAATGGCTTTATTATTCTTATTTATTATCCCAGTGCCATAGAGCTATCTGATAGGTTAGATACTAAAAGCACCAGTCCTATGGATTTTGAAGCTTAAATAGGAGCTCTAAATAGCTCCTAGACAGAATTAATTACAGTTGGATTTTAAAAAGAGTCATTTGTTGGATTCATCTTGGATTATCACTTATAAGTTTTTATGTTTATTCAACATTTATTCAAACTCTCCTAATCTATTTAGTTTGCAAAACTAAACTGGAAATCAAACATGACATGACTTTCTCAGGAGATTTCTTGTAGAACTAGTTATATTTCAATAACAGACATTTTCATGTTTTTTCAATAACATATTCCTGGTTCTTCAAGGGACCAGGACATTCTGAGATGCATGAAAATGAAAAGTAACAAGGAAAAATATTAATCAAACTTTGAGCCTTACAATGTTGGTTCATTTTGATGTCAGTTTGGGCAGAAGGATTTTTTCTGTTAGCCAAGCTGTTTTGCTGATCCCTAGACTAAATCAACAGTTCTACAGTGCTAAGATTATGGCATTTCTGTGTGTTTTAGGGAATACTGAAGGTTATATAGCAGGGGTATCTTACTCCTGGGGGAATTCTGCACTACTGTGCATGCACAGAATTTATGTCCCCCGCAGATTTCTTTGCTTCTCTGCAGAAAAATGAGTTTCTGACTTGGAAGCAAAGGGAAGCCACAAGAGCAGTTATGCGACCCTCCTGAGCAGTATGTTTCAGGTGTCCAGAGCAGCTGGCAGAGAGGTAAATTACTGTTGGGTAGGGGAGGTACTGGGGAAGAGTTTCCTGGTGGCTCCTACCCTAGCGCTGGGCTCAGCTGATAGTCCCAGCTGGACTCAGGAGGATGGGACTTCCTCTTCCCCGCACAGCATTTGGGGCCGTGTCAGACCCACTGCCAGTTTTCTCCCACAGCTGCAGGAAGCTCTTCAAACTTCTCTGACCTCCACTTCCTGCACCCATCACTCCTCAGCTGCAGGAGGAGGGATTCCTGTACACGGAGCTGCTCTCCCATCCGCCCAACCCCGTGCACCCAGACCTCCTCAAACCCAGACCCTCTCACTGAGCCTCAACCCTCCCACACTCAGAACCTCCCCCTGCCAATGAGCCCTACTCCCTCTGCACCTGGACCATCCCAAAGAGCCACCCACACCCGGATCGCCACCCCATCGAGTCCCAACCAGCCGCACCTGGATCCCCACACTATTTAGCCCCACCTCCTGAGTATCTGGACCCCCTACTGACTTCCACACACCTAGACCCCCCTTCCAAGCTCTATGCCTCCCACACACAGGCCCCCCCCACCTTGCTGTGCCCCAGCTACCTTCACCTGGACCCCCTACAGAGTCTCATTACTGTTTCACCCAGAACTCCCTAACAAGTCACTGTGCATATAGATCCTCCCTCCACACCCAGATACTTCACTGAGCCACCTGCACTCAGAATGCCCCACACAGAACCCTCTCAACCCACACCTGGATCCCCCCACACTAAGCCCCTCCACACTTGTATCCTGCCTTGCTAAACCCTCCTTGCTAAACCTGCCTGCCCACATCTGGTGACCTGGCAAGGAGGGGCAGGACCCTGGGGTGTTTCTGGGGCAGGCCCAGTTCTTGTGCTGTGTCAGAGTTGTGAACAGCCTCACCGCTGAGTTTGTGTCTGGGGTCAGGGAGAGTGGCACAGTGACCTCCCAGCTCTGCGCAGCCAGTGTCCTGTGCTCCCCAGTACCATGCTGGAGCATCCACATTTATTTGACAAATAAAATTTTCAGAATTGTGCAAAATTTGTAATTTTTGGTGCCGAATGTCCTCAGGAGTAGCATCTGTATGGAACATGAGTAGATAGATGACTGACCTGTCCGGTGTAACATAAGTATCATTATACAACCCCAAGGGAGTTAAACGAGAAGTGATGAGGTTGACTGATCCAAAGCTCCCTTAAAAATATTTTTAATGTAAATAATCTAGAGTTTATAAGGTGTGGGCCATTTAGAGGTCCAATTAGATTTGGGTGGTTGTGAGGATTGGGATGAGGGTGGTCTCCAAGAAAAGCTGCAAATAAAAATATTCTGCAGTTAAGAAATATTTTTGCTTTTTCATAAAACTATGAAAAACGTTAGACAGTTTTGCATTGTACGAGAAAACTGTTTGCTCTAGAGTCCAGGCTACCTAGCCAAGCCAAAAATCTGAATCCAATTTGAAAAGCAAATAGCAGACCAAATATATCATTAACTGAGCAGGTGTGCTTGCTGCTCAACGAGAGCAAAATATAAACCCCAAAGCTTTGAACAAAACTGAATTAAAATAAAAAATGTTGCACAGAAAACGTCTATTACATAGACCACACCACATAAACTGAGGATTTCTTTGTTCATATAATACAGTCCTCAAAGGTCCCAGTCTGCACAGTTTAATTAAGTCAGAAATGTAAAGAAGTTGAGACCCTCTTATGACTAGTTCAGTCAGATCCAGATAGATTCAGTCAGGTTCAAACAGGTACCCATATCAATAGCAAGAAAAAGTAGCAGCAGCCAATTATGTGTAAAAACATTATGAAAACATGTATGATAAGTTTGCAATCTCAGTATTTCTAAAACATTCCTCTAGAGCGCTAACAACTGCATTACTGAGCAAGCTCTCAAACTACCAGACAGGACACCAAAAGGAAAAGACCTCTACTTCAGAATTCTATTTATAAACTAAGTAGTACTAGTAATTAGTCTAAACTCCAATTCTTTGGAGATCTGTCTACCACTGAGGTGAATATTCAAAACTATAAACACTTATTCTAATGCTATTGGAATGTACGATGATGTACCCCAAACTAATATCTCCCATTCCTTCAACACATCCCATAACTTCCTCTCCCTCCTTACAAACCCCCCTTCTGTCTGAAAACACATGAGTTTTGCATTGTACTCTTATGTTTAACAAATTCAGGTTCTGTTGGGCCAACTGGTAAACTGTATTCCAGAGTCAAGGGGGCCTCTACTTAAATGGTCTTGTCACCATCCCCTAGATATTGAAATCCTTGGGACCTCTATCAAGACAGAATCAGCTTTTCAGTTGCCATGGTGCTGGGAAGACAAGTAGTATCTTAGGTTTTATAACTAGACTTCAAACCAGTTAGGGCTTAGAATATCAATATCAATATCCTGACTGGCATATAGAAGCAAAAAGGAATCCCACACAGTTTGTGGGGCAGTGATATAATGTACTCCCTACTGCCAACCTCACTGAGCAATTTGGCTTCCACATAATCTGCACCATTGTTACAAATAAAGAAAAGACATTTCTGATACCAGAGCTAACTGGGACACCAGGACAAATCAGAGTTCTAAACTTGCCCCTAAATTTAGGCCTTCTTCATTACGGATGGTAAACCACCCGCAGCTGCAGAGGGGAAGCAAACCAGCATCACTTTCATCTTATCTGGACTGAGTCTCAGACAGATCACTCTCAAATAAGCTCCTATCTCAGCAGGACAATGGAAAAACATATACCACATCTTCAAGGGCCAATGATATTCTCAGTTTTCTTAGAAGACAGAGATTCACATCAACAAAACATCACCATCAAAAGTGGCACCTTCCTTGTAGTCTCAGCACAAGAATTTCACCAGTGACCAAGGATTGTATGGGCTGAAGAATTAATAACTATATCTCAGTTCAAGGCAGTCCTTCTAGAACAAAGACACAGTGGCAGGGCAACATGTGGTCCTTTCACTTCCAGTGCCTGCATGTTCCGCAGACAAAAAGGGAGAGAGAGAATGCCAACTCTCAATATTATCAATATGACATATTTTACAAGTTTAAAGTTTAAAAAAAAAGTATTTGTCTGTCCCCCATCTTTGTTAAGTTCTGTGTAACCATGGCCTCTAATGCCATTGACACAATGCTGTAGAGCACCAGAATGCTGATAGGACAATTAATCTTTTATTTGGATATAGAATTTGGTAGCATGTCAGATGTACCATGATTCAGGGGAAAGTGGTTATCTTCAGTGGGTAGACCCTGTAGTTCCTGTTGGGTCTCAATAAGCACTCTGACCCCCTGCTCAAACAAAGTTATGATTTACTAATCATAAGTCTAGCAGAAGCAGCCTTTGTTTTGCCAGTTGAGGCACACCAGAGGCACTACATCCTCATCTCTGCCACCGCCTTGCCATCTCTCCCCAAAATTACTCTCCCTCCAAACAAAACCAAAGGGAGGGTATTGCTTATTGGTATACTGTAGGGTCAAATATAGTCCCTAGCTCCCAACTCAAGTAAAATGGGTGGGAACAGAAATCAGCCCACAGGATGTGAAGAACATAAAACAACTGCTGCCTTGCATTAGCCAAACATTTTCTGCTCACCTCTGTTTTTTGGGTGCAATTGGTCAGATGGCTGTTGGATTTATATAGTTATAAGCAGATCTGTACAGAAGATAGAAATTCTGTTTCACAAAGGATTTTGAAATTTTAA
This sequence comes from Macrochelys suwanniensis, assembly GCA_033296515.1. NCBI lineage: Eukaryota > Metazoa > Chordata > Testudines > Chelydridae > Macrochelys > Macrochelys suwanniensis. Next base: position 82,968,068 of record CM065779.1, read on the forward strand.
AATTTGGCTTTGTTGCAAATAGGAATGAAAACCATTTTTTTTTAAATTCTCCGATAAGAAAAATGTTGTTTCAGGTTCATTCAAAATGTTTCATTTTGACAAAATCATTTCATTTGTATTTTGATTTTTAAAATGTAGTCTATTATAATTTATATTATAATACAAAATTTTAAAAATGTGAAATAAAAAGGTAATTTAGCACAAAACATTGGAATGCTTTATTCTGACAATGGTGAAATGGGACTTTCAATAGTCTGAACATTTTGTCTGGTTTCTTCTCAAATGAACACTTAGCAAAATTGACCCTGTTTTATGCAGCATTTTAATTTAAAGGAAAGTGTATATTCTGGCGCAGTATGATTTCATCACCCGCTAGCTCCAGTTATAAGTCTACTACTCTGACTCATCAAGTAGCCAGATTAGCATCAGATAGCTTTGCTGGCACACACATTTGCAGTACTCAGGGAGTATGGACTCCATGTGTGAAATCCCCAGATTCTGACCCTGCTCCTTCCAGAAGAACTGCACTAGTAGCTGCTGTTTTTAAGGTATTTTGTGTGTGTGAGAGTAGGACAGGATCTTGTTGTTGAGTTGGCCTTGCAGAGACTGTACAAGTAGGTTGCAGGCTTCTTGTACAACCCCACCATTTTACATACTTGTGCAAGAGCTGATCCTAACAGCCATCCCAGTGAACAAAGTCTGCTCTTCACCTTCTCCTCCCGGCAAGCAAATCATCCGAAAGAGGGTGAATGGAAGTGTTCGGCTAATGGCTAGTATAAATTGTGTATGCCTTGTGCACAAGCAGTGGCCCTGTGGAAAATTATGCCACTGTACAGTCCCCTACTTTGAGCTTGTAACCAAATGCTACAATCTAGCCCTAAAGATATCCAATCTGCTGTTGGATTGCACCTCACTTTTCCAATGTCATATAGTATTTCCCCTCTGGTAAAAATAAAAGATGAGCTCAATAATAGAGTGCTCGGATGGCCTGAATGCTAATTAAGCTTAGTGGGTGTCAAGTAACAGAAGCTCTTCAGCTTGATACATATGGAGCCAGGTTTCAGATGAATAGATCTCACAGTTATCAGCACGTAGTCTCTTCTTTTTAACATACCTTGCAGTGCGACAGCTGTGATCCATGAATATTGAGAATGAAAAAGGCCATTCAGCCCACTGAGGCTCATCCCGTCCTAGTACATTATTTTCCCAGGACATACCCAATCATTTCTTGAATGACCCTTGTGTTTTTGCCTTCACAACTTTGCCCTGTGGGGACTCCACACATTTTTTATTCTGCAAATGAAAAAAGTGTTTTCCCAACGTCTTGCCTTACTTTACATTTTTTTCCCATTTCCTATTATGTTGGCAGCTCAGTCATCTGTAGCATGTTGAACATAGTGACTTCAGTTAGAATTTTCAAAGTGGCATCGCATTTTCATCCCTTTTAACTCTGTTTTCCTAGATAATGTAGGTTTGGGGTTATTTAACCTGTTTTTGAATCCAGCCAATTTACCGTTGTACTCTAAGGGTTACGACAACAGATCATGTTAAAAATAAAAAGGAAAAGAAAAAGAAACTAGAAATGTGAAGTTCCACACATAGGGCTAAGTTTTGTTCCCAGATGTGCAAATGGCATCCTTTATCATCTACAATACAGGAGTCCCATTTGTACATTTAAGAGCAGAATTTGGTTCATCAGCTCTGTATTTTAAAACAAATAACATTTAAATTCCAGGCAAGCTACTGACAAGGTATTCATAATGTTTCTGTTTTGTTACACTTATGACAGCCCCAATATTTTTTTGTTACTTTGAAATTAAAGTTTATTTGTATTTATTATCAAATGGTGATCTCATTGCAAGAGGCTTGTTTGCCCAGCTTGATAACATTTTTATTCAGATGCAACACATATTAAAAACCAAGCTGCTTTTTGGATAAAGGCCTAATGGCATTTTCAGTTTATCAGTTTCAGAGGATTAAAGATCTACTGAAACTAATGTGGTTAATCTTCAAAAGTCCCTTTTTTACTTGAGAAATTTTTAGTACCCTTTCACTTATTCTGGTTTCCAATAATAAATGGGGATGATACACATTCAGGATTTCAATGCAAATGTAAAGAAATACCACTGAATAGTTTTATCTACCTGGACTTGTAATGCTAGTCTCATGCTGTCAAACAGGTCTCTTAGTAGAAAGAAAAATAATTAAATTACTTTAGAATAATAGGTGACCCCAATTATTTTTATTTCATAATTATGCTAGGGTTCTTCATGTCACTAATAATTAGCTTATGTCAGCATTTCGGTTTTCAGGGTTCATAAACACTCGCTCTGGGATGCAAAAAAAGTTCTAAACTAACAATTAACAAAAACTTTGAGAAAATAATAACAGTTCAAGTGGATTCACAGCTAATAGATTGCAAAACAATAAGTTAGTTTCAGTTTTTTCTTCTCTCCTTACCTATACACAGCAGTTTGATTTTTGCAAGTTGTATACTTCTTGCAACTTTGATGAACAAAAAATACAACTGCAGTAAATCACAGCAAACTTGGCTATTAGACCAGATTGACTTTGACTTCAAAACAGTAAAATCTGTTTATTTGATCAGAATAAATATTTTTATTTTAACTTGTGTTAAATGAATAAATAAAATATTGTGTTGGTGTCCGTTGTTACTTCTTTTTTGCCACAGTCCAGCAAAGAATTTAAGCACATATGCTAGACCTCCCCATTTTAATCCAGAGAATCTTTTTACAAAAACAGAGAAGTCAAGTCTTTATAGGCTTGAGATATTTCCAAGATGAAAGGCAACCAGAACCATTGTTGCCCCATTGTAAAATAAAATTAAAAAAAAATAATCCTTGAGGCAATATTTATACACTATAAAGGGACAGTAAAGAAAACACAATGAAGACCTTAAATAGCCTGGTGTCCTCAACTCTGACAGAAGAAACCATCTTGCCATAGTTTAGAACCTGATTCTGAGTTGCCATGTGCTATCCTCTCCTGTTGACTTCATTGATGCCAACAATTTCCATAGCCCTCTTATTTTGTGATAGGAAAATGAGGATCTTCGGCCTGTCTTTGAGGAATCTGTCTCCAGAATCTGTCTCTAGTTGGCAGATATAGAAAGGAGAGGGGTTCCAAAAGTATCAGGTTTCCCCCTAAACCACCTAAGGTTGAATCAAGTGGCCTATTATAGTCCACTGCTTTCTTCTCAATTATTTGATGATAGGAGAGGAGAACAAACACTGTCAACAGAGCAGGAGGTTTTGGTTTTAGCTAGATTTTCAAATTCATCTGACTTCACAACATCATCATTTCTGTTTAGATTTAGCTTCAGTTAGGTGAACCTCATCCTGGTGTTAATCTTACCAAGGCAGTGAGAGATGGTATTATTTGCATTTGATGAGAAGGAGACATAAATTTGGCTGTAGTTAGTGTTTCTGTCATTCGAGTCATTGATATAGTTTGATCTCCTCTAAAAACTGTATCTATATGAAAATTATGGAATAACCTACCCATAAGGAATTTTCTTCATCCTACCTTGTATTTGTCAATGCTGAATTTAATCTGTTAATTAATTAGTTTTGTTAGGTCTCTCTGAAGTGCCTCAATCTTCCCTAGTCTAAATAAACTAACATGATTTTGTGAGATCTGCAAATTTTGCTATAACACTGTTTACCCTTTTCTCCCAATCATTAATTAATATGTTAAACAGAGGTCCTAAAATGGAAGTTTAGAGTGCCACACCATTGCCAACCTTTACTATACTGAAACGGATGGTTTATCCCTTCTCTTTGTTTTCTATCTCTTAGCCACGTAATAATCCATGAGAGAATTTGGCCTCATATAGAGATTGTGGCATCCCATACCCAAATATATTGGTGTAGGGGTGTTTCTGTTGGGCTTTGTCTTCTGCATCCAGAGGAAGTCACAGAGATAAGACCTTTACATATTATTTTTCTTGGTAAGTAAGGCAAGACTTTATGGTAAACCTGAGATATAGAAGGAATTTACAGTTGATTCCTGCCTTTTTGGTGGACTGTGCACATTTGTGTGTGTGTCCGTTCAAAGATAGCAATTGAAAGCTATAATGTCAGGAGATGTTGGAGGCCCTTTCTTGCCAAGTACCCCCTACCTTTTGATGATAGTGGACAGAAGAAAAAATAAAAACCCTCTAAAGAACCACTACATATCCGTGAAAGTGTTTTGCAGTGTAGAATGTGAGCAGTCATACAGTTATAGAAAAGTGTGGATCCCTCCTTTGCAAGCTACCACTTTACAAAACACAGAAAGAGAAACTCTTTTGGCAGGTGGCTCTTACTTACTCTTAGGTTTCTTCACAAATGGACAGAGAAGTCACCATTTACCCACAGTTATAATTTCCCTCCAGAGTTAATCTAAATTTCCCTCCAGTTAATCTAAAAAGAAACTATCATAACATGTCCTCCTCTCACCCTGATAATTAGAAAGACTCATCAAAGCTTTTTGTAGAAATTGGGTTCTGGTTGGAGACATACCACATAATTTGGATTTTCATGTAATTTACATGAGAGACCATAGACACTGCTCTCTCGTTGGAATAATGAAAATTTGGTATGCTATATCCAGAGAGTTTAAAGACTGGCTTGGGCAATTAGGCCAACTCAAAGGGGCTAATTAGAAGCTGGGTGTCAAGATGCTATAGATGGTAACAACAGGAGGAAGCCTCAATGACAATACATTCGGAGTGATCTTTCTGAAATCACTGCATGGGCATGTAAACTCTATGATGTCTGATTCACAATTCCATGCAGACTTCAAAGTCACATTTATAATTTTGAGGCTTGGGAACAACACTGGGCATGAGCAAATTATACTGGTACATACTGCATAAGGAGCTTAAATGTTCTCTTGTTAGCTGATTGACCTAAAATGATTTTAAAAAGCCTGAGCTCTTTTTTAACATATTAATAGGAAAATGAATATTTATTTCCTTCACTCCTCCATTTTACACGTATGACTAGTTCACATAATTTTTGTCCTTGCCAGAGCTGGATTCGGGCAAAAAACATTTTATTGGGGGCCTATTCTCATACATAGGAAACATAAATGCCATTGTTTTTGCTGCTGCCATGTACAATATGGGCAAAGATTAATGTATTTTGTTGGCTTTGCTGATGTTGTCAGGCAAAGATGAATATTATCTTATCATTTTTATTTTGCTTAAGAAAATCCTGCCCCAAGGTGAAGCCAGGGTCAAGGCCAGACAAAGATTTTGTATGGAAAAGTTAGATCAGTAAATGCTCACCACGTGGATGTTTATTGATGTTAGGAAATGTAGTTAGAGAGAAGTGTTCAGCGTGTTAAGGAAAACAACTACACGTACATCTTGTTGATTCTTTCTTTAACATAGTATTCTCATTAGGCGCATTGAAGCGGTTCTCCAGTATTTGAAATTGTACTGTAAAGCATTCCTGCTCTGTAGTGAGCTCGTGTCTGCCCTTCGCTCATAAACAGCACTTAAAAGACTGGATACATTGTGTCTGATACAGCAACCTCATTATGTGATTGAGAAAAAAGGAAAACAGTTAATATTGTGTTCAAAGGAAAATTATGTTCTCCCTGCTGAGCTTAGCAGTCAGAACGCTCATGTTCTGGGCCTGATCCTGCAGCCTTTTCCACTTAAGTAGCCCCATTGACTCCATAAGGACTATTACTGTGAGTAAAATTGAATATTAGGGTTGGTCCAACTGGACCTGCAGAAGTTGACATCCCCTCCTCAGCATGAATTAGTGTGGACTTGTATTTCAGAGAAAGTTTGTCACATGAGTAGCAAAGTTTAGATCCAGACTTGGATCCACATTTTCCCAATTTAGGGTGTGTGGATCTGGGATTTTAGTAGAGCTCATTATAGAAGAGGGCCAGCCATGAAGTCCTGATACAGATTTGAATGTACCTGAAAATGTGGGGGTGTTGGAATCCAGGGGTTTGGTTTAAGGCCCTATAATTTCACAACAGTGGTTTAGACTCTGGGATACAGGTGGGAGGCTCCTGGTGCAGTCAGCACATGTGTCTGGAAAGTCACCTTTGCATTCCCTTGATCGTGTAACCCCCTGCTAACAAAAGCTCCAAGGGGCAATTGTCAGCCAAGAATCACTGAGATGCTCAAGCCATATCCTTTGTCCCTAGAGAGCTCCATATGCAGCTCAGCAATGCAAGAGGATCCTCCTGCACTGGGGTGATGTTCCTGTGACAGGTTAAACCGACCTTAGGGGAGCTTTGTTCCAGCAGAGGGAGTGAAAAATGCCCTGGAGGACCTGGCCCCATGTTTTTAAGTCACAATTTCTAAGTGGCCATAGCCATCTTATTAAACCCACATGACTCAGCTAGTATTAGAATCTTCAGATGTCAGAGAGTAGAGGAGTTTAAAAGCTATTTCTTTTAATAAGTATATAAATAACATTATGTTTAAAGAAATGACGATTTTATTTTATATTAAATTTTACATTCCTCTTTATGATTGTTAAATGAGGACAGAAACAGTTATAGTAGAGCCCTGAGCGGGACTCTTCTTTAATCCCACTGCCACTGCTCCTGCTATTATGGCAGCAGATCCTGCTGGGCTCTAGTTTATAGTCTGTTATACAGAGCTCCCTTAACACCAGTGTCACAAATGATGTCACTTTCTTAGTAACATGTATGTAGAAAGCTGGGAAACTCAAGCTGTAACCAAAACTTTATTTCCAAATATGGTTCAGCATTTATTCCCACGTATGTTTGTTCTTTACACTTTAACTTTCCAAACGTCTGCTCTGAGCAAAATGAATGCAGTTTCCTTTAAAATAAATAAATAAATGCAACCGGCATGCATTTAATGGTATTTATAGCTTCATTATGGTAATTACTGTTGGCTATTTCATTTTCATTTATGTAAACATTCTGCAAATAAATGTTTCAGTATTTCTATGAGAAATAAGCCAACTGCATTCCAGCAGTAACCAAACCAGGTACTGTATCTTGATCGTATCATTTCAACCATTATTAATGTCATCTATTAGAGTATAAGAAATCAGCTTGTAGTCTCTGATGTCATAAATTGGATGCACTTCATGCTTTAGAAAAATTAACATCAAATAACAATTACAACAGTTAATTGACTGTGAGTGGATTTGCAGTATGCTATAATCAAGCTAGAATTGTGGCAATATGGACCTCATAAGATTCATAAGATTCATAAGATTCTAGGGCTGGAAGGGACCTCAAGAGGTCATCGAGTCCAGCCCCCTGCCTCCCTGCCCTCATCTCGCAAGTCATTCTGGGTGGGTGCCTGCACAGAGCTCCTTTGACTTCCATCGGGCTCCATACAGGCACAGAGGTCTGACCACATGGAAAAAGTACAGGATAGGGACCTAGGAGGCAAATTTTCAACTAGTGTAAGCTCTCCTGGCTCCACTGATGTAAATGGAGCTGCTAATATATTTTTAGAGAACAATCCTTTAATGGAAGTACATGGAATGAACAACTTATTTTGAGATTGTTGTTGTTTTTCCACTCCTAAAGTTTATTATTTTCAAAAGTTTTTCACATTCATGTGAAACAGGCACAGTGGGTTCATGCAATTTGTTTTTAAAATGACCTTTTAAAAACAGTGTTTCCATTCATTTTTAACGAGGCCAAAAGGCAGTATCGACCAGCCAAATGAAATAAGTCCATCACACTGGATAGAAGGATGAATGGTCAAGAGGGATGTTCTGCTTGGTTTCAAATATTTCCCACCAAATAAATCTTATTCTCATAATCAGCGCTGTTCATGCTCAGAATGCAAAGTAGCAATTCACTTACCTGGGAAACATCAAAAGATACATTCTACAAATAAATATGCACACTCTACAATGTTGTCTATTTCAGTATTCTTTTAAGAGCCCACTCCTGCAAGGAGAGCTTGTCAGAAGTTTTTAGGCAGAAGGTTTCAGAACACATTACATTTTGCGGAAATATATTGATTTGGGCAAAACAATTAAAAAGAAAAATTGAAAAAAATAATTATAAGGTTGAAATGTTCCATTTTTGCCATTTTTGGAATGGAACATTTTGATTTTCCATTCTGAAATATCTTTTGGAGCTAGTCTGCATGGCAAGTTACTGTGCAGCAAGCCATGGTGTGAATCTATATCACACCAGCTTGCCACACAGTGGATATTGCTAAGGAAAATGAAAATCTTGGATTCATAGAAGATTAGGGTTGGAAGAGACCTCAGGAGGTCATCTAGTCCAACTCCAACTAAATCATCCCAGCCCGGGCTTTGTCAAGCCAGGCCTTAAAAAACTCTAAAGGATGGAGATTCCATCACTTCTCTAGGTAACCCATTCCAGTGCTTCACCACCCTCCTAGTGAAATAGTGTTTCCTAATATCCAACTTAGACCTCCCCCACTGCAAGTTGAGACCATTTGCTCCTTGTTCTGTCATCTGCCACCACTGAGAACAGCCTAGCTCCATCCTCTTTGGAACCCCCCTCCGGGTAGTTGAAGGCTACCCCAAATCCCCCCTCACTCTTCTCTTCCGCAGACTAAATAAATCCAGTTCCCTCAGCCTCTCTTCATAAGTCATGTGCCCCAATCCCCTAATCATTTTTGTTGCCCTCCACTGGACTCTCTCCAATTTGTCCATATCCTTTCTGTAGTGAGGGACCCAAAACTGGATGCAATACTCCAGATATGGCCTCACCAGTGCCGAATAGAGGGGAATAATCACTTCCCTCGATCTGCTGGCAATGCTCCTACGTATACAGCCCAATATGCCGTTAGCCTTGTTGGCAACGAGGGCACACTGCTGACTCATATACAGCTTCTTGTTCACTGTAATCCCCAGGTCCTTTTCTGCAGAACTGCTGCTTAGCCAGTCACTCCCCAGGCTGTAGCAGTGCATGGAATTCTTCCATCCTAAATGCAGGACTCTGCACTTGTCCTTGTTGAACCTCATCAGATTTCTTTTGGCCCAATCCTCTAATTTGCCTAGGTCCCGCTATATCCTATTCCTACCCTCCAGCATATCTACCTCTCCTCTCAGCTTAGTGTCATCCGCGAACTTGCTGAGGGTGCAATCCATCCCATCATCAAGATCATTAATGAAGATGTTGAACAAAACTGGCCCCAGGACCAACCCCTGGGGCACTCTGCTTGACACCACTTGATTCACACCCTGTATTCCTATAACTTGTCACAAGACATGACCTTTCTTTCATTTTTAATATCATATTATATAATATAAAATTTAAAATGTCAGATTTGGAACAAAATATTTCAATTGACCCAAAACATATTTTAATTTCATTTCACAGGAAATTTAAAGGAAAGGTTGATCAGTTTTATTATGTTTTGGATTAAAAGAATATTTAAAACTGTGGATTTCCCTTTTGAATGAAAAATCTAATTCACACCCAACCCTGCCCGCAGAATATTGAGATTAGTCAGCACCCATTGACTTTGGTAGGAATGAGGTCACTCACCACCATGTGGAGCTGCTCATCTCCTTGTGGGATAGGGCTCTTTTTTTATCTTTGTAGCTCTGCATTTCCATTTGCCAAAAAAAGATGTTATGAAAAATTTATGTAATTTCCATCAGTTTTTATATGCTCCATGAAATGTTTCAGAAGTATTTATTTGACCAAGTTCAATGTACAACTCCTGAAACTTGGTAAAAGAGAATCAAACGAAGCACTGGATTAATGGATTCTGAGATATCACAGGCAAGGTGCTTAACACCAGATTCTGCTCTTATTCACAGTGGTGTAAATTCCACTGATGTCAGCAAAATGAGAACAGCATCTGGACCTATGAATAAAGGATCTGATCCCAAATTTAATGGGGATTTTGCCCAAATAAAAGCTGAATGATCAAACTCCAAAGAGTTTGGAAATGGTGCTATGTCATTCAATGGGATTTTTGTTGGTCTTAGGATGTAGTTACTGATTCTGCAATGGTAGCTGCCAACCCCTGGAGAGGCATGTGGTCATTCATTCTGAAGCACCCAAATGTTTTCCGACTAGAACACAAGGTAATGTTTCAAGACATAAACTGACTCTTGAACTTTGGATAAGCTTTATTTCATTCTGTTCAGGATTAAAATAAAGGATATTCAAGAATATTTGCAATATTTCCTAGCATTCATTTCCACTATCACAATCATAATTAAAAATAATTAATATTAAAAAGTATTGTTTGAGCCTAAAAGACTTCTTTAATAAAAACACTCATGATACTGTAGTTGAAAAATTAAGTAGAGCTTTCAGTTTGGCTTCTAGTTATCAGCACTAGTGCCTGTTTCTGGTAAAATCAACTTTTTTTTAATTAATAAAATCCAGTCTAAATTAAATGGAAAAAATTTGCTACAAATGGATGGAAATCAAAAAGAATTTTAAAGTAATTATGCTGAGTCTAATTATACCTGATCTGTAATCTAAGATATATTAATTGCTGACACTTCTTTTGCCTCTAAAATAATTCTTTTCGTGATGAAATATAGCCTAATAGCGCTAAAGAAGTGGCGTCCATTAGCTGTGAATAGCAGCTAATGTCTCTTTTTGTGTGTGTATTTCTTTCAATCACATCATGCTGGGTTCCATCAACAAAATAATTATTTCATTCAAAGAACATCTGTACCTTTTAACTGCAACTCCAAAAAGCAAGTTTCAAACTGAGTGAAATATAAGAAACTCAATGAGGTGCTTTATTATTACTATCCGGGTTATACTTTCAGGAATACTGTACTTTTCAAAATCCATTAAGTAGCAGTGGGCCTTCCCTATACATATGTCAGTCATAATTCACTCTCTATATATTATATATAAACACATACAATTATATAGTTACACAGATTATATTATATATGGAGGGAGGTGGTAAGTACAAAGCCTTTTTGGCATGACTAATGCTACCTTGAATAGTTGTTTATCCTTAGATACTATGGGCGATAGAAGCCTTACATAATACATAAATTAGACACACACAGAGACACTAAAATATGCAGTGGTAGATTAATTTTAATAAATATAAAATTATAACAATTATAACAGTTTAAATATAACCCAAAAATTCAGTACCTACATTGGTATTCTTTAGAATGTGTGCTTCTTTGGATTCCAACTGTATGAATTTGAGAGAAATAGAAAAATATAATAAATATAAGATTATGAGTATTTGTACATAGAGTACTTTCAGAGAAACTACTATAAAGTATCTAGAACAGCTCCTCTATAAACCCTAATATTTAATATTAAGATTTAAAACTTTTGTGGTCTGATGAGGCTAGTTAACAAGCACTGTATCCCCAATAGCATAGAACACTCATTTTTTAGTCATGGTGGTTGACAAAACATTGGACATGAAACCTGTCACTGATCCAGGACTGAATATCCCATCTTAAAACTCAGACTGTGGAATTTGATGGGAGATGTTTGTCATACTGTGTGGAGTGGCTCATGACGGTGAGTGCCAACCTCAGGGAAGACTGTCAAAAAGCCGGGCAGACACTCCAAATTGGTTGTATGTTCTATAATACGATTTCACCAACCCAGTAAAAAGTGTGAACTCCAAAAGCACTATAACAGTCTTACCATGGAGTCACAGACAATCCCCTTGGGCATTCCAGTCTATTTTGCCACCCAGACAAATTTGACTATGTGGTAGATAGTCACTTTACACCAAAAATCACAACAATATTCAGGTTACTCCCAGTCCCAAAGGACCAGTCCCTTACCCCAGGTCAGTTGTACTCAGATCTCAAACCAAGGAGAATGCCTGTAGCCAATCTTGTCACAAACTAACTAAAAATGTATTAACTAAGAAAAGTAATGAGTTATTTACAAGTTTAAAACAGGAAACACACACACTAATGAGTTACAGTCTTAGTTTTAAAAGAATAATATAAACTTCTATAATAAGGAACTCTGTGCCTCCTTAGGGTTGACCGATGCCAAGCACCTTGGGGATCTCTTGCTTAAATTTAAGAATTTTTGCCCCTTTGGAGTACAGTTGCCATAGAGAGATCCAGTTTCTCCTCAGAGATTTTTTACTCCATTCACCCCAGAATTCAAGATGATGGGATGAGTTCATGTGTAGGTCTCTCCTTCGTGGATGGAATAAGGAATACAATCAACAAGGTCTTTGTCCTTTGATTCTACACAATGCCTCATTTGCCTTCAATGGACCATCTTGTGTGCAGGACAAGCACTTTACCTTAATTAATGCTTCTTTTCCTGTTTGGTGAATTACACAATTACAGAGGTTTACAATGCAAACACTCAATATAACTTTATGCCACGGGATATAGTTGTTATAATACATGCAGCATCCTACAGGCATTTCACAAAGTCTAGACACTAAATACATTCTGATAACACTAATATCTGTTTTAACTATACTAACTCACAGGTTAGCCAAAATGGTTTCCAGCTATGCATTCGTCAGTGTTCAGTGAGGCTCAGGGCCTTGGCATGAGCTGGCACCTGCTCTGCCAGCATCACAGTGTTCCATTTAGGGTAAGGAAGAAAAATTGTTGCTGTCTGGTAATTTAAAAAATAAAATTATAACAATGTGAAACCTTCTCAGAAGTCTGAGATTCTTGAAGTATGTCTGCTGGATTAGTGGGCAAAATTCATATAAGGCTGTCAATGGTGCATGATAAATACAAATCATGCTCAATTTACCAGTGGGATAGCACCATCAAACCTGTGTTATATATACAGTGTAAATATCATCTACTAAGTTGTAGGGTATGTCTATAGAGCAAAAAAATATGCATGGGCTATCCTAGGCAAACTAGCTTGAATCCAGCTAGTGTGGGTAACAATAACAGTGAAAACAGCACAGTGTGCATAATATAACTCCAGCATGGACCCTGGATATGTACTCCGCTTACTAGCCTACTCTGAAGGCTACACTATGCTGTTTTCACTGCTGTTGTTACTTGTGCTAGATGGATTCAAACTTAGACTCATAGACTCATAGACTCATAGACTTTAAGGTCAGAAGGGACCATTATGATCATCTAGTCTGACCTCCTGCACAATGCAGGCCACAGAATCTCACCCACCCACTCCTGGAATAATCCTCTCACCTATGTCTCAGCTACTGAAGTCCTCAAATCATGGTTTAAAGACTTCAAGATGCAGAGAATCCTCCGGTAAGTGACCCGTGCCCCATGCTGCAAAGGAAGGCAAAAAACCTCAAGGGCCTCTGCCAATCTACCCTGGAGGAAAATTCCTTCCCGACCCCAAATATGGCGATCAGCTGAACCCCGAGCATGTGGGCAAGACTCACCAGCCAGACACCCAGGAAAAAGTTCTCTGTAGTAACTTCTAACATCCCATCATTGACCATTGGTCCTATTTACCACTGATGGCAATTAATTGACCCTTGACTAAGATCATGTTATCCCATCAAACCATCCCCTCCATAAACGTATCTAGCTTAATCTTGAAGCCAGTTAGGTCTTTTGCCCCCACTGCTTCCCTTGGAAGGCTGTTCCAGAACTTCACTCCTCTGATGGTTAGAAACCTTCGTCTAATTTCAAGTCTAAACTTCCTGATGGCCAGTTTATATCCATTTGTTCTTGTGTCCACATTGGTACTGAGCTGAAATAATTCCTCTCCCTCCCTGGTATTTATCCCTCTGATATATTTAAAGAGAGCAATCATATCTCCCCTCAGCCTTCTTTTGGTTAGGGTAAACAAACCAAGCTCCTTGAGTCTCCTTTCATACGACAGGTTTTCCATTCCTCGGATCATCCTAGTGGCCCTTCTTTGTACCTGTTCCAGTTTGAATTCATCCTTCTTAAACATGGGAGACCAGAACTGCACACAGTATTCCAAATGAGGTCTCACCAATGCCCATGCATTTCTTTAGCTTGCTGCATAGGCATACTTAGTTTTGGTTAGATGCTCTTATTCCGTGGCTTTGCAAGGAAGTGCAGGTATCACAATTTTGTACATGATGGATGGGATTAAAAATTAATGGGCGTTGGGTTCCTAGTTCCTCTTAATACTTAAAAATCCTTACCCTATGTTACCAAGGTGTCCCATGTATAGGAATACTCGAAGCTTGTCAAAGCATATTAATTGAGCAATAGGCCTAGTTCTTTGAAGTCTATAGAGCTACATTCATTTATACCTGGTGAGGACCTGTCACAATATATCTAGAGATAAAAAGATGAATACACACATTTGAGAGAAGTTCAAGCTTACAATACTCCAATTCATCCTATGATTTAAACTCCAAGGGTTAGTCCTCTAGTTAGAAACCCATTGGCCCCTCCAGAACATACCCAAGGACCGAGTAGATTAGGAATAAAATGCTCAGGTCATTTTGTGCATACAGGGAACTTTGGTAAATTCATATAAACAAACTGTTTATATTTAAAGCAGCCCTATTCATTTATTCATAAATTGTGCTAATATCATGACATTCATGTCATTTCATGCTGTTGGGTTTGTTGCCAGTGTACTTTTCAACTGTAAATACCCCAAAATGTGAGACTAGGACTCTTGCCAGATGGCCTAGCTTTGTTCACATATTGATGTAGTGTCAGTTTTGAAATCCTGCCAGGCTAAAATAAGCATCCTACTTTGTTGGCTTGGAAAATCTGGTCTCTCTATCTTCACTGCCTACCAGAGCTAGGACTTGTGTAGCTTTTGGCTGAACATAAACGCAGCTTCTCACCCAAATATACATATATATATATATATACACACAAATTCAATAGAGCTTATTGGCTAATGGTATAAGAAGATTTATAAAAATCGGCTTCAGATCCTTTTCCTTATTTGCAGGCGGACTATGTTTTCTCATCTGCTTTTCTAATATATTTTCTCCATTCTCCACTGGACCTTTATGTATGTGTCCCTCTCTCCTGGTGATCCAAAGGAGAAATAAGGATCCATGTGCCCTATAGGTATAAGTATTTGCTAAGTGAAAAATAGTATAAATTAAGGCAGTAATGCAATGATCATACCAGCCTCAAGACCTATTAGATATTTAGTTTAGCCAAATAAGGTCTCAGGCCCAAAGAAAGATTTGACATGACATAAATCATGAGGCATCATTAGATAGCCGTAACCTGATATCACAAGACATCATAAGATAGAATGCTGTATGACATAAGTGTGTTAAAACTGCTGATATTTAGAAAATATATGCTGCAATGCACCAGATAAATCCAGTTAGAATAATTGTAGGGATTTTGCAGACATAGGGTGTCAGCAGTATGCTAACCATAAATTGTCATGATGATGGAGTGATGTAAATGTTAATGAGCATAAGAGGAATGAGTTAGCCCATGGAAAGTGGGGCACCACAAATGAGTGGGGTGTGAAAGTTAATATAAGGAAAAGGGGCTGAAACCCCTACTGAATATGCATCAGGCATAGCTGCGTCAGTGTAACACATTATATATAAAAGTTGTATCCCGGCCTGCGTGCCTTGGGAGATACCAGAACGATAACCACTGCTGATAGTAACAAGGAAGATGATGATGAGGAAGCTAATGACTTACACTTCAGGTTGTTCTACAAGGGATGGTGTGAGTATATGGATGCTCAGATGCTCATTCTGTGTATCTACCTTGCTGGGTTGGAGTGTTTGTAACTTTGCTAACGGTGTTAATAAAACGATTACAAATACAGAAAGTTTTTCCTAAGTGTGAGTGCTGCAACCATGCACATCAGGATTCCCAATTTAACAGCAATTATAACACCGTGCTTGATCTTGAGACTACAACCTACCAAACCTCATAGTTTATAATGGAAATTCTTAAATAATAAATACAATTAATACACAATCAACAGATCAAGCAACCTTAATACCTACATTTGCCACCCTACCTATTTTGCATTAATCATATATTTTTTTGGTGACCTGGAAATCATTCAAGGCAGAATTTTTGTTACGAAAACAGTCAACTGTCTACACATCTACATTGAGAGTTTATGGTGCTGTTTAGCAAGTAGATCATAAATCAATTTTCTGTCAGCTTTAAGGTCAAAGACCTTAAAGTCCCAAAACTCAGACCTTGGTTTTACAGTCTCACTTCATTGCAGCTGTATCACCAAGTCCATACAGTTTATTGTATTCTTATTAAGAACTCTCAGATAATCATAAGCCTCAGTTTTCCTATCAACACTTTCCCATGATTTTTTATTCAGTTTTACAAACACTAGTTCAAAGGACATTGTCAAAAGAAAAGAAAAGAAGGATTTGCAAGATACTTATAGGAATCCCCTGCTTTCAGAGATGAGGCCATTCCAGATAATATCTATTTCATGTCCTCATTATACAGACACTTTAAAATATGGAATGAATGAATAAATAAATAAATACAGTAAGACTACTGGTTAAACAAATGATAAGATATTTCAAGTGGCAATCATTTTTTAAATAAGTTCTAAAAAAGTGACCTTATTTTAAGAACAGGGATATTTCATATATTTATACATTCTAAAATACATTTTATAGATCTGAAATTAAGCACAGATATTTTCTTTCACTGCTCTAATAAGGTAAATATTTTAGCACATGCACATTTCAGACACATAAGGGGCCAGGACCTCACTGGGTAAAAATCAGCATAGCACCAATGAACCAAGTGGCGCTACATCAATTTTCACCAGCTCGGGAGTTAGCCCTTTGTTTCCAATTTGGCAAGCTGAATTGTTAGCTCACACCCCTGAACCTCTGTGAGGCTACAGTGATCCCAGAGGGTCTCTGCACAAGCACAAACATTTATACAGTTGCAGAATTGCCACCTTCCTTTGCCTACTCTACAATGTCATCTCTGGAAGCCTAAAGAATTTGGGGAAATATGAGGAGGATTATAAAAGGACAATGATACTCTGAAATATTTCCAATTAAATTTGAAACCTTCAAAATGTGAGGTCCATGCATTTGGATCTAATTTTATGTTTTGGAAGAAGTGGTATAATCTCATAAAAAATATTATTTTGGGGGTTTTTTTGTACAGAACGGATCAATTTTGAGTGACCACGAATCCTTTTCATTAAAAAAATATTCTGCCTTCCCCAATCTTGCTATTAAACCAACACTGTGGTTTTGAGATCTTAATATTTATTAGTTATGACTATACACAGTACAGCTCCATTTTATTTTTCTGATCACTTAGTTCTTTGCATACATGGGTGATTCATTTGTTGGGTATCTACAGAGCTTTGATCTCTTCCTACTTTTTGGATTTCTGTTTGCATCTTATTCCTAAACATACACAGAATGGGCTTGAGCTTGCACTATTTAAGTCGATGAGAGTTATACCAATGGCAACTGGATCAGGTCTTACAAGAATTTCTTTGGGAACTTTTGTGTTTCTCTCCTATGGGATTTGCTACAGTTGCACTTCAGACTGTTGGTCTCCATATAGAGTTTTAAAGCATATTACTGTGTGTAGTATGTGCCAACCTAGCTAAAGCCGTGCCAATATTTCCATAATAAAATCTTATTTCCAACCGTTCCAAGTTCAACTTCACATTCAGCTGTAAAAATGTGCACTAGGCTAAAATTGGATATTCAGGGGTTTCAGTATGAAAGTAATACAAATAATAACAATTTAAGACTAAATGCCCAGGGGACAACTAAGGACATTCAGGGGTTTCAGTAATACAAATAATAATAAAAGTCCACTTGACTATTTTTGAGTTATAACTTTAAAAAGTAGTAGTTTAAGTCCCCCTCCCCAGGGCCAGCCCTAAACCAAATGGTGACCCAGGTGAGGAGTGTCTTCAGTGTCCCTGCTCCATTTGGTAGGGTTGGGATCTGGGTGTAGCTGGTTGGGGCTCAGTGGGGGGGTCTAGGTGCAGGGGGCTTGTCAGGGTTGTCCGGTGCATAGGGGCTGGGGCTCACTGGGGTGGGGGTTTGAGTGTGGGAGGCTCAGAAGGGCTGGTGGTCTCAGAGTGGGTGGGGTCCAGATTCAGAGGGGTGGGGCTGAGCAGGGAGGGCTGAAGGGGGTGTTGGGTGCGGAGGGCTCAGTAGCGGGTTCTGGTGTAGTACGGGTGAGCCAGGGCCAGGTCAGACCCACCTCTAAAAACCTCCCTTGGCTCTGCACCCTCCCCCCACTTCCTGTCCCCATCGCTCCTCAGCTGCAGGGGGAGGGGTCACTGTATGGGGAGCTGCTCCACCATCTGTCCAACCCCCGTGCATCCAGACTCTCCCATACCCAGACCCTGCTGAGCCCCGGCTGCTCCATGCAGGGGAAGTGCACTCTTCCCACACTGCCAGCCCAGTCAGGACTAGCAGGGGCCAAGAACTCTGGGAACTCTGAGTTTCTTCTCACTGTGTTTCTGTGGGGATTGACCTGTATAGATATAGTTTGTTTTCTTTATTTATATTTATGTATAACTGTGAAAATCATATATGTGGATTATAAAATAGCCATGTTATGTTGTCGAAATTAAGTTGTAGTTAGTATATTATGTTTCTTTATCGTAACATTTTATAAAGTTGGTACTTAAGAATTAAGTTAATTCCATTTGCTCTTTTGGGACTTGAATGTGGATAGGTTGACTCTGTGCAATCCTTGCTGAAAATTCTTAGAGACTGAATTCTGGGTCTCCAGGTGCTTTTCTATCTGAGTTGGGGTTTTTTAGGCATTGGAGAAGGGCACTGAAGTAAACTCTAGTCAACCCAAAGGCTAAAAATTGAACTTCCCAGTTGATATCTCAGGCAAGCCCCCACTTGTAACACCAACAGACTTCAGTTGTCAGCGGCTGGGATCACACCTGGGACTTCTGGAGCTTAATGCATGAGCCTCTACTACATGAGCTAAAAGCCACGCATCTCTTAGCCGAGGTTGTAGCAAGCTCATCAAACTCTAGCTGGTCTAAGTGCCACTAGAGGAGGATGGAGTACCAAACCAAGCAGGCCTGGTTTACATACTTCCCCTAGCTGAGGGAGAGTATCCCAAGCTTCAGAGACTTCCCAGGTTTGATCCTAGCCGACAACAACCAGGGTCTGTGGGCATTACAAGTGGGGGCTCATCTGGGAAGTCTCTGAACTTCCTCAGCTAGGGGAAGTATGTAATACAGGCCTGCTTGGTGTGGCACTTAGACCAGCTAGAGGTGAGGGGCATAAGAGGGATCAGGAGATGCAGTGGCATTGGGTCAGTGGACAGGTGGAGGGGTTAGACAAGATGAAATGAGAAACATATATCTCTGTGACGGGGCAGAAGGAAGAAACAGTTGTAGATAGGGAAAGGAAGGTGAACTGAGGGGAGAGGGATTGTTTACTTCCAATCTAGTTTTAAATAATTTAAGTTACAGTGTTCACACTACAGCACTTAGGAAACGTCCCAGAGATTGTTAGGCCTGAGTGTTAGGATTTCTTTCTGGTACCCAGTTTTGTTCATGTTTTTTGTGTTACTCCCATTTATACTTTACTGGATAATTTTAAAGAATCTCTATCTCATTTTAATGACAGAGTCTGTCCAATTTACTCACACTGAGTAGTACCAGTGGAGAGTGGTCACACTGACTTTAATAGGATTGTGGGATAAGTAGTATATGAGTAAAAGTCACAATCTGGTCTGCAGTGGTTACACCCTTCAGGCAGTTACCAATCTCTATTCCCTCACACTAGTCTTATAAGATTTATGAATGTTCTGAGGTATTTATAAGATATTCATACCAGTATATGCACTCTGTATCTGTTTAGCTATACTGAAACTCATAAATCAAGCCTTCTGGTCACTTAATCATATTCTCCAATTTCTTGACAAATTTCTGCTGTTGAGGTTCCCAGAATATACACAATATCACAGTTGTAGTCTCTAGTGCTAGATAGAATGGGACTGTTACCTTACTGCTCCATGATTTAATGCCTCTGTGTATTTATGTTTATCAGAGTTTTTGTATTGCAAGGTTAGTTTTATTTCAGCATGTTACATCACACAACCATATTTATTTGCCTTTACTCTGTTGTCCCTACATTTCATTCAGTATTACTCCTTTCCAAATATTTCCTTCATTAAATGTCGGGGCATCTGAATATTTTCGCCTTGAGGTATTAACGTGCAAATTCCAAGTTGAATCTAATTATTTCCAGCTCATCTTTCTTACCTTTTTCAGGTATTGATTTGTATTATATCGTGGTTTCACTGACATATGCAGCACTTTCTGCTTTAGCAGCTCTGAAGGTTTTATTAATGTGCTGTTTATAATATTGCCAGATCTTTAACAAAAATGTTATGCCAAATTTTGCTCTGTTATTGTAAATCTGGAAGAAATCAACTGAAGCTGCAATTTATAATAGAGTAGCTGAGCAGTATTTTACCCATTATGGAAAAACAGGCTTGCAGTGTCCACCTCTGGACTTCCTTTCAACATCAGAAACAACAGTGCATCATTATTCTTTTGTAAATGGTCTTGTAGACTGATTTTAATCCCTTGAGACTTGATATGCAAACCAACTGGAAATGTAGCTGCTGTGAATGAATAACTGCAAGTGATCTATGAAAAGTCCAATACCACAGATCAAGAGTACCACCAAAGGCTCTAGTCATGGGAAAGCCAACTAGCCAGAATGAGATACCTGAAGCTAGCTGGTGAGCATGCATTCTGTATGTAGCTTGTATTTTTTCTGTTAACAATATGTTTTTGATTTTTAGATCAACTGGTAAATCAGCTCTCCCAAAACTGCTTTCCTTAACTTCATACTAAGAATAATTCCTCAAAATAGGAGTTTTAAATAAAGTGCACTGGACTGTAATCATCCACACTAAAACAGTTCAAGATTTTTAAAAAATTATTTATTACAGTACATGTCACTGATCTAAGCTGCCAAATCCTGCGTCTATCCCAGCAGAAAATAAAAAGCTGCCGGTTTCTGATTTTACATTTTAGAGATTGTTAACATGAAATATATAGATATAAGCTTTACACTTAGAACAATGCTGAATATATTTTATGAAGAATCCTAAGGCAAATCCAGTTGTATTAGAGGGTTATTAACAGGGCTTCATCATGTGAAAACGCTTTAACAGAACTTAACAAAAAAAAGACAGTAAATGTATTAGGATCATTGGTATATCATAAATAAATTTTAATTTATTATTAGAGCTGATTGAAAAGTGATAAGCAAGTTTTGTGAATTTTTAAAATTCTTTTTAATTTCCATGACAATTTTAGTAATTTTGGGATTAAAAACACCCCAAAAAACAAAAACAAGACAGAAACAGGTTTGTGGTTTGTTTTTTTCCCCCCTCTTCTCTTTTCAGTGCTAAAGAAAAAGAAAAACACGAAAGCCACAAAAATGAATGTGTGTGTGTGTGTATTGGTAAAAATAGAAAATTTTAAAAAATATATTAAAAAAATTAGTTCAATTTTTGTTAAGAAGCTCCAAATATAAAAATCCAATCATCTCTAATTATTACGAAAGAACTGATAGAGCTTGCACTGAGATTATGATGGTTGGTCATCTGTTCCATCTTGAAGATGCTGCAGCCTTTCCAGATGACTACATACTATGACTACATTTTATTTCACATATTAAAGGGCAACATTCAGTTTCATAAACACAAAAATGTTGTTAGTCTTTGGAACATTTGCTGGAGATCTTTAGAGAGTCAGCAAGTCACACATTGATGGCTGCTCCTCACCACATCAGCAGCAGAAACTCTTGTTCCTTGGAATGATTGCCAAGGTTTTCTTTACAGGCTCTCTGTTTTGTTCCCCTCTCCCTGAGTGAAAAGGAAGGTGCTTCCTTTCAGTCACCCTTCATAAATTTAGTGAGCTGTGCAGTAAGGGTTTTAAGCTGTTGATGGAGGTTCTCAGTGGTGGACACACAAGGGTCATCCTTGAGTTTGTTAGGAGCAACAGTCCTGCTTACTGGGATTTTGTTCCTTTCTTGAACAGCTCTCTCTTCCTCCTCCTCCTGGATTTCTCACAGCAATTGATGTAATTCTGGAGGATTGTCCAATAAGTCTACAAGTTTCAATTTCATAATTAGCAAGACTTCAACAACCTCTAAGAACTGCTTCATTTTATTAGGAGAGACAGATCTTCCAGAGACTTAACATTTGCTCCTGATATCCAAGCATCCCAATTTTTTACAATGTGGTAGGCATGTTGGGAAAATGCCACATCTGGTTTCCACCTAAGGGCTCTGAATCGCTGATGGGCATGCTCAGGTGTTAGACCCATCCTAATTCTGTTCTTTTGTTTAAAAAGTTCGTACTCATTCATGTGTTCTTATTTCAGCTGCCACCTCTGCTAAGGGTCCACTGAATTGTGGCCTCATCTCTACCATATACTGGTCTGGAGGGAAGCTGTACCCAAGGCAGGCCCTTTCAAAATTTTCTAAGGTCTCTGTATCATCGCCTACCTTATATGTGAGGAATTGTTTGGAATGGGGAGCGGTACCTGGAGAAGGACTGTTAGGGCTACCTGGTTGACCCATCTTAAGCTTTTCCTGCTCTAAGCGCTTCAACTCCATTTCTACCTCCAAGCGTTTCGCCTTTCCTCGCCTCTGCTTCCAAATGCTTTGCCTCCTCTTCTGCCTCCATGTGCTTCATCTCTAGGAAGAAATTCCTTTTTTCCACACTTACAACTCGGCCTGGGTTAAGGGCATCCCTCCATCTTGGCACTGCGATCTCAGGTGGGGGAGGGCTGACCCTTCCCTTCTGGGAAGTCTCCGGTCCCCTATCCCCTCCTTGCATTTCTGTCATGGAGCTGGATGTCTGGGCTTGATCTGGGTCTGTCTTCTCAATGGCATGCTGCTTTGGGAAGACTGGTTGCTCTACGGTTTCGCAACCTCATGCACAGGGCTGCCCTACTCTAGCTGAGCTATTTCGTTGCCATGAAGTTAGGAAAAAAATAAACTGCTTGTTGGACTCCCTGGCTTGCAGGCTGCCGAAAGGAAAAATGTGTCCTTTTAAAATCCTGAGGTCTGTGCTTCTGGTTCAAAATGATCCCACCGCTCTGCCACCATGTCAAGGCTGATGCCTCACTTTGAATGCAGAAGGCTGGGCCCGCAAGGATTCTAAAATGTAATACGTTCCATGCCAGCCTTGTATTAGACTCCTAAGGTTACAGCTTCTCTCTGACCTTGGATGGGTAGATGCTGCCACCAACCAAGTGCAAAAAAACCCCTTCAGAACCCAGGAAGATGCACTTGGGAATTCCTTCCTGTGAGGTACCTCAAGCCCCTTCAGACCCCCTCTGGGGAAGAGCTGAGAAATAAAACAAAGGAAATCAGCTGTTGACACCAGCTAATTAACCAACATGTGCACAAACCTCTTAGGACACAAAATCCAATCCTGTTTTTAAAAAAGGTAAATTTTATTAAAAACAAAAAGAAAGAAAATACATTTGAAAACTCAGGCTACTGCTAGATTTTAAAAACCCACTTACAAAAATTAAACATCAAGGATAACCTTCTTGAGGTCCAGCTTAAAGGTTACAAACAAAACAAAAGCATTTGGGTTTAGCACAGAGGAGTCCACAAGCGATAAAGAAATAAACAGAGATAAACCTAATCACGTTTTCCTAGACATTTCCTGATCTACTTACATACTGGGGTTTCAAATGAGTAGTTTCTAGGTATGATTTGATGATTTTTCATACCTGGCCCCAGCTCTTACAGCATAGCTGCAGCCCTGTCTCTGCTTCTCCTGAGAACAACAACAGACAGACAAAGGGGAAAAATTTTCCCAATTTCAAAACATTCTAGCCTTCCCATTGGCTCTTTTGGTCAGGTGCCCATTCCCTTCCTTTTACTATGCAGTGAGACTTCTTAACTTTTACAGGTAAAGCAAGTAGAGAACAATTAGTAGGAGGGATTTTATAGTTAACTGGCTGGCTGGGTGTCCATAAAAGGGAGCTACCCCTCCTTTCATTTATCACATCCCCAGAGGCCAGTTCTCAGGGGGAACCCTGCATGCAGGCCTGGGACTCACCAGCTCCCCACAAAGCCAGTCCTGACCTTGCACTGGCTGGCTCCAAACTGCTCCCAAATGGCTTCTCCCCTCTCTTGGGCTCCCAAGGGAGGGCATCTAACTCCTTATTGGTCACGCTAACTCTTCTTCCTTGGCTTTCGCTTGGCAGTCATATGACTCTGCCCCCTTCTCCAAGCAGGCATGCCTGCAATCCTCTCCCAAGCCAACAAGGCCCCTAGGTAAGCTCCTTTGGAGTTACACTTACCCCACTGAAGTCAACTGGAGTTTTACCACTGACTTCAATGGGTCTAGGATTTCACCCTAAACTATGAAAAAATTGGGGTGTCTCTGTTTCAGTGGCCAGAATGCTTTGTAAGGTCCTATAAATGATTCAGAACATATTAAAAGAAAGGAACACAAAAATCTTCTGCTTACTTTTTGGCTGGCTAGAGGTTTATTTAGTTAATGGTATTGTTTGACCTAGGGGCTTGATTAGGTAGAAGGCTGAGACTCTCTTCTGCTAGTTTTTCTCCCTCCCCAACTTTCCAAGGTTTAGTTTACCTCGGGCATCTGAAAGTAGAAACTTGAATCTGCCACGCAGATTAGACCATTGAGAATAGGAACATAAGATATCAGATCTTAGGAGAAAGGGGTCTGGAACCTCATCCTCCCCTGAAAAGCAGTGAATGTAATGGGACTTCACTTTGATAGTGTAGACTGTGAGCCCTTTTAGGGCAGGGAACTCTCCTTATGCTTGTTTGCAAAACACCCAGCACTTTGTTGATGCTATATAACTCATACAGTATAATAATCACCTCCGACCTGAGCTTTGGCATCTGGTGTCTCTGACTGATGTGGCATTGGTTGCTTTTTCTATTTCTAAGTTTTAAATTTTAGACTTCATTACTATAACTCACTTCTTCATAGACTATCAGGCAAAATACTTCATAGGTTTCAGCCTGTGGAAAATGATACCAGCAAGAATCTTACAAACATTCAGAATTGTAGCCTGTTTCTTTAATGGTACAAACTTTGCATTAGCTTTCCATTCCATTTAATACTGCACATAAAATAAAAGAAGGCCCAATGGCAGGAGTTATGTATTCAACTTTCTGACCTTTTGTTGATTTATAATTTTTACTAAATTCTTATGTGAGACACTTCGTATAAAGAGTGACCTTTAGGATTGCGTTAAGTCTTTCGTTCATGAATTTCTTTCTTGCTTTCACTGTAAACTTTAGTTTAAAACAAACAAAAACCATAACCTCCAGATAAGGTTACACAGTTTGATTTACTCACCTGAAAGACTATAGTGTGTGTCATACTTTGATTTTATTAATGCATGTTCAAGACTATGTAATTGTATGTATGTAACATTTTAATGAAATATTTCATTAAAAACATTTTAGAAGCTCAATGCATATTGTATTATTTAGCTAATAAGTATTTTGGTCAATTTTTAATTGCCCCTTAAATAAAAAGTATTTTAATTGTTTCTGCTACTGAGCTGTTCTGTGCATGCAGATTTTGAGAGATTGATTTCACTGATAGAATGCATTTGCACAATTAGATAAGTGGACTTTTGCCCTGACAAAGGACGCTGTGGCATAGGTGTTCATATATTAGTGATTGGCATCAGTATATCTACTTAGATATATATCTAAGCTAGCAGATTTTAGCTTGTAATTGATAACTGACCTGGTAGATCTTCTCAGTCTAGACATTTTCATATACACAATAAGGCTAAAACCCACTCCTCCCCTTCAGTGTGGAGCCCCAACACTCTGTTTAAGCCTAGTGATGGTCCTGTGGATGAAGCAACCAAACAGAGGTGGAAGGACTCTCTCCATTCCTTGCATATTTTGGAGGGATGCTTTGTACCACCTCTCGATAAGCAGTTGGTAGAGGAAGTTTGAGGGGGCGGCCATGGATACATGCTATTTTAACCGAATGAAACAAAACCACCCCGAGGGGTGGTTAGTCTATGGACTCGGACTTCATTCCCCCTAATCTACCTAACAAGGCTACACCAGCAGGACCTTGCTTACACTCTGGGATTGGGTTTAAGGCTGCAACCCAATAACCCTCCCTTTTGAGGGATATCAGGGCTGCTTGTGAGACCCTGGGACTGAGCCTGAACACTGGAAACTATAGTGGGGGAGCTTCCAAATTGCCTCACTCTCTTATCATGGTACCTCCTCCCCAGTTGCTCACCTTATTCATGTCAGATCCATCTGTGATGTGAAGTGCTCCCACCTGGTGAGGAGATAAATTCCCAATAAGTAACATACCCCTAACTGGGTAGTAGCTTTATCTTGAACTTAACTGTTAAAAAGGGCACACACACATGCAACACCAAAATCAAATGAAACAGATTTATCTTTTTCAGGAAGAGCCTAAAAATGGGAGAAAACTTGTTAGCAGGTTTCCAAATATACTAAGCAGTAGAAAGGTTTTAATATATACTAAAGCACTACTTTCCTTACACTACTTTCTATACCCAGATGAAAAGACATACTAAACTATTTACTCTCTCTATATATACATACAAAAAACACTGTAAAAACTAACAGTCTCTTCTGTGGGGTGGTGAAGTCTGGTTCTTCAGTTTGATAGCCCCAGAAGGCTTGTAGGATGAGGATAATGTCCCACCCACCAGCTTATGGTTTCACTCGGAGCGCCACAACAATTATCACAGCAGTGTGCAGACCCCCCCACCCCCGTTTTTGCTCTTTTGTTCCAAAATCTTCCCCTACAACTGAGATCCTGGTTCAAAAAGTCATTAGATGCTGTTCCACAGTAGATTTTAGTGAATGAAGAAGACCCACCTCCCAGGCAGGTGAATGCTCCAGCTGAGTACTCACTGGGGGAGTGGTCCATTCACCACCCCCCTTAGCCAAGGGTCAACTCACAGATCAATATCTGTACTCCAGACTTGTCCACTAATGTCTAAACTAAAATCTTGGCCTGTTTCTTGACATCTCCTTGAAGATAGCTTTCAAACTCAGCATGGCTAAAACAGAGCTATTAATCTCCCCTGCCCTTCCTCCAACCTACTTTCTCAATCACTGTGGAGAACGCCTCCATCCTACCTTTCATTCAGGCCCATATGGCCCTCGATGTCATCTTCAACTCTAGGTCCTCACATCCAGACTATGTCTATATATTGCAGATTCTTTCTGTATAATATCTCTAAGATCAATTACTATCCATCCACAAAGCTAAAACTCTCATCCAGTCTCTCATCATATCACATCTTGGTTACTGCAACATTCTCTTCTCTAACCTTGACAAATGCAGTCTTGCCCCAATCATATCCATTCAGAAAAGCTGCTGCAAACATCATTTTCCTAGCCCATCACGTTGACCATGTCATCCCTTTCTTTGCATCCCTCCAGTGGCTTCCCCTTTTCTGTCACATGAAACATAGGCTACTAATCTTCACTTTCACAATCCTACTCAACCTATCCCCACCCTACCTATCATTTCTTATTTGCTATTGAAATAATCACTCCTGGTTCTGACTGGCCAATGGATGATGGCAGCCTCCATTGCCCACTTTTTACATTTTCAAGCAAACATCTTCATGCTTTCTCTAATGCTGGCCCTGACTGGTGGGAGGACCTCCCTCTAACCATCACCAAAGCTAAGTCATTATTCTCCTTCAAAACCCACTGAAAACTCTCATTTGCTGTGATGTGATGTGTTAGGACAGTGGTGTGCTGAGGCTACTGCTCATCATATTGACAATAGTGTCTCTCAATTGTTTATTTGCACTCCATTGTCTGTCTGTCTCCATCTGTCTTATACTGAGATTGTAAATTTTGGGGGGGCGAAGATATTTAGTTCTATGTTTGTACAGTGCCTATCACAATGGTGTCCTGTTTCTTGAGTAAAGCTGCTAGGCACTACATAATACAAATAATTGTAATAACAATAATAATAATGAATAATAAACACTTGAAAATATATTTCAGAGGGGAATTCTGCACCAGTAGGAATATGCACAAGATGACCTAATAGTTATATTCCACCTATAATTTATATTTTTCCGTAAAAACATGCAGGGATATTAAAATATTCCTTCTTTTGTAGCTTACCATGGCTATCTCAAGCAACCTCTTTTTATTCACAGATAAACACTGCCTGTAATGAAAGTGGTTTTAATGTGTTATCAAACTAGTCAATGTGTTTCATCTGAAGTAATAGGCAGAAACAAAAAAGCATATACAAAATTAATGATCTCACTCCTGCACACACATTACTTTCAGTAAGAAAAAAATGAGGCACAAAAAAATCAAATGTAATGAGGCCATTACAGAAGAAGATATAGGGTAATTAATTTCTAATATATAACATCACGACAATGAAATTAACTATAATTTAAACAAAAAAATCTGTTTTTGTTAGGTATGCAAAATGCAAATGAGATATTTTACTAGAACTTGCATTTCTGTCAGAAGTCACAAGAGTGATGTTAATTAGGCAACTATAAGATTAATAAACATTTTCTTTTATTATACTATTAATTTCTTAAGATATAAAATTTTGTTTTGAAAAGTCCCTTTGCAAATTTGAAAATGCCATTTGAGACAGTTTTTGGTCCTAAAGTAAGATTTAAAAAAATTACTTTGATGTACTGTTTATTGTGACATTCCTGTGATGATCTGACATTCTGTGGCAATGGCTATGAAATATAATCATCATATAACTAATTATTCAGGCGCCACTAGTGACATGTTTTGCCGGCTATGGGACACTGAGTTACCACAGAGAATTCTCTCCCAGGTGTCTGGCTGTTGGGTCTTGCTGAAAAGCTCAGGATCCAACTGACTGCCATATTTGGAGTCAGGAAGGGGGATCCACCTTCCTCTGCAGCATGGGTACGTGGGTCACTTGCAACTTTAAAGTAATGTAAGTGGTGGATTCTCTGTAACCTGGAGTCTTTAAGTCATGATTTGAGGACTTAAGTAACTCAGTCAGAAGTTATGGGTCTATTATAAGAGTGGGTGGGTGAGGTTATGTGGTCTGCAATGTGCAGGAGGTCAGACTAGATGATCATGATGGTCCCTCTGGCCTTAAAGTCTATGAGTCTGTATAATGTGCCTTACACATTCAGCAGCCATTAAATGGTTAATCATTTTTATAATGGATGTGCAGATGCAAATTCCCAAAAGCGATATTTATACTGCTATGTAGGATCCAATAAATCTTAATTTGCCTTCTGTTAGAGTAAGGAAGAGAGTGTGTTCTCCGCCAAAGAGAATAAAAAAATTACGTTATTGTTTACAATTGGATCTTAATGGCAAAAATTGGAAAATCAAAGCTTTGAGGGAAAGTAAGAAATAGAGTGGGAGGCAAAATACACGAACCAGCATATCAAACATATAGGGCCATAATGTAGCTGAAGGAAGGGTATATAAGGGAGCCTTTCTATGCATTCTCCTTTTGCACCTTCACAGAAGGCAACTCGAATCCTAAGGCTTTTGCCCCCTGACAAAAATTTATCATTGTTATAACAAGTTATGTTCAAGCCTATAATTTTGGGATTTTTTAAAGTTTTGCTAGGCTTGTAAAAGCCTTGCTGAGCCAAAGCAGGTAAAACATGACAGGAGGGTCACCTTGACCTGTAAACAATTCTTGATGAGAAAAAGCACAAAATATAGTCTAAAGAATTCCATGAAGAGAATGTGGTTGCTTTTGTGGTATTTTCTGCTTGATTGGGAACAAGAAGTCAAGGAAGTTTCAAAATAGACCCTGCTCATGAGCTATATGCAGCCTAATATTGTAGATCAAAGATGTGCAAATGGTCTCAATAGGCTTTGGATAAATATTCAAACTTATGAACTAAAAGTGCAAGAGTGGATTTTTCAAAAGCGCTCAATGTTAATCTAACTCTGTTTTCCTTAGAGTCACTGGAAGCTGTATTACTGATTTCAATGGACGCAGTGCTAACCTAATGTGGACCACTTTTAAAAATGTTACAGCAGTTCAAAAGCATTAGCTCTACATACTTATCAAGCAGATTTGAGTTGTCCGAAACAACACACTGAATTCTTTCAAATGAAACAAAGTCAAACAAAATAAATTCCAAAGTAGTAGAAATGTTTCATTTTGACATTTTCAATATGAAACATTTTGACTTCTCAATTCATTTCAAATGTAACTTCAGTTTTATTATTATTTATGGCCCAAGAGCACCTTAATGCCACTTGACAAGGAGGTGCAGAGAGGTTACATGAATCTCCGGAGTCTGGTGTAGTTCACAGAAGAATGTCAAGTGATGTCTCAAATAAAAGCTGGTGTCACATTGGTCATCAATATCATTGCAAAACACATGTAAGGATGTTGTGTAAAAAGTTATATAGAAATACTGGGAGGGTCGGTCACCACCAGTAAAAGTGAAAAACAGGTTTCCTGTCAAAGAAGAAATGTTTATCCATCTATCTGTTTAAATGGAAATTGAGTGGTGTGTCATACACAATGGGTATCCTATCACTAGTTTGAAACTCTCACAGATGCACGGGGTCTGGTCTATGTCCTGAGCCTGTAACCAGTTCCTTGGGAGTGACCCCTTTAATATGCTGGGCTCCAAGGACCCACACAGTTCCACCAGAGGCAGGCCCTCTGCTTCCAAGACTCTGAAACTGGGCCTTCAGCACCAGCAATCCCTGTTTCTGTCCAGGCTCCCTGCAGAGAATCCACCCAAGCCAGACTCTTGAGGGAGGTTTGTAAGTGTACCCCTTCAGGGTACAAAGTTCTCAGTATTTGAAGCAACAAAGACAGCCTGTTCAAACAAGGTAGAAATGTATTTGTCACCTGGCATACAGAATCTGAAAGCCCTTAGGTTAGCACAGAGAGAAAGAAGTTATGCCATCACACCATAGTCCATCCTGGCCAAGACAATATTAACCCTTTCGCACCCACTGAATAACAATACAATGCACAGATGGAAACTGAGGCATGCCTAGGCTTCATACAAATATTATGGAATATCCCCACTCCACCACACATGTAAAATGACTACTTTCTCATTCACAAGGTGCCTTCTATCGCCAATTGGAACATAATGCAAATGAAGGATTGTGACGACTTCAGGAAGAGAAAGTCAGTGAGAGCTATGTGGGTGGGTGGGGGGTGGGGAAGAGAATAGGACCCTATATGGAAGTGTACATCAAAGGTTTGCTTGAGTATATTTGGGGGGACAGTGAAGACACTCAGGCACTTGTCACTGAGGAAGTAAAAAGACGGTGCTTTTGCTTCATGAAAAATGGGGTCTGAATCAGACTGTTGAAAACACTGGAGAGAACATTGAGTGAGATAAGCTCCTTTAGACACGAGGTTATCCTGTTAGATTTAGTTTCTAGAAAGTGTGTAATGATTTTCTTTTATATGTTAGCATTTGTTTCTAATATTCTTACTCACTAGCACTTGAATCTCAATTGTTTGATAATAAACGTATTCTTGTTCTCACTACCAGTCTATCTAAGTGCTATTATGTTAAATAAAGTGATGGCTCTGAGTTGAATCTTACAAACTGGTGTGTACTGTTCCTTTGGGAAGAGCAGGCTTGGTAACTCTATGAGTGTTCAGTGGCTCAGGGACTGGACACTGCAGGGAATGTGCTGAGTATTTGGGGATTGGTGTGTGCTTATTGCTACCTGTATAGAGAGAGCAAGGCCTGTGGAGGCCTGGAAGGTAAGGCTTGTGTTATCAGGAGCTCATGGTGTCAGGGAACTGATCCACAGTAGCCACAGACAAGACTACTTCACGCTAAGAAAATATAGTGGTGAGGTGCTACACAACCCTGGGTACCCTTGAGGAGTGTCATATTGTTGTTGTTGTTTTATGTTAAAGGTAAAAAAAACCTTGAAAGCTAAATGAAATGTGCTGGGTTGAACAAAATGCTTCGTTTGATGCAAAACAATTTTATTTAACATTTTCGGTTCAACTACTTTTTTTAAAATTATGATAAATTGGTGATTCATACAGGCTGCCATGCTTACTACACCAGCTCAAAAATACACACAGCAACAAGCTGCATAACCTTTTAAAACAGCAGCTCCCCTAGAATTGCTGCAGACCATTAAGGCTATAGTAACAGGTGGTACAAAATATATTTGAAAACCAATTTTAATTGCAAATCAGCATTTATCAGTCTATGACTGGTGATAACCATCTGGCGGGATGTCATTTGTGAGACTAACAGCAAGACAGCCCATGTCACAGACTGTAAGGAAAAGTCTACCTTCTGCTTTAATTCTAGTTTAATAATCATAGAAGCGGTTCAGTATTTAATTCACAAGTATTAAAGCTTTTCTTCAGGCTGTTAAGCAAGTTTTAGGCAGGTTTAAAATCAGTTTGTGTCCTCTTCCATAAGGATTGCACTCTTAATATCACAAATATCAACTGTATAACCACCTCAGCAAACACAATTTTAATAAAAATATTGGAATTCATATGGATGTAATGGACAATTCTCAGTAACATATGCCTCATTAAATTCAATGTTTAGATTGCTCGGCTAAATGAAATCCATCAAGTTTCCCTTTAAATTCACATCCTTTATTTGTTTAAGTCCTTTCTGCCTTTTAACCAACAATAGAATCTGATTCTTTTTAACCACTAAACTTTCAAGGCCACCACGGATACTGCTTTGTCTTTTGACTTTTACTTTAGGTCTGTCACTGAAACTTCATTTTCTCATCTGCATGAGAATTCGTATAACAGAATTCAGCTCGGGCTTTCACAGATTGAAGCTGATAACTATATTCTGTGGGGTTTTGACCTCCAGGTTACACTACTGAAAAGCTTTACTTTATACCTCTCTCATAAAATGCTGCCTGAGTTCCAACTTGTACAAAGGGCTGTTGATAGAATTTTAAGCCATACTGAGCAGCCTCAGTTTGTCATGTTAGTGTTTTGGGGGTTACATTGATACTTCTCAAGTTGTCTATAACTTACAAGGCTGATCATGATTTGTAATGTGTGTCCCTACATTAGCCTTTCCACAGGTTGAGACTTTCTCTAATGTTCCATAATATAAATTAAAGTGCTATTGGGCACTTACTTTTAATTTGCATATCTCTTCTACACCAATTTGAAATTCTCTCAGAGGCAAGTTTTCACTGCTGACTCAATAGACTTAAACAAGTCTGAACTTTGTTTTCCCCTTTTTTTTACCTTAGTTCTCTCCTTGCTAGAGCACTTCTGCACCTCTACATTGTGTTTCATCATAAAGTGCCCTGGGATGACTTTATGTGAAAGGTGCTATAGAAACGTATTTAGTTGTTTATTGTTGGACGAATGCATTCCCTCCAGATAGTAAGTGCAATCAGTAACATGAACGAGTTCCTTGAACTCAGCCTGGTGCCTTGTCTGTAATAGCCCCATTACTAAGGCACCACATGACATGGCACCTTTTCATCAGGGATGGCCCCAGGTCTGAACAAGCACACAGCCAATGAATGCCCCTTGCCTCCACACTTCATGCTAGACTTGATGTTATCAGAGAGCAGTGATTTGAGAACTCCTCACTGCATGTATCCACTTAAGCTGTCCTTTTTTAAAGTTTTTTTTTAAATGAGTTCCTTAAGGTAGCTGAAAGAATGATGCTTGTCAGAAGGCAGCTGAATCTATATGCAGACTCAATTTCCTATTTACCTTCAAAAGATATCATGAGACAGGCTGTGAGGTAGCTCATTAGCAAGGCAACATGAAGAAAATCACTGTAGAACCGCATCAAAAGGGTCCTGGAATAAAGAACTTTAATTACATAATCTATTGACTTTCATTAAGTTAGAATAATATACATTAACATATGTCAAATATTCAGTAACTCTCGTCATATCAAGCCTGATTAAAAAGAGCAATGTCTGTTGAGCATGAAATATTCCTTTGGCTTCTTAAAACCAAACATCCAAGCAAACTACAGCCCACATCTTACATGAAAAATCAGATTAATATAAAATTACCAGCAACATGCAGTTCTGTGATTAATACTTTACTAGGACAGCATAGCCAAACACAGTTCAAAAATTCAGAAAAAAAAACATAAAAGGAAACTAGAGCAAAATGTTTTTAAAATGGCAGCTACAATAGCTAGATAAGTTTAAGTGAGTAATTTTTCATAAATACATAGAGTACAGTACCTAGTAAACAGATACTAATCTGGATTGAACACTAAGGATATGAGTACACTGAAATCCAAAATGTAATTGCAGGTCATAGAGTCCAATGCCAGAAGGGATCATTGTTATCATCTAGTCCAACCTCCTGTATAACACAGGTCATAGGTCTTCTCCCAAATAATTCCTAGAGCAGATCTTTTAGAAAACCATCCAATCTTGATTTAAAAATTCCCAGTGATGGAGAATCCACCACAACCCTTGGTAAATAGCTCAGGTAGACATACCCATGCTAGCTTTACCTTGTATGGGCTAGCATGGGCTAACAATGTGAGTATGTACCCGTCTCCAGCATTCTTGTTCAGACCATGTTGAAGCCTGTGCCGCTGCATTTACACTGTTAATGTTAGCCATGTTAGCATGGGTAATGCTAGCGTGGGCATGTCTACCCGAGCTGCAATCATAGTTTGGCTTGTAGTGTAGACATACTGTTAGAGGAATATAGTTCAGTGAGCTATCTAATCTATTTTAGTAGAACTAGTAAGGCAACAGCATTTTTGTCCCATGGAAAATTTAATATTCTGAAATTAGTTTAATTCCAAATCAGACAGAAAGTTGAAATATTGAAAAAAAATCACAGAATAAAAAATTCTGACAAGTTTGAAATTGGAAATGTTGAACTAAAATGTAGATTTTTTTATCAAAACAATTATTTTAGCATTGAAATTACATTTTTCATTTCAAAGCAACATTTTGAAAAAAGAGGTGTTGTTTTAAAATGTTAACTTGAAACAACGTTTTTCCTTTTTATCCTCCTGATCGAAAAATCAAAAAATGTCATTGAAATCAACATTTTCCTGGTGCAAATTTCAATTTGGATTAAACATTTTTGATGCAGAGGGTCAGCTGTGCTCCTCCCAGCTCCCCTTTACTTTAGCATCTGGGGTGTACAAAACAGTAACAAGGTGGAGATCTGAGGAACAATTTTTGTATTAGGATGATGTTTGGAGTCTACTCTAAACTGTGGCAGGGTGGTTACTAAAATGCACTCAGTTTCCTTCCTCCTCCCTGGAGTGAGGACCCAGGTACTTCTGAGGAGGGCAGAATCAAACAGTCCCTCTATTTTGATACGAATCTCCCCTTTCAGGTTCTTACAGCTGTAACATTGGAATTGCAAACACTGAAGCGGAGTATTTAAATGTTTAAAACCACTGTTTCGACTAGAATTAAAAAAGTCAGAGTCATTTCCATTGGGCTTAAGTATTCTAAAAAAATATTTTGACA
The DNA here is from genome assembly GCA_033296515.1 of Macrochelys suwanniensis. Lineage (NCBI taxonomy): Eukaryota > Metazoa > Chordata > Testudines > Chelydridae > Macrochelys > Macrochelys suwanniensis. Next base: position 83,003,391 of record CM065779.1, read on the forward strand.
AAACTTAAATGTGGGTATTAATTTGAGTTGGCAGCATTGCTTGAACTTACCTTTGTAGTGATTTCAGTGGAAAATGTTACCATTCTCTCCTGTCCTATCCTATGCCCCCCCCCCCCCCAAAGTACCCATTAAAGTTAAATCTACTGCTCATTGAAAGCATTGCTGCACTCATTGTAGAAATACCATTCTGAACATTGTATCTTAACGTACAGAGTTCACTTACACCTCTATTGCCATGATTTATTTGGATTTGACATGGTAGGCACAGACCTTTTACATTATTACAAACATTTTTTCCATCATCTTTACTGGTAAAAACAACTCTCTATTTGCTTTGTTGTGTTCTATTTTTCCTTAGGGTGCTGTATCTAGGCCCTTTAAGTGAAGCATTTTGGGAGGATTCTCTTTTGCCATGTGAACCAGCCTTTTGGCAAGTCATATCACACATTTTTTCACAGCTCAGATACTGTTTAAGGAAAGTACATGCTTTAATTTGGACAAAAACATTTTGTCCAGAGGATTCAAAGAATGATAAATAACGTATCCATGGAAAAGTATCCATGTATATACAGACAGATAGATATGCCCTTTCCATGGATTTTATTCATCATTCTTAAATGACACAATGGAAGTTGTGTTTGTAAATACTCCAGTTACTGTTGAACATTTCAACCACAGAGAGAGAAAGAGAGATGGAGAGACCTTAATCACTCCCTCTTCCCCCCAGGCACCACACTTCTGGAAGCAGTGAAAGGGGGCTCAGAAGAGGGGGAGAATGCTACTTCTAATGTATCATTTCCTTCTTCCACTATCTCCATAGACGCCACCCAGTGGGTGTTCTATACGGTTCAGGCTCAATGGGTTTAAGTCTGTGAGGGAACGGGCTGAAGGGGATGAGCCACAATCCAAGGTAGTCTCCTCCCTGTGTCAGAAGATTCCAAGGCCTACATTAAATCTACTTACAGTTACACTAACTGTCGCTCTGTGCCTGCATCCCCCACAGCTTATTGCTATTTGTTAAGCACTGATCTGCTTCACATTATACAAGTGAGAAAAAATAGCCGAATCCCTCCCTTAAGAATTTACAGTCTAAAAGACAGGACATAGTGGGAATGCAGAGGAAATGATCATTGGGAATGGTTTTCTAAAATCGATTTTATTATTGTTACCTCATGTCTTGTGGGCATCGTGGAAGAACTGAGTCATTAGAAGAGATTTGAGGGAGAGCCCAAGAGCTCTGGATCTGGGGGGCGGTCTCATTCCAAGAATCAGAGACAACACAGAAAGATGGCATAGAAGCAGCAGTATGAGAAAGAAAGAATCAGGTTGTTGACATCAGTGGCAGGGAGCAGGAGGTTGCGGTTATGCCTGCCTGGCCCTGTGGAAACTTCCTTTGAAATGTGCGGATCTCGGAGTATCTAGTGGAGCCCAGAGCCATAACTGCAGAAGCCTGCTGCTCCTCAAGAGTCACACTTTAATGAGCTTCCCCTCTGGCCACTGCCTTGCAAACCTCTTTTGAGGGACCGGGATTCACTGTGCACTGGGGCCATTTTGAAAGCGAGTCCTGGCAGGGGTGAATTTATTTATGCTCCCAAATCCCACAGGACTGGGTTGGGAAACAATACTGCAAAAGGCAGTATGGAGTTCTTAACTGACAATTCTGCTGAATATGTACGAAAGAGAACAAAAAAGAATCTACTACAATTTCATATAGCTGTGTTGGCTCAGCACTGCTAACAGGAGTAAACATTTATGTTTGTCATTAAAGTGCAGCTATGAATACACACAGAGGTCAGACCTTTGGAAAAATAAAAAGGTGTAGGTAGATAGAATATGTATCTTTATGTATTCTATCTATCTACAGTACCTAGGATCTTGTATGCTGCCCATCATCATAGTAATTGAAGACCTATCATCATGGTCTTTCAGTCTTTTGGGGGACATAGCTGAACTTTAAGGTCTCATTGCACTGTGCCATTAAACAGCTGGCTGACATGACTTAGTCACCAAAACTGGTTCCATTTTGAAATTTCAGAACCATGTATTTCAAATGAGTGTGAAATTTTCCAATCTAATTTTGCCCAACTGTATCCAAATTATTTTGTAAGTAAGAACTCTGCACAGTTCTTTAAAGGTTGTGTTATGAATAAATAAATAGAATCATGTCAGATGTTTTTGTTAAAAAGATTTTTCAGCATATTACATATGTGTGTGTTGTTCCATTCTTCTTTGTTTTTCCCCCCAATTAAAATCAAGGCTAATTGCATTTTTCCATTCGTAATTTTCTCCTTATTGCATGTTTTATTATGATTTAATCTCCATTTTCCTTCAATTATGTTTCTAGTTTATTTATGCTAGCTTTTATTTTATTTATTTGTAAGGAATATTGTTTGTATTACATTCTTTTGTTAGCTTTGTTTTTCTAAATCATTTTAACTTCTCTTTTCATATTAACATTACTAATAGGCTAAATGGTGTAAAATCTGCTTGAAAAGGAGACCCTAAATAAATCATGTGTTGTTAGTTACTCTGGACTTATGGCAGTTGCCATTTTTTTTACACCATACAGGGAAATAACACCTCCAGAGGAATACACATTTGTAAGATACAATGTCGATAACAGTAGTAAGCTCTGCTTACAAAGAACCTTTTGGCTCAAATGCTCCCATGGTGTTTTACAAACTGCATCACTTCATTCTATATAGAATTACCTTTCACACTTACAAGATGCTGACACTACTAAGATAAACCCACATCTAGGGTGAAATGTGTTCATATTCCATTTAGGAATAACTGTGAAAAAGGAATCAGAAGGATAGAAAGAAAAGCATTTTATGAAAAAAATAAAAATATAAAGCACAATATATATGAGAATATCAAATGAAAATGTAAGAGGAATTTGGTCAGTATGCTAGGATTAACACATCACTTCATGTGAAAAGTGCTTTGAGATCTTTAAGCACTACAAATGGTCAAGACCTTGATTTTATATCTTATCTGAAAGACATCATCTTCAGCAACCCCTACTAATGTGTTGAAGCATTGGTCCAGTTACTACTGAAAAAGAAAAGTGCTAGATTCTGAATCACCAGTATAACCTGGGATTTCCTTGTTGGTTTTCCAGACAACTGCTGCCTATGCTCAACCTTGCAAAACATGATAAGATTACAGACTGAAGTGATATGACTGTAGGCCACAACTGTGGTGTCACGGGTCTGATCCGGACCTTCTCCAGGATGGTGAACTTCTATTGCCACTTACTTCAGTGGACACTCAGCAACGTATAGAGGAGAACCCAGAATTACCACTTTTGTACAGCTAGCAGTGCTTATTCTAGCTCAAAGTAGACCAGAGTTCGCAATATGCCTCATGGGCTTGAACCTGAAAGATGATGTTCCTCAGGATGCCACCTCCAACAGAGCATTTAAGCACATACTTAATTTAAACACACAAGTGGTTAGCAAGTTGTCTTCAGTGAGATAAATGGATTTAGTATGTGTTTAAATGCAGGACCTTTTGGCTTCCAAATTATTTTGTGTTTAGACAAGGTCTCATGGCTGAACTACATCAGCCTTCTGAACAATGAAATCTAAAGTTAATATTTGCCCTATTTTAAATTCCATCTTGTGTTCTTTAAACATCTGTTTACTTCTATATTTTGTGCATTTCTTCCAATTGTTCCAGCTGTTTTTCCTATTGACTCTGTGATTACTGCCATTTAGTTAAATAGATCTTGTTTTAAGATTTTCATTAACTGCTAATATATCCCTTCTAGAGGAATATGAATGAATATTGTTCGAATGGTTTAGAGCAGGCTACTCGGAGACATCAGTAGTTTACAGGATTAAAGAATAACAGTCACATCATGAAAAATGTTAAAAAATCATTTGATTTAGAAAACATTCTGCATGTATATGTGTATATATATTACTGCTATGGACATTTACATGGAGTTTGGATTCTTGTTGCTTTAGATTTTATCTCCTCTTATTCTTTTATTCTGACCTGTAAGTATAATATTCTGTTTGTGACAATACATTAATAGTGGTAGAGGTAATAAAGGAACCAGGGGAGGAAGGGGGAAATAAAGTTATTTGAGAGCGGATTAAGCAGAAAGAGGAAATGAACTCATCAGAAACAGCCATATGGTTTCCATATTGTCCTCCATGAACAGCCAGTAGGTCTTTAAGGACAAGATTCTCCCTTGCACAGGGATATATGGCAAGGGAGAAAGGACACATAAGGTGCCCCCTTAACTCCCTCCAGGAGATATGTACCTGGCAAGTCCCAACATGGGTGCAGAGGAGTCTATATGACACTGTTACTCCCTTTCCTGGGCAGGAGTGGGGATTTGGTGAAGCCTTGGCTTCCCTTTCCTGCCCCAACTCATTTAACAGCTGAGCTGGTGTGGAGAGGAAAGTAAAGTATAGACCAGCAGCAAATTACTTCCTACCCTAAAGCAAAAGGATAATGTAGGCAGGAGTTATGACACTGGGAATCACAGTTCTCTCCCTGGTCTGTTCCCACAGTTACATGTTGCCCTTAAATCAACTTTCAGTCTATCCCTGTACACATAATTGAAAACAAAAACAACTAAAATAAATAAAACAAAAAACCCTTAAATTCTAAAAATTTCTAAAAGAGAAGCCTACTGAAATCCAGCAAGTTCTAAACATGTGGTGTTAAATTTTCAAATCCATTTTGGAAGTAGGATTTACCAACTGCATAATTCAGACGTCCTCTATTTTGAACAGAGACTAGTTGTGGAGGTAGTGTTCAGTTCTGGATCAGACTAGGGTTAGATGTTCAAATTTAAGTCAAAATCAGGTGTAGGGCTTGGGTTCAGATTCAGTCTCAGAATCTGTTTTTCATGAGAGTTTGACCAACAGTTAGACAAAAGGGGACAATACACCACTTCTACTTTTGAAGCCATCTCACATCCTCCCCAACTTCAAATGCTTTTGGATTTGGGGCTATAGTTTTGGTACCTTTTTAATTTAGAGCCTAACTTTTTTTTAATGGTACCCAGGAGTTTTTTTATATGTATGTATTTAAAAGTTTCAATTCTTGATGATTTATTAAAGAAAGTGCTTTCACATTCACTAACATAGAGTAAACTTTAAATTCAAGTCTATTTTCTTTCCCGTGTGTACATTTTGATTGTGTTTACTCAACTGAACAGCACAAACCCATATGTTTTTATCTTCTTGTGGCTGATAAAGAAATTAAACCACATCAGCAAGCATAATTTTCTAAACAATGGAAGTTGTGAAGAATTTTGAAAACAAAATGTGAAAAATTGAAGGATGTGCAGACTGATGTGTTTACCCGTAGTAAAGAGTTCTCTGCTGAATTAGAAAAACCTGGATTAGGAGGAAAAAAGTGTTTACTTCCTGTGTCTGTGATTGATGTTTACACAGTACTAAGCCACTTTACCATAACCCATGTGCCTAGAGGAATTTGAGAGATTTGATGATTTTCCAGTCAAGGTCTGGATGTATGGAGTAAAATGTGATTCTTTTGGCCTCTTTTATGCATGGAGTTATCTCAAAGGATTTCACAAGCCAGACCAGTAAACAGGTATAAAAGAAGAGCATGACATTGACTAGATATTGACGAAGGTGAGTGAAACGGAGAAGTTTTCAAAAGTATTCTAAAGCTGACAGCTCTGAGCTTCATGGAATATTATTATAGAAATTTGGTTTTACAGAAAGGAACTATATTTCTAAACTATATTTCAAATGGTAAGGAAAGGTGAAAAGCATTTATGTACTGATTCTATTTGAAGGTACATCTTAAGTTAACCTAATTTAATATGTATGCAGCCTCACCATTAGCACAAATAACACCGATACTAACAAGAATTGACAGCAGTAATCAGGTTTGCAAAGATTTTTATGGTAGTTTTTTATTTAATAAAATGTTCTGGAAACAGCTTTCTGGGCTCAGTGTTTATTATTTTTACACATTCTAGTTGAAATAGGAACTGCAAGTACTTGATAAATAGATTGATACATTTTCTGCCAGTCTCATGGTAGCACTGTAGCTTTTGCTGGAATGTAAATGGATAGCTCTTCTCACCACTAAGATTCACAACAAGTATCACCCCCAGAGGAAAAAAAAATCCAGTAAACAAAAACACTTTTAACAAAATGATATACTGCACTAGGTCAATTACTTTTCTTGTTTAGAAGACTCTCCCCCCCTCCCCCGTCACAAAAATCTATGCTTAATTACCCATAGGTCTTGCTTTCGAAACCCCAGTGTAGGCCTAAATATCCATCCCCTCTTTCTTTCCATCTCTTTCATCCATAGCTTGTATGTTCTCTAACATGATTTTATGAGACCAGGGAGCTGTCTACATATCTGTTTCTAAAGCACCTAACCCACTGTTGGTGGTATAGAAATCATCATCATCCATTCTTAGTAATAGCTCCAATGGGCTAAATCAGGAATTGCTGGAGATGTAATTCTGCATTGTGCAGACAAAAAACTAAGTCAAGAACTCAGAAATTAGAAAATGTCAAGATTAAGGTTATGTGTGCAACCTTAATTTGTCCTCCCCATGCCTTATTGTACCATATGTCATGTAATTAAAAACTATTTTTCCATAGGACCCCTGCCTCATTCAGTTACCAGAATGGATTGTGTTCTCTTGATGAGCAGCTGTTCAATATTTTGTTTTCTCTGCAGGCCTTATTTACTACACACTATTCAAACCCTACTCTGAAGACAGAATTCTTAGTGGGCTTTTCTATGGCACTCATCACTATAGACTGAATGCTTCCAAAACATGTATTTATTTTCACAACACCCATGAGAAATTAGGGGGTATTATCCACATTTTACAGATAGGAAACTGAATCATGGACAGATAAAGGTCAAAAGTATCTACTAATTTTGCATAAATAATTTAAGACACCTAAGATGTGATTTTACAGGGTACTTAGTATTATATAGCACTTTGTATGTTCAAAGCAAAGCTCCCATTGACTTCAGTTGCAATTGTAAGAGGTCAGCACTTCTGTCAGTCAGGCCTCAAATAAGCACCCTGAAAATGAGGAATACACAGTTAGTGACCCCCTGTGAAATTTTGGTTTAGTGTTTTGCCTACTAACATATAGGCACTGTGTGGCAGAGGCAAAGATAGACTCCAGTTCTCCAGGGCAGCATTTAACTGCTTTAACCATGAGACCATTTGCCTGCAAACCCTGCCTCATTCCTACACACCTGTGACTCTATGGGTGGGGCTTGCTATTGCCTCTGTCTCTGCTGCTGATGAAGAGGAGGAGGCTTCTGGTGGTGGTAGTGGTGGGGGAGCGGCATGGAGCCCTCTCCCTTTCCATCCACTCCCCCACCGCTCCTACTCCTGCTGCTGATCATCTGCTGGCCTGCTTACCTGCCAATCTGCCTCCACTCACTTGCCCCAAGACCGTTGCAGCAAAAACTCTTATCACAAGTGTACATGGGTGCATGTGCCCCCACAGGTCCACCCCCCTAAGTTTGTATTGGGCTGGGGTGCTTCGTGCTCGTCACCCTACCTGCCCACTAGCCCCCATAGTTTTGCATAGTCCCTCTCCTCTCTTGCACTGCTTTCCCTTTCTCACATGTTCCCCTTCTCCTTGAAGTTTGCTGCCCCCTAGTTATCTGTCTCCTCTGTTCCCCCTTAGCTGATTGTTTCCTGCCTGCCCCAGCTCCACCAAGAGTGTCCTCATTATTGTTTACAACAAGGGCCGGCACACCCACTAGGCGAACCTAGGCGGTCGCCTACGGCGCCACAATTTGGGGGGCATCTGGCCACGGCTGCCTCCCGCCTCCTGGTTCCGCGGCTGATCTGGGAGCTGGGGAGGTGCCGCGGGCGGGGGTCTGATCTGCCGGCCTGCGGGGAGTGGGGAGCCGCCGTGGTGGGGAGGGGAGACTGGCTGCCGCCGGGGGGGGCGGTGTTAGCTGGGTGGAGGAGGGAAGGGCGCGGGGGGGGGCGATGTTAGCTGGGCGGGCGGGGGGCGCAGGGCTGGTTCAAGGAAGTTAGGGCGCGAAACTTCCTTGCACCGGCCCTGCTTACAACCCGATTCCCTTCCCCCACCCAGACCCTTCATTTCTCTCCTTATTTTGCCTTGCCTACAGCTCCCCATCATTTGCACCCTCATCCTCCACCATGTAGCCTAATGAGGAGGAGAAGTTAATCTCCACTTTCCCTACCCTTACTCCTCCCTTTATAATTTCTATCCCCATTCCAATGGCTGTTCCTGTCACCTGCCCTCAATGACGGACCCTGACTTTGCCACACATGAGGCTTCCACTTCATGTATGTGTGAGGGAGAGAATGAGGAAGGGGTAACCCTGGACACCACTGTTGCCCTACCTCAGCAACCACTACTGCTGTTGGTACCATCAGTACCCTCACTGGGGTGGTGGCACTGGCAGGGACTCTGCTGCCACAACTCCTATCCTACCAAGGGAGGCCTGTTGACCAGTAAAAATGGCCAGGGTAGGAAAAAGGGCAAGAACCCTGACCAGAAGTCTCCTTCTGTGGCAACTACTGCTACTGCCTCAGCCATGCCATGAGCCAAGGCTTCCCCTTCCCCTACCATCCTTTCCACCAGCTCTGAAGGCACTTGCTCTTCATCTCCCAGAACATAATCCTAGGTTTCAATGGCCTCACTCACTGCCCAATCACCATTTAATGTGGCCCGTCCATTCAGTGCTGCCATTACTGCAGCTGCTGCCTCCCCTTCTAATATCAACAGCAGCTGAGGCCCCTTTCCCACCCTAACCAGGAGGCATGGTATCTGCTTCTGGTGGCTGCCTTGCCCCATGTTGAAGCCTATGTATGGGCATTGGCACTGGTGGTGGGGCCGTTGGCCATCGTGGCAGCTGCCAAGATGTACGGGAAGGTTGTCTTCTTCATGACATTGGATGCCATCACCCAGGAGGCAGTGGAGAAAGGAACTTTTGGGTGGGGTTCATTGTCCCTCTCAAGGCCCTGGAGGACCTGAGTATCCAGGTGGTCCTCACTTCCATCCCACCCTTCCTCCCCAATGCTGCTATTCTGCTTCCTCTGTCCACCTTAGGGGAGCTGGTCTCCACAATCAGACCTCTCCCCTATTGGAGCAAGGAAGGGGAATATGCATACTGCCTCCCGAGGGTCACCCGCACCCCAAAGGGAAGACAACAACCTCATGGGCGGCAAGAACATGGCAGATGGAAGAGGAGGGGTTGGGAGAGAGATTGAGGCCCCAGCGACTGAGCTGCCAGAGTACAGGAGCACCTCACAAGACACAGGGACTGATTGAGCGGGTGTGGGGAGACTCTCAATGATCCTGGGCTTGAGTGTAGTGATGGGCTTGGCACCACAGCCTTGACATTATGTTGGACACTGACTGGGTCGGGGCCCCTGAGTTGTTCTGAGAACGCTGCAGGAGGGGGTTCCCTGGAGAGCCCCAAACCTGGCTGCTTGGCACTGGGCATCAGATCAATGGGCTCAGCAGCTTCAAGCATGGTGCCATCCACAGCCAGGCTGGAAAGGGCAAGGGCAACATCCTGGGCAGTTGTTTTGGGAAGTAGACTTGGCTAATTTCCCTATGTAATATCAGAGATAAAGAGCAAATGTTTCATGCTTCAAGAAAAAAAGAAAACCTAGTAATGTGAAGTCAAGAAGATTTTCATCTTTCTGTCTTGTGCCCAATCCCCCAGGCAGACAGAGACTTTATGCTAATTAAGTATGAGTTTATGGAGGAATGATCTGTGCAGTCCCTCTGCCTCCTGCCAGATTTAGAGTTAAATAACAAGATAAAAGATATATCTTCCAGAATGTAAAATATGCAAATTACCATTTTGAAAAAAAACACATTAAAGAATATGATGAAAAAGTCATTGAAAATGTGCACATAGACTCAGACACCTAAGTTCTGTCAAAATTTTTGTTCACTATATGGACTTGTGTAGCCCAGACCACAGTTCAGCCCAAGTGCAGACCTCTTATACATTATCAGCACAGGGACATACGCTGGGGCAGAGCTCCCCCTTATACTCTTGTGCTGGCTACCTGCATCACTGCTGGCCTGGGAACTTGAGAGTGGACACAGACTCTGTTGTCCCCTCCCTGCTCAGGAGGGAGTGTAGAGTTGGTAGAGCTTTGGCTCTTGCTTCAAACATACCCAGCAGCACAGCTATAGCACTGTCTCAGGAAGCATACGCTGTATTAGGCATAGACCCAGTACAGAATACTTATTCTATACTCTCAACATGAGTGCTAACAAAGAAAGAAACCAACCATGGGTCCACTTAGGAAAAAGCCTAGAATGGTGAAATTTATAAAAGTGCAGAATAATCTTCCAAGGGAAGTATTGGCAGTCCCATCACTTGAGACATTTTGGACTAGAGTGGATAACCAGGGCCGGCTTCAGGCACCAGCAAAGGAAGCACGTGCTTGGGGTGGCACATCTGAAGGGGCAGCATTCCGGCTATTCCTGGGGCGGCACATTTCAAGGGCCTTTTTTTTGTTTGTTTGTTTCGGCAGCTCCGGCAGGCCTTTTTTCTTCTTCTTCTCTTTTCTTCTGTGGCTTGGTGCTAGAGCTGGCCCTATGGATAACACACTAGAAAATGTCCTCTAGGGATTCATTCTGAATTTTTGAAGTGATGGACATGGACTATAATACTTGATATGCCTTTTCCATTTCTATATTCCAAGATTCTAAGTTGCTAGGAAAGCCTTTAAAAACACATATACTGTACTTTAATACTCTGTGGAGTATGTATCAGAAAGGGTAGCATTTTATGCTTGTTAAAGGGTTACTCTAAAACATACATACCTAGAACACTTTAGAAAGCACTAAGAGTGCTTCAGTTTGTTTGGCTGAAGAGCCATAGCCCTTTAATTTTGAAACCACGTGAAAAAGACATGTGTAATTCATATATGTGGGACTAAGCCATTTTGAATGTGTATGTATATGTTTGCATTGCTATATATGAAAGGGATGACTTGCATGCTAGTTCATGAGTCATATTTATATAAAACATATGTTGTTTATCACATCCATGTGGTATATTGACATTTGCTGGCTGTGAGAAGACATGGTCTCTTAAACAACTAAAAGGTTCACGGAGTAGATGAATGTGCAGCTTTTATTTTAAATTATTTTTAAAGTATTCTAGGTGGCTACTATGATAAATTCTTAAGGAGGATCACTTGTATATGAATAAGAGGGTGTTGCATTCAATATCTAGGCATCAAGAGCCTGCTCTGACATAAATTAGCGACAAATCTCCCATTGACTTCTGCAAAAATGCCAAAATAGAACTGTTCAGCTTTCCTGCCTATGTCCTATTTCTTGATGTCTGTACTACTCATATAACCCGCTGATTCAAATCAAGGTGAACCTCTGAGTGATTTATAGAGGTATATAAAATATTTAGCTGATAAGAACAAGGTTGAAGTCCTGGGTTGTACTTTATTATCCTGCTCCCTTTTATAATCATGATTATTAATGTGGGTTAAAGGTTGCTCACTTTTCAAACAACTCTGAATAACAGATTTTTTAATTTGTTACATCATGGAAGACCTTTTGAAAGTTCTATTATTTGTCATGGAACCATTTTTCTCTGAGCAGCATTCATGGGTTCTTTGAGGATCAAATTCACCCTGTGCAGATAGCCTACACAATGGTCAGTCACCATTTCAGCTCTCAAACCAGGGCTTATTAATGGCATGCAGCTCTTGTGCTGGCCCAGCAGTGAAATTTACCGTATACGGTGTTAAATTTAATGCTGTATGAATATGTTCTCATCAGTGGTCATCAGACCATAGTTTTACTAGGTCTATTCGCACAGAACAGAAGTGGCTAACAAAATCACAATTCTAATACAGGGAATGTCTGTACCTAAAGATCCTATGTACTAGAAGACAAAGGTTCCCTTCAGATGGCTATGATTGCTTAAGCCTATGATCCAGGCTTGATAAATGAGACAGATGTATGCTCTGACTTTGGCTGTAAAGTAGTTCAGGAAAAACAACTCTGGGTAAAGCAAAGAGGAAAGCCTTTGTCAGATGTACCAAAGGTCACAGCGACGCTGACTTCTGTCAGTGTCGCTGGGTGCTGACACCCAGCGTCGGGGGCGGGGCCCTGCCCCCGATGCCGGGGCCCTACCCCCAATTCCAGGCCCCGCCCCCGATGCCGGGGCCCCACCCTCGATGCCGGGCCCCGCCCCCGATGCCAGGCGACGTTGCGGGGCCCCACCGCCGATGCAACGTTGCCCGGCGTCAGGAGCGGGGCCCCGGAACATTGCCCGGTGCTCCGGTAAGCTAGGCGTGGGCCCGGGGATGGCGGGGAGCTGCCGGTGGGTGCAGAGCACCCACCAATTTTTCCCTGTGGGTGCTCCAGCCCCAGAGCACCCACGGAGTCGGCGCCTATGCCAAAGGACCAGGTCCATCCGCATGGATACAGTAGCAGATTTATAAATCACTATATGTGGTCTATCTACTAGAATTGGAGAAAGAGCTATGCTGTGTTAGCAGGAGTTACACAAGCACATAATTTGCCTCATGTCTTCTGAAAGGCATATGGCAAAAGGGCTAGGGCAAGGGTAGGCCTGAAGTGCTGTAATCTCTGAGTTTTTGTGTATGTAAAATGGGTGAATAATTGCCTTCCACAGGGGATGATCAATAAGGGTTAGGAAGTGCAGAAAATTATTAACAGCAGTTGAGTAGAAGAGCTGAGGTTAGACCTGGCAGTTTCTGGGTTTATAGTTCAGTGGCTGCTTCAGATGCCACAGTGTATTGTGTGGAGGAGGGTTGTTCTCTCTCATATATTTGTGCTGTGAGGTGTTTTTCCCCTTGATGGGCCAAGGATCTGGGGAAGTATAAAGGTGTCTTTCCCTTTACTTTACCGAACATACACCCCTCAGGGTTGAGCTCCAAGTCAGCAAAATAATCTTCTAACGGTTTATTTTGAGCCTGAATGAGTAAAAAGACTTTTCACTGGCACACTTGCCTGCTGATGTCAATGGATCTACTTCCCAATTCTCCAAAGTGCTCATGGTGATGGGTGCATTATAAAAACCTACATGGACAGAGCCACAAAAAAGAGAGATGTTCAAAAGCTCTTGTTTTTGGATAGTTTTAGGCATTTCTCTCTAATAAAGTCAGAACCTGCCAAATTCTCGAATGGTTTGGTTCCTTGGTAATCCATTTAATAAAGGCAGGTACCTGTTGAAGTGTCTCTGCTTAGTAACAGGTTTTCAGTCCCTCTCATTCTCCCTATAGGGGATGAGTCTATACAGCCTGTAAAAATAATTAGGACTATACAATTTGCACAAATGTATATTCATAAATTTCTGTTCCTTCCATGTCCTAATTTGATGCCACAGAGACTCTAGTTTCAAAAGACTTTTTAAAGGACTGACCCTTGCCTCCTCCAGTCTGTTAGTAAGGATAAATAGGGATTACAAGTTACACATCTTATTAAGATTGTATTTGTCTCACACTAATCCAGTGGGTTTTCAAAAAGCTTGGAGGTTAGCTATAATTGGGTTTGCATTGAACTTGACCACCACATTAAACCTAAGCCGTTGGGTTGGTTTTTTCCCCTAGGCCAATTTGGGAAGACTTGCTTGCACCAGCCATCTCTACTTAAAACCCAATTTTCCCTTGTTTGCTAAATACAACAAGCCAAATGCATGTCTGCACTGACTCCAGCAGTCACACCAGGGATGAATTTGGCCCAGTATATTTATCAGGGAAAGGAAATTCCTGCACATTGCCTTTTGTGTTAGTCATTCTTCTAGCATATGCTTCTAATGTGAAATAAACTTCAAAAGCCAGGAAAAGAATAGCTATCATAAAGCAGGCGGGGAAGGGGGGAATATTTATTTCTGCTTCACATGGTGATTTAATTCCATTTGGAAGGAAACCATTCTTCCTGCATAATAAACACCTTAGTTAAACAGGAATCCTAATCAATGAATTTTAGACATTTAGAAGCCACGTATATTCAGTAACATATCTTATAGATAATCATCAGACCCAGTAATGGCACATTTGGTTTGCGATAAAAACTGACACTCTTAGAGTTGTCAGACACTCTTGGAGTTGTCAGAATTTTTATGAAACAAGTTATGGAATAATGCCAATGTTTAGAGGCCACATCCTAATCCTTTTTGGAGAGAATTTGGCCCTTGAATAAGAACTTAGCCATTTTTTTCTCTTCATTGTGATGCATGAGGCAGAATAGAATATGGATTTATTGACTCTGCAGCACAGGGAGTATTAAAACTTGTTTTTAGTCAGTAAATTAAACAGAAATTATACAAAAGGCAGAGTAGGAGCTGATATGAAATATGTGCTCCATTTCTTATAGTTACTTTTCAAACCATAGCAGAACACCTTACAAAAAATAAGCCTGACTAAGAAGGATAGAGGAATGTAACTGATTTGAATAAAATGTAATAATACCTTTAATGTAACCTTTTTCTATTTACACTGTTTTATTTAGACCAATATAGTATACAATAGACTGTAAAAACGTATATTGCAAAGAGCACGAGGCTGAAGTGGTTTGAGATTCTGAACGTGCAGCAGTATCTTGTAAGATTTGATACTGGTAAGAAGGGAGGCCTAGTGAATGGGGGCAGGGGAGGGCAATGGGTTCAAGAGGAAATATAAAGGAGCTAGATCTGGTTGAAATTTTTCAAACCAAAATATTTGTTGATGAAAAATAGCCATTTTTCAAAACTGAAATTTTAGCAAAAAATGTGGGTTTAATTTCTTTTTGACAAAACCCATAACTTAACATTTCCCCCCTCTTTCCTTCATCTCCCCTTCCCTTCCCTTCTATTGGCAAAATGGTAAAATGATAAGGGGAGGATCAAAAATTTGTGAGGGCCAAGATTTTATAAGGCCTTTAAGGTAAGGTGTTTGAATTTGACAGTGCGAAAGGATCAAAGGGGAGAGGCGACTTGTATAGAATTATATGAGTGGGAAGATGATTTTAATAGTGACCTTTTGGATAGATTACTTCAAAATGATTCTGCATCCTTATCATCAACAGATCTCAAGAAAAAGGCTGTGTGGTTGAGTCCAGCCCAGTAGAGATATTTGCATGATCACAACTGTGTCTTTCCATATATGTGACTTTAATTTGAGTAAACTGCCCTAACAATGTATAAATATTAGAATTAAAGCTTAAATAATAAAGTTGACTATGCATTCAGTCATAACCAGAGATAGTGCTTTCCAGGACATATACTAATTAGTATGCATGTGCATAATCCCCTAAGAACCTCACGGAGGCCTGTTAGGTGGTAGCAGCCTTTGTGGATATAATTAGTTTTCTCTCATTCCTCCAAACAAATTAATAAAAATTCACACACACACACAAAGGGCTGCTATTCAATACACAGTTTGTTGCAAAAATAATTGTGTTTTAAGTGCTATCAAAATACCCTCTAATGCTTAATACCTTCTTTCCCCAAAATAAGGATAAAAAGTACCTTGAGGCAGGAGGGAAGAGATCAGCAAGTGAGCACCTGAAGGCTGAAGGATGTAGATAGTGCACTATCTAGACAGAGGACGCATTACATATATGTGTGTGTTTCTCCACTATAATCAGTCTCATAGGGACCATTAAATCTCTGCAGAATCAAGTGGCCATGAAGAGCATGTGTGAACTCTGAACAGTTTGCTGTCATGATATTTAAGTCCAGTTTACTTAATTTGCATTATGGTGGAGAAAATACTAAAAAGCCTGGGTAGGTTGAAAATTATTTAAATATCTTCAAAGATTTCCATTTAGTTACAGCTAACTAAATGATGAGAGAATATTTTTTGCAAACAATTGATACCTTCCATGTCATTTCTGAAAACTCATATCTGCCTTTATAACAAATTTTTCACGGCCAAGGACTGTAAAAGGCTGCCTGTGCTTACAATGATATGCTTGAAATTTGACACAGACTATATGACAACTTTCAAACAGGCTGTAATCATTAATAAGTTGTCCGATGAATAAATAATCCTTTGAAATTGTTTGGCCTTCAACAGTTAGAATCATTTATGCAAATGGAGATTACCAGTGATGAATTAAGAGAGGTTTGTACGTGACTATACATAACTTAGTACTGGATAGTTTAATGTATTGTCTTTGTAATTCTTTGACTTACTCCTTACCATAGTGAGCAGACTGTAGCTGTCAGATTACTGTGTTAAAGCTATCATGTAGCCATAGTCAAGCTGTACATCTTTGAAGTCTCCTTTTTTTGAGCTGATAGCAGAATCACCAAATGACTTATTTACTAAGCTTCTTAACATTCCATTGACTTTATCGCTCTGAAGACTGTAATGCAGGCAAAATTAATTTTCTTCAACTGTTTTGTTCATGAAAGAAGAAAATGCATCCCAGTGTTTGACTGCTGGAGGCTTGCTTTTTGGATACAGAAAATAATGTTGATATGAACTGTTGGCTCAGGCTCATAACCTCATCCAGCTGGCATCCAGAGGCTATAAATGTCAAGGTGCCACTCAAAGCAATGAACTTAATAAGCACATACCAGGGATGATATTAACTCTAATAATATTACCAATGAATGCAGATTGTTATAAAATGTTGTGGCCTCGCATTCCTTGGCAAAAATAGAAGCTCTTACCACAATCCATAAAGCTGTGTAAATGATAGCTAGTGACCCTAGAAGATTTCTGTATATTAACCCCATTAAGTTGTTATAGCATTTATAACTGCATGATGAAATGGAGTTGATAGATCTCCTTACTTTTTCTATAGAGCTTACAACAAAAAATCAGTATTTGTTGTTAGCTCAAATTTCTATTTAGAACTGCAAAAAAGCTGCACAACTTAATAAGAATTATATTAGTATGGAGAAATATTTTTCATACTATTAATGGTCTCATTGAAACTAAATTTAACATTTTACGTAACAAACTAATTTAAGATTATTCAGAATACAAATATCATGACATTTCCATGTTAGCCGTAAATATACTTGGTTGTGATTATTTCTTGGCTGGAAAAAACTATCATTTTAGAAGTCGTTAATTCATAAAAGTATTTAGAAACTCAGTCATCATTAATTACCAGGTGATGTTTCTAGCATTGGGTGATAGTAAAGTTATTTTTGAAATGGGTTACTTGAATATATAAAATAATTTTAAATCAGCATGCGCTACATCTGAGGGTGCAAAAGGAGTTGGTGGATGTGATTGCAGAGCCATTGGCCATTATCTTTGAAAACTCATGGCCATCGGGGGGATGTCCCGGATGACTGGAAAAAGACTAATGTCATGCCCATCTTTGAAAATGGGAAGAAGGAGGATCCAGGAAGCTACAGGCCAGTCAGCCTCACCTCAGCCCCTGGAAAAATCATGGAGCAGGTCCTCAAGGAATCAATTCTGAAGCACTTAGAGGAGAGGAAAGTGATGAGGAACAGTCAGCATGGATTCACCAAAGGCAAGTCATACCTGACTAACCTAATTGCCTTCTATGACGAGATAACTGGCTCTGTGGATGAGGGAAAAGCAGTGGGTGTGTTATTCCTTGACTTTAGCAAAGCTTTTGATACGGTCTCCCACAATATTCTTGCCAGCAAGTTAAAGAAGTATGGGCTGGATGAATGGACTATAAGGTGGATAGAAAGTTGACTAGATCGCCGGGCTCAACGGGTAGTGATCAATGGCTCCACATCTAGTAGGCAGCCGGTATAAAGCGGAGTGCCCCAAGGGTCAGTCCTGGGGCTGGTTTTGTTCAGTATCTTCATTAATGATCTGAAGGATGGCCTGAACTGCACCCTCATCAAGTTTGTAGATGACACTAAACTGGGAGAAGTGGTAGAAATGCTGAAGGGTAGGGATAGGTTACAGAGGGACCTAGACAAATTAGAGGATTGAGCCGAAAGAAATCTGCTGAGGTACAACAAGGACAAGTGCAGAGTCCTGCACTTAGGACGGAAGAATCCCATGCACTGCTACAGACTAGGGACCAAATGGCTAGGCAGCAGTTCTGCAGAAAAGAACCTAGGAGTTACGGTGGATGAGAAGCTGGATATGAGTCAACAGTGTGCCCTTGTTGCCAAGAAGGCTAACGGCATTTTGGGCTGTACAAGTAGGGGCATTGCCAGCAGATCAAGGGACATGATCATTCCCCTCTATTCGACATTGTTGAGGCCTTATCTGGAGTACTGTGTCCAGTTTTGGGCCCCACACTAGAAGAAGGATGTGGAAAAATTGGAAAGAGTCCAGTGGAGGGCAACAAAAATGATTAGGGGTCTGGGGCACATGACTTATGAGGCGAGGATAAGGGAACTGGGACTGTTTAGTCTACAGAAGAGAAGAATGAGGGGAGATTTGATAGCTGCTTTCAACTATCTGAAAAGGGGTTCCAGAGAGGATGGATCTAGACTGTTCTCAGTGGTAATAGATGACAGAACAAGGAGTAATGGTCTCAAGTTGCAGAGGGGGAGGTTTAGGTTGGATATTAGGAAAAACTTTTTCACTTTGAGGGTGGTGAAGCACTGGAATGGGTTACCTAGGGAGGTGGTGAAATCTCCTTCCTTAGAGGTTTTTAAGGTCAGGCTTGACAAAGCACTGGCTGGGATGATTTAGTTGGGGATTGGTCCTGCTTTGAGCAGGGAGTTGGACTAGATGACCTCCTGAGGTCCCTTCCAACCCTGATATTCTATGATTCTATGCTGATATTTTCCATAAAATCGACTGATGTAGATACCTTTTCTAAAGCTCTTTTTTTTGTGTTGAAGTTCAAATTATTAAACTTCAAGATATATTTATGTGTATAACTATGTTTCTATCAATAAGCCAGTTTATATCATTTGAGTAAACACATTGAGTGCTAGTATTTTTGGAGTCTTTTGAAAAGCTGCCAGACCCATTATCCATGTGCTGTTTTTTTCATATTTCAATTCTTTCAAAATCAAAGATGATCACAACATTTAATACTTATAATATTCATATAAATGGTCATTAACATATTTTACATTATTTAGGGAGAAGGACCTAGCCAACCTTTTGATAAGCAAATTTAAACTCTTGCTGAATGCCATCACTTGATACCCATAATAATCACAGTAAGGGCTTACCTACAAGTATAAAACAACTATTATAATATTAATATATATAGAATTAGTTTATGTAGTATTATATTTATTATATATAATGCCATCACATAATATATATGTTATATAACATATATATTATGTGGTGGCATGATCTATATAAATGAATATATAAAATATATAATATTAACAATATATTAATTGTTAATATATAAAATTAATATATAATATTTATATATTATTACTATATATGTTAATATATATTAATAATATATGTTATTATATATGTTGATATATATATAATATTAGTTTATATATATAATGCCATCACATAATATATAGATTAGTTTATATATATAATGCCATCACTTGATGCCCCCAATAATCACAGTAAGGGCTTACCTACAAGTATAAAACAAGTATTATAATATTCATTTAAATGGTCATTAACATATTTTACATTATTTAGGGAGAAGGATCTAGCCAACTTTTCAAGAAGCAAATTTAAACTCTTGCTGAATGCCATCACTTGATGCCCACAATAATCACAGTAAGGGCTTACCTACAAGTATAAAACTCATTCAAAGGGTGTGATTTGTAAAGTGCTCCAACACATTGTGTCCTAACTGCTCCACATAGACCCTGCTGGCACAAACTAACATGTACCTAATTCATGTTAACATAGGTACTACATGCCCACTAGCATGAACTATGTTAACTTAAACTAAGTACCCTTTAGTTCATGCCAACAGTATCTACATGGGCTAGTTAGAGTGCAGCACAATAGAACACTTTACAAATCACAGCCTTCTAAAGTGCTTTACTGTGCTATGTAGACAAGCCCCTAGTCCAATGTACAATTAAAGGCCTTGACTGAAACTTTACTAAATAAACCAATTCAGACAGCATGGAAATCACTTTTGTGCAGAGGGGCAGCACACCTATTTTGAAAGCTCAAGAGGAACTTAAGTGGTACATAGGTCTTGGGCTTGCCCTCTGCACAGAGGTGAATTTCACCCCCTATAACTAAGAAATAGTTACAATGTTAACCGCGGCCAATGGGAGCTGCAGGGGCGACGCCTGCAGACAGGGCAGCACGCAGAGCTGCCTGGCCATGCTTCCACTGCTTGAGGTAAGTGCCGCCTGGAGCCTGCACCCCTGACCCCCTCCCATGCCCCAACCCCGTGGCCAAGCCCTGATCCCCCTCCCACCCTATTAAACCCCTCGGTCCCAGCCCAGAGCATCCTCCCGCACTCTGAACTCCTCATTTCTGGCTTAACCCCAGAGCCCGCACGCGCAGCCAGAGCCCTCACCCCCTCCCGCACCCCAACTCCCAGTTTTGTGAGCATTCATGGTTCGCCATACAATTTCCATACCCAGATGTGGCCCTTGGGCCAAAAATTTGCCCACCCCTGGTGTAGCCTCATTTGAGCTCCTCTCCTTGCTTTCCTCTGCTGTCTTTTTCTTACCTGTTGCAGCCTCCATTGAATGTATGGAATAACTCCATGTATTTCTCTCATTCATAAATGCTTCCAAGGAATGGTGTACCCCATCCACTGGGGGTATGTCTACACTGCAATCAGGGATGTAGCTGTAGCACATTGAGACATACCTGATCAAAGCTAGATCAAAGTAGTTCAATGAATAATAGCAGTGAGGCTACAGCGGCCACATCTATGATTGAAGTGCAGATATACTTGGGAGTCTTCCACCTCAGATTCCAAGAATCCCATCCAGTTTCCCTTCTGTGCGGTAAGAGTCAGTCACTTTGATATGGGGTAGGCCTTCTACCCATATCCAGTATTAAGGACCTCCCACATTAGTAATGTCACAGACATTGATTCAGTTCACCCTGTCAGAGCTCAGAATTAGTTTGCTGTGCTAGTGCAAATCCAAATTTAACTACCAGATTGCCCCAGGCATAACAGGATCTAGCATGATTGTTGCCACTCTACTGAAGAGATAAGACCTAGATTCACAAAGGGACTTTAGGTGTTGAAAAGCCTAACTCCTTGGTGCCCTTCCACCCAGTGGAATTCAAAGTCCCAATTTAGGCACCCAGGCTCCCATACAATGCTGGGGAGAGTTAGGTGCTGGAGAAAGGGATTCTCAAAAGCCAGCAAGCTGATCAGGGAGAAGCCTAAGCTAGCTTGAAGTGAAATGCAGATTAAAGGGACAGGGTTTAGGGCCCAGATCCTGGAAGGTGCTAAGGCCCATTGATCTGGGCCTTAGGCACCTGGCACACCAGAGGAAAGCACTTACTTCTGTGATATTATCTGATTAAAATATGACCATGTAGATCATTGTTGCTACCACTGTTATATAATCACAACCAATCTTGTACAAAGTATGTCAAGTAAGGTGTCTATGGAAAAGTTATGATTTGCTGACTATGATTATTATATTTGTATGCATGTATCATTTTTGTATTTGA
Organism: Macrochelys suwanniensis; assembly: GCA_033296515.1. Classification (NCBI taxonomy): domain Eukaryota; kingdom Metazoa; phylum Chordata; order Testudines; family Chelydridae; genus Macrochelys; species Macrochelys suwanniensis. The sequence continues at coordinate 83,024,899 of CM065779.1, forward strand.
AGTTATGAACATTAACTATGTGCCTGTATTTCAAATGTTTGCTCCTGTGGTAACACACACAAGGTATTTAGCCAGCAAATTGTGAATGGAGTATTCAAGTTGATGGCTCATCAACGAACACAATGGACCTGGAATAAGCTTATGTACAGCTAATGGACTTCCTGAGGAGGTTAGAACTAGAGTATTGGTAATGGCCTCTGTTATGACTCGAATGAATCATGCAAGGGCATGTGACTAAACCATGTGAACCTGAACTCCTTCTTGTTATCTGTATTTTTTCCACAAACTGGACTGAGGGGTTTGTTTGAAACAATGGGTTTCCCTCCACATTGCAGAAGCTATAAAACACCTTGGAAATATCTCTATTTTGCCTCTTTCCTGCTCAAACCGTTGGGCTATGAACTTATACTAGTGGGAGCACTCTAACCAAGGAACTGAGGCCCTTCCAGTTATTTGGGAATAACCAGAGACTTAACAAGCCACCAGTTTATTCCGTCACTTCTATAGATCTGATCCAAGAACTTTGCAATTATTGTATGTATTTAATTCCTTTAACCAATTTTAACTCTCATCTTTCTTTCTTTCTTTCTTTCTTTCTTTCTTTCTTTCTTTCTTTCTTTCTTTCTTTCTTTCTTTCTTTCTTTCACCTTTAGATATTAAATACTAAAAGATTGGTCGCAGCGTGATTATTGGGTAAGATATGTGTTATACATTGACCAGGGTATGTGGCTGGTCCTTTGGAATCAGAAGAACACTTTGGTTGATGAAATTGGTTTTAAATAATCACTTATCATTTAGTGTTTTTGGTGGTGATAAAAGGACTGGAATACCTGTGGAGACTACTTTTCTGAATTCTTGTTAGTGAGGGAGGTGAAACAGAAGTCTACTTTTGTTGCTGGTCTGGTATATCTTGTGGGAGAATGACCACCATTTGGGGGGGGGTGCCTGCCCTATTTCTCATCAGTTTGTCTTGAATTTAGTATTCTCAGTTGTGACCCACTGAGGTATGGTGACAACTTCTGCTTGGGATTCTCAGCCATGGACCCTTTCCTGGACTTAGGAACCAAAGCCTGCTCAGCCCATTATACTCAATGGCTCAGCAACTCACCTGTGATGTGGAAGAGCTATTGAAAATCCCTGTTCTGCCTTATTTAGACCAGGGAAGTGAACGCATCTACTACAGCTTACAAGAGTGCCCTAATCACTTGGCTAGGGACAGTCTACACTGGGGTGTGTCTCACTTAATCTCTCCTGTTGAAACTGTTCCATTTTGTATAAGTAACTATTGGGCCAGTGAGAGAGGGAAAAAGTGAACAAATGACTCTATAGCCCGGTGGCTAAGGCATTTATATGTGATTTAGGATAGTCAGGGTCAAGTCCCTGCTCGGCGAAGCTTTACACATGCCCACTGGTGGAAAATTTGCTCTTTATAGGGTTTGGGAGCAGTGATTTTGAGAATGTCAGTGGCATCTAAATACTGGGCTTTGGTGCCTCAAGATGTAGTTAGGTGCCTCTCTCTGAATCTGGCTCAAAGAGACATACACAAACTCACTTTCCTATCTTTAATAAATGATTAGTCTCTAGTCTGACAGGCTGATGCTGTCCTCCCTAGCCAGGGTTGGGCCATTGCACACTATCTACCCCTCCCCCAAGTCTCAGAAAGGTGCTGATTTTTGGTTTCCCTTCTTCCTGCATAAACCACCCCCAATACCCGAAATCTCCTCAGGCACACTCAGCTAAGGGTGGGAAGAGGGAAGCACCAAAATCAAATGTCTTACACATGGAAAGAAGCTTAAATTTACAAAGATTCAATAAACTTAATATATGACCATGGTTTCTTTCTATAGAATGAAATAATGATATGATTTTAAATAACATGTTTTCAGTATATTAGCAATAATCTCATTATCATTTAACACATAAATAAATCATACTATGTTGGTATTACCCTTGTCATAGGTAATAAATGTTTTTTAATAAGCTGGAACATATGTATTTAATTATGTGACAAGGTCGTCTGTTTCTTTAAGATGCTGTCTGGAATTTTCCCTCCTTTATGATTCTCCTTACTGATCTGGGTATCGTAGACAAATACATGCACCTGGAATCTACATGTTGGTTACCACCAGCTACTAATATTGGGCCTTAGAACTGTCAGCTGCATCAGGTTAACCTATCACGTTAACAGGAAATTGTATAAAGAGGAGGACAGACATCTCAGTAGGGGACAGCCAGGGAGCATTTCCTTAGAACTAGCAGGTGAAGTTCTGAGAACAAATACACTAGCACTGGTGATAGCCTGAGTTGTCTATTTTGTTTTGATTTTTAAATACCTTTCCCCCTCCTCTCAAGTTTGTGTAATTTCATGAGTTTTACTATCTTTGCTCACTAAACAGCTATAGGACAGCATTCCCTGTTTTATATACTGTGGTGGCTAGTTCAGTCCAACTTCTAGAGTTGCTCATGATTTATCCTAGTTTAAGTGAGGGGAAAACTATTGCCACTGTATTAGCTAGGCAAGATAATTTTACCCATGCTCTCTTCAGTATCTATGCTAGCCAATGTATTCAACAACAGCCAACATTCCACATAATATATTGGGGGTGCAATCTATTTTACTGTTAATAAGGGTAGGAATAAATGGTAAATTTTCAGAATGGAGAGGGGTAACTAGTGGTGTTCCCCAAGAGTCAGTCCCAGGACCAATCCTATTCAACTTATTCATAAATGATCTGGTGGAAGGGGTAAAAAGTGAGGTGGCAAAATTTGCAGATGATACTAAACTGCTCAAGATAGTTAAGACCAAAGCAGACTGTGAAGAACTTCAAAAAGATCTCAATAACTAAGTGATTGGGCAACAAAATGGCAAATAAAATGTAATGTGGATAAATGTAAAGTAATGCACATTGGAAAAAATAACCCCAACTATACATACAATATGATGGGGCTAATTTAGCTACAACTAATCAGGAAAAAAATCTTGGAGTCATCGTGGATAGTTCTCTGAAGACATCCACGCAGTGTGCAGCAGCAGTCAAAAAAGCAAGCAGGATGTTAGGAATCATTAAAAAGGGGATAGAGAATAAGATGGAGAATATCTTATTGCCTTTATATAAATCCATGGTACGCCCACATCTTGAATATGCATACAGATGTGGTCTCATCTCAAAAAAGACATACTGGCATTAGAAAAGGTTAAAAGAAGGGAACTAAAGTGATTAGGGGTTTGGAACGGGTCTCATATGAGGCGAGATTAAAGAGGCTAGGACTTTTCAGCTTGGAAAAGAGGAGACTAAGGGGAGATATGATAGAGGTATATAAAATCCTGAGTGGTGTGGAGAAAGTTAATAAGGAGAAGTTATTTACTTGTTCCCATAATATAAGAACCAGGGGCCACCAAATGAAATTAATGGGTAGCAGGTTTAAAACAAATAAAAGGAAGTTATTCTTCACACAGCACACAGTCAACCTGTGGAACTCCTTGCCTGAGATGGTTCTGAAGGCTAGGACTATAACAAGGTTTAAAAGAGAACTGGATAAATTCATGGAGGTTAAGCCCATTAATGGCTATTAGCCAGGATGGGTAAGGAATGGTGTCCCTAGCCTCTGTTTGTCAGACGGTGGTGATGGATGGCAGGAGAGAGATCACTTGATCATTACCTGTTAGGTTCACTCCCTCTGGGGTACCTGGCATTGGCCACTGTCAGTAGACAGGATACTGGGCTGGATGGACCTTTGGTCTGACCCAGTACGGCCATTCTTATGTTAACTTTTACAATGTTCTTAATTAAAATTATATTGATAATTCTAATGAAGTACATATTGAATAATTCACTTATAAAGGTATAAGAAACCTATTTTACAAACCTAATTCCATTTGTAATGCAGAGTATCGTTAAGAGTTTCAGATTTCATAATTCTTATCAATTCTCCAGAAATGTTAATGCAGAGTACATTATAATATCTTTTAAAAAGCCATTGCCTCTCTCTGTTTATAGTGGGGAAAGTGCAGATTTACAACTGGCTCACTTGAGAATATCTATATAATTGAATAATATTGTATGGGAAGAATTTTATAAAAGTTAATGTCTGCTTTCTATAACTTAACAAAACTGAACGCTATTTGTCCTCCTCTTGCTGATTTAATGCTTGGAGGTAAGGATAAATATGTACAAAATGCTAACTTGTGTTTTTAATCATTTTTCCATTCTTTTGAGAATTCTTTCAGAAGAGTTTATTAAATGGCCAAACAGACATGATTCCACATTCAAGAAATGGGACAACTTTGGCCGAAAGCCCATCCTGGTTCAAGATGAAGTACCAGACTTTAGAAATAAAGTTATGTATAATTCATGGACAAAAAATGGGTAAATAGAAGGCAATCAATATAAACTAGGGGTTATGAAGTGTAGAAAAGTAAAAAGGAAAGCTAAAGACATCAGGGGAAAATCCATGTCTGGCAGGGCTAATGACAGTAAGAAGGAGTTTAAGTATATTAGGAACAAAATTGGTATAGGCCTATTACTAGAGGAGGTGATTAAATCATGATTGATGATGCAAAAAAGGCAGAAGTATTCAATAAATATTTCTGTTCTACATCTGGAAAGAAGCAGGATGATGTATCACTTAAAACTGATAAAATACTGTCCAGTCTATTTGACATAAAATCATGTGATTTTCAGATTAAAAATTAGCCTTATGGAATAGCAATAAATAAATGTTGAATGGATTATGAACTGGCTAACAGACAGATCTAGAAACAGTAATTGTTAATGGGGAATCATCATTTAATTGTGGGGTTAAAATGGGGTTCTGAAGGGATTAGTACTATCCCCAATGCTTTTAAACCTCACAATGATTTGGTAGTAAATAGAAATATAAAATTTCTGCTGCTAAAAATTTGTAAATGACACAAAGATTTGGGGCATTATAATTAATTATGACAGGGTAGTTATACAAAGTGATGTGGTTCACTTTAACACAGTGAAATGCAAAGTTATACCTCTAGGAACAAGGAATGCAGGCCATACCTACAGAGTGGGGGAATGTATCAAGGAAACCAGTGACTCTGAGAAGGATTTGGGCTCATATTGGACAAGCAGCTCAACATAAGATCCAAGTTCGATGCTGTGGCAAAAAAAAAGGTTATTGTGATTGTTGGATGTATAAACGGGAGTTAGGAATAAGGAAGTGATTTTTACCTCTGCATTCAGCAACAGTGAGACTGCATTTTGAATAGAATATTGGAAGTGATTTGAGGGCTGAAGAACATGGCTTACAATGAGAGACTTAGCTCCTTCTGTGTAGCTTATCGAAAAAATTGAGAGGCAACTTGATTAGTGTATTAGTGTTGTGACCCACTGAGGTATGGTGACAACTTCTGCTTGGGATTCTCAGCCATGGACCTTTTCCTGGAGTTAAGAACCAAAGCCTGCTCAGTCCATTATATTCAATGGCCCAGCAACTCACCTGTGATGTGGAAGAGCTATTGAAAATACCTTTAAGGGGAGAAAACACTGATTACTTATCAATTCTCTGCTCTACTAGAGTAAGACATCACAAGAACCAATGCTTGGAAGCTAATGCCAAATAAATTTAAATTGGAAATAAGATTGCAATTCCTTACATGAGCGATTAATAGAGCTGGTCATGAAACATTTCTCATTTGAGATTTTAAAAATGTTTCCCATCCTGAATTGGGATGAAAAGTTTCAAGATGGATTTTTCATGTACTAACAATCTGGGGAAAAATGGATTGGTCAATCAAAATATTTTGTTTTGATATGTTTGAAATGTTTGGTTTCTATTTTGACCTTTAAAAAAAATATTTTAGTATAAATGAACTAAATTTTTGGAAAAAAAACTTGGTTTCAAAACAAAAAGTGAAACTTTCCATTTTGAAACTGGCAAAGCTGGACACAGATAACTTTGAAACACTTCATGTTTGTAATTAGAAGATTCATCAAAACGGATCCTTTCCTATGAACAGTTTCAGTTTTTGTAAACTGATATTTTCCAATGAAAACACATTTTAACTCCTCACCAGCTCTGGTAATTAACCATCGGAACAAGTGATGGAGGGAAGTGATGGAGTCTTCTCTTGAGGTCTTCAAATTAAGATTGGATGCCTTTTTAGAAGATATGCTTTATAGTCAAACAGACACGTGTGCTGATTTGAGGAATCTATGTACAATTTATGAATTCTGATTCATGTTATAAAATTGCTGTATCATTGAATGCCTGAGTGTCTATGGAATCTATTACTTGCTGTCAGGAGTGTGTCACATGTCTCCCAGACTAGGAAAAAATTGAAGATTATTAAGCCTTGTTGGCTCTTATTCAAATGGGAGCACATTGGAATGTTTGAAGCCTAGGGAAACCAGTCTGATCAAATTTGTCTGAAGAGACTGAGGTTTGGAGAGTGGAATATCCCCACATAGGAGAAAAAAGAATTAAAAGCCATAGAGATCTCAGGGGAACTCAAACTTACAGACACAGGAATCTTGGGAAGGAGGGAGGGGCATGCATTTTGTAGCAGACTACAGGACCCGCTGTGGAATAAGGAAACTGACTTTACAGGAGAGAGAGATCCCATGACTAGTGGGAGAAGCCATGTAAAGGAGTGGGGATCCTTTCCTCCTTAGAGGACTTGGACCTAAACCCCAAAAAGTTATTGAATGGTGAGGAAACTGAGACAGGGAAAACATATAGTTGTGTTGTTGTTTCTCTAGATGTATTTCTTGTGCTAGCTAAAGCAAAGAGTGATTGGATTTTGGAACCTTTTACAAAGACTGCAAAGACTTTTCACAGACAAAGACTGTGCATCTATTTGTTTTCATCATCACAGTCCCTGAAGAGATGAACTGTAAATCCAGAGTGCATAGTTCGGGGCTCTGGAAAAGAGTGTTCTTAAGCTATTTGGGAGTCTATGGTGTTCATTATTGGTCCTGGGGTGCTAGGGCAGCTGAACTGCAGGGTCCCTTTTTCATGAGAAGGTGGCAGAGAGCCTGTCCGCAGGGAGTGTGCTAGACAGACCATGCAAAGGGACAGTGACTGCTGCAGCCTACACAAACCAAGGGTAGCTTAAGAGCATATAGACATAGCATGGTAGAACCCAAACACTGCAGCTGGGGAGCTCTACCAGGGGCAAGTTACTAGCCCAACACAGGGGTAACTGGGTGAAATGTAATGGCCTGTGATATACACGAGGTCAAACTTGATCTAATGGTCCCGTTTGGCCTTAAACTCTCAAGCTATTCATCCTTTTTAGCTCAAGGCTAGTGCAAATGCAGCTGTTTCATTGAGATTTATTTACAACATACCACCACAAGGGAAATAAAAAGTTTATTTATAATGACCTTTTAGTTCTGAAGTTTAATCTGTTTCTGTCCACAAGGCCATGTCTTTAACCTCACAGCATGTCCTTACAATCCTAAAGAGGGGTCTCAGGAGGGAGAAGAAGTTAAAGAAGACAAATACTAGTGTACATGCTTGCAAATGCTTTCATTCCCCGCAGTGCTGTCAAGGATATTGACAAACCAGTAACAATTTAGAGTCCAGCTCTTGATATTGCACAATAATAATCATTTATTATTTGCTATTAAACTTTAGTAATAGAAGAATCATCCCTGAATACCATACACATTCAAAGTAAGCAATGTTGCATTCATAATACACTTAAAGTTAATTGTGGAAGTAGATACCAAATACTCTGCGTGTGTGGAGAGGGGGAGGGGGAGAACCATCTCCCAGATCAAAATGAACCTGAATTGCTTTATTAAAAGTTTCTGCCAGCCAAACACACTTATGCCAGCAATCTCTGATTTGAATTTAGCTGGGATTGCTGCCTATCATTTTACTTATAAGGAAGATAAGCTGTAATAGATCCAAACATTGCAAGGTACTTATGGTAGGATGAGGTACAGTATTAACTCAGAATGACCACATTTGGCACCATAAAAGTTTTGTCAGAAGAGGAATCCTGCATGAAATGTTAGTGTGAGCAGAACTGACACACTGAAAATATTTATAATGATACTGGTCCAATATTTGTTTTGGGGACTCACCATGAGGCAGGAAGATTTTGGGAAACACTCGTTCAATGATCAGGTGGTTTCTATAGCAGGTATGATATTTTGTGGAAGGGTAAACTTAGTCACAAATTAGTAGAGAAGGGAGAACATTGGCAGCACATTCAAAATGTACATGATATTCTGACTATAGAACCTTCAGTGAGAGTGTTCCATTTTATTCTGGATTTTTACTTTCCCAAAGAATCTTAACTATACGCCTTCTTTTCATTATAACAGATGAGGGCCTGTCTGGGAAAAGACAACCCACTTGTCACATAGTTGCTCTTCACTGGCTGGAAATGCAAGGGAGGAACAATGGTGTGGGGGCACTGTGGAGATGGGCATAGATAAGTGCTGTAGAGATCACCTCATCTCCTACATCCCATAGGCAATGCCTTCAGTCAGCTGTTATAGCTGTTTGGCTGAGGTAGCCTCTGAAGTGCAGCTCCACAACCTCGGGGAAATGGGAGGATTGATCCCAGGGCCTGGCCTTGCTATCTAGAGCTACATACCTAACATTAGGCACCCAGTTTGAAAACATTGGCCCATGTAGGGAGTCAGTGTCTGAGCTAGGGTTGGTTAATTGTTGCTTCTAACACTACTGAGCTGCTGCTCCTTATGGCCAGAAGTGACTCTGGCTGCTCAACAGTTGAGATGGCTCAGCCCCCCAGTTGGCAATTTGGGGCCCTTTAGGGAAAAAATCAGCGGCAAACTCTCAACCCTAGTGATTAGTTTGCATCAGTTTACCTTTTCAAGGTTCACTTCACAAGTCAGATGGTTTTTAAATGAAAGTTGAGATTCTCCTCTACAAGTCTTGGTCCTCTAAATTAAGTCTACTAACTCTAACTTTGCTGGTGGCATCAAAATTGTGCTAACAACCAGGCTAGAAGACCCATAGTGAAAGAAGCATATAGTACAATTCATAAAAGCATCCCAGCTCCTCTGATCTTCACACCATCGATGAAGACACCCGTATAAAACCAGTGTGAGGTCAGGACTGGGTCAAAACACTTTCAATGAATCCAGTAATATATTTGCACTGTGTATGTATCACCTATTTTTTTTGTGTGTTTCTGATGGAGCCCCTAACATGCCCGGTGATTCACAATATAAAGGATAGCACAGTACCTACTATGAAGAGCCAGACTATATTCTTTCCTGTCAAATGATTCGATTCCAAAGTATGAAGGCATTTTAAAAGTGACTCTACTTGTTCTGACAGGGATACAGAGGCAGTATTTCCTTGGGTTTAAAGTCTCTTTCCACTTGTTCAAGTGAGAAATGCTGATAAGTCTCAGTGGATGGCCTAAACCTGCATTATCAGATTTGATTTAGTGGGTAAAGTTGGTGAATCAATTTTTAAAAAGCCTCAAAAAATCCCCCAAAGGATAAAATGACTGCTGGTTTATGGCCAGATTATGGAGCCCTTTCTCACCCTAATGATTTACTCTCAACATAGTTCCATTATCATCTCTGATCCTTCTACTCCATCTACAGCAGGACTGCAATGTGATCTTCCTTTCCTGTCACTTTGTCTCCTGCACTACTTGAATAATAAAATTAATTTCCCTTCTTCTATATTAAATTCAGCGGACTACTCCCCCACTTCAATGTTCTTTGTAGCTTGACCCTTGTACACATCTCTTCGCTCATTTCCCCCTACACCTTACCTGCTCATTACAATCCATCTATATTCTCTAACTTCTCCCTTCAACTCCCATCTATCTTTGTATACCAAACTCCAATTTCTTCCATCAAAACAGTCCAAAATCCACCTATACCCTGGAACATTATGTCTAAATGAATTCTTATGAGTGCTGGCTTGTTTTGCATTACCTACTCTATGCTGGTTGGGGCAGGCCTCTGCTCTGTGTTTGGCACACTCTCTACTCACTATATTGGCAAAATAATAGATCAATATCATTCAGATCAAGAGTGAACAGATCTCTGAACTCCTGCATATTTATTTAGCCCATAATAGAAGTTAGATATCCAAATCTGGATTCATATTCCAACTTCCCCACCAAAGGCTGGACCAGCTATTGTTTGTTCAGACCCATCTATAATAAATAATACTTAATTGAAGGCCCAATTCTGCCTTCACATATATATGAGGACTCCCTTTGAAATCAGGAACACTCATGTGAGGTAAGAATTTGGCCATAAAATATATTTCCTATTCAAATGTTTTATGAAGCATTAAAGTCAAATTAAACTGAGACCATCCCATCCTACAATTTGTTTTTAACTTCTTTACAGCTATTGTATATGTTACATGATTGATCATATCTGAATAGCATTTATGAAGTAAAAATAAATCTTAAACAAGGTAGGTGTTGCAGGAACTGTCTCATTTTAGAAAAGTGAAATGCTGAACAATTTTGCTATCTTGATATTTTCCCATGCTACATTGAAATAATACATTTCCCAACATCTATATACTTCACTGTTTTTACTTGCACAAATATTTATCATGTATTTTGTGCTCACGGTATTTATTGGAATTAATATAAACTAGCAGAATATGAGTAAATCTTCAGACAGTCTGGCTACCCTGTGGCATTCTTTCAGAAAGAAAGCATATGGTTGATAAATGTTACCAAGGTGAGCCATTAACAAAGAGATTCTGGCAATGACGCATTCAGAGTGTCTCTCTGAAAGCCTGCATTCACCCAACTGTGGGGCTACAACAAAGCTCAGCATCTTTAAGATGCTATTTTCTTTCCCTAGAAAAATGAGGAAATAACAACAATATATAGGAAATGCTCTGGCCACCCTCCTAATCAGTGTTGCTGATTTGGGAGCAGTAATTACAGCTCTAGGGTCTTAGTGGAGCAGAGTTTTTGGGTTCCTTGCCTGATTGTGAGCCCTATCTGGGCAGGTTTTCTGTCAGCACAGTCTGTGGGTGAATCAAGACTGTTGTTTTGTTTTTAAATCATGTTTCAGCTAGTGCTGAATGAGCCGAAAAAGTATCACAGTTTCACTTGATGTGAGCAAAAAACCATGGGGTTGGGGAAAAAATAAAAGAATCTCGGTGTGAACAAGAGGGAGAAAGGTAGGGTGTGGAATGGAAGGGAAAGGGATGACCTCAAAAGATAGGAAAAACCTCCAGATAAACACCTACATTTTTGTGAGGCTTCTCTAAGAAGTGAGATACTGGATGTTCTTGAGGCTTGCCTATCTCAAACCATTACTCTGTACTCCTTTTCATTTAGTCTCACTGACTGAACACTTGTTAATACTTTTTCCTCCCAAACACTGCATTGCTATCAAATTCTCTACAACATACTGCCTTTCCGGCAATGCTATGGTTATCTGACTTTGCTATCAATACCATATTAAGTGTTGTGCTGTAGTTTATGATAGGCTTTGTGTACTGAAAGTTAAATTTGTGCCTAGTGTATCTGGCCTTCCTGAAATATATTTATCTAAAGGGTAAGCACTGTTTAGTTGAATTCACTGAAAAATTGTGAATTATGTTAGAAATGAAAACATGTCTGTGTACAACAAGAATAGTCACTGCTACTGTGCTTCTATTCTTGTGTACTCTTTAGGCAAACATTCAACTAAGATACAATTAAAAAAGATCAATAACCCTTGCTCCTCATACATCATAAGCCCTAACAGACCTAGAAATCTCTCAGGATATTTGTATTGCTTTTATTTTTGAAGTCAATGGGTCTATGACAAATGTACACTAGCTGAGGATTTGCTCCATTATGTTTAGAGCAGTGTTTCTCAACCTTTTCGATACCAGGTACTGGCTTGCTGCCTTCCTAAACTGTGTCAGGAAGAGCTCAGTGACCAGCACTGGCCCATGGACTGGTCATTGAAAAACACTGGATTAGAGCATATTTTTATATATAAAGCTAGGCACCGTCTTAGACTAGGACCTTTCTGTGGGTTCTCACATCCAGGTTACATCTAAGGATATATTTACACTTTAAGCTGAAGGTACAAATTCCATCTTGAGGAGACACACCTGTGCTTAATATGATTGAGCTAGAGAACCAAAAAGTAGAGTGTAGCCATGATGGCGTGAAAGGCTAGTCACCCTGAATATGTAGCTAATGTCTTGGATAATTATGTACTCAGAGCAATTACCCCCTCCCACCTTCACACAGATACACTATTTTTTGCATGCTTACTTGATAAGAACCTGTGTGGGTATGTCTCAATGAGCTTTAAATTGTACCTCCAGGTTGAAGTATAGACAAAGAATCTGCAAGATTTAGAGTTTCTGTATAACATATCTAAGATTCCCTATCCATCCACACAGCTAAAACTGTCATCGTTTCATGTCTCGATTATTACAGCATCCTTTTATCTGGTCTTAAATGCAATCTTTCCCCATCCAGAACGATGCTGCAAAGATCAATTTCCTATCCTGTCTCTTTGACCATGTCTCTGCTGTTTTCCCCCTTCTGTATCGCATCAGATAGAAGTTTCTTGTCTTGGCTTTTAAGGCCTTCACAACCAATTCCCACCCTCATACACTATCAAGATGTTGACATTTTCCTCTGACTGGCCCATGAACTTATTAATTTTTTCCAACAAGCACCTTCATTCTTTCTACTAAGCTGCCCCTCATGTATCACAAAAGCTCCACATAAACGTCTGCAAAGATACCTCATTTTCCTCCTTAAAAACCTTCCTTAAAACTTGGCCATGATGCCAACAAAACAACTTGACAGGGGTTAGGTCACTGCTGTGCTGAGAACCCAGCCTATCATGGTAACAAATACTGTCTTGTTGTTTGTCTATACTCCCCACTCTGTCTGTATCCATCTCTTTCTTGTCTTCTACTTAGATTGTAATATCTTTGGGATATGGTCTCTTTTTCTTGTGTTTGTACAGCACCCAGCACAATGGGGTTCCCAACCATGACAGGGGCTCCTATGTATTACAGATAATAATTACAGACAGCATAAACTTTTCTCCACTGTGTTCATATTATTTTTGTTTTATGTCAATTGCCACAGCTGATGGGCCAGATTTCAGTGACACTGATGTTATTCCATTAACTAACTAAAGTCTGTAGAGTGATTCTAAAGTGACATCTATCAGTGACTTAAAAATAAACAACCAACAAACTCTGTGATTGTTACTATCATTCATATAGAGATTAAGGATCAAATTGAGCAGTGGTAGAAGTAACATGGTGCATGCTTATCACACTTGGTGTAAGTAAGGGACAGTGATGACAATGTCTCTTGCTAATCAGATAGTGAGTGTGAAAAAGGAATGTAATTTACACTGATATAGAATCCTGGTTGGACTTTACAAACTTGGACCAGTTGGTCCAAGTTATGCTGCTTTGCCAGGTTTTTAGACAGAGAACGTAGGGTGTAAATTGACTAAAAGAGATGGTTTCGCTCAGCCAGAAATGATGGGCTTGACTACTAGGAGAAAGTCTCTGGTCTGCATTTAGCAGGAGGTCAGACTGAATAATAATATGTCCCTTCTTGACTTAAAATCTATTAATCCAACTTCAGCCACCTTTTGTTTCATCTGTAACTTTATCTTAGAGACTTTCATGGTGGTTGCTTCCATTTTCTTGAGGCTGAATGTGGCTCCAAGTATTCGAAGGATTGGGTTAAATGCTGCTCCTGTAGGATGGTATGATGACATGCATCTGAGTTTACTAGTGTCACTGATAACAGAATATGTCCCATAGTGCTACTTACAGTAGCAGACTATTTGACTCTAGATATGTGGTCTGGGACTATCCACCATGTTCACTAGTAGGCAAGTATTCTATGTTGGAGATACATACCTCACTACCAGTTTATATCTTTTATTACAATTACACCCGCAGATAAGGCACATTTTTTATTGATTTCATGGAGTTCTTACCAGATTGGGCTGTAACATAATGAACTTTGTATGTAACATTTAAAAAAGGATATTATAGTGTGTTACCTTATTACTTTGTGAAATTATAACTACATTTATTTTTGTGGGGGAGAGTTTTAGACTGAGAGATCAGACAAAGATCTTGCTATTACAAGTATGAGCATTAGAATGTCTGAGATTCATTTGCTACAGAAAAGTGCCATTAATCCTTCTGATTAAGAGGGAGAGGATTCATACTAATGAGATGAAAGGCTTCTGAGCTCCCAGTGTTTTTCAGAATTGTAGTTTTGCTACCAATGCTAGTTAGCATTACAGTCTCAGTTACCCAGGTAACACTTGGGTCTTATTTTGATTAGACAAGTATGATTAACACACAAATATTGTGCACCCAAAAAATACCACTATATTGGTGAGGTACAACATTTGGCCTAATCACCCACAAAGGAAAGAATTTTAGATAGCACTATCGTATGTGACTTAAATATATATATATCTTAGTTTAGATGGACAAATAGAAGTTATACCTCCTACAAAAATACTGCAGTTAAAATATAATGTAAATAATATTTTCAGTAAAGTGTTTTAAAGACATTAGAAACCAGTGCTTGATGCTAAGCTCTGTGTAACTTGATCCCGTGAAGCTATCCTAAACCATTAGGTATAAAAAAAAATGGAGATGATTGTAGGGTAGAGTCATAGAATTCAAGGCCAGAAGGCACCACTAGATCACCCAGTCTGGCCTCCTGTATCCCAGAGCCCACCAACACCACCCACAGCCTAAACCAAATAACTGAAGTTAGATCAAAGTATTACATCCCTCAGGAGACTAAACTACTATATGACACAGGTAAAGAATAGGAAGGATGGATGTTCACCAATGTGTGAGGCCTCTGCAATAGCAGGGAAAATATTAAGTGAGATATACCTAGATAAACCTGGCAAGCAACTTGCACCCCATGCTGCAGAAGAAGACAGGAATCCCTGCTCCCCTACAGTCACTGCTCAGGTGACATGGGGAAAATTCCTTCCCAACCCCTCATATGGTGATCAGTTAGACCCTGAGCATGTGAGCAAGAAGCAGCCAGCCAAGAACCAGAGTGTGAGAATGTACTCCTCAGCACCACTGCAACGTGTTAGCCCACCACATCTAGTGTCCCATCTCCAGCTGTGGCCATTTCTAATGCTTCAGAGGAAGCAGACAGACAAAAAACCACAACAGAATACATGGGGAGGAATCTCTTTCTGCCTCCTGAATGTAATAGCTCAAGACCTGAAGCATGAGATTTTTAGGACCCCCTAGACATAAACAAGAATTGACACTCAGGGCTGCTGAGCTCTGTCCCCCACCATCACAAGCAGCCAGGTTATACAATCTTACTCACAAATTTGTTCAGATCTCTCAAAACTAATTAAGTTGTTTGCCCCCACAACTCCTAGCGGGAGGCTTTTCTAGAACCTCACTCCGCTGATGGTTAGAAAACTTCAGCCTCTCCTGCCGCTGCCCAGGGCGGCAAAAAAGCTGGTGCCGCCCCTGCGCCTTTAGCCTTCTCCAAGGGTTTTCTCTCTCAGATTACACAGGTTGAACCCTATGTTATTTCATCACTGTACCTGGTGTATTAGTAATAGATGGGATTTGCAAAGGAGGGGCTGGGTGCTGCCTCCTCTCCTTCCACTTCCCAGGAAGAGGGAATATTCAGAAACCATCAGCGCCCTTATTTAACTGCTCCATTTCTCAGTTTTCAGCTGCTCCAGTGGCACTTCTATTGTGGGGGAGGAAGGGGACACTTGCATTCTAGGCAGGGGTATCTAGGGAGTCTCTCCCTGACTTCACTTCCTAGTGATCCCTCTGCCAAAACCTCAATCTGCTGTGGGGATGCAGTCTGGGACTCCATCTCTAGGAGGGGAAAGAGATGGGCAAATGGTGTTGGTGGAACCTCATTTCTACGATGCCTATGGTTCTCCATGGGCATCGAACTCAGCCAGGGCACAGAGCTGGATCAGAACTCTGCACCAAAGGAGCCATTATGGTATAGGATTTGGCCTCATCTTACCTGGAGTTCATTGTGAGGGATTTGGATAAATGAGTTAATTGCGGGGCATAGTGAGATTCTCAGAACATTATCGTGGACATTAAAGACTTCGGTACATTGAAGGCACCGTGAAAATATTTCTCATCATACGAAGAAAGCATGATGCTCAATGCATTAATGGAGCACCCTCTTGCATAAGACCTAAGCCAATGTGGTTGTAGAGCTAACCAGATGCAGTACTTTTGAAAACAGCCCCTCAGTGCAGGAAATGCTGATGCACTGACATAAAAAAATGATACTTCAGTCTAATAATTTAAAGTGTGATATTCATGAGTAGTGGGCATGTCCTTATCTGCACTTTTGTACAGTACTTTTTCCAATAAAGAAAATGAGTAGCCCCGTAGCACTGAATTCAAGTCTAATTGGCATTAATTAGGGACATAAGTCGTATAAGCGAAAAATTGAACCTGTTGTGTGACTAGAGTTCTCTCTCAATTGCTGTCTGGTTAAGATCTCCTTCTTCAACCTTTAAACGATACTTCTCTGCCTGCCCTAATTACACCAGTGAGTGACAATCAATCTTGCTATGCTGTATAGCCTTGGAGGATCCCATGGAGACAGCACTGCTTTCAAATCAGTCATCCTTTGTGATCTCCCCCACCCACTAATGTGTCCCTCATTTTGGAAACTGTCCTTCAGAAAAATCCTCATTCCTTTCATAGTTTAAATTCTTCTATGGGATGTTTTCCTTAATATAAACTATAATCATTGTCTGGCTATCTCAGCATCTGAAAATTAAAATGATGCCTTAGGGAGATTTCTTCAACTTGTTTCTTTGTTCATACAGTGCAAGAGTATTCTTATTTCCCTTTGAAAAATGAATATGACTTTAGGAAAGATTAAATTCAAAACAAAAATACTAATTGTCAAGGATGAACGGTAATAGTTATGAATAGAATTGCCATGGTTTAGACAAAGGATGCATATTGCTAAATCCAAAAGATACAGTGCTAGAGACAGCAAAAACCTAGAACCATTGGGCCAAATCCCCCACTGTGAACTTTAGAGATAAAATGAAGATTACACCCAAACGTCTTCAGGGTTTGGTTCTGTAAAACCAAAACGTGACTACTGGTCTCCAGTTTTGCCCATCTCAATTTTTATATATTAATAGCTAAGATACATTATAATAGTTATGACTTTATAAATAGAGAGTGGTAAATTTATACCTTACATAATTAGTATCAGACACTGCATATACTTTAAATTTCTATGAACATATTTAATTTAAGCTTTACTACATCTGTATTCTTTAGCTAGCTCTTATGATGTAGTCAGACCAGCTAATAATCAGACCTGCAGATGCTGCACAGGGCAGGGCTTATATGTATAAAATTAAAAGGTGGTGAGCAGGCCAGGAAGTAAAGGGGAATCTGATTGTGCATTAAAGAGCGTGCAGCTCCTTGGCAGCCAAGACATTCCAGTCAAGTAGCAAGGGAATGCTTAACTAAGCAACTTGTTTGTATGTCATGGCACTTATAAACCCATGTCTCTTTAAACATGCCCATTCTCTGCCCACCCAATGTCCCCTTTTATTAACATTATACTCTAAAATATAAAGGAATAGGCACACAAGGGACCTCCAACATCCACTCAGTGTTTAGGACTACACCTAGGGTTTAGCCTCAGTTAGGCCTGGCCTGCACGAGAAAATTAGGTTGGTTTCACTACGTCAGTCAGGTGTGAAAAATCCACACCCCTGAGTGGCATAGTTAAGCCAACCTAAGTCTCTGTGTAGACAGTGCTAGGCTGATGGAAGAATTCCCCCATCCACCTAGCTACCACTTCTTTGGGAGGTGGATTACATACCACAACTGGAGAACCCCTCCCATTAGCATAAGTAGTGTCTACACTGAAACACTACAGTACAGAATCCTTAAATTCTTTAAATCCTGATTGGTGATGGTAGCAGCTGAAATTATATGTCCGTGCAAGCAAAACACTGAATTCTATACTGTAGACTCCAGTGCAGATCACCAATTACATAAAACTGATGAGTTAAATCAGTCCCTGACCTGGAACAGGCAAATGAACAATTCATCTTTAAATGAAAAGAAAGTTCACCCAGTATGTAGGTAGAATCATAACAACACAATCTTTCTTGCCTTTGTGGCTCCAAATGTATTGATCAGTTCTGTGGAGTCCAACTGCTTCCCAACTTGATTTTCAATAGAGAATCTGACTAAAGCAGCCAATCGCCTGTGACATTTGAGACAGTAAATGTCTTTCTTTATGAGCTTTAACTTGGAGAAAGAGCATTCAGCTGTAGCTACAGCAACAGGGACTGTTAAATACATGTGATATGTTGTGTAAACACTGGGAAATACTAAATGCAGTTTGTTCTCCATGATAAAGTTCAGCATCCCATGTGGAGTTTTTACTTTATTTGTGTTAGGAATGTTTTAATGTCACAAGTTCATCCAGTAGGTCAGCTGATAATTCTGCTTCAGTTGTCTTTTGTATCCATTTCACTGTGAGTTACTCCATGTGCAGCTAATACTCTGTCTCCTTGAGCAAATAACTGGAAATACTGGTTCTACCTCAAACTCATGAGCTGTTTGGTTCTCTCAAGTCCTAGAACAAAACCTGTCTCATGATAATCCTAGAAGGCTGCTGTTGCTGTTTCTATTAATCTGCATGCCATGCTAAGGTCCATATCATTTCCCTGACGCTGCCTGTTGATTGTGATGATTTCTTTCAGCACCATGTACCACTCACTGAGAGCTAGCATTAAAGGTTAAGAGTAGATAGTTTCTTTTGCAATGATTTTGCCTCTGAGCAAATGATACTGTCTGAGAAAGACGAAAATAAGAAAGAAAAAAAAATAAGAAAGAAAACTTGTAGCACCTTAGAGACTAACAAATTTATTTCAGCATAAGCTTTCGTGGGTTAGTACCCACTTCATCGGATGCATGGAATGAAACATACAGTAGACAGATATTTATACAGTCAGAGAAACATGATAAGGTGGAGATGCATAGACCAACCTTAAGAGGCTAATTAATTGAGAGGAACCATAACAGCAGGGGAAGAAAAACCTTTGAACTGATAAACAAGATGGTCACACAGGTGTGAATGAGGATCATTAACTTAAGGGAAATAGATTCAATTAACGTAATGGCCGAGCCATTCCAAGTCCTTATTTAATCCTGAGGTAATGCAATCTAGTTTGCATATCAATTCGAGTTCAACAGTTTCTCTTTGAAGTCTGTTTTTGGAGTTAATCTGTCGCAACACTGCTACCCTCAAGTCTGTCAGTGAGTGATTAGGGAGGTTGAAGTGTTCTCCTACTGGTTTTTGAATGTTATGATTCCTGATGTCAGATTTATGTCCATTTATTCTTTTGCGTAGAGACTGTCTGGTTTGGCCAATGTACATGGCAGAGGGGCATTGCTGACACATGATGGCATATATTACATTGGTAGATGTGCAGGTGAATGAGCCCCTGATGGTGTGGCGGATGTGATTAGGCCCTGTGATGGTATCACTTGAATCGATATGTGGACAGAGTTGGCATCAGGCTTTGTTGCAAGGATAGGTTCCTGGGTTAGTGTTTTTGTTGTATGGTGTGTGGTTGCTGGTGAGTATTTGCTTCAGGTTGGGGGGCTGTCTGTAAGCAAGGATTGGTCTGTCCTCCAAGATCTGTGAGAGTGAGGGATCATCTTTTAGGATAGGTTGTAGATCTTTGATAATGCGCTGGAGAGGTTTTAGTTGGGGGCTAAAGGTGACGGCTAGTGGTGTTCTGTTATTTTCTTTTTTGGGCCTGTCTTGTAGTAGGTGACTCCTGGGTACTCTTTTGGCCCTGTCAATCTGTTTTTTCACTTCAGCAGGTGGGTATTGTAGTTGTAAGAATGCTTGATAGAGATCTTGTAGGTGTTTGTATCTGTCTGAGGGATTGGAGCAAATGCAGTTGTATCTTAGAGCTTGGCTGTAAACAATGGATCGTGTGGTGTGTCCAGGATGGAAGCTGGAAGCATGTAGGTAAGTATAGCGGTCAGTAGGTTTCTGAGAAAGGTGTCACATAGCTCCTGCAGTGGACCTCAAATCTGGAAGAGCTGTAGATGAACAGATTTTACAGTATCTATGTGTGCCTCCCATTTTGTTACAGACAAGAGTTTCAGGGGAATATCCACATGCTTTTTAAAAATATCCTGTCTTTTAGCAGATCCACCAATTAACGTATACAGTCTTTGCAGTATACCAAATAAATTTTTGGACCCAAGGGAAGAAGCATCATCATCAGAAATTAACAAATTCCAGCTGTGACTACAACAAGGCCTTATTTGTGCCTGCAAACCCTTGTGCTTGTCCCTCATTTTTGAGCCACTATCATAACATTGGGCTTTAAAGTCCATGGGTTTATGTCTCAAGTCTTCTAGCTGCTTGAAAACACCTTCAGCAAGTTGTGCTCCAGTTGTGGAGATGACATGCAGAAATGTCAGAAAAGACTCCTTAATAGATACTGATTTATCCACCTTTACATACCAAACACTTAGATATTTATTCCATAAGTGAACAATCTGGTGCATAGTCAAGAAACAATGCATACTATTTTTTCAATTTTTACTTCCATCAGAATTTGTTTAATTTCTTTGACCCAATAGTTTAATGAACTTGTTCTGGGTGCCTCTACTAATGTATCACACATTTGCACTTCCCTTCACTTTATCCAAATGACCTGCCAAAATATGATCGTACTTAGCCAGTAACTCAGTCACTTTAAGGAAGTTTCCACTCTGTCTGTCTCCCAAGCAGTAGCATAGCCGGGGGGTAGCAGGGAGAGTGGCCGCTCCCGCACTGAGCAGAAGCGGCACCTTTTTTGTGCTCCGACGCCTTTTGCTCCAATGCTGCAGCCAGAGCAGAGCTTTTTTTTTGCTCCCGTCACCTTTTTTTGCTCCTGATGCTTTTTGCTCCCGGCGCCTTCTTTTAGCTCCGCTCCCCCTGTGCTCTAAACCTGGCTACGCCACTGCTCCCAAGCATTCAACATCATCTTGAAATGACAGATTTCTCTTACCAAGACATAGTGTAACATGTAGAAGTCGCTGCAGTATTAAGCACCAACAATGTTTCCCACCTTCAATTTCCTGCTGCAGCTTTTCCTCAGTAGTTACAGAATTCTTGAGATGGTTGTGCAGTTCTCACCAAGCCCTCTAATGTCTCCAGGAGTACTGCTCCTTCCCAAATCACCAGGAGCACACACTGTCCCAAAGGGCTTTTGGAGGGGAAGGGAAAAGGCGATATCCTGACTCCACGCTCTGTCAACTCTTCAGCAAGAACAGCTGGCTGGTTTGCATGGAGTAACTGAGATGCACCCTTTACAAAGATTTAGTTGTGGGTGTATTGCTGCTGCCGGCTCAGGTCATTCCAGAAGAATTCCCTCCTCCGCCCCCACCCCAGGCAGAATCCCTCCTGCTGTTCCCCTGGGGAGGAGGTTAGTGTAGTTCCACATATCTGAACAGCCTCCTGTGTAGGGTTGTTCAGATATGTTACGATCTTGGCATTCATGAGTAAGCTGTGCTTGCTATTGTTTTACATCATTACTGCACCGATAAGTGAGTTTTGCATCCTCTACCAGTTTTCAGTTATGTGAAGGAATTTTTATATAAAATGATTCCAAAACTTTTATTTTTTTAAAGATAAAGAGCCTAATGTTTTTACAATCCATTCCCTTGGTAAAAAAAACCCTGTAAAATCCAAACTGCATTTAATTGTACTATTTATTCAGAGTTCCTCTGAAAATTACAGCTGTGGTCTTCTGACAGCCATTCCGGAGATGTTGCTAAAATTAGGTTTAGAGGAACATACAAACGCAAATTGAAGAACTTAGGATATATTTTAAATAACACCTTATACCTAAAGCATGTCTTTTGTTCACATCTTGGAAATCAATAATAACAAATTCTGCCCACATTAGATCTGAGGTCTGAGTTATGTGTCAAAATCATCAGCTTTCCTGAAACTTTAATTTGACCTCATTACATCTGGGAAAGTTTAACCACAGCTTCAATTGAGATGAGCATCTCATAGAGCTGTTGTGTAAAATAAATCTATACAAGAGCAATAATTACATGTCTTCCTGTAATGGAAATTTTTGAATCTAACGATATTTCTTCAATATATATGTTATATTTAATCACTCAATCACAGTTAACAGTAGGGAAGCTTGGACTGCCTTTTTATAGCTGCTAGTGCTCCGATTGCAAAAATGATTTTTTAAAAATCATTGTTGGTTTATTTTGGATGGTGGAAAGACTTGCTTCCCTCCACTTATTGATTTTTTTTGGCCACATCTCCAGCACTTTCATAGACAACTGAGTTTTAGATTTTTAAATTGACCAGTAGCTAAATACAATCTTCATCATATGAGTCAAGAAAAATCAATTAATGAACCACATCTGCTGGACTGGCAGTTTAAATTTCTCACCCTTATGATAGCATGACCTCTGGAAAGGGTGGTGCTAAATTTTCATTAAAATAAGATTGGAAGTTCTATTTTCTTAAACAACCATTTTTTTCACCTGTTAGGTTCTTTTTCTGTAGTCTAGTCTATTCAAAATATATACAAAAAGCATTTAAGAGAAAACCTCTGACATATTTAAAATAAACATCCCAGAAAGCAAACTGGAAAGCTAAGCAGACACTGTAAATTACCTAATTTTGCATATTTTCAGATTGAAGAATTTCTTTCTATTCTAACACAATTTTAAAAGACAGCACAAGGATTAATATCAACCTTTATATTGATGTAGTTTCCTTTTATAAGAGGTTATCGAAGCATTTAAGAAACATTGTTAAATTTAACTTCACAACATGGGTGTGATGTAGGTAAGTATTGTTATCCACATTTTACTGCTGGGAAAGTAAGCCAGGAAGAGCTTAACACATGACTTACCCATGCAGAAAGCTTGTGATAGAGCTAGCCACTGAACCCATATTTCATTACTCCTAACTCTGTTCTTAACCATCATTTCCACTTGGTGCAACTGACTGATCCTGGAATCATTCTGCACCAGTCCAGGTGTCAAGGCCATTCTGTGTGCCAGATAGCACTAGTCTTATGGCCCATTGAAGTAGTGAGAGATTACCAAAGAAGGGCTGTTCTGTCCACATCCCATTTCTAGCGGTGATACTTCCTGCTCTAGCCACATGGAGGGGAGTGGTGTAGGAACATGCAAGAATCTCCTTACACAAGGAGATTTCTCCTGAGCACAGCTAAGCAAGCTTTCAGGCAGTTTTGCATAAAGCTTCCCTGATGCAGGACATAATCTGATCCATTTCTTCTGTTCCATTCTAGATCAATGAAATGCTGACTGCATGTTTATAGTTCAAGCAGCAAAACAAGAGTTCAGCCAGGTGTGTTAGATTATTTCTGAGGATTGCCAAACCAGGAAGCAAAGAAATGCTTTGTCACACCCGATGGTCGCTAGTGACATTGTTTCCATATTGCATATCCTTCATCCCAAGGTACAACTTCCAGAATAAAGAAGTGGCTCATGAAGAATTTACTGGTTGTCTGCACAGAGCTCACTGGTCACATTGGTTTCAATGGGAATTAGGCACTCAACTCTAGGGTCTCTGAAAATCCCACTAGGTGTCTATATGACTTTTTAAACATCTAAACACCTTGTATAGCTGACCCGTTGTGCTAGTTCCTTCTCTCTGTTTCTAGTTATTAAATTAGATTATTTTTTTGTATTGTTAGAAAAGGAAAATTAGGAAAGTAAAGAACAACTACGAACACAACTGATGTAGTTGCCACAGAGATGTTATAAGATTATGGATGGAAGAGGAGAGATCCATGAGACAGTCTATTAAACTGCTCTCCACATTAAAACATTCTGAGAACATCTTTCCTAAACTCTGAAATTACTTAAGTACCATCAAACCTGATAGTAACATAAAAGAAGGTTGTGACAACTGAGTTCTGGAAATCACCCTGGAGCAGTCAATTAATTGATAGTAAAAGGTAGAAATTAGTATTTTATCACATGGCTTTAATTTTCTTAATGCGTTTGTAGATCTCCTATTAATGCCAAATAGCAAAACATTTAAAGTCACCCTAAAAGAAGTAACCACCCCTGTTAAGGCTGATTTCCCCACTCTGGCATTTCAAGTTCAGAAGGCGGGGGCCCCCAAGGATTCTAAAAATTAATGCTGGCCACTCGAGGATTGTATTAAACTCCCAAGGTTACAGTTTCTCTCTAACCTTGGATGGGTAGATGTTTCCACCACCCAAGTGCAAAACCCCCCTTTTTGGAACCCAGGAAGGCACACTTGGGAATTCCTTCCTGTGGGGTACCCTCAAGCCCTTTCACCCCTCCCCCCCATGATGTTGCACCCCATAATGCTTTATAGAAATATGCTTATGAGTGTAAAGATGACATAACTGGAATATGTTTTATGCTAGATATGCCATGTAACATATCTTTGCATAGGTTATGATCTACTAAATATATTTATCCTATTTGTATGCATGTATCATTTTTGTATCTGAAATTATAAGCGTCGGCTCTATGCTTGTATTTAAAGTGTTTGCTGTAGGAAGTACATAAGGCAGATTTGGTCAACATAGCGTGAAGGGGTTATTCAAGTAATTGGGAGTACTTAACTAACAATGGACTTTGGGAGATTCCAATCTACATCTGAGCTTTCCTGGGAACATTTAAACTAACATGTAAACAATGGCATCAGCCTGCAAAAAGCTGAATCATTCATAAACATGTGACTTGCCTAGGTGGCTAGAGACCCCATCTTGTGGCTGTGATGTTGCACAAGAGAGAGAATATAAAAGACCCTGGAAACAGCTGGCTCAGAAGATAGCTTCTCCACCCCAAAGAGATGCCTGAAAGAAACTGGAACAAAGGACAGTAACTATGGGGGTGTGAGTGATTGCTGGACCCAGACTAGGAGGAAGTCTAGTCTATAAAAGAAACTTACTGGAAAATCTCTGAGGGTGAGATTTACCTGCGTTTAGTTTCCTACTGTATTAGGCATAGACTTGCGTGTTTCATTTTATTTTGCTTGGTAACTTACTTCGTTCTGATTGTTATTACTTGGAACCACTTAAATCCTACTTTTTATATTTGATAAAATCACTTTTTACTTATTAATTAACCCAGAACAAGTAATTAATTCCTGGGGGAGCAAACAGCTGTGGATACCTCTCTATCAGTGTTATAGAGGGCGAACAATTTATGTGTTTACCCTGTGTAAGGTTTATACAGAGTAAAGTGAATTTATTTGGAGTTTGGACCCCATTGGGAACTGGGTATCTGTGTGTTGGAGACAGGATCACTTCTTAAGCCATTTTCAGTTAAACCTGAAGCTTTTGGGGGATGTGGTTCAGACCTGGGGCTGTGTTTGTAGCAGGCTAGAGTGTCTGGCTCAACAATGCAGCGTACTGAATTCCCAAGCTGCCAGGGAAAATGGGCTCAGAGGTAGTCCCAGCACATCAGGTGGCAGTCCCAAGGGGTTTTCTGTGACCCAACCTGTCACACCCCCCTCTGGGGAAGAGCTGAGACAGAAAACAAAGGAAATTAGCTGTTGCTCACAGCTAATTAAATAACATATGCACAAATCTCTCAGGACACCCAAAATCCAATCCTGTTTTTTAAAAAGGTAAATTTTATTAAAAACAAAAAGAAAGAAAATACATCTGGAACTTAGGCTTTTGCTAGATTTTAAAAACCCACTTACAAAAATTAAACATCAAGAATAACCTTCTTGACGTCCAGCTTAAAGGTTACAAGCAAAACAAAAGCATTTGGGGTTAGCACGGAGGACTACACAAGCCAACAAGAAATAAACAGCAATAAACCTAATCGCATCTTTGTAGACATTTTCTGATTTATGAGGCGGTTTTAGATATGATCTGATGATTTCCATACCTGACAAAAAGCTTTTTACAGTATAGTCCTAGCCCTGTCTCTGCTCTTTCCCCTCTTTCTGGAGAACAACAACAGAACAGAAAAAGGGAAGTTTTCCCCAATTTTAAAAATTTCTATCCTTCTCATTGGCTCTTTTGTCAGGAGTCCACTCCCTCCCTTTACCTGTGGACTTTTTAACCCTTTACAGGTAAAGCAAGTAGAGAACAGCTACTAGGAGGGATTTTATAGCTAGCTGGCTGGTTGGGTGTCCATAAAAGGGAGCTACCCACCCCCTTCATTTATCACAACCCCATATATTTATAAACCTGCCTCTTTGGTGCCTGAAATACAAACTGAGTAACAGTGATAAACAAAAGACTTGAAAATTTTCCCACTCCCTATGAATATCAATTTAGTCTGGATTGAGTTTTAGCCAGGTGCACCTCATTCATAAAAGCATTGGTTGGATAGTACTGCAACCCATTCCACTGTCTGATGTCCCAAGAGTAAATCCTTGCATCACCTCATCGGGGACACCCATAGGTGAAGATGATTGAGTACCCAGAGTACTCTTTGGTTTCATCTCCAGCAATGAGAATCGCCATTGAAGAACACACATGCATTGTCACAAGTGGTCACAGCTTTGTCATCAGTATCCAAAGAGCATTAGTATCACAGACAGCTGATCAAAATTGTCAAGGGCAAGCTTGAGTGAAAAAATGAGGAAGGCCCATTAGTCAATTAATATCCCATTGTAAAGGAAGGTTATTGACTAATATGGAGTTAACCAAGTTAGATAGTTTCATAGATTCATAGATTCATAGATTCCAGGGCTGGAAGGGACCTCGAGAGGTCATCGAGTCCAGCCCCCTGCCCTCATGGCAGGACCAATTACTGTCTAGACCATCCCTGATAGACAGTTATCTAACCTACTCTTAAATATCTCCAGAGATGGAGATTCCACAACCGCCCTGGGCAGTTTATTCCAGTGTTTAACCACCCTGACAGTTAGGAACTTTTTCCTAATGTCCAACCTAAACCTCCCTTGCTGCAGTTTAAGCCCATTGCTTCTTGTTCTATCCTCAGATGCTAAGATGAACAAGTTTTCTCCCTCCTCCTTATGACACCCTTTTAGATACCTGAAGACCGCTATCATGTCCCCTCTCAGTCTTCTCTTTTCCAAACTAAACAAACCCAATTCCTTCAGCCTTCCTTCATAGGTCATGTCCTCTAGACCCTTAATCATTCTTGTTGCTCTTCTCTGGACCCTCTCCAATTTCTCCACATCTTTCTTGAAATGCGGTGCCCAGAACTGGACACAATACTCCAGTTGAGGCCTAACCAGTGCAGAGTAGAGCGGAAGAATGACTTCTCGTGTCTTGCTCACCACACACCTGTTAATGCAGCCCAGAATCAAGTTTTCTTTTTTTGCAACAGCATCACACTGTTGACTCATATTTAGCTTGTGGTCCACTATAACCCGTAGATCCCTTTCTGCCGTACTCCTTCCTAGACAGTCTCCTCCCATTCTGTATGTGTGAAACGGATTGTTCCTACCGAAGTGGAGCACTTTGCATTTGTCCTTATTAAACTTCATCCTGTTTACCTCCGACCATTTCTCCAATTTGTCCAGATCATTTTGAATTATGACCCTATCCTCCAAAGCAGTTGCAATCCCTCCCAGTTTGGTATCATCTGCAAACTTAATAAGCATACTTTCTATGCCAATATCCAAGTCGTGATGAAGATATTGAACAGAGCTGGTCCCAAAACAAACCCTTGCAGAACCCCACTTGTTATACCTTTCCAGCAGGATTGGGAACCATTAATAACTACTCTCTGAGTATGGTTATCCAGCCAGTTGCGCACCCACCTTATAGTAGCCCCATCTAAGTTGTATTTCCCTAGTTTATTGAAAAGAATATCATGCGAGACCGTATCAAATGCCTTACTAAAGTCTAGGTATACCACATCCACCGCTTCTCCCTTATCCACAAGAATCGTTATCCTATCAAAGAAAGCTATCAGATTGGTTTGACATGATTTGTTCTTTACAAATCCATGCTGGTTATTCCCTATCACCTTACCACCTTCCAAGTGTTTGCAGATGATTTCCTTAATTACTTGCTCCATTATTTTCCCTGGCACAGAAGTTAAACTAACTGGTCTCTAGTTTCCTGGGTTGTTTTTATTTCCCTTTTTATAGATGGGCACTATATTTGCCCTTTTCCAGTCTTCTGGAATCTCTCCTTTCTCCCATGATTTACCAAAGATAATAGCTAGAGGCTCAGATACCTCCTCTATTAGCTCCTTGAGTATTCTAGGATGCATTTCATCAGGTCCTGGTGACTTGCAGGCATCTAACTTATCTAAGTGATTTTTAACTTGTTCTTTTTTTATTTTATCTTCTAAACCTTCCCCCTTCCCATTTGCATTCGCTATGTTAGGCATTCCCTCAGACTTCTCAGTGAAGACCGAAACAAAGAAGTCATTAAGCATCTCTGCCATTTCCAAGTTTCCTGTTACTGTTTCTCCCTCCTCACTGAGTAGTGGGCCTACCCTGTCCTTGGTCTTCCTCTTGCTTCTAATGTATTGATAAAAAGTTTTCTTGTTTCCCTTTATTCCTGCAGCTAGTTTGAGCTCATTTTGTGCCTTTGCCTTTCTAATCTTGCCCCTGCATTCCCGTGTTGTTTGCCTATATTCATTCTTTGTAATTTGTCCTAGTTTCCATTTTTTATACGACTCCTTTTTATTTTTTAGATCTTGCAAGATCTAGTTAAAGTTTCTATAGTTATTCTGTCTTCATGGAAAAGAAATATGAAAATCTGTTATTAAAAGTCTGGGTTAGAAGTATATTATTACTAAAGTGCAACATCCAGCAATAATTATTTAATAGACTATGGAGATGGGCTCAAACTATGATGTGTGGAGCCAGATCTGAGCAGTTCCCATGTTCAAGGCTCTTCAGATCTATGGTTCAGGTTCAGGCTCATCTTTAAACAATGCATCAATTTTCAGATTTTGTCTTGATCCCCCTAAAGATCCAACACACAAGCCATCCACCTATTCACACAAATACCCCTCTCCCTCAAAAAACAGGCAAACAAGTTTTGTAAAACTGATGTCAAGAACCCCTCACTTACGATCATAAGGGGAGAAGCACAGAAAAGGGCTTCAGGGTAACTGTCAGAGAACTATGTTTTTTATTTTAAATTGGAAACTTTTTTGTTCAGAACCTCAGACAGAAAAATCAATAGTCACATTCCATTGCAAGGTTAACGAGTAACAGATATATATTGTTTGTATTTTTTTCTGTGAGGTCAATAGGTTAATTACACAAGTAAAAAAATATAAATTGTCTAGGGACTATTTAGCTGTATAAATAAACAAAGTATCTTGCAAAGTGTATTACATGTCCATGCAATTTATTCTTCTTCATTCTGTCTTACTGCTGAAAGAGCAGTAGGGATTTTTACTGCAATTTCACATGCTTTCTGCTTGGGCAAGTCTGCAGACTCAGTCATTTGTATTTGAAGTTGATTAGTATGAAGTCAGAGAGTTCATCTAAAAAAAAAGTTCGGAGAGTATTTTGCTTAGGGGCAGAGGGAAGGAAACAAATATTTCTGCAGATATGTTGCCTTTAAAACATTCCCTAAAATGTACAACTATTTGTGTGGTCAGATAGGAAAGACAAATTCACAATTGTTTATACTATACTAATGTAAACGTGGCCTCAGATGCCAAGCAACTAAAGTTAATTAATGCAATCCTTGACCAGCTTTGATCAGAACAAGTTACTTGTCTCCTCCTTTCATAAAAAAATGTAATCTATAAATACCATAGATGTTTCATCTGAATCTATAGAATGATAAACGGATAAACATTTTGTGGTGAAAAGGATTTTGCGTATGTAAAGAGATTCTGAGAAACAATGAGACTGATCTTTCTATGGAGAGATACTATCAAAAATGTGCTAGTAATTTTAATTTCAAAGGAGTATTATCTAGAGTTACACCCAAAGAATAGATTGAGTTCCCTTCCGGATACCAGTAGGGGTGCTTAGTGCATGCTAGCGTGCACACTGATCGAATTTTCAGTTTGCCCTAAGAGTTACCTTAACTAAATTCAAATCAGCTTTGTTCAGAGCACTAACACTGCTGCTAAAACTTAGAACTGAATAAATTTCCCCTTGCCTTAAGGCTCCAATTAAGCCAATTTAAATATATCCACTGAATGCCAGTGCTAATTCCTTTCTCAAAGGGATCATGGATGCCAGCCCAAAGTATCAGACAAGAGACAGACGTATAGTCAGTTTTCAGTGTTGTTGTAGCTGTGTTGGTCTTTCTATAGTCAGTTCACACACAAAACTGATGAATCTCTGCACTAATACTCCCCAAAGAGAACAAGGACACCTAAACTGGTTTAGGGTCACCGAATACAATAATTTGCCATGATTTACCAGTTGTTTCAGTCTCTTCCGCCATCAGAAGATGTTTCAGTAAAAGATATTACCTCACTCACCTTGTTTCTCTCATATGCTGGGACCAACATAACTACAAGAACACTGCAAACCATAATTTGTCCTGCTAGAATCATAGTTTCCTCAAATTTATTCAAATTCAAAATTATTCAAGTCTGCCAAAGAGGTTTGGGAGCATATGTCCACATTGGAAATCAGTGAGATTTGTTTTCCTAAGTAGCTTAGATGCTTTTGAAAATCTCCCCCAAATGTTTTTGGAATATACTGACAGATCAGGTTGAAGCTGATGCTCTTTTTCTCTTGCCCTTGCAACTACTCTACTATGACAGGAGGAAACTGGTAGTGATCCCTATTTAGGTTGCCTAAAATTTTTCAGTCTAAAAGATTCCTGAGACTGTTATTTAAGAGGCTTTAACATCTCCAGTGTTTGCAGTCAGCCTTTAAAATTCAGAAGGAGGAATCCTTGGGCTATGGAACTGTCTTTTCTTTGTTTCAGGAAATTTTATTCATGTTTGGTATGAGAGATAAACTCTTAACAGTTGACATTTCCCTACTGCTGCATGCATTCCTCAAGAAAGTTTGGGAGCATGCCAAAGTCATAACAGAACATGAACGTTCTAAGGCTGCACCCATGCTGCTCCAACTTATAACCATTGTCACTGCAGTGGAAACACTTGGAAGCTTTGAAATGGCTGTAGCTGGTTGAGAGGAAGCTAAGCCAGGCTTCCTCCCTGAGCATCTTTCTCCTCAAACTGCCTCAGCAGCCCATCCCCTCCTGTTGTGGCACCAAATGGAGCAGGAGATCCCCCTTCCATCCAAGCAGAAAGGAACAAAGATAAAGCGAGCACACCAGAAGAAACTCACCTACACTTTGGACCTAGCACATGGTCCAGTAACTCACCCCCCACACATAGGCACCAAATGGGACCAGCCCTTCAAGGTTGATGGGAGAGAGAGAGATCTGGGCTGAAGCTCCCAGTGAACAACTCCCAGGACTCAGCACATGGTGCCAGTGGGTGAGGTACTGGTTTGGGAATCAGGGAGCTGGATTCTATTCCTAGTCCACCACTGATCTGGTATGTGAATTTAGACAAGTCACTTCATATCTCTGCTACCATTTTCCCTCACATCCTTTGTCTCTCATCTAATTACAGTGTAAACTCTGAATCAGGTGTGATCTCCTGCTGCATGTTTGTGTAGTGCCTAGCATAGTCAGGGCCCATTTTGATTGGGCATGTAGGTGTTACTATAATACAAATACGATGCATTTACGTTCTGAAAAATAACTCAGCAAAGCAGCAGCTTGGGGTTCCATATTTATTGTCTCTCAACTGCTTCCGCATAAATGTTATACAGTTAGTAAGTATAAAGATGTCGGATCAAATTCAGCTGATATTAGTGAAGTCACTCCAGGTTTACAATAGTGTAACTGAAAGCTAAATCTACTCCTCCCTGTCCCAGTTAGCTGTCCAACTTCAACCTAGCAGGTATAAGTCAAGCAGTGTGTTCTCTCTGGCTCATAGCATCACAATCAATAACACAGACTCTATAAGCTAAATTGTGCTCTGACACCTGTGTAAACTCTATTGGCTTCCGTGGAAGGTGTACAGGTGTTACTGATGAAAAAATAATATCTCTGCCACTGGAACGTACTTAACTGTTTTGTGCCAATGAACAAGCCAGAAGAGAATGCAGCTTACTGTCCCCTGTAGCTGTTTTGCGGTGTATGGGTACAATAGAATAATATTTTTTAAAAACGGTATAAATCTGAATATACACAGAATGTGTTGATCTGTTGAAGAAGGCGGTCACTTTTCAGAATCCAATAGCACTTGAAGATATGTTAAATCTTGACTTTTGTAGTTTAAACTTTTTTGTATTTATTACTCCATCAAAGGACTCTTGTTAATTACAGTGATGTATGTGGATTGGCACCAGCCATCTATGCATATTACCCTGTTTCTCATAGACATTCATTGCTAGATGGATGCTAATTGCACAGCTGCCTGTCTCTTTTATGGCCTGAGCCATATTGTTTGTGTTATTTATATCAAGCAAGTATTTTCTGAATCAGTTATGTCCTCCTGTTCAAAGGAACTCTATCAAATCCTTTATGGTAAAAATTCACATATCTTCAAAGCCATATGTTTTCATAGTGAATATGGCCCTTATCCAAAATAGGCCTAGTCCTACAGTCATTATATCCACGTGTTTCCCATTTAAGTCAACGGGGGATGCAGAAGATCCTTACTTCTGAAAATCAGGCTATTTTTATTTAGGGCTTGTCTACACAGCGCTACAGTCTGAACCATTGTAGCACACTCTAAGCCCTTGTCTGCACAGCAAAACAAAGTCTAAGTTAGGCTGATGTACAGTAATTGCTGCTGTTTTTTACGTCCACACTAGCTCCTTCTGTCAGCGGTGTGTGTCCTTACCAGGAGTGCTTCCACTTATGTAACTGACAGTGTGGGGCATTGTGTACCATTGACAGCCCGGAGCCCTGCTGCCACTTCCCAGTGAGGGATTGGAGGGGAGTGGAAGGAGAGCCTGAGCCCAGCCACCACCTAGTGAAGGATTGAGGAGTGTGGGGGAAGAAAGCCTGAGCCGAGCCACTGCCGGGACTTGGGGTCCCAATCCCCCAGCCAGTCCTTCACTGGGAAGCGGCAGCAGGGCTCCAGTGGTGGGACTCCAGTGGTGGGGCTGACAGCCAACAGAAGACGTAAATAATGCAGTGTCTACACAGACACTGCATCACCCTGACTACATTGACCTAAGCGCTACGCCTCTGGTGGAAGTGGAGCTATTAAGTCGATGTAGTGGGCGACTTACATTGGCAGGAGCACCATTGTAGTATAGACACTTACAGATACCTTATGCCAACCTAACTCTGACCAGGCCTAGGTGTTGCACTCGAACTGCCTAATGTAAAACCTGCAGGTGAAACTAAAAGGTACCTAGGTCATATTAACATAGGCTTGTTTGAAAAGAGACTGCATCAACACAAACCCAGTGCCTTTTAGTTCATACCTGCAAAGTCTAGCTGGGATAGTTAGAGAGCAACACACTAGAGTGCTCTACAATACACCAGCATGTAGTCCAGAGTGCAGCACTGTGTAGAAAAGTCCTTAGGAACAGAGCTGGGCAAAGTTATTTGGACAAACCTTTTCCCCCATCCATAAAAACTGCAGATTTGGGTCCAATGAAAAACATTTCCTGAATTTGTGTTGAATTTGCCAAAGTGTTCTGGACTATTT
Organism: Macrochelys suwanniensis; assembly: GCA_033296515.1. NCBI lineage: Eukaryota > Metazoa > Chordata > Testudines > Chelydridae > Macrochelys > Macrochelys suwanniensis. The sequence continues at coordinate 83,058,517 of CM065779.1, forward strand.
TTCCCTCACAAGAAAATTAAAATATTTCAACGTTTTTGAAACTGTTTTGATTTTTGAATTCAAAAGTACTTTAATTTTGAATTTTATTTCAATTTTATAAAAGGGCAAAAAAATCTCAAGAAAAAAAACCCATTGCTTCACTTAAAATGAAGTGTTTCTGACTTTTTCAGCTCACCAGAAATATTTGGTTTTGGACACAAAACCAAAACAAAAGACCACCCTAAAACAGTTGTTTAAACAGTTCTAATTTGGAGACTAAATATAAGTTTAGGAGTCTAATTTTAGACACCCAGGTTTGAACATTTTTGTCAAAGTGTTTTTCTTAAAAATAACAAGTCAGGCTATCGAGGGTCTTCACTTTATTTAGATACAAAAAGAGAAGTTCAAAAGTTTTAAGGTAAAAAATCTTTTTTAATTATTCTATTTAGACATATATCTGATGACCATCATAGTACTATGGGAGTGAGGACTACGGAAAATATACTGTCTAAGTGTGATGTCTTCACTATCATTTTCAAAGGAGGAAGGGAAGGTAGGGATAGTTACAGACTTACAGGCATTTACAATGTTTGCCTAGAGGATTTTACACTGCCTGTTGAAGCTTAAACTGTGGCATGTAACATCTGTAACCAAAGGTGGAGGGGTTTTTTTTGACGGAATCCCTTGGTGCCTTATGTAGCTCCATAGGGCAAAAAGCCAGTCCGTGCCTGCTTAATTGCTCTTGTCAATTAACTGACATTAAATGGAGTCTAGTTGGTTGGTCTCTAAGGAGGTGATTCAGGCCCATTCACTTTCCTGGTAGACTGGTGGAAATCACATAAATGCTATGGTTAACTTAGACTGGATTTTACCATCAAGGAAAGCAGAGATGGACTAAAGGATCAGTGCTGATCTCCCGTACACCAATTTTCAGCATATGTAACCCCACTCACTTCAATGGAGATACTATTGATTTAGATCTGTGTAAGGGCAGAATCAGGCCTTAATTCTGTGGAAGATTATGCAATTGTTTAAAAATTATTTATTGCATTTTCTCAGACACCCTTCAATCTCCTTCGCCTTTCAACCACGCTGTACTGAGACTATGGGTGAAATCCTGGCTGCACTGAAATCCATGGGGCCAGGATTTCACCCTATATTTTTGCTGGTATTTTCCACTGGCTGTAATGAGACAAACCTTAAGTAAGAGAGCATAAAGAGATCTATTGTACTAAGACTCGGCAAGAACAATAACTTTAAAATAATGTAAAATATTTTCAGAAGTCATCCACAAAGGAACTATAGTTTTTTGGGGAAAGAAATATTTGTTTCTTTTTAAGGGGTCTTCATGGCATATTTAACTGGATGAAAAAAATACTTTCTCCACACAATCTTAAAATAATAATTAATACTAAACCTACATTCATAATCAGAGCAAATCTGTCACTACATAACAACCTGTCATATCATTACTATAGCGGTGTATAACTGATATGAAATCTCTAGAATAAGAACTACTTTATCATAGCAGACATTAGTTTCTACTTGATTAAACTAGCTTGAAGTCATTCATTAAATCTGATTTTTTTAATTACAATTGATCTATGCAAAAAAATCAACAGGAAAATATCAAACATTCTAAGAAGGAAATAATATGTAGTATTGGTATGTTGACATAGAAACAGGATATAATCCACTTCATCTTCTTTGGGACTAGTCAAAAGCTGAAATTTCTCTGCATTGTGATGATCGTATGTCTGTTCCTTGTGGCTTTCTACCTCTTCTGGCTCCAGTAGTTTCTCCATTCTTTAAATGGGATTGACCTCAGGCTTTGATGTCATTGCCCAAGACAAGTCAGACAAACTGTAGAATGTATAGAGATTTTGTTTAGTTAGGCAAGATTTAGTAGCTTCAGTTTCAGATACCAGCCAAATAGAATATCCAAGGGGCATTCTCATTACTAATATAATAAATTCACATAAATGCAGAGACTAGATTAGTCATAAGGCTCACAAACCTCATTGTTTAAACACCCTGTGAACAGGAAATCTCACAAACCTTATGTCACCACATAGTTCCCTGTTAACCTTTCCTCCCTTTTTCCTTTGCTCTCCTTGACATAGGTATGTCCTCTAGAATTGCTGCTAAAACCAGACAGAAATAAGGTAATGTGCCACCAGGCTCCCCTGTAGCAGCACTTTTCAAGGGAAAGGGCACAGCTATTTGGTACCCTATACTCTGCTTGTGAGTCAGCAAGATCATGGCATAGGGTGAGCTGTATATGGCTGGCTCTGCTATGGAGATTCCTTCCTCAGAAACATCTCTTCTTCCCCATGGACATCACCTCCTCCCAGAAACACCTCCTGAGCATACTTACTTCCCTCATGAGACGTGTGTTCATGTGTCCTCCCCATGTATGACATCAGGACTAGTTTAATGCCTTTGCTGCTCCCTTTGAGAATCCTGTCCTCCCATGAATCCTGTACACTCTGAATACCTAAGTCCCTTACATAACCCCCCATTTCATAAATATTCTTTCTACCCCTGCATTATACATTGAATTCCAATGTATTGCTTTACACCATGCATGTTTCCTCCATATTAGAACTACCTCCCACACACCATGTGTGATCCACCATGAGACACAGCCTTGACCCCACACCATGCCTCCTCCCACTATGAAACACTTGTTCAGGTAAGTTCAGGTAACACCATGAGGTGCAAACAACTGTCTGTGCTCCATGCCCACATGACACTTAGTCTTCTGCCATGCCTGTTCTTCTTGTCAAACAATTGCCTTTATTTTCTCCCCATAACAAGAAAATTGTTACTACCCTTATGACATAAATACTCCTCCCACTACAAAGAGGTACTATGAGTCCACAAATTCACTTTCTCCCCATGCAAAATTCTCATTATGAGGCAATCTTTCTATATATATATGTGCCCCACAACCTGCACAATCTTCTGTACGACAACTAGATACTCAATGGGAATGAAAAGGAGAAAAACAGTCTTTCCTTTTCTGCCAGAATGAGAGCGGTTACAAGACAAGTACTCTTTCATAAGTTATATCTGGTCAAAGCTGATAGATGTTGAACCACTGTGGTAGACAGGAATTCTATTTGCTAACTCTCTCTAAATTAAATTGGAACTGGAAGGCAAGTGTACATTTATACAAGAGTGAATTGGAGATTACCTTTATAGGAGATCTGTCACAAGGTATTATTTGAATATCTCTAAATGCTAGAAAAAGTCTAAATATATAATTTCATGAATGCACCTTTATTTTTCAGCCTTTATTCTTTGATACTTAATTTATATTTGGGCTGGATGAAAATCAAGAATTCCATTTCATAAATATATGAGGTTTTTTATTAAAAAAAAAAACAAAAAACCTTGAGAGAGCACACAGAGATAAAACACTCTGAAATAGCCAGAGGCCCGGAGGTTAGAGTCCTCACTTGTGATGTGGGAGATACTGGTTTAAGTCCCTGCTATTTTTCTCACTGACCAAAAATTCCATCCTGTAGCTGGGAAGTCTTCCTGATGAAAATTGTTAAAAACTAATATTGCTGTGGGGAAACAAAGTATTCTGACAAATTAGTATTTTCTAATGAAAATGTTTAACTGAAAAATTCCTAACCAGCTCTCTTTCTCTAACATGAGTTATGCAGATCATCCCCAAATAACAAGTATCAAGTTTAGTTTCAGATTGTATTCCATAGGAGTTTATCAGAATAAGGATTGAGTAGAACCTGAGGGAGAACTTTGGGATCTGGTCCATTGATTTTAGATACTTTTTGGCTTTACAGTTAGGCAAACTTTTAGCTTTGGATATTCAGGTCAATTCAGCTCAGCATCACCTTGTGCTTTGCTTTAAAGACAAAATTAGTGTTTCCTGGCTGCAAAAGAAATAAAACTTCAAGGTTTCCACAAGCCAGGAACACTGAACAAGGTGATACACAACCCTATAAGTAGGTGATTTGTATCACAGCCACTAAATCTGAACGTGAAACAGAAGTAGCAAGAAAGCAGAGGGAAAATGTTTCCCAAAGAGCAAAGAAGCAGGTGAGTCATTTTGTAGAACTGTATGAGCAATTCACAAAATAATGTTTTTAATGGGTAAATCCCTCATGTTAGTGAGTTGTCCAGATACAGCCTGAGTTTTTTAATTGGTTTGCTATTCAAAGTTGTTCAGACAATTTTTTGGTGCAAACCAATTGCAACCAATGGATTGCTTGCAAACTGTTCACTGCAAATGTTCCTCCAAGAGTTTGGTATCTGTATTGAGACTGGACATCTAAGTCACATAACTCTGACAACCAGGGAAGAGGAAAGTGCCTCACATTTATAAATTATTTCCACTTCTGTCTGAAATGATTTTCATTGCATGATAACTGAGATTCAGTTTATGAGCCCAGAATTTGTCAAAGGGAATTTGCCCGTCTTTAAATTTTGCAATTGCTTATCCAAGCTTTTTGAAGTTTACATATATGTTGTTGTTGTTATATTTCATCTTTTTAGATAAAATATTTACTGGTGAAAAGATTGATTTCAAAGAAAAATAGGCATAAGTGGAGAGTAGCAGAACCTCATACAGCACTGTATATCACACTGGAAAATTCCCTCAACATTGACTTAGAAGAAAGAGAGCTATTTAGTGAATCAAACATCACTATGGATTTTCTTATACATCTCCCAACAGGTTAATGATCTAATGTCACCTTGCCTAGTTTTGAGATCTCACAAATTATGTTACTGCAAACTGCAGGACTGCAAAACCTGGACCAGATTCTGACATTTTATTCAAACTAAGTAGCACCTTACTCCACAAACAGTCCCATGTGGGACTATTTGTGGAGTCAGGTACTAGTCAATGTGAGTTGATGTATTGCTGTTTTCACATGTACTGAGTCTTAACATTGGAAAGAAATTAATTTTCTAACACTACAACATAGCTTCAAAGTTAATGTTTTTTGGAAAACCAAGAACAAATTGAAGTATCATTTCAAACAATGCCTTTGTGAGTAAACAGATTCAGTGACTTTTGCATACACATTTAGCTGCATTTCCTGTAACAAAACAATTAGGTGTTATATTTTCATCCACATTAAACTCAGGGCACCATTCATATAAGATAAATAAGCATTTACTGCTGAGTAAAGAGTGTATAGCCAGAAATCATCTAAGTGTGAAAGTTCATATTTTGATAGCCAGCTACTTTTTAACGAATATTTAAATGAATCTGTTAGATAGCTGTGATTTCACTTAAACATTTATTTATTTGTAAGCAGGGTCTGAATGAGCTCTCCCTTGGCATCTAGTAATGAACTTCGGGAAAAAAGACTTCAGGACCAGACCGTATTTAGAGTGAATACACCTATTCTGCCTAGATATTCAGCAGACAGAGCTGTGTTGCCAAAGTGATCAATTTTGGCTCCTGTTTGGTTACAATTACAAACAACTTTTTAGTACTGAATACAGTGGCATGAAATGTTGCTATCCTTACTGTATGAGTAGAGGGCAGCAGATCTGGGCCTAGCCTGCCTTGATTGAGGGGGTCACCCTTGACTGAACTGCGCTCGTGAAGCAGGGTTTGGGATGGCAAATCCCAGTCAGAAAAGGAGAACGGACAACTTCTTCCGCCCTGTCTCTTACCCTTCCCTCCTGCTCTTCCCCCATTCCGTCCCCATCCCACCTCTTCCCCCAGCAACCCCGCACTCCCCGACAGCGGCGGGAAGCGGAGCAACCTGGCCCGAGCCCACTCTACTCTGAGAGCTCCCAGTTGCGTTGCTCCGCTTTCCACTGCTGATGAGTTCGGGGAAAGGACGCCCTCCGCACTCACCGGTGGCAGGAAGCGGAGCGACGTGGCCCCAGCCCGCTCTGCTTCCCTTGCCCCGGCCCCAGCCATGTCGCTTGGGTTGGGGAAAGGGCCGCTCCCGGCTCTCACCGACGGTGGGAAACGGAGCACTGCGGCTGGGAGCTGGCGGAGTGGAGCTGTCTGGGGCCGGGCTGCTCCACTTCCCGTCACTGCCAGTGAGTGTGGGGGGGACCCCCTCCCCCAAACCTCCTCTCCTGAGCGACACAGTTGGGGTCAGGGCAAGGGAAGAGGAGCGGGCTCCTCCCAGCCCCCTGTTAATCCCCCAAGCCACTCTGGGCCTGTGGGGCCCCCCAAAGCACCCCCCACAGCTCCTGCATCCCATACCCTGGGGGGAAGAGGCCTGGGGCCCCACACAGCCCTGCCATGGCCGGGGGGGGGGGTTGTGTAGGTCACCCAAATGGCTAGGGATGGCCCTGTCCCCACTAACTGCTGAAATCACTCAAAGATGAGTTAAGAGGTGGGACCACAACACATTACAGAAAATGCAGCACATTACAACACATGCAACACATTACAGAAGCTGCTGGCAGCAGAGAAAGCAACAGCACAGCAGCCACACGCAGTGGAGCGAGTGATGGCATGGTGGCAACAACAAGCAGCAACGCCGAGTGAACAACCAGGTGGCAGCAGCTGAGGCGCTGTGTGATGCCTTCCCTCTGCCCCCGCCCCAAGGTGGGAGGCCGCTGCACCTCTGAACTCTGGATCTTTGCTGACTAAGGACAGCAACTGTGAGTGGGGTCAGATGGAGGGAGAAGGGAGTAGCATGTAAAAGGAACATTTGTCGGACTTTCACACTGCAAAGTGAGAAACTGAGGCAAAAACCGCTGCCCAACATACGCTGCGGTGGGTCTTTTGCTCATGGTCATATGCTTTCGAAGCATGGTTGTGGTGTTTTCCCAAATCAATGGTGGGTTCCTTTTCCCTTTTTTTAAATTAAAAGTTGTCTTTGTTATACAGAGACTTAGTGCTTGAGAGAGGGGAAGTATTGCCTCCTAGAGGCACCCAGAGGTGGTATTTAATTTTCTCACAGGTGGAGGCTCAAGTGGGTTCTGTGTTGTATTGTTAAGAGGAACCCCTAGCTATTGAACCCGGCTCTTGTTGCTGCTGACTCCAGCTGACAGAAAGGTTGCATATTAATTAATGTATTTTATTAGTATTATTATTAGGGTAGCTCCAGGGGCAACCAAGAACAGTCCCCACCATAGTAGGTGCCTCAGCAAGAGACAGTCCCTGCCCCAAAGAGCTGACCATGTAGACAAGAGAGAGTAAGGGTAGGGGTAAGAGGTACAGCACACAAGCAGAATGATAATGGCTTCAAACATCACATTAATTGTACAAACTACCAGCACGGTCGTGTAATTATGTTTATATATCTATATATCTATATAGCTATATAGCTATCTATCTATCTATCTATATACACACTGTGATAGGTTTAGTTCCTTCTTTCTGAGCTATGCAAAGGGAAGAGGACTGAACACTCAGGCTTGACTCTCAATACAACCTATAGAAAAGTCATTGGATAAAAATTTCAAAAACTTCCACGTCCCACCCCCAGAAGTAGTTTAACCAGTTAGGGCCAATCCACCAAGGACATTCAGGTGCTCAAAGATGCAGACAGGCACCCAATGGGATTCCTCAGAAATTCCTATGTATTTTATGCACCTAGCTCCTATTGTAATCAATAGAAAATCCTGCTAGGTGTCCATCTGCATTTTTTCTGCTTTTGTCATTTCAGTGGCAAGGCTTCTGAGAGTGCAAATATCTTCATAAAAACTATACTGTAGGATTTGCAGAATGGTTTAAAATTGTTCTGTATACCAGCTAAACCAGATAGTGGCACATTGACTCAGGAGAATTGGGATGGCTCAATAAAACAGCTTTGTCATAATGGAGGCTGAAGATGTACGTTCATTGTTTTTCTGTGCTGCACTTCTGAACACAATATGGCCCTGATCCCCCAAGTTGCTCGGTATGGATCGATCCCTGCACCTGCATGGAGCCCCAATGCAGTAAGTGGCATCCTGTGGAGGTACAGCATTCAAGTATCAAAACTTGGATCAAGTATTTAATATCAATTTCTACTGTCCATGCCAGAGCAGGATTATTTCTATAGCAATTCTAGATGGACAAGGATAGTTATAGAAGTCAGTGTGAATAAACCAATTTGCATTTCAAAAGTAGATGAGAATCACATTGGTTACAGAAATATAGTTTGGTGAGGGGAAAACCAACAAAGCAGTTTGCTAAGAGTAACACACTGACTATTGCTGCTGTCTTGCTGTTCTTGTTCTAAACGGATGAAGCAAATAAGCATCACATGCCGCTTCTGACTATTTACCATGGTACCCTCTAATAAAAGACTGAGCACTTCTATTAAAGTTCTGTTTTACTCAGTCTCATTTTATCTGGACTATCAGAACATGTAGGAAAACACTTCAGGGTCAGGGCTATCTAGAAACCTTCACATACACAATTCAGCAACAGTGGTTATAACTGTTCACCGGTGCAAGAAGGAGGTACACAATAAGGAGATTCAACCTTTCAAAGTCACGATTCCCCCTCTCTGTCTTGAGAAGGTAAAAAAGCTTCAGAGCAGCCGTCAATGTAGAGAAAAATAAAAATTACATCATTTTGAAAGAAAAAATATCTTGAAAAAAATAAACAATGGATTTTAAATATAGGGGATTTATAGTAAATCAAAGTTCCCTGTGTTGGAATTGTGTGTGCAGTTTTAGTTCTCTCTTCCTATTCCTGCAAGTTCCAGATGTTGCTGGACACTTAAGACACCATGAAGTAGCTATCAAAACATGTCCACCCTGCAAAATATCTTCAAAAATGTATTTTCTGTGCCATACTTGTGCCTTATGAAAGCATTATTGCTCAGATTTTAACCTGAGGGTGGGGGGAAATATGGCAATGTGCATATTTTCTATAAAATGACAGCTTTCCCAAGATACTTAGCAATACACGTATGAAATCTTTATTAAGGTGTAGTGAAGAATGCAGACATAGATCTGTGATCTGAATGCTTATTACCCTGTAATAATGTTAGAGGCAGAACTTTCTTTTGTAAGTTAAAAATCCCAGAAATTCAGAGTTAAACTGCAAGGAACCCAAAACTTTGAAAAATAAAAGGAAACTCACAGATGAGACAGCCAAATTACTTTAGTTCTGTCCCCACAGAGAATTCAGCTTTCATCTTCTTTCTTTCTGGGTAGAAGATAGGAAATGTGCATCACAGAACATTGGTTTTACATTTGTTTCATACAAACATGTCTCTGATACAGCTGATTAAAAATCCCAGCAATGCAGAGGAGTAGTTGTGTCATTCCTTCTTACTATCCCAAGAGCCCTGAAAATACGTGTGTATCTGCTTTATATCCATGGACCCTTTTTGTATCCTCACAGGGCTCTGGAGCTAGCACAGAATCACCAGAGCAGATGAAAGGACCCAGGCTCCCCACAGCTGCCAGCGCAGCTCTCCTCACCCCGACTTCGGCCGTAGGGGGGGGAGTCCATGATAAGATCTGGGTGATCAGCTGTGGGAAGCCTGGGGGGGGGGTACAAGTAGCCCCCAGCCTATGTCTCTGCCTCCCAGGTTCTCTGCCCAGGGCAGGTGGAGAGTCCATGCCGCGGTTCCTCACAGCTGCCCATCTGGCTCTTACCATGGCCAAGCTGAGGCTCCAAGGCACTCCCTCCCGCAACACAGCCAGGTTGGGGAGAGCCGTGTTGGCAGCTGTGGGGACCCAGCGCAGAGCCATGGACCCTCCACCTGCCCTCAGTCAGGTGGGGAGTCTGGGGGGGCGGGGACACAGCCAGCAGGGCCGGCTTTAGGAAGTGCAGGGCCCAATTAGCTTTTTAAATTTTTACTCACCTGGCGGCGTCTGGGTCTTCGGCAGCGGGTCCTTCAGTGCCGCCGAAGACCCGGAGCAAGTGAAGGAGCCGCTGCCGAAGACCTGGAGCGCCGCCGGGTGAGTACAAGTGCGTGGCGCGGGGCCCTCTTAGGCACGGGGTCTGATTCGGGGGAATCGGCCTAAAGCTGGCCTTGACGGCCAGAGTTGCTCTCAGCTCTCCCCCATCCCACACGGCAGGCAGGTGGAGGGTCTACCATGGCTCCCCACAGCTGGCTGGGCTCCCTAGCTGGGCTCCACACTGGCCTGCGTGGGGTGTGGGGGGGTCCTTAGGGGGGAAGAAGAAGGGAAGGGGGAGTGGTCTGCCCCTGTGAAAAGTGGATGCCCCTCCCCCCCACAATTCCAGCACCACTGGTTACTGCTGCACAGTGACCTGTGGAACTGTTTAAAGCCCTGCAAATCTGCAGATATCGCTGGATAGCCACATCCCAATTTTTGCAGATCATGGATGGGATGCAGATACACATTTTTGTATATGCGCAGGGCTCTAACTATCCCTTGCACTGGGTGTTTTCAATCAGTTCCATCTAGTTCATCCTTCTACACTAATGCCAACTTAAAAAGACACAAACATAGAATGCTAGAGGAAAAGGATCCCTATTGATCCCATATAATGATAGGTATCCAGCACAATCCCTATTGTGCTGGATACCTATCATTAACACGTTCAATACTGACTGTGAAAGGAGCATGTTTTGTTTTGTTTTTTTCTTTAAAAACACTAGCTGTCGCTGGGTTTGATCTCAGGGATGTTTTCTGATAAAATCTGCTCCAGAAATGGACTTTAAAATACACATCTCAAATAATATACCAAAGACTTTAATAAAGAACAGAGTGAGAGAAAAGGGTGAGAGTCAAACATATCCAAAGTGAAAGTCAAATAACAGTAATTATGTTTAGGCATAATGTAAGAATTTTGCAATCTTTCTGGAAATATCTAGACTTTCATCTGGAATGAGCTGTAGATAAATCTACATCCAGCTATGGATAAGTTACTGGAACCCTTAACTGGGATCTCATTTTCACTGAATATGAAATTGCTCCCCTGATGCCCATAGTTGGGAATATTTGTGCCATTACATGGAGAGTGTAAGTCTACTAGTGGCAAATCTACTAGTCCCTACCTTGACTTTGTAAGAGCACCACAGAATAAAGCCTCAAAGCCTACAGTATGAGCAAAGTCGCCATGCATACCCTTTCTGCAACCTACAACTATTAACCAGTAGTATTGTAATAAGGAAGGTGAGAAGGCAGCATTTGACTGTAGTCATGAAAATTAGTAAGGAGTTGTCAGTTAATATTTTAAGACATCTTCACAGTAGTTGACTGGGACTTTCCTTATAGCCCTCATGTTCAGAATGTATAGCCCTGCTTTACTTATTAATCACTTTTCTTGCTTTCTTGCTTATTTTGTTCCCTCTTGTATTCCTGTCATTGCTAATTATTACTTATAAAAACAATATTTTTCTAAAAAACACAACCCCCCAAACCTAAACATTCCCCAGTCTTTGAGAAAGCTCAGATCTGAATCTGTAGACAAATCTGAACTTGGCAACTCTCCTTTGGTTCTATATTGGAGGTAAAAAACACCCAAACTTTGGATCTTGTTCTGAACTTTGCAGCCAGCACACAAAGACTGGACCAAACCAAAACCCAAACAAGCCCCATCTTTTAGGAAGCTTGGAGTCACATTTGAATCCAAATTTTGCTGATCAGATCCATCTCTAATATTATTGAACAGCCTACATTGTTACTGAAATAGTACCAGATCTTGCAACACTGGGTGAATAAAAGTTTATACATAAATAAAATTATAATAGACTGTTGCTTTGATGATACAGAGTATGTGACACATTATACTAATTTTTCATGAAAATTCAAGTAAACAGAATTTTGTTTACAAGAAAAAAAGAGGGAGCTAAATTAAACTACCAAATTGTTTGTTCAGAATAGCATGACCAAACACAATATTCAAGCTAATATCACATTGTTATGGGGCCAGTCCCACTGAAGTCAATTTGAATGCCCAATACACACAACATTAGATCTCAGTGAATAATTTAAGATTAATTTGATCTTTTTCCATGAACAAGTTTTCCACAAACAGATCAAAATTTTCAAATAAAGTCACTGATTAGGGTATTTGCCCAACCCCTTTGGTTTGCTTTTAGCAAAGAGTAGCAAAGTGAACTCATTTACAAATGTCTGAATATTTGCAGACTATTTTTGTAGCATACAAAATCTTTTCTTAAAAATACATCATGTTACAATTCATAGGTGTCAGGCATTGTATGTGTGTTGTAAGGAGTATCTGACAAGTAACAGATGGATGGAGGTGGATTATGGAGATATTCTTTTAGTCTCAGGTAACCTACAAGATTAAGGAATTGCAATGCAATGTATGATGATTAAACTTAAAGTACGACTAGGCAGATACTCTGATTCAGGAAGGTTGGCCTTAGCTAGAGACTGATCCTGCAAGGCTTTGAGCTTCACCTTTGAGGTGCTACTAGGCACCACCTGAGGTTAGTAGGAATTAAGGGTGCCCAGTGCTATTGTCTAGTTTCCTCTCTCTCAAAGTGATGTATACTGTGTGCATGTTGATATTTTACACACACACACACACACACACACACACCCCTAGATGTTCTGCTGTCATTAAGCAGCACTTGGCACAATCCTGAGGCTGTCTGGCCACAGGGCTCATGCCCAGAAAGGTTGTGCTCCAAGGTGCTGTATGTGCCCCTGGGAATTTCTGGGGTAGCAGACCCCCCAATCACGTCCCCTTAGCCTGATCTGGGGTGGTGTAGAAGTTGGCAGAGTGTCTCTATGCTACCTGAAACTTCTCTTTGGCAGGAGGAATCCTTAAGTGGCCAGTTAACCTGTCATTAGGGGCTTCTTTTGTGCTACTGAAACAGGCCCAGCACATGAGTGGATTCAACCAACATGTGGTATCTGACAGACTATGTGCCAAATTCTCTGCTGATAAAAATGGGTGCAGCTCTGTTGTCTTCAGTGATATTTTCAGCATTTCTGCCAGCAGAGATTTGGCTCTCCACAATTGTTATACATCATTTCACTCCTTGTAACAAGTCACAATGCTAACTTAATAAAGCAAACAACATTATTTAGAACAAGAAAAACTCAGCCAGAAAACCCAGATTTTTGAGTTGACAATTGAAGTAGGTAGGTCACTATGATCCTTCAAAGCATAAGCTTATTAGTGTCTTAATCTAGTTCATTTCAGGGAATAATCTTTTAAAATACCCGGCTAACAGGTATGAATTGCATCACTTACTGATGCAACCTAGATGTGCAAGCATTCAGCAGTTGCTGTTTGCAATAGGAAGTAAATTTAAATTAAACAAAACCCTGTTGTTTAAAAAGTGGTAATTTTGTTCCTTTAGGACACATTCAACATGGTGCAATTAGTATTAGCTAAATTTCACTATATGGAAATCCAAATCAAGTGCAATGAAGGATTTGCAGGTAAAAATCCAGCAGTTTGAATGTGTCTGAAAATTATATTTTTCCAAGTTTATTTCAAAGTACTTTATTAACAGCAGTTTATTTACTACTACAAATGTACATAATATTCTTACACAGCACATACCTATTGTAGGTTTCATTAGGCCTCTTGGCTGAAAGCATTGCATTCTCAGTTTTATGGAATTTTTAGAGGATAGGGAGTGGTGTCCCATGGAAAAGGACTCTGGAAAACAATTTCACACTCCATTTCCCCAAATTCGCTATTGATTGATCCAAGTTAGCCATTTGTGAATATAACATGTATAGAAACACCTCTTTTTCTTGAGTGGAGTTCTGTAACTGCTTAATAGTTCTGCCTGACTTGTAGAACCTTCCATCTTCAATTACTGTAAAATAGTGAATGAAACAGAAGGAGCTTTAATGGTGCATCCCATCAGTTCACAGCAGAAGTTCTATCCAAACCCTTTGAAAACTTTTCTTACAGATACATTCAGGGCTAAATTCTGATTTCAGTCGTACGGATGTAAAATTGGAGTAACTCCATTCAGTTCAGCAGAATTACATCAATTTAACACCCATGTGAGTGAGATCTGACTCTTCCCCATTGTGGAAATGGAAGAATCATAAATGAAGCCATTGATACGGTACTTGGTTTGAAGAGCCAGTTTTTACTAATTGTTTCTTAACTTTTTATCGATGCATTAAACCATTCCAAAGTAAACTTGCAATAGCAATTTATGAAAAAAAATTGAGCTTATAAGTCAAAGTCTATATGTAATGCTTTTTGGAATCTGAACAACTGAGAGTAGTAAAGTCCCTTTAATGACAGGATTTTACAGTTTTTCATTCCATTATAATGTAGGCAAACAGAAACCCATTCACAAATAGCAATGGCCCAATTCTATGTTTCATCATAGAAAGATTAATGACGAGGTGGGGAGGGATAGCTCAGTGGTTTGAGCATTAGCCTGTTAAACCCGGGGTTGTGAGTTCAATCCTTAAGGGGGCCATTTAGGCATCTGGGGCAAAAATTGGTGATTGGTCCCCCTTTGAGCAGGGGTTGGACTAGATGACCTCCTAAGATCCCTTCCAACCCTGATATTCTATGATCATGTTCTTTTGAGCAGATTTTTCTTCTCCGTGTTTGACGACTTTTTGTTTCCAGTAATGTCTGACTACTCTGTTTCAAAATAATAATGGTAACTTTTATTTCATTCTCGCAATTAATTATGCCAGCTAGTTCCCATAAAAACAAAACAAGAAGAGTACAGGTCAAAGCTGCCACTTTGTCCTTACATGAACCAGATGCATCTCATTCCAGTAGATATAATCACGCTTTGTTCTAAGACTCTTGAAACATTTATGCACAAGAGGGTGACTTCAGGATAGACAATGTTTTTTAATTGTCTCTCTCATATAAGGAGACTCCTTACATTATCAAAATGTAGCTTTTTGAATGGATTATACACAGAATGAGAGGTAGAGTGAGAAATGCAATACTCTAGAAAGGGAGGAGGAAAAGAAATATTTTAGGTGGTTAATGATTGATTAATGGTGTTCAAATACAGATGCATAGAGAAGTCATAAGAGACAGGGAGAATGTGGAAGTGGAGACTAACAGTCAGTAGGGTGGCAGCATTTGGACTGAGGGGGGAGAAAAAATAAGATTAAGTATAAATATGAAAGACAGTCCCTTCTACTTCCATTTTTCCTTTAGTGATTCAACAAGACATTTATGGGCTAAGAGGGTATCTCATGTATCACATCAAATGGTACATCACTTTTTGTCCAGACCCCCACTGCTGAAATGTACTGCACATCCACCACTTCAAAGCACATAACAGGAACCACTCAGCAACTCACATTGTTAATTATCTTTACATTGTAATTACCTACTTAATTAACCAACTGAATCATAAACACATAGGACCATATTTTGCTGTTAATTACACCCAAACAGCTCCATTGTATACTCCACTGATTGCAAGATGATATCTCATGCAACGAGGCAGTCAGTTTATCCAAGGACAGAGTGCCAGTCATTACTAAAGTTGATATAGTTCCCACATATTAACTGACAGCAAAATTTGGCCCATAAGGTCAGTAATAGTGTACCTCGTTTAATGTTTATAGTAACATGGTTTATATTTTGTTCATGTACATTCCAATATGATGAGTGAATATTGGTTCATTTGCAATTGTCTTGTTACTGGACCGGTGCTTATTTTCTTATATTAAAAGTAAAGTCTGAGAAATAAAAATCAAGACAAGGGAAGAAATATACAAAAATGAGGAGGAACAGCACAAAAATATGGGCATCTCTTGCTTTTGATATCGATGGTCTCACTGTGCATAATTAATTTGCCGACTCAATGACATTACTTTTGTAATGGAGATGTCAGTAAAACCATTTGTATGCAGAGTCATGAAAAGTTGAGCTTGTCTTTATGTACTTGGGTACAGAAATAAGAGTTTTTAGATACATTAGAAATCAAGATTGGGATTTTCAAAGAAGATTAATGGAATTAGGCACCCGCATCCCATTAATTTTCAAAATGGAAGTTGCATCTCCAACTCCCCTAGTTTCCTTTAAAATCCCAGTCTAGAAATCATCACCCTTACTACTCTCCACCATATCAGGTAGAAACTTTTTTTGTCTTTTGCAACATCCAGCACGCAACTGATACAGATCGCCGAGGTTCATGTTACAAACACTCGGCCATGGCCACTGCTGGGAGCGGACCATGCACTGCCGCGGAGCAGAATGAGACCAATGGTATTTGCAATTAGTTTTAAAGATTTCCCCATCTCCCCAAAGGCAGAACAGCATGCATATGTCTCAGTTATGATGAATGAGCTTCCATGTGCAGACTGAGGAATGGGGAATATCTCCCACAGCCAGGCTTCAAAGTGTTTCATACATTATTTATAAAATACTTGAATGTGCTGTTGCAGTAGCTAGAGCTGCTGTTTAATATGGAGACACAAGCTCTTAAATCAGAGCCTTTTCCCTCAGCAGACAAAGATTAGCATTTAACATAATGCCATAAACTAAGAATAAAAATGGTATTCTGAAGCCAGGTGGTGCATCCCTTAAGAATGCAATGTTTATCACTTACTATCCTTAAGTGTAGGAAAGCTTGCCACCTGTCTCAGAGTCCTGAATGAGCTAAATGGAGCTGTTAATAGAACATAGTTATCAGCTCTGGAGAACTGATGTAACAGAGTGGGTCTTCCAAACCAGCTTTCTATTGCAGATCTGGAGTTACTCACGGATTCCCTCCCATCCCCATTATTTCCTGATCTTTTTATCTCAAATGATGTCCTCTATCCTGGGACTTCATTTTCTTGATTCAGTTTAGAAGTATTTGGTCACTTTATAAAGAAAGTTGTTGGAAATGCGTTAGATAAATTGTTTTCTAAATAATGCTCCTTGTGCATCCTGAGAGATCACATCAAAAGCAATATATACATCAGTACGAGATTTAAAGGTGACAAGGTTAACTGGCTTCTAGAGAAAAATTGCTTCTTATCAGTGGATTTTAGTTTGGAAAGAAATATTGGAACTGGCAAGAACTCTGATTTTTATAGACTAATTTGAACAGTTTTCCTAAGAAAAGGTAAGTATTGGTTATTTCTTCATTCAATGGATCAGGAAAGAAATAGTTTCCATGTCTGCACTGTCGTATCCTGTATTTTGTAAATGACTTAAACAACCAGTGGCTGGTTGGTCATTTGTCAAGCTGCACTCTCATTATATGCTCCCACTTGTCACGCAGAATTGTCAGGATATCTTGATCCAGTAGAGATCATTAGATAGCATGTGTGATTCATTGTCAGATATCATCTGAGCCTAAGCAAATGTGATGCATCCTATTGTATTACATATTGCACCTTGGCATGACTAACATACTATGCAAGAAAGCAGGCAAAATTTAGCAAATTGTAAGATTAATTGTTAAAATATAACTGAGAAATACCTTTACTTACTTGCTGTAGATATGGAGAGTGATTTCAGGCAGTAGCTAAAGCTGAAGTAAGTTAGTTGTGCTGTATTTATTTAACATCATATAATTAAATATATAAGGGGGAGGGAGAATGTTGATAAATCTAGATATCAAAGCTAGTTTCCTAATGCAATAATGAAGTGCTTAGCCTTCTTCCTACTCCCTATATAAAATTTCAGTATGTGCCATACTGCACATGGGAAAAAAAATAAAGCACTTTGGGATGCTGGACTTATGAGTCATGGGCTATGAACAAGATACTGGATATGTGAAACAAAACTTGAAGAAATGTATATATAGACCCAACCGAGTACTAAAGAATGTATGTATATTTAAGCCCATTAATATTTCCCATTGACTTCAATTTGAACTTGGTTAGGGCCTAAGTAGGCTTTACTGCAATTTAAGTAATTTAGAAAAATAATGGTAGATGTTTTTAAACCCTGCAAAAAATTTACAATCAAAACTTCTATATTTATTACTGTCAGAAGTAACTCAATAATGTCAATTCCTTAAGACACATTTTGTTGAAAGATGAATGGTTTAGTGTCAGTGCACTGGACTGGGAACCAAAATTCCCAGCGTTCTAATACTAGATCTGACATCAACTCTCAGTGGATATGGGAAAGTGACATAGGGCAAGTGACTTTTCCAAAGCACCTCAGGTATTGAGAAGTACAACTCCCACTGAAGCCTCAAAAGGAACCTAAATCCCTCAGGTGCTTTTAGAAATTTCACTCTTGATCTCTTTGGGTATGTCTACACAGCCAAAAAAAAAAAAAAAAGAAAGGAAAAAAAAGACCCATAGCAGCCAGTGTCAGAGCCTGTCTCAACTGTTTCAGGCTCATGGGGCTCGCTCTGCTAAGCTAAAAATAGTAGTGTAGACATTCAGACTCAGGCTGGAGCCTGGGTCTTGAGATTCTCCCCACCCTCTAGGTTTCAGAGCCTGGGCTCCAGCCTGAACATCTACACTGCTATTTTTAGCCCCGTGAGTTGTCAGTTGACCCAGGCTCTTAGACTTGCTACCTCAGGGATGTTTCCTCCTCTCCTCCCTCACTCTGTAGATGTACCCTTTGTCTCCAATTCCCCATCTGTAACAGAGATCATATTTATTCATCTAACTGACATGTGTTGGATTAGTTAGCTAATGTTTGCAGAACACTTCAGCGATGAAAAGTACTATAATGATGCTAAGTATTATTGCTATTTTCTATTCTTGTGGTCTGAAGTATGGTTAACATGTGCTTCATGCTCGAGTGTATTGTTTTCCATAGTTGTTCTAAAATATTCTAGTACCTTTAGCCTAAACACTCCTGAGAGTTGTACTGAACTGTACTCATACTTGTTGCATTCCCTAAGATTACTGTCACTAGTCCACAAATTTTGCTTCTCTTCCCCTTTAATGGCACTGGCTAAATCTTCCTTGGGCTTCAAGATTTATTAGCTTTGAAATTAGACTGGTTCTGAATTACACAAGATCAGTCACTCCTTTCCTGATTTGATCTTATCTGGAACTGGGGGCCTACATCGGGTGGTATTTGGTTCAAATTCATCTATTTCTTGAACAGCTTCTAAGATTCTATTACATCAGCTCCTACGGATCAAACTTCTATATTTGTGGGTGGGTGGGTGGGATATGCATATTACTACCGAGAGAGAGAAAGAGCAACAGGATCCCCCTCTCTCTCTAAGTCTGAACTAAAAGTGAAAACCTAATAACATTCCTGGATTATTCTACTGATCATTCTGATCTCAAGTAAAGTGTTTGAGATATTGCTTATGATCAGTATGCTCTGCAGCTCCATAGATATTAAACAGCGAAGTCAGCGTCTACTATTGACAACTTTTAAATCAACAATGACTAAAGCTATAATGAATACCAGATACTAACAGCTTTAGTTTCAATAAAATGTAAGATATACACATTTGAAGATATACCTGGGCTTCATGACTGCAATTGCCTTTATTTTCCCATAGTTCTTATTCTATGACATCCGAGCAAGTAATTTCAACACAATGGTCCCAAATGCAGCAATTTGCCACACATTGCAAACAAAAGTAGTCTCATTTTTTTCATTCTTGCACACAGAACAAGAACATATTTTTGCTTTAAGTGCAATATCAGACATATATTTCTGAAGGATATAATAACCTCCCTTGTATTTGCAGGTGAAATTTTGGGTTCAGGAGACTTGCCATTTTTCTTAGCTAATTCTATTACTTCATTGTCTTCTTTCAACACAACTTTTAATTGAATTTATTTCTTCTTTGAGAATGAACCAAAAGCATCTGGCAACCCTTAGGTAATATTTTGTTTATAATTATATCAACATCAGTCTTCTAGTAACAAAGGTGTTTGAAAACTCCAGGCTATGTCTAACTCATAATCACTTACCTCAAAGATTTGCCATGTCATGTTTAAAAGGTGATGTTGGTTGCATCTGGCTCATAAATTCACATTACACCTAAGTTAAACTCTTAGCTCAGAAATTATCAAGCTCATGTTTAAGTGATTATGTTGGCTGCATTTGGCTCATAAATCAAAACTGTATCTTGACCAAACAGAAAAGTTCACTTCCCCTGTGTCTGAGGCAGAAAAGGAATTTGAACATGGGTCTCCCACATTAAAGAGACTGCTTAAGCCATCAGGCTATAGGATAGCTTAATGTAAGTTGCTCTCAATCTTCCTCTTGTTCAACTGTGTGCAATTAATTAGTCAGGGGTGCAAGAATTTGAACTTGAGCCACCCACATTCCAGGTGAGTTCCCTAACCACCAGGTTAATAGATTGTATTCTTGCTCGGTCCCAGTGTCTATTTATACAAAGTGGAACAGCTTCAATAAGCAAAACTGAGGAAATACTAGCCTAGCCTACCCAATAGCCCGGGTGTTTGGGCACTCTCCACCTATGCAAGAGACCCCAGTTTACATCCCTTTTCCCCAACAGGCAGAGAAAGTAATTGAACCCAGGTCTCCCAAATCTCAGATGATTGCTGGAGTAAAGTTTTTAAGGGTGGCAATACCACCTCCATGTCTCCCCCTCCAACCCAGAATATTTTTGACCAAAACTATTCAGAAAATTTGTGAAAGTTTCATGAACAGTTTCAGTGTCCTGAAAAAAAGTGCATTTTTCAATGACTTTACTAGTGATCAAAATAAAATATCCCCAGCTCTACTCTCAATATCCCACAAATACCCTCATCCTGGGATTTGGCAGCCAAAGTTTTCACCTGAGCTTGGCTTGTTTGTAGGGTTTCTTCATCGGACACACAGAATAATACAGGTTTCAGTGTAGTAGCCGTGTTAGTCTGTGTCAGCAAAAAGAAAATAAGAAAAATACTTGTGGCACCTTAAAGACTAACAAATTTATTTCAGCATAAGCTTTCGTGGGTTAGAACCCACTTCATCAGACGCATGGAATGGAACATACAGTAAGTTACCTTAGGTTTGAATATTGACTGTGAATGGCTCGGTCATTACGTTAATTGAATTTATTTCCCCTCCTTAAATACCCTTAATACCTTTGTGTCAGCTGTCTGTAATGGGCCATGTTGATTATAACTTCAAAAGTTTCTTTCCTACTGATAACAGTTCCTTTCAATTAATTAGCCTCTTAACGTTGATATAGACACTCCCACCATTTCATGTTTCTCTGAATGTATAAATATCTGCTTACTGTATGTTCCATGTGTCTGATGAAGTGGATTCTAACCCACAAAAGCTTATGCTGAAATAAATTTGTAAAGCCATATTAGCACAGGCAGTGGTACCTTGCAGCATGGGCTAGTCACCCAGAGTACAAACCTGCCTGGACCCCATGTGTACATACTCGGGGTGGCTAGCCTGTGCCACCGCTCAACGTTGCATCGCTACTATTTAAGTGAGCTAAGTCAAAGGGAGCTACCATGAATATGTCTACATGAGCTGGGAATCATACCTCCAGCTCCCGAAAAGTACACCGACATAAAAAACAATGCCACAGAGTAAAGATTTAGGCCTGTAATGTGTATATAACAATCTATTCGCCTACTGTCTTTATCTTTTGTAGTCAATTATACCAGTGAAGTGTTTTGTAACCATTTTGTATTCACTTTTCACAGGTGTAGATGACTACACAGATGGCTAAATAGTAGGGAATCGTCTAGACTCTATTTTACAGAATTAGTCTTGTCTTGCTTCTCTTCCCAAACAAGCATAGTTCATTTCATAAAGATCTGCCAATACAATTATATTCATATACAGGCTTTCATATTACTTTAAATCATATTGGTAATATTTACATTACCTTGGATGATGTAACACAACAAAACTAGGAAAACCTATTAGCTACATTCCCTTTGTCAACTGGGAAGTCATAATAGACAGTTCTTTAAGGAGTACCTGCTGTAATAACGAGATGTGCATGTTAGGACACAGATATATGGATGGTACTATATTATCAGAAGTGTTTTAAAAATTATGGGCCAAATCCTGGTCCCCCTGAAGTTAATAAGAGATTAAGAATGATGGAATCAACATTTCCTTTTTGTTTTACAAATGTTGGACAATCTCTATCATAAAAGTACATAATAGGTGTTAATCTATCCTGCTGCTGCATGCACAACTTCCACTGATATCAACAATATATTATGCTCTTTATCTTTACATTAGTTCTTGCAGTCTTGCGTACATTAATTGTGTTCGGTTTAAGTCCAAAACTAACAAGGATGTTTCCAAATTAACACATTTTCTACCTGAAGTACCTTCGGGAGGTTTCAGTTTTAAACAGTCTCATAATTAATCCTTCCTGAAGCTATTTTTTCCCACTAGCTTATTGGGTAAAGACGTGTTGGAATTAGGAGTAACCTTTATTAGCCTCTATTAGATTTGTGATAATATCTTGATCCTTGTGTGCTATAATATTATTGAGAGTGCAGAACTATTTCTTGAACTTCACAGAATCAAGTAATCAGCAGTTCAAATATTGACAACAAAACCAACATCAAGAAAATATTCAGATGGGAAGAGAGTCCAAAAAAAGCTATTTTTTAAAAAAAATAAATGAAAAAGCTGGTGGCCAACAAATAGCCACATAATCCATTGACTAGTCTAGTGTTAAACTACAAAGTTTTTCTTCATAAGAATTCACATGCAAAACCTCAGATTTTTCTGAAGTTGAATATACAAATTTGCCTGTTATGATTTTCATCAGTGTGTGCCAGGCATAGGCTCTGCTTTTGAAAACATTGAAGTTAATAGGTCTACTCATAATAGTGAAATTAAAATCATGTATGTCTGCAGGATTGGGGCCATAGAAGCATTTTGTAATGAAATCTACCCTTAGAGTTTGTTTTCAATGTTGTTGTAGCTGTGTTGGTCCCAGGATATTTGACTTAGACGGTGGGTGAAGTAATATCTTTTACTTCTGTTGGTGAAAGGGACAAGCTTTTGAGCTATCTGAAGGAGAGCTCTGTGTAGTGCAAAATCTTGTGTCTTTCACCAATAGAAGTTGGGCAAATAAAAGATATTACCTTACCTTGTCTTGTCCATTAGAGTTTATGTAATATAACATAACATAACATGTGTAACCGAAAGCAACATTTTCATTTAAGTCAATGAGAGTTTCAAGATCTAGTCCACAGACATCAAAACATCATATTTTACAGGGAAATTATACATTTTCACCACTTAAAATGCCTCAGTGATTACAAAAAAGGAACAGTTCAACCTCTAAGTGAATTTACAAAATGATAGTTTTTCTGCAAAAACGTGTTTCCACCCCCTAATAATGTTGTTTACAATAAGCCTCCCCATTTTGCCACTCGGGCATTTTCCAGTGGGTTCTAAGAATCTTGAGGCTAGATATGGCGCTGATGTATAAGTTAGTGTAAGTCACTGTCAAAGGTTATATCTCGAGGTGACCCCATTGGGGCAAAGGCTTACCTCATCCATCATTCCTTGGGCAACGACAGGTCTGTAGTCTGGTCCCGGGATATGGCCCTCCAGCTGTGCCTCTTAGCATGCTGGAGTATGGCAGGAGAAACAAGGATGAACATAGTTCCCAGGCCCACAAGGAGCCAGGCAATGTTTCAGGCTCTGTAGGAAGTGCCGACTCCCATCTTTCTGCTTAGTTAAAGGCCAAAAGTTAGTTCTGGGTATTCTGACAAAAAAACAAAGCAGCCCTCCTTTTTTCCTCAGAGGGCTTCTGCTGGAGTATCCCCAACCCGATCCTCAGCAAATAATTTAGTGTCCTAGTCTGAGACAGGTAGCTCTACTTGTAAGGGCCCACCTCCAGGTTTGACAAACTACACAGGTGCCATCCATTCAGACTGATTGGGACTGGTCATGGGGACGGAGTGGTTATCTGCCCTATCAATTACTCTGAGGGCACATACTATATTTTGTTCAGGTCCTACTATCACACCCGTCACCTTGCTTAAGACTACTTACATTCACACATTGGAGGAAGCCATACAAAGGGGGAGGAATGAGTATGTTAAAGTAGAACTGGCCTATTTCAACCTTTGACAGTGACTTATACTTGCTGTGTAAATTATGCCACAAGTTGTTACATTTTCAAGTAGATAATTGGTTTCTAGAGGTGCTTGTCATCAGGTATGCCTGCCCTGTAGTACTCTCTGCTGAGTTAGGCACCAGTACCTCCACTTCAGGCACTCTTGACTATATAACACTCTCCTTGGGGCTTGTTTATCACAGAACTTCGTATAAAAGAGTCCATAGCAAATAGTGCCAAATAAACAAAAGGTGATTCAGGTTCTGCTGAAGCTTTCTGTCTAAGCTCTGTTCCCAGTCCCCTCACAGTTAGCTCTCAGTCTTTATATCTTTCATTATGGCAAAAGCCCCATCTCTCATCCTGGAGCTAGGTTACAATTTCCCTCAGCTGACCACCCTTAGTCCTCAGGTTCATAAGGTTTTGTGGTCTTCTGCCAGTATCTCTCCCTGCTAATGCAGGAGCCTTCTTACTCTCTTCATAGCTGCCCTGCTATGAGGGAGGAGGCAGCATTTATGCTAGTCCCCTACTCTCAAATCATCCCCAGTTGGTTGGATGACATTGGATCCTAGCCCCACCCTCTCTGCAAGGTTCTTGGTCCCAGGTCCTTAAAGAAACATCAATGAGATATCCTCCCAAACACTTCTTACTTCTGGAATCACTTCCTCTTTCTCAAAATGTCCTAGGTCCTTGTATCTATAATCAAAACTTTCAACTCTTAAAGAGTTACAGTATAAATAAAATGAAAGTACCCCAAACTAGAGGTAGCCCAGTGTACCATGTCAATTATGAGACTTCAACCCTGTGTGCCTTGAAAAGCAGAAGATGTTTGGTGTGGAGTTGACAATCTCACTGGTCATTGCCCTTTAAACCACTAATAGTCTCTCCCATCTGTGTGAAAGAATCTTGGACAGAGCCTTTTTTTGTCTGAACTATCACTGTAGTAAAAATGTGGTACAGGGCTCCTTATAGAAGAAATAAGAATGTTTCTGACGAAGAATTGACATGAACTTTTAAGCTGCAACAGTTAAAACTTGTCAGAAATTCCTTGAGAGAATCCAAACTTTCAGTGGACACTTTTTGATTTTGACAAAGGTCTGACATTAGTTTCCTGTCACTTCGCCCTCCTGTCTTCTCAGCAGCCCACCGAACAGGCTGATGGGGAGTCATGAGTCTGGAATCTCTGGGAGCCCCTGCTTACCAGCTCCATGGATCTTCAACTCCTCCACAGATCACCTGGCAAACTTATAGGGAGTTGAGCACCTGGAAGCTCTGGGGGGCACTAGATAGACTGTCCCCAAGCCAGGTACATCAGGGCTTCCAGGGTCCATGGCAGACATCCAGACAGACTGCTCCAGAGTTGCAGATCCCAAGGCTTTCTCTTTAATGCAAAATGTAAAAATTCAATGTTTTTGATTTCCATTCCAAATCAGAACAAACCAAAATCCCCTGTGAAACAAAATTACCTTTCTCCACACAACTCTAGCAACAATTCTTGACTGGGCTGAAGAGAGAAAAGGTATCTTCATAGTCTATGCTTGGTATTTGTCTGCCATCAGTAGTGCTGTTCAGACACAAGTCTATTTCCACAACTAGAAACAAGGATCAAGTCCTCAAACTGTTGGGGAAAGGGAAGAATTAAGAAAAATAAGACAAAGCATTAGTAAAACCAGGAGATATAGAATATGGCCATGCACGACAAGGAGACTTCGTCATCTTCCCTTAGTCCTTTACAGCTGGACTAGACGGGATTGTTTGTAAACTAAACTGGGAAGATATAAATGTTGGAGGTTTACATTTTACATTATCCTGATATTTGAAACCAGGGACTGTGACTTCCTCAATATTAATTTACAATGATGGATCCTTGCTTTTGAGGATTTTTGGCACTTCTACAATACACATAATAAATAATATTCACATTTAAAAAAATCCAATTTATTTTTCTCCCTATTGATTAAGAAATATTCTGCTTGTTATAAAATTCACAGGAGTAATGTGATTTCAAAATAGTTTTCAGAGCACTGAGTTTACTAGTTATACTACTTTGAACCAAAGCACTGTGTATTATGTAGGACTTCATCCAAAAAATGTACTCTTTGCATAAATAAGCTGAACCACTCATTATTATTTTTAAATGCAGTTTGTGATCACATTGTAATCAATTAATATTTACTGAAGAATCTCTCAGGGAACATCTTTTCTAGCATAAAAAAAGACCCAAACAGGAATTTAAACTTGAGAGTAAAGACAATAACATTGCAGTGTGCCAATAGCTCTTAGTGCTCTTAAAAACAAATCCGATTTGGGATGGTTGTAAAGGGAGCTCCAGCCTCTGTTTTTTTCCAAAAATTACATGCACTCCTAGCTGATGAACACATTTTTGTTTTATTTTAGAACACCTAGTACAATGAATGTGTGTTCTTATTCTCTAGCCCCACTTACTGGAACTAACTTATAAGGCCGATCTAATAGGCCCAACAGACTAAAGCAGCCACTCTGAGAAAGCACGCATGGTGTCTCAGAAGAACCCATTCTGTTTATTTACATTATAATCAATTATTGAACATCAGGCACTTTTTATTTTTACAATTGATGACATTAAATAAAATTATATCAACAATATTACTAAGTGTGACACTGAGGTAGAAAGGGTTAAGCAACTAGCAGGTTAAATGACCCAAATTCAACCTTTAAAAACATATTATAAAAGTATATAAATGGTAATTAGTGCCATTCCTTATAAAGAGCTAACAAAGCCATGCTAGATAGACCAGAGTGTTGAAATGCAAAACTGTATTGTAGAGAATTAGAAGTGAATACTAATTATATTTGCCTGTGTTTGCCTATATCTTGTTAGATGTTAACAATATGATTTTATTAGCTTGTAGATGGTAAACTGCTGTTCCTGTCTGTTACTATGTTCTATTGATTCAGAGATCAAAAGGAAATATTAACATTTAAATGAAACTTGGGTGTAATAATGTCATTGTCTGTATTTCTCTTTGAAGTTTGTAGTAAACTGTCTATGAACTGCTTAATGGATAATTACCTTATTCTGATGAACACAACTAATTTCCTGTGAATATATAGGAATTAGGAGGTTTTACTTCAAAGCCACAATGCATATTACCTATTCTTCATCCAAGGAATACCTGCTGTCAGGAGGCTTTTGATAGCCTGTGAGAGATCTAGAAAAGAACTCTAGGGCCCAGATACTGTCTTTTCAGATCTGCTTACACATGCTCAGGGAAAGTTTGAGTCACAAGACTGAGGTCTCCAGCGCTGGTTTGGATCACTCTGCTAATTCTCACAGAAGAATTTGAGGAAATTCCATATATGGACTGCCTATTAGACTATAACTTTGAAATTAATTCCAGGAGGATTTAATAAATCAGCATCTTCACCATTTCTACTATGAAATTGACCTAAGTACTTTACTCATATCTGTATGTATGATGATATTTTAACCAATACTCTCACTCTCTTTTCTTTTTTAATAAATCTCAGAATTGGCTGTAAGCGTGTATTTGGGTAAGATCTGAAATATTCATTGATGTGGTAGGTAATGTGTCTGATCTCTTGGGATTGGTAGAATTTTATATACGGTGAATAAGATTTTAAATAATCCTCACCATATTTAACTTGGCTGTCTGGGTGGGAGTCCTGGGTTGCTTTAAGGGAGCAGTATTTTTGGATTCCGGGTAACCAGTAATGCATTGCAAAGGCTGTTTTGTTTCCTGGCTTGGTGAATCTAATTATTAGAATAGCCACCAGTTTTGGGGATCGTTTGTCCCATTTTTTGCAGTTTGCCCCGATTAAGCAATCTCAGTGTGGTGCCCCAGCGACTGCAGTCACACTAAGAATTAGTGAACCAGCATAAGAATGTGTGTTAGCTACCAAATCCAAACCAAAAATATTTTCCTAGGTTTGTTAAAATGCCCCTGTCTTCTACAGATAGGTCCATCAGCAAATATAGTACAGCAGGTCCCTTGATAGCAGAATATAGTAGATGAGCTTTCAGAGTTTTGTTCGCTCTGAATTTAAGTGGTGAAAAAGGGCTGCATTAAAGAAATATGAAGATCCTTTGGAGAACGTGATGTCTCGACAAATCTTGAAAAATATCATCATGGGATGCCAGACTTGGAGAAAAAGTTTGCCATTAGCATGACTGATCATTAGTTCAGCAGCAAAATTTACAAATTTAAGAAGTGATAGATATGTACAGTTTCTTGAGAGAGACTCATCTACTTGGAGTCAGCCTCAGAACTTTACTGAACTTGATTTTTACAAAGTGTAGTTTCCAAAATTGCTGTCAGAAGTTTTGCCTCTGTTGTTTAACAGCACTGGCTAAATCTTCTCAATTCTAAATGATGTATGGGCTTTGAACTAAGAATGGTTCTGATTACTCAAGCTCATTAATCATTCTGACCATTGGCCCCAGATGCTATCTGGATTGTGAGCATAGAGTTCATCTTAAACAGTAGCTGGTCAGAATTCACCCTATTTATACTGTAAATTTTTCTGCTTAGCACTCACATCTCCAGCTGAGCCAATGGCAGCATGGGTGCTCAGCACCCCTGGAAATCGGATCTTAATTTATGAAATATATCTTCAACTAAATCAAACTGAAATTCAAACTCTTTGAATTTCTTCTTTCAGCACATTTCCCAGTTAATCCTGTGATGTTTACAACTCCTTTTGTATATATAAACCTTACTTCCCTCATATCTCTAAAAGCCATTTGTGCATTTGTAACTAAGTCATCCTAGGCTTTCCCTTAGCAGTTACAGGGTTCTTTACGCTGGTTTTGACTTAAACAGCAGTTGACAGAAAACGCTAAAGACACGAACACATGGTAATTACAGATTTATCAAATTTTTACAATTACGAGTCTGCACATTTTTCAAATAAATAGTTAAATACTAGGTTTGCTGCCAGGATATGTATTCAGCAGCTCAAAGTAACAAACCAGCAGTTATGCTTGATTATACAGAATAATTACGTGGTATGAGCACTGACATTAGAAATACATAATGTAAAATGTGATGATTATTTCCAACATGGGACTAAATTGAATAAAAAAAGCTTTATTGAATTGGAGCTAATCTCAGTTTTGTATGGTCTAGGTTGGTCTGATCTTCTCCCCATCTAGCAAGGTTCGAAAGACTAACAGTCAGTTCATCCCTGTGTTAAAAAATTCTGCCAACAAAGCACTCTTTAAAACAGCAGATGTTTCTTCCTTTAATGCCCATGGACATCTTACACAAAGCAGCAGCAGATACTGGCTCATTTGAAGGCTGGATTATCTAGCAGCTATTTTAATGCTACTAAATATTAATATTGATGCTTGATGACAATATATAATCCGATCACAGTACAGCATTTGTCATTGGAATTTTTGTGTCTTGCAGCATTACAGTGTGGTAATGTATAGTTGAACTGAGTACAAAACAACCTATATTTCAATAGTTTTAAGGTTCTGAAACAAACTGACAAGAGCTAGTGTATTCAGAATTAGGTTGGCGCTTTCTCTTTAATAGAGCTGTTGAAAATAAAGGCACAAATGCATGATCTTAAGAATGAATAATTCCTGTGTTGGGTTCTGTCTAAACATATTTATTTAAATCTAGAGGGGGGATATATTTATTAATTTAAATGAAAAATTAAAAAGGTTAATCTAAAAGTGGCAAATTGTTCCATTCTAATTTATTTAACATGTTTATTAATATACCCTCATTTGATATACATGTGATTAAAACTTTCTTTAAACTACACTCAGTATTAACCCATAAAATAACAGATCCTTCACCAAGACTGTTTTCCTTTAGAAAGTTTACAGATTTAGGGCATGATCCTGAGAATACTTGTCTCCCAGTTACAGAATTAACTCAATGCTCAAGTCAGGCTGGAATGCTCCAAAATGCTGTTCTAGCACGTTTTTGGAAGGAGCTGGAATGGCCTCTTGTGGTATTTGCATTCTAGTACTTCTCAAGGGCTGAATTCACCTCAATTCACTTATTTGGTGCAGAAGTTGGAAGTAATGTAGCAAGTAGGGCAGAAGCTTGAAGGATGGAAAAAGGTTGTGTCCTGGTTAAGGCAGTTGAGTGCAGCCCTGGAGAAACTGATTCTATCTCTGCCTCTGCCACAGAGGTCTCATGTAATATTAGGTAAATCTCTTATCCAGGATTTTTACACATAGCCACCAAGTGTGTGATGTTCATTTTCTGGATGCCCACATTGTGTTCCTAAGGTCTGATTTGCAGAAATGCTAAGCACTCACAGGTGCAACTGAAGTGAATGGGAACTGTGGTTTGAACATATTAAGTTCTATAAAATGCTTACTATGCTGAAAAATCATGTCCTAGGCATCTCAAATTGGGCAACCCAAATTAATGGACATTTTTTTACCTTAATCTCTCTCTGTCTCCATTTCCATAAAAGGGGAATACTACCTCCTCACATCAAAAGAGCATTGTAAACATAAATTCAGTAATGTTTGAGAAACATCAATAATGTGTAATGATGAGCACCACAGAAAAGCCCATGAGGAAATGAATAATTCTGTCTTCAGAGCAGCACTTGAATGGTTTGCTGCACACAAGGCATGGGGGCCACACGGTGAAGAAAATATTGAATAGCCTCTCATTAAGTGAGCACTGCCCACCCTGTGCACTGAATGAAGCAGGAGTTCTGTGGAAAAAAATATGTAATTAAATATGGTGTTATAAAGCATATGCAAAAAGGTTCCTACATTTTAATGCTCAACTTTGCAACTTTAAAGTTCTTTTAACATAGCTTGTTTGCCTTTTTTATAACACATGAAAAATATTGAGAATTCCTTTAAAGATGTGCATTGTACTTTGTGGAAGTCCTTAACAGTTCTGCAGCCAGTCCAGAACATTAGAAAATTACATATTTAAGCAACCAACAGCCATTGCATGTAAGTAGCACTTTTGATTGGAGTTAGTATAGTACATGTACACCATTTAAAGCACCTGGTCCTCAGTGGATGTAAATTGATGACTTCACTGAACCCAGTAGAGCTATTCTGATTTGCAGCAGCTGAGAATCTGGCCTGAAGTATGATCCATCAGAAAATAGTGACTACTTGCATGGCCCACAGAAACATTTCATAAATCTTGCATGGGGTTCAAATTAAAATTATTGAAAAGCTCACATGAGATTTTACTCAAGCCCCATCAGAGCCCAATATTCCATGTTCTACTATCATTTTCCCACCCTTTTATAATTTGCATTCTCTTGTGATGATTGTAAGTCATTGGAGTTAGAAGAATAGGTTGAACTTATAATGACTGCAAAGGGGAGAATGCATTTGCTAGTGAAAGGTGTGTCTTTTTCAAGGGATGACTAGTTTCTGAGTATCCAAAGCTCTCTCATGTAGCATATGTATGTTACGCAGGACACTCTTTCTAAGGTAGCCACCAAGGCGTCTCTGAGCAAATGCATTGCTCTGCTAAACAGAGCATTGTATAGACCAGCGCTTCTCAAATTGTGGGTTGGGAGGGACCCCAAAGTAGGTTACAACCCTGTTTTAATGGGGCCTCCAGGGCTAGTATTAGACTGCTGATGCCGAGGGCCAAAGCCCAAGCTCCACTGCTTGAGGCTGAAGCCAAAGCCCGAGCCCCACTGCCTGGGTCTTCAGCCCTGGGTGAGTGGGCTTGAGGCTACAGACCCCCAGCTCAGGACTGAAGCCTTTGGGCTTCAGCTTTGCGCCCCCCCCCCCCAACACAGGGCTCAAGTGGAGTCAGGCTTCAGTCCCTTTTCCTGGGGTAGTGTAGTAATTTTTGTTTTCAAAAGGTGGTCACGGTGCAATGAAGTTTGAGAACCCCTGGTCTAGAGGTTTATCAGATGTTTTATTGGAAGGAATTGCATTGTATCAAGAGGCAAAATGATTCAGTACTTGTCTACTTATCAAAAATAATATCTAGATGGTCTATGTATAAACTTTTCTTAGTTTCAGGCAAATAAAAAAATACTAAATTGGGGAGCCTTCCTGTGATATGCACAAGAACGGAGCCTAGGAAGACTTAGATACTCTGTTTTAATGGAAACTCATTGAGAAGTTAGAGCTACTATCAAAAGAAATGGCTGGGCTATGTGCTTCTCAATGAAAGGTGTTGTGTATTTTGTTATTGTAGTAATAGAATCTTGCTGTTGCAATGCCAACTGAGTTAGATTATTAGGGGATAGTCCAGCCAGTTTTGCTGGTCTTCGGTTAGTTCAGTGTGTGGCAATAAATGGCTGCTTTTCAAGGTTTACAGCTCCTTGCATCTCAAGTAATTTTTTCCGAAAACTGTTGCCCCCAAGGATACAACAAAAGGAATCTGATTTTGAAACATCAGTGGAGGCTGGTGCATGAAGTAAGTAATGGGTCTGTTCTGCTGTCTCTTCCTAGCTCCATCCTGCAGATTGATCAGGTTTTCAAAGTGATAAACTGGAATGCTGGTTGTGTTTGGGAGTGGGGCATGTTACAGGGGAGAGGTGGGATGGGTGATAGGTAAGGTTGATGGAGAAGTGGAGGCAAAGGTGTGCTCACTTCAGTCTCTCCCACCACTCTCCTTAGTGAGATTTTGAAACACACTAAAATAAAGAGCAAAGTGGGACAAACAATATTTAACCATCTGCAACACTTTTGCTGTTTTCTCATCATCATGGTGTTTTTTGCCTTTCATACCCTCCAACTCTGTCTATCTCCCACTACTCTCTTCCTGCCACCCACATGTTTGGTTTCATACAAAATAGCAATTCACACAGACTCACATCCTCATTTAGTAATTCATCCCATTCCCATCATACTCACACAACCATTCACTCACACTTAGTTCTGTCAACCTCACCCTATCGTCTCCTGGCTTGGAACTTTCAAGGCTCCTCAACTGACTTGAAGTCAACATTCACTGCTCAGAAATCCCCTTCTACCAATTCCTTCCCCTACAAACTCAAAACTTCTCTCACTGAAAAAGTGCACTGAAAATACACTGAGGATTCTTGCTACTCATTTCCACCCTCTACTTTTCAGACAAAGAATTTCCCCCCGTTCCCTGTCCCCCAGGGTCAGAAAGCATTTCCTCAAGCTCAGAAATAGAACTGTTCAAAACATTTTCCTTCTCCACCCCCTGATTCTCCCCGCCAACATAATGACTTTAAAATGTGTAAAAATGTGTTGTATTCAAAATGTGTCAGTTTTCCACTGTAAACTGAAACAGGAAAAAGTTTTGGTTTTTAAAAAAACGAAATAAAAAAGTATTTTCATTAACAAAGAAAATATTTAGCTGGAAATTTTAAAATAGGATTGTTCCCATTTCTTTCAAAGATTTGTCCATGAAAATAATTTTTCTTGCCAAATCTACAGAGAATCTTTTCCTTTTCCATTCTATCTCCTAGCCCTCATCTCAAAAACACCTCTTATTTGTTGCTTGATTTGGAGAAATAAGATCAAGCAAGCAGCAAAAAGCACTTGCAGGAAACGCCACAGCTTGCCTCTGTGGCTGCATCTACACTATGAGCTAAGCATGTGATTCCTAGCTCCCCGACACACACACACACACACACACACACACACACACACATATATGGAATTCAGCCACAATTTTTAACGCTAAAAGAATAAAACAAATCTTGCTTAAGCCCTATACAAATATTTTAACTCCTGTTATAATAGACATCAAATCTATTTCTTTCCCTCACTTAAATTTAAGTATGAAAAATATTTATTTAAAAAATAAACATAAAAACTTGTTTTACGTTGCTGAAATTCTATTTATGACAAACTAATGCTATGTATCATGTGGAATGTCAAAACAAATTGCACCACAATTTTGCCTTAAAAGATGCAGATTTTTGCATGGTTATAAAAAGTAAGTTATTAAAAAAAACCTGGATTTTTTAAGTTGCTTAAGCACTCTTTTTTGAACTTTAAAGCATACCATTTAAGTTATTTACATGTCAGGATTATTATTGCTTTTTGAAAAACATTTAATGGAAAATCTGCTCACTGCACGAGGTTTTAATAGAAATAAATTTTAAAAATAATTTCAAACTAAGTGATTAATAATCGTAGATGAAGCTAAACTTGCTTCTTGTTGTCCCACAAATTACCGAAGTATTTTATTATTAATTATTATTATTATTATTTTGCCTACTCAATCCTGTCTGCAACAAAGTAGATTTTATCAGCTCACACTATTATGGCAGTGGGTCCTGCGGGACCCATGGGATCCCAGTCCCACTGCAGGGCTCTAGTCTAGACTCTACAGTGTGATAAAAGACAAAAACACCATATCACCTGTGGGTGAACACTTTTCATAAAGTGATCACTCTATGTCTGACCTTGCAGTCCTCATCCTCAAAGGAAACCTTCAAAAGATGACCCAAGAAAGCTTAAATTCACTATTCTGCTAAACACCAAAAAATCATGGACTGAACAGAGACAGGGTAGTGAATTTAAGCTTTCTTGGGTCATCTTTTGAATTAATAAACCCTCACCCTCAGCTGCTTTCTCCCACTACTTTCCTTTCCTTCCTGTGACTAGAAGGGTGCTATCAGGCCACTTCACCTTGAATGGTCCCTTGAAATGAGTTAACTACTTATGCTAAACAATCTATTCCACCTTGTATTTAGCAGGGACATTCTGAATTAGTTTCCCAGACCTGAAGAGCTCTGTGTAAGCTTGAAAGCTTGTCTATCTCACCAACAGAAGTTGGTCCAATAAAAGATATTACCTCACCCACCTTGTCTCTATAGTGTGACAGACCTCTGAAGAGCTATTAATAAGACTGTTAACCCTGGTTGCCCCTATGGAGCAAAGAGAACACAAACTTAGATTGCCTTTACAGTTCCATTCTTAACAAATGAAGATCTTAGCTCTCAACATTTATTTTTTAAAATTGTTTTCTACATAAATCCGAATCATAGGACTAGAAAGAAAACAATACAAAAGTTTCCAAGGTCAGAAGCAATTGTCATGAACAGAGGAAATTTCATATTAAAGTAAAATTAACATTTCTGAGCATCCTTCTGCTGTGACATTTTTAGTGCTAAGAGATGTGTCGCAAGCTGTCCAATGTATTGTATATTGCAAGGACTTATGTTTGCCTGCTTTAATACAATTCAGCCAAAGAATAGCTTATTGTTTGTTATATATATGAATCTTGCTTCTCATTTAAACCTCTTTGCAATGCTCTAGAAATGAGGCCCTTTCCTCTACTCCGTTTTTTCTGTTTCTGCTTGTACTTGCTTGTGTTGTTTGTTTGAAAAGCCTGTTAAAATTATTAAGATTTTCAAAGAGACAATGTTTTTTGTTTGTTTGTTTTATTACTAGTTATTTATCGAGTGCGATTAGCATGCACTGCACTTTACAACAGACAAGATGCACCATAAAACAGGTAGATACCAATAGGCTTTCAGTCTCACTCAAAAGAGGGTACAATGTACCACAATACAAAATAAAACAAAATGCAGGCTGGTGCCAAAGTGGCAAGGTGTTATCATGTGCAGTGCGTTAAAATAGAGCCAAAATACTGCTTCAAAAAATATTATCAGAATTAAAGGTGCCTTATATCAAGGGAATTGTATACAGATTAATATAACAAAGTGTTGGGACTAAAATCTACATGCAATAAAATTTGCCTAGCTTTTGCAAGCTGCTATTAGGAATATTGTGCATTCTGAGAAAGAACC
Organism: Macrochelys suwanniensis; assembly: GCA_033296515.1. NCBI lineage: Eukaryota > Metazoa > Chordata > Testudines > Chelydridae > Macrochelys > Macrochelys suwanniensis. Next base: position 83,093,982 of record CM065779.1, read on the forward strand.
AGTGCTTTTGAAATTTTCAGGACAGAACAGTATGGGCGATTTTTACAACTTATCTAACTATTAGAAAGAAATGGTGTGTGAAGCTTCTGATGTGTTTATCATCCACAGGAGGGAGATTCAGTTTTAAAATTCAATACAATTGAATCAGATCCCATTCCAGTGCCAGTAATTTGCATAATTCTTGTGTCTTTATTTTCCTAGAATGACAGAAAAACAAAGCCATAAATTGCACCAGAATTTCCTAATCCTATATCTCCAAAACCTTTTGACCATCTGATTTTTTTTCCCTCTTTCATATTATTGACTCCCATTGAAATAAAAGTTATTTGGATCAGACACTACTTGAACTTTTCTTGTATGCCAATGAGCATATTGCAGTGTTGGGCTCGTCCTAGGATATTAGAGAGACAAAGCTAGTGAGGTAATTTCTTTTATTGGCCCAACTTGTGTTGGTGAAAGAGACAAGCTACACAGAGCTCTTGTTCAGGGCTGGGAAAGGTGAGTACCATATCCTAGACCAGAGGCTCCCTTCCCCGCTGAAGCTTCCTGAATCAAAAAGCTCAGGTTTCACCTGAAATTTTATATTTTGACAATATTTCATTGACAAAAAAGTTTTAAAGGACTTGTTTCGCTCCACATTGGAATCAAACCAAATCTGAAAACCTCAGAAGTAGCCACAAAACATAAGTCATCCTTTAACCAGCTCCAGTGGCTGCCCCCTTACTCCTCTATGATTCAGGAAAGTGTGATGAAGAGGTAGGGCACTGGCGTGGATATGAAAGATCACAGTTTAAATCTGTGTGCTGAGTGGTTCAGGGCATGGTTTTTAAATACCAAATCACTCTCAGTCAGGCAGCACAGCGACTTGAAGGAAGGTTTCAGACATGCTAGGCCAGCGGCTTAACCACCAGGCTAGACAAAGCCTCAGTCTCTTATCTTTAGAAAAAAAACCTTCAGATGAAAGCAGTCAACTTTTTCACTGAAACCACAAAATGTTTAGGCTTTGATACAATTTTTGTTTCATCCAAAATATTCCTATCAGCCTTAGTATCCACTTTTCTGACCCTGATCTGGCCAGGGACTCAAATGGCCCTTCGCTGATTTAGGGCAGCTTTATGTCTGCTTTAATTATACCCAAATATTATACCAACTAAGGAACTGCAGAGCACCATGAGCTTCACTCCATTCCACCCCAACTTCCAGCTTGCGGTACGTTCCCCTCATACTTTTCCCTTGACTTAAACTTGTCTGATGGGTGCATAGGCATGATGTTCAAATGGGTGGACTAAAGCTGGGTGTGCCAGGTTTGCACCTGAGTCAGAGGGAATCTTTAGCTCCCTTTTTTAAGGCAGATTTCCAGCTGCTTTGTGCTGCCTCAAACCTTGACATGTTTTCCACTGGAAAGATCTTGCTGTGGAACTCCATGATACTGAATGCTTTCTTTTAAGCCAATAGACTGAATGGCATACATGAAAAGTTCAAGTAGTGTCTGATGAAAGAAGTCATTATTCTGAGAGAGAAAAGAAAGTCAAATGAATATATGCTTTTGGAGATAGAGGATTAGGAGATTCTGCTACAATTTATGGTTTTATTGTTTTATTTTTCTATCCTAAGAAGATACATGAACAAGAATAAAGCAGATTACTGGGACTGAAATGGCATCAGATCCAACTGTATTGAATTTTAAAACTGAATCTCCCTCCTGTGGATGATAAACACATCAGAAGCATCATACACCATTTCATTCTAATAGTTAGATATGTTAGAATCATAGAAATGTAGGGCTGGAAAGGACCTTGAGAAGTCATCAGTCCAGTCCCCCTGTGCTGTGGTAGGATCAAGTAAACCTAGACCATACCTGACAGGTGATAATCCAGCTAGTTTTTAAATGCTTCCAATGATGGGGACTCCACAACGTCCCTTGGAAGCCTAGTTCAGAGCTTAACTACCCTTAGAGTTAGAAGTAGTTCCTAATATCTAATTTAAATCTCCCTTGCTGCAGATTAAGCCCATTATTTCTTGTCCTACCTTCAGTGGACATGGAGAACTATTGGTCACTGTCCTCTTTATAAAATCCCTTAACATATTGGAAGACTATCAGGTCCCTCCTCAGTCTTCTTATCTCAAGACTAAACATGCCAATGTTTTTTTTTAACCTTTCCTCATAGGTCAGGTTTTCTAAACCTTTTTTCATTTTTGCAGCTCTCCTCTGGATTCTTTTCAGTTTGTCACATCTTTCCTAAAGTGTGGTGCCCAGAACTGGACACAAGACTCCAGCTCAGGCCTCACCAGAGCTGAGTAGAGGAGGACAATTACCTCCTCTATCTTACATACAACACTGCTGTTAATTCACTCCAGAATCATATTAGTGTTTTGGGGTTTTTTTGCAACTGCATCACATTGACAACTCATATTCAGTTTGTGGTCCACTGTAATCCCCAGATCCTTTTCAGTAGTGCTGTCACCTAGACAGTTGCTCCTCATTTTGTAGATGTGCATTTGATTCTTCCTTCCTAAGTGAAGTATTTTTCACTTGTCTTTACTGAATATCATTTTGTTGAATTCAGACCAATTCTCTAATTTGTCATGGTCATTTTGATTTTTAAACCTGTCTAGCAAAGTGCTTGCAACTCCTCCTAGCATGGTGTCATCTGCTACTTTTATAAGCATACGCTCTTCTCCATTATCCAAGGCATTAATGAAAATATTGAATAGTACCATACCAAAGACCATACCATACCCTGTAGGACCCAACTATATATGCCCTGCCCATTTGATAGCAACCCACTGACAACTACTCTTTGAGTACAATCTGTCAACCTGTTGTGCACCCACCTGACAGTAATTTCAATCAAACCACATTTCCTTAGTTTGCTTATGAGACTGTTCACATGACACTGTGTCAAAAACATTGCTAAAATCAAGGTATATCACCTCTGCAGCTTCCCCCCCCCCATCCATTAAGTCAGTTATCCTATCAAAGAAAGAAATTAAGTTGGTTTGGAATGATTTATTCTTGACAAATCCATGCTGAGTATTCCTTATAATCCTACTATCCTCCATGTGTTTACAATCTGATTGTTTAATAATTTGGTCCAGTATCTTTTTGTTGTAAAAATTGCCCATACTGCTATGTCTTGAAAATTCCAAATAGTATGGATTGGTCTGGTTCCTTCTTGGCATGTGCAAAATTCCTTATTGCACCTTGGGAAATCTAGGGAAATTTTACTGAATGTGGATTTTAGTCCTACAACACTATGATATATTTACCTGCTTACAATTCCCTTGATAAGGTACCTTTAATTCTGATAATTGTTGAAGCTGCACTTTGGCTCTTTTTAAAATGCACTGCACATTGTCACTTTGGCACTAGCATGTGTTTTGTTTTGTATTGTGTGGTACATTGTAAGCCTGTTGAGTCATTAGACTACAAGCCTATTGGCATCTTCCTGTTTTAGGGTACATCGCGTACGTTGTAAAGTGCAGTGCATGCTGACAGCACTATACAAATAACTAGAACAAAAACACTGTACAAATAAATAGAACACAAACCATTGTGTCCTTGACAACAGCCAAAATTAGACAAAAAATTTACAGCCCTCAGGAGACTAAATTACTATGTGCCACAAGCAGAGAATATGAAGAGCTAAAATGCACCAGTGCCCAAGGCCCCTGCCATGGCCAGGCATTGATTAAGTGTGATTGTGACAAGTCATGAGGTACAACCTGGACTGGGAAACCACTGTGACCTCTTTAACGCTCCTGCCCCGGCTGTCTCCTACACTGCTTTTCTAATGAACAGCAAACCCCTCCCAGCTTTGTTCACTTAGTCATCCGCAAATACATGAATGCTCTCACAGCCACTCATGAACTGTATATAGGAAGACACCCGCAAATTCCCCCAGCCCCGAACCACAAAAATGTAAGTTTTACGCTGCTCAAGACCCCACTGATCAGAGTAAGCTCATTAATTAATTCGTCATACCATCAAAGGGTACAAATATGCACTAGCCTTTGTAATCTTAGAAGATTCCCCAAACTTCAATCAAAAACACATTGGCTTAGATAAAACATTAAAACAAGTTTATTAACTACAGAAAGATAGATTTTAAGTGATTATAAGTAGTATAGGCATAGAAATTCAGAACTGGTTACAAAAAGAAATAAAAGATAAAATTGCAGTCGAATTCCTAAGCTTTATCAAGCTAAGTCCAATTTGAAGTAATAAGGATTTTCTTACCTAAAAACCTACATCCATGCTAACTGGGAAGCTTTTCCAGGTAGGACCACTTCCTCCAGTTCTAATGTTTCTTTGTCTTCCAAGTGATCCTGTGGCCCTCAGTGTAGGTGAGGGAGAAAAGTTGAAGTGGTGATGTCATTGTCCCTTATGTTATACTCTTTTCCAGGTGATGGAAAGATCCTTGCCGTGTCATGGTGGTTAGACAGCTCCATGATGTATATGCTCGAGCAACTATCTTTCATGTGAATCTCTTGTTACTCCCCTGCTGGTGAATGGCTGGTGTTGGTCGCTTAAAACCTGTCTGGGTGCTGGTCACTTCTTTAGTGCCAGTCTTTGGCTAGTCTGTGCATGTTTTCCAGACTCACAACATGTTTCAGTAACAAACATATAGCAAAATCTCATAACTTCATATATAGTGATGATACATATGTTTCAACAGAACAGTAATGGTCAACAGATTATGACTTTTGCAATGTTACCTCACAAGGCATAGGTTGCACGAGATTTATTGTAATTTTGTAAAAATGGTGACCATAATAGTGTAGACTGTCACAGTGAAATACCCAGATTATCCCAGCAAGCAACTTGAACCCCATGCTGCAGAGGAGGGTGACTTCCCTCTCCCAAGCCCACTGCTAATTTGTCCAGGGAAAATACCTTCCCAATCCCACATATGGCAGTTAGACCTTGAACATGTGAGCAAGAACCAGCCAGACAAAAACCTGAGAGAGAGAATTATCAGTTTCACCTCAGAGTACTGGCCCATCCTGTCCAGTGTCCCGTCTCCAGCCAGGGCCATCTCAGAAAACATTGGTAGGAGAGGATTCCTTCCTGAACCTTGCAGGTGACTGTTTGAAACCTGAAGCATGAGATTCAAGGAACAAAATATATGAACCAGAAAGGACACCCAGGGCTGCTGAGCCTTGCCCTCCACCATCGCAAGCAACCGCACCATACAATTACCCTCATAAATTTCTCAGACTATCTCTTAAAACTAATTAGGTTGTTTGCTCCCACAACTCCTATTAGGAGGTTGTTCCAGAATCTCACCCTCTGATGGTTAGAAACATTGTTCTAATTTCCAGTCTAAATTTAGTTATGGTCAGTTTATACCCATTTATTCTTGTGCCAACATTGTCCTTTGACTTAAATAGTTCTTCTCCCTGGTGTTTCCCACCCCAAGATGTATTTGTACAGAGCCATCATATCCCCTCTCAGCCTTCATTTAGCTAGGCTAAATAAATCAAGATATTTTAATCTCATCTCATAAAATAGGTCCTCCATTCCCCTGGTCATCCTCGTAGCTCCTCTCTACACCTGCTCCAGTTAAAAAATTCATCTTTCTTGTACACCATTTTCCACTCTTCGTGACTTGGCCCTCTGGATAGGTCACCATGTGTGTTTTCCCTTCTGGCGGCGGGGGGGAGGGGATCATGTATCAAAGTCCCTTGATACAAAATTGCAGTCTTCCCTTTACTGCTCTGATTGTACCACTCCTCCAGTGGCTGGTAAGGATACTAGGGCCCACCCTCTACTCCAGATCCCAGCTCAAGGCCCTCTCATTGGCCTACTCCATACCTTGCTGCTTTCCCCCTAAGCCTTACCTACCTCTCTGGCTTTTCCCCTTCTTTGGTTTTGCTCCCCCTCCCAGGAAGTAACTGCAGGTTATTTGCCTCTAACCCCAGACACACCTCCCAAGGACTCCTTTCCTGTAGCCCTTTCTGTTGCCAGTTTCCTGTTGGCCTCTTCCTGTCAGCTGAGCATCCTCTAAATAAATTCCTGCTCCAGGTGCAGCCTGGGCAGTCAATTGGCCCACTTAGCCATCTTTACGCCTCCAGGCCTCGTGTGGGGTGGACACCCCCATCACAATCATCATAAGTTTGTCCTATGAATTCAAGAGCAGCACCAAAAGACCAAGAGAGACTAAGAGTTATCCAGTTTCATTTAGTGACTATTGAGCGATAATGTGCAATCTTACCTTCCTGAAATTAGAAACCATGTGATCCATGCAGAATTAAACAGCTCTGGCTTTGAATAAATGTAGTTATATGAGTAATGAGTTTGGCCCAATAAGTCTGTCTACTGAATGAGCACTCCAGCTAGGCTCATCCATCCCTACCATGAAGGAGGGTGAGGACTGAATGAACAGAACCCCTCTTAAAACATTGGAAAGGAGATTCTAACACAGCATAGAATTCAACAGAGAATCTACCACGTTCCTGGCCTGGTAGGAATGATCCAAGGTACACAGTCACACATACTTGTGCAGCATTACTACCCTGGACATGAAATCCCTAGTTATTCATTTTACTGTATGCAACCTAACAGCCTGTTTCTCCAAATCATATTGTTGGACCATAAACTGTATTATAATCATAGTTATAGACTTTAAAGCCAGAAGGGACCATTGTGATAATCTAATGTGACCTCTTGCCATAGAACTCCATCCAGTAATTTTTCCATCAAGCCCCTCATATAAGTCCATGAGTACCTGATTATTTGCCATACATATGGAATTACTTAACATAGAGCTGAGTGAGGCACAGGTACCAGGAATGGGCATAGGTTCCTCTGTAATTGGAGGAAGAATAGTTGACTTGAAATGATAAATTTCCAAACTGTCTAGCTCAGGTAAAGAGCTTAATAAAGAGATAAATCTATTCTTTTTTTGGTGTTAGCAGTTTTGCTGACAATGAAAAAATGGTAAAATATTGCCAACAAAGAAGACATCCCTGAGGAAACAGATTTGTAGATGTTGACATATGATTTGAGGAATTTAATAGTGATGAGGCAGCTGGTGGACATAAGCCCACATATGGTCCTCAGTTTCAAATCAGTCCAGCCCCCACTATAGGAATGAAAAGAAATGGAGTGGGAAGTGATAGAGACAATTCAGCGTACCATTGCTGCAGGGTCACAGTCTGCACTTATGTGCTTAAGCAGCTGTCAGAACTGAGTGCTTCTTTTTAAGGACTCAGAAGTAATCTCCAGAGTGACACAGTCCCAGGACTTCCTTTCCAAGTTCGGTTGTATCGTAATTGGTAAAGGCAGTCTTGAATCCAAAGCAGGAATTGGGAAATGTTAGGTTGCCAGCATCATTGCCATGAGATGAGAAGAGATGCCTTTTCCACCCTGAAAAGTCTCTCCTACTATCCCTGAGCCCAAAGAATAAATAGGGTGAATGTAACTCATTCAAAGTACACTAAACACAAGTTGGGCTGATCCAACAGCCATTTTGTGTGTCTGAAATATATGTTATGTAATGGCTGACAGCAACAAAGCCTGAGGAACAATTGCTTTAAAAAAAACCCAAGTGAAGACTAACCATTTAAAAATAAATAAAAGGTGGAGGAAAATCATCCCTCAAATTGTATTCTAGCACAATAAAAAAAAAAGTCTGGTTAAAGGCAAATTGTCGAGAAATCTGCCAACAACTGGAAAAAAAACCCAAACAAACCTGAACAGAGGGAGAATGGGCCATAAGCCTCTTCTTGACTTCAGTCTTCATGCCAGCGTGCATGTGTGCTGAGACCCCTGTTATAATTGCAAGACTGGTGACCTTTGGAGAGATTTTCATGAAGGAAAACAAAAATATCTAGCTGTATCACAAAACATGATAAAAAAAAGGCTGTTTTCCCAAGTTTGGCATAAATCCAAACTTTGTACAAGTGAACACATTTTTTAGTCTCACCTTAATGCAAATGTTTACTGAGCCCTTCTAAGCAGGATAGTTCTGAAAAGTCAATTATTAATGAGTTGTAATGGATCTTATGTGCCTGAAAACTGTACATATTTAATTTAGTTTTACCTTCCTAATCCATCTTGCTTCACTGGAAAAAGGATAAGCTAGATGACCTACAAAGTTGTTTCCATCTGTAATTTCTATAAATCTATGTTCTTCATGCTGAGGAAAACTAAAGGGATTAAGCACAAAGCAGGTCTTAAAATATACAGGATCATATGAATCAATTGAGGCTAGTAGGATTATTTTTTAGAATATAAATGATTTACAATTTTATCGCAAGCTGGGAGGTCTACAAAGAAAAATAGTCACACATTATTTTTCCTTAAGAGAAAACCATCTTTAAGATCATTTTATAAGTTGACAAATTTACTGTATAGAAGCAATGAAACAATTTCAGGAGGCATTCTGGGCTATGAAAATATATAAAGATCATTTGAAAGTCTTTCCCAATTAAAATACTCAAGTCTATAATTTACAGTATGTAGCTAATGTTTTTTTCTTCAGCAAATGTCATTCTGTGGTGAAGTACATTTTTCAGCTTCGGTATCATGTTGACTGTAAAATTGTTTTAAGAACAATAGTTTTAAATCGATTACTCATTTACCCCCATCTACAGTAAGTATATACTACAATATTACCCAAGCAAATTAAATATTAGTCTACATTTTCTTAGTAGTCTCACTACTTTATGGAAGAACAATGGAATGTGAACTCCAATGTCTGTCAGTCTTAGGCCCTGATTCTGCAAAAGGTGATCCCCTCAAGGAAATATACAGCTGTGCAGAGTCCCACACACAGCCTCTGGAGATATTCCATCTGCAGCTCTTTAAGGAGGGACACACCCCATACAAAGTGACCCTCTTTCTGACACAGCACAGTAGCCAGTCTTTGGAAAGCCTAGATATATGCAAGACCCATTTGAGAAAGAATCTCTTTCTCTCTCTCATCTGCTTGAAGCAACAAGTAGATGAGGTTTGGCCATTGGATGAGGCCTTTGGAAAGGGCACAGCAGCTTTTCCCAAGAATAAAAAAAAATGAGCCAGGTGGAATATTTAATACTCAGAGGAAGTTGCATTAGTAAACTGCTAAACCCATTTAAAACCAGAATTGAAGGACAGGCCACTACAACCCTATATTAGGTCAACTTACAGCCACCATAGTAGTGTCCACACTGCCCTCTTTCTGAAGAGGGGCAATGTGAGGGGCAGAGCGCCAAGGATCTCAGCTCCACACAGCTTGCCACTGGGAACCTAGCTGTCCCCCAGCGCTGTCTGCTCCCCACTCCCAGCTGGGAGCAGGGAAGTGGGCACAGTTGCCTGGGCGTCTCACCTTCCTGCTCCAAGCTGAGAGCTGGAGGTTAGCCACCCAGTCTTCTCAGCTTCCTGAGCAGAAAGCTTCTGGGCAGCAGCTTGGCTAGGAGTGGGGAGCCGGGGGCAGCTGATCATTTTCAGGGCTCCATAGCCATGAAATTGACAAGACAGCCAACAGCCACTGTAAGGGATGCAGTGTCTACACAGACACTGCATCACCTTAACTACACCAACATAAGCCCTACGCCTCTTGTTGAGGTAGAGTTATTATATCCATGTTTTAGGGCGCTTACATTGGCGGGACAAGGCTGTAGTGTGCACACTGACATAATTAGGTCGACATAAGGTACCTTATATTGACTTAACTGTGTAGTATAGACGAGGCCTAAGAGAGCTCTCTCCATTCTTAAACAGCAGAATCTAATTTTGAGAAATCTGGCAATGAAACAATGTTATTATAGTGAAATATTGGCTTCTATAAGCTGTATATAACTGGGAATCCATAAGATCTTGACACAACTCTTAAAAGCCTTATAAATACAAAACAATGATATCTCAAAATATTTAATACTTGCTGAAGAGAGTACCATGAGAAGAGGCTATTACATTTTCTTTTATATGATAAATCTAGGATTTCAACTACTGCTCCTCTGATACAGTGGAGTTAAAGAGACCAAAATCTGGAAATGAGGTGTTTAGTGAAAGAATTGGAAAAAGCTTGAAAAATGTTCAGTGACAAGCTACTATACAATGTATATATTGCTTTTCCTAGCAATTTCTTTGCTTGGCAGGAGGAATAAAGAATTAAAGTTTTGATAGCTATTGATAATCCTAGAATACCTTTGTAGTTAGTCATTGAACATTCAGATTTCACCACACTTTAACAGGAACTGTAAAGACACAAGATGTGCTGTATCTGAGCTTAGGACTCTGCATGAGGAGACAGGTAAAAGAAGCATGAATCTGGAAAATCATAGATAATAATGTGGGAGGAGGATTGAAAGGTTTGTCTAGTGGGTAAAGCACAATATTGAGAGTCAGATGATCTGGGATCCACTCCTTAACCTTAAACAAGTCACTTAACTTCTCTGTTCCCATTGTAGAAAAGAAACAAAAATGCTCTAGATGACACAAAGAGAGTGGGAAACTGGCTCTATATCCCAAATTATGGATTAACCTAGTATAGAGAAGTCCCCACAGGCCTAGAGCTCATGTAGCTGGCTCCAGCTCCTACAACACCCATCTTCAGCATTGTCATAGGCATTGCTTAGGGGGTATGTCAGAGGAGAGAGGGCACAAGGCCACAATGCAATATATTCTGGATCGATGCATGGTCCCTTGGAGACTATTACCAGCTGGTGAAGTTTGGAGCAGCTGCCAGGCTGTTCTTAAGTCCTCAGGGGCTGGAGAACCAGTCAAAGGATCAGGCTCCCCAACAAACCTGTTGTGGCCTTTGGATCTGGTGTGCAGTACAGCATCTGTGATAATACATCTTTTTAGACATATCCAGTTATTAAAAATTATTAATACATGTACTATCAGCTAGTGCTCATGAACTGCTCTAGAATATTTTTTTAAAAACTATTTAAACACTAAAAGGTAAACAATGTAATAAAGTAATATATTTCACTTTTAAGTTTCTAAAGGCTTATTGCAAACAATGTATAATTTATTTATTTTTAATTACCCCATTACAGTAACTAATGGTATATCACAAAATATTATCCTATTACTCCATACAGTATTATTCCTAAATGTTGTGCATTTATTATTCAACTATAAAATTCTTCCTTTTGTGTGTCTATGACATTTTAATCAGGGATGGGCCCAAGCACCAGAGTTGGACTATGGATCCAGGCTCAAACTCTCTGAAAATTCAGGGTATCTGTGTCTGGCCCCAATCTGTAATAAAACAAACCAAATCCCAGATCCAAAGTTTTATCCAAACCATCTCAAATTTGAAGGTGCTGGGATTTAAGGATTTTCTGGATCATCTCTATTTTCAATGCAGATTTTATGTTGAAGTAATATATGTGAGTTCATGTATCCCTCCCCTAGAATAGCTGTAAATCAGAGATGTTTAGGTATTTGATATACATTATATGCACTGAGAATATCTACATGTTTTTGTGCCCTTCAGCAGTCATTCAGAAGCTCAGGATTCTGGGGGATGACAAAATCCAAGGAACATCTTAAAAAGTCCTCTTTTACAAAAACGTCTATGCCATTTGTGAATAATGGCTATTACTGAGTTTGCATGTGATAAAAATACATTTTGGTTGGTACTACACGTCACAAGTACTGAGCAAACTGCACCTCTGCCTCTACCTGGTCTCCTCCAGTGCAACTCCCTCAGATTTTATATCTCTAGTTGTCACCTCTGTTTTTAGGTTTGACGCACACAATTTTCCCTTTCTCAAACCAGGCCTTGACTATAGTGACCTATGTGTCAACAGTGATTACCTTAGTAGGTCTGACTTATGCCATGGCTACAGTACAAACTTCAATCGAGACAAGTTACATCATCATAAAGCCAAATATGTTTGTATATGGCTTGGGCGTTCTTGTCTGCTTGTGTCAGCATTGTGCATACTCACCACAAGTGCTTGTATAGATGAAAAATGTGGTGGACTTTGGGAGGTATCCCAGTGTGCCACGCACCACCTTCCAGTGCAATGGCTTTTGGTACTTTTTTATGGGATAATAACAGGTCACCCAGTATTTTGGGGAGCTATGGATCAAGTTCCCAGCATGCAACTTTCTCCATCCCATAATACATTTTACATCCCATAATCTGTTTTGAAAGTCTCACAAATTTGTGAGGTGCTGGTCAGTCTCTGCCATCTCTGACAGAAGCACGGAGCCTGCAGAGCTCAGCACTATTCTCATGAACATTGCAAATACAGGCTGCATGATTCTCCTAGACTTGCAGAACTTCAGGAACTACTGTATCAACCAGGATCACAAAGAGGAAGATGTGGATATATTCATGGCGAGTTCAGTGATGGACATATCGGGGGGAGGGGGGAAATCTAGGTTAATGGTGATGTTCACAGAACAGCTACAGATGGTGGAGCACCACTTCTGAGTCTGAGAAGTGAGCACCAACTGGTGGGATCAACTCAAATGCAAGTTTAGGATGATGAGAAATGGCTTCAGAACTTTTGGATGCAAAAGTCCATTTTCCTGGATCTGTGTGCCAGGCTTGCCCCAGCCCTATAGGGGAAAACTGAGTGGCAATCACACTTTGGAAATTTGCAATACCAGACTGCTATGAATCTGTGGAAAATTATTTTGGAGTTGGAAAATCCACATTTGAGGACCTTCTCATGCAGTTAATTATCTTCCGCTACATAGAATCTGACCCTGACTCTGACTCTGACTCACAGCAAAGTGCAAGAAATAGTGGATGGCTTTACAGCAATGAAGTTCCCAAACTGTGGTGGGGTGATAGATGGAAAACATATCCTTATTTTTAGCAGCACCCAGCCTTGATACTGAGTATAACAACCGAAAGGGCTACTTTTCCATGGTTATGGAAATGCTAGCGGATCACTGGGGACGTTTCATTGATATCAATGTGGGCTGGTCAAAAAGGCGCATGATACTTGATTTTGAAGAATACAGGACTGTTCAGAAAGTTGCAAGCAGGGATATTCTTTCCCAAACAGCGGATTGCCATTGGTGAGGTGGCAATGCCAGCAGTAGTTCTGAGGGACCTAGCTTACTCTGTGCTCATAAAACTGTACACTGGCCATCTTGACAGCAATAAGGAAAGATTGGACTCGTGGCTCAGTAGGTGCAGAATGACTGTTGAATGTGCTTTTGGTAGATTGAATGATTGCTGGCAGTGTTTACTCATTAGATTAGAGCCCAGTGTGAAAAAATATTCCATGATATAGCTGAATGTTGTGTACTTCGCAGCAGGCTGTCTGTCTGCAGAATTAACATCCAGACTTCAGGGCTATTACAAGACCACAATGTGGACCTATATGTTTGAGGTGTTCATTTTCAGTCAGCCACAATAGTGTTCTGGCTTGGTGTCTTGAAATAATGCTTGTCTTGTGGGGTTTTTTTTTTGTTTTGTTTTTTTTTGCTGCTGGTTTCCATTTTGTCATGCCTGCTGCACATTATAAATACAGCTGGGCCTGACACTATGAATTGTGTGATGCTTGCTGTGCATTTATAAATATGGCTGGATGTTTTCCTAAGGCAATGAATTCTGTGGTACTCAGCATGCATTTTATTATTATTGTTTGATTTCTTGACTGCCACTCTGCATTCTGTAATATTTATTGTGAATTGATAAAGAGACTTTGAATTTTTAAACTCAAAGAGAATCAAAGTGTACAGAATCAAAATGCAAATAAACACATACAATGTCATACAAACGTCAAACATAACTTAATGCGGTTAAACTTTTAAAATTCCTATTGAAAAAATAATTCAACATTTATGTCCTTTTGTGTAAACAGATAGCTCAGTGTTTATTGTGGCTACACATATACAAATCTGTGGTTTTCACTGGTCAGTGTATGTAAAGCTAGGTTTTCCTTGTTGTCCCCAGCATGGAGTGGTAGGTATAAGGATGGAGTCTGTGATGCCCTGTGATATGCTGAGGGGTATAGGGAGCAGCAATCATCGACTTCTCCAAGGGGTGCAAAAGCCAATGAGTCTGGGATTTTTGGACCTGTATTTCAACCAGGGTCTGCAACATTTGGGTTTGATGCCTCAGAAAACATCCTGGTGCATTTCTGACTCCTTGTCCTGTTGGGATTACCAGGCCTTTTGCCTGACCTTTCTGGTTTTTTCCATGCTGTCAGTCATCATGCTCCTCCTCAGCAGGGTCAGGCATTCCATGGTGTGGAGGGAGCACCCTTTAAAGCCACCATGCCAGAAGCTGATGATAACAACAGACACATGCACCACTAGTTTTACAGTCAGAAAGGAAAAGGAAAGATACATTTAAAAATTACTTTCCCTTATTCCCATAAATGCTTTTAATAAGAAATGCTTAGTAACATTTCAGCTTTGGAACGCCTTAGCACAGTACCCCTCTCCAACTCCAATCATTAGTGAGTATGGCCTGGCATGTGGGGATGGGGGCAATCAATTTTCTGTTGCATGAAGATATAAAATTCTGGCCCCTATTCCAGAGGTATGAGTATAGGGTGATGGCAGTGAATATTGGCACTATTTTTCACAGACAGTAGTGATTTTGGCTAACATCACACTGACTGAGGGTCACAAAGGCACAGAGAACACAGCTTCTAAGGGAGTCCCAAAACGATTTGGGCTGATATGTAGTTAGGCTGTTTGCTATGATCTCTTCAAATGCTCAACAGATTTGTTACCATTTTTATTTAATTAACATAGTTTTCATATAAATTTAAACGAAAGTCTCTCTTGTTTCAGCCTCCCAGTCTCATACCACTTATTTACTGTTTCAGTTTATTCTACTCATGGGGAAAAAATAGATGCCCTAATGAGAGGTTTGGAGAGATTTAACAAGTGTGCATGTCCATGTAAAAATAAAATCAAAACAAAATGAAATGGCATCAAGGGAACACTACCTCTGCTAGTACGAATGGTGTGGTGAGCAAATGCCTAACAAACAGCTGAAGTTATATAAATGCATTATGCCTGCTGCTAGGTGAAGTGAGAACATTTTAACATAAAACCTTCTAAAACAGTACTGTGATCTTCTGCTGCTGTAAATCAAGGTAACTCTGTTGAACTCAGTGGACCTACACCGATTTACAGCAGTTGAGGATCCAGCCTTGCTGTTTTCCAAGTCATTAATGGAATATGAAGTCTGTGTGGACTAGAGCGCTGTGAAATTCAATAGTTCCACTCACTAGGAACTCATGTGAATGCTCTTACTGATTACGGTTTAAGAGTTTTCACGGCTCCTAATTTATTCTGAAGCTTGGCTTTGGACAAACCCAGCAACCGAAAGTAAAATTGAGCCTAAATTGCTGAGTTCCTTCTGGTTTCACAGTGAAATCATACAGAACTGAACATAAAGAGGATACACAAAACAATAAATTAATTCAGGTCCACTCACAAACAGGCCCAAATTTGTCCCAAAGCAAACTTTTTGATTAACCTTATATCAGATTTCATTTTGTAACTAAGAACAAGGTGAACAGATGCCAGTTGGTTCCCAGTGAACAAAGGGTTAACTCCAGCTCAGCTACCCACTTCCTTTGCACAGGTGTTGAGGGGAAGGTTCTAAGAGTGGTTGTCCCCTGGGATGATGGCCAGGGAATTTGGGGATTTAGGTGGTAACAGTTAGGGTTTATTTGAACCCCCCCCAGCTGGAATGCTTTCCCCCCCTTAATTTAGTGTTCCTTGCTTATACTCTTTGATCATAAATGATATCCCTTCCGAAAAGAATCTTTTGACCGTACATTTTCAACTCTTTAGCTAGAATTCTGTCTATCCAGTTAGTCTTGAGGTTCAATGTTAATGGGTATTTCTCCCAAGGGCTTGGAACACTACCTCCCCCGTCAGTACTCTGAAAATCAGGTAGCTTGGGGCAGCAGAGTGAAGGTTAAAAAATCAATCCTGTGTTTTCCATACTGTGAAGCTGAGCTCACTGAACTCTTTGTGTATATGTTGGTGTAAATACATACATTTCTTAATCTTCTGAATTTAGATCCCTCCCCCCCCCCCCGCCCATTCTGTTAGGGGACTTTTCTAGGACCTGAGCTTATCCTAAGACTGATTAGGGCGGATAATAGAATTTTGCTGCTTGATGACTATATTTGTGGTTATTATTGCTACTATGACTATTGCCCCTCCCTGCGATAAACACAAAACATTTTATTATGATCATAATTTCACTTATTACACTCCAGTCGGGACAGCTACTATCTATATTTTAATGACCAGAGCTGGTAACTATACTTCTGACTGTATGTGGAGACTGGGATGGTAAGAGTTTCTCCCACCAGCAGTTTAAGTAAAATTAATCCAGAAATGGTTATGAAAAGTCATACTGCAAAGGAGGAATGCATTAGGGTGTATGCTCCAAGACACTGAGTAAGTCTAGCGTCTTCTCAGGCTACTGAAATTAATAATTTTCTAGAATTGCAAGCAAAGCTTTCAGCTAAAGAAATACAAATTTCTCTCATCCAACAAAGCTATAATTGTTTAAATTATATTAAGCAGCCTGAATTTGCTATATTAGCTGAGAGAGGGCAGAGGGAAGGGTCTGGTTTGCTTTGTCGTCCCTTAAGAACATAAGACTGGCCGTACTGGGTCAGACCAAAGGTCCATCCAGCCCAGTATCCTGTCCACCGACAGTGGCCAGTGCCAGGTGCTAGGAGTGAGTGGACCTAACAGGTAATGATCCAGTGATCTCTCTCCTGCCATCCATCACCCCCCTCTGACAAACAGAGGCTAAGGACACCTTAAAGCAGTGGTCCCCAAACTGTGGGGCGTGTCCTCATAGTGGGTATGGAGAAACATTTAGGTGGGCACACGGCAGGGTCCAGGCTAGGCCCCACAGTGGGCACTGAAGCAGCACCATGCCCCCAGCCCCACTCTGTCCCCAACCCCAGCTCCACTCTGCCCACTGTTCCACCCCCAACCCGGCTCTTCCACTAGCCCCAGCTCCTCCCCGTGTGCCAAGTTTCACCCCCAGCTCTGCTGCTCAGGGAGCCTTGGCTGTTCAGTAATGGGGGGGGAGGGAGTCGCAGACAGATTCCGTTAATGGTAAGGGGGGTGGGGGTGATTGGAAAAGTTTGTGCACCACTGCCTTAAAAGGCTCGTTTGTTTCTGCTAGTGTTTTTTATAACTGTCATATTTGTCAGTAAAAATACAGTACAAAAAATGTTCAACCATTTTTCAAAAGTAATACCATTTCTATTAGACCAATCATTGATAATAAGTGTGCTGAGAATATCAGGTAGACACAGCATTAAACTAGTTTGGAGAGATATTAGGGAGATGTCAAAAAGAATACAGGAGAGATAAAGCTTCCAGAGCAATATAGTAATAAATCACTGAGAAAAAATAAAAGCAGGAAGGAAAAAATCAGTCTTACAAAACTCATTTTAACAGGAGAGAAAATAAGAGGAAGAGATTGAAAACCTTTAGCAATTCAGTAAATCCTATCCAATTGTTACAGGTGAAATTCACCCATCAGTATAAGAGGCCTGCAAAACAGTGGAACAATGTTCATTCCTCTACACAGGGCATGTGGATATGGAGTGGGCAGGTAAAGAGGATCCACACTTAGTTAATACTGTTAAACTGGGTTCTAACTAGTCACTCTGAAGAAGGAATTTGTGGGAAGTACAAGTCTGTGGCCAATAGGAGTGCATGAAAAACATGCCCCCAATTTCAGCCTCCAGGTGTTGAAAGAGAGTCTATGAAGGGGCTGACAGCTCCTCCTGCAAATCATAGGGTAGGTAGACTCTGTACAGAGCCTCTTTATTCAGGCTTTACATGTGCATTGTATATGATGCCTCCCTATGTTTAAAATCAAATTTCATATTTTTCAGTATGGAGAAATAAGATTCTCCCTTCTGCCCCCCCAGTGCTGAAAGATAATGGAACAGCAATGCCAAGGCTTGAAGGAAGTAACACACAGGCAATAGCCCCAGGAGAGCTGTGCATGTGTCAGCGAGAGCATATGCCATGAGTGAAATTATATGTTCTGCTACTCCAAAGTCCTAGAATGTCTGCATTGCTTGCAGGCATTTCTTGCATTTGAGGACTCCTATGCCTGAAGTTGTTTACATTGTCCTTTCACTGGGGGGGGGGGGGGGGGGGGGGGGGGGGGGGGGGGCAGGAGAAGGGGGGGGAGTTGAGAAGGAGGAATTGAGACTATTAATAAGCTATTATAAAATATGTACCTTTGTTAGTCTTTTGCCACAAATCATTCCCTGATAGGGCATAAGAAGGCATCCATGCTTTAAAAAACAAAAACATAGAAATCCTTCCACACCTTTTAAAAATTAAATTTTAAAAGGAATCTAAATGTACAGGAAGTTTTTCTGTCACTTTGATTAATACTGTTTGTGCTTGCATATACCACCACATCATTTACTGAGGTCAGAGTGTCTGAGGATCATAGTGTTACATACAAAAATCATCTGCTTTAAGGCATGCTGATGTTTAGAAAATATCTGTAATGATTTGTTCCCCCAATGACCTCTGCAGTTAACTCTTTGAGGACATCACACTAAGCATTAGAAAGTCCAGACTGATGGAACCAAAAGGAGTTTGGAAGTAACGAACATCCTCACTTCATGTAATTATTACTACATTGCTAGCACAATAACAAAGCCCTAGGCTATTCTAGGCATTCCCCGTAGAAACAGATACTATGGAAACTTCAAACTTATAACCCCAAGGTATTATTTTTGTCAGCATTATTACTTCAAGATAAGGATCCAATTAAGAGGGCAGTGTCCTATATTGTATCATTTGGGAGTTTTGCACAAATAACAGTATTATTTGAAGAAATATGATCTTTTAAACATGATTTATTAATATTTTCATTGTTTGAGATCTTGTATAAAATAAGGTACAAAGGGATACATATACAACATCAGAGTATGTACGACCGGATTTTGCCACATTTGCTCACATTGAGTAGTAAATTATTACTCAAACAGTTGTACTGAAATCAAGAGTAATGTACTACTCAATGTGAGTAAGGGTATCTGAACTTGGCCCTTAATGAAAAAGATCATGGAGGATATTGGTGTCTTCTGTCACAAGGGGATAAAACAAGTGGGCACAAAAAACTGATTTCAAGACTGAGCTTGATAAGTTTATGGAGATGATGGCATGATGAGATGACCTCCTGCCAGTGTAGGCATATCTGTGACTATTAGTAGCAAATATCCCCAATAGCCAGAGATGGGACACTAGATGTGGAGGGCTCTGAGTTACTACAGAGAATTATTTCCCTGGCTGGTGGGTCTTGCTGATGTGTTCAGGGTCTAAATGATCACTATATTTGGGATCCAGAAGGAATTTTCCCCAGAGTCAGGTTGGCAGAGACCCTGGGTTTTTTTCCACCTTCCTCTGTAACATGGGGTATGGATCACTTGCTGGTTTAAACTAGAGTAAATGGTGGATTCTCTGTAACATGAAAACGTTAAATCATGATTTGAAGACTTCAATAACTTAGCCAGAGTTTGTGGGTCTATTACAGCAGAGAGTGCGTAAGGCTCTGTGGCCTGCAATGTGCAGGAGGGCAGACTAGAGGATTATGATGGTCCCTTCAGGCCTTAAAGTCTATGAGTTTGAGTCTAAAAAAGCAAACAATACAATAATCTCAGTAAAAGGCTCTGTTAGTGCTCCTCCATGGAGTCTGACTTTACTAAAACATGAGTGAACAGGGGAATAAGGAAACCGATATCCCCAAACCCAGAAACACAGGTCTTACTGAATGACCATTTAGGGATGCCAGTAGCAAGACTAAATAGAATTTACTCTTATAAATCCAGCAAGAAAGTATTTAGCCTGACCATGCCAGGTGCTGAGCTCCTCCTGTGAGTTGCTGTGCACCTTTAGTGGTTATTGAAATCAGTGGCAATTGAGGATGTTCATCACAGGAAGCACAATGAGCCACTGGCAGGATCAGACCTATCCTTGTATAATATATAATTTCCATCTGAATGTGAACAAAGTAAATTAGCATTTAATTTAAAAATGTTTCCAGTACTTTAAAATTAATTCTAGAATAATTTTGGTGGTGTGAAAAAATTAACAAACTAGCCAACACTGAATCCAATATCCATGAATAATACAGGATTACCCATGAGATTTCCAGTACGTTAAGACAACAGAGGAGCAGGAAATACTATGAGAATACACTTCCCCATTTTATTCCTCAGCTTCCTTTACTATTCTGGCCATAACACAGAAGTGCACACCAAACACCCCCTTCCCATCCTAATGAAAAATAATTAGAATATTACCCATGTTATTTTAAACCTCATAAAAGATTTGGTCAAGATTTTGAGCTTGGGGAGTGGGAGTGCTATTTTTTTCCTAATTAAAATAAATATTGGGAAAATCCATGGATTTTACAGGTTTTGGCTTGAAAGTAGGATTATTTTTTAAGGGAAATTGATATTCATTGATAACTGAAGCTCCCCTTGTGAAACATGTGGAACTTATTCCTTACATTGGACCTAGAAATACCAGAAGAACAATCAAGTATCAGAGGGGTAGCCGTGTTAGTCTGGATTTGTAGAAGCGACAAAGGGTCCTGTGGCACCTTATAGACTAACAGAGGTATTGGAGCATACGCTTTCGTGGGTGAATACCCACTTCTTCAGATGCAAGCAGTGGAAAAGAACAATATTTTTCATGTTATTTCATGATGAACTTTTCTAGTCCTGGCCTACTCATGGTCATGTTGTAAAGGAAGAACACATGCCCCCATGGAATTTTGCAATTTCTTCCTATAAATCTGATAGCTAATCCTGGTCATTAATAGTCATCATACATACTAAACATGCATACGCAGTACCCCAACTTAAAGTATGTTTTGATCTTGAGTTTGGTTTCACTCATTATGAAAATGGAGACCATTTGGAGAAAAAAAAATCAGATCTGGATTTGGATTTTGAGTTTGGGTGTGTTCGAATCTGGGTTTTGGTGAGTCCATTCTTAATCAGTACCACCCATGCATTTCATCTTCATTATAATTTAAGCAAGTTCAAAGTAAAATTTCATTTTATAAAGTGATGCAATAGTTACAAAAAGCTGATGTCATGATTAGAACTGGTTCAAATGCATCCAGCTAAACATTTGTTCATCTAAATACAGTAGAACCTCAGTTACGGACACCTCGGGAATGGAGGTTGTCTCCGTAACTATGAAATGTTCCATAACTCTGAACAAAGCAAATCCAGATCCAGCACCAGATCCAGCAACTGATACTCCAGGCCAGAATTCAGCAGCAGTTGAGCTCCCTACTCAGCATAAGTTTACAAGCTTGTCCCTCTCTCTGCAGGGGTGTGTGTGTGTGTGTGTGTGTGAAAACAGCGTGTCTCCCCTGGCTGGGAGAGGGAGGTAAAAACAGCACATCCCCATCCCAGTGGTGGTGGGGACAAGTGAAAGCTGTGCAGACCCCAGTGCTGCTCCTGCTCAGCTGGCTCTGGATGCCTTGGGCTGGCAGCCACAGCATCTTGCTGTCAGTGGCTGCCCCACGAGTGGGGGTAGGTCAGGCAGCCCAGATGTGTCTACCTTTAAGATGCAATACAATACTTGTTTCTTTTTTTTTTTGTCTCTGCTGCTGCCTGATTGGTTACTTCCAGTTTCACATGGTGTCCAGTTGACCAATCAGTCCGTAACTCTCGTGTTTATATCCTTGAGGCTCTGTTGTATGCTGTTTTGTTGATGCCAAACTGTTTAACAGAGATGTATCTATTTTTGAAGTTTTTCTCAGGTCCAGGGTGGATTCTCCAATCACAGAGCAACCAGGAGATCCAAATTGAAAACCTGATCTTTTGACACAATTCTATTTCACAAAAATGTTTGAAATGTTTTGTTTTCTTTCCAGTGCACAAAGGAAACACATTTTGAAACCTCAAAAGTTGCTGCAAACTAGAATAGTCATTCTCCTGCCAGCTCTAGTCATAAAGCACTACAGGTGATAAAGAATATAATTAGCACTTCTTAAAGTGCTCTTGTAACCTAAGCTTTGTTATATACTGTAACTGAGGGAAAGAGCTGAATGCTGCTGTCAAGGGAGTAATTAAGAATAGTTTAAACCTGCAAGGGAGCTCTTTCTGATAACCACTTAAACCTCAAGAGGTAGGAAAGCTTCATTAATAATGCCTAAAAATTATCAATTGTGACCAATGATCTTTGCTATCATATTATTTATGTAATCCACTTCAGTATATGCTACACACCTCCATGTTTTTCTTTATTGTGTACCACTTTACAGATGCCCCCTAGTCTACTCCTTATCTTACTATATAAGTAATACTTATATACTTAATACTTAGTCTTGCCAAGAGTGCAGGGGACTGGGTTAGATGTCCTCTCGAGGTCCCTTCCAGTTCTATTATTCTACATCATACCTATTTGATACTCTAAGATACAAAACGAAAATAAGAAAGAAAAACTTGTAGCACCTTAGAGACTAACAAATTTATTTCAGCATAAGCTTTCGTGGGTTAGTACCCACTTCATCGGATGCATGGAATGAAACATTCAGTAGACAGATATTTATACAGTCAGAGAAACATGATAAAGTGGAGGTGCATAGACCAACCTTAAGAGGCTAATTAATTGAGAGGAACCATAACAGCAGGGGAAGAAAAACCTTTGAAGTGATAAACAAGATGGTCACACAGGTGTGAATGAGGATCGTTAACTTAAGGGAAATAGATTCAATTAACGTAATGGCCGAGCCATTCCAAATCTCTATTTAATCCGGACGCAATGCAACCTAGTTTGCATATCAATTCGAGTTCAATAGTTTCTCTTTGAAGTCTGCTTTTGGAGTTAATCTGTCACAACACTGCTACCCTCAAGTTTGTCACTGAGTGATTAGGGAGGTTGAAGTGTTCTCCTACTGGTTTTTGAATGTTATGATTCCTGATGTCAGATTTATGTCCATTTATTCTTTTGCGTAGAGACTGTCCGGTTTGGCTAATGTACATGGCAGAGGGGCATTGCTGGCACATGATGGCATATATCACATTGGTAGATGTGCAGGTGAATGAGCCCCTGATGGCGTGGCGGATGTGATTAGGCCCTGTGATGGTATCACTTGAATCGATATGTGGACAGAGTTGGCATCGGGCTTTGTTGCAAGGATAGGTTCTAGTGTTTTTGTTGTATGGTGTGTGGTTGCTGGTGAGTATTTGCTTCAGGTTGGGGGGCTGTCTGTAAGCAAGGATTGGTCTGTCCTCCAAGATCTGTGAGAGTGAGGGATCATCTTTTAGGATAGGTTGTAGATCTTTGATGATGCACCGGAGAGGTTTTAGTTGGGGGCTAAAGGTGACGGCTAGTGGTGTTCTGTTATTTTCTTTTTTGGGCCTGTCTTGTAGTAGGTGACTCCTGGGTACACTTTTGGCCCTGTCAATCTGTTTTTTCACTTCAGCAGGTGGGTATTGTAGTTGTAAGAATGCTTGATAGACTTCAAAGAGAAACTGTTGAACTCGAATTGATATGCAAACTAGATTGCATTACCTCAGGATTAAATAAGGACTTGGAATGGCTCGGCCATTACATTAATTGAATCTATTTCCCTTAAGTTAACGATCCTCATTCACACCTGTGTGACCATCTTGTTTATCACTTCAAAGGTTTTTCTTCCCCTGCTGTTATGGTTCCTCTCAATTAATTAGCCTCTTAAGGTTGGTCTATGCACCTCCACCGTATCATGTTTCTCTGACTGTATAAATATCTGTCTACTGTATGTTTCATTCCATGCATCCGATGAAGTGGGTACTAACCCACGAAAGCTTATGCTGAAATAAATTTGTTAGTCTCTAAAGTGCTACAAGTTTTTCTTTCTTATTTTCGTTTTGCTGACACAGACTAACACGGCTACTACACTGAAATCTAAGATACAATACTTTCACACAGAGAGATTAGCTGTATTTCAGAGTAAGAATTTAATGTAATTTCTTTCATCCACATCTTAAATATCCCATCTGAGAAAAATGTATGTGGCTTGAAAAAAAACAAATTACATTTTGGCAGGTATTGTTTTGGGTTACACAACAAAAAAGGAGGACGTATCAAAGCATTCCTGTGAAAGTAATTCTGTACTTTAGTATGCCAATATCAACTCATTTTTATTTGGATAGTAACTATTGGTATTCCTATGGTAAGTGCCAGAAGAAGGGATTTTTAAACCATTAACTCATTAAGATTTTATAACATAAAACCATAGATTTGCCTAAACAGGAATACATGGAAACAAAAATGTCTTCTCCTAGGTATTTGACTGGAAAAGTGTCTGAAAGTGATATCATTTCAAGAGTCAACAAAGTTATTACATTTTGCACCCTAATAATCTGTAAGTAACCATATAAAAATTAAAACTATGTAATAATTGCTATGGACTTGTATGAGCTTCAAGCTATAGTTACTGTTAGTCATAGATGTCTTCCGAAAGCTCTGAAGAAACATTTAGATCAAGGGCTAATTCACAATGGGGATTTAGATGCCTAACTTCCACTTTAGACACCTAAATCTAAGACTAACTAACTAGACTAACTAACCTAGGTTAACCTAGGTTAACTAACCTAAATCTAACCTAACTAACCTAGACTAACTAACCAAAATCTAGAATAACTAACTAGACTAACTAACTAGACTAACTAATTAGACTCAGGTGGTAACCAGCTCAGGTAGTAACTAGACTCATGACATGGTTCTCATGACTGGAACCTACTTTGTTCTGTTCCACCTCCTTATATAGCTTTGGCGCAAGGCGGGACTCTTTTGCCTCTCTGGGTCCCCACCCCTTCTTCTAAATGGAAAAGCACCAGTTTAAGATGGATTCCAGTACCAGGTGACATGGTCACACGTCCTGTGGGACCCCAAGCCTTCATTCTTCCTTGCCTGACTCACAGGAAGGCTTGCAAGTAAACAGAGCCATTTACAAACAATTGTCCTAGTTGATGGGAGCCATCAAGATTCCAAACCACCATTAATGGCCAACACTTTGCACAATTACAATAGGACCTCAGAGTTATATTTCATATTTCTAGTCTCAGGTACAAGAATGATACATTTATATAAATAGGATGACCACACTCAGAAAATTATAAGCTTTGTAATGATACCTTACAAGAGACCTTTTCCATGAAGCATGTTCCAGTTACATTATATTCACTCTCATTAGCATATTGTTACTGAAATATCGGGTCCACCTAGCTGAGAGCCAATAACAGCCAGACAGGGATAAGGAAAAAGGTTACTTTATTCTGCAGAAGAAAGGAGAGTTTGCACCTTGGTGCAAAACTCTAACTTGCACAGAAATCAAAAGGTCTTTTATACACACTTAGACAAAGCCCTGGTCGTGTTAACATTTGATTGGTGGTTGCCAGACCCCGGAAAACTGCTATCTGGTCAGTAAAAACTAGTTTGGGACAGCTCTTTCTGCTTCAGTGAAGGACAACGTAAAAAGTTCAGGGTCGTGTGTAGGGGAGGCATCTACTTCCCCCTAGTGGCCTCTGGTTGCCATAGCTGCTGGTTGTTAAGGGTGGGTCATTGTACCTTATGCCTTTCACAATATTTTCATAAAATCATATGGAGTGCAATATCAAACCCACATCCCACCTGATTACCCTAATCCCTGTACTATAGGAGTACACTGAAGTGGGTACTGTTCCACATTGTATGAAATACTGAAATAATCATTGGACAAGGAAGAGTGACTCTATTGCCTAGTGATTAGGACACTGAGATGGGAGACCTGGGTTCATAATCCTTGCTGTGAGTCAGCCAGAGTGGGGATTTGATGTGAGTCTGCTATATTCTGGGGGAGCAGACTAGCAATTGGGATAATGGATATATCACTACTCCTGGCTGAGAAAGGGCTCATCTAACTTCAACAACTAACTCGAGGTGATAGTTCACAGATGTGATTCATGAGCAGGCAGAGGCTCCTAACGACCTTTGAGGAGGGAGGCCTAGGCATTTCCTATTTGCTAGCTTAGGTGGTTCCCCATTCAGTGTGCTAGCTTCTCTGTCTCCCTTTTTTTAAAGCACCTAACTCTCCATACATATTGTACATGAAACCTGGACACCTGACTTGGGGCTGTGAATTCCCTCGGGTGTTGCCTTGTGAATCTATCCCTAAGTTCTCAAATGTTCAGCTGCTTATCCAAGACGATCCAAACTCACCAAATCTTCTGAGTCAGCTGACTTTGAAAGGTGCTGAACATCTAGTAGCTTTTACCGTCTGCAGAGTGTTCAGCATTTTTACAAATCAACCAACTTGGGTGTCTCATTATAGATTTAGGAGCCTAAATTTAGGCACACACTTTTGAAATTTTTGGCCAAAACAAATTGCTGTGATGGCTGGAATCCCTGAAATTAATAATCCACTTCCTGCCTCGGGCCTACCTAATTTACATACCTAGATGGCCCTCGAGTACCATAGTATCTGAGTGTAACCCACACACTTCCTGGGTGTGGTGCTCTGGCCCATCTAGTGGCACCAAGATCACTTAGAGAAAAAGATTAATGAGTCTTTTCTACAGCCTTAGCTAAGAGCCATATGGCTTTTAGCTCATGCCATAGAGGCTCATGCACTAAGCTCCAGAGGTCCCAGATTCGATCCCACTTGTAACACCAACAGACCCCGGGCATTAGCAAGTGGGATCGAACCTGAGACCTCTGGATTTTAGAGCATGAGCCTCTTCAGCAGTGTTTTTCAAACTGTGAGTCACGACCCACTACTGGGTTGAGGCATATAAGGCGCTGGGTCGCCTTGATCTGGTCAGCACCGCCGACTGGGATGTTAAAAGTCCCATCAGCGGTGCTGCCCGGCTAAGGCAGGCTAGTGCCTATCTTTTCCAACACCACGCTGTACCCCGGAAGTGGCCAGCAGCGGGTCCGGCTTCTAGGCAGGGGGGCCACGAGGTACCGCGCACTGGCTCTGCCCCGAAAACTGACTCCGCATTCCCATTGGCCCAGAAGTGGCCAATGGGAACTGGGGGGAGGGGCAGTGCTTGCAGGCCAGAGTCACATGGAACTGCTTGTGCGCCTCAGCCTAGGAGCTAGACCAGCTGCTGGCTGCTTCCGGGGCACAGCGCAGTCCACAGTGCACCCCAGCTGCGCCGCTGACCAGGAGCCACCGGGGGTAAATCCATGCCCTAACCCTGCACCCCAATCCCCTGCCCCAGCCCTGAGCCCCCCAAACCTGGAACCCCTTCATGCACCCCAAACCCCTCATCCCTGGCCCCATTCCAGAGCCTGCACCCCTAGCCCAGAGCCCTACCCCCCTTCCACATCCCATGCCCCCTGCCCCAGCCCTGAGCCCCCACAAACTCAAAGGCCCTCCTACACCCCAAACCCTTCATCCCTAGCCCAGAGCCCTAACTCCCTCCCACACTAGGTGTGATCTAGTGACCTGATTAAGCAACCAGGAGCCTAGAACCCCTGAGTTCAAATCATAGCTCTGATGGAGATACCATCAGTAAGTTACATAGACCAACATTTTCAAAGACAGCCTCTGAATTTGGGCATCCAACTTGCAATATGCTAGGCCTGAAACCATTACATTAAAATGAAGTTGCAGGTGCTCAGCACCTCTGCAAATCAGGCCCAAGTGTCTCAGGATAGGAAAGTAAACACAGATGCACCCAAAATAAGATGCCACCTCTGAACATTTTTCATTTAAACCTCTCTGTTTGTTTTTTCATCAGTAAGATAGGAATAACAATATTTATTGCACTGGAGTGTTTAAAGGATTAATTTTTTTAATGCATGTGACGTGCTTTGAAGATAAAAAGTACTACATATAAATGCTATGTAGTATCGTTTTATCAATAATAGTATACATTCTCAATGTTTATTATTTTTATTCATAATTTATATGCTGTTCCACTCTTAATCACTTATAATTTAATGCTTACTGTAAGCAAAACAATTATAGTTACATTAAATTACTACCTAAAGTTGAAACTCCTGGAATTTTCCTAGTTAGCAAGGTTCTCTGTTTCTAGTTCAATGCTCATATTACAGTTCTCAGAACCTCCTTAGATTTCCCCTTTCTTAGTCCAGAACATTTTCAAAATTTAATTTGTATAAGAACTAACAATATTTACTAGGCTAGGGTGTAAGGCATCATCAGCAGACCTCAAGGGGTTTGGAAACTCAATTCAGAAAAGCCCCTGAAATGTGAAAGCTTAAAGTAATGTATCCAAGCATTTTGAGATTTTCTCTCTACTCAGTTTCTCTGCATCCCATCCCTCTGTCCAACAGTCAAATCAAATCCCTCTTGGGGGCATGGATCAGTGTTCATGTCATGTTCCCTGTCAGCACCTGGCCTGGACTGGGGAAGTGAATGATCCAACCAATGGACCAAATTCGGTGATGAATCCTGGTCACATTCCACCTGAAGCACGTTGCACATGTGCTAAGAAGATCAAGACCTCCCCTCTTTTATTGTCCTGAGCCAGTCTCCAACCTAGCCTCATGAATCATCTCTTCAGCCAATGCTAACTTCTTGAACCAATTATAACTCCAAATCTTTCATTTTTTCCCATTTGCTTCCTTTTCCTCTTTACCCTCAATATCCCTTTCATATTTATATTGGTATTCCACCAATACAGTGACAGATTTCCAGAGTCTTTGTGGTATCAGCCCTGCCCTTGAAATCTCATGCATTCCAAAGCTTCCTTGGTTAAGAGCCACTCTACATAACACATTGTGAGCCTTTGATATTCAGACAGCAGTTGAGTATGTGAGATTCAAAGGCCAGAAGACACTATAGTAGAGATTACCAAACTGCTGAATCCTCACTGTGGATTTGACAGTATGTCATAGAAGGCAGAGGAGCCAGTTGAAAGTTAGGAAGATAACAGGTAGTTATCCAAATCTTTTTAAAGTTAGAGATTTCATTTAGGTTGGATGGGTATTTTGTTCTCATCAGTTAATTTACCCGCAAGGATTGCAGAGTGAATAAAACATAGTTAAAAAAAAAAAAAAGAACAACCAAACAATAAGGTTGCTTTTATCATTTGAAATTAAGTTCACCTATACTTTCTTCTTTTCAAAATAAAATAGTGAAAGCTATTTAGTTTCCATATTTTCTGTTCCTCTGTCAATGATGAATGCTCCTGTTGGATGCATTGCTGGGTCCTTGACCTTGATTTAATTGGTAAAGTACAAGATCATCTATCCTGCTAACTTGCCACTGGCACTGCATGTTATTTCTGAACTTTAGCAATTTCCAGTTGTCCTATTTCATTATTAACACCAATGCATGTCATCCAACGGAACCCTCTAGTCTTTACAAACGTGTTTATATTTTTTAGACCTAAATAAGAAAAAAAAACTTCTTGTGCACTGAGCAGGATTTGAAATGTAAACATTTGATACCTTCCTATAGTTATTAAAATGTGTTTTCTATTACCTCCTCTCTTTTAGCCCATGCTCTGAGATACATATACTGTAATCAGGAAGTCCTTTGTAAGCAGTTTTGACTTCAGATTATAATAGCACAAAGGAAGCTGAAGAGCTGTCTGAACTGTGCGTGAGGCTAATTCCCACAGAGGTGAGCAGGAGTTCATAAGTACATTATGAAGGATATTGCATTCATGTTACAAGCACAGAATGAGTAGCAGCAGAGCAAATTCACCCAAGTTCTCTCCATTTAGTGTGGCTCAGCCCTGGCCTTGTTGGACCTTCTAATATTGACAGCAGAATTCAGTTTCCCTTCTAACTCTGTAACTGGCAGCATCTGAAGCCACAAGAGTGCCAGTGAGTGACAAGTGTGGTAGTGTTTTTTTGTAACATGCATACCCTTTTACTAGCTGAGACTCAGTCACTTTATATCTTTCTCCACGTATGATTTTTTTTCCAAATGCCGATCATCATAGGCATGGAAACAGTAGCAATTGGCCTCAGTGGACTGACATTTGCCATGTGACAGTAATATAGCTATTTGTAATCCTGTTCACTACTTCTAGATGTAGCAAGACTGAAAGTATTAGGTTTAAGTGACTTCAAGGACCAAGCGGGCCCTGTGATGCCAGTGTCAAATTTGTGGAGCCCTGTGCGGATACAAAATGTATATCCACGGATGAGGATATCCGCGGATATAAATCAGTATCCATTGAG
This sequence comes from Macrochelys suwanniensis, assembly GCA_033296515.1. Taxonomy (NCBI): domain Eukaryota; kingdom Metazoa; phylum Chordata; order Testudines; family Chelydridae; genus Macrochelys; species Macrochelys suwanniensis. Next base: position 83,124,073 of record CM065779.1, read on the forward strand.
CTACAGGGCTCTACCGGGAACGGCAGTGGCGAAAGCAGCTGCTCCCAGGAGCCAGTGCATCATGCCAGCAGCTCCTCTGGCATGGCTGTACCACCCCCAGTTCCACTCACTGCACTAGCATAACCAAAAACTTGCTTATGACAAAATCTACAAAAAAATCTCTCCCCCCATTTTCACTAGTTTCATTTTACTTGCATGCTACTGGGTAGCCATGTTTTTGTACCTTCCTGTATAATGAAGTTAGCTATTATTAAAGTCCATTATCACAGAGATTTGACTTTACTGTTAGTATTTCCAGCTTAGCGGAACAAACTGGAAAGACACATTAGATAGATAACTTCTGAGAAAGCAGCCTGAAGAGTTCAATCTTTGAACTAACACAGAATCATTTTGTAATTCGTTACCTCTTTATCAGACAGAAAATGTTTTTTTGGGGAAACATATTTAAGCTACATTTCTTTTCAGAATGAATTAAATCCCTTTAACTACTTCAATATTATGCTATTGGGGTATGCTGAGAAGATGTCTACAAAGGTACAATCTAATTTGAACATGGAATATTAAAGGTATTCACCAGGGCATATTGTGTTCATAGAAAGTAAGCTCTATATGATGCCTTCTCTCCAATCAACCTGACTTCCGAGTCACAAAGTTATACCAGTAACCAGACTTCTCAAGTTCAGGGGAATTCAGATCTAAAGTTTTGGATCTGAGAGAAATGGGCAGCACACATTTATTTAGTCATATTTTGCACCTCTCTGTTTAAAGCTACACATCTCTCAAATGGGGTTAATTCCTTACATGACACAAAGGAATATTGTGAGGATTAATAGATACGGTTTTGTACCATGATTTGAAGATGCAACATGTTACATAAATGCTTAGTAATATTAGTTAATATTATTTTGCAGCGCTATATGGCTAAAGTTAGGAGCAGGTAAAAATGGATGGGGGATACTATGAATGTAGGGCTAGATTCTGACTGGCTTCTGCATGGGTTCATGGGACATAAGGGGCCTTTTTCCCCTTTATATGTGCCACACAAGGGACTATCACAGTTGCAGTGAACTTAGGGGTAGCATGAAGACTGCTTTCTCCATCTGCCCATGGGCTACATTACCCCAAAGGAGGGATAGGAGAGAGTGAAGGCTATGGCCCTACCCCTCCCTACACATTAGTCCACAAAGAGATCCTCTGAGGCAAAACTCCTCACTTACTTCCCTTGAGGCAGTGCCTATACTTACTTATGGTCAGGGATAAATGGCACAAGTTAGCCCATAAGATATATCCATTAAGAAGCAGAAGATCTATTTTTCCCTCAGTAGTATTATTAGCCTACATGCACTCTCTATATTCACTTGACAATGAGGATCAGGGACTGCATCTTTTAGTGTGTAACATTTCAAAAAAAGTGTATTTGGAGAGTTGTTAGCATCTGTTGTTCTCCCTAATTTATTACTCTGGATGGTAAACATTTTAAAAGACTACAGGCAATCCCAAGGCTATGTTTCCACTGGTAATTCTGCATTTTTTTTCTTATCAGTATGTAATAATGTCCAGGTTTAAAGCAAATTGAACTTAGATTTTTTGCTATTTCAAATATAAACCAATTATGCCAGTAAAAATGTTAGCTGTGCAATTATAATTTATTTCAAAAAGTGTACGTGAGGAAGATAGATTCATGAAATGCCCCATGAAATCCAAATGTACGTGCACACAAGATGCATCTGAATTTTAAATCCTGGCCTATATTTGGATGTAACTCTGATTTCTATTATAAACTGTCAGTACTATTATTCATGTTTAACCTTGAACAACCATCAAGGGACTCAATGAGTTTAAAAAACTTTGGGTCCCAGCACTATAACCAATATTATAAAATAGAGTTTATTATTTTATGAAACTATGGGGAATGATATTGGCCTGCTTCCTCAAAAGATGTCTTGTATTTGAGTTTCTATTTTTCTCCCAATGAATTAATGTTAGTATAGGACTTAAAAGAAATGAGTAATATTCTTCTAAGTGAAATATATTGCCACATTCATTGAAATCCAAGCATGTGTATTGTGCCTACACTACATAGTCACAAAAAAGTATTTGTGGGTACTTTGTCAAACCACAACCTCGGTGGTATATGGTAAGTGTTTCCACATGAATAATCTGACTAGTGTGGAAAGTGCTTTAATGAACAAATTTAGTTTAAATTTTAAAAAAAATTGATATAAAATGTTGTAATCTTGAAAAACAGATTATCCTGTTTCAGAATACCAAATCTTTAGCTACAGATAGTACTTGTATATAAAGACATCAAATCATTCTTCAAATGCAAGGTAAGTTGACAAATATTTAGATGTTTAAAAAAAATCACTTTAATAGTAACAACTAGAGATGCCAACTAAAACTAGGGTCCTACTGAGCTAAGCACTCTGTGTACATAAAGTAAGAGACTGCTCCTGTCCCAGAGAACTCACACTCTAAATAGAAGACGGGCAAACAGTGTGAGAGAGGAAATATTATTATCCTTAATTTAGAAACAAAAAATTGAGTTATATAAAGAGATTAAGTGGCTTGCCCAAGGTCACACATAGAAAGGTTGCAGCAGAGCAAGAAACTGACTACAGATTTCAGTCCCAGTCCAGTGCCTTAAACTTAAGGCTATCCTTCCTTCCAATGGACTGATCTAAAGCCTGCTGAAGTCAAGGGGCATGGTTATATTATGTTTCTTGAACTATTGTAGTCATGAAACAGAAAAGTGTCTCAACTATATGGCAAGAAAGTAAAAAGTTTCTTTCACTGTTTATTAGCAGCATATTTTAAAAAATGAGCAAGCAGGCTGGTGAGCTGGTGGATAGTCCTATGATCTACAATGCAGTACACTACAGTTTAGAAGAAAAGTAAGGGTCTCATTCCTTAGGACAAATGGATGGTCTGCATTGCCAATTTGACTTGGCCACAGAGAAAGTTGAGGGCTCTAGTATATAGTGTCACAGGTAATGAAGTGGTTCCAAGGTTGTGGAATGTCTAATATGTTGCTTAGCTAAAATGGACTTCTGGGATCTTGGGCCAGAGCCTCTGCTGCTCTAAATCCATGGAGCTATGCTGAGTTACCTCATCTGAGCCCTTGTCTTTCTACTTGTTTGGTTGCATTTAGCATTACTTTAAGCTAGGGGACTGTTATATTAATTAAAGTGGGGAAAAAGGCTCAAAGTGTTAAAAATGTTAACACAACCCTATCACTGTCTAACGTTAAACAAGGTTTGTTATACAGAGAACTCAGGCTGCTTAGTGTCATGGTAGTTAATAGTTAAAAATTCCTATAAACAAGGAAAAACACTTCACATTTGAAATTGTTTAAGTAAGGCTTTCATTCTAAAACAACCACCCCTTGTTCCCTTCTCTCCACCTAGAGACAGTTTTTATAAAAAGGAAAAACAAATTGTCTGACAGGTTTTTTGATGGTATTAAAGATGGTAATTACTGTCCTTTTGGGGAACAGGGAAGAAGATAGTTGAGATGGGCAGGATCTGTTCAAGTCAGATCCCATTTCCTAGAAGACACAAACACAAAAAGGGAAAGAAAAGAACGACAGAGACAGAAAATGAAGCTTCTGTCTTTACTGTTGACTCTGACTTGCAATCTCATTTCAGGAGAAACTCAGGCACAGCATATAGTCCTATCAGCCTTACAAATTTATACCAGCATTGGGCTACTTAGAGCCCTGCTTTTAGCTGCCTTTTTGGTCACAGGCTTATGGCAGTGCTGGAGTGGGAAAGTTTTGGCTGGCTAACCCAGATTCTTAGTAGACCAAAGAGAATAGGAAGAGGACACACTGGGAATGAGGGAACAGGGGGAGGAGAGACAGTTTCACATCCCAGGTGGTGTTCATGATCTAGCTAATGGAGGTGTCATCTGGTTCTCTCTCTCTGGCCCCATCTGGTCAGGACATCTCTCAGGATTATGACAAAGAAGGTCCGGGGTCCCAGAAGCTCATTCCTTCCCCTTCTTTAAGGGAGCCATGTCATGGTAGCCAGTCTTTCTTTTAAGGACCCCAAAAGGGAGTGATGGGCAGAATATCCCATCCCTTCTTTATTTTGTCCAATAATTAGGCCCAATTTCCAATGGACTAATTTTGATACATTGATTTCCAGTCCCTCAATTTTCTTGTTCATGATCTTAACACAGTCCTTGAATTATATCATTAGGTCTTTTTGTTTGTATTAATTCAGTCATTTCCCAAAGCAACATTTGTGACACTTTATGAACTTTCATTCACTTTTCACAGTTGAGCTCACAATCGGGGTAAGTTTATAGGCCCAGTTGTCATAACAGGACCTATTGTTTTGGTCTGATCTCCTTGTTTCCAAAGCAAGGCTCAGTACTGAGATCCCCAAAACAAAAACTGCACAGTTCCTCCAATACTTGTAGTTTATTATTTGTAGTGACACTGATCTTGACCTACGAGTTTACTTGATTCACTGCTTCCAGCATCATCTTCTCTGCACAAAATTTAAGTTAGAGGTTACTGCATGAGACTTCTAGATTCATATTAATAAGAATAAACTATTCAGTATTATATGGATATGAAAAGAGTAATGCTCTTTTGGACACACTGTCCCTCAGTAGCACTGAATAGCATGAAACATACTCTGACTACAAATCTGAAGGCAGACAATAGCCCGGTGGTGAACAGCGTCTTCTATAAATTATGGTTATAGTCATTCTTGCATATGCCAGTGTAGTATGATGTCTTTCCTGGGACCTCAATATGGGTTATCTGGGAAGTATTCTTCCAGCATAATGAGCTTCTCTATAAGCTTTTGTCAGAAGCCACATGCTGTCATCCATATGCTCTATACTGCCCATAAAAATGTGGATTGTGCACTTATGGGTTCCTGGAAGAGTTATGTTTTGGGTGTTATGCTTATTAGTAGTGATGTACGATTTGGCCTGGGTACAGAATTTTCTGAAGAAGAGAAGGCCGTAAAGAAGAATCCGAGGATTAAATTCTACTCCCATTTACACACATGAATATCCAGAGTAACTCAATTGACTTTAATTGGGTTATTATAGATTTATACAGGTAGCAGAGAAGAATGTCACCCTACACAGTTACAACTGAAAAATAATTGCTAAATCATTTATTTCATTCCATTTCCAATGCAGGACTCACTCCTAGGGTGAAATACTGACCAACCCCTTTGAAGTCAATGGGAATTTTACTATTTACTATAATGGCACTAGAACGTCATTTCTAAGATATCATGATTACTGATCTAGTCTTAAGAGTCCAAAGCAGTGGAGCTTACACTACTGCTCTTGAGAGCTAAATTCCCTAGCCTGAAAAATCTCGTTATCAGAATGATTTTTCTGATATTCAGATCCCATTTTTCTTTTCTTGATATTATTCCTTTACTCCTATCCCCTTGTTTTACCCTAAGCAATGTTTTCCCTTTTAGGTTGTTTACACCTTATTCAGAGATTTGTAGACTTTTATCTTGCCCTCCTGTAATCATTACTTACCCTAGCTACACCTATTTTACTCTATTAATCTTTCCTAATACCTTTCTCCAAGTTAACAATATCTTTACAGTAACAAGATACCCAGGATGAAAGATAATACTACACTGTTTTTGAACTAGACCTATATCACCACCATGTTCTATGATATGGTGCAGTCCAAGATTGCACTGGCTTTTTTTGCTGTCAAATCACATTGCAAAGTCATTTTTTAAATTTTTATTTGCCCTACATTTCTTTCAACATTATTGCTTTCTCCTGCTTTCCACTGAATAATTCTATTTTGGATTATCTTTCCTCAGCTAGCGTAGCTTCCATTTTTCAAGTGAATCTCATTAAGTTTCCTATCCACGTTTGCAATTATAGTTTGCATCACTTATCTCTCTTCACTAGTCTTTCTTACTTTTCCCTAACTTGGTATCATCTATGATTTTTTTTAAATGTGCTACTTACTCCCTCATCTAGATAATTAGCGACGTTTCTGTAAGACCAGATCAAACCTTGATCCTTGTTATACATCACTAGACACTTACCCAAAATTCAGTCCATTGCCTTTTATCATCACCTTTTCTTTTTTGTCCTTCAACCAGTTTTTAATCCATATGGCAGTATTCAAATCCAAGAAAAAATTGATCTGAAATTGGGTGGGATGCACTGCAGCATTTGATCTATCCACAAATCCTTCTAATGCTGTGGCTCCAAGTCTAGTTTGAGTATTATAATGATTTTCTTGAACAATGCAGTAAGTAGGATTGTAAACAGATGCTGTAGTCTTTAAAGGGTTGCTCTTCCTGAAATGTGAAAAGAGTCTGAAATCTATAACAGTTGGATTAAAGAAATAAAGAGACTAATTTGCCGACAATTACAGTTTGCTAAATTATTTGTTGAAAGTTGATTGTTGTGAATTTTGTCAGTTTTTTCTTTACAAATCATTCCCAAGTTGATCCCAATTTATTTGAATATATGCACTACTGGTAAGCATTCAATTCACTGTTTACACATACATGCATCCACTCCCAATTTGTTTCTTTGCAAATTGCTCATTATTTGTGGTGTATAACTAATAATCTAAAATACATGTTTCTATTCTGGAATTAGATGATAAACCTTTAAAATAGGAGAATGAAAATAGCAAATAACTCACATATGGCATGAATCTTCATAGAAATAATTATTTTTGCAAATAATTGTGACACTTACCTAGTGATTCTTTCATTAACAATAAATAATATCCAAGCTTTTCAAAAATTGATGCCTAAAGTTAAGTTCCTAAATCCTTTACCTGTTTTGAAAATATTGGCCAGGATGACCTCACAAATTGCAAGCTGAACTAGTCAGCATCATTTTTTCCTGCTTGAACATTAATCACTTTCTGTATTAGTCAACCAATTCCACCTGCTACAATCTAATGCTATCCTGTGAAAAATGAATGCCTTTTGCAGCAAGTCAACAATTGTAGCAAATATGAAATAGTATCACTTATACATGAATAATTCATCCAGCTCTAATCAATGTTTCAGAAATGTACTTAATCAGGTTGTCTTTACATAAGCATTGCCAGACTGGACCAGATCAGCTGTCTGTCTAGTCTAGTATCCTATCTGTGACAGTAGCTCATGGCAATTGCTTTCAGACATAAGTGTAGGAAACTCTGTAGCGGACAATTATTAAATAACCTTCCCAGTGTCACTCAGTAGTTAGTTTATGCCTAGAATCTTGAGGGTTTACTGCCAGTATTAAATATATTGCCTTTGAATATCATTGAATGTCTCCTTGTTCTTGTGCTAAGAGGAAGATTAACTAGAAGCCCCAAGTCTACCTCCCCTGCACCATGAAGTATTTTGCATACCTTTGGTTTAGAGAGAAGATGATAAACTATCCCCCAGTCTTTCCAATTGCACACGGGTTGCCATTTTGTCCAGCCTTTTTTTAATTATAAAGATTATGGTTTAAATCCTCAAGTTCAGTGTAGAAAGGTTCAAATGAAATGGAGATGAAATTTCCATGCAGTCCAAACTCTCCAGTCTCAGTTGGCAGTGCCCCTCACTCTGGCACTTGAGATTACTACTTTTGCCTGTCATTTAGCTATAAGCCAGAGTCATTTAAAATACTGTGTGGTTTCCTTTAAATAAAATACACAGATGATATGTTGATGAACCGTTATATTTTTATTTCAGAAACAGAATACCTTATTATTTGAATCCATCCAAAACTTTAAGAGTCTCTTGTTCACTTGCAATTAAAATTTCAATAAGTTTTTCCTTTGAATGCACAATGTATCTTCCTATGAAACTCAGGCCAAGAGGACTAAATTATGTAGAGATCAAATATCCACCAGATAATGTTTCTGTTAATTTGTCCAACATAGTGTTAAGCTCCTGATCCTGCAATGAGTTCTGCATTGACTCAGGGATTTGCTCACATGGAGCACTTTGTAGGAGTGAGGCCTTAAAGGCGGTTGTTGAATGTAATATGATTTGTGGGAATGCATTTAAAAAGTGAAAATAATTAGCATACCTCAAATGATACTGTTCTGTCATTGTCAAGTAGTAGCATATTTCTGAGCCTTGAAGATCAGTTTTCCATTGGAGCAGAAATCAGTAACTCAGTGAGAACATTTTCCAGAGTAAATTGTTTATGTACAGAATGGACAATAGTCCATTTCCATGAACTGAGATATTATTGTGACATGTCTGGTGGCAGCATGTGTGGGACATATGACAGTGTGAATTGCCATAAGTGCTAACAGCATTGGAAGCATACCAGGGGTCACCCCCAACTCCACCATAGGGCTCCAGTAAGTGTCAGCCCTTCACATGCCAGAATTGGGTTTTCCTTGTGGCTACAAGTTCATATTGCTCTTTAGATCAGGAACCAGAATTAAGGTCCTGCATCAGTTTAAGCTTGGACTATTTATCCAAAAGTCCTTTCTTTGGATAATGGTCTCTGAAGAATATAGTTTGAACCAGAATATGCAAGCTTCCCGGTGAGATGGTATATCTCTGGAGTTGTTATAACCCAAGTGATTTGCCTAATCTTTTGCACCTGTTTTCACTATCCCTCCTCCCCACCCCCCGCTGGGAAATGCATACAAAGTCTGGCCCACACTGATATACAAACCAACCATATACTTAATATAATATGGGCTCCCAAAGATATAGAAAGTTGCCCTATCTGTCACAGTTATCAAATGCACATAGATAATTCTGTCTTTCCGAAATCTCATCTAAAGCACCACTTAATCCCAAAGAAGCAGCTGTCTTGGTCTCCATCTATCTTGGCCTCTCACTCAAATGTAACTGCTAAAACACAATGACCCTTCTTGGTTTCTCAGGCCCTGAGTTTTCTGTCTGAGAATCCCGTGTCCTAGCTGTTCATCTAGGATTGCATGCTTTGGAAAGATGGCCTGGCCATTAGCATTCCTTTTGTGCAGATACAGAGAGGTATGTACTTCTCTGAGGGTACTTTATTTCATACAGGCTATGTCGACACTACAAACTTTAGAGCAACACAGCTGTACCCTCCAGCTGCACCACTGTACGTTCTCCTGTGTAGTTGCTCTATGTGAACAGGAGAGAGCTGTCCCATTGTTATAATTAAACCACCCCCAATGAGCAGAGGTAGTTATGTCAGCGGGAGAGCATTTCCCACCAACAAAGGGCTGTTCACACTGGTGCTTTTGTCATTGAAACTTATGTCAATCAGGGGTTAGTTTTTTCACACCCCTGACCAAAAATGTTTTACTGACAAAAGTGCTAGTGTAGACATAACAGTTGGGTGTGGTGAGAGTTTCATCCTGGTTGTTTATGCATTAATGAACTGTAATGTACCTGACAGTAACACTTGTTGCCATAAACACCAAGCAAGCTTCAGTTCTCTTTTTATATACAATATACAGGCAAATAACTGGATACCTGAGGCAAAATTTATGGAATTACATTTTAATGATTGTCTTTCAGGGAAAAACTCCTGCTCCAAGAATGTATCAGATGAGTTGATCTAAAATACAATAGTAAGAAAGTTCTCATTCTTTATACTATGTGAGATATGAAATAATTTGATAACAAAAAAGGATATGCAGGCCCCTTCTTAGCTGTCTATGCATTTATAGTGCATGCATAGCATTGAATTGGGACACTAAATAAAATAATTGTTATTTCTCCGTTGTGCCTAAAGAACTATAGTCTCTGTGCCACTCTCCATGAGGGTTATATTCTCTAAATCCTTATACTTCAGGGAAAGGCAGCTTGTTAGTCTAAAGGTGGCTGTCTCTAGTATGGGAAGCCCTTTGCAAACAGACGGTCTTGCTTGGTGCTCTAACGAAGAAACCACATTATTTAGATTGTAAGCTCCTCAAAGCAGGATCTTTTTGTTCTGTGTTTGTATAGTGCTTGGCGCGGCGAGGTCCAGGTGTATGATTAGTCTCTAAGCTCTACCTACACACTACAAAGAATAATGAACTCATCCTTATCTGCAGTAAAAGGTCCTACATTGAAGAGCCTTTCAGTAAGAACACATTTTTAAGTGTATATAAAGCAAGCATGATATTACTTCTCTTTTTCCAGGCACTGGGAGTTCTGATAGAGATGCCATCATTAAAACTACTGGCAGTTTAGCTCATAATGTTTCCAAGCTATACAACATGAGACAAATCTCACACCTAAAAATCACATGCCAGCATGCCCCAGGTACAGAATACAAATGTAATGTCTGAAATTTTCCTAAAAGACGAGAGGCTCGGTCCCGCTCCCGAAATCTATGGCAAAACTTCTGTTGACTTTCTGGAGCAGCCTAGGAGAAGGATTAATGTGTTACAAGCATTAATAAATTTCAGCCACTCTTTCCTAAATGTGGCTGTATATCAACACAGTTGTTATCTATCAGTCTATGAATACTTTGACTAGTGGCATTTGACAAGTTATAAAGCTGGTTTAATACTAAAAGGAGGTATTGATTGATTAAAATTTTGCCCAAACCCACTAAAACTCATTTAATATTATATTTGTCAAATAGATTTCAACCAGTTCTACTCAGACCTTGTTTTTCTTCTTATAAGGCATGCTGGACACCTGCTAAATTGCACAAATCCCATGTCCTTGACTCTCACCAATGCATGCCATATTGGATGAATATAAGTGCATTTAAAAGGTATGCCCAGAATGACAAACCTTATATAAATTCTGAACAGATATTCAAAATCATAATCCAGACTGAGACTTAATCTAACAGTCAGCATTTAAATCTTTAGTATTACCAAATGCTGCTGAGTGGTGTATCAGAAGATTACCTGATACACTTAACATCTGTGGAAGCCAATTATCCTTAACAGGAAGGATAATACTGAACTCATTAGCTGGCCTAATCTCTATACATTGTAAAAATATGCTGAAAAGAATAATTGTAACCAAATGCATTAGTTTTAAACATTGGAAATGTTGGACTTGTCAAAAAAAAATAAACACCTCAAATGACATTACACATTTATTCCTGATAACAGATGAATAAGATTGCTAGTTTCCAGTCATAGAAAGTAACAGAGGGACAGATTCTGATCTTTCTGGCATGAAAATCAATATACACTCCATTCATATCAATGGAGCTATACTGGATTGATATCAGTGTAACTGATCAGAATTTAGACCAAAAGCTTTATTTTATGACAAACTTTGACATAAAGGTTTATGTTACAATTTTTTTCTTCTTGTTTCCTAATAGCTCTATAAGTTTGCTTGTGTAAAATGTTGTTGGTTTGTGTATTTTATAGGTTATTTTGGCATTGTGTAATATTGTATATATTGAGCTCTGATCAGAAATATAAATATATATGATCTTGAGCAGAAATGTTGGTAAGAGAAAACTACACAAAAATCCTGTCACTTTAAAGACAGATTGAAATTCAATACTTCAGGCAATATCAACAGAGCATTTGAAAAGTTAGGTTTCAAAACAAGAAAATTGAGACAGAGCTTCCCAGCTGGTCAGAGTAGTAGGAGTTGTTACAGGCCATCTATTCTCGAAGAATTCATTGGCATCCATATTTAAACTACAGACAAAATAGATGTGTGTTACACCCATACTTCAAAATACAATCTTACCAAAACTGGATATTTTTAGCTGAATACCTTTCCACCCCCCAAACTTTAGTGGAGTGGATAAAATGGAAACCAAAGCCAGAACCTGTGGATCTGAATTTTCAAAAATCAAACCACCGTTTTTCCCATATTAGAGACGATTTTATACCTTAATTTTATACTGTACATACTTCTTTGTACAGACAGCTGAGTTTTTTGAGATAGGGTCTTGTTCATTCAGGGAAGTACTGCAGCCTAAATATAACTTTTAAAAATTTCTTACTCTGCAGGCACACATGGGAACTTTATCTCTGGCTCACAAATATTATATCTGATGTAACACATATACAGCTTTCTTCAGACATATTCTGGTCATGCAACACATGTTTTCAGAGATTCATGCAGCTGTGGAACAGCACTTGTATACAAGGCCTATGGCACTGGCTTGCAGAATCTATGAATTTATAGAAGGGCATTCTCAAAATTGTTAAGTAGGGTGCTATACAGCCTACAGATTACTCCTCTTCTAGAAGTGGAGCTGGGTGAAAAGGGCAAACAATAAAATAAAATAAAATCCATGAATAGTCGAATTTTTAAATTGATATAATTTGGCTGTGTTCCTATCCTTGGTAAGGCAAGGTTCTTTCTGTGTATAGAATCAGGTCAGCTGCGTCCTGAGTGCCCCCTTATGGCCTGGCATGGCTGTACAGCATTCTGACTCAGTTACCCATTCTATTCAGGGCACTTAAATCACATTGTTTAAATAACAAAACATTCCCCTTTAGGGTCCAATTTATCAAATCTTTCAGAGTCTTTCAAAATAGAACTCAGAGTCTTCACCCCAGTCTCCTGCTCTGGGCAGGTCTGTCATCCTACTCTCTCAGAAGTAACTCCCAGGACTTTCCCCTGGAGTCTGGCCTTCTCACTCTGGAGAGAACCCAAGGCCTTGTTTGCCTTCTCCACAGGGCATCCTTCATTACTATTGTCTTTCTCCTGCTGAATCAGGACCCTATAGGAACCTTCTTACTCTCTACTGTGTCTGCAGGCATCTACCAAAGTACTGATTCAGCCACCTGATTCATCTGTCACATGACATCCTTCATTATTACTCATCCTTCCTATTTGAAGTGAAAGGAAGCTTGTAACAGGTGGGGCTGGGGACCATTTCCTCTTAAGGGGCCCAGCCACAGTGTGAGAGTGTATTTTAAACTTTTCATTGCAAGGTGTAGAATTTGCATGTTACAAGAAGAGATCTGTTGTTAAGGTCACACAATCAATTGGGTACAGATCTTGTACAACCTTTTCTTAATAATATTTCACTTAAATTAATGTTTTTTGCATCACAATATATTGGCTTTCTAAAATAGCCTTCTGAACTGATAGGGACACATTTTAATAATCACAAATTAAAGATCTGCACTTTACCTAAGTTAAAGCCAACATGACCTGCTGCTTGCTATTCATTAACATTTGAGGCGGCTGTTTGGCATTTTGCATCAAGAACTAAATTTGCGAAGACCTAGAATATGTGTGACAGGAAATGATATTAACCTTTAAAAAAAACCCATACACTGTGGATCCAGTTTCAGTGCTCATCCTTCAAAGGAGTCTGTTCCAGAATGGCAATCGCATAACTGAATACACGTTCCTGGATGCCACTTTATGCTGTAAAAACAGAACATTAGCAGTTAAAGCATGCACAGTACAAATCTTTCAGCATAATAGAGTAAAACACAAAAAGCATAAATAAAATAGTAGTCACTAGAAACTAGGATCTATGGTCCAAACATTTGGTGTCTAGCACAGATGAAGAGGCCTCCTTTATGAGTCTCTGGCAGGATCAGTCTTAACAAACAAATTATAGAACCCTTCTGGGAGCTTTACATTCTGCTGGCTACCTCAGACCCCAAGTTGCCATTCTGTTAACCAGAGAGCTAGTAACCTGGCCATGTGCCCTTTTGCCCATCCATATCCCCTACACCAGTGTGGTGGAAGAAGTTGGCACAGGGCTGCATCGTTGTCTCTATACCTCGTGGCTATAAGGGGAAATCCCCAGTCAATTGAGCCAACTCTACAGCCTCTGCAAAGAGGACTGTGATGGGAGGCTGGGCTACTGGTGGCATTGCCTAGTAGTGAGGTAGCTGGGCCTCCACTTTCCCCCTTCTCCAGTGCTTCTCACCAGCAAATACTCTCTAGTACTGTGAAGTCCTACCTTTTGGTGGGTGATGACTTGACCCTTTGGCTGATGATCTGTTCCTGAGGACTGGACATGAAAGAACCAATCTATATAAAGACCTGAATGAACTGCACAGCTGGTTGTTCTGCTTCTGAATCTGAGACAGTTATTAACTTGTAACCAGGGGAAAACCCAGTCGTGGGTTTTGACAGAATGACACCTATCAGAGTCAGAGGCTGGAGTTGGGGTGATCTCTGGTAAGATCTCTAGCATGTGGGTAGTTTCTTTTTTGTTTGTTTGTTTGCTTTTTATATATTTTCCTCTGTCATGCTTTCACCTTAAGAATAAATGTACTTGCATAGTAACTTGTGACTACTGACAATTACAGCTGTTCATAGCCCTCAGAAAGAAAGCAAAGCACAGATGCTGGCCTCTTTAGGCAGTCTGGCTTGTTGGGGATATCACACTGTATAGACAAGGAACTGTATAATCTAAAAAAAAAAGGACCTTGGTCAGGAGGGAGAGAGACAAGTTTCTGCCCAAGATTGCTCACAACTGAGGACCTGGAAGCCTATATTTGGTGCCCTTGGTGAACAAAGAGGGAGAAAAAACAGATGTCACTGCCCTGAACTGTGACATGTGACCCTAAAAGGGATGTGTCATGCTCTGTTTTCCATGGTAACGCTCACAAGATAATAGAATCTACAGCATTTTTATGAAACCTAGTCAAGCATTTGCTAACACAGGCAATGAAGCAATCTCTGCTTCCCATCACTTCCCTTCTCTTCCCCCTCCCCCAAAATGCTGTGGTAGTTGATATGGGGACACAAACTCATTTCCCCTCCCTCGCCAAGTCTCTCCTCCACCATAGCCACACAAGTGACACCAAAACTTATTTCTGCTTCTTACTCACTGCACCCCCAATAAAGTAGTCAGGAATGGCCCTACTTCTGGTCCTCTTATTGACTTTCCTATTCTGGTCATAGTTATTTACTTAATTGGGGTGCAAAATATCCAAATTACTAATACCTGGTTTGAGCTCCTAGGTAGGTGCTTAAAAAATTGTTTCAGAGATTTAACATAGACAAATTTTTATTAAATCCCAGATTAATATAAACACAATCACAACACTTTTAAGGCATAAAAAGTATAAGAGAATAACCTGCATTATATATAATCACAAACCTTATGTGGTACATCTGCAATGAGGATTGAAGAGGGAGTCCCTCTTCTCTGGGCTTGGTGATAAGGTTTCCACTATCCAACCATCCCAAATTCCCAATTAAAGGCTTGGTGTATACCTCATTCCCTTATACCCACACATGTCTAGGACTATATCTGATTAAGTCTCAGCCCCTGCTTTTGGTATCCCAAGGGACCAGTCTTAGGGTTTCAGATGTTTGTGTGGTCAAAGGATTTCACAATGGTTTTGACATATCAGAGCAGTTTCAAATATGCTATTTTACACCCAGACTGTTTATTACAAGATAGATATTACTAAATCTTATAATCACTCATGCTAACTATTCACACCTTTTGCTAACTAGTAGGCCTCAACCTTATTATCAAACCTGTTTTAAGACCATCCTTCACTTTGTGTACTCCTGCTTGCATTACAGCTATAATGGTGATTCGTCATTGATTTCTTGAGCTTTACTTAACTTTTCCTAGAGGAATAGTTTATTACCTAAACCCTAATTATAAATTGTCTAATATTAGGCCAGTTAGTAGGTTGAATATCAGATGAAGGATCAATAGTCCTGAAGGCTAACTTTCCTATACCAACATACTCCACCACTTCCACCTGTGTTTTCTTCCTTTTTTAATGTTTTGTTGAGCTTCGGGAATCTTAGGCACATCGGCTTTTCCATCCCATCAAAGAGAAAAACAAAACATTGTATTTGCAATAGAAGGGTGGACAATAATGTCCTTTATTTTTATTATTATTAATTAATAATAGAATAATAATTATTATTTGTTTAATTATTTTGTAAGTGTCAACAGTGTGCTTAGAGCTGTACAAGACCTAAAGGAAGATAGTCACTTCCCAAGGCAGTCTAAAATGTAAAGCTCAAGTAAACAAAATTGTGATTTTTCTGGGCATGGGGAAGAGCAAGATTCTGAGCTGTCATGTCGCGAGGGGCTTATCCAAACTAGAAAGATGTGCCACTTTAATCATATCAGTATAGTATTCTGCTATATATACCAGTATAGTTAAAGCAATGCAACCCACCTAATGTGGACATAGTTATATCAGGATTAGTTTTGAGCCTAAAAAACAGAGAGCTAGGACAGTGCAAGATTCAGGTTTATTCCTTTCTCCACAGACATTGTATTCTCTCAACAAGCAACACCTGAATGTAGAGGTCTCCAAGTCCTATAGCATTTATAGGAATGTTTTATTATCCTCAGACTTAAAACTTAACTGAGGTTTGATCAAAATGCCCCAGACTACCATATATTCTGTTGTTGTTGGCGTCCATTAGTCTCGAGAGACGATGGATATGCGCCCATGGAGAATATTTAGTTGATGGTTGTGCAGCGTCTGTTGTGGCTGTAGAGCCCCACACGAGAGTGGCAGTCTCGATTGCATTTGCTGCGTTTGAAGGCGGTGTCAGCTGTGGGTTGGAGCCGCTGCTTCCTTTTTCGTTGAACCCACTTTTCCTCGGCAAGCTGCCGCAGCTTGTCTTCACCAGTTTTCAATCCAGCAGTCAGAGCGTGTCTCCATCTGCATCTGTCCTGGGCGAGCTCTTCCCAGCTGTTATCGATTTGAACAGTCTTCAGGTCCCTCTTACAGACATCCTTGAAGCGAAGGTGGGGCCGTCCTGTAGCTCTGTTTCCAGAGGCAAGTTCAGCATACAACAGGTCTTTAGGGATCCGTCCATCTTCTATGCAACTTAGATGGCCAAGCCATCTGAGGCGGCGTTGACGGAGGAGAGTGAACATGCTGGAGATCTTGGCACGTTCCAGCACCTCGTTGTTCGTTATTCGATCACTCCAAGTGATCCCGAGTATGCGACGGAGGCAGTGCATGTGGAAGGCATTCAGTCTCTTTTCTTGCAAAGCGTAGGGGGTCCAAGTTTCGCTGGCGTAGAGAAGAGTGTTTAGCACACATGCGCGGTGACAAACTGGCCAAAATTGTGAAGGCCTTGCCGATTCTACAGTTGATCTCAGGGTCCAGTGAGAGGTTGTCCGTGATGGTAGATCCGAGGTAGGTGAACTGACTGACCACCTCTAGCACATAGTCATTGATGGCAATGCTTGGATGTTCCGCATCCTGGGCCATAACTTTGGTCTTCTGAAGACTGATTGTCAACCCGAACTCTTCGCAAGCTCTGGAAAAGCGGTCAATCAGATGCTGGAGATCGATTTCTGTGTGGGTGGCCAGGGCAGCATCGTCTGCAAAGAGCATGTCTCTTATTGTGTTTCTTATTTGTAGTTCTTATTTGTATTTCTGTTATATGGTAGTTCGGGCAGGTGGGGCTCGTTAGCCTTGGAAGGCAGCCCACCTAGGAGAAGGAAAACTCTGATTTAAAACCTCCGCTGCCTTGTGGCAATACCCACTCATGGGAAAGGCTAAGGGAGTCAACCCTGAAACCAAATCCGGTGTCGGAGTCCCAATGGCGGTCTGACATTGTCCTCAACGTCATTCCGGCAACTCCTGCGATGCCACTGGTGCCAAGTTGTATCGACATTGTCTTTCCCTTGGATCCATCAGTTGCGTGGAGAGGGGGGTTCTGCTGCATGGGCAACAGCTGTTCCTCCATATCACCCTCCCCTGGCTTGCGCCCTGGAGAGGACACTCCAGCTTCGCCTCACAGCGTAGGTACAACACGGGAAGCAACAGTTTACTGGTTATAAGCCTTCTGCTCAATTGGCGTAGAGCTGGCACCAGGGGTTGCTTCTGATGGTGGGAGGGATCACCACTGGACAACTATCGCCCGCCTCAAGGTGTTGTCCCGCCACAGTTCACCTGCTTCACTGGGTGCATGGGGCTTAGTGTACGTGAGTACCCGATAAGTGGACTGCGAACCATGCACCAGGCAACAACAAAAGAAAACCAACATAAGAAACCAGCCCTCAAGTTAGGATGCTGGAATGTATGGACCATGACAACTGGCCTATCACAAGACCTTCAGGCAATCAGCGATGTTCGGAAGACTGCAGTCATCAACGATGAGTTAGCACGACTCCAAATCGATATAGTCGCATTGCAGGAGACACGGCTGCCAGACGCTGGGACTCTCAGGGAAAAGAACTATACGTTCTTCTGGCAAGGGAAGAGTGCCGAAGAAATCAGAGAGTGTGGTGTTGGATTTGCCGTAAGAAATTCTTTACTGGGGATGGTGGAACCTGGTCAACAAGGAACTGAAAGACTGTTATCACTCCGACTCCACACATCCACTGGACTCATCAACCTGATCAGCGTGTATGCACCAACACTCGCCGCCACCAGGGATACCAAGGACGAGTTCTATGACCAGTTAGACACGATCATCAGGAGTATCCCTAAAGAAGAGCACTTGATACTACTGGGTGACTTCAATGCCAGAGTGGGCGCTGACCACAACTTTTGGCCAACCTGTCTTGGAAAGTCTGGCGTTGGAGAAATGAATGAGAATGGACAACGACTTCTGGAACTGTGCTCGTACCATGACCTCAGCATCACCAACTCATTCTTCCAGACAAAGCCTCAACACAAAGTGTCCTGGAGACACCCTCGCTCCATGCACTGGCACCAACTCGACCTGATCATCACCAGGCGGTCTGCCTTGAAGTGCGTCCTGCTTACTCGCACCTTCCACAGTGCTGACTGCGACAGTGATCATTCGCTGGTGTGCAGCAAGATGAAGCTACAGCCAAAGAAGATTCATCGCTCTAGGCCAGAGGGCAAACCCCGCATTGATGTGAGCAAGACCGCACACCCAGACAAGGCAGAGAAATTTACCCATGAGCTCTCTGAGGTGCTGAACTGCATGCCTCCCGGTGGCTGCGCCAAAGAGAGATGGGACCACATCAGAGATGCAGTACACAGCACAGCCATGAAAGTTTTTGGAAAGAAATGAAAAATGAACAATGACTGGTTTGAGGCCAACTCTGCCAAACTCACTCCAGTCATTGAAGAACGCCGTGCTGTTCACCTGGAGTATAAGCGTTCCCCCAGTCATAGGACTCTACAAGAGTATCGATTTGCCAGGAGCAAAGTACAGAGACTAGCTCGACAGTGTGCAAATGATTACTGGCTCCAGCTCTGCCGGAGCATTCAACTATCTGCTGACACTGGAAACATCAGGAATGTATGATGGCATCAAGGAGGCCATGGGACCCACAAAGAAGTGGAGAGTGTCACTAAAGTCTGCAACAGGCGAAAACATCCAGGGGAAGAGCAAGCAGATGGATAGATGGGTGGAGCACTACGCTGAAGTGTACTCCAGGCAAAACACCATCACCAAAGCTGCCCTCAATACCGTGGATGGTTTTCCCATTGAAACTGAGCTGGACGAGAAGCCCACCATGGAAGAACTGAAGAAAGTCATTGAGAGCTTGTCCACAGGAAAGGCTCCAGGAAAGGATGGCATCCCACCAGAAGTTATCAAGTGTGGCATCAATGTCCTCCTAGAACACCTCCACGACCTCCTCTGTCAGTGCTGGGATGAAGGTGCAGTACCTCAGGATATGAGAGACGCCAACATCGTGACCCTCTACAAGAACAAGGGTGATAGAAGCGACTGCAACAACTACAGAGGCATATCACTCCTGAGTGTTGTGGGTAAAGTCTTTGCACGCGTGATCCTGAACAGACTGCAGAAGCTTGCTGACAGAGTTTACCCAGAGTCACAGTGCGGGTTCCGAGCAGGGAGATCCACAACCGATATGGTTTTCTCCTTAAGGCAGCTGCAAGAGAAATGCAGAGAACAGCATTAGCCGCTACTCCTTGCCTTCATAGACCTGACCAAAGCTTTCGACCTTGTGAACAGAGATGGGCTGTTCAAGATCCTGGCAAAGATTGGCTGCCCACCGAAGCTGCTGAGCGTGATCCAGTCTTTCCACGACAACATGAAAGGCACAGTACTGTATGATGGCTCATCCTCCGATGCCTTCGATATCCACAGTGGAGTAAAACAAGGCTGCGTTCTCACTCCCACACTCTTCGGCATCTTCTTCGCAGCGTTGCTGAAACGTGCCTTTGGAAATTCCACAGAGGGAGTCTATCTCCACACCCGGTCTGACGGGAGACTTTTCAATCTGGCTCGACTAAAGGCCAAAAGCAAGGTACGGGTTGAACTACCATATAACAGAAATACAAATGAGGTCTGGGCCAATCAGCCATTTCGCCTTGCTCAGCAATAGATGCCTGTCCATCTGGAGTCCTCAAGCAGCTCAGGGTGCTCATCTCCCTGTTCACAACAGGTGTCAATAGGGAGCTCCCTACTTTCTGATGGCTTCAGGCCACAGAGTTTCCAGGTGTTATCCACTAGTTGTGTCTTGTCATAAACCTAGATTATGAACTCTCTGAAGCAGGGTCTCTTATTTCTTGTTTCTGGAGACTAGTCCAATAAACTCTGATCCTAGATTAGGGTCCCTCGGGTGCTACTGCAACAACACAAACAATAATAGTCTGAAGGGGCAAATGGGTTTATGATTTCTATAAATAACTTTTTGGAACTTCGTGATTCGGAGTTTTTGAAAAATGTGGAACCTTCAGATAAAACTGAAACATTTTTTAAAAAAAGAGAGAAAAGAAAAGGTTTTAGCTAATGAGTCATTTCTGCTGGGATGGAGTTGTGGAAACAAGGATCATAACAAGAAAACTGATTGTTCACTAAAGGATGTGGCGCAATAGCCAAGAAACCACAAAAGGTGGCAATAAATTAACCGGGTACATGAGGAAACAGTAGTTCTACCATATAATAACTAAAGCATGTTAGCATGCAAGCCAAGATACAATACTCTAAATATGATGACACATGGTTACCCCATAACAAACAATGTTGCAATGATCAAAAATAGTGCAAACAGATCCAGCCATATTCTATTCCCCACTCTGAAGACTCAAAACTCTCCTGTCAGAGGGGTGGGTGAAGAGGAGAATCAGATAGAAGAATGTCCTCCCCCAAGCTCACTTTTGTTCACTGGGAGGGGACCACTATGCTCATGGTCAAATCTGAGGCTCTGACCCTATTAATGACCTTTTCTCCTTCCACACTGCTGCATCTTTCCAGTCTCCCCAAGCAGCAGCTGTTCTACTAGACTGTTTGTATTCTTACCTACTGTTAATTTCAGACTCCTCTTTTACTCACCTACAACTTCTTAGCCTGCTTTCCTTTTCAGGGCTTTATCGTTTGTGCATCCATATACTGCAAACAAGGGAACACAAAGCTATTCCATTATTTTCATCACAACATTATTTTAAAGTAGAAAAGATTGTGCTCTTTCTCTCACCTACAGTACTTATTTTATTCCCCTCACCATATGAGATATACAGAAATTAAACAAACAGAGAAGCATGGATGCCTTTTCCAGGCACAGTAGTTAGCCTTTCTGTGCTTGTTTACAGAAATACCAGATGACCTACACCCCTCCAAACAAATATAATCAGCAGTTTCAATAGAACTCACTTGTTAAAATGTTTCATATCTTTGAATAGTATAATAACTTTATTCCTGCTTATTACAATGCTTTAGTGAAGAACACGAGATAGTAAGGCAGGCTTCATCTTGCATTTTTTAAACAATGGTATGATTTGTTAACTGAGTTTGATGACAGAAACAGCAAAGTCAGCTACAGCATAGCTTAACATGAACAACAAAAACTTCCTGAATGTTTCATTTGATGCCAAGAGATAACAATCATGGTGTTGAACCAAGGGATGGAGGCTTACCATCAGTTGCAGGAGTGGGATCCAAAATACATATTTAATGCCAATCAGTCTTTGTTGGCATTTAATTAATTCCAAATAATGAATAATAAATTTGTGTAAAAAAATGTACCTGACTGATAAGCAAGAAAATTAGCTTCTCTTGGTGTGAGGAGCTGGGATACCATGTGCAGCCGAGATGGAAATTATTAAATTTGACTGGAAACTCTCCACAAATGTTATTGTTTTTGCATAGGAGAGGACATCAGTGTCAAAAAATAACACCATCTGATTAATTAACTATAATGATGTAAAACTGAGTTACTATTTTGATGGCGTTTAATTGTGCACATTTAACCTTCTCCTGAGTTCCAGATCTTGAAATTAAATCAATTCACTACCCACAGGATTATTCAAAATGTAACAGATTCCAAGGAAAAGTAAACCAGAGTTTCTTACACATTTCTACAATTAAAAATCTCATAAAATAGCTCAATGAACACTAGATTGACTTAAGTTTTGCTCTTTTTAATGTCAGTTTGTTCTTCATAAATATCAGAATATGCACTCCTGAAATCAAAAATATATCTCACACACGAGGGGCCAGATCCACTTCCTATTGGAGTCCATGGCATAACTCCCATTGATTTTGATGGTTTTATAAAATGGGTGGATTGAACCATGATTAGCAACCTTGTTGGCAGTACTGTGGCTCCAGACTAAATGGGCCTAGAGACTGAACTGCCTTGTCATCAATCAGCAGTTGTCCCTTAGTTATAATGATAGATGGTCACTAAGGAATAGGGGTGAAGCACATAGACCTGGCAAGGTAGGGAAGTGTGTAGTGCTGACACCCAGCCAATGGCTATATTTGTGGACAAATAAAGGTTTTCATGTTCTAGTATTGTCAATTTGTCACCTTTCTGAAGTACTAAATGCACTTAATACAGGGGAACACTCAACTAAGTCCTTATTAGCCACTCCCATATACAATTGGATGAACAGATTCCCAGATGCACAGCAGCCATTTTGTGTTAGATCAGTAGTTCTCAAACTTTTGTACTGGTGATTCCTTTCACATAGCAAGCCTCTGAGTGCAACCCCCTTAACAATTAAAAAAACACTTTTTTAATATATTTAACCCCATTATAAATGCTGGATGCAAAGTGGGGTTTGGGGTGGAGGCTGACACCTTGCGACCGCCCCCCCGCCCAGGTAATAACCTCACGACCCCCTGAGGGGTCCTGACCCCCAGTTTGAGAGCCCTTGTGTTAGATGGACAGAAAAATCTACCAATACTATTCTACCAGGATGATCAGCCCCATGTAGAGGGACTGAGATGGTGTAATCTTTCCTTTGTCACACTCATTCACATTACTAGATGTGGGCTGTGGGTGGGCAAAGAAGGATGACTGGGCATCTCTATGGTTACTTTCAGCCCGTTTGAGTAATTGACGGCAAGAATAATGTAGAGAAGCTTTGGGACTGTTCTAACTTATATCAGGAGGCCACCCCCAGAACTAGGAGAATTAAAAGGCAAACTTTGTGCCGCCTTTGCACCACCAACAGCCTCCCCCGCCCCACTATTCCTGGGCTGTGTGCTTCTCAGCAATAGCTGATGAACTGACCGAGAGTATTTACTTAGGAAGAGTTGTCAAGACCCATGTTTTACTATAGAATTATATGCTTGTCAAATGCAAAAATAATCAGAGGTAGAAAGTAAGCATTTCCCCCTCAAATGGCTGAGTCACTTAGAAGTTGCTATTTGTGACTTTGCAATAGATAATGGAGGTGAATTTCTGTGTTGTGAAAGGATTTAGTAACTTTGAAAATGTACTCAAAATGATTTATAAAACATTGATGTCTCTTTTAAAAGATAAATGCACAGAAATCTAAACCTAAGCATTTCTTTAAAATATCATCTCAATAGAGGAAAAAAAAAGAGAACCAGAGAAGAAGGAAAGACAATGAGGAGTTCTTGTGGCACCTTAGAGACTAACAAATTTATTTGGGCATAAGTTTTCGTGGGCTAGAACCCACTTCATCAGATGCATGGAGTGGAAAATACAGGAGCAGGTATAAATACATGAAAGGATGAGAGTTGCCTTACCAAGTGTGAGGTCAGTCTAATGAGACAATTCACTTAACAGCAGGATACCAAGGGAGGAAAAATAACTTCTGAATTGGTAGTGAGAGTGGCCCATTTCATACAGTTGACAAGAAGGTTTGAGTAACAATAGCGGGAAATTAGTATTGGGGAAATTAGGTTTAGGTTTTGTAATGACCCAACGACTCCCAGTGTTTATTCAGTTCTAATCTTATGGTATCCAGTTTGCAAATTAATTCCAGTTCTGCAGTTTCTCGTTGGAGTCTGTTTTTGAAGTTTTTTGGTTGAAGAATTGCCACTTTTAGGTCTGTTATTGAGTAACCAGAGAGATTGAAGTGTTCTCTTACTGGTTTTGAATGCTATGATTCCTGATGTCAAATTTGTGTCCATTTATTCGTTTGTGTAGAGACTGTCCAGTTTGACCAATGTACATGGCAGAGGGGCATTGCCAGCACATGATGGCATATATCACATTGGTAGATGTTCAGGTGAACAAGTCCCTGATGGTGTGGCTGATGTGGTTAGATCCTATGATGGTGTCCCTTGAATAGCTATGTGAACAGAGTTGGCACCAGGGTTTGCTTCCTGGTTTGGTGTTTTTTGTGTGTGTGGTGTGTAGTTGCTCATGAGTATTTGCTTCAGATTGGGGTGGGAGACTGTCTGTAAGTGAGGACTGGCCTGTGTCCCAAGGTCTGTGAGAGTGAGGGACCGTCCTTCAGGATAGGTTGTAGATTCTTGATGATGCCCTGGAGAGGTTTTATTTGGAGGCTGTGGGTGATGGATAGTGGTGTTCTGTCATTTTCTTCATTGGGCCTGTCTTGTAGTAGGTGACTTCTGGGTACCCTTCTGGCTATATCAGTTTATTTCTTCACTTTACCAGGTGGGTATTGATGGACTAGAACACGGATTGGCAACCTTTCAGAAGTGGTGTGCCGAGTCTTCATTTATTCACTCTAATTTAAGCTTTCACGTGCCAGTAATACATTTTAACATTTTTAGACGGTCTCTTTCTATAAGTCTTTAATATATAACTAAACTATTGTTTTATGTAAAGTAAATAAGGTTTTTAAAATCTTTAAGAAGCTTCATTTAAAATTAAATTAAAATGCAGAGCCTCCCGGACTGGTAGCCAGGACCCGGGCAGTGTGAGTGCCACTGAAAATCAGCTCGCGTGCCGCCTTTGGCACGCATGCCATAGGCTGCCTACCCCTGGACTAGAAGAACATTACTAATCTACGATTTTATGTAGCTGACTTTTAAGATAAGCCCCAGATAATAGATGCAGGGATAGTGTTAGACACATTGGAGCCCAGGGCAGAAACTAAGGAGTGGGCTCCCAGCACACCTCCCTTACCTGCTCACACACTGAATTTCTGCAAGGTTTCTGAAGCCAAAGCCTGAGCCCTGCCGGGTGGTGCGTCCCGTGGTGTGGGGCCTCGGGCAATTGTCCTGCTTGCTATCACCATCCCTGAATAGATAGTGCTTAAAATAGAAATATTCCCATCAAGAGAACTTTGTCCATGTACAATAGCCCAGTAATATGCAGGAAGATTAGTTGGAAATTTTTGATTGACATTCTAAGTGCTGGTAATTCTGTTTTTCTTTTTCTCCATTCATTATCTCCCTATCTTCATCCTAGTGTGCACAATAGGTTTACAAGCAGCCGCTGCCTCACTATTTACACTGTGATTTCTAATATCACCCAGACTTAAGATCATCTTTCATCTATTTAATATTTGTTTGTTCTGCTGCGATTAGTGGTGCCCAGAATTATATTTGTCTTGTTAGTTTACAGATTAAAACAAGTGGCAGAGGCTTTAATTCATTCTTACTGTTACCCCTAATAATGCAGAGCTAATGGATCTTTTTAGACCATATTGTCCAACCCCATATCAATACAAGATTTTCTCCAAGAACATATTTTCTGGTGCTTTGTCCAGTCTAATTTAAAATGACTAAAACAGCAGGCTTCCCTTTATTTACCATTGAAGACTGTCCCATGGCCTAACAGATCTTAATGGCCATTTATCTTGATCTTCAGGTCAAACCACTGGTATATTATAATCAATTATTAACTAAAGAATATGTTCTGTGACAAGGAAAGTGGTAAATATTGTAGAATAAAATATATTAAGTATAATTAGGATATATAGAGGTAAAATGTAAGGATGTATTAATGTTGTAACACAGGATCTACAGGTCTCATGCCTCTAAGATATTCAGCTTAGCTACAAAAGGCCTGAAACAGGTTGGCATGTCTAGCTGACCAAAAGATAACCCTGTACCAGTGAAGCGCAAGATTATAGTAAAAGATGTGTTATGTGCTGGTGTTCTGGAAATTATGCAGCAATAGATTTGAAAATATGCTGCAATCTTCCAGTTAATACTGCAAGGTATTAGTAACATTTTAGGGGATCCTGTAATAACCTCAGGTTACTATAGCAATGAATTGATGTAGATGTTAATGGGAATAAGGGGAACTAAGGGGATAGCCAATGAGAAATGGGGCACCCCTAAGTTAGTAGGATGTGAAAGTATGGATAAGGAAAAAGGGATTCAAATCCTTATGCATACGTATGGGCCTTAGTAGGCTTAAGCTTAACTCAGGCTAAAAAGATGGTGCCCAGCCTGTGTGCTGTGGACGAGGGGAAACTCAGAGGGAGATGCCAGGATGACAGCCACAGGGGATGAGGAGGAGGAGGAAGAAGATAATGATTGACATTCTAGTATCTCCCAGCAGGAGATGTGAGAGATGTCAGTCATAGGGCTAAACACTTTGCACTATCGCTTTATATGCTATGGTATTTCAATGCTTGTGGGATTGTTTATCTGCTTAGTGGATTTGTTAATAAAGGGACAATTGCAATTGTTTCCTTGTGTTTGTAGAGTCTCTCATTCTAATGATACTGATAATAATATTCCTTATGCCGTAACCCTCAGGAGAGTGAAACTTTATTGATCACCTTGATCTAAGATATTAATCAATACTAATTAATCAATCACCAACCCAGCAATAAGGTTACAATGTTATGTCAGCTCATAACAATGGTTTAGTCACAGATTTAAACAATGATCCTCCTCCTTATACTTTTTGTTTTATAGCAACATATTTTGGAAAAACTTGCCTGCCTGCCTGCAATGTGCAACCTTTTTATCAAATCACCTAGGGCGAGATCATGCTCACATTAGTCCTCGTGGGAATTAGTCACATGAGTAATGCAAGCAAGATGTGTCCTCTGATAAATAATCTCATGAAAAAGAGAACTGACATCAGTGAGAATTTTGCCAGCATAGAATTACTGCAGTAGACCCAGGGGGTATATATTGCCATTGATGCATTCTCAGAGCTCCTATTACCATTAACAGAAGGACACACATGAATCAAACAGAGAATATATCTCAAACCTCTTGCAGTTCCCATACAGGAAATGTCTTGCTGGAATTTACTTTGACATTTATATGATACTGTTCTATGTTATTTTGGAGGATATAAAGAAATCCTTTTACACAGTTAATGATGATGGTTTATGCACTGAATAAGTTCCGAGAAGATTGTATGTCATACAAAGTTGTTACTTGCATCAGATCATATCTATCACACCAACAGCAGACATTTGCTCGAAGGAACACTGAATTACCACTTCTCAGAATATTTAATACTGTTGCTTCCTTGGATCCAGTCCTGTGTATCTTCTACCAAATGTATGCATCAAAGTAAGGTTTTCTGTAAGCTAACAGGTGTGGAACATCCCTACACGTCTTTTAAAATGGACCCTGGTCAAGCTGTATAGAATAGAGCTAGCTAAGATCTATTGTTGGTTCTGCCACAATACCCCAGTTACTCTTTATGGTTTACATTGTTACTTCTTTAGACTGAGGTGTTTTTTTCTTTATCATTTTTCTGTGTAAATTCATTCAAGATCATAGTGATTGTCTGGTTTCAGTCACCTAGTTGTTGGGGCATTTGATGCACTGGATGAGGTAAAGCACATGTTGTGATAGGCAAGCATAGGATCCATGGATCTTGAAAGGTGTGTTGTGAGGGCTATTGACAGCTCGGGCTGCCACCCTGAATAACTGTCAATTCCCCACACAGATGTCAGTGCTCCACAATGCTCCGCTTCACTTGGTGCAAGCGCTCCTGATGAGGATGAACACCACCAGCAGGAGTGCAGCGTAGACACCAACAAGTTGATGGAATTACTGCAGTGGCTGTAGGTTGACCTAAAATAAGTGGAACTAATTTTGTAGTGTAGAGAAGCCCTCAGAGTCACAGTTTGGAATGGATTGCTTAGCATAAGTAGTTAACGCATTTCAAAGAACCATTCAAGGTGAAGTGGCCCATTAACAGTTAACACCCTTCCAGTCCTAGGGAGGAAAGGAGAGAGGGGAAAAAAGCAGCTGGGGGGGAGGGGGGGCGGCATTGTTAGTGGGTTATAGATTGTTGTAATAAGCCATAAACACAGTGTCCACATTCAGTCTATGGTTTTTAGTGTCTAACAAAGTTATGAATTTAAGTTCACGGGCTCGTCTTTTGAAAGTGTTCTTCAGGTTTTCTTTGAGGTTAAGGACTGATAGGTCAGATACAGAGTGATCACTTTGTGAAAGCTAAAACTAATAGCAGGCACTTTTGGTCTATTCACAAACTACAAACTATTAAATGCAAGCTTGTAATTACTGCCAAAAAATGCTCACCTGAGATAATAGCCTTCAAGTATGTAGGCATTCTTTTAGATAGTACCTCAATTTTACAAGGACATTGTCAATTTGTGTCAGAGGGTAAATGCTAAACCTGGTTGCAGAAAATGTTTCAGATGATGTCTAAACTATAGATCAGCTAAACAACCATCAGTGCTCTTGTTATTTCACAGCTGTGATGATGGACTTATACATATATGAAACAGGACCACTTTCAAAACTCTTATATATGGTCCAGTGTTGGGAATAAGGAGGAATACCACCCTCCAGAACTGTTTTTTAGCCCTAATTTATACCAACCTGGGGTGTTTGTTAAATTTATCAATGTACCATGACTGGAGGGGTCAAACAAAATAATTTTTCTAAGTAAAATAAAGGAAAACAATTCCATGAAAATCTTTGCAAACAGTACTCCCATTTTTCAAACAGCTCTAATCTTGTAAAATTAATTTTATAGAATGCATATGTCTTCAAAGAGGAGAAAGTTAATTTTAAGAGTCACACAAATGGATTCTCTGATAAAGCTTTTGTGTGTCAGAATAAACTCAACCTAAATTAAATCATAAAGCTTAATCTTAACTGGAAAGTAACCATGATCATATCTAATGTGATTTTGGTTTGAGTATAAAACTACCATGAATTGTCTTGTAAATGCTCTTTTTTAAAATATGCTCTCTCCATAGAATTATATTCTTGATGCTCTATCATTGGTTTTCCTTTGCTTATTCTTTACTCCTACTTGTAATGAGTGTAAGCACATTAAAGTGTATCACATTTATCTAATCTGTACTGATCCAGACTGTGTACAGCACCACCATAATGCCAAAGAAATGTTGCCTATCAGTAACACATCAACAAACATATAAATATGGCTTTACAGCAATAATTGACTTTACTACACACAATAGCTATAAAGAGGCAGCCACTTTAATTTGCCAACAATCCATATCACATTTGGATAGTTTTGTACATCTGTAGTTACTGGTTCATATAAAGTGAATTTATATCTCAATTTACATTGTTGTATTGTTTTCTATTAGGTCTTCAGAAGTTATTTTTCAAAAATGGCTACTCAATTATAATTGTCGCTTGAAGGAAATCTAATCCTTGAATGCTGCTGCATGATTATTAAATTGATAAATCAAATATTTCCTTGCTCAGCAGTGTAATTTTCCGTGCAATGCATTAGTTGAAATGGGGCTAACTAGTTTGACTTGCTCTTCATTTGTTTTTTTTTCCCCTCCTAAAAGAGTTTAGTATAATTTAAAGGAAAAAGGAAAAATACATTGTTTCAGTGTATTCATTTTAATTTCTTCTACTAATCAAAGACAAATTAACACAAAAATTAACATCTGATCACTTTGATTTAAGTGCTGACACTAACGATGCATAACACTAGAAAATAAGGGGCCGGTTCTGAAGATATTTACATGAAGGAATCACTCAAATCAGTAGGAGTATCCAGGTGTATAAGTGTTTGAAGGACTGAGGCCTAAGGCCCCGATCCAGCACTGTTATAGAAAATTGTCATAGAATTCAATGACCTCTATCTCTAACTTTGTATTCTACATTTAAAGCCATACATATTTCTTTTTACTGATTTTGACTGAAAAATTCCCTAGTTTCACAAAACCTATTTTTTTAATGATTTTCACCTGAATTTTAGACCACTCAAAAACATGAAAATACTGATTATGTTAAGAAAATCCAATTTATTATATTAGGTTGATGTGTACTTTATGTTAATAATAAATTAGTTTAAGTGCAAATGTGAGGCTTTTTTTAAGATAAGGCAATGTAGCAGAAGGTATATACACACTCATGGGTATGAATATGTGTATATAATATTAATGCATGGTTCATTAAACAAACCACAGCGTTAAACTGCTTTTACTTTAATAATCTTAATTTTACTTTATTTGTTGGGTTTTTTCTGTCCTCCTCCCACTATTAATATTTACTCAGAAAACTGATGTAAATTTTGCACCAATTTTCACCATTTGTTTGAAATCACTAATAAATTCCTGGAAATTTTAAACAAAATAAAAAACAAAACCAAAGGCCTTGCATATATAGTATAGTAGTGACATAGTGGTAAATGAATGTAATCTGGATCAGTGAAGAAACCAACACTGGGTAACAGTTAAAAACCTTCAGTGCCCACAAGTGAAAACTGTCTTATAATTGCATTGTATTACCAAACTGTTTACCTCTGATGGAAATTATGAAGATGCAAAGGAATAGAATAAGATGAAGAGACTTGGTGAATTATATAATTAATTTTGATTATTAATAATCATAATTGTGTATAACACCCCCCCAGTCCTCCCCACAAAGGTTCTTTGCTACACATTTTTAAAAAATTGTTTCATGTACATTTTGTGATCAATAAAGGTCCCAACCTTGATTCCTGCACTGGGCATGCTGCCATGGAATAGAGCATGTCAAACATTTTCTACTGAAATAAAGAATCCTGTGTGAAAATGTGATTTTTGTCAAAAGACACATTGCGCAAGGGAAGCTGTCAACCTAGATGATTTGTTTTATTTGCTAAATGGGAATCTTAAAACTGTATTTGGAACAAAATATTTTTTTTCAGGATGAGGGTGGGGTGTAAAAAAGAGGAAAAAGAAAAAGAAAAACAATCTAAAAATACCCATTCTGAAATGGAAAACATTTTTGTTGTTTCCAATAACCCAAAATGACATTTTAAAAACAAAACATTTTTTGTTTCATTTTAAATTGAGGTTTCAAAACAAAAATGTCCCACATACAAACAACATTTTTGACCGAAATATTTTTAAAGGGGAATTTTTCCTGTGGCAAATTCTGTTGGGAAAAGTCAGTCAACTCTACTGTGTTGTTTTAAATTCTCCATTCATCCACAGAACATGTACAAGCTTCCGCATACTGATCCATAAAAGGAGACTGGTGTCTGAGGGTAATTTAAGCTGCGTTTCCATTCATTATTTCTTTCTGTTGTGACTGCCAACAAGGGTGCCAGCTGAGATAGCAGCTTTAGACAGAAAACCACTGGGCACTAGAATTAGAGCAAACTCATTTCACATATGACTCTGTACAAAAAGATAAAACACAGTATAATGAAAAGCATCCAATAAATATTGTAATATAAAAACTGAATAAGATGTAATAAAGCCAGTCAAAGTGGCATCATTTAAAACGATGTGATGTGGAAAGAGTCCTATATTTGGGCCAGCAATGATGAAAATCAAAATATGCCTCAGAAAAAGTAAAGTTTTCATAATGTTCTTAAGTGAACGATAGGCTGATTTTCATGAGGAGAGATTTCCACTGCCTTAGGTTTGCCACACAAAAAGCATGATAACCCTCTGACTTGCAGCTCAGTGGTGCAATTCCTGAAAGCAGAGTGATGTCTGGCACTAAGCCTTGCAGAGGAAGCTTTGAATATTCATAGATTTAAAGGCAGAGTTAGACTGTCAAGTCTGACCTCAAACACAGACAGGTCTTTCTCCATTCATGGCTTTCAAAGCTACAGCACTATTTTAAAATCAACCTGCCACTTCATAGGCAACCATCATTAAAAATATAGGGTAGACATTGCGCGATCATGGCTGCTCAGTGCTTAGCAACCAATCCAGAAAACTTTCTCTGGATAGAAAGTAAGATCGTTCATCACAGATTAGTAAGAAAAAGGAAGAAATTCTACCAGTCAGATGAATATGAGTTTTGCCATTGTGGAGAGTTTCATAAATAGGGATGGCTTGTGCCCAGCTGCCATGTGCAAGGAAGGAAGATGCAAATCAGTCAGGCACAATTACAATTTCTGCATTCTCCCAAATGCAGGGACTGCTCCTCCCTAATATCCCTGCAGGTCTTAGCTACTCCAAAGGGGACAGGAGAAGGGGGGTGACCCAGTTTCCACCTTTCCACACAGGCCAGTAGAGTTGGCCAGGTTGCGTCCTCATGGGTGGAACAATACTGGGATGGAGTAGCTGTGTATTTCCCATTTCTCAGAACTATGATTCTTAGGCACAACAGAACTTAAACAAAAGTGTTACTGCAGAACAAGGATCCCTGTGTTGTCTGCTGAATGGTGCTCTCCCTAAACATTTTGATTTCTGTAAGTCTGCAAAAGTATTTACAGGAGATATAGTAAATGTCTACACATAGTTTCTCATTTTCTAAGGAAATAATCTTAATGAAGAGTCACATAAAATTCACATGTATATATGTATGATCTTTTAGATAATAGAGGTAGGTCTATTGTGAAAATATCTGTCAAAGGAAATTGATTTGCAATGCGACTTTATTTTTAGATTGTGTCTTCCATACAAGCACCATGGACGCATAAGAAGTTTTTTAAAAAAAGACTACTGAAAAGGAAAGTGCCTGCAGTTCTTTTTATCTGAAACCATATTAAAATTGCAATTCTACATATTACACCTGGTGTCCACAGTGGAACCACAGTCCATCTGCAATTATTTGCAATATACAGTGGTTCTATAATTGCAGATGTTTTGTGCTAAAAAATGTATTCAGGCTGAATTTATTCTGAACACAAAATGTCTTCCAACTGCAGTTTGGTGCTGAATCCACATGTGAAGTGCAATCACTGTGAATGCAAGATTACCTGTACGTTGAGGGCTGCTGTGGTGATGTGATGTCTGGTACATATTACATTATTGTAAGAAGTTTAAAGAAAAAATAGTTCAACCACAGGCTTTGTGTTTTTTAAAAGTCTTTTTCTACCTTCTTTGTGCAATAAAAATTTTAAAAGTGACTTTATTCTCGGAGTTACAAATGGATATTTCACACAAAAGCACTCCAGTATCAATGATGGTTGTGATGAAATGCATCCAAATGTACCAGTATGCATGTGAAATATTAAATTTTATCAAAAGTTAAAATGAAGGAACAAAATATAAAAGTTATAACTATATTTTTCTGTACTGAAATTATGAGCCAAATTCTCTGCTAATGTAATTCCTTTGACTTGAATGGGAATGGTTGGTTGCTTATACTGTTTAATATCAGGCAGGAGCCTAAATATGGATTTAAGAACCTAACTTTCTATGTTTTGAAAAAGTTGGCCTAAAAGTCTGTTTGAGAATGCACAGCATCCAGATCCTGCGGTCCTGGTTTGGGTCCAAGTCTATCCCAAAGAGGAAGAAAGAATGAGAATGGATGTGGTAGAAGGAAAGATGGAACACAGACAATAGCCATGGAAATGGAAAGAGTTTTTCCACACACAAAAATTCTAACTTTTGTTTCCATTTTTCATCAAAGTTCTATTTCAATGGACATTTTTCAACCAACTCTACAAATAGACATTAAAAGATGGAAGGAAAAACATGCAAGAAAGGGAAAGAATGGGTTCAGTGAAGCAAAGGAAGGAAGGCAGAACAGAAACCCTGGAAGCAATAATTTCACTGCCAGATAAAGTTATGTTTTTACAGGCAGATACCTAACATATATTAGTTATCTCACTGTAAAATTCTAGTGGAGTCAGGGTTCTGTAGTTTTTACAGTCAGACATAGGGCCTGATCTAAAGTCTATTGAAATAGTCTTACCATCAACTTTAAAGGGCTTTGTTTTAATTTAGGGAGAAGCCAGGTGTCACAAGACAACATAAAAAATGTTGTCTATCTGTTGTATAGATCTGTTGTATCTGATAATGCTATAAACCATCCATCTTCGGGATAATCTTGGAAATACCTCTAAAGACCATTTTCCCTGCACTTTGGAATGTATCAAATGGCACACATTAAAACTCATTATCCAAGTATGACACTATATGACCAAAGGTGTCTGAATTAATTGTATATTTTTATCTGTATACAAAATGTGATTATTGTGCTTGATTTTGAAGATTGTAGGTTAAACTAACAATGGGGCTTGGGGCCGAAGAGGCCTACTTAGACAGTTTCAATGCTCTCACCTCAGTGGCATAGCTAAAAGTAGAAATTTCTGTGAACCCAAACTTAGGGTGGATGGGGCAAGTACAGGAGGTTGGATACCAAACTTTCCTACTCCTGCATGGGGAGGTGAGGGTCTCTGTGTTTGTCCCAGGTGCATAAACATGGATGGGGCTGGGAAGGCAGAGGAAGGGAGGTTTGGGAGGAGACAGGGGATGGAGAATAGAAGTGTCCTGGGCTGTGCTGTTAAGTCTGGAGATGCGTAGGAAGCACATGCCACTGGGTGAATCCTTGTCCTGTTCCCGGGACAAGTCCAGGGGTTGGAGACTGAAGCCCCAGCCAGGTTGCACCCCTCATTTTGCTGCTAAACAGATATTGCACCTTCTCCCCCACCCCCTCACTCACAAGCAGGACTTAGCCATGAGCTGGTTATAGGATCTGTCCAGGTCCCTGGACTTAGATCAATTTTCCTACCTGCTCTTGCTCCACATCTTTCCCACCAGCAACATGCCTGACTTGCCCCAAGCCCGGCCAGGTGCATCTGCCAAGGGAAAAGTCCACTGCTGGGATAGGACAGGAGCTGTGGCTCTGGCTGTGCAGAGGAGGGTACCAGGATCATCTCTTCCTCATTCACTGGCAGCGGACACATTAAGCAGGGCAGGGGACTGCAGCAGGTGAATTTTGTGTGGGACTAGGTGCTTACTGGGTGACATGTGATCTATCCTGGACCACTGGGTGGCTATGCTCCTGCCACATCTAGAGGACACGGCCATCAGACCCATGATTACAATACATTAAGAATGAATTGGTATAAACCTTCAAAAAATAAAGCAGCCATGATAGGACAGCACCCTCTTTGGTAGACCCTATTGAATGCTCTGGCTGACTGGGAAAAATCAATCTGAGATACCAAGGGAGGCCATTCATCCAGTTTTAAACTTTGTGGGTGGTTTGTCCCCTGTACGGTACTGAGAAAAAAATGGATGTGGTTTTGTCCTGTATAAGGTGTGTGTGTGTGTGAGGGGAGGGATTCACCATTTTGAAGAACTTGCCACTCTGGTCCCACCAGCATCACCTCCCATATAATGTGCATATGAGGTCACACTAGGGGAGACGGAGTGGCCCACTCCTCTAAATGGCATCTTCCATATGGTGTGACCTCAAAGATACCCCACTGGTAGGAGTGGGCCTATGCTACTCCCGGAAGTCCCGGAATGTCCGCTATTCTGGGAATGCATGAGTGGCCACCCTAGCACTAGGAGATTTTGCATGTGGGCCTTGAAACAAAGCAAGTGGTTGGGCTACATGGCAATGGATTCAGTCTGTGTTTTGTATTGAAAATATTGTTAAAATTACAAGCTATCACGTCACATTTTAAGGGGTATCCTGGTCTTGCTTGCAGACTAGGGGCACTGCAGGGAAATGTGTGATCTGGCTCTTCGTGCAGTCAGTCTGCAAGAGAGGACTCTGGCTCAATGTGGGGTGAGTTGTGCCTCTCTGCCTTAGGCAGCAGCCTGCTATCTCTCTCTGCATTTGACTGTTTGTTAGAGTTCTGGATTCTTAGAAATAAAGTAGTTTGATAGCGCAACTTTTTAGGAAGTTTTGTTGGGTTGGATGTTTTTTGTCTAGCTCTCTCTGTGTGTGTCATGAATATAACACCCTGGAATGGGAAGATCTCTCTTATATTTAAGAGAGGCTCTCACAGACAAGAAATGCGACAGGAACAGTAGGTCTTGCTGTCAGTTGTGACCAGGGTGGGTCACAGGAGGACCCTTCCTTTCAAAGAGAATGTGAGCTTGTTTAGTTCTGTTCCTATAAGTTAAGAGGTAAGTGTATCTAATTTTGCAGATAGTGAAGTGACAGGCTAGAGGAGACTAAATACATGTGCAGGCTGCTTATTATTTTTCACCTGATGATTTATTCCAACTGCTAAATAAAAAGACTTTGTTTTAAGAAGGTCAATATCACTGGTTACAGGTTTCTGAAGGGAGGAAATGCAGGTCCCAAAACCTAGGCAGGCCTGTAGAATGATACAATTCCATATGTATACTAAGTGCTATCTCGGTCCTGGTCAAAAAGTGGAAGAATTGCAAGATTCCACCTTGAGACTGGTAAGGGGTGGAGACATAGCACCTGAGAGAGGTGTACTCAGAGACCAGAGAGGGGAACACAGGTGCAGCTAGCCCTGTAACTGAGACATCAGGTAAAGATGCTTGTAGATTACCTAAATGGGTTTCACTAGCATTCTGCCCATGAATGATTAGGTATGTAGTACACTGGTCAAAAGATCTTGCTAGGTCACCTTGTGGAGCAATGAGAGAGAATGGACTTATACACTGACATGAAATGTTTAGCCCCATAATTCAACTGAAGGCCAGATACTTAGAAAGAAAGGGGAATCCAGTTAGGATAGAAGAATAATGCGCTATTTAAGTTTTCAGCATCATTCAGCACCTGGGAAAGGATGAGATAAGGGAAAGAGGAAAAATAAGCAGAGCCTTAGTTCACAAAGATGAACCTTCAACATGCTACTGTAATTCTCACAGCCTAGATTACTAATGGTCTGCCACAAAGTCAGTTGTTTAGAGATAAAAAGAATTGTCAACAAAGACTAAGAAGAATGTGTGTGGAAAGACTGGAGCCAGATTTCTTTTAAGGGGTTGGGATTCTAAAAAAGTTTTAAAAGAACAGCTACAGGTAATCATTACTGCCAAGATTCAAGAGTTTCCCACAAAGAACAAAATGTTCAGTGTTTGTTTTTTATTATTATAGTTAAACCTCTGAACAAAGAAGTGAAACAGGTTATTTGGAAGGACAAGCATGTAACAGTCACATAAACTGATGAGATATTTTAATCAGCACATAAAGGAGCCTTGCTCTTTTGGTACTTTGTATTAGACAAAATGAGAGCAGAGATAAATCCGCAAAAATCTGTATTCCTGGAGATCCCTTGGTCTGAACTGTTTCAAATGCAGCATTACACCTTTTAGGAGCATATGAGAATCCAAATAAATAAATACAAGGTGACTTGTATCAAAGGAATTGCCTTGCTGGAGCAGACCACAGTCCATGGAGTCTGAATCCATGGAGATCTCTTTGGAAGTGGCCAAACTTGGATACCGTGGAGGAAAATGCAAAACATAAGGATCTTACTCTGGAAACACTCATGCACATGAATAACTTTATGCAATGAACAGCCCTGCTAAGTTCAATGGGACTATTTATGTTTGTGTTTGCAGGATGGGAGTCTAACCATACAATGCCATATAGGGAAGGGGAGGTGTGATTTCTTCCAGTCTCCCTGAAGTGTGAGGATTGATCACTCTGGTACTTTATTCACCTACCTGTAAGGTAACTGAAAATGCTCTTTTTGTCATAAATGTCTATTCTATTTTAAACAAATTAAGATCTATGCTTAATGCCCTATAACAGGAAGTTCTTGCAGGTTTCAGGAGCCAAGACTGTTCCGTATTTTACGCTCTGTGAAGTAGACATGCAGCTGATCTGCCACTTCAGTTGTCTTTTGGCTTAATGTTTCTCCTTGCATTTTCACATATCCTCCCACTCTTCACTTTTACTCTCCCTGAGTATCAGTGAGGTAGTGCATATTCTGTAAGGCCAGAGTCTGACAGGCCTCGCTGCACTGGTGTGAATATCTTTGCTCCAGTGGTACTGAGGTGGTGGTGTGGCCACAAGGTGTGTTATAAGTCTGCAAGGAGGTCCAATGGTGGTGAGCACTTCATCTTTTCCTAGTGTAGACAATGGGTAAAATTTTCCAATGTGCTGTATCACTTAGGACCCTAAGTCCCATTGAAAGTGAATGGGACTTAGGCATCTAAGTGACCAAGGTGCTTTGGAAAAGTTTACTTAAGGGCACACAGACATTTGGTAAGAAAGGAATTTAAGTGGCAAACAGACCTCTTATGAAACCTCACGCCTCACAAAACAAGTGCTCATAATGGAAAGTAGTGCAATTCCTTTGCATAATTTGCCATAGTACCCAGGCATTGCTCAGAGTACAGTAGGGCACTGTAATGTAACAAAGGAAGCAGCAATTTCCATCCACATACAGAACATACTGGCTAGGGGGAGTGTGACAGTCATGTCCCCTCAGTGTGCTGATCTGTCCCCTTCTGGCAGTGGCTTAGACCACCTGGCAATTGATCCTATGAAAGCCTTGGCTAAGAGATCTAGGGCTTTTATCTCAGTCAGGAGAGGCTCA
The DNA here is from genome assembly GCA_033296515.1 of Macrochelys suwanniensis. Lineage (NCBI taxonomy): Eukaryota > Metazoa > Chordata > Testudines > Chelydridae > Macrochelys > Macrochelys suwanniensis. Next base: position 83,162,620 of record CM065779.1, read on the forward strand.
TTCATTAAGATTCAAAGGTTTCAGGTTCTACTGCCAATGACTAATCCCAAGGGTGTTACATTAATATATGTAGAAGCAAATTAAACTTATTGTGTTTGCATCTGTATAAATGGAGGCCAAATACGGTCCTTTGTGAAGCACTCAAGTTGAACTTTATAAATGTAATAGCCTCCTTTATGAGACACAGGGGACACATCCTGTACAGAGAAGACTAACACAGAAGGAAATCTTAAATCCAGTGCAACGCCCCAACTTCAATAATGTCCTAATTTTATAGCAGGATGGATTGAAGCACAAGGTCACGTGATCTGTCTAAAAATCAAAAGAAATGTTCCAGGGTTTGTGATGGGGTGTGCAAATGTTACATCTGGTGGAGGAATGAAAACTCAGGGGGGAAAAAAAACTCATTTGGGGGCAGACCTGCAGCCCACAGCTCCAGCAGCCTACAGCAGAAGTAAGGCTGAACTCTCCGACACAACTGCCCCAAAGGGGCCTTTCCTGAGGAAAGGGAGGACCCAACTCTGAAACAATCAGAGAGGGAAGTATTCCCCTCTGTCCCACATATGGACCCTGGACATTGGTAGTCCCCTCTTATTTTCTTGATTTGGTCACTCCCAGCAGGGGAAAACATTGGACTAAGATGACCTGGGGAAGGCAGGGACGATAGGAAGTGGCCCAGGGAGGACAGCCTTCCAAGTTGCCAGACCATGGTAGCCCAAAGAGTCCTGGGGCAGAGCCCAATGGAGTGGGAGGGCCCAGGCTTCCCTACCAACAACCCCCATGCCGGCCACTGATTGGGCCTTAGCCACTAGCCAATGCTTCCTAACCAAACCCCAAATGAAGACCATTACATGGTGTAAGGGAGGTGGATTCACCCCTGCGGCACCTCCTGCTGGTCTCAGTCAGGAATTAGCTCACCCAGCCTCCAGAGTGCCCTCTGCAGGCCAGTGATCCGCCTGACCACTCTGGCCCCATGTCCCTCCCAGGACCCCGGTACCCCTTTCCCTGGGGTGCTGCCCCCTGGCAGTACCCCACAGATCTGGGTCTCCCCTCCCTGGGGAACCCCCAAACCACTATCCCCACCTCACCTCAGTCATAGGCTACTGCCAGTCACCAGCTAGCCCCTGCACCCTGGGGTAGATTGCAGTATAAGCCACTCATCACAGGCAAGGTTGGGTTGGACCTGCTGCCTTGGCCTACCCGTGGGCTGCCCCCTGCAACCCCTGTACCCAGTTGGGCCTAACCCTAGGCCACAGCCTGGGGTTTTCTCAGGCCGGAGCTCCCCAGCTCCTCTGGCCTTTCCCCAGCCTTGCTCCACTCTAGGTACCTGCTCAAGTCCCTGCAGCCAGGCCCTTCTCTCTCTACAAGCAAAGGGAGACTGTCTGGGCTTTTGGCTTAACAGCCTTATAGGGCCAGCTGGGTCCTGATTGGGGCATGGCCCCCAGCTGAGGCTGCTTCCCCAATCAACCCTGCTGCCTTCTTATCCCCAGCCACAGCCCTCTCATGGGCTGTTCTAAGCCCCTCAGGGCAGGAGTGGGGTAGCCATCCCGCTACACATGGTTATAATAACACAATACCCTACTGTCTTCTAGTGGAGAGACTTAAAGAGGAGAGTGATGTAGTTAGAGCAATGAGTCAGGAAGAGATCTAAGCAGCAGCAGTTTGAATAGACTTGAGGGGATGAGGTTAGTAGCATAGTTAGTAGAGAAGGAGTTTAGAGTACTCAAAGTGTGAGATGATCAGGACTTGGACAGCAGGACTTGGCAGTGTGTGCAGAGAGGAAAGGTCATATCTTAGAGATGTCAGGGAGAAGAAGCAAAATTTAGACATGGCCTGGAAGTGTGGATCTAAATAGAAAAGATTCTTGCTATCACAAGTTACATAACTCGTATATATGGAAGAGACAGAGATTAAAACAAAAATGCCTTTTGTGTCACCACAATAATTACTATACACCTAGCAAAACTTTGACTGTATTTTACCACTGAATTTAATGTATGGGACATACAGTAACATGAAAGAGCCAGAATTTGCTCTCAGCTGTCTGCATTCACCATCTTGAAAATCTTCCTTTGGAACAAAATTAGAATATTTAGCTCTGCCATACAATATGTTTGTCAAGAAGTTATCTGAGCACCACAGGTTGGCTGTAGATGCCATCTGCCAAGATAGCCAAGGAGTTTCTTCTGAAAGCATTTGCAGGGTTAATAATTTGAAAGAGACATAGGTCCTGACTCCATGGGTGCTCAGGGGTTCAAGCACCCATAGAGAAAAAATAGGGGATGATCAGCACCCACGAGACTGGCCAGGGATGCTGCTCTGATCACCCTGGGACTAGCCACCAATCAGCTATTCAGGAGCTAATCAGCTATCCAGCTATTTAGGAGCTGGCCCTAAGCTCCTAGCAGCTCTTCAGTGGCTGGCCCGCTGATCACCTGTTCAGAGACTCACCATCATCACTGTCTAGTCTAGTGCTTACTCTATTGCTAGTACCATTGCAGCTGTACTGCTATTAGAAAGCAGGTACACTTTTTTTTTTAAGAGTGGACAATGACTCTCAATGAAAGTTTACAGACATGCATGATGTAACTGAGGATTCTTACTTCACTTTAATTTAAACTGACTTGAACTATAATCAGTGTGACAGAGGGGGATATGTCTCCATTTTGTATTATGTGCTGAACAGAAGTCTAAACTTACATTAGGACAGCATTCCAGACAGCTACCCTATCTGGGAAATTTTTCATGATACCGCATTGTAGGACTATCCATGACAAGTTAAGGCTCCAATCTAGTCATAGAGTCTGAGGGTATATCTACACTGCAATGTAAGCCCATGGTTCAAACCCAGGTTCAAGCCTAACCCCCTCCCCCTTCCATATACACAAAAATTGCACTAACCGAGGGCTTAAAAGCAGGGTCCCACTGGGTGGATGGTCCCAACCAGATTCAAGTGGGGACCTAGGGTTCAAGCACTGTTTTTTGCAGTGTTGATGCAGCCCCACTGGACTCATGCTCTGGGAGTTTGCCAAAAGTATTCCACAATCCATCAGACTGACCTTTTTGTCCTCTGGACAGTAAATTTTTCCCATACTACACCATAAACAAAGAGCTACAAGAGGCACATTTTGGGAAAGTGCTGGGAAGTCTAGGATATGGGTGATTGGACTTGGGCTTAATGCAGTGTTGATGCTGGAGCCCCAGTTGGGACCCAGGGTTCAATAATTCCTAACCTGGGATTAAAAATGAGCGTAGATGTTCAATTCCTAGGTTAACAAAACCATGGTCTGATAACTTGTGTTTTACTAACCCTGGGCTTACACCGTGGTGTCTACACAAGGGCCCAGGGGTAGGGCAAGCATGACTGGTGAGGTGGTTGGAATGTCCCAGTGGAACACAAAGCTGCTCTGTGCATGGGGTTGTCCATCTCTATACATAAGAAGTATGTGACAGAGAAAGGGGGCAGGAGGAGCACCGTCCAGTCTGAAACATGGACAAACCTTAGGCTCATAATTGGGGTGAGATTAGTCTAGGGAAAGGTGTGCCTCAGGACTTTTGATGTTTTCAAAGTTCTGTAACTCTCAGATGCTTCAAGAGAAAAGTGTCTGTGGTTAAAAAACTCCTTTGCTAAGCCTGTGTTTCTTGCTTTCCTGATATATAGTCCCCAAAGGGGTTAAACTAGCAGCCAGAGTTCCCACAGTTTAGGTGAAACTCTGAAGGAACATGTATACACGACTCAAGGGAGAGGGTGAGCTAGGGGGTTTGAGGCACTGGTTTTAGGCAGCTGTGGAGTCTCATGGCCCAAGGACATGCGTCAGACAAGAGGTCTGAACCTGAGAATGTGACCTAGAATCCTAGACGTAGAAACCGTGACTGGAGTCTACCCAGAGCTTGACTTGGAAGCCTGGTTGGAAACAACGACTGGGTCCACTTGCAACAGACTGGTGTCAATACAGTGTGGTACTGGTCAAGGGTGTAACAATCAGTTGTCACTGTAATCATACTGAGGTAAAAGTGAGTAAAATTGGCCGAAGTGCAGTTAACCAGATTAATTCTTCACTCTACTTTTAAAACAATGCAGGAGAAAAAAAATACTTTTCAGTAATATCGTTTTGTTCATTTTCACATCAAGCCAAAAAGCAGGTATCATTGGCAAAACTGCTCTGGGCAAATTAAATGAATGTACATGGGAATTAGAATCCAAAAGTCAGACAACATGATCCACAGGATAGTATTCCCCAATTCAGCATAGAACTTAACCAGACAGTTCAGTAAATTGCTGAATAGTGGTGGACCTAAGCCCATGCATAAACGTTTTGTTGAATCGGCCTTAATCATCAACTGTCTCCTGAGATAATTTTGATTATTCTCATTTTTTTTATTCTTAGGTATATTTATATACTTGTATCTCAACAGGCATCTCAAGAATCTATCTATTTAAGAGTCCACCAGTTCCTGGTACTTTTTTCCTCATTTGAGGCTATTTCTATAATAACTATTGGTTGCTTTAGAGATGATTAAATGTACTTGTAGTAGGGACTACACATACATGAAATATAACCCTATTTTATTACTGACTGGGGATTGTAAGAGATTAAATAAATAACTAAAAGTTGTACATTCACCTTTTAAACACTTAAACTTTTTCTTTTCAATTAAGCCCTGACCTCAGAGCTGCTTCAGGAAAATATTCTTGAAAGAACAGATACAAAGGGGAAAACAAACCTTTCCTTCATCTTGAAATTAATAGGTCCCATATATCTGAATCCCCTGTTCCCACAAGGAACCCACCCATACTCTTCAACAGGGAAGAGGAAAGTAACAAAGATTATTATAAAAACTGACAATCAAATTGTTTTTCATGACCATGCTTACAATGTTTTCTCCAAAAACAAAGTCACAATGAGTAACTCATGAACTCAGCATGGAGAAACCTGAAAAGAGGAAACAAAGGTAGGACCAGAAAAGAACTAAACCAAAGGCAATGAAAGGGAGTGAAGGCAAGATCTGAAACAAGCAGTTTCCCAGCACTGGAAAAAAGTCAAAAGGAAAAAAAGGTTATTTTGGCAGAAGGAACAAAAGAAAGTTGAAGGCGTTGGGAGCTTTCCTTTGCTGATAGTTTTTATAAATCCAGTTTAAAAGTGTCATACCATGTAAAAATTAATATTGGTATGTTAGGAATGGATTTTGGTATGTTAGAAACAGCAGCCAAATAGAAAAGTCTTTGTTACTTCTCATGTCTTTTAATATACTAAGGATAAGTCTAGATTTAAAATGCTACAAGGACACAGCTGCAGTGCTTCAAGTTTTTCTACGATAAGAATGCTTTAAACCAGTGGTTCTCAACCTTTTGGGGCTCAGGGTCCATTTGTAAATGCTATGGCCTGCAGCGACCTAGTAAATAATCTCGGGGTGGAAGCCCTGGGGATAGTTTTGGTCAGATCTTGCCCCCCCCGGGGGTGGGGGGTATTGGGCCATGTCTGGCATTCACCCCCACAGTGGTAGATTTTGCAGCTCCTGTGCTGTGGGGCTGGTTGAGCTTGGCTTTCCACTCTGGGCATTACAACCTCAAGCACTGCTAAGATTTGGCCCCACCCCCATGACGGGACCAAATTTGTGTAAGTGGTGGTGTGACGTGACTCATGGGGTTGCAGTGCCACTCACTCAAATTTGGCCTACCTGAACTCCCATCATCGTGACAACTGGGTGAAACCTGAGTGGCACTGGGACCCCAGAGGCTGCAGTGCCTGGACCAGGGAGGTGAGCCCAGCCAGCTCCATGGACAGGAGCCACAGGAGCTGCTACACAACCCTTTGAAACATTCTAGCAACCTAATTTTGGGTCCTGGCCCATGAGGAACCCTGTTCTAAACTTTATTGAGCAAAGTACCTCTGAAAAGAATCTAGGGTCATGCCACTCAGCTATGTGGTAGCTGAGTACAATCAAAAGGAAATGAAAAGACGAGGCTACTTTGTTACTGAGATCAATAAAGTTGATCAACAGGGTACCTAATATGGTAATGGACACACTAACTTGTCTTGTGAGATCCAATATATGACTTTATTTTACTCATCTCAAGAGACATGTACCTTAGAACAGTTCCCTCAAGTTTGTTCAAATGAGCTTATGACAGTTAACAATTCCAACGTTAAACAGGTTCAGTGTGGCGCATTGTATATGCAGTTAGGTTATATGGAGTACTTGATAACAGGTGTTCAAATGGTTGGTATATGAATGGAAGTGTGGGAAGATGGGAGGCTTACTTACATACTTTTTCCTATAATTTAGCAATTATAAGATGGTTCTTTGGGTGTAACCAATGGCAGAATTTTCCCCAATATCTACAGTATTTGTTTTGTACGGATAGATAAGAAATCTGACTGCATTATAAACTGGAAAGGAGATTTTTATCTCTAAAATCAGGCAGCCATTACAGAAAATCCTAGGAGAAATAAGGGGAAAATAATAAGATGAAACAAAAATGGAGAAACACAGTACTGACATCTCAATCTGGAAAAAAAAGTCCTCTGCTGTATTTACTATGTCATCTTCCACATCAATAACACCATCTACTGATTAAATATAAAAATTAACAAGAGATCTTTGTGGCAATAGCTACCCCAGATGAGGTTTTGTATTTTGTTTTCTTTCTTAATTATTCTATAAATGTAGTTCCCTTGATAGGTGCTGGATTGATAGCCCTGGCAATAAAGTTCTGTTTAATACTTTATTACAACATTTCCCAAACTACCTTGCCCATGTGCATCCATCCTGTCTGGTAGGGCCATATCTGAGAGAGTTCATTCCTCAATCATCTTGAAATATTGGCCATACTAGGAATGCCAACAAGGATGCAAAGTAGCACCAGTTGTGACTGTGGTTTTGTGGTGTGGAAACATGTCCGCTAGAATCCAATCTGAGACAACCATAACAGACACATTTTGCATATAGCCGATCATTAAACATCTGTCAGATAGTAACGGCTTTTGGTCACTAGTTACCTGGACTAGATCTGATTTGGGGACAGGGAATTGTCTTCGATACTTGGTCACTTATGTGCAATTTCCTGGCTAGAAATTTTACTAAATTAGGGCCTAATTTTAATGCACCAAGTACGCTTTAGGTAAAGGCTGCGAATTGGGCCATTATTAGATATGGTCAAAATTTTCTAAATTTCAATTATTAGATGCAAAAAGGGGATGAATTAATCACAAAGATTTTTGTGAAAAAGCTTCCCATTTTTTTAAATAGATCTAGTAATCATTTTATTCAATGCCAGCCATCCCACCTTTTAAACTAAGTTATGTTTATTTAGGAACACAATAATTGTTTGAATAGAATGGCACAATATGGAGTATGAAGGGATATTATTAACGTATTTTAGAGTAAAGTATTGTTTTTTCATTTCCTTGCAGAAATAGCAAACATCAAGTGATAAAACAATGCGCTACATGTGTTCTGTGTAGTAATAGGCTGATGGGCGCGAGAGCTTATAGAACTCATAATTTGGTTGTTGCAGTTCTAGGACATTCGCGGGTTTTGACATCTTCTAGCCCTTGAACCAGTATTTAACATCAATCAAGCTGCACTACTTTAATTGAGCAAAGAGATTAAATAGCTCTTCTGGAAATCTTGCAGCTATAATTTGAAGGAAAAAATACCATCAGGCTTGGTGAAAAAAAAGTCGTCATATTCTCATGAGCCGTTTTCGTCACTACATGTTACAATAATTTTTACATTTAGAATATTTTAATTAATATATTATTATATTGGCTCGATGTTATCAATAAAGTACACCAGCCTCAGACTTTGACCATTGGCAACAGTATCATATCTCCACTGATAGCTTTAACTAAATTGCTCTGGGCAATCATCAGTATCACTGGCAGAACATTTCACACCAGGAAATAACTCCCACCTATATTACTACATCTGCCCAGTTTACTGTAAGTCTTCTCCCATCTTCCTAGCTCTCTCAGTACCATGGTTCCCTTTCCTCTTTAGAGCTTATATAATTTTCTTGTGGAAATTTTTTTTCTAATTAGTCTTGTGCTTCCAGAGGTATTTTCAGTTAAGTATCTTTTTTTTTTCCAGATAAATATCTCATAACTTATGCCTCCACTGAATTTACCACAAAAGCAGGATTTCACCGAATGGCATTATATGGAAGGAAAAAAATCAAACAATATTGTGAGTATTTAGCTTGTGGCCATTTTATCGAAAGGGCTCAGATTAAGACAAAATGAATTAGTTCCCTGGTGTTAAAATGACATTGTAGGTGAACAACAAAATCTAAAGGTCTGACTCAGTAAGTTCAGTTTGTAACCATTGTTTGTACCATCTTAGCTTTGCGGTGTAATTCCAGCATGCAATGTTCATTCTTCAGAGTTAAGTTCTGCTTTGTAACTGTCCATGATAACAGGTATAGCAGCCATGAAATTGCAGGTGGTCTCTGAATACCAGTTCCCATCTCCTAAAGTAAAGCAGCTGTAGATATTGTTAAGGGATTGTACGGTAAACCATGATACCGCAGCTACAAGGCTTAAAACACAATGTTTTTTTTCAGATCCCTAGACTATCAAAGGGTGGATAAGTACGACTATTGTTAGCTCCTGGGAGAATACATAATTTGTAAACAAATCTGTGGAGCAGCATTGGCTCCCAGAGAAGCCTGACCCCTATCCAGTGTGAAAAGGAAATGCAGCACTGAAAAAATGAATGGGAAAAAGGGAAATCATAACAAATGTTGCTATTTGTGAAATATTTATGAACTGCGCTATTGAATAATATGCATCCATGTTTGTCCCCCATGCAAGCTCTGAATTATGGTCAAAATGCCACATTTTTGCTAGGGTGTCTGACAGTGGGTGGGAAGAAAGGCACGGTGAGGAAAGTCTTTCCTCTTCCCTTTCATTGCTAGAAATTAAGACTAGAGGATGAAGGCATTAGAGAGGAGGACAGATAATATAACTGAGCCATGAATGTACTTTTGCAAACTACTTTGTTTTGTACCATTGTGCTGTTTGTGACACCAGCAGTGCCTACGACTCCATAAATCAAATGGCCCCCATTCACTCCTGTATCTACACCAGTTTCTGCCACCATAAACTGTGGTTGAAATCCCTAGTGGTGGTGAATTCTGTTATTGTGAAAACCTACATTGGCTGCTGGAGTCCCAACTAAGGCTTGATAGAGTGGCCAATGGATAGGCTGATTCAGCCCTGAATCCCATATAGCTCTGACAAATTTTGAATAGGTTTCAGAGTGGTATCCGTCTTAGTCTGTATCTGCAAAAAGAACGAGGAGTACTTGTGGCACCTTATATTCTTTTAATAATTGTGTTGACTAGTTCCTGCGTGCAATGTTGAAGAAAATCTAAAATATACCTCTGCATGGCACATCCATCCCCTTTCCAACATTGAAAAATGTCATTTATGAAATAGAAGACCTGCTTAGTGGAGTGAGACTCTCCAGAGGCAAGAAGGACTAATGCTGGCTCCTAAGAAAATGAGGGGTATTAGGGGCAACATCTAACAATTGCAAAGCACAGTGATAAAAACAGTCAATAGGAGACCAACAAGAAAGCCTTTAACCCATCCAAATGTTAACTACAGAGTTAATATGAGGCAGAAAAGATAAAGTAAAGATGAATTTGTAAGACCCATGTTCCATACTACAGGTGTTACACAGGGTTTTCAGAACCCAGAGCAGTGGTAACTTAACTGTTTCTTTCCAGGCAGTGTCTGGAATAAATCAATGGGGATACAGTTCCGCCATCTGATTACGATTGATAGAAACCAGAGTGCTTTTACCTAAATCTACTTTTTATTAGGTTCTCAAGCACACACACACATAAGTTGTAGCAATAGGTTTAGAGAATCTTAAAAATTAATATTTACCAAAGTGAAGATGGTTTCAAGGAATTAGCAGCCAGGTTTCTGGGGGGCCCTCCTTCCATCTAGCTGCTGGGGAACTTAGGTGTCAGATCCTTGCTCAAAGAAAGCTTCTTCAGATTGCTCCACAGCACATTTTCTAACTAAACTTTTTATAAATTGTCTCCAATCAAACCACATAACTCATAATAGCCCCTAATAGTCTAACAATTTCCCTAGCAACATCCAATAACAATTCATTATTCTCCTTATCAACAAAGAATTTCTAATCATAACAACAATAAAATATACATATCAAAGGTGCCTAAAACCAAGGTTAGCTGTCCAAACATTCCTTCTATTTTCATGGAATCTTAATTCCCTGTCCCAACCTCCCATTCTTACAGCAAAGATGCAAACATGCAGCTGCATGGCCTTGCCTCCGAGGGCCTAAGATTATCCCTAGCTATTTGATGTTTGGGTTTCAATTAGTAGCAGTTGAACATACAAAATAGCTGACTGCAGTACTGTCAAATTATGGGGTACATGCTGGAATGTCAAATATGGGGGCAACACAGGAAGCAGAGTGATGCACAGAGAAGCAACCTCAAGATAGGAAGACCCAAGCACAGAAGACTAAATAGCAGGGCCAAAGAAAAATTAGCGTGCATTTAGTTCAATATGTTATTCAGCCAAAAAGGATTACAAACAATCAGAAAACACTTAAAAATAAGTATAAACTTTAAAATCATCTTCTAAATGTCATTTCTGATGCATTATTAATTAGAAAGTGAATTTGTTTAAGCAAACTAATCACTGATTATAGCACAATGGGGGAAGCAGGGGAAGTCCTTGAATTCATACAAAAAATCAAAACACTCAAATACCCTGTTCTGATACACTAAGCTGTATCCCAGCAGCATTTATTTTTCCTGGAAACCTTTTCAGAAAGGTTAATTAAAGTAAATGAGCTACATAGCATCAAATATCATTTGAGACTTTTTATGTTTCTAACACCAAATATCCTTGTTAATGGCACAATAGGTGCTTTTTGTTTCATATTATCACAAAAACCCTTCAGTTTTGTGACTCGTATTCCATATAATGGGGCCCATTATTATAAAAGGAATAACTTAACTTACCCCTCGAGAAGTTCACTCACTCCCTGTATGTTTTCGCCAAGTCTTTGGTTAAAAAAAGTGAAAATGGTGCACTGTTTTATAAAGTGGAACATAATACCTTTTAAAAGCTACTTTTCATCCTTGCAGTTTGTTCATTTGAGAATATGACTTCATTTCCTTTAGAGCAGAGTTGTAAAACGTAAGCAAGAACTACTAGTTTTTCTTACTAAGAAAACTACAGTCACTTCAAGCCTTAGTGTCAGCTTATGCCAGGTTTATTTGCAGTATTCCAAACAGGTTGGAAATTAGGAACATGTGCTATGTACTATTGATAATTAGAAATGATTTGTAAACACCCATGTTATTATCCCAGTGACTTTGGGGACAATCGGCAACAAATTGAAGACAACCATATTTTTTTCTTTACATAAAGACATTTTCAAATTCACAAAGTACAGTAAAATGGAAGGAAGCTGCATATGTAAGATGGCAATAAATGGAACAAAAATCCTTGCAGAAAATAGGGTAGCAAAGGGGTTAATGCTGATCTTACTCACACAAGTAATTCCACTAATTTCAGTGAAACTGTTCACTTGCATAAGACACAAGCTAGACTCGGTCCAAAGCTAGAGCAACAAGATATTTGTTGGTAATGACCTGTAAAATAGAAAGCAAAAAAGAAGGATCCTTATGTGGTGTTTGCCGTATACTATATAATCTAAATAGTCTTTTTTAAAATTATTTTGAGCCAGATTGTGCCTAGTTTTTATGTACATGGCAGACGTAAGTACCCACCATAGTTGTCATTCCTGCAGTTAAGGTACTGCAGGGATAGACCCTCCCTACTCCTGTGGGGGAGGCATGTCCCCCATACAGTGAGCATCACAGATAGAAGACTAACAAATGTATTTGGGCATAAGCTTTTGTAGGCTAAAACCCACTTCATCAGATGGTTTGATTTGTCCCATTTGATCAAAGTGGGTTGATTTGTCTCAGAGTTGGTAAGGCAACCCCCATCTTTTCATGTTCTCTGTATATATATATCTTCCTACTGTATTTTCCACTCCATGCACCTGATGAAGTGGGTTTTAGCCCACGAAAGCTTATGCCCAGATAAATTTGTTAGTCTCTAAGGTGCCACAAGTACTCCTCATTCTTTTTGCTGATACAGACTAACACGGCTACCACTCTGAAACCCATCACAACTAGCTATCTCTGGATGTGGAAAGTGAGCTGTAGCTCATGAAGGAGTATATCAGCTGATATGCCACGTCTAGCTCTGGAACTAAAGCCTATGATGAAGCATATGACGAGTCACATTAATTTCATGGAGACTATTCATGTGTTTAAAGTCAGGCACCTGCTCAAGGACGTAGCTGAACTGGAGTGTCTGTGCCTCTGGGAGCAATGGGGTCCATTTTCTCTGAAGCAGACTGACTTCAGGTACTTGCCATGGGGCAGTGCTCATTGTGGTGGTCTCTTTTTTAAAAACCTCTTTTATATTAAGTAACAGATGGTTTGGACTGTTTGTGGCTTTCAGTACAAAAAGTACATCAATTAATAAGTAAAAACTTGACAGTCCATATCTCAGCATACAAACAAGGAAAATGTCTGGGGAACAAAATATGTATACAGTAGTAAGGCAGGAACTGGCACTCTAGTGGTCCATCTAGCCCAGTAGCTGTCCTCTGTCAGTGGCCAGTACTGGATGCTTCAGAGGAAGGTGCAAAATCCACCAAATTGGACAATTATGTATTAATTATGCATATTGAGAAATTTCTTTCTAGCCCTGGACAGTTAGAGAATGGCATTATACGCACTATACAATGTGTCAGACCTAATGAACCCTTGGATTGTTCTCATTATCCATCTACAAGTACAATGCTTTTTGGGATCCTAGTAAGCTGTTGGCCGCAGTGTGATCCTGTGGCAGAGATTCAGTGGTTAATTGTACATAATGTAAAAAAAATAAATCCTTTTATCAATTTTAAATTTGTTGTCTTTCATTGTCATTGAATGTTCTTGTTTTATCAGAGTAAATAAGAACTGCCAGTAAGAAAAGGTATCTAGAGATTCAAATAGTCATTTAATAAAGCCTACTTTATCATGAAGGCCCCCAGCGTTCAATACAATCTGTCATCATAAGTGTCTTAGGGCACACTGAATTTAAAGCTATATCAAAGAAATAGCAACAGTTCTGAAACCACATGGTTACTTCCAATAATGCTATTCCACAAGGAAGAATTAAAATTCTTGCTATCTGGGCATGACACATAAGGGGTTAATAGTAACACATATTGGTACAATATAATACATCACTCATGTGCCATAGAGACTTCATGTGCTCTCTGAGTATATGTGTGGTGTCTTCAGGCTTTCTTTCTGACATATGGGAATACTGATCCGAGGAAATGCAGTTTTGCCTGGAGGATATGGTCTTCTCTGAAGAATGTATGTTTAGACATCTCTCAAAGTATGGTTATACACTGAAAAAAAATGATACAGTGGTATTTCGTATTTATTCTCTCTCTGTTATTGGAACTTGCTCAGTTTATAAGGCAAAAGATTCCTTCCCCCCCCCTCCCCCACAACTGCCAACACGGTACCAAGGAAAGATCTCAAAAAAATAATTATATTATCTCTAACATCGGCACAGGAAATAAAGATTCTTTAATTAGAATTAGCACAATTCTAATGAAGAAAAATAGTTTGTTGAATAGACCCCTCGAAACATTACATGAAATTAATCACATATGATATCCAATTAATATGTTCCTGAATTATTCACATAGGCCCTGCCTAAGTGGCTTAGACAGCTAAGTCTGCTTGTCAAAAGGGGATTTCAATGAGAGTTAGTCTTGTGTCTCTGTCACTTTTGAAAATCAGACTTAGGCTCCTAAATTAGTTAGGCATTGCTCTGCCTGAATACCTTCAAAAATATGGGCCTACGACTAAAAGCTACCCAATTTAAAAATTGCTATCATTTGTTGATTATTTGACATATCTTAGATAATGTGAAAATTATTACAGTCTCATTAGAATTTAATTGTTAAGATGCGTAGGCACTTTAACTCCCTCCAGTAACTGTGTTGTTTCCGCAGGGCTAACAGTAGTAAAATCCCACCTTGTCTGGTAAATAGGCAGATATAAATTAAAGACACAAACTAATCAAATATATGTATATAGTCACTCATATCTATATTGTAAAAGCATGTTCTTCCATGTCAGAAATGTAGTAAGTCTAATATGCTTCACTTGTTTCTGATGTTCATCATAGCAAGCTATATAGGTGAAGTGGCTGACTTCAAAATTGTTAGTTCATTCCCCCATGGGCAGCATGCATGGCTTTTTGAACAGAATGACATCAAAAGATGTTTAACTTCACTTCTCACTTACCATGAATCTATCGGCATATAATAATTTAAATGTTTATACAAATTTTCAGACTTTATATTTTCTTTGACTTTTTTATTCACTGATTTTTCTTAGAATCCATATCTACTCTAAAGAGTATTTTATATAGAAGCTAGGATCCAAAGTACAGATTGTGTATTTGTATATGTAAGTATCTTGACAGTATTTCCTCTTTTAATCTTGCAATATGGATAACTTTTTATACTGTGTAATATTCATTCATTATTCCAAAAATAAATACAAAGTGGTTTTATGCAGAAAGCTGGAAAAGAAATTAGCATCCTCAGCCTTTGAACTTCCTGCCTGGGAGTGTTGTTTCCATGTACTAAGATACCAACAATTACTAGAATTTCTAACATTGACAAAAATGAAAAGGATACAGTGTAGAAGACAGGACACAAAACCAGGAAACACAAGCAGTTCAAGACACCTTAACAGGATGGCAGATATAATGGTAACTTTCTTGAATAAACCATACTAATTAATATAGAGCCATAAAAGCTACTTCACTCCGAAAAGTCAGCCTCTCACTCAAAAAATATCCTAGGAGCTCTGTAGATTTACTGGTAACCTGAAACATATAGAGCATGAAATCAAGGACCAAGTGATTGAGATTAGAGTATTTCAAGAGACAAAGTGGCACCAAAGATTGCCTCACAAAATTGGAAAGAGCAGCACAACAATCTAGAAAAAAAAACCTTACCAAAATAAGTTGGAAAATGTCCAAATGCTGTGATGCTATCACCGTCTTACAAAAGAGGCAAAATATTGAACCTATTGTTATGCTCTTTAAGGGTTGAAAGTGAGTGGAGGGATCACTTTGAGAGAAGTCAGGAGATGTCAGGAAGCTACAGTTTGTAATCACATTTTCAGACAACTATGCAGAGTGATCACAAAGTGATGATTGTGCCTTTGCTGCGGTGGGCCGTAGGATGAAGCGCACACTCTCTTCTTTGGCATCCATGTCTGTCCATACCCCTCTTTTACTTAAAAACACCTGAAACCTTTTCCTTTTCAAAGTTGATGGCTTTAAAAAAAAAGATTCAATCACTTCTGCAGCGCTATTTAGTACCTTTTCCCTCACCCCTTTACTCCTCTGTTGGGATGCAATTAATTGGTACCATTTGATATTTAAGCAGATGCTGCTCTTAATAATGTTTTTATTGTTTTGTTTCTTGCTGGTCAGCACTTCAGAAGGGGTGTTTCTTAATATGTAAAATTATTATTATGTTGAAAGCAGTAATGGCTTCACAGTTATTTTCAGAACTAACATCTGTGTTACGTCAAATTCAAAATATCTCAAGAAACAAAGCCAGTTAAAATGCATTTTTAATTCAATTAAAAACTGGACTAAGTTAAATTAAATTAGATGTAAAAATCTATAAGGCCCTTGCCCCCACTCCTCTTACGTTGGCAGCAGGAACAGTTAAATCCAGCCAGGGACACATGAGAGAGGAGGAGCAGTGGTTCCACTACACACTTTCCCCTCCCCGTATGCCCACACAAACTCTTCTGTGTGTTAAGCTTGGGTGGACGTAACAATGTCAGGAGGGGTTGAAGCTGTGAGGGAACATCCAATCTTTCCACTGTGGGGACCAAGGGAATTTCTAATTGAAATACATGAATGAGTAAATGGTGCTAGAACCAACTGTAACCAACTTTTCCTCCATGGCTCTTGCTTCTCCCCACCTCAGAGAGAGGTGATAGCTATAGAGGAAGCAACAAGTGGCAGAAAGTTTCCAAAGAGACTTCCTGCCATGGTCTGTGGAGAGGGTTGGATGGGGGTGGCGAGGAGCTAAGGCTACATCAGTAGCCTCTGGTATCTCTGTCTCTGTGATCTGCTTCCCACATGCATCCTCAGGATCCAATGGATTTTCAAATTGTGGTTCCTCCCAAACCAACAAGCCCCCCAAACCCTTGTGTGGAGACTTCTTCAGCTCCACACAAGGTGACTCTCATGGAGTTGTTCAAATTGCTCTTCTATGTGATGTGTTTTTCTGCAGGAGATGATGGAGCATCAAGGCCCTAGTTTCTTTTAAATCTGGTTAGTCACTATAAAATGCACTCAGGAACTTAGAGTGAAAGTCATTTTAATCTCAGTCTTCAGGATTGTGCTATGAATGGCATATTTGCATATATTCCTGATCATATGGGCCAATTCAGAGTATAATATGGTATGTAGTAATCAGATTGTACTAGATTATTGCTAGTGAAGTATAGCAGAGGGAGAAAATAAAAATCTATCAAATAGAAAAATAAAAGCTTTCATTCCGACAACGATCACCTTCATTAACATCTAAAGCTTCTTGATATAATACATGATTTGAAATAGGCCATAGATGTAAAAGTTCATCCAAATCACCGTGGGACAAATTTACAAAGCCCAGTGCAATGAGAGCCACACAAAATGTATGTGTACCAACTTTAAGGGCCTGATCCTGGATTTGCATGGGAACAGAGAAGAGAAAATGCTGCTTTTGGGTGCACTACTGTAATTGAGAGCAGAATATGGTGCTCTGTTTTTACTTTGAGACTCCATTATTTTTAATTTGAGCCAATATTTTCAACCCTTGGTACTTAAATTTGTGCTTCCGAATACTCCTAAGGTAGCTGTTATGAAGCTGTGGTACTTAATGACTTATCAATGTTCTCTGTGTGAAGAGCAGTGTGTAGCTGTGGAGCTTTGGAACAGACCAGGGGTTGAACTGTAACTTCCTTGTTCCAGAGGAAGTAATCTGCTACTAGTCTAGATTAGTTGCAAATTACTTCCTCCTCAACCCCCTGCTGGTGTCATGGAGAGGAGGGACAAAATCAAGGCTGTGCTTAGTCTCCGCCTCTGCCTGCCCACCTGTACGGGAGAGGGAGTAATAGCCTTGTGGAGTCTGCTTTCCCATTGTGACGTCATGAAGCTTAGTAAGAGTGTTATGGGGTTTCCTACACAGCTAGGTTGAGCAGTGGGAATGCAGTCTTGCCCTATGGCTTTAATTTAGAGTTGTAGTTTCAGATAATCGGGTTTTGAAAACGTAGGCCTTGGAATATAAAATCTTTTGATTGTGCTTTTGCCATAATGACAAATGAAGGTAAGAGAAGGTATTTTAATCAGCCATGTAGAACATAAATCCAGACAATACCAATTGCAATTTTAAACGTTTTACAAAAGTCACTTTGTCAGTAGTTTGAGGGGAGAGTTGTGCCTAGTATTTCCAGGAAACAGAGAGGAGCTTCAATCAAGAAATCACCATAATTGCAAGAGACAAGTGAGGACAGGCAAAAAGGTATTTGACATGAAAAGGAAAGCTTCTTGCAGTGAACAGAAATTGCTTCTAATTGACCAGCTACAGAAAAAGCAACACAGAGATTTCTGGCTAGCTCAGAGAATGAAATTCCATATCACTGATAATGGAGTCTAAAGATTTTCTTATGAAGAGGAAAAGGAGCTGTTTAAGGATGCTGGTTTTTACTTACCACAGATTAGGTGATAAATTATATTTAATGAGATACTATTTTTGAAAATTAAAATGATGCATTATTGATAAGGGATGTGTCAGCTGAGAAGTCATTTTAGATTTCACCCCCAAAGTCTATTACAAGTTTATAAGATGGTATTCTTTTGTTCACCACCTATTACTGTGGGTCATATTATGCAGATCCTACTTAATCCTGACTCAGGCAAAATTTCCATTCCTTTCAGTGTGAGTTGTGCTTGACTGCAGGAATTGATCTATGTTATTCCCTGTCCCTCTTTGCCCTTTCCTTCCTAGGTATGTCTACACAGGCAGCTGGGAGGTGCAATTCACAGATCGGGTAAATATACAGTCCCCTACACACACGCTCTGGGCACGTATTCAGGTAGGTAGCCCAAGTCACTGCCCAAACCACTATGGCCATGCCACTATTTTTAGTGCAATAGCTAAAGCAGAGCTAATGTGTGTGTATCTACTTGAACTGGGGATTACACCTTTGAGCTGCTGTATAGACATACCCTTAGAACTTGTCATGTAGAACAGCTACAGTCAAAGTCTGGGGTCTGATTTCAGCTACTGAATTAGATTCACTGAATTTACATGGGATTTACATTGATGAAACTGAGATCAAAATCTAGCCCACTACAGTTTTAAAGAAAATGTAGGGTCCTTCCACATAACAGACTCCTGGTATTAATATTTGTGTGTATTGGATATGTAATTATGGATCAGTTTCTGCTCAGATACTCTCAAGAGTCCATATTCATCAAAGCACTTAACATATGCATAAGTCCCATAGACTACTCACTTAAGTGCTTTGCTGGACTGGGGCCTGGGTGTACAAGGGGATACAAGGAGAAAGTGAGAAAAACGTATCCCTTTTGCCATGCCTCTCCACATCCGCCAGGCACAAAGGCTGTCTCTTGGACTGCTCTTTTCTAGTGCCCCTTCCCACAATCTACATCAGCCAGCAAAGCTGACTGAGTGAGTTGGGAAGGAAGTTGCTCTCCCTACAACCATGTAGCAGAGGAGGAACTCCTCCTGTGTGCTGAAAGAGATCCTGCATCAGGGAGAAACCTGGAGATTTTCCTGGAACAGTTCACTTCCACACCTCTCCCATAATGGGCTAGTCCCTTTAAGGCATGGCTGAGCCCTGCATGATTACTGTATATAGTCAAGAGGTTTGGTGATCAGGTCTGACAACATCAGAAATTCAGGTTTTAGATTAAGGCAATTTAATAGATGATGTAATATTGCTTTGTTTGTTTAATACACAGAACTCAAAGGTTAGTTAGAGGATACCTACATGAGGATGAAGGAGGATTAGGACTTAATTATCCTAATTTTGATTGATAAAATATATCTGGTGAGGTATTTATATAAAAGCAGTGGATATCTACAGCTCTTCATCCTTGGAAAAGGTTGTACAGTACCTGATATATTGCATGTATTGTTTCTTTCTGTAATACATTAATACAAACAGACTGCCTTTGATTTTAAAACAGGTAATTCTAGTTCTTCCAGAGGGGGAAAAACACGTTATTTTTCTATATTTATAATGTGCATCATTTAAGTGCCCTTAAACTGATGTCAGGTGAGGCCTTTGTGCAGATCATCATGCCAGAACTTCTAGTTTGACTTCTCTATAAACACAGCTTGCCTGTCTTGATTTTGAACTGGACACATGGAAGAAGATAAAGATATCTGAAAATACATTATTTAATATTGGACCAGATCCCCAGATGGTGTAAATTGGCATCGCTCCATTGCAGTCTGTGCTATACACCAGCTTAGGATTGGCCATGTATTCCTCATGGGGAATAGATAAGAATTAATAATAAATGAGGGCCTGATCCTTGAGTCTGTTATGGTACTGCCACAATGGTTTCCTGAAGTAAAGTTGTCCTAAAGCTGGTGCATCTGACCTCTACAAAGTCCCTTCTGTTCAGAGGAACATTCGGTGGTGTAGAGGCTCTTTAGCAGCTTCTATACCACACACTCCCAGTTCCCAGCACAGAGAGCATGTCTGAGAAGAAGGCATTATGGCCAGGTTGTCTCTATGCCCCAGCAACCACTAGCTGTCAGAATGGCACCTGCTAGCCTTTGAGCACTGGCAACATTTATAGCAACCCTGTAACTGGTCTAATCTATACTGAGCCATTTCATAACTGGTCCCATGATCAGGGGAAGACAGTCCCTCTTGTGTACCTAGTGCTCCTTGGGCGCAGCTGAAAATCTGTTCCATATACGTGTTAACTTTACACTGAACCTCCTTTAATATGCTGTCCTGTTCTCCAAGCTTAGAATCTGTTTCCTCTTTACCAGAGATGAGATACACAATGTATAAAGATGAGCACAAGATTTCACTGGGAATCTTCCTCCAGCTGGTTGTTTTGTCTATGAAGGGAAATTTTGAACAAATTCAACAACCATGTGTGGAATGCTCATAGTTATGATCCTGACATCTAATAGAAGAGAATAAGCCAATAAATAATATGTTTTCTAAAAGATTTTCTTTAGACAACTGAATTTGTATCAAGATTTAATTAAAAGTATAATACTCCATTTCCAGATCATTACACCAGTATCTGCTCAGCCCAGTGAAGGATCTTTAAAGATGAGATTACTGTCAGATTTAACTGTATCAAAGAGTTTTTAACTCGAGAAGTGAATTTGAATCCTAATTTGATGCTACTCAAGCAGTGGAACTGAAAAGAACTGTACCACAAAAATATCTTTTTTAGTGAAGAGGTGTATCTATTGTCTGAAATTCATTACTGCCCATTAAATTCAATGATTTGTTAAACTGGACTCTATTATTCAGCACTAGATGTCTCTGTGGGCTTGTGACGGGACCGGCACCACAGCTCCCCTTTGTGGCAGGGGTGGCTGAGGTGTCGGGGCCTCACGACTCTTAAGTCTTCACACCCGTCCCTTTAAGGATGTCCTGTTGTAGCCTAATGGCCAAAGTCTATGCAACTAACTCGCCCCGCAGATCAGGGCAGTGTGGCTTAGCGGCCAGAGTCCATACAACTTGCCCTGAGGTTCAGGGCAGTGTGGCCTACCGGCCAGAGTCCATACAACCCGCCCCAAGGCTCAGGGCTGTGCGGCCCAATGGCCGGTGTAGTAGGGGGACCCGGGCCCACCCACTCCACCGGGTCCCGACCCAGGGCTCACCTGTTAGCGGGGTTCCCCCTTGTGATTAGCTCGGCGGGGATCCACCAGCAACACGCCGAGCATCAGTGCGGCTTTAACGCTGCCAGCTTCTAAAGTCCCCCTGGGTCACTTCCTACCGTCAACCGGGTTCTCCGGTCCGTCCCCTCCAATCGCAGCCTCCATCTGGGGTGCAGAGGGTGTCACGGCTTGGTTTGCCCCTGGATCCTGAGGTGTTGGCTGTCCCACCTCGGGAGCTGGCAGTGTGCTTCCTTCTCCTCCGGCGGTCAGCCCAGACTGAGCCGCTTTGCAGGCCTTTATACTTAGGCTCCAGTTGGAGCATGCCCAGCAGGGCTTTTGGGGCGGGGCTTCCTCTGCCAGGAAGGAAGGGTTAACACCTGTGGTACCAGTGCGGGGCCGCTCTGCCCCATCACAGGGCTACATATATTTCCAGACAGGAAGTAGTACCTGGTAAAGAAAGGTGACAAAGTTGGGACTCAGGCCCTATGGAAGCCCATTTGTGTCTGTAGTTGTTTAATTTAATAAATGCTTCTCTCAGACAGACTGATCTCAAGTCATATATCATGACATAGGCCAAATTACACCTCCCTCAGTGAACATGGCCACTTGTACCTACAGGGAAGGATTCACCCCAGTGAGCTTAGGCAATGCAGCCATTGCCTATCCTCCCTCAGAGATTCTATTGATATAGATACTGCAGTGAATTTAGCCCAATGTCTTTAAGTGTTGAAAGAAAGATATTTGAAATTAATTTATTTCTAGTATTATCACAGGATTTACATGATCTCATTTATATTGTTTATGTAGTGAGCTGACACTTCATTTATACATGACTGACTAAAATTGTTGCAGATGCTAATGCTCACAATTGCATTTTTCTACACTGAAGTTTGTTTATAGTTCAGATGTTACAAATCTAAATTACAATCAGCTAGCTTCAAAGATCTGTATCTTGATGACATTTTTCTTAAATTTTCACCATATTTTATGTAAACATTGTACATATAAAATATTTCAACATTGCCACAATTACCCAGGAGTGAAATATTCTGTGTTATACAGGATGAAAAATAGGTAGTTTAAACTAACATACTATACTTTTTTCTCACATAATCGTTTTCTTTCTTTTAGCCCTTAGGAACTTGGTCAGAGCTCAGATAAATTTAACGTGGAGAATGGTTAACTTCAAGTTTTTGGGTTCTGATGCATCATCACAGAAGTCATTGGTCATTTGCCTTTGACTTCAGTGGATTGTACCCTTTGTGAGATCACTAGGAAATATTGTGCCAGAAATAAAGAAGGATCTGGGCCACTACTTTCATGAGACCCACCCTGCCCTGCATGCCCCTTTAGGGAACCACCCTTTTGTCTCAAACTGACATATTTAGATCCCAATCCAACTTCCACTAAAGTCATATCAGGGATCAGGAAGGTAGAAAAGGTCTCATTTGAAAGGGGACAGAGAGGAAGAGCGGGAATTGTGCTGAAAGGGAGCCTGGGCCACATATTGTGGATAAGTGGAGGAGCTAAAGATGACTGGTCCGTACATGTGTTGTGTGCCCCCATCTGTGCCTAATCAAAAGACGATATGTGTCAGTCTGAGACACAGCAAAGGAAAACCTGCTCACAAGGTCCTAAACCCTGGGCTTCACAGCAGTGAAACAGCCCTGCTCCACCTCCAGCCCCAGTCCAAGTCAGTTGGCATGGGCCAGGCACAGGTTTTTCTTTGCTGTGTAGACATAGTCTGAGCAGGACATTTAGAAGCTCTTGTTATTATGCATAGCCAGTTGGAACCAGATATAGAATAAAGCATAACTCTTGCAAGCACATGAAGCACTGAGTGATCACTGAACACTACATGGAGGTTTCTAGTTCATTAGCCAGAACATCAACCAAGATGGTGGCTGTCAAAAATGTGACGGTTCACCTGGGATTTGAACTTCTGTGGGCCTCAGCTGTTTGGAATGAGCTTCCTCTCTCCAGAGGAAATATATCAGTGTGCGTTACATATCCATGATCATTAGAAAATATGAGTCTTACAGCTTCAGATATATAGAAATGTGAGTCTTACAGCTGAAGTTATAGAGCCTCATGTTGTAGATCTAGATGGCACTGGTTCAGTCTCTGTTATGTCTGTGCCATATGTCCCCCAGAGGGATTTCAGTCTGGACAGCAACAGGGCAAGCTCTCCACACCTCTATGCCTCAGCACTCCACATGGAGGGAACCTTTTAGTAGCCAGAGGGGAGCTCAGTCTCTATGGTCCATTCAGTGCTTTACCACATTGCTGAGTCTGCCAGTGAGGAAGCCAGTTAATGATTCTTTTGTGATCTCAATGCCTGTTGCATTTCAATAACATAAGAATTGAAGATCTGTCCTCCGACCCAAAAAGGAGAGGCAATCAGGTCCCCAGATAACAGAATGGGAGATAAGAAAATGGACCTATAAAGGAAAGAAGAACGTAATGAATTGTTCCTCGTATTTCTTTTCTTAGTGTTGCTGATGACATGCTCAGAATGGCCAAAGAGTCTCTTTATTCACAATGTTTCAGTAGACATGGACATTAATTTAACCTATCTGTGTTTTAGGAGTGAGCACAGAGGAGATCTTTGAAATAAACAGAATCCTAAACGAAGCTCTCTCAAAGCATACTACTGTGTAATAGCACTTTTACCAGGCCCAGCTCTGACTGATGGTGAGGAATTGAACTTTAAAAGACAATAAATAGGTTTGAATTATTATGCTTTACTCAATTCAAAAGTAAGGAGACTAGCCATTCTCATCCATAAGAATCTGCCATTTAAAATGATTAAATCCTGGCAGACTACCGACAGCAGGTGTATTTTAATTAAATTTCTATTCTATTAAATCAGGAACAGTATGGAATTCCTGATGGTTTCTTTTAAATCTCTTTAGGTAGCTGAGATAGTTTCTTGAGAAAAAGTTAGTCACATACTTATAGGTGCAGAGTAGAATACAGAAGTTCAGATAGTTTTGAATAAAACAAGGATAGGGAAGGGGAGATTTTTTTTTGGTGAACAAAAAGATGTAATTGGATTACAAGAAATAGGAGCAATATTTTATTAAAATATTCAATTTACAATTGGAATGGGAAGAAAGTGGAATTTAGGCCATACCCTAGGACTTGATTTGTCAACATTTCCCTATATGTACTTATTAAATAAATAAACAGTAATGCTTAGAACTAATATAGCATTTTGTATATTTAAAATATGATTAAAAACTCTTTTAATCATCTCCACAGATAACTTTAAAATGCTTGTTGATTTTCTTCATACTTATCTTATTTAGTAATTGACACTGAAACTTACAAATTCAAGCCAAAAATCAACCTGATATGTACTCCTCTTTACTGATAGTTAGGGATCTATCAGATATTTAATATATTTTTGTGATGATCTGGGAAATCTGTGTCTGTACATCTTATGAATTCTGTTTGATACTGGGGATTCTCTATGTGTATCTGTGTCAGACTTAATTTTGAATATTGGAGATGCCTGTCTTCTGTGTCTTTTTAACTCCCTGTGGGATTGAAATTCTAAGGTGTGGTGACACAAGCAGAGCTAACAATAGAGGGTCATTAAACCTTGGTGGTCCTCTGTTCACAGTGAAAATCCCTTGAGCAAAGAGGCGGAGCCACCTCCCTTCTATAGCTCAGCGGTTAGAGCATTCACCCAGGACAGGAGACCCAAGTTCGGATCATCACTTTGCCTGATATGGAGTAGGGATATGAACCCAGTTTCCTAGGTGGGTGCCTAACCTACTGGGTTATAGAGTCATCTCTGGCTGCCTTCTGAAGTGGATAGGTCTATTCTAGTCAAGTTACTGCTCCTGGACTTGTTATTTATATTCTATTTATATTCTTCCTGCTATCCAGGAAAAGACAGTTTTTCCAAGTCTGAACTTAAGGGGTGAAGTAGCTAAACAACAGATAACCTGGTGGGGGACTTTGATCACCTGTTGAGGCTGATCATAGAATCATAGGACTGGACGGGACCTTGAGAGGTCATCTAGTCCAGTCCCCTCACTCATGACAGGACTAAGTATTATCTAGACCATCCCTGACATGTTTGTCTAACCTGCCCTTAAAAATCTCCAATGATGGAGATTCCACAAGCTCCCTAAGCAATTTATTCCAATTTAACCACCCTGACAGGAAGTTTTTCCCAATGTCCAACCTAAACCTCCCTTGCTGCAATTTAAGTCCATTGCTTCTTCTCCTATCCTCAAAGGTTAAGAAGAACAATTTTCTCCCTCCTCCTTTAAACAACCATTTATGTACTTGAAAACTGTTATCATGTCCCCTGTCAGTGTTCTCTTTTCCAGACTAAACATGAACCCTAAGATCAAAATTTAGATCTATAAAACCCCTGCTCAGCTGCTGCCTAATCCGGTAGGCACCTAAATTCCTCAGGTATTTAGGCTCCTGCCAGTAAACTCAACAAGGCACCTCCGTTTCCATCAGCGAGTATATGCAAAGTTACTGGATGTCACTGAGCCCTGGCAGGATCCTCCAGCTAGGCATTGCTCTGCATAATTCAACTGCTGGGCCCGATCTGGTAGGCATTCTCAGAGGCCACCTACTGGATCAAGCCTCACACAAAACATATCAAGGAAGAGGAGCCACCTCCCTTCTATAGCTCAGCGGTTAGAGCATT
The DNA here is from genome assembly GCA_033296515.1 of Macrochelys suwanniensis. Taxonomy (NCBI): domain Eukaryota; kingdom Metazoa; phylum Chordata; order Testudines; family Chelydridae; genus Macrochelys; species Macrochelys suwanniensis. Next base: position 83,188,343 of record CM065779.1, read on the forward strand.
CACCCGGGACAGGAGACCCAAGTTCGGATCACCAAGTTCGGATCACCACTTTGCCTGATATGGAGTAGGGATATGAACCCATTTCCTAGGTGGGTGCCTAACCTGCTGGGCTATAGAGTCATCTCTGGCTGGCCCTCTGAAGTGGATAGGTCTATTCTAGTCAAGTTAGTGCTCCTGGACTTGTTGTTTATATTCTACATATGAATGACTAATGAGCAAATCTGAAAAAGTTAAGAGTTCAGATTTGGTTAGGATAAACAGCTGGAGTTTATTTGAAATTTCTGATATTAATAGCTTGGCTCCCCTACCCTCAAAAGCAGGCTGTGAGATCCACCCTATAGCACCTCATCTTCCTCCTACAAAGAATATCTGAACTCTCTTTTCCTATGTATTCTGAGGGGTGGTCCAGCCACTGAAACACCCTCATGAAAACAGGTTTATGATCCTTCCACTCCTCCCCCAAATTCTGGTGACCTCTTTGGGCTTGAAAGCTCTGAATTAAACATTTGTTTTTTAGCACCTGCGAAGCTGTGCAGGAAGCAAAATCTGGAAAAATAGAAGTAAATTCTCTGACCCTTGCTTTATGTACTGTGAATTTAAAGTATTCTAAATATGATCTGCCCTTGGAATCACCTTATGCAATACATATGATTTGTTAGATATAGTATTATTATTACATGTTTGCTTAATTTGGGTGCTTTGTAGATTTACATTCTTCTTCAATCCTCATACTCTTGAACCCCGTCTTTTATATCATCCTTAGCTCCCTGCTTGAATGCCTTTAAAATATGTATCGGTTTTAATAATCTGGATCTGAGCTGTATTAAACAGAATGCATTTCCATGAACCATTCTGCATATGTGCTGTAGCTTGAACAGTTCAATTATGCTTTCTGTATGTGAGCATATTTTTTTGGTTTTTTCAAATTTGCTTTTATACTTCTCACTTGTTACACTGTAAAATGAGTAAATGTCACATGCTATATATTGTGTTTCCCCAGGCTTGGATGGATTGAGCCAATTTACATTTTGTGTTAGCCTGCTTGAGGGTGTAACCATTCCCATTAGTTGCTACAGGACTTGACTGACTAATTGCAATAGAAATATGTTCATGATAATTTTGCAGTACTGAAGTACATCAAAATAGTTGTACACAATTATTGACCCATTTTATATTACTATTAGCCCTCTGTTTGTTTTACCTGTTGTTTTTTTTATAATAGTCTACAGATACCAGGACAGATTCATTCCTGGTAGAATTATAATTGATATGAGAAATTTAATATTATTATTAATTATTACTATTTACTAAGATTTAGATTTGCATTTATAGCAGTCTGTTTAAGTAAACATGGACATGCCATCACTGTGATGACAAAGTGTTGGTTTTATATATGAAAGTGATGAAAACGCTGATGATAGTCTTACAAAAGAATGTATACACCCGCTTCATCCATTTTCAATAACGGCATATCAAAATGCTCCACTAAGGCAGAGACAGTATCATATCCATATTTTAGGTCCAGATTCAGGAAAGCACCCTAGGCAATGATACTTAAGCATGTGCTTAAAGTTAAGAGGTATCAGTAGTTCTAGTGGTATTCCACACCTTATGTACTTGGATTATCTCTGAAATCTTTACTCAAAAGCCAAAATAAAATTTGCAAGTGTGCCCATGCTATGGTTTATTCCCGTGTTGTTGGGGTTTTATTGGTTTTTTTTAAAATGGCTTGAAAGCTTGTCTCTGTCTCTTCCACCAATAGAAGTTGGTTCAATATATTATTTCACCCATCTTATCTGTCTCATATCCTGGGATAAACATGGCTACAAAAAAAAACACTGCAAATAAAAAAAAAGGTATTTTTTAAAATTATTTTGTTTCTAATTCTTGTTCCTGTGTCTCACTCCCCTTTTCAGTTAATTTTACTCATAGTTTTCTTCTGCTCTCTCATCTGCATCCTGTTGTGCTGACAGTATGTTGAGTGTCTATTCAGAGTATGAAATAAACTCACTGATAAGTGTTTGGTGACAATAAAATATATCTGGTCTGAGAATATCTGTTCAAACTCAACATATAAAATCTTTCTTCCAAAGATTCACTGCACGCTCTCTCGCTCTCTCTTTTGACAGTTTAGATGTTTTATTTGTAATTTATGAAGCAGGCACTTGAGAACATGTAGTAGGGCTAACAGGCTGTATATAAATGGTCTTTCAGGTGTATGGATCAGCCTGAAAGATTAAAACTTTGTTTCCTTTCTACCCCCCATTTTAACTGAATAGTGGGTTTTGCTGCTCCTTCACCATATTATTTACTTATTCAGTCAGAAATAGGCTACTTTATGAGAACATTCATGTTGCAAAATTAAGCAACAGAAAGTCAGGAAATGCCAAATGTAAGGCTGGCTACTAAACTTAACACTGGGTTTTTCCTTATATGCATTATGATACACTCTAAGTCCCTGATTTCATACTATTATGTCCATAGGCTTCCCATCTCATTCAGTGCACTAATTATACATTATATTCAGAAAGGGATAGGAAACATTACTTTGGCATTATGTGGCTTCATTTTGCAAATCTTAGGGTCAGATTTGCCACCATTTATTCACACTGCATGTGCCTTACTTTGTGAGTAGTTCCACTGAAATCGGGGGGATTATTTGCAAAGCAATTTACTATGCATCATGAGTTAGGGTTGCATAATCTGGCCCATTACTTTTGGTGGATTATATCTCCATTGGAGCAGCAATACTAGGGGGCAAGGCTAAGAGAGCCCCAGAATTAAAATTAATTCACAGAGATCTCTATGCAGATGTAGCTGCCCCCCCACCTCAGCATGTTCAGCTTGAGTACAGCTGCTGTCCTCTCTGCAGAAAGGAAACACCACCCACAATGGAACAATTTCAGGAAAGCTCTCTATAAGAGTATAGAGGCCCCTCCCACAGAAATATCTGCATAGAAAAACTGTAGCCCTTTGATACAGAGAGGCTGACCCTCCTCTGTAGCTGTGATTGAGAAAGATCAAAGTCCCATGAATGAATATCTCTTCCAGTTATGAAGAATGAGTGGAACATCTAATATTCCTTTCCAAAATGTTTTCAAAAACACTGGGGAAGTTTTCAAAGCTTCGCAAACTCTAAGAAGTGTTGCAATGTAAGTTGTTGCCCAATTTCATCACGTTATAAATTAACTCCAAAAGTACAATCAGACATAGCTTTAATTTTTCAGAAAAAAATAGGCCCATATCCCAAGCTTGCTTAAGCATTTTTGCTACAGTGATAACCCAAGTATCAGAAACTCATACTCTCTAAAGGGGATATGCTGCAAAGTAGGGAGGAAGGGAAGTGGGTGTGTTAGGGGTGAGACTAGTAGGTATACAAATTAGAAAATGGTCTCTTTGATATTCGGCACTTAGTTGCACACATGCTTTTAGTGTTGTGTTAGCATCTGGATTTAGACTCTGAAGGTTCAAAGGTGATACTGCCATAGTGTTTGGCATCAGAATTGTGAATGAGTGAGGTTCTGAAAAGTTTTGTTAAGAATGAAAATATATCTTTACTGAACTTTGAGTGAGTGCTTCCATTCACTCTCAAATAGTTTAGCATAGCATGACTTACTCAATCTACTTAGATGACTATCACATCTCAAGACATACCCAGAAGTGATGCTGTTTCTCAAAACTCAACTGCTCCAAACTTATTCCAACCCAACTCCTTTTCCCTATGAAGAGCCAGACCTTTGATTAGCCTGTCCTCAGAAAGCAATTCTTAAATAACAGATTCCTGGTTTCCATTCAAACCTTTTGTTCTTTTTATACAATTATTTAAAAGATCTGTTGATCAAATATTTGCCTTTCTATGCTGAGTTAGCTATTAAATCTAATTTAGCTATTCTAATTCTAGGCAAGAGAGGTTTTTAATCTGGTTTATATAGGAAAAACATAGTTTACATATACCAAGATTCTACCTAACATTTCTTCAGGTGTGCATTCTGCCTAACATTTCTTTGGGGGGGGGGAAGAGGGGATTTAAAGAACACAGCCTGTGTAAGGGACCCCTTGCATGATCCACATAAGGACTGATGAGAACTGCAGTCTGAGTGTTCAGGGTCTGCTCCCTTGCTACTTCCCTGGTCATGGAGGCTCTAAAAGGGGCTCAGATACTCTGAGAGTAGATGGAATTATGGTTCCAAGCCTCACTGCATGCTCTACAGATGGAGTATGCTGGATCCCTTAAAAGTTTGTAGCAGTTTTTTGTGCTCCCTGCTCTAAGGAAGAGTACATACAGGAGCACCTTGGGGCAGTACAGAACTTCATCACCTCCAAGAAAGGACTGTGTCACAATCTAAATCAATAGATCTAAACCATACATCCCTCTCAGCACCACCACCCAGCCAGGACTCGACTCCCAATTAACAATCTTGATAAAGAGCTCATGATCCCCAAGTTCAAACCTCTGATCTGGGATATACTATTAACATATATTTCTGTAGTTCCTGAGGCTACAACAGGTTGCCTCCCTCCCCATCGTGCTAGATACTGCACAAACAAATGACAGTCTCCCTGACGAGACATAAGAAGGGGATAAGAAACTGGGGTGAGGTGGGGGAGAAAGGGCAACCAATAAATAATAGGAGGTGCAATACTCTCAGCTGATGTTTAGCTCATGTGGTGTGACTAAAATTGGGACAAAAAATTTTTACAAAGAAAATGTAGAATCTTCATTCAGTTATTTAATTATATGCTGGCGATCTGATAATGTGTCCAATAACTTTGAAAGAATACCTGAAGTCTTGGCTATATAATCTGTTGCTTAGACGGTATGTGGAGAAAGTGTGTGTGTGGGGGGGGATTATTCCCTCTCTAAGAGCCTTGTATTCAGGAAAGACAATTAACTGAAGCCTTTGCTATATCTGCCAGGAAAATACAAATCTGTGATTTAACTTGTTACTCTGATATATGATACCCTCTAGGCCACCCCTACATTTAACCTTATTAAATACTGTGTTAAAAATGTTAACACACATTTTCTATTATATAGCTATATTAATCTTACATTTCATCCAAATGGTTTCATTGGCAACCTGTCTTATAAAATGTATATGACATTTTATGTGGCTAAGAAACAGCTGCTTGAAAAATTTGGAACTATTTTTGTATAAGCAGTGTAACTATGTTTATTCTGCTGTTGATGTAATTTATGTGGAGATCTATTTCTTATGTGATCATGAGATATTAATGTTGATTGTACTATCAAAAACCTTAATGAAATGTAATAACACAATATATTTAACTCTTCAACTACTATAGGGTAATTATATTAACATATAAAGTATTAGAGTTGATTTGAAAGGAACTGTATTCAGAAGTCTAAATTGGTTGATATCTCATCTCTATTTTGCTAAAAGTTCACTTTGTTACTTGTATTTACCCCCTTCCCCTCTTCTGTAGATATGGAGGACACTTACCATGGAGTTAGACAGTCCTCAGGCTATGTCTACACTACACAGCTTTAAGCTTTTAGCGACACAGCTGTGCCGTGACAGCCGTGCCATTAAAAGGCACGCAGTGTAGCTGCTGTTTGTTGGCAGGAGAGAGCTCTCCTGCTGACAAAAAGCTTCCACCCCCATGAGTGGCATTAGAGTTGTTGGAAGGAGAGCGCTCCTGGTGGCAAAGCGCTGTTCTCACCAGCGCTTGTTGTCAACAAACTTTTTATCTTTTGAATGACAAAAGTTTTGTCTTTCACTTGCCAGTGTAGACTAATCTTTACTGATAAATGGTCACTTACACCAAAAATCACAAAATATTCAGGTTGCTTCCAGTCCCCAGAAGAGACCAGTCACTTACCCCAGAACAATTGGTACCCTAGATCTTACACCAAAGACAACACCTGTAGCCAATCCTTTATTAACTAGGCAAAAGGAATAAGAGTTATTTACAGGTTAAAGCAAGCAAATATATACACACAAATGACTTACCATCTATGATTCCTAAAGGTACAAGAGATGCTGCTGACCAGCATCTACTGTGTTCTTTCAATTATGTGGAAGTCTAATTTCCAAATATAAGACAGTGGAAGGCACAATAAATTGGTCACTGCCTGGCATCTTTTGTAGTTGTTTACACCTATGCTAAGTGGGTGTCAAATGCTATCATTCTCATTTGGTAGCATTTGACACCCACTTTGCACAGGTGTGAGGCAATGGAGAATCACAATAAATGTCTATAACTGATACTTTTTAATAATAGCACACTACCATAATGTTGCTACATAATCTATGTACTGAAATTTAGTTAAAGTTAGTAAAATTCAGGATTATTTTCTTAAACTCTCTAATCTTCAAGACGTATGGAAAATGAGACCAGTGAAGACAAACATACATAAAACTAAAAGCCAAACCAGAGCTATGATCATGCTATAAAGACTTGATCGGGGGGACAGATTTTTGCTTCTCATTTAGCAGCAGCAATGGTGGCTACCCTTTATTGCAGAGACAGAAGGAACAGCAGGGAAGTTGCAAAAAAAGAAAATAAAGGCAACAATTGAAAAATAATTGGAAATTGAGGCCCAGATTTAAAATAATGAGCCATTACCCTTCAGAAGAGTGGAGCTAAACAAAGAAGCTCACTGATCACCTCTCTAGTTACACAAATTAACATGAAGATGAGTCAAGTAACAATAGCACAAGCAACCTGAAGAAAGCTAATTGTTGTATTTTAGTTAATTTAAATAGCATGACATGCAAAGCAAAGCAAACAGTGGCAAACAAAAAGGGTGACGTGATAATTACAGGAAAGTCTCAGACACTTGTCTAAACAGAATAGGAGCAAATTAAAATAAAGCAACTGGAAAACTAGTGAAAGAAACAACCCAAAGGAACAAGGAGACATTCAAAAACAGTTATTCAAGTATCTGGCAGATTTTATGCCAAAGGCAGTCAGACAAGCAGTACAAAGGAGACCCTACGGATCTAATTCCATAGTCATGTGGGGAAAAACTCCCAGGTGAATGGGAGTTTTGCCTTCATGTGAGCTGCAAGATAGGGCTGTAAAGCAGCATAAATGCTACTCTTGATACAGGTGACAGTCAAGATCATGAAAAAAGATGCTGAATAAATCCATTGGGGAAAAAAGAATATTGTGTGTTACCTGAACCGGTACAACCAAAGATCAACGAGTTTTCTGAAAGTGAAGGCCTGTTATGATTCATACATCAATGGTAAAACTGCTATAATCCCAACTTCTTGTATTAGTGATGCTTTGAGGCTATAATTACCTACCTCTTTCGGTTTGTGGATATTTGCAATGTGCTTATTTACTGCATGCCTCCAGGTGGGAAAGCTGCTGTGGAAAGAGTGACTGGCTTGTCCTGCTGACAATAAATTCATGTAATTTTTTAAAAAAAAAATTTCAGTGGAGCCAGCAGTTTTTCCACACTGCTGTATCTTAAAGCTGGCTGAGACTGCAAAACTACGCTCTACAAACACTGAGAAATGCTATATGTATTTTTGCTGAAATTAAATAAGTACTATACTGCTGAATATATAGCATTTGTGCACTCTAAAGGGGAACTGCAAAAGGGGAAACGTTTTTAGTTTTGCTGCTCTTTCACAAAGTGGAAAATTGATCTATTTGGATTTACACTCAATAAAAAGAGCCCCTGTCTATTTACTCCAGTCACACCTAACATAATTTAAAACTAAGATACCAAAAGCTGATTTTATTGTAACTGGATTGCAGCAACCCACAGCCAACAAACCAGACAAGTGAAAGGTCAAAACCACCTTCCCCTTCAATAATTCCTCCCCCTTCCCTTTCAAAATATTAGCGGGGGTGGGAGGAAAGTAGCTTTGTAGGATCCCCTAAAACTTATCAACTTCAGGCTGTTATGGCCCGAGGAGGAATGAATTCTAAATATGTGCCACTCCAACTCCCGAGATGGCCCCACAAGACATGTTTTTTTCCCCGTCCTCTTTATATTAGAATATTAGGTTCTGGCTTTTTAGATTTCTTGGAGAATTAAAGGGGATGATGCCTTCCCAATAGGCGCAAACCAGAGCTGCAGTTTCCCCAGCCCTTAACTGAGTGAAGAGGTGCTGTTGAATTCTAGTGGCCTGTATTGCCCCTCCCCTGACACAGGCGCCTGTGGCCTGGTTTAGTACTCATTGGTCCCAGGATGAAGAACATACAAAAAGTGGATTATAGCCACCTTTGCACTCTGCTGTTCCACCTCCTGAGCTGCAGGCATGGCTGAGCCTGACTGACCACTGCATGGCTACACTGCAATTAAAAAACAGCAGTAGGCCTGTGCCAGCTGGCTTGGGCTACGGGGCTGTTTAATTGTGGTATAGATGTTTGGACTCTAGGACCTGCGAGGTGGGAGGGTCCCAGAATCAGGCTGCAGCCTGAGCTTGAATGTCTACACTGCAATTAAACGGCCCCTTAGCCTGATCCCCATGAGCCCAAGTCAGCTGGCACAGGCTAGCCACAGGTTATTAATTGCAGTGTAAACATACCCCAAATGGCTTGGAGAACTGGTATAGGATATGCAGTCCTTCAACTCTAAGTCATTGGTTCCCCTCTGACTCAGAGTGTTAAGATTAAAAATCTTTATGATGTTGTGGCCTCTCCAGAATCAGTTGGTTATTTCTACTTCATAGCTGTCTGCCAACAAGAACACTCCAAATAGCAATTGCCAAGATTTGTGACAGTCATACAAAAAGACTAATAGGCCCCAAGTGTCACTGCTGCTAGGGGTTCTTCAGTGTACAAAAATACATCAAGAGTGAGGTGGATTTAAATATAGGACTTCCTGAAAGAAAACACCGCCTCTGGAACCATTCTGAGCCCTTCAGAAAGCCACAGCAAAAGGGCAATTTAAACACCCCACTTTTTAGAATGTGCCTGTACATTTAGAACTTCGAGAAAGCATATTTTTTCTCAAAACAAAACAAAGCCTTTAAGTAATAGCTCAGCTCACTCGATGCAAAAACTTTGTGGTGATTAATATTTGAAGTTTTTAGTATGCGTAAAACAAGGTAATCTATAACTGTCTGATAAATAAGATGATTCAATTATATTCAATTAGTTCATTTATATACAATCTTGTGTTTCTTGGAGATATCTCCAAAGAAGAGTGGACGGGCAAAAAGATCAGTATGCTACTTCTAATAGCTAAACCAGAGAATATCAGAAGGAGTTCTTTGGTCTCCTCTTCCCTCTCTCCGTTTGTGTTAGCTGCAGCCACTTGTTATACTGTTTATCTGTTGTGGAAAACCTTATCCAGCTTGCTGTATGTACCTCTATAATTGGAACCTTCTGGATTCTGATTTTAAGAGATTTGACAGCTGTAAGCATCTGCAGCTGAAGCAGGTTGTTGACTGAATCTAAGAACGAAGTGGGAATGTGTGTGGCTTGTAAACAGACCATCTCACTCTGATAATTTGACTTTTGTTATTTCATTTTCTCAGATTTTGTTTCTAATCCACCTAAAGCAATTGTAGTTAAACTAAAATGTAAGTAACTTTTTTTTAAGACTATGGAAGATTACTGCACATTATATTTTTGAAATAGTAAGCAGGCCTTTTTACTCATAAAATATCAATGTTCTTTTATGGCATTAGAGATTTCTCACAATTTGCATTCAATACATTATGCCAGGTGCCTACCTTATGGAAAAGTGGACTGACAAAGAATTATTGAATAATTACATCAGGATCAACATCATGGATTCCCTCCTCTCCCACTGAAATGAAGAGTCCTTCACGCTGCGGTGAGTTGAGAACAGCTGATGATGTAATATGACTACCATTCCAAATGAATAGCTAAAGTAAGTAACAGAGGTTGGAAATGGAGTTGCACAGACTCTGAATAAATGCTTTCTTTGGCACCGAACAACATTCTGAGAAAATATTTGCACTTTGGAATAAAAAATAATGTTCTTGCCTGTAGCCAAGTCAGCTGGATTTGCCCTGAGCCACTGGGGCTCTTGGGGCTGTCAGGAAGTTATCTTATGGTAATATCACTACCAGAATTGGTGTGGAAGGTGTTTACAGTCCAATGAAAACAAATAATACATTTGAATCATGTTATTTTACAGAGGGACTTGACAGCTTCTCATCTTATGTGGAGATCGGAGACCTCCTGAGGTCCCTTCCAAGCCTGATATTCTATGATTCTATGATTCTATGACCTGTAAAACCCTATTGCCTGGTATCCATTTCAGCAGATCACAATGTATGACAAATCAGATGTGAATCCAACTATTCTTCACAAGGAAGCATCACAGGTCTGACAAGTGCAAGTAGTTTAGGCTCACAAGTTAGCCAAAGGTGCACAAATAATTATCACAACTGAAAGTTAGATTAATCATGTATGTGTGAGTAAATGAAATGGAAGGGAGACCTTAACGGAATCAGTGTATTGCCCAGCAGCTGTTGCCTTTTGGGATCGTCTCTTTGCCATTATCACTTTAGAATATGTACTATCAAAATAATTGCTTGCACCCTTCCCCAGCATGTATCTCTGCAGGGGTGTAATGCAATTAATCCTGTTCCAGAAACAAAAGCCTGGAAATAACAAGCATGCCCACTATTAGCCTGTTGCATCACTCCCCGTCCTCTGTCTGGTTTTGTTGTTTTTTTGATTTCTTAGATTGGAAACTTTCATGTTAATGAACAGTTGATCTTTAAAGATCAACTAACTTGGATTGTAAATGGAGATAATGTATTAGGATATTTACATCATCAGTATGTTTTGCAAATTAAGCGTCCAAATCTCAGACCTTCCAGTGGATCAACTAGCACCAAAAAAAATGCTGTTTTATGAAATAACATAGAGTAGGCCACATCCTGAAGCCCATCCCCCAGTCTTTAATCTAGCAAATACCTACTAACTTCACAGGGCTTTCCTTCAGAAGGATTAAATAATACCGACTACAGGAGAGAGTTATTTAACTCATTGTTAGTAATTTCATTCTTTCATAGTACTTTGACTTTACTTGGTGGTCTCTGCTTTCAAATTTGCAGTGTATGTGTTCTTCTCTTTATTTTTCAAGGGTGGATTTTCAAAAGCACCCAGTACAAGCCTAGCTCTGCTCTCATTACAAGCAACTTCCATTAGCCTTCAATGGGAGCAGAGTTAGATCACAAGTGTTTTGATGGAAATGTATTTATGGTAATGACTGATATAATAAGTGAAGGCTAGGAATATAACAGAGTTTAAAAGATAACTGGATAAATTCATGAAGATTAAGTCCATTAATGGCTATTAACTAGGATGGGTAAGGAACAGTGTCCCTAGCCTCTGTTTGTCAGAGGGGGGTGATGGATGGCAGGAGAGAGATCACTTGATCATTACCTGTTAGGTTCACTCACTCTGGGGCACCTGGCATTGGCCACTGTCAGAAGACAGGATACTGGGCTGGATGGACCTTTGGTCTGACCCAGTATGGTCATTCTTATGTTCTTAATAAATGTGTTATCAGAAAAACTGTTAGTTTTTCCCCCCGCTATCTTTACATATTGTATACTGCATAATTCCCAAAGCTTAGCATCCTTCCCTCTTGCATAGGTTCTTTTCTTGTAGTGATTTCCATCTTGAAAAACTATTTCCCCTTCCTTTGCTTCCCAAAGATGGTGCAGTGTATTTCTAACTCAGATTAGAAGTTGAAACTGCTGCTTTATCATTTAGTTCCTGTGTGTGCATTATATAGCAGTACAGTGTTTACTAATAGGCTACCAGAACCATGTCTAATTTATAAATTATAGATTGCAAGATGGCAAAACTTTCAAAATAGATAATAAAAAGACATTATGATTACTTTTAAACAGCACCATATAATGGCATTAATGTAGCTAGGAATTAATCATAGAGGAAAATAAAATTATGAATAAAATTCACAGACACCATAAATCAAACTGTTTCTATCTTCCGCCATGGAAAAAAAAGCTATTATATGCAGAACTCCCTAAATTAACCTATCAGACAGTCTAAACTCTAAAGGGATGCATAATGTATATTAGACTTCCACAATTTAAATGGATTAAGGCTCACAAGGGAACAGATCCACCAAATCTCCCCCATCCCAAATTTGAAGCCCTCTTCTACACATCCACTATCTCCCACTGTATCCCAAATATATTGGTACTGTGTGCCCCTGTCCAGGAGTAAAAGCCTGCTTCCCCCAACCAAAACAGAATCATTGACTTTTCTCCAACCAAGGCAGTCGAGTGGTGTCCAGTTCAGCCCACCCTAGATAGATTGGTTATTGCACAACATTCTGTGTCCAAAGACCAGTCAGGGATTACCTCTGGTCTCTCACCTCTGGTCATAGAATCATAAATTATAAAAAAGGGACCTCAAAGTCATCTAGTCCATCCCCCTGCACTGAGGCAGGGCCAAGTATGCTGAGACCATCCCTGAGAGATGTTTGTCTAACCTGTTCTTAAAAATTTCCAGTGATGGGCATTCCACAGCCTCCTTTGGAAGCCTGTTCCAGAGCTTAACTTTCCTTATAGATTAGAAAGCGTTTCCTAAATCTCGCTTGCTGCAGACTAAGCTGATTACTTCTTGTGCTACCTTCAGTGAACATGGATACCTATTGATCAGTGTCCTCTTTTTAACAACCTTTTTGCATATTTGAAAACTATTATCAGCCCTCCCCCAGTCTTCTTTTCTCAAAACTAAATACAGCCAGTTTCTTCAACCTTTCTTCATGAGTCAGGTTTTCTAAACATTTTATCATTTTTGTTACTCTTCTCTGGATTCTCTCCAAGTTGTCCATATCTTTCTTAAGGTATGATGCCCTATACTGGACACAGTACTCCAACTGTTGGATTGCAAGTCCAGATTAGAGTGGGACAATTACCTCCTGTGTCCTACATGCAACTCTTCTGTTAATGCACCCCATAATATTAGCCTTTTTTTGCAACTGCATCACATTGGTGGCTCCATCCAATATCAAACCACATGTTTCTAGGCTTACCTTTTGCCACTGATAGTCTTACTTGTCTTTAATTCTGCTGGTGTGCTGTGCTTTCCTCCATGTTGCTTGGATATTGAGATGGGTTATATTTTTCAAATAGGTTTCAGTGTAGTAGCCGTGTTAATCTGTGTCAGCAAAACGAAAATAAGAAAGAAAAACTTGTAGCACCTAAACTCGCACAGATACAGACAGACATCATCTTCCTTTCCAACTGCAAACAGATGGACATCATACCAAAAGGACTAAAGGTAAAAAATCCATTACAATCTACTTACCACACACACTATGCTGAGAGATTGTGCCTCACACTCTCAAAGAAACTGCGAAACCACCTGATCAACATCCTATACAGCAAACAGGGAAAATGCTGAAATAAATTTGTTAGTCTCTAAGGTGCTACAAGTTTTTCTTTCTTATTTTGATTTTTCAAATAGTTCATCTGCCAAAAAATGCAGTTTGGGCAAACTGAAACTATTCACAAGTTTGACATAAATTTGCTTAAGTTTCAGTTCCCCCAAGTTTTGAGGCTAGATTGACATGAGGACTTAGGTACTATTCACAAAAGCACAGTGGATCCCACCAAATACCCTACAGCCCTGTGGTTAGGATACTGACTTGCAATATGGGATGCCCAAATTCAATTCTCTGCTTCAAACCAGACAGAGGGGGAATTTGAACCCAGGCATCCCACATCCCAGGTGAGTGGTTTAACAATGGGGTAGTGGGGGAGTACCACCAACTCCCCTGGTAGCTTTGTGAATGGTGTTTACAAATACCTTTAATAAAAAAGGGTCAGAGAGGACCAGGAAAGGGGTAGATAGAATGACTTGGTTAGACTTATGTGTTGTGGGGGGGCAGGGAGAAAAATCATGAAGAGGAGAAGCTTTAGGAAATTGTAGGTGTCAGGGTGGCATTTGGGAAGCAGTGACTGTTAAGCCCAGCAAGGAACTAAAGAAACTGTAGAGTTGGGGAAAGGTCAGCTTTGATTTATGTTAACATCAAACTAAGATGTTTTAATAAACCAGACCCCCTGAAGGGATCTGGGATGTACTCACTGAATGAGAACCTACATCCAGTTATTAGAGGCAAAGGGGCTAAGAAGGGGAAACTGAAGCTGCAGCAGGGTCCAATGCAAGATCAATTAAGGACCTGTAAGGATATATTCAACATATGGACTTAGTCATATGACAGAATTACTGACATTGATGCACACAGGTGCACCTCCTGCACAGAAAACCACCTATCATGGTTCCTGCTAAGAGACAGTGTGAAGAGATGCATAAAGGAATCCATTTCCAATGCAAAATGATAGCAAACTTGTTTGTTACTTCCAAACCCATAAATGCTTCTATGTATTATGAGTGTTTTTAATTAACTATTTACATGTATAATATTGTGGCCTGACCTTTTAAGAGTCAGGAGCCCTGGGAATAGCCAGGCCTCTTCTATTAGCCCTGCCCTGCCACACATGTGCTGGGTATAGGACTTAAAAAAGGAAGGAAGTGCCACAGTTCAGAACTGGCTGTAGAAGAGGGCAGTTGAGCTGGGTTGTTCTGGAGAGCTGAGCCCTAGGAGTGGAGCACTGGGGGTAGGCCCTAAAACAAGGAAGTCCTGGGGCTGGTGTTCTGGAAGAGGAACCCCACAGGGATGAAAGGTCAAACCTGGGGTATCATTTTAGAAAAATTCTGGGGTGAGGGAGCAAAGTTGTGTCAGCGTGTATGTAATTATATTATATCCTGCAAAGTTTGGGGAAGGGCAAAAAATGAAGCATAAAGACCTGTGCAAAGTCAGATGGAGGATAGACTAAGGTCGTGGGTGGGGAGGGAGAGAAAACTGCATTCCCTTTCCCCATTGCAAATGTTTCCCCCGCTGGGAGGGGCAGGAGATGCTTTGGTAGGGTCTAGTTTTGTTTCTAGTTTTGAGTACTTCTGAGGGGATGGGGAGAAGTCCTGGGACCGTCTATTCTGTGAAAGAAGACTGTGATTCCATGAAATTCTGTTTGATTTGGAAGGACTTTTCTGTTGGCCCGGGGAGAGCCAGGTGAAGGGCCTTTGAAGACACCTTCTAGGAGAAGCCATCTTGGGGCCTGACCAGTTACATCTAGACTTGGGTCCTCCTGAAAGGGCTTGTCCTCCAGACAAATCACACTTAAAACCAGATCATTACAGGGTTCAAACAACCTCAGGAAGTGACCAAGGGTAAAGCCCAGCAACTCCACACCCATCCAGGAGGAGGTTCCAGCTGGTAAGTCACTTCTATAGTTGTGGGGCTCATTCTAGGGTGGGAGCCTATAACATAAGAATGGCCATATTGGGTCAAACCAATAGTCCATCTAGCCTAGTATCCTGTCTTCTGGCAATGGCCAATGCCAGATGCTTCAGAGGAAATGAACAGAACAAGGTAATTTTCAAGTGATCTATCCCATATTGCCCAGTCCCAGCTTCTGGCAGTTTGAGGCTTAAGGACACCCACAGCATGTGGTTGCATCCCTGATCATCTTGGCTAATAGCCATTAATGGCTATCCTCCATGAACTTATCTAATTCTTTTTTGAACCCTATTATAGTTTTTGCCTTCACAACATCCCCTGGCAAAGAGTTCCTCAGGTTGACTGTGTGTTGTGTGAAGAAGTACTTCATTTTGTTTGTTTTTAAACCTGCTGCCTATTAATTTCATTGGGTGAACCCTGGTTCTTTGTGTTATGTGAAAGGGTAAATAACACTTCCTGATTCACTTTCTCCACACCAGTCATGATTTTATAGACCTCTATCATGCCCCCCTTTAGTTATCTCTCCTCCAAACTGAAAAGTCTCAGACCTAGAATGCTTTGTAACATCCCCACTCTATCTTGTTCCTGTTATCGTGGCTCTTCCTTATGCTTCTGCTCTAGTAGCTGGCCTAGTAGCAGTGAATTGTGGGGCACTGTGTGTGCTGTACTTCTCTCCCCTTCCTTCTGTACATTGCAGTGTGTAGGGATATTAAAGAAGGTACCGAAAGTGATTCCCACAATTTAAACCTCATAGCATTACCAAGTAAAATATCTCTTGGGTCTCTTTTGTTAATTTACAAGCTACTATCTGTGTCTATGTAAAGCTTGTAAATCATTGATTGTATCTGTTCTCAGAAAGATACTTTATTGCTATGTGAAACTTGCAAGCTGTTGATTGTGTTAGTACATCCTAAGACAAAGAGCCTGTTCTCAAAGCAATACTTTAACAGTTGTGATAAAAAATGTATGTTGATGAATGCATGATATACATGAATGGCTAGGGAGGTGCCAGCCTAGAAAGGGAGGATCCATCGGCCGAAGAAAGGTTTCGAGTGGACCGATACAACCCCCAGAGGGTAAAACTGGGATCCACCCCACCACCTGGAAGGATGAGAAAAACAAACTTTGGACAGCATGGAGCCACCAGGAATGCCACCAGGAATATGCCATCTGCTGATTGAGTTAGCAACAGGATGATGAAACAGTTCCCACAGACTGACATAGGAAATAATCCCTATAAGAATGGCCTCTAAAAACTGAGGACTTGGAGTCTCTGGTTCTGCTGCCAACCTCCAGGAGCATCAGATGAATCTGACAAGGACTCGGCTCCACCCTCATGCCCAGGTTACCTGGCCAGTAACTTGGCATGAGCAACTTTTAGGCTGGTAACTATGACATCTATGCAGAACCTGTGTGTGTGTGTGTGTGTGTGTGTGTGTGTGAATGAATGTGAAACTGAATGAAATGTTATAGCTATAACTGACTGCTTACTATGATTCTTTTTGTATTCACAATAAATGTGACATTTTGTCTTATCCCCTTTAAAAAGATCCTGCTGGTTTTTATTTTATTGGTATAACAAGTGTGGCCGGACATGACAGGCTGACATTGAGGTGAGATGTACCTCTCTGCCTCCTTTGGATCCTCGTTCTTGTCTCCTACAACAAAACGGTGAATCAGTTTTAATCAGCCATAATGTGTACTTCGTACTGCTACACTCTTATTTTGGTCTGACCTACATCCAGTTGCTGGCCTCTGGGCAATATTCTCCTTCAAATGCTGGGCCCTGATCTCAAGAATCCACTGTTAATCCGCTCTTGTATGGCTGTTGGATATCTGATTTACTGAATGGAAGGTATCTACTTCAACAGACAATTTGAATATCCATTGTTTATATAAATTATATGACTGTAAAATATCCATACAATATTAATGTTTGCATTAACAGTAGTGCCAGTTGATCTTTAGTGTTGCTTAATACTATGTATATCAAGCTATAAAACAGACTTTTTAAAATTAAAAAATCCCCTTTATAGTAGCGCAGTAAATCAGCTTCCATATAGCAAAATGTCACATACCATCTCTGTAACAGAAATGAAATATTGGGACGGAGTAGTGATCAAGTTCCAATAGGACCCAATCCTGCAAGGTGCTGAGTGTTTCCTGAGAGCAACCTCACTTCTAAAGGGAGTCAGTGAGTCCTCAGCGCTGATCTCAGCACTTCCTAGCACCAGACCCCTAAACAATAGTCTAAAATTTGTGCTTTTTATAGTATAGTACAGAAAATATTCTTATTACCCTAACATAAATGAGTAACAGACCAACAGCACTGTGAACAGATGTAGCGAGTGGAAAAATTGAATCCTACAAGAGAATGAGGGGAGGGGTCTGTTGGGTTACTGAGGATAAAAGGGTATAATTAAGGATAAAGCATGGCAGTGAAGCTAAGGGTCAGATGGTGAATTGCTCACTCACCGATAAGCAGCTACTCACTCAAGTAGTCCCACTGTAGTCTTTTGAAGTCATTGTTACTCCTCATGGGAATAACTGCTTACTAATGTGAGTAATGAGCTCATAATCTGCCCCTAAATTATTTATTTCAGTCATTACCACAAAGGTTGTTGGAGATATCTACTGCTTTGGGGTAATAAAGATAGAAGTGGAATCTCAGGCTGAGGTGTCAAAAGAGAGTGCTGAACAAATTGATAAATAATTGGAAACAAGTCACCAGGACCTGCCACTCTTCATTCAAGAGTGATGAAATAATGTAAGAAAAGTGGCTGAGCTGCCATGCTAACAAAAATATTCACTAATTAAAATCACCTATGTTATCAGAGAGTGGAGGAAAGTGTTACACCTATCATGTAATTAAGCTGTGGAACTCAATGCCACAAAATGCCCTTGAGGATAACTTAGTAGGATTAAAAAAAATAAACACTTATATTGGCTTATTTTTTTTGACTTATTAAAAACCACTAACAAGTGTTTTTGAGTATTCAGTTATATACTTGAAAATTCCTACAATAACAGCCAACAATGGATAGCAGAGTGCAAAAAAAAAAAAAAACCCATCCCACGACTGCCCAATCTCACAAGTCCCCAGTTACCAGGGAGATGGAATCTGTTTTATAGCAAGCCCTGAAGGTCACTAGATGCCAGATATTTTATACCAAGGTGGTTTAATGAGTTCCAGGGTCCCAGAGTTCCCAAAATCAAGGATCTAAAACAGGAGATGCCCTACTAGGAAATTCCACTCTATCATACTAAGAGGGCTATAGCTGGCACTTTGGTCTGGTGAAGAGGCTGGGGGTCAGATAGGTAGATCAAAGGTAAAGTGGTAGGCTGCTTTTTTTAAAAAAGAAGCTCATGCTTCAAAATCTAAGCCAACCACTAGATGATGCTGGTTAAAAGGAAATGTCCCTTAAGGGCTGGCTATTCCTTAATTGTCCACATCAGGCTTCCTTGCACTTTTCTATGATGTATCTGGCACCAACCACTTTCAGAGAATAGCCCACTGGTATGATTGATATAGCACTTCTTATGTCTTTTGGTATTAATGGGATTTGAAAAAATGAGAGCCTCTAAAAATGTTGTAGTCTTGAAGAGTCTTCTTTAGGTCTCCTAATATAGCTGTACGTTACATAATGAATGATATGGTAAAGAGAACTAACATCAGTGAGAATTTTGCCTGTGTAGATTTACTTCAGTAGACCCATGGGATATATATTGCCATTGATTCATGCTCAGAGTTCCTATTATTATTAAAGTGAGAACACACATGCATCAAAGGGAGACTATATCTTATAAACCTCTAGTAATTCCCACAGATAAAACCTGCTGCTTAATTACTGTATAAGTAGTATTAAAACAATCCCAGTTAGAAGTTGTTACCAGATTTGCCCATTACTTTGGGGTATACTCATTTATTAGGGTTACTCTTTTGGGGGTGGGGGAGGTTCTGTAATTTTATCAATGTACTGCTTTTATCACTTGTGTTCTCATACGGAGCTCTAATTCTCCCTGCAGCAAGTTCTCTCCCAATGGAGCTATCCTGCAGGATCTAGGTTCCCCAGGGCTGGGTTCTTCCAGCCCCAGAATCAGAGGAACACACACACACACATTAGCAGAGAGTGTCTGAGAAGATCGGGTTAATCAGCACTCCCAACCTGACCCCTTATATGTCCCTGGACTCAGTAGACTGAGTCGAGCAGCATTTCCAAGCTGCCACCCTCATATGTCCCAGGTTCAGCATGTCTCTATCCCCACTTTTATGTTACAGTTGTTCTGGTAGTAACCCACTTGATGAGCAAACCCCACAAGATTTTTGGCGCTGCAGGGATCTTTAGCTTTGGTACAAGGAGCATTGTGAATGAAGAAGCCAAAAAACAAACAAACAAAAAAAAAAACCAACCCACAAGGGGGAGAGAGAGAAGCTACCAGCTTAACCATAAAAGTTATTTATTGTCATGTAATAACCATAGGGGACCCAAACAAACAAAAGAGCTATAATATTAAATCTAACTTAAATTTCTATTATAAAAGTCAGGTTTTGGGTGGGGGGAAAGAGCGAGAGAGAACAAAAACACACCACTCCATGAAGCTTGAATCAACCGGGGTTCCAGGTGGTGGTCGTAGCTGAGGGTCTCGAATGCTGGAGACAGGCAGAGCCCCCAGCACGATCAGTCAGGAGATGGAATCCCAGTGGAACTGAGGCAGATTTTGGATCCAGGCAGCAGAACACTTGAGCATGGGTAAGGGTTTTTGTAGGGAAACAACAATGGTTCAAGGGAGAACACTAGCTTTGTTTATGGGTAAACTGATGGCTCAAGGGAGTATACCAAAATTGTTTTGTTCAGCTAGACAATAGGAACTGATCATTCCTGGCTATGGGCGGTATTCCTTGGAGGAAGCTCACAGTGCAATTAAGGAGGTTCAGTATTTTGGATACCAGTAAAGGATTCATTACTAGAATTGGTCTGATAACTACTGAGCTGGGTGTGTGCAGGCGTGGGTTCATTAACATCTGGAGCAGAGATCCCCCATCATGCAGTGCTTCCCTGTTTTTCTGGTCCCAGAGTTCTGTGTGGTTCTTGCCTTGGAATCTCAGTTCTCCATTCAGTATGCTAATGGAGATGCCTCCCTCACCCATCTTTGATGCAAATGAGGCTAGGGGAGTTTCCTTAATCCTGTCATCCTTGTCCGAGGGGTTTAGGTGTGTCTCCCACCTTCATTGCTTTTTGTAAGTCTTTCTTCTGATCGGGTTTTGGTTCAAGCAGAGGCTGGGGGTGGGAAGGTCTTTCGTGAGTCAGACAGGCTGGGTACTGTGCCCTGGTTCCCCAAGAACACAGAGCCGACAGGTAACAAAGTGAAGAACAAAATACTAACAGCACTTAAAAACAATATCTGTTTTAAGTTCAAGATCTGGATATATTTCCAAGGCAACAAGATTTATACAACCCTGCTTCTTAGAAAAAGAGGAAAGGAGATTCTAAAACTATTGTTCTTCAAAAGTGTCTAAGCTTTTCACTTCAACAAGCAAAGTAAGCTTGTCTTTAATTCTCTTCAGTCTATTGTCTCTGTACACATGCACACTTGTGATAAATTAAGGGGTGGGGGAGGAGGGGGCGCTTCCTTTTATGGACGCCTAGCTAGCCTGTTAGTTATAAAGTCCCTCTTGGTGGCTGTTCTCTGCTTGCTTTACCTCTAAAGGGTTAACAAAGTTTCCCCAGGTAAAGGAAAAAGGAGTGGGCATCTGACCAAAAGAGCCAATGGGAGGGCTAGAACTTTTTAAAATGGGGAAAAAAACTTCCCTTTGTGTGTGTTGTGCCCCTCTGGGAAAGAGGGGAACAGAGGGCAGCAGGAATGCTGTGTAAGGCTTGAACCAGGTATAAAAATTCATCTTCCATACCTAGAAGAAATTATTGGACAAGGCATGTTTAAATAGATGTGATTAGGTTTATTTCTTTTTATTGTGGCTTGTGGATCTCTTCTGTGCTAACCCAAACTCTGTTTGTTTGTAACCTTTAAGCTGAACCCCCAAGAAAGCTAGTTCATGTGCTTAATTTTTGGAATTGCTCTTTTAAAATCTAGCAAAACCCTAAGTTCCAGATGTATTTCTTTCCTTTTTGTTTTTAATAAAATGTACCTTTTTTAAGAACAGGATTGGATTTTTGGTGTCTTAAGAGGTTTGTGCATGTTGTTTGATTAGCTGGTAGCCACAGCTAATTTCCTTTGTTTTCTTTCTCAGCAATTCCCTGGAGGGGGCGGGGGTTGAAAGGGCTTGAGGGTACCTCACAGGGAGGAATTCCCAAGTGCTCCTTCCTGGGTTCAAAGGGTTTTTTGTTTTGTTTTTTGCATTTGGGTGGTGGCAGCATTTCCAAGCCAAGATCAGAGAAAAGCTGTAACCTTGGGAATTTAATACAAGCTTGGAGTGGCATGTATTAATTTTTAGAATCCTCGTGGGCCCCCCACCTTCTGCGCTCAGTGACAGAGTGGGGATTCAGCCTTGACAACACCATTGATAGAAAAATTGTGTGTAACTTTTAAAATGTAACAATGCTGAAAATGTATATATGGGATGTGATGCGTATGCTTTAATGATGAGGCAGAAAAGAATCTAAAGATTTGATTTAAACAGCAGTTTGGAAAGGAGCACACTTGATGCTTTTAAATTAAAAAATACTGCTTTTTCAGCAGCATCATGAGACTCAGAAAAGAGTGGAAAGTTCAAATGAAACAGAATGAGTTTAGTTTATTAAGCCCTTCCCCATAATAGTTACTAATTCAACGAAGTAGGTTTTTTACCTATGAAAGCTTATGCCCAAATAAATCTGTTAGCCTTTAAGGTGCCACCGAACTCCTCATTGTTTTTGTGGATACAGAATAACATGGCTACCCCTCTGATACTAGTTACTAATTCATTGTTTCACATGAGATGAATCAGCTTTTCCCTTCAAAGAAAGGTATGGTATGGCTTTTTAAAAAGGCTGTTGGAAAACATTAATTCTACATCCCAGGAAAGTTCATAAGAAAACTTTATACCAGTATGAAAGTACAGTATATTGGAAAATATGACAGCAACAGTAATAAGGAATAGGGTCGCAAAAATGCTATAATTAGGTGTATTCATAGATTCCATGGCTAGAAGGGACCATTGTGATTGTCTAGTCTTACCTCCTACATAACACAGGACATAGAACTTCCCCAAAATATTTCCTACAGTGCATCTTTTTTTAGAAAAACCTCTGATCTTGATTTAAAAATGTTCAGTGATGGAGAATCCACCATGACCTGTGGTAAATTGTTCAAATGGTCAATTACCGTCACTGTCAAAAGTGTACTCATTTCAAGGCTAAACTTGTCTAGGTTCATCTCCAGCCATTGGATTGTGTTTAGACCTTTGTCTGCTACACGGAGAAGAGCCCATGATTAAATATTTGTTCGCTATGTGGATATTTGTAATCTGTAATTGTTACCCCTTAACCTTCTCTTTGTTAAGCTAAATAGATCGAGTTCCTTGAGGCTATCACTAAAAAACATGTTTTATAATTCTCTAACCATTCCCATTTCTCTTCTCTGAACCCTCTCCAATTTATCAACATCCTTCTTGAATCATGGGCACCAGAGCTGGACACGTTATTACAGCAGTGGTCACACCCATGCCAAATAGAGACTAAAATAACCTCTCTACTTGTACTTGAGGTTCCCTGTTTATGCAGCCCAGGAGGGCATTAGCTCTTCTGGCCAGAGCATCACACTGGGAGCTCGTGTTCAGCTGTTTATCCACCACAATGCCCAAGTCTTTTTCAGAGTCTCTGCTTCCCATGATAG
Source organism: Macrochelys suwanniensis (assembly GCA_033296515.1). Lineage (NCBI taxonomy): Eukaryota > Metazoa > Chordata > Testudines > Chelydridae > Macrochelys > Macrochelys suwanniensis. Next base: position 83,211,423 of record CM065779.1, read on the forward strand.
TTCCCTGTTCTGCAAGTATGGTCTTCTACAGTCTTCATTCCAAGATATATACATTTACATTTAGTGGTATTAAAAAGCATATTGTTTGAACCCCATTTACCCGACAATCCAGATCACACTGAATCAGTGACTTGTCTTTGTTATTTACTACCCCTACCCCCACCCCTCTAATTTTTGTGGCATCTGCAAACTTTATCAGTGATCTTGTTTTTCCACCTCCCCCTTTCCCCACTTTTCCTTATAATTGGAAAGGGGTGGAGGCAGGGAAGGGCTAGATTTTTTCAAACTAGGCAGGTGTTTTATATACCTCTCATCTGTGCACAGAAATTGAGTAATTGTACAACAGACCCTTGCTATAATGCCCTTTGAAATAGCGAACCTTGGGCTATAGTGAACATTGTCCCTGGATCCCACCTCCAGCCTCGGGACCAGAGGAGCTCTGTCTCCCCCTGCCACAGCCCCTGGGGTGGAGGAGCTGTTGTTCCCTCCCCCTTGCTATAACGAACACCTAGCTGTACCAAACAAATGGCTTGGATCTCCGGGGTTCATTGTAGCAAGGGTGTATTGTATACGCAACGGAGCACTTAAACACATTTGCAGATGCTGTTACCCAGTTTGCACATGCAACTACACATTGAGTTTATTGAAAATATGACTCCTAAATAACACAATCTGAATCTGCCTAAACTATGCCCTTAGTAAGAGGATTCACTAGTGAACTTAGCCCTGGTCTACACTACGAGTTTAGGTCGAATTTATTAGCGTTATTTCGATTGATCCGTGCACCCGTCCACACGACGAAGCCCTTAACATCGACTTCTAGGGCTCTTAAAATCGATCTCGCCACTCCACCCCCAACGAGGGGATTAGCGCTTAAATCGATATTGCCGAATCGATGTAGGCTAGTGAGGACGCAATTCGACAGTATTGGCCTCCTGGATCTATCCCACAGTGCAACATTTGACCGCTCTGGACAGCAGTCTGAGCTCCAATGCTCCGCCCAGGTAGACAGGAAAAGCCCCGCGAACTTTTGAATTTCATTTCCTGTTTGGCCAGCGTGGTGAGCTGCAGGTGAGCGCAGATCTCATCAGCAGAGGTGACCATGATGGAGTCCCATCAAAAGGATTTTTTGCTCCCCCCTCAGTTGCTTTCACAGAGGGAGGGGGGAGCAAGGGTTAGGCTCATTTCCTTCTAGCTGCAGATGGTACAATATGCGGTGAGCAAGGAGGCGCCTTCCCTTCTAGCAGCAGATGGTACAATATGCTTGATATCCATCATCAGCTCCTGGCCCCCTCAAGGATTGAACTCGCAACCCCGGGTTTAGCGGGCCAACGCTCAGACCGCTGAGCTATCCCTCCGCCCGTGTTCCAGGCAGTACTGAATCTCCCTTAAACAAAACGTAAAAAAGAGAATGACCAGAGTCACTCTGGTCACTCCCATTTATGTCCAAGCACCCCCGGCCAGCCCCACCATAGGCCGCCGGCCAGGAGCACACGAATACCAATCATATTGTACAATCTGCTGCGAGAAGGAAAGGAGCGTCTGCTGTGTGGTCCCGCGACCACGACCATTTATGGCATATTGCACCATCTGCAGCTAGAAGGCAAGGCACTCCTGCTGTGTAGTCCCGCGACTACCAGCCTCAGGCGGAATGGCCCCCTCAAGGATTGAACTCGCAACCCCGGGTTTAGCGGGCCAACGCTCAGAACGCTGAGCTATCCCTCTGCCCGTATTATAGTGTGACTGAATCCCCACTAGACCTAATGTCCAGGCGTACGCTGGAGATGTACGGTAATTGTGAGCTGAGCAGGCTTCCGTAGCAAACACGGAAACCCCGGAAAAAAGGCGCGAGAAATATTGCTTTCACGGAGGGAGGGATGACATGTACCCAGAACCACCAGCGACAATGTTTTCTGCCCCATCAGGCTTTGGGATCGCAACCCAGAATCCCAATGGGCGGCGGAGACTGCGGGAACTGTGGGATAGCTACCCGCAATGCAATGCTCCGAAAGTCGATGCTAGCCCCGCTACTGTGGACACAGTCAATCGACCTCATGGTCTTAACGCTCTTTAGTGGGGACACACACAATCGATTCCATAAATTCGGGTTTTAAAATATCGACTTCTATAAATTCGACCTAATTCTGTAGTATAGACGTACCCTTAGGGTATGTCTATACTTACCTCCGGGTTCGGCGGTAAGCAATTGATCTTCTGAGATCAATTTATCGCGTCTTGTCTAGACGCGATAAATCGATCCCAGAAGTGCACGCCGTCGACACCGGTACTCCTGCTCGCCGCGAGGAGTAAGCGCTGTCGACGGGGGAGCCTGCCAGCCGCGTGTGGACCCGCGGTAAGTTTTTTGAAGATCAAACTAAGATAATTCGACTTCAGCTACCTTATTAACATAGCGGAAGTTGCGTATCTTAGTTCGACACGGGGGGTTAGTGTGGACCAGCCCTTAGTCGTTGGCTACAAACGTATTTGAGACAAGCACTGTTTCAAGTCTGAATTCTACCTGTGATTCAGCTGTGGTTGGCTCAAACATTACTTGTTTCCAAGATTAGTCTGAAGCTTTTTTTAAAAAAAAATTGCTTCAAACTTTTTCAGGCTGTCATTAATGGTGTTGTCATGACAGATCAGAAGAGCCTCTGTGCTCTTTTTCTGCCTCTACCATGAAACAACTATTTCTGTGCATCCCTTATGGTCATGCTCCTTGGAAGCTCCTGTAATGTGTCCACAATTCTGAAAGGTTAGTCTCCTAGGACCTTATCCAACATCCACGTAAGTCAATAGGAGTCTATCCATTGATGGCAATAAGTTTTGGATTGGGCCTTAGAGGGACATGCAGACACCTTGTCTCGAGAGCATGCATGCAACAAACTAATCTGACAAAATTGCTTCATCTAGAAATGTCCTGAAATGACACTTTCCTCACACATACTTGAACTCATCTGGCACTTTAAAGATACTAGATTTACCTTTATCTCATTTTCACAACTGTAGTTTGTAACATTCAGTAATAAAGTGTTCTTCTGGGAACATACTATCCCCTTAACATTTTAACCAAGTCCTTGATTCATTTTTTTATGTGGTTTGTGTGGTGACTTTAATTCTAATTCCACTAGACTATTATGGTCCAAAACATTTTCTGGTATATTTTTCAATAGTTCATTAGCTAAGATAAGACTTAAAATTCTCTTCATGGTTCCATGAATTAGGAGAAAATTCTGGCAAATTCTTTTTTTGAGTCCACTCTTTCTCTATAGATTTGATCTAATCCATGGTGGTTCTTTTGGACACATACTGGAAATTCTTCACCCAATTTTAACTGGATTCATCCATATATACTGAAGAATCACAAAGCAGCCACTTAAATATCCTTAACAAAATGTTGAATCTTTATTAAACATAGAAGAGGGATGCAAAAAGAAAGATTGAAACAACAGCCTAACCAGCAGAGAAGCCAGGCCACATATGTTAGCACTGTGGATATTAAATTAGATACTGTAGGTGTTATGCACAGTATTTTAACAATCATTTAACATTAGTGTATGTGTTGACAGACACAGTCTATATATAGTCATATAAATCCCTCAGATTATTGGAGGCTTGATAGTATCATTTAGTATTTGTATTGACCTACTTTGAATCCAGGTTTACAATAACTTTTTCCCACGACGCCTGACTCCTCCTGTTGTAGCACACTGAGGCCAATCTTTGTGAATTCAGGTACGTGCTTTCTGCATTTACCTCAGTGTCATTCTATATGCTACCACAGATTCCTTTCATGATTCATCTATTTAATGGAAACTGTCAATATTCTGTGTTTTAGAAACAAAATTATTACATCCCAATTTTGCTAAGGAAATTTTATTTGTTTGAGATGAAGTTTGTTGAATCAGACCAAAGAGTTAATCACACTTCTGCTCTTGGTGACCTGTGTGACAAACATGCATTAAACCCATGAAGTCTGGCATTTGCCTGTGGATTTTCAGCATGATTCAGATATGTAGATAAACATGAATTGCTCAAACCATTAACTTGAAGGCCTAAAAATGCAGGCTAAGGAGTTCTGAGAAAAATAATTGAGAATTATTTGTATTGTTGTTGTAAACCTTCCAAACTTGGAAGGTTCACACAGTTCCACTAAACTGATCAGTACTTTCTTTAAAGAACATTGCCTTTTGGGGAACATTTTCTAAAAGATAATGGGAAAAGAATTAGCAATTACATTAGATCTGATTGTAATCCTGGGAAAGTGGGAAAATATCATCCCTCACCCCATATATTCTACTTATCTTAAAAGCTAGTTCATTACCAGTACAGAGAGCCAAAGTACATCTATCTGCTTCCAAATAGCAAATAGCCAGAATCTCACCTTCAGTATTTAAACTGTTTCTTGTTATGTCTACGCTATGAACTGGGGCTGTGATTTCCCAGCTAGCATAAACATACTCACACTAACTCTCATCGAGCTAGTATGCTAAAAATAGTTATGTAGCCATGGTAGCACATCAGTGACTTGAGCTAGCAACCAGAGTATGTATACATAGGGTCCAGGTAGGTTTGTTTCTCTAGCCCATGCTGTTGCCCACGCTACCCCAACTACACTACTATTTTTAGCTTGCTAGTTCAATAAGAAGTAGTGTGAGTATGCCTGCATGAGCGGGGAATCACACCCTAGCTCCACGTATAGACATAGCCTATATGCTGCACCTCCAAGAGGTGCAGTATGGAACTTGTAGTCCAGACAAGGGTATAGGGTGGGTCTATGGAGGCTTTAAGCCTTTGCACCTCCTAATCCCAGGCTGCTCTAGGGAATGGAGAGGTCCCCATGGCCTGTCTAAATAACCACAGCCTCCCAAGGTTGCCCTATGGGCCAAAGTGCCACCCCAAATCTCCACAGTATTGTGTTACAGTTCCGCTTCCGGCCCTACCTATGACAGGCTGCCTACACCAGACCATATAATGGAGTGCTTGGAAAGCAACCTTATGGATGTCTTCTAGTGTCCCTGTGCCAGGACAAACTACCCCAGGCTGCAACCAGGGCTTTTAGGACCTGTTTATGCTGCTCAAGCCCTTTTCCTTGGCATAAAGAGGCAGAAGAAAGGTGAGGATTTCACCCTGAATATGCTACTTTCAGTAGCTGTCAACATCTTGTCATCATAAAGGAAGAGATTTGTCTTTTGCTGTTGGACAACCAATTGAAATGTAAACATTCTTTATATTAGAAGAACATAATATGGCTAAATAGGGCCCTTTTCAGCTTCCACTGAAGTCAATGGGAGTTGGGAATCATTGACTTTACCGAGAAAAGGATCAGCTAGTAAGTAGTAGATGCTGTTTATAGCCTAAATTTCAGACTTCAGACAGGACAAATGATGGGTCAGTAAGTTGTACTAAAGAATGCTTAAATCAGATATGAAAAGCATGTAATTAAAGCAATTTAAAATGGATCTGGTAAGTGACATTTGAACATATTTGCACTAATATAAAACCCATGCAATCCACTGAAGTCAGTAGGATTGCATGTGGTCTAAGATCCCTATACTGAAAAGCACAGAATTTGGCCATAATAATCAGAAGAAGTTTAACTAATCTAAAACTCAAAGTGCTCAATGAAGTTTTAAAATGGCTAATTTTGAATTCAGGAGAAAACTCTGAATTATAAATAGAAGCTGGGAGATGAGAGATGTGATTAAGTTGGAGTCAGCTACAATACCTGCTGATTAGTATGTAATGTGGCATCCACAACACTTAAAAACTGGGGTTCTTGAGTGTGAGGAGGCATACAGAGGGAGAAAGGATGTACAAAAAGTTAACTTGTATAAAGAATGAAAATGCCCAGTGAATAGATTTGGAATGTATTTTTGACATGCATTAGAAAAATGTCTCAAGATCAGGAAAGGATAAACATCGCTATAGTTGACTATTGTAGGATAGTTCACATCTCAGACACCAAGTTTTAATAAATCCTTTTTATTCTGATAGAGAACAAATGGGATTAATTATGAAAAAACATGGGCTACATATATGTAAAATAGTGGTATTAAATTAAAATGTAATGCATTTTTTTATTTACAAAAAAATGAACCCTTGAGTTCTGTTGCCAAAGTAATAGGGAAAACATTTTAAGTATAACTCAGAACACTTAAAATGTATTCTGAATATAATTATTCTAAACTTTTGAAGAAAATTTGCTTTGTAAAGAACAAACATATGATTTCCTCCTTTTTTGAAAAAAAACATAAAACCAAATTATTTTAGAGCTAAGTATAGGATCCAGCTGAACATGAAAAAACATAATTTAACTAAATGTTGTGATTATTCAGTCTGTTTGATAGTCATGGAGAATGATTAACTGAAAAGTTATACTGTCTTTTGAACCAACACAAGCTCTAGAAGTTCCTTCCAGTATTGTTAGAGTTTTAATTTCAATTTCAACAGCATGGCATGATCAATGTAAAGTGCCTTGTAATTTTGGAATAATGTTTTCTCTGACTCACAATATAGCCTTCTGTTTCGTTTTTTTTTAATGGTAATGTTTTTTTCTAATGGAGAAATGAGATATCTGTAACTAGCTGCTTGGGGAAAATGGTAAATGTTGACTAATATTGATCGTTGTAGTTACAATGCTTAAGTCTTTCATGTATAAGCCACTGTCACAGCTGGGTGGTGGGTGACCAGAGCTAGTACTCAGACCCAGAATCTGCAGTCACAAGACAGGAATCAGCTGGATCAGAATACCAAGAGGGCAGAGTCAGAAAAGAAACTCGGGGTCAGAACCACGAATCATATGCCAGGAAATCAAGCCAGGGGAGCGGGAGCAGGTAGCACAAAGCACACAGCCCAGGACAGGATGGAGCCCAGTTGATCAGACAGTTTCCTGTTCCTGCTGCTGGCCTAAGGAGGGCCAGCAGGCCAAGCACCTGCTCCAGGACTCAGAGCCTCAAACTGGAGCTGGGCTTCATGGGTTCCAGGTAATCCAGCATCAGCAGGTTGCCAGATGGAGATTTGGAGTGTGGTTGCTCCTATAGACCCATGTTTAAGACCCGTGGGTCATGATAGCCACATTGTGGTGAGGAAAAGTGGCATGAATTGTGTCTACAGAGGCAGAATTGCTGCAGGTGTATTGGTGCTCACCAGCAACAATTACCACATCTGTTCTCCAGATGTATTTGGTGCACCTTCCAGTTATGCCTTGCAACCACAAGCTAGTGCATATGAGTTGTGGCAATGGTCACACCCCCTTCATAGCAAGATAAGCTTCTGGGATGCTGCATATAGCACTGGCTGTTCTCCCTCTCCTTCTTTGAGCTCTGGGAGTGCAAATTATGGCTGCTTCCTGAGTACATTAATTTGGGGGAGAGGCTTCTCCATGTAGCACATCTGTTCAAGGCAGCCAATATTTGGCTGGATATATTGTACTGTGATCATATCTAAAAACAAAAGTAGCCACATGTTGCAGGTGCTAGTGGGTATTAACCCACGAAAGCTTATGCTGAAATAAATTTGTTAGTCTCTAAGGTGCTACAAGTTTTTCTTTCTTATTTTCGTTTTGCTGACACAGACTAACACGGCTACTACACTGAAACCTGTTCTATTGGACTCACACGAATATATGGCAATGTAGGCAAGCTTTCGAAAAGCTGATTAGAAGAATTAGCTTTGAGTCTATTTCCTCAGAGCTTGCCTATTTGATCTTATAGTGACCTAACTACATTACTATTACGTGCAGTCTTTATTTCTTTCAAGTGGTGTGAGGAAGAGTTAGGGTAGAATATATTATTTATTTTGTATTAGCTGGGGTATCTTGATTGATAACTGTATGCTTAAAATAAAAAAGCCAAACATGTAGTCCAATCACATATTTTTACAAAATGAACACTAAGCATATGTTTCTCTTTAAAAATAAAACTTGTATTTAAATATATCAGTAGAATGCTTGCTTTCTGGAAGGGAAAGTTAGCACGAAGACACCTGATTATCTATAATGAATGTCTTTATGGCTTTCCATAGAGACCTGGCACAGAGTCTCTGATTTTAGTATAACAAGGTTCTGCGTACAATGTTCTCTTTAGTGGTAACTGAATCTTAATACCGTACACTTTAGGATCTTAAGTAACTAAAATGTTGCTGTTTCAGAAAAGTAGTGTGCAAAACTACAAGTGACATGAAATAGTACCATTCTTTTAATGTGCTTTATTAATGTGACAGTTTAGGCAGTGAGCCATGTAATATTATCACTGCTGAGCACTACCTAGAGATTTCACAAAATGTCACATGAAATAGTGGCAGCATTTCACATTATGATTTGACTTTAGGACACCTACTGTTTTAATGATGCTTTATATTTTAGTCTGATTTGATTAAAATTATGAGAAACTGCTCATTGCTCTGAAACAGGTGGTAAAATATAGTTTAAGATGTCAGATGAAACTGGAAAGAGTCAGTCTTGATGGCATGGTGGATGAAATTATTTGATCCCAAATGTTTTTAGTGGAAGATCTTTATCTGTACACTATCAAGGTAGTAAATGAAAATCTAATACATTAGAATACAGAGAATGCCAGTCTGACCCGTTCTACAGGATGGCAACCTGGAAATCGTTACCAAGAAGTCAGTTTTATTTGGAAACAATGATGGGAGAACCATTAGTATCTCACTAACCAGTGGATGTACTGCATTAAAATAGAACAGAGGTGATACATAGGTTTCTCTCTGGATAAATAGATATTATGCTTAAACTGCTTTATTTTGTGAGATTTGCCATCTTAAGCCTCCAGCCACTGTCACTGATCAGCCCTCACAGAGAGAGCGCCGATCACAACACATCAGATGTGTTGTTCTAGCCAGTCCTCCAACTACCTGCTGGCCAACCTGTCAGTAGCACCGGACACCCGACTGACATAGCGCAAAGCAGCCTAGAACTTGTGAGTGATCTGCCAACTGCAGCCTCCCAAGTGGCTAGGATTACAGGCGCACACCACCACACCAGGCCCAAGCCACCAGCATTTTATATAAATTAAGAGAGCATGATGATGAGTCTTTTGTTCTGCCAGAGTAACATTGAGAACTGCCAGCTGAGTGTCAGCATGCTTTGTTAGCTCTGAAATATACTGCAATGAGAGAGTGTATACAGAGAAATCTTCATATATCTTAAGGTATAATAATTCACATAAAAGTAAAAACAGATTAATCAGAATTAGATGAAGATTGGCGGTTACAAGAAGAGCAAGACATTACACTCTAGCTCCCGTTTAACTATAAAAGCTCTCGACTTTTTGTGTGTAAATGATCTCATTGAAAGCCTTGAAAGACACACGTGTGCAAAATAAAATCAAATTGGGTTGGACCAAACTCTTTAAATATTGGGTTGCACAGATGCAGAATATGGCCCCTTTTAGTGCTCCTGCAAACTTCTCAGAGGTCTCTTCTGGTGACCAAGAGGAAAACCAAATCCAATTGGAATGAATCCTGCTAAAATAAGATATGCTTCAATCCAGTGCCATCATCCTGGAAATTAAACTAGAGAGAGTTCAGAAACATTTAACAACCTGGAGAAAAATGATGCAAATCTTGGGTCAAACTAAGTACAATAATACTTACCGAGCTGTCCACTAAAGCCAAGCAAATAATTCAGTGCTTAATTTGACAAAAAATGCTTCTTTTCCCAATTTGAGTTCTTTATAAATAGATTAAAAAAACTTTTCAAGTATTAGTTATTCAAAATTCCTAGCAAATGTTGTTGGACAATAATTTGCAGTATACAGATCATTAGCACAGGGTGAAATTCACTCCTACCCCGAGAGTGCTCAGTCCTGTGCCAGACTACTTAGCTCCCGCTTAAACCCAAATCTTGAGTAAGTGGATTTATTGTTGTTGTAACCAGGTTGCTTTCATGGCACACAGCAACATAATTACCATTGCCATAAAATATGATTGAGACCAAGAGTTTAGAAGGGCGATAAAAGGATTACACATTTACACACCTAATGAGAAAATCCAGTTTTTTATATAGGATGAAAAAATACATGAGGATATAAACCCTCATGTTTCAGGGATAGACAAAACCAGAGCCACCTGAAACTTAGAATTTCTAGTTTGTGACAAACATCAGTATTTTTAAAACTGGGTTTCATTCAGAATTGAACCAAAACCAATTTTTCCAAAAGTCATCATGAACCAGAAATCCTGGGGAAAAAATGTTTTGGAGATACTTACTTGAGCATGGGTAAGGGTTTTTGTAGGGAAACAATGGTTCAAGGGAGAACACTAGATTTGTTTATGGGTCAACTGATGGCTCAAGGGAGCATACCAAAACTGGTGTTTGCAAAACATAATATGCTCCTGGGCTGTTAGCTGATAATTGCAGTCCTCTGAGAGGCTGCCCCAGAGCTGTGGAACCTAAAAACCTGGTGTCCCCAGCCCCAGGGCACGCCATATGGCAAGGCTCCTCAGCAGCCATCCAGGGGAGCTGGCAAGAACCAAGGCAGGTTTCTGATGGAAACTTACCTCACAGACAGGGTTCTACCACAACCCACCCTATGCTTCAGCTCAAGTTCTTCTAACTTATTTTTGTGAGGATTTTCAGGTGTGACAAATTGGCTCCTACTCCTGGGGGAAATTGCCTACCAACTCTAGACAGAACACTAACTGCTTGGGATTTGGAAGAAACTCTACTAGAAATAGCTTATTTTGTTCCTGAATTTGAGGTTTCTTGCACCACTCCTGAAACATCAGACACTGATACATCTCTAAAGTCAATGGAGTTACATTAGGCATGAATTCAGTCCAGTGAATTTAGTTACTGCTTACTTTGAAGTCCTGCTGCATTCTTCCTCTGAATATTTGATAGTGCATTGACATGTTAATATTGAATACTAATTTGAGCTGAGAGTACAGCTTTTGCTTTATTAATTGATTTCAAATAACGTTGGTTACTAAGTTGGAAGTCTTTGAGATGTTGCTGTGAATGTGTGCCATTTCCAGCTTTAACCATGACAAAACTGGGGACTCTAGTACAATAAAATGCATGTTTCTTTTACTCAAACTTTATTCAGTTTACAGTGATCGTCTATATAAGACCATTCATGAAGGGCGGGTTACAGTGTTTCCCTAACAGATGCTCCATATGGTTTATTTGTGTATCTCTGCTCCAAATCTCCTTCAATTGGCAGTAGAAACCAGCTTTGATCTTGCATACACATGTTGTTGTCTGTTGGCGTCCGTTAGTCTCGAGAGACGATGGATATGCGTGTTGTGTCGACGCTGTAAAGTGAAGCTGGAGTGTCCTCTCCAGGGCGCAAGCCAGGGCAAGGTGATATGGAGGAACAGCTGTTGCCCATGCAGCAGAACCCCCCTCTCCACGCAGCTGATGGATCCAAGGGAAAGACAATGTCAATACAACTTGGCACCAGTGGCGTCGCAGGAGTTGCCGGAATGACGTTGAGAATAATGTCAGACCGCCATCGGGACTCCGACACCGGATTTGGTTTCAGGGTTGACTCCCTTAGCCTTTCCCATGAGTGGGTATTGCCACAAGGCAGCGGAGGTTTTAAATCAGAGTTTCCCTTCTCCTAGGTGGGCTGCCTTCCAAGGCTGACGAGCCCCACCTACCCGGACACATAACGGGTGAATTACCAGAGTCCTACTGTCTACCCCTCTTTGCAATGAAGGAGAGAGTGTGTGTAGGCCTGACAGATGGAAGTTCTGTCACAGGGCCTGTTGCTGGAGATGGACCAGATTGTGATGTAGGGCCATGAGGCCTGGTGAGAACCTCCATAAATGTTAGTTTAGATAAATATTACAGCTGTCAAGCGATTAAAAACATTAATCACGATTAATCATCGGATTAAAAAAATTAATCACACTGTTAAACAATAGAATACCATTTATTTAAATATGTTTGGATGTTTTCTAACTTTTCAAATATATTGATTTAAATTGAAACACAGAATACAAAGTGTACATTGCTCACTTTATATTTTTGATTACAAGTATTTGCACTGTAAAAAAACAAAAGGAATAGTATTTTTCAATTCACCTAATTCAAGTACTGTAGTGCAATCTCTTTATCATGACAGTTGAACTTACAAATGTAGAATTATTTACAAAAATACTGCATTAAAAATAAAAAATGAAAATTTTAGAGCCTGCAAGTCCACTCAGTCCTACTTCTTGTTCAGCCAATTGCTTAGACCAAAAAATTGTTTAAATTTGCAGGAGATAATGCTGCCCACTTCTTATTTACAATGTTACCTGAAAGTGAGAACAGGCATTCCCACGGCACTGTTGTAGCTGGTATTGAAAGATATTTACGTGCCAGATGCGGTAAAGATTCATATGTCCCTTCATGTTTCAGCTACTATTCCTGTTCCATGCATCCATGCTGTTGACGGGTTCTGCTCAATAACAATCCAAAGCAGTCTGCGTCTGACGAAGTGGGTCTTCTCCCACAAAAGCTTATGCTCCAATGTATCTGTTAGTCTATAAGGTGCTACAGGACTCTTTGTCACTCTTGCAGATCCAGACTGACACGGCTACCCCAGAGCAGTGTGGGCTGATGCGTGTTCATTATCTGAGTCAGATGCCACCAGCAGAAGGTTGATTTTATTTTTTGGTGGTTCGGGTTCTGTAGTTTCCACATCGGAGTGTTGCTCTCTTAAGACTTCTGAAAACATGCTCCACACCTTGTCCCGCTCAGATTTTGGAAGGCACTTAAGATTCGTAAACCTTGGGTTGAGTGCTGTAGCTTTAGAAATCTCACATTGGTACCTTCTTTGCATTTTGTCACATTTGCAGTGAAAGTGTTCTTAAAATGAACAACATGTGCTGGGTCATCATCCGAGACTGCTATAACATGAAATATATGGCAGAATGCAGATAAAACAGAGCAGGGGACATGCAATTCTCCCCCAAGAGGTTCAGTCACAAATGTAATTAACGCATTATTTTTTTTAACGAGCATCATCAGCTTGGAAGCATGTCCTCTGGAATGGTAGTTGAAACATGAAGGGGCATATGAATGTTTAGTATATTTGACACTAAATACTTTGCAATGCAGGATACAAAAGTGCCATGCAAATGCCTGTTCTCAATTTCAGCTGACATTGTAAACAAGAAAAGGGCAGAATTATCTCCTGTAAATGTAAACAAACTTGTTTGTCTAAGCGATTGGCTGAACAAGAAGTAGGACCGAGTGGACTTGTAGGCTCTAAAATTTTACATTGTTTTGTTTTTGAGTGCAGTTATCTGTAACAAAAAAAATCTACATTTGTTAGTTGCACTTTCACGATAAAGAGATTGCACTAGCGTACTTGTATGAGGTGAATTGAAAAATACTATTTCTTTCTTTATCATTTTTACCGTGCAAATATTTATAATCAAAAATATACACTTTGATTTCAGTTACAACACATAATACAATATATATGAAAATGTAGAAAAACATCCAAAATATTTAATAAATTTCAATTGGTATTCTGTTGTTTGACAGTGTGATTAAAACTACAATTCACAATTATTTTTTTAACCACAATTAAGTTTTTTTTAGTTAATCGTGTGAGTTAACTGCGATTAATTAATAGCCCTAATAAATATCCACAGATTGGGTGCTTATCCAAATATTCTGTTCCCCTTAGACTCACAAAAATAGGACAAGAATAATTTAAAAGAAGGTGTGACAGGGTTGGGGAAAACCCCGTCTTGTGTGGGGTGAGTGTGCCCACCTCTCTCAGGGAATGGGGTGGGGTATGTATCTTATGTCTACATCCCTCCCAGCCTGAGTCCATATGCTTGTCCTTGTCAACAGAGCTGAGCCTTGGATGGAGCGGGTGGTGCATGTCCTTCCTCCGTGGCAGTCAGCCCCAACTAAACTGAGTTGCTCTCTTTTATACTGATGCACCTGGAGCATGCCCAATAAAGTGAAGGGGGTGAGACTTCCTCAGCCCAAAATCTAGGGTTAGGCCCATCACAGGAGGAAAGGATTATTATTGAACAGGGTAAAACTGTGACTGCAACACTGTCATCTCCCCCACCCCAGTGTCTATAATGTTATAGGGTATCATCTATGCCAGCATAGACCTCATCATCCATTGCATCTTTTAGGACACATACCACAGTCCCGTTTCTACTCCTTTTTTGTGACTGGTACTTCTGAGTCCTAACTCTCTGCTCTTCTTTCCATCGAAGGGTCAACACATGTTCCCCTGATATTAAACTATTGTTTGGCTCTGAAACATGTACATTTATAATACTATAATTAATTATTAGTAGTAATACTTAACACGGGTCTACAATAATAATACCACCAGTTTTAATGTGATCAAATATATTAAGAAAAATAAAATAAAACATCCAACCACTTTAAGTCATTATGAACCTGAGCTGGATACAAAGTAATGAATGAGAGAAGAAAAGTTCTATGACCCTGATCCTGCACTGTTAAAGTCAGTGGACCTTTGTATTGACTTCAAAAAGTACAGAATTGATTCCAATATTACCCTGAGCCATCCAATCTCCCTGTTCTGTTTAAATTCATTTTTGTTTCATTCTATTAGGTGCTCAGAGATCTTCAGTATAAGTGGTTTAGACATTTTAAAATCATGTTTTTTTATTTATTACACTGCAATTCCTTAGAATGCAACAAATATTCTGTTAATCATAAAGCATCTTCTAGTGTTGGATAAGGCAACATAGACTCCACTGACTTAAACAGTTTCTGTCATCTGAAAGCAGAATTTGGTCCTACATGTGGAAAAGGGAGAGGAGAAACCCTAATAAAAGCAGAATCTAAAACACTGTAAATGTATGTGCTACTGTGGGCTCTGCTTGAGTAGATTTGGCTGGTGTCATTTTATTTTTCTCTTCCCTTTGTTCATTGAAGTACTGATCTAAAATGATGATGAAGATATTTAAGTATAACGATTTTTTTGCAATTTGATAGCCAGCTGTTTGGAAGGATGAAACATTATGGGCCTGATTCTTCTATTACTTTAGCCAGCGTAATGTTAATCTCATCAAAAAAAAATTCTGATTTATACCAGCACAATCCAGAACAGAATTGAGCACTATATTTGCCAATACTTCCTGCCTGATTTATTGGAATTAACTATTTGGCTACATCGTATGTCCCTGCATCAGAGGAAAAGAATTTTTAAAAATATATATTTCTCTGCTCACCATATATTAATAAAAAAACCTGTGTTTGCACACTCCTACAAATCTGGGGATGCCTGTGCACAAGTCAGGCAGGCATGTGTGCATGATTTGGAAATTTGTCCTTTTGCATGCTGACTCATAATTATCCTCAGTTTTGCTAAATATCTATCAAAGAGTCAAGATAACACAAAATAAAAATTTGTTTTGAGGAAAGATTTTTTCTTTTTCTGAACCCATTCCTATAATCTTTGTGAACAGCAAGAGATAAAGGAAAAATGAATAGAGGGGAAAAGCGCTGTCATTTACCAAGATTTTCTATCTGCATTCAGATGCAGCATATTTTTTAATTGTCACATACTTGGTTTTCAAAAGCCATGCCATTTCCAGATTTCACTGTAAAAATTTCCAAATGCTCTAACTATTGTTTAGTTATTACAGTGTTATTATAGGTAGTTAGTGAAATGATCATGTTACATTCTTACTTCAAAACTGTTCGGGGAAAAAGCCTCTCATCTTCATTCCAAAGCTTTTAGGGCATTTTTTTTCCGTATAGGAAGTCAGACACAGCAAAATATAAAATGCATGAGGAAATGTAGAGTACTATACAGAAGAATCCTTCATTGGCAGTGAGATGAACTGGATAATCTAATCGGTCATTTTAATTTCTAACATCTATTATAACATTTGGGATCATATTTATGTGCACAAAGAGTGGTGTGACTTACATGATGTACTGTCTTTTTAGTTTTCAAAACTGGCATATCTAGCTGTGGACAGAATTATCTTCTGCTAACATTGTCATACTCAGATGAATATAATCATGTTTGAACCCATTCTTTTGTCTTTTCACTCGTGCTTCCTTTGTCATTTTTGTTCATTCAATGGGCCTCATTCTGGCTTTCAAATTCAAAGCATTCTCCCTCATACATTATTTTCCTGTTGCACGATATGCATGAACCTGGAATGTCAGTGAAATATTTTCAAAAGCTCTCAGTAGTGGCCCAAAACTACTCCCACAGAAGCCAATGGGAGTTTTACCATTGATTTCAGTGGGATCAGAGTTAGGCCAGCGCAGAGCACTTTTTAAAATCCCACTGTAACTGTGCTATTTACAGTCAGTAAAGTGGCTGTTACTACAAGGGAATTCAACCCTTCTAGGCACAAAGCAAGGAGCACAATTTTCACACACATCTGCACCTATAAAGGGAACTACAGTGGAGAGGGAGTTCACATGTGGAAGAGTGGTAAAGCTCCTGCATCTGCCCTCCTTCAGGAGAAAGCAGCTTTAAAATTCAGCCAATGTGTCAAAGGAGAACTGCCAGCAGCAGCTCCATTATCTCCTAGCTAGCCTGCTCCCACCGAGTCCCAACTCCAGATCCCATGGCAGGGTAAAGGTTGTTGGCAACTTCTCCCCATGTACTTCCACTCCATGTAGCATTACTGTTGTCAAAGGCTTGCAACCTGGGCAGTGTGGAATGAATGTGGGCCACATGACTGGACTGCAATGTACATGTATTTGAAGAGAAAAATATAAGGACTTCATCTTTACTGAGATACATCAAAATATTAACAAGATTCATGTTTCCCTAAACTGTTGTGACTCAACATGTGTATATTTTTTCCACATAACACTTAACTTACAATATTTGTCATAATTCCTCATATCCTATTTTGATCCTAATAATCAAAACCATAAAGTACCTGATAGATTTATTATCACATTTCAAAGTCATTTCCAGTCTCCAGAAATTAAGCCAGTTTAATTTCTCTCTCAGACAGCATCTTATTGGCTACATCAAGAGAACCAATGCATTCTTCCAAAAGCCTATTAAATGTATATCACTCTCATGAGGAACTCTCATTAATGTCAGTGTAAGTGTTTTCCCCAAACACAGAGTTACTATATATCCCAAAATGGGTCCACATTGACTGGGGGTGTTTTAATAATTCTATCTATATTTAGTAAACTCTGCTTTCTTTTAGGATACCTTTTGGTTGTGATGTATATGATGGGTGTATTTGGAGGACAGAAGAGTTTTTGCAGGTAAACAGAGGTCAGATTCTGCTGTTCTGAGTCCTAATTCAGTGCCTTAACCGTAAAGCTATTCTTCTTCTGGGGAAGTTTGTTATTTGTACTAATTGTTTTGTGACTATGGGAAACAAATAAGCTTTTGAAAACTTAGTAAGGTCACCTACTCTTTGAAGGAATCATACTGATGGCAAGTTTTTCAGAACTGATGATACAATGTCATTTGCATGAGAAGTAAATCAGTGATGAAAAACATAGCATCTAATTGTTGCTGTACCTTAAAAAAATGAAGAGGTAAGTCATGCAGTCTATAATGTTGGAACCAAATATCCTAACGCTCCTACAGTGCAGAATAATCACAATCATTGGAGAATACATTTGTAACTCAGCTCCAAAACTGGAGGGGAAAAAAAGGACTGAAATTATCAGACCACATGCATACATTATAGTTATCTAGATTCTAGACATGTGGTGGTTGGTTGGTTGTTTTTTAATCTACAAAGAGACATTTTAAGTCTGACACAAGTTTCTAATTTTTTTTCTAAAAACAAAAGGAACATGCTGCAGGAATTGGCATAATGTATAAGAAACAGAGTCAGTCCTAATATGTGCCACATCCACTGTGGCGCTTCTGAAACCAAAGTCTAGTTGGAGGTAGTGTACGGACAAAAAGCCTAAAGAGAAATGCTGTATGATGCAAGAAGACACAGTGGGAGGCAAGGTGATGCAGAGGAGTCAGCTGAAGTTTATGGTAACTGAAGTAAAGCTGATGTGTTTTGAGAACTGAGAAAGCCTAGTTAAAGAAAACTCATGCTACCAATAATTTGAAGGGACAGAAGTCATTACTCTACTCTGTTATTTTATTTCTCCAATAAAACTTCTATATCTGTTTACTTGCAAGACTCATCCCTGTGCTACTCAGTGTCAGCTGGTGGTCAAGCCCTGTCCTAGCACCAGTAAAACTATGCATGACAGCAGGATATTAATTTTTTTGCTAAGTCTTCAGTAGGTGAATCAAGCTAAGCCATTTCCAAAATGCGTGTTTGTTCTAACTCATATCAAGTTATCAGCTGAAGACACTGTATTATGTTATGGTTGATTATACTTACAAGTGAAGGTTTAGAATTCGACAAGGATTTCATGGTAGTCTGAAAGGCATTAATGTGCCACCAGAGGTAGGATATTCATTTAATGCAAATAGACAAAGAAGATGTAGTTCCGCAAAACAAGTCAGGCAGTGAATACCCACATTATTAATTTAGATTGCCACTTTTAAATTAGAAAAGTAGGTTCTCATATTTATCAGAAAGGTGCTAACCTAGCACTACTTCAATTCACTAAGCCAAGACAAGGCAGGAGAGATTCCGTGAGGCAAAAGACAAAAACAAAAAAGAGGGTAAAATAATGTTCAAAAAGTGTAACCTCAGGTACTATGATTCTTTATCGAAACCTGGTCTGATCTAAACTATTGAGAGATAATGAGGACTGGGCATCAAGTTCTCCTGCATAGTTTCCAACTAAGAGCCTATCAAACGCAGAATGATATCCACAGTGATATTTGTTATGTCCCCCATTCAGGCGAGCATGTAAGCATATGATTAAATACATCACTATTCAGGACAGAACTTAAAGTCTTATATACTTATACTTAAAGTTAAACACATTCCTAAGTGTTGTCCCGAATAATGATACAGTTTTATATCTGGACAAGTTTCAACAGCTGGTTCAGTACATCAAGAGACACAAAATACAGTCATTCTTAAATTACTGTACTCTTTGAAGGGATAATCATTAAAATAGTACCAGCACAAACTAATCAAAACAAAGATATCTCATGTGAAATATTGGCTATTCTTCATGATCCTTAATTGCAAATAATGATTTTTTTTAGCATATTACTGCACATCTCACTGGAGGGACTTGATATGAAATATTAATTGTATTCAGACACAGCATAATACTTTCAATAGTTTCTTCAAATGGTTTTAGATAGCTATGGATTTCAGCTGTGTTGCAAGATGGCAAATGTGACCATAAAATAATTTTTACATTACATATGATTGAATGATCTGCTACTAGCATTTCATTTCATGCCAGAATTGGATTAGCTTGGGGCATCAACACATGCCATTATTTTTTAGCTAATGAGAAAGAAAGAGTGAGGAAATATTTTTTTTCCACAAAAACTCAAATCTGTCTGTGTAACTAGGCATTTCCAGTGTAACCCCTACAATATATTGTTATGACTCCTAGCTGTCACTTTTGAAAATTGACACTTGACTTATTTAAAGGACATGACATGTTTCTGCATTAAAAGAGCTTTTCATACATTCAAGTTGGAAAGCACAGCCTTGGGTTGCTTCCTGGTATATAAGATATTTTGTTCATTTGAAAGTTTTCTCTCTGTGTTTTTTAAGTGTAATATTGAAATTAGCCATACTTTCTAGTACCAGAGATCTTTCTTAGAGAACTGTAGAAATGTTGGACTGGAAGGGATCTTGACAGGTCATCTACTGTATCATCTTAAAGCTAACCTTTTCATTACATTTTCTGATTATGAAAATCTTACATTGAGAGAATGTTAAAGTTGTGAGTGTTACACCAGAATAACTCTCAGTAAGAAGTATATTTCACTAGTCAAACCTTTTGACCTAGTTTGTGTAATAACTTAGAATCCATGGAAAGGTAACTGAGCCATAGGATGTCTTTGTACAATCTCCAGGGCTGTCCTTACCATGAGGCGAACTGAGGCAGCCGCCTCAGGTGCCAGACTGTGGTGGGGCGCCACTAGGACCTAGAGAGTAGAAAATTGTATCTGCTTCTGGTGCATATGTATTCTTTCTGCTCTAGATGCACAGAGATGGTGGAGTGCTGTGCTGGAGGAAGGAGGGCACAAGAGACATAACAGGCAGGCAGGAGAAAAGGTGAGAGGGAATAACAGAAAGCAGCAGAGGCTGCAGGGAGAGAGAGAGGAGGAGGAGCTTCTTATGTACCTCTCTAGCACCCCCAGGAGCCTGGAATGATTAACATCAGCTTCTCAGGGAGCTTCCTGTTTCCTGCTGCTTCCCTGAACCCACTTGAGGAGAACACGCAGTCAACTAAAGTAGTAGGAGCCAGTTAGGCCCTTAAGACACTGATCTCTTCCCTCACTCAGGCCCTGCTACCAACCTGCTTATTTGTTCCCTTCAATTGCATGTTGAGAGCCACTATAGCTGGCACAGAACAGCTGTCAAAAGTGAAAGAAGAAAACACCCCTCAGGGGCAATATTCAGAAAAAGAAATAAAGCAAAGGAAGCTTGTCTATCTAAGCAGGAAGGAGCTCTCCTGAGATACATAGACATAAATGTTCATGGTGAGCCTTCCGGCCCCAGTGAGGATGTGAGTGGTGAGAAGATGCCTGATCTCCCAGTTAGTCAGAGTGCAGGTGACTTGGCAGCTACTGCAGGATCCATATCTCCATCTCAAATGGATGTAACCATGCACATTCCTGAAGAAAAGTGTAGATCAGAGAAGAGTGTAGTGGAGGTGCAAGAAACAGCTGCTGCTGAGTTTAGTTCCTTAAGTCTAGATGATCCAGGACTGTGGACCCACTTGAGCAGTAGCCTGAGGGACTTCCTTGTACTGCATGGGCCACAGCAAGTGAAAAACTTCATGTTCCCCAAAGACAATGAAAATAGAACACAGCGCACAGTCAACCTGTGGAAATCCTTGCCTGAGGAGGCTGTGAAGGCTAGGACTATAACAGGGTTTAAAAGAGAACTGGATAAATTCATGGACATGAAGTCCATTAATGGCTATTAACCAGGATGAGTAAGGAATGGTGTCCTTAGCCTCTGTTTGTCAGAGGGGGGTGATGGATGGCAGGAGAGTGATCACTTGATCATTACCTGTTAGGTCCACTCACTCCGGGTCACCTGGCATTGGCCACTGTCGGCGGACAGGATACTGGGCTCAATGGACCTTTGGTCTGACCCAGTAGGGCCTTTCTTATGTTCTAGAAGTTTCCATCCAACACATTACTGGCGTGAAATCCCCAGTGGTGATAAAATGGAGAGGCCATGGCTTATGTACTCAAAACCCAGAATGCTGCATGCTGTTTTTGTTGCAAACTCTTCCAGTCTAATGTTCCAGCTACATTGGGTTCTACAGGAACAAAGAACTGGAAAAATCTGGCTAGAAATCTGGCATGCCATGAGAAGGCAGCAAATCACCAGAGAGCATTCCATAGGTGGAAAGAGCTTGAGATGAGACTAACGCTAAAGGCCACCATAGAAGATCAGCATCAAGAAAAGATTTCATCAGAGTCTCTTTACTGGCAAAATGTTCTGAAAAGGCTGATTGTCATTGTGAGAATGCTTGCTACCCAAAACCTAGCATTGCACGGCACTTCAGATCAGCTATATGTGCCAAACAATGGAAACTTCCTTAAAACTGTGGAGCTGGTGATTGAATTTGATGCTGTACTCCAGAAGCATCTAAGAAGAGTCACCACCCAAGAAATGTACACACACCACTACCTCGGAAAAAAGTTCAAAATGAGATCATACAGTTACTGGCAACAAAAGTCAAACAGAAGATTGTGACAGATCTGAAGTCAGCAAGATATTACTCTGTTATTCTGGACTGCACACCTGACATCAGCCATATGGAACAAATGACTTTAATTATGTGTATTGTAACAACAACAGAACCTAGTGAAAAAGTCCCTGCAATGGTGACTGTCAGAAAGCATTTTCTAGAATTTATTGACATTGATGATACTACAGGAGCTGGTATGAAAAATGTGCTTCTTAAAAAGCTGGAAAATACAGGAATTGAGATAGCTGACATGAGAGGTCAGGGCTACGATAATGGTGCCAACATGAGAGGAAAGAACAGAGGAGTGCAGACATGGCTCCAAGAGTTAAACCCTCAAGCTTTCTTTTTTTGGTCCCATGCAGTTCTCATTCATTGAATTACTTTTAAAAATTCAGCAGCCTCACTAGAAGCTGTTGCTGCATCACTGACCACCAAGTTCAAAGCATCTATGTATTTTTCTATACATCAACTCATCGATGGCAAATTTTGAAGTCAAGTGGGGGCGATAAAGCCTATCAAACACCAAATTGGGAAGATAGATATGCCATAGCTGCCATTATGGAGGATAATACTATGGCAGGAACTGTTCGTGGGAGAAGAGTGGCAGAGGGAAATGGAATCACCAGAAACATACATAACTTCAAATTTCTGTGTAGCTTAGTGTTGTGGCATGACATACTGTTTGAAATAAATGTTATAAGCAAGAGACTCCAAGGTGTTGACCTTGCTATATCTGGAGCAATGGAACAACTGGACAAAGCAAAGTCATACCTACAGTCTTACCAGTCAGATGAGGGATTTCAAAATGTTTTGAAGAGTGTACAGAAGTTGGTAGAGGAACTTCACACTCAAGCTATTTTCCCACCCATT
Organism: Macrochelys suwanniensis; assembly: GCA_033296515.1. Classification (NCBI taxonomy): domain Eukaryota; kingdom Metazoa; phylum Chordata; order Testudines; family Chelydridae; genus Macrochelys; species Macrochelys suwanniensis. Next base: position 83,234,065 of record CM065779.1, read on the forward strand.
CAAGAATACAAGAGTCACCAAAGAAGACAACATTTTGATTATGAGACATGGGATAATCCCATAAGAGACCCCAAACAACAATTCAAAGTTGAATTCTTTAACCAGGTGCTAGATTGTGCAATACAGTCAGTTGAAGAACGTTTCATGCAGCTCAAGGAACACAGCAGTATATTTGGGATGTTGTATGATATTCCAAAACTCCTCTCTATACCTGAAGAAGACCTACACCAGCAGTGTAGGTCACAGTGTTGACACATGATGACATGTGCGATATTGAGGGTGAGTGATTTAGGTGATGAACTGAAAGCCCTTTCAAGATACATTTCAGCAGGATCAACTCCAAAGGCTGTTCTGGAATATATGTGCACAAATAAGATAACCACCCTCTTTCCAAATGCTTTTGTTGCTCTGCACATACTTCTAACACTTCCTGTAACCGTTGCCAGTGGAGAACGCAGCTTCTCCAAGCTGAAGTTAATAAAAACACATCTACGCTCCACAATGACACAGGAGAGGCTGGTCAGCCTTGCAACCATCTCAATAGAGCATGAGCTGGCCCAGACAGTGGACCTTCAGGATGCAGATCAAATCTTTGCAACCAAGAAGGTAAGGAAACAGATATAAAAATGCTAGTGTTTACTATGCAGACAAGAAAAGTTACATTTGCAGTTCAGGCGTTTGAAAGTTAAGTGTAACTTAAAGTTTTTGACCAAAGCATTTTATGTTGTTAGTTCTCCTTTATTGGGGTAGGTAGCAGAGCAGTACTATGAGAGGAGTAGAACAGGAAGAAGGCAGAATTGAGACCTTTCAAAGTTTTGGCCTAAGCGAGGGAGCATGGGGGCATCATTTGAGCTCCCCGCCTCAAGTGCCAAAATGTTGTGGGTTGGCCCTGACAATCTAAAAGGAAATCCTGACACAATATGTAAACCTTGACATTGTGTATATCATTTAAGATCACACCAAAACAAAACAAGAAAAAATAGTCTAGAAATTCTTCAGAAGTGGGCCTCTAGACAGTTGGATACTAATACAGAATCCAGACTATATTTTATTGTATATATCTAGGGCAGTTCTCTGGACTCTATGGCCCCAGACATTTCTTAAGACCTGAATCACAAATTCAAAGGAAATTGTAAACTACCTCGTGATATGATATATCACAGTAAACCTTCTTAGGACACAAGGAAGAAAGCTTTATATAAAGCTCCTAGTCATTAACAGAAAAGTATTTAGAAATACATTTACATTTTAAAACAATCAATTTTGAAATCAGCCCATCCTTTACTTTCAGGCCATGTCCAGAGTTTAGGATAAGTATTTCCTTTGTAAGCATTGTGACATCACAAATGATAGAACAATGCAAGAAGCTTTGCATTGAATCTTTAATTTAAAATCTCCAGTTCCATTTCTTTGAGATTCCATTTCATCCTCTTGTCAATACCATCATACCTGAAAAACAAACTATAATATATACTTATATGATGATAATATACCATGCACATTGTTCCACATGAACAGAACAAAACAAATTGCAGTCATGCTTCTAGGTAGACCTTCCACTGTAGACCAAAATATAAAAGGATTACAAAACAAACTCTGATAATATATCCTATAAATGAAATAGAGTAAAGAGGAACAATTAAAGTTTTAAATCGGAAAAGTAAAAGCTCCCTAAATATGTCTGGTATGAGACTATTTTTTACACTGAATATGCTTAGATGTTTGTTTGCATATCATTAGCCCCCAAATAATAAGGCCATCTACAGGAATGAAGAAAGGATGAAGCTTTGGGATCAAAACTAGAAACCACTCAAAACTTGACTGATTATGAAACTAGTGACTTTTTCTGTGGTTTGCTTGATGTTCACTTGTATTTCCAGCAAAACAGAAACTTTCATAAATATTTTTTCAGGTTTTTGAATTTTTTTTTTCATTTTGATGCAGAAGGGAAATTCAATGCATTACAGCTATAAATCCATTAAAAGCAAGAGGAAGACCAAGGACAGGATAGGCCCATTACTCAATGATGGGGGAAAGACTAACAGAAAATGTGAAAATAGCAGAATGACTTTTTTTTTTCAGTTTTTACCAAAAAGTTTAGTAGCAATTGGACATCAAACATAGTGAACACCAGTGAAAATGAGGTAGGATCAGAGGTTAAAATAAGGAAAGAACAAGTAAAAAATTACTTAGACAAGTTAGAAGTCTTCAAGTCACCATGACCTGATGAAATGCATCCTAGAATACTCAAGGAGATGACTGAGGCGATATCTGAGCCATTAGTGACTATCTTCAAAAACTCATGGAAAATAGGAGAAATTCCAGGGGACTGGAAGAGGGCAAATATAGTGCCAATCTATAAAAAGGGGAATAAGGACATCCTGGGGAATTACAAACAAGTCATCTTAACTTTAGTATCTGGAAAGATAGTGGAGCAAATAATCAAGCAAACAATTTGTAAACCCTTAGAAGATAACAAAGTGATAAGTAACAGTGAGAATGGATTTTTCAAGATCAAATTATGTCAAGCCAACTAGCTACCTTTTTTTTTTTCAAAGGGTAACAAGCCTTGTGGATAGGGCAAGTGGTACATGTGGAATATCTTCAACTTTAGTAAGGCCTTTGATACCTGTCTTGCATGACTTCCTCATAAACAAACTAGGGAAATACAATCTAGACAGAGCTACTATTAAGGTGGGTGCAAAGCTGATTGGAAAACCATTCTCAAAGAGTAGTTATCAGTGGTTCACAGTCAAGCTAGAAGGTCATATCAAGTTGGGTCCTGCAGGGATCAGTCCTGGGTCCCGTTCTGTTCAGTATCTTCATCAATGATTTAGATAGTGGCATAAAGAGCACACTTATAAAGTTTGTGGATGATACCAAGCTGGGAGGGGTTTCAAGTACTTTGGAGGATAGGATTAAAATTTAAAATTATATAGACAAACTGGAAGAATGTTTTGAAATAAACAGGATGAAAATCAATGACAAATACAAAGTACTCCACTTAGGAAGGAACAATCACTTGGACGCATACAAAATGGGAAATTACTGCCTACGAAGGAGTACTGTGGAAAGGGATCTTGGGTTATAATGGATCACAATCTAAATATGAGTCAACAGGGTAACATTGTTGCAAAAAAAAAAAAAGCTAACATCATTCTGGGATGTATTAGCAGGAGTGTTGTAAGTAAAACATGAGAAGAAATTATCTTTTCTGCACCAATAAGGCTTCAGCTGGAGTATTGTGTCCAGTTCTAGGTGCCACATTTCAGGAAAGATGTGAACAAACAGGAAAAAGTGCAGCGGAGACCAAAAAAAAGATACAAATTCTAGAAAACATGATCGATGATAAAAGATTGAAAAAAATGGGTTTGTTTAGTCTGTAGAAAAGAAAACTGCATGGGGGGGATGTGAACAGTTTTCAAGTACATAAAATGATATTAGAAGGAAGAGGGAGAAAAACTGTTCCCTGAGGATAAGACAGGAAGCAATGGACTTAAATTGCAGCAAGGGTGGTTTAGGTTGGACATTAGGTACTGGAACAAATTGCCTAGGGAAGTTGTGAAATCTCTGTCATTGGAGGTTTCTAAGAACAGGTTTAGACAAACACGTGTCAGGAATGGTTTAGTTATTACATAGTCCGGCCTTGAGTGCAGGGGACTGGACTAGATCACCTATTGAAGTCCCTTCCAGTCATGTTCGTGGGGAAAAAATCGCAATAGAGAATGACTGGAATAGAGAATAGCTCAATGTTTATGGCAGTTATCTGGTATGTGGGTTCAAGTCCATGCTCTGTTTCAGAGCAGAGTTTTTCATCCCCTATCATTCTAAATCAGGCAGAGCAGTAACTCAAACCTCAGTGTCCCATATCCCAGGTGAGTATTCTTAACCACTGGGTTATTGGCTATTCTGGGGTGGATCTCTCTCTCTCCCTCTCTCTTTATTCCCCCATATTGGACCCGAGAAAACTTCCTGATGAAATTATCATCTAAACTGATACACTTTAGCAAAACATTTTGGTTTCAACATTTTTCAATGGAAAAAAATACATTTTTTTTTCAACAAGCACTGTGCCAAGCTGTGTCAATTGTAGTAAAGCAAACTCATCCGTTTTAATTCACAGAAACTAGTGTGTTTCATGTAATTCTATCAAGGAATAACCTATGCTGAAGACAAGTTCCACAGTGATGTCCTACCTGCCATCATTTTTTGTATCAAGAGTTTCACATTCCACACGTTCTACATAGGGTGTTTGACTGGGATATGGTGTGTCCCAATAAATTGCAGAGGGAAATTAAATCAAGTACATCAGATGGGATCTTAATGTACAACTCCATTGAAATCCCCTTTTAAATGTTGGATCATGTCTTGTAAGTTCACTCTTCTTGGCTAGTGGGACTATATGAGTTATGATCTCATTAAAGAGTGTATCTGGAAAAATCCTTAAAACTGTAAACTCTGAGCCAAAAGGAAATGTAAAGTGTTCAAAATACAGGAACCAGTATGACTGGTGAAATAAAGTGCAGACCTCTGTCACATCTGCTGGACTCAGCATGGGGCATATATGAAGTTTATGAAACATAACCAGCTTTTACTCCCTTTCTTTTCCTCACATGCTTTGAAAGTACCCATGTGGGACTGACTGGTTTGAATATCACAGCTAGTGGATTCCATATGAAATATGTGGGATGGGTTAGGCAGGAACTGTGGAGCCAAAATATCTTCCAAGAATCATTTACAGCACTTCTATCTGCTTGAGATGGGGGTAAGATGCACCAATTTAAGCCATGGCTTTTCTTTTCTATACTAGGGGTTTATCCTGGTGCAGCTACACTGGTGGCTGACAATTGAGGAAAATCATCAGTGTAGATAAGTCCTTAGAAAGTGTCTTTTTTAAGAATGACCCTCTGTTAATTGCATGAACTTCCCTGAGTACTATTATTTCTAAAAATATTCTGATCCCGGGACTATTTTAATCCTACCCACTAACTTCCATGTCTCTGGGATTTCTGTTTCCTTGCTTAGTCAGAATTTATTTTTTCTTAGTCCAAAATATTCTGAGTCACAATTGCATTGTCTATTGATTTGTAATTTTCATATCTTCAGTTTTCCTTTTTGCTGTAATCTTTGGAACAAAAGTTTGTATTTTTCAATTACTGAAGCCTTGGCATCCAATACAGACAGAAGCATCCCTTAGGAAAGGATCTATTAATGGAGATTATCTATGTCCTATTAAGGAGGAGATGGAAGATGATAAATTACAGGTAGGATCTGATGAGAAACAGTCAAATGAAAAAAAAGTCCTATTCAATTACATCATGTAATAGCAGACAGCTAAAAAGAGACAAGTTTTTAAAGTGCTTATATGCCAATGCTAGAAGTCTAAATAATAACATGGGTGAACTAGCGTGCCTCGTATTAAATGAGGATATAGATATAATAGGCATCACAGAAACTTGGTGGAATGAGGATAATCAATAGGATACAGTAATACCAGGATACAAAATATATCGGAAGGACAGAACAGGTTGTGCTAGTGCGGGAGTGGCACTATATGTGAAAGATAGTGTAGAATCAAATGAAATAAAAATCTTAAATGAATCAAACTGTACCATAGAATCTCTATGAATAGTAATTCCATGCTCTAATAATAAGAATATAGCAGTAAGGATATATTACCGACCACCTGACCAGGATGGTGATAGTGACTGTGAAATGCTCAGGGACATTAGAGAGGCTATTAAAATAAAAAAACCTCAATAATAATGGGGGATTTCAGCTATCCCCATATTGACTGAGTGCATGTCACCTCAGGACAGGATGCAGTGATAAAGTTTCTTGACTCCTTAAATGACTGCTTCTTGGAGCAGCTAGTCCTGAAACCCACAAGAGGAGAGGCAATTCTTCATTTAGTCCTAAGTGGAGCACAGGATCTGGTCCAAGAGGTGAATATAGCTGGACTGCTTGGTAATAGTGACCATAATATAATTAAATTTAACATCCCTGTGGTGGGGAAAACACCACAGCAGCCCAACACTGTAGCATTTAATTTCAGAAAGGGAGACTGCAAAAAAACGAGGAGGTTAGTTACATGGAAATTAAAAGGTACATCACCAAAAGTGAAATCCCTGCAAGCTGCATGAAACTTTTTAAAGACACCATACTAGAGACTCAACTTAAATGTATACCCCCAAATTAAAAAACATAGTAAGAGAACCAAAAAAGTGCCACTGTGGCTAGACAACAAAGTAAGTGAAGCAGTAAAAGGCAAAAAGACATCTTTTAAAAAGTGGAAGTTAAATCCTAGTGGTGAAAATGGAAGGGAGCATAAACTCTGGCAAATGAAGTGTAAAACTATAATTAGGAAAACCAAAAGAGAATTTCAAGAACAGCTAGCCAAAGACTCAAAAGTAATAGCAAGAATTTCTTTAAGTACATCAGAAGCAGGAAGCCTGCTAAACAACCAGTGCAGCCACTGGACGATCGAGATGCAAAGGAGCGCACAAGGACAATAAAGCCATTGTGAAGAAACTAAATGAATTCTTTGCATCAGTCTTCACAGCTGAGAATGTGAGGGAGCTTCCCAAGCCTAAGCCATTCTTTTTATGACAAACCTGAGGAACTGTCCCAGATTGAAGTGTCACTGTAGGACGTTTTGGAACAAATTGATAAACTAAACAGTAATAAGTCACCAGGACCAGATGGTAGTCACCCAAGAATTCTGAAGGAACTCAAATGTGAAGTTGCAGAACTACTAACTGTCATCTGTAACCTGTCATTTAAATCCGCTTCTGTACCAAATGACTGGAGGATAGTGTGATGGGGCAAGGCCAGATGGCTATAAGAAAGTGGTGAGGAACCAGTATGTCAGCCCCAGGCTAAACAAATCCCTGATACCTTGTTAACCAAATGGCAGTTGCTCCAGGTTAATCAAGACACCTGGGGCCAATTAAGATCCTTCTAGAAAAAGCAGTGGAGATGGCTAGATTGGTTTCAGGTGTCCCAATCAATCAAGGGCTGGCTGGAACTAGTTAAAAGCCTCCCAGTTAGTCAGCGAGGGGGGATGTCAGGAGCTGTAGAAGGAGGTTGTGTGCGAGGAACTGGGAGCAAGAGGCACTAGGAGCTGAGAGCAAGAGGGTGTACTGCTGGAAGATCCTGTGGTGAGGATAAAGAAGGTGTTGGGAGGAGTTCGTGGGGAAGTAGCCCAGGGAGTTGTAGCTGTTGTGCAGTTGTTCCAGGAGGCACTCTAAACAGCTGCAGTTCACAGGGCCCTGGGCTGGAACCCGGAGTAGAGGGTGGGCCCGGGTTCCCCCCAAACCTCCCAACTCCTGATCAGACACAGGAGTAGTTAACCTGGACTGTGGGTTCTACCAGAGGGGAAGATCTCTGAGGCAAGCAAAATCAGCCAATAAGCGCAGGACCCACCAAGATAGAGGAGGAACTTTGTCACAATAGCGAATGTGATGCCAATTTTTAAAAGGGTTTCAGAGGTGATCCCGGGAATTACTGGCCGGTAAGCCTGACTTCAGTACCAGGCAAACTGTTTGAAACTATAGTAAAGAACAAAATTGTAAGACAAATAGATTAACATAATTTGTCGAGGAAGAGTCAATATGGTTTTTGTCAAGAGAAATCATGTCTCACCAATCTACTAGAATTCTTTGAGGGGATCAACAAGCATATGGACAAGGGGGATCCAGTGGATATAGTGTACTTAGATTTTCAGAAAGCCTTTGACAAAGTCCCTCACCAAAGGCTCTTAAGCAAAGTAAGCTGTTGTGGGATAAGAGGGAAGGTCCTCTCATGGTTTGGTAACTGGTTAAAAGATAAGAAACAAAGGGTAGGAGTAAATGGTCAGCTTTCAGAATAGAGAGAGGTAAATAGTGGTGTCCCCCAGAGGTCTGTCCTGGGCCCAGTCCTATTCAACATATTCATACATGATCTGGAAAAAGGGGTAAACAGTGAGGTGGCAAAATTTGCAGATGACGCAAACTTGCTCAAGATAGTTGAGTTCCAGGCAGACTGCAAAGAGCTACAAAAGGATCTCTCAAAACTGGGTGACTGGGCATCAAAATGGCAGCTGAAATTCAGTGCTGATAAATGCAAAGTAATGCACATTGGAAAACATAATCCCAACTATACATATAAAATGATGGGATCTAAATTAGCTGTTACCACTCAATAAAGAAATCTTGGCGTCATTTTGGATAGTTCTCTTAAAACATCCTGTCTACATGCAGCAGCAGTCAAAAAAACAAACAGAATGTTGGGAATCATTAAGAAAGGGATAGATAATAAGATAGAAAATATCATAATTGCCACTGTATAAATCAATATACACCCACATCTTGAATACTGCATGCAGATGTGGTTGCAACATCTCAAAAAAGATATATTGGAATTTGAAAATTTTCAGAAAAGGGCAACAAAAATGATTAGGGGTATGGAACAGCTTCCATATGAGGAGAGATTAATAAAACTGGGACTTTTTAGCTTGGAAAAGAGACGACTAATGGGGGGTATGATTGAGGTCTATACAATCATGACTGGTGTGGAGAAAGTAAATAAGGAAGCGTTATTTACTCCTTCTCATAACACAAGAACTAGGAGTCACCAAATGAAATAATAGGCAGCAGGTTTAAAACAAACACACAATGCACAGTCAACCTGTGGAACTCTTTGCCAGAAGATGTTGTGAAGGCCAAGACTATAACAGGGTTCAGAAAGGACCTATCCTCCAGGAATGTATCTAGTTCTATCAATGACTATTAGCCAGGATGGACAGGGATGGTGTCCTTAGCCTCTGTTTCCCAGAAGCCAGGAATGGGTGATAGGACATGGATAACTTGATGATTGTGTTCTGTTCATTCCCTCTGGGGCACCTGGCATTGGCCACTGTTGGAAGACAGGATACTGGGCTAGATGGACCTTTGGTCTGACCAGTATGGCTGTTCTTATGTACTTATGTAATTTACTACTATACTGCTTACTACCAAAGCACTTTTTTTCAGTAGTTCTGACCAAGTGTTATAGTCTGGGTTTATAGTGGTTCCCAGAGACGTGAAACCAGAGAAAAGTCTTGCAGAATCTGGGAAGAAATCTGCTTAAAGATCACCTACTTGTTTTCTGCTATTCCAGTCTCTTTGCTTGCAATAGCAAAGTACTAAGCTAGATAATTAAAGAGAATTACAGCAGTAAAGTTTGAAGCCAAAGAATTTAACAGGGGAAAAAAACAACACAAGTAAGTTAGCTCAGATGACACTAAGAGAAGTCTGCCATCTGGGCCAGTTTCCACTTCCTGATGAAGGTAATTTTAGTTGACTGTTAGGTTCCAACTGGAGAGGAAATTAAGAGAATGAGTATGCACCATATAAGAATGTTACACGGAGGAATAGTTAAGTGTATGCTGTTTTGTTCATTTCAATTAATTTGCTTTTTAGATAGCTATGTGATCTCAGGGTTTGAAATTATTATTTGAAACAGGATCTAAAGGCAGAGTCTTAGCATTTAATATAATAACTCTGCCTTCCAGCTCTTTTGGCAAACTCAAAAAAATTCATGGGATGAGTTAACTCTAGGCTATCTGTTTCATAATTGTAAATTAAATAGTTCTTACACAGGAAAAAAAATAACAAAGCCATTGACAAAGTGAAATGTGTCCCCATAATACACACTAATCAGTTTTGGTGCATTTAGTCTGAAATTTGATGTATACTTTAATTTCGATAGAAACCGGTAACAGAGTTTAACACACACACATACTGGGAAAATGTAAAGGGATAAGGCAGAAACCAAATTTATTTTCCAGTTGTTGGAATCAGCATACTGTATGTTCTAAAATCTTGTTTTTTATTAACAAACGTTTCTGAATTATTGATTATTTTTCAAAAAAAGATTCAACTGAAGAAGGAGTCTGCCCTTCTGAATACAAAATCAAAGGACAAAGGGTTGATTCAGTAAATCTATAGAGAGGGCAACAAACCAAATTATCTTCCATTTTAGATAAGAACTAACGTAAAAGAAAGGGAAAAAGAGACTTAACTAGGGATGGGTGAATTGGTTTGAGGGGAAAAAATTAAGAAACTCCTTGGACCTTTGCCCATTTGTAGAAGTAAACAATAACTCAACTCCCATGTTTCTTAAATATAGATATAACTTTTTTCTTCCTTGTTTTTAAAATTCCTTGTATTTCTTTATTTTTTATTTCATACCAAATTAATTGTTTACAGCAATGCTGTGTTATGGCCACTCAATTGTATGTCAGCATACATCTCTTTTATGAGCTAAACAATTAATCAGTATTAAAAAAAATGCAGTTAGATGGAAAAAATTAACTGTGGAGAGCCAGTTCAAGGTCCCCAATACCATTTATAAGCTGCACAGGGCATGGTGTGGGTTGGACTGAGGGATATCTGACTGTGCATTCTGTAGGCACTGTGGAGAGTTCAAAATGTGATGTGGGAGGATGAGGATGCGCCAAGAAAAAGAGTGATGTTCCTTTTAAGAGCTCCATGTTAAGAGCTGCAGAGAGGAAGCCATTTGCAATGCACAACAAGAAGTTTTATTAGTCCTGCAAAACCCAGGAACTATGCTATGTATTTTTGAGTGCTATCTACTGGCATTTTAGCTTTTAGTTAACTATTTACAGAACTCTCCTGTAACAATTCCAGTCCATTGATTTGAACTATAGCCATGTTAGTGCTGTACCGCAGCCTGGTTCACTGTTTCTTATCAAAGGATGGATTTCACCTTCCCAACCCCTACACTCTTCACCTACATAAAGCCCAAATACTCAGGTTTTATTTGGGTTCAATGGATTTCACCCTTAGTCCTCATTTTCTTGAATATATTCCTTCATTATGTGCTTTAAAGTTTATCTAGGCCTTGTACTCTCAAGGCAAATTATTTTTAATCCATCACCAAATTCCAGTTGTATGTACCATGCTGAGATCCTTCATCAGATTGGAATGACTTTATATTTGTACGCTTCTTATAAATTGGTTCTTCTACAGAGGCATAGCTATTAATTGTTTGCTGTATTATTTATATTACAGACACATGCAGGAAGACAGAGTCCCAGCCTCTAAGAATGTACAGCCTAAAAAGGCAAAAAAGAAAGAAAGATGTAACTTGGGGAGAAGGAATACAGCATACAGGCAAAAGGGTTAGAGTGATGAGTTTCTTTACTTTTTGTAAATACAGTTTTATTAATGTTTGTGATGGGACTGTAAACTCCACACAGGCTATGAAGAGGTTAACTTTGGAACTAGAGAGCTCCATTAGTCTCACCTGGTACATCTGGAGAGGGTGTGGTAGTCTGAGGGAGGAAATTAAATTGGGCAGTTTGGGGCAGTTAAGAGAAGGGGGCCCTGGAGAGAGGAGGTCTTGTATCTTCTCATGGAGAAGAGGGAGAGCAAGAGCCAGGAATAAGGGGATTCCCCCCCCAAAAAAAAATGCAGGAGAGAATTCGTTCCTGTTGTGTGCCCTGGGAAGGGGCAGGATTTGAGGGGAATGGCCTTGTGAGTCAGGGTCTTGTAAATAAAAGGGAGGACTGAGAAGAACAGGAAGAGAGACTGAAATATCAAGCCCTGTGGAGGACTGGAGGGGGGAATGGTTTGAGGATTATATTTTTTTTCTTGTTCACTGTTTAGAGAGACTAGGACTGAAGAGAAAACCTGGAGGGTCAGAGGGTATATATTATTTGTCAGTAGTGGTGGGAATTATATGGGACTCCAAGGACAGGGATATCTGAGAATGGGTGGGACTACAGCATGACCTGGATAGAGGACCCAGTTACCAATAGGTCAGATAAAGAGTGTCCTTCTCCAAGATTCTGATATTCTGTTAGGTTTCAAATAAATAAATAAGCAATAGGTCATGTGAACTCCATACTCTGAAGCTATTTGTCTAGATATAATTTCACTCTCCTGCCCCATACATCTGAATAGGTGCTGAGGAGAGAGAACTCTTGGCTCAGCATCTGTGCACTTTACAAAGTATGCTGCACCCCTATTTTATCACTTCACAGCTCAGAAAACCTATAGGGGTTGAGCTCCTGCATTGCCCTTACCTTAGCATATGCGCATTTTAAGCACACTTTTCATAAATCAACTAACTTAAGCATGCATACCTATTTTGGATAGCCTCCCTTATCTGGGCATTTCGTTCCCAGTAAATGGGACTATTCACATATTTAAAGTTACTCACAGGTTTAAAAGGCTTAAGTGGTTTCCTATATTGGGGCCCTTACAAATTTAAATAAAATTGTAAATTCTGTTTGCCTGTGGAATATGCAATAGTCAAAGCTTCATAATTCAGCTACATTCAGACTAATTTTCATATAGAACATTAGGAGGGACTTCTACTCAGTGTGGGCTATTTACATGCCAGTTTCTACCCACAGGTAGTTCAGCTGTAGAATTGCTTAAAAATATTTACAAGACATCTCTGTAATAGAAAATTTACGTTTCCCTTTCCTGGAATCAAAATGGCAGTACTGTCTTTGCTCAAAGTTTCCCAAAAAGGGAAAGGAAGCAAAGATTTTCAGCATAAAAACTGAAACTTTCCAGGAAGTTAAGAACAACCAGTATGGGGAGTTCAAATTGGAAATCTTTATTCTGATATAGAGGTTGCTGCAGTTCCTGGTAAAATATGGTTATATTTCTGATTATATGTATACATAAATGCACATGATCACACATTTCCCACAAACTTTGAAAAATCTAACTAAATAACCCCTGGAAGCTTAACCATTGTCTGCTTGCCTACAAACCCCATTCATATGTTTTAGCTCCTGTTCACCAAGGTGTGAGTTAGAAGGCAAATGAGACATGGAAGACAGATGAAATTCTCTCAACAAACCAGTGAGTTCCGTGAGACTCCATGTTAGTCACTGGAGTTACGCTGGTGTAACAGAGCAGAGTTTCTCTGTAAAATTGTATTCTTCTCTCATACCACATCATTTTAAACAAATCACATTAAAATAGTTTAATCCATGTATGACTTTGTTACATTATACTTTGCAGATACAATAGTTTACAACTTCCTTATATAAATAAGATGAGAACATTCTTTTCTATAAAAACTTGCAGAGCTATACTGTATCAAGTATTAACTTTTTGCCTCTCTTTGGTTTTCATTCACGCATCACTGGACCAGATTCACAACTGGTATAAATTGGTGCTGTGTTGATGTCAATAGAAATTTTTTGATATATACGAGCTGATAATCCGGCTTCCTTTATAAAAAAATGCAAAACTTTCAAATGATATGTTTATCTTTACTAAAGATTTAGGGCCAAATTATGGCTCCATTAAAGTAAACTTGGAATTTTCCTATTTTCAGTGGGACCTGGATTTGACCTACAGCAACTCACCCCCACGAGCATTTTATCCACAGCAACATCTCCCTACTCCTTCTGAATCTGGTGTCATTTCTCACTTTGTTTAAAAAGAAGGAAATCATAGTCGATTTAAAAGTGGAATTTTCTTTTCAATGTTTTCTTTATGTAAAAGAAAGTAAGAATTCAGCTACTTACAATGGTTTTATGCCATAAGAAGAACACTATTGCTCCATCAATCAATCCATATAAGTTACTACATATTACTGGAAGAGCTTGAATTGATGCAAACATCTCTGGAGTTGAGCAAAGTATCCTTTCGAAGTACCCAGGCAGCATACCCAATTCTCATCAGCAACAGAAGAATTGTCAATTTATAGAGAGATCACTTTTTCACTCTTTCCAATGTACAGTATATAAAATAAATGTTTTATGCTTTATAGCCTGGTAAAAATAATTCAACTCAGCTTCTTTAGCTTCCTCTGGTGCTTTTTTCTCATACTTTGAACTGCCTATCATTCGCTTTTATGAAGCAAAAGCTCATTTTATCTAAATTCTCAACACTTCTTAATTATGTTTCTGATTAACTGTATCTATCAACGTATGGGTACATCTGACAAATATTTTTTACTCTACTGTGTTGCACAGGCAATTAAAAAGGAAATTAACTGGTAATGAACTAGTATGTATAGACTATTCCTGTTAGCCAGTATCTCACTGGATAAGGTATCTCATAGGATCAAAGGTTGAAAAAGAAATGTGCATTTCCATTAACAAGCACATGCAAAAGTACGTAATATAATAGAAATGATACAATTTTCTGCACAGTATGAAAATTTTCTATTACCAGCTTATGTTATCAAGTTCAGAAGGGTGTTTGGAGCTGCACATTGCAAACTTCCATTCAAAGATCTACCCAAAAAGGCAGATAAAATCCATGAGACTCTAGAGCACATCTATACTAATGACTGTACAAATATCAATGTGTGGGTTTGTGCCATAATCCCCCTGTTGTTCACACTGAATCCCCTGAAGCACATGTCTCAAGGTGATTAGAGGGCAAGCGTGCCTGAGGGGTGAAAGTTCATACCTGAGGTGTGGCACTGGCACAGTCCTGTATTCTTGTCAGTCTGCAGAGTGGATGGAGAAAGGGGCGGGTACCAAGTCTTGAGTTTCAACAGACTGACACCCTCGTTCCCACAGTGCACTGAACCCTTTCCTGCATGACTTTTACCCAGATCAATAAACGTCTTGTTTTCATTGGTAGTTGTGTGCTCTTGCTGCATAGACCACATCAGAACAGCTTTCCACTACAGTCTTTACAGATCAATACAGGTGACAATGGATACAGCTCCAAGACAATGGATGCCTGCCCCACTAAGTATACCCCAGGGCTGATCAATGTCTGACTAGAATTCACCATCCTCCATGACTGGACAGGACCTTTTGACTGGAGCAGCCAGAATATTCACCTGTTCCAGGATATTTTATGGAGGCTGCAGCAGGCAAACATTCAGTCCACTCTGTGCTAGTGCTGGGGTGCATAAAGTACTTGAGGTCAGGAAGACCAAAAGACTCACGGGGCTCTTTATATCTTTCCCTTCTACATGGAGCTTGACCAGCTGCTGTCAAGAGCCCACAGTACAGAGGCTGAAGTGACTCACAATTTCCTCATAAACCCAGATGGCCTCATTGTCCAACAGAACACTGAAGGAGGCAAGAACAAGGAAGCAGGAAGCAGCCAGGACCCTAGAGGACCTCCAGAAGACTTTGAAAGTGAGGAGGAGGTTATTTTACACCTTTATCAGGAAGTCCGGGTTGCAAGAGCCCTGATGATGAGTCTGAGGAACCCCACACCAAAGCAGGAACCAGAATCCCAGACTCCCCACACATCTCCTCTTGTTGTGGTGGTGATAAATTCCTGATGCTGAGATTGAGGACATTTTGAATTCATGCACACTTATTTTTCCTCCCTGGATAATATGCTGTGCCTTGCTCTGGTCTGTGTGTGTAAAGTGTAGTGCTGAAGGCACTCCATTGTCATGACCCATCTCATTACCAATGATAACTTCTCACATAGGCCAGCATTTACTGGTAATTCTTTGCTCTAACCCCGTTTAGTTTAGTGACAGTAATCCCTCCATCCTGGATAAGATGAATATATCCTACTGGCACACCTCTCTGTCACAAACTCTACCAAACTACTTCTCTTGGTGCATGATCATACGCCTTCTCCAGGTCCACAAAGACCTCATTCAGTTGCTGTCTCTTTTCTCTAAACTTCTCCATGAAGATTTGTAGCACATGTATAACATCAAGCGTGCACCTTCCTGGCATGAATCCATACTGATGTTTCCATATTTCAACCAGTCCATGCTGACACTTCTCAGTAATATTCTCATACTTTCATAGCATGTGACATAAGATTCATTGAGCAATAACTAGCACACAGTGTAATATTGCCTTTATATTTAAAAATAGGCATCATAAAGCTTTTATGTCATTCCTTGGGCATTTTCCCTTCTTAAGAATATCATTGAACAACTTTGCAAGATTCTGGAAGCTTTCTCTTCCCAGTGACTTCATGCACATATGGAATCCTTACTTTCTCATGCCAGCTGGGACCCAGGACCAACACACATGTTTGTGGGATATGTGTACAGAGTTTACAAACCAGATTTGTCCTGAGTCCACGCAGGATGAAAATATTCTTCTTTATCCTCATAAATGTTGTGCAGTTCACAGAAGGTGATGATCTCATGAATGGTGTTTCTCACTGTGGCATTGTGAAGATATAAAAGATTCCATGAGAGGGATTGTGGGCCTTAAACCCAGTCCCATGGGTCTCCAAGCAGAAAGTAACAAAAGGAAGTTGTGTGACCAACTAGTGGAATCCCTGACGGGCTGCTACTATGGACCCCTCCTGCTAACCTGACTCCCAAGCCGTGCATTCCTGCCTGCTCCCAGTTCCTGCTTCCCTCCCTGCTCCTGGTTTCTGTCATCCTCTCCCATCTACTCCCATCCTGACCTGCCCTACCTCAAGTCATTCCTTTTTTTTTTTCTTTTTTTTTTTTTTGCCTTACCCCTGACACTGTGTCTGGCTCTGGCTCCTGGCCTGGTTCCTGACCTGGGCCCTCCCTGTTCCACCAGGTTTCACCCCATGACCCTGTGACGGGCAGGTCATATATGCAGCCTAGGGTGGATGCCTGATCTCCAAAACTGCTCTCTGGATTGCTTCTTACCATTGCCTCTGTCCCTACAAAGTCACCAGAGCATATGGTCTCACCAAATGTGGTATTCTCCTTGGCAGTGGGTGTGAGATATCATTTTGTTTTGTTAAGAAGGCTTAAAATAAAACAACTAACTCTGCTTCACATACACACTTGCTCCTTGCAGTGGGCAAACTGTTGGGATATGAGCACTTCAATGATCCCTGCAAAGTTCAGAAACCCTAGCATCTGAAAACCAGCTATTTCTGGAATTTTTCTTATGCCAACCACCCATGGGTAAACCACAGTGTTAATTGCCTCACAAACCTACATAACCATGAGTCCACCAGTAGAAGTTGCAACCCCAAAGTGGTTTGCAGTGGATGTATAGCTGTCTGGGGGAACCAGCTTCCACAGGGCAATAGCAACCCTCTTCTGAACCGATATGGCTTCCCTGAACAGAGTGTTATGACAGTGGAGGATTGGTTCAAGCTCTTTACACAGCTCCATGAAGGTCTGTTTCTTCATGCAGAAGTGCTGAAGTCACTGATGGTAATCCCATGTTTTCAAGCTGCTGTGATCCCACTATGCTGTGGTGCTTCTCCTGCACTAGAAGTGACTGTCAGTCAAAGGGCAATACTGACCATCGGAATATTGATATTCAACATATCTGTCCACTGTGACATGAATGGATTGCCATCGACTCTTAAGGTCAGCCATTTTCAGCATGTCAGAAAATGCTGCCCAAATTATATCCGGTATCATATCAAGTTCCTTGTATAAACATTTGTCCCACAATAAGGAACAGAAAGACCAGATCATCCCAGTCTTTCACCCAGCTTTGCATGGAATAAAAGTGAGGGGCAATGTGATCAGCAAATGTGTGAAGGCAAGGACCAATTCCAACAACACACCACAAAGTGTTCCGACAGTGTCTTCTTGTGACACACAGACTCTTGGGATACTGACCCTGAAATGATAGCACTAACCTTGTATAACAGTGTGGAAATGGGTACCGCGTCTACACAGCATTATACCCATATTCAGCACAGCATATGGGGAACGTGCATGAGCATGAACCCAATGCAATACTTGGGTATGTGCGCCACTGTAGACATAGCCTAATCAAAACTGATAGTTTTTTTCCCCTCACTCTATTATACCCAGATATAGGGCTAAATTATGCTTATTTTTCTTATTAAGCTAATTATAGTTAATATGATCATCTGTTATGCCTCTTGTGGCTAAAGTGAGTCGGACTATAGACATAAAATGGCCTGGTTCTTATTTCTACTGTGATCTGTTTACACAACTTTGGGAATATAAAAGGGCCTTACAGTGAGTGTAAATGTTGTTACATTACAACCAGTTAAATGCCCCGTAACACAGCAAGAGCAGTGTTCACCTGTACCCTAAATGTCCATAGTAACATAGTAACACTGCAGTTAAATAGCTGCAGTTGATCTGTGCCAGCTGACTTGAGCTTGTGGGGCTCGGGCTAAAGGGCCTTGTAACTGTGGTGTAGACATTCGGGCTCTGGCTGTAGCCCGAGCTCTGGGATCCTCCCACCTCACAGGGTCCCAGAGCCTGAGCTCCTGCCTGAGCCTGAATGTCTACACCACAATGAAATATCCACTTACCCTGAGTCCCGTAAGCCCAAATCAGCTAGCACAGGCCAGCTGTGGATTTTTAAATACAGTGTAGACATACCCCAAGACTAGTTTCACTAGAGTTAGCTTACGTGTAAATGAGAATCTGTCCCAAGAGTTGCCAAGTAAACACAATAAGGGTAAATGTATTGTTGAAACAGTGACCGTGTTGTGTTAGTCAAAATTGCAGGGCAAGCAATGCCACCTAAAACCAGATGCTCCAGAACAGTTTCAAAGAAAGATAGAAAGATAGGGGTGCTCTAGAGTAAACTAAAATAGATAAAAATAGGTTGTCTACACTGTTAAAAAAAGTATGCTCAACTCTAGTTAGCTAACCCTCATTAGCTAACTTGGTTAAATTAGCAGTGAAGACATGGCAACTCTGCTTTTAATTCAGATTAGCTGCTCAGGTTCAACTCCAGGTTGTCTACAGGCTTGAACTTGAGCTACTAACCTGAGTTAAAAAGACAAGTTGTGACTTCATTGTTATTTTAACCCAAGTTACCTAACTACAGGTTAGCTAATCTCAGTTAAAACTACACCTTTCTTTAGTGTAGAGAGAAAATAAAGTCACAGTATGTTGCCAGTTAAGTTTTGCTGACCTTCTGGTGTTCACATTAAAATATTCAATTTCTACAACACAGATCTTCAAAAGGCAGGATTGACACATAGTAATTAGGGCAACTTAAAGTGATCCTGTTCAATGCTATTTTTCATTCTGTTACTAATGGAAATTTAGCTATAATAGAAATATCAAAACAAATTATTCTTAGATAAGTAACTTACATAACAATGAACCATTAAACTATATTTTAAGAAGCTATTGAGGAGAAATTCTTGTCCAGGACAGAGTTTGACAAATGTGTATTTCATGGTGTGTGTAGTTCTGTGTGCAGAAACAATGTCCAACAAAATAGATATTAAAATAAACTTTCAAGGATTATTGCTTCCTAAATGAAGCAAAATTCCAATATTTCACTTGGGAACTTACTCAGACTACATCCCATTACTAAAATATTCACCCCCTCTCATTAGGGAATAGGGGCTGGGTTAATTGGACCAGCAGAGGAAAGACAATACCTGTAATGGGGGGCTGAGGGCGAGGAAAAGGAAAGCTGCTCTGAGGATTCCCTGCCCCCCTGCAAAAAAACCCACACTTTTAGAATGCACTTCGGGATTAAACACAGGGAGAGCAAGGGAAGAGGATAGATTTCTCCATTTGTTCCTGCTGCAATAGGCTAGTGTCACACCCCAATAGCCCCCTCCCTCAAGTCCCCTGGGAAGGCAAATCAGTATTGTATGTTACTAATGCTGTTGCAGGCATTGCAAAGTATTCTGGGAAGGGTTAAAGGTGTGAGTGTAAGTGAAAGGTTCTTTTGCAGGTCACAAAAGGCCGACAAAGGGAAGAAAGATGAGATCAAAAAATGGGTTAACTCCACTCTCCTGCTGGGCCCGAAATAAAATGCTGACTCCAGCAAGCTCAAGGCCACAGCACGCATCTGACTCTTGGCTGCCTGCCAAAAGAGGGGGGCTTGGATTCCACCCTGACCAGCCATGAGAAAGGAGAGTTGTTAAACGAAATGCAGGGGGTCATGAAAAGGAGCAAGACAGCAAAAGCTAGCAGGGGAAAAACATGACTGTCTCTCGACCCTGAAGCTGGTGTGTTTTGGGGAAAGCTGAAAAAGCCATGGAAAGCTGGTCTGGACTGGTACACCGAACATGGGGAACAAAGGTCTCTGAAGGGGATGCCTCCAAAAGACCCCAGGGCTTAAAAACCCTCCCAGGAGCAGAAGCAAGTTGGAGATTTGCAGCGGACCCCTGAATGACCTGTGCACAGAACAGAATTCCCGTCCTCCCTTCTGCTAACATTACACCCAGGCCTGGCCAGCCTTGGATGGCACGTGTTTGAGTATGAATGTGGGCTAGGGCTCAGACACTAACGCTTTTTTCATGGAAGCAGTTCCAGCACTCACCGCTGTTATTTTATTATTTTATTAATAAAGCTTTAAAAAGTAGTCATTTGGTGTGCTCTGGTATCTCTGCCCTGGACGGTCCTGTGGCCTCAGCCTGATCAACTGACACCTCCGGCAGATTGGTAACTGAAATCTGCCACACTAGGCTGTGGGTGAGAAAAGGGAGAGCTGATTGTCTCTCACGCCCCTCATCTTTTATTTAAGTCTCTGCCCTATATTGGACGTGTTTGAACTGTGTTTGCAAAATGCTGCTGATTTGACCAATCCGAGTTTTTAGGAGAAGGGAGGAATTTTTCCCAAGGGCAAGGCTGATAACGTGTTGGATGTAATTTTTCTCTCCATCTTCCTTGCAGTATCCTGGAGGCTACAATCTGTGTAAACAGGAAGAACATGCCTTCATTTGCACATCACCGCAAAAGCATCACTGGTAAGAGCTGCATGCCTCTCGTGGAGGTGGTTTGCTTTTTGTGGTGAAACTTCTGAGTTTTACTGCAAAAAGTCATTGGCAAGTGTAGATGCTTCCATGGTTTTTGCGCAAAAAATAAAGGGACTTTTTCTGCTTTAAATGGCAAGTGTAGACATGCCAATAGTCAGTGGGCTATTCTCAACCTTTCACTGTTACTTGGGCTTTCTCAATCTGTCTGTTCAATCTTTTCTAATTCTTATAAATGAAGAGACTTTGGAGCAGGGACTGGAATTTGTGGCTCCAAGATGAATGCCCTCGCCACCAGGCTATAGAGTCATTCTTATTTTCTTCCCCTGGTTCACTATCATTTGTCATCATGAATTACTATGAATTGCCACTGTCAATGACTAAACTAAATATGATTGTTGGAAAGGCAGATTCCATTATCTCTCTTGAACATTTCTTTCTTAGTCAAACACTACTTTGTGAATTAGTTTTTCCTGAGCTCCGAAATATTCTCCAGTACGTGAAACCAGCTACACTTCTCCAGGGTTCCTGCCTGATGGCACACATGGTGAGCTTCCAACATGTAATAGAAAGCCCAGATCATTTGTACTGATCAGAGTAAAAGGGGGCATTTTCAGATCAAAACCTATTAGAGAAAAACTCGTGATGCTGGTAAAGCTAATTATAACGGCAAAACATGAGTTATTTTCCTCCAGATTTAGCCACCTTAACTAACATTTTAATTGAAGGCTTGTAAATTTAAATTGAGCATACTACAAATGATGGGCAATGTCTTTGATCAACCTTTGCATGACTCTTCTCTGAGCTTTCAGTGACAAGTGACTATTTTATATCTTATAGATGTCTAGCTAAACAATTCAGCCATGACATATAATCAGTCTAATTTGAAAACATAACTATAATAAGACCTGCAATCTCATCCAGAATGATGTTATTAAATGTGTGTTTGAGAAATTCTGTTTGAAGTCTGGGGGAATGTCATAGTATTTAAATGAGAAAGCTATTTGTGTGGTTATATTTATATTTGTGTGATTATATTTATATAAATATTTACATAGATTTTTAAGGCTAGTAGGGACCAATTTATTATCTAGACTGACTTACTGTATATCACAGGGTATTACATTTCACCCAGTTACTCCTTTATTGGCCCAAATAACTTTCCTTTGAATAAAACACAACTAATGTTTGTGGTTGACTAAATCATATCTTCCAGAAAGGCATCCAGTTGTGATTTGAAAAAATCAAGAGATGGAGAATCCATCACTTCCCTTGGTAGTTTGTTCCAACAGTTAATGACCCTCATTGTTAAAAAATTGTGTCTTATTTCTAATCTGAATTTGTCTGGAAACTGAAGCCAGACATTAGTTCTTACTGCACCTTTCTCCTCTAGATTAAAGAAACCATTGTTTTCCTCTCAATCTTCTTTTTGATAAACTAAACAGATTGAGCTCTTAATTATTGCACTGTAAGGCATTTCCTTGAATAATTTTTGTGGCTCTTTTTTGTGCCCTCTCCCGTGTTTCAGTATCTTTTGAAAACATTTAGTCATACAGTTCTGCAAACATGCCTCTATACATGTTTACAAATTCATCACAGTCCTGACTTTTTTGCCTGTTGTTAATTGGCCCTAATCACAGATTACATTGCTTGGTAGCAAACATTACTCATACCCAAAAATGCTACCATTTGCCAATAAACTGTATGTGTGATCACTGTACAACTGCACCTTACTGTTCGGGTACACGTGTACTCTGGAACAGAAGTCATTAAAGTGAGGTCCACAGACCCCTTGTGAGTGTGCAGAGCTCCCTCTGTTAACCTAATAGTTTACATATGTGTGCATGGTGGGGTAGAAGTGACTAAATTTGTCCATAGTTCATATATGGTATAAATAAGAAATTAAATGAAGGAGGAATTATAAGAAAATATGAACCCTGTCTCACACAGTGAGCTGGATTCACAATGACACTTCCCTGAAGGCAATTAATATAGTAAAGCATACTCATTAGCTTAGAAGGAATAGCAGATGGGCCATGGTGCGTGGGATGCATATCTGGAAACATGACAAGAACGGGGATACAGAGGATATTGCAAACCAACAGTGTTTATCTAAATAAACAAATATATGGACAGATCCTCACCTGCTGTAAATCTGCATGCCTCCACCAAAGTCAATTTACACCAGGTGAGAATCTGCCCTAAATGCCTCAATGGATTTGGGAAACATAAAATAGACCATTGCATATGAAGCTGATGGTTATAGCCTCCTCAGAGTATTTACATCCATGTAAATACTTTTGTAGCCATGGATCACAATGGGACTCCTCAAAATAACCTGGAAAATATAACAGGATAACAGGGAGACAAGAAGTAGGAGAAGGACTTGAGGTACATGATATCAGAAGTGAATGACACCAGACCAGAGGCTAAATCACTACTCTGTAAGAGAGTCAGAGAAAAAATAGGCAAGTTGAGGAAAGTGCATAGGAACTCTAGCAACATAAGATGTTGCCTCTTGTACTTTAAGTCTCCTAAATTCTGACTATATAAGCTGGCTTGTCATGCATGCTATATGATTTTCTAGATATCTACCTTGTTGGTTTTAGTACAGAAGAAGGAGCTGTTTAGGAATTTCGCACAGGATATCTGCTGTGATAAGTGGGCCTACAAACTTACCCTAATTGTAAATTCAATTGTAAAAAGTGAGTGAAAGTTCATTTAAATTGTCACAATGAGTTGTTCTATAAATTGTTTAAGAAAAGATATAAGAAGGAGACAGACTGAATTCATTTAAACAAAAAGAGTTTAACTAATACCACTCAAGGACTGTGTTAAGATTATGACTGATAAACAAGAGAAGTCATCATCATCATTATCATCATGTTCCTATTATGCCTTTGGTGTTTAGGGCAGTGACGAAGCTCCTCCACTCCTGTCTGTTTCTGGCAAGTCTTTCAACGGATCCCCAGCTGTGCCCCAGGTTTTTCAGGTTATCTTCCACAGCTCTTCGCCATGTTGTTTTTGAGCGACCTCATTTTCACTTGCATTCAGGTGTCCATCTTATTGCTACTCTGGTGATGCAATCAGTTTACATCCAAAGCACATGACCGATCCATTTCCAATGCCTCCTGGCAATGATGGTGCTCAGATCCTCTTGGCTGCACTGTGTCAATAGATCTTGGTTTGAGATTGTTCTGGGCCAAAAGATATGGAGGATTTTTCTGAGGCAGGTTGTATGGAATGAAGACAGTTTGGACATGTCCTACTTTCTCATTCCCCAGCATTCTGCACTATAAAGTAGTGCGGAAAGTAGGCAGCTATGATAAATCTTGAGTTTGGTTTTGGTGTTGTATTTTGATGATTTCCAGGCTGCATTTAAGCTCTTGAAGGTGTTCCTGGCTTTATTGATTTTGTTATGGCTTGTTCCTGGCTGATGGTGCTGCTCAAGTATGTGAATATTTCTACATTGGTGAGAATATAATCCTATATCCATACTGGTGATGGTGAGGCAATATTAAAGGTCATGATATCTGTCTTATTGTGGTTGATTTTCATTCCAATTTGTTGGCTGAATGTGTTGAGTCGAGTTGTTTTTCCTTGTATATGGTGTTGGTTATGCGATAGGAGAGCAACGTCATCTTTGAAGTCCAGGTCTTCAAGGGATGAGAAGAGGCATTTAATGCCTCTTGGCATGTCTTCTATTGTATGTCACATTACCCAGCTGATGGCAATGTTGAAGATGATTGCAGACATGACACACCCCTGAAGTACTCCTGTTTTGACTTCAAAACTGAGTTCACTGTGATCAACACTGCATGTAAAGTTGAAATAGAAGCTTTTGATGATGATTATATGGAAAGGAATTCCATATGTCTGCAGAATGTGCCAAGGCTGGTCCTGTGAATGCTATCAAAAGCCTTCTCAAAGTCTATGAAATTTATGTAGAGTTGCCATTGCCATTCAAAGCACTGTTCTATTATGTTTCGTAGAGTGGAGATCTGGTCTGTGCATCCATGCCCTTTCCGAAAACTAGCTTGCTCTTTTCTGAGAATGGTATCAACTGCCTCATATATATGCTGGACTATGCTCTTACATAATACTTTGCTTGGCACAGAAAAAAGTGTGATACCACACCAGTTATTACAATCACTGAGAGTTCCTTTCTTTGGTATCTTCACTATAACCCCATTGGTCCACTCATCTGGCACGTTTTCCCTTTCTCAGACTGATGTAAATAGAGGGGCCAGGATAGATGCTGCTAATTTAGGATTTACCTTAAACAATTCTGCATTCAGGTTATCCTTGCCAGGAGCTTTCCCATTTTTTAAGGATTTGATGGCTTGAATGATCTCTTCCTTAGTTGGGGTGTATCTTGATATCAAGATCTTCTTCTGCCTCCTGTATGTTTGCTTCCTCTTTAGGTGGCTCCCTGTTCAGAAATTCTTTGAAATGCTCTGTTCAGCGCATTTCTTGTTCTTTTTCGGTTGTTAGGAGGTGTCCTTGTTTGTTCCTGATGAGTGTGTTTGCTGGTGTCTGCCGTTTACCACTGATAAGCCACGTCATTTTGTAGATGGTTCCTTGTTCACCACATGCAGCTGCATCCCCTGCTTGTGTTGCCAGATTATTAATATAATGACGTTTGTCCACTCTCACAAGGTGTTTGACCTCCCCGTGTGCCTTTCTATAGTGCTCGTGGTATTTGTCCTTTAGCTTCTGGGATTTTGTATCTAAAACTTTTTTCTTCAGGGCTTGTCTGGTTTCTATGGCATTTCATGTGCTGGGTGTAATCCACTCCTTCCTTCTCTTCTGCCTGTAGCCTAGACAGGCTTCATTGCTCTGTTTATAAATTGCTGTTACTTTGTCCCACTTCTTGTTGATCTCCTCATCTGCATTCCCCTCCTCTTCATCAAGGTCTGCAAGTGCTTGAAACCTCTTCTGTAACTGCAGAACGAAGGCTTTCTGTATTTCAAGGGCCTCTGCTTGTCAATATCATAACATCTATGTCCCTTGTTTGGTGGACCCACACTTCTCAGTTTTAGCTTGATGGAAGCTGTCACAAGGTGGTGATCACTGCCAACATCTGCACCCCTTCTCACTTTCGCATCTGTCAGAGAGTGTCGCCATTTGCTATTGATCATGATATGGTCAATCTGGTTCTTATCTCTGCCATTTGGAGAACACCATGTCAGCTTCTGAATTTCACAATGTTCAAATAGGGTTCCACCGATGTCTAGGTCATTCATATTACAGAAATCAAAAGGCTTTTCTCTGTTTTCATTTATAGTGCCACACCCATGTCTTCCCATTGCTCTGTCGTTGTTTGTGTTGTCCTTAACGACCTTGGAAGTAGAGGACCAGAAATCAATTAACCAAAATGTGTGTGTCAGATATTAGATCTTAGTGGTGGACAAGAAAATGAGGGGATGTGCTATTTCTTCAATCAGTCACTTTTGGGGTCCTTAAACAAAGAAATATCTGGAGAAAAACTGGCTACAGGAGCAATCATCATGGCTGCCACACCCACCGGAGCCTGGGACGTGGGCCTTCATCATCCTGATCCTGAGAGATGTCCTGACCGGACTGGGCTAGAGAACACAAATGACATTGTCTCCTCCACTGGCTCTGGATGAATCCCAACACCACCTGTGATATGAGACTGTCACCCTCATCCCATGTGTTCTTTTCCTTCCCCACCTTATTTCTTCTTTTGCCTAGCCCTCTCTTTTTTTCCTTCCATTTAATAAGAGTCTGGCTAGCTGACAAAGCTGCATGTTTTGCAACACTGGTGCTAGCCTGTGGCCAGAAAGAGGAAGCTAAATGCAATGCCCTAAATAACCTAATGCTGGTACAAGTTTGACAGGTCTTGGAGCAGCTGATAAGACCGTTTGCTGCACCTGTTTTTCTCCAGCAGTGAGGTTGCAAGTGAGAATCAACATGAGAGACAGAAGCTGCATTTTTCATCTTTGTTGCGCTTTTCTCTTCCCCTTTTGCATGTGTTCATCCTGTTTTATCTTCTAGGAAATGGGATCAAACTTCAATATCAACAGCAATGACAAAAGCTCCAGCCCATCTTAACTAACTTCTCTTTTCTCCACAAAGGAAAGGCATTACCATCTAAACGACTGTCACAGATGTTTTTCCCCCTTCAAAATATTCTCTGCAGCTAAAGGAAAAGGGAACAATGGATGCTGTTACAATGAAAGTGTTACTTAATATTTCACATTTTGAAATCTAACTATTTTTCCTTGTTCTGTACCTTTAATAAAAGGTTTCATAAATTCTTAATGGTGTGTTTGCCCTGGTACTAAGCAGGCTGATATCTCTGTATATCAACTCCTGAACCTTGTTTAAAACTGTTTAATGTTGGACAGTTTCAGAGTCATGATAACACCTTTGACTTTCTGGGCTCCTTCCATCTAAATTAATATAACACATCATAAAATGATGAAGGACTTCAACCTCTAAAAATACTAATTGAAGTAAGAAATATGGACCCTGCCTAGCTCAGAATTTTCCATGAAAAGACATGGAATAAGGGGTTCCTTCCTACGAAATGTATTGGTTTTAGGCTCCTAATCATGCATAGAAAATATATAATGGCCGTGGATGAGAACCGAGTTAACAGGTCAGAAAGCAACAGATAGAGTCATTCTGCCTCTTTTGGAATCCACCAATGCTGGCAGAGTTTACTTTTCTCTCCTGATACTCCTAGAGCACAATTTTTGTTGCCAGGCTGAACCAAATTTGAAGTATTTTTAATTTTCAGGGATCAATGTCACCAAACCCTTCTGTTATCTCCTTTCTATAAATAGATTTAAATCTGTTTAGTTTTGTATCATGCCCATCACTGCAATATAAATGCTTTCTAGGGTTAAAAATATACAGATATACACCTCGCACAGAGTAAAAGTTACCAAGAGCTTTGGGTTGAAAGAACCCCGAGTAGCAACCCCAAGTTTCACCTCACTTAAAAAGTACTTGCTTACAAAATCAGACATAAAAATACAAAAGTGCTAAAGCCACGCTATTACTGAAAAATTGCTCCCTTTCTCATTTTGTCTTTATGAAATTTTAGTTTCTCCTGACTTTGCTAGTCTTTTTTTATGTAACCTGTTGTAAAACTAAGCAAATATCTAAATAAATTGATGTACCCCCTAGAAGAGCTCTGCTTACCCCAAGGGGTACATGTACCCCTGGTCCAGAACCACTGCCTTGGAGGTTACTCCAGCCACTGGGCTGCAATAGCTTCTGCAAATTGGCCTCATAGTCTCTCTGGCTTAGAGGAAGAATGCCTTGCCCGGCACCTTTATATCTGTCTACCTAGTACTAGAGCTAGCTGGGAATTTTCCAACACAGTATTTTTTAATGAGAAAATATGGATTTGTTCAACTGAAACTGGTTGCAAGAAAGGGTTGAATTTGACAAATCTCTGGTTTTGAGAAAGTTTTGTAACTGTGAAAATGTCCCATTTTGACATTTTTGAAATTGTGTTTCAAAATTACTTTGTTTTGCTTTGAAATGTTAGTTAATTTATACTAAAAATATAAAAGATTGAACTAGAAACAAAACATGAAATATTTCAGATGACTCTATTTCCCCTCACCCACCTCTAAAACTTGGATTATCAGTTCATGAAACTTTCAAGGTTTTGACTTTTTGTCTTGATGTAAGTTGGGGGAAAAAACTGAAATCTCAGAATCACATGGAATGGGCAGACAGTTTCCTTCCTAACGCTACCTACCATGTGCCCCAGCTACTTGAATTAGGGTCAGAGGGATCTGAGCCTAAATATGTAAATATGTTGTTGGTTGATATTCCTCTGTTCAAGCCTTTCCTGTGATTTGGCATTGTGCATATATTGCATGTTTTAAAAGGTAACTTGCTGAATGACTTATTTTTAGCTGACTGTGACCACTTTTTTTGCACATTTCACTAGATACCATTTTCCACGTATATGGTGTGTACACAAATGTAGTTGTACTGCCTGGAGCACCAGCTTTCAGTGCATGGTATTTCATTTTGCAGAGTGGAGTGAGGTTACAATACCCATTATTTGCATATGTTGCTATATAGCATGCAACCAGTTTATCCATAGAACAAACACAGTATGGACAGGAACAGAACAAGACAATATGCCTCCATACCTGTTCAGGCCTTTGCCTCTTTTCTAGCAACAGTTGTCAACACAGCCATGAATTTGGGTGAAGGTTTATTGTGATGTGATTACATTATAGATATTTTTCTTCAGTTTATAACTCAAAACCACTCCAGTTTGAAACTTGACACAAAATACATCTTTCCTTAAGAACTTTCAGTTTCTTACCTAATGCATTAGTAAGATGCATTAGTAAGAAAAAAATCCCAGGTTAGGGCTCTTTTGTATTTGTAGAAATAAAATATGGGTATAATTTAAGAGCTGAAAAGAGTAACGGGTTAAATCATCATACAGCTTAGTCAGTCGTACACTATTTTCACTACTCTTTGTTGTTATAAATCTTATGTATTGGATAACTATAATTAGACAATAGTATATCAAAAAGAGCCAGTTTTTGAGTTGAGAGCTCTTTAGATCATATGATCTATGTATCTGCAGCTCTCATATTTTCCTATAATACGTACAGAAAATATTACACATTTAAAGTGGGAAATGGCACTTTTACCATTTATGAAATGTTTGTTGTGTTTGTTGTTGTGTCAGTGATGTCACTACTATATGCATGAAACTCAAGAAAGTACAAGAAATACCTGCTGGGAAGCTTTCCTTGATTCTCTGGAGCAATTTTAATGATAGAGATGTATTTCTATCATACTGCTGGTGCTTTTGTGATGCTGAAGTAAGCAAGAAAAATACTTTTTGGGGACATGTCAAATAACAAGCAATTCTGAAACTGGAAAAATCTTATGCCACTTCTTCCTCACAAAATGAAAATCTTCAAGGAGACCATGAAAGATCAGCATGGAGAATGAAAATGTATATGGTAACATCAATGGATAGCATAATCTGCTGGATGCATGTGAAGATGAAATCCTATGTTGTTCATTGAAAAGCCATTCCACTTGACCCAGTATTACATTTAAAAGTCCATTTGAAGTGGAACAAGCTCTCTACGACTTTACCCACTTTTAAGATCTAAAAAACCAGCCCAGACCATTCATCTGTAAAATCTTTCAATTCCCACAAGTTTCTCAGATCTTTTAAGCAATAGAAACTTTGCCTCTATTTACATATCAAGGGAATTAGCTTTACTTTACACAAGATTTAACTTGTAATACCACACTGAAAGCGAGGTATTGGATATGATGGAGTCAAAACTCCCAGGGTCAAATATATCATTCTGCCACAGGCACAATGTACAGTATTATTAAAAGTTGAAACAAAAGTGTTTATTGATACTAACAAAATATATCAGTAACATTAATACTATTAAAATAATGTCAATGTCAAATGACTAGACTAGGATGAGAATTGTGGACAATTACGTTTCTACATTTTGTAATACTGATACTATGAAATATCCCCCAGCCACCAGTTAGTTAGTTTCCCTTGCACTAAACTTTACTCTGTGCTAACTCTGAAAACACTCGAGATCCATGATTTAACATAACTTCTGCTGACTGTTAGGAGCTGTGGTGTGGAAAAAGTAATCATCATCCTTAAAGCAAATTTGAAAAGAATGTAGCCTCTTTGCACATCAAGTGGCACCTGGATTGATTCTAGCTAGATCCTTAAGGTGGTCTGGCTGGAAAAATGTAGAAAATATGTCCAATTGCTATCACAGAAGTGGCTAATAGTGGGAGTACAAATGCTAGGACTTGTGGTGTTGAGTACTATTATTAATGGCATGGAAGAATATTGGATAATGAGGGGACATAAATGTCTGACTATTAAACCATTTAGGTTGACCAAAGCTAGAGCTTGTGAGGAACTCTAGAATTATATAACCAAAGATGGGTTATATAACATGCCGGCAGATGAAATTCCACATAGAAAAGTGGATCATAATGCACATTTAAAAGAACACTTCAAGTTACATGAATATACGCTTAGGTAGGAACAAGCAAACCACATCCCATCTTTGCCCTGACAACATCCCCATGCTAACTCTGCACTACTGGAGGATTTCCCTACAATGGGGTGAATCTATTATGGTCAGATAATCCAGTTTAAGGGTTACTTTCAGCCAGCATTGTGGTGCAAAGGAGCCATAGTGCACTACCTGACGTGGATTCTTCTGACACCACTCTCATTGGACTGTTGTGAGCTGTATCTCTTCTGTTCACCATTTGTTCACTTCTTGTTCATTTATATACTTTTATTTTATTATACCTTGTAATTGTAAAAGATTCCTAAGTACTTTGAGTTTTAATCAGGAGTTTAATTAACTTGTGTGTGTGTGTGTGTGTACAAAATCCTATGCTCTGCAGCAAAGTGTTTTGTTTTAAAATGTATACTGTAGAGATATGTTCATCCTAGTGTAATTGTTAATAATAAGGAATCTCTTATTTAAGGGTAAATTCATGGTGCATAGCCTGAGTATTTCAGCTAGGCTCTGGAAGATCTCTGGAGAGGGGAGGGAACCTTCCTCCCCACAAATTACAGAAAGGCTACTCCATTCTTAAGACTAGAGTAGCCACTGCACATTTAGCATCTGGTCTCATGAGTGTGATAAAGATCTGTGTGGGTCTGACTCCTTCAGCCGCCGCCCGATAGCCAAACCCTTTCTGTGTGCTGCTACACAGGACACTCATGCAATCTAAGTTCAGCTCGGAGTGTGAGTATGCACTTCCTGCAAGACCTTCATGAATCTTGCTCTCTAGTGCATACAACTGCACCAGTTCTGCCGCTGCTGAATTTTAACTATAGCTACTGCACTGCTATTTAAAAAGAAAAGTTGCAGTCCTCACAAGCCTATCTAAGATACAGTCAAATGAGAAAAGGAGGCCATGTGCTTCCAGGCAGTTTCTGTATATAATGGAGATACTTTTAGTTGTTGGAAAATGTCATTTTGCTTCTTTAAGATAAATACTGTCCTCGTCCTCCTACAGCTATTACACTGAGAAATGGCTGCATTGTTTTGTCATACTGTGATTCATTTCCTCTCGCCAATCATTGGAGTTTTAGTCAGCTAGAGCAATTTAAGTTACCATTAATTTTCATATCACAGTTCTGCCAAGAAGTTCTGACCAAGATTAGAGGCTCTCACACTGTACATATAGAGAGGTAGAGACAATCTCTACACTGAAGTGTTTACACTCTAGGAAAGCAGAGTATGTCTTCACGTGTGGATCTTATTGCATTCCCTCTCACAGCACACCCACAAAAACTAAAATAACTTCTGAGTGGGTTTTCAGAGAGGCTGATAGCTCCAAACAAAGCAAACAAAGGCAGACAGCTAAATTACTCATCTCTTGGTGGACCAGAGTACAAAGACAGTTCATTCATTATCAAAGAAGGCATTGCTTGGTGGATTAGTTCTGCGACTTGTAGTTTTTACACAGTGTGCTCTATTATAAAGTTAAAGGAATAGTATTAGTACTGTATCACTTCGCCCAGACGAAACCATGTAACATTTAACCCAGATTTCCTTACAGTGGGTTACAAGCCACTAGAGACAGAACTAAGATCACTGAATTCTTTTTACATCAAACCACATGTTCATCTCAGATCAACATCCCCAAAATGGATTAAGATTTGAGTTTGTCTACCAAGAATTTTTCCATTCGTGAAAAGAAAAGCTCTTTAAAGATAGTTAATTTTGTGGTCCAAATGATTCAAGACTAAGCTTAACATATCCCTACATATTCAGTCTAAGTATAAAGAATGTGGCTTCCTCCATGCACCCATATAGGGAGCAAGAAGGGTAAGGCATGTCCTAACTCTCCTGTGCAGGTTACCACACTTCTCCAGATCACAGCAAGTAAGAGATGAGCAGCTTCCATGGGCCACTACCTCCCCTTCCACACAGGTGAGGGGAGAATGAGGAGTTAGGAGCATCCAGGGGATAGAGTCTTTACTTTGACCTTAGTGTATTGGCCAGCATAGCTGGGCCTTGCCAAATGGGGAGTAATCTGAACCAGCCAAAGAGCTCCAACAGATTGCTTTCCCCCAGAAGCAAATAGGGAATCAGAGACTGTATTGTCCTTGGTTGCTCTTGGGCAGAGCAGCAATGTATTGCCTTTTTGTCAGGGCTCATGGTAAATGCACAATCAGCATCTAGCTTTTTTAATTCTTTCTGATCTCAAGGGATTCATTTCTATAAGGATAACTCAACAGCTGGGTTCCATTTTAAAAACTGTTAGAAAGAAAACATGAACTATCCATGATATATGTGTAAGCAGAGTCAGGATGAGCTCCACCCTGACATCTGGTGGTGAGTCATGGCAAAGCACTCCAGGGGCTGATCCAATTTGCATAGGCACACCCACCCTGCCTGGTACGAGCCATAGTGGCCCAGATGGGCATTTTGGGCTGCTGTAGGATCCTCAGTTTTCTGTATTGGGGCAGGAATTTCTGTTATTGGGGCAGGAAGAATAAACTGTTATACTGCTTATGTAAATCATGGCCAGTGGAACTGTACTTGGCCTTTTGTCATGTTAAAGGGGAACTTGCCATGAACTAAACAACACTCGCCAGCCAATTGACATGGGTTCCAAAGCCCAATGAATTGAGAGAGGCTGGGGACAGGGGATTGCTTCTCGGCCTTTTGGCTAAGATCAAGCATAATGCCTGGTGGTGTAGGACCCTTGTGAGGGTCTGAGACACCAATTGCAGCATCTCTGCCTCTCTCCACTGTGGAATATCAGAACTAATGTTGAGTTCCTTGAGAGTCTGGTTTCTGACTGCTGAATTGAAATCACTCTGGGCTAATAGTGCAACTGAGCACTAGGGCTCCCCTAAACTACAAGCTGAAATCACTAAAGTGCTAACAGCCTTCTGAGCTGAAATCACTAAGCTGAAATCACTGAGCACTGTGTTAAGTAGTGGGGGAGCCTGAAGATAAGTGGCTGGTGGAGCAGTTGGCAAGACAGCTGATGGTGTGGTGCTGCTGGCAAAGCAGAGCAGTTCGTGAGGACAGTCGGAGTGGTGCTGCTGGCAGAGCGGAGCAGTTCGTGGTTGCAGTTGGAGCAGCTTGCAGGACGGCTGGTGGAGCGGCGCTGTTGGTGGGACAGAGCAGTTCGTGGGGACAGCGGTAGCGGCTTGCGGGACAGCTGGCGGAGCAGAGCGGCCAGTGAGACGGCTGGCGGAGCAGAGTGAAGCCCCACGGAGGGGTGAGGCAATCATCTTCACGCCACGTAAGGTGTCCCTTACCCCCCGCCCCTTCCCATTGCTGCCCAGGCGGGTGGCGTGTAGCACCCTGCAGATGAACTTTTGAACTCTGGGACTGGACTTTTGGGTTCATGGACTTTTGGGGACTTTGGGTGATGTTTGGGTTGCTGGACTCAAGAACCCAAGGGACAGGGCACGGCCCAATTGGCTGGGGTGGGTCTTGCTCACAGTTTGGCTTATAGAGCCTAGTTGCGGTGTTTTCCCAATTTAAGGCTGGTATCGTTTACCTGCTGCTATTAAAGATTTCTGTTACACTGAGGCTCTGTGCTTGCGAGAGGGGAAGTATTGCCTCTTTGAGGCGCCCAGGGGTGTGTATAAGATTTTCCCAGGTTACTGGGTGGGGGCTTGAGCCGGTTTTGCATTGCATTGTTGTGAAGGGAACCCCTATGTACTGAACCTGGCCCTTGCTGCTGTCAACTCATCCTGGCAGAAGGGTTACATTTTTGGGGGCTCGTCCGGGATCTGGGTCAGTACCCCTCGTAAGCACATCTTGGGTGAGCCATTAAATTGGGAAAACCCAAAATTTTGTTGTTGTCTTGATCTGTTATATTTGGAAAAAATTACAGTTTGTATAATGGCCCTACACTTGCTAGAGGATTGGTGCAAAGGGATGACTATTGACCCTAAGAACTGTCTTCTGGTGACGGGGGTGTCAGAGGCGTTCAATGAGGGATCAATAGAACCTATATTAAGGACATCCACTAAGTACCTGAGTAAGTGCAAAATGCGTGGGCGCATGTTTGTGAGGGAGGAGGGGGCTTTTGCTGTACTGTGTGAGCTGCCATCGGCTGTGGACCCTCTACAGGTTCCAGGCACGATAGCAGTGGAAGATGGTGTGTGGAGGGTAATAGCCACTGGGAGTCAGCCCTCACCAGCCCCTGCCTCCAATGTAGAGTTTTTAAAGAAAATGTCAGCCTTTTTGGGGAAAGAGGGAAAGACTTTGGCTGATATGCCGGGTCTGTTAGGCCTTGACCCAGGAGTCCCACACCTGGAGCCTGGTCCTTCACCTGATGAGTGGGTGAAGGCTTTGGGGAAAGCATTAGAGAAGGTGGTGCCACCCCACCCTGAGTCAAGCCCGTATCGTAAACTGAGGTTATTTTCTGGGGGTCCCACCCCAATACCGGGGGAGGAAGCATTTGAACCCTGGCTTGAACACACCACTGAAATGCTGCAGGAGTGGGCAGTGCCTGATGCTGAAAAGAGACGGCGACTAGTAGAGTGCCTCAGGGGGCCAGCCCTAGATGTGATTCGCACCCTGAAGCTCAGTAACCCTGGGGTCAAGGTGAAGGATTGCCTAGAGGCCCTTGATCACGCCTTTGGGAGAACCGAGGGCTCAGAGGATGTTTACTGCAAGTTCCTCAATGCCAGGCAACAAAAGGGAGAGAAGGTTTCTGGCTATATCCAGAGGTTGGAGAAATTACTACAGAGAGCCATCATGAGGGGAGCGGTAGTGGTTGAGCAAATGGACCGGACTAGATTGGCCCAGATTGTGAGAGGAATTCAATATCAGAACCCAATTCTTCTCCACCTTCGGTTAAGGGAAAGGCAAGACAATCCACCGAGTTACTCTCAGCTGATAAAAGAGGTCCGAGAGGAGGAGGAGAGGCAGGCAGCTAGCGAGGTCTGGGAGGCTCAGCCACACCAGGCGACTGGATCAACATCCATACGAATGCCCAAGGCACTGATGGTGACTCCTCAAGAGGAACTTACTCAACAAGTGCAGGTCCTGACACAGAAAGTGGCTGAACTAGCGAATACCATCGATTCAGCAAAGACTTCAGGGTACAAGGAACCCCCCACTACTTCAGTCCTGAAGACCACATTTGGAACCTCTGCCCCACCCAGGCGACAAGGGAAAGGACAATCCTTCTTCTGCTACCGGTGTGGCCAGGGTGGGCACATTGCTGCAAGGTGTCAGAATACAGAGAATCCCACGCTAGTATATCAAAAGCTGAGGACCACCTGGGGGAAGTCGGGAAACGGCCCCAGGGCCTGGGAAGGGAGCCGCCTAGGCCTGCAGGATTTGGAGGCTCCCCCAGAGAGAACCCTGCCGCCCGAATCCCACCAGGATTGATAGGACCTCGAGCGGAGGTCACTGTAAGGATTGAAGGGACAGAATGTAGAGCAGTGCTTGACACGGGATCCCAAGTGACTATCATATTCCAGTCTTTCTACCAGCAGATGCTTGGGCATCTGCCTATACAGCCCCTGACAGGGCTTGGCCTATGTGGCCTCAGCATGGATGACTACCCCTATCAGGGGTATGTCATAGTACACCTGGAATTCCCAGAAGAGATCGCTGGAGTAAGACAGGAGGTGGACACTGCTGCTTTAATTTGCCCCGACCCTAAAGGAGTGCTGGTTCTCAGTGGAGTCATAACCCTACCTGCTGAAGCCCAGGAAGAGGTGACTATACTTATTGCTAATGAAACAAGCCAGAGTGTGCTCGTAAAACCAGGGCAGAAGATTGCAGACATCTTTGAGCCTGAAACCATTGTGAGACCCCAGTGTGAAGCTGAAGTTCCGGCGATGGATCCTGCAAAGTTAGACTTCGGTGACTCACCGTTGACTGAGGAGTGGAAGGATCGCCTGAGGAAGAAGCTTTGTGAGAGATCCAAGGTATTCTCACTGCATGAGTGGGATGTGGGATGTGCCAAAGGAGTGGAACACCACATCAGGCTACAAGATCCCCGACCCTTCAGAGAGAGATCTAGGAGGATTGCTCTCTCTGAGATGGAAGACGTACGTCATCACCTGCAAGAACTGATCGCGAACGGTATCATTACAGAGTCCTGTAGCCCCTATGCCTCTCCCATTGTGGTGGTTCGTAAGAAGAGTGGGAAGATCCGGATGTGTATTGACTACCGCACCCTAAACAGGCGCACTATAGTGGATCAGTACACCATGCCTCGAGTACAAGATGCCTTGGACTGTTTGCTGGGTAGCCAGTGGTTCTCTGTGTTGGATCTTCGGAGTGGATACTACCAGATCCCTCTGGGAGAAGAAGATAAGGAGAAGACAGCCTTCATCTGCCCATTAGGGTTCTACCAGTTTGAACGCATGCCCCAAGGGATTTCTGGGGCACCTGCTACATTTCAACGTCTTATGGAGAAAGTTGTGGGAGACATGAATTTACTGCAAGTGCTAGTTTATTTGGACGACCTGATTGTGTTTGGAAGAACCTTGGAGGAGCATGAAGAAAGACTTCTTAAAGTGCTTGATAGGTTGGAGGCATATGGTTTGAAGCTTTCAATTGACAAATGCCAGTTCTGCCGAACCTCTGTGAAGTATGTGGGTCACATTGTGTCCCAAGAGGGTGTGAGTACTGATCCCGATAAAATAGAAGCACTCACTACCTGGCCATGCCCAAGTAACTACAGAGAACTCAAGACCTTCCTTGGATTTAGTGGCTACTATCGTAGATTTGTGAAGAACTATGCTACGATTGTAAAACCTCTGAATGATCTTACCAGGGGATATCAGTCCAACAAGAACAAATCTAAGACCAAGAATAAGAGGGGCCCCCGAAAGCCTCCTGTGCAGAGACACTATGGCCCCTTCGAAGCGTTTGGGCCACGGTGGAGTGAGAGATGTGAAAGGGCTTTTCAGGAAATCATTACTCGCCTAACTCAGGCTCCAGTCCTAGTCTTTGCTGATCCAAGCAAACCCTTTCTCTTACATACTGATGCCAGTTTGGAGGGTCTGGGGGCAGTACTGTACCAGGAAGTGGAAGGCAACCGTAAACCTGTAGCCTTTGCCAGCCGAGGACTGTCTGACAGTGAAACTCGCTATCCCATCCACAAGCTGGAGTTCTTGGCCTTGAAATGGGCCATCACTGAGAAATTTCGAGACTACTTGTATGGTGCTCAGTTCCAGGTGTGGACAGACAACAACCCACTGACATATGTGTTAACAAGTGCTAAGCTGGATGCTACAGGACAAAGATGGGTGGCCGCCTTGGCTGGCTATGAGTTCAGCATCCAATACCGATCGGGGAGAAGCAATGTAGATGCTGATGCATTGTCCAGGCGTCCGCAGGCTCCAGAAGTTGCTGTGATACCCACGGATGGAGTGAGAGCTATTTGCAGTGTGAGTCATCGAGAGCCACAGGCCCAGGAGAGCCTTCATGGATGTGTTGCAGAAGCTCTGGGCCTGCCCCCTGAATGCGTGCCTTCTGCTTCAGTGAACTATATTGCATTGGACCAATCTCCTTTGCCCATGCTTAATGCGGCTGACTGGCAAGAGGCCCAGCTGCAAGATGTTGACATTTGTGATACCCTACTGGCCAAAAGGGAGGGGCGAAGCCCAGCTGTGGTTATCCCACCTAGCCCCGAGGGTAAACTACTATTAAGAGAATGGACCAAACTAAAACTGATTCAGGGAGTGCTACACCGAATGACCACTGACCCTTTACAAAAGCAACGAGCACAACTAGTGCTGCCAAAAGAGTACAGAGCCCTGGCCATGAGGGCCCTGCATGATGACTTTGGACATTTAGGGATGGAAAGGACCCTAGAACTTATTCGTAGTAGGTTCTATTGGCCCCGGATGGCTGAAGATGTTCGCAGGAAATGTGAGACTTGCGCTCGATGTGTTCAAAGGAAAACTCTGCCCACAAGGGCTGCATATCTCAAGACCATCACCAGCACCAAACCTTTGGAGTTGGTATGCATTGATTTCTTGTCCTTAGAAGTAGACAAGAGGAATGTTGGGAACATTCTAGTAGTGACCGACCATTTCACGCGGTATGCACAGGCATATCCCACACGTGATCAGAGGGCCACCACTGTCGCTCGAGTACTGTGGGAGAAATATTTCTCAGTTTATGGATTCCCAGCCCGGATACATTCGGATCAGGGGCGGGACTTTGAGAGTCACCTTCTGAAGGAGATGCTGAGGATAGCGGGAATTAAGAAGTCTAGGACAACACCTTATCACCCCCAAGGTGATCCTCAGCTAGAGAGGTTCAACCGAACCCTATTAGATATGTTGGGGACTTTGCGACCAGAACAGAAGGCAACCTGGAGCCAACATGTCGCATTTCTGGTGCATGCCTACAACGCCACAAAGAACGATGCTACAGGAGTCACCCCATATCTCTTGATGTTTGGGCGAGAACCAAGATTACCCATAGACTTGTGCTTTGGTGTATCAGAGGATGGTGATAGCTATGAAACTCATCAGCAATATGTATCCCAACTACGAGAGAAGCTGCGGGATGCTTATCACTTGGCTACATCTGCAGCTCGGAAGAACGCAGACCGCAACAAACATCGATATGATGCTAGGGTACGTTTGCAGGAGCTCCAGCCAGGGGACAGAGTCCTGCTGCGGAATTTGGGTATTGCTGGCAAACATAAGATAGCTGACAGATGGAAGGCAATACCCTACCTAGTGATGGAAAAGCTAGGAGATCTGCCGGTCTACAAGATCAAACCTGAAGAGGGTCCAGGGCAAATAAAGACGGTGCATAGAAATCTTTTGCTCCCTGTGGGGGAGTTGGTTGGCACCCCTTATGAAATGGGCCATGACAGGGCAGCCAGGCAGAACAGAAGTGCCAGGCCACAGCCGCCATCCAACACGGACAACAGGTCCTCCGAAGCTAACCTACCCCTATTCAGCACGTCAGAGAGTGAGACTGAGGAGGAAGACATGACCCTGGTGTATCCTGGAATGAAGACAAGATTTCAGTCTTGATCAGCTGAGCCAATAGAGAGCTCCCCCTCTCCAGCCCTCAACCCCATGGCAGAGATATTTAGGCCTGTTCCGGGCACTCCTGTGCCACCGATGGGACCCCCCGTTGATGACGCCCACAGGTTATTGGACAGTGGAGAATTCCAGGTGGAGGGGGCCCTAGACACGGTGGACCTTCCACTGTCGGAACCAGAGATGCAGGGGCCTATGCCAGTAGCCGAGGGACCCTCACAGGAAACCTCTCTATCCATCACTCAAGAAGATGTCCCTCCTACCCCTGCAACAGAGATTCTCAATAGAAGGGACAGGGTAATAAGACCAGTAAAACGGTTAACTTATGACGCACCTGGGGTGACTAGTGAGGAGCCAATACATTTAGCACACAGGCTGGTGGAAGCTAAAGTGGGCTTTCTGAGGCCCTTTGGAGGAAACCAATGAGTTGGTATAAGGGGAGTGTGATTTGTCGGGACGACAAATTCTCGGCTGGGGGGAGGATGTAAGCAGAGTCAGGATGAGCTCCACCCTGACATCTGGTGGTGAGTCATGGCAAAGCACTCCAGGGGCTGATCCAATTTGCATAGGCACACCCACCCTGCCTGGTACGAGCCATAGTGGCCCAGATGGGCATTTTGGGCTGCTGTAGGATCCTCAGTTTTCTGTATTGGGGCAGGAATTTCTGTTATTGGGGCAGGAAGAATAAACTGTTATACTGCTTATGTAAATCATGGCCAGTGGAACTGTACTTGGCCTTTTGTCATGTTAAAGGGGAACTTGCCATGAACTAAACAACACTCGCCAGCCAATTGACATGGGTTCCAAAGCCCAATGAATTGAGAGAGGCTGGGGACAGGGGATTGCTTCTCGGCCTTTTGGCTAAGATCAAGCATAATGCCTGGTGGTGTAGGACCCTTGTGAGGGTCTGAGACACCAATTGCAGCATCTCTGCCTCTCTCCACTGTGGAATATCAGAACTAATGTTGAGTTCCTTGAGAGTCTGGTTTCTGACTGCTGAATTGAAATCACTCTGGGCTAATAGTGCAACTGAGCACTAGGGCTCCCCTAAACTACAAGCTGAAATCACTAAAGTGCTAACAGCCTTCTGAGCTGAAATCACTAAGCTGAAATCACTGAGCACTGTGTTAAGTAGTGGGGGAGCCTGAAGATAAGTGGCTGGTGGAGCAGTTGGCAAGACAGCTGATGGTGTGGTGCTGCTGGCAAAGCAGAGCAGTTCGTGAGGACAGTCGGAGTGGTGCTGCTGGCAGAGCGGAGCAGTTCGTGGTTGCAGTTGGAGCAGCTTGCAGGACGGCTGGTGGAGCGGCGCTGTTGGTGGGACAGAGCAGTTCGTGGGGACAGCGGTAGCGGCTTGCGGGACAGCTGGCGGAGCAGAGCGGCCAGTGAGACGGCTGGCGGAGCAGAGTGAAGCCCCACGGAGGGGTGAGGCAATCATCTTCACGCCACGTAAGGTGTCCCTTACCCCCCGCCCCTTCCCATTGCTGCCCAGGCGGGTGGCGTGTAGCACCCTGCAGATGAACTTTTGAACTCTGGGACTGGACTTTTGGGTTCATGGACTTTTGGGGACTTTGGGTGATGTTTGGGTTGCTGGACTCAAGAACCCAAGGGACAGGGCACGGCCCAATTGGCTGGGGTGGGTCTTGCTCACAGTTTGGCTTATAGAGCCTAGTTGCGGTGTTTTCCCAATTTAAGGCTGGTATCGTTTACCTGCTGCTATTAAAGATTTCTGTTACACTGAGGCTCTGTGCTTGCGAGAGGGGAAGTATTGCCTCTTTGAGGCGCCCAGGGGTGTGTATAAGATTTTCCCAGGTTACTGGGTGGGGGCTTGAGCCGGTTTTGCATTGCATTGTTGTGAAGGGAACCCCTATGTACTGAACCTGGCCCTTGCTGCTGTCAACTCATCCTGGCAGAAGGGTTACATATGTATTTGGACTTTGAATAATATACAAACACCCAAAATGATACCTTTCCTCTTCTCTGCACATTACTGCCTGCCCTCCCCCCTGCCCCGCCCCGCCCCCGATGTAGGGGGGGAAATTACATCTAACCAGAAAAACAGGCTGTCCAAATTGAAAATAAGTACAGTACCACGAGGAGTAAGACTTGAGAGTGAAATAGCAAACTCAGGGCTTTCATTGTACATCAGAATCTTGAGAAGGGATATGTTGTTTCTGAATGTAAGTAGATTAGTAAAAAGACTGACAGCCTTACCACTTTGGGCTGTATGATTTTATCATATTGTTCAAACTAAATAAGGTCAGGCCTAGTTATCTCCTGAATAGGAGATCTCCAAAGGGACTCCCTGATGCTGGAGAAGGTGACGCTAGTAACTCAAGAGGTATTCTTGCCTCTGGCTAGCTACAGAACAAGTGCCTTAGTTTAGTGATAGAGAACTATGCTGCGGGTTGTTTCATTTTTAAGTCCTGCTCCTATTCTTATAGAAGCCAATTGCAAAATTCCTTGTTGCTTAAACAGGAACAGAAACAGGCATTTAGGTCTAAGCCCGCTTCAAGCACATAGACTAAATACAATGCTGTGCACTGGGTTTCATCACAGAGGAACCCAGGGCAAAGAAATCCTACTTTACAGTTGAGAAAAGGGATGTGGAGGGAGAAATAGATGGATGCCTTGGCAGATCCTCTAGCCTTTGGGTGGTGTACGTGCATATAATGCTTTGATTACAGCCTATACATTTTATATCTTAGGAATTTATACTGCTACCCAGCAAGGTAAATTCTGAGCACCTTTCATGCAAAATAGGTTGGCAATAATTAGGTCCCTACTGGACTCCCTGGGCTCTCTGGTGCTTTCCCTTTTCAGGGTATTAAAAACTCTGTTTGGAATAGGGATGTTTCATTGATTTGATTGCCTCAGGACTTTATTTATTAAGGGT
This sequence comes from Macrochelys suwanniensis, assembly GCA_033296515.1. NCBI lineage: Eukaryota > Metazoa > Chordata > Testudines > Chelydridae > Macrochelys > Macrochelys suwanniensis. Next base: position 83,276,597 of record CM065779.1, read on the forward strand.
TTGGGCTTTTCTTTGGAGGAGTTTGTAAGGGATAGTTGATTAGAGGCAAGTGGTTGATGGGAATGTCATCCTCATCACAAGCTTCCTCAAAGAGGAACATTTTGACATATTTCCTAAAGATGGTCAGACAGGATTAATCTAAAGAAATGACCTTTGGAAGTATATTCCATAGCTGGAGCCTTTCCATTGAGAATGCTGCATCTTGGGCTTTGTATATATAAATGTGTACATATATTATTACATTTAGTATATGTAATACATTATAATATATATAAAACATTATGCATAAAATATTAAATCAAGGAAATATACTCTTAGTTTTAAAATTATGGAGAATGTTGTGGTGATATAACTCAGAGTCTTGAAATGCTTCTGACTTTCTTGGCCCTTGTCATTTAGCGTTCAGACTTAGATATGACACAGAGAAAGGACTTTTTGCATTGGTCAATGGTCTTCTCCTGGTGACAGACAAACATCAGGTGTCAGTGATGATAACGACATATGTATCTGATGTCTTTGATACTGTGGCTCATGAGATATTGTCATTTGAATCCACTATGACCCTGTGATGGAGTGTATAAATTCCACAGTGGCCAACAAAAGGGTTAACGGGAGCCTAATAGCCCAGTTAGCCCACCTTATTATGTTTGAAGGCCTGTCAGGCTAATTTCAGTATCAGACCCATCTGGGGAGGAGTTGGATGGTTACCATGAAAGGAGTTCAGAGCAATAGTGAGAAGAGACCCAGGGGTCAGGAGGCAATTAAAAGGTTAGTGTGGTCCTGATAGTTATGCTATCTGGCTGTACCTGGACAGCGGACCAGGCCTAATTAAGGATGAAGCCCAGCTGGGGCAGAAACAGGGTGATAACTATAAAGTAGGAAATCACAGACTAGAAGACAACTGCAGAGAATAAGCAAATAACTTTGTAATCACTCTCTGGGTATTAAAGAGGGAGAATTAAGATGGAAGCCTAGGGGGAAAGTGTTAGCCCTAAGATCCACTTGTAAATAGAGAAGGTTGGTGAGAGGCTAGGAGTGAAATAAAGCAGCTCCCAGGATAAAGCTGGCTGCTGTAATGAGCAGCCATGAAAAAAAGGAAGGATCAGGACTTCCAGCAAGAGAGGCCTTGGAGGCGTTCAAATGAGGAACTGAGTAAGGAAAATTTAAGAGAGATGAAAGTGGAAGTTGGCTTAAGGTAGTACTCTTGGATTCCAGGGGATAGCCTTGTGAGTGCTAGCCAAGACAGAAAGGTGAATCTAGAGGTTGTGGGGATAAGGCCGAGAGAAAGGCTATATAGCAAGAAGTCTGGGAAGGCAGCTGCAAGGAGTCAGATGGAGCAGTCCCTGGCTGCTGGTTATAGAGTCCTGTGTTGGAAACAAGTGGAGTGGGAGGTCCTGGGTTCTCCTACCAATACTGGTGAGGTGTTGTGAGGCCAGAGAAGGGGACAAGAATGATGGCGAACCCTAAGGGAAGGGTGTGCAGACTGTGAGGTCCCAAAGTTCAGGGCTGAAGACTAGCTGTAAACACACTGGACTCTTAATTGTTGGACATCCTGATACCCTGAAAGGGGTGGGACTAAATCATGATCTGGCTGGAGAGTTGAATTATGGGAAGATACTGTCACAGGGCTGGAGCAACTGTCAGCAGAGGGTGCTAGAGAGGAGGAAGCCTACCATGTCCAGCGACAATGTAGTGCACTAACAATGAGTCAAGTCCTATATGGTCTCCTATTTAAGTATTCAGAAAACCTTTATTTGGTTTTTGATGGTGGCTGGGGGCTGAGCTATTGTAAGCTCTTGTCTACAATCAGCTATTGCTTCCATTTGTTTTGTTTGTCAGTACTTGGTTAGGACCCAGGGAGTTAACCCCGCAAGAAGCTGAGCACCCTGAAACATTTGATAATATCTAATAAGTTACACAAAATAATAGGAGATTGATTCTTTGTATATAACTGTCAGTCATGGAGGAGTAAAAAAGGTAACTGTAAATTAGCCTTGATCAGCCAACGGAAACAACAAAAGAGTTTGTGCATTCAAGTGTAAGTCAGCGTGAATGTGTTTGTGCCATTTTTCTTGTAAATGAAAGGAAGAAATATGTGTCTCATAGGAAATAAAGTATATCCTGGCTTAGCTCTTCTAAGGCCTCACGCTATTGTTGCAGTATTTACACCCATTTTTGAGTCCTTAAAGGCCACGATTCTATTTTCATATAAAACATATCCCTTACATAACCCGATTTATCTTGTAGACAGGTTAAATTAATGAAACTACTGCAAATACTATACATGATTAGAGGAATCCTGAGCAATCTGATTGGGTGAGGATGAAAGTGGTAGCCTCCCAGTAATCTTTGCTGATCACGGTCTACTTTATCTCCCAGAAGGTGAAATTACAACATTAAAATCTTGGATTTTTTTAGTCAAATTTCAAACCAAATTGTATGCACACTTTTATCAGAACCTCTACCTCTTCAAATTTTGGGGTGTGGGAGCTGTTTAGTATTTAGCCTTCAGTTTGAAACCATTTCATTTTTCTAGCCACTTAGTCCCATGAGATGTTTAATTATTATTTTTTTTTCACAAAAACAGGGGTATTAGCTGTGGTGTGCTCACTAAATTCCAGTTTGGGTAACTACCTTCTGCCTACATTTCCTCAGCAGCTTTCATTAGATTTTCAGTTTCATTTAAAATCTTAGAATCATAGAATCCCGATGTGTAGAAAGAAAAGTAAATATGGCAGGCGACCAGTTTGGCTTAACAGTGAAATCCTTGCTCGTCTTAAATGCAAAAAAGCAGCTTACATGAAGTGGAAGATTGGACAAATGACCAGGGAGGAGTATAAAAGTATTGCTCAGGCATGCAGGAGTGAAATTAGGAAGGCCAAATCACACTTGGAGTTGCAGCTAGCCGCAGATGTTAGGAGTAACAAGAAGGGTTTCTTCAGGTATGTTAGCAACAAGAAGAAAGTCAAGGAAAGTGTGGGCCCCTTGCTGAATGAGGGAGGGAACCTAGTGACAGAGGATGTGGAGAAAGCTAGTGTACTCAATGCTTTTTTTGCCTCTGTCTTCACAGACAAGGTCAGCTCCCAGACGGCTGCACTCCGCAGCACGGTATGGGGAGGAGGTGACCAGCCCTCTGTGGAGAAAGAAGTAGTTCGGAACTATTTAGAAATGCTGGATGAGCACAAGTCCATGGGGCTGGATGCACTGCATCCGAGGGTGCTAAAGGAGTTGGCCGATGAGATTGCAGAGCCATTGGCCAGTATCTTTGAAAAATCATGGCAATCGGGGGAGGTCCCGGATGACTGGAAAAAAGCTAATGTAGTGCCCATCTTTAAAAAAGGGAAGAAGGAAGATCCGGGGAACTACAGGCCCGTCAGTCTCACCTTAGTCCCTGGAAAAATCATGGAACAGGTCCTCAAGGAATCAATTCTGAACCACTTAAAGGAGGGGAAAGTGATCAGGAACAGTCAGCATGGATTCACCAAGGGCAAGTCATGCCTGACTAACCTAACTGCCTTCTATGATGGGATAACTGGCTCTGTGGATGAGGGGAAAGCAGTGGATGTGCTATTTCTTGACTTTAGCAAAGCTTTTGATACAGTCTCCCACAGTATTCTTGCCAGCAAGTTAAAGAAGTATGGGCTGGATGAATGGACGGTAAGGTGGATCCTATGATTCTATGAATCTCAGGGTTGTAAGGGACCTCGGCAGGTCATCTAGTCCAACCCCCTGCTCAAAGCAGGACCAACCCCAACTAAATCATCCCAGCCAGGGCTTTGTCAAGCCTGACCTTAAAAACCTCTAAGGAAGGAGATTCCACCACCTCTCTAGGTAACCCATTTCAGTGCTTCACCACCCTACTAGTGAAAAAGTTTTTCCTAATATCCAACCTAAACCTCCCCCTCTGCAACTTGAGACCATTACTCCTTGTTCTGTCATCTTCTACCACTGAGAACAGTCTAGATCCATCCTCTTTGGAACCCCCTTTCAGGTAGCTGAAAGCAGATATCAAATCCCCCCTCATTCTTCTCTTCTGCAGGCTAAACAATCCCAGTTCCCTCAGCCTCTCCTCATAAGTCATGTGCTCCAGTCCCCTAATCATTTTTGTTGCCCTCCACTGGACTCTTTCCAATTTATCCACATCCTTCTTGTAGTGTGGGGCCCAAAACTGGACACAGTACTCCAAATGAGGCCTCACCACTGCCGAATAGAGGGGAATGATCACGTCCCTTGATCTGCTGGAAATGCCCCTACTTATACAACCCAAAATGCCATTAGCCTTCTTGGCAACAAGGGCACACTGTTGACTCATATTCAGCTTTTCGTCCACTGTAACTGCTAGGTCCTTTTCTGCAGAACTGCTGCCCAGCCATTCGGTCCCTAGTCTGTAGCAGTGCATGGGATTCTTCCGTCCTAAGTGCAGGACTCTGCACTTTATTTTCTCTAAGTGGCTATATTTCAATGCTGTGAGAAGCAATTAATGTATCATCTTGTATCTGCACTAGTAGTATGGACAGCATCCATAGCCTAGATTTGTATTCCAGGTCCTGAATATACCCTGTTGATGAGGTGTGCAATGTGGATCAACAAGTGATATTTTTTTTGTATGCAGTTTTTGTAAAGCGTGTTGATATCCTTGGGGATGAAAAATGCTAGATGAATGACGACATATGGTAGATTAACATTTATAGACATTTAAAATCTAAGTAACTATAAAAATATACTCACGATGTGTCTACATTGGACAGTTTTCATGATATTGAAAACATATGGTCACTGAAATAGTCATCAGCAGTACACAGAATGGATTTCTTCTTTTCTTTGGATTTCCCATCTGCCAATAGTTACCCAGGAAATGCAATGGTACTAATATGACTCAGTGTCATGCTCTGAGTAGCCCCTTTCATCCCATTCCTCTATTCAATTTAGGTAAAGAAATCTGACTAGTTGTTCTTTAATAGGAATCAGGCTATATATTTTTCCAGCTAGGCCATACTTATTCTGGCTTACACCCTCCTTTCCTGGCCAGCTTCTGCATTCTCAGCATGGAAATGTAATCATTAAAATCTCCTGTTTTCTCAGAGGAATTAAACATGTATATGCAGTTCTATGTTAGTTGAGGCAGTCCCAAGAAATCAAGCTTAAACTGAGGAAGGAGTGCAGACCAATAAAAACTGCGTTAGTCATTTGCTTTGAAATACTTTATTTTTCCTTTAATGTTTATTGGAAACACCAGCCTCTCCACAGGGTATATTATAATTCATCACTCATCAGCCATGTCTTGTCCTGGGAAGATGCACTGAGACAAAGGTTAAAAATTGTTTTCATATTTTTCTCATGAGGTATATATTAAAAATGCAAACTTTTATTTTAAAAGAATTGAAGTACATTGAGGGGAAGCACAGGACTTAGAGTCAAGCTGGAGCTTTGGTCAGGAAACTTGGGTTCTGCCATGGACTCCCTATGTGACTTTGTGAAAATCACATATTCTCTGATTCAGTTTCCCCAGTTAGAGAATAGAAATAATGCTTTCTTACCATGCAGGGATTCTGTGGTACTTAATATATTAATGTTTATAAAACACAGATTTCCCAGATGCACAAAGGGACTTAAGGATTCCAATGCTTACCACTGAAATGCCTAACTTTTAAGCCCGTAGGAAATCAATGGAACATCAATGGGAATGATAATGCCTGGGTTAGATGTCTATGCTCCTTGTGCGATACATGGGGAGAGAATGCAATCCACAAAAGATGGTATGCTAGGCAGGGAGTTGCCTAAGATAGCCAATGGGATATGCCGAGTGGGGTGTGTCCTAGGCCTTTCCCATTTCAGAATTAAGCACTTAAATCAAGTGTGTGCATCAGGGAGGCATCTATCTCTACTTGAGATCCACAGCTGGGAACCTGGAGACAGGTGGTTTAGATGCTTAAGCTGTTTCTTGCAAGAAGTAGTTAAGCACTTGGCTAACAATACAAAATGGCAGGAGGAGGAAAACAGGGTGGTAGCGGTGCTACCTCCCTTAACTCTTAATGCAGTATTAAAAGCACTCACCCAGAATGAAGAATGCCCAGGTTCACTCCATAATTGCCCTGCCTTGTATATTCCCCCTGAAGTTGTGGTACAGGCTGCTGTCAGACAAGATACCAGGGAAGACAAACCATGGTCTGACCCAGTATGGCAGCTTTTATGTCCTTAATTCCCTGCCTCTACCTGAGCATAGTAATGACTTGAACAAGGGGTCTCCCACCTCTCAGGAGAGTTCCCTAACCACAGAGCTATAGGATACACTAATGTTGGTTTCCCTCAGTTTCTTGTTGAAGCTGTTCCACTTTGGACAAATGAATTCTGAATGGGGTCAGATCTGGTAGGTGTGCTCAGACCACCTCAACTGGATTGGGCCCTGCGAACAATATAAGAGTGCATCCGCCTACCTTCCCTTGGCTTGTGGATTGCACAGGGGCTTAAGTGAAGATAGGTGTCTGGAGACTTAGAATGAGGCAGCAGTGCACATGCCCAGAGGTAGAAACACGGGTACTTAGAGAACATTAACAGTGACAATTTAGGTTTCAAGTGAGTTTAAGTGCCTACAAGGTTAGGGGGCTGCTAAGCAGGGGTTTTGTGAATTGCAGTGGTGCCTAAAATTGGGACTTAGGTACCTAAATCCCAGATTTAGGCACCTACGTACCTTTGTGGATCTAAGACTATAGGCAATGTAAGTGTAAAGGATTATAATCACAATAAAGTACTTAAAATGTGGTGGTTGTGATACATGGGCTTGACACAAAGTCCACTCTGGGCTTCCATTAACTTAATAATAACTAGTTCTTACATGGCATATTTCATCAGTAGATCTCAAGCCACTTTACAAGGAAGAGCAGTATCATTATTTCCATTTTACAAGTTGGGAAATGGAAGCACAAAGAGGTAAAATGACTTGTCTAAGGTTTCTGGCAAGTCAAGGAGAGAGCTGGGACTAGAACACTGGTCTCTTAAGTCCTAGTCAAGGCCTGTATGTGTTAGGTCAAGCTGCCTCCCAATCTTTTAGATCAAGTTGCATGTGAAAAGCTGAATACAAAATGTCCAATATTGTATTTAATGTCTAGTTAAGTTGCTAATAATGCAGCCTTCACCTGATGGCCCGCACATGTAATCCACTGCCTAACTACAATGCAAATCAGCAACATTTTTCCCAGCTTTTATGCATTGTTCTGCTTTTGGAACTCCTATTCACTCACATAAGATATTAGCTGTTTTGTTTTTCTTCAGATTTTACAAACATGCAGTAGTATATCCAATATGCTATTATTATGATGAAATATATAAATAGAGCAGCGCTATACATTTACACTGCATTTATTAATTTAAATATATCAAATGTGTTTCTGGCTGCAAAGAGTTTAGAATCTAGGAATGAGATTCTGATGTCCTTTCTAATATTAAATAGCTCCTTAATCCAGGATTAGATATATCGGCTTCAGTGGGAAATTACTCCTTTAGATACCATTTGTCATGCATAAAGGTTATTGGAATCTGACTATAAGCAAAGAGAAGTGAGTGAAAGCCCTAGCCTGCAACTTTGAATCAACCTTCCCTCCTCCACAAAGGCATTAGGTCTTTATAGTATTGGTCTAAACCCCCCGTGTCACAGATCCACAGGTGCGTGCTTTGCCTTTGACGTTGAGACACACTATGGGAGGGGATCCTTTTTATTGCTAGGTCATGAACCTCCATGTTTGCAAGAGTAAGCCATATGGCCTTACCACCCCACGACTGAGTCACTGACTTTGATACTTCTGTTTCTCGCTGTGGCTCTTCAAATTCTTTTGAACTTATTGGAACTCCTGTTGTCCTGTTGGACACTTTACCTCTGTGGGAAAACATGAAACCAGCAGTTTTGTAGTACCATAGGATGGCCCTTGTACTATTCCCCTGTAATGCATTATTGAGGGTAGAATGGAAAAGCAAAGCTTACATCAGAGTCCACATTGGCAGTATCATCTGCCCCTCTGGCCAAAGTCTCCAGAACTTCATTTCTCTCTCTCCTGCTTTGTTCAGCAGAGCATTCCTGACTGATGACTCCTCAGACCTTAGGTTTCAGTTACAGTCGTGCTGCTTCCCTCTGTTATCCTTCCCTTGGCTGCCAGTCTTTAAAAGTTGATGTTGGGTCTTCCATTGTTTCTCCAAGGCAACTTCATTCATCTGTAAACAGATCTTGATAGTTTATTCACACTAAACAAGATCTGCCTATGTGATTCTTACCTGTTCCCCTCTCCCAGGAAAGAAACTAACCCCTTCACACACACAGTGAATAACAATGAAAAGATGAAACTGAGTAATACATATTTTCCCATAAAAATACTACAAAATTCCCCACATTCTCCATACCCTGTTCTACTAGTTATAAGGAGTATGAGAAATTCTCCTTGGTGCCATACACAGCTCTCCCAGCACTTCTCAAAGCAATAAATGGCCAAGTTTGGGCTTGTTTAAGAGAAGAGGTTGTATTTTCTGCCTCTTAACTTGAATGGACATTGTTGGTTTAAACCATATATAGTTAATCACTTCTATAAAACAGATGGAAAAGTTCCTCACAGAAAAACAAACAAACCCCACGCCAAACACTATTGCCAAATAAGGCAGCCTGAATTTACCAAGCTGTCCTCCGCCTAGCAGTTTTCTGATAGTTAGGACTTGCAGGATGCTGTAGTGGAGAAGAAAACTCTTAGCTTATCCCAGAGTCCTACCATAGAACTTCAAACATTCTTTACACCACATTCATTTGGATTCAGAAGGATGACCTCCTCCTCCCACTTTCCACTCAATACGCATCCATCTACCCCAAGACATCTACCAGTGAGCACAGAGTACAGAAGTACTTGCCTCTGAGTTTTCCTACCATGATCACCACCATGGAGGCTAGATGCTACTAGCACAAGTGTACCATCTCTTCAGCAATCTCTAGGCCCCTGTGGAAGAGAATACCTTCTGAGCTGATTCTGAGCCAGATCCAGAATCTAGATTTCATGAGGATAGTGACAAAGATTTTTTTTTCAAATTCCCATTATTTTTATTGAGTATTTGATTTTCTGGTAATTTTGCTTTGAGGTTTGAAAAAATATTTATTGTAGAAGAGTTCAACACAACTATTTCTGAGCCCCTCTATCAGCACTTACCCATAGCTGGAATCTATTTTCCCCCTCCAGTTCTATCATTCTTTAGTAATAAAGCATTTTCTCAACTAATAAAAATCAAGTGTCTTGGCATTGTTAAAGTGTCCACATTTCAGGGAACTTGTGAAGAAATGTAAACTGCATTATAAACAATGCTACTATTCTCAGTTTACTACACTAAGTATACTGGTAGCAGTACTTTATTTTTAAAGTGGGAAAATAGTCATTGTAAGCCAAGACATTTTTACAGCACAATAAACACTTGCATGTTACTGTATAGGTCAAATAGCACATGTTAAATGTTCTGCAACCAAAATGTAAAGCCAACAGCCTTATTTAATAACAGCTTGGAGAGTAATTTCTGATTAATCAACCTCAGATCTTTCTGTGGCAAATCAGCATCTGTCCATAGGCACTTGAATACTCAGGGGTGGGGGGAGAAAGGAGAACATTCACTTTCATTGTTTCATCCATGTGGTTAATGTTTGTTACTTGTGATTCCTTGTGTTTCTTTTAAAATCCAATTTCAGTCAAAGATAGACAGCTCTACTCCTCCCACAATGGATGTCTGATAGAATGGACAGTATATCTTTTACAGTCCTGCTACAAATGCTTGTTGTGAAGAGTCAGACTTGGAATACAGTGTGTATGCTATTTTATTCCAAGTGCTTGCTCAGTATCATATGTATCTGCTTCTCAGGAAATTACTGCTGGATGGATCTGATTCTTTGTGCCCAGAAATTTGTCAAAGACGCTTTCCAAGGCTCTTTCTAAATGAAATATGTGCTGCTTTGACTTGGTCTTCACTTGCTGATGTTTTTTTTTTTTTTTATCCTTTCTCTTACAGTGTATCTGTCTTTATTCTCCATCCTCAAAAGCTGAGTTTTGTGAGAATGCAGCCACTAGCCAGAGTGTTTGTTCTCTCACTCCAACTATTGATCCTTTCATGTCTACAAAATTCTCTGGAATGGCAGCCTGTCAATAGAGAGTCAAAGAACTTAAGCATTGCAACAGTTGAAATCAGAATCATATTCACTAAGTGCAGTCCTGCCTGGACAGTCAAATACTTTTTCAAAATGTCTACTTGATGATACACTATAAACTTAGATGTGATGAAGGATTAAAGGGATTGTTTGTAGAGCCAACATATGGTGTTCCAAGCAGAAGTACATGAAATGTTTAGACATCTATAAATATCCCCAGACCTTGTTGTCTTTTGAACTGTCAGACTTTCCTATTTTTATAGGAAAAGAAGCAACAGTGGAAATATACTATTGTGCTTAGAATACTTATATTAATAGAAGAAAATTTAAAAGGTAAAATTACTATCACTTGCTTCACTCTTCAAACGACCTTTATGCATTAAAAAAATCCATGAAAAAGGCCACAATTAGTCTAAAGTTTCACCATTTGAATTGCACACTGAGAACTTGTATACTAATCCAGATATTTTGGGTACTTTTAAAGAGCTTCATCCAGCAAACATTGACTTCAATATGATCTGCCCATATAGTCCTCCTTGTAGGATAGGTTCTGAAGATTGTTTTGATCTTTCAGAACTTCAAAAAATGGGGATAATGTGGAAAAATTGGGATAACTCCTATGCTCCCACCACCAGATAGTGCAAATCAGAATACTCTGGAACTTTCCAGAAGAAAAAAAAGTGGTGAATCTGAAATTTGTTAAATAAAATGTGTTCCTGGGCTTACGCATAGCGCTCTGTCTTGAGGAAATAAGTGTCATCTTGTATAAAACTAAGATATAGGCTAGGGAGACAGAGCAGAAACTGCGTAAATGCCTTAGATGTGATAGGGTTGTTCACATTCTGCCAAGCTTTCCTTACTTTTTCAAGAAAGTTGATGATATAGTTTAATTTGCCTAATTGCTGGAGAAACTGCGAAGGAGCTACATTATGGGGCAAATTGTACAGCCCTTGCTCACACATGTAATTCAAATGGTCACAATGGGATTAGTCACATGAGTAAGGGTTGCAGATTTTTTTTTCTCTTTGGAACAGAGGAAGTAGATGAATTAAGATTTGCCATGGAATATTCTTTCATTAGTCTGTAAGAGAACATTAAACCAAAAAAAAAAACCCCATGTAAATTTATATGTATCCTATTTTAAAGTATTTCCCTGCTTGTTTAACAAAAAATAATAAAGAGATCATATGAAAATCTAACTCGCTATTCAAATATTGCCTATTGTGATCCAGTAAAGCTGTTCAAAAGAAAAAATTCACTCAAGTGCTTTGTATGTGTTCTGTTAACTCTCCATTTACACAGTTCAACAATACTTATTAATCTGGATAGTAAACTTGGGTGTATAATATAAATCATTTAGTCCTGCTAAACTATAAATCACTGCACTTCAGTGATCTAAATGTATGAGATTAAGCTCATCTCCTTTCCATTAATATTCTTGTCCTTTGTTAGGGACAGCAGCTGTTAAATCATACAGCGTAAAACTTTTCATAGATATTTTTCTAATATGGCATAATGTAATACAGCTGGGCCATTTCAGTTTTGATGCCTACTACAGTATTTCATTCCCAGATCAGACACTGTAGGTTTGCTGTATCCTTTGACAAGAGACCATCATTCAGTTTCTTCATTAATATATTGACCTGTCTTAACAAAGCTGCGCAGAGTGCTGGAGTTTAGAATGCATACTAGTAACATTTAACGAAGATACAGGAATTCTTCATACAGAGCAATATATAAAAGCATGTGTATTTACTTCCTCCGGTCCAGGTTGTATTAAATGAAGTCTTCAAAATGCAATAAAATTATGTGAAGAATGGGGAGTTCAGGTGTCATAACAATGAGAGGCTGGGGGCTCCATTTTAATGGTGCCTATTCTGAACAGGCTTAGCACTGACAGACTTCCAACACTGACTAAAATAGAACCAGCAAAGCCAAATACATGTGTTTAGAAGTAAGCGAGACTTGGGGTTGTCAGCTCATGATACTGGAATCATAGCAATGTAGGTCTGGAAGAGATCTCAAGAGATCATCTAGTCCAGTCACCTACACGGAGGGACCAAATATATCTAGACCATCCATGACAGGTATTTGTTAAACCAGTCATGTTTTTAAAACTTCCAATAACAAGGATTCCACAGCCTCCCTCTGCTTAACTATAGTTAGAAAGTTTTTCCTAGTATCTAACCTCAATCTCCCTTGTGGCAGAGTAAGCCCATTACCGCTTGTCCTGCCTTCAGTGGACATGGAGAACACTTACTCACAGTCCTCTTTATAACAACCATCAACATATTTGAAGACTTATCAGGTCCCAACTTAGTCTTCTTGTCTCAAGACTAAACATGTCCAGTTTGTTTTTTTAAACATTTCCTTACATGTCAAGTTTTCTAAACTTTCCATCATTGTTTTGCTGCCCTCTGGATTATCTCCAATTTGTTCACATCTTTCCTAAAGCATGGCACCCCAAAACAGACACAGTATTCCTGCTGAGGCCTCACCAGTGCTGAGTAGAGCAGGAAAATTACCTCCTGTGTCTAACATTCAATACTCCTGTTAAAACATCCCATGATGATATTCGCCTTCTCAGCAACTGTCTCATATTGTTAACTCATGGAATTTGTGATCTGCTATAACACCCAGCTCCTTTTGAGCAGTACTACCACCTAACCAGTTATTTCACACTTCATAGTTGTACATTTGATTTCCCCCTTCCTTTACACTTATCTTTATTGAATTTCATCTTGTTGAATTCAGACCAGTTTTCCAATTTTTCAGGGTCACTTTGAATTCTAATCTTGTTGTCCAAAGTGCTAGCAATCCCTCCTATCTTGGTGTCATCCACAAATGTTATAAATATGCTCTTCACTCCATTACCAAGTCTAATGAAAATATTGACTTCAGTATTACCATACCCCAGACAGATCTTTGTGGGATCTCATTAGATATATCCTGCCCAGTTGGACAGCCAACCACTGATAATTACTAATTGAGTAATTATCTTTCAACCAGTTTTACATCCATTTTATAGTAATTTAATCTAGACCAGGTTTCCCTAGTTTTCCCATTGAAATGTTATGTGGGACTGTGTCAAATGCCTTACAAAAAACATATCACATCTATAGGTCCCCTTCTCCCGTCTAGTGGCACAGTAACTCTGTCAAATAAGGAAATTAGATTGGTTTGGCATGATTCTATGTTGGCTATTAAACTCTTTATCCTCTACTTGCTTACAAATTTACTGTTTAATTATTTGTTTCAATATCTTTCCAAAATTAGTACAGGAGACCCCTGCTAGACCGAATGTCACTATAGTGCGAATTTGGTATTAGCGCAGGGGCAAACATGGATCCCAAAATAAATTGTTTACATTGGGATCCACGGTAATGCACCATTTCCCCCCACCCCCGCATTAACATGGTACCGCGCATGACTCCCAAACCTCGCGTTCTAGTGGGGGTGTGGTGTACCAAAAATTAGGCTGACTGGTGTGTATTTCCCTAGCTCCTCTTTTCCCCCTTTTTAAAGAGAGGTACTATGTTTGTCCTTCTCTAATCCTCTGGGACCTCACCCACCGCCCTTGCACTTGAATACATCTAATCACCTAAATATTCTTTTACCTGTTTTTTACCTATTTTGGCTTGTATGCCTTCCTGTCACTGTGACTCAGTGGGTCACAGCTGAGGATGCCAAATTCATGACAGACTGATGAGAAATAGTGCAGACTCACCCCAAACTTGTGGTTATTCTATCATTAGATATACCAAGCCAATAACAAAAGTGAACTTCTGTATCACCACACTGGTTAACAAGAATCCAAAAAGAGTTCCACACCTGAAAATCCCATTGGCAGCGGAACCACGGGCCAGATCCAAAGCCCTGAGGTCCAGATCCAACCCGCAGGCTGTAGTTTTCCCACCCCTGTTCTAATCCCAAGGGATCAGCCACTTAATCAGGTCAATATATAACTCAGATCTTACCCAATAATCATGCTGATGCCAATCCTTTAGTGACTAAAGGTTTAATAATAAAAGAAAAGAAGATAATTATAAATGGTTAATAGATCTTATATATATACACAAGTGATTTTTCAGTGTTCATAGATCAGAATCGTAGCAGTGATGGAATAAACTGCTAGCTTTCAAAAGCCTCCCTGGAATTACCTAACCAGGTTGGTGGTCATCAGTCCTTGTTTAGAGCTTCCTTGTTAGAAATCCAATCCAGAGAAATGAAGCAGGAAATGAAGGAAAATGGAGATGTCTTAGGCGCCTTTTTATATCCTCTGCCATGTGCATGGAATTTTACTGTCTCAAACAAAGCCCACAGCCCCTGTTTATAGAAAGTTATTGGCCTAAGATGGTGTCCAGGGTCACATGAGAATATCACATGTCCTTACATAGTTTACTGAGCCACAGGGGTGGCCATTGGCCCTGCAGATTGTGAGGCGTCCGCAGAAAGAGCTATCTGAATTCTATGGCCCATTGTGAGAGCTAAGTGTCCTTGATGGGTCATTAATACATAGCTGTCTGAGCCTAATGTAAATTCTGTCTAGGGGTGGTACCCACCAATATAGCACATGTAAGATACCAGTATGTTGCCAATATTCATAACTTCGGATATAAAGATGAAACATGCATATAAACAGGATAATCATACTTAGAAAATCATAACTTTTCCATTGACACCTTACATCACATACATTATACAAGATTTTTTGCAACTATATAACAGTAGCAATATCAATTATATAAATGGTCATATTCAATCATACAGCATCACACTTCTCCCTTGTTAGTAATATTAATTGTGTTATGTATCTGGTCACCATCAACCTTTTTAATGCCTATTTTGCTTCATTCTTCACTAAACACCTCAGCCTTCTTGATGTCATCAGTTATTAGCTCTTCTTTCCCACTAAGTAGTGCAGTGGTGGGCAACCAGCAGCTCCCATTGGCCAGGAACGGAGAACCACGGCCACTGGGAGCTGCGGCGGGGCATGCCTGCAGACAGTCAACATCAGCAAAATGTCTCGCGGCCTGCAATCAGATTACCCTGATGAGCCGCATGCGCAAGTTGTCCATCACTGAAGTAAAGGCTCTAAATTTGCCTTCAGTGTTCATTTTTTCTCTTGCTTCTAATGTATTTATAGAACCTCTCTTTATTGTCTTATGTCAGTTGATATTTTTAACTCATTTTGTGCCTTAATCTTTCTGATATGGCCTGATTCTTATCTCACCAACACTAGCTTTACCTGCATATAACTACATTAACTTCACTAAAGTTCCTCCTGAAATACACTAGTGTAAGTGAGATCAGAATAAGGGCCAGTGTGTTAATACTGGCAAGAAAAATCACTTTACAGGACCACCAAATTTTGAATTTTTCTTTTACAATTGGAAAGTAGTTGGAGGGGAGATGTAAACCTATATTACACTATATTGCTAGAGTTTAAGCTATCCTGGCCCTTGTGTCCATTCTTTCACTATGTATATAGCTAACTCTTGAAATTAAGTTTCTTAACTATGTATTTAATTTAGTACATTTGTTTAAATCAATTAATATATAAAATTATCTAGTTAAATGTTATATTATGGGCCTGGTTCTGCTCTTGTTTGCTGACTTAAATAGTGACTCCACTATGGTCACTGTATAAAATAGGCAATGTTAGGACAATGTTTTTCTGCAATGAAATATTTTGTTTATTTTGTATTCAAATTAGGATTTCATTAAGTCTTTAACTATGTAACACAGAGTGGATAATGAATTTTCGTAACCTCCAGAGTTTTCCTTCCTTTCCTCCCCACCCCCTTGGAGTGAGTTTCACATTCTTTTGAGACCTACAGATTCAATCGTATTTCATAAACACAAACTCCAGATCACAATGACAGCAACCATTCTTCAAATGGCTGGATGGAGCCCATCATCACCATATTGTTGAATTGATGGGTCACCACTGAGAAATATATTAAGGTAAAATCCCATCCCCACTGAAGTCAATAGTAAAACACGTTTAGAGTATACAATCTTCTCTGTTCCCCAGTGTTGAATATTAAGTATACTCTCTTTGCACTATTCGTAGCAGATATCAGCCCAGATGCCTTCAAGTGATACACAAGGTAGTAAAAGTAATATATCCCTCTTGTAAAATATTTGTAGTGCCTTTATATTAACTTCTAATAGGACTCTATGCTTCTAACTCCTTAGATAGTTTTGAAAATCTCACCCCTCAAGTTCTGTACAGCCTCCATGGGTACTATTGCCTCAATCACTTGTCTTCTAACCTTAGACCTTAGGGGGAATATTAAACCCACAAACACCCCACCTTCTCTATATCCAAACATCACATATATTCCTTCCAATTCTCCAGTGGGGATAATGCTTCTCAGTCTCTATCTGGTGGAACATCTTTCTCAGCTCATAACAGTTTGCACACTATGTGTGTAAAACATAAGACATCAGAAGTCCATGTTGTTCTTAGCTAGCTGAGATGCAATTTAAACTTCCCAATGTGAATTTTTCCTAACTGCCTTAGGAGTTTTCTGGACCTGGTTAACGTGGCAGGCAAGGTGGGTATCCCTACAGGCTCATCAAGTAGGATGAAAGTTTAGATACCCTGCAGGTTGCACTCCTTTCCTAATAAGCTCTCTAATTTGAATAATTTCCAAGACAGAATGTGTTTTCCTTGTATTTTAATGAAGCCACAAGTGCATTATTTATGGCATAGTATGAATGCAATCTCTAATATGAAATTGAAATATTTTGTATGAGAAAACGGTAAGATCACAGTTTAGATCTAGAGCCAAACTGCACGTCATCTTTGAAAAGTCAGGGAGGTTAGGCCATTCTTATTTAGACTTCATGGGTATATTTGAAATAATACAAATGATTAAACCAAGCATAACAAGTCAAAATTGGATATAAAAGTAAATGAAAGCAGTGGTGTTTCATCTTGTTATACCATAACTGATTTTTATCTATTGTGTGATGACCTGAACGAGTTAAATAAAGAACACCATCTATTTATAGGCTTTCTAAAAGCACAGGGATCTTTATACTCCCTACAGTTTAGAAGGTGATTACTGACTAAGTAAATACTTTATACTAAAAGCAGTTCATCCTGATATAACTATTGTAGAGCTGGTCAAAGAAGGGGCACATTCTTCATGCAACTCTTGTGATTTCTGCCCTCTCTCCCCCTTCTTTGTCAAATAATGCTACTGTATCGATTTAATTGGAGATACCTGACAGATTAAATAAAACCACAATACTTTTCATTTTAAGTGTTTAATCACTCACGTAGAATGATAGTTTCAGTGATAAATTGAAACATGGCTCCAAACCATCCTTGGGATAAACAATCTAAACACTATTAGAGCTATTAAAGACAATGTAAGTATACAAGTACTATGCACACCAATGTGCTTTAGCAGCTGCTTCTTTAGAATTATTCTAGATGGTTCTAGTGGCTAATAGAAGTCTAAAGATTCTAAAAAAAGGTTATTTGTAAAGTCATACTGTAAGCAGATCAGTCCAATTGCCAGCTGGTCAAGCAGTGTCTTCACAGTTCTTGTCAGCCTGCTTGTTCTGCCTCCCGAGCCATATATAATGAGCCATACCCTCCTGTGTATCTCTTCTTCTATGTTTGGGGTTCTGTCACTACAAAGGGAAGGGGGAAAAGGGGAGGGAGACCTGGGTCCTCTCACTCCACTGGGTCCTGACCCAGGGCCCTAAAGGGACGTTGCAGTGTTTGGACCACTTATAGGTCCATCCTAAGTTTCTGTGGCTCCTCTCTTTCGGTTGTGGTCACAGTCTTTTCAGTATCAGTGTAGTTTGCCAGGGGGACAACATCCCATCCTTTGGGGATGCTCTGGGGTTCCCAACCCCACCAAAAAACTGAGGTGAGGAGGAGGAGGTGTTAAACTGGCCCTCCACCTGGAGCATGCCCTACAACCGCTGAGAGGTGGGGGCCTCCCTGGACCAGTACTGCCTGCTGCTTTGCTCTGGGTTAGTGTGGAGTCTGTAAATCCCATCTCTCACATACACACAATCCACCATGCATTTGTACGTGTCTGGTTTTTGGCAAACACCTCAATGGCCACCCTGAATCTTTGCACCCCAAAATAAGTTATTATATTGGTATTTGTCAAGCTTTTGAAATTAATCCTACATGACTTGTTCAGGGAATCACAAGATGTCTATGTCAGAGCAGAGAATAAAAACATAGTCCCAATTTCTATTCCAAAATGCCTGTCACAAGACCATCCTTCATCTTGTTAATTGCCACTGTTTCTCTCTCTTGCCAGATCACTTTCTACACTGTTTTAGAAATCAATGAAAAACTGAAATAAACTAACATCATAATGCCTGGTTAGTATTACCTTAAATTCAGAAGGCATGGAACTTACAGCCCTAACCAAGCTAGAGTATAGAGATGCTGTAAATTAACTAGAAACAGAGAAAATAAATATCAGGACATAAGCATAGTAAATATGGTTTTCTTTCTGATTTTTTTAAAAATAAAAAAGGCAATAATAATAAAGACCATGGTAATACAATGGTAAGATTATAAATTTACATGCATAAAAATCAGTAAATGGAAAAACTATTGTTCTCATGGCAACATTATTTCATCTTGTTTGCATATACATACAAATTCCGTTAACTAAAATGAAAAATTTCATATTAACTGACTCATATTTTACATGTTATTATGGCATCTTCGGGGTTTTTTTTGTTTCCTGAGTCCTCTGTGCATATGTCTGTAATAATAATATTAGTGGACAGTTTGGGATATGTTTTTTTTATTTGTAGTGTTTATAGTCAAAAGACATATTTGTCTTTCACACAATAACATTGTTTTATCCAATTATAGCTATTTTAACCAAAGTTAGGGAACTCAAGTGAGGTTCTGGCAGATGTGGCCTATAGTTACAGAGCCTTTAATAAATATTCATGGATATATTATATTAGTGGTCACTACTGACAACCAGCAGATAAGAATAAGGAATAGTTAAAGATGCTGGAGTGAGGCAGAGTAGTTAGGTATCATTATTAGAGTGAGGGAGGGAAAACAAAGCAGTAAATATCCTAAAAATCACCAAGCAATATTTAAAAAATAAAAAACGGCCATGAAACAAAGAGAAGATTTGTATCCTAGAGAAAGAGTTTGTTATGGAAGCAGAAACAAACTCTCTGTGGGGAGGGAAATAATTTGGTGAGGCTGCTGTCATTGAGAGACCACCAAAGGTAGGTGGTCTCTATATGCCAAAAGTGTACTGACACCTGATATGTGGAATATTTTCCATCTTGGCACAGAAGACATGTCTGAGGCTTTCATATATAAGTTGCAATAAAACACTGGACCATGTCAACACTGATGCTGGCAAGCCTACACTTATTTCTGGCATAAGTAAATCATCTGCTGCAAGTATTACATACTTCCCTGTGGAAACTGATGATACAATTGAATATCACCAAAACCCATCCACCACCTAGCCCCTCTATTTCCCCAAAGTTGAGATGGAGAGATGACAAGAATGATGCAGAATAGAGCCCTGAGGAGGGTTGGAAAGGGTCCATAGATAGCTTTAAAAACAAGAAGAGTAATTCTGAATTTGAGTTTGGAAAGAATGGGAAGCCGGGGAGGATGTGTACCATTTCTCCTTAATCATGTGCAACAACATGTAAGGAAATTATGGTCTCTTTGTTTAGTTCTCTGTGTAAGATACTCTGTTTCAAGTTTGCTGAAGCCAAACAGGTTTTCTTGGGTAACTTTTCTATGAAAATTTACTGCCTTGCTCTATGACAGCAACCTTCCTTTTCCCACAAAAAGTCACAGCCCAATTAACATTAATGTTCCATGGAGTCCTTTGAGAGCTGCAGGGAAATTAGTTCCATAACTTATAGGTTCAATCCTACACTAAAAGGATTCCTCCTTATTTTCTGATACAACCCCAAGCAATGTATTGTGATTTTTATAACAGTTCATTATTGTTTAGCAAAACTGTCGATATAGGCCAACTGAACAAAATCCCACTATTGCACTGAGCATACCTGAAATACGTTTACATTAGAATAACATTGGTATTATTAAAAGCACAGCAAAAGCACCATATTGAGTCTAGGGATACCATTTGTGCCATCTTTTATGTTGCAGAGCCTCACAAATTTGGTTCTAGATACAATGAAAGTGTGTTCAGTAATTTGCTATGGTAAAAATAAAAATTAAATTAAATATTTAGGAGATTAAGATCCTTTATTATACTTACTGGCATAGAAGGATTCCCTGGAATATCTGAGAACAGAATTAGGCCCATTACTTTTACTAGGGAGACTAACAGTTTAGGTCAGTAAACCAGAAGACAGTTTAGGGAAGGTGATCTCCTTGAAGAATATGACAGTTCTAAGCTCAGGGAATTATCTGAATATCAGGTCCTAGTGAATCCAATGCCTTATGCAGTATATATATTTCCAAAATTGTGCCCTTTGCCTAAAATTTATTGTAATAATTCCATTGCAATATATTTTAATTTTGGGAAATGACAGGTGTTGCATACATAGCTTGGATATATTCTAAAACAATTTAATAAATTTGTCATTTGGGTGGTACTGAATATAAGAATTCTGAGCAAAGCAAGATGCTTGGTGTGTTAATTTTCATGCTCGCAGTCAGAATTCCCTTTTAGTTTGGGGCAATAACATTGTTGGTGAATGAATTCTGGGGCAAAAATTGAAAGGTTAAGAGCACTAAATGTTTTCTACTGTGTACTTTTCATAAATAAAGACTTGGGCAAGCGTTTTCTACTTTTAATCTCCAGACTGCATTGGGGAATGATTATATAGTATAAGATGTAAAAATAAAATAAAATCCCTAAATTGTTTGAACATCACAAAATAAAAAATCAGTTCTTAGGCACAAAAGCAGCATGCTCACACAAATATTTTGCTAATGGTGAGAAAGGCAAAATGAAAAAATACTTCCTTCTGTACGTTGGGAAACTATTTTAACTGATGCTTTTCTCTCTCAATAGCTTTCCCCCACTCCTTCAATTTAACTAGTGTAATTTTTAATGTGTCTTGCTCCTAATAGCCTAATGAAAAACAATACTTCTGTCTCAACTCAAATCTTTGCTGCAATAATATTCTATTTAAAGTATTTGATGGGAAATTTCATGGTCTCCTGTGCAGGGCATGAAAATCAGAGGGCCTAATTTTCCATTGCCCTGCACCTTGTGCAGTCATTTAGACCAGTGAAAGAAGTTGTAAAATGCTACCATTCTGATAAAATAACACTTTATGCACACTTTGCATGGTGCCAGTAACCACACATTCATGATCAAGAACCATAGCCAAAATCAGGAGACCTGTGTTCCATGCTTGGCTCTGCCACTATCCCTCAGTTATAACAAATTACTTAATCTCTTTGCTTCTGAGTTTTCCCCATCTGTAAAACAGGGCTAATGAAACTCATTGTTCATAGTAAATTGCTTTGAGATCTATGGATTAAACAGCATGTACATCATTCACCTATTAATGCTTTCAATTGATTATCACAAGTGGAGCTGTCTAAATATTTTGCAAATTCATTCTACAACTTTTGTGATTTAAAGAGAAATGTATTGTAAAAATCTTCCCTCCACCCCCGCTTATTCATCCAACACTAATTACAAATCATATGTTTACAAAAGGCTTATAAAGGAACCTCAAAATGTTTTCATGTTCTAAATTTTAATACATATCAACAGATTTGAAAAGAAACATCTATTTTTCTTAAATATTATTGTAATTAGGAAAAGTAAAATAAATTTAAAAACTAGTATAAAGATAAAGACGAGAAAAGAAAAAAAAAATTTTTTTAAAGGACTATATATGGAAGAAGCGCAGAGCTGGGAAAATCTTGGAGTTTTACTTCACAGGCGGCTCATATCAAGTCTTTGTAGGCCTGCCCTCTGTTCTTTGCTCTGACTTTCTGTTCAAATGAGCTTATAAACATAAATCAATATGCAGTTGAAGTCTAGTGTTTTGTGTGGTTGTAGGTCAAGACTTGAGCAAAACCACCAAAATTAACATGATTTGTACCCAAGAGCATAAAACTTTTCCAGGTACTCAACATGTCAGCCAGATTTATTTGAATCTCAGCCCACGTGCACAAACCTTTCAGTAGACCAAGTTCTGGTTTCCTAACAAACCCCAAATCAGGATAGTTACTCTTTTTGAAAATAAGCCAATCCATTTTGCGTCCAATATGGTAGAACCCTATCATAATCTTCTTCAATGAAAAATGAATTTTGTGACCAACAAAGGCTATTCTGAGATAATTTTAGTTTGCCTTTTTCCCTAATCTAGTAGCTCTCAACTTTTTCCATACCAGGGCTTCCATTCTATTTAGCAAAATGGGAAGGTAGGCAGATCGTGTTTACAAAACTCTAACAAATCAGCCTAGTAGCCCTGACCCTAGTAATACATAGATACAACATATAACTCTACACACTAAGCATAGTCCCACTGACTTCAGTGGAACTGCTCACGTACTTTAAGTTTATCACTTGCATAAGCATCAGCAAAATCTGGGCTACATTTGTTTAGGGATTTAATTGTGTGCCTTTTCTTTTTTTACACAACAAAGTCCTGGCAAGCTCTTCATCCTTGAAGAATACATTTATTTATAGATAAGTTAAAAAATAGAAGTATTTGAACATTATTCCTACAAGTAGATCCTCACATACTACATATATGGGGAAATAGTCCCTGTGCTCTGGAAAAAATATCATCTCTGTTATTCCACTTTATATAAGATTTTTTAATGAAATTTGTTGAATCCAAGCTTTTAACTGAAAGCATCAAACATACGAGTGTTAAATAACTAACTATGTAACACCCTCTCTTTCTGCACTGTGAAAAACACCCTATGTAAATATATGTTTAAATGAAAGCTTTAATAAATTGTATCTGTTTTCCCCCAGGCTCTACATTCTTTCCAAACTCCATTAAATGATGAATTCATGAAAATGAAGAAGACAAAATGAATTCTGTAAAAACCAATTTCTGTCTCTAGAGTGCTAGTAAAGCAAAGGAAATTTGTGACAACAAGATTATACCCCATCTTATACCGGAGGTTGTGTGTAACTTGTTGAGAGGTACTGGCAATTTATAAATATAAAACCTTCAGTGTGGTGTGAGTCAGTTCACATTTATCTTGTATTGTCTGTTCATCCACAAACAGAATGAATAATAACCATTTTGAGCCAAGTTCAGTCCTGGTGCAGTATCTTTTGGTTTCAGTGGAGTTAAACCAGGAATGAATTTGGTCCACTATATTGAATTAATTATTTACCCTCTGGTTGATGAAGCAAACTTTTTTAAATTAAATTTATGGGGAAAAATAACAAAGCCATTAGTAATTTCAATTCATTGGAAACAATTACCTATAGGAATGGAAACATTTTATCCAGAAGTCTGGCTTGATCAGCTCACAAGAGAGAATTGCTGCTGTATTATTTCTCTCACACATAACTCTCTCAAAATGACAAATTTTTAATCATATGGAAAAAAATATTTATCCATATTGCTTGTGACTCAATGGTCCCTAGGGGAAAATCTTATTAGAAAAGCCTATTAATTACTCTTAAATTACATTGTATTTTGGACAGAAATCAATGTGGAATCTGCATACACTTATTGTGATCAAGCCCATTAGAGTGTATATATAAGCATACATTTAGATGGCAAAATAAAGTCATACTACTAACACAATATGGGAATAAAGTGACTTTATGCTACAGTAGTGTTCCACTACAAAGTTCCCAAAGAATATGTACATTTAATTAAGAAATATGGTCAAAATCACCATATTAAAGAATGTTTGTGAGAATGCAGAGAAAAAAAATCTATTTATATAGTCCAGCCCAATGTACTTGCTCTTCTTTGGTGCTTAATATTTGTTTAATTTACTTTTAATTGTTGTTGCATACTGTATTTATGTTATTTTTTTGTAAAGTTGCCTTTTTAAAAATACTAGGCTGAATTATGCCTTTAAAAAATATCCTGAAATAGGGGTGAGTGAAGAGGTGCATCACTCCTTCAGTAACTTCACATCAGGCAGGTAGCTACTATTATTATTCCTGGAATTCAAAGGGAGTGAAACAGCAACACCACTCTCTGATAGGTTAATGTGCAGAGTCACATGGGTCAGCTCAGCTGGTTTGCATGAGAGGGGTGGGGGGACAATGCCCCCATGCCATTCCTGAGTCTTCCCATTAAACTTCAGTGGGTGCTGCTCGTGAAACATATACTTTACACCTTAATAAGTGTATTCCTAGAGTGAACTAAAACTATATCATAGAAGTGTAGCATAGGACTTGAAGGGACCTCAATAGGTCATTTTGTCCAGTCCCCTGCACTCAAGGCAGGACTATGTAATAACTAGAACATTCCTGACAGGTGTTTGTCTAACCTGTTCATAAAAACCTCCAAGGATGGAGATTCCACAACCTCCCTAGGCAATGTGTTCCAGTGCTTAAACAACTTGACAGTTAGGAGGTTTTTCCTAATATCTAACCTAAACCTCCCTTGCTGCAATTTAAACCCATTTCTTCTCCTTCTGACCTCAGAGAACAATTTTCCCCTCTTTCTTTTATATACTTGAAAACTGTTATATCCCCTCTTAGTCTTCTCTTCTGCAGACTAAACAAACCCAATTTTTTTCCATCTTTCTCATAGTTCATGTTTTCTATATCTTTAATCATTTTTCATTCTCCTTTGGACTTTTCTGAAAGTGGCACCCAGAACTGGACTCAGTACTCCAGCTAAGGCCTTATCAGCGCTGAGTAGAGTGTAAGGTGTAGAGTATAAGAGTGTTATAACACTTCTACTAATACAACCCAGAATGTTCACTTTGTTTCCAACAGTGTTACATTGTTGACCCATATTTATGACCCACACACTATGACCCCCTGATCCCTTTCTGCAGTACTCCTTCCTAGGCAGTCATTTCCCATTTTGTATGGGTGCAAGAGATTGTTCCTTCCTACATGGAGTACTTTGCATTTGTCCTTATTGAATTTCATCTTGTTTACTTCAGACCATTTTTTCAGTTGGTCCAGATCATTTTGAAATTTAATCCTATCCTTCAAAGCACTTGCAATCCCTCCCAGCTTGGTATTGCCCACAAACTTTGTAAGTGTACTCTCTATGTCATTATCTAAATCATTGATGAAGATATCGAACAGAACCAGACCCAGGACTGATCCCTGCAGGATGCCATTCAATGTGCCCTTCCAGTTTGACTGTGAAGCACTGAGAACTACTCTCTGGGAACAGTTTTCCAACCAGTTATGCGCCACCTTATAGTAATTCCGTCTAAATTGTATTTCCCTAGTTTCTTTATGAGAAGATCATGCGAGACAATATCAAAAGCCTTTCTAAAGTCAAGATATACCACATCTATCACTTTCCTCTTATCCTCAAGGTTTGTTACCTTGTCAAAGAATGATATTAGATTGGTTTGACAGGATTTGTTCTTGACTAATCCATATTGACTCTTACTTATCACCTTATTATCTTCTAGGTGTTTGCAACTGATTGATTATTTGTCCCATTATCTTTCCAAGTAGTGAGGTTAAGTCTGACTGGTCTATCATTCCCCAGGTTGTCTTTATTCCCCTTTTTATAGAATTGCATTGTACTTGCCCTCTTCCAGTCCTCTGGAATCTCGCCTGTCTTCCATTATCTTTTGAAGATGGCTGGGAGATCTACTCAGTCAGCTCCTTGACCATTCTAGGACATAGGCGCCGACTCCGTGGGTGCTCCGGGTCTGGATGTCATTGTTCTTGGCAGCATCTGAACATGCAAATATTCAAGGATTAATATAAACAAATAACTCGAGCATGTCGGGACAAAATTAAAAAGGTGAAGGCACAAAACGTGATTAAACTAGCTAAAGATAAAAAGGGTAACAAGAAAACATTCTACAAATACATTAGAAGCAAGAAGAAAGCCAAGGACAGGGTAGGCCCATTACTCAATGAGGGGAGAAAAACAACAATAGCTCACCCAGCTCACCTCCGCTCCACCTCCCCTGAGCATGCCGCTGCTGCTCCGCTTCTCTCTGCTCCCTCTGGGGCTTCCCGCCAAACAGCTGACTCCCACAGCAAGCCTGGGAGGGAGGGGAGAGAAGCGGAGTGGCGGCATTGCCTCAGAGGAGCGGAGGTGAGCTGGGGCGGGGAGCAGTTCCTCTGTCATCCCCCCCATGAGGGTTACATCCTGCAGTCCTCCCCATGCCCCAGCTCACCTCCGCTCCACCTCCGCATCCTCCCCTGAGCCGCTGCCGTTTCTCCCCATCCCTCCCAGGCTTGCGCGCAGCAAGCCTGGTAGGGAGGGGAGTGGAGGAGAAATGCGGCGTGCCCAGGGAGGGGCCGGGGATTTGGGGAAGGGGTTAGAATGGGGGCTGTGCCGGGGGCACACGAGCACCCACCGGCGCCGGCCAAAGTCGGCGCCTGTGTTCTAGGATGTATTTTATCAGGCCCTAGTGATTTGAAGACATCTAACTTGTCTAAGCAACTTTTAACTTGCTCTTTCCCTATTTTAGCCACAGATCCTAACTCATTTTCATTATATTAGAAGTCCAATCGCTGCTAACCTTTTTGGTTGAAACTGAAACAAAAACTTAATTTAGCACTTCTACCATTTTCACATTTTCTGTTGTTGTCTTTCTCCCCTCATTGAGTAATGGGCCTACCCTGTCCTTGGCTTTCTTCTTGCTTCTAATGTATTTGTAGAATATTTTCTTGTTACCCTTTTTATCTTTAGCTAGTTTAATCACGTTTTGTGCCTTCACCTTTTTAATTTTGTCCCGACATGCTTGAGTTATTTGTTTATATTCATCCTTGAAGATGTGCATGTTCATATGCTGCCAAGAACAATGACATCAATAATAAACTTAACATTCCTATATGACTTGTTGAGCTGTTGAGCCATGATGTGCGACTTTATCTGCCATTTTGGATGTCATTGAGTTGAGCTGGAAAATCATGTATCCATATTCTACCATATAATACCTTGTGTTACAGAAATAAAGGGGTCTCTGTAGAAGAACATATGTCCAGTTTCCCATTGGGCTTGGATATGCCCAACACATGAACTCAGTGGAATCCTCACCCTCAAGCAAAGTCCCTATATACTTCCATGCTGGTCTTCACCTTTATCATTTCTCCTCCCCGGTTCAGCTGTTGAATATGGAGAACAATTGACAGAGCAAGAATATTGACTTTTTAATGTTTTGTTTTATCTTGCTGATCACATATCTAAGCAACCCATAAGCTTAGTTCCATATTGAACTAAAAGCTTGGAAATTTATTTTTAAAGCAGGAAGTGTTCCAAATCTATTTTCTGTGCATAGTACTGGATAGTCTTTCTGTTTGCAAAATCAGTTCAGTGTTAATAAGTGTAGCATAATGAGTGAATTCAATTTATTAGTCATGGTAGTTAAATAATCTAAGACCTGTGTATCTGACCCAGAAAACCTTAATCTTCTTTTTAACTGACGAAATCTGGGTCAGCCAGTCAAATTTCTGGATAGCTAATTCTTATTCACTTATAGAGTTTAGAAAAAATAAATTATTTTTTTTTCATAAAAATAGACTTTTAAATAGTTTTAGTGAACTTATATGTGGCTTGGTTTGATCAACTGCTTCTCAAATCTATTTTTTTCCATCATCCAGAAACAGTTTTAAAATAACGGTAATGAACAAACCAAGCGACCGTCATTCCATTGAGTTTTAAACTCTTTGTGGCAGGGCTCATCTTTCTGTTATTTATTTGTAGAGCCCCAATACAATGGGGTCCTGGTGTATGATTTGTATCCTAGTCACTACCGCAGTACAAACAATGTGTTGTGGTTTTTTTGACTGGTCACTCAGCCTTCCTTCTCAACTCTCCAACATTTGATATTTATATATTCAGTAATTTCATGTCTTGAATGTAAAGTCATTGAGGCAGATTATTGTGACAGAACAATTCTCACCATTCCGCACAGGCACTTATCCTTGTAGGTGCTGAGTGAAGCTATGTAAAATCACATTTGGATGAATAGTTTATTTGCTGAAAAATGTGGCTTCAGTTCCACCTAAACTGTTTGCAAATTTGTGTCAACTTTGCCAAACTGAAAAAAAGTCAAACTGTTCTGGCCATGTCACAATAAAAAGTATTATGTTGACCAGAAAAAAAAATCATTTTGACTCCTCAGGCGTTTTGACAAAAGCAAACAAAAAGAAAGGCGTCACAAAACAACTACAAGAGGAGGCAGGGGTGACCGTGCCTCCCTCTCTAGCTTTAGCCCAGCAGTTAGAACACCTGTGAAATGTGGAAGAGCAAGGTCATTTAGAATGGTGATTCATAGTCATTCACTGGGACAATTAATAGTCCCTGGGTCAGGGAAAATGAACAAGAGTAACTGGTAATTACAGAAGTCACCAGGGCTGTAGCAGGCCCAAGTTCAAATCCCTGCACAAAAAGCTACTTAATTATTTATAAAATGTAGAACTGATTCAAGAGAAGAGAGTATCAGAGGGGTAGCCGTGTTAGTCTGGATTTGTAGAAGCGACAAAGGGTCCTGTGGCACCTTATAGACTAACAGAGGTATTGGAGCATAAGCTTTCGTTGGTGAATACCCACTTCTTCGGATGCAAGCAGTGGAAAGAGGAGAGAGTATAACCCCTGCCCCTATATCCCATAGTCTAGTTGTTAGTTGCAGTCTCCTGTAATTTAGGAGTTCAAATCTGTCCTCTGCATGGGATAGAAATTGAACCTGCATTTCCTACCTCTGAGTCAACATTCCTAACCACTGGACTATAGCTTATAAGAGAACTGCTGCTACAACCATCCTCTGGCCATTGTATGAATCCTTTACTTTTGCCTCTGTTAGCATGTCTGGAAAATCAAAATGTAGATTTTCTGGATAAAACCAAATGTTTCAACATTATCAAATCATTCCAATTCATGTTGACTCAATTTGTTTTTACGTTTTGATTTGGTGAAAATATTAATTCATTTTTTATTTGACCCCTCAGAAAGGGTTTTTGTTTTGTTTATTTAGAATTGCTGACTAATGGGGAAAGAAGCCATTTGACAGCTCTGGTGCCAAATGGCCACAACTCCTGTTGACAGTCGTGAGATCTGGAGTAATGAGCACCTTTCCAGAATTGTCTCTTTACTGTCAGAGGCCAAGTGTCCTGCCTTTTAACCCCACTGGCATCTATTAGTTTGCAATTGCATCATCTGTTCTGCTGGTATCCTCATTGTCAGTATCAACATCTGAGTCATTATTTTGAATAATTAAGATCTAGCGAAAACATTGATTCCATTATACATTTGTAACATTGTCTGCCTTGAAAAATACTGTGGACACTTAGTAGCACTACAGAAAATTGTGACTTCAATAGTGCAAACCTTTCCATTCATTCCATCGTCTCAGATGAATCACTGGGTGAAATTCTATGGCCTGTTTTATTCATAGATTTCAAGACCAGAAGGGATCGTTTTGATCATCTTGTCTGACCTCCCATATGACACAGGACGTAGAACTTCCCCAAAATAGTTCCTAGAGCAGATCTTTTAGAAAAACATCCAGCCTTGATTTAAAAATTATCAAATAATGGAGAATCCACCACAACTCTGGGTAGATTGTTCCAATGGTTAATTACTGTCACTGCTCAAAATTTACACCTTATTTCCTGGTTGAATTTGTTTAGCTTCAACTTCCAGTCACTGGAAGATGTTATACCTTTCTCTGCTAGATTGAAAAGCCCATTGTTAAATATTTGTTCCCTATATAGATATTATAGACTGTAATCAAGTCACCCCTTAACTGTCTCTTTGTTAAGCTAAATAGAGAGACTAAAGGAGCTCAGTCACTGCAAGGCATATTTTCTAATCCTTTAATCATTCTTGTGGTTCTTCTCTGAACCATCTCTAATTTATCAACATTCTTTTTGAATTGTGGGCACCAGAACTGGACACAGTAGTCCAGCAATGCAAGTCAGGTGGTGATCATAATGGTCCCTTCTAGCTTTAAAATTATTAAATCTAGATGTGGAAAACATCCTTGGATAGCTTTAATGGTATAGGTCACTATGGACCAGATTGTAGTTCATCTTTGGAGCTAGTACAAGGGAATAAAGAGGTATAAGTCACTCGTGCTCTATACCAGTGGCTCTCAACCTTTGCAGACTACTGTACCCCTTTCAAGTGTCTGATTTGTCTTGTGTACCCCCAAGTTTCACCTCACTTAAAAACTTATAAAATCAGACAAAAATACAAAACTGCCACAGCACACTATTAGTGAAAAATTGCTTACTTTCTCGTTTGTACCATATAAAAGAAATCAATTGGAATATAAATATTGTTCTTACATTTCAGTGTATAGTATACAGATCAGTATAAACAAATCATTGTCTATAAAATTTTAGTTTGTACTGACTTAACTAGTGCTTTTTATGTAGCCTGTTGTAAAACTGGTCAAATATCTAGAGGAGTTGATGTGCCCCCTGGAAGACCTCTGAGTACCCCCCAGGGTACACGTACCCTCGATTGAGAACCACTGCCCTTTACCACTGTTTTGTGTGTGTATGGAGGTATCAGGTTCCACAGACTCAGCAACATAGCTATATGAACAGATTGGGGAGCATACACTGCCATAGGATTAGACCTGTCTACGTTTACTCACTCCCCTTCACCAGGTGGACAGTAGGAGAGAGAGACTGTGACTAATGGAGTCAAAAATCTTCCCTCCAGGCAGGACAACAATGTGGTACATCTTATTCCGGACTAGATCACAAACTGACAATCTAGCCCCACATAAATAAGAACATAGGAATGAAAACCACAGTTCTGAAGATGTTGAGAAATACTTGGCATGCTGTATTGCCATTACAGTGAACCATTCTGGTGTTTCTTAATAAGCCTCCACTTCCTGACCTCCACATCCTGCAATCTTCAGATGGGCATCCCTGCCACTCCAATGTGAGCTTTGCCTAGGTCGATCAGTAATTTAAAGCCAGGAATACATAAAAGGATTTCAAAACATATTAAAAACCCTGAAATAAAAATTCATGAAAAAATTGAAGGAAAAGGTAACCTAGGGAACTATACAAATCTTTCATGCAGCCTTGCTTAGTTTAGCCACAGGAATCATCTAATTTGCAAAGCCTCATGAAATATGTGAGTGTAAGATGTCTGCTTTGGGTGATTAGATGATTACAATAATTAAATGTTCCCATCTGACTGAAACACAGCTACTATAAGCACAAATACATGTGTCCTGCATCACAATTTGCACTCAGCCATATATGTCACAGTTATGGAGAGGGAAGAACAGCCATTCTCACAATCAAATTGAAGACGTGCTTTATTTTTATTAATGCATGAAAATGTGTGTTTTGCAACTGCAACAGCTAATCAATATCCCTCTGAAGGATGAAATCTCAGCATCAACATTAATACATTATAATTATAGCCAGAGAGGAAAGAGAAATCTTATCAGGACTTATCATTGCCATCAAAGTCTCACTATAAACAGCGTGCAATAACTCAGCTGTGTTTCTGTCAGTCTTGCGCAGGCATGCTGAAAGTTATTCCACATGAAGCTCACTCTATCCTGATAATTCAAGAGAAACACAAGACTTGTTTTCCAGCGTGCATATGTAAGCGTATTATTTTTAGCTTAATCCCTTCACTTGGACAACCCATCTAAAATTTAATTATTTATTCACAACCAGGATGCTAATTAGAGCTGCAGAGAGCTGTTTGCAT
Organism: Macrochelys suwanniensis; assembly: GCA_033296515.1. Taxonomy (NCBI): domain Eukaryota; kingdom Metazoa; phylum Chordata; order Testudines; family Chelydridae; genus Macrochelys; species Macrochelys suwanniensis. Next base: position 83,308,554 of record CM065779.1, read on the forward strand.
ATCTGTTGAACTCTGGTGAACAATTCCCTCGCTGCTTGCAAGTTTATGGCCATTAGCCCAGCAGCTTTGCTCTTCACTGCAAGACTCAGTTCAACCACTATGCTCTAGAGAAAGGAAGAGTTTCAGAACACTAACACTGATACTACTGAACCCCACCAAGAGCTCCCCTGTGCTTCTTTCTTTCAATAAACTATTAAAGACCATGCTCACCACCTCTAGCTGAGCCAACTAGTGCTTAAGTGCTTAGGCACTTTTTCATCAAGTGTGTTCTTGAAAGATTGGAGTAGCTTTGAAAAAGCAGTTGAAGCAATTTGACATAATGAGGCATTAATTAAAGCAAAATTATAGTGGGGAATATTATCGCATTTATAGCATCTTCATTAAAACTGAGTGCATCAAGATTAAAAATAATATAACAAATAGCTAAGGAATTAGTAGTAATTAGGAACCAGATTCTGCCACATTTACTGATGCTGTGCAGCACCTTTCTCAGTGAGCAGGTTCTACTCAGAAAATAAGAACAGCCATATTGGGTCAGGCCAAAGTTACATCTAGCCCAGTATCCTGTCTTGTGACAGTGGCCAATGCCAGGTGTCCCAGAGGGAATTAACAGAACAGGAAATCATCAAGAGATACACTCACTCTCGCTCATTCCCAGCTTCTGGCAAACAGAGGTTAAGGACACCATCCCTGCCCATCCTGGCTAATAGCCATTGGTGGACCTATCCTCCATGAATTCATCTAGTTATTTTTTGAATCCTGTTATAGTCTTGGCTTTCACAACATCCTCTGGCAAAGAGTTCCACAAGTTAACAGTGCGCTGTGTGAAAAAATACTTCCTTTTGTTTGTTTTAAACCTGCTGCCTATTAATTTCATTTGGTGACCCCAAGTTCTTGTGTTGTTATGAGAAGGAGTAAATAGAATTTCCTTATTTACCTTCTCCACGCCACTCATGATGTTATAGACCTCAATCATATCCCCCCTTAGTTGTCTCTTTTCCAAGCTAAAAAGTGTGATTAATAGTAGCAAAACCTAACCCTAGGTACAACTAAATGTGATTGAGAATGGCAGAGCATGACCCTAGCCAATGAGGACCAAATTGTACAGTCAAGGTCCACTCAAAACTACTATAAAATGGGAGTTTTGACTGTATAATTATTGAGGCTTTGGACTTTCACTTTGAACTGATAAGGTTTCTATGGTCTCTCTGAATATAATTAGTTACTCTAAAATGCATAACAGTATTAACCTGTGTATTGTATAGAGTTAACAAATACATATTACAGATTATCAAGACTTTAAAATTAATATTGGTATTATTAACAAAAAATGTCTGCAGGCAACTTAGTCCTCTTATGAAGTGCTAATAAATGAAGATGGGAGGCCCATAAATTGTCATTTTATAAACTTTAATTTTAACCATTTTATTGGTTATCTATTTTGTTGACCCATAAAAGATCAAACAGGTCACCAAAGCAAACCAGTGCATTTCTATCTTCACTTCTTCAGAAACATGTACAAATGTAAAAAGGCCAAAGAGGTGGTATTATTTTTTAATCTGTAAAAATACTTCTGGGCTGTGACTTTACATGAGAACTTTTAGCCTGGAGCAAATTTTTGTGGCTGAGTTAGCGTCTAAAAAAAAAATGAAGTTTTGGAATGGAAACGTTGAGTCTGCTGACACAAGTTTAACAGCCTCTAGAGTACGTGCCTGTACAGTAATTCAATATTGCCAAATACAATACCCAATAAAACATGACACTACACATTAGAAGCAAGAAACACTTTTTTTTTCTAATTCATCACAACTCTCAAAATAAGTTTGATATGGTAAACTGGCTCAAAACTATTACAGGAAATTAATGTCCAGCTGCACTGTATTAACTTTACAAAATGTAAGCTTTCCTGGGCAGGGAGCATGCCTTCTTTGATTCTTCACCTAGCACATTGTCAGGCCCATCAAGCGAAATTTGGGGCCCTGGTATATCATGTTTGCTGAGACTCCACTGCCTCCCATTTCACTTTATTTACATAGACTTTACAGATGTTTTGGTGACACCCCTGAGCTCAGGGCTCCAGTTCTATTTTCCCTCCTTTTCTCAGCCGTTACCATTGCGATCACTACAGTAAACAAATTAAGAATAAGAAAATTAAAATACAGAAATTATTAGAAAGAAGGAACATATTTTTAACAGTGAAGGTGATTAACAATTGGAACAAACTACAAGGGGAAGTGGTAGATTATCTGTTTTTGGATTAAAGCTGGTTGGAAAAATCAAAATCAATACTAATAAAAAAAGATGTGTGTGTTTTTTTTAATTTACCCCAAATTGGGACAAAAAAGCAAATATGAAAATTTTCATGGGAATGGATTGTGGAAAAAATATTCATTTTGGGGAGAACTGAAACTGATTTTTTTTGGCTTGTTGCTTGTCTGCCTGGAGGCCTCTTGTCAATTTCTCTTTCTTCTTCCAGATAGAAAGTGAAATTGACAAAGGTCTCCAGGCAGACTGCAAAAGGCTGAGCACCCAGGCTGTCTCTCCACCTTCTCACCTCTCTCCCAGCCTGGCTGCGAGAGAGATGAACAGAGCTTTGGCAGAATTTGGCTCTCCATGTTTTCGCTGCTTAGAATTATTGTCACTTTTATTGTTCAATGTATATTTTTGTAAACCCCCTTTCCTCCCTGGGTTACTCGGGAGCAGGCAACACTCACCTGTGTGCCTGGGTGCTGGATGTTATTGACATTAAAGGAGATCCTGAGTATCCCAGTGATGATGTTGGATTGATGGGGATCCTCTATCCACCCTGCTGCTGAAGTCATTTTACTCCTAAAGGAATTTAAAATTGGTGTTGCCTCCACCTTGCTGGTCCCCGTACACACTCAATGGTGTGCCTTGGAAGCCTCCAGGAATAAACCTAATCTAATAACAAATAATAATAATATAATCTGTAGCATGGGTGCAACTCAAAAATACTAATTATAAATAATATGCATCCAATATACTTAAATTAGAGTTAATACACCTTTACTTAATTTAAAAATAGGGTATAACAGACTAAGATTATGTCACTACTTATTTAAATCCATGGGGGAAGTTGAATAAAATCAATTAACAAATATAGGATACAGTAATAAATCAAACTTATCTAACTGGCATTTACACTGCCATCATTTACCCCACCCTGGACTTCAGAGTCCTAGGGCTCGTCTACATTACCCGCCGAATCAGTGGGTAGCAATCGATCTTTCAGGGATCGATTTTTCACGTCTAGTGTAGACGCGATTAATCGATCCCCAATCGCTCTGCTGTCGACTCCGGTAATCCACCCCGGTGAGAGGCGGAAGCGGAGTCGACGGGGGAGCAGCGGCAGTTGACATTGTGGCGTTCTCACAATGCGGTAAGTCGAGCGAGGTGTGTCAACTTCAGCTACGTTATTCACGTAGCTGAAGTTACGTACCTTACATCGACCCCCGGCCCTAGTGTAGACCTGGCCCTAGGCACTTGGTTGTCTTGGCGCGCTTGAAGATCTGCAGCTGGAGACAGCACTCTGTTGGTTCTGTGTATCAGTACAGCCAAGGCAACAAGCTGCACAACCCCTCTGGAGATTGGAGTTGGTGTAACCCACACACCTTCTGGGTGTGGTGTTCTGTCCCATCTAGTGTTACTGAGACCACTTAGAGAGAGAAAAAATGAATCTGCTCTACAGCCTCAGCTCTGGGTCCTGGTTCAACAGGAAGATCACCTCAGACTCAGTCTCTCTGCTGTGCCCCTTCCCTTGTAAGTACTTTCCCAAACAACAGTGTGTGTGTGTGTGTGTGCGGGGGAGGGGTGTTACTCATAGTTCCTTCACTGCAGTTCCACCTCAGTCAGCTCTAGGCACAGCAACCATCTCTGCCCTGGCTCCAATGAAGCCACCAACAGCCTCTGAGGCTCCCTGCTCAATCAAAGCCCCTGCAGGCACTCAGCAGCAGCTTCCTAGCAGCAGCTAAACACCAGCAATCTCACTCCTTTTCCCAAAATGGAATCCACCACCTGCTCTCCATGCACTGCCTGGAAGAGGGAGTCTCTCACCCTTTCCCCAAGGCTTCATGGGAGTTCTAGTCTCTAATGTTAGATTGCAGCACACAGGATAAAGTTCAGACGCCCCTCTAATAAAGGGTGCCTACATTTTAAAATAGGATACAATGTCTATTGTCCAGAGAAGTTGGCAGTTTGTCTGATCAGCTACCCAAACTTTAAATAAAAGTACCAAGTTATTACTATTTTCTAGCTTTCTCCGTTTCATTAAGAGGTGAAAAATCTGTTTGTCCTGTAAGCATTGTAAAGGTCCCATATCATTTTTCAAGAGTAGGGGGTGTACACTGTACATTTTGAAATATTTATCCTTCTCCCACTGTTTCTCATCACTCAGCTATCTTCTTTCTCAGAGGTTCCTGTGTTTGGTGGCTGACTGTTTTAAAGCCCCAATCCTGCAACTTGGTGCAAGTCCATGGAGTGTGGCACCCATGCAGTGCCTCAGGATTGGGGATTTAACTTGCAAAGCATGTTGAGATACTTTATATGGGCCTGATCATTCAAAGCCTTAATCATGTGAGCAATCCTATGGGTCAGTGGGGTTACTCACAGAGAGCTAGAGTGCAGTATTACCACAAGATTTTATTAAGGAGAAGCACACAATAAATAACATAATTGCACTGCTCCAGGAGTCACAACAATTTGGTACTTGATACCTCTTGTTCCAAGGGGGAAATGATCTGCACTAGCTTTATGCTTGGCACAGATTATTTCTCTCTCCCGACTGCCTTATCTATACATTCCACGGTACTGGAAGATATAATCAAGGCTCCGCCCACATCTTTCCCATCTGCGTGGGGTGGGGAAACAGTAGCCAGGCAGAATCTGCTGCCCTGCCACGCACAGTCTGGCAGTGCAGGTGGTCCACAAGAGGGACTAATTGGGTGTTTTACTCTTGCATGTGAACATTCATGATGGTTTACAACTGAACTGTTAGTGTTGCTTCTACATGGATAAGTCTTTGCAGGATGAGACTCAGGAAACTGAAGTTATTTAATAATATATATTAATATGTTAATCAGATTTTTATCAGAAGGCAAAGGAGATTTTAGCGGCTCAAATGTAAAAATGTTAACAATTCGGAAAAAATATTACTTTGATATTTGCTAAATGACTACAAAACCTTATAAAGACACATTCAAAATACTCAGCAAAATTACTTCAAATTGCAAAAGTATTCTAAGGTTTGCCATGAAAAACAAGGTTTTTTTCTGCTCTGTACACAATTTCCTTTTGAGTTAAGTGACAGAAAAACTGAAACTGGCTAGATAAAGTCACTTGAGTAAAAGCGTTAAAGCCGTTTTTATCCCATCAATCCTACAGGCAGCTTTATATTTGCTAGATTAGATGGATAGATTGGCTTGAATTGTGTTTCAGTAAATCCATGGTCAGACAAGTGCATGCAAACAGGACAAGTACAACCCTGATTCTTCCTGATTACACAGATGGGCAGCTAAAGCTTTAATGTCCGACCTTTATTATAACTTTCCAGTAAGTGCTTGCCTAACCCCTGCTCTTGTATATCAAGTTTCACACCCCCTAACATGTTTCTCTGCTGTCTTTTAATTTGTGACTTCAAGTTACTCTCCAGTGTCCTGGTGCTTTCACCATACTCCCTAAGGCAGCAATCCTGTGTGACTGACAGGCATATGGTTGTACTGGATAAACATGAATTACCAAATGCTTATAAAACAAGATATTTTCTAACTAGTAAGCACCACTAACAATTCTCCTAATCTGAGCTAAGATTCTCCTGTGCATGACTGCTAACATTAGCAGTGATTATGATTTGTTAATAGTGCCAGCTTTCATAATGACATCAGGGGAGCCCAATATCACAAGTACTATCAGTCTTTTTCTCTCCAATAATTAGCATAGGCTGACATTTAGTTAGGTGCTAATTACAGAATACTTTTCTGTATGTAATCACAAACATTATTTCAAAAGGATATTCTTAATCCTATAAGAACCCTATAGGGTTTTCAGGAAACTGGATATTTTGCAGTTCTTTCTTTCACTGTGGAGCCTAATCTTCTTCTCTGTATGAATGATGATTCTAGACTGTATTTTTACCTCATTCATTACAGGTTTAAAAATTAGTACCTTGTATTGATGAAGCATATTTAAAAATAAAAGTACAAAAAGCAGGGCAAGTTTATGCAAGGAAAATTGCTATGTGTTGAGTTTGGAAGACATAAAGACATGAAAATTCACTCAGACAAATGACAGATGCATAGGAATGGCCCTTTAATGTCTTTCAGCTATAACAAAGACATCTTTAAAACACTATATTAACACTTGTTCCTGTTAAACTGCAACAAGACAGTCACAGCAAAATGAAGATTAACCACTAATTATAACCTTTCCAGTAAAATGTTTCTACAGTCAGGAAGCATGAAACTGATGCAAATACAGACCCATTTGCCTCCTACCTTTTTCTTTCCAAAGGTAGTATGATATTGCCTATCAACTACACACATTTGCCAGGCATGAGCTGATCAATATGTTATTCTTGCATCTCTCATAAGCAAGCATTAAACAGTCCTACTAATTGAAAACAAGTTGAAGTTGTATTGTTCTTTCCATTTTGTATTTCTTATATATGGATCTTAATCTATGCTGGCACAACTTTACTTATCTATTTTCCAAATGTGAGAACAGTTATATTTTACACATAGACTTCACTAATATGTAGGTTTGAAATTGAATCGTGGTGTGGTCAATCATATTTTTGAACATAGAAGATAACAAAGGCCTCCACTTTTTGACTACCAAAGGAAATGCTAATTAAAACCTTTACATTGTATTCAGGGACCAAGTGGTGCCATCTCTCAAGAGTACTGATTGTTTCACAGCACAGTATGGGGTTTCCCTTGCTGGTCTTCCTATCCCAATAACTCTCCTTTTGATGTCATAAAGTTTCTGATTCCATAACCACTACTGTGGGTGCCAGAATTCCCTACAGATGGGGAGAATCAGTTCAGAAAAAATAAAAAGCCTTCCTCAACAATGTTGGCTGTTTCTCGAACTGAACCATTTTGAAAATTCTGAAATATTTGGTTACCTTTTTCCAGGCCCAGTAGCAAATTGACAGAGGTTATGTATTTCCAGACTGACAAAGCAGGAAGCACTGGAAATCTGAGAAGGGAAAGTTGTTTGTTTGTTTGATATTTCCAGACAAATTTTGCAGGCTCAAAAACATTTGGATAAAAGGCTTGGATTTAATTATATATATATATATATATATATATATATATACAGATATGGATAAAAGGCTTGGATAAACATATATATATATATGTGTGTGTGTGTGTGTGTGTGTGTGTGTGTGTGTATGTGTTTAAAGTTCTCCAAATTTTGGTAAAAAAAATATCAGAATAAAGCATTTTTTAAAATTTCATTTCATTTTTTCCAGAAAAGACTTTTCAAGCAGCCCTATTAATGACACTTGATATTTTAATTATGGGCGCTGTAGAAGTGCTCATAGATAGAAAGTTAGATGAATGAACTCTTAACCATTGTCAGGTCTCTGTATTCTCTTTTAACAGGACAAAGAATATGATTTATATCTTTGAATTTTAAGTAGAGCTAGATGCTTGAGCTTGCAATCTGAATCTCCTTAAGTACTTTTATTACCACTCTCAATTAGCATATGAATGTCTCACAAATATTAATGGATGTATCCTCCTATGACTCTGTGAGCCAGGAATGTCCATTTTCCAGCAACTGAGACACCTAGAGTGAAATCCTGGCTTCACTGAAGTCAATGGCAAAGCACCTAAGGAAGGAGCACAGGGAACAAATTAAACACAAATATTTTGAGTCAAGTCACTACCTTAACAACAATTCCTTTCCTCTCAGATGCACACTTTCTTTAAGTTCAGGGGTGCTAAGATCTAGGGGTTTTGGCCCAACCCTTTACAAACCTAGTAACCAATCAGAGTCAACTCCAAGTGTCTAGAAAGTTCTGGAGTGTTTATATCTTTGATTCAGGTCTATCTCTAATTTTAAGACTAGGGAAGAAAATCTGTAGTTCAATGCCCAGAACAAAGGAACAATGGCTGCACAGGCGATGAAACATCCACTTTGTATTTGAGTTTGGAGTCTAAAAGGCAGATAATTAAAAAACAAATAAAGAAGTGTTTTGAACAAAAGCCAGCATGGCATCACTGTCCCATCATACTGCATGATGGACTAACAGGAACTCAAGCACAGAACACCGTAAAGTTTAATTTTCCTTAAATTACCCACACACTTTGTTCAAGGTAAACAATTGGAACATGCCTGCTACTTAAGAAAGAGCCTATTTGTGATTAATACATTGGGAAAATCCTTCAAGAATGTTGTTCCCTTACTTAGAGTTCACTCATCTAATGCTCCCAAGGTTACTACATCTATTGTGAATTTCCACCATTCCTCCCCCCCGCCCCCGAAATTGATTAGTTTTCCCTTTCTAAGTTTAATTTGCCTGTTGGACCAGAACCTCGCCTTTTCCAATTTAATTAGCCTAGTAAATGAATACTGATTTCATAAACATGTTATCCCACTTTCCAAAATGAATTATATGAAAATGAGCCTTACATATACCATAATAGGTTAGGACTCAAAGGATCTTAAATATCTATGAAATACTGTGGAAGCTAGGGGGAGGAAATACCATGTTACTAACTCTGACATATTGTTATAGTCAGTGTAACAGGGTGGCTTGTCTCTTCGTGGCTGGAGGGCTTGGGGCTAGCTAAGTCTGCTTACTGAATGAGCACACCTGAGAGATCGCTGCTGCTTTCCACTATAAGAGCAGCAGGCAGCTGCAATAAGGAGTTGGTAGTAGAGTGGAGCTGTAGTGAACAAGAGATGCCTGCTAGGGACTGTGACAGGGAGAAGTGATTGGAAGTCAGAAGGCTAAGCTGTAGTCAGCTAAAGCCTGGGAATTCTGGATCTAATTTAAAACTGGTGTAAAGACTTCCTGTTTGTTCTGGATTCTCGAGGGAGAGATAGTTCTTTGTTTTGTTTCTGACAGCTTGCTGATAGCCTGAGTGGAACTGGTAAAAGGTGGTGAAACAAAGGGACTCACCTCTAGAAAGGAGAACTGAACTGGGGTTTGGGGATTGCAGGGCCAGTATGTGCCCATAGGACTGAATAAATTGCATCTCCAGAAGGGGAGTGTATTAATTAATTCTTGGACTATGGTGTGGTATTCTTGAGGAGTCCATGGAAGAAAACTGGGGCAGGATTCCTGCAAAGCAGCCTGTAGCCATAAATGGGTGCTAGCATGATGGTCAGCCTGTTACAGTCAGTTTTTCCTCCTAAGGAAATGCATTGTTTTTATACCAAAGATGAATAAATATTTTATAACAGACAAGAAACACATGCTGAAGGTATACACATAAAAGAAAGGTTTACTGTACATGGGCACGTAAAAATCCTAGAATATAATTGAGAGGGAAGAAAACTTGTTTCAAACATCTTTATTTGGTATGTTTAGGGCTTGGGCTTGTTTCTTCTCTCTCCCCACCCCCTTCCAGTTTTTATTACATCCATATTAAAACAAAAGTCTTTTTGACTTCAATGGAAACTTTGTCTGACTAAAGACTTCAGGAATTCTGCTCTGGAATATTAATCACTAGAATTTAAAAGGAACCAGCTAATCCACTTTTATGAGGATAAATCTCACATGATCCTTTCATGCCTCCTAACAGGCCAATCCTTACCCCTCTGAAGTTAATGGCAAAACTGCAAGGATGAAATCCCAGACTCACTGAAGTCAATAGAAGCTTTGCATTTGCAGCCAGGATTTCACCCCAATAGACTTCAGTGGTGGAAGGATCAGACCCATTTGCACTATTCATATGTACTAAATTCAACAGTAGTACCTTTCAATTTTATAATCCTTTGAATTGGGAAACAGGTGCCCCACAGCAATGAGCAATTAAAGTTCTTGCTAATGGTTATATTCAGGGAATGTATGGTGTTTTGAAATCTGTTGCAGTACTGAGAAAGTCCTTGCCAAAGTCAGTTTGTCTTCTCAAAAGGAAGAGAAAGGAAACTTGAAATAAAATAGGAAGTGTTTCTACATGGGGAAACTGTATTACCCACTGACACAATGAATATAAAATGCCCAGTTGAAAGAAGGCAATATAGTATTTATGTTTAGCTCCAATGTGCTGTTGGAAATTTTATGATGCAGTAAAGGGTGTTACTTGCATTTGAAAATGCATGTCAAATCTGGACAGATTTCCTGGTATGTTAGATAACATCACCTCAATGGAATATCTCTTTAATCTGAATTATTCATAGAGGATATGACTCTCTGTTGTTTCATACGTGTTCATTTCCCAATTTAAATTTGAAAAGTAGAACTTTGGGGAGCCAATTTTGCATAGTGCTATATGCTTCTTGTGAGGAGCTGAGCACTCTCTTCTACTGAAATAAATGCCATGAAGACAAATGTATTACAAAACACCAGCCTTATTTAGTGTTAGTATTATCTTAAAGTTTCCTAACTGATGCTATCTAAACTTCTCAAGACTTCATCCATTCTGTCTAGAAGAAAATGAGTCTGATAAAGCCTACATTTCTTGATTCTATCACCCATGATGGGGGCAGTTGTCATGAGATAATCACACTGGGGTAATCTTATGAGACACAGAGATCAGACCAATACCTGCAACATTCGAGGGACATGATTATCTCCTAGTGGTCATGCCACCCAGAGTTGCCCTTGTGATACTGGCAAAAACTTATAATCTCTATGCACTTTCTACCTGGACGAAGATGAACTTGGTATAAATTGAAACTGATGGTTTTAAATAAAAGCATCCAATGCAGTGCACCATGGACAGACTCTGTCCACAGAGCTGGCATATTGTCCCTGGGAAGATCACCTCATAAGGGGATTCTTACATGTTGTAGAGGCTCCTGTGTGATTTTCCCTCCCTGCTGCCAGTGTATGTAGTTAGAGGAAAGATGATGTAGCCAACACTCGCCTACAATAAGCCACTCCTTGGCTGTAGTTTTAGTCCTTCGGGGGAATTAACTTATGCTGAGGGAACCACCTGTGTCGTGAGCAGCCCAAGGATGAGTGGAGTGAAAAGGTGAGCTTTATGCTACCTTTATGACTCCACAAACTCAACTTGTGCTGTATACCTCTCAGATAGCTAGTAACCTGGTCAAAAATATCTTTTTGATCAATTTTGTCTTCAGATAAATTCATAGGATTCAACTGGACAGTTTGTTCGATGTTAAGCAGGTTTCTAACACTAGCAACTAGGACAATAAAATAACAAGATTTTCTGTGAGAATATTAGTTGTATGGTCTTTAACATTTATTTTAGAATATCAATATATACTGTACTTAAGGTATATGTTTAAATATTTGTGACACACAGCCGTATTGGTCGTGGGAGTGGGGGGTGGCGTTTCTTTACTCTGTGTCAGCAACTCTTGTCAGATCTGATGTACTCATCATTACATCTAAACATTATCATCATGTGAGGTTATTGGAAAACTCACTTATCATTAATGTCTTTGCATGATGTGTATGTATGGGGTTTGTACAAAGTTATGGGTATGTGCTAGAATTGTTTGTCTAGACAGGGCTTGTGCATTGCTTTCCAAAGGAACATGCATTTGTTTGTTTGACTAGCCTGGTTGTCAGGCAGAGATAATGAAGGTGCACTTACAAAAAAAGGAAACCAAACCATCAAGCTTACAAGGGGAGGAGGTAATGATGAGGCAACCACCTGTGGGAGAGGAAACAGCATGAAGTTTTCACCAGACTACATACCATCTCTTCCTAGGAGGAGAAAAGGAACTTTTTCCTGATACATTTCTATGGTTTATTGGGCAATAGAGATGGGAGTGGGGGAGGGGGGTGAACCTCAAATGGTAAGTAATTTAATCAACTGATTTCTAATACAGTAATAGTGTATACAAAAGTATATTGAACAAGGTCTTTTATGAAAGCTAATAACACTGGTAATTTTTTACTGTAAAATGTATATTAATACTGTGTGAGAAAATATGAACACTCACTGATTATGCTTTAAAGTCTGTGACCAAATAAAGGAAGAAACAGGCTTTCTCCCACACAGGAGGGAATGCAGCTAGCTAGCTTTCTGCCTCCTATGAAATTAAGCAAGGTGTGATCAAAAACAATGGAAGCTCTATTTACATATGAATAAGCAGGGAGGGATGGGAACCCCACAGGAAAGGAAGAACAGCATGAGGTCATCCTGAATCTGGGGACAAAACAACGAGGTTTGGGAAGATATGAGGAGAAGCCATCCTGGCATCCATCACAGGGCTAGAGCTCTTACAAGCTGAAAAAGCTGGGTCCTTCTACCAAGATGGTTGAAGTCTCTGGGAGCTGCATATAAGTGAGAAACCTGCTTAGGCAAAGGTCTTTTACTTAGAAAGAGAAGGGAAACCAGCACCTTGTACTTATGTGGGAGGTCCTGGCTGGGGGTGAAATCAGCCTTGGCTGGAAACAATACAAATTGGTAAGAAATCTACCTTGAACAAAGACTAGTTTAAGTTAGATCTCAGCCATTGTGTATTTGACATTTGTTTATAACTTTTTGTCTGTCCCTTGTACCAGAACTCACTTAAGACCTATTGCTTTATGAATGATTTTGAATAAATAAACTTGTTTTATTTAATCTAAACCAACCCAGTGTTTTGAAATCAAAGTGATTGTTAACTCCAGTTAAAGTAACATGCTATGCTTTTTGCCTCTTTAAAAGAGCAATGGGCCCTCTTACTTCTGTGTATTCTAGGAGAGGGCTGGACACCCCAGGGCAGACAGTTTGGGGTAAATTAGATGCTGGGGGTGTTTTGTGGTCACTCTGCAAGAAGTAACCAAGGCTGGTGGATACTAGAGTGAGGCTGTTGTGTTGCTGGGGTCAGAGTGCTGAACCATGGCCATACAGAACACACAGACACTCAGGGAACTGTACGCTTGTCTGCTGGCTGTAGGTGTCCATGATGTGAACTGTGGCAGCAGAACCTCTAAGGCATCCAGGATTGCAAGGCAGTCAGTGACACAGCCCCTTATTGGTCGGGGTTGAACCCCAAAATGTTAATATATTACATATAGTGTAAATTATAGGATGGTTTGGCTGCATATCCAGTGCTGCCATATCTTTCCCAGCAGTATCACTTTCAAAGATAGCACTTCTAGGAATAAGAAAATAAGAAAAAATACTTGTGGAAACTTAGAGACTAACAAATTTATTTCAGCATAAGCTTTCGTGAGTTAAGAACCCACTTCATCAGACGCATGGAATGGAACGTACAGTAAGCAGATATTTATACATTCAGAGAAACATGAAAAGGTGGGAGTGTCTATATCAACGTTAAGAGCCTAATTAATAGAAAGGAACTATTATCAGTAGGAAAGAAACTTTTGAAGTGATAATCAACATGGCCCATTACAGACAGTTGACACAAAGGTGTTAAGGGTATTTAAGGAGGGGAAATAAATTCAATTAATGTAATGACCAAGCCATTCACAGTCAATATTCAAACCTAAGGTAATGGTATCTAGTTTGCATATTAATTCCAATTCTGCAGTTTCTCGTTGGAGTCTGGTTTTGAAGTTTTGCTGTTGCAAAATTGCCACTTTTAAATCTGCCATTGAGTGATTAGAGAAGTTGAAGTGTTCACCTACTGGCTTTTGAATGTGATGATTCCTGATGTCAGATTTGTGTCCATTTATTCTTTTGCGTAGAGACTGTCCAGTTTGGCCAATGTACATGGCAGAGGGGTATTGCTGACACATGATGGCAAATATCACATTGGTAGATGTGCAGGTGAATGAGCCCCTGATGGTGTGGCTGATGTGATTTGGTCCTATGATGGTGTCACTTGAATAGATATGTGGACAGAGTTGGCATCAGGCTTTGTTGCAAGGATAGGTTCCTGGGATAGTGTTTTTGTTCTATGGTGTGTGGTTGCTGGTGAGTATTTGCTTCAGGTTGGGGGGCTGTCTGTAAGTAAGGACTGGTCTGTCTCCCAAGATCTGTGAGAGTGAGGGATCATTTTTCAGGATAGGTTGTAGATCTTTGATGATGCGCTGGAGAGGTTTTAATTGGGGGCTGAAGGTGACGGCTAGTGGCGTTCTGTTATTTTCTTTGTTGGGCCTATCCTGTAGTAGGTGATATCTAGGAATGACATCATAAGAACCAGGAAGTTGAAATAGCACTAAATTGTATAGTTGCAGATTTTAAGAAGAAGTTTAGCTAAAAAAGTGTGTGTGGGGAGGGGGGGAATGGCCTATATGGCACTCATCTTAGGTATGTGCTTAACTTTATAGACATGAGCAGTCCCAAGGTGCTTATTCACTTGTGTGAAGTCAAGTATGTGCATGAACCTTTTCAGGATCTGTTTGTCATGCTTGTTGTGCACATAGATCTGCCATGGATGAGATCAATGAGGAAAGTGGAGGCAGACAGAATTCAGGAATACATTACATATTAACATAGAGTATTTTGATTGTTTTCAATCCCATTATTTTACAACCAAAAAAAAAAAAAAAATCAGCATCCTCTACCATCATTACCCCTCCAGGCCAATTTTCTTAGCAAGTTTAAGCCTTCTGCCAACACTAAGTTTTTGCCTTTATACAAAAACTAGACTATAAAGCTGGTCTCCTAGGCCCCGGAGGCCTGCTTTATAGTCCCTTGGCTCTGTCTCACTTTCGCCGATGAGCTACCTCTGTAGAGCTGTGCACAAGTATTACAGGTCTTACAAAACTCAGGAAAAACATTCTTGAGTGCTATCTATTGACTGATTAGATAAGTACAGATCTCTCAATTATAGAGCATTTTTATAACACCCTCCACTTTTCCATATCATCTGTGGGGCTTTTGGGAGGCAGGGATGGGGGGTGGGAGAGAGATGGGTTTGCATAGTGTTTTTTGTAGAAGAGGCACTAAAGACACACAAACAACAAAGGAGTTAGAAGATATCAGACACAAACACTGTGGCCTAATCCTGGCACTTTACCAAATCATTTCAATGGGATGCTGCATTTCAAACACCCTGTGGTTGTGTGAGGTTATATGCATGCCCACTCACTTGATCATTTACAACACACTTTGCTTCTCTACAGAGGAAAAAGGACAGTAAACGATCTAAATTCCTACATGCCACAAGGTGCCACAACAGTGGTTCCCTTAACTCACCCACCAATATTGTTAATCTATCCAGCTATACTCTTAGACCAGCAGAAGAGTCTGTCCTATCTTGGGGCCTCTCCTTCTGCCCCAACACCACCAAGAACATGATACAGATGTGCAGTGACCTAGAATCCTTCTTTTGATGACTCCGACACAAGGAATATTTCCAGCACACCACTGAACATCACACTAACCCACAGAAACCTTCCTATCAATGCTACAAAAAGAAGGATTCTGCATGGACTCCTCTTGAAGATCGAAACAACAGACTGGACTTCTACATAGAGTGCTTCCACTGACGTGCACGGGCTGAAATTGTGGAAAAGCAACATCACTTGCCCCATAACCTCAGCCATGCAGAACACAACGCCATCCACAGCCTCAGAGACAACTCTGACATCATAATCAAAAAGGCTGACAAACGAGGTACTGTTGTCATGATGAAGATATCTGAATGTGCACAAGAGGCTGATAGACAACTCTCTGACACCACATTTTACAGGCCATTACCCTCTGATCCTACTGAGGATTACCAAAAGAAACTGCACCATCTGCTCAAGAAACTCCCTGAAGAAGCAAAGGAACAAATCTACACAGACATACCCCTAGAGCTCCGACCAGGGGTATTCTATCTGCTATCCAAGATTCATAAACCTGGGAATTCTGGACACCCCATAATCTCAGGCATTGGCACCCTGACAGCAGGATTTTCTGACCATGTAGACTCTCTCCTCAGGCCCTATGCTACCAGCACTCCCAGCTATCTCAGAGACACCACCGACTTCCTGAGGAAACTACAATCCTTTGGTGATCTTCCAGAAAATACCATCCTAGCCACTATGGATGTAGAAGCTCTCTACACCAACATTCCACACAAAGATGGACTACAAGCCATCAGGAACAGTATCCCCGATAATGTCCTGGCAAACCTGGTGGCTGAACTTTGTGACTTTGTCCTCACCCACAACTATTTCAGATTTGGGGACAATGTATACCTTCAAGTCAGTGGGACTGCTATGGGTACCCGCATGGCCCCACAGTATGCCAACATTTTTATGCCTCACTTAGAACAACACTTCCTCAGCTCTCGTCCCCTAGTCTACTTGCACTACATTGATGACATCATCATCATCTGGACCCATGGGAAGGAGGCCCTTGAGAAATTCCACCAGGATTTCAACCCCACCATCAAGCTCAGCCTGAACCAGTCCACACAAGAGATCCACTTCCTAGACACTACAGTGCTAATAGACGATGGTCACATAAATACCACCCTATACTGGAAACCTACTGACCACTATACTTACCTACATGCCTCCAGCTTTCATCCAGATCACATCACACAATCCATTGTCTACAGCCAAGCTCTAAGATACAACCACATTTGCTCCAATCCCTCAGACAGAGACAAACACTCTTTCAAGCGTTCTTAAAACTATAAAACCCACCTGGTGAAGTGAAGAAACAGATTGACAGAGCCAGAAGAGTACCCAGAAGTCACCTACTACAGGACAGGCCCAACAAAGAAAGTAACAGAACGCCACTAGCCGTCACCTACAGGCCACAACTAAAACCTCTCCAGCGCATCATCAAGGATCTACAACCTATCCTGAAGGAAGGTCCCTCACTCTCACAGACCTTCAAAGGCAGGCCAGTCCTCACAGACAGCCTCCCAACCTGAAGCAAATACTCACCAGCAGCTATACACCACACACCAAAAACACTAACCCAGGAACCAAACCCTGAAACAAACTCCAATGCCAACTATGTCCACATATCTATTCAAGGGACACCATCATAGGACCTAGCCACATCAGCCACACCATCTGGGGCTCGTTCACCTGCACATTTACCAATTTGATATATGCCATCATATGCCAGCAATGCCCCTCTGCCATGTACATTGGCCAAACCGGACAGTCTTTACACAAAGGAATAAATGGACACAAATCTGACATCAGGAATTGTAATATTCAAAAACCAGTAGGAGAACACTTCAGTCTCCCTGGTCACTCAATAATAGACTTAAAAGTGGCAGTTCTTCAACAAAAAAATCTTCAAAAACAGGCTGCAACGAGAAACTGCAGAACTGGAACTAATTTGCAAACTGGACACCATCAAATTAGGCCTGAATAGAAACTGGGTGTGGATGGGTCACTACAGAAACTAAATCAATTTGTAAGTCTCTAAGGTGCCACAAGTAATCCTCGTTGTTTTTACAAAAACTAATTTTCCCTTGCTAAATACTCACACCTTTGTGTCAGCTGTTTGAAATGGGCCACCTTGTTTACATTGGCCTCATGAACACTAGAAAAGTGACTTCCACTCCTTCTTGTCAACTGTTGAGAATTGCCTACTTCCAACTCAAGTTGAATTGGCTCATTAGCACTGACCCCCCTCTTGGTAAGGCAACTCCCATAATTTCATATGCTGTGTAATTATACCTCCCTACTGTATGTTCCACTCCATGCATCTGATGAAGTGGGTTTTAGGCCACGAAAGCTTATGCTCAAATAAATTTGTTAGTTTCTAAAGTGCCACAAGGACTCCTCGTTGTTTTTACTGATACAGACTAACACGGCTACCACTCTGAAATCTTCTGGAAAGTACTGCAGGCTTCTCCTGGATTCAGATGTATCTCAGAATGGTGAAAATACTCCCCCCCTCCCCCCCAGGCAAGAAACACTGACTTCTTTAATAGAATAAAGGTAAGAGGAAGGAGCAAACCATATTGGCAGTTGGGTTTTCGTTTCCTTGGAGTTGATAATATTGAAAAACTTTACTAAAAATATCAAGATATATTTCTACATTAACCTTCTGATAGCTGTCTTCCTAGGGATCTTTCCTACTGAGTGATTACCATACTCTGTCACAAAGCAATGGTTCAAATCCAGAACATCCAGGTTCAAAATGTTTTACTGTATCAAATAGGGTAGATATTTACTATCCATCAGGTAAAATCTTCCACTATTCACATTTCGAGTTCTACACTATTAAGCAATAAAAACACTTGTCACTCAGGCTTAGGATACGTTGTATGTAAAAGTAAAAAAACATTATTGTAGACTATCCATATTTGCTAGACCTCTTTTGTGTGTATGTTGGAATGTGTAGTACATGAGTGATGACTCAAATGAGAAAAGGATGACCTAAGTAGATGTGATCCTGGATGAAAATTCATATAGGATCACATTTATTTAAGTCGTCCTTTTCTCATTTGAGCCATCACTCATATACTACACATTCCAAAATCATATGACTTTATTGATAAAACAGTGCTTTAGAAAGTTACAGATATATTTCTATACATTAAGAAATGAAGAATTTCCACTCACTTTTTAAAATTGGTAGATTGAAAAGTTCTAAAAAATAAAGAATTGGCAACTAACTTGTTGAAAAATGCAACAAATTTCCATTAATAATTTGATGTCAATCAAAGTGAAATATTCTGGAACTTGTGTTTGAAGGAAAGTAGACTTTAGAGCCCAATTCTGCAACTGATGGCGCTTGAAGTAACTGTGTCTGTTGCACTCAGTCTGTTGTATCAATTACAAAATTAGGTCCTAGTTTTGTGTTGTGTGACTAGCTTGCTTCTAAGCAAGTATAGAGAGTTATGTAGACAATTAAGGGGAACGTTTAACAGATGTAAATTATTTCCCTGTTTCAAAAAAGGATTCATTTCTTCTTACACTGGCTTAGTTGCAAACAACTCTTTCAGTTATGTGCCTTTCAACAGACCAGAATCTAACTCACTGGCTTTCTAATATGTGGCCAGGCTTGTATGTGGAGATGTATACATAGTTCTTCTTATGATCAGCTGGGAAATTGCATATACAGCAAAACATAACATCAGACTTATGACCTGTCCCCACTTCCAATGTCTGATTGAGAGCTGACAGACGTATTTCCAAATTTAGAATCTGCATTTATCTGCCTGGACAATTTTACACTGTATACAATGTCTTGCTTTAAAGTCTGTCAGACACGTGTAAAGAAGTGACTTCTGTTGGGCCAGCAGGGTAGCTGATGTCTGCTTCTTTAGGGAAAACTAAACTATTCAGTAATGGAGGAAAGGGGGGGAATTGTCCAGAACTTAAGAGAACTAGAATGTCACATACTGCCATCTTCAAAATCAGTAAACAAGACACTTTTAAACAATTTGAGAATAGCAATATTTTTCTTTGTGTGTGAGATAGTGAGTGCTGCTTAATCACACAAAAATTTCCTTCTACTGAGATCTTCCAGGATCAGGGTCTTAATTCTTCCTCCTCACTTTCCACTCAGAGTTAACTCAGTCGTTTACTTTGCTCCTGCATCCAGAAATTCATGCTTGACCCTGAACTCTCTTCAAACATTCACAGCTCTCTGTAGTGTGCCTGTATCACCACCTCTGAACATATTACTTTGATTCTGCTAATTGTGTCCTGACAAAGCATCACCCACCCACCCACCCTCTACATTCTCATCCCTACCCGAGTGAGCTCAGTCACATTCCCATGTCTCAAACATTTTGTGTGCCTGGGCAATAAGGGAGCAGGGGGAGAACTGTTGGGAAGTTTGAATATCAGATTTTTCCACAGTTAACAGCCAATTTCATGTTTTCTGCTGCATTTGTGGTGTCCATGACAATGCTGTGGTATTAACAATAGACATATGGGGGAGGAAATACGATTGTTTTCACTCCATGAGGTACAATATTTTAAATAAATCTCAACAAACTACCAAGGGAAGGGGTAGAATCTTCATCTCCTGATTTCTTAATCAATAGTGTCTGCCTCTCTGGAAGATATGCCTTAGGCAAACACAAGTTACCCATGTGTTCAGCTCAGTAACTTGGTAAAATGTAATGGCCAATGATGTACAGGTCAGACTAGATGATCTAGTGGTCTCTTCTGGCCTTAAACTCTGACTCTGAGAATCTGCAGTGTGTTAATTACTTTGGGAACATGTGCTTTTTTAAAAAGTCTTTGCATTTCTTGTCTATATGCAATCAGCTATATGCTTGGAGTAATTGCCTGTTTATGGAATTCCTTTAGCAATCTGGGTAGTAAGAATGAGGAAGAGAGAAGATGCAGGGAAACTACTATGACAAGGGAAAACCTAAGACAGGAGTTAAAAATTAAAAGGCAATATAGGGCAGGTATGGAGACCTCCCAAGACTGAGAGGTGGGTGAGGGAGAAAATGCAACCAAAAATGGGGTAGGGGGGAGATATGACATGCGAGGGAGAAAATAGGCTTTTTCATCCATCAAGATCTGTAGTAGAAAGAGAATGAAAGCATGGAAAGAAGGTAGAATGAAACAGAAGCATAGTAAGTGCTGCTGGGATGGTTCCTCTTCAGGCACACATCCGACACCACTCTGCTCCTCTGCACTGATGTGTCACTCTAGGGCAGGTTTTTGTCCTTTTTGTTAATGCTTGACCACGTAAAACAGGAAATGGAAAAAGTTAACCCACTCAGGTATGCTTAGATATTCTTAGGTATGCTCTGGGGAGAGGATTTTACCCAAAGACCTCAACTCAGGGGAGGGAGGTGTTAAATTGCTCAGTCCCTCTTGGCCAAATTCTGACCTCCTGAAACTCCAATGAGATCAGTGAAGTAAATGGGATTGCATGGGGTGTAAATAAGGACAAAAGCTGGCTCTAAACCATTAATAAGTTCCTGGAATAAAGGAAACATGACCTAATAGATAAGGCATTCAGATGTAAGTTATATTCATGATTCTGCCATTCTCCTGGGGCAAGCTACTTTACCTTTGTGTGCCTCAGTTTCTCTTCCTGCCTTGTCTATTTAACCCTAAGCTCTTCAGGGTGGGAATTGTCTCTTTCTTTGTACAGGACATGGCACCCTGGTGCTTCATTTTTGTTTGAGGCATCTAGCCACCTCTGTAATATAAATAATACAAAAGCTGCCCACTTACCGAAACTCTGAAAACAAGGAGTTTTATCTCAGTAAGGATGTCAGGACCATGTGATTTATCTGCAATACCTACATGAGGAACAAATACTTTAATAATGGGTTCTTCAATCTAGCAGAGAAAGTCATAAAACAATCCAGTGTCTGGAAGTTGAAACTAGACAAATTCAGATTGGAAATAAAGTATAATCTTTAACAGTGAGGGTAATTTAACCAGTGGAACAATTCACCAAGGTTGTGGTGGATTCACAATCACAGGCAACTTCAAATCAAGACTAGATTTTTTTTTCCCCAAAAAAGATATGTTCTAGAAATTTGGGGCGGGAGGCGTGGGGGGAATTTCTGTGGCCTGTGTTATACAGAAGGTCAGATTAGATTATCACAATGGTCCCTTCTGGCCTCTGAATCTCTCATCAGACCCTTCATATTAGTTTAGTTATGTCTATTACTGTCCAATCTTATATATTCATAGGGAAAATATAAAAATAGCCATGCTTATAAAAGTCTACACAACATAGCAGAAACTTTGTTCAACATAACATTCTATTGTCCATTTAAAATGTTATAGCGGAGTTAAGGGTTAGGAGTGTAACCACAGTGTCAAGCAAAACGTTCAAAAATATTCTCATGTCATATTATCACAAGGTATAACTATAGAGAGAACTACCAAAACAATATTTTAAATCTACTCCTACACCTAATATTTCAGTGTTGTTTCAAACAACATATGTAGTCAAGGGATGGGTTGTTTGCTTTAAGAATTCTTCACAGGTTCTAGCAATTAGAGAGAGACTATTAGCCCGTATTCTCAAAATTGCTCAGAAAGATGCCTTACTCTATACATCTTCACCCTAAAGAAGGAGAGGTCTATTTTGATATCAACTATTCATTTTTAAAATTCCTTTTAAAACTTCATGCCCAACTGCTGCTACAAAACAACAGTGCTAATTCCAATAACAGTGCCTTCCACCCAAATTTATCAATCCTACTTAGCATATTTTCCAGTGAGATCCTTTGTGGTGACTTTCCCTGAAGGATGTTTTGCTTCAGTCACTTACTGTGGATCCCGACATCTGTGATCTCTCACAGGATTTTGCTGTGTTCCTGATGTAAAATATTTGCAATTTGATTTTCAACTTCTTTTATAAACACCAGCTTTAACAAGATCTATGAAAAATCACACTTATGGAATGGGCACAAGTATCACTATTTCATTTTTATAGTGTCTTAGGTGTTCATGATGACATACAAACCAATAAATACATACCTCTGCCCCAATTTATACACAACATGATACATTCTGTGAACTGGAGGGATTGGCAGGAAGAGCTTGGAGGTTGTGTTGGTTTCAGAGATACAATTGAACTCCCCTAACTGAGGGTGTCCTTAACAAATTCATCCTTACCTCGTGCATTCCTAACAACTGTACACTTAACAATGTGTAAAATCTGTGGAAGTGCTTAATTCTGACTTTACATTTCATAACTTTTAAAACTATTAAACTAACTTTCTTCAATATCATGTTTTTTAGCATCAGTGATTTACAGAGCAAGCCAAGTTGGAAAGTATTTTTCAGACACTTTTGAATTATCTGAGCAGAATGTCTTATCATATGTGAAAAGGGTAAGGTTATTTTTCTTCTCCTTTTCTTGTTCTCATAACAACAACAATAAAAATAAACTCTGGCCTGAGACCACGCATAGGAAATGTCAGCCCCAAAGAAATTTTGTAAAAGTTATGAGCAAATTGAATAGGGATCAACAGTTAGTGTAAGTTGAAGATCCACCTTAACTAGAGCAGGTGTTACTTGCTGTCAAGTGTAAACAAATGAGAGAGAAACTAGGAGTCTGGGAAGATACATTTCCAGTCAAATATTGTTGTGGAATGCAGCTGATGAGGGAAGTTTAGAAGGTGTTCCAAAGCACTGAAGCTGCAGAGGATAAGATTGTCCTAAGTTAACAGGGCTACATGGAAAGATGATGGGGGTTGGGGAGAGACTGTGTTAGATAAATAGGGGGCAGGGAGAAGAGAGACAGGCTGGAACAAATCCGTAGAGGGTTTAAACAACAAAAGGCAATTTTGAATTGGATGCTGTAATGAAATCCCTTTAATATTACCTTAAATAAATTAATACCAATACATTTAATAAAACAATGTAATCATTCTCCAACCTTTAAATTCCAGATGAATTGACCTAAAAGTACAAATTCGGACTCAACAGACATAGTTAATCTAATATCATGGGGAGAATATATACAAGTAGGAAATAGACTGTACAGTTTATAGTTCTATCACTTTGGGACTCATTTTTTTAACCTTTGTTTCTTAAATAAAATACCATAATCTCTTCCCTACCTAGCCTCGTTGAGTAGTCTGAGAACTCCACAACGAAAGTGAATTTTCCCACTGGTATTCAGGAGCTGCATCCTCCTGATTGCATTCTACACTAGGAAACATCAAGAGCATCTCACTTCTATATTGATCAGGGTTCCTCTGTGGTAGTAACAGTAATGTGTGGTCTTTTTTTCTCATTACTGGAATTGCCTCTATTTCATGAATACTATCGCAAATGTCTCCATATGGGATAGAAGAGTCATTCCCATAGTTTTGTGTGTTAGGACTGGAAATGCCATTTCAAGTATGTGCTGTAAATGTTATAGCACAATCAAGATTTATTAAAACTACTCCACAGAGCACTATTGTAAAGAATTTATGAACTGTAAAACTGCTATAAAGGTCACTTGAGATGCAAAAGTTTAATTTGGAGTATCATGTTATGGCATAGTACTGCTAAACTCAATGCTTGTTTAAACAAATGGCTTAAGGATATTTGTCTCAATGTGGAGTTTCTTAATTTCAGAAGAACAACTTTCTATCATCTAATTTTTTGCCTAGCCTTTTTTTTTTAAAAAAGGGACATGCTCATCTCTTATTAGATTAGTGAGCATAACTCATCTCCAGTGGAAATAAAGATAAAGAAGCAAAAGAATTAAAGTGATATCATTTTGAGATCATTGTAGTGCTATACATAGTGTTGTGAATTGTGCTTTTAAGGTTTCATACTCCATTTCATTATTTTTTTCCTTACTCACCAGCTGCAAAGACATTTAAAAAAAATTCTGCCAGGAAGAGAAGAAAAATGGCAGGAAATATCAAGAAGAGCCCAAGAATTAAACTAGGACAAGGATCTTTTTGATAGCTTATAATGTGTGATGCACATTGATTATACCGCATAAATAGTAACGTCAGTGTTTGAAATTGAAATGCCTCTTATCTCCGCTGCTGCATGAAGAACAACATGGATAAATCTCTCGCCTATGTGGAGGAACCCCGCTGACTTCCGTGGGGCTCAGGATAGGTGTTAAGAGGAGCTGCATGAATGATCTTCAATGCAGAATCAGGGCTGGAGCACCTACGGAAAAAAATTAGTGGGTGCTTACCCACCGGAAGCCAAGCTTTCTCCCCTACTCCAAGCCCTCCCACCTGCCATGGATTAGCTGTTCTGCAGCGTGCAGGAGACTCTGGGAGGGAGGGTGAGGAGTGGGACCAGGGCATACTTGGAGGTCGGAAGAGGTGGGGTGGGGTCATGGGGGAAGGGGTGGAGTGGGGTGGGTCCTGGGATGGAGCGGGGTGGGAAGAGGTGGACGGGGGTTGGGGCTTTGGGGAGGGGGTGGAGTGGGGGCAGGCCTGGGGTGGAAGGGTGGTTGAACACACGCTGGGTAGAGAGGAAGTTGGTGCCTATGGTGAGAAGCACTTTAGGTAAGCAGTATTCTATTAGAAAAGAGGCCACCTTGCTAAATTTAAGCTCAGAATGCATTTTTTTATATATAACCCTGTGCTAGCATTTGAATCTCTGTTAGATAAACTTACTTTTGCTTTCTCAGTAAACAAATCTAAGCACTGTGTTAAGCAGGGCTGTGATCCTGAGGTGAAGCTGATAAGTTGATGTGCACAGTTCCTTTGGGGGTTGCAGATCTGTGAGTGTCCACTGGAACTGGACACTTAAGGGGGAGGAGGACTCAGGGTTGGAGTGTGCCTATTGCTAACCTGCCTCTGAGGGACAGTGGAGCCTGTATAGTCTAAGGCCATGTCTACACTACAAAATTAGGTTGACCTCATTTATGTCAGCATGCAGCCACCGCAGTTATTAAATTCCAAGTGTACATGCACACTTGGGTCCTTGTGTCAGCACTGCACGTGCTCATTAGGAGCACTTTGACAATACAATTGATACATGTGGGTATTGTGGGGTGGCTCCTGAAAGTCAGTAACAGTCAACGTAAGCAATATAGTGTTGACATGGACACTGGGAGCCAAATTTAAGTGAAGACACTTCCACAGCTAGGTTACACAAGGTACCTTATGTCAACCTAATTGTGTAGCATAGACCAGGCCTGAGAAGGGAATACTTGTGTTGCCTGTGGCTGGTGGACTTGTTGAGATGACCTCTGGCAGGCATAGACAAGGCTCCCTCATGTTAAGGGCAGGTAGTAGCAAGGTGCTCACAACTCTGGGTGCCCCCTGGAAGCACAACAGAGAGGAGATGGGGAACGGAGGCAGGAACAATAGCATGAGTTGGCTCTGGTTGCAACAATAGGAACTGCTAGCATGGAACTACAATGATTGCAGTCAATTTTATAATAGCAGGTCAGTTATTTGAAGTGTTAATGGAAAAACTGTTACATTAAATATTCACCTCTTTGCCTCACAACAGCTACAGCTAAAACCATAGAACCTTAATTTGTGCTAAGTATAGACAGATTTCAAACTAACCAAAATGCTGGAAACTTTAAAAGCATAAAATATAGAAGCTAATATTGCTGATTTCCTACTGATATGAAACTCTAATATTAGTGTGCTTCCTTTAGCTTTCAGTGCAACAAATTGCCTTGGATTTCAAATATATTTCTCCAAGTGTTAAATTAACAAACCAGCTCCAGAGGCTGACAGTTAGGAATGTTTCTGTATGTTTTTTATTAACATCAGACAATGTTCACCCTGCAGACTCAACAGTCTGTCTGGATTGAGTCTTGTGGATATATGGTCTATATTCAAATAAGTATTTTAATATCAAACTAGATTTTTTTACCTTGACAGAGCAAGTGCAAATAATCATGTGTTACCAGTGAAATATCTAATCAAAAGCAGAGAGAAGAAGAATTTCCTTAGATTTGAGTAGATATTTCTAACTATATCCCATCCATCCTTTGATAAAGCTTTCATTTAAATTCAAAAATTAACCAAGGAAGCATTTGTTTTTTGGTACAGGATTTTATTTTTCAGTGGAAAAATAACCAAGTGACTACTTATGAACTGTGCAGTAAATTCTACATACTGTATAATCTTATGCCCCAAAGACCTCATGCTATTTTCCTATATAGGTGAAGTTTGACCTCCAAACACTATGTTAGCCACCAGTCAGCTCATGAACATGCCTCGTAAAGTTCAGATAGGAATTTTCTGCAATTTTCCTGCCATGTTTGTGCTTTATGATTAGCCATAAGTGTACATTAGGCTCACTCTGAAGAGTGGTCTAAAAGGTAGCATTTAATCTTCTGAACCTGAGGGAAATGTGCATGTTTGCAAGCAGAAACCCAATGAAGCTTGAGATAAATTGCCCAGAACAAGATCTGCATTGCAGCTTTTAAACAAAACTGTCACTTAATCTTTCAGGTGCATAGAAGCACAAGGTCCATACTCTGAAGACATACAGTTTGAGGCCCTGATCTGGCAAGCTGCTTAAGCACAGCATAACTTTAAACACATGAGTAGTTCTATTAAATTCATGGGACTACACATGCTTAAAGTTAGTCCCATGCTTAACTCCCTTTATGGGCCAGGGTCTCTGTGGGCAAAACAACAGATGAAGAATGAAAGTAAAAGTGATTGTGTGGCTTTTATTTTCTTAACATCCCTTTGCATGGAGGGACTAGGTTTTGCCCTGGGCTACACTAGAGGGGGAGGGGGGTCGATCTACGATACGCAACTTCAGCTACGTGAATAGCGTAGCTGAAGTCGGCGTATCGTAGATCGACTTACCTGGCTGTGAGGACGGTGGCGAGTCGATCGCTGCCGCTCCCCCATCGACTCCGCTTCTGCCTTTCACCGAGGTGGATTTCCGGAGTCAACGGAGAGCGCGTTTGGGGATCGATTAATCGCGTCTAAACGAGAAGCGATAAATCGATCCCCGATAGATCAATTGCTACCCGCCAATCCAGAAATCCACCTCGGTGAAAGTCGGGTAGTGAAGAAAGGAGGATGGCAGTAGGAGGGTGTGGTCAATTGTACCGAGAATAGCAGGTTGAGAAGGCTAAGAATGCAAAAGAGACTATAAGACTTTGAGATAGCTGGAAACGTGAATGTTGATCAAAACAGTTTTGGTTGCAGGATATAGAAGCTGGCAGGTAGGAGATCAAGTAGAGGGCTAGTAGAGAGGTGGGATACTACCTGGAGATACAGCTGAGGTGAAGAGATATGGGGTTTGTTTGGGTTTTTGTTTTTTTTTAGGATTGCAAAGATAATGGCACACTTGAAGGTAATGGGAAAAGAACTAGACACAAGAGAATGAGGGTAGGTCTAAGAAAGGTGTTTGAGTGGATGAGGGAAGGTAAGGCACCTCTGAGGCAGAGGCTGGGGTAAAGCAGGAGAGAAATAAATATCACTTATAGATACTGATGGATTTGGACTTGCCCGTAATTTATTAATACTATATCCTGACTGACAGATTGTGATTGCTGTATGTATATATTGAATTGATTCAATAGCATCATTTTCAGGAAATGCACTCAGAAAGGAAGAGGTCAATCCTAATATACCTTTGTCAGCAAACGCTTGAGATAGACTCCAAGAGTCGTTTGCTTTAATGCGCTGGCTCGGCCCTCTGCTGGGCCTGGCATACATGTTTCCCCCAGGAAGGATTTGGTCCCTGAGTGGGGAAATCAAAAGCATTTTTTGTTTGTTTTGAGGTTGAAAACCCAGAGCTGGCCAAGTAGGTTCTGAGAGAAGTTAGATCTACTGGGGTCCCCCTGACCTTCAGCTGTTCAAATGCCTTTTCTCTTTCATATCATGCTTTGTTTCTACGTTTAAATAAAAAATACTTTTGTTTTAAGAGGGCTGTTTTGATTCACTGTTTTTGTCATTTTAGTTGTTCATTGGTCAGCTTCCCAAACCCAGTTGGGCCTACCAGGGATTCAGTCTAAGAGTGGGAGAATTGCATGATTTTTCCAAACCAGGCAAAGGCATGAGACCTGACCCCTGTGAGAGGGGTCAGAGATGTAGTTAGTCCTGTAACTGTGCATGTGAATAGCTTTCTGTAGCTTAATTAGTCCTTACAAACTACAGAATTTATGGGGAAATAGTCTATAGGGTACAAGATTATTATGCAGTACTAAAGAGCTACTGTACCATTAAGTAATCCAAGTATGATTTTTGTGGGTAAAGACTTCTGGGATGCAGAGACCGCAAGATGAGTCCCATCAGTGATGGGGATGGAAAGGCAGGAACACAAACAGGCAAAGACCTCTAGATTTTGAACTCTATGGAAAAAAATTCTCCAGACAGATCTACCCGTGGGGTGCAGATCACCATTGGAAATCAAAACTCTCATTTGCAGTGTAAAAAGATTCTTCTCTAAATGCACCCAGGTTGCAAATACAGGGATTATAGTTTATAAAAAAATGTGTTTTCCCAAAGAGGGGAGATTTTTCATCTCAGTGCACCCTCACACTAAACTCATCCATCTCAACTCTGGCTTAAATGTGATGGTCATACTGTGCACAAAAGAAATTCCACTTCAGATGATATAGAACTCTAACTAAAGAAGGGGAACTAAGGGATGGACAGGCATCCTTATATGAAAAAGGGAATATATTAGCAGGTTCCTATCAGCAGCCTAGAATTTCATATTGATGCTGGATCCTTTCAGAAGGTCATATATCCAATTCACCTAAAATTAGTGGTTTAGAAGATAGAAAATGTCTCCCATATGTCTTGCTCCAAAACATAGGAAAATGTGGTGCCACTCACTATTGTTTGTTCCTAAAATATAAGAATGCATGGCATGTACCACTTGGCATGGGTCTTTCAAACAGGACATTTCTGTATGCAACTAACATACAACTATCTGCTTTCCAGAATATTCAGGATGTCCTATTATATTAAATGGTCAAACACATTCCCAAACCTCGGCAGTATGCAAGTACCCATCAAGGTGTTGCTCTATATTTCCATACCTAGCTATTTTGAATGCCCACCAGGCTAAGCCAGTTCCACCCAGCACATACAAATATATGCCACATATATGTTTCTAAAGTAAGAACACACAGTTGCCATATTAGACAAGTTTTTAAAGTAAAAAGATTTGTATCAGGTGTAAGTTTAAAAAAATATATTAACTTATTCCTTGTTAAATGACTAGAGATTTACCAACATGTCTTATGAATTTTGTCCACATTATCTTTAAGGTCAGGAAGTCCATTCACATTTCACTTCCAGGATTTAATGACATGGAATTAAAATGAGGAGGGAAATGTTGCTAGGGATCTCTCAGGAGTTAAAATTGAGACTTTGTGTTTTGATAACAGGCTCTCTGTAGAAGTAATGGGTTTGGGATCCATGAGAAAGTGAAGTAGATCTTTTATGATGCCCTGAAATAGTGACCTTCCATAACTTCCCAAATTACGTGCATTTAATAGGCATTCCTTCACTTTTGAAGACTCAAGAGTTTCATAGTAGATGCATATTGCATATTGCATAGGAGATGCATATTGCCCAAGGTCAATACATGTAAATAAATGTGCCCAGGGAAATACAAAAAGAGGGTGAAAAGCTTAGATATTTTTGCAATAGTTTTAAACTGCAGTTTTCAATTTAGGTAATAGATATGTATGGAAACTAAAGCATAACACAATTGTAAACATACACACATTACTTCAGTCCCCAAACTCTGAAGATGCAAACTGTTGTTTGCAAAATACAGTAACTCTTTTCACAAGAAAATGGCTGGAAGGTAAATTAATATCCATGTGAACCACATGTTGGCAGGTTCTCTGGTTGTTCCAAAGCAGTCAAATAAAAGCCTCCGCTAATAGTATTTTGTGATATTTAAAGTTTTAAAACACATGAACAAAACATAACTTGATTTTTTTAAGGGGGTAGGCACTTGAAAATACATCCATTGACATAACCTTGAATGGATGTATATTATTATTTTATTGCCAGAATGTACTCAATAGAAATAGAGTAAAGCACGTAATAGCCCTGCAAACTTCTTTTTGTGATTAAAATATAACCTTCTAAATATAACTTTGTTTCCAATAGCTGATTAATCATTGTATAACTACATTAGCAGACTTTATGGATTGCAACACAATTTGATGTATTTACCATACGTTAAAGTCTGTGCAAATATACTATAATCTTCATACTCTTGACCCCTTTCTTCTCCATGCCCTCCTACCTGCTTGCTTTGCCCCTTTGTGTTATTTGTGAAATAGATTGTAAACTCTGTGGGGGCAAGAATCATGAATTTCCTGTGCAGTAAGACAGCTAACAGACTTCTGAGTGCTGTTTAAATAAATAATACTACACTGGTACCTGGCCAGGCGACATATAACAAATAGCCACTGTGGATAAAGCCCCAGCCAAGCCAATGCATCTTCCCAGTTTGAATAGCTTAGAACCCCTTGGGCAAAATTACACTGAGGTGGTCAGGAAGAGAAGGTTTCTCTTTAAATACCTGATCCAAATGAAAGAATGCTATTGACTTCAATGGGGTTGGAACAAGCTCGGGAGTTCCTGTCTCAATAGTCACCCTGGATCTATGGGATCTGCAGAGGACCAACATATAACTGCGACAGCAAGCACATTTTAAAAAAAAAACTAATGCCTTTTTTCCTGGAACAATGGAATGATGGTACACCAAGATTATATCAAATAGTTTTTACATAATGTGAAGTAAATAAATAAAATTCACATAGTGAGATATTCAGATTAAGCAGAACCAGGTGGTGCATTGTTCTGAGTTTATCCAGAGAGATATTGCCAAAGCTGAACTTTTTATAGACTGTATCTTATGCCTGGAGAGACCACAACACTTTTTTGCCATAACAATAAATAGAAACCATCACAAATATTTGTCTGAGCTTTGGGAGAGCTTTAGCTAAAATATATCCAGCACTTCTGAAATGAATAACAGCAGGCAAGAAAGAGATGGAAAGATTGTCAGTGCAGCCTTTGCCTCATTGTTCAGCTGAAATGGCCATAACACAGCCTACAGAACTGGCGGCATAGATCCCGCAAGCATTTGTGCCAATAGGGGAAGGACTGCACACTTTTGTGTGCTTTTTCCTCAGTTTCCCATTCTAGCTCTGATTGAAAGGTAAGCCATTCACTGGTTCTTTGGAAAGCAAAGAAAAGGCAAGATTTGTTTTTCTGAAGCTTTTCTTAGAACTTCTGTGTGCAGTGACCTTTTGAAATGTAAAATCTTACACTTGTATAAAATAACCAAAACCAAAGTCAAAACTCCTCATAACTTTGCACTATAACAAAGGGCCAGATAGTGCAATCCTTTGGCAAACAGGACTCCCAGTGAAATCAGTAGGAATTTTGCTTGAGTTCATAAAGGATTGGGCTCTAACTCACTCTCTAGCTATCAAGCTACACCAAAAACATCCTCAACACATTACTTCTGAGATCACTATAGTTTGAAAACAGCAAGTCCCACCCACCTGTTCCTAGTGATTTCATTTGAAAAAATGCAAACATAATTGATTGAGCCATCTGTGTCCCTCCCTCTTTAGAATTAAATTGGATATGAATGTTACATACAATTAAGAGCCCTAGTTACTTTATTTAATGCACTGATATTTGTTAGCAGCCTATTAATGAAAGAACGCAAGGAATCAGTTTCAACATCTGTCTCCTGATAACTTTGTTACATACTTTAATAAAACTTCACAAATTCCTTGCTGAAAAAGAGCTACAGTTTTCTATTGGTGTGTGGGGTCTTTTTGTTTGTTTTGGTAGCACAGATGTGTCCTTTTTATTTCGATCACCTTTTAACCTACAAAATATAGCTGTAG
This sequence comes from Macrochelys suwanniensis, assembly GCA_033296515.1. Lineage (NCBI taxonomy): Eukaryota > Metazoa > Chordata > Testudines > Chelydridae > Macrochelys > Macrochelys suwanniensis. Next base: position 83,340,809 of record CM065779.1, read on the forward strand.
GGAAAAAAACGAGTACCAATAAAATAGGCAATAGAAAACCTCTCTGTTGTAAAAACCATAAAGAAGCAATAAAAAAGATGGTATGAAACAGATTTCATACTATATATTTATATATACAGCATACACATACACAATGCAATATATTTGGCTCTTTACACAGCAACACACTGGGTCATAAAATACTTTACAGAGCAAGTGAGTCATAAGCTAAAGAGAGTCAGGAGGCTTCTAAGGCAAGGTTTAAAGCAAGGACATGTCTCTATGTCTGAAAGGAGTGTACTCTAGATACATTGGTAGCACTAATGAACAAATAACTCTCCACTGTGGAAAGTTGGGAGTTGGAGGGGAATTGAGAAGAGTACATAAGCCTGGAGCGGGTCAAAGTCAATGTTGCCCCAAGCCAATGGCTCATTGGGCTGACCACGTAAGACATGTCAGTCAACAGCACACAAATGAGTGATGTGGCCAGCATCATGACCTTGAAATCTGATAAGGACTGAAAGTGCTCAGGAATTTTGAAAACCAAGAGTATTATTTATAACTGTATAAAGCACAGCTACAACTGACTCCTTGTGGGTGGACCCCGGCACATTCAGAAGCAATTCCCCGACTGGTGCCTAAATGAAGACTTGGCACCGTGTCCTAGGGGTGTCTTGTGTGTCACAACATTTTTAAAGCAGTGGGTCAGCTATTCAGGGGAGCAGCAATGGCAGAGAACTTAGACAACGAGACAAAAAATGAGGTCTGAAATGTGATGTGGCAATTTCCTGTAATATCCTTACCTTAAATTTAAACAAACCCTTATTTCAACTTTAATATCATTATATTAAAGGCAAAGGCAATGTATTATTGTGGGTCTAGATGATCAAAGGACTATATTGAACAATGGAGGACCCAGATTGGTGGTCTGGAACAACAAGTGTGAAGTGGATTCCCTGGGAAATATCTAGGGGGAAGTGAATGAAAATTTCTCCTTATGGCTCACCCCTCCCACAGGTTATACAAAAACCCAGCTTTTTGAAGCTATGCCCTGAGGAAGGGACCATTTCACTTTACCGGTTCCTGACATTTGAAGATTAAAGGCCCAGGCCTTATAAAGGAAAGACTAAGCTATGCACGGGTGTGCTTGCTCTGAACTGAGGCTGTTATACACTTGTAACCACAGGAAAACCCCTTCGTGGGGCGTGAAGTCCTACTTGCTACCAGAGCCCCACTGGAGTGAGTGTGTGTGGTGGTGGTGGTGGTTTGGGGGGGAGAGGGGCAATCTCTGGTAAACTTATTACCATGCATGTAGGTTCTCTTGGTTTTAAATGTTTTCTGTGAAATGCATTTGCCTTAAGAATAAATACTCTTGCCTAGAAAGAGCTGTGTGGCAACTTATAACTGCTGGCTATTACATGGTTAATAGCTTTCGGAGAGACAGCAAAGTGCAGATGCAGGCCTGGTTAGGCAGTCTCGCTTGCTGGGGAATACACGGCAAGGGCAGGGAACTGCAGCCTGGAAAAACCCCACTCAGGAGCGGGAGAGATGCGGGTCTCTGTCCAAGAGAGGTGCTAGTTGAGGAGATGGAAGCCTAAAAGTGGCTGATCATGGACCTTGAATTATAATGAATATATTCACAAACATGAAAACTCATACTCAGGTCCCTTAAAAAAACCAATTATATACATAGTGCTTCACTTATATAGATATCATCATCATCTTCAAACACACATGGTCTACTGTGGACCATTGTGCCAGCCAGGGTGACAACTGTTCATGGCATTGCACCAGGCATCATGTAGTGATGTTCCAAGACCTGCCTCAATGCTGTGGATCCACGAATCTCTGTGGCACACCTCCAGGCAGCTCCAAATAGAGTCAGGATGTGAACCCCTTTGCATGTTGATTGGGAGTTTGAGAGCATGAATTGCTGATGTGTTTTGGTCCATCCTGGCAACATGGCCAAAGAGCATGCCATGATGCTTTTGAACATAGTGAGCAGCTGAACGGAAAGCCAGATCTCTGCATCATTATGACATTTTGCAAAAATTCAGATCCCTTTATGCTCAGGATTTGGCGCCAACAACATGTATAGAATGCGTCTAGTGGCTCCAAGTCTTCCTAAGAGGGTCCAGGTAGCCGACCTGCATAGAAATATAAGTAGTCCGGAGGTTTGATAGATCATGAACTTTCTCTCAGTGCAAGCCCATTTTTGCATCGATAAGCGAGACATTGACTTCATGCAGACAGAGACAAGACCCGTTAGTTAAAGAATGCACCATTTGATACAACCGTTTGGACTCTGCTTTCATCTTAGCTAGATGATCTGGTCAATGCTCTGCAGTGTACTAGACCCCAATGATTTTATACTTAAATTCATGTACCGTAAGTAATCCTTGGACAAACACCAACTTTTTCTAGCCAAAAAAAAACAGAACAGCGCCTCCAGAGGATTAATTACAAAAAATAGTCCAATAATGGTTCTACATCAGCTATAAAGTAGACAGACTATAGTGTGATTAATGTTTTCTGACACTCTAGATATGCAAATATTGGAAATATGTAGGATTATTTTCTGGTGTATTAATGAATGAATATATAATAGTTATGGTCCATTTCACTGGCAAACTTTAATTATGGAAGTTTAAATGTCCTAATTTTTTTAAGCACAGGAATTAAATGTTTTAATGTGACAACTGAATGCTTGAGAATAGAACAATTAAGAATAATTTAATTCAAATAATTTAACTTTTAATTTTAACAGTCATTTTAGGAATTTTTAATAGTGTCACCTATTTATGAATAATTGTTATTGACACAGGATTTATACATGTCCTTATACCTTTGTCATTTTCCCAAATGCAAACAAGACACCTGCAAATTATTTCATTCAGAAAGAATTTCAAATATAAATCAGCAAGTAATTACCCCCACAGTGCATATAGAACTTAATTCATCTTGAAAATGGACTTTCTATGCATCTTTAATGCTTACGGGGTAGAATAAAGAGATCTTCTTGCTAAATGTTCAAAGGAAGGCATTCCGCCTTTATGAAGCAAGAATAATTACAACATTAAAATGTGTTTCTCTGTTTTTCCTCTTGTCCCTGTTTAAATTAAACAAGTACAGCCATATGACTGAACAAGAATTTTCTATAGTTCAGTTTATCTAGCAATATAGCCTTTTCCATCAGCTGATTCCATCTGAGCGGTATCAAATCCCCTAACTGTTTATATTCTCACATGGATTTCAGCTCCTTCCTATGTACTAGTACAGCCCTGATACAGTAAAGTACCCAAGGATTCCTAATAAAGGGATAATCCTGCAAAACCGAAGAAAACCTTTGGATGAAGACACACCATCACTTCCCGAAATAGAACCAGTAAGCACAGACTCAATCATGAAAAGGGGGGAAAGTATGAAGAGATTTGGGGGAGAAAATGAGAGAAATTAGGGGCTTGTGGAAGAGGAAAGGGATATTTGGGGAGACAAGAATGAGGTAAGAGAGGAATGTTCGTTTTGGAAAAGAAGGAAGAAAAAGAGGATCTTTGGAAGGAGACTTTGCAACGCCAGGGCTTTAGCCAGTACTCCGTGAATTAATTGTAATCAAAGGCACTATGACTCCACTAATGTTGTTGATGCTGTAAATATACTGTATTCAGGCAGTTGATCTTGGAGAAAAAGATATAATAAAGAAAAAGCTGTATATTAGAGCTGACTGACATTTTTCAAATAAAAAAAAAGTAGACCATTTAGCCTAGGCCCTTCTTTTTTTAAAGAAAATAGAAAGTTTCACACAAAAAAGTGTTTGTTTTTAAATTCTCTAGTGGAGTATGAAAATGAATTTTTCGGGAGGTTGATTTTACTCATTTTGGCTTTTGTTTCTTTCCCACCCACCCCCTTTTTTCAGTGGCAAAATGCAGGGAGGGGGAGAAGGTGGGTTTCTTTCCCACCCTAACATCTTAAAAATCAAACATTTCATTACAAATTCTTAATAAGTGTGTTCATTTTCCACACCTGCAAAACAAAACCTAGTTAAATTTCAGTGTCATGAGAACTACTTTGACCAATCTATTGAATATTGTTTCAAATGTATTTTCTAACCAGAAGTATCTGCTGTTATACTGTCCCAGCTTCCCAGTGTTCACAAAGCATTTGACTTCCTGAATGGGCTAATTCCTGTGGGAGAGAAACAAGGGAACACCAAGGCTGTTCTTTGCAAGTCTATTTTTTACTTACACTACACACACACTTTCTACTTGTGCTTTGAACCAAAAGCAGCAACAAAGTTCACCTGGACATAGCACCAAACTTCAGAACTCCATTAAAGCAGTCCTGCTAAGACCCCCGGCAAGGCTATTTCTTACATGCACATTTGATCCTAATAGCTTGGCAAACAGTATGTCTTAACTCTACTTTATGCACATCTAAAATCCCAATGTAAGTATCTTCATAGGAGTCACTCAAAAAGTGATTTCACCCAATGCTCAAGAGTATCAAGTCAATTTCGGGTTGTCTGGATTTTAATAAAAGGAGCCATTTTTCCATATCAAATTTGAAAGGAATTTTATATCAGGCAATAAGAGAGGCAACTGGTGAGGAGGTGCTCAACACCTTGCGACATTAGGCACTTATTTAGCCAAACGAGACACAGGGCTTGATTCAGCCAGTGGCCTCAACCAGGAAGCAAAGTCTTCAGTGACATAAATTGTGCAGCAGTCCAGGGTGACCCTAATTCCAACACCAGGAATAATAAGTCACCAGGACCAGATGGCATTCACTCAAGAGTTCTGAAGGAACTCAAATGTGAAATTTCAGAATTGCTAACTGTAGTCTGTAACAGATCCTTTAAACAGCTTCTGTACCAATTGACTGGAGAACAGCTAATGTGACGCCAACTTTTAAAAAGGGCTCCAGAGGTGGTCCAGCAATGACAGACCAGTAAGCCTGACTTCAGTACTGGGTAAACTGGTTGAAACTATAGTCAAGAACAAAATTGTCAGACACATAGATGAACATAATTTGTTGAGGAAGAGTCAATATGTTTTTTGTAAAGAGAAATCATGTCTCACCAATCTACTAGAATTCTTTCGTGGGGTGGGTCAACAAGCATGTGGAAAAGGGGGATCCAGTGGATATAGTGTACTTAGATTTTCAGAAAGCCTTGACAAGGTCACTCACCAAAGGCTCTTAAGCAAAATAAGCAGTCATGGGATAAGAGGGAAGGTTCTCTCATGGATTGGTAACTGGCTAAAAGATAGGAAACAAGGGGCAGGAATAAATGGACAGTTTTCAGAATGGAGAGAGGTAAATAGTGGTGTGCCCCAGGGGTCTGTACTGGGTCCAGTCCCATTCAACATATTCATAAATGATCTGGAAAAAGGGGTAAACAGTGAGGTGGCAAAATTTGCAGACAATACAAAATTGCGTAAGATAGTTAAGTCCCAGGCAGACTGCGAAGAGCTACCAAAGGATCTCTTAAAACTAAGTGACTGGGCAACAAAATGGCAGATGAAATTCAATGTTGATAAATGCAAAGTAATGCACATTGGAAAACATAATCCCAACTATACATATACAATGATGGGGTTTAAATAAGATGTTACCACTCAAGAAAGAGATCTTGGAGTCCATATGAGGAGAGATTAATAAGACTGGGACTTTTCAACTTGGAAATGAGATGACTAAGGGGGAATATGATCGAGGTCTGTAAAATCATGACTGGTGTGGAGAAAGTAAATAAGGAAGTGTTATTTACTCCTCGTAACACAAGAACTAGTGGGTCACCCAATGAAAATAATCGGCAGCAGGTTTAAAACAAACAAAAGGAAGTATTACTTCACACAACGCACAGTCAACCTGTGGAACACTTTGCCAGAGGATTTTGTGAAGGACAAGACTATAACAGAGTTCAAAAAAACAACTGGATAAATTATGGGGAATAGACTCATTAATGAATATTAGCCAGGATGGGCAAGGGTGGTGTCCCTAGCCCAGGGGTGAAAGTGAGCCGGTACGAGGCGGTACGGCATACCGGTAAGAACCCACACCAGCCTGTATGCAGCCTACATTAAAGCGCTGCCGTGGCAAAGGACATCTTTAAAGCACTGCCGCAGCAGCGCTTTAATGTCGCTGCCCCTTCCCCACCCCTGCTGGTAGGGTCTGTACTGGCAGGGCTACCGACAGGGGAGGCAAAAGGGGCAGGACATTAAAGCGCTGCCGCGGCAAAGGACCCAACAGCGCTTTAACGTCCCTGCCCCTTTTGTCCCCCCTCGGCCGCCGATGGGCCGGGGGTCAAAGGGAGAAGCTGTCCCAGGGCCGGCGATTTAAAAGGGCCCGGGGCTCTGGATCCTTTCAATCGCCATTGGAGCCCCGGGTGGCACAGGTCAGGCATCCTGGAAGAGCTGGCTGGGGGATGCTGACCCCCCAGCCCCACCCCTTCCACCCGAGGCCCCGCCCCGGCCCCTTACCAGTAAGTGTCCGAGTTACTTTCACCCCTGCCCTAGCCTCTGTTTGCCAGAAGCTGGGAATGGGTGACAGGGGATGGATCACTTGATGATTCCTTCTTCTGTTCATTCCCTCTGGGGCACCTGGCATTGGCCACTGTCAGAAGACAGGATACTGGGCTGGCTGGACCTTTGGCCTGACCCAGTATGGCCGTTCTTATGTTCTTACAGGGGACTTGCAGCTGGCTAGGGCATCCCCTCAGCAGCCTGTTCCATAGAATCCCCAGCTGCAAGTTAAACCTGCTTTCCTTCACTGGACTTTCTAGGGGAAGCTGCTGCCTTCCCTTACGCAGGCTTGAATCCACCACAAGATGTAGAGGTCCCTGTGCCTATACCAGTGAATGAAGTCCATTGCCCAGATCTCCTGCAGTGGACGTTATATTAAACCCTTCTAGTGGATGTCTTCCTGCAGATATTTGTCCCAGTAAAGTTACTAGCTTAACAGGATTTCCAAATTTTCCTGCAAAATATTAAAAATTGTTGTTTTTTTAAGTTAATGGAATAAAGCTGCTTAGTTGTATTTGCAGATATTATGGTGCTGTACATTTGGCTACTGTACTGACAATTGTCCTGAGGCTGTTTGTAGTTATAGGCTGTACCAAATATAAACTTTTATTTTAAAAAAGCTATTAATGTCAAGCTTACATTTAATGTAACCTATAATTAAGAAAGCAGTTGGAAAATGTGTTGGTTGATCATATTCTCCAGTAATTTTAGCGGAGACAAACGCTTCTATTTAGACTAAATTTTCTGATACTTCTGGGATTGAAAGAAAAAACTCTTCTCTAAGGTTGTGTTCTATGGTGGTGTGTGCACTCAGTCTCTTGTTAAGATGCTATTTTATATAACCTTTTGCAGTGAGCTACAGTAGGTTCTACTGTTGTGCTTCTTGTAATTATCACAGGCAACTTCTTAAAAAGTCAGAGAAGCCACTGGTGCCTATAAACTGCAATACCATAGCTGTGCCCTGGTTAGGGGGAGGCTGGACATTCCATATGCAGAGCTTTGATTTCCATCACATTTCTAATTAAAATGTTCCAATATGGTGCACAATTGTAGGCTTTTTTTCCCCCTCAAGATCTGAACTGAAACTGAAGTATGTTTGTGGGAAGAAATAACATTGTTCTATACTTCTAATTAGGATGAGGAACTATTTAGCTATCCAGGATAATAACTACCCTCTGCGAATGTTAAAGCTGCTATCCCCATTTCTGATTTCACAGATAAATAACAGTCCAATCCTGAGGTGTAGAGTTCCCTCAGCTCCTACTGACTTGAACGGGAAAGGAGAGTGTGTAATACCTTGCAGGCCTGGGTCCTAATTTTGCAATCTAATCAACCTATTGTCAAAATAATTATAATATTTGTGTGTTGGTTTTTTAAAACAGTTTCCAGTGGGTAGGTGTGATGGTGTACCCCATAAGACTTTATGGGGAGATGCTTATAAATATATATATGATGTAACTGGAATATGTTTTATGCTACATGTGCCACGTAACATATCTCTGTAAAAGTTATGATCTACTAAATCTATTCCTCCTGTTTGTATGAACGTATCATTTTTGTAGTTGAAGTTATGAATATTCTGTCTGTTACTACTTGGAATCACTTAAATACTACTTTCTGTACTTATTAAAATAACTTCTTACTTATTAAGTAACCTGGAGTAAATATTAGTACCTGGAGGGGGGCAAACAGCTGTGCATATCTCTCTATCTCTGACATAGAGGGCGAACTATTTATGAGTTTACCCTGTATAAGCTTTATACAGGGTAAAACGGATTTATTCAGGGTTTGAACCCCATTGGGAGTTGGGCACCTGGGTGTCAAAGGCAAGAACACTACCTAAGCTGCTTCCAGGCAGGCCTACAGCTGTTAGGGGACGTGCCTCAGACCTGGGTCTGGGTTTGCAGCAGGCTAGCGGGTCTGGCTCAAACCAGACAGGATTCTGGAGTCCCAAGCTGGAAAAGGCAGGAAAGCAGGGGCAGAAGTAGTCTTGGCACACCAGGTGGCAGCTCCAAGGGGGTTTCTGTGATACCAACCCATCACAGTAGGTAACTAATCTCTCTCCTTGTTTGGCTGGGATTCAACCAACATCACATACTATTGTAGGATAAAGTCCTGCAGACTTTCAAAAAACAAAACTTGAAAGTAATGGGAGGTTAGCATCAGTAAACTTTACAGGATTGGGTTCGGAATCACTCTCGCTGTCCCTCCTCTCTACTTTGTGTTGCAGCTCACTACTGTAACTGACTACAAACACACAAACAAATGAATTCACACAGATCTGATACATAACTGTACTGTAAGGCCTGATCCAAAGTCCATTGAAGTCAGTGGGAGCACCATAGCAGGGTTTCGTGTGGGGCCCTTTAGTTGCTGCAAACCCATGATTAGCTAAGTTTGGCAAAATTCAGGGAAAAATTAATTAAACTCTCTTACTTATTCCTCTGCCTAAGTAAGCAGATCAGTTACAAATGGCATATGATGAACAAAATATCTTGTACACAATCCCTGAGGCTGGAGTACAGAAATAGCTCCTAAATTTTTGTAAGTAAAAATAGCTCTGTTTTTAGCTCAGGTACCCAGAGAGTAGGAATTCAGAATGTTCAGGCAAACCTGTCCCTGTTAACCATTAAGAAATAGAGACAGTTGCATCTAATGCCCCAAAATGATCTCCGTCTTTTGTTACTGTTGACCAGCGAGTATATTGAGAAGTGACTATGCAGCTTTTCTGCGTTTCTTTTTGTTTCCCTCTGGTGCACACTTCTCCCGCCTACAAAAAACACATGCTTTGCTTCTGTTACTCACATTCCTAGTCTATTCAATAGAATGTGTCAGGGTTTTTTACTGTGAGATAGTTTGTTCATTTGTTTTAAAATCAGTGGAGATATTTCAAGCCATGAACATTTACATCTAAAATATGTACAAGGAATTAAGTAAGGATGGTGCAGTATGTTCATCCCAAGGCCAAATATTGAGCTTTGTGGAAGGTCTTCTGTCAGCTTTAAGGGTTTGAGCCTGGCACATTACAGGTGCTTGAGTGTTGCACCTATAAGCACAAGGTAAATGTTGTGAGCAGGGGATGGAGCATTAGCAAGATAGCACTGCAGTTCAGATGTCAACTTGTGCTTCTGCCTGGTAACAACAATTAAGGCCAAAGATGTGAGAGCATAGTTAAGTGCCTCATTTCCAGCTGAAGAGAATACTTAAATCCATGTCTTCTCAGACATACAAATTGTGTATCCTTGTTCACCCATGTTAATCAGAGGCTAGCAAAGGGATTTGAGATTTACTTCCACTCGATGCTATGCAGTCTGCCTGGTGTTTACTTACATCCGTGCAAACTTTCCATTGATACCTGTTCTGAGCACACAAGCCTTGAGGTCCCTTCTATGCTCAGTGCAAGGACTAAAAAGGAATTCTTGTCTATTAATCGCCTTTTTATTTATATATTTTTTGCATGCAGAGCCATTTGTATCGCACAGTTCCCACATTTTGGCATTCTTGTTAGCTTTTGCATTCAGTCTGGCACAGTGTCTGTTTAGCATTAGGCATGAATGCTTTATTTTCAAAGAAATTTTCTCTCTTTAATTTCTATGCCATTTTCTTACAAGAACTTTCAAAGCCCTGGGCCAAACAGCCACTTTTTAAAAAAAATTCATGAATAAGGTATCATAAACAGGGGATCCTGAGGCAACCTGTCCACATTAAAATTCTTCATTAATATTGGAAGAACTTGAACTCTGCCCACATATTGCTATGTGACCATGGTAAAATATGGATCTTTCTGTAGGGAAAAGTCCTACAAACACCATATGTAAAATAATTAAGCAAGAATTTCACCTAACTTTGTCTTTTTTTCCCCATTGAGGCCCTTGTAATGCAAAATATATTTCTCTTGTAACCTTTCCTGCAGTTTATCTGGCTCCAGCTTTCATTTTCTTAACATGAAAAATTAATTATTTGGACTCAATAAAACATATTATGAAGAAAATTTCTCACTGTGCATTAAAACGTTGCTTTGCCAAAGATTCTCTCATATATTGAACATGACCAAAACCATTAAAATGTCAACTAAATATTAAAAACCTAATCACTACTGTTGTGGAAGCTTATATTTGCAGCTACTGTATTCACTTTTATTCAAGGATCAGAAACCAGACAAAATATGGAATGGAACAAACTCTGGGGAGTTTCTGAACATGTTGTAATAAGAAGTTACTTTGTGACTCAAATTACACAAAATGTTCTCAGCTGAGTTTTTAAAATCAGTTTAATTGGATGCCAGTAGCGAAGTAACTTCATAAGGAAACTTGTCAGTGGATTTGCTGTCCACAACGACTGTGCAAGGTTCCTTTCCTCCAGTCCTATCCTAGACTTTTCCAATCTGGCTTTCACACTCTACAATCCTTTGAAACAGCTGTCACCAAATCTTCTTAGTCAGAAATCTTTCTGTCTGCGTCAGGACAGAACTGAGACCTTTTGACATTTTTCATGAAAGGTGGGAGAGGAGAAGAAGGTGTGAGAGAGACACCTACCCTAAAATAGCTAATTGCCTAGTGCTTCACCTGAGAATGGTCAAGCCTGTGCTTTTATTCATTAAGAGTAAAGATTTGAATGTAGATACTCACAGTCTAGGTGATGAGTACCTAACTATCAGGCTATTGCTTATTCTGAGAGAAGCTTGTGGGAGAGGGGAGGTGTCTCTTTCCTATTTTGACCAGAAATTCCCTCTTGGACCTGGGAACCTTCCTGATTGAAAGTTTCCTTGAAATTGTTACGTTTTCACAAAAGTTTTGGTTTCTCTGAATAGGCATTTTGTGATTTAAAACATCTTGTCAAAATTTTCCTTACCAGCTCTACTTAGGACCTCTTCCTGGCCAAACCTCATCTTCATTCCCCTTGACCCATCCACTATCTTTAACACTGATTCCCCAAACACTGTTCTTTTGTCTTTAGCACTCTCTGCTATATGTGATGATGACTAGATCGATTGTTTCTTTCTTTGCTTGTTTTTAAATGGAAATCACTAACAAAACATAACAGAGCTAAAGTTCTTTCTCCCAAGTGTTTTCTCCACTTACTGATTTGATCTTCCCTTAGCCTGAGGTAGTATTTTTTTTCATTATTTAGATGTTTAAAAACTATAATAAGAGTGTCCATCCAGTGCTTTGAGCACTATTGACAAATGTTTAAAATAACCTTAAACATATAAATAAAACCATCAATTGCACAAAATCAAATTAAAAAACCGTAATCCTTACTCATCGTGTTAATATAACCCACAGGCTTGCATCCTGGCATGAAGGGAAGAAATAATCGGGAGGATACAGAGTCTCTTATTTTTGGGGAGTATGTGTGTCTGCAGACTTCCTGGAGCCAGGCAGGGTTACTCTGTTGGTTAGGCTAGAATCATCCAGAAATTGGGTGTGGCTGGCAGTATGCATGTTCATGAGCTGTTGGAAACTACTTATATGACTCCATTGTGGGCAAGTACTCTGGTAGCATGCACCCTCAGTCACTATCTGAGAATGGAACCAATGGGAAGTCAAGACTGGAGGACTCAGTAGTGGAACAACACAGGACCAGAAGGGACTGCTGTAAATATTGTGTTCCAAGGACTTTACTAGTTTGCTGGATTAGACTGCAGACTCCCTCAGCCCACCAGAAAAGAAGAGAACTAGAATTTTCTGCAGAATGTGCAGTGTCTCATTAAAGCAAGAGCATAAGAATGTCCATAATGCGTCAGACCAATGGTCCATCTAGCCTAGTATTCTGACAATGTCTTCTGACAATGGCCAATGCCTGGTGCTTCAGAGGGAATGAACAGAACAGGTAATCATCAAGTGATCCATCCCCTGTTTCCCATTCCCACTTCTGGCAAACAGAGGCTAAGGACACTTCAGAATATGGTTTTGCATCCCTGTGCATCCTGGCTAATAGCCATTGATAAACCTATCATCCCTGAATTTATCTAGTTCTTTTTCAACCCTGGTATAGTCTTGGCCTTCACAACATCCTCTGGCAAAGAGTTCCACAGGTTGAATGTGCATTGTGTGAAGAAATATTTCCTTTCGTTCATTTTAAACCTGCTGCCAGTTAATTTCATTTGGTGACCCCTAGTTCTTGTGTTATGAGAAGGGGTAAATAATACTTCCTTATTTACTTTCTCCACACCAGTCAAGCCTTCTCCAATAGTGCAACCTCCCCTCTTCAGTCTCTACACTGTAGTATCAATGTTGGCCATGAATACAAATCCAACAGTGGGATTCATTGTTAGGCCAGAAGTTTGCAATGTGACTACTATGCTCCTGCTAGTATAAGTAACTTATTTAAAAGTCATGGGACTAGTAAATAACTATAACATCTTTATGTTTGTGCAATTTTAAAACACATGAACGCCACACCTAGTAGCAAGATAATAGGATCTCTCAAGGTATTCATGCACCAAATCCATTTTTCACATGCTTTTTTTAACAAACGGAGAGCAAATTGCGGACTAGAACAAACACATTAGGAGCTGATGTGGTTTAAGGAACAGCTGGAAATCTTACAACATACAATCTTAGTGTATGTTGTGGCTTATACATTTATGGTTGTTTTAGAGGAAAAAGGAGCGGGAAAGGACAGAGCTGGGAAAGAAGTAAGCTCCAGTGACAGAATGGGAAGGAATCACATGTAAAAGGAGAACAAAAAGATGAATGGCAGAGAAGTGGAAGGTGAGAAAGGGAGACAGGAATACGCGGGTCAGATACAATGTAAGCTAAAAGAAGGGTAATAAGGCAGAAGGCTTTGTTTTTCCCTGGACATACAAATTATAATGATGACCCTGAACTAGAGTCTTCTGTTGAGATTAGATATGGGATAAATCTATCTCTTTACCGTGGCATTTAATACTGAATATTATGTATCAGCTGCTTACCGAATACAAATGTTAACCTTCTGTAGACTGTATGATCACACTCTGTCAGAGAGATCTTAAATTAGTGTGGTGCATCCACCAATGAACGGACTTCAGAGGCATGGAATTCTTAATCATCTGCATAAGTGTATGTTAACAGCTGATGAAAATGAGGACTGTCATATCTTGGCATGACAAGAGACTCTGAAGATAGCTATTCCCTGGGGGAGTGAAGAAAGATATTCTGTTGCACAGCAGTACAAGTAATAAAAAGACTGCAAAGCAGCTTGAAAAAGGCAGACTAGCTGCTCTGTTTATACAATTCCAAGCTTGAACAGCCGTGGAGATTGTTATACCATACTCCCGCTTATCTTGGGATGCTTCCTGCAAATACTCGGGAGAGTAAATAAATACACAATAAATACATCAGGAGATGTAGCATAGCTTGGGGAGTAAAAAGAATATCATGCCCTTTTTTGTCTCCATCCTATATAAATTACTGTTTTACTCACTCACTATTCTGATGCCATCATTCAGCAGTACAAGAGGTGACAGCGAAAGACCAGGAGCTACAAAAAGGGATAGCTTAATATGCAAAACCCCAGTATTGCATTTTGTAAGGGACTCTGTTGAAAGGACTTTGTCTCTAGCTGTGAAGAACAGGGAGTGGGAGGTTGTTAAGAAGTAGATGGTGGTGTCAGCTTTATGTTTTGATATCTACCATGGAGGAGAGAAATACTCTAGTTTTAGAGGAAATGGGAGTTTGGAGTGGACTAGTTGGATTACATACATTTTAAAGGGGACTTGGTTGACGGAATTTATTTAGTTGTCATATATTTGGTTGAATATACTCCATGCTTAGAAAGGTTTCAGTGTAGTAGCCGTGTTAGTCTGTGTCAGCAAAACGAAAATAAGAAAGAAAAACTTGTAGCACCTTGTAGCACCTTAGAGTCTAAGGTGCTACAAGTTTTTCTTTCTTATTTTCATCATGCTTAGAAAGTTTAGTTGTTTCATAATTGTTTTACAAGAGAAATAATAATTTTGTAAATTGTAGTGGTTTGAGGTTTTTGGCTGAAATTTTTGTGCATATTTCTTTGATCATGTAACTATTAATTATTTGGCAGATTATTCAACCAATACAAACACACTGGAATTTATAATGTTATTCCTGAGTCAAATACAAATAAAATGTCTCATCTGTCATTTGGATGTTGCATCAGGAATTTGAGGGCATGCAGGATTCCACAGTTAGTAGAATTGCTCCAGATTTACATGAGTGAAAGTTTTACAAATGGGGGCAGGGTAGAATTTGGACTGATGCCCTTTAAAATTAGAATAAAAGGATGCATTTGCAATGTCATCAGCTCAAAAGTGCTGGTCACCTGAATGCATCCTGGCAGAATTCAGTTGACTTAGTCCAGCAGTAGCAATGAAAGGAATATCTTGTCTTATGCAGCCTTATTCATGCTGAGACCAGAATTTGACCGTGTCTCAATTACTGACAAATTGAATAACTGAACAGTGAAAAGTCTAGCCCAATCACCCTGCACTTAGTGTATTGTGCTGCCACAAAATTCCTGGAACGGGTTGTCCATAACTAAACTATAACCATGGTTGGACCATTCATTTGACTCGCAAATTAAATTATTGGGATGTGTCAGCACTGATGTTTTTCACTGTATTTTCCAAAACATAGTTAAAACATATGATTTGAGATGCAAGTTTTATTCTAAACCTTCTTTTCTTAAAATACATTCTGCAGCTAGCAAAACGTGTTCCATTATGTTTTTGCTCTAACATTGAAGGGATATTAGCTGATAGAATTGTCTATAAAAAGTAGTTATTTTTCACACTTACAATAGATCGTCACAGTCCTTGCATAGAGAAATGGGGTGGGGAACATATAGGAAGCCTTCCCTTCACTTCTGAACAAGATAATGAGACAGTTGCATGATCTGCTCAGGGGAACACCAGGACTACTTCCTCGATGCAGCTCTTGGGTAACAATTGCCCCAAGGTGGTGGGAGGGATGCTTTCTCTCCCATCCCCACTGGACCACAGCATTGGCTAGGATCACTGTGAGGAAAGCTCTATCACAGAGGTGGGCGACCTGTGGCTCATGGGCCCCACGCAGCCCATCAGGGTAATCCGCTGGCGGGCCGCGAGGCAGTTTGTTTACATTGGCACGGCTGCTCGCAATTCCCAGTGGCTGCGGTTCGCCGTTCTCAGCCAATGGGAGCTGTGGAAAGCGGCAGCCAGCACGGCCCTGCTGCCTGTGCCCCTTCCCACAGCTTCCATTGGCTGGGAACGGCAAACTGCGGCCACTAGGAGCTGTGGGCAGCCGTGCCTGCCGACGGTCAATGTAAATAAACTGTCTCGCGGCCCACCAGTGGATTACCCTGACGGGCCGGGCCCACGGGCCTCAGGTTGCCCACCACTGCTCTATCATCACAGAGGATAGTACATGTGATACACTCCCCCCACACAGCATGGATCTTGGAGTGGGATTGTGCAACCTGAGGAACAATAACTCTTTAAACTCCCGTGGGGTATTATAGTTTGACGCTGCTCCCAATGTGGGCCTATGCTGGACTGCCCAGTGGTGCACATCTTGTATGACTCTTCCACATTTAGGAGCCCTGTTATGCCTTCCTACATCTCAGCCTGAATGTCACGCACTGGACTGAGCTGCATTCAGGAACTGCATTTTCCCCTACTGGCCACTGCCTAGCCTGCCCTCAAGCAGCTAGGCTGCATGTCTGTCTCCTCTCTGGCACCTCCATCTGCTAGATCCAGGCAGTGAAGGAGCAGCTGCTAATGAGAGTAGGGGCAGCGCAGCAATGGATGACCCAATTGGGTGGGGACAGAATATAAGGGGGCTCAATACTAGCCTCTCCCATTTGCTTCAGTGGACTCTGTAACAGACCTGAAAGGAGCAAGCTGACAGAAAGCAGGTGGCAGATATTGCAGCTTCTCATCTCAAATCCTCAAAGGAAACTTTTTGTACTTTTGTTTCTTGTAATAAACCTTTTCTGAGGTAGATTTGCATCATGTAACATAGTACAGTGTTCCATTTCTCGGAAGGCTAAGCTTAAATTCCCAATTTTGTTCTTGGTAGCCTCAGTAGAGGAATCATTATTAATGGTTTCAAACTACAGGAAATGCCATTTCCAACTGAATAAACCCTATATGGTCACCCATTTTTTCCATTAAGCATTTTCAGCTTAGTCCTTGTTCTTTATAAACAAAATATTTCAAGGCAACTGAAATGCTAATTTTTTCCTCCTGTAATATGCCTCTGTTCTACCACAGAACAATTTTAATTTCAACATACTATAGGTCACTGTTAACTTACTACCAAACACTAACTCTGTCTAGCATGGAAATCAGTTAATTTTTCACATTTTAGATTGTGGAATTTTGGTCTTTTAAATGAGCACAACTAGACTCATGCTTCTTCCAGTCTCACACATGTGGACTTTAATATTGTAAAGTATTTTCTCTAGGCCAATATCTTTATGTGAAGAAGACAGCCAAAAATATATGCTATAGAAAGTGTCTGTTATTTGTGGATATTTTAGAGACACTATATATCACATCTGATTTTTAGTCTATTATTCATAGTGAAAACTTCTTGGAAATGTCCATGTACTGTCATTCCTATGACTGTATTCTCTGTTACTAGTCTACCCTGTGGGCATTGTTTACATAAGTTATTTTGTAGAAAATAATTTTACCAGCATACTATATAAAAGGAAATATAATTACATTAGATTTTTTTTTCAAAATTCAATCTATTTGTAAATGAGGAGGCGGTGCAAATAAAAACAAGCTTACAAAGGGTTGATTTCTTGGGTAGAAATTGCTCATAATTTTAATAAGGAAAGACTGAATCAAGTCTCCATTTGTGATTGCACTGGGAAATGATGATAAAGGGAAAATATATATTGCTTTCTTATATTCTTAGATAATGTAGCTACACCATTTTCCCAAAAGCTACTTTTCTAGCAGTTTGCTTTAAACCCTGTAAAAATACAGATAAACGCTGCTCTAACATTAGTATGGTTTCCACACTCACAGCCTGTGCAGCTTGTGCTGTAGTTTAAAGATATGTCTACTGGAATATATTTGCTATAGCAAATTGCCTATTCCCGATAAGTGAACAACACATGACAGCATGTGTTTGACTGATAGACAAACACACTTCAAGTGCACAGAGAAAGTGCCTGACATTTTTCAACAGCAGTGATAACCTAGCAAATTACCTTTTTTTTTCCTGAGGAGGGATGGGAGAAGAAGATGAATTTAGTGTCCATGAAAGGTGCTCAACTGGGAAGTAGAATCCTTTGTTTACTTTCTTAATATTCTCAAGGTGTTGTATTAGAAATACTCACCTCCCTGGTGAACATTATTAATTATGTTCTCACAACTTTTACATAGAATGTCCAGTTCATGAACGACTTGAGCCCAAAGCTTCCACCACTCAATTAATGCTACTTGAGTGCTGCAGCTGAAATAAATAAAACTGACAAAGCAAGAAGGAAGGTGAGAAAAAATGTAGAAAGTGAACTGAAATGTTGAGAGTACAGAATACATTGTCAGTGAAGCATTTAACCGGTTAGCTGAAAAATTCCTAGTAGTGTTTCACAGCTCACCTCTGCAAACTGACAGGCAGACTCTCTCCCTAGCCATTGATTCAACAGTAATATCTTGTATACTTTTAATCATATGCATTACTCTTCAGCTGTTTTCGCTGCAATTATTAATGGTTCTCAGGGCAAATCTGTCATATTTGAAGATGAACTGACAACAGGTATTCACTTGATAAACTCCACTGCTACAATTGGCACCATTGTTGGCCACCATAGCAGAGTGGCCAAGGATTGAATAACAATTAGAAATGGACTTGGGTGGCCATGTTTTGACTTTTGCATTGAAATACTTCAGTCATCATTGTCTTGCCTTTTCAATTTCTTGGGGGTTGGATTCACAGCCTATTTGACTATGGGGTATTTTTCACTTCTTGTTTCCCCTGCTCAGCTGTGACACTATTAAGCTATAATAGCAATCACTTTTAAGTAATTATTGCCCTGCTTTTAGGACTGTGATGGAAATATAGATACATATATTGTATCTAAAAAGCCCCACAACTCAATGTTACTAAGCTACATGCTGGGTAAGGGCACACAGTAAACCAGCCCCTAAAAATCTAGCTATACAAACAATCCTTACTTATAGTGTGTAGGCTCTAGCAATCCTCTCACAAACTAGTCCTCTTCCCCAAGAACAAACCTTATGAGAGACCTTCTCCTAGCAACCTAGGGCAAGCCCCTTTGTCTGTGATGCTCTTCCAGAAGTAGCCAATCTGGAAAGCTCCACTCTGGCATCTTCTTATTGAGAACTGACATCCATCCCAGAAGAGACAAGTCTGTAGGGAGACAATTCACACCCAAGAACCAAAGAACACATGTCCTGGGGTATACAGGTTCCATGCACAGTGTCAATACAAGTCTTCTGTTACATTTAATTCCTAATGCTTTTCCCAGATCCTCAGAGAACGCCCAAAGACAAGGGTCCTGCATACGCATCAATATCTGCTATGGTCAAGAGTGTGTAGTGGCAAAAGTATGACTTAAAGCTTTAATTTTGTTCCCTTCTTCTGCTTTTCAAAATCCTACTTGTGTAGGAGCTTGATCGTAATGAGAAAGGGATTTGGACTTGGCCACACCTCCTTTTTGGAGGGCCATATCTGTTTTTTTCTACAAGATGCCCAAAATATGAGCAAGTTCTGTCTGTGCCATTCTGCCCACCATAAGTTCACCAGGATCATAAGGTAGCACCATCTCTTTTGGTATAACATATTTTGTTAAATATACACTATTCACATTGCGGGATAACCCAGCTATGTACTTTTGCATGCCTCTCTCAACCAAACTCCAAACCTAGTGATGCTCTGTGGTCACTAACATTTTAAAATTGGTTTGTATTAAATAATTGGGGCTGGTTTCTGGTGTAACTGTGCATTTCTACCATGATAGTTTGCTAGAAACAGCTGCCAACAAAGCAGAAAATGTACTTTAGCGAATGCCAGAGCCTGGTTTACGGTATTCCTAGATTTTAAAGCCAGAAGGGACCATTAGATCATCTAGTCTGACCTCCTACATATCAGAGGCCATATAATATCATCTGGTTACTCCTGTAATGAGCCCAATAACTTGTTTCATGAACGCCAAACTTCCAAAAAGGCATCCCTCGGTAATTTGTTCCAATGGTTAATCAACCTCACTTTGTGCCATTTTTCTAATTTGAATTTCCTTGCCTTTACTTCCCTGCTGTTGGTTTTTTGTTGTGTCTTTCTCGCTGCTCCTGTCTGTATTTTGACTGTCCTGGAAACTAGTTTTCTGAATGCTCTGACATGTATTTTTGCTTTGATAGAGGCTAGTTTACTGCCTGGGAGTGTCTTGTACAACACTGAGCACCCGGCTGATGTTTTATGAATAAATAACATTGTGTGCTGCAGATCAGTAAATCAAGCCGGGGGCTGAATGATTTTTGTTTTTTATTTTATTCCTTTCACATGCCAAGAAACAGGGCAAATGTGATTTAGGGTAGAAATGAAGATTATTATTTTTGCTCTAACATCATAAGCATGAAGGGGAAAACTTAGAAAGTATAAAATACCTGTGGGGACAATGCCATTTCTGAATGGCCAATTATATATCTTTACATAAGAAATATTTCAGAGCAAGAGTGTGTTTCACTTTAGGGATCAGTTATACATGTAGCACTGGAGTGCCTCTTTCATCCAAGAAAAGGATGTTTAAAAGGTACTTAATAGATAAATTATCAGAACACACTAGATTTACTAGTTTGCCCTTGAAAGAGTTCAGTATTGTATCCAGAAAAACCTAATAGTCAATAATTCACAATAAGAACTAATCAACAAATGTTCAAACTCAGTTTCCAGAGATACTTCCCCATGTCAGTTACCAATTTATTTGAATCCTTAAAGCCTGTATTAATTATATAGTTAAAAATATTAGACAAAGAGGAATGTATGTAATTAATTGTATTCATTGCCAATAGACAGGATCATTAGTACAGTATATTTCATCTCAATGTTTCAATATTCAGTTTAAGTATCAGTAAACTTCAGATCCTATTGTTGCTCATTCTAAGCCCAGAAAACACCCCCCAAGAAATTGATCAGTTGGGAGACACATTACAAATTTAATTAACACTATTTCTTGTCTCCTTCAAGTCAGATTATGTGCTCCACAGACAGGTAACTGATCAGTGGATAAAGAAAAATTAACCTCTCTGTGATATCTCTCACCAACAAACCTGTCTTGGGCCTAGGCTACTCATGCTCTTATGTAGTGTGTTTTTCAGGGCAGCTCTCTGACTCGTTCTTTGCCCAAGCATCCATGTGGAAATTTCTTCAGAAAAATTTCTTGATTGCACATTCTTCCTACTCTTCTTCTTTAGGTGGTGACCTGTGGCGGATTTTATCTTGGAACTGCAAACTGGACTCCAATTAGAGATCAGTCTCTAGTGAAAATGTTTTCTAGTGCATCCATATGGTAATTCAGAAACCTGTAGCATGGGGCATTCACAGAGAGGTTTTGTACAGATAGTGGTTTCTGAACCAGTTCTCCTTATGTTAGTGATATCACTTTCAACCCAATAGGATGAGGATACAATGTAAGTCAGAGATGCCTAAGCAGTTGAAGAGATACTTTGTGGTGCACAGATTTGTTCACTCCTATCTCTATTACCTTCTTTTTTTCTAGCTATCAAGTAAAGTTCTCTGAGATGAAAGGCCCTACCATATAGAAGTGTAAGCCAGTAGTATTTTCTCCATGTCTTTCCCCCCCCCCCCGCCCCCCCAGTACTGAATGGTATCAAGCACTTACAGTTTGAGTCAAGTTTCTTTTCTAAATATAAGGAAAGCTGTTTCAGAGGTTAGTGTGTTGGGTTTTTTTTTATTTTTGTTTCCATCCCTGTCTGCCCCCGGTGCTTGCAGGATTGCAGTGACTACAGATAACCACTTCAAAGGACAAAAGGTGTCTAATGTGAAGGCTACATTTTTCTTCCAAGTATTGGATTGGCTGTAGATATACAGTAAGTGCCACTTATGTATAAGGTTGGTTAATTCTTGGCTGTCTAAAAATAGCTATTAATGAACAAGATCTCCTGTTGCAAACCCTTCCACTTTCATCTAAGAAATTGTTTCCCTCGCTAACAGATTAGTATAAATGATAGTAGGTAAAGCTCTTCCGAACAATGGGTCTCCACTTTAAATACCATTCTTATTTCTCCTAAAACTTTTATACCAGTAAAAACTTGGCCACTCAAAAATGGCCATTTCAACACGGTGCAAAAGCTCTGTCACCTCAGGCCTGTTGCAAATTCAAGGCCTAAAAACAATTTGAAAAAAAATCTGGTTTAATTCCACTAACCCTCAAACTTGTCTGTCTTTTGATCATTTTGTTGGTGACCCTTAGTACGGTAGTGGGGTGTCCAGCGAGACAGTGTTCTCAATTGTGTGGTGTAGCAGTTCTCCACTTTTTTCCATATCATGATGCCATGTCACAACAGAGAATATGTTCTGGATGTTCCTGCCATCTGGACATAAAGAAAAGGGAGGGGTTTTGATCCCCAGAAATCTGATCATAACCCATTGGTTGTGAAGACAAGGTATAGTGCATTAGGTCTCATGAGTCAATAGCTGCAGTCTCAATATTTTTTGCAAGCGATGCTCAACCATACTATGGGTTCCCATGTCAAACTATACAAAGAAAATGTTTAAATCAATTCCTAATAAGTTCTCAAGCAGTATTTTTTCTTACTTTGCCTATCTGTAAATTTTGATTATTATTGATGGAAATAGTTTTTTGTTGGTTTATGTGTGTACAGTGAAATCAACATTTACTAACATCCCTCCATTAAAAATCTAATCCTTCCAAGTCTACATTTAAAGTTAGCACCCTACAACATTACTGGGTAACTTGAAATAATTCTTTTTTTGAGTTTGTTTTCTAGGGAATGGGTGGGTCTATCAGATCCATGCCTTGCACACAGTACTCTGGTAACTGGCAATGGGCAAATAGCCAATGTAAGATTTTATTTCTTAAATCATAGAATTGTAAGACTGGAAGAGACCGTGAGAGGTAATCTAGTCCAGTCCCCTGCATTCATAGAAGGACTAATTAGTATCTAGACCATCCCTGACACGTGTCTCTCTAACCTGCTATTAAAACTCTCCAGTGATGGAGATTCCACAACCTCCCTAGGCAATTTGTTCCAGTGCTTAACTACCCTGACAGTTAGGTAGTTTTTCCTAATCTCCAACCTAAATCACCCTTGCTGCAATTTAAGACCATTGCTTCTTGTACTATCCTCAGAGATTAAGGAGAATAATTTTTCTCACTCTTCTTTGAAACAAACTTTTATGTACCTGAAAACTGTTACGTCCGATCTCAGTTGTCTTTTCACCAGACTAAACAAAACCAGTTTTTTTCAATCTTCCCTCATAGGTCATGTTTTCTAGACCTTTAATCATTAGTGTTGCTTCTATGGACTTTCTCCAATTTGTCCACATCATTCCTGAAATGTGGCACCCAGAACTGGACACAATATTCCAACTGAGGCCTAATCAGCATAGAGTAGAGTGGAAGAATTACAACACTCCTGCTAATACATCCCAGAATAGTGTTTGCTTTTTTTTGCACCAGCGTTATACTGTTCACTCATATTTAGCTCGTGATCAACTATGACCCCCAGATCCCTTTCCACAGTACTCCCTCCTAGGCACTCATTTCCCATTTTGTATGTGCGCAGCTGATTGTTCCTTCCTACGTGGAGCACTCTGCATTTGTCCTTATTGAATTTCATCCTATTTACTTCAGACCATTTCTCCAGTTTGTCCAGATAGGATTAAAATTCAAAATTATCCTCCAAAGCACTTGCAACCCCTCCCATCTTGGAATCATCCACAACCTTTATAAGTGTACTCTCTATGCCATTATTTAAATAATTGCTATTGAAGATATTGAACAGACCTGGACCCAGAACTGGTCCCTGAGGGACCCCACTCGACACATCCTTCCAGCTTGACTGTGAACCGCTGATAACTACTCTCTGGAAACAGTTATGCACCCATCTTATAGTAGCTCCATCTAGGTTATATTTCCCTATTTTGTTTATGAGGAAGTCATGCAAAACAGTATCAAAAACATTACTAAAGTCAAGATATACCACATCTACCATTTCCCCTCTATTCACAAGGCTTGTTACCCTGTCAAAGAAAGCTATTAGGTTGGTTTGACACATTTAGTTCTTGACAAATCCATGCTGACTGTTACTTATCACCTTACGAAATGAAATCTTACCCCAAAAAAACTTATTTACACAAAATGATGAGAAACAAAATGATTGAATTTTATCCAACTCCACTTACTGGTCCTGTGTATAAATAGGATTTGTACGTCTATTTTTTCAGTATACAAGTTGTTTTTATCATCTGATGATCTAACTTGTATTGCTCACCTTTGTTTTCATGGATTAGATACATACGGACAAAGACAATTCACATAATACAGGAAGACAGAAAAATTTTAAATATCAGAAATGAAGTTAGTAAGAGCAACATGAGGAAGGGATGATCCAGCAATTCTCTCCAGTTTTGCCGGGGACCCAGCCTACATCTTTTCTCCATGTACTTTCTGACAAACCTCTCATTTGTCAATGAATAACACCTAAGTTGTACTCTATGAGCCTCCCAATGTAGAACATGCTCACTTCCCAGTGTGGAAGTGTATAAGGGTAGGTTGGAGTCAGTTACACTCTGAGGATGCAGAAGAGTTGGGTTGTTGTAGAAAAGCAACCAACAGGAAGGTAAGCTAATATAGACACTGACACTTACTTTATCTCTCACCTTTTTATACTTGCTTTTCCAACTATAATCCAACCCTTCTCCTCTAATAGAGTAATTTTCACCAGCCAACACTTACACAGTGTGTTATGCACCATCATTTATTTCACATTGCATTGGGCACATTAAAACTTCACCTATAATAGTCTATGCATGTCTATATTAGAATTGTCTATTAAACTACTCTATCTACGAGCAATATGGTTAAAGGAGGGAAAGATTTGCCCATACTTGCTATCTTTGCGTAATAGCAAGTTAAATCCTGCATCCATCTGCTGGCAGACATCTGCATTTTTTGCATTTGATGCAGATAAATATCAAGCTACAGTCTGGTTGTAAAGAAAAAGTATGAAAATCAAAATATATGTTTTGGTTTTTTTAAAAAGAGTTATTCGGGTTATAAGGGGAAAGCATTCTTCTTGGTGAGAAGGGGATTGCATCATTCCCTGATCCTGCACCATTTTTTGTAATGGTATCTCACAGGTTCAAAATAGCAGTTGAATGCTTTCTTCCTGATTACATCCAGGGCTATCTTTGGACGCACCCACTCCTGAAGTTGGTACTTCATAATGATGAAATCCTGTTAGCTAATCAACACTTCTTGTTACAAAAACTGAAGAGAATTGTGCTTTCCATAGAAAATAAAATCAGCAGGTATCTAAGAATTGCTACAGTTTAACAAAATATATATGCAAGGAGGTTTTTTTTATCTAAAGTGTTGTTTTACGTGTAAAACAAGGTGTGGATTTTACAGTAATGCGGTGGTTCTAGAAACAAATTTGGCTCTTTGTGACTGAATTTGGGTCTCATCTTATCCAAAACCCCTGGCTGAAATATGGGTCCCATTGACGTCAATGGGAGTTTTGTCATTGGCTTCAGTGGGGCCAGGACTTCACCCTTTAATGTTCAATTCCCCAGGAAAGTGTTCAAGTCAATTATTCTTCTTTAGCCCAACTGTAATTTGAGAGAACACATACATTTATCCTTTAAAAAAAAAAAAAAGAATAACATTTGCAGGATTTTACCAAGATATCATGATATTTTCTGTAAGTTGCATTCTACATGTGACGTGTCAAAGTCCTCATATTCAAAGCTAAAGTAATGTATGAATTTCTTCCAGGAATCTTTTTGTATCTCTTTCTCCCCTATAAACTTTCAGTCTCTACAACACTAAACTTTAAACCTAAACCTTTGTTCATCTGTACCACACATTGTTCGTTAGAGGCTTATTCTTCTTCCAAAAAACAGAGTGCAAGAAAGAAATGCACTTGAAATTACTCAGCAGTCATTTCAGGATATCAATTTTCACAATCACTTTTTCCATGGATGTATATAAGGGAAGTTCAATTAACTTCTGTCACAAGCCTGTATTTAACCTAATGGGCTTTTATTTAAAATAGAGAGCAATTTCCATTTAAAAAACTAAATAGAGCAGTATTGTTTTTATGTACATCTGCTCTATGGGAGTTATTTTCTCTCTGAGAAACAACAAACAAATGTCTTTTGGCTTCAGGAATGCTATAAAAATAGGAAACCTAAAGTCTTCAGTGACGAATGGCTGCAAATTCCTCTGTATGTTCATGCTTCTTTTAAAAGAAAAATCCTTCTTAAAAAGATGATCCTTTTACAACAACTGAAGAAAATGTTGCTCTCCATGGAAAATAAAACCAGCTGGTGTCTAGTAAAAGTTAGTTTTTTAACAAAATATATATGCAGCCAGGGCTTGTTTTATCTAAAGGGCTTTTAGGTGTAACTAAGAAGGTGTGGATTCTACAGTATTGTGGTAGATTCTAAAAAAAAATACTCAGAAGAAATTCTATACAGGCATAGGAAATACCATTCCCCTTATTTGACTAGAGACAGATTGTGCATACATATTTTATATGGGATTGTTTTCAATTAATACCGTTAGTCCAACATGTATTATATTTATACTAGCCCATTGCAGGAACCAAAATTCGGCTATGGAACTGAACAGCCCACTAAGGTTATGTCTACACTTAAACGGCTACATCAGCACGGCTGCAGCAGCGTAGACACTCACTACAGTGATGGTAGGGGTTCTCCTGGGGCTGTAGTTAATCCACCTCTCCCAGAAGCGTAGCCAGCTCAACAGAAGAATTCTTCTGTCTACCTAGCACTGACTACACAGGCAGTTAGGTTGGCTTAACTATTTTCTCCAGGGGTGTGGAGTTTTCACACACCTGAGTGACTTAGCTGGGTCAACTTTACTTTTGAGTGTAGACCTGGCCTTAGCTGTGCTGGGTATTTCTCACACATTCCAAGATACACTCATTTAAGAAAAAGGAGGCCATCTTTTTGAAATTTCAGGTCTACTACTGGAATACAGCCACTTGTAGGCTCAGAAAAACTGGCTAATTGTTTAGCAGCAATACTACATAATTTCGGATAGTAAATGAGTAATATTGTACTCAACTAAAAAAACTACAGGAGGAATTTTAGGGAAGTAGAATTTACAATTCAGGTTGTAATTTTGCCGAGACACCAATGCTCTTGAGAAAAATAAAATGGGCTCTGAAATTTCCGGGGCCTGGTCTTCTCATCTGTATATCCATCTATAACATGTTAGTGGTTTATTTTAATCAAAATTCTCTTTCTTTCTGTCATAATTAAATCACTCCAACCATACATTTATCTGGCACTTCATCTATGTTAGCAATGGCAATATAAGCTATCTTATGTATCCGCTGCTGAAAATTCTCATTGATCTCCTGGCAGACTGTCCTGTCAGATGGGCTTGTGGAGGTATGATTCTACCAAAAAACAGCAAAGGAGAAGTGCCTGGCACTTCAAACTGGGAAGAAGAATGTGCACTTCATTTTCTAGTGAGACAGGAACTGACAGGGCCGGCCCTGGACCACATGGTACCCCAGACAAGGAGTGTCTTCAGCACCCCCATCCATTTGTTAAACTTTTTAATACCCTTTTTTATTAATTACTTTTACAGCCCATTGCATGACTTTAATGCACGATTTGTATGCATGATTTATCCCTGTCATATAACATGATAAATTTGCATGCTACAATCTATAAATCTGTATTTATTTGTGCCACACGTAAGCTTAAAGAAACTTTTTAACTTTAAGAATAACTGAAATGTACTAACATCAATGTACTAACAACAAATGTACTAACATCAAGAAATTGAACTGTGCACCAACATTGGGTGGACCAGTATTAAATAGTGTTACAGTAGGTGACAGCCTGAGAATGTTAACCATAGTCCTTTAGTTTAAAAAGTTGCCCTCACGAACTGAAGCACAGCATCAGAGAGATTCAAAGACTGGCCAATGGCATAGCAATAAAGTAGCAAGCAATGTCAGTCTCTTATTGGCCATTGGCGATCAAACATATCTTTTAATGCACTTGAGCTTCAAAAAGCTGTGCTCACCCCTTGCGACTGCGATCAGCAGTGTAACCTATCCACACATTAGGAAAAGTGTACTTCAGCTCTGCACCATGAATGAATTGGAGAATTTGGAGTGGATAGTGCTTCCTGTCTGGCAAAATGTGATGGATGTTGTCCAGTTCAACATAGAGGTCTTTATCACTGATGTCCGAACATTCCCCATTTGTCAGCGTCCGGTGAAGGTCCATACAACTGTTAAAGAGTGTTTACCTGCCTGCTGGGAGCTTAGTAAGGTCATCCAAAAAAACCAACCAGGTGTTTCATGGTGTTTCATTTATCCAAATCTTTCTTCAATGGACACTCAAGAAGAGTCAATGTGCAAGCTAAAAACCTCTCTGTTGAATTTTTCTTCTGAGCTTCCCATCACCTCTTCTCTGCCTTCATAACCAAACTGTCTCTTCTTCCTATGAATGAGTTTCCTTTAAGACAGATTCAACTCCTAAGTTTTCCACCGTTTCTTTGGCAGCAGTGATGGCATCTTCAAATTTCTTGTCTTTGTAGGCCACACTGAAATCAAGGTAGCTTCTCATCAAAGTCGTAAGGGTCGCGATGTCCATCAACTGAGTTTGTAATGCCTTGCTTACAACATTTACCTGGAACAGGATATGTCCCAAACCACAACTGAGACCAGAAATTTGAAGTCCGTGATCTGCTTTGCACCTCATGTTGGATTCCGGCTTCTGCTATTCTCAATTGCATCAGTTCCATTGGGGCATCACAAACCTCAGTCATTTGGTACCTGACTGGCCTTATGCTGTTTAATGCAGCTCTCCCATTGAATATCACTTAGTGGCTTGACGGTTAGATTTGTGAGGATCTTCTACCTGATAGTTGATGCTGAAAACAGGATGTACATCCTCTGCAGTACTCCAAAGAGAGATACTGAATCTAAAGATGATGATGCTGCATCCGACACAATCATGTTGAGGGAATGGCGGCCACAAGGCATGAAGAAAGCTCTTGGATTTAGCCCAAGGATCCTTGCCTAGATGCCACTCTTTCATCCCTTCATGTTTGTGCCATTGTCGTAGCCTTTCCCATGGCAGTCCTGAAACTTTATTCTCATTCAAAATGTTCATAAACATTTCTGTTAGGCCTTTTCCAGTAGAGTCATCCACAGACTGGAAACAGATAAAGTGGTCTTTTACTTGGATAAAGCCATCCCTGTCATTAACAACTTTTACTGTAAATTACATCTTTTCACTGTGACTATGTTGGGAGTGCTGTCCATTATTATAGTGTAGTACTTCGCTTTGCCAAATTGCATCAATATGTTATCAAGCACCTTCCTTGCCATAGGTCAATCAATTTTGCTTTGAAGTGTTTTGCTGCAGTAATGGTCCATAGCTTATTTACAAACTATTCAACATAGGTGCTGAGGCATGACATTGTCATATTTTCCAAGGAGCTCTACCAAACCGAGAAATTACCATTATGTTCAGTGAACAACTTATTCAATAAGCCCCAGAAAGGCAAATCTTGCTTTGCAAGGAAGAGGGTAATTGAGATCAGACGTTCAAGCACGTTCCTCCAATGCTGGGATTCTACATTAATAGTGTGCTGTTTTTCTGCATCTATGCATTTATTCTGCTTCAGCCTAGACTCTACCTCCATCCGTTTGGGATAGGCCATAGAATGTTTGGGTGACTTTTCATGTTGCTTCAGAGCATCAGCTAAATTATGCCAGCAATTTTACCCAGAAAGCGCAAGCAACAATTTGGCATTCTTGTCAAATATTTTGCAACAAAACGAGAACATGGTTAATTGATTTTTAAGTAAACTTGCCAATGCTGATTCAGTTTCTCACCATTTTTGAGCACTCTTTCGCAGTGTGACTTTGAGAAGTGTCACTTCTGCTTATTTACTGGAAATGTCATATCCTCGATTTTGCCCAGACTATTCAAAATTGTTCAACCAATGTCAGCAGAGTTGAGGATCACCAGCCATAATGCAGGATCTGATGTATCAATTTGTGGTGTGCAATTTTTCTCACTGTAGTTTCTGTCATCAAGTGAGGCTGATTCCTCTTTATCATTTCTCTCCTTTATGCAGTTAGTAAAACTGGACTATTCTCTATCACTTTCCTCGCATTTTCATTCCTTCAGGTAAATCTTATAATTTCTTAGTAATTGGACTTCCATCATTTATGCTTCGCTCCTCAATTTCTTCTGCACTGGGGCAATCACTACTGTCTAAAGCCCAGTTTAGATGCAGGCAGGCTTGCACCCACCTCCCAGAATTCAATAAGACCTAAAGCCTGGTTGTTCTATTTCAGATATTTTATCATCATATTTGCCCCTTGCTGCAAACTAGATTGCAATTGAGCTTTTTGCTTCCTATACTGAGCTTCTGAAGGCTTCTTTGGGGGCATCTTTTATTTTCTACAGGGGAAAACAGACAGTATTAGGGAGAGCAAAAGTCTATGTTCCACAGTCTTAGAAAGTCATCAAACATTATGTGTTAAGTATGGCAAAAGAGGTCACCGTATTTCTTTTATAGTGTTAAGTAGATAGGGGTCACTAGATATCTCTGGCATCTTATGAAATATGTCCTTTATTAGTCACTACTTACACTCTTCAAGTCTTAAAACACAAGTACACTTTCACAATAAAAGAAGGTTCACAATATCACAGCTGGGCTGTCATTTCACTTTAGTTTGATTCTATATCTCACTGACTGAATGGTGAAGCCCTACTCCTTTAAATGCCCACGAGGTCATGGTTGATAACGTTCTAGAAGGTTTGAGGAAAACGTAGTTCTCAGAAAGTCTGGAAGGTTCAACAAGTTTCTACAAAGGTCCAGAACATTCTAGGAGGTTAGTGAAAAATGAACCCACAAACAGAATACCTGAAACATTTTACTTCAAACATTCTATTTTTCCTTTTGTTTTTAACAATGAAATCGGTCCCTAATCCATCGCCTGCCCCTAAATCTGGCCCTGGACACTAAAATCCCATAAATGTATATTCATTAACTTGTGCCTTCATTTATGTAAAGAGGGTTCTGCAATCTGATAATCCTCCATGTACAGGAGGAGAAACTGTTTTAAAATAATATTTTAAGGGAACAAAGTCTCTTTCAGTCTGTCTCCCATATTTACATACCAAACTGCTGCAATTCAAAGAACAGCTGTATAAGAAGGAATATCAAATACACACACTTCCCTACCCAACTTGGATTCCATGATAAATCAAACAATTCAAACAAAAACCAGATTTCTTTTAATGAATTAGACCCTTCGTTTTTTATAACTGGTGGTTTTGTTTTGTTTATTAATTTTGGAATGTCTTTCCAGTTAGTTTATTTGTACTAAAGTGTCAATAGCTGCTTATTGCTCTAGTTGGGTTTAGAATATGCTCTGAAGTGGGGGCACTCTGAAGTGTCATAGCACTTTCATTCATTCATATATATAATATACACACGATCATTGCCATTAGTAACACTGAAATGCACTGTTTGAGTCAAAGGGTCTATGTTCCTTGGAGGGACTGTTATTGATGGGACACCATGCAAACGGAATTTGGGAAGTTAGGCCGGAAACAACTCAGCCACATAGACAGAGCAGTACACAGGATTTAATAACATTTCTTCAACTTAACATGCACTCAGCTTCACTCTTGGCTAATGAAACATGCACATCAATAAAAATAGATTTTACACAGTGAATAAATGCACTAGTCACAAATTAAACCATTTATTGACCATAACACCAACTTTAATAGTTATTAGGAAATATTGATTAGAACTATAATACCAGCTGGAAAAAATGAGTATTTATTTTGTGCCTCAAATATAAAACAGTAATGACTAAAATAATCTCAATCAATTATATATTCACGCACCCTGCCTCTCAGTCCACTTCTCATTATTATATTTCTTCAAACTTTATCTCTTTCAACTGCTTTACAGATATGAACTAATTAATCCTTAAAATATCCCTGTGAGGTAGATATTATTAAACCTATTTTGCAGACAGGAAATTTGAATTAGTAAGAGACTATGGCCATAATTCTCAAAGTTTGATGTCAAAAATTTAGTTAATCTAAATCCAGTTTTATGTACATGTTTGAAAATTTTGGCTGAAATAAAATATCCAAAGCTGGAGCGAGAATCCATGTCAGAACTGGGAGTAGAACTCCAAAATTTTTGGTTACAGCTTCTTCTTCAGAACCTCCATCTTGCAATAGACTAAGATACATACCTCACATAATTAAGAGTGGTCTTTAAGCCTCACTTGTTTAGTTTAAGTGAAGTTCTGTTCTGAAAAGTGACTGTGTAAATATGGCATTGTGCAGCTCTATGTTGATGTTTTTTGGACTCTTATCAAATGCCTCTGAATTGACAAAGACAGTGCTTAATTTGTGCCATGGTTTGCCAGGGCTGAGCCCCAGAGCCTCTAGGTTTGGCAGTTCATAGCCCCAGCATCTCTGGGCTTGCTGCATCACTTATGAATGTAAAAAATTTACCCGAGCCCTGTCACCTCTCTCATTACAAATTAAGCACTGGACAAAGATAACAGCCCTGCAAACTCCCCCAGACCTTTGTTGCCTGGACTAAATTAGGTATTCCCAAGGCTTCAGGCATTTGGGCCCAAATCCTCGAAGGTACTTAGGCAAGGATCTGCCTACATTCACCATTTAGGCACCACTGTTTTCAAAACTGCACTCGGTGGCCGTCTAAGCCGCTAGGTGCCTAAGCTTTCACAAGTCGCCATTCACAAAGTTGCCTAAGGCCTCATGCAGCCCCAAACAAGCAGCTTGGAGCTCTTCCTCAAGCTGGAGGCCCCAAAGCAGGATTTTCAAAGTAGTCAGGGAAACACCAGCAGGGCCCAGTCCAGTAAGTGTGCCCTGAGCATGCCTAACACCTGTTGCCTGTCAGACCGTGTAGGGAGAGTGCTGGATGCAGGCCACTTATAGGTGGGGCAAGGGCAGTGCACGGCACCCACACAAAAGACAGTTGGGGGCACAGGGAAATGTAGGGTGAGTGGGAAAGAGAGAATGTGTGTGAGCAGGAGCTGGAGAAAAACAGAGATGGTTTCAGCTGCCTAGGGCACAGGCTACATAATTGGCTGACCTGGCTTAGGTGCTTCACTCAAGGACAGGGTTTACAGTTGGGGATTCCCAGCAGAAGGGTACACCTACCTCGGGCCTAAGTCCCAGGCACACCAACATGGCTGCTTTGGCATCTAAGACCCACACTCCTTTCCTCGGCATTCTGTTCTTAGCTAGCTTAGATGGCTCCTCACTCAGCTTGCTGGCTTTTGAGGAGCCCTTTCTTAGGTCCCTAGCTCTCCCTATGCAGTGTATGAGAAGCCAGGGCACCTAGCTTCAAGCTGAGAATTCTGCTAGGTGACAGGTCACCTAGGGGTGAAGTGTTGCAATGCCTAAGTACCTTTGAACATCTGGGCCTTTGTGCCAAAGTGTGTTTGTCTTGCAAAAATAGAATATACTCTTAAAACACAAAAATATTACACTAGAGATAAGTTTCCTTGCTATGAAAAAAGCCGATGGGGAATGTGTCTCTACTCATAATCCCTGCAAGGGATTCTGCCAAGAATGCCACTCTAGATAAAATCCCTGCATGGAACATATTTCTGAGAATTACCTCTCTTGACAAAAACCTGTTAGCTCTCAGTTCCCAAGGTCAGGGTTTTATATTATTATTTATTATTTGTATTACTGTAGCACTTAAGAGCCCTAATCATAGACCAGGACTCCATTGTGCTAGGTGCTGTATAAATGCAGAACGAAAAAGCTGGTTGCTGCCCCCCAAATGGCTTACCATCTAAGTATAAGACAAGAGTCATCAGATGGATAAAGACAAACTGATGCGGCGGTAGGAGGAAACAATGAGACAATGTTATGCAGCACCATAGGCTGTGGTCTCAGCATACCAGTGGCTTAACCATTGTTAAGTTTTTTGTAAGCATCATAGCAAAAGACAGCTTGAAGGAGGATAACAATGTATCATTGCAGCTGTTTACAGGGCTCCTCCCAAGAGTGAGAAGTAGCATGGAATAAAGTACAAGCAGAGCACAAATAGTCCACAGGTAAATTAAACCTTCCTATTATTCTACCGTAATTAGGTCCAACCAGATGTGGTATAAAACTGGAGCCACCAGGTCTTTTAGGAACAGATTTTTTTAAAGTATGTAGTTGCCTAAAGATGCAGATAGGCATTTTTTTTGGGGGGGTGGGGTGAGAGGGGAAGCACACCAAGGGCCTAGGTACCTAATTCCCATGAGTGTCTAGGCTCTTTTGAAAATCTCACTAGGCACCTATCTGCACCATTAGGCACAAATACCTTTAAAAATCTATCCCATGGTTGCTATTGATCATAGAAGACTACTCTTCCATTGCCACTGACTTTACTTTTTCTGAATTGTCAACAGTAACAAAGATCCTGTTAACCAAACACCTCTACCCCCTTTATCTCCAAACTATGCCTTAGCCTTTGGTAGCATCGTTCAGGCATTTGGGACCTTTATTAATTGGGAGAATGTGTAAACATCTCAAGTTGATTTTCGGATCTCAAGGTGACTGATCGGGCAGGTAAGTTAAGTTTTTCTTTTTAAAGTAACCCATTTATTACCAACCACATTTCACTGGTATCTGTTCCAAAACTGAGTGTTGAGAATATGCTACAACTACAACAGTGAAGTGATTAAACACTGAGGGCAGGTCTTCACTACCCGCCGGATCGGCGGGTAGCAATCGATCTATCGGGGATCGATTTTTCACGTCTCGTTAAGACGCGATTAATCGATCCCCGATCGCACTCCCCGTCGGCTCCGGAAATCCACCTCATCAAAAGGCGGAAGCGGAGTCGACGTGGGAGCACCAGCGATCGACTCGCCGCTGTCCTCATGGTCAGGTAAGTCGATTACGATACGCCGACTTCAGCTACGCTATTCACGTAGCTGAAGTTGCGTATCGTAGATCGACCCCCTCCCCTAGTGTAGCCCAGGGCTGAGAGAGTATCAACACCACAAACTCAGGGGTGTTAGACCAATTTGTATACTGCTGGTGCGGAGAGCCATTGAACCAAACTGTAAACCCTGTATATAGTGGAAACCATTTCAAGTCAGGGAGTGCTGCAGCACCCCCTGCATCCGTAGTTCCAGCACCTATGCACAAACTGACAGTTCAAGTAAGAGAGAGGCTCTTGCTCTTCCTCATCTTTGTGAAGAAAGTCTGTGGGGCAAGGAGTATCCCTGGGGAAAGAAGAAATAGAATCTCCTTTTCCAGTTAGAAACTGGTGTCAATGCTCGAAATCAGCCTTAGTGGCAAATAGTATGCATGGACTTAAGCAAAAAGTGTTTGATCTAGGGATACTAAGCAATTTGGTTACATGCAGCTGGTCACTGAAGGAGGCATGAGTTCAGTCTCTGCACAGGGGGAAGAAAAAGTGAGCTGCCATATTTGTTTTGTTCAACTTCCATGGAAGTTCACTAGTGCCCCAGAAATTGTCAGACTTGAATTATAATTAGGCCACTGACAATGTTGCTGGGGCAAGTAACTATGAAGTCTGAAATTTTAGATTAATGGAACCCATAAAAACATGAATGAAAATACAAAGCGTTTCTGCTGATGTACACTTTATTCTCAATCTAATTTGAAGATAAATATTAACATCACAAATAAGATGCAAATTTGCATGGATTAGTACGCAGAACAGAAATTGCATTGTGGATTCAAGTTTTGATGTTATAATGTCAGTGCTAATTGACATTTAATTTGTTGAATATAATGTTGCCATTTCTCAGCTTCTTCACTATATAATATATGATACTGTAACTAGCTTTTAAAAAAAACACATAAAAACCCTACAATTTTGATAGCCTAAAAAAGCGTATTGATCATCATGTACTGTATTAAATACAATTATATGTATTACACACATGAAACCAAAGGGAGTTTTGCCATTCACATTAATGGGGATGTATCATCCGGAAAGATATTAAAATATAAAAACAAACATTACAAAGTAATTGCTCACAAGTTGGGAAATGCAAAAGTTAGGGTTCATTCCATAACCTTAATTCTTCCCTGTGGCATCTATGCAATAGATATTTAAATTACATGACCATATGCTATCCCCCAAGTAATACAATGTAATACTGTTTTGTTCTGTTGTTTTTCCAAAAAACACAGATACAGAGCAGCACATAGCAGAGCAGATTACTCTTTGTATCCCAGTTAGTCCATACAAGTAATTTTTAAAAGTACACAGTAAAAAGTACTTTAATTATATACTGCACTATTGAAGGAAGAGTAACTAGATTTTTGCAGTAGCTTTGGAAGAATCAATAAAAAGTTTGAGGGTTTTTTTTCCTGTTTGGCACAATTTCATTTCATTACCTGACACAATCTGAACTGTTGCTTTACCTTTTTCCATATAGCATGCAAAATGCTTCTTCATTTAAGAGTCAATTGTATATAAAATTGGTTTTACACCATAAAAGAGTGACATATGTAAAAGATTCTATTCCTTTTTTAAAAAACAAGTTAATTCCAATGCATAAAAATTATGGTTTGTTTAAATGCAAGTTCCTCTGTATTATTGTAGTTGTAAAACTTCATTGACAATCATATTTTATATGAAAAGCTCCATTTGCAATCCTATTTCCCATTTTTAATTACTTATGGAGACCAGAGAGTGACGATACATTTGATATTAATTCAGCTCTTTTCCTTTTGGTACTGTATGTTCTATATAATAAAATACAAAACAAAGTTGCATTGATTATTATCTGTATTCAAAGGAATGCAGTGTTAAAGGACATAATTATTCTGTTCTTAGTACATTGTCTGGATAAACTCTGAATCAAGCATAATTTATCATAATGTTTTTCTTCTTTCTGCATACAGACAAAGAAATACCAAGTTAATACATTTGTTTTCCATCACACCTTTCTCCATCAGGAATTTTTCCCCATTAAGAGTGTCTTCAGGGAAATCATCATTTTCCTTCTTTTCTTTTTCACAATAAAAGTTGACTCCAGACACCATTCGGTTAACTATATTTCAGAGTAAATGTATTAAAATGTAACATTTGGATGATTGTTGTATTTTCCAATCTGCAATTCCATCTAAGCCTTCGAAGCAGATAGCCATAATGTATTTTTAGCTAACCAAACAGTGACCTGGAGACAGCCCTTTTGGTCATATATGACATTCATGTTTTGAAGTGGGGAAAAAAAACTGGTCACTTCAGGCAGCACAAGATAGTTGAGCAGGCCACAACTTGGGGTGTTACTTCAGCTCTTTCTGACTAATGGCAGTTCCAACTTGTTAGGGTGGCTGCTATTTGGTTAATTCCAGGGCCGACGAGACGGGGGGAAGCCGGTACAAATTACCTGGGCCCAGCGGTCTGGAAGGGTGCCCGGGGCCCAACTATGTTGCATATGTTTTTGTCTCTCGGTAGTATCATTATTTGTCGATTGTTTTTGACATCCATTGTAAAATCGGTGAATTTCAAAGAAAATAATAATGATATACACAATTCTGTCAGTTACAGCCAATATAGACTCTAATCAACCAAAGAACTACTAATTACATATTAAGAACAGAATATAATTATATTTTAATGTAATTCTTAACAAAATATATATTTCATGTTCAATGCATGCACAGTTCTGAATAACGGCTTGTGAACTTGTGCCATGAACCAAGCATTTCTGAGTATTTCCGACTCTATATGAACATTCGCTTCTGCGCTTTGACGAGTATGTAGGGATATTAAAGAAGGTACTGGTAGTGATTCCCCAAGTGAAAGTAACTCCCCATAATTTGTCCCCCACAATTTAAACCTCATAGCATTACCAAGTAAAAAGATCTCTTGGGTCTCCTGTTAAAACTTATAAGCTACTGTCTGTGTAAACCATTGATTGTATCTGTTCTCAGAAAGATACTGTATTGCTATGAGAAACTTGCAAACAAGTTATTTGACTTTGTTCTTTATGCATGCTTTGTACCTAGAAACAGCATAGAAAGACCCCCACTCTCAAAGGGCAGGGAGTCTCAAATAAATTAGTACACACCCCGAAAGTGGTGGAGACAGTATGTCTGCTGATGAATGCTTGGTGTACATGAATGAATGAGCAGGGAGGTGCCAGCCTAGGAATTCAGTGACCATCGGCTGAAGGCAGCATCAAGTGGGAACAACCAGACAACATACCCCGGAGGATAAACTGGGATCCACCCGACCATCTCAAAGGATGGGAAAAACAAGATAACATCTGACAGCACAAACATCAGAAATGTGCCATCTGCTGATTGAGTTAACAACAGCAAGATGAAACAGTTCCCATAGACTAACATAGGAAATAATTCCTATAAGAATGGCTTCTACACACAGGACTTTGAGTCTGGTCCTGCAACCACCCTCCAGGAGCATCAGATGAATCTGACAAGGACTCGGCTCCACCCTCATGCCCAGGTTACCTGGCCAGTAACTTGGCATGAGCAACTTCTAGGCTGGTAACTATGACATCTGTACAGAACCTCTGTGTGTGTGTGTGTGTGTGTGTGAGTGAATGTGAAACTGAATGAAATGTTATAGCTATAACTGACTGCTTACTATGATTCTTTTTGTATTCACAATAAATGTGACATTTTGTCTTATCCCCTTTAAAAAGATCCTTCTGGTTTTTATTTTATTGGTATAACAAGTATGTCAGTGCAGTCTCATCTTATTAAGTGCAGCCGCATTTGTATGTTTTCATAACACCGTGCGAATACAACAGGTTTTTATATGTTCTTTAAGAATAAATGTTTTCTTTTCCTATTCCATGTTTCATTTGTATACCAGGCAAGGCATATTTGGGGTTTTTTGCACATCAATACAAATCCCGTGTAAAGATTTTTAGCTGGTCCACCCTTGCTGGGGGGCCCAAACCTGCTATCCGTGGCCCTGGTTAAATCTGGCACCTCTATTGGGTTCTGGCAGAGGTCAGTGGGTGACAAAGCCTGAATGCAGATGGTGTCACATGGAACTAAACTTTTTCTTGCTTTGCTCCTCTCACTACAAATATCCCTCCATCCTTTATAAGTCAATAGTTAGTGTGGGGTTCTATGGATGCTTTTATTTGGATGGGGTTATGATGTTGTGCCTCAGATAATTGCAGATGCAGTGTGGTTTCATCAGGTTCTGCAGGTACATTTAGGACTTTAAAGCACTGTGTGAGCACAAATGTAATTATGGATTACTGGTTATTTTAACTGGTGGGTATGTTTTTCACAAGATCACACCTTAGGATGATTTGCCCTGGCAGAAGAGTTCAGAGTCCCCATGGTGAGTTTATTTTCCTGTGTATCAATTCACTTTCTATGCTGATGGGGTTTGGATCTGAAGAAATACCCAATATCTCATTGTGAGGCACAGGGTTTTCCTGTGCGGTAGTGTGAGAGGCCTGCCGACTGTAGAACTGTGTGGGCTTCTTAGGGCTTTGGGATTAAATGAATGGGGTGGGCCATACACAGTTTAGAACACTTGGGTTGAGGATGAAAAAGGGGGCAGGCAGTTGAGAGCTTGGGGCTGCCATAAGTAACCTTCAGGGATTTTACAATGTAGAGTAGGACTCCTAATATTATGATATACTAATATAGGGTAAATCCTGTCACATCACAATACCCAGAGTAAAATTAATACCAGCTCAGGCGGAAAAAGCAATGTCTTACTGTACTCTCTGTATAATATATTGAAATAGTAGGAAATTTTTCAGCCAAAAATTTTCACATATAAAATGATGGGGGTCTAAATTAGCTGTTACTACACAAACAGATCTTGGAGTCATTGTGGATACTTCTCTGAAAACATTTGGTCAATGTGCAGCGGCAGTCAAAAAAGTGAACAGAATATTAGGAACCATTAGGAAAGGGATAGATAATAAAACAGAAAATATCGTATTGCCTCTGTATAAATCCATAGTACACCCACATCTTGAATACTGCATTCAGGTCTGTTTGGAAAAGGTACAGAAAAGGGTAACCAAAATGATTAGGGGTGTGGAACAGCTTCCATATGAGGAGAGATTAATAAGACTGGGACTTTTCAGCTTGGAAAAGAGATGACTAAGTGGGGGGGATATGATTGAGGTCTATAAAATCATGACTGGTGTAGAAAAAGTAAATAAGGAAGCATTATTTACTCCTCAAACACAAGAACTAGAGGTCACCAAATGAATTTAATAGGCAGCAGGTTTGAAATGAACAAATGAAAGTATTTCTTCTCACAACATAGTCAACCTTTGAAACTCTTTTGCCGCAGAATGTTGTGAAGACCAAATCTATAAAGAGGGTTCAAAAAAGAACTAGATAAATGCATGGAGGATAGGTCCATCAATGGCTGTTAGCCAGGATGGGCTGGGATGCAAAACCATGCTCTGAAGTGTCTTTAGCCTCTGTTTGCACAAGCTGAGAATAGGCGACAGGGGATGGATCACTCTATAATTGCCCTGTTCTGTTTGTTCCCTCTGAAACACCTGGCATTGGCCACTGTCAGAAGACAGGATGCTGGGCTAGATGGACCATTGGTTTAACCCAGTATGGCTGTTCTTATGAGTTGTACTATAGCTTTGAAAAGAACAATGAATGATTTTAAAAGAAAGCCTAGGTTCTGCTGATTCATCTTACCCATGCATCCTTCCCTGATGATAAAAATAGTGCCCTGGAGTCAGCTTTTGTCCTAAAAGTAGAATTACATACAAGTGAAAATTTTATTCTTACTCTGGACATTGCACACTTAAACACGTTGTGAACTTCAGGTTAAGTCACATTGGTGTTGTACTGTATATCTGCTACAATAGATAGATTTACTTGTCAATGAAGTAATAGCTACTGATGGTTATTAATATCTATGCTAGGAGGATTGCTACTTTTCCTGGAGTCAGCCCCTAAGTTAATAGT
The DNA here is from genome assembly GCA_033296515.1 of Macrochelys suwanniensis. Lineage (NCBI taxonomy): Eukaryota > Metazoa > Chordata > Testudines > Chelydridae > Macrochelys > Macrochelys suwanniensis. The sequence continues at coordinate 83,381,475 of CM065779.1, forward strand.
GTGAAACTTTACTTTCTTTGCCCTGCAGAAAGAATTAAAACATTGTAACTTAAGGAATCCCCTCCTCATGGCAGTTCCCGCATTGAGGAAAATCTGTATTATGGCAACCACAATGTTAGTAATGTTCCTTAAAGCAGAAGCTGGCCTGGAGGCAGAGTTGCTTCATGATGATAACAGTAGTTCTACCTTGGAGGCAGCACATACTTTGGTGCCAGATGATTATCTCAGGAATTCTGCCCTGGACACAAAATTGTATCAGCAAATATAAGAGTGTTCTTCTTTCATGTGTGGCAGATGTAGTGGAAGATGAGGACTTCTGCCTTTAAAGCCAGAGTGTCAGCAGCAGTATCATCTTTATAACTGTGATATACAACAGTGTAGAAGGAGTTCTAATTGTTCCACGGGGACAGCATTATTATAGTTTTGATTACTTATCTAGTGTCATTGGAACAAAAAGACAAAAAAGGATAAACTAGAGAACTATCAGAGAGTGACAAGAAATAAAAGAAGCATTAGGAATACATATTCTTAGGTACCCATCCCCATGAAACATGTGTGCCAGAACTTACATTTAGAATTACTGTACATCATTTCACTTACTTAGTTTTAGAGTGGAGAGACATAGCCCAGTTGTGTATAATCATCAACAATGTCAATTCCATTCTCTTTCTCTGAACTTCTCTCTAGTAACAACTGATCAATATGTTTCTTCATTATTTCTCCCTTTATCTCAGCCAGGCAATACCTTTCTTCCAGTGTCCTTTTCCCATTTCCCCATCTAAAATTTTGAACCAACCTTTGAATTAGACATACAAATCTGTGAGTTTCCTACTCTTTGCTGTTTTTTCATTAGTTCTTTCACTAAGTGTGATCTCATAAAATCTGACATTTAAGAGATGAACTTGATGGAGTTTTCTGTGGTGCTTATATGAGCAGTAAAAGAAAGTTGCAGTGTTGCAGAACAAAAACAGTTCTACCCTCATTTTAAACTCTAGTGCACTTAAGTTTCTGCACAAACAGTTCTGCTAATCCATTTGAAGTTAGCGGAAGTTAGCGATAAGCAGCTGATCTAGAGTGTATCATTGAATCTCTCATGAGAATAATTTAAACTTTCTCAGAAACAATCCACATGCAGCAGACATATTCCACAATGCCTCAACAATATTATCAGCAGTAGTATTTTTTCTGCACCATTTCTAGCCGGCTGGAATAAACTTCAGCTACAGTTAAGTAAGTTTGTTCTTTTCTGCAGTCTTTTCTGCAGTGCCAAGGTGTAGTCTTTGCCAAAGCTTAATAACCCACTTCCATGGATGACATGGGGCTGAATCCAATGACCACTGAAATCAATAGGAACCTGTCCCTTAAATCCAATGGGCTCTACTGGGGTTGGATCTATGGGGTGATATGTGGTATGTTTTGGTGCCAACTATGCAGATCCCATTGGCTATTCTCTCTTTCAATATCTTGATCTAAATGTGGCAAAAAAAAACCTTCTAGCCAAAAGGTCTCATTTTCACTATGCTGGTGGTAAGGTTCATAACTCATCTAGCATCACATCAGTAAACTTCTTGGAATTACTAGTTTTATACCACGTACTATACACTATTCTGTACTGACAACTGCATTTTTCTACAGAAATATGGATGAAAAATCTCATCTACTATCTGACTTGAACACCACAGTTCCAATGGCTTTTGGTTTTCATTTTAGGTAATCTGCACCTGCATCTATTCTAGACATTAAACAGTATTTTCTGTTTTTGCAATTCTTCAGTTGTCTTTCTACAGATAATCACCAAAGCATAACAAATAGGATGAACCCTAAAAAATGTAAGTATGGCTCTTTACACTACCTATACTTCTGCTTTTATAACTTTCACTGAACTACATATATATCAAAAACAGATTTATATTTTTCTCTTACTTTCACTGCAGTATTTAACATGTGGTGCACAGCACTCCAGTTCAACCTTCTCTTGTTAAACCAATTTGTGCCAATTAGTGTAGGACCATTTCCTTCTGTCACAATTAATGATAACAGCAAACAGTTTACCCCTGTACAACGTTTATATAATTGAAATCTTGCTAGATGTAGCACAGTTTTTATATGCCATGTGTACTCATTTCAATATAGACAATTATATTAAAGGATTTTTAATGGATTGAAGATGAAAGGATTATACTGAGCCATGGGTTATTGTTTTTATTGCTCAGTCTCTCTTTCTGCACCTCCTACTAAAACTAAAGTCATGCTGGAACATTTCAAGGAGTTTGTCCATAAATCAGTGTGGAAAGCACTTTTAGAAAATGGTTAACCTGTGCAACCTTTATTTGGCTCCCTTGGGCCTATGTGTTCTGAAGCACTCTATTTTTTTTATTTATTTTTTTGCACAGATCCCCTGTCTGGTTCACTGCACAGGATGGAACTGCTTTAGAGGTGAATTAGGGTGTGTAGTGAACCAAAATTTTGTCTGTTGGATCCCTTCCTTATTAGTTGCAGAAGGTGTGTAGTGAATGAGACAGTGGACTTCAGGAAGAGAGGACAGTTAAAGTAGTTGAACGCTGTCCTGGAGTACTGAATTCTATCCCTGTCTCTGCCACATTGTTTAAACCAAACTTTTCAAAGGTGATCACTAATTGTGTATTCCTCATTTTCTGGGTGCCTGACTTGAGATCCTATGATCTGAGTTATAGAAGTGCCAAGCACTCACAGCCGCAACTGAAGTCAATTATAGCTATACTTTGAACATATAAAGTGCAATATAATGCTAAATACTCTGAAAAATCAGGTCCAAGGAGTCTTATATTGGGCACCCATAATTAGTGGATACATTTGATCTTAATCTCCCTGTGCTTTAGTACCCTGTCTCTAAAATAAGGATAATAATACCCATTAATCTCACAGGGGTTTTGTGAAATGAATTAATGTTTGTGAAGCACTCAGATACTACAGTGATGAGTACCATAGAAAATCCCACTAAATAATTAATAATTCTGCTTTCACAGCAAGATTTGAATAGTGTACAGCCATAGGCGCCAACTTCCGGTGGCGCCAGTGGGGGCTGAAGCTGGGCCCCGCCCCCGACGCCGGGCGACGTGGTGGGGCCCCGCCCCCAATGCTGGGCCCCCGCCCCCGACGCCAGGTGACGTTGCGGGGCCTCACCCCCGACGCCGACACAATGTCTCCCAGCGTCGGGGGCGGGGCCCCGCAACGTCTCCCGGTGCTGAGGTGAGTTTGCTGTGGGTCCCAGGGCTGGAGGGGAGCTGGGCGCGGGCCCCGGGGATGGCGGGGAGCTGCCGGTGGGTGCTCGGCCCCCACCAATTTTTCCCCGTGGGTGCTCCAGCCCCGGAGCACCCATGGAGTCGGCGCCTATGCGTACAGCAATAAACCATGGGACCCTACACTGAACAAATGAGGATAAAACAAATATTGAATAGTTACTCATTAAGTGAGCACAATCCATTCTGTACCCTTAATAAGGCAGGGATCCTGTGGAAAAAGTAGTATTTGATCATGTAATTAAAAATGATATCATAATGCATATATGCACAAAGGGATTGAATTAAGGATGCAAAGGCAACCTTAAATCTGGTATTTTCTAACTTTTGAATTCTTGACTTTGTAACTTTAATGTTCTTTGAACATAGTGGGGATTGTTTGTGTGTATATATAATTTACATATACAACGATTACGCTGAAAAATATCTCCCTTGGTTTAATATTTTTTTTAACGGCAATCCATGTGTTAGAGCAGCCCCAGAATTGCAGAGCCTGGAAGCTCAGACTCTGCAGCAGCCTGCCAGAAAACTAGACTTGTTTCTGATGGACTCCTGTGATAATTTCTACAAAACATTTTGGGTTTGACGAATCAGCCTCTGCTGATGACATTCCCAACTGGCTCTACTCTCAACTGTTCCCAGATTATTTCTGTGCTCTGTCCTCTGGGTAATAAGGGGCATTCCTTCTAATTTACTCACTCACACTGTTTTCCTCAGAAGTGTTGATCCCAAGGTCAGTTCTTAGTGTCTTTCTTACCTTTTAGTTTGAGGGGCTTAACTTTTCTGTTCAGTTACTTCTCCCAGCTATTTTTTGTGAGGCATTTATTGGTGATACAAATTGGGCCAGGGTAGAGGTCTACCAAACACTTCTTGTGCATAAAGTGAGCCCCATTAAGAAGCACATTTTATAAATCTAAAAAAAATAAAAAATGAATAAATATATCACTGTGGCTAGCTCCTCTAAGAGGTAGGAGCAATAGGAACTTATCCTGAAATGAGGTCTGCATGACTCTAGCACAGGGACCCATTAGAGCCAACGGGGATAGAGCTCATTGCAGAATTGGAGACATAGATGGATAGTCAAAGATGAAGAAAAATGACATTTCTGGCCACTCCTGTGATCTGGGTCTCCATTAGCAAACTTTCCAAATGTTATGTGTTTTGGTTCCTGCCCCAAAAATACAAGTTTCTGTGAAAGACAGAGAAACTGTGCTCTGTAAGTCTGCTATGAAAGATTAAAATAAGTGTGCAGTCTTAAGAATGGCTTGTTGATTCTAATACAACACTGGCTATCAGTAATAGAACAAAGGAAATAGAAGAATGCAAATTCAGACTTGTGATTTCATATTTTGTGTTGTGCTTGCAAGTGTTTGGTACAAGAATTTCTAATACATGACAGTTATCTTTTGGAAGAGGGTCATAACATTGAGAATTACAAGTGAAAACAAAAATCTGCTGCTATCAAAATGGTCACGATATGGTCTGGAGGAATAAATAGGGGCTTAGAAATCAAAAGGACCCACATCCTAATTCTGCCACTGAACCTTTGTAAGCTCTCGGGTAAGTCATTTAATTTTTCTGCATTGATAATATGAGGATTATACTACTTGTATACCTGAGAAGTATTATGAGAGTTAATTGAACAGATAACTATTGTGAAGTGCTTTCATTATGTTAAGTGATGTGTAAATGAAGAGTGTTATTAAACTATTCAAAAAATTACATGTAAATAGCCTGGCAAAAACTACATTAAAGTGAATGATCTAATGATGCAGAATATGAAACTATGTTATCACGCATTGTCCTTTTTCAGGTAAAATCAATTATTTTATAGAGATTATAAACAATTTAGATTGCATTGTTTAGTGTCATTAATCAAAAACATATAGATTACATTTTTGCAGTAAAGGCTGCTCTCTTTTGCAGGAAATTAAAAATGATGACCTCTGTCATGCACACTGATCATGAGATGTCACAATATTTATATACAAAGAATTTTTCCTTAGAAGGATGAGTAAAGATTCAGTTATTAGGAAGAAAATTACTTAAACAATAAAATAAGGGTTGGAGCAAACCAAGGACTGTTATATTCAGTACAAACTCAACAAACAGGCAGGAAAGTCTAACTTGTTCATGAGCTTTTATGGCTTGCAGGCACTAATCTAATTTAAAAGTTAGCAGGACCTATCTATCCAAAGAACCTCTTCTTGCTCACCTCAAATAAAGAATGGATATTTTTTTCTTGAGATAATGATGTAAACCATATCTCAAAACAGCAAGACTGGTTCCCCTGACCTTAAACCTCTCTATATGAATCCAGATTTGTGAGAAACATTTCAGTGATACTATTATATATTTTTGTGTTTGCGTAGCACGTAGCACCTATAAGCCCCAAATGGGATTGGAGCACTGTTGTGCTAGGCACTGAACGGACACAGGGTAAGAAAGAGTTTCTGCTACCAAAAACTTACATTCTAACTAAACAAGACAGACAAAGGTTGGAAAGGAAAGAGAGGGGAAGGCAACACAAGAGGTTGGTGGCAGAGCCAAGAACAGGGACGATGAGAGGGGGGTGAAGCCGGTACAAATTACCGGGGCCCGGCGGTCGGGAAGGGGGCCCGACTATGTTGCATATGTTTTTGTCTTTCTCGGTAGTATCATTATTTGTCAATTGTTTTTGACATCCATTGTAAAATTGGTGAATTTCAAAGAAAATAATAATGATATACAAAATTATTTCAGTTATCGGCCAATATAGACTCTAATCAACCAAAGAACTACTAATTACATATTAAGAACAGAATATAATTATATTTTAATGTAATTCTTAACAAAATATATATTTCATGTTCAATGCATGCACAATTCTGAATAACGGCTTGTGAACTTGTGCCGTGAATCGAGCATTTCCGAGTATTTCCGACTCTTTACTTTCGCTTCTGCGCTTTGACGATATGATAGTGCAGTCTCATCTTATTATGCGCAGTTGCATTTGTATGTTTTCGTAAGTGAACACTGTGCGAATACAACAATCAATACAAATCCCATGTAAAGATTTTTAGCCGATCCGCCCTTGCTGGGGGGCCTGAAAAAAAATTTCACCAGGGCCCAAACCCACTCTCGGCAGCCCTGGCCAAGAATATAAGTCAGGCAAGTCCCCTGACTCGCAGGCCAGTGCCCTCACCAGGAGACCACACTGCAACCCTGCCGTATAAATAATCCATTTAAATAAAACTTGTTGAAAAATATATACTGAGAAAAGAATCCCCCTGGGTTGGCAGAGTGAGGGCTCACTGTCAGCCACTATGGTTTGTTTTCCTCCATAGTCAAAAAGAATGATTGAGTGTGTGTATCTGCATTTACATCAACTCCTGCTTATTTCAACATCCAGCAGTTGCAACAGCTTCTGAACACCTTCTGCCAAAGATTACACGTTTTTTTCTCTTGATACCATGTGTATATTTTTAAGTTTTAGGGCCTAAAGGGTGGAACTGATTAAGATTTGGAAACATAAGTCAAGTAGTGGAAACACCTCTAAGGGCCATTCACCTGGGATTTGGTCTTGCTTACAGTCACTTGCAAGATCAAGTTTCTCTTGCTGTCGTCTACTGCTATTTTAAGAGCACTTTATAGGGAAGATACAGAATCTTCTACTACCAGAACTTGGAGAGTGAGAATTACAAATTAATAAACTCACAGAATGTTAAAAATATTTCTAATATATAAAACCATTACCCAATCCTTAACTCAGGAAAAGGATAGGAGAATCCCATACATTCTTTCTAGGAGGAAGCAAGGTGGACCAACAGAAGCCCATATAATTTCTAACAGGAACTCCCAGTAGGAACTAGAGATGTCTGAACCAATTTTGGAAAAACAAACCCAAAAACAAAACAAAGCATTCACACACAGACACACACCAGCCTTCTCACATATTTAAAAATAACTTTTTGAGATTCTGAAGTGTTTGGGTCACTTTTTTGAAATGTTGCATGTCAGAAATGCTGAAATACCATGGATGGATGATCAGACAGAGTTTTCATGGGAGTCCAGATACAGAAGTCCAAGAACTTGCACAGGAAAACCTGCTTTTGTGAATTTTTCAATTATATTTCAGCTGATTCAAGTATTTACTTAGCATCTGAAGCAGGCCCAAACTGCAAACCCTTTCATGTTTGCTCATCACTCATAGAAACCAGTCACCAAAGAGATCTAACACCTGTTTCTCAAAATATTATGTGCCCCTCTTTTGGGGACATGAACAGGATTCTTAATTATTCTCCAGAGTCACAGCTTTTATTTTTATAAAAAGTAAGTTTCTAGTTTTTATGGTTGTGAAGAAAACCTTCAAAACATGAGGCAAGTGTCACCAATGGAACCATGACTGCCCAAGTTGGCAGACAGCCTAAAACAATAGCTGTGCTATGACAACTGCTGCATTCATTTCAGTGGGTACTATCCCAGCTGCCAATGATGATAGTGTTAATATCAAAATTGACAATTACACTGCACATCAAAACATGTAAGAAAGGAGAGGAAGTTTTATATGAGAGAAATCTACACCAACCTTTCTCAAAGTGGGGGTAGGAGAGGAAGGGCACAAAGGAATAGTTCAGAAAAGATTTATGAATTAAGAGGTTTGAACCTTTAACAATATGTGACAGGATTGCAGGGGGTTGAATAATTGCTTTTATTTTCCCAAAGGGGAGCTAGACTTTTCCTTTTAAAACTGTTTTTTTAAGCAAATGATCTACAATATAGGAGCTTCAAAATGGAAGTGTGTGTTCTCCCTAGCCATAAACTGTACATTTGGTGTATGCTGAACTGACAAAGAAGAAAAAGGAAAGCAACTGGGGATGAAATTTTAAAAAGTGCCTAAGGCTTGCCAACTGGATAAGGTCCCACAGGTGAGGTGCCCAGACCTCTAAAGTGAAGCTGCACTGTCTCATGCCTAATCCCCAGAGCAATCCATGAACCAGGAGAAGATAGGCATTTGGCTGCCTGCCTTGCCTACAGAGCCTAATCTAGTAGGCTTGCTCTGAGGCCACCTAGCTCCAAACAAAACACCTGGAGAAGGAGACCCTCTCTTATAACCTTTAGTGGATAGGATGGAATGTTCTGATGTGGATTTCCATGAATCTCTCCTGTTGAAGTTGTTTTATTTTAATTAATAACTGACTATTAATCGGGCCAAAGAGAGAGAGACAGACAGAGAATCACTATAATCTAGTGGTTATAGTCAAGAAGATACCAGTGTTCGGAACATGGATATTTCCAAGTGGTCTTATATTTGTCCTTCTGTTTAAAGATGGTATTTGTGATAAGCAAATCATGCTTCACACATTTGCTGAATTAATTTTCCCCACTCCTTCTTTCCCAATGGTACCTCTCTAGAGTTTGGGATGTCACCTATCTCTTGCATTGAAGTCACCCATGAGGATAACCAGAAACAACAAGGCACCAGGCCCAGATGGTATCCTCATGGAGGTCTTCAAAGATGGTGGAATAGCACTCACGCAAAAACTTCATCAGCTACTTGTTAGAATTTGGGCTAATGAAGAGGGAACAGCTGGCTGGCAATAGACTCCAATAGCGTTACAACAAGCCTCAGGCCGTTTTGAAGAGAATTGCCTTGCTCAAGAGGCTGAGAAATGGCAAAGGAGGAAGAAAAGTGTACAGTATCCCAGCCAGCAGTTGTGCTCTCACCACACAACCACCTGTCATATATGTGGAAAAACCTGTAGCGCACGGATTGGTATCTTCAGTCATCTTAAGTCTCATCAATGAGATTTCCCTATCGTGGGACAGACAACAACACATCCAGTGGTTAGTACACACAACTGAGAGGTGGCAGATAACTCTTCAAATCCCTTCTCCTCATCAGGTGGGGGAGGGAACTTGATGCAGAGGGTCTCCTAGGATGGGAAGGAAAGCTCCTTCTTCCTTCCCCCACACCCCACCACCCCGAGGACTTGGAACCCATCTCCTAGAATTAGGTGGGCTAAATTGTGGATTGCTAGTAGAGCTAGACACCTCCCTGCAGCCCAGATTTAGGCACCCAACTCCATGACAGGTGTTGGGCTTGGGACACACCCCTCTTGTTGGCATCTCCCATTGGCCATTTTAGGTAGCTCCCCACCTAGCATTCTGAATTTTGTGGATTACATTCTAAGGTACCAGTCTCTCCCCATTCATTGTATATGGAGCCAAGCTTTATGGATCTTACTGTTATTCCTGTGATTTTCTAAGCACCTAAAAGTTAGGTATTGTGGCACTCAGCATTACAATACCTATGTCTACTTGTGGATCCAGGCCTAAGCCTCTTTGGAAAAAACAAAAACACAGTAGAACTATGGGAACAACATCGGCATAGAGATTAGCAATACTAGATGATCACAGTAGATCCTTCTGGTTTCGGAATCTATGAAAAATCCAAGCCCTTCCAGTTTGATCAATTTTATTCCCGCCTCTGGAAAGGTGAGATCATCTAGGGTTTATGTAGAAAAAGAAAACCCAATGGTGAATAGTCACTGTTCCATTGCAAATATTAGAAGCAATTTTTGTAAAAGTTTCCATAAATTTTAAATGTCAAAATTGAAAGTGATTTTAAGCACCTGATATAAAAATAAACCTGTCAAAATAATGTGCTTCCTACTCAGCAGTCATTATAGTTCTTTAATGCATCCACCCTAAAGATAATTTTCTAACTTAAACTATCATGAATGGCTAAGAAAGCATGCTCGCACAGTCATTAAGTGAAATGGCATACTGAGCACAAGGCATAAATGAAGGAATATGCTGGGTGTGCTTGTCAAAAATCAAGATTGAAGAAATATGCCACTAAAGGGCTTTGTCCTTCAAGAACGCTCCACATGCGGGTCATAAATGTAGTATAGGTGTGCTAAACAAGATCAAGGGACAACATATTTTTCATAAAATGGTTAAGTACTGTGGGACAAGCACCACCCTCAGCTGCACCCCTGAAAAATGACTAATTTCAAACACACGGGCTTTGATGTATTTTCAGTCCCACTGACATTACTGAGGGCAACATTTGACCCAATCAATATATCTTCATTTAGCAGCAACAGCTTCTATTACATTAAATTGCTTTCCCCTGTGGACTGCACAGCACAGGTGTGGCTACTAAATAGTGACAGGGTCCTCTTTCCAAACTAGTATTTAAGGAGGGTATGATCATGTTAAAAAAATCAAAATAATCAAGTGGAACTCATGGTGGACTATCACTTTCAGATCTGAATGGCCATTGGGGTGAGGGGGGAGTTCATTTTCAGTGAGAAGATGTTTTTTAATCTCTTTCCTCCCCTCCATTTTCCACATCTAGCTTTCCTATAAATCACTTTGAGCTGTATGGATGAAAAGTGTCACATAAGAATTAAATATTATTATTCATAGTGCAACCCCAATGACACAGTATTTAATTCAGTTTCCTAAGCCAAAGCATAGCATAATTTGGAGGTATTGGAAAACAAGTCTGCTTCAAAGTACTGTTAGTGCTCAGTCTGCAGATGTAGTACAGTGCTACATCATCAGAAATGCTTGCTGTCATTCGGAGATACATCATCAAAGTAGGTCAGGCATTTTTATGTCCAAGATGGACATATTTCAGTATGTAACTTTCCTTTTGTGAATACCATTAAGCAACACTGGGGCTTTGCTGACACTGAGACCTGCCTGTAGGAGTGACATTTTGTTCTAGCAAAGAGCAAAAGGCAGAAAGATAGCACAGTTTTTAAAGGGGGGGATGAAGGTTTGACTTACAGTATATATATACAGTATACTCCTAATTATCCAAATATCATGTGGGTCACAGATTTTGTTTGGATAATCAAGAGGTCAGGAGCCATTCAGCAGCAGGGTGGCCTCCTTCACAGTCACAGGCTTGGCCTCTTACTTCTTGCAGTGCATGCTGGGGGTCTCTGATCAATCACTCCTGAGACAGTGAGGTGGAGGAGGACTTCCTGCACTGCTGCAGAGCCGGTGACACCTGATCTCTGCAGGCACAAGGTGTGATGGTGGATGGGGGCAGGGAGTGGTGATGGTAGGGCAGAGCAGAGAACCCTACCCTGAACTCTGTCACCTTGTGCCTGCGAGGATGGGGTGTCACCAGCCCTGCATCAATGAAGGGAGACTTCTGCAGCTCTACTGTCACAGCCCCGCTCACTTACTCCCTGACAGCGGGGCTGTAGAAGGCTGTTTGCAACATTCAGTAGCAGGGTGGCCTCCTCCGCACAGTCCTGGGTCGGGAGGTCTATGCTCCATTATTCAAACCTCTACATTATCCAACTCCCTTCTTTGTCCCCCTCCACCTCCCAATGAGATACATGCCCTCTGCAACTTGAACCTAATGGGTGGGGAGAGGTAATGTGGATGTTTGGATAATAGGGTTGCAGATAAATGGGAGTATAGTGTATCTGAATTTAGTGTGGGATTTTCAAAAATGCCTAAGTGGCTTGAGCACAAGTCCCATTGACATTATTCTTCTAAGCACAAGTTCCATTGAAAGTCAATGTGACTCGTGCTCCTAAGTCACTTGGACACTTTTGAAAATTCTACCCTTCATGCTCAGGAAAACTGACAGTTTGACTGTCTGGTGACTTGCATCTTTTACCCATCAAACAGGTACAGCACAGGCTGGGGCAAGGAAAAGACCCCTACACTGCCTCACTCATGCGCCTCTGTCCTCCCCTGGAGGGGCCAGCTCTAAGGCTGAATGGACAATTCTTTGTCCAAGTCCATTCAATCCTCAGCCTCTTTTTGAGGATATCAGAAAGGATATCAAATGTCGGTAGTGTTTTAGGTGAGAGAAATAATTGCCAACGGGGGACTATACTGAAGCCACCAAACCCGTTCAAGATTTGACATCCTATTACTACATTTGTCTCTGGGAATTTCATGGAGTAGGACCATTTCATGTGGGATCCCTGTTCTTCTCACCAAAGGAAGCTAGGAAAAGAAGAGTACAAAGGAGAAACAGATTAATTTGAAAATAATACATAAAAATCCTCTATTATGCATCTTCTCCGAAGCCATGACTTCAGGGATAGACTATCTACATAAGATAGAGATTCCTATAACATACCCATGGTGAGAACTGGGTAGCAAAGCAATTTTGTATGGCTGCTCCCTACTGTTGCGAGAAATATAAAGATTGTTCGGAAGTGGTAAGAAAGTGGGATAACACATGAGAAACAATTTCAGAACAAACATAACGAGCCACATTCTGCCACAGGGTGAAATCTGCCCCAAGATACTTAGGCACAGTTCCCATTCAAGTCAATAGGAATCAGACAAGCATCTGAGGCAGAATTTAGCCTATAGAATGGATCTCTAGAAAAGAGCACTTTATGCCTCCTTAATGCATGACTTTACAAGTGGGGCCTTTCAGAGAACAAATACAAAACATATGACTTCTTAATCAACCTGAATTATAGAGTTATAAAAAACCTTACTTATTTTCTTTAGTTTACGTGACATGCAGGCACAATCAGACCCTTGCTATAACCCATTATAGAGCAATGTTGGATGTACTGAATATTTCCAGGAGACCTCATAAAAAAGAATAAAAGGAGCTCGTTTGAGGAAAAAAGGGAAGCTGGGGGGGGAGCAGGGGGAGAAAGACCTATCATGATCTTCATGGATTATACTGACATGATTCACCTAAGCAGAGATGAATCATCCTGCAGTGTAGCTGAATTGTTCACATACAAAATACTATTTGAAGGTAATATTAAGAAAAGAAATCTGAAAACCTAGGCTATAACTAGGGATGGGAAAATATATCTCCATGCAGTACAATTTCTCCCTTCTAGATTTGGATCTAATGGACAGAATAGGTAAGTGTCATGGTCTCATTCTCTCCACAGTCCCCAGAGGATTGAAGTACTGTGTCTGCATATGGCTCTGAGATCTACTGATGACTAGGTGTGCCTCAATGCTGCTCCTTGTGTGGCTTTGTGCCTTCAAATCCAAAATATTTGCTGCTGTTGTAGACACATCCATAAAGTGGAAATATGAAATTTGCCTCAATACCTGAAGCAAGGCATTTATATGGCTTCAAGTGAGTAGCACCTAGCTGAAGAGGAAAAGGTACTCTTCTCCTTTCAAGGGTCCCATCACAGCTTTCGCCACACTTTTGCTCCCCTCCTAATTAAGACCCTGAGCACTCTGTGAAGGTTCCAAGTTTTAGACATTTTCCTCTCTTGCCAGGTGCATTGTCTACAGAACTAACATACAGATCTTGCACTTAGAAGTTATTTTTTCTGTGATTCCTTCTTGTGGATGTAGGACTTTTCTGTTTCTCTGATTGCATTTAAAAACTCTAAATTCAAGTACAGTATGAAAGGTTTTAAGGGATTGCTGAATTGCAGAGTATTTCCAATTTACCAGCTAAACTGAGCATATCATCTGACCCCCCAAGGCTCCTAATAAATATGTTTTAAACAAGCCAGAAGATTTTCTATGCCTGGCTTCCTCCTCCCAGCTTTGAGCCAACATTAGTACAGATGTTTGAAATAAAAACAGTTTTCCTCCTGCCTTGCCACCCCTCTCCAGCCAGAGTCTCACTTTTTTGTCCCTTTTCAGCCTCAGTACAAAGAAAGTCTCACAAGGGGAAACAAATCCCATCTCTTCCAGAGCTTTTTCCAAAGTGCCTGCTTCTCCTTCACACCAATTTTAACTGACTGCTTTAGAGCAGGACCAGACCAGACTGCTTAGTGCAGATGTCAGCAGCCTCTCTGCTACACCTGGATAAAATGATCAGATAAATTCTCTGTGAGAGAGAGAAAAGCAAACTGAACGTGATCTTAACAGGCAAACAAATAGGTATGTCCACATGTTTTCTGTGACCCTAGAGGCTTTTTTGCCAGAGTTTGAATCTCTGGAAAATAACTCTCTGAACCCTGCAGAGAGCATATGTGTGTTTTCAGAATAACAAACACCACTTGCTCTAGAGCAAAATACAAAATGTTTAATACTGGATAGTTTAGCGCTTCTTATACTTAGAGAAATTAGCCTATTCTTAAAGTGTAATTTGCATGTTCTTCCCCCACCCATCAGACTGCTTAAAAACTGTGGGCCAAGTCAGACATGACTAGTGAGTGTCAATGTGTCCAACTGACCTTAAACTGGTGTAATTTACACCTTCTCCCAGATCACTCACTGTATAAATGACATCAATTTAGGCTGCCACAAATTCATACTCACTTGCCAGTGTGTAACTTATATAAAAAGGGTCTGCATGAACTCTCCCCTAACAGCTAGTGATGAACTGGTGGAAAAGACTTCAGGAGTATACTGTGTTTGCATAGAGAGGCCTCCTCCACCTATGTGCACAGCAGATGGAACTGCTTTGCCAAAATGATCAATTTTTGGCTGGTTTTGGGTTACAGATCACTCTCTAGTATTTGAATGCAGGGGTAGTGAAATGTTGTTATCCTTATTGTACAAATAAAGGGCAGCAGAACTGTGCTTGGCATGTGCTGATTGAGGGGATCACTTTAAACTGAACTTCAGTTGCAGGGGTTAGTGATGCCAAATACAGTGTGTGGTAGGGAGGGAGGGGAATAGGTGGTTTTTTACCTTGTAGTGTGGGCTCTGCCTAGACACCATTTGACCTGCCCTTCTCCAGTATTTTTAGGACAGCTGATTAGACTCAATTGAGAGTTCTTGTTTCTGGTTGGTGATTTCTGGAACTGACATCACACCTGAGCAGGTCTAGGTGTTACGCCTTAGACCTTCTGCAGGGATAGTAAAGACAATACAGACACTGTACCCATCTGCAATCACTGAGAGCTAGGTTAAGTGGTGGAATCTCAGAAAGTGACATTGCAGAGAGCAGTAGCAGAGAGCCAGCAGTAGCACCTCTGAGCCAGTTGCAGAGGCAGAAGCAGAGGCATTGCTCAATAACCCCCTTGGGGAGGGAGGTGGACCCTTGTGAACACACCTCTGAACTCTGGATCTTTGCTAATCAAGGACAGCCAACTGTGATTGGGATGAGGGAGAGGAGAGGGGTGTGTTAAGGGACCTTCATTTGTTGAACTTTCACACCTCAAGGTGAGAAACTGAGACAGAGGACACTACCCAATGCACTGTGGGCGGTCATTTACCTATGGTCACATGCTTTTGAATGGTGATTGTGGTGTTTTCCCAAAATAATGTTGGGTTTTCTTTTAAGTGTCATATTTTATTATAAACAGACTCCATGCTTGTGGGCAGGGAAGTGTTGCTTCTTAGAGGTGGTGTTTCGTTTTCCCAGATTACTGTGTGGGTGGGGACTTGATCTAGTTCTATTTTATGTTGTCAAGATAAAGCCTTGGACATTGAACCCTGCTCTTGTTGCTCCTGACTCCACATGGCAGAAGGGTTATACTGCAACTCTTAACTCCAAATTTGGTTCACTGTATCTAAACGAGCATAAATTAAGTACATGTTGATATGGCTTGAGGAAGATGTAAATGAAACAAATTTGAACCCCCAAGGGCTCTGTCTGCATTATAAATATTGTATCACTGTCAAAGAACCTTCATTTTTTGTTGTCCCCTAATATAGCAAACATGCTTCCAATCTTTAGTGAAGATTATACCTTAAATGTGTTCCATAGGCAGAAGATCATATCGAAGTTTCATCTTCTTTATAAAACTTGATGACTCCAGTCTACCTCACCAAGTAGAGCCATGTTTGTGACCCGGTTAGAGGACAATAAATTGGAAGCCAGAATCTCTGGTGTGGCTGTATTTCTAGTGTAGATAGAGCCTAAAATTCACTTTTAGAGCCTCCTCTGAATTTGGCTCTCTAACATCTTTTACACCAGGACATCTTTCTTATCCAGGGATCCAGACACCAGATTCAGAGGATCGATGAGACAGATAAGGCTTCAGGGTCCAGCATCTAAGGAAAATGCTGACAGATTATGAGCAGGAATGAATTTGAAGAGGTGAGACTTGACTCACAAAAGTAAGCAGATGTATCTAAAACCAATCAGGGAGTGTGCAGTTTCCAGGAACAGATTGGAAAAAAAGGTGTCTGATAAAGACAAGGCATAGACTTTAAGGCCAGAGGGGATCTTCCTAATAATTCAGTCTGACCTCCTGTATAACACAGGCTATAGAACTTCACCCAGGAATTTCTTCATTCATCCCCTAACTTCAGTTTGAACAATAGCCTATCTTTTGAAGAGACATCTGGATTTAAAGACATCAAGTAATAGAGAATCCATCCAATGTTATACATTTGTTTTTTACTTTTGAAGTGTTTTATTTGTGGATCTCAGATTCATTCATAGATTTTTAAAAGCACTTCAATACCAGTTGCAATTCAATACCCTTTACTAACTCCTGGACTCACTAGTGCTAAGGTGGGCAGATAAAACAGCATAATACAGCATCTTTTTCTCCAGCAGAAGCTCCTTTATCTAGAGATTGGCAAGGAAAGAAGGAATATATTATCCTCTGGACAATTAGTCCCTTTCTGTCTCCTCAACCTATGCCAGGTGTGGTATTTTACATCAAAGGAATTTCACAGGTGTTACAAGAAGTCATGGGAAGATAATGTTTTTAACATTTTATCTTTCATAACTATTCAAAGTCTACCAATAAATGTTTTTAATGTTTTCTAACTTCTCAGGCCTGGAGAATTTAAAGAAAAAGCAATTTTATATTACATTTTATGAATTGTAAATTCTTGGAAGCTGGAGAATAAAATGAAGTAATGATTGTCCACTTCCTCTAGCAACAAAGGAAATGTATACATACAACTTTACCTGAAAAAGGATTCCATGAGTTAAAGGAAAAGAACATTTATGCAATAGCTGACAAGCCTGCAGCAACTCAGCCTGCATGTGTAAATGACTTCTCTGGACTAACTAGATGAGCCACCATCCCTCCCCCCCAAATAACAAGCCCTCCTAGCAGAAACAAAAAGGGAACAGTACACCCTCAAGCACAATGATCCAAAACATTTAATAATAGTCATTAATTAGTAGAGCTATTGGAGGCATCTGAGTAAGCACCTTGCCAGAAGTTTCAGGTGGGGTATGAGCTAGGTAAATAAGTCTTTCAACTAGTTTGTCTTTATATATCTTACACAACTTAATGTGCAAACATCACCCACCCATTGCAGCTAAGAAATTAGGAATTGAAGGACTATTAAACACTCTGCAAGTAGGTCAGCAGAAAGTTATTTAGCACAGGTGTTCCTGTAATTAGGCAACACTGGGAAACTACTGTGTTCAATGATCCTGTTATCTTGCCCTTTTTCCTGTGTAGGAATGAGCATAATCATCAGTTCAGAACTGACCCAAACCTTCATCTGAATGCAAGCCAAATTTTCAGGGTCAAATAAACATACTCTTTTAACAGTTCTCATTTAATTTGCCTCTGTATTTTGAGGTGCTGGTTTAGACTAAAAGCAAAAGAGCCAAGACACTGGGAGAGGACAGCCTTGCTCACAGTTATGTATGACCTGAAGGAAACCAGGAAATGGTGGAGATCTCAGGGCTTCAGAAGTTTTTGTGGGGGTTGTGCTTGAATGCCTCACAAACAGCTTTGCTAGCTATTAGTGGATTAAATTATCTGTGAAGTGGCACATATGTCAGTAAAGGCAAATATCTTACTAGGTATATATCTGCTACTCCCAAACTGAAAACTACATTTAAAGATTGGAGGTTGTCAAACAAAACAAGTAGAGATGAATCCAAGTGAGAACCACAAATCCAATGCTCCCAAATTTGGAGATGTAAGAAAGAGTTTGGTAGTTTGGGCCTGTCTCTGAAACCAAGGTAGCAGATTAATCCCTTCTGATAAAACACGCTAAAGAGTTCCCCTCGTGGAGATTCCCTTACCTACTGTTCTGTTGGAGGGAAGGGTTTGTCACCACATGTGATATGGTGGAAGGCTCGCCCACCCACCAGAGGCCAAGACCATCTCCACTTATGTCTTATGGTCACTGTAGCCCCCAATTCCAACACCATGAGTACACTGGAGCTATGCTACAAGGGCCTCTATAAAGGAGCCTGGGGCTTAGCAGAAGAGAGAAAAAAAGCCTTCAGGTTAACCATGTGCATAAGTGTGTGCAGGATTGTGATCCCAATTAGGTGTACCTGCAAAACATGGGCCACCTGTAGCAGTGGAATTTCAACATCTGAGACTGGCCACAGAAGTGGAACTTGCACGTACCCATGCTTGTTGGTTTTCCCAGGAGAAGGAAGGCTGCTAGAGACTGCTAGTGAGCTCTGGTAGCAAGGGGAGCTCAGTTTGAGGGAGTTGCTCACCTTTTCCATCAACCCATTTGTTAGGGCATTTGTAATGGGTTCCCCCTGGGGTGCCACCTGGAACTAGGATACTATTGAGCCCTCTGACCCACCAGCCTGGTCTCCCTTTATACTGTACTGCTGTGAACTGCCCAGCTGCTCAAGTGCACACCGCCCTCTGGAGTTAAGCTCAAAATTAAGCTCAAAAATAAGCCCCTTCTCTAAATGTGGAGAGGAATATACAACAGCTTTCTGCCCCAACTTATGACTCCCTCACAATGGTTTGTGATAAAGCAAAAACAAATTTATTAACTACAAAATATATATTTTAAGTGATAAGGGATAGCACACAGATCAAGACAGATAAACAAAAACACAATCTAAGCTTAATATACTAAAGAGGTTGGATATGAGTAGCACATTCTCACCCTAAATTATGTTTCCAGGCGGCTGCAGACATTCTTAAGGGGCCAGCTGCACTTGCTTACATCTTTAAAAACCCCAGGTGTTCTTTTCACAGGCTAAAAATCCCTTTTAGCCTGGGTCCAGTACTTTCCCGCATTTCAGTTTTTCTTCCTCGGGTGTTTTCATGAGTCTCCTTTGGCAGGGAGTCAGTGAAGAACCTTGATGATGTCACTCCCCTGTCTTAAATAGCTTTTGCATATGGTGGAAACCCTTTGTCTCCAAGCTTCATTCCCATGCCAGTCAGTGGAAAAACACTGGTATTTCAAAATGGAGTCCAGTACTAGATGACTGTCACATGACCCCATAGGGGCATAGCAACCATGAGTCAGAGAATGTTTACAGCATCCTCATGAATGGGCCCTTCCCAGTCAGCCATCTAAACTGAGTGTCTTCTGCCTAGTGGGCGTTCCCCATGTGTAAACACATTTGTAATAGATACATAGGAATATGGTCTAACTTCAGATACAAAAATTATACGAGCATACGCATAGGATAATCATATTCAGTAAATCATAACTTTCCAATGATCTCATATGCCCTATCTTGCATAAAATACATCATAATTATGCCATGCTCATATCATAATAATATTACTAAGAAGAGTATGGGGTGTATTGTCACAAATACTACAAACTCGATATGAACAAGGGCCCTGGAGAGCTGCTTCCAGCTAGCAACCTACGCTGGGGACTGCGAAGTGCTGTCAATAGCCAGAGACAGAGTGTAAATTGGATTCCAAGGACATCCCACGGGTGAGCTGAACACCCTCCAGGAACATTAAGATTGCCCGGGACCAAGATTTCTCATAGGGGACCTAGGGGCAAGAGACTCGGATACTATGGCTGAGCCCAAGTTGAGGGTCAACCATTTACAAGGATAAGGCTCTAAATTTATTTTGTCCCATTTACAACTGAAATTTTGCTGGATATATTTTCTTCATATGAAAGAAGAAAGGAAATAGCACCTAGAAACATGTATATAAAGTTTCAAGATGAAGTATACATAGAATCATAGAAGATTAGGCTTGGAAGAGACCTCAGGAGGTCATCTAGTCCAACCCCAACAAAATCATCCCAGCCAGGGCTTTGTCAAGCCAGGCCTTAAAAACCTCTAAGGATGGAGATTCCACCACCTCCCTGGGTAACCCATTTCAGTGCTTCACCACCCTCCTAGTGAAAAAGTTCTTCCTAATATCCAACCTAAACCTCCCCCACTACAACTTGAGACCATTGCTCCGTGTTCTGTCATCTGCCACCACTGAGAACAGCCTAGCTCCATCCTCTTTGGAACCCCCCTTCAGGTAGTTGAACGCTGCTATCAAACCCCCCCTCACTCTTCTCTTCTGCAGACTAAATTCCAGTTCCCTCAGCCTGTTCTCATAAGTCATGTGCCCCAGCCCCCTAATTATTTTCATTGCCCTCTGCTGGACTTTCTCCAATTTGTCCACATCCTTTTTGTAGTGGGGAGCCCAAATCTGGATGCAATACTCCAGATGTGGCCTCAGCAGTGCCGAATAGAGGGGAATAATCACTTCCCTCGATCTGCTGGCAATGCTACTATTAATGCAGCCCAATATGCCATTAGCCTTCTTGGCTACAAGGGCGCACTCTTGACTCATAGCCAGCTTCTCGTCCACTGTAACCACCCGGTCCTTTTCTGCCGAACTGCCCTTTAGCCAATCAGTCCCCAACCTGTAGCAGTGCATGGGATTCTTCTGTCCTAAGTGCAAAACTCTGCACTTGTTCTTGTTGAACCTCATCTGATTTCTTTTGGCCCAATCCGCCAATTTGTCTAGGGTCATTCTGAACCCTATTCCTACCCTCCAGCACATCTACCTCTCTCTGCAGCTTAGTGTCATCCATGAACTTGCTGAGGGTGCAATCCATCCCATTATCCAGGTCATTAATGAAGATGTTGAACAAAACCAGCCCCAGGACCGATCCCTGGGGCACTCTGCTTGATACCGGCTGCCAAATAGACATTGAGCATTACCTGTTGAGCCCAATGATCTACCCGGCTTTCTATCCACATTATAGTCCACTCATCCAATTCATACTCCTTTAACTTGCTGGCAAGAATACTGTGGGAGACTGTATCAAAAGCTTTGGTAAATTCAAGGTATATCACGACCACTGCTTTCCCCATATCCACAGAGCCAGTTATCTCATCATAGAAGGCAATCAGGTTGGTCAGGCATGACTTGGTGAATCCATGTTGACTGTTCCTGATAACTACATACTAAGATCTTAGCTCACATAGATGTGAACACCAGTATACTGTTTTTAGTTAAAGAAAAACTGATATGTTTAACCATGATGGTATGAATTCTGTGCAGGAATCATGAGCTTTAGCAAATTTCAATAAGAACAAAGTCCTGTCTACAGTTGTGATGTAAAGCAAGAGTAATTCCACAGAAGACAATGGAGTTATTTCAGTGTAAAAATGGGGTAAATGAGAGGAATCAACTCCCCCGCTTAAAGTATTTAGATCTTCACATTGTTCTTTCTTCCCCCACCCCCACTGTATCAGACTGAAGACAAAACATACATCAAGAAAAAAAAATCACTGGGGAAAATATACTATTACATCTAAAGAACAATAAGTAAACCATCTCCCTGAGAGATTATGGACACTGATAGCAATATAAGAAGTGATCATCAACCCTGCAACTGGCATATGGCATCTGTTTTGTAAATGTTAGGAAACAAACCTGTGAAATTGAACAAAAGCAGTTAGCATTTCAAGACCAAAAGAGTTTACAGGGAACTGATGGCTCATATTATTTATTATCCCCCAGTCTCCTGACTTCATGAAAGTCTCAAAGGCTTGCATGGGCACATAAATTTTTTTATAGTTTCTATTCTTACTAAAACAAGCAGTTCATACTTTCTAAGCACAGATTTATTAGTCAGAACTCACAATGCAGGGTGGGAACGGGGAATCAAAGAGAAGTTTTCAAAAATCAAAGAAACGTTTAGTCTGAAAAATAGAACTGCAACTTCTGGTTAAATAAGTTTATAGGGGTTTCAAAAGTAGCTACTTCTGACAAGTACACATGCACCCCCAAAATCATTAACTGTGCATAGACCAATACATGAGCATATTAGGTCATTTTGTGCGTAGGTCCTTATTTGTGTGAGCACTTGTGTGTGCATAGCAGCAATTTTTGGAACATGAAAGCAATGCCATCCATCTCAGCAAGAGAGGGGATGCTTGACTGGCAAGCAGGAAAGAGACAACCCCAAGGATCATGGGGGGAGGTGGGGAGAGAAGGTCAGGCATAGCTATTCTGGGGTCTCCCCCACCAGAACCCATCCAGAACACATGTGAAGCTTGTGCCAGAATGGGGGTGGGGGTGAGAGCATGGAAGGAGCGGAGATTACTCTGCCTTTCCCTGCTGCCTTGGCTGGGCTATGGGAGAAGGAGAGCTGACTGACTCTTTTGCCCGGCCATCCTGTATGTGCAGCCCTCACAGCAAGCATCAGCCATGCTGCAGGGGTTGCATCCCTATCCTCCTGGTCCCATCATGGAATTTATAACATCTGAATTGCATTTCCAGGATGATGTGGGTCTAACCTATCATCAGTTTTGGGAATAGGAAGGAATTTTTCCCTTGGGGCAAGATCAACAAGGAGCCCGGTACAATTCAGTTTTTCCTTCCCTTTAGCATCCTGAAGGTCTGGATTTTGGTTAATAAGGAGCAGCGACAAGGTTTTAAAGTTGCAAATTTATAAATGAAAGTGTAGTTTCATCACAAGTTGCAGCCAATATCCAATCCAGGTGAGAGGCTCACAGGGGCCAGCTCCCATGAGTTAGAGGTCCAGGAGATAGCTGGTTTACTCTGGAGAAAGAGGAGGAGACCTTAAGTCTTCAAAGAGTGAGATACCCTTATTGTGTATCCTCATTTCTCCTCGTGGGGGATGGAGAGAGGTGGGCTGAATTCAAGGGATTAGGCTGAAGCAGGCAAATTTTAAATACTGGTTATTTGGCATGGAAGCCATTTTATTAACACCACACTGGAGTCAAATAAATGCTGGCATTTGGGGTGGGAGGTTAATATGCTACAACATCCTATCAAGCCCCTTAAACTAAAAAGGTGAAGAGAAGGTCACAATTTTCTTAAATTGATCCCGGTGTCTCATTCTCTTCTGTGTCCTGATCGGTGCATGCACACACAGGGAAGCTGTAGGGCATAGCATTTTTGGTCAAAGATTTACCTTTCTAAAATATGACTTGCATGGAAATAGAGAATGACTGGGGTGAAACCAGCAATAGCATATCCAAGCAGGTCTGTTAATTCTGGCCAACTCTATTAAATAGTTCTTTACAAGCTTCTGGGCAGAGCCACGTGAAAAAATGCCATTTTCACTTCATGACTATTCACAGATGAATGTGACAGTTTTCAATCTCACATCATTAAGAAAACATGAGCCAAGATTCTGTTCTCCATTACTCTGGTGCAACCCCTCTGAAGCATCTGATGCTGTCTCTCTTGAACGCTACAGTGGAAAACAATTCCATGTCTTCGATGAAAAGAAAAACTATCCTCCTAACTAAAAATTGGCTAAAAATAATAGTGCAAAGAAAGGTGAACATACATTTCAGTGCATCTAATTGGGGCCAAGGACTGCCATGCAAAGCCTTTATGAGTTCAGCTGATTCATACTTGCTGAAGACCTGGCTCTGTTAACTGATGTGGGATAAGGATTGGTGTTAGGAATTGTTTCACTTTTCATCATTGTTAATGTTCTAGAAGAGAGATCAGCAGCCTATTAAATACATAAAGTACCCTAAATTGTGAGAAGCTGCAAATACCAGTGAGAACAGAGAAATCTTTCAAAAGGATCTCGAGAGTTTAGAAACATAGAAAGCAATAATGAATATCAAATCATAAAATCTGCTCACATAACAGAAACAATAAGTCTCAACTGATTGGATAATATACTAACAATATTTTCATCAGCTCTGCTCAGTACAGAGAGGAGAAACATGGTCCAGCAGCAGACAAGCATAACAACAAGAGTTAGGAAGGAAAAGTTATATATCCAAGAAAACTGAAAACATTATTCTGTGATTCTGCTTTGTCAAGGCCACAGGTTTCTCATTCCAGCTCTTTATCACAAGGCCAGTAGGAACTTCCACAACTCCTAAAGAATTTTGACACCCCCCTCCCAAGGGCAATGGTAGTAGGGTACAGGTCAGCTCAGTCCCCTTACTTGCCACTGAACACTCTACCCTCTCAGGTATAAATGCTGCCCCCTGAATATTCGTGAGGGGGTGGGACTGGCTAATTTACCCATCAATAAGCCATGGCTCCAGTGACTCATGGTCTTCCAACTTGGGGGAGAGGGGTAGCTAGATCCTGTCCCCACAATTGTATTGTGGTTGGTTGCATGCAATAACAGGGATTGCATGCTCTCTTTTTTGCAATAAGTAATAATTCATTTCACTATATCTTTCCCCTACTCACCTTGAGTCATTCTGAGCTGAATTAGCAGAAAGGTTCATAATCCTTCTACACAGTAACCTCTACTAACCCCTCATACATGTATAGATGGTAAAAGGCAAAATTTTGTCATAAGGTTGAGTTTTGTGTGTGACTACAACACACCTTAAGAGTGCATAAGCATCCTGCTGTGACTTACTACTCAAAGACCTGAGTCTGCACACTTTTACATGTGAATAATCCAGAACCACTGTGTTGGTCCTATTGAGTTCAGTGTGGCATTTCAAGTGAGTAAGAATTCCTCACAAGTAAAAGATGATATACCAGGGTATTTTTGCAAAGATTTTAGTATTATAATATTGCCTCAGGCAATAGCACATCGATACCTAAGGTTTTATTTAGAAATATCTGATAGTATTTTTAAATAGTAATGTATTAACTGTTCTCACAATTCCAATGCAAACAATTGTAATCATACTTCTCAACTTGCCAAGGCCAAAATGGGGAATGCAATGTATGAGAAAGAGGTACACAAAAGTTATTCATTCAGGAAACTTAAAATACTGAGGAAATTCATTCCTTTAGCATAAATAAGTCATCTCGGTTGACTAATTCTTCATTTTGGATATAAACACCTATCAAAATAAAAGTGAGGGTACACCAAATTTGCACCTTTGGGATGTATGGTGTCCCTCAAAATTAGGTACACTTGAGAGTTAACGTAACTTGTGGTAGATCTATCATTCTATTTTTCTGATAACATGGTAAATATTTTGTATTCTCACTGCAACTGCTGATTTCAGTTAGTCTATTTTCAGTGGTTGGCTAGTATGCTTGAACCTCATCTGCAGAAGTGCTATATAAATCAATTATTAATAATAATTGTTTAAAGGATAATTTTTAGCTGTCTTACTTTAAAGGAGTTCAGATGCAACAATCAATAACAATCAGAAAGATTATGGTTTAAACTGAACGAAATTGTAGCCTCTAAAATGAGAAAAATCTAAGTAGTGCCCTGAATCTAATATTGGATACCTTGCTGACATCTCCACAGACCCCCTTGAGAAATGAACATATCTTTATCAGATTACAATTCAGTAGCAAAACATATTAAAAAAATAAATGTAATGTAATTTAATTTCTAATAGCAGCATAATGACAATGCAGTAAAATAAGAGTACTACCCAACATTTCATCTTTATACATACAGTAGGCATGAATTTGATCCAAATTATCACAAGTTTAATGTTGAGTATATGTATGTTTGCCTTCCATTACTTGACCAGAAATGATTATTGAAGGGCAAGAAACAAAGAATCAGCCCACTTTTGTAGAACTACTCAGAATAGATGTAAATAAACATCAAAACCAAACTTCTGAACAATTTGGAGTTCTCCTATCACTACTGGACTATACTGTTGGAGTCTTATAACCTTTGAGTTTGTTCCTATGCCATACAATCTTTCAATTACTTACCCTGATACCTCTTACTATTCATGATATGTTTCTGTTTTGCTTCTAAAGAAAACAAAGAAAATTTGGATATGGTAAGAAAGTAATCATTTTAGACTGAATTTATTAAACACAAAACATATGTTAAGACCTTAGAGTGCAACCTGTCTGATAGACTATTAACTCTAAAAAACTCTCATTTGACAGAGTACACCTTAATTTGTCAAATTAAGAAAGGTGACCTGCAAAGAAAAACAAAGTGTGCTGCTTTTTGTTTCTTTGTAATATGTAAAACAAGACCTGAAATATTGGTCTTCATTTTTTCATTGCTTGGTTTTTTGTTTTTTTTTAACCTTTGAAATACATATATCAAGTGCTTTTATTTTCTGGAGGACTACGGAAACTGGAGTAAGAGTTATATCAGTTCTCATGTGATGTCTGAATTTTTAACAAAGAAAGTTTTTCTCCAATGGATTTGTCAGGACAGATGGTGATGTTAAAGTATTAAAAATAAAAGAAGAAAAGTCAGAGTTTTAAACAACAGTTTTTCCTTTATTTATTTTTTAAAATGGATTATCAGGTTTTAGGCTCTTGTCTTTTAATATCACAACCCCAGTTTCACTCATGGGACCTCAAGTAACAACAGAATAGGTAATACAAAGATATTTATAATATAGAAACAAGTGGAGGGGGGAAAACACAATTCAGGCCTTATTTATACATTACAAAGAAGGTAAAAAGGGCACTAAACTCATCCGCCACCTTTCTCCTTAGCCACCCCCCTTGCAAGTCACCTTTAACCATTTTGCATTTGTTAATATTTAAGTAGAATACATCCCCCAGTTTGTCTCAGTGGGAGGATAATAGGAAAAGAGGGCAAGAGGGAGTGAGAATCCATATAAACAATCACTGAACTGAAATTTTCCACTGTAATGGGTAAAAGAAACCTGAGCTGCTGTGTCAACAGACCAGACTTTTAACATGTAATGTTAATGTTTAAAGACAAAAACTGTATTCTCTGCCTGTCACAGATGGATAACTAAGCCCCCCTCTTTCATTGACCATCTGCCATTCACCAGGCAGTCGTCTTTAGCTATACAATAAATGGCTGGCTTATCACAACAGTATAACAAGTATTTGGGAGAAGGAGAAACTGCTTAGATGATTGTATTTAAAATATTTAATGAAATAAAAAAGGATATTTTCTCAAAAATTTGTTAAAATTGATTAAAAGTTTCAGCACAGCAGGAAGATTTGTTTCAAATTTGAAAAACTATAAGTCATGTTTTCTACTATACTATGTGATAGTTATAGTGCTACTTCAAGTTAAAGTGTTAAAGTTAAATCTTACTCCATTATATTTATTACCACTTTGAGATGCAGTTGAAGACTAATGGGACATGTTTCAAAATCCTCTTTGTTGAGAAATGTGATTGTTTCCCTCCTTAAGGCCCTGTTTCAATAAACCATTTATACTTAGCGAGACCCTTAAGCATATGCTTAATTTTAAGCCAGTGCCTCAATCTCATTGAAGTCCAAGTCAGCACATGCTTAAAGTTATGTACATGGGTCAAGGGATTTGCTGAATAGTGATGGATGTAAGTACATGCTTAAGTGCTTTGCTGAAACAGAATCTAAGATTGCTTACTGGGTTCCCATCTGATGTAGTATGCACAAGGGAGTGTCAGGGTTTGATTTACCTTTCTGCTGTTTTTTTATGGATTGAAGGTCTGCTGAGGGTTCAAAGGAGATAGCTCTGGTTGCAACAGCAGAGTTTTAGGGTATGCTCTAAAAGGACTGAGCAGCAATGGGGTTTGTATTTGTTTTTTGTATACTTAGTTCTATAAAACACCAGTTTTAAATCTGTCCCTTATCTGTGAATGTAACACTGAGAGGTGCTGAGCACCTACTATGAAATACTGAACATACTCCACTCTTGCACTTTAAATACCGTCTCTCATCCAAATATTTCCTCCCATATTGAATTCTTTATTCCAAGAATTAGGCAGTGGACAATGGCAATAGAGAAACTACAGGTCATTTAAGTTATTGTGGTGGACAGGGATACAGGGAATATCAGAGGAAATTGTACCCCCCCCCCCCCCGCAGATATTTACCTATTAAACAAAAATAATAAAAATACCTTCAAATATTAGAATTACATTTGGTTAAAACAATATCTTTTAGACCAGGGTGAAGAAAGCCCTGGCCTTGAATCCCTTATGTTATGCCACAGGAAAAGGAACACTCTGTTTAAAGAACATAGTGCTTTAAAATGACAAAAAGCAGTATTTCACTGAGAGGGTAATTTGGAAAGTGGTGAGGAGGACTTAGCTCAACACGATTGAAAGATACTTTCAATTATGACTTTATCATTTAGTTGGGGAATACTAGACTATGAAACACTAACAACTGCAGCTAACCTGTAAGCACATTTTTGTTTTGTTTTTTAACAATATATATATTTTTCTCATTTATGGTATAAAGATTCTTAGCCCAATGTGGAAACAAGGGATGTAAGGATAACAAACACTAAGGCTATTCCTCCCCTCCTTACATAATGGTTATCTCAATGAATATCCTTTGAACTTGATTAGTGTAATGCAACTTGAAAAGGGCATTGTTGTCTCTCCAGATGGGGTGGGCTGAGTCTGAGCTTTGGGTTTTGCAAGAGACTTATGCATTGATGGACAGCTGAGGTCCTTCTCCTCAGCCAGTGATGTTGGCAGTGCAACTGGAGATGGAGGACACCTTGAAGGACTGGATGGTGAGGTAGCATCTAGGAATGTAAAAGGTTAAATGGTTAACCGGTAAGCATTAGGCTTATCATCAATCTACCTTAACGGTTAAACCTGGAGGCCCCATGACAACTGGAGGGATCCCAGTCCCTGCCACCCCACACCGGCTGGCTGGAGCAACCTCGGTTAACTGGTTAAATGATATAATTTTAATAATTTAAACAGTTAACTTTTTAAACTGATATTTACATCCCTAGTAGCATCTATGAGAGGAGAATGGAAAGCTCCTGGGATCCGGCCCATGCAAGGAAAAGTCTGATTGAGGAGTCATTCAAACCAGAAAGAGAGGCAAGCCCTCTGGGCTAAGAGGAAGAACGTGGGTCTCGAAGTCCAGCCTAGGGAAAGTAAACCCAGAATTAACCCTGCCTAAAAGGACAGGGGGGGAAATGAGCTCATGAAAAGCAACTTGAACAAGGCCACTATAAGGACATCTCAAGAGAACCTAGCTAATGGCCAGAGGTAGTCAGGCTGGGGAGAGCCATTAATACTCCAAACAGACCTAAGAAGGGAGTCTAATAAGTCACGGAACTATAGCAAGTGCTGGATCAAAGTTCCAGCCTAGAAAGGAGAGAGCCCGGCCCCTGTAGTCATTTTGTTTATTGTGTTATGTCATAACAATGTTTTTTGTATAGTGTGATATTTTATTGAAAGTCCCAGCATTCCCCTCTAATCCCTGTCTGATGTTACCTCTGCTAGACTTGAAGTAAAGTTCCTTATTTGTTTTGTGACCCTAGTACATATGTTATTCCTGCATGAACCCACCAAGTGATAGGTGCCCACTGTTCTAGTAGATGGAGCACTTCAGTGCTCCGGGCTGTATGGAGCAGTGGTCATAGCTGTCAACTCTAACCAATTTACGTGCACCACTAGTCAGACAGACAGACTTAGGCTTTGGCCTGTCAGTAACGACAAAGGGATGGGGGTGAGGACAGTTACACTGTGTTGTACATTGTGAATGAAATAAAATCCAAACATGGATGCCATTGCCTCCAGCATATCTGAATTTGCAAAGCACAAAGTGATCTTTCCAGTAAGTCATTTTTCAAACATTCCCTCACACCATAAGCAGTTTGACTTCTATATTTGGGGGTGGGGCAGCTCCAGGCAGGCCAACAGGACAACGTGGGAGGGGGGAGGAATTTCCACACCTGTCCAAGGCTTTCAATTTGCAGGGCAAGGACCCTCCAGCTCCCCAAAACTACACCCATGCCTCAAACAAATCCAGTTAATTCACCTGCAGTCTGCATAGAATTATATCTGAAACACAAACTAGTCCCAATTAGCTTTATCCATGTTCTGACATTGTCAAAGATGTACAGGTATAGAGTGGGCTAGTCAAGGGACTATTTCATTTACAGTTTGCAGTATACCAATTCCCTGTAGGATACATAGAAAACTGCATCACGATTCCTTAGTGGCATGTTGCTTTCTGCAGTGGTGACGAATCATTACTTTGTTCAACTGCCAAGCTGGCAAACTCAAGCAATATGCATATTTTTCCAGGTGGAATTCTTTGTGGGTGGGCAAATCAAATACTTCAGCTCTAAATCTGATCAGCTGTGAATCTTCGCTGTTTGGATCAATGACAACTTAAGGAAGAAGCAATTGCTCTTGAAGTGTTCTCTTAGAAATACTACCAAACAAGATGCTCTCCTGCAAAAATGTACTGGGACAGGAGTTTATTTTAGACTGAAGAAAATGCCTTTGCACACTGATCAGTTTTTATATGCAGTCACAAGGAGCTAGATACAGAAAGGGACTAACTCTCACTTTAGGCACCTAAGTCCAACTTAAAGGCAATAGCGAGATCCTCAAAACCCCTGCTCAGCTTCTGCCCAACCCCTAATTTTCTACCAACACATACAGGCACAAGCAAAACTGCTTAATTTCTGATGCCATCGAGTTCCTGGGTGCCCTAGCTCATGCCTCGTGCCCATTCTCAAACTAGGAGTTCCCTTGCCTACCTGACCTGCAGGGCCTGATGTGGTTGATGTGCTCTGAGCATACCTAACCTGACAAAAGGCAGCTGGCATGTGTGAAGCTCCTTCTTCTAAATAGCCTAGTGATTAGGACACTCACCTGGGATAGGGGAGACCTATTTTCAAATCCCTTCTCTCCCAGATTTGAAACAGGGACTTAAACGCACATCTCTATACAAGGGCTATTTAAGGGGGGGAAGAGGAAGTAGGCTTTTCCCCAGTTGGAGCTGTTCCACCCTGTGTGTGTGTGTGTGTATTTATTTATTTATTGGAATAAGTACTTGAACCCAAATCTCCCACATGTAAGGTGCATGCCCTAACCACTGGATTATAGCATCAATCTCTTGCTTTCTTCTGTTTCTGGCCTCATGAATAATTAATGTATATAAAGCGGAACAGCTTCAACAGGAAAACAACCCACCCCAGAATTACCTAGTGGTTAGGACACCATCCTGCAATGTGGGAAACCAGAGTTTAGGTACCTACTCCAAATCAGGCAGAGTAGGGATTTTAAAATAGGTCTCCGACAACCCATGTGAGCATCCTACCCAGTGGGCTATTGGCTTTAATGGGGTGGGTCTCTGTCAAAAGGCTGACCTAGCTTAGGTATCTAACTCTAGGAGAGGGTTCATGGCTGAAAATCCCCTACAGAGACAGGTGCCTACCCACCTTTGAGAGGCAGGGCATAGGCCCCTCTCCTGGCATTTCCTACTGACGAGCTTGGGCAGTTCCCTTCTTTTTGGCATCTGTGAATCCCTTTCTTAGGCACCTAGTTCTCCCAATACAATGCATGCAATACTGAATTCCCTTTGCGTGTCTAGCCCATTGAAACTGTGCAGAGAAAGCAAGAAATGGAAAGAGTTGTTAACAAGAGCTAAAGATTTTGAGCCTCTTATATTATAGTATCTGTAAGTGTTAAAATCAGACTTTCAAACAATCAGGCGCGCTATACTTTTCACTGCATAGCTTTTGAAAGCTACTTTAGCTTCTCACTATTCAACTGCTGCATTAAAAACAGTAAGTACGTTTTTTTAAAAAAAGTCCAAGTAGTTGCTTGGCTAATAACCTGGAGCTGGAGAAACCAGGGTTTCTGATCCATTTTTGCTGACTCAGTGTCTGTTTCAGCAGAGTAATAGATTCCAAAAGTTCTCTAAAAAACAGGGCACCTGGAATGATGTATTTACTAGTGCTACCAGATCTAAGGGTACGTGTGCAAAACAGTTTGAAGCAAGTGGGAGCGAGCGTCTGAGCCTGGGTCAACAGACTCTGGTGAGCAGGGCTCATGCAAACACTTTAAAAATAACTGGATAGAGAGCGCTTTGAAGTTGCAGATTGAGCTGGACCTCAGGCTCTGAAAGCCACCCCCATCCCTAGGGTTCAGCTCTGCTAGCCCAAATCTATATATGTGGGCTGGGAGGCTCGCTCCCACTTGCTCCAAAATGCTGTATAGAGTTACCCTGAGGATGCACCAGGCTCCTAAAAAAAATTTCCTCGCGGGAAAAATTGAACAAAATAATTTCTTTCTTCCATTCCTAAAGCCATAAGGACATTCTATACATTCATTAATAAGCCATATGATTGAACTGTACAGACCCGGTGGTGCCAAGAGTCAGCCTATCATATGTTTCATTAATGCCCATTTAAAAAAAGACTGGTTGTGGTTATTAAACCCACATAGACCATTCTCTCTTCCTCCATGCTGCAGACACTCTAACCAAGCAACTCTACCCTAGACACATCAGAACTTGCACTTGTCCGTATTATTCCTTATTTCATCTTTACATAGATGAGAAGTTTACATAAGTTCTTTATCTCAGATCTTGGGCAGAGTGGAACAACCTTGTTGTTATCTGTATAGGGCAGTGGTTAATGTTTAGAGTCAGTCACTACAGAGTATTAAAATATTTGTATTTATGATCATAGTTAAGAATAAGGCTAAATCATACTGCAGCAAACCCACTAACAAATAAAAGAGCTTGCCCAATAACTGGATAACAGAGCATGATTATGGCCAGGTTTTTATCCTTAAGAAAATGAGAAGTTATCAAGAAAACAATGCCAGTTCTTCGAAGCCTGCAAAGTAGACAGCTTTTGAGGAGCAGTAAATGCTTGCTCCTATTTAAAAGAAAAATCTCAATGGCAATCTGTAAACAAGTTGGATTCCCCCATCCACCCTTTCGTGGCTGGGGAGGGTGCCTTTGCACTACCCTGCCCTTTATTCTCCCACTTCCAGGCCCTTTTATGGAGACTCCACACACTTGCTCATCCAATCACTGCCCTTATTGGAGTCTAGGTTATTCAGACAAATAAATCAAAAGTAAAACATAAAGTCCCCCAAATCTGTCCCAAGGCATGGCTCTTACCTCAGAGCCTGGATGAGCAAAAGGGTTCCATCAGAGAGTCTTTTTTTCATAAGTTCTTATGGGGTGACCCACCATAGGGTTTAGCTCAGCACTGACTCTCCTATACCTTCCCAGAGTCAGCCCTCTCAAACAACTGCTTCTGCTCTCTTCCAAGAAACCAGCTGCTTCAGTTTCCCTCCCTGCACCAGGTGTCTCTGGTTATCTCATTTAGCAAGCCTGCTCCAGGCTTCAAATCTCCTGCAGACAGCTCCTTGACTTCCTCTGTTCTCTCACACCATCTCTTTTCCTTGTGAAGACATTCTTGAAAATAGAAGTGAACTGTTAGTATGAATGTTTTTTCACAGATTTTCCCCACAGAGTATTCATGGTTGCCTTCACAACTGCCTCGGGCCAGCCTTTGGGACCTATGAAACCTGGGGCTGCTAGCCTAGTACCTTGATATTTTGAGGGTGTTTCTTAGACCAATTTGCAACCATAGAGGCAGCACCATCTGTATTCCATCCTGGCTTATTCCATTCTCACAGATCATATTCCAAATGCACTTACATACTGAATTTTAAGAGTACTGAGAACCTGCAGTTCCTGTTTACTTCAGTTGGAGCTGTGGATGCTCAAGACCTCTCAAAAATCTGGCCCTAAATGACAAATTCCACTCAACTTTCCTCCCCACACATGCATAGTACCAGTAGAAAGAGTGGGAAGTGTTAGTAAAACACTAGTGTGCATGTATAAAATCATTTTTTTAACCTTTCTAACTCTGCCAAATCAAAACAGATTTTCCCTAAACCACCAGAAGGCACATGTTTCATGGCAACTATATTGTCACAATTACAATGTATACACCAATCTACTAAAGCACTAGAGAATCTAAAGAAAAGTCACAAACATTTCATTACAACAGCAAAAGTTTATTATTTTCATTCTTTGTGTGTAAAATTAACAAACATTTTTGTTGAAAATTTAAAACATAAAAATAAAGCAGAGACTGGTCCTGGAAAATATGAGCCTCAAATGTGAAAAATTGATAGTTGCATGCAATTGAAAAGGGCCCATTAGAATGGAAACATGTCACTCATGCTGCAGCTATGAGTCAATAAATATAGAAGTGTCCCCTAAGAGTCATCTCACTAGCCCTCCAAAAGCCACAGGACACCTTTTTGCTCAGGGGTGAAATCACAGCTGTTGGTTCTGTTTTGGGATTGGATTAAAAATTGTTTTGCAGGCCGACTCAAACAGGCTGAGACCAGCTCTTCAGTTCCTACTCTGCTTCATGTGTCTGCCATTTCTCCAATGGCATGTATCCAATCTGCAACTGCTCACAGCAAATATCCCCAAGGGCTAGTGATGGGACACTAGATGGGGAAGGCTCCGAGTTACTACAGAGAATTCTTCCCCAGGTGTCTGGCTGGTGGGTCTTGCCCACATATTCAGGATCTAACTGATCAAGAAGGAATTTTCCCCCGGGTCAGACTGGCATAGACCCAGGGAGGTTTTCACCTTCCTCTGCAGCATGGGGCATGGGTCACTTGTAGGTTTAAACTAACGTAAATGATTCTCTGTAACTTGAAATCTTTAAATCAGGATTTGAGGACTTCGGTAACTCAGCCAGAGGTTAGGAGTCTATTACAGGCGTTGGTTGGTGAGGCTCTGTGGCCTGTGATGTGCAGGAGGTCAGACCAGATGATCATGATGGTCCCTTCTGACCTTAACATCTATGAGAGTAGAGACACTATCTTCGGGCTCTAGTAGTATCCTGTGAACTCATGGCCTGTTGGGTCTCTCTCTTTCTTAACTGGACTTGAAACTTGTAAATTACAGTAAAAAGCACTCTCAAAATCACAGACATCTCTGTGAAAGGGAATATTTGCAGGTTTCCTGAATCTCAGTCCAGTGCCTTATGAATTGTTCACGGCCAATACTGCTGTAAGTGTACCCTATATGAAATATAATATTCAGGTTATATAACTGGGCATATAAGTGCTATGGTTCTGGTTCTGTTTCCTAATTGGAGGCCAAAATCAACTCCCATTGACGTCAATGATAGTTTTTCAACTGAAGTTAATTGTGAGGTGGATCAGGTTGTAGATGACAATAACTTTTATAAGTAGGAGGCTGGCCTGAATAAGTCACTGGGCTTTTGAATCTCTTAAGCAGAAAACAGGACTTTAGAGACAGGTAAAAGGAGGAAACAGTCCCAGGAAAAACTATGCAATGTTAATATTTATTGATTTACTTTTCCATGTTATCATTATATTCTGGTTATGTACCTGTAACCCAGATTTAAAATCACCTGAGTTCTTTCCTGACTGAGGGAAGAGAAGAGTATAACATACTGGAGGCAAGATGGATTGGTTGTTAATAGCAGACTTTATTTTCAATTTTCTTTAGTCACAGTGACACAAAGTAACTGCTTTTTGCATTTATAGTGTTTGTCTAGGGCACAGTCATATATCATTGTCATCTCATTTGATTAATTATCTCAATTCCAGGCCTCTGCCCAGGGGTTTCAGGGGCACTTTTCCCTGCCTTATTAATAAGGAGAGTGTCCCATCACAAATACAAGAAAAAATGCATATACATGTACATTTCTTGGAATTACTTGGCACGTGTTTGTCACTGGAACACCTACTTTAGCAACCCTCTTCTGTTCTCTTCTTCAGTCATATCAGACAGCTTTTTCGTATCAAACAGTTTTGTTTGATTATTTCAAATCACTTGTTTTCTCCATCCTCTCCGTCTACATCCTACCACGCTTATTTCCAAACATTGCTGTTGGTTGGCTGACTGAGCACTTCTCTGTCAATATACGTTGTCCAGCAAGAACACATACTAATATGAAGGAAATTTCACTTGTACAAATGTTCACAGGTCGCAAATATAAAGGGTGCCATTTTAACCCAAGTTTGATTTAAAATTCAATGTATTTTTTGCTCCTTTTTATAAAGTTTTCTATTCAGCTATAGTGGGGAATAATTTGTTTATGTACAATACAAACATTATATATATATATAATAAGTTCAAGGAAAGTATAGTCAATTGTAGCAGAGTGTAGAATTTGTTCTAGTATGTTTAGAAATAGTGATAGTGAGAATATTGCTATCTTCTTTTTTCCCCACCAGTGCTGTGTTTAAAGTTTTATTTTTGAGTATTTCAGACTGCCAGGTAAAACCTAACTATATATTTAATTATGACCACTAATATTTGTGTAATTCAGTATATGGCATTTCAGTGAAACATCCCACTTGAGATTTTGTTAAGACCAGGAAATGAGGCCCCACTAATGCTCAGCAACTGTCAGTTAAGGAAAAAGCTAGGTTTTTTTTTTAATATGTGATGACTGATACCAAATCATCATTTCATTTTGGTTGGTATCATGCTAGATGACCTTCTGTGCAAAATTCCCATTTACATGGTCACCTAAGAAAGTTAGCAATGTGTTAACATTAAAGTGACTAATAGTCACTAAAAAATTGGTTTACATCTTCAATTTGATCCTATGAAAGTCCCATTTCATACTAAGCAGAATGACATGTTGACAAGAGCACAATTTCATTTTCTCTTGTATGAGCCAATGTAGGCTGAGGATTTCCATTCCAATCCCATTTAGTATGAGATAACAATCCAGTCCATGCACATAGCTCAAAATGATCTGCAATGTGGATCGTAACATTTATAAATGTCAGCTCAGTGAATTAGACTTGAAGGGAAATGTTGAGCAGAGGTTTTAAAACCTGCATGTAAAACGCAGGACAATTTGTACAGGAAAGAGGTTGCATGCTTCTGTTATACAGTATAAATCCCAGAGATGGCTAAGGCTAAAATGAATGAAAATACTCCGCTCCTCTTCTTGCTATTAACTTGTAGACCTTTTGATCTATAATGGTTTATTGCTGCCCTACATGGAGCAAAATATCAGTCTACTTCTGGCAGTAAGAACTTTCCCAGCCAATCAACGTTTTGGAGCTGGTGCATAGCAACCTCTGGAGACATACTGTTGTGAAGCTCAAACTTAGGTACAAAAAATTGGGGGCTTTTATTTTTAAAACCCTGGAAAACCACTTCCACATGTTCTCCCATCATACACTCAAGTGACTGACACAATATTTCACCTACAGCCCTGATCCTACAAACATGCATTTACTTAACATTACTCATCTGAGTAGTACATCATGCCCTATCATCCAAGTCCATAAGTGTTTGTGGGATCTAGGACTAATTTTGTTAAGATACTCATTTTGTGCTGCCCTCCAAACTGAATTGTTGGGACTTTGTGATGCTCTGATGGGGTGTTCACCCCACACATTATTGTAAAAGGTTAATATAGGTCCCAGAGGCTAAGTAACCTGTATGCTTGCACCTGGAGGATGGGCTAGGCCTAATTAGACATTAAGATCCCCTCAGGGAGAGCAGAGTTTGCTTTCATAAAGAGTGGAGTGAGGCTAGTTGCTGGAGAGGATGTAGAGAGTTCCCTCTTTCTGGGAAGCAGCCTGAAAGTAGCTGAAAGTCTAAGTGGAGGCAGGGTCCCTGAGGAGCTGAAGCCCTAAGTGAGGGGAGGATGTGCCAGCACTGAACAGTGAGGTTATTGAAAGCATAGGAGCCTGATGCAAAGCATGGGGACAAACTCTAGTGGGCGAGAGGCACTCGTGGGGAAGATTTGGCTTTGTTTACATTTCTTCTGGACTTTGGTAAAGGACTCTGTGACTCCAGAAGGGGCAGGACTCTGCAAAGTGGTGTGCCAGGCTCCATGCCCAGCCAGTTTTAGTTCCATCCACCCCACTGCTTATCCTCTCTCTCTTTCCTCCTCCCCTCCCCCCCACTCCTCCTGTGGCTTCCATTGATTTATGCCACCATTGCCAACATTCCCTAGTCCAAGTGGCTCCAAGTCTCTCTCTGTGGGCTTCTCTTCCAATTTCAGTTTTCCCACTCCCAGTTCCTTGTCCCAGTCTGTTTGCTCAGCGAGTCCCAATTCTCCCCTGCATACCCTTACTCCTTTTCATGTCTCCCCTCCATCCACTTCCACCCCACTGGTTCCATGTCCCAGTGTCCTTTCTGACCCCTCTTGCCAAGACAGTCCCAGACTCCGCCATGCCAAATTCCAGTTCCACTTTCCATCTCCCCTCACAGCTAGCATGCAGTTCTAGTCTCCTCCCCAACCCAGGATCCTTGTCCCAATCTACTCTCCCCAACCCCTGCATTCAAATCAGGCAGCATTCTACTTCATGCTGCCCTGGCCCAGCAGGCGGGGTATTGAAAGCACAAGAGAGACAGGCTCCCAGTTCTCAGTTTGGGTGCCCAGTCCCATGCCACAGCATCTCAGAGCAGCAATTGCAGGGAAAGCTGTACTGAGTCCCAGGCAGACAGAATCTTCAGAGATGTGATGGTTAAACTCTAAGGGATTCTCTACAGGTGGGGTGGGGTGCTATACAGGAGTGTGGTTTCTAAAACACATTAATGTATTGTGGATTAATTGGTCTGTCTAGACCTGTGGTGCACACTTAAGCTTCCCTTAAGAAAGGGAATCCGAAGA
Organism: Macrochelys suwanniensis; assembly: GCA_033296515.1. Lineage (NCBI taxonomy): Eukaryota > Metazoa > Chordata > Testudines > Chelydridae > Macrochelys > Macrochelys suwanniensis. The sequence goes on from CM065779.1 coordinate 83,420,051, forward strand.
AGTGGGTATTCACCCACGAAAGCTTATGCTCTAATACGTCTGTGAGTCTATAAGGTGCCACAGAACTCTTTGTCGCTTAAGCTTCCCTAGTGTGCTTTCATGTCATATTGTTTCAAACACTATGTAAAAGCATATCAACAGGGTCTACGATGGCCATTTTTGCGATTGCTTTGGTCACCGGGAGGCCTTTTCAGGCATTCGCTCACCAATTTGATGACATTCATTGCGCTTACACACATAGCAGGGGAGACTGTGAGCAGGTTGTCATCTCTTCACCACATACTCCAAATAGCGACACTAGCCCTGGTCCATTCCACAGTGGAATACTGTGCCCCAGTTTGGAGTGGAATCCCACAAGCCATTTTAGTGGACATCAAAATTAACACTTCTCTTCACATAATCAGCAGCACCCTCCCATCAACACCACTTCCAGGGCTATCGGTACTGGCTAACATTGCACTAGCAAGTATCCGATGAGATGCTGAGACAATTAGTGAGTACATAAAGGTCATGGCAAATACCACACTACCTCTCCACCATGACTTAGAACACCCCCCTACCATTGACTAAAATCAAGGAAACCCTTCTGGTCTTTTGCCACAGCCCTTGTGGAAGATTAGGACATTCACAGAAAATGGTGTGAAGCCTAGTCGGCTGCTGATGTACCAAATAAATATCTAATTGACAACCCAACTACACAAGTGCCAGGCTTCTCCTCCCCACAGCGCATAAGGACAGCTCTAAACCATATCTGCACCAGACATGGAAGAAGTGTATACTTACTCCCTAAATGGAAAGTGAGGGAATTGCCAAACTGTGACTGTGGTGTGGTGCAAACTGTCGGACACATCACAGGTGAGTGCCCAATCTATGCTCATCCTGGAGGTATCACAGCCATTCACATGGCTACCCCTTCTGTTGCTCTGGACTGGATAAGAGGCTTTAGGATCCAACTGTAGTCATGCCGTGGCTTTCACTGTTCCACTATTTCCATACAAAAGAAGAAGAAGCAGAGTCTACATGGACCAATTAATGCAGCATATCTTAGTGCTCTTTAAAAATCACACTCCCGCAAAGCACATTATCCCACCAAGTAGGTGAGCCCTAAGAAATCTCTATGAAGCATGTGTGAACTTTGATTTTCCAAAGGCTTATAACTTGGCCTAATTTGCGCAGGTTTTCATGGAGAGAGCAAAAGGTGCAACTTGACACAAAGGCCACCTCAGTGACAAATTTCAAGTCTCTGCTCCAAAGCATGAGCGTGCTGGATCTGTTCAAAGAAAAGGTTGCCAGAATTTTATAACACTGGCAAAGCAACATCTGTTTTCCTAGCCACATTCTCAAAAATGGCTAAATCATTTTAGCTGAAATTTTGCAAAACAATTCAGCCAGAGGCAGACACCCAGCATGGAAATATTTGCCCAAACAGTTACATTTTTGCAAAGTTATAAGCAACTGAAAACAGGGTCATATAATGGGAAGTATTGGGCAATCTTGATAGTAAGTGGTGGAACCAGCCCCACTAGAATGAGTCAATCTCAAACTGGACTTACACTTCTATAACTCTGTTAATTTCAGTTGAATTACTTTTCACTTACACAAGTGTGATATCAGAATAAGTTGCACATTGTTCTAATAAACCCATAAATATTGTTAATTGTCACATTGTCTTTTTACTCCAGACATTCCTTTTCTTCCTCTTCTTTTTGTGATAATAAGACACAAGTCAAAGTGAAATATCTCCCCTTGCTTAATTATCATTATAACTCATTAAGCAGACCGCATATCCTAATGTGCCTATTCCTGCTGTTGAACACAAGCAATGGTCAAGTTTCAGATTTACAGTCAGTCATATTAATACAGTTAAAGATATAAACATTTCAGTGGGCTTATGCAGTTGGCTCTCTGTGCCAGCATCTAGACTTTGCTTTACAAACGTAATACCCTTCACTCAAAAGAAGCAGGCATGAAAGATCCTCTGTATGTACTTAATCTGCTTAGTGTTATCAGACTCATGACTGTACCAGAAGAAATCACGTCTATATTAAATACCCCCTGAAGAAAGTGCTTGGGTGCCATTTCTTGAAAGGATTCTTCCCATTTCCTCTGCAGATCTCTTTCCTTTATATCATATCACTGCTGAGAGTGGGTGGCTATAGATTTCACTATGAGGATGAGAATCTAGGCACAATATTTTAACTAGGGGACTAATCTGCAGTATCTGCCAAAGTTCTGTTTGAAAATAAAATACTTTTAGAAAAACAAAATATAAATTTCAGAATTATAAACTATGTTCTCAGCTATTTGTTGATATCCTTATTTTCAAAGAAGCATCTTAGCATTGCCAGTGCTTGAGAGCTTAAAATCTACAGCCACTTTCTAAAAATACTCTGATGGGATAAACATAGTTGTGAATTATGGTTTTTGTCAGCATGATCTGGGAGGCGATAACGTATGTATTATCTGTTTTACTTTTTAAAGTGCTACTGGGAGAAGTAATGGTCATTAAATTCTACTGGATTTTCTTAAACTGTTTAAGCAGCATATCTGAATGTCAGCCTGAGCACACAGGCTTGTCTACCAGTAAGTGCTTCACATTTAGGGACAAATACTCCTTTCCTCCTTGACAAGCATATCCAAATGATGGGGAGGAATGGAAGGGTGAATCTGGCATGCTTCCCTATCCTAACAACCCCCCCAAACTCTCTACAGACAGAGGCAATGCATGGGGAGGCATGTGGGTTATGTGCCCCCCCCCCAGATTTCTGCCAGGGTGGGAGTTGGATTGAGTGCAGTAGAAGGGGACATGCCTGGGAAGGACACTGGCACTTAGCACTCCCACTGAGCCCTGCTAGGAGGCACCCGAAGCAGGGAAGAGAAACTTGGCTGGCAGCACAGGTCCACCAGAGCAGGTGCAGGGAAGCCCACTGAGTCCCATCCCCTTCCTTGCCTGCAGTCGCAGTTACCAGTTTGGCAGTAGGTGCCCGGAGCCTGTTCTGGCCTGTGCTGTATCTGCAGGGGAGAAGCGATGGGAGAAATGGGGAAGGAGTGGGAGTGAGGGGAGTAGGGGCAAGGTTGTGCCAGCTTGGAGAGGGTGTTAGAGGCACAGGAGGAGTGGGAAAGGGCCAGAGGTGATGAGTGCCCCCTCACTATCAAGAGTTACATGTTGCCTCTGTCTCCATATGTACTATATGGGTGTGGGTTCCCTGGGTGCGGGAAAGGCAGGGAGGTGCAGGAGTGGACAATGACCAATGTTTCTGTTCTACTGCCCCAATCCCTCAGCTCTACAGGGGTTCCCAGCTGCACTCCTGATATTCACCATTGATTTACACTAGTTTCTTCCAGCATCCAGCAACTCCTGTTAGGAGAGTTTGAGGAAAATGAGCAGTGCAGGACACCAGAGGAGCCTGGGTTTCACTACTGCAACCCAAATGTTCAAAAAATCACAACTCAACACTAACAATTCATGAGTTGTTTTTGTTTTTTTAATCAGTGTTGGTTTCTTTTTATTTGCCTTCTGGTTTTGAACCTTTAGGGTTCATGTTTCAAGCTTTTGCTGCAACTATGGGGGGCTAGAAACTTTTTTTTTTAATGGAAGCTGAGATTCTCACATAACCACAGGACTTCAGGAGCTGGGGATTTTTTTAAAAAACCCATCAAATACTGTGAAACTTGTGATAAAGTTACAAGTGTTGGCAACACTGTCTCTTGAAAGAGACACACAGGCAAGATGGCCTAAGCAATTGGCTGTATAGAGGCACGGGGTATCTGTGAGGAGGTCAACAGGCTAGAGGTTGTCAGTTCTGTGGAGAAGGAAACAACCCACTACTGATCTACCTCTCAGAACTCAATGGTACTATGTCTCATTTACACTAAGGCCATATTACACTAGCCACATTATACCACTGAGGCAGTGTGAAGGAGCTTTAAAGTGAATGCAAATATAAATTATGGCCATGCCACTGTGGCTTAGTGTAAAGCAGAAATCAAGCTGAGAACATCCTGTTCTCCATTTGGAAATAACCTACACAATGAATGATTTGGTCCTTAATCATTAATAACCAGTGACCCTCTTATCAGTGCTTGCTACTGACTATAAAAATTATTATATCCTGCAACAATTATCACAATGGTACATTACCTGCTGTGTACTGATATGAATTACAGGTTCCTGAATCACTCATACTGAATTACTCTCAGGCATGTGCTGAGTGAGTGGCTGCATAGATGATTGCAGCTGTAGAGTCACAGCATAGCTGCTCTCAACTTCCTCCTGTGACAGGCTGAGAGCAGGGACAGTGGGGCAAGGCAGATTCCTTTATGGCGGCGCTATGCCCTTTCCACCTGGAATGTTCTTTCCCTGTGGCAACACTCCTTTTGCAGTGATACTTCTCTTCGTTGAGTGATTTGGACCATGACTGCCTCTCTGCTGAGCCCCACCTGCTAGTCTCTCTGCTGAAATGGGAGCATGCTAAATTGAAATAGAGGACATGAGGGAATCTCTTTGTAAGGGGTTATGAGAGAGGAGCTCCTATGACGAACAACCCAATTTAAACTACCCTCCCATCTGCCAGGCCTCTCCCTCCCACCACCATCCCCTGGGTATCCTCTCCTATTGAAGAACACCCCAACTTGACCTAGCTAGGTGTCAAAACCATCCAATGTTTCAATCCTATCCCATTTCAGCTATTAATGTCTTCCCAAGGTCCCCAGTAATAAAGACACAGACCTCTCCCTACCATCTTATTGTAGTGGGATATATGGTATATGAAAAAAAGGAAGACATCTCAACTACCAGTTACAGAAATCTATCTATTATGTTATGACAAACTCTGCTGCTTCCATTTGGCCATCAAGGAAGGATGGCCTCAGTGGGAATACGAAGGTAGTGAATCAGGTAGTCATTCCATGTATTATTGCATAAAATAAACAGGCACTTTGTGAATTATGGGGCTTTATATAACCCCATCTTGGGGTTCTAATGACAACATAAATCACTCACGCTTTGCTTTTATGATTTATGCTGTCAGCAGAACACCTCGGTGAAATTATAGCCTCATAATTCTCAGTTGTCTATTATACAAATATATAATGGCAAAATGTGCCTAGACAGAAGGATCAGAAAACAAGCTGATATTTCTTCTTCTTTTTTTATTATTGTTTAGTATAAAATCTGCCACAACAGAACAGTGATCCATCTAGTCCATTATACAGTCTCCAACAATGTGCAATGCCTGATGCTTCAGGAGAAAGGGTAAAACCCATATTATATATCCAAATGTCAATTATTTTGTCTTAAAGAAGCAAAGTGTGTGACTGTTCCAGTGAAGTCTGTAAAATGGCAATATACAAATATAATATTAAATAGAAAAATCCATGGATCATCCAGAGATCTAGTGATGGCACAGTGTTTGAATCTCAAGCTTGTTGCGGAGCTCCCCAGGCTGGAAAGTGTTGAGAAGAATGTGAGGCAAAATATTCAGCCCTAAGGGAAATCAGAGCCTCGTGTTTGTTATCTAGAAAGTTGTTCTATATAGGAACACTGATGGTGGGATTCTTTTGTACCTTTATTAGAGACTCTTATGGGTTTCACATCCAGCACCCCTCTATAATCCTGATCTAAAGACCTTTGAACTTAATGGAAAGACTCCCATTGACTTCCATGGGATTTGGATCAGACCCCATTGGAGGGCCTGGCAGCTCAGACACGGCACTCAAAAGTGACTTTCTGCATAACTTGAATAGTGGATATTAGAGGAATTTTTTAGCTCCTTGCAAGCAGATAACTGGAACGAGGTTTTTCTAATGGTAGTGCCAAAACTGTGTCCCCCCACTAGATCACATTTTTTTTAACTGTTGTGTTTCTGGAAGGTGATTTCTCCTTTTTGCTGAATGTGAAATACTTTGAACAAATACTTTGTTCAGCCTAAGACAGTCATTCTTATAACTTCATGTACCAAATCCCTAATTGGCAGTTTTTGAAGTGCCATGTTGGTTAATTTATACAATTTCCTAGGAGAAATGCATTGATAACTACGGCAAATAGAATACTTTGTCCACATAAGAGACAACATCTACCACAACCATTCTTTGCTTAATGGGCCACTATTTAATATCACAGGAGCCATTTGTTAGACTGTGGTTTGAGAGCTGCTTAATGAGGATTTGGTGTCTCTTCATTATTCATCTCAAATTAGCTTTCTCCCATCCCACAGATATCTATTGTTTAATCTCCAGACAGGAACTACCAGCTGGCATAGGGCGGATGGCCTCTGAATTTAAGCAGATTTAGTAGGACTTCAGTGGATGTTTATAGTGCTTAAGCTAATTGGAAATAAGATTTACAATGCTTCTTTTAACCAATGCCATTCTAGATTTTGAGAAGGGAATTACTGAGACCCAAGACTATAATCTAATTTGCTCATGAGTATAACCTCTTGAGCACACACAGAGTTGTCTCTGCTAATCTAGGTAACACAGTATGTTTGATCCTTAGGCTATTACCTCAAATAGTAGTAATGGAATGAAAGACCCCCCTTCATAACTGCATTAAATTAGATCAATATATCAAGGTCACTCTTGAGAATTATAATCTGTCTATACATTTTTTGTAATAACAAGTTCACCTATAATTTCACTGAAAAAAATCTTGACTTTTTTGATTGTTCATTTTCTAGGGAAACTCAAAGTCTAAATATCTCAAAGATGAGTCTTACTTAAGTTAGCAGTAACCATTTGGTAAGGAATTATTTATTAAAAATACAGCAATTATCACATTTGTAAGAAAACAAAAAAAGAACTGAAACACTCCTAGGAAATGAATACCTGAGTTGCCATTCACTTACACAGGAGTAAATAATTGAAGTCAGTGGAGTTACATTGATGTAAAACTGATATAAGGATGAGGAAAATCAGACCCATAGTGTAGCTATAATATCCTAGCAATACTATGTAATGACTCTTGTAATACAAAACTTTTCAAAGATTAAATGTTTAAAAATTAAAATAAAAAATTCTTTTGTAAAAAAAACCCTTGTCTTTGGAACATTCTTTCATATTCAAACATCCTTTCTGTAGGCTGTAAACAATGCCTTGGTACTTGGCACTTTTTTTGTAAGAGATAGAATGGTTAACCCTGGTATCCTGGCTACATTCATATGTATTTTGTATGTAATTGCATTTTGCTTTTTCAATTCCCTTTGTGATTTCAAATGGATACAGTGTTCTTCACCAACTGCCCTAAATAGTTGTGTAGCATTGCTGCATTTCATTCCAAGTGCCTCATTCAGTTCCAGAGGCTGCTTAATTTAAGTGATGTTTGAATGTTCTTATGAATCCCTTATTCCTCACAAAGCTGTATGTGGCTTAATTTACTAGACCAATTTTTTTAAAACTTGAGTGCAAAAAGTTCCAGTGAGCACTATTGTAGAGACCTGTACTTTAACTTGTCCAAAATAACAGAAGTCTAGCTCAGCCTGTTACACATAACTGTTTATGAAAGTCAGAAAAAGCTGAAGACAAATAGACTGGTACAAATCAGATTGTTTAAGTTAAAAGTGATGAGGGGTCTGCAAGGCTCCTGGTAAAGTCTTGGTTTGGCTTGTAAAGGATTCTAGAAATGGGAGGGAATGTTGAAGTCACCAAAGTGTGTTTTGACTGGTTAAGGTTAATGGCACAAGGCTGCCACCCCTTCCTTGGTACAGTTTATCTAGGGGATTACTTGATAGAAGCAGGGCGACTGGAAGTAGTGAGATTTACCCTCATGGGTGCTGCAATGCCTACTGACTCCTGGGACCACAAGATCTATGACAACACCATTGGGCCTTCATCATCCTTACTCTGGAAGGCACCCTGACCAGACCTGTCCAGAGAGGGAACTGAAGACATCACCACCTCCACAGGCTTGGGTTAAATCCTGAACAGCTCCTGAAATGTGAGACTTGGTTTACTGTCATCCCCTCCCTCGTGTGTCCTTTTCCTTCCCTACCTTATTTCTTCTCTTTCCTCTCTCTCTCCTTTTGCCTTCTATTTTATGAGTCTGCCTTAGCCAGCCAAGACTTTATCATTTGCAACACTGCTGAGAGCCTGTGAGTAGCGAGACAGCTAAACATCCAGATGGTGGTACAAATGTGTCAGGTCTTGGAGTGGCTGATAAGACGGTGTGCTGTGCCTGTGTTTCTCCAGCAGCAAGGTTGCAAATGAGAGTTGGCACCAGAGACTGACACTGCATTTTCTCTTTTTGCTTTGCTTTTCTGTCAGCTTTTGTGTGAGTTTGTCTTGTGTTGTCTTCAAAGAAACAAGATCAGACTTCAACAAGAGGAACAACAGCTCAAGCCCATCTCAACTAACTTTCTCCTTTTTCCCCCCAAAAGGACAATTAATACCATCTCTAATACTATCCAAAATATTATTAAAATGAAAGCCTTACTTAATGCTTTACATTTCAAATGGTTTCAAGTCAGTGGGTGGGGGGGGTGGGAGTTGTATCTTTAATAAAAGGCTAAAAAGTTTTTTCAATGATGGCTGTTACAATGGGAGTAAGCCAGCAATAACTTGATACAAAACCACAGACCGCAGTAACTGTTTGTTGTAATAGTGAACACGGATTTAATTAATATCTTCATTAATATCACAACACAAAAATCCACAAATAAGTGGCCTGGATTTCAGAGCTGCAGGGAATCTACAGATCCTGTTTACAATGGCCCATTTTTTTCCTTTTTAGGATGGAGACAATAGAACAGCCAGGAAATGTTTCTTAATTAATTGTATTTATGATAGTTGACATGACTGAAAAGAAAGTGGGTTGGTTGCATTTACAGTGGGGATTATTTTATGTTTTGCCTTCTGCTTCTATTATTATCATATTACTTCTCTTCACCATCCTGTCAATTTCACATAAGTAGGGCCCTATCAAATTCACAGCCATGAAAAACACGTCATGGACCATGAAATCTGGTCTCCCCCACATGAAATCTGGTCTTTTGTGTGATTTTACCCTATACTATACAGATTTTCAGCATTTCTCAAATTGGGGGTCCTGACCCAAAGGGGAGGTGCAGAGGGACTGTGATATTTCCACCCTTACTTCTGCACTGCCTTCGGAGCTAGGCAGCCAGAGAACGGTGTCTGTTGGCTGGGTGTCCAACTCTGAAGGCAGCGTCCTGCCAGTAGCAGCGCAGAAGTACGGGTGGCAATACCATACCATGCCATCCTTACTTCTGTGCTGCTGCCTTCAGAGCTGTGCAGCCAGAGAGTGGCGGCTGCTGACTGAGGGCCCAGCTCTGCAGGCAGCAGCGCAGAAGTAAGGGTGGCAATACCATACCATCTTTACTTCTGCGCTGCTGCTGGCACTGGCTCTGCCTTCAGTGCTGGGCTCCTGGCCAGCAGCCGCTGCTCTCCAGCTGCCCAGCTTTGAAGGCAGCGGTGCGGCCAGTAGCAGCACAGAAGTAAGGATAGCAGTACTGCAACCATCCCTACAATAATCTTGTGACCCTCTCCACACAACTCCTTTTTGGGTCAGGACCCCTACAATTACAACACTGTGAAATTTCATATTGAAATAGCAGAAATCATGAAATTTATTATTTTTAAAATCCTATGACCATGAAATTGACCAAAATGGACTGAGAATTTGGTAGGGCCCTACACATAAGATATTAACAAATGATATTAATCAATATTGTGTACTTCTATGGCAGGTTCTGAGGATTTCAAAGAGCTTTACAACTATTAAGGTCATGTTTTTAAACTTGGGTGAGCTTAAATCAGATGTTGTCTGATTTGCAGAGATCAGAAGTATTGCTGATGGGAGGATTTTAAAGATAAAGAGGATAACAAAAGCTGTACAAAGAACAGGAATATTTGTGGCACCTTAGAGACTAACAAGTGCCACAAGTACTCCTGTTCTTTTTGCTGACACAGACTAACACGGCTGCTACTCTAAAAGCTGTACAAACACCTATAACCAGTTCTTCAGTTCTCTCTGCCAGACAGATGGTTATGTTCCTTACAAAGCAGAATTGAAGAACCACTAACTTGTTTATAAATTAGGCTGATGTATTCTATGATGCTCTCACTGGTACCTAATCCTTTGTAAGATCAAAGACAAACATATTCTTCAGTCTCTTAAATGATTTTGTGCAGGCTAAGGAAAATCTGATAGTTTGCTTGATGGGTATAGCTGCTAAGCAACCACAGATGAAAAATCTTTGTGATTGTAGATAAAATCTGAAGGAAGGAAAATGAGGAAATCCTATGATTGAAATGAAATTCCATCTTAACTTTGGGAGTGAAATCTAGAAAAAAAAGGCTTTTTTTTCCCTTAGAGAAAATTGTGGTGGGGGTAAAGACAATCAGTAATGGAGTGGTCCTAGTTTACCAGTCTCCTTGCTGAAGCAATAGCATTCAAAAGAGCATCCATGAATGTGAGTAATCTTACAACTGAAAAGCTCAAGAGCTCCAAGTGGGAAAGAACCACGTAAAATCTTTAAAAATAAACCATGTTTTTTTAGAGCAAAGCACTCTTGAATTTGGGTCTTTGAAAGCCTAAAGCCAGAAAACATTTAGATACATAGAGATAAGAGCCTACCTTACACCCCCTCTAGGGGACCATGAATCACAGAGATGAGTAAGCCTGAATAGAAAACAACTGACTAAGTGATAATTATTACATTGCAACTGCAAATTGAAATGTGTAACCTTGCTGCATTATATTAATTACCTCTTTGAAAAGCAGATAAGGTCCAGTGGGACAGCTTCCAAAATCCTCTTTGTTAAGAAATTTGATTTTCTTTTTCCTACAAGCAAAATAGGGGTGAATATATTGCAAAGCTGATTCCCTTGGTTCCAGGGATGTGAGAGGAAATAAGGATGCTACTCAATGCATCTCTCTTCTCAGATAATCCTTACCAATCATTTTATGGAATATGTAGCTATTTCTGACTTTGGAGGGGAGGGGAAGGAGAAAGGTTGCAGCACACCCTTCTGTCAAAATAGAGAGTCTGGTGAATGAAGACTTCCTAAATGAGAGTGAGATCATTATGTGAACATAAAAAAGAAACAAGATAATATAACAAGACTTAAAATTCTATGAAAAATAATGCATCTGCAGTTACAATCAGGGCATACAACAGAGGTGTCATTATGACACAATAATACATACTAATAATTCACTTTAATGCAGACTTAAATCATCATTTCAAATAGAAATAGTGGCTTGTAATGGTTTTTTAATTTGTTTGGGTCACTTGTATTATTTCTTACTAGCTTTGGATGTGAGTATAATTTTGTATAAAACATTTAGCACAAGTGATAAAAAATTCTGTTGTGTTAGCAGTTTAACAATATTTTCATATCATAGATATTGTTCAGGACAGTTTGAGGTACTCAGACGTAACAAGCAGACAATAAAACAAAGATTTGTCATTGTTAGTCTCAATCCAGAAAAAATTTTCTCTGGAAAAGTTCATGAAAATTATATATATATATATATATATATATATATATATATATATATATATATATATATATATAGACACAGATGCTTAAATCAAGGTCTTAAACTGATATGTAGGCTCCTACAGGCCTGAAATCCAGAAATTCTGAGCACCTGACCTCAGCTGGAGTGGCAGATACCCAGCACCTCTGAAAGTCAGGCTATATAAAGCTCTGGCTCTGAGAGCAGGTCGTCTACCTTAACTGTGGAAGAGCAGGAGAGACCATGGTGCTAGTAGTTTAGACAGGTCTGAGACATTTATCTCATACAATATATAGTCCCTGTGTGTACTATAACTTGTTTGTACTCTCATTGGTAAAAAAATGTTCCTTGCCCTCTGCAGGCTACCCACATTGCATGTCATAGCACTGAGGCTGGGCAGAGCATCCTCTGCAGGGCTGTTTCTCTACCTTCCAGGGAGTGGGCTGGGAATCGGTTCCCCATACATCCAAGGTTTCACACTCACCACCACATAACATCAAACACAGCTGAACTGTGGGGATGGGTAATGTTGTAGAAAAATTAACCACACCTTGTGTTTAGATCAGACATCGTCTGAGACTCCTTTATTAGGGGTACAAACGTCTAGGGGGAAAGGCAGATGACAGAACCACCACCCCCCACCCCGATGCAAGGAACACACAGCTTTTTAAAGCTTAAAACCGCAGACAAATTACACATACTTCTGTATCAATTACCTTATTTGGAGTACACTGCAAAATTAATAAAGGTCAAAAGCAAAGCCAGCAAAACGAGCATTTTCCATATTAGCCTTTTCCTGATGTTCACTGTCTACCCTTTTGCACAACTGCAGTTACCTATTTCTTAAGCTTCTGCTATTGCAAATTGTTCTGTTTGGGGACTTTTTTCCACATCTGCCTCCCCCTCCTTCCTCTTATACACAGAGACAAACTGAACCAAAGTTCAACACAGCATAGCAACAAGCTTATCCAAAGTTTTAAGGCCTACACAGCTTGGCCAAAGTCTTGGGCCCCCCAGATTTTCCTCAACAGTAAGAAATCTTTGCTACTGGTATAGCCCAGTAGCAAATTACTTTCCATCTGAGGAAAGGCAGGAGCAAAGTAACACATTGACTTATAGTCCATGCTCTGCTCCTGGACCAGCGCAGCTTTTGAAGTGTTAGACTAGCCCCTTGTATTTTGTAGTTACTTTTTATAAGAGTGACTTCTCAAAAGCATTGTGTGTTGCACCAAAACTATGGAAAAAGGACTATTATTAATTATCACCCCCATCAGACAAGGCAGTGTGACAGTCCTTAATTAAATCCGTCATTATTTTGGAAAAATATTTATGTATCCTAATTCCGTGATGAGGCTAACCTTTCCTAGTAGAGAATTAAACTATGTTGTATTACTTTCATTCCTAAGGATTCTATGCAGTCTGTCATGACACCTGATTTCCACTGCCCTTTTTATAACTGCCAGTTTAAGATATATGCGCTTTATTAATGAAAATGAAGAAATATTTCAGAAGAGTTATTCAGCAAAGCTAACTGATAGAAAAGTTCAATGTTAGGTACTCAGTTCTTTATCAGACTAGGTCTAAGCAATGTTATTTTTCTAAATCTGTGCTTAAAGCTGCTTGAAGAAATTGTATAATTAATTACTGAAACTCAAACCAAGGGAACAGGAAAACAACAGTTATCATTTAGAACCAGGAAGCAAAAAAAATAATAAAATTCAGATGCTCATGTGGTTAAGAGAGTGGATTAGACTCGGGAGATCTGGGTTCAGTTCCTGACTCTGCTACAAGCTTCCTGTGAGATCTTGTGAAAGTCATGTAGAGCCAAATTCTGATACCTTGGTTCATAATGAGTTGTACTGTAGACGTCATTGATTTCACTGGGACTACTTATGAAACAAGGTATTATTCATCCATGTGAAGATCTGATATTTAATCTCACTTTTCCTTCTCTCCTTACCTGTAAAATGGAGATACTAATATTTGCATATCTCACAGGAGTGTTGGGAGGAATGATTCATTATTTTTTGTGTGTTGCTTAGATATTATAATGATAGGGATCATGGCCCTGATCGAACAAAGCACTTAAGCACATGTTCAACTTTAAGCACGAGTAGTCCCATTAAAGTTAATGGCCCATATAAGTATAGATGCAAAATCTAATTACTGTGTGTAGCACCTAAATGTTGTGATGGTGGGTGATTTAGAAATGCCTACGACAGAGTCAGATAACAATTATTTCCACTTCTAGTAGAAATAATCCCAACATGGAATCCATTTAGACTGCTTGTGTTGATAAATTGGGGAGCACTAGCTCTTACACAAAAGAAGGAGAAAAGATGGATTGAAGGCAGTCACGAAATAGGGCAATAAAAGATGTTATTGGTAGTTAAGAAATATTCACCACCAGCATTCTAAATGTGCCATCTTGTTTTATTACTGTTCATTATGTCTACATATATCAGCAATAAATTCATGAGCATAATAATTATATGCTCTATCACAACACACAGCACATTATGAAGTCTGAATAGACATTCTTTTCTGAAATCTACAATCAAAGAAATCAGTTCATTTATTTTTTAATATAGGATTTTACAATATACCTTAGCCTGAACCAAAACCCCAGATCTGATTAACCTTGAATTTTGTGGTATTCAGAATCCAGATCTGAATGCTGGTACTTGATCCTACTTCAAGAATGAAAAAATCCACCTCTACTCATTCACATAGCCTCCCTTTGCTGATATTCAAGCTGTTGGTCTAGATCTCCTTTACTTACATATCGTTTGTATTCAAATGAAATTAGAATGCTATAGAAATGCTACGCATTTCAAACTGATTATACATATCCCCAACAGTTTCAGTAGTAAAGCCTTGAATTTGTATACGTATACACCTTAATCTGATATGACAAGAGGGTGAGAGAATGAATAAACTGGGAGGAAAATGTGTCAACTTTTTCCTGGGCAGTGCTATAAGCAGTGCACATGGATTTGCAGTTTTCTGGTACAGAATAAAGTGTGCTGCCAGTCAAAGCATATTTCAATACATAGCTCATACTACATAATCTAAAATAGCCACAGGCATCTCCATAACATACTTGCAAGACAATTTGCTGGGTAGATATGCCAATGATACTGTGGCAGTATTTGATTCATTAGTCTTCCAGCTTGTTAGTGTTATACTTAAGAGGATAATGAGAAGCAGAGAATGATTATTATGGAACATAAAAAGTATAATCTAAATTCATCTCCAGTATGTAATCTTTAATTTAGATATATTGCAAATATACCCTTGATATTGCTGGTACATCAAACCCAAGGCTACCCTTCTCCATCAGTAGAGTTGTATTGACATCAGCAGTTAATCTACTGTGTAGCAGAGGACCTTTCCTCTCCAAATTGGTCAGTTGCACTACTAGGTCCTTCTTTTATGCATTGATTTAGCCTGTCTCTCCTTTATAAATGCGATGCCAGGATTGGCTTTTCTAGAAGACACTCTGCTGGAAGGTGTACTTATTGAAGAGCAGGGATCCTCAACTTTAGAGAGTTGGAAAACCAATTCATCTAATGGAATTACTGAGAGCCAGAAAATAATTTCCGAGTGATGTCCTGACATTGCATTGTGATGCTTTTGTCTTTGTGTTGTCGTACTACTCAGTATAGAGCACAGTCATGTACTGAAGCAGAATGCAATGTCTGGATGTCACTGTGCAGTTATTTTGTGGCCCTCTGTGACCTAATTCAACAAAATACCTATTTTCTTCTCCCCCCAGCACTCTACTGGCTACTGAGGGGAGTGTTTCTCATCTCTCTCTCCCTCCTTCTTTCATCACTAGTTTTGTTACATTTTCATAAGAAATAACTTGCAGGTCACCAGAATGTACACACAACCCTGTAACAGCTTCTGTACAGACAATTTACTAGGAAAATTTATTCTTGAAATGTTGCAATAATGTAACATCACAGTCTCTCGCCCTCGATGCACAGAGGAAGAGGGGGGTTTATCTCTTTTCTTCTGTCCTCTGTGTTCAGGGACAGAGAAATAAAAGAGGGAAATGTCAGGAAATTCTTTCCCATTTTCCCCGTTCTCAATCCAAATAGTTAAAATCTGGTCACATAATTTGTGCCGCATAAAATGTTTGTACTTTTAAGAACAAATATTTATTTGCCATCTAAGTGCTACATCTCATATGAGAAATATCCTTTCACAGAAATGTGTGCAAGTTAGTAAGTACAAGATCAAATAAATCTTCAACACAGATTTCAAGTATCTTTCAAAATAAATACATAAAATAATAACAACAAAATAGGAGATTATGATCTACCAAAGCAGCATGTACTTTTGTTCTTATATTAGAGGTGATGCCACCTCTGGACTTCATATAGAGTGTAGCCCTAAGGATTAATCTGCTTGCTTGCATAGATATATCTTTTCTTATAAAGTATTTGACGTATTGTAATAGGTTTATAGATTTATATTAAAAATAAGTGGCTGTACTGCAAGAGACTTGCGGACCAAAAATCTGTATGTTAAAGCTAAGCAAAGTTAGCATATCTATTTCTAAGACCTTTTACCCAGAAAGTAAAGTTGACCTTCATCTTGTTACCCAAATAGATAAAACACCTATGCCTATGTCTATGGCCTTTTACCTAGACCAATAGACATGAAGAATGACATAGGGGATTTTTCCAAAATTGTACTCACAGACTTAACACATACACCACAAATGCATACACACCTGTCATCTATATGCACATAACATACTAGCCAATAGGGTAAGTGTACCCTAACATTTCTGTGGGGGAGTAATGAAATTTGGGCATAAGAGGGAGGATTTCCGGCACTTGTGGCCTATAAAAGAGGTGACCCCACCCCCTCGTTGGGTAGCGCTCACCGTTCATTTTCAACTGACTATCGATGCTATCTACGACGGCTGTTGATTATTAATAGTCCATACTTATTTTTTTTTCAAACTTTAAGTTCTAAAGGGAACTAGGTTAAGCTTGGTCACTAAATCTTTATTCTCAGTTTTGTTTATTAGAATTGATTTTAAGTTAAGTTAAGTGAACTTTAAGGCATGACTACTGCCTTGACAGCTATTCGCATTAGTTTCCGCAAGAGGTGAGAAACCAGAACCGCCAGAGGCGAGGTCCTGTGTCTTGCAACACCAAGTTATCAAATTTACTTACTATTTCATTGATTTTAATAAAAGGTCTTTATGACTATATCTGTCTCAGTGTAAACTTCCTGTCATACCTCCCATGATCCTTTTATAAATTCAGTGGAGCCTGATTCGGGACAAGAACTTTAGGCTCACCAATCAAACAGATTGGTGAGCCTAAACCCATACTATTAATATTAATAATTAGTCATTATTAAAATTATTATTAATGTTATTAATTAAAAATAATTAAAAGAAAATTAAATAGAACTGATAAATTAAATCAATATTATTAACACATCCTCGATCAGGCTACAAGAGGCTTGTGCCTTTGACGTTGGCCATTAAATCTCTCTCCGTGACTAGCTGTCCAACTGCTAAATTGTGTGGCGTTCACTGCATATGACTTCACAAATCAGCACTCTAGTGCCTAAAACTGTTATATGATCACCAAAATACAGGAGTTAGGCACCCAATTTTGGCAACCTTCCTTAATAAAGTGTGATGTACATAGCATCCAGGCACACACTTCAGAGATTGCCCATTTCAGCTAGAGTACTGATCTCTCTTGCTCACCAAAGAACTACTGCCTAATTAACTGCAACAACTTAATACATTTGCCAGTGTGTATCACTGTACTATAGGCTTTCTGCATAGGATGGAGAGCAACCTCAGCAGGGCAATGCTCCAGCTACTCTGCTTATAGCTCAAATATATTGTGATGGTTTACTAACCAAGGGTCAGATTTACTGCTTTGCTGATTTGACCCTGCCAGTGTTTGGGCTAGCAATAGGTACTTCATTTTAAAACACAAGAAGTAAGGTCTTTGTCATGAAACATAAATGGCCAGAGTAATTAGTTTAAATCTTCATGACTGCCTTTTGCATTTTTTTTTTTTTATTTCTTGGATTTCACTACTGATCCCTGGTATTTGTCAACTGGAGTTTATAAGTTTCCTATTACATTTCCTTTCCTTTTCCAATTTGTAGCTGTTAAAGAAAGTAAAAAAGAAGAAGTAGATATCTGACCAATGCTTCACTTTCAAGTTCTATGAGGGCCTTATACATGGCATTGACTATTTATGAGAGAAAGGGGACAGAGCCATTTGAAAAGCAGTGATACATTCATTTTGGTAGAGGTGTCATTCAGAGCCCATTCCTGTATTCCTTATTCAGAGAAAACTCCCTTCAATTTTCTCCATAGGGAAGGCAGGCTCAGGCCCCAATATAACTAATATGAATATATGGGTATATGAGGTTACAACATCATAGACTTTTCTGGCATTTTTTTTGCAGTGGTATGTCACAGTGGTTAGTAACATTGTATGCCATTTCAAAAGATGTCACAGCCCGTGTTCTCTGACAAACTACATTTATATACCAAAGAGTTATTCCAAATATAGAACAGCACAAAACAGCTTCCACTGTTGTTACTTTATAAAAGGTGACCTCAGCCAAATTATGATTTTGTTTTTAATTATTAACAGTGATAGAAATTAATTGACACTGAAAAATAAAGTGAAACTGGCAGATCCAGAGTGGGACTTCACCACTCTGATTGTCCACATTGCTTTAAATATTTCCACATATTTCTTGATAAAATATCAGGCTCAAGTATGGCTGACAGATCACTTAATGAGTATGGACTTGGATACAGTAAATCTTTTATGAAATATTACATTTTCCTGTTGTCTCAGTTCATGAATTCATGATAGTTTTCAAAGTCCTGATAATTTAATTAATCTCTTCAGTACATATAAAACTCATCATCCTCATTAAGGACAGAGATGAGCCCAAGACAGAAAATTTATAATGGGATCCAGTCTGAATTTATCCAAAATTTGGCATTGTAGAAACCGGGGGTTTTGTTTTGGACTTGCCTTTAACAGACACAGCCTTGCAAAATTGCTATGAAAAGTTTCCAGCAAAGGCACAAAACCTACTTATCTGCCCATTACAGAGATTATTGTTATTACACTGCAGTAGCAATTAGAGGCCTAAACCAAGATTAGAAACTTATTGTGCTCAATGTTGTATATGCACATAATAAGAGAGACAGTTCCGGCCCTGAAAAGTTTACAACTAAAGCAGGCAAAGTGGGAGAAAGAAAGGATCATTAGTACTCTTTTACAGATGAAAAACAGAGGCACAGATAGATTGAGGGACTTGTCTAGGATCATTCAAGGAGCCTGTGGCAGAAGAGGGAATTTAACCCAGGTCTTTTGATTCCCAGTCCAGTACAATGTTCTCTCTAATTTTTGACAGACCATGGGAGCAAAAAATTTCTTCTATGCAAATTTTTGACAGATCGTGTGAGCAAAAAATTTCTTCTGTGCAAATTGTTGTACTTCTGTGCAAATGTTTGTGCGTGCGGTGTTTCGCCATGTGCGCGGGGTTTAGGATCTGGGTGTGCGTGCACACACACACAGCTTAGAGGGAACAGTGGTCCAGTATTTTAATCACAAGTTCATATTTCATATCGATGAATAATTATAATACTAAATGTTATTTGTCCATAAAAAAAAATCACCTCAGGCAAGACTCAATTAGGGGCAAAGGCCCAGATCCTCAAATGTATTTAGGCATCTGTGGCGTTTAGATGTTGCTTGTAATTATTAGAACTGGGCGCACTGGCTGTTGGGAGTCTGAAAGGACAGGAAACAGAAAGGAGCAGGGAAGGAGTTGAGAGGCTGGGAGAGCTACTATTAGCAGAAAATGCACAAACAATTTTGTTTTCTGAAGGCCTGATATAGACCTATATTGGCCCACACAAACTAGAAACTGAAGCTTTTAAATGAAGGCCCAAAGCCAAGCAAACTAAGTTTCATTTTATTGTTATTCAGAATTTAACTGTCAGTCAAAAAAGCCATTCCTCCTTGTATGCCTTTTTTATTTTAAAATATGTAATTCTTTACAAAACAGAAAAACTTTCCACAGTATTATATCTCACCTGTTACCCTGACATAATGAACATGAACTATTCCTTTTCTGTGCTCAAAAAAAGACATGCAGAGCACATTACAATTACAGGCAGGAATAGCCAGTTTTAATAACAGAAGATTTATCCCTGCCTTTTATTATTATTTGTTTATATGCTAATGCTCTCTGCTGCAAATTCTCCACACAGAAAAAAAGAAAGGTCCCTGCCCTGAGGCACTCACAGTTAAAGAACAGACAAACAAGTATACAGAGATTAGGGGGAATGGGAAACAATATATACTTATAAGCCTCAAAACTGGCAAAGCATTTAAGTGCACTCTTCTCTTTGAAGTCAATGTGAGCAATCACTGTGAAAATGTCACTGACTTCAATGAGACCACTCGTGTTTAAAGATACACATATGCTTAAATGCTTTGCTGGATCAAGGCCTTTCCAGACCTATGGTTTATCAAATCCACTATCCTGTTTTCAACAGTGGTCTATGCCTGATGCACCAAAGAAAGGTGAAGCTCTCTTCTCCCCAGCTATAATGGATCTGTCCAATTGTGCAATTCATCTTATGGGGGGCGGAAATCCTTCCCCACCCCTGTTGATCCTTTTGCAGGATGGGGTATAGTAAATTAGACATAATGCAGTAACCCTGCTCTATTCCAATGTACAAGGCAATGAAATAGAACAGGGTTATTGGAAGAGGAGGATTACAATTATGTAACAGCAGATCATAAAATGTGCTCAGTGTTGGGAAAGCATCTTTTTGCTCCTCTGTGTTTGGGTCTAATTTTTGCATACATTTAAATATATTAGGCTATGTAGATAGTTCTTATAGTGAAGTCCAGGCTATCATCACCACACTGCCTGTGCGCCTCCTGAGTACTTAAAGGCTTATCCTCACATCATCCCTGTGAGGTAGGGTATCATCCCCATTTTACAGATGGGAAATCAAGGCACAGAAAATTAAGTGACTAATTAAATCCAATTAACAACCAGAATTGAACACACATCTCCTGAAACTCCCTCTGATGCCCATTATCCCTTCTTCCCAAATGTGAGTAAAGGATGATGTCTGTGAATATAGCTTTACAGGGTCTGGTCCAATGGCCACAGTAAAAACAACGATCAACCACAGGCAAAAGTAAAAGCAACTTTTGATAAAGAGGAGACATATTATTATATGAAAATATCTATTCATTTATCTAGATTCTCTCATTTTAACTGAAGTTAAAGTTTGCAAAACTATAATGTGCTTCTAAAAGTGTTAAAAATCTGTTTTCCTATACACATTATTAGTAGGATAAAAACGCCTCTGTCCAATTTATTTTCAATGCATACCATGAAAACAGTTGTTACGTGGTTACAAATCAAATCGTAGCTGCCCACATGTCATTTGATTTATAGGAAATAGAGACCAAAGTATTACAGAGTGGTCTACAATAAATCACACCTTCAAAGGCATCAACTAAATGTGGATGCCCAATTAGACAGCTAATTATGTCTAATATGCAATCACACACTTAAACATATGGCCACTCCACAAGCCCACCTTCATTTAAAATTAAAATCCTATTGTCACTTGATGAAAACTTTCCCGTATACCTTTCAAATTAATTGATACCAGAAATGTGACAAACATGTGTGACTGGGTGCCTGGACGGTTCACACTGAGAATGACACACTCAGGGCAGACAGCAAGAAATATGGCAGACAATCCCCCAGATTGGTGGTTTATTGTATAAATAGATTCACCAAGCCAGGAACAACATAGCTTTTGTATCACCACACTGGTTAACAAGAAGCCAAACACAGTCCACTTTAGGCATTCTAGCCCTTGGCTCCCATATAGGCAACCAAATCTAATATAATGAGGGGTTATTTGACTGACAGTTTTTATTTACTATGATAACCCTAAATATTATTTAGAAACTCTCATTCTCATAAATCAAGATATAATGACAACAAATCCAAAAGTTCACTGGACCCAGTGTTATCTAACCTTTAATGGCTTGAGCCTTGTGCCTCTGAAGTAATTTACAAAACTTCTATTCATTTCAATAGGATCAGGCCTTAAAATTTAGCTGAGGTCATGATATATGGTATTGGAGTCCAACAACAGTCCTGCCACACTGACTGACATAAAAAGCAAAGATTTCCTACATACTGAGTGACTTTTTAAAAATTGGTGTCATACATTTTACCTGGAAGCAATGCATGTGCATTCAGCACAGGCATATGAATACACAAAGCCAACAGGGTTAGCATGTATAATATAAATGTTTAATCAAGTGTTTATTGTATATTTTCACACTCCCTGTTTTCCCTTTATTATAATTTTATTTTGTTTAATCACAACCATACTTTAGAGAAATCTTGAATACTGTTTCATTATATGCTATTGACATCTTGGTGTCCTAGCTGTTTTGTTGATTATATGAAGGATTTTTTTTAATGGGTGAAAAAGGGTATGAGCTGCAGCCACATACTTGTATCAGGATAATGAAGCAGAATATAAGGCAAAAACATATGAGAAATCTCAACAGAAAAGGATCACATTGATATATTGGGAAACAAAAATATCTAAAGCTAATTCTGTTTATCTGAATCTATAGCATTTAGATCTCAGAAAAATGCTTCTTGTCAGCTCTATTGCACTTTTGTTTTTCATAAACTGAATGAGTAAAGCCTATTTCTCTATGAGTCTCTGACTGAAATAATTTATGAAAGCGTAGCTACTGCCTCTAGGTTGTATCCATCCAGACACACAAAACATTACATGTAGCCAAAAACATTACAGACGGCTCTTTATGCAGCACACTTAACTACCACTATTCTGAGACAAGACTGCAAGTTCATTTTTGTTTGTGATTTTTCTTTTTCTGTTATGGAAGAGGAAATGAAAGCTTTTGTATTCCAGTTAAAGCTGACTCTCTCACAGTCCCCTGGGAAGAACTTTTAATGTGTTTCCCATGTTTTCCTCTTGATTTTGACATTCAATATTCAATGTAATTTGCCTCGTTCCATTTAGTGTTGAGCTCCTCTTTCTTTTCTTGCCTGAAACTGTACACCATTAAAACAGAAAGGTCTGCAGCATGTTGGGTCAAAGGTGGACACTGATTTTATGTGTTGTACAAAACCCATGCAAGTCAATCTAACCATAAATTACTACGACTTCCTTTTTTATAAAGCTTTTTTGTTTTATTATAGTGGAAATGAAATATATTCTACCCAAGAGGTTGTACGACTTATGGAACTGAAGACCCTATAAATAAGCATTTATTCCCCTGTTTGCACCCCAAGCAAAAGTGGAGATCAAAGCAATTGCTTTTTCAAAAATGATAAAGTGACAAACTAAAGGTAAAGACAGGTGTGAGGTATCTGGTTATTAGATTTCTCCAGACAGAGAGAGAGGATATAGACTGACTGCTTACTAATGTACTAAAATGTTGAGGAAATAATATATTCATGTAAGTGATTCTGGAATGAGGACATTTACAGAGAAGGTAGATGTACATAAGGCCAATCCTTCTATACTCCATATATTGTCATACTTATTAATACCCTCTCAAAATGGATGGGGAAGCATCTATCTCACCCTTGTCATTTTGCACTGCAAGATTCACCAATTAGTGGCCCCTACACCAATGAAGGATAGGCATAACCTAGCTCCGTCATGCCCCCTCTTCACCCCCATGCTTTGAGAGGGGCAATGGGGCTGTACATTTATTAGAGACTTTTGCCCTTAATATATACATTATACAAATCTGCAGGTCCAGATAACATGTATGCCTTAAAGTGAAGGGAATCCTCTGACACATTTACTGAAAAATTGGCAATTATCTTTAAAGAGCAACTAGAGAACTGAAGGTATCAGAGTACTGGGGGGAAAGAAAACATAAATGTGGCACTGATTGTTCCAAAATCCCCATGTTATTCTGAGAAATAAGGTCTGATCCAATAACTATTGGAGTTCATAGAAATCCTCCATGCACAGTAAGGGCCTTATCCTAAATCCACTGATATCAAATGCCATTTAAAACTAAGTAATCCTGCATAGATTATGAAGTGGACTAAAGATGAGTCTAGAATTGCCGGTTTATATTGAGTTATATTGCCAAATATATCATATTTACATATTTGTGTGCAGCTGCTTTTTAAAGATATTATTGTGAGCTAGGTGAAAGGTTTTTACGGGTTAAGTTAAAACCCCATTGAGAATGATATGTATGAGCTCGTCCATCAATTAACATAACTGTAAGCATAAACCCAACCTAAGACAAAAGGTGTACATGAACCCGCCCAGGAGCTATTGATTGAGTGCAGGTATACAGTACTGGTTAAGTCAATCTAATTTACGTCCCTCTGGGATGTAACAAATTCCCCCTCCCTCCCTAAGCAATGCAAGTTTTGCACTGTTTACGCCAGCACTATGTCAGTGGGAGATGCTGTCCCGCTGACATAGCTTACGCTTCCCGCAGAGCTGGCATAATTATGCCAACAGGAGAGCGCTCTCCTATCGAAATAGCGCTGTAGTATAGACTTGCTCTGAGTATTGTTCTGGGTAGACTGGCGGGGGGGGGAGGGAGGAAGAGGAGAGAGAACACACAGAAACCGAGAACAGGAAAGAACAGACTAAAAGAGAGAGAGGGAGCCTGAAGGAGCAGCTGAAAACATGGTAGTTGACCCTGGAAGGAACCTGGAAAGAGGATTTTGGGTTGGGGTGCCACTAAAAGAATGTTCTTGGTGCTGTGAGCAAAAGAAACGGTTTCCTGCTATTTTATTCCTTCTGCATTCAGTGATACTTTGTACATTCTTTGTAAATAAACAAAACTTCATCAAAGAAAATACTAGACTCAATCAATTTTTGCTTCCAGCTGGAACATCCATAGGGCCCCAAACTTTGACTAGCCTATCGGGTCAACAAGGGACAGCAACATTATAGAGTTCACTGCTGTTCCCCTTTATTTTACTTTTCTGTTTCATTAGTTTCATAAGCTGAAGCTAGACAATTCAAACTGGAAATAAGGCATACATTTTTAAGAGTGAGAGCAATCAGTCATTGGAACAATTTACTCGGGATTGTGGTGGATTCTCCATCACTGACAATTTTAAAATCAAGAATGGATGTTTTTCTAAAAGATATTTTCTCTCTAAGAACTATTTTGAGGAAATTCTATGGCCTGTGTTATACAAGAGGTCAGACTAGATTCTCACAATGGTCCCTTCTGGCCTTGACATCTATTAATCTATTATCTCTCTTTAAAGGGAAATGCATGACACTGTAAAGACAAAGATTCTTGTTTTGCTTTATCCAGTGTTTTCCGCTAGGAAAATTTTTGATAAAAACCACCACAACAATCCTATATTTTTACAAAATATTTTGATAGCAATGTTGGTTTTCTTTCCACTTTTTCTAATCATTTTAAGAATAGGCAAAGTAGAGGGCTGAGGAATATTTTGTTCCTGATTTAAAAGACTATAGAAAATCAGAGCAAGTATCATTACCTGCACTTCAACTGAAGATACAGATGTTGTTTACAATTTCATCTGCCTCTCTTGGCTCATTGTAAGTATAAATCAGGACTATATGTTAGTCTTTAGCATGCCCAGACAGAAGAAACATATCTTCCATAAATAATGTTTACTGATCAATCTGAAAACTTAATATTTAAATATGCTGTTCTAAAACAAAGTAATTCTATGTAATGCTTGAAATATAGCAGAAAGATCCTAAATCATGAAAATGATTGTTGGAAAATTATGGGTTTGAATAAAAAACACAGACAGCAATTTAGGGGCCTGAGTTTGGAAAATAAATGTGTGTAATTGTGCATGTAAATCCCTGATGTGCATACACACAAATCATTTATTTGAGAATGTATATGTCAGTTATGTGCTCCTCCAGCCATATGCATGTGCAAATATTAAATTTGTAGAGGCACATCTGGTATTTGCATCACCAATTGGTCACAGGCACAAACAAATGTAGTAGCACAACTGTACATATCCATCTGTCAAAATCAGTCCCTAGCTATCATTCAGTATTTTCCCCATTACCTATAGCATGCAGGTTTACTGTGGTATTTTAAAGTTTCCAAGTCTTTCCTTTGCAAAGTAGCTTTCCCATTAATAAGCTTTTGTGAAATGAACACACATAAAACTGTTTCTAAGCACATAATAGTAGCCGAAATGGTGTTAAAATATCATCCAGATCCTACCCTTTTATATACTGAAAATTTTGCATCTTTAAATTACTGTAAACTAAGGCCCTGGTTTAGCAAAATACTTAAGCATGTGCCTAATTTAATGCATGTGAGTAGATCAATTGAAGTACATGGCACCTTTCATGGGGGCCACATGTTTAAAATTAATTATACGTTTAAGGGCTTTGCTGAACCAGAGACTAAGCTAGCATTGTTAAACAAATAAAGCTAAGAAACACATTTAGAGACAGATTTTAAAAAGTGAAAACACATCACTCTTAGCCTGAAACCAGTGGGTATGTACACTGCATAGCTCAGCCATGGCTCCGCAGCCACTACCCGTGGTACTACAACTACACTGCTATTTATATTCATGTGAGCTCCAAGACAGCTAGCACAACTATGTGTATAGGAGCAGGGGAATCACACCCCTAGATCATAATGTAGATGTAGCTTTACAGATTCTGATTTTACACTACTTTCACACCAATGTAAATCTATTGGCTTCACGGAAGGCTTGAATCAGCCCTTCCAATCATTATCTGTCTGGTTCCACTGCTACCAGTGTATCTTTTAAGATGGTGTATTACACTGGAACCATTTCTCAGAAACCTACCGCAGTTCAGAGAGGAACTGGTAGCCCTCTGTCACCCTGACTGTTATTTGCAATTGCCACGGAATGGTTTTCACATCAGACAAAATTATCTTAGGGATAAGTGCAGGAAGCCCAGAGAACAAAGCTTACAATATGCAGACATTGATCCAACAATAAAGCCTTATCCAACTCCCTTTGTAGTCAATGGAAATCTTTCCATGGGCTTCAACCAGGCTTTAGATCTCGCCCTATTCCTCTTGCCTCAGTGTCTGGAGTTATGAAAGTAATTATGGAATTTGGAGATGACTCTGGCTTTAAAGTCCATCATATTAAATCCCCCAAATTATCATGTGGAATAAAACAAGATACCTCCAAATTATTCCAGTTTATTTTCCTTCCTCAAAGTTTGTAGGAAATCCATATTAACTTCTTACTGGAAAACGTAGAGAATGCAAGTGATGTGCCACTATTGAAAACACTATTGTCAGATTTTAATAAAATGGAACAAGCTCACAATATTTCTAGAGAGGAATCATGATGCTGTCTTCATTATTTTAATATTTTGCCAAATTCTGTGGGAAGTCTGGAGCAGAATCAGGAAAAGCATTCCTTTGTTCTAGTACTGCACCTTAAACATATGAAAGCATCTAGATCAGTGGTGGGCAACCTGCATCCCATCAGGGTAAGCTGAGTGCAGGCCGTGAGACATTTTGCAGATGTGACTGTCCGCAGACACAGCTTCCCGCAGCTCCCGGTCTGGCTGCCGCTCCCCACAGCTCCCATAGTCCAGGAACGGCAAACCACGGCCACTAGGAACTGCAGGGGGCTGTGCCTGCAGACGGACACCGTCCGCAAAATGTCTCACAACCTGCACTCAGCTTACCCTGATGGGCCGCATGCAGCCACGGGTTGCAGGTAGCCCACTACTAATCTAGAGGCAGAATATGTGGACTAGTGGTTTAAGGCAGCACTGGCAAATGCAGAGATTTGGCTCACTCATCCTAAGGAAGCCCGAATTAGGTCTGCCATAATAGAGACTTGGGCCAGATTCTAGCTCCTACTCTGCTGGTGCACAGGAGCAATAAAGGGCAGATTGCCCTCCAAATGAATTCCCCCAACACAGGAGTGGCACAGAGCTGGTACATGTCGCCTTATGGCTGCTATGCCCCGTCATAGCACAAAACATAGGGCCATGTCAGGGGAAGGAAGGGGCATATCTGGGCAGTGGGTGGAGTACGCTGGCAATTCTGGGCTGTGGAGAAGCCCACAGGCAAATGTATTAATGTTGTTGAAAGTTAGAGCTGCCTCCATTTGTACTGGTTCACTGTTTCAGAAAGTGCTGCAAACGCAGTACACAATTCATTGTGAGGAGACAAGAAAATACATGTTTAAATCATTATGATTTCAGAACTTAACTAAGCACTGAACTGAACACTCCATTTCCTCATTCTGCCCATATTCTTTGGATACATCTACACAGCAACCAGAGTTGCACTTTCCAGCATGGGTAGATGTACGTGTGCTTAGTTTTGTTGAACTAATGCACTAAAAGTAACAGTATAGCCCCGGTGGTGCAGGTGGGAGCACTAGCTGGTCACCTGAGTACAATCCTGTCTGATACATTCAGTATGTACTTGAGTGGCTAGCTCATACCGCTACACTTCTATTTTTAACATACTTGTTCTATCAAAACCATCACATGTACATCTACCCATGCTGGAAATTACACCTTCAGCTGCTGTGTAGATGTTCCCTTTGTTTCTGAGTAATGCAATGTCATTCTGGGTACTCACTCTTGAAACTATTATTTCCCATCTTTGATCAGTCTATCACTGGCAACCTTTCACCTCTCTCAGCCATTGTGGGGTGGTTTCAGACGTTGGTTGCCTCAGAGCTGCATCTTCCCCATCTCCTTTCAGTATATTCAAACACATCATTAACCTTTATGATTCTACAATGTGCCATGATCAGCTTCCAAATTCAAAAGAGAAAGCTGCATGCTAGATAGTCTTAGGCCTTTGCTGTAGTGACACAGCCCTCTCGGTTAACACGACAGGCATAGATAAGGAGAACTTTTTACACTTTCTTCATTCATGTCTGTGATACACTTGCCTGCATCTAGCTATATAATATGCTCCTGCCCTTCAACAGCTCATTCAGCCAGCTGGAATTGTATTTACTGTGTGGTTGAACACACAGAATTCTTGATCTGAGAGCAGCCATCATTGAATATATGTCTAATAACATAGAAGGAGGTACAATTCTTCATTCTGCCCAGTGACCCATGTTAGAAGGAACACCTCTTTCATATGATGAAACCCCTCATGATTTCTGCCAAAGCAGCCAGTGCTCTAAAGCACCACAAAGTCAAGCATCACACATATTCCTTGTTGAAAAATAAAAAGTACCGA
Organism: Macrochelys suwanniensis; assembly: GCA_033296515.1. Lineage (NCBI taxonomy): Eukaryota > Metazoa > Chordata > Testudines > Chelydridae > Macrochelys > Macrochelys suwanniensis. Next base: position 83,448,836 of record CM065779.1, read on the forward strand.
ATGAAGGGAAAGCCCAGACCTCAACCAGGCCTTTCCTTTCAGTATCTCGGAGATCAATGATAAACCTATGATTTCTTAGGCCCTGATTCAACAAAGCAGGTAAACATGCTGTTAGAGCACAACAAAGTGCCTAACCATTGACTTTAGTTGGACCATTTATGAGTTTAAATTATCCAAGTGCTTTGCTGAATAGGGGCCTTAATGTTAATAATTAATCATCAGGGCAAAATTTCAAATGGGAGTGACTAATTTGTGCCTGGAAAATTTACATTTATCAACCATGTATGTCCATTTTGCACAAACATTGGGTAGTTGTACAAGCAAATAGACACTGTGGCCCATAACTTCCCTGTGGGCACTAATAGATGGCTATATATCCCATTTTGGGCCCACCACAGATGCCGGTTATTACTCCTGGGCATGTCTATTGCATCTGTAAATTTACATGCACAATTTAGGCAGCTAGCTTTTTACTAGATAGCTCTCAGTTTGTTGGGTTACTGAGGAAGTATTAGGGAATGATTCTCATTTACACTAGGGTCTCTTTATCCCACTCTGGCAATGTAAAGTGGTCTTGTGCAATTTACAAACATTTTAAGGCCCTATTATCATTGGTAGAATGGTGAATAGGAGCTTTAGCCTAAATGAAAATTAAGACCTTAATCTCAAAACACTTTGCATAAATTTAAAGTAAATATCTATTCTTGGGGCATGGAGCTTAGTTGTCTGAACCAAACCTTCAAACCTTTTGTGGTTTATTATGAACCTGTGACATTCAGTAGACTATACATCTGTTAAGATACCACTGACTGGGATTTAACCTAGATCACCAGCTCATTGACCTGCACATTTGATCTAAGCTAGCCTTACAATTTGCAAGGAAACTTTTCAATTTACTGAGGTGCAGTCTGAAGGGGTTGCCCTTTGTAACTGCATAACCAAGATCACTTACTTTTAAATGATTCAGCTAACACGTTGTCACTCCCTAATTTTGCCCTTTTCTAGTAGGTTTAGTGTAGCATTCTTGTGCTGTATTATGCATAGAGTATACATAGTGAAGTATAAAAATACAATACCCATGATCATGAATTATTCAGTAGCCTGGGCCATAGGCAGTTTAATACCTAAGATATCCAGTTCTACATCCTTTCTGCAGTACAAACTATTTTAAAAATCTTACATATATCATATATTGTACATGGAGTTTTTCTTATGTGCCATGAATCCGTATGTAATATGTAAAAGGAAATCACCATGTCTGAATATAGGGCAGGCATTTTAAAGTCTGAGGATGCTTCAAGAATTAAAGCATGTTAATAGCCTCACATCTCCAGTGCAGTCTTGGAGCTGTGACACATCCAGCAAATTTTCTTCATCCAACACACAAGCTGTTGGCTTATATTCCACACACTTAACCTTTTTACTACATCATATATTCTTTTCAGAAGTCTAATCTCAATGGAGGCCACTTACAAGGGAAACCAAATAGTTTTTAGTGGTATGATATTTCTTTATTAGATGGAAATATTTAGTGACATTTCAGCTTTTTTAATATCCATACACTTTCACTAGAAGTTCATCTTTACTGCATGAATATCAATATAGATTCATTTTGCAGTGTGTACGTTATATGACAAAGCTATATTATACCATTAACATTTAACACCGACTGCCTGGCAATTGAAAATATTGATTTTACCAGTTGCTGCATGCTCCATTCTGGAAGCCACTATGTGCAGAAATTCTAGATTAAAGCCTGTGGCATACTTTGCCATATACTTCATTAACTTCTCCTTGTTACCTACTATCTGATACTTGCAAAAGCTCTCGAAATATTCATGCATCAAAAGTTAGAGACAATAAAAGTTAACTGAGCTTGTGACTTTTTATTATGAGAAAACAACCAACCTTCCCTGTACAAGACACCAACATTTGATATATGATTGTTTAGTATGCACAAGTAACAACTTAAAGCAAACAATATGTTGGAATGGGTACTAGCGGCTGCTGCCAAAGCTTACTTTGATCAGGATACAGCATATGTGATTCTCTATACAGTGAAAACATGTTACACTCTGCATAATCAGAAAATAATGTGATCAACATAATGTACCTGACTCTGGCTTGTTAACTGCAGTTAATGTTTTTTTCCTATTGAAATAATGGCTTTTGCCTGATACAGGCCAGCATGACTTGATCATGCAAAACTGGGATGAAACCATACACACACACACATCACTTTTAGGATATTCTTAGTATACAAGGAAATTTTTCATATGTTCCAAGACCAGAAGGGACCATTATGGTCATCTAGTCTGACCTCTTATATAAGACAGGCCCTAGAACTTCTCTGAAACAATACCTTTTGAAACAGAGCATATCTTTAAAAAAAAATCCAATCTTGATTTAAAAATTGCCAGTGATGGTGAATCCACCACAACCTTTGGTAAATGGTTCCAATGATTAATTATCATCACTGTTTCCTCAATCTATGCCTTTTAGCAATGTGAGTCATCAATGCCATAGCCTTTATTGGTTATCCCTGACCTTGGCCTCTCACACAGTTGTTGTCCCTCAGACAACTCCCCCAGCTAGGCCACTACTTACATATCAGTGAGTCACCATCTTCACTTCACTCTAGATCCCCTGTCCCCAGAAAGTGGGCAGTGATGTTCACTGATTAGGAAGGTTAGCAAGCCACTTGGGGACATGGGTACAAGGATGGACAGAGATGCAGGAGAAAAAGCAGGATGAAGGAGAATATTTGAGTAATTACTGTAGAACACTGAAATGTGTACACTAATCCTATTAAGATGGTTTTAAAATATTTAATATATATGTATATATATATATATATATATATATATATACATACACACACACACACACACACACATACATATATAGCCTCTTGAAAGGATTTTCAAATATCTTATCTAATCTATAAAATGCCTAGTACAGTTTTGGATGCAGTATTAAAATAATATTAACACTATATGGCCTGGCAAGTTGTAAGAGCTGTCTGATGAATGAATCCATCAGGGAGATATTGTGAAAGATGTATATATGTGTTGAACAATTACAAAAAACGTGTTTTCTCCATTTGTATAAAATGACTGAAGGAAACACTCTGCTCTCTATTACATATTTACTTTTTTCCAGGCTTATTCAATCCATTATATAATTACATATCTAGACAATCTGTAAAACTCTATACTGTGTACAGGATAGAGTGTAATAACCCTCAATTATTCTGTAGGAATCATTTTATGGTTCTTTGACATAAGACCTCATAGACCTACTTTTCCACTTCAGAACGAATAGTATAAGAAAGCTAATACTGATGTGATTTTTCAAAAAACTCAGTGCACAGTGACTTAGGCCTATCGTCCTTCCCCCTTCAGAGAAACCCACAAGAGTACATGGAGAAATCCACAAGTTTTAAATGTAGATTGTTAGTCCTATTCCTCAACCACTGAAGGATGAAGCTACCATCTTCTAAAAGAGGCAATGTGAATTGTCCAGCACCCTATGGACAATGAATTTCTATGGAAAATATCTGAAGTAAAGCTGAGCAAATTATTTTTCTTTTGCTGGCAGTTCTGAAAAATTGGTGGGGTAGGTGGGAGGAATGGTTTTGCTTGACAGAATCTGAACTTCCCTGAATTTTGGCAAATCAGAAATATTCATTTTGGGTTGGATAAAATGTTTTGTTTACCCTGCGATGTTTTGTTTCCAGGCATTTTTACAGGGCTAGAATCACAAAATGGCTGGAGGAGGTTGTGGCAGCGGCCCCCTTTATAACCTTCAGTCTGGTGGTTAGGGCACTCACCTGGGAGGAAGGAGTCCTGGGTTGAAATCCCTGTCCCAAAATCAGGATTTGAGCCTGGGTCTCCCACATCCTGGATTAATGTTCCAACCACTGGGCTAAAGATTATAAGAACCTCCTCCTCCATTTTGTGAATTCAGCCTGAAAAAGAAATGACCAAAACAATTTGGCAAACGTGTGTCAAATTCACAAATAGTTTTAGGCTGAACAAAACTATTTTTTAGCAAATCTATTCATAAGAACATAAGAAAGGCCGTACTGGGTCAGACCAAAGGTCCATCCAGCCCAGTATCCTGTCCACCGACAGTGGCCAATGCCAGGTGACCCGGAGTGAGTGGACCCAACAGGTAATGATCAAGTGATCTCTCTCCTGCCATCCATCACCCCCCTCTGACAAACAGAGGCTAAGGACACCATTTCTTACCCATTCTGGCTAATAGCCATTAATGGACTTAACCTCCATGAATTTATCCAGTTCTCTTTTAAACCCTGGTATAGTCCTAGCCTTCCTAGCCTTAGTATTCATCCAAAAAACATTTCACCCAGCTTTAATCTGGAGGCATCTGGGCTGCTCCCTGTGCCTGACTGATTCCTCTCAGATAGCACGTTCCCAGATGGCCACTGCTTTTTACTCCTCCTCTGAGGAGAATACAGATACAGATGTGAAATAAATGATGCTTTGAGCAGCACTGACTTCTGCTCAGTTATCCATGTATTCCTAGGGAAGCATGCTGTAGAGGAAGACATCTTCCTGGAACCACTTTTCTGCCCCCTTCTACTTTCTGCACACTCCCTGAAATCCCACCGTGCCCAGCCCAACAGATGCTACATGGGCCATACGTGCTGGAGGTAGTGGTGCTGCCACATCCCCTGGTTTGAAGTGGTTTCCATCACATACAGAATTTACAGTTTGCTTCAATGGCTCTCAGAACCCCCACTATGCCGATTGTTCCAGCATCCCTGTCACGGGCACAAGTGGAGGAGGAAAATGTGCCAGGTTGTTTCTGTTCCTCCATCTGATTTCTGAGACTTTTCCACTTTATTTTACTTTTGTTTGATTTCATCTGCACCCCAGAGAACAGTTATTGAAACATTAGTACCTCTGTAATATTTAACAAAAATATCGAATGCATCAAGCTCACAGCATGTTAAACTACAAAATGTTGTTTAATAGAAAAGACAACAGTTATAGAAATGCATTCCTTTAAAAAATTTGGTTCTTAGCTTAAAATTTATCTGCCAAATTTTAGTCTAAGCCCATTTTTACAATTGAGTTATGAATCCATGGCAATGGAAATGTTGACATATACTTGACTATAACAGTACTAACAGGAGCTGTTATAATAGCCTAAAAAATGAACTGTTTGCAATGTTCTTGTAGCCATGTTGTCCCCAGGACACGAGAGAGATACAGTAGGCAAGGTAATATAGTTTATTGAACCAACTTCTGTTAGCTGAAGGGACAAGCTTTGGAGCTTTACAGAGCTCTTCCTCTGGTCTGGAGAAGGTAACTAGAGTGTCCACGCTAAATACAATGTAGAATAGATAGGTGAAGTGCTTTGAAGGATAGGATTAAAATTCAAAATGAGCTGGACAAACAACAGACATTATCTGAAGTAAATAGGATGAAATTCAATAAGCACAAAGGCAAAGGACTCCATTTAGGAAGGAACAATGAGTTGCACACATAGAAAATGGGAAAACACTCTAGGAAGGAGTATTGCGGAAAGGGATCTGGTGGTCATAGTGGACCACAAGCAAAATATGAGTCAACAGTGTAATGCTGTTGCAGAAAAAGCTAACATCCTTCTCGGATGTATTAGCAGAAGTGTTGTAGGCAAGACATGAGAAGTAATTCTTCCACTCTGCTCCACACTGATTAGGCCTCAAATGGAGAATTGTGTCCAGTTCTAGAAACCACATTTCAGGAAGGATGTCAACAAATTGGAGAGAATCCAGAGAAGAGCGACAAAAATTATTAAAGGTCTAGAAAACGTGACCTATGATGGAAGATTGAAAAAACTGTGTTTGTTTAGTCTGGAAAAGAAAAGACTGAGGAGGGACATGATAACAATTTTCAAGTACGTAAAAGGTTGTTACAAGGAGGAGGGAGAAAAATTGTTTTTCTTAACCTCTGAGGATAGGACAAGAAGCAATGGACTTAAATTGCAGCAAGGGGGGTTTAGGTTGGACATTAGGAAAAACTTCCTAACTGTCAAGATGGTTAAACACTGGAATAAATTGCCTAGGGAAGTTGTGGAATCTCCATCACTGGAAATTTTTAAGAGCAGGTTTCACAAACACCTGTCAAGGATGGTCTAGATAATACTTAGTCCTGCCATGAGTGCAGGGGACTGGACTAGATGATCTCTCGAGGTCCCTTCCAGTCCTATGATTCTATGTAGCACAGTAGCATAGAGTAGCCCTTAAGCTTATGCTTAAGTGCTCTGATGAACTGCAGCTTAAAACTCTGAAACTACAGACATTCATGTACTTCATTTTACTCATAAGGGTAGTCCCACTGAAGCTAATGTGACTACTCACACACTTAAGGATTTACATAAGCATGTGTTTGGAGGGTTGGGGTCTTAATGAAGAGATGGCAATGGCTTTGTGTACTAGAGGAGGGAGGCATCTGTAGGCCATGAAAACAGATGTAAAGACAGTTTGTGCACAGATTGCTCTGTCTCTCTGCCCCCTCTCCACACCACAGTCAGGACTGCATCTCTTGCTCTCTGCTCTCTTTCAGCAGACTTTCTGCTTATCGCACACACACACAGCTTGCCAAACAATCCCTTAGTTCTTGAGTTTGCCACTAGTCCCAGGGAAACCCCACTTTTTCCCCCTGTGTTAGTTCTAACTCAGGACTTGCTATGTGGTATAGTGACTTGAGCAGTGGCTTCTGTTGTATCCAGCCATCATTATGTAAAAGGGACTTAATTTTCCTTTCATTCAGTCTGAATGAAGGGTGTTCAACACACCCGTGGGATTTAAATAGGTGTGTGATTTTCTAATGATCAAAGACCTGCTTGATGGCTGCCATTAACACCTTCCAGCATAAAACTATGCATTCAACCTCCATTTATTTCCATGAGAGTTGCAAGTACGAGAGGGCAGAATTGGACCTGTAGTGTCTATATAATTTTTAACAATATACCAGAAAATTGTCTTTCTGCTGAGCAAATGTTATAAGCTATTCTTAAATGAAAAATGTTAACTATATAGAGCTATATCCTGTTTTCATTCCAATGTCTATGAAGGTAGAGCCTGAGTACAGATTAAGGGCAGGATAAAATTCTTACAGTTTTTTAAGGGGGCCAAAAGCATATATAGACCTAGTATGTTGGTTGATGTTTTGTAAAGAATCAGCCTATTTATGTTTTAACATTTCCCAGTGGCTGACTCTCAGTTCCACACTTGGTCTGAAATCCTGGACGCACTGAAATCAATGGCAAAACTCTCATTGTCTTCATTGTGGTTAGGATTTCATCCTTGATTAATTGCAATTGTCCAATTTAAGGCCTCAAAGCAAGACATTTTATAATAAAAGATGAACAAAGTAGCAGAAAGTTCTTCTCTACCTCCTTGGTAGCAGCAGAAATGGCGTATGAAGTGTATATTAGTGGAGACCCACCTTCCCTCAAAGCAACAAGGAGGCTTTAGGAGGTGGATAGAGCAGCTGAGACCCAACCCCACACATACTTCAATGAGAGTTTTGCCCGAGAAAGGGCTGAATAAAAACGGAGTCAAGTATTCAGGAATTGGCAGTGTAACCCAGGGTACCTGGGCAGCTCTTACTGAAAATGCCAAGTTCAGAGAAGTCTGCAAAAAGGGAGAGCAGACACTCCAAAAACAGGTAGTTTACACTGAAGTTAAACTCCCCAACCAGTTACAAACTGTGCTTCTGATCCTTCACCTGGTTATCAAGAAGCTAAAAAAAGAAATCAGCCTTCTTTACTGTATTCCAGTTCTCTGGCTCCCAATCAGCACATAGGTCCAGTACAGTGAGGAGTTATTTAAAAACTCTGTGCACATATACAAAAATGTTCTTCTGACCCCAAAGGGTCAGCCATGTTACCAGGTCAATATTAGTTTGGATCTTACCCAAAATACCATGCTGCCAGTCAATCCTTGAGTGTCTAAAACTAAAGGTTTATTATAAGGAAAAAAGAAAGAACAAGAGAGTTGTTAAATGATAAAGCATTCAGACACATACTGAGACTTCAAAGAACACATATCAGGTTATTAGCAATATTGGTGAGTTTGTTGGCTTGAAAGTCCCTCTAGAACACATCCATAGCTTGGATGGGTCATTCAGTCCTTTGTTCAGAGGATTGTTTGTAGAACATTTCTTCCAGAGGTAAGCAGCAGGAATGAAGACAAAATGGAGAAGATGCAGCTGTCCTTTATATTCCTGTTGCCATGTGGCTTGTACTTCCTGTGTCCCAAACACAAGCTTCACAGCATATGGCATGGAAAAGCCTTAGAGTTCTCTGTCCACGGGCATGCCCTTACAAGTCATGCTGAGTCATAAGATGTATCCCTTGCCTTCTCTCAATGGGTCAGTTGTATCGCTGATGACCCTTGATGGGCCATTGAACAGTCTGAGCTGTGTTGATACCAATTTGTCTGGGGGTGTCACCGAGGAACACAGCACAGGTTTGGAAATACAGATATACCATACATATCTATGCTTACAATACAAAGGTGATACAAACATATAAACAAGATTATCATACTTGGCAAATCATAACATTTTCACTGACACCTTACATGGCATATCTGGTCAGATGCATAGCAATTTTATAATATTGGTATCAATAATATCACAGAGGGTTCCACATATTCCATACAGCATCACAGGCAGGTATGTGCTATGTATAGAGCACTCACTTTTGCCAGCCTAAGTTTGGATGGATTCCTCTGCAGTTCCTAATATATACTGCAGTCCTCACATCAACCAGGAAAAAAAATGTACTTTTTTTTTAATTGAGGTGTCCTTAACTTTTTTTAAGTGGTTTTAAATACCAGGGAATAATGTTTCATGAACAGTAAATCCAAAATAAAATCAAGAAATTTGACAATCCTTGAAGTCCCCAAGATCCTTCTGTGCCACTAAGAACCCTTACTGCCCACTGACATAGGGTACACAGTCTCTCATCAGACCCAATCAACTCACTACACCCAACATTCTGTTGCCATGGTATTTATCCAAAAGGTATTGTGTAAGGCATTGTATGAAATCTAATAACACACTCTTTATTAAAACTATTGTAAAATGTATGTGTTAATGTTATATGTGGAGTTAAGAATTCCCTCTGTATGATGTCACTAGAACAAGTTTAAGACCAGACAGATCAGTCTAGGTAAAGGAGATAAAAAGGTCTGTCCTGGACAAAGGAATATGGGTTTACCTCAATTTACATATTAGCAGTAAAATAAAGCTATCAAGCTAAACTAGCTGTGGTTATTCTGATCCTGAACTTGAGAGACAGAAAATTGATATGGCTATTGTACCCCAGAGACACACAGGAGACTTTCTGGAGGGCTTTCTGACTTGTAAGACAAAGATGATCATTTTGGAGGTATAAGGATCAGAAAGAGACTCCATCTTTATCCTTCACCTTAGAAGACAAAGCAGCCAAGTGATTTGCTCTCTGTGATGAAGCCAGGTCAGACTGGCCAGTAAAAGCTGGAAAGGAGACTGTGCATGAGAGAAACCATCTTCAACAAGGACTGTGTCTTGCTAGAATAAGTTTTAGTCTTTTAAATGCATGTTTTCACTTTTATTTGCTTGTAACTATTTCTACCTTTATCCCTTTTATTGGTATCACTTAATCCATCACTTCTATTTAATAAACTTGCTTTATTTTTACTATAAACCACTTCAGTGCTGTGTTAGAAGGGAAGTATGTACTTATTCCAGTTAAATTAATAAACTACAAGGTACTGACTCTTTAGCAGAGCAGTAAACTCAATATCTTCTGTGAATGTACAGTGAGAAGTGCTGTGCATTGTAGAGACACGTCTGTGAGGTGCTCAGGGGGTGGAGTTCACTGATTGTTACCTGCTAGGCAAGGTTTGGGCTGGGAGAGCCTTGAGGAGCTTTCTGGTGAGGAAGACAAATTGGTGTGGCAGGGAGCTGATATGCAGTCTAAACTCCAGAAAAGTTCAATCTTGCTGAAGCAGAAAGGTAACAGTGGCTCTCAGCTCTGAGTGTGTTACATAACCCAAATTAATTCAAGAAAATTGCCAATCCTGAAGCCTATAAAGTCTTTAATCCCTATTACTTAGGGCTTATCTACACTTCAGCATAGACACTACCTGCACTGACTGGAGGGGTTCTCCTTAAGACGTAGTAGCTAGGTCGATGGAAGAATTCTTCTCTCAACCTAGCACTATCTGCGTGGGTACTTAGGCCTTCAATTTCCCCTGTAGTGTAGACGATCTAAGCTACTCAATTTGAGTTACATGAATAGCGTAACTCAAATTGACATCACTTAGATCTACTTACCCCGGGATCCATACTATGCAATGTAGATATGATACTTTCCCGTCAATTCCCCCTACTCTTCTCGATCCGGTGGAGTACAGGAGTTGACAGTTGAGTTCAGGAGTCTTCACTAGACCTGCTAAATTGACCACCAATGCATCAATCGCCGTTCATTGATTGCCCGGTAAGTGTAGACAAGCCCTTAGGTCAGCTTAACTATGCTACTCAGGAGTGTGGATATTTTTCATATCCTTGACCAACAAAATTAAACCAACCTAATTTTCTAATGTAGACCAGGCCTTATTATTTTCTAAATCATTAATGAATGCTGGCAGATAAGTGCTTAAACACACAGTACAAATAATTACAGGAACCTGGGAAAAGGATGTAATTTAAAAAAAATATTAGGTCCAATTTTAGGTCATTCAGTTTTGATGGCATACCTATCAGTGATCTAAAAGTGAAATAACTGATGTACAATTATCTAGAAAGGTAATTCTCTAGGGTCAGGAAATTCAAATGGAGTGTTATTGAACTCTCCAACTTTTTGGCAATCAGAAGCATTTATCATTAAAATACAGAGTTCAAGTTCTTGAAATTATAGCATAACAGAGATTCATATTTGAAAGGTCTGCTAACCACTCCTAAAGACTAGCTTTTTCCAAAACAATGCTGTTAACATCTTCTCTGTAGTTCACACTGTTGATATGATGACTTTTATGCCAATATTTTTATGGCCCAGATTTTTAACAGTGCCTCCATTTTTGTGTACATAATTAGAGGAAACTAAAATACTACTTCAGGAGGCAAATTCATGGAAGGGTGTTCCACACACAAATAGACTTTTATTTTATTTTTGAGCTGTCTACCCAAAGCTCAAACAAAGTTTTTTTTAAAATGTGTCTTTACCAGGTCTTCAATGGTTTTGAATTTCAGAACTTCAGTTGTTCACTTATAACAATGGGAACTAATTTATCTGACTAGAAACTCCAAGAAGGTTTTGCATTAAATTGTATTAAAGTGTCTCAGTAACTGGAATACATGTTTAGCAGGGTTGCATTAAAAACAAAAAAAAAATGTTTTGAAGTTCTAAAAGAAATACCTGGTGAAGACCTCAGGGAAGATGTGCAAACAGTAACATTGCTCCCTACAGCACAGTGCATGGAACCAAGAGTCACCATTTTGGGGTTTCTTTTTTAAAAACCCCACATGACCTTAAGAATTACACCCATGTGACAGCATAGACTTTCAGCTACTAGTTATTTTAAATGCACAGATTGCTTTTCATGCCCAGTACATATTAATTGACAGAATGTTATCTAAGCTAAACCCTTTGGGACATATTCTATTTCCCTCATTCCCATCAAATAGCACCTTATTCCACACTTATTTCCATTGAAGTCGACTGTGGATGATTTGTGGAACATTTTGCTATTCAACGTGAGTAAGGATATCAAAATCTGGCCCTTTCTGTTTATCTGAAATGAATGTTATTCCCTGTGCCTCTCCCCACTGTAGTTCTTATTCTGTGTACCTAAGAAGCTGAGCTGACAGAGAGAATAGTTGTGCAAACCTATTTTGTCACAAGGGAACTTCAGGCTATAGCAAGGAGACTGGGGGCTGTGCAGATGATGGTTTTGTCTGACGTGTTCAAGACATATACCTGAGGAAAACAAGCCAGTGTAGAGAGGGCACACAGTATGCTTTGTGACACACAGTAATTGGTTTTGTTCACCTCCTCTTGTCTAATGCTATCTAAAATAATCTCAAAAGGTACAGTACAGATATCTGACTTTAAAAAAATGAGCTCAAAAACACATTTAAACTGACAGTCAAATTCATCCCTGGTGTAACTATTAGTATTATCAAGGATGACGTTGGCACATTATATGTGATCGCAGTCCTTAAGTTATTGAGCTTTACAATAAGAATTCCTTTTCATTATAATATAGTGAGTTTCTTCTGTTTGATTCAATCACATAATCTGCACAGATTGTTTCTGCATATGCATTGCTAATCAGAAAACATAATTAATTCTGAATACTTAAGCATCAAACTGACATAATTGATAACATATGACAAAGAATCGGCTTACTGAAGGAAAGAATAGGTGGGTACTTAATTTCAATAATTTTTTTTTGGCTCAAGAGTTTTCAGATGATCCTGGTCCAAAAACATACACAGGATATTAATTTCCTGGATTATCAGAAGTGGGTGTGTCAGCGTAGAGTAGAAGTCTGTGGTATTTGGAATGGAGTGTTATGTATCCCTCAGAGACCCATGCAGGCTATTCCAATGTAGTCTTTGAAGGCCATTGAACAAAACTGTTTGCAATTTGTAAAATATCCGTTATTGCAAATGTAACCCGAATTCACCAAATTGCCCACATACAATCAGATAAGAAACCAAGGTATCTGCCAGCTCGGCTACAGTACTTTTATGTTCACTCTCCTTCATTCACCCGAGTGAATTTAGATCTGATGTTTAGCGTATACTTCTTCTGTTGGTTTTGTTCAAAACACTAAAGAGTCTGATGAATAGAGTAGTTAGTCTTCAGTGATTTCTCATGGGTATCATTATTGAGGAAATCACATACTTGCTATTTGTTTGGTCAATATATCCGTTTCACTTTGGATTGAATTCTCTAAGTAAAAAAATTTTTGGTCTATGCTTAGAAAAATGGTCTAAACTTTTAAAGATATTCTGGACAACTGTTCCAAATTAGTGCAAGTTAGAGTAGTTTGAATAACTTTTTTTACTAAACTCAGCAGAACTTTAAAGGACACTGTCAGGTATTATTTAATGTACTCGTTTATCATTAATGTTATATATGTGGCTAATACACACACACACACACACACACACACACACACACACACACACACACACACACACATATATAATCTGAACCAATATTCCCAAATTATTTTGTAAAGCAAGGTTTTTATATATATATATATATATATATTGTGTTGAGATGGGGAAATGGGATGATATTTTGTGAATTTATTACATCTAAGGTACAAAAGATTTTACCTTGTATCTACCAAAACAGTTGGAATATTGCAGAAAAAAATTAAACTACCAGCTGGGATTTGTAAAGGAGCCTAAAACAATGCAGTGTACAACTCCCACTGAATTTCATTAACTTCCTTAGATTCCTTTGAAAATCTTAGCCACTAAAAACATTATAGATGAGAAAATAAAAACCTAACATAGTGAAAATGAGGGAAGACAATTCTGAACTATAAAAAAGGAATTGCCACATTAGCGTTGTTGGTGAGGAAACAACTAATGTTGCCAAAAGCTCTGGCTGTGAAAAGCAAGCAAACTCAGATACATATGGTCTGCTAATAATTGTAACTGGTCAGGTAGCCTTACAACACCAGTGCTATCACTGATTGTAAGTAAATCAGAAATGTTGCCAGCCCAAGGCATGTAAAATTAGACATTTTGTTGGACTGGAGTGGGGGAGAGGGAGTGACTTTTGTAGCTAACAAACTTGAAAGGTGTACAGGCTTAAGTCTTGACCCTTCGAACACTTATGCTCAGAGGCTGCTCTGTTTTTCCTCTAGCTGCCTGAGGGCTCTGTTTCCATCCAGAATCCTCATAGAGCTGAACACTACAGGAACATTAGATCCTTCTCTCAGTCCTACGCCTTACATGCTGCCTACCTCAGGGTCTGTCAGGAGGAACAACATACTGTACTACTCTTTGCATTGTCCTTACTCTGTTACTGTACTAGAATAGTCCCTAGGCCAGCTCCCATTCCTGTATGACACTTATACACTGTTGAAGCAAACTGGAGCAAGGCCAGAATTGGTCCCTTTATTTCTTGCTGAAAATTTGGTTGGTACTTTCACCTGGAATATTTCACAAAACAGAAATATTTTTTTCAAGTAGAAATCTTGTATGCACCAGAGAATGATCACCAAACAAATCCAGGTCCTTTATAACAGCTCTAGTTCTCCCACTACATGCAAATGTCTTCTCCTTCTTTCACCTTTCTATTAAAAAAAAACCCCCCAGCAAGGTGGTAAGTCAAGACTGACCTATAGTTTTCCCATAGTAATGTCAGCATATGACAAAAGCTCATCACACAGAGGTGTCTGTGATACCACACTACTTTGCTGTAGCTAGATAAGAAAATATATGCAGATTCTATTTTGTGATGGCAACTGGTAGTAAAAGTGAATTATTGATGACTACTGTAACTGTTGCATTGTGTGCTTATTGGCTGAAATTCACCCCCAAAAGGCTAACAGAGGGTCTTTACACTACTCACATCCCAAGTAGTGAGAGGAAATAGTTAAGGCTCTAGCCTAGGATATGTGAGCACTGGATCTCAGTCTTGTTCGGACAGACTTTCTGTGTGATTTTGGGAAAGTCACACCCTCTCTGTGCCTCAGTTCCCTGACTGTAAAAATACTAGTGCTGTAAAAATACTAGGGATACTAATGCTTCCCTCCCACATGGGCAGGGCCGCCTCTAGGCACCAGCAAAACAAGCATTTGCTTGGGGCAGCGAATTTGGAGGGGCGGCAGAGAGCCCTGGGAGCTGTAGTTCCTTGGTTAGCTCCCTGCCTATAGAGTCAGCCCTGGAGCAAGGAAAGAACTACATTTCCCAGCATTCCTTGGTTGCTATCAACAGGAAAGGGAGGGGGAGGGAGTGACGTAGCTGAGACATGCTGCTGCAGGTTGCTGTGAATGGAAAGCTGGGCTGGCTGCTGTGAATGGGAGGGA
The DNA here is from genome assembly GCA_033296515.1 of Macrochelys suwanniensis. NCBI lineage: Eukaryota > Metazoa > Chordata > Testudines > Chelydridae > Macrochelys > Macrochelys suwanniensis. The sequence continues at coordinate 83,463,900 of CM065779.1, forward strand.
TGCCATTTTTTTTTTTTTTTTTTTTTTTTTTTAAAAAGAGCACACTCCACTGGTGTGACCTCACCTTGCAGTCCCCAAAGAAAGAATTGGGTGGATGAAATGGACAGTGCACCTCTCTATCTGAAGCCTAGCAAGGGAGGTAGGTGGATCCCGCTAGAATTTAAAATGAAAAGTAAGGGAGGGGGGGCTCTACTAGAGTACCTGGGCAGCTTTAGATACTGTACCAGGCACGTAGGAGGATTTCCACTTCTGAGCCATGGAAGCAGAAATTTACTTTTCCTTTCCAGATTTAGCTAATACTCAGAAAGGGAATCTAGCACCTGCCTTCCAGATTGGAACACCCTCAAAATTCAGGAGTGCTCAAGCTCATTTTGGGCAGCTGTTACTTCATTTCTCCCAAATCAAATATACTGATCCACTGTAACTTGCTGTAGAAAAAGTAGGATAAAATTGAGCAAGAAATGCTTCCCAGTGGTTATTAGGACGGGAATTGCTATTTTCAACAGCCATTGGCTTTTTTTGTTTTGTTTTTTGTTTTATTTGTTTAAAAGGAAGACAGTGATATTGCATTGGCAAATTCCCCGTAGAAACAAAGAGTGGAACAAAAGAATAATAAAGGCACTTCAACTTTTCCTCATTCATGTAGAACAGTCTTATAATATGCATCCAGATATCCTTCAATCACACAAGCTGAAAATTGTTCCACTTTACTGCAGTTCTGTAACCATATGGGAACCAATCCTGTCTGTGTTCTGTGCACATCCAAAATTCCTACTGAATGACCTGCCCTGGGACCGAGTTACCAGTGACCCAGGGCTGGGGCGGCAGGAGGGTGCAGTTGGGGTGGGAGAGCCCAGGGCGGGGATGGCAGGTGGGTGCGGGGGGGGAGACCAGGGCTGGGGTGGGGGGTAGCCACATTTTTTTTTGCTTGGGGCGGCAAAAAACCTAGAGCCGGCCCTGCACATGGGGGTGTTGTGAGGATAAATACATTAAAGATTGTGAGGTGCTCAGACACTAGCATATTGGGGCCACACAAGTTCCTAAGCTCGATAGATTTGAACTCTAGGTTGAAGTCTTAAGTGGGACTGAAGTTGTGCAAAGACCCCCAGTTAGCGCACTGCAGACAGGTGAATTTCACTCAACATGTAGTTCTCAACTAAACTTCGTTTTCTTATTGGTTGCAATGTAATTCTTGTCTGTTTGACATACCACAAATCAAAGTTAATTTGCTGACACTGTGCTCTTTCTTTTTTATGTACATGTAGGTTTCTTCACTGCAGCTGACCCATTTTAAATAGCTCAAGAATAATCCAATTATGAAATATTTATGAACCCAAAATTCTCAAGTAAACCTGAAGTGTTGTATTGTGCCATTTAACTACTTTGTCTTCTGCCTGTTGTGTAATTCTAGACTATATGACAACTGAACAATCAAAACTAATTTAGTGTGTAATTTATGCTTTGTTTTCTGAGCTATCGTGAAACCTTTCATAATTCATATGATCTTTGTTCATTGTGTAGTATGCCTTCACAAATATCACACTAAAAATGCTAAAAACAAATATAACCATAATATAACAGAATCATAGAAATTAGAATTGGAAGTGATCTATTAGGTCATTTAGAGATCACATCCCCCATACTGCAGGAATTTTCCCTATCATACATTTTTTAATGTGTTGGATGTCTGCTACATTCTGAATCTGTGTATGGTTGATTGTCCAATTTGAAAGTGAGATCTTGGGGCAAATATTAGCCAGCCAGTAATTAATCCCACCTAGTGGCAAAGATTATAGAATCATAGAATATCAGGGTTGGAAGGGACCTTAGGAGGGCATCTAGTCCAACCCCCTGCTTAAAGCAGGACCAATCCCCAATTTTTGCCCCAGATCCCTAAATGGCCCCCTCAAGGATTGAACTCACAACCCTGGGTTTAGCAGGCCAATGCTCAAACCACTGAGCTATCTCTCTCCCCCATTAAAACCATGATGCAGTAAGAATGACAAAGATTTTAGGCTTGCTGAATCTCTGACTCCACTGTAATCATTCCATAGCAGAGACAGCCAAGTAAAAGAATCTTCTGGTTATGTGTCCCAAGTAACAAGAGACCTCTATCATATTTCAAGGAGAAATACTGCGGTCTAGAAGAACCCTGAATCTGCTGGACCCAGAATCACTTTTCTGACGTCCACTTTTGGAGAGCAGACTTGGTCACAAGACACTAGGGCATTTGTTAAGTGGGCTGGTCCTTTCCTTGGATCTCTGAGCCAGTTTTCTCCCAGTTACATGCATGTATGCTAAGCACCTGCTCTTCAGAACATTGCTATATCCTTACAGCTTGTGAGGCCTCAAGCAACTCACAAGAGGAAAACAGTGCTTACCTGAAATTTGCCAGGTGAGGCTGCTCAGCTGTGAAAGCAGCATCAATTGCAGGTACAACATGCCTCTCTGCACTACTGGTTCCTTGGAGGACTCCTTTGGTCAACAACTGTGAAGACTCACAAACCTGAGGCTTTCCTTCTTCTACAACCCCACAAGAATCAAAAACAATTCAAGAGGGAAAGCATGTAGCTTATTCCAGTGATGGTGGGAGAGGGGAAGCAGGTAGATTTTGTGGGAGAGTGGACTTCACAGAAGTTATGTATGAGTGTGCACAATATCTTTAAAACAATTTAAATAGAACTTGGTGAGTTCTCTGAGGGGTGTTGCCCAAGCTACATGAGTCTCCCTTTTGGTAGTGCCCACAAACAGGGCTAATTTTCTCTTGCCTGAAGTTGTTGGAGAGAGGCACATGGGTGTTACAAGTTAGAGGGGACCTGAGATTTATGGCCAGATGGACAACAAACAAATCCCTCATCAGATTCCTCCTCAAGGACTATGGAGAATATTTCCTGAAGTTTTGGTTTGTTTTCTTTGGGATTAAGAGACCTATAGAGAATGGGAGGATGAGAGGGGCCTTGATTTTAAGTTCCTGATTGCCTCCATAGGTGATGCAAACTTTGATTTACATCTGAGATGTCATCTGTGACTAATTGGGGGGAATGTAGTAAAGTCCAGACTACGTGATCTTTGGAATTCAGAGATGTTAATTGCAACACTTCCTTTAGTGGTGGCTCTGTCATTGCCTTCCAAGGAGAGCTATGATCAGCCATAAGTTTGGCAGGAATTCCCAGCCACTCTTTAGCTGTAAATGAGGATGGGAGAGTGACTCATTGCTCATTAGACAAAATATAAAGAAGTATTTGGGCTTTGTACCAAGAACCAGTGAAGCAGCAGAGTCTTCCTGCAACCTATAAGCAACTTGCAGCAGGTCCATGTCTACTACTTCCCAGCCAATGGGAGTGCAGAGCCAGTGCTTGGGGTGGGGGCAGCATGCAGAACCCCATGCCTCCCGCCTAGGAGCCAGACCTGCTGCTGGCCACTTCTGGGGTGCAGGGCGGTGTCAGAACAGGTAGGGACTAGCCTGCTTTAGCCAGGCAGCAGCGCCAACATGACTTTTAACGGCCCAGTCGGCGGTGCTGACCAGAGCCGCTGAGACCCAGTGCCTTACATTCTGCGATCCAGCACTGGCAGTCTTTCTTTCATGGCCCTGAACACGCCATTCCTCCAGCGGCTGGTAGGGGAACCTGGGCCCGCCCTCTACTCCAGGTTCCAGTCTATGGACCCTATTTCTAGCAATGGTGGCCTGTTCACTCCTAGGCCATGTTGCTGTTCCCCTGGACTCCTTCCTACATACTCCTACTTCTCAACTCTATCTTCTGCCCCCCCCCCTCTGGGTTTACCAGCCCAAACGCCTTCCTCCCAGGGAGTAACTGCAGGCTACCTGGCACGGTAGCCCCAAACATACCTCCCTTCTCCCAGAAAATGACTGCAGCCCTTTTCCTATGCCAATTTCCTGTCTTTATTCCAGCTCTGCCTGTTCTTTCTCAGCTGGGCTACATCCCGAAGCAGTCTTTCCATCGCTGGCTCTCACTCAAGCTAATTGCCCCCCCTTCTCAGAATCATTAATCTTTTCAAGGTCAGTATGGAGTGAACAGCCCATCACAGTGTGCCATGTTAATTTTGTAGACACAAGGTGGGTGAGGTAATATCTTTTATTTGACTAAATTCTGTTGCTGAGAGAGACAAGCTTTTGAGCTTATGCAGAAGGTCTGAAGAAGAACTCTGTGTAAACTCAAATGCTTGTCTCTAACCAACAGAAAATGGTTCAATAAAATATATTACATCACCCACCTTGTCTCTCCAATATCCTGGGACCAAGAAGACTACAACAACAGTGTGTGTTAATTTTATATCATTCAAGTTTTTTAATCAAAATGCCATGCAGTACTAAGTCAAACATCTTACAAAAGTCGAATTATATTACATCATCACAAGCTTTGCTGCTGAGCCCCTAGCCTGCAAGGAGGATCAGCAACACCCCTTCTCTCCCTATTCTTAAAGTTATAGCATGTAAGTCCAACACAGTTCTCAGTACAACACATTATCAACTCTAGGAATCAGCCATAATCTTTTCCCCATGCACTGAATGGAATACCTAGTTGGTCAGCTGTATGGTTTTCAGGGGATTGAATAATCTTCCTGAATAGAATCTCTGTTGCTCATTCTCTTCCCAACAGTGGAATTGAAGTGGTTAGCAGTGGAATTGAAGTGGTTTCTCTGCCTTATGAATCTACTGCAGTTCCCCCCACTAGATAAGTTTCTCCTTAAGTGTCCAACTTTAAAAAATTCACTGTGGTCAGAAGCGAAAGTCTAAATTTGGGCATCTAAGTCCATATTTAGACATCCTAATAAATTGCATGATTTTCAGAGGCGCTCAACACCCATATCTTCCCATTAAATCAATAGATTTAGGTGCCTGTCGGGGGGGTTGAACTCCAAACCTGGCAGTAGCACCCAGTGGTGACAGCCAATGGCCGTATCGCCCAGTGGTAAGAGTCAGTGGCCTGCATAGGGGAACCTGGGCCCTCCCTGCTCCACCAGGTTCCAGTCCAGGACCCTATGAATAATAGCTCATATATGTGACCAAGGGGCTCCCTTTCACCTGTTCCCTTTCACCTGTTCCATGGGCCACTTCCTACCCTGGCTTTGGTACCTCTGTCAGTGTGACCAGTCTGTTTCTGGATTCCCGCTGGAGTTCTTTCTGATCATGTTCTAGAAGGTCTTCCTCTATCAGTGGTGGTCTGTCATTCCTCCCAGCGCACATGGGGTGAAAGGCCTGTGGTGGCTCAGCAGGGGGACGAGTCCTGGCAGTTTCTCTGTAGGAGCCTGCAGCACACAACTACCTCCACCCCTCGCTCTGTCCACCCAGACTGACCTGAGCTGCTCCCTTTCGAACCCCACCTCCAGTGTGATCATGCCCAGCAGGTGTAGCTGGGTGGCCCCAAAACTATTCTGCAACCCACAGTTCACCAGTGTGGGGCTCGTACATCCCATCCCTGTACCCACTTTGGAAAATGTTGGTGTATGTCCCTAGTTTTCAGAAAATATCATACTAAAATCAGTGAATTATTTGTTTTGTATTACCACTCTTCTGTTTTTCTTGGTAGTGAATTTGTGTCTAGAGGAAGTAAGGTTTCTTGCTGAAAAAACCAAGACAATTTCATTAATTCTAAAATTAATCAGATAGGCGATTCATTATAGTAATATATCTGGCTGTGAAAAATAGTGATTTATCATGTGAGAGAAAAAATTACATAATCATAAAAGTCATCAAATTTTATTTCATATGATTTAGTACTGAATGCATACTTTTACATTCTGAGATATGATAACCGCTAATTCATGGTTCTGATTGCAATCAAGGTCCATTATTTCTCTGTATCTGATGGTCTTCATTAATGTTTCACAACAGGTTTTGAGCTAGAGTACCTGGCTGCTGCAGCCCAAAATCAACGTCCAAATCTGTTTTTATAGACAAAGATAGTGAAACCTTCTTAATAAATGAAACTCATATGATCAATCCCCACTGCTTTAACTTCATTTTTACCCAGGATCTTATCGTGTTAATCTCAGCAATTCTGGAAGGACTAGCGAACAAACAAATAATTTGTCTCATTTCTCTCACTTAAATCCTTTGATCTCTCTAACTAAATTTCCAGGATAGATGATTCACTGACTGATCTCTTTATCTGTGGCATCTCTCTATAGGTACACCATAATCATCTCTCAAAAGTCATATTTTGAACTCTCTCTTTAAATATCTATCTATCCAATGTTTTTGATGTTTAACCAAGGCCCTTATATGTAATGGTGATATTTTGCTGAACAACAATATTTTATTCCTTCTAATTATCTTACTCTGCATTTATCATAGTCTAATTTTGGTTAATGTAATAAACCAAATTAATATCCCCAAAAGATTTAGTGTTTTGTTGTGACTTGTTTTACTAAACACCAATTTGAGTCACAGCTTTGAACAACAGCTAAAGGAATAACACATGACAAGACATATACATTAATGACATATAAATATTTCCCTAATAGGTATTTATTGTTGAGAAATAAATTGCTAAAATTGAATGTCCCTAAGACACAAAGAGCCTGATTCTGATCTCAGTTATACCAGTATAAAACCAGTGAAGGAGAGATCAGAATCAACAATTTTCCCCTATATAGTCTATCATAATCACTCAGGATTGGGTTGTGCTAGGCAAGCATAGGCCTCTGTTTGGAGCAATGCAGAACCACATCTCCCCATGGGATTTCAAAGAGGCTTTTTGCCTCCAGAGGCACCTTGCCAACTGGAGCCTCCTGGGGAGGATGCATACTGAACATCTCTTAAGCTGATACATATTGCTACCCGTTCTTACACACACACATAGCTCACTGACCCGATTAAATATCTCTTCGCAATTCCCTTTGAGATGGGATGGATTAAATCCCATAGGGCAGTTGTGCCTAAATAATTTTATTGGGCTAGAGCACAGCTGAAGAATCAAATTAGCTAGCATGTCATGACCATGTCACTATAGACAAGGACAAGTCAAATTCACCACGGTATCAGCTAGTCATAATTAAACCCTAGTCCTACAGAGTTCATCCATGACTAGATGACATGATGCTAAACGTGATTTGTCCTTGACTATACTGACTGTGAAAACATGGTTGCATCATGTTAAGTAACTGGTTTCTGCAGTCAGGCTCTAACAAGATAAAATGTTTTCTTGAAGGGATCAGTCCTGCTTGCAAAGGAAATGAGTAGGTACTATTTCTACACATGGAGCTTCTTGGAGAGTGGCCATTTGTGCTATTCTGCCCCTTCTGCATCTGTGCAAGATTAGGGCAATATTTACCCCTAGTTAACTCACTGTAATTAATTTCTGACCAAGTTCCAGTTTTTTCTTAGAAAACATTTTTGAGAGGACTTGTGGTCAGTATCATCTCTAGAGCTGGTTGGGAATTGTTAAAGAAATTTGGGGGTCAAAAAATGCCAATTTGTCAAAACCAAAAAAGTGTCTGTGAAACAGGGCCAGTTTCCACAAATCTTCTAACTGAAGAAGTTGGAAAATAAATTAAAATAGTCAAAACATTTTTGCATTTTCAAAACCCCCCAAAAAATAAAAATCTGTGTTTCTGGTTCAAAACAACTTTAGAAATTTAAGCTGATTAAACTGAAAAAGTTTTCAAAAAGGAAAAAGGTGAAATGCAAATGAAATGTTTCACAATTATTTAAGCCAGATGTTGTGATTGACCTGAACCAAAACATTTTTCAGTTTTTCCCATTCACAAACGTTTTAGACACTGATTCTTTGTTCTGATTTGGGACCATAAACATTTTTGAATTCTTAAAATATTTGCAGGATGGAAAAACATTTCCTGACCAGCTTCAATTAAATCCTTCGTCTATATAATAAGAACTTGCTAGTCCTACCATCTTCTTTACACTGATTGGAGAATAGAATCATAGAAGTGTAGAACTGGAAGGGACCTTGACATGGCAACTAATCCAGTCCTCCTGAACTCATGGCAGGACTAAGTATTATTTAGACCATCCCTGACAGGTGTTTGTCTAACCTGCTCTTAAAAATATCCAGTGATGGAGATTCTGCAACTTCCATGGGCAATTTATTTCAGTGCTTAACCACCCTGACAATTACGTAGTTTTTCCTAATGTCCAACCTAAACTGCCCTTACTGAAATTTAAGCCCATTGCTTCTTGACTTATCCTCAGAGGTTAAGGAGAATAATTTTACTTCCTCCTCCATGAAACAACCTTTTATGTACATGAAAACTGTCACCATGTCCCCTCTCAGTCTTCTCTTCTCCTGACTAAACAACCCCAGCTTTTTCAATCTTTCCTTACAGATCATGTTCTCCAGACCTTTACTCATTTGTGTTACTCTTGTCTGGACTTTCTCCAATTTGTCAATATCATTCCTGAAATGTGACATCCAGAACTGGACACAATACTGCAGTGGAGGTCTAATCACTGTGCAGTAGAGCGTAAGAATTACTTCTCGTGTCTTGCTTACAACACTCCTCCCAGAATGATGTTTGCTTTATTTGAAACAGTGTTGCACTGTTGACTCATATTTAGTTTGTGATCCACTATGATCCCCAGATCCATTTCTGCAGTACTCCTTCCTAGGCAGTCATTTCCCATTTTGTATGTGTGCAGCTGATTGTTCCTTCCTAATTGCAGTACTTTGCATTTGTCCTTATTGAATTTCATCCTGTTTCCTTCAGACCATTTTTTCAGTTGGTCCAGATCATTTTGAAATGTAATCCTATCCTCCAAAGCACTTGCAACTCTTCCCAGCTTGGTATCATGTCAAAACTTTATAAGTGTATGCTCTATGCCATTATCTAAATCACGGATGAAGATATTGAACAGAACTGGACCCAGAACTGATCCCTACATTCAATATGCCCTTCCAATTTGACTGTGAACAACTCATAACTACTATCTGGGAATGGTTTTCCAACCAGTTATGCACCACCTTATAATAACTCCATCTAGGTTGTGTTTCCCTAGCTTGTTTATGAGGTCATGCAAGACAGTATCAAAAGCCTTACTAAAGTCAAAATATACCACATCTATGGCTTCTCCCCCTGTCCACAAGGTTTGTTATCCTGTCAAAGAAAGCCATTAGGTTGTTTACATGATTTGTTATTGATAAATCCATGATGACTGTTAATTATCATCTTATTATCTTCTAGACGTTTTCAAATTGTTTGCTTAATTATTTGCTCCCTTATCTTTCCAGGTACTGAAGTTAAGTTGAATGGTGTGTAATTCCCCGGGTTGTCCTTATATCCCTTTTTATAGATCAACACTATATTTGGCCTCTTCCAGTCCTCTGGAATCTCTCCAGTCTTCCATGACTTTTCAAAGATAATCACTAATGGCTCAGATATCTCCTCAGTCAGCTCTTTGAGCATTCTAGGACAGTGGTTCTCAAACTGTTAGTCGGGATCCTAAAGTGGGTTGCAACCCCGTTTTAATGGCGTCGCCAGGACTGTCGTTAAAGTTGCTGGGACCCAGGGCTGAAACTAAAGTCCAAGCCCCACTGCCCAGGGCTAAAGCCCTCGAGCTTCGACATCCAGGCTTTGGTCCCCCTACCTGGGGTCTTGTAGTAATTTTTGTTGTCAGATGGGGATGCAATGAAGTTTGAGAAATCCTGTTCTAGGATATATTTCATCAGGCCCTGGTGACTTGATGTCTAACTTGTCTAAATAATTTTTGGCCTGTTCTTTCCCTATTTTAGCCTCTGATCCGACCTCATTTTCACTGACATTCACTATGTCAACTGACCAATCACTACTAACCTTTTCGGTGAAAACTACAACAAAAAAGCCATTTAACAATTCTGCCATTTCCACATTTTCTGCTATTGTTTTCCCCCCCTCGTTGAGTAATGGGCCTACCCTGTCCTTGGTCTTCCTCTTGCTTCTAATGTATTTATAGGATAGTTTCTTGTTACCCTTTATGTCTCTAGATAGTTTAATTTCATGTGGTGCCTTGGCCTTTCTAATTTTGTCCCAACATACTTGTGTTATTTGTTTATATTCATCCTTTATAATTTGACCTAGTTTCCACTTTTTATAGGACTCTTTTTTGAGTTTCAGATCATGGAAGATCTCCTGGTTAAGCCAGGGTGATCTTTTGCCATACGTCTTCTCTTTCCTACGCAGTGAATAGTTTGCTCTTGTGCCCTTACTATGTCTCTGAAAAACTGCCAATTCTCTTGAACTGTTTTTCCCCTGAGACTTGATTTCCATGGAATCTTACCGACCAACTCCTTGATTTTGCTAAAATCTGCCTTCTTGAAATCCATTATCTTTATTGTGCTGTTTTCCCTCCTCCCATTCTTTAGAACTGTGAACTCTACCATTTCATGATCACTTTCACCTAAGCCACCTTCCATTTTCAAATTTTCAACCAGTTCTTTCCTATTTGTCAAAATCAAATCTAGAACAGCCTTTCCCCTAGCAGCTTTCTCCACCTTTTGAACTAAAAAATCCAACTCAGTTATGGGAAAGTTGAATTTCAATCTATTCAAGCTAAGTAGCTTTTGTTTCAGTCTCTTTTTCTCTTTCAGAGACCAAAATTCTTCCTAAGATTTTGTTCAGTAAAGGAGTCAGCCTAATTCTATATGTTCCAATAATTCTGAAGAAACTGAATGGAGAGGTGGATGTGATGATTGTTTTGCCGTCCCTGTTAGTTTTCTTCTCTACAGATTCTCAATGGAAATTCCATTCTCAAAGGAAATCAAATATCAAATTGTATCGACTATCCTCTTTGCCAGACAGTAGAAGTTGAAAGCTTTGGTAATAAAGAACAGTTTTCAAAATGCTGGGTGTAGATCTGGTAATGATTCAACCAGAACCCTCTTGGTAACTTCTGATTTCTACATTTAAGGACATTTGAAATCAATTACTACTTTGACAAGGAATTTCCAGAGATGTCTCTTTGAAAACTGAACAATAATCAATTCATCTATTTCAACCATATTTTTATGACTATTTTCTTCCTCTATTTTCTTAGATGCCCACTTTAACATTCATTCTTCCAAAGCCCTTCTTTTGTAAAACTGAGCTCTATTGACTAAGATGGTAATATTCAAATCAAGCCCAAACAACACAGAAAGAGCAACACACATTAAGTTTCATACAAAAAATCATAGTTATCTACATTTTGCTATGGAAATGCAATTAATAATAAACAAAACTGATCAAACTGTCAATTTCTTGGCTATTCATAACACCAGTGAAAAGGCAAATCTGATACTGCAAACTTTTCTATGCCTATGTTTAGCTAGAACCAGAGACAAATTCCTGTATCTTCTCAGATAATATCATGATTGAAATAATAAGTGTCTGCAGATGAGCGAAGAACATATTATAGCTGTGCATAAGAAAAGGAGAGAGTTTATAGAGGAGTTGAAATTGAATCTAAGCATCACCCTGTAATGGTAGAAGTACCATGAAATTGGGCAACTAAAAGCAAGCTGAGAAAACATCACTACAGGACTTAGAAAAGGAGGCTCAGTTAAGGCTGGTGATAGGAAGATAATTTACTTGCTCACTGCTCAGACTAAGGCCTTGGCTACACTTGCAAGTTAGAGCACATTAAATCAGTCTGGGGCACACTAACTCCTGAGGTGTCCACACTGGCAAGGCACTGAGAGCGCCTGGACTATGCAGTTGGAGCTCTCCTGGTAATCACAGGCGCCAACTTCTGGCGGCGCTGGTGGGGGCTGACGCCCGATGCCGGGCGACGTGGCTGGGCCCCACCCCTGACGCCGGGCGACGCGGCGGGGCCCCGACGCCGACGCGGCGGGGCCCCGACGCCGACGCAACGTCGCCCGGTGTTGGGGGCAGGGCCCCGGAACGTCTCCCGGTGGTGAGGTGAGCTGGGCGCGGGCCCCGGTCTGGCAGGGAGCTGGGCACGGGCCCCGGGGCTGGCAGGGAGCTGCTGGTGGGTGCTGAGCACCCACCAGTTTTTCCCTGTGGGTGTTCCAGCCCCGGAGCACCCACGGAGTCAGCGCCTATGCTGGTAATCCACCACCACGAGAAGCATAGAGCTTGCTGCACCCTGGCTGAAACGCTAGGGTGTCAGTGTGGATGACATGTTGCATTACTGCGCTGTGATTGGCCTCCAGAAATGTCCCATAATCCCTTGAAGTCAAGTGGCCACTCTGGTCATTGTTTTGAACTCGGCTGCAGGCATGCGGATATCCCCTTTCAAAACTCTGTTTCTGACAGCCGGCATGCTTATCTGCTCCAGGACAAAGCAAACCACTACTGTGGAATGTTCCTGCTACAGTGGCAGGCGTGTGTGTGTGTGTGTGTGTGTGTGTGTGAGTGAGACGGGGGTGGAGGCTGATGTTGGGGTTTCCCACTTCCCCCTGCCACTGTCTGAACTTACAAGACAACATGCTGACACACTCTGTCCCCCAAAACACACAGTCTCTCCCCCCACATACACACAATACACTCCCTGTCACACTCCACTCCCCCCCCCATTTGAAAAGCACGCTGCAGCCACTTGCACACTGGGATAGCTACCACAATGCACTGCCCTCTGTGGCGTTGCAAGAACTGCTAATGTGGCTACGCCACTGCGCTTGCAGCTGACAGTGTGAACACACGGCAGCATTTTCCCTGCTGCGGTCTCTGAGGGCTGGTTTATTTCCAGGCACTCTACATCTGCAAGTGTAGTCATGCCCTAAGAAAGGGGATATAGTGAGACTGTGTAATCTTACTAGAAAGCTATATCAGAATAGCTGGAGAAAGGGAAGAACACCGTGGAAGTGGCTTGAACTAGCGCCTGATTCAGTGCCCATTGACATCAATACAAAACTTCACACAAACTTCAGTGACCTTTAGATTAGCGGTTCCCCCCTCCCCCATCCCTGTCCCCGAAAGTAGTGATGTACTTGAGCTATACAATTTGGATTGGGATCTAGATTTTGAATCTCCAGGAGTTTGGGATGTTCAGCTCAGGAGATTTAGTCAGGATTGTTACAGAGATAACAGCCAGCTATAAAATCCATATCCAGAGCTAGGTTGTTTCATATCTGTGGGGCCTTTCTCTCCATGTAATATTACTTTCCCTAATGAGAGAGGTCATTTAATCCATCCATTACCTGGAGCAAGAATTTGTGAAGCCACTCTAAGAACACTATTAACTCAGGATTAAAAACACAGATAGCGGGTATATTCATTTAACTTCCTTAGAGAAATATAAAACTATGAGTAACTGATTTAGTCGAAATGATAGGGAGAGATGATGTTAAGGGATGGAGAGAAGGGGGATGGAAACACAGGGAGGCAATGATGGCAATTGTAGCAGGGCATCGGGCAATTGTGAGTGATTTGGAGGTTATAGTCTAACAAAGAACAGGAATAAAGACTTAATGAGCATAAGTGAAAACTGAAATATCCAGCAAGATGTTCTAAGAACTGGTGACAGAGCAGATCCATTAACTACGGAGGGAGGAAGGGTTAACCAAGAATGCTTTTAAAATGGCTGAGATAGCAACTCCCATTTAAAATCCATCTTTCGCAGGAAAAAGAAGAGGTTTGAGCAATACAGAACTAAAGAAGACCTTGTCAGATAGCTATAGATAAAAATCAAGCAAGGAAATATCTGGAAAAGATATTTATAAATGAATCAGTAGATCTGGTTGGCATGCATGCTTGAAGTTTAAAATAATTAATTCACAGACTTACTGAACCACTGCCAATTTATTTTGAAGAGTAATGGAGGACTGGATACATACCAGGAGAATGTGGGGGAAATAATGTAAATGTAGGAGGGGGAAACTAGTGCTCATATGGTGCCAGCCTTGAATGATCTGTTTTCCATTAATTTTTACTTCAGTCCCTAGTAAAATAATAGAACCAATATTATGATATAAAAATAAACATCTAACGGATACCAGACTCATAGCACCGAGCAAGCATAGATTTAAAAACAAATAATCTTGTCAGACAAATATGATTGCTTTTTTGTTAGAGGGCAAATACAATGGATGGAGAGAACACAGTTGATGAAATGTGTGTGGGAGAGTTTCATGAATGCGTAGATTCCGAGGCCAGAAGGGAGCATTGTGATCATGTAGTCTGACTTCCTGTATAACGTGGGCCATAGAACTTTCCCAAAATTATCCCTAGAGCATATGTCTTTTAGAAAAACATCCAATCTTGATTTTAAAATAGCCCATCCATCCCTAGATAAAAAATCACCACGACCCTGGATAAATTGTTGCAATGATTAATTACCCTCTCTGTTAAAAATGTTCACCTTATTTCCAGTCTGAATTTGTCTATCTACAAATTCCACCCATTAGATCATATTATACCTTTCTCCGCTAGATTAAAGAGCCCATTATCAAATATTTGTTCCCCCTGTAGGTTCTTAGATTAAAATCAAGTCACCCTTTAACCTTCTCTCTGTTAAACTAAATAGATTGAGCTCAAGTCTACCATCTTAAAGCAGGTTTTTTAATCCTTTAATCATTTCCCTGGATCTTCTCTGAATCCCCTCCAGTTTACCAACATTCTCCTTGTCATGTATTGTCTTGTCTCATATATTCTGTAGAGATATGGAAGACAGGGTAAACAGTAGAGCTGGGTGAAATTTTGTAGCCGAAATTTTTTTCCAAAGGAAGATCATGTGCAGGTCAAGTGAAACATTTCTTGGATTTGTGTTAAATTCAGTGACTTGTTTGGTTAGGAAAATAAATCTGAAAAAATCTAAACATTTTGATTTGACCTTTTTGAAATGAAATGTTTGATTTTTCAGTTTGAAAATTTACTTAATTTTTTTTTTAAAGTCAAACATTTTTAAAAGCTCAAAAATAAAACAAAACATTTTGTTCAAACCAAAACAAATGTTTGGGTATTTTTACTTTTTAGTTCACCAAAAAAAGAAGTTTTAAATTGATTTTTTTTCAGTTTCTTGGAATGGCCAGCAAACCAAAAAATCAATTAGTTACACAGCTCTAGTAAAGAGCTGTAACACTTCAGTTACATCAACAGATGATACTAAATAAAGACAGAGATTTAATAGAAAGGAGACATTTCATCCGTTGATCTCCTCTTGCTCCTGCAGAAGGACATGGGGCGTCCATGTTTGAAATGGCATATCAGGACAATGAGCATACTATATGTACTGTCCCACCTGGAAAACAGCAAAGAATCTGCTTGAGGTTGTATTAGCTTTGACCCGCAGTTCATTCATCCAATGGAACCCACTTTTTGTACATGTTTCAGACCAGGGAATGCCTGCAAGTGTTCTAGCACAGAGATTCTGTGTCCGCTGGCAGAAGCCAAGATCCTCACAGATCTTTGTTTTGAGGGTGCTGAGGATTTCATTGTCACCTATGGAATGATCAGATGGCAACTCTGCAAGAGGAACCAATACTGTATCTTATGGGGACTACTTGGTGTAGCCAAGGATAGATAGGCTGCACTGCTCATGGTCAGAGAATAACAACATGTGATTAGATTGGAAAAATGAAAGAGAAGGACTTCACTCTATGAGCAGTGATGTACACGAGTGATTTTACTCCTGGGAGTTGTCCTATTGAATTCAGTGGGGTTAGTTGTGAGTAAAATTATTCATGTGTTTAAGTGTTTGCAGGATTACTGTGCATGTAAGAAAAAATACACATGTATTGAACAGTCATTCAATGGAGGCTTCACATCTGGAAACAATACGAATAGAAATAGATATGTGCTAGGAGTCAACAGGATAGATCTAAGTTATAATCAGCTATATGCATGTTAAGTATAATTTATAAGTAGTTGCTTATCCTTGCAGTTGATTCATGAAGAAGGATTAAGAGGCAAATGCTGAACCTATATCCACAGGTGCAGAGATCATCTGGCAATGGACTCTATGCACCTCCAGTGTGCAAGGGGAGGCAGAGTTTGGGGGTGATATATAAAGGGAACTCCATGTGCAGCCATGCATATGTGTCATTTAGGGACAGGGACAGAGACTCTACAAATAGAGACTCTCCTTTAGTCTTCTCCCTTACATAAGGGGCGTCCACCTAAATCAATTAATTAATGGAGTAACCTCCCTGCAGTGGCTCAGAAGTGGCCGCTTCATGGTATTGGGGATCTTCATGAAGATCCCCCAGTGCCTACCTGACATGTTCAAGCTAGGTTCTGGGCTAGGTCCAAAAGTGTAAAATGTGCATGAGGAGGACATAACAAGTATCTACAATGATCTGAAAGGAGTAAATTGTAATGGTGGAGAAGAATTGTTTGGAGTGGTAATAGCTGGAAGCAATAGCACAAAGTTAGGAAAAGTAACAATGAGGCTGTACTGTATATGGAAAAAGAACTTCTTGACAGTGAGCCCTGTTATGCTGTGGAATATTTCCCAGTCCCAGAATAGCTTGGACATTTCAAAGATGGCTGGAAAAAGACTTAGGAAGTATACCATAAGGAATACTACTACATTGCCAGGGAAATGGGCTAGAATATCCAATAGGTCTGTTCCTTCTCTAGCTTCTATGATTTTTAATATAAATAGTCTGACATCTCCAGGAGATGATTCCATCTGATGCAATGAAAATAAGGAAGAGTTCTGAATTTGGGACTAAATCCACAGCTAATGTAAAATGACTTCAACTGATTTCAGTGGAACTATGCTGGCTTACAACAAATCTCTCTTAAAACGTCCCTCTTCTCTTCTGTGATGTCAATTCTTAGCCCTAGTCAAAGAATTACCTCAAAATTTTGAACCCCACTCTCACTTTTGGAAGAATTAATTCACTCTGGTAAAGCAATGTAATTTCAATCTGCTGCGTATGTGGAAATGTATTTTGAAACTAAATGTGTCCTGTAGCACTGGCCTTTTTCTGTGTCAGATTATGTATAGATTTTCTTAGCATTAGGCTGTCACTTCAGAAAGCAGTGTGTTTCTCAGTCCAATTGGCCTGGCATAACTTAAACAAGAGGTAGCTATTGCTACCATATGCAGCTGTATTACAGAACAGTGGGGCTTTCAGAAAGATGTATTTCTTCACCAGACAGGAACTGCACACAGCCAGGCATTGATAACTGTACAGCTGGGATCTGACGGCATTATTCAATGGAACTGAGTCAGCGCATCTACCCAGGCATGAAAAAGAGAAGAACTGTGTTTTAATCCCGTGACAGAACACAGTAAATTATCAAAGAAAATAAAAGGCTGGTGACAATATGCTGTTGTGTTAAAGCCTTCAGAATTGAAAGCTTGAACTTCTTTCTACTGCACATTGTGACTAAAGGTGGGAAGTAAAAAACATTTGGAGCACGGTCTTAGAGCAAGTTTAAGAAATTAGAGGAACCCAGTCTGAATGCAGATGTGATGCTACAAAAGTGCTCTCTGAAGGGTTCTGCCCATTATAAAATGAGATCAAAATGCAAAGTTTAGATCCAGATTCATATCCAGATCCAAACTTTCCCAAAATTTGATGGTTTTTGGAGCTGGGATTTGGTTTAGGGACATCTCTAATATAAATGTTTGGTAGAGTATTTTTTTGGGAAGGTGGGAAGTATCAGATTTTTGTCACTGCACTAGTCTTTATTTTTATGCTATGACAAGTTATATGGTACCATATACCTTCCCATATCATGTATATTGGGAGGAGTAACAAACCCAAAGATGAATGCTTTCAAACGTCCAAGAATGACAGGTATCAATTATAAATGCACCATATGAAGTTATGATTTTTCTGATGTGAGCATGTGTTTGTGTTTATATTATATATGTACACACACATATACATATATATACACACTACACACACACAAATATATAGATGTATTTTTTCTAAATAAACTTTCAAAAGAAACTAATTTAATTTAAAAATATTAAAATATTAAAAACTAAAAAAATAAAATCCACAGTATTACTCAAATGTGGCGCATCATTCCTAATGTGCCTTGTATTAGTCTGGGTCACTACTACAGAATATTGTCCCCCCCCCCTTTTTTTTTTTCTTATAAGCAGGATTTTTTACATAAAAATAGCAATTACCAATATCTAGCACAAGTAAAGTACTGGTAACATGAAATATATTTTGTCTTAACGGAATGAATTTTAAATGAATAATTACAAGAAAATTTGGGGTCCAGTTTGCTAGTGTAAATGGATAAAATTTCACTAAAGTCAATAGGGCTACAGCAGAAAATGCACACCAGCAGACAATATGCACTCAAATTTCAAGGCCACTGTCTATGGAATTATGGTTCTCTAAATCAGAAGAATAAATGCAACTGTTGGACCCTTTGCCCTGAAATATGTAGCTGATTTTTTAATATTATTTAACAAACTACAGTACTTCAGTTGGTTGAAGTGTTACAATTCTTGTAAATGTCCACGGCTACTATACACTGCCTTGTGTTTCCATTTTTTTAAAAGAGGAGGGGACTCTATAAAAAGAAAGGTGAAGGTTTAAAAATCAACATATCTAACTACTCTGTGTCTGTGTCTTTCCCAGGTATTTCTAACGTGCCCTTTGGATTCCAGATGATTTCAGGTAGGGCTAACTAGTGTCTGCCTGTGCAATTAAGCTCTTCACTCTCAGGCACACCAAGGACTAAAGAAATTTGAGAGGCCTAGAAATAGTTTGACAAATAGAAGTTGTAAAGTACAGTATAGCCAATTCTTCTGAATGTGTCATGAGTCTCATGATAGATATTTGGTGTTTTACATAAAACTACCCTGACTGCTGGAGTTAGGCAATTACATGAGATTTTCAGTTTTTATCTACAAGAAAATATGTTGCTAGCCATCATGGTTACAGAGAAAAGCTTGAAACGGTGACCATAAAGGCTCTGACACCAGTAGGCAAATAAAAAGAATTCCACACCATAGCCAGAACAGCATAGTGGACTGCAGCAGCTAAAAGGTCATGGAGAAGTCTTTACTGCTGCTGGTTTTTTTGACTGGCAGGTGGCACAAGGAAGGGATGCTGTTAATTTCTGGAGGATCCAGGAGATAGGAGAAAGAGCTTGTAGAGAGGAAACAGCTTATGAGGAGGAAGCAGGAGGCACGGCAGAAGTAAGGTCATCAAGTGAGGAGGCATATCAAGAGGGCTTACAGATGCTGGATGTGGGCCAGAAGCTCCTGCCAACATGAGACCAATGACCATCTGTACAGGATATTTTCAGTATATCTAGATAGCTCAGATACTTGGTCTGATGTTCCTGGGTTCCAGCCCTGCAAAGATTTGTACACACACTGAACTTTACACACTCTGAGTTGTCCCACTGAAGTCAGAGTTAGATTGTTAAGAGCAGGCACAGAAAATGAAGTCTTTTTTTTTTTTTCATATCAGGCCCTTAGAGTGCCTCAGAACACTGGGGAACCCTGATTGAATATCCATTTATTAGCAAAGAGTTAATAATTTATCCTTTTGCAGTAATGTCAACCATTCTATGATGTATTAACTAACCCAAAGGATGAAAAACTTATTTAGAGATCTCCTTCATTTTTTGTTGTCACATTTCCAAGTACTTAGCTATGGGCATGTACTGTGCAAAATTTACTGAATTTAAATTGCCCTCTATGCACATTACACAATGGCTTTTATATACAAAGTATACTGTTTAGCAAGGGAGAATCGTAAAGGACACATTATAATTTAACATCGGATGCATGAATGTAGCCTATGTTTTTCAGAGAACAAAGACTGACTTTTTGTAGATGTGTATGTTTTATTCATCACTGAATAACTGGGCTAAAAGTGTATAATTTGTAACATTATTGATTTGCAATATGTGCATTTTCACTTTAGTGTTTGGCCACATTCAGTTTGCTTTCTGCCATTGTCTGCTACTCACTCTATTTATAATTAAAGTGAATAAAATTTATTTAATGTACTGTGGCAAAATTGCTGGCACTACTATGAGGGTCCCGCACTCTCTCTTCTTGTGGGGAGTTTTCAGGGCGCCATTTCTTGCCCCTGAACTGGGGTATCAGCTGTCCCACTAGTATCCAAGAGAAGGGGAATGGAGAGGGAGGGACCCAGGCCCGCCCTCTACTCTGGGTCCCAGCCCAGGGGCCCTAGGTTAGTGGGTAAACCACTTGTACTAGTGATACTTTCCCCTGGGCTCCTTCCCTCTCCTGCTTGTGGGGCTTCCCTCTGCACAAGCCAGGTGTCCCTTTACCTAGGGTCTTGGTCTTCTTAGCCCGCCACAGCACTTCTCCAACCTCTCCTCTGCTTTCCTCCAAACTGCTCTCTGCTCCACCACCAAAACACTCTGCTCCAACTCCTTCCTCCTCCTACCCTGTCTGCCTGAAGCAGGGGGTTTTATTAGGTTCCTGAGAGGCCTTAATTGACTGCAGGTGCTCCAATTAACCTGTAGCCACCCTCCCTAGTCTCCAGGGAGCCACGCCTTAATTAGCCTAGGGCTTATATATTTCCCCTCTCACACTCTACTACTGCTGCTCCCTGGCCCTCCTGTATCACAGTACTTACTGTTATGTAGCATTAAGCAGTAGTTATAGTCATAAAACTTCATTTGTGCATTGAAATCATAAGAAGATGTGTAATGTGCCCTAAAAACATTCTCTTTTACACTGCATAAATATAATGAAAGGTACTTTTAAATACATAAAGCACAATGTATTAACAAACATTTATTTTAATGTATAATGACATTGTATATAGCACCCCATTAATATCAATTTCATATGTTCTTTACAACCACTGGTAATGCAAAAAAGGAGTAGTTGCTGAGTCATGATATGGGCTTCAGTGGGAATAAACTGGCTATCAGACTTGAAGAAGAGTTCTGTTTAGCTCAAAAACTTGTCTCTGTCTCGTCCACCAACAGAAATTGGTCCAATCAAAGATATTATCTCACCCACCTTGTCTCTCTAATATTCTGGGACCAGCATATCTACACCACCACTGCAAATATCTTAAAAGCAGCCATCAAAGGGCATGTCTAGCCTTTGAGCTGTGGATACAATTCCCAACTCAGGGAGACATATCCGAGCTAGCTGTGACTGAGTTAGCATGCTCAAAATCTAATTTAGCCACAGCAACATGAGTGGCAGGAGGGGCTAGCCTCCCTGAACATGTGCCTGATGTCTTGGATGGGTACATACGCAAGGCTGCAAGCCCCTCCTGCCACTCATGGCGGCACTCTATTTTTAGGATGCGAGTTCTATCAGAGCCAACACAGGTATGTCTCCTCATTGGGAATTACACCTCCAGCTTAAAGAGCAGACATACTCTTAGGGCTGGTCTACACTAACCCCCCAATTCAAACTAAGATACGCAACTTCAGCTACGTGAATAACGTAGCTGAAGTCAAACTATCTTAGTTCGAATGAAAAGGTACTTACCCGGGGTCCACACGCGGCGCACAGGCTCCCCCGTCAACTCCGCCTACTCCGTTCGTGGAGCAGGATTACAAGCGTCGACGGGGGAGCACTTCCTGGTTCGATTTATCGCGTCTAGATAAGACGCGATAAATCGAACCCAGAAGATCGATTGGTCTCCTCCGACGCGACGCGTAAGTATAGACGTACCCTTAGATACCTGATTCTAGTTTAACTATTTGCATGAGCCGAAAGAGAGAAAGGATGGTCTTGTGGACGAGGCACTAGCCTGGGACTCAGGAGTGCTGGGCTCAAGTCTTGCCTTTGGCACAGATTTCCTGTGGGCAGGTTCCACAAAGGGGTCTCAGCATTGCAATGCCTAACTTAAGGAACCCTGCACCCCAGTGGAATCTTCAGCCCCAAGTTAGGCATCCAGGCTTCCTATACAATGCATGGTGAGAGTTAGGCACCTAAGAATACGATTGATAAAAGCCAGCAAGCTGAGTGGGGAGCCACCTAAATTAGCCAGTAGAAAATACCAAGTCCCTCAAAGGAAATTAGGCACCTAAATCCAAGCCAGAGAGAGGTGCTTACTTTCACTCAGAATTCACAGCTATGGACCCTCTCCTAGGGCTAGGTGGCTAAACCAGGTCAGCCCTTTCCCAAGAAAGGCCAAGGATGCAGTCCCCACTTTCACCCAATATCCCACCAGTTGGACCATTTATCTTGGATATTCATTGGTCCCGAGAGACAGTGAGAATGACTCTATATCCTTATGACTAAGGCACCCACCTGGAAGGAGGGAGATGCAGATTCCAGGCCCTGCTCCAATGAATATAATTATTTATACAACATGAAACAGCTCTAAAAGGAGAAATTGAGAAAGACACACCCCTGAATATGTAATAGCCAAGTGATTAGGGCACTGACCTAGTATATGGGAGACCTGGATTCAAATACCTTCTCCGCATTAGATAGCAGAGGGATTTGAACCTGGTCTCCCGCCTAAGAACATGCCTACTACATTGGTCCATACAGGTGCGATAGGCAAGGAAACACCCACTCTGTGAATCCCACTGGGGAATAGGCATGAGCCATGCATCAGGTTTGAGGCATCTGTTCATGTGCCCACTGGAAGATTTTTAAGTGTGTGGGGCACTTTACAGTCAGAGATTTTGATGCATAGGTAATTTAGGCCCCTAAAGTTAGGCGGCGGCTGAGCAGAGGTTTGAGGATCTAAATTTTGGACTTCGGCTGCTAAATCCCTTTGGATTAAGCCTTGTTTGGCCGTGTGTAAATCACTTGGGTCCAGAGTCAGCAAAGCACATTGGAATGTGCTTAAGTTCATCCATATTCAGCAAAGGAAAATAAAACATTCGCAAGTGCTTTGCTGAATCAAGGCCTTAATTTGTCTGTGCATTGATTCTCAATCTGTAAAATGGGAATGATAATTCCTTATCTAGATGCATAGATGTGGGAGGCATTGCTTGGGTGTGTAGAGAGCCATGCAGGGTATATACCCTACGGTTCTGTTGTGTCTCTACTCTACTTGCCTAAGCAGTGTTTCATATTCCATACTGCTATTTATACCAATATTAGCTGGGTGTGCAATGTTTTTACATGCCACCATAAGTGTAGACCTATCCTACAACATAGTGTACAATAGTATTATATTGGTGGAAGTGTTATTTTGAAGATACAACAGTAATCAGTGAGGAGCATATTATATAGACAACGTACTAAACACTAAAACTAAACTTTAGTCTTTTATAATGAACACAGCCCGATGAACGTTGTGTATGAGAGAACTAGTGATATGAAGTTGTTAGTTAATTGTACTACAAGAAAACTTGCATGAAACACTTTGCACATTGTGATTCTGTGTACCTCGGGGGAACATCTTTTACCCCCATGTTCATCCTTATAATATGATTATGTGGTATCCAATGCAAAGTTTGTCATGTCGGGTGTCTTCGGAAGGCTCATGATGCGCTGAGCATTGTTGTTATAATAATGTTATAGGTTGTAATTTCATGTATACAGTTATGAGGCTGAAAATGTGTCCTCATGACTTAAAACAGGCCCAGAAAAAACTCTCCAAGAGCAGAGGGGCAGTTCACACCTCATCAGGCCATGTATGGGACAAACTCAGCCCTGCCTCACAGGAACAAAGGACACTGGCTAGGCAGCAACAAAGGATCTGTTGGACTCTCGAGTGAGTCACCCCCCTTCCTTTGGTCAGTTTGGGACTACAATGAGCTAATGCTCACCTGACTCTGAAGGGGAGTGGGGGAGAGGAGGGGCAAAGCCAAGAGGGAAGAAAGAACATGATAAAAGGGAGAGATGTTTGCCATGCTCTTCCTCTCTCTTCCACCTACATCTACAGACACCATCACCCTCTCTTCCACCTACATCTACAGACACCATCACCAAGAAACTGAAGCGCTAATCAAAGGGGAGAACCTAACTGAAGGGCAACCAGCCAGCCTGTGGTGAGAAGCATCTAAGTTTGTAAGGGCACTGAAAGTGCTAAGATCAGCTTAGAATGTGGTTTGTTTTTGTTTCATTTGACCAAATCTGACTTGTTGTGCTTTGACTTATAATCACTTAAAATCTATCTTTGGAGTTGGTGGATTTGTTTGTTTGTTCTGCCTGAGTCAGTGCGTTTGGTTTCAGGGGTGTCAGGGACTCCCCTTGGGATTGCAGGCCTGGTGCATATCAATTTCTTTGTTAAACTGGCAAACTCATATAAGCTTGCAATGTCCAGCGAGCATAACTGGACACTGAAAGATGAAGGTTCCTAGGGTTGTGTCTGGGACCAGAGATATTGGCTAGTGTCATTCAGTTGCAAAATCCAAGGAGCAGCTTACATGCCAGAAGCTGTGTGTGAACAGCCTAGGAGTGGGGGTTCTCACATTAGAGCGGGGTAGGGCTGGCTCCCAGAGTCAAGGAGTGGAGTGATCTCGC
Organism: Macrochelys suwanniensis; assembly: GCA_033296515.1. NCBI lineage: Eukaryota > Metazoa > Chordata > Testudines > Chelydridae > Macrochelys > Macrochelys suwanniensis. Next base: position 83,488,153 of record CM065779.1, read on the forward strand.
AGATCACAACAGATAACACCAGGGGAATGCCACATACATAAAATGCTTTATGGATTCCCCCCCCTCCTTTCCTTTGGCTTTGTCAAAAGGTAGAATTAAAATCAACACTTTTAAAAAACAAAACAAAAATGTACCAGTAGAATGATGTGACACAACAGAGGAGGGAAACTGAATATTTAATCAAAGTAAATTTCACTTAGTTCATTTTTCAATGCATCAGTTTTAAAGAAAGCTGATCAGTACAAATGATATGTGGAGACATTTGAGCAATCCATAACTCACAAAAATGGGTACTGTCCAGTAACTCTACCTAAATAATTGTTCAATTTATGTTTATATGTGTTCAGGTTGTCAAAGGGCTATACAGTTAATATAAGACCAAGCAGGGTACTGCTAGTACAAAACCTCTTTGTCAGTATGATGTGATTTACTGTTAGGGTATTTTCTTCTTCAGCAAACACTAAAAGGGAAGCTGTACTTCACAATATTGTCTGCTTTTGGCATCTAACATACTATAGGTCAACTTTTCTTTTACTAAAGTATCCCAGTGGGAGAAGAAGTTCTTTTGTTGTTCACAGAGACACAACAGTACCATCGATTCAAAAGAAATAGACCATTACAAATATTTTGTGAATGTTACAAAAACATACTTAACTATCTGTAAGATATGCACATCTGGCCAGATCCTCAGCTGAAGTCAATAAAGCTATATCAGTTTACATTAGAGATGTGGGAAGAGGAAGGGTGTAGAAAGAGAGGAACGGGGAGAAGAGATAGGGTGCTTAATTTTCAATTGACACTGTATGGGCTTGGTACTGGAGAACTTATACTGCTCTTCTGCACAGAGGCAGGATAAGGGGACAGGCTCATCTATTCTCTCCCTCTTCGTCCTGTCTCTCCCTCTCTAACCTTTCAATTGGCAGTTCCTCTTCCATTCCCCCCCCCCCCCCCCGCATTTTCACCACCTCAGTTTTTCCTTATACTTCTGCTCCTGCTATGCTGACCTATAAATAATTAAATATAGCTACCCTAACCGAGAAGTGGAAATAAAGATTACTAACAAACCCTTTTCTCACTCTACTATCCTTTATTGTCTGTCTTCACCTATTACATTTTGTTTGTTCTTAGATTGTAAGCTCCTTGGGGTTCCTACACGGTCTTAAATCCTCATGGGCTAGGTTATGTTTGCCACAATGCCACAAGGGAATAAGGAGGCACTAGTGTGCCATACTACTGCTTTCAGAGAGCAAAGTTTAGCAGGAGCCACAGACCTTCTATATCCCTCACTCATGCAAGTGGGCATATAGGGGTGAAAATTAGTGGGCAACACTGGTACAATGGGAAACATATTCTGTACAGGTATATACCTATTGTGGTGTCTCACCCCTTAAGCAGTAGGTGGACCAAGAGGAAGATTTTGACTCTAGGTCTGGAAACCGCTCCAAGTAACACTGCTTCTTACAAATGGCAGATTACAAATTGATGATCTAGCCCTATATAAATAGTACTGAGGTGGGTGAAATTTGTCAGCCAAATTTTTTTTGGCAAGAAATCCAAATCTGATGACACCAAAACATTTCACAAATTCTTGTCAATTTTGCCAAACCTCTTTGGCTAAAAACCAAAAAAAACCCAAAAATAAAACCCAACAATTAAAAATAAGTTCTGAAAAATATAAACAATGTATTTTGAATGTTTAAATGAAACATTTTGAGTCAAAACATTTTTTGTTTAGGAATTTTTTTAAACAATTTAAAATATTTTTTAAAAATAATTGAAATCACAATGAAACATTTTGTTTTGGGTCAAACAAAACATTTTGTTCAATCTGAAACATTGTTTTTTAAAACCACACACACTTTTCCATTTGCTGGAAATTAAAATAATAAATAATAATAATAATAATAAAGATTTCAGTTCAATCCAAAGCATTTTTTAAATTTATTTTTCAGAATTACCAGTGAATCAAAAAACCCATTTTCACCCAGCTCTAGTCATGAGCTGTTTTAAGCCCAATTCTTGCTTTTCATGTTAAGTGAAAAATGGTGAGAATTTATTGACCATATTAGAACTCAATGTCAAGGTAATGAGCAGAATTACTGCAGATTCGTCATACACTCCTTCTCCCCCCTCCCCACTTCTACAATCTTGTTTTTCTGCAGCCCTCAGCTCTCTGGGCTGCAAGGAGAAAATTTTCCTTGCAGCCTAATGTTTCTTTCAACAGTGAAGGGGTTTATTTAGGATAGCATTAGCTAGGGAGCTTGCATGTCAAAGGTGTTCAGTCTGAAGGAAAATTCTGAAATTAATTGGAAGTTCTCTCTCTGTTTGGAAGTTTTATAAGTTGCTTCTTTTCTTTTTTGTTTTTAAGTTCTTCACAGGTCTATTTTGTTTTTGCCACTAGTGACTACATTTCCTCAACAAGCAAATATATTTTTATACATCCACACTGTTAAGTTTGCTGAAGGATTTGTGATCTAGGTAAACAATACCAAATTAAATAAAAGAGATTATGAGTTATTGTTAGTTTTAACTTCTGCTTGCATCAATCTCTTTAACTAGGTTGAATTTTTAGACACTATACATAACTTACATTGCAAGCTCTCTGGGGCAGGAACTGCTGTCTTTATTCTGTGTTTGTACAGTACCTAGAAAAACACGGTCCTGACCCAAGACTGGGGTCATAGGTGAAATTGTAATGCAAATAGTAAACAATAATTAATAGGAACACATTTGCAACACTGGGATGAAAGCATAACAATAGATCAACCACCCATTTAACAGCTTTCATATAACCAATCGATTCAGTATAAAAATAACTGACAGGTTGTTTTTCCTATCCTTTAGTCATCTGTAGTTTTTTCATTGAACGCATACTACCAGTGGACAATCTAGTGGCACCAGACTTCAAGTCTCAACACGTTGTTTGTTTACTTTTATATGATATTTTAAAAGAAAGGACTATATGGTGCTGACTTCTATGTGAAGAAAATAAATACAACACCAGTATGAATCCTTGCTTACTGGGTAAAATGGAATGTTTATTAGCAAATATTTGTGTACAGGAAGTGCTTTTTATTTTAAAAAAGTGTAAGTATACTGCTGTCCTCTACTGGATGGATTCAGAACTGCAGTGCAGCAAACTCACCTCGGACACTGCCACCATGTTTTATTTACAAAGAATGAAGCCTAGTGCAAATGAAGCTGAACAACTGGAACCTTATTAAACCAATAGTAAGTACTTGAAATGCATAGGACTATCTAAACTCCTTTAGCTAGTTCTAAAGCAAGGGCAGAGGGGACAGCCTTTCCGGCAACAATTGAAATGTGTTGAGATTTCACTGCCAGTCGGATTTCTGTTTCTGAATCACTACGGAGAATTTTTATTCTAGACAAAATCACCATCACCAGAGCAAAACATCTCAGAACCTTTAGCATTGCCCAGCTGCACCCACCACATGCAAAAGTCAGGCAAATCACCCCAAAGCCTGAAGAGAGGAGGTTAGGCCATTGACCTATGCTCCCTCTACACCAGCTGTAGATTGGGCTAGGTCCACCAGAAGGAGCAGGCTTTACTATCCTGTGCACTCTTACTGCACACTGAAAAGTACTTTGAGACACTGAGTCTCCCTGAGGCATAATCCTTCCCCACTGGGCAGTGCCAAAATCTAATCCTTAATAAGAACCTTTACATTTGTGTTTAATTAGGAAAGTGGTACATTGGAGGCAAATTTAGAATGAGCCTTCCCTTTCTTTAGCAATAAAGTGTTATTAACTAGTGATCTGGAAGCTGAGTGGATTGTAAAATAAACATATACAGAGAATAAGGGAAGGAGTTTCAAAAGTGATCAATGGGAGTTAAGCCAACACTGAAGTCAGTAGTAAAACTCCCATTGTGAATGTCCATAGGAATTAGGAAACTGTAAAAGTATTTGCTAAGACTTGGAATAAGAATGCCTGGTGTGATTTCTAATGACGGGGGTTGTTCTTGGTTTGGGATAACCAGAGATAAATCTGGCCAAGAATTTCTGGCTTTAGTCCCAGGGCAGTAAAATTAAGATTCAAGAGTCTGTATCCTGTTTTCCATTATTTTCAAACTGGTTTTTTTTCTTTTAAAAAAATTTCTTCATTTTGACCACATTCCTCTACCCCTTTCTCCAGTCTCTTTCTAAGATGTCTAGTTCCTCCTTAAAACTCTTTTTACTGATGCATAATAGGGGATTATGATACCTTTCAAAACCAACTTCCTGGCTTCCCAAAATGTTGCTGGAGAGAGTTACTAATATTCATATTTTGATATATTTACCCACTGTAAGCCAATTAATTTATGAAACCTGGAGAATCTACTAACTGAGTGAGGCTGTTCCATTATCTATTTGTAGATGCAGAAAATAAGGGCATGGTCAGAGACGGTGGTGTTCCATATTCTAGCTGCAGAGCTAAAATTATATGGTGAATCTGCTGAGCAGCAAACTTACTATTAGCAAGGCAAGGTGGATGAGGTAATATCTTTTATTGGACCAACTTCTGTTAGTGAGAGAAAAGCTTTCGAGCTACACACAGCTCTTCTTCAGCTCATATTCACACTTTTTGGGGCATCCTTTGATATCTGTTCCTAGCATAACCAGCTTCTGGAAATTTCCTGTTTCTTCCTCTAATTCCCTTTTCAGATTTGAGAATTCTTTCCCCCAGTCATCTTCTTTTTCTCCTTCAATCCATCATCTTACCCCATCTTACATAGACATTGGAGCAAAAACTGATGCATTTACAAATTGTCTGTGATAAGCGTAAGGTGCCAATCTGCAAATGAACCAAAAGAAATACGAGCCATTCCAGACAGAGGTAACATGCCTCCTCACTGATTGTGTGCTGAGGTAATTTCCACTGAGGAAAAAAAGAGGAAAGAGAAAGAGAAAAAGTTGTGATAGTGTAGAACCAGTCAACTCCTCAGATACAGAATGTTTTATCAGGCTCTTGCTCCTAGTACAGGTTCATTTATGGGTTTGCCAATATTGCAAAAATATTGTATAGGTTTGGTGAGAAAGGGAAACTATTTCAATCATAATTAAGAATATGATTTGCATTTGCAGCATTAAAAAGGACACTTATGACCATTCCTGTCTTAGCTTACCCGTGTTTCAAAACCTCTTTCTTATTAGTCAGATGCTAATTCTTTTGGAATGGAAACTTCTGTAGAGGGTCTGATTCTGGAAGTGACCTCTTTCTCTGGAGAGGATGTGCTGTCAGGTGGAAAACAGGAAGCTGAGCTTGGAAGCGGAAGCTGGAGTGCTGCTGGAGGAAAAGGATGCTAGCAGGGGAGAACAGGCTTCAGTAGAAGTTGAGGAGCCATATGCAGCACAGGAAGCGGAGCTGAGAAGCAGGCTGCAGTAGGAACTGGAAAACCACATGCAGAGCAATCATTGAGTGACCGACACTGCTGTAGTTTACAGAACTTGTTGAGAAGCAGCAGAGAGTGAGCAGAAGCCCTGCACCCATGAAAGCTGAATAGATTCATAGATTTTATGGCTATAAGGGCCAAGGGACCATTATGTTCATCCAGTCTGACCTCCTAAATAACTAGGCTTGGAAGGATTAGATTTGTTGGTAAATGTTGATTTCACCATACACACACAAAGACTAAACAAATATTTCCATTATAATAATTGAAATTTACAGATATGCAAAGAAAAATGCCGCCTGAGAACTTAGAGTTGATTTAAGGATGTTTATGTAACCCACATACCTCCTGAATGTGGTGTTCTGTTCCATCTAGTGCTCGGATTCCCAAACTTGGTTCATGGCTTGTTCAGGGTAAGCCCCTGGCAGGCCGTGAGACAAGTTCACCTGAGTGGCGAACTTGCGGCCACTGGTAGCTGTGAGCGGCTGTAACTGCGGATGCTCAGGTAAACAAAGCATCTTGTGGCCTGCCAGGGGCTTACCCTGAACAAGACGTGAACCAAGTTTGGGAACCCCTGATTAGTGGCCCCAAGACCACTTACAGAGAGAGAGTTAAATGAGTCTGCTCTACAGCCTTAGCTAAGAGCCAGTTGACTTTTAGATCGTGCACTAAACTCCAAAAGTCCAAGGTTCAATCCCAGCCACCGATGACCAGCGTCTTTCAATGTTACACTTACTTTGTACGTTTTGACATGTGATTTTGACAATTTGTGTTTTAATGGTTATAAAGCTTGAACTTTTTGAATCTCAGTGGCTATTGTCCTTACACAATTATTGATTGACCTCCTCCGTTTGGATCTTCCCATAATTTCCCACAGCTGTGACAATTTAAATCAATTTTAAAAATGCTTAAAAATAGACACTAGACGTACAAAAAATAAAAATCAGGTTCTGCCAAGCCTATATATAGAATCTCACCAAGTGATTTCTGCATCAAGCCCATAAATTCTGGTTGAGCTGTATCTTTTAGAAAGGTATCAGAGGGGTAGCCATATCAGTCTGGATCTGCAAGATCGACAAAGAGTCCTGTATGCGCCAATATATCTGTTAGTCTATAAGGTGCTACAGGACTCTTTGTCGATCTTTTAGAAAGACATCCAATCTTGATTTAAAGAGTTCAAGTGAAAATCTACCACATCAGTGTTGTTCTAATGGTTAATTACCCTATCAAAAATTTGCCTTTTTCTAGTCTGAATTTGTCTAGCTTCCTTCTATTGGAACTTATGCCTTGCGCTGGGAAATTAAAGAGCCCCGAAGTCTTGTACCCATATAAACTTGGATAAAGTCACCTTATAACCTTTTATTCAGTACTATAAACCACACAGACTGAGCTTCTTTAGCCTTTTACTGAGAGGCAGGTTTTCCATCCCTATGGATCCTCTTGGGTAAGGGCCTGAAAGGAACTTTTGGAGACATTGAGCCAGCTAACCCAGACTCTTAAAAAGGGAGAGAAGCATGAAGAAGGCTATCAATCATACCCAAAGTATGAACAGTACTGATAAACGGCACATATGATGGCACTATTTGACAATCCCTGCTCAAGAAAATTCCAGGATTGTCCTACACAGTTTTGGCAAAGTAGAAAACAATTTGTGTGCATCTTTGTAATATTTCTCAATGGATTCCAGAACACCATTGGGTTGTTGCTGGAACATCAAACACACTGTATCAAACCTACTGTCTTCTGTGAAAAGACCAGTTTGGCAAGATATGTTAAAAAACAAATCATTACAGTGGTAATGAGGCACTCCAACCTGCCCTGAATTGTCTGGCAGTGTTTCAATTTGAAAGCAGCAACCCATGTTTTCTCCATAACTCAAGGGTTAATATATACTTATTATTGCCACTTGGGATTACAGCAATATCGAATTTTCATGCCACTACAGTGATCCTTAAAGTTTGATGTACTTCTGAAGCTTTAAGTGCTTTCTCTCTCTGTGTGACTGATGTGAGATATAACAGCAGTAAAACCTACTATTTTATTATTTGTTCCACAGCAATATGAGTCTTTCAGTGTCTGTGTTGACTGATCTAAAAAAAACCAAATAAGTCTCCAAGAATAAAATACTCTGCAAGTGTCTGATACTCATTGTTTGGGTGAGGAGTTGTGGGGAAGCATTTAAAAAGTGTTCCTTTGGAATCTCCTTTTCTCTCTTTTCTTTTTTCAGTTAGAGCATTTTGAGGTGCATAGGTTTACCATGTGGAATTTGAGGCTTAGAAAAACATTTGCCCCACTCTCTGTTTCCCTAACATGCCTATGGAAGAAAATGGAAGAAAATGCATCCTAGCAGGTTATGTCCCAATGTTCTGTGATCTCCACTTTCAAAGTACTCACCTATAGCTACAAGCTTTATTGATAGAAAGAATTTGCTTAGCTGAGCACCAAGATGTTGTTATAGGTGGCCAAGACAGGTTGTCCATGATTCTAAAGGAATTGTTTAATAGAATATATCGTGTTCCTATTTTCTCAGAAACAGCCTAAATGTTGTGTTCTTATATCTTGGTCCCCTAGGTGTCAAGAGGAGTTTTCTCTGAGCTCCTCGAAAGGAGCTTGTTGCCAGGATAACCAGTGTTCTGGAGACCTTAGAAGAGTTGGAGTGTAACTTCTCTGTTTCATGTTCGTTAGGTCATTCTTGAGCAAGTCACAAAGGCTTTGGATAGTATAGTGATGGATCCTATACCTCTAAATGTTCCCCTGCTTGATGTGACCCAAGAAGCTATAGCAAGTCTGGTAGACCTTGTTGGGAAGTAAAACTTGTTTTCACCTTCCACAGCCTTCTGAGGAAGTAGTGGCCAAACTTTGTAGGCTGCTCCATGGCCTCCTCCCCTCCTACAAATAAGGATCACTGTCTCTCCTCCCTTCCCTACCAACAAGCAGTTCTTCCAGTAATTTTTCTCTCCTTCCCTGTAGCAATCTACTCAGACCCCACACAGTTGCTTCCCCAAACCGCCATCTGACTTTCTAGCTGTCCTTACCAGTAAGCTAGGTCCTCTGCCTGTCTTGGTCAGAGACTCTCTCTTGTTCTTGGGCTTCCTGTTTCAGTTGATGCTTCTTTTATAGCTTAGCTGATGGCTTAGCAGTTAATGGGTAGCTGATTTTTAACCCACATATCCTTATATTTAATGGAGTATGCCCTGTCCACAGCTAATGTTCAGGCACCTTTCCATATAGCCTCCTAATCATTATGAAAATCCCTCTTGGCTGCTTAAACCCATGTCTATACTACAATGTCTAACATTTATGCACTGCCAGCCCTATACACCCAGAGGTCTTGGCCCAAATGTAGTGTCCTGTAAAGAAAATCTCTTAACTTTCATCAAGGCAGCTATGTGCTGGCTAAGTTTTAAAGCACAAGTTTGGTGGCTACAGATCTTTGAATATCCAGTCAATGGCAGCCCTATGTTTGAGTATTCACACAGCACTACCTAAACCCCAAAAGTTCTATTCCAGCATGCACTGATCTTACTATAAAACCTTGCTTTGATTCTCTTAGCACAGTGGGTTTTTGAAAGTCCTGCTCAAGACTCTGGAACTTGGGGGCATTTGTTTTAATTCATTCACACATTCTAATTTCTCCACTTCTTGGAGTCTGATGTTTTTTGACTACAAACTGCTTTGTACTCAGTCCTTGTTTCCTTTTATTACTTCCCAACTGTAATAAATTCTGACAGTCACTAATCTGAACCTTGCCTTTCTTCATACCTTCCCCTCCAAAACATATTTAGGTACCACCATGATACCATGATCTCCCTACAACCATCAGCTTACACTAAAATGGTTGTGTTGATTCCTTTCCTTTTCACTGCGTAAATTTCCCCCCACCTCAGTGTTGAACTATTTCACATGTCCTTTAGGCTTTCTCTTTACGATGTGCCTCTTGAGTGCATTTAGATTTGCAATGAGAAGATGACATAACAGTAGACAGCTTGTGAGCTAAAGCCCTTGAGCTTTGAGGGGCTTGTCTGCCTGAAGGGAGAACACAGTTCACTGTAGCTCTACTAAAGTTCCATTTTGTTAATAAATGTATAACATGTAGCAGGCTAAATGAAAAAAAAGAAACTCGCTTATAATTCCTAAAGGACCTCAGGGATCTGTTAGACTGACAGGACACCAATTTGTACCTTTTCGAGGACATTATACTGGTGGAACATCAGAATCATTTTATAGGGGTGAATACTACAAAATTTTCAAGCATTCGCTCAGCTGGAATAGACTTTGGAATGTAGTTACAATGAAAGTGCAATTTTACCCTTTATCTGTCTGTTATTTCTATCTTTTATGAACATGGGAATAGAGTGATATTCCTAAAATACATCAGACCAAAAGCAAATCTCAGCTCAAAAGGAATGAATCACTGTAGGGTAGAAACCATCATAAAACCCACCTCACTTATTCTCATCTTAATTAATTATCCTGCCTGAGTCTACTATGGTCCTATTTTGTATAATAAATAGCATATCATAATACCTAAACATTCATTCCTTCTTACTGATTCTTTTTAACTTGTTGTTGTAAATTAGTTTCTGCACAGGAGCATACACACCCTGCTCCCTGCCCCATCCAAATTTCAATAACTAATTACTACCTTTGTTGTTCGGCTGTCCATATTATCAATGTTAATTCCTGGAACAATAAAACCATGGGTCCGATCCGGTCCTGTCCTCAATATGAGTTGAAGTTGAAAGTTATTGGAGAACTGTAGTAAGAGAAACAGGCTTATTGAATTTACTAGTTATTATAGTCTTTGTTTGGTGCTGGTGTCAATGGGTAAGACTCAGGATTGGGAGTCTATTCTGCAAGGTGCTATACAAACACAGACAGGGAAAGTACTACCACCAAAAACCAAATAATCTAAATTTGAAAAATAAAAGATGCAGTAAATCAGGGTAGAAAACAACAGGAAGGACTGGGCTTAGATTGCTCCCTCTTTGAGGCATGGAATGTGTCCATGTGTGTTTGTATCATGCCTAACGCTATGGGGCCCCATGCACATGGAGACCTCTGGGCACTACTGAAAAATAATAAACATCAGCTAACCCTGACTATTGCTTAACCCAGCCATTCTTAATTGGCTGATTTCTCACAGGTATCGTGAGAGAAACAGAACATTAAAAGTGTCAGAGGGGTAGCCGTGTTAGTCTGGATCTGTAGAAGCAACAAAGAGTCCTATGGCACCTTATAGACTATAAGCTTTCATGGGTGAATACCCACTTCGTCAGATGCATGCAGTGGAAATATCCAGAGGCAGGTATAAATATGCTGGCAAGAGTCAGGCTAGAGATAACGAGGTTAGTTCAATCAGGGAAGATGAGGCCCTCTTCTAGCAGCTGAGGTGTGAACACCAAGGGAGGAGAAATTGCTTTTGTAGTTGGCTAGCCATTCACAGTCTTTGTTTAATCCTGAGCTGATGGTGTCAAATTTGCAAATGAACTGAAGCTCAGCATTAAAACATTAAAAGACATTTGAAAGGGGAGGGTAATGGATATAAACGCATAGAGCAAGGGTCAGGAACCTTTCAGAAGTGGTGTGCCAAGTCTTCCTTTATTCACTCTAATTTAAGGTTTCGCGTGCCAGTAATACATTTTAATGTTTTTAGAAGGTCTCTTTCTACAAAAGTCTATAATATAACAACTAAACTATTGCTGTATGTAAAGTAAATAAGGTTTTTCAAATGTTTAAGATGCTTCATTTAAAAATTAAATTAAAATGCAGAGCCCCCCAGATCCCAGGCAGTGTGAGTGCCACTGAAAATCAGCTCACGTGCCGCCTTTGGCACGCATGCCATAGGTTGGCTACCCCTGGCATAGAGCATTCACACTTATTATTTAATTTGTCGTGATAAGAAATAGTTCAGATTATACATGACAAGAAACACACAGTTAATGCAAAATCTTTTCACCTAAACCAAAGCTAGTTCCAACTATACTATTTTTTCCAGCAGATGGCATGTATAGAATGGTCACACACCCTCTCGGTTCTTTACAAATTACATCAAAACAAAGAACCAAGGCAAGGCCAGTCTGTATGAGGAACAAGAAATGTTTTTTACAAGAAAGCACTGAAAAGTGAAGAAATAGTAGCAGTACCATCACTAGTTGTTATTGCACTTACATGCAAATGTTAAACAATATGTGTGCATTGCACTTTATGCAGAGTAAAAGACTAAAGGGTTTACATTCAAAGGTTCTGTCTCTGCAGCTGATTCAGTAGAAGTAGATTCCCAGGTGCAAGGAGGGGATCATTACAGGATCAGGGCTTATAACTTTAGCATTGCACAGTTTAAGAAACATAACATAGTACAGGACAATAAATGAATGCTTTTTCCCAACTAACATTTCAGAGGATATGTAGGCAATGTACTTGCCTAATTTGGGAACTAGCCATGGCACCAAGGTCAAGATACTTCCCCAAGTGCAGCTGAATATTTAACAACCAGCAAATAATCAGAACTTCAGGTTTAGGTCTCCTTCAGAAGACATTGCCTTACTGCCTTATCACCCACTCCCACCACCATGGGGGATTTATTTAATACTAAATTTAGAGGGTATTAATACTATATTTAGAGGGTTCCACTTGCGAACCCCAGTGCCACTCTCTGCAACATACAAGTAAACTCTCCAGGTGTCCCATCCACAGACTGGCCCAGCCTGACCATGATTAGATCTGACAGCATTACAGTTCAAGGTGGATTAGCAAGAGATGTAAGGTAACCAGTTACTAGAAAAAAAATCTTCAAAAGAAAATTCTGAAAAAATAGAGTTCTATCAAACATTTTAGAGAAATACTTACAAAGTTCTGGACTCAGTACCCCCAAAAACTTCACATTTTCTTTTTTCCTATCTAACTCCCAATCCCCATGCTCATTTGTCTTCTTCTCCTCTTCAATTTCAAAACTCATCAACATTATTACTGTCAGAACCTGAGAGGGAAAAGTTCAGTTGGGGCATTTTCTAAGTTATCAGCTCAGCTCGTACAGCTGCAAACACAGCTGGAGTTGCAATTGCCACTGACTTGCATTCACTGTTAACAGTGTGGAATGCTTACACATGGTGTTTCTGCATGATGTAAAATCCCCATATTCGCTTTTGTTTTTTAAGCAACAGAGGACAATTTATTGGTAATGTTGAAACTTCGTTCCTAGTGCCCATTCAAGAACAGCCACAATTAGTTAATGTTTATAGTAGCTAAATTCTGACCTCAGATCAGATGGGCAAGTATCACTTTGTAAAAAATAGTTACTGCTCATTACCAAAAATGTACTCACATGTATGAGCTCGGGAGACTGGAAATAAACCAGAGAAGATTCTGCCTCAAGATTATGGTTTGAATATGGACTAGATCAATAATAAATGAAAATTGTTACTGGCCAATGGCTGTTCATTGATCTCTGTAGAGTGGGTTGGTGGTCCTAGTATACATCTATCCGCATAATACTTGGCACTACTTTTTATACTTTCTGGAACACTCAGAAGGAGATAAACAATGGAACAGTCATAGGGGCTAAACTACCCTATCAAGCTCAGGCCTTGTTTACACTGAACTTAAAGATATTTGAAAATATTTTCAAGCACACTTACAAACTATTGCAGTTTCTGTCTGTGATTTCTGTGATTGCTAGCCATTCACAAAATGGTGGATCTTCTCAACTGAGAGTAAAATTAATTAGTTTTAACTGTACCAACTTACCCCTATGGTTAGCTTCACCAGGGATAAGGCTGACTCACTGAATCCCACTATAACATTGGGTAATGTTTTCTCAGAGCGGTCACGTTAGAATCTAACTCTCTCCCCTTTTTTATATTACTACTGTTATTTCTGATAACGCCACAGGATAGGAAAATAACATATAAAACTATCACTTATTTACCATTTGTGACAGGGTGTTGGACAAGGAGTGCTTAATAAAGCCTGTGCCAGGCCAGCCCCAATTAAGGGGAATGGATTAGAACTGGCTGAATAGACCTGTGCCTGCCTGGCAACTAGAAACAGCTGCCAGCCTAATTAGCCAGGGGCGATAAAGGGAGAGGTAAGAGGGACTGGTGGCTCTAGTCTGCTGCTTGTGAAGCCTGGCTGTAAAATTCTGTATATAGATAGAGTGATGGTGGTGGGAAATAGATATAAATAAAGTACACTAGTGATTGTTTCAACCTGACATGTCCCTGACTGGTTTGTGAAGGCAGTAGGGTTAGAAGTAAGAGGGGCCCAGCTGTGCCTTGCTACAGCATTGGACTCTAGTAGAAATGTATATAGAAGTATATAAAAATAGGAAGGGAGAAAACAAGGCTGGGAAAAAAAACCAAGAGATATTACTAAAGGATCTAGTATAACCCAGATTAGCTTCAAGAGCATTTAAAGCATACTTAAGCACAGCTGGTAATATGTAGCATGGGTTTAGCTAAGACTCTTATGTCTTATTGGATATCCTTTGTGTGGAAGGGGAAAAGCCCTTTATATAAATCCCATCCTCTGGGGAGGAGGGGGTAAACTGACACACATCCCCCAAAACTAAGTAGAAGACTTAGTTTCTCTTCAGGTCCCACTCTCTTGTCAGCTGAAGTGCTAATTATGACTCTGAGGTGGCATTCTATTGTCCCTGCTGCAGGGTTGATAGGAAACACACAGGAGACTAGAGAACATGGCCCTCTGTTAATATATTGTTGATAGTGAACTTCCTGGCAAAGTATTGCCTACTGATGTAGGCATGTAACTCCCACTCTCCTGCAAGAAAAGCACTGCTTCAGGGAAAGTGTCTCCAAGATGGCCCCCTTTCCCTGTTGCTTCTGATTGGTCCACGAAGGGAGGGGAGAGGACAGGGAGAAGCAGAGCACCAGTGGCTGAAAGGTCTCCAGCACAGGAGAAGAAGCTACCACAAACTTGCCTCCACCCACTCCTCAAACAGAATAATTCTCACTGTCTGATGCTCCTGCTCTGAGGCAGGTCAGCAGAAAAAAAAGCAGTTTGCTGCTGCTCAGGGGGGGAACCCAGCTCTGATCCATCCTCGGTAGTTCCTGAGGCAGCAAATTGAGAGCAAAACACATGGCAGAGACTGCCTCCTACCGAACCACCAAAATATCTGGTGAATGGGGCATGGACAGGGAAGTGAACAAAAGGGGGATGAGGAAAGAGGAAGATCTAGAGTAAAAGGAAGGAGAAGCACATGAAAGAATTGTAGGCTGGTTGAAGAGAGGAAGAGACAACAAAGGAAGGAGCTGGAAAAGGGGGGGAAGTAAAATGGATCTATTGCAAGTTACAAGAAAGGGTCTTAGAAGTGAACAGACTTTTAAGTAGAGAGGTCTCACTCATAATTTGTATTTGAGGCCTGTCCATATATTATGAAAACCTGAACTGATGGGGCCCCCAAAGTTAAAGAGCAACATCTGCAGTTGTGGAAACAGAGATTATGCTTAATTGGGAGGAAAGGAGTCAGCAAGCAGGGAAGCAATTTTGGAATGAATTGTAAACCAGCGTAGAAACTGAATTTGAATCAGGAGTGGGTAGGTAACCAGTGAAGATGATGGATGAGATATGGTCACCTTTCCAGGGTCAGCTGCATCAGAGCCATGGAAATTTAGATTGATGCATTTAATTTACATTATTAATATGCAAGTACAATACCTATATAAAAAGCAGAGCACCTACCTTAGAGGTAATGCCAAGTCTCTTACCATTATTACATGAATAATAAGGCTCATAGGCGGGTCATATAGCCAGTTTATCCAACACTCTGGGACAGTAGCAATTTTGAAAGATATGCAAGTGTAGGTGTAAATATTATTAAAATATCTTCCAAATTCAATATTTTACTGTACATTTTTTCAACTTTATTTTTACAATAGCCTTAAATAACATTCTTATTGGATTAATAGTACATAACCTTCTATCAATTACAGAATCATTCTAGCCATATATATATATATATGCATTGTCAAATGGAGGATTGTAGCATTGGTCACATCATAAATCCTGGTCTGGGTCCAGGCAAAAACTTTTCTACTGGCAGTTGATTTTCAAATTCTATGTTGCTTTTTAGAGCTGCACAAGCTCCTTTTCAAAAGCTTCAGAATACTATGATAGGAATAATATTGCTAGGACATGTGATCCTTTACTGAGAGGTGTTTAAACCTCATGTAGATCCCTCTCTTCCATGGTCTGCTGAACATGAATATACAAGTAAAACAAACAAACTTTTCTATAGTGTATTGAAAACTTAGTGGGAAAGTTTAGTGATTGAAAACGGGGTGGGAGCGGGGCAAATAATTCATTTCTATTTCTGACAAATACTCCCCAAATCATAGAATCATAGAATCTCAGGGTTGGAAGGGACCTCAGGAGGTCATCTAGTCCAACCCCCTGCTCAAAGCAGGACCAACCCCAACTAAATCATCCCAGCCAGGGCTTTGTCAAGCCTGACCTTAAAAACCTCTAAGGAAGGAGATTCCACCACCTCCCTAGGTAACCCATTCCAGTTCTTCACCACCCTACTAGTGAAAAAGTTTTTTCTAATATCCAACCTAAACCTCCCTGTGATGGTGTCCCCAATGAAACTTTATGGGGAGATGCTTATAAAGGTATATATGATGTAACTGGAATATGTTTTATGCTACATGTGCCATGTAACATATCTCTGTAAAAGTTATGATCTACTGAATCTATTCCTCCTATTTGTATGCATGTATCATTGTTGTAGTTGAAGTTATGAATATTGGTTTTATATTTGCTGGGTTTATACATAGCCTTGGTAAGAGCATGGGATCATGTCTGGAGAAAAGAATGTGCAAGTTAAGTGCAAGCACTTAACAGACAAAAGGAGTCCCAGACACCAATCCACATCTGAGCTTGGCCAAAAATGTCACTGGACTAGTTTTGGAATTGTGCATGGACATGTGACTTGCCCATGTGATCCCAAAACTCCAGGGTAACATGATGCTACACAGGGAGTGGGGAGGAGTATCCATCCAGGGGAGAAAGTCTATTTAAATTCCTGGGAGACCCCTCCATGTTGTCTTCAGCTGGCTAAAGAGAGAGGCTCTCCACCTCCCAAGGACATACCTGAAGGAGACTGAACAAAGGATAAAGACAATAAGGGGTGTGAGCGATTGCTGGACCCAGGCTAGGAGTTCTACAGCCTGTAAAAGAAAGAGACTGGAACTGGTGAGGTTTTTATCTGTGTTGAGTTTGATTAGACCTAGACGTCTGTGTTTTATTTTATTTTACTTAGTAATTCACTTTGCTCTGTCTGTCACTACTTGGAATCACTTAAATCCTACTTTCTGTGCTTATTAAAATAACTTTGTACTTATTAAGTTACCTCGAGTACATGTTAGTACCTGAGGGGGGGCAAACAGCTGTGCATATCTTTCTATCTTTGAAATAGAAGGCGAACTATTTATGAGTTTACCCTGTATAAGTTTTATACAGGGTAAAACTGATTTATTCAGGGTTTGAACCCGATTGGGAGTTGGGCACCTGGGTGTCAAAGGCAAGAGCACTTCCTGAGCTGCTTCCAGGCAGGACCTACAGCTGTTAGTGGACGTGGCTCAGACCTGGGTCTGGGTTTGCGGCAGATCAGCGGAATCTGGCTCAAAACAGACAGGATTCTGGAGTCACAAGCTGGAAAAGGCAAGAAAGCAGGGACAGAAGTAGCCTTGGGACACCAGGTGGCAGCTCCAAGGTGGTTTCTGTGATACCAACCCATCACACTCCCCCTCTGCAACTTGAGACCATTACTCCTTGTTCTGTCATCTTCTACCACTGAGAACAGTCTAGATCCATCCTCTTTGGAACCCCCTTTCAGGTAGTTGAAAGCAGCTATCAAATCCCCCCTCATTCTTCTCTTCTGCAGGCTAAACAATCCCAGTTCCCTCAGCCTCTCCTCATAAGTCATGTGCTCCAGCCCCCTAATCATTTTTGTTGCCCTCCGCTGGACTCTTTCTATAGAAGTATATAACTGACATTTCATCAAAATGAAAGCTAAAATTCAGGCTAATATCAGCAGTGCACAAATGACTGTTGCCTTAATTGAAACACAGAATGAAGGGGTCAGCTTGTGACACATACCCTGGTGAGCTTTCATATACCTACTCTGCCCAAAAATCTGTCTAAGAGGGCCAGGGACCAAAACAAAAAAATAATATTTTCCAGTCTTAGGGCCTGTTCCTGCAACATGATTCCTACAGAGAGGTACTGAATGCACTCAACTGTCATTAGCTACATTATGTCAGAATCTTACAGAATCCAGCCATTAGAATCTTCTTTCTTTGTAATATTCTGCTTAATATGTTCCAGAAATGAATTGTTTTATACAGATGAACACTGGGACAACATGACAATTACTAGATGTAACCAGAGCTGGGTAAATACTTAAATATTCCACTGATATTTGCATAAACTTCTAAACAAATGCACTTTACCTTTGCTTTCATTCATTTTGTTTTTTCTTTGTGGGTAAAAGTCACCCTGTGCAATGAATCCTTTTAGATGTTAAGTAGGACTGAAGTGAAGCATAGGTTCTGAGCTACTGTTTTGCACTCCTTTGCAGGTGAATTTCGTCTTCTTTGAATAAATATTTTAACAAATGAGTTTCCTGACAAATATTTGTACAAACATATTTTCAGTGAACATTGGAAAATATTCACACAAAGAGAAATTTGAATGTTTAAATATAAGCATTCATACCAGAAACCAGATTCCACTCTCCCCGCCCCGAGTCATAATTATCTAGTCAGAGAAGAGAAACAAACCATGTGATGTAGCTATTCGATCAAAGCTGACCAGGATAGTTAAAAGTTCAGTCATTGAATAGTCACACAACAAACTTCTCATGAACAACCTACAGGCCAAGAAGTACTGACAGAAATGATTTGAGGGCCCACTTCTGCCAACCTTGCTCACACTGAGTGGATACTTCCTCTAGGCATAGTCCTCTGGATTGGCTACTGGTAGGTTGCAGTAGTAATCATCCTGGGTAAGACTGGCAGAATTGGTCCCTTTATTACTACAAATGATGAATGAATTCAAGAGAATGTTCACTTTTCTCTCTGAAAACTGTCTATAAGAAGTTTAAGTACAATTCATATAATAAATTATTCTCTATGAACTATACACCCAGTTCTACATATGCAAATGCACCGATTTAATTTTTTGGACTTGCATTTGCTGCTTTGACTGCTCATACATGAAGAAAGGGGTGTGTGAAAATCCCAACTTTCATGAATTCAGATTCTGAGTGTATATAATTGACCATTTGAAAATCTGGGTCTAATTCTAGTAAGAATTTAAATTCATTTATTTGGGATGGGCAAACCACAAAAACTTCAGAGCACGGGTTTGGATGAACATCCAAATTACATCTAAAATGCATCCAAACCTCATTAATCTGTAAAATGGTATAGGAAATGTCCTGGGACAAGAAATGGCTTTCTCATGATTTTTGCACTTCCACTTTCAGACCGAAAAGAAAATGAAAACACACATTTACACCCCCACCACACACACACACACACAAAAGGTTCAATTTGCATTTGAGTGTAAAAATGGGCTAAAGTTTAGGGGATTGTACTTTTTCTGAACACCTTCATCTATCCCTATTGTTTGTTAACTAAAATAGTTGGTAAAACCTCATTAAATATCTTGTGTTTCATGTTTATTATGCATTTCACATATTAATGCATTGACAATCAATAACAGGAAAGAATTTCTCATAGTATAAGTACTTAAATAAACTTGTTGATACCTCTTTCAACAGAAACTGGAGGTGTGGTCAATACAGGGATCTTAGACCTTTTCTAATCCCTTAGGAGGATCTTCACAGTTATAGACGTTATTACATTGGGAAGGATTTGATAATGGGCTTCATTTCATGTTCAGAGATCAATAGGGCGAACAGGATTCACAGAGAAGTGAATTTCTGAATGTATTGACTAGAGATGGGAGTTGCAGCACCTTCTGTCTACATAACAGAGAGACACTGATATATTATGTTTTGCTGCAGTGTGAGATGTTCCTCCCATATGAGACCTTTGAAATATTCCAGTATAGGACAAATGCTGGTCTTAGACAAGATATATGATATGTAAAAGGTACGCTTGATACTGTGACTTGATGTTATTGCTCATTGTGAATAATACACTCTGTTGTTAATGGATGGGGCAGAGAGTGTGGTGGTGTATTGTTCCTGAATAGGCAGGTTCTCATTAACTTCAGGCATAGGTATTAATAAACCTAATAAAAAGCCAGTAGAGAAAGCAGGCGGGCAGGGTTAAGGCATTAGGGGATGTAAAAGAAAATGTAGTCTGTCTTGAAATATCAATTAAATTTAATGTTTTGAATAAAGGGACAATCTTAGAAAGATTAGCTTGACTTAAATGCCCATTTAAATGTTTCAGTTCTGTGATCCAAAGGTTTGACAAATGAAACAATAACCATTGGCTTCAGTTTGCAAGTGTAATGTTTCCACTGATTTTTCCCTTGCTGTAATGCTCACTATTGAATGCCATAATGGAAACTGCTTTATTCCTTCATGTTTTCCACCCTAAATTTTAACAATTGTCTTCTTTTAATGAAAAATTGTGACCGAAAAAGAGATGCTGTCAGCAGCTATTTTTCCAGCCACAGACTTGCACATATACCCCATATTTATTATCCATCTGTGTTTGTCTCTCAGTCTGTCTTGAAAAATAACAATTTATTTTTGAACTGCTTGTAGCAATATTTAACCACTGAACCCTTTAATTACTTATGCTGCTGACAAGCAGGGCTCATTCAAATGCAGTGAGAAAATAGCTTTGTAGATGCAAGCTGAATTAAAATGGTAAACGAGCAAATCTTTCCCTCTTTGATATGCTGCCAGTTTTACAGCAGAATGTGAGTAGCCACGCCACGGCCTATGTTCATAGATGCTGAAGTTACCCAGTTTATTCTTGCTGATGATGAATAGTTTACCAAAGAGACCTGGCATGCTGAAAATTCAGTTTCTAGAATTACCTGCAGAAAAGGTGTCTGTTAAAACTATGTGTTTCACAACCAGGAAGAGGGCAGTCAGTCCCTATGGTTGGAGCAAGAGTTGGGAGTCAAGCCAAATCAGCTACCAGGAGGTCAGAGTCCAGGACAAGCCTGAGAGCAAACCGAGAGTCAGGCATCAGGAGTCAGGTAGGGTCAGGTTAGCAGGAAATAAGGGTCAGGTACCAGGTTACACACACAAGTCAAAGAGCAAAGTCAAGCACAAACCAGTGTCATAAGCCAGAGTCTAGGGTCTATCACCAGCTGAAGTAGAGACAGACAGGCAGATTTCATTGTTGCTCAGGCAGTTTCCAGTCATGGCTTCCTGGTTTAAGTACTGAGACCAGCCAATCAGTGGGATATGAGGGGCTGCCAGTCAGGTCCTGCTGGGCAGTACTTCCTGCCAATCCCAGCCTCACAGGGTCCTCCCGTGGGAGCTTAGCCTAAACCTGTGGTGGTGATGTAGTAGTATCAGCAGCATAGAATCCTATAGTCTCAAGTTCTAGCCCTGCTGGTTCTTACAGTATGGAGTAAGCCTATATATATTGCATGGAGCTGATTATTCAGATGTCATTCTTCTGATTGGTCCTTTGCCTCTTAGTCATAATTTCAAGTTTGTGTCAGCTTTCTTCAGTGTATTGATCATCCTCCATTCAATTCTGACTTTCAGTAGTATGCCAGTTCTATGCATGTAAAGTGTGTAACCTAACAAATTTATCTGGTAGTGATCAGTGAGTTGGCCAGTATGTGTTCCTATTTCTCTGTCCATTTTAATTATTTAGGGGTCTAGTATAAGGTTGAATCCATCATTTTTCACAAGCACTTTATTCTTAGTACAGTTAGACCGATAGAGCACAAGTAGTTCAGGTCTAGACTTTGTTTTTTAAAGAGATTTACTTAACCTTACCATGAGTGGATACCTTTACCCAGTTGTTCCAATGCTGAGGAATAGTCCCCATACTATGTATGAAATAGAGGATGCTGAGGAATAGTCCACATACTATGTAAAGTGCAAAGTTTACCCACTTGATAGAATTTGGTTTTATCAACAATCTGGTAACATAAAATTCCACTCAAATCTTCTCCTCAGTCTCTTCAAATTCCACCCGCAGGACTGCCCAGCCCACACCCTAGATCCTCTCTTCCCAAAGAACTACTCCATTATAGCCACATGGAATAACGTCATGTGCCTCAATGTATTGTCAAAAGCCAGTTAATCCTTTCCTAGCAAACTGCTAATGGGGTGGGGCATTTCAAGCAAATACAGCAAAACTATTATATAGCTCTCCCAACTCCCAGAATCATGCCCAAGGCAAGCTCTCTGTTTTCTGCCTATGTTGACAATTCTTGTGGTGTCCATGTTATTGTTATGTCTCCTCCTCCACAGCCATCAGTTCATCCTATGACCTCCTGGGTTCCCCTAGAAATCAAGGGGACACTGAAGATGTATCCAGTCCCATCTCACAATAATCGTCCAGTTTAGCAAGAATACTCCCCACGCTGAGTCAGCCTCACTTATTCCCACTCACAAGAGAATTACTACCGATGGATAGGTCCCACAGTTCTTGCAGATGTGATGAACCTGAACAGGTTCTGCCTCCATAAAGGCACTCAGATTGCACCAAACCTATGCACCCTCACTCCACTCTGCTGCTACCATTCTCTCCTCTATTTGTATGAGCACAGCACATCCCAGGGAACTGTAGCGAGGCGGCGTGGCCTCCCTCAGATGTGAAGGGAATGCTGCAAGCTGCCTGGAGGGCAGATCCAGGAGGGCCACACCCCACATGCCAGAAGCAGAGGGGTGGAACAGGAAGGGGAAGTATAAAAGGCCAGCCCAGCAGTTCAGTTGAGAGGCAGCTGCTGAAGGAGACAGATGTTTCTTCCCTGCTGCTGGAGTGGGATGCCAAGGAGAACTGCTGCTGCCCGGAGAGCAGCCTGAGCTTCCAGATAGCCCTGCCACGCCTGATGCTGAGGAACTGCTGCTTCTACCCTTGGCAGTGTATCCCGGGGAGACTGAGGATGACCTCTGGATGCAGGTACACCCAAGGGGCAGAGGAGGAAGCAGCCCAGGGAAACCAGGCAATGGTCTGGTTGAGAACTGGCCTGATACAGGGTCAGTGTGTTGCAGGTGGATTCCCGTTGACCCAGTGGTGGACCACTCTGCCACTGTTAGGGCCCTGAGCTGGGATGTGGTGGAGTTGAGGGGGGGGTGTCCCCCTTCCCACCCCATCCCTGGGGTGACAGTACTCCCCCTCCTTAGGCCAGGAGGCCTGCATTCCTTGGGCAACCCTACCTGAGCCCCATAGACTGGGATGGTGCTACAGCTCTCCCATGACTGCTTAACGGCTGGGCAAATAAACTACCACTGCTCTGCATGGTTGCAGGCCAGAGCCCAGCCTATTTATGGCCCTACCCTGCTAGAAGTCTGGGGCCCATTCAGTAGTGCTAATTCCCCCCCACCCCCATTTTTTTTCTTTGTGTGAGGAATCTAGCAGATCAAACTGTGAGGAGATGTGGCCTCCCTCAAATGTGGATGCAGAGGGTTGGCCACGCCAGTTTACAGAATCCACAACACCCCATTTCTACATTAGCATGCCCCAGAAAATAATGCTTTTGTATATGCCCCCATCTTTTACACAAAAACAGACTACAGAAGGAGCTGGGTGGCTTTTCTCTAGAATGTGAATCAGTGTGCTATGTGGCCTTGCTGAGGCTAGGACCACAGATCTCTCCAATGTCACAGTCCACCATGGGACATCATTTTTATAATCCCGTTTCCTACAAGCAAGGCAAACTTGATGAGGGTGTAGCAGCTTCTTCCTAGAATCTGAGTGAAGGTCCTGTGTGGCTCCCCCTTTGAGTCCTTGAGTTTTCTCAGGGATGGTTGGTTCATCCCATAGGCTGTCCAGTGTGGGATAGCTACTGTGTTGCTTTGGTGGCCTGCCTAGTGGCTCAGATTTCACATAGTCTTCCATGTACCACACACACAATCTGTCAGCATACACAGCTGGGACCAGCACACTCAAATCTGCACTCTTGAAGAGAGATTGTCTAAAACTGTTCCAGTACAATGAAGTCTATCATTTCTCCCACTGACTGAGACTGAACCAGTCAGTTGTACAGTTAATCAACCACTAGGCAAAAACATGCAGCTGCACACCTACGGAAAACGCCTCACTTTCCATTCTTTATTATTGCTGCCAGTACTTTTCTTCTGAGATCTCCAGTCACTACAGAGGATGGCAGCTTTGTAACTGTGGCACAGGGCCCAATACTCATTGTGTGTTTCTTGTTTTAAAAAGCTGATAAACAGATGGCCCAGATCTGTTCCTACTAATCAGGAGTGGCTACCCTCTCAAGTATGACCAGGGAGGCCTTGGTCATCACCTGATCCCCGAAGCATTGGTGCTACTGGCATCCAGAAGATGACTGGTACCCAATTAGTTAAAATGAATGCAGATTTAATTAAAGTATTTGAACCCTTTCATGAAAAGATTCTAAATTCCCCTATTTCTCCATAGTGATCTCACTGACGTCTGTCTTATCACACAAAGGAAAATGTTCTCTTTTTAGCTGTCACTGCTGTGATACTTACATAGACTTTTTTTTTTTAAGGCATAGCTGGAAAGACATTTGGAATTAAGCACAATAAAGTAATTTCACCTGGAATCTATTTCTTACATAAAATGAATCAGATTAGTTTTAAAAACAACTTCATGGGGCCTGCTTGTCCCTCAGTCAGCTTTGGTGCAACCCCTATGTGTGTGAAACAAATAGAGAAACACACACATCCGAAGAGAGAGTTCAACTTTGATTCTAGCTATCTGGGTGACAAAACTTTTAAAAGTCACATTTTACATCTTTATATCCAACCATTAATATCTTGGATTTTTATGTTCCAGGCGACAGTGTACCCCATTAGAAGAACTCACTTTTCAATGACTCACTTTCAATGCTCTAACACTTGTCATAGGAAGATATTTTAATTAAGCTTTAAAACTCCCAGTAACTAGTGAAACAACGTTTGGGATCAATTTTGTGAAAAATAAGAGTTCACAATTTGTATATCCAATATGAGTTAAAATGCAGACATGGGTAGTTGTGCGGAGAGGGACTAGTATATATGGTTACCCATTTTGACAAGACAATTGTCTGTTCATGAAGGCACCTATTTTGTGGGTGCAACTCAAGAGTTTGTTTTTAAAATATGGCCCTTGGTTTCTTAACCATTAGTTTTAGATGCTGAGATAAGTGTGAGTCACCCTTCTGTAATATGCAAAATATGTCTGTGCAATATATAATGCTAATGTCCCAGATCCCCTGCCCAAGTTAAAAACCATAGGGGGAAAGTTTTCATGAGGAAACCGCTGAGCAGATTATCTCGCTTTATGCTATCACAGGGAAGCAAGATTCCATGCCCGCACCCATGGAAAAACCAAAAATTCCATAGGATCCTCAATGCAGAGGCCCCAAAACCCCAATGAAGTTCTGACCCATGGCATCTTCTCCTGCTCTGTAGTAGCAGCAGCTCCTGGCGGACGTAAGGAGCAAGATCCATGAAAAATTTACTACAGTCTGAAGCTATATTAACACTTTCAGGGAAGGTATCAGAGGGGTAGCTGTGTCAGTCTGGAAAGCTTATGCTCCAATATCTCTGTTAGTCTGTAAGGTGCTACAGGACTCTTTGTCACACTTTCAAGGAAGTTGCATAGGAACAGAGAAAGGAACAATGCATCTCCCCAAGTCCAACCCCCCACTATGTGCAGATCCCAGACTGTATGTGGGACCCGCTAAAAGAACTGGAGACTGAAAAGGGAATGTGCCATAGAGGAACTTGACTCCCTCTTCCTTGCAAAGAAGTGGAGATATAGCAAAATTTCATGTGTGGATCTGAGTTGTCACAATGTGGTCTGTTACCACCACATCTGATATATCTTTACTCTTTGAGAGGGACTGAGTTTTGTTCCATAAAAATGAACGTCTTCTACAACTGGAAGAAGGCAGAATTCAACGAAAATAATAATACTAATACTAGCACAAACTTTAAAAACCAAGATATAGAGCACATACTGCAAAGTGAATTACTTATTGTTCAAGCAATGTGTAGTAACTAATTACAGAATCTTGTATCCGTTGTTTGTTTTCCACTATGCTTTGTGTGAAATTCATTCACTTCATCTGTCGATGCACCACTTGAGTCCATTTAAATCTTGTCCTGGACTGCTGCACAGAGGTACATTTCACTCTCGAAGCTTAGTCTGAACTTACTATGAGCTCTCTATCCTCTGGCTGGCACTCATGAGTTTTCAACTACATTTTCTATACAATTCTAATTGGTGTATTCAGAGGCAGCTCTCTTCATGGATGGAGGTCCAAAGGGAAAGCATTAATCCATGTATGCATTTCTATTTACCTCTGACCATACTATGTACATATAATATCTGGTCTGTACATGATGCTGTCTCATGTTGACTGTAGATTTCCCTAATGTTAGGTATCTACTGTTTTAATTACATTCATGACCTAAGCAGAAACACAAGTATAATTTATACTTTCCCTGCTATGTAGGCAAAGGATTATCTGTAATCTTTTATAATCTTTTGTTTTTCCCCTCTGAGGTCCTATGTAAGGGAAAAAAGGGTGTATATGTCATATTGGTAGGTAAAACCTTCAATCCTTCAGGTGAAACATTGAAAGATGGGTTTATCACCATGGATGATCTTAAAAATAAGGTGTACACCTTACATTTGGCTCAGTGTCAACAGCAGTGTCTGCATGTACCGGGATACCGGGAGGAAACACCAGGATGAAGGTGCAACAGGAGAGGCCTCCTGATTCATACTGAGAAATTAGGGCAATCAACTAGTTATCTTAGGTGCCTGTACATGAACACAAGAAGTTTCCAGATCACAGGCCTGGGTTCTCATGGGGGACTTCAATCACCCTGACATCTGCTGGGAGAGCAATACAGCAGTGCACAGACAATCCAGGAAGTTTTTTGGAGAATGTTGGGGACAACTTCCTGGTGAAAGTGCTGGAGGAACCAACTAGGGGCCATGTTCCTCTTGACCTACTGCTCACAAACACGGAAGAATTGGTAGGGAAAGTAGAAGTGGGTGGCAACCCGGGCAGCAGTGACCATGAGATGGTCGAGTTCAGGGTCCTGACAAAAAGAAGAAAGGAGCACAGCAGAATACGGACCCTGGACTTGAGAAAAGAAAACTTTACCTCCCTCAGGGAACTGGTGGGCAGGATCCCCTGAGAGGCTAATATGAGGGGGAAAGGAGTCCCGGAGAGCTGGCTGTATTTTAAACAATCCTTATTGAGGGCACAGGAACTAACCATCCTGATGTGCAGAAAGAATAGCAAATATGGAAGGCAACCAGCTTCGCTTAATAGAGAAATCTTCAGTGAGCTTAAACACAAAAAGAAGCTTACAAGAACTGGAAACTCAGACAGATGACTAGGGAGGAGTATAAAAAATACTGCTCGAGCATGCAGGGGTGTAATCAGAAAGGCCAAAGCACAATTGGAGTTGCAGCTAGCAAGGGATATGAAGGGTAACAAGAAGGGTTTCTATAGGTATGTTAGCAACAAGAAGAAGATCAGGGAAAGTGTGGGCCCTTACTGAATGGGGGAGGCAACTTAGTGATGGATGATGTGGAAAAAGCTGAAGTACTCAGTTCATTTTTTGCCTCAGCTGACCTTGTCTGTGAAGACTCCCAGACTGCTGCATTGGGCAGAACAGTATGGGGAGGAAGTGAGCAGCCCCCAGGGGTGAAAGAACAGGTTAAGGACCATTTAGAAAGGCAGGGCATGCACAAGTCCATAGGGCCGGATGCAATGCATCCAAGGGTGCTGAGGGAGTTGACTGATGCGATTACAGTGCCATTGGCCATTATCTTTTGAAAACTTGTGGCAATCAGGGGAGGTCCTGGACAATTGGAAAAAAATCAAATATAGTGCCCATCTTTAAAAATGGAAAGAAAGAGAATCTGGGGAACTACAGTCCCCTCACCTCAGTCCCTGGAAAAAGCATGGAGAAGGTCCTCAGGGAATCCATTTTAAAGAACTTGGAGGAAAGGAAGGTGATCAGGAACAGTCAACATGGATTCACCAAGGGCAAGTCATGCCCGACCAACCTGATTGCCTTCTATGATGAGACAACTGGCTCTGTGGATATGGGGAAAGCAGTGGACATGATATACCTTGACTTTAGCAAAGCTTTTGATACGGTCTCCCCCAGTATTCTTGCCAGCAAGTTAAAGAAATATGGATTGGATGAATGGACTATAAGGTGGATGGAAAGCTGGCTAGATCGTCGGGCTCAACAGGTAGTGATGAACGGCTTGATGTCTAGTTGGCAGCCAGTATCAAGCTCAGTGCCCCAGGAATCGGTCCTGGGGTAGGATTTGTTCAACATCTTTATTAATGATCTGGATGATGCGATGGATTGCACCCTCTGCAAGTGTGCGGATGACACTAAGCTGTGGGGAGAGGTAGATATGCTGGAGGCTAGGGATTGGGTCCAGAGTGACTTAGACAAATTGGAGGATTGAGCCAAAAGATATCTGATGAGGTTCAATAAGGACAAGTGTAGAGTACTGTACTTAGGACGGAAGAATCCCATGCATTCTGGATTCTGACTGGCTCAGCGTCAGTTCTGCAGAAAAGGACCTGAGGATTACAGTGGATGAGAAGCTGACATGAGTCAACAGTGTGGCCTCGTTGCCAAGAAGGCTAACGACATATTGGGCTGTTTTAGTAGGAGCATTGTCAGCAGATCGAGGGAAGTGATTATGCCCCTCTATTCATCACTGGTGAGGCCACATCTGGAGTATTGTGTCCAGTTTTGGGGCCCCTGCTACAGAAAGGATGTGGACAAATTGGAGAGAGTCCAGCAGAGAGAAACAAAAATTATTAGGGGGCTGGAGCACATGACTTATGAGGAGAGGCTGAGGGAACTGGGGTTATTTAGTCTGCAGAAGAGAAAAGTGAGGGGGGATTTTATAGAAGCCTTCAACTACATGAAGGAGGGTTCCAAAGAGGAGGGAGCTAGGCTGTTCTCAGTGGTGGCAGATGACAGAACAAGGAGCAATGGTCTCAAGTTGCATTGGGGGAAGTCTAGGTTGGTTATTAGGAAAAACTATTTCACTAGGAGGGTGGTGAAGCACTGGAATGGGTTATGTAGGGAGGTGGTGGAATCTCCATCCTTAGAGGTTTTTAAGGCCCAGCTTGACAAAGCCCTGGCTGGGATAATTTAGTTGGGGTTGGTCCTGCTTTGAGCAGGGGGTTGGACTTGACCTCCTGTGGTCGCTGCCAAGCCTAATCTTCTATGATTCTATGTAAATGCTTTTCAGGACTGGAGTTAAGATTGGACTGAGCTGTCTCATGGTGGAAGGGCAGCTGTCTACCACCACCATAATGTTCTGGAGGTGTCCTTCAAGACAGATCCATACTGTTTCAGGCTCTTTTTCTTCAGACCATCACATATCTCAGGCAAGAAAGCACATCCTATGGCTGAGCATGTTAAATGCTCCTGAGTGGTCTAAGGAAATGAGTATAGATGTTTGCCTGTTGTCCAGAGACAACAGGAAATCATCTATCTGCACCACCACTTCTACTTCTCTTCCATCACATAGCCTGAAATTAATTTGGGAAGGATCTAGGATACTGGCTTTGGATAGATATACTTGGAGATGACTGTTCAGAAATGCTCAGATATGGGTGATTGCAGTTAGCGAGATCTGTCACTTTCTTTAGGATTGTCCAGACTATAATGTGCTTTAATCTGGGCAGTAGAGCAATGGGGGCTGTCTGGTTAGTGGCGAGTTGAGTAGTATTCTCTCTGTCACATCTAGTCCACAGATCAGGTTCACGGTATGTCCAGTTATCTGAGTTTGATATAGTCTAATTGTGAGAGTCCTAAATGAGTTAATGCTCCTGCTGCTTGTTATTTCATCTTGTTTATAATCTGAAAATACTGCACCTTTAGAAGAACAAAAGTGCAGTCTGAGGTTCTGTTGGAAAATGGGATAAGGGGACTAGTAATTTAGGTGCCCCTTCTTTTTAAACAGAACAATAGAGAAAGAGAATACAAGTAGAGGCTGATGAAAATCATGTAACTGCAGGGATGAATACATATCTTTCTCAGCTCTTCCCACATCTCATGAGGGCCCACAGAAGCCAAAGCTGAAGACAGTCTTCCTTCTCACCCTTGTAACTGAGGGTAGTAGTAAGACATTGCCACAGGAGCACTTGCAGCTAGAGGGGGTGAAAAGGCCATCTACCAATGTTCCCTGAAGTTATGAGGTATGTAGAAAAGACATATGGTTTTCTGCTAGTCCATAAAGGCTACAGGACTAAACAAAAAGAGAGCCTAGAATAGGACCAGACTAAGGGTACGTCTAAACTACAGAATTAGGTCGAATTTATAGCAGTCGATATTTTAAAACCCGAATTTATGGAATCGATTGTGTGTGTCCCCACTAAAGAGCGTTAAGACCATGAGGTCGATTGACTGTGTCCACAGTAGCGGGGCTAGCATCGACTTTCGGAGCATTGCATTGCGGGTAGCTATCCCACAGTTCCCGCAGTCTCCGCCGCCCATTGGAATTCTGGGTTGCGATCCCAAAGCCTGATGGGGCAGAAAACATTGTCGCTGGTGGTTCTGGGTACATGTCATCCCTCCCTCCCTCCCTCCGTGAAAGCAATATTTTTCGCGCCTTTTTTCCGGGGTTTCCGTGTTTGCTACGGAAGCCTGCTCAGCTCACAATTACCGTACATCTCCAGCGTACGCCTGGACATTAGGTCTAGTGGGGATTCAGTCACACTATAATACGGGCAGAGGGATAGCTCAGCGTTCTGAGCGTTGGCCCGCTAAACCCAGGGTTGCGAGTTCAATCCTTGAGGGGGCCATTCCGCCTGAGGCTGGTAGTCGCGGGACTACACAGCAGAACCTCCTTGCCTTCTAGCTACAGATGGTGCAATATGCCATAAATGGTCGTGGTCGCGGGACCATACAGCAGAAGCTCCTTGCCTTCTAGCAGCAGATTGTACAATATGATTGGTATTCGTGTGCTCCTGGCCGGCGGCCTATGGTGTGGCTGGCCGGGGGCGCTTGGACATAAATGGGAGTGACCAGAGTGACTCTGGTCATTCTCTTTTTTACGTTTTGTTTAAGGGAGATTCAGTGCTGCCTGGAACACAGGCGGAGGGATAGCTCAGTGGTCTGAGCGTTGGCCCGCTAAACCCGGGGTTGCGAGGTCAATCCTTGAGGGGGCCAGGAGATGATGATGGATATCAAGCATATTGTACCATCTGCTGCTAGAAGGGAAGGCGCCTAACCCTTCCTCACCGCATATTGTACCATCTGCAGCTAGAAGGAAATGAGCCTAACCCTTGCTCCCCCCTCCCTCCGTGAAAGCAACTGAGGGGGGAGCAAAAAATCCTTTTGCGCCTTTTTTCATATGGGCGCCATATTGCTGACTCCATTGTTATCCACCCCCCACTTCTGCTGCCACTCTGCTGTCCTGCAAACAGCATACCAGGGAAAGCATGGAGCACGATCAGATCACCGCGGCTGTTCTCGCCGTTATGAACACCACGCGCATTGTCCAGGAGTATATGGAGAACGAGAACCAGGAGCTGCTAGAGCTACAGCAGGCGAGGAGGCAACAGCAGCGCCCTGAGGACAGTGATGAGGACATGGACACAGACCTCTCTCAAAAAAGGCTCCCCCCACAAGGTGGACATCATGGTGTTAATGGGGCTTGTTGATACAGTGGAACGCCAATTCTGGGCCCGGGAAACAAGCACAGACTGGTGGGACCACATAGTGCTGCAGGTCTGGGATGAATCCCAGTGGCTGCGAAACTTTCGCATGCGTAAGGGCACTTTCATGGAACTTTGTGAGTTGCTTTCCCCTGCCCTGAAGCGCAAGAACACCAAGATGAGAGCAGCCCTCACAGTACAGAAGTGACTAGCGATAGCCCTGTGGAAGCTTGCAACGCCAGACAGCTACCGGTCAGTCGCGAATCAATTCGGAGTGGGAAAATCTACAGTGGGGGCTGTTGTGATGCAAGTAGCCAGGGCGATCACCAAGCTGCTGGTACCAAGGGTTGTGAGTCTGGGAAATGTGCAGCTCATACTGGATGGCTTTGCAGCAATGGGGTTCCCGAACTGTGGAGGGGCGATAGACGGAACCCATATCCCTATCTTGGCACCGGACCACCAAGCCAGCGAGTACATAAACCGAAAGGGTTACTTTTCAATAGTGCTGCAAGCACTGGTGGATCATAAGGGACGTTTCACCAACATCAATGTGGGATGGCCGGGAAAGGTACATGACGCTCGCATCTTCAGGAACTCTGGTCTGTTTCGGCTGCTGCAGCAAGGGACTTTCTTCCCAGACCAGAAAATAACCATTGGGGATGTTGAGATGCCTATAGTTATCCTTGGGGACCCAGCCTACCCCTTAATGCCATGGCTCATGAAGCCATACACAGGTAGCCTGGACAGTAGTCAGGACCTTTTCAACTATAGGCTGAGCAAGTGCAGAATGGTGGTGGAATGTGCATTTGGGCGTTTAAAAGCTCGCTGGCGAAGTTTATTGACTAGGTTAGATCTCAGCGAAAACAATATTCCCATTATTATTACTGCTTGCTGTGCGCTCCACAATATCTGTGAGAGTAAGGGGGAGACGTTTATGGCGGGGTGGGAGGTTGAGGCAAATCGCCTGGCCACTGGTTATGCGCAGCCAGACACCAGGGCTATTACAAGACTACAGCAGGGTGCGTTGCGCATCAGGGAAGCTTTGAAAACCAGTTTCATGAATGGCCAGGATGCTGTGTGAAAGTTCTGTTTTTCCCCTGTAATGAAAAGCCCCGCCCCTTCATTCACTCTACTTCCCTTTACCCAAACCGCCCTGCCCTCCCCCCCGTGATCACCGCTCGCAGAGGAAATAAAGTCATTGTTGCTTAAAAATCATGCATTCTTTATTAATTCGTAAAACAAAGAGGGGGAACTATGGGGGTAACTGCCACAGTCTCCCGGGATAGCTGGTGGAAGAAGGGAAGCACCAGGATGGGTGGTGGAGGAGGGGATGAGGGAAGGACAAGGACACACAGCACTTTAAAACTTATTGAATGCCAGCCCTTTCTTGCTTGGACTGTTCTCTTGGCTTGAGTGGTTGGGTGCACGGAGGCCGCCCAAACGCGTTCTTGGGCATCTCGGGGATGAGGTTATGGGACTCGGGAAGGAGGGCTGTTGGTTACACAGGGGCTGTAGCGGCGGTCTGGGCTCAGGCGGCCTTTCCTGAACCCTACGCCTTTCCTCAGCCATAAGCCGGAGGATTTCCGTTTGATCCTCCAGTAGCCTCAGAACTGCATCCTGCCTTCTCTCTGCACGCTGACGCCACCTACTCTCTTCATCACGCCACCTGTCCGCGCGATCAAAATCTGCCTTCCTGGACTCCGACAGTGTCTGCCTCCACGCATTCCGCTGGGCAGCTTCAGTGTGGGAGGATTCCATGAGTTCTGAGAACATTTCATCTCGATTCCTTTTTTTTTTACTTCTAATCTTCGCTAGCCTCTGGGACGGTGATGAAGGGGGTGGCGTTGAAACATTTGCAGCTGCGGGAGGAAACAAACGGGAGAGGAGTAGTTTAAAAGACACATATTAGAGAACAATGCTCCAAACATTACATATCACATGTGCATTTGGTCCAAGGTTGCACTTTGCCTGTTATATTGAGGGTCTGCCGGTTTGGTGTGAGAGATCACACAAGCAGGTCCGGCGGGCAACAGAATTCGGCTTGCACACAGCCATGGTAAGCCACAGTCTATAGGCTTCTTTAACCTTCATAACATGGGAATGTTTTCAAACAGCAACCCCCTCATTTCCCATAACAAACAGCCTTTGGGCTGGCAATTTAAAACTGGTTGGCAATTGAAAAGGGAGGGGCGGCAGTTTTTGGGTTAACGTGCAGCGCGAACCTAATCGACACCCCCCCACACACACAGACACACATCCAAGATGTTCGCTGTTCCCCCTCCCCCCACCGCGTGGGTCACAGCGGGGAAGATTTCCATTCAGCCACAGGCAAACAGCCCAGCAGGGACGGAGCCCCTCTGAATACCCCCTTAATAAAATTCCCCTATTTCAACCAGGTGACCATGAATGATATCACTCTTCTGAGGATAACACAGACAGATAAAGAACGGATGTTGCTTGAATGCCAGCAAACACCGGGACCATACGCCGCCATGCTTTGCAAAGCAATGATTCCAGACTACGTGCTACTGGCCTGGCGTGGTAGAGTGTGTTACCACGGAGCACAGGATAAGGCTGCCCTCCCCAGAAACCTCTTGCACAGGCTTTGGGAGTACATCCAGGAGATCTTTCTGGAGATGTCCCCGGAGGATTTCTGCTCCATCCCCGAACATGTTAACAGACTTTTCCAGTAGCTGTAGCTGTACTGGCCGCGAATTGATCATTAAACACGCTTGCTTATAAAACATGTATTAATTAACAGAGGTACACTCACCAGAGGCACCAGAGGTCCCTTCTCCTGCATCGAGCACGCCTTGGGTGGGTTCGTAGGGTACTGGCTCCAGGGTGACAAAGAGTTCCTGGCTGTCAGGGAAAAGGGCTTCTCCACTTCCTTGCTGTGTCTGGGCGCTATTTTCAGCATCATTATCATCATCATGCTCCTCTGTGGTTTCTGATGATCCACATACGGAGTCATACCACATGGGTGGGTCAGTGCTGGCTGCACCTCCTAGAATGGCATGCAGCTCATCATAGAAGCGGCATGTCTGGGGCTCTGACCCAGAGCGTTTGTTTGCATCTCTGGTTTTTTGGTAGGCTTGCCTGAGCTCCTTAATTTTCACGCGGCACTGTTGCGCGTCCCTGTTGTAGCCTCTGTCCTGCATGCCCTTGGAGACTTTGGCATATGTATTGGCGTTTCTTCTTTTGGACCGTAGCTCTGCTAGCACGGTTTCGTCTCCCCATACAGCGATCAGATCGCGTACCTCACGCTCGGTCCATGCTGGAGCTCGTCTTCGGTTCTGGGACTCCATCATGGTCACCTCTGCTGATGAGATCTGCGCTCACCTGCAGCTCACCACGCTGGCCAAACAGGAAATGAAATTCAAAAGTTCGCGGGGCTTTTCCTGTCTACCTGGGCGGAGCATTGGAGCTCAGACTGCTGTCCAGAGCGGTCAAATGTTGCACTGTGGGATAGATCCAGGAGGCCAATACCGTCGAATTGCGTCCTCACTAAGCCTAGATCGATTCGGCAATATTGCTTTAAGCGCTAATCCCCTCGTTGGGGGTGGAGTGGCGAGATCGATTTTAAGAGCCCTAGAAGCCGATGTTAAGGGCTTCGTCGTGTGGACGGGTGCACGGATCAATCGAAATAACGCTAATAAATTCGACCTAAACTCGTAGTGTAGACCAGGGCTAAGTGTAGCCATTGGTTTATTCCCATTTATAACCTCTGTGTACAGGCAATCCTGTATCACTGTCTGTTATTACTAAAAGTAACTTACTGTCTCTGGAAGGCTATACTTCCACAAGCATTCTTGAGCGTAAATAGAAATATGTTTCAGTGTTTCTCCATGTGACATTGCCTGATGCACAAACATAAGGCATAATTCAGTGCTCAACTGTGAACGGATGCTGCTGCCATTGCTGCAGGGGAAAATAAATTAACTGCAAATTATATGGCTGTTGATGAACAGAATAATGTTTTCAGAAACAATCTGGTAAAGGAAACCTTGGGGTGAGGGGGAAATATCCTTTCAGAGAGTCTTTAGAGCAGGATGTTACATTGCAAAGAAAGAGCTAAACTGAGACCTTAAGTCACAGCAGCTGTGTATCCAAGTCCAGAGTACAGAGGGAGCGGAGCTAAAAAAAGGCACCTCCCCCTGTACTCACCTGGCGGCGCTCCGGCAGCACCCCAGGTGTTCGGTGGCACTTCAGCGGCGGGTCCTTCACTCGCTCCAGGTCTTCGGTGGTACCCGCCATCGAAATGCCACCAAAGACCCGGAGCGAGTGAAGGACCCACCGCTGAAGTGCTGCCAAACAGCTGGAGTGCCGTTGGGTGAGTGCAAGAAGCGGTGCCTTAAAAACGAAGTGGCGCCTTTTTTTAGTTCCGCTCCCATTTTAAAAAAAGGTGCTGCTTCCTTTTTAAGGTGCCGCTTCCGCTCATAGGGGGAGTGGCCGATACCTCCACTCCCCCCCCCCCCCCGGCTATGCTATTGACTCACAGTCCAGCAGGAGCAGGTGTGACAACAATTTATACCGGGGGTCGGCAACCTTTCAGAAATGGTGTGCTGAGTCTTCATTTATTCACCCTAATTTAAGGTTTCGCATGCCAGTAATACATTTCAACATTTTTAGAAGGTCTCTTTTTAAGTCTTTAATATATAACTAAACTATTGTTGTATGTAAAGTAAATAAGGTTTTTAAAATGTTTAAGCAGCTTCACTTAAAATTAAATTAAAATGGAAAGTCCCCCAGGACCCAGGTAGTGTGAGTGCCACTGAAAATCAGCTCATGTGCCGCCTTTGGCACCCATGCCATAGGTTGCCTACCCCTGATTTATACACTAGTAGCAACTCCTGGAGGTGCTGGCACTGAGGCTTCCAAAATATCTCTGGGAATGCTGTGACAGAGTCAGCTGTTGTGGCTTCCCTGAAGCCCCATGCCTTGGTGACACCTCCACTTCTTGTGAGCCAGGGGTTACAAGGAATAAGACTGTGCCTGGCTTCCACTTAGGTGGCAAGGAGGTGGGACAGCACCTAAATACTTAGATATTTATTTTATTTATACTTTTTAAAATGCACCCATCAATGTGCCCAACTGCTCTGGGCGCATGTTCATTTAGCAACAATTTAAGTCCACTCTCTACCAGATTGACTCCCACAGAAACTCCTTGCTTTGTCTCCCATTACTATGCCCCTTATGTCACTTAGAGAGAAAAGGTGAGTGCAGTAATATCTTTTATTGGACCAACTTCTGTTGGTGAGAGACAAGTTTACATAAAGCTCTTCTTCACTTGGCAGTCACACAGGGTGAGGCACAATTTAACTCAAACTGTGAAAATTAAAAATCTAACTAAAAGTGAGGGAGACCCAGATTTGATCTCTTGCTTCCTGGCATCCACCTCATGCCATGGAAAAAAAGTATTGTAAGTGTGACATAATATGGTATAATATATGATATCACATAATTTACTAGTTATCACTATTTAGTTAGCTAGGTGACGTGTTAAGACTACTGCTTATAATGATGACTAACATCCCAACCCCCCACCTCCATCTGTCTGTATCCACCTGTTACTCATTGTCTTATGCTTAGATTGTAAGCTATTTGGGGCAGAGAATGTCTTTTTGTTCTGTGCTTGTACAGCACCTAGCCCAATGGGGCCCTTGTCTCCAAAGTTCCATAATAAAAAATTATAGTTCTTTTTTTCCTTAGTGGGGTGTGTTGGGAGGAGAGTACCTGAAAAGAAAGACAA
Source organism: Macrochelys suwanniensis (assembly GCA_033296515.1). Lineage (NCBI taxonomy): Eukaryota > Metazoa > Chordata > Testudines > Chelydridae > Macrochelys > Macrochelys suwanniensis. The sequence goes on from CM065779.1 coordinate 83,525,133, forward strand.
ATGCAGGTGCTACAAGTTTTTCTTTCTTATTTTCGTTTTGCTGACACAGACTAACACGGCTACTACACTGAAACCTATCAAAATGCAGGAGAGTGGATATTGCTGGGAAAGCTTAGGAAAAAGAGAAGGGTTGGGAGAAAGGGAGCACAGAGGATGGGTGGAGTGAGGCTGAAGGGTAAGGGAAGGGGTAGGAGGGAGTTGGAGCAAACCCCCAATCAGCACAGAGGAAAATGTCCAGAGTAAAGACTATTCAGACCAGTCAGAAACTGATGATGTGTGCTGGCCCAATTTGTGGGGGCGGGGGGAAGGATGCTGAGAGCCATCGAACCAAACTGTAAACTCTGTATAGAATGGAAACTGCTTCAAGCCAGGGGATGTGGTAGCACCCCTAATTCCAGCACCTATGCATCTGTGGAGAGTTGAGGGAAAGGTGTTACTATCTCCTTCTACAGATGCGTGTCTCTGTTCCTTCTGACTTTCTGGATGGCTCCTGCCACCAATTTCTCTTATCCTTGAGTTCAACTGGCTTGGGGAAAGAACTAGACTGCATGCACCATGGTGCCCCTACAGGAGGGGTCTCCCCTGCACATTTCTCAGACCACAGGCTTTAGAGGAGGTATAATGCCAGCAGAGTCTCAGCTTCCCCCTCGCACTTCAGTACAGCTTGTACCTGCTGCACCTGCTTTCATCTGTAGAAATATTTGCACTTGCACCAAAGGAAGCCTATAAAATAACATTCAGCCCAAATCCTTAGGGCCAAATCCTCATTTGAGTAAATATGTGTGTGCTGGCACGAGTAAGTTCTATGGTAGCTGACGGTGGAAGGAATCTGCACCATCAAGCCATGCAGAAGCAGCAGAGCCAAGCCACTCTGCAGTCTTAGGGTTGCAGTAGCCTCTGCTACTGCTGCTCCAAGCCCTCCTTTTCCCATGTATAGGAAGGGAATGGATTGTGGATCTGATTTATTTTGGATGCACCACACTCATTCCCAAATATCCCCTCTGCAGGGGTCTCTGGTGGGCTGCAGGAACCATACTGATGCCACGACACTGAGGCCCCTCTGCTCCTGCATTGGGAGGCAAGATTGGTCCCTTATCTGGGAACAACATATTTTTGAGTGTTCAAAATGGGTGTAATGGGTATTAATGGGATCAGGAGTCTGGCTCCTATTCCTAGGCTATAAGGAACTTCAAACACAGGTACTTGGCCAGGTACTCGGCCAGGTTCTCAGAACGCTTGGCCTACCCCAGCTGCAGTGCTATATTTTTCCTAGTTGTATCACATCACTCTGGGGATTACTCAACCAAAAACAAGTGATGTCCCTTCTAGACTCTCAGGAGGTTGCACTTCCATGGCAAACAAGCTGGTGACTCCCTGACACATGCCATATATGGGGTAAATCAAATGTTCATGAAGTAGCTGCTGACGGCAGGGTTTTCAATCCTTGTTCTCCTCTAGTTTTAGTGCTCTTGGGAACAGAACATTAATAGCAAAACATACTATAGCACAGAGAGTACACTACACAATGGAATTCAGTATAGTTTAAAATAAGGACTAGAATACAAGGCTTCCCTTAAGCACAACAGCATTTTGAGCTGTGTAGGTTCATATGCTTCATAAAACCATGAGATCCTCTCTGAAGACGGACACATATACTTTTATTTTTATTTTAAAAATTCATCTTTTATTGCAAATGACTGCCTTTACGTCCATGTCACTGCAATACTGATGGATCACTGCCATCTATAGACAGGGATTAGCTTGGAACACAATTAGATATATAAGAAATATGACAGCATTCTAGATTTTAAACAGGCCTTCCATGTGAAAACAATAGCTCAGGAAGGAGTCATTCACAACAGACATGTTGGAATGGTCACACAACTGTATCTGATAAGAGTAACTGAGCACAAGCATTAGCTCAACAGTCCATCAGTAGTAAACACAGAATAAAAGCTGTATGTTGCATTCATCTGTAGAGAGCTTCTAAATGCAAACTTTATACATAATTGAATAAAGTAGAATACACTGCTGGCCATTCTTTTTTTTCCTATGCATGTACTTAATTGCGGATGACTATTACCTGAGTTGATTCACCGGGGGGGGGGGGGGAGAAGGTTGGTGATATTTTATCCATCATGAATGCCAATTAGGTGCTGGTTTAATTAGCCAGATAAAATTAAAACCAACTCAACTTCTCACGCATCCCTCAAACCAAGTTAAACCAAGCCCAGAACTTCTGCAGGAGATTATCAGGAAGGTGACATATCAGTGTTCCTTGATCAAACTAGTTTGAATTTTAGTAAAACTTGAAGTCTTTAAACCATGATTTGAGGACTCCAGTTACTCAGCCTGTGGATAGGGGTCTATTTCAGGAGTGGGGAAGGTTCTGTGGCCTGCAATGTGCAGGAGGTCAGATGAGATGATCACGATGGTCCCTTCTGACCTTTAAAGTCTATGAATTTATGAGTAAAAGGTTTGGATTCTGTTCTGTTTGGGAATGGGTCAAGGTTCAGTCAGATCTCATTATAACCAAACCAGGTTATGCATCCAGAGTTGATAACATCCCACACAGTTTACTCTGATCTAAGTGTACTGGTATCTAAAAGTTAGACTACTGTAAGATTATTCTAGGGAAGAAACTTAAACAGATAAATTTCACACAGTTCTTCCTGCAACAGGCAGAGCTCCCTTTTGGCTCACCTAGAAGACCCACTGTTACTGTACCATAAAGATCCCAGTTCAAGTCTAGACTGCTGTAATATGCCACATCACACTGGACGATTGCAGCCCTCAAATGGGGGTGCTCTATTAATTGACGAAGTCTGATATAGTGGAAGAAAAGATGGAAGTTAGGTTGCTATAACTGTGTCACTCAGGGATGCGGATTTTTCACACCTCTGAGCCACGTAGTTATACTGATGTAAGTTTATAGTGTAGACCTGGCCTTTGACTTTCTGATTCATTTCATGCCATAAGCATTGTTTTGGGAGTTACTGGGATTTTTCCCAAAAATTGTTTATTACTAATTTAAATTGTACTTAGGAAGAATCCAAGCATCATGAAATGAAGAAAAAACAGGGCAGAGTATCTGTACAGTAACATTATAGTCTAAATTATAAAAATTGGTGGGTTTCAGTTGCTGAAACCATATTCCATTCCATTCCCTTTCAGATCCAAATCTCATCTTCCACCTACAAACTGATGAAATAGAACAAAATAGATAATTAAATAGAGGGAAATGAGGTCTTAAAATGTCAAATGAGATAATATACTATTCTTCGCAGTGAACTACACTATACTATTACTATACTATTCTCAACAAACATATGTGTGCTAAATTTCCCAAAAGTATTAGAATTTCTGGCTAACTTTGGTACTCATTAAATCTGCAGATACTTTATCACCAAATCTGCACCCTTGTGTTGGAGTCAAACTGTATATGATGATCTCAGAGAAATACTTTAATTTCTTACATGGTCTATTATATTCTGTTGATTTACATTATACTCAGTTTTATACTATATATTATATTTTGGATATCTAGAATCCAATCAGCCCAGAAGCAAATTGTATTGTATAATTAAAGTAGGTATTGTGTACGTTTTGATTTAGCGAGTTTAAAATTTACAGATTAATAAATATCTTCCCATTCATCTCAGAAAGCATAGTTAAAAGAAGCTAAACTGTCTTATACTGCATAAGTGGATCAAATTGATTTGAAATAGCAATTTCCTAAAGCTCTGCAGAACTGATGTAAATCAATTATTCCAGACGAATGAAGCCCACAAACTGTTCAGCTATCTTGCAGCTATCTGTTCAGCTAGGGAAGTTCCTCATTTATTATCATCAGAACCTGCTTTGAACTACGATCTCCATTTTTTTTTGCCAAATTGTGTCTGAATTGTATATTATTAGGAAGAAGTCGGAGGTAAAACTAAGTTTCCTGAACACATTTTGAATAAAGAATAGCAATAATAGGATATTTTGAAAGTCTATTACATAGCAGTGTGTAACGGATTAGCCACCAGGTACAGAGGCAAGAATTCTTAAATTCTAATCACACCTGAGTCAGTCATTTAAACTCTCAAGTCATTTAAACTCTGAGCCCCAGTTCTTCCCTCTGTGCAGTGGAAGAAATAGCACTTAATTCAAAGGGTAGTTGTGATGATTTATTAATGATTTATTAATTATTATTGATCATTATTATTATTTGTATTACCGCAGCACCTAGGAGCCCCACTCATGGACCAAGACCCCACCGTGCTAGGTACAATTCCTCCCAAGCAAATCACTTTATCTCTGTGTGGATAAGTCTCTTCATCTCTAAAGCAGGTGTACAGGGAGATTTTGGCAAACCAGATTTTGGCAAACCAGTGCCTGAAACCACTATGTCTTATTGCTAAAAGCAGCCAATTCAGCATGCTTAGCTTAACCAAGGAAAGAGGGAAGTGGGTTTTGGATGCCACAGAAATGGCAGCTTGACCCCGTTTCCTTCCTGATAAGAATTGTGTTGAAGTGGCTGATGCATGCATTTTAGAAGAGCAGGATGTGCCCCAGGAATGTCTATTGGGGCCCCAAGGCTGCAAACTCTGGAAAAAAACCCACCTGGTTAATCAATAATCAGAAGGAACCTCTTGCTGGACCATTGAAACTGCTTGCTTAACAAGTTTTCTTTAAGGGCCATGTCATTCTATTACTAATATATAAACGAGGGGAAAAAGTTTGAGGTAGTGGAGCTCTTTTTGGACTCTCCCTCTGGTTACATCTTGCAGTCCCCACTGGCAGACAGAAGATTTGGCCACCAAAAGCCTGCTGCTGTGTCACTCGAGAGCCACACTCAGCTTTGGTAATTATCAAGGGTTGGGGGTGTTTTACTAACCTGTTGTGGACATGTGTAAGTGCTTGAGACTAAGTAAAGTTTAGCTTTAAGTGAAAGCACTCTTATGTTGTCCTGTTTGTGCCAGCCATCTATCGGTCGGACGACTGTGTCTCCCCTGATTTATTTCCTGACACCACCTCACACAGAGTAAAAGTTACCAAGAGCTTTGGGTTGAAAGAACCCCGGGTAACATGGATACCAATAATATTCTGCAATTATATATTTCTTTTTTTTACCTGTAGATCTCAAAACACTTTATAAAGGTAGGTAATTATTATGTTAGGGATGAGGAAATGGAAAAGCAGATAAATTGTTTTGTCCAATATCACAAATCAAATGAGCATCAGAGCCAAGTCTCCAGACTGCTAGATTAATTTTGTATACACTAGACCACAGTGTTCCTCAAGCAACTTCCTTAACCTCTATGTGAATACAATCAGCTGAATAGCTGTCCAGCTGATATTATTTGCACCTTCAGGTAACTATGGTCACAAAACTACATGCAAAAAAAATACATTTTGAAAATGTGGTACATGCACTCCACTTTCCTTTCCAAATAAAAATGGCACTTTTATGTCAAAAATTTCCCTCAGATCCTACCATGCCAAGCAAAATTTCAATGGAACATGAGAACATTGTGCAACCCACACACTGTCTGGGTGTGGTGTTCTGTCCCATCTAGTGGCATCAAGACCACTTAGAGACAGTTAAATGAGTTTGCTCTAGGGCCTTAATTAAGAGGCAATTAGCTTTTAGCTCATGCGGTAGAGGCTCATGCACTAAGGTCCAGAGATCCCCAGTTTGATCCCAACAACCAGAGTCTGTTGGCATTACAATAACACACTGTATATCCATACAATAACATGGTTGTCATCATTCTAGATATGTGCAGTATGTTCATAGGGCACTGAAAGGCTCTTTGAAAATTCAAATATTTGATTATAAAGTATTTCTTTTTTTTTTTAATTCTGTAAGGCATCACTTTTAGCATTGAGTAGTACAAGTCCAGAAAATGGTTCCTGTCCCTGGATGGATACATAACAGACCCTGATACTTCATAAAGCAGACAACGACACTCTGCAGCACAATATTATAAATGGTAAAGCAGCCTGTTTTCTACAGCTCAGTCATACCAACATGCAACATTTCTGGTTTTGGATAGGCGGATAATCAAATGGTTTTTTTTCAGAAAACTCAAAGAATAAGCAAGTCACTTTCTGTTTGTTTTTGTTACGCAAAATATCAAAATGCTCTTCATGCAGGTAAGTTATGTCTCTTTTAATGAGTCAGATGTTTCAATCAGAAAAATGCTTATCCATTTTTACCATTTGAGCAGAGACATTAAGCAAATATGAGCCTGTTGTAATTACAAAATTGTTGTCTTAGCTCAACTGCACATTATGTCAGATATCTAAAATGCAAAAAAGGCACCTGTAGTTGCTTTTGGGTCTCCATCTGCACATCTACACTTTCTAAACAGTTCATAAAGCTCAAGGTTGCAGCCATCCCCATCCATCACAATCACCTTACATAAACATTTTCAGTATAGACGTTACAAATATATATATGTGAACATAGTATTTGCAAAATTTTATAGCACATATATCTGAAAGAAAATATTGTACTGAAGAGAAGTCACAAAATGCACGTCCATATAACTCGCAAGAAGGATTTAAACTCTTCAGGCAAAAATAACTATCTAGTCTTCCCAAGACTTGGGGGTGGGGGGGTGTAAGCATTTTGAAACAAATCAGTCAGTGTAATTCTGTATTCCCAAGAATTGTTGATAATGGGGCTCTATGAAAGTTAAGCAGATTTCACCCTCACTGAATACATATGAATAATAAATAGATTTGCAGAAATAAGGAGCGGTTCTGGAAAAATTCACAAACCAAAAAAAACTAAATTAAGCAAATGTTGGGTTCAATAAATAATACTATTCCACCAACTCAACAGTTTATTGATAAAGTTGGAATTTTCTGAAATTACAAAATAAACTGGTTGAAATCTGAAAGGATGTTTTCAATTAGGATCCTCAAAAATTTTTGTGGTATGGATCCCATTTTAAGACAGAGATTGCCTTCTCCTTTGAGATCATCCCTATGACTGCAGCAATTGGAAAGGTAATGCTAGCAAATATATTTTAGACATCTTTATAATGCAATTTAGAGCAGAAAATAAGATGAAGACGCCAGCCTCATGTGACAAGCCAGCACTCTACAGACTACCATTGATCCATGAACCATAGTTTGGGAGCTACTGTTTAAAACAGCAGTTTGAAAAATAGCACTTCAGATATTCTCCTAGGGGAAGCTAAATCTCCTGGGAATTATTTACTAGTAATAAACTAAAGACACATCTAAATTGAACTTGGAACTGCTACGAAATTAAAGAAGACTGGGGCTTAGTAGCATGGAACAGCTACCATTAATATAGTGTGGTGGGGAATCCATTTCGGAAAGAAGGTGCTTAAAGGTGACTGTAAAGTGTTAGATCCTTTTCATTAAATCGGCAAGCTATTACTTTGGCTCTGGTTTTGATCTGCTATTTGCAGGTGTACATTGCATGGTACATATCAGATTAACATGTTGCTTCTCAATAATAGCTATATATTTCAAAAAGATAAATGTGCTTCCCACTATTCTCTGGGTAGCAAGGGGAATCTTTTTCCCTAAGAGTCATCCCTACAACTTCCACTGGAGTCAATAGGTGCTCCATGCATGCATCAGAATCATCATTTAGCCCTAGATGCTTTCCCAGTACAAGCCTCTGTCAAATAGTTGTATAATTTTAACAGATATTTTCAGGAGGATGGGAAGCTGTATTGGTGCTCCAAGGAAGGGAGTAGAGGATAATATGGCTAAATATTACACAGGGTTTTGAGTAATAGTTGGCTATATATTGTGAAAGAAAAAGAGACAGACTGGGCAGAACTGAGGAGCACATTTGTGCTTTCTGATTAGAGATGGATGAGAAGAGAGAATTGGAGGTTCTGGGGTGCTTGGATTTAGAGGAGGGACAGAGAGGAGGGACCAGAAGATGCCAGGGAACTTGACCATGTGGGAAGACATAATTTGAGCTATTGTATTTTGATATTGTTGTAAAGTGTACTGCTTTGGCAACATGGTGAGAATTTTTCTAGTTTCATTTAGGACACAAAAAAGGCCTGATCACACCTGTTTGTTCCAGCCATTCCATCCCCTTTGGTGCTGGGCACCTATGCTGTCACCTGTCCAGGGGTTGTCTTCTTCTGGCCAGTTTCCAGCCCTGTGGCCTGATTCTTCCAACAATACTGCACAAAGAAGCCACACTGCACCCAAGGCAAGTACCATTTCTATCTACCTCAGGTTTTACTGTACAGCCTGTTACTGTACTATTGAAGCACACATACAGGCAATTTAGATCTGGAAAGCATTCTTCACAGTGGATTTATAGTGGATTCTGCTTTTCATGTCTCCCCGACCCCAGAAGCATACCAAGTTTTCTTTCTGGTTGTTATTAGTAAACCAACAAAACCACTGTAATTCCAAATTGCTGACATGGATGGAAAAGCCCCCTCTGGAAGTCAGAGCTCTAACTTTAAAATAACTGATGATCCAAATACTACCATGTAGGAATATCAAACTTCATTGTGGGTGTGCACCTTTTGAGTGTTATTTTCTTCCCAGTTATCTTGTGTCCATGATCCAGTGAGTTCATTGAGTTCACACTACTCCGATCTGATTCCCAAACACTTACTCCCTACTAGGGCATCTTGTTTCCTCTGTAGGCTTCTGTGACTATTTTTATAACTCTTTCCATAATATGTTTTTAATTATTTTTAATAAACAGTCTTTATTTAAAATGAGGTTAAAGTGGCCCCATAAATTAGTGCATGGGCCTATTAGTGAGTCTGATCTTGCTCTCATTAAAGTTAATGACAAAGATCCCATTGACTCCAATAAAAGCAGACACAGGTCTAGTGGTAGTAAAAGATCAGTTCATAATTACTGCACTGTGGCCTTGATTAAGCTCATGTCTGCTTAGAGGTCTTTTTTTCAGAGGGTTCTTGACAAGGAATCAAGAGATATGTGGTACAATAAGGTGCCCTAAATATTTTGTTTATAAAGAGAAGAGAAGATGCCCGATGTCACTTCTAATCTTCAAATATTCTTTAACATTAAAACATAGAGTCTGAGGTCAAAATTAATCCTGACATTGTGTGTCTAAGTCATAAGCACCAGAACCTTTGCAAGCAAGTCACAGGGTAAACAGAACAATTATCAGGTCCCATCAAACTCATTGTTACCTGGGTTCTGAGGGGATCTTCTCAGAAGATGCTGGGCAGTTATGATGAGACCACAGCTTCCTTTGGGTCACCACTTAAATCTCATAGGACTTTAAGGACCTGATCCTGGAAGCTGCTAAGCACTTTGAGGTGCTGGGACCCCTCAACTTCAGTAGAATGAATTCAGTAGAGCTAAGAGTGCTCAGAACCTTGCAGGATAGAACCCTCAAAGGGTGGAAAGTTTCAAATAACTCTGCAGCTTTCTGAAGACACCTAGATACAGATATCTCAGCAACTCTGTTTCATTCTTCTTCTTCTTTCATTTTTTTACTGAAAGTAGGATCCTAGCCAAAAGCACCCCCAAACAACTTCTAGCAGTCCCCATTAGGCTGACAGTCCTTGGTATATCCAATATATTCTTCCTTGCTGATATCAATCTCGGAGGTATTTGTTTTTTCTGTCTTCCCTGCATCCTTTCTTAATTATAGATGACTCAAGAAGGGAAAAGATTCAAAATCATGTATGTTTTTTAAATAAACATCTGATTTGGGAAAGAATTAAAGCTAATCAGAATAACATTTGGTATTGTATGAAGGATTAATAGCTCAGTACTTAAGACAACTACTCATAGGTGAGCAGTAGTTCTTCACCAAAAACTTTGTGTTTAACCTGAGGATCATTGAATTCAAATTCACCTCCTTCATGTTTCAGAGCAACTATGCAAACAGGGATAGCTCACTTCCCAGAGATCACCAGACATATTGACCCCAAGCCCAGGGAAGTTGAGTGGCATATGGTTTCTGCTTGGAAGCAATTGTGACAGAGCCCATGTTCCACCAAAAGGATTGTAATAAGACACAGTGAAGCTTCAGAATGGCTGGGAAATTGAATACAAAACTGTCTTTTCTGGACTTCTCAAACTGTTGCTAAAGATGTAAAGTTTGCTGCTACTATTGCTGGTATTAGCCATCTTTGTTCAAGGCAATTAATGGGAACTATGTTAGTAGAATTTTAAAAATAGGCTATTATTCATGGGTATTCACTCATAGTTCTCTCAAGGAAATAGTTCATTGCTACATCCTGAATCTTTCCTAGCTACCGAAAAACTTTGACAATACTATGGTAGTTTGTCTGCTTCCTGTGGCTACTTCCACCGGTTCCAAGTTTCAAATATGAAAGATTCTCTGTGAGATTTGCAGTTTCCTTTATTCCCAACCGTATTTCCCACTGTTCCCAGGAGATCATATGTCTGTTATTGGCATCTGCCCATAGAATTACATAATTTTTAGTTATACAGTATCTCCCCCTTGTGTTCAAAAATTTCTCCTACCATTTTTAGAAGTTCTATTTTCTACTCCACTGACTTCTTGGTTCTTTCTGCTTAAAACAAAATTGTATTTTTAATCTCTTGTATATTTTTTTTCATCCTCCCAGGAATATGAGGTGTAAATTTGCGGGGGGAGCCCAGATTCATATTTACTCTTATAGGCAATCTTATGCCTCATGACATCATCAATTTTGAAGCACTTGGAGGAGAGGAAGGTGATCAGGAACAGTCAACATGGATTCACCAAGGGCAAGTCATGCCCAACCAACCTGATTGCCATCTATGATGAGATAACTGCCTCTGTGGATATAGGGAAAGCAGTGGACATGATATACCTTAACTTTAGTAAAGCTTTTGATACGGTCTCCCACAGTATTATTGCCAGCAAGTTAAAAAAGTATGGATTAGATAAATGGACAATAAGGTGGATAAAAAGCTGGCTAGATTGTTGGGCTCAACAGGTAGTGATAAATGGCTTGATGTCTAGTTGGCAGCCAGTATCAAGCTCAGTGCCCCAGGGGTAGGTCCTGGGGCTGGTTTTGTTCAACATCTTTATTAATGATCTGGATGATGGGATTAATTGCACCCTCAGCAAGTTCGCAGATGACACTAAACTGGGGGGAGAGGTAGATATGCTGGAGGGATAGGGTCCTAGACAAATTGGAGGATTCGGCCAAAGGAAATCTGATGAGGTTCAATAAGGACAAGTGCAGAGTCCTGCACTTAGGATGGAAGAATCCCATGCACCGCTACAGGCTGGGAACTGACTGGCTAAGCACCAGTTCTGCAGAAAAGGATTTGGGGATTACAGTGGACGAGAAGCTGGATATGAGTCAGCAGTGTGCCCTTGTTACCAAGAAGGCCAATGGCATATTGGGCTGTGTTTGTAGGAGCATTGCCAGCAGATTGCAGGAAGTGATTATTCCCCTCTATGCAGCACTGGTGAGGCCAGACCTGGAGTATTGCATCCAGTTTTGGTCCACCACACTACAGAAGGGATGTGGACAAATTGGAGAGTCCAGAGGAGGGCAACGAAAATGATTAGGGGGCTGGGGCACATGATTTACCAAGAGAGGCTGAGGGAACTGAGCTTATTTAGTCTGCAGAAGAGAAGATTTTATAGCAGCCTTCAATTACCTGAAGTGGAGTTCCAAAGAGAATGGAGCTAGGCTGTTCTCAGTGGTGGCAGATGACAGAACAAGGAGCAATGGTCTCAAGTTGCAGTGGGGGAGGTCTAGGTTGGTTACTAGGAAAAACTATTTCACTAGGAAGGTGGTGAAGCACTGGAATGGGTTACCTAGGGAGGTGGTGGAATCTCCATCCTTAGAGGTTTTTAAGCCCCGGCTGGGATGATTTAGTTGGAGTTGGTCCTGCTTTGAGCAGCGGATTGGACTAGGTGACCCTCTGTGGTCTCTTCCAACTCTAATCTTCTATTATTCTGTGATTCAGACTAAGCCCATACAATGCTGAGTAATAATGAGGTGATGATTCCTTGGCCTTAACAAATTACAGAAACAGGTTGGGGGTAAGAAACAGGATCTGGGGGTAAGTTTAGTCAAAGAAAGACAAGCACATTAAAAGGATACAAGCCAGTGAGGTCCCACTAGATGGCATTTTAACTTGAATAACAAAAGAAATATGTAAGGATAAGTGTATGAACAAAAACAAAATTACATGCATCTAGTCTATGTAACCCTTCCTCCAGGTGGAGCCAGCAGAAAAAAGGGCCAGGTTCAATATCTAGGGGTTCCTCACAATACAACACAGAACCACTCAAGCCCCCACCCAGTAACCTCAGAAAATTACACACCACCCCTGGGTGCCTCTGAGAAGCAATACTTCCCCACTCGCAAGCATAAAGTCTGAGTGTAGAAAAGAAACTTTTTAATGAAAGGAAGGAAGTCACCCAACATTAATAAGGGAATATGCCACAAGCAGGATTCAGAATCATAAAACTGTGAGCAGTACACCCATTCCAGAGTCCGTGGGGCAGTGTCTTCTGCCTCATGTTCTTGAGTTCTAAAATCAAAAGTTCCTTTTCTGTGCTCCTCTCTGCTCCCTACCATACCCCACTCACAGTGGTTGTCCTTAGTCAGTGAGAACCCAGGTTTCAGAGGGGCATCTGTGTGAGTTCACCTCCCATCTGGGGAAAAAGGCACCTTGCTTGCTCCACCATCTGAGCACTTGTCTTGGCTGGCCGCATTGCCAGCCACTCATTCCTCTCCACTGAACGCCCTGCCAGCCGCTCGTTTGCCATGTGACTGCTCACCGTCCAACTGTCAGTCACCTTCTACTGACATCTGCCTCTCTGCTGTGACCTCTGCAGGTTAGTCTCTTTAGTGATTTTCAACTCTTTGCAGGCTGGGGAGAAATGCTGTCCCACCACAAGTGATTTTGAGCACTTTAAAATAACAAAAAGCTCCTAATGAAGACTATTTAGCTCTATCTTTGAACAGTGGGGAGGAACAGGTTAAACCAGACCAGAGACCCTTAGGGAGATTCCACACTTCCTGGCTAGGACATCTGTCCCCATCCCTCTTGCTTTCTCAGGGGTCTGACATTTGAGCCCCTGGCTTAATGAGGTCCTTTCAGCTGAGGGTGACCCCCTCATTTGGGACAGGTTAAGAACAGTTATGCTCCCCTTTAGTCATACAATAAAGACAAAAACATTGATAACATTTCACTATCCCTGAATTCAGTATTAAAGTGATTTGCAACCTAACACCAGCCAAAGTTAATCACTTTGAGCACCACCACTCTATCTGCTGCCTATATAAGCAAAGTAGGTGTGTTCATGTAAATACAGTTGCTCCTGAAGTCTCTCCCCCTCCTAGCTAGCTGTCAGGGGAGAACTCATTCAGAACCTGCTTACATCTAGATGACTAGACACTTTGTTTGGTTTACTAGATTAATAATTTAACTGGTATCTGGCACCAGAAATACCATGGGCATCCATGGAGATCATTCAAACCAAGTTGAAAGCCCGACCATCCAGCCCAATATTTGATGAAGCTCCTGGAGATGGGTTGGCCATTGACTGTCTTGTGTGGAGGACCATAAAGAACACCACACAGTAATCCTCTAGGCTCTGTTTTCTGGTAAATTCAGAAAACTCTGGATCATTGGGGACACTTGGAAAATAATCACTTTTTTTCCTTCCTCTCTATTACCACAATGATGTCTGGAAGACAGAATAGGTACCCCAATGGTGGGATTTGAGCCACATACTGGCCAGCACTGAGTTAACTGCAAAGCCATGTGGAAATCAATGAACCCTTTTGCTCAGTGCTAGGTCATGTTAACTCATCTCCCTAGAGCTGTGTTAGTACTGAATGATACTGATTAAAAACATAAAATAAAAATAGCCATATCTGTATACCTTCTCTCATAGCCCCCCTTCCCTGTCTACAGTTAGGTAACAAAATTAGTTAACACACATGAACTAATATTAATAAGGAATTTTAACTTCCCTGATGTCTGTTGGAAGACTATTGCAGCAAAACAAAGCACATCCTGCAAATTATTAGTGTGTATAGGGGACAGCTTTCTGATTCAGAAAGTTGAGGAAACAACTAGGGGGTCACCTACTTTGGATCTGATTTTGACCACCAGGGATGGAAGTTGGGAGGAGGTGATCATGATCTGACAGAATTCAAGATCTTATGGAAAGATCACAACCTCAACATGAGTCAGCAATATAATGCTGTTGCAAAAAAAGCAACTGAAATTGTAGGTGCCATTAACAGAGGCATAGCATGAAGTCACATGAGGGATAGTGCCGCTCTAATCAGCACTGGTTAGGCCGCAGCTGGAGCACTGTGTCCAAATTTGGTCACCGCTGTATAGAAAAGATGTAGTGAAACTGGAAAGGATCCAGAGGAGAACAATAAAGATGTTCAAAGGGATGGAATGCAAATCACATGAGCAAAGGCTGAAGTAACTGGGTGTGTTTCCTTTGGAAAAGAGGAGATTAATGGTGGATATGATAGCAGTTTTCAGGACTTGAAAGGCTGCCGTAAAAAGATGGAGAAAAGTTGTTCTTTTTTACCACAGAGGGCAGGACAAGAGGCAATGGGTGCAAACTGCAGCATAGCAAATTTAAATTAAATCTCAGAAAAAACTTCCTAACTGTAAGAACAGTAGAACAATGCAACAGACTGCCTCGGGAGCTTGTGGAAGCTTCTTCATTGGAGGTTTTCAAAAGAAGACTGGATAGCCATCAGTCTTGGATGGTTTAGACACAACAAATCCTGCATCTTGGCAGGGGGTTAGACAAGATGGCCATTGTGGTCCCTTCTAATCCTATGATTCTATCTGTGATGCAATTCAGTATAGGGGCATGGTCAGGAAAGTAGCTACTACCTCCAGCAAGAGGATGGAGTATTTTCTGTTCTCAGGGTGAAATTCACCCCATGCAGAAGGCAACACAAAGACTATGCACCATTAAAGGTTGGTGAGTGCTTGTATTCTGATACTCGTTTGCATTAATGCTTCTTTAAACCTAGCAGTGTAAAGGGACCTTAGTGCAAATGGAAATCAGGCCCCAAATCTCTGCACCAGGCTCTGTTCAGGCTACGCTATTGGACACAAGACCGTGATCTTTGCTTATGTTGTTTGTGGATCAGGTGTTATCTCTACCCTAATCTTTTTTTCTCCTCAGGTCAGTCAATTGTCCAGGGAAAGTCTAAGATATTGATTATCCTTAACTTTCTTCATGTGTTTATACTGACTTAGATAAGTTGGCAAGAGACTGTGTATCAGTTAGGGAAGCATCTAGCAGTCAGTGGGAAAATGGTTGAAAGAGCAAATGAATTAAAGGTCTTTAATCTCTGGTGATAGTACATTTCCAGTAAAAGGCCAGGATGTAATTTGTTTTTGTTTTTTTCCCCCCAATGAAAAAAGCAAGAGTCTAAATGAAAAATATTTTCAAAGCAAATCAGTGAAAAACTATTTGTGAATGTGGAATGGGACCAGGAGTCATTCAGAAACTGAAAAGTCAGATTTCAAAGTGAATTATTAACATACTGCAGATTGCTTGTTTTAATGCATGATCTTTCAATGTGTTTGAAATTATGCATCTAATTTTGGCTTAAATGAAAAACTTGGGTTAAAGTTATAAATATAAAAATAGCAAACATTTCTTATTGGTATTCATAAAACAAGTGAGTTTGGGGAGAAAGTCAATGGAGGGAAAGACAGTAATCAGGCATTTCTTTAAATTATATTTTTATTGGATTTTAGTTAACACTTAATGACAGTGCTTCCTTGAGGTACATGGCTCCTGCAAAGTGGTCAGACAGGCAAGATTCTGTGGTCCTTTATCAGAATTAAAGTTAATGGAAGCTTCCCTGGGAAGGGTTGCAAGAGAGAGCACCACTGTACAGACTATTAAGGGTGAGAATCTGTGGCACTGTGGGTTTTTTTACTATCTGTTACTTGTGTCTTGTGATGTTGAGTGGTTCCATTTTTGGGTGCCCAACATGAGAACCCTCTAAGGGACCTGATTTTCAGAAAGTGAGCACATACCGTCTGAAAAATTGGGGGTCTCCAAGTTGTCTCAAGTTAGATATCCAAAAATGAAGGCACCCATAATGGCTAAAACACTTTTGAAAATCTTGACATATGATTTTATTGGTCTTTTATTTTGTAAATCACATTGGGACATATTACACCATGGATTCTAAAGCAGAACTCCCTATTGGCATGAGTCATGAAATCCATATGATGTGATATAGCCCTATTTTGTCACTTAACAAATAATTAGTAATAATAATGAAATGACACTTCATGGAACCACTACATTTTTCCAGGTTCAGAGAGAGGCATTCTTTGATACTAATGTACAAGTATTTTTCAAGTTTGAAAGCGGAGTGTAACATTTTTATTTAGACATCATGCTACTTTTGGTCTTGAGATCCTACAACTCATACAAGTAGTCACAATGCAGTTAATGAGACTACAGAAGAGAATAAGATTTATTCATATAAGTATCACCAGACTTAACACTGGATTGTTTGAAAATGCAACTAACTTTATAGAAACATAGGATAGATATATGTAGTATTCATTATAGATCTTTAACTAAATTTATACAGATGTTACAATTAATAAAAACTTGCCAGAAAACATACAATATATGTTGCCATGGTAAGTACTCTCTATAGGTCAAAGTTCTCTGGAGTATTTTACTCCAAATAATGTCTTAAGAATATTACTTTCAAGATATATTACTGTCAAAATGTTTTATGAATCGCAACCAAAACTAATTACTTTAAATTATCCCCTACATATATTTACCATGTTTCACTTCCAAGATACAGACAAGTTTCCATACATTTCTCAGCACTTTGGTATTTTCAACAAAATGACAGATTATACAGAAACACAGAAGCAGTTTAAATGTCTGTAGCCATGGTTATGTTTATAGAAACATATATTGGGATACATAAGACATAGCATTTCCCTTGTTTATTGATCAACAGCATGATCATTTCACACTTATACGACTACCCATACTGTAGGTTTTCACTAATAAGGGTTCTTCTTAATATTCATTTGTTGAGAGAGCCATGATTCAAAAGTTTTTAGCACTTAAACAGTGAATTATGTAAATATATTCAGCATGAGCAGTAAAGGTGGGTATTAAAGTCTTCATGAGAAAATATTACTGCTTCTTATGATAATGTATCTGGAGAGGTTCATATTCAGTGACTGAACTTCCACCATAGGTTATGTCATAAGGCAGGCCTGCACAACATGCAGCCCGGGGGCCACATGCAGCCCGCGTGGGCTCACTGTGCGGCCCGCGGGGAGGTGAGTAGGTGGGCTCACTGTGCGGCCCAAAATCTGGGACACTGTCCGTTGGTCCTTTTTGCTGCTTGTCTCTGGCCTGGGGGTTGTCCCAATGCTGCAAAGAGGGTGTTCCCAAAGGAAGGTGCTTGCTTCGAACCCCCGAGGCCGTCAGTATGTCTGCTCTTCTCTAGTCAGCCCACTTGACAAGTTTGATTGTCCTTGGTCTGGCTCCCATCCCCTCTCCAAGGGTTGCAGCTGTCTGGAGGTGCTTGCCTTCCACTCCTTCCTCATTCACACCTCATTCATTCAACAGGGCAATTGAATACAAAGTGGGGGGAAGATCTTATTCTACTTCTAGCAAAAAGACATTTTTCTTTTACCTTAATTATACTACCTTAGGGGCCCGCTATAACATATTACCAAGGTTCAATACAAAGTCATATAAAAGTTATACAAAAATGCATAATGCAGAGATTTATTTACAACTGCATTGATTGACTGTTGTGTGCAGTAATATAGTGACCCGTGGGGGGGTGAAGAGGGGTGTAATGGTGGGGCCGAGCAGGGAGGGGGCGGGTCCTATTTTACTGCTGTGATCTGGTGACCCTATGCACGCTGTTTCTTTCCCCCTCTACAGGCTTCCACACCCCAGTGCTGGGGAAAGAGGGGTTGTTTCCGTGGGGCTGGCGGCACTGGGGGCGGGGGGGGAGGGGGTGTTTCCACGGGGCCGGGGAGGTTTCAGCCCTCAGCTGTTTTCTTTGGAGTAATATGGCCCTCACCGCTTTACGAGTTGTGCAGGCCTGTCATAAGGGATTAACCGTACCTGTGATAAAACTACTTGCTGACACTGAATCAGTGCAATCATAACAACAGTTACCCAGTGATTGACTCATCCCTTTTGATTTTACTGTAGTAGGTACTAACAGATGTAGCATTAAACTGAATTTGGCTCAGGTAGCATAGTCATATCATTGCCAAGGGGAGACAGTGTGGGCATTTTCTCTTTCTTTCTCTCTTTCACCAATTTTAGAATAATCCTACGTGTTTTTCAAATATGCATGTATCATCAACATGTGTAACAGATTAAAATGGACTGATTCTTGGATTTCACTGGGTCATTGATGCAACAATGACCATGTAAGCAGAATACTGAACTGCTGATTAATTTGCATTATGAGTTTTATAGGCAAAAGTCCAATCAAAACCCTCCCTGTGTAATTTCCTAAGGAAATACTTACACAGCCACAGCTTTGTCAACAGTCTGATTAGAAGTGTTTCCGGTACTATAGCAAATATTTAGTTGGAAACATTGTCTAACCAGTGAAATTGTCATGATGACAAAAATAATTCCCTTCTGTAAAAAGTTGTATTTTAACCACACATTTTACAAAAAATAACACCCACTCACACATTGGATTTTAGCATAGTTACCATTTATTTCCAGATAAAATTCCTCTAGAAAAGTGTAAAATTATGGTTTGTGCTGCTTCCAACATTGCTATTATACTCAAAATGAACATTTTGAGATCTACAGATTAAATGAAACAATGTAAATTACATGTACCTAAAATAAATTCACTCTAACATACAACTGCCTTTCAAGTTTGTGGCATAACCCAGATAGTTTATTGCAGTGATGGGCAATCTACGGCCCACAGGCGGGCCACAAGAATATTTGTTTACATTGACGTCTGCAGGCATGGCCGCCCGCAGCTCCCAGTGGCCATGGTTCGCCATTCCTGGCCAATGGGAGATACGGGAAGCGGCGGCCAGCACGTCCCTGTGGTCCATGCCGCTGACGGTCCGTGCCTGTGGACGGTCAATGTAAACAAACTGTCTTGTGGCCTGCCAGCAGATTACCCTGACGGGCCATGTGCGGTCTGCAGGTTGCCCACCACTGGTCTATTGGATTCTAAACAACTTGCTCTTTATGACTTCATTTCCTGTCCTAAATATTTGTATATTTTTGTTGTGTTCTAGAAAACACCTGCTGCACTCCACTCAGGGTTAGATTGGGATGTTATGTGGATTTCCACCATACCAGCCCTTTTTTAAGTCTCCTTCAGTTTCCACAGAACTTAAACTGTCATTTTTAAAAGCCCTTTGACATTTCCAACCTATCATACATCTCAACCTGCTAAGGCCTAAATGTGGGATGCAATAGCTAACAAAGATCAAAAATAAAGGAGGCCCAAAAACTATTCAGGCAGGCAACATTAAATGCTGTTGATGTAAATAACTCTTTCTATAATCTCCATTTCATGATTCTTAATTTCAGACATAAAACATTTTCAGTGATAAAAGTTAGGGAGAGACACAGCAAATTACAGAAACAGACATAAATGTGAAACTGGATTGAGTGGCATCCCTCAAAAGGAAGGACACTTGAGAGGCCTGGCACCAGCAGCAATTATGATGGCAAAGATAATATTTCAAGAGTAAACTGACAGCAAACTGTCTGTTTGGGACTGTGAACAAAACAGTCTGAGACACAGTGGCTAGGTATTGCCCATGTGTGGGTGGTTTTGTTAATGAAGGGGTTTAGTTAGTTGTTTTCAATTATTTCTGTTCCACTGGCAGAATTAGTTTTGTTTAATTGCTTTGCTGATAGAACTGATTTACTTTAGTTATTGTACAGTCCTCAGAAATATATATTTTTAAGTCTCAGAGACTAGGGCCTAGATTTTTAAAGGTATTCAGACATGCTCTACTCAGCATTGCAAGGCTTAGGTCCCATTTTCAAAAGTGATTTAGGCAATTAGGAGCCTAAACCCTATTGATTTTTAGTGAGATTTAGCCCTAGTCTACACTGGGGTGGGGGGGGTTGATTTAAGGTACACAACTTCAGCTACGTGAACAACGTAGCTGAAGTCGACATACCACAATTGATTTACCACGCCATGAGGACGCCGCAGGGTCAACTGTTGCCGCTCCACCATCATCTCCACTTCCGCCTCTCACCGCGATGGTTTACCGGAGTCGACAGCAGAGCAATCAGGGATCGATTTATCACATCTACACTAGATGCAAAAAATTGATCCCCGAAAGATCGATCACTACCCACCAATCCGGTGGCTAGTGAAGACGTACCCTTAAGGTATGTCTACATGACAAAAAAAAAAAAAAACACATGGCAGTGAGTCAGAGTCTGGGTCTACAGACTTTAGGCTTGCATGGCTCTCACTAGAGCGTTAAAAATAGCTGTGTAGATGTTTGGGCTCAGGCTCTGTAGCATTTGCAAATAGGATGTAACTGTCTAAGGGCTGGTCCACACTACGGGGGGGGATCCATCTAAGGGCTGGTCTACACTAACCCCCCAATTCGAACTAAGATACGCAACTTCAGCTACGTGAATAACGTAGCTGAAGTCGAAGTATCTTAGTTCGAATGAAAAGGTACTTATCGGGGGTCCACACGCGGCGCGCAGGCTCCCCCATCGACTCCGCCTACTCCGTTCGCGGAGTAGGATTACCAGCGTCGACGGTGAGCACTTCCTAGTTCGTTTTATCGCGTCTAGACAAGACGCGATAAATCGATCTCAGAAGATCGATTGCTCGCCGCCGAAGCAGCGGGTAAGTATAGACGTACCCTAAGATACGCAACTTCAGCTACATGAATAACGTAGCTGAAGTCGAATATCTTAGATCAATTTTTAAAAGTACTTACCCCGGTCCACACGGCAGCAGGCAGGCTCCCCCATCAACAGCGCTTCCTCCACTTGCGGAGCTGGAGTTCCGGTGTCGACGGGGAGCGGTTCTGGGATCGATTTATCGCGTCTAGATGAGACGCGATAAATCGATCCCAGAACATCGATCACTACCTGCCGAATCAGGCGGGTAGTGTAGATTAGCTTTAAGGGACATTTATATGAACATACTGTGCAGCAAGCAGGGGTATAAATCAATGGAGCTTCAGCATGTCACACACTAACTGTCTGTGTGGACCCTGCTGCTGCGCACTGGAAGTTCCCTAGTGCACTTTCAAACTGAAGTATGCTAATGTGCCCTAGAGAACCTTTAGTGTGCCACAGCAGGGGCCACACAGACAGTTACTGCACTACACACTGGAACACTGTAGATTTATACCCCAGCTTGTTGTGCAGCAAGTGTTCAGGTAAACATACCCTAAGTCATCTAGGCCTTGCAACCCTGAACACAGCAATGCCTAAATAACTTTAAAATTCTGTGCCTCGTTGTATAGGAGCTCTCTAGCTGAGGGACGGGGTTGAACCAACATCTTGTGCCAGTTGCTTATTTTTTTGTTGTTGTTTTGTTAACTGAAGGTAAGGTGGAAATGGCCCAGTTTATCATATTTTGTATGTACATACCATTTTTACCATTGTTTATTCATAGAAGCAGACTGCAAGAGTTACTTCCCCTTTTTTGTTCCCACAGAATAGGTGCGTGTTTTTATTTCCATCTTGTAAGATGGGAAGGACACGGACTCACTTTCCTATGTGCAATAACTCTACAATAACTAAAGTAAATCAATCATCCCAAGTTTGATCAAATCTTTGTAAGAGACAAGCCAACCAAGAGAGGCAAAGATTCAGACTTGGCACAAAAACATTTAAACACTGTTAAACTAATGACAAATTAGAAAGAGGTCATTTCCATTAGCATCATTCAAACCACTCACAATAGCTTTACTTTAGTACAGTCATAAATAGAAGAGGCAAGGATTTGAGAGGCATAATTGCTTCCCATAACACTCAATGATTCAGCAAATACGGAAACCACTGCAGAAGCAGGGCCAAGCCACAGGATCTGTAAGCCAGTCTGTCTGTAAATGTTTTGGAACTATTTAAATAATGAATAATAATACTGCCAATGGTGGCAGTAATGGTTCCTGGAGGAAGAGGCTAATTATAGCCCACTCTCCCGTCAGGGAATTGTTTTACAGCTTTGAGGCACTATTGATGTACTAGAGTAATGTGTCTTTAAAGGTTAAAGCCAACTATGAAAGCAGGAACCCAAGGGGCCTTAGCAATAGAAACTCCAGGAAAGATTGAGAATATATAAACTTCTCGTGCTTATTCACTTTGAGCCTGATCCTGTGAAGTGTTGTGCCTCATTAACTGCTTTGAAGTTGGTAGGCGGTGATGGCACGTGACACGTTGTGAGGTTGCTGGAAAATGGGCCTGGGAGCACTGTGGAACTCCATGGATTCTGGTCGGAATGCACCACTTCTGATCTATAAGAAGATTATTATAGTGTATGTTGTCACGGTAGCTCCTTTATGCTACCGGTATTGAAAGCCAAACAAAAACGCTGCTAACAATCTGTCCCTATTCTCTTATAATTCATATTGCTGTATTCTGTAGTGATGGCCCAAAACACTTGCAGTTTACTATAGGGTTATGCTTTGTGGCATTGTGCTCTTGTAATCGGGAATGGTAAAAAGATATCTAGCACACTTGTTAGTTAAATGTTTTTGCAATTGAAAGCATGGTTAATGCTCCCAGATTTTCCAGCCACAGCTCATTTCTAGGCATCCTCTCTATTGATTCTCAGCGTTTCCAAAGCATTGTTTTTTTCTATGCTGCATTGTTGTCACATCATATGCAAATTCACTACATTGGGAAAACTGCACGAATGATTTACTAGGGTTTACCTGTAATCCTTCTAGAACCAAATGGTAGCAATTAATCTTGACAGTAACATGTACTACAGTTTGGTTTGGGATAAGAAGGGCAACTAAGCCTTCCTATTTAATGTCAATAGTACAACACACACAGTTGTCTAGATTCTCCACTGGTTTGCATTGGTGTACCTCAATTGATGTTAGTGGAGCTATGCCAATTCACACCATTAGGTTCTGACCCTCCAGCTCAATCTCTGAACTTCACAGGAATATGCTTATTTTTAAACACATACCTACTATAATCAGTAGCGTAGCTGGGGGGGAGCATGGGGAGCGGCCGCTCCCCCTGAGCACATTTTCCAAAAGTGGCGCCTTTTTAATTTTTGAAAGGGTGGAGACGGAGTGGACGGAGGTGGAGCGACATCCCCCGCTGGCCCCACCAAGAGCCCGCTGCTGGCCTGGGTGAAAGAACCCAGACTGGCAGTGGGCTGAGAGACCCCTGCTGGCAGGAGCCCACGGGGAATCCCAGAGCGGGGCGGGCTAAGCTGCTCAGCCAGCCGCCGCTCCAGGATTCCCCCACGGGCTCCTGCCAGCAGGGGTCCCGTTGCTGGCCTGGGTTCTTTCACCCAGGCTGGCAGTGGGCTGAGAGACCCCGGCTGGCAGGTGCTCCCGGGGGGGATCCCAGAGTAGGGCAGGCTGAGTGGCTCAGCTGCTGGCCTCGGTTCTTTCACCCAAGTTGGGTCGGGTGGCGCCTTTTTTTATGTGTTCGCTCTCCCTGGTGTTAGAACCTGGCTACGCCACTGACTATAATGCAGGCAATTTTTGGTGACCTAAAGCCATTTTTTAAAATAAGACAACCCAGTTGATACTCCCATCTACCTAACATTGTCACATTGGACATAAACGGTATTATTTTTTTGACTATTGAAATAAATTGTTTCTACAGTAGAAGGAAATTGATAGTCACAGCATTGACTCAAGCCAAGTTAGAAAAAGAGCATATACTAATACCAACTATCCATGAACAACTTGGATGGAAATCTTGATATTGCCATGACAATACCAAGCACTGAAAATGTATTCTTTAGGTATGCGCAGAAGCAAAAAGCATACTAACAAAACATTTGTAAAAAATTAGTTTACATTTTATGGTGTAGTTTTTATCCAGGATTCAGGAAAACTCTTGTTCTCATTTGTTTTTATTTTATTTGAAGAAGAAAAAGAAGAACACTGAAAAAGTTCGTCTAATTTTCATAAAGTTTCACATTCATACAAAGAGAACATCTCTCCAATACATGAAGTCCATTGGCTGGTAGGTAAAGAGTAGGTAAACTAGCAGCTAAAATGTCTGTTTTATAGTGATTTCAAATACCAAAGATGTTGTGCTTTTATTAGAAATAATTCATATATTTTATTTTCTGTCAAAAACAACACTATGTATTCACTTATCTTGATCATCTCCAAATGCTCTGGATTTAATGAAACTATTTAAACAACTATTTTCTTTATTCAAGAAACAAAACTTAATATACAGCATTACATCCGTTTTTCATAAGATCTTAAATGTATGCTGATCTTGCTCTGTACTAGGGAACACATTATAAGCCTCGTTGTCAATGCTGTATTATTAGCAGTATTTTAATACTCAGTATATTTCTGTTGTACCATGCGAATATTATGAAAGCTTTCCACACCTATCAGAACATCTAAAAAATCCTTTTGATGCTGAGCAAAGAATGCTTTATCTATTGACCCTCTTTGGCTTCACACCTTCATTCAAGCCTTATTTGAAAAGTCCCATGTTTTATCTTGGCTGTATTAGATTATTAATCTATTTATTATTAGATTTGGGAATCATGTAGTTTGTATGTTCTATAATGTGGGTTCATTTATAGTACTATATTATTCTGTATTAGTAATGGACCTGATTATCAGTCATTTCTCAGGCAAAATTCCCATTGAAGACAAGGGCTCAATAACTACAGAGGGCAGAATATTTAGGGACAGATTTTACCTGGCCCTTGGAGTAAGCACAGTGGGAGAGAGTGAGGGTATGAGAAGCACAGCAACTGGTCTCCCTACCTTCCTGGGGTCACAAATCACTCCAAGGGCCAAGACTCAACTTCCTCTCTGCACCAACCCTCCAAACCAGCTAGCTGCACAGAGGGTGCATAATGCCCCAACCAAAGGGATGGTGAAGTGTGTGCACTTCCCTCACATGCTAAGAAACTGGGGAAGGGATGATGCCTCTTTAGGCACGCACAATCCTTCCTAAAGCTTCCCCATTGCAATGCAGCCATGCACCATTGTAACAATGGCTTCTCCTTAACTGCAAAATTTGACCCTTGCTGACTTACATTATAAAGGTAGGGAATTCAGATATTATTAAGCTTTTTCTTTTATGAATAAATGACCCCATCAACGAAGTCATATCTCTATTAATTCTTGTAACTTTTGTAAACATAAAAAATACCCAGTTCAAAACTTTTAACATATTTCGAGCAAAATTAGTGAAATAACAGTCAGTTCCATACAGTAAAGACGTGATATCTCTAGAAAGAGCTTTACATTGTAAAGATCTAGCCATGCAAATAGCCATGTTTCCTTGGCTTCCCTCTGAGAGTTCATAAATCCACACATGGTAGTTTTGGATTAGGGAAAGGAGACCAGGTTAGAACTAATTGTGTCTTGTCTGGTTAAAATGATGCCAGACCCCAAGCATATAAAGGGTGATTAAAGTGTGATGTTCAAATCTCTATTTGCTGTCAGATAAAGTCACATTGCTGTAGCAATCCCAGGATAAAAAAATCTCTCTTTATAGCAAGGTAGGAGTCAGCTAAATCTTCTCTGAAGCAAAAAAAAAATGGTAAAGGAAGCAATCAGTGAGTTCAAATACAATTCAAAACCCTATAATTTGACATCTACCCTCCATTCACACCATATCACAGCAAAGATTAGTACCAGATTCCACTATTTTTAAATTATTTTATGGGCACTTGTATGGCATTTCAGTATTGGGAAAACATCTTTTTTCATGCACTAGATTATCAAGATGCTAACGAAGGGCCTGATGTTGTGAAGTTCTGAATGCCTCCAGAGGAGTGCTGAACACCTTCAGTTGCCATAGCAGGGACCTCATTGAATGTCAATGGGGCTTAAGCGTCTAAGTCCCTGAGGCTCTTTTGAAAATATTACCCACAAAGCACAAGTCAGGAGGGAGATGCAAAGCTGGCATACATTCATTTTTGCATTCCCCCAATTCTGGGTCACTTTGCGCTGGGCCTCACCCCAGCATAAGTTATGCCAGTTGCCAATGAACCCAATACAGCAGCTGGGGAAGCCAAGTCACACTTTCTATGCTGACATGAGAGGTGATGTAGAAGCCACTACAATGGCTATATCCATAACAGGATCCTCTCTGAACTGGAATGATCTGAATCCAGCCAGATTTCTACAGAGTAGCTGCACCATAGCCAAGAATCTGACCCAGGGATATTAAGAGTACGAGATCATTCAGATCTATACTATTAAATGCACCACACTTCTTAGTCCTTATCATTTACCAAAGTTCAGGTTAGATTCCTTATCTCTCTGTGAAAAATCAAGTTTGCAAATCTCAGTCTTGATAGAATCTAACTTCCAAGTTTATTATTTTCACCATGACAAACAAGGGCATTGTTGGCGTTTCAAATGTCCTATTGGCTGAGTTTAGCAGCAAGAAAACCTGAAGATAATTAATGAGCTCTGTCCTCATTGGAACCTGCCTGTCAGAGACAATGACTAGGACTTCAGGAGGGAAAGAGAATTCTTTTCTCTGATATTTTCATTACAGCAGATAATTCAGGATCACTTTTCATTAGTTGAACTGGAAGGTGTCACTTGAGCTTTTAGAAGTACTATCCTCATTATGTTGGATTCTACTGGAGAGGTGTTTTGCATCAGTGAATCCCCATTAAAGGTCAACTGACAACACTGAAAAGTTGGTGAAAGAGAAATCATTAAATGTAACATTATTGATCAGTGTGTAATTGTCCCATTAAAATTCATGAAGTTGCCAATGATTGCTCTTCGCCAATAAAAATAACTTACTGGGGGAGTGTGTATTTGATGTTATATCATACATCTGGGATTTTTACAAGCAGTTGCTTTTTTAAAACAGAAGTTAACTTTTATCCAGGGACAAGGCAAGCATGTTTATCCAGCTTATCTGCTTATCCAGCATTTCCACCTTCTGAAATAATTTGCAGTGAAGCTGTAAGAATCGAAGCATGTGCTATTTCTCGCAAAACTTAGCTTTGGGTTCTTGCCTCCTATAAGCAATGACAGAGGACAGCTAGTCAAATCAGGATTCATAGGACTTTCACCTATCAATATTTTTATGGGCCATCATCTTCCCCATGAAATCCTGCCCTTCTTTCCCTTTCTTATGCCACATTTGCTCCATCATGTTTCATCCCATTGCCAGGGAGACAGGCAGCCTCCCCATTCTGTTGCTCTTAAACTGCTGAGTAGGGCTGAGAAGTGATTCACCACAATTCTCCTCCCACAGGAAGATTTCAGCTTGCCCTGCTCTGATATGTGAGACTCTAATAACAGCCAACCTGGGTCTCTCGCTCTCTCTTTTTTTTTTTTACGTACTCTTGAAAGAAAATTAATCATTTGCAACTCATGTTATGCTATACAAAGCACATGGGATCTTTTATAGGGGAGAAGGCAAATACGCCGCATTTATTGAAAATACAACAGTTAGCATATGCTTTTTAGTTACACACGCGCGCGCACACACACACACACACACAAGTCCTGCAGATGGTCTTTATAGTTACCAGTCTGTTGTAGTTCAAGTCAATCTAATGGCCGGTTAGATTGAGCATGAGTGAGGAGCTGGGCTCTGTCAGTCACGATTCAATGCTCTGAGGCTTGCAGGACTGAACCCAGAGTTCCATAGCAAAACACCCCATTTTTATAGTTGTAAATTCCCATTTGAGTCCATGCATTTTGCAATGTCATCCTGTAATTATTAGTTCTTAAGTGGTGTTAATCTTGGGGTTTTCCGCTGTCATCAATTGATGGTTATTGTCGGGCTTTCCATCATTATCTCTTATTTGTTGTCTCGCCTTCGGGGGTACATGCCTCACCTCTGAGGCCGTCAATGCTGCTTAACATGTTTAGCATCAGATACAATGGATGTTTCCTGATTGTCTCCTGGTGTTTTCAAGTCTTTCACTTTTTCTTGACCATCTGGACATTTGTGATGGCTTTTACACCTTATCTTTTTCTGATGCACGCATTCCTCATTTACACAAACAGTTTTTCACAGAAACCTTCAAAGGTAGCATAATACATTGTACATCAAGCCTTGCTAAATCTTATAACTAAAACAATTCACACTGGGGCGTCAAGCCCTCGACATTTCTCTAATCCATTTATCATAGACACAATACAAAATCCTGTCTCTTACTAACTAAACTTTATAACAGGTCCTAATTGTAATGCATATGGGAAACAGGATCCCAGTCTCAGGCGGTCATTTCTTTCTGTTATTTAAAAAGGGTGGCTGGCAGAATGAAATCAACATTTAGATTAATTCTTGCAATTATAAAATCCTGCTCTTGAGTTTTTCTAATATTTCTAATGTTCCTGGACTTCCCAAGTATTTTACGTAATTTCATGCAAATGGATACAATTAACATGCTATTTACATTGTGAGTGAGGAACACTGTAAAATCTCCATGCTGTCCCTATTCCATAGCACTGGAATCAATGTAGCTGACACCGTTAAAAAATTTCTAAACAGCCTGTGTTTCTCCGTGGGCCTGTCAGTGCCAAGTATAGGGTTTGAAGGTAACTTGTGTCATCATTGACCTAATTTTGTAGGCCAGAAAGGCTAGCGTGAGTAATTGAGCAATCTCAAACTAATGCCTATTTTTCTTCCTAATTACTTGAAATTTACTCCATTCTCTAACTAGCCCATTTTGTTCTTTTTCCACTGTGCTGCTTAAAAGCCTGGCAAGGGTAAGCAAGGGGGAGGAGCAAGAGACTTCAAACAGCAGCAGCTGTCTATGGAGATCAGCTGCTAAAGGGAAAAGAAACATGCCCTGCATACACCAAAAGATATCTGCTAGCTGTGGGAGGGAGAAGGTTCTGTATCTCCATCAAGGAATCTGCGAGGTCAACTTGGAGAAAAACAAAGGGAGCTATGATGATTTAGGCCAGCCAATAATCTGATACTCTTAATGCCCCCCTCTTCAAAGAAATCCAAAACTGGAAAAGTGTTGAGGGAACAGGGAAGCTATTCTGGGAAGATCAGCAGGCTGCTGTTTTGTCCGACCAACTCACCGAGCTGTGTTCCAGCCACAGGAAGAGCTGCCAGTCTCCCTTTGAGAGAGGAGATGAAACAAGACTGAGTTGCACTAACTTCTCTCTTTTCCCCACTAAAGCATGGTGGGATGGAATCCACTATGCTGAGAGAGGCTTCCTGGAGTCATTTTAATCATAACTGTTATTTTTTTGTTCTTTGCAAAGCTCAGCTAATGTGCTCAGGAGGTCTAGTTCCACCCCATTCTGTAGCTGGCAGATTTTGATAGGGTTTCCTCCCCTCTCCTTCCCTCCATAACAGATCTTAGACTGCTGAGCCTGTCTTCAGGCAAGCGCTGCCTACCTCTGCTAAGGAGAGCTGTGGGTACTAGGCATCTTTCAGAATCAGGTCCAAAGTGAAGATCAGTAGCGAGAACTGTCCAACTTGCTCTTAAGAAAAGCATCTTTAAGGAACTATCTGAAGCAATCTCAGAACTGTTAGCAATTACCTTTGAGAACTCATGGAGGATGGGTGAGGTCCCAGAGGACCAGAGAAGGGCAAATATAGTATATATCTTTAAAATGGGAAACAAAGAGGACTCGTGACATTATAGACTAATCAGCCAGAATTAAATATCTGGAAATATACTGGAACAAATTATTAAACAATCAGTTTGTAAGCACCTAGAGCAGGGGTAATCAATAGGCGGAACACAATCCAGTCCACTGCCAGAGGCTTTTGACCAGACTGCAAAACTCTGGGAGGCTGTGGGCAGTTAGTGTAGGGAGGTCTAATGCGGGGAGAGGAGTGACTGGTTGCGTGCTGGCGGGCTTGGGGGAGCTGGTGCCCAGGGCTGACTCATAAGAAGAGGGGGGCATGTGTCCCCTCTGCCCTCCCTAAATGAAGCCCCACCAGGTGCACTGGGGAGCACCAGGGCTCAGGATTTCAGCCCGCGGGAGGCAGGCCGGGGGTTGGGGCTTCAGGCCCATGGGAGGTGCGCCGGGGCTGGGGCTTCAGGCCTGCTGGAGGCTAACAGTTATCAAATATGTTAAGGGCTGTTATAAAGAGGACAAGGATCAAGAGTTCTCCACATCCATGGCAGGTAGGACAAGAAGCAGTGCGCTTAATCTTCAGTAACGGAGATTTAGGTTCAATATTGGGAAGATTTTCAAACTACAAGGATAGTTAAACTCTGGAATAGGCTTCCTGGGGAGATTATGGAATCCCTGTCATTGGAGTTCTTTAAGAACACCTTGGACAAACTCGTGTCAGGGATACTGTAATTTTACTTGGTCCTGTCTCAGATCAGGGGACTGGACTTGATGACCTTTCAGTATGGCCTCCTGCACTATATTTCTATGATCCTCTCCTTATATCCTGCTTTAAGTAGCTTTTATTTATAAACGTCTTGACAGCTTTCTATATTAGAAAGATGCAGCTATACTGTGGGGAAGTCCTGCATATCATATTCAATTTCCTTACAAGGACAAAACTACAAGTAGAAAGTGAATTCAGGATTTCTGACTCGTTTGTTTTTTTTAAATCACACAGTATATCATACCCTGTTATGTTAAGGAATATATTTATTTTTTACCACTATTATCCCAGTTAGATAGGTTGACGGACACCTCTAATCTAGTCAGACACATAATGTAAACACTAATAGAATATAGGAGGACAAGCTTTGTGCTTCATGAATAGCTTTTGTATGAGTATTAGTTTACTGCCAAATTGTAAATTCAAAGTGATTCATAGTATCAGTCCTCAGTGCACGAGCTGCATCAATCACCCAAGCTTTATTGCATCAGCTTTTGTTGTAGCAGAGTTATATATCATATTAAAATACACAACAAGAATGCACAATGGAAGTACACAACACAAATCCATTGTAAAATACACAATAAAAATATCATAAAAAGACATCACTCTACTGTATGGTTAGAGTTGAAAATGCTAGGTAGCAGCACTGTCGAACATATTTCACCATTATATTACTAGCATTCTCCATAGTCTTAAATTGCACTATTACCACTCAGGGATTTATATCTATTTAACCTTTCAAATTCTACTAATATGTGTGCCTCTCCAAATAACAGACATTCTGCACTTCCACCAAGTAACCAGCTAAACATTTCTTTCCCTACTCATATTTCAGTATTTACCAGGAAAGTATTCAACCGGTTTCTCCTATAGATGATCTACCACACTGTCTCCTTTCACGAAGGTGTTCCTTCAAATGGCACGCTTTGCTTATATCATAGATGAATGAAAACAAGAATGAAGGGGAGGAGAAGGATGAAGAAGAGCCGCTGCTGCTTCTTCATTTATACAGTTGCTGGCTATTCAGTTTTTGTTTTGTACTTTAGGTTCTCCCTTTGATCCTTCATCCTCAGCTCTAAAAGCTGTGGGACATACTTGACCTAATTTCTGACAGTCCTCTTTTGAAGAGGAACACACTGGAGCTACTCCAGACATTTTGTACCTCTCTAGTGGTGTAAAGCAGCTAGATACCGGCGACCTTCTAGAGCCCTGAGTGGGACTATTTTCGAATCCCACTCCCACCCATTCCCACTATTACGGCAGTGGGTCCTTCCCAGGATCCCAGTCCCACTACAGAGCTCTACACTAGTCCCACACAGGGATCTACTACCTCCCTTCCCCCACCATCACCTGTGTAGGAGAATCCCTGGGTGGCACAGTGCCAACATAGCAGCTCCTGCTCTATTCCTGCCCTTCCTGACCCCTGCACAGGTGACATTACCAGGGAAGGAGGTCATAGCTGGGGCATCCTTCCATCCCCAGCTGTCAGAACACCTCTCCTGGCAGTATAGGCAGTCACATTTAAAAGCGACTCTATTTTACACCAGAGAATGAGCAGGTGCCTGATGGCCTTGGGAGCTGGGGAGCATAAAGCTGGAGTAATATAATCTTTGCCTTACCTTTCTGGTCCTGCCCCAAGCACATCTCAGCTGGACCAGAAAGCTATGCCATAGATTCAGGGGTCTGCACAGGTATAAGTCTTTTCAAATAATTCCAGCAACAGTAGTGAGGAGTGCTTACTTATCTATAGCATGCCTACAAACAAGGCACCTGATTCAGATTTCACTTACTCCACATTACACTGGTGTAACTCTTCTGATGTGTCAGAGTTACTGATAATTTTCACTAATATGAGATCAACATCAGGCCCAAAGTCTCTGGAGCTGTTTTTTCCCTGGATTGATTTGCTACAGGGTGTCATTCATCATTTTTGTTTGTTTAAACAAAAAGTAACAAATATCATAGTTGAAGTTGTTTTTTCCCCCATGAAAAATTTTGTTTCTTTGTTATAAGCTCACCTCTCTTTTTCTGTCCATGTGAATTGCATTCTGACTCTATGACTTTATATGTGTGTGTGTGTTATAATTTTTATTTCATCAGTCACACTGATAAATTTGTTAGTCTAGCTGCTGGTCCTGATAATGTCTGAACACTAGACTTGTTGGACCAGTTGCTATACCTCAAGAAGCAGTCTTGGAAGAAAAATGTGCCATCAAATACTGTGTTTCTTGTTAAAAAAAATTTTGACTGACAGTAGATAGAAAAAAATCACTATCTAATTAATGTAATGAACAGCTTGCCATAACGTATTGCCTCGGAAGAATAATAAAACATTGATTGTTATGTTCTACAGGAGTTAAAAGGCTACTGTCAAGGTATTTTTCATCCTTTTTAGCACATTTTTCCTCTCTATTTTATTAGAGATGAGCGCCACAGTGTTCAGATCTGGATCTGAATCATCTCAAAATGTCACAGTGTGTTTTTTAGCTCACCCCATTTAAGATAGACGCATCCACAACATTTACACCCTAGCCGGGATCTACACTTCAGAATCTCATAGCTGTTTTGACCAAGAGCTTGGGGTTGTCCTATCATAGAGAAAAGAAAAGAGGTAGCTGCAAAATTTGGATTTGCAGCCAAATCTGGTTTCAGACTTATCTATAATCATCATCCTTTTGACACTTATTATTGCTGTGTTTTTGTATGATTGCTCATGGACACTAGGGCTGCTGAAGTCTTCCCCAAGAAGGGGAGGAGAATTAGAAAGATCACTGGAGCATTTTTTTTAGGTAAGTAATATAATGATTAGATAGATTTTGCTAGGGAGCATAAAATAAATTGGACTTTACAGTATTATTTTAGATAGGTTTACACTCAAATGGAAGAAAGGCAGGATTGTAGGTAAAGCACTAGACTGGGATTCAGGAGCCATGGGTTCAAGTCCTGGCTTGTTGCAGATTTCCTAAGTGATTTGGGGCAAGTCAAATGCTCACCTGGTGCACTTTGGTGGAGCTGCATGGAGTTACTCCAGCCAAAAATCTGTTTTTTAATTTCGCTGTGCTTAAATTCCTCATCTGGAAAATGGGAGTAATAATACTCTCTTGTCTCTTCTTCCTACCCTTTGTCTGTCTTCTATGTTTGGATCACAAGCCCTTTGGCGTGGGGATTGTCTCTTACTATATGTTATATAGTGCCTAGCTCCATGGAGCCCTCATCTCACAAGAGGCCTCGAGTCCCTACTGTAAATACAATAAATAAATAAATAATTCTGTGAATAATACTAACCCTCTTCTTTGCTTATCCCTTTCCTACATTTACACATACATACACATACAATCCATAGAGGTGCCACTAGTCTGTCCATTCCACAACAGGATAGAAAAACAGATTGAGGAGAAAACTGCCCTTTCTCCAACCTGTTAATATACAGCTTTGTTCAGGTATGCTCTGTAGTTTTCATTGCAGAACTTCTACAGAGTTTGAACAAAATTATCCCTTAAAATTATCATGCTTCAGTCGGTTGACATAATGCAGCAGGAGCGAGGGACTCTGCTCTCTCCAGATATCAGATCCATTACCTGACACAGACGTGTCTGTGGTTAAAGCAAACCACAAGTAAAAGTCTATGCTGAACATCTTGCAGAACTTGCGTCAAATTAAACCTGAGGCAGCCCTCTGAACTCAGTGAGCTGCTACTGGATCATACTACCCATTATAGTCTTTCCATGACATAGGAATATTGGATCTTGTTATGTGCTCACAAGAGACTTGCTTCTAGTCTTACACACAGCAGTGTGAGTCAGGGGTAGCACCAGTTAAATCAACGGCATTACACCTATGCAAAGCTGCTGTACAGTAAATAAGATCACAATCATGCCCAAATGTTCAATAGGAACTAGTCTGTTAATTATTTTCAGAGATGATTGATGAGATATTCTGTTTTGAAATCCCATTTTTATTGTCTGTGGCATTGCAAGTGATCCCAGGCTGAAATTTGAATGCAGCTTTTATCAGCACTATAGACTAGTCTCCCTTCTGGGGAGCATTTAGGGACCAGAGATTTGCTCATGGTATGCAACTTTGCCAGAATGTTTAATTATTTAGCATATATTCATGGGATTATTGGAGTGTCACTGTTATGGAAGGATGCTCACCATCTGCAGAATCACACAGTGCTTAATCCTTTGTGTGCTGCAACCATCAAACATGTCTAGGACCTAACTTTTCCTGAAGAGGGCCCTTTGGTTTCAGTAGCTTGTCAAAACGCATGGCATATGGTCATAGCACTACACTTCGCTGGATATACCCCAGATGTCTAAAGGCAGTATAGTAGTTAAAAAGTTTGTCACTATCCGTGCATGTAATTGGAACTAAAGAGTGACCTGGGAGCATTTTTTTGAGTATTTTAATTGAGTTTTTTATTTGTATGTCAGTTCAAATGAAAGCTGCACTACATGAAACTTCAGATCAAAGCCCCTTAGTTCTGGATATGATAAATTAAGGTGGGCTTTATTATCTCAGAAAGGCCACCTAATAAAACAAGGGCCCAAGCAAGCTTGATGGGCCTTAATTTTTTAGCTCAGGCCTTATGACCTGACACCATGAACTTACTGCTTGTACGTAATTTCAGTCAGAAAATAGTTTCTACAAGTTGACAGTAGTTAGTGAGGTTTTAGAAGTACTTTTCCTTACTTTGACAGCTTAGAATTGTGATGTGAGGAAGCTGCCAAGATTTTGTAGTGCAATTAAGTGACAAGCAAACTTTAAAGGGATTTAGAGTCAGGCTGTAAGTTGAAAACCAGGTTCATGTCTGGATTTAGATTTGATTTCAATGGTATGCCTTCCTGTTTGTTGGCCCTTGAGCTTTGGCCACTCCAGCAACAGACACTGAAATTAGATTATAAATGTTAAGTTCTATAACAAGTTCACAACAAAAATGATTTTTACAGGACTCCAGAGACTTTCTTTGTTATCTTTTAAATAAAGTAACTTTCCATATTTGTGACTTTTTTCCCCTATTCTAATAATTGGATTGTCACTCCTTTTTGCTATCTTCACTATTGTATATACAGGTTTGCACTTCTTACATTTACAACTCTTCATTTCTGTGTTTTGTTTCTTTCTTTTTTTTTCTTCTTTTTTTTTGGGGGGGGGGTCTTTGTCTTTTGAGCCACATCGCTATGCTATTTTCCATTTCCATTCCAGTCTAAGTTGCTCATTTGACAGCTTTTCTTTTTCCTACTCCTTCAATTCTGCCTTTCTATCTCCATTCCAAACCCAGGCAGATACTAACTTCTTTTTTCCAGGTGCTCCACCCATGTCTCCTTTTTTAATTTTGACCTGTTCAGCCTTTTCTTTTACTACCTAGCTGATCAACACATGGAATTCAAAGAAGGAAAGAAATGTACAACTGTCTAAGATGAAGCATTTTCCTGTGATTGAAAAGCTTATTTCACAATGGTAGTGGTTTGCCTTCAGCAGTATGTTTATGTCTGATCTCCTTTTAGCATCTATCACATTTCTCCTCTTTCATTTTGTCTAATTAGTAATCATTTTAATAGGCATACACACCACTGTACAATTGTTGAACTATGTCAGAAAACAACAGGTTCTTGCCTTGGAGAGTTTACAATCTACTGGATGCTTTGTATGAAAATGTTGTACATTGAGATCAAATAGGTAAACAGCAATGATGAAATCCTGACTACACTGACGTCAACAGCAAAACTCCTTTTGACTTCAATGGAGCCAAGATTTAACCGTAGGAGCCTGGGGGTGACACTCAGGGGCTGTTTCTACCTCCTTATGCTGCCAGAGCAACAGCAGCAACAAAAACAGTGTAATAGAAAATTAAGCCCTAACAATTTGAAAGTTCAACCCATTCATTTACTGCAAAAAACAGACAGACATGATCCTGCGTATGGAAATGTTCCAGGCAGCCAGATTCTGCCTGCTTCCTCATGATAGAGTAACTGAGTGTTCCTTTCCTTCTGTTCCCTGACAAAACAGTCTGCTATGATTTGATATATTAGTCTTAGTCTCTTCCAACACCCACCGACTATAATGTTTTTGTTTTGAGTCAAACGTCATTTCTCCTTTAAATGCAAAGAGAAATGAATAGTATGTAAATAATCATGGCAAACAGTGCTTATTTATTGAAATAGGAAAGTCATCCTCCCTTGATAAAAAGGATTATATTTAGCAGACAGATTATCAAAGACTGGAAAAGTAACACCTCTCTGAAGTAAAGGGATTGTATGCATCGCACTGCACTGCAAGTTTGCGTATTTAAGACAAATGCATCAAATATTCTGAGAGTCACTAAAAGCAAAATAATGTAAAGTGCACATGGGATCCCACAGAGACGCTTGTATAATGCTTACCAACCCCCAGATTATAGTACTGTGAAGCTCCCAAAAAAAATCACCTTTCACATACGGCACTTAATGCTACTCTGCCCCTTCAGCTTTTAACCTGCTTTAAGAATTAGGGCTTGTCAAAATTACAACTGTAATTGAGTCAGGGGACTCATTTCCCATCTGGTTGCCCCCAATGCCATTACAACATGGTTTCAAAGTTATAGAGTAGATGGGAGCTAACAGTGTTCCCACAGCAGGCTCTAGTTATGGAGATATCGTTCTGGTAGGTCTCAGCTCCACTGCAGCTCTTAAACCATGTTGTAATTGCATCATAGGCCAGACAGCTTGGAACCGAGTCCCTTGACCCAATTATAGTTGTAGTGTAGACAGTGTCTTACTCGGTTAGAGCTCAAGCTAAAATAGCTGACTCCAGCTAAAGCAAATCGAGCTGCTATATCTCCTGATGATGATCTTTTGTATTTAATATCATTACAAACATTTGTTTGCTTCCTATGTCCTCTCTATTTCCCAAGCATCAATATATAGTATTCAAACCCGAGGGAGGAGAAATGTCCTCTTTATTAATTAGGCTCCCTGACTCTGAACTAGAGAGATTCTGGGCTAGCTACACTCCAGCCGATTGCAGAAGGACCCCAGTGGTAGAAAGCCTACTTGGGAGAGTGGGAGACTTAGTGGCACAAGCAATCCACCAACATCCCCTCCACCAAACCTGACCAGCAGCAGCTGAGGAGGGGAAGTGATGCAGCCTTTTAGTAGAATCCACTGAAAAGATTTCTCTGGAGCTCATAATAAAGACCCTTTCAATATGTGGATAGGCTGAGTATTTGTTAATGTTGCTGAGGTGGTAATTAAGATTTTGTGTTATAAAATGAGGGAGATTGTTGTATTTCCCCTTATCTGCTGGAGGCTAAAGAAAGATCCTTGTGAAGATGCAGAATCTGTCACTGTCAATAGAAACATGCTATGTGGGCATTAGGGTAAGAGGTGTCTCATGACTTTGCATTTCTTGCCAGGAGTTTGCATTGAGGCAATGTCACACCCTTGCAGAAAACCTCTGCGTGCAGGCGGGGGCCTTATGGTTACACAGGATGGAATTTCTGTTTTTCTAGGATTCCCTGGTTTTTTTAAACCGATTTATATACTTCAGCTAGTGAGAACTTGCTCAACAAAAGGTTTTATAGTTAAAATAGGGTGACCAGATATCCCGATTTTATAGGGACAGTCCTGATTTTGGGGTCTTTTTCTTATATAGGCTCCTATTACCCCCTCACCCCCGTCCCGATTTTTCACACTTGCTGTCTGGTCACCCTAAGTTAAAAGTCATTATAATCTGTCAATTACAGCACACCGGACAACAAAACCAAGACAGTTCCACATTTTTGACATTTGTCACACGTTTCAATTCCTTGTGTCCCACTCCGATGGGTTTGAAGATGGAGAGGTGTGCAACAGTGAAATGATGGCCACCATCCCTGTGGGGAGGCTCTGGTTCAGATCCATTAAAACAGTGGGAAATGGCAGTCATCTTTACTAGGGTCAGCCTCACAGCAAGGCTTTAGCAAATGGCAGCCATCTTCCCTGACGACAGTCTGTGGTTTCAATTCTACTAGACACGTATTCCTCTCATATCCATATCCACAGAGCAATTCAAAAGGCCATAATCTGAAAGGAAGTGGCATTAGTCATGGAGAACAGAAATCTACTGAAATTTTCTGTTTAAGTACTTTCCATTCCCACTACCACCACCTCAAAAGGGTATGATTTGACCCTTGTTACTTGTCCATTTATCAAGGTTTCACAGAATGGACTTTCGGGCTTAGGTCATGTGGAAGTTTTATAATATAGCACAGAGGAAGACAGCAAGACTTGAATCCAAACGGTTTTCAA
Source organism: Macrochelys suwanniensis (assembly GCA_033296515.1). Classification (NCBI taxonomy): domain Eukaryota; kingdom Metazoa; phylum Chordata; order Testudines; family Chelydridae; genus Macrochelys; species Macrochelys suwanniensis. The sequence continues at coordinate 83,563,869 of CM065779.1, forward strand.
AAGGGAATTTAAATATGCTGCTGCACAGGATAGAAGGAAAGATTTGATGGATGTTCTTCATGCTGGGATTTCCGATCCAGGAGGTTCCTGCCATAGGTGCTGGAACTAAGGGTGCTGGGGGAACTGTTGCACCCCATGACTTCAAGTGGTTTCCATCATATACAGGGCTTATAGTTTGGTTCAATGGCTCTCAGCACCCCCACTATACAAATTGTTCCAGCATCCTTGGTTCCTGCAAGCAGAGTCATTCTAGACTTGAATTTCCTGTCACTGATTATAGGCCAAATTCAACACTCCTTTCTTGCACTGAGCGGTGTTTACTCGCACGAGTAAATGCCACTGAAGTGAGTAAGAAATGCAGAATCAGGTACCAAATTCCTGTCCTTACTTACTTACTACAGTCATTTACTAGTTTTATTAATGTCTGACTAAATTTGAAAGCAAGAGTCTCTTTTCATTGTTAGAGATGAAAGTGTAACTATCCATGAATAGAACATAATACAGCTAGGAGAGCTTGGGAAAATCCACTTTGCAAGCAAACTCTTGATGCAAATGAAAACTTGCTGAGTGTGTGAGCCCTCTGGGTAAGCTTAATTGAAGATTATATCAAGCCTTACTGTGGAAAAAAAACCCATGGGAAGAGTGATTTTGTGTGGGGAAATTTTTGAATAGAAACTTGTGGAGTTTATCCACACATCATATGGTCAGAGAATAGTGTTTGCCTCCCTGCATAGTGAAACAGGGTGTGGTCTTTCAACCCTGGAAATGTGCTGGAATCTGCAAGGAAGTTAGTTATACACTTCTTGGGGCACTACAGAGGCCTGGCCTATTTGCATAGAATGCCAACCACTCTATATTATTCTCTGGATCCTACCACCTCTTCGTGGTAGCATATGCCTGCTCTCTAACCCCACTTCCAAGATGACTGGAGTTCAGAACAAGTCCTCATAGGAGTTAATGACAGTCAATACTAAATCCCATGTAGGATGGTTCTCCTCTGGCCATAACCCCCTGACCTTTGCAACAGACGGGGGATGATATCTTGGCCTCATTGAAGTCAAAGGGAGTTTTGCCATTAACTTGACTTGAATCCGAATTTCACCTGAGACTCTCCCATGTGGTATTTGCACAAATGGGATTCCATGGACTTAGAGAGGGAATATGCTGTGTTAGCTCATATCCTCCTCCTGACAGATTTTGCTCCATTACTGTACACTACTTTCACATCCTTCACACCTGAAATAGGCAGTAGTGAGTTCTGCCATTGGGGTATCTAGAGCACCACCGCACTTTGAAAAAAAATGAGGAAATAAAGTCAGAAGAAAACAAATGTACATTCATCCCAATTCCATGCCCCAGAACTCGTTCACAAAGGTCTCAGTCACCTGCAATCCATTCAATTGCAATTTTAACCAATTTTCTCCAAATCTGGTAGCTGGATGTTCACGATTAATTGGGCCAGAAATTAAATTTTGCCCACAATTGACTGCGCGTACAAAATTGGGAGCGCAACATTAATAAGTCAGATTGAGGCCCATGTTAAAATGGGGACCCATACCATTTATTGCTCTGTTGGTTGCCTTTCAGAGCACCTGGAAACGGATTGGCAGCTCAGCAGTACAGTAGAATAATTTTCATCATAAACAGCACAAGTTAAGAGCAATGAATAAGTACTGTTAGAGAGGCTTACACATTCAGTGTCACATTTTGGTAAACAACACGCTGCAGCTCTGGATGCCTACTGTAAATTATCAGTGCTTCTCCATAAGAAGAAGAGTCAAGAGATTCGAAAGCTTGAATGGCTTCAGACAAGGCCATAAATATCTCTCTGTTTATTCCACGCTTAACCAGTTTTTTAAAATGATCTTTCTCTTGCCCACTTCAACCTTCCTTACACCCAATCCTTCTCCCTCCTCCTTTTCAACACACCCAGTTACAGTACTTCATCTTTTCCTTGACTACTTTTCTTTTCCCTCCAGCTCTTCATCTTGATACTCATCTCTTATTTCTCTTCTGCCAGGCTAGTACAATCAAGTTTGAACTCATCGTTCTGGCTTGGACACGATGATTCCTCTTTTCTATTCCTCTCCCCACCACACCCCACCATGGCAGTGCTTCATTTTCATTTTCATGCACCCACTAACTTGATCTATGATCTGTTTTGCTCTTATACCTTCAAAAATTCTTTTGATGATATCCAACAGATCCATGGTGTTGGTTTCATTAAGTTTAACAGCTTTTGCTGAGCCAGCTAATTATTTCAAATGTCATCAACTTTAGGAAAGCCCTAGGGCATTCATGATTTAAAGGGAGCAGCCATACCATATGAGTGCACCAGATCTACAGAACCCAGGCCTTAAAAAGTATTTGCAAGATAAAAAACGTAAAGGTAAACGTATACAGTAAAAGGCACTTTCAGGAAGCCAAAAAAACTGATTGAAATGAGTTCTTGTCCAAAGAGATTTGAGCTTTCAAAAGGGCCTGTCTTCTTTTCAGTGCTTTGGTTTTATTGTTTTTCTAAATTGGTTCCTAAAGTGGTAGGTAGTGTTGCCATGCACCGTTACACATTTATTTCGTTTTGTCTCAGAGAGAGCTGCGTTTAGCGGGGCCTGAAGTAACTCCTAAATATATGCCGCAGTTTGCAAAGCATTTTTATATCCTTCCAGATGACAAGTGCTATATAAATGTAAGTCATTATCATCCCCCACCCAACTTCTCAAGTGGTCTGAAGAATCACGTATTTATGGTTGAAGCAATAAAACTGTCTCTGGCTTTTGAGTCTGATATAGGTAGGGGCCCATTCGAGCTAGACATGGCTTTTTGGTCATCTCAACCCAATATGTGAAACAAAACAAAACCTTTTAATCCCATACTGCAGAAAAGATAGAATAAAGGTATGAGCTGAAAAATACTTACTAGCAGAAACATGAGATGTAGCTGAATGAAGAAATTCTACAGAAATTCTTGAGGAAAAGAATACTTGAGGAAAAGCTGTTTGAAAAAAATTCTTACTCTTGTCAAGCAGCATATCATATATTCATGATTTTGGAGGTAGTAAGGGGTGGGATTCAGATGTATCTTGATTTTTTTTTAACCTTGAAAGTGAAAAACATCAAAATTGAAAGATTGGGTGCGGGGGGGCAAAATATCTCTAAAAAATTGTGAGATTTCTGCCAGGGCCAATTTCACAATTTCTTCCAGTGGAGTAGAATTTTGCTACAGTCATTGAGACAAGCTCTGTTCACTGGTACAAGAGCAAAACTGTGCCCTGGAGTTTACTCATAAAAACGTATCAGAATAGTATTCACACATTCACAAAATAAAATTGTTTGCTTCACCCAGACATCTTGCAAAAGATAGATGATCCAGAGTAAATAAATTAAGAACTCCTCCTTCTCCTGAACCATCACCTAAAACTTGCATTGAACTGGTCTTTTTTGAGGTTTGGAAGCATTTAGAATATCTATAGCTATATAGCTATTAGTGGGCAAAGTTCTAGCCAAGACCAGAAGCAAAAATGCAGAAATGCCAGAAGAGAGACTGTGTTCATTATATTTCCAGCCAAGCTGGAAGCAGAATTATTAGAGATCTCATTGGAAAGCCTTTTCTCATGACAATATCTTCCCTGTTCTGCAGACCCAAGTGGTTCAGAATCTTAATGTAAAGTTTGATTAAAGCATCTGAATTTTTGAGTGCTTATCTGAGCGGAATCACCCAGTGTTTTGAGGTTCACCCATTATTGTCTATTAGCAAGCCCTTTAGAACAGTGGTTGTCCTGTGTCACGTAATTATACTTTAAAACATTGTCAGCAGATGCAGTCCTTGTCATCAACCACATGCTTTTCACTACCCTGCAACATCTGCATTGGTGAAACTAGGCCACAAAAATGTCCTCTGTGTTCCAAACCTTCACCATTGCTCTATGCATGCTGTGCAGCAGCATCTCATAGGTCGTAAAATAATTAAACTGCAGTTCAAATGAATAAACTTTAGTGGCACAACAGAAAAATAGCAACAAAACTGGAAAACAGACAACTGTTTGTTCATATAAGCTATTTAAAACCTATTTCTTTTTTGCAAATAGAAGAATTTTATCGTATTGTGTTTATCTACACTGATTAAAAAGAGTGGAGAAATGTAGTCAGATAGCTTTGGAAATGTAAGTACTGTGGGACTACATAGATTCTCCCTCCTTAAAAATATGAATATGTCCTCCTAAAGAACTTATCTTGGAAGGGAGTCCTTGGATAGATTTTTCCTCTTTTCTGGGCTTCCCCTATAGAAAACCCTTCTCCCTTTGTTAAACTATTCACACAATGAGGATCTTCCCTTTTATATCCTTTTGATGAAAGCATGAAATCTTCAAGTCTCCCTTTCAGTCTCATCACAGTTCTGGATGAATTAACATTTTTGTTGTTAAAATACAGTAGTGTGATTTTTGTCCCACTTGGCTTGTAGCTACCTAGGAATATAAGAACTGCCATACTAGCTTAGATCAATTGCTTATCATGTCCAGTATTCTCTCTGTCTGACAGTAGCCAGTGCTTTGGAGAAAAGTGCAAGACATCTCATGGTGAAATACTATCACCTGCCCATATGAGAAGTTTCGTCCTAACTATGTCAATTAGTGATAGGCTTATGCCCTATAGCATGAGGCTTTTATATCTCTTAGCCACATAAGTGTCCAGTCCTTGCTGGAATCATACTAAGCTCTTGATAAGATATGTCAATGTGATGTCATGATAATATGTTCTGCAAGTAAATTAGATACTGTTCGGGAAAGTATTTCATCTTTTTCTGCTTTAAAATTTGTGGCCTTTTCCATTTTTTAAACATCCCTTCGTTCTTGTTTCATGGAAAGGAGTAAATAAAAGTATCCTATTTCTTTTGTCCAAGGAAAAGTACCTATGTAGTTCTAGTTCATTAAACTTTCTTTTAAATTAAATTTATAAAGCTCCAATTGTGTGCTGATTTGGGTTCATAGCTGCTGGTTTCATAGTGTCTCAGACAGATTCTTTTTATGATGCAGCTAAAACTGATTCCCTATATAAATGTAAGATGTTTTCACTGCATCTTTTAAAAGTGGTGTCTGATTTGACAAGGAGCATAACCTAGCTAAAAAAGGAAGTCTAGATTAGTTACTTTAGTATCCATAGTAGACTCTGAGCACAAGTTTGCAAGCCCCCCAAATTACTGTGTTAGTTACTTCACAGTCACAAAATAAATATCCTCTACCAAGAAACATTTTTATTAGTCTTCCTGCTGTATTGCAAAGCAAAGCGAAAAAGAGTAGAAATGAGGTACGTGACCTAGATCAATATTTGGATTAATGTCTCCCATTCCAGCTAACCATTAGACAAGGTCATCAGCAGTATGCAAAAAAAGAATTAAGTTTTGGCAATATCAAATAAGATTTTTCTTACTTTTTATCCAACTGAAATTTACAGGGGAAGAATATCTGCACAAACTACATATAAACCATTTACTTCTTAACATCACTGTTCAAGGTCATGAAGTGAAAAGACTGTCAAAAAAGATATGACTGATAAAGTTGCTACAGTACAGCTATGTTGCATATAAGGACATTATTGGTTAATATATCAGTTTTGATTTCTTGGGTAATTTGAAAAGAATTTTAACTATTTATATTTATCAGACAAGGTATGTGAAAAACAAGGGACAATTTTGCTACTATTTGCTGCTATTATCAGTCTGGTATGTAAAATATGTTTGGCTGTTTTTAAAAAAAGCATCAGTGCAGACATTCTGACTGCATTTGATTGCAGGCACTTAGATAGTGGTGTTCTGAAAAGGAAGTATGGGTCACACTGCGGCCAGATGAACGTAGAGCTAGTATTACTGGATGTGTTGCCTGAATGCTTAAAATCATAAAAAGTAACACATCTTTATGAGGCTAAAATTAAGACATGCAGCATATAATTCATGGGCCAGATCCTTGGTTGATCTATATCAATCAGCCTAGCTCTGTCCATTTACAACAGCTGAGGATTTGGCTCCAACACACAGAGTCTAAAATCTATAGTCCTCAACTGAGGAAAAACTCCTATCAAAGTCAATGGGCGTTTTGCTCAATTAAAGACCACAGAATTTGACCACATACCTTTAAGAAGTCTAAAATCTGTGACGACCCTGGACACTATTCCACACAGCCCCATCTCCTCCAGGATAAATAACTCACTGCTGTTGATTTCAGTGGGAGTTACTCAGATTTAGCAGCAGGGAAATAAGGGCCTCCAAATGTCTCCATGTTCACCTATTAGAGAAATGTACTAATGTCTTTCCTAAGGGTCTCATGCAGTAATACCCTGTTAGGGGGCAGCAGACTGTGAGAGGTTCTTTGTGGAGATTCCTCTGCCTTCTTTCACTGGAGGTAGTGTTTGCTCTGTAATCCCTGCAGGAAAATGAGAGGATCCGGCCCATAAAAAAAATGAAGATTCCCTATGATCTATGGGGTGAATACAGGACCACCTGTAGAGAAGGTTGTGCCTCTGCAGCAGCTCTGTGCACCTGAGGTTCTACCCCAACTCCCTGACAATGTTACTTGGGAGCCATGCTGTCTGGCCCTCTCTTGACCACAGCTCTTCATTGCTTTTAACCCTCAAAAAACAGAATGTGCAAACAAACAAGTAAAATCTTGGGGCTTCATCCTGGAAATATTTTCAGTGTGCACATAAGCAACTTTACTCACATGAGGAGTCCGCAGTGGGTATAATCACCTGAATAAAGCTGGTTATATATGATTGCAGGATCTGTACTTTACACAATAATCCCCCATTCAGAAACAGAAAGGGCATGAAATACAAGCACATATAATGAATCAAAGACACAGGGTCATATTATGCAATAAGTTTTAAGCAATGGGGAAATTGGTGTCACATGAAGTCCAGATTCAAAAAATGTGTCTTTTTAAGAGCCTTCCCATATCCCAAAATTGCAGCTCATTAGTTAAGTTTATATCCATTTTTCTATTACTTAGAATGTGTTTAAAGTCTTATTAAATATGCTGATAGAAAATAATCGCTAGAAAGAAATTCAGGGTTAAAGTGTGATTATTGTCAGAAAAGTGACTTTTTTTAAAATGGCATCTTTTTATGTATCTGTTCCCTGTGAGCATTAGGATCATATCAGCTTACTGACAAAAAAAAAGATTTTACTACTGTTAGCACTACAAAGAGCTAGGACAGGGTGAGTTGAATACTACTGTGTCTTTCCCAGAATTGCTAAATAAATTCCAACTGCAATTTCTTTATTATTGATGGTGACGTAATAGACAAGCACACACACAATTCTTTTCAGATCCCAGGTGGAATTTTGAGTTCAAGCATTTATGAAAATCATCCTCAGACTTACAAACTGAACAGATTTGATATGGAAGGCATTAAGAGTGAATAACGAGGGGTCTTCACAATGACAGCTTTACAGTCACTTCAGCAGCATCACTTTAAAGTTGAACCGTACATTTTGTCTTACAGCAACCTAGGCACGTTTCATAAAATCTGATGCAATTTCCTTTCTTGTGAAGTTTTGTGCTTTGCTTTTAGTTTCTTTATGATGTATTCCTTTGTAACAGAACACTGTCATTTTGTTCCTAAATCTGTCTCTTGCCTATGTGCTTGTTCTGTGCTCTTGCTGTTTTCCATGCTGTTGTTCTCTGACATGCTTTTCTTTCTCAGTCTCTTTAACTTTTCCCTCTCACTTCCTTTTGTTTCTTTGTTTTAACTTTTACATCCTATTTGTCTGCCTTTCCTTTGTTTGTCTTTACTCGCAGGATACAGAATATGGCATTTCTAGGATCCTGGAGCTGGGCTGTATTTGTTTATAAAGGGTTAAATCCAACTCCAAAGAGGGCAAAGGATCAAAGCCTGTCCCATCATTTAAGCCTCACAGGGTATGTCTACACTGCAGCCGGGAGGTGTGATTCCCAGCATGGATAGATAAACTTGCGCTAACTCACTTAAGCTAGCACATTTAAAAAATAGCAGCACTGAAGTTGCAGCACTAGTGACGGCTCATGCTAGCTACCTGAGCTCAGACTCTGAGAGTTGGGCTGGCCTGGATTTGAGCAGCTACACCAAGCTGTTGCCCAGTCCGTAAACCCTGCTATTTTTAGCATGCTATCTTGAACTGTGCTAACACAAGTATGTCTTCCTGGGCTGGCAATCACACAGCTCCCAGCTGAAGTGTAGACATACGCACACAGTGCTGCACAGGACAAGAGGACAAGAGGCAAATCAGCTAGGCATGGTCTTGTGGTCCATAGAGAGGTTCCTCACTAGTTCTGAAAGTCTAGCATGGAGATTTTTGGGAGCAAGCTGGGAAGCGGTTCACTGGATTCTCAATGCCACATCGCCAGTGATCTCAAACACCTCATAGAAGCTGTGTAAGAATTCTACTACCTGCCTCATAGTCTTCTTAGGGCTTGAGGGATGACTTCCATTTCCTCCATTCTCCCAAAACAAATCCAGATTCTTTGGTCTGTTCATGGGAAGGAGCGAATGTCACCCTAACAGACACACATGAATTTACATTATCAATAAAGAGCCCTGTTTGGTTAGCTGTGACAAGACCCAGTTTAGGAATTGTTATCTATTGGAGTTTCCACCAATTTTTTGAACTAATTCAATAATAAAACCTCATTATTAGCAGACTAAATAATAAATGTTGTCATCATAACATTTCTCCCACAACATAAACAAACACTAGTAAATAAATAATAATATTAAGCAATGTCTCCTATTTCATTAGAGTGATTATATAAAATCACTCTAAATATTATATATATATATATATATATACATATATAAATCTCACATTGAAAATAGGCAGAAATAGGTTGACCAGCAACAACAACAGATATATTATCTACAACTTTCAAGTATCTCAACCACTATGCACCAAATGTTCCCTTCTATTGCAAGGTAAGAAGGGAAGCAAATGAATGCAAATATGGGTGGAAAAGGCCTGGAAAACAGCAGGAGGAGTAGAACTGGTCAGAAATTTTTCAAGAAAACAGTTCAGAAAATGCCAAATTGTAGAACACAAAATGTTTTGCAGAAACATCTTGAGTTTGATGAAGTTTCAGCAAATCAAAGAAAATCTGCCAGGGTTCCTGCCAACTTGCTAGGTGGGCTGCTGGGGAACCTGGGTTTCCGGGGTCTGTAGCTCTGGGGCAGACACTTATCTGAGCTGCCCTGGAACTGGGAACTGTGATCTACAAGGCTCCATAGCTTTGGAGTAGACATCCATGCTGGGGCTTCCAGGCTCCCTGCTTTGGAGCCGGAAGCCTGACAGCCCTGAGTGTCACAGCTCTAACTTGGGCTTGACTCCCAGATCCACAGCCTGGAAATGCTGAGAACCCCAGCTGAAGCTAGGGCTTTAGGACTTGCACACTTCCAGCTGTGGAGCCGGAGCTTTGAAGTTCTGAGGTCCCCTGTCTGGGGTAGTCACCATGGTAAGGCTGCCCTGAAGCTGCAGACTCTTGGATCCCTGTCAGGGGTTGAGTGAAAATGACATTCTTCTCAGTTTTACCACTGTTAGTAGCAGTGATTAAACTGACAAAAGTATCACTTCCACTCAACCACTGTTATGGTCCTGGGAAATTCAACCAAGTCTAAAAAGGCAACATTTTCTGCATACTGGAAATCCCACATTTTGGCCAGCTCTAGTAGTTAGGTGCACAGCATGTACTCACCTCCCTGGGAGCTTGTGAAAAGTCTCTGTGCAAACACTCCTCATACGATCTGTGGCCCTTTGGAGGAAAATGGAGCAGGAGAGTAGCAACTCTGCATGGCATGATCCCCTGGTAGAGCAGTGCCTGCAAATGGCAAATCGTGTAGTATTTAATGCTGTGAAAGAAGCACATCTGTTAAGAATGTAAGTCCAAAAGTCTGGAGATATTAGGCAAATGACAATGTCTTTGTGTATTTGAAGATGAATATTAAATGTTTCATTTATAAAGACAACAAAAATTGTCCCAATTAGCAGAATTTATGGCCAGATTTTCAGAGATATTTAGGAGCCTACAGATGCAGATAGGAGACTATTAGGATTTTCAAAAAGGCCAAAGCAAGTTAGACTCGTAAGTCTCATTGAAGTCAATGGAAGTTAAGCAATTTAGGTGCCTTTGAAAATCCTGTTAGGTGCCTATCAGCATCTTTAGGCTCTTAACCCTTATAATCAAATCTGTCCCTTATCCTGTACATCAAAATATCCTTGTGAGAAGGCCAGCAAACATGTTTTAGTCTTCAAAGTACTAAGACAAGTGTTGCACCAGAATACCTAACACATTCTATACTGGAGAAAGTCACCCTCCCACCCTGGAATCTGCTAAAGCTATGTACTTTCTGGTGCCTGAGTGCACCTCACCACCGAGATCTCACTGTTGCTCAGCATTCCCCCAGGTAACACGTGGAAGCAATGCTCCCTAGCACCCTCTTGGGCCTAGATTTTTTAAAGGTATTTAGGGATTGCTCTGTTCAGCATTGTGAGGCTTAAAGGACAGAATTTCAAAAGTACTTAGATGCCTAAAGATGTAGATAGGCATCTCGTAGGATTATCAAGAGTGCCTTGGTGCCTAACTCCCATACAATTCAGCCAGACCCCAAGGCCTCAACTGGCCCTCAAGGTACGGCATAGTGCCAAATGTAAATCTCCATCTGAGTTGACCGCAAATATGAATGAACATATGTGTGTGGGATTAAACCTGTCACTTTGATGTGCTCACATTACAGTCAGATTCATTAAAGATATACCTTTACTCCCACAAAATCTTCCATTATCAGAATCAAAGCTGCAATTAATTCTGCTGGAAATTAGAATTTGGCACTACACTGCATCTCAAATGGCACTTTTAGACCTCCATCCCTTATTATATGGGGCACTATTTATACAGTCATAATTACCAGAGTAGCTATATTTTACTTTTAAATTATAATTTATATTGGTGTATCTGGGCCCTCTATGTGTGTTGTGGAGAGACAGAGAAATTCCCAGTTGCAGCTCACAAGTGGCACATTAATGAAATAAATGTAACACTGTTAGGATCATGATGTGTGTGTGTATAAAATCTTAAGTATAAAATCAACCATATACAATTCTATTTGTCCCCTCACCCACAGCAAATACATTGGTTTGTTGATATATATTTTTTGTTTTGATTGGGTAAAATACACAGGGCAAGATGGGAGTTGGCTCTCATGTGGTTGCAGAGTGGGGGGGAATAAGGAACCTCACTGCCTGACCCCTGTTTGAGCATTCTGTGTAAAGAGCTGAGCAAAATGGGGCTACTGCCAAGGTTATCTTCCCTCCCTCCTGCTACAACTCACCTGAAAGGGAACAGGGAAGAGTTGGAGTAACCAGCATCATGGCCACATCCCACCCTCAAGAACCAGGTAAGGGAGCTGGCCAGTCATGTGAGGTGGGGAAATGTGCTTTTCTCCCTGCCCTTTCCTACAAAAACTCCCATGTAGCAGTGTGGTGGAGCAAAATGCCTTTCTACAGACTGTTCCTTATAAAGTCTGCCCTGCAAAATTCATTATCAATCATCAGGGCAAAGGGCTGGTGAGTAGACCTTGTGCCTGGACTGGTAAATTTTCATGAGAGTTTTCCTAAGCTGTCTTAAACCATGTTTTGCTGATAATTGATTCATAACTTTTAGAATATAATAAACAAATAATAGCATACAATAGTATATGATCACTACAAAGGGGATCTTAGGGAGAAGTAAAACAGGCTGCAACCTTTCATTGGCCCAGAGTTTTCAGTTTCTCTATTTATTTTCAGTAACTCATTCTGACTTAACATTCTGCAACTGAAGCAACTGAGCTGTTACAGTTCAGTACCCCCATTCCCTAGCCATCCACGATTCACCCTTGTTTATTACTTGGTCATACAAATAGGCTCTTGGTTCACACTTGGAATAAACTGAAGGAGCATTTTTTAAGTTATAAAAAGATTCTATGATCTAGGAATGTACAAAAATAAGAGATTTGCAGGTTTCAGACCCTTTCCCCCCATTTCTTCTACAACTCTCCCCTCCTCCCCCCATGCCTCCCAGCACTACACATATACCTTTTGTAAAGAGTCATAGATCCCTAATATGGAGAGCTAAAAGGCCAAACAGCCACTTAATGTGGACAGTGATTATTTTTCATAGAAATGCTCCTTTTCTTATTATTAACCTTGAAACTTAAGAAGAATGGAAGGCCTGTTTAGAGCCTGAGCAGCTAAACCAACCTGAAGCTCCCAATTGCCTACTTCTTTATAGTTAATTTCAGAAAAACATTTGGCAAAAGACCTCTAAGCTGGTGACCTCATAAGTGAGAATGTGTGTTCTGTTTCTCTAAACCTGTAGCAGGAAGCCAGGCACAAGGAGGTGGGAGAAGGTGCTAAGCAAAATCGGTAGCGTGAATCAGGATAGCTTTAGAGATAATACTATTCTCTTTATTTTAATAAAATACAATATTAGAAGAAAGTGACTTTCTATGTTCCTTTACCTTTGTCATGTGACACCTTGTGTACTCAGGAGTAGAACTGGGTGAATCAGATATTTCAGTTTGGTGGCAGTTCCGAAAAATTGGGAAAATGTTCCATTAGTGAATAAAAAAAAGTCCAATTTAGACCTGAAACGATTAGTGTCAAATTCATTAATTGTTCTGACTGTCCAAAACTGCATCTTTCGCCAAATAAACTGTGTGAAAAATGTTGTCCAGCTCTACTCAGGACTTGAGAATAGACCAAAACAATAATGCAGAGTAAATAATATAACAGACTTGCTATCAGTTTTAGTTTATCATGACCCAAAAATGAACTCTAACTTCTCTCCCATACTCTCCGAACTCCCACATCCTTTCCCTCTTCTTATTACCACCACCACCATTCAGTCTGTTACTCAGGCATGTAACTGAGGAATCATCTAAGCCAGGCCTGCACAACATGCGGCCCGGGGGCCGCATGCGGCCCGCATGGGCTCACTGTGCGGCCCGCGGGCGGGTGAGTAGGTGGGCTCACTGTGCGGCCCAAAATCTGGGACTGTGTCCGTTGGTCCTTTTTGCTGCTTGTCTCTGGCCTGGGGGTTGTCCCAATGCTGCAAAGAGGGTGTTCCCAAAGAAAGGTGCTTGCTTCGAACCCCCGAAGCCGTCAGTATGTCTGCTCTTCTCTAGTCAGCCCACTTGACAAGTTTGATTATCCTTAGTCTGGTTCCCATCCCCACTCCAAGGGTTGCAGCTGTCTGGAGGTGCCCGCTTTCCATGCCTTCCTCATTCACACCTCATTCATTCAACAGGGCAATTGAATACAAAGTGGGGGGAAGATCTTATTCTACTTCTAGCAAAAAGACATTTTTCTTTTACCTTAATTATACTGCCTTAGGGGCCTGCTATAACATATTACCAAGGTTCAATACAAAGTCATATAAAAGTTATACAAAAATGCATAATGCAGAGATTTATTTACAACTGCATTGATTGACTGTTGTGTGCAGTAATATAGTGACCCGTGGGGGGGTGAATAGGGGTGTGATGGTGGGGCCGAGCAGGGAGGGGGCGGGTCCTGTTTCTTTCCCGCACTACAGGCTTCCACACGCCAGGGCTGGGGAAGGAGTGGTTGTTTCCACGGGGTGGGCGGTGCTGGGGGGAGGGGGTGTTTCCACGGGGCCAGGGGGTTTTGGCCCTCAGCTCTTTTCTTTGGAGTAATATGGCCCTCACCGCTTTACGAGTTGTGCAGCCCTGATGTAAGCCATGTACAAATCCTGCTGCTCCATCCTCTAAAACTTTCTTAAAGATCTGTCCTTTTCTTTTTGCCCCTACCAGGGCAAATCTCTAGTTCAGAACCTCAATTTCCTGTCCCAGTGCCAGATTCTCCCTTACCTCCCTGACACCCATATTGCTCCACTCCAATCCACGCAGTATGCTACTTTTAAATTAAGCTTCTTTGTCCATCGCCCTAATCATATATCTCCCTCTCTCAAACCCTGCATTTGCCCGTACTCTTCCATCACATCAAGTGTCTTTTCCTTACATTCAGAGCCCTAACTCTGCCTTTCTGACTCATTTGGTGTTGTCTTCTCACCTCTACCATTCCACTTTCTTTCTGCTTTTCCCATTACTGTCTTTATGCTTTTTTCCACTCTATCTCCCACAGAGGGGGCATCATTTCTGTTCTGATCCAAAAGGCAACTACCCTCTCCCCATTCAGATCCCTCCTGAAGACCCATCTCTATTGTGACACCTACAAGAAGTTAGCTAACAATGATCAGACTGAGGTACAACTGAGGATAATGTACAAATCTTAAGAACTACTGAGTTGTGTTATCAAACATTATATTATTGAAACTTGGCTAATCTCATCATGATGACTAACTTGTATGTTGTAACTTCTTCCCTTACCCTTCACTGTCTGTCTGTTTTGTCTTAGGGCTGGTCCACACTGGGGCGGGGGATCAATCTAGGAAACGCAACTTCAGCTACGAGAATAGCATAGCTGAAGTCGACGTTTCCTAGATCGAACTAAATTTACTTACTGCAGGTCCACGCGGCGCAGGCAGGCTCCCCTGTCAACAGCGCTTCCTCCTCTCGGCGAGCAGGAGTTCCACAGTCGACGGGGGAGCGCTTCTGGGATCGATTTATCGCGTCCAGATGAGACGCAATAAATCGATCCCAGAAGATCGATCTCTACCCGCCAAATCGGGCGGGTAGTGTGGACCTAGCCTTAGACTGTGATGTCTTTGGGGAAAACTATGTGCCTCTTAGGTGTGTACAGCACTCAGCACATTGTGGACATTATTGGAAACATCATCATAATCTTCATGCCACACCACAGGATAATCAGTCATCGAGATCATCCATAAAGGAGGACGTTTCTATAACTATCCAGGACTTGGAGAAACTATCACACCCACTTGGGGTGATCTAATGCCCAATGAAGTCAGTGGTAAAGGTCCCATTGACTTCAATGGGCTTTTCATCAAACCAAAATTTGGTTCCTGAAGACAGTCATTTTGAAAATGAGACTGAAGTCATCAAAAATAAAGTGAAACTTACTATCTCAAATCTCCATTGTCTTGAAGAGAAACAGAATTGCTGGAAAATCAGATTTGATCCTGGGATGTGCTGGCAGACATCACACAGTACCAACTGAGAAAGAGGCCTTAGAATTGACTACAGTCCTGGGGAAAATACTCTGATGTTTATCATTTAGATCTAAAAGATAATTTATATTGATGAATACAATTATATTCTACTAATCTTTCCCATATGTAAGTTACATCATTCTCATTTCCTGGGTACCTGAGCCCCTACTACCTCAGTACCTGATATTAGTGTAAACAGGGTCTGAATGAGCTCTCCCCAACTTCTAGTGATGCACTGGGGGGAAAAGATCTCAGGAGCAAACTGTATTTTCATAGATACACCTACTCTGACAGAGCTGCTTTGCCAAAGTGACCAATTTAGGCTGGTTCAGGGTTCAATTCACTCTAGTATTGAATGCAGGGGTAACGAAATGTTGTTATCCTTATCGTATGAGTAAAGGACAGCAGAACTGTACTTAACCTGCCCTGATTGAAGGTGTTGCACTAAACTGAACTTGACTTGCTAAGCAGGGGTAGGAATGTAAAAATGAGAGAGGGGCGGGGACAGGTTCTGATTCTTCCTAAAGAATCCTAGACACCAGCTGACCATCCCCTCTCCAATGTTTAAAAATATGCTGAGTGAACTCAGTTAAGAGTCCTTGTTTCTGTTCAGAGATTACTAGAGGTAAAATCACTGATGAGGAGAGCTGGGGGCTAAGCCTGAAACCTGTGATGGGGATAGTGTTGCCGTAAAAGACAATGAAGAGGCAGTAGCATAGAGGTTCACCACTACCCCGTGAAATCACCAAGAGCTGAAATCACTGGGCTAAGTGAGAATGTGGCACTGCAGAAGTGGCAGTGAGCAGCAAGCATTAGCAGTGAACAGTGGCAGAGATGGTGGCCAGCAGAGATAACAGTGTCAGCCAGCGGTGAGCAGCATCAGAGAACAATGGCAGCAGCAGTGAGCCAGTTGCAGAGGGGGTAGCAGTAGTGGAGGCACTGCTTGACACATATGAATGCATCTCTGAATTGTGGGTCTTCACTGATGAAGGACAACCAACTATGAGTGGGGTGCAGCAGAGGGAAAGGGAAATGGCATGTCAAAAGGGCTGTTCGTGCATCAGACTTTTACACTGCCAGGTGGGGAACTGAAACAAAAGGACACTGCTCAGTGTAGTGTGGGGTGGGTGTTTGCACTTTCAAATTGAGCTTGTGGCATTTTCCCAAATGAATGCTGGGTTCCCTTTCAATAAAAATGTTTTCTTTTGTTACACACAGACTCAAGTGCTTGTGAGTGGGGAAGACTTGCCTCTGAGAGGGGCCCAGGGTGATGTTTTTGTGTCCCAGATTACTGGGTGGGGGCTTCAGTCAGTTCTCGTTTGTATTGTAAAGAGGAACCTCTAGATATTGAGCCCAGCTCTTGTTGCTGCTAACCAGACCTGGCAGAAGGATTACATTAGCAACTGTAAAAGGATTTAAGGAATGTCCATACAAAAACAAAATGTCCAGTCAAGAAGCTCCAAGCTAGTCTACTTCATGGATATCAACAAAATTGGACAATGATAAAAGAAATATATTAAGAAGCATACCTAATTATGGGTCAGTGTGGAGTTGCACCATCCCAGTAAGAGCTCAGGCAGGCCTTTGCCCAAAGATCAATTTTTATGCCACCCCTTCAGAGGTTACAAAAGGCATTTCCCTCTATGGTCAGCCAGGACTGTTTGCTAGGACTAAAGGTTTGGAGTCATGGCACCACCTACATCTCACCACTTTTGGGCAACAGTGCAATTCAGATATTTCTTGGTGTGGGGAGGAAATTCCAGTCCCTCAACAGGCAGGGACCTTGTTCTGGTCCCCGCTCACCCCTTCTCCTTCCTCCTCTTCCCAGGGGGACCGAGGGCCTCTCTCAGCTGGGGAGTCTCCCCTCCCTCTTACCCACACAGTGAACAAGTTGGGGCCTCCCCTGCATTCCACAATACAGGAACAGACTACCTGTGTGCCAGATTGCAAGACCATTTAACCTGGCTGGTTGGACAGAGGGGCGGCCAAACCAAATTTCAATGGCATAGCGACCCCATGTACCCGATCATAACACCACACATGGACATTTGGCCCAGCCACCCCTCTGTCTATATGGAGGGACAGATGGGTCAAATTTCAATGGCACTGCGACCATGTAGCTGGGGCGATACTCTGGGCTCTTATGGCAGCACCTGTACTGATTTAGTATGGGATTACTGCTTACAAATGGTCGGGCCATGGACCTCCCCTGGCTCTGTGACCCATGGAACTTTTAACAAACACAAAAACCTTGCAGGGGGCATTCACTTCCCCAGCCCCCACAATTGGCAACCCTGCTTTTGGAGTGGCTTGCATACCATGCAACACTAACAGGGAGTTGTGCACCTATTCTAAGGAGAATGCAATTTTAACTGGCCTCTGGGTGCAGACCCCTGTGCACTCTCACGCCCATCTAGCAAAAATGCACATGCTACAGTGCTATATCTCACTAAACACTGGATTACCAACAAAGTAGTGAGTATTTTTAGAAACATATGGCTCATAACTTACTTTATATCTAGTCCATTCTTGCTATTATTGTATCATGTTAAATTGTTTCTCTAAGAAAGATCCATGTTACATATTTGATTATTTGAATCCAGTTTTAACTTAAAACTTGCAACTAGGTTTCTTTTTCCTTCAATCACAATTTATAATTTTATTTCATTTATATATAATAACAATGGCTCCAGTGGCATGATCAATGTAACGGTCTAAGGTTTCTAGACTGCAAAATCAGACAAGAAAATTAAGCAGCAACACATTGTTATTTGATGTATCTATAGAAAAATCTAGGGGAATCAAATGGAATGAAGAAATTTCTATCCAGAATGAATTTACATCAAAGACACTCTGAAGACTGTTAATTTGCTCAGTAGCATTCTCTACTAGCAGGTCTTCACTACCCGCCGGATCGGCGGGTAGCAATCGATCTATCGGGGATCGATTTTTCGCGTCTCGTTAAGACGCGATTAATCGATCCCCGATCGCGCTCCCCGTCGGCGCCGGCAATCCACCGCATCGAAAGGCGGAAGCAGAGTCGATGGGGGAGCTGCAGCGATCGACTCGCGGCCGTCCTCATCCCCAGGTAAGCCGACTACGATACGCCGACTTCAGCTACGCTATTCCCGTAGCTGAAGTTGCGTATTGTAGATCGACCCCCTCCCCTAGTGTAGCCCTGGGCTAAGAGGCACCTACTCAGCCCCATTAAGTCTGCTTTGTGCAGCTCCAGCATTACAAAGCAGACTGACAGCCAGCTTAATTAAGCATCTGAGGATTCCACTTTTATATGGGAATCCTTCAGTGGTGTACATCTGAAATAGCTGTCAGTTGGTTAGGGAACCAACATGTGCATCTATGCATCTACCCTAGGTCATGCCCGCCTGACATACAAATTGATTAACTTTGTTTCAGTATATTTTATTTTAACGTAATTATTAAGAACCAGATTGTGATCCCTTTATTCATGTTGAATAATACTGTAATTCCATGATCAATCTCTTTGCAGTCAATGGAATGGCTTGTGGAGAAAAATAGTATATCTAGTTTGATGAATGGCATCACAATTTTGCCCTAAAGACATGGATTATTCCTTCCACAGCTTTGAGTATAAAGAATGTCAAAGATGGAAATATGGTAATTTCCTGAATGATATGTGAAGATCTATGGGTCCAGTCCTAAACTAGTGTATATTGGCATAGCGCCATTGAAATCAATTACTCCAATTTATTTCAGTTTACTCAAGTGGAAAATCTGGCCCACCGTATTTACCAAAGTATGTAGAGCAGTGTAAGAAAAACCTTTCAAGTGTGTAAAAGAAATAATGGACAGGAGGTCAATGTTTAGGCCCTAATACAAGAATCTAATCCATGTGGGCAGAGCCGTGTCCAGTACCAACTCCTAATGAAGTCAATAGGACTCGCCATAGAGTAGGGTCCACCTCAATAGATCAGGATACTATATGGTGATCTAAACAGAGAAGTTGAGTTGAACGGGACAGTTTTTGGTCCTCCAGTTAACAGAGAGAATGCTTTCAAAAGTATTTTTAAAACATGATTTTGGTAAACAGAATAAAAGTGGAGATTTATGAAATCATAGCAACAAGGACAAATACACAAACACATTTCCCTCACTTTAGGTATGTCTCAGAGTTCTATTTGATCATTTAATAATTTATATTCTCTTTGGAGGTCCCTTTTATATTAGCTCCATTTTTTCTTGTCACAAAATGCTTTTTGAAATTTCGGTAAAAACTACCACAGTATGTGTTTTCAATATAGCCACTCAGGAACAGTTTTGATTCATTACACACACATTCTAAGGGTAATTACAGTTATACTTAGTACTGTGGTTCATTTTTGGAATCATGAACAGGCAAAGCAAAGACTTTACTCACAAGATTTCCAGCTTTCTCCCACAATGATACTGTCTACATAATACAGTACAGAGACGAGCACAATAGTCTTATGTTAGGTTTTGCATTAATATTATAAAAAGGAGTATATTGTGCTTTCATGTGTCATCTTGCAGGTGATTAATATTTATATCACCCATGCATATTACATTTCCATTTCTTAGCATTAAAGTTGGCATTAAAATTGGATTAAATTAACTCATTTTCTATTAAAATTTGACATTACTGCACATTAACCACTGTTATTGTTGTAAACATGTAAATCATTTTAAGAGTGTTTGTTTTCATTGTATATTATAATATATTAGGCACTTTATATTCAGCATGGGTTGGATTTGAATATTTAATTTAGTGGTTCTAATTCCATATACAGTATAGGGAATTTGAACCTTTATCATTTGTTTTACGATTTAGTAATATAAAGTGACAAAAATGTGGTTATTTTCAAAGGTTGCTGATTTACATTCAAGTTTATATATCAAGGAAGTTTACAATTATATAAAAAAACCAAGGGACAGATTCTCCATTGTGTTCTGACTCCTTTGCACTAATCTGGTACAAAGAGCAGCTGGATCTGGCCAGCTGAGAATTCTGCCAGCATGAGAGAGTTCTCAACTAATGCAGACCCTTCATAGTGAGCCAATCCACCACACCTACTGGGCCATGGTACAATGGAGCCATGTCAGGGGCAGAGAGGAGCATGAAGAGTGTGGAGCACTTCTGGGGAAAAGTGTCATATGGGCCATTGAAGACTGTTGGCAGCTTGTGTAGGTTAGAGTAGGAGCTAGGGGACTTTGTAGACATTAGAGAGTCTGTGGCACTTTTTGTAAGTCCTTAGCCAAAATTTCCTCTCCTTTCCTGCACTTTTGTGCAGAATGTTGTGCGAGTTCTGCCATTCCCTCCACAATGATGATGGGGATGGTGACTTGACAGCAGTGTTTCAAACTGTCTGTAACCCATATTAAAAGGAAATATTGTTGGTACCTTTTCCCCTCTTTCCATGATTGGTATGTAACATAATGACTACAATACATAATGACAAATATTTGGCAGCTAAAACTTCAAATGCTGTTGAAGTGCCAGTTATTGACTCTCTACAAAACACTAAGAAATAAGTAAGAAAAAAACAGTGAGTGTAAATTAAATTGACTGTAACTTGAGTTGCATTTTATTATGTCTTGCGCTGAAACAAAAAGCTTTACAAGCTTTAAATTAAGTATACCACCCTCTCACAACTGCCCCTTTACCAAAGATCAGGCCAGTTATGTCCATCAGCTGACTCATTGTATGGAGCTGGTAACATTGGTTATTGCTTGTCTCTCTGATAAGAAACTGATTGTTATATCCAACTTGTTTAAAAAATTTAATCTATAGCGAAGAGTTTCAAGATTAAGAAACAAGGTAATTTGTTATCTTATTTATGGATTTTCACAGCAACTATTTTTTCCCTTAAATCAAACTGGTAGAAGAGTTTACACTCCCACTTCCTCTACTAAGTGGTACCTGTACCTACAATTGCTATTAAAAAAAAAGGGGGGGGATACATTTTTTGCAAATATTTTCACAGACATTTTATCCTGCTTTTTGCATCAAAATTTCAAATTTTGAAATTTTTAATCTGCTCGACCTCTGTGTTAATGATCTCCTCAGTAGGCTAGTTCCTTTTGTTTGTCAACCAGACCACTGCATTTTGTTTTGCTGTGGAGAAAAAAGCTTAAGCTATTTATTTAATTAAATATAAATAAATAAATAAATAAATATTTACATCCAAAGATTTCTCTCCCAGTAAGAATTCTTCCCCTTCAAACTATTCAGCATACCCCCAAACCTTTTCCTTCAAATTTATCTTCCTCAACCTTTCATATCAGAAAAAAACATAGAAATAGTAAGGCCTTGCAGTATGTCCTGAAGGTCATCAGATCCAGGATCAACAGAGGGATCAAACTCCAGAGTTGAGGGACCTTTGCTGAAACAAACCTACTACCAGCCCTCTCCCATTTACGGTACGTCTATACTTACCTCTGGGTTTGGCAGTAAGCAATCGATCTTCTGGGATCGATTTATCGCATCTTTTCTAGACGCGATAAATCGATCCCGGAAGTGCTCGCCGTCGACACTGGTACTCCTGCTCCGCAAGAGGAGTACGCGGAGTCGACGGGGGAGCCTGCCTGCCGCATGTGGACCCGCGGTAAGTACCTTGTAGTTCGAACTAAGATACTTCGACTTCAGCTACATTATTCACGTAGCTGAAGTTGCGTATCTTAGTTCGAACCGGGGGGTTAGTGTGGACCAGCCCTTAAACTAGGAGATTTAAACCATTTAAACTAATTGTCTCTGCTGATAACAATCGCTGTGGAATCAAACAAGGAGAGAGGGAGTCACTTACATAGCAGACAAGTATCAGAGGGGTAGCCGTGTCAGTCTGGATCTGCAAGAGTGACAAAGAGTCCTGTAGCACCTTATAGACTAACAGATTGTGGCAAATTGCTGGCACTACTATGAGGGTCCCGCACTTTCTCTTCTTGTGGGGGGTTTTCAGGGCGCCATTTCTTGCCCCTGAACTGGGGTATCAGCTGTCCCACTAGTATCCAAGAGAAGGGGAATGGAGAGGGAGGGACCCGGGCCCGCCCTCTACTCCGGGTCCCAGCCCAGGGGCCCTAGGTTAGTGGGTAAACCACTTGTACTAGTGATACTTTCCCCTGGGCTCCTTCCCTCTCCTGCTTGTGGGGCTTCCTGCCTTCCCTCTGCACAAGCCAGGTGTCCCTTTACCTAGGGTCTTGGTCTTCTTAGCCCGCCACAGCACTTCTCCAAACTCTCCTCTGCTTTCCTCCAAACTGCTCTCTGCTCCACCACCAATCCACTCTGCTTCAACTCCTCCAAACTGCTCTGTTCCACTCCAAACCACTCTGCTCCAACTCCTTCCTCCTCCTCCTCTGTCTGCCTGAAGCAGGGGGTTTTATTAGGTTCCTGAGAGGGCCTTAATTGACCGCAGGTGCTCCAATTAACCTGTAGCCACCCTCCCTAGTCTCCAGGGAACCACGCCTTAATTAGCCTAGGGCTTATATATTTTCCCTCTCACACTCTACTACTGCTGCTCCCTGGCCCTCCTGTATCGCACAGATATATTGGAGCATAAGCTTTCGTGGGCAAAGACCCACTTTGTCAGATGCATGTGGTGGAAATTTCCAGAGGCAGGTATAAATATGCAGGCCAGAATCAAGGAGGATGAGGTCCACTGCTAGCAGCTGATCTGGAGGTGTGAACACCAAGAGAGGAGAAACTGCTTTTGTAGTTGGCTAGCCATTCACAGTCTTTGTTTAATCCTGAGCTGATGGTGTCAAATTTGCAAATAAACTGTAGCTCAGCAATTTCTCTCTGAAGTCTGGTCTTGAAGTTTTTTTGCTGAAGGATGGCTACCTTTAAATCTGCTATTGTGTGTCCAGGGAGATTGAAGTGTTCTCCCACAGGTTTTTGTATATTGCCATTCCTAATATCTGATTTGTGTCCATTTATCCTTTTACGTAGGGACTGTCCAGTTTGGCCGAAACCAGTTGGTAGCCAACGCAATTGTAATGTGTCCTTTGCGTACAATACTAGTTAGTAAGTACACAACTTCATTAGGCACCGGTGGCACTATCCAGCATCCATTCACTGGATCACGCAGTAGATGAAGCTTCCAAGTGATCTCAGGTTGAACACTTAAATAATCCAACTTTGATGTGACACAGAAAGGGTTAGTCATAAAAATCCAGCTCTGAAGGAAAGAAATGCATCCTTCGTCCCAGCACACATGAAACCATACCCTTGGTTACCTGCTTTCTGGACATCTGAAGATCTAAAAACATCCCCATTATGCTGAGTGACAAGTGGAATCATACTCCCCCAGTTATGGAAGCCAGTACCAGCTTTGCCGTTTCTTCTGGTTTCTTCCCCTAGCCCAGAATCAGTATCACATTTTTATCTGGTTGGAGCTAACCGGCTAGGTCTATCTCCTCAGTCTCAGGCAGACATCGGGTAAGCTGCTCAACTGCACCAACTAAATCTGGTGAAATGGAGTCACCTTTGCACCCATTATATTGCCTGACAAAAATCACTGCCACCAGCAGCCCCTTTTTAAATTGGCTTAGTCCTAATATTGGATTTAACAGTAACAGTTGCTGACTTTTATCTCCACTTTCATTATTTGGAGGGCGGAGGGAGGAATGGCACACCAAAGAGCCACCTCAGGCACACATATAGGCAAAGGGAAACATCCCCTTAAATTATTGCTGGCACAATTGGCTGCCCTTACCAAATGACCAACTACAAATTAACAATTGTTGTGTAACACAATACAGCAATAAATAGTAAATAGAACAGGCTGCACAGCAAGCATGTAGAGTTTGGGATAACAAAATGCTCTCCTACCCATAGAAAAAGCAGTAATAGCCCAAGTGGGTTTCCTTATCAACTGAATCTCTCTGTCTACAACTTAGTAGTAGCTTTGTAATATAGCCTAACAGCAACTGACGGTAAATGTATAGTAAGAGGCAGACTTAGAGTATACTGCCTTTTGAGGAGTATTTCTGGACTCAGGAGAAGTTGACTTAACTAAGCAGCAAATGGTGGCTCAGAACAGGTGACACACAATGTGGTGTGTTTTTGGTTCTCCCCACAGCGGATTGGAGGAACACAGTTCCCATTCACATGTGCATGTGAGAGAGAAATAAATTCTGTGCATGCACTGATACATCACCAAAAAACAAACAAACAACCCCACACCAAAACACCCTTTAAGAATGGGAGGAGGCAGCATGTACATGAGGCAGCCTCATGACTGCTGTTGGAAAGCAGCTATATTCCCTCAAAATCTGGGGAGGACCTGAGAGAGATCCTTGGCCCTGTGACAAATTGGGAGGACAGGCCCTGGAATGCCACCCCAGCTCACCCCCTACTCCGTACCATCGGAGGCAACACATTTAAGCTATTTTGTGTAGGCTACAAGCATACCTTAGATTATGATGCAGGCCTCCTTTGTAAAGCACTTTGATATCTACAGATGAAAAGAGCTGTATCAGAGCTCAGTATTATTATTATTATTACTATGGAGTTAGGATGGACACTTTTATGCCATGAAGTAGATTGAGTAAGCTGCTCATGAGTACAAGTGCTTTGTTGTCTCATTGCTTTGGAGAGGAGTAATGTGGTATGAGGCAGTGTGATATTACTGATTCCAACATCAGTTGTTGGGAAAGGGTGGAAGAGATACACTCTACTCATAATCTGTGTAATTGTTGTTTTATAAAGCACCAAATCCTGCCCCCTCCTGTGTGAGTGAAAAAGGTTTTGAACCCCCAGACACCATGTACTGCCACTTGAGAAAGTAGGTATTGGGATTTGAGCAACTCACACATCTCTGCTCTCCACAGAACTCTTCTTTGCAGGGGCTCCCTGTGCCCCAATACACAGAGGAACTCAGAGGGAGCAGCAGGCTGAAGCAAGAAGAGGGGAGGATAGATCATGACTTCATGGGCCCCCCTGGCAAAAAGGGAGTGCCTCTGCTGCCAAGACTACTGCCTTCCTGAAGCTGCTGTAGAAGATCCTCCTGCCACTCCGTGGCCTGAGAGGGAAGGAGTCTCTGTCCAGAAGCTGCAGAGAATAACAGCAAAGTCACTTGGCCAACATTTTGGGGCGAGGATTTGTCCTAATAAGTGCAATATCAAATCTAGACTTTTTCTTCCGCCAGGAAACTGGTAACAAATAAAAAAGTGAACTTCTTGTAATAATTTTACATAAGCTTTGCTTATGGCTATATGCATACATTTCATGTCATTGGCAATGTGAGTGATTACAAATAAGTACTTTTCAAAATGTCAAATGCAGCACAATAATCGAAATAACTGAAAAACTTTTGGAGCCTATCAAGAAATAACTGGACACTTTTTAGTGCCATGCTTTATGAATAGTTTCTTAGAAACTGAAATACTTCCTGAAGATACAGAAAAAAATCTGAAAAAAATTAAATTGTCATGAAAGTGCAACTAACAAATGTAGATTTTTTTTTGGTTACATAACTGCACTCAAAAACAAAACAATGTAAAACTTCACAGCCTACAAGTCCATTCAGTCCTACTTCTTGTTCAGCCAATCACTGAACCCCTCTACTTTTAACTTAGCACATTGAAAATCACAACATTCAGTGATGATTATTCATTTAATCTATTAATATGAAACCGTGACCTTCCAACCAAACTAAGATCCTCTTCATGGATACTTTTCCTCTGGTCTTTGATCTTGAACCAAAAATAACATTTGATGGTGGTAATATTCAAAAATAGCCTATTTTGTATTAGATGAGACGAGACAATCTCCTACTGTTTGAATAACTCTCTGGTCTTGATTACTCAGAGAAAATCTGCTGGATTCAAACATTTCATTTTCACTAGTCTTGCTCTGTCCTTTTATACTACAGAAGCTGCTAGATGAACTGACAGCAGCTTTCCCATCAACATGAAGAGTGCTACATTGTGTTATGTTGTGAACCATTGTCGGGCAATGTGATTCACCTGAATGACAAAATGCCATCTCTCCCTGTAAACAGTTTATTAATGTGAGAACATCTGTTTTGTGCTGAAAAGGCTGCTGACAGCTTCCGCATCTTTAGCTGCTACCAGATTGAGGGGAAAATATGATATCAATGTGAGTACTTAAGTCCTATTAACTTTAATGGGAATAGCAAGCATACCATAACAAGGGAAGAAGAGGCACAAAGAAGATTCAAACCATCAGTTTAATGTTAAAATCAGAATGGATTTTAAAAGTAAATCAAGCAGAATGTTCCAAGAACAAATGAATAACATCTGTTCAAGTTCTGAGACATTTTAGTTGCCCTGCACTCCACAGTTGAGCAACTCAAGGACGAGTTCAGTTGTGCAATCCCTGACATTATCACACAGGACACTTGACCATCTTAGTTCACAAGGATCCCATCTCACTATCTGAAGACATCTTTTCTACCACCTGAGCCAGAAGAGAACCTCTGGCATTAGGTATAAACTGTGCTAAGTTTGTCTCAGCTAAAAAAAAAATTTCTGAACAGATCTTACTCCCCTCAACTTGAGGCAATGCTATGCCTTTTCCAATCAAATGCTGTGCTGTAATCAATGCATGTTATACCATTATATTGACCTTATTTCTTAAACATAAGTAAATCAGTTGCATCATTCAGTAGTGCAGGTTTCTGAAGAATGCTAAAAATCAAAGCCAAGCAGCTTACTGAGTTGAATGCAATATTATTTGAGGCAGTTGGGGGGTTAAATCTTGTCATTGCATATAACCTGTGACCCAAGACATTTGTTGCAACTGGCAAAATAAGAAGTCCATAAGTGTTCACATTATGTACATTTTCAGTTCAATACCGAGAAAAAGATTGCTATTTGTTTCCAACATGAGGTCTGTTGACCAGTTTGCACATTAATCCATTCCAAACGTAGGTGCACAGTCAAGGTGCAGCCAGTTTCATTACTTTTGTATCAGTCATCTGCACCTGGCTTCTGGTTCATATTTCATGCCATGATAAATTTAAACACCGCATCAGTCTTCAAGTTAGAAAACACAACATTTGATAACATTGACCTGAATAAGATGCAGAGAGACAAATTCATCCCTGGCATAAAACCATTTACTTCAGTGGAAGGATTTGATTTGGCCCACAGAGTAAGGATTTGATCTTTTCTACGTGCATGTATCCATTCCCAGCAGATTATCTGGGCTGGGCTCTATTGTGATGTTCAATTATAGAGTTTATAAGAATCATGCAGCAGGTGGTGGTTACCTGAGTGTGAATTTTACCTCATATATAGTCAAAGGACAATGCCTACTTTTCACCTTTATAATGCACTATGCAACTTGGTATATATAACCTTAATGGGTCTTTTTGTCCAAAAAATATAAACACACCAAATTTAAGGGTAATTCTCTCAGAGTTTTCTATGGAAAGATGAGCAACATTGAGTTTGTCTTTAAAATTGCCAGTGCTTTCTATCCAGCATATGCTACTACTCCTTCTTTTGGGCAGGAAGTTACTATTGCATCAATACCTTGTGTGGTGGAGATGGATACCCTCCAGCCTTTTATATGGGTTTGCCAAGGAGAGTAATACAGAAGATAAGGAGGCAACTGAGCATCTCAGGGATATCCAAGTAGGTTTTTAAATTAAAAAAAACTTGACAATCTGATTTCAAGATGGTGTGGAGTAATGAATAATATACAGCTTTATAGTGATAGCTAATGTAGCATCTTTTGATGCAGGATCATCATGAGACAATGTTGGTCAGGCTATGTACTAGCAGGGATTGATTTGAAGAGATTGCATTCATTCTCTGCAGGAGGGTTCCAGACAGGTATTTTTTCAGGGTGTGTATATTAATTGTTATTAAATGTGCATGAAGAAATTGGGAGAGCTGATAGGGAGGCAACAGCATCAATATGCTATTCATCATATAAATAATGATATCCAGAATGGTGTTACCATATCATCTGATCATGGCAAGTCTGTCTCAGTGCTGGCCTGCTGCTAGATGAAGGATGAATGGGAAAGAGGTGGTTGAAACTCAGCCCAGATTCAGTGGATATAGAGCTCAGAAATCCATTCACAGTGAGTACTTCAAGTGATAAACTCATCCTTTCTTTTCTTGTTGTGAATTGTCCATAAACAGGACTTTGATTTTTATTAATATGTTTGTTATTCAAAATTGCTCAATTGTAGCCTTGTCTATACAACAAAGATTACCTGTTGCCAATGTAAGATGTCAGAAGTGGGTAGAGCTGAACTGATTCAGAACATTGTTTAGATAATAGTAGAGAAGGGGCAAACATTTTGCAATGTTTCAGTAACTGAACAGAAGAGGAGGCAGTCAACAGTGAGGGCCTGTGTGACTTTGGAATGTTTTGGAAGGATAACTATTATTGCAAGGAGGAGCAACTCAAGTCAATGGAGAAAAATAAAAATAACATTGTGTGAGTTACATAATAATACTAAAGACCTTGTAATGATCTCTCTAAGAAGTTTGTGCAGTGTATTTGGTGTAAGTATTTGAAAATACATGAGGGAAGTCCAATAGACCAACTTACTACATTTAGGAGAGAGGATTTTTGCAAACAAACAGAAAGGGTAGCACTTGGTAGCATAGACGCTATGATCCAACAGCTCTGAAGCATGGACAAAGAGCCATGAACCAACAGAAGGCTCCAAGAGAACATGGGAACCAACAACAGAACTTACTATGATCAAGAGACGTTGGAAAAGGTAGGAGGAGGTCCAGAATCCGCAAACTTATTTATATTTTTTAAATGTTCCTAAGCTAATCAAGCTACCAAATTGGAATTCCTTTTCCCGTAACTAAATGCAGAACTATAAAATGTCAATTTACTCATCCCTAGAAATATCACTTGAAACCTTCAGTACAATATGAACCAGGCTCCAATCAGGCAAATGGAAATCAACTCATTAAAAATATTAGGGATGGACAAACCTGTTTTCCTTAATCTTGGACCCACATAAACTTGAATGATAGAGATAATGGTTTGTGTTCCAGTGAGGAGAGACTTCGAACAAAGTTGCTGAAAGGAAAAGATAAATTATGACAACAAATTCAGCACTATCTATATTTATGATATACACTTGTGCCTCCCTAGCTTTTGAAATATGTTTTTCTAACCCTTATACAAATACTCAGTTTCATTTTGCTAGGAAAAACAAGGGTGGGTGTTGTTTGTTTTTAAAAGTGAATCACCTTGCAATAAAGCAAAGGTTTAAATTGCAAGACCAAAAAAAAAAAAAAAACCCCACACCCCACACTTATTAAAGCTAGTTTTGCAAACACAAAGGACTTGCTAGTTTAATAAAACTTAACAATGCAAGGATAGCCTTCAATGAAAGCTCCATGTTGGAATGAGTCTCTGAAACCACTTGTAGTCATTATTACAATAAAGGTCGTAAACTCTTATACAAACAAAAAAATTAAAACACTATTTATATCACTTCCAGTTATGAGTCTGCAAAACTTCATTGTTGCTCACATAAGTAAAATGAGTTTAACTGCAGACTTATACAGATATGATAGCACTCTTCTTGCTGTACTTCCAGCAACCTTACATTTCCTTTATTCCCGCACAAGAGCATGGGTATTGGATGATTATTTGAGTTTAAGAGTGGTTTATGGTAGGAAGATTAACCCCCTACATTTACTGATGTGTACCAAGTTTTAGTCTTGCCACTTTCATTGATGTCAGTGGAATTCATGCAGTTAAAACCATGCAGACCACCCTCTAAAGTTTAGGGGAAAGTGTTTTGTTTTGTTTTTAAAGTGGACTGTATCTGTACAAAGCATATCACATGAGTTTTGTGTATCTCTAAGCCTTTTGATGCTGTGTTTGTATATCTGTTCAGGAAAGTTCCTGTGGAATGTAATATGGATAAAATGAAATGGAAAATGATAGTCTTTCTACCGTTTTTTAAACCATCCTCTAGAATTCTGTAGCAGGGGTATAATTCACACGGCGGTTAAAAATCCATAGAAAAGGAAATGTGTCTATTGAATTCCATAGGAATTTCCCATAAAGGTGCTTAACAATTCTATCAATAGTAGCTGCTCTGTTTTACTCTTACCATATTATGGTTCTCTGCTTTTTTTATATCAGTTTAGTTGGATGGTTTCACAATTTCTTAATGATATTTTATGATTGGGATAATCCCAAAAGTATATTTGCAGGTAATTGCACGTCTTGTGCTTTTTGCTCGAGTGTAGTAATTACTAATATCTTCGTGAAGCATTTTCCCTTAAGATAGGATGATTACAATAATTATCTTCATCTCTGCAATTTCTACTCATTAACTATTTGGATAGCCATATCCCTTCATTTGAACCTAAATTTCCTACTTTTATTAACTGCCTAATAATGAAAAGAATGTCACAAACTACATCTCTCTCCTCCTTTGGAACTGCTATGTAGAAACACCCCAAAGACCTGCAAGTATGTACTGCTACCTAGACAAACAAATGGCTTTGTTCCAAAAATGTTACAGCTGCATGTGAGCTGCTAATGATCCATCTATCTACACATGCAAGATGACAGCTGATTTACTTGGAGAGGGTTTAGAGGGCAAAGATTCCACTAGAAAGAGAGGGGCAATTTCAGCAGCGATGTTTAAGGTGGCATAAATCAGACTCTGTAACAGGTTCTAAGATTCTGTATAGGAACGAAGGGCTCTTCTGTCAAATTACCCTAACCTCACATACTAAAACTATGGATTAAGATTCAAGATATGAGTGAAGCTACTAAAACAAGACCCAGTTATCTTAACTGGGATATAAAAGGGGTAGAAGCAGTGGCAGATTTGAATGCAGGGTTTTTTTTGTACATAATTCTACATTTGTAAGTTCAACTTTCATGACAAAGAGATTGCACTGCAGAACTTGTATTAGGAGAACTGAAAAATATATTTCTTTTGTTTTTTACAGTGCAAATATTTGTAATCAAAAATAATTATAAAGTGAGCACTGTACACTTCGTACAACACTTCTGTGTTGTTATTGAAATCAATATATTTGAAAATGTAGAAAAGCATCCACAAATATTTAATACATTTCAATTGATATTCTATAGGGCTGTCAAGCAATTAAAAAAATTAATGTGATTAATTGTGCCGTTAATTGCACTGTTAATAATAGAATACAATTTATTTAAATATTTTTGTATGTTTTCTACATTTTAAAATATATTGATTTCAGTTACAACACAGAATACGAAGTGTACAGTGCTCATTTTATATTTATTTTTTATTATAAGTATTTGCACTGTAAATAAAAAAAAGAAATAGTATTTTTCAATTCACCTAATACAAGTACTGTAGTGCAATCTCTTTATCATGAAAGTTGAACTTACAAATGTAGAAACTACAAAAAAAACTGCAGTCAAAAACAAAACAGTGTAAAATTTTGGAGCCTACAAGTCCACTCAGTCCTACTTCTTGTTCAGCCAATTGCTCAGACAAACAAATTTGTTTACATTTGTAGGAGATAATGCCACCCGTTTCTTGTTTACAATGTCACCTAAAACTGAGAACAGGCATTCTCATGGCCCTGTTGTAGCCGGCGCCCCTAGGTATTTACGTGCCAGATGCACTAAAAAGTCATATGTCCCTTCATGCTTCAACCACCATTCCAGGGGACATGAGTCCATGCTAATTATGGGTTCTGCATGATAACAGTCCAAAGCAGTGCGGACCGCCGCATGCTCATTTTCATTATCTGAGTCAGATGCCACCAGCCGAAGGTTGATTTTCCTTTTTGGTGGTTTCCGCATCAGAGTGTTGCTCTTTTAAGACTTCTAAAACCATGCTCCACACCTCGTCCCTCTCAGATTTTGGAAGGAACTTCAGATTCCTAAACCTTGGGTCGAGTGCTGTAGCTATCTTTAGAAATCTCACATTGGTACTGTGACGGGTTGGGATCACAGAGACCTGCTTGGTGCTGCCACCTGGTGTGCCAAGGCTACTTCTGCCCCTGCTTCCAGGCCTTTTCCAGCTTGGGACTCCCGAATCCTGTCTGTTTTGAGCCAGATTCCACTGATCTGCTGCAAACACAGACCCAGGTCCAAACCAAGTCCACTAACAACTGTAAGGCTCCTGGAAGCGCTCTTGCCTTTGACACCCAGGTGCCCAACTCCCAAAGAGGTTCACACCCTTAATAAATCCGTTTTACCCTGTATAAAGCTTATACAGGGCAAACTCATAAATAGTTCGCCTTCTATTTCAAAGATAGAAAGATATGCACAGCTGTTTGCCTTCCCCAGGTAACAACTCGTACTCCAGGCAACTTAATAAGTAAAAAGTGATTTTAATAAGTACAGAAAGTAGGATTTAAGTGATTCCAAGTAGTGACAGACAGAACAAAGTGAATTACTAAATAAAATAAAATAGAACACGCAGTTCTATGTCTAATCACCCTGTGTACAGATAACAACCTCACTAGGTCCAATAAACAGGCTATCTTCCTCTTAGCCTGGGTCCAGCAATCACCCACCCCCCTATTGTCTTTGTCCTTTGTTCAGTCTCTTTCAGGTGTGTCCTTGGGGGGTGGAGAGTCTCTCTCTTTAGCCAGCTGAAGACAAAATGGAAGCCTCTCCCAAGGGCTTTTATAGTCTTTTTCCACTCCCTCTGTAACATCATGTTACCATGGAGTTTTGGGATCACATTGGCAAGTCACATGTCCATGTACCCCTCGGTAACCAGTCCAACCAGTTGCATTCCTGACCAGGCCCCGATGTGGATTGGGGTCTGCAACTGCTTTTGTCTGTTAAGTGCTTGTACTTAACTTGCACATTCTTTCCTCCAAACATGATCCCATGCTCTTACAAAGGCTATGCATAAAACCAGCAAATATAAAACCAATATTCATAACTTCAACTACAACAATGATACATGCATACAAACAGGAGGAATAGATTCAGTAGGTCATAACTTTCACAGAGATATGTTACATGGCACATGTAGCATAAAACATATTCCAGTTACATCATGTATACATTTATAAGCCTCTCCCCATAAAGCTTTATGGGGTACACTGTCACAGGTACCTTCTTTGCGTTTTGTGAAATAGCATGAAAGTGTTCTTAAAATGAACATGTGCTGGGTCATCAGCCGAGACTGCTATAACATGAAATATATGGCAGAATGTGGGTAAAACAGAGCAGGGGACGTACAATTTTCCCCCAAGGAGTTCAGTCTCAAATTTAATTAATACATTATTTTTTTAACAAGCATCATCAGCATGGAAGCATGTCCTCTGGAATGGTGGCCAAAGCATGAAGGGGCATATGCATTTTTAGCATATCTGGCACATAAATACCTTGCAATGTCGGCTACAAAAGTGCCATACAAATGCCTGTTTTCACTTTTAGGTGACATTGTAAACAAACTTGTTTGTCTTAGCGATTGGCTGAACAAGAAGTAGGACTGAGTGGACTTGTAGGCTGTGAAGTTTTACATTGTTTTGTTTTTGAGTGCAGTTATGTAACCAAAAAAAAATCTACATTTGTTAGTTGCACTTTCATGACAAAGAGATTGCACTACAGTACTTGTATGAGGTGAACTGAAAAATGCTATTTATTTTGTTTATCATTTTTACAGTGCAAATATTTGTAATCAAAAGTAATATGCACTTTGATTTCAATTGCAACACAGAATACAATATTTATGAAAATGTAGAAAAAATACAAAATATTTAATACATTTTAATTGGTATTCTATTGTTTAACAGTGCAATTAAAACTGATTAATCGCAATTGGTTTTTTTTAATCGCAATTAAGTTTTTTGAGCTAATTGCATGAGTTAACTGTGATTAATTGACAGCCCTAACATGAACTGATTGTGCCCTTTCCTGTTTCCATTTCTTATTTTAAAGATTGGATATATTCCATCAAATTCATAGAATCATAGAATATTAGGGTTGGAAGAGACCTCAGGAGGTCATCTAGTCCAATCTCCAGCTCAAAGCAGAACCAACACCAACTATATCATCCCAGCCAGGGTTTTGTCAAGCCAGGCCTTAAAAACCTCTAAGGATGGAGATTCCACCACCTCCCTAGGTAACCCATTCCAGTGTTTCACCACCCGCCAAGTGAAATAGTGTTTCCTAATATCCAACCTAGGGATATTAGGAACTCCCCCACTGCAACTTGAGATCATTGCTTCTTGTTCCGCCACCACTGAGAACAGCCTAGCTCCATCCTCTTTGGAACCCTCATTCAGGTAGTTGAAGGCTGCTATCAAATTCCCCCTCACTCTTCTCTTCTGCAGACTAAATAACCCCAGTTCCCTCAGCCTCTCCTCGTAAGTCATGTGCCCCAGCCCCCTAATAATTTTCGTTGCTCTCCACTGGACTCCCTCCAATTTGTACACATCCCTTCTGTAGTGGGGAAGACCAAAACTTGATGCAATACTCCAGGTCTGGCCTCACCAGTGCCGCATAGAGGGGAATAATCACTTCCCTCAATCTGCTGGCAATGTTCCTACAAATACAGCTCAATATCCCATTGGCCTTGTTGGTAACAAGGGCACACTGCTGACTCATATCCAGCTTCTCGTCCACTGTAATCCCCAGATCCTTTTCTGCAGAACTGCTGCTTAGCCAGTCGGTCCCCAGCCTGTAGCAGTGCATAGGATTCTCCTTCCTAAGTGCAGGACTCTGCACTTGTCCTTGCTGAACCTCATCAGATTTCTTTTGGCCCAATCCTCCAATTTGTCTAGGTCACTCTGGATTCTATCCCTACCCTTCAGCATATCTACCTCTCCCCTCTGGGTAGTGTCATCTGCGAACTTCCTGAGGGTTAATTAATCCCATCATCCAGATCATTAATAAAGATGTTGAACAAAACCGGCCCCAGGGCTCACCCCTGGCACACTCCACTTGATACCGGCTGTCAACTAGACATCGAGCAGTTCATCACTACCCATTGAGCCCAACAATCTAGCCACTTTTCTATCCAATTTATAGTCCATTCATCCAATCCATACTTTTTTAACTTGCTGGCAAGAATACTGTGGGAGACCGTATCAAAAGCTTTGCTAAAGTCAAGATATATCACATCCACCGCTTTCCCCATATCCACAGAGCCAGTTATCTCATCATAGAAGTCAATCAGGTTGGTCAGGCATGATTTGCCCTTGGCGAATCCATGTTGACTGTTTTTGATCACCTTCCTCTCCTCCCAGTCCTTCAAAATGGATTCCTTGAGTACCTGCGTCATGATTTTGCCAGGGACTAAAGTGAGGCTGACTGGTCTGTAGTTCCCTGAGTTCTCTTTCTTCCCTTTTTAAAATATGGGCACTATATTTGCCTTTTTCCAATCATCTGGGGCCTCCCCCAATTGCCACACATTTTCAAAGATAATGGCCAATGGCTCTGCAATCACATCAGCCAACTCCCTCAGCACCCTCGGATGCATTAGATCTAGACCCATGGACTTGTGCATGTCCAGTTTTTCTAAATAGTCCTTAACCTGTTCTTTCACCACCGAGGGCTGCTCACCTCCTCCCCATACTGTGTTGCCTAGTGCAGCAGTCTGGGAGCTGACCTTTCTGTGAAGACCGAGACAAAAAAAGCATTGAGTACTTCAGCTTTTTCCACATCATCTGTCACTAAAATTAGAGTTTTGTAGTCTAGAGTTTAACCTTTTCAATATGCTTCCTTTTGATTTGCTAACCACTCCATTACTCCCTATTTAAATCTTAATTAATAGGCGGGGAAATGGTAGCATAGCCAGCCAGTGAAAATCCAGGATGGAAATTAAAATAGTACAGCATGCTGGCACATTCTACAGAACATATCGGGCAATAAAAAGGTGATCCTTCATTCCCATCACAAATTTTGTAGTAGGAACACAAACTGATAGAGCATGAATCTGTTCTCTTGACAAACCTTTTTCAAGGCAAAGAACATAATTAAAATGTGAGGAAAGTAGTGCACAAACTTAAATCAATCATTTTTAATCAAGAAAAATTTTTTTAACTTGCAAATACAAATACAGTATAAATGCAAATAAATGCAAATACAGTATAAAATTTAATTTAATCTGTAGTGGATTCCTCGGTTAGATTATAAAATATAAAAAGAAGAAACATGATTATGTAACTATTTTATCATTTCAAATTCAGCTAAAAAGAGAGCATTTATCTCAAACATTTTATCATGAAAATTCCCCTCTGTTTAGTTTCTGGCAGGGTGTTGAACTCTCCCAATGAACACAACGTTGGCATGCCTTACCTCACAGAAGCCAAATATGGGAGGCTAATGAATTGATTAGGGATGATA
Organism: Macrochelys suwanniensis; assembly: GCA_033296515.1. Taxonomy (NCBI): domain Eukaryota; kingdom Metazoa; phylum Chordata; order Testudines; family Chelydridae; genus Macrochelys; species Macrochelys suwanniensis. Next base: position 83,600,285 of record CM065779.1, read on the forward strand.
CAATCATTTAACCAATTTAGAACTCACACTTTGGTTTGAGAATTAGAATATAACTTAAAAATTTACGCTAAAGCAGAGTCCTAGGCTGCTGAATGGGTTTTTAAATATATTGGATCTTATGTTGCCTCAGAAACAGGGCAAGAAGTACTTTAAAATAAATATTTCTATTTTTAAAGATCACTGGTTCCTATATAATTACATATGAGTACAAATCCTAAAGTCCTTTCTCAGTGTTCATGGAACCCTTACACAAACAAAACTCCTCTATTGACTACAATTTGTCCCATGGTATATTAAAATTAAATTCCACTTAAGAACAAAATAAAGAGGGGGAAATATTGCTCAGAAGTTGATAGTGTTTGATGGATTACCAAGAGTTTAAAGAGTATCCTAAATTTTAGGAACCCCAAAAGACCACTGCTTCTCTTATACCCAGAATTTATACCATGAAATAGTGTATACTTAAAGCTACTCATCTGATATAGCTTTGTGTAACTGTTGCATATGAGGTTAAAGGTGGACTGAAAAGGTGTTTTTCAAATAACTGTAATAAACCATTTTCAATTCCAAATTACTAAAAGTGGAATTCACCCTTCAGAAGGTCTGGGTCATCTTCAGGCTTTGTGAAGGGAATTAAGTGGGTGGAGTGGACTGGAATTCATCCATCCAAACTTTGGGCAGGCTACACTACCGCAAATCAAGCCCTTCACAACCATTATTCTGGTTATTGCCTGGAATAGCAGCTAATCTCGGTGATGTGGTTTTGAACTGATGGCTCAGTCAGTGAATGCAGGGCTACCACAGACACAACCTCTGCAGCACTCATTGGATACTAAGGCTACATCTACATTTGGAGAAGTTGATATTACCAGAACTTAATGGAAAACATTCTCCGTACTCATCCTACTGTTTTAAGAGGCATATAATCAAATATTGCATGGGAAATGGAACTCTCAACATTAGGCCTTGGCAGATAAGTGTAGGAGGAGCTGCTTTTTTGAGATATTTGCTTTTAAAATGTAAATCTATTTGTATTTTTGAGCTGACACTTGTAGTGTATTCTGTTATTGGTCTGGAACCTTGAACAGTTTTAAAATATATTTTCAAAGCACTTCAGTTCACTTTAGATCATTCAGTAATTTAAACTGCACGTTATTAGACTTGAATTCATTTTCAGGCTGTTATCTGACTGTTCAATCTGATTCACAGCCCCTAGATACTATGGTAATGGACACTTTAAAACCCATAGGCAGGCAGGCAGAAAGTGGCTGGCATACAGCAACTGAGAAAAAACTTGGTGTTGACTGAAGAAACCCCCAGAACATCATAAAATATAGTACCTTCTAAATCATAAGTATGTACATTCTTTAAAAAAAAGCAAGCGCCATCAAAAAAGAGTCCTATGAAATATGACAGCTATAAAAATCCTCTAAAATACATTCATCTAAAAGACAGTAGTTACAGGCCAATAAGCTATGCACTCTATGATCTCTTAACTAATCCATAACAATCAGCAATGACCTCCATGAACTTTAATTGCTCAATCAGTTCAGTACTCTAGTGCTACATTCAAGAGCTATGACACCAGTCTGTTTCAGGTTCTGTAGCTGTTACAGATCTTTAGAATGTGGCTTGCAAAATGAAAACCCCAGGGTTTAAAATAGCTGTAGTTTAATCATATAAACTATCTCAAAGAAGAAAAAATGTGAGATTTCATGTGAATGCTGCTTGCAGGTCATACTACAACCACCTCTTCAGCAATAAATCCGTAGCGTAAATTAAATGTGCCATAATGTTTGAAATGAAAGTTCACTCACACAAAACAACTCTTCGCAGGAGGAGGTGATATGCTAAACAGGAAACCTGAGATTCAGGTTTCTTGGCTCCTACAGCCTAGAAGACTATATAGGTTCCAGAGTAAGAAACACAGCTGGATCTTGAAGACAAGAATGTAAACAAACAGGAAGAACCGGTGAAAGCATTACAGGGCTCAAAGATCTTTCCATATGGGCAGTTCTGAAATCCCAGTAGGTCAACGCTGGGATTACACAGCCACAGCTCACCAGTATAACAATCCATGGCTACTGATCCCTTGGCAAGTGTAAGGTCTCTCCAATGATTTTTTGATATGCCAACTGTGCTGTGCTGGTTAACCAGCACAACTAAAGCAATGTTAACCTGAATGTGATGTACAAACAGAAGGGTTTTCACACTGAAGTAAATTATAGAGGACAGCCAAAGTTGCTGCAGAGTAGTGTATACAAATGGAATTTAATACATATATACACACATACACACTTAAGTTGTGCATACTGGTGTAGCACCACTTAAGTTATTCTGAGTTATACCTGCAAAGAATCTGGCCCAGAATCCCAGAATCTGATTTCAGCTGCACTGCTGTACATCCAGAGTAACTCCACTGAATGAGCCAATAAATTACTTTGGATTTACACTGATGCAACTGAGGTCAGAATCTGGCCCACAGTGTTCATCCGTATAGCTTGAGAGAAGCCAACGAGACTACTCTGATGCAGTTTTTGAAATGTCTTTTAATGCAAGCTTGGCTGTTTTGCACATAGCTGAGACACTGATAAGGGGATACGCTTTAACTGAAACTGTCTTGTAAGTTAAGAGAGCTTTCCCTGCAGGATTACACCTCAACCTGATTTGATTTTTCCTGATATTACAGGCTTCAGCAGAGAAATGAAATTGTGCTTTCTACTTTGACACTTAAGCCTGAAGTGACAGCTATGAATCAGGGGAAGGTGGAAGCTACTCAGAAATTACTATCCTTATTTCATTTTTGAACTCTGAGGCTAAAGTGTTCCTTTCTGCAGGTGAAATAGGTTGGCATTCTTGAGAACGGAAGCATACATTCATGGGGATAGAAACTTGAATAAATACTAGTTTAGGTTAACACTTTAGTTATTGAAGGAATGTTTAATTGGAGATGAGTTTTCTAAGTATGTGCCCAGAGTAGACTGTGAACCTCTGGCAAGGACAATTCCTTATTATAAAGCGTTAATATTTTAACCAGACAGTTATGATGAATTATCTTTTGATGAATAAGGCCTGATGATGATCTCACTTATGCTTGCATGGTGCAGAAGTAATTTCATAGACCGGGGTTCTCAAACTGAGGGTCATGACCCCTCAGGGGGTCGCAAGCTGTAAGCCTCCACTCTCAAACCCTGCTTCACCTCCAGGATTTATAAAAAGGTTAAATATAAAAAATATATTTTTAATGTATAAAGGGAGTAGTGCTCAGAGGCTTGCTGTGTGAAAGGGGTCACCAATGCAAAGGTTAGAGAACCACCATCATAGACATCAGTGGAGTTATCCCAATTAAATTAAATCAGACTCAGGCTCACTGGGTCCTTGTTACAACCTGGCCCTGGCCCTCTCTCTGGACAGATTCCAGCCTGTTGTAAGTGGACCCAATCACTGGATCCCACATGATTCTAACCCCTCCAAGTCTCGGTAGTGACTGGTCACTGTTTCTAGGTCTGGGTCTCTCAAGCACATTCCCAGCTTCAGACTTGCAGCCTGAGTGACTTAGACCCTGAAACCAATGTCACAACTCTCTCGAGCCCCCATTTGCTTAGGCACGTTTCCCCTGGAGACTACCTGGCTGTGGGAGCTCTGGTTTCCAGTTATATCTTCTAGGGGCAACATAGCAGGAAAGCAAGTAACACAGGCTTAGCACAGCTATTTCATAACTACAGATACTTTACTCTTGAAAGCATTAAAGAGCTACACATCTTTGAAAAACAACAAAAATCCTGCACACTTCCCCCTTGCTCTGATCTCATCTCTCCTGTGATTCCTGTGTTTGGTCAAGGTCTTTAGACAAGGCAGCTCTTCCTGTCTTCTTGGCCTGGTGGTCTTGAATGTCATGGTGGTGTGGCCTGGTTCCCCTTTCTTAGAGAAGCATCCTCTTTTTAACACAACCTCTTTTCCACATTAGCCTAAATTCATCAGCTGGGAGAGTTCCGGGCTCTCTCTCTACCCCCATCAGTTTCTGTGTAGAGACACATTCAATTTAAATGTAGAAAACCCATTGTTCCATTAGGGGATAGTAATTCAACGTTGATGGCCCTCGACCGCTGTCATAGCTTCTAAGGCATACTCTTCCCATTAGAGGCTTTTCTACATTTAAAACACTGCAGCTGCACCACTGTAGTGCTTCACTCAAGATGCTATCTATGCCAATGGCAGGGGTTCTCTTGTTGGTGGAGGTACTCCACCACCCTGAGAGGTGGTAGTGGGGTCAAAGAGAGACGTCTCCTGTTGACCTAGCGCTGACTACACTGGGATTTAGGTCAGTTCAACTATGTTGCCCAGGGGTCTGATTTTTTCACGCCCCTGAACAACATAGTTATACCAATCTAATTTCCTGGTGTAGATCAGGCCTAGTTGTCAAGACCCTATCACTTAATGGATGCCCTCCTTCACAAAGGAGGTTGCAATACAACATAAAGGTCACACACCAAAATGAAGGTTACAAGACGAAGTGAAGTCACTAAAACACGGGGTCACAATTTGGCACAGACATATCCAACAATCTGTCACGGTCCTATTATCTCAATGAGTTACAAAGCAGTTACTCAGACCCTGTAGTGGAAAAATAGGACCTATACAACATCAGAGCTTACAATGGTCTTGAAGTGCTAAGATTGTCATTTCCGCATGACAAATTTGCAATAGTGGGTAAAATTTCAGAACTTGGAAAGCTAGTTTAAACAACCCTGCCAGTAACTGTCTTGGCTTAGATCCACCAGACAGGTTTCCTTTTTCAGTGGCCATGTTTGCCATCCATGTGACCTAACACATTTTAACCATTATGTATGTATATCCTGGGCCCAAATCCTCAACTAGTGTAAGTCAGCTTCATGGCAACTTATATCAGTTTTAGATCTGGCCCATGTATGTAACTGTGATCTAAAGTAATTACCTTTCTTATTATGCATTATATGTATCCAGATTGTATAATGAGGGGAAAATGCAGTACAACATACAGCAGTAGTGAAGGTATCAGCAAAAGGTGAGATTTTCAGATGCACCTAAAACAGTTAGGCATCCAACTCTCATTAAGTTTAGTTCCTAATTCTCTTAGAAGTCATTAGGAAATCCCAGTTTAATTGTACAATTAATGAGCTTGACTCCTGGAACATTTTCTAAATTAGCTCTGCTTCTCTTTAGGAGCATAGAAAGAGATAGAGAGAGAATTACATTCTTATGTTAAGTATCAGAGGTGTAGCCGTATTAGTCTGGATCTGTAAAAACGACAAAGAGTCCTGTGTCACCTTATAGACTAACAGACGTATTGGAGCATAAGCTTTCGTGGGTGAATACCCACTTCTTCAGATGCATGCAGTGCAATGGTTTTCCACTGCATGCATCTGAAGAAGTGGGTATTCACCCACGAAAGCTTATGCTCCAATACGTCTGTTAGTCTATAAGGTGACACAGGACTCTTTGTCCATTCTTATGTCAGAGAGAGAGAGGGAGAGAAAGTTTGGAGGAGTGGGGAAAGACTGATTAGGAAGGGGGAAAATGTACATCCAAATGAAAGCTTGGTCACACTTTATTGACAAAGTCTATTGTGTATGGTAAGTAATGAGTGAGTTTCAAACAAAACCAAAAAACTTTAATCTTCACTCCACAGAAAATGATACATTAGTGGGAGTAAAACTATCACATAATATCCATCTTCTGAAACTTCATAGTTTTCTTTAGTTGGGATTTATATGAAAATTTCAGAAAATATATTTGGCACAAGAAGACCTGCTACCTGTATGGCCGACATGTGACTTGTACTGCAAGAGTTCTAGAAATTATCCTCTCTTTCCCCCACCCCTCCTTTCTCTTTTTGCATGAACTGTAGTGAAAAATTATGAAATACTTAAATCCATGGAGGAGGGAAATTATATATTTTTAACAATTCAGTTATTTATGAATTATTTCATAAATTTTCACTGCATAGTTTACTTTTTAATTTTAATTTTCAGCTCTAGCATATGTATTTCTTCCCAGCAAGTTGTCCCATCTTTATCTACATTTACTTGGTAACTACATAAATTTAGCAGATTCTCCCTCCCACTTTACTAATCAGGGCCTGGAAAAATTTGCAGCAGCTTAACCCAATTTTTGTGACAGTCACTGTTGAATTTTGTAACAGAAAAGTATCAATTCTATGGATCAATGTTTTTCTCCTATGGCCCCTCCTGTCTCCTTTTTTTAGCCCTTTGCACTCCCTCATTTCTTTTTGTTGTCCCACCCTCATTATTACTTCATATACCTTTTCTCTTTTTCACCTATTCCACTTCTCTCCTGCTTCTTTGCCTCCACCCTCTTTGCTATCACCTTCCTTCTTATCCCTCATTCCCATTCACTCCATCTCTTCAGCTATGTCTACGCCATAAATTACTTCGGTCACTCAGGGGTGTGAATAAGTGAATAAGGATGAGTGACATAAGTTACATTGACCTAAGCACTGGTGTGGACAGCACTATGTCGGCCATAGGCGCCGATTCCGTGGGTGATCCGGGGCTGGAGCACCCACGGGGAAAAATTGGTGGGTGCAGAGCATCCACTGGCAGCTCCCCGCCATCCCCGGGGCCCCTGCCCAGCTCCCCGCCAGCCCCGGGACCCACGGCAAACTCACCTCAGCACTGGGAGACGTTGCGGGGCCCCGCCCCCGATGCTGGGCGTCAGCCCCCACCGGCGCCACCGGAAGTTGGCGCCTATGATGTCGGCGGGAGAGCTTCTCCTGCCGACATAGCTTCCACCTCTTATGAAGGTGGGAGTTATGAAGCCTATGTCTCTCCCATCCGCTTAGAACGTCTTCAGCAGACACACTACAGTACACATCAGTGCAGCTGTTCTGTTGTAGCTGCTGTAGTGTAAGGAGTAAGGCTGTGTCTGCACAGCTCCCTCTTGCATTTTGTCATCTATGTTAAATAGAAATTAGGTTTTCACCTAAATTAGCTTAAGTGCAGAAGAGTATGGGAAATTGAGACTGCTGGTGTGAGACAGTTAGAAGTAAATTGGAGACCATAAGAGGGAAAAGTGAAGTTAGCAAGGGCATGACCCAAAGTTGTATTGTGCCTATGTTTTGGTTATAATTGGTTTCTATAGGGTTTTTAGTGAGTGTTTGAGAATTCTGAACATTTTATTAAAATGCTTTCTATATTGATCGTATGGGAAGGATACACTGGTCTACAATTTTTGAGAAGTTGTCCGCTTCAGAGATAAAATGTGCTATTTAGTATGTATTTTGATGTGCTGAATCCAAATATGACAATTAAAACAACTGATTGGCTACTGTTTCTAAGATATTTAAGTTTTTACATTTTATGTCTATGTATTTTGTGTAGATAGTAGAGTTTTAATCATAAATTGTAAACCTAGGTCTTTTCATGTGTTTATGGTTGCTTTACATGATACTATTTCACCTGTCCTGTTTATGTAACACTTTAAAAATCAGCAAAGGAGAAGAAAAAGTGGACTGTTCTATAAATAAAATTTATTAGGAAACAAAAGGCAAAAAACTATTATGTACATAGTTTAGTCCTATTCAGTGTCTACTCGGCGCTTCTTGGCTTGTCTCTTGTATTCATTAAATGGAGCATCTCTTGTCACTGTCCAGCAATAGTCTGCAAGCATTGATGGGCTCCATTTGCCCTGATAGCGTTTCTCCATTGTTGCAATGTCCTGGTGAAATCGCTCGCCGTGCTCGTCGCTCACTCCTCCGCAGTTCGGTGAAAAAAAAAACTAGATGAGAGTGCAAAAAATGTATCTTTAGTGACATGTTGCAACCAAGGCTTTTGTATGCCTTGAGGAGGTTTTCCACCAACAACCTGTAGTTGTCTGCCTTGTTGTTTCTGAGAAAATTTATTGCCACTAACTGGAAGGTTTCCATGCCTTTTTTTCCTTACCACGCAGTGCATGGTCAAATGCATCATCTCGAAGAAGTTCACGAATCTCAGGACCAACAAAGACACCTTCCTTTATCTTAGCTTCACTTACCCTTGGAAATTTTCCATGGAGGTACTTGAAAGCTGCTTGTGTTTTGTCAATGGCCTTGACAAAGTTCTTCATCAGACCCAGCTTGATGTGTAAGGGTGGTAACAAAATCTTCCTTGATTCAACAAGTGGAGGATGCAGAACACTTTTCCTCCCAGGCTCCAATGACTGTCGGAGTGGCCAATCTTTCTTGATGTAGTGGGAATCTCTTGCACGACTATCCCATTCGCAAAGAAAACAGCAGTACTTTGTGTATCCAGTCTGCAGACCAAGCAAGAGAGCAACAACCTTCAAATTGCCACAAAGCTGCCACTGATGTTGGTCATAGTTTATGCACCTCAAAAGTTGTTTCATGTTGTCATAGGTTTCCTTCCTATGGACTGCATGACCAACTGGAATTGATGGGAAAACATTGCCATTATGCAGTAAAACAGCTTTAAGACTCGTCTTCAATGAATCAGTGAACAGTCTCCACTCATCTGGATCGTGAACGATGTTGAGGGCTGCCATCACACCATCGATGTTGTTGCAGGCTACAAGATCACCTTCCATGAAGAATTCAGTGTAGTAGCCGTGTTAGTCTGTGTCAGCAAAACGAAAATAAGAAAGAAAAACTTGTAGCACCTTAGAGACTAACAAATTTATTTCAGCATAAGCTTTCGTGGGTTAATACCCACTTCATCGGATGCATGGAATGAAACATACAGTAGACAGATATTTATACAGTCAGAGAAACATGAAGAAGAATGGGACAAGATCCTTTTGACGGTCACGGAACATGGAAACCCTAACATCACCTGCCAGGAGATTCCACTGCTGTAGTCTGGAGCCCAAAAGCTCTGCCTTACTCTTGGGTAGTTCCAAATCCCTGACAAGGTCATTCAGTTCACCTTGTGTTATGAGGTGTGGTTCAGAGGAGGAGGATGGGAGAAAATGTGGGTCCTGTGACATTGATGGTTCAGGACCAGAAGTTTCATCCTCTTCCTCGTCTGACTCAAGTGAGAATGATTCTGGTGCATCAGGAACCGGCAGTCCTTCTCCGTGGGGTACTGGGCATATAGCTGATGGAATGTTTGGATAATGCACAGTCCACTTTTTCTTCTTTGACACACCTTTCCCAACTGGAGGCACCATGCAGAAGTAACAATTGCTGGTATGATCTGTTGGCTCTCTCCAAATCATTGGCACTGCAAAAGGCATAGATTTCCTTTTCCTGTTCAACCACTGAAGAAGATTTGTTGCACAAGTGTTGCAGCATATGTGTGGGGCCCACCTCTTGTCCTGATCTCCAATTTTGCAGCCAAAAGAAAGGTGATAGGCTTTCTTAACCATAGTGGTTCTACTGCGCTTTTGGGATGCAAAAGTCACTTCACCACAAACATAGCAGAAGTTAGCTGCACTGTTCACACAAGTACGAGGCATCTCTGCTCACTTTGGCTAAACAGAAATGTGTCCCTTTGCAAAATCAAACACTGACAAATAAGAGAGCACGACACTGTATGATTTCTAGAGCTGATATAGGGCAATTTGTTCAGCAGAGTGATGTCAGCTTCATTATGATTGCATCATCCATGACTTCTAGGAATAACATGATGCAATTCATATCATGTATGACGCAATACCAGCTTCAGATTGCATCATTAATTGTTTTGCCTAAAAAGCAAGGACTGTCCAAACCCAGTCATAGATTTATTCATAGATCCAGTCAAAGATGTATTTTAGTCATTTCTGGTTTAAATTGAGATCCCTTCCCTTTATAACTCACTTATCCTCCGCCATTCCCAAGTCAAGGGTCATATATACTGACCCAATAGCATGTCTTGAAAACTAGAGCCAATCAACAATTTTAAGCATCATTTTCGTTCTCAGTGACCCAGAATTAGTAAAGTTTGACTACATTTATTTCAGAAGAATTTTGGCTCTAGAGCAGTGATATTGATGCAGATGTTAATTTAAATTATGTGTAATGTAAAGACCCAGTAAAGAGGTGACAGAAATATGATTATGGTAAGGGGCAGTTCAATGGTAATTAGTATTACAGAAGGTTATAAAAGAAGTAGCCTAGCTGAATTGCAGGAAAGCTCCAATTGACTACAAAAAGTAGGTTCAAAAATTATAAGGCTACTACTTCACTCTATTAATCACACATTAATGCACTATTTCATCTTTGAGTATAAATATAATTGTAGTATTGTATAAGTGGTAATTGTATGCCTGGTTACTTTTAAAGAAAGTTTAATTTTATCCTTCAAAATGTTCCCTAATAATCCTCTACTAAATATATTTTCTGTAACCAACCTAAGGGCTCAAACCAACAAAACTAAGTTGGGTTTTATTACATCCTTGTCTTTAACAACTTAATATTAATTATAAACATTTCAGCATAAAGTTACAAAAAGTAACAATTTCTCCTTGCCTCCCTGGAGTGTCCTTCTTTAACCTGAAGGTTAACCACCTGCTCCCTCATAGTCTGCCTTCCTCCTACAAACTCTGGTATGCTGCATGGCTGCCATTAAGCTCTTCCTGTTTTGTATTACCATAGAGACAGAAAGTCTGAGGTATCTATTAGAAGAATGGCAAAGACACACAGCGCATCTACAGTTCCCAGAAGAGGGCAGAGAAGCAGCAGGAAGGACTCCAGAACACTGTAGGCTATAAAGATTCTGCGGGCAGTATTCTGCTGCAGCAGAGACATTCTGAAGCTCTGACTGTTATTTTTTCTACATTTTCATGATCACAAAGAGAAATCTGCCCATCTAATACATTTGTTCACATTTAGTGACGATTCTTAAAGGTTCTTTACCTACTTTTAGGAGCACTTAGATCCCACAGGGATAAGGATTATGAACAGGATTTCCAAAGGAGTTCAGTGGTGACAAATTTTTTCCCGCTGAAGTCATTGGTAAACTCCTGCTGACTTCAATTGGTTCAGATTTAAGCACTTTAAAAACTTTTTAAAAAATTGTTTCTGTACCACATGGTTGCAAAGATGTTTGAAAATGTGAATCCTTAAGACTCAAAACCCAGAAGGTAAAAAAAAGAACCTCGAATCTATTACTTTTTAAATGTCATGATTTTTAAGCCAATCTTATTATATTTCTCGGGCCTGACTAGATTCATGTTTTTTAAGTGGTTCAATAATCTTCTGTGGGCTGTTGTATTTTGGTTGTTGGGTTTAGTGTGTGGGTGGTGTTGGTGGGCTGTCATATGCAAGAGGTCAGACTAGATGATCTGGTGATTCCTTCTGGCCTTAAACTCCATGACAATTCTGAGACTGACATCTACAATTCACCACCTAGAGTATGTTAACCTTTGGACTTCATATCCCATTGATGAACTCAATCCCTATTAGCATCTGAGGGCCTCATTCAAAGTCCAATGAAATGAATAAAAGATTTCCAGGCCCTGAAATCTGATAATGTCAGCACAAGCTAGGACAACAGCAGTCAAAACAGAGGTAGCTCATCACAATGCCTAATAATAAATAAATATTTCTGTCTGTTTTGGGAGAAGAAGACTGGTTTATTATTTTTAAAAAGGCATTTTCCTTTGTAAAATGATAAGCATTCTGTTATATAGCAGTTTAGATTAAATTTAGATAAAATGTTTGTCTTTTTCCACAATAGATTTTGTTTATACAATTTAAATTATTCATAATGTTTACAGTGACATCTTGTAAAATTTTGAAAATAAGAACAAAGAATAATCATGAGTGAGTCAAAAGGCAATCAAAAGGAATCTGTATTTCACCAAAAAAAATGAATCTTCAGGGATTTTCCTACCTGTTAATCTTGCATATGAAGGCTGTAATTGAATGAATACCTAAGTTGCACAGTTGTCTCCCTGTAAAACAACCAGAGAAAAACAAAAACAAGAGATGAGGCAGCAAAAATATATATATTTGTGCAAATAAACACACAGCAAAACTAAGGGGAAAAATCCAACCAACATCAGTAAAAGACAGACAAATGACAAACAGCAAAGAAAGCAAAGCCCAGAATTTTGTGAATCATCTGCAACTATCTAAAGGAATAAGGGTTTTATGATTTCATCACCAAGGCAACCCCAGAGCCATAATTCCAATGGCACTGACTCCTTGTTCAGGCTGAAAGTAGTTTGAGCCATACAAAACTTCTGATTTTCATTCTGCAAAAACAACAAACACAAATCATGCAAAAACCACAGAAATGCAGGTTTGTTTTTGCTTTGTTATTTTTAAAAGACATTACGAGAATTCCTTTTGCTCAACTCTGACCACTGGCACGATCTCTGTTAAAGAGATACTAACAACACCATTCATGCCTGATGTGATTTAATGCAATATGTCAAGAATTATTATGACAAGATAAACTTAACGATGGAAGTAAAATAATTATTCAGCCTACAAAGTAGCACCCTCTGTAGGAATTTTAATGAAATGGTGACAGTGGGGCATCATGTCAGTAATTAATATTTCCTGTAGATATGCTGTCCCCACAGATTTAATTTGCCCATAAATGTTTTCTCAAGTATCTGTAAATTAACTCAACTCTGCACTTTTCCATTTGAAAGCTCACTATCTTTTCCACATAGGTTTGAAAGATGCTTTGACAAGGAAACCTACAGCTCTGTAGTTCCTACTAAAATGTCATACATCATTTAAAGTGAAGTCTAAACATGGCCTAAAGTATAGCCAAATCTTGATGTTTGACATGTGGATCCTTCAGTTAAATCAATACCAAGCAGAGACTGACTACTTGCTCTTTTATCACTCTACTTGTTGTTCATTCATCACAAAACTACTGCACCCATGGACAATTCCTTACTGCTCAGTTCACAGACTAGGGCAAAATTACGTTCTGTGTCTGACATTGCTGATATTATCTACAGATAGATTGCTTATAAGGCATCTAGGTCTGTGATGCCAAGCTTCAATTTCTGCACAATACATTTTCTTTTTATTAAATTGACTAAAAAGCTTGGAACACAAGGTTTTGGAGCTTCCAAATACCTCATCAGAAGTATTAGTAGATAGCTACTAATTACATAGCTACTTTTTTGTATTCAGTGAATGTGAGTGAAACAAGCTTCACAGCCAGGAAGTTAATGTTCTCCATCAACCGTCGCAGCATATAATAAAAAGACAATGAAACCCTATCTTCCATGTAAATTACTCATAGAAGAGAACACCAGGAAGTAGACAGGAGAATTAAGCAAATTTCCTACACAGTGAGTTACCAGCTGAGCCTGCTGCCAGTATGGAATACAACTAGAAACACCAAACTGTTCTTTCTTATGTTTTACATGACACTTAATTTAATTATAAAATATGTCCTAAACACCTCATAAAAGTTATAAATGACACTGGAAAAGAAAGCACCACATTAAGGAACACAAGAAGCTAGATCTAAACCAGATACCTCCATAGTAGGTGATGGCATATCCTCAGAAGTACAAGAGATAGCACCTGAACAAGAGTTCACAGAGTATTATCAATTTACCAGCATGCCTGTTTTCACCTCACAAAACATCTGTACTCTCAAAGAAACTTCAGTTTAATCCAGAAGTTCCAACCACTCCCGTACAGTGATTCAGAAAACTTGGAAGAGCTTTTCTGCTTATTTTGTGATTGGGAGTCCTTCCATGAACAAGAAAATACTAAGGATGCCACAGCAGGACAATCTGTTCAAACTCCCAGATTTCTCTTGCAAGCAGAAAACTCCAGAGAGGACACTTATTTTAGTACTTGAAGATAGCAAGTGAAGGTCCACATAGAGCACGATGAACTGCAATCAGGACCAGGACAGAGAATTTAAGTTTTCAGAAGAAATTATAGCTCAAGACTTTTCAAAATGGCTAAAGTTGGGTTACCACTGAATGGGAACTGAGGGAGCGCATGACATTTGAAAATCAAGCCACTTATATACTTGCCAGCTATGGATTTAGGAACCAAATTAAGGCTTTTTTCTTTTCTTTTTTAAATCTTGTCTGTAATCATTGTTAAAATAAAGGGGTAAGAGCTTTAATAATTATGACCAAAATATATATTATTAAAGACTTAATGCCCAAGCCCACAACTATAAGCCATCAGTTGTAGGCATTCCTAGCAGAAGGAACACAAAAATATAGAAGTAATCTTTTCAAATTTAATTCCTTAGCATGCCCTATTAGGGACATTATATACTATACAAATTCCATCAAATATACAGACCAGGCAACCCTGACCAGACAATTCTCTTAATACACTCACGAAAGAGACTTCTAGCTGTGTAAAAAACATTTTCACACCAATTACCCACTTACTTAGTTTTATCGTGCATTATCCTGATTTTCTGCACAAGCTGACTCCCTACTGGTCACAATGGCTACAGCTAGGCTGCAACTAACAACTCTATTTAGACAAGCTATCAGCTTGCAAAAGCTCACCAGAAGAGACTAAATAGCATCATAGAATAATACTGTGAGGTGCTCAGACTCTGGATTGAACCACACTTATTTTATTGTCAGGAATTAATCTACAGAACAGAGGTCTAGCAATAGGAAGTAAACCAGCACCTTAATATGCCACCATTTGTGTGAGTGACTTAAGGGTAAATGTCCTATTGGCGCAAATTACCCAGCTTTTAATATACCAAAGATCCACCGATGACATTTTTCTCATCTGGATGAACAGTGGGGACAAACTATATGAATCTCATAAAGCTTTCAACTTTTTTCTTCATAACAGTTAAAAAGTAAATTGAATAGCCTATCTACTTTCCAGACAGAATCAGCTTCCTGGACAGCATTTGCACCTGAGAGAGGGGGGTCTTCTGCATGACCTTGAAATCTCACTATATTTAATTATTTTAGTAGGCTGTAGATCAGTATATTTTAAGAATTCCTGTGTACCCAACTGTGTCTCTCTTTTTGTATGCAGCATGATGCACACTTGGATAATAAATGTAGTGACTGACTGACGCAGTATGATTAAAGATGACCATGTATATCATTGTTGCTACCTCTGTTGCACAATTGCACTAAATCTGATACAAAGCATGACATGCATAGAATCAATTGAAAAGTTATGATTAAGGCTAAGATTTTGTCATGGATATTTTTAGTAAGTCATGGACAGTACGTCATGGACACGGGTAATAAAGAAAAATTCACAAAGACCCGTGACCTGTCCATGACTTTTATTAAAAATATCCGTGACAAAATGGGGAGCTGCAGAGACCCCCACATGGCCTGTGGAATCTGGGCAGCTGCGGGGGCCCCTGCACTCAGGGAGACCCTCCCACCCTCTGCAGTGGTCGAGAGCTGCTTGGCTCGGAGCCATCTGATGCCCTCAGCGGCTGGGAGCTGCAGGGTCGCCTCACCACCCATGGTGCCTCGGAACTCCAATGGACCCCTGCTGCCTGAGTTGACAGGGGTACCCTGCAGCTCCCAGCCACCATAGGCAGCAAGGGGATCCTGCAGCTCCCAGCCACCGCCGGCTGATGTCATAGAGGTCTCTAGAAGTCATGGATTACATGACTGCCGTGACCTTCATGATAAAAATCATAGCCTTAGTTGATTTGCTAAATATGATCATCCTATTTATATGCATGCATCACCTTTTTATATGAAGTTATGGATATTGGCTACATATTTGTATCTCAAACATGTGTTGAGTGCTTGGGTGATGCCCCCCCAGACAAATTTACATCAGGATTAGATAGCCATGTGTCGATGGCCCATTAAGGACACTCAACTCTCACAATGGGCCATTGAAGAAACTAAGCTTGCTCAGTGAGCCTTTCCTAGAGATGTTTCACAAAGCACTGAGGCAATGACTTCCCGGTGACTCATCATGGCATGTATGGACATGTGACAAGGACATGTGACCTAAGACACCATCTTTTGCCAGTAGTTTTCCATGCTCCTGGACTGAAGGTATAAAAAGGAGACTGTGACATCACTTCTTTGTCTTCATTTCCTGTTTCACATTCACTGCTTTCAAACAAGGACCTGAATGACTCCCCACCCCAACTCAATCTGTTGGATGAATCCAGAGAGATTTTTTACAAGATAGCAGATTTGACATCAATGCTATAATCCTGACCAGCAAACTCTAAAGATCAATTGTAGTGTATATGATTTCTTAACCATTTAATAGTCTCGTCTTTTCATATAATTAAATCTTTAGTTTTAATTACTAAAAGATTGGCTACAAGCATTATTTTGGGTAAGATCTGAGTTATATGTTGACTGGGGATAAGTGTCCAATCCTTTGGGATTTCAGTAACCTCTCATCATACAAGTCCAGTTTGTCTGGATGGGAACCAATGCTGGAATGCCGAAAGGGGATTGGTTTCTTGTTAACCAGTGTCGTGAACAAAAACTCTTTTGTTACCAGTTTGGTGAATCTCATTATAAAATATACCACCAGTTTTTGGAGTGTACCTGCCCTGCTTCTTGCAGTCTGCCCACACTGACATTCTTTTACTATCAAACATATTGGAAATTCACTGACAGCATTATAACTTAGTACTTGCATTGTTTTTATTAGCCTGTGACATGATGACAGATTGAGAAAGTTTTGCCTTTGGGAGTCAAAAATCACAAAGTCAATCTCTGGCAAAGTATGTGGACCAAATGCCTTTTATTCTGGAGACTTAGCTGAATAGAACATAGACCCAAAGCAGAAAAACAAGCAGGCTTACTGCAGGGACGTGTTTGATCCAGAGCAAAGCACTAAGTGAAGATTAGCAGACTCTTTAAAATGAAATCAAGCTATTAAAAGCCAATGGATAAGGGAAAGGTTCTTTTTGTTATTCTGCTACTATCTTATTTGATGTAGCATTAAATTGCCCTTTGGGTAAAGCAGAGAACAACTAGTATGGGAATGCCTTGTTTTTAATGTTCACTTTCATCTGTGAACCACAAAAGCAATTCATCAATAACAAAACAAGTTTAAATGGTCTATGCGGTGGACACAGCACTCTGCAACAACTGCTTCTTCCAGATAAGACCCAAGGATAAAGTGTGTCCAGAGGGAGATGAAAGCAAGTCAACATAAGGTTCCCACAAGGCATAGAAGCATTTTACTTAGCATGAAGGACTCTTTATCAAGTGCGTTCGTTTAGATACATTATAATCAGACCAATAGAAAGCCCGATCTGCACTTTACGATTTTCCCATTAGTACCAAGGAAGGTTTTAAAATGCAGTAATTTGATAACAAGTTCCTTAAACGCCACACAACATGTACAATTTACTCTGTGAACAATGACATGATTCCCCTAAGATAAGTTTAATAAAGCAAAATAAATCAGAGATTTCTGTTCATTATTTTTAAACATTCAGGAACAGCTGCAGGAAATGTGCAACTTCCTAAATAGGTTCCACCTCCAGCAGTTGTCTAGACCAGATGGGAGAGTGACAAGCTCCACTTAATATGTCATAGCATCAGCTCAATCATAAAATTGTGCCAAACAAATCTCTTTGGAATAGGAGCCACCTGTTTACTATAAATACACCTTTTATTTCCCAAAGTTCAGCTTTAATTTGTGATGTGCAATGCAAAGAAGCACCCCTTCAACTCCACAAAGCAGCTCCTCTGCAAATCAATCAACCTCCTTTGAAGAGTTAAATCCTCAATCTTTACAGTCACACTTGAGCAGTTTTAGAGCCTTCAATTTACAATGCTTCCTCACGGATTATTCAAAGTGCCATTTTCCTACAGAGTTTCTCTCATACGTTATTATTTCCGTTTGGGTTTGGTTTGTCTTCAACTTTTAATTGGTAGTTATTAGAAACAGAAATCTGTGATGCCTTCTGTTTTATCTCCGTGGCTGAGGACGGCTCTGAAAAGCTAAGAGTTGGTTTCTGCTAGTAGCTATAATTTTCCATACACTCAGAAAAGAATATATTATGTGTTGTCTGTTGCAGTTCACTTAGGAAGATGTGTGAGGGTCTCCAGATGTCTATAATGATTAGACATGTGTGTCTCGGGATGGGAGAAAAAAATTATTTAATTAGGAAATAAGCTACAAACAAAACTCAAAGCAAATATTTATATAATAGCCACTTGCATTGTAGGATTACAACACGAGTCTATAAATCTAATGGAGGGGAGGACACTGTCACTCTCTCACTTTCTTTCTCTTTTAACAGGACATTATAGTATGGAAATGGAGGATTGTTCCTATTCTAGTTGCCACAAGAAATTATAGTGTGTTTTAGTTAGTTTTCCCATAGCACACATTTTAGTACTGGAAACAGTTAAACAAGGATCTGTTTTATTATACTAACCTAAAATTAACTTTCATTTTGCCTAAAAGCACTTTGGAGTTTAACATAGTTCATTTTTGGTGCTAACATATCATCCAGATTAAATATAGTGCTAGATTCAGAATAGACAAGCATGTGGTGTGAAGGACATCTGAAAACTAAAAAGCTTTTATTTCTAATGATTTGAAAATAAGTCACTTTGACAGATCTTTAGCTACCTACAGATTTCCAATCCTGCCGATGTTTTGCTTCGAAGACATTGATTTATAAAATGGCTGATGCTACCCATGTCAGTATCTGGTCATTCATGTGATAATCATTATATTAGGGGACAGGGATTTCAGCCATTAAACTTCTATGGCATTGATTTCAGGAGCCATTGTGATAGATGTCAGCCCACTCAGAAGTATAATGTTTTTCTTAAAGGTGTAGAAAAAATAACTTATAGCTAAAAGTTCTTGCCAACACTAAAAGGCTATAGTGGACTGTATCACTCATTACAAGACTTCCTTGATGAGAATGTGAGCAAACTTTTTTTTTTCCACAAAAGGGCTGAGAGGAAAGGCCCACAAGTATCAGGTTTGTGTGTTTAAGCACATGCAACAAAGAATTGGTTTCATTTTGATCTCTGTGCACATGACATATTTTATGTTGCAGTGGAGGCTCAGTTAAATATTAAATTAACAAACACCTACAGGTTACCACAGCAGCTTTTTGTGCAGGCAAGATTTGTTACTGCCCACTTTGTCTGTCATCTTTATCAGAAAACCTTGTGGTTCCCAGCTGATATGCATCAAGATTTGTGTCATATTTACTTTCTAGACAAGTGTTGATACATTTGGTTTCCATAATTAAATATTTTAACAAAATGGCACTGAAAAATTGCTATATGTCGTGTAAATTTGATGGAGAGTGTTGCCAACTTTTGTGATTGTTATTGTGAGACTCATCATATTCATGGTTTTCCTTAGACCCCCAGCTCCTGCAGTCATGTTTATGTGAGAATTTCAGCTTTTCTTTTTTTAAAAGTTAACTTTGTAGTAGGAGCAAACTGTCTGGTAGGGCTAACAAATTTCCTGACAGAAAAGGGGGCATAACTGAAATTTTCATTGGGAAAAGATTGATTTTGGTGCAATAATCCACCAGGAAAATAGAAAATAATTGTTTCCTTTTGGTTATAAATTGATATGTTTCACTTTGGAATATCTTCCTTTGCCTGTGCAACTGTGGAGCCTCATAGGAGGTGTAGTTCCATGTGCCTCCTGCCCCCATTCTCCCATATGGGCCCTGCTTCCTGGCTGGACTCCATCTCCCATGTTGCACAAGAGTCTCTCCCTGTGGCTGAGCAGCCACAGTGAATCATCGTAACTGTAGATCATGAGACAAATCAAAATGGGACAGGAAATTACAATTCCCATGACACGCTGCTGCAGATAAACCACAGGGAGAGACCACAGTCCATTATGGGAGATTGAGTACATATGGGAGAGTGGGGACAGGTGGGACATACAATTCCAACAGGTACTAGGGCAGCTCAGGCAGGAGGAGATATTCCAAAATAAAATGTTTTGATTTGAGAATGACAGAATGTTCTTTTGTAATTAAAAAAAATAAGTAGGAAATGTTCATTCCATGAAAAGTTTGGATATATTTATTTATTGTCCCAAGTTAGGGTGAAAACAAATATTGAAATATCAGAATTTCCCAAGAGATGGAAATTCCATTTTTCAGTCAGTTCTTGTTTCTAGTCCTCCAAATAAGAACTTGAAAATGAAAAGATAGGAAACAAAGGGTAGGAATAAATGGTCAGTTTTCAGAATGGAAAGAGGTAAATAGCAGTGTCTCCCAGAGGGTCTGTCCTGGAACCAGTCCTATTCAACATATTCATAAATGATCTGGAAAAAGGGGCAAACAATGAGGTGGCAAAATTTGCAGATGATACAAAACTGCTCAAGATAGTTAAATCCCAGGCAGAGTTCTGAGTTCTGAAAGAACTCAAATGTGAAATTGCAGGACTACTAACTCTAGTCTGTAACCTATCATTTAAATCAGCTTCTGTACCAAATGACTGGAGGATAGATAATGTGACACCAATTTTTAAAAAGGAGTCCAGAGTTGACTCCGGCAATTACAGGCCAGTAAACCTGACTTCAGTACTGGGCAAACTGATTGAAACTATAGTAAAGAACAAAATTGTCAGACACATAGATGAACATAATTTGTTGGGAAAGAGTCAACATGGTTTTTGTAAAGGGAAATCATGCCTCACCAATCTAGTAGAATTCTTTGAGGGGGTGTAATGATGCTGGCTTTGGTGAGATCCGACTGAGAGTACCAATTTAGGACAAATTGCTTAAAGCAGGGCAGTTACAGCCCGAGGCTGGGGTTCCTTTGCACACCAAGGCAAACCAAACCAGTCAAACAGAGAAGACCACAGTTTTGCCCCTCTGGCTAACCATAAGTCACACAAGCAATTCCCTTAGACACTCCAGTTTCCCAGTATCACCACCGATGCCACTCATTATGGGAATTAATGGTTATGAAAACCAATACCTCAGTAAAAGAAAAAGGGTTCTCCCGATCCCAAAGGACCAAGCCCCAGACCCAGGTCAATATACAAATCAGATCTTACCCACAAATCATGCTGTTGCCAATCCTTTAGAATCTAAAATCTAAAGGTTTATTCATAATAGGAAAAAGATATAGATGGAAGCTAGAATTGGTTAAATGGAATCAATTACATACAGTAATGGCAAAGTTCTTGGTTCAGGCTTGTAGCAGTAATGAAACAAACTGCAGGTTCAAATCAAGTCTTTGGAGTACCTCCACAGCTGGGATGGGTCATTCAGTCCTTTGTTCAGAGCTTCAGTTTGTAGCAAAGTTCCTCCAGAGGCAAGAAGCAGGATTGAAGACAAGATGGAGGTGCGGCAGCTGCCTTTTATAGTCTCTTCCAGGTGTAAGGACACCTCTTTGTTCTTACTGTGGAAAATTACAGCAAAATGGAGTTTGGAGTCACATGGGCAAGTTACATATCCATCATGACTCAGTTTTTACAGGCAGCAGCCATTGCTTACATGCTATCTTGAACCTTCCCAGGAAGAATTCTTATGTGAATTGGAGTCTTCCAAGGTCCATTGTCCATTAAGTGTTTCTTGATTGGGCACTTGCTGAGAATAGTCCCTTCTCAAGAAGCTGACCAAATGCTTCACTGAGGCGTCTTAGAATCAAAACACATTGAGATACAAGTACATTGCCAATATTCATAACTTTAACTACAAAATTGATACACCCATACAGATAGCATAATCATAATCATAGTCCCGATGGTGGTCTGACATTGTCCTCAATGTCATTCCGGCAACTCCTGGTGCCAAGTTGTATCGACATTGTCTTTCCCTTGGATCCATCAGTTGCGTGGAGAGGGGGGTTCTGCTGCATGGGCAACAGCTGTTCCTCCATATCACCCTGCCCTGGCTTGCGCCCTGGAGAGGACACTCCAGCTTCGCCTCACAGCGTCGACACAACACGGGAAGCAACAGTTCATTCCCCATGGGCGCATATCCATCGTCTCTCGAGACTAACGGATGCCAACAAAATCATAATCAGCAAATCAAAACCTTTTCTTAGACACCTTATTTGACCCTCTTTATACAAGATTTGGTTCCACTACAGGACCTTGGTTACAACAATGATCTATATCGTCCCGGGTTATGTCAGTAACATCACAGGGGATCAACAAGCATGTGGACAAGGGAGATCCAGTGGATCTGGAGTATTTAGATTTTCAGAAAGCCTTTGACAAAGTCCCTCACCAAAGGCTCTCAAGCAAAGTAAGCAGTCATGGGATAAGAGGGAAAGTTCTCTCATGGATCGGTAGAGCAAAATTTTTGTTGTAAATTTTGTTTGGCTTGGACATAAGCAGCCTCTGAAAGGGACATCACAGCTAGTACTTCTACAGCCACCTTCAGAAATCAGTTTTTTGAATTGGGTCATCATGTTATTGCATTGATAGTTTTTGCATTGATTTGACAATGTCTCAAATGTTAGTATCCTTTGTACTTTCTGGAAATACAACTGTTTTCATGAGTGAACTAATTCTGAAATGTGTGGGCTACCTGCAGCTCCCACTGTATTTCATTACATTCAGCACCTCAGTATTTGACTAGGTATTCTTAATTATTCAGGGGTGCCAGGACAATGTTTATAGTGGGGGTGCTGAGAGCCACTGAGCCAAACTCTAAAGCCTGTATATAGTGAAAACCACTTTAAGACCTGGAGTGTGGCAGCTCCCCCACACCCTTAGTTCCAGCTCCTATGTAATTATTTGTAATAACATTTATTAGTAAAGCCCCAGAAGTGTACAAAGGTGCCTTTAGAAGCAAGGGCTTTGTAAGAATTTATAATCCCCACCCAAATAAACATTTTCTGACAGTTTCATAGGCCCAGAGATATAGATGGTGAGGAGATTAAAAAAACACACTTCTTCACAGTTTTCATGTTAAAGGAGGGTTTTAAAGAACAGAGAAGGCATATGGGAAGTTCTTCAGGGAAAAGGGGCAGTGTAGTGAAAGGCATTAAGATGAATGGAAGATGATGATAGGCACAGTTAAAGAATACATCACCGTGCCTCAAGCTACTGTGAGACTGGTAACCATGGCACTGACAAAGGTGGAAACATTAAAACACATTGAGTGTAAAACATCAATAAAGTTTTCCAGTCACTTGAGATTTGCATAAATTAGTGAAAATTCACTTCAGAGACAGACTCTTGTACATCCAGGAGTATTTGGTAAAATATTTTAAGGGTTATTCCTTAATATTTGTGAGTAACCCTGCCACTGTTCCTTTACTAGAATGGGCAAACTGTTTTGGAGACAACTGTTGCAGATCTCATCAGGCTCCCCCTTCTGGCAGCCCACCATATTACAACAAGGAGACAGCTCTTGGATCACATGTGTTTTATACAAAGCCCAAACATTGTTTGTCGTGGAGTCCCTAGGCAAACTTTATGGATACAGATCCTCTATCTAGCACCTTTTGGGGAATCACTCCGACCAGTAAGTTTAGTAAGGGGTTCTGTCACTACCTTCCTTCTCATTTTGGGTGCCTTAAATACTATGCTGTTATGGCTCAGAGCCATGACACAAGTAGCCAACCTACAAGTATAAAGGTCCCACCCTGGTTTCCACCAGCCTAGTTACTACTTGCAGAGTGACCATAAGAGCCAACCCAGTCCCAAGTCTCCCCAAATCTATCTAGCCCAAGCTCTTAACTACCAAACACTTGGACTTTCCCCCTCTGGTTCATAACCTCTGAAAGAGTGAAACCTGCTCCCCAATTATCAATTCACTTTGGGGGACATACTTCACACAGTCTCAACAGAGACCTATTTGGGGAAAAAGAAACAAGAGTTTTATTTAACAGAAAAAAACAGAAATTAAAAGAGGAAATAGTAAGGGGAAGCAAACACATACAAGTTACACAGAAAAGAAACAAAGATGCAATCTTCAGTTTTACACTAGATAAAAATCCCTTTTTAAATAGAAGTTACCTATTGCTTTTTGCTCCATTTCCCAGTGTGCCCTCTGTCATAGTGTTTAATGAACAGCAAACCACTGCCCCTCACTTTCTAGATACCTTTCACTTCAAACCACTTTTGTTTTAACAGGGTTAGCAAGGTTTTTTGTTTGGTTGTTTTGTTTTCCTTTCTATGAGACTATGGTGATTGTAAATGGGGGGGAATTTCTCTCCTTTCTTAGCTTTCCAAGATTGGAGGGTTTTTATCTTCAGTTTCAAGTTGTTTCAATGTTTTCCCATTAACTTTAATGGCCCATCACTTGTGTTTTGTGGGATTGTAAAATGCTAGGTGCTTGGAGCTAATCTTCTGTGGTTAGGGAGGCAGACCCTTCCTGCCTGACTGACCACCTCCCTGTTGTGAGGTGGAGCTAAATGTTACATCACAAATTATGAGCACAGTTTTACAAATGCACAAATTCATAACCACAGTCTGTTTACATCTCATAATAACCAAGTTCAGAACATTACAAGCTTTTATAAAAAAAATCTTTCTTGACATATTTTTATAACACTGTATGCAACCAGTTGTTCCAATTGCTTATTCCTTGTGGGTTCAGATCCTCTGTCCTCCCTTTGGAGTGTTTGGACCCTGATAGTCACACAAGTAAACAAAACACAATATCCATCTCACAGAAAATTCAGATATTTCTTTTGTGTTTTTGTCCCAAATTGGTTAAGAAGTCAAAACATCAAATATTTGCAAAGAATGAAAAATGATAATATATTTTTATTTAGAAATGTTAAAGGCCCGGTGTGGTGGCAAACGCCTGTAATCCCGGCTGTGGTTGGCGGATCGCTCAGGAGTTCTCGGCTGCTGTGTGCTATGTCAATCGGGTGTCCGGTGCTACTGACAGCTTGCCCAGTGGGTAGTTGGAGGACTGGCTAGAACAACACATCTGGTGTGTTGTGATCGGCGCTTTCTCTGTGAGGGCTGATGGACTGATCAGTGACAGAAATGTTAAAATGTTTAGTTTCTGCTTGGCTTGGTTTTCATTGAACTGAATATGCCTAAGCAGTTCAGGTACCTCATTAGAGTTGTAATGCAGGTGCCTCATGTCCCCGTTTTCTAGTATGGGCAAGATTTTCTGGCCAAACTATATCTCCCATGATGCAGTGCAGTGGTTTAACCAGAGACCATGATGCATCACAGAAGATGTAGTCTAGCCATTAGTCAGTCATTACCCAGAGTGAAACACGTTCAGTTTTGTGTGAAGTAAGGTCATAACGTCTCATTAATTGTTAATATTCGTTATACCTTACATTTATAGGGACTTTCACTATGAAGGATCCCAAAACACTATAAACTACACATTTACTTAACCAGCAGTCACTTCTGGTTAAGTTTGTTTATCTTAAATAGATAAGAACAGCTTCATTGACCCCTGAAGTACAGTCAGCTCTAGTGTGAAATGGAGTAGATATTTTAGAGCAAATAGCAATAGTTACTAACAGTGTAGGAGAGGTAAAGAAGAATACCATGTCTAACTGAAAACACTGGGTATGTGCTGCCTCAAACTCATTTTTCACCTAAAGCAAAAGTTGCTTAGAAGCCCAAGAGAAAGAGTTAACATGTTTGCCTTTCTGATGCACATTTAAAAATCACTGTTCAGCACTTTACCAGATTAAAATATTTCTCTCAACTTTATTTTTGGGGTTGAGTACTTAGAGACAGAAGTTGTAGGAACTTTAGTCTCTGCACACTTCATTTATTGTTTGGATTCGGGCACTCTCTCAATCAGGATCAGGGCACCAGTATGGTGGAAAATGTACAAACAACTGGGAAGACACTCCCTGCTCTGAAGAGTTTTTCTCTAATGCTCATCAACTAATAATGAAATGAGGCATTTGCCATTTTATGGGCCATATTCTGCTTACATTTGCACTAATACCACCTCAATGACTTCAAAAGATGTACCCTTTCATTGACTTTATGATGTGTACTTTATATATAATCAGCCATTTGAGTGTTGAAGGATTTGGTCGTATTTTGTGTCTTCAGTACTTTACAAGTCCTTTCTAACTTGTGAACAATTGATATTCCACGTGGAATAGTTTGTTTTCCCAACTTCATTTCCTACTCTCCACTGTGCTATGTCAGGCACATATGGCTATCCAAGGGTTTGGCTACACTGCCCCTCAGTTCAGACTGAGGGGACATGAATAGCAATGCACACAAAAGTGCTGCGCTGTAATTCCCCTTGTCGATGCTGGAGGTGAGACTTTAAAGCTTCTGAGTTTGCACTAATGTAGTCCTCTTTGAAGACTAAATTAGAAAAACCACTCTGATGAGGATTACATCAGTGTGAACTCAGGACCTTTAAGTTTGCACCTGCGGCATTCACATGGGGGAGTGAATGGAGACCCCCCCACACCCCCTTAGTCTGAAATGCAGGGCAATGTAGATGTGTCCTAAGATAGCCCCGTCTTGTTTATTTTTAATGTACTGTTTAGTGTTCTGATAGTTTCCATAGAGATGCCAAAACAATAAGTGTTTACTTTTGCCAAAGCCCTGAAAGACCCCAGGTGGGACACACTCTGTTAAGACGACTATATTGATCTGTAATACAGAATGTATTGTTTCTTCACAGGAATGGAATCCCCAAGCAACACCTACTGGAATCATCAGATATCTGTAATTGCTGCCAGTGAGAGTTACCATACTTCTGTACCTAGCCCAGATAAGTGAATGAGCTTCTGGCCTTGTTTATGAACTTGTCAGACAAAACAGGGGGGAAAATAATACATGTATAGCATGCTTCAGACCTATATAAAGTTAGATGTACTGGGCTGGAATGTAATAAAGCTGATATGATCTAGCATTGCTGTATATTGTTTTGACATTATGGGCTGGATTCTGATCTGATTGACACTGGTGTAAATCTGGAAGCAGTCAACTGAAGTCACTTTGGAGTCTCAGTAGAGAACCTCTGGATTTCCAGAGATGTATGAGAGATCAAAGTCTGATCTACATGCTTGTTAAAACATTAAAATTAACACTTAGTCATTCTGCTAACATACACCTCACCTTTCTCATAGAAAATAGTTGTCGAATGACACCATTTTTATATGTATAGCTACTTATGAAGGCAGCCTATGTCACAGCCCTCGCACAGCAGAAAAGCCTAAACACAAACTTACTGAAAGAGAACAGAGATGAATTTATCTAATGCCACCTTACTAATTTGAAGGAACAATGCTGAAAACTTGCTTTATTTACTCCTACAGTTTGTCAGGCCCATGAACAGTGAACTTTAGTCATTTTCAGATTGGAATAATGAATCATTTCATTCACATAACAGATACGTCTCACATAAAGCATACTGTACTGTTTAAAAGTTTTCTGCATACATTTTCAGTATGAATATAAATAGTCTTAATACATATTGCCTTTTTCACCTTTTCAGTGGAAAGCAAAGTAGCTACTTTCTTTTCTGAAACTCAAAAGGGACAATACAAATTAGTTATAATCACGGAATAAAATTAACTTAGAGAAATTTCTAGAATTTATTTATAGGACTGCACCCAAGCCAGTTTATGTTGTGATCACATGCAATCCCAGCTCAGAAGATCTGGATATTGGAAGTGCTTGGATGGAAGGAATGCAAGGGAAACCTAGATAAGCTTAGAAATGGTGATAATAATGCAATAGATGACACTCCTCCTTTTGGTGAGTACTGGCCAATGTTCCAACCTGGAGTCAGGATGCATGGATGCAGGATGAAATGCATGCGCACACCCCAGTGCCAGCAGACAGTGCCACTGCCCACTAGCATCTTTCAGCCCCATTCTATTTCCTACTATCATTCCTTTAGATCTCCTTAAAATGTCTCTGTCTCACTTTCACAGTGGATTCTGGCTCCCTTATTATTCTGGACTGTGACGGGGTTCAACTCACCACTGCTAATGCCTCCTGCCAGTTGTGCTGGGAATTACCTCTGGACCGCGGTGGAGCGTCCTCAACGCATGGTGTCCGGCCCATCATCTGCTCTGCTGCACTAGGACCCGCATTACTCCCTGTTCGGCAGCGTCCTCTTCAGGACAGTACTTTCTTCTGCTTCAGGACACTGCCCTCCGGCAGTGCCCACTACTTCAGTCTGAAGTCTCATCCCCTTTCGGGGGTGGTTGTTAACAGCAGTCTTCCTGCTTGCACCTGCCTTGGTTGCTAACCACAAACCTATAGTCCCTCCCCTTGTCTCAGGGGCAAGTTGCGGTGTGTTTTGGCCCCTCTCCTCGATGGCCAGGTACAGTGAAAGTGGGGAAGGAGGGGACCCAGGCCCACCCACTATTCTGGGCCCCGACAATATACAATACTATATATCTATCTGCATTGTTGCTTCATCTGAGACCTTCTTAATGCTCCTATTTTGTGATGGGTTCGGTCACAAAGACTGTCACCTGACATGCTGAAATTACCTCTGAGCCCATTTTCCCTGCCAGCTTGGGACTCCAGAACCATGTCTTGTTGAGCCAGACACACTAGTCTGCTGCAACACTAAAAACAGCTCAGCAGGTTACCTCTCCAGCACCCTTACATCAGTAATACAAGTTTATATCTTATTCTCCTAACTCCAGACATAGAAATAATACATGCAAACAAATAGGATGAATACAACACACTCTTTTGTAATGATACCTTACAAGAGACCTTTTGCATAAAGCGTATTCCAGTTACATCCTATTCACATTCATAAGCATATGGAGTGCAACGTCACACATTTATTCTGCAGATTCATCAGAGATGAACATCTTCTTCAGCTCTCTACTCTAGATTAAAGCCTCTTGCAAGTCTCCCGCCAATTCCCTGAGCCATACCATGGCCACCTCTGCCATACCTCTCAGAAGATGGCACATGTACTACAATGCTCAGGGTATGCCATGTCAGCCCTCAATGGGGTCTCCCGATAGCGCTGAAAAGATAGGGCCACCATGACCAACTGTAAATCAGTTTTTCAGATGGATCAGTGCTACAGTTATTTATTCATTTGTTCTCCCTCCTTGCAGGACACAACTACACATTCCTTTTCAAGTACATTTGCTTCAGACAGGGTTTAGGATACATTTAGAAATTCATGCTGAGGCACTATCACTGAGACTGCTGCTGCTCACCTGCACCACACATGTTACAAATTATTTGGGCTTGTTATCACTACATCATCTCTTCTTAGCCTTTTCTAGGTTCATTCAGTGAAGGGTTTCCTCAGGTTGGCAGCTGGCACAAACATTAAGCTATTCTTCAGGATATGTACTTTTGATGATGAACAGGGACACCTGCAGAGCCTGTGAGAAAGGTGTCTATTAGAGTGACAGGTGGCCAGCTTCCTTTTTTCTGTCTCCCTTTTCATTATCTTCTGACATCGTGAAGACAGATTTCTTACAGAATGATAGTAGAGGACAGGGAACTGGAGAGAGAAAAATATATAGCTGACATAGAAACCGAACATGTGTTTAAAAATTGAAATACCATAGGTTGCCTTGTAGCTTATCACTGCAGAGGTATTGGTGATTTAGAACTCTACAGAGCCTAGACATAACTTTTAAACACTGACAAACATAACCTCTTTCTTTACTTTGTTGTGCGTTAAAATGTGTGCTGAATATTGAAGAATCACAAAAATGCACCAGAATTTTCTTAACGGTTTTTATTAGAAAACAAAGAAACATCCCAAATAGTGAAAGACATAAATTGATATTCCAGTTCCAGCTCAAACTATCCTTGACTGACTATTCCTGCAATGCTTACAGCACCTGACAGCTTGGGCCACAAACTTTTCTACCAAACTAACAAGAGCCTAGCAGCAATAAGGTTACATTACATAACTCTGAACCTAAATACTTCAGTCACTCACATTCCGCTTAGTTAAACTAGATGCTTACACTCCTGAAACTAATTTACCTTGTATTACCTGGATTAATATGTATTGCACAACAAAGCGCATATGACACTGGATCACTTTTTGCATCATTGCAGCTTACAAACTCCATGCACTCATAGCAATTTTTAACTAATATGCTTTGACTGTGCAGACATTGCTTTGGGTATGTTAGTTGGCAGGATTCTTGTGAAAGTCACAGATATCTAACCAGAAAGAAAATAGGTCAGATTCTGATCTCAGTTATATACAAATCTGGCCCATCCATGTGGCAGATGGGACAGTCTTTCCATTGATTTAAATGAGCTTTGGATCAGCCCCTATATTGGTACTATCAACTGCCCATCAGTGTAGCTCCGTATTTTAGGGCACTACTAGCTACCTAAAGATCTCACTAGAAATCTAGCCTTCCAAATGTGGATTATTTTAAACAAAGGACTAATACATTTGTTTAATTTTGAACTCAAAGGAATAAAGACACCCAATGGTATATTAGGCTGCACATTTACTGTACAAAACCCTGTACATTCTTTGAAAACTCATGAAAATAGCAGAGTTCTAACAGACAGATTAATTACACAAATTAAAATACAATGAAATTATTGAGAGAGAAAGAGAAAGACCTGAATTTTGTTTAAAGATTCAATTTGCTTTTGATTTCTTGTAGGATCACATGACCATAACTATGGTAGATGGACCTCAAGACTGACTCCTAAACAGAACAGAATCCATAACATCTGAACATCAAAGCCAGGAAATAAAAATATTCACCCAGAAGATGGATGACAAGTTGCAAGACAGTAATCAAATAATTTACTTTACTCTAAAACCCATATGAGAATGGATAAGTTGAATGACAAAGAAATGTTAATGAAATTAACCTTCCAAAACTATGAAATCAGACTTCAATGTCCTTTTCAGTAATGCATTGTATAGCATCCATTTGTATAACTCAGGCATATTTTCGTTGTCCAGGCATAATAAGGGTATTGATTATATTTGTTATAAAAGACCAATCCAATACCAATTAATGTCAATGGGAGTTTTCCCATTAGTTGGAATAGGCCCTAAATCAAGGATGATATTTTTGGATAGCCAGATGTCTACTATAATGGCAGTCCAGAATCAAGAGAGTGATTGTTTTATAATGAATGTGAAAATGCATTTATGTGTTTGTGTGTTGTACATAATAGTGGAGTGGAGTGGATAGCTCAGTGGTTTGAGCATTGGCCTGCTAAACCTAGGGTTGTGAGTTCAATCCTTGAGGGGGCCATTTGGGGATCTGGGGCAAAAATTGGGGATTGGTTCTGCTTTGAGCAGGGGGTTGGACTAGATGACTTCCTAAGGTCCCTTCCAACCCTGATATTCTATGATTCTATGGTACTATTTGCACTGCAATATTCACAAGTGTTGACATATGAAATCTTTTTACATCTTGCTCAGTAACTTTACATAAATAGAACCCACCCAGGTTTTCTTCTGGTACATCTTGGCTGCATGGGGAGATTCCTCTTTAACAAACTCTTCACCTTGTCCTAAACATCATAGAGTTAAAAATCACACCATAATTCAGTGAACTTTTATAGAGTCCTGTACTTCATACAGTACCAAAATGGAGTAAAATCTAGTGAGCTAAGCAGGAGATGCTTAACACTGCACAATAACATCACACGACAGTATTGAACAGGAAGAGCAATCCAGTGACTAATGAAGTCAAAAGAAAAATTCCCACTGACATTAAAGCCATTGGACTGATCCTGAATGAAAGAAAAATAGCATATTGAATTGAAACTGCCTGGGAACGGTGATAGACGGAGTTTAGCTACCCGAGTTAGAATTTGGCCACATCAGCAGGGTTAACACCCCATCTCTTACAAAAAGTGCTATGGGATATTTAATGGCTAAAAATAGCCTAGACTTCATTTTGCAACTGTTCCATAATTACAAGCATAACAATACAACATAACTGCACAGTATTAGTGTGGTGTGGCTGAGAAACATCACACCAGCACAAAAAGGGTTAAGTAGAGCCCACAGGCTCAGCTAGCCCTATGCTGCTACACCTGCAGCTAATGCCAGGCCTCGAGGGGGAAGAAAAGCAGAGAATTTGTCTCAGTTCAAGGCTGACTGGCAAAAATGCAGGAGCAAGCTGTCTCCCTTCATGAGGGGAGCGTCACTAGGAGCCTGAGAGCTGGGACGGCCACCAGGGAAGCATAGGCGCTAACTCTGTGGGTGCTCCGGGGCTGGAGCACCCACAGGGAAAAATTGGTGGGTGCAGTCAAGCTCCCCGCCCCGCCCGCCCCAGCTCACCTCCGCCTCCTCCCCTGAGCATGCCACATCCCCACTTCTCCCCCAGTGCTTGCTGCCTTGAAACAGCTGTTTCGCAGCATGACAAGCTCGAGGAGGGAGGAGCGGGAACGCAGCGCGCTCAGGGGAGGAAGCAGGGAAGAGGCGGGGCTGAGGCGGGGATTTGGGGAAGGAGTCCAGTAGGGGCAGGTAGGGGCGGAGTTGGGGTGGGGACTTTGGGGAAGGGGTTGGAATGGGGCTGGGATGGAGTCAAGGCAGGGCTTGGGGGGGGGTCGAGCACTCACAGGCGCCAGGAGAAGTTGGCGCCTATGCAGGGAAGAAGCACTAACGAGAATCCAGCAGTGAGTGAGTTGCATGATTTAACTATAGACACATTGTGGACTTATGCCCTTCCATTTTACGTCCGTACTGCCCAGAGGGACCTGAGGAGGTGGCAGGATGCCACAAGGGGGCGCTACTCAAGTTGAGCCACTACAGACTGTTTGGAATATTGGTGCCACACTCCAAACTGAAGAAACAGAGGTAGAAAATAGCCCAGGGCAATGGATTTAGACTTTCTGCCAGGAAAATCCTGCCAGCTTTGCTTTAAGTAAGGTCCCGGGCTGGGACTGAATGGAGAGGGATGACTCTGGTCCACCTACCACATCTCCTTAAGGACTGAGGCACCTTAATTCAGTGAACTTTTATAGAGTCCTGTACTTCATACAGTACCAAAATGGAGTGAAATCCAGTTAGATAAGCAGGAGATGCTTAACACTGCACAATAACATCTAGGGAAGCAAGGGTCCAGAAGTCAGGCGTCAACTATGAGGCTACCGAACCCTCCGAGCACCCTATTACAGGTACATTAAACTTTCAAATGTTCTATAGAGACAGGTTCTCCAATAATCAAAAGAATATAATGGTTCAAAATATAACATCAAGACAATTATACTGAAAATAACTAAGTTCAAAGGATCTACTATTGTTATAAAAGCTTCAGTCTAACCATTTAGCACATAGATTTGTTGCCCATGACATCATTCTTACAAACAAAGCCCCAAATAAAGAAACATATTAAAAAACAATTTAAAGTTATAAGAACATAAGAATGGCCATACTGGGTCAGACCAATGGTCCATCTAGCCCAGTATCTTGTCTTCCTACAGTAGCCAATACCAAGTGCTTCATAGGGAATCAACAGAACAGGGCAATTTATCAAATGATCCATCCCCTGTCGTCCAATCCCAGCTTCTGTCAGTCAGAGGCTTAGGGACACGCAGAGAAGGGGGTTGCATCCCTGACCATCATGGCTAATAGTCATTGATGGACCTATCTTCCATGAACTTATCTAGTTCTTTTTTGAACCACATTATAGTTTTGGCCTTCATAACATTCCCTGGCAAAGAGTTCCACGGGTTGACTGTGCATTGTATGAAGAAATACTTCCTTTTGTTTGTTTTAAACTCTGCTGCCTATTAATTTTATTGGGTGACCCGTCGTTCTTGCGTTATGTGAAGGGGTAAATAATACTTCCTTATTCACTTTCTTCACACCACTCATGATTTTATAGACCTCTATCAGATCGCTCCTTAGTCATTTCTTTTCCAAGCTGAACAGTCCCAATCTTTCTAATCTTTCCTCCTATGGAAGCTGTTCCATACCCCTAATAATTTTTGTTGCCCTGTCTTTTTTTGAGGTGGGCCACCAGAACTGCATGCAGTATTCAAGATGTGGGAATACCATGGTTTTGTATAGTGGCATTATGATATTTTCTCTCTTATTATCTATCCCTTTCCTAATGGTTCCTAACATTCTGTTAGCTTTTTTGATTGCCGCTGAACATTGAATAGATGTTTTCAGAGGACTATCCACAGTGACTCCAAGATCTCTTTCTTGAATGGTAACAGCTAATTTAGATGCCATTATTTTGTGTGTATAATTAGGATTGTTTTCCAATATGCATTAATTTGCATTTATTTATCAACATTGAATTTCATCTGTCATTTTTTGTCCAGTCACCCAGTTTTGTGAGATCTCTTCACAGTTTGCTTTGGATTTAATTATCTTGAGTAATTTTGCATCATCTGCAGACTTTGCTACCTCACTGTTTACCTGTTTTTCCAGATCATTTATAGGAACGGAAATACAAGGTAACTGAAGTTACAACCATAAAATACCTGTAAAAAAATGTGACAGAGGATCAAATGAAAATTGAGACTTTTCAGCCTTTTATCTATACCAGGAGCAGACTCTAATTTCAATTCAATTTACCTTATAACATAGCTGCCCAAAATCTGTTCTGAAAAAAATGCTTAATTTTATCTATGTCAGTTTTAGAAACAATTCTCACAATAGGCCAGATTGTCCTTTATAGTAACAGCACACGGAGAGGAAAAAGTGCTCCAAAAATTTCTCCAGAACAGTAAAGTGTAAACAGAACTCTTTTGCTTCCTGAATTTCATGCAAAATTGCATTGAGCACAGCAGCTAGAGGCAGGAGCTTCAGTACAGGTGAATTACAGGATGTGAAAGCACTCTCACTGTGTGCTTTTAATTATAAAAGTAAATGCTATAAAAGCACCCTCATTTATGACTCTTGGTCATCCAGCACTCAACCAGTTGCCCGTAATTATAGCAATTGGCTAAGATGTGAAAGATTTTTATTATGCAAAAGATAGAGGCTGGTGGTATCAAAACAAGAAGATTGACAGACAATAGGAGTGTGGAAGATGACTGGATAATGGAAAGGCAATCCCAGGAGAGATAATAACCCATAACAATTGCAGTAAATTAGAAGTGTAGGTAAAGAAGTGCTCACCTGATGGATATTGACATTTATATGCATTACTGTGTACCACAATTAAAAGAACAGCATGTATAGCATTAATACAGATGTATCCATTAAAGTTTCTTAGCTCTGGAGATGTATCCTTATGGGGCATATGTTGTTATAAATACAGAATATGGTTATATTCAATCATAACAATTAACATTGCAATAAAATCAATAAGGATCAAATAAATGTCCGACATTTAGTGGCAAGTGTTTCATGGTGCCATTCTATGTTGGAACCTGTTTGCATTGGGATATATTCTGACTGATGTGCAGCTTTATGTCACTAAGTGACATAAAGCTGCACATCAAACAGAATATATCCCAATGCAAACAGGTTCCAACATATGCATATCATCAGTATGATGTCAATATGGTATTCATATAACAAATAGCTCATGTACAGCATTTATCATTCATCCATTTCTTACATAGCCAAAGTGCCTCAAGGAGCAACGGCTCCCAGAGCAGTACCAGTCACCAATCTCTGCTTTCATTCTCTATTCAGGCTGCTCCCCTCAAGGAGAAGGTGTTTACTGCCTCTGAAGGGTGGCCCAGTCTGCCGTACTCACAGAACCTAGCATAAAACAACACTGAGGAGCTAAGGCCATACCCAAGGATAGACTTCCCTTCTGTACTCTTGCCCCTTAGGAGCACTGCAATTAACTCCCACACAAATTGCACTCTGAAATCAGTTGAATTATGAGGGGAGAATGCTGTTGAGGGCATCTGCCCTACAGGTCCTCTCCTGTTTCCATGCCAGCCCATCCTTTCCAATCCACAGAGCCCTAACAATGTAGACATCATGATCACTGGCTTCCTCAAGCTTTCCTGGAGTACAAGTATGCACCAGAGTTGCTGCATCCTATGAATGCATCAGCTTTCCATCAATATGAGTGAAGCAAACTATTCATATTACAGAAAAGGACTCAAATCCAGTCAAATATGAAGTAATTCCCCTGACCGCGTATGTCATTTCTGCGAAAGGACGCATGTTTGCCTTAATCCAATGGGACATTTAAGATGGACTTCATGATTTCTAGTATTTACTCTGCTTCCCCTTTTAGCTATCATTTAGTTAGCTTTAAGCATTATTCCAGTGGATTTATTGATAATGTCCCCACACAACACATTCTAGATTGTATTTCAAAGGTTTTGTTTTATTTTTTTTATCGCCTCTGGCAATATTTGACTATAAAGAATTGGGTTTATATGATATGAAATCTTCCCCATGGTTGTGTTTGCCTTTAAAGTAAATATCTGGAAAGGTGAAGTGCACTCTAAACTGCAAAATGTTTAAAAAAAAATTGTTTCATTTGTTAATATTCCTAAAAATCCTCCAAGCAGTTTCAAATACCATACAGTATATTTTTCCAGACATCCCTTGCAATCTTCCTCTCAAGAACAATCTCCAATTTCTTAAGTAGACTATAGTGGAAAACATCACTACAAAGCCTATTCAAGAGGTTAGATGACTATTCAAGGTCTCTCTGGAAAAAAAAATCCATTTGAATAAGGCTGCAGCCAAAGGTTTTCCTCCAGAGTTCTCTGTATTTTCCGCAGTGAAGGGATCTTATTTTTTTCCTCCTGAAATCTGGATAAAACAAAGCCACATTGGTATATTGACTAAAAATAAACCCAAATAGAATGGAAAGTTTTGCTTACTGGCAAGGCCGGGATGCCTCACAATTTCTATGACAAAGAGACATTCCCACAATGGACTCTGATATGATTTTGGAAGACCCTTTCAGAAGCCTGAACTCTATGGTAAAAAGGAACCTGATTCATCAGAGGTTTTACTCAGTATTTATAGGAAGATTGGAGAGATTCAAAATACTCAGTCCTTTATTTAAACTCTCTGTCTGTATCTGTATGCTTGTGTAGCTGCATGTTATGGAAGCATTTACAGTATATTATTCCTAGTTTGTCCCAAAAATATTTTTTAAAAGTATAGCTATGCCTTCAGATCATACAAATGCCTTTAGAGCAGTAAAATGACCCAAGAAGTGTTATTGGCTCCTAAATATCTGGCAATCTAAGTGTACAGTTAAGGAAAATACAACTCAAATAGATCGATTTTTGGAGCAGAGTCCAGGGGTCCTGCTTTTGTGTTGTACTCTGAATGGAAGGGAGGAGGAATATTCATGCATGGAAACACATCTGAAAAGCTGAACAGACTCTTATTAAAATAAAACTTTAAGTCGCTTACACTAACTTTTCTTTGTGCTCCTTCACTTCCAAGGTCAGGGATCTCCTCTCTGTTCAGAGCGCATGTGAACCTTCATTTGCCTTGATCCCCTTTGGCACTGGGCTTTTGGAGCTGTGCAACAGTATATCCCATAAGGGTGAAAGTCCTGCAGTCGTCCTAAAGGACACAGTCACCTCCCTACATCCTCACTAGCACCTATATCTAACTTCTCTTTTTCTTCCTACCTTTAGTTTGGAACTATACCTCACCTTTTAACTTTCACTTTGAACAAAACACTCAATTTAACATTGTTTTGAACATGGGATATGAACATCTCTATAATCTAGCTGTCTAATTGAGTAGTCAGAGCCAGATTACACAGTCATGAGACAGAAGCCAAGAGTTGCCTGGGTCAGGATACCAGGGGATCAGAGGCAGGAGGCACACTGGAGATCAGACCCATAAGGCAGATGCCATGAGTCATGCCAGGTCAGGATGCCCCTGTGGAGTGGGAGGCACAAGGCACACAGTCCAAAGCAGACTGGAGCCCAGTTGTTCAGACAGCTTCCTGTTCCTGCAGCTGTCTTAAGTAGGGCCAATGAGCCAATCAGGTACTCTGGGACTCTGACAGACCTCAGAGATGGAGCCTCAAACTGGGTCAGGGCTTCATTGGTCCCAGGTAAGCAACTGTATGCAGGCTGCCAGGTGGAAGGCTGGGTGCCAAACCTCCCAGTTTCACCGGGAGACTCCCGGAATCAGACTGTATCTCCTGGAGTCTACTGAAGCCAAACCAGGAGATTTTAAGCCACTAAAAGTCCAGCGGCACAGGGGAGGTAAGGCAGGCTCCCTGCCTGCCCTGGCCCCATGCCACTCCTCAAAGCAGCTAGCACGTCCCTGTGACCCCCGTGGGGGCAGAGGGCTCTGCATGCTGCCCCCACCATGAGCACTGACTCCACAGCTCCCATTGGCCAGGAACTGAGGCCAATGGGAGCTTTGGGGGTGGTTCCTGCAGGCAGGGGCAGCGCGCAGAGACTCTCTGCCCTTGCTTACCTTGGGCAGCTCCCGGTCGGCAGCACAGTAGGGCTAAGGGAGGCTCCACCCCCACAGTTCCCATTGGCCACAGGTTCTGGCCAATGAAAGCTACGGAGTTGGTGCTTGGGGCATGGGCACCACGCAGAGACCCATGGCCCCCCCACGGGCCACAGGGACATGCCGGACACTTCCAATAGCAGCGTGGGACCAGGGCAGGCAGGGAGCCTGCCTTAGCCCGGCTGAGCTGTTGACTGGGAGCCACCCAAGATAAGTGCTGCCCGGCCAGAGCCTGCACCCCTCACCCCTTCCTGTACCCCAACCTCCTGCCCCAGCCCATAGCCCCCTCCCAAAGCCTGAACCTCACAACCCTCCTGCACCCCAACCCCTGCCCCAGCCCGGAACCCCCTCCTGCACCCAAATTCCCTTCCAGAGCCCGCACCCCACATCCCCTCCCCCAGCCCTGAGCCCCCTCCTGGAGCCTGCATCCCGCACCCACACCTTCACCCCAACCTCCTCCCCTAGCACTGAGCCCTCTCCAGCACCCAAACTCCCTCCAAGAGCTTGCACCTGGCACCTCCTCCTGCACCCCCAACCCCCCACAGCCCCCTCCCATACTCTGAACCCCTCAGCCCCAGCCCAGAGCCTGCACCTGCTCCCGCACCCCAAACCCCTATCCCAGCCCACTGGGTGGAGTGAGGGTGAAAATGGGTGGAGTAAGGGTGAAAGTGATTGAGTAATGGAGGAAGGGGGGATGGAAGAAAGGGGTGGGGGCTCGGAGAAGGGGCAGGGCAGGGAAAGAGACTCAGGGAAGGGGCGGGTCAAGGGTGTTTGGGTTTGTGTGATTAGACAGTTGGCAACCCTTGCTGGAGCGTGGCTACTCCCATGAGCCCTGCAGACTCGTGACCCACAGATCTCAACCCCAGCAACCATTTCTGAAAATAGGGCCTCATTCTCCCATGGCCCTACAGTTGCTTTCCAGCAAGCATGGAGTTAATTCCATGTTTAGAACTCAGGTATATGTTCTATTAGAATAACAAGATGGAGCTTGGAAATGAAGGACCACACAGGCCCTGAGAGAACACAAAGAATGAGCATGATCCAGTAAACAGGCCATACGACTGGGAGTCAGGAGACTACTTTCCTGTTCCCAGCTCTTCCACTGACCTTGCTTTGTGACTGGGCAAATCGCTTCACACCTCTGTGCCTCGGTTTCCTCATCTTTCCTCTGGAAAGCAATGTTTGCTCTGAAGATAAAAATCACCATACGTTACTTTGTTTTATTATTATAAACAGCTCCTTGGTAATTAGAAGCCTAGGATGGATGAATGGCTACAGGGATTCCAGATGCCTTGGGAAAAAAGAGCTCCAACACAAGATCACAGTATTGGGGTGTACCCTAACCTAGGGAGTTGTCTTGTTTGTTTTCTGGTGATGGGAAACCTTTTGGTTCTCTTGTTATAAACACCATCGTTTAACACTCCTCCACATGCACCAACACCCTCAAAAATACCTTGGAGGTAAAGACTATGCTGACTTGAGTTGTTTTTATATAAATTAATTCTCATCCAACTCTTTGCCAACCCTAACTGGTATTTCATATTTCAAATATTTTTTAACAGAAATAGTAATTTCAATCCAACAATTTAAATTAGTCATAGAAAATGTAGAGCCATATGCATTGCTGGAAGCCCTGGGTGAATGGCAATTCAACTCTATCAAATTAAACTCAATCAATGGAAGCTGATTATCTCAAGGTTATTATGTATCTATAATGTAACCCAAATCCATCAATTATATAGACTCCTTAGGGTTAAAGTGGTGTAATAAAGTGTCCTGACTCCAAGAAGATAGGTCTGAATTACCTGTCACTAGTGCCAGCACTATATAAATGGTGCATATTCTAGTATTCAGCACATATTGCTAAAGGCTCAAGTGTAGGCATATTAAAGAAGGTACTGGCAGTGATTCCCCAAGTGAAAGTAACTCCCCATAATTTGTCCGCCACAATTTAAACCTCATAGCATTACCAAGTAAAAAGATCTCTTGGGTCTCCTGTTAAAACTTATAAGCTACTGTCTGTGTAAACCATTGATTGTATCTGTTCTCAGAAAGATACTGTATTGCTATGAGAAACTTGCAAACAAGTTATTTGACTTTGTTCTTTATGCATGCTTTGTACCTAGAAACAGCATAGAAAGACCCCCACTCTCAAAGGGCAGGGAGTCTCAAATAAATTAGTACACACCCCAAAAGTGGTGGAGACAGTATGTCTGCTGATGAATGCTTGGTGTACATGAATGAATGAGCAGGGAGGTGCCAGCCTAGGAATTCAGTGACCATCAGCTGAAGGCGGCATCAAGTGGGAACGACCAGACAATACCCCCCGGAGGATAAACTGGGATCCACCCAACCATCTCAAAGGATGGGAAAAACAAGATAACATCTGACAGCACAAACATCAGAAATGTGCCATCTGCTGATTGAGTTAGCAACAGCAAGATGAAACAGTTCCCATAGACTAACATAGGAAATAATTCCTATAAGAATGGCTTCTACACACTGAGGACTTTGAGTCTGGTTCTGCAACCACCCTCCAGGAGCATCAGATGAATCTGACAAGGACTCGGCTCCACCCTCATGCCCAGGTTACCTGGCCAGTAACTTGGCATGAGCAACTTCTAGGCTGGTAACTATGACATCTATACAGAACCTGTGTGTGTGTGTGAATGAATGTGAAACTGAATGAAATGTTATAGCTATAACTGACTGCTTACTATGATTCTTTTTGTATTCACAATAAATGTGACATTTTGTCTTATCCCCTTTAAAAAGATCCTGCTGGTTTTTATTTTATTGGTATAACACAAGAGCCAGCAATAAATGTACAATAAGTATCGGTCTCTCCTGATGGTTACTCCTAACCCATGTAAATGTTTAATTCCCCTTGCAGCCTTACACTGCTGCTCAGCCCAGGCCACAATCTGAAACTGAAACTTGTGATTTGGGAATTGGTGTATATGTAAACTGAGGTCTTTCTAGTTTACTATATTTCATTATTGCAGGATACAGATTAATTTATATCCAACATTTTAAATCTCTTTTGATGTAGTCAAAGGCTTTACCCACAGCAATCAAGGCAATCACCAAGGGCTATAGTCCCATCCCCAATGGCCTACGTAATAAACAGTCAACAATTCAGATTGTTAATTTATTTGGGAGGAGAAGGGATTATTAACAATGGAATCTCTGTATAAGAATAGCTTGGCCAGAATTTTGAAGGTCTCTTCAGAAGGGAAATAGAAGTCTCAAATCTTTTTAGCCAAGTTGTAGAAGTAATGTGCTGGATTCACCACTGCTGCTATGGGCAGGTCCCAGCTGCACACCTCCTATCCCTCCCGCACCCCCTGGAAAATTACCCATGGGGAAAGCAGGAAGCTTCTGTGTCACCAACTTCCCTGGGCTAGGCAGTTTAAGAATATTTGTTGTTTTACAAAAGTATACTATGGATCTTTCATTTGTGTTCTGGGCTCTCTGTTGGCAGATGCTGCCCAGGGTATGTGGTGAATCAGTACATCTCCTACATGCCATTGCCACATCTTCCTCCCCAGGTAGCCAGCCCCACTTTCTTGCTCCAGCTGTGGGGTACTCAACAGAGTAGATTTGTGGCCACTGTGCCCTACTGCAAGTACCCGTTAGTTGGGCTTTCCTTTACCAGACGGAAGAGTGCCCACTCTTATTAGAGAGGCAAAGATCCATCATGCAGAGAAAAATTACATATACTATTCCAATAATTTTTTTAAAAAATTCTTGCCCAAATTGATGCAGTTGACAGTCTCAGTCTAAAATCATCTCATATCGCATACAATATAGTGGCTCATCTACTGTCTGTTTATTAATCCCTTCTCCCAAGCTTCAAAATCTTAGTCAGTCAGCTGGGATATTCGGGATCTCTTCAGGTATTTGATCCTGACCCTGCAAACTCTTACTCATGTTTGATAAGAATAAAACAGTCCTATTGACTTCAATTGCACTACTCACATGAGAAAGGGCTTGCAGGTGCAGGCTTTGTCTAGTCATTTAGGGAGACTGAGGTGACACTGATTATGTATAATTTTTTTTTTTAACATTTCATTTTTACTCTGATATTTTCACTCTAACGCTCTTGTTTTGTCTCCTTGTCATTCTTTAAAAAGTGTTTAAACTGTTTTTTTCAGCACGTTGTACAATGAATTTAACACCTTTCCCC
The DNA here is from genome assembly GCA_033296515.1 of Macrochelys suwanniensis. Classification (NCBI taxonomy): domain Eukaryota; kingdom Metazoa; phylum Chordata; order Testudines; family Chelydridae; genus Macrochelys; species Macrochelys suwanniensis. The sequence continues at coordinate 83,642,581 of CM065779.1, forward strand.
ATCTGGATGTCTCACTCTTTCCTCGCATGGGTTCTGGCTCCCAATCTGAGAGTGTTTAAGTAAAGATTATATGGAACAGATTTGGCCGGGATACTTTACACTTTGGAGGGCAGATGGAGGAGACATTTGTGCTTAGCATAACAGTATATATGCAAGAGGCAGCTTTTCCAGCAGCACATAACACCAGGCTGCTGGCAAGTGACAGATAGAGTTTATCCTGAAACCTCAGTGGGGATTCAAACCTGTGGCTTCTTAGCCAATGTGGAGCTTTCATTACCTTGGTGTAATGAAGCAAAGACAAGGAAAATGTGATGAGAAAAAGCTTCCCTCTCCTTCCCTTTCCCTTCTAAGTTCCAGTTTCCAATTCATTATAGATATCGATTATTCATAATGACTGATTCTATTATTTTCGTTGGGTCTGATTTGGTTTCATTGGGGCTGGCAGTTAAGCCAGCACACTGTGAGTTTTTTTCACAACATTAATAACTAACTAAATAAATAAGCAGCATATCTCCCTGACAGCAGATCACAGGGCACCCAGCATACTAACTCAGAAAACAATAGGTGAAACCATCAAGCACAATCAGATCAATTGGCAGTGGGAATCCCAATAGTCAGAATCTGTACTTTAGTTACCATGTGAAATCTGACATCAGTAGCCTAATCTCCAAGACCCCAATTCTAAAGGAAAAGGGGAGAGGATTCCTCAGCACACCGTTATTCCTGCGTGTTAGGCAACAAAATACAATCTTTGGGGAAAAATGCTGAGATAAAGTGAACCAAACTAATGGTGCAGTTAAAAAACAGAAAAAGAAATCCCCCTGACTATTAACAGCCCAGCAAGAGCCGCTGAAGCTAGGATGATGAAAGGTCTATGGTGAGCGAAAGGGACAGTGGTGAATTTCTGGTGGTTTGAGTGGCCATGGGGTTGTGGAAATCAGCAGTAAGAAATGTGGATAATGGGGCAAGCAGCTGCCTGAGGGAGGCTCAGGGGAAAAGGATTAATGACCACCGAGACCTGCTTTCCTTCCACTCCTTCCCTGAAATGCCAGACTGCTGAACCAGTTATCAATCAAGAAAGTGAAATGCATTGGTGGATTGATTGGGTTTGATACAGCGGCAGCCAGCTACACTTTTGAATACTCTTTGAAAACAATTTTTACTGTGCAATGCTGGAGAAAGCCAACAAATAATAAAGCTGTCAGAGTACTCACCAAGTGCTCATAAATACAAAAGCTGCTGTATGCTGCCTAGCAGCTGCAAATGGGAACCATTCCAAAGCTTGAAAGATTGTCAATACTTAATAGGTGCATCTGATATCAATTCTAATTTAAACTTCTGCTTCTTTTCTCCCCTCCCTCCACGCACTTTGTCTTTCTCCAGTACAAAACACACCAGAGTCTTATTAGAGAGCACTCTGCTAGCATGACTTGCTGCTTAGGGCAATGAATAGCTTTTTCAGCCCCACTCCCTTTTTCCTGTTTTTGGCAATTTTTTAAAGTCTCTTATTATATAAAGTACAACTGAAAACACAGATATGTGACAGGAAATGACATCTCACGTTCAAAGTATCACACTTAGAATTAATTTTACCTGGGGCTATGCAATAACTAATAATGGCCCAGATTCTAAGGTCCTTGTCCAGTCCTTACTGAGGCAGAATGCCCACCGAAGTCAACAGATTTTGCTTTAGTAAGGGCAGAATAAAATGTGAAGGCCAGGTTGTATTCATATGTGGACCTTACCATGCAGGGGGCTGGAAGAGCGCCTTTGAAGAGTTTTTCTGCATTCTTCCATCAACAATACAGGTTCTCTTCCCACCTCTGCCATGGAGGAAAGCTTGAAAGGCCACAAATGCCCTGAAATGTCAGGATTACTGGACAATCTGTACAGCAGTTGTGTGGTGCTGCAGTACCTCTGGCCCTTCTCCTTGGCAGTTTGGTTCAATGGAAACCTCAGTGATGGGGTTTCCCGTGATGCCTGAACCACACCCACCCACCCACCCCGAAAAGTCCTTACTGTTTATGAAAGCTGAAATGCAACACACCCTCTGAGAATTTTATATGTCTGAAGGAAATGTACTGGGGCATGGTGGGTCTATACCCTCCACCTCACCCTCCCTCTGCCTGCCACCCGCCACCCAGAGATCTCTGGTCCTAGACAGAATCCTCCACAGAGTCCAGGGGAAAGAAGGGACAGTGCTGGAGGAACCCACTAGGGGCCATGCTCCTCTTGACCTTCTGCTTACAATCAGGGAAGAATTGGTAGGGAAAGTAGAAGTGGGTGGCAACCTATGCAGCAGTGACCATGAAATGGTTGACTTTAGGATCCTGAAAAAAGGAAGAAAGAAGAGAAGCAAAATGCGGACCCAGGACTTTAGAAAAGCAGACTTTGACTCCTTTAGGGAACTGATGGGCAGAATCCCCTGGGAGGCTAATATGAGGGGGAAAGGAGTCCAGGAGAGCTGGCTGTATTTTAAATAAGCCTTATTAAAGGCACAAGAATAAACCATCCCAAAGTGCAGAAAGAATAGCAAATATGGCAGGCGACCAGCTTGGCTTAACAGTGAAATCTTCAGTGAGCTTAAACTCAAAAAGGAAGCTTACAAGAAGTGGAAATTTGGATAGATGACTAAGGAGGAGTATAAAAATATTGCTACAGCATGCAGGGGTGTAATCAGGAAGGCCAAGGCACAACTGGAGTTGCAGCTAGCAAGGGATGTGAAGGGTAACAAGAAAGGTTTCTACAGGTATGTTAGCAACAAGAAGAAGGTCAGGGAAAGTGTGGGACCCTTACTGAATGGGGGAGGCAACATAGTGACAGATGATGTGGAAAAAGCTGAAGTACTCACTGCTTTTTTTGCCTCAGTCTTCACAGACAAGGTCAGCTCCCAGACTGCTGCACTGGGCAACACAGCATGGGGAATAGGTGAGCAGCCCTCAGTGGTGACAGAACAGGTTAAGGACTATTTAGAAAAGCTACACATCACAAGTCCATGGGTCCAGATCTAACGCATCCAAGGGTGTTGAGGGAGGTGGCTGATGTGATTGAAGAGACATTGGCCATTATCTCTGGAAATTTGTGGCGATCGGGGGAGGTCCCGGACAATTGGAAAAAGGCAAATATAGTGCCCATATTTTTAAAAGGGGGAAAAGAGAACTCGGGGAACTACAGACAGGTCAGCCTCACTTCAGTCCATGGCAAAATCATGGAGAAGGTCCTCAAGGAATACATTTTGAAGCACTTGGAGGAAAGGAAGGTGATCACGACTAGTCAACATGGATTCACCAAGGGCAAGTCATGCCTGACCAACCTGATTGCCTTCTCTGATGAGATAACTGGCTCCATGGATATGGGGAAAGCAAGTGGACGTGATATACCTTGACTCTAGCAAAGCTTTTGATACGGTCTCCCACAGTATTCTTGCCAGCAAGTTAAAAAAGTATGGATTGGATGAATCAGCTATAAGGTGGATAGAAAGCTGGCTAGATTGTTGGGCTTAATGGGTAGTGATGAATGGCTCGATATCTAGCTGGCAGCCAGTATCAAGCGGAGTGCCCCAGGGGTCGGTCCTGGGGCCGGTTTTGTTCAACATCTTTATTAATTATCTGAATGATGGTATTAATTGTACCCTCAGCAAGTTCGCAGATTACACTAAACTGGGGGGAGAGGTAGATATGCTGGAGGGTAGGGATAGGGTCCAGAGTGACCTAGACAAATTGGAGGATTGGGCCAAAAGAAATCTGATTAGGTTCAACAAGGATAAGTGCAAAGCCCTGCATTTAGGAAGGAAGAATCTCATGCACCGTTACAGGCTGGGGACAGACTGGCTAAACAGCAGTTCTGCGGAAAATAACCTGGGGATTACAGTGGATGAGAAGCTGTATATGAGTCAGAAGTGTGCCCTTGTTGCCAAGAAGGCCAATGGCATATTGGGCTGTTTTAGTAGGAGCATTGCCAGCAGATTGAGGGAAGTGATTATTCCCCTCTATTCAGCACTGGTGAGGCCTCACCTGGAGTATTGCATGCAGTTTTGGGCCCCCCACTACAGAATGGATGTGGACAAACTGGAGAGAGTCCAGTGGAGGGCAACGAAAATTATTAGGGGGCTGGGGCACATGACTTACGAGGAGAGGCTGAGGGAACTGGGGTTATTTAGTTTGCAGAAGAGAAGAGTGAGGGGCGATTTGATAGCAGCCTTCAATTACCTGAAGGGGGGTTCCAAAGAGAATGGAGCTAGACTGTTCTCAGTGGTGGCAGATGACAGAACAAGGAGTAATGGTCTCAAATTGCAGTGGGGGAGATCTAGGTTGGATATTAGGAAACACTATTTCACTACGAGGGTGGTGAAGCACTGGAATGGGTTACCTCCGGAGGTGGTGGAATCTCCATCCTTAGACGTTTTTAAAGTCTGGCTTGACAAAGCGTTGGCTGGGATGATTTAGTTGGTGTTGGTCCTGCTTTGGGCAGAGGATTGGACTAGATGATCTCCTGAGGTCTCTTCCAACCCTGATTTCTATGGTTCTATGCTGCATAGGCAGCCAACTCCCCCTTTTCACATGGGAGTGGGAGATTGCTCCACAGAGGGGATCCTATTCATACAAAGGGTGCAATCTGGTCCTGAATGAGGATTTTACTAATAAAGTTTTATATGTATATAGTACTTAGCTTCAAAACCTTTATGTGCATTAACCAATCACTAGGACATGCTTTCTCATAAGTTTTGTTGCAAGCTTTTTGGAAAATCTGGCTTTGTTGTTTTCCCTCTGCCTCTGTATGCATGCACACCTGGCTCCCAGGATCCATTCTGCATCTTCCCCAGGCAGGGCCGGCTCTGGCTTTTTTGCCGCCCCAGGCAAAAAAACCAAAAAAACACGGCCGCCCATGGCCCCGCTGCCCCGGCCGGAGCGCCGGCGGGAAGAACCTCATGCCTGTGGCCCCGCTATCCCGGCCGGGGTGCGCGGCATGCCCTCAGCCCCGCTCCCCCAGCCAGGGCGCTGGCAGGGAGCGTGGCATGCCCGTGGCCCCACTGCCCCGGCCGGGGCGCCGGTGGGGAAGAGCGCTGCCCCCCGAGGCTTGCCGCCCCAGGCAGACGCTTGCTGCGCTGTGCCTGGAGGCACCCCTGGCCCCAGGATTATCTTATTCTCTCTATACCAGACAAGAAATGCCACACATAAAATAAAAATAAAGTGAGGGACACAAGTCTGCAGCAGGGTGAGCAAACTTGTTTTGCAGCACTAGATAACTAGATCTTCAGATTACTACCCTGCACTTTTTTCCTGATCTTCTCCTGATTAGATGATGGATTGGGGATTTTTGATGCCCTTTGTGTTGCCCTGCTCAAGTCGCCCAGAACAGTGAGCCACTATGTTAGCTTTGCTGTTGCTAAGCTATGAGTCAGCAACCTGACACACCAGTTTGTCTGCCTTGCTAGCAAACTCCTCAGGACACTGCCAGTCCAAGCCTTGCCTTTCAGGTAACAATCAGTGGACCCCAGTTCCCATTTTTCTGCAGTGTCCAGTCCCTCTCACTGGGCCCTCACAGATGTTATCAAGTTTGCTGCCTTCAAAGAGACAGAACACACACCAGCCTATTCGTTTTGTTGAGGATTTTACCCTTAAATTAAATGCACAGCACTGAGATGGTTTTGTAATAAAGGAAAAGTAAGTTTATTAACAAACGGGGATTTAAGTGATAAGTAAGAAGATGCAGTTATGATTACAAACAAAATAAGACATGCTTTCTAGTGGCTAAAACTCCATTTCAGCAAGTTAAAAGCTTGTTCTAAGCAGGTTCTCACCTATGGCAGTTCTCAGAGGCTTCAACCCTTTGGCTGAAGGATCCATCTTTCTCAGATTACAAGAGCTCTGGCACCTTGTTTCCATCCAGCTGTGGATAAAAAATGGCCTTTTGCTTCTGCTTCTATCTTCACAAAGATAGGTTTCAGTGTAGTAGCCGTGTTAGTCTGTGTCAGCAAAATGAAAATAAGAAAGAAAAACTTGTAGCACCTTAGAGACTAACAAATTTATTTCAGCATAAAAATATGGAACGCTTCACGAATTTGCGTGTCATCCTTGCGCAGGGGCCATGCTAATCTTCTCTGTATCGTTCCAATTTTAGTATATGTGCTGCCGAAGCGAGCAGCACATATACTAAAATTGGAACGATACAGAGAAGATTAGCATGGCCCCTGCGCAAGGATGACACGCAAATTCGTGAAGCGTTCCATATTTTTATGCTGAAATAAATTTGTTAGTCTCTAAGGTGCTACAAGTTTTTCTTTCTTATTTTCATTTATCTTCACAAAGTTCACTGACCCTGTTTCAAGTGCCAGGAAGGCTTCCTGGGGGTGCAGCCTCCATCACCCATCAGGACTGTTAAGTGGCCATTTTCCCCCACTTGCTCACCTGAGAGCTGTGTTTACCTTACCTTTAAATGCCCTTTTAATTGTCTTTGGTCTCACTTTGCATAATTTACCCTGAAGACCACAGTCAAGCTGGAGAAACAACATTCCTTTGCAAGGATTGACTGGATTTAGGTCTGGCTACCAAACCCATTTTAGGAACATATTTTAAGAACACATCTATAATTCTTTATAGTTCAACTTTACATATCTCATACAATAATATTAAAGGCCACCAGGTTATCAGTTTGCATATGACATCTTACACAACACCTTTTATATACAGATTATGACAATGTGAGTCAGGACAATGAGTGTGTCCGGTGTGATGAGAGCTATGGCATGGTGTGCTCTCTGTCAGTTGTCATTGAGGGGCTTCTTGGGTCACACCTTTATTTCAAGAAAAAAAACAGCAAAAAAATAGAGTAATTTTTATTAAAAATAACCTCATTGTTAGAATAAGTTCCATCACGCCAAGCTACCAGATGTTCTGACTGAAGCATCATCCTTATTCAATCTTACATTATGATCTGGAACATCAATTGCTAGTAGCTTTGTCTTAATAAATATGTGACGTGAAAAAATAAACCAAAGAATTTAGGATATTAAAATACACCTGACCACAAAGTTAGCTCGACCTTGACTTAAATAAAACAAAACTACAAAGACTACAAAGAATCACAGCAAATGGTTGATGAACTAGGGAAGAATGCGAAACAACAACTGAAGAAACTAGCTTAGTTTAAAACATCGTTTCGTATTTATGTGTCATTTTCCATAGAGATTTTGTTGTCCCTTAATGGCCCAGCAGTTTTTAATTTAATCCCAGCACACAGGTCCCCCAGTGAGAATCTACTATCCTTTTGTTCCCTCATGGACAGCTTCTATGTCCTATTAACTCACCACCCTGAGAAATAACCCGTTAAAAGCAGGTAACATGGCAGGAATTCTGGTCTTTCGGGTATTCAGGATTGCCTGTGTGTGTCTGGGCACTTGGTGATTCCATATCTATTATGCAAAAGGGGGAAGTTCCCTTAAGGCTTCATCCTGCTCCCATTCAATCAATGGAAAGATTCCCATTAACTTGAATAGTGCAGGATCAAGCCCTTAGTGGAAATTCCTTCCCAGGTGTTTGAGTTAGATAAAATTCCAATTCTAATCTTTATTCTCCCTAGAAACAGAATGATGAGATGCCCTCAGAACAAGTCAAAGTCCTACATATAATCCTGCATATGCTAAAAAAATAAAAGGGAACCATCTGGGCTGTCCAGACAAAGTACAGACTCTTTTAGTCCTCTAGAGACAGGAGGGCGAGCGGGGCCATGGAAGACAGATAAACTGAAAACAAGGTCCTTTTCTCTCTTTTCTCTTTGGCACTCACTTAATAAGGACCAGGGTCTTGCCTTGTGGTGCGACTAAGTCCTCTTTGCACTACTGAGGGAGATCAAAGGAGGGTTATAGCTGCCCTAACGGGGCAGCTGAGGATTTCCTTACTGTGCAGGAAAAGGCTTGTACAGACTCTGGGCTCCTCCCAACCCCAGGCACAGCCCCACATGCCTCTTCTCACCCTCCATTTACCTGCTATCAGCAAATCTCTATTGAATCTGTGGTGCCCTTCAAGCCCCTCACTCTCTGCCTGCCTCTTCAAATCTGTTCATTGCCCTGGCCTCCCAGAGACCACCTCCATGCCTCCTGCAGCCCAGCCAGCCACCCCCCCGCCCCCCCGCCGGCTCACTACGGGTATGTGTGTAGCATAGCTGGTGAGTCCAGGAGAAAGGTGGTAAGAACATTTTGAGAAACAAAATTTCAATGGAACACATTTTTTTAAATGTTCACTTCTGTTTTTCAGTGAAAACAGAAGCAGTTGATTAATCTTAGCACTGCTGATAGCTCCTATTTGCATAGTATCAGAGGGGTAGCCATGTTAGTCTGGATCTATAGAAGCGACAAAGGGTCCTGTGGCACCTTATAGACTAAGAGGTATTGAAGCATAAGCTTTCGTGGGTGAATACCCACTTCTTCGGATCCAAGCAGTGTAAATGTCCAGCTGGACATTTCCACTGCTTGCATCCGAAGAAGTGGACATTCACCCACGAAAGCTTATGCTTCAATACCTCTGTTAGTCTATAAGGTGCTACAGGACGCTTTGTCACTTCTACTATTTGCATAGTTCAAAACAGTCATTCTGATTAAAAGGAATAACTCTGTGCATTTAATTTCAAACGTGTAGAAGTAAACTGTGTGTGAGATATTGTCCAAACATGTCTTGAAAATTTGGCATATCTGGAGAGTGTGTTTGGAATTTGTTTTTCTTTTTAAGTTAGAGGGGCCCAAGGCAAAACATTTAAAAAATATATTTATGGGTTCTCTGTAAAGGTTAGCAAATATTTTATTTAAAATATCATGGGAAATTCAATTGTCTTATGAAGAGGTATTGTGCCAAATTTAAAGACTAAATTCAGTAGTTAAAGTATGAAACAGAAGGAATCTAGTCCTAATTTAAGTGCAAATCTGCAGCAAATCTATCTAGAGTTGTTACCAATGCCTCCATAATACATCCTTTTTGCAACTCTCAGCACACACACACAATGAACTGCAGTAGTAAAAAGTTACTATAACTCTTGAATACAGTTGCTTGCAAAGACTGAATTTCTGTATTTTAAGAAGAAATCCAAACGATGTTATCTTCATTGGTTTCCTCTGAATATCTTAATGGAACGATTCTGTGCCTCTTGCGGCTTGTCTACATGGTGAGGTAATGCGTTAAATGGGGGGGTGATTTCTAAAGCATGTTAGCATGTTGTGTATTAATTGATCCATGTAGACTCTGCTGGTGTGCATTAAAAGTTCTCTAGCGTGCTTCAAAGTAGTACTGTTTCAAACAACACTATATTAAAGCACACAAGGTGGGTTGACACAGACCAATTAATACATAAGATATTAGTGCACTTTACAAATCACACACCTGTACAGCTTATTACCCACCAGGTGGACAAGCTAATTTGGTTGCTAACTTCAATAGAGCTACTTCAGATTTACTGCGGTATAAATTAGCTGAATGTGTCTCCTTATTTCTTCAGTCTGTGTTTTAAGTTTTCCCTTTTAGGCTATGCTTTATGATTTGTGAAAGGAAAGTTCAGTTAGATTTGTAGAAAGACCTCTGAATGTCAAAAAAGCAAATCTTCACTCTATTTAATTTGAGTAAATTCATATTTCTTTAGCAGCTAGGAGATGTGCTAAATAATAAAAATTCTGTTGTCCTTTTCCTAAGTGGAAGCAAATTTGTGGGCCTGGCAGGCCAGTTTCCAATTTGGAACAAAAATGTATAGTGCAGTCAGGTATCTTTTAATGTAATTTGTTTTTTTACAGAATGTACACAAGACCTATTTCCCTGAACAGGGGGGGTGGCTACAATTTGCACACAGGTAATTCTCTTCTGAAGAAATTTCAAAAAAAGCCCAACTGTTCCAAGAAGCAGCTGCCTTAGGCCTCTCTCTCTTTCTCTCTCTCTCTCTCTGCAGAACTCACATATTACACAGACAGATCAAATAGCTTAAACACACTCTCTGCCGGTTTTATTCCCTCAGCCCCTTACACATGGGATGCCTCTAGTCCAAGCCTCCCTTCATAATTCATGGTGTGGAAAAGGGGGCCTAGCCATTAACCCTCTTTTTTGTATAGCTGCTCTGTGATACAAAGGAAGCTCGCAACCATCTAATAAAAAGAGCACAGCTTGATGTCTTAAAACTCAGAAAGCAAATAAAAAGAACCCATTTTTTATGTCATGGGTTTTGAGGGTCTAGCTCATGATTTTTGAAAGTTTAGGTTTGGCATCATTGCTCCATTGCAGTCTATCCAAAATGCAGTTGCTAAGATTATCTGTCTTGTTCAACCAGATCATTTCTCTTCACTCTTTGAATCCCTAACTTGTCCACCATGTGAAATGTAAGCTTCTTGAGCTTTCCATCAGGACTATGAACATTTTTGTTCCAGCTTGCGTTTGCAGATTTTTTCTTATTGGGTCCTTCCTTGCCTTCCGTGTTCCAATAACATTAGGTCAATAACCCTCTTCATTTTTTTCACTCCTATTTTTGTATATTTGCCATGGTGCCTGCTGAACATGGAACAACCTACCATTCCCGTTGAGCCAGGCTTCTACCCTCTCTTCATTCAGATTTTTCCTCAAGACCTACCTCTTCTGCAAGATTTACAAACGCTAACTCACTTTAGTCAGATACCTTCAATCAACAACATATAAATGGAAGCAAGAGAGACAGAGAGACAACATTCTAAGCTAACACCGTCTCTGGGTATCCTAATGTATTTTTTCTTATCTGAGTCTGTCTCTAAGACTTTGTCTGCACTTAACAGCTTAAGTATAAATAAATAAATAATGACTTATCAGGGAGTACAGCTTACATCACAAACTGTATAGCACAGTCTTCGTCTGGGGTTTACAATGAACTGTGAGGAAAATGGACCTGTTATGAATGAGCATTTCAGTTTTGCTGTGACAGCTAGTTATAGTGCACCATGGAAGAACTGGCAGGTACCTATGGTACATTTCATAGCTACTACACAACATTTTACTTGGGGAATCAGAGTACTTAAAACAAAAAAATACATTTTGTGGACCCCACCCATGTGAGTTAAATGGACCTCAAAGGAGTGATATAGGGGTCCAGGAACTCAGATGAGGCTGCTCTTGATGAGTTCCCTAAAAATAGGAAGAGTGGGGAAGTCTAGAGAAAAGGCACGGAATCCTTTAAAGGGGATTTCCTTTCCGCTATAAATCTCAAGGAGGCAAATGACCGTATCATTATCAGCTCAGCTCACAGCAGGTTTCTTTGCTTTGCTGGTTATTACAATTTCCACTACAGATCCTTGCCATATGACCTTGCCACAGCACCTTGAATGCTCACATAAGTTCTGGTGGTTTTTCTAGCTTCTCACAGACAGGAAGGGAATCATATTTATTCCCTTTTAGATGATTTCCTGAGGTGGGCCACATCCAGGGACAAGGTCCTAGAGGATATCTTGCAGATCAAACAGGTTCCATAAAGCCTTGATTCTCCAGTTTAAAAAAAAGAGTCAGCTCTCAGTTTTTTAGACATTTATATGGGAGTGAAGACAGATAGTGTTCTCCACAACGTATCAATACCTGTGAAGTGAAAACTCATGTTAGATAAAAGCCCCATGGAGTATTCAATGTTCTATACAACTCACAATCCAACCACTGAATCTCTTGGGGATGCTGTTCTCCTGATATGCTAGTTATACTGCAGTCAGTCAAATTCTTCATGAGGCCCTCTGGGGTTCACATGTCTCTAATTCTAGACTTATTATCATGACCACCAACAAAGAGCAAATCCTCTCAGAAGCATCTAGATCATGTCAGTGGTGAATGATGAGAGACAGATTCCAGAAAGATCTCAAAATCGCAGAATCAGATACAGATTCAAATAATTTTCTTGATCCTTTCAGAGCTCCAAAGTTTGCTCAGAATTCCGTTCCCACCTGCCCTGGAGGTGCTGAACCTTTTTGTGTGGGGGAGGGTCACTTCATGTGATTCAGCAAGGCAGTCTGATGTGAACATTTTATTAAACAGGTCCTCAAGGAATCAATTCTGAACCACTTAAAGGAGGGGAAAGTGATCAGGAACAGTCAGCATGGATTCACCAAGGGCAAGTCATGCCTGACTAACCTAATTGCCTTCTATGATGAGATAACTAGCTCTGTGGATGAGGGGAAAGCAGTGGATGTGCTATTTCTTGACTCTAGCAAAGCTTTTGATACAGTCTCCCACAGTGTTCTTGCCAGCAAGTTAAGGAAGTATGGGCTGGATGAATGGACGGTAAGGTGGATAGAAAACTGGCTGGATGGTCGTGCTCAACGGGTAGTGATCAATGGCTCCATGTCTAGTTGGCAGCCGGTATCAAGTGGAGTGCCCCAAGGGTCGGTGCTGGGGCCGGTTTTGTTCAATATCTTCATCAACGATCTGGAGGATGGTGTGGACTGCACCCTTAGCAAGTTTGCAGATGACACTAAACTGGGAGGAGTGGTTGATACGCTGGAGGGTAGGGACAGGATACAGAGGGACCTAGACAAATTAGAGGATTGGGCCAAAAGAAATCTGATGAGGTTCAACAAGGACAAGTGCAGAGTCCTGCACTTAGGACGGAAGAATCCCATGCACTGCTACAGACTAGGGACCGAATGGCTGGGCAGCAGTTCTGCAGAAAAGGACCTAGGGGTTACAGTGGACGAAAAGCTGAATATGAGTCAACAGTGTGCCCTTGTTGCCAAGAAGGCTAACGGCATTTTGGGCTGTATAAGTAGGGGCATTTCCAGCAGATCGAGGGACGTGATTATTCCCCTCTATTCGGCACTGGTGAGGCCTCATTTGGAGTACTGTGTCCAGTTTTGGGCCCCATGCTACAAGAAGGATGTGGATAAATTGGAAAGAGTCCAACGGAGGGCAACAAAAATGATTAGGGGGCTGGAGCACATGACTTATGAGGAGAGGCTGAGGGAACTGGGATTGTTTAGCCTGCAGAAGAGAAGAATGAGGGGGGATTTGATAGCTGCTTTCAACTACCTGAAAGGGGGTTCCAAAGAGGATGGATCTAGACTGTTCTCAGTGGTAGAAGATGACAGAACAAGGAGTAATGGTCTCAAGTTGCAGAGGGGGAGGTTTAGGTTGGATATTAGGAAAAACTTTTTCACTAGTAGGGTGGTGAAGCACTGGAATGGGTTACCTAGGGAGGTGGTGGAATCTCCTTCCTTAGAGGTTTTTAAGGTCAGGCTTGACAAAGCCCTGGCTGGGATGATCTAATTGGGTTTGGTCCTGCTTTGAGCAGGGGGTTGGACTAGATGACCTCCTGAGGTCCCTTCCAACCCTGAGATTCTATGATTCTATGATTCTATGAACTCTGAATAAGGTGACAGATAACTCTTGGTGATAACATTGCAGTCTGCCTTTGTCCTAACTCAAATCATTCTGAAGGCAGTTGTGGAGTCTCAATAGTTTGGATGACTAGTTCATGGAGATGTACAGGTGATGAAAATATAATGCAAGAAAAACTGATGCTACCTCAACAATAACTGTAGACTGTGATCTGCTTATGACCCACTTCACCTACAGAAATATTTTTTCACTGCTCTGTTCCCCCAAAAATCCAAAGTAAAAAGGAGATGAACATGACCCTGACCTTCCTGTATCTTTTCACTGGGCTTCTCTTCCATACAGGGCCAGATTCTGCTATCCTTACTCATGAGTAGTATGCACTGGAACAACTCACAGAGCAAGGTAAACACTGAATGCAGGTTAGAGTGACAGAATCTGGCCCATAATGTTGAAATTTTTCTCTACCTTCAAAGCACTCTATCACTCATAGAATCATAGAATCATAGAATCTCAGGGTTGGAAGGGACCTCAGGAGGTCATCTAGTCCAACCCCCTGCTCAAAGCAGGACCAAACCCAATTAGATCATCCCAGCCAGGGCTTTGTCAAGCCTGACCTTAAAAACCTCTAAGGAAGGAGATTCCACCACCTCCCTAGGTAACCCATTCCAGTGCTTCACCACCCTACTAGTGAAAAAGGTTTTCCTAAATCCAACCTAAACCTCCCCCTCTGCAACTTGAGACCATTACTCCTTGTTCTGTCATCTTCTACCACTGAGAACAGTCTAGATCCATCCTCTTTGGAACCCCCTTTTAGGTAGTTGAAAGCAGCTATCAAATCCCCCCTCATTCTTCTCTTCTGCAGGCTAAACAATCCCAGTTCCCTCAGCCTCTCCTCATAAGTCATGTGCTCCAGCCCCCTAATCATTTTTGTTGCCCTCCGTTGGACTCTTTCCAATTTATCCACATCCTTCGTGTAGCGTGGGGCCCAAAACTGGACACAGTACTCCAAATGAGGCCTCACCAGTGCCGAATAGAGGGGAATAATCACGTCCCTCGATCTGCTGGAAATGCCCCTACTTATACAGCCCAAAATGCCGTTAGCCTTCTTGGCAACAAGGGCACACTGTTGACTCATATTCAGCTTTTCGTCCACTGTAACCCCTAGGTCCTTTTCTGCAGAACTGCTGCCCAGCCATTCGGTCCCTAGTCTGTAGCAGTGCATGGGATTCTTCCGTCCTAAGTGCAGGACTCTGCACTTGTCCTTGTTGAACCTCATCAGATTTCTTTTGGCCCAATCCTCTAATTTGTCTAGGTCCCTCTGTATCCTGTCCCTACCCTCCAGCGTATCAACCACTCCTCCCAGTTTAGTGTCATCTGCAAACTTGCTAAGGGTGCAGTCCACACCATCCTTCAGATCGTTGATGAAGATATTGAACAAAACCGGCCCCAGCACCGACCCTTGGGGCACTCCACTTGATACCGGCTGCCAACTAGACATGGAGCCATTGATCACTACCCGTTGAGCACGACCATCCAGCCAGTTTTCTATCCACCTTACCGTCCATTCATCCAGCCCATACTTCCTTAACTTGCTGGCAAGAACACTGTGGGAGACTGTATCAAAAGCTTTGCTAGAGTCAAGAAATAGCACATCCACTGCTTTCCCCTCATCCACAGAGCTAGTTATCTCATCATAGAAGGCAATTAGGTTAGTCAGGCATGACTTGCCCTTGGTGAATCCATGCTGACTGTTCCTGATCACTTTCCCCTCCTTTAAGTGGTTCAGAATTGATTCCTTGAGGACCTGTTCCATGATTTTTCCAGGGACTGAGGTGAGACTGACTGGCCTGTAGTTCCCCGGATCTTCCTTCTTCCCTTTTTTAAAGATGGGCACTATATTAGCTTTTTTCCAGTCATCCGGGACCTCCCCCGATTGCCATGATTTGTCAAAGATAATGGCCAATGGCTCTGCAATCACATCGGCCAACTCCTTTAGCACCCTCGGATGCAGTGCATCCGGCCCCATGGACTTGTGTTCGTCCAGCTTTTCTAAATAGTCCTGAACTACTTCTTTCTCCACAGAGGGCTGGTCACCTCCTCCCCATACCGTGCTGCGGAGTTAAGTGTCATAGTTAAGTGTCATCGTAACAAGGGCAGTCTGTTTCTTTCCTACTGATAACAGTTCCTTTCAATTAATTAGCCTCTTAAAGTTGTTATAGATACTCCCACCTTTTCATGTTTCTCTGAATGTATAAATATCTGCTTACTGTATGTTCCATTCCATGCGTCTGATGAAGTGGGTTCTAACCCACGAAAGCTTATGCTGAAATAAATTTGTTAGTCTCTAAGGTGCCACAAGTATTTCTTTCTTATTTTCTTTTTGCTGACACAGACTAACACGGCTACTACACTGAAACCAGTCTGTGAACAGAGACCTAAATTTTCAGAAGTTACTTAGGAGCGATTTTGGGTGCCTCTGTGTTTGGATGCCCTATGTGAGGCACCTTAATGGTGCTCAGAACTTCCTGATAAGTGTCTCAAGCTGAGAAGCCAAAAACTGAGGTATCCATAATCACTGTCCCTTTTGAAAATTTAAAGGATGGCAAATGCAGGCATAAAAGTTTGGGGGAAATTGACAGGGAACAAATGCCCAGAACATTTGCAATCACAGAATAATTCTTCCATATTCAAAATGACTGACTTAAAAAAACTCTTTGGAGTATCTTCAGACATCTGCTAGGATCTTTTCAGCAGATTCTATAGAAATCTTGCCCCTTTGTGGTATCACAAATAGTAAATGCTGCACAACTGCAATGTGGCCGAACTAATTTTTCCCCCAGCAGGAATCTTCACCTTTGTATATCTTGACCTTTGTATATGTTATGTTAACATTTCCACCTTAATATTGCAGTGATATAGATTTTTGCATTTATTATATTTTATTCAAAGAAAAAGTAAGCATGTTCCATAAACAAAGCAAGTTTTCTTCCATTTTTTTAATAACTATTTAGATTTTATTAGTGTTTGAAAGGGATAATGTCAAGGCAGCATGGAGAATATGCCTAAGGTTATGCAGATAGGTTATGTAAACAGGAACAAAGAATGTACATAGGATTATACAAGAACATTATGAACTTATATTAATTACACACAGGAAGTAACACAGGGGTACTAACAATCCATTGTTTTACTATGAATAGAAAGTCAAGCAGATATTTGGTGCAGTATCAGTTTGCAAACAAGTGAAAACCATATGTGAAGGTGAACTAGTCCATAGGAGTACTGTGGAAAGGGATCTGGGGATCACAGTGGATCACAAACTAAATATTAGTCAACAATGTAGCAAAAAAAGCAAACATTCTGGGATGTATTAGCAGGAGTGTTGTAAGCAAGACACGAGAAGTAATTCTTCCTCCCTACTTTGCATTGACTAGGCCTCAACTGGAGTATTGTGTCCAGTTCTGGATGCCACATTTTAGGAAAGATATGGACAAAATGGAGAAAGTCCAGATAAAAACAACCAAAAATGATGAAAGGTCTAGAAAACATGATCTATGGGGGAAGATTGAAAAAATTGGGTTTGTTTAGTCTGGAGAAGAGAAGATGGAGGGAGAACATGATAAGAGTTTTCAAGTACATAAAAGGTTGTTAGAAGGGGCGGGGGAGGGAAAAAATTTTTAACCTCTGAAGATAGGACAAGAAACAATCTGTTTAAACTTCAGCAAGGGTGGTTTAGGTTAGATGATAGGAAAAATTTTCTGTCAGGGTAGTTAAGCACTGGAATAATTTGCCTAGGGAGGTTGTGGAGATTTTTAAGAGCTATCAGGGATGGTCTAGATAATACTTAGTCCTGCCTTGAGTGCAGAGGACTGGACTAGAAGACCTCTCAAGGTCCCTTCTAGCCCTATACCTGTATGATTCTATATATAGACTTTGATGTGTGACATCATTATATGAAAGCAGGGAGTTAACATAGCAGACATGACCATGTCAAGGTTTTCTGGAATTCCAGATTCATTTTCTCTGAGCATTTTGGGGGGGGGGATTCCAAAGTTGCGGGGGAGGGAGGAAAGGAACAGATTTTTCTTTTGTTAAGTGGTAAGTCTGCTAGCTTTCCTCAAACCTGTTTTCGGATTGCTGGATACGGTCTGTAATTTGTTCTTTGTCTTATGTTTATTGCTTTGTGTCTAGCTGTAAATGAATGACTCTTTTAAGAACTAGAACATGGTGATACATTTCCAAGCTTCTGCAGGGAAGATTTTTAATAGATGTTGCTTTGAAAGAGTGAGAGGAATTTTCCAGAATGCAATAGGTTGGATTTTCATCACACTGTGTGTTGAAGGCATTTGTGTATGTAAGACCAGATGTTTTGCATTTGAAAGCATCTCCAGAAAATGTGTGCAGAACCAGGTCATAGTTTGTAAAACACAGTGTGGGTGTTATATAGCACACAAAGTCTTATCGTGGAATTTTAGATCCTTTTGGGTGAAAGATGGCAGTTATTCTGAGCCATATAACGCAATAGGGTTTTGTTGATTTTGTTTGTTTTTAAGAAATACAGAATAACTTCTGCAGTTGGAATTGGAGCATAAGAGGAATTTTAAGTAGGCAGAACAGAATTTCCAAAGTCAGGGGGATTGTCTGGATAGACTAGTTAAAACAGGAGCTCTCAACCTGGGGTATAGCATCTCCACCCCTCCCTCCCCCACCACCACCGAAGAAGGGATCACAAACAAATGTCTGAGAGTTACAACCACCCTTGTCTATCCTATTGTAAAAGGGAAGGGGATCCCTGTTAACTCCCACCTAGATGGAAAGTAGCATTGTTGGTGTTCCTGGTATGGAAAATGGGGTAGCAGTACAAAAAGGGTTGAAAACTGCTTAGTTAAGGTATTGAACTGGGTTTCAGGAGATCTGGATCCCTACCACAAATAGACACTCATACCACTCTGAAGGCAAAGGGGCTGGAATTTGTCCATAAATTATGTTTCATCTGGAGCCAAATTGTCATAAAAATGAAATATGGAAATCTGTAAATTTATTTTCAAGACCCAGACAAAAAGATGTGGGATAGAGCTGAGCCAGCAAGATGCTAACTGCTAGATTAAGGGGGAAAACATATGAAAGAGATGTTAATTCACCCCCTACCAGCTTCCATAGGATGGAGGGATGCAAAGGCTTACAGACCCCTATTGAGTGAATATATAGGACTACCGGGATGGAGGAGGTGGGGAAGAGAGTTGGACTGGAGAAAGGAGGATGGGAAAACCTTCCAGAGCTAGTCGGGGTAGGAGACCTGAATGAGGATATAGTATCCATTGTATGGAGAACACGGGCTATTTCACTTACAGACAGACAAGTACACATGGCCAACATTCATTTGTAGAGCTGTTGGTGCAGCCTCTCCCTGATATGAGGATGGACTCTAACACCTGGGAGATTGCCTACATAATGGGACTAAGGAGACTGGGAGAGATCTGAGACTTCCGTGGGAGAGGTTTTCTCTGGCTGTTCTGACAGCAGGCGATCAGGGAAGGGATTAATTTCAAAAGATAAATGAAAAAGGAAATGTAACCTCTGTAACAGAGCTAAGAGAAGCATACTTGATTCGGTACTCATCAAATTGAATATTATACATAATATTCAGTATTATTTTAATCTGATTTCCTGTCTATTTTTAATAAATCTCATTTTTAAACAGACTCCTGTTTTATGGGTATTGTCACACTGTTCATCCCAAAAAAGAGCAAAATGCCTCAACCTCTAAGGAGAGGTAGTAAAGGGTATAGGGTGTTTGGAACCTTCATCCCTACTTGGAAGTCTCAGTCAAAGGGGCATGGACTTGAGGGGTCATCTCCCAGAAGATGTTACCTAGGGCTGACATTGGTGAGCAAAAGGGAGATGCCTAAGAACCAAGGACAATACATGAGTTGGCAGAGGTGTAGATGATAGCAATCTTATAATAACCAAGATGGAAAGCTGGACTCTGACCATGACACTTTGCATACTACTGTTGTAAAAGTGTCTTGAGATCTCGCAGGGCTTTGGTTTAATGCTTCATCCAAAAGCCAGCACCTCCAGCATCACAGTGCTCTCTAACTTGATGCTGAGGTTGGTTCAGTAGTAAAATCAGGGGGAAGAGTGCCACCTACTGAATCACCAGCAGCATTTTCTGCAGCATCTGGGATTTCCTTGGAGGTCCCAAATTCATGTTTTGATTAGTCCAAATCCTGTTTAGGATATGACCACACCCCACAGTTTTATGGCTTCAGGCACTGGTAAAGCTCCTTGTGTTATAACCAGAAGTACCAAGTGTTCCCACTCCTTTAATTTTCACATGCATAATTTTCACATAAGAGGCACTTTAATAGAGAAAGCTGTACTTGTAGCATGTTTTCTAAAACAGGAACACGATTCCACAGAACTGTCATTTCAATAAAAGTACACCTTAATGAGATACACATTTTACACGTTTTCAAAAAGATAAATATAGCATGATGTGTTCTTTTGTTTTAGGCAGGCAGAAGATTTTTTCTACTCATTAGATCTGTAGAACTACTTACCAGCCTCCAATATTTTCAACATTTCTGATAATACAAAGAGAATAATCTGTGGGTGGCACTTTCAGAAATAAAAATATAAGTAATGTTAAAAGAGGATTTTTTACATTTAAAAAGTGTTCTCCTTGTAAAATTCACTATTATTTATTACCTATTTTTGTAAGATCACATGTGCCACAGAATGTTTTTCTTGATTTTCAGGTAAAGCTCAGGAAAATAATATGTATTCTAAAGAGGAGGTCTGAATACCTACAAGAGTGCCATAACTTTACTGTATCAAAGAAGGTGGAAATGAAACATCAGTCTTCTCCCTCTCATGTCTGAAGTATTAAAAAGCTGTTTGAGCCAAGAGAGATGTTCGTTGCTTTGCCATATTCGTAATCTTTCATTTGCTTCAGATAACCATGAACTATAATGCTACTGAGTGTCCATTATTGAAAAAGCAATATTCAGTTGAGCAGACAAAAAGGAGAAATTTAACCACAAGGAGAGAGAGTTTGAATTGTATGTTCTGCTGCAGTTACTCACCTAATAAAGTACACGTCTGTGAGAGTCCAGGTCATCAATGGGAGTTACTAATAACTTGTAACAGGAGGAAAAAGCAGTATAGTTTCGCATCTTATCTTGCTCTCTCCTCTTTTGTTTGTTACTTCAACCTATTATCTATCCCTGTCATAAGCTTAGACTGCAAGCTCTGTGAGGCATGGACTGTTTGCTTTTTACATGTGTGTTGTTATTATTTATTCATCATTTGTATTACTGAAGCATCTAGGACTCCTAGTCAATGACCAGGACCCCATTGTGCTAGGTGCTGTGCAAATACAAAACGAAGACAGTGAGCAGGGAACCCAGAGTGGAAGGCCTTTGTGGAATTCATGGGAGCTGTTAGTTTTATGGGGATGTCACCCGCTTGTGCCATGGTGGGAAACAAATTCCATTTCCCCCAAGGGAATGATGCCAGAGAAATTCTACAAGAGGACTATTGCAAGGTCTCCTGTCCCATACACAGGCAACTCCGCCACAGGGGATTATCTGACCCAGAGTATCAGCTTTAACTCCAAATTGCTTTTTTTTCTCATTTTTATCACATCCTAAGCATTACATAAATGCAGTTATGAGTTTGTTTACAGCTCTATATTGGCACATCTCCTTTAAAGACCACAATTCATTGTTACCACTGCTCTTACTACACTCCAGGGAGTGATGGATTTTAAAAGGGGTGAAGGGAAAAATAAAGCATTTGTCCTGAAACTCTCTTTTTAATTATCATCCCCCTGCCATATTATAACAGTAATTATCTCTATGTTGGGCTTTGCATTCAAATGTTGTATGAAACTGATTAGAGAGAGGAAGTGGGTGAGGTAGTGTCTTTTAATGGACCAACTTCTGTTGGTGAGAGAGACAAGCTTTTGAGCTACACAGAGCGCTTTCTCAGGTCTGGGAAAGGTATGCAGAGTGTCACAGCTAAATACAAGATCAAACAGATTGTTTAGCATAAGAAGTTAGCACTTATTCTAAGAGACCATTCGAGGTGAAGTAGCCCATTAGCACTCCCCTCCCCGTATTCATAGGACAAAAAGGGAGGTGAGGTTAGTGGGTTACAGATTGTTGCAATAAGCCATAAATCCAGTGTCATTATTAAGACCATAATTTTTAGTGTCTAGCAAAAGTTATGAATTCAAGCTCCCAGGTTCATCTTTTGAAAGTGTTGTGCCGGTTTTCTTTGAGGATGCAGACTGATAGATCAGATATGGAGCGATCACTTTATGAAAAGTGTTCACCAACAGGTGATACGATATTTTTCATCTTTTATCATTTTTCCTGTGTGCGTTTGAGAGTGTAGTAATTGTCTGGTTTCACCCACATAGTTTTGATTGGGACATTTAGTGCACTGGATGAGGTACACCACATGTGATAGGCATATGTAGGTCCCATGGATGTTGAAAGCTGTTTTGTGGGTTGTGTTGATCATTGTAGCAGTGGAGATATGTCTGCAGGTTTTACATTTGTTGTTCTGGCAGGGTCTGGTGCTGCCTTGAGTTGGTGTGTCCTGGTCTGTGGGGAGCTTGTTTCTGATGAGGAGATTGGAGAGGTTGGAGCGGGGCGGGGGGGGGGGGGGGGCGTTGTTTGAAGGCCAAAAGAGGGGATTCCGGAAAGATTTCTTTCAGGATGGGTTCCCTATTGGGTATAAGTTGTAGATGTTTGATGATACCCCATATGGATTCCAGTGTGGGGTGGTAGGTGACAATGAGGGGTGTGCAGTCAGAGGGGGGTTTATTCCTGTATTGAGGCAGGTTCTCTCAGGGTATTTGGGTGTATAATAGCTGCTGTAATGGTGTGTAAATATACCTTTAATAACAATAAGTAATGCTTATGAAATTTCTCATCTTCTCATGACAGCGGTTGTAATGGAAGAAGGTAAATATGTGCCATTTTATTTTCTTGTTACAATCAGTGTTTAAATGTCCTTTCATTTAAACTGCTACACTACTCTGACCTTTCCAGTATTCTGTAATTAGACTAGCTAGCCATTTCTCTTCCGCCTCTATTTGCAGTTACACTGATTTATAGAAGATGGGTAAAATAGCTTACGAAATACAGATGAGAAGGGGCAAAGCAGTGAATCATGTTGTAATGTTCCTCATAGATCATATGGCTTACTAGAATCTTGGTATTTCATACATTATAAGCAATGCAAGTATTGATTGTAAATAAGAGTGGGAATTGGTATCAATTTCAGTAATTCTCATTTCAGGCAGATTATGATTTCATTTTCCTTATGGCGGTGGGGGTGGTTTGTATTGCAGTAGTACATAGGGGCTGTAATCATAGACCAGGGCCTCATTGTGATAGGTGCTGTGCCATCACATAATGCAAAGATTGTCCCTGCACCAAGGCACTTACAGTTTAAGAACAAGACAAAAAACAGGACGATATAACAGAGATGGGGAGCACAAGATAACAGTGAGACAATGTTGGTCAGCACCATGGGCAATGATCACAGCACAGCTACCTAACGACTGTCAAGTATTTGCAAGCATCCCAGCAAAGGAGAGCTTTAAGGATGACAATGAGGTGACTTTGCAGTTGTTAACAGTAAGTCCTCCCATGCTTTCAGGGGTGATCTGGAGAAAGCGTGCTTGTTTGAAAATTTCACCAATGGATGAAGAAGGCAGGCTGGCATCACTGGCAGAGTGGAGGTGTGTGAGGGGAAGGGGACTGCCAATGTCTCAATAATGTATGAGATATAATAGGGAGAACAAGGATAGGCTATGAAGAACCTTGAAACTAGAATTGTGGAGAGACAAGTTTTCAGAGAATTTTGATTTTTCAGAATTTGATTCATTCTAGTTAGGAACAAAATCCCAAAATTTCAAAAATTCTCCACCAAAAGGAATGGAGTTCTGACTCTGTCTGTATGGCTAGGTTGCTCCAGAGCCACACACCCTGGAAGCCCGGAGGCCCAAATCCCAGGATAGGCCACATAGCCAGCTGCCCCAGCGCTAGCTAGGTACTCTGGCACGAAACCAGGTAGGTTTCTGACAGACTCCTGCCTTGCAGACAGCATTAAGAATCCTACCTGAGTTACGTCAGAACTTTGATGGCATCAGCCCATCGCCTCATAATGTTCCAATTTCATAGAACTTGCAAATTGTGACAAACCAGTGTTTCGAAAGACTTTTTTCCAAACCAGTTCGACTTAAAAACAAAGATGAGTAGTTTGTGTTTGAGGTGGAGAAGGGGGAGCCAATGGAAGGATGCAAAGATGTGGTAATGTAGAAGAAACCATGGAACAGGAAAAAGATCTTTGCAGCAGTGTTTTGAATGGATATAAGTGGAGGAAGGTTTCACTTGTCAAGGGAAGAAAAGAGGAAGTTGCAGTAGTTAAGATGCAAGAGGAAGAGGGTCTGGGTGAGAGATTTAGCTTTGAGAATGGGAAGCAAAGTTGGATCTTAGAGATGTTAGGAAGAAGTGGCAAGATGTAAACATTGCCTGAATGTGAGGATCTAGAGAGGGGGCTGAATGAAAGATAATGCCCAGGTTTTGTATCTCTATGACAGGGAGGATGGTGATGGTGCCTTTGGTGACTTAGAAGAGGGCTTGAATGGAAAGATTAAGAGCTATGATTTGCCACAATTGAGCTGTTCATCATTATTACCTGTTTCATTGCTATTTGTTTTTTGTTAAGGGTGAATATTTAACACTGTACAAAACAGATTCAGGTGCTGAAAATAAAATGTACTCAACTTGCTATACCCCTGAAAGTTGCCTACCTCAGAGTTTTCCTTTTATCACTATTCTTGTCTGAAGAACGTATTGGTCCGTTATGCATGCAATGCTCTGGTGTACTAGCTACTATCTTGTCCTTATTTATCTCCCTCTTAAAGACTCAGTTACTCCATGATGCCTACAATAAGTTAGTCAATAATATTTGCTATCTTATGTCTTTATCGTCATTGTTTTATACGTTATGCATGCCGCAGAAGTGATGCCATAGCTAAGGTTGCAGACATGTGTCATAGGCCAATTTAATTTTGTACATTGGAGTGAGTGTTAGAAGAATTGGTTGTGTTCATTATAGGTAGTTGTAGCTGAGAAGTGAAAGGAAAAAATGGTTGTAGAGGTGTAGAGTCTGTGATTATATACAGGTGGTATGCTGTTTGGATGGTGTGACAAATATAACAATATCCTGCACAAGCCTTACTGAATTGAGTTAAACCTTATTGAATTGAGTTTAATACCTTTGGGATCTATTGTATTAAGAATCCAATTGTATATGTGTTATTGTGAGATTGTATGTAACTTCTTTAGGAGGAGGCCGTGTGCTAATGTAATTCTTCTAGTTATTAGCCCTTTGAAGCCACTTTCCGGGTTGGAGGCGGGGGGGAGGTTTCATATACCAGTTCAAACTGGATTCTCCAGGGATCAACAGACAAAGAAAGGTTTTTTTGATAAATAGCCTAGTTTTAAACTGGTTCGGGGCCTTCTTCTGAATCCAGCATATAGACAGGATCTCTGTCCACAAAGGGCCCAGTCCTTAGGAAGGGTTGGAAGGAATGGGGCCTCAGAAGGCCAAGAAGACTATGTACTAGTTCTAAGTTGAGGCTAAGAACTTGTGACCAAAACAAAGAAACTGTTTTGGGGGGTTTGAAGGACTCACCTGCTGGAACCCATATTAAAGACAGTTGTGGAGGATCTCTGATAAGTTTAATAGCATAGTTGTTGGTTCTTTATCATATTTTCTCTGTAGTCCTTTTACCTCAGGAATGAAATAGGCTTTCATAGGAAGTGGCTGTCTGATAACTTATAACTATTTGGCAATTACTCTATTAGTGAAGAGAAAGGAAGCAGGTCTGTTTAGGCAGACTGTCTTTTTCTGGGAATAAGACAGTGAAGGCAGGGGTGTATGCAACCTGGAAATACCCTCATCAGGAGAGAGTGAGATGTGTGTCTCCACCCAAGAGAGACAACAGTTGGGGCGCTGGAAGCCAAGAGGGGGTGCCCTTGCTGGACCATAGCAGGGAATGCAGGTACAGTTGCCCTGAACTTTGACAGATACTGTCAGGTACATGTTTATATCTTGAAATATCATGACCCCATGTTATAACAGAAAAAAAGTTCTGGAGACTCCCTTCCACTTAGTCAAATAAGTGAGTATAGTTGTGACTCCCAGAACCCTCTTTGTGACACTCCCCCTCCCCAGAGGTTGAGCACCCATACACTGATGGAAGCCAAATAGTGTTTTTTAAAACAAACGTGTACATACCATAGCATCTGTTACAGTTCAGGGCAACTGCACTAGTGGCAGATGAACTTCAGAAGGATTCAGCTTTAAAATTCAGTTTAGCTAAGCACCCAAAACTTTGTGTTTACCCAAAACATATCTGAACATCTTGAGTCTACAAAATTGAGAAGGAGACTCATGAGCATAGGCAATTTTTGAGTTAACTATTTACATGGTTTGGCCAAAATTACATTCAGAACAAGGTCCCCTGCCATTTTTCTAGCATTTTTGCTTTTGGTCCTGACTGGAACCAGCCCAGGAAGTGTTGTGCTGCATAGAACTGAAAAATAATGGAGAGGGATGGGGGCACTGGCTAAAGTTTTTCAAACCTTGAAGGGTTTGATAGAGGCTCAGTTTGAGATTTTGATGATGATTCAGGTCAGTTCTTTTATCCAGTCAGGTTCACCCAGCTCTACTATATCAATTTTTGCCTTCTAGTATTTCCTAACACAGTTAAGAGTTAGAGAAATAGCCACTGTTCAATAATTCTTATACAGTGATTTCTCTTCAGAGCAGTGTGGCCTTGAGAATGACATGCTTGATTAAGACACAGGAAATCTGGGTTCTATTCCCAGCTCTACTGCTGGGTGACCTTGGTCACTTCACCTCTCTGTGCCTCAATATCTCCATCTGTAAAATAGAGATAATGATATGGACCCTTTTTGTAATGCACTTTGAGATCTACTTAGGCAATAGGGCTAGATAATACAGACCTATATAAGAACTACGTACTATTAATATTATTCCTGAGCCCGCAATTCAAGTTCACATGCATGCAAACAAATAGTAATAAAATTAGCAGATGACTTCAGATTTGTTGCAAACAGGAGTGAGAATGCTATTTTCTGAAGGGAAAGGGCAATAGGAAACTGCACCTATGCTCTGAACAGCCGCAGAGAAATATGAACGCCAAGCAATTTCCCCAGAATCCTTTAGGTTTTAATGTGAGAACTTTCATTAATTAAACATGCTAAAACTGTCACACACTGCTATACTGTCTGCTCTTCCGATGATGCGGACGCCCGGATGTGTCAAATGGACAGATTACTTTGCCAGAGGCGGACAGATTCAGTCAAAAGTATTAGAAAATTAAATCCAGGCCTTGTCAAAAACAAAACAAAACTTCAGTCCTCATGACATGCCTGATGTACAGCCATACAGCACAACTGTTTTTCCCCTGGCATTTCTACTTTGGCAAAATTTTGATGCAAGGCATAAAAATATCTAAGGCAACCTTCACTTCAGGCCACAGTTGGCTGGCTTTGAGTACCTAGTATTTGTCAATTCCAAACACTAAATCTGCTCACCATAGAATGTGAGAAGATCAGAATTAGCTTTAGAAGAAAAGTTTGAGTGGGTCTGAACTTATTTATTCCTATGTCAGATTCTAGGAAACAATAATTATACTTTACTCTGTATTATCATGTTTTCAGAGGTGCCAACTTTTGCTGGCACTGGTGGGTGCTCGCACGGCCCCCCGCCCCTGCCCCGACTCCACCCCTGCCCCAAAGTCCCCGCCCAAACTCCGCCCCTCCCTGCCCCTATTGGACCCCTTCCCAAATCCCCACCCTGGCCCCGCCTCCTCCCCCCCAGCACGCCACATTCCCCCTCCACCGCCCCCCGTCCTCTCCGCTCCCTCCCAGGCTTGCCGCATGAAACAGCTGTTTTGCGGTGCAAGCGCTGGGAGGAAGGAGAAGCAGGAGGCTGCGGCACGCTCAGGGGAGGAGGCAGAGGTGGAGCAGAGGTGAGCTGGGGCAGGGGGGCGGGGAGCTGCCAGTGGGTGCTCTGCACCCACCAATTTTTCCCCATGGGTGCTCCAGCCCCAAAGCACCCACGGAGTCGGCGCCTATGCATGTTTTAATTTTTGTTCAATGTTATTATCTACCAACAGAAAACCAAATGCCTTACAAACATGCAAGAAGACAAGAGTTCCTGCCCAAAGAGTATACAATCTGAACATACAATGTAAAATAGGAGAATTAGCTATGGGAAATAATGAAAAGCAGCATGACTGAACAATGAGTTAGAGTGCTCATTCTTCTAGTGTAGAGCTGGTTGAAAATTTTCCATTTAAACAGTATTCTGACAAAATGAAATTTTTTGTGGGAAGTGTCTACTTACAAGGGAAGATTTCAACTTTTCATCAAAAAAAAAAAAAAAAAAAAAAAAAAGCCCTGAACATCTCAAAACTAAAAAGTTTGAACTTTTCAGCTAAAAATTATAAAGTTTCAATTTGGAAATCTCACAACAGTGCCTCATAGGAGTTTTAGGTCAGAAAAATGTAACTTCTTTTGCTATGGGAGATGCAACTTTTTGACCAGAAAAAAAACAAAACATGACAACTGCCAGCCAAAACCTGAAAATTTCAATTTGAAAATAGCATAGGTGTGCCTCATAGGAGTATTAGTTAAGGTGCCTCATGATCCCATATTCCTCTATGGGCTAGGCATCTCAGCCAGACTATGTGTCCTATTACGTACCACAGCAACTCAGCAAGAAGGGAGATCCTACTGCTCCATGGGAAATGTTGACCAGCAGGAAGCCTAGACCATGGAGGACACTACGTTACTAACATAGACTTTAGTGGCCTCCAAGAGGTGTCCCACAGTAATCTAACTTGACTATTCTGGTCACCCTTTTGAACTACGCTGCCCAGTGGCCAGGTACACAGGTACACACACTTCCCTTTTAAAGCCCCGCACATTTTTGAAATTTCATTTCCTGTTTGCCCAACTTGGAGAGCTCACCTAGCAACTCTACAGCATACCTTGCAACTGCCCAGCTACCTGCTGCATCTGTTCTCCTGCCTGAACTACTCAGGAGGTGTTGGATCTCCTGGGTCTGTGGGGAGAAAAGACTGTGCAGGCACAGTTCCGATCCAGCTGTAGAAATGTCAACAACTACAAGTAAATTGCTCTGGGCATGGAGGAGAAGGGCTACAAAAGGGACCAGCAGCCGTGTGCATGGAAGTCAAGGAGCTGCAGAAGGTGTACCAGAAGGCAAGAGAGGTTAACAACCACTTTGGTGCAGAGCCACAGACCTGCCACTTTTACAAAAAGCTGCATGCCATCCTCAAGGGAGACCCCCACCACCCACCCCAAAGAGCCCTGTGGATACTTTGGTGGAGCATGAGTCACAGGCTCCCACCATGAACAGCGAGGCAGTAGAAGAGGAGGAGGAGTATCAGGGACAGGCGGCCGGGGGACCCAGTGGTGCAGCAAGCCAGGACTTGTTTTTGATTGCTGGGCAGTCCCTACAGTCCAGCACAGATGAGCCTGATGCAAGAGAAGGAACCTCTGGTACATATGCAGTTGGCTTTGAAATTGCAGAGATGTGAACCCCAAAGTAGCAGGACACATCTGTTGAGTTACTCTTTTTAACTTATGCTAGAAAAAGTAATGAAACAACCAATAGAGGTAGAGTTGCTATCTGCTTGTCATTCCCCTGTAGAGTTAGGCAGCAGGGGCCCTGTGGAACAATTTGTTTATGTGCACCAGGATATCCTATGAATTCTCCGTAGACAGCTTGAGGAAACTTTTCTGGATGTAGTCCACAATCCTGTGCTGAAGATTTCTGGGGAAGGCAGCCTTATTTCCTCTGCCATGGTACAACACTTTCCTATGCCACTCATCGATTATATCAGTGAGATAAGGAGGAGAAGGAAGAAGACACAAGATGACATGTTCTAGGAGATCCTGCAAGCCTCTGCTGCTTTGGATAATGAGCATAGGGCTTGGAGGATCACCTTTGCAGACAGCATGGA
Source organism: Macrochelys suwanniensis (assembly GCA_033296515.1). Classification (NCBI taxonomy): domain Eukaryota; kingdom Metazoa; phylum Chordata; order Testudines; family Chelydridae; genus Macrochelys; species Macrochelys suwanniensis. Next base: position 83,671,999 of record CM065779.1, read on the forward strand.
CCGGGATAGAGCAGAGAGGAGAAAGGTGCAGGAAAAGGAGGGTAGCAGAAGATGCTAGTGCTTCTCACGCAGAAAACAGACATGCTGCAGACTCTTGCTGACCTAGTTGGTGTTTGTTGGTCCTGCTTTGAGCAGGGGGTCAGACTAGATGACCTCCTGAGGTCTCTTCCAACCCTAATCTTCTATGATTCTATGACCTTCAGGTTCAACAGTCCCGTGCTTGCCTCCCTCTGCAGCCCATAGAGAACTGCATTCTGGAACCTCCCTATTCCACATAGCATCCTGGCCACTGTCCTACCCCTATCATTCCACCCCAGCGGAGAGCACAAGTAATCACAGCTGAACATGCACTCACCTGTGAAAGACACGATTGGTGTATGTGTTTATGAAATGGAAATGACTGTTCTTTCCCCTTCAAAAGTTCTTTTCCCTTTATTTATTAAGTTTTATTCAGTTATAAATGAGTCTGTTTGCACAGGTATGGAATAAAAGTCTGTTTTTGGAAACTTAATTCATCTTTATTAGTTCAGAACATATGCTTGCTGGGGCTGACATCATTCACAGATAATAGCAATAGGTGCCTTTGCAATGTTATATTACTACACACACAGCATTCATTACACGGCTCATACCGGGGTGCAAAAGAGCAATGCCAGGTAAAGCACACTACAGCAACACACACTACTCTGTCTCACTATTAAAATAGTCTTTCAAAGCCTCCCTGAGCTGGATAGTTCTGTTCTGAGCTCTTCTTATAGCCTGGTATCCAGCTGCTCAAAATCAGCGGACAGCTGTTCCACCTCCATCCTCCACCCCAGCAGAAACTTTTACCCCTTTGCTTCACAGACATTATGCAGGAAACAGCAGGCAGCTATAACCACTTGGATTTTTTTTCCCGCTGAAGTCCAATTTCGTGAGTAGACAGTGCCAGCCACCTTTCAAATGGCTGAAGGCACATTCAGCTGTCATTCTTCACCTGCTCAGCCTGTAGTTGAAGCACTCCTTGGTGCTGTCAAGGTGGCCGGTGTACAGCTTCATTAGCCACAGGAGTAAGGGGGTAGACTGGGTCTCCCAGGATCACTATTAGCATTTCAACATCCCCAATGGTAATCCGCCAGTCTGGAAAGAAAGTCCCTGCTTGCAGCTTTCTGAGCAGCCCTGTTTACTTAAAGATACGTACATCATTTACTTTCCTTGACTAGCCCATGTTGATCTCAGTGAAGCATCCCCAATAATCCACCAGCGCTTGCATAACCATAGAAAAGTAGCCCTTTCTGCTGATGTACTCTGTGGCAAGGTGGTCTGGTCCCAAGCTAGATGGCACACATATCCCTATCACCCCACCACAGTGTGGGAACCCCATTGCTGAAAAAACACCCACTATGATATGCACGTTGCCCAGAATCACAGTCCTTCGTAGCCCTGCACATTTGCATCACAATAACCCCCACGGTCAATTTGCCAACTCCAAATTGATTCCCAACTGATCGGTAGCAATCGTGCATAGCAAGTTTCCAGAGCGATTGTCACCCACTTCTCCCCTGTCAGTGCAGATCTTATTTTGGTGTCTCTGCGCTGGAGGGTTGGGGCATTCCTAGATCTGCACACAGATCTAGGAACGTGGCCTTGTGCATCCAAAATTTCTGCACTCACTGCTCATCATCCCAAACCTGAATTACGATGCAATCCCACCAGTCGGTGCTTGTTTCATGGGTCCAGAACCTGCACTCCACCATCTGCAGCTGCTCTGTGAAGGCTGCCAACAACTTTAAATTATTTCTTTCTATGTCTCACAGCAATCTAGCCTCCAAGGAATCACCATGTTCCCGTGGCTCCACTGGAGACTCTGCAAATACTGCAGGATCAGGAGCCCCTGTGCTCACAATGCTCATCACAATAATGCAGAGCTGTGCAGGATCCATGCTTCTGACACAGATGGCAGACAGCCAGGAGGGACATGTGGGTCTGCAGGGATTTTGAAAAGAAGCATGAAACATTGTGGAATGCAGATGAAATTATGGTACGGAGAACACTGCATTATGTGATGTTGAAATCATATCCCCAGTCCCCCCTGCATGACCTGTTTGAGCTCATGAGGCATTGCAAAACCTTCACAAAAGATGGTGGTGAGTTCCATGGTGGAATAGCTACCCACAAAGCACTGCTCTCTGCATCGATGCACGTGCCACTAGCGAGGATGTGCACCATGGACACAAGGAGCATAGTGTGGATATGCAAAAGTAATGTAATTACTATGGCGGCTGTATGCCAATGTACTTAGGTCGACTTAATTTTGTAGTCGAGACAAGGCCTTTGCTTTTCCCACTTCAGCTGATCAACAAGGCTTTTATTTTGTTTCTTACTTTATTCTCAGCGCAATCATATGATCAGTCAGATGACCCTGGGATTTCATTCCCCAAAATTCCTGTAGGTAAAAGGCTAAGGCCCCATGACAGCTGTGCTTAGCACTTGATTGTACTTGCATGTGAAGCACTAGCATCCTATTACATACCCAGATATTTGAATATTCATCGAAACCTCGAGTCACCATAACTGTGCAAGAAATAATATAAGAACTTTTTTTTTTCATTAGATTTTTGTTCTCCCTACCATATTGGTCAGTCTAAAATGACCACAAGAGTGGACATTCTACTGTTATTTTAATACAGCCACATCCAGTAGGAACCACAATGTGCAGAAGCATAACAATGAAAATGACTTAACTTTAAAAACAAAACAAAAATGAACACTAAGTATTTTGTAATTTTTGGGGGGGAGCGGGATTTGTTGTTTTTTTCAAATCTCAATAAACGTTTTGATGCAAGTTTGGCTATAATGTTGCAGGAGTCTGGGGTCAATTCCTGATTTAGCCAGTCCAGGTCTCCTAGCTTTAATTTTGATATCACAATTTTGACACAAATTAGTGCCCTTGCTGTCAGCTTCAGCAAAAAAAGCCAAATAGGGATTTTACTAGAGATGATGGAATGTAACCTCTCTCTCTCTTACCATTGTTATTGAAAACTCACATACCCTTTAATATTTAGCTACTTCTTTACACCACACTCATCACTATGGTGTCTGAGCATGCTACATACTCATTAGAGTGGACACATAAAGCTCTGTGTATCTCTCACTCCAATCCCCAGACAGTAATTTTTTTTGGTGGTGCTGTTATGAGACAGCTAAGCCAAAGAAACCAGGTTTCGCATTTCATTCCGAGATCGCTGAGGTTTTTTGGTCATTGCATCACTATGATCTCTATGGAAGTGAGTTCACAACTGTGGTCCAGATGCCAGAAAAGCTCTGTGTCCTGAGCTCATAAGTATCACTCTAGGTTGGCCATTCCATTTTATACTATAGCAGGGATGGCCAAACTGCGACTCTTTTACAGTTAAAGTGCGGCTTGCAGAGCCCCCCACCCCCATTCTCCACCTACCAAACTGGAGCGGGGGGGGAGAATGGGGCTTCTGCCCTGCAGCAGGGTGGTGGGGCTAGTGGGGGCTTCTGCCAGAGACCACTGGTGCCTGCTGAGAGGGGGAGGACACAATTGAATGGTTTGCCCCCCCAGCCCAACAGCTTAAGTCACCCCCCCAGGTACGCCCCCCCTCCTCATCCTCAGCGGCCCCTGAGGTGCACCTGCCAGGGCTCAGGGCTTCAGCAGGAGTGGGGCTGAAGCCTCGATCTTGGGCAGGTGCCTCCTGCGGGGCTGAAGCTTCCAGGTGTTAGCTCTGCCTGGAGAGGCAGCTGCAAACAGCTGGGAACTGCAGGGAGGGGCCGTTGCTTTAGCTCTGCAGGGAGAGGCGGCAGCAAAAGCAGCAGCTCTCCCTGCAGCTCCCACCTGTTTGCTGCTGCCTCTCCCCAGGGCCGCAGCTCCCAACTTGCTGACTCCAGCAGCTACCATGCAGGGAGCACCATTTGACCCAGCAGGAACAGCAAACCCTGGCAAAAACCTGGGGGGGCATGTGACCCCACGTGTCCCTCCTACACATCACTTCTGGCTTCTGCACAGTGGGGATGGAGCTTTAGCCCTCTGGGGTGCACCTGCCAGGGCTCAGGGCTTCATCATGAGTGGGGTTGAAGCCCCAATCCTAGGCAGGTGCCTCCTACGGGACTGAAGCCCTGTTCCCCCCGCCCCCGGGCAGAAGCCCCAGTAGATGCCTCCCAGAGGGCTTAAGCCCTGATGTCCAGCAGGCACACCCCAGCTCTTGAACTTCTGAAGATTGTCGTATGCGGCTCAGAGAGACAATAAGTTTGGCCACCCCTGTTCTATAGGGATTTACCTCTTGTGGGTGGTCATGATCATGATGGGTGAAGTGATGTCTCAGGAGACTTTGCCTCTGAAGATAAGGACCAAGGCCCTGACTTAGCAAAGCACTTAAGTGCACGTTTAACTTTAAACACTTGACTATTCACCAAAGTACTTCGGCATATGCTTAAGAGCTCTGCTGAATTAGAGCCTAAAGTTTGACTCAGAACAGTATACCAAGCTATAGGTGACTCATCCTGGCTAAATTGAGACACTGGAAGAGGATATGCAAAACTTGCTGTTGTCTCCTTGTTACCCTTCAATGACTAAACAGAATTTCATTTTCCAAAACAGCAGAGTGTCACCTAATGCAAGTACTGAATTCACTTTAAAAAAAGGAGAGCAGAAATCTAGCTCTAGCCAACGCCTTCTTTCCCTTCAGTAAAGCTATACAGTAATCTTACTTTGTTTCTCAGACTCAGAATTAAAGGCTATTCGTTTCTAACATAAGGAAACCACATCACCACCTCAGGCATCTTATAAAGCCTTTGTTTGTTCTGCATGGTGAAATATGTTTGTCATAATTCAGACTGATAGATGCAATTAACATCTGTGTTGCTCTATCTAAAACTTCCACAAGGCAAAGATTTGACTCTGTAGTCTAATCTGATTTTACGTCCTATTCTCTTCTCACTTATACACCAGCATAAATCCTCCTCTCACTTCAATGGAGTTATATCAGTGTGCAACTTGTACGAGTTGAGAATCAAGCCCTCTATCTTAGTTTTGTACTTAGTTAAAATGAAGAAGTGTGTCAATACAATATCTCTCTTCCACCTCCAGCCTTTCTATCCGCACAGCTAGCATTTAATGTACATTTCAGGAACCATGGGCATGGGAAGGCATGATTTGTAGGGAGTTAGAAAGGGGAGATAAAGAGAAGGAAATTGTGCCAAACAAGCAAGATACACATATGGTACTCACAATATTCCAATTATACTGTATATATATTTACTAAACCCCTAAAAGCAGAGTGTATATGAAAGCATCTCACAGATAAGTGCTGATTGCAGAAATTAAACCTAGCAGATATTCAGTCTTATTAACCTTGCGAACAGATAGTCAAAGTTTTTAATTTGTCTTGAACATTTCCTACCATGCCTTAAGAACATAAGTTTTCATTAAGCATTATACAAATATTTATAGCTTTTTTGTTTACTCTCTGTCCCCCAATATAGCAACTATGGACAATGCAATGCAAGGAAACCCCCCATTCTACATAATGTGTAGATTCCCTTGAGCCATATGCTTTATAGAAACCTTCCAAAATTATTGCCCATGTTTTTTTCAGTTCCTGTGCATTGGGTGCATTTGAGGCTGCCTCATGGTGGCAAAATAATTTGAACTTTTTATGGGCTTCCTTTTATGGTCAGGGGGAAAAAAGAATTTGGGGACTGATTTTGAGAGCTGAATAACCACAGCTCCAGCAGAAGTAATGGGATCTGCTGTACCAGCACCTCTGAAAGTCAAGTCTTTGGCATTTAGCACAAACATTTAGCTACAGAATTTGGAGAAGATAGGTTAGATTTATTGAAACAAAGGTATAGGTTACCAACCTTAAATGTGAAATTGCTCTATTGCATTTTAATCAACTGAGTAAAGGACTCAAGGTATGCTTAGACTTTTGATTTTGCTTTCATGAAAAATTAAATAGTAAAAAATCTATTGCTCTGTTTTAGCCAAGGAGGAAGTTATCAACGTTAGGAAGTCAGCTTATTTTACACGTAGGTTTAAGACCTCTCGGCAAGTTTCAGGGACCGTGGCTGGTCACAGTAATACAACAGAGAGAATGCTATACTGTGACTTTTAAAATCACTGCTGCATTGTAAAGACTCCAATGGGACACAACACCATTGGAGGTGGCTGGAAGCATTTTGCATGCCAAAGGTTGAGAGAGTCAATATGCCACCTGGGTGCAGCAGGAGGGGATGCAAGAGCGGCTTAAATACTCCCTGTTTATAAATGCAGCATGTGCTCTCCCCCCTGCTGAACCCAGACTACCTGCAAACATGAAAGAGGAGGGTGGATCCTGCCAAGCCACCCACCACATTCTTGTGGGATGTTCAGCACCCGTGAGACAAGGTGGGGGTCTTTTATTGGTCCAGTAAAAGATATTATCTCCCCCACCTTGTGTCTCTAATATCCTGGCATCAACACAGCTACAACAACACTGCATACAGCACCAGTGAGTCATGCTGAGCATATGAGAGAGATGTGATAAATCTGTCAAGTTGCCACTGCCTTTCTTCACCTAGAGCTTTAGTTACTTGGAAAGCACATATGAGCTGATGTTATTAAGTTTGTTGTATTTGACTAAACTCTGTGCTTCTGGGAGAGGGGAATGGAAATGGAAGCTTTCTGTGAGGTCTGGAGGCCAGACCTGAATTGTCTCCTAGCTAGGATGAAAAAAAAAATAGTAAATTTGATGTGGAAAAACTGTGTTTGGAGATTTTCTGTAACTCACTTTTAAATGCCACTGGTGTTGACATGTGAAATCATTATGGGAAGGTGTGTGTTTATTTTATTTGTTCATCTTGATGGAGGTTAAGTTGTGTGGAACAGTCAAAATACAAATATTAGGTTCGACGTGGTCCATTCCATTCTCCCTGAGGTCAATGGCCAAACTTCCATTGAATTCAATGGGACCAGGATTATGATAATAGGAGAGACAAGGTGGGTGAGGGAATATATTTTATTGGACCAACTTCTATTGGTGAAAGAGACAAGTTTTCAAGCTCCACGGAGTTAGACACCAAAAATCATGGACTCAACAGAGGTTTCAGAGTGGTAGCCGTGTTAGTCTGTATCCGCAAAAAGAAGGAGGAGTACTGTGGCACCTTAGAGACTAACAAATTTATTTGGGCATAAGCTTCCGTGGGCTAGAACCCACTTCATCAGATGCATAGAGTTGAACATACAGTAGTAGGAAGATAGATAGATAGATAGATAGATAGATAGATACAGGGAACATGAAAAGATGGGGTTGTCATACCAACTCTAAGAGACTGAACAATTAAGGTGGGCTATTATCAGCAGGAGAAAAAAAATCTTGTAGTGATAATCAGGATGGCCCATTTCACACAGTTAACAAGAAGGTGTGAGCAACAGCAGGGGGAAACTTAGCATGGGGAAGTAGATATCAATTTGTGTAATGACCCAGCCACTCCCAGTCTTTATTCATGCCTAATTTAACGGTATCCAGTTTGCAAATTAATTCCAGTTCAGCAGTTTCTCGTTGTAGTCTGTTTTTGAAGCTTTTTTGTTGAAGAATTGCCACTTTTAGCTCTGTTACTAAGTGACCAGAGATATTGAAGTGTTCTCCTACTGGTTTTTGAATGTTATGATTCCTGATGTCAGATTTGTGTCCATTTATTCTTTTGCATAGAGACTTTCTGGTTTGGCCAATGTACATGGCAGAGGGGCATTGCTGGCACATGATGGCATATATCACATTGGTAGATGTGCAGGTGAACGAGCCCCTGATGGCGTGGCTGATGTGATTAGGTCCTCTCATGGTGTCACTTGAATAGATATGTGGACAGAACTGGCACCAGGCTTTGTTGCAAGGATAGGTTCCTGGGTTAGTGTTTTTATTGTGTGGTGTGTGGTTACTGGTGAGTATTTGCTTCAGGTTGGGGGGGCTGTCTGTAAGTGAGGACTGGCCTGTCTCCCAAGATCTGTGAGAGTGAGGGATCGTCCTTCAGGATAGGTTGTAGATCTCTGATGATGCACTGGAGAGGTTTTAGCTGGGGGCTAAAGGTGACGGCTAATGGCGTTCTGTTACTTTCTTTGTTGGGCCTGTCCTGTAATAAGTGACTTCTGGGTACTATTCTGGCTCTGTCAATCTATTTCTTCACTTCAGCAGGTGGGTATTGTAGTTTTAAGAATGCTTGATAGAGATCTTGTAGGTGTTTGTCTCTGTCTGAGGGATTGGAGCAAATGCGGTTGTATCTTAGATCTTGGCTGTAGACAATGGATCATGTGATGTGTCCTGGATGGAAGCTGGAGGCATGTAAGTAAGTATAGTGGTCAGTAGGTTTCCGGTAAAGGGTGGTGTTTATGTGACCATTGCTTATTAGCACTGTAATGTCCAGGAAGTGGATCGCTTGTGTGGATTGGTCAGGCTGAGGTTGATGGTGGGATGGAAATTGTTGAAATCATGGTGGAATGCCTCAAGGGCTTCTTTTCCATGGGTCCAGATGATGAAGATGTCATCAATGTAGCGCAAATAGAGTAGGGGCATTAGGGGACGAGAGCTGAGGAAGCGTTGTTCTAAGTCAGCCATAAAAGTGTTGGCATACTGTGGGGCCATGTAGATACCCATAGCAGTGCCGCTGACTTGAAGGTATAGATTGTCCCCAAATGTGAAATAGTTGTGGCTGAGGACAAAGTCACAAAGTTCAGCGACCAGGTTTGACAGACCCAGAAGTCACCTACTACAGGACAGGCCCAACAAAGAAAGGGCAGAGAAGAAAGATGCTCACTACTCCACATATTATTCTAATATTGTTGATGAGTTGAAATGTGAAGTAAATCAGAAAAAAAAAGGAATTACATAAGCAGCACCTTGAAATCTATAGATGAAATGCCTTAAAAAATATTACTAATTATTATTATATTATTACTATTCAGATCAGTCAGCATATCTAAGGCAATAGATGCAGTCAAGAGAAATTTAAAAAGGACAAAAACATTTTTTTAAAATAGAAGTCTTCAATAGAACTATCTTTTGACCTGTAAGACTTGTCTTTTTTTCGCCAACATTTTGACAATCAATCAGTCCAAACTTGCTCACACAGAAGTACAATATGTTTTGAGATACGTTCATTAAGTCCTACTGTGAGATTGTTTTGGTGTGTATTCAGGAGCAAGAATAAACATCTTTAACCATTTTAAATGATTTAATTAATGAAACTTGATTTAGTACTGAGTGGAGCGCAGGATCTGGTCCAAGAGATAACTATAACAGGACCACTTGGAAATAGTGACCATAATATAATAACATTTAACATTCCTGTGGTGCTAAGAACACATCAACAGCCCAACACAGTGGCATTTAATTTCAAAAAGGGCAACTATGCAAAAATGAGGGGGTTAGTTAAGCAGAAATTAAAAGGTAACGTGACTAAAGTGAAATCCCTGCAAGCTGCATGGAAACTCTTCAAAGACACCATAATAGAGGCCCAACTTAAATGTATACCCCAAATTAAAAAACAAAGTAAAAGAACTAGAAAAGAGCCACTGTGGCTTAAAAACCATGTAAAAGAAGCAGTGAAAGATAAAAAGGCATCTTTTAAAAAGTGGAAGTCAAATCCTAGTGAGGTAACTAGAGAAGAGCATAAACGCTGCCAAATTAAGTGTAAAAATGTAATTAGAAAAGCCAAAATGGAGTTTGAAGAACAGCTAGCCAAAAACTCAAAAGCTAATAACAAAACATTTTTTAAATACGTCAGAAGCAGGAAGCCTGCTAAACAACCAGTGGGGCCCCTGGACGATAGAGATACAAAAGGAGCACTTACAGATGATAAAGTCATTGCGGAGAAACTAAACGAATTCTTTGCTTCGGTCTTCATGGCTGAGGACGTTGGGGAGATTCCCCAACCTGAGCTGACTTTTGTAGGTAACAAATCTGAGGAATTGTCACAGATTGAAGTGTCAGTAGAGGAGGTTTTGGAACTAATTGATAAACTTAACTGTAACAAGTCAACGGGACCAGATGGCATTCACCCAAGAGTTCTGAAAGAACTCAAATGTGAAATTGCGGAACTATTAACTAGGGTTTGTAACCCGTCTTTTAAATCGGCTTCTGTACCCAATGACTGGAAGATAGCTAATGTAACGCCAATATTTAAAAAGGGCTCTAGAGGTGATCCCGGCAATTACAGACCGGTAAGTCTAACATCCGTACCGGGCAAATTAGTTGAAACAATAGTAAAGAATAAAATTGTCAGGCACATAGAAGAACATAAATTGTTGGGCAAAAGTCAACATGGTTTCTGTAAAGGGAAATCATGCCTTACTAATCTATTGGAGTTCTTAGAAGGGGTCAACAAACATGTGGACAAGGGCGATCCAGTAGACATAGTGTACTTAGATTTCCAGAAAGCCTTTGACAAAGTCCCTCACCAAAGGCTCTTGCGTAAATTAAGTTGCCATGGGATAATAGGGAAGATCCTTTCATGGATTGAGACCTGGTTAAAAAACAGGGAACAAAGGGTAGGAATAAATGGTAAATTTTCACAATGGAGAGAGGTAACTAGTGGTGTTCCCCAAGTGTCAGTCCTAGGACCAATCCTATTCAACTTATTCATAAATGATTTGGAAGAAGGGGAAAACAGTGAGGTGGCAAAGTTTGCAGATGATACTAAGCTGCTCAAGATAGTTAAGACCAAAGCAGACTGTGAAGAACTACAAAAAGATCTCACAAAACTAAATGATTGGGCAATAAAATGGCAAATGAAATTTAATGTGGATAAATGTAAAGTAATGCACATTGGAAAAAACAACCCCAACTATACACACAATATGATGGGGGCTAATTTAGCTACAACTAATCAGTTAATATTTTTGTGTTTGCCAATGTGGATAGGAAATAACTTTGCTCAATAAAACTGCTTTCTAAATTTGTCCTTGAAAGAAGATACTGTTGTCTCTACCTATGGTAAACAGAAATTAAAAGGTACAGCACCAAAAGTAAAATCCCTGCAAACTGCATGGAAACTTTTAAAGACACCACTACAGAAGCTCAACTTAAATGTATATCTCAAATTAAAAAACATAGTAAGAGAACCAAAAAAGATCCACCGTGGCTAAACAACAATGTAAAAGAATCAGTGAGAGGCAAAAAGGCATCCTTTAAAAAGTGGAAGTTAAATACTAGTGAGGAAAATAGAAAGGAGCATAAACTCTGGCAAATGAAGTATAAAAATATAATTAGGAAGGCCAAAAAAGAATTTCAAGTACAGCTAGTCAAGGACTCAAAACGTAATAGCAAAAAAAAAAATATATTAAGTACATCAGAAGCAGGAAGCTTCAAACAACCAATGGGGCCACTGGACGATTGAGATGCTAAAGGAGCACTCAAGGACAATAAGGCCATTGTGGAGAAACTAAATGAATTCATTGCATCGGTCTTCATAGTTGAGGATGTGAGGGAGATTCCAAAACCTGAGCCATTTTATTTAGGTGACAAACAATGTTCCCTCTAATTTTTGACAGGCCATGTGCGCAAAAAATTTCTTCTGTGCAAATTGTTGTGCTTCTGTGCAAATTTTTGTGCGCGCAGTGTTTCACCATGTGCGCAGGGTTTAGGATCTGTGTGCGCGCACACGCGCACAGCTTAGAGGGAACAGTGGTGACAAATCTGAGGAACTGTCCCAGATCGAGGGGTCATTAGAGGAGTTTTTAGAACAAATTAATACACAAATTAATACACTAAACAGTAATAAGTCACCAAGACCAGATGGTATTCACCCAAGAGTTCTGAAGGAAATCGAATGTGCAATTGCAGGACTACTAACTGTAGTCTGTAACCTATCATTTAAATCAGCTTCTGTACCAAATAACTGGAGGATAACTAATGTGGCACCAATTTTTAAAAAGGGCTCCAATTACAGGCCAGTAAACCTGACTTCAGTACTGGGCAAACTGTTTGAAACTATAGTAAAGAACAAAATTGTCAGACATATAGACGAACATAATTTGTTGAGGAAGAGTCAACATGGTTTTTGTAAAGGGAAATCATGCCTCACCAATCTAGTAGAATTCTTTGAGGGGGTGTAACGATGCTGGCTTTGGTGAGATCCAACTGAGAGTACCAATTTAGGACAAATTGCTTAAAGCAGGGTAGTTACAGCTTGAGGCTGGGGTTCCTTTGCACACCAAGGCAAACCAAACCAGTCAAACAGAGAAGACCACGGTTTTGCCCCTCTGGCTAACCATAAGTCACACAAGCAATTCCCTTAGACACTCCAGTTTCCCAGTATCACCACAAGTGTCACTCATTATGGGAATTAATGGTTATGAAAACCAACACCCCAGTTAAAGAAAAAAGGTTCTCCCGATCCCAAAGGACCAAGCCCCAGACCCAGGTCAATATACAAATCAGATGCTACCCACAAATCACGCTGTTGCCAATCCTTTGGAATCTAAAATCTAAAGGTTTATTCATAAAAGGAAAAAGATATAGATGGAAGCTAGAATTGGTTAAATGGAATCAATTACATACAGTAATGGCAAAGTTCTTGGTTCAGGCTTGTAGCAGTAATGAAACAAACTGCAGGTTCAAATCAAGTCTCTGGAGTACCTCCACAGCTGAGATGGGTCATTCAGTCCTTTGTTCAGAGCTTCAGTTTGTAGCAAAGTTCCTCCAGAGGCAAGAAGCAGAACTGAAAACAAGATGGAGGTGAGGCAGCTGCCTTTTATAGTCTCTTCCAGGTGTATGGACACCTCTTTGTTCTTACTGTGGAAAATTACAGCAAAATGGAGTTTGGAGTCACATGGGCAAGTTACATATCCATCATGACTCAGTTTTTACAGGCGGCAGCCATTGCTTACATGCTATCTTGAACCTTCCCAGGAAGAATTCTTATGTAGATTGGAGTCTCCCAAGGTTCATTTTCCGTTAAGTATTTCTTGATTGGGCACTTACTGAGAATAGTCCCTTCTCAAGAATCTGACCAAATGCTTCACTGAGGCTTTTTAGAATCAACACACATTGAGATACAAGGACATAGCCAATATTCACAACTTTAACTACAAAATTGATACACCCATACAGATAGTATAATCATAATCAGCAAATCAAAACCTTTTCTTAGGCACCTTATTTGATCCCCTTTATACAAGATTTCATGCCACTACAGGACCTTGGTTGCAACAATGATCTATACGGTTCCGGGTTATGTCAGTAATGTCACAGAGGGTCAACAAGCATGTGTACAAGGGGGATCCAGTGGATATAGTGTATTTAGATTTTCAGAAAGCCTTTGACAAAGTCCCTCTGTCAGGGTTCCCTCCCCACTCTAAACTCTAGGGTAAAGACGTGGGGACCCGCATTCAGAGCCCCTAAACTTATTTTTACCAGCTTAGGTTAAACCCCCCAAGGTACAAAATTCCCTGCACCCCAAGAAATGCTTCTCGCTGCCACCATCAAATGTCTAACAGGAATCCAGGAAAGGAATCACTTGAACTTCCCTCCCCCCCAAAATACCCCCTCCAGCCGTACACCCCCTTTCCTGGGAAAGCTTGAGAACAATCTCCCAACCAATTGGTTACACAGTGATCTAAAAACCCACCCCCTGGGTTTTAACACCATAGAAAACAGTCAGCTTCTTAAAAGAAGGATTTTATTAAAAATAAAGAAGGTAAAATCATCTCTGTAAAATCAGGATGGTAACTATTTCACAGGGCACTATATTTCCAAACTCAGAGAGATTTCCCCCTCTGGACAAAACCTTAACGTTACAGAAAACCATGAATAACCCCCTCCCTTTCTAACACAGGGGATACACCAAGCAAAAATAAACAGAAATCTATACGCTATGCTATCTAAACTTACTTCAGAAAAGGGAGGTTTGATTTTCTGCAGGTTCCTTCTGTCTTCCAAGATCACTCTCTCTCAGACAAAGACACACACTAAAAACTTCCCCCCTCCCAAAGTTTGAAAGTATCTTGTCCCCTTATTGGTCAGATGCCAGCCAGGTCAGGTGTCAGTCTGGCTACCTGCATTTCTTAACCCTTTATTGGAAAGAGGATTTTATAGCACTGCATCAGACCCTCTCCCCCTTCCCTTCATATTTATGACACGGCCCCCAAATCACCGATAGTGTGAAACACTGGCTGTGATTTCTTCCTGGAGCTCTAAAAGAAAACAAAGTAATAAGACACATGAATCTCCAAATATACTAATAACTGGATAAAGACTAAACAATATTGTCCACATTGCAAGGACGATTTTAACCAGTTGGTTCGGGGAAACTTTCACGGGAGAGTGCATCAGCCACTTTGTTAGAAGCTCCTGAAATGTGTTGTATTTCAAAATCAAAATCTTGGAGAGCCAAACTCCATCGAAGGAGTTTTTTGTTATTTCCCTTGGCGGTATTAAGCCACTGTAGTGCAGCATGGTCGGTTTGCAGGTGGAAACGCCGTCCCCAAATGTATGGGCGTAGCTTTTCCAGAGCGTAGACAATGGCGTAACATTCCTTCTCACTGATTGACCAGTGGTTTTCCCTCTCAGACAGCTTCTTGCTGAGAAACACGACAGGATGGAATTCTTGATCTGGTCCTTCCTGCATTAAGACTGCTCCCACACCACGCTCGGACGCATCTGTGGTTACTAGGAACGGTTTATCAAAGTCCGGGGCCCTTAGCACAGGGTCAGACATGAGTGTTGCTTTAAGCTGGTTAAAGGTCTTCCGACACTCATCAGTCCACTGAACCGCATTTGGCTGGCTCTTTCTGGTTAGGTCAGTTAGAGGGGCGGCGATTTGGCTGTAGTGCGGTACAAATCGCCTGTAATATCCGGCCAAGCCTAAGAAAGATTGGACCTGTTTCTTTGACTTTGGGACAGGCCACTTTTGGATAGTCTCCACCTTGGCCTGTAGGGGGTTAATAGTTCCTTGACCCACCTGGTGTCCAAGGTAAGTCACTCTGTTGAGGCCTATTTGACACTTTTTAGCCTTAACAGTTAGTCCTGCCTCTCGTATGCGCTCGAAGACCTTCTGGAGATGCTCCAGGTGTTCGGCCCATGAGTCAGAAAATATGGCCACATCATCAAGATAGGCAACTGCCGAGTCTCCCAATCCCGCTAGGAGACTATCTACCAGTTTCTGGAATGTGGCAGGTGCATTCCGCAGCCCGAAAGGGAGCACATTAAATTCATACAGCCCGACATGGGTGATGAAGGCTGACTTTTCCTTGGCGGATTCATCTAGCGGCACCTGCCAGTACCCCTTGGTTAAGTCTAAGGTGGAGATGAACTGGGCACGTCCCAGTTTCTCCAATAGTTCATCTGTGCGAGGCATTGGATAGTTGTCTGGGCAAGTCACAGCATTTAGCGTACGGTAGTCCACGCAAAAGCGTATTTCCCCATCTGGTTTGGGGACTAGAACCACGGGAGAGGCCCATGCACTGCTAGAGGGACGGATTATACCCATCTGTAGCATGTCTTGAACCTCCCGTTCTATAGCAGTTTTGGCGTGAGGAGCCACTCGGTAAGGTCGGGCTCTAATTGGGTGGGCATTACCTGTGTCAATGGAGTGGTATGCCCGTTCGGTCAGTCCTGGGGTGGCTGAGAACATCGGTGCAAATTTAGTGCACAGCTCCTGGATTTGCTGGCGCTGCATACGTCCAAGGGTCATTGAGAGGTTCACCTCTTCCACGCCACCATCATTTTTCCCTTCATAGTAGACACCTTCAGGCCACTCAGCGTCTTCTGCTCCCTGGGCAGTAAACTGACAAACCTTCAATTCTCGGGGGAAAAAAGGCTTTAGAGAATTAACGTGGTACACTTTAGGCTTGAGAGTTGTGGTGGGGAATGCTATGAGATAGTTCACAGCTCCCAGGCGTTCTTGGACCGTAAATGGCCCTTCCCATGACGCTTCCATTTTATGGGCCTGGAGCGCCTTCAAGACCATGACTTGGTCCCCTACTTTAAAGGAACGCTCTCTGGCATGTTTATCATACCAGGCCTTTTGCTCTTCCTGAGCCCCTTTTAGGTTTTCTCTAGCAAGGGCTAAAGAGTCTCGGAGGGTGGTTTGTAGGTTGCTTACAAAGTCCAGAATGTTAGTTCCCGAAGAAGGCGTAAACCCTTCCCATTGCTGTTTCACCAGCTGTAATGGCCCTTTAACCTCGCGGCCATACACAAGTTCAAATGGTGAAAACCCTAAACTGGGATGTGGTACAGCCCTGTAGGCAAAGAGCAACTGCTGTAACACTAGGTCCCAGTCGTTGGAGTGCTGGTTTACGAATTTACGTATCATGGCTCCCAAAGTTCCATTAAACTTCTCCACCAGACCATTTGTTTGATGGTGGTAAGGGGTGGCAACCAAGTGGTTCACCCCATGAGCTTCCCACAGGCTTTTCATGCTCCCTGCCAGGAAATTAGTTCCTGAATCAGTAAGGATGTCGGCGGGCCAACCTACCCTGGCAAAAATCTCTGTTAATGCCTGGCATACACTTTTAGCCCGGGTGTTGCTCAGAGCTACTGCTTCTGGCCATCGGGTGGCAAAATCCATGAAAGTCAGTATGTACTGCTTTCCTCTGGGTGTCTTTTTCGGAAAAGGACCCAGAATATCCACAGCTACCCGCTGAAATGGAACTTCAATTATGGGGAGTGGCTGGAGAGGGGCTTTGACCTGGTCTTGGGGATTTCCCACTCTTTGGCACACCTCACAAGACCGGACATAGGTAGAAACATCCTTGCCCATTCCCTCCCAAACGGTCTTTGGTTCTGTTCACCCCAGCATGACCACTAGGATGATCATGGGCTAAGCTCAAGAGCTTTAGCCGGTACTTAGTCGGAACCACCAACTGTCTCTGAGGACGCCGGTCTTCCTGGTATCCACCAGAAAGAGTCTCCTTATATAGAAGTCCTTTTTCTATAACAAACCGGGATCGATTAGAAGAGCTGAGAGGCAGTGGGGTGCTCCGTCCCACTGTCCAAGCTCTCTGTAGGCTTTCATCTGCTTCCTGCTCGGCTTGGAACTGTTCCCTAGATGCTGGAGACATCAGTTCCTCACTGGGTTGTGGACCTGGGCTGGGTCCCTCTGGAAGCGATGCAGGTGATGGGTTTGTTTCCGTTGACTGTGAACCGCTCTCCGCTGGTGCACAATGTGGTAATTCAGGCTCTGGCTGAGCCTCTTGTATTGAGTTATCGGTTGCTGCTGCCATTGCAGGCTCGGTGGTGCCCTCGGGTGTTGGCACTGTAGATGGGGTTGCAAGCGCTGGACTCAGTGCTGGCAATGGTTCTGGTGCTGGTTGCTTTGCCAGTTCCGGTTCCGAGACGGGTTTCTGCGACTGGATCTATGACGGCTGTTGCAGTCGTTGGCAGGGTATCCGGTTCCACCACCTCTATCCGGGTCTCTGGTAGTACAGATGGGGTTCTGGTGGAAGTCTCAGGAACAGAGCTAGGTGTGACAGCTTGCTTAGCCTGGCTGCGGGTGACCATTCCCACCCTCTTGGCTAGCTTCACACAATTGGTCAAGTCTTCCCCCAGCAACATGGGAATGGGATAATCATCATAGACTGCAAAAGTCTAATTTCCTGACCAGCCCTTGTACTGGACAGGCAACACGGCTGTAGGTAAATCAAAAGAGTTGGACTTGAAGGGTTGAATTGTCACTTGCGCCTCTGGGTTGATTAAGCTGGGGTCCACTAAGGATTTGTGGATAGCCGACACTTGTGCTCCGGTGTCCCTCCACGCTGTAACCTTTTTTCTGCCCACACTCACCGTTTCCCTTCGTTCCAAGGGTATCTGGGAGGCATCTGGGCCTGAGGACCTTTGGTGTGACCCCGGTGCAATGAACTGTATTCTGTTGGGGTTCTTGGGGCAGTTGGCCTTCACATGCCCCAATTCGTTACATTTGAAACATCGCCCAGCTGACTGGTCAGTGGGGCGAGGTGGGTTGCTGGAGAATGGGGTGGTAGGGCAATAAGGGGTCTGGGTTTTTCCTTGTGGGGCCTTGGGCTGCTCCTGGTCAGGGGGTGTGGTCTCGGGTTTTCCTTTCTGATATCTCCCCAAACTATGACCAGGGTTGTTCCTCTCTGCTTCCTGCACCCCTTGTGTGCCAAATTTCCTTGCCCCTCTGCTGATCTGGGACTGTTCGTATTGATCAGCATAAGCAGCAAGGCTGTCTGCTGAGTCCATTTTCTTATCCCATAAACACTGTCTTATATCATCCTTGGACATATTCAGGAATTGTTCCTGAGCCATCAAATCACACACTCCTTCAAAGCTAGTAACATTCCTTCCCTTGACCCATTTTTTTAACAGCTCCTTTATCCGGTTTACATAAGCTACATTACTTAGTCCAGGCCCTCGGATAAGGGTTCGAAATTTTACTCGGTAAGTTTCAGGTGTAACTTGAAATTGTTTTAAAACCAAATCCTTGAATTTCTCATAGTCAGAAGCCTCATCAATAGGCATGTCATTGAATATGTCCAGAGCACTTCCAGTCAACTTGGCTACCAATAGGGTCATTTTGTGATCATCAGGAATGTGATGGAGATTGCATAGTCTCTCAAAGGTGAGAAAATATTCAGCAATATCACGGGATTCATCATACGGTGGACATAGTCGCTCCCATTTGTGGGTTGTTGGGGAAGGATTATTAGTGTTATCCGGTAGATTCCGCTCCACCCTGGTCTTCTCCATCTCTAGGGCATGCTTCCTCTCTCTCTCCTTCTCCTCCTCAGCATGCTTCCTCTCATCCTCAGCATGCTTCCTCTCTCTCTCCTTCTCCTCCTCAGCATGCTTCCTCTCTTCCTCAGCATGTTTCCTCTCTCTTTCTCTCTCTTCCATCTCCATCTGTTTAAGTTGTAGCAGTCTTGCATGTTTCTTCTCCTCCTCATCAGCTTGTAGCCGGGCTATCTCAAGTTTAATAGCTGCTTCACTGGCAGTCATCTTAGCCTTTGTTTTTAATCTGTCTTAACCCGATAGAGTTAGAAAAGAAAAAAAAACTTGCTTGGGTATTCCCTGTAGGGGTTAACTACCTGCTTTCATATGTAGATACTCTAGCTCCTAGCAGCTTAACCCCTCCCCACTCCCTGCTTCCAGCAGCACAGGGAAGAGTCAGAGAGAAGAAAAAAAAATTCTAAACTCCCTGTGTCTGGTTCAAAAAAAATCTCTGGTTCAATATATCCCACCGCTCTGCCACCATGTCAGGGTTCCCTCCCCACTCTAAACTCTAGGGTAAAGACGTGGGGACCCGCATTCAGAGCCCCTAAACTTATTTTTACCAGCTTAGGTTAAACCCCCCAAGGTACAAAATTCCCTGCACCCCAAGAAATGCTTCTCGCTGCCACCATCAAATGTCTAACAGGAATCCAGGAAAGGAATCACTTGAACTTCCCTCCCCCCCCAAAATACCCCCTCCAGCCGTACACCCCCTTTCCTGGGGAAGCTTGAGAACAATCTCCCGACCAATTGGTTACACAGTGATCTAAAAACCCACCCCCTGGGTTTTAACACCATAGAAAACAGTCAGCTTCTTAAAAGAAGGATTTTATTAAAAATAAAGAAGGTAAAATCATCTCTGTAAAATCAGGATGGTAACTATTTCACAGGGCACTATATTTCCAAACTCAGAGAGATTTCCCCCTCTGGACAAAACCTTAACGTTACAGAAAACCATGAATAACCCCCTCCCTTTCTAACACAGGGGATACACCAAGCAAAAATAAACAGAAATCTATACGCTATGCTATCTAAACTTACTTCAGAAAAGGGAGGTTTGATTTTCTGCAGGTTCCTTCTGTCTTCCAAGATCACTCTCTCTCAGACAAAGACACACACTAAAAACTTCCCCCCTCCCAAAGTTTGAAAGTATCTTGTCCCCTTATTGGTCAGATGCCAGCCAGGTCAGGTGTCAGTCTGGCTACCTGCATTTCTTAACCCTTTATTGGAAAGAGGATTTTATAGCACTGCATCAGACCCTCTCCCCCTTCCCTTCATATTTATGACACCCTCAACAAAGGCTCTCAAGCAAAGTCATGGGATAAGAGGGAAAGTCCTCTCATGGATGGGTAACTGGTTAGAAGATAGGAAACAAAGGGTACAAATAAAAGGTCAGTTTTCAGAATGGAGAGAGGTAAATAGTAGTGTCCCTCAGGGGTCTGTACTGGGCCCAGTCCTATTTTACATATTCATAAATGATCTGGAAAAAGGGGTAAACAGTGAGGTGGCAAAATTTGCAGATGATACAAAACTACTCAAGATAGTTAAGTCCCAGACTGACTGTAAAGAGCTACTGTGTGACTTCACAACAAAATGGCAGATGAAATTCAGTGTTCATAAATGCAAAGTAATGCACACTGGAAAACACAATTCCAACTATACATATAAAATGATGGGGTCTAAATTAGCTGTTACCACTCAAGAAAGAGATCTTGGACTCATTGTGAATAGTTCTCCGAAACCATCCACTCAATGTGCAGCAGCAGTCAAAAAAAGCAAACAGAATGTTGGGCATCATTTAGAAAAGGATAGATAAGAAGACAGAAAATATCATATTGCCTCTATATAGATCCATAGCATGCCTACATCTTAAATACTGCATGCAGATGTGGTCACCCCATCTCAAAAAAGATACATTGATATTGGAAAAGGTTCAGAAAAGGGCAACAAAAATGATTGGGCATGGAACGGCTGCCATATGAGGAGAGATTAATAAAAGTGGGACTTTTCAGCTTGGAAAAGAGACGACTAAGGGGGGATATGATAGAGGTCTATAAAATCATGACTGGTGTGGAGAAAGTAAATAAGGAAGTGTTATTTACTCCTTCTCATAACACAAGAATTAGGGGTCCCCAAATCAAATGAATAGGCAGCAGATTTAAAACAAAAACAAAAGGAAGTATTTTTTCACACAACACACAGTCATCCTGTGGAACTCCTTGCCAGAGGATGTTGTGAAGGCCAAGATTATAACACGGTTCAAAAAAGAACTAGATAAGTTCATGGAGGATAGGTGCATCAATGGTTATTAGCCAAGATGGACAAGGATGGTGTTCCTAGCCTCTGTTTGCCAGAAGCTGGGAATGGGCGCCAGGGAATGGATCACTTGATGGTTATCTGTTCTGTTCATTCCCTCTGGGGCACCTGGCATTGGCCACTGTAGGAAGACAGAATACTGGACTAGATGGACCTTTGGTCTGACCCAGTATGGCCGTTCTTATGTTCTTATTTTGCAGATGGGTAAACAGAGACACTGAAAGTTTAAATGACCTGCCTAATATCTGTCCAAGTCAGCTGCAGAGCCAGGAATAGAACAGTCTTGTTTTCATTTCAGTGACACTCTCTTCCAAAGGTAATTTAAATGTTAGTATCTTCAAATGGTATCTTCAAATTTGTATGTTTACTGTTTTCATTTTTTCTTTTCAAAAGCAAGTATAAATAAACCAATTATCTTGAACCAGGAATTGGAAAAGTAGAACTTCAGAAGGAGCAGGGATTGTTTATAGTTTCAGAAAAGAGGAGAGCTTCCACTCTCTCCCCCACCACCCTGAAAACACACACACACACACTCTCTCTCTCTCTCTCAGTACTCACTGGCAAGTATTTTTCCTGCATCTGTGATCACATTAAGGTTCATCCATATCTTTGCTTTGCCCACAAACTCATAAATCTTGTGGCATAGCGACCACTTCTGCCTCTCTCAATGTAGTAGAATACAGTGTAAAATGTAATGACTATCTTTCCAGATTCTGAATTCATAAACCTAGAACAAATAAAAGCTGACAAAGTACCAAGGCCAGAAGAATTATAACACTGAATTCTCAAGGGAGTAAGAAAGAAAATGGGAAAGGTGTTTGGAAAAAATTACGTAATAGGTGGATAGATTTGTTTTTTAACCAGTCCTTTGTGCACTTCAGCCTAGTGTAATGTGAGATGAATGGGATAGAGATCATAATAGGCATCAGATTTACAAACCAAACTCACTGCAAACAGAGAGAAAGAAAGGGAGATATTTGATGATAAATATTATGCCTAAAAGTCTGAATACTATTTGCAAACAAGAAAGTTAAAATTAAGCATTGTTTGAGTCTGGCTATAACATACCATATTGAGATGACCTCTCGAGGTCCCCTCCAGTACTATGATTCTATAACAAATCACAATTCAGATAATAGGAAAGTGTCAGTATTCTGTGTTGTCAGATGCCATGGGTGATGCAGAGACAATTTTTCAGAGATAAAGCAATCTCTGGCTGTTTGGAAGTAAGGCTGGTAGGATCTAAATGTTGCATCCCATTCTCTTTGCTGGGGCTGGTTTCGTTTAGAGAAGCACTCTCATTGTGGGAGACACGAGAAAATTCGTAAGAGCCAGTGACTGCACTGCACCTTTAAGCTGGGGTGAATTTGTCTGGCTGGCCGAATGAAGGGGAAGTGCTATGGCGGGGTGGGGGAGAGAGGTCAAACTGCTGCAAAAGGGGACAAGGGGCGACACTGACTCATCCCCTGGAATCTGGCTGGGCAAAAGAGTTTAAAAGGGGCAGCCCATGTAGTGAAGCCCCCTTTCACACAGAACAGGCTATTGGTGCTTTCAGGATCAGCAAATTAGTACCTGGGCTAGCAAGGGCTTTGGAACTGCATGATGTACATGAGCACTCAGTTGTATTACACTTGCAAAGGTCAAAGATGGATCAAGTAGGCCGGGGTGAATCTGTTATTCTATGGGAGGGTGATGAGCCTGGAGTCAGCCCTGTGTGGGCTTTGGGAGCCTACATGGCACCATGGCTGGGGAGAGGAAGGACCCCTTTTTATGCACAGTGATGGGTGTCTCCTCACAACATATCAATGTATTATGGTGTGGAGATGGGGACTGACGAGCTTGGGGCTGCCAGCCCATGAATTTGGTTCCCACTCATTGAGAATTAAGGCAGCAACAAGAAGCAGCACAGCTAGGTATGAGAGCAGAGGCAATTCAGGCAGTCGGGCATTGGCATTCGGAAGCATACCAAATGTATGTGAGACCTTAGGTGGTAAATCAGCATTAATTTGTTATAATCTCATTCCAGATGTTGGATGACCGGCCACGCAGAGTGGTGTGGAACTGCTCGAACAGTATTGCCTTTTGGGCGCATAGACATGCATCCAAGTTGCTTGAGGGTTCGCAGCTGGGGTTCGGCAGTGAAGCAATACTGCGTTGGCATGGAAAGAGGGGCATGTTATGGGATCAGCTGATACCACTGCCGTATGCTGTGCGTGCCCATCAGCAGCCACCAGATATAGTTGTGGTACACTTTGAGGAAAATGATGTGGGAATGTGTAAAGGGGTCAAATTAATGCTCAGAGCAAGAAGGGACTTGAGACTGATCCTTGCACTTTTTCCTGAAGTTAAAATTGTATGGTCAGACATGCTTCAGCACAGGGTCTGGCGGGGAGCCATGAGGCCCCCCAAGGGTGAGCAAGGCAAGGAGGTATGTGAACACGGAGGTGGCCAAATTCCTTGGGACCATAGGAGTGGCAGTAATTTCACATCCTGACATAGTATATGGGGCACCAGAGTTATTTTGGGAGGACGGGGTTCACCGGTCAGACTTAGGTGCTGACATGTTTTTGGCATTGGGCATTGGAAGATGTCTGAAAACTCAACTAGGTTTGTGGGAGGAGGCAGCAAAGCAAATTGCTGATGCCTCCTTGTGGCAGATGTCCGGTGC
Source organism: Macrochelys suwanniensis (assembly GCA_033296515.1). Classification (NCBI taxonomy): domain Eukaryota; kingdom Metazoa; phylum Chordata; order Testudines; family Chelydridae; genus Macrochelys; species Macrochelys suwanniensis. The sequence continues at coordinate 83,695,684 of CM065779.1, forward strand.
AGGTACTCCATAGGAAAGTTATACAATGACTGGATAAATGGCTTAGTAAAGTACTTAAAAAGGAGGGGTTGGTTAAAGGAACAGAATGGGGGGTTGGGGTTTCTATGAGTGGTACGGCAGGGAGACATCCCCCCTTTCTTATAGCCCATCTTAACCCTCCTATGAGGGGGGATGAATGGTAAGGTCCCAGCAATGGATTGGCTGGGGGACTTGGATGGAAAAAAGAGGGGGAACTGGCAGAAGCCCCCCGGGAAGTTATTGAATGAACATGGGGTTACCTATACTGTACACTTTTATCTGCCAGGTAGTCCCAGATATCGAATAATAAAGTTGTGGCCTGATTAAACCATATCAAATGTCTTCTCTCCTTCTTTCAGTATAGCCAGATGTGTCCTATTAGGCAAGAGCAATGCCCTGTAGGTTGAATTAGGGGGAAATATAGTATTCATAAATAGTCTAGGAAAAAAACAAATAGAAAAACAGCAACTCCCCAAGAGCACAAAGTCATGGAAATGAATGATGGTCCGGGGAGGAGGCACCACCCATGAGCATATAGCACATAAGTGTAAATGAGTATGGGATCTAAGGAAAAACAGAAACAATGACAGGGGAGAAGGAAGGTACCAATAAAACAAATAAGCTCTTGCCATGGCACGTATAGGTACTTATTGCTCTTTTCATTTGATCGTAAACAAACTCACACTTTTTTGGAATTACCTAGGAAGTATTAGTTGCAAACAGCTATTAAAAATGCCCCTTGAAATGGAATCCTATACTATCAACATGGATCGGTGGGATTTTAGCCATCTGCAGCTCGTTAAGGTCAGTGGAAAATAACAGAGCTGATTTTGGTCTCATTTACAATGGTGTAAATCATATGTAACTCTACTGAAGTTCCAGGAGTTAAACTGGTGTAAGTGAGATCAGAATCCGTCCAACTGCACACTACTTCAAAACTTTGTCTCCAGTTAATTCTCTTTCAAACAAGTTTAATTTTCCTCCTTGCTTTTTGCCTTGTTTGGTTTTCATTTTCAGCTCCAATATCCCTCTAACAGCCTACATCACTTCATATATTTTAAGGACAGAAGAGACCTTTAAATCATCTAATCTGACCTCCTACCGTTAAATTTTACAGAGATACACCTGTTTTAAGCCCCCCCAACCTGTGTTTGGGTAAAGCATAACTTCTAGAAAGGCATCCAATCTTCATCTGAAGACATCAAGAGATGGATAATCCAAGACTTTCTTTGATAGTTTATTTCACAAGTTAATCACCCTCACTGTTACAATATGAGTGTTTTATTTTTATTTGAATTTGTCTGGCTTCAGATTCCAGCCACTGGTTCTTGTTATGCCTTTAGATTAAAGAGATCTTTAGTAGCTGGTATTTTCTCCCCGTGAAGGTACTTATACATTATAATCAAGTCTCGTCTCAATCTTCTTTTTGATCAACTAAACAGATGGAGCTCTTTTCTTTTCTCACTGCCTTTAACTGCAAACTACTCAGATACCAATCACCCAGTGTAGTGCATCCATTTAAATGTATAGTGCTTTATACTATTCTAACAACTAAACACAATGGGGCATATTCACCCTGAAATTAATGCCATTAGCTTCAGTAGACTTACCTCAGGCAGAATTTGGCCCATTTTATTCAACAGATGAATCATAGCCACATTATGCATTAATGGCTGACGTTGCCAATTAATCCATGCAGAGGACAAAGGGAAATAACATGCCACAGAATTTGCATAGCCTTAGATGAACCCTGTACATTCCGAGACACTAAAAGCATTAAAGGAATAAAGTAGTTGAAAGAATACATTATTAGTGTTTGTAGATCATACTTCTGAAAAGATTCCCAGAGATATTCGAATGTTCTATTAGTCATTTTCTTTGTGTTTTTAACTCAAACAAGCAAGCATGTCATATTTTTTGTAAATAAAACATTGGAAAGGCTCTCAATATTTTAAGGAAGATTTATTCCACTCTTTGCTAAAAAAAACTTGTTTCTTTTCCCACAACAAGAGCACAATTTCTCTTTGGGGCATTTCCACATGCTGTTGTGTTGTGGCCTTCATTCTTGGCCAGCTACGGCAGCTCTCACTAATCCTTTTGACTGCTTTTACTGACAAGGCTTAGATAGTCAGTACCATTAACCCACGGTCAAGGGCACTGTGCCACTTATTAGATTTTTTTTTTATCAGACACCTTTGATCCCAAGCAATACTTCTCAGCTGACAGCTCGCTAGGAATGTAACATAGCCACAGTGAATAGTTTGCCCCACCAGCAGATACTGCCCAGCAAATTAGCCTGCACTGGGAAGGGAGGAAATGTGTGCAACAGAGGGGGACAAAAGGGCCAGGAACAGAGTAAATTGATGAAGAACTATGCAACAAAATACCAATTTAAATACTTTAAGATTTACAGATTGCAAAAGGAGAGGATGCATTGTCAGAGCACCTAAACAGTAGCCTTTTTTGAGAACATATAGTCTGAGATTTTCAAAGCCATCTAAGGGATTTGGGTGCCCAATTCTTATTTTAATGGGAAATAGGAGTCCAAATCCCTCAGGTAGCTTTGACAATAACAGCCTTACTATAAAGGCACATGCTGTCTCATTCAGGGCAGTTTCCAAAAGCAAAAATTTAAAATTTCCAGTTCAGTTCAACATTCTACGTTTATGTTTCTGAGTTATCTAGCTTATAGAGAGAGCTGATAGCAGCCCCTATATTTAGGTATGCCTAATACTTTCCATTATAAAAGTTTTTTGTGATCTTCTTTCAAGACACTATAACACTGTCGTCATCTGCAGCTGGTCTTTGAAATTTGGCAAGAAGAATGCCCTCGGGTTCTAGAAGTGCCTTTTCTTTGTCCCATGAAATTCTATTCAAGTTTGGCTGAGATAAACTTAAAAACTGTCATTTCCCTTCTCTTGCTTGTATTCCTCAGGAAGATTTGGCAGCCTGCTACATTAATAACTAAACATGAACATTCTAAAAGCGCTCCTCCTCATTAATCACACATCTCTGACCCCAGCACTCACCTCTGGGGCCACCACATGGAACAGGAGATTCTCACCTCATGTGCGGGGGAAATAAAAGAGTGCTGAGCTGGGCCAAGATCTCTCTGACCATCCCCTGACTCCAGTCACGCATTCCCTCCATTGGGATAACATCCTTCTCCTGCTAGTATTTAATATAGTTAACACTGTAGCTCAAATCATAACAGCCTTTGGGGCACCAGACATTGGCCACGGTCGGAAGACAGGATACTGGGCTAGGTGGACCTTTGATCTGACCCAGTATGGCTGTTCTTATGTTCTTATGATTTGCAGCATGCATTTACCCATAGCAGAGGGTATGTCAGATGCCTCTTTCGTAGCACGTCCTCCTGGAACTTACTGTGTGTAGTGTCAGGGATTTGCAGCTACAGAAAAGGTTGGGGTAGGAAGGAAAGACACAGGGTTACAACCAAGAGGACACACTTTATCCCTCTCAAATATACCAGTGGAAAAGCCAGCCTGAGGCTGCATTAGCCTTTCTATGATCTCACTCCATATGTCAAAACTTGGCCTAAAATACTGTTTCCCAACACGGTCAGATCTCCTCCCACAGTAAAAGCCAAAGGATAAGATTCATGGAGTCCTTTGTGGAATTCCTACCCATTCACTTCATCAACAGGGAGGCAAGAAGTGGTGAATTTGCCAGGGATACCAGGGTGATCTGTGCAGAGGTGCTATGCCACTGTAGTTGTTGTACAGCCCAGTTTGTTTACCCTGCTCCAAGCTACATTCTCTTTTTTCTGGAACTCTCCATGAGGCTGGGGTGGAGTGAGATAAGATGTATATCCCTCAGCACACCCATTCCTTTCTCCAGTGTGCTCTATTTCCGTCTGCTTCCCTAGCACAAAGCCTGGAACCACACAACATCTTCTACAGAATCCAGAGGTGGGAAGTGGGTGAAGCAGCTGATTCTCTCTCTTCCCCTTTCACTCGGAAGTGGTAGGTCCACCCAGAGTCACAGAACCACGTTTTTCTGTCTACAGTGACAATTTTAAAGAGTGCTATAACATAGTGTGCGCAGCAATGGGCAACAGCATGGCCTTTTTAGTGGACCTTGTACATTTCACTACTGCAAAATTTGACATAATAGTCAGCATAAACTTTCCTTTGCTGAATTTCATCCCACAGGATGAACCCTCTTACACAATGGAATGTTCTAAACCATTTCTCTTTGTCAGCGGCACCTTTCCATTACTTCTTGTTGATTACCACATACCTTTGGTCGCTTACCACACATCCTGAACCAATAATTCCATTTGTTTTATAATGTATTTTTCACCAGCCTTCCTTATATAAATCCATATATATTTGCACTGTTCCCCCCAGCCGTGCAGAAAACTTCCACACGGGCCACACAATAGCAGCAGCCAAAGTGTGAACTATGTCCCCTCATGTCATCTCACTGAGGGGTTAATGGTTACACTTAGTTGGGACTATTTAAATGTTAATACTCCTAAAGAAGGCATACTAGAAAAACACAACTGGAATAAAATAACTTTGCTCAGCCCCAATATGTCTGTTAAAGCATACATGGGTTTTGGCAGCAATTTTCACCAGAAGAGCCATTAACATACCAGGTACCTCAGGCTGCATATAAAGAGAGGTTTCCAGTCAAACTTGATGTGCTGTTTTAGTCTAGGTTGTCTTCCCGTACAGTGCTACAGTGGTGTAGCTGTGCTGCTGTAGTGCTTTAGTGAAGATGTGACTATGCCGATGGGAGATCTTCTCTTGTCAGTGTAGTTAATCCACCCCTGAGAGGTGGTAGCTATGTCAATGGGAGAAGCTCTGCTGTCGACATAGCGCTGTCTACATGAGGTGTTAGGTGTGAGCGACGTAGTTATAACAATATAGATCTGTAGTGTAAACCTGGACCAAGAAGAGACTGACTCACAAGGCTAATTCTGAGAGGTCAAATAAGAATGCAGCAGAAATGGAGAGAGAAGATGGAGCAGCGATTAAATCATTCAAAATGTAATACTATGCATATTACCTGAAACAGAGTGAAAAAAAAACAACCCAGTAGGGTGATAGAAGGGGACAATGGATGACAGAATATTCAGAAACAGCTTAATTGTGAAACAAGCTACGCCCTCACACAAGGAAGTGAGGAGCACCAGAGACCCCATTACTCTATTCTGCAGGCTATCCACATTGTGGATTTCATCATAGTATGGAGAGCAGTTGCCAAAAGACTCCAACTGTTCATCTCACATTGATGTGCGGGGGGTGGGCAGACCCTTGGCTCTGTTCCCAGTGCACCAGGCAGTGCAGGTCTGGCAGTGTGGAGGGGGAAGTAAGATGTGCCAGGAAAAGGGCTGTCACAGATTACGTCCCTCTTGGAGCAAGTGCAAAATAAGAACTGAATTAGGACTTGGAGTACCTGCTTTGCTCCTGGCACAGCGCAAAGAAGACTGCAAGGTGTCATTCTAGCTGCAAACAAACTTCACTACCAGACTTAATTACTTATTAACACCCATCTGTCTTAGATTTGTATTTATAGGGTATCCATCATTGTGGTATCTGATCCCAATTGAAATAGTTTCATTTGGGTTCCAATTAACATTCCCAAATGTAAGGCACAAATATACTGTAATACCATGGACCTCAGGGGGTATTGCCCCAAGGATCAGAACTCTCTCACGGGGTTCACTCTCATTCACTGAAGGAGCAATGTTGACAGGCTGCAAAGGAAGTCTCTTCAAGCCCTTCTCACTCAGGGATGGATAGAAAGCCACCAAGACACAGGGCCTTTTAGATGAGGGTAAAAAGGAGGAAAAATAGAGACTACCATCAGGTATTCCAGTTGAAGAAGAGGAAGAGCAACAAACCCAGAAATAGAAGGAAAATCATTCGTACTGTACAACAAGCCACACACTGCTCATCCTGGAAGGTCCCGAGCACTTTCAAGTCCTACTAAGGGCAGAGGGCGTTGAAGGCCCCCACCATGTTCCGAGGCATGTTCAGCACCTTGGAGGATGGAGTCCAATCCTGCAAGGTGCTGGGCATGTCTAAGGAGCTGAGCCCCTTCAAATCTCTCTTGAAGTCAGTGGGAAACATAGTGCTCAACCCCATAAAGGATTATGCCCACAGAGCCAGAAATGGATTTCCATCAGAAATTATGCCATTATCTTCACTTCTCAGATGCTTCCTATTCTCTTTACTCACGTACTGTGAATTTCCTTCCATGTATGTTTGAATGAACATACTGGACAAGGAAATCATGAATACTGAGCTGTCAGGCTCTAAATGTTGTGCTAGAAATGTGAATGCAAAGCTGTTATGTTGGTGTTTTTGGTGCTTAGCCTGATTATTAATATCAAAGTGTAAAAAGGATTTGAACACTATAACTGTGGGCTATCAAAATAGTCATGACTTCCAAAAGTGTGCCTCAGATTGGAATATAAAAGCCAAGAGAATAGATAAATGTGAATGCTTTTATCCCAATTCAATGCTTTAATCCAATCAGAGGCTTCATCTTTATAAGGGAATCAGTTTTGAAGGTGATAGTCGGGGAGTTACTTTTCCTTTATAAGAAGGGATCAGTGAGACTGAAACCAATGATTTCGTGTAAGTATAATAACGATGCTGGTGGCAAAAATGGGCCAAAAGAACTGGAAAGGAAAAGGCTGATGAACGACAGCATTATTAAAAGATTAGTGGGAAAATGTCTTGTTCTATAACAAGCTTAATGCCTTTGAAGCACTTAGAACTGGCATTCTTCCCAGCTGCATGGGCAGGCGTGTCTTAATCTTAAAGATCGTGGGTAGGAGGACAGCATAGTGGATGTACCTTTTAGATTAGTAAAAATAAGAAGATTTTATTTTCTGTGAACCCTTCTGTTAAAAAAAAAAACACCAAAAAAATTAGGCTTGATATGTCCATGAATTAAGTAAAAAATAGAATAGTCTTTGACTTGCCTAGCCAACAATACGGTTATATGCATTTTGTATGTTAAATTTTGAAGATGACATTTTCATATCTTTATTTGCTCCTACAGAGCTGGCATGGCAGCATGATCTACTGTTGCTTTATGTGGAAACCTCAGGCAGAAGTGCACTTCAGCGGGCTGTTTTTATGTATTTTAAAACTTCCTGGCTATAAGGCTATGACCTAGGGGCAGATATAAAACACCCTCAAATGGGTTTACATCTTTGGGCCCTTGCATGATATGCCAGCATCCCACCACAGGCGGCCACTGAGTGGGCTTGGGGTTTGAAGCAGAGCAAAAATGAAGAATTGCACTGTAAAGCACTGTGTAAAACTATGCTTTCTACATTTTCTTTGGGAGAGCAGAAGGGATGATTGGGATAATATGTAAACATCATTGCTATTGTCCGCAATTGGCATTTGACAGATCTTGTGGTGGGCCACATGCAAAGTGGACTTTTTTTAAAAAAAGGAGAAAATAGCCTGTGCCTTTTTATTCCATGGAAAATATTGGCATCACTTAGTAATGACAGAATAAATTAGCTATATTTTTACAGATTTGTTGCTGTAGCTACAAAAATGTATATCTACCCATGTGCCATCTGTAGTGGCATCCCAGAGATATAGTCTCAGTATCTATGGAGTATATAGATTCAGAGTTACTATTACAGTTATAAGAAGGAATATGACAGCAGCTCTCTAGGGAAAGTAGATGTTGATTGCCCTGTGTGATTTCAACATCCAGATGCATGTAGACTCTTCTAGGTTAGCTCATGGAACTGTACCAGGTAGCAAGAGCCAGCTATCTGGCTATGTAAATCTGGGAACTTTTTTCTCTTTTTTCTGTGACCTAGAACTGGAGGCAGAGATGTCCCCCCACCCGCACCCAAAATCACCATTTTCTTTATGGCTCACCTTTACGCACATTGGGCAGATGGGGAAATGAATCATGTTGAATAGCTTGATCTTGGAGCTTAATGCAAAGAAATGGGTTTCAGAAGTGTGTGAAGAAAAATACTGCTCAGTTGATAGATAAGTGGTAGTCTTGATTATTAATATGATTTACCCTTCCCTTGCATTGGCCTCCCAGGTCTCAGTTGAATGGGGAGGACAGAATGCTGGCAGAAGAAAGTGTGCTCTGTGTTTCACTGATCTATTGTGAAATATTATAATTGAGAGGGGAGTCTTTTCCTTTTCCATAGTATCTGCAAAGCTCCAATAAGCAGAATTGATATAGGTGGTGGACAGCGTGTTGGGTCAGATTTGTCTTTATCTGACTAAAGAGTCTAATGCTTTTCACTGTGGTTAATTTCCTAATATTTCACAGATTAGATTGCTCAGATTTGGACTAGATTAGCAGGACCTTTGGTGGTAGATTTGTGTGAGAGAGGTAAGAATGCTTGAATTGTTTTTCTGAACTTGAGTTCGGTCTTTTTCACTCACTGAGTTTCTGGCTCATGAGGTTTTTAGGTACGACTTATGATTTTAATCCATGTCCTTGACAGGTAAAATCTAGCAAAAGGATATTGGATCTATACTTGCTGGAGATTTTCAATGGCTGCCAGCATCCCAATAATGAGAAACTATTAGGTCCATTCAGCAGAAGCCAGTTCTTGATTTTGCTCGTCTCGCTAATTAGCGCCCTTTTCAAATCTTCCCTGTCCAATGAAAACTATCAAGAAGGTTGTGGCGGTGAGGCATTTCTGGTATTATCTACAGTCAAGATTTATGCTTTAGTTTATGTTGTGTCTAGTTAAAAGCAAAACAAAAGAACCCTTGAATTTGAGGCAATTATTGTACTTTTTATGGTTTTGTCAACAAAACTGCAGTACATTTTTCCAGAACATTTTCCTGTCCAACATATGTACTCTAGCCTTCCATTTTTTCCTTTCTTGGTGGTTAATGTTCTTATGTTTAGTAGAGATTTGTGTACATGGATTTATTTATTGGATTTTAAAAATCTAGGCAGTGATATAAATGTTAAAAATGGAAAAGCCAAAAAGGTTTTCTTGCCTCAAAACAACAAGCTATCTTGATTACCAAAACAATTCTATAAAAATGTAGAAGGAATTTTTTACCAGCAGTAAATCTCTGGTGAAAAGAGGTACTTAAGCAGAGAATCCGCTTGTCCAACTGCTTCTACATTAAAAACAAATGTTTCAAACTACTGAAAGCATTTAGTTACCCGGCTCATATGCCTTATCAGGAGTTAATTTCTACCAGATTCCAGTTTACTTTGCAGACAAGTTTCCAGGCACTCTTTTGCATGCCCCATGAGGCTATTTCATAAGTGAGCTAAAATCAATTCAAACATGATTCATTTTTTCCATCACTTTACACCTTAGAAAACTAATACAGACTTACACTAATGAAGTTTAATACAGAACATAGGTTTATGATGTATGGCACCTCATTTCAAATGTACACAAAACACATTGATATAGATTCTTAATTTTTTTTCAAAGAATACAAATTCAGTGCAGTATCCAAATTTTATAACATGGTTCTTTGCACAGCAATAAAAGAAGAAATCCATGAAAGAAGAAATCCAAATCCTAGCAAACCACGGAATTTAGCGTCCCACTTCGGTATTTCCAAAAATGTGCTAATTCAGCAGCTAAGTACAAGTTACTTCCAAAATACACTCAAATATATAATCGAGTGCTAATAGTTGTAAAACTTCAAGGGATAAATTATGGCTACTCCAGCACAGATGGGAAAGGAAGAGAGAGGCCAAAGAAGCCCTTTCTCCACCTTGTGTAGTAGAGAGTCAAAATATGCTGCATTCCTTTAGCACAATGGAGGTTGCTAGCAATGCGGGATAGGCTCACTGCCCCAGGGTTGTGGCTTGGCTCTGGTTCTCTCCAGACACACAAACACACATGCTTGTGGCTGAAGAGCTGCACTGGGGGAAGGGAGGTAGCATAAAAAACAGGTTTTCCAAAGGTGTTGCCAAGGCTACCGTTGCACACTGTCCCCAATACACTAGTGCTGAACACAGTTTAACTGTAAATTCGACCAGAAACAAACCATATTTAGTAGCATTTCAAAAGTGATGAGTAATCCCCAAGAAGGATCTTTTGTGTCATTTCAGCCCCAAATCTCAAAAACATTGTAATTAATAACAATTTGCTAATATTTTAAGCTTGTTGTGCCATGTAATGCCAAAGGAGGTATTAACACTCAAATGATATTTTCACACTATCTTGAGTGGCTCACAACTTTGAGTGCCTATCTCAGAGCAGATTGTCAGAAAACAAAGGCAGACACCCCAAACTGCTGGTATGTTCCATAATTAGATGTCACCAAGCCAGTAACAAATGTGAACTCCTGGATCACTATGCCAGTCTTACCATGGAGTCACAGACAGTCCCCTCAGACTCTCCAGTCGATCTTGCCATCCAGACAAACTGAACTTTGTAATAAAAGGTTACTTAAATCTAAAAATCACACCACATCAGATTTCTCCCAGTACCAACAGACCAGTCACTTACCCAAGATCAATTGGTACTCCAGACCTTACACCAAACACAATGCTGGCAGACAATCCTATAATAAACTAACTAAAGATTTATTAGCTAAGAAAAGGAAATGAGAGTTATTGAGAGATTAAAGTACGGTAGGTAAAATGTATGTACAGGTGGATCACAGTTCATAATTCTAAATGGTGGCAGTGATGTAGTAAACTGCCAGTTTCCATCTCCACTTTGTATCTGGTACACTTCCCTGTAACAGTCCAAACAGTTCAGAAATGAAGGATGTTTCTTTGAATCCATCCTTAAATCTTCTTTTAACAGAAGACAAACTGACAGTGTCTCTACCCACAAGGGCTTTTCCTTTGAGGATGGTGAGTGAGGAATACAGGTAGAGTCCTTGATCTAGATCATCACACACAATGACCACTTGCTTTGAAATTAGCATTTTCTATTAAAGTTCTTCATTTTCATTCCAAAGGGTTTCTTTCTCCTTTAATGAGTTATTTAGTTACAGGAGTACACACCATGTAAATGTTTGCCATTATATTATAACAGGATATAGGTTAGTGAAAACAATGCAAATAACATTCCATTAGTTTTCATTAAGTTTAAACACCCAATACACTCTTATACATCTTTGATCTATACTAATACACAAGTGAATTGGCCTGTGGCCCTGGTCTGACCTGATTTGCCAGCATCACAGATATATTTTAGAATTTCACATTCAAAAAATATAGGCCCAAGCAGGGGTGCTGGAACAATTGGTATAGTGGGGGGTGCTGAGAGCTATTGAACCAAACTGTAAACCCTGTATATGATGGAAACTACTTCAAGTCAGCGGGTGCTGCCGTACCCCCAGCACCCTATGGGCCCAAGATTTTAAAAAATGGATACCTAAAGTTAGATGCCTAAATCCATAGTTCAATCAGTTTTCATCGTAGTTCATTTCAGAGGTACTCCCACTGAAGCCAATGAGGGCTTTAAATAGTCAAACCAATGATTTAGGTGAATAAATATTTATACACCCTTAATGAAAATATCATGACTTGCACATTCCCCAGCATTATATAATAAACCTAATTACTGCTGATATTTACACTTTGCAATGAGAAAAATCCAGACACAATATTTTTCAAACACAAGTTTTGAATCCGTAGAAAATTTTGCATCTCATCTAAATGCAGCCTCAAAACCCATGTTACAGTCATTACATCAAGTCAGGGAACCATTCTTTCAGAATATAATTCATATCCGGTTGATATCAGATATGGGCCTAAATTGCAAGGTTTGGATCTACATGCATATCTAGTGTTCTAATTCATGCCCATCCCTATGGAGTAGCTAATGTGATTTATTGCAGTGATTCCAGCCAAGTTATGAAAGAAGTACCATACTACCTGTACAGAATTATCATTACAAAATTAGGGTCACATACACATAACCTGTCTCAAGGCCTCTCATGCACTCAGATGTGGATTCATAAGTCTGTCTCATACTTTTTCTTTAGTCACCTAAATCTAACCTAGTTGCCTCTAATAAAAAATAATTTAGCTATTATTATGATATAGGGAGCCTATACATCAGCAAAGTTAGATTGATGATATTTTACCATCAACCATGAGGTCAATGGAAAGAATCATGTTTTCCCATCAGCTCATGATATTAAATGTTCCCATCTTACTTTAGTTTTCATCTGGCAGCTATGAGCACAACATTTCAAATCTATTTTGGGAATTCCTTTGATGTAGAGACTAAGGCCTTGTCTACACTTCAAATGTTTGCCAGCTATACTGGCAACTCCTTCTAGTGTAGCTGCAGCTTATATTGGAAAAGAGTCCTTTTGTTGGTATAGCTTTACCAGTTCCCAGAACAAAATAAACTGCACTGCATCTATACTAGGGCTCTTGCTGGCATAAAAATGTTGCAAAAACACATCACAACCCCTAACCAACATTACTATACCAGCAAAACTTTTAAATGTAGACCAGACTGAGTTGGTTTAAAAAAAATCTATTTTAGGAGGAAAATGTAATTTTAAAGTTGTTTTAATTTCAAAGTTTTATTGAAAACTATCAAAATGTTAATGAAATGGGATTAGAATATTTGTTTAGTGATGTTAATAGCTATTTTAACAACATTTGATGTTTCAATAAGAATTTGAAAAAATAAGAAGCAGGCATTTTTCACTAAAAAACAAAAATCCACCAATGTCAACAATTTTTCATTAAAAATCATTTTAATAATAATTATTTTTGGACCAAAAATTTTGAACATCTCTAATTTTATTGGTAATTTTTGGCTTCAACCCAGTCTCAGCAGAATGAACATACTTTTCTTAATTTAGGTCTGATTCAGAAAAGCACTTAAGTTTGTCAATAGAGTATAAACATGTGCTTAACATTAAGGATGAGCTTAAGAATCTTGCTGAACAGGGTTAGAGATTGTGTTATAATTTAAAGATAATATTTAGTTTAAAGGAAGTCTCTGATGTGCTAAATGAATCTCTCTCACACACACTCACCGTAACTATGATAATTTTGTCCTAAAATTCCTTTGCTTTGTTATGTATGGAGTGTTGTTTTTCAGAACTAAAAATTTTATGAAGCAATATTATGATTCACCTTAAAGGCCTGATATTCAAAAAATTGAGTCAAACAAACGTGCATGCAAAATGTATGTGTACATATATGACAGCTGCATGCACAAATGACCAGTCATGTACTATGAAGGTCATGGGCACTCACAAATAACCATTTTATGAAAGCTATAAAGAAAATTTGTGCACAAATTAGATAAATGCATTTATAAATCTTAAAAATCAGACCCGTAGAGAGCTAATTAGTTGGTCCTACACTTACTACCTTCCTTTCTCTTCCTTTCCTCCCCCCCGCACCTTAAATGACTAGACCCTCTTGATTTTTGTGTTTGTATTGTAAGCAGGTAGTATTTTACATTTTTTTTAATTATAATGTGCTTCTCTGTATTTTATTGTACAGCACCCTGAATGTTTTGGTAGGGGTTGGGGAGCAACATTAATTCATGTATATTTTTGTCACTTATGCAAATTATCTATTTATAGACTATATACGTCTATTCTAAATAATGATAATGATTATGTTAAAACAGAGTTATGGTGTATCATAGTCTCTCATCTAACTGTGTTATTTAGGCAAATCTGTAAATGCATAATATTTACCCAAAAGCACATATTGGTTTCTTTGAAGGCATATTTATGTTTACAATATAAATATGAAATTAGACTTTAGTGCATGAATAGAAACAATCGTATGAAAACTAATGACTGTGGATGTGCATTAACTTCATTTCAGAATTAACTTCATTTCAGCTACTCTCCATTTTTTCCCCAAAAGTAATTAGACCATTTTGCGTACTAATCAGTTGTCAAATTTCATGTGTTAAATTGAATCTGGTTTCAGCTGAAAGATCCCCCAGAGAGTCTCTTTACTCTTTGCTCTTTGTTTGGAATTATTTGGTTTGTTCTTGCATTCAGAATCTGAGGTTTTAAATGGTATGGAAAAAAACAAAATCTGGGAAACGGAGCTGTGGTGCAAGTTCTCTCACAGCTGGGTGCCATTAAAAGTGTAGCTTAGACAGCAAAGGCCCAAAAGGCACTGGTGCCTCAGGGTCAGTTTATCTTCCCACCATAATTTGATCAAGCTCTAATGTACTATGTTGATGAAAAGCCACCAGAATTTTCCATGAAACATCTGACTGCTGGTGTTATTGCAGTCATTGTAGTGGTGATACTAGCAATTGTTGCTGGAATTATTGTACTGGTTATCACTAGGAAACGGAGAGGAAAGTATGAGAAGAGTGAGGCAAAGGAAATGAATGAAATGCAAAGAGAACTAAACCCATAACTGAAGTCACTAGAAGACAAATCATGAACTATCAAGAAGGCAAACAGGCCTGAAACAAGACTAGAAGTGTGGATTTAAATTTGTATATATTTGTGGTCTACGGAGAAAAATTATGTGACTTAGTGATCTCTCAAATTCTAATAAGCATAGATAGGATAAGTACAGTACCACTGTCACCAATGTTGAAGGGTTGGGAGGGATACAAGTTTAATTTGGGAGTGGCTAACTCTCCAAGAGATTGTAATAATGAGCTGAACTGCAGAAGTGTTGCAGTAACTTGCACATCAGAGTATACACATGTATTACAAACTTCCTACTACAAATAATGGAAAATTAATCTAAATACACATTTTATTTTTTTGAGGCTGGCCTTGTCAGGCTGAATACCTGCTATCTGGCTCATGTGCAGTTGCATATGGCTTTGTTTTTAAGGATGTCTGTATGTCCACTGTCTTTAATACATTTGCTGTAACTTTTTTATGACTTGAATTTAATAAAATGCTAAAACAAAAAAACAAAAAAAACAAAAAAATAATAATTTCCCTGAGTTGGAAACTGAAAGTTCAATAGACAGTCAAGTATTTAATTATTATGCATTTTAAAATTCTCTCTACGTTCCAATACTCTAATCCATAAACAGCCAAGCTCATGAAAACCAGGAGTTGTTCAGGACCAGGCGCTACACAGTTTCATCTACACCCTGGGGATGTGTCTACACTTTGGAGCTGGGGATGTGATTCCCAGCTCAATATGACAAACTCGCACTTGTTGTCATAAAGCTAACATGCTAAAAATAGGAGCAGCATAAGCAGCAGGAGACCACAGGTATGTCGTTGGGGTGACTAGTCCTTGCTCCCGCTCATGCTGCTGTGGTTGCATTCTGTTTTTAGTGTGCTAGCTGTCAGTGTCTCCTTCAGGTAGGAATCACACCCCTAGAATGAGAGGTAGACATACCTTTTTGAGGGGCCCCACTCATTTTATAAAATGCTGCACATATATTGACACAATTGCTGACAATTCTGTAATGCCTTTACATACAATGGGCAAATCCTGAGAAGCAAGTGGAGCCTGATCCAAATCCCACTGAAGTTGGAGTCTTTCCATTGACTTCAGTGGACATTGGACCAGATTCACAGATTATAAGGCCAAAAGGAACCACTATGATCATCTAGTCTGGCCTCCAGTATAACACAGGCCAGAGGATTTCCCAGAATTCATTCCTGTTTCTACTACAGCTTATCTTTTAGAAAAACATCCAGTCTTGATTTAAAATTTGCCAATGATAGAGACTCCACCACATCCCTTTGTAAGTAGTTCCAATGGTAAATTACTCTCGCTGTTAAAGATTTATGCCTTATTTCCAGTCTGAATTTGTCTAGCTCCAGCTTCCAGCCATTGGATCTTGTTACACCTTTGTCTGCTAAACTGAAGAGACTATTATCAAATGTCCATTCCCCATATAGGTACTTATAGACTGAGATCAAGTCACCCCTTAACCTTCTCTTTGTTAAGCTAAATAGATTAAGCTCCTTGAGTCTATCAGTATAAGGCAGGTTTTCTAATTGTATAATCATTTTTATGGCTCTTCTTTGACCTCCCTCTGATTTAACAACGACTTTTTGGGACTATGGACACCAGAACTGGATGCAGTATCCCAGCAGCGGTCACACCAGTGCCAAAGACAGAGGTAATAGAACTTCTCTACTCCTATTCAAGAGTCCCCTGTTTATGTATCCAAATATACTCACATAGGGTAGTTTCCAAAATTCTATACAAGTCAATGAGCCTTCAGCACCTCTCAGCATTTGACCATATCTATGCAGAGTTTGGTTTGTATATCAAATCATCTAAAAGATAATATCAAACAGTAAAGATGTAGCAAAGCACACCACCCACATTTCAGCTTCAATGCAATATGGATCTAGATAGTTATCACGTCAAATATAACACAATGACAAATTAGGCATAAACAGCACAATTAAAGTTTGACTGATAAGTTAAAAGATCAGGAGTGGCAATAGGTCATTAGTTATGACTGAATCACTTAGGACTATATCCTAAGTGCTGAACATCCATTAAAGGAAATTCATTCTACTCATCACCTCTGACGCCTAGCACCTCACAGGCAGGGGGCCTTAATTTAGCCAGTCACTGATATTTACCATGCTATGCAGTTTCCTAATTTTCCATGCTGAAGAGTTTACTCTATGATTACTGTTTATGGACTAACATGTTCCATGTGAAGCACTGTGTTTGGCACAAAATCCACAAATAACTGCCCAGCTCTTGGTAATGATATGGAAGAGTCAGCTAATGACATCTGATGAAGTGAGCTGTAGCCCACGAAAGCTTATGCTGAAATAAATTTGTTAGTCTCTAAGGTGCCACAAGTACTCCTCGTTCTTTTTGCTGACACAGACTAACACGGCTGCTACTCTGAAACCAGCTAAAATAGTAGCTTCCACATCCTAGAAATTCATTTAATATCTAATCATTTATAAATGATAGTTAATTATAAAAAATGATTAAAAGTTTTTAAATAATTATAATATATTGGAACTTCCCTAAGTAAAACCTGACTTTGTAGTGGTTCTCTCAAATGAAAACATGTTTAATTTTCTAATTTAATGTGTAATTGTATAACTTTGCCAATGCGGGGTGGGGGGCACAAAGAGAAGCTTTATTAAAACTGGGGTAATAAAAATATCAGACAAGTGAGAGAACATGGTAAGAAAATAACTTTTAATGTGTTTTATTTATTTATTTAGCATAAATCCATTCCAGGAAATGTTTGTATACTTGTGACTCCAAATTTCTATTAGCCAATGAAAAAGGAAAGAAAAGTCTGCAAAATCAAAACACAGAGATAGAAATTAAGGCAAAAAATTTAAGCGTGACTAGTAATTTGTGGTGCTTTAATTTTGCGGTCTCTATCTTGAGACACCCAGCCTCTTAAAAGGGCCTGATTTTCAGGTATTTCAAATTAGGCATCCAAGAATAGAGGCACCAAAAATCACTAGTCACTAGCGTAAATTTTGGCCAAAATATACCTAGGTTTTAATACCAAATGATTCTAAGGGCACGTCTTCACTGGCAACTTCAAAGCGCTGCCGCGGCAGCACTTTAACGTGGCTTGTGTAGCCGTGGCACAGAGCTGGGAGAGAGCTCTCCCAGCATTCTAAAAAAACCACCTCCATGTTTTTTCATCCCCCTGAGCGAGAAACTTGCAGCGCTGTAAAGTGCCAGTGTAGACAAGTACTTATATACCTCATGAACTAGGAAAGTAAAATGAATATGGGCTATAGAAATCTGTGAGGGATTTTAGTTAATCAGTTAGGATTTTCCCTCAAAAATTATGCCTTTTCTCCTGTGGCCATATTCCTTTTGTTTATTTTGTCTTACATTTGTATTTTAAAACTGAATCTTTCTGTAAGACACAAGAATGGTGAGTGCTTAAAAATATATTGTTACACTGCTCTCTGCTGCTATATCAGGTTTTACAGAAAACCTTCACATCCTGAAAGCTGCACAGCAGGAGTTCATCATATTTTGGCTATCATTATTGTACACAACATTTAAGGGGAAGTAACAATCCTCTCAATTTGAATATTGGACTAATTACATATTTGGAATGTGTAGTGTTATTCCCATTCAACAACACAGCAGGATGTGACCCATATGTCCTACCATACTGCATAATCGCATTAACTGGATTTCTTTGGTACTGCTATAAACATTGACATACTATTTTAAGTTATCATAATTAATTAGGCTTCAAAATTAGCATCCCATTAAAATGAATGAGGAAAAATTTTGTCTCACTGACTGCAGTCTCAATAAAATGGGATCTGGTTTGTATTCTGAAGACTATTTTAGCAAAAAGAAGGAATAGAACGTGAATTACTTTAAAATGAAAGTTTAGGATCTGAAGATTTAGGATCTGAAGAACAGAATCTCTAGTAAGACCCTAAAC
Organism: Macrochelys suwanniensis; assembly: GCA_033296515.1. Taxonomy (NCBI): domain Eukaryota; kingdom Metazoa; phylum Chordata; order Testudines; family Chelydridae; genus Macrochelys; species Macrochelys suwanniensis. The sequence continues at coordinate 83,714,009 of CM065779.1, forward strand.
TCTTGGAATTAACATTACTTATGATTGCAAAGATAGTTTTGAGAATGCCGACCCTTGCCTGCAGAATTGGTCTTGCTGAGTCTACAGTCAAACTGACCTTCCCTTACCCGACTAATGAGGTACCAGTTTTGAAGCCAAATTAGATGTATTTAAATACCAAACACATTTTAACTATTTCACTGCTAAAAGTTTATTTCAAGACTCTTGTTGCCTGAAAGTTTCTTGTGTTTTGCATTCACATTTCAGAACGTTCTCTTTCCTCTGCTGTTATCCACATTCAGCACAACTACAAGACAAGAACCTTTAGAACCGGTTGAGTGCAGCATTAGGATTTCCCCTCTCCCCCACCTAGCAGATTTTTATTTTATGTATTGTAACTTTCTGGCCAGATTCTCTGCTGCATCCATCTTATATGGTGTGAAGCCCATGGGTCTGTCCATGCATAGTCACTGGCAGGTTCAAGGCCAGACATATTGAGGGAGCTGCTTAAATTTGTCTGTATTGGCCAGCCCAATTTTTTCTTGCTAGTTACTTTTTAAAAATATTTCCCCATGCTCACTTTGTCCTCCTCGCATACCTTTTCCCTTTGTAATGCTCACCTTGTCCTCCCATTGCCTACCCAAAGTGCAGTTCATCACCCTGCCCAGTCAATAGCAGAGTCAGGAACAGTGTGTGTTTGGGGGTGGGGGTGGTACAGTGCCTGTTGTTACAAAGTAGCAGAAAGCATCTAAGGTCCCAATTCTGCAAAAGCTTAGTCATGTGTGTCATGATGTCTGGAGAGGTTCACAACCTTGAATGCCAACCTTAGGGCAGGCTGTTAAAAAGCAGGGCAGATGCCCCAAACTGGCGGTATGTTCTATAATTAGATTTCACCAACCCAGTAACAAATGTTAACTCCCAAAGCACTATAAACATCTTACCATGGAGTCACAGACAGTCCCCTTGGGCATTCCAGTTTATCTTGCCACCCAGGCAAGCTGGATTTAGTGATAGCTGGTTGCCATACACCAAAGATCACAAAAAAGATTCAGTTTGCTTTCAGTCCCAAGAGACCTGGCACTTACCCCAGGTCAATTTATACCTCAGATCTCATACCAAAGACAACACTTGTAGCCAATCCTATAGTAAACTAAGGATTTATTAACTAGGAAAAAGACGTAAGAGTTTACAAGTTAAAGCAGGCAACTTATATACACAAATTACAGTCTATGATATTAAAAGGTGACAGAATTGTAGTAAGCTGTTAGCACTGAATACCTTTTAGGGCTAACCCAGGTTGACCCTATGAATCTCCGCTTCTGTTTCTTAGGCTTTGTCTACACTGAAACCTGAATGACAAAACTTTTGTCTTTCAGGGGTATGAAAATAATACCCCCCCAAACTACAAAAGTTTTACCAATGAAAAGCGCCGGTGTGAACAGTGCTTTGTTGGCAAGACAAAGCTACTGCCGCTCGTTGGGGGTGGAAGTTTTTTGTCGGCGGGAGAGCTCTCTCCCACCAACAAACAGCAGCTACACTGTGCACCTTTTAGCGGCATGGCTGTAGCAGCACAGCTGTGTTGCTAAAAGAAGCATAGTGTAAACATAGTCTTAGGGCTTGTCTACACTTACATTTTATAGCGCTTTAACTTGCTGGCTCAGGGGTGTGAAAAATCACCCCCTGGAGTGCAGCAAGTCTGAGCACTTTAAAGTGCTAGTGTGGACAGGCTCTGAGCGCTGGAAGCCACGCTCCCAATGGTTGGAGCTAATCCCCTCGTGGAGGTGGATTACCAGGAGCACTGGGAGACCTCTCCCAGCGCTCCCACGCGACCACACTCGCACTGCAAAGCGCTGCTGAGGGAGCGTTCCCGCGACAGCACTTTGAAGTTTCCAGGGTAGCCATGCCCTTAGTTCCAGCCCTCAGAGTCCAAACAGCAAAGAGATAACATTTTCTTGAGTCCCTGTTTTCACCCCTTTTTCCAGCACTCAAGCTGATGAGACAGGCTTTCTTGCACTTAGCACCTTCATGGGCGTGAAAGGGACATTAACCAAGTCTTTGTATCCTGATGTTCCACAATAGCCAATTTAGTTTTGATAGTCCTTCTTGATGGGTGGTGGACCATTCCTCCTGACTGGGTTCACAGGTTCAGAGCAAGAATTTTTACAGTTATAAAGCAAAACTTACGTATCACCTAATGTCATGAGATACAGACGTTACAAGCTAAATTAACGATTGCTGTATGCAGTTTGGTTGTAGCCGTGTCAGTCCCAGGATACTAGAGAGACAAGTTTCAGAGTGGTAGCCATGGTAGTCTGTATCAGCAAAAGCAACGAGTATTCCTTGTGGCACATTAGAGACTAACAAATGTATATGGGCATAAGCTTTTACATCAGATGCATGCAGTGGAAAATACAGTAAGCAGGTATAAATATACAGCACATGAAAAGATGGGAGTGAGGGACAAGGTGGGTGAGGTAATATCTTTTATTGGGTAAGAGAGACAAGCTTTCAAGTTCTTTGTGGCTCTGAAGTTGGTCCAATAAAATATATTTACCTCACCAACTTTGTCTCTCTAAGTGAAATTAATGCATGCAGCAATTTACAAGCATTTCGTAGAGTGTAAGCACTAAACATTCTTATAAGTCTAATACCATCTTGAACAATACTAACATACAGGTGATCTGGTTTGGTTTCCGGCTATGATTTTTGTCAGTGCTCAGCTGACACCTATAGTCTTGGCAAGAGCTGGCACCTAGTTGGCCATCATCATGATGTGCATAACTTTAAAGCCATGAGTAGTCCCATCACATGGTACAGTTATACACATGCCTAAAAGTTCACAGGATCAGGGCCTAAAGGCTGAAGTGGCTAGTATTTGTGCAGTGTTCTATCATATGACAGCACTCGGTTTAGTGTTGTCAAAATCTCTTGGCAGCTCAGTATTTATGCTATTTTAAATGCATGTACGGATAAATACTTCTGTTCTATATTTATTTAGCAAATTTGTCTATCCGTGTTTTATATTCAAGGTTGTTCATTGTTGCTTGCTATGTACTTTCCTGTTGCCTTGCATTCCAGAATTTTATGCATGTCATATATTTTTATATAATTACTCACCTTTTATTAAAAAAAACTCTTACCAAGGTGTTGTCCATCCATATTTTTATCTGCCTTACACCATTTTTAGTGTTGCCTTTGCTATGCTAATAAAAGAAAAGAAAAGATAAAGTCAGAATGTCTTTCTTCACCACTCATAATGTCTCAGAAAATGAATAGTGGCATTGCACATTATTAGATATGCAGGTAATAATATATTCATTCTGCCAAACTCTTCACAGATAATAAAAATTACATGCTTATTGCAGACATGCTAATTATCTGCAGTTATCGACAAGAAGAAAAAATAGTAAATCCCTTCTATAAGACAGAGTAGTTTGCACTGAACACTGCCTTTGACAAGGAGTTTGTGAATTTTATTTTAATTTTCTCAGCACTAAATTAGAACTATGCTAGAAAACTATCAAAAATTTGAAATAAAACTATTAAGTCTGATTAATGAGCTAGATAGGAGGTTCTCTGCCTACCTGTGTCTGCCAGTTGCAAATATGTGAGAGAAGAAAGAATGTCTTCAACTTGAATAGTGGGAATTAATATTATTTAATGTTTATGTAACAGTAGCATCTAGAGGCCCCGTCAAGATAAGTACACGAGAACGGCCCTACTGGGTCAGACCAAAAGTACATCTAGCCAAGTACCCTGTCTTCCGACAATGGTCCATCTAGCCAAGTACCCTGTCTTCCGACAATGGTCCATCTAGCCAAGTATCCTGTCTTCCGACAATGGCCAATGCTAGGTGCTTCAGAGGGAATATTCAGAACATCGCCTGTCACCCATTCCCAGCTTCTGACAAACAAAGGCTAGGGACACCATCCCTACCCATCCTGGCTAAGTTCTGGTCTGTGTTGTGCTAGCTGCTGTACAAGCATATATGAAGACCCAGTTTCTGCCCAACATAGTTTACACCCTATTTCATATATACGTTATGCCATCACTGCTGCCTTGCCACTGGTGTTAAGGGCTTGGCAAGGGAAGAGACATGCTGGAGCTAGGGTGACCAGATGAAACAAACAAAATATCAGGCCACATGGGCGGCGCAAAAAAAAAAAACAGCCTAAGCTGCAGTAATGGGACAAATGGCGTCCCGACCGTGCATCTGTCGGGACGCGGGACAAACAGCAAAAAATCGGGATGGTCCCAATTTTATCGGGACGTCTGGTCACCCTATCTGGAGCACTGCTGTACTTTGGCTACCCCTAGCTGCTGGAATAGCCTCTGAGGGCCATAGGCAGCTGGGCATAACTTCTGAAACTAACCCCATGTATTCACAGCTTTTGGGAACAGAGGGGAATTTAGTTCTTGCAAAAGTGCCAGATTTTTGACACTGGGGACTGACGTGCTTTATTGATCAACAAAAGAGGTGCAAAAAGGCAGTAGCAGAGTGAGGTTTTCCCCCATATTGCCTCAGATTGGAAGTTCCCCTTTTATATCCTTTTTAAGGGCTAGTCTACACTAGCAACGCTAAAGCACCGCGGCAGCACTTTAACATGGTTTGTGTGGTCATGGCAGAGTGCTGGGAGAGAGCTCTCCCAGTGCTCTAAAAAAACTATCTCAACGAGGGGAGCAGCTCCCAGCGCTGGTGCACTGTTTACACTGGCGCTTCACAGCGCTTAAACTTACTGCGCTCAGGGGGGTGTTTTTTCACACTCCTGAGCGAGAAAGTTGCAGCGCTGTAAATTGCCCGTGTAGACAAGCCCTAACATGGTCTTTCTGTTGAGATGGTTAAGGTGCTAATTATTCCGACCCGAGGTCATGGTTTTATAGTGTGGACAGTCGTAGACTATTGAAAATGGACTAAAACTACCAATTTATTTCATATAGGCCATTGACCATTGCAGGATAACAGCTTTTGGTCACTACCAACTTAGGCAAGATGAACTTTTTTCCTGATCACTTCACCCCAAAATCTTTCCCATAGATCTAAATGTATTTTCATACTAACAACAAAATACATTTGCTAACTAATATATTTAATTTAGTCTTCAACACCATGCACTCCTGGCAATCCACCTTTTCCTGTTGTGAGTTAAATACATTCAAAATGGAAAGTGGGCCTACATAAATGTAGGAATGGTAAAGAAATTAATCCAACATTATTTTGAGCCTCATGTTTTATTATTTTTGTATATGGCTCTCATTTTGGTTCTCTGTCCTATCTGTTTAGATTTATCAGATTAAAAAGACAACATGTTATCTGTATGAAAAAATATAATCACCCCGAAAGATCCACTCTCCTGCAAATTCAAATAATGAAGCAAAAAAGAAATAACTGAAAAATAAATCTACAATGTACATCAGATTTATGAAAAAAGGCAGTTCAAAACAATTTCTTAAAGAGAATTGGGAAGACCTGCTAATAACAGCAATAGAAGTACCACTTTGCCATCTCCCTGTAACTATCAGATCCACAGTTGAGGGCATTCTGGGGATAAAGATGTAGGTGTGGAAAGGGTTGGGATTACTGATATAGGATCACATTAAATAGCATCTATTAGAGTAGTCCTATGCACATCAATGGGACTGCTCCTCTGAGTAAGCATGAGTAAAGACTGCAGAACTGAGTGCATTATTTGAACTATAGAACTTCAACTCCATTCTCTAATCCACTGGTATTACTGCTTTTCATGGAAATTCTTGCCCTCTTAACTTTGTCTGAGACTGGAGTTTATTTCTGGAAGCTTTTAAAAACATCTGGGGAGTATCTTTCACTTTTAGTTATATACATCTCTGTATCTTTTTTCATTTATTAAATATTTTAAAAACCCTGGATTCGGTGTAGCTTTAACTGAATTTCATGTTAAAATATGTTCCATATATTTCTCACAGGTGATAAAAATGGCCAGGTGGCAAACCTCTTAATTCTGCATGAACGAGTTCAAAAAGTTTAAATCGTATCCAATGCCTCTGATGCCTTATATTCCTCCCCAGTACGGTTTCTCCAGACATTCACAAATTTGCAGATGTCCTCTGGAGAATTAAAAATTTATGTCCAGACTCTCTATGCTGCCTGAAATTACACAGGTTACATGATGCTATGCCCATGTAAAATTGGGAACTGAAGGCTAGATCCACCCATAGTAACTCTAACCCTAAAGTAGGGAGCCCTACTCATAGGAACCCTAACCGTAGTTCCAATTGCCCTAACCATAGAAATACTAACCCTAGGGCAGGGAGCCTTATCCATAGGAACATTAACCCTAACGTGGGGAATCCTACCCATAGGAACCCTAACCCTAGCTCCAAGTGCCCTATCCATAAGAACACTAACCCTAGGGCGATGACCCTACTAATAGAAATCCTAACCCTAGCTCCAAGAGCCCTACCCATGGGAACCTGAACAATGGGACAGGGAGAACCCTAAGCCTAGTGGGGAGGCCCTACCAATAGGAACCCTAACCCTAGGATGAGGTGCCCTACTCACAGAAATCCTAAACATGCACTAAGTGCACTACCCATAGGAACCCTAACCCTAGATCCAAGTCCCCTACCCATAGTAACCCGAACTCTAGGGCAAGTACCCTAACCATAGGAACCCTAACCCTAGGCCTGGGATCCCTACCCAGAGGATACCTAACCCTAGCTCCAAGTATCCTACCCATATGAACCCTAACCCTTGGACGGGGAGCCCTACCCATAGGAACCCTAATCCTAGCTCCAAGTGCCCTAACCCATAGGAAACCTACCCCTAGCTCCAATTGCCCTAACCCATAGGAACCCTAACACTAAGGCGGAGAGCCCTATCCGTAGGAACCCTAACCTGAGCTCCAAGTGCCCTACCCAGAGGAACCCTAAAAATATGGCGGGTAGCCCTACCCAGAGGAACCCTACCCCTAGGTTCAAGTGTCCTACCATAGGAACCCTAAACCTGAGGTGGGAGCTAAGTTCCTTCTAAGCTGCACAGCTGCACAACAGCCTATCAAGTGCTGCGGAGGTGCTCAGGGCTGCAGCGGGGACCAATGGCTCTCCCCTGGACCTGCTGTGACAGGGAGAGGCACCCCTCCCCCAACCCAGCCCCGGCCTAGATCTGCCACGACCGGGGGAGGGGTGGCTGTTTGTGAACCTGGGCTTTTCTCTGCTACCTACAGCCTGTCAGATGCCATCTGCCAGGGTCTAATAAACAGCTGTGTCACTCCCGGCAGGGGCACAAGCCTCCAAGAGAAGTCTGATCTCGGTCAGACTCACTGCTGAGGGCAGCTGGGGCAACACCAGGGGCCGTTGGAGCCCGAGTCCAAGAGGCACCAAGCTTGGCCATAGGAAAGGCTAGGGATAGGAATCCTATCCTATCCTATAAGGTGGGAAGCCCCATCACAGAAGGACCCCTTGCCCCAGGGTTAGGGTTCCTATGGGTATTGCACTTGTAGCTAGGGTTTGGGAGCCTATGGGTAGGGCTCCCCACCCTAGGGGTAAGGTTCCATCAAGCAATGATTCATAAACCAGAGTGGAAATAAGTGTTACAGCTGGGCCAATCATTTCAAATTTGAATGCTTGAAATAAGATATTTAAATCCATATTTAGGCTCTTAAATGAGTGGTCTAATTTAGAAAAGTGCTGAGAATGTGCAGCAGCCTTCAGGGTTTCTTTGAAATCACACTGTTTAATTAGGTACTTAAATATGGATTTAGGCATAGGCACCGACTATAAAAAATTAGTGGGTGTTTAGCACCCACTCGCAGCCAGCTCCCTCTCCCTCCCAGCACCTACTGCCTGCTGCGATCAGCTGTTTTGCAGTGTGCAGGAGGCTCTGGGAGGAAGGGGGAGGAGTGGGGAAGAGGCACACTGGGGGGAGAGTGTGGAACTGGGTGGGAAGAGGCGAGGTGGGGGTCGGCACTTGGGGGAAGAGATTACGTGGGGCCTGGGGCACAAAGAGGTGGGATGAGGGTGGGGGCTTGGAAGGAAGGAGTTGAGTGGGGGCAGGGCCTGGGGCGGGGGATTGAGCACCCCCTGGGCCCGGAGGAAGCCAGCACTGTGGATTTAGGTACCTAATTTTAGAGACACCTAATTATAATTATTTGTGCATGCTTGAGGAAAAATTACACAGATGTTTGAGTATTTAACAAGTGGACAATGAAGGCTAGCGTTATGGAGGTGTGGGGGTTGATGTCTCCATAGCTTCTAAGGCTGTGCTCAAGTTGTGCTGCAATGCTCTGGAACACCATTCCACCCCCTACCCAGTGTTCATCAGTGGCTCAGGCTCTTCTCTGCTACAGGAGCCAAGCAATGCTGGGACAATGAGTAAGCAGCAACCCCTGCCACCAGCTTCAGAGAGTGAGGACTGACCAGGCACAGCAGTTTGATCCCTTGCCTAGAGGAGCACACTGCTCGGCTAGAACAGGTCAGGTCCAGCACCTGCAGGTTGTGGAGCTCCAGGACTGCCATGCTTCAGCTCATTTCCAGGGCTGCCAAGGATGTGGCTGTGCAGGGGCCAGAACAGGACCTCAGCCACTGACTGCTCTAGATTGGTGGAGCAGCCAGAGGGAGAGAGCTAGCTGGCTGCTCCCCAGCAGAGGCCGCCGGGGCTGGTGGGCTCCAGGTTGGGCAGTACCAGGGGCACACAGCTGCCTGAGTTGTGCGGTGCAGGGCCTGGGCTGCCTGAGGCCAGGATCTGGTATTGCTACTGCTACCTGCTGATGCAAGAGCTGCCAAGTGTGTGCGTCCTGATAGTGCTGTTCTTCACCTCGCTGGCCCTAGTGCACCAGTACCTGCAGAGCTCACTGGTCTGGGCTGAGAGCCTGGACAGCCTGGTTGGGGTGCTTCCAGCTAGCAACACTAACAATAGCAGTAAGGCCTCAGCAGCATGGGTTAGCTACTCGAGTACATACCCAGGGTTCCAGACAGGCTTGTCTGGCCCAGGCTGCCGCAGCTTCATTGCTATGTTATTCATGCAAGCGAGATCTAAACAATCTTGGCTATGTCTACACATTCTGCCGTCACATCTCTGATAACAGTGTGGACATACCCTAAGAGAAAGGCTGCGAAGGGCTCTTCTAGCGAAGACAAGTCGTTTGTGGTAGAGAATGGGGAGCCAGTGAAGGGCCTCAAATACAGCACTGATGTGGCTGAAGCGACAAGCCAGGACAATGATCTTCACATCACCTTTTTGAATGGCTACATGGGGCAAGATTGTGTTTGTCTGTAAAGAGAGAAGTTACAGTAGCTGAGACATGAAGTGGTGGGAGCATGGATGTGAGAGTTCTCTCTGTAGATATTGAGGAAAGGCTAGCTTTCAGAGATGTTACGCAGGAAAGGGCAGGAAGGTTTAGATGCAGCTTGGCTATGAGAACGTAGAGCAAGGGCCGAGCTGCAGCTGATGACCAGATTATGGGTCTGTCTGACAGAGAATGTTGTCCACAGTGCCTGAGAAAGAAGGGAGGGGAAAGAGGTTTGGGGAAAAATTAATAGTTTATTTTTGAGCATCTTTAGTTTAGGCTGATGGCTGGACATTCACAAGGAGAGGTCAAAGAGACAGGCTGAGATTTTAGTTTGACAGAAGAAGACAGATGCAGAGTAGAGCGGTCTCTTGTGAATCATCAGCACAGAGATTCAACTTGAACTTGTGCTTGTGAATGCGATTGTTTAGCGACAAGGTGTAGAGTAAGAAGAGGAAGGGACCAAGGACAAAGTTTGGAAATGCTGGCCTTGGTAGCTTGTGTTTTTCTTTGTGTCATTTTCATTTTGTTTCAAATATCCTTTGCTACAGCTCAAGCTACTGCTAGCCAGGTTTATTAATCAAATAGTTAAACCCGACAGACAAGAAATCACAAGAATAGAGATAAATTTTGCAAAGTCAACATCTTAAATTTCAAGGACTCAAGTCTGTGCCATTCTATTGTTTGCATTTGATATATGCATATTTAGAGCATTTATATCTCACACAGATTTTTGTATATCAGAAATATGCCACTGTTATGCAAACAATTTTTCTAATTCAAATTCAAATTGCTTTTCAACTGAAAAGGTTTATTCCTAGATTTAAAGATCCTTGACCTTCGCTGACCTAGTGATATAACGATAGTGATTAATACCTCCCTAATGGAGAGCTGCATTTGATATTTTGGTGGCAGCTTCTGAATGTTGCTCTTTCCACCAGAAGAAGTTGGAATTGCTCCAGAGGCAGCATTCTCATCCCATCCCATTCTCATCCCCCCACCACTTATCACTCAATGGGCTGGATTTTTAAAAAAACTCAAGGTCAGATTTTCAAAAATACTCAGGACCCAAAGTTGGGGCTGGGTTTTTCCAAAATGGATCAGCTTCCATTAGGCACCTAAATAAGGGCCAGATTTGCAAAAGATCTCAGCACCACCAGCTCCTATCATGAAACTTATTGCCAAATTTTCAATGTTTCAAAGATCATACTGAGCTTCTTTGAAAATCTGGCCTCAACTATGGATGCTGAATGCTTCCAAAAATTCTGGCCCATATTTGTTATTTATATATAGTAGATAACATAAGGGATCCTTAACCCAAGAAAAAAGAGTCAAGATCCCAGAATTCAGGTAGGCCAGAGACTTCTACTTAACATATGACAATTTGTTTGCTTTACCATAGCCTTGGTCTTCCCACTTCTCCCAATTTTTGTCTCATACAGTCCTGGCATCTTATCATACCGTAATCAGTCAGGTCTTCAGGGCAGGAACCATTTTTTCTGCATGATTATACGGTGCCTGTATAATGGGGCCTTGATCTTCGATAGGTGCCCCTAGGCACTACCATAGTACAAAAAGCAATAATAACCACTATATAAAATAACGAAGTGTTCTATTCAGCTAGAGACAACTAAGGTTCCTCTTTATTTCTCCCAGCTGTCAATACCGCGCCTTCCGGTCCAGTCCTGTGGTTTGTAAACAGGGAGAGACTGTTGAAGATACTGCTTAAACCAAGACCATGCAACCCACTTTTTATTTAAAGGATTGAGGGAGGAAACATGACCCTAACTAGCAACTCTGTAAATATTATAGTTATGATCCACCAAGGGGTGAGCCCAAATTCACTGGTGACACCCATTTCATGCTATAGATTCGTAGATTCCAAGACCAGAATGGACCATTGTAATAATCTAGTCTGACCTCCTGTATAACTCAGGCCAGAGAACTTCCTCAAAATAATTCCTCAAGCATATATTTTAGAAAATAACATCCAATCTTGATTTAAATATTGTCAGTGATGGAGAATCCACCACAAAACCTTGGTAAATTGTTCCAATGGTTAATTACTCTCACCATTAAGAATTTACACCTTATTTCCAGTCTGAATTTGTCTAGCTGCAGCTTCCAGCCATTGGATCATATTATGCCTTTCTTTGCTAGACTGAAGAGACCATTATTAAATATTTGTTCCCCATTCAGGTACTTATAGGTTGTAATCAAGACACCCCTTAACCTTCTCTTTGTTAAGCTAAATAGAAACTTTGGGAGTCTAGCATTCTAGGGCATGCTTTCTAGCCCTTTAATCTATCTCTTTCTTTCTTTGAGGCACTAATCAATTCATCACAAGCAGTACCATTTGTTTGCCTTGGCTCAGTCCCTTTATTTCTGCCTAATTCCCATCCCTCAAAGAACTGATCTTGGCTTCTAGAGATGAGGCCCACCCTAATTTTGCCACTGCGGAGGTGAAGAGTGAAAGCCTTTGATGGCTTCGGAAGTTGTGATTTACACCTGTGACTGCAAAAAACAACTGACTTGGACAGGAGGACAATGAAAACCATTGAGACACGGCAGGTAATTTAATTAGAAATAGAGTTTTATGAGCAGTGTTAATGTGTGCTACCTCAGCTAACCTGACAATAAAGGTTTCACAAGCTACAATGACATCTGGCACGGAATCACATGTAGGAATTATGCAAAGGCAATAAAAGACACTTAATTAGCATTGCAAATAGTGTTCCAACATTTATGAAATGTCTGCAAATTTGCATACAGATACATAATTACATAATTTGCAGCTGTTGTGTTTGTTCCATAAGACCTTGCCACTTTAATAGTGGAATATGTAAATCAGGAATTAATGTGCTTTACCATCTACTTTCTCAGCAGTCCATAAATATGTGGCAAATCATGGAAACTTGGTATTGCTGTTTTATCTGGACTTCATCATCTTGTCTCAGAATGGTTTTGAAACAAAACCATATTCCAGAACTTATTTAGCAGCAAAGGTCTTTTGAGAGATTTGCAAATACCATTTGTTAATGAATGCATCTCATTTATTAGCAAAGGTTTTATGTTCTTCAGTCATCTTTTAAATTCTTAGCTTGCAGTGTCACACCAAAAATCTGTCCTCATTTATCCTTCTCCAATTTTAAGGAGGGTAAGTTAAATATTTGCTCTCATTAGTACAGTTAAAATAAGGGCAGCTATCTTGTATGATAAATGAGTATGTAAGGAGAGGAGGGGGTATACCTGATCACGTAAGAGTGCTGTCGGTTGAGCATATTAGATGCAAAGTGATGCGGAGCAATTATGACACTTAAAATGAAAAATTGGACTGCATTTTATTAGATAAATTATAGTCCAATTTAATTAATTTATCATAAATCCCTGTTTATTGAATTATGTATTTAACTGGCTTAATGAAGAAGATTTGTACAACTGTAAACGCTGGGACCACTTTGTATTGATAGTATCAGGGGGTAGCCATGTTAGTCCGTATCCACAAAAACAACAAGGAGTCCAGCGGCATAGAGTGCTTCCGCAGATATGCACAGGATGAAATATTGAACACACAGCATCACTTGCCCATTAACCTCAGCCATACAGAACGCAACGCCATCCACAGCCTCAGAAACAACTCTGACATTATAATCGAAGGGGCTGACAAAGGAGGTGCTGTAGTCATAATGAACAGGTCGGATTGTGAACAGGAGGCTGCCAGGCAACTCTCCAGCACCATATTCTACAGGCCATTATCCTCTGATTCCACTGAGGATTACCAAAAGAAACTATACCATCTGCTAACCGAATTTGCTCCAATCCCTCAGACAGAAACAAACACCTACAAGATCGTTATCAAGCATTCTTAAAACTACAATGCCCACCTGGGGAAGTGAGGAAACAGATTGACAGAGCGAGACGGTACCCAGAAGTCACCTACTACAGGACAGGCCCAACAACAGGCCCCCCTCCCAAGTTACTTCCTGTGGCCGCCAAACTCCCCTGCCCCCCCCCCGAGTTATTTTCTGTGGCCACTAAGCTCCCTGCCTCCTTTCCCCCCCCCTCCCCCGCATGCTACTCCCTTCTCCTCTGCCTACCTCCAGGCAGTTCCTGACGCCAAATAGCTGTTTGGCGGCTTAGCGGTTTCCGGGAGGGAGGGGCGAGGAGGGGGAGCCGTGCGCTCAGGGGAGGAAGCGGAAAAGAGGTGGGGTAGGGACGGGACCTCATGGAAGGGGTGGAGTGGGGGTGGAGCTGTGGGCAGCAAGGGAGGGGGTGTCAGTGATGTGGCCCTCAGGCCAAGGCACTCGTCCTCATGTGGCCATCATGGTCATTTGAGTTTGAGACCCCTGATCTACAACCTATCCGGGAAAATGATCCCTCACTCCCACAGACCTTGGGAGGCAGGCCTAGTCCTCGCTTACAGACAGCCCCCCAACCTGAAGCAAATACTCACCAGCAACTACACACCACACCACAGAAACACTAACCCAGGAACCAATCCCTGTAACAAATCTCGTTGCCTACTCTGTCTCCATATCTACTCTAGCGACACCATCAGAGGACCCAACCACATCAGCCAAACCATCAGGGACTCATTCACCTGCACATCTACTAATGTTATATATGCCATCATGTGCCAGCAATGCCCCTCTGCCATGTACATTGGCCAAACCGGACAGTCTCTACATAAAAGAATAAATGGACACAAATCAGACATAAGGAATGGTAACATACAAAAGCTAGTAGGAGAACACTTCAATCTCCCTGGACATTCAATAACAGATTTAAAAGTAACAACACTGGAACAAAAAAACTTCAGAACCAGCCTGAGAAGAGAAACCGCAGAACTAAAATTCATTTGCAAATTTAACACCATTAATTTGGGCTTAAATAGGGACTGGGAGTGGCTGGCTCACTACAAAAGCAGCTTTGCCTCTCCTGGAATTGACACCTCCTCATCAATTATTGGGACTGGACTACATCCACGCTGATCGAATTGTCCCTGTCAACACTCGTTCTCCACTTGTGAGCTAACTCCCTTCTCTTCATGTGTCAGTATAAACAGGGCCGGCTTTAGCAGGTGCGTGGCCCCATGTGAATAAAGACGGCGGGACCCCGCAAACTTTATAGAAGCAAAAAAAATGAAAAAAAACCAACCTCCCACTCCCAATCGGCGGAGAAAACAAAACAAAACTTGGGAGCGGGGAAATCACCGGAATCGGCTTAAAGCCAGCCCTGAGTATAAATATGCCTGCATCTGTAATTTTCACTCCATGCATCTGAAGAAGTGGGGGTTTTACTCACGAAAGCTTATGCCCAAATAAATCTTAGTCTTTAAGGTGCCACTGGACTCCTTGTTGTTTTTGTATTGATAGGAAAGGACATGGAGAAGAACGATGATCTGAAATTCAGGTTCCCTCAAAATATATTTGACTTCCTGTTTTCATTGTGCTACTTTCATCCTCCTGAATATAAAAGTATTAATATTTGTATGGCTAAACTTTCTAGTATTTACTAGTTCACACAATTTTTGTGTGAACTCAAAATCACACTACTGACTGCAAATTTTATACATATGATTAATGTAAAAATATTTTCTTTGATTTTACTTTTTAGTGTGTTTCCTTTATGCATTACAGTGCTTTGCATATAGTCAGTTTCACTCTTTTTTCACCATAGTCAAAACAGGCAGAAGGACCATTTCATTTTTATTTTGCAATTGACTAGATTTCAGTTTGACTGTGTCTCCTTGACACTCTTAATAGATAAAATTGGTTTACAGTAATAGAGCCTAAAGAATATTTTTGTTGTTTATAGCCAGTAATGTTTTCCCATTACTTTTGTCTTGTAATCTAAATGGTATGTGTCAAATGACAATCTGTTTATACAACAAAAACTATAATCAAAAATGAATATGTCATTATGGTGTCTGTTGTTGTCTGAATATGGTAATGAGAAATGCAAATTCATTCTTTTTATGCAAAGAAAGATCTTTCCTACAGAAGTTTTCAAAAATGACTTTTGTCAGGGAGGGAAGTAGAAGAAATTGCAAGTACTAAAGGATGGGGGCTCAGTTATACCGTGCTGGACACGAAGGTACAAGGGGGATGGAAAAACTGCTTTGTACACCAAGGCGTGGACTGGGAACAGCTGCAGTCCTAAATGTTTCTCTCAGTGCAAAGACTGTTCCAACATTGTACTGTTGCAGGGGCTAGTCTTCCCAGAAGAGGAGGGCTCAATAACGCTTTTTGACCCTTGATATATGCTGAGTTGCTCATGATCAGTAATATCCAGGGAGTTTATCCAGCAGCACTAATACATTAGCTATCTTTTTGCAATCGGTTTGGACAGACCCTAATACAATGAAGCCCTGATCCATGATTGGGGCCCCTAGACCCTACCACAATACAAATAACGAATGATAGCAAGTGAAAAGAAACATTCCTTGATGAATTCACATATTTGTGAGATTCTTTCCCTTTTTCTTTTTGATGTGAATCCCGCAGCATTGAGAGAAGAAGGACAAAGCTTTTATTTCATGTTCCAGTCAACATGCGGGGCCAGCCCATTTTCTCTTTCAGCAGGTGCGTGTGCTTCTGCTCCTGCATTGTGGCTCTTGCATCCATAGCCAGTTTAACAGCTGTGTACTATGTGGAGTCACAAAGGACATTCCCTTACACCAAAGATCCATGCAATTTTTGTCATAATTAAACCTTGTACTGATTAGCCATACCCCCCTCTTCCCCCTCCCCCCGCACCCGCCCGGTGAGTTCTATGAAGAAGTAGCAACAGAGTGAAAAGGGAAAAAATAGCATGAACCTAACTGAAAAATAATATGGGTCTGATCTTAATTCAGTTATTTGCAATGCAGAATAACAACTCTATTGAACCTACAGATTAAGGAACCATATGAAATACCCAATATTTCTATGAGGAATAAATGTCTGACTTTAGGGGCAGATCTCAGTAGCTCCTAGATAATTTACCAAATGACATTTAACCCCAGAGGAGGATATTGTGAAAGAAAAAACATCATTCTGATTTTTATGGGTTTTATTACAAATTAATAAAAAGGAAACTTAAAATCAATTAATTCTCACAAAAACTTACTATAACTTTTACTAAACTAATCAAGGATTGCACAGCACAATGATCAAATCAAAATCACAATTGGTATTGAGTTATTTCAACAAGTTGACAATAATATGGAATGGAAGCAAATAATTCGGTGAACACAATCAAGGCTTAAATCATGAAGTTAACATAACACTCGATCAATTCTTATTGATACTACACTTAGAAATCTAAGGAAATGTAATCATCTTCTCAACCCTATGAAGCAGCACCCACACGCCTTCAATGTTGCCATTTACTGTATGACTTCTACAGTTGACTCTTTTCCTGACTAATCTAGCCACTGTTCATACAGAGCTTGTCTACATGATTCAGCAACGCACACTAAAGGCATGTGAATTCTAATGCGCACCAATGTGTTATGCACTAACCGGCCTCTGCAGACCCTGTTGGCACACGCTACAAGTTCCCTAGTGCACACAAGAATAGAGGAGCTAGGAGTTTTGCTTAGCTCAATCGAGTGAAAAGTTATCTCTAGGCAAAAGTATTGCCTTAAGCTCTATTAACATGAACTTTGCTTTGCTAAAGAAAAGTTAAATATTTGTAGAACAAGAAAATCTGGAGTTTATGCGCTAACAGGGCCGGTGTTTCCACTAGACAACCCTACGTGGTCACCTAGGACGACAGGATTTGGGGGGCGGCATTTTGCCGCCCTCGGCGGCATTTTGGCGGCAACTCATTTCCCGGCGGCGATTCAGCGGCAAGAAAAGCGGTCGCCGAAATGCCACTGAGAACGTAGCTTCAAAGGAGCTGCCGCTGAAGCGCCGCCAATTATGGCAGAGGAGCGCTGCCGCCCAGGGCAGCAAAAACCCTGGTGCCGCTACTGTGTGCTAATCCAGAGTTTCTCAAACAGTGTTTCCTATGATTCAGACCCAGGATAGGCCACAGAAAAAGAAAATGCAGTTGGTGGGTTGCCCTATTAAAAAGTTAGGAAATCACTACACTAGGCCTCACTCAAATAGGCCCATCTACCTCACGTTACATGCCAACAGACAACACTCCTTTTTCTACTCTATCTATATATGTTCTGCTTTTGTTATATAGGGCTCTTGTAGCAGAGGGATTTCAAATTTCACGAATCTAACTCCTCATCATTTTGGAGGGGTCTCAGCACTATGCGTTATTCTATAAGTCCTACATTATATGCCATAATCAGTACAAACAGCTTAAGGATGTATCTTGATGCTGAAGTTCACTGCTTTAGTATACTAAAGGCACATACCTATGTGTTAAAGTGTCTTTTGGAAAATTATCTACTGCCCACACACAAACATAGAAGTATTTCTAAGGCATACAACAGTGTGTATACCAGGAGGCAAGGGAGGTTTTAGTGGTTTAATACAGTTTTTGTTCTTATTTTATTGCTTGAAAATGGATTTTTGTAAAGAAAATTATAGCTTCTCTGATGTCCTCCATGTCCAAATCCAGGGCACACAAATCAGAAATGCACCCTTCCTTTCCCACCCAAACAAACCCAACAACAACAGAGCTTGGGGTGGGAGACTTAAGTCCTTGTGAAAAATGTGCAACACAGGATGGGGCCGGGGGGGGGGGGGGGGGGGGAGGGCAAAAGATGGGATCACACTATCTGTACACTCTGGTCCTGAGGTCACCCAGAGCGTGGCAGAGCTGTTTACCAGAGGGGGTTCAGGTCAGATCCTGCAGCTTACTCCAAGGCTTTTCTACTATGAATAGCACAATTTGTTGTCTTCATATTTGTTACAGAAGATTTCAATACAAAACACTTGCCTCAATGTTTACATTTTTGTTCTTCTAACATTTGCCGAGGAGACCTCACCAGCTCTTTCTAGAGCTCTAGGTCAGGTAACAGTCTGTCTGTTGGACATGTTTACATTTCAAACTCCTTTAAATTGAACAAAAAGGAAATTAAAAAGACAAAGGCACAGACAGCTAGATTATATCTTTGAGAGACCTGAGTGTCGGAGAGGAGGCTGCACTGCAGCCACTTGCCATCTACAAAGTGCTGCAGAGGCAGCATCTTTAAAAGGGTGCAGCAGGATGTGATCACCTTGCATTCAATCCAGCCCAATTCCGATTCCCTTACCATGCATAGCACCCTATTCCATGAGACTACTGGTGAAGTAAAGTTCCACTCAATGAGGCCCCAAAAACAATAAAGGCAAATTAGTCACATTGAATCTTTCTTATTGGCACCACCATACATTATCTTACACATTATTAACTATTTAACTACAACTTACTCTAAATGTGGATTCAGCCATATACACAAACATCTGAATTCAGGCCCACTGACAGGGGAGGGCAAAGGGGACAATTGACCAGGGGCCTGGGCAATTTAAAAGGGCCTGGACGGGCTGCAGGACCCGCTCTGCAGAAGCAGTGGGCTGAGGAAGTCGGTGGCTGCCCCGCGCTGCCTCTGCAAGGAAACGCCTCCTCTCCGCCGCAGGCATCAGCGCCAGGCAAGTAGGGCACCCGGGTATGGGACTGCTCTGTGCTCCCAAGCTTCAGGTGTTCTTCCCCCGAGGACTGTTCTGGGAGGGGGGATCCCTGCTCTGTGCTGGCTCAGCAGGGCTGGGGAGTGTGGCTGGGGGGCAGGGCATGGGGAAGTGGGTCTCTGGGGGATTTGTGGGGGGGTTCTGAACTATGAGAGGGTGGAGGATGCTGGGAAGTGGGGGGACTTTTGTGCATGTTGGGGCACTGGGCGGTCTGTGTGGGGTGCTGGGCAGTTGTGGTGGGGCTGTGGGAGGTGGGGAGGTGCTCAGCATAGCAGGTCTGGAGGAGGCTGGGTATAGGGAGTTGGGGGTGGGGGGGGCTGTGTGGCGTGGCATGGGCCCACCTCTCCATGCCATTCTGCCCCATTGCCCCTGGCTAGCCCCTCGTTCTGAGTACTGGCCTCCCTGCACCATGCTCCATTGCCCCCATGGGGGCCCACAAATATGTTTGGCACCAGGCCCAACATGCTGGGTGGGCACGTCCCTTTCTAGGGGGCCCACTGACTGTTCTGCCCTGGGGCCTGGAATTGCTGTCCGCAGGCCTGTATCTGCTCCACAGACCAGTGAAGTCGAGGGGACCCTTTCTATTGATTTCAGTGAGCTTTGAATCAGGTCCAAAGAGAGTAGGAAAGCTCTCACCTTCTGGAGGATGAGTAAATCCCATCACAGATATTGTTACCGAAATGTTGCAAACTTACAGAAGCCCTGGCTGTGCCTTAATATAAGTACAGTGATCTTGATACTCGGGCTTCCTATAACTGTTCTTTATCAATTCAAGTAACCTGGCCTAAAACTTACCTCACTGGTAGGAAGAAAAAACTGACAGATGGTGAATAAATGGCCAAGGCTACTATATTTTTAGAACTGGTACATTGCTTTCAGACATCCTGGTGACCATAGATGGTTTCCACATCTTTTCTGTTATAATGAAAGACAAAATAGGATTTTCCTTCAACTTCCAGAAATTTAATTTCAGAGTTGTGGAGAAATGTTAGAGCCAGATCTTATTCTAAACCAGTGTTAAGACATTTGTCTTATGCAAAAAATGTTGGCAATAATTATACTACTACTTTCTGGTTTGTGAATGATTTACCAGGTAACTAATATTTGGTTTTGTGAAACACATTAACCAGATGGTACCTTGCATTGAAATTATCCTGAAAAACTACATTTATTTGGACTGGGAAACACTATAATGAAGTACAGTCTCATAAAGAGTTTATTATTTATTATTATTATTATTATTATTTAAATGACCCATGTATAATTATAGTATGCAGCATTGAAGCTAACTATGAAGGTGCCACTGCTGTGGTAATTTGGAAGTGATTGATTTTAATCACCTTCAGTTATGATGAAAAAAATAGCACATTAATGTAAATACCCTATTTAGTGTTAGAATTTTGGTCTATCATTAGTTTAGTCTAACATCGGTGATATCCTGAAAATAATAATGATATTGAGTTGGCTTTTATATTTACAGTAGAGTGGTGTCCAACTTGAATAATTCTGTAGGAAAGTTCAAGGACTTGAGGGTAAAATCCCTGCCCTACTGAAGCCAGTGATACTTTGATTTCAATGGCCCAATAGCTCAGTGCTTCAGGGTTACTTGACCAGGTTTCATTCCCAAAAAGAGCAGATATTGCAGTTGTCGTTTGGGGCTGTGAGGACAATGGCAACTCTCAGATGCCAAGAGAACTATTTAGAACTAGGAATTTCTACAGAGGTTTCTATTTTATTTTGTAAAGTTACTCAAATGATGGAAATAACTTTTGCAGAGGAACTGCACACTGGATTTAACAAAAGAGTACCACAGGAGGAAGTAGTCTAACAAACCATTGACAAACTTGGCATGACCATATACACACCTAATGCAGAACCTTTAATTAAAGAGAACACCGAAGATTTTCCAAACTGTGCACCTAAAGTTAAGCTCCTAACTCTTTGTGACTAAAGTTAGAATCATAAGAACATAAGAGTGTCCATACTGGGTGAGACCAAAGGTCCATCTAGCCCAGTATCCTGTCTTCGAACAGTGGCCAATGCTGGTGCCCGAGAGGGAATGAACAGAACAGGCACTTATCAAGTGATTCATCCCCTGTCACCCATTCCTGGCTTCTGGCAAACAGAGGCTAGGGACACCATCCCTGTCCATCCTGGCTAATAGCCATTGATGGACCTATCTTCCATGAACTTATCTAGTTCTTTTTTGAACCCTGTTATAGTCTTGGCCTTTACCACATCCTCTGGCAAAGAGTTCCACAGACTGACTGTGCATTGTGTAAAAAAATATTTCCTTTTGTTTGTTTTAAATCTGCTGCCTATTAATTTCATTTGGTGACCCCTAGTTCTTGTGTTATGAGGAGTAAATAACACTTCCTTATTTACTTTCACCATACCAGTCATGATTTTATAGACCTCAATCTTATCCCCACTTAGTCATCTCTTTTTCAAGCTGAAAAGTCCCACTCTTATTAATCTCTCCTCATACGGAAGCCATTTCATACCCCTAATCATTTTTGTTGCCCTTTTCTGAACATTTTCCAATTCCAATACATCTTTTTTGAGATGGGGCGACCACATCTGCATGCAGTATTCAAGATGTAGGCGCACCATGGATTTATATAGAGGCAATATATTTTCTGTCTTATTATCTATCCCGTTCTTAATGATTCACAACATTCGGTTTGTTTTTTTGACTGCTGCACATTGAGTGGATGTTTTCAGAGAACTATCCACAATGAGTCCAAGATCTCTTTCTTGAGTGGTAACAGCTAATTAGATCCCATTATTTTATATGTATAATTGGGATTATGTTTTCAATGTGCATTACATTGCATTAATCAACATTGAATTTCATCTGCCATTTTGTTGCACAGTCACCCAGTTTTGAGAGATCTTTTTGTAGCTCTTTGCAGTCTGCCTGGGACTTAACTATCGTGAGTAGTTTTGTATCATCTGCAAATTATGTTTATCTATGTGTCTGACAATTTTGTTCTTTACTATAGTTTCAACCAGTTTTCCTGGTACCGAAGTCAGGCTTACCAGCCTGTAATTTCTGGGATCACCTCTGGAGTCCTTTTTAAAAATTGGTGTCACATTAGCTATCCTCCAGTCATTTGGTACATAAGCTGATTTAAATGATAGATTACAGCTAGTGAACAGGAGTGGCTAACAAGGGAGTTTTACGAGGGAGTTTAGAGGGGAAGTGTGTGGGGTGGGGGGCTAGATACACTTACCATTCTGTAAATGTAAAGCCAAAAACACCCCCTGATAAAAACAACAACAAAGGAATAAGCTTCAGGATTATAGAGATAATGCAGGCAGAAGTCCAGCAACAGAGTGGGGGCTATCCAGTTTATTGCACTCAATGCAGCATATATGATTACCTGCCCTATGTGCAGGTGGCGTAATGTGTGCATTTGGTGCAAGGAGCTCCTGGCCCTCAGAGACCGCTTTGGGCTTTGGAGACCAGAGTGGCTGAACTGGAGGAGCTAAGGGAAACAGAGAGGTATATAGATGAGACTTTCCAGGACACAGTAATACAATCCCACCCCCGGTCTGACAGCCTCTGTGCTGTTGAGGAGAATGAAAGTCTCAGGGAAGGAGAACATCCAACTGGAGCAGAGAGAAATGATCCCATAGTTGGGACCCTTCTTCCAGATGATGTTGTGGTATCCTCTTGCACTGAGGATACCACTCCGGGGGAGGGAACTCCACAGTTATTAGGAAGAGACAGGCATTAGTAATGGGCTATTCGATCATTAGAAACATATATAGCTGGGTTTGCAATGACCGGGAGAACCGCATGGTGACTTGCCTGCCTGGTACGAAGGTTGCGGATCTCTCGAGACATCTAGATAAACTTATGTGTAGCGGAGGAGTCGGTGGTTGTGGTACATGTAGGTACCAATGACATAGGGAAGGATAGGAGAGATGTCCTGGAGGCCAAATGTAGGCTGCTAGGTAAGAGATTGAAGTCCAGGACCTCAATGGTAGCATTCTCTGAAATGCTTCCAGTTCCACGCACAGGGCCTCTTAGACAGGCAGAACTGCAGGGTCTCAATGAATGGATGAGACAATGGTGTAGGGAGGAGGGGTTTAGATTTATTAGGAACTGGGGAAACCTTTGGAAAAGGGGGAGCCTATACAGAAAAGATGGGCTCCACCTAAATCAAAATGGAACCAGATTGCTGGCACTTAAAATTAAAAAGGTGGTAGAGTAGTTTTTAAACTAAGGGCTGGGGAAAAGCCGACAGATGCAGCGGCGCACGTGGTTCGGACAGAGACATCCCTTAGGGGGCTCTATTAATGGAGATTCTGTATGTCCTCTAAGGAGGAGAGAATGGAAGATGATAAAATACAGGTAAGATCTGATGAGAAACAGTCAAATGAAAAACAGTCCCATTCAATTACATCATGTAATGGCAAACAACTAAAAAGTGACAAGTTTTTAAAGTGCTTATATGCAAATGATAGAAGTCTATATAGTAAGATGGGTGAACTAGAGTGCCTCTTATTAAATAGGATATTGATATAATAGGCATCACAGAAACTTGGTGGAATGAGGATAATCAATGGGACACAATAATACCAGGGTACAAAATATATCGGAAGGAAAGAACAGGTTGTCCTGGTAGGGGAGTGGCACTATATGTGAAAGAAAGCATAGAATCAAATGAAGTAAAAATCTTAAATGAACTAAACTGTACCATAGAATCCCTCTGGATAGTAATTCCATGCTCTGATAAGAATATAGCAGTAGGGATATATTACCAACCACCTGACCAGGATGGTGAGAGTGACTGAAATGCTCAGGAAGATTAGAGAGGCTATTAAAAAAAAACCCTCAATAATAATGAGGGATTTCAATTATCTCCATATTGACTGGGTACATGTCACCTCAGGATGGGATGCAGAGATAAAGTTTGGCTCCTTAAATGACTGCTTCTTGGGGCAGTTAGTCCTGGAACCCAGAAGAGGAAAGGCAATTCTTGATTTAGTCCTAAGTGGAGCACAGGGTCTGGTCCAAGAGGTGAATATAGGTAATAGTGACCATAATATAATTAAATTTAACATCCCTGTGGTGGGGAAAACACCACAGCAGCCCAACACTGTAGCTATTAATTTCAGAAAGGGGGACTACACAAAAATGAGGAAGTTAGTTAAACAGAAATTAAAAGGTACATCGCCAAAATTGAAATCCCTGCAAGCTGCATGGAAGCTTTTTAAAGACACCATAATAGAGGCTCGACTTAAATGTATACCCCAAATTAAAAAAACATAGTCAGAGAACCAAAAAAGTGCTACTGTGGCTAAACAAAAAGTAAAAGAAGCAGTGAGAGGCAAAAAGGCATCCTTTAAAAAGTGCAAGTTAAATCCTAGTAAGGAAAATGGAAAGGAGCATAAACTCTGGCAAATGAAGTGTAAAAATATAATTAGGAAGGCCAAAAAAGAATTTGAAGAACAGGTGGCCAAAGACTCAAAAAGTAATAGCAAAAAAATCTTCAAGTACATCAGCAGCAAGAAGTCTGCTAAACAACCAGTGGGGCCACTGGACGATCAGGATGCTAAAGGAGCACTCAAGGATAAGGCCATTGCGGAGAAACTAAATGAACTCTTTGCATTGGTCTTCATGGCTGAGGATGCGAGGGAGATTCCCAAACTTGAGCCATTCTTTTTAGGTGACAAATCTGAGGAACTGTCCCAGATTGAGGTGTCAGAGGAGGTTTTGGAACAAAATGATAAACTAAACAGTAATAAGTCACTAGAACCAGATGGTACTCACCCAAGGGTATGAAGGAACTCAAATGTGAAATTGCAGAACTACTAACAGTAGTCCGAAACACTATCTCCATATTTATACATCTAAATCAGGGGTTGGATTTTCAAAACTGCTGAGCCTTCAGCCATCTGCAGGGACTTCAGTGCAGAAATGCCAAAGCAATTAAATATAAATATTTGTCCCTGTTAGCCCAAAAACAAGAGAGAATTCCCAGAATAGTTGAAAATCAGGCCACAGATTTAGGTATCTAAACCTAGCGTCAGGAGCTTAATTTTAAGTGCACAGTTTGGAAAATTTTGACGAACTTCTTTACATTGGAAAAATGAAATGCTCTAGAATTTAAATTCATTAACTTATTGGTGCTACTTTTTTACAAATGTAGAAGAGAAGATCCCCCAATAACTTTTTTGTTTTTAAGAGTTAGTTGAAATTTTGGGAATTAAGATCATGATCTCTCCCCATCTTGCAATAAAATACTTTTCTCTTGAGTAAAATGAGAAGTTCTTTTAAAACTAGTCTTTAGTAAGTGTGCCAAAATTATAAACTATAAACAGAAACTAAGGTTTCATTTTCAGAAGTTTCTCTCCCCAGTGGTTGTGAAGGTAACTTTGAAAATGTGAATCAAGTGCATACCAATGTAAGTGTCATCATCCAGAAGCAATTGCTCATAAAGGTGTAAACTGCCTATTCATCTCAATGGACTGTAAACTCTGAAACTAGAGCTTTGCAGAGAAAGATCATTCCATTATGCAGAGGATTCTGATGTTTTGCCATTTGGTTTCATTCTGATTCAGAAGAGTTTTTCTCTTGACTTCAGTAGGTCCAGAATTTCACCTCTGGTCATTGAAGCACTAGCTGATCTGCTTCTTTCTTTAATTTCATATGCAAGAGTTCAATTGCAGAATCATTGAATGAAATCCTGGTTCCATTAAAGTCAATGGTGTTTTCCCATTGACTTCAATGGGGCCAGGATTTCCCACTTCTTTTAAAAAAAGAAAAATTCAGAGATTCAGTCTTTATTGGCCTCTGGCCAGATAAGCAAACAAGAAGGAAGGAGTTGCAAAATACTGGTGTATTCCCCCTTCACCCTTGAGGAAAAGCCTTTCAACAAGGGTAATTTAGCACTGAAATTGCATTGTCTTCTTTTGCAAATCTCAGTGATCTTCACCATCTGTTTCATGCAATAAAATAAAGTTGTTGATTTGATACTGTACCTTCCATGTTTGATTAAAGGCCAGCTCTAATTTGCATCAAGCAGCAAAAACTGAGGTAATTATACATTATAATGAATACAAGCACATGCTTTTTCACATTTTAATGAAGCCAAGGTAGCTGCACCAGATTACAGTTCCAATCAAATGCAGGTCACGTATAGCGAATTTTTCAGATTTTCAGAACTGTAGGAAAAAAGCAGGCACAGTATAGTCAGAACTCTAATGAGTTTCCCCACCACACAAAAATTATCCTGTGAGCAGTACAAAGATCACACAAATGAAAACAAATACTCAATAAAGCAGATAATTGACTCCAATCCTTTTTAATGAGATGGCCCAGAACTGCTCTGCAGAAATGCCAGAGCAACTAAATATAAATATTTGTCTCTGTTAGCAAATAAAGAAAAATAACTATTATATGGTTCCAGAAAACTTCTATACAGTTTTATGAGAATCTGATGGACTTTTAAAAACAAATCTGTTTTATGTTAAAGGGCTTGGGTTTTTTCAAGTTTTATTCCAGTTTTGAGTCCCATGTTTTAACGGTCTGAAATCCATGTTGCTCCTGAGAATCCGTCTCCAGCAGACTTATTTTTACACTGAAACGGGAATGTTAAAATGGCATGCTCTGAGCTGTAAAATTCGGAGAGCTTTTACCACCATTGCAATAAAAATTCTCCAAATGGACAGCTCAGAACCTGTGTCAACATTAGCCTTTTAACAAAGAAAACTTTTTAAAATATATAAATAAATAAATAAAAATAAATAACGAAAAGTGTTCATTTATTGGCGTTTCTGAAGGTTCCTGATCATGAAAGGGTATAGAATGGCATCCCTAGGCAACTGAAGCCCTCCATTTGGGCTTGACCTTGCAAGGTGTTGAGCACTCTGGCCCCAATCCAGTAAAGTCAATGTGACTACTCAAATAATGTCAAGCATGTTCTTATGTGTTTTGCTGGATCAGGGTCAGAGTGCTCAGCATCTTGAAGGATTAAAGTCCACAGGACAGGAACAGCAGAGGGAGTAGCAAGGCAAGTTTTGAAAACTGCATCGCATCCCTAGGCTATAGGGATCAGTTCTATAGGTAATAAGATAAGTCAGTCTCTATGCCTATTTCATCCTCAGCCTTTATGCTGAGAGTATCTATATAGGTATAAATTAGTGCCAAATGGGATGATGGTAGTTCCTGTATGATATGGAGACTTGTCCAATTAAAAAAAGAGTATTGAGACTATGCCAGTGCCATTCACCACGGAACATACTTAAAGTGTATGTTTCTTGAAAGGCACAAGGTAAAATATCAGTCACATATGACTACAAAACTACGATACCCACATGAGGAAATAAGAAAACAAATCAACAGGGCCAGACGTGTACCCAGAAGCCTCCTGCTGCAAGACAAACCGAAGAAAGAAACCAACAGAACTCCACTGGCCATCACTTACAGTCCTCAGCTGAAACCTCTCCAATGGATCATCAGTGATCTACAACCCATCCTGAACAACGATCCCTCACTTTCACAGGCCTTGGGAAGCAGGCCAGTCCTCGCCCACAGACAACCCGCCAACCTGAAGCATATTCTCACCAGCAACTACACACCGCACCATAATAACTCTAACTCAGGAACCAAGCCATGCAACAAACCTCGATGCCAACTCTGCCCACATATCTACGCCAGGGACACCATCACAGGACCTAACCAGATCAGCCACACCATCACCGGTTCATTCACCTGCACATCCACCAATGTTATATACTCCATCATGTGCCAGCAATGCCCCTCTGCTATGTACATCGGCCAAACTGGACAGTCCTTACGCAAAAGGATAAATGGACACAAATCAGATATTAGGAATGGCAATATACAAAAACCTGTAGAAGAACACTTCAATCTCCCTGGACACACAATAGCAGATTTGAAGGTAGCCATCCTGCAGCAAAAAAACTTCAGGACCAGACTTCAAAGAGAAACTGCCGAGCTTCAGTTCATTTGCAAATTTGACACCATCAGCTCAGGATTAAACAAAGACTATGAATGGCTAGCAAACTACAAAAGCAGTTTTTCCTCCCTTGGTGTTCACACCTCAACTGCTAAAAGAAGGCCTCATCCTCCCTGATTGAACTAACCTCGTTATCTCTAGCCTGGCTCTTCCCTGCTTATTTATACCTGCCCCTGGACATTTCCACTGCATGCATCCGAAGAAGTGGGGATTCACCCACGAAAGCTTATGCTCCAATACGTCTGTTAGTCTATAAGGTGCCACAGAACTCTTTGTCGCTTCTACAGATCCAGACTAACACGGCTACCCCTCTGATATATGACTACAACAAATCATACAATGGGGAAACCCATATACATTAGATAGTTATTAACTTACTAACATATATGTGTTCTGCCTTCTATAATTACTGACTCTACAGTGCCCTCTGATAATACTAGCCTACTTTGGTTAACCTATCAATTCAGCAGTAATACTTAAAAATGTTCAAATTAATATGGGATTAGTGAGAGTAAGGAATTGACAATGTAACTTCATCAGCTGGGATTTTCAAGGAGATTGAACAGAGTTGAATTTTAGTTGGAGTTTGGCTCCTAACTCCCTTAAGCTCCTTTGAAAATCCCAGTCATCCCAGCACCCTCTTCCTCCTCCCCCAACTTCCCCCCATTAGTGGATCTTCTCCCCATTAGGGAAATAAAGGGTGCCGATAGGGTTCAGCAGAGTCATATTATGAACAAAACTTCCATGTAAGGAAATGAGCTTAGGAAGAAATGTAGGAGAATATGTGCTGATGGGTGAACTCTGAATGAACTCTCAAAAGGTTCAGAGATTTGGATCAACATCCTAAACTTTGATGCTTATCTTAACTTTTTGCCCTCTTTCTTCCCCACTCCATCAATAGGCCCTGGCTCCTTCTTTTCAAACACAATCTACTCTCCACAGACCACACTCTATCTACTTGGATCCATAATGTTGTTCTCCATACCACCATCAATGTGTCCTCTTTGAAGGGAGAGTGTTAACTAAGCAGCCCACTCCCTTCTAGTCTGATAGCAGCTGCTGCTGGGGTGGGGGACGGCAACCAACTTCCCCTCTTCAGGAAGGAGTATGGGCCTTAGGAGGCAGTTAGGCAGCCTTTTCTTTCACCCCACACAATTCCAACAGGCAGAATAACCCCTCTGCTGTACCCTAATGACCTCAGACCTTTAAGATTTAGAAGCAATATGGGGCTTCTACCAACAAGAGCACCAAATGCTCTGCTCACTTGTAAATCCCAAAGTATGCAAACTCCCACCATCCCTTCATGTCAGATCAGTGGTAGAGTGGGAAGGAAAAGAACATTATGTGAAAAAGGTGCTGAACCAGGAAAAGGAACGAGGACCGGGGGTGGGGAGGGATCTATGTTAAAGCAAAACCAAGACAAACAAAATACCTGTCAACCCACCTGTGATTTGTTTTTGTCAGTGATCTGGAATAAGGGATTGGAAGCAATAATATGTGATGTAAAAATGTGCCCACTAGAAGCTCATGGAATTATTATCACTCTCTAATGAGGTGCTTTCTGGACATAATGACAGAAACATAGGAAATGCTCAACCACTGGGCACAGACAATGTGTTATTTTAGCATTTGTTTTATTTTTGAAGGATAGTCATTATGAGGCCTTCACTCCAAAAGTGTATAATTTAACAGGATTCCACAACTGGTTCTGATAGATTCAATGGGCCTGACTCGAAGTTACTCAGTTGAAGATTTTCTAGTGACAAGTGGTTTTGGGTGCCTCAATTTTTGAGACACATTAAAGGGGCCTGAGTTTGAGAGGGTTGAAGTCGAACATTCAAAAACTTGAATCACTAGTCTCTTCAAAATCATGACATACATACGCACCCTCTTCCCCCCACATTTCTCTGCATGAGGCAGGGATGGGGGTGAAGGGAGGGGGGATGTCTTTAAGACACCTTTATGTTTCCTATATTCTGAGTCTGTGCAGGGACCTGTCAGGTCCTCAGTGTAATTTAGAGCAGCCACAGTGATGGTCTAACAACTCATACTCTGCTTCACATGCCTGCCTCTTGGCCCTAGGAAGCAGAGGATTGCCATAGTGCAGTATCCTCTGACCATGCCCCTGACATGCCCCTATGTACCACTTATGCCAGGGGGTGGGAGCAGGACCAGTATAAAGCCCTTACACCAGCTCTGCACAAGCTAAGATGTCACTTCATACAAGAAGGAGCAGTCTCCACCCACAACAAGACCCTTTGTGATGCCAGAGTGGTGTAAGAGGACATTAGTGTAATTGAGAATCAGGCCCACTAGGCCTAATTCATTACTGCATTACTCCACTGTTATGTCAGGGTAACTCCACTGTGTGAACGGACTAACTGGAGTAACACAGTGATAAGTATTGAGTTGCTACTAAATTTGATAATTTAGAGAAGCCCACTATAGCACAAACAAAGGAATGGAGCCAGGGCTGGAGGTTCATAAGAGTTAATATTTGAAGACACCAGATAAAATTTTTAAAGCACCTATGTGGCTTGGAATCCTAAATCTCATTTCCAAAAGTGATTTAGTCACTGAAACTCAGTAGAATTTAGGCTCCTAGAAACCAGATTGTCAAAGATCTTTAGATGCTGAAGATTCAGATAAGCATCTGCACCTTTAGGCATCTAAATACCTTTTAATTTGGGATAGTGGGATTTTCAAATATGCCCATGAAGTTTAGGCTCCTAAATCCCATTCATTTCTCTGTGCTAATCTGCTTTGGCACTATTGAAAATCCCACTAGGCACCACTGTGCATCTTTAGGGGCCTAAATACCTTTGAAAATCTGGCCCTAAATCCCTTTTAAAAATGTGACAGGCTTTTTAGTCACTTGGGTACTTCTGAAAATTTCACCTGAAGTCAATGGGAAGGCAGTGTGGTCTATTGGATAGAGCACTGGACTGGAAATCAGAATACCTGGATTCTATTCCTTGCTCTTCCATGGGCTTGCTGGGTGACCTTGGGAAAGTAATTTAGGGCCAGATCTTCTTTAAGGTATTTAGACACAGACAGGCACTTTTGAAAATCCTACTAGACACCTCTATATCCTTAGGTGCCTAAATATTGTACCTTTAAAAATCTGGCCTTCGAACTCTGTGTTCCAGTTTCTCCTTCCGTAAAATAGGAATAATGATCCTTACATCCTTGATCAAATGCTTTTAGATTTACTGATTACAAAGTGCTATACAAGAGTCAGGTATTAATTATTATTATTATTAGAATATGCTAATATTAAACAATAATTATATCCTTAAAAGGCAAAACATGAAAAAGGAGTTCCTACAAAATCTTACTAGTCTGTGGCCAACAGCACAATGGTTTCCTTTATTCTGCTAAATAACTAAACCAACACACATTAGCAAAGCATAAAATTATATATTCATGTCTTCCAGAGTGAAACAACAAATGCTACTCAGTGGACTTTGACAGTAAAAGTACAAATAACTGCAATTACTTTAACAAAATAGTCCTTTATTATTTGCCTGTTTATAAGCTGAAGACCTGCGATCTGGAAGCCAAACCAATAGCATATGAGTTGGGTGACCACAAACAGAAAATACAGTAAAGAAAGTAACCAATTTACTAGTCTGAAATTTGTTTGCATAAACTAAACTATGAATACTTACAAATAACAAATTCATTCATATGAATCAAGTTAGTTTAACTTCTGTGCCAGGGAAAATAATGGAGCAAGTAATTAAGGAAATCATCTGCAAACACTTGGAAGATGGTAAGGTGATAGGGAATAACCAGCATGGATTTGTAAAGAACAAATCATGTCAAACCAATCTGATAGCTTTCTTTGATAGGATAACGAGTCTTGTGGATGAGGGAGAAGAGGTGGATGTGGTATACCTAGACTTTAGTAAGGCATTTGATACTGTCTCGCATGATATTCTTATCAATAAACTAGGGAAATACAACTTAGATGGGGCTACTATAAGGTGGGTGCGCAACTGGCTGGATAACCATACTCAGAGAGTAGTTATTAATGGTTCCCAATCCTGCTGGAAAGGTATAACGAGTGGGGTTCCGCAAGGGTCTGTTTTGGGACCGGCTCTGTTCAATATCTTCATCAACGACTTGGATATTGGCATAGAAAGTACGCTTATTAAGTTTGCAGATGATACCAAACTGGGAGGGATTGCAACTGCTTTGGAGGATAGGGTCATAATTCAAAATGATCTGCACAAATTGGAGAAATGGTCAGAGGTAAACAGGATGAAGTTTAATAAGGACAAATGCAAAGTGCTCCACTTAGGTAGGAACAATCAGTTTCACACATACAGAATGGGAGGAGACTGTCTAGGAAGGAGTACGGCAGAAAGGGATCTAGGGGTTATAGTGGACCACAAGCTAAATATGAGTCAACAGTGTGATGATGTTGCAAAAAAAGCAAACATGATTCTGGGCTGCATTAACAGGTGTGTGGTGAGCAAGACACGAGAAGTCATTCTTCCGCTCTACTCTGCGCTGGTTAGGCCTCAACTGGAGTATTGTGTCCAGTTCTGGGCACCGCATTTCAAGAAAGATGTGGAGAAATTGGAGAGGGTCCAGAGAAGAGCAACAAGAATGATTAAGGATCTAGAGAACATGACCTATGAAGGAAGGCTGAAGGAATTGGGTTTGTTTAGTTTGGAAAAGAGAAGACTGAGAGGGGACATGATAGCAGTCTTCAGTATCTAAAAGGGTGTCATAAGGATGAGGGAGAAAACTTGTTCATCTTAGCATCTGAGGATAGAACAAGAAGCAATGGGCTTAAACTGCAGCAAGGGAGGTTTAGGTTGGACATTAGGAAAAAGTTCCTAACTGTCAGGGTGGTTAAACACTGGAATAAACTGCCCAGGGAGGTTGTGGAATCTCCATCTCTGGAGATATTTAAGAGTAGGTTAGATAAATGTCTATCAGGGATGGTCTAGACAGTAATTGGTCCTGCCATGAGAGCAAGGGGGCTGGACTCGATGACCTCTCGAGGTCACTTCCAGCCCTAGAATCTATGAATCTATGAAAAGATCATGCTGCAAATGAGCAAAAGAGCAAAATTAACTGGATAATTTAGTTTCAACAAATAGATTGAGCAGCAGACTGCTGGGATCATAATGAAGGAGGTTTTGCTAACTATAGCAAGCTAATCCACCCAGTTGGCCTCTAGCCACTTCAGCATATAAATAAAATATAGAATGTGGAATAAAAATGTTAAATAATAATACATGACCTCAGACCCTTTGCATGATAAAGGGAGTGGAAAAAACATTTCATCTTGGAAGAAACATGACTGCAGAGAAAACTTCTGAGTTACCCTGCTCAAAGAGGATCCACAAGAGGAGGTTACAATGCCTTGAAAAGCCTGCTCCTTCATTTTGTGTTGTTCCCCAGTTTTCTCTCTCTGTTCTACTTAGTATTTATAGACCCAGGGTCCACTTTTGCCTGATTTATTGCACGTCCTGTAGGTGTAACTCAGGACAGAAGTTTGCTTTAAATTAACCTTCTCTTTGTAATTTACCTCTCTCCCTTTAACTTTATCCAAACTAATCAGAATAAAGGTGTATTCATTTTCCAGAGTAAAATTGTTCAACCAACACAGTTTAAAGCCATTTATTTCACACATTTTAACAGAAGAAGAGTACACCACTTCACTTCAGGTTCCTTCATCTACTAAACAGTGTAGCTTTGGAGCCAAAGTCAGTTCTAACATAATGCATGGAAAGACTCCCAACCCATGAACTTCAATGTGCCTTGGATCAGGGCCTTCCATCCTGTGCAACTCCATTACCAGTAGTCAACTTTCACCAGCTATAAATCAGCTCATAGTTTGGCCTCTGTTGTAATGAACTGATCTGGACTCCTGTTTCACCAGACCCCACTTTCCTGAGGAAGGTTACACCTTTTAAAGGTAAACCAGTAAAAGGAATTTTATTTAGACACATCCATAGGCTTTTCATGAAACAGAAAGTGTGTCCTGGTCATTTTCTCACTCTTTTAGTCCCAATGCCAACAGCAATGTCTCACTCCTTTTCCTTTGTAAAGCCATGTGACTTGTGCAGATCACTGCTTATTTTACAGGTGCATTTCCACTCACTGAATGTGATTTGCAAAGGAATTTTAGATTGTTAACTCTGTGGCCGGAACTGTCATTTTTTATATGTTTGCACAGAGCCTAGAACAATTGGGTCCTGACCTGGTGGCCACTAGGCTCTACTGTACTAGAAATATAAAATTAATTATAATAATTAATACAAAATTAGGTTTGGGCCATTTTGTTTCCTTATGATTTAAAAACACAGAAGTGTGAGGGAGCAGGGTCTTTCCTTTTTTTCTTCATTAATAAATGTGGTGAAATTCTAGCTCCATTGAAGTCAATGGCAGAATTTCCTTTCACTTCAGCAGGGCCAGATTTTCACTCCAGGAATAGCAAATGTAGTTTTCTCTGATTCTGCTAGAGGGTCTCTGATCCCATGTACTGTGAACTCCCAACTGAAGGCACAAGTGTCTCTAAAAAATATTTCCTTTTGCGAAAAGCTTAGCTAAGTATTGAAGTTCCACAGGGGTTAACACACTGGCTGAAATTCATCCTATTCTGAGAGTATAAGCATAATTTAAGTAGTGCATGGACTTCGTATTGCACCCTTGAGATGAAATTCATCCTTGAGTACTAACTTAATATCCAAGTAGTCCCAGTGAAGTCAGTGGGATTAATCATGGGCTAAATTATTACTTAGTGGGTTAGATTGTTAATCCCTTACGCATTTATGGAGTGGTACTTTATTTCACAAGTAGTTCCATTGATTTCAATGAGGCCAGAATATCATCCCTTTTATTTAAGATTACATGGTGTACAGTACATTTTCAGTGTGAGCAAGGGTTTCACAATCTGAGCAAATGGGAGTAAGGATGTCAGAAAAGATCCCTGAACAATTAGTTATCACAAGGCTAATGATGATATATTTGTTTGTTGAGGAAACAGAATGCAAACAGACTGCCCCAGTTAAAAAAAAAAAGTATGGTATTTGTTATACTCCTCTTTTATACAGCTCCTGTTTAAACTGAGGTGCAGATGAACAGGAAAAAAATACAACCCACTTCCCTTTTTTAAAAAATTAAACATTCACAACACCTGTTAACAAGTCTTTTTACCCTTTTACTGTCATTTCCACCCAACCAGCTGCTCTAGGAATTATTCTGCATTCTTCATCAATTTGAACATGGACCGTGGGACTACTGCCTATCTGCAGCAAATTGAAGCTTGAAGCCTCTAAAGTTGTTTAATTGGCAACTGCATAAAAGCAAGCCGAATGAATGGACAGTATTAGCAGTTAAAGTATGTGTAACAAAATAACCACAAAGACATGATTGTTCCACTGGGTTGGTTATAAGCTCTTGTTGGTACTATTCTGATTTTAATCAACCTCCATTTTGGTACAAGTCAAGGGAAGCTCTAAAAAGATGGCCAGTCAATGTTTTATTAATAACTATAGGTCCCTTTTCCCAGGTTATGAACAGGAGCATTTCATCACACACCCTTGCAATGAACTTATTTGTGTGAATTCATCAAGAAGGGATGTTACTGATAGTATGCTTTCAAGAGCCCCACTTGCTGGCAGACAAGAACAGAATCATAGCTAATGAAGCATACAGACATTCACACAACAGACTGTACATTGATTGCCTAACCTGGAATGCACAACAGTATTTGCAGTGTGAATTTGTAAGTCCCATTTGAGGACATTGAGCAAAGGCTGGCTTTTTGCTGGCACCTCTAAACATAATGAATCCTCCCTTTAAAGGTAGAAGACTAAAAGGACTACAGGCCTCCGATAGGTTTAGTGAGAAAAAAACAGTGAGAAAACCAAAGGGCAGTGCTCAATTTGCTCACAAAAGACTCTACAGAGCCATTGAAGACCCATCCAAATATGCCCTCTAAAGAGCCAAAACGTGCAACCCACATTCAAAGAAACCCTCCTTTCCCTACTGCTGCATCCTAGATTTTAAACAGCCAGTTTGGTCAATGTCATAAAAGGAAAGAGGAGGCGGTCTGGAGACTTGGTAGAGACACTGACAGAAAGCACAAAATAAGGAAGGTCAGGACAACTGCAGAAGTTGGAACAGCAGCTGCAGACTGATGTGCAAAAGAAAGGAAGGACAAAGAAAGGAAAGCACAGGACTGGGACTCAACAGATCTCAGTTCAGTTCTCAGCTCTGGCAGAGACTTCCTGCATGACTTAAGCAAATCTCTTACCCTTGTACCTCAGCAACGCATCTTTTTGGAGGGAACTGCCAGTTGGTATCTGTGCCTAGCACAATGGGGCTTCATCTAGCATGAGGCATTTTTGTAATACAATAATACAAATACAAAAACAGTGAGAGATTTGGAAACTGAATAGACTCTCACATAAGGTAACTGAAATAATACAGGTTTCAGTGTAGTAGCCGTGTTAGTCTGTGTCAGCAAAATGAAAATAAGAAAGAAAAACTTGTAGCACCTTAGAGACTAACAAATTTATTTCAGCATAAGCTTTCGTGGGTTAGTACCCACTTCATCGGATGCATGGAATGAAACATACAGTACACAGATATTTATACAGTCAGAGAAACATGATAAGGTGGAGGTGCATAGACCAACCTTAAGAGGCTAATTAATTGAGAGGAACCATAACAGCAGGGGAAGAAAAACCTTTGAAGTGATAAACAAGATGGTCACACAGGTGTGAATGAGGATCGTTAACTTAAGGGAAATAGATTCAATTAACGTAATGGCCGAGCCATTCGAGGTCCTTATTTAATCCTGAGGTAATGCAATCTAGTTTGCATATCAATTCGAGTTCAACAGTTTCTCTTTGAAGTCTGCTTTTCGAGTTAATCTGTCGCAACACTGCTACCCTCAAGTCTGTCAGTGAGTGATTAGGGAGGTTGAAGTGTTCTCCTACTGGTGTTTGAATGTTATGATTCCTGATATCAGATTTATGTCCATTTATTCTTTTGCGTAGAGACTGTCCGGTTTGGCCAATGTACATGGCAGAGGGGCATTGCTGGCACATGATGGCATATATCACATTGGTAGATGTGCAGGTGAATGAGCCCCTGATGGTGTGGCGGATGTGATTAGGCCCTGTGATGGTATCACTTGAATCGATATGTGGACAGAGTTGGCATCGGGCTTTGTTGCAAGGATAGGTTCCTGGGTTAGTGTTTTTGTTGTATGGTGCGTGGTTGCTGGTGAGTATTTGCTTCAGGTTGGGGGGCTGTCTGTAAGCGAGGATTGGTCTGTCCTCCAAGATCTGTGAGAGTGAGGGATCATCTTTTAGGATAGGTTGTAGATCTTTGATGATGCGCTGGAGAGGTTTTAGTTGGGGGCTAAAGGTGACGGCTAGTGGTGTTCTGTTATTTTCTTTTTTGGGCCTGTCTTGTAGTAGGTGACTCCTGGGTACTCTTCTGGCTCTGTCAATCTGTTTTTTCACTTCAGCAGGTGGGTATTGTAGTTGTAAGAATGCTTGATAGAGATCTTGTAGGTGTTTGTCTCTGTCTGAGGGATTGGAGCAAATGCGGTTGTATCTTAGAGCTTGGCTGTAAACAATGGATCGTGTGGTGTGTCCAGGATGGAAGCTGGAAGCATGTAGGTAAGTATAGCGGTCAGTAGGTTTCCGGTATAGGGTGGTGTTTATGTGACCATCACTTATTAGCACAGTGGTGTCTAGGAAATGGACCGCTTGTGTGGACTGGTCTAGGCTGAGGTTGATGGTGGGATGGAAATTGTTGAAATCATGGTGGAATTCCTCAAGGGCTTCTTTTCCATGGGTCCAAATGATGAAGATATCATCAATGTAGCGCAAGTAGAGTAGGGGTGTTAGGTGACGAGAGATGAGGAAGCGTTGTTCTAAGTCAGCCATAAAAATGTTGGCATACTGTGGGGCCATACGGGTACCCATAGCAGTGCCACTGACTTGGAGGTATATATTGTCCCCAAATGTGAAACAGTTGTGGGTGAGGACAAAATCACAAAGTTCGGCCACCAGGTTAGCCGTGGTAGTATCGGGGATACTGAAATAATACACCAGCTTCAAGGCAGTAACAAACTCTTTTCTAAATCTGATTTTCTGTAGAGAAATTTAAGATGGCTGCTGCCATTCCATAATTTTTAAGTTAAATTGATTATTCTGTTTAAAGCTGTACAAATTGCAAGTACATAGCAATATTCATGTTCTATGAATTCCTTCCACCCACAGGAATACAGGTGCTTCTGTAACAGAAGTAATCAGAACAAATGAAGATGTGAGATATAATGTATTATTGAATCACTACTTTGTGTGCCTTAATTTTCTAAAATGCTGTAGATTTTCTGGCTGCATATATAGTTGATACTGTAGTAATAAGCATGGTACGAGATCCTATGTAGAACAGAATATTTTGGTGTGTGACCAGTGATAGAGGGGAAAGACTGGAGGGACTTTACGTACAGTTCATGGTTAAGATTAAGGCCTATGTTTGTGAATACAGTATATAAAGAGGAAGAATATTCCTACCAGAGCTAGTTTTGTAGGAGCTATTTTCTATATTGAACTAATCAGGGAATCATTCCTTCCCTAAATCACATTTCAAGAAGTGTTTAAACATTTCTTTGCAGGTCATCAAGCCCAAGGTCTGTAGCCCCTTTGCTCCAGCACAATGGACTTTCACTGTAGCTATAAGGCCTCCCTGGGGAATACCACCGGTGCAGAGGGTGTGAAGGAGGAGATATGGCCATGGTATTCCTATGCCTTCACTATTCCCCGGCTACTGCAATGCCATAGGGGTCATTCCAGTAAAAGTGTAAGTTAGGATAGCCCTTGGGTCAACTCAATGTCCAATTCAATGCTGTTGATCTGTAGAATATTCTCTTAAGGGAAGAAATATCTTCTGCCTCATGGCTTAAATCTTTTAAAACTGAGCAGAGACCTTGAGCAGATATTGTCAGAAACAATCCTGCACCAACAATAGAATAGATTATATAATCCCCGGGGAATTCTGCACCACTGTGCATGCACATAATTAATGAGCTGTGCATACTTTTAATATTTTGCACAGAAAAAAAGCTTCTGGTGGAATGTTGCTGCAGTTCCACCTTTTGCTCACCAGATAGCACTGTGGCACTAGAACACAGCAGCTTCTCCCAGCCAGCTAGGGAAGAGAAAGAGCCTGCCTTCTTCACAGTGCCTCCCAGGCCAGGTCAGGAGACAGGGGCTATGGGGAGACAGACAGTGTGGGGCTCCTGGGGGGTCAGACAGGGGCTCAAAGGGCTAGTGGGGGAGAAAAGACTGGGGCAGGGGCTGAATGGGAGTGGTGGTGCAGGGCCACATGGGCAGAGGGGGAGTCAGGTGCAGAGCTACAGGGGTAAAGGGGTTGGGCTGAGTGGGGGCACAGAGACACATGAGGACAGGGGGAGGGGTGCAGGACCACATGGGGATGAGGGGAGTGGGTGTCTGAATGGTAGTGGAGGGACACGTGGACAGGGGATGCTAGGACACATGGGGGTGCATGGATGTGTGGGGGTGCAGGGGCAGATGTGCCTGACTGAATGGGAGAGGCTAGGGGTCAGCCAGGGTCTGCATGAGGGAAGCTTCCTAACAGTCCCTCCCTGCCTTCCCAAAAAGCCTGTTCCATTCTTCCCCCCTCCCCATATCCAACAACCTCCAAGTTCACACTCAGGCTCCTTCCTAGCAATTACTTCCCTCTCCCTCAGCTCCCTCCGTTATCCCCGACTCCCCCAAGCCTTTGCATCTGAGGGGTGCGGGAAATATGGTTCCATATTGTCGTTTAAATGAAGTATTACTCACTATTAATATGCCTATTAAGGAATCTATTTGTCAGAAAACATTTTCTGAATCTTTTTTGTTGTTTGTATTGTTACAGACATACTTGCTGACAGGTATTTTGAAATAAATGACCAAAAATAATTGAAATTGGTGTGATTATATTATGTTATTTTGACAAATAAAATATTAAGAATTTGAAAATATAATATATAATTTTTTAATTTTTTGGTGCAGAATTCCCTGAGGAATAATTATAAAATCTTCTCTTTCATCTCTAATTGTTGTGATCACATGAAAGCCTAATGTGAAGTAATCAGTGATAATATTACATCTCATTTATATATATTAAACTTTCTTAAAAACTTCTAAAATCATGTAAGATTATTTCAAAACGTTAAATTCACATAAAAATGAGTGGAAGGTAGTTTTTGAGATTAAAAACCCAGCAAACCAGGTCTGCTACTAGGAACTTTTCAATAGAATGCCTCTCACCTCTGCTCCACATCAGTAAGCGAAAACAATGAGCTAAAGCTGCCTGAAACACAAGTATTTGTTAAACAAGTGATAAAGCATAAATCCAGCTCACTGCAAGAAATTTTATGTAGACTGATTCCTAGGTGCCACATCAAAAGCCTACAAGCTCATGAAAGGAAGGTAGCCAGGTTTTTCTTGCCTGCAGCCATATCTCATTGGTAAGGAAACTGGAGAAGAAGACTGAATGGAGACCTTGGTAAGAACCTTTCAAGTCTAAAGTAAAGGAACTGCACTAATCCCTTCTGATTTCTCCTTGCTATGTGAATTTATGCAGCAGCATGCAGATTTGGACTTTTATAATTTCCAGTACAGTTAATATTATACTCAGGCTGCATTGAAAAAATTTGCCTTTGTATGACGATAAACTAATCTATTTTCCAGGCACTATATAGTTTAAATTTTATCTGATTTACAAAACCTTTACTATTTCCATTCTTTTTTAAAACCACTGCAAGATTGAAAACTTTAACTTATTTTTTCTGTATGAGAACCTGACATTCACTGATGTATGTCAGCTAAAGATTTTTCTCTTTCACTGGACAGTTAGTGGAGGAGTTTTTTAATACTTCCCCACAGGTTCCAATCATAGCTCTTTCTGTTGCATTACAGGACCCTCTGAGGTCACTCTGATTCTGCCTGAAGATTTACAGAACTTTCTAAATATAAACTAGTGTATCGGTACCTGCCAGATACACTTCAGTGTTTGCAACACCGGAAAAGAAAAAGAGAAGAGGCATCTCCAGATATCCTCTGTTTGATACGTAACTAGGAAAATCAGCTTTTCAGAACTGCTACTTTTGGGTTTAGAGGAAAGGAGCAAGAGGGGGTGCCAAGGATTTCAGTATCCATTTGGGTAGATACATCATTGATATCACAGGACTTTCTGTGGCTGTGACTTCACTGTACTGAGGCTTTGGCAGCAACAACAAAAATGAAGAGATCATTTTCATGGTCTGCCCACTTGTTAAGAGTTTATTTACTGTCCTATGCACTCATTTCAGTAATGACTACATTCTGGCTTCTCTAGTCACATGGTTCAAACAAAATAACTAAAACATTCCAAAAACAAGTTTGAGAAACACCACATGCTTATTGTTGCTAGGGAAATCATTATCTTGGTAGTAAACGTTCAATATATTGTGTCACTTTGCTTCTGCTTTTTGAGATACAGCCATAAGGATTTAGGATGAATAAAAATAAAGAAAAGCAATAAAAATTACAGAAACAAATAAAACCAAGTAAAAGAAGGGGAAACATGTTCAGTAAGCTATGCAAAGACCGTTTAAATTCACTCTCATTAAAGACGTAAAGAATTCTAAATAGCATTTGCACCCATAGCTTCCCATCAGGATATGAGTAACTTCCTCTCATGTCAACATTATATTATTTTTCTATTACAGAAAATCATAGCTATAGCAGTGCAATGATGCTGGCTCTGATAACTGTATTTAGTTGATTTTATGTTCTATTACATCTGCTGCAATGTAAATGAGCTGTAATTCATTGGCTGGGACACAGGACTCAGGACTCATGGATTCAGGTCTCAGTTCTGCCAGTAACTCAGACTGTGACCTTGGATAAGTCACATCTGCGTGCCTCAGCTTTCCTCATCTTTAAAATGTGGGGCCTGACACTCCATATTTGTAAAGAGCTTTGAAAGCAATGGATAGTAATATATAGTATAATGCTCAGTGGAACTAGTGTTGTATGTATCTTCTAAAAGTTAAACCCAATATAAACAACCTGTTAAAATACTGATTGTGCAACTGTGGCTTGTGACTCAATGCAATACCATATTCTATTAAAAAAATGAAAACATCTCTGCACATCTGAGTGCAACTTATCTTTAATATGAACATACTGTGGGGGTGGGGACATCTGAAAGCAGATAGGCAAAACTTACCCATAAAAAGTATGCTTCCAGCCAATTTACAGTTGTGCATAGCCAGCAGAGTCAATCTGACTCTATAGCAAGAGACTTCATTCTCATGTACCCTGTGTGACAAAGTTCCTCCTCTGCCTTGGTGGGTCCTGTGCTTTTTGGAGGATTTACTCACCTCAGAGGTTCACGGCAGCCCTCAGTTTGGCCGCTTCTGCTAGAGGCTCAAACCTGCCGTTCACTCAGCTAACCTCATAACTGGCCAGCATGGGGGAAACGGAGAACAATCTCCGCAGTCTCTGTTGTCCCACTTAGTGAGTCAGGGACAGGCCAGATCCCTTTCCAAATTATACCTTCCCTTCTGGTGTTGCTCACAGAACAGGTCAACACCTCCTGTGTCTGATCAGGAGTTGGGGAGATGGTGGGAACCCAGGCCCGACCTCTACATCAGGTTCCAGCCCAGGGCCCTGTGGATAGCAGCTGTCTACAATGTCTCCTGTATCAGCTGTGTGACAGCTACAACTCCCTGGGCTACATCCTCAAGTCCTCCCCCACACCCCATGTGGCCCTGCACCCCCCAGAACCTCACCGCAGGAGCTTCCTCCTGAAGCTTCATCACACTTGTACTCCTCAGTCCTCCAGAAGCACACCTTCTCGCTCCTTGCACACCCTCCACTAACTGATGGGAGGTCCTTTCTAAACCAGATGTCCTGATTAGTCTGCCTGCCAAAATTGATTCTAGTATGTTCTTAATTGTCTCCAGGTGTCTTAATTAGCTTGCCTGTCTTAATTGTTTTTAGCAGGTTCCTGATTGCTCTAGCGCAGCCCCTGCTCTGGTCACTCGGGGAACAGAAAACTGCTTATCCAGTGGCCAGTATATCTGCATTCTACTACTCTGCTGTACCCAACTGGCCTGGGTCTATCACACCTGTTAAAATAAAAAGCATTCTCTCAACCATGAGCAAAAGTCAAATCATTTTACTGGAGGTTTTAGGGAATGTAGCATTTGGATTCAAGACACTCACATTTCTGCAGCCTTGGAGCCTTTCTTCACCTGAAGCATATGAGTAATTTTTATTGACATTGAATAACATGTGTATATTAAACATAAGACACAACCAAAATAGTCATGCAGCCTTCAACTCTTACTTTAAAAAAATTGAGATGTGTTCCAGGGGTTTTGGTTGGTTGGTTGGTTTGTTTTTAGAGTGATATTTAAAAGTATTGCTGCACTAAATGAAGCCTGAATAGGACTCCTCCAGGGCTGGGACAATATAAAACATGAATTGTGAGTGACAGAATCGGGCCCAATAATAGCAATACTTAACACATATGCAACCCATCTTCTATTGCTCTCAACGCTCTTTAAAAAATCATTACCTTCTTTAAAAACACCATTTTACAGCTGGGGAAAGCTGAGGCATAGAGAGGTCAACTGAGTCAGTGGCAGAATCAGGAAAACCCATGTGTGCCGAGTCCTGTCTCCCAGCTGCCATTACAACACAATATATGTAACAGAACATAAAGTCAATAAAACACAAGTACCAGACTCTGCAATGTTGCATGGATACAAGTATGACTTTCAGTAATGGAAAAGAATTGCCATATAACAGCCGTGACAGAGTACTAATGATTTATTTCTAGATCAAAGATTTACTTGGTCTAGTGCTTTGAGCCCATGGCTGAGAATCAAGAATGTCCTGAGTTCTAAACTAATTGAAAGGCAAGTGACTGAGGAGTCAGTAGTCCTGGTTTCTATTCATTCTATTCATGCGGTGCCCTTTAGACACAGCCCTGCATTGAGAGTGATGCAGTCATATCACCCCCAGGTGGTGCTCTGGAAGACTTCTCCCTTGGGCAACCACTGAGCTGCAGCCACAATCGGGCCCTTCGTTTTACTGTGCCTGAGTTCACTCATCTATAAACTATGAATAATACTTA
Source organism: Macrochelys suwanniensis (assembly GCA_033296515.1). Lineage (NCBI taxonomy): Eukaryota > Metazoa > Chordata > Testudines > Chelydridae > Macrochelys > Macrochelys suwanniensis. The sequence continues at coordinate 83,758,043 of CM065779.1, forward strand.
ACAATACCCAGCTTTGAAGAGCATTTTGGGTCTATGAACAAGAAATACAACGTGACAGATAAATATTATTTGTAATCCCAAGCACTGACTCGCTCTTTGCCTTTGAGAGCAAGTCAAAACCTTTGTGTCTGAGTTTCCCTATGTATATAATAGGGGTGACACTTGCCTATTTCAAAGGGCTGTTTTAAGGATAATGGGGCTGGATCTGCAGTCCTCATTCCTATGAGTGGTCCCACTGACTTCAGAAGGACTACTGGAATTAACTTGAAGGGCCTGAAGATTGTGATTAATGGGCCAAATTTTGCTTTCCACTGCACTGCTGTGATCCTGGAGTAACTATACTGAAGTCAATAGAGTTACATTCACTGTAACTGAGCAACAATGACCCAATATTTGCAAAGCATCTGGAACACAAAAAAGGCTAGGTCAGGGCTAAAATTTAATATTGTGTTCCACATGAATCAAACTAAATACCGATTTAAGAAGGCACACCTCTCTTCAAGTCAGTGGAGTTACATCTTGTATGTACATTTGGCTACAGCATATCAGATATGTACCTGTACATATAACTTGTGCTGGTAAATAAGCCAGTCAAATATTCAAGTTCTAATTCTTTATTTAAAACTCATTTCAGAATTTTTAAATGATCTCCAGCTTTGGTGAGCTGCAGAAGGCCTGATAGTGATCTAACAATGGTTTAAAGTCAGGAATCATCCCTCTGAAGTCAGTGGAGTGTGTATAAAACCAGTGCAAGTCAGAGCAGAATCAGGGCCATAGAATTTTTGCTTTTGTTGAGTCACATGACATCCTATCTGTGCTATTGTAGTCTAGCAACAGCTTAAGCATCATGCAATGACATCACTTCCTCAGATTTATAGGTTTATTCAACCCTAAGCACAATCCTCGATTGAGCATTTGAGTGAGAAATGATAGTTTAGTGAATAAAACTATAATGTATGCTCTGAGCCACCTTCTTGCTGAGAAATTGTAAATCATTATACTTAGGAGAAAAATGAATTCTTTAGCAGATGGTAATTTTTTCCTATAAGGCATGCCAATAAACTTGAGATTTTGAGATTCTGTGCCTAAAAGTGAAAGGAGGTAAACCCTCTTCATCAGTTCCTGCATTATAACAGGAAATATACATGTATGTTTTCTGGGAATCAGCTTTGTATTGGTACACATTTATTATTATTTTCCCCAGCTGGACCAACACCTTTAATGCTGCATTGTATGCACATCTGTTACTTCAGGAGTGGGCTCCTCCAGCTTCCTAAGTTGCCACCTTGCAACCTTTAATAGAGCCCCAGGGGCACTCTAATTCCAGCCAGAAGTCATGTCTGTGATTATTGCAATCACAAAACTTATTCTTGGATTCATTTTTTCATTAGCTAGGGGAAGGAATCAACATCACCTCCGATGAAGTGAGTATTCACCCACGAAAGCTTATGCTCCAATACCTCTGTTAGTCTATAAGGTGCCACAGGACCCTTTGTCGCTTCTAACATCACCTTGGAGGCTTGAGTTAGAGATTGCCAATTTAAATCAACATAGGGAACTGTTCGGATGACTGAAGATCCTGTGCAGAACTGGAAAGTAAAGCGGTTAAGAATATGGGAGTTCTGTAATACTGGCACCATGTAATGTTGTGTTTACTTGCATGTATTTAACCTTTATGCCTCAGCTACTTCTAAGAATGACTTAGGTATTCATGCAAAAGAGACTTCACTATTGACAGTTCTTTCAAAAGATAATTTCTTATACAGTCAGATAAAAGAACTAAAAAGACAACCTGAAAGGACTATCTAGCAGCTCCCAAGAATATTAAGTCCCAGTTACAAAGCTGCTAAAGTCAGTGACAGCCATATGTTTTCCATACAGCTTCAGCAGCTCCCTATCTCTTTTTTGTTCCCTTGTTCCAGTGAATAAACAGACACTAAGGGGGTAAGGAAAATAAACAATCCTGCTTCCATTGAAATCAATGGTAAAAAAATGCATCTTTATACATATTTATTCCAAAATGTTTCAGAGTTAGATGAGAACCATTAAAATAAAAAATAATAGCAGAGGAAGAGAAAAATTAAACACTGTAGGCAATAAGGAAAAGTCACTTTCAGATGTGATCTATCAGATGGAGAATGAATGAGGTGGGCCACACGTCATCAGAGCTTCATCTCAAACATAACTATGTCTTGGTGCTTGAGTCCACAACAGGTAAACTTTTACCTTTTCTCAAGTACATTGTCTCAATGGCCCAAAAACACTAACTCTCTTTAGGGTTAGTCACCCTTCGGCCAAGTGTTTACATGAACTGTATATAATCAGTCTCAGCCTGAGATTCGTCATCTAAACAAGACTGCTCAACCCACCATGCATATATTTAAAGATTCACTGCCTTTAACACAAAATTTAACAGTGGCCATTAAGTAAAAGTAGCTGAGACCCTAAAAGAAATGTTTCCCCTAGAATGCTGGGTAAAATTCTTCAGTCCTTAAGAAAAAACACCCAGAGAAGTCAAGTAAAGTTCACAGAATTTGGCCAATTATTTTTCATCAGAATGAAAGTATAAAGCAGTGTAACTTAGTCAGGCAGGATACCAATCTGGACAGAATTTAAGGCTAAAAAACACAAAATACAGCCTTTGCTTGTGCAAACACAACTTTGTATATTCACAAACACCAGCACACAAAGCTTTTGAGCAACTAATTTTCATAGTTGCATATGTAGGTATTACAGACTATCACTAGCACATTTAGGTGTAAGGACCTGATCCAGAATCTTTTTATTGACGTCAGTGGAATTTGGGTCCAGCCATTAATGCTCAGAAGAATACATGCAGGGGTCTGCATGCAACATTGTGCATGCACAGGAGCCAGGCTGCAGCCCCTTTGAAAATCTAGCCCGATAGGTCTACACTCTAGTAAAAGACCTGCAGCACAGCCATGGCCGGCCTGGGTCAGCTGACTCAGGCTCATGGGGCTTGGACTGTGGGGCTACAAAATTGCAGGGTAGACATTCAGGCTTTGGAGGGAACCTGGGCTCTGAGACCCTGTGAAAGGGGTGGAATGTCAGAGTCTGGTCTCTAGCCAGGGCACAAACATCTACATACTGCAATTTTATAGCCCTGCAGCCCAAGCCCCATGAGCCTGAGTCAGCTGACCCGGACTCTGAAACTCAGTGTCACAGGGTTTTTCTATCACACTATAGCCATATAGTTACACTTCTCTGTTAGATTTGGTATTTCTACAATAGAATCTTCTTGATTAGGGACACCAGACAAGGTCATTATCACTATGCTGTACATAGACAGAGAAAGGAAGTGATTAAAATTAGGATGGGTAAGTTATTAACATTTTCCATTCTAATGGCAATCTTCAAACTGTGCTGTTTCAGCTCTCATTACAATCTTTGACACAGGCATGAGGTGCTGGAATTTTAATACCTAATAAATTTTGTGAAATGTAATCGTTTGCTGCAGTATTTGAGCTTTAGACAGCCTATGTATTTAGATTGGCTGGCCAATCATTTCCCTCAGCTCTGTTAGACTGCATAGGGAGAGGAAAGGAATGCCAGGCCAATCAAAACAATATAAAAAGGTTCAAATCTTACAACACGCTTCTGTAATTCGCAGAATATTGGAGACATTCCGATTCTGATCATTCAGTCTTGTGAAAAATGAGAACAGCAAATGGTGAGACTCGCCCCGAGGCAATCATTAAAACATGAAGACATTCTTATAACAGGAAGAATTATGTGAGATCCATAAGTATGATTGAACCCAGACCCATTTTAGCAGACTGTGATCTTCCTTGAACACCATGGCTGAAATTTTGTGCCAATTTACAACTGGTGAAATCCCATTGTCTTCAACAAGGTTGTTTGAAGTATAAATCAATGCAGAACTTGCCCCTCTGATAACAACCTTCATAATAAAATAAAATAATGCAGTAATTTTAACTGAGCACACCGCAGCTCTTCATGTAGCATATGGCATGCAGAATAATCACCTTATTTCTTTTAACAGAATTGATCTTAAATCTCTGTACTTCTATTTACAGACACTAGACTAATTTTTAACAAATACTTTTAATCCATGCAAAGCCATCCCTTTGAGCCTAAGAATGCTCACAGAGGTTTTTACTATTCACTGAATCTTCAGTTTTCTTGCTAAAAGATGGATGCCACATGCTTCCATGTAAAGCAGCAGCAGCAGCAGCCAAAAACTGCAAAAATGCTCATTTAAGAGGAAAAAATAAGATTTTGATGCAGTTTCTAGCATCGCCAATTTCCTCCACAGTCTCCAATAGCATGACATGTGAAGCAGTAGATCTTTCCTCACATAAGCTCTTATCATCTGTCACTCGTGAAAGATGCACAAGCACAGAGAGATAATGCAAATACTGAGATGCTGTCAGTTAAAATGTTAGTGAGTCCTCGCTCCATGATGATGAAAAAGCCTCTTTTATATTGAAACTTAAGTGGTAACATTCTAACTGGGACAAGAACAATATTTTAAATCCTCACTTGAAAGATCAAATTAAATCTGCAGCAGTCAGCCTTGCTACTGCTGTATCTATCACAGGCTTTTTTTTTTTTTTTTTTGAGAACTCTAGAAGGTCCAGAGCTACTGACTTGTCATCCCTCTGTTTTTTTGCAGAAATTCAGAGAGGTAGGACTAGCTGTTCTTATTCAAAGAACAGCCCCAGGACTTAAGGGTGAGCAGGAAAAAAAAAGACCTCTTGCTGTACAATCCAAGATTGTCCTTCACACAATCAGCTTTTGACATCAGGATTTCAAAACATGACTCAGTCTCAGGCTTGATTTGCTTTTCTTTTTAGCATGATAATATAGCCACACACTATCTCACACCTTTTCAGTTATAACTGTGCCTGGCAGCATCACTATAAAGTTCAGGGTCTGTGGCAGTTTCCATTAAAAATTCTATTTTACAGTAGTTAAAACTCAAGTGTTTTGAATCTCATCAACCTAAAACTTATCCTACAAGTTGTCAGCCCAAACACAATATATATATTTTTTCCTCAAAATTTAATTTAAATCAGTTTACAGAAGCTAGAGAGGAGTACAAAATGTACTTTAGACAGCTTGGGGGGGAAAGTGTGTTCCTCCAGCTAAACAAACCTTACTATTTATTTCACAGGCATTTTGTTAGTTCATAATGTTGACCTTAATCTGCTTTTAAATATATTGGAGAAAACGTGAAAATAGACAAAAATATTTACATTGCCCAACAATTACTAAGCATTCACATAGACAATGCTCAAAACTGTGTGGTTTCAAATACATTTCATGAAACTTGTTGCATATGGGATGATACACAGCTTTGATTTCAAGAGAAATTCAAATTGTAACATGTTTATGCAGTTTCAAGTCATGTAAAATGTCAATTGAGTGATATAGCTAATCCACAAAATTCCACTGATTGAAGGGGTAGGTTGTTAATATCATGGAAATATGTTGATCTGTACCACACATTCTGTTTGGGATTTTCAAAACTGCCTATAGGAGGATGGTGACCAAATCCCATTGAACTTCAATGACATCTGGGCACTTAACTCCCTTAGGCCCAGATTTTTAAAGGCATTTAGGTATTACTGAGCTCAGTGTTGCAATCAGGGCCGACGCGCCCACTAGGCGACCCTAGGCGGTCGCCTAGGGAGCCACGATTTGAGGGGCGGCTTGCCGCGGCTGCCTCCTGCCTCCGCGGCTGAGCCAGGAGCTAGGGAGGTGCCATGGGTGGTGGGAGGCTGCCGCGGGCGGGGGGCTGAGCTGCCGGCCTGTGGGGGGTGGGGAGCCACCGGGGGGTAGTGTTAGCTGGGCGGGGAGGGAGGGCACAGGGCTGGTGCAAGGAAGTTTCGCCAAGGGCGCGAAACTTCCTTGCACCGGCCCTGGTTGCAATGCCTAACTGTTTTAAGAGCCTAAATCTCATTTTCAAAAGGTATTTAGGCACATGGATCCCAAAACCCATTTATAGTCTATAGCAGGCTCCTTTACAAATTGCAGTCTATAGTCATGTTCAAAATAATGTTGAGCCAGATCACATCCTCATGTGGAAAGACATCCTGGTAGAGGATAGAGAAAAGGAAAACTTCCAATAGATCATTAATCAGATAGAGGAAACTAAAAAGGACCCCCAAAATCTGCAGATCCCCTGAGATCTAAATAGTTCAAGAGAGGGATAAACAGTTCAAGAGAGTTGGCAGTTTTTCAAAGAGATTATTAAGGGCACAAAAGCAAACTATCCCATTGTGAAGGGAAAATAGGAAGTATGGCAGGAGACACCCTGGCTTAAACAGGAGATCTTCAATGATTTGAAACTCAAACACAAAAAAAAGTCCAACAAAAAGTGGAAACTAGGTCAAATTACAAAGGATGAATATAAACAAATAACACAAGTATGCAGGGACAACATTAGAAAGGCCAAGGCACAAAATGAGATTAAACTAGCTAGATACATCAAGGGTAACAAGAAAACATTTTACAAATACATTAGAAGCAAGAGGAAGACCAAGGACAGGGTGATCCTCGACAATCCCTCCAGAACATCTCAGATACAGCCCTGGCAGGCAGCATACCTTCTGGGATGCCATGTCAGGCTGACAGATGGGTACCTCTGTCCCCCTCAGAAGAGCATCATCAACTACCACTACCTACTTTTCCTGGGAGTGGTGGCTGCGATCCTCCCAGCCTCTGGGGTACATGGCTTCTCCTCTACCACTTTCCCGGGTGATTCCTCATCACTCATTGCCAGGCAGCATAACTGTTCTCCGTCACTATGGTGGATGGGTTGGGAGTAATGTAGCAATGAAAATATACACCTTAGTCCTTAATTCTCTGCAATGTGCATAGTTTGTGTGGTTTGGGGTATTAAATAATGGGGCAAGTTGAACTTGAAAATAGTGTTAGTCATCCTTACTTCTGAATTTCCTGGCTGTTTTCCCCAAATGCAGAAACTGTCCCTTTTCTCTATAATGGGCTTAAGCCTGCATCAAAATTCACCTAAACTTTGAAGGGTTCCAAAATCCAGAGCAGATATAGATCTGATATTCATTTGTTTGGCCCTGTCACTAATTCCAACACAACTAGCACCACCAAATGGTCATTAAAATGTGCGGACTCATGATGAAAGCAGCCAAATTACCCACATTCCAGGGTGAAGGGGGCAGATAAACTTGTAAATATTTCACCAAAGTAGTATTATGTACTACCAAAATACAAAGCCACATTGAGCATCTTAGCTGTAGTGAACTGTCTGAGAATGCTGTATTGAATAAAAATGAATAGAAAATGAACAGAATATTTTATTCCTAATTAGGAACAATAGTTAGCTAGGACATCTTGATTTCAGTGAAGAACCACCACAGGAAATTACTATGTTGACTACTCTACTACTCTACTACTCTTGGAAGATTTTTCCAGAGGCCAAGATTGCAATGTCCTCGATGGTAATTAGAGGAGGAAAGAAGAAAAGAAAAGGGAAGTCCCACTGACTCCTCACACATAGGACTGGTCTGCTTGGGTTATTAAATCATTCCTTAGTGACTGAGCAGTATTAGGTAATGTTCAAAGCATGGGGATCTCATCATGTCATTCATATTGTTCTGTGCAGTCTATGTGAAGCAATGGTTGCCGTAGACTGGAGACATGAGTTACTGAAAGTAGTGCCCAGGGACTTCAGCTGAGGAAGGTTCACCAAAGAGCAGCTGCAGCAGTGCAAAGTGATCACACTCAGGGCACAGTAGGCAGACAAAGTAGGCTTTAAAGTAAGTTATGCTGTCTGGGGCTGAGGCAGCTGGGCGATGCTCTGATTTCGTAAGTGACTCTTAGTCAGAGCCTTCCCTTGTGTACAGCAAAGCAGGGTGACCGCCTGGGGTGATCGCTCTGTGCCCCGCACTTTGGGGGGCGTGCTTAGCACAGGCGAGGAGGATGAGGAGGCAAACAGGGAGGCGAGCAGAAGGCAGGCAGGGAGGTGAGGAGGAGCCCCCCTACAAGAACCTCCCCCCAGCGCCTCCTGCCCACCAACAGTCCCTGCCGATCAGCGCCTCCCCATCCCTCTCAGTGCCTACCGCCTGCCATGGATCAGATGTTTCGCGGTGTCAGAAGGTGCTGGGGAGGGAAAGGGGAGGAGCAAAGGCGCAGCACACTCAGGGGAGGTGACAGAACTGGGCGGGGAAGAGCCGGGGCAGGGGCAGGAAGAGGTGGGTGGGGCTTTGGGGAAGGGGTGGAGTGGGGGAGGGGCATGGGCAGAGCTGGGGGGGTGTCACGGGGAGCACCCTCCAGCAGATTAGAAACTCGGCACCTATGTTCCAGGCCCCGCACCCCCTAGGGACTGCCCTGCTCTTAGTATCCACAAAAAGAGAAGTAGAGCACTTTGTAAATAACAAAGAGACTTCTTGAAATATTCCCTATAAATATCCTTTTATAATATTGATATTTCATCCTTAAATCATGGTGTTCTAACGGCCTAAATCAAAGCCCATTGACATTAAGTGAAAGACTCCCACTGACTTCAATGGGAAGTGAATCAAGCCCTTTGTTCCATCCCCCAGAAGAGTATAGTAATGAGGAGGAGTGTGCTCTCTCTTGGTGCACACAGAGGCATGGCTGCTCCCCTTTTCTTCAGGCCAAGACACATGAAAGTAGGGGAAGATGCCCACCCCCCTTTGAACTTATTCGGCACCTCTCAACCAAGGGTCTCAATGTTTGATATAGGTAAGTGTTAATACCTCCACTACAGATGGAGGTACATGAATTTCCACCTCTTCAGTTTATCCTTCTGTAGCAGAGGTATTAATTGTGTACTTTAAATTTGCAGTTACCCAGTAAAACAGAAATATAACCCACGAGTAATGTCTCATTTCCTGTTCTAGTCACGAGATGATGCTGGCTCCCTTGTGGTATGTAATGACAAATATATTTACTGTACGTTTTCTGAAAATATAGGGCAATATATTTTCCAAGAGAGGATTGCCTCATGATCAGCCCCTCAGCAAAGGAATCTAAAGACCTGAATTCTGGTTCTGCCACTGACTATGTGAGCGTGATCAAATTATAGAACCTCTCCGTGCTTCTGTTTCCCCAGCTATAAGATGGGGATAATGATTCCTACCTCACAGGGGCGTTGTACTGCTTAAATTAGAATTGTAAAATGCTTTGAGATCCTTGGAGGAAAGGCACTAGAGATATGTAAAGTATCATTTATTATTCTTGTAATGCTTATTATTATTGTGAAACAAAATAGATATCTGGGAACCATATGGAGCCAGGATAGAGTGTGTGTTTGTGTGAGAGAGAGAGCTTTGAGATTCTGTTTGGTTCCAATTTTAGAAGTCTTGGGGAGGGGGGGGGTGGTATATCTTCTATTTCTAAGGCTATGCTTACCGGAAAATAGCAAGGGGAGAAAATAAATGGTTTGTAATTTTTATGGAGAAGTGGAAGGATTTATCTTCTCCCAATCATTTATATCCAAGCAAGGAGGGCTGACGTAAATAAAAGAGGTGAAGGGAAAGCAAAATTCCATGGCTATTCAGTTTTGTCTGTATAAGGAATTTCCTCTGCTGGGAAAGAGAATTTTTAGTTGATTCTCTTTGTTTAATTGAAACTACCTCTCTCAAGTCCTTAAAAAAAAAGGACAGAGTTAACAAAATGACAATTTAAATTTAGTCAAACATTTCCTTGGGTTTCTAAGCCAAAAGGTTGCTGAAGTTTATTTCTCTTTCTTTCACTGAAGTGAATTTAGGGGTCAGACATGCCGGCTGGAATGGAAGAGTAATCAGTCAGAAAGAACAAATAAATTTTGTGTCTGCCTCTGGTAGTAGGGAAAATAATTGAAAGCATGAGTGCTTATGCGGTTCCTGTACAACTTCAAAAGTGTACATAATCACAGAAAAGGGAATGCCATCTGTTTGTTGTTAGGGCCATGTCTTTTATTTTCCTGCTTATGCTCCTCCTGAAATCTGTGAGACACTGTCAGCTCTTTATGAAAATCAAGTAACTTTATTTTCCCCCTATATTCGAGTCAGTGAGGACAAGACTAAACTTCTTCCTCTCCTCCTTGCCGAATGAGTTTGCGGCTTTGTTAGTCATTCTTTTTGAACATACACACTCTCTACAATGCTGGAGCGGTGTGAATGGTCACTATTTCACAGCTGAAGGAATGTGACATTAGGGGAAAAAAGAGTGGACCTCCCTCAGGTCTCAACGGTTGAATTGAAGGGATTATTAAAAGCAAAGCCGCTGCAATTACACAAACTGTTCCCTTGCCATAATGAAGGCAAGATGTAACAATGTGTTGGTGAGGAGGGCGTCTTTGAAGCAGCTGCAGCCCAGTCTGTATAATATCCCAATGGGGACACACTAGTAATGGAAGTGTGCCTTGTCTAACTTCAACGATTCATCTCAAGGGATGATTTATAAGGTGATAAAAGGTTCCAAGCTGCAAAAGGTACTTTAGGCTGTTAAAAAGCATCTTTTTATGATCATTTCTTCTGTACAATACATGTTGTTTCATTAATCAAATACTTATTCTATTAGAAACCCCAAATCTTTTAGCTGGTGGGACAACAAATTTTACAACCATGAAATGGCATTAAAAGCCACAAACGGCCCAGCTAAGCCTCTGTAATGATTCTAACACAACCTGAGTGTGGCTATCCACAGAAAGACGCAAGAATGGTATGTCTGTTTAGCTTTGCCTCTTGGTGAACTCTGACAACTGTATTCCAATTCCTATGGCTCCATTACGCTCTTTAAACCATAATGCACGCAGGGGGCAAATACATTCCCCAAAGCACTGCAAAACAGTCTGTTTCCATGAAATCTGAATTCACAGGGTAAACAGCACGCAGAAAATATGGCTTCAATGAGTGGGGAAGGTCCAAACCCAGAAAAAGCAATGTTCACTCAGATTCAGGAAAAAACATCATCATTTATGTCTCCTGGAGACCCAAAACCAAATAAATCACTCATAACTTTCCAATCAGCCCAGCTATGAGAGAAACCCATTCTACTAAACAAAGCATTAGTGTGAAGCAGCAGATAATATCAACTCACACATTTATAAAAACAGTGGAAGTGTAAAAAAAGAATAGCCATTGTTTATTTGTATACAGCCCACAGTGAACAACAGACATATAAAAAGTCAAGGTCCCTGCTTTGAAGAGCTCATTTAATGTAGATAGACAACATTGCTAACAACAGACAAAAGAAGAATGATGAAAATCAGCCCAACTGAGCAGTGCAGTAAAATATGTGACTTTTATTATTGGGGGGGGGGGGGTATGTAAATTATGTGGGATTTTAATGAGACTATTCACATGACTAAAGATAAGCATATGCATAAATGTTTTCAAGGTTAGGGCCTGGTTGTGAATCTCTTGAATGTGATTGATTGCTTTTTTTAAAAAAAACAAAAAAAACAATGTTGTTGGATTTTTTCCATAAATATCTATTTATATGATTTCCAGGGCCTGCCAAATAAATTGATCTGGTAGCCACAAACTAAATTGGAGAAAGGTGTGAGAACATTAGGGTTGATACAGGATAAAACGCACAGTGGATGAGTAATATTAATTAGCCGTTTACCCATCACAAGTTTCTCGGGTATTTATAGAATTTTAGGTTATCTAAAGTACAAACTCAACATTCTATATGTCTTTTATTAATAAAAAATAAAAAGTAAACAAATAAATTACAGAAAATAGAAGCGACAAGTTATCTGAAGTTATCATAAGTTATCTGCCTCTGGACATTTCCACTGCTTGCATCCGAAGAAGTGGGTATTCACCCACGAAAGCTTATGCTTCAATACCTCTGTTAGTCTATAAGGTGCCACAGGACCCTTTGTCGCTTCTACAGATCCAGACTAACACGGCTACCCCTCTGATACTTGAGAAAATAGAAGGTTGGTGTTTATATCATAACTGTTGTAAAATTTAAATGAATTTAACATGAGATATTAAAACCTTTCAAGTAGTAATAAATCAAACTCTAATAAATCAAAACCTTACCAGAAAGTGGTAAACATATTACTTTTCTGCTGTTCTATGGGGAGGTGATTTGGGTACCAATATGGAAATATGGACCTTTAACAGGTTCAAATGTTATGGGATTGTAAATGGCATTTCAATGGGGAGTAATTCTACAGTAATACAACTGTATGACACTGCTTCAGATAACCTTTTAAAGATCATTGATTATTATTCTAGCACTGTCCTCTGTCAATAAATCGGGGGGTTGCTACTGTTGATCAGGGATGGTCTAGACAGTATTTGGTCCTGCCATGAGGGCAGGGGGCTGGACTCGATGACCTCTCGCGGTGCCTTCCAGCCCTAGAATCTATGAATCTATGAATCTATGTTTTACCTTTGAGATCTAGTATTACTCAACATTTTGGTTAACTTTCTTAATCTCTTTTCTCAGGGAAATTTGTGTCACAACAGGAAGTAAGTAATCACAAGTGTAGCTTAGAATTTAAGAGGCTTAACATTTTACATTCTGGGAACAGTAGTAATTGGAGATTTAAAAAAAATAAAAATAACACCATCTAACTGGTGCTTGAAGAGAGCTAAATATTATTGGTTAACACAAACTCTTGCAAAATTGCAAGGGCTCCATAGCCTTTGCACTACTTTATTTGGGGCTTTATGCTTTCCTTTTTGCATTTCGCATCTTGTGCCAATAGGACAAAACAATATAGAAGGCCAGCAATAGAGAATACAGCCAGTATAGAGAACTCCCACTGGTACCACTGGGAGCTGCACTTGCAGATTGTGGGCACTTATAGATTCATAGATTTTGTAGATTCCAAACCAGGCGGGACCATTGTGATCATCTAGTCTGATCTACTATATAACACAGGCCATAGAACTTCCCTAAAATAACTCCTAGAGCATAGCTCTTAGCCAGAAATTGTGTAATGTTACCATAAATCTAAAAAATAAAGGCTGGGCCAGATTTTCAAAGATGTGGAGCATCCCCAACTCCAGTTGAAGTTAGTAAGATCTGTAGATGTTCAGACTTCTGAAAATCTGGCAATAAGTATGTATTTAAGCACCTAAATATTTTCAAAGGTGCTGAACACTTGCAGCTCCAACTGACTTCTGTGGGTGATGTTGTTGCTCAGCACCTCTGACAATCAGGCCACTTATATTTAGGTGCCTAAATATGGACTCAAGATAGGATCTTCATAAGGTGCCTAAGAGAGTAATTTTCAGCATCGCTGTAGCCACATTGGTCCCAGGATATTAAAGACACAAGGTGGGTGAAGTAATACCTTTTACTGAACCAAATTCTATTGATGAAAGACCCAAACTTTCAAGCTTATACAGAGCTCTTCTTCAGGTCCTCTGTGTAAGCTTAAAAGTTTGTCTATCTCACCAACAGAAGTTGGTCCAATAAAAGATATCACCTCACCCACCTTGTCTCCCTAAGGGTACATCTTCACTACCCGCCAGATCGGCAGGTAGTCATCGATCTATCGGGGATCGATTTATCGCATCTCATCTAGACGCGATAAATCAATCCCCGAATACTCTTCCCATTGACTCCAGAACTCCAACTCGGCGAGAGGCAGAAGCGGAGTCGACGGGGGAGCGGCAGCGGTCGACTCGCCGCCGTCCTCACGGCCAGGTAAATCGACTTATGATACGCCGACTTCAGCTACGCTATTAGCGTAGCTGAAGTTGCATATCGTAGGGTCGACCCCGCCCTCCCCCAGTGTAAACCTGGCCTAAGATAGTTAGGCATCCAGCTCCTGTGGAATTTTAATGGGAGTTGGGTGCTAACCTCATTTAGGTTCCTTTAACAATCCCAGCTTTAGATTTCTAAGGCTTTGTCTACACTGGCAAGTGAAAGACAAAACTTTTGTCGTTCAGAGGTGTTAAAAAAACACACACAGCCAGGAAGACAAAAGTTTTGCCGATGACAAACGCCGGTGTGAACAACACTTTGTCGGCAGGAGTACTCTCCTCCTAACAACGCTAACACCGCTCATCGGGGATGGAATTTTTTTTGTCGGTGGGAGAGCTCTCTCCTGCCAACAAACAGCAGCTACACTGCGTGCCTTTCAGTGGCACGGCTGTAGTGGCACAGCCATGTCGCTAAAAGCTGTGTAGTGTAGACATAGCCTAAATGTTGATCAAAGTGTTTCAGATAGCATTCCTGTGACCCACCCTGGTTATTTTGGACAGAGTGTACTAGGTGGGATATTCTCAGAGCAATTATATGACAAGATTTATTTTTATTTTTTTTGTTCTTTTGCTCACCTTAGAACTCCTTTATAATAAAAACTTCCTTGTGAAGTTGTCTGTCTTGTTCCCCTCAGCCTATTATCATGAGAGGAGGCAGGGGCAAAAATTAGCATGTCCCCAGCCCTCTAGCCTTTACTCTCTATGCCTTTGCCTTCACAGGGAGCAACTGTAATTAGCTGGAAGGAGACAACTGTTTTTGTTCACATTTGACTTCGGCATGAAACCCAGGAGATCAGCCAAGGCAAATGTTTAGCAGGATTAAAACAATCTTTTATATCTACCTTTCTCCAATTTGTTAATGACTGAACTAACATGTTAAAAAGCCTTCTATTTTTGCTGAGTCAGCTGTCTTTGCTTTCCCAGGAACACTTGGAGCCCCTAATTCCCAGACTTGTTTTTGCTCAGGCACACAAATTGCAATTACAGGTACAGCTCAACCAATTATTCACTCATCCTCACTCTCAGTTCCTCCGATTCTCCCACCTCTATACTGAAGAGGAATCATGTGACAAGCTGAATTGGGTGAGCATTTTTGACACAGCTCTTGTTCCAATCCTTGATTATGACAACTTCTAAATGGATATGCAGAAAACTAATAAGTTAATTCAATTAAATTATTTTAAGACTAAAAGAATATGAAGGGGAAATTATCAATTCTGAGAGGTTCATACGTTCGACTCTTATTTGGCACCAGAAATAAAGATTTTATTGTGATCAGAAAAAGGAAGTGATTCCTTTTAAAGGACAGGTAAAGTAGCAAAAGTAAAAAACAAGAATCATAACAGCATTAGGATCAACTCAGAATGTGTCCCTTCCGTTACTTTTCTTCAACTTGCACCAGCAGCCTCTTGAAGGTAACTTGTATGAGAAAATGAGGGTTCTCAAAATATTTTTAAGATGTGGATGTTAACTCTACTTTATAGACAGGGAACAAACGGAGGCATAGCAAAGTTAAGTAACTTAGCTGAGGTCATATAGAAAGTCAGGAATAGAATTCAGGTTCCCCGCTCTAATCACTCCTAGTGTATGCTGCCTCAATGTTCAAAAATAATTGATCTGAAAGGAGCGAAAAAAATCCAGGAAAAAAGCGAGCAGAGTTATGAATTATGATTTAGTGGTTAAGTCAGTCCAGGAGAGAGAACTTGTCTCTTCTACCCTGATGGTACTTGGGATAAAATACAAGAGAATGCAGTGCCAGTCTCCTTGATAAATTGAGCACTAGAAAAGCCCTGAATGCAAAATTATCTAGCAGATGATAAATCTGCTATAATAAATAAAAAGGCAATAAAGCCAGAAAAAGTATTATCAGTGAAAAGTTAAACTTTGCTCCAAACTCTTTTCACCTAAACTTTTCTTTTTTTCACTCTGGATCGCTAGGCATATGACTATTATGTAATTATGTTTCTCAGTTCATAATCTGAGATCCTCTTATGCACAACATCTTTGCCAGGGAAGTGAAAGTCATTTGTTTACATATTAGGGTATGGGTGAGTTGCTTCTGAAAAATATCCTACAGGAACTAACTGGCAGGCTGAATGTGCAGATGTTCTAAAGTTTAGCAGACACCTAGGGTGGCCAGATGCGAGGACCCGGAAATCGGGACGCCACCGAACTTGTTAAGCAAAAAAAAAAAAAGGAAGAAGCCCGGATATCGGGACAAATGGTGTCCCAACCATGCATCAGTCGGGACGCGGGACAAAAGAAGAAAAATCGGGACGGTCCCAATTTTATCGGGCCGTCTGGTCACGCTACAGACACCAGAATACAGATAGGCTGACCCAAGTATGCACAAGACAATATCTGGGGGTATCCACACATACTCTCTCTCCAGTAAATAACTGGCTCACCAGCAAGGATTCCAGACTACTGCCTTTTTAAAAAAAAATCAAGCAAGAGGCCTATTTCAGCTAATTTGAATTGGCCAAAGCTGTGATCTCATGCCTGAAAATACCACTTTCTGGGACAGTACTGTGATGGATGGCTATACTTGGATAGATAAAGTTTCATTGCTTGCACATTAGTATCATCAGGAAATTTGCTAGAAGGTCATTGTAAGGAGGAACTATAGGCTCTCTATTCAGGCACACTCCTCAAAGAATGGAAGCCAAGAATGAATGAGCTCAGACATGAAGAAAATGGACTGGAGATAATACAGGGAAGAACAATGCTACAGGAAACCATTAATGAATTATGGACTGCTAAGAGATGGGACAGAGAGCTTTGGGGAAACACAAAAAGGTGTCACTTCCAAGAAGCAGTAATGAGCCAAGATTCTACTAATAGCAAATAAGAAGACTGCTATCAATCACGCACTACCCTTTATAGCGCACAACTTTCTCAGTTGATTATACCACCACTCACCAGACATGCATCTACATGACAGTAAATTATGTCAATTACCGTTTCAGCATTTGGGCAATGCAGACCCATAACATCTGGGGGACCTCTGGAAAGCCCAGTATCTCAGCGTGGTACAGTACCTCCCTCAGAACTATATAGCACAGGAAGAGTGTGTATCATAGAATCATAGAATCTCAGGGTTGGAAGGGACCTCAGGAGGTCATCTAGTCCAACCTCCTGCTCAAAGCAGGACCAAACCCAATTAGATCATCCCAGCCAGGGCTTTGTCAAGCCTGACCTTAAAAACATCTAAGGAAGGAGATTCCACCACCTCCCTAGGTAACCCATTCCAGTGCTTCACCACCCTACTAGTGAAAAAGTTTTTCCTAATATCCAACCTAAACCTCCCCCTCTGCAACTTGAGACCATTACTCCTTGTTCTGTCATCTTCTACCACTGAGAACAGTCTAGATCCATCCTCTTTGGATGTAGAACGTATGCTTCCTTTGAATTGTACAGCGATCTCCTTTCCCTGTGCCTGCCCAACCCTGCAGGGGTGAAAGATGCTCTTTCCCACCTGTTCTCCATCCATGTTACAGTAGATCACACCACCAGGGATGTAGAGAGCATTTCCCCAAGCAGAGCATCTGACGGTCCTTAGCTCTTGTGCAGTGGGGTAGGAGGGAAGTACCTTGTGGGAATCTGGGCCCATGTTGTTTTATTTATTGGGTATGCTTTTCCACACAATGCACATTTACAATGTGGAATTTATTACCACAAGATATCCTTGAAACCAAGAGTTTAGTAGGATTCAAAAAAGGATTAGACATTTATATGGATAGTAGGAACATCCACAGTTACAATGGCATGAACTAAAAACAAATTAAACTTAAAACAAAAAACACATGAACCCTTATGCTTAGGACAGAAACCAACCTCTAGAAACGGGGAAAAAGAAGAAACTATCCTGATGAGCAGGTTATTTCATATGCTACGCAAGGTTTCTGAACCTTCCTCTGAAAAAGTGGGTTCTGACCACTGTCAGAGACAGGATATTGGACTAGACAGACCATGGGTGGGATCCTGTATGGTGGTCTCTAGGTTTGTTTCTCTTCTTGCTTGTTGAAGTCTACACCTATGGATTGGAGTTAGCTATTACTAATGGGAGAAACAGGTTGTGACTGTCCACTCTGGGATTAGAGGTAGCCAGAAATTTTCTGATGGAATGTGTTGCTGCCAGAAAGACTCAAATTGTTGAAATCCAGATGTTCCATGGAGACGGTTTGTTTCGATTAGAGCTGGCAGAAAGCAGGCAGGTTTCCTGCCACTTTGCCCACTCAGCTCCTTGGCAGCCCGCTGTACAGGCTGATGAGGAGCCGAGAACCTGGAAGCCCAAGCTCCCATGCTCCTAACTTCCCAGGCAGACTGCTCCAGAGTCAGGGAACCCAGGGCTTTCCCTTTTATGGAAAATTTTCAAATAGTTGGTTTTTATTCCAAATCAGAAGAAAGCTAAATTTCAAAACACTGAAATCCTTTGCAAAACAGAATTACTTTTTTCTGCATAGCTCTACTTGGGATGCAAGAATGGCTTTACTCAGAGAGAAGCAGCATGCAGGTGGAGTCCCATAGGGCACTCTAGGGTATAGGTTTTAGAGAAGACCCACCATGGCACTAAATTTTAAAGCAACATGTTCAGCAATTCCAGCAAAGTGACTACAAATTTTCACTGAAATGGAGCAGGCTGACTGCAAAGTAGATGTGAGGCAGAGTAGCAGATCTAGGCTCTGTGACCAGCATTCTCTGACAAAATTGCAAATGCTGCAGGAAATAAGGAATATATCTGATATTCCCCTCAAGAATAGGCTCAATAATGGAGTGGGTGTGGACCATCCAGCTGCCTCTTGAAAGAGATTTGCTGTTGGAGGGAGAACAGGCCACCCAGTTGTGTGACCCATACCAACAAGTGGCTGGGTAGGTGGAATTTTTAATCAATTTTTTTAACTTTGGACAAAAAGGTCCATTTCAGGTATTGTGCAAAGGTCCAATGAAGCTTTAGGAAGGGGTCATATCCCTAGTAGCAAATTGCAGGAGCTCCCCACATGCTTCCATAGCACCCCTGTATTCAGTAGTACTGTACCAGTTCAGAGTCGACTGATTCTTTTCATATTGTGTCTATCATATGTCAGTATGACATGCCCAAAGGGGAATAAAGTGTCAACAGCACTAAATAACTGAAGTGTATTCAGTCCATCCATATTTAATGGTTGTTTGTTTTTCAGCAGAGAATAGTTGGGGTTTTAGCGTATTTCAGAAAACTGGAAAAAACAATTTTCCAGGCACACAAAATTACCACTGTATAAATAACAATCATATCAATATCACTTCCCCTGAAGTTTTTATCTTCATCCCTAAAGTGCACATGCAGATTTTATACTAAATCTCACTTTAATGGACTTTCCCCCCCCCTCCACACAGGCACTGAATGTTTTTCTAAAAAAAAAGCAAACTCGGGGGGCGGGGGGGGGGGAACAGACCAAACAAATAGAATTCTAGGAGTTTCATAATGAGAGTGTTGCTTAAATGATTAGCCTGCCACTTTTGCCAATAGATCTGAGGTTCTTTTATTGAACTTACTACTTTATATTTGAAAAGGTTCTAAAAAATGACACTGCTTCCAATCAAGCTGTTTTGATATAAGGGTCATGGTATTGATTAGCCTATGAGAAAATAGCTTTATATTTCTGCCTAGCAATGGTGATAGAGTGAGGAAGGCAGAAGGCAAACACGGGATCTTAGGAATTGCCACCCTGGGTCAGATCTAAGACCCATGTGGTCCAGTATCCTGTCTCTGACAGTAGCCAGCACCACAAGCTTCAGAGGAAGGTGGAATAAATTGTGCAACAGGCAAATGCAGGGTAATCTGCCCTCTATGAAGGTCTCATCCCAACCCCTAATAGTTAGCATAGGTTTATGCCCTGAAACAGGAGATTTTACTCATGTTTACTCTTTTCCCTAGCATTGACTTTTATAACTCTGGGAGTTCTATAATCCATATAAATGTCCAATTCCTCTGACAATCCTGATGGTTCTCTGAAAAGCCCATTGTTTTGTAGTTTCATCTAAAAAAACCAAAACACTGTTTTTGTTTGTTTTCCCTTGAAACAGGAGTCATTGTTTTCACCACTTGAAGGCTTCTTTTACTGTCAAAATCAAAACATTTCACCCCAGGAAAATTTGTGAACATATTTACCTTTCTTTGGGTGCAATTCTACCATTTTCATGGCAAAACCTGTGTTTGCTGACACAAATGCCTCTACTGCTCATTGGCGCTGAAAAGAATAGTGGGTCCTCAGCACCGATCAGCTGTTTGGGGGGAGGGTGAAGAGCAGCAAGGGCCTTGGGTAAGGGGTTGGAGCAGGGGCAGGAAAAGGCGGAGCGAGGGCAGGGCCTTGGGGGAAAGGTCGGAGTGGGGGCAGAGCCTCGGGGCAGAGTGGGGCTGGAGTGCGCCTGGGGAAAAATAAAAGTCAGCACCTATGCCACTGCTCACTTGTTAAATTTTCAAACAAGGACCTTCAAGCTCGGCCTCACTCTCTTGGGAAGCACTCCCTGTAAACTTCCAGAAAGCTACCCCATTATCCACCTACAAAGCTCTCCTCAAACTCTCTCCTCTGCCATGATACATACAAAAAAACTTGACAATGGTTAGGTTGTTAGTGTGCAGAAACCAGTCTATTACACTTAACAATATTGTCTCGTTGTTTCCTTGTACTCCCACATCTATCTATACCTATCTGT
The DNA here is from genome assembly GCA_033296515.1 of Macrochelys suwanniensis. Taxonomy (NCBI): domain Eukaryota; kingdom Metazoa; phylum Chordata; order Testudines; family Chelydridae; genus Macrochelys; species Macrochelys suwanniensis. The sequence continues at coordinate 83,778,445 of CM065779.1, forward strand.
TATCTCTTGTCTTAGATTGTAAGTTCCTTGGGGCAGAGACTGTCTTTTTGTTCTGTGTATGTACAGCACCTAGTACAGGGGGGGCCTCATCCATGACTAGGGCTACTGGGTAATACAAATAATAAGTAATAAAATAATAATAAATGTGAAATTTTGCCCCAGAAGCAGTTTACAAATTCATATGGACACAGATCATTTTCTCACCTCTGTCTGGGCTGCATCTATCCGCATGTCAGTATGAAGCCCATTTGTTAAAGTGTAGTTCTTGTCTTTTGAAGAAAATGCCAGCAAGAAGACCTTGAGTAAGATTCAGGACCCAGTCTGCTGTGAAAACAAGTTATGAACACATCCCTCACGTACTGTGCAGCATGAGGTGTTAAGAGGGAAAAAAATCTCTACACGAATCAGCAATTATAGCAACACTTCAGAAAGGCTGTGAAAAGGACGCGCATATATATGCCAAACAACTCGTAATCTGATGAGGTTCAAGTTATTTCCCAGCGACAAATTGAAGGCTAATAATATAGCACTGTATAATTTCACAGTCAGAATGAGCAACTGACTATATCCCGACAATGTTATGAGACACTTAGTCTAGTTCTTGGAGGAAGCTTTAAGATTCAATTTCAGAAGTGGGCCATTTGGTAGTGAATCATGCTCTCATGTAGGAAACCTGAGAAGGGAGCCATCAAGCACCTCAGCATTTGAAGTCTTCTGCAAAAGTACAGTCAAATCTAATTCAACAGAAAGTAGTCTCTGTGTCTTTCAAGAGGCATAGAAGTTGTCCGAAAGGATTTTGTTTTCTTTTGGGCAGTGCCATAGCAACACACCCTATGAACCCTGAAGTTGCAAGGGGGCCCAGATCCAGTTAATAGTTCTAAGGTTATTTTGATCAATGTAGATAGGGACGGCTCCAGGCACCAGACGGCAAAGCACGTGCCTGGGGCGGCGCCCTATAAGGGGCGGCAGTCTGGGAATTCTGGGGCGGCCATTTTTGTTTTTTGCTTCGGCACTTCGGCTGGGCTTTTTTTTTGCTTCGGCAGCCAAAAAGCTGAAGCCAGCCCTGAATGTAGAGCAGACTAAATGTAGTGCAATTGAGGGATATTTGGCATTTATATGGCCCATTGCACACTCAAAATGCTACTGCAGATGTAAAGCCAAAAGAAGGAGAGGATACACTGAACTGCTTAGACACATACACTGTGTTCCCTACTGAAATGGTACATTCCCTACCTATGACTGGCTGGCAAACCTCCCCTCTGCCCCCATACAAACTCTGTTCCTTAGAGACGATATATTCTCTGCTGGGGGTGAGCTTTCGCCTTTCTTCTTGACACTTGCAGGTATCTGTTACATGTTATGCTGCTGTTTAAAATTAAGTGCTCAGTGCATATGAATGCTCTTTGATTGTAAAGACTAACAAACTCAATAAGGATTTTTATTTATGGGAGGAACTGCAGTGCTCCAAGGCCCCAGTTAAGATCACTAGGTCAGGGAGGCCAAGGGCCGCACAGCTTTACCCCAGAGGGAGCCTAAAAAGTTGCCTTTCAATTTAGTTGAATGTCTTCTTGTCATTGTATTATGGTGAGAAAGAGTAAACAAGAGAGTGTGTGTGTGTGTGTGTGTGTGGCACGCGCGGCCAGGCCCTGTTCCACAAGATCACAGGAGGTTTTAGAAACATCAAGTGCAGCAAAAAGGAAGGAAAAAAGAGAAAGAGAGGAGCAGATTAAGAGACAAAGGTGCACTTGAGAGGTTTTTGACCCCTGGCATGTCTTCAAATATAGAATCAGTCCAGGAAACTGATCAAGAAAAAAGTGTAAGTGCATTAAGAAAATAAGGATCAAGAAATGTTGTCTGACAGTTATGCCGCTATATAGCATCAAATGGTAGAGAAAAGCCACAACTGAGAAGACATTCAGCTAATTCTAGTATCCATTTTGAATGTCAGTGATCCTTCAACATGGCCCAAATTCAGAGATGACAAAACAAAAATAACCATAGTGAAACACGGACCATTGCAAGTTAAAGGTAAAAGTTTTCCAAGTCCAACAGAGAAAGGTTTTACAAAAGAAAACTGTAAGAAAATTGAAAAATGGAGAAAATATACAAGGACACTGGCTTATATATTTTGGAAAAGTGGATGCAGTGTTCAGTTTTTGTTGCAAATTATTTGGTGTTGGCAAGCTTAGTCTCATTAATGGTGGTTTTGAGGATTGGCAATATATCCACAAAACTCTCAAAATTCATGCAAAAAGCCATGTTCACACCAGAACTACAGAGAAGTGTAGAGAATTGGAACTACAGCTGAAAACTGAATCTGAAATTGACCAGACTTCACAATCATTGCTCAAAATTGAGAGACAGTACTTGTGAGGTGTATTTGAAAGAATTGTGACCATTGTTCTTCACTGAGCTGAACGGAACCTAGTATTTCATGGATCTGTGGAAAACCTTAACAAGCATGGAAATGGAAACTTCTTAAGCCAAGTCGAGTTAGTGGCAAAATTTGAGCCTATGATGAAAGAACACGCAAGATGGTTCTTCTTTAAAGAAGAAAGACACCATTACTTAAGCCCTACAATACAAAATGACATCACTTTGAAGTTCTCAAAAGGTACAAGGTCCAATTATTAAAAACATAAACAAGATGAAGTATTACTCCATTATTTTGGATTGCACATCTGGTATCAGTAATGAGGAACAAATGTCTGTCATTCTGAGGTACGTTAAGATCCAATAGATGGAAGTCAACATTGAAGAGCACTTTGATCATTTCTGAATACGCAGGAAACTACCAGAAAGGGCCTGTCAGATGAGATACTTCAGGAGTTATCCAGACATGGTAGAACACTTGATAATTGCAGGGGACAGAGATATGATAATGGAGCTACCATGAGAGGACAGCATCAAGCTGTGCAATCTCATTTAATTGAAAAGAATAAAAAGGCATTGCCATTTCTTAAATCCAGTGCTGAGTGACACAGCAAGTTCCTCAAACTTGGTCAAAAACTCTTTTCAGTGTTCTTCACCAAATGTACACTACATTTGCAGCTTCAGCAAGTAGGTGGACAGTTTTGAAATCCTGTGAAAATAACATTAAAGCCACTCTCCGATACCGTTAGGAGACAAAAATTGAAAGTGTTAAAGCTCTGCAGTTTCAGACACAGACTATGCAATCAGCACTGTTGAAATTGAGAGAAATACAAAATTAGTGGGGTATATGCAGAAGCCAGATTGTGGATGAACACTCCTAATTTTGGTTTATTGTCTCACTTGTGGTTCGGTACAGCTTCGTGTTTAAAATTAATTTTGTTAGCAAACAATTGCAGAGCTCAATGCTTAGTCTTGATGTCAGCAAATTAATTGAAGTTACTCTGACAGAAATAATGAATTATCATGAAAAAGGACTTGAAGAGGCATTGTTAATTGCTAAACAGATAGCAGAAGACATATCAGTGCCTGCAGAACTAGCTGAAACATGAGCCAGCAAAAAGAAGAAATTGTTCAGCTATGAAACAAGTCATTTGCGCAATTCAGAAAAGAGATTTAAATTTGACTTCTTGAGCATTGCTAAGACACTACTCTCATGAAGCTGTGAGAACATTTTGAATTATTGCAAGAGCACGTGAATGTGTTTGCATTCCTGTATCACATAAAATTGGAAAAATTGATCAGTAACCTGGAATCAAATCTGATGGGTTGTGATGGCAGTATTGTGGAAGTAGACATGTACAACCTGGTACATGAATGCTGGAGTCTTTCTGGTGTTTTTCCAGAGCCTAAGGATGCATTAGATACTTCAATTAATTTCCAGGTGCAGTTTGTACATGATGTATCCAAACACATGTATTGCTCTACAAGTGTGTCTTACAGCTCCAATTTCTGTGGCACCTACAGAAAGAAGTTTCTCAAGAAGCTTAAGTTAATAAAAACGTATTTGAGGTCAGCTATGTCTCAAGAACATTTGGTAGGACTAGCTACATTGTCCATAGAAAGTGACATTTGCAAGAGACTATACTTCAAGGATGTGAGAGATTATGGAAGAATTTGTCAATAGAGCACTCCATTACTTAGCATAAACAAGGTAAGGAAAACACTCATTGCATTTTTTTCCTGTAGTAATCCACTGACAAGAGTAAAATGTAACAGGGAATTTATTTGTTTAGCTTTGAAGGTATTTGCAGCCAGTTACTAGTTGTGGATTTCTGTATGTCATTATTTGCATACTTTATTTAAATTGGTAATTGAATATTATGTTCACTCACAGGGGGCATCCAAATTTCTTGATATGACACTTTTTTTTTTATAAAGAAATTGCACCTGCCAATAACTCACTGATCAATCCTTTTTTCATGTTAGCTTCCTGTATGGCTTAGCCAGCAACAGATGTACAGGAAAACGGCACCAAATCATGCCCTGACCAGTGCTAGAAGGGTCAACAGGAGCACTGCCTAGTAAGGCCACGGCAAGACAGGCTGGCAGGTTTCCATAGAGACAGGCAGTGATGAGCAAGAGGAATTTGCCCAACTAATTGGCACTTGCTGCAGTCTGAAGCATATCACTACCTGGCTAGGGAGCTAAGCACACACCTGCCAACCATGCCTACTTGTGGATATGGTTCCTTAGCCAGGACCCTCATATGTACCTATGTTTCAAGTTTTGTGAAATTAAGTGATTTGTTCGGATGGCTACAGGGAGAAACAGAAACGTTAGGCAATTTGCAAGTTTTAAAAAAATTAAAGTCTTTTAATTTCAAAAAAGTGCCTCAAAATTCTCTATATTTTTGTTTCAGAACTGACACTAGTGGTGAATGAGTCTTAGCCATGGGCATTTAAGAGCAAGAAGTCATTTTGTTTTTGTCAGAGTCAGCTAGAGCAGCTAAGGAATCAGAATTCAAATAAAATAAAATAAAGCAAAACAAAGGGAGCACAGTTGCTTTTTGATTCTGTAGAGGTGGAATATTTATTTGAGAGTCTGCAGGGCTGATTTTCTTGGCCTCCTTGATATTTGTTTTTCAGTAAAATGTTTTGGACTCTAGAAGTTTTGTTTCTTGCAAAAGCAAACCTCTATCCAGAGTTTAATAATCATCTTCATACCAAATATTCTCCCTGAGTATATTCACAGACTTAGGGGACATAGCCATGATAAGTGTCTAACTCTTGAACGACCCATTTACTTGTGAGGTTATTATTGTGTAACCTGTCACCCTGCATTCTCTGGATAGTGACTTATCTATCTAGATTAGACACAATCTTAATTGATGGATTGATCCTCGCAGCACCTCTGTGAGGTAGTGAAGATCTATGACCACTATTTTACAGATGGGAAACAAAGGCATAAAGAGTCTCACTGATTTGCCCAAGGTTGCACAGGAAGTCTGTGGCAAGGCAGGGAATTGAATCTAGTCCCAAGCTAGTGCCCTAATCATGGCCTTCCCTTCCTGTCTGTCCTAAAGATATAGTTTAGCTATAGTTTGACTATAAATCACCTAATCAACCAGAAATTTCATAGGTGAAGGTGGAGAAAAGATAATACACAAACTAAATTGACTGTTTCATTGAATTGCTTCTACCAGCAAACAATTAAAGTTCTTTTTCAATTAGATACTTTTGGAAATGACATTATTGCATGGCAGATAAAGCAGGGAATCGTTGGATAGGAGCACATAAGAAATATTTGAGCTCCTGTGCAAACTATAATTATACTAAACTGCTAAAGAAATATATTATTTTAGAATATTATCATTATCTGAACATGACACTGTTTGTTGTTTTTTCTTGTTGCTTTTACAATCTCTAAAGGTCAGCAGTGTTGCCATTTTAGAAGATAAGCACTCCTAAGTGCCTAGAGCTATGCAAACTGGTTATCTCAAAGGGATTAAGATGGAGCTGCATGGCAGAGTGAGTAGGCAGAGCTAGGTAGCAAGGAGCACTAAGACCAGGATTTCCTCACTGAAGATCTAGACTCAAATGCTGATTAGTTCACAAGTGAGAATGGTTTCAGTTGTCTCATTATGGCCTATTGGGGATGCTTTGTGTCACACAATCAGACATAGTTGGAAGTTTATGCTTAAGAGATAAAAACTGCAGGGCCATTGTTGGTCATACATAAAGAGAGCTGGTAAAGCTGTGTGGGGAAAACTTTCACCGCATATGCCAGGTGCCATTGCTACTCATGGCCAAAGCCAGTGCCATTCGAAACTCACTTCCAGGAGCCGTAAATCCAGCCCCAACCCTTAATAAAGCAAAAAGATAATTACAGCACCCTGCAACATTTTGCAACATCAGTTCTTCAAGTGAAAATGTCAAATCTAGGAGTTGTCTTATGATTGCAATTTGGAATTGCCGACCATTACGTTGGTTTTCAAGAGTGAATTAATACAGTAGCAAACTACAACTGCATCTCTCACCTTCACATGGGGAAGCAACAATTTCCATGACTTCAGGAATTTCCAACCTTTTCCACCTCCATGGCAGTGGATTCTCCAGAAAGTTGTACACAGACACAAGAGAACCTTTCTAGTCCATTGCCTAGACTGCAAGACCACTGAATACTCCATGCACAGACCATTGTAGAAACCTTTAAGCAGGCTGTGAAGAATTATGGGTACATTTTTGATCTCATCATAGCATTGTCCAATTAAAACCAGGTGAGTCTGCCCCTTATGAAGGATCATCCCTACAAAGCTTAGTTGTAATCAATGCATATGCCTTGGAAAGAAATTATCAAAGTTAGGTTATTAGAGAAAACAAAGTGCTAGTCTACACTACAAAGGTTTTCCCAGTAAAGTTATATTGGTATAGTTATACCAACAGAGCCCCCAATGGAGATGTAATTTATACCAGCAAAAAAAGTTATTTTGCTGGTGTAGTTAAACCACCTCCCCAAACAACATAAGCTATAACAGCATACGGACTCTTTTTTTCAGTCATAGCTGCATCTACACAGTGGGTTTTACCAGCATAGCTATGCCAGTTTGGTGTGAGGTTATTTCAGAACCCTGACTGACATAGCTATGCCCACAAAAGTTTGTACTGTAGATCTGGCTCCAATCTCCTCTGAATAGGGAGCATCTCCACTTGCAGGAATGTTATTGACTCAAGATAAGGTATGGTAGATATGGCAATATCCTGCAATATCCTTGGGAGTCCATACTGAATTAAGTTTAAATATCTTTGGGGTCCTGTGACGGGGCAGAGCAGCCCCGCACTGGTACTGCAGGGGTTAACCCTTCCTTCCTGGCAGAGGAAGCCCCGCCCCAGAAGCCCTGCTGGGCATGCTCCAACTGGAGCCTAGGTATAAAAGTCTGCAGAGCGGCTCAGTCTGGGCTGACCACCGGAGGAGAAGGAAGCACACCGCCAGCTCCCGAGGCGGGACAGCCAACACCCCATGATCCAGGGGCCAACCAACCAACCAGGACACCCTCTGCACCCCAGATGGAGGCTGCGACCAGAGGGGACGGACCGGAGACCCAGGCGTTGAGGGTAGAAAGTGACCCAGGGGAACTGTAGAGGCCGGCAGCGTTAAAGCCGCACTGAAGCTCGGCGTGTTGTGGGTGGATCCCCGCTGAGCTAAGCACAAGGGGGAACCCTGCTAACAGGTGAGCCCTGGGTCGGGACCCGGTGGAGAGGGTGGGCCCGGGTCCCCCTACTACTCCAGCCATTAGGCTGCACTTCCCCAGTGGTGAGAGGTAAGGCTATAGACTCTGGCCATTGGGCCACACAGCCCTGAGCCTTGGGGCAAGTTGTATGGATTCTGGCTGTTGGGCCACACTACCCTGATACACGGGGCGAGGTATATGGACTCTGGCCATTGGGCCACGCTGCCCTGATCCTTGGGGCGAGTTGTATGGACTCTGGCTGTTGGGCCACGCTGCCCTGATACTCGGGGTGTGACACACAGACTCCGGGCCACTAGGGCCCGCCACCCCTACCAAGGGGTGAGCAAGGGGAAACCGGCCATTAGGCCACAACAGGATGACCTTAAAGGGACGGGCGTGGGGACTTAAGAGTGGCGAGGCCCCGACACCTCAGCCACCCCTGCCACAAAGGGGCGCTGCGGTGCCGGACCCATCACAGGTCCATTGTAATAAATGAATGGTTTATGTATTATTGTGGGCGGGGATTATATGTAGCCCCTCTGGGGGAGAGATATGATGTAAGGCCTGGGTGATTGAAGAAGTCTATTGAACAATGTGCCACACAAGAATGGATTTTCAGGACAATAGTATGAAGTCGATTTCCTGGGAAAAACTGAGAGATAGAGGCTAATGCAAATTCCCCACCCCTGGTTATGCAAAAACCCTGCCTTGTGAAGCTATGCCTTGAGGAACTGGTCTTTGTCTGCTGCCCAAAATTGTGACATAAGGTACTTCACTTTAAGCAGTCTGCCAGAAACAACAATGCAGTGTGTTATAGGGGTTCTAGAACACTCAATATAACAATATTAAACTAACACTCCCTTGTAGTTATCCATATTTTTAAATTAAAAGTGTCATAGACAGAAAAAAGATCAAAGTCCTTTAAGGCCTTCACAAACACATGTAAACAAAGTAATGTGTTTATCCCTATTTTATCACGACACTTGTCTTTGCAACAGCCTAAAATATTAATACCGTTAATATATCAAACACTGAGGAGCCTAAGGGTTTATTGAATCCAGACATATGAGATATCAAAATGATTTCAGTTCCTTATGTGATTTTAGAAAGTCTTTAATTAAAGTTACAGTGTACCTACAAGATCTCTATCAAGCATTCTTAAAACTACAATACCCACCTGCTGAAGTAAAAAAACAGATTGACAGAGCCAAAAGAGTATTCAGGGGTCACCTACTACAGGACAGGCCCAAAAAAGAAAAGAACAGAACGCCACTAGCCGTCACCTTTAGCCCCCAACTAAAACCTCTCCAGTGCATCATCAAAGATCTACAACCTATCCTGAAAGATGATCCCTCACTCTCACAGATCTTGGGGGACAGACCAATCCTCGCTTACAGACAGCCCCCCAACCTGAAGCAAATACTCACCAGCAACCACACACCATACAACAAAAACACTAACCCAGGAACCTATCCTTGCAACAAAGCCCGATGCCAACTCTGTCCACATATCTATTCAAGTGATACCATCATAGGACCTAATCACATCCGCCACACCATCAGGGGCTCATTCACCTGCACATCTACCAATGTGATTTATGCCATCATGTGCCAGCAATGCCCCTCTGCCATGTACATTGGCCAAACTGGACAGTCTCTACGCAAAAGAATAAACGGACATAAATCTGACATCAGGAATCATAACATTCAAAAACCAGTAGGAGAACATTTCAACCTCCCTAACCACTCAGTGACAGACTTGAGGGTCTCAATTTTACAACAGATAAACAGGCTACAACGAGAAGCTGTTGAACTTGAATTGATATGCAAACTAGATACCATCAACTCAGGATTAAATGGAGACTTGGAATGGCTTGGCCATTACGTTAATTGATTCTATTTCCCTTAAGTTAACGATCCTCATTCACACCGGTGTGTCAACTGTCCGCAATGGCCATCTTGTTTATCACTTCAAAGGTTTTTCTTCCCCTGCTGTTATGGTTCCTCTCAATTAATTAGCCTCTTAAGGTTGGTATAGGCACTTCCACCTTATCATGTTTCTCTGACTGTATAAATATCTGTCCACTGTATGTTCCATTCCATGCATCCGATGAAGTGGGTTCTAACCCACGAAAGCTTATGCTGAAATAAATTTGTTAGTCTCTAAGGTGCCACAAGTATTTCTTTCTTTCTTATTTTCTTTTAATTAAAGTGAGTATGACCATATCAGGGGTACCGAAGGAGTACAGGGTGAACCGCTACTGCTTGCTTTTAGCGTGAGGGGAGACTTGTCTGTGCCCCCTGGGGGAAACTCACCCACAACTACCAATTGTTAGAAATACAAGAGCCCCATTCAGGGCTCCACTAGCCCCTCCTTTTCTCTCTGCAGGTTAGTGATTTGCATCCCCTAGTCCCCTTGGCTCCCTAAGTGAGTCATTGGGGCAGAGCAGAAAGAACCTGTAGCTAAATCTATGGAGATAGTTAGCCTCTAAAATTCTGCTCTGGCTCAGAGGCAGAGGTCCCTCTAACCTGTCCGTACAATCCACTTCACTGAACTCAAGTCCCCAGTCTCTTGACTTCTGGACTCCTGCAGTGCACACAGATTCACTGCCTCCATGGAAGCAGTGCCCCCAATTCAGTAGGCTCATCATGAAGACAGTGATCACAGGGGGAAACATGCCTGTCTGGACATGTTTGGGCAAGTCCCCAGATATAGACTCATAACTTTGTACCCACATCTGGTACTGACTTGAGGCACTGGGATCACAGTAAGATAATTAAAATAAATCAGCTGGTCTTTTCCACTGCCTTAATTGATATCACAAATAAGAATCCACTAGCGCAAATAAAAAAAGAGTTTACAAACAGCTGGTAGGTTTTAGAATTTCACTTAAAATATCTTCCTACAAAACAAATTAATGAGTAATGTGGAAAGAGTCATAATAAATTAATATATCTAATTAGATCCAACCTCAATGAGATTACATTAAAATCTCATTTTGTTCTATTAAAAATTCAATAAAACTGGCAATTAAATTAAGCAATCAGTAAGAACATGTAGATTTACTTGAAGTTTCATCTATTTTATCTGGTTATTAGAAGTCATTTTTAACAGCTTGTTGACAATGCTCCTCTCGACAGTGCTGCAGCGAGTATCAGGTGTCAGCTTTCAAATCCACTTGGACAAATCATCCTCGCATTGCCATTTAGCACATCTGCTTCTGCAGGTAATTGAGTTCTCATAGGAAGCACACGGCTTGTAACAGTGTGGGAGAGAACATTTTGTGGGGGGATAATTGAATTTCAAGATAAACTGAAATACAGCATAAAGCCATAAAAATGTAATTAGAAAGATACTACATGTGCTCTCAGCTTCTAGATTAACCCAACAGAGCAAACTGATTCATATTTCTATTTTCATTTTATAGTCTGCTAGTGAAGAGGTGGTTCACATTCTGGAACTACTACACTTAAGTGTCCTCCCTTCAGCAGTGTTTTCCCATGGAACATCACAGAAAATGGATCAGGGCACCTTTACGACTCAGAGTCCACCCCCCACTTTTCAGCTGTTCTTGCTCGTTATTAAGCATCATTAGAATATGGTATCTGAGGTACAAGCATAAAATAACATTGTTTTAGAACAGCTGTAGAACAGCAGAAACATGAAACTGTCATGGCAGTTGTCTCATTGCTCTCAGTCAATATCTTTACATTATCTTGGGATCTATGACAACTGAGAACAGATTTTGGTTCAGGGTAAGTGACTGGTCTCCATCCAAGAATCCTCCTCATGGCCTTCATTTGTGATACTGAATGTCAGAGGCTGGTGGATCAGGTTACATTTAGAAGATGACCTTCAAGGGGTTGATTGTCAGGGGTGGCTTCTCCCTGCCCACTAGCTGGTGAAGTCTTCAGGTGGCAACTAGGTGACCTGTCCTTCCTTCACTAAAGAAGCACTTAGGTGCAAATAGCATCTAATAATCATTCCACTAGGCACTGCTTGTGATTAGAGCTGATCAGAAAAAAAACTTTGAATCATTTCCCTTCAGAGAATGCAATTAGCTGAAGTTTCAACATGGTGTGAAATTATGCCCATTTTGCTAAATTTTTGTTTAGGAGAAAAAACAGGAAAAAAGTTCCAACAATGTTAAAATGTTGCATTTCAACATTTTCTCAATGAAACATTTCAATTTTTGTTTTGAAATGACTGTTTAGAATATTTTTATTTTGTATTATTGGAAATATAATATTTTAAAAGAGTCTGTACTGAAACGAGTCATTTGTCAAAATGAAGCATTTCAATTTTTTTCTGATTTTTCTCTCACTGCAACTTTCAAAATGTATAGGTTTCCCCCTGAATCAGAACAAAAGACAAATATTTAAATCTCAAAATCCTTTTTGAAATGGAATTTCCATCCTCCATACAACTCTACTTGTGATATGTGTAGCTGTGGAATTGAAGGGAGACATTGTCATTGTGCTTTCTAGGTACTGCTACTTTTAAATGTAAAGGAGACTCCCGGAAGAGGCAACTCTCAATGTGTATTGGTGTTCAGATGTGGAATATTATACAGTGAATTGCTGTGATCTCTGTCACACACGCTGTCACATGGATACTCCTTACTTCTTTGTTCTTTCTTTGTTGTTTTCTTCAATCTGAAATCTATCAAGATATACAAGATTTGGCTTTGTATATGGGAAAACATAACACTTCTGAACAGTATTTCAAAATTTAACAGCACTTTGGGACTTCCCTTCAACTTATGCAGTATGCCACATGATTCTTAAATCCCAGACCTCAGGAATCCCCTCCTTGCTTCCCTGCCCATGAGATTAGAAGCTCTCAAGAAAGCAAGAGAAATAAGGCCTGTTTTATAAACATATATTTGCACAACTTTTATATTTAATATTTAATACAGACATAAGGCATTCCAGGTTCATCTGCCATTTTAGTGCAGTGCATATATTACATGTTATTAATTTGGGGCCACTGGGCCAATCATATAAATCTATGTGAAATCATTTTTTAGAAGGTGGATTTGTGATCCAACATGCCATAGTGCCTCCTTTGGATCTTTTACGCACATAATACCTCAGACACATATTGTAACAACCTGTAGCATAAAGCCACTGCTGCGGTAGCTGACATTCAAAACATTAATACCCCAGCTGGTTTACATTTTAAAAATGTATTAAAAGGGCTTTGTCTGCATTAGAGACTGAAAAATATCTTCTTCTTTTTTTAAAGGTTGAATTATAGGAGCACAAAAATAAATCTGAAACTAGCAGAGATTAGTTTAATGGAGATTAGATCTAGATACTTAAAACATGGATCCAAAGAGTTTTAGCTCAGACTCATCACTGAGATACTAGTAGAAAAATTTTTAATTAAAAAAAACCAAACCAAAATATGTGGGGAGGGTTTATTAATAAAAGGTATTGAAAGGTTGATGTTCACATGTTTGGGTTCAGCTTAGACTGAATTTCTATGGTTATATTGCATAGGGATTTAAAATGCAAACTTGACAGCCCCTTGAGTCTAGAAAAACTACACAATACCACACTAACGTTGAGAGCATTTGGGAAGGAGTAACCCAAGCATTGGGATAAATAGTTCCCCTCTCTCTTTTCTTAACATTTTGGATTAATTTCTCTTTACATTCTCATTGTCATGACAAATTATATTAAATTATCTCGCGTTAAGACAATCCCACCAAAAACCTTCTAGAGTAATTTACGGTGTGCTGTGTAGATGAGGGCAGGATTCTAAACTGGAATTTGGCACAATTGAAAAAAAATTGGTATCCTTAAAATCAATACCCCAGTCCAGCATTTATGGGATTTTCCATGCTTTACATTAGTGGGGATGTTGATGCACAAACATGCAGGATCAGGCCCAAGTGAAGTAAATTTGGTTAAAAACAAGAGAGATGGTATCAAGTTTAGCATTCCGCTTCAAGGACAAATACTAGTGTAAAGTCACTACCATATCACATTGCAAAGAAGAGAGTAAACAATTAAAAACCTGTCAAATAAATTCAAAACTAATAATCGTAAAAGGAAGCTGCCACTTTGGTATGCTACTGCGTGGCCAACAGCTAGACACTGTTAAATTAACCAAAACATTAAAAAAAATACATCTCACTTTATAATGACCATTAGCTTCTTTACTTTCCTATATGCAAGTTCTTTCCCCTCAGACCTACTCTTCATCATCATTTTGTATCATCATTAAATGGATTTTACACACCATTGACATCTGGAGAGATAATGCAATGACAGGGATTTTGAACACAGTTTTGAAATATCATTTTTCAATATACACAATATATTTAGACGATATTTAATCACTGTTTTTTTCTGTTAGGGAAAAGATATTCTCTGTTTTTCATTCCTACCATCCTAAAGAAGTGAATTACTACAGGACTAAGATAAGTCAAATACATATTTATCCTTGATTTATACAAAGTAGTATGTAGACAATCAATAATTTACACCATTTACTACATTATTTAGCTTATACCTTACTCCCCATATTGTAGCTACAAATATGGTAACTCTGCTACCGCCTATTGCCGGATGGATCACACATAGCAAACTCATATCTTCATGACATTTAGAGGATTTAGAATACCACCTAGGAATACTGCATTAATTACCTGAGATATATGTGGAAAGATAGAGGAGTCTGGGTTCAATAAAAATCCTGACCCATGTAAGGGTAATTTAAAACATATATTGCCAGAACCACTTTCTGATCTGCAAAAGAAGAAAAGGCTGAATAAACCGAACATCAACATAGCATGTGATTTTAGCATTCAAGATCCTGGAAATTATACTTTGAAAATCCAAATTTATCATGTACTCCTAAGTGTGATAAAACTTTGATTGTTCTAACAGATGCTGCTGATACTAGATTTGAGATAGTGCTGTCTCACATAATGAAGGGAGAAAAACATTTACTAGTATATATGAGCAATAAACTTATCTTAATATAGGGAGAGTGTGTGCTCAGCCTTTAAAAAGAAAGGTATATTTAAATTATTTCTATTAGTAGATTTTTTTTTATAAGTTTTCCTTTAGACTCCTCTTCCACCCCATCGAACTGAAAAGGTCATTTTAATATAGTCATTTATTCTGCCTCTCTTTCTGGTCCCTTTCACTGAATTCAATGGAGATACACCAGTATAAAAAGCAATGTAGCAGAAAAGAGAAACAGATTCAATTCACAAGTTTTAAGGCCAGAAGGGACCATTATGATCATTTAGTCTAACCTCTTACATAGCACAAGCCATAAGACTACCATGAATTAATTCCTGTTTCAAGTCCACTAGCTGTGGTTGGGCTAGAGCACATCTTTTAGGAAAAAATCCAGTCTTGATTTTAAAATTGCCAGTGATAGAGAATCCACCACAACCCTAGATAAATTGTTCTAGTGGTTAATTACCCTCACTGTTAAAAATGGGTCTTATTTCTAGTCTGAATTTCATAGAATCATAGAAATATAGGGCTGGAAGGGAACTCGAGAAGTCATCAAATCCAGTCCCCTGCACTGTGACAGGACCAAAGAGACCTAGACCACCCCTGACAGGTGTTTGTCCAACATGTTCTTAAAAGCTTCCAATGATGGGGACTCTACAACCTTCCTTGGAAGTCTAGTCCAGATATCCTTTCAGTTAGAAAGTTTTTCCTAATATCTAACCTAAATCTCCCTTGCTGCAGATTAAGCCCATTACTTCTTGTCCTACTCTCAGTGGACATGAAGAACAATTGAGCATCCTCTTTATAACAGCCTTTAACATATTTGAAGCCTATCAGATCCCTCCTCAGTCTTCTTTTCTCAAGACTAAGCATGCCAAATTTTTTTTAATCTTTTCTCATGTCAGGTTTTCTAAACCTTTAATCATTTCTGTTGTTCTCCTTTGGATTCTTTCCAATTTTGTCCACATCTTTCCTAAATTGTGGTACCCAGAATTGATTTTGTCTAGCTTCAACTGCCTGCCACTGGATCTTGTTATAGATTTGTCTGCTAGATCAAAGAACCCAGTTATCAAATTTTTGTTCCACATGTAAATACTTATAGACTGATCAAATCACCCATTAACCTTCTCTTTAATAAGCTACATAGATTGAGCTCCTTGAGTCTTTCATTATAAGACATGTTTTCCAACCTTTTCATCATTCTTGTAGCTCTTCTCTGAAGCTCTCTCCAGTTTTTCAGCATCCTTCTTGAAGTGTGAATGCCAAAACTGGGCACAGTATTCCATTACTGGTCACACCAATGCCAAATTCAGAGGCATCATAACCTCCCTACACCTCCTCAATATTCCCGTTTATACTCTCAAGGATTCAATGACTGTTACTTCTGTGGGGGTTACTTCTGTGAATTAAGGACTCCTTATGGGGTGAAATGAAGCATCTTATAGTCTCACTTTATTGACCCCATGGGTTCCACCTACATTGATGACTAAACAGAAAGGTGTTTTGACCAAAGCAACACTTACGCAATCAAAAATAAAGGCTGTCTGATCAGCTTCTTACCCTTTAAATATCCCTTCATTCAAAAGACAAATACAATTTTTTTCAATTACAAATCATCTGTTACAAGCAATCTTTCATTTATTTAGCTTCCAAAATCATAGAATCTCAGGGTTGGAAGGGACCTTAGGAGGTCATCTAGTCCAACCCCCTGCTCAAAGTAGGACCAATCCCCAATTTTTGCCCCAGATTCCTAAATGGCCCCCTCAAGGATTGAACTCACAACCCTGGGTTTAGCAGGCCAATGCTCAAACCACTGAGCTACCCACCAACCCAATTTCCTAATTTCATTCCCAAACTCTCAAGATAGGCTATACAAGAGGCTGCACAATTTTCCACATTCTTCCTCTCATTTGTCTTCTCCTTTTCTCCAAGTACTTTTTTTTTTTTTTTTTTTTTGGTAAGAGCATGTTAGATCTGCTTTATGGCTTAGACAGGGTGAACAAAGGGCAAGAAACATTGTTAAGTATCAATCTTTCTGGTTTTAACAGCCT
This sequence comes from Macrochelys suwanniensis, assembly GCA_033296515.1. Lineage (NCBI taxonomy): Eukaryota > Metazoa > Chordata > Testudines > Chelydridae > Macrochelys > Macrochelys suwanniensis. The sequence continues at coordinate 83,795,076 of CM065779.1, forward strand.
GGGTGCGGAGATCTTAGAGTCCAGAATTCAAAAACATGATCTTATGACTTCCCCTTTTAATTTTTTTAATGGGAATATATATATATATATATATATATATATATATATATATATATATATATATATATATATATATATATATATATATATATTGGGGGAGGGAGGTGAAAGTTAACCCAGCTTACCATGTCACTCTACAAATCAAAAGAAAGCAATCCATTACAGATACTTTTGAGGGCAACAGTGTTGCAGCGGTATTCCTGATGGATTTAGAAATTATGGCCTGTGGAACCTCACAGGCATTAAGCCTGAAAATAAAACCATTAGATCTTCTAAACAAATGGAGCCTCTATTGCGGGGGGATATATTTTTCTGCTCACAGTTGGGTTTTTACTTTTCAAAATTGGAAACACACCATGCTGAGGAAGTAATAACATTGGAGTAAAATACTCCAAGCCCAATTTTTATTCACATTGATTATTTTTTACATTTTGAAGTATTGCCTTTGTACATCCATCTGCAAATGGTTATCAAACCGGAATTCAAAATCTTTTGTTCATTAAACCATTTTGTGAGAACAGTATTTCCCTTTAGTTATATCTTTGGGCAAAGTGGAGGAGAAATGTGACATGCATGTTTTTTCATTCACCTGCCAAATTCATAATCCACATTCCTTTCTTGAGCCCCACTGGTCAGAAAATATGAAATTATACTTCTGGTCTGCCTTTTACCACTATAATATCAAGCGTGCACACAAGGAATGTTCCTTCCAACCAGAATTTGAATGGTCTCATGAGTATTTACCCTGCCTTTCTCCACTTTAATTCTTTTTTAACTATTTGCATGTGCTCAAAAAGTGAGATATATTTTTAGAAGGGTGGAAAGGCTATTGAAAGGAGGGTGCTGCAATAATATTTCAGACCTTCCAACTCCAAGGTACTTAGTTTTTGATTTGTATCAATGCCCATCAATACTGCCAGCCTCATCAAGCCGAAAAATTTGTGATGAAGAAGTGGAAAGGATGACACACATGGTCAACTGCTTCTTAAGAGGGAAACATGTTATCTTAATGGCATTCTCTCCAAATCTAGAGAGTATGTCATGGTTCTTTGGTCATAAATACTCTTTGATGGAGCTCAGAATGTCATTGGGCAAACTTCAGTGAACTTTTGCTGTTGGTTAAGCCACAATCTAGGTGTTGTTATAACACACAGCAAAAGGCATTCTGAGTACGTCAGCTTATATACGTTTAACTTTAGAGAACTGTTACGTGAAAGAAAGCTCTTTATGCCATCATGTCCCAAAACTGGCAGAGAAATGCCCAACTTCTGCTGTCACAGGTTGTAAAATAAAATACAAAATTGTCTTCCACAATGCAGAGGCTTCGCAACCTAGTGGCTGGATGTGGTTTTTGCTAGGTCACTCACTCAGAGCATAGGTTTTCCCTCAAAGTTTCTCTCTTGCATTACCTTTTCCCCAACGTGTTCCAGGGTACCAGGTCAGTGGTGGCAGGACCTTACACAGACAGTTATACAAAGGATCCATAACTGTAGCATACTATGAAAAAGTGATTAGCTGGTGTACCAGTTCAAAGGCTGGAGGTCACCGTTTATGGTTACAGACCAATTTGCTATTTCCATGAAGCAAAAGGTCAAGTGTTCTCTCAGTTGTTCTCAAGATGGAAAAACAGGCTTCCTGATGCAGAAAGTTAATGGCATGTAATCTTTTGCAATTGATCCCAGATACATTTTTGGGGCCCAATCGTACAAGGTGCTGAGCACACTCAGCTCCCATTAGCTCCAAGAGACAGAGGCACCAGAGTCAAGTAGGGACACTGCTATTGGAAGTAACAGGCCCTCTGCACATAAGTGAATTTCACCCAACTTGAGGAAGTATCACACAGGGGAAGAGGTGGTTGGTCTCTCAGACAATCGAGTCCCAAACCACTTGAGGCCACTTGTGTCCCCTAGAGCCAGATTCATCCCTGGTGTAGTTGCACTGCAGTCAGTGGAATTACTCCAGGGATGAATTTTGCCTATTAGCTTCAATAAGACTACTCTCCTGAGTAAAGGTTGCAGGATTAGGCCCTATCTTTTTTATTCATTTTAATTCATTTTCATGCATAATCATTGAAGTATCAAAATGATTTACTCCTAAATAATAATTACACTAGTAAAGAAAAACTTGTCCAAACCTAAATCTCATTCTGGATCTGGTAGGTATCTTCCCCAGAAAAACAAAACTTCCATGCCTATAATTTAGTGAGGGAAGTGGTATCAGTTTAGCAAAGCAGCTGATGGTATATATGGGAATGATTACTCTGAAAGAGAAAAAACAGGAAAAAAGCCTAAGATTCATTACAGTAATATTTGCTTAATAATTCATATAACTAAATATTAAAATATAAATTAGTCTCTAAAAGGGACGTATTGCTGGAAAAATCATGAAACAATTAATATACTCAAATAATGCAGTCATTAGAGGACAATTAATGCTTAATAAAACATAGAGGGCAACTTTTCAGAACTTAAAAAAAAAAAAAGCTGAACTTTGTCCCACCCAATGAAACTCCTGCTGCCACTTTGTCTAATTTCTGAGGAGTGGATTGCTTATCATTAAAAATAATGTAAAACCATTTTAATATGGGACTATTTTGGTGAAGAGAAAGCCTCAGGAAAACACAAAGTTGTTGCTTTACCTTGCTTTTATAGGTACATCTTTATAAATTTGTGAGATTAATCTTTTTCCTCATGTCTTCCTTTGAAAAATTCATACATTGTTTCCTTCTTGACCTTTATATCTTCCTGTGTTTTATTAGGTTGAGTTTTTTTTATTAGGTGGCTCATTTTAAACCTTGTTGTGAAGTTCTGACATTTTAAGAAATTTATTTATTTACTTTCCTGACTAAAAATGAATTAAAAAATTATTGCCAAAAGAGTTGTTTTAATTATGCATGTATCTAAAAATATGAGTTTATTGTGGTACTTATTTGAGGTAGGTGTTTTTACTCTGTGTGGGGGTATGTGTGCGTGCACATGTGTGCATGAAGATGAATACCTGAATAAAACTTTCTAAATTGCTCCTTTAATTGCTTCCCCCTATGCATTATACTAGAAAGTCTAAAATAATGGAGTTCAAGCCTTCTGATCGAGGCACAGCCCGTGGACGGTGTGAGGCTGGTAGCGGCCCCCGGCGCGCCGGGACGGGGTTTTCTTGGAGTCGGGTTGCTTGGGAATGCAGCCCAAAGCTGGTGGTAAACTCCATCTAAGGCTAAATACTGGCACGAGACCGATAGTCAACAAGTACCGTAAGGGAAAGTTGAAAAGAACTTCGAAGAGAGAGTTCAAGCCTTCTGATCAAGGCACAGCCCGTGGACGGTGTGAGGCCAGTAGCGGCCCCCGGCGCGCCAGGACGGGGTTTTCTTGGAGTCGGGTTGCTTGGGAATGCAGCCCAAAGCTGGTGGTAAACTCCATCTAAGGCTAAAAAAATGGAGTGTCTATTACTTTAGGAATCTTTCTCATTGTAGCCTTTGAAAGTTCATTTTCTAACAGTAAACTGATTCTTCTGTGTGACCAATGAAGAAACATTAGATGAAGGAAGTGTGTTTTCTTCTGATTTTCAGAGTTCACACCATCTTTTCACTCAGTGCTTATTTTTGGATATTTCTTACTGTCTGCCACTTCATGGTAAAATAGTTACTTTTTTGTCAGGGTCACAGAAAGTTCAGGATTATTAAGAATCTATTCCTCTCTGCAATGGTGCTAACTACTGGATAACTCTGTCAAAGTCTTTTATTAAAAGGGGCAAGATTATAGGTCTCCAGAAGATATACCATATAAGGGTTTTCTTTTAAATGATCTCTCTAGTACATTAAGATTGATACTTACCTAAATAGAGGACAAACTACCAGATCATACAGTTCTGAACAGGATTGTCCATCAATCCTACCCTGCTGCTACCCATTTCAAAATAAAATCAAACACTTGCTGGATCTTTAATAGACAACATACGCCACCCATGTAGCTTTATAATCTATCACGCAATTTGGCAGAATGTAAGACATCACAGAGAGACAGCATGTAAATGATAGTGATATCCATGTGATAAATTGTATTTACCATGCACCTTTGACTGTGCCACTTGCACTCTGTCTACTAACCCACAAAATATACAAAACATCACATCTATTACAGAAGAGAGGGGAAATCCTGGCTTCATCATAGTTAATGGCAAAACTCCGATTGACTTAATTCTGTATGGCCAGGATTTCACTCCTGGTCTTTGCCATTCAATTGTTTTCAGGTGGGACAGGGGAAAACAAAAACGTATTTTTTCCATGATTAAAAGCAGTTTTCACAAATTTAAGCACCTGATCTTGTTCTCTGTGGCGTCAATGGGCTTTGCCACCAACTTCAACTAAAGCAGCAGAAGGCCTTTATATTTGTATCTCAAATACGTTTTATACAAACGCATATGTATTATTATTTTATTATTATTTGTATTACAGTAGTGCCTACTGGCCCCAATCACAGATCAGGTCTCCCCATTGTGCTAGGTGCTGTACAAACACAGAACAAAGAGACACGCCCTGCCCCAAAGAGCCCATAATCTAAATACAGGACAACAGACAACAGATGGATACAACAAAGAATGAGATATTGCTAGCACCATCATAAGCAATGGCTAAGTACAGCTGCCTAAGAATTAATTCAAATTGGTAAAAAAGTGTCATTATAATTTTAAAGGAAATGCTGGGAAGGATCTAAATTTTTGACACTTTCATAAAAACCACAAAAATAAAAAATACTTTTTTCAAAAGCCTTTTTCACACAAAAAAAATTAATTTTGATAAAGTTCAGTTTTGCCAACCAAAAATCAAAACAAACACTATTTTTTCTGTTTCCATTTGTTTCAAAAAGAAAATTTTCTACAAAAAAATTCATTTCGTTTGAAAAAGTATTTTGCATACAAAAAAGTTGACAAAATTTTTTTCCTCAGTCTACCCATATATATATACACACACATATATAGATATAGATATAGATATAGATATATGCAGTGCTTAATTTTTGCCGGGGCTGAGACCCAGCGCCTCTAGGCTTGGCAGTTCATAGCCCCAGCACCTATGGGCTTGCCACATCAGTTTTGCAAGTAAAAAAATTGCTTGAGCCCCAGCACTTCTTTCATTAGAAATTAAGCACTGGATGTATGCACATGTCACTTTAAAGGTCAAGGCAAATGCTAAAAAATGAAGTATAGTTACATCAATTTCAATGTCACTCATGTGATCACTAGAGCACACTGTAACACTGGAGAAGTTACCTTGTGGGTGTCAAAAGTATAATTCAGAGGGGAAAAGTGCTACATATGATTTGGCAGCAGAAATAAAGGCCAAATACTCTGCTGGTGTAAATAGCTGCAGCTCCACTGATGTCAATAAAGCTGGGTCAGTTTATACTGCAATAGAATTTGGGAGCAGGGGTAGGGGGAAGAGTCAACATTGCTTCTTTTTTCAGTTAGATCCCAAGAATTGAAAACTAGTGGGAAAAAATATTTTTGGGCAAATTAATTCAATACCTCCACTCTTCCCACCCGCATCTGAAACCCATGCACTGAGCAGTTCTGCTGCCCTTTCTCCCACTTCTTTAATTTTCTTACTTAACTGTACTACCTACCATATATTGCAAACAATATTGCATTGTTTTTTCATAAGGCCTTCTCTACTTGGATGAGAACATTTGTCTGGATGTGAACATTTGCCCAGATTTGCAGCATCTCAGTTATCACATTGAAAACCACTATAAAATCCTGCACTGTGGTATTACATTATTAGTTATATGAATCATTTTCCGCTCCTAGCCATAACTTGTATTCAGTAAAGATTGTGTGGGTTGATATAAAAATTGCATAAATTTGTAATTAAAGAAAAAATGCTAGGCTGTTTGGCTACAGTTTTGTTTGCTACATACTGTGGTCACCCTTAAAGACTTTACAGTTTTGCCCTAGATAACATTACCTCTAGTAATATTACCACTGTATTTGCCATGTCACAAATATGTGATTTTGTGAGGTTACACGGGTAACAGAGTGGAAACAGATCATCAGGGCCAAATTCAGCCCACAGTTATGCCCACAAAACTCTCAGTGAGCTGAATTCTGCCATGGCAATGGGGTTGACCGTGATACAAGCCTGTGCAGAATCAGGTTCTGAGTATCTATCATAGTTACTGTACTACTCTTTCCTTACTCTGCACATGTATTAAGTGTTCCCACTGTACATAACAGCATAAAATATCAGCTCAGACATAAACATCAAAAACATTTGCTTTAAAACCCACCACTTGCACTGTACTCAGAAGCACTGAGTCTAGAGACAACTGACAATGGATTAAATATACTTTTTAATAGTAAGTCTGAAGATGCTCATCCAGAGCTAAATCCTATACATACAACAACTGCAGAAGTGCACCCTCAATGTGTCTGATGGCTTTTTGGTGGTTTATATCGTGGTGGTGAACAGAACTTTAATAGCTGTGGTGAGGGATTGCCAACCTCAAGAGATCAAAAATCATGACATTGGCCCCCAAAATCATGAATTTAAAAAGCTACCAACTCATGTTTTTAGTCTGTTTTTTTATTAACTTCAACTTCCCTCTACTCCTCTGCCAACATGGGGATAGTTTCAAGTTGAAAAGTCAAACTTTAATGCACACACCTCTCCCTGGCTGTTGAGATGGAGACTCCACTTACCCTCGCCTCACCCCTGAGATATTTGAAATTGCATTTTTAAGAGTTTAGATTCTTCAACTTCTCCTTCGACAGCTATCCACTTCAGAAAAACCCACTACCACAAGAAGCACTCCTGTTGGCATGCTTGATGTGAAAAGTTTAGGGAGTGCCACCTTCCAAAGGACATTGGATCCACGCAATGCAATCTTCAGGAGTGTGTAAAATCTTACAAGATTTTTCTACAACTATATAAGCAGTTTGCAAAGCACATAGAATGAATTTCTACCATTTGCAAAGTTCACTGCACTTGCAAGCTGACACCACTGTATGCGCATAGTGACATCAGCAAAACTCACCCTCACACACTTAGCCCTTTCACTGTACTCAGTATATCCACAGATAATGCATTCAGTTGGGATTTAGGACTGTAGTGCTACTTTGATGTGGCATCCAGTCCCAAGCCTGAATGGGGAGGGATAAATTCAAGGCTAACCACCTAGCCTCATTAAAAAAAAACACTCATTCGTTATAGAAATGGAGGCAGGGTGCTGTTCCAGTACAAATGGCTGTTCAATAGAGAACCCTCGTGCTGCATGAAATTTCCGGGTGAAACCCAGTCTCTGTAAGCCAAGTTTGATACTAGCGGCAAGAAAACACTTCAGAGTTGGTTATTGGAATGTGAAAACAATGTTTCATACATCACAGACCTCAATTCATGAGGAAGATGGACAACTATGGACTTGAAATCTTGGGCATCAGTGAGAGCAGAGTGACGTGCAGATATGAGAAGCAAGAGAAGAAACATCTAACCTATTCAAGTCGTAGTGACAATGTACATTTAGATGGAGTAGCGCTCATTATGGCAGATTCTGTGGAAAAATTTCTTATCAACTAGGAACCTATCAACCAATGCATGTATTATATATGCCAGAGTGGAGAATATTCTTATAAAATTCGCAAATGACACCAAGCTTGGAGAGGTTGCAAACACTTTGGAAGGATTACAATTCAAATTGACCTTGACAAATTAGAGAATAGGTCTGTTATCAATAAGATTAAATTAAATAAAGATAAGTTCAAAGTACTTCACTTAGGAAGGAAAAATCTAATACACAACTACACAATGGGGAATAACTGGCTAGGTGCTAATACTGCTGAAAAGGATCTGGAAGTTATAATTAAGGCTGCGAGTCTGTCAGAGATCACAGAAGTCACAGATTCCATGACTTTCCTTGACCTCCATGACTTCTGCAGTGGCTGGTGCTGGCTCAGGGGCTGCCCAAGCCGGGCAGCCCCTGGGCCAGCAGCAGCAGTTTGGGTGTGTAGGAGGGGGCTCAGGGCTAGAGGCATGGGGCTGGAGGGTGCTTACCTCGGGGTGGGGGGCTCCCACTGGCATGACCCTGCAGCGCCTAGACAGCGGAGGGGGTTGGGGCTGGCTCCATGCCACGTGCTGCCCATGCCCACAGGCCGCACCCCCGCAGGTTCCCAGCCAATGGGCTCTGTGGCAGCCAGCACTTGTTCTCCTCCACCACCTAGGAGCTGCAGGGACATACAGCCAGGTAGGGAGCCCCTGCCAGCTCTGCCAACCCTCCCGCACCAGCACTAGCGGGGGTCCCGGGCCATCTCCCCCAGCACCCGCAGCGCCCCTGGACTGCACCCTCCCCCAGAGCACCCACAGCCCCCCACCCAAGTTTTAGTCACAGGTATTTTTAGTAAAAGTCATGGATAGGTCACGGGCCGTGAATTTTTGTTTAGTGCCTGTGACCCATTCATGACTTTTACTTAAAATACCCGTGACTAAAACGTAGCCTTAGTTATAATGGATCACAAATTGAATGAGTCAACAATGTGATGCAGTTTCAGAAAAGGATAATATAATTCTGGTGTGTATTAACAGGGGTGTTGTATGTATGACAAGGGGAAAATTGTCCCACTCTATTTGGCACTGGTGACTCCACAGTTGGAGTAGTGTGTCCAATTCTGGGTAGAAAGATTGGAGAAAGATTGGGCAAATTAGAGAAAGTCAAGAAGAAAGCAACAAAAAATGACAAAAGTTTTAGAAAACCTGATCTATGATGAAAGATTTAAAAACTGGGCTCTAAACTAGGCTTCCAAGGAAGGTTGTGGAATCCACACCACTGGAGGTTTTTAAGAACGGGTTCAGCAAATATCTGTCAGGGATAGTCTAGGTCTCCTTGGTCCTGCCACAGTGCAGGGGGCTGGACTTCATGACTTCTTGAGGTTCCTTCCAGCCCTGAATTTCTGATTCTAAGATTCTAAACCAGATTCCTAAAGGTGTCAATCATACAGTGCTATGCTCTAATAGAGGAACTTAGCAATGAGGATAAAGATAAATTCCATAATTGCCTCTGAAGTGTGGCGGATAGATTACCAAAACCTGATTTACTCCTTGTGATGGGTGAATTTAATGCTAAAGTAGGAAGTGATAACTAAGGAATGGAAAGACCACTGGGGATGTATGGGTTGGGAATCATTAACCAAAATGGGGAAGAGATTCATTGTGCTTGGTGTCCGATCTTGTTCTTACAAGCACCCGGTTCCCTCATGACATACGAAAAGAAACTCAGAATTCACCAGATGGCAAAACATTAAAAAAACAGACTGATCGCATCTGCATCAGCTTGAGATACAGTTCATCTGCCCAAGACAGAAGGGCATGTCAAGCAGCAGATGTCAGCAGCAACAACTACTTTTGCATTGCCAAACTGAAATTAAAACTGAGAAAGTTCAACTTTTAAACAGAAAGCAGCAAAGGAAATCAACTGTACAGAACTGAAAACAAAAAGAGCACTGTGAGAAATTCCAACTTAAACTAAGGAACAAGTTTGAGGCACTGCCAGAGGCAGAGGAAGGCGAGACACAGACTGGACTTGGGGGAAAAAATGGACAGTGCTCAGAGACAATGTGATTCAAGCTGCAGCAGTTACAGTGGGATATCAGCATAGACAGCGAAATAATTGGATAAGCCCAAGAGATATGGTATCTTATTGAGGAAAGAAGAGTACTGACAAGGAACCTGCTGAATGCTTAGACCAATGAAATATTGGAAAAACCAATGGAGGAGTACAAGAAAAAAGACAAATCAGTGAAAAGCAATGCAAGGAAAAATAAATAGAGACATGTTGAAGACAGAGCAGTTGAAGCTGAAGCTGCTGCTATGATAGGAAATCACAGAGTTGTTAACAAAGTGACTAAATCCTGTGTAGAAAAAAACTCGAAACAGAAAATGGACCAATACAAAGTAATGATGGAAAGATGCTTGCAACTGAGGCAGAACAACAGGTGAAAGATATACTGCATCAAAACAAAACTGAGAATTTTCAATTCAAACATAATTGCAGTGCTAACATATGACTGCAAGAGCTATAACTCTATTGAAATATTAGAAAACTAGATGCCTTTGAAAGTAACTGCCTACAAAAGATTCTGAGCATTGGATAGAGAGACTTTATCACCAATGAAGAGATCTGAGAAATTATCAACCAGCAACTCATCTCTATTACAATTAGAAGGAAGTATTGTACATAATTGAGCCATGTATTCCACATGCCAACACACAGATGCCCACTTGAAGCTATCAAATGGAAACCAACTGGTGTGAGGAAACAAGGGTATTGAAGAAAAATCTTTAAAAGAACCCTTAGCAGGGAGGGCAGAACAGCAGATTTCAACACCGTAGAGCAGATGGAAGCAAGGTGATGGAATTTCTTGACTTTAGCAAAGCTTTTGATACAGTCTCCCACAGTATTCGTGCCAGCAAGTTAGAGAAGTATGGGCTGGATGAATGGACGGTAAGGTGGATAGAAAGCTGGCTAGATGGTCGGGCTCAACGGGTAGTGATCAATGGCTCCATGTCTAGTTGGCAGCCGGTATCAAGTGGAGTGCCCCAAGGATCGGTGCTGGGGCCGGTTTTGTTCAATATCTTCATTAACGATCTGGAGGATGGTGTGGACTGAAACCCTTAGCAAGTTTGCAAATGACACTAAACTGGGAGGAGTGGTTGATACACTGGAGGGTAGGGATAGGATACAGAGAGACCTAGACAAATTAGAGGATTGGGCCAAAAGAAATCTGATGAGGTTCAACAAGGACAAGTGCAGAGTCCTGCACTTAGGACGGAAGAATCCCATGCACTGCTACAGACTAGGGACCGAATGGCTGGGCAGCAGTTCTGCAGAAAAGGACCTAGGGGTTACAGTGGATGAAAAGCTGAATATGAGTCAACAGTGTGCCCTTGTTGCCAAGAAGGCTAATGGCATTTTGGGTTGTATAAGTAGGGGCATTTCCAGCAGATCAAGGGACGTGATCATTCCCCTCTATTCGGCACTGGTGAGGCCTCATTTGGAGTACTGCGTCCAGTTTTGGGCCCCACACTACAAGAAGGAAGTGGATAAATTGGAAAGAGTCCAGCGGAGGGCAACAAAAATGATTAGGGGGCTGGAGCACATGACTTATGAGGAGAGACTGACGGAACTGGGATTGTTTAGCCTGCAGAAGAGAAGAATGAGGGGGGATTTGATGGCTGCTTTCAACTACCTGAAAGGGGGTTTCAAAGAGGATGGATCTAGACTGTTCTCAGTGGTAAAAGATGACAGAACAAGGAGTAATGGTCTCAAGTTGCAGAGGGGGAGGTTTAGGTTGGATATTAGGAAAAACTTTTTCACTAGTAGGGTGGTGAAGAACTGGAATGGGTTACCTAGGGAGGTGGTGGAATCTCCTTCCTTAGAGGTTTTTAAGGTCAGGCTTGACAAAGCCCTGGCTGGGATGATTTAGTTGGGGTTGGTCCTGCTTTGAGCAGGGGGTTGGACTAGATGACCTCCTGAGGTCCCTTCCAACCTGAGATTCTATGATTCATAGAATCTATGATTCTATGAAGACACTAGTTTCTGCCACATGCGCCAACATTGGCATGAGAAAGATGTAATAATAAATAATAATGTGGGTCATTAAAAACATTGCAAGAAAAAAATATATATGTATGGCAACTATCTGCCATCTGTGTTCTAGGCACCACACATACAATGCAGCATTAAAACAATTAAAATCAATATAGACAGACAAAGTTCATGGTACAAAAATCTCTTCATCCACTCAGACGGCAGATATTGTAAGAGTTATAAAGCTCACATATATGCTAGAGACCAAGTTCATTTAGGTCTTTAAAGGTAAAATCACAAAAACATTAAAACTCAGCCAATATGCCTAAAGGTGGTGAGCACAGAGGACAAATCAACAGGAGATAATATTTCACTCTCTCCCTATCTCAAACAATAAAAAAGCTATCATCAGATAAGATTAATAGGTAGCACAATATGGATAACAAAGGCATGCACCATTGTCTTTAGATTCGTATGAAAGAGAAAGATCCACAATCTGCTGATGTTCTTAAAGCCTGTCCTCACACCATGGCTGAGAATCATCTGGCTTTCTAATGTAGCAACTCACTGAATATTGGGAAGGCCTTGGAATATGCTGCTTTCTTCAGCACTACAGTAATCAAAATAATACCAGTACATTCTGTTTTGTTAATATTTAATGTCATCTAGTTTAGTGTTCACTTAGGTAACACACGTCTTCAGACAGTACCTACAGATTCTTGTATTCTGAGTGTGTCTATGTATGTATGTGTGGAGGGGTGTCACACACACACACACACACAGAGTTCCCATTGAGGTAGAACGTAGAAATGCAGTTCATTCAGCGCTTCTCCAGCCCCGGGGCCTCAACAGAAAGAGAGAGCTCCTCAGCCCTGGGGCTGCAGCATAGGGAAAAAAATCCCAAATTTTAATGGTCATTTATTCACCAGCATCACCGAAAGATCATCAGTCTTTTTAAAGGGATTTCTATAGTTGAGGCATCCTTTTAAGTTCAAATCATGGAATTTGTGACAGTCATTTATTATGGGCCAGCCGATGAGTACAAAAAGGAAAGTCATTTTGGGCCAGATTAATTGGCATGCTCCAACAGTTACGTGCTGCTCCGATGGCACAAAGCAGCTATAAATCCAATTTAAATTCTTATGCAGGGTTTTCAGAACCCAAAGCAGTGGTAGCTTAACTGTTTCTCTCCCAGCAGTGTCAGGAATAAATGAATATGGATAGACACAGCTCCTCCATATGATAAATGGTTGGTACAAACAAGAGTGCTTTTACCTAAAACTACTCATTTATTAGGTCTCAAGCACACACACACACATATACCGTAGACCTTCGCTATAGCGAGACTTTGGCTATACTGAATATGATCCCTGGATCCCACCCCACCCGCTGTTGTGTGGGGCTGATAGGTCCCCTGGCCCCGGGGACTCCGCCGGCAAAGAGGGGTGCACTCTGTCCCAGCCACGGCCACGGGGCTAGAGGAGCACTGTCAGCTCCTGTTGCAGCCCCAGGGCCGGAGGAGCTCTCTCTTCCCATTGCAACCCCGGGCTGGAGAAGCGCTGCCAGCTCCTACTGTGGCCCTGGGGCCAAAGGAGCTCTGTCTTCCCAACCCACAATGAGTTCAGTGGGTTACTAATGAGGCTCAGCATGGGCTCATCACTCTCAAACGAGACCAAGCAATAATCTTCTCACTGGCACTCTCAGTTTTTACCCCCTGATTCTGCCCCTCATGTAAGTTCCCTAGGGGAGTACTCATGGTTTGCAAGAGCAGGGGTTCTGCAACCAATCAATTTTCTTTACTACCCAGCACATCAGTGCCAAGAATAAAACAACCGACATAATTTCTCACTTGACCAGGCTACCAGCCTGAGCCCTGAGTCCCAGTAACAGAATGCGTCTAGAAATTGACTCATGGACTACACTACCCCGCCATCCTCCCCTCTTGCACAGTGAACTGTTTGTACCAATCGTACCCTTCTCTCCACCACTCCTGGCTAGTTTGCCAAATCTGTTACCCAGGGTTTTCAGAACCCAAAACAGTGGTAATGTAACTGTTTCTCTCCAGGAGGTGTCAGGAATAAATCAATAGGGACACATCTCCTCCAACTAATAAATGATTGGTACAAACAAGAGTGCTTTTACCTAAAACTACTCTTTTATTAGGTCTCAAGCATACACACACACACACACACACACACACACACACACACACACACACACACGCTGTAGCAGTAGGTTCTGAGCACCCCAAACATTATAGTTACCCAAAGTCTGAGATGGTTTCAAGTTAGCAGCAGCCAGGCTTCTGTGGGCCCTCCTTACATCCATCTTCTGGGGAGTTTAGGTGTCAGCTCCTTGCCCAAAGAAAAGCTACCTTGGACTACTCCAAAGTGTATTTTTTTGCTTAATCTTATATAGCTAACTTAAACAAAGCACATAACTCATAGTGACTCCTAGTGGGTCACCATACTAATCCCTAGGAGGTCACCAGTTCTCCTAATTTCAGCAAACTGCTCATCATCTCTTATCATCAAAGTATTTCTGGTATATCTAGTCATAACAACAATACAATTTGGAGAAATTAAGGTAAAATTTTAGACAAGAAAACTATTGAAACTGAGTAAGTGTACTGCAAGCACCAATGTTTCTGGTCACACCAACACAGAGGGTGGGCAGTTATCCATTAGTACTGAATATCCTTCCCAAAATCCAGAGAATCATGTGGAGTCACTGGGCATCATCTGTGTAACAATAGCCAATGAAATATTTTGCAAATGTCTGTCCATGAGGTGGAAGGTAAATACTGAAGAGCAGCCGAGCCACAGTAGACCACACAGGGGAACATCACAAACAATTCCAATATACTCTGACAGAAGTTGGCCCAACATCATTGAGAAGGATCCTTTTGTCAGGTTTATCTGGAATCAGTTAACTATTTTCCAGGCATCACAGCAGAGATTGATGAAGGATTTGGTAATAGTATTATTCCTACTACAATAGTAACATATAATGAGATGCTAATTACTAACCAGGATATCCTCAAAGATTCCTAATCACATATCCCAAGTGAAGAAAGGTTAAGCTAATACTAATCTTATTCTAGTTATGCAGCTCATGAAATATATCCAGTATTTAATGTAAAAAAGGAGTATTAAACTGTGACTTAAGGCAGTGATTGAAATTCACTTTTGTGTTACCACAGGTGCTTTCTTGTGTTTTGTGCATTCACTGAATCTGTGGACATGAATTTGTCTTGTTAATTTGTCTTCAGACTAACAGCACCTAAGCTTTGAGGAAAAATGCAGAATCACTGATTTCTGGAAAGTATCTGAATTTTCATCCTTCTAAACTAAAATCAGATTTTCTTTAGTTAGTCCACTTTTCTTGTAAGACAGCAGGCATCATCTTCATATAATCTGCAGTGACAAATATATATGTTTTAGATTTTCAGCATAATAATTTGAAACAAAGCTTTGTCTTTCCCTCTATTTTGTCAGTTTTCATTTTCAATTCAATTGCAGCTAGGTTCAGTAAAGATCCACATCTACATACATTAAATCTACTTGAATAACACAAGATACAATGTCATTTCCATGCAAAGTGGACTATCAGCAAACTACACGTTACATGTCAATTATCTACCATCTTCTATGAGAAACTTATGACCAGATTTTGTAAACAATGATGGATAGCACAGGGCTATATGTCAAATATAATGATTTATAAAACCAAAAAAAACTATGTTAAAACATATGTGTCTGTCTGTGTTATTGCGTCTGACATGAATCCATAAAAGCAAAGAAAAAATAAAAATTTAGTCAGAAAGTCTGACCCAGCAATCCATCTATATAGACCCTTGTGCTACAAATTGCAGACCCTATATTACATACTATGATTTCAGCCACTGTTTGGAGAGCTCTATCTATAATTTTGGCACAGAGGGTGAGTTAAGTTTGACAGCCAAATTCAGAGTGGTCTGTATTGTCACTGGCTTTAACTGCACCTCTGCCCCACTTTGTGGAGTTGGTATGGGAACCCATGTTCCTCTTCATCCAGAAGAGAGTTCTAGGGCTGTAATTCCTTTGAATTTTACTGTGCTTATCCCATTCACTGGACTTTCTTATACTGATTTAGCTTAAGTCAGTAGGGAGTGCAAAGTAGGTGTAAAATGCTACTGTACTGATCTGGTAGTGTTTTACAGCCATTTTACACTGGTGTAAATGAATGCCCAAAGTATGAGACTGTGGAGAAGCAGGCTCTTTGATCAGATCCTCAACTGGCGTAGATTGGTGTACCTCACTAAAATCAATGTAGCTATACCAATTTACACCAGTTGAGGAACTAGCCCTTTTGTTTATATTATAGTAAAGAAAATAGTGCAGTCAGTTGTCCTGATTCAGCATAAAACTGGTTTGACCATGTGGAGATTGAAGCCGAGTGATGGTAATTATCTCACCCTCTAGTAGCTGAAGGCTAGGAAAGAGGATATAAGCACTACTATTACTAATAGATCATCATGAAAATTCTCTTTACTGCGTTCAAGTGGTAAAGCAGCCATTTTTACTTCAGATAACCACAGGCTGTTTTTTGACTAGAGATCCAGTAATGAAGAGCTGATGTTTAATCTTATATTTTACTGGGTAACATTATTTCTCAAATGTTCACTCCTTATGAAATCATTTCATATTCACTTGTACTAACACTTGATCGTTATGAACATGACTATGAGGAAATATTAGAAGGTGATAATTAAGCAATATGTTCTGTCAAGAACATTACCATCCAATAACGTCCATCATCTCACTTAGATAGTTAATGGTTTCAGTAATAAGTTACCAAGATATTGCCATTAGATTTTTTTTTAAACAGCCTACACCTCCTTCAACAAACCGGCACTGCCAGCTTCAGTGCTGATATATCAAAGGAGTGTTAAATATCTTTCTGTTTGCTGTTCCATTCATTTCTTCCGGCCACTTTCATGAAAAGAAGTGTCCAGAAAGAGGTCAGAGACCAATTACTTATTTGTTGTCTGTCTAGTCATTTAGATTGTAAATTCTTCAGGGAAGGGATTGTCTGCATTCTGTGTTTGTACAGTGCCTAGCATAGTGGGTCAACCCTCCTGAGCAGAGCTCCGAGGCATTTCTGGAATGAAAATAATTAACAAATATATATGGAGATATGCCAATCTCCTAGAACTGGAATGACTTTGAAAGGTCATCAAGTCCAGTCCCCTGCCTTCACTAGCAGGACCAAGTACTGCCCCCTGACAGATTTTTTATTATTTTTTTTGCCCTAGATTCCCTAAGTGGCCTGCCTCAAGGATTGAACTCACGACCCTGGGTTTAGCAGGCCAATGCTCATACCACTGAGCTATCCCTCGCCCCATACAGAGCCCTAATGATAATATACCTTATGGTGATCAGATCTGATAGTTTGTGAACAAATTTCTGTCTACTTGGCAAGTGACTACAAATAAAAATTTCATTAACAGAAAAATGCCAAGTTTTGTCAATGATTCACAAACAGAAAGAATGGTTGAATTTACAATGAATATTATTTGCAACAAGCAATTTGACTAGCTCTCATCAGCAGTAACTCAACTGAAGTTTTTGGAGTTGCACTGAACCAGATTAAATGGTTTAAGAAAGCAAAGGAAGTTTCATCCCCAAATCATCCTAGAGGAGATTTCAAATAGCACTAGAGAAAGGAACACATATCTTAAAAAATATAGCTCTTGTTCACTGATTTACCTTAAACAGAAAATATCATGTTGCGTGCAAATGGAGCATGTGAAAGCAGCTTTTCTGGGACTTCCTAGTTGCAGGAATGATTCTGCAAAACACCCAGGACATCTAATCTTAGAAAATCACTATGGTAAAAGTCTATCAAGAGCATTACGGAAAAGATATTGTAACAGAAGGCCATCTGTCATGGGAACTGTGCAAAATGCACAATTTTCACCTATTGTAATATACTTCACAGTGAAAAGATTTCCACAGAACATGGAGAAACAAATACTAACTCTGAAATTCTGGAGAAAATTTTTTTTTACTCCTCTGAGAATTATTCATGGCAGAAATATGCACTGGCACAGCACTGGTTATTAACCAGTTGTTAATTGTGTGCTGTATGGGCATGAATTGTGTGTTCGCTAACCAGGCATAACCAGTTAGTGGAACAGTTATATTCACTGTGTGGACAAGGCCTTAAATTACCAATCAAAATCCAGTTTAGTCAGATGGTGACTATGGGTCATGTTTTAGCCTCATTCTGCAGATTAAAGTTTCATTGGCATTAACAGAAGTTCTTTATGAACATCATAGGAAGGATACAGCCTTTCACTGGCCTATGTGAAATGAGTTAGTGGTTTCCACCTATCTCCTACCTCAGAGATCTTCACATCACTACATCAGTGATCTTTTTTATATGCAAGGGTAATTGGTATTTTATAGCTACATGAACTGAATGAATCCCATCAACCATCCCACTATACATCATCCCATATCTTTTTCACTTTTTAATACCTCCTGTATCATTATTCTTACTCTCTTTTTTATTGCTATTATTTTCTGATTCTTATATTTAAAAAGTGATTTACCAAGAAATAAAAATTGGGGTGATGCCCATTTTAATTTATTATACTGTGTTAAAAAAAAAAAGGAGGCTGAGAGTACTTTTTTTTTTTTCAGTGGGGTGATTAACATTTTTTTTCTCTGCTGGTTTTTTAGCAATATCAAGTCATATCTTCCTTTTGCTAGAAGTCTCTTTGGAGGACTCAGAAGAGTGGACTGGAAGCTTTCTCAGGCCTTAACTGAGTTAAATAGAGATTAATAGAAGCAAACAAACAGTAAATCTCCCTATTTTTAAACAGTCTGAATAAATATAATTTCCCATCTCATTCATTTAAGTTTCTTGGCTAAAATGATGTCATAAGTTCTCCCATCATTCATAAAGTCTACCAGGAAAAACAGGGCATCCAAAACTTGAATTTCTAATGTAAAAAAATGCAGGGAAAAAACAAACAAAATAAGAACACACACACACACACACAAACCCTGTAGGGTGCCTTTATGCATTAAGAAGCAAATAAAAGCACAGGACTAATATTTTTCCCCTCAGCAGATCTTCTTTGATTCTTAATCAACTTTCCATCATTTCAGTTTCTCACATATTCTGAGGATTAAATAGAAAAAGAACTACTTAAAAATGACCTTTGGAAGTGAAAACAGCTTGGTCAAGGATTAGAAAATGTGCAGCCAAGCTCTCCAATATTTATTTGTTTAGTGTGAAATGTTTTCCATAAGTAATCTCTTGATCACTTGATAGAAAGTAAAATTAAAACCCTGCCCTCTATCTAAATGCCCTAGCATAAACAGACCTAGAACCTAATCCTAGAAAGAAAGACACTAAACAGTCTCAGCTAGCCACTGGATCAAGTGCTTATTTAGGCAGTTACCCCTTTGTTAGTGACCCATTGAAGGGGTAGTAGTGCTTCAGTAGCATTTGATAACATGCATAAGGAGGGACTCTAACTAATGATTTAACCAGTGCTCAAAAAAAAAAACCAGGAAGGAAGTAATTAGTGAACATTTTCTAAAACCACTCGCTCTTTCCCTTTCTGTTTTCTCTTCTGTCAAACATGTCTAAACATGGTGAAACAGATGACGGGTTCTTTAAGCTTTACCCATGTCATAAATATGAAGGGAAGGGGGAGAGGATCTGATGCAGTGCTATAAAATCCTCTTTCCATTAAAGGGTTAAGAAATGCAGGTAGCCAGACTGACACCTGACCTGGCTGGCATCTGACCAATAAGGGGACAAGATACTTTCAAACTTTGGGAGGGGGGAAAGGTTTTTGTGTGTGTCTTTGTCTGAGTCAGAGTGATCTTGGAAGACAGAAAGAACCTG
Organism: Macrochelys suwanniensis; assembly: GCA_033296515.1. Taxonomy (NCBI): domain Eukaryota; kingdom Metazoa; phylum Chordata; order Testudines; family Chelydridae; genus Macrochelys; species Macrochelys suwanniensis. Next base: position 83,814,611 of record CM065779.1, read on the forward strand.
CAGAAAAATCAAACCTCCCTTTTCTGAAGTAAGTTTAGATAGCATAGCACACCGATTTCTGTTTAATTTCGGCTTGGTGTATTCCCTGTGTTAGAAGGGGCAAAGGGGGTGGGGGGTTATTCATGGTTTTCTGTAACTTTAAGGCTTTGTCCAGAGGGGGAAATCTCTCTGAGTTTGGAAATATAGTGCCCTGTGAAATAGTTACCATCCTGATTTTTACAGAGATGATTTTACCTTCTTTATTTTTAATAAAATCCTTCTTTTAAGAAGCTGACTGTTTTCATGGTGTTAAAACCCAGGGGGTGGGTTTTTAGATCACTGTATAACCAATTGGTTGGGAGATTGTTCTCAAGCTTCCCCAGAAAAGGGGGTGTACGGCTTGAGGGGGTATTTTGGGGGGGAGGGAAGTTCAAGTGATTCCTTTCCTGGATTCCTGTTAGATACTTGATGGTGGCAGCAAGAAGCATTTCTCAGGGTGCAGGGAATTTTGTACCTTGGGGGATTTAACCTAAGCTGGTAAAAATAAGCTTAGGGGCTCTGAATGCGGGTCCCCACGTCTTTACCCTAGAGTTTAGAGTGGGGAGGGAACCCTGACAACCCATAAATACCAAATGAAATATTTTCACAAACAATATAATGTTGTCTAATCTTTAGTACTTCAAATGTTTACCATTCTCTTTCAGATGTTTCTTGACTTTTAGTGTTGGCTTTTCCCCCCTTCCCACTGTGCTTTATTAATGTATGGTTCTTCCTTTTTTTCTTTCTTTCTTTACCTTTAAGCTAGAAATGCAACAGTGAGTTTACTTATCACAGCTCTTTGTCACATTGTTTATAAAACCGTGAACAGCCAACTAAACTTCTTTTGAAGGGCTACACTTCAGGAAGAAACAAAAAAAAGATGTGAAAAATTAGAAGTTAGCAGCATAGAACATCTAGCAAGTGTGGCAAAGTGCTGATGTGTGAGACATAGGTTCAGGAATAACCCTTTGACTCACCACACTAATAGGAATTGGAAGGATGTAAAAGTATTATAGCCCATTCTCCCCACCTTCTGTTCTAATTTATACCTGTGTATAATTGACCAGATTCTCCCTGGTGTAAATTGACATAGCTCCATTTCAGTCAATGGAGCTGAGGATTTGAGTCAATGAGTGCCCAGTGGGTGTAAAATTCTACCAGATCTGAAATGTTCTGATCTGGTAGCATTTTATACATTCTTTCTACAGGTGTAGTTCCTTGGCATTGTCCAAGGAGCCCTTCAGCCAAAAAATGTGCTTGATATTCCCAATATTTCTAAAGTGAACAACAAAACAAAACAAAACCAGAAAGCCTTGTCAGATCTTTTTTGAGGGAGGGAACCTTCCATATCATCTTTATACACCATAAAGCAGCATGAATGGACACTTCCAAGTTGCTTTATATAGGATGATATTATACTGTTACAGTCAAAGTAATTTTGACCACTTGCAAGAATACTAATAGCTGCTTCTAGTTAAAGACGATTTTTCACAAATATACTATTGTGAAGACTAGCGGTTAGCACGAGAGATTCTCTAGTAACAGCGAGAAGCACACAGGTGAGAAAGTCATCCCCAAAACACAGACTGACCCCAAAGTCTGCAGCCAAAATTTCCAACCTGGATGCCTAAAGTTAGGTTCCTACATCCAAAATATGGGAGGAGGGAAATAAAAACTTCAATTCAGGTAAAAGCCTAAATGTTTAGATGCTGATCTGAACTTCTTGTTTTTTAAAAAAGCTGAGTTTGAAATCACTCAATATACTGTCTCATGAGATTTCCACTTATTCCTGCTTTCAGCTAAGCTGGAGATGTCATTTAGATGACTATTGGGATAATCTAGTTCCTGTGCTTTGGGTTCTGACTTGAACTAAAAAGTGCAGAGGAATACAAAAATGAAAAATAATGTGTGAAATCCTAGTTCCATTGAAAGCAGTGGAAATTTTGCTATTGACATCAATGGAGCCAGGACTTCACCTAAAGTTTTTTAAACCATGTAAGCAAACTCATTCACAGATCACCAGAACTGTTCAGGTCAGGCTTTGTTTGAGTTTGAGGCAAAGGTTGAGGATGGTTGTTTTACCTGAACAGCTTGTCCATACTCTTACATGAGCCCTGCAGCTGTTCCCCTCAAGAGAAGTGGCAGTCATTTTCCAGAACAGAGTCCTTCAGAACCAAGCACAATCTGTGACCTGCATTTGAAAATCAAATTTTCATCATGTTTCATTTCTCATTCTCATCTGGCAGCATTTATTCCCAGAACCACACTGTCATCTCTTCGTTATGGAGTCAATGTAGATGGGCAGCTCATGATAAGTCTCATAACTAAGAATCTATCCTAAATGGCAATTAATGGTGATTCCAGGGCAATTACCATTTTTATTTACCTCATAAAGTAGTTTCCAAATTGTTAATTTGTTAATCAAATACTCAGTTTGATGTGTATGATCTGTATGTGTGTGTGTGTATTCTTGATTATGGATGAAACAATAGAAATTGCTTATTGTGACAGCAAGCTGTGGTTACTACCTAATGGTGGGGATTGACCAGATACCTTAACTGTCCATTTCTAGGCTTTCAAATGTTTTGGAGGCTAGAAGGAGTGGAGTGTGCCACAAATAGGTTTAAAAATATGTGGTTGGGCATTCACATTCACTACAGCTAACACCCTCTCCACTTTCTTTTAACAAAGTACCTTGTGTGTCTGTGCGGAAATAATATGCTGTGTCTTTTGCTCTTTACGCAATGGAAATAATACAAAAGGAACCACATGGGCACAATGAGGTCCATATAACTATGGGTTTTTTAAAAACTATATACAACATGTAAGACCTAGCTACCTATTCAAATTACTGCTCTGGCAGATTTCTAAACATAGAACCAAAGAGAGTTCACAACCATTTAAAGAGACACTACCCAGTTCCCATACACTACAATATACACACATACCAAATAGAACACAATACACACATAATAATACACACCCATACCCAAATTGGTTTCTATAGTATGTTGTTATTTCTAGTTGCTAAAGTAGGTCTTTGGAAATCTAATACTCATAGGCTAAGTAGTCATAAATACTACTATATGCTCAAATACATTTTTTATAAAAAGATGGAAGCAGTCAAAAATCCAGTTTCACAAAGATCCGCACAAATTTCTCCAATCAAAACTCATATAATCAGATACATGGGTTTGACACGTTTACATTCCTTTAAAAAAAAAAAAGCTACTAATGACCGAGCAAGAAAAATGGCCAGAAGATGATTAGAGAGACACAGTGGAGGAGATAATAGCTTTTATTGGACCAGCTTCTGTTATTGAGAGACAAGCTTTAGACCTTACACAGAGCTTTTCACCAGGAGAAGAATTAGAATTAGACACCTTAGTTTACTATTAACCTATCTCTATGGATATAAATTGCAATGTAAGATGAGTTTCTCTGAACCCTGCCCTACTTCCCAATTTTCCTTTCATGAGAAAGCAACAGAATTATCTTAAGTAACAACTGGCTTTGCTGCTCTTACATTTATAGCAAATTGCTCTAAGTACACAAGGTGTACTGTTGTGGTCATGAGAGTGAACAATATGAGCATGCAGGATTTCTCTGGGGAAATCACAAAGGTTTGTCTGAGTCAGTTACAGGAGCATAAAAGAATTCCAGGCTACATACTGATTCTTCAGCATCTAAACAGCAAGCTATTTACAACAGCTATGTAAGTGCTTTAATAACAATCAGGCTGGCTCTGATGCTGCTTTTACAAATTGCAAAACAAAACAGTTCCAGCTGCCTAAGTATCCTATCTACCAGTGTGTTAGAACATCATGTCAGAGTCATGCACTGGTACATCTTATAAATTAGAAGAACATCAGTGCCCCATGGTTAGTGCTTTGAAAGGCATACAAGGCAAGATTCAGTTCCCAAATCCAGTCTCTCATGCCCTGAGTCAGCAGAGCACTGTAGAGGTTTGGGGTGAAATCTGGCCCCACTAAAGTCAAAAGGGGTTTTGCCTTTTTTACATGGATTTTATCATTCATGTTTATCCTTTGGAGCCAGTGCCTTACATAGCTCTTCAGTGACCATTCTGTGGCCAAGATAGGAACAGTGTTGAGCAGATGTCATTTTAAAACTCTTCAGCCATGACAGTTCACTACAGCCTAGGCCACAGTTTGAGGGGCGGATGGTTTCTGGCAGCTGTAGGCTGGGCTGACCAAGATTTTTGCATGAAGTGAATCCTGAGATGACCCACCTCCATTTATTAACAATATTCTCTGATCCTTGGCATCATTCACCCTCAACCTACCTCCCTGTTGCTTGTTCTTGGCTCACCTGGGAACAGGCAGGGGAAAGTGGTCAGCCAGAAGCATAATGTTTCTGCAGACTGAAGAGGAAACCAGGTAGGGCTGAGCAAGAAGCTGGGTTAACATGGGAGAGAGATGGGTAGGGAGAGAGGAAAAATTGGTTGTGAGGATGGAAAGCCTGCAAGAGACATGATGGCTGGTGAGGTGGAAAGGAGATGAACCTCCTGAGGATACAGGAAAAAAAGAGGATTGAGAATAGTGGAAAAAGCAGGACTGAGAACTGATGCATTTCATTTTAGTCAAAAAGTCTCCTCGGCACAGTCCAAGGAGGAGGATGTCTAATGAACAGAATGATGCTCAGTGCTGTAATGGTTAAGATTATATTGATAGTGGGTGCTCCCTGTCCTTTAGAATGCAATCCATCCGTTTCTTCCCTGCCTCCTGCAGAGCACCATAAATGGGCTGACTAAATTATCTGTCATAAATGCAAGGAATGGTCTTTAATATAATTTGTGAGCATCATGATGGAATGACTCAACCAATGCTCCACTAAAGATTGTAATTGTATGGAAACTGTTCATATCACCAGCAAGTAGCAAGAGACTGAAAATGCAACTTGGAGGAGAGTTTTAAAGAGGCTCTGTAGCTGACAGAAAGCTCTAGAAAAACCAGTCTTCACTGAGTTAGGTAACCAGTGTTAATTAACAAGTTCTGATACTTTGGTGTATTGTGTGTATCAAAAACACAAGCAGCATAGTTGGGGCTATTTTGAAGTAAGGATATTCAGCTTCAGAAAAAGGCAGCAAATAAAGAATTCCAGTTATTTAATCTGAAAGACATAAATCATGAGTGAAAAGTTCTCAACATCAGTAATGGAGAGAAATATCCACAATCTAGGAAGGTTTCAATGACAAAATGGCAGTTTTTCCATACATATAAAACTACAAGAAAAAATACTCAATCAAGATACCTGTTTGAAATAGAACTGAAGGTCATCAAAGGCCAGAAGAATATGACTGGAATTTATCAGTAAATTTAAGGAGACAATCACCAGGAGCTCCATCTTGGCAACATACAGCGACATGTGATTTTGAAACATTAATGATTTAATGCCTACCAGACAAGAAAAAACCAAGAGATGTTGGATTTCAAAGACAGTCATAACTGTATCACCAGCATAAAAATGAAATCTGACATTATAACAATGAAAAATTGTTCTGGGGCAAGCTAGAAAACAATGGTCAAAGTAAAGAGTCTCATGGCAATTCTGAGGAAAACAGAACAACTCACCCTATTGCAGTGAGACATATCTTTTACAATACCTGGAGACATGAAAAATACATGTGAAAGCTGCAATGTTCTGCAAGTGACTCAATACATCAGCAAAATTCTGTGCCCTGTCTGGGTTATAACTTGAATTATTTTTAGCGTTCATGAAAGGTACCGAATTGACAAACCTGTCCTGCCCAACTTTGTACAAAACTAGAGAAATGCACAATTGCTAATCAAACCAGTGGATTGCCCTAGTGGAAAGAGCAATGGTGCAGTACAGTCATACAAACTATCCTGTTTCAATCCTGCCCGACAGCCACACACACAGCACTCTAGTCTAGTAGCTGTGGTAGTTGCACTGCCCTCTGGACACCTATCCCACAGTTCCTGACTCAGCTCCTTGAAGCATCAATGTATGCAGAGTCTGCAATAGGATTCTGAGTGATAAAAGATATTGTATTGCCCCTTGAGCCCGTGTCTGCACTGCTCATGGTATCCAGTTTGAGCATCTGTACAGAGGCGTGCTCATAAATCATACTTCCGATAATGCAGTATAGCTAAAACTATATCTCCTCAATGTCCTATATATTTTCCTTGGGCCTGCCCAAAGCAATCTTCTTTCGGAGAGATGATCCACAAGCTGCTTTGGGGGGGTTAACACTGGAAGAGCAATCACACAGAAGTGGATGCTGGTAAAAAAGTGAACACAGTGAGATCTAAGGTGTGTGCACAGCCTAAATTATACAGGTGAGGAGCTGCCAGAAAATGATCCTGCTCTGCAAAAATAAATAAATAAAGACCAGGCAGCCCACTTAGTAACTAGTGCATTGTGAAACAATGGTGTGAGAACCAGTTAAACTGCTGCAGTACTACTCCAGGAGCCAGCGCTCTACACTAGCACTACATCAACACGTGTTAATATGGAGGTGGGGAACAGTAGTTATTCCTGTTCAGGGTAAATACAGTCCCAATGATGGTAAGAACTCCTGTGCACTAGTAATTGCAATTTTGTGTGTATGCATGGAGTATAACAGGCATGCTGCGTGTTGTAATGCCAATAGTCTATAGTGTAGACAAGGCCCAGATGTGGGAGAGTAAAGTTCAATGGTCAATTCAGCACTTGAGTTTTTGCTGAGATTGCCAACAAGATTATCATCTTAGTGCTAATTATTACAATGTTTTTCTGTGGTGTGGCTATTTTGGTGTATCAGGTAAATGACACTTTACTCAATATCAAATTTGTTAATAAATGTATGTTTTCTGTAGAGATTACCAGAAACTATTTGATAAATTTCTGGTACCTCCAAGCCTGGGAACAATTCTGTCCTCATTTAATCTTTGTTCCTGAGGTCGGGGGGAATAAGTGTTAATAGTAGTCATTATTATTTATATAATGGCAGCACCTAGAAGCTTCATTCGAGGGTCAGGGCCTCATCATGCTAGGAATTGTACAGAAGAAATAACCAAGAAGACAGAGAAATCACAATATACATGACAGGTTGCAACAGGTGAATAAAACAGACCTGTTGAGTGGTGTTGGGGTGGGAGACTGAGGTAAACAATAAACAGAGTTTAGCAGAAGAGCAGAAACCACAGTTTGTTATTTTCTAAGCCACTGCCAGATGGGTGTGATTTATAGATATTGCAGTAGAGGGAGGTTTCACTGGAATAATTTCTTGCAATGCATATCCAGACATGGCAAAAAACAGATAAATCAAAAGAAGAGACTTTTTAAACCACAGTGTTTACAGTTAGAAAGTTCTTTGATAACATTTAGACACTAGCTTGGTATGCACTGAAAATGGAAACACAACATTGTACACTAGTATTTATTTTATGTAGTGTTTTTCCTCTCTCTCTCTCTAGATCACATCAACAGACTCTTTTGTTCTTCTCTGGGGAAGGCAATCTGCCATTGCTTTCCTGTTAAAATGCTTACAATATGGAGGAACATCAGGAACAATTAGCAAAAATTGCTGATGTGAACTTGGTAGAAAGCATACATCAACTCTCCTAGGAAATCCTAAGAGCTGCATAAAACAGAAGTCTGTCATTTCATTTTTCAGAAAGACTAACAGCATATAGTAACTTACAGGAGAACTACGAGTATGTTGCACAGAGGGTATATAAAAAGCTTCAATTATGTATTTTATTTTTCACATCATCTTCACTGTTTACATAAGCTTCTACCACATTGCAGCAGAATCTCCTGTGATGGGCTACAGCTGTTGCAGCATCATGTGGCTTCCCCTCCTTCATCCTCCCCACAGCCCCAAGAATCACAAGACTACAGTCCCTATCATATCCTCAGCCTTCTGCTTACCAGACAGCTTTGATCAAAATGGTCCCTGAAGGAACCAGATGATGTAGCTATGGTCTGTTCTTGCACAAATGTACACAAGACTGCAGGAGATGGGATGATGATATGTCATGTGATACAGCATACTTACTGATACAATCCATAGTAAGACAACTGTATACATTGCAAAAAAGCATAGAGGCAGTAGGGGATGTTCCCAGGGAGAAGACATTTCTTTTTAACCATTAAAAGCAACACCAATCCTTCATGTCATTTGATTTTCTTTTATTGCTTTGATTTTTGTTAATGGCAGACACAATTTTGACTTGACGAGGCCTATGTAAATATATATTTAGATAACTCACTAAGGTTTTATAATCTTTTCTTTCTCTACATTCCAAGATCTTTTAGTGAATCTCTAAATTTTTATTCAATTGGAACAAAATTTAATTAAATATCTTGAAAATAAAATATCAGCGGAAGCCTAAAAACATTTTGGGACAGATTTGAATATTTTTACTCATATTGAGTAGCATCTTACTTCCTGAGTGGCCCATTGATCACAGTTTGCTGAGTAAGGTATTACCCCATGTGAATAATATCAGAATATAGCCCTTGTGAGCCCAAAGATGTGAGTAAGGCTGGAAGAATCAGGTCCAAATTAAAGAACAACTTTTCAGTTTTGTATGGAGATTCTTTAATTTTGGATCTGACTCTTCCATCCTTACTCACATTGAGTAGTATTTCGCTCTGAGTAGTCAGAATTAAATCAATAAGACTACCTGCCAAGTAAGCTACTAATCAGTGTGAAGTAGACTTTTTCTACACCAGCACTTTTATAGATAAAGCTTTTATCAGTCAGAGGTCTGAAAAAACACCCCCTGACCAACACAAGTTTCTCTGATGGAAGCGCCGGTATGGACAGTGTGGGAAAGTTTGACATTTTAAAATTTCCTACAAACCGGAAATTCAAAAAAAAATTTGTTTCGTAAGCATTGATGCACAGTATTTCTGAGTGAAATCTGCTTCCCAGGACCCAGTCAGCACCTGATTGAAAGTGACATTATTTTTGTCAGATTCACACTGCTCTGCAGTCATGAAACTGACAAGAATCATGTCCATTTCAGTTAGGCAACCAGGGTCCACGTCTAAGAGACAGTCCTACTACGTGGACTGGTCCCCGGAGCCGGGGACCCCAGCAGTTCCAAGCTTCTGGGTCAGCGGACGCCTCATGATGCCTGACTCTCAGGGCAGCTGGCTCACCAGGCTGTGCAAGTGTAATTAAACTGTAGTTATGCTCCAGTTGCAGTGTAATTAGACTGTGGTCATGCTTTTAGATACCTGTGATTAACCATATAACCAGAAAGTTTACTACATGATAGTATAATTATAGGATAAATGCTCTGTGATTAACATACCCATATTATAAACAAACATTTAGCCAGTGTGAAATAAAGAGGTAATAAGTAATTCAGTCATGTAGTAATCTGCCAGTTAAATGAATTAGTGATAAGTACAGGTACCCAGGCCCAGTGTGGTGGCGCGCACCTGTTATCCCAGCTGCTTGGGAGGCTGCGGTTGGCAGATCACTCAGGAATTCTAGGCTGCTGTGCGCTATGGAGGGAGGGATAGCTCAGTGGTTTGAGCATTGGCCTGCTAAACCCAGGGTTGTGAGTTCAATCCTTGAGGGGGCCATTTGGGGATCTGGGGCACAAATTGGGGATTGGTCCTGCTTTGAGCAGGGGGTTGGACTAGATGACTTCCTAAGGTCCCTTCCAACCTTGATATTCTATGTCAATCAAGTGTCCAGTGCTACTGACAGCTTGGCTGGCGGGTAGTTGGAGGACTGGCTAGAACAACGCATCTGATGCGCTGTGATCAGCGCTCTCTTGGTGAGGGCTGATGGACTGATCAGTGACAGGTATCCAAAAGCATAACTAGTGTAATTAGACTCACTGTATAATAATCAGAAACCAAAATTTCTATACATTCAGGAGGAAGAAGACTGTACAAATCTGAAACTCTAGAAATCAAATTTTTGATTTTTGGTTGTTGTTCTTTTCTACTTCAGCATAGTGTGAAAATTTCTGAGGCTATGTCAGAAATTCTAATATGTTGTGCAAGTAGAACTGGCAAAAAATATTAAAAGTTTCACAGTGTATGTGAACATTTTGCATTAATCTTAAGGAAACTGAGCTATGTGCAATAGTCAGGTACTGGCTGCTTTTTGTGGCCTTCATTCAAGGCACACTAGCATGATAATCATAGTATTTTCAGAAGCAAGGAAATAGGGCACAACTGGAATTTTGTTTAGTTGGAGTGCTTAGCTGATGGAACCTCAACCCTAGAATGTGCTCACCAAATGACATGTCCATACTTACACATCTCAGAAACCAATAATGGGAAGTGGTTTGACTGTATGGGTCCATAAACATGGTCATCAGCTAAACTCTACACATGTGGCACTGGGGTAGTACGCAGGACTATCTGCTGCAAAACATAGGCCCATATCACTTGAGCTAAAGGACCGTCTCAGATAACTTTTGTGGTATTAAGATTTCTCTCTGCTTTGTGGGCTAGACACTAAAGGGAGACAGTCACCTATATTCAGGTCCCAATACTTTACATTTGTAAACCACATCCACTCAGTGTAGTGCTCCACCCTGCTTCCAGCCACATATAGAGGTTGATGAGCCTGCTTAAAGCCTTGGCTAACAGAGATGGCTCTTTAACGCAAGCAGTAAAAGCTCAGGTGTTTAGATACAGAGGCCTCTGTTTTTATCCCTACTGCAGATGACTGCAGATCCCTACCCAGGACACGATGTAAAACATTGACTAAACTCTTCAAGTCTTTGGGTTCATAGAAGTTGAAATCAGTCAGGCACTAGTCTGTAAGCCACCATCTGCATAGTTTGGTTTTGTGTTGTTGATTTCATTGTTCTGTTGCCAACTGTGTGAGAAGAGGAGGACACTCAATGAATGAGGCATTGTCTACATTACAAAGTTTTGTCGGCAAAAGCTTCCTTTTGCTGACAAAATGGGAGAGGTGTACACACTACAAAGATACTTTTGGTGGCAAAGCTCGCTGTTTTGCCAACAAAATAAAACCACCTCAACGAGAGGCATAAAGCTTTTTGCGGCAAAGTTAAAGCGACAAAGTTTCAGTGTAGACTGTGCTGTTTGTTTTGTCAACGTAACTGGCTTCCACCAGTATCCCATAATGCCTGCCATGACCGCTCTGTTCACTGTTTTGATCTCTGCTGCCCTGCAGGCATGCGCCCCTCCCCTTTCAAAGCTCCTGGAAGTATCTGACAGCTGAGGGTGATACTCCCTTGGGGGAATAAAAAGCAAATCATTAACATGGAATGCACCTGTTCTGCCCTTCACTAGGAACACAGCGACAGGGAATGGGAATTGGGGATTACTGTGCTGCTTTGACATTCCTCAGCACCAAGAGCTCACAGAGCTGCTCAGGATACCACTCCCGGCAGCTCAGGAGGCTGTGGGAGAACTCAGAGGGAATCGCAGAACCATAGGCAGGCAGGCAGGCAGAGCGGGCTGCTTCAGGAAAGACCGCTGTGCTGAGCAAAGCTGGGGGCTGACCTGAGGGGGGTGTCCCCCTCCCCCTGCTTCAGGATAAAGTTGGTCAGCCTGCCGTCTCCCCTGCCCCAGACACATCACTCTCCTCTCCCTCCCCACACACACTTCAGTTGAAAAAGCAGCTGACAATCTACTAGGATGCCCTTGGAGCGATGGGATTGAGAAACCTGCATCATGTGACGCTGTACCTTCCCCATGAGGCATTGCAAAACCTTCCCAAAGCACCCTTCAGCCAGTTGCACAGTGGGATAGCTACCCACAGTGCACTTCTTTCTGTGTTGATGCAAGAGCTGCTACTGTGGATGCGCTCTGCTGACTCAAGGAGCTAGTGTGGACATGCAACCATGGTTTTAATTAAAGCCGCATAACTTTTGCCAACAAAACTGTGTAGTATAGACAAGGCCAGAGACTGCTGTTCTCTGATTATCTTTATATCATTTTAGAATGTATTATATAAACTCTTCAGAACAAGGATAGTGCCTTCTCAGAGTCTAGCAAGTGTCTAGCACATGGTGGTCTCTACCAGAAACAAATAAAATAATAGTAATGATATTATATACCATCCTGGTTTGTTGGCTTGTTGTTAGATATTTTATTCCTGCATGTATTTTATATTTGTAAGACTAAAAAATACCACCCACACACAGTCAGCATATCGTTCTGAAGATATTAACATTTCAATATCAATGTGGCATACAAAAGTTATTTCTGAATGGTAATTAAGACTTTGAAAAGTATCCAATTAGTCTGAAAAAAGTACTTTGAATTAATGTGGAGCTCTCCGTCTAAACTGAATTGATATAACAGTGTTAAAGATTTTAATTTCATAAGCTTTGCCACCTGACTAAACACTTCTTTTCTTGAACAGTTTATATTGTCTGCACCAGCTTTTATAATTATCAGAAGGTGAGCATATGGGCCACTTCAGGATACTTGAGAAGGAGGAAATACGGTAATTAGTCAACAATAAGTGGCATGATCAAGTCATGACTTCTATCAGATGGCAAGTAGAAAGAACTTATTGCTGAACTCAGTCCAGGCTTGAGTGATCCTTCGAAATGGACATTGGTTGGCTTGTTCCAACACACTGAGGACCTTACCAAGTACAAATCATAATGAGCTCTCTTTTGGCCACCATGTTTACACCCAAGGACATTAAGAGAGACAAGATACTAATTAAGCCAGGGATAGTACTAATGAAGACTGTCTATTATTATACGCTGCAGTGTTGCAGTGTAATTAATGTAGATTTAAACCTGAATTAACCCAGGTGTCTGCCTTTGCTTTCTAAGCAACATTCACCTTGGTGCCTTGAGCCAAACCCTTTCAAATTTAGAGCCAGATAATGAATGCCTTACTCACATTGGTGAGCAATTACTCACAGGAACAGCCCCACTGAAGTCAATGGGATAACTTCAGTGAGTAACTGCTCACCAGTCTGAGCAAAAGGCTCACAGATTTGCCCTTAGTATGCTACTGGCATCGGAAGTTCAAGGCCCATACCAGGACTCAAGCTCATGGTTATACTTTCACTGCAGTATGGTACTCAAGGGTGCTACCCTGCTAGAGTTGCGACCATTCAGATAGGATGTTAAAAAGAGGTCTCTTCTGGGGGCTCTGTAGGTGGAAGTAGAAATAACCCAGTACTCAATTATATATAGCCTATATCACTAACACAGGTTCTGTCAGCATTGTATGTGAACACATAACAGTTTCTGAATTTCCTTACGCAGTCACTGCACTATTAGTTTGTAACTCATTGTACTGAAATATCTCAAGGCATTTTATACTAAAATGGATTCTTCTCCTCTGTGTTCATTCAGAATTGGACAGCAGCAGGCAATCACACACAGATGCCTACTACACCTTCTCTGCTTATGACAGTATGTTAGGAATAGAGGGAAAATAATATCTAAGAAATTACTTTGGGATTCTTGTGTGGGGTCACTTTTTAGCCAATGTATAAATAAACGAAGACATGTGAGCTATTAAAAACTCTATGCATTATAGGCCTTTTCGATTTACATCAGTATCCACCACACCACTCTAATAGTAACAGATGCAAGAGAAACAATAATAGTCTACAAACCGATGATCACCAGTAAAATTAATGACTTCCATCAGAACTTTAATGGCCCATAATTTTGCCTCTGGACATTAACTACCTAATCAGTTTTTAAGTGCTGCTAATGTCTAAGTTGTCAGGTGTTATTGTGTTAATAATAGCATTCCCTTATTAAGTATAATGGTAGCACACTAAAATATTTAAGAAAGTCCAAATAGAGACATTTTTATAGATGACTTTTGATCAGTGTCTTCAGTCTGATGCAATGCTTCAAGCAGCTAATATCTACTTTCATCTGTTTCTAGCCTTGTCTATCAGGTATCACAAAGTATATTAGAGATGATAGGCTATCATATTCTTCCACCTAGCCGACATGCTGTAATGTAATGCCAAAGGATCAGGTCTCTTGGTGGTTCAGTGGCTCATCACCTGCAAAATCAGCACTGCCTATAGGTGTATGACAGTTCCATGGTATTTCTAGGAATGGCATCCTGGCAGCAGCCTGAGTAGACATTTATTCTAGCTAATGTGCTAGTGACAGTTACAACTGTGGGAGTGTTTCCACAATAGCTCCCTTCATTCCAGTTCCTTCATTCCTCATAGTATTCCAATCTTTCACTTATGAGGTTAAAATTTGGAGCCACAGTAATGGTACATATTCTGTCTTTACCTGTTGCATCAGGCAGGGCTGTGGAAAAGGAGTCATGGCTGGGGCAACCCTACATACTAGGGGACCTAAGTTTTCATGAAGGCCTCTTGGGGTTGTTATAAATGAGAAACATCTGGAAGCTGCTCTAACTTATGCTAGGGACTGGATCAAACCTAGCTGGTTCCATCAAGAGAACGGAAGACTGGTTTAAAGCCACCTTTGCTCCAACCACTGTCCCCTCTATTGAACTGAGTGCAGCTTGGCTAGACCAGTGGATCTGTACTAATATATATTTGACCAAGCTAAATGACACTAAACCTGATGATATTTCGCTGTCTGTAATGTGATAACTTTTGAAGATCACAGCTGATCAATGCCAAAATTTGAGGGAACATTCTACGTATCGGTGAGAGGAACCTTAATTATTGTAGTGACAATTGGAAAGCCAGAAAACCCTGATTTCCACACAATGCCCATTTGATGTTGCAGGCAGATGAGCATTCTGACATCAGACACAATTCAGCCAGTCATCACTCACTCCCGCCAAACTTCAATCCCATTGGTTGAAATGAGTCAGCAAATGAAACTGCAGTTCGTGAGTGAGGTGCTATGACAGAGTTGGGGGGTTAGGGACTCAAATAGTGGGGAGCTGCTTCAAATCATGTGCTATATTGGCTGAATAGGAATGAGGCCAGAAATTTGCACTAGGGCTCTCTCCACACTATGCCTAGCTCAGGAAAGATCATTTACCTTTGCCTAGTTGAAACTATTTTAGTTCATCTAAACAGTGCTCATTTGGTGCTGCAGGCACAGAGCTTACTCTGCCTGCAGTACCAATGGGCACTGTCAAGAGGAGAGATGGCCAATGCATGCAGCGAAATTAGGGTGAGGGTTACTGGCAGGAGCAATTGATGACTGACTGAGTTACCTCTGATATCACAATGCTAGAGTCAGCTCCTCTGCTTGCAGCACATACGCACTGTCAAGGGGAAGTTGTTGATATGAAATTGATAAAACAATCAAGAGAACAAGAGGAGCAGTTTCAATGAGTTAACAAAATTTACGTTCAGTGGCAGTATCCTCTGAAAATGCTACAGATTCGGGGTAGAAACTGCATTTCTGCCCTTCCCATCACCTGCTCTCTTGATCTACATAAGCAACGAAGTGTGCAACCCTCTAGTTGGTATATATTCTTACACATAATAAAGGACAATATGTTCTTTAACCATGGGATAGGTTAGGGGCACTGCATGGCCACCCCCTCCCAGGAGATCATATGGAAAGATTGTGCCTTAGAGCAGCATAATATCTCTTCAAAAAAGGCCAGTGCACAGGTTGCACCATTGGGAGGGAACATGGGAAATGGAAACAGGTCCTTTCAGTGGGAATTAGGTGCCTAGCTGCCATTTGTGCCTTTGAAAATCTCACCCACTTTCATTTAAACAGTACCAAAAGGAGTTAGTCATCTAAATAGCAATGAATAATGACAACAGTCATGGTGGCAAATGAGGAAGGACAACAGATAATAAAAAGAGAATATTCCTCTTAGAAGAGCACTTTTTATCAAGAAAGAAGATTGTATCATTCATTTTGTTTTAGACTTTTTTGGTAGACATTTGGAAATTTTTTGTTTTTGTTGTGTGTTTCAATTTTCACGCTCAAGAGTAATAAAAAACAGTGCTGGAATATAGATTACTGGTGAAAACCTAGGCAAAAGTAGCAGATTGTAATAACAATGAGAGTTACTTTGGCACACAGGAAGAGAAGATGTGCCACAGAAAGAGAAGGCATAAAATAAAGCACAAGGGAACAGGTAAATGTAACAGACGAATAGACAAATATGTCAACAACACTCACTTAAGGTGATTGATCATGGAATAACAAGAATTTTGAGAAAGTATAAAAAAAGCTTGATTTACATCTTCAGGAGAGATCAGTCCCATCAATAACACTCTCAGATCCACAGTAGCAAAGAGCACGAACTGTAATATGCCTGCCCGTTGTTCATCATCATTATGTATTTGCTGCATCCCACTGCCATTTAAGGAGTAAAAGACTTCTGCTATTGAAGTTAATGGGCAGTGGAGGAGCATGACCTCTAGCAAGAGACTCTCAACCCCAAACAGAATCTGCCCCCTAAAGGAGAAGTTCCTCCATGATGATATGTTCATCCCTTATAAGTATTTTACAGCTATTCTTCTCACTAGCGGAAATGCTGCTTTCTCTATCTGATAGCTTTCTTCACATAACTCTCAATGTAAAATTAGCCAGAGCAGGCCGTGCTTAAAAGAACAAAAATAAATTAAGTAAAACTAAACTTCAGTAACTAACCAGACTGTAGTGCGGTGGTGGGGCCTCCCTCTGACCCAGAGGGGAAGGAACTCCCCCTGTGCCTAGGTGGGTGGAGCCAGACCTGCCTCACCTCTCCCACTGGAAGTAGGTAAGCGGAACAGGAAGTATAAAGGGCAGGGCCTCTAACTCATTTGGGGCTGGGACACCTTGGGAGGGAGATGTCTCCTGCTGACTCTGCTGCTGAGCTCAGCAATGCCCTGCTCACCGGTGAACCTATGTCTGCTGCGGACTTGCCAGGGCTGCTGCTAGCCACCTATTCAGAAGAGACGGAGGACACCCTGTTGATCCAGGCACATCCTGAGGGGACGGAAGGGGAGGGGAGGAAGTGGCCAAGGGACAGCTGACCCCAGTCTGGCTGTAGCACTACCTGGAGCTAGGGTTGCCAGGTGTCCAGTTTTTGACCAGAACGCCTGGTCTAAAAGGGACCCTGGCGGCTCCGGTCAGCACCGCTGACCGAGACATTAATAATCCGGTCAGCAGCGCAGCGGGGCTAAGGCAGGCTCCTTGCCTGCCGTGGGTCCACGCAGCTCCTGGAAGCAGCACCATGTACCCCCTCTGGCCATAGGTGCCGACTCCATGGGTGCTCTGGGGCTGTAGCACCCATAGGGAAAAATTAGTGGGTGCTCTGCACCCACTAGCAGCCAAGCTCCAAAACTGGACGCAATACTCCAGATGTGGCCTCACCAATGCCGAATGGAGGGGAATAATCACTTCCCCCAATCTGCTGGCAATGTTCCTATTAATGCAGGTCAATATGCCGTTAGCCTTCTTGGCAGCAAGGGTGCACTGCTGACTCATATCCAACTTCTCATCCAATGTAATCCCCAGGTCCTTTTCTGCAGAACTGCTGCTTAGCCAGTCGGTCCCCAGCCTGTAGTGGTGCATGGGATTCTTCCTTCCTAAGTGCAGGACTCTGCACTTGTCTTTCTTGAACCTCATCAGATTTCTTTTGGCCCATTCCTCCAATTTGTCTAGGTCACTCTGGACCCTATCCCTACCCTCCAGCCTATCTACATCTCCCTTCTAGCTTAGTGTCATCCGCGAACATACTGAGGGTGCAATCCATCCCATCATCCAGATCATTAATAAAGATGTTGAACAAAACCTACCCCAGGACCGATTCCTGGGGCACTCTGCTTGATACCAGCTGCCAACTAGACACCGAGCCGTTGATCACTACCCATTGAGCCCAACAATCTAGCCAGCTTTCTATCCACCTTATAGTCCATTCATCCAATTCATACTTCTTTAACTTGCTGGCAAGAATACTGTGGGCGACCATATTAAAAGCTTTGCTAAAGTCAAGATATATCACATCCACTGCTTTCCCCATATCCACAGAGCCAGTTATCTTACCATAGAAGGCAATCCTGCACCCTCAACCCCTCATTTCTGGCCCCACTCTGGAACCCGCACCCCCCAGCCCAGAGCCCATACCCCTCCCAACCTGCTGCCTCAGTCCGGAGCCCCTCTTTCACCCTGAACTCCTCATTTCTGGTCCCACCCTGGAGCTTGCACCCCCAGCCGGAGCCCGCACCCCCGCCCGCACCCCCTCCCACACCTTACCCCTGAGCCAGTGCAATGAAAATCAGCAAGTGAATGAGGGTGGGGAGAGCGAGCAACAGAGGGAGGGGGGATGGAGTGCATGGGGGCAGGGCCTTGGAGAAGGGACAGGGCAGGGGTAGGGCCTCAGAGGAGGGGCGGGGCAGGGGCGGGGCAAGGGTGTTCAGTTTTGTGCAAGTAGAAAGTTGGTAACCCTACCTGGAGCACGGTTGGTGTGTTGTAGCTGGATTCCCTGCTGACCCAGGAGCAGACCACTCCACCATTGTGGATCAAGCTAAATGACACTAAACCTGATGATATTTCAAGAACTAATTGACTACTGGATTTGCTCTGTCCCTGCACCAGGGGCCCAGAGCTAATTGACTACTGGGTTTGTTCTGCCTGTGCCGAAAGGCCTCAGAGCTGATTGACTCCTGTGTTTTCTGTGCCCCTGTTTAAAGGGCCATGGGGCTATAGACTGTTGGCTGCTTTGCCCCAGTTAAGGGCCAGAGCATATGGACCCCTAGGAGGCCCTGTCCCTGCTTAAGGGCCAGAGCCCATTGACTATGCCCCATTGGACCGGCTAGGATGCTAATGCCTATTTGCTAGTTCTCAGATACTAAGTGGTGAGACCAACAGCATAGCAAGGCGGGGTGGCCTCCCTCTGACCCAGAGGGGGAAGGATGACTGCCACAGCACTGCACAGACCTATGAAATATTGACAAAAATTTCTGAGGCAGGGCATGCAGTACTTCTCAGCTCACACAGTGTAAAGGAAATAGACAATATTCAGGTTTTAGATGAACACTAACTCATCCAATAAAAATGTGATACTTCCATGCCATAAGTGGTATAATGCTGCTGTACATCACATGTATCATCTAATAATATCCCCGTTTCACACACCTTCAGACATTGCTCAGAGACTGACAACTGCACAAGGCACTCATTCTGCTGATCCTGCTTTCTCCACATACTGTCAGTGTGCTGCTTCTATATTTATTTTTACACAGCAAGCTTATGATCTAGTGTTTTCTCACTTGCTGAGGTTAATACATAAATATTCATTTTAAACAGTGGCATACTAGCAGAAAAAATAGCCCATTTGAGTCTTTTGGTATGAAAAATATGATGCTGTGATTTGAATGTTGATTAAAATAAATACCTCTACAGTAAGTAAGTTGCAAAATACATTGTTGTACAGGGTAAAGTGATATGAATGTTTTCTCCTGGTGGCAATTGATAAAGAAAGGTTTAACCCTTGTTTTTAAAATTGCAAATATGTTAATGAGATATTTGAACAGATTCACTCTAGTATTAAAACAAAAATGAAATACTTGATTTTTGCTTAATGCTTGCAGATTTAAAAGCTAGTTATGTTTGTAGCTTGCATAATAATAAATGTTTCAGTGTAAGAACTGAAATAGCATAAATCTAATTGTTTGAAAAAAATTGGCCTCCATGAAGTGTCTAAGAAACATGTTTAGTAAATTCTAAAATAATAGGGATGAGCTCAGGTTGCTGAGGCAAAGATAAGGAGGAGATTGGTACCAGATCTTGGACTTGACAACTTGGAGCCATATTTGTGTGATAGAATACCACCTAATTCAGTGTTTACTGAATCACTGGACATTTGAGAAAGGTCATTTTCAACCAATAAAAAATGATAGTGTTTACTCAAATATTTCCCTTTCTTGGAAAACTAACCAGGAACAAAGAGGTGGTGGGGCTGTACTTTTAGAAAGGGTTGATGAATGATTCTGGAGCAGATCTGTTTCAGTGGTTCTAGTAAAGGTACCTCTTATCAGATGGACTCCCCACCATCTAATGAGATCCTGATCCCCCAGTACTAATAGGAAGATATGTCTATTCCTGTGGACCCATGGAAAGGCCAATGGCAGACAATGACCCTAACTTCAACTTATGATGATCAATGCAAAGTCACTAAAATAATCAGTGGTTGAGATGACCAATCATGCTTGCCTCACCAACTCCTGAATGGATGGTTCAGTTGGCATTGTGCTAGAACAGATTTTCTCACTGCAGCATGAGACTAGATGCAGGGGAAAGGGAGACTTTGGCAACCCCAGGTGCCATTACTTCAACCAGTAAGGAATGCAGCTGCCCAGATTTTAAGTAGGTTAAACAAAGGAGAGCACATTACTCCTGCATAGAGCCAGGTGACATTTTTTAGATGAGAAGTTTATTTGCAAAAAAAATGTAGTTTCAATTGATCTGAAATTATGAACATATTTGATTGAATAATTTCAACCAATACTTTTTTTTCCCCATCAGGATTTACGTAGCATTCACAAAAGGGTGGCCATGTTTCTCTTATAATGGTTAGCTCAGTGGTTAGGGCACTCAACTCAGATGTGGGAGGCTCAGGTTCAGTCTCCACCTCATGTGGAGAAAAGATTTGAACCTGGGTTTTCTCTGTTTCAGGAGAATGCCTATCCATTTGGCTATTCAAGTCTTTAATGGATCCTGCCCCAAGTTTTTACATTCTAAGAATATGAGCAACACGCCAAGGGTAAAGGAAAGGAATACAATCAACTATATAAAAATGCACCTTGTTGTTGTTGTTATCATTATTTAAATAGTCATCTACCTTCATTAATCTAGTTGTTATATGACTGATTTCTTATAGGCATTGCAGCAAGGACGGCATCTTGTTGGAGAGGTTGGAACAATACACATAGTATCCTGGGCTCTGACCCCATATAAAACCAACGCCTATCCACACATGGATCCTCCATTGAATCCATGAGTATAGCAGGTACAATGTCACAAAGGAGGCCAAACTCCTTTTTACACTCCCTGGCCAGGAGTTCACCATTTTTCATCCCCTCTGCCTACAGAGGAGTTATTGGCCCATGGGGTTATATTTTTTATCTTTAAAATAATAATGATATACAATAATAATCACTAAAACGAAAATAAGAAAGAAAAACTTGTAGCACCTTAGAGACTAACAAATTTATTTCAGCATAAGCTTTCATGGGTTAGAACCCACTTCATCGGATGCATGGAATGAAACATACAGTAGACAGATATTTATACAGTCAGAGAAACATGATAAGGTGGAGGTGCATAGACCAACCTTAAGAGGCTAATTAATTGAGAGGAACCATAACAGCAGGGGAAGAAAAAACCTTTGAAGTGATAAACAAGATGGCCACACAGGTGTGAATGAGGATTGTTAACTTAAGGGAAATAGATTCAATTAACGTAATGGCCAAGCCATTCCACGGCTACTATACTGAAACCTAATAATAATCACTGTAATTGAAGATTGTAGTATATAGATTCACAGACTTTAAGGCCATAAGGGACCATCATGATCTTCTAATCTGACCTCCTGCACATTGCAGGCCACACAACCTCACCTACTCACTCCTGTAATAGACCCCTAACCTCTGGCTGAGTTACTGAAGTCTTCAAATCATAATTTAAAGACTTCAAGTTACAGAGACTCCACCATTTACACTTGCACTATCCAAGAGACTGTTACCCTATATTTCTACTCTTGCTATTAAAATCTCTGGCTGCTGTTCAGCATCCCAAAAAGGAATCAGCAGCATTTATTCTCAAGGCATGAAGAAGTAAGCAGAACCTCTGTGCTGAGAGAAATAAATCAAAGAGCCAAAACAAGGAGAGTTACAAATAAGCACACAGGAAGCACAAAGAGCACAGACTGCACTTACAGAATGTTAAGATCCCTCTAAACAGAGCCAAATGTTCTAATAAGAACCTTAGCAATTCTTTAATAAACAGCAGAAAATATTTTCTTCGAGATGGGATGTAAAAGAGATGCTTAATGTATGAGAGAAAGGCAAAATATCTTCAGTCCCTGAGGGAATGGCTTTTGTCTTACATGTAGGTCATTTCTGCATTCACAAGATATTTTCTGTATCCTTTTTAAAGACATTCAAGCATTATAGATTATTATGTCAAGCCTTCTTTGCTGGCAGGCTGGGATTTTTTATTGCAATTAATATGTGTTGTAAGGAGCTTTGTAAAATGTTGAACTCAACCATCACTAAAAGAAATTAAAACAAGAAAAGATGTGAAAAGGGCATTCAGATTAGCTGGGAGAAAGAGTGGTGCTGCTTACCTTTCAGACACTGAGAAAAGGGACAGGAAATTCACACAAAAACACTGCAGAAATCAAGAAGGTATGAATTCAGAAGAGAACCGAAACAGAGGGGATAATAAAAACCGTTCACTGGGAAGAACAAACACACGACTCAATCAGAAACAAACTTGTTTAAGTTTAAGCTTAGTTTAAGCCAGCCAGTACAATTAAGCAGAAAAAGATTTTGATAACAGGGGCTAAAAGTTTGAAGTAGGTGCCCACTCCCTTAGGCTCTTTTGAAAATCCCACCCAAAGTCCTTATTTAGGCCATTCAATATAGCGGTCCACTGGTGGTTCACTACTCAGTGTCAGCAACTCCTGTCAGGACTGACAACCTCACTACACCTAACTAACACTGTTGCCAAAATATATAACCAAGAGGTGGCATATAATATATAACTGGAGAACTAGTAGCTCACGGATTATTAATATTTTGTATGATGTGTGCACAGGTATGTATAAAGAATTAGGATATGTGCTAGAATTATGTTTTTAAAATGTGTTTGGCAAGTATTGCATAAGCACAGTCTGCGCTACACAAAGGAACGTGTATCTGTCTGCCTGACCAGCCCGGTTTTCTGGCAGAGACAATGAAGGTACATAAAACATTTCAAAGGTTTACTGGTCTATAAAGATTGGCAGTCTGAACCCCAAAGAATAAGCAATTGAATGTACTGATTGTATACAATATTACTGTATTATAAAAGTGTATCGAGTAACATATTTTATGAAAGGCAGTGCCACACTGGTGATTAATATCATTGTGAAATGTGTGTATTAATATTATATAAGGAATTATGGATACTTTCTAATATTATGCTTTCAAATCTGTGATCAAACTTGGAAGGAATAGGTTTTCTCCCATATATGAGGGAAAGTAGTATGGTAGAATCAAAACAATGGAAGCCCCGTTTCCATACAAATCATCAGGAAAAGGGGAAGTCCACAGGAAGGGAAGAGCAGCATGAGGTCATCCTGCCTCTTGATACAGGGTCAATTAATTCAGATCTATGCAGAAAGAGAGCCATTTTGGCCTCTTTCACCTAGGAAGACAAGGGAAACCAGCACCTTGTACTTCTGTGGAAGGTCCTGAAAGTCATCCAGGGCTGGAAACAAGTCAGATTGGTAAGAAATCTACCTTGAACAAAGACTGTAACTTAAGATAGTTCTTAGCCATTAGAAAGCATATTTGTTTGTTTGTAGCCCTTTTTGTCTATCCCTTCTACTTGAATTCATTTAAAACCTCTCTTTTTGACTGATTAAATAAACTTGTTTTTCTTTTAATCTAAATCAATGTAGTTCTGTGTTAGAACTGAAGTTACTGTTAACTCCAATTCAAGTAATAAGTTGTGTTTTTGTCTCTCCTCCAGCGCACTACGCCTTATTACATCTATAAAGTATCCAGCCCTCTCCTGGAACACTCACGGGAGATGGTGTTGGGGAAATTTGGGTCTGGGGTATGTTGGGGTCACCCTGCAAGTAGTAACCAAGGCTGGTGGAGACCAGGGTGGGGCTGTTGGGCTGGCTGCTTAGGTCAGAGTGCTGAACCAGAGCTGCACAGCATGCAGACAATCAGGGACTGCATGCTTGTCTGCTGGTTGTTGGTCTCTGGGCTGTGAGCCGCAGCAGCAGAGCATTTAAGGCACCCGGGGTTACACAACATCTTACTGATCTGGATTGAAGCCCAGAACATCACAGGCCCCAGATAAATGGTCTGGTTCTCAAAAGGGCTGAAGTCAATAGGAGCTTCTACATGCGCAGCACTTTTGAAATTCAGGCCATGTATTTAGGAGCCTAATCTTTAAAAATGTGGCCCTAACTCCCCCTGATTTCAGAGGTAGTTAGGCCTCTAAATACCTTTAAAATATGAACTTTAATAGCTTAACTAAATTTTCAGAATTAACTAGTGATTTCTGGTACCTCAGTTGTGGGGTGCCTAACCTGAGAGACTTTAGAGGAGCCTGATTTTTAGTAATATCAAAATCTGAAAATCAAGCCCTGTTAAGGAGTCTCAAGTTGGACACCCAAAAATTGAAGTAGCTAAAATCACTAGGCACTTCAAAAAATGTAGATCTATTTTGAAAATCTTGGTCTAATATTATAGAGACAGAGCTGGAATGCAGAGTGATAAAAGGATTCTATTATTTATTTTGTCTTAGTTCCTGAAGAGACACTTGAGCACTAACATTTGGCTATGCCACTCATGAGTTATCACTCTCCTCATGAAGATAAGCATCATGGCAGGACTTGGTTATCATTAATTCTCTGACTCTCTCTGTAGATCCCATTTATAAATTAAACTAGTGTGTGTGTTGCTCATATCACTATTTCAGCAGGCTGCACTCAGAGAGACTACCAGACAGTGAGATAGTGTTCCATGGAGGGGGTGAAAGATTCCTTGTGCAAGACATTCAAAACTATGCTGAATACTGGGAAATATACTATAAGGAACTATGTTTAGTAGATTGAAGAATTAGAGGTACTAATAACGTTTCCTCTTTCACTTCTATAACATTTGTATTCTATGATACTGCTTATTGTGAACCAGATTATACCACCCTTCCACACTCTAAATAGTACCTTACTCCATGAACAGTCTCAGTGAAACCCAGTGGGATGGCTTGCTGAGTAAAGTACTACTTAATGTGAGGGAGGACAGCAGAGTCTGGCCCTGAATATGTAGGCAAAGTAGAGAAACACATAACGAGGAGATGGTGTGGCTAGCTTTGTGAAAAACCTGCCGTGTTTGGTTCACATGAGTATCAGAGAGCTTTCTGATATGGTTGGCTCTGATGAGTTTATGACCACTCATAGAACAGAAGATCTATCATACTGGGTCAGACCATGGCCCCTCATGCCCAGTTTCCTGTCTCTAACAGTGTCCCATACCAGAACTTCAAGGGACTTGTAGACAACAGAGGCATTATGGAGTGATCCACCCATCTTCCTCCCTTGGCTTCTGGTAGTCAGAGGTTTAGGGTCATCCCAAGCACAGGACTGAATCCCTGACCACCTTAGCTAATAGTTATTGATGGACCTATTCTCCGTGAACATATCCAGTTATTTTTTTAAACACATTTTTACTTTTGGCCATCACACCATCCCTTAGCAATGAGTCCCACAGGTTAGCTGTGCATTATATGAAAAAGTATTTCCTCTCTTTTGTATTAAACCTTATGCCTCTTAATTTTATCAGATGACACCTGGTTTTTGTATTGAGTGAAAGGCTAAATAACACTTCTGTATTCACTTTTTCCACACTATTCATTATTTTATAGACCTCTATCATATCCCCCTTTAGTTGTCTCTTTTCTAAGATGAACCATAATCTTTTCAGACACTCCTCATACGGAAGCTGTTCCATACCCTTCATCTTGGTTGCCATTCTCTGAACATTTTCCAGTTCCGCTGTATCCTTTTTGAGATGGGGTATCCAGAACTGGACACGGTATTTAAGGATCGGGCATATCATGGATTTATAATAGTAGCATTATGATATTTTCTATCCATTTCCTAATATAGCATTAGTCTTTTTGACTGCTGCTGCACTTTGAGGAGAAGTTTTCAGAGAACGATCCATGGGGACTCAGAGATCTCTTTCTTGGCTGGTAATCACTAATTTAGAACCCATCAATACATATGCATAGTTGGGACTATTTTTTCCAGGGTACATTACTTGACATTTATCAATATTGAGTTTCATCTACCATTTTTTAACTAGTCACCCAGTTTTGTGAGCTCCCTTTTGTAACTCTTCAGTAATTTTGTACTGTCTGCAAACTTTTCCATTTCACCATTCATACCCTTTTCCAGACCATTAATAAATATGATCCCGCTATTTATCTCTCTCCATTGTGAAAAATGACCATTTATTCCTATGCTTTGCTTCCATTCAATCAGTTACTGATCCATGGTCTTGGATTTACAGTGATTTAAACTGAGAATAGTTTGGCCCATAACTTGTGTGTAGGACAACAGAAACAAAAGCAAATGATGAAATAATGTGAATGAGTGTTTTTAAAATAAGGCCAACTGTCAGACTTTTCACTGCCAGTGTATCACTCCAAGAATTTCTAGCCCAGTCTCCACTGGATGCAGTCCTAATATTGTTTAAAACTGATTAACAAACATTCTAGTCAATTAAGTTATTTAGAAGGGAATAGAAAAACAATATATTTATTTTTAAAGACTTTGGTCCAGGGGTAAAGGGTGTGAGTGCTCACAGTCTGATTATTGCAAGGAATCTTTCATTATCATGGAGCTAGCAGATGTGCAACTATTTTGAAAACTAACAAAACCAAAGAAATATAAAAGCTTTGGCCTAGATGTTTAAGTGTGAGTGCAGCACCTAAATAATCTAAATTCTATTCACTTCAAAAAGTGATTTTTGGTTCCACTGGAAACCTAGCCCATAGCATATTTAGGATACAAATCACAGACATTTATCCTGATGAAGTGTAACAGTGCCGACACTAATGTTAGGTCCATGTTTCAAATAAGAAAAGAACCCCCGCCTAGTATATAATTTTTTTTAATATGCATTTATACATGTCCAAATCAGGATTTGGACATGAAGCAGTTGAATAGTAAATTTCTAGGGCTTTGCAACAGAAAGTGGGGCTCGTCCTCTTAATTACTGTTGACTTATTCTGGCCATCAGGTTCCAAGCAATATTTTGCTAGGCCCAGGGCAAACTCATAACATGGGTCCCCCTTCCATCCCACACTGACACACTAAATTAAATTATATTTTATTTCTGAAATGGCATAGATAAGGCCTTATCACTTTACCTTTCTGGTCCTTTTCCATTTCAAAATCATGAATTACCTCACTTAAAAAAAAGTCAATTTTTCTTGAAAGTTCACACTCAGTAGACAAAACAGCAAGATGACGTAAGCATTCCTGTGCCACCATAAATTGTTTACAGTTTTTGATGAGTGTCAGTTTGCTGAAACTTCTTTCCACTTTTGACACAGTCACTGGCAACGTGCAAAAAAATTCACAGGACTAAATGCACTTCACTGAAAATTAGTTGGTTTTTTATGTAAATCTCATTAAATAAGATAAGTGGTGGCAATTCTTTTCCAAAAGTAGACTTGAAGATTCTTTTTCAGATGGAACACTTCTCATGGAAAGTTCTCTGAAGAATCCCTAGGATACTGGAGACCTAGACATTTGACTGGTGTGACACATTTCAGGACTGAACAGAAGATAAAAAATGGTCATTGATTGCTCTGATTTGGTGTTCCAACTCAGACAACACTGTCTTTATTCAAAAGAAGGCATATGTTCATTGCAGCTTTGGACAGTTTCATCTGCAGAAGTGATAGAACAGGATTACTCAGGTGTCTCCTCATGAAATATTTTCAATTTCCTCCCTCTGTAATTGTAGCAAAATTCCGATACCTTCTGCCACAAGTCATGTTTCCAACAGAACTTTGGGCCACTGATCTCAAAGTTGCAAACTAGATACTCAACAGGACCAGCTCAGTGTTCCCTGTCTCTGGGATCTGGTATCAACTCTCATCCCTTCTGGACACCCTACAGGAGCAGCTCACTGTTTGAAATTGTGCTTTTAGCTAACACTGCTTCTGATTGGCTCAGGTAAATCACGCAAGATGTGGACACCTCATAAATATGTAGGCACATAATCTGTGAGTTAGTATATAAATAATATTTAGTCAAACTCAAACATCCACAATTTAGCCTGATTTTTTTCCCTCATGGAGATGAGCTTGTGACCATCTGGCTGGGTGCCTTGGACTGGTCAAGCCTTAGTAAAGTGTAGCCATTTTTCCTCCTGTACTTGGGGCCTGCCAGCAAGTGAACTATATACTGTGTTATAGATCCACAAAGGGATATTCTAGTTTGGCGCTCTGTCAGTCTCTCCTGTTAAATTATGCAATGCAACAGCTCTAAGTATTTATATACATTGGACCGGAGAGAATGAGCGATTGTGTAGTCCAGTGGTTAGGGCACTTATCTGAGAGGTGGGCATCACACACCCAGGTGTAAGCAGTGCAACCTAGTGGTCAGAGTAGAATTAAGGGCCAATCCATATGTATGGTCAGGAGTCAAACAAATGGTCAGAGCCAAGAGTTGGCAATCAGGAGTTCAGAAGCAGGCAAGGACTAGGGTTGGAGTGAACAGACAAGGAGTGGAGCAAGGGTTGGACAGGAAGGAGGTCTGACACAGCCCTAGGCATGGAACACATTGAGCAGCCGCTGTGCTGCTGTTGCTACAAGGCTTAAATGGTGAACTGTTGTCTGACAAATCAGAGCACAGTCCCTTAGTGAGAGTTTATTGGGTCCAGCTGAGCTTATTGGGTTGCTAGGCAACCAAGCCTGGTGGCAATTGAGTTCCTGACAGTACCCCCACCCTAGAGGGATCCTTCTAGGAACCCTCAGCCCAGGCTTGTCAGGGTACCTTTGACGAATTTGCCACGGGAGATTGGGAGCATGAATGTTTACTTCTGGTTCTCAGGACCTCTCTTCAGGTCCTGCACCCCTTCCAGTACATCACATACTGGAGCTTCCCCCTTACATATCTGGAGTTGACTACCTAATAGACTTCATATTCCTCTTACCCATGGCTAATAAGTGGGGGTGGAGGTGGAGGTGGGTCTACCCAGTTGGGGAAGGGGAGGTAGACAAATGGTTTGAGGAGAGAAACATGAAAGATGAAGTGAATCCGGGAGTTGAAGCCTGAAGACCACTGGATTTATTTTTTCAGTGATCCAGAAAAGACCCAAATATTGATGGTCAAGCTTGGCTAAAGGACGATTTATTCTCAGGCTTGAGTTGACAGCCAAACCTTATCCTCTACTACCACAAGGGGACGGCTTGTTGCTTGCAATCAGCATAGTGCTTATACATTTCTTTAGCAACAAATACGTGCTCTGAGTTCCTGGTATTTTTGCTGGACGTGGCAGACCAGGTCCATGGCTGCTAGGATGGCAGAGCCTTCAGGTATTGGAGTGAAAACCAAAGTTTGCAAAAATTGGAGGTCTGTTGAGTTGAAGTGTGGGTCTAGTTGTTATATGCAAACTCAGCTAAACATAACAGTGGAAGCCAATCATCCTGATGGAAATTCAGGAACGAGCAGAGGTACTACTCCAGAGTCAGAATGACCTTTTCAGTTTGGCCACCTGTCTGTGGATGGTAGGCTGTTGAGGGGCTTGGTGCCAAGAAGATGGAGAAATTGAAGCCAAAGCTGGGAAATTAATTGGGAGCCTTGATCCAAAATGATGCATGTCAGCATTTCATGGTATCTAAAGTCATGCTCCAAGAAGGCTTGTGTGGTTTCGCTGGCAGACAGAACACTGCAGAAGAAAATAAAATGGGCCATCTTGGTCAGGAGGTCCACTATTGTCAGGATAAGTTAGTGACCATGGGATCACAGTAACTCAACAATGAAGTTCATTGGACCAAGGATGTGGAGGTGTGGGGAGGGGCTGAAGGAGGGGCACAGACCTGGTGTGCAGTTCTTCATATGGGTGCAGAGATTGCATGACCTAACAGTTTTTAGCATCAGTTCATAGAGTTGGACACCAAAAAGTACATAGCCATCAAGGTCCAGGTTTTAAATTGGCGAAAATGTCCTGTCATGGTCAAGACATGGAATAACTTCAGCACCTGATGCCAGGAGCTGCCGTCAGAAATGTAGAGATGATCCCCAGAGAAAAAAAGTTTCATCTACAACAAGACCCATCAGTGCTTCCACAGATTCAGAGTTTGGCAGATTGGGGCCACAAACAGGTCACTTGGAAGCAAGGAATGAATAGTAGCCATCAGGACTGGTGATGGCAGACAAAGTGGGAGGTTTGAAAACAGTGGTGAGAGCTTCCTGCTCCACTTAACAGTACTCGTCCTCGTGGGACAAGGTGTCAGCTTTCCCATTCTTAGTCTATGAATGGAACAAAACAATGAAGTTGAATTGGAAGAGGAAAAGGGCCTAGCGAATCTGACGTTGGTTTAGTCGTTGCACAGTGTGCAGACGCTCCAAATTATTGTGATTGGTCCAGACTTGAACAGGTGCACAGGCTCCCTCAAGGAGAGGCCTCCATTCCTCAAAGGTGGCCCTGATGGCCAGGAGTTTTTCCTCACAAGTCATAGTTTCTCTCAGCAGAAGTCAGTTTGAGAGAAAAGGGCACAGGGATGAAGCAACTGATGAGGACCAGTAAATTGTGAGAGAACAATGCATATCACAGTCTGGGGCATCGGTCTCAAATATGAAGGTCTTTGATGTCCTGATAGGTTAAAATGGGGGCAGAAATAAAATTCCTTTTTCAAGTGGTCAAAAGCTACCTGCATGTCAGTGGACAAGGTGAATTTAGCCTTCTTCCTTAGGAGGTACACTATGGGAGCTACCAGAGTCAAGAATCCTTGGATGAATCACTAGTAAAAATTCACAAACCCAAGGAACCACTGCACCCCATCTGTATTCAAAGGCACCTTCCACTCAGTGATGGCTGTAACCTTGCAAGGGTCTGTAACCACGGCAAGTCCAACAGGGGAGATATAGATCAGAAGCTCTACAATATCCTTGTCAAATATGCAAAACATGAAAAACACAAAAAGTTGATTTGATGAAGCTGAACAAAACACAGTGCACACATGGTGGTTATGGTGTTCTTGATCCTCTCAAAAAAATGAGAATATCATCTAAATGGATGGTCAGAGACATGCTCAACCAATAAGTGAAGACATCATTCATGAAATGCTAGAAGGTAGCAGGGACATTATGTTGACCAAACAGCAGGACCAAATATTTGAAGTGGCCAAATTCCATCTTCTATTCATCCCCCTTCCAGATTCTGATCAGGTTGCATGCAGATCTAGCTTTGTGACAATCCAAACCAAATGGAGTCTTTCCAGGAATTTGATGATGAGAGGAAGAATGTATCAATTGTGGAGGGTGATCTTGTTAACGGCTCAATAATCAACATAAAGACAGAGGGCGCCACCCTTTCTTCCACTGGGGAAGTTAAAGGGATGGATGAACCCATTCTACAGATTTTCCTCAAGGTACTCCCAGAAGGCCTCCATCTTGGGTTTGAATAGGGTGTAAAACACATCCACAAGGGACCTCCATTCCTGGCTGAAGGTCAGTTGGGCAATCATAACTGCAGTGAAGAGGTAGAAGGTCTGCCTTCTGTTTGTCAAGTGTGTTGGCACATTCTAGATACTTGTCAGGAATTCTAGGCACTGCTGACAAAAAAAAGTGGTTTGTGACTCTAGATCCTTTGAGGGCTTGCACATGCCACAGAATGTGATCAGCTGTTGACTAGATCTGGGAAGATATGATCATCAGCACTTCAGGGAACAAAAGAGTAGAGATTATGAATTTCCTGACTCAGGAGTAGAATGGATTTTGGCTAAGCCCCCTGCTACAATGTGCCTGGGCATCCTACAATGCAGACACATCAACCCCAATGCCCAATGATTGTTCTTTTCATCAGTGAAGAGGTGAGGCTGCACTCTGTTGAGTTGCATAGGTTCAGGGTCTGGGAGGGTAACTGTGACCACAGGAGATGGAAGAGTTCTTGCTGGCGGGGATTGGGTGGCATGCTGCTTTTCTTGGGCTCACTCAGTTAGTCAAACATCAACCCGGATGCAAAAATTACTTAAATCTCCCCATCTAGGTAGAGGTACCTAGTTAATCTTTGATTGAGTCCCTGACTAAAATGATGTTGCTGCACGGCCTGATTCCAGGGGGTGTCTGCAACCAGAAATCAAAATTCCTTTGCATATTTGGCAACAGACCTGGCTCCCTGGCGGAAGGTGGGGAGAGCAGTTTCTGTGATAGGTTCTCAATTAGGGTCATCAAAGAAGTCCACTACTGCCCATACAAAACTCTCAGATTATTCAGGGAGAAGACTGGACCCTTCCAGGAGCAGGGATGTCCACTTCTGGGTCTCTCCAGTCAGCAGGCTAAGTACTAATCCCATTCAGGACTGATCTGTGGGGTAGAACTGTGGCTGCAACATGAACTGGAAAGGACATTTATTAAGGAACCCACACAATTTGGCATGATCCCCATCAATTTTATCAGGTAGAGGCAGCTTGGCTCACAGACAGTGGATGCGAGAGTTGAGGAGACAAAAGATGCTGCCTGGGCTTGTATCTGGGCCTGGAGGGGCACATTCTGATCATATAGTGCTCTACCTGAGACTGCAGTTCCTGCAGAACCACAACAGTGTCTGAGAAGGTGGGTGGAGCTTTAGCTAGGGCCATTCCAATGGGGACCTCCATGCTGTGTGGCAAAGTCCCCTCTCTTCTAATGGGCTGTTCAAACTGTCACACTGAGGTGTAGGCTGTGTGACCTAGTGGTCAGAGCAGAATCAGAGGGCAGAGCTGGAGTTGTAGTCAGGAGGCAAGCCCATGGTCAGCGCCAGGAGTTACGAATCAGGAGTTCAGAAGCAGGCAGGGACTGGGGCTGGAGTGGAGCAATGGCTGTGCAGGAAGCAGGTCTGGACAGCTGTGGGCCTGGAATGCATTGAGCAGCCACTGTGCCGCTGAGCTTAAATGGTGCTCTGTTGGCTGTTCTGACCACTCAGGGAGCACAGTAACTTATCTAGGGTTTATTGGGCCCAGCTGAGCTTGTTGGGTTGCTAGGCAACTGAGCCCAGAGGCAGCTGAATTCCTAACAGTGGGAAACCCAAAGTTCAAATTCTCTCTCCATATCAGGCAGTGAGACGAGCTGAACCTGGGTTTCCCACATCCCAGGCAAGTGCCCAAACCCCTGGGCTAAAGGTTGTAGACACAATGTCTTCCTGTCCCCAAATCCTGCCAGCAGTTTGTGTGAATTTAGGTGTGCTCTAAGCACATCTACTGGATTGGGCCCTTCAGGTTAGATTTCGGGGGGGGGGGGAAGACATACGAGCCGACTTCCGTTGGCCCCGCAACGTCGGCCGGCGTCAGGGACGGGGTCCCGCAACGTCGGCCGGCGTCGGGGGCAAAGGTAAGTTCTCCGGTAACAGGCACGGGGCCGGTGGGGAGCTGCCGGTGGGTGCTGAGCACCCACCAATTTTTCCCCATGGGTGCTCCAGCCCCGGAGCACCCACGGAGTCGGCGCCTATGGGAGAGCACAAGGCTTAGTTTGAGAATCCTTCTGAGGTGGAGGATGGCAGCTGGGCACCTACACTGAGGTGGCTGTGTGCAGGCTCACCTGCAGAAACTGGAGTGCCTAGGGGACTTTAATGGTGGCAATTTAGGCATCTATGGAGTTTTACCCTACCCAATTGCTTATCCTTCACTAGGTTCATTTAAAATGCCTAGGGCAGAGATAGGCAACTGGCAGTCCAAGAGCACATCCAACCCACCAGATCATGTTATGTGGCCTCTCAGCAGAGGATTTATTTCTACGATGACATTTTCCCCACCATGATAAACACACTGCAACTACAAAGTGATGTATTAACATAGAAGAGCAATCACTCACTCAGTGGAGTGATTGTGTGCCTCTTTGGGTAGCATGTATACCAGCATTTTTCAAACTATGGGTCGCGGCAGTGGGGCTCAGGTTACAAGCTCCCTGCTGGGGCTGAAGTCCTGGGCTTTGTCCTCCCTGCCTAGGGCAATGGGGCTTTGGCTACCCCACCCAGGGCAGCGGGGATTGGCCTTTGGCTCAGGCTTCAGTCCTCCCTCCTGGGGTCATGTAGTAATTTTTCTTGTCAGAAGGGGGTCGTGGTGCAATGAAGTTTTAGAAACCCTGATTACACAACACAAAGAAATCCAGTACCCTGAAACATCAGGTCTAAATCCATTGTGCAATGAATGAGGTGGAAAGCAGCACTTTGACAAACCAGTGGCTGGTTCTTCTGCCTTTACAGTTTTATCATGAGTAAGTGAAAGACAGAAAAACAAATCTTCATGCAGAGTGGGAGCATGAATATCTTTTTACTGAACATAGAGGTAAGCTCCAGTGCTCTTATGTTTTCAAGAGAAAGCAGTGACAAAAGGAATGAAACTTAAACAGTCACTACAGTACCAGTCAATGCCACAAAAGCAAAATACGACAAATGTCCCGGTGCTGCCAGGGATCTCACTGTTGCCGATCTAAAAGGAGAAGTTTTACGTTAGCAGAGGTGTTTTGCAAGAGCTACCACAGCACAAACTTAGAGTCCTACTGCATCATGCCTTCTAACTGTGGAGTTGGCACAGACTAAACAACCACTGAGGGACAGCAAAATGGTCAATGCAAGTGGCAAAGGCATTTGGTAAGGACAAATTGTTTAAAAAAAATTAACTAGCATCTTTCTAAGACAGTTTCATGAAGTTTCAGATATGCACAACCACATGGAAGAAAATGCAAAGGAAATTATGCACTATTTCTTATTTTTCTTTGGCACAAGGTAAGAATACAAATGTGTCAGATACAAATCAGCTACTGATATACGGACAGACAATTGACAGTAATTTTAATATGCATGAACAGTTTATGAAGTTTGCTTATCCATGTAATGAGGCTAAGGGCCCAGATACTTTTGGTGCTGTTCAGGAGGCTGTTGCAGATTTTGGAGGTTTCAGAAAAGTTACCCACTGTTGCAACAGATGAAGTACCTTCTGTGTGTAGATCAAAGGTTGGGTTGGCAGGTTTATTGAAGCATGTGGGGCTGGACTGCTCAATGCAACCCTGCATTATTCATCAAGAGTCACTGTGTAATCCGGTCATCAATGTGGTCGGGAAAGTTACAAACTCATCCCAGGTGGCCACAGATCACTGAGCCATCGCAGATGTGTGGCTTTTTCTTGATGAAATGGACGCAGAGTATGGAGACTTGGCACGCTACCCTAAAGTGTGATGGATGAGTTGAAAATGCCTTGAGAGATTCTTTGCACTTTGAAAGGAGATAGTCACCTTTCTAAAATACACTGAGTTCTGATACTAAGGAGTTTCAGGGAAATTTTGTTGCAAAGAAGGAAAGGGGCATTCCGTTTTTGGAAACTGCTTTCTGAATCTTGTTTCTCCAGATATGAGCAAGTGGTCACTGAAATTGTGTTCTGTGTTTGGGAGCCCTTACATTAGTGAAAGTAACTTTTCCATACTGACTCATTTGAAATCAATCGAAAGGAAATGTCTGACAGCTGAAACCATCTTATGCAAGCTGGATGCTCCAAAAGTGATATAGATGTGCCTTTCTTAGTGCACAAACAGGCTCACCCTCAAGTTTCACATTGCCTGGCAAGATACTGTCAGCAGTGGAGGGAAAATGTTAATAAAAACATCTGCTATTTTCATTTCTTAATCCACTGCTCTTCTGTACACTGAAAAAAGATTAGTGAAAGATTTGTGTTTACCCTTTTCATTTATTTAGGAAGGCTGTGCTATAAGGAGCTTTTTTAATTAAGAACACTGTGGTTTTACTCAGTTAATTGTATGTTATGTTGTATTGTAGCAAAACTTTCAGTTATTCCATACGGGGCCTCTAATTATATATAAGAATCTTAATGGATTCTCTGGCCCTCTACCACCTTAAGTTGCACATCCCTGGCCTAGAGTATGGAACACACACATAAGTAGTTAACACATTCCATTTAAAAAAATCATGCTTTAATTCATGCTTTAATAAGACATTTGTTGAAAAGTAGACTAAAAAGCAAACCAAGTACTGCACCATTAATTTATTTTACAGGACTCCAAACAGCACTAGACTCCTCACAATTCAAACAAATAGCACATGCTCCCTGCCCTGAAAAGTTTAGGATCTAAATTATATGTGATGCTATATAAAATCCCATCCTCTCCCCTTAGATCAGAGGTGGGCAAACTACGGCCCATGGGCCACGTCCGGCCCATAGGACCCTCCTGCCCGGCCCCTGAGCTCCTGGCCCGGGAGGCTAGCCCCTGGCCCCTCCCCCACTGTTCCCCCTTCCCCACAGCCTCAGCTTACTGAGCCGGCACAATGCTCTGGGCAGCGCAGTGGCGCAGAGCCGTGACCTGACCCATGCTCTGTGCTGCACAGTGGCATGGCTGGCTCCAGCCAGGCAGCATGGCTGCCTGTCCTGGTGCTCTGGGCAGCATGACTGTGACTCCGCCGGTCACCAGTGCTCTAGGCAGCGCAGTAAGGGGGCAGGGAGCAGCGGGGGTTGGATGGAGGGCAGGAGAGTTCAGGGTGGTGTTCAGGGGGTTGGGGTGTGGATAGGGTTGGGTAGGTCAGAGGGCAGGGAACAGGAGGGTTGGATGGGGCAGGAGTCCCAGCCCCCTTGCCATCAGGGGGCAAGAAGCAGGGAGGGTTGGATAGGGGGTGGGGGCTGGGCCATGCCTGGCTGTTTGGGAAGGCACAGCCTCCCATAACCAGCCCTCCATACAAATTTTGGAAACCTGATGTGGCCCTCAGGCCAAAAAGTTTGCCCAACCCTGCCTTAGATGCTCAGCACCTTCCTCCCTATTTCCTACACTGCTAACTGAGGAGAACTTGCTTCACCAGTGGGGACAAAAGTTCAAGGAAAATACTTCACAAGCCAGATTCAGATCTCACAGCAGTATGACAGATGAGACTTTCTTCCCCATGTGAGTTCTCCTGAATGGAGTTCTATTCTTCTGGTTCTGGTCTGTGGTTCTGGCTTCCTCAGTTTCCATTTTTTTGTTATTGTTGTTGCTGCTGCTGCTGCTGGAGCACACTGTTGGTGTGTGAAGGATAACCCCATCCATTCAGTTAACAAATAACAAATATGTAACAGCATATTCCCTACCATCCTAAATTAGCATGGCATGATACTCTTCAGGAGACAAGAGTACTTTACAACATTCTAGAACTCAAAGATGCTAAATAGCTGGTGAGGACTTGTGGGTATTTATACAAATTGCATGCCATTCAGGACTCAAATCTGGCCACACGGAACAGGCTAGAAGAAAATAGGGGCACCCATTTTAGTGCCACTGAAATAAATAGGACTGATGTTTCCAAATGACAGAATAGGAAAATGTTTCTCTCTTGAGAGAAAGATGTTTTGGATTCGTACTTTTGTATTGTTTGATGGTTGACTTCATTGTGGAAGGAGGCAGAAAATACTGATAAATAATTCTGGTGCTTAGGAAAGTTAAAAAACACATGTAAATAGTGTACTGGCTAGAAGACACCATGGGAGCAGGAGGAATGCAAAAGACCCCTCTTCTCTGCTGATGTATTTGAATGACATGCACCAAAACCTTTGCTATTCCAGACCTGCAGCTCTCTCCTAATTAGTGACAGCAAATGGTACTGTCCACTACCAAATTGTTCATTTGTGATCTGGCTTTGTGGATAGATGCCCACTAATATGCCAACTTATTTGGATATTGATTAAATCCAGATTTAAACTAGAGTTGGCAAAGTTCAGGTCTAGATTCTAGCTTCTTTAATTTCAAGGGATTTTCAGATCCAGGATTTTGGTTCAGCCCATTATCCAGATGGAAAGTTCAGTTCTGATCAGGATCCAAATTGAGGGGGGGGAGGGGAGCACAGGGGGACAGGGATTGCAGAGGGAGGGCTGGATCCAGGGTTTGGGGTTCAGGCCATTACTAATTTAAACCTGTGAATGGTAAGCGGTTAGAACGTTAATGCACTACATTTCTTAGCCTGTTTTTGAGTGGTTTTATTTAAAATGTATGCTTTAAAGTGTGTTTCAGGTGTGGTGGTAGTGATGGAAATGGACCCAGGGTTCTTAAAATAGCCTGTGAGAAAAATGCAACCTTCAAAATGCATTACTTTTCCTGTATCAGTCTTACTGCTGTACTGTATAAAACCAAAATTACTGAACCTCTAAACGCCATGAAGTCTCATTAAGTCACTTTTGTACCTTCAGGGCATTCAAATATCCTCATTACTGCTTAAATGCCACATTCAAATAAATATGGATTTTTAAAGAGCTGCTTACTTACTTCCATTTTACTCACTTCTGAAAGGCTGTTTAAGTTAAAAATGAACTAATTAGAAAGCAAAATTAGACGTCAATGATTGTAGGTGGCAATTATATCCCATTACCCTGCTAAATGCTAAGGTGAAACCAATTAAATTAAGGGTGACTTAATTCCTTTTTATTACTATTCATTTTATGTGTTTTGTGTTGTTTTAATTAATGCTTACAAACTGTGTAGAGGATGAAAGGAAGGTAGTCTTAACACATTCACAAAATGTAAAATTTCATTTTAGGGCTTGATATGCTAATTGTGTACTGCTGTTTTTCAAAAACATTTTAAACCTGTAATTACTTACACACTCAGGGACTGAAAAAAGGCTATCTGCAAAAAGTCAAACCCTTTGCAATGCCATAGCTGGACATGAGACAAGGACAGAAATTGACTAGTAACTGTGTGCTTTTCTACTATATTGTATAAATTTCACAGTGAGATCAGCATTTCTCAAATTGGGGGTCCTAACCCAAAAGGGAGTTGCAGGGGGATCACAAGGTTATTTTTGGGAGGGCAGGTTATGGTATTGTCACCCTTACTTCTGCACTGCCTTCAGAGCTGGTGGCCAAAGAGTGGCGGCTGTTGGCCGGGCAACCGGCTCTGAAGGCAGCACCCCACCAGCAGCAGCAGTGCAGAAGTAAGGGTGGCAATACAATATCATGCCAGCCTCACTTCTGTGCTGCTGCTGACGGCGGCTCTGCCTTCAGAGTTGGGCTCCCAGCCAGCAGCTGCCGCTCCCCAGCTCTAAAGGCAGCACAGCCCCCAGAAGCAGTACAGAAGTCAGGATAGCAGTACGACAACCCCCACCCCCTACAATAACCTTGCAATCCTCTTGCAATCCCCCACAACTCCTTTTTGGGTCAGGACCCTTACAATTACAACACCATGAAGTTTCAGATTGAAATAGCCGACATGACATTTATGATTTTTTAAAATCCCATGACCGTGAAATTGACCAAAATGGACCATGAATTTGGTAGGGCCCTACTTATAAGGCTCTGATAATTGGGACAACTGTTGTAATTGGCACATTTCTGTTTCTACTGGTGTATCACATTATCTGTCTAATGTATTTTTTGCTCAAGAACAAATATGGCAACCACCAGTTTCTGCATACTGAATATACTCTTACCAAACACACACAAAAGAATTAGGACATGAGAGAGAGCTAGAAGATTGAATGAGCTACTGTAATTTTGATAGCTACAAAATACACCTAAAGCATATTCCCAAACTAGGTCCACTCTGCTAATCATGGAAAAAAAAAAATAATGCAAAACCAGATCCTGCAGCCCTTACTTATGTTGGGCAGCATTTGTTGTACAAATAGTTCCATTCAAGTGAAGCAATACTCAACAAAGTAAGAGTTGCGGAATCTAGCCCATAATAATTTATACATTTCAAGCGACAAGAGCACCATTCAGTGAGCATTCTAGATAGCAGACAAACCTATATTCATGAACTATAGCCTTGACTTTGACTTTAGGGTATTAATTTGTACAATGGACTGTCCTGTTGAAGCATTACAAAGCACACACTTTAGAGGATTACTACAGGATTAGCTGTTTTTCCAAATGTCAGTCTTTAGGCCACTAAGGCTCCAAGACTGTAAATCTGACAAGGTACATAGCACACTTACAGTCAGTTAATTCTCAGCTGGAAGACCAAGTGAGTTAGCAATCAATTTAGCATGTTATATCAGAGAGAAATGTGTAACCATGCTTTTTTGTTATTTTCTTCTAGAAGCCCTCCTCAAAAGAGAGAGAGAGAGAGAGAGAGAGAGATCATTGTTACATCTATAACTTCTTTTTATTAGCCTTGATCCAACCCACTAAAACTGCAGCATTGATGTGCAATGTAATTCAAAGCACCCAGGTTAACACTCTGGGCTTTGGAACAATAGAGGTCTGGCTGTACTGGAAAGGCAGCATATTCATTCTAGAGAGAACCTTCATTAGCTAGCAGAGTTACTGAATGACTAAAACAACATTGGCAGCAGCTCACAAGATAATTCATCACTGGATTTGTAAAGAACAAATCATGTCAAACCAAACTGATAGCTTTCTTTGATAGGATAACGAGTCTTGTGGATAAGGGAGAAGTGGTGGATGTGGTATACCTAGACTTTAGTAAGGCATTTGATACGGTCTCGCATGATATTTGGAGAAATGGTCAGAGGTAAACAGGATGAAGTTTAATAAGGACAAATGCAAAGTGCTCCACTTAGGTAGGAACAATCAGTTTCACACATACAGAATGGGAGGAGACTGTCTAGGAAGGAGTACGGCAGAAAGGGATCTAGGGGTTATAGTGGACCACAAGCTAAATATGAGTCAACAGTGTGATGCTGTTGCAAAAAAAGCAAACATGATTCTGGGCTGCATTAACAGGTGTGTGGTGAGCAAGACACGAGAAGTCATTCTTCCGCTCTACTCTGCGCTGGTTAGGCCTCAACTGGAGTATTGTGTCCAGTTCTGGGCACCGCATTTCAAGAAAGATGTGGAGAAATTGGAGAGGGTCCAGAGAAGAGCAACAAGAATGATTAAGGATCTAGAGAACATGACCTATGAAGGAAGGCTGAAGGAATTGGGTTTGTTTAGTTTGGAAAAGAGAAGACTGAGAGGGGACATGATAGCGGTCTTCAGGTATCTAAAAGGGTGTCATAAGGAGGAGGGAGAAAACTTGTTCAGCTTAGCATCTGAGGATAGAACAAGAAGCAATGGGCTTAAACTGCAGCAAGGGAGGTTTAGGTTGGACATTAGGAAAAAGTTCCTAACTGTCAGGGTGGTTAAACACTGGAATAAACTGCCCAGGGCGGTTGTGGAATCTCCATCTCTGGAGATATTTGAGAGTAGGTTAGATAAATGTCTATCAGGGATGGTCTAGACAGTAATTGGTCCTGCCATGAGAGCAAGGGGGCTGGACTCGATGACCTCTTGAGGTCCCTTCCGCCCTAGAATCTATGAATCTATGAATCTGCAGGTGCAGATGAATTGGTGAAGGAAAGAATATATAGTGACCATACAGAACTATTCTCTATTCCTAAACAGCTAAGACAAAATATAAACAGGAGTATTCAAGCTGTGCAGTACTAACATGGTTTGCTTTTCAGTACAAACATGCAAAACAATAACTCCACATGGTGGAGGAAGAGGATTCATCTATAATAAAGCAAGACTGGGATTTAAACCAGTACCATCTCTTGCAGGAAAGCATGGTTTCCAGGACCTTGCTATGGAGCAATTGCCAGTTATATAAAAGTACACCCAAACAGTCAATGCCGGAGGATGTCAAGGACAACTATAATGTTGATTTTGTGTGTGTCAGATTTCTTTACATGTCAGTTAGGGAGGCTGTATGACTGACATGGGAACAACAACAAAGAGTTTGTGAAATCTGCAGACTCGCACTGAAAAGACTGCCTCAGAGAAATGTGTCAATCATGTAGTCAAGGTTGCTCTAAGACACCCAAAAAGACTAATTTTTAAAAAAGATCATCCTGAAAGGGTGATTAAATATGGATGTCTTCTCAGCTTCTCTTGTTAGCACTGCAGAAAGTTTGCAAAAGATGCGTTTTACTTTGAGTCTAAAAAAAGTTAACATTAAACATTATTAGAATACTTCGCACTTCTAGAGCACTTTGAGGATGTCAAAGCGCTTACAGAAACTAATCAATTGTAGCCTAGCAACATCCCTATGAAGTAGGCAAGTATGATTATGTCCCTCTTTTATAGATGGGGACCTAAGGTTCAGAGATTAAGTAATTTAACAAGCTCACACAAGTGTGGAAGAGCTTCAAGTAGAATTCAAGACTCTTGACTCATAAGGCCACCCCTCTCAGAGGGCCAGGCCATTTCCTCTGAGTGGTCCCTTCCAGGAGCAGCTTTAACTACAGTCCATGAGTTAAATTGCACCCACAGAACTCCGGCCAAATTTTAGTGGTCTTGTGACCTGGCACTACTCAAATTTTATGGTGAACTATCATAAATGAAAGGGATAAAAAAATAGAATCTGTTACTCAAATATTATGTGAATCTGCTATCTACTTCCTGTGGTGGGAAGAACACCTCAACAGCCCAACACTGTGGCGTTTAATTTCAGAAAGGGGAACTATGCAAAAATGAGGGGGTTAGTTAAACAGAAATTAAAAGGTACAGTGACTAGAGTGATATCCCTGCAAGCTTCATGGACACTTTTCAAAGACACCATAATAGAGGCCCAACTTAAATGTATACCCCAAATTAAAAAACACAGTAAAAGGACTAAAAAAGAGCCACCGTGGCTTAACAACAATGTAAAAGAAGCAGTGAGAGATAAAAAGGCATATTTTAAAAAGTGGAAGTCAAATCTTAGTGAAGTATGTAGAAAGGAGCATAAACACTGCCAAATTAAGTGTAAAAATGTAATAAGAAAAGCCAAAAAGGAGTTTGAAGAACAGTTAGCCAAAAACTCAAAAGGTAATAACAAAATGTTTAAGTACATCAGAAGCAGGAAGCCTGCTAAACAACCAGTGGGGCCCCTGGACGATCGAGATACAAAAGGAGCACTTAAAGACGATAAAGTCAATGCAGAGAAACTAAATGAATTCTTTGCTTCAGTCTTCACAGCTGAGGATGTTAGGGAGATTCCCAAACCTGAGCCATCTTTTGTAGGTGACAAATCTGAGGAATTGTCACAGATTGAACTGTCACTAGAGGAGGTTTTGGAATTAATTGATAAACTCAACAGTAACAAGTCACCGGGCCCACATGGCATTCACCCAAGAGTTCTGAAAGAACTCAAATGTGAAACTGCGGAACTATTAACTAGGGTTTGTAACCTGTCCTTTAAATCAGCTTCTGTACCCAATGACTGGAAGATAGCAAATGTAACGCCAATATTTAAAAAGGGCTCTAGAGGTGATCCCGGCAATTACAGACTGGTAAGTCTAACATCCGTACTGGGCAAATTAGTTGAAACAATAGTAAAGAATAAAATTGTCAGACACATAGAAGAACATAAATTGTTGGGCAAAAGTCAACATGGTTTCTGTAAAGGGAAATCATGTTTTACTAATCTATTAGATTTTTTTCAAGGGGTCAACAAACATGTGGACAAGGGGGATCCAGTGGACATAGTGTACTTCGATTTCCAGAAAGCCTTTGACAAGGTCCCTCAAAGGCTCTTACGTAAATTAAGTTGCCATGGGATGAGAGGGAAGATCCTTTCATGGATTGAGAACTGGTTAAAAGACAGGGAACAAAGGGTAGGAATAAATGGTAAAATTTTCAGAATGTAGAGGGGTAACTAGTGGTGTTCCCCAAGTGTCAGTCCTAGGACCAATCCTATTCAACTTATTCATAAATGTTCTGGAGAAAGGTGAGGTGGCAAAGTTTGCAGATGATACTAAACTGCTCAAGATAGTTAAGACGAAAGCAGACTGTGAAGAACTTCAAAAAGATCTCACAAAACTAAATGATTGGGCAACAAAATGGCAAATGAAGTTTAATGTGGATAAATGTAAAGTATTGCACATTGGAAAAAATAACCCCAACTATACATACACTATGATGGGGGCTAATTTAGCTACAACTAATCAGGAAAGAGATCTTGGAGTCATTGTGGATAGTTCTCTGAAGACATCCATACAGTGTGTAGCGGCAGTCAAAAAAGCAAACAGGATGTTAGGAATCATTAAAAAAGGGATAGAGAATAAGACAGAGAATATCCTATTGCTTCCATGGTACGCCCACATCTTGAATACTACATACAGATGTGGTCTCCTCATCTCAAAAAAGATATACTGGCATTAGAAAAGGTTCAGAGAGGGGCAACTAAAATGATTAGGGGTTTGGAACAGGTCCCATATGAGGAGAGATTAAAGAGGCTAGGACTTTTCAACTTGGAAAAGAGGAGACTGAGGGGGGATATGATAGAGGTATATAAAATCATGAGTGGTGTGGAGGAAGTGAATAAGGAAAGTTATTTACTTGTTCCCATAATAAAAGAACTGGGGGCCACCAAATGAAATTAATGGGCAGCAGGTTTAAAACAAATAAAAGGAAGTTCACACAGTGAACAGTCAACCTGTGGAACTCCTTGCCTGAGGAGATTGTGAAGGCTAGGACTATAACAGGGCTTAAAAGAGAACTGGATAAATTCATGGAGGTTAAGTCCATTAATGGCTATTAGCCAGGATGAGTAAGGAATGGTGTCCCTAGCCTCTGTTTGTCAGAGGGTGGTGAGGTAATGGATGGCAGGAGAGAGATCACTTGGTCATTACCTGTTAGGTTCACTCCCTCTGAGACACCTGGCATTGGCCACTGTTGGTAGACCGAATACTGGGCTGGATGGACCTTTGGTCTGAGCCAGTATGGCTGTTCTTATGTTCTGTTCAATATTTAAAATGAGCCCATAATTCCCACTGGGTGCATGTGCAAATATTTCA
This sequence comes from Macrochelys suwanniensis, assembly GCA_033296515.1. Taxonomy (NCBI): domain Eukaryota; kingdom Metazoa; phylum Chordata; order Testudines; family Chelydridae; genus Macrochelys; species Macrochelys suwanniensis. The sequence goes on from CM065779.1 coordinate 83,859,168, forward strand.
GTTAGAGTCACAAAATCCCAAAGTTCCTGGAATAATTTAAACTAATATATCTTAAGTAACTGGAGATGAAAAACCTCTTTGTTCAATAAAGCAGTGACTGTTCACTTCATTACTAAATAAAATATGGACATACTCTGGGAAGGGTATGTTGGCTTCAAAATTCATTGTATCATCTATGCTGGATTAGCTGTCACCAGGTAATAGCGTTCATACTTTGACTTCAAAGGAACTGGGAAAAAGTGAAAAACCCTTAGGAGGAAGGGACTGGAAAAAAGTCTCACTGACAATTATGACCTCAGGCACTGGGATATAAGGATAAGGAGTAGTTTCTTATTTACCAGGGTTGTAACTATAAGGTTTACTTTACCTACCTTGGCTGTTGCCTAGGCTGTGTACTAGATACAATGTTATAGAAACTTTAAGATATCTATCTTGGCCCATGTCCAGCTATGCTGGGACAGTCACTGTAGACCATTCTTGAAAACACAATTCTAATCTCTGGTAAAATAACAGGAGGTTACGCGGTACCTGACCTGCAACATTCACACCACAGCAAACAACAAAAGCTCATCCCATCCCCAAGAAGCTGTGCAGACACAGACTCTGACTGCAGTCAGTAAGGAGTAAGAGGAAAGACTAGTGATAAAGTGGAGCAGGGAAGTGACAGGTACATAGTGTACATATTAAGCAAGATTTTCCCCCCTCAAAGATTTTGGATTCTTTTCCTGGCAGAGGGAATTGCCCACCATACTTTGCAAGATCATCATGGCTTCCAAATGGTCAGGAAGATTTGAACTCCAAGTGTGAACTATTTACTTGTTTGGGGAAAGAATCAGTGATAGTAAGTAAAGATAAGGCTACACTTCAATATTAGACTACAACTCAAAATCATGTCCAAGATGATATCGGATTTCTTTTGGAAGCAAAAAGTTCTTGAGGATGATCTATGAACTGTTACACAGCCTGAGAACAGTTTAACAGAATGAACAAGCATGAGAAGGAAACATGCCAGAGACATCTACTGTTTCAATTCCTTCAATCACTTCACAAGCTTCAACTCTCTTTCTGTGTGATCTATCTGCTGGTAAGGATGAGAAACCACATCAACTGATCTTCAGAATAGATCAGAAGATGACCGGTAAAGTGAAATATTTTAATCCAGCATCGTACAAAATTTTCCTTTTAATTGAATATTCAGTCCAGGCTGGTGCAGTCTTCTGTTTGTTGGGGGCACTTCACTCTACACAACAAATAAGGTACCCGGTAGCAATTACAACTGGAATTGATAGATGCAAAAAAAAGCATACAGATATATGCAAAGCCATGATCTTTCTCCTTTTTCAGCAGTGGATGGACTGTCTCTCACGGAAAAGCAGAGACAGTGTCACCAACCGTATCAAATCAGGGAGGAAAGCACAAATTGAACAAAACTGATTCTTCTTCCAGCACATTGCTGACTGCACCCTGACTGCAGAAAGACCTCTGTATAACTCAAAAGCTTGTCTCTCTCAACAACAGAAGTTGGCCTAGTCGGAGATATTACCTTCCCCACCTTGTATCTCTAATGCTCACAATAGACTGTTAAACTTATGGAAAATGACATTCTGTAGGAGGATAAAGGAGGAGTGGCATATCTCCTTCACCTGGCCCCATACCTCCCCTCCCAGAAGGCTCTGGGGAAGAAGTTTTCTTTAACAAGAGTCCAAGTTTCTGGCACCTTTAGAGGTTAGGGGGGCATGTTCCAATAACAAACAAAAACAAACTTCCCCAAGTCATTCACAGAATTCCAAACATCTGAATAAAGGCCTCTCTCTTACCTCAGAGACTGGGTGAGCAAAAGGGTTCCTTCAGAGTCCTTTTATTAGTTCCTGAGTTGACCTGCTTTGGGGTTTAGCTTGTAGCTGCCCTGGACAGAGCTGGCTCCCTTGCAGACTTTCCAGAGTCAGCCACCCTTAGAACTACTTCAGCCTCTTTATATCAAGAATCAGCTGCTTAAGGCACCTACCACTTACCTTTGCTAGGTGTCTCTGCCTGGCTCATTTAGGAAGCCTACACCAGACTTCAAGACTCCTGCAAGGCAGCTTCCTCACTCCCTCTCATTTGCTTGCTCTCCCATACATCAAAAAAAAGCTATGAAAATGGAGTATTCATCGCATTATTATGCATCATAATTGTTACTGTAAGCAAGAGTATCATAAAATTAAGTTTGTTGAAATATGAAATGATCATGTTCTTTGTATTTATTTTTGGTTTTCATACCATAATTACACTAGAGTTTTGGTATAGTGCACACATTGAATTGGGAGGCTGTATCCACTCCTGATCCCTTCTACTTCACACCATGGAAACCCCTTTACAGGGTTCAGGCTCCACCTGAAAGAAAAAGAGGAAGCTAGAAATAGCAACAGTTTTTCCAGTCCCACCTCTTCTATCTACAGCATCATACCTTACCCATACCACAGGACTTCTACAAGTAAATTAAAGCTTATCAGCACTGATTTATTTGGGCTCCTTTTCAACACACTGTTATTCATGGAACAGAAGGAGCTGGTAGGCACGGTGCTGACAGAGGGTCATAGGCGGGGCTAGGGCACAGTGCAGAGACACAGTGCAGAGCATGGATGCTTCTGGCCTGTACAGGATTATACTGGTTTGATGCACTGAACTACCTGAGCCACTACTTCTGGTGGGCTACCCTTCACACTGACAGAAAAATGCACTGGAAACTTCAAATCCTACGCATAGGGCTGTCCTGCATTGGGCAAATTTCCTCTTCTATCCAACTGGCTTTAAAGCCAAGCCTGTTCAGATCAGTAGATTTTAAACCAGTTTAGACCTAGGGTACATTGCATTCCAGGCATCACAAACCAATTTTACTGAGCAAGTTTCAGAATGAGCATCATCAGGTTTGGAAACTGGTTCAGGCTGCCTGGAGCCTGGGCTACATTATGACTCGCTTGGTTTTGACATTGGTTTAGCAGAACCAGTTTTAAAACTGGGTAGAATTTGGATCATTAATTTCTCTTGAGTAGTAGAAGCCATAAAGTTGCCTGTCATCTACATTGTTGTATCCAGTATAAAGAATTATAGGGCCCAGAGCGTTGAGAAAAACTAATGTAGATTCCTCAGCACAAGGATTCATAGAGGTGGCAGCTTTAAAATGTCAACCATATTTTTCAATATATATCAGGAGCTAATATCCTGTGCTCATCAATTGCCGCTACTGCATTATCACCACACATTTGGGAATGATGGTAGGCCAGAAATAAGTTCATAAAATATCAAGGCTATAAAATGTTCAGAGTATCTCCCTGCATGCATCAGGAAGAACAGATCAGAGTAGTGCTTTGACTATTTAGTTGAACATATTCACATTTGCTTCCAAGTTCTCATTAATTGCAAATGAAGAAAGTTGACAGACTGATCCTAATAGCACCATTTTTCAGTATTCAGATCCCAAATGGGCATTGTTAAATTATAAATTGTATTTCTGCGTGGAAATTTTGCCCCAACTATAATTAGATGACTATAATTCTAAAAATTTAACTAACAATGCATTTCCCAGCTCCCCGCCTCCCATCAGCATCTTTGCGTTGTGACTTCCATAGTGCATTGGGCTTCATCCAGCTCCCATTAAAGCCAATAGGAATCTTTCCACTGAGTTCAATAGGCATTGGATTGGGCCCTTTGAGTATTGTCATTCAGGCCCAGATTCTCAAAGGTATTTAGACTCCTAACATCCATTGAACATCAATGAAAGTTAGGAGCCTACATACCTTCGAGGATCTGGGCCCCAGGGCTAGATTTACATAGGTATTTCTGTGCCTAAAAATGGAGATAGGCACCTAGTGGGATGTTCAAAAAGTGCTTTGACAGCTTAAGCACCAAAGTTCCACTGAAGTCAATGGGAGTTAGGCACCTCCCCTTTTTAGGCACTTCTGAAAAATCCCATTAGGCACCTATCTGAATGTTTAGGCACCTAAATTTGGCCATCCTTGGGGTAGTCAGGCCCTCATCCTGCATGATGATCCACAACGGAGGGATCCTGCATGGGCATGTAGTCCCTTTGGCTTCTGTGAGCTCCACAATGGGCCTGCCTGCATTATTACCATGTAGGATTGAGGTCTTCATTTTTCCTTTGCAGAAAAGATCCTTATAAACAGACAAGTTATATAAACTTTTTTCAGTTATTTTTTTTTAAGTTACACACAAATTCACTCCATGCTATTTAAAGGGTGCTCTATTACAAACTGGATTTCTTATGTAAATATACAACAAAAATCAAATTGACAGTGTCCTTTGCAAATTAAAAAGGTTAGAGGCTTGAATGATAGTGTCAGTGTAAAACTATCCTCAATGCCCATTCCCAGACTGGATGCAGATACAAGGAGCTTTGGTCAGGTGACATGGTTTTCTAATGGGACTTTAGGAAGATGCCCTGCAGGTTGATTTAACAGAGAAGTTGTAAAATGCAATGGCAAATTTATTATCTATCAGGTTCTTCCTGTAATTGTTCAATTTAGTAATGCAATTCCCCATTTGCTGGCAAAGTTGATGCTTTTAAAAAAAAGATGAGACACCTCACCTTATTACTTAATTGTGTACAGGTATTGCAGTGAAAATGTACATTTTTTTAATGCTAAGCATAAAGTATTAAAGTGCATTTGACTTACATTATTACATAGGGCAACACTTCCACCTACCCAATATTCTATATGTACATTTCATGACATTATTCTCTACTGGTCACTGTTAACGATCATTTCATTCAATATATTTTATTACAGTAAGTACATTTGGAGTTTGATTGATTTTTGTTCAGATTTTCATTAATTTATAATATGTTTCCATTTTCGTTTAATCTATTAATTACTGTTTGTATTCATTACTGTCTGATTCACTGTAGCCGCTTTCAATAATTCAATTACTTTAATAAAGATTTTGTTCCCTTTTACCTCAAATTAAAATCTATCAAAGTTAGTCCTTTCCCACTGAATAGTAATAAGTTATAGTAAAACAAATAGTTTTCTGTAGGGTTCAGTAGGTTTCCATTCAGTAACTGGACACTCCCATTCAAATCAGTAAGCCTAACGTGACACTGGTCATACTTCAGTAGCTCCAGTACCTCCCAGTAGTTGGTATTAATATTGATCAACTTTATATTAATGAACCCTTTTGTCCACGGTAAAAGAGCAGTTCAGTGGTGAAGCTAGAAACAGAACCCTACTCTCCTGACTCACAGCCCAATGCTCTATTTGTTAGATTATTAAGGGACATAGTCTGGCCTCAGTTACATAATTGTAACATGAGTTGATATCAAGAGGGCTGATTGTTGTAAATGAGAAGCGAATTCAGCCCAGTACCATGGCTCGGGGTATAAATTAACAACGATGTGATTCCACTGATTTTCATTGGTTTGCACCAGAGATGAATTTGGAATTTTATGTTTGTATTGAAAAATGCAGGCCAGATTGTGGCTTTAAAACAGAGCCTGTTAGCAGGGAGGAGTGCAAAAGCACAGCATGCCAGTGACTGTTTCAGGGAAGAGAGCTCCAATTCACCCCAGTGCCCATGTAGAACCTTGCATGTTAAATAAGGGGAGGCAACTTCCATTGTTCCTATACTGGTACTACAGAGGACTAGTTCAGTTTTCAACAAAGGTTCTCCTGGCCAGTGACATCTCCTCTTGCCTTGGGACACCCCTTTCTAGTTGGTCAATAGCTGAAACCAGGGAAAAGTTATGCAGTCCTCATTGCTCTCAGTAGAAGGTACAGATTAGCTCAAGTAGGTCTGGGCATCAGCCTTCCTTTCATTCTGCTTCCCTAAATTATTCATATTATTGTAACATCAAAGAGACTCCTCTGACTGATTCAGCTGGAACCACTGTCTACTAGAGATAGCTTCCTTGCAAGTCTCCAGACAAGAAAGTGTGTGTGTGCGGGGCGGGGGGGAAGAGTGTAACACACACTCACCTTGTTAATGACTATCCAGGTACAAATGCTATCACTGTAAATAACCCTTATGGAATCCTTATGATAGCTTTTTTGTTTAATGCTTTCTATGGCGAGTTTATCATCAAGTATTTGCATATCAATAATTCATATCATGCATTTTCCCTAACCAACATGATCCTGCAAATCATGGTGCACAGAACTCGGCATTGCTGTCCACAAAAATATTCACAAATTAGTTGTTCTTCCTATGTGATCAGCTGTCCTGAAAATACATTCAGGGTTCCAAACAACTCGATGTTTGTTTTAAATGAACTTATGCATATTCAGAATCTGTCTTGAATTCCAACTTGCCACTGTAAAACAAGAGGAATGTGAGATATAAACCCTAAGGCAATATATGCAAAGGATTAATCATACTGCAGCCTTATTGGGCACTGAATGTCACCATGGCTTTACACAAATATTGTGCCACTGAGAGTGCAATTATCAGGCTGCAGATAAAGCGAGACATAAAAAGAGAAATCTCACATTTGGCAGCACGTTGTCAAACATGCCCTATTAGGGGATGGAAATAAAATGTTTATGAACTAATTTATTCAGAACCTGTTTGCAAGTTTCTATCATTAGCATTGTTCGATCCCAGAAAAGGTTAGATTGATTTGAATAAGAAAGACGCGAAGCCTCAAAGACTACATCAAAAATATTACCTGCAGTCAAATCAAATAAATTCATTGTTTTCTAGTGGCCATAAGAAACTCATTGTTTCTCTGCTGATATCATTCAAATAACTATTGTGTGTACTACCTCCCTGTCTTTCTTCGTGTCATAAATAATAGTACTGCCAGATAATGCATGGGGTTTGGTTTGGTTTTTTAAATCAATGTTTATGCTTATGATCACAATGTCATCAACCTAAACCTAAAGACCTTGCAAAGCTGCACAACATAGGAATGAAAAACTAGGATGACTATAAAGAATATACCAGCTGAAAGGTATTACTGCCCATATTTGACAGAAGCTGTTGGAAGACATCAGACTTAGTAACATCAAGTAATAAAAAAAAAAGTGCCTAAAACAGCTGCTGAAGTTTAAAGTCATAATGTCGACAGCCACAGAGATGCAAGTCTGGATAATAATAGAAGTAATATACATTTGAACATCCTCTATAAACTGCATCTGACCTCTTTATGAAAAATAAAATGGAGAAGCTAATACTCCCAGTTTAAGTGACAGTCCATTACTTTTGAAAAAGCAATCATGCCTCCCTCACGTAATTAAAGTTTCTTTCATCTCCCTGAGTCTGCACAGTTGCCACTATGTACATCTGATGCTAAGGAAACAGAGCAGGTTTTAAACCATAAGGGATGCAGGACTAGAGCTACCCAGCAGCACCAGAAAATATGTTCATTTTACAGGTTATTAAATTAATTATATTCCAGGAAGGATAAGGACACTTTGAGGCTGATCCTGCTCTCACTTGTGCTGGTTTTACACAAAGTGTAACTCCCCTGGAGTCAATGGAGATAAACAAGTGTAAAATCAGCACAAGTGAGATCTGAAAGAAGTGCACCTCTGATCGCAGAGGTGCAGGAACACGTGGCAATAGAATGGGGTATGGTGTCAGGGATGGGCACTCAGAACAATAGATGTTTAGGCTAAAGTCTGCTCTCAGTTACTGCAATGTAAGTTGACTTCCATGGCATTACTCCGCATTTACACTGGTGTAAATCAGAACAGAATTAGTCACTAGCATATGAAGGAGCAATAAAACTTTACCAGTATGCTGAGTGAGAAGCAAGCCAATTAGTAGGGAAGATATCCCTAATAAAGCAAAAGCCTTCAATACATTTGAGTAGGGATGTATCATATCTCCCAATTTCTCTTTGCAAGTATTTGCATAAGAAAATAGTTTACACAAGAATTTCTGAAATTGATGCAGGGTTAAAATTTCACCATTTCTACCAATGAACAGCCATTGGAGAATTTCTATTCTGGGTAAACTTCATAATTTGATCTAGAGAGATTTGCTGCCATTTTCTGCCTTTCTTCAGAAAAATAGCTGCTCTGTTGGCAAAAACACTACCTTTTATTGTTCTGCCAATTTGCAAAATATTTATTGAGACCAGAACACAGATTCTTACCATGAAAGAAATGTTTTTCTTGTATGCAATGTAGCTGTGGCATGTTGGTTCCAGAATACTAGAAAGACAAGGTGTGTGAGGTAATATCTTTTATTGGACCAACTTCTGTTGATGAGGGAAACAACAGAAGTTGGTCCAATAAAAGATATTACCTCACATACCTTGTCTCTCTATTTTTTTTCTTGGTGATTAACTTTTTCCTCTGAAGGGGCAGCTCATTGTATTTTTGAGGTCTCCCATTCTTCACTTTCAAAATGTTGATATCTCATGTGAAAAAATATTAACAGTTTAATTTGAGCCCAAATGGAAACCAGACACATGCAATTTTATTTCCAGAGGGTTCAGACTCACTTTTGAAGGCCATTGTAGCACTCAAATTTCTTTCACAGCAGATTAAACACAGAACATCATGGTGACACAGTAATCACTGCTAGATCATTTAAAAGTATATTTCAAATACTGAAAAATACTGTCTTTTTAGATACTCTGTTCTAATTGCAACAGGCTACTTTTATTCCAGGCTCCAGCCCCCATAGCTATTGAGTAATAAGCCAGATATGTGCTATTACATTCCACTCAGATCACACAACTCCCATTGCAGTGAGTTATCAGGTAGAAAAGAGCCCTCAGTGGTGGGGACTATTGCTTAAACAGGACATACATTATCTCCAAAGCAGAAATGATTTCCCAGGATACCTAGTGAAAATTGACGAACTGCATTATCTTCTAGCTCACTGACATGCTCCTCCACTCAAAAGAGTAGTAAATGGATATGGTCAGGAAGTTTGGCATTGGAAATGAAGTTCCAAAAGCAATTTGAGACTAAAGAGAAAAATCAGAAGCCTGAGGAAGAGAGAATTATATAAGTATAGCAATGAAAGGGACAAGCGGAGAGAGACTGTTAGTTATTAGGGAAAGATATTGGGATCTGCAGATAAGAAATTAGAACTAGATAAAGATATTAGAAAGCATACTGCTTCCAACAGAAGGATATTTTTATGGAAAGTAGGCTTGAGAAATGTTTACCTGTTTTTTCCAGAGGCTACTTGATTTGTTGTCTAGTAAGTGTGGGTTAGGGAGGGGCAGGGCCGGCTCTAGGGTTTTTGCCGCCACAAGCAAAATCCCCGCCCCCTTTTTTTTTGGCTTTTACAAGTTTGCACTTTGCAATGGTTTTTTTGTTTTGTTTTGTTTTGTTTGACTGCCGCCCCTGGAAATGTGCCACCCCAAGCACATGCTTGCTTTGCTGGTGCCTAGAGCCGGTCCTGGGGAGGGGAGGAAAAGAGGAGACAAATCTTAAGTATTTTCTGCTGTAATAACTCCTGTTTGAGACCCAACAGCACCATTTTTATTGGCATGCTACTATGGAATCTCTCACTGGACATTTTATGTGGCCTTTGATTATTTGACAGCTTGAGTTTTCAGTAAATGTGATGGCTTTCCCTTACTTCCTGAGTGGTTGGCATACTAAGCCTTCCTTTGCAGAATACCCTTCCCTATATTACCTGTTCTTCATATACAAAGGGGTTCCAGCTCACCTAATATTCTACACAGAGTTTAGATATTTATTCTCGGCCTGCACCTGCAAGAACCCTATTCCTGAAATTCCCACTATCTTGAAATGTGGGTAAGCCATTTGTTGAAGAATTGGGACTTACGATAGAAGACCTTCCATCCTTTTTTAAACAATTTTTACAACACTGGTCTCTTCCAAACAGCAAGGCAAAATGATGCTTAGAAAGATGGTCATAGTCAATTATTTATACACTATGATTAATGAATGTACATGGGTAAAACTTTAAGCAGGTGAGTAATCCTGTTGACTTCAATGGACTACTCAAGCACTTAAAATTACATAAAAGTGTAGAAATTACATAAAAGTGTAGGTACCTGCTGAATCAAGACCTTTACAACTAGTGCTTATATGCACTTAAACATACGTGCTAGACAAAGTCAGATTCGTGTACTGCAAAATGTAAACAGAGGAAAGTGAAAGTGTGTGTGTCTGTAGGAACACAGGCCCCATCCTGAAAGCTCTTCACCTGTGGAACTTCAGCTGTACTCAGTGCAAGTTCTTGACACAGAGCGCTTGCAACATTAGTATAAATAATGGCAGCATGCTATAAGCCACATCAATAAAACTCAGTGTGGAATGTTAGAAGAGATGGAATTCTATTATTAATCAGGATAAGCCAAATGGGTTAAAGCTCATTTATGCCATTTCCATATTCTCTGTTAAAATGCTGTTTTTTAAAAAAAAAGGTGAAAGAAAATCTTTCACACTGTGCACCCTTTTCTTTTCTGCAGGTATGAAGATTGCAAGAGAGAATTAGGTCACAAATTAAATGTCATTTTTTAAAAACTGTGCCTAAAATTAATGGTTTGAAACAATCTACCCAGTTTAACTGAAATTTAGTTATTTTTGGATGGTGTGTGAATTACTAATGTATAATACAGAATTCACCTCATAATGCTTAACATCACCAGAATTACCCCCTCTTTCTTTTAAGGTCTTCTCATACTTAATTATGATATATAAAAGAAAAATGACTTTCCATTTAGTATTCCCCCTCAAATTAAAATGTAGGGACATAGACACAGCACATTAACTACTAATTGTCAGCTTTTAAACTCAGACATAAGGTGCACATATACACATTTTGAAAATTCCACTAATGCAATGGTGAATATACCTATGGTAAGAAGTGTGGAGTTGATAAATGTACAAAAAGCAGTTACTTACACCTTAGTGAGACAAAGGCTACAATTCTCATTGACTTCAGTAGCAGCAGGATCAGACCCATCTGAGTTGGCTAGACTCAGCCCTCCTGCACATGGAGCACAACTGTTAACATCACTGGAAGTTGCACCCCCTTTGGCTAGATCTCAGTTTGGTCTCCACTCTATACTCACTCTCTGCTCTCTCCTCATCTTTCTGATTTCTGCTGCTAGACCATGAGCAGTGTAATACTATATGAACAAAGGGCTTGATTTTCCTCTCAGTGATTTTACTGTGCAACTCTTAAATTACACTGGTATACATGGGAAGAGAATCAGGTCCAAGAGTTTTTATACTGTGTAGCCTGTTAACAGACTTGGTGAAGGTGAGTCCACCAGTTCCAACAGCATTATTGTAGTTCTGCACTATAAGGCTCTGATCCTGTAAGCTGATCTGCCTAGACAGACCTTTTGATAGGGCTCCATATATCCATAAGGGTCTACCTAACACAGATCCAGGACTAAATATCTTACAATGGTGGGTGTCATTTTAGATATTTCTTTTAAACACAATTGAGGTAATGATAAAGTTAAATATTTATTGGCTTCTCTGAGTGGGCACAGTCCTGTGGAGAGAACTAAGTATTAGCGGCAAAGGCAAGCTGGGATATTTTGTTCATGGGCACTGTGGCAGTCAGCATGGCAACAAAGAGGAATTGAGGACACTTGCCTTTTTGGTAGCTTTCCTAACTCAATGTCTAGGGGGTAGTAAAGATTTTGTTTGCTTTTTAATGTGGCAATAGAAATCACTGCAGATGGGACCTAACAAATGTATCATGATGTCAAAATGAATTTAGTCATTCCTATACTTGCTGAATCTCAGTAAACAACATGTAATGCATTAATGTCATTTTATCTTTCCAAAGGATCCATCTGGCATTGACTCTTTAGTAAAGACATTTAGAAGTACATTTATATATATTTTGTAGGATGCTAGCACTCTTTTTATGGGACCAAATTTTCCAGATACCGTCAAGATATAGAGCACTACCTTTTCATGGCAAGGAGCCTCAAGATACCCCACAGAAGATATACAAAAATAAATTGTAATCTGTGATGCCAAGCTAACAATTAAAAGCAGAAGAGAAAAAGAGAAGTGTTATTGGATTTGATTTTAAAAGAGTTGCAGCAAATGTAAGAAGGAGAGCAGATATTGGGATTCATCCAATTTAAAATAATCCTTGTTTAGGACTTCATCTGCAGACAACTATGCACAGATATACAGGCTCCAATTCAACAAAGCACCTATATACATAAAATCAACGCAACCTAAGCACATGCTTAAGTGCTTTGCTGAATCAAGACCGTGATTACTTCCACACAGGGCTGGATTAACTCTCCTGTGGGCCCGGGGCCATTAGATTGTGTGGGGCCTCTGTATACAAGTCTTTTTCCTGGGAGGGAGTTTGATGCAGGGATGGTACTGGGGGCAGGGGCAGTGCGCAGAGCCACCTCCCCACCACCCAGGGCCACAGAGACGTGCTAGCAGCCAGCCGCTTCTGGGAGCGGTGTGGGGCCACGGCATGTAGGCAGCCTGCCTGAGCACCCTGCGGGACTTTTAGCGGCCCGGAGTTGGAGATCACTGCCTGTGATTTATTTTTGTGGGGCCCCCCTTGAGCCGGGGCTCTGGACTGCAGCCCCTAAAGCCCCTGCATTAATCCATCCCTGCTTCTGGAGGGGAGTTCTTTACAGAACACCTAACATCATGACAAAAAAAACAAAACACATATATATTCCTGACCAGGACCTGGGAAAAACTGTAGAAGATACCACGCCAAAGGAAGCTAAGCCAAATTTTACAATAAATCCAGTGCATGCTAGAACAGAGCTTTGGACTAAATCCTGGATACTATGCAAAGGCCAACTAAAATGGGCTAAGAACAAAGAAATTCTCCAAAGGCTGGAGAAAATGGAATTCTCTCCCTGAGGCTGCTGAGCAATAGTGGTGCCACACAGCAGTCATTGTAGAAACCCTGGGACTGCAGTAGACAGTCTGCAGACAAAATCATTCAAACTCAGTAACCAAGACTGATTTTGAGTACTTTTTCTAGTCTGAATCTGATCAGTTTATACAGGACTCATGGGTACAAGGCATATGATTAAACAAAGTTCTACATAGTACAATTTAAAGTAAAGGTATACTATGTTTGGGGAAGCCCTGTTTGACCACCATCTATAGAACGGTCCTCCACTGTCAGGAGAGAAGGAGAAGTCCAATGTCTTATTGTAAATAAGTGATGTGTCAGACAATGAATCCTACTTAGTCTACGTTGTCAACAAGACACAAAGGGCCAGATCTGCAGCTGAGGTAAGTCAGTGTATCTCGATTGGCTTCAATGAAGCTCTGGCGAGTTTTAGCCAGATCCTTGGCTGCTGTAAAAGAGCAGTATTGATACTCTGTTCTCTGTTGATTGGCTGTTTGCTCCAACACTTCCCCTCCCTCATAATCACTTCCCCTCTGCTTCGCTCCACACCTGTCCCGTCTACTCCCCCCATCCGCCTTCCCTTCCATTTGTATTTCACTTTAGCTGATCCCTTCCTAAGTAACCCGTCCCCCAAAATGAAATAAATCATGGAACTAACATGCCATTTGCTGCCATCACATTGTTCACACTGCTTGTGTGTTCTGTCTCTTCTCTTACAATCTAAATAGACAAGTCAGACACAGGGTCGTTTCTTCAGGGCAGGGACTGTCTGCTACTCTGTTTATACAGTGCCTAGCACAATGGGTCCCATTCTTGCTTGATCCTTAAGCACTAACGCAATAAAAGCATGATTAATAAACTATTATATTCACAAAGAGCCTGTCATTTAAAAGCAAAGCACTATATAAAAATTTATCCATATAAGAATCATTTATTCATCAGTGAAATTAAGCGAGGCAGCACTCCTCATAGAAGATAACAGAAAATTAGTGCTCAGCAATGTAGCTCAACTATCTCCAGGAGCCCATGTTGTGATCACTTAGCTTCTGCATTCTGCTTATAAAGTGTCCTGGTGATCTCTGAAGTTTCCACATGTTTGAGCAAAATCTTTTAAAATGTTCTCTTTGTTTTATAATTTTGAGTAACAAACAGCGCTCCTTTCAGGTAAAGCCACATCTCCAGCATTTTTCTAATTAGGTTTTGAGTCACTGTGAATCACAACTTTCCCATGAAATTCTTGAAAAGTTTTGATATCAACTGTTTAAATAATTTAACTAAACTTTAATACTCAACTATGTTTCTATAGGCCAAAATGTGAGTGCATATCTAACCTGTCTCCATTACAGCTTTTCTCAGCCCCTACACAGAATGGACAAAATAGCAGCTGTAATTGTGGGACTATAAAACATTGACAGAGTTCACTAGCTTGTTAGTAATTTTACCTAGCTAATGATATAGTTGGGAGAAGTGGATGTAAACTGGCATAGCTCCACTGCCAGTTTACACCAGATGAGGAGGTGGCCCAACAGTTATGAGTTTACCAGAAAAATCTAACTTTCTATATTATTGAAAGATAATGGGTTTTTTCTTCAATATTAATACAGTTGATCATGCTTTTCTGTTTTACCACAGAGATATAAAAATAACATGTGCAATGACAAGAGTAAGTTACTGTAGAACAGAGCTATTTGCATAAATAAGTAGTCTGACTAATTTTTCCCGTAACAAGCAAAATAATTTGTGGTATTACACTCTGACACATGTCTTCTTATCAACCCCACCCCCAACTACCAGCCCCTGTTGCAACAGATTAGAGAAATTAATCTTCTGACCTCAAAGCTCAATTTTCTCTCAGATGAGAGGAAAGGATGGTAGCGCTCTCAGGTGAGGAAGCGCTACATTCTGCCCAATCCTTCTAGTAAGATGCCAGTTATTGGTAATTGCTGTACTATTACCACTTTCACATCACATCCCTGAGGTAAAATAAGTGATAACTGTACGCATTGAACTATCTCAGTAGTCCTGGAGAGTTAGACTCTCCTCCATGAACACTTACTTAATTCACAGGGTCTAATCATCTTCTCACTTAAATCAATTTAAATCAGGAATTAAATCCACTAAATCAAAGGAGAATTGGGCCCTCAGACTGCAGTTCAGATTTCAAGATTGTATGCTGCCAAAAATCTACAGCAAGCAATATTCTGTGACTTTTTTTCATTTTGAAAGAGGACTATAGAACATGTTGTATCTGTACTAGGTTTCATTTGTTACTCAAATTTATATGGATCCATAGCTGAAAGTCTCCCATTAATCTCTCCAACACATAATGCCTCTTTTGGCAGGTGACATTCAATTTGTCTCTTGTGAAGTTCTTTTCAACATTGCTGCATTTTCTCCTATCCAATAATTCAACAGTTTCCCCAACTTGTATTATTTAGAATGTTCTGTGAAGTGGCAGGAGACAGTCTATCTAAATCCAATACAGCCTGAAACGGGAAATGCTGAAGGGAGAGGAATCATTTTATGTCTCTTACACCACCAGTTCTTCCTTGTGTATGGCAGTGGGAGAAGTTTCACCTAAAGGGAAAGCTCAGGTTGCCAGATAAAAAATTTGATGCTGAAGTGGTTTAGTTTTGAAACACACAGAACTGCAGGGATACAAAGTTGCCAACACACTCAGAATTTGTCTTTCAGAGATAAACTATATTAGAAACTCTAGTTAGAGAGATATGATTGACCTGAAAATACTTATTTTATTTGTGTATTTGACAACTTTTTGTATTTAATCACTTTCACTATCTCCCTGCATGTTCAGTCAGTTTCTCCCTTGCTTATCCCTCATAAAATACTGAAAGGAACAGAAAAAACACATTTTTTAAATTTCAGGACATTTTCATAAAGCACCCTTTTAACCACATTGACTAAATTCAGAAAACTATTTAAAAGAAAAAGAAAGAAGCTGACATCTTTAAAAGTTTCAGCCTACTTCCCTTCAGAATAAGAATAATGTTGATACACATGTTGGCTGGAGTCACTGCCTAGGATCCACTGGTAATAGCCCACATGACCCATGCAACGAGTCCCATGTAATACTAGTGGATACAGTCCAGAGGGTGGGCAAAGTAGTACAAACCATAACCCCATTCCACCACGGACTTCAGTACTAGATGGTACAATCCAAGAAGTGAGTAGGGGTGTACAGGTCAGTCATCACTAATATCAGTCTTGTAAATTCTTAAAGCAGTTCACTTGACAGAACCCCCAACAAAGGATAGTGGTTATTCTACCTTCCTTGCTCAGGAATCCTTCCTCAGGTGCAGCAGACTCCTTCTCTCCAAAAGAGCCTAGTCAAATCCATTGCTGAGAGCACTACGTTCACGGAGAGAGAAAGGCTAGGCATATAAAGGAGAGTCGCAACTTAAATCTTTAGAAGGTAAAGGCAAAGTTAGACATCCAAAAGAATGATCTGATTTTTAAAAGCTACTGAGCAACCACAATACCTCTGAGTTCAGTGAAGTTTGGGGGCCACTTCAAAACTGTTTAATTACTGTGCCTTCTTTGTGGCAGATATGGCTAATTAGACTCTGCCCCATATACACAGGTGGTAGGAGCAGCTCTCTGCAGAGGGAGATAGGACTTGGGACAGGTATTTTCTTAGGGAAGGAACCATAGGCGCAAGCAGGGCTGGAATTCATGTGTTAAGAATTAGCTTTTTGCTAATAAAAACAGAACTTATCTGACTTCACAAGTGTATAGCTTTTTGATTGGACCAGTTTACAAAGTCCCACAAATAGTAAAACTGTGACCCAGATGGAGTCTGCTATCTTCTTCCTCCATCAGTCAGTATACAAAGAGTGGAAACATTCACTATACACTGCAGAACCAACCGATTGAATTCCCCAAGAGCAATAAGAAACATTTCTGCAGAACTATGTGCAGAAGAAAAATTTTATGTTTTACTATAAACAAAGTGCAACCATATACTTTGTGTCAAGTTATTAAACAAGAAACCAAAAGTAAAGAGTCTCGATGAAAGAGCACAGTGCAGCATGCCGAAAGGAAAGGCATTTCAGTTGTATACTTTATGCACCTCAGATTCAGGCGGAAAGAAGTTACAAACAGGGTGCTATAAATTATTAATTCAACACAGCATTTTGCAGGACAAAATTCACTTGCAAAAAATATATATAATGGAAAGCAAATCTAATCAGAATAGGAAATCAGAGACTAGTGATTCAAGAGATAGGTAGCAAGGAATTGATCATCCGGGAAACAATTTTTTCCGTTACATTTATAGAAGGCCTTGTTTTGACATCACAGGAGAAAACACTGATATTTCTACAATTTTCATAAAGTGGACTTCTGGACAAGAGGAATAATTTTACAGTAATGTAGCCATTGTCTCACTGCTGCATAACAGATCGCTACCTTACAGATTGGAAAATATGCCCGTAAAATTGTGTTACAAATACTTTTTACAGGAGGAAGGGATTTAAATGTCTGAAAAATTAGCACTTTACTTGAAACTTAATGTTTGTGTTTTACCTGGATTTAAACAGCCTCATGGAACCACGTGATCTGCATCTCTCTCCACATAGGGTGAGAGAGTTGGAATGACATACTTTGACCAAACAAGGTTAATTAGATAATTGTAACA
Source organism: Macrochelys suwanniensis (assembly GCA_033296515.1). Classification (NCBI taxonomy): domain Eukaryota; kingdom Metazoa; phylum Chordata; order Testudines; family Chelydridae; genus Macrochelys; species Macrochelys suwanniensis. The sequence goes on from CM065779.1 coordinate 83,876,620, forward strand.
GAGAACACTGAGTTTCTACCCTGGTCAGATGATTATTACTGGAATTGAATGTATTAGCATTTAAACAAAATCAGCACAGAGCAAGCTGCAGGAAAAGCCATTAGAAATTTGTCTCAGCTGATGGCTAATTAGCATAGGGTGCTTTCCGTTACTTTTGAGCTACAGCTGTTAGAATGTACATTCCTTGTCATTTCAGCTGGTCTACAGAATAGCAGTTTCATATTCTGCAGTCTGGTATTCCTCATCTGCTGATACACTGAGTTTGAGAGAGATCAAGCACAGACGTATTAAACTTGAATTGACATAGATAAGCTAACAAGCTCTATCATATTTTTTTCTGAAAAATCAATCCGAATCTTATCAGAATACAACTGCATTTTGTTTGATTCCAGTTGTGTACAGAAGGTGTGTGTGCAGGTGCTAGGACTAGACACATCTCTGTTTATGCTGGCAAGCATACCAACAGGAACTTGACAGCAGCACCCACCACATTATCTCCTGCTGCTGCTGTCACACACCATTAGGACCAAATCCTAAAGGGACAAAGTGCTGACTATGATGTGAGTTGTGACTCATGGTGAACATGAAATGGTTCTCCCAGGAGTCACCAGATGCTACTATATAGTGTCTGACATTTGTGTCTCATCATAGTGAGTCAGCCAGAGAACCTCTTGGTACAAAAGCAATGCATTTTAAACTGAACACATTTTCCAAATGCTTCAGAGGACACTCAAACATTGACTACTGAGTAGGAACAGTTCCCAAGATACACATCTTTGCAATTCACAAGTAGTCTCCTCTTACAGAAACTATATTATGGCATATTTTTTTATAAAAGTATTGACTGGAAGACTGATGCCTTTGAGTGCTCTAATTCATATACTGTGTTATTTATAGATCCAAAATTGACTGTTTTTCTCTTGAAAAGTAGGTCTGTTGCCTTCACTTTATTTATTTCAGCAAAGTTCTAACAGATACATGTTGCCTTGGAATCTATACTCTACTCTTTTAATGTTGTGAGTAATTAATATTAACTCCTTCTGCACCTCACAATGTGCATCTGACATCAAGGAGTTCCTTTCTTCTTGTGACAAGCACTGTATTTCTGCCACTCTGCTCTGCTACAATTACACAGAAAAAGAATAGCTTACTTTTAAAAGGTCTGGCACGGGCAGTGGGACAATACGGAGCAATGGTCCAGAACAAGACCATTTTGTTACCTTGGTTAAAAGATATTGCTGTAGGTGTACAAGAATGGTCTTAAATTTGAGCTGGTTAAACAAAATTTGTAAATAATTTGACTAATTTTCCCATCATTGTTGAATTTATTCACGAATACATTTTCCACTGTTAATCAGCTCTGAAAGCAGTCAAATAATATTCATTAAACAAATTATTTGGCTCTTCTATTTGACCAGCCTTCACCTTACTATCTGGAGCTAAAAGGTAGAAATGTGCTGGCTGAAGTGTTTGCTGGAATTTCAAGGGCCATCAAGCATAGCAGCACTGCATCATTTTCCAGGTCTAGGCCCTGACAGGTCAAGCTAGTACTGTATTTTATTATTTGCTATTACAACATCTTTACATTTGACTTCTAGCTTGCAACTGTGAAATGTGGTATGTATCAAGATGTACTAGAGTGACATTTAGTACAGGAGAAACAACATGTGACTCAATGCAATAGTTTAATTGCTACTTAAAAGATATGCCAACTTTTAAGTAGGTTTAACTAATAGTTGCTTGCAAGTAGTAAGTGCTCTGCCTGTGGATAACAGCAGAGAGCAGGTATTACAACCAGTCTTCCCAGAACAATATGATGCCAACTATGATCATTTAGGAGAAATTTATGAAGTACACTGGACCTCTTGGCTGATTGTAGAAGGCATGGAAGTTGTCTTTATTTTGTAAAGCGGTATTCAGGTATACAATGTTATGCCCACTGTTTAATGGGTTAAATAACAGCTATGAGCCAACTCCTGACTTAGAGTGTGCTCCCATTCAGTCAATAAACTAAATCCAATGGCCCTTAATACGTTTTTACTTCAGTGGGAATTTGCCTGAGTAAATGAGTAGCTAAAAATTCAGGATTTTATCTATTGTGCATAACCACCCGACACAAACACAAAGTTCAAAGCTTAGAACCCACAGCAATGTGTCAAATGTCCAGGAAGTATTAGGATTGACTGGAGACTGACTTGAAGTGCCATACCCAAAGTTGTTTCACAGTTTTGATTCAGTGCGTGTTTGAGTAACCACAGAATAAAACATAGAGTAAATTTGGCTTAAGACTATTTCACTGTATGGGACACCTTGCCATGCTGAACAAATTGCTTTCATTGGAACTCCATAGCATGAAAATATTGCTCAAGTTATTCCATTATCTTAAAGATGCTGGTGAAAAGATAACTTAACTATCACTTTCATTTTTCCCCCTCAGAGAGAGATAGTTGCACTACAGATTTTCCTTCTCAGCTGATGCTCATAATACAAAAGGTCAAGTATTTTATTTGCAGACTCCTCAAAGAATGTGATTATTTTTCAGCTGTACAGGATATGACTACAGTACAATTATTGTACTAGATTCTACAAATGCTTTCTGAAAGATCTACTACATATTAACAAAAGGTGTTACTAGTAACACTTCCTTGCTATTCACAGCATTATACATTTAACTCTTCTACACAAAAGTATGGCTATTCCAAAGATATTTAATTCCCAATCTAAAATATTGTAACAAATCCATGGCCTCTTAACACTTTGTGATTATCACTATTCTGAGCACCACAGAGGACTTCATAGCCAAATAGTAAGAATAGAACTCAACTCCTCCTACTCCAGAAACAGATACCTTTACCTACTTGAGCTAAAAGAGAATCTTTATTAGCTATCATAGTTCAATGACTATGACACAAAGTTGAGCAGTTTAGATTATATCCAATTGATGTAGCAGTACACGCGCGCAGTAACACACGTTAGATATGGATGAAACTTGGCCCAATGAGAGTCAATAGAAGTTTTGCCAATTATTTCAATGGGACAGGATTTCATCTATACTCTTCTATCATGGCAAAGCCAGGTTCACAGGAGTTTAAATTTTGCACCTAACACCAATGTAATAAATCCCTGGACATCTAGGATTCTATTTTAAACTATGCTGTGAGTCATAGCCACTCAGAATGCAAGGGCTAGCAGGGTTGGGAGGGAGCACATTTCTACCACTTGAGCTAAAAGAGAATCTCTGCTAGCAGTATTAGGCCTATGACACACAATTGAGCAGTTCTGATTCCATCTACTAGAGGGCAATGATATGTGCCCATGTGAATATATACAGAGAGAGAATACTTCGTTAATTATATTACATAAATAATTCCAATTTTCAGAAAACAAATGGTATTCCTTAAGGATGTAAATCAAAAATACTTCAATATGAGAGCAGCAAAACCCTCATTATTAATATGAGCATAACAAACCCATGCAATTTAATTAAGTCACTGATGCACACTCCTAGGTAAACATGGAAAAAAGCAGCAGAGGAAATATAAGTGAGAAGTCTATGATCATAGAATTTTCAAGCTGTTAACTTTTCCAACTAGCGAGCTCAGGAGATTTGTTTATATTTTAGATATTTCTCTTGTCAGCTAACATTTGAAAACATATGTACCCTGATGAATCAATTCATTGCATTAGTCTATGGCAAGACATTTTGCCAACAGACTCTGATCTAGCCTTCCATAATTTGTTAAATTCATATAACCTGAAGAAATCTAACTAACTCTACACATTCTTTCATTGGTCATAAGTTTGTGTCCTAACATACTGTACAGCATATTTAAGGGAAATCAAGCTACAAGCATTACAGCACACACAAATGTTAACAAGTCAACAGGATAACATTTTCTAACTTCTCTAATCAAAATTGAAGGCTATCTGCTCATTACAAAATAACGAACTGTATCTGCCTCCCAAGAGATAGTCACGAAATGACAAAAGATCGGTGATTACTTCCCCCAAGATAAGAGCTAAGTTTCTGTTTAGTTTCCAGGGGGCGGGGAGGAAAGCGGACTAGTTGGTTAGTTTATATGTTTATTTTCTTCTCTCTCCTCTCTGTTTTCCAAATCCTTCTCTCGCTCTTCTTCCTTGTGTCTTTAGTTGCATCTTTGGAAAGTGAAGTTGAAGAAATGAATTTTACACTTAAGTTAGAGGACAGTGAAATTCTACTCTGGTAAGGCGTTCCAGAGAGTTGGTTGTGTTTTTGAGATGGCCACGTATCCTACTCTCTCAGGCTTCACCCTTGAAGTCACCAGCTTATGATAGAGTGTACAGACTTCATATTGGAGAGGAAGGCACTCCACCCTGCCACATCTGCAATGGATGCACAGGCCGGATGAGGAGCTTTAGAGGGGGATCAGAGTAGCTCAGAGTAGGTGACAGAGGAAGTGATCCGACCTATGCTCTGAGCTCCTGCTGCCTGAGCCTTGGCAGGAGTGACCTGACCAAGCCCACAAATAAGGTACCTATGACTCTCTCCAGGTCAGAAACTTTGTCCTGGTGGTTAATTTTGTACTTTGCCCTGTGGGAAGAGGGGATTGGTAGGATATGATTCAGGGAGGCAGCCACATAGCAGCTGGGGTACAGGGCTTGGCTGTCTAACACTGGGCCCTGAATTGGACCCTGGTGGAGAGGCCAGGCTCCCTTGCCAATGCCTAAAGAAATACAACCATGGAGGTCTATCCCTTGGCGGGGAAGCTAGTTAGAGGGAGACCCTGACGATACAAGGGCCTGAGCTATGAGACACTAATCCAAGAAGAAAGCCCTGAATCCCTTGCTTAATCCCAAAGACCTCCCTGTTATTGGACTCCTTAATTCATGTCTACATGAACTCCCACAGAAGGGGTAGACATGAAAATGTGACCTCAGTGGAGACCACTGCAGGGCAAAGCGGTAGCAAAAACGGGGAACATCCAGGAGGAAGTCAGCATGACACACCCTTTCCTGACCATGTAGGCAGCACTGACAGTGAGTGTTCCCCTTCATACAGCTTCATAATTCCTGAGGAACACTGCTGTCAAGGGAGGTTGTAGTCAAAGACGCTAAGGTAACTTGTACCAATTACATGAAAACTAACAATGAGGCTTTAGATTTGTCCTGGCATTTTATGAGGAGTCAAAATAGTGAGCAGAGTAGCCAGGTAATGTGTTCTCACTGGTAATGGCTGCTAATGAGGTTGGATGCTACATTGTGTATTAACAAACTTTTCTAATGCTGGGGCACAGGTACCCAGGTATATGGATTGATTCCGCATGGTACTGAGTAATCCAGCAAAGCGCTTCCACATGAGTTTAATTTAATGTGTGTAGTTCCATTGACATCAGTTGCACTACTCACCTGCTTAAAGATAAGCAGGTGCTTAAGTGCTTAGCCAGTACTGATCATCTTGCGTGATTAAGCCTACAGTGAGAAGGCAGAGATAGTGAAGGCATGGATCATCATGGCTGGGTCCACAACTGACAGAGTACTGTACAGTATTCTGGCTCATTGTAGATGGAATAAGTTGGCTTCTGCTCCTGTTACTGTGTTCCTAAGAGCAGTAAGAAGACAAGGAGGGCCTAATCAGCCAACCAATTGGACAAACTGGGGTAGACTCCTTTTACAGAGCCTATAAGGTGTAGTCCTTCAAAGCGTTCCTCTTTTCCTACCAGCATCTCTTCTGTTTTGGCTGGGTTTAGCTTCAGTCAGATGTCTTTCAGGGAGGTACAGATCTTGGTCAGGCAGAAAAATAGTTAGGAGATGGTGCTATTTGCAGAAGTAAAGGAGGTGTGCAATTAGGTATCATCTACATATTGCTGAGATTTGAGACTACAGCATTGCCCAGTTTCTCTCAGTGACTTTACATATATATTAAAAAGTATGAGAGTAAAGACTTGTGGAACCACCACAGGGGAGTGCTCTGTAGGCAGAGAAGAAATTGCCCATTGACAGATTCTGAAAGACTCCTGAAAGGAAGGAATAGAGCCACTTCAGAGCTTTCTCATCATTAATCATTAATGATCTGGAAGATGTCATGGACTGCACCCTCAGCAAGTTTGTAGATGACACTAAAATAGGAGCAATGGTAGATACGCTGGAAGGTAGGGATGGGATAGGATACAGAGGGACCTAGACAAATTAGAGTATTGGGCCAAAAGAAATTGATGAGGTTCAACAAGGACAAGTGCAGAGTCCTGCACTTAGGACTGAAGAATCCCATGCACTTCTACAGACTAGGGACCGAGTGGCTAGGCAGCAGTTCTGCAGAAAAGGACCTAGGGGTTACAGTGGCCAAGAAGCTGGATATGAGTCAACAATGTGCCCTTGTTGCCAAGAAGGCTAATGGCATTTTGGGCTGTATAAGTAAGAGCATTGCCAGCAGATCGAGGGTGAGGCCTCATCTGGAGTACTGTGTCCAGCTTTGGGCCCCACACTACAAGAAGGATGTGGAAAAATAGGAAAGAGTGCCACCGAGGGCAACAAAAATGATTAGGGGGATGGAGCACGTGATTTATGAGGAGAGGCTGAGGGAACTGGGATTATTTAGTCTGCAGAAGAGAAGAATGAGGGGGGATGTGATAGCTGCTTTCAGCTACCTGAAAGGGGGTTCCAAGGAGGATGGATCTAGACCAGCGGTGTCCAATAGAAATTCAATGCTAGCCACACTTGTGGTTTTGAATTTTTCTTATTAGCCATACACCAATGCATTGCTCATGCATTAGCCACAATTCAATAGCCTATTTGCCACATGTGGCTAGTGGCGAACGTATTGGACACCGCTGAGACTGTTCTCAATGGTAGTAGATGACAGAACAAGGAGTAATGGTCTCAAGTTGCAGAGGGGGAGGTTTAGGTTGGATATTAGGAAAAATGTTTTCACTAGGAGGGTGGTGAAGCACTGGAATGGGTTACCTAGGGAGGTGTGGAATCTCCTTCCTTAGAGGTTTTAAGGTCAGGCTTGACAAAGCCCTGGCGGGGATGATTTAGTTGGGGATTGGTCCTGCTTTGAGCAGGGAGTTGAACTAGATGACTTCCTGAGGTCCCTTCTAACCCTGATATTCTATTATTCTGATCAGTCCTGCTGTGTCTCTGAAGCAAGAGAGTGAATAAGTTCTACTTATTTGGATATCACCTGGATCGCCTGGATCGATTGGACTTCAGCTGTCGTTAAGACTGTGCCGATCACAACACGTCTGCCATTCTTCTCGCACTCTTGCCTTTCTTCTCCATGTTCGTCGGAAACGTTTAACGATGTCATCTTCCCATCTTTTTGGAGGCCGACCGGGGGGTCTTTTCTGTTCTTGCGGGTACCACTCAGCAATGATTGCGGTCCACCTGTTATCCGTGAGCCATGCTGTGTGGCCCGCCCATCGCATCTTGTTATGTCTGCTTTCCACGACAATATCTTTCACACCGCTGCGTTCTCTGATGATTTCATTTGGTATACGATCCAGAAGGGAGATTCCCAACATAGCTCGTTCCATTGCCCTTTCAGCTACCAACAGCCGTTGCTCTTCTCTCTTCGTCAGTGCCCACATTTCACTGCCATACAGCATGGCTGGCAGCACTGCTGAATTGAAAATATTTTTATGTGTGGTCTTGTCAATTTTTCCTTTGAGGACGTCCTTGATGGAATTAAACGCACACCATCCTGCCCGAATCCTTCGCGAGAGTTCTCCGTTCAGGTCTTGGCGCATATTAACTTCTTGGCCCAAATATATGTACTGTTCCACTTCTTCGATGTCTTCTCCTGTTACCGTTATTTGGGCTTTTCGTAAGACGTCTGATCGCATATATTTCATTTTGCAGCGGTTCATTTTCAGGTCGACCTGACTACTTTTCTTGTCGAGTCTTCGTAGCATGCTCTGCAGTTGGTTGGTGCTTTCGGCAATTAGTACAATGTCGTCTGCAAATCTGAGATGAGATAATCTCTCTCCGTTTATGTTGACACCACTCCTCCAATTGATCTTGTTCATAACGATTTCGAGGCAGGCGGTGAATAGTTTCGGTGAAATTGTATCTCCTTGCTTTACGCCTTTCTCGATTGGGATGCGGAGGGGAGTTTCAAGGAGAGTAATGTCTGTTGTACATCCAGTATTCGCTTCCTTCAACAAACTAATGTACTGCGTGTTAATGCCCTGCTCTGCACGTGCCTTTAATATTGCGTTAAACTCAACGCTATCGAAGGCCTTTTCATAGTCAACAAAAGCAATTCACAGCGGGAGTTTCTATTCCCTCGCTCTTTCTAGGAGCTGGCTAAGGGTAAATATATGGTCGATTGTACTGAAATTTCTTCGAAACCCTGCCTGCTCTCTCGGCTGTTGTTCATCCAGACTCTGTGAAAGTTGATTCGTTATCACCTTTGTGAAGAGCTTGTAGATGTGAGAGAGCAGGCATATAGGGCGGTAGTTCTTAAGATTTTCTCGATCACCCTTCTTGTGCAGCAAGATGGTATTCGACTCCTTCCAGCTTGATGGTATTTTTCCTTCTTCAAGATATTGACTGAATCTTAAAGCGAGGGCCTTCCAAAGTTTTTCGCCTCCTGCATAAATCATTTCTGACGTTATTCCATCTTTGCCTGGAGCTTTTCCCTTCTTCATCTGGTGTAGTGCGCTTCGGACTTCGCTGACGATTATTGGGGGGACGCGTTCTTCTGACTCTTCGAGGGTTGGGAGGGGGACGTTGATTCTTGATTTGAACAGTTCTGTATAGAAGTCCTTGAAGACCTCCTCCATCCCTGCTCTGTCGATTACTGTCTCTCCATCCTTGTTCTTCAATGCTGTTACGCTCAATCTATACTGCGTCAATTCCCGCTTGCATGTCCTGAGGCTCTTGCGTGATTCAGCTGTTTTAAGGAGCTTTTCTTTCCGGAAGTTCTCGAAGTCATCCTTGAGTTTTCGCCGTATAAGCTTGCACAGAATGGAGTACTCGAGGTTGTTATCCGAGCTCCTTTTCATGTTTCTCCGCTTCTCCAACAAGCTTTTCGTTTCAATCGAGATTCTTCCCTTTGCCTTCTTCAGCTTTTTAATTTCAGCTGCTTTTATGCAACATCTCAACTTGTCAGCAAAGATACTATAGTCCTCATCACACTTTTCCATCTGGCTCCAGTCAAACCCAGAAATCGCTTTTTTCAGCTTTGCTTCATCGAATGTCTTCGGCTGCTGTTTCCTGTTTGCCATCTGTAACGCCTTCTTTTCCACCGCTTCGTCGAAAATCAGCTTCGCTCTAAGCAGGCGATGGTCACTGCCGGTGTTGAATGGCTGCACCACAGAGACGTCTTGAACGATGCGCCTTTTATTGACTAAAATATAGTCGATTTCATTCTTACTCTTTGCGTTTGGTGCGATCCATGTCCACCTTCTTGAGATCTTCTTTTTGTACCAGGTGTTTGCCAAGTACAGTTCCTTCATTTCTGCCATCGCTACCAGCCTTTCTCCTCTTTCATTCCTTTTGCCGCTGCCATATCTCCCTATGAACTTTTCGCCAGCTTTCCCTGGCCCGACCTTGGCGTTGAAATCTCCCATCGTGACAGTGTAAGTGGACTTTTCATAGAATCATAGAATCATAGAATCTCAGGGTTGGAAGGGACCTCAGGAGGTCATCTAGTCCAACCCCCTGCTCAAAGCAGGACCAAACCCAACTAAATCATCCCAGCCAGGGCTTTGTCAAGCCTGACCTTAAAAACCTCTAAGGATGGAGATTCCACCACCTCCCTAGGTAACCCATTCCAGTTCTTCACCACCCTACTAGTGAAAAAGTTTTTCCTAATATCCAACCTAAACCTCCCCCTCTGCAACTTGAGACCATTACTCCTTGTTCTGTCATCTTCTACCACTGAGAACAGTCTAGATCCATCCTCTTTGGAACCCTCTTTCAGGTAGTTGAAAGCAGCTATCAAATCCCCCCTCATTCTTCTCTTCTGCAGGCTAAACAATCCCGGTTCCCTCAGCCTCTCCTCATAAGTCATGTGCTCCAGCCCCCTAATCATTTTTGTTGCCCTCCGCTGGACTCTTTCCAATTTATCCACATCCTTCTTGTAGTGTGGGGCCCAAAACTGGACGCAGTACTCCAAATGAGGCCTCACCAGTGCCAAATAGAGGGGAACGATCACGTCCCTCGATCTGCTGGAAATGCCCCTACTTATACAACCCAAAATGCCATTAGCCTTCTTGGCAACAAGGGCACACTGTTGACTCATATTCAGCTTTTCGTCCACCGTAACCCCTAGGTCCTTTTCTGCAGAACTGCTGCCCAGCCATTCGGTCCCTAGTCTGTAGCAGTGCATGGGATTCTTCCGTCCTAAGTGCAGGACTCTGCACTTGTCCTTGTTGAACCTCATCAGATTTCTTTTGGCCCAATCCTCTAATTTGTCTAGCTCCCTCTGTATCCTATCCCTACCCTCCAGCGTATCAACCACTCCTCCCAGTTTAGTGTCATTTGCAAACTTGCTAAGGGTTTCAGTCCACACCATCCTCCAGATCGTTAATGAAGATATTGAACAAAACCGGCCCCAGCACCGACCCTTGGGGCACTCCACTTGATACCGGCTGCCAACTAGACATGGAACCATTGATCACTACCCGTAGAGCCTGACCATCTAGCCAGTTTTCTATCCACCTTACCGTCCATTCATCCAGCCCATACTTCTTTAACTTGCTGGCAAGAATACTGTGGGAGACTGTATCAAAAGCTTTGCTAAAGTCAAGGAATAACACATCCACTGCTTTCCCCTCATCCACAGAGCCGGTTATCTCATCATAGAAGGCAATTAGGTTAGTCAGGCATGACTTGCCCTTGGTGAATCCATGCTGACTGTTCCTGATCCCTTTCCCCTCCTTTAAGTGGTTCAGAATTGATTCCTTGAGGACCTATTCCATGATTTTTCCAGGGACTGAGGTGAGACTGACTGGCCTGTAGTTCCCTGGATCTTCCTTCTTCCCTTTTTTAAAGATGGGCACTACATTAGCTTGTTTCCAGTCATCCGGGACCTCCCCTGATTGCCATGATTTTTCAAAGATAATGGCCAATGGCTCTGCAATCTCATCGGCCAACTCCTTTAGCACCCTCGGATGCAGTGCATCCGGCCCCATGGACTTGTGCTCATCCAGCTTTTCTAAATAGTCCCGAACTACTTCTTTCTCCACAGAGGGCTGGTCACCTCCTCCCCATACCGTGCTGCAGAGTGCAGCTGTCTGGGAGCTGACCTTGTCTGTGAAGACAGAGGCAAAAAAAGCATTGAGTACACTGTATCAGAGGGGTAGCCATGTTAGTCTGGATCTGTAGAAGCGACAAAGGGTCCTGTGGCATCTTATAGACTAACAGAGGTATTGAAGCATAAGCTTTCGTGGGTGAATACCCACTTCTTCGGATGCAAGCAGTGGAACACTAGCTTTCTCCACATCCTCTGTCACTAGGTTCCCTCCCTCATTCAGCAAGGGGCCCACACTTTCCTTGACTTTCTTCTTGTTGCTAACATACCTGAAGAAACCCTTCTTGTTACTCCTAACATCTCCGGCTAGCTGCAACTCCAAGTGTGATTTGGCCTTCCTAATTTCACTCCTGCATGCCTGAACAATATTTTTATACTCCTCCCTAGTCATTTGTCCAATCTTCCACTTCTTGTAAGCTGTTTTTTTGTGTTTAAGATGAGCAAGGATTTCACTGTTAAGCCAAGCTGGTCGCCTGCCATATTTACTTTTCTTCCTACACATCGGGATGGTTTGTTCCTGCAACCTCAATAAGGATTCTTTAAAATACAGCCAGCTTTCCTCGACTCCTTTCCCCCTCATGTTATTCTCCCAGGGGACTTTGCCCATCAGTTCCCTGAGGGAGTCAAAGTCTGCTTTTCTGAAGTCCAGGGTCTCTGTTCTACTGCTCTCCTTTCTTCCTTGTGTCAGGATCCTGAACTCTACCATCTCATGGTCACTGCCTCCCAGGTTCCCATCCACTATTGCTTCCTCTACTATTTCTTCCCTGTTTGTGAGCAGCAGGTCAAGAAGAGCTTTTCCCCTAGTTGGTTCCTCCAGCACTTGCACCAGGAAATTGTCCCCTACACTTTCCAGAAACTTCCTGGATTGGTTGTGCACCGCTGTATTGCTCTCCCAGCAGATATCGGGGTGATTAAAGTCACCCATGAGAACCAGGACCTGTGATCTAGCAACTTCTGTTAGTTTCTGGAAGAAAGCCTCGTCCACCTCATCCCTCTGGTCTGGTGGTCTGTAGCAGACTCCCACCACGACATTACCCTTGTTGCTCCCACTTTTGCGCGAGAGCTCTTTCAAGCTCTCGTTAGAATTCTTCCACTTCTTCATCCTCACTTGCACTTGTGGGAGCGTAGGCCTGGATGACCTTGAGGGTAGCTTTTGACTCCATCTGAAGATGCAGCACACCGATACGTGATGATGTTAGCTGGCATGATATGACTTTCGAAGACCAATCTTTATTGACGATAAATCCAACTCCTCCAACATTTCTAGCGCCATCTCCCTTTCCGAGCCTCACAGCACTTCCATCCTTCCAGTTGACTTCCAACTCCTTCTTTCGTCGGGTTTCGCAGACACCGAGAATATCGCATTTTATCCTTTTCTTCTCCTCCATCAGATGGTTTAAAGTTTCCTCCTTTGCCAGTGACCTACAATTGTAAGTACACACAGCGAGGATTGTCCTTTTCCATGTTGGCCTAGCACCTGACATTTTTAGCAACCTCTTGTCGCTCAATTTCCGCTCCGCCACCATAGAACGTGCATTTACTCGAGTTGTTTTTGCCGTTAACTTCAAACCATCCCACTGGCTAGGTGGGCAGGCATGCGTACCTCCTCAAGCTTAGCTAGCCTTCAACCTCTAAGGAGAAGGAAAAGCGCTCTTTCCTCTGAGAGAGCAACCCTCCTCCCTGGATTGGATAGTCCGACACCTTTGTAGCATGGTAAAACCTACCAGGGCATACGCCCCGCTACCATAGCTGTCAGACGGCCAGGGTCACCGCTGCACCACGTTGAGGCACTGAGGTAGGATTTTGCAGCAGTTATTTGGATATAACCACCATTATTTGGATATAACCACCATTAAAGATACCCATTCCAGGATCCAGGTGTTACCGTGAGTTAAGCACACAGAAACCATTACAAAACAGAAAATCCCATTCCACCAACATACTACCACCCCTCCAGTTTCCAAAAGAGACCCAACTCTCTACAACTGCCCCACAACAAAGGTAATATTTGCAGCATGCTCAGAAATTCATCAACAGATTTGGGCTACTTCAGAAAAAGGGAAGAAGAGTGAATTGTAAATCAAGGAACCTGTCAAGTCAACCATTCTGTCTCACATACCAAGGGAGCTCGTGCCTGAGTACCTTATCTGATCACACCAAAAGCAGCATCGCATAGGGAAATAGGCAATCAGCCAGGTATACCACAGTCAATGGTACCAAGTGCTGCAGAAAGACCTAGGATGGGAAGAAATGACTTCCTCCTCCCCTCCATGGATTCCATCTCTACCAACCTTGGTTCCATTCCATGGCTAGACCTGAACTCTAACTTCCAAGGTCCAGGACATTAGCAATGGATAGGATGAGGTGTTTGAAGGTAGTCCTTCTATTATCTTGTTCAAAACTAGGAGTTTTGAAAGTTGCCTGTTTCCAGAGAGATTTTATTTACTGAGAACTGGCCAAACTATTAGGTGGATGGTAGGTTTCCTTCATCCAAGGTGATGGTGAACAGAGTCGGTTGAAAAATGGAAACCCCTTCCCACAAAAAAAATCAGCATTTTTGATAAACATACATCTTGAACCAGGACAAAACACCAAAAATGTGAAATCTTTCACTGGAAGAATTTTCAAGAAAGATTCCAGTATGGAATAACTGAACTATGAGTTGACTTTCCAGATGCCCACCTGGAAGGCTCTTGTAAGTTTCATGAGGCTCTCTGCTGTTGATTGAGCTTCATGGGGAGGCAAAGAATAGGTGCTCTCAGCCTCAGGGAAAGCTTTTGTTAGTTTCACTTGCAGAAAGTTAACTTGACAGGAGCTTTCCATGAAAGCAACCGGGGACCAGCCTGGGTTCCCACTCCGTTTTGCTGAATTAGTCTCTCCGGCCTCTTGCAGCACACACATACACACACACACACACAGGTAGGGCCACACCCAGCTGTGTCCAGAGACTGAGGTCAGCTCTGTGTGAGAGGACTCCCCCAGCACTCATGTGCACACCCCTTTTGGGAGATAAACCCAAAATAATATTGTCTTGCACTGTTTAAAAAAATCTGCACAGAGCAAGCTCATAAAAATCTGCCCTCTTCTTGCCACCCCCCCCATTAGAAATTGCATAAAATGAGTTACACTTACTTTGTTTATTATAAATTAACTACAAAAGGTAGATTTTAACTGGTTAAAGGGATAGCAAACAGAACAAAGCAGATTACCTTAATAAATAAACAAAAGCCGCAAACTGAGTTTGACACACTAGATAGGTAGGATACAAATTAGCAAATTCTCACCCTGAGTGATAAACGGGCTGGCAGATTTTTCCCCCAAATTGAAATTCTCTTGTGGAAAAGGGTCATATTTTGGTCAGGAAAAAAAATTTCCAAGTAAAGTTTTTAACCAATTCTAGTGATGAACATTTGTCAGCACTAGCCAGGATGGTATGGTTCCAAATCACATATCATGATCCTGGTTTCTTTCATCACGTCTAGGGCGTCTAGCTCCATAAATGTGACAAAGACAGTAAAAGGAGGAATTGTATATTCCATTTTACTGTTGCTGTAAAGTTGCAGTGTCTGCAGCTGGCTGTGGCCCTGTGTATGTGTGCATGTGCGCTGCAAGAGACTGGAGAGCCTAATTCAGCAAAACAAGGAATGGGAACCCAGGCTGGTGAAGCAGGAGTGCCTCAGTGAAATCCCACTACATCAGGTGGGCATTCCAGAAGGGGGGTCCAACCCGTCACAGTATGTTGTAGGGTTTAACTTGAAATATAATTTGGCTCACAGGCACTTACCTCAGCCTAAACCAAATTCCAATGAAGTCAATAGATTTACAGTCATAAAACTGGTGTGAGCAAGAGGGAAATTAAGTCCTATGTATCTATATGAACATGTAGATATATAATATATGCCAGGTTGTGCTGATTGGGGGTATCTAAAATTTATGAATTATGTTTGAAATTATGAACCTTCTTTATATCTCTTTATCAACCTGCAAACTCCAGTTTGTTTGTAAGGATGGTCTTTGCCTTCCCACTGTCCTTTTACTTCCATCTTGAACTAAAATTCCTAGGGTTGGTGGCACAGGGCTAACAACAAGGAATAATTAACCTTAATGACTGCTCTGACTGAACAATTGGTATGCTAAAGAGGGTTGCCTGAGAGGGAAACCAGTTCCACCAAGTTATCTACAGGGGGCTGGGTTTAGAGAGTGGACAATCCCCAAACAACAGAACAAAGAAACCAGGTGTTATAAACTCCAGGGATTTCTGAAGACTCACCCACAAGCTGCTTGGGAAAAGAGGGGCATGCTTTTGCCGAAGAGAGGTCTTGTTCAACTGCAGGACCAGTGTTGACATGAAGGAGATAGAAACTCTAAATTCTCACTGTCTGAGCCTTTGAAAGCCCCTCCTGAGTCCTTGGCAGACGCATGGCCTGCTCTAGTTGCAAATTTCTATTTCTGTACCCCCGGGCGCTCAGTCTTTCCCATTTATTTTCCTGCACTTCCTTGGACATCAGTCCTCTTTTCTTTCATAAATTTGTGCTGTCCAGCACAACCTGAGTGTGTTTTTTTTCTCTTCAGAATCACCTCACCACTTTCCCATTTGCCTTTTATTTCTCAAAGACCCACTGTCCTCTTTCACTACCATGGAAGCTCTGCATCAGCGTTCCTTTCATAGTCTTACTAGAAGGGCAGAAAAGGCTTTTCCAGCACTCTGAATGCATGATTTCTAAGATTAGGTTGGTTTAAAGGGGGAACAACAGCACAGAAGCAGACAGAAATCAACAGCAAGAAACCTAAATGCAGAGGTTTACCCAACCAAGAGGGGGCTGTGCTAGCCACACGTTTTTATTTTTGTGCCAGAAGATAAGATGTTTTGTTAGAGAAACATGGGAGGTTTTACTGCATCATGAATAGACAATGTTCCCAAAAAAATATTTTTTTGTGAATCCTCCTGCAAACATCTGTAAAGCCTCCACAGAATCCTTAGTCTTCCCTAGGCTCTTCCATCCCTAATAAAACTCTGGCGATCTCATTTATGGATCATGCACCATTCAGCTGTTTTTGGCTTCTAATCCCATGAAATCTGAATTTTAATCTGCAAGCAACGTTGTAATAGACACACATATTTTGCACTTCAGTCACTAGAAGGGATGTTGCTCCGTTAATCTCAAAGGATCGGCATAGCAATTTTATCACATTTACTAAAAAATCCATACAGATTTAAAGTTGAGTTCTGGATTTAATTGAAGTAACCTTTTGTACAATCTAGCTTTTAATGAAGTGCAATGAAGTTAAACTCCATGGGGGCCATTAATCTGAAACACTCCATTAAAAACAACTACAAGGGGAGTTTTTAATAAACAGTGTGAACTAATGCCCATGTGGAAAGGTAATTGAGAGGGAACTGGTGTCTGGGCCAGATTGTTATTAAATCCTGATCACAGGTAAAGCTGAAACCCCAAATGGCAAGCTGCCATGTGATTTATAGTGCCCTTCTCTTCCCAGCCTTAAAGAAAAGACTAAGTTTAATAATAAAAAAAATCCTGTGACTAAGCTATAAAATAACTGAGCAATTACTTAGAATAATTTATACAGTGCAATACACTGACCTTGCTCTAAGCATAAAATCTACAAAATAACTTCTGTAATAAAACTGCGAACTACTAAAAGGACTAAAGGTTTTAACCATTTTTATTGTGCAGAGCCTGAGGGAACTATAAATACACATTACACTCTAATAGGCGGGCTTAAAAAAATTCATAATTTTTTAATCTTAAAAAAAAAAGCTTCTCAGAAGTCTGATAGAGCTGGTCAAATTACAAAGCACCAGTTTACATTGTATCATTTTAAGAGCTTTTAAAATACGACAAAGCTCCACAGTTTCTAAGATGGTTTCTATTTAATGTCTGAACCCCTCCTACCTCTGGTCTTATTCTTCCAGGGAACAATTAAAAAAGGGACAGAAAATTTGAATGTCAAAATCCATGACCAGTCTGGCCTGTATTTTTATAGATTATACTTTTAGGAATGAAGAAAATGGTGCAATTAAGCTCTTGAAAGGTACAGTGGTGAAAGAGCATTAATTTAAGTTATCTAAGCAATTTCAGCTTGGCTAAGAATGGTTACATTATGTTTTTTGCTATAGCTGTAGCTTATTGGCAAAATAGTATGACCATAGAATGGTCATTTCACTCTCTCTCAGACATCTGTGGTCAACTGTTAATGGTACATGGATCAGGGAGAAATAGATACAAGAGGGCTGGGAAGTAGTAGGAGCTAGAAACCATGGGGTTGTTTCAATGCCTGTTGAAGTCAATAGGAGTTTCTCCATTGTTTTCAATGGACAATGGATCAGTCCCTACGTCAGTGTCAGTTTGTCTCTGGAGATGTATCGGTGGTTTTGTCTAGCTATAGAAAATAGATTTTCCAACATCTACTATTATTTACATCTAAAGCCTTCCAACATCTACTATTATTTACATCTAAAGCCTTCCAACATCTACTATTATTTACATGACCCGTCAATTATTTACATGACCCATCAATTGGTACAGCAATGATGCTGTACCAATGGGAAGGAAAAAGACCCTGCCCTAAAGATCCTAAATGACATGCTGAATAAGATGATTAACATAATAAATTATGAATGACAGCGGAATGAGAAGGGGCAGGGGAATGAGAAGGAAAAGAGAGGAGACAACAGAAAAAGAAAAGGTAATCTGCTCCAGGGAGAATGTTATCACAATGATGTCAGATTATTTCATTTGTTTTTCTTTCAGGCTTATCTTGACTCTAAGTTTATTAGGGTTGTTTTTTTTTGGTTTGGTTTTTTTAATGTTATAACCAGCCATGGGAAGGAGAGAAGATGGTGCTAAACTGAGATTAGTGGCAGGATGCTGGCCAAAGGACATACATTTTGGGAATGGATTTGGAGGAGGATAGGGAGGTCACTTGGTGCACAAGAAGAGGAAGCCTGTTCCATATCTTGGGAGTAATATTAAGAAATAAAGGCTTGGAGTCAACAATGAGAGAAGAAAAAACGTGTTCAGGACAGAGGGTGGGCAGAGCACAGAGAAGGGCAGGGGGTGGGGCGTTGCTTGCACGGTTCCAGGAGAAAAAATCTCTGGATTCTAAACCCACAATTATGTTTTTAAAATGCTTCCAAACCATGACTTCCTGTGGAAATGGTGGTTTGAGATTACCTCAAGTTGACATGACAAAGTGCACAACATTATACAGACAACAGTGCTTGCCAGTAGACTCCAGGACCCCACTGACGGTGGGCATACATCGCTTCTATGCTTTGGATTTATAAACTCTGTTCTAAACTAAAGGCAGTATTTTGGAGTGTTCTGTGACTTGGCACACAGGAAGCAGAAGTTTGGAAAGGAATGCAGCAATGGTAACCTTTTGTGAAAGCTTGCTCGAGTTAACCCTACCAAAAGGAGGGCAGTTTAGCTCTGCAAAAAAAGAAAAGCAAACTCCTTTATTATCAATGTAGTGATAATTCAATTTTACAGCAGATGCCATCCAGAAGGCTCTAGTCTATGTGCAGCATAAATGAAAGTCAGAAATGATCAACCGTTTTGCATTCAACTGAAGGACTGTATCTTGATATACACTAACTTGGAAGGGTGCCTGTGTGTACGTGCCCCTCTGCTTGCATATCAACGACACTCTCCCCACCACTGTCGCCAGTTACCCCTTTTATAATCATACAGATGTGATGCCAAAATAAAGAATTGTAATATGTCTGGTTACCATTTCAAAAAGGAAATATCATCCCAAAATAGGCTAATTATAGCATACTGACTAAGCTACTCAGAGAACATACGCATGTCAGCACATTCGCAAGCACCCGTCATTTCAACTGCATATTTTTTAGTTTTCCCCCCTACGTAGTTTCAGATGTACACCATTATCATAAAAATGTAGGGCTGGAAGGGGCCTTGAGAAGTTATCCAGTCCAGCCCCTTGCACTGAGGCAGGACCAAGTAAATCTAAACTAACCTGTTCTTTAAAGACCTCCAATGACAGGGATTCCACAACCTCCCTTGAAAGCCTTTTCCAAAGCTTAGCTATCCCTTAGAGTTAGAAAGTTTTTTCTAATATTGAACCTAAATCTCCCTTGCTGCAAATTAAGCCCATTATTTCTTGTCCTACCTTCAGTGGACATGGAGAACATGTGATCAACGTTCTCTCTCTAACAGCCTTTAACGTATCTGGAGATTGTCCCCCCTCGGGTCTTCTTTTTGCATGCCCAGTTTTTTTTAAACTTTCCTTATAGGTCAGGTTTTCTAAACTTTGTCTTTTTTTACTAAACGGAGGTGGGGGGATGGTATCCTATAAGAAATAATTAATAGCAATAGATGAACATTCTAAGACATCAGTAGACTATCCCAGAGTCCAAAGGAGAGCATTGTGAGGAATAGCACTCATTTTACTCAAATTTACCTTGTTACTATTGTATTGTACACATGTATATTCAAAACAATGTATGCAAATTTATGCAAACCTGTTCTCATTCTTTACTACAGGGATTTGTTGGCAACTGAAATATTCAGTCCTAAAACTGGAGTTTACTGGAAGTTTTATTCATTTTAAAATGTGAGCCCTCATTGTTTTATGTAGTAAAAAAAAAATCTGTAAAAAAAAGGGATAAACAGTAAAGTGGCAAAGTTTGCAGATGATACAAAATTACTCAAGATAGTCTAGAGTGAAGAGATTCAAAGGGATCTTATAACACTGGGTGACTGGGCAAGAAAATGGCAGCTGAAATTTGATACATGCAAACTAATGGCCCTGCAGGCGTAGCTGGGTGAGGCCACTTGGGCCGATAGCTACTCCTTAAATCCTTGCTCACCACTGTGGGGTTTGTATGCCCCATCACAAATTCACTATACATACAAAGTGATGGGGTCTAAATTAGCTGTTACCTCTCAGGAAAGAGATCTTGGAGTCATTGTGGATAGTTCACTGAAAACACTGTTCAATGTGCAGTGGCAGTCAAAAAAGCTAACAGAATGTTAGGACCCATTTAGGAAAGGAATAGTCTAAGACTGAAAATATCATGCCACTATAGAATCCATGGTACGCCCACACCTTGAATATTGAGAAAAGTTCTAGTTGCCCCACCTCAAAAAAGACACATTAGAATTGAAAAAGTACAGAGAAGGGTAACAAAAATTATTAGCGGCATGAAACAGCTTCCATATGAGGAGAGAGAAAAAAAGACTAGGACTGTTCAGCTTGGAAAAGAGACAACTGAGCAAGGATATGATAGAAGTCTATAAAAATCATTAATGATGTGGAGAAAGTAAGTGTTATTTACCCCTTCATAGAACACAAGAACCAGGGGTCACCCACTGAAATTAATAGGGAGCAAGTTTAAAACAAACAAAAGGAAGCATTTCTTCATATAATGCGCAATCAACCTGTAGAACTCACTGCCAGGGGATGTTGTGAAGGCCAAAAGTATAATGGGTTTTTAAAAGAATTACATAAGTTCATGTAGTATAAGTCCATCAATGGCTATTAGCCAAGATTGTCTGGGATGCAATCCCATGCTCTTTGTCCCTAAATCTCAGACTGCTAGAAGCTGGTAGTGGAAAACGGGATGGTTCTCCAATCTGAAACATCTGGAACCGACCACCATCAGACAACAGGATACTGCAGTAGATGGACCATTGGTCTGGCCCAGTATGGTCATTCTTGTGTTCTCATGTGTTTGTCCTTCATTTATAGTGCTTTGTCATTCATTTGTAAGGTAAGCTGTATATTGCACTTTTTTGCTCTTGGTAGGACGGTAATTGTGTCTTTCTAATAATAAGCATATAACTAAGTCAAGGCCTAAATTGTAAGTCCATTCCTGTTCAACAAAGCACTTAAACATGTGCCTATGGTTAAGCACATGCTTAAGTACTTTGTTGTACAGGGATGGACCAAAACATAAATGCTTTGCTGCATTGTATTTTCAGGTTCTGCCACATTACTTTTCCCATGCTAAATTTTTCATGCAACATAGCCATTCCATAAAGATTAACTAACCGGATGTGGTTAGCTGTATTGGTCCAGTTTCTCAGCTAATGGGTAGTGGTGTAACCCATTGACATTAGTGGAACTATGCGAGTTTACATCAGCTAAGGAACTAGCCCCGTATTTCTATTTGGAAAGTACACTTGCTCTGTAAAGTCTATAGCAAAGGAGCTGATGATCCACTGATGTCTTTGAAAATTCATCTGTTACTATTATTTCCTTAGGAAGAATCCTATAGGATACCATCCCCCCAAAAAACCATTTGCCTTCCCTACTTCCCCACAATGATTTTCACAGGCTGTGTGGTGCTGCCCCAACTTTGATCTATAAGAGACAAATGGGGCTTTCAGAAGGACCCATCAACAAATCTTCAAGCTGTTGCCTAAAGAAATCGGTTGAGAACACCACGAGCCACTTCTTTCTCGCAGTTCCATTGAGACCTGGTCTGCTACTGCCAGAAATGAAGTCAGACTCCTGAACTCACATTGCCCGCATGGGCAATGCTTGCTCTGCCACTGGAGCATCAGGTTAGCCCTTCTGCATCATTTTATAGATGAAAAGGCATTGATTAAGACAATGTCTTCTTGCCGGATGTTATCATCAAAGTCAAGTTGGTATTCTGTCTTAGCCCGGATTTCTAAAAAAAACCCAAAAAACTGATTTTTAATTGTAATTTATATTTCAGGTTTACAAAGCTAAGCTAACTTCCAGAGTTAATTAAGTACTAGCCCATTGAGGAAATTCATACAAGGTCTGTATTCAGAAATGAACACAGAGTGTACATACAGTAAAAGGGATTTAGACATCAGCTATTCTAGAAGTGCAATTCTCCCTTTTTCCTTCCTTTATATAAGATTCATTGCCCCTTACACAAGGAAAATTACCTAAGTTTTCCATTTAAACCTAACTGCCAGGCAATCCTCAAGACAAATGAATGGAAAAAGTATAAACCTCTTTCAGTCTTATAAAATCCCAGGGGCCTTTTTCTGAAAGGAACTTGGCCTCTCTGGAATGGTTAAGACAAAGTATGAAAATAACATATTTCATTCCTTGGCAATCTACAAAATTATTACTTTAATCCATTTGCAGAACTAAATGTTGTTCTTATCTAAGGCAGATAACCCAGCTGAAGCAAGGCTTGCTTGTGAGATTCATTATCCACAAGCTACTTTAAGTAAATGGGTGGTGGACATGCCTTCCAATTCTGCACTGTCATGTGAAGGAGTTAGATCTGCGGATAAATCTCAACAAAGGCTTTCATTGACCTGACAATACATTCTATGTGGCATAGTTCCAGAAATGTTTAATGCCTGTAAATATGTGCTGGCCGGTATTGCAGTTTCAGAGCACAATGTACAATGAAGACAGTGAAAATGTAATAAAAAGAAAATCTTATCTTTACTGCCCCCTGCAGGCTATAGTGACTAGTTTTATGCAGCTGAACATACTCTATACTGCAATAGTTTCTGATAGTCTTTATGAGGTAAAACTTTTCTTTAAATTGTCTTTAATTTAGGACAGCTTCTTTTAAACAAAACTTATAAAGAAGCATGAATCTATTGTGTGTGAAATTCAAGTTGTAGTTTTGATGGCTTGATTAGTGAAATGCACAAATCACAGTTGTCACAGCTGCAAGTAACTGAAAGATACATAGCAAAACTATCCGCTAAGCATTATGAAATCACAAACTGTACTATTCATATTAAACAGTTCTTTCATAATTTAAGCATTGTTTCTCATTTTGCAAAAGAGACAGAATCTATCAGTCATTGTGTCATTTTTCACCTCCCACTAAGTCAGTGTTTTATATTACTTTTGTCCAGTGAGTGTAATTTCATTTTTCCAAGCTAAATCTCATATTATTTTTGCCCATGTTCCTTATCTCTGTATTTTTGTCTCAGTAGTATTTGCAATTCTTTACATTTAGTATCATGTTCATATTTCTTAATGTGTTTACTCCCTCTTCTAAAGCTTGAATAAATGGTTAATTAACCTGGGCTTAGAACAGTCTCCAAGGTGCCCACCAGACAATTCTCCCCATTTAATACATGGTCATTTATAATCTTCCTTTGTTTATATTCCTTCAGCCAGTTTTCAGTTTGCATGACTATTCCTATCCAAGCAAATCTGAATTAATGTCTCAAGTAAGTTTTAATATGGTATAATATCACCTGATTTATTAAAATTCAGATATCTACTGTGTTCTCTTCATCCACTAATATTCTACTTCCAACAAATCAAGTTTGTCTGGCAAGATTTAGTCTTTATAATCCCGTCTAGTTTATTACTCATTGTTCTATTAATTACTATCATTTTGGCAAGGACCCTAAGTCTGATAGCACCTGCCTTTAAAATTTGGGACAAAAAACACCCAGCAAGGAAAACAACAAAGTCTGTAGAAGATCTTGAAACAAATAGATGTTCATTGATTTATGAGATGGTAATTTCAGGAATACTTTTTTTTCCTCGAAAACCCCCTAGGCACTTAACTTTTCTCTAGTTTTTCAGAATACCATATCAAAAAACATGGCAAAGGCCAACATTAAGCATATAAACACAACCTGCTTTGCTTTTATATCTATCCTATGTGTAAGAATGCTATTTACATCTTGCATACAAAAACGTGGGGTGAAATCTTGACTATTAACCTCATTTAGGCAATGATTACATTCCTGGTCCCTAAATTCTGACTGCCACAGCTGGGTACCATGACATCCAATTCAAATTCTGAACTATATTTTATAGTTCTATTCTGGAACCAGATTTAAAATTTTATTTTACTTTTATGCTTCCCAAGTTCTCTGTTCTTCTTTCCTTAATTCACTTCACTCTTTTCCTGGCTTTTGCCCAGCCTTTCAAGAGTTCAGCTTCAGTTTCCCCTATAATTTATTTTTTTTCTCACCTTCCTCATGCTAAGGTCTTGTCTACATAGACGCAATGAGCACTACAGTGGCATGATTTCCGAAGTGCACTAATGTGGTGCATATTAATTGGTCCATATAGACCCACCTGGTGTGCACTAGAAGTTCCCTACTGCACTTTAACTTAGTGCTGTTTAAACAGTACCGTATTAAAGCATACTAGAGTACTTTATTGCACAACACACGGTCTACAGGGACCCACTTAATGAGCAACATATTAATCAACTTTAGAATTCACAGCCCTGTAGCACACATTACCCTACTTTGTAGACAAGCTCTACATCTCTCCTCCATCCCCTCCATTTTCCTCCTCCTTCAGTGCTCCCTCTGTCATATTCCCTTTCATTCTTCTTCTGTCCTGCAATATATTTTGTACATCTCACCATGATTGTCACTTATGCAGGGTTTGATCCTGCTCTTTATCTCCATTGAAGAATGTTGTATGACTTGTTTGTTGTGCATATAAATTACACATGTATTTTCCTAATGTAGACATAATATTGAAATATGACAAGTGGGAGAGACACAGTATGGTGGCCAAAAAACACAAAACTACTACTGGCCTAAGTTTTGGACAGCTGAGTTCATTACAAGTGGTCATCTCAAACAAGTCCAAATAAAACCTTTATAGCACCACAAACTATCATGTATTTTGCTTACAGCACAGTATAGAGAAAATTCATTATTTAAGTTCTAAAATTGTTTGCATTATATTTTAATCCCCCCACCTCAAAAGACAAGTTATCCTAGAGCTTGATCCAGCAAAACACATGCTTAACTTTAAGCATGTGAGCAGTTCCAGTTAAATGGGACTTAAAATTAGGCCCATGCTTAAGTGTTTTGCTGGACAAAGGCCTTAGTTACCATGAATAGCCCTTGGACTGATGGAAATATTGGAATAATTACACTTCAATGGAACTACAATGTAACTGTATATGATTAGGCTTCTTGAGTCAAAAAATTTGGAAAGCTAAACATAGTATAGATTCAGAAATAGTTTTGTAGGTGAAGGTAAAGCAGATAAAGGGGCAAAATAAGTGCAGTTTATCATGTTTGCTCAGTTTATGACATGGTTACAGAAGGAAAGGAATGTATCACACATGTGCATATTACCACATATGCCAGAAAATTAGGTCTGATTTTATAAATATTTCATAGATCTGGATATTGCATTTCCCCACACACACACTGTTCTGGTCCAGTTTTTAAGATGCGCCAGACAGAAAGATACAAGTAGGACCTTGTTTGATCTGATAGACTGGAATGGAAAGGTTGATTCCTCTCCAAAGTATTCTAATGGGTAACTTGAAATGTGTCAAAGGAACTTCTATCTCTTTTGTTTCTATCAAGCTGTCCCAATTTTCTGATTTCAATGGGCCCCCTAATTACCCTATCTGTGAAGCTT
Source organism: Macrochelys suwanniensis (assembly GCA_033296515.1). Lineage (NCBI taxonomy): Eukaryota > Metazoa > Chordata > Testudines > Chelydridae > Macrochelys > Macrochelys suwanniensis. The sequence goes on from CM065779.1 coordinate 83,902,211, forward strand.
GTTTGTTTGTTGTTTTGGGTTCTCTCTCCCCCCCCCCCCCCGCCCCCCGCCCCTTTGCCTGATTACTTTAGCAGACTTCCAGCCTGGAGAGTGGTTTCCCATTTGGGCATGAACTGCTAGGGCTGATTGATATACATGTCCAGGCAGGAGCAGAAGCATTAGGCTACAATATAAGTACAGAGAAAATCACTGGGATTACAGCTTTAGCATTATACATTACAGCAAATCTATAACCACGGCCTTAATTAATATTCTGGCAACTCTACTGGTCACAATGTCAATGTATCTAGTACAATTAGAAACGTAATAAGGAGGTATTTATAAGAGGAATTATTTTTCAGTATAGTTTCATCAAGGCATAGTCTGCGCTCACATGGGAAAAGATTGCACCGAACTGATTATAGCATACTGAGGATTAGAAAGTTTACCATAACATTCAGAGGACAGCCACATGTGCTGTTCAATCTTGATCTATTCTTCCTCTTTTTTTAAGAAATATGTAACTTACAACTGGTACCACTTTATCTTCCTTATTTTGGGAAGAAACTTACTGAATTCACTTTAAACAGCAACAAGCAAAAAAAAAAAAGGAAACCCCCTCTCCCCCCCCCCCCCACCCACACATTCACCTTAGTTCCTCTCCACATTATACCCACTCAGTCATTAGCCTTGGCTCACAGGAAACATGTCTGAATACAAGACGTAAATTGTATTTTCAAAACCCAGCACTGATTTTAAACTTTTCTAGGAAGATGTGAGGGGGGCACCAGTTTTTTACCATGTCAGCCAGTAACAATGTGTTTTATGACCAAAACAAGGGGTTTGAACTTTGAGAAGGTGCCCTGTGAAACAGCACGTGGCGCATGACTTATGCCAGGCCACACCGTAATTCATTTAAAGGCAAATCCCATCTTTCATGCCAAGTCTGAGTATCACAGGCTGAGCAGGTGGTCTGTGAGAATGGAATTCTCTCTCAGGGCAATTCACAGTGGCTACCGCAGTCTCAGTGCTGCAGTAACATCTGCTAGTGTTTGTCCCCCTCTGTGGGACAGATGGCCAGTGAATCTGTGTCGCTCCTTCCCCTATCTGCCTCAATATCTTCTTGCATTAGGGGGTGTAAAAAACCCACAGAACTGGATGACACACCGAAGCTTCCAGATCCCCCTCCCCTTCCTCTTCTCTCTCTATAAATAGATTGACAGGAGTTTTACTGAATGACTGGCACGTCCAACAGAGAGAAGTGGTTTTCTCAGACATAGACAAGCACATCCACACGGTCATGATGGCACATAGCTCCACAATGACACAAATGTAAACATGCCACAAATTCTGTTGAGATTGTTTTCAAATTAGGAAGCTTGACATATACCATATATAAAGTCTGAATTTTTCAGTTAATCCTATATCACCTCACACTATATCTACACTTGGATGATTTGATTTTTATCAGTAAATGTTGATAATCGATTTCAATGTACACACAAATTGACAAAAAATTATTTCCCTCAATAATCAAAATTTACAGATAGGCAAAGTAAGAAAAATGCTGATTGATAGTTTAGTTTGATTTAAGGTTATTTACTTTGTATATTTTGACATATGATGTTAACAATTTGTGTTTTGATTGTTATAAAGCTTTAACTTTTTGGATCTTAACATCTACTGTCATTAAATAATTATCATCTGACTCCCCTGTTGTATGATCCCCTCCCATAATTCCCCTAAGAAAGTTTAAAATCAATAAAAAATGTAAACGCTTACAAATAAAAATTATCTGTCAAAATTATTTTTTTTAAAAATATATATATATATATATATATATACACACACACACATCAAATTCTGCCAAGCCTAAACCTCTTGATAAGTAGTAATTCTATCATTGGCAGTCTTTGAAAGAGAAAGTCACCTTCTCTGCTTTTAGACTTGCATATATCTGCATCAGCTAGGAGAACCAAGCCTGGTTTTGATGACCATATTTACAAGTGAAATCACATATACAATAGCAGCAAAATGCAAGCACAGGAATTTTTGAGTGTAACTTGCCCCCAGTGTCAACAAACATGCTATTATTCAACTCTGAGCAGTGTGATTTATTCCGTTTGAACCCTGTGTAAGTCCAGAGCACAAAACAGTGTCTCTAATGTGAAAATGAGTACGAATTCCCCCCACTGTGTTAGTAATGATATTGAGTCTTTCAACAACAATCGCTGCATTATTAGTCAGTCATCTCCCTTAGAAAGGAAAAGATTGAATGTTTACCTCTGCATTATTTACATCCATTCCAAATCCAATAGCATTGGTTTCGTCATGGACACAATTAACATCCACAGCTATTCTCCCTTATTGCAAAAATTACTACAGTGTTCAGCAGTAATATTCCAACCCACTGTGGAATCTTTATTGCAAGCTGCAGAGTTTTGGACCAAATATTGCAGAGCTTTTGCAAGAAGGGTTGAGTTTGACTCCTGGAAAAAAAAAATTCTTTTTGTGGTGAAAACTCCTCAAGTTTTTAAATGAGGGTGTGATGGGGTCCTTTGAAGATGGGCCCAAAGCCATAGGAGCAGGCCTTAATCTGAACAACTCCAAAGACTATTGCGGTCTTACCCAGAGGTCTTGTCAGCACAGCCCGGGCAGACGTTTGTCAGGGGTCATCATATTGACATCCTGCCGGGATAGAAGGGTACGCAACCCTCACTGGCCCCTGCCTAAGAAGATGTGGGAGGCTGTTCAAAAGGAACTGGAGGTTATGCTAAACATGGACATGATAGAAGAATTCCATAGCAAGTGGCAAAGCCCTATAGTCCTAGTTCCGAAACCAAACAGCTCCCTCCGATTCTGCATTGATTTTAGAAAGGTGAACAATATATCTCTGTTTGACGCCTACCCCATGCCCCGGGTCGACGAACTCCTAGAGAGGCTGGGGGGAGCCAAATTCCTATCAACACTAGATCTTACTAAGGGATATTGGCAGATCCCCCTAACCCCGACCTCACGCCTAAAGGCAGCCTTCCCAACCCTTTTTGGTCTATACCAATTTGTGACCATGCCATTTGGGTTACATGGAGCAGCGGCCACCTTTCAGAGACTTATGGACCGGATATTGCAACCTCATGGACAGTATGCGGCAGCGTACATTGACGACCTTGTCATATACAGCACTAGCTGGGACGACCACCTGGAATATCTTTCTAGGGTCCTACAGGCCTTAAAGGAGGCAGGACTGACAGCCAACCCAGCAAAATGTCATTTTGGGCAAGAGGAAGTAACCTACCTCAGTTATACTGTTGGGGGCGGCGACCTACGGCCCTTGGTCGATAAGGTACAAGCACTACAGGACTGGCCTGCACCGACGAACAAGAAGCAGGTATGGCAACTGCTTGGCCTCGCTGGATATTACCAGCGGTTTGTGCTGGATTTTGCAACTTTGGCAGCCCCCTTGACTGACCTAATGAAGAAGGCACAACCTCAGAAAGTCCAGTGGTCAAAGGAATGTGAGGCGGCGTTCCAAGCCTTAAAAGAGCAGCTGACACAAGAACCGATCTTGGCCCATCCCAGCTTCCAGAAACCTTCATCCTACAGACGGATGCCTCTGAAGTAGGGATTGGTGCAGTGCTGTCTCAAGGTGAGGCTGGAGAAGAGCACCCTATATTATATTTGAGTCAGAAATTATTCCCCAGAGAAATTCGTTACACAACTATAGAGAAACAGGCATTAGCTATCAAGTGGGCCATAGACTCTAAGATATTAGCTGCTAGGAAACACAGTCTGGCTGGTTACTGACCATGTGCCTCTACGTTGGTCTCTTTCATATTATGCAACCAACCCACGAATAATGCGATGGTACCTAAATCCTACAGCCATGTGACTTCCAAGTGGTGCATGGCCCAGGTAAGGCGCACACTAACACTGATTTCTTTTCTCAGCCAGAGTGGGAGGTAAGAGGCACCGAATTCCTGCCTGGTCCACTCTTAAAGGGGAAGGTGTGTGACGGGGCACACTTGCCCAGATGGGAAGGGGTTAATGCCATGCCCCCTTCTCCCTACTGTGCATACTCCAGGTGTACCAGTATAAAAGACAGCAACCCGCCTTAGTCAGGGAGAGATGCCGGCGGGGAAGGACATGCGCCAAGAGCTCCTGCTGAGGACGGCCTCCAGCCTGCGCCAGGGCCCTGAAGAGGACAACGTGGTCCAGAGAGCGACGCATGTCCCGATGGTGGAGACGATACAGCCAAGCAGACAATGGGCAAGACACCACCTGCTGAGGGCACTCCACAGCTGAATGAGCTAATTCCCAGAGCAACCAGCAGGAGGCACCACGGTGGTGAGCACAACACGTTACCGAGGGCAAATGCATTACGTGTTTTACTATCACCTCTAACCCAGTTGCATGCCTGTGGGACTATCCCCTCCCATCTCATAACTCTTACTACAATCCCTTTTTTTCCTTTATTCTCATCTGACTCTTTTCATTCTGCCTTTAATCATACTAGTGTTTCCTCTACTGTAACAAAATAAAGAACACCCTCAACTCCTCCTACTTCTCTACCTATCATCCCATTTTATGCCTCCTGTTTTCTTCCATCCCTCTTAGGCTTGCTATTGATACTCTCAAATTCCTCTCCTCTAATTCTCATTTGGATTCCCTGCCCTCTTGCTTTGACTTGTACCTCTCCTAGGCCAGAACTCTTATAATCTGCTTCTGTTGACTCCCGCAGGCATCTTCTCCAATCTGATCCTCCATGATCTGTCCACTGCCTTTGACAGAGTCAGCCACTATTAGAGCTGGTCATGCTTCTGGTCATGCTTCTGCAGCTGCCTGTGGTAGAATTGGAGCTGCTCTATAATAATTTATGAATATTGTATGCTAGTTATTGGGATGTTTACTGTATAAATATATTGGGCTAGTTTAATAGGGAGAATTAATAGTCAAGACTACAAGAGATCAATTTAAAAAGGAACCCTCTCAAGAGAAGGAAGTAAGTTGTTCAGGGGAATCAGACTATGTCACAGGCACCTGCTGGGGTGTCTGAAGAAGTTAGGCCTGCCTAGGTTACAATCAGGGGATGGCAAGCCTTTAGATAAGATAGACATGCATGTAGACTATTGTTTTAAAAACCCATTTTCTCTAAATACCTTGTTCCTACTGTGAAAAAAACAAACAATACTTTGTTTTAACAAGGCTGTTTTGTGACTGTATGCCACTGGTCACAGATTCCCCAATGGAAGAACTGCAGGTATTTGAACTCAGTTGGACCTTCTGGGTAAGCACAGTTGCTACACTGGGTGCTGTAGCTCAGGGCCTGGTCTAAGAGTGGGAGAATTTCAGAATTCCACCCAGGAGAGTTCTGACTAGAACCCCTATGCCAGGGGTGGCCAACCTGAGCCTGAGAAGGAGCCAGAATTTATCAATGTGCATTGCCAAAGAGCCAGAGTAATATGTCAGCAGCCCCCCGTCAGCTCTCTCCCCCTCCCAGTGCCTCCTGCCCACCGGCAGCCCTGACAATCAGCACCTCCCCCTCCCTCCCCGCACATCCTGATCAGCTGTTTCGTGGCATGCAGGAGGCTCTGGAGGGGAAGGAGGAGCGAGGGCATGGCAGGCTCAGAGAAGGAGATGGGAAAGGGTGGAGTGGGGGCAGGGCCTGTGGCAGAGTCAGGAGTTGAGCAATGAGCACCCCCTGGCACAGTGGAAAGTTGGCGCCTGTAGCTCCAGCCCCAGAGTCGGTGCCTATACAAGGAGCCGCATATTAACTTCTGAAGAGCCACATGTGGCTCCGGAGCCACAGGTCAGCCACCCCTGCCCTATGCACTATGAGAATATAACAACTATAAATAACAATAATAAAGACATGCCTGCCACCTGAGGGGATGCATTCAGAGATACCAGAGAGGGACAGAGATGAATGTAATAGGACCTTTAAATGTAATAGGACCACTCTGAAGTGTCCTCCTGGATATCCAGCTTCCAAACAAGGAGAGGCTAACAAGTATACTTAGCATTAAGCACACCACAGAAACTTCCAGTGTTTTAATCCTCCTTGTCCCAGAACCCCATCTCCTTTTGTTTATTGTTTTCCTGTCGAGGGATGGGCCTGCACTATAGCACTCCCTACTGACCTACTGTGACACTGCAGGCACTCTGTGCCTCGGTTTCCCTTCTCCCAGGGCCTCTTAAGAAATCTACACCATCTAAAAGAGTCTAAGACAAACCTCCCCAGGAGGGGTTTTGCTTTAATAAGTACAAATAAACTTGAGCTAAAGTCTCTCTCCTCAGGCTCAGGGATGCACAGCCCTCCTCCTTTGGGCCTGTGGTTCTCAGTCCTGTCCTCCCAGGTCTGTAGTCTCTCCCCTTGGCTCAAGGGTTGCACAGACCTCCTCCTTAGGTCTCTAGAGCTCCTCTCCCTTAGGAGAGCTTGTATCTCTCTCAGCACCTCCCCTTCAGCTGAGCACAGATGGCCTTTTATCAGGCCCAGGTGCTCATTATTCCATTAACTGCCTCATTCCCCTTAAATGAGCTTATCACAGCTAGCCTGGGCCTGGACTCCCTTTAAAGGGGCTAGCAGCCCCGTGATACTTCCATTGCTGTATTAAACATTCCTCACGATATTAAATAAAAGAACCAGACCTTGCCAAAGGGATTTTGTCTGTAAAGTTCCATGCACTCATGTAAGGTTATGTACATTTTTTTAAAAAATAATTAAATAATTAGCTTAATATGTAATGAATTGTATTATATTCAAAGGGGTCATTGATACCCTTTATTTTTTCCTTCAGAAGGGAACGGGGGTATTTCCCATGCTGAATGCCAGGTATGATAGCTGTTGGATACTGTACTGTAAGCATGTGTTAAATGACAGACAATAAAAGCTAAATATTCTTTGCCTTTAATTTACGCTTTTATTCCTATACTTAGAGGCTATTGCATTGGGGTTTGGATAGTGTTGATACAATAGTCTGACATTAGGTCTCTTAGTAATATAGACATACTACATGCTAAAATAAAGGAGGGTAGCACAAACACTCTAACAAATGATCCGACCATAAAGGTAAAAAATAGGAAAGAAGCCATCTAACATTTTCAAATTATAATTGATCTGGATATTGATTGTTTCAGCCTACCAGCTTGATATTAGAAAAGATGTTATCAAATTCTTCAACATTTTGACTAAGATAGAAATGTCTTATGATATAAATACAGTTCTTTTCTGCCAGACAAAGTAACAGTGTGGGCGTGTATATTGTTCTGCAATCAATGCTTGTCTGATCTATGCAAATCTCTTCAATATGCAAAATTGGTCTCTATATCTCACAAGAACAATTCTTCCTTTGAGATTTCTGGTGCTTCCAGTCAGATGGAAATGATATAGGAACATGTTCTTTTTGGGCATTTTCAGTGCTCCCACTTCCAGCACCAGCCATAATCAGGCAATGCAGAAAATCAGATCTATACCTACATATTTTTAAAGTTATACACCATTTTTGAGCTTCAAGAAAGGCACACTTTGGGGTTCACACTAAATGACCCCAGCCAGGCAATTCTTAGAAGCACAGAGGGCCTCAGATATGCTGCTACTCAACATCTGCATTATGGTTAACCCAGTCACATATATATGGTTTAGTCATTTAGATTTTAAAATACAAAAAGACATCTAACAAAGGCTTTCGGCACCCTAACATCATTAATTATACAATAAAGTCCCAGCAGCATTAGTCATTTCACAGAAATTCAGCTAGATACCTACAGAGATTCCTTGCCACTCCTGTATCACTCATACCCTCGGCTCTCTTCAAAAACCCTGTGAAACAGATGTATTTTGAAGAGTGGCTAAAGGTCACCAAATTTTGGACCAAGACAGGGAACAAGTTCCAAGTACTGGAGCCCTCACAAAGCATGCTCTGCCAGCCACCCCCCTCTCTTTTATGACTGAATCATTTCACTTGTTCCCCTTTCTCAAGCACTTCAAGTTCAAGTGACTTCTCACCTTTCAGGTCCTCATCACTCTGCCCTCCTTGGCTTAGCTAACTTTATTTCTTTTTGTGTCACTCCTTGTCTCCTGTGCCCCACAAATGACCTCAGCTTGCATGCCCCATTTGTCTGCTTTTTTCAAATCTTTTCACGCTTTCTTGCATGCCTGGAAAGCACTTCCTGAGCTGATTTGTGCAAGGCTCTCATTCATTCAACTCTTAAGACCATTTCTGCCATGATGCCTACACTAAATTAGACAACTGAGAGTATATCTACACTGGAGGTGTAATTTTCAGCTCGGGTGGACATACCTGCACTAGCTCTGATTGAGCTAAGATGCTAAAAATAGCAGTCTAACCATGGTGACAGGAGCATTAGGAGGGGCAAGTTGCTTTGAGTATGATCCTGTCTGAAACCCTAGTACAGGAGTGTGCAAACTTTTTGGCCTGAGGGTCACATCGGGGTGAGAAACTATATGGAGGGCCGAGTAGGGAAGGCTGTGCCTCCCCAAACAGCCTGGCCCCTGCCCCTTATCTGCCCCCTCCCACTTCCTGCCCCCGACTGTCCCCCTCAAAACCTCCAACCCATCCAACCCCCCCTGTTCCTTGTCCCTTGACTGCCCTCTCCTGGGACCCTCTGGCCCAAACAACACCCCCAGGACCCCGCCCCCTATCCACTCCCACCCCCATTCCCTGTTCCCTGACTGCCCCAACCCTTATCCACACCCCTGCCCCCTGACAGGCCCCCCAGGACTCCCACACCTATCCAACCACCCCCTGATCCCTGTCCCCTGACCGACCGCCCCCAAAACCTCTGCCCCATCCAATCACCCCCTGCTCCCTAACTGCCCCCCCGAACCCCTCTCCCAGAGCAGCAGGAGCTTGCAGCCCCGCTGCCCACGCGGCAGCATAGCTGCGGGGGAGGGGGGACAGCAGGGGAGGGGCCAGGGGCTAGTCTCCCCAGCCGGGAGCTCAAGGGCCAGGCAGGACGATCCCGTGGGCCATAGTTTGCCCACCTCTTCCCTCAGGCAGTACATCCTCAGGCAGCTAGCCCATCCCACCACTTGCAATCACCTGGCTATACTTCTATTTTTAGCACGCTAAATCAATCACAGCTAGCGCAGGTATATCTACCCAAAGTGGAAATTACACATCCTGCTCTAGTGTAGATGTACCCTAAAATATTCATTTAGACCTAAACAAAAGAAAAATATCTTCTATGCTCCACCATGTCGTGCACCAGCCATCACATCATCTTCTTGATGCTACTGAACCTATCATTTCCAAGCCCCTCCCTATTGTCATTTTTATGTCCTATTTAATTTAGTTTGTAAGCTCCTTTGGGGCAGGTATCAGACTATCTTTCTGTTTTGAAAGCCACCTACAAAGCCTTAAGACATAATAATAAATGGACTAGAAAAATAGCAGTCCTTATCAATCAATTCTCAGAGTCTATCTGTGTCCCTTCCTGGCCCTGGGATAGGGGAAGCAGTCTATGTTCAAGCAGCAAAGAAGAAAACAGACCTAGAGTGCAGGGAGAATCCAACACCTGAACTGCCATGCACTGCCTGCCTCAATTTTAAGGTAATGTCTTGTATGACTTTAGGGGCACTGTATTGCTATTCTACTCCATAACCCTTCTGTTATTGTAGGATCTAAATAAAGGGAAACTATTTATTTCTATATATCTGGCTGATCTGGAGATTATCATTGTTATGAGTGTTTGCTCCCTTCACATCACGCATTGGGTACTGCTTTTGTAAGGATAGGAACCTGAAAGGGAACAAATTTCCCTTGCACATGTAAGATTTTATTGCTAGCAACCTGGCAAAAGAGACGTTCCGCAACTCAGTACAAACATCTTTATATTGCATGTGTAACACAGCAAGAACTATGAATGAAACATCCTTAAAGGCTTAGGGTGAATTTTTCAAAGCTGCCTAAAGTATTTGGATGCAAATCCCATTCATTTGAATTTTTAACGGAATTAACATTTTTAATTCGAATTGCATCCAAATCCCTTATGTGTCTTAGCCCTGGTCTACACTACGAGTTTAGGTCGAATTTATTAGCGTTATTTCGATTGATCCGTGCACCCGTCCACACGACGAAGCCCTTAACATCGACTTCTAGGGCTCTTAAAATCGATCTCGCCACTCCACCCCCAACGAGGGGATTAGCGCTTAAATTGATATTGCCGAATCGATGTAGGCTAGTGAGGACGCAATTCGACAGTATTGGCCTCCTGGATCTATCCCACAGTGCAACATTTGACCGCTCTGGACAGCAGTCTGAGCTCCAATGCTCCGCCCAGGTAGACAGGAAAAGCCCCGCGAACTTTTGAATTTCATTTCCTGTTTGGCCAGCGTGGTGAGCTGCAGGTGAGCGCAGATCTCATCAGCAGAGGTGACCATGATGGAGTCCCAGAACCGAAGACGAGCTCCAGCATGGACCGATGTTGAAGTACGCGATCTGATCGCTGTATGGGGAGACGAAACCGTGCTAGCAGAGCTACAGTCCAAAAGAAGAAACGCCAATACATATGCCAAAGTCTCCAAGGGCATGCAGGACAGAGGCTACAACAGGGACGCGCAACAGTGCCGCGTGAAAATTAAGGAGCTCAGGCAAGCCTACCAAAAAACCAGAGATGCAAACAAACGCTCTGGGTCAGAGCCCCAGACATGCCGCTTCTATGATGAGCTGCATGCCATTCTAGGAGGTGCAGCCAGCACTGACCCACCCATGTGGTATGACTCCGTATGTGGATCATCAGAAACCACAGAGGAGCATGATGATGATAATGATGCTGAAAATAGCGCCCAGACACAGCAAGGAAGTGGAGAAGCCCTTTTCCCCGACAGCCAGGAACTCTTTGTCACCCTGGAGCCAGTACCCTACGAACCCACCCAAGGCGTGCTCGATGCAGGAGAAGGGACCTCTGGTGCCTCTGGTGAGTGTACCTCTGTTAATTAATACATGTTTTATAAGCAAGCGTGTTTAATGATCAATTCGCGGCCAGTACAGCTACAGCTACTGGAAAAGTCTGTTAACATGTTCGGGGATGGAGCAGAAATCCTCTGGGGACATCTCCAGAAAGATCTCCTGGATGTACTCCCAAAGCCTGTGCAAAAGGTTTCTGGGGAGGGCAGCCTTATCCTGTGCTCCGTGGTAACACACTCTACCACGCCAGGCCAGTAGCACGTAGTCTGGAATCATTGCTTTGCAAAGCATGGCGGCGTATGGTCCCGGTGTTTGCTGGCATTCAAGCAACATCCGTTCTTTATCTGTCTGTGTTATCCTCAGAAGAGTGATATCATTCATGGTCACCTGGTTGAAATAGGGGAATTTTATTAAGGGGGTATTCAGAGGGGCTCCATCCCTGCTGGGCTGTTTGCCTGTGGCTGAACGGAAATCTTCCCCGCTGTGACCCACGCGGTGGGGGGAGGGGGAACAGCGAACATCTTGGATGTGTGTCTGTGTGTGTGGGGGGGTGTCGATTAGGTTCGCGCTGCACGTTAACCCGAAAACCGCCGCCCCTCCCTTTTCAATTGCCAACCACTTTTAAATTGCCAGCCCAAAGGCTGTTTGTTATGGGAAATGAGGGGGTTGCTGTTTGAAAACATTCCCACCTGTTATGAAGGTTAAAGAAGCCTATAGACTGTGGCTTACCATGGCTGCCTGCAAGCCGAATTCTGTTGCCCGCCGGACCTGCTTGTGTGATCTCTCACACCAAACCGGCAGACCCTCAATATAACAGGCAAAGTGCAACCTTGGACCAAATGCATATGTGATATGTAATGTTTGGAGCATTGTTCTCTAATATGTGTCTTTTAAACTACTCCTCTCCCGTTTGTTTCCTCCCGCAGCTGCAAATGTTTCAACGCCACCCCTTTCATCACCGTCCCAGAGGCTAGCGAAGATTAGAAGTAAAAAAAAAAGGAATCGAGACGATATGTTCTCAGAACTCATGGAATCCTCCCACACTGAAGCTGCCCAGCAGAATGCGTGGAGGCAGACACTGTCAGAGTCCAGGAAGGCAGAATTTGATCGTGCGGACAGGTGGCGTGCTGAAGAGAATGACTGGCGGGATGAAGAGAGTAGGTGGCGTCAGCGTGCAGAGAGAAGGCAGGATGCAATTCTGAGGCTACTGGAGGATCAAACGGAAATCCTCCGGCTTATGGCTGAGGAAAGGCGTAGGGTTCAGGAAAGGCCGCCTGAGCCCAGACCGCCACTACAGCCCCTGTGCAACCAACAGCCCTCCTTCCCGAGTCCCATAACCTCATCCCCGAGACGCCCAAGAACGCGTTTGGGCGGCCTCCGTGCACCCAACCACTCAAGTCAAGAGAACAGTCCAAGCAAGAAAGGGCTGGCATTCAATAAGTTTTAAAGTGCTGTGTGTCCTTGTCCTTCCCTCATCCCCTCCTCCACCACCCATCCTGGTGCTTCCCTTCCTCCACCAGCTATCCCGGGAGACTGTGGCAGTTAGCCCCATAGTTCCCCCTCTTTGTTTTACGAATTAATAAAGAATGCATGATTTTTAAGCAACAATGACTTTATTTCCTCTGCGAGCGGTGATCGAGGGGGGGAGGGCAGGGCGGTTTGGGTAAAGGGAAGTAGAGTGAATGAAGGGGCGGGGCTTTTCATTACAGGGGAAAAACAGAACTTTCACACAGCATCCTGGCCATTCATGAAACTGGTTTTCAAAGCTTCCCTGATGCGCAACGCACCCTGCTGTACTCTTGTAATAGCCCTGGTGTCTGGCTGCGCATAACCAGTGGCCAGGCGATTTGCCTCAACCTCCCACCCCGCCATAAACGTCTCCCCCTTACTCTCACAGATATTGTGGAGCGCACAGCAAGCAGTAATAATAATGGGAATATTGTTTTCGCTGAGATCTAACCTAGTCAATAAACTTCGCCAGCGAGCTTTTAAATGACCAAATGCACATTCCACCACCATTCTGCACTTGCTCAGCCTATAGTTGAAAAGGTCCTGACTACTGTCCAGGCTACCTGTGTATGGCTTCATGAGCCATGGCATTAAGGGGTAGGCTGGGTCCCCAAGGATAACTATAGGCATCTCAACATCCCCAACGGTTATTTTCTGGTCTGGGAAGAAAGTCCCTTGCTGCAGCAGCCGAAACAGACCAGAGTTCCTGAAGATGCGAGCGTCATGTACCTTTCCCGGCCATCCCACGCTGATGTTGGTGAAACGTCCCTTGTGATCCACCAGTGCTTGCAGCACTATTGAAAAGTAACCCTTTCGGTTTATGTACTCGCTGGCTTGGTGGTCCGGTGCCAAGATAGGGATATGGGTTCCGTCTATCGCCCCACCGCAGTTCGGGAACCCCATTGCTGCAAAGCCATCCAGTATGAGCTGCACATATCCCAGACTCACAACCCTTGGTACCAGCAGCTTGGTGATCGCCCTGGCTACTTCCATCACAACAGCCCCCACTGTAGATTTTCCCACTCCGAATTGATTCGCGACTGACCGGTAGCTGTCTGGCGTCGCAAGCGTCCACAGGGCTATCGCCAGTCGCTTCTGTACTGTGAGGGCTGCTCTCATCTTGGTGTTCTGGCGCTTCAGGGCAGGGGAAAGCAACTCACAAAGTTCCATGAAAGTGCCCTTACGCATGCGAAAGTTTCGCAGCCACTGGGATTCATCCCAGACCTGCAGCACTATGTGGTCCCACCAGTCTGTGCTTGTTTCCCGGGCCCAGAATCGGCGTTCCACTGTATCAACAAGCCCCATTAACACCATGATGTCCACCTTGCGGGGGGGCCTTTTTTGAGAGAGGTCTGTGTCCATGTCCTCATCACTGTCCTCAGGGCGCTGCTGTCGCCTCCTCGCCTGCTGTAGCTCTAGCAGCTCCTGGTTCTCGTTCTGCATATACTCCTGGACAATGCGCGTGGTGTTCATAACGGCGAGAACAGCCGCGGTGATCTGATCGTGCTCCATGCTTTCCCTGGTATGCTGTTTGCAGGACAGCAGAGTGGCAGCAGAAGCAGCGGGTGGATAACAATGGAGTCAGCAATATGGCGCCCATATGAAAAAAGGCGCGAAAGGATTTTTTGCTCCCCCCTCAGTTGCTTTCACAGAGGGAGGGGGGAGCAAGGGTTAGGCTCATTTCCTTCTAGCTGCAGATGGTACAATATGCGGTGAGCAAGGAGGCGCCTTCCCTTCTAGCAGCAGATGGTACAATATGCTTGATATCCATCATCAGCTCCTGGCCCCCTCAAGGATTGAACTCGCAACCCCGGGTTTAGCGGGCCAACGCTCAGACCGCTGAGCTATCCCTCCGCCCGTGTTCCAGGCAGTACTGAATCTCCCTTAAACAAAACGTAAAAAAGAGAATGACCAGAGTCACTCTGGTCACTCCCATTTATGTCCAAGCGCCCCCGGCCAGCCACACCATAGGCCGCCGGCCAGGAGCACACAAATACCAATCATATTGTACAATCTGCTGCGAGAAGGAAAGGAGCTTCTGCTGTGTGGTCCCGCAACCACGACCATTTATGGCATATTGCACCATCTGCAGCTAGAAGGCAAGGAGCTTCTGCTGTGTAGTCCCGCGACTACCAGCCTCAGGCGGAATGGCCCCCTCAAGGATTGAACTCGCAACCCCGGGTTTAGCGGGCCAACGCTCAGAACGCTGAGCTATCCCTCTGCCCATATTATAGTGTGACTGAATCCCCACTAGACCTAATGTCCAGGCGTACGCTGGAGATGTATGGTAATTGTGAGCTGAGCAGGCTTCCGTAGCAAACACGGAAACCCCGGAAAAAAGGCGCGAAAAATATTGCTTTCACGGAGGGAGGGATGACATGTACCCAGAACCACCAGCGACAATGTTTTCTGCCCCATCAGGCTTTGGGATCGCAACCCAGAATCCCAATGGGCGGCGGAGACTGCGGGAACTGTGGGATAGCTACCCGCAATGCAATGCTCCGAAAGTCGATGCTAGCCCTGCTACTGTGGACACAGTCAATCGACCTCATGGTCTTAACGCTTGTGTGTGGGGACACACACAATCGATTCCATAAATTCGGGTTTTAAAATATCGACTTCTATAAATTCGACCTAATTCTGTAGTATAGACGTACCCTTAGAAAACCTCACCTGAGTGCTGGGTTAAGGTGCTTGAAAACAAAACAGGGGAAGGGAGAGGAGACAGAGGCCTGGCACAGACACGCACATACTAAATGTTCTTTAGCAGTGATAACAGCAAAATTTCATAGTTGATTGAATTTAAGAAAATTCATGATTTTTTCCATGTTTGCAGGAAAAAAAATTGTATTTAGCAGGAGTAATGGCTCATTTTAAAGAATTTTGTGGGAATGCATAGGTTTCCCACATGAATACTCAAAGCAAAAACTGGTTGTTTTGCAGAGCTCTACAGACCAAGAAATATCATGGAACTGTTCCGGATGTAACTGACATCAATGGGACTTGTCTGCACATATTTGAGGGCAGAACTTGGTTAAGCACATTTGAGATGTGATGAGACTTGCAGATCACTAGGGCATGCAAAGTGCTGCTAAATCACAGCCCTAGTACAACTAGAGTACTGCTGTGTGGTGTAGCGTCAATAAAGGACTCCTGAGACTTTTAGAGGACTGAAATGCAGCTACTCACACCAAACCCCTATATTTTCAAAGACTAGCACATCATTTTGGTTATACAACTAAATCTCCATACATCTCTTCACATTTAGGAGAAAATGTTACTATTGGATTAAAGGGACAGACTTAATACTGCTGTTTGGACCAAGAGACTTAAATACATCTAGGGAGCTATTGGTTGCTAATAGATGTCTTCCATGCAGCATTGGACTTCAGGAAGTCCAGGGTGAGATACATTTAAGGGGCCTGATTTTTAAAGGGCAGGAGCCTGGCACTTCTGAAAATCAAACCCTTTTAACTAATGGTCATTGTGTATTCTCCATCACTATTTTAAAATCAAAATCGGATGTTTTTCTCTAAGACGTGCTCTAGGAATTACTTTGGGGAAGTTCTATGACCTGTTACGCAGGAGGTCAGTATATATGATCACAATGGTCTCTTCTGACCTTGGAATCTATGAATCTATAAATGTTTCAAGCTGAACACCCAGGAATTTCTGAAAACTTGGGCCTATTAATTTATAAGTGTCATGCAAAAACTATCATACATAACTTTCTTTCATCTTAACTTCCAGCTGTGATCCCTCAGTGTTTGCCACTGAAACCAAATGATGCATGTCAATTTCTCACTAGGTTTCCTAATCCTGTTTGTCTCCCCCAGAGAAATAGAGTTTACTTTATTTAAAGCAGTGGGCTGCTTTTAAGATCATGGAGCTTGCAACATTTCATGTGGCTTAGCCAAATTCTGTTTATAACATTCACAAAGGCCCATTTCTGAATTCCATGTTGTTTAGTCAATAAAATTCCTGCTTTTGAGGACAACGGGAGTTCTGTCTGAATAAAGAGTACAGAGTAGCCCCAGGTCTTAGTCAGATTGACTAAATCCTAAAATAATCAGTGGCATATATGACCTGGGTCTTACATATCACATTTAATTCCACATTAAGGTCATCAGTTATTAAAGCTGATTTTATTAATAATCAGTTGTCCATTTTTGAAGCTAAAACTAAAAACTTCTGGATGGTATTGTTTTGTTTTTTTAAATATCTAATGTCCTACGTTGAATCAGATTCTTCACACAACACCCCGAGGTGCTTGGAGGAAGTGTGCTTTATAAATATACAGCTGATCGATTAATGGAAGACTTGATGGCTGATTTATGTCATGACCTTTACTTTCACTCATGATCTATCACTCATGAAGCAAAAGGTCAAAATAGGACTCAGCCATTATGTATTCTCACTCCCTCACTCAAGATAGTTATATTCATAGATATATGAAGGCTGACATAAATGGGGTCACCTCTGTGCTTTCCCATTTTTATCCATTTCTTCTCTCATCATAGGTGAGTGCCAAATGTCAGTACACACATCCAGCTTGTCCCATATTCTTTTCCATTGTTTTTTACATTTCCATTGACAGGTGTAGCATGCAATCAAAAATGGCTCCCATAAGAATTGCCCTTTTTGATTTTCTTTTTAATTTTATTTTTTGCTGACAAGACTCCTTCAGTGACAGAAATGAAACTGGCAGGATGAACAGAGTTCGTGAACGATAGCTGCTTTTACGGAGAAGAATGGATCCGTGCAAAACTCAGCGGCTGTGCTACGGAAAGGTTTGTGCAGATATATTTATTGGCTTCAGACTGCTTAGGTTGGTAAGTAGGGATATTAAAGAAGGTACCGAAAGTGATTCCCACAATTTAAACCTCATAGCATTACCAAGTAAAATATCTCTTGGATCCCTTGTTAAACCTACAAGCTACTGTCTGTGTAAACCATTGATTGTATCTGTTCTCAGAAAGATACTGTATTGCTATGAGAAACTTGCAAACAAGTTATTTGACTTTGTTCTTTATGCATGCTTTGTACCTAGAAACAGCATAGAAAGACCCCCACCCTCTTTAATTAAAAGTGTTGAAGACAGTATGTCTGCTGATGAATGCTTGGTGTACATGAATGAATGAGCAGGGAGGTGCCAGCCTAGGAATTCAGTGACCATCGGCTGAAGGCGGCATCAAGTGGGAACGACCAGACAACACCCCCCGTCCCCCAGAGGATAAACTGGGATCCACCCGACCATCTCAAAGGATGGGAAAAACAAGATAACATCTGACAGCACGGAGCCATCAGGAATGTGCCATCTGCTGATTGATTCAGCAACAGCATGATGAAACAATTCCCATAGACTGACATAGGAATAAATCCCTATAAGAATGGCCTCTAAATACTGAGGACTTTGAGTCTCTGGTTCTGCTGCCAACCTCCAGGAGCATCAGATGAATCTGACAAGGACTCGGCTCCACTGTCATGACCAGGTTACCTGGCTAGTAACTTGGCATGAGCACCTTCTAGGCTGGTAACTATGACATCTATGCAGAACACGTGTGTGTGTGTGTGTGTGTGTGTGTGTGTGTGTGTGTGTGTGTGTGTGTGTGTGTGTGTGTGTGTGTGTGTGTGTGTGTGTGTGTGTGTGTGTGTGTGTGAATGTGAAACTGAATGAAATGTTATAGCTATAACTGACTGCTTACTATGATTCTTTTTGTATTCACAATAAATGTGACATTTTGTCTTATCCCCTTTAATAAGATCCTGCTGGTTTTTATTTTATTGGTATAACAGGTACTCCTCTTTTTTCTTTGAGTTTTAGATTTAAACTAACTCAAAATCTCAAAGTAAAACTTAATTAAAAAAAACAAATTTCAAATGATGCTCATGCAAAGCCATTAATCAATCCAAGTTCACTCCAGTAATGACCCAGGTTTGCTCAGATAGCTCAGGAACCTTTTGAGGAACATGGTCTGAGTTTTGAGATTGTAGCAAAACCCAAAACCATGGGAGTTTTACTTGGTGCCAGGTTTCAGCTGAAGTATTTAGCACAGCTGTAATGAGGTATTTGATGCAGCAGCCACATGAATCATCAAATGAATAATCTGCAATGGGAAGCAGAGGTGGCCTTGAAGCTCTGCAGTGGTCCTTTGGGGGAGAAGAGAATAAGCAAATTCTTGAAGTCAAATGATAACAATGGTATTGGAAAAATACAGATTGACATGAACAAAAGAAGCTTTGCTTTCTGATTCCACACAAGATATCTGTGCTTTATCTGCATGCCTAGAAATAAAGCAATAACAATAGCATGTAATACTAGATTAGAAGAATTTCAGTTTCAAGGCAAAGGAGTCATGTCTATACTAAAATGGTCTATCAGTTGAGATTCCATAGAGAATAATTCTGAGCTGGAAATGTATGCTAATTAAATATGTAAAGGTAACATGGATGTCCCATTATCCAAAGAAGCACAAAATGAACAAGCCCATGTGTTTAGAAGATGGGACCTCTACTTTTAAATAGTCAGACTGTGACATCAATGAACAAGTACACTTTAGGGAGCATTCACAATTTTATATTTGACAAAATTCCTATAGTATTTTATTAGTTCTGTTCACTTAATTATGTCTTCTCTAAATGATCACTTTAATTTTTCATAGTACCAGAGTCCATTCAAAGAAGTTATTCATGCAATGTTAACGGCATAATGCTTCTCTGCAGCTTTGGGAAGCCTTTAAAAGGAACAGAATCCTGCTGGACCTTAGTGGAGATTCCAGGGGGTGTAAGCGCAATGAAATTTTATCAATTTTGCATTATGCTGAATAGGTGTCATCTTGTAAAACCATTTCTACAGATGCTGGGAGGAGATAACTCTTCACTTCAAGACAATTGTATTCAGAGGTACAGCCACAGTTTACCAGCTGTCCCTTTCTGCAATGGTAGTGGCATCTCCCAGCAGAAACCCAATCTTTTAGATTAATTTACCATATTATTGGGATTTTGAATGTATTAAGAATCATTCTTACAAAGCCCAAACTGCAATATGCCCTAATCAATTGTTAAGTTTTTCAAGGATGGCTTAGAAAGTAATTTTTTATCATCAATCCTGCTTAATCGTTGTCTGAATGTACATAATGACAAAGGGAAGCATTTGCTGGCACAGAACCTGTTTTTCTCCGATGTAGCCAAGGGTGAAAATTAGGACCCAAGGGCCAAAGAATCATAAAGTGAGGCTGGCAACCAGGATCAGAGTAGTTGTAAAAGCCAAAACCTGTAGGCCAGGGTCAGAGTCAGGCCAGGGTCAGAGACCAAAGATCAGGACTCTTTGTCGCTTCTACAGATCCAGACTAACACGGCTACCCCTCTGATACTATATTCATATTAAGGAACATATTAAACGGACCCAATGCAGATATAGCCAAGATGATGTCACAATTGTCTGTAAAGCTCTTGTTAAGTTCACTGATTGATAAGACAGTTGACTCAAACATGATTTTGTGACAGTATAACTGCACATCTTTTCACCTTCCTAGTGATTCACACATTACATAGCTGGAATTAAGTCAGCTTGATACTGTGGATGCCTGCTTCTGTTGTCATGGTGCTTCTACCCATACATCAGCCTTATGTGCCCTATTGGTAACATCAATCCAAACCTCACCTAATCACAATTTCACAAGGTTCACCAGGACAATTTCCACGTGCAACAATGATCTATCAAGTGTGATGTCCTTCTTCTGTAGACTCTCAGAGAGTGGTTGTGTTTCTTTTAAATTAATAGGAGCAATATTGTGTATAAATTAAGGCAGCATTTGGCTCTTTTGAATTAATCTTTCTGTACCTGAGGGGCTTCATTATAAACATTTATCTTTCCACTAAACTAGACATTTAGAGCTTTGGAGGCATTTCCAACAGCTGCTAACCCAAGAAGTGAGAACCTGGGAATGAGAATCAAACAGGGTCTCCCACATAGTAACCACAGCAGAATTCAGATACTAAAGTGGCCCAATTTTTCAAAAAATACTTCCCTCCACCCCCAAATACTTAAAAATGACCATCATCCTTACATGTAGGCTTCAGAGAAATTGAGGATATAAATGACAGACCCTTTGAGGAAGGGATTGGAATAGAATCTCATTTGCATATTGCCTGCCAACTCATAGCTTGACTTGAATTCTAGAGCCAATTTGAATGAGTCACTCCTTGCAGTACTGATGGCAGGCGCCAAACCTGAGTGGTGTTACAATATGACACACAGGTTGCAATGCCAATTACTCAATTGCAAGTGCATGGTTTTGCAACCCCGTATGCCAGGTCACAGCTGCACTCAGGTTTGACCTGACCGGGCCTGATTTCTGAGGGTGCAATTGCACCCATGGACCCCAGCTAAAGCCTCCCCTGATGCTGCCCCTCCACACAGCACACTCTTCCCAAGCTGGTCTGAAAGGCCACCAACCTCTCTTCATTGAAATTGCTCCTGAAGAGCCATATCTACTGTGATGCCTACAAGAAACCACCCTGTTGATTATAGTGAGATGAGTACCTAGGACTAATCTATTTATCTTATTGAAAAATAAAATAGCACTCTCAAAGCACTGTATTCTGAAAGCCTTGTATTACTAGAATATGTCCAGTTATGATCTTGAACATTATGCTTATATACTGTATCACATTTCTCTGCCCCTTTGCCCAGTGTGCTTGGTACATTGTGGGACATATCAGAAACAAAATGATGAACATCATAGTAACAAGAACAGCTCAAGCTGAAGTCCAAGCCTGCTCAGATCAGCTGCTTGCAAATCGGTGAAACCAAACCCAGACATTGAGTGCATAGTTCAGAACACGCAGTGTCACAACACATTGTTATACAAATGCCATTGCACACTAGTGGCTCAGAAGAGTTCTGTGTTGCAAGGGCTAAGTCCCAGACCACAGGAAAGAATTTGAATTTGCCAAATTTTGTGGCTACTGACCAAATGCAAATATCTCTTGTTTCACTCACCCTGTGATAGAATAGTGACTGGCCTCATGTTCCTATCATAAAAGGCCTCTCAGAGTCAAAAGTCTCAGATTTAATGGGGGCCAAGGTAGCTCCTACACTCTAGCAATTTTTTCATTGTCTTGTTCATTTACAGCAGGGGAGGGAAATGAGTCTATGAGTCTATAGCCTCTGCCAATCTACCCTGGAGGAAAATTCCTTCCCGACCCCAAATATGGCGATCAGCTGAACCCCGAGCATGTGGGCAAGACTCACCAGCCAGACACCCAGGAAAAAGTTCTCTGTAGTAACTTCTAACATCCCATCATTGACCATTGGTCCTATTTACCACTGATGGCAATTAATTGACCTTTGACTAAGATCATGTTATCCCATCAAACCATCCCCTCCATAAACGTATCTAGCTTAATCTTGAAGCCAGTTAGGTCTTTTGCCCCCACTGCTTCCCTTGGAAGGCTGTTCCAGAACTTCACTCCTCTGATGGTTAGAAACCTTCGTCTAATTTCAAGTCTAAACTTCCTGATGGCCAGTTTATATCCATTTGTTCTTGTGTCCACATTGGTACTGAGCTGAAATAATTCCTCTCCCTCCCTGGTATTTATCCCTCTGATATATTTAAAGAGAGCAATCATATCTCCCCTCAGCCTTCTTTTGGTTAAGGTAAACAAACCAAGCTCCTTGAGTCTCCTTTCATACGACAGGTTTTCCATTCCTCGGATCATCCTAGTGGCCCTTCTTTGTACCTGTTCCAGTTTGAATTCATCCTTCTTAAACATGGGAGACCAGAACTGCACACAGTATTCCAAATGAGGTCTTACCAATGCCTTGTATAACGGTACTAACACCTCCTTATCTCTACTAGAAATACCTCGCCTAATGCATCCCAAGACCGCATTAGCTTTTTTCACGGCCACATCACATTGGCGACTCATAGTCATCCTGTGATCAACCAGGACTCCAAGGTCCTTCTCCTCTTCCGTTACTTCCAACTGATCCGTCCCCAGCTTATAACTAAAATTCTTGTTATTAATCCCTAAATGCATAACCTTACACTTCTCACTATTAAATTTCATCCTATTACTATTACTCCAGTTTACAAGGTCATCCAGATCTTCCTGTAGGATATCCCGATCCTTTTCTGAATTGGCAATACCTCCCAACTTTGTGTCATCTGCAAACTTTATTAGCACACTCCCACTTTTGGTGCCGAGGTCAGTAATAAAAAGATTAAATAAAATTGGTCCCAAAACTGAACCTTGAGGAACTCCACTAGTAACCTCCCTCCAACCTGACAGTTCACCTTTCAGTATGACCCGCTGTAGTCTCCCCTTTAACCAGTTCCTTATCCACCTCTCAATTTTCATATTGATCCCCATCTTTTCCAATTTAACCGATAATTCCTCATGTGGTACTGTATCAAATGCCTTACTGAAATCGAGGTAGATTAGATCCACTGCGTTTCCTTTATCTAAAAAATCTGTTACTTTCTCAAAGAAGGAGATCAAATTGGTTTGGCACGATCTACCTTTTGTAAAACCATGTTGTAATTTGTCCCAATTGCCATTGACCTCAAGGTCCTTAACTACTTTCTCCTTCAAAAATTTTTCCAAGACCTTGCATACTACAGATGTCAAACTAACAGGCCTGTAGTTACCCGGGTCACTTTTTTTCCCTTTCTTAAAAATAGGAACTATATTAGCTATTCTCCAGTCAAACGGTACAACCCCTGAGTTTAGAGATTCATTAAAAATTTTTGCTAATGGGCTTGCAATTTCATGTGCCAGTTCCTTTAATATTCTTGGATGAAGATTATCTGGGCCGCCTGATTTACTCTCATTAAGCTGTTCAAGTTTGGCTTCTACCTCGGATATGGTAATATCTACCCCCACATCCTTATTCCCATTTGTCATGCTGCCACTATTCCTAAGCTCCTCATTAGCCTCATTAAAGACTGAGGCAAAGTATTTGTTTAGATATTGAGCCATGCCTAGATTATCCTTAACCTCCACTCCATCCTCAGTGTTTAGCGGTCCCACTTCTTCTTTCTTTGTTTTCTTCCTATTTATATGGCTATAAAACTTTTTACTATTGGTTTTAATTCCCTTTGCAAGGTCCAATTCTACATCCCTTTTAGCCTGTCTCACTTTATCCCTACATGCTCTGACCTCAATAAGGTAGGTTTCTTTGCTGATCCCTCCCATCTTCCACTCCTTGTATGCTTTCTGTTTTTTCTTAATCACCTCTCTGAGACGCTTGCTCATCCAGCTTGGTCTAAAACCCCTGCCTGTGAATTGTTTCCCCTTTCTTGGGATACAGGCTTCTGATAGCTTCTGCAATTTTAACTTGAAATAATCCCAGGCCTCCTCCGCCTTTAGGTCCATAAATTCTTTAGTCCAATCCACTTCCCTAACTAATTTCCTTAATTTATTAAAGTTAGCTCTTTTGAAATCAAAAACCCTAGTCTCAGATTTATTTTTGTTTATCCTTCCATTTAGTTTGAACTGAATTAGCTCATGATCACTCGAGCCAAGGTTGTCCCCTACAACCATTTCTTCAATGAGGTCCTCACTACTCACCAAAACCAAATCTAAAATGGCATCCCCCCTTGTTGGTTCAGCAACTACCTGATGAAGGAATTCATCAGCTATCACATCTAGGAAAATCTGAGCCCTATTATTATTACTAGCACTTGTTCTCCAATCTATATCTGGGAAGTTGAAGTCTCCCATGATCACACAGTTCCCATTAGTATTTTCTTCCTTAAAAACATTAAAGAGGTCTCTATCCATATCCAAATTAGATCCCGGTGGTCTATAGCACACCCCAAGCACTATCCCAGGGGAGCTCTAGTAGTTTTCTTCCCCAATGTGATTTTTGCCCAGACAGACTCTGTCTTATCCCTTCCATCACTTTTTATTTCTTTACAGTCTACCTCATCATTGATATACAATGCTACTCCCCCACCTTTACCTTTATTTCTATCTTTCCTAAACAGCACATACCCTTCAATACCTGTACTCCAGTCATGACTACTATTCCACCATGTTTCGGTTATTCCTATGATATCTGGTTTCACTTCCTGGACCAGTAGCTCTAATTCCTCCATTTTGTTACCTAGGCTCCTCGCATTGGTGTACAAACATCTTAATTTTTGCTGTTTGGCCTCACTCACATTCCTTACCCAATTTGGTATGGACATTGTACTTCCAGTATGACCTATTTGACTAGTATCCACTCTGCCCTTCCTCCTTATGTCCATTCTCCTACCCCCGGCTATATCCTCTCTTACTTGGTTGTCTTCCCTCTCAATGTTAAAATCCAGTGTGGAGATTACCTGGACATCTCCCAACCGTCTCCCCCAAATTCCTAGTTTAAAGCTCTCTTGATCAGTTGTGCCAGCCTCCATCCGAGAAGTCTATTTCCTTCCCTATTCAGGTGAAGTCCATCCCGAGAGAACAGTCCTCTGTCCATGAATGCCTCCCAGTGGCCATACATCCCAAAGCCCTCCTTGTAGCACCAATCCCTGAGCCATCTGTTGATCATCATAATCCTGTCACACCTTTGTTGCCCTTCTCTAGGAACAGGCAGAATCCCACTGAAGATTACCTGAGCCTCAATTTCCTTAAGCGTCTTCCCCAGCCTGGCATAGTCCCCCTTGATTCGTTCCAGTGAGAATCTAGCCGTGTCATTTGTTCCTACGTGAAGGATGATCAATGGATTCTTTCCCGCTCCCTTTAGGATCCTCTTCAACCTCAGGTCCACATCCCGTATCTTAGCACCCGGTAGACAGCACACCCTTCTGTTCTCTGGATCAGCTCTGGTTACAGGCCTGTCTATTCTTCTCAGTAAGGAGTCCCCAATCACGTAGACCTGCCTTTTCCTGGTGACAGTGCGATTCTCCAGTCTATCCCGTTCCCTCTGGCTGCAAGTCCTTTCCATTCCTATTTTCCCTTGTAATCCTCTTCAACCCATCCTGTATCCTCCTGGGGCTCATGTTTGGTGTTGTCCCCATCGACTCTTCCCCTTCTTCTATGGGACTAACCGCTCTTCTCTTCTTCCTTGCCCTTCCACCTTCAGTGACCACCTGCTGTACCCCTTCTTCATTCTCCAACTCTGCAAACCTGTTCTTGAGCTCTATTTCTCCTTCACTGGCCCGTCTTTTCCTCTGCCTGGTTCTCTTAGTCACATGCTTCCACTGTCCATTTTCTTCACCCGGCAGTCCCCCCTCAGAGGCCTTTGATCCTGCTTCCATCTGCATCTCTGAGCTTTCCCCGTCAGCCACCTCGTGCCTTTCCTCCATCAACTGCTCGAACCCCCGTCTAAACTCAACCAGAGTTTCCACCTGCATCTCCAATCCTCGGATCTTTTCTTCCATCAGCTCTATCAGGCGGCACTTCATGCAGACAAAACTCTTATCAGGTACCCCCTCCAGAATCATATACATACCGCAGGTGCCACATCCAGTCATCCTCATTGTGTCCTCCACTGCTTGGCTCATGACCACTGCTGCCTCTATATCTGCCGGCCTTCTCACCTAAATCCTGTTAGTCTGGAAAACACAAAACAAACCACAACACCACCACCTACAGCAGAACAAACACCAAACAAATCCCAAAATACAGACTCCCCTTAGAAACTCCCACTCAAACTCCCCTGTTTACAGCTCTGTTTGCTGGCTCCTGTGCCGCTGCACATCTGGGTATGGAAATTGTAGGGCAGCCCATGAATGCTCACAAAACTGGGGGTTAGGGTGTGGGAGGGGGTGAGGGCTCCATCTGGGGTGTGAGCTCTGGGGTGGGTCCAGAAATGGGGAGTTCAGGGTGCGGGAGGAGGTTCCAGGCTGGGGCAGAGGGTTGGGATGAAGGGGGGAGGGCTCCAGCTGGGGGTGTGAGCTCTGGGGTGGGGCTGGGGATGAGGGGTTTGGGGTGCAGGAGGGTTGCTCCAGGCTGGGACCGAGGGGTTCGGAGGGTGGAGGGGAATCAGGAGTGGGGCAGGGGGTTGGGTCATGAGAGGGGGTCAGGGGTGCAGGCTCTGGGTGGCGCTTACCTCAAGCAGCTCTCGGAAGCAGCAGCATGTCCCCCCTCCAGCTCCTACACGGATGCATGCCAGTTCCTGGCGAATGAGAACTGCAGGGGCAGTGCTTGGGGCGGGGGAAGTGTGCAGAACCCCCTGGCTGCCTCTACGCATAGGAGCCGGAGGGGGGACATGCTGCTGCTTCTGGGAGCCGTGCGGAGCCACGGCATGCATGGAGCAGGCAAGTTCCCAACCCTGCTCCCCAGTGGGAGCTTGAGGGCTGGATTAAAATATCTGAAGGGCCGGATGCAGCCCCCAGGCCATAGTTTGCCCACCCCTGATTTACAGTGAACATCATTTATTCTGTTGCTTCTTGTTCTCCTCAGTGCCTTGAGCCCTGGACAAGAACTTATAAAATTAACTAACTAAAAATAATTACACAAGGATAGTGCATGAAATGACTTGACTTTTCTGCATATCAACCTAGAGGAGTAGTTAGAAAATTTTGTCAGATTTCGCCTCCTCTCATGTCATAATTTCCTACCCTTACATTTCCTCCAGTGTCAAGGAATGAGAAATCTTGACAAGTGATAAACACTCATGGGTATTTACTACCTGCGATAAAAGTCTGGGGTTTTTTATGTTGTGTCTTTTCTCTATGCTTGTATATATAGAGAGAGCAATTTCTGATAGTAAAGCATAAACTCACAAGTAAAAATTCACTTTTGGTACCAACAGGAAAAATCTAAGAGGGAAGAATTTTATGAAGGGGAATAAAGAAGTGTTTTAGTGGTTAAAAAATATTGTTCCTGCATCTCTTCATATGGATTCTTTTAGGTCTTTTTAGGCCCCTATGCTGGATGACCTTGCATGCAGAGGGTGAGGAGGTTGCCAGTGCATTACAGAAATGATGGCACTGATGAAGAATAACTACATTGGCCAGGTTGAAAAGTCATCTCTGGCTCTCTGATTTGTAATAAGCATTGCAAAGCTTTAGAGACAACTTCAAAAGTTGAGTCATTGCACTCTACAGCTTTCCGACAATTCCTATTCTGGCTCCATTTTTACATTAAAGTAAAACTTGGACTAAGAAAGGTGCTGTAGTTGAAAGACACTGACAATTGCGGGTAATAATATTTAGCAGCTTTTGAAGTCTTTGATCACCTACCAGATGCCTCAAGCTGATATATGGTAAAGGCTAAACAGTGAGAGCCAAAGCTATTATGGTGCAAACCAAAATGACATTATGAGACACCTGTAGCAAGGGGGAGTGCACTTAAAGTGGGACACAGAACCATACCTGGGGGACTCAAGATTTTCTTACTTCACTCGCAGACAATAATGAAACCTCTCCCCTGTATTTATTTTAAAGGATCTTTTAGACAACTCAGATGTCTTACTAGGATATCCAGGATTTGTAAGTTTGAGAAATCTGAAAGAATTATAAGCAACAAAACATTTCTACTGCTAATATTTACTCCAGTGTTCAACGCTGGCTCACAGCCAGACCAGTGGCTAAGTTGTCATTGAGCTACCAACCAAAAAGAACTTGATGCAGGAACTATTGTAGACTGTCAATCTTCTGTGCAGCAGGAGCTCAGACTACAGGATAAGGATCTCATCCAAAGCCTATTGGAGGCAAAGGGAAACCTCCCATTGGCTTCTCTGAGGTGTATATCCAGCCCCAAATTTCTTGGGCAAGGTTAAGATTGGGGATTGCACCACATCTCACTCTTACAGTACTGATTGTCCTCCAGCCATACGCAAAGTAGAGAATTCTAACAAAGTGTCAGTTCAGCTGCAGGAGGCCTGTGATATAAGTAATTTGGGCCTGGGACAGGAGGGAGAGGAGGGCAATCATCATAGTATTTAGGAACCAAAATACATTAATTAAAAGTAACGTCAGACTTTTAAAAAGTGAGCTCTGCTCTCATATACCTTGTGTTTGGCCACTGGAGTTCTCTCTTCCCGCAAAGCTAATTTAAATAGTCCCATCCCCCTGCATTATCCAATGGTTGGAGGGTTACCCAGTCCAAAATTGTGTAGCTACCATACTCTTCCTCTTCTGCTGGAAGAACTGTGCTTCAATAAGCTTCAGTGCCTTCGGGAGCTGACACCAAGACTGTGCAACCTCTGCGCTGTACCCTACCATCGGCTCACTTGTATTAGGGCAATTTAGCCCGAAGGCCTTTTTAGTGGTTAGC
Organism: Macrochelys suwanniensis; assembly: GCA_033296515.1. NCBI lineage: Eukaryota > Metazoa > Chordata > Testudines > Chelydridae > Macrochelys > Macrochelys suwanniensis. The sequence goes on from CM065779.1 coordinate 83,930,842, forward strand.
CTTAGTCATTCAACTATTTATTTAGGGGGAAGATCTTCAAAGGCACAAATGTGAATTAGGCATACAAATCACACTGACTTTCAGTAGGAGTTTGTGCCACTTAACTGACCTTTGTGCCTTTTGAAAATATTCCACTTATAATTTATTTGAGTCCCACATCATTCAGGTCTTAAAAGAGCAACACCAACACCTTAAATTGCAGCACTAATAAGAAGCCAGTGCAGAGGCTTCAGCATAGGGTCCACATCATCCACAGGGTGGGTAGCTGCATTTTACAGAGACTTCATGGTGATGAGTAACCTAGGTGATAGAAAAGGTCTAGAGTCTTTTTAAAAACCTAATCCAGGGATGCCATGTAAACTGTGTACTGAGGGTAATGACGGTAAGTATCCAGTTTGAAATTAATATGCATATGCTGATTATCTGCTGGACTAGATACTACCTGACTTCTGGAAGTACAAGGGAATTCCAGTTAAAATCTCACCAAATATTACTGGATTATTACAAATCAGTATACTATGAGATTCCAGTATTATGAACTGCACATGCTGTATGTTACGTTCTGACTTGAGCGAGCTCAGAAGGCACCTGCATGAGTCTTTTCAAAGCAACTGTAATATATTTCACTGGATGTGACAACCCTTATAAAAATGAAATAATGTCATGCTTTACAAGCATTTCAGTCAATGGGACCAAACACATGGAGGGCATTGAGGATGATATTTAACTTTTTCCATGTGTTGATTTAATACCACACAAAAGTTTGAGTCCCATATTGCCAATTTTCCACCATGTGGTAACTATTTAGTCAGGTTTTTAAAAGTTACCGAATTACAGAGTTGAATTACAGAACACAGCAACTACCAGTGGGCACTGGGTGTAGGCATGTCCCTCAGGCTTAGCACAGGGTCACATATACTGGCAGTAAATAATGGCAGCATTCCTATGGCAGCACTGGTCAGTTTACACAGGAATGAAAGTGCCAGATTGCAAAACCACATGCTTAGGAGGTTCTAAAAATAGAGAATGTTAGTGTCAGATTGAATTGATGTAACTCCATCAGGTTCATGTCATTTTTAGTACACCTGTGGAAATATAGTACAGTATAGGGGGTCTGGGTTATGATCCTGCTAGAGAAGCCTGCTAGGTTATATGGGATCAATAAAATCAAGCTCAAGACTATTTTACATGGCTATGCAGGTCCAAATGTGAACCAAGAAGTACCATTAACAACAAGATTTGAAATCATTCACAAAGAAGTAACATTTTGCACTTGTCCTTTTCAGGTTAGGGTAAGGCCTGACTTGACAACTTTTGAAGAGAGACGTACTTTTAAAATACATCACAAATCATTGAAGGGGGAAAACACCAATAATTTCATTCATTCGTTCATTCATTCATTCATTCAATATCAGTGATAAAGATAATTCATTTAAAGCCAATGTGTTCCCAACAGCAAAGATCTATTGCAGAGTATGGAGTCTGATGAATTATCTAAGCATCTTATCTGAGGGATTTATACTGCTGTTTATCATCATAGTACCAGAGCACCCACCTCGTAAAATCAAAGATCTGCCCAAGCTCACACATGTTAAAATAGGTTGAAAATATACTGCATTACTACCAGCTGTACAATATATTGGATATAGTAAGATACTGTGCATGTTTTCTAAGTTAGTTATTCTGCAGTATGTCTTATGAGGAAATATGAAAGTGTATGCCACATGTCATAGCAAAGTACATCTTCAGTGTTATCTGTGATAACAGACCAGTGCAACTGTCTGAAGTAATCAGGCCAAAGAGCATCCAGAAGGGAGCAGACAAATTCACGATTCCTGCCCAGGCATACAGAGGGACTTCCCCCAGCACCCCCTTCTTGTCTCACCACAATCTTGACACTGCAGCAGGATCATTGGTTGCAGGATCCTGCTTCACTCAGGAGAGTTACAGAACACCGATGCCGTGGGAGTTAATGCTGCCTCAGGCTATATGACTTGGTTGCAATGTAGGTGGGGGACCTTGCAGTCCAGTGCCTCCCCCTCACTTCTGACTACTCCCCCAACTTCTACCACCCAAACCAGCGAACACCTAGATATTTTTCACAGGCACTGTAGAGACAGCACATCCCAGTTAGCCACTTTCCCTTTCCACCTGGGTCCATTATGGCTTTTAAGAACATAAGAATGGCTATACTAGTCCATCTAGCCCAGTATCCTGTCTTCCAACAGTGGCTGGTGCCAGATGCTTCCGAAGAAATTAACAGAATAGGGCAATTTATCAAGTGATCCATCCCCTGGCATCCAGTGCCATCTTATAGCAGACAGATGCTTAGGGACACCCAAAGCATGGGGTTGCATCCCTGACCATCTTGACTAATAGTCATTGACGGACCTATGTTACACAAATTTCTCTAATTCTATTTTGAACCCAGTTCAAAATCCAGTTTTGCCACAGATTTGCTCACTTCTACATCACAAAGTGTGGTGGAGACAATATCAGCTAATATTCTTATTATTCATTCCTTTCCATAACCCCACAGGTCTGCATAATGTCTTACACAGTTAGACAAGCTCCCTGGTCCAAGAGTTTACAACCTAACCTAATGGATATAATATGAACAATGAGACACAAGGTGGAAGGCAGACAAGAAATGGCAAGAAGGGTGGGGTTTTTGATTCAATTAAAAGTGGAAATTGAGGATATTTCATTTCAACCATGAAAAAAATAATAGAAGAGTCAAGAGTAAGAGGAGAGGACAAATGGCTCATTAAGGAGAACATAATCCCTAGGACTCCTATAACAATTTTTCTATTCAAGGCAGTTTACAAAATATTAACTAGTGAATCCACACCATGCTCCTCTTTAGTTATGTCCCCATTTTACAGAACTCAATGGTAGAGCAATTAAATTGTTTGCTCAGGGCTACAGAGAGATCAGAACAGGAATTAAATATCAGGGCTTGTCTACACTGGCACTTTACAGCGCTGCAACTTTCTCGGCCGGGTGTGAAAAAACACCCCTGAGCGAGCACTGCAAGCTTCAGTACTGTAAAGTGGCAGTGTAGACAGTGCACCAGCTCTGGGAGCCGCGCGCCCAGCGCCGGTAGCTACTCCCCTCGTGGAGATGGATTTTTTAGAGCACTGGGACAGCTCTCTCCCAGTGCTGTGCTGCAACTACACAAGCCATGTTAAAGCGCTGTGGTGGCAGCGCTTTAACGTTGCCAGTGCAGACAAGCCCTCAGAAAATCCTGGGTCCTAAGCCTGTTCTCAGACCACTACATCACTCCTCTTTCTGGGAGTATCAGGGAAGTCTTATCATATGCATTTTCCTGGACGATATACACCATGTTTAAGGGTCATTTTTCAAATGTATTTATCTTTTGCTATTGCTTTGCTTTTACATTCATGAAAGAAATGTTAACTTCCCCATAAAATATCAGAGGAGCCAGACAGCATCTGTCTTTCCTGACTGTTCTTCTGTTTTGAAGCTCAGACTACCTGATGCAAATAATACTTGCTCTAGCTAATTATTGTTTTTGGCATGAATCAAGTCAAGTCCATAGAATTTAGATGCTCTAAACATTTTTTGAAATACCAGTTAGGTATATAATCATGGTTACTATCAGTAGTACTGACTATTCTTTTGCCACAGCTCACAGGAGCTCATTAGCAATCCCCATTTAGACACTCATTTAAGCATCCTGTAGGATAAGATGAATGAATAAGAGAATTAGCAAGCGGCCTTTTACTACGATGTCCATCCATAGTTTTGGCACAGTTTATCAGACAAGGCCCAGAATTAATGAATACATAATTTCCAAACCCCCTCTCACCCAGAGACAATATGGTCCTTTCTTCTGAAGTGTTTCTAGTGCAGTTTGGATGTCCAATCAGCATGTATTGGGTTGGAGAGAAACTGGACCTATGCTCTGCCCCATCAACCTGCAATATTTCCAGTACTTCAACATTTTATGAAAAGTAGGAGAGACAAGAAAAGAAGAATATATATCAGCTTATTTCCCACTTTAATACACTAGGGGAAACATCCTTATCTGATTGTAATGGCTGTAAACCATAAAAATAGTCGTTAGCCAGAAAGAGGACTTCTGTATCTTACTTCTATTACAATATGAAAGCAGTTCATTAATGCTTAAAGAATCAAGTCTCCACAGGAGGTTAATACTGTACTCGTTCTGCTGCTAGGATGATAATTTTTCCCAAAGACTTCAAAGTCTTTCATAGGACCATATGGAAGACAAAGGCTGTTGCAGATGAAGAGAATGAAATGTCTGCACATCACCCTAGAGCTTTTTGTTTGGACATTTACAAGGCATTTACTGTAGACGTAACAAATTGCACCATTGCTGCTACAGAATGGCTACCTAATAAATAAGTCTACTGTTATCCATCTTTCATTATATAGAGACCAAAAGGCTAACAATACAGATTTATTTGTGTCTAACAGTCGCCTTCAGAGTTCTGGAAAGAGGACAGGAACAAAGCACAAGAGTCCCTCTCCAATTAAAAGGGATGTTGTTATCAGCCTTTGAGAATAAAATGACGCATTTCAAAACCCATTCAGAAATCAAATTAGACCACAGACATCAGAATGAACCAGCCAAGGAAAAAATGCAGTGCCCCTTTCTTGCCGTTTGTATGCAGGCCATCCGTGACCCATGTGGACACTCACAGAGATGAGGCACCTTGCCTCAGTTGTAGCATTAGCTGGACACCCCACTGAGCCAGATAGTAGCATGGAGATTTTGGATGCACCAGAAAACTATCCAGTAAACAAATGTGAAACCCCAGAGAGGGCTTTTTCTGCTGCACTTGGGATTTACACTGAGTTTCTGTCTAGCTGCACAAAGGACCCTTGCCCAGCCACACAGCTGTTATTATCTGGGTTCAATGTAAATGTTAGCCTTCCAAGTTATATTATAAAGGTGTTTATCACAATGCAGCAGACAGACAAGTGTCTTTTAATTTTCAAATGTCTCCTCTTAAAAGTATGCATTGGTGGCAGAGGGCTTAGAGATTGTGGAGTCCAAGACACTATACATTTTCTGTAATAACTGAAAATAAATTGAAAGACATCAAGAAATGCCAGTGGAGCCAAATTGTCTCTTTATGATAATAGCTTTTCTCCATCTCCCTTAGCACAATACAGTACTGCAGGTCAATATTTATGGAAGAAGAAAGTGATGGACTGATATAACATCACCTGGAGTCAGGTACAGTGCAGAAGCAGACAGATGCCATGAAAGCTACTGAAGAACAATGCTAATACAGAGTGGGAGTATGCAGCAGGACCTGTGACCACTGTTCCCTCTAAGCTGTGCGCGTGTGTGCACACACACAGATCCTAAACGGCGAAACACCGCGCACACAAAAATTTGCACAGAAGCACAAAAATTTGCACAGAAGACATTTTTTGCACACACGACCTGTCAAAAATTAGAGGGAACATTGCCTGTGACAATCTTGATATCTAGTACTGAAACATCCTATTATGCTGAACAATATGCTAGCTGTAGCCGAAACCAAATGGAACTAGTTTCCAGAGGTGAAAAGATAGTGCAATACCCTACAGTGACACTATGCTAAATACTCCCTGTGGGTTTTGTTTCTTCTAGTCAGACTGTTACTTTCCCCACCAAACATCCACTTGTCATCTGTTTCACCAGTTGCACTGGTATAGTGGTGGTGTGGGAGCATTCAGACTAAAATTAGACATAGAGCTCCTATACATCGTCCCTAAATCAATTCCTGCCAATAGCGAATGAGCTGTTACATTTGCCTACAACGCAAATCTAATGCAAAGGCAGCATCACTTTCCGCATTTAAGTTGCACTGACACTTGACACTGAAAAGGGCAGAGAGACATTTATGGTTCTTGGTAACTTAATTAAAAGTCATGCTGCGAACTAAGGCTGTACTTTTTGAGCATTATGGTCAGTAGAAGAATCTTTTTCTAATGTGTACACACACACACACACACACACAACCAATTGGCGTGAAAGTTAACCTAAGTAACCACAGACTATGAAACACTAAGCATAGTTCACTCTAGGAGTCAATTTTAGCTGTTTCTACAGGACTGATGCATTAAAGAAATCTACATACCCATCCACGAACTATCAAGCTAGCATCACTGTGGAGCAAAGCTACAACTCAACTGGCCAAGGCTCAGATTCTCAGCAGTGGGACTTCTACCAGAGTAGAGCCCAACTCTAACTGTTCATATCCAAACACAAGAACCACATCTTTGATAAGGACACCTCAGTATCACCCTCAGACCTAACCATAGGCGTGTTAGTTCTGGTCCACATTGTGCACTTTTGTCGATATAACTACGTCACTCAGAGGTATGGAAAATCCTGTAAGTGTAGACAAGCACTTAGAAATATTTTAGATCAGACAGATAGTTGTTTTCATTGTTTTGAGGAAGAATGGTGAAGCGCAGAATACAAAAGTGTATAGGTACTGCTGCTAGATTCTGTAGATTCTGCAGTTTGAGACAGGTTGCTTTGATTCCTACTGACATCACCCCCCAACTCCAACAGGTCACAAAGAGGGTTTGTGAAGCTGCATGACTGCTCATATATTTACTCCATCGAAAACAAAACAAAAACTGATTGTCCCTTTTTAGACTCAGGAGAGGGAGATAATCAATAAAACCTAAAAAGGGAAGTAGACTGAGTTCTCAGATCACTCATAGCTGGATTGCTTTTCCTGTTTGCTCTCGCTTTGCTCTCGTATATTTATTTCTCTCTTGTGTGTTATCAATCCTTAGTCACCCAGTGATAAAACAGTCAGAATTAACATGCCGAAAAGTCACAAAATATGGGACACATCATCAATCACGTAGGAAGGAGCTCTGAAACTAAATGCAAAACATCCTTTGAAACTTGTAAATGCTATTTGGAAGTAAAGTTATTTATTTAGGGTTTTTTTATCTTATTTTGCATGTTTGCACTAACGTTTTCCTATAATGGTCCTGCGCAGCTTTTCCTACATGCTGCATCAATTCATTTTTACAGGGAGATTTGTCACATTAAAATACACATTGCTCATTGAGCAGATGTATGCCTAATATACTTTTGAAATACTCCAAGCACAGAGCTAACCTAAATGGGATTCATTATCCTCACTCGAAAGGAGCTCATATCTCAACACACACACAAGTAAGTCATCTTCCGCTATCGAGAAGCTAGGTAGGAGGCTCCCTTTGAGACTGAACAACTTCACACCATTAAAAAGAGGCTGTCTTTCTAGGTCAGGGTCAAAGCTATTAGAGGGGGAGCTGTGGAGCATATTGTGATTGCCTGCATTATACTAGGTCTGGATAAACAGACAGCCTCAGCCCCCAGCACAGCAGCTTTCAAGTTTTCAGATGCTGATGCAGATTAAGAGAATCCAATGTCACTGGTGATGTGGAATTTTATACCAGGAAAAGCCTAGGGAAATCTAAGTATATTAAGATAAAAAGAAACATGAAGCCATCAAAAATGGTATGTTTTGGAGGCCTCTTGTGTGTAGTATTTATAAAGATTCATGACTATTCATTAACCTTCAGAACACCCACTCTAGAGAGTACCCACACTAGGGATAGCACACTGCTTGTACTACGCCAGTACATAATATCACCAGTATAGGCAGTGCCTAAGCTTGCTAAAGCAATAACATACAACAGGCTGCACTGTTTACAGGACACTAATGTCCATGGGTATGTCTACACAGGAGCTGGAGGTGTAATTTCCAGCTCGAGCCGACATATTCATACTAGGTCTGATTGAGTTAGCGCGTTCAAAATAGAAGTGTAGCCCTGTGGCAAGACAGGCTAGTCACTCCGAGTATGAGCCCATCTGAAACCCTAGGCAAGTACTCAAGGAGGCTAGCCCCTCCCGCTGCTCATCTTGCTGCAGTGAAACTCTATTTTTAGTGCACTAGCTTGATCAGAGCATAGGTATGTCTATCCAAACTGGAAATTATACCTCCAGCTCCAGTGCAGACATACCTTATATGTCTCAACTGCATTTTGGTGTGTGGCATGAGGCCAAAAGCCTTCGACCACCCCAGAATTTTCTGTAGCATTCTGTTTTTATAAAGTAGGTTTTATTGCATTTCTGAAGATTGTTTGTCCATATTATATTTTAATTGCAACGTACAATGTTCTGTACAGTGCTGAGCATTGGGTCAGCACTGAACACATACCCAGAATGAGGGATGCAGTGTCAAGCATGGTGAGCAAGTCTGAGTGGAGGCTGTGTGAAGGCAGAATGCTAGGTTCAGTCTTCTGCAATAAGTGGCAGCAACTCTCAAGCTTCCTCTGCAACTGCTCCTTTACTCACAAGTGCACAAGGTAAAAAAGGAATAGGTATGGATAGATAATGTATGTGTCTGGGGAGATGTGCATTTGTGTGATTACAATCATGCTAATGAAGCGACAAAGGGTCCTGTGGCACCTTATAGACTAACAGAGGTATTGAAGCATAAGCTTTCGTGGGTGAATACCCACTTCTTCGGATGCAAGAAGTGGAAATGTCCAGAGGCAGATATAAAAGTGCAGGGAAGATTCAGGCTAGAGATAACGAGGTAAACTTAATCAGGGAGGGTGAGGCCCTCTTCTAGCAGTTGAGGTGTGAACACCAAGGGAGGAGAAACTGCTTTTGTAGTTGGCTAGCCATTCATAGTCTTTGTTTAGTCCTGAGCTGATGGTGTCAAATTTGCAAATGAACTGAAGCTCTACAGTTTCTCTTTGGAGTCTGGTCCTGAAGTTTTTTTGCTGCAGGATGGCTACCTTTAGGTCTGCAATTGTGTGTCCAGGGAGGTTGAAGTGTTCCCCTACAGGCTTTTGTATATTGCCATTCCTTATATCTGATTTGTGTCCATTTATCCTTTTGCGTAAGGACTGTCCAGTTTGACCGATGTACATAGCAGAGGGGCATTGCTGGCATATTATGGCATATATTACATTGGTGGATGTGCAGGTGAATGAACCGGTGATGGTGTGGCTGATCTGGTTAGGTCCTGTGATGGTATCTGCCTCTGGACATTTCCACTGCTTGCATCCGAAGAAGTGGGTATTCACCCACGAAAGCTTATGCTTCAATACCTCTGTTAGTCTATAAGGTGCCACAGGACCCTTTGTCGTTCTACAGATCCAGACTAACATGGCTACCCCTCTGATACTTGATATCATGCTAATGAGGTGCTTACCCTTTTAGGGCTAACAACTGCATAGAATCATAGAATCATAGAATCATAGAATCTCAGGGTTGGAAGGGACCTCAGGAGGTCATCTAGTCCAACCCCCTGCTCAAAGCAGGACCAAACCCAATTAGATCATCCCAGCCAGGGCTTTGTCAAGCCTGACCTTAAAAACATCTAAGGAAGGAGATTCCACCACCTCCCTAGATAACCCATTCCAGTGCTTCACCACCCTACTAGTGAAAAAGTTTTTCCTAATATCCAACCTAAACCTCCCCCTCTGCAACTTGAGACCATTACTCCTTGTTCTGTCATCTTCTACCACTGAGAACAGTCTAGATCCATCCTCTTTGGAACCCCCTTTCAGGTAGTTGAAAGCAGCTATCAAATCCCCCCTCATTCTTCTCTTCTGCAGGCTAAACAATCCCAGTTCTCTCAGCCTCTCCTCATAAGTCATGTGCTCGAGCCCCCTAATCATTTTTGTTGCCCTCCGTTGGACTCTTTCCAATTTATCCACATCCTTCTTGTAGCGTGGGGCCCAAAACTGGACACAGTACTCCAAATGAGGCCTCACCAGTGCCGAATAGAGGGGAATAATCACGTCCCTCGATCTGCTGGAAATGCCCCTACTTATACAGCCCAAAATGCCGTTAGCCTTCTTGGCAACAAGGGCACACTGTTGACTCATATTCAGCTTTTCGTCCACCGTAACCCCTAGGTCCTTTTCTGCAGAACTGCTGCCCAACCATTCGGTCCCTAGTCTGTAGCAGTGCATGGGATTCTTGCGTCCTAAGTGCAGGACTCTGCACTTGTCCTTGTTGAACCTCATCAGATTTCTTTTGGCCCAATCCTCTAATTTGTCTAGGTCCCTCTGTATCCTGTCCCTACCCTCCAGCGTATCAACCACTCCTCCCAGTTTAGTGTCATCTGCAAACTTGCTAAGGGTGCAGTCCACACCATCCTCCAGATCGTTGATGAAGATATTGAACAAAACCGGCCCCAGCACCGACCCTTGGGGCACTCCACTTGATACCGGCTGCCAACTAGACATGGAGCCATTGATCACTACCCGTTGAGCACGACCATCCAGCCAGTTTTCTATCCACCTTACCGTCCATTCATCCAGCCCATACTTCCTTAACTTGCTGGCAAGAACACTGTGGGAGACTGTATCAAAAGCTTTGCTAAAGTCAAGAAATAGCACATCCACTGCTTTCCCCTCATCCACAGAGCCGGTTATCTCATCATAGAAGGCAATTAGGTTAGTCAGGCGTGACTTGCCCTTGGTGAATCCATGCTGACTGTTCCTGATCACTTTCCCCTCCTTTAAGTGGTTCAGAATTGATTCCTTGAGGACCTGTTCCATGATTTTTCCAGGGACTGAGGTGAGACTGACTGGCCTGTAGTTCCCTGGATCTTCCTTCTTCCCTTTTTTAAAGATGGGCACTACATTAGCTTTTTTCCAGTCATCCGGGACCTCCCCCGATTGCCATGATTTGTCAAAGATAATGGCCAATGGCTCTGCAATCACATCGGCCAACTCCTTTAGCACCCTCGGATGCAGTGCATCCGGCCCCATGGACTTGTGTTCGTCCAGCTTTTCTAAATAGTCCCGAACTACTTCTTTCTCCACAGAGGGCTGGTCACCTCCTCCCCATACCGTGCTGCGGAGTGCAGCCGCCTGGGAGCTGACCTTGTCTGTGAAGACAGAGGCAAAAAAAGCATTGAGTACACTAGCTTTCTCCACATCCTCTGTCACTAGGTTCCCTCCCTCATTCAGCAAGGGGCCCACACTTTCCTTGACTTTCTTCTTCTTGCTCACATACCTGAAGAAACCCTTCTTGTTACTCCTAACATCTCCGGCTAGCTGCAACTCCAAGTGTGATTTGGCCTTCCTAATTTCACTCCTGCATGCCTGAACAATATTTATATACTCCTCCCTGGTCACTTGTCCAATCTTCCACTTCTTGTAAGCTGCTTTTTTGTGTTTAAGACGAGCAAGGATTTCACTGTTAAGCCAAGCTGGTCGCCTGCCATATTTACTTTTCTTTCTACACCTCGGGATGGTTTGTTCCTGCAACCTCAATAAGGAGTCTTTAAAATACAGCCAGAGGAATCTACACGTATGCTATGCAGGATCAAGTCCACAGAGTATCTGTGTGCCCAAGTAGCTAAACATCCAATTACCCAATTTTATGCACAAGCTCCGTTTTTGCCAGCACAAGTGATTATGTGCCCAAGAGTTGGCATTTAACCAGAGGCTGATTTTGAAAATGATCCAGACTAATGGCCCATGGCTGCTGGAGTGCCTGTCATGCCGACCAATACTGTCTCATTGTTTCTTTGCATGTAGGTCTGTATCCCACATAGGTCTGCATCCGTCTGTTACTTCTTGTCTTCTACTTAGACTGTAAGCTTTTGGGGGAAGGGACAGTTTTTTGTTTTTTGTGTTTTTTTTCATTCTGTGTTTTGCACAGCGCCTGGCACAATGAGTGGGGCTCCTCGACCCTATGATAATAAAATAATAGCAACAATAATAAGGAACAAAGGAGAACAAGTGCCTCTGAGCACCTAAAATGCAGGAATTCGGTGGAGGGTTTAACAAAACTACCCAAACCTATGAAGTTGGTGCACGGTCAGGATTTATTGGTGACTCCTGGGAATAAATTGACAGTAGCTTTCCCCTTTTTATGATTAAAGAGCTTGTATGTTGGGAAGACTATTTATTTTAAATACATCTATCTATCTATCTATCTATCCATCTCCATGATATAATATCGAAGAATAAGAATAAGAATTATGTGTATGGTACCTGGTTGTTAAATACACAAATCACTTCCTTTGAAGCTTCAGGGGCTGTTCTTACACAAATTAAATCTGAAATGTTCGGGTTGAATTGCTTTTGTTGAAGACTAATGTAAACCTTTGATGTCATAGAAACGCTTTTAACATTTCTTATTTCTTGTGTGTTATGCATACAATACAAGTGTGGAGATGATGTCGATAGGATACATTACAGAGTCCTGTGATAAACGTATTTATCATTCACCTTTGACTGCTTCATCTGTCCTCAGCACACTAATCCATATCTGCTGAAATTACTTCCATTGTTCCCGAGTTCAAGTCCACTGACCATTTCTTTGCCAAGTAACTGCCTCTCAGGGTTCTCCAACAAATTCCAGCTATGGAAACAAAGCCAAGGGAGAGAAATGTAATCCACTCATTGGTTCCCCAAATCTTCATAGACCAGGAAATAGATCCCAACTGCTGCCATCTCCCTCCACTCTATTTAGTTATTGCCATCTGTGAAGGAAGGGAGCAGAAAAGGCTCCTATCTGTATCTTCCTCCCCACCTTCCACTCAGCTTGGAATAAAGACCAAAAAGGATACGAAAAAGCACCTATTATTTTAAAAAGCAGTAAAATAGATATTTTAAACATTTTCATGCTCCAACTCATACTGATAAAACCTTTATACCACCCTATCCCATCATACACACACACACACACAGAGCGGTAGATGTCTGAAACAAATGTTACAACTAAACCAGAGAACTTACCTTTTGCCTCACTGCTTGAGCCTAGTAGCAAATTATGCCTAAGAAGAAAATAATAGGGTATAGCTACAGTCTGCTGTGAAAATGAATAAATCAGATGTGATCGCTGCTTGAGCTCAGCTTCTGAAGTGTTGATTTTTAACAGATCTGTGAAGGAAGCTGACAGGCAAAATAATCTCTCTAATCACTAGGGATGAAATCCACTTTACCTGCATAAAACATAAGCAATCAGGCCTTGTGCAGAGTACCAAATGAGAGGATGGGAAAGATGACATTCATAGATACATATCTCTACCTGTGAGCAGGCCACAGGGTCACATAATGCAGATAATTCTCTAATATAGGTATTAAAATAACAGATACTGCCCCATCCATCGTTGCTCTGAAGGGACTGGACCCTCATAAGCACAGATCCCATGGCCCTTCCCTGGCTTACTATGCTCTGGATACCCCCTGCCCAGCCCCAACACAAGGCTTAATTATGTGCAGAGGATTTGGCAGCAGCCCATCACACTGGAATAGATTTCACTCCAATGGGGCTCCACTATAATAAACAATATGCCAAAGCCCTTTGGTATTTATTCATGCAAGTAGTTCAGAATGAGGCCATGCCTATACAACAAACTTTGATTGTTGCACATTACGCCAGCATAAAGCTGCTGCAGTTAGCATATCTCTTGTGCGCATGCATACTTGTCTCCTTGCATCAGTGCTGCGTGTACTCACCAGGAATGTGTCAATGCACCATGGGTAGGTATCCCAGTGTGTATCCCGCCACCATACAGCACACGGTCTTTTGGAAAGTTTTGACAATGTATGGTGGGGCAGAAATGACACACACAGGGATGACTATCATGCGCTGCTTCCTGATAGTCAGGCCTTGTGATTGGAGCGGAGATCAAAACCCAGACATAGGGTCAGGACTGGACTGAGGGTAGCACTGATATCAAGATCCAGGGACAGGCAAGGATCAGAACTGAGATCAGAGTCTGTAGACAAGCCAAAATCAGTACAATAGCCAGAGTCCAGGTACAAGCAAGGGGTCGAAGACAGATACTCGGAGTCCAAGAAGGGTCATGAGGCAAAGGCAAAGCTGGAGTGAGTTTGTAACAGGGCTGGAGTGAGGTCGGAGTAGGACAAGAACAAGACTGGACAGGGCTCAGGCAAGGCTGGGCAGGAGCAGGAACAGATTCCAGAGCAGTCTAGAGAGTTTGTTACACTGTGTGGCAGCAGGAGAGTCCCTCCCTGGTCAGGTAGTTCTGTTGCACACACGGATCTGCAGCTCTGGCAGGGTTGGGGAAATACCTGAGCCTGAGGGTCATCTAACCAGGCTCAGCTCAGGGATAGCTGCCGCATGCCTGAAGGCTGAGTCACTGCAGGTTCTGTTGGAAGGGTAAGTCAAGGCACCTACTGAAGCACCGGCTATGAGCCCACCCACATCTAAAGGCCCCTCCCTAAGCCTAAGGGGAGGAGCCACCAGACCCAGGCATTAATTAATCACAGGGGACAACTAGTGAAAAAACAGGGATAGGAGTGAGGGTCACAGTTTCAAAATCAAGGATCCAGAGGGGGACCCTGAGCACAGAACCCTAGACAGAGCCCATTGCTCCTCAATGGCATGCGGGGAGCCAGTGAACACTGCCCAGAGGAACGCTGCTCAGAAACATGACAGAAGAGGGGACCTTTACAGTGGGGCCACGGACTGGGTGTGCATAAATAAGGAAATGCAGGGAAAAGTGCAGCCAGAACTTAAGGAAGAGGTTCTGGAGGAGTCATAGGAGGGGCTGCAATCTGACGCACTCAGTGTAAATGTGTGCCAGGGTCAACCTCTCGTCACAGAAGAAGCAGGTGTCAGGGGAGGTTGTGAATTACGCCACGTACGAGCCCGTGCTCACAACTCCATGAAGGAGCCACTGACTAATATCCCTGTCTGTTGGAGGGGCATCTATTGAGGCTCTGGGGAGCTGAGCAAGCAGCCCTGGTTTGATTGAGAGTTTGCCTCACAGTGACTGGGAGCAAGGGGTCAGCTTCCCAGCGTGCAACTGTCTCCATCTCATAATGTCATGCAGATCCCAACATTTTTGCACCTTTTTAAAAAATACCATGAACCTTCAGGGCCCTCCTCTCTGTCTGCCATCTCTTACAGACGCATGGAGCCTGCACAGCTCTGCACTATTGCCATAAGCATTGCAAGCACAGGATGCACAATCCTCCAGTATTTGCAGAGCTTTAAGAAGAACCGAATCAGCAGGGAACATAATTTCTTGGAGGACAGATTGTGGTGGGACATAGCAAGAACCAATTTAAGGTCATTGGTGTCATTCATGTAACAGCTAGAGATGGTGGAGTGCCATTTCTAGGCCTGAGAAACAAACATTGGTGGGTGGGATCACATTATAATGCCAGTTTGGGATGACGAGCAGTGACTACCAAACTTTTGGATGTGCAAGGCCACATTCCTGGCTTTGCGTGCCAAGCGTGCCCCAAAACTCCAGCACAGGGACACCAAAATGAGAGCTGCACTGGGAGTGGAGAAGCAAGTGATGATCATTGGAGAGGGTCCAGAGAAGAGCAACAAGAATGACTAAGGATCTAGAGAACATGACCTATGAAGGAAGGCTGAAGGAATTGGGTTTGTTTAGTTTGGAAAAGAGAAGACTGAGAGGGGACATGATAGCGGTCTTCAGGTATCTAAAAGGGTGTCATAAGGAGGAGGGAGAAAACTTGTTCAGCTTAGCATCTGAGGATAGAACAAGAAGCAATGGGCTGAAACTGCAGCAAGGGAGGTTTAGGTTGGACATTAGGAAAAAGTTCCTAACTGTCAGGGTGGTTAAACACTGGAATAAACTGCCCAGGGAGGTTGTGGAATCTCCATCTCTGGAGATATTTAAGAGTAGGTTAGATAAATGTCTATCAGGGATGGTCTAGACAGTAATTGGTCCTGCCATGAGGGCAGGGGGCTGGACTTGATGACCTCTTGAGGTCCCTTCCAGCCCTAGAATCTATGAATCTATGAATCTATGAATCATACTGTGGAAACTTGCAAGACCAGTTTGCTACCAGTCAGCGGGAAATCATTTTGGAGTTGGGAAATCCACTGCAAGGCTTTTGTCATGCAAGTTTCCTGCTACACAGGACTGTGACTCTTGGCAACATGCAGGACACAGTGGATAGATTTGTAGCAATAGGGTTCCCAAACTGCGGTGGAGCAATAGATGCCACACATATCCCTATTTTGGTACCAGACCACCTTGCCGCAGAGTACATCAACAGAAAGGGCTACTTTTCTATGGTTATGGAAGTGCTGGTGGATCACTGGGGATGCTTCACTGACATCAGTGTTGGCTGGTCAGGAAAGGTGCTTGACGTTCACATCTTCAAGAACACAGAACTGTTCAGAAAGCTACAAACAGGGACCTTCTTTCCTGACCAGCGGATTACCTTTCGCAATGTTGAAATACCAATAGTATCCTGGGGGACCCAGCCTGCCCCTTGATCCCTGGCTCATGAAGCCATACACCAGCCTTCTCAATAGCACCAAGGAAAATTCAACTACCTGTTTAGCAGGTACAGAATCACAGTTGAATATGCTTTTGGTAGATTCAAGGGATGCTGGTATTGATTATTTACAAGATTGGATCTCAGAGAAAAAAAATCCCAATAATTATAGCTGCCTTCTGTGTCCTGCATAATATCCATGAAACAAAGGGAGAAAAGTTGCCACTGGGGTGGAGGTGGAACAGTTGTCTGCTGAGTTAGAACAGCCAGCCACAAGGCCTATTAGAAGAGCTGAACACAGAACTGTTCAGCCAAGGAAGGCTTTGAAAGAGCACTTTAAAAGTGAGCCAAAGTAATGCATTGGGGTGTCTGTGTTCTACCTGACCCTGCTGTTTTGGGGCCTGTTGGGAATTGCATGGTGCTTGTTCTACATCTATGAATATAACACAGTCAATGACCTATAAATTTTCCAATGCTTCCTGTACATTTATGATTATTGCACTGTTTGCCACTGATCCTGTGAGTTGTCACACTGAACAGAAACAAATAAGTGGGTGCCTTCAGAACTGCTAGGCACTCTGCAGCATATGTTGTGAACTAATAAAGATGAATTATTTTCCAAATAATAGAATAGTAGTCAGTAACAAAATCAGTGCAAAGAAAAATCTGTTCAATTTAAAAGCAAATACATTAAAAACTTAATAAATTCAGGGAGCAGAACTTACGAAGGGGAAAGAACATTCATGTCCATTTTACCTGCACATTCAGCAACTGTGGCTTTCACAGGTCAGTGTATGTGAAGCTGTGGTTGTCTCTAATGTCCCCCGGAGTGGAGTAGTAGGGGTAGGGATGAGGCCCCTGATGCCATGTGGAATGTTGGGGTCGGGGGAGTAGAGAGGTGCTGTAACGGAGATCTCTGTGGACTGCAAAGGGAGGAGAGCCTGTGATTGTTAAATCTGTAGATCCATAAGAGTCTGTGTTTGCTGCTGGAGAAGCCCCATTATGTCCTGGTGCATCTCCCTCTGCTTTTCCTGCTGGGACTCTGGAGCCTTTCTCCAGTCTGCTCTTTCCTTCTCCAGGATGTCTGCAATAGTCACCATCCAGGCCTTTTGCTCAAGGTCTGATGCAGCACTGGCTTGCAGGATCTCAATGAACATGTCATCCCAAGTCCTCTTCTTTCTTCTCCTTGTCTGGTGAAGATGTTCTGTAGGTGTGGAGGGGTGACCCCTTAGTGCTGCAATGGCAGCAGCTGCAGATAAAACACACAGAAGTACCATTGTCAGTATAGTCACAACAGAGAGCAAGCGTTAAGATTCGGAACTCCCTTCCCTTGCTCCCCTAAAGTTTTAAACAAGACATGTCTATTGACACTTCTACTTGGGAGTGCTTGTGTATGGCGCTACTCACAGCACCAGCTAGGGTGAGTATGGCCTGCCGGAGTGAGGGAAATGAGGAGGGAATTGCTCGGTTGCATGGAACTATAAGTCTAGGGCAATGGCACTGAGTACTGGCACCACTGTCCACAGGCAGTGGTGATTTTAGCTGATCTCTCACTTTTGTGTGTAACAAAGCCACGGACAACACAGCTTCTGCTGGTGTCCCAAAGCCACCTGGACCTTTATGCTGCTAGCTTGTGTAATGCAATGGTGCCTGCCAAAGTTATCTTTGACTGGTGTGGGGAAATGTTGTACTGCAGAGGAAGAAATAATTCAGCCATCACTAAAAGACTTCGGGAGAGGATTGCAGAGTACCTCCATGAAAGTTTCATGGAGATCTCTCAGGAGGATTCAAGGGACATCCTTTGTACATAGAGAAACAGCTTTGCAGGGCCCCTTGCCTAACTCCAGGGGGGAATTAAAAGCAATTAACACCTCTCTTTGTTGAACCACTACCTTTTCTAGTACACGTAAATGTAATGAAAAGTTGATAGCTGTGTCCGGCAAAGTTGGGGTTGCCATCAGTACATCATGCAATGAGAAATACAGTAGCACACTTACCCAAGATTCCTTTCCCTGCATTAGCCTTGCCTGTGCTCAATTGCTGGGACTGACTGGAGTGTGGTGGATTCTCAAACAGGTCATGGATTGTGGCATAGTGGGACCCCCCCCCCGATCGCGTGTCTCCCATCATCCTCCTCTATCTCATCCTCAGTGTTCATGCCAGGGGTCTGTTGCTCAAGATCCTGGGAGAAATCCATGGTGGTCTCCAGGGTGGGGTGGGTCTCCACAAAATATGTCATGAAGCTCTTGTGAAAGTGGCAAGTCTGCAACTTGGCATTAGATAGACTGTTGACCTCCCTGGCCTTCTGATATGCCTGACACAGTTCCTTTCTTTTCATGTTCCACTGCTGCTGATCTCTGTCATATCCCTTCTCCTGTGTCCCCTGGGCAATCTGCTCATAGAAATATGGACATCTGTGCAAGCCTCTTCTCCTCACAAGCCCAGGAGATCCAGTATCTCCTGTCTACTCCAAGCACATCTGGAGCGTGTAACCAGTGTGGTCAGCTGGCCAGTTGCACACAACAATGGAGTGCTGCTAGGTGTGGTAGGTGAGCTGCTACTACAATCAGGAAAAGGCATTTCAAAAATGTACAGGGCTTTAAAAGGGAAGGGGGCCTTCCTTTCTCCATGACACCTGGGCAGTAGAGTTCATAATGTGACCACAGCAGTCAATGTGGAGTATTGTAGGGCAGTTAGGCTCAACATAAGCAATACAGTTGCACTGCATCAACCTCAGTACATCGAACATGGCTCAACTCTACTTAAGGAGGTGGTATCACTACGTCGCTGTAACGCGGCACTTACATCGGTAGGAGACACATCTAAGTGTACATTCATACACAAAGCTATGTCGATGCAAGGTGGCTTACGTCAACCTAACTTTGTAATATAGACCAAGTCTGAGTAAGGCAAGCAGGAGTTGGTCCTATGTTTGAAACAGCACACTCTAGCTGAAAGGCACACCGCTGGGCTTTCCAAAGCAAATGTTAGCATTGTTTAACTCAGATAGGGGCACTCT
Organism: Macrochelys suwanniensis; assembly: GCA_033296515.1. Classification (NCBI taxonomy): domain Eukaryota; kingdom Metazoa; phylum Chordata; order Testudines; family Chelydridae; genus Macrochelys; species Macrochelys suwanniensis. Next base: position 83,950,124 of record CM065779.1, read on the forward strand.
ATTATGTATGCTATGGGACTGTCCAAATCTCTGACAGAAAATAAACCACCAGTATTCAAATAACTGCAGATTTAGAAATTCCACGTCTGTTTGTTTTAGAAGCCCTGACAATACTCCTAAGGATAGCTACAGTTCCAGGAAAATGGTCACTTTGGGGATTCCTCATTGCCAAAAGAGTTATCTTTATCAAATAGAAATCAACAACAGGTATTATGTTGTTGCAGGGATGCACTGCAGGAACAAGCCCTGAATTGCAGCGTTTTGTCTTTAAAAGAAATCTCATTCCTTTCACTATCCAGGATCACTCTTATTAAGGGCTAAATCCTGCTCACTTGATCATGCAAATATTCCCTTTGGCTTTGGCCCTAAACCAGAAACTTGGAAAAGAAGCTGAATCTACACTGTTTGCCATGGTTTGCTCATCTCCATCACCCACTGTGTTTAAATCACAACCCACAGTGGATTCACTGAATTTGCTCCCCAGAATACTTAAGGGATACAGTTTAGTAAATACCTGTAGACTTGATAGGGTTGGTAACAACTGGATGAAGGTTACGGGTACCAAAAAACCCTTCCCTTCCTTTGTATGTATCTTCTTGATACCACCTCCATAATCATTCATTTCTGTCAACTGAATAGTCAACACTCTCTAAAAGCCCTAGTTCCTCCCATGGCATTCCTAGCCTGAAGAAATCAGATTTAACTAGCAGACAAATGAAAGCCATCAATACAAAGCATAAAATATTAAAACCTAAAACAACACACCCAAACAGATCCTGTGGCACTAACACAATAGCTGCTCAACTTCACTCATTGCAACCTGAGCTCAGCCTTCATTTGTATGCTATCTACCTACATGACAAGCTGTTTAGGGCCAGGATCTTCTCTTTTTGACCATTTGTAAAGCACCTAGCATGACACTGGCCTTATACAAGTAATTAACCATAATTATACTCTATATCAAAAGTTTTGCCTGTTACAAAGGTTGGTCCAAAAAAAGAAAGCTGGAATTGGAAGGTATGTTTACCAAAGAGTTTACACTTAAATTCTGCTGAAAGTAAGAACACTGAATCTTTAAAATTCATTTTATTTCTAAAGGTCCATCCTTTAGTGTTTAATTTGCATGCTAAAATTACCTGTCAACCACCAAGAAAATAGAGCAGGAGTACCGAGCTGTGGATACTGCATTTTTATTTTCATGCAATTATATATCATTTAAAATCTTTTTCACAAGCTCATTTTCTTTTCTGTTCATAACATTTTGGTTTATTGCTTTTAATCACTTCTCAGCAATTTACTAAACAAACATTATCAACTACTCTCCATTTATTTTGAAGATTTAGAGCCCACTGAAGTAAGAATTTGCAATCAATGCAAATAACACCCTTTATCTACTCCGGGATCCCTGCTCATGAATCATGATATGACAGTATCTATATCTACAAGGTGCAACACTATTTCTAATTCACCTTGTTTAATACCAGATCACAAAATCTTCATAAATCATATCCTGTTTTTATACATCTCAGCTGCAGACACATTCATTTTTCAAACTCATCATTTCAAGCAACATTTATTTTCAACTTCAATTTCCTGACCAATCTAGTCGTATAGGTTATGACACCCCTTAATAGGTTTTGTGTGTGTGTGTATGCGAGCGTGTGAGCACAGTTTTTAGAGCAGTGGTGGGCAACCTGTGGCCCATTGGCCGCATGCAGCCCGTCAGGGTAATCCACAGGCCATGAGTCAGTGTTTACATTAACCGTCCGCAGGCACGGCTGCCCACAGCTCCCAGTGGCCATGGTACGGCGTTCCCAGCCAATGGGAGCTGCAGGCAGCCGTGCCTGTGGACAGTCAATGTAAACACTGTCTCACAGCCCGCCAGTGGATTACCCTGATGAGCCGCATGCGGCCCACAGGCCGCAGCTTGCCCACTACTGCTTTAGAGAAACGGCATTGTATTTTCTGTGAACTATCCCAGCTGCTAAATCTAAATCCTCATTTAGTTATCCTTTTGCATCCAAAATCTATTGCACCTCATCAACTGTCCATAGGGCCTGATTCTGCTCCCATTGTAGTCAATGGCCAAATTCCTATTAAGATATAGATATAGATATAGATATAGATATAGATATAGATATAGATATAGATATAGCCTGGTAGTGGCCACAATGAGCTAGGCAGTTTCTAAACATAAAAGGAGGCAGGGCCCAGTCAAAAAAAGCATTAAATCTCTTTCAGTGGGAATAGGATCAGGCCCATGTCCTGTAATCTTAAAAGTAAAGAGACAGGCTCTAGACCTTGCTGAATGAAATTAATGGGAGCTCATCATCCCTCTAGGGCCAGATTCTCAGCCTCAATTCCATTCTCTTTGTACCAGCCCGGCAGCACAAAGGGGCCATCACCTGGCCTGTTCAGAATTCCCTCTTTCTTGTCTCATTAATAAAGAATTCCATCACTAAGGGGCATGTAGGGGGAACGAATGTGACAGGATCAGAGATGGGAAGCTCCACTTTGCTCCCCTAAGACAAATTTCAGCTGGCATACCAGTTCCAACCAGCACCATAGCCATCTGGCGTGAGTTAAAACAGCCCCTAGACTGCTATAAATTTGTCAGGGCAAGGGCAGTTTGAGAATCAGGAAGCTGTAACAGGCACCCTGACAGCCCCCCTCTACTTAGTGCATCTTGACACAGGAGTGAATGTGGCCCTCCTTTGTCTCAAATTTATGCACGGAAAGGATACTCCACTCACAAAATCTTCCAACTTCCATGCAAATGTGGGCCTCAGCTGAGTCCATGGCGCCATCCCCTACTCTGAACCCTTCTGAGATTTTTCAAGTAAGGCTATTTTCTACCAGTGCAGGTATTTTAAAAATACAATTTAACCACAATAGTATAGAGTTGGGGTTTTTTCTGACACTATCTAAAGTTACTGTGATCTATCTAGCAGTCTCAATGCTAACACTTATCTTATCCAGTTCGTAACACAGACAGTGGTCACTACAAAAAAAAAAAATCTACCGATACCCATAAACAGACTTACAGGGAAATTTTATAATTCTTATTCTGTTTAACCTTTGGTTAACATTCTGAATTGCTGTAATACAAGATAATTTTAAGTATCTTTTCTCATTAGTATTATGTCAGGAGAGATCAAGGCATATTTATTTAGCCACTGAAATCATTAAATTTTTTAGAATTCTGTGTTTTCTTCTAATTTAGCAATGTTTGGCATTAACATAGCAGAAACACATATATAATAAAATAATTACAACACGCACTTAGGTTGCATCTTTCATCCAAAGAACTTTAAATGCTCTTACAAAGTTATGTGAGTAGCTTTGTGCCCACTTCAGCTGGGTAACATGAGACATAGAGAGGTTAAGTGATTTGCCTAAGGTCGCACAGCAATTCAGTAGCAAAACTAAAGATAAAAGCCAAGTTTCCTGATTCCTAGGTGTCTGATCCAACCAGTGTTCAACACTGCCTCCCACAGCTATTCAGGACCCACCAGTATCAATCTTTATGTTTCTAACACACACAAAAGTCATGGGCCAGATCCCAAGATAGTGCAAATTGGAGCAGTTATGCATGCTGATTTATACCCACTGAAGTTCTGGCCCCATTTTTCTAACCTTATATCTTTATTTGATTGCTCTTGTAGACACAGGGCCGGCCCACAACATTTTGGCACCTGAGGCGGGGAGCTCAAATGACGCCCCCATACCCCCTCACTTGAGCCAAAACTTTGAAAGGTCTCAATTCTGCCTTCTTCCTGTTCTACTCCTCTCATGGTACTGCTCTGCTACCTACCCCAATAAAGGAGAACTAACAACTTAAAATGCCTTGTTCCAAAATTGTAAGTAACACTTAACTTTCAAACGCCTGAACAGCAAATGTAACTTTTCTTGTCTGCATAGTAAACACTGGCATTTTTATCTGTTTGAATAATCAAAGTGGTGCTTTCCGTGCCTTCTTGGTTGCAAAGATTTGAACTGCTTCCTGAAGGTCCACAGTCTGGGCCAGCTCATGCTCTGTTGAGATGATTGCAAGGCCGACCAGCCTCTCCTGTGTCATTGTGGAGGGTAGATGTGTATTTATTAACTTCACCTTGGAGAAGCTGCGTTCTTCACTAGCAACTATTACAGGAAATGTTAGAAGTATGCGCAGAGCAACAAAAGCATTTGAAAAGAGGGTGGTCATCTCATTTGTGCACATATATTCCAGAACAGCCTTTGGAGTTGATCCTGCTGAAATGTGTCTTAAAAGGGCTTTCAGTTCATCACCTAAATCACTCGCATCAATATCGCGCATGTCATCATGTGTCAACACTGTCTCTTGCTCCCTGCATTGCTGGTGTAGGTCTTCTTCAGGTATAGTGTGGAGTTTTGGAATATCATACAACATCCCAAATATACTGCTGTGTTCCTTGAGCTGCATGAAACGTTCTTCAACTGACTGTATTGCACAATCTAGCACCTGGTTAAAGAATTCAACTTTGCATTGTTGTTTGGGGTCTCTTATGGGATTATCCCATGCCTCGTAATCAAAATGTTGTCTTCTTTGGTGACTCTTGTATTCTTGAATGGGTGGGAAAATAGCTTGAGTGTGAAGTTCCTCTGCCAACTTCTGTGCACTCTTCAGAACGTTTTGAAATCTCTCATCTGACTTGTAAGATTGCAGGTATGACTTTGCTTTGTCCAGTTGTTCCATTGCTCCAGATATATCAAGGTCAACACCTTGGAGTCTCTTGCTTACAACATTTATTTCAAACAGTACATCATGCCACAACACTAAGCCACACAGAAATTTGAAGTTATGTATGTTTCTGGTGATTCCATTTCCCTCTGTCACTCTTCTCCCACGAACAATTCCTGTCATAGAATTATGCTCCATAATGGCAACTATGGCATCATCTATCTTCCCAATTTGGTGTTTGATAGGCTTTATCGCCCCCACTCGACTTTCCCATTTTGTGGCACTCAGTGGTTTCAGTGTCAGAGAGGTTGTTCCCAGATGTTGCTTCAAAATTTGCCATCGATGAGTTGATGCAGAGAAAAATACATAGATGCTTTGAATTACATTAAAAAATTCAGCAGCCTCACTAGAAGCTGATGCTGCATCACTGACCACCAAGTTCAATTAATGAGAACTGCATGGGACAAAAAAAGCTTGAGGGTTTAACCCTCAGATCCATGTCTGCACTCCTCTGTTCTTTCCTCTCATGTTGGCTATCCCATTATCATAGCCCTGAACTCTCGTGTCAGCTATCGCAATTCCCGTATCTTTCAGGAAAAAAGAGTAATATCTTACTGACTTCAGATCTGTCACAATCTTCCGTTTGACTTTTATTGCCAGTAACTGTATGATCTCATTTTGAATTGTTTTTCCAAGGTAGTGGTGTGTATACATTTCTTGGGTGGTGACTCTTCTTAGATGCTCCTGGAGTACAGCATCAACTCAGCCATCAGCTCCACAATTTTAAGGAAGTTTCCATTGTTTGGCACATACAGCTGAACTGAAGAGCCATGCAGTGCTAGGTTTTGGGTAGCAAGCATTCTCACAATGGCAATGAGCCTTTTCAGAACATTTTGCCAGTAAAGAGACTCTGATGCAATCTTCTCTTGATGCTGATCCTCTATGGTGGCCTTTAACCTTAGTTTCATCTCAAGCTCTTTCCACCTATGGAATGCACTCTGGTGATTTGCTGCCTTCTCATGGCATGCCAGATTTCTAGCCAGATTTTTCCAGTCCTTTGTTCCTGTAGAAACCAATGTGGCTAGAACATTAGACTGGAAGAGTTTGCAACAAAAACAGTATGCAGCATTCTGGGTTTTTGAGTACATAAGCCATGGCCTCTCCACTTTGCCACCATTGGGGATTTCACGCCAGTAATGTGTTGGATTGAAACTTCTGTTTTCATTGTCTTTGGGAAACATGAAGTTTTTCACTTGCTGTGGCCCATGAAGTACAAGGAAGTCCCTCAGGCTACTGCTCAAGTAGGTCCACAGTCCTGGATCATCTAGACTTAAGGAACTAAACTCAGCAGCAGCTGTTTCTTGAACCTCCACCACACTCTTCTCTGATCTACACTTTTCTTCAGGAATGTGCATGGTTACATCCATTTGAGATGGAGATATGGATGCTGCAGTAGCTGCCAAGTCACCTGCACTCTGACTAACTGGGAGATCAGGTATCTTCTCACCACTCACATCCTCGCTGGGGCTGGAAGGCTCACCATGAACATTTGTGTCTATACATCTCAGGAGAGCTCCTTCCTGCTTAGATAGAAAAGCTTCCTTTGCTTTCTTTCTTTTTCTGAATGCTGCTCCAGAGGGGCGTTTTCTTCTTTCACTCATGACTGCTGTTCTGTGCCAGCTACGCTCAGTTGAAGGGGACAAATAAGCAGGCTGATAGCAGGGCCTGAGTGAGGGAAGATATCAGCATCTTAAGGGCCTAACTGGTTCCTGCTACTTCAGTTGACTGCCTGTTCTCCTCAAGTGGGCTCAGGGAAGCAGCAGGAAACAGGAAGCTCCCTGAGAAGCTGGTGTTAATAAGTCCAGGCTCCTGGTGGTGCTAGAGAGGTACATAAGAGGCTCCTCCTCCTCTCTCTCCCTGCAGCTCCTGCTGCTTTCTGTTATTCCCTCTCACCTTTTCTCCTGCATGCCTGTTATGTCTCTTGTGCCCTCCTTCCTCCAGCACAGCACTCCACCATCTCTGTGCATCTAGAGCAGAGAGAATACATATGAACCAACAGCAGACATAATTTTCTACACTCTGGGTCCTCGTGGCACCACCCCCAGTCTGGCACCTGAGGCGGCCGCCTCAGTTCGCCTCGTGGTAAGGCCAGCCCTGTGTAGACAACAGTAAGGAAACATGAAATAGCCAAAATGTGACCTGAAAGTAGTTTAAGAGTAGAAAATAGAGCTCAGATCCTGCAAACCTTTATCATGTGAGTAGGCCCATCATCTTCAGTAAGGTCCATTTGCATTAATAAGGGTTTGCAGGCATCGTAGGTTTCCTCTTATTCACACACTAGTATTACAAAGGAGGATTAAAGAGAAGCCACTGAATTCATAGAAATTAGAAATGGAAAAGACTGGTTTAGTGCATCCTTTGGGTGTACGATTGCTCCTTAAAATATATTTTCCAGTATTTTTTTTCTAATTAACCAGACTGAATACCAGACTTCCTATTAGAAAGTGCATAGAAATTTCTCCAGAAGTAAGTAAGCAATGAGAATTGTAGATACAAAATGTGAGTTTTCCTAATTCAAAAAAATGACATACCAATTCCCCAAATCTTCTTGCTTTACACTGTGAGAGTGTTATCGCAAATTATACATCAGATTTTAAAAGCAAAAATTCTGGGTTTTCAATATAAATTAACAAGTGATGATTCTTTTCCACAGGCCTTGATAGAATTTCTGTCTTCCCTTTAATTTTTTTAAAGTTACTCCTGCTTTACCCTTGACAGCAAGATATCCTAAAAGCTATAATGATTGTTTATCTGGAGCCTTAAGTGCATGCATTAGACTTACCATATCTCCAAAGCTAGCTGACTGATTTAAGAAATGCACATGTGTTTTTACACTTCACAAATACAATCAAATCTACATTTGGAGAACATTAAGTTGAAGGAGATAAAATGTCAAGTTCTTTGGAAGTAATTTTATTTAAAGATAAACAGTATTTCAATTATATTTTTAATTGTCATTATGTTTGACAACCTACCAAGTACATTTCCAGAAGCATGTTTCTACAAAGGAGTATTTGGTTGTATCTGTAATGAGCCATCATGTCTGAGGGCATTGCCATTATTAATATCACTGTCACTTTTCCAAGATGGCAGAAGATGATGTGCACAGATAACTGGAGTCTAACCTGATATTGAGAATAGTATCCCACAGAAATGTTTCCTTTTTAATCTTATATGTTAAATCATTCATATGTGATATTTCAAAGGAAATGTTTTCCCACAACCTTTGATCAACTAGGTTTTACAAAAGAGCAAATGTCACACCAACAATAAAAAAGAAACAAGAAAACATCGAGCTCCTTAGCACTTTACTCGTTATTCATACAGCATCTCCAGGTGTATGGTAGACCTAGCACTGGTGATATTTGAAATATGGTAAGAGTTTGCTGCTTCTTGCACATGCTAGCTGCTACAATATGTGTTCTATAACTCACAAACATAAGTAAATTCCAACTTTCTCCCTGGATGCTTTAAGTCTTCTGTAATGAAATCAGAGTTCTAAACCAATAATATTTTGCAGATGCTTTCCATTTCATCCAATTGCTTCCACCAAAATTGTGAAATAGTTGTATATAATAATTAGGATGCAACAAGAGTCAAAAAGACTTTCTAATTTCCTCCACTGTGTTAAAAATAGTGCTCTATGCACTCCACTTCAATACTAGTAGCATTTGGAAGATTGTAACTAATGGCAGCAAAAGTTCCTTGCACCAAGTTGAAACTTTATTCTCAGCAAATGTATGAGCTGTGGCACAGGCCTTGTCTTATGTATGGAAAAAGAACAGCGTGTTCTTAACTCAAGTTAACTAACTTGAGTTAACTAACACAAGATAAAATCCTAGTGAAAACAAGGCAGTTTGTAGGTTTCACATTGAAATTAAAGCCGATGAAGGAACCTAGTCTTTAACTTAACCTGCAAACTCAATGTCTCCCTAGGATTTTACCTTGAGTTAGTTAATTTGAGTTTTGAACATCTCTTTTTTTCATAGTGAAGACAAGGTTTAAGGGGTTAAGGCCCCAAGGCCTGTGCCTGAATCAAGTAACCAAGGGTCACATGATGGTAGCCCAGAAGGCCACTTTACAGAATGAGAAGAGGCTCTTCTGTGGTAGAGTCGGGATGTGGAAGCTTGCCAGGATTCTGGTGCAGCTGCTAGAATAAAGGCTGTGGCAAACCCCCCACGAAAGGTGGAATTGCTGCAATCTCTGCAAGGAGGGCTGCAAAGACCACTGCTACCCAGAGGAGAAAAGGACTAGGCTAGGGTTGCCAGGCGTCCATTAAAAGTCCAGTTGGCGGTACAGCGGGGGCCCTGCCTGCCTGCCCTTGCTCTGCCCTTGCTCTGCACAGCTCCTGGAAGCCGCCGCCAAGTCCCTGCAGCCCCTAGATGCATAGGCAGCCAGGGAGGCTCTGCACACTGCCCCCGCTCCAAGGGCCAGCTCCACAGCTCCCATTGGCCAGGAACCGTGACCAATGGGAGTTGTGGGGGCGGCACCTCCAGGCGCAAGGGCAATGCACGGAGCCTCCCTGGCTGCCCATGCGACTAGACGTCGCAGGGACTTGGCGGCCGCTTCCTGGGAGCCGCGGTAAGCGCTGCTGGGACCCCGCATCCCCTCCCACACCTCAACCCCCAGCCCGGAACCCTCTCCTGCACCCTGAACCCCTCATTTCTGGCCCCACGAGAGCCCCCCCCCCCAAACCCAGAGCCCATATCCACCCCCACACCCCAACCCCCTGCCCCAGCCTGGTAAAAGTGAATGAGGGTGGTGGAGAGTGAGCGATGGAGGGAGGGGGGATGGAGCGAGTGGGGGCGGGGCCTCAGGGCAGGGGCAAGGCAAGGGGTGGGGCAGGAGTGTTCAGTTTTGTGCGATTAGAAAGCTGGCAACCCTAACTAGGCCTACAAGGGCAGATGGGATTATTCTTTAAACTTTGCTGATCAGGGAAGCAATTACTGGTACCTGGGAGGGCACGTGAACTGCTTACGTTATGAATCTAGAATGGTTTAATAAAGACAGGGAATTTTAACTAAAACTCCTAGGTGCATGTGGGGAGAGTCAAGAGGTTGAAACTGAGGCAGCTGTGTTGCTATGCTGGGAATGAGGGTAGTCTGTCCTGAAACAAGCTGTATGTTTAACTCACGGGATTAATATTGGATAAAGCGTAGAGTCCAAAAGCTGACATTTACCATACTCTGAATCCATCAGAGCTGTGATGGCAGTCATCTCCTGTTCCCTTGCTTTGGAACAAACTGGGTCCCTCCTACTGGGGAGGTATACAGTAATGGAGAGTCAGCAGTACTGTCATAAGCATGTGTTCAAAAATCATGAGTCAATCCCCCAAAACATCATGAGGTTTTAAAGAATAACACTGCTCTACAGCCAAAATGCTTCTGAAATAAATGTAGTCAAACTTTACTAATTCTGGGTCACTGAGAACGAAAATGATGCTTAAAATTGTTGATTGGCTCTAGCTTTCAAGACATGCTATTGGGTCAGTATATACGACCCTTGACTTGGGAATGGCGGAGGATAAGTGAGTTATAAAGGGAAGGGATCTCAATTTAAACCAGAAATGACTAAAATACATCTTTGACTGGATCTATGAATAAATCTATGACTGGGTTTGGACAGTACTTGCTTTTTAGGCAAAACAATGAATGATGCAATCTGAAGCTGGTATTGCGTCATACATGATATGATTTGCATCATGTTATTCCTAGAAGTCATGGATGATGCAATCATAACGAAGCTGACATCACTCTGCTGAACAAATTGCCCTATATCAGCTCTAGAAAAGACAGTGTCGTGCTCTCTTATTTGTCAGTGTTTGATTTTGCAAAGGGACACATTTCTGTTTAGCCAAAGTGAGCAGAGATGCCTTGTACTTCTGTGAACAGTGCAGATAACTTCTGCTATGTTTGTGGCGAAGTGACTTTTGCATCACAAAAGCGCAGTATAACCGCTATGGTTAAGAAAGCCTATCACCTTTCTTTTGGCTGCAAAATTGGAGATCAGGACAAGAGGTGGGCCCCACACATATGCTGCAACACTTGTGCAACAAATCTTCGCCAGTGGTTGAACAGGAAAAGGAAATCTATGCCTTTTGCAGTGCCAATGATTTGGAGAGAGCCAACAGATCATACCAGCAATTGTTACTTCTGCATGGTGCCTCCAGTTGGGAAAGGTGTGTCAAAGAAGAAAAAGTGGACTGTGCATTATCCAAACATTCCATCAGCTATACGCCCAGTACCCCACGGAGAAGGACTGACGGTTCCTGATGCACCAGAATCATTCTCACTTAAGTCAGACGAGGAAGAGGAAGAGGAGGAAACTTCTGGTCCTGAACCATCAGTGTCACAGGACCCACATTTTCTCCCATCCTCCTCCTCTGAACCACACCTCATAACACAAGGTGAACTGAATGACCTTGTCAGGGATTTGGAACTACGCAAGAGTAAGGCAGAGCTTTTGGGCTCCAGACTACAGCAGTGGAATCTCCTGGCAGGTGATGGTAGGGTTTCCATGTTCCGTGACCGTCAAAAGGATCTTGTCCCATTCTTCTTCATGGAAGGTGATCTTGTAGCCTGCAACAACATCGATGGTGTGATGGCAGCCCTCAACATCGTTCACAATCCAGATGAGTGGAGACTGTTCATTGATTCATCGAAGACGAGTCTGAAAGCTGTTTTACTGCATAATGGCAATGTTTTGCCATCAATTCCAGTTGGTCATGCAGTCCATAGGAAGGAAACCTATGACAACATGAAGCAACTTTTGAGGTGCATAAACTATGACCAACATCAGTGGCAGCTTTGTGGCGATTTGAAGGTTGTTGCTCTCTTGCTTGGTCTGCAGACTGGATACACAAAGTACTGCTGTTTTCTCTGCGAATGGGATAGTCGTGCAAGAGATTCCCACTACATCAAGAAAGATTGGCCACTCTGACAGTCATTGGAGCCTGGGAGGAAAAGTGTTCAGCATCCACCACTTCTTGAATCAAGGAAGATTTTGTTACCACCCTTACACATCAAGCTGGGTCTGATGAAGAACTTTGTCAAGGCCATTGACAAAACACAAGCAGCTTTCAAGTACCTCCGTGGAAAATTTCCAAGGTTAAGTGAAGCTAAGATGAAGGTGTCTTTGTTGGTCCTGAGATTCGTGAACTTCTTCGAGATGATGCATTTGACCATGCACTGCGTGGCAAGGAAAAAAAGGCATGGAAAGCCTTCCAGTTAGTGGCAATAAATACATACTAAAAAATACATACTAAATAGCACATTTTATCTCTGAAGCAGACTGCTTCTCAAAAATTGTAGACCAGTGTTACATTCAGGTCATATTTTCTGGCTTTTCTCCACAACCATGAGGACTAATTACTTTATTTTTTAAATGAAAGCTGAGATTGTCATGACTCCAGGAGCTGGTCTTTAAGAAAAATAGCAAGTAAGGTGAGAGTTTGCAATGCTAAGTCAGTCTGAGAAAGTCTTAAATCTTCTCTCACCTCTCTGAGCATGAGGGTGGCCCAGTGCTCTCTGAAGAGATCTAGGAGAAGGAGAATGTGCTTTCTGATACCACAGATCTTTAAGAGCTGAAGATAAAAGTGTAGCATTAGGGCAGAGGTCAGCAACCTGTGGCACACGTGCCAAAGGTGGCACGCGAGCTGATTTTTAATGGCACACTGCTGCCAGCCAAGGTCCTGGCCACCGGTCCCACTCAGCCCACTGCTGGTCTGGGGTTCCGGCCACCGGCCCCCTGCCAGCTGGGGTCCGGACCTCCGGCCCCGCTCAGCCCACTGCCAGCCTGGGGTACCGGCAGCCAGCCCGGGCTCTGCTCCTGGCCTCGGCCCAGTGCTCTTCAGCTACCCCCTGCTGTGGCCCACATTGGAAAACTCAGCAAGGAAAAGCAAGGGCAAGGATCACACTAAACTGATAAGATCTGCATCTTAATTTTATTTTAAATGAAGCTTCTTAAATATTTTTAAAACCTTTACTTTACTTTAAATACAACAATATTTTATATAATATAGACTTATAGAGACCCTCTAAAAATGTTAAAATGTATTACTGGCATGCAAAACCTTAAATTACAGTGAACTTGGCACACCACTTCTGAAAGGTTGCTGACCCCTGCATTAGGGTAACTTTTCTCATCAGTTCCTATTAATTTGTAAGTATCTACTGCTCTTATAATGCAATAAATATTTGATACAAAAAAATTGCTAAATGGTGCTTTGGGAATCATATGGATTTTTCTAGGCTTTTAAAAACAGCAGTCACTCAATATCCAGTTATGTATCAAATTATTTTACCTAAAGGCAAGGGCAAAGAACTGATATTTTGTTTGTTTAATAAAGTGGGGAGATAAAAGTGAGACTACAGTTCAGGCTCACAGAGCATCCAGAAAAAATAAATTGTTGTCTAAACTTTTCAGTTTATCCCCACAACTCAGACAACAGATTTGCCATAAGATAGCTGAGAGCTTGAGGAGCTTTGGGATAATGACTTGCTTATGAGAATGACAAGTATCCCCTTTCAATCAGAATTCCTATACTTAGTATTGCCACATTCACAGTAGCTTTTGAACTTCATTTTACCTAGGCCAGATATAAAAATTGGAGCCACAGTGTTTCACTCTGTTAAGATTCATCAGCATGGTAATTGGTTTGCTAAACAGAGCTTACACAAATGATTATATGACCTCACTTTTTGCCTGCATTAGTATTTCAGGCTAAGTAATGATGCCTATTTCTTCCACCTACACACTTCAAACCACCAAAGTCTCAAAAAGGACTACCAAAAAAAAAATCTCTTACAATGTAGAATACGCCTGAAAAAAATGAACATGTATTTGTGGACGTCTCTGCAGCTTCTTAGGACAATCTCCAATCTACAAGAAAACATCACCTCTCAGGAAAGGGATGGAACTTGCATATACTAGTTTCTTCAGTTTATTATTAATTATTATTTATATAGTGCAATAGGCAGGCATGGCACTTAATATATACAAAGACAAGATCTCTGACCCCAGGGGAGCTTACAACTTGAGCCACTTCCTATCATTGGGATTACTTGTGTCTGTAAACCAGAAGGATGTGACCCTCAGTCAGACAGCTAACAAATTTCATGAAGGACTGATGCCAAAAAGTCCTAGCTGGGGACTAGGAAAAGCATTTTTCTTCCTTTTCTATTAAGATCCAGTTGCTCAATGTGTTGTATTTATTTCAAATGTAATGGGCCAGATCTTCAGCCAGTGTAAATTTGCTTAGTTCCATTTAAATGAAGTAGCTAAGGATCTAGCCCTATATCTCTTCACCGCTGGGTGCAGGACAAGACGGTTACTCACCGTAGTAACTGTTGTTCTTCGAGATGTGTTGCTCATATCTATTCCAATTAGGTGTGCGCGCCGCGCGTGCACGATCGTCGGAAGACTTTTACCCTAGCAACACTCGGTGGGCCGGCTGGCGCCCCCTGGAGTGGCGCCGTTGCGGCACCTGATATCTACCTCAGCCGGCCCAGCGCCCTCTCAGTTCCTTCTTGCCGGCTACTCCGACAGTGGGGAAAGAGGGCGGGTTTGGAATAGATATGAGCAACACATCTCGAAGAACAACAGTTACTACGGTGAGTAACCGTCTTTTCTTCTTTGAGTGATTGCTCATATGTATTCCAATTAGGTGACTCCCAAGCCTTGCCTAGGCGGTGGGGTCGGAGTGAGATACTGCAGAATGCAGGACTGGTGAACCAAATGCAGCATCCTCTCTGGGATGCTGGACCATGGCATAATGGATGGCAAAGGTGTACACCGATGACCAGGTTGTTGCCCTACATATCTCCTGTATAGGTACATGTGCCAGGAAGGCGGAGGACGAGGCTTGAGCCCGGGTGGAGTGGGCAGCAAGGTGCGTGGTGGGAACACCAGCCAAGTCATAACACACCCGGATACACGACGTGATCCGTTGGGAGGAGACCGGGAGGCCCTTCATCCGGTCTGCCACAGTAACGCACAGTTGAGTCGTTCTGCGAAAGGGCTTTGTCCGCCGGACGTAGAAGGCGAGGGCCCTACGGACGGCCAGGGAGCGAAGATGTTGCTCCCTTGAAGAAGCATGCGGCTTCGGGTATAAGACCAGCAGAAAATGACATGAAAGGCTGACCCCCTTCAGGGAGGGAGGATAGGTGTGGTCGCAGCTGTACCTCATCCTTATGGAACACCGTGTAAGGAGTCCCGGAGTGAGCGGTCTGAGCTCAGATACGTGCCTCGCCGAGGCTACAGGGAAGGCAGTCTTCCAGGAGAGGTACAGGATCGAGCAGGTGGTTGTAGGCTCGAATGGGGCCCCCATGAGCCTGGTTATCACAAGGTTGAGGTCCCATGCAGGGACCGGATGGTGGACTAGTGGGTACAGCCGCTCCAACCCCTTGAGGAAGCTAGTGACCATGGGGTTGGAAAAGATCAAGTGCCCACTCTCGCCAGAGTGAAAAGGCCGAGATCGCCGCCAGCGAGGGGCGATAACCCGAGGGGCGCACCAGCAGGAAAAACGTTTCCCCTTTGGCCCAGTAGGTGGACCTGGTAGAGGACTTCCTGCTACTCAGAAGAACCTGTTGAACCGGGTCGGAACAACATAACTCGGACTGGTTCAGCCATGCAGCAGCCACCCCGTGAGGTGGAGAGGTTGCAGGTCAGGATGCCCAACCCTGCCGTGCTGCTGAGTAATCAGGTCCGGCCACAAAGGGAGAGTGATCGGGGCGGTCATCGAGAGCTCTAGGAAAGCAGTGTACCAGTACTACCTGGGCCACGCCGGGGTGATTAGGAGTAGGCGGGCCCTGTCCCTGCACCGCTTGAGCGGGACCCTGTAGATCAATGGAAATGGGGGAAAGGCATAGGACAGGTGATCCGTCCAAGGCACGAGAAAGGCGTCCGTCAGGGAGCCTGGGGAGCGTCCCCGGAGCGAGCAGAACACGTGGCACTTGCGGTTCTCGCGAGTCGCGAACAGGTGTATGTGGGAAAAACCCAGCTCCGGAAGACAGAGTGAGTAACATCCGGGTGAATGGACCGCTCTGGAGCCTGGAAGGGTCTGCTGAGGCGGTCCGCCAAGGTGTTCTGAACCCCGGGGAGAGAGGAGGTTACCAGGTGGATGGAGTGGGCTATGCAGAACTCCCACGATCGTATGACTTCTCGGCAGAGCGGGAACGAACATGCCCCGGCTTGCCTATTGATATAAAAACATCGCTGTTGTGTAGCCTGTGAGGACTATAGCACAACGATCCTGAAGGTGTTTGGAGAAGGCTTGACAGGCAAGGCGCACTGCCCGCAGCTCCCTTACGTTGATGTGGAGGGATAACTCTTGCGCTGGCTACAGGCCCTGCGTCTGAAGATCTTACAGATGGGTCCCCCAACTGAGGGATGACGCATCTGTGGTCAGGACCAGGGAGGGCTGTGGGGTATGGAATGGCACCCCTTATGGCACCTTCTTGGGGTCCAGGCACCAGTCTAGGGAGGCTAGGACCTGCGATGGTACCCTCAGTCCCACAACCATGTCGTCTCTGTGTGGGTGACACGCTGGCGAGAGCCAGGCCGGGAACGAACAGAGCCGTAAGTGGCGTGTCTGGTCACGAACGTGCAGGACGCCATGTGACCCAGTAGACCCAGGCAGCTTCATGCTGGTAAGTTGGGAAACTCTGCAGGCCGCGGATGATGGTCACTAGGGCCTGAAAGCGTGTCTCTGGCGGGAACGCTCGAGTGAGAGTCGAGCTCATGGCAATCTGAACCTACGACTGGACCTGGCTCTTGGCGCTGCCGTGGATGAGCCAGTCGTCGAGACATGGGAATACTTGGATTCACCGTCGACGAGGAGAAGCCGTTACGACGGCCATGTACTTCGTGAAAAACCCTCGGAGCCGTGGAGAGGCCGAAGGGAAAGACAGTGGATTGAAAGTGCCTTTGGTCGACTACAGAGCGAAGAAAACATCTGTGTGTCGGTAAGTAGCTATGTGGAAGTACGCATCCTTCATGTCGAGGGCAGCGTACCAGCCTCCAGGATCCCATGAAGGTATAATAATACCCAGGGAAAAAACATGTGGAACTTCAACTTGTGAATTAGTTGAGTTCGCGAAGGTCCAGGATAGGACATAACCCCCATTTTGATTTGGGGATTAGTAATAATGGGAGTAAACCCCCCACCCCCCCCTTTTTTTTTTTTTTTTTTTTTTTTAACTCCCTTGGAGCCGCCTCTATTGCCCCTATATTGAGGAGCATTTGTGCTTCCTGAATTAGGAGTTGCTGATGAGAAGGGTCCCTGAAGAGGGACAGGGAGTGATGCTGCACCGTCGGGCGTAGCTTCAAACGTTCTGATCGGGTCCCATCGATGGGTTTGGGGGGGCCCTGGTTCTGGCCAGCCTGATGACAGGCTGCCTCCTCGTACCACCTGGCCTGGTCTTCTAGTGAAGTCCTGCCTAGGCCTGGGCGTAGGGTAGTTCGATGCTCGAGGGCCCGGAAGGGCCGGCACTGCGTGGCAGGGGTATGCATCCCCAGCGACCGTATTATAGTGCGGTCGTCCTTCAGGGTGTGAAGTCTCGAGTCCATTTTTCGGAGAAGACAAGGGCCTTGCCCATCGAAGGCCAAGACCTGAATCGTGAATTATACCCCCGCCGGGAGGTTAGAGGACTGCAGCCACGAGATACGCCATATGGCAACACCCAATGCAGGTGTCCCAGCCGCCGAGTTGGCGACGTCCAAGGAGGCCTGCAAAGATGTTCTGGCCACCTTTTTGCCTTCCTCAATCAGGGTTGAGTACTTCTGCCTGGATTTCTGGGGGAAATTCCCTTAATTTTCACATTGAGTTCCAGGTATTACATTTTTTTTTTAATGCCTCAAAAGGCCTGCTGGTTAGCTGCTCTGCGCTGCAGGCCCCCTTCAGAGCAGGCCTTTCCACCCAACAGGCCGAGACGCCCAGCTTCCTTAGACTTAGGTGCAGGGGCTGCTGGCCGTGCCTCTCCTTCACAAATTGAACAACCAAGGAGCACGGTTGGGGGTGAGTGTATACGTACTCATAGGACCTTGAGGACGCCATATATCTTTTCTCCACCGCCCCCGGCAGTGGGGGGAATTGAGCTGGAGATTGTCCAATTGAAGTGGCGTTGGTCCGGAACGTACGTGCGAAAGGCAGGGCTACCCTGGCAAGGGTGTCAGCCAAGAGGATGACCACCACGGGACCCTGGAGCTCCACTATCTCCTGCACCTCCTCTGGGGAAGGGCGGGATACTGTGGCCCCTGTCACTCGGGGTTCCGAGTGGACCGATTGGGAGGCTCTGGAAGGAACCCCTTGGTCCTGGTGATAAGACCGCGGTGTCCAGAAATACCACTGATGTGGTCTCTGGGCAGAATTCTGTGCGTTCTGCAGCTAGCGTCTAGGACAATCCATCCCGTGGATTTGGTCCATATGGTAACCACTCCCTGTCTGGGGAGGTGGGGGGTTTCTAAATGTGGAGCGGGAGGTCCAGGGTGGAGCGGAATGCTCCTGCTGGCTGGTACGCGGTGCCATTGACAAATGTCTCTGCGTCGAGAGCCTGACCTGGACCCTGAAGGGGGCCATCTCGTCAATCGGCTGCGGGACCAGCTTCCCAGGGACCTGCACTTTGACCAGCACCGGGATCGGGGGTGGTGCCGGGCGTAATAGTGACGGCTGTATATAGAGGCCGATCTTGAATGGCGCTGCGAGTGCGACCGGCGCCGAGATGGGGATCGGGGGCTGGGACTGCGAGCGGTGCCGAGACTGGGGGTCCGCCTGGAGCTGGATCGGTGTCGGCCAGCTCCGGTGTGCGGTAGCGGGCACAGCATGGCAGACGTACCTCGTGGTAGCATTAGCTCTACCTCGGTATGTACCGGGGAGCTCACGGCCCCCGAGCTCAACGGACCTTGCGGTGCCGGAGTCATCGGTGCTGGGTCTGTTCGCCTGCGGTGAGCAACTCAACGGACCTTGTGGTACCGGAGTGGGGCGTTGCCGATGTAGGCAGCGGCATTAGCTCTACCTCAGTGTGAACCGGGGAGCTCACTGCCACCGAGCTCGACGGACCTCGCGCTGCCGGAGTCGCCGGTGCCGGATCTTCAGCCGCGGCCACCGAGCTCGATGGCCCTCTTTGCGGTGCCAGAGTCACCGGTGCCGGTGCCTCAGTTGGGCACGGAACTCAACGGCCCTGGCGGTGCCGGAGTTGAGGCTGTCGGTGCCGATGCAGGCGCCAGCGTTGGCTCTACCTCGGTGTATACCGGGGAGCTGACGGCTACCGAGCTCAACGGCCCTCTTGCGGTGCCGGAGGTGACGGTGCCGGTGCCTCAGTCGGGCACGGAACTCAACGGCCCTGGCGGTGCCGGAGTTGAGGCTGTCGGTCCCGATGCGGGGTGCCAGTGTTGGCTCTACCTCGGTGTATACCGGGGAGCTGACGGCTACCGAGCTCAACGGCCCTCTTGCGGTGCCGGAGGTGACGGTGACGGTGCCCCCGTCGGGCACGGAACTCAACGGCCCTGGCGGTACCGGAGTTGGCGGCTGCTGGTGCTGATGCAGCCGGCACCATTAACTCTACCTCGGTGCATACCGGGCAGCACATGGCCACCGAGGTCGACGGCCCTTAGGGTGCAGGAGTCGTCCGTGCCGGAGTCTTCGCCTGGGGCGTGGAGCTCAACGGACTTTGCTGTACCAGAGTCGCCGGGGCCGGTGCCGGTCTGGACGGTAGTATTAGCTCTACCTCGGGTTGTACCGGGGAGCTCACGGCCACCAAGTTCGACGGACCTTGCGGTACCGGGAGCCGATGGTGCTGGCGCCGGGCTGGGTCACAGCGGGGCCGGCATCAGGTCAAGTGTCGGTTCTACTAGGAGCTGCTTTAAGCGAAAGCCCCGCTCCTTCTTTGCTCTAGGCTAAAAGCCTTGGAGACCTGACACTTATCTGCGAGATGGGATCCCCCAGGCGCCTCAAACGGGAGTCGTGGGGGGGGTCCCCCGTAGGCATCGGCTTGGAGCCAGCCGACGGCTTGAATCCTGGTGAACCAGGCATGAGCCCAGTACCAGAGGGGAGAGAAGGGGAAAAGCCCCTTATCTCCCACTAGTATTTACACTAAACTTCTTAACAAGACTATCAAAACTATTAACAACTACTTAAAGTACTTAAAACAATTAACAATGCTAAGCGAGTGCTAACTAAGCTAAGGAGGTGGAGATCAGCTACGCTGCTCCACAGATCCGACCGTCAGGGGCGGTAAGAAGGAACTGAGAGGGCGCTGGGCCGGCTGAGGTAGATATCAGGTGCCGCAACGGCGCCACTCCAGGGGGCGCCAGCCGGCCCACCGAGTGTTGCTAGGGTAAAAGTCTTCCGACGATCGTGCACGCGCGGCGCGCACACCTAATTGGAATACATATGAGCAATCACTCGAAGAAGAATGGTAAAATGCAGTACTCGTGGAAATTAGGAATAGAAAGTAAACAATAAGAAGCATCCTTAGTGCCTGATTCAGACCTGTGATGTTTTTTTGGGGGGGGTATTTCCTTTTTTATCCTGACACTTGATTTATACAACATGCATGAGTGCGTGCACACAAATGCGTGCATATCTGCCTATATAAGATTTGAGATACTCCAAATTGCAAAAATCAATCAAGGTAATTTTTACATCATTTTTCTGGGCAGTATATTGACAAAACAGACTTGATGGATGAGACTTTTTCAATGTCAGGAGCACATTTGAAAGAAACATGGTGACATTTGGCCCAAAAGCCAAACCCAATTCCCACTTACTGTATGTTGCTCAGAGTCTCTAGACTCTTCCACTGATTGCATGCTTCCTCTAATGGGAACATATTCAGCATCGATCTTCACATCCATCCTCTGAACATGAGGATTCTCTTTCCTGTGTAGCTTTACTAGTTTTGCAAACATGTGTGGACATGTGCTACTCTTCCCTCTGCTGCCAGGTAACGTGTGAATTTTCTGGTGTACTGGAGATAGATGAGATAGTCAATAAAGTAACAAATTCATCCAGAGCTTTTTAATTAATTTCTGCATTTGGATCAAGATGATCTGAGTCTAAATCGTATTTTTTCTGGTTTGCATAAGAAAAATACAAATCCCCAGACCTAATGTGTACCGCATTATTTTTAGAATTGGTTTTTATTTTCACCGTTGCAAGTGGAAAATTCTCTCTCACGGTCTTCCAGTTGTCAACTCAGAACCTATACAAACTTTAAATTTTTTTTAATGATGTTTACTAGGGCTGAGTAAACTGGTCAAAGAAAATTCCAGACATACTTGTTTATTTTTTTAAAAAAGTTCTCTGTCAAATAGTTAGCCCTCTGCAGCCATATCATTACACTTGTCCTCTGGCACAGTTTTAAAAAACAAAAATGACAGCTTTCCTTCACTGTTTTATCATTACTTCCCCCCTACAGTAACTCCTCACTTAACGTTGTAGTTATGTTCCTTCGTGTGTCCCCCCTGCTCTATGGAAGATGGGGTAAGGAAGGTGCAGGGGGACAAGACTATAACAGGGTTCAAAAAGAACTAGATAAATTCATGGAGGATAGGTCGATCAATAGCTATTACCCAGGATGGGCAGGGATGGTGTCCTTAGCCTCTGTTTGCCAGAAGCTGGGAATGGTTGACAAGGAATGGATCACTTTATGATTACCTGTTCTGTTCATTCCCTCTAGGGCACCTGGCACTGGACACTGTTGGAAGACAGGATACTGGGCTAGATGGACCTTTGGTCTGACCCAGTATGGGCATTCTTATGGGTCTTCGCTCCTTACTGCAAAATGAGTCCCCTGGACAGCGAGTTTTAAGACAGTATCAAGTCTGTGTTTTGATTTTCTTCCTGGAAATTAGAAGTTCTTTGTTGAAATGCAACAGATTTTAGGATTGTGAAAAGATAGATTAGATATTACAAAGCCCAATGACACCCAATGGACATGGCAATAAAGAAATAAGGAGGCAATGACAAAAAATCACTGTCCCCCTGCTATCATGCAGGCTTCGACAGGGTTAAATGAGCTGTCCTCAGAGTGTACTATTGTACTCCTTGTTCAGACAAATGGGTTTCATTTTATTGCATTTGATAAGGTTTTTCGATTGATTCTGGTGAGTCATCATGCCTTACAGCACAGGTTGTTATTCTCAGAACAGCATCTAGTGCCCTTCACAACACAGTGGTTTTCCTTAAAACAGGCAGGTGTTATCAAAGCTAAAATGATCAGTGGAAGCAGTTTCTCAGATTTTGTGAATCAGATTAAATCTGCATCAGCACAATAACCATCACAACCAGAAATATCAAGAGACCAAGACAAAAATAATGATATTTTTCTCTTCTGTCAATGTTTGGACAGCATGAAGATCCAGTAGAATCCACAATTCAGGATCCCAATCCACAGCAGGAATGGTGTCAAAATATGTGTTTTCAAGTCACAAGTGCTGTTCTTAATGAGACTAAATGTACTTTTCACTGGAATAATTAGCAATACATAGAATTGTGACTTCAGTTTTAGAATGTGGACAACCAGAGTAGAGACTTTGCTACCTCATGTATGACCAAATTCTTAAAAGTGAAGCTAGGATTGTCTTTCCTTCTTCACCCTCACATTACATTGAGTTAATAATAATGAGAGGTGAACCTCAAAAAGTTTCAAACATGTGGATAGGTTTGTAATAACAAAAGCAGTGTATCTAATAATTAGAGCAGAAAACTAAAACTCAAAACTCCTTGAGTCCAATTCTTCCACTGACTCAATGAGTAATATTGGAAAAGTCATCTCTCTGTACTCCATTGTTACCCATATATTAAAAAAGGGATAATAATATCTATTTACCTAACAGGAGTGCTGAAAGAATTCACTATTTGTAAAGTATTTTAGAAACCCCGGATACAAGACACAATAAAAATGCAAAGTATTATTATACTGCCATTATTATCCATAGGTTCTGAAGCTTATTTTGAACCTCTGGATTGGAAATATCAATAGAACAGGCTCTCCAGCAAACTTTGCAGTACATCTTCTTTGCAGGAATGTCAGAACTCCTGCCAGAGTAGTGTCTTTCTTAGGCCTGGTCTACACTAGGACTTTATGTCGAATTTAGCAGTGTTAACTCGATTTTACCCTGCACCCGTCCACATTACGAAGCTATTTATTTCGACATAAACGGCTCTTTAATTCGATTTCTGTACTCCTCCCCGACGAGGGGAGTAGCGCTAAATTCGACATGGCCATGTCGAATTTGGCTTACTGTGGATGGAATTCGACGCTAATAGCTCCGGGAGCTATCCCACAGTGCACCACTCCGTGGACGCTCTGGACAGCAATCCGAGCTCGGATGCTCTGACCAGCCACACAGGAAAAGCCCCGGGAAAATTTGAATTCCTTTTCCTGTCTGGCCAGTTTGAATCTCATTTCCTGTTTGGACTTCGTGGCGAACTCAGCAGCACTGGCAACGATGCAGAGCTCTCCAGCGGAGGTGACCATGCAATCGCAGAATAGAAAGAGGGCCCCAGCATGGACTGATCGGGAAGTCTTGGATCTGATCGCAGTGTGGGGCGATGAGTCCGTGCTTTCTGAGCTGCGATCGAAAAAACGGAATGGGAAGATCTACGAGAAGATCTCAAAAGCCATGACGGAGAGAGGATACAGCCGGGATGCAATGCAGTGCTGCGTGAAAATCAAGGAGCTGCGACAGGCGTACCAGAAGACCAAAGAGTCAAACGGACGCTCCGGATCCCAGCCCCATACATGCCGTTTCTACGAGGCACTGCATGCAATGCTCGGTGGTGCTGCCACCACTACCCCACCAGTGTCCGTGGACTCCGACGATGGGGTCTTATCTACGGCCACGTCGTCGGAGGTTTTCGCGGACGGTGAAGATGAGGAAGGAGAGAAGGAGGACGAGGCAGTTGACAGCTCTTTCAACGCTGATTTCCCCGACAGCCAGGATCTCTTCATCACCCTGACTGAGATCCCCTACCAACCCTCCCAAGGCAGTAACCCGGACCAGGAATCAGGCGAAGGATCAGCAGGTCAGTGTTTTCAACATTTATTTTGAATAGAATAGGCATGGTATGTTAGCAATGGGTTTTTATTGCTTAGTTTGCCCTAGGCACTTTAGTTTTGAGTCGTTTCCAGTGCAACTACTGGAAAAGTCTGTCAATATGTATGGGAATAGAGGAGAAATCCCCCTCGGAGATCTCCATGAAGCTCTCCTGGAGGTACTGTGAAAGCCTTTGCATCAGGTTCCCGGGGAGAGCGGCCTTATTGTCTCCTCCATGGTAGGAAACTTTTCCGTGCCAGGCTAGCAGCAGGTACTCCGGTATCATCGCCTTGCAGAGCATGGCGGCATACGGCCCCGGTGTTTGCTGGCGTTCACGCAGCATGCAGTCTTTCTCTGTCTCCGTAATCCTCATCAGAGTGATATCAGTCATGGTGCCCTGGTTTGAATTAGGGTTTTTTTAGTATGGGGACCGATTGCCTTTTCCTTAAGTAACTCTACCCGGCGGTTTCCAGCCACGCGGTGGGGGCGGGTATGCGAACCGTTCAAACTAAACTTGGTTCACAGGCAGCAGGAAGAGACATTTCCCGGGACCAGCCACACGGGGGGGGGGGGGGTGGTGCGAACCGTTCAAACTAAACTCGGTTCACAGGCAGCAGGAAGGGACATTTCCCGGGACCAGCCGCGCAGGGGGTGGGGGTGCGAACCGTTCAAACTACACTCGGTTCACAGGCAGCAGGAATGGACAATTCCCAGGACCAGCCGCGCCGGCGGGGCGGGGGGGGTGCGAACCGTTCAGACTAAACTCGGTTCACAGGCAGCAGGCAGGGACATTTCCCGGGACCAGCCACACGGGGCGGGGGCGGGCGGGGAGGGAAACCGTTCTGGCTGAGCGGTTTTGCCAGCAGCAGGAACTGGCCAATGCTAGGAGCTGTGCTTGAAACATGAGAGTACACCACTGCTGTGAAGTAAGCTCTCAGCAGTCCACAGTGTACGACTTACCATGGTCTCCTGAGAGCTGAATTCCAGTGTCCAGCACCGCTTGTGTGATCTGTACACCAAGACCCCAGGCACTCAATATAAAGACAGAATATTCGACCTTGTACTGAGTGCACATGTGATAGGTAGTGTGCATGGTCTTGTTCACAGGGAAAGAGTATAGTCATTGTTCGGGAAAATGTATCTTTCTGAGGAATTCACTCCTTTTCTCCCATCCCACAGCTGCGAGCGTTTCCCGCAGTACCCGTGGTTCACCCTCCCAGAGGCTGGCGCAGATCAGGCGGCGAAAGAAATGGACACGGGACGAGATGTTCTCAGAACTGATGTCCTGTTCCCGAACCGAGGCGGCACAGCAGACCCAGTGGAGGGAGAACATGTCCCAATACCAGCGATCATACAGCGAACGGGAGGACAGGTGGTGGCAGGAAGACCAGCAGGCGACTCAAACGCTGCTTGGACTAATGAGGGAGCAAACGGACATGCTCCAGTGCCTTGTAGATGTTCTGCAGGACCGGAGACAGGACGAAAGAGCCCCTCTGTATTTGATTTCTAACCGCCCTCCCCCGCCACAAAGTCCAATCCCCCCTTCACCCAAAGTCACGAGAACGAGGAGCAGCAGGGGCCATGGAAATAATCACTCCACCCCTGCGGACTGCTCAAGTAGCAGAAGGCTCTCATTCCCCAAGATTTGATGGGTCCTTTCCTTCCCTCCAACCGCACCCCACCCTAGTCCCCGTCCAAGTTTCATCCCATAACTCTGCTGTCCTTAGTAAAAATTGCTGTTCTGTAAAGTACTGGTTCCTTGATTTCCTTTTAAAGGACAGTGTGATTGAAGCGGGGGAAGGGGGTTTGTATTTGGAGACGGTAGGCGCCAATAACAGAGTAGAGACAGGGGGACAGGTTCACCAGAACCTCACACTCACATTGCATTCAGTAGGCACCATGGTCATTCTGGGAGGTGGTTTTCATGTTCTGTGTGTGGGGGGGCTCTGTGAGTTTCTGGTGGGGGAGGGCAGTTGCAGATCTTTTGCAGTGGTCAGTAGCCAGCATGACAGAGCCACGCAGTAGGGGATCTGTAACCGCCATTCCCGGCCACAAAGTCACACAGGCCCCCCATCACAGACTTGCAAAAGGGAGGGGTGGCAGGCTCTGTTGAAACAAGCAGTCCACCACTGCGGACTGCTGTAGGAGCAGGAGCCTGTCATTCCCCTTGTTTGGAAGCGTCCTTTGCATCACTCCACCCGCTCCACAACCGCAGTATGCGTCCCAGTTTCAACCCTTTCCCGAGAAATCCTTAATAAAGAAGACGGTTTTAATGAACAATGTTTCCTTTATTATATTTTTAAAGCAGTGAATGAAGTGGGGGAAGGGGGTTTTGGAAATTGGAGAGGATAGGCAACATTAACTGGGTAAAGAAACATAGGCAGGTTCAGGTTCTGCTTACACAAAGGTAATAGTCACAGGTTACCATGCTCGCTCTGGAAGCTAGCTTTCAACGCTTCCCGGATGCGCAGCGCGTCTCGCTGGGCTCTTCTAGTCGCCCGGGTGTCTGGCTGCGCGTAATCAGCAGCCAGGCGATTTGCCTCAACCTCCCACCCCGCCATAAACATTTCCCCCCTGCTCTCACAGAGATTGTGGAGCACACAGCAAGCTGCAATCACAATGGGGATATTGGTTTGAGATCAGAGCGAGTCAGTAAGCTTCTCCATCTCCCTTTGAGACATCCAAAAGCACACTCCACCACCATTCTGCACTTGCTCAGACAGTAGTTGAAGAGCTCCTTTTCAGTGTCCAGGGCGCCTGTGTACGGCTTCATGAGCCAGGGCATTAGCGGGTAGGCTGGGTCCCCGAGGATCACTATAGGCATCTCCACATCCCCAACAGTTATTTTGCGGTCCGGGAAGTAAATACCTTCCTGCAGCCGTCTAAACAGACCAGAGTTCCTGAAAACGCGAGCGTCATGAACCTTGCCCAGCCATCCGACGTTGATGTTGGTAATACATCCTTTATGGTCCACCAGTGCTTGCAGCACCATAGAAAAGTAGCCCTTTCGGTTAATGTACTGGCTGCCCTGGTGGTCTGGTCCCAGGATAGGGATGTGAGTTCCATCAATAGCCCCACCGCAGTTTGGGAATTCCATCACAGTGAAGCCATCTATGATCACCTGCACGTTTCCCAGGGTCACTACCTTTGAGAGCAGCAGGTCAACGATTGCATTGGCTACTTGCATCACAGCAACCCCCACGGTAGACTTGCCCACTCCAAATTGATTCGCGACTGACCAGTAGCTGTCAGGCATAGCAAGGTTCCAGAGGGCTATGGCCACTCGCTTCTGAATAGTCAGGGCTGCTCGCATCCGGGTGTCCTGGAGCTTCAGCGCAGGGGACAGCAACTCACAAAGTTCCAGGAAAGTGCCCTTACACATCCAAAAGTTTCACAGCCACTGTGATTCATCCCAGACCTGCAGCACTATGCGGTCCCACCAGTCAGTGCTTGTTTCCCTTGCCCAGAATCGCTGTTCCACAGCATCAACATGACCCATTGCCACCATGATGTCCAGGGAGCGGGGTCCCGTGCTTTGTGAGAGGTCTGTGCCCCTCTCATAGTTAATGTCCTCACGGCGCTTCCGTTGCCTCCTCGCCCAATTTATCAGCATCTGCCTCTGGAAAAGGTGGACGATAAGGCGTGAGGTGTTGACAACAGACATAACAGCAGCAATGATCGCTGAGGGCTCCATGCTCACGGTCCTCTAGCGTCCGCGCTGTCAATCACCAGAAAAGCGCACGAACTGATTGCCCGCCGGTGCTTTCATGGAGGGAGGGCAGGAGTGAGGGTTGACTGACAACATTTACCCAAAACCACCCTCAACACATTTTTTGCCCCAGCAGGCATTGGGGGCTCGACCCAGAATTCCAATGGGCAGCGGGGACTGCGGGAACTGTGGGATAGCTACCCACAGTGCACCGCTTGCAATGTCGACGCTTGCCCCGTTGGTGTGGACTCACAAACTCGAATTAATGTCCTTGGTGTGGATTCGCACGCTCGACTTTGTAATATCGGTTTCACAAGTTCGGTTTAAGAACAATCGAACTACTCCCATAGTGTAGACATACCCTTAGTATTAACAACGAGGAGACCTTGTGGCGGACTCCTAGTTGTTTTTGCTGATACAGACTTAACAGGCTACCACTTTGAAACCTTTCTTAGTATTCACACTTGTGATCATATCAAGCAAGTGCAGAGGCCATAAAACAAATTAAGAGTTAACTAAAACTTTTTCAGATCTTCTATTTGAGTTTTGGATGGTTTTTCTTTTATCCATACAAGTTTGTCTGTCCTTAGTTTTTGGCATTACATAGAGGTGTGCTCTGTAGTTTAGACAAAGACTGATTAAAATCTGCTAGGGTTTTAAACCTCTTTTTTCTGGATTTTTCTTAAAACTACTAAAAAAAGTTCCGAACAAGAGATTTAATCTTATTCAACTCCTTCCTTCCTGTCTGTTTGTTAGCAACTAGAAACATGTCCAAGCCACAAACCAGATCATGCTTCAAATTTTCCCAAGATTTGAGGGTATTCAGAATCACAGTGCTGGTTTGGCCGGTTATAATAATAAAGTAAGGCCAAGATCCACAAAGGGATTTAGGCCCCTAAATCCCAGATTTGATGCTACTGTGATCCACAAAACCCTCATTCAACTGCTGCCAAACCCTATAGGTTCCTAAACTCACTCAGCACCTAAATTTTCACTGTAAAAGTTTCCTAGGCGCTTAAATTTATGCCTCTGGCCATGTGCACCTCAGGCAGGTGTCCAGATGCCTATCTCACTCCTAAACCCAAGTATAATCATCAAAATAAGTGAAGGTAGGTGTCACCCCACCTATCTTGCCTGTGGGGTCCAATCCACTAGGCATACTCACAGCATGCCTAACTCCACACAAAATCAGTGCGTGGGGGGTGCTTTAGCCCAGTGGTTACGGTATACTCACCCAGGCTGTGGGAGACTCCACTTCAATTATCTCATCTGCCTGATGTAAACAAGGGATTTGAACTTGAGTTTCCCATGTCTCATGTAAGGGCCCTAACCACGAGAGTATAGCATGCTCTGGTAGGGGGCACTCTCAATCGCTCTTGTTGAAGCTGTTCTACTTTGTGACACAATTAAATATGCAGTGTGGTGAACCAGAAAAAGAGTGAGTCTATAGCCCAATGGTAAGGGCACTCATCTGAGATGGAGGGAACTCCTTTTCAAGTCCCTTCCCCACAATAGCCAGAAAAGGGAATTGAACAAGGGTCTTCCATATTCTAAGTGAGTACCCTAACCACTGGGATAAAGGTTAAAAGACACCTTTATGTCCTCCCTACACATTTTGTGTGGAGTTACACATGCGCTACCATCATTCTTGCAAGAAACAGCATAGGCGTCCAACACCAGGAGATGGTCCCCAGCTAAAGATCACAGAGATAGGTGCCTCTCTATCAGCTGGACTTTGGTGCCTAACTCCAGGTGGGGAGCAGGGTTTAGGACACCCCCTCCTTGTCAGTATCTCCCACTGGCTAGTTTAGGCGGCTCCCCACCTAGTGTGCTGGCTTTTGTGGCTCCCATTCTCAGGCACCCATCTCTCCACATGCATTGTATAAGGGACCTAAGGTGCCTAATCCAGAGTTTGTGGATTCCACTAATTTTCCAGGCACCTACAAGTTAGGTTTTGCAATGTCTACGTTTCTTTGTGACTCCAAGCCAGGAAGTTCAGATGAAAATCTGGAATTTCCCAGTTGCAAGGTGTTTTGATCCTGGGTTTTAATTCAAGCGCAATCTCTGTTAGAAAAATTACAAAGCCTTGGTCTATGATACAGAAAAAAGTTCAGCGCCATCCTCCAGTGGAGCAGGACCTGTCCTTTTATACTCATGAGGAGCTTTACATCTGTTCCTGAGCTTTCCTTTCAAATTAGCTGCTTGTCAATTCTATTACCAAACAAACATGAAGCAGCTGTAGCTCTCAGACTATGATTAGTATTAAACCCTCCAAATCCAGCCCAGCTTAGACAGCCTCCCTACAGTTCTACTCAATTGATTAACTCCAACTGGTTCGCTACTAAAACTAATCTATTAATTTAACAATCTGAAAAAGCTTCAAATAAAATGCTTCACACCAGAGGGATCCAACAATAAATTAAGTAAAACATCAATGGAGACACCACAGAAGTGTTTTAGGAGGGATAAGTAACTTTACGTTTTAAATCAGTGAGCTTTCTTTTGCCTTATGGCACTAAAACTGTGAATTATTTTATTGATTCAACACTCATTGTTTTCCTTTGCAGAACACTGGAGGACTGGAATAATGTTGTTATTAGTCTTCTGAGAGAGGTAACATAGAAGACTCTAGGAACCACAAACCAATCAGCCTACTATCTGCTGCCTATAATGTCTGTGGCAAAGTACTGAACAATTGATTTACAGCAAAGCTGGATTCCAACCATGCTAAAGAATAGCTTTTCGATCTGAACTTTCCATAACATATACCACCTCTGTGCAATCAACAAAATACAGGAAAAGATGACAAGCTATAACCCATCGATTTGCATTATCTTGTTAAGTCACAACGTGATGTGTAAAATATTATATAGGAAGAAAGTTGGTTACATACAACATACCTACTGGTCTACTGGTTCAGGGGTGCTAACCAGAACAGTGAGGGGCTGTGTCTCTGCCTGCCCTGTAACCCTGAGGGCCTCACAATGCCTTGCTGCTGTAGCTCCCAACCTGGGACACTTACAACCAGCCTACAAACTTGCAGATCACACCCTGAGTGTCTGTGTGCTTAGACAACCCTGGTTCAGCAGCTCTGACCACAATAGCTTCTCTACTGCCCCAGTGTGGCTTCCACCAGCCCGGGTTACTACTTGCAGGGTGACCCCAACACACTCCCAATTCAGAACTTTCCCAAAACCATGTGCTCTGTAATGTCCAGCCCTCTCCTGGACAGTAATAAGGTTTGCTTTTCCTCTAAAGACACAAAAGCACATCAGAGCTTATTAACTAACTGGTGTAAAGACACCTTCCATTTAAACACAGCACTGAGTTGGTTTATATTAACAATAAAACAAGTTTATTAACTAAAGAAGATAGGTTAAGTGATGCCAATTAAAAGGAATAAAGTTAGAAAGGGTTACAAGCAAATAAAAGTGAACACACACATCAAAAAGTCTAAAAGTTAATCTAGTAAGATATAGGCTTTGTTCAAGACGTTTTTTCTCCCCTATATTCAGTTCCCAGAGACTTCAAAACACACACACACACACACACACACACCCCTTGGTTGAAGGGCCCATCTTTCTCAGCTTGCAAGAGCTCTGTTCGCTTGTGTCTGGCTAATGGATGGATGCCAAACATGGCTTCTCTCCTTGTTTATATCTTCCAAAGTTCAATGACTTTGTTTCAAGAGGCAGGGTGGCTTCATGCTGTTCTTCCCTTCCTGTGGGCTTCCCATTGCCTTGTATATAAATGGGACTTCTATTGTTTTGATTCCACCATCTTCAACTGACATAGGAGATACATAAATAGTTACCTTCTCTACTGTGTAGAGGGAACCTGTTTCTCCTCACGTGGCCACAGACTTCAAAACATAATATCATTTCCTCATATAGTGTTAATACATACATTTCACAATTATATTACTCACCAAGGTGTCATTAGCTTTCACTCTTATAATGCAACAATATTGCATACAGTCAGTTGATTCAATTGCTTTTCTCCAGAACCATGAGGGCTAGAAACATCCTTTTTTAAAATAAAAGCTGAGATTCTCACATAATCACTTCACTTCAGGAGCTGAAGCTTAAAGAAAAACACCAAAAATGAGAGTTGCAACAAAATCATGAGAGTTGGCAAGACTGACTCACATATTATAAAAAAGGTTCTATATACGATATAATACTATTAGATGTTACATGGAGATGGCAAAAAAGAACAAAGGTCCATTGGTTAAGGTGCAAGTCTGGGATTTGGGAGACCCCAGTCCAGTTCCCTGCTCTATCACAAATTTCTTGTGGGGCCTTGGGACCTTGATTTCAGTCAGAATTAGACATCTAAGTACTTTAAAAAAGCTGGCCCTTAGTCTCCCTGTGACTCAGTTTCCCATCTGTAAAATGAGAGTAATAATGCTTCTCTACGTTGTGGGGCATAATGCATTACATACACTCTGAAGATAAATACATTAAAGATTATGAAGCATTCAGCTGTTGATGATGATGATGGGCGATCACTCGTTACCAAGTATGATCATTTTCCATGGAAGTTATGGGTCCTCAGGTGGCTAATAAGGCCAATCCTTGAACCACAAGTTCTATTACAATGAGGGCAGATGTTTTCAGCCTCATCGGGAGGCTGTTGATCATGACTGGAGACCAGTCTCTCCTTCCTCCTGCGCCTCTTGTCGTCTTCGGCTTGCCGGCGAGCAAGTTCAAAATGCAGGGGACCATCACGTAGGACTTCACTCCATTTTAAGCGATCCTGGGTAAGTGTCTCCCAAGTATCAGCTGTTATGGCAATGGTAGAAGTAGAGAACTATCTTAGACTGAAAAACACTTGGAAAACAAGAAGCCAGTTGGCAAAACAACTAACGACTAACCATTACAAAATGACTAACAATGATCACTGCATTTTTATGACTAATGCTGTTGAGTAATCATGATCAGTGTTCTGTGGTGGCTGGCATCCCACAAGTTCTTTCCCAGGCTAACCCAAATGAAGTTTGTTGCAGTAGTCCAGCCTAGAGGTAACAGATGTTTCAATAGCAAAAAGTAATGCAGCAAGCAGACAGAATAGCAAAACACAGTGCTTTGTTAGGCTATGTCTACACTTAAAACACTACAGCTGTAGTTAATCCACCTTCCCGAGAGGCAGTAGCTAAATTGAATTCTTCCATCAACCTAGCGCCATCTACACGGGGGGGTTAGGTCATCTTAACTACGTCTCTCAGGAGTGTGGATTTTTCATACCCCTGAGAGATGTAGCTATGCCGATGTAACTTTTCAGTGTAAACCAGCCCCAAGAAGCCAATGTTACATGCTGGGGCTTTGTTTGTTTCCAAAAAAGCCCCAAGCTTGCATTCCTCAAGCCAGGTCTACACTAAAAAGTTAGGTTAATCCAGCTATGTCACTCAGGAGTGTGAAAAATCCACACCCCTCAGCAACATAGTTAAGCCAAACTAAACCCCACCCCAAGTGTAGACTACACTAGGTTGACAGAAGCATTCTTTATTCCAACCTAGCTACTACCTCTCAGGAGGGTGAATTAAATACAGCAATCATCACTCTAGTGAGTGTCTAAACACAACTGTGCCACTGCAGTGGTTTAAGTGTAGACATAGCCCATCTCTGGTCTCATACTAATATATGTCCTTCTTGAAACCTGATCATCTTTTTCCAGTCCCACTCAGCATACTACATCAAAAGCATGGATTACTATGGCAAGGCCAGCTTCTGAAAGAAAAAGTCACAGCTTCTGAATATTTCAGAAGCCCCAACTGGACTCCTGACCACCTCAGAAACATGGGCTTCCGTGTTCAATTTATGGACAATTTTTTTTTGTTTCTTTTCCTAACCAAAAAATTTTTTAAAATTCAATAGCTTTAAAAAATAGCCTAACCAATATTTAAGACTATGTGGATATAGCTCATAATATAAACTGAATGGATTTTGCTCACCTAACAGATTTTCATTAACATGAGTCTTGAGACAGCAATGCATGCTCTTGTTCCTCCTTGGTTTGTGCTGGTCTCAGAAACTCAGATTCAAAACGTTATACAGCCCAAGTATATTAGGTTTATGATGGAGAGAAAACATTGACAAAACAAAAGCAAAAAGTAGAATTATATTCTGATGATGTCCTGACTAAAGTGCAGATTAGGAAATTATATGGACTGTATACTGATATAAATCCAGCTGACCATTATTACATTAGATGGGTGTTTGGGTGGAAAATAAATGTGACAGTCTCATTAGTCAAGTTCTTAATGGAAAAAACCACTAGCACCAACTTACACTGTTAAACCATCTGGAGTAGCTCAAGAGTATGAGTACCAACCTCAGAGCAGATTGTTAAGAAGCAGAGCACAAATCGCAAACTGGTTGTGAATTCTATATTTAGATTTCACCAACCAAGTATCAAGTATAAACTCCTCAGACACTATAACAGCCTGCCCATGGAGTCACAGACAGTCCCCTTGGGCACTCCAGTCTATCTTGCCACCTAGGCAAGCTTGCCTTTTCTTACATCAATATTCACAACAATATTCAAGTTAATCCCAGTCCCAAAGAACCAGCCACTTGCCCCAGGTCAATTGTACTTTAAATCTTACACCAAAGATGACACTTGTAGCCAATCCTATTATAAACTAACTAAAGATTTATTAACTAAGAAAAATAAATAAGAGTTATTTACAAGTTTAAAGCAGCAGGTAAACATATACACACAAATGAGTTACAGTCTTAGGTTCCAAAAGGTGGTAGAAACTTCTATAATAAACAAACTATCTGTCCTGGAGGGCTAACCCAGGCCAAGCACTGGGGATCTTTTGCTTATGCTTAGTAATCCTTGCCCCTCAGGATATGTCTACGCAACAAAGAAAAACCAAGACGGGCCCGCGGGCCGGATGTGGCCCATGCTGGCTGACTTGGGCTTGCGGGGCTCAAGCTGCGGGGCTGTTTCATTGCTGTGTAGACTTCCGGGCTTGGGCTGGAGCTTGAGCTCTAGGACCCTCCCACACCACATACCCTCAGAATCCAAGCAGCACAAAGATACTCTTCTTCTTGTCAGGCATTTTTATTCCCTTCCCCCAGAGTTCAAACTTATAGGATGAATCCACATGCACATCTCCTCTTCATGGGGGTGGGGGAGGGAGCAATGAACGAAAGTCTTTTATCCTCTGATGTTCCACAATGGTTTGCCTGGTGTCTATGGGCCTTCTTTTGTTGGGCAGGAAATAACACCTCCTGTGGGAAACTAATATTTCACACTGAGTAATGTTTCTCTCCAGACTGATGATATGAGTTTCAGAGCAAACACTTTTACAGTTACAGAGCAAACACTTACATATTATCTTATAACACGGGATACAGATATTATAAGTGAGTTTCATGCATGCAGAAACTTACAAGCATTTCATAAACACTAAACACATTTATATAAGCCTAATACCTATTTTACCTACAACACACCCATGAGCCAAACTGGTTTCCACCTATGCATCTGTCAGTGTTCACTTGAGGCCTAAAGGCCTTGGCATGAGTTGGTCTGCTAATGTCACAGATACCTTTACCACAGTCATAGTAGTGAGATTAGATCAGGGGTGGGCAAACTATGGCCCGCGGGCCACATCTGGCTCGCGGGCCCATCCTGCCTGGCCCCTGAGCTCCCGGCTGGGGAGGCTAGCCCCTCCCACCTCCTCTGCTGTCCCCCCTCCCCCGGAGCCACGTCACGGTGCCGGCAGCGCTCTGGGGGAAGGGGCTCCGCGCTCCGACCGGGCCATGCAGCTGCCAGACATGCTGCTCTGAGCGGCGTGGTAAGAGGGCCGGGGCCAGGGGGTTGGATAAGGGGCAGAGGGTCCTGAGAGACAGTCAGGGGACAGGGAACGGGGGAGGCAGTTGGATAAGCATGGGAGTCCCAGGGAGTTTGTCACGGGGTGGGGGTGTGGATAGGGGTCGGGGCAGTCAGGGGACAGGGAGCAGAGGGGTTGGATAGGGGGTGGGGTTCTGGGGGTTGATTAGGGTCAGGAGGGTCTCGGGAGGGGGCGGTCAGGGGACAAGGAGCGGGGGGGCTGGATGGGTCGGGGATTCTGAGGGGGGCAGTCAGGGGGTGGGAAGTGGGAGGGGGTCAGATAGGGGGCAGGGGCCAGGCTGTTTGGGGAGGCACAGCCTTCCCTACCCGGCCCTCCATACAGTTTTGCAACCCCGATGTGGCCCTCAGGCCAAAAAGTTTGCCCACCTCTGGACTAGACTGAATGGACATGGAGAATGAACACCTAGAGGTTTTCTTTTCCAGCCAGGAAGCTTGCTCTCCCACTGCCTGTGCTGTGCCTGTTCTGCAGATAATGGTCCTTTGGGCTTTCTCCCACCTTCCACAAGCACTAAGTTTCCCCAAAACAATTTTTTAAAAAAACAAGTTGTTAAAAACTCAAGGATTTCACTTCCACTGGGTGTAAAGAAAATTGTGGTTTTGTGGTTTTCTGGATTCAGAACAAATTACACAGAATCAGAAGCTCTGTAACATAAGATAGAGGAAAGTCACCTACAACAGCTCTTCCAATTAAAATGGGCAATGAAAACAATCAAATACCTTGGCAGTGAACATTTTAGTCCAGTTAGACAAAACTGTAAAGAAATTATACAGCATTCCTGTGGGACAGCAAACATAATTTAGGAAGAAAAGGCTTATGGTTTTATGGCCGGGGAAAATAGCAGCAGTGAAAATGGACAACCTGCCAAGGATTCATTTTCTTTTTAAGCTCTGCCAATTCAAGTGTCTAGGGAAACTATAAATGACATCCAGCATTGTATCACAAGATTTGGGGTGAGAGAAGTAAACTGCCAAGACTTACACGTCATGTGCTATCAAGGGGAAAAAAGGGTATGGGATGGGCCCTCTACAACACAGAAAAATATCATTGGGCTACACAACTAAGGACCCTGTTTCGGAAATATGGCCCTTCGAGAAGGAAGCACACTAAGTTCCAGGGGATTTTCTGCAAACACAGATCGAGGGCACAGAGGAAAAAACTTCTGAGAAAGAAAAAAACAACTGCGGAGGTAGCAGTTGGTAGTTTGAGGAAAACTTAGGTTATTAATTCTATCTAGGACTCAGGGACTGAAGCCTTGAAGTACAGGTCGGGCAAGACTCCTCATTTTCTCAGGCAAGAATAAGGAATCCTGAGAAAAGGGGGAAAGTGGGTTTTATATATTCTTCTCTCAGAGAGGGGGAGATTGTGGAGGCTGGCAGTCTCTTCCAGAGCTACAGAGATCTTGAAGGCCTATTTTGCTTCCAGCTGTGAGGAAGAAACTTTTTGAGGAATCAGTCTGATACAATAAAGGTAAACACTGGGTAGCAATTGCTTTGGAAAATCATATCGAAATTAAATTTTGGTATATACTAAAAAGAAACGACTAACCTCAACAATAATGGAATTACATGAAACTCCAATTACTAAATTCTCCCTAGAATTTTAGAGACAGTTGTTTGAAAAATTGACTATTGCCTTATTTTCTTTCCCCATGTTTTCATTTCTCCCAGAATGTGAAGCTAGCATATTTGCACAATGAGATCAATACATTGGGCCACATCAACTACCTACCACGGGGAATTAATGTAATTACGACAAACCAAGGGACCATCAATTTGATTACAATATAATAATGATTAATACGAAACAGGAAGGGAAAGGCCAATATATAAAAACCAGGAAGAGTTAGTGGAAAAAGAAAAATAGACTTTAATTTGGGAAAGAGCAGACAATATCATGCACTCAGGAGGATAAAATGGAATCAGAAGAGTTAATCCCTGGCAAATCTATAGGGGCCAAGAGGACCATGGAACAGCTGTCGGGCTGTTCTGTGGCTTCACTGCTCTTTGACTCCGGCAGCAGGGCTGTGCAGAGGAGGAGCACTGTATTTAAAGGTTAAGCAAAATCCCACTGCCCTCTGCACTCTCTCCATTGCTCCTTAAGATATTACACATTATAAAGATATAATGCTTCCAGGCACCTCTGTTCAGGTGATATGCCTCCTCCTCCCACCTGCACAACTTCTGAATGTAAGAGGCATGCGTAAACAGAATGCTGCGCACCTCTCTTTGGAGGCACACCGGCAGCCTGCTGCCTTTGGAGCGCTGCCGAAAGGGCACCCGAGCCATGGTCCCTCCCACACTCCATCCCAAGGCTCCACTCCCACATCCTTCTCTTACCAAGTGGCCCCAACCATGCTGCTCCTCTTCCTGTCCCCTGCTCTGCCTCTTCCCCCAAGATCCCCACCTGTCACTCACGCTTCTCCGCCACTTCCTCTGTGGCCTCGCTCACCTCTCGCGCCTCTTCGCCTCCTGAGAGGCAGAGAGGCCGGGTTTGGGGCCCCGCAGGGGAGGGGGTGAAGAGAGGCACCAGCAGTGGGGCGGCCCCCTCAGAGGAGGGAGCAGTGAGGCGCAGGTGGAGGGGCCCCTTGAGGAAGGGGACACAGATGTGCCAGCAGCAGGCAGGGGGACCTCAGTCTCTGAGGCTCAGAGAAGGGGACCAAGTGGAAGCAGGGCCTGAAGCACAGTCACAGTGGAGCATGGATGGAGCCTCGTGGAGAGGAGGCTAGGTGGGGGTGGGCCCAGGGCAGAGCAGGGCGAGGACCACAGTCCAGGTACTGGTGGCCCCTCCCACTTCTAGGGAGCTTCTGGCGCTGAGGCCCAGCCTCCCCAAATGCGGGAGTCACGCACCGCCCATGCTAAGAGGCATCTCTAGGGTTGCCTGTCCGGTTTTCGATCGGAACATCCGGTCGAAAAGGGGCCCTGCCGGCTCCCATCAGCACCACCGACTGGGCTGTTAAAAGTCCGGTCGGCGGTGCTGCAGGGCTAAGGCAGGCTAGTCCCTACCTGTCCTAGCACCGCGCTGCGCCCCGGAAGCGGCCAGCAGGTCAGGCTCTTAGGCGGGGAGGCCATGGGGCTCCACGCGCTGCCCCTGCCCTGAGCCCCGGCTCCGCACTCCCATTGGCCAGAACTGTGACCAATGGAAGCTGGACGAGGGGCCTGCAGGCAAGAGCAGTGCACAGAGCCTCCTGCCCCACCCCCCCGTCCCCACCTAGGAGACAGACCTGTTGGCCGCTTCCGGGCCACAGCGCCCTAGTCCCTGCCTTAGTCCCGCTGTGCTGCTAACCGGGAGCCACCCGAGGTAAGCCCGCACCCCAACCTCTTACCCCAGCCCTGAACCCCCCCTCAAATGCAGAGCCCCGTCCTCCATCCCAAACCCCTCATCTACGGCCCCACCCCAGAGCCCGCAACCCTAGCCCAGAGCTCGTACCTTTTCCTGCACCCCAACCTCCTGCCTCAACCCATGGCCCCCTCCCATACTCTGAATCCCTTAGCCCCACCCCCCAGCCTGGAGTCCCCTCCTGCACCCCAAACCCATCATCCCCAGCCCCACCCCAGAGCCCACACCCCCAGTCCAGAGCCCTCACTCTTCCCACACCCCTGCCTCAACCCGCAGTCCTCTCCCACACTCCGAATTCCTCGGCCCCACACCCTGTCCCAGCCCAGTGAAAGTGAGTGAGGGTGGGGAAGAGCGAGGGGGAATGTAGTGAGCAGGGGCAGGACATAGGGGAAGGGCGCGGGGCTAGAGTGTTCGGTTTTGTAGGATTAGAAAATTGGCAACCCTAGGCATCACAGAGGTTTTATGACCAAAATCTGTCAAATAAGCAAAAATGTACTATTAGCTCTTACGTTTTTTCTGATATCTTAAATATTGTTGTAAAATGCATGTTTGTGAATGTTTACTTGTCCATGTAAAAATCTGAAATTAAACTTCTTATTTAACAAAACTGGCAATTTTCAAGGCATCTGTAATATTCAGAAGTTACAATAAAAACATTTTCAAAATATAGTGGGCCAAAATGACTCTATTTTGACATCCAGAGGCTGTGCCCTGACATCATGACTTGCATCATGAAATTATGGCGATGCATCAGCATGATCACACAACTATTTTGGAATGTTGTAACAAAGCATTGCAAGGTGGCAGCCTGAGCTCCACCTCAGATCAGACTTTCCTTCTCCAAATTACTAAGCAAAATATAAACCTGACACAACCTACCTTTTATGCAGCTTGTTATATCTGCCAAGAGTGAGATATTTTAGGAGGGCCACCCACAGTTGTAAAGAAAGAGAAACTGAGCCAACTCCACTATTAAGAGAGCTCATTCACCACTAGAGTTTATCTTAACCTGGAAGATTTCCACATTTCCTAACTATAAATAAAAGAGGTAGACCTAGACCTGTACAAAGTTCAGATCCCAAAGTTCAAGGATGTTCAGATCTGGGATTTTGGTTCAGGCCCATCTCTAGCAAATGCATCTAGAGCACTTGGATATATCCATGCAAGCACAACTTCATCTCTTTATTTCCATCACTTCAAAATGTCCTAGAGACATGTTGTTCATAAGGATTTTTTTATAACTTGAGCTATGAAGGTGCCCATTTTGCAAATTACACCTCGGCGAAAATGCCCCATCTGCAAGAGAGACGGCAAATGATCTCACTCTTCAGGGATCTTTATTAAAAAAAAAAAAGCACATACAGCAAATTCCAAACCAGTAACAAAATCCATCTATGAAAAAAAAGGTTGATT
Source organism: Macrochelys suwanniensis (assembly GCA_033296515.1). Taxonomy (NCBI): domain Eukaryota; kingdom Metazoa; phylum Chordata; order Testudines; family Chelydridae; genus Macrochelys; species Macrochelys suwanniensis. The sequence continues at coordinate 83,990,246 of CM065779.1, forward strand.
TGTTTTCTACATTTTCATATACCAAGGCTCCATTTATTTCCACTACCATAAAGAAAATGAACCATTACACTTTTTTAAACAATCATAGCTAGCACATTTTGGAAATGTTTTAATTTCAAAAATACTAACTGGCAAATTAGAATGTAAATAGCTTTCCTAAAATGGCACTATTTTAGACACTATTTTCTGATTGATGGTATGACTTTGCCCTGAGGGAGAAGATTTCATAGTTTTGTATGTATAATGTAATGATGTCTTTTTGCTGTTAGTGTCACTGAAATGAAAAATACTTTAAAATATGTAATTATTGTAAATAAAATTATATCCATTAAAAAGAAGACAACTTAAATCTCACATTATGGGAGCTTGAGAAACACATGCCTAATTTTTTTTAAGTACTAGGAATGTATACTCTCAGCACCCTTCTCCAATGTAATGAGGAATAGTAAGCATTGCAAGGTGGCAGCCTTGCAAATAGTAAGTAAGTCTAATAAATACGGCCCCAATCCTGCAAAAACTTACACATGTGCTCAATTACAGTGCATAGTTGTTTCATGGACCACTCAAAATGCTCAAAGTTAAGCAAGTGTGTAAGACTTTCCAGGATCAGGCAGATATCATTAGCAAACTGTAACAAAAGTATAGGCATTATATTTTTCAAAAGTTTGTTAATTTTCATGTATTTTTGTGGATACAGCAACACCTGGTGGACAAATGGCAGAATATAAAGAAAAGACATTTCAGTTATCTGATAAAAACGAGGAGTCTGGTGGCACCTTAAAGACTAAGATTTATTTGGGCATAAGTTTTCGTGGGTAAAAAGAAGTGTTTTTTACCCACAAAAGCTTATGTCCAAATAAATCTGTTAATCTTTAAGGTGCCACCAGACTCCTCGTTGTTTTTGTGGATACAGACTAACCCGGCTACCCCTCTGATACTTGACAGCTATCTGATGTATATGTAACAAACTGCAATCTGTTATTGCTTGCATTTATTTATAAAATCTTATCAAAGAAAACTAGCTATTTAACTCTGTTTTTGATAACTCTACAGTAGATTTTTATGTATCCCTTATAACCCATTATATTCTTAATCAGAAATGGTCAGGACATCTTTGTTCCCATATTAGATACTAACAGTGGCAAAACAAAGTATATAAACACTATAATATAGGAGGCAAAACGAGCCTTCTACTCCTCTGTAATCAACACAGCAGAATTCCAGACAGCAGAGTTATTTTGCATAATGAACTGGCTAATCAACCCAGACTGCCAGCCCAGACTCCAAAGCCAAGCATTGACCATTGTGAAGAGCTATCAGCATATGTCATTAATAAGATAAATGAATGGAGCTAATTATGAAAGAAAATTTCACCCATGACCAGACTGTTATTCACTCCACCACCCCTGACTGAGTGCCAGAAGCTGGGAATGAGCAACAGGGAAAGGATCACTTAATGATTACCTGTTCTGTTCATTCCCTATGGGGCACCTGGCATTAGCCACTGTCGGAAGACAGAATACTGGGTTAGATGGTCCTTTGGTCTGAGCCAGTATAGCCGTTCTTGTGTTCTTAGTGTGGCCTATCACATAATGCCAAAGCTCAAGAAGCCGTGAAGACTATTAGAGCTGTGAACCTGTGAAATGGATCCATGCATAGGCACCAACTCTGTGGGTGCTCTGGGGCTGGAGCACCCACAGGGAAAAATTGGTGGGTGCAGAGCACCCACCGGCAGATCCCTGCCGGCCCCCCAGCCCCAGCTCACCTCTGCTTCGCTGCCTCCTCCCCTGAGCACGCCGCCGCCTTCTGCTTCTGCTTCTCTCCCCTCCCTCCCAGGCTTGCCGCCAAACAGCTGATTCCCACAGCAAGCCTGGGAGGGAGGGTGAGAAGTGGAGCAATGGCGGCGCACACAGGGGAGGAGAAGGCGGAGCGGAGGTGAGCTGGGGCGGGGAGCGGTTCCTCTGCCCCCCAAAAAAAGTTCCTGCAACCTTCCCCACACCCCCCCACACCCCAGCTCACCTCCGCTCCGCCTCCTACCCTGAGCATGCCGCCACTCTGCTTCTCCCCTCTCCCTCCCAGGCTTGCCACGCGAAAGCCTGGGAGGGAGGGGGGAAGAGGGGGAACACGGTGAACCAGGGGAGGAGGCAGGGCCAGGGAGGGGTCCAATAGGGGCAGGGAGGGGTGGAGTTTGGGCCAGGACTTTGGGGCAGGGGTGGAGTCGGGGTGGGGTGGAGGGGGTGCAAGCACCCACCAGCGCCGACAAAAGTTGGCGCCTGTGGATCCATGTCCCTCCTGGCTGGTGAAAACCAGTGAAGAACTATGCCTACTACTAAAGGAAATAGTCAGTGCCTCTTTTAGAAAAAAACATAACTACCAGACTTGTTGAAAAATGCAATGGTTAACCCAAACTTCAAGAAACCAACATTCAGTCCTGAATCTCTCTCCATCTACTAACCCTTCTCCAGCCTCCTGTTCCTGGGCAAAATAACTGAGAAAGTAGAAACCACTAAGTTCCAACAATATATGACATCAGCCAACATCCTGGCTGCCTCACAGTGTTCAGACTAGAGCACATAGCTGGTTCTAATGGCACTAGAAGACAATCTCCTCGTGACCATGGACACAGGTAAAATCGCCACGCTCATGCTGCTGGACCTCTCTGCAGCCTTTGACACCATGGACCAGAAAGTACTACTAACTTTCCTACTTGACACAGCAGACGACCCAACACTAGTGGCTCCAATAATTCCTCTCCAGCAGAACTCAAAGAGTAGTGATGGGTAACTTCTTCTCCCTCTGAAGACCCTCACCTAAGGGTCCTGCAGCAATCCCTACTATCCTTCCAACTCTTCAATATCTACATGAGACCATTGGGAGAGAGTGAGATGCTACAGGCTTAGCTGTCAACAGTATGCCAATGATACTCAACTACAGTAACTCCTCACTTAACGTTGAAGTTATGTTCTTGAAAAATGTGACTTTAATCAAAACGATGTTAAGCGAATCCAATTTCCCCAGAAGAATTAATGTAAAGGGTGGGTTAGGTTTCAGGGAAATTCTTTTCACCAGACAAAAGACTATATTATATAGACTATAAAATATAGTCTTTTGTCTGGTGAAAAGAATTTCCCTGGAACCTAACCCAATATATATATATATATATATATACACACACACACAAATTGTTTAAAACTTATACTAACACTGGTACACAGCGATGAGGACTGTGAAGCTTGGTTGAGGTGGTGAAGTCAGAGGGTGGAATATTTCCCAGGGAATGCCTTACTGCTAAATGATGAACTAGCAATTGGCTGAGCTCTCAAGGGTTACCTCGTTGTTAATGCAGCCTCACACTCTACAAGGCAGCACAAATGGAGGAGGGGAGACATAATGACAGACAGAGACACACACCGTGTGTGTGTGTGTGTGAGAGAGAGAGAGAGAGACTGCCTTGTTAAGTAGATCAGCAAGCTGAGACCACAGCTGCTGCCAGGAGGCTCCCTATGTCCTGAGTCCTGTCGTGTGTTCCCCCTGCTCTATGGGAAATGGCGTAAGCAGGGTGCAGGAGCAGGGGGGAGGAGGACACCCTCACATTAGCCCCCCCTCTTGCCCTCCTTCCCCCCTCCCCCGCACAGCAAGCAGGAGGCTCGGGGAGCAGCTCCAAGGCAGAGGGCAGGAGCAGCACATGGCAGTGGGGGGGAGGACAGCTGAACTGCTGGCAATTGATAGCCTGCTGGGCGGCTGCTGCACAGGGAACTTAGGGGAGCGGGGAGCTGATATGGGGGGCTGCCGATCCACCCTGGTTCCAAGCCCCCGCCAGCTAGCTCCAACGGGCTGCTCTTCCTGCAAGCAGTGAACAAAGCAGGCGGCTGCCAAACGATGTTAGAAGGGAGCATTGCACAACTTTAAACGAGCATGTCCCCTAACTGATCAGCAACGTAACAACAAAACAACGTTAACCGGGACGACTTTAAGTGAGGAGTTACTATATATATATATCATTCTCAACGGATGCAACCATCACCACTTTTTAAATGTCAGAACATTTACAGAAAGTAAGCTCTTGGATGAAGAGCAGCTCATTCAAGCTGAACCCAGGTAAGACCAAAGTGGTGCTGGGTCAGAAAGAAGAACAGCTTGTAAGAGCTGGCCAAGTCATTGTCTTCACCTTCCATCAAAGGCACAGAATCCTCATTCGTCAGAGTGATGTGAAGCCTCCGGGTCCTATGTGACCCCTCACTAAGTTTGGATGACCAGGAAGTATCAGTTTCCAAAAATGCCTTCTCTCACCTCCAGCTTGATATGAAACTTTGTCCCTCTCATGCGGACAAGGACCTAGCCATACCAATCCATGCATTTATCACCTCCAGACTGGATTACTCTAACTCATATCTGAAACTGAATATACATATGATGCACTGTCTGTAGCTGGTACAGAATGTGGCTGCCCACCTTCTCCATGGCTCAGGCCACCATGAACACATCAAGCCTGTGCTCAAGTTTCTTCAAGTTCTTAGTGTGGCCCATCACACTAGTTTCTGATGCATTCATCCTGATTTTCTAAGCAATTAATGGATCAAGGCCCACCTACATCAAAGTCTAATTTTTGATCTATGAATCACCGTGACAGCAGAGCTCCTCTGGGACAATGAGATCTGAAAGCCCAAGATAAAGCATGTGAGAGCTGGGGACAAAGCATTCTCTGTTGAAGGGATTTGGCTATGGAACAATCTTCCTGAGGAAATCAGGTGAATCTAGAATGTGACCATCTTTAGGAAATGTTGTAAAGCCTTCCTCTTTGAGAAAGCCTTTTCAACATAAGTGATGTTCATAGTTCAAACAACCCTTTTATTTCCAAATGCCTTCCATCACCACCCAAAAAGAAAAAAAGAATCAACCTATCCCAAACAGAATTTTGACCTGAAAAGGAAGAAGGGCCAGACACCTCATGAAGTCCATTGGATCTTGGTATTGATATTGATTGTATGTGGAAGATGCTCAGATATTATGGTGATGGGCTGTACCATAAAACCCTTAGGGTACATCTACACTGCACACTCCTTTTGGTGGCATGTAGAATACAGACACTATACACACCCCTAGCATGGATATAAATAGTGTAGATGGTGAGGTACTGCTTAGGCGAGTAGAGTAAAAACACACCCGAACCCTTTGGTTATGTCCCCTACATGGCACTCTACACACCCAAGCAGTACCTCCCCCCATCTACACTGCTCTGCTATTTTTAGCAGTGTAGTGTCCCACTGCCTCCCCCTTGCTGGAGTATTTCCCCTCCACACGGAAAGGCTCCAGCACTGGGGAAAGGCTTTGGCAGAGGGAACGCAGTGCGGAAAAACTTTGGCAGCTCCCCACTGCTTAGCCTTTCCCGGCTGCCTCCCCGTGCCAGACCCTTTCCATCAACACCTGTAGCTACACACTGTAGTGTGGACACAGGCTGCTTTTCACTGTGGTGTCTAGTTACGCATACTCTACACACTGATGAAGGAAGGACGTTGTAGTGTCGACACAGACTATGGGTATGTCTATGCTGCAATTAAAAACCCGTGGTTGGCCCACACCAGCTGAGCTGGGCTCATGAGGCTCAGGCTCACAGGGTTGCGTAATCGTGCGGTGGCAGTGATTTCCCTACACCCACCCTGAATTTTCCCAACACCGCCCCCCCCCACCCCAGTTTTGTGAACTAGTTACATGCAGTGTTGCCAATTTAGTGATTGTTTGGGAATTTGAATTTAAATTGAAACATTAATACACACTTTAAAAGCATATAATGTATATGATAAAATATGTGTATCTGAAAATGTATAATAGATTTGAAAAGTATGAACACAGACTAGCTTCCTTTTACAGCTTTTGTTTTTTGTGACTGTCAGTGCATTCATTTCGGTGATGTTGGCTAACGTAATAATTTCAAATGATGATTTGTAAGCAAAGTCTAAAAGAGCTCTCCCTGACAGCTAGTGATGAGCTGGGAACTGGGGGGAAAGGCTTCAGGACCAGATATTTATTTACATTCACACCTAATCTAGCTAGGTATCCAGCAAACAGAGCTGTGTTCCCCAAGTGATAGATTTTGGCTGGGTTTGGGTTACAAATCACTTGAATGCGGGGTGGGTGGGGTAATGAAATTTTGTTGTTTTTATTGTATGAGTAAAGGGCAGTAGAACTGTCCTTAGCCTGTGCTGATTGAGGGCATCAAGAGAGAGGGTGGGGACAGGTGTTTTGCTTTATGGTCTGCCTGAGTCACAAGTACTATTTGACCTGAGCCTCTCCACTGTTTAAAGACCGAGCTGATTAGGCTTCATAGAGAGTCTTTTGGTTTGTTAAGTGACCACTAGAGCGGAAATCTCTGATAATCAGGTCTAAGTGCTTAGACCTGCTGTGGGACAGTGTTTCTATGGAAGAGATGCCCCAGTCTGCACTAGCACCGAGGTTCCCCCCACCCTGAAGAGCTGAAATCACTGAGAGTCAGGTGGAACCGCGAGAGACCGACTCACAGAGGTCACAGTGGCAGGTGGCAGCAGAAGGTGACAGTGTAGGGCTATTGGGGCACAGCAATAGAGTGAACGGTGGCATGACAAACAACAGCGGCCAGGAGCATTGGACTTAGGGTGACCAGATGTCCCGATTTTATAGGGACAGTCCCGATTTTTGGGTCTTTTTCTTATATAGGCTCCTATTACTCCCCACCCCCGTCCCGATTTTTCACACTTGCTTTCTGGTCACCCAAATTGGACTATGTTTTAGTGACCTTTCTCCAGAAGCTATATTTGTGACTGGGAAAGTTATATAAATATATGTTTCCTAGTAGGCCAAGATTTTAAAAATGCATTATTTGCCAAGATCATTATCTCACATCATCGCTATCTCAAGAGGTCGTTATCTTGGGGAGTTTCTGTACTAAACTTTTTTATTATTATAATTTTTTTGTAAGAATGGCTATATTGGGTCAGATCAATGGTCCATCTATCCCAGTATCCTGTCTTCCAAAAGTGACTGTTCCACGTGCTTCAGAGGGCATGAACAGAACAGGGAATCATTGATTGATCCATCCCCTGTCGTCCACTCCCAGCTTCTGGTCAACAGAGGCTAGGGACTTTCAGATCATGGTGTTGCATCCCTGCCCATCCTGGCTAATAGCCATTGATGGACCAATCTTCCATGAACTTATCTAGTTCTTTTTTGAACCGTTATAATTTTGGCCTTCACAACATCTCTGGCAAAAAGTTCCACGGGTGACTGTGCGTTGTGTGAAGAAATACTTCCTTTAAAACTTTGTTTTAAACTTACTGCCTGTTAATTTCGTTGGGTGACCCCTGGTTCTTTTGTTAAGTGAAGGGATAAATAACACTTCCTTGTTCATTTTCTCCTCACCAATCAAGATTTTATAAGACTCTATCATATCCACTCTTAGTCGCCTCTTTTCGAAGCTGAAAAGGCCCAGTCTTCTCTCCTCATATGGAATCTGCTCCATACCCCTAATCATTTTTGTTACCCTTCTCTGTACCTTTTTCAATTCCAATATATCTTTTTTGAGATGGTGTGACCAGAACTACACACAGTATTTAAGATGTGGGCATGTCATGGATTTATATAGTAAAAGTGGAGGAGCCAATACTGACAACCTATATGAAAAGGCTGCAAAACACCATGCTTCTGGACTGCATCAACATGCAGAAAGCTTTATAAGCCAGTCACTGTCAAAGCCAATTGTAGAAGAACTTAATGAGGCTATTAAGAATGCTGGAGACACAACTCAGTTTATGTGAACCAACATGGCTATTGCATCATACTTGCTATTTAAGCAAGAGATACTACACACTAGAGGCCTATGTTAAGGGCATTGTCACTTGTTAATCCTGAAGTTGGACACTGGTTCCGAACAAGACTGGCAAATGCTCACTATCTTTCTGCAAAAAACTCAGCTGACTCTCTTGAAACATGCGGTGCAACAGTGAAAGACTCAGGAGTTGAAAAAGTGAAGAATTCTCTCACTATATTCAAAATATGTGCATACATGGCCGACAAATGCACCAATGCAAATAGGCATCAAGTATTAAGTCATTACGTATGTTATCTTGATGTCTGTGGTAGGCATTGATGTCTGTGGTAGGTAGATGCATTCTAAATGTTCAGTTATAGAAGACACATCAGCTGCATCTGTGACATCTTAGAAGAGTTAAATGCTTGTAAATTGAACCCCAAACAGATGGCTGCTTGTGCATTTGATGGAACTACAAACTTCTCTGGAAGACATAGTGGAGTACAAGCTTTGCTCAGAGAAAAGTGTAACCCTAATCTCTCCTATACACACTGTAGAGGCCATCTACTCCTAGCACTAATACAAGCTGCAGAATCTTCAAAAGACATTAAAAAGCCACAAGTTTAACGGCTTTTTATACTCTTTTTTTTTTTTTTCAGCAAGAGTCTGAAAGGACTGAACATTTTGGAAACAAATAGAAGATACACTGGGATTGAAGTTCAAATGAGTCCAAACTGGGAAAACCTGCTGGCTTTCTCATGAGTGAGTCTTGGCAGTTGTCTTAAAATTACTGCAACCGTTATTACTGGCTTTAGAAAGTATCCACCAAGATAGGACAGATCTAAGTAGTGAGGCTGGTGGACTACTTTTGTTACTAAGTTCAGAGAAGACTATGGCAATTCTCTCTCTTGTAAGTCTACTGTTGAAACCACTTGGGTCATTAAACAATGTAATCCAGGCATCTCCTACAACAGTAGTAGATCTTTGTCCAGAAATAGAAGCTATCCTTGGATCAATCAGAGATATCCATTGAAAATGTACTGGAAGAAGCAAAGACTTCAGTCCAGAAGTTGACTAATGAAGGTGCTTATATTGACTCCATAAGTGAAGAGGACAAGAAGTGTTTGTTAAGCCACCTGAAAAAGTACAAAGACTTGATTCTCACAAATCTACAATAGAGATTTCTGGATTCTATTCAACCTCCATGTAGCTTTTACAGATGCCTGTCTTATAAAACACCTACAGTTGAGTGGAGTGAGGCACTACCAGCAATGGGGCTGCTATGTGATCAGGGCAGAATAGAGAATTTTGAACACAGAGTGGAATATCATACGATGAACAAATGAAGATTTAACTTCAACTTCTTTATCATCACTAGTGGTTCAACCCAATCTTTGTGCTATGTTTCCTGCCATGAAAGTAGGAATTCATCTCTTGCTAATCCCAGTCACAACAGCTACAGCTGAACATAATTTTTCCTCATTGAATAGAATTTTGTGTTCTGAAAGAAGTCGCCTTCTGCCTGATCATGGGCATATCATCAAGGACTGGAAGTAACGGACCCACAAGAAGACACCAAGGAGTGCAAAATTACAACAAGAAACCAAGACTGACGTACATGTAGTGCTTCATAGTAGGCTTGAATAGCCAACTTTAATTTTTGTGATGGTTTTAAAACATGAGTGAAATCTAATAAAATGGTCGTGAAACATTTTTCAGTTTTTACTATAGTGCCATACAGCTCACTTTTGCCCTCACAGTCTCAGCCCTCATCGGCCCTGACACCCCCCCTGAATATTTCAACACCCCCCCTAATTTCAATTCCTGGGGAAGACACTGTGCGGTGGACATTAGGTCTAAAACCCTGCAAGGTGGGAGGGGCCCAAGCCCAAACGTCTACATGGCAATTAAACTGCCCCTTAGTCGGAGCCCCAAGCACCGGAGGCAGCGGGCATGGGCCAGCCGTGGGTATCTACAGAGTCACAACACACGCCCGCAGCTGAGGGCAGGGGCTTCGATACCCACTGCGCATGTGCGCACCATTCGCACGCGTTGACTAGGAGCCGGCCGTTCCCGTTTGTCCCTCTGCGGCCCCCGTCGGAGTTGCAGGAAGGCGTGGACTCGGTGTCTGTGCCGCCGCGCGGCGGCCTCTGCAGTTTAGCGATGGCGGAATATAGCTGCGTGAAATCCACCAAGCTAGTGCTCAAGGGGGCGAAGGAGAGAAGGTGCGAAGCGGCCGGGACGTTCCCCCCCATTGGTCGCCAACGCGCCGCGATGAGCCCCGCCCCCCGGCGTGGACTGGCCGGTCCGCCTCTGTCTGCTGCCCCCGGGGGCGCCCTGCCCGGGGCTCACTCCCTTGCTCCCCAGCCGGGAAGTCACTGCGCGTAGGTCAGAGCGCGCCCTCTCCCCCGGCCCCGTGTGGACGCGCTCGTTCCGGAGTGAAGCGGCCCTGACTCGCTGTAGCTTAAACTGACCGGGATCAGCTGTGAAATAAACCCCACGAGAGCGTCCACACGTGGACGTGCCTGGTTTTGAGTAACGTGAGCCTGCGGACAGCTAGGTCTGCGGAGCCCAGGGCTGCCCTGTCAGAGCGGAGGTTTGCCCTGCTGACCTGCCCCCCTCTCCTCCTCCTCCCCTGTGTTACTGGCGGTGATCCAGACACACACGGTTAGTTAGCGAAGGCTTATTATTTAGCCATTTTTGTCGTCTCGCTTTGCAGTAAGAAAAAACACAGAGATAAGAAAAGAAAAAGAGAAGAAAATGCAGAAGATCAGCTTGATGTTGTTGGTGAGTTGGCTTTCAAAGATGTGCGCACCAGTATAGAAGTAAAGATAAAGACAGGAAAAGTTAGGGTGTTTGTTTTGTTTTCTTGTTTGGGCTTCTGGCATGAATACAAAACACTTCTGTGTTGACTATATTTGTACACATGTTTGTAAACCTATAAATCATAGTCCTTGTAGTTTAAAAAAAAAAAAGACTGTTTAAAAAAATCTGAACAGAAATCTTTTTTTTATATGGGGTAGAAGGGAAGTCTGATGTCCAATAGCCTGTTTCTCTACACACACTATGTTCTCTTGGCTGCTTCCAAGAAAAGAGGAAAAGGCCATTCTAAGTGTAAGGCTACAAATAATCCTTCCAACAGCTAAATCTAACTTCTAATTGCAGTGTGTTATGTCATCAGTCAAATAGGGTTTTTGGTGTTTGTCATTTCTTCACTTTAAAGTGAATGATGCAAAACACTTTTGTTCAGCTTCTGGAATACTTGTAGATTGTTTTACTGCAAGAGCAAAATAATCCTAAATATAATTATCAATCAAGGCTTCACAGCAAACTACCTAAACAATAGAAGCTTATCATGCTACTACATATTACTAGATAAGATTTATTTCGTACCCAAACTAAAATCTCAACCTGTCTCTCTCTGCTCATGGATGTCTAGCCATCAGCTGAAGCTCAACCTGGCTAAAACAGCTCTTAATCTTCCCTCAATGCTCTTCCTGTACCACTTCCTTTTTCAATCACTATGAACAACACCATTTGTCTGCTGTCACTCAGGCATATAACCTGGGCGTCATCTTCAACTCAGACCTCTCTCTAGGTCCTCATATTTAAGCTATCTTGCAGATTTTTTTCTGCAAAACTTCTCTAAGATGTAGCCTTTCCTATCCATCCATGCAGCTAACACTGTTGCAGGCTCTCATCATCGGAACATTCTTTTCTCTTTTTAACATCTGTAACAAATGCAATCTTGTCCTGCTCATATCTAGTCAGAATGCTGCTGCCAAGCTCATGTTCCTAGCCTGTTAGTTTGACCATATCATCTTTCTCTTTGCAACCCTCCACTGGCTCTCCCTTCTCTATCATATCAAATGTAAGCTGCTTCTCTTCACTTTCAAAGCCTTGCACAGTGTATCCCAACCCTACCTACAACTTCTCATTCACAGTTGAGATGTTGATTCACACCTCTGATCTGCCATTGGTGCCAGCCTCTATCACCCATTTATTAAATTTTCAAATAAGCACCTTAATGCTTTCTCCTATGCTGTCCCTTGTGCTTAAGAGCAGTTCCCCACAAACATCGTTATCCTCCAAATCCTCTCTTTTGCCCTGACGCCTACAAAAAGACTGATGACAGTTAGGTTGCTGGTATTCTGAGACTACTGCCTATCATGCTAACAAATACTGTCTTGGTTCCTTGTACTCCCCTGTCTGTCTGTCTATCCATCTGTTGTCTCCTATCTTAAGTCAGTTGCAAGTTCTTTGGGGCAAGGACCGTCATTTTGTTCTGTACAACACCAAGTACGATGGGGTTCTGATCCATGATAGGGCTCCTAGGTGCTATGCTAATTCAAATAATAATATTTAGCTAAAATCCAGTTGTAAGTGTGCTGTGTTGTTTCATTTTCTTATATTTTAGGAACCTGGTGGGCAGTAAAAAATTTTGGTGAAATCACAGGAACTGTAGCAATAGAACTGGACAAGGGAGCTTATATCCACGCTCTTGACAATGGCCTTTTTACACTTGGAGCACCACATAAAGGTTTGTATCAGGAAAAAAGAAATTTTGCAGTGTCGAGGTATGAAACGTATTTTGCTAAATGGAGATGTTTTTGTTCAAGCCAATAAACTAAAGATTTTTTTTTTATGGTGATGCTAGTTAATATACATAATAAAAATATTATCCTATATGGCTGCATAGCACAGCACAGGATAACTGGATCCTAATGACTGAACACTAATCAATTTTTCTAAGCTAGTCTTGATGTTTTCTTTAAACATGCAATTCAGTTCCTTTCCTGATGCTTACCTGTAGGTTTAGGCCGTTAACTAGATGGAAAGCAGTGTGACCATAAGTAACCATGCAAAACCAGTATGGGATCAATTTGTCTTATAAAAAGAGAAACTAAAGTCAGAAACCAACCAACAATTCCCACTCCACATCAAAGAGTGCTGACTAACCCTCCTGTAACTGTAATTGTTATGTAGATGTTCTGTGGAGGTGGCCTGGTAGCTGGTCTTTCCCTCACTCTGGGAGTGAGAGAGGCACTACTCAAGTAGGGAATCCCTATTCTGGAAGCAGAGTGAATGTGGATGTCTTTCAACCCCCCAAGTAAGGTAACAGCCAGTCCAGGAATGGCAGGGCTGGCTCCTGGCACCAGCTTTTCAAGCTGGTGCTAGGGGCGGCATCCAGAATGGGGTGGCAGTCCGTGTCCCGTGGCGGCAATTCGGTGGCAGCTCCGCCGCTCTTCCCGCCGTGGCAGCAATTCAGCGGCGACTGCTTGGGGCAGCAAAATTGGTAGAGCCACCCCTGAGGAATGGTGGTAGTATACAAAAGTGATGGTGGCTTTTAAAATACTGAATTGTAGTCATGCACTCAAATAAAACAGTGCAAGTACATTTTCTTATGAGAAGCTTATATAATGCATAGGCTGAGATTCACAAAGCAATTCAGTGGATTTAGATACACATTTTCCATGAATATATAAATTCTCAATCCTAAATTTGTTGGGAGCAGGGATTGTCTTTGTCTTGTAGAGTGATAACCGAATAGGTGCATAGATAACTCCTATAAAATTCTTTTTTGCTTTTACAGTAGTTGGATGCTCTTTTGAAAATGTATGTCAATATCTGGCCCCGCATCATACCCTTTTCCTGTATTGTACACTGATAATTCTTGTATAATTTATTTAAATTTATCTCACAAATTCAAAAATTGTATATCTAATGCTTTATACCCAATAATAATTTTCAAAAAAATTTCTCTTTCAGAGGATGATGGCCCTAGTCCTCCTGAGCAGTTTACAGCAGTAAAGTTGTCTGACACCAGGTTATTACTCCAGTAGATTTTTGAAAAATTTGATGTTGTGCAGGTTTTACTTCAAGAATGTCTATAAGGTCTCATTTAGACTGCTATATGTGACCTCTTACCCTGAATCAAAGCTAAATATCCCTTCTTAAAATCTTCTTTATTATAACATCTAGCTCTTAGAAGTATAGCTAAAACCAAAGTACTGGACCTCTTTGATATATTGAATATTTTACAGAATGTGTTAAAATTAAAACACTATCTTTTTTTCCTCATTTCTCTAAGAATCGCACTGAAGTCTGGCTATGGCAAATACCTTGGCATAAATTCAGATGGTCTTGTTATTGGACGATCAGATGCAATAGGATCAAGAGAGCAATGGGAACCTGTCTTCCAAGATGTAAGCTATCTCTGATATTAACTGCAGGTGATGTTCTTGGTAAAAATTGTTGTTTTAAAACTTAACATTAATAGTGCTCATGGGATACACTTCCATACAGGTGGTAAAACAATGACATGACAGGTATTGCAAGATTATAAAGAATAGTTAACTTGTAAGTTGCAGTTGGGTAAATGACTGTATTTTTAAAGACTTTAAATCAAAATGTTAGTCTGTTTTGGCAGCAACATATGATGTAAGACTAAAAGAGACAGCAGATCCCCAAGGCTGGCTACTAAGAGTTCCTTAGGCAGAAGATGAGAAGACATCTGTGGTGTCTTCTGGAGTATACTAGAATTAAATCTTATAATTTTAAGTAGTGTGTCTAAAATTTGTTCACAGTACTAACTTGAGTGGTGATATTTTAACAGGGGAAAATGGCTTTATTAGCAGCAAATAGTTGCTTTATCACCTGTAATGAAGAGGGAGATATAGAAGCCAAAAGTAAAACTGCAGGGGAAGAAGAAATGATAAAGGTAATTTGTGTGTGTGTGTGTTATATAATCTGTAATTATATTATCAGCTTGAATGCTATAATGGAAAATGCAAAACTATGCACTATTCATAATATTTATGGAACAAACATTCTAACATCTGTAAGTTTACATAATACCTTTCATCATGAATTTTTCTAATTCACTTTACAAACTGCACATAAAGGAGCATCTTCATTCATCACTGAATTACGGACCTCTCCAAGGTGGTATGGGGTAGCTTTTCAACAAATCTGCCTAACCATTTAAGACAGGAAGAGAATTATACTCATTTGAAATGTAGGCAGAATACTCAACAAAACTGGCTTATGCCAGGTAATCAGAATTGCAAACTCCTTACTCTTGTGCGAATGCTACAAGATCTCTGACCACAAGTGGTCACTGTCTTTTTCGATCTGAACAAACCAGATTGTACTGCTGACAGCAAATTGCTCCCTAATAGTATGCTACATTATTTGTTCAACACTTGCTCAGAAGTGTACCACCTCCTCCTTGCCAGTAACTGGCAGCAACTTGGGTTTTCCTTGGCAGTGTCGGGTGCAAGTACTAGATGTCCCTGGTTAGTAAAAACGAGACAATCCCAGTTTGTAATGGAAAAGCACTTAAGCTCCATCTATAATTCAACATCAGTTAAATTAGAAATGCAATGTATTGTCACTCCTGGACATTAAATCAGTAAAACAAATTCTTGTCTTGATTTCTAGTTTCAAAAATCCCATAAACTTAATCTAAAACTTGATATATAAAATTTGCTAAGAACTCAGTCTTGTAAGATTATACTATTTAAATAGGAGTCTCCAAGTCCTCTTTCACCTTGCCAAGTACAGATAATGTTATATTTTAATTGCATATATAGCAGAGCATTAACTGTTTCAGAACATGTGTGACACTATACCGCATATAATTCGTAGAAATACTGTTATGATAATGGCATAACTAAGATGTATTTTATGCAAGATTGGTCATGTGAGACATCATTGGAATGGTGATGATTTACTGAATATGATTATCATTTGTATGCATGTACATTTTTGTATATGAAGTTAGGAATATTGTCTATACACCTATTACAAAAGTGTTTACACCTTGGGAACACCCACTAAACAATGCAGTCGGTCTAGATTTCTGGCTGGAAAGGGCCATTAGGAAAAACGATAGGTCTTTGAAGATGCTAATATCCCATCTTCCTGGAAAGCCTTCCTGTGGACTCTGCAAATAGACTTTGAGTTATGGCTGCAGAGTCATGTGATCAAGTCACCTGGAACTAGACTGCATGATAAAATCAGTATTTTTCCACTGGCCAGGAGTGGGAATCATACTGGAAGACAAAGGATTCCCGCCATATATAAAACCTATTTAAGGCAGGGGAGTGACATAATTATGGTTCATTCTTCACTGAATCCCTGCCCAGGATGACTGCTAGAAATATCTACGGGTATGCCGTGGCTGTGTAGTCACGGCACCAGCGCTGGGTGAGAGCTCTCCCAGCACTGGTGCACTGTCTACATTGCCACTTTACAGGGCTGAAACATGCAGCACTTGGTGTTTTCTCACACCCCTGAGCGAGAAAATTGCAGCGCTGTAAAGTGGCAGTGTAGACAAGGCCTTAGAAACAAAGATGGGGGGAGGAGGAGCCGAGCCCAGGCTGGAAGGGTGTCTAGTCTGTGAAAGAAATACCTGGAGTTTTAATCTTCAAGCAAGAACAGCTTGCTTTCAAGAACCTCTGCAGTCTGCTTAAAACAGCATTTAGAGTGAAATTTGGGTATTTGTACCAGTTTCTTTAGTACCTTAAGCTTAGTTTGCATGTTTGTTTTATTTGCTCAGTAATTTGCTTTGATCTGTTCACTATCCCTTATAATCACTTAAAATCTGCCTTTTGTGGTTGTTATACTTGTTTTTGTTTTCTCTAAAACCAGCTTGTGGAATTCATGGGGGCAGGGTGGGTGGCAGCAAAAAGCTGGGCATATCTTCCTCCACATTGAGGGAGGGAGCGAATTTCATGAGCTTACGCTGTAAAGTTCTCTCTGCAGCACAAGACAATACAGTTTTGGGTTTACACTCCGGAGGGGGTGTGCGCTTAAGTGCTGGGCAATTCCTTAGCTGAGCTTTCCCATGCAGAGCTGGTCTCAGCATCTGTGTGAAACTGCAGCTTGATGTGGCCCTACCTGTGTGTGTGCAGGAAGGGAGCTTGAGAGCCTGTCACAGCAGTACAGTGTAAAGGGAACCCAGGCTGGTGGGTCAGGTGAGCTCAGTGATACCCCAGTTCCAAGTGGCATCCTGGGGGAACCGGTCACAACATGAATCTTGGCTAATCCCTTAAATGTAGTATTTAATACTGTAGGTTCAGAATATATTTTGTTTGTATATTCAATAAATATGTGAAATGTTGTTTGTTGTTTGTATGTTTTATATATAAAATTACAAGGTAGGTCAAAAGGCTTTATAAAAACATTAAACCAGAATAGAATAGAACCAACTTTTTTGTTAAGAGATCTTTGATTATATCCTAACAAGCTGTGAAACTGAAAAGACCTACTCAAAAATCCAACATTTGTAATATCCTGAGTCCCAGGAGAAGTTAGAATTTGCTTAATTTTTTCAGTAATATACATTTTCTATTTTCCTTTTTCCCTAATAACTAGATCCGTACTTGTGCTGAAAGAGAAGCTAAGCAGAAAGATGACATTCCAGAAGAAGACAAAGGAAATGTTAAACAATGTGAAATCAATTATGTGTATGTAATTGAAAGCTATTTAGCTGCCAGCCTTCTACATCTAAAATAAATTATCCATTTCCATATCTGAGCACAAAGGATTCCCATCTCCCCTTGTTTAAAACAATCCTGACCCACCATCCTTCTAGTCAAATGAAATTCTCTTCAGAGTCTGTCAGCACTACACATTACCCACCCAGAGAGGTTCCTGCTGAATGACAGTCTTTCCTCTCAGATGAGCCTCCCCTCCTCTATTCCCCCACCGCACCCCTGCCCGGAGGACCCCGGGGCTGTCCGAAGCCACACCGTGCCTCCCCTCCCCGGACCCAAGCATCTGTTAGAAAACGCCCTGGAACCTGCATGGGGCATAATAAAGCAAAACCTTGGCCACCAAACCCCGCAACCAGGGGTCCAGCGGCAGCAACGCCCCAGGCCTATTGTACCTGCCACCCATGATCTCAGAACACAGAATGTCTGAATAGGTTGCACCCACAACACTCAGTGCAACATGTGAGACCATTACAGATTCTCTTGCATCTTGTTCTACTTTTAGGCCACCAATCTAGTCCAGGAATTGAACTTCGAAATCCTGGCACAACTATTGCATTTTATTATATAAAGTTTCAATAGAACCGGAGCTATTTTCACACTCTTCATTGTTTGCAGAAAGAAGTTCCAAAGTTTCCAAGATCGTAAACTCAAAATAAGCCAAGAAGACAGTAAAGCTCTCAAGAAAGCTAGAAAAGAAGGTACTTTCCATGAGACGCTGCTGGACAGGTATTTTAAAATCCAAATAATTCCAGTTGTTAATTAAATGAAAGCTATTGACAGATGAATCTGTGATACCTGGAATGCTAAAGACAACTAGAGTTAAGATTGTCTAAATGTTGTCACTATAGTCTGTTTTTTGAGCTGAAATTTTTCAGGCATGTCTAGTTTCTACCTGAAAGAAAACTTTTATGGAAAGCTTGAGCAAAACTGGTTCAGTCAACTGAGTACATGGAGAGTGGAGAACAATAATATTGTATTATAAAAGCAAAATTCTTATTTTTATTTTTTTTCAACAACCCTGACACCAAAACGGGGATAGAAAGTTGCATTTTTGTAGGGAAATAGACATTATTGAGGATTCTTTCCACATTGTCTAGTGAAAACTAGTCTTGGTTTGACCAAGCTATGAGGATGTGAGAATAGCACTTTGTACAGGTGCAATATTTGGGGAATGCAGAATATCCCAAGCACTACTTACCAGTGTTCTAAGCAAAAGAAAGTTGTACTGTATACCTATAAGTAATTAACTCAGCTGCAAAAACATTGAGAAGAGCTGTTTCCACCACGACAATTGTTGATATGTCGATTTAAGGCATTAGGGTTCCATAGGAGCCTGCTGGAGCCTGCCCCATTACATTGACTCGTGCAACTGAAAATTTTACGAACCTGGCATAATGTTTTCTGTGATGTTCACTGTGTACTCCAATGAAGCCTTTCCTTGTTAAGTGTGATGTGGCATGCCAGAGATGTCCAGCCGAATAGTTTTTGATTATGGAATCATTTTTCTTTAAATTCCCCGTCTTTAAAAAATTCCATTTAAAAAAACAGTAAAAGATTAAGGTTTCATGATTCAGAAGTCAGAAAACTCCAAAAAGACACCAAACAAATCAAAAGTACTAACAGGCCTCTAATGTCATTTGCAAATGTTCCAAAGTTAAGTAGAAGCAAATGTTATAACCGCCTCCTCCTATGTCTTGTGACTATCACACTGTTCACATTTACATGGCTTGTGTAACCTAAATTTTGTCTGTCTTCTCTTCCATATAGGCGAGCAAAATTGAAAGCCGATAGATACTGCAAGTGACAAAAAAAATTGGCTTGTTTGCTTGCTTTTATATCCTTTGGTTGTCCATCTGAACATACTATCTGAATAAGACATTTTGCAAAAGTGACTTTATTTATGCAAAGATTTTTTTGTTCCTACTTCTCATTAGAGTTAGTATCTAGTGTCACTCTACATAAACTATCATTATTTTGCTGGAATGCCATTTAGTTTATTATAAAACTTTACACGGTATTGAAATTTGGTATGCAGAATTTTATCCAAAAGCAAATAGCTTTAGTAAATTGAATTGTCGAAAGTTGAGAGAAACAACTCAGTAATCTGAAGGTCATGATTAACAGTCAAGAAGAGAAGAGCTGAATACAAAACCAAACTACAAAGTTGCCCTGACAAACTGTACTTTCATTGAATGAATAAATAAATATTTTATCAAACTAATGTCTCTCTGAACATATGGGACTGAAGTCTCAGCTTGACTTCAGTGGAGCTATGCTGCCTGATACCAACTGAGGATCTAGAATGGTTTTCAACATTTATAGAGAACAATGGGTCTGTAAACATTATTGAATACTTGCATAAACTATGTACTTGGAAAACAGTATGCAGGAATGAAGAAAAGGCTGTCAGAAATATAGACATTGAGGTTCTTCATGAGAAAAGGAGACCCCTTAATTACCCATATGTTGCTGATGTTTTTATGTTCTTTCAAATTTTGCTAACTTAAAGCTGTTAGATGGACTTGTTTCTATCTTTTAACGTAAAAATGTTAAAGAATGTTTAAAATGCAGATACTGTGCATTCCTAATAACTATTACGTAAAATGCTGTTTGCTATTTATGCTTGTTACCAAAATTTTATTTTAATAAAATCCCTTCATAGGAACTATTGCAACTGTACTGATTGCAACACCACCTTCACAATTCAGCTCTAACCGGTCTTCAAAAAGTACTTGGTTACCATGCTCAGCCTTTTCATCTCAATTCTTACTTCTAGTGAAGGCCTCATGTCACCTTGCTTTAACCTTTTACCATGTTGAAAATTGGTCTTTCATTTCTATTGTTTATTTCCACTTTATGGCAGCGTATTACCTATCAGAGTAAGCTATCCCAGGGAGTTTGCAGATCATTTAGAATGAAACAAAGTAGTCCTGTAGTTACCAAATTTGATCCTTGTGTTTCTATTTCATGGACTTTTCATGGAATTACATCCCTCCCTTTACATAGGGTTCTTAATGCCCCATCCCTCCCACACCCAGAGAGACACACATCACGTACAATGTATTTCTGTTTGGGCTAACTGTAGGATTGCATTTGAGAATTTGGCTTGAGTCCTTTGGGACACCACCCTAAGAAAAATTGAAGAGGCGTGTAAAGCCTTAGTCAAGCATTAATGCAAATCACATACTGCTGCTGAAGGCTTAGAGGCAGGGTATGCATTGGTATGTTACGGAGAGAACCCCTCATAAAATCAAACAAAAAAAAGATGCTTATGTAATTAGTGGATAAACAGTTTTTGTGAATGAGTTCAGACATTTTATATAAAGCTTACCCCGTAATGAGATCACGATCTGATTTTTTAAAATATAATCTTAGCTATGCCAATCTCTACATGAGCAAAAGCCCTGTATACATGGTTGTTTTAAAATTTGGAAATAAAGACCAAATAGCCATTTACAGTGTGTCTGACATTCCTACCGATGTTTCTCAATTGTCTAAAATATAAATCAGGCACAGGCAGCCAAATGAAACACTGTTAGGTACAGAATTCTCAAAAAGTTGGCAAGTGTTAGGCTTAGAAAACTTTTAAAAGAAATGCTTGGGTCCTACTTTAAAGTGTGTTTGTGGTCATAAAATTGACTAAAAAAATACTCTGCTACTGTACAAGTCTGCTTCATTTAATGACAAAGTTAAAATCGTCAATGAATATGTGTCAGTGTGAGACTGGAATCTTTTAAATAGCATCCATCGGGGCCACTCATGTGCCCTATACCTCCTCATGCTCCTGTACGAGGGCATAAAGGGCAGGGCAGCTGTGACCCTCCCTCAGTTCCCTCTTACCGCCCAGTGTAGGAAGACAATCTGATAAGTTTCCAGCATGCTGGTTCTTAACTTCAGAAAAACCTTCAGAACTCTTCTGATTTACTGACAGGACTGCTATGAATGATACCGACCTGTCTGAACTGAATGTTGGACCTGAAAAAGAGCTCTGTGGTGCTTGAAAGTTTGTGTCTTTAACCAACAGGAGTTGGTTCAATAAGAGAGATTACCTCACCCACCTTGTCTCTGGACTGAATACAAACCCTCTTGTACAGGGCTCCTCGATATAATGGCTTCAAACCTGCAGGCTGAAATCCCTGCCTTCTCCTGTGATGGACTAATTCCACTGAAAGATAGATACACCAGGGCCTCTTCTGTTTAGGAAAGTCCCATATAGAGTATGCTAGCAAAACTTTCTCAGTAACATTGACCTGCCCAGGTATAACCACATGTGTTGGGAGGGTATAAAGAGAAAGAAAAACAATTGCTGAGTAACAAAGCAATTCTTTTGTGAGTGATCCATACGTTGTTTCCCAAACAGAAAAAAGATTATTAATAGAGAGCCTGTAATACTGAACTGATACGGCTCCCTATTACTTAGGGTTAGAACTTTGGTGTCCTCTTTGATTCCTCTCTTTCCTTCATGCAAAATCAAAACCTTTGTTAAATCCTATCATTTTTTCTTCTATAATATCTCTAAATGTAGCCTTACTTCCATCATTACCACTCAGACTCCTGTCTATACTTTAATACCTTATGCAAGAAAATTTGTCCATTCTTAGATAATACAGTAACTATAGTATCTTCTTATGGTCTGCCCTCCCTTGATACCATCTAACTTTCATGCTATCTTGATCTCATCATATATGGCCCTTTACCCCTTCTTCTTTAAAAAAATGAGTTCTATTGGAAAGTAATAAATATGCACCATTGTAACTAGCTACAATTAAGTATAGAACTCTGATAATATTCATGTTCTGAGGGTGTTAAAGTTTTCAGCACATGCTTCTCTTTTATCTTAATATTTTGTTATTACATAGCCCAACTAGTAGATACAAGTCTAATGCGGAAGCAACATAAGTGACAACATTTGTATAGTGCACAGTATTTTTTTTCAAAGGAGTTTTGCCATGAAAGAATTTGGCCCACTGCATCTGAGGTTGAGGCTAAGTTGTAGTCCTGGTTTGATTTAAGAATCTAATATAAGAAAAACAGTAATATATCCTTATCCTATATGTACCAAGGTTATCTGCATTAATTGCATACTTGAAAACTGGAAACGAGATGTTCAGCTATTCTCTCTTGTTAGCATTTGATGCAAGTCAGTTTTCCCATGGAAATCATGTAATATACTCTTGTAAGCTAGCAAGATTAAGTTGGCTGGTCTCTTTTCTTCCAGTAGACCAAAACAATGCATCCAGCTACCACCAGTAAATATGAAACCAGTGTTCTGCCACATGCAAGGTATGTTCCCCTCCACCCACCCCCAGCGAGGACACCCAAGTAGAAAGACAGCTAGGCACCAAAGAAATTAATGTAGGTGATTTTCTGTGCAATAGGTAGTAAAACAAGCTTCCAGAGCCCTTTGATGATGAGACACTCCTGTCAAAGTGCTGAGCTCTCCACAGTTACAGCAGCAATTTTCCCTATTTCTCAAATCTGTACAGTGACTTCACATCGTCTACAGCAGGCTTCTCATCGTTACCTTAAAGGCTATATGCAATTCCACACCTGTCTGCATCTATTAACTGACTTCCTACACACTGCTGCACACCCTATATTTGCTTCAGGCACTCTTACACTGTGGGCAGGTCCACACTGGGGAGGGTGGGGGGATCAATCTAAGATACGCAACTTCAGCTACGTGAATAACGTAGCTGAAGTCGAATATCTTAGATCGATTTCAAATGGTACTTACCCCGGTCCACACCGCAGCAGGCAGGCTCCCCCGTCGACAGCGCTTCCTCCGCTCGCGGAGCTGGAGTTCCGGTGTCGACGGGGAGCGGCTCTGGGATCGATTTAGCGCGTCTAGACGAGACGCGCTAAATCGATCCCAGAACATCGATAGCTACCCGCCAAATAGGGCAGGTAGTGTAGACGTAGCCTTAGTTTCCTTCATCCTTTTCTGACACTATACCTTCTTCAGTGTCTCACACTCAGTACAGTAACCCATTGGCATTTGCCAACACATTCCTCCCATCTTCATACCATCCGGGTTTTATTTATTTGTGGGGCAGTGCAATACCTGAATAACTTGGATAACTGCATAAACTAGCTTATTAAAGAATTTATATCTTGTTTATGTGTGCTTTAAATTATGTGACGTGCCTAGAAACTGAGTCTGCCACTGGAAAAATCAAAAGAAAAAATTAAAATGCTCCCATTCCA
Organism: Macrochelys suwanniensis; assembly: GCA_033296515.1. Classification (NCBI taxonomy): domain Eukaryota; kingdom Metazoa; phylum Chordata; order Testudines; family Chelydridae; genus Macrochelys; species Macrochelys suwanniensis. The sequence continues at coordinate 84,013,736 of CM065779.1, forward strand.
GAAGGCCTACATACTTAACATTCTCACACAGTACAGTAGAGTGCCTATGTTTTACTACAAAGCACAGTCAGTATTGAAACAATACTAGTTTGTATTTTTTTTATTGTAAACTCTTTAGCGTCTGGACCTTGTCTTCTGTTTGCTGAGTTATTTATAGCACTGTAAAACATCACGTACAGCAGCGATACATAAATAACAGACACACTATCTAAGGTGGTAGGTCTAAGGCGACATCTGCATTAGCTCTGTGGCTGCATGCCTGTCGGTAATCTGCCTGTTGCATTCTTGAGCAAGCAAGACATCAAAAACTCCTTCCCTGTCCCCCAAGAGTTTCAGGAAACGAAGCTTCTTTATTACCGTAACCTGCTAAAAAGAACTAAGCAAATAGGCAGAGCAATTAGATAGAGCAATGCATACAAAATTAAATCTAGTGCCACAGTTTTGTTCATACAGGGTTGCCTAACAGAGAAAGTAGAATCCTGGCTTTGCAGCCTCACTTTTGCAGAACAGAGAGATTTTTTTTTAGTCAGGACACTCTTTTTATATGTATTTTTAAGATAGGTTCCATTTTGGGCTAGTGTTTTAAGTTGCTGTATCAGCTGAAAACCAGCCAAGTATCACTCTTTTAAAACAAGCCAAATGCAATCAACTAGAACCTGCTTATCAAGTTTCTGTTCAGTGAAACAAGTATTGTATCAGAGAAAGAAATGTCAAAAAAATAAAATACACTAATGCAGCATTACAGCTGAAATGTTACACACACAAGTTGGAAATTCAGCTACTCAGACCTGTTCTCAATGTAATAATTTATATTATTTTATATAGTATTAACTGTACTGCCATAAAGAGACACTTTCAAGTTAAAGAATGAGTTATTAAATGGAGTTACTGAATACATCTACTTTCAGTATTTATGCGGTCTGTTTTGTTTTTCATTCTACTTGGATAATGCAAACTAATCTGTTTCCAGTGAAAAGAGTTCACTGGAAATTTGGGAGAGGGATTCCCATGGAAAATTTAGACTTTGTGCAAAAAACCCATGAAAGCCTAAAATTTTGAGGGCTTAGATGAAAAGTCAAGATTTTCCATGGAAAGCAAACACTTTCCTCAAAAAAAGTATTTTATTGAAAACACGATTTTCTGTTGAAAAACAGTTGATGGAAACTTTCAACCAACCCAAATGAATAATACTGTTTTGCCCTTTTACAGCACCTCTAGCCAACGAGCTCACTCAGGTTTGCAAACATTAAAGAATAAAATCTTCCTAACACCTTGTGAGGAAGATACATTTTATTATTGCTTTGAGGCAGAAACCATTTTTTCCTTTCAGTCTGTACAGCACCTAGCACAGTAGAATTTTGGGGCATGACTAGAGCTCCTAGAGGCTACACCAGGGGTAGGCAACCTATGGCATGGGTGCCAAAGGCGGCACACGAGCTGATTTTCAGTGGCACTCACTACCTGGGTTCTGGTCACCAGTCTGGGGGGCTCTGCATTTTAATTTAATTTTAAGTTAAGCTTCTTAAACATTTTTAAAACCTTATTTACTTTACATACAATAGTTTAGTTAAATATTAAAGACTTATAGAAAGAGACCTTCTAAAAACGTTAAAATGTATTACTGGCACGCGAAACCTTAAATTAGAGTGAATAAATGAAGACTCGGCACACCACTTCTGAAAGGTTGCCAACCCCTGGGCTACACAGTAATATAAATAAATAAATAAAATAAGCCAGGTTCGTCTCTGTGCTTAGAAGTACCTTGTTCTGTGAATATGACTTTAAGGAGGTGCTGAACCCTCCCAATTTCAGTTGAGATCAACAAGAGCTACAAGTGCTCAGCACTCCTGAAAAGCGGGCATCAAGTGACTTCCCAAACAGAGAGAAAATGGAATAGATCGCGCTAATGAAACCCAAATTGCCTGATTCTCAGTCCTGTGCTTTAACCACAGCCTTCCTCTGACTCATCCTATTTTGAACTATTCATGTGAGTACGGGTTTGCGAAATTGCACCCTTTGATTATTAAAAAAGTCAGTCTATGTTACTTCTTATGCAGTAGCACAATGCCTCAGTGTCTGGAATGCAACATCTACAAAGTATATTTTGTTTGATTTTCTTTTCTTTTTTTAAATAGCTGCTGTTGAATTCAACCATGAAGCTGCACAACTGGTGGGATAAGTGGGCCACTCACTTCTCATCCTGGTTCTTCCACTAGCTTGCTGTGTAGCTTTGGGCAAGTTACATGGACTCTCCTGTACACAGCTGCTTATAAGTAAAGTACCTCCCCAACTATAACTATGTGTTTTAAGAGGTTTTCATATCTTATATTTTATAAGGTTTTCATTTGACCTGAGCACCTTGGAGTTGGGTGTTTCTGGGTGTATTACTGATAAAGTTATTGGGCCAAATTAATCCTCACTGTAACTCTTTTGCCTTCACTATACAACAGATAACTATACACTATTTTTATTAAACTATTCAAAGCCAACACACCTATAGATACAAAAGAAAAAACACATTAACTACAAAAAGACTGGACTGGTGTGATCAGGTTCATGCAACCTTCCTGACTGCCCACAGTCCTGCTGTTGAGTTAATAACTCTATCCTTATCTCTAAAGGTTAAAAACTATTTCAGCCCAAGGTTGGATTGCTAAAATCTCAGGAACTCCCCATTCGCAATATCTAGGTGTTCCATCCTCTGCAGATGAAATGATACCTGTGTTAGATTTCTTAATACATTTCTTCATACAGTTCATGACTCCCAGGCTTGCAGGAAGCACCACCAAAAGGAGATAAACCACAACATAGAACCAGATCCTACAGAGAAAGATTACAAACAAGTTCTTTGGCTCCTGTTCCAGCTGTTTTGTGCTGCAGCAGCAGCGCAAAACAGCTGGAAAGCTGCCCTAAAGAGTCCGGCAAGGATTCCCCTGAGATAAATCATCAGCTGGTGGAGTAGTCCCTATGAAAGTGCTCCAACTGATATAATTTACAGAATCCCTTGGGCTACTCTATGTTGAAGGGAAACAGTCCACGGAGTAGATTTGAGAGAATGGAAAGGTGACAGTCATCTTCACTTCCAGCCCAGCCTCAACTGCAGGAGCATGACATAGGCACAGCTGAAGGCTTGACCCCATATGTTTCATTTTACAGCTCAGAGTGCATCCACTGAGGTAAATATGGTCTTCCTCAGTTCTGACAGTAGTCTGAAATGTTTAACCCAGGCTACAAGGCAATAGCAAAAGTCTTTGGAGATTGCTTCACTCCCACTTATTCCTATTAATCATTCACCCAAATAAGTCAAAATAGGTCCACAAAGATCAGCCAGCAAACTAGCAGCTGTACCTTGATAATAAGCCATTACTCCAAAGTGTTTGCAGCGTCAAGGCTGTCAACCAAATAATTTGGCAATTCCTGTTTCAACTACTTGAAAAATATAATTTTGATACTGTTTCAAAGTGCTGAAGCTATTCTACAGTACTCCAAATTTTTGCTCTAAAAGCTGATCTCTTCTTGAAAAAGAAATCTGCATCAGCTGATGCTGTCATAGATCAAAGGACAATGGAGGTCCTAAAACTCTTAGGGGGGACTGTTGTTTACTGTGTGTTTGCACAACTAGCACAGTTCAGCCCTGAATTAACTGGCTTCTAGGCACTACCAAAATATAAATTTGTGATAAATGTAACCCCCTGGGTATTTGGGGGGCTTGAGAAAAGGAGCTTCCAGCAGCTCATGCAGTCAGAAGCACAGAGGAGAATTGGGGAAATGCTACTGAAACTGCTTGCCTGGCTTTTGCTTGAGGGATACAAACTGCTTGTGAGGCCTGGGGACCTGGAGTTTGACTGACAAAGCAGGGCAAACACATACAGACTCTGCATAGCCTATGCATGGCTGGGACCATCCTGACATTGGAGCTGCACCAGACAGACCCCATGTTTGGGAGGAGATGGAGGAGAAGGAGTTACCATGTCAGAACCTGCTTTCATGGCCTGGAAGACCATCTGCAGACCCCCGAGAGCTTGCATATGGCTAGGACCAGCCTGACATGTGAACTGAGAGCCTGGGCAGGGGCACTGTTTGTGGGAGACAGCTGGCTGCAAGGAGTTGGGTTACAGCAGCAGGAGGAGAAGCAGACCTAGCGTTGCTCCCTGTAGCAGAAGGGAAAACAGCCATTTTGTCTCACGCAGAGGGCTTGAGACTGACCTAGAACCCCTAGCTCCACAAAGAAGAGACTGAGCTCCAACCCAGTGCTGTGCCTGTGAGGCGCGACTATCAGAGGCACCCCAGAGGCCTCCCCTTATGGTCGACAACAATCCCTTATTACAAGGGACGTCCTTATTTTTTATCTCTCTACAACAACATTGACAGTGGCTGAGTGCTGGTGGAGTTGGAGCTCACTGGGAAACCAGTAGCTCTTCCTTTTGGCTGGAGTAGCCCTGCTGGCATCAGGCACCGTAGGGTTGCGAACTTTCTAATCACACAAAACCAAACACCCCTGCCCTGCCCCCTCTCTGAGGCCCCACCCATGCCCCACCCCTTCTCCGAACCCTCGCCCCCCACTTGCTCCATTCTCCCTCCCCCATCACTCACTCTTCTCAACTCTCACTCACTTTAACCGGGCTGGGGTTGGGGTGTATGAGGGGGTATGGGCTCTGGGCTGGGGGTGCAGGCTCTGGGGTAGGGCCGGGGATGAGGGGTTTGGGGTGTGGGAAGGGGCTCCAGGCTGGGCCAGAGGGTTGGGGTGCGAGATCCTGGCAGCACTTACCATGGCTCTTGGAAGCGACCACCAGGTCCCTATGGTCTCTAGGTGCATGGGCGGCCAGGCAGCTCTGCGCGGTACGCGCTGCTTTCGTGCCCGCAGGCACCTTTCCCCGCAGCTCACATTGGTCGTGGTTCCTGGTCAATGGAGAAGCTGCAGAGCTGGTACTCCGGGCGGGGGCAGCGTGTGGAGCCTCCCAGTCCCTGGCTGCCCCCAGCGTCTAGGGGCCGCAGGGAGCCAGTGGCTGCTTCCAGGAGCTGCATGGAGCTAGGGCAGGAAGGGAGTCTGCCTTAGCCCCGGGCCCCCACTGCACTGCCGACCGCACTGGTGTAGGGGAGTGTAGTGTACTCCTAAAGCCAATTAATCTTGTTGTCTACCACTTCAGAGCTCACCTCCCATCTAACACTACAAAATAATTTAATTTAGTCTTACAGCAAGAACAAAATCACTAGTTGCTTCCAAACTAAACTACAATTCATGCCCAGCTGGGTAGAGTTGGGAAAAGTTTTTCATCTGAGAGGATATTTTGTCAATAATTATAATAAGGTATTATTGAACTGTTCAGAACCAACTATAATCTCTCAGATACTTTTAGTTATCTGCACACTGACTTCAAGACACAGTTAGAGAACTAGTGAGAGTCTCACAGAAATACAAACTGAGAAATCTCAGTGTGGATGGACTCATAGCAATTCATCTCTGAAGAGACTATTTCAGAGATGAACTCTGAGATAGATGCAGTGAACTCTGAAAATAGAAACTCAATATTATGTTGACCAATGATCATTGCTTTGAGATGTTGCAATATCCAGCCTCATTCCCAATGTGCTGTAGATTGTCTGCCTCAAGTCTTTCTTTAAACAGATCAAATTCTTTATATAACATAGATTTCAAAATAGGACTTGCCATACTAGGTCAGAATTATGAACCATCCAGTCTAGTACAGTATTCAGCATCTGTCAGCAGCTAATAGATGCTTCTGAGGAAGAGGTACTCCTGGGGGAATTTTGCATCACTGCACGTGCGCAAAATTCATGGCCTCCACAGATGTCTTTGCTTCCCTGCAGAAAAATTATTTCTAACGGGGATGCAAAGGGAAGCCGCAAGAGTGGCCATGTGCCCCTCCCCGGCAGTGCAGACAGGTCAGTCTGGGCACCCAGAGTAGCCGATAGAGACATAAATCACCACTGGGGCAGCTTGCCTGCTTAGTGAAGTGTTCCCATTGTTCTTAGTGAATTTCCCCAGGAGTATAAAACGTGTAAAAATTTTAAAGCTCCTTTACATTGCTAGAGTGGTGTAAAGGAGCCTTATTGTAAAGGACAGTGTGGCCTTAGAAATGCTTATGGCACTTTAGTGATTAGAACCTGCCTAAATTTTTGGACTGAAAAAATTTCATATCAAAATGTGCTCCATGAACTGTTTGCTACTGACCTTTCTGGAGGTGGTCAGTAGCCAATATAAATTGTGAGTCCCCAGCCCTTGCTTGCTCTTCAATTGTCTATGATGTAACACTGAGCATATGGCTGCATATATTTGTTGACTAACAACTAGAAGAAAGGCTCAATACTAGCTACATTACTATTAGAGGGGATTTGAGGATTTCCTCCAGTGCTCCCCACTACCATTCTTCATCCATTGTATTGCAGTTTAAATAGATTACCAAAATAGTTGAAACCAGCGTGGGTATGGTTGTGTTGTTTTGACAGATAAAATATGCAGAATTTTAAAATATTGTGCACAGAATTTTTAATTTTTGATGCAGAAATCCTCCAGGAGTAAAAGGGCAACAAACCCTGTAGTGGACAATTATGGAATAATCTGTCCATTAGAAGCGACAAAGAGTCCTGTGGCACCACAGGACTCTCTGTAGCTTCTACAGATCCAGACTAACACGGCTACCCCTCTGATACTGTCCATTAGGGAAACTTATCCTTACCCCAAGAAGTTAGTGACTGGTTTATTCCAAGTGGCTGCATGAAGGTTTATAAACTTGAAACAGTTTTAATCTTAACTAATGCAAGGCTGGGCCTTCTCACTTCACTGTCTATACAACTAGCCCTTCCATTTTTTGCTATGACGGCTCTGGTTCCCCGCGGCAGAGAGTTCCACAGGCCAATCGTGGGGGAGTGTGTGTGCAAAAAAACCATTTCCTTATGCCGGTTTTGGTGCGCTCAGGGCTGCTGCACCCTGCAGAGCCACCTGGCCCCGCGCTCCAGAGCCCCGCCCTCGGACTCCTGCACTGTCCCTTGTTTGCTTCTCGCTAGGTGCCAGTGGACCATTCCTGGCCTTCTCTCCCCACTTCACCGTGAGTGGTACCGTCCTGGGGATGGTGAGTCACGTGGCGCGCCACACGTTAGGCGTAGGTGGTGCGGGCTCTGAGCCGTGTCACGTGACACTGCTTTTCCCTTGGTTCCTGCGCGTGCCGGCTCAGTGTCAGTCAGTGAGTGGGGCCCAGCAGCAGGATGAGTAGCTCGCGCTGGCCGCTGCTGGCGGTCGCCGCCGCGGCGCTCGCGGTGCTGGCCGAGGACCCGGTGAGCGGCGCGTGGGCCAGGCTGTGGGGCAGCTCCCCGCGGGTGGCAGCTGGAGGTGCGGGCATTCGCCGTTCCGTGGCGGGCAGGTCCCTCCGAGCCTCGCCCGCAGCGCGTTGCTGGGAAGCGCCGGCCGCGGGGACTGCAGCTGCGCTGGGCCGGGCGAGGGCTGCCCCTGCTTGCGGGAGGCAGCGCGGCCCTCGCCGGCTCGGGTGCTCGCTGGGGTTGTGCCACCTGCAGCGCTCTCCTCTCAGGCAGGGGTGGCCCTCGCCTGGTGCTGCCTCTGGGTACCCGGGGGAGGACGCGGAGCCTTGTCGGTACTACTTGTGTGCATGGGCCGCACCTCGCTCTTCAAGCCACCGCCCCAGGCTGAGAGAGGCGATAGTGGGCTGCCACGCCTGCGTTAGTAGCAGGCAGGTGGGAGGTTTAGGATCGTGGGAGTCGAGCTGGTTTCAGTTGCTCTTGTAATTGATATTGGTCTAAACTTTTAGAGTGGGGTTCCCGAAGCTAGGCACCGCTGCCCGACCTAGCATTGCATAGCTGCAGTGTCCCTGACTGCTTCTCTCTTAGTAACCTGTCTTCTTTGTCTCCCGTGGAGGCTGGGGGTGTTCAGCTCTCCTGAAAGTTTATCTAGGTACTGAAGTCTAGGTGGCCAAGCTCATAAACTGTAGCCCTTGTTAATGATGGTAGATGCTTGATGTTTTGCTGTGCAGACAGTGGTACGCTCCAGTAAGATCAACTGCTTTTCAGCCTGTTGTGTGTGCTGCTGAAGTTACAGGTTCCTCTCCTTTTAACTATTTGCCGCAAACCACTCTTTGTGGGGGTTATTTGTAATGTGCAGCTTTATTTGGTAAAGCAGGAGGTGGGTGGAGCTGTTTACTCTGTTTGGTGATGCACTGAAACAGTTAACTAGTGGTCCTGTTGTTTAAGCAGGGTGATTTAAATGTGTAGAAGTTGCAGAACTTTATTGGGAAGACTTGATTATTCTCTGTAGATAGTATAGGCAGAAAACCAGTATTCAAATGAGATCTAGGAATAACCATAACCCAAGCCTGACCCTAAATGTACAGTACCTTCCTTAACTTTAATACATTTTAAATCTGTTTTTATTGATCTGCTTCCTATTACAAAACATACAGTTAACACCTTCCCTGGGGTAGGAAAAGTACAGACAAGATAATACCCAGAAAAACAATAGTGGTGGCCTATGGGAGAACATTATTTGTAAGACCCAACTTTCTCTAAACTCCACTGAAGTTAGTATCCCAGGGAACCTTTCTGAATTGAAGCTTGGATTTTTCTTCAGTGGGGGGGGAGAAAAAAAAAAACTTGAAGGTTTGGGCAATAGCCAGAATAGCCGAAATTGATCCATGCTAGCTAAACTCCTAGCTGATAAATTTATACAAATTGGCTTTTGTGGTGGCCCTGTAACTCTTGTAACCTTCCTACCTCTGCACTAATCCTCTCAATACCTGTAACTTCATTTCAGTAGTTGAACTGCATGTATACATTTGTGAAGCACTTTGGGATGCTTTGAGATAAAATGTTTTAATATTTGGATTACAGTAGTTTCTAGAGACCTCAATTCAGAATTGGGACCTCCTTGTGCTAGGAGCTGTGCAAACAGTAATAACTTATAAATCCCTGTCCTGAAGAACTTGATCCTGAAGCCCCATCTTATAAATGTTTGTATGTGAGTAACTTAACTTTGCATATGTGAGTAGTCTGAACTCAAGACTACTAATGTGTAAGGTAACTCACCTGTGTAATAAGTATTTGCAAGACTTTAGCCTAATTAAAGACAAGATGCAACAAGTGGATGCCTTATGAATCACAGCAGCTGCTGCTCAACTGTGCAGTGCACTATGTTTAAATCCTGGATATGTTAATTTTAGATCATGTATAACCACTTAAACTATTTTTAAATTTAACAAATTTAAGTAATGGGCTATATGAGAGTGAGGCCCTTTATTTATATATCAAATTACTTGATTAATAAGCTATTGTCCTGGCAGTTTTCCTTATGCTTGCAATGATTAGTTTGCATTTTTTTTACTTAATATATGCTTCTGACTTTACATTTGTTTTTTCTTGTATGAAAGATTAAGTTGGCAAAGAAGGCTTCTTGATGAAATACTGCAGTACTACACACAAACATACCAAATACTGTTTTTAAAATGTTATGGGGGGGAAGAAATCTCAAGAGGACTGCATACCATGTTTATTTGTAGTGTTATATAAATAGAGAATTTAAGAGCATTTCCTTTTAAACCATTAAGTATGATTACGAATTTTTATTTTTAGAGGGACTGAATACCAAATTATTTTATTTGAAGTAGATAGTTTATATAAAATGGCTTCCAATTTTTAAACAATTCTTTAGTAGCATAACAAATACTTTGTACTGTATTTTAGAAGGAAAAATATATCAAACAATCCTAAGGATTGCTGAAAATCTCTACAACTAAGAATAAGGAATTCAGGAGAAGTCCCATTGACTTTCAGTAGGGTATCTTGAAAATCTCTGCTGATATAGTTAAGGCAAATTTTTTAGAAGAGTCCACTTTGACTTTTTCTCCCTAGTCTAGAGCAATTTACAACAGAAGGATTGCTTCCTTTTATGACTTTCTGTGGTCTAGGTAACAGTTGTCTTGTTTCAGAAGTGAACCTTAATTCTACTACTGTATCCTTTTTCAAAACACAAATGACAGACGCTTACTTTTGTCTGAAGACATGCTATGTATGTTCTGAATACACTGTAAGCAGAGTTCCTCATTTTGATTGTTTTCTGCTAAGTATTCTGTATCAAGCAGGCTATTAGAACATTGCATATGAATGAGCTCATATGCTCAAACTCTAATTTATACATGACTTTTTGATGTAACCACAGGGTCTTGTTGAACAAGTGTTCATACCTTTTAAAATATAAAATGTGGCCTTCACCAGTACAACAAATATTTGTAATAAGTTTATAATGAAAGTATTGCAAAGGTAATTGAAGGGAGGCAAAGGGGATCTTAAAATCCAGCCAGATTCTTAGATCCTGATCTTGTAGTTGACTGCACACAGGTGTATCCTTGGGGCTCCATGTTGACATGGAGCATGCTGCTGTAGTGGCTTAGAGGCATTAGTGTAAAAATGTGTTGGGGTAGGCTATTTAGAGGTGTGGTGGGAGAGTTGGTGGTGAAGTGAATGACTATATGACTATCATTTTTTAATTTGTGTGATTCAGTTTCTTATAAGAGAGCTTCAGGTTTCTCTTGATGCAGATGCATTAGGTTAAAGTATACTTCATACCACTGGCAATCAAGCTGGTTTCTCTTGTCACTTTGTCACTAGTAATAAATATCCTATAGGGTACATGCTTTCAGTTACAGCTGTGTATTGAGAATTGCACAGGTTGTAACTGAATGCTTTCAGTGGGTTGTACACATGTAACTGAGGGCAAAACTTGGTCTTGCAATTTCAGTTTAGATAGAACTGAAAGCAAAAGAAAATTGGGCTCACTTGCCATATCTGCATTGGCTCTGCAATGCTGGTAAGTTTTGTATTACTTGTTACTATTATTCTGAAGGATGAAAAACATCAGTAGGATGATTACAGCATGGCAGAATACTGCCCTGTAATGGAGAGGTAAAGAAACTGTTTTATGAAACATAGAATTCTAAGCTGTCTAGTTACAAAAGAGATGCTGAATATCAATTAGTTTTTAATCTATAATATACTATTCAAAGTTATAATAGTGCAAAGGGAGATTACTAGGAATAATAGGATGTTTTGAAAAAGGATAGTCGTAGAATTAAGGTTCACTTCTGAAACAAGACAACTGTGACCTAGACCACAGAAAGTCATAAAAGGAAGCAATCCTTCTGTTGTAAATCCTTCTGTTGTAAGGGAAATCTTAAACTGAGTAGTGAGGAAAATTTCCAGAAATTCTGGAGTACAGATTATTCTTCCAAGACAATGATGAAATCCCTGTTGCTTGGAATGCTTAGAATGGACAATTTAAATGTCCAGATGAACCATATAAATGTAAATAGGCTGGGCTTGAAAAGTTTACCCAACTGTTGCTAATCTGGGCACTGATGCTACTCTCTACAATGACAAATCTGTGGCACCATGTCTCCTGCAGCTTACAAGAACTAAAACAGCTATATTCTGTATTTAAATGTAACGGTCAGCTTTCTATTTAATAAACTGAGTAAATGGATGTCTGACCTTTTTGGACTCCCTTTCTTCGTAACTTGGCTTCACTCACTTTGATCATAGCGTATCTTTTCTATGTTGTCTTCAGTGTCTCTCGTCTTACCTCTTTCCCTGCATTGCATTATCTTTCTTCTCCATTATATTTTTTCCTTCCACTTCTCCACAATCTATCGTATTTCTCTTTTGTAACTTACGCTGCCATGCACCCTCTCATATAAATTCATGTACACATGAGATTTGGAAAAACTTTGCCCGACATCTAACAGTCAGAACAAAACCTGGTAGCAAAAGGTTGGTAAGAAAGATGCAGCCTGTCTGGGCCAATGTCCAGGCAAGAAGCTATCCTATCTCCAACCAAAACTCCCTAGCTATTGAGAAAGAGGAAAGTATAGGAATTCTTACCAAGATGCTGCTTCAGGCCCCTGCTTCCAGGCTCCACTTTTTGTAGAAGCCTCTGATTAAGTGTCTGACATCCCTTTCAGAAGCCATGAAAGTGGGCTTCAGGTAAGAGAAGAGCTGTCTACTAAGAGTAGCCTGACTGTTGAGAGGAGAGGGTGTGTCTGCTCTATCCTTCCTCCAGCTTCATGACAGTTGTGAAGGAAGGGGTCTTTCTTACCACACTAATAGCTCCAGACCTGCTCCTAATTTCATTCTGTTGCTGGGAAATATGTGTCAATTTCACTGCTGCTCCAGAGAAGCTGCTGAACAGCAGCAATGAAACTAATCAGTCTTGTCAATTTCATGTTTTTGCTTAGGAAAGCTGTGAATAGTAGATCTTCAGACAGTTCTAGAGAATCTGGGAACGTGTGTGTGTGTGTGTTCGTTCATGAATGGAAGGCTATCTTTTTAACCCTCCACCTAGAAACTTGTCTGTTTTCTTGAACTTAACTTTTAAAACAAGTTTTTTTGTTTTGTTTGGACTTTTTTTTAAAAAAATATTAACTGTGACACAACACACACACTGATTAACTGAAAGACTAGAGAAAAGTCACTTCTGGACACAAAGGACAATTTCACCTTACCACCCCACACCCCCTTTGACTATGTGGATTATTTTACACGAATAGAGAAAGGGGAAGCCTTGTAAGAGTGGTTATGGAACAGCCAAAATTAGCTGGGGGATATAGCAGCATATGTAGGACCTGAAACACCAAACTTCAAACAAAAAAACAAAACAAAAAGTTGGATTTCAAGCTAATGTCCTATTATGTTCAATATGCTAGAGGCAATAATGTTTCCTCAATTAGTATAAACATGGCCTAGGTTACCTTGTTGATAAGAAGCTCAATATAAGGATTCTGGGGTATCTAGCTATCACTTAAAAAAAAAAAAGACTGAATTCCCCAAGAAGCCAAACTTCTAAACTGAAATTTGTCATTTTGCCTTAATAGTAGATTACCAAGAAGCAGTTGGGTGCATTGCCTGGAGGAAGTCTGCAAACTTGCAATGTTTACCTAGTTTTCTTTTATAATTTAGCTATGAAGGGAAAATGAATTTTTAAACAATGCTGGCGACAAAACCATGGATCATTTTGAAATATTTGAATATTTGTCTGCTTAGCAATGTTTTTCAGCCAGATATCTCTTTTGGAAGTGGCACAGTACTAACTGCCTGACCTAGTCCTAATTTTGCTTTATCTGTTAAACAGAGATGCATGTGATGGTTTTTGAGTATTGCGAAATGTAAAAGTTTCACAAGATATAGTTTGGCTGTTCAGAATTCCTTTGTGCATGAGAATTCTGACTCCTTACAGCCTTCTTGGTCACCTGATGTCTCCAGCTAACTTCCTTATTTTAGATTTAATTTGGTAGTTAGCCTCTAAGTTTTTTTGGGGGGGAATTTTAACCTTTGTCTTAATTAGGAAGAGGATATTACAACTGTGCAACATTGTGTTCATGCCCATGAATCTGCATACTTCCTATAGTCACATCTAGCATGAGCTGTGATTCCCCTCGTAAAGTTTCTTCCCACTCACCCCAAACCGCAAGAATACAAATGTATTATATTTATTCAGCTCTCTGCTGATTGCTGTTCTGAGCTGTGACTATATAGTGACTAGGACAACAGGGTAAGAGTAAGAAGCAGCTGCCAAAGGGTAACCTCTATGATAGGTATAAAATCTCTGCTAGATTAATTTGTTATAGATCAAAAATCCTCACCAATTATATTGCACAAGTATTAATTAACACTTTTAAATGTCCTGTCTTCCTCTGTGATTGATACCATGGAATAACTTGTAAGATAGAAGGTGCCTTGCACAGTGTCACAGGCTATTTGAATTTATGAATCTAGGAAACTTAAGATGAGTTGCCCAAGGACAACTTGTGTCTCCATCCAGATTGTTGAACATGGATATGTTGGCTGTCAGTTGTTTAGTCTGAATGAGTTGTATGCCCCTTTGTCAAGGACAAACTTAATCTTTCTTACTGGTGCAACCAAACAAACTGTAAATAATTGACCTTCTGCTTGTTTACTTGTAAATGGCATTTGTGCCCACAAAACACTTCAGGGTGCACTTATGTGATTAGCAGCGTGCACTTGTTCTGTAGGGGAATGTGGGGTGTACTTAAGTGAACAAAACTCAGAAGCAGAATGGTAATTTTTTCCATTACTTCTGTTGGCTGGCTACTCTTACAAGTCAAATGAGGTGAGTTGCCAGAGTGGACTAGCTGGTGCTGGTGCAGCACAGGATTGGGAGCAGGGAGACTTGAGTTCTGACCCTGATGCTGACTCCTAGACTTCTCTATACTACAAAAAGTACTCATTGCTTACATTGGCTGCAGCTGATATGCTTGGGATGATGCTTGCAGTTAATCAGTTTCTATATTGGTGCTGAATGTAAAATTAAATGGTGCCAAATGTAGTTTGCCCTTGGCTACATTGCCTTTAAGCCATATTCAGCACCAGTTTAGCGGCACATGTCAGCAGTCGGTAATGTCTGTACTGTATAGCAAGTTCTCATGACTTTAGGCAAACCACTTATTTTTGTATGTGCCTTTGCCACCCATCTGTAAGACAAGGATAATATCAAACATGCCTGTCTTGCACGTGTGGTGATTTACTTAATGCTTCTGAATTATTCTGACCTCTTAGCACTTAGCATTTACAGAGCATTCTGTTATCACTGTCACCTCTGATCACAGTAGGAGTAATCAGTTAATATATAGGATTAAGTGCAAGCCATTAGCTTGTCCACTAAGCAATAAATAATCTTAAAATCACTTGTTCATCTTGGACTACCAAAATATGGGATTTTTTCCTAGCCTGTTGTGATTGCTCAGCTAACCAACTGGTTAGATTATTCTTTATGATAAAAGTATGAATGATTCCCGGTCATCCCCAAGTACCCCCTTGTATCTGAGCACTTAAGGCCAGGGTTACTGTCCCACTTCCTGTCAGGCCCTCTAAGGACTCCACAGCAGGCTCTCCTGCTTCAGCAACACCCCTCCAAATAATCCAAAACAAAAGTCCCAAAGCATAGTCCATTTGTCATCACCAGTGCATCTAATCAGTTGACACAGCATACCATGCTCCCAGGGCCTCTCTGGTCCTCTCCTAGCCTTCTGCCAGGACAGCCACCCAACCCTGGCACCTGGAGTACAACCCTACTATTCACAGCAGGAACCCCTCTCTGCTGGGAGTTCATCCATCTCAGGGGAACATACCTCACTCCTGTCCTGTTAACCTTTTTCCAGCTCTCCAGCATGTAGATCTCATTGGGTAAACCCCTTTGTTGCACCCTTGCCTTCAGTCTTCTCTGGTCCTTGGTTTCAGCTCTCTAGCTTGAGGAGGTCAGCCAGTAAACACCTCTGCAGCTTTCCCCCAGAGACTGCCTTCCCTATGTGCTTCTTCCTGATCCTTTATAGCTGCATGTGCTGCCTGGTCCCCCTAAGTGGTCAAACTGGAAGCACCTGTACTGGCACAGGAGAGCTGGACATGCTGCTTTTAAAAGGACCAAAAACCTAAGACTACATAGCATATTAAAAACAAAAAAAATCAGCTAACCAAGAAGCTGGTTTAAAAAACAAGCCTTGCATTCTTAAACAGTACTATTTCTCTGTTTACAGTTTGGAGAAGACTGCAGAAGTAAAACATATCCTCCTGCAGGACCAACGTGAGTAAATCAAATTACTAATACACTTTCTACCACATTACAGGAAAAAAAGTTTAAGCTTTTGGCTTGCTCACATGACAGAATCAAATGAAAACATCTCTTCCATAGTTTTGGCCTTGTACTTGGTATAGCAAATTTATAAACTTGTATAAATATGAACTTTGGTACTCGTTTTTCAGATTCAAAGGGACGGTTCCTACTTACATCATAAATCTTGATTTACCTCCCAGCAGAAGATGGGATAATTTGATGAGTGACAAAAAAATAGAGGTATGAAATAAAGCTTTTGCTCTTAAGTTTAGCTTTTAATAACTTTTCATGGAGACTCACAGGGAAGAGTGAGTGGGAAGAATTTACCTTTGAAATATTTAATGACTAATGTTTCTAATTCCAGTCTTCTGTACTTACTGATCTGACTTAAGGTCTTGACCAGGGAAAAAAAAATGGTGGCTTAAGTAAACACTTTCTTCCTACAAAATGTTTATTCTCAAACTAGATCTGACATAATAGAAGGTAAGTTAACTAGTAATTAGAGCACTTTGAAAAGTGGTGTTTGCTGAAGTGGACTTCATTTTTTCTTGTAAACATTTTCTTTAAATCTAAATACATTTATTATGGGGGGAATTGTGCCAGAGTGACAACCTTCTGGGGGCTGAAGGATTCTATCCACAAACACAGGATACAGCGGCGGTAGTCTTAACTTTCCCACAGGATCCAGTCAGTATGCCTCCTTCCTAATGTGGAGAAACTGACTCTGGTGCTGAATGGGTAGGCCCATTCCTCATCACCATACTGTTTTTGGCCCTCCTAACACTGTAAATTAGGGCATCGACTGTGGTTGAGCTTTTTGTGGTGTGGAAAGAGGTCACATTTGGTTCATTCAAGCCATCTAATAAGCCATTGGGTAGGAATAGCTCTTGAACAATATTCAAGTGTTTGGTTTGAACCTAAAGAGAAGAGGAACTGTTTCAAATCTGCCTGTCTCTAAAGTTAGGCTTAAGATTCATATTTAGGCCTCTAATTAGAAGTGGCTTTTTCACCCAGATGTGTTGGACATGAGCTTCTTGCATTGACATCCATGTCATCTGGGGCTGTTCATCACCTCGTAAACTAAGCTAATTCTCTTTTGCCCAAATGTAGGTTTTAGGAACCTATTTTTAAGCTAGATTTGAAAACATTGGCCTATATTTTTTCCCTATATTTTAGACCATGTACTTCCTCTTGATACAAATCTGTGTAGTTGCACCATTTACAATGGGGCTGCATTTGTTATGTGCTCTCAAGTGGAGCAGATTTGAAGCTTTTCTAGTGTATGTACTAGAGATAAGTTTCTTCAAGTAGGGCCCTTAACGTCTTGTGTGAATAAGATAGTGAGTAAGCGTTCTCCAGAATTGGGCTCTTAAGTGGCTGCAGAAATTGGCAATGTTTGTCTCTCATCACTAGCATCAGATTATCATTTTTGCTTTTATCATTTTTCTATATTAAAATGTAAAAGTTATCATGATCTTGAACTCTGTTAACTTAAAATTTTTGCCTTTCTAGTTGAAGACTGTAATTCAGAGTATTAAAAATATAGCAAATGCATTCGTCCCTAGTGGCAAAGTGGTTGAAATAGTGGATACTAAGTTGGTAAGTATCTATCTTCAGTCTGTGGGGTGTTTTACATCAAACTGCATGCCCTAGCCTTCAGAATTCAGTCCTAGAATCCATAGAAATGTAGGGTGGGAAGGAACCTTGAGAGGTCATCCAGTCCAGCCCCCTGCACAGAAACCGGATCAAATACACCTAGACCATCCCTGACAGATGTTTGTCCAACCTGTTATTAAAAACCTCCAGTGATGGGGATTCCTCCCTATGGTTAAAAAGTTTTTTCTTTGCTGTAGATTAAGCCTATTACTTCTCCAGAGACTGACTTCAGATGTGATAGATACTTTATCTTAGTTTATAAAACTTATTTTCTGGAGTTAAATTCTATCTGAAGCCAGATAAATTTTTTCCTCAGTTTAGGATCACAGAAGTCTTCTGTTTGGGGGAATTCTTAAGAATTCAAGAAAGTTTGAACTTTCTTCCTATCCAGCAGGAAAATTCATATGAAATGAAAATGACTTGGTCTCTTTAACAAAACAGACTTATTGCAATGCTGTTTTTTCTGCTGTGCTGTACTCCTTCTTAGTCATTTCCTTTAGTTTATTGCATGTGGCATAAGTGTCTGACCACAATAGCACTTGTGAATTTACCAAATGGTCTTGATCACAGAGTCCATTGTTTTGGACTAACAGAAAAACTGTGGATCCTCCCCTTTAACTACTAGCAGATATATGAAGTATTTGAGAGTAATTCATGTGTGGCAAAACTGAATTGAAAAGTTTTGAGCAGCAGCAATAATATTTGGAGTTAAAAGTACCATTTTACTATGTGCAGTTTTGCAAAGGGTAAAAGGGACAATAGCAAGAGAAATTGCGGATGTGATGGTGTTTGATAAATCTGCTGATTTATATTGTAAGAGACAGGTCTGTACACTGCAATTTCCCTTTTATCCTTTGTACATTTTTAGACCTCAGCTGCTAGACTGACTGAAATTATTATCGTTAAAACTCTTAAAATAAGGAGACCCACATGAAACAGTCCTAGTGATTCTGAAATGCCTTTTATGTGTTGCTCTTAGAAGTTAAATTCTTTGGGTCAAATCTTCAAGCCTGGATCAACCAGGCTTGGTACAGGACCTGAGCAGGGAGCAAGATGACATGGCCACATGTGCTAGCTATGCTCAAAATAGTAGTGTGGATGTTGCAGCATGGGCTAGCCACCCAAGTACAGACCCGGGGGCAGGGGGGGGTGTCAGGCAGGCTTGTACTTGGTCAGTTAATTCATGCCATAACCCAGGCTGCAATGCCCACATTGTTATCTTTGCCATGTTAGCTAAAGTAGAACTAGTGTGTCCTGTCTTCCTGGACTGGGAAGTGCACTTCCAGTTGCAGTGTAGACATAACATTAGACAACTCTGCTTGCCTCATCCTGAAGGCAGCAGGAGGCCAGGTCTGTCCCTACATAATTTACAACAGTCTCATGTCATTGGATTAGAAACCACTGTGGCTACACCCCATCCTACTTCCTCCCACTCCAATTTGCCTCTGTGGTGGGGAATGGGTGGTGTAGGTAGGAATTCCCCTAATCAGCATCACTGAATGGTGCCTGGGACTTGTCTTGGTCTTAACGGTAGCAAGACTATCCTTACCTCTCCATTACTGTCTGTGGTCTCAAATTAACTGGACATTGTGCCCATCTCTAATGTTTGTGTAGAGATTTTAATAAACTAATTTTTATTCTTAAGGTGCTTCCTTGCCTTTCAATTTCTTCCACAAACCCCTCAAATGTTTGCAGAGATATTCAATGTCCAGTTTTACAGAGTCAACCTAGAAAGATGTGACTAAGGAGGAGAGAGCTTCTGTTTAGAGACCAAGATATTGTTCATCTTCAGTTACAATTTAAACAAGTTGTGGGTTTTTTTTGTTTGTCCCCCAGGCTTGGCTGATTTCCACCCTTCCCTACCCTTTCAGTGAAGAGCTCAAAGGGATTGGAAATGCTTCTGGTATTCCTTTGGGTAATTTCAACATTTTATTTCTATGTCTGAATCACTGATTTTTTTCCCTTTAAAATTGCAGTGCATTTATCACATTAGCCTACACTACCTAATTATTCAGTATATAATTGATAATTTAATGAAGCACTTGGATGCTTTAAATGAAAACGTTATCTGTAGGAACATGACAGCAAATGACACTTGAAAGATTGCGACTTGTAACCCTTCTGTCCAGCCGTGCCCTCTCCCTGATGGCCTTGTGAAGCAGATCTGCTGGGAGATATGGAGGCTCTCAACTTAGGACTGTTAGAGTTTGTAGCACTCCTTTGGTGAGAGTTCTTTGCCTTTCCTTACACCCACTCCCAAGGTACCAAGAGAGGCAGGGTAAGATTGTGGGACTTTTCTCTCCAGAAAGGCTGTGTGTAGCTACATGCCATAGTGAAAAGCAGGCTGCATCCATGCTGCAATGTGTAGCTACGTGTGCAAATGAAAGGCATCCCACTGCCAGAGCCACACTGCTAAAAATAGCCTTGTAGACTGGGGAGGTGCTGCTTGGACATGTAGAGAGCCATGTAGGGTACATACCCACAGGGTTCAGGTGTGACTTTAATTGCCCAAGCAATGCCTCACCATCTACACTGCTATTTATACCCGTGCTAGGGGGGCATGCAGCGTATGTACTCTACATGCTGATGTAAGGTGTGTGCAGACTCCCACAGTGGTTCTCTGGGTACTCCATTTTCTCTGCCAGAATCCAGGCAGATGAGGAGAACCACTGATCTGTGCTTTTCCCCCCAACAATCCGGGCAGTGTGCAAGTGCTGTGCTGAAGATTGTGTGATAGCAAGTTGCTGAACAAGGAAAGCTGTATCTTCCGTGTCAGATTTGGGTGGGCACATAGGTGCAAGAGAATCTAGTCCCCATGTTAGTTTAGTTATTAAGATATTGAAGCTCCTTATACCTCATGAGGCTCTGGCCTTTTAAGTGGACTGGCCGTTGACTCAAACCACGAGAGTAAAATTGAAATTCTAGAGAGGTTGTGCTGTAAGATTCTCCTTTCTCCAATAGACTACTTTTCTAATAGCTACTCTTTTTATTGACAGTCTGGCACTTTGAATGCTCTTCCTTTTTTTTTTCCAGGAGAAATTGTTCTGTTTAATATCTTCTATGAAATCTTTACAGTATGCACTTCAATAGTAGCAGAAGACAAATCAGGTAAAGTCTGTTCTTAACCACTTTTATTGTGAATCTTATGGGAGCAATGGCTTTTGTCCTGTGTAAATACTTTTTGGTTGAGCTTTGATAATAGTCCACTAGGAACTCTGCTATTGCTGGTTTCTGTTCCTTGCTCTGTTGCTGTCCAGCTGGATGAAGTGATTTGCTCAAGGTCACTGCTCCCTGCCTCAGTTTTCCCTTCTGGAAAGTAGAGATGATGATGATATTGAACTCTAAAGCACGTTGTGATCTACAAATGAAGAGCTCTATGTACAAGTTACGTACTTTATGTGGAAGGTGCTGAGATACTGCGGTGATGGGCAGCATTTATATAACTCTAAGCCAAATCTTCTTAAGTGGCTGATTCATACCTACTGAACAAAAAAAATATGTATATCACGCCATAGCCGCAGTGTTCTCCGTTGCTGTGTGAGAGGACTGGGTTTCAGGTTTTGTTTTCTTGGTCCATTCTTTCCCCTTCCTAAACTGCACAGGCACTAATATGAGTTGTCGCAAAAGGAGTCTTCCATTTCTCAGCCAAATGGGTGATAGCTTTGAGGGTAAGAGTGAATTCAGTGAACAAATGGCATAAGGATTTCATTTGCTGCTTTTTCACTTCCTGGAAATGAGTTCTGACATTGCATGGTCCCTCTTCCCATAAACATTCAGCGTTTTTTTTACAATGAATAAAACACCTTTCCAACAGAAACAGAGTAGACCATCTACTCATTTAAAACAAAACCCTCAAATAGCAGTGGACTGAAGAAGTAAACTGGAACTGCTTTGTATTCATCATTCCATGGACTCTGGAAAAACTAGTAGCAATCTGTAAACTACTATAACTTTGCCTCTGTTTCAGATTTTCTTGGGTAGTTGAAATGCCTTTCCAAGAAGTGACAGCATTTTTAAAGTTACCTGATTATGTATTCACTCAGGTGTTCTATCATGTTAATTTGATAACATTCCATTTTATTTTTTAAAAAAATTTTAATGGGAAAACTGGGAGAATTGTATTTTAATGCCCAAATAATGTTGGGGATCGGAGTCCATTTTGATATGGAAAACAAAATGAGTGAGACAAGTGTCATTCATTAGAGAAAAAACACAAAGGTTAGAAAACATTAAATTTTAGAAAGGAAAAGCTTTAGAAGCAGGCTTGTTCCAAATATCTTTTTGGCAAAAGTAGCTTATTTGGTCTCTGCAATCATTCTTAATATAAAATGGTCTTCCTTAGCATCCATATTGGTATAGCAAGAACACTCACAACAGCATCCAATTACAAAATCTTATCTGCTATGAGTTCAGCTTGCCTGTTTTTCTTTAGTCAGACAGAGCCTTAACCCCCTAGACATGTCTGTTTTAAAAAGTATATTAAAATAACTTTTCTTCTAAATCCAGGAAAGCTGTACCATGCTAGAAATTTAGATTTTGGACTATTTCTTGGGTAAGTACGTGTGTCTCTGTCCTTTAGAAATCATAGAATGATTCCAAATAAGAGTCCTAAAAGCAACTTAGGCTTGAATGTTACTCTGTTTGCTGTTTTTCGGTACAAGCTATTAATTTAACGTTTACACATTTTCTAACTGTCGCAACTAGTTACTATAGCTAACTCTTCCTGCATATTGCTGGTATAATGAAAAAGACTAGTACAGGCTAAGAGTACAGCTCTCCTAACCTCAAGTAGTAGAATGACCCTTATTCCATACTTAGCAGAAATGGCTGTCTGATTTAAAAAAAAAAAAAAAATCTTGCTCTGCTAGCATGGAAGAACCCCATAGAAGGCACAAGTGACTTTTTCCCCCTCTCACATGCACAAGGGAATGGGCATGAATAGTTGCTGGAAACACTTGCACTCTGTGTGCTCCAAACAATTCAATTAGATTTGGCTAACGGTTATTACCGTACAGGTCACTTGTTTTCTTGAGCTCAGTATTTACTATCTCTGTTCTGTCCAGAGACTGGTATATAATAATGAGTGGACTATCTTCTAATGATCTGGTGTTTGTGTCCATAGAGATTCTATATCATGTTCCCTTCCGCTCACTTTTTTGAATAGTCTGAGCTCCATTGTTTAGCAGTAGTTTTCCTCCCAACTGTCTTTATAGCCAAGAATTTCAGAATTCCATTAATTTTTCCATTACATTTCTGAAATGTCAATTTTATCTAGGTTTTTCTAATACCTCCACAAATTAACCATAACTAGTGTCTTCTCCCTATTTTTACTAGAACTTCTGCCGTTTCGTGAGAGCTTCATTGATCAGTGCTCCTCAGCATCTTTCACATTTTCCCTGACTAATATCAATAACCACCTCAACTCTGGTTATTTTGGCTCTCAACAAAGAGAACCCCCGTGTCTCTTTAATGAATCCTGATAGTATCGCCTTTGCTTTCTTAGTGTCTGTATAAGATAGGTGCATGCCTGAGACTTTAAACTAAAGATGGTGGTCTCCACAATGAGATTTGATCACCCTTTGTCCAAGAGGTATACATATTTGGGGTGCTTTAAAAGTCTCAGTAGCTCCTGGAACTCCAGGTAATATCTCTGCCAAAAGTGGTGCAGTTATGACAGTTGAGATCATTTCAAGACCTCTTACTAATAGAGTTAGGATGGCTGGGTAAGTTTTGTGTAGAGGTCCAGTTTGGCACTGAACAATCGGGTTTGGGCCAGTATTGGGTCTGTAAAACCAAATATTCACCCATAAACTGCATTTTATAAATTTGCTTTTACACTGTCTTCATGCATAGATTAGCTAGAAGTAAGGAATTAAAAGTAATGCTAAATGTGGAGTTTAGAACACTGTTGCATTGGGTGCATTAACTATGCATTAACATTAATGCATAGTTAAATGTTGCAGTCTGTATAATAACATGGGTTAGCAGAGTTCTCAATAATGCACACTTTCCTCCTGTAGGTGGGACATAAAAAATAGTTCCTGGATTATAACTCAGGAACTGAAGCCCTTAGTGGTGACTCTGGACTTCCAGAGAAACAACAAAACAGTATTTAAGTCTACAAACTTTGCAGGATATGTGGGCATGGTGTCTGGAATCAAACCAGTAAGTATTTATTCTTTGTTTGCAACACTACAAAACTTTCTGGCTCAGATTTTCCTTTTTTAGAGCACAATTCACCTTCCTTCCAAGGATCAATTAGGAACAGGTTTGAAACTTGTTCTTTTAGTCACCTTCAAAGTCTGTCTCTCTCTTACACAAGTTATAGCCTCCAAGTTTACTCATAGTTGAGATGGAAATGTAAGCTTCCAAAGAATGGAAGAAGAAGAAAGGATACTTGTTGGAAAATGCCATTGATTTGCACAATTTCATTATAAAAGGAAATTGCCCACATAAAATACTTGAACTTTAAAGCTAGCTTGTGTAGCTAAAGGAAAATTTCTCACACTCAAAATTCAGAATCGTTCAGTCTTGTATCCAACACAGACTTGGCTTTAAGAAAAATTAGACAAGCAGCTTTGTGGACAAGCAAAAAATAAGCGCTGAACTTGGGCAGTGTTCTTAGTGTTGATGTGTTAATCTCTCTTCCTGGCAAATGTAGGCATGTATTTTAAAATTGACTTGTCTTGATTTACAGGCAGCTGAGATCTGGGGTTTATCTAGATTTTAAGCACTGACTATAAATATTCACACCCTGCCTCTCAAACTGGTGGCTTTCCTCTCTACCTCCTCTTTTCCCTGTATTTTACCATCATCTCAGATCTTCTCCACATGCTCTGTCCTACTCTTCTCCTCTACCATTTTAGCCACCAGCATGGTAAAATGAGCTCCAGCAGCAATATAGTGAGAGCTCCACCGTCAGGAGTCTAGGCCTTAGCTATTGAGTTCCCTTCCCACCCCACTGGAGGAGCTGACTACACAGGAGGGGTTGGTGAAATTGAGTCGCTAATGTGGAGGTTTGGAAGTTTAAAGTGGAAACACCTTGGCAGTTTCATGTTCGACTATAATTTATAAGTGTGGTACTGGTGACCATGCCATGAGCAAGTTTTCAAGCCTGGAACTTTCCTAAGGTCTGGTGTCATTCTGGGAGACTAATCAGGTGGCTAAAAGGGAGGTTGGATACCTTATTGGCAGGAAACAGATGTGATGCTCCTGTAGTGGTCTGAAGGGAGAATGACCCCAGCATTGGATTAGCACAACAGCAGAATCTTCGTGGCTTGCTACAGTAGTCTAC
The DNA here is from genome assembly GCA_033296515.1 of Macrochelys suwanniensis. Lineage (NCBI taxonomy): Eukaryota > Metazoa > Chordata > Testudines > Chelydridae > Macrochelys > Macrochelys suwanniensis. The sequence continues at coordinate 84,038,326 of CM065779.1, forward strand.
AAATCCCAAGATCCATCTCCAGTTCAGCCTTGTTTTACCCACATCTAGATTAGTGAGGGGTTCTGCTGCACGTATGTCTAATTTTGCGATCCCTTTCTCAATGAGTAGCTCCACTGGTCTTCTGGGAATATTCACACGAAGAACAGATTACAGAATCAGGCTATATGTCTACCTTAAAGTACAGTGTTACTCATTGCAGCGTCAGTAACTAGTAAAAGTATCTTTTCCTTCTTTATGAAAGTTAACTAATTTTGTTTACTGTTTCCCAGGGAATTTTCACTCTTACAATGAATGAGCGCTTCAGTCTTGATGGTGGTTACATTGGTGAGTAACAGACTTGTTTCTTGAATATATAGCAAAGTTTTCAAAATTTTAGCAGCACCTGCTAACTTCACACACACACAAAAAAAGACTGACATCAGTGTCAGATGTACAAGACATAGGGAAACAGAAGCTGAGGCTAGGGATTATACTAAGTATGTAGAAACTATAAAAATCAAGGGGAAATAAGGTTTTGTCTCTATGAAGAAAAGCTGTATAACTGGTGACTTCTTTCAGGAATCTTTGAGTGGATTCTTGGGAGGAGAGATGGTATGTGGATGGGCTTCCTCACCAGAACTGTGCTAGAGAATGGTACAAGGTAACATTTTTTCTGCTGATCTTCCAGTGGGTTTGTGTATAGTGGTAGTGCTGTGGGTATTAACATTTAGAGCCCCTTACTCTATTTTTAATCTCTTATGAGAAGCTTGAAAATTAAACAGATCTCTGCTTATTTTGAAAATGTGTGGTAGAGCTTTTTAGAAGCTGGAAAAGTAACCTTTTCCTGGCATGCGCATGTGTGGGTTCTTGACGAGCTCCTTTTTTCTTAAATGAAGCTAAAATTAACAAGACCACTTCCAACTGTCGAGTGACATATGACAAAACCTCTTCAGACACTAGCATAAGTTAGGATGTTGTCATGATATTGGGGGGGGGGTGGGGGAAACGCTGTGTTTCTCTGCAACCCACTAGGGGGAGTGCAACACACTTCAAGTGGGTTATAAAAAGTTCCCATTTGTCTTAACAATTAAAAGAAAACTATCCAGGAGACTTCTCCCAGCAAACTATAGGCTTTTTTAATAGCAAATCAGATTGTAAACATGAGCAGTTTGCTATTGGGAATTTTTACTTATACAAACTCAGTATTGTTACTTTAATAGAACTACATAAAGTTTACTTATTGAATAAGAGTCTGATATAATGGAAAATACTTTTTTGAGCATCAATATTTGGGTATTCATATGGCTTAAAGCACAAAAGTCTTGTTGAACTAAACTTTTTCTCTAATGCATTGTTTAGTTATCAAGAAGCAAAGGACCAGCTGGTTAAAACAAGACTACTGGCTCCAGCTTACTTCATACTGGGAGGAAACAAATCTGGAGAGGGCTGTGTGATCACTCGTAGCAGACAAGCTGCCTTGGATATCTGGGAGTAAGTACACTTAAGAGCAAGACAAATTCCATTGACATAGCATAGGTGTGCCTATCTTTTTTTTTCCTTAAAAGAGCAAGTTAAATCTAGTATCTGATTTATTAGCATGTTTTAAAGCTTTTAATCCAAAAAGCAGTGTTTTGATATAGGATCTTGCTTATTCAGGAAAAAGTGCTTTTATAATCTTAAAAGGCTATTTCACTAATCTGCTCAGGAATCAAATTCTTTAACTAGTGCTGTCAGTGAAGTACAGATGTGGTTAGCATAGGGGGAAATGTGTATCTGTGGAGTATATAACCAGAAAATGAACACACATTTACATCTCTTTTCAAGCCTTGATGCAAATGGGGGCACATGGTATGTGTTGGAAACAAACTATGATCGTTGGAAGACTCCCCTTGTCTTGGATGACCGTAGAACACCTGCAATGAAGTGCATGAACCAGACAAAGCAAGAGGTAAATATTTTAAAGTAACTTAATTTAGTATTTTGAAATTATCTGAACTCAAGCCACCTCATAGTGAGGGTCTGCACTAACCATGACAGTTCAGGGCATTAGCTTGGTAACAGGAACAACTAAGGCTTTGTGATGCAAATTTGCCTACATGATGTATGTATAATAAAGCTCAGCTGGCTGCTGCTAGGTTTAATGGGAGGCTTCTTCCTGGGATAGCCTGAGGCTCTCACTGCTTTGCATTTTTAAACTCAAATTTCTTCTGCAGTACAAGCAGGTTGGGGTACAACTGATAATATAAAAACACTTCCTAAACAATATATAGGGATTGCTTCATCCATGACCAAAATACTACAGCTGCCTTTACAGGTGCCAAATGCTACAAAACTGCCCTACCTACAGCAAAGCCTGGCCTGCCAATCTCTAGTGCCTGCGTATCTTCTGTCTGGAGGATGGTTGGCAAGTTATGTATTCTTTCAGTCTGCTTTAACTTTATAGCTTAAGTAATCAGCAAGATGATAGCAAGATTATGCTGAGAACAGTGACCTATGTAATTTGTATGTAAACGTGAGCTAATATAAACCTAGCTAATTGCAATCTACTCATCTATTTCAGAACATCTCCCTACCAGCCATCTATGATGTTCTCTCCACAAAGCCTATCTTAAATAAGGTAACCATTTTTTCACATTTCTTGCAATGGAGGTGTATTTCCGCAAGGTGGGTACATCATTGAATCTGGCCTAAAGTGGAGTTTCACCTACTTATGGCTAGGGCTAAATTTTACCGATTGTCTGTATATTTTGGTAGAAACTTGAAACAAAAATAAAAACAAACGAAAAAATTATTCTTGGTCTTGAATGTAAAAGAATAACCAGCAAGACATCCACTGAAACATCAGTGAGAATGCAATGATCATGCTAGTTTGTTAGAGGATGTGCAGCAAATCCAACTTGTTCAGAAAAGGATGATCACATCATTTCTAATAGCAGTAAAATTACACAAGCAGGGGAAAGCACTGACATGAGATTCCTAAGAAACTTCCTTCAGAATATGTTGGAGGCAAAGTTCTCTGGCACTTCACAAAATGTATATGAAATCATTTAAACTCTATCTGTAAATAGAGGCAAAAACACTTAGCATGAGATTTGGATGAGGTCAGATTCACTGTTACCCATGAATGTAGAGTTTAAAATATCCAAGGGATAAATCTGGTCCAGTCTGTTTACAAATTGTGACTCGTCTCACTCACACACACACACACACACACACACACACACACACACACACACACACACACACACACACACACACACACACACACACACACACACACACACACACACACACACACACACACACACACACACACACACACACACACACACACACACACACACACACACACACACACACACCCCTTATCTTCCTTAGTGCCAGGAGCAAGGAATCTAATGTCAAGGAGCACAGATCCAGGGATGAAAAATGTTCTTTTTTTTTTGTAGGGATTATACATTTTAGGATAATGTCTCCTCTTTATAAATACAGATTCAAAAACATTTCAGTTCTGGGCCTTCATTAAGGATCAGTACAAAACTGGTTAACGATCCACATAACTTAGACTTAATTCTTTTAAAACTTTTGGGTTGCAGCTCAAGGTGCTACTTCCCACCATGCCTAAAGTCTCACTTAACACATAGAATGGCACTTGTCGGTTCTTCAATGGGATTAGGATTAAGTCTAGTTATATCTGATCATAGTGGCTAGACTAGGTTTTTTTACCTCTGTGGATGGCAAGAACAATCTTCATATTCTTGCTCTTACAGCATACAATGTAATGTTTTACTAAAAACAAACCTCATAATATACACAGCTAGAAATATTGGAAGCTAAAAGCCAAATAGTTCTCATACTATCTGAAATAAGTAAAATGTGAATCACAGGGGGGATAAAATGAGTTTCCTTTCTCTTGCTAGCTGACTGTGTGCACAACACTGATGGAGGTTTCGGAAGGCCGTTCAGAAAGTTATCTGCGGGAGTGCATAGGTTCCTGTAGTCCATGGTAATCCTTCACTCGTCTGGGATGAGCTCTGCCTGTTGGAATTGGATGCCCTTCAATAAACTGTACCTCTGGAAAGGGGCTCTTCAACCTACACATTTTTCATCAGATCTTTGATAGCTATTTGCATATAGCTATCAATCAATGAGCTAAGAATAGATCCAATGTAGGACAGGTCATCCATCTGCTTCTTTAACTGACAGTTCAGACAACTGTGTACTAGTGTTCTTTTGTTTCTACTTCCAAGTATCTTTTCTGTAGGTGTAATACAACAATCGCCTATTGGTCCCTGCTAACTTTTGTTACCGCAATTGTTCACTATCAGAGTAATCTAAAAAATTAAGATACTTTTAAACTACAAAATTGCATTAGTGTGGCACCCTCTCCCTGTATGAGAGAACTAGAAATGGTGTAAAAAAGGCAGTTGATTAAATGAGTTCTGCTACTCTTCCTTTTCACAATAACAAATTAAGAGTTATATAGTTGTTGTCTGGAAGAATGTTTAATGCTGCTAGTCCAGTATTAAGGATGTATTTCTAAAATGTCTGTGTAAAGTAACCTACCCATGAAGTAGCTCCTATTACAATAAACAAGCTGTTGGGAATGTCTTGTGTTAGAGCTGGGACAGAAGTGGCCTTTGGTGTTTGGGAGTTTTTTAGCCACATTATGTCCTTGGCATGACATTTGCACTCTAACAAAATAACTAACATTTCAAAACTTTTATTAATACTACTCAGATATTCTCTAGGAATCTCATCTACTTGTTGACATCCAAAGTGCCTATGCATGAGTCACTTGTGCACAAGACACCTATGTACACATATGTAATGTAACTTAGTTTGTCACTTGCAATGAAAATAGGACATTGCAAACAACTTACATAAAGTAGAGAAATTATCCTGTGAGGAACACCAATTAAATTAACAGATAAATCCATAATGTAAAGCTGTACAGAGAAAGAGGGTGTACTATAAATAGGAAGTCTTTGAAAGACCAGTAATGTTGGTTCTATTTCTCAGTTGTTAAAAAGATCCTTACACGACAAAGGAAATATAGAAACCAGAACTAGTAAATTGGGACAATACTCAAACTGTAAGGAGAAGTTTTAAGATGCTTACTAGAGCTGAGTGAATGATTCTCTCCCCCCCCCCCCCCCCCCCCCCCGGGTTCCTGGGCGGAACTGAAAAATCCCCAGTTTGTTTCAAAGTGAAACTTTTTTTTGTTCTTGTTTCTCTACTTTAAGCAACTTGTTTTGGTGGGGTTTTTTCCTTTGTTTCAGAATGGATTTTAGTGTTTCACCCTCTAAGTAAATAGCTACTTCTGAACAAAAACACAATTTGAAATGAAAAGCCAAAATATTTAATTTCAAAATGGTCAAACAGTTTTAACTTAAAACTGAAGTAGTGTACACACATTATTAACTTGTGCTCTATATACTTGGATCACATTGGAGGCTTTTCCCCACCCACCTGATGTGATCTCAGAAATTTCAGAGAACCTCGTCTCACACAGAAATGGAAGTTCTGAATGTTGATTTTAATTTTGGGGGGACTATTGATATTGCAACAGTTAATAAAGATGAAGACCATCTATACCAAACTGTTAAGTGATTACTGCTATAATAACTTTCTGGCATCTATTCTCAAACTATAAAACAAATTGGGTTTAAACAGTTTTTCAGCAGGTGGCAGGATATATTTATTAAAATGGTTTAGGGGACTACTCAGTAGGTTTTAATTGCATCTAAATAGAGGCAAGGTTGGGTTAACATATAAAGTGCTGACTGTCATTTCAGGGATTTTTTTTTTTTTAAACCAGTGTCCTATTTAAACAGTGTGAAAGGGAATGTGTATACAAATGTAGGAAAGAATGGACAGAAGTATTCTAATGGTGTGGGAAGACCAATGTTGTGGTCAGTGGCCAAAAATATTCCTAAAAAGTGGGGTTTAAATTTTAGTCTTCACTGTAGTGCTTAATTTAATTTAAAGCAGACAACAGAACTAAATTCACTCCCCATTTTGAAATATTAACTGGACTCAGACAGTTACATGCAACTTATCCTAACTTCATTCATTTGCAAAGTCCTGTAAAGAAGAAAAATCAGTAACTCCACACTGAATATTAAATAGGTCATGAGCTTAGTATGTAACAGTTATGAAAGTCTCATGTGATGCATGTGATTACAGTGAGCAGATGCATACAGTTGCAAACTCTTCCCATTAAAATTATTTTTCCACAAACTCAGATTTCTGAAACATCCGCCTTTTGGAGTTTGAACTGCTATTTGTTGTGTGCTTAAGGAACATTCCTTTGGAAAGGATGGATTAAGTGCCTTCAGCAATTTTCATGCATTCAGAAAAGAAACATTTTCTACTTTAATAATTCCAACCACTTTTTAAAAAACTTGTCAAATGTTAAAGAATCCATCCCAATCAGTTTGCTAAAACCATACCTTATTATGACATTTTTGATTATACCCCCACCCCCTTCTCCCAGACCACTATCCCTACACTCCCCCATGTGCTCCTACAGGAGGCTGGAACCTGCCTTAGGAGTCTGTCACAGGGACCTCTTAACCAGCCAGCCTATCTTTACTAAAATAAAGTCACAGGTGATTATTATTTACTGAGGGTTAAATAAAAAAAGTAGTCATCCTTCCCTAAACTGCAAAGGGGTATGCCCAAAACCTTTAATTTGTGTGTAAAGAGCAGCTAAAACCACTGGTCCAATTCAATCCAGTTTTGCAAATAGTTTCGGTACCCCCAAAAGATGCATTTTTTTGGCAAATTTGTGTGCTGAAAAACTTTGCCTTGTGCTAATGCTTAAACATGTAATATGCGTGTAAGACCAAGCATCCATTTACATACAGAATTATCCTGCATGACTGGCACTGGGAAATTTTACATAACTGTAAAGTTGATTACTTGCATTGCAGGGTTCCAAGGAGTGAATTAATAAAACTTTCTGATGTGTGGAGTATTTGTCATTGATTACACCTGGGATTAGTGCCTACTATCCTCCACCTCTGTGCATTAAGCATGTAGGACCAAGTGTGTTTTTTTACTTATACCCACAGCCTCTTAAATTTATGTTGTAGTGTTTTATGGTGAACATGTGAGCAACCACAAAGCTGAACAGTTCATGCCTATGGTATGTGCAAAGTGACATTCATCTGTCCCTTCCTGGTGGTATAAAATTATTTTTTCCTACTATCTGGATAAATCAAAGGGTCAGCCAGTGCATCAGGTATCCTACCAGCTTTGAGCCTGTCACAAAATCACTTTTGCCTGAGGCATTAAAATAAAATATAGTAACATGAAGAGACAAATTAAAACAGCTACATTAAACATTTTAAATTAGTCACCAAGTCAGCAATAATGCTGAATATGTGGCACCTGTGTAATTTTCTTTTTCAGCTTCTCCTCAAATGAAAAATTAGGCATACATTTTTCAGTGAGAGTAATTAGCCATGGGAACAATTTACCAAGGTTGTGGTCGATTCTCCATCACTGGCCATTTTTTAAATAAAGATCAGATGTTTTACTAAAAGATATGCTCTGGGAATTATATTAAGGAAGTTCTAGGGCCTGTTTTGTTCAGGAGGTTGGACTAGATCAAAATAGTCCCTTCTGGCCTTGGAATCTGGGGAGGGGAAGTAGCTACATAAAATGGCATGCACAGCCTTCCCTTCATAGTAATAAATAAAAATCTAGTAATTGTGTTCCATTTAGCAATCTGGAAAGTCAAGAGGGAAGATCTTATGTGTGTTGGAAAATAAAGTTAACTCTTATTACAAACATCCGTGCAGAACTTAGCAGTAAGTGTCCATTGAGTTAACTGTGCAACAGCACTGTAGGGGACAAATTAGTTTCCATTTTGCCATTGCATAGATTTAATAATGAATCTTATTTACAATATTTAATATATATGCATTAGAAAATTGATTCTTTTTAAAACACAAGTATGAAAAGAATGGTGGCTTTTTAAAAATTGGCCTTTGTCATCACCCTCCAGCAAACTGGGTTACAAGTTGGTGGGAGAGTGAAATGCCATGAATCCCTCAGCCGCACAGTAACCAACAAAATTGATTCCCTCTTACAGAGAACCTTTCACTTGAGGATACCAAAGCACTTTATAAATTTAAACCTCAGCCTGTAATGAAGTAAATCTCATACCCAGTTTACAGTTAGACAAAGTGTGACATGCACATTTAGGGTCACCTAGGTAAGTTACTGAGAGCGGGGAGGGCAGGAATGAGAATAGGACTCAAGACTCCTAGGCCCTGGTCCCTGAGCTAAACATGGGTGTTACCCTAGGAGTTGATGCCAATTAAATTACTGACAAATTTGTCTGACAAAGGGTAAGCAAGGTTGTGGCCCTAAAGGAATTGTTAGGTTTTCCCAGGGGGCTTGTCTCTGACCCGCAGAGGGCTCCTCAGAGCAACCTAGACTTGTTGACCCCAAAAAGGACACAGATACCACCTTCCTTCAAGGATTGACACAAGCAGAAATTCTTCAGAAACAAATATTAAAAAAAAAAAAAAACAGGAAGTTACAGGAAATTTAGTAAAGAAAGAATACATAGAATATAAAACAGAATAGAATTACATTCAAATACACAGCACACAGACTATATAACGTATAGCAATGTAATCATTCCCTTAATACTAACAGTCACATTTAGCATGTAACACTAACAATTATTTAATACCTAACAACTGTCTACATTAATATTTACACGTTCTGTGAGGGCTGATCATAGGACGGGAAGGGACCTCAAGACGTCACAGTCCAGTCCCCTTCACTCAAGGCAAGACTAAGTATTATCTAGACCATCCCTGACAGGTGTTTATCAAACCTGCTCTTAAATCTCTAATAATGGAGATTCCACAACCTTCCTAGGCAATTTATTGCAGTGCTTAGCCACCCTGACAGGAAGTTTTTCCACTTTTGCTGCAATTTAAGCCCGTTGCCCGTCCTGAGGTGAAGGATTCTTGAAAACTATTATGTACCCCCCCCCCCCTTCAGGATTGTGTCAGGATGGGAAATCTCATTCAGACATAGGCATCCAGCTTTATTAATAGATGCACCCATTCATTCCTTAATAATAGATGGTGAATTACACTTACTTCTATTATTCCCTCAGTATCTCTTGAACCCTCAAGGTCCTTCTGCTCTGTCTCAGTGCTGTTCCTCTCAGATGGTACAGGACACCAGCGCTGATTAGGGCAGGCAACTGAGGGAGTGATGGTGGCCCGCCAGCAGAAATTGCTGCTGGCGGAGGCTGCTGGCTTGGTTGCTAGAGCAACCGTTGCCAGGGCAACCTCAGGATTCTCTTGCTGCTGTTGCAACTGCTGCTTTTTGAGGCTTTTCACAAGCAGTATCTTTCTGGAACCCCAAAGCAACCCCCTGCCAAACCCTCACAAGACTCCACCCAAAATCTAGCTAGTTTTGCTTGCTGCAGCTTTGGAACCCCAAAGTAACCCCCACCCAAAACTTCACAAGTGTCTACCCAAAGCTGCGTAGGGACCCTCTTCCCAGGTATAAGGCTTGCAGCTTCTGTTCTTCTTGAAGGTCTCAAACCCCTATAAGTTCAGCCTTGCTGGCTGTCGCCCTTATATACACTTTCCAGCCTACCCTGCTCATCTCTGATTGGTTGCCTTTCAGTGGCATGATATTTTCTCAGTCTCTGATTTGTTGCTCTTTCAGTGGGGTGACATTCTCTTAGCCAATCAGCTACCTGCTTTCTAACTCACATGTACCTACATGTGACTGCTCCTCCCAGATGCCATATTGAGTTCCCTATATCTGCCATTTTGGTCCCCATATTGGATTTTCTAAATTTAAATTATTAATTTTTACTTATTTGAAGCCTTAATTTTAAAACTAATTACTATTTTATGCACACTAAAGTGTCCTGATAGCGTCACCACTCTTTTTATGTCCAATTGAGAAAAAAATTACAAACTTAAACCCCCTTCCAAGGTTTTTCTGCAAGCCTTTATTCAGAACATTCAAGGCAAAAATCTCTCTCTACACTGGTAGTCCCCACTTGAGCCTAGGGTAAGATAAGTATCCAACTACTTAACTCAATTGACCTGAACAAAAGCAGTGAGAGAGTTTCTTTAATGCTGTACCTAATCAAAAAAATGTTAACAAGTTAATCTGATTGTAAACAAGTTTGATTTGAGTTTCATCTTTAACCTGTTTTTACCAAGACTTGAGCATAGTGGAGTAAGGTGTCTTTATTCCCACATGGACATAAACATACCTGACTAATGGTGCAGTTCTATGGCTCACATGAACCACTTTACCTAAACAAAGGTAATCAAATGTTATATTTCATGGCATTAAAAAACAAATTTTATCCTACTCCATAATCCACACCCTAATTCAGGAGTTGGTACCATTAAGGTAATTAGGACTACTTGTGGAGTAAGGTAGTAATCAATGTGAAAGAGGAAGGCAAAAATCTGTCCCTAAATTAGCCTGTCCTTCAAAAAAACCAACAAAAAAAACCTTGCCATCCTATCATCATCAGTAGTGAATGCAATTGATTTACAATATTATGCATAAAGGAGGACAGTATTTCTTTGTGTGTGCCCTAAATTGCTCTAGCAGCTCTCTTAGTTTTACCAAGTGTCCCCTTAATAAGTAATATGAACTTCGCGTGTCTCTTGTTTAAAATAGCCTGGATTTGTTGACTTTCAAGGTATGCTGCAGGACTCATTTGTTTCACCTACCTTTCAAAGAGAGCCAGGAGGATTGAGGTATAGGCTGATGTATGATTTGAATTTTGTATTTAATTCCAGGCTACTACTTCTTACAAGGGGCAAGCTGCCTGAATTTCATTTTTGGTTTTGTAATTTTAGACAACTGGCAGGGTGGTCAAAGTCTATGGATGGGTGGCCTTTTTGTTATGTTGCATAAAAGAAATGTCAATAAAGCAAGGGTCCAGTGGGAAAAGTAGTGTGTGTTGATATAACTGAATACTGTCATAATACATGTGGACAAAGGATCTAATTAAGGTTGCACAGGCATCCTTATGTAACCCTTCTGCCAGGATGAGTTGACAGCAGCAAGGGCCAGGTTCAGTACATAGGGGTTCCCTTCTCAACAATGCAATGCAAAACCGGCTCAAGCCCCCACCCAGTAACCTGGGAAAATCTTATACACACCCCTGGGCGCCTCAAAGAGGCAATACTTCCCCTCTCGCAAGCACAGAGCCTCAGTGTAACAGAAATCTTTAATAGCAGCAGGTAAACGATACCAGCCTTAAATTGGGAAAACACCGCAACTAGGATCTATAAGCCAAACTGTGAGCAAGACCCACCCCAGCCAATTGGGCCGTGCCCTGTCCCTTGGGTTCTTGAGTCCAGCAACCCAAACGTCACCCAAAGTCCCCAAAAGTCCACGAACCCAAAAGTCCAGTCCCAGAGTTCAAAAGTTCATCTGCAGGGTGCTACATGCCACCCGCCTGAGCAGCAATGGGAAGGGGCGGGGGGTAAGGGGCACCTTACGTGGCGTGAAGATGATTGCCTCACCCCTCCGTGGGGCTTCACTCTGCTCCGCCAGCCGTCTCACTGGCCGCTCTGCTCCGCCAGCTGTCCCGCAAGCCGCTACCGCTGTCCCCACGAACTGCTCTGTCCCACCAACAGCGCCACTCCACCAGCCGTCCTGCAAGCTGCTCCAACTGCAACCACGAACTGCTCCGCTCTGCCAGCAGCACCACTCCGACTGTCCTCACGAACTGCTCTGCTTTGCCAGCAGCACCACACCATCAGCTGTCTTGCCAACTGCTCCACCAGTCACTTATCTTCAGGCTCCCCCACTACTTAACACAGTGCTCAGTGATTTCAGCTTAGTGATTTCAGCTCATAAGGCTGTTAGCACTTTAGTGATTTCAGCTTGTAGTTTAGGGGAGCCCTAGTGCTCAGTTGCACTATTAGCCCAGAGTGATTTCAATTCAGCAGTCTGAAACCAGACTCTCAAGGAACTCAACATTAGCTCTGATATTCCACAGTGGAGAGAGGCAGAGATGCTGCAATTGGTGTCTCAGACCCTCACAAGGGTCCTACACCACCAGGTATTACGCTTGATCTTGGCCAAGAAGCAATCCCCTGTCCCCAGCCTCTCTCAAGTCACTGGGCTTTGGAACCCATGTCCCTTGGCTGGCGAGTGTTGTTTAGTTAATGGCAAGTTCCCCTTTAACATGACAAAAGGCCAAGTACAGTTCCACTGGCCATGATTTACATAAGCAGTATAACAGTTTATTCTTCCTGCCCCAATAACAGAAATTCCTGCCCCGATACAGAAAACTGAGGATCCTACAGCAGCCCAAAATGCCCATTTGGGCCACTATGGTTCGTACCAGGTAGGGTGGGTGTGCCTATGCAAATTGGATCAGCCCCTGGAGTGCTTTGCCATGACTCACCACCAGATGTCAGGGTGGAGCTCATCCTGACTCTGCTTACACTTAATTTTGGCATTTCCTTACATTTGAGTGCTTGACTTTGCAACCTTAATATTCATCTAATTTAGGTTTCTATGTACTTTCCTAAGTTAAAAAAAGGTAAAAATTTGTTCCATGTGATGATGATTTTGTTTTTTCATACTGACCCTTGATATGGAGCATCATCAGGGTTGGAGTCTTTAAATCCACAGCACATATCCATTATGATATAGTCTTTAACTACATGATCACATACTATTTTTTCCACCAGACTTGTGCCTCATTCAGTGCACAGGCTGGATGCTGAGCAGCTATTCAATATTATGTTTTCTCCTCATTGTTTAATATGTAGCCCCAGCTTTATTTACTGTAGATAGGATTATTCTGCAGATAGGATAGATAGATTATTCTGCAGATAGGATTATTAATGTCTTCATGGGCTTTTTTCCTTTGGTATTTGATTTCTTCACAAACACTAACTTATTTTCACAACACCCCTGTAAGATGAGTAGGGAATATCCCTGTTTTACAGATGGGGAACCAAGGCACACTGATTAAAGTAAAAAATATTCCCTAATGTTGGGGTGCCCAATTGAAGACACTTAGGACCTGATTTTTCAGAATACTTAGCATTATGTAGCACTTTATACACTCAAAGCACAGCTCCCCTTGCCTTCAGTTGCAGCTGTCAGTGCTCAGTACTTCTGCAAATCAAAACCCAAAATATCAAGTTGAACACCCAGAAAATTAGGAACACACTATTTTAGTGGCCATCCATGAAAAACCTGGTTTATGTGACCTACCCAGAATCATACAGGAACGCTGATACAGGCAGGGGTAGAATCAGATTCACAAGGGCAGCATTCAGCTGCAAAACCATGAGACCTTCCTTTCTCTTCGTGCAATTCCTTGCCTGGTCCACTACACACCTTCCAATTACTGCAAATGAGGCACGGGTCCTACACGCAACACTTTCCTTTACTACACAACTGTTATTCATCCCCAGTACAGGCCTGTGCTGTGCACTAAATGAGGCAGGGGGCCTAAGGAAAACATAATATATGACCATGTAATCAAAGACTATCTTAATGCACATGGCCAAATTATGGTTGCACAGGAAACTTAATTCTGGCATTCTAACTTTCAAATGCTTTGCAAGCATTTCTTTAACATAGTTTTTTGGATGTAATATACAGAGTAGGGCAGCTTCTGTGCTGTGCTTTCTGAGAGATTCAGTACAGAAGTTGCTGCCCAGGGGGAGGTAGGGTTGGGTCAAAAGTTACTTTAAACCACATTTGGTTTACCTTACACTGTGGACACTACTGTAAGTTAGAGCACCCCAGGGACCACTTACACTGGCCTTTTGCCGCACCTGTGCTGGTGTCCAATGTACTATATTTGTCCAACTTCTTGTGGCTCTTCTACAGCTTCAATGTGCCACCAGACAGTGACCAGAATGTGACCCAATGTATTTATTGTTTTGATTAATTGTCTCTCTTTTACTCTCTGCTCTATTCTTCAGTCTCCCTTTATTTGTTTTTCACTCTGTGTCTGCTCCATTTTCCATTCTATATTTTTCATTGGGTATGTCTCCTCTGTAAAATGCAAATGCCATAATTTTCCAGATGAACTTTCAAACCATGCTCAAGTGGATTTGAAGTGAGGCAAAATGCATTTGTCTATCCTGGTCTCTAACTCCTATTGTTCAGTGAGGGTTATATTCCAGAGCATTATGATAGCACGTTAGCATGAAAACAGAACCCCCTGAGTCTTGGCTATGCATTTTGGGAAATTGCGTGCAATCCACACTTTATTTTCCTCTGATTACAGGTCTCACTTTTACTCTCTCTAACTGCAAAGCATAAAGCCAATGAAAAGGGTGATAGGTAAACAAAATAATGTCATATCAAAGTCTCTGCTAACCTCATTGCCTGTGAAATTGCCTGACTGAGCAACCATCTCATCAGTGTTGTGGAGATGAATTGTATCCACCTCTCAACACCAGTTTTATTAATCACAACTTGCTCAGATTTGTGTGATTTCATGCTCCTGAACAATGTTATTTGATGATGAGAGTGCTATAAGCCAGGTAACAATACTACTTATTTTAGAAAGCCAGTTACTGTTTTCTTGTGATCTAGCCCCCTTCTCCCCATTGAGGGACTATTTGAGGATAAGATTGGTGAATGGTTAAAATGCTTTGAAGTTGGAAAGTGCCATATAAGTGCTAGGTATTATTAAGTGTAAAAATTCCCAAGTCTCAGGTTAAACTTGATCTGTACAGTTGTTTGTATCTTCAAAGTGCTGATGCTCATGGCAGTAACATTCTCGCTATTTGGTTTGTTCTAATTTAACCAAAACACAATCAACTGAGTGTATTATATTCCATGTCCTATAATGATTTTTGAGGGGTAAATTCACTGTGTTTACTTGTACAAATATTTTAGAAATCTAAATTCCATTTTTATTTTTGGAATATTGGAGTTGAAATACTGGAGTTATTCTTATCTGTTACATTCCTCTGTTGTACTGGTGTATTCACCAGATATAGATTCACATTTAATGGGGTTAAAAAATGCTGTGACCCTTGCCCCATGATTGAGCATTACATTGTTGCAGAGCTCACTTGATAAACTTAAACTAGTTCTTCTCTCAGTTTCTGGTTTGCAGAACAAACATTTACTGTGGTTTCCAATCTGTGCGTTCCTCTTGGTCCTCATCCCTCCACGTGCTCGGTGCCTTGAACTCTCGCTGAAGCTAGTGAGATTTGCACCATTAATTTTGTTTACAGTGTTGTAGCCATGTTGGTCCCAGGATATGAGAGCGACAAGGCAGGGGAGTTCATATCTTTCATTGGACCAACTTCTCTTGGTGAAAGCTTGTCTCTCTCACCAACAGACGTTGGTCCAATAAAAGATATGACTTCTCCTGCCTTGTCCGTCTCTCCCTGAATTCTGGCACCCAATGTTTCACAGGCCCTTGATCATGCAAGCTGCTCCATTGATTTTAGTGGGGCTCTGCAGGCACACAGGGTGCCCCCATGCCAGGCAGTTTGCAGGAACAGAG
The DNA here is from genome assembly GCA_033296515.1 of Macrochelys suwanniensis. Lineage (NCBI taxonomy): Eukaryota > Metazoa > Chordata > Testudines > Chelydridae > Macrochelys > Macrochelys suwanniensis. The sequence goes on from CM065779.1 coordinate 84,053,825, forward strand.
CCTCAGTGTAGGGGAAAACAGATTTGTGGTGAGGAACTGGCAATATGTATCATGTGAGTGTGGAGCTCTTATGGACAACTTCTAGTCTCCACATACAGGAACAGATATGAGCACATATGTGTAGGAGATGTCTGATGATCAAAGCATGGAACTTGGAGTTAGCCTCTGCAGTATTCTAATCCTGGCTCTGACACTCTCTCTGGCCTTGTCTTAATTTTTCTACCTCAGTTTTCCCATCTATAAATTGGAGATTATATTACCCACTTGCTTCCCTATGTCATGGAGATGTTGTGAGGATTAACTCCTTAATATTTGTGAAGGGCTCCAAAGATGAAAAATACTAGTATACATAAATAGGTTGATGACACATAGGAGTTCCATTCTCTTTTCTGCAGAATATACTCAAACTGCATATATATTTGCATGCTGCTATGGTTATGAAACCTTCTAAATGCAAGTTAAAACAGGTAAGGCTAAGGATCTCTTGTGTAACCAAGTAAAAGGGCTTGGATTTAGTTTATTCACATTGAAAGAGATTTACTATCAGCTTGAGGAAATAGGTAATAGAAATCAGTTTAGTAATTCCACATACCCATTAGTTCTTTTCCACATTGCTAAATTCATTTTGCTGATAGCTTTAATCTTCTACAGCACAGCTAATTTAAAAGGCTACTTTTTGTTTGCAATAACTACCCATAATCATTTCAATTCCTTGTCTGCTCTGGGTGTGTTTGTTTAGCAATAATATTTGCATGGTGTAATTTAAATGTTGATTTCATTCTGGTGCTAGAGAATCACTTTGAGTGTTTCTCCTTCCAGATGGCTATCAGCTGGGACTCATCATTGATAGGCCCAGGAAGAGGGTGGCAAAGAGTTAAGCTTGGGTGAGGGTGGGCTCTGAGTCCTTGGGAAAGGGTTATATCTGCTGCAAAATTAAATCAGAAACTTTCTAGGGAAAGCTGGTCCTGTATGCTCCCAGAGAGGTAATAATGAGGGGTTTAATTCAATTGCAAGGGGTTTGATTGTTTAAGACTTATTAAAGGTTTTGGTGTAATAAGCCCCAGCATTTTAGTATTTCTAAAATGTATAAATTGATCAAACTATCACTGATAAAATTATTATGGGGAAGTTTTTACTTTATTTCTTAATAGCTGTGGTAAGAAATTAACTTTTTAAGCAACTGGCTTCTGAAAATCCTGGCACACATACTGTGTATGATGTCTGTTAACTTGAATTCTGCTTTGATAATTGTCTACCAATTTGATAAGTAACCTTTATGTAAGCCTCCTGTAAGCAAAAAAGCTCTGAGGGTAGTTTCTACATGCTTTATTTGAGGCTTTTCCCTAGGAAGTCAAGCTAGTTAGTATCCTTGCAACTTGATCTAATGGAGTTTGTCTATATTTCTTACCAACACTGGGAAATGATGTCTCCGTACGGAGTGGGAGGGTTCATTCCCACTCCTGTCTATGTGAAGGCTTTGGAGCTGTGGGATGGAACTGCTTTCCAGGTGCAAAGCATCTTGCCTTAATAGAAATTAAATTGGCTTTGCATTTGTTTGGAAATTGAAAGTTCTGTGCAGTGTCTACTAGGCCATTTTAAATAATGCATTAGAGAGAGAGAGAGAGAGAGAGAGCTCCCATTCTGCTGAAACCAAATCTGATTTAACAGTGGTTAGGGCCAAGTCTGAAGAGCAGCATTGCAGATGAACTGCTTTAGAACAAATCTGAGCTATCGAAAGGTTCACAAAACACTTAACATTGTGTAGGCTGTATATGTAATCCACACACCTCCTAGGTACATACACCTCAGTACCTAGTGGTACTGAGACCGCTTAGAGAGAGAGGTTGAGTTTGCACTACAGCCTTAGCTAACAGCCATATGGCCTTTAGTTTATGCTGTAGAGGCTCATGCACTAAGCTCCAGAGGCCCCACATTCGATCCTGCCCACCGATGACTGGGATCTGTTGGTGTTACATATACTAACACTCCTCTTTCTGACAGTTTAATTACGGATGGGAGATCAAGATGTTATTACGGAAGTCCCTGCAGCACTGAAACGGCTGGCCAAATACATGGTGCGTGGTTTCTATGGGGTGGAGTACTCACTGGTCCTTGATGTATTGATCCGATACCCCTGTGTGAAGGAGGATGACTTGTTGCTACTGCTCAAGTATGAACGCAAACAGTTGCGCACTGTCCTCAACACACTCAAGGCAGATAAATTTGTCAAGCTGCGCATGCGGGTTGAAACAGGGCCCAATGGGAAGAGTACAAGGCACAATTACTACTACATCAACTACAAGTTGCTTGTGGACGTGGTGAAGTACAAACTGGACCACGTGCGCCGGAAGATAGAAGCAGATGAGCGGGATTCAACCACAAGGTCCTCCTTCAAGTGTCCGTCTTGCTTCAGCACTTACACAGACCTGGAAGTAAATCAGCTGTTTGACATATTCACAGGTATGCCAGCTAGACTGCTCATCTGCCCTCATCCTTCAGGAAATCGTTGGCAGCATTAAATGTGTCTGCACCTGTGCACATTTCGTAATAGAACCAGGTTGGTTGGGTTTTGTTTTTGGACATTTGGCCTAAAAAAAGTAAAAGGAAATAATTGGGCTTGTAGAATGAGCTGTGGTGAAGAGGAAGGGTATTCTTGTAGCTAAGATACAGTCCTGGGATTCAGATTTTAGTCTCAGCTCTGCTATGGACTTGCTGTTTGACCTTGGCCAACTAGTTTAACCAAGTGTTATGTATCTTTCATTTCCTCGCCTGTAAAGTGCAAGTAAGTTGCCCATTTCACCTGGGTGTTTTGAGGTTAAATTAATTTAATGATTATAAATGCATTAAGATCCTGAGGCAAGATGCCACAAAGTATTAATAAAATAGAATTAAAATTGTTTTAACAAAAAATAACTAATTCTCCTAAGACCAGAGGGGGAGGTATAAGCATCCCCATTCTACAGATAGGGCAACTGAGACATAGCAAGTCAGGAGCTGAGTTGGCATTAAAACTCAAGAGTTTCTGCCTCCTTTTCAAGCCAGCTGAACCAGAAGTTGCATTTCAGATTCACTGGACAAGGCACTGGGAGGTATGGTGCAATGGCAACTTGACACCTACACTATAAACATCTGGGTAGCTGCTAAGGATGAATGAACCAAAAAGAATGAACAAAGCTTGATTTTGAGATTGTAAGGTAGTTTGCAAGGCTGTGCTCTGGCAAAATCCTTCTTGGCTTGTAAACTGAGCAAATTTGATCTGTAACCATTGAAACAATAAACATGGACGCTGCAGATGGTGACACTTTTACAGAGTAGCTTTTCAGAGTAGAACTATACCCTTCAAACAGGTTCCTTGAGTAGAGGTACTGGTTTTCACTGCAGGATTCAGCTAGAAATAGCACCACTGTGTTTAAAAGGACACTTTCAATTTAAACATCAAATCTGCCTGACAATATTTTACCTCTTGTTCCACGTTACATCTAAGATGAATGAACAAGTATAAGATATTAGAGAGGAGAAATTGACTTTACAGAAGATGTTGCCAAATGCACAATTTCTCTTTCCTGTGATAGTCTGTTTGTGTGGATCTTTCACACAACAGGTGTCAAAATCAGAGGCAAATGTGACAGTAAAACTCTCATTGTTCCCCAGGATTCAGAGGCAGGAACAGTATCAGCAACTGCTTTTTAAAGACTTTTTTTTTTTTTTTTTTTTATGAACAGATTTCAAGTTGATTGTGTCACTTTGGGTGACACAACCAGCATAAATGGTTGTAACATGGAACTGAGTTGTTCTTCAAAAGTCTTATTCATTGGGGGAGCAGATTCAGGGATAGCTCAGTGGTTTGAGCATTGGCCTGCTAAACCCAGGGTTGTGAGTTCAATCCTTGAGGGGGCCATTTAGGGATCTGGGGCAAAAATTGGGGATTGGTCCTGCTTTGAGCAGGGGGTTGGACTAGATGATCTCCTAAGGTCCCTTCCAACCCTGGTATTCTATGATTCTATGATTCCTTGGCAAAGATCACTGCTACATTTTTGCATCTTTTACTAACCTGTGAATTTCAAACGGGGGTGATGTTGCAGAGACTTTCCGCTGTACCTACTGCAATGCTGAAGTTGAGGAGGATGCTTCTGCGCTTCCCAAACGAGATGCTCGAACCTTGCTAGCAAAATTTAATGAACAGATTGAACCCATCTTTGCACTACTGCGTGAGACTGAAGATGTTGTTCTACCACATGATTTACTTGAGCCTCAGCCAACGGAAATTCCAGAGCTATCAGAAAGGTATGAAGAGAAATCTCTTCTCAATACACGTCATAACTTTTGGAAACCAAATGTTTTCTGGCTCACTTCTTGCAGAGCGACAGGTATCAGAGTGGTAGCCGTGTTAGTCTGTATCAGCAAAAACAACGAGGAGTCCTTGTGGCACCTCAGAGACTAACAAATTTATTTGGGCATAAGCTTTCGTGGGCTTCATCAGATGCATAGAGTGGAACATACAGTAGAGAGGTATAACTAGATGAAAAGATGGGAGTTGCCTTACCAAGTGGGGGGTCAGTGCTAATGAGCCCCCATTGGGGGTGGGGGGAGTTAGTTTTTGTAGTGACCCATCCGGTCCCAGTCTTTATTCAGGCCTAATTTGATGGTGTCCAGTTTGAAAATTAATTCCAGTTCTGCAGTTTCTCACTGGAGTCTGTTTTTGAAGTTTTTCTGTTGAAGAATTGCCACTTTTAAGTCTGTTATTGAGTGCCCAGGGAGTTTGAAGTGTTCTTCTACTGGTTTTTGAATGTTCTAATTCTTGATGTCAGATTTGTGTCCACTTATTTTGCGTAGAGACTTTCCGGTTTGGCCAATGTACATGGCAGAGGGGCATTGCTGGCACATGATGGCATATATCACGTTGGTTGTTACTCACACCTTCTTGTCAGCTGTTTGAAATGGGCCACCTAGATTACACTGAACTCATTAGCACTATAAAAGTGATTTTTTTCCTCCCTTTTTGTCAACTGTTGAGAATAGCCCACTTCCACGTTAATTGAATTGGCTCTTTAGCACTGACCCCCACTTGGTAAAGCAACTCCCATCTTTTCATATGCTGTATATTTATACCTCTCTACTGTATTTTCCACTCCATGCATCTGATGAAGCGGGTTTTAGCCCACGGAAGTTCACACCCAAATAAATTTTAGTCTCTAAGGTGCCACAAGGACTCCTCATTCTTCCAGAGCATAATTTAAGATAAACTTGTAAATCTTTCTTTCCATATAAGTGGAGGACAGAAAGTGGCCCAAGATGGTGAGGTGAAATCATGCTGACTGGAATCACAAATTTTCTTTCAAAAGGTCATTAAGGCTTATTTTTACATAAACAATTTTAGTTCTGACTCCTGTGCATCTAAACATTGGCACCTTTTCTTCACTGTGCCTTCCTTAAAACTACCAGCCTGCTCATCCTTTTCTGTATCTGCCTAAGATCCTGCTAACTATTTAAAAAATTAGAACTGATAATTTGCTAGGCTCTCCTTCACTTCTTTCCCTCCCTGTCATCTTATCTTATTTTTCATGCCAATCTCTTCCTTCTCCTGTTATCTCCAACCCAGTTATCTGCTCTCTTGATCCTGACACCTTCCATTCCTAACCTTAATCTCCTTCAGTCACCCTCCTGTCTCAATTTCCTTTCCACATTCAAACATTCCCTTGTTTTCCTCTTTTAAAACCCGATTGGATTCACTTTCTCAGAACCCTCCTCTTCCTGCTCCCCTTTGGCCTCTGTTCCTACTACTCTGCACTAAATAGTTTCTAACATTTCCCTCTTCAACTTTTTGCCATGTGGCTTTCGCCAACTTTCCTTCATAGAAACTACTCTCAGGAAAGTCACCAATAACTGTCGCTTGATCAAATTAAGCCCAGTAGCGTAGCCAGGGGTGGAGCAGGGGTAGCAGCCGCTCCCCCACTGAGCAGAAGCAGCGCTTTTTTTTTGCTCCTGACGCCTTTTGCTCCTATGCTGCAGCCAGAGCGGAGCATTTTTTTTTGTTGCTCCCAGTGCCTTTTTTTGCTCCCGGCGCCTTTTTGTAGCTCCGCTCCCCCTGTGCTCTAAACCTGGCTACGCCACTGATTAAGAACCTCCTACCCACCCCCGCCCCGCCCCAATGGCAACATTTCTGATCTCTCTACTCCCTCTGACACGGTATGTCATTCCCATCTCAATTTTGTTCCCCTCACCCACCTTTCTGAAGTCTTTGTGTTGATTCCCATGGTCCTCTACATTTTCCCCCCCTCTATGTTCCATGAATGATTTGTTCCTCATCATTGATACCATTACCAGTGACTCCCAGATCTGCCTTGTTGACAGGTGGGGGGGTTTTGTTTTGTTTTTTAACTTTCCCACTTAAACCCTGTCCTCTCCTCTTTTCTTAATCCTTCCTATTACCTAGCTCACAGCCTTGATGTCATTTTTGATTCTCCTGGGCCTCCTTTCCTGCACTCCCCAGGCCCTCAAGCACATCTTACTGCTTCTTTCTCTACACTTCCAAAGTTCCAGACCCCAAAACTACTCATTGGCAGGCTTGCCTAACACTTCCTCCTTGACTACTGCTATTTACTTCTTACTCATTTTCAAAGTCCTGTCTCCATCCCTATTTCTATCTTCTTGCACCCCTGCCCAGCAACTCCTTTGTCTCCTCTAAACATCGTCATCCTTTCCCAAAGTCTAGACTGGAGTCTCTTTAATGGCACATACGAAGCAAAAAGTTGTTTCAGGGGAGCAAGTTCCATGCATAGGAAAAAAAAAAAAAAGAAGAAACCTAAAATCCTTTTCTGTGCAACATTCTAGTTTCACTGCTCTTCCTGCTCTTTGTCTTGTATTGTGCCTGCGGTTTTTTACCATAACTGCTTAGCGTACAGACATGTTATGTTTGGCATAACTGTAATATATGGCACTCTAAAAACTTCCAATTACTAAATGTGTGTATTTACCCCCAAACTCAAAGATTTTTTTTTTTCACATTGGGAAGTTTCTTGCATCTTAAAAGTTTGTTATATTTCTCTCTATACTAATTTTGGCTACTCTTGTTCTCTTTGCTCTCTACTTTCCTGTGAAAACCATTACATTAATCCTGACAATACACTTGATCCTAAAATCGTTGTATGTAAGAGAGCAGTATGACTGCTCAGAGCTCCAGTATGAAACTGCAGAAAAACCTGAGAGTCTCTGGATTAAATTTAGAAGTGTGAGCAACAAGGGTAATGTCGTGGTGGGAGTCTGCTACAGACCACCAGACCAGGGGGATGAGGTGGACGAGGCTTTCTTCCAGCAACTAACAGAAGTTGCTAGATCACAGGCCCTGGTTCTCATGGGTGACTTTAATCACCCCGATATCTGCTGGGAGAGCAATACAGCGGTGCACAGACAATCCAGGAAGTTTCTGGAAAGTGTAGGGGACAATTTCCTGGTGCAAATGCTGGAGGAACCAACTAGGGGAAAAGCTCTTCTTGACCTGCTGCTCACAAACAGGGAAGAAATAGTAGAGGAAACAATAGTGGATGGGAACCTGGGAGGCAGTGACCATGAGATGGTAGAGTTCAGGATCCTGACACAAGGAAGAAAGGAGAGCAGTAGAACAGAGACCCTGGACTTCAGAAAAGCAGACTTTGACTCCCTCAGGGAACTGATGGGCAAAGTCCCCTGGGAGAATAACATGAGGGGGAAAGGAGTCGAGGAAAGCTGGCTGTATTTTAAAGAATCCTTATTGAGGTTGCAGGAACAAACCATCCCGATGTGTAGAAAGAATAGTAAATATGGCAGGCGACCAGCTTGGCTTAACAGTGAAATCCTTGCTCGTCTTAAACACAAAAAAGCAGCTTACAAGAAGTGGAAGACTGGACAAATGACTAGGGAGGAGTATAAAAATATTGTTCAGGCATGCAGGAGTGAAATTAGGAAGGCCAAATCACACTTGGAGTTGCAGCTAGCCGGAGATGTTAGGAGTAACAAGAAGGGTTTCTTCAGGTATGTGAGCAACAAGAAGAAAGTCAAGGAAAGTATGGGCCCCTTGCTGAATGAGGGAGGGAACCTAGTGACAGAGGATGTGGAGAAAGCTAGTGTACTCAATGGTTTTTTTGCCTCTGTCTTCACAGACAAGGTCCGCTCCCAGGCGGCTGCACTCCGCAGCACGGTATGGGGAGGAGGTGACCAGCCCTCTGTGGAGAAAGAAGTAGTTCGGGACTATTTAGAAAAGCTGGACGAACACAAGTCCATGGGGCCGGATGCACTGCATCCGAGGGTGCTAAAGGAGTTGGCCGATGTGATTGCAGAGCCATTGGCCATTATCTTTGACAAATCATGGCAATCGGGGGAGGTCCCGGATGACTGGAAAAAAGCTAATGTAGTGCCCATCTTTAAAAAAGGGAAGAAGGACGATCCGGGGAACTACAGGCCAGTCAGTCTCACCTCAGTCCCTGGAAAAATCATGGAACAGGTCCTCAAGGAATCAATTCTGAACCACTTAAAGGAGGGGAAAGTGATCAGGAACAGTCAGCATGGATTCACCAAGGGCAAGTCATGCCTGACTAACCTAATTGCCTTCTATGATGAGATAACTGGCTCTGTGGATGAGGGGAAAGCAGTGGATGTGCTATTTCTTGACTTTAGCAAAGCTTTTGATACAGTCTCCCACAGTGTTCTTGCCAGCAAGTTAAGGAAGTATGGGCTGGATGAATGGACGGTAAGGTGGATAGAAAACTGGCTGGATGGTCGTGCTCAACGGGTAGTGATCAATGGCTCCATGTCTAGTTGGCAGCTGGTATCAAGTGGAGTGCCCCAAGGGTCGGTGCTGGGGCCGGTTTTGTTCAATATCTTCATCAACGATCTGGAGGATGGTGTGGACTGCACCCTTAGCAAGTTTGCAGATGACACTAAACTGGGAGGAGTGGTTGATACGCTGGAGGGTAGGGACAGGATACAGAGGGACCTAGACAAATTAGAGGATTGGGCCAAAAGAAATCTGATGAGGTTCAACAAGGACAAGTGCAGAGTCCTGCACTTAGGATGGAAGAATCCCATGCACTGCTACAGACTAGGGACCGAATGGCTGGGCAGCGGTTCTGCAGAAAAGGACCTAGGGGTTACGGTGGACGAAAAGCTGAATATGAGTCAACAGTGTGCCCTTGTTGCCAAGAAGGCTAACGGCATTTTGGGCTGTATAAGTAGGGGCATTTCCAGCAGATCAAGGGACGTGATTATTCCCCTCTATTCGGCACTGGTGAGGCCTCATTTGGAGTACTGTGTCCAGTTTTGGGCCCCACACTACAAGAAGAATGTGGATAAATTGGAAAGAGTCCAGTGGAGGGCAACAAAAATGATTAGGGGGCTGGAGCACATGACTTATGAGGAGAGGCTGAGGGAACTGGGATTGTTTAGCCTGCAGAAGAGAAGAGTGAGGGGGGATTTGATAGCTGCTTTCAACTACCTAAAAGGGGGTTCCAAAGAGGATGGATCTAGACTGTTCTCAGTGGTAGAAGATGACAGAACAAGGAGTAATGGTCTCAAGTTGCAGAGGGGGAGGTTTAGGTTGGATATTAGGAAAAACTTTTTCACTAGTAGGGTGGTGAAGCACTGGAATGGGTTACCTAGGGAGGTGGTGGAATCTCCTTCCTTAGAGGTTTTTAAGGTCAGGCTTGACAAAGCCCTGGCTGGGATGATTTAGTTGGGGATTGGTCCTGCTTTGAGCAGGGGGTTGGACTAGATGACCTCCTGAGGTCCCTTCCAACCCTGAGATTCTATGATTCTATGAAAATGTATTATAGAAAAGGGTATGCAGCTATTAAGGTCTCAGAACCACACACCTTAATTTTATCTCCTTCCCAACCCATGATTATCTCAAGATATGGTGTAGCTGGTCAAACTGAAATTAATCTTGTGTCAGTTTCCCTAATTGAGAGGTGGTGGTGGTGATGTGTTTTTGTGGGTGTGAGTGGGTGGCTTTAAAATACCCTGGGGCTTGGGAGGTGACACCCTGCAAGCAAGAATTACACTTTTTTCCTTCAGCTTTGAACAGAAGGTATGCTCAAGCATCTTGGACTCCAGTATCCATCCTGAGAAGTGGGCCAACAAGAATTCATCTGTCAGTAATATGTATGTTCAAAACTTGGTCATTGATGTCCAAGATTCTGAGCCAAAGAAAAAAGGGAAAGAAAAAGTGACTAAAGAACAGCCTATATGGATGTCACAAAGTACTGTACAAGGAGCATCTTCATATGCAACTGACTCCAATATTGGTAAGACAAAGTTTGAGAACATAACAACCATACATCCAATCTTTTGATATGGCCATCTAGTTAGGAATGTACTGTAATTAATTCTCTCTTTACCCCCACATTAGTAGCTGGTGGATGCTCAGCACTTTTCAAAACTGTCCTCATGTAGGTACCCAAATACAGACTGAAGAACCTTGCTTTAGGCACCAAGTTCTGAAAAATCCCAGTCTTTTTTTAGTAGCCTTATATTTTAAAATATCTTCTTGAACGATGTAGTCTATGTAACAACACATCTAGAGGAGCAGAACTGGGCCCACGTTTTGGGAAGTACAGATGGATATAAGGGCATAGTTACAAGTTAAATACTGGCTATATTTGCACAGAAGTAGAGACTCCACACACAGGCAGAGCTCTACAAGCCGACATATTATGAAAAGGTGTGAAGGGATATTTATATCTGTACAAGTACCTGCGTAGGGAGACTTCTGCTAGTAGAGGGCTCTTTAATCAAGCAGACAAAAGCTTACCAAGATTTAATGTCTGGAAGCTGAAGCTAGATAAATTCAAGCTGGAAATAAGGTGTATTCACACGGTAACTAACCATTTGAACATCTTGCCAAGGAATGAGGTGGATTTTTCATTCCTTGAAGCCTTTAAATCAAGATTGGGTATCTTTCTAAAAGACGCATTATGACCTGTGATATATAGGAGGTAAGATTAGTTGATACTAGTTCCTTCTGGCCTTTACAAATATAAATCTATACAGGGCAAGATTTTTTCAAATGCCAGTAGTGATTCAGCATTTTCGCCTAGACACACTTTCAAGTGTACGAACTTTCAAAAAGTGCTGAGCATTCCCCTTTGAAAACTGGGCCCTTTTTGGGCACCAAGTTTGAGACACCTTATTCACTGGTCACTTATGAAAATGCTGGCCTCAGATTCCAATAGTTGAACATGAGGTTTGGATTAGATTTATGAACAAAGATCTGAAGGTTTAACGGAATATTCTGTACATAAGGCTGGGGGTCCAGTGTACTGATAAGCAGGAAACAAGTATTAACCACAGAACAAACTATTAAAGTAGGTCAGTTTAATCAAATATGATCTTCAGAATTTTTCAGTAGAGGAGTAACAGTTATACAAAGTGCCAGATGCAACTACAAAAAATATCTTCAGTGGCTCAATGCTTCTTCTGTAACTTAAATAAGAAGCTATATTTCAAACACAAATCTAATTTTATTTCCTAACTGATACATCTGGTGCTGAATTACAGAAGCAGCCAGGGTGCCATGTCTAGAAAACCATTGAAATAGGTATGCTCAATATCAGATACAATAACTACAGCTGAGATGGCTCTATCCATATTTTAAAGGAGAGCTGAGATGCATTTACTGTCCATCTCTCTCCATGCCATTTTAATATACTTCATATACCCTGCTTATAAATGAACAGGAAAACACTCCTTCCATTCACTTGTGAAAGATGTTTTATAATCCTTTGATTGCAATTGCCAAACTTAAATAGGATTGTTCAAGTGGAAAATTACGGGTCTGTTTACATGTTAATTGCTTGTGGCTTATTTGATGCTCTTTTGTTTTGGGGAACAGAAACGTCCAAAGAAACAGATGACTATGTTAAGGAAGCTGTTACTGATGATGAAGTAATAAGGACTCTTCTCATCCATGAATCTAAGTCTTCCTCTGGCACAGGGCATCCCCCTCCTCTTGCCAAAAACAAACTGCATGAGTCAGAAAGTGACACCAGTGAATCAGAGGAGGAGGCCAAACATGCAAAACCTGTGGTAGTTAAAGCAGCAGGGAGTGACTTGGAACAAGATGAGCAGGAAACATCGGATCCTACAGTAATGGTTGCTGGACAGGCCCACTTATACAGTGAAGTTAGTGACAATCCAGAGCTAGTGTCACTTATGACAGACGAAGAGAGAGAAGTTTACATCAAGGTGGGACAAGAAATGTTCCAGTCTGTTTTTGAGTAAATGCATGAATTAAAAAGCAGTTGTACTGCCCAGGTAAGTTTAAATGTGCTGTGTGAAGATCCTTTTGTAGCTTAACCTACACTAGTTGCTGGGTGAAACAAATGTCAAGTTCAGGATATTTTTGTGAAGGTGGTGTAGTCTAAATCTGCTCCTTGGAGAGCTTGCTATATAATTTTTGCTCATGTTGCTTCTCCAAAGCAACAAAGTGAAGATGTTGCAGATAACCTTGTGTGGTTTCAATCTAGAATATTTAAATTGTTTCCATATAGTTCCTGTTTGTGAAAGTCCTAAATTTTGTTTAATATGCTAAGTATTGTAATGAAAAGACAAAATGTAATGCTTTAATTACTTCAGAAGCAGGAATCATCCGGTCTGATCAATAAATAAATTACAACAGGACACAATTGTCTGAGTGCTAAAATAAATGCCTAAAACTAAGTGACAGTCAAAACCTAAATAGTAAAAGAATCTGACACGAGTGGGCAAACTGCGACCCACGGGCCATTTTTATCTGGCCAGGGTAGCAGGGCTGCAGGCTTGCCGTGAGTTTGAATTGTTAATTTTGTGAGCATTCACGGCCCGCCATGAGGCAGTCAGGGGGTGGGAAGTGGGAGGGGCCAGGCTGTTTGGGGAGGCACAGCCTTCCCTACCTGGCCCTCCATACAGTTTCACACCGATGTGGCCCTCGGGCCAAACAGTTTGCCTACCCCTGATTTAACAGGTCATGTAATCCATCTCCCTGCCAAAGCAATGTTAGATTTATTTCCCTTTCTTGCTAAGTGAGTTAAACTCATCACTGCTGTAACTCCTTCGTACCAATGTGTCCAACAATTCTTCTGGAGTGTATGCTTTTACAGGGGTGGAGTATTACAGGCAAACAGAAAAATCATAAAGGGATTTCCCTGCAACAAATCCCTGCTCCCAGATTTCTCTTTCTAGAGTTAATACTAATACTTGAAATCAAAGCAATGACCAGTCATAACAGCTTGATGGAAAATTCACAAAGAAAATTGTCTGGATTAGCAAGTGGTCTCCCCTCCCCCTACCCCCCCCCCCCAAAAAAAAAACAAAAAAACCCCCCACACAGTTAAGAGATTACCGAGTGCTCTGTAACTGATCCCTTTTGGGATGGGGAGGAATCTAAAAAATAAAATCTCAGGGTAAAGTGTGAGCTGAACTCCTGGAGAAGAGGTGGGTTCCTCCATAGGAAATGATGTCATTCAGAGAGTTCGAGGCCAGAAGGGCCTATTGCAATCATCTAGTCTGACCTCCTGTACGACACAGGCCAGAGAATTTACCTACAATTCCTAGAGCATACGTTAGAAAAAAAATCCAATCTGATTTAAAAATTGCCAGGGATGAAGACTCCACTATGCCCCTTGGTAAACTGTTCCAATGATTAATTATTCTTAATTCCAGTCTGAAGTGCTTTAGCTTCAACTTCCTACCACTGCAGCGTTAGCCTTTGTCTGCTAGATTGAAGAGCCCCATTATTAGTTATTCCCCTGTAAATATTTATAGACTAATCAAGTCATCCATTAGCCTTCTCTTTAAGATCAATAGTGTGTGCTCTTAATCTCTCTCTAAGGCATGTTTTCTAATCCTTTTACTGTTTCTTCTCTGAACCCTTTTCAATTTATCAGTATCCTTTTTGAAGTGTGAGCACCAGAACATGACATATGATTCCAGCAGAGATTGCACCAGCATCAGATACAGAGGAAAAATAACTTACTTAATGAAGATTCCCCTCTTCCTGCATCCCAGGATGGCATTTGCTCTTTTGGCCTGTCACACTGGGAGCTCATGTTCAGTTGATTATCCACCATGACCCCCAACTCTTTTTCAGAGTCAGCTTCCCAGAATAGTCCCCCATCCAGTAGGTTTGTATGGTCTGTTTGTTCCTAGATATGTTTACATTTTAGCTGTATTAAAACATTCTTTGTATGCACCCAGTTTACCAAGTGATCCAGACTGCTCCATCAGTGACAGTTCTATTAATTACTTATCACTTCCCCAACTTGTCAGCAGCAAACATTTTCAGTGATTGTTTTCTTCCATAGCCTTAATAATGTTAAATTGCATGTGTTCAAGAACTGATCCCTGCAGGCCCCCCCGCACCCCCGAGAAACATCAGCTCAGTGATGATTCCGTGTTTACAATTCAAGACGTATCAGTTAGTTAAACGCACTTAACAGCATTCTAGTTTTTTAATCAATGGTGTTCGTTCTTTGGTCATGAAGCTTCAGGCTGCATTGGTGAATCAGAGGTAGAGCTTACATTGTTCTCTGTGTGTGTGTGTACTTTCATAGATTTACCACGTTACTTGTGTTTTGTAACTAGATTATGCTTCAAGCAGTAGTGACAGGCATTGTAATATGCCTTTGGTCCCTAAAGGGCACCTGGCCCATTCCTTTTTGATGTATTTGATTTCCTCTAAGCAATAGTTACCTTTCCTAGGTATGTAATGTTCTTGAGTACCTCTTTGCTCCTGTATCATATTTGGTGATAAAGCCACCAGAACACTGGCTTGAGTCCACTTTCTCCTGTAATCCTGTTTAAAGTGCTATACACCCTTTACATATTATGTAAATGTAATTAAGTTATGCAACTTTAATAATAGGATGATTAGGCTGAGGAGGGAAGGATGAGTTCACAGGATCCATGGACTAGAACTACAGTTGGAAAAGTGAAGCATTGTCATGAGAACTATTTTAGCTTGGTGGAAAACACAGAAGCAGCTCTATAGATACATCTTCTAAGATGCCTCTTACAAAAGGCAATAGCTCTAAGGCTGGGGTCTTTTTGCCATTTCAAATGTTCTGAACACTTGTCAAAATGGGGGACCTCAAAAATATAGAAGATATATCTGGATCAGCCCACAGAGAACATACTGCAGCATTCGGCCTCAAATCATTTTCCTTGAAGAATGAAATGTTGGGAGCCCTCAATGTAACTGATGTGAAAGTGAGTCCTTGAGACATTCTTCCTGAAGGCTAGTTTGTCTGCTCGATTCTTTAATAAACAGCTGAAGTTGGAAGTCTAGACACAAGATGTTTGAGGCCTTGGGCCAGGTGACTACTCACATGTACACCCCAAGCATTGACTGTAGTGCTTTAGGAAGACTTCTGCTGTCTACCAAAGCAGACAGACTTAGACAGCTTAAGAAACAGTGGACGTAGCTCTTTCTATTAATTTTCCCCTTGGTGGTTCAATGCTGTCAGGTGGGCAAATTCAGAGAGTGCCTTGTTCAAGGAACTTTGAAATTCTAAAGAACATCTTAAAGCACTTATCACTATGAAAAGGTAGTGATTTCTCCTACTCTAGCTGTTGTAACTGCAGCAAGGAAGACTGTTTTGACCAATAAATACTGCAACCAATCTTTAGTTCTGTGGCTAAGCGGCATAACCATCTGGCACATTCCCAACCCCATGTTTGAACCATATGTTCAAAGACAGTATCTGCAGGCTTCAAGATTACCACACAGCTTAGTGGTGTCTTTTTGGCTCTGAGCAAAAAGCAAACAATCCTTATCAGTTTAATTTTTGTAGAGACTAGAGAGGCTTGCCCCCTCTGTCCATTTCTCTCTCCGCCCCCCCAAATTGTACAGAAGTTGGGCAGTAGTGAGGAGCAGTTATTAGTGGGTCTGTATTACTCCTCTGTTCTGGACTCAAGTAGCATTGCAGCTGCTGAACTTGTTCCCTCAGTTGGAGAGAATGACTTCCACTATCTAATGATCAGCAAGCAATAAGGAAAGGAACTACTCAACAGATGCAATTACTGGAGTCCCAAAGGCAGGGATGCTTTCTGCACCATGTAGGGAAACAGCCAAAAGAAGATAGAATTAGGATAAAGAGTGATAAACATTTAAGTCAGGTATTTCAAAAGTTACAGTTCTCATAGTTGGTACCAAAAGGCCCTACTGTTGATAAAATACAAGCTATTTTTATGTTTGTCCACAGTTCTATAATGTACTATTAAATTAGTTGATACCTAAACATGAATATTCACTAAGGATTTGGTTAAATAAAAATAACAGTGCTCAATATACCTGAACTAAGAAGTTAGCAACCGAAAGATTGCTGTGTTGATAGCCAGGGAAATCTGTTTAGTTCAAGTATTGACTTGTACTGTCAAGTGTTAACTCTAGGTTTCAAATTAGCATTTTGTAAATAATGTTAGTTAATTATTAATTTTGCTTACTGAATGTGTAATAGTGTTAGTTTCTAAAATCTTGACTGTGTGCTAATATCTGAACTGTTGATGTAAACTGAATACACTTAAGGTTACAAAATCCAAACAGTCTAGAAATGCCAAAGTTCAAAAGTGAGTGAACAGGACACAGCTGGAACAAGGTAAGATTTAGTTTTTACTTGGCTAGCAGGTGCATGTGGAAGAAGCAACTACACAGTTAAAATTGGGGTACAGAGGCAAGGAACAGACACATGTCTTGAACTTAGAGCCCAGTGGTGTGGTGTGTTTTTTTGTTTCGGTTTTTTAAAAAAAGAATAGCTCTGATAGTTTCAAACTTCTGATTTATAGGGGGATCATATTACCTTGGGGGAGGAGAGGGCAATAGGCAAGTCTTTGAGATCATCCTTGGGAACAATGACCAATGCAAGTGTTATTTAAAACAGACTCTTGTAAAGTAGGCAGTTAAAAATGAAATATTAGAAATCTCCCTCAACTCTGTCTTCCCTATGAAATTTGTCACCAGGTGCTATTCAAGTTCACTGTTTTATTAAGTGGCAGTGACTTTGAGGCACTGCCCTTTACACCAGGGAATCAGACACACTCTTGACAAACTAAACACAACTGAATCTAGTCAGTTTAGAAGTGGTTTATGATTATGCCAATTTAGTTTTACAGTCACATTTTCCTATTCCTTAAATTTTGCTTGTTGTGTAGAAGACCTATACACAGGGGGAAAACTGATTATACAAGCGCTCTCAAATGCAGATCAAAGAAACTTCTACTCTGTTACAGTAATTTTAGATGATGAGAGACAATTGTAGGTAAATACATTTTCAGAGCCATTTAAATTGTTTGCAGTGTTTATAGCAATATTGGGCTCACCCTCATTTAAATTGGGTTGTTTTATTTTTTAATCCAGCATCCAGCACATGTGGGAAATAGTAATGATTTCTATCTCCTCTCTGAAAAGTTAATCTACTTAATTTTTATGAGTTCACTTAACTTCTCTGAATTCTACAGATGCTCAAGGAGAGCTAGCCTGAGTATAAATAGCACTGCAGCTGCAGTAGCACAGCTTAGCATATACCCACAGGATTCAGGGAGAGTGTATTCAGCACAGCTAAGTCATACCCGTGCCTCTGCCACCACAGCTACACTACTTATACTCCTGCTAGCTCTTATACATGCTCACACTAGGTTGATATGTGAGTTGGGACTCAGCCCTAGGTCATAGTGCAGATGTAGTCCAAGATGACAAACACCAATCATCTGCATGGGCATATAATGACATAGGACAGCTACACCTATATAGTACTGTACCAGGTGAAGGGGAAAATCAGTGTAGGATTTATTTATTTTTTTGAAAGCTACCCTTCCCCACCACATAGATTGATAGGACAACTAGTTTTCTTAGGCCAGGAAAACTGATAGTCCCCCTTTGAATGGCATACTGTACTCTCTCTACCAATAAGCGTTCAATACAAAGCACTTCATGTTGTGCAGGAGAGCTGGATGCCTTCACACAGCATCATCAGAACTTCTCCACAAACTGTAAAATAAGGGCTCGAAGACTTTACAGACAAGTCCAACCTTTATTTAAAACTACATTTTAAACCATTTTAAAATTACTAAACAAATCACAATGAATAAAAAAGATTAAGACAGAAAAAGAACAGTGCAGTAAGAGTAACTAGAGGATTCAGTTACAGCTGTTTAAACTGCCCTGGGCAGAAGTTAGCATATCTATCCTAAAGGCAATAGTGTGTCAAACTAATTTACATTTTTATACAGATTCAAATTCAGTGAAGTTTGTGCCAATTTTCTATATGCACTGGTATATGTGGAGAGGGGCTAGGAAGGAGTTTCTGGAATTTTTTTCATGCACTTTGAGCTCCAGCAGTTTCTGCAAAACAAAAATTGTACTCATTAATGTCCAGGAACAGTTACTGAATCTCAAATACACGTTTTAACAGCTATATGTTTAAAAGTTTTTCTGAGAACATCTTGACAAAACAAGTCCCTCCTTATTGTTGGACTACACACAGTTTGCACATTGTGTTAGTTGAATAGGTGCAACCCACCATGTGGGCACTCTGATTTCAGATAAAAAGCACCCTAACGCAATTACCAATTTAAGCAAAATTGAAAGAAGGGAGCTCCATCAATTTAACTAGATTGGTTTAGAAACCAATTCAGTGCAACTTGTGTGGAGACCAGCCCTTAGTGCCATTAAATGTGGATCTAACATCTAGGAGGAAAATTGCAATGTCTTGTTCCAACACCAAGTTTTTATAACTGTTTATATACCAGTCACTGTTTCAGGCAGTGACTGCTGCCATTGTACGAGCACCCTTTAATCTGATGTAAACAAACTAAGGATATTGATTCAAGGTTTTAGTACAGGACTTAAGACAAATTTTAAGTTCTATTTTTTCCCTTAAAAGTTAGTTTTGAAAGTCTCTTTAAATTCAGGGCAGAATTAAAAGAATAAATTTGTATGTCATTTAGCTTAACAGTCTATTGGAGTGTACTTGAATTTTTTACATTTCAAAATATGACATTCCAATTTCTATCAAAGTAAGCCAGAAAATATCAGTTTGTAAGTAATTAAGACCCATAATCAGCAAGGTATACCCAGGCTTTTAAAATACCACTTTTTGTTTTTGGGATTTGCATCTTCATATCTTGAACAAAAGAGAGGGTTCAACCTCCCTTCCTTGCTCCTTAAGCATTCCTCTCTTAGGCATCTGAATTACATGTCTAAAAATGCCATCAAGAGATTTCTGGTTACATCAGACTTAGAGGTGACTTAAAAAAAAAAAAAAAAATCAACTACTACACTTGGGTTTTTTCCCGTCATCATTCAACTGGTCTTTCCCCTATTCCTTTTCTCCTATTCAAAGCATAACTAAAGTTTAGCACCTGCATCTCTCCTCGCTGCAGCAGATTTTAAGACTTTACTCTCAGATCTGACCCCAGTCACCTATGAATTAAGGAGTTTTGGATCACATAACGAAAGTGTATTTAACACTGAGGCTACTCCTGGGGGAATTCTGCATCACTGTGCATGCTCAGAATTCATGTCCCCTGCAGATTTCTTTGCTTCTCCGCGGAAAAGTGTCTTCTGATAGGGGAGCAAAGGAAAGCCACACGGCCTTCCCCAGCAGCACAGACAGGTGGTTCAGGCACCTGGAGCAGCCAAAGGAGATGTAAATCACCACCAAGGGAGTGTGAAAGGGTGGGCAGTCATGTGTGAGAGTGAGAGACAGACACACCCTGTCCCTCTCACTCACTATTGCGCTATGCTTGGCATGGAGGAGCAGGGCTTCGGGGTGTGTCTGAGGAGATAGGCGTGGGCGCAGGCTGTCCCCTCAGGCAGAGGAGAACATAGCAACTTCCTGCTTAGTGAATTGTTCCCATTGTCTTTGTGAATTCCCCAGGAGCATAAAACAGGCATAAAAGTTTTAATGCTCCTTTACATGGCCAGAGGGGGGTAAAGGACAGCATGGACTTATAAATATTTAAATAATTAGAACTGGTCTAAATGTTTAGACTGAAAACATTTCTTATCAAAATGTACTCCATGAACTGTTTGCTACTGACCTTTCTGGAGATGGTCAGTAGCCAATATAAATTGTGAGTTTGATTTCCCAGCCCTCATTAGCTCTTCAGTTGCCTATGATGTAACACTAAGAATATGGCTGCATATATTTGTTGACTAATAACTAGAAATAAAGGGTCAAACCTAGCTACATTACTATTAGGCAATGTTTTTGGGGATTTCCTCCAAGGCGCCTCACTCCCATTCTCCAAACACTGTATTGTAGTTTAAATAAATTACTGAAAATTGAAACCAGCGTGATTATATTACAGTATTTTGACAAATAAAATATGGAGAAATTTTATTTTTTTGGTGCAGAATTCCCCCAGGAGTAGCTGATGTATAACTTACAATATCAGATCCTTCCTTACCATTAACTTCAATTAGAAAAGAATTGTTTCTTTAGTCACAGTCAAGAATATCCTGACTGGTAAAAATTACTGGAAGCAGCAGCAGAAAACAGAACATTTATGTCAATACAAATTTTCCAGCATGTCATAATGAAAACTGACACAATCGGAAGATTGAGTTTTCTTGCTTTACTCAGCAATAATCCTGAAGGGTTTAGACCCTAATAAAGCTTAACTCTCCCAAGAAGAGATTCATGAGTTAGGAATTTAAAGAATCTCTCACCAGGTTCTTTCAGTGTTTGAGAGTCTCCAGCTAATTCTTCACTTTGCGTTCCATTACCATCTAGTATTGCATCAGACAAAGTGTTAGTCTGGGCCTCCGCCACCATCTTCTTCATTAGATCTGCCTTGGGAGTGGATAAAACAAATGAGTTTCCAGAGTCATGTATATTTCTTCCCTCCCTGCATTCCCCTAATTTAAAAAACAAGACTCATTTCTGTGATGGGCACTTTTAAGTACAGAAAACCTCAAGCAAAATACCTCTGAATATATTGTGAGTTTAAGGGGCAAGTCTTCAACTCTCACAAAGTCATCTTCATCAGACTTTTGACTTATGTTTCCGGACCCAGCTTCCTGTTGATGACAGAATTTATGACATTTTAAGAAGAAAGTAGAGAGGTGCATGATTCTGTTCTAAGTACAGATACCTCATAACTCTCTTAAAATATAACAACACAAAAAAGAATTAAAGTGCCTGTATGCTCAATTTAACCTACAAACTGAATGAGTCTAGAGAGAAGGCTCAACTTTGAAATGACAAATGTTATATTCAAGAAAGACAATATGGAAACTCAAGTTATACGTACATATTCATTGACTAACACAGGTGACTCTGTATCGGGGCTGCCAGCCATGGAGCTTTCTGGGCTTCCTGTCAAGGATTTGGTTTCTATGCACATTGTTTCTGATATCTGAATTTCATTTACTAGTAATGAAGGGCTTGGCTCTTCTGTTGTTGACACCTTGGTAGCAGTAACAGACTCAGGTGCACTGACTGTTAGAAGTTGCTTATTCTCCAGCATATTGAGATAATGAGGCAAAATAGCAGGCACATCTTGTTCATCTAAAAACACAAAGCATTTTAAACCAGACATGGATTTTGACAATGTAAACGGCTTCTTAATATTTTGTTTAAAAAAAAAACCCCAAAAAACAAAAAAATCTTCAAATGAACAACAAAAGCAAGTTTCCAGCAGACATTAGTCAATTTGTCTTTGACATGAACGGAACAGGAACAGAAATTAATTCTACTGAAACATTTGAGAGGGCAACAGCCTTGTAAACACTTATTGCAAACTAAAATGAACCTAATTAAAAGCCAACATATCAAGTTTCAGATACCACATATTAAATATCTTCCTGAAGTTTATAGGCTAACCTACAGAGATCAATTTTGGCAAAAAACTTGACCAATCTGCCTAGTTTATAGATCAGATGCATAGTAAGCAGTTCAGTATTTCAGGCTTTTTTAAAAAAAGTTATTTCAAAGCATGTATAAGAGGGATACTATAAAGCCATAATTTACAAGAAACTCATCTATCCCAGTAGTTCATTTTAAAATGTTGTCTGTGTAAAAAAAAAAAAAAAAAAAAAAAAAGACATCAAAATTAGAAATTTTAAGTTTAGAAATTAGTGCAATTATTTACTGGTAAATTGCTAAAGTGCAAAACTACACTCATTTTAAGTTGTTTGGTACTAAAACAGAGTAATCCTTAGCAGTGTTTTGGAAAGTTAATCAATCTGCAGTTGTTGTTAAGCCACAGACAGATTTGTTAAGCTTGTTAATTTAAAATTCTGAGGTTTAAATTAGCTTTTTTAATCATCTAAACCTTATATCAAAATAAAATGTAAAATACAATCTGTTGAAGGCAAGGTTAGTATTTTTTATGATGAATCAGCATATCGTGATTAAGTTAGTTTTCTTCCCTACACTGAAGATATTGAGAGAGGGACTTGTGACCCTACTACTACTACTACTATTCCCAGTATCGGGTACAACTTTAGAACAGACTGGTGCATGTAGAAAGAATCTGACATGAATGTTGTTGAAGTTAAAGCACAATTATTATTATGACTGATGGGAACTTAAAGGGCAAATGTACAATATGAGGTGCACATAACTGTCTCCTTTTTTTTAGTCTGTGTATGCTCTTCTTGCATAAAACTTTTAAACAATACAATGTGCAGAATTTCTTAAATGTTTTGCATGACTGCTGAAGCACTACAGAATCCACAGAGATACAGAGCTGTCAATCTATGAGAAGAACATGTGTCAGAGCAGAAAACACAGACTACTGCTAATTGTCTGTAATAGAAAATAAATCTTAGGTGAGATAAGAAGCAACCATCATGACATGCGGTAGACTTGCCATCTTTTGCCAATAAGTAGCCAAGAACAGAAGGGCAATTTTTGGAACAGTTATAGGAGGGGTTGACACATTTTCCCATAACTTCAGTAGATATGGATTTGATTTAGTCCCCATCTAATATAAGATTTCTTACACAGTAAAGATCACTTAAATATTTTTAAAGCCTTATATTATTGACAATGAAGGATGAAAATGTCAGGGAGTGAGAAGTAGACACAGCAACAATTATCTGGTGATTATGAAATTCAAGCTTTACTTTCCAGTTTACTAAAACATTATCCTTATCAGCTATTATTCAATGGCATGGGTTATTTTTTTTCTTGATACAAGTGTTATTCAATTAAAATTGTGTGTGAACCATATCAAAACAGTCCTGAAAGTTATGCCTTGGACAAATGTCAAAATGCAACCCTATCATATACACTCAGTTATATTGAGGTTTCTCTTTTAAAATGCTTGTTTTTTCTCATTTAAAATTAGATCTCAGCACATGCAAGAATCAGTAAAGCAATCCAACTAAAAAAAAAAAAATCAAATTCTTACAAGTTTAGTCAACTTCTTCCTTCTTGTAGAGGCAAATTCACATGAAAGTGATAGTATGTTTTGTTTTTGTTTTTTTGTTATGTACATAATTTAAAGTTTTACTCAGATCTTACCTTTAGCACTTATAGATTTCTGCTTAGATGATAAAATCTCATATTCATTTGGTTTATCAGATTCATCTGTTGGAATCTATATGGGAAAAATCATGTTTAGACAAGATAACTTCTATTAGGGAGAGTTTAGTATTTCATCTAGTCTACCCCTCCCTGTCCTAAGTCTCCCCACATGGTATGCTTGTTCCTTTCAGTATAACCGCCAACATCTTGTCTATATTAGTTTTAAATACTCAGTAAGTTCCAGTGTTTACTTATTAGTTGCTCTTCCATAGATTAAAAGATCTCACTGTTAAGATGTTTTTACCTGATAGCCTTCGTTTTCCTTTTACCTTATTAGTCCTCATCATAAGCCCATACATCAAACTGAAAAGCTCCTCTATCAGCATTTACATCATTCAGTTCTTTTAGGCAGTTATACTTGCCTACCTCTTAGCAAAATGAATATTTTTTAAAGGTCTTCATAGGTCAGTCCTTTCAACCCTTCATTCATTAGTAAATTAAGGAACAAGTCTCCAGAACCAAATCATGCTCATTCAAGAGTTTCGAAAGAACAATGAAGTGACTCAACAGCTAATAAAATACTGAAATTTTATTTTGAAATCTGCTACCATACTAGAAGGCTGGAGAGTAGCCAGTAGTTGTACCTATCTTTTAAAAAAGCTCTAGAAGTGATCCTTGAAATTACAGCCTAGTAAATTTACTTCAGTGTAGTTAAACAGCATTGAAAAAAATTTAGAATACAATTATAAAGCAAGTATTGGCATATGGGATGATGGAATGGCTTCTGCAAAGGCAAACTGAGTTTTAGTTATCTACTACAATTTTAGAGGGCCTATCAACAAAACAACGAGAAAGAACCATCACCTGAGATGAATATTAACCCAGCAAAATTCAAACTGGAAATTTATATGTGTGTATATATATATATATATAAAAACAGTGAAGGATGTGGTACATTTTCTTTCACTTGGTAACTTTAAATCCAGGCGGGATATCTCTACAATATATGCCTTAGTTCAACCATAAGTTGTTGGGCCAGATGCCAGGAATCATGATGTGAAGTTTGATGGCCTGTATTATGCAGGTCAGACTAGATGACTATCGGTTCTACTTCTGACCTTAAAAATCTATGAAGACAAGTGATGGGACTAGATGAATAGGAAGTTTTAAATGTTGACAATGTATGAGACCTGCAAACTTCTCTGAAAAAATCATCCTATTCAAAGTTAACTCTTCTAAAATTTTCTCTCTCTCTTTCCAATGGGGGGGGGGGGGGGGGGAGGGAGGGAGGCTTTATCCATCTAGTCATAACTTATTTCTAACTTAAAATAACAACAGTTTGACATTACAAATGGCTACTGAGCAAGTAGGTGTTATAATAAACTGAACTAACATTCACTGAAGGTGGGAAATGAACAGCAGAAATATTAAAGCTGGAAACCTGAATTAAAGTTGAATAAAGTGTGAAATGCACCCAAACTGTGCAGTGTCACAGGGTCACAATGCAACTCATGTTTGGCACGACCGCCTCTCTATCTCCACTTATGGAGGGGCGAATGCACCAAACCAAAGTATTGCTGCAACCACACAGGCCAGGTCACAACACCTGAAGTGGGGAACCTGGCTCTGTCCTATGGGACAAGAACCACTGCCTGGGAGGTGGGGGGTGGGAGAAGAGTGCAGGGTGGACTCTTTCTCCAAACTTTTCTTCTCTCCTCCCACCCCCTCCACCTCACAGGCTCCCTGCCCTCTCCCAATCATGGATATATTGTGGTTTTCATGCACCTGTGCTGTAAAATGTATTCAAAATTGGCATGCCAAATTCTAGTCTTAATTGTAAGGCCAGAAGATACAACTGATCATCTAGTCTGACCTCCTGCATATAACACAGGCCATAGGACTTCCCTCAATTAATTCCTGTTTGAACAAGAGCATGTATCTTTTTGAAAAACATCCAATATTGATTTAAAAGTTTTCATAATGGAGAATCCACCACAACCCTTGATAAGATGGTTAGTTATCCTCACTATTAAAAAGTTACATCTTATTTCCAGTCTGAATTAGTCTAGTTTCAATTGCTAACCATTGGATCTTGGTCTCCTATACTGAAGAGCCCTCTTATCAAATTTCTGTTCCCCATATAGGTTTTCCAATTCTTTTATCACTCACGGCTCATCTCTGAACCATCTTTAATTTATCAACAACCTTCTTGAACTGTGCACAGCACAACTGGACACAGTATTCCAGTGAGGTTGCACTAATGCCCAATATAGAAGTAATATAGCCTCCCTACTTGTACTCAAGATTGCCTTAGTTACAGATCCAAGCATTAGCCCCTATTGGCCACAGGGTCACACTGGGTGCTCATGTTCATCTGATTATCCTGGGAAGCAGTGATTCTGAAAAAGACTTGGGAGTCATGGTGGAAAGTGTCTCCCTCCCATTCCTTAAGTATGGCCTACATTCTTTGCTCCCAAATGCATGACTTTATATTTTGGCCGTATTTAAAACAGATTGCTTGCTTACCAAGTGATCAAGATCACTCTATCAGTGATCTGTCCTCTTCCTTTATTTAGAACTCCCCCAATCTTTGTCCCATCTGCAAACTTTATCAGTAATGATTTTTGTTTTCTTCCAGGTCATTGATAAATCATTAAATAGCATAGGCTCAAGAACTGATCATGCTAATATCCTTACCAACAAGAACTCAAGAAGAATGTATGACAGGAAAAAGGGTATCCATGTATAATATTTCTTTAAACAATCCTAGTAAGTGTAAAAGAAGAAAGGACTGGCAGTTCAAAAATACAATGCATAAACTTTCCTTCATTAAAATATTTTTTGGGTACCAACTAGGTTAGTTAAGGTTTGTAGAACTCTGATAATACCTGTCCTTGTTCATTTTCAGCTGTAGCGTCATTGCTGGCTTGCAGTGAAGTCTGGACATCCACAGGTCCTTCTTCAAACTCTTCTATTTCTTCATCTTCATTCTCATCTTCCCCACTTCCATAATTAGTTAGAGCTTGTGTTTCCGCTTTAGACAAACCTGAAGTCAGTCAATGCAAGAGTTTCAAAATAGCTTACTCACGGATATAAGTTATACTGGCTCTTCATTAAAACTCTTGTCCTCAGTATTTCAAAAAAATAAAATTCAGACTTTGTTTAACTAAGTTCTCTTCATATTCTAGAACAGGAGATAAGGCAACATTAGAGACCTAGAACCTAAATATAACATGATAAATTATACGTCTGTGAGAAAAGTTATGACCTGTAATTCTCTTGTGAGACCTTTTCCTGGAATGAAAATACTATACAGAAACTTGACTGGAAGTACCACCAAACACTACTGCTGTGCTGTAATGTAACAAAGTACTTTTATTTAATGTAAGTCTACTTTAAGAGTGCAACCATGATGGAAGCGGAGATATTCAAGAGTGGAACTCGGGGACATTATTAGGAATACAGTACAGACCCGTTTATGCGTGGATGTCGGGAGACAAGCTGTCACAACTGCGTGTTAACGAACTGCGGGTTAAGAGGGCCATGCTGAAACAACTTAAGATATCTCTATCTATATATACATACACATACACATACACACACACACGTATAATTATCTAGAATTACATATGTATTCACAGCATCCCAAATACTGCAGGCCTATCTGTTAACGGCACTTTGCAAGAATATAAATTCAATGACTAAGCGTGTGTGATACGTCTTTACCAATAATCGGCGATCAAAAGGGAGAGGAAACGTCAGTAGGCCTACAACATGTTTTCACTCCACACTTCCTGTCGATTTCTATGTCAGTGAGTTAGTGAGCAAATGTGTAGCGCTACATAGCAAGTTCCTGTACCATGTGTTAACGTGTCTCGCGTGTTAAATAGGTAGCACTGGTAGGCATGGCGCTACAACGTGTTAAGCAGATTTGCGCGTAAACGGGTCTGTACTGTAATGCAATGAAGAGAAAACATTTAGGTGGAATACCCAGGAAAAGTGTACAGATAGCAATTAGAGCTGAACTGCAGAATCAGAATAATAAAAGGAGAATGAAAGCCATTAGGGCTTGAAAAGATTCATATGAAGAGAGACTGAAAAGACAAATTATCTGCCTTAAAAAGGG
This sequence comes from Macrochelys suwanniensis, assembly GCA_033296515.1. Classification (NCBI taxonomy): domain Eukaryota; kingdom Metazoa; phylum Chordata; order Testudines; family Chelydridae; genus Macrochelys; species Macrochelys suwanniensis. The sequence continues at coordinate 84,081,431 of CM065779.1, forward strand.
GAGGAAAAAGATAAATAATGGTACAGAGAAGGTAGATTATAAACTTCCGTTTCCCTGCATCTCAACATACAAACATACACTGAAATTTAAAGGAAACACTTTCTTCAAATAATGCATTAATAGAACGTACAACTCCTTGTCAGAGGATATCTCAGAAACCAAGAACATGACAAGATTCAAAAAGTGATTGGACATGTATGTGGATAACAAAAATCGTTATTAAGGGTAAGAAAAAAAATCAGAAGGGATGTAAGCCACACGCTTCAACGTTTAAGACAATCTAACTAGGAGAGATCATGACAAGGCCTTCACTGGAGATGAAGTGGGGGATTTATCCAACATCTGCCTAATGTGGTTTCCTTGACCCGTCCTCTGACGCTGGCCTGGTGACTGGCAACTGTTAGACACAGGTTACTAGATTATATGGACCATAGATTTGATCCACTATGGGAATTCCTATAAGAGACAAATCCATGGAATAAATCTTCTAAGTAGTGGAAGCGCCACTGCTTTTGGTATTTAAATCTAGACTGAACAAGATACTAGAAAATGTAGTACTGGAAACAATTGTGCATAGAGAGGAGAATAAACTAGATGAGTTAATAGAAAACTGAGATAAGACCTATTAACCATATGCATCTATAGCACACAGGAACATCATTAAAAATTTTGTCATAAAATTAGTTGCATGAAGTTACAGTAAAAAACTGAGTAACAACCTATCAAAACAATAAAAAAAAGCCACTTACTTATAGACACCGGACAGCCTTCACTCTCCTCATCTTCCTCCTGATCAGAAGCATCAGATCTCATACTTTGAGGAACTTCACCATCATTGTATATTTCTGATTCTTGTGTGTGTTTAACTGTTTCAGTCTCATCCTTGTCCTAGCCATAAGTAAAAGTAAACCTCTATTGAATAGATTTTCCCCTTATTCTGGACAAGAAGATTATTGTAACAGTTTTTACTCATCATAACAATTAAGTGCATTGCCTCTGCTGCACTCTGCACTAAAAACTTAGAAGCATCAGGAGAAAAAGCACCCAATGGACCAGATTAAGTACCTCCTTCAACAATCCAAACATTCTGCGAGAGATTATGAGAAAGACCCACAACTCCAATTGCCCTTACTTTCTACTAATGTTAAGCATTCACTGAAAGTTTTGAAGGAGTGAGGAAGTGGGAGTACAGTGTGAATCTCCAAAAGCAATACACTGACAGGACACCTCACTGATCTTTCTCCCCTTTAGATCTTCATGCTTCGGAAATTAACATAACCACCAATAACCAATGAGGATGACAGCGTGTCATTGAACAAGGACTGAAAAGTGCTCTTTCAAAATAAAATGTCACTACAAGACACCAGGTCAAGAGAGACCCACGTATGCAACTATGGCTTAGATGTGGCCCCCAAGGGCAACTGTGTTAAGGACATATATGATAATGACTTGAAAACGTGTTACCTAAGCAGTGTCGAATCAACCTTTTTACTATGGGGAAGCTGTAGGGTCGCTACCTCCCCAAATGCCGCTCACTGCATACCTTGCAGCTACAGGACCAGCTCTAGTGATAGCTAGGAACACTCCAAATTGCTTTTTGTCCCTTCCTTGCTATAGCTGATCAGCAGCTCCCACGCTGATGCCTACTGCATCACAGGGGAAGGATGAGAAAGTAGTTCTGGTTGCTCCATTGTCTGTTTTCCTCTGGTCTATGGAAACCGCAAAGAGAGCAGGACTACTCCCTAGAGACCATATGCCAACTGGGAATAGCCAGTGTGCAACATGTTAAAGCTACACTGCCTTTCCTGCCCCAGGGGCTGAGCAGAGAGGCTCAGGAGCTAGCTATATCAGGCTCTAGGCTTTTTGGAGGACATCTGCTGCTGGGAGAATTCCCAGCATGTGGTTTCCACTCCCTTTACTCCATCTGAATAGTGCAAAGGGAGCAGCACAAACAGAGCACCTAAAGTACTGATTGTGGCCACTTAATTATTTAGAAATATGTTCAGCCCTCTGGCTGATACCACTGCTGCCATATTTTTTTCTTTGATAGCCCCTCCCATACAACAATAAAAGACTGTATATAAAAATCAAATCCACTTTGAAAGCCACAGAAATATCATGAAAGGCCGGAACAATCTGATCCGAGACACTAAAAGCAACTGCATATAGGTTGTCTTTGGATCTGAGTCCCTCACCCACAATGTCCTCCCTGCTCAGAACAATACCCCCCTTGTTTTTCCTCATAGAAACAACATTCACAATTGCTTAGAGAAGAGTCCTCAGCAGTGTGCCTTTTCTTTTTTAAAGACAGAGAAAGAACTGGGAAAAAGAACGGATATAAAAGCATAAACTTGGCCTGTGTGCCCAGATGTGTTTGAAACAGACAAATCAAATCAACACATACTCAGTAGCCTTAGACTACTTTATGGAGGCTTGGTGGGAACTTACGGAGGCTTTGGGGGGGGGAGGGATAGCTCAGGGGTTTGAGCATTGGCCTGCTAAACCCAGGGTTATGAGTTCAATTCTTGAGAGGGCCATTTAGGGATCTGGGGCAAAAATTGGGGATTGGTCCTGCTTTGAGCAGGGGGTTGGACTAGATGACCTCCTAAAGTCCCTTCCAACCCTGAGATTCTATGAACCAGGCAACTTCAGATCCCAAGACCACCTCAGAATAGACACCAGGACATTTAGAACTTTTGAAGACTTCTTCCATGCCAAAGGAGGTGGATCCTAAAACAGACCTGGAACCAAAGGATTTAAAGAGTATAGTCTTCAGGCTCCTACAGTAAGATAGTGCAGCATTGTTCACTATCCTCCACCTGCAAGAAGTAAACCCTGTGCACACAAAGCATCCTCAAAGAATATTCATGTGCAAGGCACAGACAGACAAGGATGTGACCCTTTATCAACATCAAATGAGTGACACACCAAGCACAGTTCAAATCTTCCCTGCTTGCAGAGATCTGCCATAGAGCCTACCAACACACCAACTCTGATTAATAGAGAGGGAAAGAAGGTAGCTGACAGAGCTGAGTGGTCATTTGGAGTCAAAAGAAGCAGGAGTTGTTCAACATCATACAACAGTGATTAGTCAAATAATCCACACACAAACTATGCTAATCATGAAGGGTGCAGAAAAAGTTTCCTATGCTCACAGCTAGCCATTATCAAGGAGCTGACAGTGGATGGAGCCACAACTCTTTATAACCTTTGTTTGGACCTGCAAAGTAGCCACTTTGCTATGCTTTTCAAGATGATTCTGCATTCACAGCACTAAGGGCAAACAGCCCACAATGAAGCTCTACAGAGGCAGTTTTTGAGACCAAGTACTGAAAAGGAACAATGATGTGGTTCTACTCTGAAGAGAGATTCTAAAAACAGATATTGAGGAATTCCATGTTTATTGTGTCTATTTCTGCATCAATTCTGCTAAGTTTATAAGCTATTTTTGTTTGTTTTAAACTGCCAATCCTGCAAACTATTACTGGGATCTCAAAGTCAATCTTGCTCTTTCACACCCGCATCACCATTAACAGAGATCCTGCAGGTCTCATTATGTTTTCAGTTAAACCTGATGTAACCTTTGTGTTCAAAGAGATTTCACAACTGTGAATGTCTTTAATGGGGATGCACAAAGATAACTGAGGGCAGAATCTGGCTCTGCAACAAGAATTTAATGCATAAGAAATAGAATCAAACTCAGTGTCTGTAAACTGTGATAGCTCTGCTGTGCTAACAGAATGAAAATGAGTAAATCTCGGTCACTAAAGTAATCTGCCATTATTGAATACATGCAGAAGGGAATCTGCTGATTAAGGAAGTTCACTTTCTTCTACATAAATCATTTTTAAGAAAGCTGCACTTTAAAAGATAGGTTACAGTACACATTGTGTTTCAGAGACAACTGAAGTAAAGAGTTGGTAACAGTTCGAGGAGACAGAAGAGGTATTAATATATTTTCAACCAAAATTAAATTCTGAAATATTTGCTTTCCAAGAATCAGAGTGAAATGGATTGTTCAGAGACATTGGGTTTGTATGATCACTTTTGTTCAAATCACTACTAAAAATGCACTGAAAGTGATAACTAATGACTTGTGAAATTCTCTTACAAAAAGGAGTAAAGACAGCTACGGTTTTAAAAAATAAGTATAACCTACTTTGTCTTCATCAATATCTTCAGCAGATGAACTAACGCCTACCTCAAGAACTCTCTTTGCCTAAAAGACAACCAATTAAATTATCTTCAATTCTGAATTGAAAATATCCATATTACAAAATTTAGTCTACATATAAATCCAATTTTAAATCAGAAATGGCTTTGAAATACTGGGAAAAAAATGACTTAGCAGTGTCATACCCTTACTTAGAATTGTGTTTATATACCATGCCTACTAATATAAATTAAATCTCAAAAATTGCAATAAAATACTCTAGCAAGTATTTCTCAAGTCTTGCTGTAGTTTTTGATGGGATACATCTTTAAAGAAGGTATCATCACTATCTGGGAGTTACAATACTCATTCAGAAATGCTTTGCCAGGTATCTTACTGTTTAGTTATATTTTTTAAATGAATATTTATGACTCTTGTACTATCCCAATTTCACAGTTGTGTTCTATTCACATTAAAATGAAATTAGTTGAGCTGCATTTTTTTTATTTGAGACTTCTAAAGAAAGCTACTAGGGCTTCCATTAAAATACAAAAAGAGAAAAATTACAGTATATAAATGGAGGTAATTAGGTAGTTGCTTAATGCTATGGTGAGGTAGTATTCATTTAGCTTATACAAAGTATTTTTGTTTTAATTTAGTTTTTCTACAGTAAGTTCATTATGAACCCTGAGGATGCTGCAATGCCATTCTTTAAGTGCCACCATGTGATCCCACAGCCCAGAACTAAAAGTGCTCATGATACATGCTGTTGGTATAGATTGTGCCAAGGATACTCTTATTTGCATTACAAGAGGAGAATTGATATTACATTCTTATTCATCGATTCTAAGGCCAGAAGGGACCATTGTTTTCATCTAGTTTGACCTCCTGTGTAAGACAGGACATAGAATTTCCACAAAATAATTCCTGTTTGCACTAGAGCACATCTTTTAGAAATAAAGATCCAATCTTGATTTAAAAATTGCCCATGATGGAGAATCCATCAAAACCTTTGGTGTTGTTCCAATTGTTCTTTACCTTCAGTGTTAAAAATGTATGCCCTATTTCCAAACTGAATTTGTTCACCTTCAACTTGCGTGTTTCTTTTTAATAAGAGGTTAACATTTTATTTACATTCCTTACTGAAGTTAGTCATACTTCCAAGAAACCCTGCCAAAACTGAAACTTTGCCAGATTGGTCATTGACATAGCAGCATAAGTAGTCTTTCTGCAAAACTTTAGTCTCACTGAAGTAGTGGATGAAAGGGCAGACGGTGCAGGGCTAGAGAGGTGGTGCAGTGAGGAAACTAAAAGAGAACAAACTCATGAGCCCAATTCTACAACTATTTACTCAAATGAATAATCTCATTAGCTTTAATGAGACAATTGACCTGAGTAAACTCACCGGTGCATATTTATAAGGTTGGATCCTATGTTTTTTGGTTATGAAGAAAAACAGAAAAATGTGACAGGAAGAGCATTATCTCTGAAGTCTTCCAGGCACTAGGCCACTGAGGACTAACTGTAATTGATGTGTCTATATACAATCATTTTATTACGGTGATGTCACATTAATAGAAATAAGTTTTCAGAAGTCATGTGGTGTTTTTTTTTAGGAAAAGTTTTTAAAATAATTTTAAGTTAAACATATACATATCAACTGAAATGAGAAAAATTACATGCTTAAAAGAAAAAGCTTAAGCAGTTAACCTCTTTATCATAAGGTTGTATCACTCCCGCTGCTTCCAATTTACTTTTGCATCTTTGTTTTACAGTAATACTGTTGCTGTCCAAGTCTTTCATGAGTTTAAAGAAGGCTAGTTCATTAAATAAAACTTCAGAGATCTCCACAAGAAGATCCTCTCCACAATCTTTTAGTTTTCTACCAGCAAATTTTGCCAGTGAATCCTGTCAAAAGAAAAACAGTTCTTCAGTTTGAGTCATGATCTTAAAACTGAAATGAAGACTAAATAAGCTTTTCCTTATATACTCCTGAAGATCAGGAACTTAGCATATTACAAACAGAGCTAAGCTAGTTAGAAACAGATTGTCTAGGTAGCTTGTTTAAGCCATATCCCGTTTAAGTGGAAGAATCCATCATGACATAACATGGAGCTCCTTGTTACCAGGTCACGGATCTGATTTGCCCCCAAGCCTATGGCAGTCAAAAGTCATGATCACTTGATGACTTTCCAGTGATCCACATGAAGTAAATTTCTAGTTTCAGTACGGTACAAGTGCGTGCCCACAAACAAAACCATCATTATGGTTACCTTTAAAGCCAATCTCAGCAGATGTATTTCTCCACAAGTATTTTATTTTAAATATTTGTTCATATTTTATAATGTAGTTGCTGCTTGTTGTGGAAGGTATCAGGATTCCCATAACCTGACTGTTCTCTAAAAAAAATGAAAATAAGAAAGAAAAACTTGTAGCACCTTAGAGACTAACAAATTTATTTCAGCATAAGCTTTCGTGGGTTAGTACCCACTTCATCGGTTGCATCCGATGAAGTGGGTACTAACCCACGAAAGCTTATGCTGAAATAAATTTGTTAGTCTCTAAGGTGCTACAAGTTTTTCTTTCTTATTTTCATTTTGCTGACACAGACTAACACGGCTACTACACTGAAACCTGACTGTTCTCTGTATCCATGCATGTAATAAGCCAAAGCACAAGGAGAGGGCAAAGCAAACTTGTCTACTGACATTGCTCAATTCTGTTATAGAAGAACCATATATAGATCTCTCTCAGTACTGTCAACACACCCAAGCACTGTGGTATCTGGGCACTAATGAAGGGTGGTTTAATTCTGATCAAATACTTGACTTTCTGACCAAATGCCAAAGTTACTGTAATATCAATTTTGCTGGCAGCTGGTTCACAGGTTTCAAATCTGTATTCGTGTTGGCAGATTTGTACTACTGTCCGATCCTGAGAGACCAATTGGGAGCGAGATATCAGAAGAGGTGATATTTATGTGAGGAAACAATGTACTATTTTATTAATATGTCAAAGAAGAAGGGAGAAGAGAGGAAAGGGTTCGTGTAACTCAAAGTATGCTAGATTGAAAATTTATGACCTGATTTTCAGAAATCAGTAGGAGCTGTAAGTTGCTCAGCATTATTGAAAAATCAAGATCACTATAGTACAGTTTTAAGGAATGTTTAGACTAGAGATTGTGTATCTGCTGCAAGTTATCCAATTTGCAATATAGCCCAAAACAAAAATTTATGAAGAGAAGTTACTGACCTGCAGTATGCCACCAAGTTGCTTATGAAAAAATTTCACAAATTCTTTGCTTTCATCGTTTTGCTGTGTAAGACTCAGGACCATACGTCTTACTGATGTCAATAGCTGAGAAGAACATACTTCATCCATGTGTTCCTAGCAAATCCCAGGGGATAAATAAAATTATCACTACTTTAAAAAGTGGTCACTATACCGTATCTTGAAGCTGACATTTACAGACAGACATTTTTCCAGAGCTGTAACACGTTCTCGGAACACAGTTAAAGCGTGGTTCAGTTTCATCCTATTCACATGGCACAACCAGGTTGTGTTTTTAACCCATGTCATAACCTTAAGGGCCCCACACAGGAGGAATTAGATTTTATATAAATAAGGTCGTCACTGAGACCACCCTAACTCTATTCCACCTTCCCAATATAGTTACTTCACACCAGCCACCAGAAATTTTACAACCATCTTCTGATCTTCAGATATTCCGTGGCTGTGAACATTTAAAACCCTATATATGCTGGAGGGCATTGTTAAAAGATATCTACAGTTGTAAGCCTCTTTGAATTCATAGGCAAACCTCAAAAGTTCCCACCATCAGGAATTGTGTTAAACCGTCAGGCTATAGAGGTCAGCCAGTAGGAATTATTGTCACAGATCTAACTAACTTACATTGTGTGCAGATTATGGTGGTGACAACATCAGAGTAAGATTGCTTGGAAGTTAATCATTTCTGCATTTACACTTCGACTTGAAAAAGTTCATTTTAGAGTAGATGGGGTCCAAAATTTGTCTTAAATTGGAAAGCTGGTTTAAACAATACATATAGAGAAGCTACTGCTGCTTCATAATTTGTTTTTGTACAACTATGTTGTGTGATAATTTTCCTGATGAACAAAAGTTCAGAAATAAAAATCTCATACCTTCAGAAAAGGGATGACCTCCTTCATAATTGCTTTAATCTGCCGGTCAAGCTGCTGAGTATCTATACGAGGACATGGAACAGTAGAAACTTCACTAGGCTGTGGCACACAGTGACTTTCACCAGTAGATTGACCTTGTAAAATAACGTGTATTCAAACCGTAAGATATCTCTATTTAATAAGTGTCAGTTTCAAAATGTACACTGTACTTTTAAATTAAAACTGCATGTTTAGTTATGGCAGAAATCCTATGCAACTAAGCTAAAATTACAATAAAGTATAATTAAGATGGAAATGAATTGTCAGGGGAATAGTTCCTGATATTATCTACAGATACTGTTTTCAAACACAAAATAAAAATACATATATATGTGCATACCTTCTAATTTAACAGCAGATGCACTCTGGAGATTACTACAGCAGCCCTCTGAGTCAAGGGTACTTTCCACTTCAGTTTTCATACGCTCATATTCCCTCATCCTAGCCAATGCCTGATCTAAGTGGATCACGGTGTTGCCTACATTTAGAGCAAAAATACTTTTTATACGTTTTTTAAAATCTACATTAAGGCTTGCATATGCAAACACAATGTGCTTAATTGTAATAATGAATTAAATAGTAAGATTATGTTTAAATTCAAGAGCCTTGATTACTTAGGATAACGGAGGTATATATTTCAGAGTTAGTCAAAAGTATTTAAGTGTTTCACATATATAATATAATACTGGCAATTAATGTAACGTTTACCAAGATCATCAGTGGCAAAAGGTTCAAAATTTGAAGATGTAGACATGGTACTTCCATTGTCCGCATCGTTTTGTTCACAATCTCTACTTGCTCCTGTGTCAAAGTTCTTCTCAAAAGTTTCCTAAAAAACAAACAAACAAATTTACACAAAGAAAGCATATGCCCTGCTTCCTCAAATATCCCAGCAAGCCACTGATTCTCTTAGGGGCAGGGCGAAGAGGTTACAAAATGTGTTCCCAGACTTCCATACTGGGAATGACCTAACTTATGAAGGAGGTAAGTCCTTAGGATGCTTCTATAATGATCTATTTTGTATCCATATATAGGTAATATAATTGAATAGGGCACTGGTGTTAGTGATTTCTTAAACTACAGAAAGTTTTAAGTCTTTGGGATTCTAGTGGGAAGTGCTGTCACTCCCTATAGACAGCGCCTATAGAGAAGCTCTCATCCTCCCACTCCTGAAGCAGTTTTGACAGCTGATGGATTGAAGAGAATTGCTGCAAGTTCCTGGTAGAATCTCCGTCTCAGATATGAAATAATCTGGGCTATTTACATTAATTGCAGAGCACTGAGTCTTCCTTGCCATTCATCCCAGCTTTTACGCTAGTTTTAGATATTAAACAATACAACATTCTACATAATTCCCATGTGAAGATATCCTTTAGCAAATTTCTTCTTACAAGAAAGTGACTGCTTATAAGCTAGTGTGGGTTTTGGAAAACAAGTCACTATGGTGAGTGCAGCATACCAACCTGCACAGAAACTGAAAGATGAAGAAACAAATTTCGTATTAAAACTAGTTTCTGAAGATAAAAAAAAACAACCAAAAAAACCCCTTACATCATCAGTTGTAGCAAGACTTTCACTGGGAGTAAGTTCAGAGTTTGAAGCTATCCATGTAGCTGAATTCAGAGACTTTGTGCATTCTCCTTTTTCATTGTTCTCAGATATGTGTCTAGTCACTATATCCTAGAATAGATAATGAATCTTAAATCTATATTGTGAAGAAATTTTATTAAATTCATGAATGTAAATAAAATGTTTTGCATACCTGTAATGCATACAATGCTCTTTGCCTCAAGTAGTCTGTATTTAGCAGCTGAAGCTCATGGAAAAGTTCAATAAGAAAATGTGGACGAGATTCATTTTGAGATATCAGAGTAGCTACTTCAGAATAAATGGTGTCTCGCAAAGCTTCAAACATGGAAAGATCGCTACCAGTTTCTGTAGAAGAATAAAGGAGCCAATCTATGCTCATGAAATTCCTGATAGTTCTCTCTCTATTGACATATACCTCAATTATATTTTAAAACTTTATCTTGGATTCAGTTTACATTTTAAGCAGCTAAGCAAGTTTACTGTTTCTTAAAGCTTAGTATTTCCTGAAGGCTACAAAGATTTAAACATAATACAATTATATTTTAGACCAGTGGTTTTCAACCTTTTTTCATTTGCAGACCCTTAAAACATTTCAAATGGAGATGTGGATCCCTTTGAAAATCTTAGCGTCTGCAGACCCCCAGGGATCCATGGACCATAGGTCGAAAACCACTGTTTTAGATCGTTTGCCTTCATGTAAGTATTTATGTAGAACATAATAAAAAATGTACCATACACTCCCATGTAGTAGAAATTAGGACAAGCTTTTTGTCTTCGTTTTTTTTTCTTACGTTTCTGAATGAAAACTTTAAAGGTGTGGTATATAATTGAGTATATTATGCACAAATATATATATGGACACAGGTTTTGAGAGTAGGTAGAACACTTTTTGAAAACCAGGCCTCTAAGGTATTTCAAGCTCGGCATCCAAAATCACAAGCTTACTTTTGAAAAATCTAGCATTATACATAAACACATCTTCTTTAAAGAAACAAAGAACAAAGAAAATCTGGGCTGGTGCTAATTTCTACATTCTAAAGGTGATATTCGCCAAACTGCTGAAGTCCCAACAAAACCTTCTGCAACACTTAAATCCTATTGATAGGCTGCACATGGGGAGAGAGAATGAAATGGCTGTGGATGGGAAAAGAGTCTCTCTCCAAACTATGAACAAGCTAGTGTAGACGGGGGCCTAGCCCAGAGAACACATGCTTAGAGGAATCCAATGGCCCACAAATGCCAGGGGGCAAAGGCTGACATTCCAGTAATGCTACAACATTCTAAATTCTAGACTGACTAAATTTTATCCCAGCTTCATTTAAGCAGGGTGTGTGTGTGTGTAGACACTAATTGAGCTTTTTGCAGAGTGAATTTAATCCTCAGATTTTAGACTCTCACCTCTTATTAATTAATGTTTGTTCAACATTTTGAAAAGTATGCAAGGATAAAAAGGGTCTTCATTCCTTTGAAAATAAAGTACTGTACTCCTGAGGGAATTCTGTGCCAAAAAATTGAAAATGTTGTGCATGTTTTAAAATTCTGCATATTTTATTTGTCAAAATAACACAACATAATCACACTATTTTCAAGTATTTGCTGAAAGTATTTTGAAATAAATTATCGAAATAATTGAGAATGGTCCGATTATACTATTATGTTACTGTGTTATTTTGACAAATAAAATATGCAGAACTTTCCAGAATTTTAAAATTTTGGTGCAGAATTTCCTCAAGAGTACCAGACTCTGCAGGGGAGTCAGGTGAAGGTGGTTAGGGCTCAGTGGTGGGGAGTCTGGGTGTGAGGGGATTAGCAGGGGTGCTTGGGGAGTGGGTCTTGGTGGGGTTGGGGGTCAGGGTGCAGCTGGTTGGGGGTTCAGCAGAGGTGCTGGGAGAGTGGGGCTTGGTGGGGTGGAAGGGTCAGGGTGCAGCTGGTTGGGGCTCAGTGGGGTGGGGAGTCCAGGGGTGGGAGAATCCTGATGTAGGGGGGGAGGCTTTGGGGAATGGGTGAGGGGGTGCTTTGGTGGAGGGGATCTGAGTGAGGGGAGAGGCTCGGGGGGGGGGGGGGGGGGGGAGGGGAGAGAGGTTCTGGGTGCCGGGTCTCCCAATGCAGGGGGTGAGGTTTGGTGAGGGAGGGTGAGACTTGGCAGGGTGTCCAAATGCACAGAGGTTGGGTGGATGGGGGAGCAGTTCCCTGTACTGCGACACCCTCCCATCCTGTGGCTGAGGAGTGATGGGGCCAGAAAGCAGGGGGAGAGAGCTGCTCCCCCTGTCCACCCAACCCCTGTGCATCCAGACCCCACCGCACTCACCTTCCCAGCCAAGTCTCACCCCCCACACCTGGAACCCCCCCCAAGTGCAGAGCTTCCTGCAGCCGGGTGAGGGCTTTGGGGGTTAATCTGACCCAGCCCTGGCTACTCCATGCAGGGGAGCAGGAGGGGGAACTCAGTCTCTGTCCTCCTCCTGCCATCCCTCATGCAGGACTAACGTCCCTAGGAGGCCGGGGCATCGCCAACTCACACACCCAAACACCCACCTAAACACCCACCCACCATTTTTCTGTGGGAAGCAAAGAGAATCTGTGGGGGGATGTGTTTCTGCATGCGCGCAGTAGTTCAGAATTTCCCCAGGAGTAGTACTGTAAGTTCCATTAACTGTTTCCTGTAAGCAAATTTAACTATTTAAAAAAAAAAAAGGGGGGGGGGGGGTAGACGGAAGTTTAGTCCTTGGAAAACTCAGTAAGCTTACTGATCCTAATAAAGGGCATTCACTACTATTTTAAACTAACAGAAGTACTACGGGGTATAGTTCTGTTGCTTTTCTTCTTTAATTAAAATACAGTTGAATGTTTGTGGTTTATAACAAAGTTTACCAAATTATTCAAGAATGCAGACAAATATATTAAATCTACTATCTGATGTTAGTTCAGCAGTCTTACAAGACTGCTTAAATGCAGTTTTATTTTTTAAAAGACTAAAGTATAATGGTTGCCTTTCAACATTTACTGACATACTTAAATGTACTTTGCTTTTCAGTGGCAGACTGAATCCAATCATCAATTCTACTAAAGCTGCAGGCTAATAATTAAGGGCACAAGAATGCCCCCTGTAATTAATTTTACTATGTTCTACACACATATTTTGTATAAAAATCAGTTATTAATGCAATTAACCATATTGTACTTTAAATAGGAAAAATATGAAATACAAACCAGTTATGATTCAAAGTAGCTGTGTTATTGAATATTCAGCAAAACACGAAGTTCTTGTTTTCCTGGGGTTGGAGTGGGGGGTTGCTTTGTTTTTTTAAATAAAATACTCGCAACAATATAAATTAGTATACATAATGCTAATTCACTAAAAGAGCTATGGAGAAATACAGTTTAGTTCTAGAACAAAAGCTAAGAAAGAAAAGTAAGTAGTGGTGTACAGTTTTGAAGCTAAGCAATTAATGCATTACCTGGGGCTTCAATGCATGCATTTCTGTTAGACTGCTGCAGTATTCTCCTAGCATGTGCTGTAGGAAAGCGGGGACAGACAGTGATAAACACAAAAATGTGTACCAGAAATAAAGACTGTCTATATGAATCAGTGGGAGGAAGACTCATTAAAACAACACTAAACTGAATCTACAGAACTAGTGGAGGGGAGAAGGGGGTTTGTTTGTTTAGGAAGTTGTGTTTTGTTTTAAGCAACTAAAACTAATTATCCCAACTAGAAAAGAAATACAATTTAATCTGATCAGTCAACATTAACTGACAAATGCTAAAGACACTCAAAATATTTAACCTAAAACCAAGAATCAGTTTACAAATGTGATGAACACTATAGCCCATATTCTGCCCTATCATATATGCAAAGATCCAACTGGAACCACAAATGCAATTCCAAGTGCATAATTTGCCCATAAACCTTTGGATACTGAGACTCAGGGATAAACTACATGGAAGAGAAGGGCAAAGTCTGAATAAGTGTAATAAAGAAGCAATAGATCAAAATCACAATTCTTAAGTGAATTCCCCCACCTGTTTCATAAAGGTCAAAAAGGAAGGTGGTGGTGGTGGTGGGGTGGGGGGGGTGGTGGTGGAGGAACCACTTATAGGGACATCGTAAGGTGTTTGTTTTGATAATTTCTTTTTCTCATCCACAAAACCTAATAACCAATATGTTCTAAGGAATTAAGCAAAATATATTATTTTAACTAATTTTGGCATTAAACATCTTTTGGGAAGCAGTGTTTCCACCCAAACAAATGTTGCAGCATTGAGCCAACATGTAAGAATCTAAAAATGATACTACGTACAGTATGTTCACGATACAGGTTGCAGGAATGCAAAAAAGCAAGCTGTGTAAACAGTGAAATGTAAATGCAGATTTATAAAGATATGACTGTTAAGTAAGGATTTACTTTTTTTTAAATCCTGAAAGAGTCCCTTTAAATGTGAATGGAAAGACAAAGAGCATGCAGTACAGTATGCAATTTAAAATATTAAATGCAGGTGGAATACATCATCTGAAATTCTAACTGGTGTTTTTTTCCATGACTGTTTATCTAGCACAACCGGCATCTCCCATAAAATAACATTAATGAGTACTTGTATCTTTCCCCAGAGTGCTTTTATAGTAAGATTAGAGTCGAGTTTCAAAATTATGTTAAATCTAACATTCAAAACACTTTCTGCTTTATCACAATATTTGTACAGCAGTTTTGAAGATTAAAAATGTGATGCAAGGGCTAAAATATTACATGTGTATCCTATATACACATTTAGCAAGGACTTTAATAGTGACAGCAGTTTATTAATGAAGTCATGAAGTGACTGTCCCTTACCTGAAAAACCCTTCAACAGCTCACAGGAATACCCTTAACAGTTAGTAAGGAGTTACAGGATCGATACACTTTTACAGAAGTTTTTAATATTGTTCAGATTAATTAAAAGAATACCTGAGGACATTTCTGTAGATCTACTATACTTAATTATTTTTTCCAATTGTTCTCGATTGTTTTTGCTGAACACTTTTGCTTGAACAGCCTCTTCATTGTGCACAGAGCGCCTGCTCCTATTACTCTTGCAAGGTTCCCATGTACTAGAAATGCTGGCACTTTCATAACCTTAAATGAACAAAAAAAAGTGTCTCTTTACAAAGAGATCTTAAAATCACCTGTTTCTAGTCAGTTTTAATGATGTCTCAAAAGTGCAATCCAAAGACTTGTTAACCACTCTTTTGTTACTTCAAACTGTGCAGAACTTGAATTATTTTATAGTAATGGGAGGTTGAGATGTCTATGTAATTAGCATTGACAGTGTCAAACATGAATTAGATATTATTATGGAGAGGAGAGCAGTGGTGAAGTATTAATAACGAATAGTCTGCAATATGCAATTCACCACAGAATGTTTGTTAGCTAATAACTAAGTCTGATGCAGAAGCATGTTGGCAGATTACAAGCACCCAGGTCAACAAGAACGTATTTTACATGAGCGTATGTACATTGGCAAACAATTCTGTACTATATTACGCTGTTTAAACAAACTGCAATTTAAATTTGGTTTTCTCTTAGAAAAAAAAATTTATCAATATTAAACACTGCGGAATTCACTCCCATCTTGTTGGGTTTCATACCTTTCCACACTAAAAGCACCATGTTCAATCCATTACCATTTCTGACACATTTAAGATGACAAAAATAAAACTTCTGCTCCGTCACTTCCCATCTCCATGTCCCATGTAAAATTAACTTCCATTCCCAAAACTATACTATTAATTATGGATACTATCTACACTCCAGAGTACAGCCGAAGCAACATTTAAATTATATGATTAAAATGGAGTTTGTCTCAGTGTCCTTAAGATTAACCGAAAACGTACCAGTATTTTTAACTCTGCTTTTTAGCTGAGCAGAACTCCTCCTCTTATTCTTCGATTTAGGTGTTTTATCTTTAGATGCCAAGCTGGCCTGGGCTGATGCTTTTCTAGATTTAAATGTTTTAGTCACAGTAGTTGGATCCACTGGATCAGGCATACTACTAAAACTCTCCAAAGATTCCTCATCAAACTCTCTTCTCCTCCGGCTGGTATCAGACTGACTTTTGTGATTACCAGAAGCCATATTTTGTACTGAAACCGCAAACCCTGCCTTCAGGAATGACTGTTTTTCTTTTCTTCCTTCCTGGCTGTCATCTAGCCAAACTGCTCTGTTGTTTTCCATTTCCTCTTCAGGTTGTCTCTGACTCCTTATCAGAAAGAAAAGTTGTAAAATACATATTACAGCAAAGCTCTTTGGGGAAGCAACTGTGAATGCCCTCAGACAAATAAATTATAGGTTCATCCATGATTTGAGGAATACCTGTACAGTCACCCAATAGACAACAACTGTAAGGGGTTGCTGCAGAATTAGCAACATTTAAAAAAAAAATGGAAGAGAGTTACAGGCATTAGAAGAAATTCAAATTACCCACTGAGTTTATCATGCAGAGATATATATTTCAGATTTATGATTGTATAATCATAGTGTCTTTTTTTTAAATCACTGCAGAAACATATTCTTTTGAAGAACATAAGGATGGCCATACTGGCAGACAGATTGTCCATCTAGCTCGGTATCCTGTTTTATGGCAGTGGCTGGTGCCACATGCTTCAGAGGGCATAAACAGAATCGGACAATTTATCCAGTGATCTATCCCATTGTCCAGTCCTCGCTTCTAGCAGTCCAAGGTTTAGGGCCACCCAAACCATGAGATTGCGACCCTGCCCATCTTGGCTAATAGCCATTGATAGACGTATCCTCCATGAAGTTATCCAATTCTTTTCTGAACCCATTTATACTTTTGGCTTTCACAACATCCCCTGACAATGAGTTCCACAGGTTGACTGTGCATTGTGTGAAGAAGCGCTTCCTTATATTTGTTTTAAACCTGCTGCCTATTAATTTCATCAGGTGAACCCCTGGGTTCTTGTGTTATGTGAAGGGGTAAATAAACTTCCTTATTAAATTTTCTCCACACCATTCACAATTTCATATATCTCTATCATACTCCCCCTTAGTCATCTCTTTTCCAAGTTGAACAATCCGTCTTTTTAATCTCTCCTCATATGAAAGCTGTTCCATACCCCTAAAAATTTTTGTTGCCCTTTTCCGTACTTTTCCCAATTTTATTTTGAGATGGGGCAACTGGCACTGCATGCATTATTCCAGGTTTGGGCATACCATGGATTTCTATAGTGGCATTATGATATTTTCTGTCTTATCTATCCCTTACTAATGGTTACTAACATTATTGGCTTTTTGACTGACGCTGCATACTGAGCATGTGTTTTCATCCACAATGACTCCAAGATTGCTTTCTTTGCTAATTTAGATCCTATCATTTTGTACATATAGTCAGTATTACGTTTTCCAATGTGCATTACTTTGCATTTATAAAGACTGAATTTTATCTGCCATTTTCTTCCCAGTCACCCAGTTTTGTGAGTTCCCTTTGTAAGTTTCTGAAGTCTGCTTTGGATTTAACTATCTTGAGTAATTATGCATCCTCTGTAACTTTGCCACCTCACTTTTTACCCCCTTTATCCAGATCATTTATGAGTATAACAAACAGCACTGGTCAAGGTATAGCTACTTGGGAGACTCTGCTATTTACCTTTTTCCATTGTGAAAATTGACCATTTATTCCCATCCTTTGTTTCCTATCTTTTAACCAGTACTGATCTATGAGAGGACCTTCCTTCTTTATCCCATGACTGCTTATTTCACTTAAGAGCCTTTGGTGAGGGACCTTGTGAAAGGCTTTCTGAAAGTCCAAATACACTATATCCACTGAATTCACCTTTGTACACATCTGCTGACATCCTCAAAGAACTCTAATAGATTGGTGAGGCATGATTTCCCTTTACAAAAGCCATGTTCACTCTTCCCAACCATACTGTGTTCATCTAGACGTCTGATATTTTTGTTCTTTACTATAATTTCAACCAGTTTGCCTAGTACCAAAGTTAGGCTTACCAGCCAGAAATTGCCAGAATAGTCTCTGAAGACTTCTTTAAAAATCAGCTTCACATTAACTATCCTCAAGTCATCTGGTACAGAGGCTGATTTAAGCAATAGGTTACATACTACAGTCAGTTGTTCTGCAATTTCCTATTTGAGTTCCTTCAGGACTTTTGGGTGAATATTTATGAATTCCACCATGAATAGTTAAAATACCTTTGTTTCTCTGCTCCAATAGAGGAACTGCTTTCAAAGGGCTTTGGAAATGCCATGTATTCAGTTTTGCCAGAAGTATTATGATCTAGGGGTTGCTGCTGCAGCTGCTCACTGTTGTGTGGGGTAACATTGTGTGCAAAATCTCCAAAACCAGAGGGAAACATAGGGTTGAAGTTCATACCTGTGAGGGTAAATTAAAGCTAATCAGAAGACATACCACATTGAAAAAAAAAAAAAGAAAGAAATGTGACATCATATTAGAGAATACACTGCATATCACTACAACTTCAAAGTTTTATGATGCATGCAATGTTCTAGTAAATATTTTAAAAATGAAAACCATAGGGGAAGGAGCACATAC
This sequence comes from Macrochelys suwanniensis, assembly GCA_033296515.1. Classification (NCBI taxonomy): domain Eukaryota; kingdom Metazoa; phylum Chordata; order Testudines; family Chelydridae; genus Macrochelys; species Macrochelys suwanniensis. The sequence goes on from CM065779.1 coordinate 84,099,938, forward strand.
CATAGGGGAAGGAGAAAATGGAAAGAAAAAAAAATACCAGTGGTTGATTTTAAACTGCTGTGATACTGAGGCCTTGTCTCAATTTGTCCCAATTTCAACCATCTCTGAGCAGCCATCACTGTAGATGCATAAGTGCAACCCATAGTTTAGTCAGGGAAATCTGCCATTTTCACAGTGTAGCTTTTTACCCAGGTTTTAAGCAGGGATAAGTTCTGACAGTGCAAATAGCAACTTGCCTATCTACACTAAGGGTTTGTACTGGTGTAACTGCTTAGTAACATATAATGCCTGTTTGGTGGCAGTCTCAATCCAAAACAAGTGTTTGGCACTCTCATTAGAAAAGTCAAGTAATGAATAAGTTCACTCTCCCCACAAAGGCAGCCCTTCTTCAGAAGAGTGTTACTGCATAATGGCAGGGGACTGTGGAAACGTCTTTTAACATTCCTCATCCTATACCTGACCTATACATAGGAGGATTTCAAACATCACTGCTGTAATCTGGCATGTTACAGAAGATCACTTCCCCCCCCACACTGCCAGCTAGACGCCATGCCCTCCATACGGAGATCAAAATATGTACGCCATCTTTTGGCAGCAAATGTTCATGCCCATCTGTTTGGATAGCTTGGGCTCACTCAAGTTGTTTGGACCATTTCATTAGGCAATATGATCTGGGAAACCTATGGAGAAAGGAAGGTAAAGCAGGCCTCAGCAGCTGAGGTTAATTGGTTTGTGGAGGGAAGTAGAGGGGAAAAAACAGTAGGAATACTATTTTAACATGAGAAACCATTTACCAAAATCCAACAAAGCAAAAGGTTTATGTAACTTGTTCACCAAAACACTGCATTTAGTGATTTCCTTCTCTTTACATTTCCAGAAATACCTACCTGGTGCAAAAGAAGAAAAATTAGTAAATCCAGGTATGTTAAATAGATTCATAGGTTGAGGAGGAAAACTGAAAGGACAAAATACTGTAGGAGATGGAGGTGGTGGTGCGCTGCTGCCTCTTTCCTTTCTTTGTGGCTTCTCCTGCTGCTGCTGTTCTTGTTGGTACATAAGATCATTTAACATCTGCTTCAACCTATGAAATGCAGATAAGTTACTTCTGAAGAGAAAGGCAAGTTACAAAAATGATACATAGTACAAAGTTTCACTTATTTCAAATACATGTAATTTTAAAAGGACCATAACTAACTGGCTTTTCCCCCCACCTTCCCTTCAGTACATCAACTTTGAATGAATTATACAGTCCATATACTGGAAGCCCAACTACTAAAGCAACCATGGCTATAGAGTAGGCCAAATTCCCAGATAAGCTGATATTAATGAAACAAAGCATTTCTGGGGAAAATTTGCTAAACCTGTTTTCTTTCTTAATTTCAATGTACTGAATTTGAAAATTGTTACTAAGCTGAGTTTTGAACTTGAAGGCAAGTTAAAAATAAAAGAGAAAATGGCTACTTTGAAACTTAAAAAATAAACCAAGTAAAGGAGAGATACTAAATATGGAATAAGAATGAGGAGTACTTGTGGGACCTTAGAGACTAACAAATTTATTTGGGCATAAGCTTTCATGGGCTAAAGCCCACTTCATCAGATGCATAGAGTGGAACATACAGTAGGAAGATGTGTATATATACGTATATGTATATACACACATACATACACATATATACACACATACATACAGAGAACATGAAAAGATGGGAGTTCCCATACCAACTCTAAGAGACTAATCAATTAAGGTGAGCTATTATCAGAAGGAGAAAAAACACTTTTGTAGTGATACTCAGGAGGCCCATTACAAACAGTTGATAAGAAAGTGTGAATAAGTAGCATGGGGAAATAGATTTCAGTTTGTGTAATGACACAGCCACTCCCAGTCTTTAGTCAAGCCTAATTTAATGGTATCCAGTTTGCAAATTAATTCCAGTTCAGCAGTTTCTCATTGGAGTCTGTTTTTGAAGTATTTTTGTTGTCTATTTCATAGAATCATAGAATATCAGGTTTGGAAGGGACCTTAGGAGGTCATCTAGTCCAACCCCCTGCTCAAAGCAGGACCAATCCCCAATTTTTGCCCAGATCCCTAAATGGCCCCCTCAAGGATTGAACTCACAACCCCAGGTTTAGCAGGCCAATGAATGCTCAAACCACTGAGCTATCCCTCCCCACCATTTCCCCATGCTAGTTACTCACACCTTCTTGTCAACTGTTTATAATAGGCCATCCTGATTATCACTACAAAAGTTTTTTTTTCTCCTGCTGATAATAGCTCACCTTAATTGATTACTCTCTTAGAGTTGGTATGGCAACCCCCATTTTTTCATGTTCTCTGTATATATCTATCTATATACTGATCTATATATAGATATCTTCCTACTGTATGGTCCACTCTATGCATCTGATGAAGTGGGCTTTAGCACACAAAAGCTTATGCCCAAATAAATTTTTTAGTCTCTAAGGTGCCACAAATACTCCTCGTTCTTTTTGCAGATACAGACTAACACGGCTACCACTCTGAAACCTGTAAATATGGAATATGTTCCTAATTTGGAATACCATGCTATCAGAAAATACAGGGGGTGATCTCTGTTGAAGATTATACTCTCTGCTTCCTCTAGTCACGTGATGATATGCACTGGAATATTGTTGGTTTTGCAGTAAGTTTACTTAATCTTAAATGTCCTAACTACTTTTCAGGTATTTTTGATATGTTAAGGAGTTAAATCAGGGGCGGGCAAACTTTTTGGCCTTAGGGCCACATTGGGTTTTGGAAATTGTATGGAAGGCTGGTTAGGGGAGGGGGTCGTGGCAAGGCCCCCACCTCCTATCCCTCTCCCCACCTCTGACTCCTGCCCCATCCGACCCCCCCATTCGGGACCCCTGCCTCATCCACACACCCCCGCTCCCTTTCCCCTGACCGCCCCTGGAACCCTGCCCCTGACTGCCGCCCGCCGCCCCATCCAACACCTCCTGATTCCTGACTGCCCCCATTCAACCCCCGTTCCCCGCCCTCTGACCTGCCCGACCCCTATCCACACCCCACCCCCTGACCACCACGCCGAACTCCCCTGCCCTCTATCCAACACCCCCCTGCTCCCCGCCCCCTTACCGCGCTGCCTGGAGCACGGGTGGCTGGCGGCGCTACAGCCGCACCACCCGGCTGGAGCCAAGCCACGCCGCCGTCACCGCACAGCACAGAGCACCGGGTTAAGTCAGGCTCTGCAGCTGCGCTGCCCCAGTATGATACAGAAATAATTTAAATTCTCTTTCAAAAATATAAATTTATTATTATTAGCTAATTATCAGCCCCCTAACCAGTAACCTAACTAAAGCGGACTTTTGCTTACAGTGTGAGTGAGTTCTGAGTACTGATCTGGATAACAATGCCATGGCATAAGTGATATACTGGTAATTATTTATTTGTTCAACATTCATGTGACGGTTAATTGCATTATTACTGTCATGTAGTCCATAGACAAAACATGGAGGTAGTCCTGAACCTGACACGTCCCTCAAAAGTATCTTACAAAAAATGCATTTTTTGCCAACAAGTGAAAAAGGAAATTTTGCTTCTAGCAAACATGGATTGGCTACAATACAGGAGGCAACCAATACAAGACAAAAACTCAGATTTCCAGAATAGGGATGCAATTGATAGAATTCTAAACAACTCTTCAATCTGAATGCAGGTAATCATTACTTTGGCATATAAACTGTTATGCAACATGCACAGATAAATGTAAAATTAGCAGATTTCATAAATCCATTGAAGCTACCAGTAAAGGGTGCACTGCAAACCCAATCTTGTGTTACAATCACCAAAACCTCAATATCAGCTTATGCTCCAATATGTCTGTTAGTCTATAAGGTGCCACAGGACTCTTGCAGCTTCTACAAAACCTCAACAGTGTTTCAGAGCAAGGTCCCCCCAGTGAACTGGAGTCTGCATTTTCTGCCAGGATTGAAGTTCCATACAAAAAACTTTCTTCTATAACATTCAAAATAAACAAATATATACTTGAGGCAGAAGAGTATGAACATGAGTTCAGTGTACATGTAAATGGTGTTAAGTGACCATATAGCCTCAGAAGGGAAATACCACCCTAACTGCTATAAGCATTTCTTGACACTGGGCATTGCATCAGCTGCAAGGACGTACTTCGAGTTGACATAGCACTGGCCAAGAGCACTCTGATGTCAATGAATGAGGATGGAACAGAGATCTCATCAAACTTGGTTAAAGGAAGATTTACCCATATCACTGCAGATAACATTGATATAAATAAGCATACACTTGATGGGCAAAACACATTACATACCACACAGTATACAGCCTAGCAGAGGCGACCCGCATCAGATCTGATACTGCAGGACACAGAGCCAATCAATCATGCTACTTTATATGTTCCAGATGCAATACACCATTTTTCCTGCTAATATCACAGCAGAACCAAAATTAAATGAATATGTCCTAGCAGAATGATTTAGTGAACACACAAAAGATTGCCAGTCAGTTTTGAAAGCACAAGCACAGGATACGTTATTTTCCCTCAAACATCAATTTGAAAATCCAAAATCTGACTGGATAAGTTTTAATGAAAAGCACATTAACAGCAATTCTTCATTAAACTACATGCCTATCTTTCAGTCACCAGCTTGTGAAGCAGATACATTGAATGTTGTCATGAAAAGGCTTGCACAAGTCATACATCATCATCAACAGAAACATGTAGTCTTAACTGTTGATCAAGCACTCTTCACTGCGCTGATGGAGCTAAACTGCACTGTACAAGAATATAAAGATATCCTGATACTATGCTTAGGAGGTCTACACCTATCCATGAACTTCCTAAGAGTGCTGGGGCAGCATACACAGGATTCTGAATTGTCAAGTGTGTGGACAGGAAGTGGAATATTAGGTAGACAAACAAAAGAACAGGTAATTGCTGGTAAAAATTATGCAAAACGTCACTCGTGGTTACAAGCTCACTCTATAGGCAATGTGGGGAACTGCTATTAGGACAACTTCTGAGCTATCTACAGCAACATGACAAGAAACTCGAAGAAAAGTTCCTGGATTTGGAAAAATTTGATGCTGCGGAAGATTACAATAACTTAATGCCCATTCAGTTGTCAGCAAGTTTCTGTGACCAGATGGCATCATTTGCACTGAACAGTACAGACAACCATCACAATTTCAAGTACATGGATATGTGGTGTGTATCCGTCTACTCTTCACCAGAACTCAACAGAATGGAATTTGGGACCTTCATCTGTATGCCTTCAAAAGAACGCTTCTATTTTTTCACCAATACAACCACACAAATTATGCTCAATGGGGATTCGTGTACTTAGCAGAAATGAACCAGCTCCCTCTGGAGGTACTTGAAGAGCTCCATAGAGGCAACTGGGTTATGAAAGTTTCCAACCACAGATTCAGTCAGGTAGATCCGGACCATTCCAAAGAGTGACTCAATGCCACTGTTAAAAGAGGAGGAGGAATTACAGGTATCACAAGGCTCATGACACCAAAGAAAAGAAGTACAGTATAAAATGCTTCCTACAGAAATGGAAGGGTTTTTTCATTCACTGTAGGAACTCCATCTCCCAAAGCGACAGTAGTTAGCTTAACAGAAACATTCATCTGTCGACGTAGCTGCATACACACTGGGGATTAGGTTGGCATAGCTATAGTGCTCAGGGTTGTGAATTGTTCACACCCGTGTGCTGTAGTTATATCAACCTAACTTTTACATACAGACCACGCATCACTTTGATTTATTTAAAATATTTATCAGTGAAGTAAGCTTTTTGTTACTTTTGCATCATTTCAATACAAGTATTAGCAAAAGTATTTCACAATACAGGATAAATAGCATACCTTTGAACATTATTCTGTTGCCATGTCAGCTGAGTATAGCATTGATTTAACTGGTGCATTATAAGATGCACTTGTGGAGATGCAACATTACTGGGCATCACACTATAAGGGCCCGTAAGCAGAGTCTGTAGTAGACAAGAGAGGGTCTGTGGAAAGAAAGAAAGAAATGCTGGTCACCAAAACTTCTGAAGTCAGAGATGAATTATTCCTGAAAGATTTAGAGGAAAGAACACCACCACTACAATATATACCATATAGAGTAATACGATACCGGAATAAGTGCGTTTGATATTTACCTGCTGATCCTGCATCAAGGTCTGACAAATACGGACACTAAATTCAAGCTGTTTCTTTAACTGGTTAATCTGCTCTTGCCATTGTTCCTTCTCCTCCACATAAGAGAGTTCAGACATCCACTTAAGGTTTTCTTGCCGTCGCATGCTAATATTCTGTTGTTGCCTTGTCTTAGCCAATGGACGGTAATTCCCATCTGCTGAAAGAGGGCGGCGATTCTTCCATCTGGGGAAAAGGGAGTGTCAGATTTCTTGAAAGTCAAAATAAACTTTGCAAATTTCAACTTTCTTCTCTTACAAAGAGTCCATAGTTTCAGTTCTAGGTAAACTATTAACAATTAATTAATACCACCAACACTTTTTGGCATGAGCAGTTTCAGTTTCTTATTCCCAAGAAATTTACCTATTGGCACACAAAAAACTACTTTAACTTTTAAATTCAGTACAAGTTGGAGAACTGGCTGATGTTTTGAGATTGAGATTGACATCTAGGAATTCAGTATCTTCTGCTGCAGCTCTTCTCTTCTTATATCTCATATGGCAAGACTAACTTGTGAGTAAAGAATTTATCCTTCTAATTTCCATATATACTCACGTGCTTTTATAGCTTATTCGTTGTAAGACAGCACGGGAGCCAAATAGAATATTTGCTGGGGTCATATTGGTGGCATTGTAAAATCATGCAAAACTGAACAAGTGTGCTCAGCAAGAGTATGGGACAAAGGCATTAAAGATGCAACTGTATATGACAACTATTAATATACTGCCCTCCACAAATGGGTTTGAACAAATGGCCAACCAGTGGAGTGTTTCCATCACTAAAATCAGCTACTACCCCATAGGGCTATAAAGTAACTAATGTTATATCTATCTTTTAAAAAGTTGATAAAGGTGATCTTAGGAATTATAGACCTATAAACCTTTCTTAAAGTACCAGGAAAATTAGTAGATGTGATCATTAAAAACAGAACCATAAAATACCTACACAAACATGCTAGGATAGGGCACAGCTTCTGTAAAGGCAAATCATGCCTCTAATCCAGGGGTCGGCAACCTTCTGCAGGGACATGCTGGCCACCACTTTCCACAGCTCCCATTGACCGCTAAGAGCGGCGGGGGGCCATGCCTGCAGACGGTCAATAAAAACAAAATGTCTTGTGGCCCACCTTCAGATTATCCTGATGGGCCGTGTGCCGAAGGCTGCCAACCCCTACTCTAATCTATTAGAATTCTTTGAGTGGGTCAACAAAACAGAGGAATTCAAACTGGCTGATATGATTTATTTTGACACTCAAAAAGCCTTTGAAAAAGTCCCTTAACAAGAGGCTATGAAGGAAACTAATTAGTGATGTTGTGAGACAAAGTACTGTCATGGATTAGAAACTGGCTAAGAAACAACCAAACCAAAAAAAAAATTTTTTTAAAATAAAATCAGAAATAAATGGTTAATTTTCAACATGGCAGAAGTTAACAGTTGGGTGCCCCCAAATGTTCCATGCTAAAACTGATGTTTAATGAAAAAAGTGTTGAACGAGTGGCAAAATTTGCAGAACAGATCAAATTATTTAGTCAAGACTAGTAGAGACTGAGGAACGTGAGGTGAATGAGCGGCTTGATAGCAAATGAAATCCACTGTTGATTACGCAAGTTGGAAGGAATAATTTGAACTACTCAAACACTGCATATAGCTAGTTTAGAACCTAGCTATAACCTCTTGACAAAAAAGATTTGGTTAGGTGCCGCAGTTGACAGCTCAGTGAAAACCTCTTCTACTCAGCAATAGTGGAAAATGACATTTTATCAGCTCTCTCTGTAGAAAAACGTCAACACTATTTTATAAAACTTACCCTAATATCAGACCAATATTAAACAACACAACTAACCTATCTTTATTTTCTGTAACACAATATGTACTTTGATCGTCATTATAGGGATACATGGAGAAATTGTCATTAGAACCGGACTCTTGTTCTTCCTCTTCCTCCTCCTCTTCTGCCTGAACAAGTCCATCAGAAAGATAACCATCTCCATCCTCTTCATCTAGCACACACTGGGTAGAACCTCCCCATGTTGCCACTGTTCTAGTGAACATTAGACATTAAAAGATACAGTCAATCTGCCATTAAAGGATAACAGCTAAAAATCAGAATTTTTATGTGCCAATTATATCTACAAGTTGCATCAAAGTGAATTTCGCAAACCTCATACCAATGCAGAGATAGTCATCTAATTTAAAAAGAACTACTTGTGTTTAAACTTTGTAACTTATATTGTTGTTAACATCTAACATCAGAGAAACTTTTCAATTTATTTGGATTCAAAGATATGGCCAGAAGGGACCACTGTGATCATCTACAAAGACCTCCTGTATTACACAGACCACAGGACTTCCCTATATTAACTCTTGTTTGAATTAGAGCAGATCTTTTAGAAAAACACCCAGTGTTGATTTAACACTTGAAAAGAAAACATTCTTTCAAGCTGGAATCAAACCAACAACTTAAGGGTATCTTTCCAAACATGCTAAAGTCCTGCCAGTTGAGCTACTGAAGGACAACCTAGTATTTTAGGCATTTGACAGCATTTTTCATATAGCCCTTTTTCATTATTTATATGGGTTTTTCCCCAGTACTGGGGAAAAACGAGAGAAAAAGCATTTTGAAAAATATAACATCACAACCCCAACAAAATGGCAGGAAGCTCATAGGCAAATGGGTACCTCAGAAAACTTTTAGGTAATGTTTTGAAAGTGACTAGATTATAAATTTACAGTATGCCTTTAAAACTAAGAAAATATAGTTTACTACTTTTTCTATTAAACACTGGATGTGGAATTTTGTTCAAGTAAACAGAATAAAAACAGTTTTACTAATTTATTTTTAAACTGAATACCTCTGTGACATTATATTAAACATTTGTTGTGAACACAGTAAATGATTCCAGACGCCAAAGGTAAGATCATATAAAGCAGGCGGGGTGTGACTCATGCTCTTACTTTTCCATCCTACTGTGTTGTGGAGTACACTGGGTCTCTGATCCATCACTTTTAACAGATGCAGCAACAGGAGATGTGGTTTCTGCCAGATCTCTTCTCCTCTGATGTTCAGCCATTAAAGCTTCAAGCTGCTTTCTTCTCTGTCGTAACTCTTCCCTTAAAATCTCATGCCTACGCATCTCAGACCATAGCTATTTGAAATAAAATAGTTTGATCCTTCTGTTTCATTTTACAAATTTAACTATATTCAAAACCATTAAACTAACAAATTAGGCAAAGTTAAGGTTTTTAAAAATTAATTTGATGTGACTATATAGCAGAACAAGCAAAATGAAGAAAAAATCCTAAATTACAAATTGACAAACCTATAATCTAAGTTTCAGCTTTTATGTTGTAAGAACAGAATGTAAGTTATGTCAACAAAAGTGAGGCTGATAAAATAATGGTTCTCCTGTAATATTAAGAGGTGATCAGGACTAGGGCCACATTGTGCAAAGGGCTGCACAAACTCATAGAAAATAGTCTCTGCCCTGAACACCTTAAAACCTAAAAAGATAAGTCACAAAGTGAGGAGAGAAGAATCCAATCAAATTGTTTATATTAATACTCTATAAGAACAATGGAAGTGTATGATCTCTATTTATAACTTAAGCTAACTATCATTAACTGGCTGATTTCTTACGGATGTCAAGGCAGAATAGGGTCTTGAGGAGGAATTTGAAAGAAAAAGTGGTAGCAGTTTTATGGATCACTTCATGAGCATAGGAAGCATGAATGAAGGGACAGATGTTTCTACAAGAAGCTGTGGCTCTAGCCTCTCCCCTGGCTATATAAGGACAGGTCCCCAACTCCTCTCAGTTCCTTCACACGAAATGTCTAGAGTACAAACACCGATCCAGAAGGGAAAGAGGGTGGGTTGTGGAATACATATCTGCATCACCATCTACAGAGGACCAAGTGGAAGCCCTGCAAATGTCAAATATAGGAACATGCCAGTCCCAGGATATTAGAGAGAGACAAAGTGTGTGAGGTAATATCTATTATTGGACCAACTTCTGTGGGTGAGAGAGAAACTCTGTGTTAAGATCGTCTTTCTCACCAACAGAAGTTGGTCTATAATAAAAGATATTACCTCACCCTTCTCTCTCCAATACGCAAACGTTACTTAGAAATGCCACTGAGTTTGCCTTGGCCCTCATGGAATGAGTTTGCACTCACTGAGGCGGCACAGTCAGAGATACTTCGTATGCTGTCAGGATACAGGAAGTTATCCACCTGGAAATCACTTGTGAAGAGATCGCTTGCTTTTTCATTTAGTCCACATATGAAACAAACAGCTGAGATGAAGAATGGAAAGGTTTAGTTCTATCCAGATAAAAAGCTAAACAATTGCCTGACATCCAATATGTGAAGATGCTGCTCATTTGGGGTTGAATGCAGCTTAGGGAAGAACCCTGTTAGATATGTAACTTGGTTCGAAAGAAACTGAGAAACCTCTTTAGATAAAAACTTAGAATGTGTCTGCAAAGTTACTTTGTCTTTGGAAAAAACTGTATGTAAGGAGGCTCTGCCATCAAAGCCTGCAACTCTCACACACTCCTTCCAGATGTTTTTGTCAGAAGGGAAGCAGTTTTCTGACACAGAAGGGAGAAAGAAGAAGTTGCCAGAGTCTTGAATGGCAGTCTCATAAGAGCTGCTAAGACAATATCAAGGTCCCACAAAGGGAACCAGTTCTTTAACCAGTGGATGGAGACAAGTGACTCCTTTCAAGAACCTTGCTTCTATGGAGTTCAAAACACACTGACTTCCCATGGGTAGGTGAATGAAAAGCGGAAATCACCGCCAGGTGCATTCTCAACAAACTAAGTGCAAGACCAGAAGACTGAACGTGTAAGCAGGTATGCCCAGATGTCCTGAATACAAGCCATTTTCAGTTGAACTCCCCAGGCTAACAACCTCAGGAGGTTTGAGAACTCACATTGTCTTAGCCACAGTGGAGCAATGAGAATGAGGTTGGCATGATCTAATTTCAGCTTGAGAATGACCTGCAGGATAATCGGAATTGGAAGAAAAGCATACAGGAGTGCAGATTCCCAGCTCAAGTGAAAAGCATTGCTCACGGAGCCTGGACTGAGACCCCCTTGAGAGCAAAAGAGAGAGGTCTGTTGAGATGCCCCAAACCATAAAGATGGATTACTGGACACTGGGCTTCAGAAACCACTCATGATTCAGGGAGAAATTTCTGCTGAGGTGATCCACCAGCTGATTCTAGAACCCAGGTAAATGATCAGCAACAGGGTAATGTTTTCTCCGATGCAAAACTGCCAGAGCCCGATGACCTCCTGACATAGCAGGTTGGAGCATGCGCCCTCCTTTCTGTTGACGTAATACCTCACAGTGGTATTGTCGGTAAGGATGTGCCTGATGTAATCTTGAAGGGCCTGACTGCCACTGTAGATGGCACAAAGCTCCAGGACATTGATATGCAGAGAAGTTTCCTATTCTGATCACAGGCCTTTCAGCGACCCCAGATGCACTCACTAACCTACTAAGGAGACGTCGGTGGAGACTTAGCGAAGGAAATGCCCTGGCACACGCTGCCCTGAGCCACTCACCACCATAAGGACTCCAGGATCAGCAGAGGAAGTCAGACCGGTCCATCCAAGGGTTCAGATGACAAACCAACTTTAGCCATGTTTGAAGAGGATGAAGGTGCAACCTGGCATATTGGATTACTTATTTGCATGCAGCCACATGGCCTAGCAACCTCAGGCATACGTGGACTATTGTTGAGGGCTGAGTTCCCTGCAGCTCCAGAGATAGGTGGCAAATCGCATGGAATCGGTCAGTCAGTAGTAGTAACGCTCTCGAACTCAGAGTCTAGTAGGGCCCCAATGTACTCGATTCTTTGAGTTGGAACCAATATTGACTTTCCACTGTTTAGGGTGAGACTTGGATGATCAAGTAAGTGTAGAATGAACTGCACATGAGAGAGGACTTCTTCTCTGAACTTATTTCTCAGTAACTAATCATCCAGATACAAGAAGATACGAGTTCTCTTCCTGAGGTATGCTGTCACCACAATCATGCATTTGTTAACATGCCAGGCGGGAGTGGAAGACAGACCAAAAGGAAGCATGGTATACTGCTAGTGCTGGTCTGGCATGACAAACCATAGAAACCTCCTGTGGCTTGGGAACACTGCTACATGGAAATAAGCTTCCTGAAGGTCCAACAAAACAGCTGCAATTTAACATGGGGAGGATAGTTGCTAAGGTGACCAGATGGAATCCAACGTATCTGATGTATTTGTTGAGGTCACAGAGGATGACTCATCCCTCAAGGGAGTAGAATCCCTGTCCCCAACGTTGCGGTGGAACCTCCTCTACAGCTCCCAATGCCAGTAGAGACTGAAACTGCTCCAGGAACTGTCTCTTGTGAGGGGTCCCTGAAGAGGGATGGAGGGGGAACTGTATGGCACAACCCTGGGTAACTGAGTCCCAAACACTAAAAAAATGAGTCAGCCTGTCCCTGAACAGGGGTAACGAAGATGGGCTTCTGCTTGCGACATACAAGTCAAAATGGGCCCTTGCTGGATGCCTGGGGAGGACAAGCCAATCATATTCAGAGAGCAATGCCTGCTGGTTCACAATGCACATCTGCCAGGAAGGAGGTGGTATAAATCTTCCTCCCCATGAAGTCCATCCCCTCCTGGACTCTGTCTTTAGTACAGATTTATATCTTCACTGTCATTTACTGTGGTTACCACAACAGAGTTAGGAGCAGGGTGGGAGTAGAAACCTTCAAAACCCGGCATGGGATTGAAGTACGACTTCTCTGCACACTTTGTCGTGGGAGGCTTTGAAATGGAATATTCCAGAGTGTCTTTGCAGGCTCCAAAACAGCCTCATTTATCAGACCAGCTATTCTCCCTGAAGCTGATGATTGGAGAATATCCAGCAGCTTATCCGTATTCTCCTGCATAAATTCAGCCTGGATGCCTAATGTAGCAGACATACACCTACGAAGGTCCTGATATGATCTAAAGTCCTCAGACATCAAAGGAAAGCAATAGCCTGGCATGGAAGAGCTGTCCAGAGACGACGAAGAAGCCGTTTGCTCCACCAATGACGGGTCCTTTCTTGATCCACAGTTGGGATTGGAGGCCCAAAGGGATGGGTTCAGAGTCACCTGTAGCTGAGACGGTTCGGGAATGGAAGCCACCCATGGGGTCAGTGATCTTGTTTTGGAGCAGGTTGAAGAATGGGACCTGAAAGACCAAGGAGTGTCCCAAGGATTCCAAGGAGGCCACTGGAGAAATGGATATGACATTGGTGATCAATAGGCACTGGGCCAAGAGCCCCCTCTTGACTGCAGAAACGATGCCAACCTCAGTACCGATGGTGATCCAAGTACAGTCTCTGGCGCCTATCAGACAATGACGAAGGGGAGGACAACCCAAACCTGGATCTCAAGGAGTCGCAGAGATTCTCTGGTGACAATGGAACTAGTCACAACAGAGCAAACAAACGACCAGATTCATCTGAAGCCCAACAGAGACAGCATCAATGCCTAAAAGCAACGGGGAATCTGTACCGACCGAGACACTCCCCCAACTGGTACCAGAAGAGGCGCCAGCACCAAGGCCAAGCACCAAGGCCAAAGGGGTCATCAGCATTGCAGGGGTCTTTGGTGCCAGGCACAGCATTGGTCTCAGTTCCACAGTCTGGGACGTCGGCAGTGTGAGCTGCGGTGCTGATGAACCCAGCAGCTTTATAACCCAGCCAGAATGTGCCCAGGGGACAATGGAAGATGAAGCATAGAAGCTACAGCACCTTCAAACTCATGAACTAGTGGAGAGTCATGGACTGAGAGGTAAGGCAGGTCTGATGCCACCTGATATGCCTCCAGCATGGACACAGTCAGCACTGATGCAGACATCATCGGTACCAGACTCACTGGATGCCCCATGGCCGGAACCAGAGTTAATTATATGGGCTTTCGCTGATCTCGGCATGGTACCAAGGAGAGGTTAGATGGACCTGCTCCACTGTGCGTGCCAGAAGGAGTATGGTGCTGGTCAACACTCCTCTTAGAAGATGAGAAAGAGTCTCACAGAAACTTGGAGTGCTTTAGTCTTATGGGACATCTTCCTCTCCTCAACAAAGGAGGGAGAGCAACTCCTCTTCCTCTTGGAGGAAACACTAGAGTCCGAACGTGAAGCAGCATTATTTGCTGGTTCTGACAGCAACCACTGAGCAGAGGAGGGTCTCAGTGCTGAAGCGAGCCTCTTGGCCTGTTACAGAAGGTGCTGCTTCATCCATAAGTCTCTCACCACCTCAGCCCTCTTTTTGAATGACTTACAGATGGAAACACAGTTCCTTATCATATTCCTCAGCCACAATAAGCACCTCATGTGAGGATCATCCCCCCCCCCCCACCACCACCACACACACACAGACAGGCAATGCTTGAACCCTGGTGAGGGTATCACACAGGGAAGCCAACTTGTCCAACTAACACTATACTAACACTTAACTAAACCTGAGATACTCTCAGAAAAATAGTAGTTTTTCCACTAGATTATGAGACCAAAAACATGAGATGAAAATACCACACAGAGCTTCAACTTAAGCCACAGGCGGTGAAAAGGAACTGAGTGAGGGTCAAGACAGAGCTACCCTTATATAGCCAGAGGAGGGGGCTAGGGCCATTTGGGCACAAATGCTGTCCTTCTGGGTACTGCTAGGCAAAGTTCTCCAGCTTCAGTGCACTGGGCACATGTACGCCTACGTGGAATACATGGCTGCATCTACTCAAACAGTAGGATGAAGTAATGGATATGTACAGAGGAGCCAAGTTGTGAAGGACCTTGAAATCAAGAAGAAGCTTGAACCTGACGCAGTGAAACAGGGTAGTGGAGGAATTCAAAGAGGAAGGTAATATGGTTACAGCAGCAGGTAAAGATAACTTTTGAATAGTTATGAGCAGTGTTTTGAATAGATTTGAATGAGGTGATAAAGATGTCAGGGAAGACAGATAAGGTGTCAAAGCATTATACAAAGCATAAAGGCAAGCAGACTCTGCTTTTGTTGCAAAACAGCTGAAAACCTTTCTAGGCGATGTTTCCAGTATCTTTGAAAATATTAATTTGCTTATAGAAAAGGCTATATTTGGAAGTTAAAAATCAAAAGTTACTTGTGGAGTTTTAGAAATAGGATTATCACTACATGCTCTTACACCAGCACCTTTTTCTAAAAATAATAATAATAATAAAAAAACAAAAAACAAAACAGTAAGTAGAAAGAGACCCACACTGTTTATCAAAAGGCAAATTTAACTACATATATATCTGTAAGATGCCTATGTTTAACTTAACCAAAACCCGCTTTTCAAAAGATCTTGGAAACCCAGCCAAATTCAGATTTTAATTTTTAAAAATGTGTTTAAAGCATGAGCACACAAAATGGTCACCCACAGCTGGGACAGCAAAAGCGATACCATCGTGTCACGAAAAATATTAAATGGAAAAACAAAACTGGTAAATGAAAATGTATAGTTGAAATGCACAGTGACACCTATAGGTAAGGCTGTACAAGCATTTTGTTCTAAAGGATAATTTTTAGACCTCTATAATTTGTTTCTTTACCCTTTGTTCTGGTCTCATTTTTCATTTTAAAGTCCTCAGTAAAAAAATTTTCAGCCATTTGAGAACAAAAACATAACATAATCCCACCTTGTCTTTATTTATAAAAAAAACATTTATCCAACACTGTTAGAAGGCAAAAACTATACATTTTGCAAGAATACTCTTTACGTAAGAGATCGCCTTTTACTTTTTGGTGGTTTAGGGGAAAATCTTTGATTCAGTGAAGTTACAAGGATTTTAAAAAGTATTTTAGACATACATAAAGTTTCAGTTAATTGATAAAACTAATGATCTGCCAATGTTAACTAATCAGTGTGTGTGTGTTTACATAGGGTGAAATTATCCAGTTATAACATGTCAGGGTGGAACAGTGGAGCTGCATTTGCATGCACGAGGCAGATCACTGGGAAACTAATTTTAAGACGTAAGCATGTATGAGAGTCTCTGTGATGGTTTATAAGGAAGGAGGCAGGAGTATGACGAGTCTTGTCTCATTTCATATTCTACATGAACTCCCTGATTGGATGAGTTGTTCTTGGAATCCAGTTTCTGCTGAGATCATTCAATCCCTCTGATTATAATTCCCAAATTCACATCCCTTTTACCACCAAATTCTGCAATATTTGCTTAAATATTTCCTTTTTTGGCAAATACTTCTTGCTACTAAGGTTCATTGTTTGCTTTTTACAAACGCAGGCTTTTTAAAAAAAACAAACACATACATGTCAACATGTAAATAAAAGACTTAAAATGTTTCAGAATATTTAAAATGTATTTAAGGTTGGTTTTTTTTTTTTTTTAAAGGAAGAGTAACTGACTCACAAGCAAGTCAGAAATGTCAAGTACCTCACTGTCCACTGTTACCGGTTCTTCAGATTCAAGAACAGGCTTGCCTGCTGTGCTACTTTCAACAGCTGGTGTTGAAGTAGCAGGTGAGGCTGGTGTATTTGCTGGGCAATTCCCCAAGCTAGCTGACAACTGAAAGAAAAAGAAGATTTTAAAATTAAAGTAAATATATATTACTAGAGTAAAATAACATAGGTTATAAATTATTGCTTTCTGCAATTTCTACTTATTTCTTATTGTTATTGGATACGGCTATTCCCCCCCTCCCTCCAACTACTCATCCCCAACTCAATTTTAGACTTCTTGAGATATCAGCTCAAAGTCAACATATGCTATGAAGAATAGTCTCAGAACCCACATTACCTATACTTCAACCAGCATGCAGCCAACCTTACATTATGATCAATGTTATGTAGAATGTCAACTAAATCAGAAACTTTGTCATCACAAATAAAATTTTAAAAACTCAAGCCAACATTGTGCAATGTGGTAGAATACTGGTCCCTGTAGCTATTTTACTAATTGTAGCATTTTCAACTGCCTGAAACATTTTTGAAAAAAAGTCAACATTTTGTTAACTTTCATTTTAAAAGAACCAGTGTTACCTTCACATCAAGGACTTATTCCAGATTTAGGGAAAAACTGTAGTGAAAATGAAGTAGACAAAAATTAAGAAACTGAAAAGTTTGGTAAGGTGGGCTCATCTGAACATCTGCTTTAATGCAACCAAATATAAAGTCACCTTCACAAGATGAGACATTACTCTGGAATGCAGGGGCTCTGAAAAGGACTTAAGGTTCATAGTAAATAAGCGAATGACCATGAGTTTCCAGTGAGATTATGTAGCTAAAAGGGAAAATGCGCTCCTTGCCTCTATAAGCAGGAGAACATAACATAGGAGCAGGGAGGAAAACCTAGCGCTGTATATGGCAGTATTGAGACCATTACTAAAATACTATGTCCAGTTCTGGTGTCACCACTTCTAAATGAATACTGAAAAATGTGAAAGAGTTCAGAAAGGAGCTACAAGAACAATTTGACATCTGAAAAACATGCCTTATATCAGGGGTCTCAAACACGCAGCCCGCGGGGTTATTTCCTGCGGCCGCCAAGCTCCCCTCACCCACAGCCCCCACTCCTCTTAGGGTGACCAGATGTCCCGATTTTATAGGGACAATCCCGATTTTTGGGTCTTTTTCTTCTATAGGCTCCTATTACCCCCCACCCCGTCCTGATTTTTCACACTTGCTGTCTGGTCACCCTAGCTCCTCTGCCTACCTCCAGGTGCTTCCCGACGCCAAACAGCTGTTTGGCGGCACTTAGCACTTTCCAGGAGGGAAGGGGGAGGAGCTGGGAGCCGCACACTCAGGGGAAGAGGTGGAGAAGAGGCGGGGCAGGGGCGGGGATTTGGCGAAGGGGTTGGAATGGGGGCGGGGTAGGGATGGGAAGAGGCCGGGCAGGGGTGTGGCCTCATGGAAGGGGTGGAGTGGGGGCAGGGGCAGCGAGGGGGTGTGTGTCAGTGATGCGGCTCTCGGGCCAATCCACTAGTCCTCATGTGGCCCTCGTGGTCATTTGAGTTTGAGGTCTCTGCCTTATATAGTGAGAGACTAGACGCTCAATATATTGAGTTTATCCAAGAGAGGCGTAAGAAATTAAATGATCATGGTCTACACTACCAGTACATACGTAGGGAAGAGATTTGATAGATGTTGCTAATCTAGTAGGGAAAAGGTATAACGAGATTCAATGGCTGGAAGCTGAAGCTAGGCAAAATGTTAAATATTTGTACCTTATTACTAGTCTAACAGTAAGGGTAATTAACCATGGGAACATCTTATGTAGGAATGTGGTGATTTCTCCATCCCCTGAAGTCTAAATAAAGACTGCATATCTTTCTAGAAAGATATGCTATAGCTCATATAGAAGCTACAAGCCTAATCAAGAAATTATCAGGCAAGGTTCTACGGCAAGTGTTACAAAGGAGGTCATATTAGACGATTATAGGTGATCCCTTCTAACCTTTATCTATAATCTATGAATGAGTCTTACAGTGGTTTTGTTAAACAAAATTCAACATTATGAGCATAAACAACTTGAAGTTCTGCATTTCAATTTTTCTACTAGAAAAACTACTGCTGTGAGACACATTTGGTGCCCCATTGCCTGATTTATTGTAGTGTAGACATACACCAAGACCACCACCCACGGCTGATCCGTGTCAGCAGACTTGGGCTCACAGGGCTCAATTGCAGTGTAAACGTTCAGGTTCAGACTGCAGCCTGAGCTCTGGGACCCTGCAAGGGGAGAGGGTATCAGAAACCGGGCTCCAGCCCAAGCCCGAATATTTACACTGCAATTTTAATAGCCCCACAGCCTAAGCCAACTGACACGGACCAGTCATGGATGTTTACTGCAATGTAGACCATACCCCTGGAGTCTGTGAAGAAGTATACTCTACCTACTTGAAGGTCAGGACAAGCCTTCTGTAATGCTTGGATTTTTTCTTGAATCTCAATCAGTTTCCTTCTTTCTTCTTGAAGTTGTTTAAGTTCCCGCTGCTGCTGCTGAAGTTTAGCTTCATAGAATTTTTCTCTGTAGTAAGAGATATTAGCTGCATATTACTTAACAAGAGATTTGATGGAATCGTGATCTTTTAAGATAATTAAAAAAGACAATATACCTTGCTTTTTCATTCAGTCTCACATCTTGCTGCAATTTGTTGGTGCTAGCTCTGATGTTATTTGGTTGCTGCTTTGCCTCCTCGACTTCAGACAAAAAGAAGTCACCTGCATTAGATGTATCAGCAGTAGTTGCTTCAGGTTCTGTCTCATCTTCCTGTAACAGCAGCAGTGCAGTCAGCAATATTTTTCAATTGGTACACTGACATTTTTAATCAACTATATTTTGCCAATAAATCTGGAAAGCTTTATCTTTGTGTGTATTAAGATCACATTTTATGTTTATATGTAAATAAACACAGTACACTCCAATATATACTCTCCATCTCTAAACTATAAAACACAGACAAATCATGCTCCGGCCATATGTGCGTATATATAGTCTATATAGCCGGAGCAACAGTTTATAGCTAGAGAGTAATTTACTGGAGTACTATAAACAAAAAACTGACACTTCTGAGGGACAAGAGTAGAGAATGACTAGCCAGTGGTCACAACCCCATTTTAATGGGGTCACCAGGGCTGGCTTAGACTTGCTAGGGTCCAGGGACGAAACCCCACCACCCAGGGCCAAAGCCCAAGCCTCAGGGCTTTAGCCCTGGGCGGTGGGGCTCAGGTTACAGGTTCCCTGCCTGGGGCTGCAGTCCTGGGTCTTCAGCTTTGGCACCCCCACCATGGCAGAGCTCAAGTGGGCTCAGGCTTCAGTCCCCGCTCCTGGGATCGTGTAGTAATTTTTGTTGTCAGAAGGGGGTTGCAGGGCAAAGAAGTTTGAGAACCCCTGGAATAGGCGATTGCCTATTTAATCGTCATCCTATTGAAAACCTGGAAAAACTTCCATAAACTTAACCAGAAACCAAGCTGTGCCTGAAAGACACAAATTAAAAAATATTTTAAAACAAAGTGTCCTTTATGTGGCTTAAAAGCCCCATTTTCTTGGCTTTTGATATTTTTTTTCCCCATCTCATGTAAATTTAGAAATTTTTGGCTTAATCTAAAAGGCTATCAAGCTGAAGCATCCATTTCTGTTGCTGTCCAAGATGAACATTCTGAATGAAGAACCAATTAAAACAGAGGGATTATGGAAGCCAGAGCAGAGATCTCTGCATATTCACAATGCAGTTATTGATTATGCAAATAATTGTACTCAGGTTAACTAAACTGCTGTCAGTCAGAAAGGTTGGAAGGATTCAAATGTACAATTTAAAACTATTTACACCATGATCATACACATCATAAATCCACAACCAGAGTACCCTAAAACCCCCTAAATCTTAAAGTAGCTGTTCAGCAGCTCTACTCTCTGGCTACGACAATTCCACTTACATAAGAAATAAAACACACACCTTAATTAAATTCTCATATTGTAAGAATTACAAATTTTTAATACTGTACAGGTTTTTATCTTTACATTTACTTGCTGTGTAAAGGTAAAAGATGTACAGTTTTTAAAATTGCCTTTTGTGGGGTATTCTGTTAATAATCTTGTTTCAACTGAAAGTCAGGAGGAGGAATTGTTTAGGGAGACAATCAAAACCAATGAAATAAAAAAACTTTCTATTTAAAAACACTAAAGGGACACAGGCAATTCTAATTTGGCCCACAAATTAAGAGTTTGAAAACATCAAACTTGTATGAAAATATTGACCAATACATTTTTTAAAAATTCCAGTAGAAACAGGTGCTATTAAAAAAAAATCTGTTCCCCTGCAGTGATCGAAAGCCAAAGTTGCAGAACTCAGAACCTCAAAGTAAGACTGATTTCACTAATATTCATTATCCAAGATGGAAAAAAATGCAAGAGTAATAGAGCATAAACACTGAAAAATTATTAGATTTTTAGAATTCGGTTAGTGATCTATGGTGTTTCATAAGAAAGTTTTTTATATTATAATTTAAGTTTAAAGTCCCTCTAAAGCAGGGGTTCTCAACCTTCTGCTTTCTGAGGCCACACCAAAATGCTATAAAAACTCCACGGCCCAGGTATACCACAACAACTGTTTTACTGCATATAAAAGCCAGGGCTGACATTAGCAGGGCAACTGCTCAGGCTTCAGCTTCAGCCCCGGGTTGCAGGGCTCAGGGCCCTCAGCTTCAACCCCACGTGGGGCTTGTCTTCACTACGGGGGTAAGTCAACCTAAGTTACGCTACTCCAGCTACATGAATAATATAGCTGGAGTCGACGTAGCTTAGGTCGACTTACCCCGGTTTCTTCACTGTGCTGCATTGATGGGAGATGATCTCTGGTCGACTTCCCTTACTCTTCTCAGAGAGCTGAAGTACTGGGGTCGACCCAAGAGCGCTCTGGTGTAGATTTAGCAGGTCTTCACTAAACCCACTAAATCGATCCCTGCGGCATTGCAGCAGCGTCTATCTCCCTGTAGTGAAGACACGCCCGAGGTGGGGCTTCGGCTTTCCACCCTGTGCCCCAGCAAATCTAAGAGTGGCCTTGCTTGGCAGACCCCCTGAATCCTCCTTGTGCGCCCCCCCCCCCCCCATGGGGCCCTGGACCCCTGGTTGATAACTGCTGCTTTAAAGAGAATTTTAGATTTGTGTTTCAAATGGACCACCTCCATATTAGACAAATCAAACTATTTTCCTTTGTCAGCTTTACAGTGAGCACTACCACTCTATTAGTCTGGTCTGCGTTTTTTCATTGTGCACACAGTTAGCTCATACACTTGAGTAGTTCTTGGTTGGGTTTTTTTGTTTTTTTTAATTAATGTTCACGGCCATGTAATAAGATTGTATTTGTAAGAAGTACCTGTACCATAGCTACAAGATTTTGTAACTGTTTAAGTTTTTGTTTTGCAGCTATAAGTCTACTGATCTTCTGCTCAAACTCAGCATCTCCGGCATCAGCTACACTGCTTCTGCAGCTAGATAAAGAAACTTCACTGGCTCTGTCCTCTTCCACCTCGTCATCACCACCTTGTGATATATCAATATCTTTGTCATTGTCCCTATTACGACAATCTGAAGGAAAAACAACATAAACAGTGCCAATGTTGCAGATAAACACTAGTGAACTTGTTAAAAAAAAAACAACACGAAATATTCATACGACTAGTGCGTTTCAGATCTGAAGGTGTACTGCTCAATTAAAGGAATCCAATCTAGCATTTAAGCCCTTGTTGAACTCTTAGTTTATATGCAAATCTGAAACTCACAAACCATGTAACCAGAAAGAAAGCCTAAGGAGTTAACAACATGCTCCCGAACACACACTCGTCAGTTTTAGTTCTATATACAGTGATACCTGAATATCTTCTAAAGCATACCTAATGTTGAAGACATATTTAAAGTCCTTAAGTTAGCAGCAGATCGGTTATTTATTTCACAGTCTGTATTAAGGTGTCTTCCATCTCTGTTAGTAGTTCCACACTGTATGTTGGAATTGCTATTTATTTCACCCCAGCTACTAATTCCCTGAGGGTTTCTAGGAGAAAACATTCATCATATTAAAAAATCGGTTCTCAGTCCATTAAAACTTTTATATCTTATCCAGTTTTTTTTAAAATGTTGGAAGAGACAAGCACATGGATTTTTTTAAAACTTTAATCAAATTATAGTGTTTAGCACATCAAAAATGATTGATGTGCTAAACACTATAATTGCCAAGATAAAAGGTCATTCAAAACAATCATATACAAACTTTAACATCCCATTTCCCCTTTAGTGGGACAACCAAATGTCCCCAATCCAGCCCTGTGCTACACCCCATATCACAGACAGGAAGGAGATGGTCTATAGCATAAGAGTCCCCTTTTTAAATAATATCTCCCATATAGGTTTTCAAGTAGAGTTGAAGGTGCTGGTCTAAACGTATAAAACGTTACATGGTTTGGGACCTGGTTAGTTGAGAGAGTATCCGTGCACTCAAGTACATATGGAAGCCCTTCAATGTGAACAGAAGAAGCCTTTGACAGGGCATATCCACGAACATCCCTCAACACTGCAATTCATTTCTGCCTTGATTCTCTAGCCTAGATCTGTTAGCCTTCCAGGTACACTGCGAATCCCATCTTTATCTGTGACTATGTGAGGTAAGGATGAGTTGGCAGCCTGATAAATTGAATGCAAGGGGACTACATTTGGATTTTATAAGGCCATTTAATGTGCCTGGTTATCCTTTCAGTATCTTATCTTGAAATTCTAATAGGTATCAAGAGTTGCATATTAATGCTATAAAATCTAAACAGGAACATTAATTTTGAAACAATTTTAGAACTTTATAACATTTATATGAAGAGCATACTTTATCCGTGAAGTCCTTAATGGAGTTTTGTGGTGTAATCAGCACAGGGTCTAATTCACAGTGCATAATTCTAGAGCTGTTGTATATTTTAGGAAGACCTTTAAAATTATCTATCAACTGGATTAAGAAAAATATTGTATTAACCAAGGTTAGGTTACCAGCATAATGAAGGGTATTTTAAATGAACTGACACAAAACAGTGTCAATTTAATCTAAGTATTAACTTCTGGTTAACCATACCATCTTACTATGCAGAACCTACAACAACTAAGGGCTATAAAATTTAAAACGAAATATAAAAAAAGTGTAACCTGATATTGGTAACAGGTTGTGAATTCTCATGCTCAGAATCACATTCTGATTCTCCTGTGTCCTCCTCTTTAGTGTTTTCATTCACAGCATCAGTCATCATATCAGATGTCTGTTCATAGTAATGAACTAACTCACGCAACTCATTCAATCTCTTACGAACTTCATTCAGTTTCCTGGAATGAAAGCAGAATACTTTATATGCATACCCCTACTGGATCAAGAAACCTAAATGTAGCTGTAGCGGGGTGGCACCCCACTCCTGCCCTGAGGGGCTGGGAACAGCCCTGGGAGGGGGCTGAGGCTGAAAGCTGGGCTGACTGGAAGCAGCTGCAGCTAGTTTAATCAGGGCTCAGCTGGCCCTTATAAGAGGGCAGTGAGCCAAGAGCAGGGACACTCTCTTTGCCTTTAGAGGGAGAAGGGCTTGGCTGCAGGGACCTGAGCAGGTACCTAGGGTGGAGCAGGGCTAGGGAAGGCCAGAGGAGCTGGGGAGCTCCGGCCTGAGAAAACCCCAGGCTGTGGCCTAGGGTTAGGCCCAACTAGGTACTGGGGTTGCGGGGGCAGCCCACAGGTAGGCTGAGGCAGCAGGTACAAACCCCCTTTGCCTGTGATGAGTGGCTTATACTGCAGTCTGCCCCAGGGCGCGGGGGCTAGCTGGTGACTGACAGTAGCCTACGACTGAGGCGAGGTGGGGATAGTGGGTTGGGGTTCCCCTGGGGAGGGGAGACCCAGATCTGGGGGTATTGCTAGGGGGCAACACCCCAGTTAAAGGGGCACCGGGAGGGGTCCTGGGAGGGACACGGGCCAGAGTGGTCAGGTGGATCACTGGCCTGCAGAGGGCGCTCCAGAGGCTGGTGAGCTAATTCCCGACTGAAACCAGCAGGAGGCGCCGCAGGGGTGAGTCCAACCCTGTCACAGTAGCATTCAGTTCTTTATTCAACAGTGCTCTCAAAAAAGTGCAGCAAAATTAACCAAATTTTAATTTTAGCCAAGTCCTAATATACATAAACTAATTAATATTTAAATTTACTATAATTTGAGATCTGAAACAACCTTTTCTTGAAGATGTTCTGAAGCCCAAATTAATCTATATTTCACAGAAAATAATACTAATAAGATAACCTAGTCATCTTAAGTTACATATTTCAGACTTTCTACATCTTTCAAAAATATGCTACTTAGGAAAAAAAACTTAAAACCTAACAAAAAAGTATACAGAACCACTTAAGTTCAACCCAGCAAATTAACTACGTAATAAAATTTGTAAAACATTTTACTGGAGCTTTTCTGTTGGGTTTAGATTGTCATCTTCTTCACTCTCATTCTGAGAAGCAATGGAATCAGGAGGATAAGGAGCAGATGATGCTAGGCTGTTAGACTCTCCATTGACAACAGTTACTATGCCTACAGGAGCAGAGGCAGCTGAAGTTGTACTTCTTTGATCAATACTCCTTTGAGGAGAGCCTGACACAGGCAAGACTACAAAAAAAAAAAAAAAGTATCAAATTTGGCATCTTATTAAAAACAAGTTACAAAAAAAAAAGCCACTGATTTGATTTAAATATGTAAAAGTTAATATGATAAAAATATGTAAAGATAGTAACTATTAACAGAATATGCAGACCAGCAATAAAGGTCTTTCTTAGTTTTTGCAAATTTCATTGCATTTATTATAGGCGGGGCTGGTGGTGCTGCTTATTATGATGGTTTCCCCACACTTCTCATTATAAGACCCTATTTTCAGTTCCTTGTAACCTTACCAAACCATAACCATTTGTGCTTAAGTTTTCCATGCTGGATATCTGCTTCACACTCAGTTTGGTTGGAAAATTTCAGCCAAAAGAGTTTAATCATAATCAAGCAAGAAGTTAGAGAAAAATGCAATGTTTTGCCCATATTAAAAAATTCTGTTAACCCTCTTTTTGAAAAGCTCTAGCACTTCAATGCTTTGTAGTGGGGACTTGAAATTTGGCAAGGCTGTGGCCTTGGTGAAAGGGATGTGACTTTTGCTGTCCCCATAAAAATCTGCCCAAATTTGTCCAAGTTATAAGCATATGAAAAAAAGCAGTTTGAACATGTTCAGTAAAGATTCTATGATTAGCTAAAAATCTCTGAAACCTCTCCTTCGGGGGGGCCTCACTCAAGCCTCGCACAGCTCCTGTGTGTGAGCAAACCTCACATGTACCATTTCCAAAGAGCAAGCTCCAGCCCAGATGTAACAGGGACAAAGCCTGGCTTTGCTACTCTGTTTTAGGGCAGGGACGGCAAACGTAATTGTGGAATTTCCTAACTTTTCAGCACTTGCCTTTGGCAACCTTCATAATAATCTTTTTTTAATGTAGTTATTTTGGGTGTAACAGAACATAAGATTTAAGTCCTCAAATGTCAGGAATTTAAGTCCTCAATGATTCCACCACAATCTAAAGGTTTGCCTACATGTACATACACAATAGGAAAAGTCTCACTCCACCTGATTTCAACATTAGCAATGGAATATTATTTTGAAATGAATGGCTTTTTATAAAATGAAGTTAAATAAACTGAAGTATTAGTAAGAAGCCACTAGTTATATTAAAATAAATTTTATAATCAATTAGATATTTGTATATTTTAAACAATGGAGAAAGTTTAACTTGCAAAACCAGCATAGTTTCTCTCGTAACCATACACAAACTCAAGCTGAAAAATATGAATTGATGTACAATTTCATAAGGTTTTCAAGTATCAGAGGGGTAGCCATGTTAGTCTGTATTGCATCTGAAGAAGTGGGGTTTTTTACCCACGAAAGCTTATGCCCAAATAAATCCCTTAGTCTTTAAGGTGCCACCGGACTCCTCGTTGTTTTTATAAGGTTTTCAAATTCTTTGTTCAATTGTCATTTTGATAAGTACATTTAAAGTGAAAGGCAATATTTCTCATCTTCCAAATGTTTCTTGGAGAGCTTTTATATCAAATGATTAGTGTAGGTAACTTGTAACAGTAAACAGAGAAATTACAACTGAACCTATGAGTGATAGCTATAAGAAAGGTTTGCCAGCTCAGCATCAGTTAAATCTTTGAAAGAATAACCACACTATTCAGACTTATCGGTAATATGCAGCCTGGTGGTACCTAACAGCAGACCTCCTCCAAGCAACGTTCACTAGACCACACATGCATCTCCTCCTTCCCCTTCTCTCAGTGTCCCTGAATGTTTTGAGAGTGAAGCTATATAAGGGGGCTGTCTGCCCTCTACTGCCTCAGTTCCTTCCACCACTAACCCAGAGAACCAACGTAGGACTCTGAAAGAGAGGGGAAGGTGGGTGGGAAGTGTGACTATGTACTCCACTTGAAGAACTCTCGTGACAAGTAACTAACTTTTATTTCCTCTTTGAGAGGCTTTGCATACTCCCCACTTATGGATAGTTTGCCAAGCAGTGCTGAAAACTCAGGCAGAGGGAACAGAGTACTAATAATGGTTGAAGCACTGATCTACCAACTCTGGCATCTGCTCTTGAAGCCAAATCCAAAGCGCAGCGTTTGGTAAAAGTATGGATTGACCTCCAAGCAGCAGCCTTACAGATTTTTCCTGTAGGAACATGGTTAAGGCACTGCTCTAGTAGAATGAGATTTTACAATAGCATGCACAGGAATTAACAACATTCACTGATACACTGTTTAATAAATCTGGAAATAGTCTGAATATATACACTATTAACCACACTTTATTAGCATCTAAAATATGTAATGCAGATGTCCCTATAGTAGCAGGAGGCTTAAGGGAAAAAACAGTAAATTAATAGTTTGATTGAAGTGAAATTCCAATACTATTTTTGGCAGAAACATGGGGTCAGGTCTAAGAGCCACCTTGTCTTTATGAAAAATAGTAAACGGCAGATCTGTCATCAGAGCACATAATCCGCTCACCCTTCTCGATGATGGTCTAACTATAATAAATACCATCTTAATAGACAAGTAAAATAAGAAACACTCTGCCAAAGATTCAAGGGGTGGCTTCATCAGTCTGGTCAAGACCAAATGGAGATCCCTCATTTGAGAATACAGATTGGACAACCCCTTCATAAACCTTTTAACTGAAATCATGCACAAACACTCATCTACCATCAATTAAATCATGGTAAGCAGAAATAGATCCCAAACTATTCTATCTGGCCAAATAGATGCCAAATGAACTGTTAAAGAAGCATGAGATAAGCCTTCAGACTTCAAAACACATTAAATACTCTAAAACAGACTGAACAGAAGCTGAGACTGGAGAATCAGATTTGCCCAAAACAGCCAAGAGACAAATCTAGTCCATTTCAAACAACACACTCTTATGGATAGCTTCCTTGAATTAAACAATAAATCACGGATCACAGAGGAACAGCATTGTTCAATATTAGTCAAACAGTCCAAGCCATCTGATCCTGCCCTGTTGTTCCTACAGCTGGTCTGGAGACAAAGGGAGACTTTTGTGAATCCTGCCCAAGAGATGAAGTACCACTACTGCCTCAGCCAAGCTGTGCAATTGCATCATCACTGCCTTGTTTTGATGTACTTTCCTTACCACTTTCCGAATTAATGAGGGTGAAGCACACAGAAGACCCTTTCCACAGTGTAGCATGAACATGACTGAACTGGATTGTTTGTCTCTTCTTGTTCTTGAACAGTAGAGGGGACACTTCTTGTTGAATATGGTTGCAAACAAATCTACAACGGAGCGATCCCAGTTGAAAGATCGAATAGCTCAAGAGATTTTCTCCAAGGACCACTCATGCATCTGCATACTGTCCTACTGAGACAGTCAACTAAACACACTGCTCTCCTCTTCTAGATGCAGAGCCAGCCAGCCAGACAGACATTGGGAAGAGGGAACCAATCAGATAAATGGACTACCTTGACACACAACCGGTAAGAAGAAGTGCCTCCTTGCTTGTTGATGTAATACATAGCCATTGCACTGTTCATCGCTACCTAAACAACCTTCCCCATTGTGTGAGAGGAAGAAAGGATCTGAGGGCCAAGTGAATGGTTCTTAATTCCAACACATTTATATTCAAAGTTCTTTTTGCAAGACAGCCAATGGCCTCAAACTGTAAGATGACCTAGATGAGCTCCCCAGCCATTGTTGGTTATCGCAACCAAAGGTGAAGGAGGATGAACAAGACTCCTCTGAGGACTTTTGATCGGTCTTCCACCATATCAATAAATTTAGGATGATGTGCTGAGGCACGATGACAAACATTTGAAGACTGTCCAGATTGAGTCTGTAAACCTGAGCTATCCAAGGCTACACTGACCTCATTCTGAGACAAGCACACAGAGTCCTGTAAATGGTTGCTGCCATAAGGCTCATGAGATTACATCATGAAAATCACCTTCTGGGTGAGACTCAGCTGGATGTACAAAAACAGATTTTTCTACCTTCAGAGACTTTTCCTCTTGGAAAAAAGCCATTCCCTTCCTGTTACCAAGTCCAACATAGAACCTATGAAATGAAGTCTCTGAGTTGGGCAGAGATTCAATTTTTTCATGCTCAGCAGCAGTCCCAGCTCTGTAAATAAGGATATTGTGGAGTTGATGTGAAGTAGCAGGTCCTCTTGTGCAGAGGATTTCAGCAGCCAATCCTGCAAATATGAGGGGGGGAGAAAATCCTGCTTTCTTAAATGCCCTACTACTACAGAGAAGTACTTTGCAACCCCAAGAATCTTTACAGAAAGGCCAACTGGCAGGACCTTGTACTGGAAATGTTCTTGGACCACCACAAAATGCAGGTACTTCTGATAGTTCAGCCAGATTGAAGTGTGTAAATATCTGCCATTTTCTATCAAGAATTGTGAACCAATCCATAGTTGAAAGCGAGCAGATTATGAAGGACAGGTTTAGCATTTGAAACCGGAACTTCTGAATGTACTTGTTCAATCTTCCCAGATTTTAAACTGGATGGAATCTCCCATCTTTCTTCCTGTACCAGGAAGTGTCCCGAATAAAACCCCTGATGCCAAAGATGTTTGGGACCCTCTTCGACAGCACCTATCAGAAGGAATTTTTGAACCACTTATAGAAAGACAGCCTTGCAAGAAAGCTCTCTGTAAAGGAAAAGGTAGGGGAAATTGAAAGGCGACAGTTTTTCAAACTTAACAGCTAGCCATCCTCTAATTTCTAGAACCTACTTGTCTGATGTAATAAGCCTTCAATTGTTACTGAAAAGAGCTATCCTGTCTCCAAACAGAAGAAGGGAGGGATCCTCATTAATTGGTTTGTGACTCTTGGTCTTCACATCAAATCTGAGGCCTGGTAGTTGAGGAAGCCAAAGAGGAAAGAGCAGGTTGTTTTCTCTTACGTCTGTATCTGAAAGCCCACTTTCTTGTGCTGGCTCTGCAACAAGCTTCCTGATAATGTTGCTGATGTCTCTGATTTGAGGAAAAATAAGCAGATAATTGAGGGTAAACTGGTCTCTGATAGAGGAAAGATGGCATGTTCTTCTGACCAAGAGATGAAGACCCAGTGATTGAGCAGTGGATTTAGTATCCTTTAATTTCTCCAACAGTTTGTGGATCTTGTTGCTGAAAAGACCACCCACCTCATAAGGAAGATCTTCCACTTAAATTTTGGTATCCAGAGTCAATGAAGAGGAATGAAACCATGCATATCTCTTTAAGGTAACTGCAGATGTCAATGCTTTAGTGGAAGAGTCTGAAGCATCAAACGAAGCCTGAGCGCATACTTCACCACATTTTGAGCCTCCATCAAAATAGTATTTGCCTGCTTTCCGTTATCTGGCAAATCCTGAACAAAATGCAGCCATCTTTCCCCACAGATGGAATTGGCAACAGGCCATGACCACCTGGTAATTAGCCACATTAATGCCAAGAGAAGAGGAAGAAAAGAGAGAGAGTGTGTGTGTGTGGGGGGGGGGGAATACCTTTCCCAAGAACACTGATCTTTTTTCCCTTTCACTCAGCAGTAGTCGATGGGCCTGACTGGATCTAACTCTATTACTGGCAGCAGCCACCACCAGTGAATTAGGTACAGGGTGAATGTGAACAAAAAAAACCCAAAAACCCCTCCAGGATTATCTCATACAATTTATCTGGTTTTTATTTAGAAATAGGTGCACAGGACGCAGGGATCATCCAAACAGTCCTAGCAGGCTACAGGAGACTATCCAGCATCGGCAATGATATTCTATTCCTAGAGGCAAACCCAAGATCATCAAATACCGGGTGGGAATTTTCCTCCACGGTCAAAGATGGCAAAGGTGCAATGTGACAGCCATGTGCTCCACCAGGTCATGAAACTGCAAAGTGTCCTCAAAATGAGATGATGCAGAAGCAACATTCACATGCTCATCAAGTCACAAATTCAGATTAAAGTCTGTATCCATCTGCTCTCATTCAAAAAGAGGCACTATCTCCTCATCCTGCTCTTCAGAAAAGCACTACAGGAATGACTGTCTGAGCTGCAGATTGATCTGATGGAACTGGATCCAAGGATTGCTCAGCCACCAAATACTTATCCGATGAAACACTGCCTCTTCATCTAATAGGAAGATAATTCAAAAAGTCCGGTGATGGAATCCAACGAGGCCACTGAGCCCAGGATTGCCAGTCTCTCCAGTAGCTGGGATCCAGGTACATGCCCATAAGAGGAGGAACAACATTGGTGTGGGGAAACCCAAGCTGAGGGGGCACAAATCAGGTCTCTTAATTCTCTCTCGATCTTCCTCCCACTGAGGATCCGACTTCAGATCCTCTATGGAACTCACCAGACATATAAACAAAATACAAAGATTAAGAGCAATAAAAGGTGAGAAAGCTCTGCCTGGAAACCCTTGTAGGGAGACTTCAGAAGAGGAGGTGGCATAAATTTTGCTGGAGCAAGACTAACAAAGATCCTCTGCTCTTCTACTTTAAGGTGAAGAGGAAGCAGAACACAGAACTGAAGCAGCCTGTATCTTCCTCGTAGCCATTAGCCTCTCACGCAGATCCATGGAGCATTCAGAACCAGGATAGTGCATATTAGCCACCACAGTAAATAATCTCTTTGGATCTAAGGATGACCTTTAGAACAGGACTGTAGGAAGAAGCTAGCCCCACAGACCTGTAGAGTACCAGAGCCAGAAAAATATTCAGTTCTGCACCTCTGGTCTTCGAAGTTGAAACTGAAACTGAGTTGGGCTTCACTGATGGAACCACAGAGGCCATGTCAGAATCAGACATCTTGTAAGTCTGATGCATGGGATCTGAAACTGCCAACAGTGGCCATCTTTTCGCTAGCCTTCTTCATGTGAACAGATTTTTCAGATCTGACAACATAACTCTAGGTCAGTGGTGGGCAACCTGCAGCCTGTCAGGGTAATCCGCTGTCTGGCCGTGAGAGAGTTTATTTATATTGACCATCCGCAGGCACGGCCACCCACAGCTCCCAGTGGCCGCAGTTCGCCATTCCCGGCCAATGGGAGCACGGGCCACAGGGATGTGCTGGCTGACACTTCCTGCAGCTCCCATTGGCCTGGAACAGTTATCTTCTATTCAGGAGTGAATTAGTCTCTCCCACAATTAAAGCAGAAAACCTGGCCTGAAAACATGGCGGGGGCAGGATCCTCTTCCTAGGCACCTTTACATCTTCAAAGTCATATTTACAACTCTGTTGCTGAATTACCCAACCTTGAAACAGAAGCCCTGAATCAAGTTTCTGAAACCTCTGGGCCCTTACAAAGTTTTTAACACCTGTGTCTCAAAGAAAACTAGAAGCCAGAATTTTATTCCCAGGATAATGAGGAAGACAAGACTGCTGCGTGGAGAGAAACCAAGCCACTCAGAAACATTTAAACAGCTAGTCATGGAGGGTGTGAGGAGTACAAGCTGGCAAACTTGTCAGACAGAAAAGTCAGTAAGTACAACTGTAAAGTTCCCGTCTGTTGTACAAAAAGAACTAAATGTGTGTAGATCAGAATAAACAAACAAACAAAAATTCCCTGGGAAGTATGCCAATGTAAAAAACAGTTATATTAAAGAAAACAAAGAACTGAAAATAAAATTTCTATAATGAAATTTTACCTTTTATTACAAACAAAATGACGAGAGAAAAAAACCTTGTTTTTAATTTACTTTATGCATTTGACAGAAGTGTGTATACAGTAAATTTCATTGTCCCTATATATTCAGTTTCTACCATTTGTGTTGGCCTTTTAGTAAGAGAAGACAAACATTTAAAAGAAAGTGATTTTTAACACCACAAATATTGGCCAGGAATTCAGGGAAAAGCATAGCACTGAAACTATTTAACTCTGTGTCCCTTTGAGCCTTGGCCATTCTAAAGCAGACAGGTTAACTTTGCAGATCTCTGTTAGTGTAAACCAGGGGTCAGCAACCTTTCAAAAGTGGTGTGCCGAATCTTCATTTGTTCACTCTAATTTAAGGTTTCGCGTGCCAGTAATACATTTTAACGTTTTTAGAAGGTCTCTTTCTATAAGTCTTTAATATATAACTAAACTATTGTTGTATGTAAAGTAAATAAGGTTTTTAAAATGTTTAAGAAGCTTCATTTAAAATTAAATTAAAATGCAGAGCCCCCAACCCCCCCAGACCGGTGGCCAGGACCCGGGCAGTGTGAGTGCCACTGAAAATCAGCTCGCGTGCCGCCTTTGGCACGCGAGCCATAGGTTGCCTACCCCTGGTGTAAACCTTTCCTGAAATGTTTGGGACTTAGCCACAAAAAGTGCTATCAACAGAGAGAGCAACCTATCACTAAGGTTCAATGTAATCATTTTAACCTAAGAAAGTAATTACGTTTAATTATTTTCAAGACACCGGGGGAAGTTACTGAAGAAATCACATTAAAATGCACTTTTTGCCTGTAACATTGGGTATTTCCACAGTTACAGAGGTAAAGTTCTGTAGTCAGATTCTTCACTAAATCAGTTTGGTGAACTTTCATAATACTATAAAGCAAAGATGATTACCACAGAAAAAACATTCCTAGTTCTGTATTTAAATCACTACATTAAAAAGGAAACATTTAACTAAAATTTGTTATTACTGAGAGCTACACAAACGACAATACTTCCAGGAGAAAGACAAGATGGGTGAAGTAATATCTTTTATTGAACCAATTCCTGTTGGTGGAAGGGACACACTTTTGAGTTTCACAGAGCTTTTCCTCAGGTCTGGAGAAGGTAACCAGAGGGTCTAAGCTAAATACAAGGTGGGACAGATTGTTAAGTACAAGAGGTTCACACGTGTTGCAGGACGAGCTGTATGAAGCTTTAAAGCTAGTCCATTTCACCAACAGAAGTTGGTCCAACAAAAGGTATTACCTCCCTTACCTTGCCTGTCACGTCCTGGGACCAACACAGCTACAACAATACTGCAAAAATACTTCCATGTACTAAGATCAGTGACAATTCTGAGTCATTAGTTGCAGGTTATGTTTAAAAGGACTATAAACTACATTAAACAAATCCAGTTTAAAGTGAGTTCTGCATACATTTACTTACAGGAGGAGTTGTTTAGATGCTGGTCACGAAGTGTGTGAAGTTCTCCTAACAACTTGTCCATTTTTTGTTTTTTACCCTGCAACATTCTCATCTTGCTAAAAAGATGCGCTTTCTCATCAGATAAGTGCTGTGACATAGAAGAATTTCTACTTTGTGAAATCTCTCTAGTAAGTGAAAGACTTTCTGCTTGCCTTCTATTATCTGGCACAGGTTGAGTCTAAAAATAAATAAATTCCATTTTACTAATAATAATTTGCTAGTTACCTCTTCCAACCTAAAAAAGTAAAAAAAAAATACCTCATTTAATGTGTTAAGCTCAAGGCTAGTGCTAAGAGCTCAATAACAGAAAACCAAGGTTCTCAAACTAAACAATAGTTAGCTCTTATATAATTCCAACTGCATAATAACTAGTATGGATTGTGATGTGAAACTCTTGCTCTTGGCTTCCAAAAAAGAACCATGTATAAACTGACACTAAACTATCAGTCAATGAATAACCACTTCTATTCAATGTAAAACAACAACATAGAAAGCATCAATTGGAATAAAAACAAAACTTTACAATCAAATCCAGTTAAGGTTTACATATAATAAATTTTAAACTCATCGTAGGGTTTTTTAAACTGAATATTGTGTCTTAAACCTGTGGCCATACATACAATTCTTGTTACGAGCTGTGCAAGTAACCTACAAGGCATGATACTGAAAACGTAATTAGAAGAAACCATACCTCAGCAAGTCAGACAAGTACAGGCATTTACATAGGCATTTAAGAGATAGCATTACAAAAAGCTTAAATTTTGTGCATCACAGCAACAGGATCTAAGAAATAAAATCTTTTAAACTGCATATTATTGCCAAGAAAATTTAATAAAATGTTATCAAAACAGCACTCTCTCATTGTGTGATAAAGTACACTGAAAACTAAAGTCAGAATGGCTTTGCAATATTCAAGTATTTTTAAGACCCTTGTAGGGAAAATTAACTAAAATATACACAGCAACACAATATATATATTTTTTTTTAAAGTTACCTGAGATTCATGAAGCTGATTATGAAAACGCTGGATTAGGTCATTTAATTCTTCATTCAGTTCAGATGTAAGACTCACTCCTGAAATGCTACCTGTGGTCTCTGTTATAACTACACAAAACAGTAAGTCCAAAACATTAAACTAAAATGTAAATTAGAGAAAATGGTTTTTAAGATTTCAAAGTATATACCATAGCTACTAACGTACAGCACTGGTTAGACAAATTTATCTTATTTTTTAACTGCACTAACCAAATCCTGTTAGCACATTATAGAAATTTAAATCAAACAAACTTCTGAAGTAATCCTCAGAAAAACAGGTGTCATAAAAAGACCCTTCCCAACCCCAGAAAGAATTCATCACTTGGGCTTATATCTACAACATCAGTTTCACCAACAAAAGTGCTAGTGTGGACAGCGCTATGTCAGCAGGAGAGACTCTCCTGCAAACATAGCTAAGGGTGCTTGTTGGGGATGGTTCAATTATGCCAGCAGGAGAGCTCTCTTCCAGTGGCAAAGGGCAGCTACACAGACCTTATCGCGGCACAGCTGTGCCACTGTAAGAAGTAGACATAGCCTCAGACAATGTAGTTTCACTGTGAAAACTGACTATGCAAAAGTGTACCTTGTTCAGAAGATCTGTTCCTTGTGTGTTTTGGGTTTGTTTTTTGTTTTTCCCCACAAAAATCAGTTAAGTTCAGTTTTTGTTGTGTTTTTTGTTTTGTTTAAAAACTGTATGTCCCTGCAGAACCTAAGAAGGAGCTAGATGGCATACTTCTCATATCAACAGAACGCTATGTTCCAGTCAGTTACAGTCAAAGACAATGGATTATATGGGTGTAAAGGCAGCATATAATTTGGCCTCCAGAACCTTTACTGACCATGGTATGCTAGAAGGAAATACCTCATTTTGACATTCAAATCTGATTTGCAGGGCTGGCAGTTAGGAAAAAAGGCACATTTTTACTTGCAAAAACACATTTGATATGGAAATCAAGACAAATGTAGAACTCTACAATACTACTTTAAAAACAGTCACTTGTCAAAACAGACCAGGACCTTAAATATCCACCAATTTTAGCCATACCAGAGTGTGGGTGTCTGGCTTATTTTTAACTTCATATTAATAGTTTGTTTAGTAAACCCTTAATTGGGTTTATTTTTAAAATGTTACATTTATTTAATTTTACATCAATTTTCTTTTCTCAGTCCTTGCTTCTTCTACCTTTTTCAACACAAGGGTTAGTGGGATGCTGCTCTGAGTATCACCAGGACAAATGTGACACAAATAAGAGTAGCACCAGGGAACAGAGAATAAGCCTCTCCTTAAGGCTAACTTAAGTAAGCCTCTCCTCTGTCCACAACCTCCTCTTCCTATGAAGAGAGGTTATTTCTGTAGGGGAGAGGAAAGTATGGGACTTCAGATTTCTACTAGTACTGGGAAGTTTGTTTAGGGCAAGAGACACCATAAGGCAGAGCTGAAGGTGCCCAGAAGCTGATTAAGAAGACCTGCAAGGAAGAAATGCCTTCCCCAGAACCATGGTATGCCCTATATTTGAGATTGGGCAACCGGAACTGCAGCCAGTATTCAAGGTGTGGGCATAACATGGATTTATATAGTGGCATTATATTTTCTGTATTACTATCTATATCTATATATATTAGAATTGGAAAAGGTACAGAGGACAACAAAAATGATTACGGGTATGGAACAACTTCCCTAAGAGGAGAGATTAAAAAGTCTGGGACTCCTCAGATTGAAAGAGAAATGACTAAGGGAGGATATGATAGAAATCTATATAATCGTGAACGATGTGGATAAAGTAATTAAGGAAATGTTACTTACTCCTTCACAAAGCACAAGAACTATGGGTCACCCAATGAAAATAATAGGCAGCAGGTTTAAAACAAAGAAAAGGAAGTACTTCTTCACACACCACACAGTCAACCTATGCAACTCTTTGACAGGGGATGTTGTGAAGACCAAAACTATAACAGGATTCAAAAAAGAATTAGATAAGTTCACAGAGGATGGGTCCATCAATGGCTATTAGCCAGGATGGGTAGGGATGCAACACCATGCTCTGAATGTCTCTAGCCTCTTTGTCAGAAGCTGGGAATGGGTGACATGAGATGCATCACTTTATGATTGCCTATTCTGTTCATTCCCTCTGACCTGGCACTGGCCACTGTCGAAAGACAGGATACTGGGCTAGGTGGACCATTGGTCTGACCCAGTATGATCATTCTTATGTTCTACTAGCTGCCTGGAGCATCATTCCATCTCGTAGCAAAACCATCCTGTACTGTCCTCCTATCCCATCTCAAAGCTGACTTGTTAGGAGAGGACACAGGAAGAGATCAATTACTACAGACAGAGCCCTAGGCTACAATTTTGCTTGTCAGTTTGTTGGTGCTATTCTTACATGATGTTACATGTCAGACAAGCAATGCACTCCATTTCTAAAGATGACAAGGCAGAAGTTAGGCAAAGGGAAATTTGAAGTCAAACCATTTTAAAATAATTTTCTCCCAATTAGGAATTTACTAAACAAGCTTTTAAAAAACATGTATGGTACACATTCTGTGGGGATGGTAAGCATAACCATCTAACTTTCAAATCATTTATCATTAAAGGTTAACGCTGATCTCAAACCACTTCTGTTCATACTTTCCAAAAAAAATTATCTTTGGCCAGAGACCAAATGTGAGAAGTTTCAACCCCAAAGATTCTTTTGACAAAGTTAAGGAAGTGTTAAGGTACAGGTTTATAATGGTATAACACTTAACTTATCTTTATAGTGGTTGTGATGTGTTTAACAGTTGGAGGCAAGTCTACAATTCAGATTCTTTAGAATCTAAAATCTAGTTTTATATTTGGTTAAGATACGGTAATCAAATTTAAACTATAACTTTTCTGTTCTTCCTTATTCAAGAAAGCTTTAAAAAAACAACATTTTTTTAGTTTTTAAAGTAAACTTTGGTGGCTCATCTCCAAGTACTAGGAAGGAACTTATGATTTTAAGTAGGGCTGTCCAGCAATTAAAAACATTAAATTAATCGCACTGTTAAAAAATAATAGAATACCATTTATTTAAATATTTTTGGATGTTTTCTACATTTTCAAATATATTGATTTCAAATACAACAGAATACAAAATGTACAGTACTCACTTTATATTTATTTTTTATTACAAGTATTTGCACTATAAAAAAAAGAAATAGTAATTTTCAATTCACCTAATACAAGTACGGTAGTACAATCTCTTTATCATAAAAGTTGAACTTACAATTCAGTTATTGTAATTATTTTTAAAAAACTGCATTCAAAAATAAAACAATGTAAAATTTTAGAGCCTGCAAGTCCACTCAGTCCTACTTCTTGTTCAGCCAATCGTTCAGACAAACAAGTTTGTTTACATTTGCAGGAAATAATGATGCCCACTTCTAGTTTACAATGTCACCTGAAAGTGAGAACAGGCGTTTTTAATGGCATTGTTGTAGCCAGCGTTGCAAGATATTTACGTGCCAGATGTGTTAAAAGATTTGTATGTCCCTTCATGCTTCAACCACCATTCCAGGGAACATGCGTCCATGCTGATGACGGGTTCTGCTCGATAACAATCCAACACAGTGCAGACCGATGCATGTTCATGTTCATTATCTGAGTCAGATGTCACCAGTAGGTTGATTTTCTTTTTTGGTGGTTCGAGTTCTGTAGTTTCCGCATCAGAGTGTTGTTCTTTTAAGATTTCTAAAAACATGCTCCACAACTTGTCCCCCTCAGATTTTGGAAGGCACTTCAGATTTTTAAACCTTGGGTCAAGTGCTATAGCTATCTTTAGAAATCTCACATTGGTACCTTCTTTGCGTTTTGTGAAATCTGCAGTGAAAGCGTTCTTAAAACGAATATGTGCTGGGTCATCATCCGAGACTGCTATAACATGAAATATACGGCAGAATGGGAGTAAAACAGAGCAGGGCAACATACAATTTTCCCCAAAGGAGTTCAGTCAAATTTAATTAACGCAATATTTTTTTAAACAAGCGTCCTCAGCATGGAAGCATGTCCTCTGGAATGGTGGCCAAAGCATGAAAGGGGCATACGAATGTTTAGCATAACTGGCACGTAAATACTTTGCAATGCCAGCTACAAAAGTGCCATGCTAATGCCTGTTCTCACTTTCAGGTGACATTTTAAATAAGAAGAGGGCAGCATTGTTTACATTAACAGGAGATAATCTTGTTTGTCTTAGCAATTGGCTGAACAAGAAGTAGAACTGAGTGGACTTGTAGGCTCAAGTTTTATATTGGTTTGTTTTTGAGTGCAGCTATGTAACAAAAAAAAAAATCTACATTTGTAAGTTGCACTTTCAGGACAAAGATTGAACTACAGTACTTGTATGAGGTGAATCGAAAAATACTATTTCTTTTTATCATTTTTACATTGCAAATATTTGTAATAAAATATTGATTTCAATTACAACACAGAATACAATAGATATGAAAATGTAGAAAAACATCCAAAATATTTAATAAATTTCAATTGGTATTTTATTGTTTAACAGTGCAATTCAAACAGCGATTAATTGTGATGAATTTTTTTTATTGCGATTAATTTTTTTGAATTAATCGTCTGAGTTAACTGCAAGTAATCGACAACCCTAGTTTTAAGTTTGTAGCCTTGTTACCTAGTAACATATAAAAAATATTTAAACTAAGTTCTCCCTCCAAATGGAAGTCCTGCAGTAAAATTCCATATATTACAGGTATTTTATATAAGAGACAGAATGTATAAGCTTAAGAATATATCCAGAACATTTTTTTAATTGTGCAGTACCATTTATACTTCCAATATTAATTTTTTTTTCCAGAGTTTCAGTTTTAATTAATATATCAATTTATCAGTACATACTCTTGTCCTTCCACATACCAGAATCATCCATGACAGCAATTGCCTGCTCTGCTTTATGCTGCAGAGCAAGAAGAGCAGCTTGTCTTCCCTGAAGTGCTTTCAGCTGTTCCTGTTGCTGTAACATCCTTGTTAACAAGTCATGTTGCTTCTTCAAATTCTCTAGCTCCTCTTTAGCCTCCTGCTGGGGATCTCTGGCCTGGAAGATAAGAAAGGATGCTATCTTAGCTGTGGAATTTGATAACACTGCAATAGTAATACGATGACATCTTAATGTAAGCAGAACCTTAACAGCGAAATGAAAAACTAAACTGAGTCTTGAGAAGTGTAAAGAGGTGAAGACTTAACTATTATCGTCTCCTCACACTTAAAGCAAGTTCTTTTAGACTAAGCCCTGGTCTACACTATGAGTTTAGGTCGAATTTAGCAGCGTTGGGTCGATTTAATCCTGCACCTGTCCACACGACGAAGCCATTTTTGTCGACTTAAAGGGCTCTTAAAATCGATTTCTGTACTCCTCCCTAATGAGGGGATTAGCGCTAAAATCAACCTTGCTGGGTCGAATTTGGGGTAGTGTGGACGCAATTCAACGGTATTGGCCTCCGGGAGCTAAACCAGAGTGCTCCATTGTGACCAGCACTTTCAACTCAGATGCACTAGTCAGGTACACAGGAAAAGCCCTGGGGAACTTTTGAATTTCATTTCCTGTTTGGCCAGCGTGGCAAGCTGATCAGCACAGGTGACCATGCAGAATCACAAAAGAGCTCCAGCATGGACCGAACGGGAGGTACTGGATCTGATCGCTGTATGGGGAGAGGAATCCATGCTGTCAGAACTCCGTTCCAAAAGATGTAACGCCAATATATATGCCAAAATCTCCAAGGGCATGATGGACAGGGACGCACAACAGTGCTGCATGAAAATTAAGGAGCTCAGGCAAGCCCAGAATCGTAATCCCCCCAGAATCGTCGAGCGTAGAATGTTTCTACGCTCCCCCTATCATCTCCGTCCCTGAGGTTATCGCAGATTAGAAGGCGAAAAAAACCACACGTGCGATTATGTTTTCTGAGCTCATGCAGTCCTCCCGCACTGATAGGGCACAGCTCAATGCATGGAGGCATTCAGTGGCAGAGGCCAGGAAAGAATTAAGTAAGCACGAAAAGCGGAGGGAGGACGCGATGCTGAGGCTAATGGGTGAGCAAACGGACATGATGAAGCGTCTGTTGGAGCTGCAGAAAAGCCAACAAGAGCACAGACCCCCGCTGCATCCACTGTATAACCGCCTACCCTCCTCCCCATGTTCCATAGCCTCCTCACTCAGACGCTCAAGAACGCAGGAAGGAGGCTCCGGGTACCCAGCCACTCCACTCAAGAGGATGGCCCAAGCAACAGAAGGTTTTCCTTCAAACAGTTTGATTTTTAGTGTGGCTACAATAAGCAATGTGGCCTTGTCCTTCCCTCCTCCCCCACCCCACCTGGGCTACCTTGTCCGTTATCTCATTTTTTTTCATTAATAAAGAATACATGGTTTCAAAACAATAGTTGCTTTATTTAAAAGGGGGGGGGGCTGGCTTACAGGGAATTAAAATCAACAAAGGGGGCGGGTTTGCATCAAGAAGAAACACACACAACTGTCACACTGTAGCCTGGCCAGTCATTAAACTGGTTTTCAAAGCCTCTCTGGGGCGCAGCAAGCCTTGCTGTGCTCTTCTAATCGCCCTGGTGTCTGGCTGCTCAAAATCGGACGCCATGCGATTTGCCTCAACTTCCCACCCCGCCATAAATGTCTTCCCCTTACTCACAGATATTATGGAGCACACAGCAAGCAGCAATAACAACGGAAATGTTGGTTCCACTGAGGTCTGACCAACAGCACCAGCAAGCTTCCAAAGGCACATTCTACCACCATTCTGCACTTGCTCAGCCTATAGTTGAACTGCTCCTTACTACAGTCCAGGCTTCATAAGCCATGGGAGCAAGGGGTAGGCTGGGGTAGGTGTGACCGCGCAGTGCTGCCGGCTGGGAGAGTAACCTGAGGCAGAAGCCTCCAGCTCGCAGGAGAGCAGAGTTGCAGCGGAAGCTGTACACCACGCCCTGGAGGTTGCTAGGAGCCGGGCAAGAAAGACGTTCCCAGAACCCCCAGCCAAGCGACATGTCCGACGAGGACAGTTACCAGTCCTACTGCACCGTCTGCTGCAGAGTTGCAGGAGACCAGGAGAGCAGAGTTGCAGCGGAAGCGGTGGAGCCGTACACCATGGACTGCTAGCAGTCCTACTGCACCGTCTGCTGCGAAGGCACCCAGGAGCTGCAGCGGTGACAGTGAGCTCAGCAGACTCCATGCTTGCTATGGTATGGCGTCTGCACATGTAACCCAGGAAAAAAGGCGCAAAACGATTTTCTGCCGTTGCTTTCACAGAGGGAGGGGTGACTGATGACATGTACCCAAAACCACCCGCAACAATGTTTTTGCCCCATCAGGCATTGGGAACTTAACCCAGAATTCCAATGGGCGGCAGAGACTGCGGGAACTGTGGGATAGCTACCCACAGTGCACCGCTCTGTAAATCGATGCTAGCCTCCGTCGACTTAATACGCTTAGTGTGGACACACAATTGACTGTATAAAATCTCTTCCGAAAAATCAACTTCTATAAAATCGACCTAATTTCGTAGTGTAGACATACCCTAAGTTTGAGTAATTTTAGGGAAAAGCTTTTACTGCCAACAACCATGCTGCACAATGCCTTGTGGATAAGCAACGTTCTTTTGTCTCCGGGTCTACCAACTCAGCACCTTCCACAAGCAGATTACAAAATTAAAAACTTGTACGTTTCTTCCTTTAACTACACTATGTTTAGAAATTCATTAACACAAAAAGCATATAACCACAAAGCCATAAGAGTACTCCTCCCTTCAATCCCTAATGGATATAAGATGCAATTCAAGATACTGAATTAAAATAGCAAAAAAGCAAAGACTTCTGTTTGGTGTTGAACTTGTTTTAAAGAGTCTCTGCAGTGAACACTTTTTTAAAATATTCACCTGATCCTCTTCATTTCCTATACTGGCTTAACAGTCCAGTGTAGAGTGAAAACAGAAACTGAACGATCTGTTCACAAGTATGTGTTACGCAGCTGCCAATCCAAAGCAGCGCCACTGGACCCTGCCTCAGTAAGATCCAAGGTCCAAAATGATTCACTAGCCTCAAAGCTTTATCTTTCACCACACCATTTTGCAACGAATTATTGTTTCTCATTCCATAAAACCATATGTAGGCTACAATTCTGCATCAAGTTTGAACCTGCATCTTCACAGTGGGAAGATGGACTACAAAAATACCAGTATTATGACTTTTTAAATATTTGTCAAGTCTTAAAAAAACAAAAAACAAAAAACCTTTTGCCAAGCTGAGATTCCTACTCCCAAAGTAAAAAAATTCACCTGCCATCTAGTTTCGAGTGCCTACTGTAAGCAACTATGTATTTGAATTGTGAAAAATTCCTACATTGAAGAATATGCTTGCATATATTAAAGTACTTGGCCCTATTGCAGAGGTACTTCCCACAGAGTTTGGAAGTTGTTGGAAAAGGCAAGGTCAAGTACTTTAATGGACAGTAAATTAACTTTGTAGCTGGGGTGTTGCTTCTTGCCCCCCCTAGCAGAGAGTGTGGATCTCAGAATGCAGTGGGCAACTCTTTCTCAGCCTAATAAGCATCAGAAATGTCTGAATCTCCAAAAATCAATGTTTTAAAGGGGAAACCATGTTCAACTCAGTCCACTATTTTTAAACATCCAGAATTTAATTATTAATAGAAGGTCTTCAAAAATGTAATAAGAACTTGCAAGTATACAACACTTTCAAATGACTTCAAGCCACTAAGAACATCAATGATAATCCTTGTGTAAATCCCCATTTTAGACAGAGAAATTGAGGCATGGAAAAATTAGGTGATTTGTGCAAGATCACATGTCAAATCAATGGCAGAGGGAAAAAAACAAAACTGATAAACAAACCAAGCTTCATTTCAAGCATATCAGAGGCATCTGTACTCATTAAAACAAAGACCAATTTTTCCCCCCAAGTTGGGTGTCTAAAATTAGGCACTCAAGCTTGACAAATCTGCTATAAAAGGTATAGAAATATTCAAATAATGTATTTAAACTATTTGAGTTTAAACAAAAAAGATGGAGCACTAAAAATTCAATTAGAAAAATATTTATTTTTTAAAAATCACAGCAGGATTGGACACATCTCAAACACA
Source organism: Macrochelys suwanniensis (assembly GCA_033296515.1). NCBI lineage: Eukaryota > Metazoa > Chordata > Testudines > Chelydridae > Macrochelys > Macrochelys suwanniensis. The sequence goes on from CM065779.1 coordinate 84,144,536, forward strand.
GTTTTTAAGGCACTGACCCCCACTAATGTGTTTTTCCCTGCAGGTATATATTGGATATTGCTACAGGCATGCACAGTTTATTCTCTGTAGAGTTTATTACAGATCATATTTTTCCTTTGGGCAACAGACATTTCTGATCTTCCACTTCACTTTCTCTACACAAGATGTTTGTTATTAAGTTCTTTCAGGCAGATTAATAGCATGAAAATTAACAGATCTCTAAGTGTGAATTATCTAAAATGACACTACATTAAACCACTTTTAAAACACTTTCCCAGAAATGAGAGTGCAATTGCATCAAGTCATGAATCTGAAGTGACAAGCTGTGGTTGCAAAAAGTTAGATTAACAGTCGGACATACAGTTAGATTTATACCCCTCACTAATCAAAAAAGAACATACGCTGGGTTGGAGGAGGAAATTAGTAAAAACTCATTTTTATAAAATATCCACTTCCCAAAACAAGTCAACATGAAGAAGAAGAAGAGACATTCAATGAAAATTTAGCCAAATATGTAAGTAAGACAGGTCTACTGTTATTGTGGTGACTAAAGCATTAAACACTAGAAGCTTCTGTATGGAAAGAATGAGAGAAAAAAGTAATTGTTCATTACAAATAATTAGTATGTTTTAAAGCTGTTTAGCAACAAACAAACTGAAGAAGAAAAAGAAAATCAGCAAGTACAGACCCTATTTTGGAGACTTGCCAAGGTAATATTCTGAAGAGTACCTGTGAGGGTAATCCAATCCTAATAGGCCACATTTCCCTGCCATTCAGAGCAGCTCTGTCACCTTTCCCTTTTGGACTTGTTGTAACGTCAATGTCTGAAACCTGTCCTTGTGAAGCTGAATTCCCTAGTTTGTCCTCAATGCAGGGCCGAATTTTCAGACTAAAAGATACTTCCTTTATTAAATAGTTTAGTATGTTAGATTTAGAATACACTCCTGTTTAGCATGCATTTTTAAGCTATAAAACTGCTTACCTAATTCATTTGTGCCTTACTTATAATATATGGCAAACTGTATTACTTCAATCAAATAAATCTTTTCTTGTTTAATTAATTTTACTGTATTTTCAATTTCCTTTGTTAAAATTATTTTCTTAAATCACAGGATTCCAAATATCACTGTACCATGTAATTATAGAGAACCACTTTTAATATTTCAAAGAACTATATTATAAAAGAAACCTAATTCCAAAATTCTTAAAGCCACACACATAAAAATGAAAAAATACGCTTTCTGTATAGATAAACAACAAGATACAAGCTTTGTTTACAAGAATTCTACATGGATATATATTTCTACCAGTATTGTTATTTTTTCACATTTTAAACAACATTAAAAAAAGTTAAGATATAGATGTTTAATCTCTAAAATGTTATCTTTTTGAAAAACCCAATAAAAACAAGAACATCTTGCAGGACTTTGATAATTAGATTGAGAGACTATCTGGTTTCATTCTGACGTTTAATGAAGTACCTCTGTATTCTTTATTTAAACACTACTTTTAGCTTCCTAGAACACACATTCCTAACACATAGTCTGTGGAGCACTTTGCTGATGGTCCACAGCATGCTGGCTGGAAACAAAGAGCCAACACCATATACACAGATGCTTAAATTTTATTTAAAAGGAGATAAAAACATTAGGAAGTATTCAACATTCTTTTCCATGTAAGCAACTGTTGAAATTGCTACAGGAATGTCATGTGATCACAAATGGGAGAGGAGATGGTCTATGCAATCATGAGTGTATATATGTAGAAATGCCAGAGTCCATAAGACACTCTAATAAGAGGTGGCCCACCCAATGAAAGAGGTTGGGAACTCCCGTCCTAGAGCAATGCTTCTTATGGTATCACTATAGATATACTTATGCTTTCTATAGCAACAACCCATGATAGTGAACCATTTCCACGCCTCCATTACCCTTCAATTTCCCCAGTACTGGAAGCACACCACTTACCAAAAATAGCTTAGAAAACTAGTCCTTTCTGCATTGATAACAGGCAAGATACATATTTAACCCCTAGAATTATTTAAAAGATTCATAAGCTATCAAAAAGTAAAATTGCTACAACAGAAGCTTTTTAAAAACAAACTTTTTTAAAATATACATCATTGAGAGTTTGGGGGGTTTAAGTCTCCTTGAACTGAATTTCAGATTAACAATACTATGAAGTATCAGTCAGGAAAAGAAAAAACAAGTCTTCATTTCTAGCACCTTAATTACTAAAAGCAGCTTACCGTGGTATCTGAAGCCTCAGACTGCACATCTATGTTTAGCGATGTGCTCTCAGCTACAGAACCAGATCCCACAGCTGAATCTATAGTCCGAACATCCTCCTCCTCATTTTCTCTAGCCTGAAATATTTTAGCGGCATAAATCAAAAGCTATATAAATGGGGTAGTAAAAATGAATTATTATGGACGGTACTGTATCTTGAAGTTAACTCCCCCAGTGGTACCATCAAAATACCAATGATTGACTCCTTAAAGTTTTCTCACATTGCTTAAGAGAGACATTATATCTATTTTTTAAGTTCCGAAACTTACAAGCATCTTTTGCAAAAATTTCAGATAGGATTTTTCTTGTTCTTTAAGATGGTCTATGAGATGTGACAAGCGCTCAACATTAGCAGATCTTTCATTTTTCTCTACAAGATCATCCCGCATGGAGCTGGCCTTAGCAATATAGTCACGAATTTGAACTAGTCTGCTCACAATCTGTAGAGAAGACAGTGAAATTATTCAGTAAGTTAATCAATAAATAGTTTTGATATTTGTGATCCACAAGACACAAGGGTGATAATTTAATTTATGCCACACCTATGTAAATAAAATGAAAGGTGACATGCTAGCGTTTATGGCCTCAATCCTACAACTGGCACTGATTTCAACAGGGATTCAGCATGTGCATAAAGTTCCAAGATTGAGGATTAATGTTGCTTCTGTCACAGATACCAGGTGCACTATTGAGCTCATATCTCTAAACATTGTCACAATTTGTATGCTGGTCTCAGAAACTACTAAAACCATTAAAATGGTAATCAGATCAATCTCTAGGCTTAAAAGTGATGTATTAAATAAACTGCTTCTCTCAGTATGCAGAGTTACTAGCATTATGTGATCATAAGCATTCCCACACATAGTATATTTTAAATCTCATTTCATGTGTTCCGAAGCAAGTTACTTTGTAAACAATTAAGAGTAGCAAAATATAAACCAACATAGTAACCATTTGGAATTAATTTTAAAAATTAATGAAACTTTCTAGGAAGTTTCATCAGGGTGTCTACCAAGCAACAACGAAATTAGACATTTTCTAAAAGTTCCGGTTTTGCAGGAGGAAGAGATTGCAATAGGAATAGGCTGAGTCACGAACAATACCTGGCTACTATCCATAGCAGGTTCTCCTCTTCCATCTTCTTGAACAGACACCTGACAATTTTGCAAGAAGTCCTTACTTAGAGCAGATGCAAATAACTCTTTACATTGTGATGATCCACCAGTTTCTTTTTTTTGAGGGCTTGTGGCAGCATCCTTGCTCTTGTTAGTGTTAATCTGCAGTGATAGGAAGTTGAATGGTTTTCTGGTTTCATTAAGCTGACGTTTGTTGTTAGCAGCTGTTGCTCTGCCTTGAGAATCACTTCCAATGCTCCTCTACATAAAAACAAACCAAAAGGAAGTTATTATATATTACTTAAATATTCCTCAAAAACATTGTTCTACTTTTATTAGTTCACAGTTGAACAACAGAGTGGTACCATCATGTGCCATTACTGGGCATAGCTGGGGGGGGGGGGGGGGGGGAGAACGGGGGGGACAACAAGAAATTCACTTTCTAGCCAGAGAACTAAACTTACTAGCTGACGGCTGATATTAAAGATGATTAAAACCATCTCCACCAGGCAGATTCTGGTCAGAAACTTGACCTTCCAACCAATCTATTGGGAATGACAGGGAGACTTCTAGAATTCCTATCAGGGTGCTGTCCCTGAACCCTGCTGTGAACTCCAACTTCATGCCTGATAATGTGAAGCCACATCTCCCTTCCAAATGCATGAAAAAGAAGCTACTTTTATCCCACAGTCTCCTGACTATTGAACTGGAACAAAGAACAGCATCTGATACTGAATTCCTCTATAGCCTCTTGCTTGCTGTGTGGGAAGATGATCTCCCACCCTACTCTAGACTGCATTTTTTGGTTATCTTCCCTCATCCGTAACTCCAGAGCTTTCTTCTGCCACTACTAGGCTAGAATGTTTACTGATGCTATTCAGAACTCTGTGCGCAACCGTGACAGTCCAGTCTACTGTTCCTTGAAAAGCTAAGAGCAGCAACAGAAGCTCTAGAGCCGTCTGTCTTCAGATTTGGGAAGACTGCAAAGCAATGGATCACATTATCCCAGGTTATCGTCACAACCATAAAGACTAAAGGTCACTATTTTAATTGAAAACTTAAATTCATAAAAAGTTTAGGGCAGAAATGTAGTAAAAAGCATGACATTCCATTCTGCCACAAGGCACCCCATCCAGAAATAACCAGGGTCAGAGTCTCAAATTACATTACTTCAAGAAGCAATGCCTTCAAGAAAATACTTTGAAGATTGGCAGGTACTAAAGAACCTCTAACTCTCACAGATGTGTTACACATAGAGCAATACTGATCCTGATCTGGAGAACTGCACTTTATTACACTACAGTGACACCATACGCCAACCTTCAGATATGCTGTCTAGTGAAAGTAGCTGACCTACCCGCACGTATCTGGACACCATGATCCAGAATATATGTATTTTTCTACACTTTTTCTAGTTCAGAATCTGGACTATTACTTGCTATGTGACGTCAATACACATTTTTTATTTTTGCCACTGACTTTCAAAGTCTTTCCTTTTGAAGTTTGTCAGATTAATAAAGACAGTTTAGCAGGTTTGTGTGGTTTTATATTCACATTTATACAATTTTTGCAAATACATATCCACAAACCTGATCCAGATCACTGAAGTTTATTCTTTGTTTAAGTCTTTCTAATTCTGCCTGCTCTGGAACAGACATCTGAGTCATATATCTAGTGTGAGGAAAACTATGAAGAGTCCTTGTCTTCCGCCGTCCCATTCCGGGTGAGGACTCTGGAGAGATGTCATTAGTAAGCCTTGTTTCACCTTCCCCACCAAATTTTTTCTTGTTTTTCTCTGAAGACCTGTTTGCTTTCTTCTGTTGACCCCCCCAGTCCTTCAGAAAAGCAGAAAAAAGCATATTCATTATCTCTTTAGTGAAAAAAGATATGGTTTACTTCAGTGAATTGAAGTTTGACTATTTTAGAATTACAGAAAAAACAAAAATGCCAAAATATACTTATATTTAAGCAATAATTTGAGAATCAAATTGGATAATATAGTTTTCTCAAAAGCACAAATAATAAGTAATCTGAGGAAGTTTGGTACACTTAACCTTTTTTGTCTTCAGAAGTATTTGTTCACTTGAAACAAAGCCACAGTAGCATTTTTTTTCTACTCTCTCTTCAGCAGGTTATAATGGTTAACCTTGAGGGCAAATTCCCAATTATAGCTTTCAATCAAATAGTCTAGCTTCCCTGCACTCCTCTCTCCCTACACCCCCCCACCCCATGGTTTATACATAGCTAGATTTACAACTCAGTTTTGATAGGCCATCTCTTGACCAGAGATGATCATTCATATCAGCATATGGCTCTTTCAAATCTATCATGTCTATATCATTCATTTGTTTGCTGACTTTTGTTTCAGTTGGGCACATGTATTTAGTTTTATGAACAGAATGTAAGCAACTAACTTCTACTATAGTATTTTGTTTGACAAATTTTTATGGTTTCATATCTATCCATCACTGCAGTAGAATCTACATGTCGATTTTCACCTTCAGTATGATGTGACAATTAAAAAGTTAACATTAATTATACCGTATTGTTCAGCCGGTCATCAAAGCTTTCATTGCTCCAGTTAGGCAAGTCCTGATCATTCATGCCTTCCTCAAAAGGACCACCTCCTGTTGCCATGGTATGCAGTCAAAAATGCTATAAAAAAATTATAGTTAAACCTATTTTAATGCAGCATATTTCCCATATCAACTAAAAATTAGAGATCTTTCCTTTAAAGACAAATTATTCTAATCCAAATGCAGCACTATGCACTTTTCATGAAGTAAATGAGATGGCAGAAAATTATGTGCAGTTCCTCAGAAGGCTAGGAAATTGTAAAATATTTTTCATAATAGCTCAAAGTGAAGGGCCAGAAATCTATATGCTGAGTCAATTCAATAACCAGACAGGCCCAAAGTCCATAGTCTCGTCAAAGGCTGAGGCCCAGACATGTGAACAGAATAAGTATGAAGCAACCTTGTTTCTTCTGTTATAATGAGCTGATCAGCAAAACTCCAGGTGCTAGCAAATGATCGGGGCCTTTATCTTCAGCTGAAAACAGACCAAAGGATGTAGGGAAGTCCAGTCTTTGAAAACTTATTCCTATGGATCCCAAATCAGAATTCAACATATCTAGATATTTTTATACTAAACACACTTTATAGATTGTTTAAAGAAAAACACCTGTAATCACATGCGTTAACCTGAAACTATGGGCGAAGACATGATGTAACCTCTTGACCATTGGCTTCTATGTTTATCTTGTCTTGCTGCTAAGCCTATCCGGGGCTCAGAACTGCCCCTGATTTCTTCCCCCCGCCCATGGTAAAATTCAATATAACCTACTGTAATTAAATGATTGACAGTGTCTCTGAACCTAACAAGTGAAGTGACACTCCGTCAGCGCTGAGCGTAATAAACCTACGTGCTTGATTCTACACGGTGTCTACTTTCGTTCCTTCACAAAGCTATTTTATGAAACTCTAAAATCCATAAATATTAGCAATGCAGAGAAAAATCAAGACAGGTGCTAAAACTAAACATTCTCACAGAAGTTGTAAATAAACACTGCCATGTGCTGCTCCTGCCCTCTGCCTTGGAGCTGGTCCTGGGAACATCCTGCTTGCTGTGCGGGGGCAGGGGGTGAGAGAAGAGGGGGTCTAATGTCAGGGTGTCCCCCTCCCCCCTGCTTACCCCATCTCCATAGAGCTGGGTGTGGGGGACGGACACACGACAGAGGAAGCTTGCTGGCAGCAGCTGCTGTCTCAACTTGCTGATCTACTTAAAAAGGCAATTTACTTAGAGTGGGGTCAGCATACTTAAAGGGGCAATATGCCTCTCTCTCTCTGTCACACACACACAGACAGCCTGCGGTGCTGTCTCCCCCCCGCTTCCATTTGTGCTGCCTTGTAGAATGTTAACTCTTGAGGGCTCAGCTGTTCTAGTTCATTTAGCAGTAAGGCATTCCCTGGGAAATATCCCACCCTATTCCACCCTCTGACTTCACCACCTCAACCAAGCTTCACAATCATCATTGCTGTGTACAGTATTAAATTGTTTGTTTAAAACTTATTTTGTGTGTGTGTGTGATTGTTTAACATAATTTCGCTTAAAGTCACATTTTTCAGGAACGTAACTACAACGTTAAGCGAGGAGTTACTGTAGAGCCAATAAACTGATTTGTCCTAAACAAAGCAACATATATTGGCCGGTCCACTGTGGTCAGGCTTCGCAAGCAAAAGACAATGAAAGTATATTGCATGTAAGGCAAACAGAATGATCAAACAGCAGGAAGAGGGCACCAGCTTGCTTGAAAACACACAGTAGGACCAGAGTCTGAATTCCAGAGGGTCTTCTTCATGGCTCCTGAGGCAAAGATAAAGAACTCTGGGGAATATAAGGAGCAGCAAAAGAACATGCTGGGTATCCATCACTTAAGGGACAAAGAGGCCAGCGCTCTTTAAATTTGTGAAAAGTGGGTCCCCCAGCCACATGGGTGAGGACGCAGAGAACTGACTGTACGTGAGAAATTGCCGGTTTTAGACACTAGAACACGTCTTTTTTTTTTAGTTGTAATCAGTTTCTATTATCCTTGCTTAATAACACTTAAATCTCTGTCCACTACTAATAAACTTATTTTTAGTTTTACCATAAAATCATCTCATTCCTGTGTATTAAATTGTGGGTCCTCAGATAAACTAACAGGCTTTCATGTCTCTTTGAAGGAAGCAGACTTGGTAATTTTGGTGACTGTCCAGTGATTGGGGATGGATACTGCAGAGAGAAGCTCCTGGGCAGCTCAGGAACTAGGGTTCACTGAATGTCAAGATTAGCAGAGTCTCAAGAAGTTTGCTGATAAGGCAAACAGACTGGGATAGCAAAGAGCTGACAGATCCATCAAAGGGGTCTCTTGCTGAAGCAGAGGGGTAACACAGTAGCTTTTGGTCCTAGGCTCTGCAAGGAGTGTGTCACAGTATATTTAAGAGACCTGACAAGATCAATTGATAACAGCTCCGGTAAATCAAGGTGAGCACACACCTAAAATGTACACTATTCACATTTAACAGCACTAAAACACTGTTGCTGGCACCACATGAAAGAAGTTTGAGCAGGAGCAGCAGAGACATACTACTCCTTTGATGGACTTTCTGCAAGGGTATTTCAAGAATCGGAGGGAGGAAAGGATGCTAAAAAAGGGACTAAACAGTGACTTTGATGGGAAAAGTAAAGACTTTGCCATGGAAAAGCAACATCACCTAAACTTATTTCTCTAGAGAATGCAGTGCACCTGGTGCTATAAGCAGATGTCACCACCAAAGGCGTACAAGTGAAGAGGAAAACAGTATGTCATCAAAAATTGTATTAAAGATTGTTTTCAAGAGACCTCATTTCAAATCAATATGCTCCATCAACACCAAGTGCAAACACAGAATACGTTTTGCAGTTAAAGGCAAATCCACTGTGTGAATAGATTCAAGGCTTGACAATGTAACAACCATTTTATCCTGACCTATGTCACTGGCCATAATGAGTTCATCTTGGCAAGACCATCTGGTTTACAATCAAACTAGGTAAGTATATTCTTCCCTTATGATGTTATTCAATTTGTCTACGTCTAGTATAAGATTACATCACAACAGCCAATTTTTTCCAGTGTAAAAAACAATGGGCAATATTTATCTTAGCATCTAAAATAAATAAGATGCACATCAGATACATTTTTTATTACTACATAAAAACTCCTGTAAGGATCGAGTATTTCCACTTAAGTAAGACTTCTATGACTGCACATAGGCCAAGATCAGTTCAGTTACACCTGTGCAAACTTCTGAAATCTTAAGTAACTTCTCTCCTATTTACCAATATTTTGGTGGCATTGGAACTTTTAATCCTGGTTTATAGCATTCACTAAATCAACTGGACTACTTATATGCTTAAACGTAAGCGTGTGCTTAGGCATCTTGCGGAATCATGGTCCGGGCAGCTTATATCCTGATGATTTCCTATATTTGTTTTTAAAACGTTTTCTAATAAATCCGCATCCCTATTGGGCTCACTTAGATACATTCTTAGAAACTGAGGTAAATTACGGGTTATTTTGAGATAAGATATTTTTCACCAAGATGAACGTGAAGAGCTATACAACTCTTCCAACTTCTTTTTTCTGATTAGTTTGTTTTAACTGAGAAGACCACATGCAGCTCTTTTCGAATAGTCAATTCAATAACATTTCATGCACGGGAAATTAAGTTCAGTTTTTCTTGGTGTGTTATTTTCTTTCACTTTACTGCCTAGCAACTATTTGCAGAAGAGATTTGCTTATGAAAGTTTTGCTGTCCTGTTACTCTCTCTTTGCGTTTCCATCAATCTATTCTGAACAGAAGGAAATCTTACAAGATAGGATATTAACACTATGTGAACCTGTTATCCTTCAACATAGAGTCAATCTCCACTAATTCATTTTTTTTATTACAAGGGACTTTAATAAAACCACATTTGTCTGAAAAATTAATGCCTACAACAGTCACAATATCTAGTATAACTGAACAGTTAGCCAAACTAACATCTTTTATGTTTATTTTCTCTGGTTTTTGGTGACACTGCATATAGTCAGTTTCACCATTCCCCATTGGTCAGTATATCCCTTGCTGAAGAGCCCCTTACAAGCACTAACAACAAAGAAGAAAATAATTCCTACCCTTTAAAGGTTTTAAAGGAAAAAAAATCAGGCCATTCCAGGTAGTGGATAGTCTATCAGAAAAATGGGTTGTTAACCTAATTTAAAAAAAAATCCCAAAAATTTCAAGTTGAGAGTGTTTATTCATTTTTATCATCAAGTAGTCACAGAAAACCAACATACCAACTCATTTTACCAGAACTTGCACTAATGATCCATACCATCAATTTTGTATTGTATAGATATAACACAATCCAATATTAAAACTGCTGATCCTATTAGATATAGTGGCAATGATCAAATTGTGTAAAGGTACAGGTCAGGTAAACATTTGGCACCAGAGCAAACCAATGACAAGATGTAACGTTTTACTTTAGGCCTTTTATTTTATGCACTTATAACTTCAAGTGTGACGGGAGTCAAGTTATGAAACCGTCTCTTGTCAAATTTTAAAGTATCCATTTGAGCTGTAAAAGCTCAAAATGTTCAACATTTATAATTTGATTGGGGGGATCAAATATTCTGCACAAATCTTCAACTCGGAAGTTCTGAAAACTAGAGATTTTAAAGGGACAACATGAATTTAAAATCTAGCCACTTAAAAAAGCTAAATTAAAAGTAATTTCAGGTACCACAGACACTTCATGAATCCCCCTTCTAATCTCTAGTTTTGCCATGATATTCTGTTGCTATTGGGAGATCCAGGCAACTGAGAAAGCTGGCTATACATTAAACTGACTGAAGCAGTGTTGCCAACCCACAATGTAAACAAACAAAAACCCAAAGAATCATAGAATATCAGGGTTGGAAGGGACCTTAGAAGGTCATCTAGTCCAACCCCACGCTCAAAGCAGGACCAATCCGCAATTTTTGCCCCAGATCCCTAAATGGCCCCCTCAAGGATTGAACTCACAACCCTGGGTTTAGCAGGCCAATGCTCAAACCACTGAGCTATCCCTGATCCTATGAACTGATTAGAGAAACAGTTCTCTAATCTCTTTCAGATGACAGTCATATCCTCACATTTATCACAAACAACTGAACAAACACACTGCGGCAGGAACGCTACTTGGACGGTAAGATGTCCCTTCAGTGGGGGTGGTATCGAGAAGCCCCGGCTCTAGCACAATAAGTGGCCATAACACACGCTCGATGCCGAGCGGCCAGGCACACGAAGGGCCCCAGCTGAAGTCCATTTTCATTATGATCGCTATTCTAGGCCCAGGCCACGGTACCCAGGACCGACCTACCTGCCTGCCCTGCAGTCGCGCCGAGACCCCAGCGCAGGGAAGTTCCTGCCCCCTCCGCCTCCTGTTGCCGCCAGCGGGGATGGACGAGCCGAGCTGCGGCCTCAGCCTCTCGGGTGGGTCACACTGCAAGGTGGGGAGGCGGTTAGCAGGGCGGACCCGCTCCTTCCCAGCGGCAAAGCCGGCGGGCGGGCTCCGCGCCAAGGGCCGCTGGCAGGGAAGCGTCGGGCGGCCGTTGCCGGTGAACGCGCAGCGTCTCCTTGGAGAAACGATCAACATATCCCCCTCCCCCAACACCGCCTCCACGCGGCCGCAACGACCGGCGCAGCTGGCCGGGCACCTTGGGGCGAGGAGCCGCTGCACAGAACCGGCGGCCCCCTCCGCTCCGGGAGAGAGCGAGCCGCCGCCGCCGGCCGCTTTGTCTGCCGGGACCCGGCGATACTGGCCGGGCAAGGCGAGTGCCACGCTGCTCTCCCCCCTCCCACGGGGGCCCGGCCCGGCCGAGCGGGCCGCGAAGGCCAAAGGCTCCACACAGGCCCGTCCCCGCTCTCCCTGCGGCGGCGCCTCAGATGCCGCGAGCCTGGCAACGAGCAGCGGACTCCCCGCGGGGAGCGACAAGGGAAGGGCCACGAGGGCAGCGAGGAGGGGAACAATGAGGCGGCGGCGCCGCTGCAATAACATTGGGGACGCGCTCCCCTGGGGAAGGATCCCGCTTTGGGAGAAGCTCCGGATAACCGAGATCGGGGCCCTCACCCAGGCCCGCCCCCCGCCGGGCTCCGGCTCCCAGACTCTGGCGAGGTATCGGTGTTACCTTGGCAGCAGCTCTGCTGCCTTGCGCCCTGCGGCACCGACCGGGCCCGGTTGGTCGTGTTGGGGGGGAGGGGACGGACCCTCACACGCAAGTCTCAACGGCCACCTTCGCCGCCATTTTGGTTCTCCCCTGTACGCGGAGGCGGGGCGGAGCGAACGGATACACACCGTTACTTAGTAACCTGCTCCGCAGATGCTCTTCCGCGCTGCCCACCCTCCGCGGCAGCGTAAGGGCACGTGACCGAAGGCCGGAACAGGGCAGGTTTTTTTCACGCTGTTCCGCTCACTCCATTCCTGGCGGGAAACCTGGGACGGCTGCATAGCCCGTGCCTCAAAGGTAACCAAAACTACAAATCCCGGCATGCCATACGCGAGCAAGCGACTTCCACCCACTCAGGAGCAGAGCGTGGTGGGATTGGTAGTTTCAGTGGTCTTGAGGACGACCGTGGGTGGGTGGGGAGGACGAGAGAGAGACACGCGTACGTTCCTACCGCAATGTATGCTGGGAAGTGTAGTCTCCTTTGGTTACAGTGCTCTAATAAGGTCAAGAATTGTTTTTTGTCACTCTAAAGCCAGGAGTGTCTGCTGAGACAGGTGTTCCCATTGCATCACAAGCAGGGTTAAGAGCACTTTTTGTTCAGCATGTCACTGGTTCAATCACCACTCGGATTCACAGTCTATTATCCAGTTTTTAAGTTCTCAGCCATTTTGACTTTACGAATTACACCAGTGTTGTGAAGAGCTATAGTATGTAAGATATGTATTTATCCCATGCCAAGAGTCCGAGACCACTGTGATATCTGATGTAACTCAACTAATCACCCCATTCTTACTCAACAGCTAATGTTTGTGCATGCAACAATCCCATGGATTATCTGGAGGAGACTGCACACAAAGTGGATTACAGGGCCTAACTGCGACAATTCTTCAAAACAATACATCCAGCCCATGCAGTTGCCCCAAACTCACATCCTTTCACCATTCACACAAATCAAAACAAATCTTCCAGATTGTCACTTTCTAAATATGTCACTCTGAAGCCCAGAATATCTGTCAAGTCTGCGTGAAGTGACAGAAACAGCAAAAAGTATGGTAGAGAGCTCATTTTGGTTAGAATATGAGCAGGTTCAATCATCACTGGAATTTGCAATCAGTTACCATCCAGTTTTTAAATTCTCAACCATTTTCAGCTTTTTTACCACCTGACTTCATGAATTACATCTGTGTGATAATACAGCTACTAGTACTACATATTGATCGAGCTCAGGGGTTCTCAAACTGGGGGTTGTGACCCCTCAAGAGGTCACATGGTTATTATGTGGGGGGGGTCATGAGTTGTCAACCTCCACACCCCCAAATCCCACTTCACCTCCAGCATTTATAATAGAATTAAATATTAAAAAGAATGTATTTTTAATTTATAAAGGGGGTCACACTCAGAGGCTTGCTGTGTGAAAGGGGTCACCGATACAAAAGTCTGAGAACCACTGATCTAGCTGCATTACAAGTGTCCTAAAAAGGAAGGGGAATTGTTGGGGTTGTACCCTTTATTTACTTCTTTATGGTTATATATAAAAGATATTAAACATTTTTCAGTTTAAATTCATGGCATACTAATAGGATCATGGGAAGCGACAAAGGGTCCTGTGGCACCTTATAGACTAACAGAGGTATTGGAGCATAAGCTTTCGTGGGTGAATACCCACTTCATCGGATCCAAGCAGTGGAAATGTCCAGGGGCAGATATAAATGTGCAGGGAAGAGTCAGGCTAGAGATAAGAGGTTAGCTCAATGAGGGAGGGTGAGGCCCTCTTCTAGCAGCTGAGGTGTGAATACCAAGGGAGGAGAAACTGCTTTTGTAGTTGGCTAGCCATTCATAATCTTTGTTTAATCCGGAGCTGATGGTGTCAAATTTGCAAACGAACTGAAGCTCTATTGTTTCTCTTTGGAGTCTGGTCCTGAAGTTTTTTTGCTGCAGGATGGCTACCTTTAAATCTGCTATTGTGTGACCAGGGAGATTGTATATTGCCATTCCTTATATCTGATTTGTGTCCATTTATCCTTTTGCGTAAGGACTGTCCAGTTTGGCCAATGTACATAGCAGAGGGGCATTGCTGGCACATTATGGCGTATATTACATTGGTGGATGTGCAGGTGAATGAACCGGTGATGGTGTGGCTGATCTGGTTAGGTCCTGTGATGGTGTCCCTGGTGTAGATATGTGGGCAAAGTTGGCATTGAGGTTTGTTGCATGGATTGGTTCCTGAGTTATAGGATCATGACATCATGATAGGATCATGACATCAGTCATCAAGCGTGAGAAATTATTTTTATTTAGACTGCAATAGAAACATTGGTTTAAAGTGCATACCGTAGGTTTGAAAGTTTTCATCTTCTCTCATAAGTCACACATAATATAATAAGATTAAAGAGAGAAATCTTCCTTTCAGCACATTTAATTTGTGCATTTATCTGCACATTGTGTATAGTCTTTTTTACTGTTTCCCCTGTTGTGTCTTTTGTTTTGTGTCATTCGTAGGTATTTTTACACAGCAACAAGAGAAAAACAAAACAAAAAACTTTCAGGCTCTCATTATACATCATAAAGAAGCACAGGCACACAAAAAGCACATAGGAAAGAACTCTGTATCTGTTTACACGTAAATAATTACATAGTCTTAAGTTTCGGAGTGGTAGCCGTGTTAGGCTGTATCAGCAAAAACAACAGGGAGTCCTTGTGGTACCTTAGAGACTAACAAATTTATTTGGGCATAAGCTTTCGTGGGCTAGAACCCACTTCATCAGATGCATGGAGTGGAAAATACAGTAGCAGGTATATATACACAGTATGTGCCAGGAATGCCCCTCTGCCATGTACATTGGCCAGACCGGACAGTCTCTAAGCAAAAGAATAAATGGACACAAATCTGACATCAGGAATTATAACATTCAAAAACCAGTAGGAGAACACTTCAATCTCCCTGGTCACTCAATAGCAGACTTAAAAGTGGCAATTCTTCAACAAAAAACACGTCAAAAACAGACTCCAACGAGAAACTGCAGAACTGGAATTAATTTGCAAACTGGACACCATCAAATTAGGCCTGAATAAAGAAAGGGAGTAGATGGGTCATTACAAAAACTAATTTCCCCCTACTGTTACTCACACTTTCTTGTCAACTGTTTGAAATGGGCCACCTTCATTACCAGTACAAAAGTGATTTTTCCTCCCTTGATATTCTACTGTTAATTGAATTGTCTTGTTAGCACTGGCCTCCCACGTGGTAAGGCAACTCCCATCTTTTCATGCACTGTGTATATATACCTGCTTCTGTATTTTCCACTCCTTGCATCAGATGAAGTGGGTTCTAGCCCACGAAAGCTTATGCCCAAATAAATTTGTTAGTCTCTAAGGTGCCACAAGGACTCCTCATCATTTTTATAGTCTTAAGCACCATCTATTAATATATACCTGTATTTTGTAAGATCACTAACACTTTGGTTTCCTCTCTGCAGCTCTTTACATCAGCTCTTCATGCCTGCTACCCGTTGGTCTACTTCATACGAGCTTACCTTTAATATGCTATAACTCCTGCTGACATGTCCTGTGGTCTCTACCAACCACATCTCTGTATTAAAAATAAGATGCCTGGGGTGGAATGTCCAACATCTAAGCATCACTGGCATTCAGAAAACCCCTGCTTAGTTGCTGCCTAGTCCCGTAAGCACCTTAATTCCCTACATGCTTAAGTTTCTGCCATTAAAGTCCCCAAAGTGCTTAAATTTTGACAGCTGGGCACGTGCTCAGCCACCTAAGTCCTGACGTTGCTCTGTGCTTAACTCACATTCACAAACTGAGTGTTCCTCTGCCTACCATGCCTTTGGGGCCCAATATAGTAGACATACTCAGAGCATGTCTAAACCCACACCAAATGTCTGCTGGTGGTGCAACCCCCTCTTAAGTCCTTTAGACCAGTGGTTCTCGAAGCCAGTCCGCCGCTTGTTCAGGATAAGCTCCTGGCGGGCCGGGCCAGTTTGTGTACCTGTCGCGGCGCAGGTTTGGTCGATTGCGGCTCCCACTGGCCGCGGTTCGCCGCTCCAGGCCAGTGGGGGCGGGGGGAAGCGGCGTGGGCCGAGGGATGTGCTGGCCACCCTTCCTGCTTTTCCCCCCTCCCTTTCTCCTTCCCTCCCTCCCTCCCGGGCTCAGCTGTTTTGCGCGCGGCAAGCCTGTGAGGGAGGGGGGAGAAGCAGAGTGGCAGCGCACTCGGGGGAGGAGGCAGAGGCGGAGCAGAGGTGAGCTGAGCGGGGGGCCAGTGGGGAGCTGCCAGTGGGTGCTCTGCACCCACCAATTTTTCCCCATGGGTGCTCCAGCCCCAGATCACCCACAGAGTTGGTGCCTATGCAAACAGACAGACAAACACAGGCTCAGCACACAGCAAGTAACCCCCAAACACACACACACACACACCAGACAGTCACTTACCCCAAGGGTCCCATATTTGCTCCTCCTTCACCCGGAGAACTCCCTCACGAAACTCCCTGTTAGCAGCCCTGTACGCAAAGCTCCCTGGTTGCGTGCTTGGTTCAGATAAAGAGATGTTCTCTGTTGTTACTGAGCAGTACTTACTGTTGTCCTGCAGATGGCAGCAGCATCTAGCCCAGTGGTTGTCAACCTATTTATCACTGTGGGTCACATATGCAACTCTATATGTGTTATGTGGACCACATCCACACAATGTATATACTACCTGTACATCTACAAAAAATATAAATTTTAGTATTTGTTATGACAGAAATATGATTCAAATCAATATAGTATCTTTCATTTCAACACTGGCAAATGTCTACCAAGAACATTTTAAATAAGCTAAATAAGTAAAAACATTAACTGTTAAAAATTAATTTACTGTAAAGGTGGCATGGTATGGTGTATTGCCACCCTCATTTCCACGCTGCTGCTGGTGGTGCGGCTGGACTGAGCGCCGAGAGAGTGCTGCTGCAGAGCCTGCCTGCAAAGATGGGAAGTCCTGTTGGGTGCATGGGACTGCCCACCATGCACCCAGTTAGATTCCCCAACACTGGGCTGGCGCACACATGCCTGCCCTGCAGAGACAGGGTGCCCTATCCAAGGCAGAACAGTTCCCCCATGGACTGCCCCCTCCAGAATCCAGCCTCCCACCCAGAGACTGTCTCCCCCCTGCACCCAGCCTAGGGACTTGCCCTCAGCACCCAGCCCCCCATCTAGTGACTGCCCTAGCACCTCCATATCCAGTGCCCCAGTATCTAGCTCCTCATCCAGGGATTCCCCCCAGCCACCATTCTCCACACCTAGAACTTGTCCCCCATGCACCAGCTGCACCCCTCTCTCTGCAGCCCTGGACACTCTCCTTGCACTAGGGTTGCCAGGTGTCCAGTTTTTGACAGGAATGCCCAGTCAAAAAGGGACCCTGGTGATGGGGCCGCTAAAAGGGCGGTCATGGGGTCTCTCCTCGCTGCCTCCACCCCAAGCACTGGCTCCACAGCTTCCATTAGCCGGGAACCTGGCTGGGGGCGGTGCTTGCAGGCACGGGCAGCGCATAGAGATACCTGGCTGCCCTTGCACCTAGGAGACACGCTGGCTGCTTCCAGGAGCTGCCTGAGGTAAGCACCACCCAGAATCTGCACCCCACACCCCTTCCTGAACCCAACCCCCTGTCCCAGCCCTGAGCCCCCTCGTGCACCCCAAACCACTCATCCTCAGCCCCACCCTAGAGTCCACACCCACAGCCAGAGACTGCACCCCCTCCCACACCCCAACCTCCTACCCCAGCTAAGAACCCCCTCCCACACTCCAAACCCTTTGGCCCCGGCCTTGAGCCCCCTCCTGCACTCCAAATCCCTCATCCCTGGCTCAACCCCAGAACCCACACCCTCAGCAGGACTCCTGTGATCTCTCCCCCTCTCACATCCCAACCCCCTGCCCGGTGAAAGTGAGTAAGGGTGGTGGGGGAGAGCGTGCGATGGAGGAATAGGGTTGCCAGCTTCAGTTGGACATATTCCTGGAATTTTCATCAGATGACATAATCTTTAATTGAAGATTAATCTTTAATTCCTGGAGATTCCAGGACAATCCTGGAGGGTTGGCAACCCTTCGGAGGAAGGGTGGGGATGGAGTGAGCGGGGATCACGCCTCGGAGAAGGGGCGGAGCCTCCGGGAAGGGGCAGGGCAAGGGTGTTCAGTTTTGTGCAATTAGAATGTTGGCAATCATATCCTGCGCCTTAGCTCAGTGCCCGCCCCGTCCCTGTGCCCACTGGTCTCCTAGGTTAGCTGCCTGTAGTTGAGCAGTGCAGCCTGCCCTGCCCGTCTGCCGCTGCAATCCTAGTGCCGGGAGCCTGCTGCAGCCAAGGTCACTGGACCCATGATCTTGTGGGGTGGGTGGGCACTGAGCACCCTGGCTTCCTACTGATGCTGCTGGGCCCGATCCTGCGCAGCCCCATTTTTGCACCCCCACCCCACAAGCTCTGTGCCCAGGGCAAGTGACCCTCCCAGCCCATTCTAGCAGAGCCGTAACTAGGAATTTCTGCGCCTGAGGCAGGGGTGCAGAAATTCCTAGTCCTCCCCTCCGCCGAATTGCCGCTGAAGCCGGGGGACCGGCAGACCTCCCGCAGGCAAGCGGAAGCGGCTTCGACGGCAGTTCGGCAGAGGGTATTTTTAGCAGCCGCCGAAGCCGCTTCCGCTTACCTGTGGGAGGTCCGCTGGTGTGTCTCCTAAATACTTTTGTACTCTCTGATTCATGTATTTTTCAATAATTCATACCAGGGTCGTAACGAGGGCGAGACCACTGAGGCACTCGCCTCAGGGCGCACTGCTGGCAGGGGCGTAAAAGCCTGCTGCCAAGGGCGCCCTCCTTCCCCGCCGCCGAAGCCGCCCCAGCTTACCTGCGGGAGGTCCGCCGGTGTGTCTGCAGAGGGGCCCCCAACCCATTCTAGCAGAGCCGTAACTAGGAATTTCTGCGCCTGAGGCAGGGGTGCAGAAATTCCTAGTCCTCCCCTCCGCCAAATTGCCGCTGAAGCCGGGGGACCGGCGGACCTCCCGCAGGTAAGCAGAAGCGGCTTCGGCAGCAGGGCGGAGTGCTGCTAAAAATAACCTCTGGCGAACTGCCGCCAAAGCCGCTTCCACTTGCCTGCGGGAGGTCTGCCGGTCCCTCGGCTTCGGCGGCAATTCGGCGGAGTGGGCCTTCTGCAGACACACCGGCGGACCTCCCGCAGGTAAGCTGGGGCAGCTTCGGCGGCGGGGGAGGAGGGCGCCCCTGGCAGCAGGCTTTTACGCCCCTGCCAGCAGTGCGCCCTGAGGCGAGTGCCTCAGTGGTCTCGCCCTCGTTACGGCCCTGCATTCTAGTTATGGCCCTGCGGCTGCCACATGGGCCACAGCTGTATGCTGGCTGGGCTGCAAGTGGCCTGTGGGCAGCATGTTGAGAACCACTGATCTAGCCACTTTCACATTCTCTAGCTATCTGAAATAGCAATGTAGAAATGTGCTAAATGGGAACAGAAAAGAAAAACAAAAATAGAGAATTGTTAACTTGTAAAAGCCACCCACATTTCCTCCCTGACCCCAAACAAAGAACTATACAATGAAAGAAACAAAACAAAAACTAATATACCTTATGAAGAAATGATCACAGCCAGGAGTTCATATGATTTTGTCCCTGTTTTTATTCAGTCCATTTTGAAGCTAAATTAATTAGGGACTTCTCATTTTCTATTCTTTCTGCATTATCATAGATAGCAAAAAGAGCTAGTTCCAACATTTGAGATTCCATTCTAAAAAGAAAGCATTGAGGGGACTTTTTTAAAATGGGAAAATTAAAAGAGCATCTGATAGCAGTCATTCCTGCACATTTCATGAACCCCATGGACTAACTGCTTTTTTTACACCTTATGGCTTTGATTTACATTAAAAATATGTCAGCATTAAAGTATTTAGCATATAAAGCTATGTTGAATACTTCAACACCACCCTAATTTTCATGTCCATATGTGCTCCTATTTTAATACGGAAGCAATCTGCCAAAACGTGGACCACTATAGAGTACATCTGATTGAAAATAAATGTGTCCTTTGGCAGTTACATTATCTTGGGCTCACACCCTGGAGATGCATGTTGACTTTGTGTATTAACACAAGTTGTCACAATGTGACACAAACATGTCACATTGTAGCTATACAGAGTTAAGTAATTTCACAAAGTACCATAGAAATTAACTTTGTGGTGTGATACTGCATACTTTACTGAAGCAGTAAAGCATGCAATACTGAGCCACAGATCACAGTGGGTAAGTGTGAGACACTGGGGTACCATTTAACCAGTTCAGTATCTTTCACTTTTATAAAATACTGCATGCACTCAAATTTCATGTCATTTGTGTTACTTATATTCAGATATTTTATTTGCATTTTACTCCCCAATAGCCTTCAAAAGCTACATGCTATTGATATTTATAATTTACTTGTTCATCTTCCATTGTTGGGGAGAGATATTTTAGGTGCCTCCTATCAGCCAAGAAAGCCTGTACAACTATTCTTAAAGTGTGTGCTTGCTTTTGTGAATCGGTTTTTAAAAATGAACAAATATTTGTAGTAATGAATGTCATATATGTACATCAGATTTAAACTAATGAACACATAGACAAAAGTTAGGGTGGCTTTGACATGTTTTGATTAGATTTATAATCTAAATATTACTGACATATTTGTAACGTAATTGCTTACTTCCTTTGTTGAACTGCATTGGCATGTTTTGATGACATACACTTAATTTCCAAATTACTTTGCTATATTTCTTCACTCAGTGGGGCTATGGCTACAGTGTGCTCAATTCTGACGTTATGAATTTTTAGTAGAAGGGAGAATTTTTCTAGAAAATTTGAAAGGAAGTAAGACTTAAAGCTGTAAATACAGTCAAATTATGATTCTGGAATTACTTGGTAAATAGTTTCCATCATATCTACAGGAGAGTTTTCAAGCAAAGAAAATAAAAAGTAATAATTAGTATTTTTTCAAAAAGTAGACATAGGCCTTGATTGCTATATCCAGCAGAGCAAAACAATGTAGATAATATTTTCATTGGCAACATGAACATATAAAAATTCACGTGTAATTTCTCCCCCACCATGGAAAACATTAGATCAGACCCCCTTTCACAGGAAAGACTTTCTATGTCAATTGATTTACCTAGGAGCAGGTTAGAAGTTTCAATCTTAGAAGGCATGGGTGCTCTAGCCCTGATCCACAAAAACATTTAAGTATGTGTATAGTTCAAGAAACAAGGTGCAGGATGATGGTGAATTGGGCTCCATATAGCTACATGTTAGGTATCTTCCATAGATAATCAAACACCTTCTTTCACCAGGCCAATTTATTACTATAATTAGAGATAAACCAGATCCAAATTTTGCATCTTGGACCCATCTCTAATTATTGTATATAGACTTTCAAAAAACTGTACCTTAAACCCATGCAGACAGCCCTGTAATTGCAACCATTTACCTGAATGTCCATCAAATCCATAGACCACTGGTGAGGCAGAGTAGGTGAGTAGCACAGTTGGACCTAGTCAACATTACTGCTTACCTCCACTTCCAACTGGAGAGGCATATACATGTCCCAGACAGCAATAATCGGGGTAGGAAAAAGCAGGGAGCCAGTTCTAAATAGGGTTTCCATTATGGTACTGCCTGGGGACACTATTATAACCTGTTGGCACTGGGGTTTGATTAATCCTCATTGAAAGTGATAGATGTAACAGCAGCCCTTCATTCAGAATAAATGTAAAAAGCAATTAAGCTCCTTTATGGAATAGACATCTGAAACAATAGGAGCCACTGGCTAAAACATAGGCCACGTGCAAGGCTGGAATACGCGTTGAGCCATGCAGTCTGAGTGGTTTTCCTTGAGGTCTGAATACAAACACTGGGGGGCTGCATATAGTTTGATAGAGCTGTGCGTATGAGGGAGAGAGAAGGGTCAGTAACACCATGGAACCATCCAGGGAAGGAAGCAAGACAGCCAGAGAAGTACTTGTAGCATGACCCTGAAAAAAATCTGAGAGCTTTTTGTTAAAGTTCTGACTAAGAAGAGACTTGGAAGTATGAGCAAAAACTGTCTCTGAGTGTTTCATTCCTACCATGTTGAGGAAAACAAAACTTTATGTACATTCTTGGTAAATAATACCTGACTCTATCATCAATTTGTCCTAATGGAAACAACTTGCAACTTCGTGAGTATTGGCTAAAGGGGGTAGCCCTATATTAAATTGAGGGGGAAACAACTCATTCCATTTCTGAAATAATTCTACCCAAGGAAGCCGGTATTCAGTTGTAAGAAGTATGGATTTGAGCTCCAGGGAGATATGTAACATACATGTTTTTTCAGTGATGCCACCATTTAACTTAACAAAGAGTATGGGCCAGATTTAATGGTGGGGTAAATGATGGGTTAACTTCCATGCTGCTGAGTAAGTGGATATGTCACTAAATAAGTATAAACTCCAAACTGCTGGGATGGAGGGGCAGGCATGCAGTGGCAGTAAAACAGAACTGGTGGGGGCAAGTGCTTTATGTTATACCTTTTTGCACTCCTGTTTGTTTTTTCCTGATACAACCACCACCCTTCCACCTCCTCATATGAATTACCACTTATTTGCATTCACATACTGACATAACTTAAACCACTTTTGAATTTGGCCCATTATTTCTTTCTATTGGCTTTGAAGCCATTTCGCATTTCACTTTCAGTTCAGCAGGAATGAGAGCTAGTCTACACACACTTTGTGCACCAGCAAGAGTGCCTTACATAGATGTAGCTTATTTTGTTTTGTAGCTGATTTAGTTAAATTGCTGCAACCCTCTTGTATGTAAATCAGTTTCAGAATCTCGACATAAGGGAACAACTCCCACTTAACTAATGGGGATTCTACTTAAATTGTTACATAAACTGTGAGTAGACCAGCCCTAAAAGGAAAAAATATGGTTTTTCAAAGTATGCTGTTTTTCATAAATATGACTCCAAAATACCATATGGAGTATAAACAGTTACTAACTTTTTTAGCTATTTAAAAATTATATCTGCATTTTTATTAACAATCTAATTGTTGAGTATTTTTGGTCACATATAAAGGACTTTGAGTTTCCAGTCACTAACTGTTGAATGACAGGGCGGCATATTATATTTGATGACTCAAAATCAGCCATTATACAAGCTAAAGCAGTGGTTCTCAAACGATGGGGCGGGCCTCCCAAGGGAGGCGCGAGCAGTGTGCTATTTTTTTTATTGAAGAGCTCTGGCTGTCAGCCCTGGGTGGCTAGGGCTCATGCAGAAGAGCCGTGAATACCTGGGAAGTGGGAATGAAGGGGACAGCCAGAGCCCCACCAGGCCGGGGCTAACAGCTGGAGTCCTGCCACCCAAGCACGGTCTCTCCTTCCCACCCAACCCCAATCTGTCACTGTGAGGCAGCCCAGGCTTGGGCTCTCCTTTCCTTCCCCTTCAATCCGTCACCAGGAGACAAGCTGAGCTCAGGCTCTCCTTCTCCCATTCCCCAATCCCTCATCTGGAGGCAGCGGGACTCCAGCTGTCAGCCCCGGGGTGTCAGCAGCAGCACAGAAATAAGGGTGACAATGGGGCTCAACCCTTACTTCTGTGCTGCTGCTGTCACGGCGCTGCCTTCAGAGCTGAGTGCCCAGCCAGAAGCTGCTGCTCTCTGTTCTGCCTTCAGAGCTGGGTGGCGGTATATGTACTTGGAGGGGGTGGTGTAAATGACTACAGCCACAAAGAAGGGGGGCCCGATCAAGTAAGTCTGAGAACCACTGAGCTAGCACAATTCTGTTGAAGTCAGTAGAGTTGTACTGTGATGTTGCACTCCATATGTTTTATGAAAATATGTTTATAACTGTGAATATGATGTAACTGGAATATGCTTCATGAAAAGGTCTCATGTAAAGTATCATTACAAAGCTTATAATCTACTGAGTGTGTTCATCCTATTTGTATGAATGTATCATTCTTGTATCTGAAGCTAGAAATATGAAGTATTACTCTAAAGTCCTATTGTAATTATGCAAAGTGTGGGCCACTAATGGTTGTGTAGATGGTTCCCATTGACCAGGACAATTGGTTGTAAATGGCTCTGTTTACTTGTAAGTCTTCCTGTGTGGGGTGGGGACCCAGAGAGACAAAAGATTCCTGCCTTGTGCCAAAGATATAAAAGGGGGTGGAACAGAACAAAGGGGGCTGTCAGTCATGAGAAATTCCCTATTTACCACCTGAGCTGGAACTAACAAGAACTGTACCAGTGGAAAGGATTGGGCCCAGACTAAGAAGTAGTCTAGTCTGTGAAAGAAGCCTATTGGAACAGCTCTGAGGGTGAGATTTACCTGTATTCAGTTTCTTAAATGTATTAGGCTTAGACTTGCGTGTTTTGTTTTATTTTGCTTGTTAACTTACTTTGTTCTGTCTGTTATTACTTGAAACCACTTAAATCCTTCTTTTTATACTTAATAAAATCACTTTTGTTTATTAATTAACCCAGAGGAAGTGATTAATACCTGGGGGAGCAAACAGCTGTGCATATCTTCTATCAGTGTTATAGAGGGCGGACAATTTATGAGTTTACCCTATATAAGTTTTATAGAGTAAAATGGATTTATTTGGA
The DNA here is from genome assembly GCA_033296515.1 of Macrochelys suwanniensis. Lineage (NCBI taxonomy): Eukaryota > Metazoa > Chordata > Testudines > Chelydridae > Macrochelys > Macrochelys suwanniensis. The sequence continues at coordinate 84,169,360 of CM065779.1, forward strand.
GTTTGGATCCCATTGGGAGCTGGGTGTCTGGGTGCTGGAGATAGGTGACTTGCTGAGCAGTTTTTGGTTAAAGTCTGCAGCTTTGGGGGCATGGACCAGAACTGGGTCTGTGTTGCAGCAGACTAGGGTGTCTGGGTCAACATGGCAGGGTTCTGGAGTCCCAAGCTGGCAGCGGAAAACAGGCTTAGAGGTAATTCCAGCACATCAGGTGACAGCCTCAAGGGGGTTTATGTGACTGAACCTGTCACATGTACCCACTTACATCAGGGCTGAATTTGGTCTGTCTCGTGTAAAAGTGAGACTGTGCCTTTTGTCTATAAACTATGCACACGCTCGAGGCATATATGTGCTTTTATTCATGAAACACATTTATGATGTTGAAATACAATATTATTCTGGTAACTGGCAGCTTCTTTGTTGTGATAACGATCTAAGCAGGTTTTAAACATGCAAGGCTAATTTTTCAGTCATTCTCTAATCTAGTTTGTACACGCAAAACTTAAAAGCTGCTTTTTAAAATTGGACTCACAATGATTTTAAGTTAATAGGAAAAAATTACAAAACTGAGGTTGGCTGATCTCTGATTTCAATTATGTGCTGTATCAGTTGTAAATAAATTACCTTTTTCAATCTATGATTACTCCATAAAAGTGATAGAAGCAACAAATCATTAATGGTATGAATTATTCAAAAATACATGAATCAGAGAGTACAAAAGTATTTAGGAGAGACAAAGATATTTTTGATTAATCAGATTTTCGGCATCCATAGTAAAAATAATTTAAAAATATAATCTCAGCTAAACTACCAAACATTCTAGCCACTTCTTATAAAGGCATTTTTGTTATTGGATCAGTGTATGTGTGTAAGACCATTTGAATATCCTCTTGCTGGATGTATAATACTGTACGTCCTTGAGACACAATTTAAAATGTGGTTTTAGCCGACTTTAGAATCAAGTCTATGACGTTTTCTATTTATTCTGGACATTCCACAAACCAAAAAAAAAAAAAAAAAAAAGCCATGAATCGTGTAAACAAATTAATTCAAAACAGATGGAGTGAAAGTAAATTTTGGCATGTGCAGCGCTACCATTTCATGGTCGTACAATCTTTGACCCTTCTGTGTTTTTACATGACAGCTGAAGGTGATTTGAAACTTTCCAGGCTAAGAGTCAGCCACATAAGAAAAGATGAAGCTCCACTTTTTATAAATGGTGCTTAACACTTGCATTATAGCTTATCAGGGGGAAGGGGAAAAAAACAAAACCTCCTAACAATTCAGTGTACCATACAAATTCTTGTCTGTTTGCAGGCTCTTTTGAGTTTGAGTGACAAAGGGCTGACTTTATGAACATATTATCTTGGATGTACTGATTTTACAAGCTCTTAAAATTCTGCCAGATAAAATACTGCAGCAGCAGCACATCTAAAAAGGCTCATAACATGAAGAGCCTTTCTTTGACTGAAGTAATTTCTTTTAAACATCGATGTAAGAAAGTAGGTGGCTTTTTAAAGTTCTATTGGCCTTGAATTTGACTGTCAATTCACAGCATGGACTGACTGATGTCACCATGCACATGGGAAGTTTAAAGTTTTACGAGGTCTAGCACAGAAGTGAGCAACAGCAATATATTTTTTATCATTGTTTTTAAGAAATGAGCTGAGTGAGTAATTCAAGGTGTTTGATGAATTTTCCCTCATGTCTGGTTGCAAGTTGTCCAAGAGCAGCTTATTCATAGACTTGGGTGGCCAGATCATTAGCTGGGTAAACTGGCATAGCCCCACTGAAGTCAATGGAGTTTAGCCAATTTACACTAATTGAGAGTCTAGGCCTGGATCCTCAAAAGATATTTAGGGGCCTAACTTCCATCCGAGGGTATTAGGCACCTACATACCTTTGAGGATCTGAGCCCTAACCCTATCTCAAGATAAGAAGGGATCATTCTGTTCTTTTTTTGTCTGGTACTTATATGCCTCCCATTTCTGTCAGTAGCGTAGCTCCCCCACTGAGCAGAAGCGGCGCCTTTTTGTGCTCCGACGCCTTTTGCTCCTACGGTGCAGCCAGAGCGGAGCATTTTTTTTTGCTCCCAGCGCCTTTTTTTGCTCCCGACGCCTTTTGCTCCTATGGTGCAGCCAGAGCGGAGCATTTTTTTTTGCTCCCGGCGCCTTTTTTTGCTCTCGATGCCTTTTTTTAGCTCCGCTCCCCCTGTGCTCTAAACCTGGCTACGCCACTGATTACCATAGTATCTAAGCACTCACAATACTGGATGTATTTATCCTCATGGCACCCCTGTGATAGTCATCTAGCCTGACCTCCTGCATAACACAGATCATTGAATTTCACCCAGTAAATTCTACATTGAGCCCAATAACTTGCAATGAAACCACAGCATATCTTTTAGAAAGTGTGACAAAGTTCCTCCTCTACCTCGGTGGGTCCTGCGCTTATTGGCGGATTTTTTTGTTTGCCTCAGAGATCTTCCCCTCTGGTAGAACCCACAGTCTAGATGAACTCCTCCTGTGCTTGATCAGGAGTTGGGAGGTTTGGGGGGAACCCGGGCCCACCCTCTACTCCGGGTTCCAGCCCAGGGCTCTGTGGACTGCAGCTGTTTAGAGTGCCTCCTGGAACAACTGCACAACAGCTACAACTCCCTGGGCTACTTCTCCATGGACTCCTCCCAACACCTTCTTTATCCTCACCACAGGATCTTCCAGCAGTACGCCCTCTTACTCTCAGCTCCTAGTGCCTCTTGCTCCCAGCTCCTCACACGCAACCTCCTTCCACAGCTCCTGACATGCGCACCTCACTGGCTCACTGGGAAGCTTTTGACTAGTTTCAGCCAGCCCCTGATTGGCTGCAGGTGTCTCAATCAACCTCCCTGCCTTCTGGAAAGTTCTTAATTGGCCCCAGGTGTCTTGATTAACCTGGAGCAACTGCCATAAGGTATCAGGGATTTGTTTAGCCTGGGGCGAACATACTGGTTCCTTACCGCTTTCCTATAGCCCTCTGGCCGGGAAGGAGGTAGAGGGCTGCTGCTCCTCCTCCTGCTCATCCTGCTGGGGCTGCTGCTAGGCCCTGGGCTCTCCCAGCTGCTGTTTGCTGCTACTGCTGCTCCAGCTTCTCCCCTGGCTGGGCCAGACACCCCTCCCACTACTCTACTCTCTGGTTGCTGGCTGCCTGGCAGCTGAACCCCCTCCCCCCCAACACCTTGGTTGCTGCTACTCCTGCTGCTGCAGCTGCCCCTTGGGGGGAGGGGGCCTGCTGGCCCTCTCCCCAGAGGAGGGGTGTGAGGGACCCCTGCTCCAGCCGCTGCTGTGACCACCACCACCACCAGCTGTGAAGGGTCCTGCCTGACCACCGCCTGGAGTTGCTGGAGCTGCTGCTGCTGCCCTGTTTGCTGCCAGGAAGCTGCTGGTACCCAGAGGAGGAAGACCTGGAAGACCGTCGGCGGAGACTCTCCAGACCACCGTGGAGGGGGCCTCCAAAAACTGAGTAATCTTTCGAACTGTGCTCTAGTGGTGGGGGTATTGACTGTGTTTGTAGGGGCACAGGGGGTGTGGCGCCGAGCCTGCCCCCTGGTCCACCTGTGCCCCCCCATAACCCCCCCCACCACCGCTGCCCCCTCCACCACCTCTGCTGGTTGCTCACCATCTGCCTTGTGCTACGGCCTCTGGACTTAGCTGCTTCCATGGCCCGCCACAACCTTTTAACATCATTTGGGCCTGCAGCGGCAACCAGCCCCACCCATTGACTTTGTGCAAGCGCACGTGGGTGCACGTGCCCCCTCCCATACCCCTTGGACTGACCCTCTTCTCCCCAGCTGCACATCCCTTGCTTTGTCCCTTGCCACCTGCCCCATTTACCCCTTGCAGTTGTTTGCCCCCCCCCTTTTTTTTTGTCCCAGCCCCTTGCTATTTTTAGTTTTGCCTGCCCCGCCCCTCTCCCTCTACAGCCTTGTTTGTTTGCCCTACCCTAGCCCTGAAACTAGTCCCTTGTTTTTCTGCCCCATTCTTAGTTGGTTGTCTCCCTCCCCCTGAAACTCCGTTTGCCCTGATTAGCCCCCCGCTTCCATGCACCCACGCCCCCTCCCATGCGCTTGTGCCCCTCCCCTGTTTAATTTTGACCCTATCTCACTGCACCCCCATGCTGTTATATCATCCCCTCCCCTAGTGCAACAAGAGGAGCCGGATTTCCCATCTTGTGTTGGTGACTGAACCCTACCCCCGCACTAATCCGAGATAACCCTGAACCCTGCCCCCACTTTTAGTGCCCTCCTCCCCTGCCTGCAGCCTAGCGGAGAGGAGTGGTCACCCCAATTCCTCTCCACGCCCCCTCTCAAGAGTTTTCCCTTCCCCCCCTGTTCATCATGGCAGGCGACATGGAGGGAGGGGCCCCTCCAGACAGCACGGCCGCCCCTCCTCCGCCTGTTCCCCCGTCACCCTCCCTAGCCTCCACCTCGACCGCCGCTGCCGAACCACCTGCTCTCGCCCCCGCTGGGGCACCGGCAGCGGCGGACACTGAAGAGACCTCCGCTGCTGCCACGTCCCTCGCCCTCCCCAATTCTGGAGGAGCCCCCCAAGCCGGCAGGAAGGGCCAGGGTAAAAAGAAGGGTAAGGGCCCCGCGACAAAGGCCAGGCCCTCCATGGCAGAGGCAGCCACTACTGCTGCGGCCCTGCCACCGGCCGCGGCGCCCTTCCCTGCTGTTCCCTCTACCAGCTCTGTGGGTGTCCCACCCCCGGCCCCCATAGCGTACGCCCAGGTGGCGGCAACCCCCCCACCTGCCGCAACGTCACCTAACCCGCCCACCGCCTCAGCTACCATCTATAGCGGCCGGGGCCCCTTTCCCACCTTGACCAGGAGGCACGGCGTCCGTTGCCTCCTGGTACCTGCCTCGCCCCACGTAGAAACTTATGTGCGGGCGTTGGCGAGGGTGGTGGGGCCCACGGCCATCGTAGCGGCCTCCAAAATGTACGGGAAGGTAGTCTTCTTCCTCGCATCGGAGGCCGCGGCCCAAGAGGCGGTGGAGAAGGGCCTGGCGGTGGGGGGCGTGTTCGTCCCATTAGAGCCGCTGGAGGACTGGGGTGTCCGCCTAGTCCTCACTTCCGTCCCTCCCTTCCTCCCGAATGCCGCCCTGTTACCTGCCCTCTCCGCCCTGGGGAGACCCATCTCTGTAGTCAGCCCTCTCCCACTGGGCTGCAAAGACCCCGCCCTCCGTCACATCCTCTCGTTCCGCCGGCAGGTGCAGCTCCAAATGCCGCCGGCTGCACGTGACGGGGAGGCGCTTGAGGGGTCCTTTATGGTCCCCTATCATGGGGCCCGTTACAGGGTGTACTATTCCATGGGGGAAGCCCAGTGCTACCTCTGCCGGGCGATGGGACACGTCCGGAGGGACTGTCCCTTGGCCCGGCAAGGAGGAGCACCCGAGACCCCCGAGCCCCGGCAGGGCGTCGGCCCCGTCATCGCTGGCGCCCCTGAATGCCTGGTGCCCAAAGCCGCCCCTCCTCCTTCCCAGTCCACCGCTGCTCCCACTCGGGCCCTGGGAGTACCTCCCCCAGTGTGCCCAGACGAGCGGGAGAGGCCCACTGCGAACAGTCTGCTGAGGCCTGTGGAGGAGGGTGAGGCAGGGATATCGCCGGGCGTGGGAGAGGGCCCGCCCCAGAGAGACTTTTCTCTCCCTTATGCTGCCCCACCACTACCTCCCCGAGTCCCTAAGAAATCGCCCCTCCCCCCTGACCCGACCCTTACTAGCCGGCCCCCAGATGATGCTATGGAGGGCTGGGCCTTAGTACAGGGGAAGCGGGGCAAGTGGAAAGTTCGAGCCCCGCTCCTTTCCACCGATGCGGAAGCCCCCCGGAAGACCAGGAAGGGGGGCACTGATGCCGAGCCTTCCGCTTTGTCCCCAAGCGGCTTTTGTCCGCCAGAACCGGCTGGGAAAGACGTGGCAGCACCGGAAGGTATTACCGCCCCTCCCTCGGAAGCCCCTGATGGAGCCCCTTCTGCCCCTTTTGTCGACCCTGCGCGCCCCAACCCGAGCTTCGCTTCAGGTGCCGGCGGGGAGAACCCCGGGGTGGCAGAAGGTGACCTGCCCTCCATCTACGAGGAGATCGAGGCCCTGGGTCTGACCCCAATCACCCAGTGGGAGGACGACCCTTTACCAGCAGGCCTCGATCTCAATGACCTCACCCCGGTGCCCCTTTCCCCCCTCTCCCCATGCTCCCTCCCCTTGACCGCCGGTTCCGCTCCCACCTCTGAGGATCCCCTGGGCTCTTCCACCTGCCCGGTCGCAAGTGACACCTCGCTGACGGCCGCCAAGCCTCCTGAAGCGACGGCCGGTGCCCTGCGGCCGGGACCCGAATCCCAGGGGGTACCCCTCATTGGGGTGGGACAACAGTTCTCCTTCCCAGGCAGAGACCCCGCAAATATCTGTCCACCTCCCGATACTGTGGCTGTAACACAAGCCATCATAGCAGACCCCAGCATCGTGGGGGGTCCCCTTCCCAATTCCCAGATCCCTCAGCCACACCAAGAGAGGCCACCTCCCAGTGGCCCAGCTCCTGCGGCTCAGGATCCTCTACCCGTTCCTCAGCCCGGCCCTGCTCATGTCCCCCTCCCTGCCCCTACTTCTGATCCCTGCCCCGCCCCTGATGCCGTCCCAATCTCCTACACCTCCCACGATGACACTGCCACCCCTGGGGCTGTCTCCCTCCCCTTCTCGGAGGATGACCCCCAGGGAGCGGCTCCAGTATTTCCTCGTCCCGACCCACCAGGGGCTGCTCTTCTCCCTCCGCCGCCTCCCCCAACTAAGCCGAATTTCGGGTTGGGCCCTAAGGTGCCGGCCCAGCAGGAGCTGCGTCGAGGGTCCGTCCCTTGCCTGTCCGTTTCGGTGGACCATAGGGCTGTGTCAGGGGCCCCTTCTTTCTATAGCCAGGAGCCAGTAACCCCGGCCCCCCATACGCTGCGAGAGGAGCTGCGGGAGTTCCTGGAGGACGTCCGGGGCTCCCGCAACAAAGTACAGCTCGCTCTCCAGCAATGGGGGGATTTCCACCAAATCCTCCAGGCCGCAAGGGCCCTCATGGGGGAGGGTAAAGGGACTGGGAAGCAGGCCGCCACGGCCTACCAACGGGTCCGCCTTTTCCGTGACTCACTACTCACCTACGGGGTGGGTCACGGATTGTTACGCAGCCCGATGGGAGCTGTGAGTGACTCTGCCAGCAAGGATCCCCCCCAGCCCTCCTCATGGCATCTCTCCTCTTCACAACATTGAACACCCGGGGCTGTAGGATGGGTCTCCGCAGGAGCCAGGTGCTCTCCTTCCTTCGGGAGGCGGGGTACTCTGTAGTATTCCTGCAGGAGACCCATACGGATCCAGCTGCTGAAGACAGCTGGCGGCTGGAATGGGGGGACAGAGTCTACTTCAGCCATCTCTCTGTTCGCCAGGCTGGAGTGGCGACCTTGTTCTCCCCCGACCTACAGCCTGAGGTGCTGGGGGTTACCGAGGCTGTGCCGGGCTGCCTGCTGCACCTACGGGTCCGTATGGAGGGGCTCGTGGTCAATCTCGTCAACATCTATGCCCCAACATCGGGCCCGGAACAACTTCGTTTCTATCAGCAGGCGTCCACCTTCCTCAGGACCTTGGATCCTCGTGAGTGCCTGGTCCTGGGCGGGGACTTTAACAACACCCTTGAGAAACGGGACCGCTCGGGGATCGAGCAGTGCCTGGCCGCCGCGGACGTCCTCAGGGAGATTGTTGAACATCACTCCCTGGTGGACGTCTGGCGCGACCACCACCCGGACGACAGCTCAACCTTCACCTTTGTCCGAGTGGAGGCCCATCGGTCGCACCACTCCCGGTTGGACCGCATCTATTTATCACGTTTTCACCTTTCGCGGGCCCACTCCTCCAGCGTCTGGCCGGCCCCGTTCTCTGATCATCATCTAGCTACTGTGACGGCCTCTCTCTGCGCGGAGAGGCCGGGGTCGGCCTATTGGCATTTTAATAACAGTTTGCTGGAGGATGTGGGTTTCGTGGCGTCCTTCCGGGAGTTCTGGCTGGCCTGGCGAGGGCAGCAGCATGCCTTTCCCTTGGCGCGGCGATGGTGGGATCTAGGGAAGGTACGCACCCGGCTCTTCTGCCGTGACTACACCCGGGGTGCCAGCCGACGGAGGGATGCGACGATAGAGCAGTTGGAACGGGAGGTCTTAGAGCTGGAGAGGCGTCTGGCCGCCAGCCCTGAGAATCCATCCCTCTGTGGGGCATGCCGGGAGAAGCGGGAGGAGCTCCGGGAACTCAAAGATCATCGGGCCCGGGGCGCCTTCGTTCGATCCCGCATCCGTCTCCTTCGGGAGATGGATCGCAGCTCCCGCTTCTTCTACGCCCTGGAGAAAAAAGAGGGGGGCTAAGAAACACATCACCTGCCTCCTCGCAGAAGATGGCACCCCCCTCACGGATCCGGTGGAGATGTGCGGGAGGGCCAAGGCCTTCTACGCGAGCCTTTTCTCCCTGGATCCGACCGATCCTAACGCTTGCAGAGTGCTCTGGGACGAACTCCCTACGGTCAGCACGGGCGACCGAGACCAGCTAGAGCTGCCTCTCACTCTGGCCGAGTTCTCGGAACCCCTCCGTCGCATGCCAACTAATAAATATCCGGGACTGGACGGGCTGACCGTGGAGTTCTACCGCATGTTCTGGGACGTCCTCGGCCCAGACCTTGTAACCGTCTGGGCCGAGTCCTTGCAGGGCGGGGTCCTCCCTCTTTCGTGCAGGCGAGCCGTGCTCGCCTTATTGCCGAAGAAGGGGGACCTCCGCGATTTACGGAATTGGCGTCCCGTCTCGCTCCTCAGCACGGACTATAAAGTCGTAGCAAAGGCCATCTCGCTGCGGCTTGGGTCCGTGCTGGCGGACGTGGTCCACCCAGACCAGACCTACACTGTCCCGGGCCGCACCATTCTCGACAACCTGTATCTGGTCCGGGATCTCTTGGAGCTTGGGTGTAGGGATGGTCTGTCGTTCGCCCTCCTGTCTCTGGATCAGGAGAAGACGTTCGACAGGGTGGATCACGGGTACCTCCTGAGCACTCTGCGAGCGTTTGGCTTTGGGCCCCAGTTTGTGGATTTTCTCCAGGTGCTGTACGCCTCCGCAGAGTGTCTGGTCAGGCTCAACTGGACCCTGACCGAGCCGGTCAGCTTCGGGCAAGGAGTACGTCAGGGGTGCCCCCTCTCGGGCCAGCTGTACGCTCTGGCGATCGAGCCCTTCCTCTGTCTCCTCCGCAGGAGGTTGACGGGGTTGGTGCTCTGAGAGCCGGAGCTGCGGCTGGTCCTGTCGGCATACGCCGACGATGTGCTCCTCGTGGTCCAGGACCCGGGCGACTTGGTGCGGGTGGAGGCTTGCCAGGCGATCTACTTGGCGGCCTCCTCTGCCCGGGTCAACTGGGTCAAGAGCTCTGTCCTGGTGGTAGGGGACGGGTGGCAGGCGAGCTCCCTCCCACCCGCGCTTCAGGCCATCAGGTGGAGCGTGGGTCCGCTGCTCTATCTCGGCGTTTACCTTTCTGCCACACATCCATCCCTGCCGGAGAACTGGCAAGGTTTAGAGGGCAGGGTGATAGAGCGGATCCGGAGATGGACAGGACTACTCCGGTGCCTCTCCTTTCGAGGGAGAGCACTGGTAATCAATCAATTAGTCCTGTCCATGCTCTGGTACCGGCTCAACACCCTGGTCCCGGCCCCGGGTTTCCTGGCCAACCTCCGGACGTCGATTCTGGAGTTCTTTTGGTCAGGACTGCACTGGGTCTCTGCAGGGGTTCTCCATCTTCCTCTGGAGGAGGGTGGGCAGGGCCTGAAGTGTCCACACACTCAGGTCCATGTTTTCCGCCTCCAGGCCCTGCAGAGGCTCCTTTATGGTGCAGGTAGTCCAGCGTGGAGCGTATTGGCGCACGCCTTCCTACGCCATTTCTGAGGGCTCCGATATGACCGGCAGCTCCTTTATCTCCATCCAAGAGGTCTTCCGCGAGACCTCTATGGGCTGCCGGTCTTCTACCAGGACCTCCTCCGGCCCTGGAAGCTATTCTCAGCGACCAGGTCCGTGGCGGCCACCGAGGGGGCAGATCTCCTCGCGGAGCCCCTGCTACACAACCCCCAGCTCCGTGTGCAGGTGGCGGAGTCCCCCTCGGTGCGCCAGAGGTTGGTCCTGGCAGAAGTCACTAGGGTCGGAGACCTCCTGGACTACGACCGGGGAGACTGGCTGGATCCCCTGACGCTTGCTCAGCGCATGGGGCTCTCCAGACCTCGTACTCCCCGGCGTGTACTTCAGGAGGTGAAGGCTGCTTTGCCGCCCGCTGCTCGGGTTTACCTCGACCGGGTCCTGCGAGAGGGTACGCCCCGCCCTCCCTTCACCCCAAGCCCTCCGGACCTCTTTATTGGGCCCCTGCCCCGTGGACCCAACCGGGTCCCCTGTCCCTTCACGGTGAGCCGGCTGCACGAACTGCAGCCGGTCCGCTTCCAGACCGCGCCAAGGAAACATCTATACATGCTCGTGCTCCACACCCTTCATCTCCTCACCCTCACGTCCCGCCCCGATACAAAATGGCGGGACCTCCTGCCACCTCTAGAGGGTGAGAAGCCCTGGTGGGCAGCCTTTACTCCTCCTTAGTCCCAAGGCCCGCCGGGGATGTCAGTTGGCGGCTCCTTCACGGAGCCGTGAGCACGGGCGTGCGCTTGGCGCGGTTCACCCCAGTCCCCGACACATGTCCCTTTTGTGGCGTTAGGGAGACCCTGGCACACATTTATGTGGAGTGCACCAGGCTGCAGCCCCTGTTCCGGCTCCTCTTGGACATTTTGTTGAGGTTTTGGTTGCACTTTTCCCCTCACCTTTTTATTTATGCACTTCCAATCCACGGCCCCACGAAGTCACGGGACCTCCTGGTCAACCTCCTCCTGGCCCTAGCTAAACTGGCCATCTACAAGACCAGGGTGGGGAGGTTGGCCGATGGAGGCTCCTGTGACTGTGGGGCCTATTTTCGATCCTCTGTTCGTTCACGCATCCGGGCAGAGTTCCTCTGGGCAGCGTCCACTGGCTCCCTTGACACCTTAGAGGAGCAGTGGGCACTGTCCGGGGTTCTCTGCTCGGTGTCCCCATCTGGTTCACTTCGTTTGACCCTTTGACCGCACTCCCGTTCCTGTTTTTTCATTTTTTGTCCCCTGGAATCACTTGGCATCCAGGTCCTGTGGATCCCTCCCCTTAGGCTGAAGGGGGGGATCCTTTAGCAGTGGTCGGGCTTCGCCCGCCCACTTCCCGGATCCCAATAGGAACATACTGGTTCCTTACCACTTTCCTATAGCCTTCTGGCCTTGCCCCGTCACAAAAGACATGCAATTTTAATTTAAAGACTTCTAGTGATGGCGGCTCGGCTCCCTTGGTAAGCTGTTTTAATGGTTAATTACTCTGAATTAAAAATTGTGTGCATTATTTCCAGTCTGAAGTTTTCTAGCTTCAGCTTTCAGCCGTCAGATCTTTTTATGCTTTTGGCTGCTAGGTAAAAGAGTCCATAATAGATGTCTTCTTTCTGTGTAGGTTTTTGTAGATCATGATTTTCGCAGCTTTATCTGCTATTTAAAATGACGTGCAGAATATCTTCTCGCAATGATTCCTTATCTAGGTCATTCCTGAGCATTTTGTTGTAGGTATTTAACATTTGCAATACAAAATTAGAGCTGTGTTGGTTAGTTTTAATTGAACCTGTGACAGGTTGATATCACAGAAACACCTTTAGGGTTGCCAACTGATGTGCCAAGACTACTTCTGCCCCTGCTTTCCTGCCCTGGCAGCTTGAGACTCAGTACCCAGCCTTGTTTGAGCCAGACTCACTAGCCTTCTCCAAACCCAGACCCAGGTCTGAACCACGTCCCCTCAACAGCTGTAGGCTTACCTGGAAGCAGCTTAGGAAGTGTTCCTGCCTTTAACACTCAGATGCTCAACTCCCAATGGGATCCAAACCCTAAATAAATCCGTTTTACCTGTATAAAGCTTATACAGGGTAAATTCATAGATTGTTTGCCCTCTATAACAGTGGTTCTCAAAGCCGGTCCACCACTTGTTCAGGGTAAGCCCCCTGGCGGGCCGGGCTGGTTTATGTACCTGCCACGTCCACAGGTTCAGCCGATTGCACCTCCCGCTGGCCAATGGGGGCTGCAGGAAGGGCGGCCAGCACATCCCTCAGCCCGCGCCGCTTCCCGCAGCCCGCATTGGCCTGGAGCGGCAAACCACGGCCAGTGGGAGCTGCGATCGGCTGAACCTGCAGACGCAGCATGTACACAAACTGGCCCGGCCCGCCAGGGGCTTACCCTGAACAAGCGGCGGACCGGCTTTGAGAACCACTGCTCTAAAACACTAATAGAGAGATATGCACAGCTGTTTGCCACCGCTCCCCCCCGGTACTAATATGTACTCCAGGTTAATTAATAAGTAAAAAGTGATTTAATTAAATACAGAAACTAGGATTTAAGTGGTTCCAAGTAGTAACAGACAGAACACAGTGAATTACCAAATAAAATAAAATAAAACACGCAACTCTAATACAATGATAAAACCTGAATACAGATAAAAACCTCTCCAGTGAGCTTCCTTTTACAGATCAGACTCCCTCTAGCCTGGGTCCAGCAATCACTCACACCCCCTATAGTCACTGTCCTTTGTTCCAGTTTCTTTCAAGTATCCTTGGGGGTGGAGAGGCTCACTCTTAAACCAGCTGAAGTATGGAGGGGCTCCCAGGGGTTTAAATAGACTCTCTCTTCTGGGTGGGCACCCCTCCCTTCCCCTGTGTAGAATCCAGTTACAAAATGGGGATTTGGAGTCACATGGGCAAGTCACATGTCCATGCACGACTCAGAACTTTCAGGTAGCAGACAGTTCACATGCTGTCTTAAACATCCTCAGGTAGACTTCTTATATGGATTGGAGCCTCCCAAGCTCTATTGTCTTTTAAGTGCTTCTTGATTGAGCACTTAACTTGCACATTCCTTTCCCAAGAAACTGACCAAATGCTTTTACTAAGTCTACATAGAAATTAGGCAAGTACACAGCCAATATCTATAACCTCAACTACAAAAATTATACATGCATACAAATAGGAGGAATAGATTCAATAGATCATAACATTTACAGAGATGTTACATGACATATGTAGCATAAAACATATTCCAGTTATATCATATATACATACTATAAACATATTTCCCTAAAGCCTTATGGGGTGCACAGTCACAAAACCTATGGCTTACATGGTATGATTTCTCTTCCCTGAGTGGATAAGTATTATTCTTAAAATTTGATTGCCAGTGCAAAAACTCACATTTGAGTCCAAAATTGCTTTCCCTGAATATTCCTTAATATTTCTTATAAAGTTCTCTTTCCAGAAGCATGCCTATCAGTACACTCATTTGCTGGGCTGTTTTTGGAAAACCAACACAAGTGAAGTGCCAACAGTCAAAACAAATTAATTTTTTTTATCTGAACAAACATACATGGAAAATGTATCTTTGTCCAGCTCTAAATTAGCCCATAGTAGTATGACTATGTCCCAACAAAGTCAGTAAGCTCATGTGCCTATAAGAGATCACTAAAACAATAATAAATGTTCCCTGTGTTTGTCCATCATAGTTAGAATGTCCTGCCTAATATCAACCACAATTCTCTGTCTCTAGCCCCTTTGGCTCTCTCTACATTACTTTGTTTGTGTGTTTTTGCAGACATTCCTTACTCTCCCAGCTCTACAATGTATATTACACAACTGTAAATTAATCTTACTCGTCTATTGATTCAGTAAGTTAAACATGCCTGTATGTTTCTGAAGCCTAATAAATTTAGGCCCTGATTCAGGAAAGCATTTAGGCATGTGCTTAATATTAAGCATGTGCTGAAGTGCTGTCCTGATGAGGAATGCTTTCCTGGATCAGGGCCATAGAAAGGAATGGATTCTTTCTTCCTTCTTCCTTTCTTTTTTATTAATTTATTTTTCAATTTGTATTAGGCACTATATTATAGTCTTCTCTTTCCTGTGTTGCAATTTAGTTACAGTCTTGATAACTGCAACGCCTCAGTAACATTCCTGCCCACTGACTCATAAGAGACCTAAGTCTCAACTCTACAGAATTTAATAGCAAAAACAATCTCGCTCTGGGAAAGGCTGTGGAATTCTTTTAATCAGCTAGGAAGATTTAACAATCGTAAGTTGTGTCTAGAGAGTAAAGGTAAAGATGGTAGGTGGGCTTGAGGGTGTAAGCAGGGATTTGGGGTACTTTCTACAATGCTGAGTAAAAATTGACATGTTTTTGAACCAATAACATTGTTTTAATGATCTCTAACGGTGTGGTTGTGTTAAGGGTGGATCGAGATGTTTTGCTAAAACATTTAGTTATGTTATTCAATAAACACTAAACTAAGATCTGTAGTCCTAAATATATTTTAATACATTGATGTATGAACTATGACAAGACTGTTTTTAGGCCTTAAAATGGGCTAAAATCATTGACTGCGTTGCAGAAAAAGTGGGTGCAAACCCCACATAGCTTGCACTCTACAGAATTCAGGCAGGAAAAACCAAAACCAAATCACACATAGAGAGTCCAATATTTTAGCAGTGTAGGGTTTTTTGATGATATTAATGTCTATTTGGTGGATTACCATTGAAGAACATTGAAGGATAAGTGATTTTAGGAGGAATTTGAACAGAAGGGAAGTCTGACAAGGGCATAAATAGTGGGAGGAAATTCCACGCATAAGGATGGCATGGAAGAAGAAAGTTTAAAGACACCTACCTGGCTTTTTTTTTTCTTCAGTGAAATAATTTAAAATCTCTCAGAGAGCCATGCACCTCCCCTCCCCACCATAATATCTTAGCTAGTATATGGGTACCACTATCCTCTTATGGATAGAATGTCAGAACATCTCATAAGCCTTAATACTGCTTTACCTAAAGATGATTCTCCTTTGGATCAAGTAGTTTGTGTCTTCAGATGAGAAGAACTTTCTTTAGGTTTTTATCTTCGCCTATGGCCCTTCATGGTGTGTGGAAAACTGATGACAGCAAATCTGTAAGATCTGTTTTCCACCTTGAAGGTTTTTCAGAGGAAGGGCTCCTATGTGTACAATTTCTGTTTCCTTTATGGGCAAATGTTGGTGTTAGAGGGAAAGTCATCTTTATGATTATTCAGCACATATTATCTCTTTGGAGTCACTAAAGTCAGTAACAGAAAAATGTTCACTAAAATCATGTGACTGATTTCAGCTGTGTTGTGATTATTTATTTAATAGTATGGTGGCTTTATTGGAATGAATAGGCTTGCTTGCTGCTTTAATATGTGAATGTTTGTTTATTTATAATCATTGACTCTAGTGTAGGGAGAGATTTTCTTAATGAATTGTTTTACCTTGTAAGGACATTTTTGATTAAGTTTTAAGTAACTATGTAAAATGAATGTAACTGTTTAAATAGGCAATGAGATTAGCATGAGGATGTAGATTGTCATGATGTCTGTCTGGAGTGGCTCATGATTGTGAGTGTCTACCTCAGGGTAGACTGTCAAAACAGGGCAGACACCCCAAACTAGTGATATGTTCTACAATTAGATTTCACTAAGCCAGTGACTAATGTGAACTCCTGGATCACTGTAACAGTCTTACCATGGAGTCAGAAATAGCCCCTGTAGACTCTCCAGTCTATCTTGCAGTCCATTTTCTCTCTGATTGTTATGTTTCTGTGGATAAATAAATAAATACTTTGTTTTGAAGAAGGTATCTGTCACTTGCATTTTCAGACAGATCACCTGAAGGGAAGTTTTGGGCAGGTGGCAAACTTGGTTGTGCCAGCTAAGGAAACAAAGTTGGTAAACCCTACCAGGGTACTGTAACCTGGAGACCCAGTCTAAAAGGGGGCTGAATCACAGGATTTCAACCTGAGAGACTCAGCCTGGTCTACACTGGGGGGGATCAATCTAAGTTACGCAACTTCAGCTATGTGAATAACGTAGCTGAAGTCGATGTACTGAGATCCACTTACCGCGGGGTCTTCACTGTGGTAAGTTGACTGCTGCCGCTCCCCCGTCGACTACGCCTGCATCTCTCGCAGCGGCGATGGAGTACAGGAGTCGATGGGAGAGCGCTCAGGGGTCGATTTATCGCATCTAAACTAGACATGATAAATCGACCCCCGCTGGATCGATCGCTGCCCGCCGATTTGGCGGGTAGTGTAGACATACCCAAAGAGGTCAAAGGTATAGCTAATCCTGAACCATGACTTTTTGTTATAAAAATCAGTGGGAGTACAGGGTCCTGCTGCAAGTTATATTGGAAGGGAGATCTAATTAGGTGCAATGGGAGGAGTTGCATTATACATTAAGTGCCCAGTTCTGCAACCTGCAACCTCACAAGTGGTCCCATTTACCTTACAAGTATTTGAAATATGTAGAAATATAGGGAAGCTAAGCCAAAGAGGTGAATTTTATACCAGATATATCATATCAGTGACCCCTCTTTTAACTGTGCTAGAGCCGATATAGACCTAGTTGTATTCCAGTGAGCTTCCAACTCCAATCCTTGTGCACCTCTGCATGAGAGACTTCATTTAAAATGAGCGACCCTTTAAATAGAATAGTTACTTCATTTGAATCGAATATACAAACTCAACTGCACAAATTCTAAACTCCTACACCTGATCTATAGCTTACATGCAATAGATCAAACATACTGTAAGAGATGTAGGCTGACTGGAAGAACTCTGGCAAGTAAAGTCTGCTTTTGCATCAACACCTATTTAAGGTGTGTTTGCTACTGCCTTTAAACAATGAAGTTACTCTAGTTAGAATGATGTTCAATCCTCGAAGGATTGACACTCCATTTGAGCCCTTCAGATTGGTGAACTCCCTGTGGAACAGTTGGACTGTGAAGATTAGTGTGCAGTTTACGAAAATAAATGCCTGCAGTTATGCATACCAGAAAGATGAACATGAATTATTAAATGAAAGAAATATAATCCTCAAGTCCTAGACAATATATCTTGATCACAACTGTATGTAGAATAAGTAGTATGACCGAGATAGTCAAAGCTAGACACTAAAGGTCACGTGCAAGTTGCCCAGCTAGCTGATGTACTCTTAGGTCACTCATCTCCCATGACTGAAAGAAAATCATTGCAACAGGTGGCAACAGCTGCTTTCTAGACTATAGTAGCTGCAACAAGAGAATGACTACACAGATATGTGAAAGTGCCTCAGGTTTGTCATGGTTCAAAGTATTTGAAATCCAGATTAATGTCAGAGTTTAATGACGGGCAGGTTTTGCAAATTCTGCTTTCATTATATCTGAAAATAATAGGGTTGCACTGGTGTAAATAAGAGCAGAATTTGGTCCTCTGAGTTTAAATTAAATATTCAGATAATACAATGCCTATAATAATATCTGGTCAGCATGGAAAACAATTTAAGGTTATGATTCAGAAAATTTATGACAAATAGTCAAGGCTGAGATTTTCAGATCATACTTTATAAGACACATTTATAAATAGTTTATAAAGGGCTAGTCAGTGATCAAATAGATATTAGAAGCCCACTACAGGTATGAGTAGCATTAGAGACTGTCAGCAGCACATTAGTGGAAGGTTTTATAGAGCGTTATAAGCCATGATTATTTGGCTTGGCTTGTTAGACTCTAACAATTGATTAACCATTATTAAAACATATATTAATCATTTATTAGCCCTTTATAATTTTTTTCTAAATGTAACCTTAATATAAAATGTGATTTATTTTTTTTTCAAATTTTCCCGAAGAGAACTGGATGCTCAATTGCCATTAAAACTAATGGGAGTTTGGTATCCAAATCCCCTAGGTAACTTTAGAAGCGACAAAGAGTTCTGTGGCACCTTATAGACTAAACGGATGTATTGGAGCATAAGCTTTCGTGGGGTGACGTGCGTATTCACCCACGAAAGCTTATGCTCCAATACATCTGTAAGTCTATAAGGTGCCACAGGACTCTTTGTCGCTTCTACAGATCCAGAGTAACACGGTTACCCCTCTGATACTAGATAAGATTAATAGATTCATAGATTCTAGGGCTGGAAGGGACCTCAAGAGGTCATCGAGTCCAGCCCCCTGCCCTCATTGCAGGACCAATTACTGTCTAGACCATCCCTGATAGACATTTATCTAACCTACTCTTAAATATCTCCAGAGATGGAGATTCCACAACTGCCCTGGGCAGTTTATTCCAGTGTTTAACCACCCTGACAGTTAGGAACTTTTTCCTAATGTCCAACCTAAACCTCCCTTGCTGCAGTTTAAGCCCATTGCTTCTTGTTCTCTCCTTAGAGGCTAAGATGAACAAGTTTTCTCCCTCATCCTTATGACACCCTTTTAGATACCTGAAGACCGCTATCATGTCCCCTCTCAGTCTTCTCTTTTCCAAACTAAACAAACCCAATTCCTTCAGCCTTCCTTCATAGGTGATGTTCTCTAGATCCTTAATCATTCTTGTTGCTCTTCTCTGGACCCTCTCCAATTTCTCCACATCTTTCTTGAAATGCGGTGCCCAGAACTGGACACAATACTCCAGTTGAGGCCTAACCAGCGCAGAGTAGAGCGGAAGAATGACTTCTCGTGTCTTGCTCACCACACACCTGTTAATGCAGCCCAGAATCATGTTTGCTTTTTTTGCAACAGCATCACACTGTTGACTCATATTTAGTTTGTGGTCCACTATAACCCCTAGATCCCTTTCTGCCGTACTCCTTCCTAGACAGTCTCCTCCCATTCTGTATGTGTGAAACGGATTGTTCCTACCTAAGTGGAGCACTTTGCATTTGTCCTTATTAAACTTCATCCTGTTTACCTCTGACCATTTCTCCAATTTGTCCAGATCATTTTGAATTATGACCCTATCCTCCAAAGCAGTTGCAATCCCTCCCAGTTTGGGATCATCTGCAAACTTAATAAGCGTACTTTCTATGCCAATATCCAAGTCATTGATGAAGATATTGAACAGAGCCGGTCCCAAAACAGACCATTGCGGAACCCCACTCGTTATACCTTTCCAGCAGGATTGGGAACCATTAATAACTACTCTCTGAGTATGGTTATCCAGCCAGTTGTTCACCCACCTTATAGTAGCCCCATCTAAGTTGTATTTCCCTAGTTTATTGATAAGAATATCATGCGAGACCGTATCAAATGCCTTACTAAAGTCTAGGTATACCACATCCACTGCTTCTCCCTTATCCACAAGACTCGTTATCCTATCAAAGAAAGCTATCAGATTGGTTTGACATGATTTGTTCTTTACAAATCCATGCTGGTTATCCCTATCACCTTACCACCTTCCAAGTGTTTGCAGATGATTTCCTTAATTACTTGCTCCATTATTTTCCCTGGCACAGAAGTTAAACTAACTCGTCTGTAATTTCCTGGGTTGTTTTTATTTCCCTTTTTATAGATGGGCACTATATTTGCCCTTTTCCAGTCTTCTGCAATCTCTCCTGTCTCCCATGATTTACCAAAGATAATAGCTAGAGGCTCAGATACCTCCTCTATTAGCTCCTTGAGTATTCTAGGATGCATTTCATCAGGTCCTGGGGACTTGCAGGCATCTAACTTATCTAAGTGATTTTTAACTTGTTCTTTTTTTATTTTATCTTCTAAACCTTCCCCTTTCCCATTTGCATTCACTATGTTAGGCATTCCCTCAGACTTCTCGGTGAAGACCGAAACAAAGAAGTCATTAAGCATCTCTGCCATTTCCAAGTTTCCTGTTACTGTTTCTCCCTCCTCACTGAGTAGTGGGCCTACCCTGTCCTTGGTCTTCCTCTTGCTTCTAATGTATTGATAAGTTTTCTTGTTTCCCTTTATTCCTGCAGCTAGTTTGAGCTCATTTTGTGCCTTTGCCTTTCTAATCTTGCCCCTGCATTCCCGTGTTGTTTGCCTATATTCATCCTTTGTAATTTGTCCTAGTTTCCATTTTTTATATGACTCCTTTTTATTTTTTAGATCTTGCAAGATCTCGTGGTTAAGCTAATAACTTTAAACATTTCAGTCCATGGCACATAGCAACACTTATATTAACATTGCCTATGGTTTCTCATTCTAAATGGTCATTTTCAGTTTCCTCAAAGTTTTAAATTTTGGAGTGAAATTTGATACATTTGCTTTCTGTCCCAGAATGATTTCTGTTCTGAACATTTCACCAAAAACAGATGAGCCATTTTCAAGCATAGTAAATTACAGAGTGGGAAAATGCATTTTTTCAACAAAATCAAAAGATCTGTAAAATGCAAGTGATAGAAATGACATTTGGCGGGGCCATAGCCTCTAGGACATATGTTTTTTCAGAGGTCTCGTGAATATTAGATCTGATTTGGCTGAGTTATAAGAGTTTAAAAAAACATACTTCACATGTGCACACTGGTTTTTGTTACACAATATAAAGAACAATCTGCCAGTGTTCCTTTGGCATTGCACATGCATGCGTAAATAAACCAAGTAGAAATTTCCATAAAAGCTATTCTCTATCATGCACATACTGAAGTGCTTTGCTAAAATTGAACCTTAATCTCTCTGTATATTAGGCCTTGTCTAGCCACAAACTTGCATTGGTTTAATTGAAATTGCTTTTCAAACTAATTTAATTAGTGCAAAAGGTTCTGTGGACACTCTTATTCTGGTTTAAACTAGGCTTATTTTGGTTTAGTTAAAGTCAATTAGAAATTGGTTTTAAGTTAAACTGAAATAAGATACTCAAACTGAAATGTATGTCTATACAGCAGTTTGCACCAGTTTAACTAAATCAATTAAAAAACCCAATTCAAGTTAAACCGACGCAGCTTTCTCATGTAGGCAAGCCCTTAGTTCCTCATCTCTAAAGTGAGGATAATAACACTACCCTACCAAACAGGAAGTTATGAGGCTAATTTTATTAATGTTGAGACACTGAGATACTATGGTCATAAGAGCTTTTTTAATGTAAGGGTTTTTTTTAAAAAAATATGATATAATAATAGTTTACAACTCAAGTAAAGCAGTTTAAAATGTCATGTACTGTACAGTACAACATACTCCCAGAAAATTTTTCAAAAGCAGTTCTTGTCTAGGGTTGCCAGTTTTGGTTGGACATATTCCTGGAGGTTTCATCACCTGACATAATCTTTAATTCAAGATTAATCTTTAATTCCTGGAGATTCCAGGCTAATCCTGGAGGGTTGGCAACTAGGGTGACCAGACAGCAAATGTGAAAAATTGGGATGGGAGGGGGAGCGGGGGGCAGGGAGCGTAATAGGAGCCTATATCAGAAAAAGACCCAAAAATAGGGACTGTCCCTATAAAATCGGGACATCTGGTCACCCTACTGGCAACCCTATATCTTGTCATCAGTGGTATGGAAGCTGAATATCTCAGTTTCTATTCTACATATTTCTAACAATAATTCTGTGGCAGAGGTCTGATTATCTTCTATTCTTTCCTGCTGACAGGAGGGCTTCATAGCAGACATCTACTCTAGTTCAGGCCAAATTCAGCTTTCAGTTCTGTTGTAACTGAGAGCCAAATTTGTCCTACCTTTTATATTGTCTGTCTTGTTCATATTTTCTCAAGGACCAGTGCAGCCTCAACATTATCCCAAGCCTGCTTCTACCAAAGTCAATGGGAGTGAGTGAGGTTTTTGTTTTGTTTTGCATTCTTGCAATTTTGTGATTTCC
Organism: Macrochelys suwanniensis; assembly: GCA_033296515.1. Taxonomy (NCBI): domain Eukaryota; kingdom Metazoa; phylum Chordata; order Testudines; family Chelydridae; genus Macrochelys; species Macrochelys suwanniensis. The sequence continues at coordinate 84,191,094 of CM065779.1, forward strand.
TAGCTTCTGCATATCTTTGCATGAAAACATATTTTCAGTACTCATTCAAATGAATATTGGTGATCTATTAAAAGTGGCATGCAAGGGGCAGGGAGTGATTTTGTGCTGCCTTTTTTTTTTTTTTTTTCTTGTTCATGATGTATAAAGAAAGTAGGGGTTTCCCTGCCCCCACCAAAAAAATTTCCTCCCCACACCCCCACTTATTTTAAATACAGTGAAAATAGTGCCTGGTGGATTTTAAAGGGCTAAATAAAACAGATTTAAATTAATGCAGATTTCATTGTTACTTTCTTTTACAGTTTTCTGAGAATGAAGATTTTGAAACTGTTTAATTTCATCCTTGCAAATTGTTTAATAATGGCCATTGGTCACTCGGTAAGTTTTACTAATTCCAATCGTATTTATAATGCCCTTATTTATTTCTAACAGTATAGAAGAGGTCAAGAATAAATTACATTAGTCTTATGTCTCAATTTTCCTCTAGTGATGGGTTAACTTCAAAAAGTTCAGAAGGATGGTTTAGAGGAGCACCCAAAAGTTTGGGCAATATAACTAACATCCAAATCAGTCAGATTTCTTGGATCTGGAAATTTGAGATTGAGCTTTGTGGGAGGGGACTTCTGTGGCAATAATTCCTGTTGTGGTTGGGCTAGAACTACCACAAGAACAGTCTCTCAAATTCCTATACTCTGGCACTTCCATTTCTAGTTCTAATTGAAAGTTAGAAGGGTGGAAACAAATGAAAATTAAATCAAATGAGGGGGCAAAGTCTAGGTTTGCTTCATTTCTGGGCAAGTTCACTGACCGCAGTGAGAAAAAATAATTACATTAGCATGAAGTCCATTTTCTTTCTTGTAGTTTTCAGTGAGAAGCTTCTGGACTCTGGCTGACTTTGAAGTGAATAAACTGGGAGCACTCTAAAACTAATCCCAGGGTTTCCACCACTTCAGGGATGCATACCGTTTCATCTCATTAAAGTCCTCAAAAAAGAGGAAAATATAAATGAAAATTCAATGAAAGATCCTTTAAGTCCTTAGCCTAATTTAAAGTAGTATTTTACTGGAAGGATGTTAGTTCCTAAAGAGTTACAAAATGAAGAAATAAAGGGTACATGTGCATATTAATAGCTACAACTGGGTTAAATATGGGACAATGTGTCCAAGAATAGAGCTGTCAGCAGCCCTTGAATAATTGCTTCTAAATGTATAGTATAAACAATGGTAGTCAGTAAAGCAGACAAAAGAAGCTATGTTCAATCTGGTTTAAATCAGTGGCACTACTATCCACCAGAGACAGAGCCACAACCAAATAACATTTATCTAATTATTATAGTATCATAATATTTTTACTTTGATTCATGTATAGACTAAAGAAAGGAAAAGGAAAAGCAATCTGTTTTTGCCAAAGATTCTTGTACTATATGCCTGGGGCCAGAGTCACCATTTCATTACTCTAGTTTTACACTGGTGTAACTTCAGTGATTTCAATGGGTAAAACTGGGTAAAACTGGGTAAAACTGGAGTAACAGGCCCCTAATCTACGCATCTGAGAGCCAGGCTGATCCACATTAAAGTTATAGAACTGGTTTCTGATGGTCCCCATGGGGAATAGGTCTAGTATTCCAGATATGAGACCCTTATTACTGCTGCTGATCAACAAAGCCTTATAGGTCCTGTTTGGAGTTCAGTGAAAGAGAGACCAAAAGCTCCAAGTTAGTACTGTTCATGCATAGCTAGACAGATGTTGTTTTATTCTCTTTTTCTGGTCAGGCAGTTTCTTATTATGGTACCAGCTGTCCAACACTGCTGATAGGCACCTAATATCCACCAACATGGGGATCTTTGGTCTCTTATCTAGGGTATTTTTACATAGTGTATTCCAATTTCTACTGTAACTTGCTACACAAAGTGCAAAGCAGTGGAGATTATTCAGGCTCCGTGTTGGTCTTTCACTTTCATGAGCTCTAAATTCACTTGCAAATATTTAAAGTAAATAAAAAGAAAACTTCAGTTTAAAATGTAAAGTTTAGCCTAACAGCATTTAGAGACTTAAAATATCTTAAAATGACACTGATAAGTAATTTAGACTCAAAATAAGTGATGGACCTCCATTTGGTTATGTCTTCCAGATTTGAATTAATCTTTCCCCCCTAAAAGTCTCTTCTGTATTATCAAGATTATATAAAATAAACATTAACTTCTGATTATTGCTAATTTTCCAGGAATCTTGGTTAAGTGATTCAATTAAGGACTAAGAGTCAAGGGTTCTGGACTCTGCCAGTGATTCACTGTGTGACCTTGGGCATATTATTTAATTTTCTATGCCTCGGTTTATCCATCTGTATTATTATTTATTGTTTGTATTATCATAGCACCTCAGAGACCTGGTCTAAGACTGAGGCTCCTTTGTGCAAGGTACTGTACAAACACAGAACAAAAAGACAATCCCTGCCCCAATCTAAGTATAAGACAAGAGACAGTAGAGATACAGACAGACAAAAGGGGAGTACAAGGAAACAAAGAGAATATTGGTTGGCCTCAGAGGCTGTGGTCTCAGCATACTAGCAGCCTAACATTGTCAAGTGTTTTGTAGGCATCACAGCAAAGGAAAGTTTTAAATAGGGATTTGAAGGAGAACAGTTATGTGGGTTTATGGATGTTTACAGGGAGCTCCTTCCAAGTGTGAGGGGCAGCATAAGAAAAAGCACAAACGTGTTTGTTTGAAAATTTAACAAGGGGGAATGGAGGCTGATATTATGGGCTGATCAGAGGCATGAGTCAACCTTTTGACACTGAATGAGAGATGATAAGTTGCGGGGGGTGGGGGGGAAGGAGGAGACTAGGCCATGAAGGGCCTGAAAATGAAGACAAGTAGCTTATTTTTATATGATAGAGAAGGGGGAGCCAATTAAGGGATACAAAGAGAGAGAGAACATGGTCAAAACAATGGACTAGGAACATGATCTTTGTAGCAGATTTCAGAATGGATATGACTGGGACAAGACTGCATTTCTCAAGGCCAGAAAAAAAGGATGTTGCAGTAACTGAGACATGAAATTATGACAGCCTGGATGAGAGTTTTAGCTGTGTGAATAGATAGGAAAGGCCATATTTTAGAGCTGTTCAGAAAGAATCTGCAAGATTTAGACATAATTGGACATGAGGAGTCAGAGAGAGGTCAGAGTCCAAGATGATGCCCTGGTTATGGACCTGAGTGGACCGGTAGAATGGTGGTGATGTCCTCAGAGATCACGAAAGGAGATAGCAAGAAGGATTGTGTGTGAGGGGGAAGGAGAAGATTAAGAACTCTGTTCTAGCCATGTTGAGCTTGTGCTGACAGATATGAGGAGATGTCACCAAGCATAAGAACTTCTTGGACCAGATGCTGGGCCCAGGGGTGTTTCAGGCTGCCAACACTTCCACATCACCATCGGAAGCTCAGGCTGGGTTTCTGCTAAGGGAGTCTGTGAAGCTGCATGCTGCAGGATGTACACCCAGAAGGGCCTGAGTGGTAACCCCCCACAGCCCACGGGTATATAGGAAGTCATCATAGCAAGCTATCTGAGCAACGATGCAAACTATTTGCTTGCTTCTGCTCTAGACCTTGCCTTGCTGTGAACTACAGACTCTGCTACTTGCCTCCTCTATGCAACTCAGCACCTGACTCTGACTTCCAGGCATCCTGACCCTGCCTGACCTGACCCTGACTCCGCTACTTGCCTCCTGTCTGTAACTCAGTGCCTGACCCTAACTTCCTAGCATCTTGACCTGGCTTGACCCGACTCTGCTACTCATCTCCTGACTGCAACTTGGTAACTGACCCATGCATGCAGGCTGCCCAAGGCCCAGCCCTGAAACTGAGACAGGCTAAGATTTTAGTTTGACAGAAAGAGACAGGTCTGGAGCAGAGAGGTACATCTCTAAGGGCTATTCTACACTGGCAACGTTAAAGCACTGCTGCTTTGGGAGCACAGCTTCCAGCGCTGGTGCACTGTCTACGCTGGCGCTTTACAGTGCTGAAACTTGCTGCGCTCAGGGGTGTGTTTTTTCATACCCCTGAGCAAGAAAGTTGCAGCGCTCTAAAGTGCCAGTGTAGACAAGCCCTAAGTTGTAGAAATAGTAGTTCAATTTGTGTTTGTGGATGAGATTACCCAAAGTAAAGATATGGTGTAGAGGGAGAATAGAAGAGGACAAAGGACAGAGCCCTGTGGAACCCTCAGAGAAAGCTGAGGATATCCTCCAAAGGACCTTCTGAAGAAGCAATTAGAGAGGTAGGAGGACAACCAGGAGTGGGCAGAGTCATGGAAGCCAAGGGAGGACAAGATTTCAAGAAGAAGAGTATGGTTGACTGTGTCAAAGGTGGCTAACAGGTCAAACAGAATGAAGATGGAGTTCTGATCCTCAGCTTTGGCAAAAACATCATCTGTAAAATTATGATACTACTTCCCTACATCCCAGGAGTGTTTAGAGGCTTAGTTCATTATTTTTTTAAAGCACTGAGATTTTCATTTGAAATGCATTATAGAAACAAAAAATATTGTATAATTATTAAAACTAATTATTAAGATCCTACATAGCTAAATTTTCCAAACCCTCTAACTTTGTCACCCACAGTTTTGCTTCTCAAAAACTCACATTTTGAGTGCAAATGCTTCTGTGCATGAAAACTAAGCAGCTAGACCTCTAACTGCTTGACATGGTCATGCAAGTGTTGTATGTGTGTGCAAGATCCACAAGCAGTTATGTGTGTAAAATTGTTGGAGCAAATGTGGCACCTGTGTTGAGGGCACTTTGAAAATTTGGCTCATATTATTTTGGGCTTTGCTGATCAAGAGCCAGCAGAGGGAGCATGAATGTTTTACACTTACATCAAACGGGATAAGAAATACAGTCAAAACTACTAGTATGCTGTGAGGCAAAAGTGCCCATTCCCTGAAACTGAAAAAAGTACCTTCTCTCATAAGTCCTCTGTAAGAATTTTGCAGTAAGTATCACTTGAACAACAAGGACCATCTCATAAGTGACGCTCATCAGCTTTTCAGGAGTACATTACTGTATTGTCTATCGCTGTGCCCATTGTTACTGACATCTGGAAAAGATTTTCAAGGCACTATTCAAATAAGTTAGGGCTCGGGGGGGTTAATAGGCCACTGGAGGGCTTTTGTGTGTCTTCTGGTGAGTTTTAGGATTTGGTCAACTAGCTCATCTCGCAACTTTTTGTGGCCAAAGGTGCTGCTGCCTGCTCAGCATGGCTTAGGTGCAGGCAGCCAGCTGGTACGGCACCAGGGCGGCTCTATGATTTGTGCTGCCCCAAGCACAGCAGTCAGGCAGCTGTTGGCGGCATTTCTGCGGGCGCTCCGCCGGTCCTGCGCTTTCGGCGGACCCGAATCCAACGGCGGACCTCCCGCAGAAACACCACCAAAGGCTGCCTGACTGCCACCCTCATGGCGACTATCACGCCGCGCCCCCCCCCCCCGCCCCAGCCTCCCGTGGCTTGCCGCCCCAGGGACACACTTTCTGCGCTGGTGCCTGGAGCCAGCCCTGTACGGCACTTACTCCATAGCTGAATCTGGTCCAAAGATCTTTATGGAGTTTTCAAAAATGCATCACACTGGCACACACAGTAAACCCTCTGCTCTTCAACAGGTTCCTGAAAAACTACCTTATCCTGCCATATGTGTTCCAGGCTGCTGACCATCATCATATACTGGATTACAACAGAGTATGAATTAAATTAAAAGCAAACATCTGAGACACAACACAAACATTTGGAATGAAGGCATGTAATCAGGATTGCGCTGCAAAGCCCACATGCCTGAAGCAACAAATACTCATCTAAGGGAACCTTGAATATTAAAAGAAAATAAAATTTTATATAAAAAAATCATTATAACAAACCCATTTGAAGTGATTCTTTATCTCTTGCCTAAAAAGATCAACTCTTCTCTCTTTTCAATCTCCTACTGTAAATTGGTCAACAAAGTGAACTGCATCCTCTAGAGTGAAAAAGCAATGAGATCTGGCCTCCTGTAATAATCTTGAGTGTTACCAGAAACAGTGGGCCATATCTATGTAAAATGGATCATGAGTGTTTATTGGTTGTAGTAAAAGCCCCTCTGCTTTTTAACTAACACTACAGTGTAATCATGTTAACTTCACAGTTTGTGGAATCTTATGAGTGCTGTGTGTCTTAATTAACAATCCTATTCTCAGAACTGTACAGACATTAATGATGGTGCTGATTCACCAACAAGGAAGCAAATCTATAGAGAAACATGCTGGTTTGTGCTGCATTTGGATGTACTGGAGGGAACCTATGTTTGTCAAACTGAATAGGAAAAAATTAGTATGGAAAGAAATTTGATTTCCACGCTTTTGCAACAGTGTGAAGTGAGTGCAAAACACTACTATTATGTTCACAGCATACACACAGAGAAATTAAATAAAAACATAGATTTTCTTGCAGGAAGATTTTCTTGCATCACACTTAATTTTACAGGCCGTGTGCACGGGGTTTAGGATCTGTGTGCGCGCGCATACTTGCACAGCTTAGAGGGAACAGTGATTCCAACACAGTCTTCAATACACCAAAGCTACCAGATCAGAATGCAGTAGTATAATCAAGGGTAAACAAAGTTTACCCACTTCTCATTGGGGAATATGGAGTGTAGGTGAGTTTACCCATTTCTTTCTGTACCACCACACCACTGTTAGAATGTTAGCATTTCACACCAGCCTTGCCTTGGTGCAACTGATTAAATGAGTAGTAGGATAATAGTGAATCACGTTCTTTGTACTTAGCATTTATTTTTCATGTTCATCAGCAATTTGTGAATTATCATAATTTTTTTTGTGAGCACTGGCAGTGGGCATGGAGCTGTACAATCCATGCATAAAGGAAGTCCGAGTCCCTACCCTAAGAACGTTGTACTCTAAAATGAAATGAAAGACAGACATAATGGCGTTTAAAGAGCAAAGCTGAAAAAGTACCAGTGTCCAGATTATATTTCCTGAGACTCTTGGGGATCTACAAGGTTTGGGGCAGATCCCACTACCTGTTCTCTGGGGACTAAACCCTGTCCCTGACAGGAAGATCGGGGGGAGGCAATCTCTATGAAGAGATCCTTACAGTAACATTCTCCACCAGAGTCCCCTCCCGCAGATTTTACTGTGGGAGTGGATCATCTATCCCCATGATATAAGAGCTGGTCTCTAAATGGTTTAAATTCCTTATTTATAAAATATATAAATGGATTATTGTTTAAAGACTCCATGAAAGAAGTGTGTTTTAAGGAGAAGTCTGAGAAAGTGATGGTGGATGTTTGGCTACCCTGTAATATACTCAATAACTTTAAATAAAGCGGGGGTGGGGGGGAGGCTAATCATAATCAATTTCTACAGTGATTAGTGAGAACTGCCTTCTTGAATCAAGTGGTTTATTAATGCTAAACACACTGTGACAAATGTTAACTCTACAAGCAAAAGTGCATTTTCTCCTCTAGACGCTACAGAGTTGTTTTCAAGAGCAGCTGAGGCTCAAGGCCCAGGTGAGACTTCTGGAGTATCGTGTGAAACAGCAGCAAGTAAAAATAGTGCGGCTCTTACAGGAGAAGGAGATTCAATACAGTGACACCGGAGATGAAAACAGTGTTATTGACCTGGGAGAAAAAAGACAATACGCAGGTTAGAATTTATTTCTTCTTTTCTCATTGTGTCTATTTGAACTAGTGTATATGTTTCTATGGCCAGTACAACTGAGACTTCAGCATTACAGTCATGCTTTAAAATTCCCTCAGGAAACTGTCCCACTAAGACATAACATTCAGCTGTTATCCAGGCCTTTGTTGTCTTGAGATCAGATTGTGCAATGCATTCTACCTTAAAACTGTCCAGAAACTGAAGTTGGTCCAGAACATTCCAGCATGCTTTTTAAAATGATATCTTGCCATATTGCACCTGCTCTAGATCTGTACTAGCTACCTGTTGGCTTCTGAGTAGATTTTAAGGTGATAACCTTAGACTTTAAGGTGACCTATAAAAACCTAAGAAGCCAGACAGCTACCTATCCAAGAATCCACCTCTCCCCCATTGCGTTACTGCTACAGCTGCAGTGAATGATGGCATTCAGGATGGAGCTTCCCTCAGTATAAAATAAAAGGGGCTGTTTGACAGGGTGTTTTCCACGAGGGCCCCACAACTTTGGACATCATTTCCCATCATCTCAGTCCAAAACAGCTGCTCTGATGAATTAAAATTCTAAAACAGGTGAAACATTAATAAAAAAAAGTGTAATAAGAGCAGGGAAAGAATTTTCCATGCTTTAAAGAACGTGATACAAATAAAAGAATTTTTTTTAAAAACCCACAACTATGGTCTGTTGTTTAGAGCCACATTCTTTAGGAATATAAACAGAGCCTGAGCTAAGAGACTGAAGAGAAAGGGCAAAGCCCTTTCAAACATGTTTTTAATAATATTTTTTCAGCTGAAGAATGAGTCTAACTCCCAACTGTTTTCAATTTAATTTTAGGAACACCCAGCAATGCAATACTATATGTCTTGATTTCTTCCAGAAGCATAGACACTAGCAGCTCAGCCAGGACACATGAAGCAAGACCATATAGAACAATAAAAGTTAATAAAACTTTAGAATCCTATTGCTGGGTGACCAGAAGCCAGTAGAGACTTCATCTAATTTGTATTTGTATTCGTGACCTTAGCTTTAGTTTGGCTGATGATTTCATTATTCAACTAGATACTGGGCTCCACTCTAGCTGCTTTGTGCCAGCAGATCTAGCCTCTTCAGGATCCTCCCCACAAGTGCTATAGAACTACAATGGTAGGAACAGGACTACCTCCAGCACTGAAGAACACAAAGGTGACTTAAAGCCACCATTTCATAAACCCTCCTGCCCTGTGCTGAGCTCAGCTCAGCTGGAATGGAGGATTTAATCCTCTGATTTTTGCTACCTTAAGGGTATTGGTAAAATGAGACATAAATAACAGATAGTCAGCTAGGACTGCCACCTTTCTAATGGCTGGTAACTGGACCCTCAAGGCCCTGCACCCGTCTCCGCCTCTTCCCCACCCAAGCCCTGCCCCATCGCTTGCCCCTCTCCCCCCTTCTTCCCATAGGATTGCTGCTTCTGAGGTACATCTGCTCACACATCCTAGGGGTAATAAGCACAATCTGCACACACACAGGGGGATTTTCATTTACACTCATTTGAATTTCTTCATTTCCCCGCTTTTGCACATACAGCTGAGGTGAAAGGGAGGACTCCCCCTACATTTACATGGATGCCTAGATTGGGGGAGAGACTCCACTTATTTGCACTAGTACCTAAGAGAGAAGAAGATCCCACCTACTTGCACACACAGTGGAAGTGTGGAAGGAAGAGAAACAGGTGCTCCCCCATTTGCAGCACACCCACGCAGTTCCTGTGTCCCGCCAAACTCCAGGCTGAGAAACTTACAAACTTTCCCCAGTTGGGCTGTTGGGAGTGGGTGGGGCAGGGAGGGCTGCGGGCTGTGATTCGCTGGGTGTCAGGGCGCTCAGCTATGATTGGCTGGGCTCTGTCTCCCTCCTCATGAAGGAGGTGTGCGTTCTCTGGGTAAGTGTCTCTCAAATCAGCAGTGAGCAAGTTTCCACAGATCAAAAAAATCGGACATCAAGGCTTGTGAAATGGTACCTGGACACACAAGCTGAAACCTGGACTGTCCAGGTAAAAACCCGATGGTTGGCAATCTTATAGTCAGCTAACCCTTCATGGCCTGCTAAATCTGTGTCTAATACTAGCCAGGTCTAGACAAACACTAACACATGTCAGCCAATCTCCAGTCCCGCTGAAGGAGGAGTGAAAGATTAGGAAGAACAGTGGACATAGACCACCATACAATGACTAAACCACTGAAAATATTTTAAAAAGTGTAGTTGGAGACCAGATTTCCAAAGGTATTTAGGTGCCTAGAGATGCTGATAGGCACCTAATAGTATTTCCAAAGGTGCCTAGCCAGGTTAGATGCCTAATTCCTATTGAAAGTCAACGTTAGACACCTAACCTGCTTAAAGGCTTGTGAAAATCCCACAAGGAACTACTTTGCATCTTTAGGCACTTAAATGCCTTTGTAAACCTGGCTAAACGTGAATATGAATGCCCAATTGTCTGTACAGATGAGATTTTTTTTTCAGATTAAGAGCCTGATCTAAGTGCATCCTGTAACTGTTGTTATTTTTTGTCTTAAAGTAGCATCTAGAGGTCCTAACTGAGAGTAGGGCCTCATTGTGTTAGGCACTGTACACAAACCTCATAAAACCCAGTCCCTGCTATGCAGAGCTTGCACTTTAAATGGAAGAGACAAAAGATGGATGAAAGGAAGGCAGTGCTGAGTACCCTGAACTCCCACTGAAGTAAATCAGCAGAGGGTCTCAGCACAATTGTAGGATTGGGCCCCATTTCATTATCTCTTGTAATATTCAGGGCGCCATATTTCACACATTATTGCCACATTAACTAGCAAGATATGGATAACTTAATTATTGTTGGGTGTTTGTTGTCTCTGGTACTATAAAGAAAACCCCCCAAACATATCCCTCCTTTTCCCCATTTGTCCTGTCAACAACGCATCACATTCATTATTAAAACCATTCTGCCAGTGGAAGCAAGCGATCATCTTCCATGCTGGGTGTGAAGCTCTGCTTTTGATCTAACATCTATACTGTTTACAGGACAGTGAGACTCTTTTAGGGACCGAAAAATATTGTTCCAGCTGAAGGGCTTTTTAAGGTGAGAAGACATCTTAAAATTTCATAAATTATCAGCCACGTTTTCTAGTCCAAGGCACCATACTAGCAGTCAAGAATTCAAAAAGAGAAAAGCTTAGTCATAGATTCATATTGAATATCTTCTGTTTCTATAAAAGATGAAGCTACTTTGATAGTTTTCAAGACATTTGTGTTGTAAAAGTACAGCAGGTTTGTTGCAGTTCTAACTAAAATCTTCTCATCCTTCTGGGTCGTCTCATTCAGTCCTACCCGAGTCCTAAAGGGCCAAATCTATCCATAATGTAAATCCATTGAAGTCAATGGAATCATACCAAAAGTGAATTTAGTCCAGTGGGCCCAATATGCTCTCCTCTCTGCATGCTGCTGTCTCCACTGTTCAGCTACAGTTTTCCCATGTCAGATGTGTGCAGATAATCAAGAGTCAATGCAGACACAAGCAGTTTTGTAGACAGGAAGGTTTGGATGCTTGGATAACTGAGTTTCCAGTGTATATTATATATATTTCATCCTACAGCATGACATGCCTTCTTATAATAAAGGCATGTCCTCATCCCTGTGCCAACCCCTAAAACCCAGATTTCACCCCACAATCTTTGGGGAGAATCTCCATTCCTGCAATACTAATGTCCCCTTACACAGGAGAAAAGGCCACTTGATTGCTGCATTTATTAACAATAATAGCATTGTTGGTGGGGGTGGTTATATATTTGTATGGCATCCACAGTTCACAGGGCACTTCACAGAAAAATGAGGTGGTAAGGTCCTTGCCCCACAGGGCCCGAACCCTAACCCATCTCTATAGTCATGCACAGGCATCTTCAAGGAGCTGAGCGCCATCATGCACAGTGGATGCAACTAGTGTTAGGTCGTCAAATCCTGCTCTTCCACCTGCATAAAAGAGGAGGCAGGATTTTCCTTTTACTAAAAAGTCATATAAATTAAGGGAGCTAGGTGCCAGTTCAGCCAAACACTTAAGCATGTGCTTAAAATTAAGCACATTCTTAAGTACTTTGCAGACTTGGGACTCTGCTGAGAAAATCATGAGTGTTTGAAAATTTGAGGCTATACTCTAAACTAGTGAAACATTCTTTACATTCCTCCCATCGACTGGCTTAGATCTTATTTACATTACTTTTTTCTACTATGTTCAAACCCTGGCACAGTCATTTGTTTTCAGTATAAACTGTTTATTTTCTGGTCTAAAACGCACTGGGGCTTTCACAAGGGAGAAAGAAAACAGTTCAGAACGTTCCAAACTGGCCCGCAAATGCAATTAAAAAAACAAAATGTTGGCTGAATCCCAGCCAACATGTTCATAGAGTTTTCAGAGGTAAATCTTACAGTTAATCACCTCTACCTTTGCCAGGAAAAACAGAAAGAGTTGAAAATTATACGTCTTTCCTGTGTGACTGACAGCTTGATGATAGATTAGATATAAACAAAGAACTCCTTTCATATAAAAATTAACTCCTAGGAGGAAAAAAATATATAGAATTATATAATTATTGTGTATTCATTGGGCCCGATTCTCCTGTTGCGCTGAACTTTAGTCAGTTACTTATACCGATGCAAAGTGAGAGCAAAATAGTATCAAATCACAACGGGAACATTTTACACACTGGAGTAAGTGAGTTTGGACTCATTCTGTAGAAGATGCAATAGTGTATCAGGTTCAATGTTTGTTATTTTTCTCCTAACAGTGATGACTCCGTCCTGCTGTTTCTGTAGCCCCCTCAGTACATGGAAATCCTACTGAAGTTAGTGGGTGTTTTTATAGTTGGGGAGGCTGTACAAACATGTAATTATGGTAATCGATGAAAATTATAAAACTCAAAGATAATATGCAAGTTTTATATTTTTTCCATACATTGATTATGTTGATGAAGGTCTCTCTTTGTGAAGCTTATTTTCACTAATAAGTACAGTACCTAAAAAATCTGTTTTCAACTGATATTTTGAAAGCAGATTGTGCAGAGATCTACAACGATGGACATAAACGCAGTGGATTTTACAAGATGAAACCTCTTCAGAGCCCTAGTCAATTCCTTGCCTACTGTGACATGTCAGAAGGGGGAGGCTGGACTGTTTTTCAGAGACGTTCTGATGGCAGCCAGAAATTTGATCGGTAGGTGTTGGAGCCAGCAATTATAATTACAAACAAACCACAGGTATCTGAGACCAGGTGGGACCAAGTTAAACATTAACTCTAAAGCTATCCCTGTAAGGGACTATCAGCGGTGAAAAGAGAGGAATGATGTTTTTGTATGTAAGCCACCAGACTGGAACACCAAAGTTCTTGGTTCAATTCCTGACGTTGCCTCAGACTCTCTGTGAGGCCCCGGGTAAGTTACTTAGGCCCAATTTAAAGTAGTTAAGAATGAACCCAACTTTAAGCATCTTTTTAAAACAATCCACTGAAGCCCTTGGGACTACTCCTGTGCTTTAAGTGAGGCACGTACTTAAGTACCTTGCTGAATCAGGGTCTTAATTTTTTTGTTCCTCATTTGTAAAACGGGGATAATAGCAGCTACCTACTTCACAGTGTTGCAAGAATAAAATCAATAATGTTTGAGGCAGTGTCTTCCCCAGGAATTGAAATTAGGGGGGGTGTTGAAATATTCAGGGGGGGTGTCAGGGCCGATGAGGGCTGAGACCATGAGGGCAAAAGTGGGCTGTATGGCACGATAGTAAAAACTTAAAAATGTTTCACGACCATTTTATTAGATTTAACTCATGTTTTAAAACCATCACAAAAATTAAAGTTGGCTTCTCAAGCCTACTATGAAGCACTACATCTACATCAGTCTTGGTTTCTTGTTGTAATTTTGCACTCCTTGGTGTCTTCTTGTGTGTCCGTTACTTCCAGTCCTTCATGATATGCCCATGATCAGGCAGAAGGCGACTTCTTTCAGAACACAAAATTCTATTCAATGAGGAAAAATTATGTTCAGCTGTAGCTGTTGTGACTGGGATTAGCAAGAGATGAATTCCTACTTTCATCCCAGGAAATATAGCACAAAGATCGGGTCGAACCACTAGTGATGATAAAGAAGTTGAAGTTAAATCTTCATTCGTTCATCATATGACATTCCACTCTGTGTTCAAAATTATTCTGTCCTGATCACAAAGCAGCCCCATTGCTGGTAGTGCCTCACTCCACTCAACTGTAGGTGTTTTATAAGACAGGCATCTGTAAAAGCTACATGGAGGTTGAATAGAATCCAGAAATCTCTATTGTAGATTTGTGAGAATCAAGTCTTTGTACTTTTTCAGGTGGCTTAACAAACACTTCTTGTCGTCTTCACTTATGGAGTCAATATAAGTACCTTCATTAGTCAACTTCTGGACGGACGTCTGCTTCTTCCAGTACATTTTCAATGGATATCTCTGATTGATCCAAGGATAGCTTCTATTTATGGACAAAGATCTACTACTGTTGTAGTAGATGCCTAGATTACATTGTTTAATGACCCAAGTGGTTTCAACAGTAGACTTACAAGAGATAGACTTGCCATAGTCTTCTCTGAACTTAGTAACAAAAGTAGTCCACCAGCCTCACTACTTAGATCTGTCCTATCTTGGTGGATACTGTCTAAAGCCAGTGATAACAGTTGCAGTAATTTTAAGACAACTGCCAAAAATCACTCATGAGAAAGCCAACAGGTTTTCCCAGTTTGGACTCATTTGAACTTCAATCCCAGTGTATCTTCTATTTGTTTCCAAAATGTTCAGTCCTTTTGGACTCTTGCTGGAAAAAAAAAAGAGTATAAAAAAGCCATTAAATTTGTGGCTTTTTAATGTCTTTTGAAGATTCTGCAGCTTGTATTAGTGCTAGGAGTAGATGGCCTCTACAGTGTGTATAGGAGAGATTAGGGTTACACTTTTCTCTGAGCAAAGCTTGTATTCCACTATGTCTTCCCGAGAAGTTTGTAGCTCCATCAAATGCACAAGCAGCCATCTGTTTGGGGTTCAATTTACAAGCATTTAACTCTTCTAAGATGTCACAGATGCAGCTGATGTGTCTTCTATAACTGAACATCTAGAATGCATCTACTGGCCTACCACGGACATCAAGATAACATACATAATTACTTAATACTTGATGCCTATTTGCATTGGTGCATTTGTTGGCCATGTATGCACATATTTTGAATATAGTGAGAGAATTCTTCACTTTTTCAACTCCTGAGTCTTTCACTGTTGCACCACATGTTTCAAGAGAGTCAGCTGAGTTTTTTGCAGAAAGATAGTGAGCATTTGCCAGTCTTGTTCGGAACCAGTGTCCAACTTCAGGATTAACAAGTGACAATGCACTTAACATAGGCCTCTAGTGTGTGGTATCTCTTGCTTAAATAGAAAGTATGATGCAATAGCCATGTTGGTTCACATAAACTGAGTTGTGTCTCCAGCATTCTTAACAGCCTCATTAAGTTCTTCTAAAATTGGCTTTGACAGTGACTGGCTTATAAAGCTTTCTGCATGTTGATGCAGTCCAGAAGCATGGTGTTTTGCAGCCTTTTCATATAGGTTGTCAGTATTGGGTTAGCTGATCAGTGTGGCAAACCAAGCTCCTCCACTTTTACTATATAAATCCATGACATGCCCACATCTTAAATACTGCGTGTAGTTCTAGTCACACCATCTCAAAAAAGATATATTGGAATTGAAAAAGGTACAGAGAAGGGTAACAAAAATGATTAGGGGTATGGAGCAGATTCCATATGAGGAGAGAAGACTGGGCCTTTTCAGCTTCGAAAAGAAACGACTAAGAGTGGATATGATAGAATCTTATAAAATCTTGATTGGTGAGGAGAAAATGAATAAGGAAGTGTTATTTATCCCTTCACTTAACAAAAGAACCAGGGGTCACCCAATGAAATTAATAGGCAGTAAGTTTAAAACAAAGTTTTAAAGGAAGTATTTCTTCACACAACGCACAGTCACCCGTGGAACTTTTTGCCACAGATGTTGTGAAGGCCAAAATTATAACAGGGTTCAAAAAAGAACTAGATAAATTCATGGAAGATTGGTCCATCAATAGCTATTAGCCAGGATGGGCAGGGATGCAACATCATGATCTGAATGTCCCTAGCCTCTGTTGACCAGAAACTGGGAGTGGACGACAGGGGATGGATCAATCAATGATTCCCTGTTCTGTTCATTCCCTCTGAAGCACCTGGAACAGTCACTGTCGGAAGACAGGATACTGGGATAGATGGACCATTGATCTGACCCAATATAGCCATTCTTACATAAAAAATTATAATAATAAAAAAGTTTAGTACAGAAACTCCCCAAGATAATGACCTCTTGAGATAGCGATGATGAGAGATAATGATCTTGGCAAATAATGCATTTTTTAAATCTTGGCCTACTAGGAAACATATATTTATATAACTTTCCCAGTCACAAATATAGCTTCTGGAGAAAGGTCACTAAAACATAGTCCAATTAGGGTGACCAGAAAGCAAGTGTGAAAAATCGGGACAGGGGTGGGGAGTAATAGGAGCCTATATAAGAAAAAGACCCAAAAATCGGGACTGTCCCTATAAAATCGGGACATCTGGTCACCCTAAGTCCAATGCTCCTGGCCGCTGTTGTTTGTCATGCCACCGTTCACTCTATTGCTGTGCCCCAATAGCCCTACACTGTCACCTTCTGCTGCCACCTGCCACTGTGACCTCTGCGAGTCGGTCTCTCGCGGTTCCACCAGACTCTCAGTGATTTCAGATCTTCGAGGTGGGGGGAACCTCAGTGCTAGGGCAGACTGGGGCATCTCTTCCATAGAAACACTGTTCCACAGCAGGTCTAAGCTCTTAGACCTGATTATCAGAGATTTCCGCTCTAGTGGTCACTTAACAAAACAAAAGACTCTCTATGAAGCCTAATCAGCTCTGTCTTTAAACAGTGGAGAGGCGCAGGTCAAATAGTACTTGTGACTCAGGCAGACCATAAAGCAAAACACTTGTCCCCACCCTCTCTCTTGATGCCCTCAATCAGCACAGGCTAATGACAGTTCTACTGCCCTTTACTCGTACAATAAAAACAACAACATTTCATTACCCCACCCACCCCGCATGCGAGTGATTTGTAACCCAAACCCAGCCAAAATCTATCACTTGAGCAACACAGCTCTGTTTGCTAGATACCTAGGTAGATTAGGTGTGAATGTAAATACAATCTGGTCCTGAAGCCTTTCCCCCCAGTTCCCAGCTCATCACTAGCTGTCAGGGAGAGCTCTTTTAGACTTTGCTTACAAATCATCATTTGAAATTATTAGGTTAGCCAACATCACCAAAATGAATGCACTGACAGTCACAAAAAACAAAAGCTGTATAAGAAAGCTAGTCTGTGTTCATACTTTTCAAATCTATTATACATTTTCAGATAAAATATGTGTATCATATACATGATATGCTTTTAAAGTGTGTATTAATGTTTCAATTTAAATTCAAATTCCCAAACAATCACTAAATTGGCAACACTGCATGTAACTAGTTCACAAAACTGGGGGGGGGGGGAATTCAGGGGGGGTATAGGGAAATCACTGATTTGAGGTGCTCTGATACTGTGATGATGCGGGTGTATGTAAGTACCTAGATGCTATACATAGGAAAAGGGACAATATACCTAAATTATATTTATGAGCTGCTGCTCCTTTCCCCCCTTATCCTGTCCAAATGAATTCTGGCTATATCTCCTCTAATTAGAACACCCACTGACTATCAGTAACACTGGCCTAATTATTTGTAGTTAACACTACAGACATTAAATTCTAACCATAGTAGGCCACAGCAAAAATGGTCATTTGCTGTGCTGGGGTATTTTCTTTTACCGCAGTATTTGTGGTAATTTAGATGTTCATAGCACCACTGTCCCACTGTGTGTAACTAAGTTCATTTTCATGTAATTAATAAGCGCGGAAATAGTATTTGATATGTTTAGAGTTCTGTGCAAATATTAAACTAGGGAATCCTTTATAAAAACCCTGTGAGGCAGTTAAGTATATATTAAAAGGAAAGTTGGAAAATATAGTTGGAAAATTGGGGAGGAGAGAGTGTTCTGTGGAAAACCTGGTCTTTTCAGCAAAAAATTGAAAACCAAAATAGTTTGATTCAGAAATGACATTTCAGTTTCCCATGGGAGTCCTAGTTCAGGTGCCTCATGCTTCTGTTCTCCTCTATAGGCCAAGCTCTTGGGTTGGACTACATCTCCCATGATGTATCGTGGGAATTAGGGAATCCCTGGCTGTAGTGCATCATGGGAGGTGGAGTCTGGCTGGGGAGCCCAACATATAGAGGAGAATGGGAACATGAGGCAACTGAACTACAGCTATGTAGTTGCATATCTGAAACAAAATATTTATGTACTTGGCTTAAATATTTCAATCTTTGGCTGAAAACCAAAATCTCTTTGGTTTTCAAGCATTTTTTGGTGTGGATTTTGTGTGCATGGGTTGGGTTTTGTTGTGGTTTATTTTATTTTATAAATCAGTTTTCAGGCATAAGGGATCTATGGAAAATTTAAACTTTCTGTGTAAAGCAGGTACTACTTGGGGGGAAATTATTTTGTTGAAAACCCAATTTTCTGTCAAAAAAATTTTTGGACAAAAATGTTGAGTAATTTTAGTAAGTATTACTATCTTCATTCTATACATGGGAAAAACTGAGGTACAAAGTGGTTAGAGACACAATAAGTCAATCTGGGAAAGGAAAAGTTAGAAATCAGTAGCTCAAAGTCCTGATTCCCAGCCCTGTGTTCAGTCTGCCAGGCCATCCTGAGTCCAATATGGTTTTAATATTGTTACATAACACATACTCAGTTATCATTAATGATGTTACATGCACTACCCTGTTACCCATATGTTCCTGATAATCTTTGCAGACTCATGACCTAGTCTGTAATAACACACTGTAGAAAATGAAGATCTTTAAATGTCTGACACGTTGCTTACTTCTTTTAATTGTAGTGCATATACACCCTGTATTATCCATTGTGTATTTTATAGTGCATGCTTAGCTAGCCTCTTTTACAAACTCTTAAACCTCACTGCTAAATATTTCCACAGTCACCAGTAAACAATCCCTTCACATACAGGAAACAAGTGAATCTTGAGGCAAGTTCATTATTAGCACGTTTTCACAGTCATATATTGCCATTTCATGTGACAGAAGCTAGCAATGTATTTGGTTTTATTGTCAGTTGATATCTACAGTAATTTTGTGTCTTTGCTCTATTTCACTAACTTATTTTCCCTTTTTAAATGCACTAAATACCAATAGGAAAAGTGTTCTTCTGGAATTGTTGTACATTTAATTTAAAAACTACTCAGCACATTTTATGTATTAACATAACTAGTCTTCATAATACCCTTGTTGGTGGTGGGGGTTGATCCTGAGAGAGGCTGAGTATCTGCAAGTAGGCAAAAAGTGAGCAATACTATTTCTGTTTTTCAGATGGGTGGAAATAAGGTTTTAGTTAATTGATTGACTGAAATTTAATTACTGTGCCTTTACAGTGATGTAACTATTAACCCCAAAGAGATTACAGTAAGTGATTTATACAAGACCGCAGAGGGAATGTGATGCTCTCTTCAGGATACTCAAAACCATAAGCCACTGTGTTACTCCTCTGCCTGAGCAAGTGAGAGCTTTGCTACTGTTAAACTGTATGGGTATGTCTACACTACGAAATTAGGTCGATTTTTTAGAAGTCGATTTTTGGAAACAGATTGAATAAAGTCGAATGCGTGCGTCCTCACTAAGCACATTAAGTCGGCAGAGTGCGTCCACAGTACTGTGGCTAGCGTCGACTTTTGGAGCGGTGCACTGTGGGTAGCTATCCCACAGTTCCCGCAGTCCCTGCTGCCCATTGGAATTCTGGGGTGAGCTCCCAATGCCTGATGGGGCAAAAAATTTGTCGCGGGTGGTTTTGGGTAAATGTCGTCAGTCGCCCCTTTCTCCCTCCCTCCATGAAAGCAACAGCAGCCAATCGTTTCGTGGCTTTTTTCCCCAGAGTGCCCGCGCATGCACCATAGCTCTGCAAGCGGGAGTCCACTCAGATCACCC
The DNA here is from genome assembly GCA_033296515.1 of Macrochelys suwanniensis. Taxonomy (NCBI): domain Eukaryota; kingdom Metazoa; phylum Chordata; order Testudines; family Chelydridae; genus Macrochelys; species Macrochelys suwanniensis. The sequence continues at coordinate 84,210,944 of CM065779.1, forward strand.
CTGCAGTTGTGAGCACTGTAAATAAACACCTCGTATTTGCCCTTGGAGATTTTGGCATATATATTGGCATTGCATTTTTTGCAACGGAGTTCTGATAGCACTGATTCGTCTCCCCATACAGTGATCAGATCCAGTATCTCCCGTTCAGTCCATGCTGGAGCTCTTTTGCGATTCTGGGACTGTGTGGTCACCTCTGCTGATGAGCTTGCCACGCTGGTCAAACAGGAAATGAAATTCAAAAGCTCCCCGGGGGTTTTCCAGTGTACCTGACTAGTGCATCTGAGTTGAAAGTGCTGTCCAGAGCGGTCACAATGGTGCACTTTGGGATAGCTCCCGGAGGCCAATACTGTTGAATTGCGTCCACACTACCCCAAATTTGACATGGTGATGTCGATTTCAGCGCTAATCCCCTCGTCGGGGAGGAGTACAGAAATCGATTTTAAGAGCCCTTTAAGTCGACAAAAATGGCTTCGTCGTGTGGACGGGTGCAGGGTTAAATCGACCTAAGGAGGCTAAATTCGACTTAAACTCGTAGCCCTGGTCTACACTACAAGTTTCGGTCGAATTTATTAGCATTATATCGATTGATCCGTGCACCCGTCCACACGACGAAGCCCTTAACATCGACTTCTAGGGCTCTTAAAATCGATTTCGCCACTCCACCCCCAACGAGGGGATTAGCGCTTAAAGCGATATTGCCGAATCGATCTAGGCTTAGTGAGGACGCAATTCGATGGTATTGGCCTCCTGGATCTATCCCACAGTGCAACATTTGACCACTCTGGACAGCAGTCTGAGCTCGAATGCTCTGCCCAAGTACACAGGAAAAGCCCCGCGAACTTTTGAATTTCATTTCCTGTTTGGCCAGCGTGGTGAGCTGCAGGTGAGTGCAGATCTCATCAGCAGAGGTGACCATGATGGAGTCCCAGAACCGAAGACGAGCTCCAGCATGGACCGAGCGTGAGGTACGCGATCTGATCGCTGTATGTGGAGATGAAACCGTGCTAGCAGAACTACGGCCCAAAAGGCGAAATGCCAATACATATTCCAAAGTCTCCAAGGGCAAGCAGGACAGAGGCTACAACAGGGACGTGCAACAGTGCCGCGTTAAAATTAAGGAGCTCAGGCAAGCCTACCAAAAAACCAGAGATGCAAACAGCCGCTCTGGGTCAGAGCCCCAGACATGCCGCTTCTATGATGAGCTGCATGCCATTCTAGGGGGTGCAGCCAGCACTGACCCACCCATGTGGTATGACTCCACATGGAAACCACCGAGGAGCATTTTCAGGAAGAGGAAGATGATGATAATCATGCTGAAAATAGCGCACAGACACAGCAAGGAAGCGGAGAAGCCCTTTTCCCCCGAGAGCCAGGAACTTTTTGTCACCCTGGAGCCAGTACCCTATGAACCCACCCAAGGCGTGCTTGATGCAGGAGAAGGGACCTCTGGTGAGTGTACCTCTGTGAAAGTAATACATGTTTTATAAACAAGCGTGTTTAATGATTAATTCGCGGCCAGTACAGCTACAGCTACTGGAAAACTCTGTTAACATGTTCGGTGATGGAGCAGAAATCCTCCGGGGACATCTCTGGAAAGCTCTCCTGGATGTACTCCCAAAGCCTGTGCAAAAGGTTTCTTGGGAGGGCAGCCTTATCCTGTGCTCCGTGGTAACACACTCTACCACGCCAGGCCAGTAGCACGTAGTCTGGAATCATGGCATTGCAAAGCATGGCGGCGTATGGTCCCGGTGTTTGCTGGCATTCAAGCAACATCCATTCTTTATCTGTCTGTGTTATCCTCAGAAGAGTGATATCATTCATGGTCACCTGTTTGAAATAGGGGGATTTTATTAAGGGGGTATTCAGAGGGGTCCGTCCCTGCTGGGCTGTTTGCCTGTGGCTGAACGGCAATCTTCCCCGCTGTGACCCACGCGGTGGGGGGAGGGGGAACAGCGAACATCTTGGATGTGTGTGTGTGGGGGGGGGAGGGTGTCGATTAGGTTCACGCTGCACGTTAACCCGAAAACCGCCACCCCTCCCTTTTCAATTGCCAACCCTTTTTAAATTGCCAGCCCAAAGGCTGTTTGTTATGGGAAATGAGGGGGTTGCTGTTTGAAACCATTCCCACAGCCTATAGACTGTGGCTTACGATGGCTGCCTGCAAGCTGAATTCTGTTGCCCGCCGGACCTGCTTGTGTGATCTCTCACACCAAACAGGCAAAGTGCAACCTTGGACCAAATGCACATGTGCTATGTAATGTTTGGAGCATTGTTCTCTAATATGTGTCTTTTAAACTACTCCTCTCCCGTTTGTTTCCTCCCGCAGCTGCAAATGTTTCAACGCCACCCCTTTCATCACCGTTCCAGAGGCTAGCGAAGATTAGAAGTAAAAAAAAAAGGAATTGAGACGATAAGTTCTCAGAGCTCATGCAATTCTCCCACACTGAAGCTGCCCAGCACAATGCGTGGAGGCAGACACTGTCGGAGTCCAGGAAGGCAGAATTTGATCGTGTGGACAGGTGGCGTGCTGAAGACAATGACTGGCGGGATGAAGAGAGACAGCGGCGGGATGAAGAGAGTAGGTGGCGTCAGCATGCAGAGAGAAGGCAAGATGCAATTCTGAGGCTACTGGAGGATCAAATGGAAATCCTCTGGCTTATGGCTGAGGAAAGGCGTATGGTTCAGGAAAGGCCACCTGAGCCCAGACCGCCGCTACAGCCCCTGTTTAACCAACAGCCCTCCTTCCCGAGTCCCATAACCTCATCCCCGAGATGCCCAAGAACGCGTTTGGGCGGCCTCCGGGCACCCAACCACTCAAGCCAAGAGAACAGTCCAAGCAACAAAAGGCTGGCATTCAATAAGTTTTAAAGTGCTGTGTGTCCTTGTCCTTCCCTCATCCCTTCCTCCACCACCCATCCTGGTGCTTCCCTTCCTCCACCACCCATCCCGGGTGACCGTGGCAGTTACCCCCATAGTTCCCACTCTTTGTTTTACGAATTAATAAAGAATGCATGATTTTTAAGCAACAATGACTTTATTGCCTCTGCAAGCGGTGACCGAGGGGGGGAGGGCAGGGCGGGTTGGTTAAAGGGAAGTAGAGTGAATGAAGGGGCGGGGCTTTTCATTAATGGGGAAAAACAGAACTTTCACACAGCATCCTGGCCATTCATGAAACTGGTTTTCAAAGCTTCCCTGATGCGCAACGCACCCTGCTGTACTCTTGTAATAGCCCTGGTGTCTGGCTGCGCATAACCAGCGGCCAGGTGATTTGCCTCAACCTCCCACCCTGCCATAAATGTCTCCCCCTTACTCTCACAGATATTGTGGAGCGCACAGCAAGCAGTAATAATAATGGGAATATTGTTTTCGCTGAGATCTAACCTAGTCAATAAACTGCGCCAGTGAGCTTTTAAACGCCCAAATGCACATTCCGCCACCATTCTGCACTTGCTCAGCCTATAGTTGAAAAGGTCCTGACTACTGTCCAGGCTACCTGTGTATGGCTTCATGAGCCATGGCATCAAGGGGTAGGCTGGGTCCCCAAGGATAACTATAGGCATCTCAACATCCCCAACGGTTATTTTCTGGTCTGGGAAGAAAGTCCCTTGCTGCAGCAACTGAAACAGACCAGAGTTCCTTAAGATGCGAGCATCACGTACCTTTCCCGGCCATCCCACGTTGATGTTGGTGAAACGTCTCTTATGATCCACCAGTGCTTGCAGCACTATTGAAAAGTAACCCTTTCGGTTTATGTACTCGCTGGCTTGGTGGTCCGGTGCCAAGATAGGGATATGGGTTCCATCTATCGCCCCACCACAGTTCGGGAACCCCATTGCTGCAAAGCCATCCAGTATGAGCTGCACATTTCCCAGACTCACAACCCTTGGTACCAGCAGCTCGGTGATCGCCTTGGCTACTTGCATCACAACAGTCCCCACTGTAGATTTTCCCACTCCGAATTGATTCGCGACTGACCAGTAGCTGTCTGGCGTTGCAAGCTTCCACAGGGCTATCGCCAGTCACTTCTCTACTGTGAGGGCTGCTCTCATCTTGGTGTTCTGGCGCTTCAGGGCAGGGGAAAGCAACTCACAAAGTTCCATGAAAGTGTCCTTACGCATGGGAAAGTTTCGCAGCCACTGGGATTCATCCCAGACCTGCAGCACTATGTGGTCCCACCAGTCTGTGCTTGTTTCCCGGGCCCAGAATTGGCGTTCCACTGTATCAACAAGCTCCATTACCACCATGATGTCCACCTTGCAGGGGGGCCTTTTTTGAGAGAGGTCTGTGTCCATGTCCTCATCACTGTCCTCAGGGCGCTGCTGTCACCTCCTCGCCTGCTGTAGCAGCTCCTGGTTCTCGTTCTCCATATACTCCTGGACAATGTGCATAGTGTTCATAATGGCTATAACAGCTGCAGTGATCTGATCGGGCTCCATGCTTTCCCTGGTATGGTGTCTGCAGGACAGCAGAGTGGGAGCAGAAGCGGCGGGTGGATAACAATGGTGTCAGCAATATGGCGCCCGCATGAAAAAAGGCGCGAAAGGATTTTGGGCTCCCCCCTCCGCTGCTTTCTCAGAGGAAGTGGGGAGCAAGGGTTAGGCTCCTTTCCTTCTAACAGCAGATGGTACAATTTGCTGGGAAGCAAGGGTTAGGCGCCTTCCCTTCTAGCTGCAGATGGTTCAATAGGCTTGATATCCATCATCATCTCCTGGCCCCCTCAAGGATTGAACTTGCAACCCCAGGTTTAGCGGGCCAATGCTCAGACCGCTGAGCTATCCCTCTGCCCATGTTCCAGGCAGTACTGAATCTCCCTTAAACAAAAACGTGAAAATGGCCAAGCGCCCCTGGCCAGCCAGGAGCACACAGGGGACCATGAATTTCAAGCCTATTGCACAATCTGCAGCTAGAAGGCAAGGACCTTCTGCTGTGTAGTCCCACGACTACAATCATTTATGGCATATTGCACAATCTGCAACTAGAAGGCAAGGACCTTCTGCTGTGTAGTCCCGTGACTACAATCATTTATGGCATATTGCACAATCTGCAACTAGAAGGCAAGGACCTTCTGCTGTGTAGTCCCGCGACTACAATCATTTATGGCATATTGCACCATCTGCAGCTAGAAGGCAAGGAGCTTATGCTGTATAGTCCCGCGACTACCAGCCTCAGGCAGAATGGTCCCCCGAAGGATTGAACTCGCAACCCTGGGTTTAGCAGGCCAACGCTCAGACCACTGAGCTATCCCTCTGCCCGTATTATAGCGCCACTGAATCCCCACTAGACCTAATGTCCAGGCGTACGCTGAAGATGTACAGTAATTGTGAGCTGAGCAGGCTCCATGCTTGCCGTAGCAAACCCGGAAACCCCGGAAAAAAAGGTGCAAAAAAGATTGCTTTCACGGAGGGAGGGAGGGATGGGGGATGGCTTGATGACATGTACCCAGAACCACCAGCGACAATGTTTTCTGCCCCATCGGGCTTTGGGATCGCAACCCAGAATTCCAATGGGCGGCGGAGACTGCGGGAACTGTGGGATAGCTACCCGCAATGCAACGCTCTGAAAGTCGACGCTAGCCCCGATAATGTGGACACAGTCCGTCGACCTCATGGTCTCAATGCTCTTTAGTGGGGACACACACAATCGATTCCATAAAATCGGGTTTTAAAATATCGACTTCTATAATTTTGACCTAATTCTGTAGTGTAGCCATAGCCGTAGTGTACACCAGAGCTATGTCAGCTCTCTGACACACCAGTCTGTCTGCCTTGCCAGCAGACTCTTTGAGACTCTGCCATTCTAAACCTTCCTTGCAGGTAATAGTAAAACCTAGCTCCTGAGATCCCCAGAGATGTCTTTCTGCAGTGTCCAGTCCCTCTCACTGAAGTTAGTAAGTTTGCTGCCTCCAAAGAGACAGTGTGCACACCAGCCTGTTAGGCTACCTGAGGACTCATTCTTCACTTAAATATAATATCAATGAGATGGGTTATAGTAAAACTATGAATACGTTTTTATTAATAAAGTACAGAGATTTAAGTGATACTAAGCAAGAGAAAAAGACAGATATGGTTACAAACAAAACACGCATTCTAGTCACTAAAACTTTTAAATTTAGCAAGTTACAATCTTTGCCTAAGCAGTTCTCACTTACATCAGGTTACCAACATATTTAGCCCTTCAGGCCAGGGGATAAAACTTGCACAGAATCAGAGGGTAGTGTCCCCTTTTTTCCTTAAGTGATGGATAACTAAGGGGTTCTCTCCCCTTCTTTTTGAAGGAAACCTTTGAAAAGCAATTCTGGACAAAGTTCCTCTCCTCTCCTGATGTGTAGACACCATGCTGTCTTCCTCATCCTCTGGTCAATTTTCTTTTTCGATTGGCTTAATCACTTCATTTACCTTACCTGTAAATGTACTTTCATTGTCTCTGGCCTCTCCTTGCTCAATTTACATTGGAGACAAAGGTAAACAGGTGAAACAATGTTCCTTTGTCTATGGCAAACCCGTTTATCTACTCTACTCAGGTTGCTTGGTCTGAACATATTTCAGGAATATATTTCCAGCACATATACACAATTTTTACATACCGACTGCACATACATCATACAGTAATATTAGGGACCACTGTATCACCAGTTCTTACATGATACCTCACAAGACACTCTTTGATTAAATATTCTGACAACAGCGTGTTGGGTGCAGCCTTTGCCTGTTGGCATAAAGGGGGCTCTTAGAGTCACAGAGAGTCTGTCAGAGCCACTCTAGAGATGGAAAAATAAAGATTTGCTCGAGCCTAATTTTAAAGCCCAACCCAACCCTGACTTGACCATAGTCAATCTGAACCCAGCCCAAGCATGTTGAGTTGTTTCATACCCAACCCAAACCTGATACAAGTATTTTGGTCCTGTCAGGTTCAAGTCAGGTTGCAAGGGTCTAACCTCTGGCCCAGAATGCATTTTCTTTACTTTGTTTCTCTGTGGAGCCGTTGGGGCTAATTACCCCTTAGCCCCGCTCTCCCATCACAGCCCATCAGCTGCTCCCTGGACCAGCCAAGCACTGCACACCTAAAGGGTGGCCAGTTTCCCCCTCTCCCTGGCCACTCCTCCCAGACCTGTGTTAGTGCCACTGCCTCAACCTCAGAGGTCAGGCTGGTGGGCCTTCCCACTTCCCACTCTCTGTGCCCCAGACCTATTTCTGGACGGCTCCTGGTCTGGCTGCCTGCCCTGTCTGCTGGCCACAGCTGCCTCCCTGAGCTGTGCACACTGCGGAGAAAGAGGCACGGCAACTTGTCAGCACAGTACAGTGAGGTGGCGGTGGCCAGCAGGAGCAGGGCAGGCCACTGCTGTACCAACCCCTAGTGCAGCTGGTGCTCAGAGAGACTGCCTGACTCAACTCGAGCCTGAGTGTCAGGTTGTTCTCCACCCAATCCATCCTGAACCCCACACTTGTAGTCAGGGCTCATTGGATTTAGGCTCCATTGCAAGGCAAAGGAAACAGTCTATTTTATCTGACCTGTCTGGCATTTCTAGTACTCCCTTCACTATAGTATCTAGGCACCAGAGAGAGGCTCAAAAGTGGCAGGGCCAATCAAGAGACATGCTGTGTGCAACACTCTACACGTAGACTTTCATGCTGTGGTCACCCGGGAAGTGTCTCTTCATTGTACAATTCTGGGGGATATTTATTGGAATTTAGGCAAGTATGTTATGCAGGAAGTCAGACAAAATGGTCATAATGATACCTTGTGACCTTAAAAGCTATCGTGGCTGTGTTTCTGGAAACCAAGCTTTAGTTTGGGTTTCAGCTGCCAGCATAAAAAACTAAGGACCTCCCACTTTCATGTGTGTAAATCAGAAGTAACTCCAGTTAAGTCAACAGACTTACACTAGTTTAAAACCAAGGTAAGTTAGGTCAGAATCATGCCCCAAATAGTCATTTATTAGTGACTTGATATCATATAAGACTGTGAGGTTAAAAAAATGGTGTAGTTCCTAGCAAACTTCTTATCCTCTTTGATTATCCCAAATCATTAGTTTCAATTTTATTTTAAGAGTCTGGGCTGACTATGAACAAGGTTTTGGAAATTTTATTTCGACAAATGGTGAATACTGGCTTGGAAATAAAAATCTTCACTGGCTCACCAATCAAGGTAAGATTTGTACAGAAATATTTTTCTTCCTTAGCAGCGTTTGCAATACAGGCAAATCCACCATCTGTTTCTGCTTGTTACTTTGTTTCAGGACCAGGTTCTAATGCAATTTGCACTAGTGTAAATCCTGAGTCACATCACTCGTTTGAATGGGGTTGATTAGAATTTACAGCAGTGTAAATTAGATCAGAATTTGGATCTCAGTTCCTAATAAAGGATTCAAACCCTCATTGGGCCAATGTGTCAATGGTGTGCAGGGAGCCTCTACAGAGCAATGCTCCGCCGTACATAAGGCCACCATCCCCCAAGCCCTCAAGTGGTTCTCAGATCCTTCCTCCCCACAGCAGAACTGCATCAGTTTAACTGACAGTCCTGACTCAGTCAGTGAACTGCATCAGTTCCATTTAGTCAGGACTTGTAGTGGCCACATATGTGACACAATCTGATTGATAGTGCAGGTCTGGGTGTTTTCTTATTTCTCCTACTCCTGGGAATGCTAACAGTGTCTCCATATTTCTAATAATTAAAGGTAGTTAATCTCCTATTGTCCTAACATACCCTCCTCTAAGGGCTTGTCTACACGTAAAACATTGCACTGGTGCAGCAGCGCCACTGTAACACTTCAGTGAAGATGCCACCTACACCTACAGGAGGGGTTCTCCCATCAGCATAGGTAATCCACCTCCCTGCGAGGTGGTAGCTACAAGGTGGTTTAGGTTGGTTTAACTGCATCACTCATGGTGTGAGTTATACTGACCTAATTTCCTAGTGTAGACCAGGCCTAAATTATTGCTTGTTAGATCCTATGCTTCAATTTAGTGTACTAATTTCTCCTCACAAAACCTTTAAAAAGTAAGCTTCCTAAATTACTCTGCTGACAGTTCACAATGGCATCATGCCCCTCATTGCTCAATCAGCCTTTGAATGTACTCTGTCCTCGGATAAGAAGTCGAGGTCAATGGGGTTGAATGGGTGTAAGTGAAAGAAGAATTTATTCTATGCATTCAGGGCCAGATCTTCAATTGGCTTACATTTAGCACAGCTCCATTGAAGTCATTGGAACGATGTCAGTTTCCACCATCTGAGGATTTGGCTCTGATTGTTTAATTTACTAATCTACAGAGGACCCTAAACCTCAAATTTTGGATTTGGATACAAAATCCCCCAAATTTTGAGGAAGAGCAAATCCAGGATTATGGCTGGATCCTCTTTCCTACTTTCATCAGCAACTCACAAATCCTACCAACGTGAGGGCTGGCTGGCTTTAATTGGAAAACTCGTACCAGTGTAACTTCATCAATTTCTGATACAGATCAGCCTCATATGTTTTGTGGAGGGAGAAATACTAGTAAAAATTAATTTTAAATGTCTAAAGTTTGACTCCAAGCATTGTGGTCTGTTATACACTCACCTTTATAGACTTTCACGAGAAAATGTGGCTCTAGCAGAGGCAACGCATGGGGGGGGCATGCGGCGTGATGTGCCCCACCAGATTTGCTGCTTCACTTATACTGAGCATGCTCAATAACACTGCTGAAGCCAGCTGCCCTCACTCTGTTCCCCTCTCCCCACTACTGGCAGGCACAGGTCGTCTCTAGGCGTTAGTGACTATTATAATCTGTATTTTTGAAGTATATTCCACACCTCTTTATCTTCTTTCTTCCTCACCACTTAAGCATTTCTTGCTATTCCTTGTTTTACAACAATTTGAGGAGCATAATTTAAAGAAGACGGTGCCAGAACAATATTAATGTTATAGAAATTGCTGTGATCTTTATTCATATGAATTTGTCCCATAACTTTTTAAATATGTAAATGCAAATGTGAAAATAATAAGGCTTTTGGGAGCAAAAGAAGAAACATAAATAGGATTTTAGTCTTTTTGTATAACACAATGGCTTTATTCTGAAGAATGCTGAGAGAGGTTGATTTAACATGAATAAATATTTGTTGTTGTTTTGTTAAGGAAACTATACCCTAAGAATCGATCTCTCTGATTTCGAAGGAGAACGGCGCATTGCACAATATAAACGCTTCAGAGTTGCTGATGAAGAGGTAATAAAATACTGAATAGCATCGTTAATCGGTAAATTCATTTTTTAAATGAAAGCTTGGATACTGTAGGCAACAGAAAAAATATTTTGGCAGGCCATATAATTATAGATTCCACAACTTTCATATACATATATGGTTTTCTAATATCTCTTATTAACACATTTTCTTTCTCACCAAGACCTTAGAATTTTTGATTATGTAATAACACATTGATTTATGTTCATAAATTGGTTTCACATGATCATACTTGGTGCCTGTCTTTAAAGATTTAAAATTAGTTTTCTGGTTCTTCAGCAACCTTTTAATAATAGGCAATTTTCATAGAACTTTGCTGGTGTTATCAATCATGTTGGTTACAAAGATTTTGTTACATGAAAATGTTCAACATAAGATGAAGTTTCTATTAAGCAAAATTAGCTGTGTTAAAAGGTAAATCACAGAGAATACTCTTTATTAACAAAGGCCTTGTTCAGCAAGGTACTTAAATATGTGGCTAATTTTAAGCATATGAGTAGTCCTGTTGAAGTCAATTCACTAGGACTATACATGGTTAAATTTAAGCAATACTTAAGTACCTTGCTGAATTGGGGCCAAATGGCCCAATTATGCTGAATGCTGAGTGCCTTCTGGTAGGTGCTGAGTACCCTAAACAACCACTAATGTGAAATCCAATTGTTTTGGGGGCAGTGGGAGTTAAAAGCATTCAATGGCCAATAGAAGCCACTCAGCACCTTGCAGAATTGAATCCTAAAAGCCTGCTTTCTAAACAGGTATTTAAAGTTCTTGACAATTCTTTTGTCTTACTGAGCATGGTCCCAGTTGCCTTTTACACTGTATTTAAATAGCAAGAGCTAAATGACATGCCATTTCTGAGTTTATATTAAATAACAGTGAATGGAATGTGTATATTTCCTAGTTAATACCCCATATTTGTTAAAACACCCAGAGATTAGTCTAATTTTTCTCTCCCCGTTTTTCATTAGCGCTCATACCAGCTGAGCTGTGGTGAATACTCTGGCACAGCTGGTGACTCCCTTACTGGGGGGTTTCACCCTGAAGTGAAATGGTGGGCTGATCACCGAGGAATGAAATTTAGTACACGAGACAGAGACAATGACAACTATGAAGGGAACTGTGCTGAGGAGGACACAGCTGGCTGGTGGTTTAACAGGTCAGGTATTTCATGAGAACAACAATACTAGTGGTGATTATGATATCTCCTGATTACATATGATGTAGAAACATATGATATTAGGTACGATTAGTACAGAGGTGGGCAAACTACGGCCCACATCTGGCCCACAGGACCATCCTGCCCGGTCCTTGAGCTCCCGGCCAGGGAGGCTAGCCCCCCGCAGCCTCAACTCGCCATGCCACCAGTGCTCTGGGCGACTGGGCTGCAAGCTCCTGCCGGGCAGTGCAACAGCTTGGCTGGCTTCAGCTGGGTGGCGCGGCTGCCAGTCCTGCTGCTCTGAGCGGCATGGTAAGGGGACGGGGAGCAGGGGAGTTGGATAAGGGGCAGGGGGTCCCAGGGGGCAGTCAGGGGACAGGGAGCAGGGCGGGTGGATAGGCATGGGAGTCCCAGGGGGCCTGTCAGGGGGTGGGGGTATGGATAGGGGTCAGGGAAGTCAGGGGACAAGGAGCAGGGGGTGTTGGATGGGTTGGGGGTTCTGAAGGGGGCAGTCAGCGGGCGGGAAGTGGGAGGGGGCGGATGGGGGCGGGGGCCAAGCTGTTTGGGGAGGCACAGCCTTCCCTATCTGGCCCTCCATACAGTTTCGGAACCTCGATGTGGCCCTCAGGCCAAAAAGTTTGCCCCCCTTGGATTAGTATAATTAATTGTAATTGGGTAATCTGGCATTGACCCTAATCACAGACACCTCAGCACGTGCCCACATGACTGAGTCTGACCCCTGAACGAACTCCTGGCCTGATACCCCTGTATCACACCATCTCCAGCTTGCATTGGACTGAGAGAAGGGATTTACTATGTGCTGGGGTCTGCATTCCAAATTCTCATTTGCTGTCCATCTAACTGTATCTATTCTATCTCCAGTGTACAGATTCTCTTTAAGGACTCTGACTTTCATTCAAGCAGGTCATCTTGAACGCACATTACTGTACCACTGCTTCCCATTCTTGCATTTCCCCAGTATTTAACTAGACCAGATGTGACATTTGTGCAGGCTACGTGACAAGTTAATGCTAGTGGTTGAGTTAATAGATGTCTCATGTTAGAGGAACCATTTTTCACCTCATTTCATAGGGTCTCAAGCTCATTGTCATTCATCAAGATGGGAATGCACCCCCTTAATTAGGGGTTGTTCTCAGAGCAATTATTCTGAGAAGGAAACTTCCTTAAATATGATGAAGTCAAAGTTTTTAAAACATAACATTTCTTATACTTGTTTATGCAAGGTGACGCAGAAGATTGAACATAAATGATAAATAACCTTGGCCTTGACTATATGGGCAGCTATCTATATAGGTTCACTTGAATAATAAGATAAATATAGCTGCAAGGTGAAGGTATGCAATATAGTTATGTAATATATAGCTATAAAATGCAGTTCACAGAAGCATATTATCACAATGCAATCTCAATTCACTTGGCAAGAATTGCCAGGCAGGATCAGCTCCAGTATGTGCGTCTCTCTCTGTCACCCTTTGTCTCCCTTTTAAACCCCTCACTTCCCAAAATTCAATACCACTTTCTTTGAGAGGACTGAGATAAGTTAGGCCGATCTCATTACCTGTAGCCACCTCATAGGTTTGTTTCAAAATTAATTTTATCTTTTAGCATATGCTAGGGAAGGAGAATCAACATAATGGATATTGCAAGGAACTGGGATATAATATCATAGGAAAACCACATGTGGACTGAGTTTCAGTTCTACTTAAAGCTACAATTACAGATATAGAAAAAAATCAGTTGTGATCCTGTTCCCAATTAAATTAACCGCTAAAATTGCATAGGATTGTGATAACGTATCACAGCTTTCATGTCTGATGAATCACCAATGGCTATTAGTCAACTGAGTCCATTTTCCTCAAAACAAATCTCTTAATATGTCTGATAGCTCAGGCAAAAGCATTATACTTTTGTGGAAATAGCTGCATGACAGGATTTGACAGCTCTTTGTATCTAATGTACTATTATGGTTCATGTCCTATAAATACCACAGATAGCTAGCTCTTGCAGTGCAGGTTTGTATTAGCTGTGGGTCTCTCTCTCTCTTAAAGTGATAATACTGTCTTGTAGCAACTATGTTCTGGGTTAAAGATGAAAGCTGCTAATGGAGTTATCCCACTTCCTTGATTCTGCCATTTTGTTGAGTAAGCACTTACTACTTAACTGAACACTGAAACACTCAGCAGAATGCTTGCAAATGTCAGTATTCTGCCCGCACCCAAGAACAAAGCAGGCAGGCACAGTGAAATGAAAGCACTGAGAGCACTCATTTGTTATGCTCACATTAGCAATCATGGGGACAACCAGTGCCCTGGATTGGTTTATATAGGGTCTCCCAGCTGGGTAAGAATTTGTTTTTCTATTTAAAATCTGTTGAAATGCAATGTTTGCGTTAAAAAAATTAAGGGATCAGGAGGGCAATTGGAATGGAAATAGGCTACTTCTAAGGTGGGTACATGAGCTTGCCAGGTTTGGCAGTGTAACTTTTAAAAAAGCACACTTTTATGAATTTTTATTTTGCAAGAGCTGAGTACCTAACATATGTAATCAATAAATCATATGCTAGTTGTGTTTCTTCTGCATGTCTAGTTATTTCCATGTCCAGACTGTTACACAGTATTTGTGTAGTTTTGTTATTGTGCTTTTTTTGCTCCCTAGCACCAATTTAAGAGTTGTTATTCTTGGCTCATGGTACTTTCAAAAAAATCCACTTGTGTCCATTTCCACCAAAAGAAGGAAATGCCGTAAAGGAATCAAGAAAGAAGTTCAGTAGCTAGTCACCACATGTTACCCTCTATGGCAGTGTTTCCCAAACTTGGGACACAGCTTGTTCAGGGAAAGCCCCTGGCGCACCTGGCTGGTGTGTTTACCTGCCGCGTCTGCAGGTTCGGCCGATCATGGCTCCCACTGGCCGGGGTTCGCTGTGCCCGGCCAATGGGGGCTGTGGGAAGCAGTGGCCAGTACGTCCCTTGGCCCATGCCATTTCCCACAGCCCCCATTGGCTGGGCACAGTGAACCGTGGCCAGTGGGAGCCACGATCAGCCGAACCTGCGGACGCGGCAGGTAAACACACCAGCCGGGCGTGCCAGGGGCTTTCCCTGAACAAGCAGTGTCCCAAGTTTGAGAAACACTGCTCTATGCCTTGGCTAAGGAAGTTTGTGCTTGAGTGAGTAGTGCAAAGTAAACATATGCCTGCCCAGTAAGGAAAGTTTATGACATATTGAGCATGTCAGATCTGTCACCAATTTATCATTTTGAAAATCAAAGCCACCTTTTATATCTGCAAGTCATAAACTTTCCGCTGGTGTATGGCATGATTCAATTTTTAAAAAGTGTTTGCAATGGACAACCAGCTAAATAAGAATTTTAATATATGGCTTTTATTATTATTGCTTCTATTTCAGTTCTTTGTAACTGTTGAGTGTAAACACGTGCAAACATACCTAGAGAGATTAACATTTGCCAATAGTTATATCCTTAAGGCTCATTCTGGATTGTTTTCTTTTTGAATTCTACCTAAAAACAGCTTTCTAAAATCCATCATAATGTGTGACAACTAGCTGCTAATAACAACAAAATACGGACCCAACAGTTGTTATAATCTAGTACTGGAGCTATAGCTAAAGGATTCACTACAATATCCTGCCAAAAAAAAATAAAAAAAAAATAAAATAAAAAGTTTAATTGTCCTTATGGTCACAGTCATCCCAACCTCCTTCTTCTTCATGAAACAAAATTAATGAGGGAGAGGGGCTGTAGAATAGCAAAGTATTTCTTTGACAGTTACAAATGTAACTTACACTGTTGCAATGTGTTAGAGAGCCAGAGAAGGATGCCAATTAAAATGGCAACTCAGATGATCCAGCTATTGGAGGATGGCCAGAATGGCTATATTTAACTTGTACAGAGATTTCATATTTTTCCAACAAATATGAAATCAGTAGTTTAATAGGTGAGCTGATGGTGATTATTCTTATTTTTGCATGTGAAACTCCAAGTGTTGGCAGTAAATGCAGGATTTAGAGCAATTGCTCCAAAACAACAAACAGAGGAACAATGCCACATTCCTTTCACAAAGTTTTCATTGCCACGTACCCTTGTTGCTAGGTATGATCTTAACATATCTGGAAACATTCTCTAGTGAAGCAGATTAGCAGGCAAAATGTCAGGGAACTAATGGTGTTAAAGGAATGGAGTCAAGGAACAAAGAACTTTTTGTTGTGAAGCCGCTAAGAACCCTTGAAATTGTGCCCTAATTTAGCCTTTATTGTTTAGTAGCATTGAGCCCCATGAATGCAAATTCCTGCAGCTGTCAAACTAGACTGTCATCAACATAGTGATTTTTTTGGCTCATGCAATAACTACAAATCCCTGAAGCTTTTAGACAAAACAGATTTGTTCAATTAACATGAATGTCTTATTTTTGTTTTCCCCTTCTTTCCCACCAGGTGTCACTCTTCCAACCTGAACGGTGTGTACTACAAAGGACCTTATACAGCAAAGACAGACAATGGAATTGTTTGGTACACATGGCATGGGTGGTGGTATTCTCTGAAATCTGTTGTCATGAAGGTCAGACCAGCAGACTTTGAACCCAATGTTGTTTAAATATCTAGTTTATATAATTCATCCAGTTAATCTTTTAGCAAATCCATCCAAATTAAGCCAGATGGACAGATTTCTCCCTCCATCACCCCCACCGTCCCACCTCATTTATGCCTAAATAAATCTGGAATAACTTCATTAAAATCAGTGGTATTATATGGGTATAAATGAGAATAGAATCTGGCCTTGAGCCTGGGGATACAAATAATGTGTATGGGATTGCTAAAGAGACCTGACAAAGTTCATCCAGGGTTTATGGCAACTTTCACCCATGTAGAATACTTAGCAGTAGATCCCTAGAAGCAGGGGGAACTTCCACTTGACTGACGGGCACAATGGGGGCCAGGACTTCCCCAAAAGCAAGTGGTATTGGTCAGGAAGGAGTGGTACAACTGCTATTGTAGCCTCTGCTGGTGAGGCTCCTTTCCCCAGTGGAATTCAAAGCAGCCTACAATGCCAGAACCTCTGAGGAAGGACCGCAGTGGGAACATCACCTGTCCTTTCCTAGGACACAAGAGACTAGGCTGGTACACAGGTGCAATTTGTACCTTCTGTGCCTTCTGGGGAATGGGGTACAGGAGGGGGTGCCAACGTGGCCCACACTATTTTGGACTTTTCATTTGGAAACCATTTACATCTAAATCTACGTACAATAAATAGGATTTAATGGAAAAATTACAAAATAGATTCACTATATTGTCTTAAAGCAATGTGAATATATATTACACATAAAAACTACATTAAAAGAATGTTACAGGTGCCTCGTTTAGTGCAGAGAATGGACCGTTTCTGGGAAGTAATCCTGGTTGTGTAGAATGAAGGTGTTGTATGTAGGAGCCCTGTGTCATCTGCTGAAGAAGTTGGAAGATGTGTAGTGAATGAGGCAGTGGCTTGAAGGAAGAAAAAGGATGGTCTTGTGGCTAAGGCCCTTTAGTGCTGCCCTGGAAAATTGGGTTCTATCCCTGCTGCTACCATATAGTTCCTATGTGATGTGGAGAAGTCACGTAAACCAAACTTTTCACAGATGGCCACTAATTGTGGGTTCCTCATTTTCTGGGTGCCTGACTTGGGCACTCACAGCTGCAACTGAAGTCAATGGGAGCTGTGCTTTGAACATACAGAGTGCTGTATAACTCAAAGTACTCTGAAAAATCAGGTCCTAGTTGTTTCAAAAATTGAGCACCCAAAATTGATAGTTCTGGAGCAATTTGTATACTGGGGGTGCTGAGACCCATTGAACCAAACTGTAAACTCTGTATGTGATGGAAACCATTTCAAACCATGCTGCACCCCCAGCACCCTAAGTTCCAGCACGTATGAGTGGACATGCTGTGCACTGAATGGGGCAGAGGTCCAGTGGAAAATATAATGTATGATCCTGTAATTCAAGACTATATCATAATACATACGCACGGGGAACCAAATTAAGGTTACATGGGCAATTTTAATTCTGGCACTTCCTAGCTGTTGAGTGCTTGCTTTAGCAAACTTAACATTATTTTAAATGTAGTTTTTGCGTGTGTGTAATTTTAAAGAAAAGCTGAACCCCCTAGCATTTCCATTATGACACCCAGCAGGGTTGGAACATTTAGATCCATAGCACAAACTTCTGCCACTTGAGCTCATGGAGTAACTGATAGTAGCAGTAGGTTATCTTCTACGTGAACTAATGACTAGAGGGGAAATGGAACACTCCCTTTTCCAGAGGGTTTCACAGATATTTGCAGACAGCAGAGGAATGATGAGTCTTAGGAATCTTGACTTTCAGTCTAGACTCTGAAGTATAGCATGCTTTACAGGTAACAGACCCTTGTGACCCCCTAAGCTCAACAAGACTGCCCCCTTCTGCCACTTGTCCCTTTAACCTGTTCCTTTTCCAGTCCTGGCTCTCCCCCTCCTTGCAGATCCTTTCCTAACTAGTCCCATTCTAGATCCTCGCAGAATCCTCGCTCCACTCCCATTGTCCTTGCCCAGTTACATCCAGGCTCCCCATCCAAGGCACAGTCTTCCCCTGACCCCAGGCTCTTTGTCCCAGTTTCCTTGCTCAGTCAGTCCCAATTCCCACCCCCAGCTCCTCATCCAATCTCAATGTATCATCCCTCCCCTCCCCCGGCTTTCACTCCAAGTCTCTTTGCCCAGCCAGTCTCAGTCTCCCCCACCAGGGTCCTTGTTCCACTCTACTCTCTCTTGTGTCGCCAGTGTGGCTCTTGTCCCTTCAGCATTCAAGTCAGGAAATTTCTTCCCTCACACTGCCTGGGGCACAGGAGCCAACTTTCATCGGCGCCCGTGGGTGCTGTCGCCCGGCGTCGGGGGCGGGGCCCCACCCCCGACGCCGGGCCCTGCCCCCGACGCCGGGTGACATTGCGGGGCCCCGATGCCGACGCAACGTTGCCCAGCGTCAGGGGCGGGGCCCCGCAACGTCGCCCAGTGGTGAGGTGAGCTGGGTGCGGGCCCCGGGGCTGGCGGGGAGCTGCCGGTGGGTGCTGAGCACCCACCAATTTTTCCCTGTGGGTGCTCCAGCCCCGGAGCACCCACGGAGTCAGCGCCTATGGGTCCTGCAGGGGAGTGCTCATGAGACAGGAGAGACAGCCTTCCTGCTCTCAGGCCTTATGTCCACTTTCACAGCCAGCCACAGCAGCCAGAAGCAGCAATTTCAGGCAAAGTTCTACTTCTCCCCCTGTAGCCCTGAGATGGAGTATGCCCATGGCAAACCGAGTCTTTAGAGAACTGAGCTGTTCTCCTTGCTTTTGGGCTTGTAATTTCATGTGCCAGGTCTGTTAATATTCTTAGATTAAGACAATCCGCGGCTTCTGATTTGGTCCCTTAAATTGGGCGAGTTTGGCTTCCACCTTGGATCTTGTAATTTTTATTTTTTATGTATCTTCTTTCTCATTAGACACCCTGCCACCGTGCCCAGGCTCTTCATTACTCTTCTTAAGAACTGAGGCCCAGTATTCATTTAGGTGGTGGGCTATACCTAGATTATCTTTAATCTTTAGAGCCCCACAGGCTAGTAGAGCTCCTAGGCAACTGAGAGCTCCAGGCTGCCCCCCAGCAGCAGCTGTTACCAATTTGCACTACACATCCCATGACCTGCTGTGGACACAGACCATAGGAAGTTCTGCCTCAAGAGTTTGATAGACAGCAGCCCCATGGTTCCTGATTGGCTCCCTGCCCTGTATAAACCCAATGACCATTCCAAGAAGTGTCCAGGCAATAATATGGATTATCTGTAGCTGTTACTACTTATTCACTGCTCTTGAATTCCTGGTATTGGTGTGATTCTCCAGCCTTGCCCCTTCTGGATGCAAATCTTTTTGTCTTCTGTTCTCACTTGCAATCTTTTCAGAGTCATCCTCTGTCTTCCTGTAGCTCTGAACTCTGGTTATCTCTGTTGTCTCTGCCCCTCTTTTTGGAGGGCTAGCCACTCTTCCTTGCTCTCCTATCTTCTGTTAGTGACTATCTCTCCCGTTCATTTTCCAACTTAGCAAACTTATTCCTTTGCTCTGTCTCCTGCGCTAGCTGGTCTTTTCCTCTGCCTGGTTCTGGTAAGCACGTTTCCACTGGCCACTTAATTCACCCAGCAGTCTACCCTCACAGTTGTCCAGTCCATATTGCATCTGCAAGTCTTCAGTTTTCTCTTCAACCTCCTCTGGCCTTTCCTCCATCATCAGCTCAATCCCTTTCAAAATTCAACCATAGTTTCTACCTGCATTTCAAAACCTCAGATCTTCTCTTCTTTCAGATCTATCAGACAGCGCATCATACAAATGAAGCATCTTTCAGATACCCTCTCCAGAATAACGTACATCCTGCATCTTCATTGTCTTGTCCATTGTTGTGGTCACTACCCCTGCTGCCTCTATAACAGGCATAGCCTCACTTCCTAAGCTTCTGTCAACAGAAAACCCACACTACACATAGGGTGACCAGATGCGAGAACCTAAAAATCGGGACTTGTCCGAGGGGTGGGGAGGAACCCCTCCTGCCAAACTTGTTGAGTAAAAAAAAAAAAACCCTCTCCAACCACCGCCAGACTTGTGGAGCAAAAAAATAACAAAACAAAACCAAAGACCGATATCGGGACACCCTAACTACACACAACATTCACCCTGTAGCCTCCCTTCTAAATTCCCCTGTTTTCAGTTGTTTGTTGGCTCATGGGCTGCTGGCTGAGCAGTTGGCTGCCTTTATAGGCCTGCTGATTAGGGAAGCCTGGTCCCCTAATCAAAGCTCAGCTGTGATCCTTTTCTCACAACACACTGTCCGTCACCACACTTTGCAAACTGAAAGCAACCCAGCATCAAGCAAGCAGACACCTTTGAGAACACACACTTTGCCACTAAGGAACAGGGGCTTGCCTCCCTTCTCCTCCAACAGGTTTCCAATCAAACTCCCCTGCTCTCAGCTCTCTTTGTATCTCTCCATGGTTTTATTTGGTGGCCAGTGTCCTGCACCGCTCAGTGCTACTCACTATTTAAATTCCTTCTAGTGTCACACACTATACATTGGGAAATAAAGAAGGAAGGTGTTGTGGTTAAGGTGGCAGATTGGGGATAAGGAGATCTAGATTCTGTTCTGGGCTGTCTCAAGGATTCACTGTGTGATATTGAACCTTTTGTAAAACAGGTGTGACATTTACTTTAACTTAGGGTGACCAGATGTCCCGATATTATAGGGACAGTCCCGATTTTTGGGTCTTTTTCTTACATAGGCTCCTATTACCCCCCACCCCCTGTTGCTGTCTGGTCACCCTACTTTAACTTCACAGGGTCTGCTGAGAGTAGATACACAAATGTGTGGCATTAGATACCTGGCTGATGAGGGCTGGAGGAAAGCCTATAAATAAATGAGATGTGGTTCATATGCATCTCTATGCCGCAATATAAACTTTAGCTTAAATTCAACAGTGGGTTTTAAACTTCTGCTTTTTGTAGCAATAAAAAAAATATTTTAAAAGATCCAGTCACAGGACTGGATGCATTTTCAGCATACTAATGTAGAATAGTTCAGTCGCATAGAAAATCCCAGAAGACAGGAAGATACACATGTGTACAATATGATATATTCAACATCAAAAGAGAGCCTCCAGCAGTTATTTCTAACCAATTTGCTCATTAAACTCAAAGTGATCCTGCATCTTCCTCATGAACAATCTATAAGTCTGAATCATCAGAGTGAAGATGAAAGCTGGTTTTTCCAATGCAAACAAAAAGATAGGTTTCTAGAAATGTCAGGAACACATTCTTTCCTGTGGGAATTCTCAAATTCCTTTCAGAAGCCTGAGTTGAGGAGGATTCATTCTCTGCCACGCCATGAATGATATTACAGATAACAGTGAAATTACTCTTTAGTATTTTGGAGAGGAAGAAGGAAGGAAGATTACTTAATGCATTCAAAGAAGCCCTACTGAGACTGATCAAATTGCACTTAATGTAAATATAAGACATGGAAGGATTAAATAGTAAATTCTCTAGCTGGAAAAAGAGAGATTGCTCCCAAACTTGCTGATAAAATCTTCAGCAGTTTTCCTGAGCTTGCTGTAGAATAAATCCAGGCTTTTAACTATGAGAATGCTAACAATACTTGTCAGCTGAGCTAGGACATATTCCTAACATTTGAATGCAAAAGTGGCAGAAAAAGCAATTTTCCTTCCCCTTTTGGAAATCTCACGAGGAAAGGTACTGTAGATTGATGTACAAACTGGTTACACAAGGCAAACCTCTTTCTGCATATTTTTTCATGTGTTTGCACATTGTTTATTCGGATTGTAATCTTCTGAGGGCCAGGACCTAGTTCTCCTAGCTGCTTGAGAAGCACCAGATATAGTGGTGTCATTATGCAAATAAAATATAGCCCCCTCCCCCATTTCCATGTTTTTCTTTATATATAATCAATTCAGACTGCATTAAAATGTATGAGTAAAGTGTTTTTAACTCAAATGTGATCCCATGTTTCCTATCAAATAAGTAAAACTTTTATTTTTAAAGAACAAGTTCAGATGGATTTTTTTTTAAAGTACAATTTGGAAGTGAAATCACAAGCTGCTAAGTGTTCCTTGCTGTGCCTGGCATTGCCTGTTAGTATTAATTTGTTTCCTCTACAGGTTTGAGCATGTCCTGGAGCAGACTAGTATTCATGCAAGATTGCAGAACAAAGATCAGTTTATTTGTTCAGTCATTAGATAGGAACCACAACACAGAGCAGAATGAATTTGTTTCACTTGATACAAATTATACAACCCAAATAAAGAACAATCAAAGAAATAATAAGGGTTTTGCTGTGTCATTCATAATTGGACAAAGAACACTATCCTAGCTACCAGCAATACGCCAAGCAAAAAAGCCCTCTCTTTAATCATCCTTTGTGAGAAATGTCTCAATGTTTATGAACTAGCAGTTATTCTGATAGTTTTCCTTTCTCTTCAAATTGTTAAACTCTTTGGAGAGTGAAAGAATGGAAATCATAAATCAGCATGAATTAAGTGGAGTAGGGGGCATAGATCCATTAGAACTCTTGCCTTCTAAACTCTCCCTACAGTCAGAAACCTAAAAGTGCCATGTTTGTTTATTTTTTCAGGGAGGGAGTGGTGCACTGAGGAGGGAGGGGAAGTTCCTGCCATAATTTGGCCTATAGCTTTCCTGCTAAGACTTTTCTCTGATGCTCCACTAGCTGCCTAGAATTACTTCCGCTATCTCCCCCTTACACACTGCTACCCCACTAACATCCTGTGATGTTCCTTTCAAAGGGTCAGAGCCTCAGGCCAGTTCTCAGCCCAGCTGCTGGCAAAGTGCATGTGACCAGGGGAAAAGTGCATGGAAAGGGCTCCCCAGATCACCAAACATCCCTTTCAAGCTTCTCTAATTCACAGCATGGACAGGAACAGTACCTCAGTGGCCCAAAGACCTGAGGAGCACAATGGTGACTTTAAACTGCCTGTATCCCTCTTCAGCTGGGTTAAGTGCTGATCCACAATAGCTGAAGATTGGACAAAAAGTTTCTTGGCCTTAATTCCCCACACTTTTGGGGGTGTTTCAGTTCGCCAGTATCCTGGAGCTCAACTTAGAGAGCTCAAAGCAAACACCCAAAATTAGTGGATATTTTAAAACTTAGGATGTCTTACTGCCTCACTGTTGTATTGGGATCTTCAGACCACCAGACTCAGATCCTAAGGATCCCATATTAATCTGTCCATAATGATGTAATATTATTTGTCTTATTTTCAACTCACTATCTGTGTCTTTCTCTTATGAATCACTCCTGTGTATCTAGTGCTGATTACTGGAACATTCTTGAGGAATTGAAAACAACTCTTAAAAAATGGCTACATTCCCATAGTGATAGAAGAGATATGTTATGTTAAATCTCTGTGAAATGAGCTGAAATTAGGCTCCTGCCGTTGGAGATTTGTTAAAGCACCACAACCACTACGTTTTCATGAATTCTGCAATAGTGTCACATCTGTTTTAAGTGGATGTTGGAGAAATGTACAAATGGAGCTATTTACTATGAAAGATGTCCTGCCTGACAGAAAATAAATTTAAAAAAACCCCAACAAATGATACCTGAATTTTAGGGGGAATAAGGAAGCTGCAGATTTACTATACAGAAACATATGGCATTGGTCTTGTGACACACAAATCCCTTGGTAAAGAGTCCCCTATTCTTTGCAAACATCTCCCACCTCAGACCTCATAAACTTACACCACCAAATATGTTTTACAGAATATCTATGCACAAAGAGTAACATGTAAGGTACCTATAGAAATCTCATAACTTGTAAAGATTCATAATCATTGAAAGAGATATGTATAGGAAATATTTAAGGAATAATGTATTTATAGTTAGTATGTTTTATGGACCTGGATTAGAAATTAATCACCAGGAGATGTGTCTTGGTGATGGCCCATTTGGGCAAAGGGACATTGTCAACCCTCTTTGTTTGGCAATGCAAGTGATGCAATTCAAGGCTCAGTTGTTTAGCCTTGTGCACTACTAAGGCATAGACAACTCTTGCCTCCCCCTACTTGTGGGAGGGCACAATCTTAGGGTGACCAGATAGAAAGTGTGAAAAGTCGGGACAGGAGGTGGGGAGGAATAGGTGCCTATATATGAAAAAGCCCTGAATATTGGGACTGTCCCTATAAAATCGGGACATCTGGTCACCCTACACAATCTAAAAGGGAGGACATGTGACCGCCCCACGTCTTCTCTGCCCAGTGCCCCCTCCGCCCTGCACCCAACCTGGGGCCGCCACACGTTCTCCCTGCCCCACCAGAGTTACCTGCGGGCTCTGCCCTTCTTCTGTTGTGCCTCCCTCCCAGTCCGCTAGACCACTCTCCCTGGCAGCCAGGCCCAGGTCGGGAGCGGGATGGAGCTGCTTCTCATACGGCTGAAGCTGGCCACTCCAGGTCACCACTCTGTGCAGTGCAGCAGCTGCTTGAGAGAGAGCCTGGCTGGGGAGGTGACAGCAGCGGTGGGCCACCCCCTGCCCAGGCCCAGCTGCTGGGGACAAGGGCCAAACAAGCTGGAAATGTGCCTGTCTACTTTATGAGATATGAAATGTAATTTTTGGTAAGTGTAGAGCTAGGTTCATATTTTATGGTTTTGTTTTATATCATAACCACTTGTTTCTACCACTCAGTCTTTTTTCTAGTTAAATCTTTATTCTTTCTTATGATAAAGCAAAAATAGGTTTATTTGAGTGCTGACAAGCACTGTGTGCTGTACAGGAACAGTGGTTTGAGTAAAACTGGTAAACTGGGTTATACTGCACCTTTGGGTGCAGAGTAAGGGGCTGGCTATCACAGGGGAATGATTCAAGGGGGTTGGGGTGCACCTATTGTTAACCTGCAAGGTGAAGTTAGGGCTGGCAGCCCAGAGGAGAGTGCTTGAGTGGTTAGGCAAGACTCCCTCACGCTGGAGGCTGGGGCTAACAAGGTAGTCCTGGTGGTCACCGTGCCTCATTGGATCACAGTTTAGAATACCAGATTCGGGACAAACTGCTGAGAAATGGGGCAGACCCACCCCAAACTGGTGGTTATTCTTCCAAGAGATATACTAAGCCAGTAACAAAAGTAAACTTCTATCTTGCCACACTGGTTAGCAATAAGGCAGAAATGCAGTCTCCTTGGGTATCCCAGCCCTTGTTTCACCACCCAGACACTAGAATGAATGATGAGTGGTTATTCAAAACCAATTTCATCAAACAAAGTGTTCTTCTAAGTACAAGACATCAGCCACCCAGCCAGGACAATATATGTCAGATCTTACCCAATAATCACTCTGTTGCCAATTTCATAGATTCTAGGGCTGGAAGGGACCTCGAGAGGTCATCGAGTCCAGCCCCCTGCCCTCATGGCAGGACCAATTACTGTCTAGACCATCCCTGATAGACATTTATCTAACCTACTCTTAAATATCTCCAGAGATGGAGATTCCACAGCCTCCCTGGGCAGTTTATTGCAGTGTTTAACCACCCTGACAGTTAGGAACTTTTTCCTAATGTCCAACCTAAACCTCCCTTGCTGCAGTTTAAGCCCATTGCTTCTTGTTCTATCCTCAGAGGCTAAGCTGAACAAGTTTTCTCCCTCCTCCTTATGACACCCTTTTAGATACCTGAAGACTGCTATCATGTCCCCTCTCAGTCTTCTCTTTTCCAAACTAAACAAACCCAATTCCTTCAGCCTTCCTGCATAGGTCTTGTTCTCTAGATCCTTAATCATTCTTGTTGCTCTTCTCTGGACCCTCTCCAATTTCTCCACATCTTTCTTGAAATGCGGTGCCCAGAACTGGACACAATACTCCAGTTGAGACCTAACCAGCGCAGAGTAGAGTGGAAAAATGACTTCTCGTGTCTTGCTCACCACACACCTGTTAATGCATCACACTGTTGACTCATATTTAGCTTGTGGTCCACTATAACCCATAGATCCCTTTCTGCCGTACTCCTTCCTAGACAGTCTCCTCCCATTCTGTATGTGTGAAACGGATTGTTCCTACCTAAGTGGAGCACTTTGCATTTGTCCTTATTAAACTTCATCCTGTTTACCTCTGACCATTTCTCCAATTTGTCCAGATCATTTTGAATTATGACCCTATCCTCCAAAGCAGTTGCAATCCCTCCCAGTTTGGTATCATCTGCAAACTTAATAAGCGTACTTTCTATGCCAATATCCAAGTCATTGATGAAGATATTGAACAGAGCCGGTCCCAAAACAGACCCTTGCAGAACCCCACTCGTTATACCTTTCCTTTAATAGTTACCAATCCTTTAGTAGTTACTATCTAAAGGTTTGTTTATTTATAAGAGAAAATAAATAGGAGAGAATTAAAATGGTCAAAGGAATCAAATACATACAACCATTGCAGAGTTCTTATATCAGGTTTGAAGCAGTCATGGAATAAATTGCTGGCTTGTAAAGTCTCTGGTAACTTCCAAAAGATTAGAAGGTCCTCAGTCCATCGGTTGGAATGTTTCTTTTAGTGTAAGTCCAGCGATCAGAGCAGGAAAGAGGCAAAATGGAGATGCTTCCAGGGTTTTTTATACCTTCTCCCACGTGGAGGGAATGCTCTCAGTCTTAGTTTGTGGAAAATTACAGGCACAAGATGGAGTCCAGTCACACAAGCAAGTCGCATGCTTTGATGAGTACAGGAGCAGCCATTATCTATATTCTGGCTAAAATGTCCACAGGAAGGCCTAGCCTGTGGGGACAGGCTGCTTCTTCTATTGTGTAAGCTGAGTGTCTTTTAATGGGCCATCAACTTGAATAGTCCATTCACAATGTGCTGGCTAGATTGGATGTAAACTACCTGGTGGGCGTCACCCCAGGAGCAAACACATTTGAAATACTGGTATGTGGTCAATATTCATAACTCCGTGTACAAAAATGATACATGCATACAAATAGGATAATCATATTCAGCAAATCATAACTTTACACAACATCTTGCATGATAAACCTTTTACAGGATTTGTTGCAATTGACTAACAATGGCAATATTAATGATATAACTGGTCATGTTTCAATCAGACAGTGTCACACGGGATGCCCTGAAAACCAGCATAGGTACGTTCATTGTTTCCTCAAGATACAGCTGAGAGCTAGAAACGGTAAGAGGGCTTCAAATATTCAGCCAAAATCCATAGGTTTACAAACTGAGAGTTTAAGACATTATAATTTCCTGTTAGTTAAAATGTTTGTTCAACTTTGTACATGAGAAAAGTGTAACATCTTGCAGTAAATATTTCGCCCTTTGACATTTTATTAGCCCTTTTCATCCACACAGAAAACAAATATTTTTTCTTTTCATATGACCATCTGGAATTCCCTCACTTCATATATTTCTTTCTTTTTTTTTTAAATCTCTTAAGCGTCCACCTTCCTAGTCCAATGCAGATTAGATACCACCCCTCAGAGCATGTCATTGCCACACCACTAGTCAACCACAAGGGAGTCACTGCAAAGCAGCATAGAATATCTTGTGTCCTCCCACCCAAAGACTAAATGTATTGCCCCCAAAATAGAGTCTGTGTGTATATTCAGAGTTTTTATAGCTGTGTTGGTCCCAGGATATGACATAGACAAGGTAGGTGAGGTAATGTCTAATTGGACCAATTTTCATTGATGGAATAGACAAGCTTTGGAGCTTCACAGAGATCTTCCTCAGATCTCGAGATGGTAACCACGGTAACACTCTGATTACCTTCTCCAGGCTTGATGGACAAACAGAAGGATGCCCACACTCCCTTCATGCACTCCAATCCCAGAGGAATCTAGTGCCTAGCTTGGGTGGGGGACATAATCACGTTGGGAATCCCAATTCTAATGAATGCCTCATGCAACCCTATATTCCTGTTAGTCTTTCCCTCTTGTTCTCTGCTGTGTTCTCCAGACACATGTCACATCTTGATCATAGTTCAGACTGTAAGATCTTTAGAGATGGGGCTTCTCTTTTATGACTGTGCAGCACCGAGCACTACAGGGCTTAATCATGATTGGGCCCACTGGGTGCTACCATCATACATATACTAATAAAACATTTAAATATTCCTTCATGATTCCTTGGAAATTAAGATCAATGGGCTTCATTGACCCCTGCTGGCATAGGTAGGGTACAAACTGCATTCCCTTCTTCACCAGCAGGCATACCTATGCTCCATGGGGTACTCACCATGAGGGAGGGCAGGTAATGCTTGTTTTTGGTGGAATGGGGTTTACACTGTTGTATGCCCTCTACTTCTTCAAGAAAGATTCCACTGCAAAGGGCCCACAGCCCTGGTTCTGTTGGTGGGTCATAGATGTAGCACCCAGTAAATATAATTCATGCTATCAATGGAATTGACCAGCGTTACCAGACCTGCCAAGCCTTAATCATTTGGACAGTGACTGCCTCAGTTTGAACTATTAATATTTACACTCTTTTTTAAAGTAACTCCATTTAGTGATCAAGGGTTTTGTAATGTATTTTAAAAACATTTAAAATCTCCCACAGAAGTTTTTGAAATAATTCTCATTCAGAACATCAAGGCCCTACACTACTCAATCTTCCCCACTCTGATACCTCTGTCATGTAATCTACTCACTGAAGGACTTCAGCCGACAGAAGTACTTCTCATAATGCCTCTTTTTAACATGAGGCTTCAGAAAATGAATGGAGCAACTTCTAACAGCTACTGAGGAGTCTCATTACCCATCTGACATGTTGCAAGGATAAATCAGTCAGGACTGGGAGGAGAACAAAATCTCAGTTTAAGGATTACCTACTTGAATAGTGCTTACTAGTGCAGGAAGTTAAGGACTTCCTCAGTCTGTGTATTCAGTTAGAAAAACTCATTAGCAAATATTTTTATCCTGCGACGATAACTTGTAAGTCCCACAATGGGTTTTCTACTCTAACTATATCCTAACTCCTCAACAATAAATGAAAACGCGTGAGCTTCCCAATCTGCCAGACAAAAACCTATTGAATTTGTGATGGTATTCACAAAGAAGCACTGGGCACTGAAGACCTCTGCCGTTATACAATCCTGGACTTTGCTTTTAAAATAATGAGTCAATACATCCCTGGTGTAAATCCATTGACTTCAGTGAATTTGCATTGCGGATGAATCTGACCTGTTTGCTGCCAGAGCAGATCATTTACATTGTATCACCGGGAAAAGACACTTAAAGACGAACGGCTTTCAGTGCTGAACTTCCTTACGAAAAAGAGTCTTGATTGTATTCACAGTGTAGTATTCTAGCTTGTATGTCAGAGACCTTGGACCAAAGCTTCAACCAATGTAAATCAGTATAGCTCCATTACACCACCTATGGTTTTGGCCCCTTGAGTTATTTGTGCATATTGGCTTTGTAATGTGAAATATTGTAGAGATACTTGCACCAGAACCCATGCTAGAAAAAACCAAAAACCCCACCACCACTTTGGGATCCTCCACATCTAAGTCTAATGAAAGTGAAAGAGCTCATGATCCCTCTGGATCTGTTCATGATCACCAGATTGCACACCTATGTGCTATTGTCATGTGCATCAACAATTTATAGATTATCTGTACATTTAATTAACCCTCCAAGGAGAAATCCCCAGCAAGTCTAAGATACCCTGTAGCCTTTCAAAGAGGAAGAAAAGAGAAAAACAAGAACATTACCAAAGAGAAGCATGAGGGTCAAGGTTTTCATCATGTGAAGAGTTCCAGACAGAAAGAGAATGATACCAAATTCACTGTTGCCCCATGGTCTCTTTGCATAAGTGTAACCATCACAAAATGGCCCTAGGGAAGATATAAGCCTACCAATGCCTAGCACTAGCACTCAGGCCTTTCCACCAGATAAAAATATAATTTGTATGCAGGGGTATTCACAGGAATAAAATTTTGGTCGCTTTTGGAGGGGCACGTTCTATGGGCCCCTGTGGCTGGAGGAGCTTGCTCTCCCCCTCTCCCCACAGCCTGGTTGAGCTTGCCCTCCCCCAGCAGCCTTAGGAGCTGAATCTCCCACCCTGGCCCGGAACCAGAAGAGCTCGCTATCCCCACCCTGGAGGGGTTCTGTGCATCCACTGATTGGGGGGCAGGGGGAGGGCGAAGAGGGAAGGGGCATGCCCTAGCTTGTCCCCCCCGTGGACGTCCCTCTTGTATGGATATTGATTTCTGTTCTGAGTAGCCTCTCTTTGTCCAACCGAGGTTGAGAAACATTGGGACTGATCCTACAGCCTTTGCACAGGAAAAGCTCCTATTAAAGACAATGCTGTAGTGCCATTCCTAAAGAGGCTACCTCTGCCCCAAGGGAATGGTGTCTCCTGTTATAGCTCTTTGTAATACCAGTGAGTGTTTAGGTATTTCTGGAGCTCTCACTAGTAGATGATGTTTGGCAGCCCTCATGTCTCTTACTCACCTCTTTTATTTTACCTACAGTGTCTCCTTTCACTTGAATGGTAATGGAACCAGACATGTAAAATGAGACTCAAGAGAAGTCAGCTGCTTATAAAGATTCCACTGTCCTTTCTTGCTGGCCAACTAATTTAGATGCAAGCAAATTGTATGCTTGATACCAAAGGGAGACTTCATAGAGCTGGGATTATATTTAATCATTAAAGCAAAGAGGTTTTAGTTTATATTTAAAAAACAACAAGGAGTCCGGTGGCACCTTAAAGACTAACAGATTTATTTGGACATAAGCTTTCATGGGTAAAAAACCGCTTCTGCAGATGCATGGAGTGAAAATTACAGATGCAGGCATATGTATACTGACACATGAAGAGACGGGAGTTACCTCACAAGTGGAGAACCAGTGTTGACAGGGCCAATTCGATCAGGGTGGATGTAGTCCACTCCCAATAATTGATGAGGAGGTGTCAATTCCAGGAGAGGCAAAGCTGCTTTTGTAATGAGCCAGCCACTCCCAGTCCCTATTCAAGCCCAAATTAATGGTGTTAAATTTGCAGATGAATTTTAGTTAATTTATATTGCATCTCCAAAAATATTGTGACAGATAAATTCTAAACTACAATGCATCACTAGATGCATTGCTAAAAATAAATATATGTTTTATACAAAACCGCACCATTACTGTCTGAGAGAACAAAATACCTAAGAACTGTTTATTTTAGTGCTTGATTATTTTAGCATATATTTGCATTCATCAATTCATGCTCCTGGCCTACCAAGGACTAGTGCCTTTGCCTGCAGATAGCCAAAATTAACTCCTAGCAATAGTTCTATTTCTAGCTGTATACTATATTTTGCTTAAGTGTTTACATTTGGGGAGGAATTGTTTGGAGACAATAATGAAGAATCAACACTATTAAAATCCTCTAACAACACAAAATGTGAAAGGTTGGGAAAAACTCTTTCACTTAGAATCTACGTTCTGTAGCTTGATTACAAAAAATGTGTGTAAATGTTCAATTCTGTGGATCTCATTTGTTATTTGTTTAATATAATTTAAAGAAAATTAATACTACAAACTACAAACACCAATTTTGCCAGGCAACTGGTTCAATAGTTAGACGAAGGGCTGAGAATCAGGGGACATGGGTTCTGCTGCTTGCTCGGTCACAGGCTTGCTGTGTAATATTGGGTAAGTCAACTAAACTCTTTGTGCTGCAGTTTCCCTATATATGCAACAAAGAATGTTTTAGTCATCTTTGTAAAGTACTTGGAAATCTATGGTGGAAAAGTGCTATATAAATGTTCAATTTATAATTTTATCCAGATTATAAGGCATTAGAGTTTGTTTTCAACACAATCAATGGTCCAAGTCATTGAAACATTTGGTCTATTTACACTAGAGGTGAATTTAACCTTCTAGGCCAGATTCACTGCATAAGCAGTGAAGAGTGAATTTAAATTTCTGTGGCAAATTTCAGTTTCTAATCTTCCAAATCAGAACAAAGTATTTTTCAGAGAGTCACGATTTTCCATTTAACTGGTTTTTAATTTGCTGGAGATTCCCCCTAGAGCCGGGCTGGCTTTAGCGGGTGCGGGGCCCGACGTGAATAATGACGGCGGGGCCCCGCCACCGATCAGCTGAGCAAACAAACAAAAAAACCTCCCGCCGCCGATCGGCGGAGCAAAAAAAAAAACAAAAACAACAATGCACAGGGGTCAATTCCAGGGGATCGGATTAAAGCCGGCCCTGCCCTAGAGCATTCCCTCTTCAACTTTCGATGCCAGTTGACACACTCCTGGAATAAGCAGGAAAAGGGTCCAAGTTAGAGGCAGAAGGGGGCTCAGTGGAGTCAAGCGTAGCTATTCCTGATTCCCTGCTCTCCTAAACTCTTCTGCTGGTAGTAGAAATAGAAGTCCTTCTGCTTTAACTTCCACTGGGGCCAAGTGGCTGAGTGTCAGGGAGCAACAAGCAGCTCCTGTTGGCATCCACTGTCCACTATGTTCATGTGCAACTGAGATGTAGTGGAGAACCAGCAATAGTATCTCTGTTAATAGGAGCACTGCCTGCTGGAGCCATTTAAAAACACCTTGTAAATTGTTCGTAACAATTGTCAGATGAAAGCTAGAAGTACAAGCCAAGGTGCCTAGTTGTATGATACAACACAGATTCTGAAGCATACATGTAAACTGGGAAAAGAACCAGACGTAAAGGGATCCTTCAGGGAATTCCATCAGCACACGCAGGACTTTAGAAAATGTCATTTGTTGTTACAACTTGCATTTTGGAATGTGGAGAACCATAAAAACTGACAGATACCCACTAACAGGAGCCTGAGCAAGAGATTGTGGTTAATCAGGGCACCATGTGGGAGAGCAGGGAGGAACTTTCCTCCTCCACCCCATCCAGCTTCTAACTCAGATTCATGGCAATAGAAAACATGCAAGTTTTAAAAAGAGCTTGCACAAATAATCTGCCTTCCCCTTCCAAAATGTTTTGAAGCTGTATCCTGACTGATAATCTGTGTCAAAGATTTGTTTAGGAAGTGCAACAAAACAAACAGTAACAAACAATGAAGAAATAATAAACATACCCAAACTTGAATGTTATAGGCAGCATGAGTAATGATAAATGTAGTTAAGATTGTTTTTTATAATAGAAAGTATGAGGCAGTTTTCAGTTGCATATAATTTGACAAACTTCAAATATTTGGGCAAAATTTTTCCATGCTAAGTTGGGTTTTTGCCTCAGGCTCAAATTTTTGGGTTAGTTTCAGTTAAAATGATCCAGCTGTTTCTGTGAATAATATGTTGGTTTGCCCAGGTTAAAAAAATTCTTACAACAGTTTTGTTGAGGAACTCTAGTGCCTCAACTTATTTATGCACATGTAATATCAACTATGTGCCATTTCACAGACAAATCTTATCACATCCCAGTCTGAGGATTCTGTGTTTGTACAATACATTAACTTCATTTCATGCTCGTCCTCATTTACCCTTCAGTTCTTTAACAAGAAAGCAACGCCTTTTGAATTCAGATATTCCAACTTCAAACAGCATTATGTTTTGTTCATGTGTGTAAAGTGTGTAAAGTTCACTTAAAGGCAAGCTCTGAGCAAGACTTAATTCTTTTATTTAGACTCAGTTCACAACAGTTGAAACTATGCCAACACTAACAGTTTCTTCTGGGCTGTGGGAAATGATACAGATGCACTAAGTATAAGTGAGAGGAGAATCGGGTTCTTTAGTACAGTGTTATCTTGCACTGTAAACTGTATTTAAACTTTCTAATTTTCTTCCCTTGGGCTTGAGTTGCTATCCAGAAAGGAAAAGACCCTAATATTACTTTTACTTACTTGCTCCCTGGAGCTGCATATACAATCTCTTCAAAGTTGCATACTGACAATGACTATTTTGCAGTTTTTGTTACTTAGTAACATTCAATACATACCGAATATTGTGTTCAGTTTTAAGAGCCAAATCAAATGCATATGTTCCCCATTCTTTAGTGTTGGAATTCAGCTGTCAAGGCGAACGGGGGATAGGGAGGTGTTCATGCTCAGTTAGTCTGACCTTTCTTTCTGAGAGGTACTCATGCTCCTTTTTGAACAACAGGCGCTAAACTCTGTCAAACCCTGGTATAATATCAACGTTGCCACAGCATCCTAGTCCAGGGGTGGGCAAACATTTTGGCCCGAGGGCCACATCAGGGTTGCGAAACTGTATGGAGGGCCGGGTAGGGACGGCTGTGCCTCTCCAGTCTGGCCCCCTTCCCGCCCCGACTGCCCCACTCAGAATCCCCGACCCATCCAACCCCCCTGCTCCCTGTCCCTAACTGCCCCCCCGGGACTCCCTGCCCCTTATCCAACCCCCCCCACTTCCCGTCCCCTTACCATGCCACTCAGAGTGGCAGGACTAGCAGCCGCACCACCACACTGCCCTACAGGAGCCAGCCCCGCCGCCCAGAGCGCTGGCAGCGCAGTGAACTGAGGCTGCAGAGGAGGGGGAACAGCGAGGGAGGGGCCAAGGGCTAGCCTCCCCGGCCAGGAGCTCAAGGGCTGGGCAGGAAAGTCCCGCGGGCTGGATGTGGCCCATGGGCCGTAGTTTGCCCACCTCTGCTTTAGTCCCATCCCTTCCAGCAAGCCCAAGAATCTGACATCATATTTCTGCAGGAATTTACTGAATTGTTTCAATCTTTGTTTCAGCTCTTGTTTTTATTAGAGCTGAAGTAAGTTTTATATTCTGAAACCACTACATTCAGCATATTTGTCCACAGCTTTGTTTCTCTGAAGCTTCTACTCTCCATTAAATGTTCTTGTTTCTCAAGACCAACTACTCTAGTCAGT
Source organism: Macrochelys suwanniensis (assembly GCA_033296515.1). Lineage (NCBI taxonomy): Eukaryota > Metazoa > Chordata > Testudines > Chelydridae > Macrochelys > Macrochelys suwanniensis. The sequence continues at coordinate 84,245,670 of CM065779.1, forward strand.
ATCAAGTTATTTAGCACTATTTGGAATCTATCAAATTTTATATGAAAAACTTTAACATTCATGTAGGTCCTGGTCCAAAAAACAACTGAAGTCTCTCGAAAGACTTTCATTGACTTCAATAGGTTGTGGATCAGGTGTGAGGGAAGAGCATTCTAGTGAACCAAGTCACTCCTGTGACCCAAACTCATATTAGGAAGACGCGACAACAGAGCAATGAAGAGACTTAAGCAAAAATTAGATTAATCTGACTGGTTTAATATTAGGCTTATTAACAGGGACAGGAAATCTACATGTATGTAAATATCAATTTTTAATTTTATTTTTATAAACAACTGCCTTTATACACATGAGCAAGGAAACAATCGTGCATCAGCAACATATTTTTGTTCCTGAGAATCAAGAAGTCCACAGTGAACTGGCGATGACAGCACTAAAACTTGTGACTCAAAATAGATATCCATTTTCTCTTTAAATAGTTTTTGTCCAAAACATTGGCATGTTATTTAAATTAATGTATAGGCAGCTGAGAGGTATTTTTCAGGGAGTCTGATATTAAGACGCAATATTTCTGTGTAGGGCCTGACCCTCATCCCTTACACATTCTGAACTCCCTCACTGTGGGATTTCTAGGAGAACGAAAAATGCAGGATTGGGCCCCAAAATGTAGGTGGATCAAATTCAATGGTAATATAAATGGTGGTCTAAAAGTTACTTTATGTGTAAGTAGGATAACCTGCACCAAGCTGGCAATCCGAGATGGTGCAAAGTAAATGCTCAAAAACTTACCCTGATTTGACATTCTGAAATTAGACCCCTAATATAAAGTCACCACTTCCATTAGAGTCAAAAGAGCAACACAATGCCATTTATACAAAGTCTGCAGAGCTGGGCCCTCAGTCAGCAGCCGCCACTCTCCAGCCACCCAGCTCTGAAGGCAGCGCTGCCGTCAGCAGCAGCACAGAAGTAAGGGTAGCAGTACCGCAGCCCTCTCTGCAATAACCTTGCAACCACTCCCCCCGCCACAACTCCTTTTTGGTTCAAGACCCCTACAATTACACCACCATGAAATTTCAGATATAAATAGCTGAAATCATTAAATTTAAAATTTTTTAAATCCTATGACCGTGAAATTGACCAAAATGGACTGTGAATTTGGTAGGGCCCTAATTATCAATTAAAGAGCAGATGCTTTAATTCATACCATTTATGGCTGTGTTACCTTCTGGCTCTCATTATAATTTACATTTTATACACTCATTTAATGTCAGCTCAGTATTACTTTGCTACTTGCATCCATTTTCTAAACAACGTATTGACAGAGGCCAGATTCTGCTTCGAGTTACCCCAGTTTAAATCTGGAGTGGTTGCACTGAATTACATGGATTTGTACCAGGGAAATGGGAGCAGAATCTTACTTATAATATTTACACCACCATTAAAGTCTGTGTAGAATTTGGCCCAGAAACTCCTTTGGGAATTGCACTTACTTGCTTCTTGCTGCATCTGACTGAATCTCTCCCTGTGTAACATAATGATCATACAAACAGACTGGCCTAGATTCTCAGCTTGACCTGGTATCCACTGGCTGCAACAGCTTGCCATGACTGAACCCAAGCAGGTTAGAGCTTCCTCACCCTGCGGCAGCTGTTGGCCAATCTTGTATAGAGCAGTGGTATACTGTGCAGGCTGGCTATCGCTTCCAAAGACCTATCTACCTGATGAAAATAGCTGGAGTGCAATAGAGTTCTCCTGACACCAACTGAGGGGTCCCATACACCAGGGAATGCCCAGCTGGGGAAATCCAGTTGCTTTCAGTGAATTTAAAATAAATCTGTTAATTAGTCTCTGGGTTAAAACTAATTAAAAACTGTGCCCTTTAAGAACTGTAGTATCATCAGTCAGTCAATTTTTGTCTTAAATAAACTTAGTAATGGGGTAACATTAATAAATGAAAGTGCCTCGTCTTGGCTATGTTTTTATAGTGGTATAGCTAGTGTGTGTTAATTACCCCTCAGTTAATTACCCCATAGCCAGTGGCGTAGCCAGGTTTAGAGCACAGGGGGAGCGGAGCGGAGCTAAAAAAAGGCGCCGGGAGCAAAAAGCATCGGGAGCAAAAAAAAAAAAAAAAAAGCTCCGCTCTGGCTGCAGCGTAGGAGCAAAAGGCATCGGGAGCAAAAAAAGGCGCCGGGAGCAAAAAAAGGCGCTGCTTCTGCTCAGTGGGGGAGCGGCCGCTCCCCCTGCTCCCCCCCGGCTACACTACTGCCCACAGCCTGACCATTTTCCATATATTGTCATTATACAGAACAAAAATTCTGGAGGGAAGACAGGCTGGTTACTCTGGATGACATGGTTTGCTGGAGCATCATACAATTTTGGTTAAAAGAATTTGCCTTCTGAGGCCTAGAAGAGCAGCTTCTGCATGGAAAAAAATGGAGTTAATAGAGTTTGTAGCCACAGTTCCACTGACTATGCCTCTGAGTCAATAAAAGCTGGAAATATAACAGATCGCACATGCCACCTAGATAGTGACTATGTATGTGTAATACACAAATATGATTTTTTTAAAGAAGAAATCCCTCATGATCCAGTTATAGCCCTGACTTCAAGGGTAGTCATGCACTGGAACAAATTACCTAGGGAGATTGTGGAGTCTCTGTTACTGGCAATATTTAAGAACAGGTTAGACAAACACCTGTCAGGGATGGTGGCATTAATACTTAGTCCTGCCTCAGTGCAGGGCACTGGACTCGATCTTTTGAGGTCCCTTCCAGTCCTACATTTCTATGATTCTACAGCAATTGGATTCATTTCCTAATATATGATTTGTCTGTTAAAGAGACTTGGGGCCTGAACTAATACCTGTTGAAGTCAATGGAATTCACAAGCACCGGCTTCCTCCTTTCCTTGGGGGTGCTCAACCCACGCTCAGCCCCAGGCCCCGCCCCCACCCCACCTCTTCCCACCCTCATCCTGCCCCCACTACACTTACTCCCCCCCCAAGGCCCCAGCCATGCCTCCACCCTGCCTTTTCCCACCCCCTCCCCTGAGCACACCCCATCCCCACTCTTCTCCCTCCCTGCAGCGCCTCCTGCATGCCACGGAACAGCTGATCCATGGTGGGTGGAAGGCGCTGGGAGGAAGGGGGAGGAGTTGATCGTTGGGGCTGCTGGCGGGTGGGAGGCACTGAGGGGGGAGGAGGGAAGCTGGATGCCAGTGGGTGCTAAACACCCACTAATTTTTTCTGTGGGTGCTCCAGCCCTAGAGCACCTACGGAGTCGTTGCCTATGATGGGATTCCTTCCACTGGATTGGGCCCCAAATTTGGAGGACTGGTCTACCTCATTAGAAGAAATTATTGAAGTTCTGCATGAGGAGAGAGAGGCTGAGGGTAAGGACATGAATACTGTTTTTTACTTGAAGCAATGACTCAAAACACAATGCATGAGAATTTTCTATGAAAGTCATACACTTGTGGGGATTTTGCACTGACTAACAAGTAGGCAAACTGCCAACCTTGATAAATCCAGGAAAGACTTGCTTTTCTATCAAACTATGGGTCTGATTCTCCTCTCACCATCTGAGAAAATCAGGAGCAACTCCACCAAAGTCAGTGGGTCCGATTCCCACTGTTTTCCCTGTTGACCAGCTACTTGTGTATGGTCAACATATTTCCCTGTTGACCAGCTACTTGTGTATAGTCATATACACACGGTGCAAAACAAGTGAAAAATGGGTGTAAAGTGTTGGCATTCTGATTTGATAGCATGTTACACCTACTTAGCACTGGTGTTTATGGCTATACAAAGTGTATGGTGGAGAATCAATGAAGTGACATTGATATAAGCGAGCAAAGAATCAGGCAAAACAATGCTGTTTTTGTGTTGTTTTTTCAATGTTGTTGAGTCTCTTATGATTTCCATAGGGGGGAAAAATAGTTTAAAAAGTAGAAGGTATCTATTGAATCACAGATACTACAGTGATGGTGACCATATAAGAAACTACTACATAGATATAATTTACAGCACATTAATTTGAATAAGATAGGTAACAAATATATTAATTTAATAGAAAGTAATGAATACCATAGGTTCATTATGTGGTTCCTTGTAAGAAAACCCCTTTGAAAAACTATTGAACAAAACTGTTCTTAAAAATTGCATCAGATGCAATATAAGGGAATAAACAGATTCTTTTATATGCATGGAAGGAATAAATATTTAATGATACATACAGTCTATGGGTTTGTGTAACAGATAGTGGCCTAGGAAAGAAAAGGGGTTTTGTTACATTAAGGAATCAAGTGAATGACAATTAGTCTAATGGTTAAAGCTTTAAAGCAGTTTGCTTTATAGCTGTTCTTCAACAATGCTCTTACTGCATTTTAATATAAAGGACCATAGCCAACCTTGGTGAAAGCTAATTGAAGTCAATGGAGTTACAGCAGGGATGAATTTGGTCCAAAGACCTGTTCATCAGTATTTTACCTTTGTTTATCTTTATTCTTTGTCAGATGCCTTTTCTGCAGAGTGCTCATCACCATTAAGAAAGGATCAATTCCTACAACCCTTATAAGAGCACAGGATCAGAACCATATTGACATCTCCCTATGCTTTTGGCAGAGTCGGTCTTACCAGTTTTCTTTGGACACATTAGAATTATCGGTATGTTGGCAAAGCTGAAAGTATGCAGTTGTATTTAAGACAGAAACAGGTCTATAAATAGACAAAAATCACATGTACATACGTCACTACTTGAAGTCTACTGTAATGAAATACTAGAGAAATAAGGATAATAAAAGTTACTAATTAACTATGTCTCAGAAAATTTTGATAGCTCTGAGGTGTAGTGTTAAACTTTTATTAAAAAGGAGATTGGGGCTGCCCTCCTGGAAGCTTTTATTTTTTTTATTTAGCATTTTATAAGTTTATTCTGCACAAGCAAACAAAAGGTTGGCAATGTGGTTTGGAAAACAGTGATTAAATGCACTTTCTGACATTCTTTCTCCAGCTCCTTAAAAAAAACAAAAAACAAAAAACATATGCAGCATATATTGACACCATAGCACACTGGGAAACATTGTGAGAGGAAACCAGTGCTCCTGACTGGTCTACAATACAGAGAACTAGGCCAAGCCACAAGAATATGAGCAAACCCTCAAGTTCATGTTTCCCCAAGCACAGGCAGAACATGTCCAAGTAGTAGGTAATTACCAAGATAATGACAATTATTTATTATTTAACCACAATATCCAAGTGATGTAGCTAGAAATATTAATTCAACGTAAGTATCCAGAAGCCTAAAATTTGAAAGACACAATGCCAGGAAAGAAATGAAAAGTTGCCCTTATCTTTCACTATCTGGAATCTAAAGGCTTCGCTGGGATAGTAGCTACTTGTCTACCATTATTTTTATAGTCTACAGAGTAGTCCTTTTCCATCTGTAACGACTGCTGGCAAATTGGCACCAATCACTTCTGCCTACTCTTTGAGTCCCCTTTATTTGTAATTATTTTCAAAAATACCTATCTGACATTATGCAGCACAAGTTTGCCTTCTTCTTACCCCCAGATTGACAAGAATTGGGTAGACACATCTGCCCGGGAAATACAGTAAAATGACCTCTCCAGCTCCACGGAGAAACCTCAGTTGCTTATTTGAGGTAATGTTTGGAGACCTTTCTATTTAAAATGAGAGTTTATAGTCTGTTCAGCTAATCAAGTAATTTGACAGACTGATTTTTTGCATACTATGATTTAAAGGGACACTGTCAACTTGAAATCTGATCAATTTAAAAATAAAAGATGAGCTAAGAGTAGCACCTGGGCACCTTTCCCTGAATTCCCCAACAAATTTCCGTTGTAAAAATAGTGTGATTTTTTTTTTTAAACAATTGCTTTTCTTTCCCATCTTGCTGTGTGAAAGACCCACTGAAACAATAGGGGAAAGAGTAAAAATGACTATTCACATGGGGCTGTCAGATGGGATGGCTGTAGGGGACACTGAATAAACTATGATCTCTAGGAAAAAATCAATGTGACAAGCTAACCCTAGCAATCAGTCGGTATTTTCAAGGCTCTCTTTGCAATGACAAAGATAGAACCTTTTTTTTAAAAAAATGGAGGATGAGATTAGCCTTGATATTTATAGTTCTACTAAATTAGGGCTTGAAGGCTATGCCTGTGCGCTTTGTGAGGTCCAAAGGCTGGCTCTAGCTGCTATTTGTCACCTGGATCTATGTAAACGGTAACTTAGTAACATCACAAAACCTATATGTTCTGTTATGTCCAGTCATGGCAGTCGAGTCCTGCTAGGATGTCTCATAAATGGGACTCTGTTTTCCAATGCTGGAAGTAGAGGGGTTCTTAGTTGTAAACCCTGACATTTGGAACTTATCAGAGACTGAGGACTCAATCCTACAAGGTGCTCACTTGGCACTCTGTCACTGATCCAGCAAAGCAGTTATGCATCCGCTCAATATCAAGCACATTAGTAGTACCTTTGATTTCAAAGAGCTGTGGATCAGTTCTATAATCACTGTGTAAGGATACACACAATTGGCTTGTCATGGGTGAAAGTAAACTATTTTGTTTGCCTTTACTACTAAGCTGACCACCAAAAAAATAAAAATAAACAGTTTTCTTTCATGTGGTGACAAAGCAAAACAATGGAGCTGCATTCCACTCATTTTTTGTTAGTTTGAAACATACAATACCCTGCTGACATGCTCAATCCTGAATCGTATTCAATGTATATAAATAGCCTACAACTGCGTACAGTAGCTAGGAAACAATTGGCTCAATCACAAAAGAGAACTTTTCCTACAGAGTCTACCAATCTATACTGAATAGGTATTCCATGATAGATAGCCTGTAGGTTCTCAAGCCACTGTGTGCCAGGGGTGCAGAGGGAGAAAAATTCTGCCAACCTTACTGGCAATCTGAATCTTTAGCAATCATCTCATAAGGGAGGTCAATGGATGTAGCAGAAAACAGACAAAAATGATCTACTGAAAATTATGAGGGACCAGTTTCACCTAATGAGCTGCATGGCTACAGAGCACTATTTTTATACTGTCGGAGTGATACGATACCCTTCAATAGCTCTGTTTCCTTATTGTTGAAATTTACTTACTTCACCTGCATAAAAACAAATAATGAGACGTCAACCTTTGTTCACGAAAGGGAAGAGGTCTTTTGTGGAGTTTTGGGGTTCATGGGATGGGAGAGGACACACTGGAGGACAGCATATTTTCCACACCAAGTCCCAACAGGGAACCCAGTGAAAAGTTAATGAAATATCAGTTTGCCTTGACACTGTCAACCCCATACTCCAGGGGGCAGGAGACAGGCTGGAGTGGGAAGAAATCTTATCAGTACAACTCTGTTGGGAGCCTGGGAGTCTCCATGTCAGCCCACGTAGGCCAAGTTGGAGGGCAGCAATGAGGGCAGGCTAGGAGAGTGGTCACAGGATTCACAGGTGTGCTACTTGGTAGTCAAGGGGATCAGGTAGCTCTAAAGCCAGGACAAAAGCACAGGGCCTAGGCATCGATTCCCCTTGCCTCCTTCAGGGCCCATGAGATCTGTACATTAAGGGGCAGAATTCTGTTAATTTCACATGGGTTTGGGAGCAAGTGAGGAAGGGGAAAATGCTGCTCTGCTCTCCCTCCTCTATTGAATGATTTTGGGAAAATTCTACTAGGGGGAATATCTCAGTTTTCATCCTCCAGGCACCTCTCCTGCACATTTTTCATGGGGATAGGGTGACTGGTTCCATGGAGGCAGGTGACAATAAGAAGGTGTACATTAAGGCCGAGTGAAGGATTTGGTGGTCAAATCCAAATGTAAGCCACAGAAATGGGGTTATTTCTAATAAAGTAGGAGCTCCTTTAATCAGATTTGGATTTATTCACCAAACTCTTCCCCCAGGTCTAATTTACATGAAACCCCAGCAAATGACTAAGTAGTGTTTACATGATGCATAATTAACCTGTGGAACTCACCGCCACAAAATATTTTATAGGCCAAGAAATTAGATGGATTAAAGGAGTAGACAATTCTACAGATTCTCAAACAAAAACAAAAAAACTGCAACAGTATAAAAAAATACAAGGGCTATAAACCCACGTTTCAGGGCATAATCAGCCATTAACTACTAGTCCTACATTCAATCCCTAGCAATGAACAAGATGGTGATTACACATCTTTGAATATGCATTTAACTACACTTATACATATTTAAGTCAGCATAAGATTGACTAGCGGCATATGAGAGGGGTATGTTTTAAAAGGTTATAATACTGTCCATTTCTATGGCCCTTTAATTCAAGGATTTCAAATCAATGTTACATCAATCAAAGAATTTCAGGTGGTTTAAACACTTATGTTATTGTAAATATCTAGAGAAATTTACAAGAGTATGCCATCTACTACTTTTGAAGCAGTTAAAACAGCTTAATCACTTGTGCTATTCTTGGGGCTAAAAGAGATTTAAATTCTTATTTTACCATAAGAAATCTCCCTTCCCCCCAGCTCTCAGATACACACAAAATCCCTAGGAAGTTAAATGAAAAAACCTGCATTAACTCAATATTAAGAACACAGAGTTAAAATACCCAGTAGTCAAGTTCCAATAGCAACATGAATTTGACCATATTGCACATGCATAGTATTTTATATTCCCATTTTTCTGATAAACTATATATTTTGTCATAACATGCACATCTTGTATGATCTGTGATATTCAATACACATGCGTTAGCATTGCCATTGAAACCTTTGCTCATGATTTCTTGAGAAGATTGTTTGAGCGATGCAACCTTAACATTGCATTAATACAGTGCTTCGCAAATTATATCCCTATTTATTTCACATATGTACTAACATTAAGCAGATTTAAAACAATGCTAATTTGCATTTATATCACGCTTTCCACCATCCATAAGTCTCAAAGAACTTTACAGAAATAGCAGGATGACCTTCCTCCTTTAAGAAAAGAAAAGAAAAAGGCAAGGCAAAGAGATCAAGACCCAATACTAGGAGGTCCAGAACACTTCCTGTGGAATGCTGAATATCCTCAATTACCATTAAAGGAAGTACTCAGCACCTCATGTGATCACACTAAGGGTGGGATCCACAAAGGAATTCAAGTATTTCAACAATGAGCATGGCAGAGCATCATATGGGTGCCTAGAAATTCATAGGAACAACACTCCCATCCACAAAGCCTGAGTTAGGCTCCTATACAATGAATAGAGAGAGATAGGTAGCATCAGAATGTGATCCACAAAAGGCAGGATACTAGGCACAGAGCCACCAAAGCTTGGCATTTCCCGTGGGCTATGACAGGGTTTGTGCTAAGCCCTGCCCCCTCTCAGAGATGGGCATTTATCTCTGCTTAATGATCCACAACCTGGAACATGCTGCCTAAGCCACTTCTTGTGGGAATGATTTAGGCATCTGCCTGACGCCACACATAAAATGGCAGAGGAGTTACTGCCCACCTTCCACCTTTTAGCCCAGATCCAAGTTCTGTTACCCCCTCTTTGCCAGATGAGAGAATGGACTTCAAACAGGGGTGTGTTACCTCTCAGAGAGGGGTTCTACCCATTATGGGCTATTCTGGCCCAATGACTGTTTCATTGTGGATAAACAGTCATTGGGTGTGAGAGAGAATGGAAATGACTCTGTAGGCCAATGATTAGGGCACCCATCTGGGAGGAGGGAGACCCAGGAGCCAATCCCCATGCTTCAATCACTCTTTCATTATTTATCCACAAGGGAACAGCTTCAATAGGAGAGACTGAGGAAGTACACCAGACTCTTCCATAACTCAGGGGTTAGTACATCCTCGAGAGGTAGGCAGATCTCATGTTCAAATCTTTCTTCCTTTTCTTGCAGAGAGTGGGGAATTGAACCTGGGTTTCCCACATCCCATGCAAATGTTTTAACTACTAGACTAAAAGTTATGGTGGGGTGGCCCCTCCATCAGCCTGATTTTAAATGGTAGTTATCCAGTAAGTGGCCTCTGAGCATACTCACTGTATAGGGCCCCATATGCGACTTAGGCAGCCCTGGTTTGTGAATTGCTCTAGGGCTGAGGTGGGAGACAGGAATGCCTAAAGCGGGGCAGCAGCATGCATGCCCAGAGCCTGAAATATAGGTGCTTAGGGAACTTTTACCTTGAAAACTTAGGCACTGAGCATGTTTAGGCGCCTACAGCATTTGGAGGCAGTTTGGTGGATCACAATTGAGCCAAACCTGGGACTTAAGCACCTAAGTCTGGGGTTTAGGTGCCTAAATACCTTTGTGGCTCTGAGTCTAAGTGACTTGACCAAGGTCATGCAGCAAATCACTGACTCAAGTCTCATGATGCTCAGCTCCATGTGCTATGCTTTAAGCTACACATACAAATAAGGTGAAATAAAACACTGTAAAAATAAGGTGAAATAAAACAGGTTTTATAGTTATTAGTTATAATCCTAACGAATACACCCAGCAGCTCTATAAAAGGTGGGGCAAGCCCATTAAGGTCACATAGGTAACAAAGGTGCAAAGCTAAGCTTAAATGTGAGAGCTACCCAAACTGCACCTCAGAGCATTGCTAATTAGTCACCTAACTTGGAACATGTTTCAAAACAGCTGAAGACCTGTGATAGTAATGTCAGGTCTGTAAGGTACTCTTATGCCTAGCCTTAAAAACCTCTCCAGGTTACAAGCTTGCAATGGATGATTCTCCAATAACAAAGATATAAAAATTCCATGCCTCAAACAGTGGAATGTCTATCATTACCATTAGAAGACACTTTCATAGTGTAAAAGGCAGATACTGCAATGAACCCCATATGGGCAGACCCCTGTGCCTGTCATGCTGCAGTGCAGGATTGGACCCTAAGAGGCCCCTAGGTTAGGTTGATTTTCCCGATATTCCCTTTTCTTAGTTGCATCTTGTTACTCCTAGTTATTGACCGATTAAGCCACTCTAACAGCTTCCTCTCTTCTCCTCAAGATTTGCATCTGATTTTATTTAAATCAAATGAAAAAACAAATTTGTACCTGTATAGCTCCTTCAGGCAGCGGCTCTCCAAGCACTTTGCAAAGGTGGAAACACGTTACAAGTGCCCCCATTTAAAAAGTGGGGGCAACCGAGGCACGGAGAGTTCACGTGACAAGCCCAAGGTCATCCAGTGAGTCTGGCAAAACCAAGCACAGCACCTCACTGTCCTAGCCTCCCTCCAACCCCCAATTTCCTGATCTAAGCACTGCCTTCTAGGATCGGGACCAAACCCAGCCGTCCTAGCACCCTGACCCACCCGCCTCCGCTAATCACTTCCCCAGACTTCCTCCCACAGTGGTAGTTGCAGGCAAGCTGTCCATTACCAGGATCCTTATTTGTCTATTGCACAGGCAGGTGAGAGCGGTTTGCAAGCGGCAGCCGAGAGGGAGACTGAAGGGAGGGGGCTCCTTGCCGGCCAGGTGCGCTCCTGTTGGGGGAAGGCGCTTAGGTGTGCTGACGTCACAAAGCAGAACAGGTGCCGCCAGTGCCCGAGGCAAAAGAGGGAGGGAAGGCGCGAGCGGGCCTGGCTGGTATTGAGCACGCGCGCCCGCGAGCTCCGGGGAGAGCGAAGGCGCGCACAGAGCCAGCGAGAGGAGCGCCCGAGTGCCGCGTAAAGCGAGGCAAAGCGCAACTGCAGGGGGAGGTGAGTGGGGCTGTGCCACGCCGCGTGGGCTGTTGTTCAGGGCTCGGGCGTGGGGTGCTCCGAGAGGGCCGCTCTCTTCTCCCGCCCCGTGGCGCGGCTCTCTGGGAATTGCCGAGGACAGGGGCTGGAAACTTCCCAGTGGGAAGATGGGGGTTGGCGCAACTTGTGCAGGGTGTTCCGCGGGCCTTTGGGTCTGGGCTGTCAGCCGCCCTTCTCCCCGCGTTGCAATGCAGCTGGCTGTGCTTCCAGCAATTGCAGCCGTAGAGCGCCGAACTTCTTAGCGAAGGGGGGGGGGGGTTGAGGTGGTGAGGACCAGCGGGGGCTTTGTGAGGGTTGGGGGGTGTTCCTGTTATAGTGAGTATCTCTTTCCCCCACCCCCATTTCAGAGGGCAGTGGAATGGCAGCAGCAGCGGAGGAGGTAATGGGAGCGCGGAGCTGGGTTTCTGTCTTGGTCCCTCCAAGCTGCGTTCTCCCTTCCCGTTAAATGTCTAGTGCTGCCTGCGACGCGGCTCCGTGGCCTCCCGGGGACTGCTGCAGCGACTTGTTCGGCTTTTGTTTCGTGCTTGGCCGCGCCGGACCTGCAGCCCTGGTGGCTGACTCAGAGCTCAGGCGCCTGTGCTTGCGGTAGGCGATTCTCCCAGCAGGTAGAGATTTTTCCTTCTCGTCACTGCCAAGGTCGTAGCGAAAAGTTGGCCAGATTTCCTGGCGCGGGGCGGGGAGAGGGAGCAAAGGGCTGGCTGCGCCCGGGGCTGCAGCCTGTCCTCGCCGATCGGGTCAGTTCCCCCAGACTGCGTAGCCGAGGCTGCAGAGGGAAGGTAGGCGCAGTCGCTGACAAGCACCTGGCGGGCTGTCACTTTGCTGAGCTACTTCTTGACTTCGCCGCGAACTTGAATAACTAGTCTTCGTTACCACGGCGCTGCGGCTACACTCGGGCCGTCTCTGGAAAGGGGGCAGTGCCCGATGGAATCCGTGCATCTCCCATTCCTGCGCTTAGGGGCTTGGTCAGGTGACTATTTTGTGACAGCCACTGCGGATAGCAATAACTAGACGTGCTCTCTCGCCCTGGCTCAGGCGACAGTTTTTTCTCTTGCACTCCTAGCTGCAGTCTTCTGCTTTTAGTCCTTTCCATTTTAAACTGTGTCTGTGGTCTTCGTGTACTACATCCTGCCTCTGTGTGGGGCGGGGGAGGAGGGAGAAGATGGACAGGATGACCTCCTGAGCTCCTTTCCAGCCCTATATTTCAATGGTTCTATATTACTGTGAGAGGTAAATGTATGGGGATATTGGTTTGACTGTAGTTCCCAAGGCAACCTACTGTTGATGCAGATTATATTGCAAAAAGCAACACACTGGTGGTTATGCTTGTCATTAATGCGTATAAAGGTATGTCAAAATAGTAACCCATTTTTGACAGGTGTTAGAGTTTAAGGGACCTTCAAACTAAGCTGTTCTAGTTGAACTGGATAAAACAACTTTAATGGGACATTGTCATCTTGAAATCTAGGCAGTTTCAAAATGAGTTCAAAGTAATCTAGGTATTACTCCTGCTTACAAATCCCTTTGCTGATTCTTATGATCTTAAATCTACATTTTTCCTGTTTTTGAAATATTTTTTCTTTGTGGGAAAAGGACCCCAGACAAAATTTTATATAATAAAATATGAAGCTGTGTGTGTGTGTGTGTGTACATGCGTGTACACACACACACGTCACATACATTAACGTGGGGGAATACATTTTTCTCATCTTAAACAAATTTGGGTGTTAATTGTAAAAGGGAACAAAATACTCAGACAAGTGATTTTCTTTGTTGTCCCATTGATGTCCCTTGATTTAGTTTTGAGTAGCTTTGTGCTGACAGAATAAGGGATTTAGCAGTGATGAACCAGAAATCATATGCTCCTCACTCCAGGGATTTACTTCCATTTTGTGTGTCTATATTACTGTATAAATGACCTTAGCCTTGATCCTGGAGGGCCCATCTACTTTCTCATTGTAATGAGTCTAGCAGCTCAAGACTCTTTCTACTTGGAGACTTTAAAAGTTGTGGCTTTCATGTGACTCAGCTAATACCACCAAAATCTTAATTGATGACCTCAAGTTGAACTTCAGCTATGCTTTCAGAAATTAAGTGCTTTGTCTACTAACCTTTGTCTACTACCTACTCCCCATATAATTTAAGATATTGAGAGTACATACCTCTCTTGTACATTTTTGTGTCCCACCACATGAAACGAACATCTTCCAAACAAATAAGAATAATTTTACTGTCTTTTAAAACCAGTACCCTCTTTACAGAGCAGATTGGTGCGTTTCCCATCCCGATCTCCCCCCCCCCCCCCTGGGTCTGGTAGAGTTGTGTAGTAAAGTCCTGTTTAGAGGATTAAAATCAGTGTTGACATTTGTTTGGAACATGTAGTTAAAGTAGTGTACTATGGTGAGCGTCTCCAATTAAAGTGGAAGTTCAAAAATGTTAAAACAATGGTGACATTTTTAACTACTAGTAATTGCTAGCACCCACCTTGACCAATTTAGTGTAGTAATAAGAGCTATAACATTCTTGCCATATTTTTTGAAAATATTTTGAATGTTTACACCTCTTTTTTGTTTCTATTTATACAACACAAAGTTGGCAAAGAGAAGAGCGCTAAAGTTTGAAAAGGGCATTGAGCTCAAATTTGACACCATTGTTCTAAGGCCAAGCAGGGACTGTGGGTTTAAAAAAAAAAAAAAATCAAGTTCGCTATCAGTTTGAAGAACCAAAAGTGCTCTGAAAATATTTAAGGGAAGCTGCTTTAATTTAATAAGTATGCATGATAAAGTGTGCTATTGGGACAAAGATGATATCCCTTTATAACTTGCTGCACAATGCAGGCTCATAAAGTGCTGCTAGGTAAAATATTTTTAGGGTTCACTCATAAAGGTTTCGCAAGATCATCGGGTTATGCTGTCACAGGTGTTGAATCTTGTCATTATATACCCACTGCATATTAAAGTTTTACCTGCCTTAGGTAACAATGATACTTTCCTCTCCGATGTATTAAGGGTTTGGCTATGCTAGTCTGACATTTTTGTTTTAGGATAGTAATAATATTGAAGGAAGAAACTGTGCTTAGTCTAACAAACTGGTGAACACTTAGGCTATATTGTATAGCATGATGTTGTTGGTGAGCTGAGTTATTGATATACAATAGTTGCTTCCAACTTCCTTATGGGAAAAACTCGTCATGATGTTAATGGACTAGCATTTATGTGAGCAGGAAGGCTTTGAGATTGCTGACTAACTCCTCAAGAATTTAAAATAAGTTAATGACACACATGGATGCAGTTAATGAGTCTGGATTACAAATGTGAGCTGACTTTATTTACTGCCTTTTCTTGATTGTGAAATATAGTATGTCCTAAATGTCCTTTTCCTGTATTGCAAGTGATGATAAATTGTAGTGGCTGGCTGACCACAGGTTCTGTTGAGATCTAATAAAAGCTGTTTAACTCCAACTGTGTTCTCTTAGAGTAAAAAATTGAAGATTAATCTTCGTCTTGCTTTACAATCTTCATTGTACCAAACATAGAACAAACAAAATGTGAGGGATGTGGTTTAATTAAGCCTCAACTTCATTTACTTGTCTGGGAACTATCTGGCAATAACTTGTCCATTCAGATCCTCATTCTTTCCTTGCTCATTATTACCTCTTTGCTCTTGTCATCGAGGCACCCATTGTGAGACCGCTTGCCCTACCCAGATTTCTCTGTTATGTCCATGTGGCATGAAGAATGGTCTGTGTCTGAGGTCAGAAACAGTCTCTTATCAACTGACCTAATCGTGTGTACCCAGCTCTGATTTGCCATGCCCTTCTGAATTGAATCTCGAATGGGCTAGGGTCAATATTCAGCCAGCCTCACACCTGGGGCCAACAAGACATTGCATGCTGCTGTGGCCAAAGACATTGTCACATCACTGGCAACTGCCCTCTGATCAGATTTGATGGTGGTCTGAGAGCTCTACACTTGGCTGATGGGACTGCTGCAGATTGGCTTGGCAAGCTGTATCCTATAAGAAGAACCACCTCTTTAAGGAGTGCTGCTGTCAACCACCACCCTCCTGTGTCTGAGGGTTAAGAGGCTGGGGAAGGGGATTGTCTTCTTGCTAAACCAGATGTTATGAGCCTGAGCCCAACCCCATTCTCTAGCTTGAATTACCTCAATCTGCTTCTGAGACTGGTTTACCAGGGAACCGGACCCACTATGGAATGAGTTCCTGCACTTGACACCTGCCACCAAGAGGTGCCAGCTATTAACTTCGCTGCCACCACCAACTGTCACCAAGTTCCCAAATAGTTAATTGTCTCCCTGACATTGGCCAAAAAATCTGCTCCCCAGATGAACAGGTCTCTCTCTTCTTTCCTGAGTGACTCAGCTATAAAATATTTTTTTTTCCATGGGTAACTACCAATCCTCCCCATTTATGTACAAATTAAGTTGCCTCCTGATTTGCATATTTTCTGACCATGTCAATTTGTGGAGGCCTGGCAGCTCCCCACCCTGCTCTGGTGCAGCATTTCAGAGTTTACAGTTGCCCCTGGGAGAAGGCCCTGATGATTGTCATAAAATTCTAAATTGTCTTCACCCAGGTGCACTAGAATGCTGTCCAATGGCTACTGCCTGGATGTCTGAGTGCAAGAGAGGCATCAGCTGGTCCCAGAGCATTTCCTTCTTTCATGCCAACTCAAAATTGCCTTGCCTGTGAACTAGCAGCCCACCAGTGGACTCAGTGCACAAATCATGTCTGCAGATTCATGCATCAGTTCATGTGACCCACTCCTTTGCTCTTGAAAATTGAACGGCATGAATGGCTAATTTTAATATCTATTCAACTCTGATTACTCACTGGAAGCCCTACATACATTCTGTACTCCATCTGAATGCCAGTGCCCAATTGTCTGTATCCCTCATGCCCCTATTCTCTGTTGGGCAGTGACAGTGGTACCACCAAACCTGAACAAAGGGGACCTAGCTTCATTAGCAGGGATCTGTCACATTATTAAGCCTCCTTGATTGCCACACAATAGTATTTTTGTGAGGTAACTCCCATTGCCCTGAAGAAAGGCAGGCCCTTTCTTAGCTGGTCTCAATGATATATAAGCCCTTAATGTCCTGACTAGCAAATCCCTGCCTCACCACCCCATTGTAGCACTATGGACTCACCTTGTCCTCTCTGATTTATATTTTACATCCACAAAGTCAAGATGACGGCTCACCATCCTGAGAGTCCCTAAACTCCAAAGGACTACCGGAAGTATCCCTTGCTGACCCAGGCACTAGTTCACTGGCTCTAAATGCTCAAAAAAATGCCATCAGGAATGTGGCCTTGAACAAGGCTGCCTCTTCGCTGTACTGGCATATCTGGTGGAGAACCTGCACCAGATATCTAACAATCTGAATAATGAATTGTTGGGGATTTTCCCTTGGCCCTCTATCTCAAGACCACTCCTCTAACATCCTAACTAAACCTGCTGCAAGGATAGAGTAACCTTTTATCCGGTTACAGATGATGCCTGGTAAGCGACCAGATATGGTTGGCACCAGACCGTGGTGCATCAGTAATGCGATATGCTGAAGTACCTGATCTTTGGGAATAGGGCACATTGTAGGAAGGCCCATTCTTATCTGATATTGATTAAATTCCCTAAAATCCCTCTCATAACCCTAATGTTTTTGGTTCTACTGATCTTTGGCTAATCCAATAGCAGAAGAACTGTTTAGGCTCGAAAGCTTGTCTCTCCCGCCAACAGAAGTTGGTCCAATATAAGATATTACCTCCACCCACCTTCTCTCATCCAATAGCAGTCATAGTCCAATTTTCCAAAGGGACAGTGGCATCTGTTTTGTGTTCCTTGTTGGCTCCTGGAGTCAAGTCTTCATATGTTCTGTTCACCTGAAACACATCTGCTATTCCATTATTACTAGTAAACCAGAAGTTATTATTTGAATGCTGCAGGACAAGTACCCTTGCAAACCTCGTCACACTGAGTGATCTAGAGGACTGTTGATCAATAACATGTATCACCCCTGGGTTGTCACTCCAGAAACACTTTTGGTTTGTAAACTGCTTCTCCTAAATAGTCACTGCAACTAAAATGGGGAAGAATTCCAGGAATTTACTATCCCTTTTTGCATTTAGTCAGTAGGCCATTTCTGAGCACATCACCTGCCTTGGTTTAAAAAAAATTACCCTGATGCATCAGAGCCAATTTTTAGGTCTGCCTCTAGCATAGCATCCATTCCTCGCTCTGAAAGGAAACTCCATTAAAGTGATTTAGGAACTGTTCCCACATCCATAAATCTTCCAATTCTTTACTCACGCTTATAAAAATAATTGGGCCTCAGTACCCTAGCAGTAGCAGCTGACGGCCAAGCACAAAGTGCTCATTCTGGGGCCATGACTTTATATGTAAAATTAGGATGACCAATAATAGTCTGCACTTCATGTAGTGCAACCTTATTGACTGCCCTAGCCCTCTTGATCAATCCTAAAATCTCTGCCAACTTATTTCTGGAGTATCCAGAGATCCTAACTTGGCTATTTAACTCAATTCTTAAGTAAGTGACCTTAGAGAAGAGCCTCTCTGTCTTTAGTTCTGCTAGTGATGCTCCCAACCTACCTGCCACGGTCTGGAATGAGGCCAGCAGATGAACACTCATGCTCTATTGGGTATGGCAGGACATAAAGATACCCTCCCTCAGGCCCACAGGGGGCCAGTGGCTTACCTGAGCCCCTCTGATCAATGCCTAGCTCAAGTGTTGTCACTTCCCAACCCAAAAGAGCTATGACCCGCCCCTCCTTGATCAGACAAAGCCTGCCAGCTTTTGGAATTGGAGGGGGTTGCATTATGAACATCGGACTTAAATTCAGGCTTATATTCGGTATAAGATTATGTTCACTCATTTTAAAGAGTATTACACAACTCTTTCAAGTAACTTGCAGATAGGGTTGCTTTAAAACTCTTGCTTTCGGTTGAAAATAAAATGAAGCAGATAAACCTGCAGCTACAATTCAGTGCAGTGCTTTCACCAGTTACACACTATCCAGCACATGAAGAGTCTATAGTTCGTAAATACCCAGTGAACAAAGTTGAACTCAAACTAAAAATGGCGTACAAAATAGTGGCTGCTGGGCATCATTGTTAACTAACAGCAGACTATGCATTCTTTGGGAGCTCAGATTATTGAGTTTATGGTGGTACAGTATAAAGAAATGTTCTTTCCGTACAAATAAATGGCTCACATTATTCTTGGATGCACAGCTTTACTTTCCCCCCCCTTTATTCCACTTAGATTACAGGTCAAAAGAACAAATCTACCCCTGCACTTTTGAGGTACCGATTTCAGCCGTAAGCATGGACCTGTAGTATTTCCAACCCAAAATGTTATGTTAAGGCAGGGTCCCCACATTCATGAGTGAAGAAAAAATCCTAGGTTTTTAATTGCCTTCTGAGCTTTAGAGTAGATGGTTTCAAGCAACCATGAGGGCTAGAAACATTTTTATGAAAGGAGATATTCTCATGTAGTCGCATGACTCCGAGGGCTGGGGCCTTCAGAAACACACAGTACTGTGAGACTCATGATAAAATAGCCAGAGATGGCAAACTAGATCTGTCTAGTTGAATGCACAGTAGCTGGTTGATCTAAGCATTATGAAAATACTTACGGTAAAAGAGCTGAAGGCTATGGAATCTAACCTAGCCATCCAGTAAATTCTGGACAACAGCAACTATAAAACTGTGACAGCATAGCACATTCCTCTTTCGGATAGGTGATGAGGATGCGAGTTTCACAGTATGAGCAGACATTCCAGATGCCATGTGATTAAGTAGGTGGTCTCGTAAGTCCCTAACTTTATTCACTTCCTTCTATAATATATCATGGTTAAGGCCCTACTTGAATTGTGGGATGATTGTCAAATAATTATGGCTGAGTTGAAGAGAAGGCATGGCAAATCCCAGAAAAGTAGTAATGGACCTTTTATTAATAGTGGTAATTTGGAAAAGCCAGAGAAGACCTATTTGTTTAAGAAAAAATTGCTGGAACAATATAAACACTCAAGTATTATGTTATGCCTACTAAAAGTTTGTAACCAGACATTTTTGCAGCAACTCTATTACAGTCATTAATGCCCAGGGCTCACAGTGGAAGCCCCATCATACCCAGACAAGGGGAGCCTGAGCCACTCTCTGCTCGGATAAATGGGGTTGTACTGTACTAAAGGGGAGAAAAGTGTGTTGCAAACCTCACAATTTTTCATATATTTTGGACGGGGCAAAGTAAGCTAATTAAAATAAAAATTGTTGTGGAAGCCTAGTATAGTGGGATCCGCAATTTCTGCAGTATCACAAATTAAGCAGGGCCTTAATCATGGTCACTATGGTAACTGTAGGGCCAAGAACTCTGCAAGTTCAATTTAACTCTACAGGCTTTAAAAAAAATCACTTATAAACCTGGCAATTCCAGTAACTTTTCGGCACAAAGAGGAACTTTTTTGATCTATCACCAAATACAGCTAACTGTGTTCACTGGGGATGCAGTGATACAGCTTGAAATTTTAAGACTGGAAGTTCATATTCAAGTTTAAAGTAGAAGAACCAACAGAATATTGCACAAAGCAATACTGTATATGGAACACTATAAATGGAGTTACCTCAACATGTGGTGAAAGGTGTAGTGTCTCAACATTACTTTAAGAGAGTACAGTATAATGCAAAAGGTCAGAGGTAATTAAAACTGTCTAGAGAAGTTGTTTGCCATATGCCTCACTACAGAGAAATTCATCTAGTTCTTCTGAAATTGTGGTACCAAAGTAACTTGATGGTTCATAATTTTTCTGTAGCAAACTTAATACAGAGCACCAATGAAGATTTCCTTAACTTAATTACATTAGAACGGCTACACTGCAACTCCAGAAATAGCTTTGCAACTCAGTTTTCATATTAGTTTGAAATAATTATGTATACTATAAACTGTTATGGCAATTGTTCAACTGCTTTAAATCTATAAGATTCAAAACTTCATTATTCTAATGCCTGACGTACAGAACAGGAAAACTGTTTATCATTTCATAGTCTTAAGACCTTTGTTTCTCACTGTTTAGTATTGCTTGATGCAAACAAAAAAGGTAAATTAAACAGCAAGAAAGTTGCCAATATAAGATCATTGACAGCACTTCTAATAGTTAAGTTTGCTAGATGCTGAAAGTCGATGCTAGATAAATAAAACTGCTGTACTCAGAGTCTTCAGAACTTTGTAAGATTTGATGCAAAGCTTATTTGAAATAACACCTTCACTGTTCATGAACATATATCAAGAAAATATGAGGTTGTCATAGGAATAAGTACCAGGGATAGCTTGGTGTTTCACTTTGAGTAGATCTTCTGTTGAAAGTGATTGGGTAGGGCACAAACGTTTTCGGAGGTAGTGGAGGAGATTATTTAATAATTGGTTCAGTAAGTTATCTAAATGGCTGTAAGTCTAGGATCATCATCTTAATTCTCCATTACTCAAAATTTCTTCTCATGGAAATGAGTGTCCAGCTGACAGGAATCAATCCATTTTTAGTGTAACTAGCAAGATTTGTCTTTCAAAAAAATCTGAGCCAAAAGAGTGGGAATGATACTACATCTCTTCTGAAGGGCCCTTCGTTTACTTGAACTGGTGGAATGAAGAAAATACATTTGAACATATTCATGAAATTCAACTCGTGGTTCAATTTGGTTGTAGGTGTTCAATTTAGTTTTTCCACTTCAGACACTTTCTGGTAACTTATGTGGAGGCACTGTTTGGACAAATGTATACTTTTGTATATAAACACACGTACGTGTGTGTGTGTGTGTATATATATATATATATATATATACGTGTGTGTGTGTGTGTATGTATATATATATCTATATCTCAAGTGTCAATAAGTCAATGAACTCACACAGAACTAGAAAAACTAAATTAGACTAGAATGGCAAGAACTGAGACACTGGAGTATCAATGTAGTCAAATTCCTTAATGATGTTAGGAAAGCAGTCAATGCTACACTGACAGAGCTTGGGTTTCCTTAAGTGCACTTAAGGAACTATAGCGGAAATAAAGATGGTCACTCAAAATCAACTATTATCTCTCCAGCTAAGGAGAAATTAGAATAACTCTACTCATCCCAGAGCAAGGAGAATAAAAGAGTGAAAGAATATGCCAAAGCAATGGCTAATATTGGGGGTTTTGTACTGTAGTGTAGAAGAGAAGGTTCTTTTAGCAATAGAAAGTACACCAGTATTTAAGCAATTTTAAACCTTTGGGCAACTTTTTGGAACTAGAAAAACTATGGAAAAGATAGACACTAAACTGACTGCTAAGATCATAATTAGTGCTATTGGTCACTGTTGCTGTTACCTGATTAGATTTTGTTTTGTTTTTTAAAGCCAAGTGGTATAAACAGTTTTTTGAAAAAAAATACATACATATACATATATACACACACATTATAGTGTGTGTGTGTGTGTGTGTGTATATATATATATATATATACACACACACACACATATACACACCCCCTACAGTACAAACCCCCCAATATTAGCCATTGCTTTGGCACATTCTTTCACTCTTTTATTCTCCTTGCTCTGGGATGAGTAGAGTTATTCTACCATCTTTATTTCCGCTATAGTTCCTTAAGTGCACTTAAGGAAACCCAAGCTCTGTCAGTGTAGCATTGACTGCTTTCCTAACATCATTAAGGAATTTGACTACATTGATACTCCAGTGTCTCAGTTCTTGCCATTCTAGTCTAATTTAGTTTTTCTAGTTCTGTGTGAGTTCATTGACTTATTGACACTTGATTTTTTTAAACATTAACTCATTTTCAAGTTACTGCAATCTTTGGACTGGTGCCAACTGCCATCAACAAATTGCAAATATTGGCTTTTGCACTGTCACTTCATATAGACTCAAATAGCTTATTCTAAAACAGTGGTTCTCAAACTTTTGAATTGGTGACCCCTTTCACACAGCAAGCCCCTGAGTGCAGACCCCCACCCTTATAAATTAAAACCACATTTTTTATATTTTACGCTATTATAAATGCTGGAGGTGAAGCAGGGTTTAGGGGTGGAAGCTGATAGCTCGTGACCCCCCGCTTAATAACCTCATGACCCCCTGAGGAGTCACGACCACCAGTTTGAGAACCCCTGTTCTAAAAGAACACTAGCTGTATACAGTAATGTCCCCTTAGACTTGGAAGTATGTCAGCATGTACAGCTGTAGTCTAGTATGGCTCGATAAATGGTTTTACAAGGAAAGAAAATCATATGAACTTTATAAACAATACAATAGCAGTATAAAGGTTGTAATATAAGCAACCCAAGTCAAAAAACTCAGATTAAGGTATTACTATCTGAACTGTATAATTATGAATGAGTGAGCCCATTAAAGGATTTCCATATAATTAGAGAAGCCAACATTGTAGGTGCTGTTACAGAACAAAAAAGGAATGATAATGTATTTACAGTGGTGTAATGGCTACTGTTGAAACGGTTATATTTCAGATGGGATGGGGCGAGATGCTTTGAGGCCCTCTGGATGTCTACTAGTCTTGAGACTAGTAGCTGAGACTCCCAACAACAGAACAATGTGACTCAGCCTGACTTCCAGTACGAATGATGGGAGAGTCCTTTGTTTTACTTAGGACTCATGCCCCCCCCCCCTTCTCTCTCTCTCTTCCCCTGCCCCAAGAGCTGGATCCCCTGCCATGCTTGATCTGACCTTAATAGTGATTTCACCAACAAGGAAGGTGGGATGAGGCCTTTCAGGTGCAACTCTTGTGCTAACAAAGAGGCTGTAAAAAGAAGGAAGCAGGAGACTACTTGAAGGAAAGTCAGGAAGCTGTTGGGAGGATGTACGAAATAACTGATGTTCAGTGATCCCTTAACAAAATCTATATTGAACCTTTTGGATTTGCCAGCTGCTTTCAGTATCACTGACTAGCAAATTTATGTTGTCTACTTGAAGAGAGTAATCTTGTGAATGGCTCTGCTCTTTTGTGAGGTTGCAAGGAATAGCTTTTAGTGTTTGCTCTCATACTGAGAACACCTCATGGAAAAGTACTGCAAGCTTCCATCTCGTCTTGTCTCCTGTTCTGCTTGTATGTGAGAGTATTGGGATGGCCAGTGACTGGACGTGGGCTCGTAATGTCTCTGGTATGCTGACACCTGCTCTGTCCATATGTTACCTGAATTGGCTGGAGCAGTGTAATGAATTAGCCAGTGTTTGAATAAGTGTGGGGAGCTGACAGGAAGCTATCAAGATTGAAGTGTCGCACCCAGATTGGGGGAAGCAACCTGAAGATTTCCAAAAACATCCACACCCCTGATTGAGGGGAGTACATTTGTTTGTTACCTAATCTAAGAGTGTACAGTCGGGTAAAGCTGTGGCCAAGAGGAGCTTTTCAGTATGTACCTGGTGAGGCCAGTACAGCCTCTGCTCCAGGTGTGGGCCTTGTTACAGTTAGTCATACCTCTATCTCAAGAGTCAACTGTAATGTGTTCTTCATGGGGGCTGTCAAGGCTGATTCCCCACTCTGGCATTTTCAATGCAGAAAGTGGGGGCCCGCAAGGATTAAAAAAATTAATACTGGCTACTCCAAGCTTGTATTAAATTCCCAAGGTTACAGCTTCTCTCTGACCTTGGATGGGTAGATGCTGCCACCACCCAAATGCAAAACCCCTTGGAACCCAGGAAGGTGCACTTGAGAATTCCTTCCTGTGGGGTACCCTCAAGCCCTTTCACCCCCACCTCCGGGGAACAGCCGAGAAAAGAAAACAAAGAAATCAGCTGTTGCCACCAGCTAACTAAAAAACGTGCACAAACCTCTTAGACACAAAAATCCAAATCCTGTTCTTAAAGCTAAATTTATTAAAAACAAAAAGCAAGAAAATACATATGGATCTTAGCCTTTTACTAGATTTGAAAATCCCACTTACAAAAATTAAACATCAAGAATAACCTTGAGGTCCAGCTTAAAGGTTACAAGCAAAACAAAAGCATTTGGGGTTAGTACAGAGGAGTCCACAAGCCATAAGAAATAAACAAAATAAACCTAATCACGTCTTCCTACACTTTTTCTGATCTACTTACATATCTGGGTTCCAAATAAGCAATTCTAGGTATGATTCTGATGATTTTCATGTCTGGCCTTCAGCTTCTCACAGCATAACTGCTGCCTTGTTCCCAAGGCTGGCTCTGGCGTTTTTTGCTGCCCCAGGCAAAAAAAAATAAAATAAAATAAAAAAAAATACACAGGCTGCTGCCGAATTGCCATTGCGGGCAGCTGAAGATAGAAGCTGCTGCCGAACTGTTGCTGCTGCGGAAACGCACATAGCGCCCTAACGGCACTCGGACTGCCGCCCCTTGCAGATTGCTGCCCCACACACCTGCTTGGAACGCTGGTGCCTGGAGCCAGCCCTGCTTGTTCCCCTCTTCCCTGGAGAACAACAACAGACCCAAAGGGAAAGTTTTTTTTTTTCCCAATTTTAAAAAGTTCTAGCCTTCCCATTGGCTCTTTTGGTCAGGTGCCCACTCCCTCCCTTTACCTGTGGACTTTTTTAACCCTTTACAGGTAAAGCAAGTAGAGAACAGCTACTAATAGGAATTTTATAGCTAAGTGGCTGGCTGGATGTCCATAAAAGGGAGCTATCCCTTCTCTCCCCCTCCCCCCCCCCCCTGTTCATTTATCACAGGGGCTATGCTTTGAGACCACAAGGAAGTTGAAGATTTGGAGTGAAGATGCCTACTGTGTCATGTACAGAGTGCATGACGCCAGTCTCCTGTTTGCATAACACAGCTGCCTCCCTTTCTGACCTTATCATCTTAATATGAAAGACATTAAATCAAACTTCCTTAAGAGTCATTCTTAGTTGGAGGGGGGATGCTAAAGTTCCCAAGAGAAAAAGAAGTGGGAAAGGTGACTTTAAGAGTAGAACTAGGTGGGTGTCTGGTTGGTGAGGCAGACAGATGTTGAAGTGGACCTTTCAAGGCATAATTACAAGGATAAATCATTTGGAGTGCTGGGATGAGGAGACAACACACTATCATAAGTTGAAGGACCTCTTTGTAGCAACTGTACCTGCAGGCTTTGGAGTTTTATTAACCCAGGTTAATTTTTACTGCATACACAGAAGGGAGCATTCTTTAGTTACCATTTAAATATAAAATTGGACGTGACTCAGACTAGAAGGGTGTACTTTGTTAAAAGAATTACAGAATTACAATATGCAGTTATAAGGCTGGTGTGTATTTGGGCTTCTAAGCTTCTGTAGACTTCTGTTGTTTTAGCAAAATACTACAGTAGTTTTGATATTTCCACATTTGGTGGAAATTAAATGGTAACTGTTAAATTTGAACTAATCACAATGGTAAAAAGTTAAATCATCTTTCTTCTACAGTAGAAAATAGTTGGGTGACCAACTATGAACAGTCCAAACATCAAACTAGCTTCAATATCCATTATCAGTAGCTTTTTTCAATAATATTTTATTAAGCCACTTCTTCTAGGCAAAGCAAAGATAGCTTATGGAAAATTTATGAATTGTGAATATTTGTGTAGGAGCTGCTTCTTTAAAGTAAGATTTGGGGAAAATGGTGCAATTAATTCCTTTTGGGAGACTGTGTCAGATGACACAATACATTGCTTGTATTCCAGGGATATGAATCTTTATGATAAATTTTAAGACAAGCTGCTTGTGAAGGGTCTCGAAGCATTGTGCTATTTGTGAGCTTTCCATTGATGTCACTTTGCGGAGAGTTAAATGAATAACTTGAAGTTAGGTTACTCTTCTTTTTAAATCTGTCCAGACAAATATATAACATCATTATCTATCACTGACACCAGGGATTTCAGTGCAACTTGAGAAGAATAATATATACACCAATTTTTCCCTTGTCATATAGTTTGACCTTCAACAGCACTTAAACTCCCTTAATCTTACTATCACTAGCATTTGTTTTAATATTTAATATAAATCCTGAACTGATTTGTACAGTTCCTGCTCATTTTCAAGTATCTTAGCATTTGGGTCACTCACAGTCCAAGAAATCTTTGTTTTCAGAATACACGACTTGTGAAGTTAAGCACTGTGATCAGTTAAGAAAAACATCTTAATTCAGGGACTGATAATATAATAGTAGAGAAACTGCTGACTGAAGATACTGGAGCAGAACTAAAACAAGGTGTAGCTATGTGGGAAGGGCACAGCTACTCTAACCACTAATCACTGGGGCAGGATTCTGGGGAAAAATGTGTATCTAATATTTGGATTGGCAGTGTCGAATATAAAAACAGACCTACTTTTTATTACTGGTCTACACCTTCATTATAAGATTATGGGCTTCACACAATAGGATTGAACAGTTAACATGGGCAGAGTGGGCCACAACTTTGTAGACCCCTTTTCCTTTTGAAATATTCATGTGGGTTTGGGTTTCCTTGGGGCTGGTCTACAGTGGGGTGGGGGATCAATCTAGGATACGCAACTTCAGCTACGAGAACAGCGTAACTGAAATCGACGTTTCCTAGATCGAACTAAGTTTACTTACTTCGGGTCCACGCAGCGCAGGCTCGCTCCCCCGTTGACTGCGCTTCTTCCTCTCGCCGAGCAGGCGTTTCGGAGTCGACGGGGAGCGCTTCTGGGATCGATTTATCGCGTCTAGATGAGATGCGATAAATCGATCCCAGAAGATCGATCTCTACCCGCCGAATCGGGCGGGTAGTGTAGACCTACCCTTGGTGTTCTGACGGAATTAAGGATTATCCATAATGGCTGCATAATTAGGATGCATTAATCCCTTTTCTATATGCTCTAGTTTCAAGGTTACTCATGATTATTATTATTTCAGTAGATTCCATAGTTCATACCATGCTGTATGCCTCAATTCATTGTTTCCTAATAGAGCAATTAAATGGAATATTACTTCAAGGCTTTGTGCAGTACCATCCTTGCATGAACCTTAATGTATACCAACATGCATTAGGGGAGTATGGATTTATACAAGTGCGTCTGTCCATGCCCCCGCCCACCCCAAACATAGCAACATTCTTTTTTTTAAATGGGCTATTTTCAACTCAAAGTAGGTAGGGAAGCAAGTCTTCATACGTTACTAATGGCTTAAGGTCTCCCAGTGAATAATAGTTCTGCCATTGACTGCAGTGGAATCAGAATCAGGCTTTTTTTGTTCCATAAACTCTCATTGAGTGTGTATCATTGATGAGAAGTCTGTTTGTTTCTGTGGAGGTCATTCCATAGCCTAAGTTATTTTTAGGGCTTGTTCCTGATAGATTCACTTCAAACTAAAGCTTCTGCTACGTACTGTTCACTTATCAATAAGCAGAACAAGCGAATGCCAACTTCCTGTAGTGAAGCAGCATGCGTCTTCATTCTTCAGAAAGAGGTAGGTGTCAAGGTTCCCTCCCCACTCTGAACTATAGGGTACAGACGTGGGGACCCGCATGAAAGACCCCCTAAACTTATTCTACCATCTTAGATTAAAACTCCCCACGGTACAAAATCTCCCCTGCACCCTGAGAAACGCTTCTTGCTGCCACCATCAAGTGATTTAAACAGGAACCAGGGAAAGGGACCACTTGAAATTCCCCTCCCCCCCCCAAAATACCCTCTCAAGCCCATACACCCTCTTTCCTGGGGAGCTTGAGAATAATCTCCTAACCAATTGGTTACACGGTGTTCCAAAAACCCACCCCCGGGGTCTTAGAACAATAGAAAACAGTCAGCTTCTTAAAAGAAGGATTTTATTAAAACAAGCAAGGTAAAAGTCATCCCTGTAAAATCAGGATGGTATATCTTTTACAGGTTACTCAATTTCCTAACTCCAAGGGATTCCCCCCCCCCCCCCCCCCGGGGCAAAACCTTCCAGTTACAGAAAAATGCAACAAAAACAAGGAATACACATTCCCTCCAGCACAACGAATTACCCAAGCTAAAACAATAGAAAAAGCTAAATACATTTTATATAACTCACTAATCACTTACTAACTCCATAGAAGATGGATGGTTGCTGACTTGATCTCTCTCTTACTGAGAGCTCACGCAGACAGACAAAGACCTTTTTTCCCCCCTCCCAAGATTTGAAAGTATCTTGATCCCTTATTGGTCAGATGCCAGCCCGGTCAGGTGTCAGCTGGGCTACCTGCATTTCTTAACCCTTTACTGGTAAGAGGATTTTATAGTACTGCATCAGACCCTTTCACCCCTTCCCTTTATATTTATGACAGCAGGGAATAAAAAATCAGTTGCAGTGTTACTTTTAAATATTGTTTTACTTTGGCAGCAAGTGACCAAATGTAAAATTGGTTCTAACTTCGCCAGATTAAAGTATAGCCAACTGCTTTAATGAAATCTAAAGACTAAATCCTCAGCTGCCGTTTTAAAGCAACCTAGGCTAAATGGGTAATCATGTGGGTTAAAAATGTTACAAGAGAAAAGTAACTTGCCATGCACAACTTTTTCACTTTCAGTAGTTCAGAGTATGTAGGTTTCTTTTCATAAATGAAATATTAAGTCAGGAAATGAGCCAATTACATAGACCTTGTCTGCTTTTTTTATTATTAGGAAAATACTAAAAGGTGTTTGACTGCACACAATTCTGTATATAGAACTTGTCAAACTAGCGTATTCAGAGCTTTTGGTCAGGGTTATTGGGTTAGGATTGCAGGAAGAAAGGACTTTGGTCTGGATTCCTGTTCAGATTTTTCAAGAAACTATTTCCCTTTCCTTTAAAGTTAGTAACTTAGTATGAACATGTAACGCATCATCTCTGTGGACTTGTGCAGCAAGGTAACATAAGGGGGGCACTCGTGTAAATCTGTAAATAAACATGCTATGTTCTGTAAGTAACAATGCAAATAAGTACTATAGTGTGAGCATGGAGTATAGTAAGGATTTCAGAAATTTTAAACAATCCTTTCCAGGAACTTGAACTCTCCCAGGATTTGTGTTTTCCTGCCAATTAGACACGGTGTCTGCTAGTTCCTGTCACTGGGAAAGGGATGGAAGCTTTAACAATAGGACTGCACATCCAGTCAGCCTTTTCATTATTACCTCAGATGGACCAGGTGCTCCGCCTTCCCATGTAAAGACCAGCACTGCATGCCCACCACTGGCCCCAAAAAGGGGCACAATTCTTATTTCCTCATCCTGTTTTGTGACTTGCAATGTTTCCTGAGCACTTCTGTGGCTATGGAAGTTAAAAGAACCCTAAAATATAGCCAAGTAATGTCTAAATTCTGCAACTAAAATCTTCAATAATCATGTACGTAAACGTTCCAGGGTATGAACTCTTGTCAATTAACATTGATTAAACTGTATGGTTTCTGTATTTAATGTTCAGCACCTAGATATGCTTCTGGATTGCTGTTAAACAAAATTAATCTCTTGAACTCATGCCTCGTTCAGCCAAAGAATGGAAAAATATTGCAAATGGCCAGCACTGAATTAACACACCATTTACTGTATTACTTATTTATATGCCCTGGGCCTAGAGAGTGGTGTCTAAGATACTGGTATGAAAGTGTAAACTGTGCCCAAAAATACTATCTTGTGAATACTAGTCTGTGACTGTTACAATTGCTTTTAAAGGAATATTAAACAAACTACTTATTTCTCTTTTCCCCTCTGCTCCAATCAAAAATATAAAGGTAGGGAAAATGTAGTTTTTGCTTTGGTTTGGTTATTTCTGGGGCTTCTAATATAAATGGAGTCAAACTCTAAATCATAGTGGTAGTTTCTCTCTTCTCTCAAAAAAATTAATCTGACATTTCGTTCAGGGTAAAGTGATGATGGGCACCAGGTCAAAAGCCTAAGACAAGTAAAAACTTAAATATCACCCCAATTGAATCATAGAATCTCAGGGTTGGAAGGGACCTTAGGAGGTCATCTAGTCCAACCCCCTGCTCAAAGCAGGACCAATCCCCCATTTTTGCCCCAGATCTCTAAATGGCCCCCTCAAGGATTGAACTCACAACCCTGGGTTTAGCAGGCCAATGCTCAAACCACTGAGCTATCCCTCCCCCAAGTGTACTTTGAAGACACTAATGCAAACACTTCATTTCTATTTTACTAGAAATATTTTCCTATGAACAATTCTGTGCAATTATTTAGTCCCAGCATGAACTGACTTCGCTAAAACAAGTTTAAAATATTTTAGAGCATTTTCAATCTACATACGCCTAAAGAAAACTACTGGTGAGGTTAATCTTTCTAGTCATAAACCGACTAGAGAGATTCCATCCACAGGTAGTGGTTATTCTAGTGGCTTGAAGGTTCCATACTGTGTATAAGATGCTGTTACATGGGCAATTTACATGTGGAGGTTTTTTGTTTGCTCCGATGTCAACACTTGCAATTAAAAACTCACTCGGGGTATGTCTACACTACCCGCCACATTGGCGGGTAGCGATTGATCCCCGAGCACTCTCCTGTAGACTCCAGTACTCCACCGCCATGAGAGGCGCAGGCAGGGTCGACGGGGGAGCGGCAGCAGTCAACTCATTGACTTACCACGGCATCTTCACAGCAATCTAAATATGTCGACGTCAGCTACGCTATTCTCATAGCTGAAGTTGCATATCTTAGGTTGATCCCCCCTCCCCTAGTGTAGATCAGGGCTCAGATAGTGTAGGCAAAGGGAAGAACCTACATTTTGTAGGTATATGAACATAAGCAGTACATGGTCAATGCATGCTGTTATATCTAGGGGTTCTGAGCTAGTCAGCTGTTAGTGCCCAATGATTTTTCAACAGATACTGTATTTTAAAACCATTCTCTTGTAATCTATATGCTAAAAGCAGTTGCAAAATACACAGAATCAAAGAAGTTGTCCATTAGTGTTAGAGTGCAGCTGTTGGTGCTAATTGGAAAGAGGTATGTCCATCCAATGCCAGCATAAATCTGACTTATGTGAAAACTAGCACGTCAGTGGGACTTTTAAACTCCAGCTTCCATAGATCAGGTCTAGAGGTCTTCTAGAGTAATTCAAATTGTTGAATTACTTAATGGCTGAGACTTATACAGCGATGTACTTCAAGTGACTTGACACCAAGATATTCCAAAAATTACCCTTAGAATTTGGACGTCTTGGAGGCTGAGTGGAAAGGTCTGTGATATATTTTGCACTAAATGTCAAAATATCAAGTTGGTGGTGTTTGTCTTCCTGTACTTTAACCCTCAAACCTCTTGTCAACAAACATTGGGAACATGAGGTAACAGACTATTCCTGTAGCTGAGCTATTTTTAAAAATAGACATGTTCTTTAGCTGGCTTATGTTCAGGACCTATATTCAAACAAGGTGAAAGTGATCCCATATAAGTCTGGTGTGTGTTTTCCAGTTGTAATGTTTGGGGGTAGGGTTAAAATTCATATCTAACTACTAAATTATACAGAGAAATCTAAGCCTGATGTTGGGTGCCTTACTGGCTAGCAGTAGGATTACTCTGTGTACCATAGGGCAACAACACCAAATGCCTCAATTGACAGGTTTCATTTATAAGACTTGAATTTTAAAGGGATAGGGTCAAGTTAAAAATTCTATTTAAGCAATTCTATTTTAGATTAAAATTAATTTACACTTTAGGAATTAACAAAAAGTGAGAGATTAATTTAGTCTTAATTTAGACAATGAAAACATGCTATTCAGTTGCACTTAGTTTTTAGTCTGTAAAGTGCTGCAGTGTGTCACTGGTTCCAAACTCTATCTGGAATATCAAATAAAAATAGCCCTAACCTTGTTCGAGGCTCTATTGTGCTAAGTGCTAGGCGAGCAAGTAATGCAGAACCTGCCCAAGTGTACACAATTCAGTCTCTTGACAAGATACAAAAGGTGGATGAAACAAATAGGGGAGGGGATGATGTGATGGAATGATATATCAGTAAAAAGACTACATTTTGCGCAGAGGTGATGGTTTCAGTATTGACTCATATACACTTGGTGGCTATTTCCTGGAGTCAGAACCACATGATGCTTAATCATAGAGGGGTGTATACTAACAAAGGAGCCTTCCAACTCTCTGCACCATGATATGGGGCAAGTACTTGCTTTGAGAAATAGCATCATGAATACATCCGGAAGACTGTTAGAGAGTGAATCTCCTGACCTACCAGATCCTTCCTGTGAGGATGCAGAAGAGTCAAATACTGCTGGGATCATCCCCAGGTTCCAATACTGAAGTTAAGGAGTACCGCAAGAGCTGCAAACATGGGAAGAGTACACCTACTCATGGAGGTGGTCAAACTATTGACTATGTTGAACGCGCACTGGGTCAGTCTTGGAGGCAGCAATGGTACTTGCTAACATATCACAATGTGAATCTGTGGATATGAAGATACACACCACTATCAACACGTTGGACAAAATTAATAATCTTAGTCCCTGCTGCAGATGGATTTACCTTATTATTTGGCTCCCTTCTATCTCTCCTTGCCTTTTGGCCTCAGTGAAGGAGAATAATGTGAAGACAGGCAACAGATGATTCCTATTATTCATAGGTATTCTGCTTTGAATGCTGTCTAATGCAATGGAGAGAGACATCCCTAATAGTGATGCAAGAGTGGTTAGTGCCCTTTGCACAGCCTGAAAGATCTGCAGCCTCTATAACTATTTGGGCTGCATGTCATATGCTTGGAAAGCCAAAGCATCAACTTCCCTTCATCTGGTGACGTATTAGAGTTTTAACACTCCATGTGTTGGATTGGCTTTGCTTAGCACACTGCTATCCAGCGTTTATTCCTGTTCCTTTGCAATCAAGCACAGAAAAGTGGAGGCCTGACTGGCCTCTAAGGCTTATCTTAAAACCTTTTAAAGACAAAGTTACAATAAGTTAATGCACTGTATTTGTAAACTACTTGTTCAGGGTCTGTTAATATTCAAAGAACCTGATTAAAGATTCTGGCTTGCTGGCTAAAGAGTTGTCGTCCTCTGAATATGCTAAAAGGGTGATCAGCTTCTAAATACCGATCCTTTTCTTGGTGCTTCTCTTGTATATGTACTTAATGTGAAAGCTTTTTTTTCTAATAATGTGCAATAGAGTCTAGCTGCTGACACCTTGGTTTCTTGATACCAAAAGATTTATTAGAAGAGATGTCAGCTTCAATACTATTTCTGGGTTGGACTAACTGAAGAGCTGAGATTGCATGCTTGAGGAAGGGGAAGTAGGTGAATGTGAGGTCTTTTTGTATTCCGGAAGCTGTCAACTTTTGTCATCAGGAATGTAAGGATTTCCAGTTATTTATTACATACTAGGAGTGAGACTAAACAAACTTCCAGAAGACAAAGGTGAAACATGGGGCTCATGAGCTGAGCAGAATGATCCCTATTGATAAACTGAAGGAATTTCTAAAAAGAGCTGTAACGAGCTTTAATAATACATATATTCTTACTAGCCAATCTATATGTACATAATCAGTTTTTTGAGAACTCTTTACAATATGGTTAAAGAATCTAATGAAGGTAAGCCTCAAATAGAGTTTTATGAAAGCTCCATGCTCTTATTCTTTCTTGGTTCCTTTGTGAGGCAAAGACAAACTTGCTGCTTATAGTACTTAACTTTTTTAACACACAAAAACACTTAATTTGACTTGAAACAAAATATTGGGATTTTTACACTTATTTAAACAATTAAAGGAAATTTTGAAATGAAAAATCATTTTGAATCAAAACACTTGGGAATTTTTAGGTTTTTCTTTTCCACTGAAGCAATTCAGCAAAATGGTATCCCTGGATCTATATTTTTTGTTTCAAAAAAGTTGCAGTCAAGATTTTGCCCAGCTGGATATATAGGCATTTCTGTCCTGCCGGAGCTAAGGAATTCTCATTTCCATGCTTCAGTCACCAGTTGGTTTTTTTTGTTTTTTTTGTATCCTACTACTAATTCATCCTTCTATCTGGAGGTGGACTAGAATTAAACTGCTCCATGCTGAGCTGCAGATGATTGCCATGAAATTTACGAGACTTGTACAGCTACCCTGCAAGTTGGGTGCAATATAAGAGATTAAACTTCTTCTATTACAGATACTTGGAGAGTGCGCGCACACTTCTGTTCTGTGCCCCAAAACAGTGTTTTATGTTCCTTCTGAGTCTGTGGCAGCAGAAACCACTTCCAAAGCTGTGATGCTGGCATGCAAAGATGTGTTGGCACAAGTTGTTACAAAACCATTAATTTTCCAGCTTAGTTTCTAGTGAGAGAGGTTTTTTTTATATGCTGAAAAAACAGCTTTTTAGGGGGAAAATCAAATAATGGAGTGGTAAAGTTCTTCAGTTGCCAACAATGGAAAAAGAATATGCCATCACTAGAGAGATTTATCAGCATTCAGAAAAGTTAAGGGTAACTTTTGCTAACTCAGATAACAAATTTCTGAACTCCCATGTGCTTTGTTGTCTGACACACATAAGCCTACAACTGTGTAAAAACACTAGTTTGCTATTTATTACCTCAACTATTTAGAAAGTCTGTCCAAATTTAAATGCCTCTTCCTTTAAGATTTCACATTAAATCCTGGAAATCCCAAAGTTTTTGAGAAACTAATATCCAAACTAAAGAACCCCTTCTCCCTGATCATTGAGTTTCCTTGTTGTCTTACATTCTGGCTGATCAAGTTCTCAAGCAATCACTAGGCAACAGGGAAAGCTAATTTAGTCTAAATCCCTCCCATTCTCCTATTGGATGCTGATAGGCTAACCAGTTGCTCACTTTGTCATGTTGAACTCTTGTCTTTTACTGTAAATAAGCTATGGAACTTGAAGTGCTACAGATGAATGTCTGTGTGCAAGTATCTTAAAGTCATGAGATGTTTGGCAAAAATCTACCCTACGATGCATTGTTGGCAAAATAGTCTATGATGCACTTGTTGGCAGAAAGTTCAAGGAACATTCTTTAGTTTGAAAAAGTAACTAAGCTGAGCCTTTTTATTGCTGCATGGCTGAGTTGATCTTTGAAAACAGAAAACTCTCTTGAGAGGACTTCCTGTGCAGTCTGGCATTTGGATTTTTCCTACTCTAGTAGCAGCTTGTATGCTACTGAGCAGAGCTTTTGGCAAATACCCAAATCTGATGACAACTTCTCCTTTAAAAACTCAGTGTTCTGATAACTCTGGCAGGTAACTTACTGGGTTTTGTCTCTTTCATGTGGGAGGAATTATGGTGTGTACTGAAAGGCATGAGCAGTTTCCCAAGCTTAAAAACATAGACCTTAAAGCTGATTGTGCTATAAATAAGAAGTGAGGTACATCTCTTACTGTTTGTCTTGTGTGGTTATCAGAGACCATTCTTCCATTTCTTGAATTATGTGCCTGAATACAACACAAGGTTAATATTTCAGGATCAGATGAAGGCACCATATTGATTATTGTAGTTTTCTCAAGAGAAGAAACTTAAACTTCTGTGTCCGACTGTCACTTAATTTTACAGTACATTTAAGACCCTGGAAAACATTAACTGTTTGCTTCATTTCATAAAACTAAGTATTAGTGGCTTTTGTTAATAAAAACATGCCCCACTAGGAAAACAACTAAGGAAATTGGAACTGATTTACCATATGTTGTCTGATGCATTGTATCCTGTGAAGCTGGCTGATGTGATGGCAAAAGCTAGTGTGGTGTGCTCCCCTTTTTTAAGGTGTGGAAGAACTACTGAACTGCTGCTTTTTAAATGGAGTGTGAGAGAAATCTGGTTTAAACTGGTCAGTCTTATTTTCTTCATGCTCCAGAAAATTTCAAGCAATCTTTAAAGCCACTTTAATAGCCCTATGAGTATATTAAGTGTGATCTCTGATCCACTTTTGATCAGAATACCGAACATGTTCAAAGAGAACATTGGTAAGAGTGTACTTTTCTTAATACAGTATTAATAGTATTTGTATTGAAGTAGTGCCTAGGAGTCTGTCATAGGCCAGAATCCTATTGTGCTAGGCAATGTATAAATACTTAACAAAAGACTGTCCCTACTGAAACTAAAACTTCAAGTGTGCTGTGAGGGAGTTTGAATGTACAATACTACCACCTGAATATGCAACAGAATCATATTTTATGCTCAAAACATTATTTGCTAGTGACCAGGTTTTGGGAAGACTAGAGAATCCTTACAGCTCACTGACTGATTCTCAATCTGGATAAGACTGAGGAGGTGCTGAGGAAAAACTAGAAAATGTTGCAAGGATCTATAATCCCCTTCTAAAGAGGATGTTTGCCTGT
Source organism: Macrochelys suwanniensis (assembly GCA_033296515.1). NCBI lineage: Eukaryota > Metazoa > Chordata > Testudines > Chelydridae > Macrochelys > Macrochelys suwanniensis. The sequence goes on from CM065779.1 coordinate 84,282,649, forward strand.
CGCTTGTTACATGAGCTAGCAATGTAGAGGATAGGTTGGATTAAGGAATAAACACTATATGCCTGCATCTAAGGCCCCAGCTCCTGGAGTCATAAATTGGATTCTAAGGTTCTCATGCTTGTGAAGAAAAGTTGTTTGTTTTTTGAATAGTGACCATAACGTAACCAGTGTAATGATGTTTGCTGCAGTCTATAAACAATCTCAAATAATAGTTGTCCTCTGTATCCCAATAGGATGTTCACACCAAGACACTGCTCTGAGTGTTTTCTCAATACCTCCCCAGCAGTGTGGCAGAATGCAATAGGTCAACCTCACTGAAGCAGGTACACCCCCCCCCCCCCCACACACACACAAACACCAGCAGGGATGTAAATATTGAGGGTCACTCTACTGTTACATAGGGTTGTCAAGTCCCCTATTACAAGGGATGTCCCTTATTTAAATAGAAAATTGCCTGTCTTGTACTAAGTCAGTAAGAGGTGCCTTTTATCCTGTATTTTAACAGCTGGGGGCCAGTACACACAGGTGGATCTTTCCACTCCCCTGCTGACCCTGGCCCTTCAGTGATGTGCAGGGTAAGCAGACAGGGCTGCACTCAAGGGCCAGGGTCAAGAAGGGAGTGGAAAGATTCACTCATGCGTACTGTCTGCTGCTGCTGGACAGGGCCTCTTGCTGACTCCAGCCCTTAAGCATGGCCCCATCTGCTTTCCTTGCACAGGCTGTGTCTGGAAGGGCAAATGAATGGGGCTGCATGCACTGGAGCCGCGCTGAAAGGCCAGGTGTGTGTGTCGCCTCTAGTTCCCCAGCGGGCATCCCCTGCGTGCCCATGTGAGCCCAGCTGGAGCCGGCACCAGGCTTGCCTGCAGCAGGATGCCAGAGTCCCAGCTGCTCTGAGGCGCATAAGGAGCTCCGCACACCCTGGCGTGGTCGCGGGAGGAAGCCAGCAGGGCAGTGGGTGGGGCTGGATTAATCAGGGCAGCATGGTGTCCTAGTGGAGGAAGTGGCAGGGGCCTGGCTTGGTCCAGCAGTGGGGCTTCTGCTGTCTGGTGCTAGGCTCTTGGAGGGCCTTTGCTTGCCTATCCATACTCTGCACATGCAGAGCCACTTGGATCTGTTGCAGCGAACCAGTGTCAGGCATTGTGTCCTTCCCGATCTTGGAGAGAAGTGCTGAGCATGAACATCACAGACATCTGAGTAACGCACAGGCTGGGCACTGGCTGCTCCCATGTGAAGAGCCTGGAGCTACTGGGAGGGAAACCTCTTGGACACAAGGGATCTGGACAGAAACTAGGAGAAATTTGGCAAACATGGAGGGCTCTGTCTGTCCAGACACCTGCTTGATTGTGCCACAGACTATCTGCACATTATTACACAATGGATTTCTCACTTGTTGGTTTTGCTCTTGTTTCTTAACTGATGCCTTAGTGCCCTTGTCTGATCACAAGCGCTGTGAGCGTGGTCCTTGTATTAAGCTCTGGACATTCTCCGCCCAGGCTGAGAAGGGAAAGTCCAGCCCTCCACTGTGCTCATGACTCAGTGATGTTCTCCAACTCTTAGCTTCTCTGTATGTATGCAGTGGCATAACCCATGGATGTGGAGGCCATATCCATGTGGTAAACTGTGGAACCATGGGACACATTGCAAAACAAAGTTTTATATTACAGTAGCACCCAACTGAGAGACACATCCCCAGGGCCACACGCTGTACAAGTGAGCGAGCCCCTGCCCTCAGGAATTTTGCAACTGACAGGGTGGGAGGGAAGCCAAGGTCAGGAAGTAGTGCTGTCTAGCGAAGGAGTCAGTACTCCTGGGCTGTAGCCTCCCCACTTGTATAGTCTCTGCCAACATCCCCAGCAGAGGTGCATAACTGCTAGTCCGTGGCTGCTGCAGCAGTGGGGGAGCGAGATGGGCAGGTTGCCTGGTCCTGACAGCCAAGACCATCTTCAGTGCTGCAAAAAGCAAGAAATACCCCTTACAAATGTAGGTGAGTACTGCTTATTATTGAAGATATCCGGAGGAGTGGTAGGCACCGACTCCGTGGGTGCTCCGGGGCTGGAGCACCCACAGGGAAAAATTAGTGGGTGCAGAGCAGCCAAGCTCCTCCTCCCCTCCTATCTTCCTCCTCCTCCTCCTCCCCTCCCCAGCATGCCGCATCCCCGCTCCTCTCCCTACCTCCCAGCACTTCCCCGGGGCCACCGCCAAACAGCTGTTTGGCCGCTCCGGCCGGGGGGAGGAAGGAGCGGGAACGTGGCGTGCTCAGGAGAGGAGGCGGGGCTGGGGCGGGGATTTGGGGAAGGGGTTGGAATGGAGGTGGGGTGGGGCCTCATGGAAGGGGTGGAGTCAGGGTGGGGCCAGGGGCAGAGTGGGGGGTTGAGCACCCACTGGCAGGAGCAGAAGTCGGCGCCTATGGAGGGTGCTGCTAAAACCAGTCCCTTATTTTTTAAATACAATGTTGGCAACCCTACTGTCACCCCTCAGTTTTTGGATGTCACGGAGTGAGAGAATGCTGGTTGATCGTAAGGGGAAAGGACCTCGTCTGCTTCTGAGGAGAAGGGGGTGTAAGAGGGGCTTTCCTGGGAAGGCAGGGGGCACTGCTACTCCAGATGAGGGGGTGAGGCAACAACAATGGGGCAGGAATGCGTAGGGACCCCAGAGTTCCTTAATCTGTCCCTGATCTATGGATATGTTGGATCCTCAATGTTGTGATTATCTAGGAGCATCCAAGATCAGTGTCCAAGAGCTAAGCTGTTACCTTATTACATTTTTGCACATCAAGATTCAATTACTGCAGTGCATTCTTTGATAGCTACATCTTAGACAACCCAGAAAACTGAGATGGTACATGAGGTGACAGCCCACTTGGTAAGCAATTTATAACTGGAAGGTTATCACATCAGCAGTCTGGTATACACTGACTCTCGGTTCACTTCCAGGTGTGACTCTGTGGATTTGAACCTATATACATTGCTTTGGCACATAACTGAGACTACTTCTCCTGGTGCCATAGTGTAGTCGGTGGAGGCACTAGAGTTGGAATCACTTCAATGTAGCTGCCAAGTTTTGTTGCATGTATAAAGCTATTGTTACCCCTGTTAACCCAGGCAGTTAGCCTATAGTTGGGGTAAGAACATAAGAACAGCTATACTGGGTCAGATCAATCATCCGACCCAGTGTCCTGTCCTCCAACACTGGCCAATGCCAGGTGCTTCAGAGGGAATGAACAGAACAGGGCAATTATAGAGTGATCCATCCCCTGTCGTCCATTCCCAGCTTCTGGCAATCCAAGGCAAGGGACAGCCAGAGCATGGGGTTGCATCCCTGACCATCTTGTCTAAGGTCCATCAATGGCTATATCGGGGTGGCCAACCTGTGGCTCCACAGCCGCATGCGGCTCTTCATAGGTTAATATGCGGCTCCTTGCATAGGCACTGACTCCAGGGCTGGCGCTATAGATCCTAACTTTCCAGTGTGCTGGGGAGTGCTCAGTGCTCAACCCCCTGCTCTGCCCCAGGCCCTGCCCCCACTCCACCCCTTCCCTTGAGCCTGCCATGCCCTCACTCTTCCCCCTTCCAAACCAGAGCCTCCTGTGCACCGCATAACAGCTGATTGTGGGAGCCGTGGGGAGGAAGTGGGAGGCACTGATTGGTGGGGCTGCCGGTGGGCAGGAGGCGCTGCAGGTTGGAGTGTGGGGAGCTGATGTGGGGGGGGGGCTGCTGACATATTAGTGTGGCTCTTTGGCAATGTACATTAGTAAATTCTGGCTCCTTCTCAGGCTCAGGTTGGCTGCACCGGGCTACATCTTCCAAGGTCTTACAGGTTTTCCATTAGAAAAAGAAATTGATGATAGTCAGGTGTTTCTTTTATGCAATCCTGTTTCTTTACAAAGAATATACACCTACTCCTGTTTCCGTGATCACAGAATCAAAGAAGAGGCAGTTTCTCTGCTCAATATTCAAATATATTTTCCTGTCCGCATTCTTAACTCTATGCTACACGTGCTCCTCTGGCTGTCCTTGTTCTTCTGCTGCCTTCTCTGATTTCTATGATGTTTCTGGCTGCATCTGCACACATGGAGCAGTTCATCAAACCCCCGCCCCTCAAATGAAGCAAAGCGTGTATCCACGTCACTCAATCTGATTGGTCTTTTATGTGGCCTGTGTGTGGGTAGGGGCTCGTGTTTGTTACTTCAAAAAAGAGCTTGAGTGCCTCTTACATTTAACCTGAATGAAGAGCAGCTTTCATGCTCATCCGCTTCAATGAGGTCTCGCCCAGGCCCAACCTAATACTAGTCAGATTATTCAGTGAGAGAACTTTCAAATAATCCAATTTAATTTATGATCAACACACTCAGCCCTGAGCAGTGGTGGTGGGAAGAGAACATGGAGCAGAACATAACAGCAGCTCTGCCTGGGCAAGATGCTGAAGAGTTTTGGAAGGGGGAAGTAACTGGGTGGGTGGTTTCTGTGACTATTGGCTCTGCTGTAGAGAAGGTGTTTGCTGAGGGTCGGGGCAAATCCAAGGCAAATTAATGAAAACATTTGTTTTAAAAAAAACTGGACATTTTTCCTGAAATGTGAAACCTAAAGATTGCAAGTTTCTGTTGTTGTTGTATGAGAACCTGAAAGTTAAAATATCAATAATGAGCATTTCTTGTCTCCGGCAAAGACCAAGTAAACAAATGTAAAAGGCTAGTCTACTTGCAAAATGATTAGACTATTCTACAAAAATCTGATGTAAGTACATAAGTGAAGTTTGCACTTTAGAAGCGTATATTGAGTTTGTTCCTTTAAAATCTTCGTCTGGTATATTAATACATGCTTTCTGTCCTGCCGTGTGATGTTTTTGGTGTTCAAGCTATTACTTCAGTTACAGTAGGTCCTCTCTAATTACAAGCTCAGAGCATGTGCCTCCACTTTTTGGGTCGTTCACAACAATGGAAAGGCTTCACCTATGCTTTATTATAAGATCTTTAATATTAAGTATGCTGGTTCACATATTGTATGTGGTAGATACTAGTCAAGTGCTCTGCTCTTTTAGGTTAAATATTTGGTGTCTTTAGTATTGAGAACTTGCAAATTTTGGCATATTCAAAATTTCTTCATGTGTAAAACAAATTTACTTACCTTTATGTATCTAAATGACATAATACTGCTCTGGTGGGATATATTTGATTGGTTCATCATCATCACTACTCCCATAACCACATTGGTCATTGGGGCACCATCATTGATGAGCAATCAACCAATTGTCTCCACCCCTGACGATTGTGTGTCAGTGCCTGAGCCTCTGCAAAGTCCATTCCTGTCCACTCTTATGTTGTCCATCCATCTCTTCTTCTGTCTACCTCTTCTTCTCTTCCCCTGTACTGTCCTTTAGTGACGTGGTCGAAGTAAGAGATGCCCGGGATTTTACGGCAGCATCTCATCTCTACTACCTGTATTTTCCGTTCGAGTTCTGCCGTAAGAGTCCATGTCTCGCATGCATACAGAAAAATGGAGATGACTAGTGCGTGCAGCAGTTTGTTTGTATTCCAGAGAGAGATTCTTATTCCTTCAAATTGGTTAACCTTCCCTAATCAAACAGCAGCAGTGGCAAAGCTAAAGCCAAACAGTGGACCTACTGTTTTGATATGGCATTAAAGTTGTGATGGTTATGATACTTAAAGATTTAGAATATCCTTTGCTTTTTTTGTTAGAAACTATTTTAACAGGTGGACCTATTGAATGTGTAGTTAATTGACTGCACATACCAGTAGTCAACATACAAATAAAGCTGAATACTGAGGCATGTTCTGTTTAATTTTGGAATATAAAAGAGAGCACACAGCAGGTCTTATTTAGCAGGCCTGTATAGCATTACAGCATCCAAATAGGTGCTACATCTCTTTTCTTATCTATTTTATTCAAGATTAATGTGCACCACTCTGGTGTGACATGAGAAAAGAATATGTGGAGCAGCTGGTATATTTTACTCTTTGTTTAAAAAATAAAGTAGAAAATAAGCACTAGTTCATAGAATGGTCTGGTCTTAGTAGAGCCTTTTGGCTTAAACAACCAGATTTTCTAATTTACTGGAATGTTAATACTTACTGAAGTTAGTATCTTACAGTGTGATCTACAGCAAGTTCTTAATGCATTTAATCTAAGTTAGAAATAGACCAGTAAAAACAGTAATAAACATCTTTTCCTCCCCCTCCCCTTTAATTTATTTAAAATTTGGTTAAGTTCAAGTACCACTATAACTAGCATATCACAAGCTACATGCTCTGTGGAATGATGGCTGTAATGAAGTGAAATCAATGCCTCTCTGCCATGTACATTGGCCAAACCAGACAGTCTCTACGTAAAAGAATAAATGAACACAAATAAATGAACACATCAGGAATGGTAACATACAAAAGCCAGTAGGAGAACACTTCAATCTTCCTGGACATTCTAAAACCGATTTAAAGGTAGCCATTCTCGAACAAAACAACTTCAGAACCAGCCTTCAAAGAGAAACTGCAGAACTAAAATTCATCTGCATATTTAACACCATTAATTTGGGCCTGAATAGGGACTGGGAGTGGCTGGCTCACTACAAAAGCAGCTTTGCCTCTCCTGGAATTGACACCTCCTCATCAATTATTGGGAATGAACTACATCCACCCTGATCGAATTGGCCCTGTCAACACTGGTTCTCCACTTGTGAGGTAACTCCCGTCTCTTCATGTGTCTGTATATATTGCCTGCATCTGTAATTTTCACTCCATGCATCTGCAGAAGTGGTTTTTTACCCATGAAAGCTTATGTCTAAATAAATCTGTTAGTCTTTAAGGTGCCACCGGACTCCTTGTTGTTTTTGTGGATACAGACTAACATGGCTACCCCCCGATACTTGAAAGTTTTAGTTAATAAAGCTTAGGGGCAAACAAAATGTGCCAACTTGCATCTATAAACTTTCTCTATCTCCCAAACAGTAACGTAACAGAGATGCTAAAAACCTTTCTATATATGTATTGCTGAAATCCAGACATAATATGAGGTATTTGTATACATAGACACAGACTATCATGATGGGATGGGATGCAAACCAGATAGCACATATGACATAATTGTCAAGAACTGGTGATGGGGGCAAACCATTAGCAGCCATGTAAAATCCCTTAGGAATTGAGGGTTGGAGTGGGGAGAACGGACAGAGTTGTGCCTGCTTGTGACTGAAAGTAAGGTGAAAATAAGAAATCTGAATATGTGAACTTGAGCATGCTACATGGGCATGTAAGATGGTTTTTGGTTTTTTTTAGGCAGAGGGCCCCTATTACTATAACTTTACATTCTCCCCAGATGGGCATCCTTCTCTTGCACTTCTGATGTAAAGGACTACAAATGTTTCAATGAACTGCCACAAAAATCCTCCCCAAAATACCTTAGCAGGGCGAGGAGAAGCTTGTTAATGTCTTAACTTTGGCTAGATTCAGCAAATCCCAAGATGTCAGATGAAAAAGCCACTTACCAGTAGCAAATAGGAACCTTTCTCCAGCATGTGTCTGAAGAATCAATGTCGTCTTTCGTTTGGCTTGGGTAGGTAGCAACAACTACAAATTTATATCCAAGTTCGATAGCCAGCACGTTGCCGCAGAAGTGAGCTGGTGAATGTCCTTCAGGCTCCCGGCAAAAGAACGAAGGGGACATTCAGACATAATGTACTCTATCATTTGTGCCTGGTGACCACAGTCGCATACAACTGTTTGCCTCATTGTCCATTTAAAGAAGGTTTGTCCACATCTCCCATCAGTGGTGAGCTGGAGCCGGTTCTCTCCGGTTTGCTGGAACCGGTTGTTAAATTTAGAAGCCACGCGCGGAACAACCGGTTCTAAAAGGGCTTCTAAATTTAACCGGCCCTAGGCAAGCTTGGGAGAGGGGGCGCAAAAAGCGGAGCGGCAGAGCCTCGGGGGAGGAGGTGGGGCTGCCCAGCTTGCCTCTGCCCCCTCCCCCGAGGCGCCTCCGCTCTGCTTTCCCCCCTCCCTCCCAGGCTTGCCCCGTGCCAAAGAGCTGGCGTGCAGGGCAAGCCTGGGAGAGGGCATGGGGAAGTGGAGCAGTGGAGCCTGGGAGGAGGCAGAGGTGGGGCCGCCCAGCCTGGGAGGGAGGAAAAGTGGAGCAGCGGCGCCTCGGGAGGTGGAGCGGAGGTGAGCTGGGTGGGGTGGGGCCTGGCAGGGAGCTGCTGGTGGGTGCTCTGCTTCTCTCCCCTCTCTCCCAGGCTTGCAAGCGCGTGGGGGTGTGTGGAGGGGAAATGCAGCCTGCCTGGGGGAGGAGGCAGGGATTTGGGGTGGAGTTGGGGTGGGGGTGGGGGCCGAGGAGGGAACCCCTTGTTAAAATTTTGGCAGCTCATCACGGTCTTCCATAAAATGTCCTGATGCAATTCAATCAGCACCAGTCTTTCCGACATAAATCAAAACCTGGTGGTTCCTCAACAGGATCAATGACAAGTTGTTTGTTTTGAGTGGTCGAAATGCTCCATGTGACTCTCCATTGAGTCTCGGCATCAAAGTTGGGTGTAAGGATCTTGATACAGTTCCAAAGAGAGTTGTAGGATTTTTAATCTCGTCTTTGGTGGGTTCTGCAGGTCACGGTGAAGTGGGATCTTTGTATTTGCATTGAAATGATTAAGAAAGCGAGATGTCTGAGCAGGTCTTCTAATCTGTGGAGGCTGGATGTGAGATATGACCAGGAGCCAGTCAACTGGAGTAGATTTGAGTGTCCCCAACACTATGCGCGTTATTGAGTTGAATGTTAAGGAATTTAGTGTGACTGCTATGAGACCACACTGATGCATGATATTCATCTGCAGAGTATACCAAGGCAATTGTTGTGGTTTGTAAGGTCTGTGGACTGGAGCCCCAGGATGTTTCTGCCAATTTTCTGATAAGCGCAACACAAGACCTGACCTTATCATGGGTGTTCTCGAGATGTTGTTGAAAGGTCAAACTCTGGTCCAGTGTAATGCCAAGATATTTTGGATTAGCTTTGTGGCTGATGCTCTCACTGCCGAACTGCACATCAAGTTTGGTATTAACCATTTTATTGTTCAGATGGAAAGCAATTACCTGGGGGGGTGTGTTTGTGTGGTGTTTTTTTTTTTTTGTTTTTGTTTTTTTTTTTTTTTTTTTTTGGTGGATTAGGCCTAAGTTTCCAGCATTGGAAATAATTGGCCATTGTGCTAATATCTTGGGTTAGGGTGCAGCTAATGGTAGGGTGCAGCTAATGGTATAGAGGCTTGTATGCTGAACAGCTATGGCAATATCATCTGCATACATGAATTTCCTTGACTCCATAGATATACCATCGCTGGTATATCTATGGTGTATAGATTAAAAAGTATTGGGGCCAGGACAGAGCTCTGAGGGAACCCCAAGTTAAGAGTTCTTAGTTTCCTGATCTAGCCATTAAGGTGTACCTTAAAGCGGAGGTTCCCAGTCATTGCCACCAAGATGCGTATTGTTTGCTGGCAGTGAATGACACGGGAGACCTTGAAGAGGAGGCCCTGTCTCCCGACAGTGTCGTATGCTGAGAACAGATCAACAAGGGCGATTCCCGTCTTCAACTTACTTGGGAATCCTGCCTTAATGTGGGTGGCAAGCGAAGCTACTTGGTCACAGCAGTTCCTCTTCGTGCGAAATCCTGCTTCCTCTGCTCGGAGGATGTCTTCACTATCAGACAGACAGTGGAGCAGCACCCGTTCCATGAGATTGCTGGTGGTTGAAAGGAGAAAGATGGGGCGGTAGCTGACTGCGTCCTCTCGAGGGTTTCCCAGGCTTCAGTAGGGTAACCACTGTTGCCTGTCGCCAGCTTGTTGGCACTTCTCTGGTTCTATGCATGATAGTAAAAAGCGCTGCCAGCCGTTCCCGTCCCCGTTTTACAGACCTCCCGGTGAACGTAGGAATCAACTGATGCAGAATGTTAATAGTTCATAGTGGAAAGCCATAGTTCTTGCCTTTGTGGTTGTGAAGGTAACACTCTCTGAACCAGTGCAAATGGTTTTCAGTACCTCTGCACTTCAATGAATTTTGCAAGAAATTTGTCAATTAAAGAGCTCAAACAAGTGAATTAAGAGACTTGTATTGAATTATGCAAATAAAAGTCAAGTATGTTCTAGATTGCAAAATCAATTTTACTTTTGTAAGCCCTGTAGCCTGAAGCCTATGAGAGAAGGGAAGTAAGTCAGTGAGCACTCTGCTGGAGAGCAAGGGGAGTTGACTGAGAAAGGCATACCTTGTTTACATATTAAATGCAGATAACTAAATTATACCCCAATGTCCCCAAACTAAGTTTTGTAACTGGGTAATGTACAAAATATCGGCCCCCTTGGGAACAACCTGGACAATGACTGGGTATGGGATCACCCCGATGAAGACTGATGCTTGCTGAGGTTGGGTAAGAGGACCTGTACAGAGCCAAAGTTTTAGGGAGAAGAGACTACATTTTTGGCTTGCTGCTGGGAATACCTCGCTGGGTGATAGAGATTGTCATGGGTATTGTAAGCTACTGATCCCTTTGAACCTTAGAGCTGAGCTGAAAGCTGTAGGTGCCTTACGTGGGCAGAGCTCAGCAGCAGTTTATCGTTTGGCCTGTAGCAAGTAGAATGCAGAGCCCAGCAGTGGTTCTGCTCATTTGGCCAGCAGCAAGCAGAGCAAAGAGGCAGGCGGGTGCACCTCCAGCGGGACTGCAGCAGTCTGAGAAGAGTTGTGTGGGCTAGGTAGGAGCAGAGGAGTTCATAGCATCAGCCTACACTCGCCTGAAGGCTCTGGTGAGGCCTCCCTCTCCCTGCTGCTGAAATCAATATAGCAGGACAGGCAGTAGAGCCCTAGAAGCTGCCAAAGAAACTAGGATCCTCATTTTCCTGGGACTCCTGGAATCACAAACTGAGTGGAGGCTAGGAGGCAGCAAAACTGCATCAGCAACTCACAGTCCAATTGTTTTGGAGCTGTGACTTGTGCGTCTTATGGTAGTAGGTTGTAGAAAGTGTTACATTGCAGTCAAGGCTGTCTATATCCAGGGCAAAAATTCAGGCCAACTGGCTAAGCTGACATTCCCTGTAAGCAGAGGAATGGGAATAAGATCAGGAGATCCTACTTGGCTAACAAGTAGTTCCTCCCTAAGGCAGGCAGGCCCCCTTGCTACCCCTTCCAACAGGAAATTAGCAAAGCTTTCCTCCCAGCACTTGCACGGAAAGTTGAGCACTGTCAGTTCTCCAGTCAGGCTTTCTGACTTATACATTCCTCTTTTTCTCTCATGTCCAAGGTGGCTAGGAAGATAATTCTGGACCAAGCAACAGTAGTGCTCTGGCTCAGATACTCATTTCCTCCAGGCTTTTGGGATCTCATTTATCAATGCTCTTATCCAGACATTCAGCATTTGAGGCTTGCTGCCTGAAACCTGAGCAGTCTTTCACCTGTATGAATGCTGTTCCAAGGGGTGAGTAAACTCCTAGCTCAGATACAGGAAGCCTTCAAATGACTCACAAAATAGCTTGGACAATATGGTGTGTATGAAAGAAACTAAATCCCATATGCCTTAAGGATATAAATGTCAAATTTTAATTCTACTTAACTTCCTCCTGTCTCAGGTCTGTAAAGGTGAAATGTGAAGTATTGACATCTTGTTCCCATTAATACAGAATTGAATTTCTTCTAGTGGTAGAAATAGGAGAAACTTTGATCTTTCTGTCTTTACTCAACCACTTCCTAACAAACTCACTTTTCTTAATTTCTTGGGCAATGGCATGTCTGACTGGGTTGATCTGGCCTGGGACACTTTTTTGTCATCAGTAGGGTGACTAGATAGCAAGTGTTGGAAAAAATGTGCCGTGTGTGTGTGTGTGTGTGTGTGTGTGTGTGTGTGTGTGTGTGTGTGTGTGTGTGGTGTGTGTGGCGAAATAATTTCATACGTATATATGATACAGCCCCTAATATTGGGATGGTCCCAATAATATCTGGACATCTGGTCACCCTAGTCATCAGTCACTTTAACAGTAGGTAGGTAAACAAAGGGTTACTTAAGGATAACCATGTCATCCAAACAATCACTATACTACTGCTGCTTATAACTCGGCATTTTATTAATTAGCCTTGGAAATCTAGCTGGGGCAATCATGTTGTACAAAGGCATGTTTTTAAACTAATATACACCTCATAAGGTCTTCCAACGATTAGTAAAATGTGGACAGCATTGCCATCAGTAAGTAAATGGCATAAAGTTCCAAGGATTTCACTGAATCCAGTTGCTGCACATGAGTGAATTACTTGCCATCCGCTTGACTTAGGAGTGGGGATAAAAGCTAACTGACGCTCCATTTCTTATAGCCTGGGGAAGGCAAACCAAAGATGTCCGAGAGCTGCCACCTGTAAATCCTATTGGCAATTTAGTTGGGGTCAGTCATGCTGGACTGTTGCTTCTTCCAATGTGTATGGATTATGGTAATAAGAGTGCTTATTTGCTTGCTCTCAGAAAGCAACTTGTATCTTCTTAGTACAGTAACTCCTCATTTAACATTGTAGCTATGTTCCTGAAAAATGCGACTTTAAGCAAAATGATGTTAAGCGAAGCCTGTCTCCCCATAAGAATTAATGTAAATAGGGGGTGTTAGGTTCCAGGGAAATTTCTTTTTTTGCCAGACAAAAGGCATTATATACATTTTAAACAAGCAATTTAATACAGGTATTAAAAAGGCTGGCAGCCCCCTATCAGCTCCACTATGCCCCCCGGTGGACCCTGCGGATCAGCGCCTTCCCCCTGCTCCTCCTGCCTGTGGCAATCAGCTGGTTTGTGGCATTCGGGAGGCTGGGGGGAGGAGCGAGAACGTGGCGCACAACCTCCCCCCTCCCTCTCCTGCCCACAGCAATCAGCTGGTTTGCGGCATTCAGGAGGCTGGAGAGAGAGGGAGGGAGGCTGCACGCTGCATCCTCGCTCCTCCCCCCCAGCCTCCTGAACGCTGCAAACCAGCTGATTGCCACGGGCAGGAGGTGGGAGGAGCAGGGGGAAGGTGCTGATGCGCAGGGTCCACCGGGAGGCACATGGGGGCTGGCATAGGGGGGCTGCCAGCCGTGTACAAAGCAGGTGGCCAAACGACGTTAAAGGGGAGCATTGCACAACTTTAAACAAGCATGTTCTGTAATGAAGCAGGGACGTAAGATCGAAACAATGTTAAGTGGGAGGACGTTAAGTGGGGAGTTACTCTGTGGACCTTGCCATGGTTTTTCATGCTTTTTTTTATTCATAGTAATCCAGTTGCGAGGTAACAGCTAAGGTTCACATTATCCAGCTACTTTAGAACATGGCTGCCCACTTAAGTGACGCATCATACAGGGAGCACATGACATTTGCGCATGATAACCTGCACTTGCTTTGAATCATTCTTCAGTTGAATATCAAAGGGGTAGCCATGTCAGTCCGGATTTGCAAGAGCGACAGAGTCTTGTAGCATCTTATAGTATCTTATAATATCTGGTAGTCTGTAAGGTGACTCTTTGTCGCTCTTCAGTTGAAGTCAAAGGAGTGTTCTAGCTTTAACATTCAGGGCATGTGACAAGGTGAAGCCAGACTTTTCTCTGGAGGTGGCTGGGGGAGGAGGAGTAAGTGGGGTTATGGGTGTTTAATTTATGCTCCATTGGAAGCTGTTGACAGCTAAGTGCTTTGAATAGGAGAAGCAAAAACTTGAATGTGAACCTTATATGGCTTTTAATGCATAGACAGCCTAGAATTCTGACCTAGAGGCTGGCTAAACTGGAAATGGTAAGTGGTGAAATCAAGTTGGTGTGACTTACTGCAAAGCACAATAAGCAACATTTATTTTGATGTTTAACTTTTAGAAAATTCTTCTCCTTGGACCTAGCTGCTTAAAGTAATTGAAAAAGATACTAATGCAACTATTTGCCTATTAAAATATAAATTCTAATTATCCTTGGGTAGCACAGCAGAGGATTTTTTAGTAACTTCAGGTAATCTAGAAATGGTCCTATTAGACCTTATAACTTTTTTTAGATCTAACATTTTTTTTAGACCTTCTGTATAAAGTCTGCATGTAGTGCATACCACAAAACTTCAGTTCCTCTAGTTCCCCAGGGTACTCTTCTTCATTCAGGGTTTTATCCCCTTGAACTGAGAGGGAACCACATTCAACTAGCAAACATTAAGACACGATTCCAGAAGGCTGAATTTCTTCTAGGCCAATTCATGTGGTTGAGACACAAACACAACCTCCACCTGGCATTGTGTTGAGTGATCGATACCCAGCTACTTTCTTTTAAAGAGTCCACTTGAATTTTAGCCCTTGGAAGACTTCAGACAGGCTGTCAACATTCACTCAACTAGCAGTATGGAGAATCTCTGTTCTAGGGCTAGAGCAGTGTTGTCAGGCAGCTTCATGCTGTCACACGAATTGGGCTATTCCTTCAGAACTGCTCTCTAGCCGTAGGCGCCGACTCGGTGGGTGCTCCGGGGCTGGAGAACCCACGGGGAAAAAAGCTCCCCGCCAGCCCCGGGGCCCGTGCCCAGCTCACCACCTCACCGGGAGACGTTGCGGGGCCCCGCCCCTGATGCTGGGCAACGTTGTATGGGTGTCGGGGGCGGGGCCCTGCGGTGTCGGGGGCGGGGCCCTGTGGTGCCACAAGTTGGCACCTGTGCTCTCTACAACTTTGATTAAATACTATCTCTTTATTTAGGTAGCTGGTCGTCTTGCCCTGGGTTGTGATAGATAGTACTATACCATACTTGACAGACTCTCATTTTGGGGAGTGACTAAAATAGTGGGGGTTTTTTGTTTTTTCCCCTCCAATGACATGTTGTGTTCAGGGGCTAGTGTGCTATTATTCCATGGTCATGGAATAAGCTTCAGAATTCACTACTTGCTTCAGAACTTTTCATTAATTTTTTTCCTGAGCAGTGTAACTGATGCATTGTCTTCCAGAGTTTAGAGTCTGCAGCTATCCCATTATACCCTTTTTTATGTTCATCATGAAAGATGAAAACTGGAGTATCAACACTATTGCACTACGTATCACTTTACCTGAATGTTTCTGCTAAAATGTTTCTCAAAATGTCAAGCAACCTACTACACCTGCTTGGATGATAAAAGCCTCAATTGTCTTACCCATTTGTAAAAACCTCCAGCCTCCTCTTTCAACTTTTGATGCAGTTATGCTAGCATCTTGTGTTCACAATGTATAAAACAGAATTTTATGTCAAAATAAACAGGAACTGCTGCACTGATGTCATCTTCCTATTTAATCAATGAAAACTTAAATTTCTAATTTAAGAGAGGTTCCAGCAAATCTTCAATCTTTTGCGTCAAAATACAGCAAGATTGCTGGATTCAGTGGCAAAAGTTAGTTTTCCCCTCACTATGGAATACTCAAAACCTTGTCTAGTTGTGATCTTTCTGGAGCGATAACCATTTCTAAATTGGTGATTTTTGATACTGACTGGTTAAACTTTTGTACTGGCCATATCTTTTTAAAGGTCACAGTGGGACATCCTATGGATCCTACTCTTTAATTCATACCACATAAAGGATACATTAGCAAGAAGTCTTATTCCATATTGCATTTTCGAGTAATTAGAAACTCTGCCCCAGCTTACTTGACTTGTCTTTTTCAGCTAAGAGTCAAATAGACTCTTGGTGAGTTGTTAGATTTATCCATAGTGCTAAATAGTAATACTGCATTTATTTTATTCCATTATATTGTAAATTAAAGTTAATCCAGACTCCAAAGACTTGATGTCTTTCTAAAAGATATGCTGAAGTTCAACCCCACAAGTTCTGCTAGTTGCAATAATTAGTGGGTGAAGTTCTGTGGTCTGCTGTACACAAGAGGTCAGTAAATGATTGCCTTCATCCAGTGTTTCCCAAACTTGGGATGCCGCTTGTTCAGGGAAACCCCCTGGCGCGCCTGGCCGGTGTGTTTACCTGGCGCATCCGTAGGCTCGGCCGATCGCGGCTCCCACTGGCCACGGTTTGCTGTGCCCAGCCAATGGGGTCTGTGGGAAGTGGCGGCCAGTACGTCCCTCAGCCCGCATCGCGGCCCTCTTTGGTTGGGCACAGCGAACCGCGGCAGTGGGAGCCGCAATTGGCTGAACCTGCAGACGCGGCAGGTAAACACACCGGCCGGGCGCACCAAGGGCTTTCCCTGAACAAGCGGCATCCCAAGTTTGGGAAACACTGCCTTAATCTATGAAATTGCATTAACTCAAGCCAGTGTGTTTCGCCAAACTCTATACTGCTATGCTGATAGTATACATTACTATTGGATTACATAGTGGTCTATACTGTGGGTTTGGGGGGTAGGGGTATATAATTCAAGAAAGGGGATTCCACACTAGAATGTGGTAATGCCAAGAGTTTCAGGGACATGACCTGATGCTAACTGGCTTAACACCCATTGTTTGTGGTGCAAAACATACTATGCAATTGTAATCTGTTTTTCTAACGATAAAGTAGAAATTCGAGTACTATGAATGTGTTCGCATTAGACAGCTAAGGCCACAATTCTGCCTTGATTTCCAAATCTAATGGCATAGTTTCAAGCTTATGACTTGGAAAATGAAAAAAAAAAAATTTTTCTGGGAGTCATGAATACCTTGTACTACTTGAATGACATTCTCTAGGCTCTCCTTCCTTGCCTGCAACCTGGTGGTGTTGGTGCCGCCTGTGCTGTTTGTATGTATTCTCCTTAAGTCTCTTTTATGCAAAGTCTTAAACTTGTCAGTGAAGAGGAGACTTGTAGCAGGCAGCAGCTCCCACCTGTTGAGCATATGTTATCAAACAAGAGTGCAAGAAGTGTCCCTGCAGTCACTTCATCTTCACTGAGGAGCTCTGCCATGTGAGTGGGAGTTGAGCATCTATTCAGACATCCTTCACACTTTGTAGGGCCTCAGACAGAGGAGAGATCCTTGTTGGTGCTCTCCTTCCCAGAGGGGACCTTAGACAATGCCACCGATCTGGCTTTTGTTAAAGACATAGGGACCCCTTCTCCTGATGGAGGCTCTCTAAAGGCCCTCTTCCTCATCCAAAAAGAAAAACAAGTAGTACTGACTGACCTTGGATAGGATGAGAAGCAAGAGAGGAGTGTTTGGGGAATTTTGTGATAAGTAGAAGACTGAGGAATGGGAAGAACCAGGTGATTGGGGCAGGAAGAGAGAGTTGAGAAGAGGTTAGGATAGATCAAGTATCCCAACAAACTTGACAATATTCAAGGGAAAAATCAATAGGGAAAGATTTGCTTTAAACAAGCTGAAAAGACCATTAGAAATGTCCTTCAAGGCAAAAATGACTCTCGGTAATTTTTTCTGAGTTTAAACACAACATTTTTAAGATAGTAGAAAACATTCCAAGAAATGGAGAGTGGAAAAACAAAGAGAGACAAAAAAGCTATCCGCTCCTATGTGAGCAAAAAGACAGCTGTCTCACGAGCACCAAAACTTTAGCCTTCTTTCTCCATTAATGAACCACTGGTTAAAAGAGATGGGGGTAGAATATTTGTTTGAAAATAGAGGAAAACAAAGTGCTTGTGCCTGATCTTTGCCTATGCCTCCCAACACGTACATAAAAACTAATGGCTGGCATTGGTTTCTACATAAAAACTAATGGCTGGCATTGGTTTCTTTTCCTATAAAGCTAACAAAGGCAATTTCCATTAGCACAGAAACTATAAATCACTGCTTAATGTGACTCGGTACTCATTGTGTAGTTACAGTATTATGATGCAGTAACACCAGTACAACAGTACTAGAAAGTACAGCATTTTAAGTTCACTCAATACCATATCTTTAATACTACCGTATGCCTTGGCTCCTAGCCAAGTCCATTGTGTCCATCAACTTGGGTGCTGGCTCTTGCCTCTCTAAACTTCATCCCTTGCAAAAGAGAGGGTATAGGAAACACTGGCTTCTGAATGAGTGGCTACAGGAGGGGTAGGGAAAGTAGCCAGGGGTCTCAAGATGCAATATTGAAAATCAAGGCCAGCCCTAATGGGGAGAATCTAGGAGAGAGAGAGAGAGATTTTAGAACAGAGATGTCATGCATGGTTGGTTGGTCAGACCTATCAGTTCAAAAAGGAGTCTATTTTAATTTCATCCTACCCTAGTTATATTCTCTGTACTACATTTAATTCTTTCCCTTCCTTCATCTTCACAGCCTTCAAATGTGATAACTTATGTTGCCCATATATCCTTGGCAGATTTGATATCTATCTCATAATTTGAAAATCATTGAATGTATAAATGTACAACTCTGAATTAGGGGAAATAGAGAAAATCAACTTGTTCTAGTCTCTGGTTCCTTCATAATATTATTCAGCTCTTAGGGGATGTCTACGCTGTGTTAGTAAGCATACCTAAACTAGTTGTAATCTAGCACAGTGAAGATGCAGCGATTTGGACTGTGCCACAGCGTAGCAACCCAAGTGCATACCCACAGTAGTGGTGGATCTGTATTGATGCAGCTAACTTGCATTAAAGCTACACTGCCATGTCTTCTCTAGTGTTGGTAACAGTAGGTAGATGAAAGTTAGCAAGGGTATGTACACACTAAATGGATACAAAAATTAGCTGATATAATTATAATGTGGGGATCATCACTGATGTGTTTCTAGTGGAGTCTGTTGTATTAACTTGGATGGAATAAAAGTCAATGGTGGTAACATAATCCAGTCACTATCCAACATTTACCTTAGACCTTAGTCCATCCCATGTTTTGCTGCACATTGGGCTACCCACATTTGCCATCCTTGCCTGTCAGCTGTCCTCTCTAAATCTTCCCATTTCATGTTGAGGTGCTTGATATTGTTCAGAACTGTTTGTTTCCATGTTATTCACGTCTTCCTTTTTCTTGGGTTTTTGGGCTTCCATTCAAGGGCGGTATTTGATAAGCGTTCTTTTTCCATGCTCAGCACATGTCCCAGCCACTGATGTTGTATTTTGTAGATTATTTGTGATAGGGTGCCTTGTCCAGTAATTTTTCTGACTTCATTTGTTCTTCCTATTTCTGTTCCCAATTTTCTTTTCAGACATTTGTGATGAAATGCATCCAGCTTTTGCGTATCTTTCTTGGTAAGTTGCCATGTCTCACTGCTATATGTTGTGATGGCAATAACAATTACTTTGTACATGTTTAGATTTGGCTGGAGGGAGATGCATTTGGAAGACTCAAAAATAGCTTTTTGCCTTCCCGATTCTTCTTCTTATTTCCTCGGAACTAGTACCAGCTTGGCTGATGGTACTTCCAAGATACGTAAAATTGTCCACCTTCTCCAGTTTCTCTTCAGTTTTGATTTTTGTCCCTGTAGTCCCCATTAACATGACTTTACATTTCTTTGCATTGTATCTCAAACCTATCTTCTCCATTACTTCTTTTATTTGGTTTGTGCGTTTTTGTAGTCCGTTGGCATCTTCATTGATAAGAGTAATGCCATCAGCAAAGTCTAGATCAAATAGCCTTGAATTGTTCCATTTTAGGCCATATATATCACTGTAACATTGTTTTAATCCATAGTCGATGACTAGCATAAACAAAAAAAGGAGACCGGATGCACCCCTGCCTTACACCTGTCTCAGCCCTGGTCTACACTACGAGTTTAGGTCGAATTTATTAGCGTTATTTCGATTGATCCGTGCACCCGTCCACACGACGAAGCCCTTAACATCGACTTCTAGGGCTCTTAAAATCGATCTCGCCACTCCACCCCCAACGAGGGGATTAGCGCTTAAAGCGATATTGCCGAATCGATGTAGGCTTAGTGAGGACGCAATTCGACGGTATTGGCCTCCTGGATCTATCCCACAGTGCAACATTTGACCGCTCTGGACAGCAGTCTGAGCTCCAATGCTCCGCCCAGGTAGACAGGAAAAGCCCCGCGAACTTTTGAATTTCATTTCCTGTTTGGCCAGCGTGGTGAGCTGCAGGTGAGCGCAGATCTCATCAGCAGAGGTGACCATGATGGAGTCCCAGAACCGAAGACGAGCTCCAGCATGGACCGAGCGTGAGGTACGCGATCTGATCGCTGTATGGGGAGACGAAACCGTGCTAGCAGAGCTACGGTCCAAAAGAAGAAATGCCAATACATATGCCAAAGTCTCCAAGGGCATGCAGGACAGAGGCTACAACAGGGACGCGCAACAGTGCCGCGTGAAAATTAAGGAGCTCAGGCAAGCCTACCAAAAAACCAGAGATGCAAACAGCCGCTCTGGGTCAGAGCCCCAGACATGCCGCTTCTATGATGAGCTGCATGCCATTCTAGGGGGTGCACCCAGCACTGACCCACCCATGTGGTATGACTCCGTATGTGGATCATCAGAAACCACAGAGGAGCATGATGATGATAATGATGCTGAAAATAGCGCCCAGACACAGCAAGGAAGCGGAGAAGCCCTTTTCCCCGACAGCCAGGAACTCTTTGTCACCCTGGAGCCAGTACCCTACGAACCCACCCAAGGCGTGCTCGATGCAGGAGAAGGGACCTCTGGTGAGTGTACCTCTGTTAATTAATACATGTTTTATAAGCAAGCGTGTTTAATGATTAATTCGCGGCCAGTACAGCTACAGCTACTGGAAAAGTCTGTTAACATGTTCGGGGATGGAGCAGAAATCCTCCGGGGACATCTCCAGAAAGATCTCCTGGATGTACTCCCAAAGCCTGTGCAAAAGGTTTCTGGGGAGGGCAGCCTTATCCTGTGCTCCGTGGTAACACACTCTACCACGCCAGGCCAGTAGCACGTAGTCTGGAATCATTGCTTTGCAAAGCATGGCGGCATATGGTCCCGGTGTTTGCTGGCATTCAAGCAACATCCGTTCTTTATCTGTCTGTGTTATCCTCAGAAGAGTGATATCATTCATGGTCACCTGGTTGAAATAGGGGAATTTTATTAAGGGGGTATTCAGAGGGGCTCCGTCCCTGCTGGGCTGTTTGCCTGTGGCTGAACGGCAATCTTCCCCGCTGTGACCCACGCGGTGGGGGGAGGGGGAACAGCGAACATCTTGGATGTGTGTCTGTGAGTGTGTGTGTGGGGGGTGTCGATTAGGTTCGCGCTGCACGTTAACCCGAAAACTGCCGCCCCTCCCTTTTCAATTGCCAACCAGTTTTAAATTGCCAGCCCAAAGGCTGTTTGTTATGGGAAATGAGGGGGTTGCTGTTTGAAAACATTCCCACATGTTATGAAGGTTAAAGAAGCCTATAGACTGTGGCTCACCATGGCTGCCTGCAAGCCGAATTCTGTTGCCCGCCGGACCTGCTTGTGTGATCTCTCACACCAAACCGGCAGACCCTCAATATAACAGGCAAAGTGCAACCTTGGACCAAATGCACATGTGATATGTAATGTTTGGAGCATTGTTCTCTAATATGTGTCTTTTAAACTACTCCTCTCCCGTTTGTTTCCTCCCGCAGCTGCAAATGTTTCAACGCCACCCCTTCCATCACCATCCCAGAGGCTAGCAAAGATTAGAAGTAAAAAAAAAAAAGGAATCGAGACGATATGTTCTCAGAACTCATGGAATCCTCCCACACTGAAGCTGCCCAGCAGAATGCGTGGAGGCAGACACTGTCGGAGTCCAGGAAGGCAGATTTTGATCGTGCGGACAGGTGGCGTGATGAAGAGAGTAGGTGGCGTCAGCGTGCAGAGAGAAGGCAGGATGCAATTCTGAGGCTACTGGAGGATCAAACGGAAATCCTCCGGCTTATGGCTGAGGAAAGGCGTAGGGTTCAGGAAAGGCCGCCTGAGCCCAGACCGCCGCTACAGCCCCTGTGTAACCAACAGCCCTCCTTCCCGAGTCCCATAACCTCATCCCCGAGACGCCCAAGAATGCGTTTGGGCGGCCTCCGTGCACCCAACCACTCAAGTCAAGAGAACAGTCCAAGCAAGAAAGGGCTGGCATTCAATAAGTTTTAAAGTGCTGTGTGTCCTTGTCCTTCCCTCATCCCCTCCTCCACCACCCATCCTGGTGCTTCCCTTCCTCCACCAGCTATCCCGGGAGACTGTGGCAGTTAGCCCCATAGTTCCCCCTCTTTGTTTTACGAATTAATAAAGAATGCATGATTTTTAAGCAACAATGACTTTATTTCCTCTGTGAGCGGTGATCACGGGGGGGAGGGCAGGGGGGTTTGGGTAAAGGGAAGAAGAGTGAATGAAGGGGCGGGGCTTTTCATTAATGGGGAAAAACAGAACTTTCACACAGCATCCTGGCCATTCATGAAACTGGTTTTCAAAGCTTCCCTGATGCGCAACGCACCCTGCTGTACTCTTGTAATAGCCCTGGTGTCTGGCTGCGCATAACCAGCGGCCAGGCGATTTGCCTCAACCTCCCACCCCGCCATAAACGTCTCCCCCTTACTCTCACAGATATTGTGGAGCGCACAGCAAGCAGTAATAATAATGGGAATATTGTTTTCGCTGAGATCTAACCTAGTCAATAAACTTCGCCAGCGAGCTTTTAAACGCCCAAATGCACATTCCACCACCATTCTGCACTTGCTCAGCCTATAGTTGAAAAGGTCCTGACTACTGTCCAGGCTACCTGTGTATGGCTTCATGAGCCATGGCATTAAGGGGTAGGCTGGGTCCCCAAGGATAACTATAGGCATCTCAACATCCCCAACGGTTATTTTCTGGTCTGGGAAGAAAGTCCCTTGCTGCAGCAGCCGAAACAGACCAGAGTTCCTGAAGATGCGAGCGTCATGTACCTTTCCCAGCCATCCCACGTTGATGTTGGTGAAACGTCTCTTGTGATCCACCAGTGCTTGCAGCACTATTGAAAAGTAACCCTTTCGGTTTATGTACTCGCTGGCTTGGTGGTCCGGTGCCAAGATAGGGATATGGGTTCCATCTATCGCCCCACCACAGTTCGGGAACCCCATTGCTGCAAAGCCATCCAGTATGAGCTGCACATTTCCCAGACTCACAACCCTTGGTACCAGCAGCTTGGTGATCGCCCTGGCTACTTCCATCACAACAGCCCCCACTGTAGATTTTCCCACTCCGAATTGATTCGTGACTGACCGGTAGCTGTCTGGCGTTGCAAGCTTCCACAGGGCTATTGCCCGTCGCTTCTGTACTGTGAGGGCTGCTCTCATCTTGGTGTTCTTGCGCTTCAGGGCAGGGGAAAGCAACTCACAAAGTTCCATGAAAGTGCCCTTACGCATGCGAAAGTTTCGCAGCCACTGGGATTCATCCCAGACCTGCAGCACTATGTGGTCCCACCAGTCTGTGCTTGTTTCCCGGGCCCAGAATCGGCGTTCCACTGTATCAACAAGCCCCATTAACACCATGATGTCCACCTTGCGGGGGGGCCTTTTTTGAGAGAGGTCTGTGTCCATGTCCTCATCACTGTCCTCAGGGCGCTGCTGTCGCCTCCTCGCCTGCTGTAGCTCTAGCAGCTCCTGGTTCTCGTTCTCCATATACTCCTGGACAATGCGCATGGTGTTCATAACGGCGAGAACAGCCGCGGTGATCTGATCGTGCTCCATGCTTTCCCTGGTATGCTGTTTGCAGGACAGCAGAGTGGCAGCAGAAGCGGCGGGTGGATAACAATGGAGTCAGCAATATGGCGCCCATATGAAAAAAGGCGCGAAAGGATTTTTTGCTCCCCCCTCAGTTGCTTTCACAGAGGGGGGGGGGGGAAGCAAGGGTTAGGCTCATTTCGTTCTAGCAGCAGATGGTACAATATGCGGTGAGGAAGGGTTAGGCGCCTTCCCTTCTAGCAGCAGATGGTACAATATGCTTGATATCCATCATCATCTCCTGGCCCCCTCAAGGATTGAACTCGCAACCCCGGGTTTAGCAGGCCAACGCTCAGACCGCTGAGCTATCCCTCCGCCCGTGTTCCAGGCAGTACTGAATCTCCCTTAAACAAAACGTAAAAAAGAGAATGACCAGAGTCACTCTAGTCATTCCCATTTATGTCCAAGCGCCCCCGGCCAGCCACACCATAGGCCGCCGGCCAGGAGCACACGAATTTCAATCATATTGTACGATCTGCAGCTAGAAGGCAAGGAGCTTCTGCTGTATGGTCCCGCGACCACGACCATTTATGGCATATTGCACCATCTGCAGCTAGAAGGCAAGGAGCTTCTGCTGTGTAGTCCCGCGACTACCAGCCTCAGGCGGAATGGCCCCCTCAAGGATTGAACTCGCAACCCCGGGTTTAGCGGGCCAACGCTCAGAACGCTGAGCTATCCCTCTGCCCGTATTATAGCGTGACTGAATCCCCACTAGACCTAATGTCCAGGCGTACGCTGGAGATGTACGGTAATTGTGAGCTGAGCAGGCTTCCGTAGCAAACACGGAAACCCCGGAAAAAAGGCGCGAAAAAGATTGCTTTCACGGAGGGAGGGAGGGACGTTTGATGGCTTGACGACATGTACCCAGAACCACCAGCGACAATGTTTTCTGCCCCATCAGGCTTTGGGATCGCAACCCAGAATTCCAATGGGCGGCGGAGACTGCGGGAACTGTGGGATAGCTACCTGCAATGCAACGCTCCGAAAGTCGGCGCTAGCTTCACTACTGTGAACACAGTCCGTCGACCTCATGGTGTTAATGCTCTTTAGTGGGGACACACACAATCGATTCCATAAATTCAGGTTTTAAAATATCGACTTCTATAATTTCGACCTAATTCTGTAGTGTAGACGTACCCTTCGGGTGACCAGATGTCCTGATTTTATAGGGATGGTCTCAATTTTTGGGTATTTTTCTTATATAGGCTATTACCTGTGACGGGTTGGGATCACAGAAACTCCCTTGGTGCTGCCGCCTGGTGTGCCAAGGCTACTTCTGCCTCTGCTTCCCTGCCCTTTCCAGCTTGGGACTCCAGAATCCTGTCTGTTTTGAGCCAGATCCGCTGATCTGCTGCAAACACAGACCCAGGTCTGAACCATGTCCCCTAAAAACCGTAAGGCTCCTGGAAGCGCTCTTGCCTTTGACACCCAGGTGCCCAACTCCCAATGAGGTTCAAACCCTTAATAAATCCGTTTTACCCTGTATAAAGCTTATACAGGGTAAACTCATAAATAGTTCACCTTCTATTTCAAAGATAGAAAGATATGCACAGCTGTTCCGGCCCCCCCCCCCCCCCCCCCCCCCCCCCCCCCCCGCCGCCCCCGGTACCAACTCGTACTCCAGGTAACTTAAGTAAAAAGTGATTTTAATAAGTACAGAAAGTAGGATTTAAGTGATTCCAAGTAGTGACAGACAGAACAAAGTGAATTACTAAGTAAAATAAAATAAAACACGCACGTCTATGACTAATCAAACTTAACACAGATAAAAGCCTCACCAGATTTAAGTCTTTTCCTTTTACAGGCTGTAGAACTAGCCTGGGTCCAGCAATCGCTCACATCCCCTATTGTCTTTGTCCTTTGTTCAGTCTCTCTCAGGTATGTCCTTGGGGGGTGGAGAGCCTCTCTCTTTATCCTGCTGAAGACAACATGGGGGGGGTCTTCCAAGGGCTTTTATAGCCTTTCCCCCACTCCCTGTGTAGCATCATCTTACCCTGGAGTTTTGGGATCACATGGGCAAGTCACCTGTCCATGCACCCTAACCAGTCCAGCAAGTTGCATTCCTGACCAGGCCCAGATGTGGATTGGGATCTGCACCTCCTATTGTCTGTGTAAGGGTTTCTTGATTGGTCTCTTTACATGCACATACCTTTCTCAAGACATGATTCCAGGCTCTTACAAAGGCTATGTACAAAACCAGCAAATATAAAACCAATATTCATAACTCCAACTACAACAATGATACATGCATACAAACAGGAGGAATAGATTCAGTAGGTCATAACTTTCACAGAGATATGTTACATGGCACATGTAGCATAAAACATATTCCAGTTACATCATTGTATACATTTATAAGCCTCTCCCCATAAAGCTTTATGGGGTACACCATCACATACCCCCCACCCCCGTCCCGATTTTTCACACTTGCTGTCTGGTCACCCTAACCTGTC
Source organism: Macrochelys suwanniensis (assembly GCA_033296515.1). NCBI lineage: Eukaryota > Metazoa > Chordata > Testudines > Chelydridae > Macrochelys > Macrochelys suwanniensis. The sequence continues at coordinate 84,308,626 of CM065779.1, forward strand.
TTGATGCTGAATTGCTTACTCAATCCATTTTCCATTTTAATGCAGCATTTTGAGTGGGCATAGAATGACTTCATAATATTGATTACTTTTCTTGGAATTCCATATTGTTTGACAATTTTCCACATTGTTTCTCTGTTTACACTATCAAATGCCTTTTGAAAGTCCACAAAATTAATGGCAAGGCTGCCTTGGAATTCAGTTGTGTTCTCAGTAATCCGTCTCAGGGTGTGCACAAATGCTATTTTCAATCTCCCTTGTGTAAATCCAGATTGTTCACATAGGATAGTATCCATCTTTCCTTTTCATTCTGTTCAGGAGGACTGCTGCTAGTACTTTTTCTGTGACAGATAGAAGTGTTACACCCCTCCAATTTGAACAATTATTTAGATCACCTTTCTTTGGTAACTTGATTATGATTCTGAGGGTCCATTCTCCTCCGGCACTTTCTCCTCTGTCCATATTTTGTTGCCCAACAAACAGATGACTGATTTCATGTCTTTGCCTCCACGTTAAAGCGTCTCAGGATGAATGCCGTCCAACCCAGGTTCCTTGTTGTTTTTCAGCTTCTGCAATGCATTTTTTACTACTTCCATTTTTGCCTCAGATACATCTATATCTAGATCTAATGGTTTATCATTGTTAAATTCCAGTCTTGTAATTGGTTCTGGTTGACCTAGCACTTCTCTGAAGTGTTCCACCCATCTATTTTCTTGTTCCTCCTGTGTTTTCAAAATTTCTCCTTGTTTCTCTTTCACTGGGACACTTCTGAATTTTGATCCATATCCTGTTTCAGGATCATGTAGACTGTTGTTGTATTTATTTACCCTGCTTCTTCAGCTTCACTAGCCTTACTTTCTATCAAATTTCGCTTTTCTTCTTTACTGCTTTGTCAAGGTTCCTGTAGGTTTGTTTTATTTCTTCAGTCGCATGTTGTAGTACTAGAGCCTTTTGGGTTTTTTTGTCTATAATTTTTCCATGTTTCTTCTGAGATCCACTGTTCTTTATTGCTTCCTCTTTCTACCAATTATCTTTTCAGCTGCTTCTAACTCCCAGGATTTTTAGGGGCCTCAGACCTGTTCTTGACCTCTATCTGGTATTTTTTTTGTATCCTGCAATCTTGTAGTTTCTATATATTGAATAATCTGAGTCTGTTCTTTCTTTTGGAGTGCTTTAAACTTCAATTTGATGTTTGTTTTCAGCAAGTAGTGATCGCTCCCTATATCTGCTCCTCTGAATACTCGTGTCCAACGCTGATGTTCCACCTCTGACTAACACAGATATAGTCTATCTCATTTTGTGTATGGCCATCTGGTGAAATCCACGTCTTTTTGTGTGTTGGAAGAAAGAATTGCAGATGCTAAGATTGTTTTCGGCACAAAATTCAAGAAGTCTTGTGCTGTTGTCTGTCATTGTTCCACTTGTATGTGGGCCGATGACTGACTGTTTCCCAACCTCTTCTTTCATTTCCAATCTGGGTGTTAAAATCTCCCATAACCAGGAGGTAAACATTGTGGTATAACATTGTTTTTTCTCCAGATGTTTTTATACCTTGATCTTTCTATCTAACTTCACAAAGTCCTAGTATGTCAATTTTATATCTATCCATTTCTTTGATTACCTGTGCTAATTTTCCTGCACTATGTAGAGTTCATATATTCCAGGTAGCTATGGATGTACTCTTTTTTTTTTTTTTTTTTTTTTTTTTTTTTTGCTGTCAGAATTTGGACCATCAAGTGAGTGACTTCCTGATGGATTTGGTCATCCATTGTCATATGCGCATCTGAATGCTTTCCATCCTCAGGCTGTGATTTTTGGTTTATGTGGTTTATGTAAGTAGTTTCTGTAGATAGAACTTTTTTTTTTATGTTGACGGGAAGCCACCCCATTGACCAACCCTTCTCCTTTTTGATCCAGGCTTGGGACCGGCACTGGCAGAGTTCTATCCAACATTAAACAGTGTTTAAACAAGGTCTGGGGTTTGATCTATAGAGATCTTAGCCTGCTTAGTACCATGGCACAAACACCACTAAAAATCCTTTTACCCTTTCATTAAAGTACAGAAAAGAAGGAAAAACAAAGCATTTTAAATGTTACATATTGAAGTATTTCATTTTAACCTTTCTTGTTCCCTTTCCCTCTAGAGACTTCTTAGAAAGTCTTAGATAGTATCAAAGATGGTGGTAACTGTCCTTTTGGGGGTTGGGGTGAGGGAAGTTAGTTGAGATGAGCTGGAGCTGTTACAGTCCAATCCCATTTCATCTCAGGTGATGGTTGGGATTCAGCTGGAGCTAGTAGGGTTGGTGATGTCATGTGGATTCTTCTCTGGCCCAGTCTGGTCAGGACATCTTTAATATCAAAATGACACAGACCCAGGGTCCCAGGAAATGGTGGAGGTTACAGCCATGATGATGAAGCTCACTCCAGTAGCTTCAGTCTCTTCCCCCACACCCAAAGTCTAAGGACCCACACTTTCTTATTTACCAAGCATGATCTTAACACAGTGCTTGTCATAGGTATTTTTGTTTAGATTAATTTAATGTGTCTCCTTTTCATACTTTTTCCCTTCAACATTTGTTGTGACATCTTATGAACTTTTGCATACTTTTTACAGTTGAGCTCACAATTCTAGTAAATTTGTAGGCTCATTTCTCATAACAGGTCCTGCAGGACTGATAAATGGCACCATGCTATTTACTGCTTTTATCAGTGACCTGGAAGAAAGCATAAAATTATTACTGATTTTAGTTTATTGGTAACAAAGATTGGGGAAGAGGTAAATAATGAAAAGACCATGTCACTGATACCAAGCAATCTAGATTGCTCTGTAAGCTGGGCACAAGGAAACAGTATGTATTATAATGTGGCCAAAATATGAAGTCATACACTTGAGAACAAATAAATCAGGCCATGCTTACAGGATGGGGGACTCTATCCTGGGAAGCAGTGACCTTCTTTAAAAAAAAAAAAAAAAAAAAAGTGACCGACCTGAGGTCAAGGTGAATAATCAGCTGAACATGAGCCCCTGATGCAACACTGTGGCCGAAGGACTAAAGTGGTCCTGGGATGGATAAACGGGAATCGTGAGTAGGAGTAGAGAAATTATATTTAAGGCTGCGAGTTTGTCATGGATTCCATGACTTTCTGAGACCTCCGTGACTTCTGCAGTGGCTGGTGCTGGGGCAGTGTCGGCACCCCGCGCGGCCCACCCGTACCAGCAGCAGAGTTTGGGTGTGGGAGGGGGCGGGGGTGTAGGGATATTAAAGAAGGTACTGGCAGTGATTCCCCAAGTGAAAGTAACTCCCCATAATTTGTCCCCCACAATTTAAACCTCATAGCATTACCAAGTAAAAAGATCTCTTGGGTCTCCTGTTAAAACTTACAAGCTACTGTCTGTGTAAACCATTGATTGTATCTGTTCTCAGAAAGATACTGTATTGCTATGAGAAACTTGCAAACAAGTTATTTGACTTTGTTCTTTATGCATGCTTTGTACCTAGAAACAGCATAGAAAGACCCCCACTCTCAAAGGGCAGGGAGTCTCAAATAAATTAGTACACACCCTGAAAGTGGTGGAGACAGTATGTCTGATGATGAATGCTTGGTGTACATGAATGAATGAGCAGGGAGGTGCCAGCCTAGGAATTCAGTGACCATCAGCTGAAGGCGGCATCAAGTGGGAATGACCAGACAACACCCCCTGGAGGATAAACTGGGATGCACCCGACCATCTCAAAGGATGGGAAAAACAAGATAACATCTGACAGCACAAACGTCAGGAATATGCCATCTGCTGATTGAGTTAGCAACAGCAAGATGAAACAGTTCCCATAGACTAACATAGGAAATAATTCCTATAAGAATGGCTTCTACACACTGAGGACTTTGAGTCTGGTTCTGCAACCACCCTCCAGAAGCATCAGATGAATCTGACAAGGACTCGGCTGCACCCTCATGCCCAGGTTACCTGGCCAGTAACTTGGCATGAGCAACTTCTAGGCTGGTAACTATGACATCTATACAGAACCTGTGTGTGAATGAATGTGAAACTGAATGAAATGTTACAGCTATAACTGACTGCTTACTATGATTCTTTTTGTATTCACAATAAATGTGACATTTTGTCTTATCCCCTTTAAAAAGATCCTGCTGGTTTTTATTTTATTGGTATAACAGGGGTTGGGGCACGGGACAGGGTGAGGCGGGCTCTGGGCGGCGCTTACCTGGGGGGCTCCCCGGAAGCGGTGACATCCCCCTTGCTCAGCTGCTAGGTGGAAGCGTAGCCAGGCATCTCTGTGCACTGCTTCTGCCCAGAGTGCTGGCTTTGCAGCTCCCATTGGCCAGGAACAATTTATGAAGGGTTTTGGTGGATTCTCTGTCACTGACAACTTTTAAATCAAGGTTGGATGTGTTTCTAAAACATGTGTTCTAAGAATTATTTGGGCAAGTTCTATAGTTTGTTACATGGGAGGTCAGACTAGATGATCACAGTGGTCCCTTCTGGCCCTGGAATTTACAAATCTACAATAGGCCATGTATGTGCAGTTATATGTGCTGTTTGTACATTTATTACTTTGAAAATTTGATCAGTTGCGACTTTGTAACACCAACTGCTACATGAATGGAGCTGCTATTGAAGCCTGGAACATGGTCTTAAATTACTGTTACAAGTGAGACGAACTCATCAGAGCTGAATGGGAAACTCAGTGTACTTTTTTAAATCAAAAATGTAAATTTGTCAAAACAAACTTTTTGTGGGAACATACTAGTTTCAACTAAACATTTTTGCCAGGAAATAATTAAATATTGTAATAGGGACTTGAAAGTGGGTGTCCCAGATTCCAAGTGAATATACCAACCACAAGGCTGTTGACCATTTGTGATGGGTGTTTCTGGCTTTTAACTGAAACACTTCAAGAGGTCTCAAGTTCATTCTGAGGAATGCAAGGGTTTTTTTTTCCCATTTTAAATTTCTCTACTCATTATAGTCTGCCTTTCAATACACTGTTTCAGTTTCATTCAATGGTGCATTGGATCTCAAATAATTAATTTCTGCACAGATATACAGAAATTATTTGTGTGTTGCTTTACTTAGGTCAGTTTAATCTTGTTTCCTATGACTTCAGCACTAAACTGGTTGAATTGGATATGGTCATACACTGGCTATATTGTTTAGCAGATTTCCTGTTTATTAAAGTTAGAATGCAACATAATCACTCAATGCACTTGTAAAGACAGACAGTAAAATAAAATGCGTACATGCTTTACCAAATGCATTTTTTAGGAGTATATCTTATCTAACTTTGTGCGGATATTTATATCAAGCACTAGTTAATGCTGTCATTAAGGTTATCTGTGTATTTCTGATATGACCTTTTCAGTCACTTCAAACTCTGCTGTTGGTCTGAAAACTTTCATGTCTTGTAGCTAAGTGTCAACTCTCACTAAACGTTGCAGCCAAAACAGCTCAGCTTCTAGTGAGAGTGGAAAGAACACCTTTATAGGAAAACAACATAAATCATCTTAATAGTTCTAATCAGAATTTGCTGGAAGGGGTAGATACATATCCATGAAATTGTCTTCTGAGATATCATGGGAAAGCCAGTTTTGATAGCTATTGTATGCGAGGTCTTTTATAGACTGCTATTCATACAACACGATAGTAGATTTTAAGAATTTACGTCCACATGGTCATGTAAATCTGTAATCTAGACTACAGTGTAGTCACAACACAGGGCTGTAGTACAGTTTACACATTGAGAAAACTTAGGTTTACGTATGCAACATTAAATTAATCATTTGACTCAAGTGACTGTGACGGCTATGTAACCTTAACATTCTTGACATAGCTGCAGTGCTTATATAATCCATCAAAAGAGCTATCTTCTCATCTTATGTTAATACTAATTATGATCTCAAGGGTTGTGCAATACTTGATGTACATCAGGATTGCCCCCAAGTCACATCTGTCAAAAAGGAGGGCGTGTTCAAACATTTTTCTCTTAATACAAAACACAGCAATGTAGCTGACCAAGGTTGTTTTTTTGTGTGTAAACACTTTGTCTGTGGGGGGGAAGGTATATAGTTACAATTCATGCTAACTCAGGTGACCTTCAGTATCCTATAGAAACTTGCACTTGCATACAGCAATTCTTAAAAGCCTTATGAATAGGGCCTTACCAATAGGGCCTTATGAATAGGGCCTCTCCTCAGTACCCCTCTGTCGCTTTCTTTGCTTCTCTGTGCTTATGGTGACTATAAAGAGGTGAGAAAGGAAGGTCATGAGAACTTCTGTATACTAGTCTCCTTCTTCCTCATAGCAGGCATTTTATACTGATTAGGTTGGGACACACTTATAGCTCATTGCAGTACTGGTTGACAAATTTTGACCTGAACATTGACTGATGTGAAATGTGCTCTCACTACATGAGAGTGAAACAGGGAGGTATAAAATACTTTATGTGGGCACAGAAGTATGTCTCAAAAACTCAATTAAATGTTTTCTTGATGAGGAAAAAACAGGATGCTTAGGGCATTGTAAAAAGTTTGGGACATGCTATAAAAAACTAGGATGCAGGTCTACTTAAGAGTGAGACTTGTGGTTCGGAAATCTCTGGCTACTTGCTGAGAAATACTAACTATTGATGACTCTACCAAAATATTCATCAACTGTATGAATCTTCAGCAGAGGAGGCACACGTCGTACAGCTCTAAACAGCTGAGCATTTTAAATGCAGAATAATAAAAATGAAGGATGTGTATAGGCAACTTCTTTACTGATTCCTGAGTTACTCAGTTTTGTTTTCTGGCTTCCAATTACCACAGAGTTGCTTTTCAGTTTCAGAAAATATTGACACGTTGTGGACAGCTACTTGGCACTTTGTCTCCCCTCTTAAATGCCGGAATGGTACTGGAATTGTGGGGGGTGGGGTGGAAAGGAAGGTTATAATCCAGATTAATTTGTTTAAGAAGTTACCTTTTTGTTAGCAGATACTCTGGACTGTTTATCTGGTAGGGCTGTTGAACATTTCAATGTGATTACTTTTTAAGGTAAAAGGATTTCCATTCATAAAAATTGTAAATTTTTTGATGACTAAGCAGCCTATGAAATGTCTGGTATTGTATTCTGGTTCAGCTAACTTTCATGTCTTTTTAATTTTAGAATATATAAGTGGTTCAAGTTGTAGAACATTTGTGGATATACCTGAAGAGCATGTAAGCAAGAAGAACTGCATCTTTATCTTATAACGAAACTGAACTGTTCTGGGGCCAAGCTTTGCATTCTCCAACACTCAGAAGAACCTGCGTTTTCTAGAATTTTAAGTGAAAATAAGATGACGACAAAAGTTTAAAATTGAAACTCAGAATGAATGTTGAAAAATCAGAGAATAAGGCAAAGAATGGCGTGCAGTCCCCCTTATTTATCAGCGATGAAAATGGAAATAAATTTACATGTAACACAACCACACCACCCTCAATTAATCATACCACCAATATAAATGGAAATTCAGCTAGCCAATGTAATAAAATGGCTGAGCATGAAGATAACATGGATTTTAAGGATATAAATGATTTCACAACTATTTCTTTAAACCAGGAATGTATTGGAGCACTTGATCTACAAAAGACTGGGGGTGAATTTATCTGTAGGGGGGCTTCATTGAGCGATACTGATGCCACATGTGTGTCTTATGCAACTGAACAGACTTGTATTTATGTCTTGAACCATAACTTAAAGGAATCAACCAGCCTCCTAAAAGAGAACCTTGCCCTAAAAGAAGTGCAGAATCAAAGTACTGAGCAATCAGTGCCTTATAGACCAATTGACTGTAATTGTACAATGCACCTTACCGCTATGGAATGGAGCAAAAACTCTGAAATAAAAAATGAAGTAGGTTGTGCTCATGTGGCATTAGATGTCACTAGTGTCAATGAATCTCTTGATATGGTTAAAAACCAGGGGGAAACTATGGGAAGTGGAAATGAAGACTTATTTCTCCCTCTGACATTCATCTCTTCTGATGAAATGCATATGAGAAAAAGTTTTGATACAAGTAGCCCTGAAAAACCTCCTAGTTCATCTATGCTAGAAGCTTCAGGGGGCCCAAACACATCAAATAATTGTTCAGATTTGGTAGTACCACCTTTTGCTTCTCCAGATGTTGGAGGGGTTAGTGAACAATCTTTAAAAGGCACCAATTATGTCGATGTAGCACCACAAAATAGAGTGTCCCAAGAAATGGAAATGCAGTCCTTAAAACTAGCTGGTGAATGGGTAGATTGTCACTCTAAGAATTCAGTGTCACCAGAGCATTTTAATATGGATAAAGATTCAAAGAAGTATTTGCATAGCACACCTGAACATGCTGAAACTGACACATCTCAAACCAGAAAGGTAATTAATTACTCTGTAAATGATTTATGTGCTCTGCCAATACAAAGTTTTGATGCAAGTATAGACCAAGAACAGGTGATAAAGAAAGTGAGTGAACATTTAACCAAACAACATGTCTCTGCTAAAAACACTGCTTTGCAAGATGCACACAGCTATTTTGCAGTGTCTGAATCAATACAAAGCAGTATACCAAAGCCAGAAGGAGCTGCTACAGCTGAGCTGAAATGTGAGGCAACTTTTGTGGTCTTCAGTCCAACAGCTGGTGAAACCAGTCCTGATTCATGTATTTTTACACCTATGACAGGATCAAAAAAACCAAAATGTTCTGTTTCAGGTTTGGCAGAAGCTGGAGATGGGCCTTCTAAATTGGGCAAGAATGATGCATTAATGAGAGGATGCAACAGAAAGATTTCACTTAAAACCAGTTCTGAACAAATTGCAGTGAAACCAAAAAACCGGTCTCCTATTGTTTCTACAATAACCAAAGCTAGAAAAGCTGAGATTGTTAGCTTTCCAAAACCAAACTTTAAAAATGTGAAGCCAAAAGTTATATCCAGATCTGTGTTACAGTCAAAAGATAATGCTTCATTAAAAATATCTCCAAGATCCCCTCAACTCTCTACTGCCTCATCATCTTCACCAGTTTCTTCCCCAAGGCAGTTGCCCTCTTCCATCAAAGCATTGAGGGAAAAACGTGATTTAGACAGAGATACTAAAGCAGAAATACCAATGACTAAGCCTCATAAGCAACCTCTTAATAAACAGCTCTTTCCTAGCCAAGTTGTACATGCTACAACTCATTCAAAGAACGCGTCTCTCAAAATTCCAAAAACACTTTTCGTAAAGCAGACTCCAGAAGACATTGACAAAGCAAGCTTCTCTAATCCAACATCCTCCTCAGTTTCTGCTGCAGTTGTAATATGTGTACAGAACTCAAAAGGGAAATTGAATGACAAAATGGAAAGCACAAAGTCCCTGGCACAGCCATGTGTCACAAGCACCTACTGGACTGGAGCTGAAAATGAGCAAAATTGCAATTTGGGAACTTTTTTGGAAACGGAAGAGCTAATAAAAGATCCAGCAAATGAAACATTTGAAGTTGGCCCTGTTCCCTTGGTAAGTTAATTGAACAGTAGATGCATAAACTGATTTGCACGTGTTAAATCTGGAAACATACATTTGTACAGCCGTGAATGGAAATTGTGAGATGTATTTTTTTTAAATCTGTAAATCTCAATACCACCTTGACTATAGAGTTAATTCTGCCTCCATAATACTGAGGGAGAGGGAAAATCTTGAAAGGAATCCTGCCATCTCAGTGGTTTGCTAACCACTTAAAACATGCATCTACATAACATTTTTGAAAGAAAGTGTTCATCTGTTCAGCCTCAGTCCTGTTCTGCATGTAAAAATACTCTGAATATGGCTAGCAGGCATGGATTTTCAAAATGGTGTATGAGAATCTCTGATATAAGTGAAGTTCTACAGTGTGACTTGTATGGACCCTTTTAAAAATAGATTTTTATTTCTGTGTGCTTCATTAAGATGTGCACATTAACTTTTTGCTTATCTTCACACACTAACACTACCAACATTTTAAATGAAAAATATTTGATGGAATTTAAAGCTCAGGGTAAGTTTCTCATACCAGAAATTAAATTACTTGGTTATAAAATTGGATAATATCCAAATCAAGATAATTTATGGGAATTATGTAATCCACACTTACATTGGATGCTTGGTGTACAAGAAGTTCAGGATACTCCTAAACTAGCCAAAAGTAGGTGTCTAAAATCAACCAGAAAGAAGTCTTTTTTTGGGACTAATTTTATTGTTTAGAAGTAAGAGAGTCACTAGTTACACTACCTCAGCTAAACAAATATCAAGTCTAAAATAGCGACAAAGGGTCTTGTGGCACCTTATAGACTAACAGAGGTATTGGAGCATAAGCTTTCATGGGTGAATACCCACTTCATCGGATGCAAGCAGTGGAAATGTCCAGGGGCAGATATAAATGTGCAGTGAATGTGAAGTGGGTATTCACCCACGAAAGCTTATGCTCCAATACCTCTGTTAGTCTATAAGGTGCCACAGGACCCTTTGTCGCTTCTACAGATCCAGACTAACACGGCTACCCCTCTGATACTTAAGTCTAAAATGTATCTCTCATGACTTCGTTACCCCACTGATTGTGTGTGGTTGTTGGTCTTCCTTTGTTATATTTGCCAGCATGAACCTTTTGAGTAGGTCATGCGAGGTATAATCTAAGCAACTTACTGGGAGCCAGGAACTCTGGTCTAGGATGAAATCCTGGCCCCATGGAAGTCAATGACAAAATTCTGGTTGACTTCAATAATGCCAGGATTTCACCTACTGTCTCTTCAGGTTTTTATACTGTACCCATTACCACATTCTGGTTCAATTCCTTTGGTCTCTATTGCCTTGAGTAAGACAGTTAAACTGAGACAGAGTTTATCACCTGTAAAATATGCTGGCAGTTTAGTACATTTGACACTTGGATGAATTCAAGGCTAAAATAACATTCTGTTATGAATAAGAATTCTAGCTGTTTAACAAATTTGAAATTTTGATTTCTCGTGGTTTCTGAGGGAGGTATACATCACACTGTCAATATTTTAAGATTTGAAAGTCCTTGGACTAAATTCCCTCTGATTAGATGGAATAATTGGAATATTGCACTGGAGTTTCTTTAATCAGGTTCTCATGAGGGAAAGGGATCTCGTCTTTCGTACACATTTCTGGAAAGGAGTCTGTCTGAACTGTGGCTCAAGTCAAAGTGGGTTTGGTTCCCCTCTTAGTATGATCAAATCATTGTGGACAAAAGTCCACAAAATGCACAGGCACATGACTAGGTGCTTCCATGTTGATACCTATGCCTATACTATATGTGCTTCTAAGCTTGTGCTGGTTAAAAATGAGAGAGTTCTGTGGTGAAACTAGCGCAGTGCCAAATGTGGCATCCAGCTTGAGCCAGTGCTATCTCTTGAACATGCCCTGCATCCACTCCTCAAGTTACATTAAGTATAGTCTCCTCTGGGTGTGAAAAGAATTATTTTACATAAATCGGTAATACATCCAGTTAATATCCTTATTGAGATTCTGATTGCTGGTAACTTTTCTTCAGTGACCAAACTGGAAATCTTTTATGTTAATGTAGCCATGAAGATTTGGAGGATGCCACTAACTGCATTTCATTCAGTTCTTTAGCCCACATGTGAGCTACTAGTTTTACCATGAATTTATTTTGAAATAAACTAGATTCTTACCTGTACCCAAACAAACCAGACATTCAGAATTAGATTTAAATTAAACCTGAGTTGCAACACTTTTTTTTTTTTTTTTGGCACAGATTTTAATATATAGGTATCCATGACCAATTTAGAATGTTTAGTGTCACCTCATATCCCAACCCATTATGTGACCTCTAAAAATAAATTTAGCACATGCACATAACTCTGAATTGCAGTGGATAACATTCATCTGTGTTTCTTCCTTCCCTGGACCAAATGATAACAAGCACCTACTTGAAATCACTTGCCTTTGTGACTAGTTTTCTTTCTGGTAATTGATGCTAAACGCCCCCCACCTACTTTATAAGCTAGCAGTGAAACAACTTGTTCTTACAATAACATTGTGTTTTACAGGTTTCTTCAGCCAAAACTGGGGCAGCACAAGGAAAAAATATACACAAGGAAGGCCCTATCACTCTAAGAAGTATACCTGCTCCCAAGGTGAAAGCGGTGCCTTCTGTGTTTCGCTCTAGGCGAGGAAGTGAAAATAAAAATGTGTGCACAACTAAAATGTCGTCATCTCAAAGAGCTGTACTGCCATCAAGTTCTGGTAAGAATTTCTATTAGGGTAACCAACTCCTTAAAAACAAGGTATTAAACTTTGCCATTATTCCAGTAGGTTAGTTTTATAACATTAGTGACTAAGATATGTGACAGATCTGAACCCAGTCAGGAGTGCTGGAAACCACACAGTGGTTAAAGCAAGAACAGTAACAGTCCAAGCATCTCAATGTGCATCAACACTCTGGAAGCTTCTCTTTTATTTAGTTTAGTCTGGGTTTCCTCTTAGGAAAATGTCGTCAAAAATGCTACTTGTGGCTTTTGCTAATGCAGATACTAGTGCATTAAAGTTGAGGAAATTGCTGTTTTCATGGACTACAGAAAAAATGTGGGAGGGCAGTCACTTTAGGTTGCTGTTGACCTGATTTAGACCTGATCAGGTGGTCTAGAGGAGTCTCTGGCCCTAAATAACTTCTTCTTCCCTATCCTCTTTCCTCTAAGTAGGAGGCAGAGGTTATATGACAGCCCATGTCTACTAGATTTATATCTTCAGTGTCCATAAATATAATATAGAAATGAGAGGCTACTTGGATGAGTCTGAATTGTACAGTATTTGCATCTTTCACTTGGATGCATGATGATATGATAAAATGAATTTATTGCAAAAGGCAAAAACAGTTTGTAGGTTCGTTAGTCCCTAACAGTTAAGGCTTTATGAGAATGAGGAACTGGATTACAAACTACATCTACAACTAGCTCTCACCAGCTTCAAAGCACAGTTTTCATGACACTGGAGGGGCACCATTTTTAAGGTTAAACCTGATTTCTATCCCAACTATAAATCTCTGATTTAGCCATGTTCCAATTAAATGTCTTTAAATCTCATTCAGTAAAGAATGCCCGAAGGAGGCGTGGCAGTATTGTGAGGAAAAGATATTAAGATTAAATATGTATAGATTTGCTAAGTAAAAATAGAACTGAAATCATTTGAAAGTTGTGAAAGCCAGAGAGAACAACTTAGGATACCACACATACGAAACTTGGTGATACCGTTCAACAACTCCCCATGTGCATCTCAAGGGATTTCATCGAAGCCCCATTGTTTAGACTGAACAAAACACTAACTGGTACAATTCTCCTTTTGCAAGGAAAGGGACTGGGTAACTTGATGGAATGAGGGGCTCGAATTGAGGCTGAATGGCCAGTAGGCCAACAAAACTGATTCTTCAGGACTTTCATTCTGTTAGTCTTCCAGTTGACTAGTCAGACTTGGTGGTAGTTGTAAACAACTAGTTCAGTTGTACAGTAAAAGCCCAGAAGGTTGTAGTAAGTGACATAGTTGATCTTACTTGTTGCGATAATGTAACTAATTACAAAGGTAGTTTGAACATAAATGACTGAACTTGTAATGTAATATACTATAATTTGAAAAGCATACACCCAATTCTTCATCCAGGAAAAACTTGCTCTGCATTTTGCTTGACTTTTTCCCACCCAATTTATGATTTTAAAAAAGCACAAAATGCTCCCCTTAATTATACATGTGATGAGGCATGTTAAAATCCTTCTCCACGGCCCCTTTGAAGGAGAAAACCAGTCAAATCAAGTGAATAGAGCTTATTTCCGAGTTCCCTTGCCCAGTATTATGGCAGATGTTTTTTTCAGCCTTTCATAGTTTCCCAAGGAAAACAGTAAGATTCTTTGATCAGCTGCAGCATAGTCTAATGGTATAATAGAAAAAAGAATATGAAATCTAACATCTATTCAAATAGCTTTCCCTATACAACAGTGAATATTTTTAAAAAATAGCTTTATTAGAAATGTATTTCAAGAAAGCTTCAAGTGACAATTGAAATATTGACCCAGTCATTCATTCGTAATTGAGAAATACTTCCTTTTAAACTAATTTATGACTTCTCTTTATCCATGAACGAGTAATTCAGAAAAGTTCCAATAGTTAAAACTAGAACAGAAACTAGGCTGTAACAGTACAAGGCAGTCTTAGATCACTGAATGTATGCCATTTATTGTACAGTACAAAGAATGGCTTGTCTAATAGAATTGAAACAAACTGAGTTTCCATTGTCCCTATGCACAACTGGTAAAGCTGACAGGTAACCAGTCTCTACTATAAAGTTTGTATATTCTTCCCGTTGTAACCATGGAGGCCAATCTTATTTCAAAGAATGGAAGGATGAGAGCCAGGAAAACCATTTGCAGCAAACAATGTTTAATTTACCTTTTGTGTTCAATGTCTGAACAGAACTAAGTCTACAGATTACCTCTGTTTTAGGGTTTTTAAAAAAATTCTGCCTCATTATTTAGTACTATTCAAGGCTTTACTAAGTACTGAAAAAGCTACCATACTCCCCAGGTACTCTGATCTGAAAGCATGTTTTCAGGCTGTTTTCAGAAGCCTAGCAGAGAGGGTTCACATATATGCAACCCTCCCCCTCTCCCTGCCCTCCCACCCCCCAAATGCTTGCACATGCTCTCTTGCTAAAAATCTGATGTGGACAATCCAGAAGGATCCATGCCAGATTATGCATTGCAATGGGCAAATCTTGTAACGCTCGCTTGCTGCTTTTTTTTGAGAAGCAGAACCTCCTTCTTAAAGATCTATCTTCATCCCAACCAGCGGTGTTCTGTTTTATAGACGGCCTTATGGAAGGAGTTTCATCAATTGTTTTCACTGGAGTCATCTGTACTCTACCGAATTCCCATAAACACCAACATACCTTACAGTAGAACTTGGGTGGTTCCCGTGGAATGGTGTAGAACTTGCCAGGCACTCAAAGGCTATACTTTCTGATCTAGTTCCTCCTGGGTATCATTAATAGGGTTTTCAGCTAGCTCCTGTTTTGGACAGGCATCAACTTTTGAAGTCCACTAGGGGTGCCAAATGTACGGGGGTTCATCCCACTTTGGCTAGGTTCTTAAAGGCTATAGCCTATCTCAGACTTTGCTTGGTGGGTAGCAAGCTCTGTATTCAGACTTTGCACTCTTCTCTTTGGTGCCCTCCAGTATGCTTTTCTTGTGAGTGATGTTACTTGAAGCAGTCACTTCATTCTGGATGGTAAGGTAACTCATGGCCCCTTCCTCTGCTTTCTTTTCACAGTTCTCCATACCTGTTATAGTTTTCACATCAGCAAGACTTCCTCTTTCCATATTTAATCAAGTTATTTCTTTTCCTAAATTCTGCCCTAAAGCAAGGCACAGAATATCTCCCTCAATATTTGGAGGGTTCTTTGACTAACTGCGTATGAAGTGTTCAGGTGATAATTTTTGTCCTTTGAGTGCCCTTGCAAGGGACTTAAAGCCTCCTGATCATTCGCTCCTCCTGGAGCTTTATTTCTTGTCAATACGTTAGTAAGTCATTTTTACCAGTCCAGCTGAACCTGTTCCCTCAGACTAATGATCACTTCCTGGTCAACCCTCCATAGAAATGCTTCGCTGGGCAGCTCTCTGGAGCTCTGTCAGTGCTCAAACAAAGTACTGCCCCGAACCTCTGCTTCAGCCAATGCATCATTTGGACACAGAATGGTCAGGAAATCAGACTTCAAGGCTAGAAAGAAACATTCTGATCCTTCAGCCTGACCTCAGCATAATGTAGGTGATGGAGTGCAACCAGTTATTAGTATTAAGCCTTCAGTTGGAGGGAGAAATCTCACTGGCTGTATTTGAAGGTGCTGTATTTGACAGGCCCAGTGACAAACTAGAGGACTTTTTGTTGTGTATCCAAACCAGACTGTTCTCTTTGCTCTCATGTGTTAATGGATAACTACTACTGTTATCCAGAATCCATGTAAGATCTGCAGATGGTAGGTTGAATTGGAATGGACAGTGAACTGTCAGCAGGGGAAACATAGGTAACAGTTAATGCTGGTAAAATTGCTTTGTTCTTTGTCATATATCTCAAATTGTCTTAAAGCTAAAGTAGGTCACTCCATGAAGCTGTGCCTGGTATTAATTTGGTAGATGAGACTTCCTTTCTTCTTACCAAGGACTCTTGAGGTCTGGTTTTAATGCAGGAGATTGGGATAAACCTGGTCCATAACCTTAACAACAGAACTGAGAACGAAGGGATAAATAAATAAAAATACACCTAGACATCCAGCTTCCTAAGGGGAATGTTCTTCGATCTATGCAGTTTCGTTTTTGGCATTCACAACAAACTGTGCACTATGGGGTTCAGCATATCTAGTCCTTTTAGTTTCAAGGCACACTCTTGTTTTTAATGCATAGCACCTGAAGCAGGATGCATGTTGTAACAATGCTTGCAGAGACTGGCTTTAACAGTCCAAATATCGGTATTGTCTGAAATATCTCTACACCCATGAGAAAACTTTCCTCTTGGAGTGAGGTGTGTACTAGTTCCTGCAGGGCAATTTCTTGGTACTAGGTCATAACTTGTAAAGACTTGCTGGGATATTTTCGTACCATTCCTCAACCATACACATTAGCCTTGAATTTTGTTGAATATTTTCTCTGAGAAGACCAAACTAATAACCTTTTTTCTCTCTCTGAACTAATTATAAGGGGAGAGACTATGTATTCTGCAACAGTGAATGCTTTTCCAAGTCAGTGACCATGTAGTCTTATGAAACAGAAATTTGACAACTTGTATCCGTAATATATGTAAGCAAGTACACCACATTACATGCTACCTGCAGGCTTCAATCCTATTGATGAACAAAATGTTCCTAAAAGCTAGCAGCATGAGTAGTTGGCTAGCTTTGAGAATTTGGGATGGGTCTTTTGACTTAAAGAAAAATTCTTTATCAAGTCTTCATAATGCAAAGAAGCTTGGTGATTAGATTTGCTTTGAAGTATGATCTCTGGATTGGAGGGGTGTCTTCCTCCCTCTCCCGCCCCCTCCATGGGAAGAGGATGGTTGGAAAGAGGGTTGGGTGTGTAGAGAGGAGTGAAAAATCCTTAAGACAGATGTTGGGTATAGATGTGGACAATAGGAAAATGCACAACTGGATCTGGTCACATCTGGCTTTATCCTACTTTCTTTGTATACCATTAATCCAGGGCACCAAGATTTGGGGGGCAGCTGGCCACAGCTGCGTCCTGCCTCCGCAGCTGAGCCGGGAGGGTGGCTGGCCACGGCTGCCTCCTGGCTCCGCGGCTGAGCCCTAGGCAAAACTTCCTTGCACCAGGCCTGCCCTCCCCAGCTAACACTACCCCCCGGCAGCCAGTCCCCCCACCCCCGTGGGCCGGCAGCTCAGCCGCCCGCCCGCAGCAGCCTACCCCTGCCCGCGGCGCCTCCCCAGCTCCTGGCTCAGCCGGAAAGCAGGAGGCAGCCACGGCGAGCCACGCTCCCGGCTCAGCCGCAGAGCCGGGAAGCGGGAGGCAGCTGCAGCCAGCTGTCCCCCCGGCTCAGCCGTGGAGCCAGGAGGCAGCCGCAGCTAGCCGCCCCCCAAATCCTGGCGCCCTAGGTGACCACCTAGGGTCGCTTAGTGGGTGCGCTGGCCCTGCATTAATCCCTTTGTGTCCCTACAGTGCTTGCCATTAAAAAGCCAGTGCTTTCCAACAGTGTTACATGAGACTGCTTTTGTCTATTCTAGATAAAAATCAAGTGCGGTGTCCTATTGATCATATGATATTTGCAGGTAAATGTTAACTTTTAATTAACGGTCACATCTGTGCATTGGTGGACTGATTGCTGGTTCTACTTGTCACAGTATTGATTTATTCAAATCTTGTAGCTGTGGAACTTGCCCAGCTGCACTGCAAAAACCTGAACAGCAACAGGCGGTAGTGTAGCGCTGCTGATACTAAGAAGCCTTCCTATCCCTGCAGCAAAGATTGCGGAAGATCATGGTATGGAGGCCAAAGCTTAAATTGGGTGAGATGACAGGGACAAAAGCATAGAAACCAGAATATGAAGATCTGCCTATTCCACTTCTGCCAATAGGCAGCCTTGCTACAGCAACACATGTTGCCACTGGTGGAGCTGCTGCCAGTCTCCTGGAGGCTGAAGCACGCCTGGCTGCTACCAGTACTCCTTGAGGAATTCTGCGCCACTGCGCAGGTGCGGAATTCATGTCTCCTGCAGATTCTTTGCTTCCCTGCAGAAAAATAACTTTCTGATGGGGGAAGCAAAGGGAAGCCACAAGAGCGGTCATGCAGCCCTCCCCAGCAGTGTTTTGGGTGCCCGGAGCAGCTGGCAGAGAGGTAAATAACCATGTTGGGGGGGAGGGGGCAGGGACAGTGCTGGGCACACCCTAGCCTATGGCTCCTACCCTGTGCTGGGCTCAGGTGCCAGGGACTTCATCTTCCCCTTCATGGAGCAGCCAGGGCTAGGTCAGATCCACCCTCAGAAATCTCCCCTGGCTGCAGGAAGCTCTGCACCCTCCCCTGCTTCCTGCTCCCATTGCTCCTCAGCTGTGAGGGGAAGGGCCACTGTATGGGGAACTGCTCCACCGTTCACCTAACCTCTGTACATCTGGACCCTCCTGCTGAGCCTCCCTCTCCCCCACACCACACTCACCTGCCCCTAGACCCACTGCAGAGTCCTATTACTCTTGCGTTCAGAACCCCACAACAAGCCCCTGTACCCAGATCTCCCCTAGTGCACTTAAATCCCCACACTGAGCCACCTGCACCCAGATTGCCCCACATGGAACCCTCTCAACCCACACCTGGATCCCCCCTACTAAGCCCCTCCACACTTGGATCCTGTTGGGCTGAGCCTGCTCACCCACACCTGTTGTGGAGGGGCAGGCCCAGCGCGGCCATTGCATTGTGTCAGAGTCAGGTGCAGCCTCACTGCTGACTCCATAGCCCAGGCAGGAGCTGCAGCATGATCTCCAACCTCCATGCAGCCATTATCTGACAAATAAAATTTGCAGAATTTTGCAGAATATTAAAATATTGTGGGAAGAATTTTTTTTTTTTTTATTTGGTGCAGTATTCCTTCACGAGTATACCAGGCGACTTCTGGCCCTGCAGCACAGACTGCAGGTAGCAGAGGGAAGAGGAACAAAAGTAGGGAATGCAATCCTCTGTGGGACTATTTCAGTTCAGCCCCACAATGGCAAAGCATAGGGTTGTTGGCACAATTTTGCTGCCTCTGTCTGGGCCCAGTACAGCTGTGTCAGTGGGGTGGCTCCAATCCTGCTGATGCATTTTGGGGAAAAGTGGAAAATCTGGAGGGTTGTGTGGTGAGGGTTCAGAGCAAGGGGCATATTTCTGAGCTATGAAGTGGTTAAATAAGGAGCCCCACCTTGGATGGTGGGGGGCAGACAGCATGTTTCTGCTTGGGTGGGGGTTGACTTGGAGGGAACTGAAGGGGTTTGGAAGGTTCTGGGCAGAGAGTAACTGTCACTTGAAGTTGTGAATGAATTGGTGCTGTGGAGCATAGAGGAGAATGGTAAGAGATTCTGGAATAAAGGGTGAGGTTGGAACTGAGGGGGTTGTAAGGGGGTAGCAGAGACAATAATACTGTTCTCATGCTCTGTCCTACTTGTTCATTCTGGAAGGGGAAGTGATGGACAGGGAATAGTGAAACTGTTTTATTCTTACATGGCAATATTTTGGTAAGTAACACTCATGACAATGCACTAGTTCTATTTTGAAAATATTAACTTGTAGGGGGAGGGGTGTTTGTGTATACACAAGCTGCTGCTTACAGCTCCACCATATTTTTGGCGTGAGCTGCTACTGGATCCTAAATCTGTGCCAAGGAGGAACACTTTTATAATGACTCGTGGATAAATGAACTAATATTATAGAAGGCCATCTCACATATGGAATGGGTTTTGCCTTGAGTCATGTTATCCCCCCCAATCAGTGTGTCTCAACCATTCCAGACTACTGTACCTCTTTCAGGAGTCTGTCTTGCATGCCCCAAGTTTCACTTCGTTTAAAAACTACTTCATTATGAAATGAGACATAAAAATACAGAAGTCTCACAGCGCACTGACTGAAAAATTGCAAACGTTCTCATTTTTACCATATTATAAAATAAATTGGAATATAAATATTGTACTTACATTTTACTGTATAGACCAGTGGTCCTCAACCTTTCTGTTGCAATAGCATATTCATGTTCCCAGAAGAGTGTGGCGGGTGGCAGACGATCAGCCGCCGAAATGCCGCCGAGAAGCGGCGTCATCGAGAAGCATCGCCGCAGAAATGCCGCCGAGAAGCGGCGTCATCGAGAAGCATCTTGGTGTTTGCTGCTTCTCGGAGGCATTTCGGTGGCTGGTTGTCTGGCGGCCGCGCTCCTCAGCGGCGGGTTGTCCGGTGGAAGTGCTCCCTTGTTAGTAGGCGGGCGCATATAAATGCCCCAGTGGGCGCCATGGCGCCCGCGGGCACTGCGTTGGGGATCACTGGTATAGACCATAGAGCACTATAAACAAGTAATTGTATGAAATTTTAGTTTCTTCTGATTTCGCTAGTGCTTTTTATGTAGCCTGTTGTAAAACTAGGCAAATATCTAGATGAGTTAATGTACCCGCTGGAAGACCTCTGCGTACCGTGAAGGGTTGAGAACTAGAGCCCTATGTAAAGAGAAGTACTTAAAGGGACAGCAACAACCTAACTCACTTGTCTGAGAACTCTCAACACTATTATTAGTAATACCCAAGACTATCCTAATGAAAACTTGTCTAAATTTTTATTTTGCTCATTTTGTGTATTTGACAGATGTTTGTGAATTGATAGTTTAATTCTTTGGTAAACTATTGAGGGAATTCTACTGTTAGACCTACAAATGGAGGAGAAATATTTTGAAAAATGTCTGGTAAAACTTCATTGGTAGTGCAACTTAAAAGTATGTGTAGCACCTCATCTAGTCTTTGTGTGTAGTTATTCTGATAAGCACTATAAAAACAGAGGCAGGATTAATAATTTCAGAAAGCTAGATGAGCTAAACTGTAGCACAGTCTACTAGTAGACTTAGTAGAACAATCCTTGGAATGCTCAGCTAGCTTTCTGAAATTTATTAATCCTGAGCCTCTGTTTTTATAGTGCTTATCAGAGCAAATTTACACACAATTACAAAAATGTTTAAAGATGAGTCTGCTGGGAACAATACCTTTTGTGTTTCTTTTCCCATGATTTACTTAATACCCTTGACATCTGCTGAAAATGTCTCGTATTAGAGAAAACAGTCAAGGACTGCATTCATCTTAAAATGGCCAAAACTGCCTTCTACAGATTAAAACTAGATACATTTTGTCATGTCTCTAAAATTCAAAATATCCTCTTAAAATCATTGAACAAGTTTTAACCCTTCCAGGATAGGGACAACTACTTTTTTTCACTTGCATAAAAAAATAATCCAGGAATCCCAACCGTAATCTTAGAGGTGTAAAACTATCAAGATTCAAAACTGGTTTTTTCATGTTGGTTTTTCTCTGCAGTTCTAAGAGAAACATTCCCAACTGTCGTCCTTTGTGCACTTAATCTACCCAAATTTCCAGCTGGGAAAAACCACAAGGCTTGTATTCCCTGTATGTCACAAAGCTCTATTGAATTGTGGAAGCTTTTCAATCAGTCCTAAACCTGAAATATTTAAATATGGCTTTGGTAAATGATGCTTTACCCTCAAAATTGGAATCTGCCTTTAATCCTAGTGTTCAGTTGACAGTTAAGCATGGAAAGCAGAATTATAAACACAGCTCTCTAATCAATGTGGAAGTATGTTGGTACCGAGTATCTTTCTTCACTGTCACGTTTCTGGGCTGGGATTGTATAGGTTTTACAGAGGAAATATTTAAATTGAGATTTGATATGAGGAGGATGGAGGCATAGATTGTCTCTTGCCAGTTCTAACTTTTGACTACTTGATTTTTTTTTTTTTTTTTTTTTTTGGTCTCAAGCATATTTTCCCAGTATGACTTCTGTAGCACAGGAAGTTCATATGCCAGCATCAAGAAGCTTTTAAAGTTATTTTAGCCGATGATGATCTGCTCAAGATTCACAAGTGAGGTTGACTTTTTAGTCTAGGTCATGAAGTTTGAGCTTAGCAAGTCTTGATAAATGAACATCCTTCTGTGAATGTTTTCATTCTGGTACAAGAGGTATTTTTAACCTACTTGACACTATGTAGTTATTACATACTCGTTTTTTTGTTTTTTAAAGTTCTAAGCATTAGCCAACTCATTACTCCAGGGATAAAGAATGCAGTACTTCTCACTCTACACTACAGTAACTAGAATAAATAATTGATTCAGGCTTATTACACTGACAGGACAGGTGACTGCTTTTATTCTTTATAACACTGCTTATTCTATATCTGTCCTAGTGTCTTCTGACTGGCCATGGTGTTCTTCCAATGATACTAGCGTATATGCCATATGTGCCTGTATCTCTCTCAATAGTCTTGGGACTCTTTTCTGCGCTGTTCCCCATCTAAGGAACACCCTTTTTCTGATCTGGTTTGTAAAGCCACTACTATCCTTTTTTAAATCTCTTGAAGTTCCACTTCATTATGCCTACAAGAAACATGTCAATTAAGCCATCTACTTAATTCTATATAGAGTTCTCATTTAAAAAAAAACCTGTTCCCTCATGCTATGCACTAGACTTCACTAATTAACCGTATAATCTTAATGAGGCTCCTCCTTTTTGTTCCCCGATCTTATGTCAAATCTGAAATTGGTCTAACTTCTAAGGGCAAGGATCCTGTCTTACCAATATTGGGAGGTTTCAGCACCTATATGGGGTGCTGTTAAAATAAAACAAATAACTGTAGTAACATGAGGGAATTGAGATGTTTATATTTTTAAGCATGGGAGACTTGGATTGAATTGGTAGTTGTCAGACTTTCCTTTGTAAACTTTGGTAAGATAACTTCTCAGTGTATTTGTTCCCTTTAGGGGTACCTCTCTACTTTTACCAGGGGCCTTCTGAGGAT
Organism: Macrochelys suwanniensis; assembly: GCA_033296515.1. NCBI lineage: Eukaryota > Metazoa > Chordata > Testudines > Chelydridae > Macrochelys > Macrochelys suwanniensis. The sequence continues at coordinate 84,331,703 of CM065779.1, forward strand.
AAACTATAAATGGCTGGGAGGTGTTTCTGATACCATCATAAGAGAGGGGGTATATAAGCACCCATGCCATTAAATTCAGAATGCACTTGTAGTATGTAGTCGAAGCTCTAGGATTTTAATGAAAATTCAAATAAGTTAATGTCAATTTAAGATGATTCTCCAGGTGAGAGGAATAAAATGGGTGCCCTAAAAATACTGAGCAAGAGATTAGTTATGATGATACTGAGGAAATAGTTTCCATTTATATACTGCCTTCCATCTAAGAGCTCAGTGTAGCTTCAGAATGCTCCAGGAAGAATAAGTATTCTACAGTAGGAAAACTGAATTACAGATTAAGTGATTTCAGTTTCTAGTAGAAATCTGTGGCAGAGCTGGGAATAAAACACAGGTCTCATGACTCCATCTTGTGCTTTGAACCAAATACCATATTCCCCCTTTGGAAGAAGTATGTTTTCCAACAGTTTAATATTTTTTTAGCCACAAAGTGAAGTGGCTGAATTAATTAACCACATTCCAGAGTGTAGGAACTAATCCAGGAAATATTTTGAGATGTAATTATTCAGTTTTTTTGTAACATTTATCATTCTGCTCTTAAGTTTGTAAATTAGAGGAAGGAACTCTTTTTCCACCTTACATGTGATACCTAGTTTCTATGGTTTCTTCTTGGAATTAGCTACTTAATGGCCTCAGGCCACTGCTACTTGGAGATTTCCTCCCCAAATTAATTTTTCTAAAACTACAGTTTGGTGTTCATTAGTCACTCTTATGAATATTTTCCAAGAGAACACTGATCTCTAGGGAACCAAAGAACATGGGTCACCTCTGAACAGGACTTGTACTTGACGTTTCCAGAGCTGGGAACTCAGCACCATTGAACTGGCTATGTTTGTATGTTAATTCTCAAAATGACTTTTGTTATAAATCAGCTGCATTCTCAAGACCATTGTCTGAGCTTTGAAAACAAACAAAGGGGTATGGAGATATTTGCAGATGTTTAAGTTCAGGATGTGCTGTTCAAACAGGGTTTCTGGAAGTCTTTCTCACACTCTCAGCTTCCAGATTTCTGGAGTGGAAGTTCATGGAAAGAATGAATAGGGGCCTCTTTCCTTTTGCTTCTCAAGATGAACCCGGCAACATCCCCCCTCAGTGCCTGACAGGCACTCCATCCTCGATACATAGAGATGTGTAACAGGTGGCTAACTGAACAAATACAGATTCTTACTAACATGAAAATATTGCAGATTCAGCTTGTATTGTTTCTATACTACCTGATTCTGGAAGTTCTGTAGTATTCTTACATTGCCAAGAGTCTAATGTAGACTGTGGAAGAGGAATCATTGTGTATGTAAAAAAAAATCATTTACTAGATCAATTAGCGCAAGTCATTCTGTAAAGTAAAAATTATTCTTCGCACTATTCAAAATTTGGTAGAGGTTGCTTTGTTGCTTTAAATTTTCTCAATTTGGGAGCTATTTAGCTTTATTTGTTTTAATCTACACCAATCACAGTTTGTACCAGATAGTGGTTTCTGGTGTCATGGAAACTCCCACAAAAGATCCAAACATTCAAGAATAGATTCTAAATGTTTCTGTGCTTGCTTAAGTACTTCATTACCTTACTGCAATAACTTGCAAACCAGAAAATCACACAAACCTGGCTCTTTACCAGGTCTCAGATGTAAAACTAGAGTGATGTAGTGATGTCTTACTCAGATCAGTTACTCTTACAAAATGTACACTTAACATGTCAAAATAGGCAGTAAAACAGCACTTGGTAAAGTGTTTCTTTTCTGGTACACCTGTTATGTCACTCCATCTAATTTGCAAAATTCAGTAATCTGCAATGAATCTTAATGATCAGGGTGACTTAATGAGGTCCTGCTACACATTTGTAACTTGCATATACAAGTGGAAAATATATGAGCGTTTATAACTGCTTTTTTGTGTAGTTCAATAGTAAACTAATAAATTACTTTACCTACACTTAATTTTTAGTATTAAACAGGCCAGCATTGCCTATGAACAAAATTCAGTGAATTGTTAATCTTTTGGCTTGAAACTTTATGGACATAATCTTACAGCACCATCTGGTGTTGAGAAGTGTATTCATTTATGCCGAGATGCATATACAGTAACTCCTCACTTAGTCGTCCTGGTTAATGTTGTTTCGTTCTTACATTGCTGATCAATTAGGGAACATGCTCGTTTAAAGTTGTGAAATGCTCCCTTCTAATGTCGTTTGCAGGCTTTCAATTGCTGGCAGTTCAGCTGTCCCTTCCCCCACTGCCATGTGCTGCTCTCCGAGACCTGCCTGCTTACTGTGTGTGTGTGGGGGGGGGAGGGGAAGAAGAGGGTGGGTAATGTCCCCCTGCCCCTGCACCTTGCTTACCCCATCTTCCATAGAGCAGGGGGGACACAGAAGGGAGGGAGCTGCTGCCTTAGGCAGAAGCTGCAGCTGCCCGGCTTGCTGATCTAATTAACAAGGCAGTGTACTTCTGACCCCACTCTTGATACTTAAAGGAGAAATGCACATCTGTCTCTAAAACGAACACCGGTGTGTGTCTCTGTCTGCCCTCCCTCCTTTCCTGCTAGCTTGTAGAGTGTGAGAGTTAACCCGTGAGGGCTCAGCCAACTGCTAGTTCTTTTAGTAGTAAGGCATTCCCTGGGAAATTCCCACCCTCTGACTCCTCCACCTCAACCAAGCTTCACAATCATCATCACTGTGTACCAGTATTAAATTGTTTGTTTATGGGGAAATTGGATTTGTTTAACATCATTTTGCTTAAAGTTGCATTTTTCAGGAACATAACTACAACATTAAGTGAGGAGTTACTGTATATTCATGAAGTTTCTTCCTTCCTAAATCTCCATGTAGTGTCCTACTTTGTAAAATAGCCTAAAGCTTTTATGATCTTCATACAAATCTTATGTCTTTATGAAGATGTCACTTAATCCCTCGTGCCCAAGAGTGAGAGGGGCACTATTGACATACCTATGTGAAAATTAATACGGAATAAGCTGGAGTAACTTAAATACCTGGTTTAATCATATAGCACCTAAACTATCTTGTGGGTTCTCGTACATGGTATTGATCTGAATTATGTGGTCATGGCAAGTGGATAGGGAGGAAGGGGGAAGTCCTTTTTTTCTTGGTGAAACTGATGTGCTATATTTTAACATTGCATGTTCTGCCTAAAACAAAACGTGCCTGAGAAGAGATTACATCTCATGGGTGGGGGACGGATAGCTCAGTGGTTTGAGCATTGGCCTGCTAAACTCAGGGTTGTGAGTTCAATCCTCAAGGGGGCCATTTAGGGATCTGGGGCAAAAATGTGTCAGGGGACAGTACTTGGTCCTGCTAGTGAAGGCAGGGGACTGGACTCGATGACCTTTCAAGGTCGTTCCAGTTCTAGGAGATCCGCACATCTCCATTTAAAAAAAAAAAAGAGAGAAAAGGAATTCAGGCAAAACTTTAATGGTCAAAATATCCAGAGGCCTGTGTCTCTGCACTTCTCCTAAAATTAACATGTAATCTTCTCATTCTTGTTCTTTGCTTACATATAAAGAGGTTACCTTACTTGTCCTGTTACTTAAAAGGTGATTTGGAAAGCTCAGCACCTGAAATCAGATGTAAAGTGGCAATAATCAGAAATGGCAAATGACAATCCAGTGATAATTTCAATTGAAAAATGGTATATTAAACTATGGGAACAAGAAAATTCAGATATACATAACTTCTCCTGTGGTCATAATCCTTCATTTTAATCCTAATGCAGGTTAGTAGCATTTTCCTGGAATGGTGCTGGAAGTCCATTTGGCTAAACATGTATTCAGTTGGAGATTCTCTGGATTAAATAGTAAAGTTGTCCTGCTAATTAATAGTACAGTAAATGTCATCTGGAAGTGACAATAATAACCTATTTGAGATAGAATAGAGGTATATTTAATGCTTTTCACTTTTGTCATTCTGTTTAGAAGCTCCAATTGACAAGACATGGTAAATTATGCAAAAATATCCTTGTGCCAGTATAACTGAATGGCGGCAAAGTTCTGAGAATACTATTTATCCAATCTTGCAGACCCAGAAGTCTTTTAAGCTATCGATTGAAAAGTAGTAGAACTTGCTGCTCTTGTTCATTGCTTGTGCTCGTTCTACTCACATATGGCTCAATTTACTTTCCAAAAGAAATTGCATATTGTTGCTATTTGTACCTCATCTGAAAATCAGCATACATTAGGCTTCAGCCATCATCATGGAAATATTTTCTGATCCCTTATGCTTTCAAAAACAGGAAAGAATCTGAGTGCCTTTTGAGCTAGAGGTAGTATTTGGAATTGCCAGTACAGAGAACGGTAACATGTTTTGTCTTTGCAAGATGGATTTTGACTTTTCCAAGTCAGGCACTTGCACAGAAGCACTGATTTGTGGAATCTGGGCAGATCCTATTTTGATCATTCTATCCACAGTGCACAGATAAAACTGGATACTTTTGAATTTTCATAAAGTCCACATTGTATTAAAGCAGTCTTTGCAGGGTAAGTCAAATCTTGGACTTTAACCTTTAAGGTGCTGTTTTACTGCACTCCTTTAAATGATATATGTGACATAAAATTCTTTTTATTTATATATAATAAAAATATGCCTTTCTTATTTGGACCAGACTTTATCCTTATTTGTAGCAGCAGTAAGCATCCCTTTAAAGTTCTATCTTTTTCTCCCTTAAATTAACAGGAGTGGAAACTTCTTCCAGAGGGAAGCCTGCCTCTGTGAAAACCTCTCTAGCATCTTGGGCCAGTTCTGGCAAATCACTAACTAAATCAAAAGTGCCCATTCGGAGAACTACTAGCATCTCTTCAATCAGTAGTACCCAGAGTGAGCAAAGTACTTGCAGTAATAATTGTGAGTATCTTTGTCCGAGTTCTCTGCTATTAACAGTTGTTCTCCAGGACCAAATCCTTCAGTCCTTAGCTGGGAAAAATGTATTTGAATGGGATTATTGCTTAGCTAAAGATTACTAGTTTTGGCCCTTAGGAATTTTGCCTTTTTACACATCTTTCATTTTAAGAGGCACATCCTGTAGTCTTCTCAGTTGAAGGGTCTTGAGACTAGGTGCCTTACACAGCAAAAGTGAACTTCTTTATAAAAAAAAAAAAAAAAACCAACCCAACTTTCTACATTCTCTTGGTGCATTCCAAAACTTCCTGGCATTACTGAGCATGATGCTTTCCTTGAAAGGGCTTTTTGTACATGGTGTAATAAGTTCTTTTTGTACATGGTGTAATAAGTTCAGAAAGCTTGAGCATTGTGAATTGGATGCCTATAGTAACACTGAGAACAGTGCAACACAGCCCCTTTGAACCAATTTTTGGATGAACTATAATTCATATGTTATCCTGGTGTGTTCTTAATGAAATGTACTATATAGATGAGACTTTAACATTTCATTGCTTTCTTGCTTGAAAGTTCTGAAATATACAGTTTCAAATTACTAAACGAAAGTAAACATAATCCGTACATTTGGGTGTACAATTTACATGTAAAAACAATGAATTCCTGATAAAATGATGAGTCTAAATTACATATTGTTTATGGCCTTAAACAGTGGATAAACTAATGAGAACTCTTGTACATCAGTTGCAGGAATGTTACGGAATGAAAAACATGCAAAAAGCAACATACTTTCCCCATCAATGCGTTAATTTGATTCTAACATTAAAACTATTTAATAGTAAAATGATATTTGAATTTAAATTTACTTTGTCCTATTCTGTCTTTGGGGTTGGGGAAGGAAGTTCCTTTAAGCTAAATTACTTAAAAAAAAAAAAAAAAAAAAAAAAGTTCCTAAATTAAAGATGATTCATAGTACACATTTCTTTATCACTGAGTTGTCCTGTTTGTTCCTGCTATTTTTCTTTTCCCCTGAAAATAAAAACCTACCATGGGCTGAAAGGAATATGTATTTTTTGGTATTAAAATTTGCAACACATTTCTTCTATAATCAGATTGGTTCTGTTGCCCTGACAGCCATGTTGACTTTTGCTGTTCAATTTTTAGTACCATGACTGAAATTCCTAAGGAGGTTGTAAATGCTTTGTGTTCTCTCTCGTAACAAAGAAAGGTTCATCGCTTCATAACAAAGAGATGTATTCCTTTCAGATTAAGCATCCAAACCGATGACTCTTTCTTAGTGTGATTTGCTAGCTGGTTTAATCTGTTTTTGTCCTCTGCCTTGAAGCTTACAATTCTTTCCACTCTAATTCACTAAAGAGCAAGCATGAGGAATAGGAGAGGGTGAACATGGCTGCAGTCTTTCTGGCTTTAAGCTTGCTTTGATTCTTTTTAAATGACTATACCAGGAGGACTCCGCAGTTGTACAGAAACTGATTTTTCTCCTCATATTTTCATCAATTCTACATTAGCACCACCGACTGATTCAGGAAGCCACTATGATATTACCTTATTGACTTTGCTGGTAGTGGGATCTTACAGCTTTTTTATTATTCCTTTGTTAGCCACGTTTACTGGGAAAAGAAGTAGGTCATTAGCCTTTTTTAAATAAAAGCATGTTTGGTTTCTTGTTAAAGTTGGTAAAATGTATCAAATTAAATGCTTTAATTTGCTGGTTTCCAAGGACAATGCTTTTCTTAATTTAAATTAATAAATGTACAGAAAATGTTCAAATTAAATATTGACTTCAGTGTTTTTGTGATTGTAATCATATCTGGATTACATGTGATTAATATTTTCTGTGCAGTGCAATTTTTTGCTGACTTTTTAAATCATCTTGTAGAGAGAATCAGTACGATTTTTACTTTTTTCTAGCGGTATACAGAGTATTTCTTCTTGTCTTCATGTGATAGTAAGCTCATTAGACAATGACATCAAAATAAAATCATAATTTGCAAAATTTAAAATTCTTCACTATCCGATTACTGGGACATTCAAAGGTCAAGATGGAATACTTCTTCAGTAAACATAGTGTAATGTAGAACCTTGGATAATATAGTCCTGTTTAACATTAAACTGACAAATTGTTTAGCTTGATATTTAAGATGATTAGTTGATATTTTTCTGTAAAAATAACTTCATGAAATATAACCTTCCTGTTGCTGCCTGCTCAGTCCTTTGTTGTGATTCTCTTAGAGGGTTAAGTTTCCTATGATAGTAACATGCTGCCTTTGAATCTAATTAGCACTTCAGTTTTATGACTCCCTTCTATCTTCTAAGGAAACTCTTCGTGAAATTCTGGCATAACGTAATTGTATATAATAAAAAAGAAAAGCATAATTTGCATGAGTTCATTATTTGCACTATTAAATGTGGTTGAGGATTGAAAAATTAGAATTGCAGCACCCTGACTTTTATTTAGGAATTGTGTAGTGTAGACATGGTAAATTGTATTACGATGTAAATAAAGATTGAGAACACAAGTGTGTAAATCATAAGTCTTGCAAGTATGAATTCCAACTACTATTTTTTCCTTGTATAGGAGTAATTGCTTGCAAAGGAAATAAAGAAAGATGTAGTATTTCAGCAGTAAGATGCTGATCTCAGCAACTCACCTTGAGCCATAGGAATATAAACCAGTCTGCTTTCACCTTGGCTTGACTTGCACGATGCTGTTCAGTAACTTGGTGGGGTTATTTTACATCTCGTATTACTGTATATAGAACAATTTGGGGGCGTCTCACTGATGGAAGTTTGATATAACAGCAAAATTATTTTTGAGTAATACTTTGATATACTACGAAATTCTCAGGAGTATAATCAGACAACTATAACTTGTTAGTCTGAACAATGGGCTCAAATGTCTAAAGTGCATATGCATTTTCTGCACATGCCAGACTTGTACTGTGTGAACAAACCAAAGCTGGAAAACTTGGGCTTTGAAATGCATACAATGAGATTAGTCTTGGTGAATATCAGACCAAGCTTTGTGCCAATTTATCCATGTAGACAATATGGAAATACAGAAGCCTGTATTCAGCTATTTGTGATTATTATAAAATGTTACTAATTAAAGCTATAGGAAATAGGACCATCAGTAACTTACACATGAGGTGTAGTTTTTATAAAACATCTTGCTAAAATATGATAGGCTAATTCTCAAACTTTCTATACATGATTTTTGCAATAGCTACAAGTGCCACAATCATCATCAAGAATGGAGACTGGCCTTCAAAAGCTACCTGTCAAAATGGCATTTCTGGATCCATCTCTTTGAAGCCAGTGCCCAGACCTAGAGTGTACTCCTTAAAATCCACTCCAAAAGGTATCTGACTTTTTTTGTACATAATGAAGCTAAAGTAATTCTTTACTGTTTCCTAAAGCAATGTAAGCTAGTAATGTAAAACAGTGACTTGCCAGCTGTGGTCCAAGAAACACTTGTTGGTAGTTTTGTGGAAAACTGGCTGATGACATGATGGTGTCTTATTTCCAGCTGTTCATGTTGCATTTAGATGGTCAAGATATATTACTTTTGCTGTAGTTGCCAGAGGATTGCTATGCTGCTGCTAATGGGAGATAAGTGGTCCACTAGATACTCTATAAATATTTGTGCTCCAGAGTGACCTTAAAAGACTACTTCCATTTCCAACAGATATTGAAAAATAGTAACTCTCAGCACCTTCATCAGACTCTAACAGAAAATGTGATCTGACCTCATACTCAATTATACCAAACAGTTGCCACATCTGACTGTAACAAAACCCATACATTCAATATTATTCTGCCTTAATGTTTCTGAGAGTTTGCAATTCATTTTTTTTGCATTAAGCTTAAGTTTCAAGTATTACTGTTTGGTATCTGTTGGAGATGGTGGTGGAAAAGGGCACTTGCCAATGGTTAAGTAAATCAAAATAGAAGGGAGGAGATGGTCTATCTGCGAGGCTGTCTTCACCCGACTTGTTACCCGGTAACAGAGCAAAACATGAAAGAACGGGAGTAAGGCAAGAAATGTGTATAAAAGGAGTTCCTGTCCTCAAGTGGGCAAAGAGAACAAGAGTATGTCTACAAAGCAGAGAGAGACCTGTGGCTGGATTGGCGCTCACGGGGCTGTTTGCATTGTTGTGTCGACTTCTAGGCTCTGGAATTCTCTGGCTGGGAGTGTCCCAGAGCCTGGGTTCCAGACTGAGCCTAGAAGTCTACACAGCAATGAAACAGCCCCGCAGTGCGAGCCTGAGTCAACTGGTACAGTCCAGATGTGGGTTTTTCTTTGCTGTGTGGACATACTCCAAGTGTGACCTCAAGAGACCATAGCCAGTCAATACACTGTTCACATGAACACTTGATGATACAGGGCAGGTTTATATCCCTACTGCTTCCCAAGCTAGACAAACTCAGATTGGAAATAAGGCATAAATGTTTAACAGTGAGTGATAAATCCTTGGAACAATTTACCAAGGTGTTTTTTTTAATGAAGATTGGATGTTTTATATAAGATCTGCTCTAGGAATTATTTTGGGGAAGTTCTATGGCCTATGCTATATAGGTCAGACTAGATAACCACAAAGATCACTTCTGGCTATGGAATCTATGAATTCCCATCCCCACTCATAAAAATGCTGCTTTTAAGACTTGACCAGGATGAAGAATAAGTATGAATGTAAAATAGGGAAGGAAACCATGACTTCCCATTTTAGAACTTTTTTTAAAATGCTCCTGCCCAAATTTAATTTTAGATGATTGTAACCCTTCTGCCAGTCAGAGTTGGCAGTAACAAGGGCCAGGTTCAGTATCTAGGGATTCCTTTTCACTAATACAACACAAAACCGGCTCAAGCCCCCACGCAGTGACCTGGGACAATTGCACACCACCCCCTGGGCCCCTCTCGCAAGCAAAGAGTCTGAGTAGCAAAAAACTTTTTTAATAAAAGGAGGGAAATAATGCGGCACTAATTTGGGGAAACACCACAAACAGGGTTTATAAACATAAACCACGAGCAAAAGATGCACCACCCAGTAAGTTGGGCAGTGTCCTTTTCCCCTCAAGTTCTTAAGTCCAGCAACCCACAAGTCCCTTTAACATGCCCGTCCCTTCTCTGCACCCCACTCACAGTTGCTGTCCTTGGACAGTGGAGACACAGAGTTCAGAGGTGCATCTGCTGAGTTCACCTCCCACCCTGGATGGGAGGGGTGCGGGGAAGAAGGCACCTTACTCACCCCACTGCTTGGGCACTCACTCGCTGCCCCTCTCCATGGGGCTCTGATCTGGCCCTCTCTGCCAGCTCCCCTGATTTCTGCACCAAGATGTCTTCAGGGGCCTCCCCCCTTAACACAGCTCTCAGTGATTTCAACTGTTAGGGAGGGATCCTCACTGCTGGTGCACACCGGGCAGTCTCTTGCATCAGAGACACTGTCCCAAAGCAAGTCTAATACTTAGATCTAGGTATCGGTGATTTCAGCTCTGCAGCCTGTAATGACTCTCAATTGAGTCTAAACTAGCTCTGTTATTACACAGTGGAGAGAGGAAGTGTCAAATGATGTCTGGGGCCCTTAGGCAAGGTTCATACCACCAGGTACAAGTACCTGTGCCCCCACCCTCTCTCAACTCACTGAGCTTTGGAACCCATGTCCCCTGCCTAGCGACTGCCATTTGTTCAGTGAGGGTGAGTCCCTCAATCAGGAAATGCTAAGTACAGTTCTGCTGCCCTTGATTCACACAGCAAGGATAACAACGCTTTATTACTCCTTCCCCAATAGCAAGGAGACTGGGGATCCACACCAGCCAAAAGTGACCATTTGGGTAAGCAATCCCATCATGCTGAGCATGTAGGCAGGGTGGGTGTGCCCATGCAAACGAGATCAGCTTCTGAAGTCCTTTTCCACAGCTCACCACTAGATGTCAGGGGAGAGCTCATTCAGACTGTGCTTACATGATAACATTACAAGAGACTTCTTAATGCAAAATCTATTGTCACATATTATGCAACTTCACCTCGACCCCGCCCTACTCAACCCACAGAGGAGAGGGAGCTTGAGGAAAGGTAGTCATTATGGGTGAGGGGACCATGGAGAAAATGTGCAGTCATTCAGCAGGGTACTAGTGGCTGAGATACATAGCCTGCCCTAGTCAGATGTTACTGCGCCGCCTTCCAACGGGAGTCCAGAAACTCCTCAACCAGACACTAGCTCCTGCTGATGCCCTCATTTCTAATTCCTCTTACCGGCTAAGGAGAAATCCGAGCTCTGCTTTTGCTTTTGGCAGAGATTGGTTACTTGCACTATAACCTCTGCTGCTGCAAGTAGTTTAACAAGAAACGGGAGATGGTGTTTAAAATAAACATTTCATTCTGGTTCCTCTACACGTATGCAGTGTCTACACTGCAGCTGGGAGGTGTAATTCCCAGCTCCCTTAGAGACCCACATCCTAGCTGTCTTTGAGCTAGGGTGCTAAAAATAGCATTGTGGCTAGAGTAGCTTGGGCTAGCCACAAGAATACAACCCCATCAGAGATTCTAAATATGTATTTGGAGTAACAGCCCGTGGTGTTGCAGCTACGCTTCTATTTTAGTGTGCTAGTTCAAGCGGACCTAGAGCGTGTCTACCAGATCTAGGAATCACACCTTCTAGCTGCAGCATAGACATACCCTTAAGTGAGTATATGTAGGACTTCTCCATCAGCTGACAAGCTTAATAGTGCTGTTTGTAACCATAAAATGCATCTGTCCAGGTGCAGGTTTTTCTTTAATCTTTGTATAATACAGCATCTGAACTGCTGGCATACATGGTCTGAATGGAGTAGCAGCTTCATTCACTGGCCAAAATGAAGTGGCATAATAGGAGATGGCAGAAAAGCTTTCTCCAAAATACTGCTAAAATGCTTCTGTGAAGCACGTTTTGGGCTAACAAGTTATTGAACTCTGACATGTCTAAGTCAGGTGTGTTATTGCACATTATTGTATTTCAGTGAAAAGTAGGAATTGGAGATAATTGAAATAGGGATAGGGGAAGTAAGAAGAGAATTTCATGAAAACCACAACAGAAAAAATTGGATTTAAAACACCGAATAACTATCAGAAGTGATTAACACGTTGATAGGATGACAAGCTATAAAATAACTTGTAACTTTAAGTATGAAAGGCAGGGGCCTTGAGGTTGTACTTCTTTGCCGCTGTTTGTTGCAATTTCTATATTTAGATGTAATAAAAGGTAAATGCATCTGAAAATGCATTTACTAACACTCATTATTAACTTAAAACTATTAAGTATCTTTTTCTTCCATTTTCAATAAAGAAAATTGACTTAAAGTAGTTTTTATTCATCTGTCATTGTTCTGCCCTTTTAAAAATCTTTCTAAAGGAGACTAAAGTTCAGAATCAATTTCCTCTTTAACTGCATGTTGATTCTTTTAAAAAAAAAAAAAAAGTTTAAGTTCAGGGTTTAAATGATCAGTAACCTTTAAGTTATTTTCTTAAGTTGGACAAGTTCTTATCACTGATCTAGTTTTAAATTTAAAAACCTAATCTAAGTATTTGTTTTTTTAGGAACAAAGAACAAGTCTGGTTCACTGAACCAATGTATACTAAAATCAGCTGGACCATTTCTTCCAGCAAGGAAAACCAGTGAGCCAAGAGGCAACCAGCCATTGGGTAAAGTCTTTCTCATTTACAGTTTGCAGTCTTCCCTTTCTTTAGTGAGAGCTCTGCTGTTCAATTTTTAAATGCTCAAGATTGCCAGTTCTAGCAGAGCTTCAGCTGTAGCTGAAACTTTGAAAGTGGAGATGGATTTCACAAATCTGTCCCCAATACAAAAATCCCTAATTTCCTTTTTGTCATCAGAGTGAAATACTAACCTTTCATTTTCTGCAAAAAAGATTCAAGGGTCTGTAATGTCACTTGTTTATCTACATTTAAATTTGTATTTATGAAGAAAAATGTTTTATAAACAGGATTGGAATAATGCTTGCTTTACAGAGTATACGTACAAGATAAGGCCCAAATTTAGCTCCTTCTTGAAGTTTTTGTTTAACTTAGGGCTGGTCCACACTATGGGGGGGGGGATCGAACTAAGAGACACAACTTCAGCTACGTGAATAACGTAGTTGAAGTCGAAGTATCTTAGTTTGAACTTCAAAGCACTTACCGCGGGTCCACACACAGCAGGCAGGCTCCCTCGTCGACAGTGCTTCCTCCTCTCGGCGAGCAGGAGTTTCGCAGTCGACAGCGAGCACTTCCGGGATCGATTTATCGCATCTAGACAAGACGCGATAAATCGATCCCAGAAGATCGATTACTACCCACCGAATCAGGCGGGTAGTATAGACGTACCCTTAGAGTCCCTGCCAGAGCTTGCTCCTGAGCTTGGCTATTTCTAAGATAACACTTCTGCCCCCTTACCTCCCTGCCTCAGATATTCAAAACCTTTTTAATGCTGAATTAGAGTTTAAAAGGACATATCTAGTTGGTTGTCTACACGTTTAAAAGTAAAGATCTGAATCTTCATGAAAGGTTCTAGAATCTGACACCTTGTCATAGGTGCTCACTGACTACTCACAAAGTTCCTATCATGCGGCTTAGAGTTAAAACTGAACTGCATCAGACACTGGCTAATGTACAGTAATTAAGATACAATGCAAATTGTGTTGCCTCCTACTTACTGTCAATTATGTGATCCTTAGGTCATACTAATAAAATGCAAATTAGCTTTTTTTTTTCCATGTTAACTTGGAAGGTTACATTCTTTAGTGTGTAACCATTGGTTAACATTTTTCTCCTTTTTGAAAAGGATATGTAAATATTTGCCCACAGATGAAATAGCTGACAATTATTACAGGCCACTTCATTCTTAAAGGCCTCAGAAGTGGCAATACTGTGGACAGAATAAAATAAAATAGTACTATCTGGCTTACATGAAGCACAGCACTACCATTGCTAACAAATGGGATAGTTAAAGGTCAAGCTCTTAACTAGTGATATCAATTAAGTGATTGATTACAGTAAAACAGTTCATAATTAACAGGAATCTTGTCATGTTTCATTCTCACATATCTTACCAGCATATTAATGTCCTAGCAAATGTTGGCATCAATATTAATATCTTACTGAATTATGTATGCCACCACACAAGGAGGGTACATGAAAGAAGGCTGGAAATGTGCTTTTTTACCCATCTACTGGAACTTATTCATAAATCTTAATACTGTTTAGAATGTTACATCCATATTTTCTCTGAACATTATAGGTACTCCTGTACTAAATGGGCCCCGAAGATTGTTGTCAGCTTTCAATTCTGGTGAGTTCTCAAATCTATTTTCTCCCCCAAATTGTTGTTAATGGATAACAAGGGAAGGTCCCCACAATTATATATCCTTATATGCCATCTTCAAGATGCTTTTGGTATAGTATCCTAGTGTTTCATTCTTAAATTAAGTAGCCTCACAAGAAGTTAGTATGATGTAACCAACTATGAAGACTCAAGTTTCAAACATACAATTTTACCTTTTTCTCTGTGCTTTAATTCTGTACTATTAGACCATCCAACTGCCAAACTGTGGAGTCTGTACTAATATTTGTCATCTTATGCTTTGTAGACAAAATGGAAGTTTTAAAAAGCAACATACAAGAAACATATGGGTAACAAATTTGGATATGGTTACTTTGCAGTTTAGTCATGTGGCAGTAATTTGTTAAAACCAGCTTGATGTGGTTTGGGAAAAACAGAAGATTCATGCTGAACAGAAGCTTGCCTTTGTTTTTGTTTTTTTGATGGCTTGTGCTGACAAATTCTTGACTTTTTTTTTTTTTTAGTAGCAGCAGCCTCCACATATGTTACTGTATGCTGTGCTTGAATGGTAGGTTGCAATTAACTAGAAATGTTGGTATCTACTTGTGTGACATTAGGAAGAATGACAAGAGGTTAAAGTGGCTGATGATGTTCTAAATAATTGTGTTCTGAGGCTTCTGTCTTGTATAATACTTCTTCTCTCTCCTATATTTCATACCAGTCCACAAACCTGGAGCTAGTTCTTACCCAGCCAGTTGAAAGATGGCAGAATAAATCTTGGGTGGACATTCACTTGTACATAAGATCTTTCCTACTCACTTGAACAGATTAATGGGGTCTTTGTGGAAAGAGATAAAAGGTCTGTGATAGGCAGTAGCATAGCCATGGGGGGAGCGGGGGGAGCGGCCTCTCCCCCTATGAGGAAAAGTGGCGCTAAGGCGCTGCCAGAGCCCCACTAGGGCGGCGCTTTAAAAGGCCTGCAGCTCCTGCCGCTGCGGGGAGCCATGGGCCTTTTAAAGCGCACCCCCAGCCCCGCTGCCGGAGCCGGGCGGGGGGCGCTTTATAAGGCCCGCGGCTCCAGCCGCAGCAAGCCGCCCCTTGTCTCTCCGCTCAGCAGCTCAGCGGGGAGACAAGGGGCAGCCGCAGCAAGCCATCCCTTGTGTCTCTGCTCAGCAGCTCAGCGGGGAGACAAGGGACAGCCACGGCGAGCCGCCCCTTGTCTCCCCGCTGAGCTGCTGAGCGGGGAGACAAGGAGCAGCCATGGCAAGCTGCCCCTTGTCTCTCCGCTCAGCAGCTCAGCCACTGAGCGGGGAGGCAACGGGCAGCTGCCTGCCACCCCCCAAATCTTGGCGACCGCCTAGGGTGGCCTAGTGGGCGCCCGGCCCTGCCAGTGGCTCCTGCCACTGCGGGGAGCCGCGGGCCTTTTAAAGCGCCGCCAGAGCCCCGCTGCCGGAGCTCCGGCGGCAGCGCTTTAAAGGGCGAGTACAGGGGGAGCGGGAGGCGCCTTTGTATAGTGCCACTTCCCCTGTGCTCAAGACCTGGCTACGCTACTGGTGATAGGAACTTGCCACTGGAGCATTAATGTGTCCCTTCACTAGAACTAGAAGCTTGTTGGATGCAACATAGGGTTGAAAGGTGCTACATGTCTCTGGAAGACACTATTACCTCCCAAATGAAGATTGGATGTGTTTCTGAAAGATGTGCTCTAGCTAACCAGAAGTTATGGGCCTAATGCAGGATTTACTGTGTGAAATTCTCTTGTTCAGGAGATCAAACGAGATTACAAATCCCTTTTGGCCTTAATTTGTGGATCATACGTTAGCTTTTACTAAAGCTATACAATGATTCCAAGTGTCTGGAATTTGATCGTGTACGCTGGAGAAGAGGTTTTTTTTACTTGACGGCTTCCTTTCTTTGAGATCTTCTGTTACAAGTTCAGACCCTTGCCATGATGCAGCAGTTTAGCACAATGACTTTGAATAGAGTTTTACTTTGGTTTCTGTAGTCGCTTACATTTTGCTAGTACTACTTTTTCGTTTCAGTGGAGTTCTGTGAGCCCATTTGTCCATCAATTCAGAGAAGCAGAAGGGGTAATCTCACCAAGATTTAGCTATTTTGTCACCATTTGTTGGCAATGGGCACCATTAAACCTATGCATCTGGACTGGAATCTGGATCCTCAAGTTAAAGCACTTTATTTCTTGCCCTTTGGAATTATGGACCATGCACCACTGTAGCACAATTTTTCCATTTTATGCAGACAAGCTTTTCTAATGAATTTTTTTTGCTTTTTCAGAAGCTACTTTTTTTTGTTTTCATTCTTAATGATCAGATTACATAGAGCTATATCAAAGTGAAAAAAATTGTGTGAGCAATACTAGGGCACCAGGATTTGGGGGCGGCGGGCGGCTGCCTCCCAGCTCTCCACTCAGCCGCTGAGCGGGGAGCCGGGAGGCAGCCGCGGTGAGCTGTCCCCCTGCGGAGCTGGGAGGCAGCCATGGCGAGCCGCCACCCTGCCTCCCGGCTCCCTGCTCAGCTACCGCGGGCGGTGGGGCTGAGCTCCCACAGCCCACAGGCGGGGGGGGCTAGCTGGGGTGAGGGCACAGGGCTGGTGCAAGGAAGTTTCGCCTAGGGCATGAAACTTTCCTGCACCGGCCCTGCTTCCAATCTAGCAGACAATGGTACAACAAGATCCAGTAGCTGAAATAAGACAAATTCAGACTCAAAATCAGACTTTTTTTTTTTTTTTTTTTTTTTAAAGTGAGGGTAAATAATCATTGGAACAACTTACCAAGGGCTATGGAAGATTCTCCATCCTTGGGACTTTTAAATCAAGATTGGATGTTTTTCTAAAACATGTGCTCTAGTTCAAACTGGAACTGATCATTCAGGGAACTTTTATGGCCTGTGTTATACAGGTGATCACAATAGTCCCTTCTGGCCTTATCTACGAATTGAGATGGGGGAAATAATAGATTATTTCAGTTCATTGGCAATTTTGAAAATTTGAATAATTTTGGTTTGGGTCAGCAAACTGAAAAATGAGTTATTCACACATCTGCTGTATGGTACAGCTTGTGTTGTGAGGTGCAGAAAAGCCTGCTGACCCAGGAACTCCTGGAACGACTGCAGCTACTTTAGTCCTAGAGGTTGCAGTATATCTAATTAATAGCAGGGGACATCTGACCCTGCAGCAGACCATACACGGAAGTGAGGAGAAAGAGCGGAGAATACAGGCTGAACGAGGCTATTCAGTTCAGCCAGCCCAGAGTCCAAATATAAGTGTGCACACTCCTTGGTGCTTCTGCTCCTGCCTTTCCAGACCCAGCTTCAATTAAACACTACTTCAAAACTGGATTGATGAGTGCTGATTAGGAGGGGGAAGAGTTTGTGCCTAGGACCATCAGGTTGGAGGGGACTGGCTCTAAGTAGAAAAAGGTGAAGAGTGTGGTGTGTGGGTGTGTGAATGCAGCAGGGAATTAAGTCAATTTGTGAATGAGGTTGTGGGTTAAACTGGGTATATGAAGGGAGATGGTAGCATAAGAGGGAGGAGGAGAAGGGACTTGTAGAGCAATAGTAAAGTGGTCATCCCATCCTGCCTTCGAGTGTAGTGTCCCAATTTTTTATTCTGAAAGAGTACCCCTTTCTCTTCCCACTTCACCAAAAATACTGGTGTGACCATCTTGCCCCAACCAGTGGCACAGTTTGAAAAAGAGGATCAATCTGTGAGGAAGGATTGATCAGCTCCACCACTTATTTTGGGCATCAACCACCACTGGGGAAAGACCTCCTTGTCAATGGTAAATAGATTCTTTGTTTGAGAGCGAGAGAGAGCTAAGAATTTCTGCAGAATTTTAAGCTTTTGCTTTAAAACAAATATATTTTCTTCCTTGTGGATGTAATAACTTTCCAAATGTAAAGTGATGCAGTGATGTATTTCTGACCATGCAAATAGCTACAGTATCTCAGATACAGCTTAGCTTTCAAGTAATAGTATAAAATTGTAATGTTATTCAGAATTGTGGGTAGCAGTGAAACAGACAAGAAAAAATTAACCTCATTTTTCTTCTGCTTAGAATAGCAGTGAGCTGTTATTTTCCATGTACAATTATAGGGTTCCCCCTCAAACTGCATTGTTTTCTATGGGATTTCTCTGGAAGAAAGAATGCTGTGTATACTGCAACAGGAAGAAGCATTAATATTAGGAGGTTAACATGCTTTAAAACATGAAGCTTGCACAATTCAGCTAGAGAAATCTCAAAAGAATTAAGACAGAGCTCCTGTTATTGCTAGGGAATAATGGCTGTCATAGTTACCAAGCTAACTGCACCTCTGACTCCTGGTCTCTCCAAGTGCATCTTGTCTCCAATCTCAGGCTTCTCGCTTCTATTTGGGGTGGAATAGTATGACACCCCCACTCAAACTGCACCCTGGATTGCAGTTCCCTGTGTAAAAGCCATAATTTACTTCAGCAGCTCTGACTGATAGCCAGACCATGCAATTCTGTTCCCTCCAGGGCGATAACAGTGGTAATCAGCAGCCGAACAGCCCCCTTAAAGCCAAGTATTAAGGACAGAAGCCTCTTGGTGAAAGCTTTAAGTATTGGTGAAAGCAAATGTTAAAATATACTGTATGAAAGTGTAGCTTTCCAGGTGTGTAACCATCTTCTGAATGGGGACTCTGGTACAACTAGCGCCCTATAAATCTGTCCCCCTGTCGGTGCTCATTGGCAACTCCCCAGACAACCTCTGGCAATGCACTCATCTTTGCAGGAATCGAACCACTTTTGAAATTGTTTTTTTAATAATTATTTATTTATAATAATTCATGTTCATATAAAAATGTGCTGTTGCAAAAGGAAACTGACAATTCAGGTCCAAAACACCCCGAAAGGAGAACATGGGTGTTGAACCCCTAAAGAATAAGCAGTTGAATCAGCTGATTGTACAATTTTGTTGTACTATAACAATAATGACTGTTGTACTATAAAAGTGTACTGAGCAATGTCTTTTTGTAAAATCCGGTGACACTCTGATTAATATAATTGAGAAATGTATGGATTAACACTATATATGAGGACTTATGGCTACTTACTGATATTATGCTTCTAAAGCCTGTGATCAAACAAGAGAAACTGGTTTTCTCTCCGACAGGTGGGATGGTAGCTATCTCCCTGTCTCTAACATAAATTAAGCAATGGAAGACCTATTTACATAGAAGTCAACACCGGGATTGGAAGTCAACAGGAAGAGAACAGCAACGAGTCATCCTGACTCTGGGGACAAAACAGTGAGTTTTGGGAAATAGAAGGAGAAGGAAAAAGCTATTTTGGCATCCATCTCTTAAGGGACGAAGAGGCCATTGATCTTGGAATCTGTGAAAGGTGCATCCGTCAGCCATGTGAGCTGAGGATGCTGAAAACTGATTGTGAGAAATTGCCTGAGACCAGTCCTCTAATCCGTTAAACTTTAGACACAAGAAAGCATGTTTTATTTTTGTTTTGTTTCTATTATCCTGGCTTCCTAGTAAATCCTGTTGGACTACTGTTCTCTGCTTTCTAGCTTTCAACTCCAGATTTTTAAAAAAAAACTTTTTTTTTTTTGGTTTGGCTATGTTACAGTCCTAGAAATCTATGATGGCATTTCTTTCTACTTAAAGGTAGAATGATTTAATAATTTGCATTGCAAATGAGTGGAAAAATATAAACCTTTGAGGTCATTTAAGTACATGCTGAGCCAGTGTGTTGTGCAGGGACTTGCATAATGGTTGTTTACAGTAGTGTTTGAATCAATCAGTTACCAGATTACAGCTGAATCTAGACATACTGGTTTCTTGTTGAAGTCCAGAGCATGTCTTAATACTAAATTTAAGATTAGTACTTCCTTGATCTTATCCCAGTACACTCAAATGTGCAAGACCACAAAACTGAATGGTACTTAGGAGCCTTCTCAATATGAAACTCTTTGTACAGAATAGCATTATTTTCTGTGGACTTGTAAGGACTTAAATATGGATGTAGTGGTATGTTCAATGTGTGTTTTAAAAGAAGCTTTCTGTTAGAAAACATTAAACATAATTAAAGTTGGGATAAATTCAAGTCAATTAAAAAATTGTCAGAATGGAATCAGAATTAGATGAATGAAACAAGTCTTGATTATATTGAGGGGGGAGGAGAACTAAAATATGCCTTCAGGAATATTAAAGTAATTTTCTCCTTAACAGTCTCTGAAGAACAATTACATGATCTGTGACACTATTGGGTGATATTCAGCTTGGAGACCACCCACTTTCCCCTCCTCCTCCTGCTAGGTCTTCATTCCCACTGAGTCCTGTAACAGATTAAGCATGAACAGTGTGATGTAATTCAGAGGCTGCTGGTCTTCTGAATCACTAAGAGAAGGTTTTATTCTGAGGACAAGCTTTGTTTCTGCAACATCTGGTGGGGAGAGAGGCTGCCAGCAGCATTTGCATTGTGGATATCTGCTTTCTCACGTTCTTATTTTGTCTGTGGATATGGAATAACAGTGAGGGAATGAGAGATATTTGCTTTCTAGTCTTGTTTTCCTTGCCAAGTATAGCTTGACCTCAATCAGTGGTGAATTAAAATATATAGTATGTGACAGTATATGGAGGCTGTTTCTTGCTTGTCTGTCTTCCAATTGCTCTGAAGACATGTTATGGTCCCCGAAATTTTCCTTATCCAACATGCGTGTGCGACTGACTGCAAAGGGACTGCTCCGAAACCTTCGACTTCCTTCTGGGTATAGGAAAAGCACAGTTATATTTCATACAGGTTTGTATTTTTAAACCTTGTACTTGGTGTGTGCCTGGGGGACATCTTGTTTACCTTATCAGCTGCCTATTAATAATTAAAATATATTCTGGGCACGAAACATTTCATTTTTCACAGAAACCTAAAGCTCTTGTAGAAATCAAGTCCTAGTTTATAAAAGTGGACAGTTTGATCTTGGATTTGTCATGTGGGGTGTGTTTGTGTTTTGTGTTAGACCTGCTCATTTGGAAAACATGTATTCTATTTGTTTATGGAGTGTTGAATTGGAATTGACACCTTTCTCCAGATCCAGAAATAGAATCTGGAAATTGATCATTATTCTTTATTATTATTATTATTGATCTTTATTATTTTTATATTATGGGTAGATAGACTGATATATTCCCTTCTCTGCCCCTTGAAGGGGGGAAGGGGGCACATAATCATATTTTTCCTGAGGGTGATGTAACTTTGCTTGACTACAGTGTATCTTAATATCCCTGTTTATATAAAAAATATTTGAGATATTTCATGGTTTGTAAGCAGGGAGAGTAAATTTCATGCATAAAGAAAATCCTTTTTAGTTTTAGCCCTAATATCAATGTGATTGGAATTACAGATGTTTTCATTCATATGACTCTAGCTACAATATATTGTAACAAAAATATTTTAAAATTTCTTAAAGGAATGCAATCTGATTTGTCTTCAGTGAATTTTTTCCTAAGCATCAAGTCGCATGTTTTTATCTAGTAAATACACAATATATAAATGATTATTGATGCTGTTGGGTTTTTTGTGTGAAATTCCTTTTGTGGAATACAATTGCTGTATATGGAGTCTATATTAGCCAGGGGGAAGGTAAAAAACAAACAAAAAATAAATAAATCTTCTCCCACCCCCACTTTGTCTGACCTATATTCTCTTCCCCTTCCCCCACAAATGTAAGTTTGTGCAGTTGCCTGTGTCTAGTTTTGCCTCCCAGGCATCTTTCTGTCTTGACCACTACTCATCTCTTCTAACATCTCATGGAATCTCTAGGTCTCCTTGACAGGCCATTTAGCTCTACTAGTCACGGTTTTCTCATCTCTCCTGGCATTTCCTATGTCTGCTTACATTTTATCATGGCCTCTTTCCTCCTCTATCCATCTCCTGACAAGTTAATGTCTGTGTCTCAGCTCCCACTTAATGTTAAAATGGGTTAGGAGGTTGAATGCAACATAGAATCTCCAAGCAGACTTTGATATGTAATATAACCTGTAAGATAACCGTAATTACCTTTTTTTGTTTGTTTGTTTTAATGTAACTTTTTGTAAGTTTTAATGTAACTTTATGTTGCAAAACTCTTCATGGATAAATCTCCATTTCTATTCCACTTATCTGAATCAGAGTAGCAGCCATGTTAGTCTGTAAGGTGCCACAAGTACTCCTGTACTTATCTGAATGTTACTAACAACCTGGTGTCTTCACACACAGCACATCTCAGGAAGTAGAGGTCTAGCAATAATGCAAGAAATCAGTCAATCTTAAACTTATTCTTTATTGGGTACCTGAATTTGTATATTTTAAAATACTAAAATATACCTAAGGACCTTTGTTAGTGGTTTTTACCCTCCCTGCCTCTCCCCCCCCCCCCCAAAAAAAAAACACACACACAAAAAACAACTTCCTGAGTTTTACGAAAGGTATTTGTTTCTTACTGATTTTTTTTTTTTTTTTTTTTTTTTTAACCTGAGTTTTGGGATTCTTACTTATGGTCAAGAAAATCCAATAGATTTACGTTAATTAGATGTATTTATATTAGTCTAATTTATTAAGTGTAAATGTAAGGCTGTCCCTTAAAGTAAGGCAATGTAGTGTAAGATATTCTTATACATGTGCAAATGCCGGTGTACATAGTAGCGCAGCCAGGTCCGGAGCGCAGGGGGAGCGGCGCTATAAAAGGCGCCTCCCCCTGTACTCACCCGGCGGTGCTCCGGGTCTTCGGCGGCACTTGGGCGGCTCACTCCGGGTCTTTGGTGGTACCCCGTGCCAAAATGCTGCCGAAGACCCGGAGCGCCGCCAGGTGAGTGCAAGAAGTGGCGCTTAAAAAGAAGCGGCGCCTTTTTTTAGTGCTGCTAAAAAAAGGCGCCGCTTCTGCTCAAGGGGGAGCGGCCGCTCCCCCTGTTCCCCCCCCCCCCCCCCCGGCTACGCTACTGGGTGTACATACTGTTAATGTAGACTTTAAATACACATTTTCATTGCTTTTTTCCTGTTGTTTTTGCACTGATTTTTACTAGCTGCTTTTTAATAAATACCAATAAATTCCCAGGAAACATTAAACAAAAATAAAGGGCCTTGAATATACCCAGTGAATCTATAGTTGTATATAGTGTTAATGAATTTAAATTTCCAGTATCATATTGCAATCTTAAACAAAAAAAGCACTTGCATTGTTAGCATTTAGTGGACACCTGAATAAAATCTGCCTCCAGATATTCCTATTCATAAAAACTATTGAATACAGTACATGAAATATATTGCTGGCCACATGTCCTAGTTAAACAAACATCCCTATAAAGAGGTTCTGGCTGTCTCTTTCATGCTTTCAGCTATGACCTTGGAATGGTAGTCAAAGTTCAGCTAGACCATGGTTCTCGCTTTTCTCATCTCTTGTCATGTCAATGCTTCTGAACAAACAGCAGAGCATATAACTGCACCAGCAAGAAGGTGAGCAGTGCTGAATATATGTTAAACTAGGTCACATTCAATACTGGGAAGTAGTATATATATTCATTGGCACTTTACCTCTGTTAACACAGCATAATATATTGACAATTACGTTTTTATGTAACTTGAGAGCAGATACAGCTTGCATGTGGGCCACTTACCCTTATTTCAGGGTGACAACATAATAAAATTCATGCACATGATCATCCTATACATAACACTGACTTTTTAGATCATCTGGATTAAGCATATTTATACTGCTGCAGCATCAGCAAACATGTCTCCTAATGCAGTGATTTCACTGCATTAAAAAAAAACATGTAGCTTCATCCCTGGGTCTCACAGCATGCCCAAGTGATCACACTATATTTTTATAGTATGGACTCTGTTTTAATAGAGATTATCATGGACCCCTCCCAGTTGCAATTGCATAGATGGCTTTCCTTCCCTTTCATGAGTGTAACATTCTTGTGACAGCTATGCTAATTGATTATACAGCTGTAGTAATAAAGTAATATATTTAATATGATTTAGCAGATTGAAAATAAAGGAGACAGTACCAGCTGACATGCCATGTCTTCACAGACCACCAGCAGTTCACAGATCAGATTCAGAACCTCTGGGAAAATAGGATTTAACTTCTGTCATGAGTAGGGTGACCAGACGTCCTGATAAAATCGTGACCGTCCCGATTTTTCTTCTTGTGTCCCGTGTCCTGACCGATGCACGGTCGGGACACCTTTTGTCCTGATATCGGGCTTCCTCCGTGGTGGTGGTGGTGTGTTTTTTTTTTCCCCCCGCTGCATGGCGGCGGCGGGAGAGGGTGGGTTGTTGTGTTTTTTTTAACTCAACAAGTCCGGCGGGAGGGGTCCCCCCATCCCCTCGGACAAGTCCCGATTTTTAGGTTCCCACATCTGGTCACCCTAGTCATGAGGAATGGTATCTGAATTTACAGATTTGTAATGCTCTATTTTTATCCTCATTTGTGAAAGTCTCTCAGCAAGTCTTTTTTTTTTTTTTTTTTTTTTTTTTTTTGCAGTATGTATACGTACTGTAGATAATTTAGAGATAATGTGAAATCTGAAGTCTACATTCATAGTGTGACCTTTAAAAAAAAATCATCCCTGAGTTCCCTCCTTCAGACATTCTTATTAAAATAATTGCAAAAAAATCTTAATCAGTATGTGTAAGTGAAGAGTTAAATGTGAATCATCATTTTGATATTTCATTAATGAAGAGACAAACATACTTTCTATATTACTGAGCTGTTTAAGAACATGTTTAACCAAAACAGTGAATAGAAGTGATCTTAAGTACTTAATACTCTTCATGCATGATTGGTGTGACAGATTAGATCAGGATCTCTGGATGGCTGTCACCTTAAGAATGTTGGAGAAAGATGGTCTTGGACCGTACATATATTCTCCTTCCTTTTTTTACAGAAACATATAAAGCAGTAAATTTGACAAAGGGACGTAATTATGGTAACTGAGAGCAAAACTACAGTGGTTTGCAGTACCATAATTTTTGAAGGATTGTGGGTAAAACTACACAGTTCCTTGTATTATTCATATACTTTGAGTCTCACAAGACTTCACAAAACAAAATCTTAGTATCTTGCTTTTGGCTTGCTTAAAAAAAGAGAGAGAAATAAATGGCAGGTATGTGGCTGACTAATTGATCTGGAAACATGACTTCTCATATCAAGACAGCCAATGCATAGTCATATCATGACAAGAATTTCAGACCATTGCAACCCCAAAAACCTTTCCCCCTCAAACTCTAAAATTATCCGACAAATCAATACAGACCTAGCACCCTTTTAATCAGGCAGATAGCATTTGTTTGTACAACCTAGTTTTTAAGACCACTCATCAAGTGGTCCATGTGAGGTGGGAATCTATCAAATTAAGGGTAACACAGAAGTGCCTTCAAAGCACAATAACACACAATTTCCAGAAGGCTCATACCTTGGAATTGCCACTTAATCTGAATATTTTCTTAAAATCAACTTTCCTATAGTACTGTTCTTTTTAGAAATAACTAAAACACAGAATAATCAAACTACTGCAAAGTCATTTGATACAGTAGCAAGGAGCTATCAAAAATGCCTCAAACTGCTACCAGAAATTAACTAAATCCAAAAGTCTACCAGAGACTGATTTAGTTTAATATAGCAGAAATGATGCAACCTGTACATAATGATAAATATTCATTTCACAAGACAAGGAAAAATTGAAAAACAGAATACCACTCTAGCAGTAACTATAGAGCAAAATCTTCAGTGTAATCAGCATGACATACTTATTTGAACTCAAAAGCTAGTATAGCAGATTCCAAACTATTGTCACACACATCTGTTTCAGACTCAACCATATTTATTGGCACTGTATTGGGTAAAAATCCTATGGAAACAAATACTAGTTATTCTTAAGACTAGTATTGTGTGTTCTATTCTGTAATGACAAAAAAGCACCAGGATAACTTTTATGGTGAAATCTTCTCAGCACCACAGATAATTGCCAGTTCTGATAATCTGTTTTGGCAACCATACAGAACCACCAGTCCTTTAATTTCAATCCCAAATTCTTGAATGAAATGGACAATAAAACTTGACGCTGTTATCTACTAACACTTAATGTTTTTTATCCTGCCTATTTTAACTTCTGTCCATACCTTCAAATTACCTTTACATCTATGCTTAGTCAGTTTAAGGTCAGCAGGAACCACCCCATTTCTAGTCTGATCTTCTGTGTATCTCAGGCCACCAACAGGACCTGCACACTAAATCAAAATTTGACCAAAATATTATAGCCCACAGGAGACTTATGTGCTACAGGCAGAGAATAGGGGGGACCAATGTGTGAGGCCCTGCAGTAGCAAAGAATTGGGTATCTCTCAATCAGATAGTCCCAGTGAGTGATCTGCGCTCCATGCTGCAGAGGAAGGAGAAAAAACCTCAAGATTACCAACAATATCTAGGGGGTGAACTTCTTCCTCACCTCCCCCCTACATGGGGCGATCAGTTGGACCCTGAGTATGTGAACAAGAACCAGCCAGCCAAGCAGCTAAGAGTGCTCAGAGCACTGGGCTGTGCCATCCAATGTCCCATCTCCAGCTATGGCCATCTCTGATCCTTCAGAAAAAACCCAGAATACATGAGGAGGCAGGGGAAGGGGAGGAATCCCTGCCTGACTGTTAGAGGTGACCCAATCTGATTTCCTAACAAGCTGCCTAAACATGAAATGACTTAATCAGTTATTTATTTCATATAAAATACCCGATCTTTCATTTTACTATTTAAGAATTGGATAGTTGACATGAATGCCCCATTTAAGCTTGAGGTTTAATCGCAGTAAACTGAATTGAAAGCTTTGCATAGTGTTGTGGTGGGCTGGTAGCTTTCCCATAGGTATGGTTGTAACAGCGGTTCATTATAGACCCTATTTAGCATCTTTCGTAACTTTGGCTTATTAAACTTGTTTAGACTGAACTGCCATATTTACAATGGCAGTAAAGGAGTGTGTTTCTGAAAACCTGAAAACTTTGTCAGGTTTTGTTCCATCTCTTCAAAGAACTATTTGAAACTTTGGCTTTTGTCTACTGTCTCCTACTAGCTCCAACAGCTTGTAAACTATCCCTTCAGACTTTCAATATAGTCCCATCTCATGCACTGGCATAATTTGAAGAAAATAGGTTGTAGTAAAGGGAAGTTTTTTGTAGTGGAGAGTTTTGGACCCAAGCTTATTCCTATAAAAGTCAATGGAAGTTTTTAGCTACAGACTTCAATGAGCCCCAAACTGGGCAATACATCTAAATATATTGTTCTTAGTTGGTTGATTTCAACTAAAAGAACATGAGCTAAAGGAAGACCTCCATTAGCTATCACCTATAGATTTATCCTCAAGTAGTAGAGGCCTGTGATGTTGGAGTTGTAAGTTCATGACCATTTCCATTGACAGCTGTGGCTTATTATGGAGAGGAGCTGACCCCTTTCCATAATACTTAAGATTAGAGCCATCTTCCCATTTTAAGGCTGACTTTTTTGTTTATCCCTTCTCCCCCATAAGTTGAAGTACTGAGTTTCCCCTTGAACTTCTGAAAACTGAAAAGAAACTCCAGGATTTGCCAAATTTACTCTTCTTGCTTTTCCTGCCCACTTTGAGTGCCGCTCCCATTTTGGCAGTGGGAGAATGTGCCCAGGTCTGTTGGAGATGAGGTCACCAAGGAAGAGTTTTACCTGCCAAAGGGTTATATCGACCAATTGACACTCTCATAAATCTGCTCAAATTCCTGCACTTAATTACACTAGCTGTAAAGTGGGGGATAATGCTTGTCTGTGTAAAATGATTAGAAGGCTATAGAAAAAAGCACTAAGTGCATTACTAGCTGCGTTTTTCAGATGGGGTAACTAAAGCAGAGAACTGTTCAGTTGCTTAGCAGGAAGGCACTGTGGTCTAGTTTTGGATGTTGGCTGTGGAACAAATGACAGTGGGTTCTAGTGTGTCACTTAATGGGTCATGATTTTTAGTACTTCAGCAATATTGGAATGAAGCAAAACTGTCCTACATCTGGCTAACTTAACTTCAGACGTTATGTGCCCGTCTCCATTGTGGATTGAATGAGATGAAGATCCACAGGAGCCACGATTAGTTATCAGCAGCACTCAGACCTTTAACTTGGCAATATGGTAATGTGCCAAATTTAAACATGTTTTATTTACCTGCGTAAGGAAACATGAAATATTTACAAGAAAATAGCTCCTAAAGCAAGGCAGTAGTTCTTAGTCAAGTATGACTTACTGTGTAAATAAAAGTACAAAATTTCATTTTTCTTATCACAAGAACCTTAATTACGACTCAAAATAAATATTTACCCATAATCTCAAAATACAATGTTTTGTAAAGAATGTAATTATGTATAGGCTAATGACACACATTGGTCAGCCTTGAATGCAAGCCCTGCATAGTTGGTGGTTTAGGTGAGGCTGTGGGGCTTTTATTTGTGGGGAGGAAGAACTGGGGTTTTGAGAGAGCAGAAATGGGGAAACTTAAATATGCAGTCCCTTTTTGTATGTGGCACATGGTTGGTTTGTTACTGTGGCTCTTAGTTGGGTTGTATTTTTAATTATCTATGAAATACACCTGAAGCGTTCTTTGAAATCAAAGTAAAAAATTAGTAAAATGATATTTTGCACTCTACTTCCTAAAAGAGTAACGTAGGTGCTAACATCAGGAAAAGAAAAATACATAAAGCTCCAGTAATCTGTGGATTCTAATTAGGATTATTGTGTGCCCCAAAATGCATTTTGTTTCCTTGATACGAACAATATATATGCGTTTAAGCAGTACAAGATTTATTACATAACTCTGTTTCCTTGTTTTCTAGCATTTGGGTTTTGTAACAGAGCGGAAACAACACCACTTAGCAATCTTAATGGCTTTTAAATAAAGGCTTTTAAAATTTTCAAATTCAAGCCTTTGTCATGCCAGTGGTGAAATCCGTACAAGTGAGTCTGGTATCAAAGGGCAGATGACTTGTGGTAATAGGAAAACAAAGCATTTCTATTACCAACCTGCTCATTTTAATTTTAACTTTCTACAGCACAAAGAAACCATTCTTTGAGGAAAGTGATGTCCTTTAGCTTCAGTGCTGGACCATGGTAGTTTGGGTACTTGTAGCTTGATTTCAAGACAATGATTAATTGGTTCATTGTTTTGTGGTATTGGTAGCAATTTGAACTTTGTAAGCACACAAGCCCTTGCACTTTGAAAAGTGTAATACTGGTAGTTAGTTGTTGACTGAAGTAGATTTAACTTAACTTTAATCAGTCAAAATCTTGCTGCATAGTGTCTTCTCCACCTGTAGTACTGTGGGGCTGTTACTGAATGGATTGGGACCATATGAGCCATTACTTTGGTTACAGGTCCATGTCACAAGTGCAAGAATCACTGGTGTTGTAGACCAATGTCATTCACTGGGTACAGAAGTTTTAACCCATAACCTGCAAAAGAACACCTTCCCCACATCACTGAAGAACATCAAGTGGGGGGGAGGGGGAGAGTACTTGTCTTATAGTCTACCTTTTAATGCCTCTGGGTAGACAAGGTGCCAAAGCTCAAAATGTCTTCACGTGGACCGTCACCAAATACCACGGTGTATAGCAGTCATTTTGGGGTAAGGTGACCTAAGAAGACTGGCAAGGCAAACAATTTGCAAGTTGGACTCTTTTGGAAGAGGTAAAGAAAATCAATATGACTTATGCTTTGGAGACGGGAGTAATCAACCTGGCTGATTTCCAGTTAGTGGTTCACAGAAGTCAGATGTCCATTCTGATTTAGTCCAGTTGCCTTTGATAGCTGACACAAGTTTTGGTCTCCAATGAATGTCACACTGGTGGTCATAATCATTGCAAGATGTGTGTATGGAAAACATGTGAGCAGAGGTGTGAGTCTGTATAGTCTTCAAGTGATCCCACACGTCCATTACACTGTAGGTGTGTGTGCACACTTGTCAGAGGTTTTTCCCTTAAGTGATACCCATTGGGGTGGCACAAGCACATATTGCATGCAGGCATAAAAGGTGGAGCTGCCCCTGACCCTCTCCTCAGGTTTTTCCTACCAGCTTTGACAACTGTTGGAGCTCCCTTTCCTTGCTTCTGCAAGTCTTGTGGGCTAGTGTGTAAATAGTGCCCTTTTAGTTTCTGTATGTGATGGGTTGGTATCACAGAAACCCCCCTTGGGGCTGCCACCTGGTGTGCCAAGACTACTCCTGCCCCTGCTTTCCTGCCTTTTCCAGCTTGGGACTCCGGAATCCTGTCTGGTTTGAGCCAGACCCGCTAGCCTGCTGCAAACCCAGGCCCAGGTCTGAGGCATGTCCCCTAACAGCTGTAGGCTTGCCTGGAAGCAGCTTAGGAAGTGTTCTTGCCTTTGACACCCAGGTGCCCAACTCCCAATGGGGTTCAAACCCTGAATAAATCCGTTTTACCCTGTATAAAGCTTATACAGGGTAAACTCATAAATAGTTTGCCCTCTATATCACATAGAGAGGTATGCACAGCTGTTTGCCCCCCTCTAGGTACTAACACGTACTCCAGGTTAATTAATAAGTAAAAAGTTATTTTAATAAGTACAGAAAGTAGGATTTAAGTGGTTCCAAGTAGTAACAGACAGAACAAAGTTAATTACCAAGTAAAATAAAATAAAACCCGCAAGTCTGTCTAATCACACCGAATACAGATAAAAACTTCACCAGTTCCAGTAAACTTCCTTTTACAGGCTATGGTCCTCCTAGCCTGGGTCCAGCAATTACTCACACCCCCGATAGTTATTGTCCTTTGTTCCAGTTTCCTTCAGGTATGTCGTTGGGGGGTGGAGAGGCTCTCTCTTTAGCCAGCTGAAGACAAAATGGAGGGGTCTCCCAGGGGTTTAAATAGACTCTCCTCTGGGTGAATACCCCTCCCTCTCCCTGTGTAGCATCCAGTTACAAAATGGAGTTTTGAGGTCACATGGGCAAGTCACATGTCCATGCACAACTCAGTTCCTTACCAGTTAAGCCACATTCCTGGCAAAGCTCAGATGTGGATTGGTGTCTGCAAGCTCTATTGTCTGTTAAGTGTTTCTTGATTGGGCACTTAACCTGCACATTCCTTTCTCAAGAAATACAACCAATATTCATAACTTCAACTACAAAAATGATACATGCATACAAACAGGAGGAATAGATTCAGTAGATGACAACTTTTACAGAGATATGTTACATGGCACACATAGCATAAAACACATTCCAGTTGTATCATATATACATTTATAAGCATATCCCCATAAAGCCTTATGGGGTACACCGTCACACTGTATGGTTGTTTAGTGTGGTTTTAAAATTTGTTGGTGTGGCTCTGGCACCCAAACTGGCTACTGGACCCAGTACAGGAGATATGCTGCATGCTCTAGGTTTTGAGCCCTGCCACTCTTGTGGTTAAGCAGTGCTATCAGCAATCCTCACACCAGCTGCCTTAAGTGCATGGGAGAGGCTCATGTAAGTGACAGATGTAGCATCTGTAAGGGCTTTAAGCCCTGCTCAATAAGGACAGGGCAGTCTGACTTGGATATCTCCTCCTGGAATTGGCTCTCCGTGGTCTATCTGAACAATCTATCTCAGTTTAGGTATCGAACACCTCTGCATCAATTAGGGCTTGTCAACGTTTAAAATGATGTTGTGGTGCCAGGGTTCTCCCATTGGTGTAGATATTCCACCTCCCCAACCGAATTCTCCTGTTGACCTAGTGCTGCCTACACTGTGAGTTAGGTCCGTTTAACTGCATGGCTTGAGGGGGTGTGTGTGTATTTTTCACACCCTAAGTAGTAGTTATACAGACCTAATTTCCTAGTATAGACCAGACCTTAGTAGTGCTCCTCCAGCGTTACTGGTACCAAAGAGGAGGCACTGTAAATCAGACTCAGACAAGTCATCAAAGGAGGTGAAGAGGTCAAGCTCCTCTACAGACTTGAGTGCACTCAGAGGACACTTACCGGAGCATACTTCTAAACAGGGGCGGTTGTTGACTCCAGAGCCTAATAAGGGACCTGTTGATGCTGACCATCTACTTCGGAGGCATTTGAGGCTGCAAGAGAGTTGTTGAATCTCTTGGTATCACCATCACGGGAAGTTAAGGAGTCTTCCCTGGCGCCAGCACCCATCTGCCGACATTACCGGCTTCACATCTGCACTGCGCAGATCCAGCAGTTTTGGCCATTAGTATACTGATTTTAAGACTGTACCATCACAGGGAAAGCCATAGATGATCTCCCCTTTCTTCAGAGTCTGAATCTACTTCACTGGTACCAACAGGTACAGCCCTACCATGGTTGAAAGAAGAGGTGGCTTCTTCTTCATCAGACTCTGAAGTGGGCTCCTGGGTTTCCCAACCTAGCTGTTCTTTCCATAAAAAATATACCACTTTCCAACCTTGGCTTCAGCCTCAACATCAAGAAGGTGCTTGCAAAAAGGACCATTGGGCTATGCACATCTGTGGACTGAGGCCACAGTGGTCCTTTGGAACCCTTGAGGGTTCCCCCTTAATCGAAAGTCTCCACATCCACCTCAGCCAGCCATCCTGCCATCAGGAACATTGACTCAGTTAGCATCCCCACATTCACAGGCGCCGGCTTCTAACTTCCTCCGAGGTGCTCAACCCCCCACTCACCCAAGGCCCCACCCTGCCTCTTTCTGTCCCCACTCTGCCCTTGCCCCACCTCTTCCCTACCTCTTCCTGCCCAGTTCCGCCCACTCTGAGCACACCCATCCCTGCTCTTTCCCCTCCCTCCCAGTGCCTCCTGCACACCACAGAATAGCTGATCCATGGTGGGCAGGAGGTGCTGGAGTTGATCAGCAGGGGGGAGCTGGCTGCTGGTGGGTGCTAAGCACTCACTAATTTTTTTCCTGGGTGCTTCAGGGCTGGAGCACCCACAGAGTTGGCACCTATGCCCACATTGATACCAAGCAGATTCAGTACCCTTCTTACAAGCATCCATGAGAAGAACAGGGACTGGACCAGCCACCAGTACCATTGGCATCCTCTTCATCCTCTCCTCATGAGGCAATTGTGGCAGATCCTATTTTCTCATCACCTGATGGTTTCAGGCCGCATCAGAAGTTATTGAAATGCTTGACTTTGACGCTGGATATCCACCTAGAGGAGCTCCAGGAAAAGTCCAACAGGCTTGTGAACATCTTGTCATCAGTGGTCCTGGCTAAGATAGCTCTGCCTATTAATGCTATTTTAGAATCCACTGATCTTCTTTGGCAGACCTCTGCTCCCCTGCCACCTACAGCAAAAAAGGTGGAGAGGTGGTGCTATGTTCCTTCTGAGATGCTTGAACCCCTGTCATTATCCCCCTCACAGCTCCCTTCTCGTGTTGGCAACCAATGAGAGAGAGAGAGAAAGACACACACAGGGTCACCAGGATGAACCCGATTAAAAAGGCCAAAATGCTGGACTTATTTTGGAGGAAGTTCCACAGGCAGGTTACAGCTTCATATTGCAAACCAGCAAGCTTAGCTGGGGCACTATAATTTTACCCTGGGATACAGTTCAAAAGTTCAAAGACCAGTTCCCAGATTATGCTAAATAGGCATTTTAGACATAATCAAGGAGGATAAGGTGGTTGCCAAAACAGTGCTGCAAGCTGGTTTGGATGCAGCAGATTCTGCAGCTTGCAGCGTGGCCTCCACCATCACAATGAGGTCCTTCATTGGTTGCAGAGTCCAGGACCTCCCATTTGAAGAGGTTTCAGACAATGCAAAATTATCAATCTAGGCTTGAAAGCTTAACCCCTCACAATAGTAAAACTGTCTAAGGCTTCTGGGACACATGGCAGCATGCACTTATGCAGTCCAATATGCCAAGCTGAGTTTGACTGCTACAAGGCTGGTTAGCTGATGTATATTCTCCAAGGAGGCAACACAGACACATCTTAGTGCATGAGCCATAACAGATCTTATTCTTCTCAGATTGGTGGATGGATTCAGCTAATGTCTGCAAGGGAGTTCCCTTTACCCCACCTCGACAGTCCCTTACCTTAGTCACTGATGCCTTGGACCTGGTTTGGGGGGCTCATTTGGGCCCCCTGCAGGCACAAGGTCTCTGGTGTCCCCAAGGTCTCAGTCTACACAACTATCAGGGAATTGTGAATTATCCTGTTAACTTGCATGGTGTTCCTTCCTCACATGAAGGGAAGGGGCATGTTGGAGCTGACTGACTATACAACGGCCATATTTTATGTAAACACATGGAGGGATGCCCAGTTTTCACTGCTCTTCCAGGAAGCAATTCTGCTTTGGAACTTCTGCATCAGCAATTCTACTTTTGAAAGTGGCCCACTTCCCAGGGGCTCAGAATGTGGTACAAGATTGGCTGACTAGGCTGTTTATCAATCCTCACAAGTGGCCCCTTCACCCAGACATAGCAAGGTCCATTTTCCAACTCTGGGGAGCTCAAGTGGATCTGTTTGCAACAAAAGACAACAGAAAATGTCAACGGTTTTGCTTTTGAGAGGGCCACAGCCTGAGTTCATAGATGGAGGCTTTCCTGTTACTGTTGTCAGTGTGTTGCTTGTATGCTTTCCCTATCCCTCTTCTGCCCAAGTTCTGTGCAAGGTCAAGAAAGACAGACCCATCTTATGCTGTTTGCCCTGGCATGGCCCTTCAACTACTAGTTTTCAGACCTCTTACATTTATCTATCAATCCCCACTGTCACTCCTGCTTTACACAGACTTGATTTCACAGACTCTCAGCCACCTCCTCCTCCCTTCATCTGACAGACTGGAGGATTCATGGTTGGCATCAGCAGAAGAGTCCTGCTTTAGAGAAGTTCAGGATGTGCTGCTTACCTAGTTAAATACCAGAGGTTTTCCATCTGGTACAGATTGAAGGGGGTTTCCTCAATCCTTGTTTCTGTTCAGCATGTGCTGGACTGTCTTCTGTCCCTGAAACACCAAGGATTGGAGATTAGTTTGATCAGAGTACACCTAGTGGCTATATTGGGATTCCAACTACCTACTGATAATCGCTCTATTTTTCCAGCCCAATATCGAAGATTTTTAAAGGCTATTTCCATAGGTACATAACCCTATATTTCCCCCATGGAGCCTGAATCTAGTCTTAGCAAACCTGGTGGGAACCCCTACCCGTCCTTGAAACTCTAGCAGCCTGTTCTCTCTCTTGCACCTTTTGATTAAAATACCATTTTTAATAGCCATTACATCATCCAGTGAAGTGGGGGAGTTGACACTAGTATCCGATCCTCCACATACAGTTTTTGGGGACAGAGTCTACCTTCATTCTCACCCAAGGTTTCTTATGAAGGTGGTTTCCAGTTTTCATATTAACCAAACCATCATCTTCCCAAAGTCTCATGGTAATAAGGCTGAAGAGAGCCTGCACTCTCTGGAAGTTGAAGAGCTTTAGCGTTTTATCTGCAACAGACCTGAAATTTTCAGGTCTTCTACTCAATTGTACATTGCATTTGTGGACAGAATGAAGGGGCAGTCCTGTTACCACTCAAAGGATATCATCTTGGATATCCAGTTGTATTCACCTATGTTACCATTTGGTTAATGTGATGCCACTGAATAGAGTGTTGGGTCATTTGACTGGGTCCCAAGCAACCTTTCTGGCTAAAGTTCCCGTCAGGCACTTGCAAAGTGGCAACCTGGTCATCATGACCCATGTTTGAGACATAGCATAGTGAGAGGCAATCTATAGATGATGCTAAATTTGGACAAGTGGTCCTCCAGTCCCTGTTCAAATAAACTCCAAACCCACCTCCAGTTGGGAATGCGTGAGAATCACTTACAGTGGAATGGACGTGAGCAATCACTCAAACTGTTACTAACCATTTTTGTAACTGTTTTTCGAAATGTGTTGCATGTGTCAGTTCTACAATCCATTCTCATTTCCCTCTGAATCAGCCTTCCGGTGGGAAGGAACTGAAGAGGGTAGGGGGCAGCTCTGCCTTTCCTGTCTGAGCACAGTGTGCAAGGAAATAGAGGCGCTTGTGCCACCCTGACAGGTACTGATAAGGGAAAAACTCTGACAAATGCGCACTGGAACGCATGCACACACCTACAGTGGAATGGACGTGCACAACACATGTCGAACAACAGTTACGTAAAGGTTAGTAACCATTTTTACTAAAAATTATATTCTCTAGTTCTGAGTTAAGATACATCGCCAAAGGATAAACCACATTGTTCTGCCAGGTGTGAGGAAGAAATGCTTATCTCACTCGGGCTGGTCACATACAAATGAAGTATTGTATGATTCATGATTAAAAACCCATTTACAGTCCAATTAAAATGCTAATCAATAGATTACAGGGGTTGGAGGGAAAAATACAAACCGCAAGAGTTATCCTATTTACGGTAAGATGAACTTTTGAAACTATCTCTGGGGTACAGATGAATGCTCAGATATTCCTTCAGTCTGTGAGGAAAAGCAGCCAGTTGGCTTGATTTAATGAGAAGGGGTCAACCAAACTGGTTGAAAATGCTGGGGAAATAATTTAGGGGTAAGCTCTCTTGTAGGAGATAAGGGAAATGCTGCTTTATAAGTTCGGTCTCAAGAAAGCGTGTTTTCGTTACCATATGTTTCCAATAGTTTTACTCACTTCTCCTTGAATCTGTTTTTGCTAATAAACTTACTTTTTGTTTTCCTTAATAAAATTTTTCCAGTAAGTTCTTGGAATCTATTGGGGGGCAATTTTTGTTTCAGAAAATGGAGGAAGTAACTGGGGGACAGCCATTTTAGACTTGATTCTGTCCAACAAGGAGGACTTAGTACAGAATCTAAAGACAGAAGGCAGTTGGGGTGAAAATGACCATGAATTCTAAGGAAAGGAAGAAGTGAAAGCAGCAGCAGTAGAACAATGGACTTCAAAAAAAGCAGACTTGAAAAAACTCAGAACTGGTAGGGGGAGGGGAGGAGAGGAGTTCAGAAGACCTGGCAGTTTCTCAAGGAGACAACTGAAAACTATCCCAATGCAAAGGAAAAAGATGATTAGTAAGAGGCCAATAGGGAGCTCATTAATAACCTAAAAAGTGAAAATATGGACAAGTTGTTAAGGATGCGTATAAAATACCCCAAGAATCTAGGAATAAAATCAGAAAGGCTAAGGCACAAAATGAGTTGCGCCTAGCATGGGATATAAAAGGCAAAAAGAATGTTTTTTAAATACACTAGGAGCAAGAGAGAGACTAAGGAAAGTGTAGGTCCTCTACTGGTGGGGAAGGAGAGCCAATAATGAATGAGAGCCTCAAGAAAGCTGAGGTGTTTAATGCCAGGTTTGCTTCAGTCTTCACTAAAAAGGTGATCAGATACTCAACACGATTAATATAATAATTGTGGCAAGAATGCAATATAATGTGGCAAGAATGCAAGCCACAATAGGGAAGTAACAGGTTAAAGACTATAAGTTAGATGTATTTAAATTGGCAGAGCCTGATGAAATTCATCCTAGGGGACTTAGGGAACTAGCTGAAGCAATCTTGGAACCATTAGCAATTATCTTCAAGAACTCCTGGATGATAGGTGAGGTCCCAGAAGACTGGGAGAAGGGCAAACAATAGTACCTATCTTTGCACAGGGAAACAGAAGACCTGAGGAACTATGAACCACTCAGCCTGACTGGTACATGGAAAGATACTGGAACAAATTATTAAGCAACCAATTTTTAAGTCCCTGGAGGATAAGAGGGTTATAAGGAATAGCCAGCATGGATTTGTCAAGAACAAATCTTGCCAAACCAACCTCATTTTTCTCTGACATGGCTACTGGCTGTCACATTCTGGGGTGCAATCCAGACCAGTAAGGGTTTATCACTTGCCATATAACCCTGGGTGCCTTAAATGCCTCAACTGTGCAGTCCCCTGTGTGTGTCTGTTTTGTGCAGCCCTGGTTCAGCACCTACCTACAACACCGAGAACTCCGCTGTAGTCTCTTATCCATTACATGATGCAGGGGTGACCCCGAACGCACCCCCAGTTCTGAATTTCCCCAAAACTCTTTCCTGGTACACTTAGAGAAGTTACTAAGTTTGCTATTCCCTGTAAAGAAACAGTACATCAGCCTCTTACCACCTTACTGGAATTCACAAACACTCTATTTTAATCAAAGTACTGGGTTGGTTTATAGTAAAAAGTGAAACAAGTTTAATAAACAGAAGTAATAGGTTAAGTGATGCCAAATAAAAGGAATCAAGGTTAGAAAGATTTACAAACAGACAAAATTAACAATATACTTATAAGACTAAAACGTAATTTCAGGCAGTTACTATCTTTCCCTAAGCAGGTTTCTCACTTGTAATTGATTTCCAGACACTTCAACCCCCTTGGTTGAAGGACCAATCTTTCTGCAGTTGCAAGAGCTCTGGCCTCTTTAGTCCCCCAAATGATGGATAACTTAGGGGTTCACCACCACTCCCTTATAGTCAGGTAAACCGTTGAAAAGCATATCCTCGTTCATTGACCTTGCTTCAAGAGGCAGGAAAGCTTCTTGGGGACGCAGTTTCCATCCCCCATCAAGATTGTGGTCATCTTTCCCCATTTGCAAGGTAGAGAGAGCCATCAGGAGAGCATGTAAACATGTCTTCATAGTCTCTGCCTGTTGACCAGGTTTGTCAGATAAATGTGTACAGTCACTTGTTATCTAAACATGCTGATTTCCCAAGTAACTTGTACGCTTTGAAGGTTCTGTTTACCGCATGTGTAAATTGCAGTGCCATTGTCACTGGTCAACCCTACTTTATTTGTATTCAAGACCTGCGGAGACCGGTTTCTGATTGGTTCGAATACAGACTTGAAAACATATCAGAACATCCGTATCTCCATATATAGTAGTAATACATACATTTTACAATGATATTAACCAGTGTCATTTTTTCCCCAGTGATATATTACATGACACCAATGAATTGCGATCCTCTCAAGCCAGCTGAAACTCATGGCTAGATACTAGGAAGCCACATGCCCTCTGGCCTGGGGATGCTGTTAGGGTCAGACTGGCCTAATCGATGATGGTGGTGGGGAGCAGTAGACGTGATGTATCTTGATTTTTAGTAAGGCTTTTGACACAGTTTCACATAAAATTCTCATAAGTATATTAGGGAAATGCTTTTTAAAGAGAACTTTACAGTTTAGGTTTGTAGTACAGATGATGACCCTGAAGAGACAGGCCCAAATTCTCCTCTTTCCTTCTCTCAGCAGGAGAGTCAAGCTTGGTTTAGGGTGGGCTACTGTGTCCTAGGAGGAATTTCCCTGCCAAGATCCTACGACTGTTTTTTTGGTTCTGCAGCCTTGCTTTATGAAGGGAAATGGACAGTGGATCTGTGCAGTTGCCTTGGCAACATGGCTCCCAGCATGTACCTTCCTTTCCCTAGACTTCACTTTGTGGGAATGTCTGCAACCCTTTCATGAGCTCCACAATTTCTGCCCCAGCATAGCATGAATGCACTATTTATGATGTTTGGGAACCCTGCATGGACAGCATGTGGCCCTAATGAAATACAGACGAGTACAAGATATTTTTAAATCTAAAAAGCTTAAGCCTCCTGCTCAAATTAGCAATAAGAACATTCACAAAGAGAAATAACTCACCTTAAATAACCTGGTTGGAACTGTGCGAGGTGTTTAATTACCATTGCTATTTATAAATCTTCCATTGGTAGCAGTATCTTGTCAAGTGACATCTGACACTGGTAGTACAGGAGTCTCTAAGCTTGTGAATAATCTTCCAACCTGCTTTACAGCAGACGCCTTAATTTTTAACTCCTTTTCAGTCTTCTATGGCCAGTTGTTGTCCATTATCGCATGCTATTTCTGATATAAATGTCATAAGTCAAAAAGTGTTCAGAAAGTACTTGTGTGAACACTGAATTATTTTTATGAAAGTAAAATCTGGGGAAATGGCAAGATATCATTTCAGTTAGGGAGGAAATAGGAAAACCGGAGCATCTGAATTGACATACTCTTTAGTGAAATTCTGTAGTAAAAGGTCTCTAATCTAAATTTGGTGAAAAATCTTAGCTAAGTTTTTATATAAAACTTTTAAGTAGAAAAAACACAGGAGTTGTAATTGTCACGCTTATTAGGTAACTTCATCTTCCTTTACCTTGTCTTTAAGCATGCAGGCATCTCAAGTGCACCTCTTTCCCCCCCCCCCCCCTCCTTTTTCTTGTTTGATTTAGTGCCAATATCAGAAAACCATTTTAAAACCTCTGTCTAGTCCAGGGGTGGGCAAACGTTTTGGCCCGAGGGCCACATATGGATATGGAAATTGTATGGCGGGCCATGAATGCTCACAAAATTGGGGTTGGGTTGCAGGAGGATGAGGGCTCCAGCTGGGGGTGTGGGCTCTGAGGTGGGGCTGGGTATGAGGGGTTGGGGGTTCAGGAGGGTGCTCCAGGCTGGGACTGAGAGGTTCGGAGGGCAGGAGGGGGCTCAGGGCTGGGGCAGGGGGTTGGGGCATAGGAGGGGGTCAGGGGTGTAGGTTCCGTGTGGAGCTTACTTCAAGCAGCAGCTCACAGAAACAGTGGCATGTCCCCCTCCAGCTCCTACCCGGAGGTGTAGCCAGGCGGCTCTGTGCGCTGCCCTTTCCACAGGCACCGCCCCTGCAGCTCCCATTGGCTGTGGTTCCCATTGGGGCGGGGGCAGTCTGCGGAGCCCCCTGGCTGACCCTATGCATAGGAGCTGTAGGGGGGACATGCCACTGCTTCTGGGAGCTGTGCGGAGTGGGGCAAGACCCTGACCCCGCTCCCCGGCTGGAGCGCCAGAGTGGGGCAAGCTCCGGACCCCACTTCCCAGTAGGATCTCAAGGACCAGATTAAAACATCTGGAGGGCTGGATATGGCCCCCGGGCTGTAGTTTGCCCACCCCTGGTCTAGTCTATTAGAAGAAAAGCAAGTTAATTTTAGACTAGACTAAATCAATTCATATATTTAAAATTAAAATAATGAAGAGAAAGTGGAGAATGTTTCCAGAAGAAAAATAAGCAGGCTTGTTCTAGTTCTATATACAATGTCAGTCACAAGCTACATGGATCGACAAGGTAGTCTAGAAGGCTGTCTGCTTTTCTTAATTGTACGTATACACCCACAATATACAAAGTACAAATCTGTGGCTTTCTCCTTCTGGATCAAGAATTACTATTAAAGTTTATGAACCACACACCTTGATTAACAAAAGGCCTGGTTATTCAACTGAGTACAAGAAGAATACAGTTTTCATGTGTTTGACACTACTGTTGCATGAGGCTAACTACAGCAAGGAAACTTCAGATTTCAGTATCTGAAACATAGGCAGTGAATAGCTGTATATCACATTTCATGTATAGTAGTTGCACAAGTAGTCATACCTTGATAACAGATGCTAATCCTTCTTAGAATCACAAAATAGAGTAGAGGATAGGCTTGTCCCTTGTCAGTATGGATACTTAATAGTTACTGAAATCAAGTTGAAATGCAATTTTTTTGTATTTAATTTTTAAATACTTGGGAGGCACTAAGATATTTGTGGGGGAGGAAGCATATGAGTACCTTTACAAACTTCAGAGTAATAGTAACTGTTCATGAAGAGGTACTGTAGTGATGTTCGTGCAAGTCATAGAAAACAGCAGTCAGATAATTACACAAGTTGAGGGAGTCAAAGTTGTTCCCCTGCAGCACTTTATGATGTGTGTGCGGGGGAGATTTAATGAGGCTCAAGCAGCACAAATTTCTTTCCTTTTCCTCCTATTGGCTGCTGCTGAAACTAATTTGGCCTAGTTCACGCTCCCCAGTCTCCTTTGACTATTTTCCTTCTTGTATTCCCCAGCTCTTTCTGGCAGTGTGTGCATTTAGGGATCGCTCTGGTTAAACAGGGAGTTGGAAGAGAGAGGGGAGAAGACTGAGCTGGAAGGGGGAGAGGGTGTTCAGGAGAGTAGTCCTCAGACATTGGAGGCTAGTGAAAATACTGCTGACTGGAGCTGAAAACTGAAGGACATACTCCTGGGGGATTTCTGCGCCAAAAATTAAAAAATTTGGGCCTAAAAATGTATAAATCTTCACACACAGTTTGAAAATGCTGTACAATTCTGCATATTTTATTTGCCAAAATAATGCAATATAATCACACCAGTTTCAATTACTTTGGTAATTTATTTCAGAATACCCGTCAACAAGTATGTCTAACAATATAGACAAAAAAGATTCAGGAAATGTGTTTTGCCATGGATTTCTTACTAGGTATATTAATACAGAGCTTTGAGTAATAATCAATGTAAAGTACAATACAGAAACGTATTTCCTGCACCCTTCAGAAGCAATGCAAGGGCTTGGGGGAGTTGGAGTAATGGAGGAGCTCAGGGAGAGGGAAGTAATTGTTGGGAAGGAGCCTGGGTGTGAACCTGGAGTGATTGTTGGGTGTGGGTGGGAAAATTATGGAACAGTGTGTGTTTGTTTGGGACGGGGAGGCAGGGAGGGATTGTTAGGGAGTTGGGGGAC
Organism: Macrochelys suwanniensis; assembly: GCA_033296515.1. Lineage (NCBI taxonomy): Eukaryota > Metazoa > Chordata > Testudines > Chelydridae > Macrochelys > Macrochelys suwanniensis. Next base: position 84,374,433 of record CM065779.1, read on the forward strand.
TTTCCCTATGCAGACCCCTAGCTTCTCCCATTCAGTCAGGCACCTGCCCTGTCCATATGTGTGTCTGCACCTCTCCCCCCCACACCCACATTCCTACATGTCCCTGCACCTCCAATCAGCCTCTCCTACTCCCCCATCCCATGTGTCCCTGCCCCCATTGTTCCTGCATCCCCACTCAGCACCCCTGCCCTGATGTGGCCCTGCACCCCCACTCCCATTCACCCCTGCTGCAGTCTGTCCCACCCACTAGCTCTTCTGAACCCCAGTCGACTTTGACCTCAGCAGCTTCATGTGCCCCACTCTGTCCCCCCAACCCCAGTAGCCTCATGCCTCCTCACCTGGCCCCGTGGGCAGGATGCTGTGAGGAACACAGCCTCTCACCCGCCGTATTGGCTGCTGACTGCTATATCTGGTGCGTCAGATGCCTCTGTTCTGATGTCATAGCATCACCTGGTGGGCAAAATGCATAACTGCGGCGCCTCTCCAGCAGAATGTATTTTCTGTGGAGAAACAAAATCTGCAGGGGACATGAATTTTGTGCGAGCACAGTGGTGCAGAATTCCCCCAGGAGTAAGGACAAATGTTGAAAGTAGTGTGTGCATGTAGGAAGGAGGAAGGGAGAAAGGATGTCTCCCCCATGGCTGTATAATATACGGGGCGCTGTGCTATGTCAACTTGGCAAGATATTTGAGGGCTCTATTGTGTCACAATTAGACCACATTCAGCAGAGAGTAATTAAAAATAATGGTCATGGAATGTTCTGAAGACATCCCCAGAGAGAAGTGCTTGTTAGTTTGTAACCTGGAGAATACTTCTGGTGTATCATAACAGGAAATACAGAAATAATTCTTTTTCCCGTAGCTACAAAATGGTGGGTAATTGTATAGTAATAGTTTGTGTGCTGCTTTTTTTTTTTTTTTTTTTTTAAGGAGAACTTCATTGCCCCCCTTTTAGAACTGGCACCTGGCTTTTGAGACCCTATTTTCTGTAAATCTGTATTAAATACTGACATTTTCCTTCTACCCCATGTACTCTCATTAGGCCAGTGTTGAAGATTGACTGAGTTCACTTAGTTGACTTTCTAGCCAGCAGCAACAGAAGTGGTGCTATTAAGATAGGGTGTGTGGAAGAAAAATGTAATCTTGTTCTGTTGACCAGATATTAGCATGATAACCAGGAGGCATGCTCTGAAATACTTCTTCTTAAAGTACATTTATGGAAGCTCATTCAATTATGGGGTTTTTTTTTCTTTCAAACAAATGATACGGCTGCCTGAAAGATACTGTGTGCTAGTATCCCTAAGCAGTCAATGAAGAATGAAATTTGAGACCGATGACTTAAATTTTAAGTCCCCAACTGAAAGACTGAACTTAAAATTAAATATTTACTTTTAGAATGCAAAATCGGTGCATATGTTGTTTTAACATTTTACTTTGATATAATTTTACTGAAGGAGAAATTTAACTTCCACTGTAAATGCTTCCAGACACTGAAACTACACAAGAGGAGGAATATGTTTAAAAGAAAAGGGGTGGGGGAAGTCCCACAAACTTAAAATGCTAGGCAACTTCTCTGTAGCCTGAATTCCTCTGAAAGACTAATAGTGTTTAATGTAAGTACTACTAAGAGCACTCTTTATGGGGATCAAATCGAAAAGGTACTACAGTATTTAAGATTTGCATATGAGGGGTATTTCTATGTTGGCATCAAAGCTGTGGCATATCTTTCCTTTTGTTTGGACACTTATAGAATTTATTACAAGATGGGCACTGAAGGCAAAAGTATGATCTTTCCAAAACTGAAACTGAGTAAGCTTTAGACTTGAGATAGCTTTTTACATGTAGAGCACAATCTCGCCATAACAAAACTTAAGTTCCTTAAACTTCTTAATGTAGTGCTGCCAGATGAATAGCCATGGAGACTGAAATCCCCTAGTTATGTACAGGACAAATATACTATGTCACAGAATGGTGGCCCCTGTAACTGAAGCAGGTCCAGCTCCCCTGAGTCAGAGTAGGGGCTCTCATTTGGCAAGGCAGCACCTGGAGACTATGAACGGTCAGGAGGAAACCCATTGAGTGAGAACCTAGGTGAGAGTCCGTCAGGAGACTGGAGGAGGTCTTTGGGAAAAGCTGCAGAGAAATGGAAAGGTCTCTGCAAGTCTTCACTGGGAAGAGGGAACAATTGGCTAGGAAACTGTATGTTTAGTACCTGAGAGAAGGCTGAAGGTAGGAGAGCAGCAAGAGGAATCTGCTGGCTGGCATCCTCAAGCCAGATAGCTAGGGCTGAAGGCCAAGGAGAAGCAAAGGAGAGAGTTGCCTGCTGGCTCTGAGCTAGAGTCAGGGGCATCAGAGGGCTGAAGGCAGGGGAGCGGTGGAGGAACTTACCTGCTGACATATCCTGGGGCTGGAGAGCTGGATGCAGAGGAACCATAAGAGGGCCAGTGAGAGTAAGGGATGCTCCCAACAGAGAAGGCTGTGGCGATTTCTGCTGGGAAGTGCAGTGTTGCTTTCCAGTTGGAAGGGATAGGGTGGCTGTTCTGGTACAGGAACAGTAGAGAGCTGCAGTGGAGAGCTGGAACATCGGGACTGTATGTTGCATCTACTGTTTGGACTATACTGGGGGAAACCTGGACTATAGTTTTGGGACTTTTGTAATAAATTAACTGCACAAGGGCTCTTTACCCATAGAAAGCCTCTGGACTATTGCTGGGGAGTCTAAAGGAGGGAAACTGAGGCAGCTGTGCCCATCATGCCATGGCCTGCTGCAGGGGAGCACTTCAGGTGGGGCTTCCTTATATTATCCTTATATTATCCTTCAAATGTGCTGCAGCAGTTACCTGGATATGTGAGAGTTCATTCCCAGTCTACATGAAGTCCTTGGTTTCTGCTGTAACTGCCAACAAGAGTGTCAGTTGTGGTGTGGTGGCATTGGGGATATGAACATCTACTCACAGGGAACTCAACTGACTACCCAACTCATTCTACGCTGGCTACTGAGCAGCCATCAGATAGTAGTAACTGGGTGTTCTGACCAATATAGAACAGATTTTAATTAGCAACTGGAGCCTTTGGAGGTTACTAGCAATTCAGGTATCAGAGGGGTAGCCATGTTAGTCTGGATCTGTAGAAGCGACAAAGGGTCCTGTGGCACCTTATAGACTAACAGAGGTATTGAAGCATAAGCTTTCGTGGGTGAATACCCACTTCTTCGGATGCAAGCAGTGGAAATGTCCAGCTTGCATCCGAAGAAGTGGGTATTCACCCACAAAAGTGGTCTATAAGGTGCCACAGGACCCTTTGTCGCTTCTAGCAATTCAGGGTTACCTAGTCTTTAGATTTTAAGAGCTCTGTGTTAGTGACAACATTTGTTGCAGAACCTAACTTAATGGGAGAAACTCTGTTCGCTATACTCTGACTTATTTTCCACCCAAAAGCTTTATCATGCCTGCGTCCTCACTGTTAAGTGTTCAAAAATGTTAGTTTTAATCTATAGCCTAAGTAGGTCTGTTGTAGACTATATACACCAGCAATTTCTCCTGGCTTGTCCCTGAAAGACTACGCAAGGGGCATGTAGTAAGCAAAAGAGAGACTATTTTTAGCGAACTACTTTCATCCTGAAATTGCAGCAAACTGCATCAGGGTATGTGGGATTGAAGCTTCTGGTCCTGATATGAAGCACAATATCTACATAATGGGAGGTTTCTTAATGTGTTCAATTGTAATGCTTCTGGTACTCTTTCAAACATTTTCACTTACAAAAGAGGAAATTGCTCCTTAGCTTTTGAAGCAACCTCTCTAGAACTGACTTGCATGCATGCAACCATAACTTGCATTAGAGACTTATCTTTGAATGCACTGTGTTTTGTAAACTAGGAAACTGAAGTTGGCAAACAAATCTGGGGATATAATCTTGGCACCACCTAATACAATGATTTAGAATATGGTTCAAATGTCTGGAGACCCCTCAAATTCTCAACCTATGTACTACTTCCAGTATGTTCTATATACAATGGGCCAAATTTAAGTCTAGTGGCACTTATTCCAATAATTCAACATTGCCCAGCTGCACTAGCATGATTTAAATAACTAATGGATTTAAAGGACTTTAAGAAAATAACCAACAATGTCTGCTTATAGTAATACTTTGGCTCAATTAACTCTTTGATCATCCCAAGTAGCTGTGGGTACGGTTCAAGAAATGGTGTTGGTGCGTGATAACCTTGGATTATTTTAGCTTTTTGACCACAGTGGTACTTATGCTGAGGTATGGGGCAGGGGCCACTGCTCTGGAAGAAAGACTGCAGCCCTCTGCAAGCCCTTGGGCCTTACACAGGGTCTCTTTCAAAGGGTTTGGGCAGTTCAGACGAGCTTGAGGCAAATGTCAGAACTTGTGGATGTATGATTAAATTGAATGGACAAATCTTCTGAGTTATATTGTTTGCTAATCCATTAACTAAATGTTGGTCATGTTGGAAGAACTGCTTCCCATTAAATTAGTGCTTGGCATAGTTGCTTAAATTCTGTTCAGATGTCTCACTAAGGAGAACTATTAAGACTGTTCGTCCTGTTGAACTTTTTCCAGCCTTTGCTTTATTTGGGAGTGAATCCAGTCTTGACTCGGGGTACTTATTTCTTCATATTTCTGTTCTGTCAGTAGTTCACTTCTACTTGATTGTAACACAGGAAGGGGAGGAAAAAAGTGTGGAAATAGATTAATATGCATTATCCAATGTGGTCTTAAATTTCTTAAAACAAGGTTTTAAGAATCTTTTGGAGATTTAACATCCGCTGCAGATTAGCTCTTCCACAAAATTGCTCAGCCATCATAGAATCCAGGACCAGAAGAGACCTCAAGAGGCCAGCCAGTCCAGTCCCCTTCACCCACAGCAAGACCAAGCATTATCTACCCATCCCTGACAGGTATTTGTCTAACCTGCTCTTAAAAATCTCGAATGATGGAGATTCCACAACCTCCTTATGCTTTACACCACACCATCATTCAGTCAGTCTCTCCCCAACACCCTCAAGTGCATACGTGCATGTATCCAGAATATGATTTTTGTCATTTGGCACGCATTGCAAGTATTGAGTGTAGCATGTTCATTAAGGCACACATCTATTGTAGAGTACTCGCACAATTGTTTTTAATGTAAACCAGTGAAGTTTTTATTAAATTAGTAGCTGTTGCTTCTCCTAATACATGGCAAATACTATCCCACACTGTCTGTGTGAACTCTGGAGTTTTCTAGGTCATGAAGATGTAACCCTCCAACGGTTTTCGTATTGAATCAGTGGTCTCAGAACTCCTTACACCAGGCCTGCACAACATGCGGCCCGGGGGCTGCATGCGGCTCGCGTGGGCTCACTGTGCGGCCCGAGGGGGGGGGGTGAGTAGGTGGGCTCACTGTGCGGCCCAAAATCTGGGACACTGTCCGTTGGTCCTTTTTGCTGCTTGTCTCTGGGCTGGGGGTTGTCCCAATGCTGCAAAGAGGGTGTTACCAAAGGAAGGTGCTTGCTTCTAACCCCAGAGGCTGTCAGTATGTCTGCTCGTCAAGTGGGCTCACTAGAGAAGTTTGATTGTCCTTGGTCTGGTTCCCATCCCCTCTCCAAGGGTTGCAGCTGTCTGGAGGTGCCTGCCTTCCACGACTTCCTCATTCACACGTCATTCATTCAACAGGGCAATTGAATACAAAGTGGGGGGAAGATCTTATTCTACCTCTAGCAAAAAGACATTTTTCTTTTACCTTAATTATACTACCTTAGGGGCCCGCTATAACATATTACCACGGTTCAATACAAAGTCATATAAAAGTTATACAAAAATGCGTAATGCAGAGATTTATCTACAACTGCATGATTGACTGTTGTGTGCAATAATATAGTGACCCCTGGGGGGTGAAGAGGGGTGTGATGGTGGGGAGGGGGCGGGTCCTATTTTACTGCTGTGATCTGGTCACCCTATGCGCGCTGTTTCTTTCCCCCTCTACAGGCTTCCACACTCCAGCGCTGGGGAAGGAGGGGTTGTTTCCACAGGGCGGGCGGCGCTGGTGGGGGGCGGTGTTTCCACGGGGCCGGAGGGTTTCGGCCCTCAGCTGTTTTCTTTGGAGTAATATGGCCCTTGCTGCTTTACGAGTTGTGCAGGCCTGCCTTACACTGTCTTCATCCAGTTGAAGAGTGACAGATTTCCCCTCCATTGTGGACAAGCAGCTTCGGGGACCACAAGTGGTCCCCACATCACAGTTTAAAACCTGCTTCTATAGAAAAAAATTACGCTTGTTCTGTTTTGTTTTCCTGCATAACCATTTTAAATCTCATAATAAATGTAATCTTATATTGGAAACCGAACTCTGTGTACACAGCCAGACCTTCCCTGCCTTGTAACAGTAAAATATATCCAGTCTCCTCCCCTACTTTAAACAGAGGTGTGTTCTATTTTATGGCTCAAGAGCAGATGTTGGATTTTTATCCTTGTGAACAAACTACATTTTACACCACCAACTTTCATTTAAAAACTTCAAAAGCAAATTTATGCTATGTCTAGACAACACTTCCTCCTATGTTTATATATCCTTTTGTAGAAATGAGATTAAAAATATTTCAAACTGGTTTAATTTAGTTGCAAATTATCTCTGTAGATTTGGTCCACACTTATTGTAGTAGACTTATTTCAGAAATCCATTCTGGACCTCTAACAGATGGAATCAATTCCAATTCTAACTGTTACAGGTCCAGAATGGATTTTTGAAGTAGGTGTAGTACACTAATTAACTCTATAAAATCAGCCTGTGCTGCCCTCCTCATTTCCTTTTCTAAGGTAGGCACATAGACTATTTGCTATGGGCATAGTACAGCAATCTAGACAAGTACCAAGCCGAGTTTTGCTTATAGTATTTTTTAAAACATCTTAATTACCTAGGCAAGTAATTGTCTGCTGTATTAGTTACACCTCCCAAATCCAAATCTGGAAACTCTTTTTAAGTGCTTGTAAAACATGGTTTATAAAGACTATCCCTTCAAATTGTCCAGCAGACTGGAGCATTAAGGGAAAGTCTCCATTTCTAAGGTTTTCCTGGATTTCTTCTCTAATACTACCAGCAGTGATAGCATTGATGGAAGCTCTTACTGTACACAAAGCAATGGCCTCTGGCATCTTACCATTGTGTAGTCTAATCCTGCTTGTCAGAGGACTAGTGGTTACAGTAAAACAAGCTTCCGTGGTTACTGGTAGAGCTATACCAATGATAGGAAGAGCTGGAAGTTGGGGAAGAAAGTCTAGTGTATCTAAAGACTGAGTGCAGATTCTAACAAACTGTGTTCCTCTTCAGAATAGTGTAGGAAGGGAATGTCCAGGAGTTGGAGTAATGGGGTTGGAGTCTGCAGATCTTATTCCCAGTTCTGTTACTGACTTTTACGTTTGAAAAATTATTTATCCTATTGGCCTCAGGTTACCCCAATTTTAAATGTAGTTAAACTATCTCTGTAAAGGTGGAAGAAAAGCACAGTGTAACTTTTTAGAACCATACATTTTACAGCAAGAGTTTAGAAGCTTGGGTAGGAACAAGAACAGGAAACACCAGAGAGCCAAACCACAAATAACCATGCAACCCTGAGATTTTGACTTTCAATTAACACTTGAATGGAAATAAATTCAGTGAGTAAATCAGAGGAAAAGGGGCATGGAAACCATGTGATGGAAGAAGAGTTCCAGTGATACAGTTTGAGAAATGTTGCAGTTCAGGAAATGAACACTTTTGAAAGTGCTGATGAGACTTAGTTATAGCAGCTCAGAAGCCCACTTCTATAGAAGTAATACCATCATAAAGCCACAAGGAAAAAACTTAATTTTGGAAAAGACTCACCAACACAAATCATTTTGAGTGTGGGTCCAAGTGGGAAATGCTGAGGCCTTATTCAACAACTAATTTAAGGAAGTAAAATGTTCTGGTACCCAGCTCCTAGAATGATGTCTGGTCCCCTCCTGCAGGTGAGGAAGCAGAAGCTGGGAGACACTGCACTCTGACATCATTCTAGGAGTTGTAATGTCAACCAATTATCTATACTCACTCATACACATTTACTGAATATTCTGCTGGCCCCAATACCTTGCTGCCTGAGGTAGCTTCCTATTTTCTGTGTGACTGAGCCAGCCTTGACTGGTGATCTATTCCTATGGTGTTCCCCTATTGCAATCCGCCAGGAAGCCAAGACCATCACATCCTAGGGCAGGGGAGACTCAGCCTACCCAAGAGTTATTGCTGTTAATGACAAAGTCTGAAAAGAGCATTAAATATTTATTTTAGATTATTTTTCAGACCATTATTTCCAGTAGTCTTGGTAAGATGATCCATTACAGAATTGAAACTGGTGAAGGAGGACTAAGTTTTCTGAACACTTTTAATCCTTAGACAGTCAAGTAATGTAAACTTTCAGCCCAAAAGGTGATTTTTTTATTTTATTTTTTTTGGAAAGTTGAGTGAAATTTGGACAATGGAAATTGTTGCTAGAGGTGATCAACAAATGACTGCTATAATAGTCTTCATTCGAATGCTTTTTTGCCATCATGTTTCATTCTTGTTGCATCATAATAGAATTATTGAGAGTAACACAACCTAAGGAATGATGCTTCCCATAGTAACAGTAGACTTGATTTATGTATGGTGTCTTGTGTGAACAAAATGGAAAGGCTGATAAAAGTTGTGTGGCAACATATTATGGTTCCTTTGTAAATGCTTTATGCTGTGAAGCTTCTGAATGGCCCACAAAGATTTCCAGAAGTTGATTATTTCGTTGCTGGAAGAGATAAACAAACAAACTTGAATATCCAGAGTTGACAGTGTAACAGTGAGTAATTGAAAAATTACCATATGAAATGTAGGTGGTATGCAAATAATAGCGAAATTAATGTTGTCTAAATACTATCTGGCAATCAGAATGGAAAGTGAAGTATTTAACATACTATGGCTATGCCTACACTAGAGCTGGGATCGACGCTCTGAGCATCGATTTAGTGGGTCTGGTGAAGATCTGCCAAATCGACGGCAGATTGCTCTCCAGTCAACCCCTGTACTCTACCTCTGATGAGAAGAGTTAGGTAAGTTGATGGGACAGTTTCTCCCATAGACCCCGTGGTAACTCGACCTAAGGTACGTCAACTCCAGCTACGTTATTCACGTAGCTGGAGTTGCGTAGCGCAAGTTGATTTACCGCAGTAGTGTAGACATAGCCTAAAGGACTTTTCTTCAAAAGAGGCTTGCTCCAGACCAGCAGGCAATATGGGTGTTTGAAATGTTCCTGGGTGTATTGCAAGGTTTGTGTATTAGACAAGCTTAGTTCTTCAAAGCGCATTAAATATTTTCAAGTCCCTCTTCCCTCCCACCTTCATCTCACTTCCACCAACAGCATGTAAATTAGGAGGAAATCCATACTCTATAGAGAGACAAGGGGTAACGAATATATTCAAGTTAGAAATAATAATGTAAATGTTGTATTGATGCCTAGCCCAATGGATGATGTAATGTGCAATGTACAAATATGGACTGTAACAATCGAGTGCACCAAACTCCAGATTCTCTCTAAACAGAGGGTCTCAAATTACAGTGGATACTGACTGTGCATACATGGTAGGATTATGTCAGACTTCAAGGTAAAGGTTGAAAGACAATGTGCTGCTGTTAACAGAAGCAGAGAACCTTCTGCTACATAAGGTTTTTATCTTCAACAAACAGATTGGTTCAGCATCTAGGCCAGGCCTACCAAGCCACAATTAATTCTGTTCAGTTCTGGAGAGCTTTATATATTGCTCAACTTTCAAAAAGTGCTTCCTTTTCCTCTAAATTTTGCTTCAGATTTGGTGACACTTAATGTAGATAAACAGTATCCCCAGACAGAGCCTGACTTCTGACCTCAAGGAGGGCAGAATCGAGAAAGGTAACACTATGAGAAAAAGGTTACCGTGTGTGTAGATTTGCAAAGCTGCTCCAAAAAGGGCTTAAAGGACACTGGCTTCAGACAGCGTGGGTACTAGGAGGGTTGTAAAACGTGAGGGTTGGTAGGCTTATAAATTTCTCCATGACTCCTATTTTTACTTGAATAAAGATAGAACCAATAAGCAGCAGCAAAGCTTGCACAGATGGCATGCATCTGAAGAAGTGGGTATTCACCCACGAAAGCTTATGCTCCAATAGGTCTGTTAGTCTATAAGGTGCCACAGAACTCTTTGTCGCTTCTACAGATCCAGACTAACACGGCTACCCCTCTGATACTTGCACAGATAGAGGATCACGTTCAGAACTTATTTATATTGTAATGTCTAGAGGGCCCCAACTGAGCCTAGTGTCCCCCTAGGCTAGGCACTGTATGAACCTACAGTAAAAGACAGTCCCAATCCTGAAGAGCTTATGATGAGAGCTGTCTGAAAAGGGGAAATCCTTCTCCCTCCTGACAAGGCGGGGAGGCAGAACATCCCTGTGGACTACTGTGTTTCAATAGAAGTTTTGTCACATCCATTCTACGTTGAGCGAAACATTTCACTCTGAATCAGCATTCTCAAATTGAACAAAATTTCCAGTCAACCTTATTTGCAATTTAAGTTGGCAAAATGGTATTCTAATCCTCATGTGACAGCTGTTGAATGAGAGCAGAGATTAAATTACTTGCCCAGGGTCATCCAGGAGATGAACCTAGATCTCCTGAATTCAAAATTGAACCCAGACAAGTGCCTTTCTCGCAAGACCATCTTCCCTCTCAAACTGGTCCCAAATAGGCTTGACAAATTACATTTTGAACAGGTATTCTATTCTCTTTGTAGGGAAATAGAATTTAAAAATAGTGGCATGCTGGAAGAATACCTGCATTACCAACAGACAGATGTCATGGGTGCCCAAATGCTCCACTGGGATAAAAGTTCTACCCCAAATAGTTAACTTACCAAAAACTCTGACAACACAGTTACTCATATGGTTGCCTTGGCTATTGCCATAAACATTTGTGTAAATACTACCCCTACCACTGTTCATCTCTACTGTATACTATAAAAACAAAAGTGTCATTGCAGCCAAGTATAGACAGTTAAGGGAAGAAAAAAATAAGTTAATTGGAACTGGAATTTGATCAGTATTGGAGATCACTAGTTCTCTGATCGTGCAGACTGTCACATTCAGGTGCACATTCAGAGCTTCTTTTAGATATAGTAAAGTTAACTGGCTTATTAGTGTGGATAAGGAAAATATTTTGAACTTACCATTCTAAATGCTGTAACCTGTGCCTCTGGGAGCCCCGCAGTGCCAACTGGCAGAGGGCACACCATACTGTAACTCACATGAGGCCTGACACATTCTTTCCCCCAACATACCATTGTCATAATCCATATCAAAAAGGTGTCATGTAAAGTATCATATGAAAACTGGTAACATGCTGATCCCAAAAATCATTGTGTGATGTATATATGGAATACATACAAAGAGTTATGTGCTGAAAATATCTGATTAAAATGTGTTTGGCAGGCAGGACATAAATCAAGCCTGCCTTAGATAAAGGAATGTGTGTTTACTTGTCTGATCAGCTTGATGGCAGGCAAAAGACAACAAAAAGTACATTTAAATATAAGGTAAACAAAGCCATCAAGCTAGCAAGTAGGGGTGATGATTGCATAATAATCACAATGGGGGATAGAGTTTGCATTTTTCCTGGCTCTTCAAACAGACAATGAACTTTGGGGTGAGATAAGGGGAGCAGCACCTTTGGAGCTCATGAGAAAAGTGGATCCTCTTGGCCTTGAAGGCTGGAAACTAACTGTAGCTGAGAAATCTTCTCAAAGATTGTAATTTGCTGAAATTGAGTTAGTCATATAGAAAGTGTTTTGTTTTTACTTGTTTTTATTCTTGTTTATCACGTAAATCTCTGTTCTTCGGTAATAAACTCATTCTTGTTTTATTACCAAACCATCTCAGTGCTGCATATTAAAGTGTAAGTCTTCAGCTAAACAGGCCGGTGTGTGTCCTGTCTCTTGGAGGCAGCAAACTTAACCTCTGAGTGTCCAGTGAAACCTTATTGTTACCTGCAGGCAAGGTTTGGACTGGCAGAGTCCTGAAGAGTTTGCTGGTGGGTCAGGGAGCTAACACATAACTTAGCAGTAGCAAAACTCTCCCTTGCTGAGGCTGAGAAGGGTAACAGTGTCTCATGTTTTTAGGAACCTCAAGCAGGACGTTGCACTTGTCATGCAGCAAGCATACTAAGATGGTCAAAAGCAGGCGATCAAGGTGGCTAAAACTCTTACTCCTTCAGTATTCAAAAAAGTGTGCGCTTTAGTGGAAAACTTTTAAATGACAAAATCTTTGCCTATATTTGTTTGTTCTGTGAACAGCATCTGCAAGAGGAAAGGAATACTGGGATCAGACCTGTCAGCTAGTCATGCTTCGCCATTTGTCTTCTGGGAGTAGATAAAGGAACAGATAAAAATATATGGAGCAGAAGATTAGGGTGATTCTATGCTCTTCAGGCTCTAATCAAACAAGTAGACCTCCCAATTTGCCTTCTATATTGTGCTACTTTCCAAACATATTTGGAATGAGTACACTTAATTCAGACAGTGTAGAGTTTTCTTCAAAAAATAAAAATCACTGTTTAAAATCTTTCAGTGGAATACTAAAATATCCATACCTTTCACTATTCTGGAAGAACAGGCAGCCATCCTTGTTCTATAATGTTTTTGCTATTGCTAGTAAAACAGAAGTCTCCACATTCAGTGCACTAACAGGATTTAATTATTTCATGGCTCAGTAATTCCTTAAACACAGTTGACATTAATTGTCCAAAGACTGTTACAATACTCTTCCCAGTGTAAGTATTTAATGGCTATTTTTCAATTTTTGTAGGCTAATATGTGAACAACCAAGTTAAAACTAAAATAAGTCTGCAGATAGGCAAATGTTTGCTTGAGTAAAAGAGATGAAATAAAGCTCCGTGTCTCCTGTCTCCTGATCTAGCCAGTCCCATTCTCCATTCCCTTCCTGGCTTCTAGTCTTCGTCTACACTAACTCTCTTCTTGCCCAACCAGTCTGTTTCTTCCCATCCCCCAAACCTCCCAAAACGACGTGGCTCCCATTTTCCATGCAAGTCCCAGTCTCCCCCAGCTGCTATTTCTGCCTATAATAATCATAAGACCCTTTTGTCTTCTCTCAAAACATTGGTGAAGTAGTGAAAAGATTGGTTGGTTGAATATCTGTTTCCCTCTTTCCCCCCACCCCAATGGTCACCTGTTCAATTTCCATTCTCTTCCCCCACCCCACCCCCAGTCAAGTAAGTACATATTTGTTAATTTATTTTTAAAGATATTTATTTAGGCTTATTACTTTAAAGGTTCATATGCTATGTGTAACTAAACATGGTACTAAATAGCAGTAACTATGGCTATTGAAGATTTGCCCACATAGAATTACTCTTCAGTTCTCTAGTGAGTTTATTTTTGTTTAAACAACTTCAAAATGATGCAAGACTGACACTTGCTTGAGCTCTTCTCCTTCCTAGATTTATTGTTCTTGTTTTTATAGAAATATGGATGATCTGTTTTTGCTTTTAGTTAAATGAGAATATTTAGATTTCTATACAAATACCATAAATATGGGAAAACTTGTTCAAAATGCTTTGTGACTAACTTAACTTTACAATGGTCAAGCAAAACATTGCCAAACTTTCTGTGCATGATTTGTTTGTTTACATACATTGACTTCCTGTTTGAGCTTAATACCTCATTAGCCTTTGAGACCAAGTAGTCTGAGTGTGAGTATTAGTCCAGGATGGCTATTTCATAAACAGGAAATATTGTCAAGTAAAGTAAATCCTGAGATATGACTGAGTGAGTGTCTCTCTCTCTCTCTCTCTCAAGCTAGAATAGAAGCTGAATCATTTTATAGCAGCATAAATGAGAGCAGTATGTAAGAAAAGGTATAGAAAAACTTTAGTGAATACCTATACCATCTTCCTTAGGGTTTTTTTTTATTTTCATGGCTTAACTAAAAGAAAGGACTTGACTTGAATTTAGTTTTATAAAGTTTTATTAAATATCCTTAGCAGCAACCAATATAGGCTATAAGAAGGCAAAAATAGTATTGGACTGTGATTTGGCTAACTAGAAAATTGGTCAATATAACCATTTACGTTTTCTGAACCAAATCACACACCCACAATAACACTTAGTGACTGAGCATATCTTGGGAAGGAGACTTTGTTTAGATTTTTGATAGAGTCCCTCAGAATAGGGCCTCTCTTGTGTCATTGGGTTATCAACTCCAGTGTTGCTAACATAACAGAGGAAAAGCAATCCCAAACTAGATCACAAGAAAATGTGGTCAGTTCTTACATACCAATTCATCAAGGCCTCTTTTCCAATGGATTTATAATAGTCAACCCCTTGTTACCTAATTTCCAATTAATATTACCACCAGGATCTGATTAACACTCCTAACTACCTACGATCAACTCCTACACTTGTGACGGACTGCATAGACTGGGTGCAGTTCCAGAGGCTTGTACACTTGGTCAGTTTTGTGTCTGTATCCACCTAAACTTGAAAGGCAGTGTGACACCATTAACTGTGGTAGACACGTGTACAGAGTCCTACAATCTGAGTTAACAGTAACTTGTTAATTCTAATTCTAAAGTAATTTTAAAGTAGCTTTGAAAAGGACGGACACTACTATAGTCCTTTTTCTGGTGCATTAGTGAGCAACCCAAACTGCTGGAAAATAGACACCGTTAAAAGTATAGTACTTATCTGAATTAGGTACTTGATCTCAGCAGGTGGCTCAGAACCTCAGGCTTATCCCTTCCAGGTGTCTTCAGCTTTCAGGAAGTGATGTGCTGACAGACAGGTTGCTTTATCCCATTTCTGCTGGGTGGTCCAACTTAGTTCCTGTTCTTGAAGGTGCTGGTGCGGCCCAATCAAATGGTGATCCGTACTTCTGAAGATTCAAATGGTCCAATCAAAATAAGTGGTCCTTTCTCACCATCCAATCAGGGAACGACGCATCACCTTTGAGTTCTTGCAAATAAAGCTGGAATTTTCCAGTCTATTTGTGTAATGCATCTTGTCAAACCACCTTGTGTAAGACAGGTTAGGCCACAGCTGTTGGTACAACAGTCTTGGGACATACCTTCAACTTTGGCTGTCTTGCTCCAGACAACAACTTACCTCTACAAGTCACTTTCTGTAGGACCCTCTGCAGTTCATTTCCTGGCCAACTTTGCAGTCATGCTTGCCCAAGTTGCAGTTTCTCCAACCCTCTGCTGAAATGTTCATTATGAAGTTCATATTATGTTCATATAATTTATGCAAAGTCCCTCTGTTCTTTGATGCTCTTGAAACTTGTTTTAACAATCCATTGTACAATGCAAAATCACTCCAAGAGCTGCTGTTCTCCTGTGGGCTGGAACAGCTGTGTAACTCTTCCATTTCTTTTCTTCTTGTTTTAACAATGGTGGGACTTCTATGTATGGCTGAGCTGAGTCTGTGCATTATTAATCAAACAGTTATGTTTTGATTATTCCACTATAGTCAGGTGTCCTTATAAACATGCTATTCAGTTCCTTTTTATTTACTGCCTCTTTCAGCACGTGTATTTCACTAACTTAATACTATAAGCATGATTGATTACAAATATTAGCCTTACTACTTCATTACTTAAGATATAAAGGAAATCAACATGAATTCAGCCCTTTTCTTTTGCTAACAAGATTGCCCATGAGGTAAACCCTGTCATTAAAGTTTACAGTATTTTGCCCAAAGATGTATCACTTATCGCTAACGTCATTATATGTGTAACTTTATAGATTCATAGATTCTAGGGCTGGAAGGGACCTCGAGAGGACATCGAGTCCAGCCCCCTGCCCTCATGGCAGGACCAAATACTGTCTAGACCATCCCTGATAGACATTTATCTAACCTACTCTTAAATATCTCCAGAGATGGAGATTCCACAACCTCCCTGGGCAGTTTATTCCAGTGTTTAACCACCCTGACAGTTAGGAACTTTTTCCTAATGTCCAACCTAAACCTCCCTTGCTGCAGTTTAAGCCCATTGCTTCTTGTTCTCTCCTTAGAGGCTAAGATGAACAAGTTTTCTCCCTCCTCCTTATGACACCCTTTTAGATACCTGAAGACCGCTATCATGTCCCCTCTGTCTTCTCTTTTCCAAACTAAACAAACCCAATTCCTTCAGCCTTCCTTCATAGGTCATGTTCTCTAGACCCTTAATCATTCTTGTTGCTCTTCTCTGGACCCTCTCCAATTTCTCCACATCTTTCTTGAAATGCGGTGCCCAGAACTGGACACACTACTCCAGTTGAGGCCTAACCAGCGCAGAGTAGAGCGGAAGAATGACTTCTCGTGTCTTGCTCACAACACACCTGTTAATGCAGCCCAGAATCATGTTTGCTTTTTTTTGCAACAGCATCACACTGTTGACTCATATTTAGTTTGTGGTCCACTATAACCCCTAGATCCCATTCTGCCGTACTCCTTCCTAGACAGTCTCCTCCCATTCTGTATGTGTGAAACGGATTGTTCCTACCTAAGTGGAGCACTTTGCATTTGTCCTTATTAAACTTCATCCTGTTTACCTCTGACCATTTCTCCAATTTGTCCAGATCATTTTGAATTATGACCCTATCCTCCAAAGCAGTTGCAATCCCTCCCAGTTTGGTATCATCTGCAAACTTAAGCGTACTTTCTATGCCAATATCCAAGTCGTTGATGAAGATATTGAACAGAGCCGGTCCCAAAACAGACCCTTGCGGAACCCCACTCGTTATACCTTTCCAGCAGGATTGGGAACCATTAATAACTACTCTCTGAGTATGGTTATCCAGCCAGTTGTTCACCCACCTTATAGTAGCCCCATCTAAGTTGTATTTCCCTAGTTTATTGATAAGAATATCATGCGAGACCGTATCAAATGCCTTACTAAAGTCTAGGTATACCACATCCACCGCTTCTCCCTTAGCCACAAGACTCGTTATCCTATCAAAGAAAGCTATCAGATTGGTTTGACATGATTTGTTCTTTACAAATCCATGCTGGTTATTCCCTATCACCTTACCACCTTCCAAGTGTTTGCAGATGATTTCCTTAATTACTTGCTCCATTATTTTCCCTGGCACAGAAGTTAAACTAACTGGTCTGTAGTTTCCTGGGTTGTTTTTATTTCCCTTTTTATAGATGGGCACTATATTTGCCCTTTTCCAGTCTTCTGGAATCTCTCCTGTCTCCCATGATTTACCAAAGATAATAGCTAGAGGCTCAGATACCTCCTCTATTAGCTCCTTGAGTATTCTAGGATGCATTTCATCAGGTCCTGGGGACTTGCAGGCATCTAACTTATCTAAGTGATTTTTAACTTGTTCTTTTTTTATTTTATCTTCTAAACCTTCCCCCTTCCCATTAGCATTCACTATGTTAGGCATTCCTTCAGACTTCTCGGTGAAGACCGAAACAAAGAAGTCATTAAGCATCTCTGCCATTTCCAAGTTTCCTGTTACTGTTTCTCCCTCCTCATTGAGTAGTGGGCCTACCCTGTCCTTGGTCTTCCTCTTGCTTCTAATGTATTGATAAAAAGTTTTCTTGTTTCCCTTTATTCCTGCAGCTAGTTTGAGCTCATTTTGTGCCTTTGCCTTTCTAATCTTGCCCCTGAATTCCCGTGTTTGCCTATATTCATCCTTTGTAATTTGTCCTAGTTTCCATTTTTTATATGACTCCTTTTTATTTTTTAGATTTTGCAAGATCTCGTGGTTAAGCCAAGGTGGTCTTTTGCCACATTTTCTATCTTTTCTACCCAGCGGAATAGTTTGCTTTTGGGCCCTTAATAGTGTCCCTTTGAAATACTGCCAGCTCTCCTCAGTTGTTTTTCCCCTCAGTCTTGATTCCCATGGGACCTTACCTATCAGCTCTCTGAGCTTACCAAAATCCACTTTCCTGAAATCCATTGTCTCTATTTTGCTGTACTCCCTCCTACCCTTCCTTAGAATTGTGAACTCTATGATTTCATGATCACTTTCACCCAAGCTGCCTTCTACTTTCAAGTTCTCAACGAGTTCCTCCCTATTTGTTAAAATCAAATCTAGAACAGCTTCCCCCCTAGTAGCTTTCTCAACCATAGGCGCCGCTTCCTGTGGCGCCGGTGGGGGCTGATGCCCGGCATCGGGGGTGGGGCCCCGACGCCGGGCGACATGGCGGGGCCCCGCCCCCGAAGCCGGGCCCCGCCCTCGACGCCGGGTGATGTTGCGGGGCCCCGCCCCCAACGGCGACGCAACGTCGCCCATTGTCGGGGGCGGGGCCCTGCAACATCTCCCGGTGCTGAGGTAAGGTCCCGGGACTGGCGGGGAGCTGTGCACAGGCCCCGGGAATGGCGGGGAGCTGCCGGTGGGTGCTCTGCACCCACCAATTTTTCCCCGTGGGTGCTCCAGCCCTGGAGCATCCACGGAGTCGGCGCCTATGTTCTCAACCTTCTGAAATAAAAAGTTGTCTGCAATGCAGTCCAATAACTTACTGGATAGTCTGTACCCCGCTGTGTGATTTTCCCAACATAGATCTGGATAGTTGAAGTCCCCCATCACCACCAAATCTTGGGCTTTGGATGATTTTGTTAGTTGTTTTAAAAAAAAGCCTCATCCACCTCTTCCACCTGGTTAGGTGGCCTGTAGTAGACTCCTAGCATGACATCACCCTTGTTTTTCACTCCTTTTAGCCTAACCCAGAGACTCTCAACACTTCCGTCCCCTATGTCCATCTCCACCTCAGTCCAAGTGTGTACATTTTTAATATATAAGGCAACACCTCCTCCCTTTTTCCCCTGTCTGTCCTTCCTGAGCAAGCTGTACCCATCCATACCAACATTCCAATCATGTGTATTATCCCACCAAGTTTCAGTGATGCCAACAATGTCGTGGTTGAATTTATTTATTAGCACTTCCAGTTCTTCCTGCTTATTACCCATACTTCTCACATTTGTATACAGGCATCTAAGATACTGATTTGATCTTGCCTCCCAGTTTTGCCCTGACCCTCTATCTCTTTGTCATTAGAGCCCACACTCCCTCCTATTTCCGACCCATCTCCCAGGGCCCCATGTTCTCCACTTACCTGTGGGCTTTGCTCACCTGTCCCCGTCGAACCTAGTTTAAAGCCCTCCTCACTAGGTTAGCCAGTCTGTATCCAAATAGGGTCTTTCCCCTCCTCAAAAGGTGAACGCTATCTCTTCCTAGCAGTTCTTCCTGGATTAGCATCCCGTGGTCGAGGAAGCCAAAGCTCTCCTTCATTTAATCATATTAGATTCCACTAAGTTCCCTCTCTTTTTTCCTATTGAATCTGGCAATATAATATATCAGTGTTTGATATTTTTGTTTTTAACTCAGAGAAAAGGGAAGTCTGCTTAGTTGCACTAGCAGTACACTCTTGTGAAAGGCTGCAGCAGCTCTGAGTTTTCTCAGACTATTGATGAAATCTAGCCATTAGACTTTGAGTTTCTGTTCTCTCGGCCCTCTGCTTTATTTTTTCTAAAAAAGCCTTGAAGCCTAGACAGTTCTTCAGTACTGATAACTTATAGCTAGTTATTACAACTAGCAAACACTTTGAAGGAGCTTGTGGTATTGCTGAAAGCTGTTCATGTATCAATAACTACATAGTATTCTTGCACTCTGGCTGACTGAGAAATTCAAAACACTGAACTGGGAACGCGGGAAGTGTCACAACCTTTTAGAGTTGCCAACTTTCCAATTTCTTAAAACCGGATACTACAGGTCCTCCCGCCACCTTCTCCTTCCCTCTCTCCCGGGACTCACCTGCCACCTGCAGAGCTGGGTTGGGAGCTGACACTGAGCCTGCCTGTCCAAAAGATGCGGGTAGGAGGGAGCCCCAGAAAGGGGCTGGTATGGGTTGATGACCAGGCGGCCCCCCTGCACTGCTCTGCCCCCTACTCTGGCCCCTCCTGGTCCTCACGCTCTGTGCCACGCTGGCGGGGGGCAGGCTGGAGTGCACTTGCGAGCAGTGCCCTCCCGTTCCAGTGCCCTGCAGGTGATAACCGGACTTGGTGTCCAGTTAGTATGTCTGGCCAGATACCGCACAGGTCCCCTTTCAATCAGACTTTCTGGTCAAAAACCGGGCACCTGGCAACCATACTTAAATGTTGTAGCATGTATTGCATGTACTAGGGGCTTCTTGCATTCTTCCATTCTACCCCATATGCTCCCTACGTGTCACCTTCCCATTGCCCTCCTATTTGAGGGACTCACTGCACATCTCCCTTACTCCCTCCTTTATACCTGGCGCTCCATGTGACCCATTAGCACCATGGCTGGAGTTCTGTGTGCACCACCCTTCCCCCTCACCATTATTTTTTGTCTGTGAAATAAGTCCTATGGGATGTCAACTTGTTAAACTTTATTGGGAGGATAAAGAGACAAGGTGCATAAGGTAATATCTTTCATTGGACCAACTTCTGTTGGGAAGAGACACAAGTTTTCAAGCTTACACAGTTCTTCAGGTCATTGGGAGGACAGACAGATGAGAGAGGGGTATTGTTGTTATACCGGAAGGCATTAATGGGTGTCATCAATCAGTTTTGTGATCTGGCCATTGTCCGGGACAGAATAGTGAGCTCGATGGGTCATTGGTCTGATCTAGTAGGGCCATTCTTATGTTCTTATAGACCACTGCAGAGGTGCTTGAGGTTGTGGCTGTGCTAAATGGGGGTTCATATGACCTCCATTTCCCCCCTTTCTGTTTTCTGATTTCCACAAAATCAGCAGGGTTCTGGCCACTGATACCTAGAACATTCTTTGAAATTGATTGGATGCAGCATTCAAAAGTTACACAGATGAAAATGCCATCCATATGCGTGTACGGCCTTTGCAAGCTTAGCCAATAAGAGACTGATCCAAATACCCTAGTATAGTAGTGATGACTTTGTACTTGTGACTTCCCAGAAGGTTGCAACTTGGTTTCTTGGATGCAAAATCTATGCCTTTTCCACCATAATTACATTACTGCATTGCACTCTACATGGAACTACACCTTTAAACCCATTTTGAAAATAAAACTGGTGTAGAATATGGTGGCTTTCTTAAGCAAATGCATGCTGTTGTGACCATAAGACATGAGTTCTGTGGGATCTGTATTGGCTATCCTTGTCCTCCAGGTGAGTTTAAACTTTTGGGTTTTAACCATAAAACCAATAAATGCCCTTACTACCCAACAGAAAACCATTCTCTGAATGTAGGCCCATCAATGTCAAAGGCCGGGGGATTCTAGCAAGGCATTCTTTTTCAGGTTCTTTGGCTTTGGAACTCTTCTCCATGCTCCCAAGATGCTGATGCTTAAGATTGTTGTTGATCAGGGTTTTTAGGGAGGGCTGAGGGTATGGGATGTTGAATGTTCAAATGGGGTGGAATATCTCCTGTTTCCTTGAATTACTTGCTGGTTAAGTTAACCTAATTTTGTGGATGGAGGTTGGTGGGTAGTGTACTGCCGAGTTCTTATACTTATATGGATTGCTATCTTCAATAACTGTCAAGATGCCTAGATTTGATAGGTGTCCTTTTGTCTGATGTTTGGATTCAAAATAGCTCCCATACAGTGTATTGTGTGTATGTTTTAGTGATTTAGGTGGTTTCCATACATGTATATGAATGCTGAAGATTCATCAGAATAAGACTAACCTGCATCTTCCAACTCTCCTAATGAAGATGTGTGGGTATGCTGACCAGAAAGTGAACAGCTCTTATAAGGTGGTGTTGCGTGTGCTTATATTTATGTTTGCTCACTATTTTGAATTGTGGAAACTAGTCACCTTGTTCCATAAGCAATCTTTTTTTAAAGTCAAGAGTAGGATTCTTGTGCAGGTTGCTTCAGGGATTCTCGATGGTGCTGCCCACCCATAGGCAGCCAGGATGGGGTACTGTCATTTTGAACAGATCACCCTCGGGCGCTCTAGAATTATTAGGAGGTCTATAGTTAGACATGAGACAGATTTTTAAAAGCAGTTAACCCTCCAAATTTTGCTGGGTTGCTAGGCCTACTGAATGAAGACCTCGAAAACGCATCAAACAGTATAGAATAGGTAATCTTCCCCATGCTGCTCTGCCACTGGGCCTCAACTGTGAACTAGAGGACTTAGCTCAGGGATGAAGATAACTGATGTTCCATTATCAGTTAGTATGTGGTCTTCTTGAGACTGTCCAGAGGCAGTACTAGTTGTAGTGATGGTGTTTGTGGCAAAGGCATTTATGGATTTATTCATTAACATCTAATTAAGAACATCTGCAGTGTCCTTCTGGTGAGCCACCCAGTTCAGCATAGTATTGAGGCCATTCACTGAGAAATAAGTGATTTCAAACTCTTATGTGCTATTAAAAGCATTCATTTGAGCCCTTCCCTTGAAGAGGAAGGGTTTTTGAGTTCTCATTAATGCCTCTTGTGTTGCAAAGAAGCCAAACATATTGGCAACAACTCCCACTGGTGCTTTTGATTGACACCTGGAACAAGTGACTGGGAGTGACTTTCCGAGTGACATCCCACATATGTGGATGACATCAAAGGATTTAATAGGTTGGGTGTGGCAAAATCAGGTGGTAGTTACACTGACTCATACTCTTGTTGAAATTTGGGACTGAACTATTCCACAGAGCTCTGTAAGGTGTGCTCTGCTTCTATCTAGTGTCTTCAGTCAGGTGTACTGACTGTAACCCGAAGTAGAATACTTCACCAGAGGGCTACCTGTTTACTTCTCCACATAAGTGGTAACTAGCTGCTGGTGTGCAAACCTTCCTGATAGCTTGGAACCTGTGACAGCTGTTGTCTTCTTGGATATATTACTCCACAATGACATCTGTGGCTCCTGCTGGAGCAGAGCTTGAATGAAGCTGCAATGATGGCAGAAATTAAAGCTAACCAGGAGGCAATGAAAGCTGGCCAAAAGGAATTAAGAAATGGCATAGACATTTCCCAAAAGGAAATCAGAACAATTCTTGATGCACAGAGGAGCCAGCAACAGATGAAAGACGACTTCAAAGCAGAGATTTTAATTCCAATCGACTGGATTTAAACTGTAGTTGAGGAGATCCAGACAGTGAGGAAAGAAATGGAAGTTCAGTTAAATGCCCAGGCTGATCTGATATATCTGATTGAAGGAATTAGCAGCAATTTGACCAATGTTAAAGTTTTCCAGAAAATGGAAAAAAGCCAGAAAGCTTTGACCAGCCTGGATCTTGCTAACAGAAAAGATCAGAAGCAAGGGCTTAAGGACAACAATGAATGCTTGGATGAGAAAGTTAGTCTTCAAACCACTCTAGAAGCTAACAGTTTGGTGAAGGAACGTGAAGAGATGGCTTTGGGTAAGAGAAAATTTCAGACTCTTACCTGATCCTCGAATTAGAAAGTTTGGAGGTGAAAGGTTTGGTTGTTTCTGCTCCAATTCTTTCTTATTTAGCCCTGTTTGGAACACCTTTTTTTAAAAATATGAATGAGAATTTCTAAAAAATCTTTTTCTAAGGAAAATAACCTCAGTTTAAAGTAGAAGGGCATTAGCATGTACTCATAGGTAAGGTTAAGATTTTGTCACAGGTATTTTTAGTAAAAGTCACAGGCAGGACATGGGCAATAAGCAACGGAAGTCCAAGCCCCCTGACATGGGGTAGGAGCCCTGACGCCATGAGGTGGCCCAACAGCTCGGAGCCCCACCTCCACAGGGTTGAAATCACGGAGGTCTGTTAAACTTATGGAATCAGTGTGACTAAATCATATCCTCACTCATAGGATATGTCTACACTGCAATAAAACATCTGCGGCTGGCCTGTGTCAACTGACTCTGGGGCTGCGGGGTTATAAAATTGCAGTGTACACATTTGGGCTTGGCTGAAGCCAAGGCTGTAGAACTCTCACCCCTCATGGGGTCTCAGCATTTAGGAGCTGGGATCTTGCAGGGAAGGGTGGGTTCCAGATCAAGCCAGAATGTCTCCACTGCAATTTTACAGCCCTGCAGCCTGATCCCTGTGAGCCTGAGTGATCTGACATGGGCCAGCTGTGGGTATTGTTGTAGTGTAGACATACCAATAAAGTCACTTGGTGTAACGCAAAAGGTTCTGATTTAGTTCTATAAACTCAAGAAAGCAGTAGAAATTCTCAAGGGGATAAGCTTTGCGATGTGGAAAAGCTTAGTTATTCATGGGGGCAGAATTTCAGTTGCTATTCAGCAACTAAGTGTACAGATGTAGATGCTCAAATGATTGCTAGGATTGAATGTTTTGTTAAAGCAACATGGACCAAGCCACTCCAAAGTAGCTCAGATAAGACTTTACAGGAGTGCTTACATTCCTTGTTATATCTAGGCTCTTAAATGTAACAAGTATATGGGATACACCCTAGTGATAGAATAGCTCTTCATTTTCTCCTCCTCTGCAACTTCATATCAGATTGGCCAGACTCCCGGTGGAGTCAGGGGAACCAGTTCCTAAATTTAAAAAAAAAGGCTTTCACAAAAGAGGTGGGTCTGGCTCAGCTTCAGCCGAATGGCAGCTGCATTCATGCAGCCAGACAATTGTGTTATAGAGCCCCAGGGTGTCAGGAATCCGAGCTTTCAGCAGAGCCAGTCTCCAGGCAACCTAAGGAGCTGGTCTGTAATATGCTGCATGGTAGGCTACACCTCCTGTTTGGTTGGAAGAGTCAGCAGACAGGCTCTTAAGCCCAGCTGCTGCAGTTCAGTGACTGCTTGAAGTATTTGCCTGTGTGGCTACAATAGCTCCTGTCCTTGCCTTGATGCCCCAGCCCTTCTGCCCCAGTGCACTCCAGGTAACCAGGTTCTGACCCTTGGCTCTGGTTCCTGACTACCAACTCCAGCTCTGACCACTGGGCACAACTGCCCATATCCTGGTCATTGGCCCAGGGTATATCTCTGAGGCTAGGAAGAGTTCTCAATAGAGGACTGTCCCAAGTGTGTGCAATGCACTTTTCCCAGAGATATAGGTATTTGGAGTTCTAGCCAATATGCACTGACCAGATGCAGTTTAATAAAATATCCAATTCCTTGTATGTTGACAGATGAGCGCAGTGGTCTACGTAATTATGAGGGTAACTCTATTTGGTTACGCTGCTTGTGAGATCTGGAACAGTCTGCAGTGTTTAATCATCAGAAGTTAAGTGCAATGGCAGTAGACACTGAATTTAAAAATGGACTGGATGGCATCTTGTTATAAAGACTGTCACAGGCTTAATGTAGAAAGGATTTGGGGGACATGATTAAGAGGAATAGACTGTGTTCAGGATGGTGACTCACTGTACAAGTTAGTCTCACCAAATTCATCTTACTCTCTTTGGCCTATCGTAATCCTCGTTTTGGTAACTGAAGTCGTTCCCTCAATTTTGAGGGCCTTAATAGGAGTCTATGCTAAAATATTGTTTTCATGTTTTCACGCTTTCTTATATACTATTGTTTCAGTGCAACTGTGATTTGGCTTTCTCTGTTTGAGGTTCAGCTCTTCCTGTACAGCTTTGGGGTCTTGGGAATCTTTCTCTTCACAGGAGGAACAAGTAGAGGTGACCTGCCCAGAGGTACATAAGGTCATAACCAGGCATAGGAGGGACCTTGTGATCTTTATCTGTACAGGCATCTCACACCATTGAGGTTCATGCTTGCAGAGAAGCCTTGAACATTGAGCTGGCTGTTGTATGGTGACCCTTATGTAACAAAAGTGCTTGAAGGAATGTCTTTGCATTGAAATGGGCTATATTTTGTGTGTTAAAGCATTGTCACAAGTCCCCAGCGTTGGTTTGACAGATATTTGGATCAAGTGACTAGCAAAATTATTTGGCAGCCTCAACACTAGGGTTTGATCAATGCTTTAATGGATTTGTGTGATAAATTCAGTCTAGCTAAATACTGGGAATATGGTTATGGCTGGAATCCTGTGTGACATATGGTCTGCTTTTGCTTTGTCACTGTTTGAAATAAACTCAGCTAAGAGGCAGTATCTGATATAATTTATTTCTCCCAAAACAATAACCCCCTCCCCCGAGCCCCACTCTGTGCTGCTTGCAAGACAGGAGTGAGTTTGTTTTATGGCAGATACCTGTTCACTAGAAAGAACCCCGACTGAGCCAATGAGCTCATTTCATGTAGCTCCCCAAAAAAGCCATCAAATGGTATCAGCTTAGTCATTGATAGGGGTTAGATTCAGGCTATTAACTTTTACAATGAGACAAAGGGCTAGTCTACACTGGCAACGCTAAAGTGCTGCTGTGGCAGCGCTTTAAAAACCACCTCCACGAGGGGCGTAGCTCCCAGCGCTGGTGCACTGTTGACGCTGGCGCGTCACAGCACTGAAACCTGCTGCACTCGGGGGGGGTGTGTTTTTTCACACCCCTGAGCAAGAAAGTTGCAGTGCTGTAAATTGCCAGTGTAGACAAGCCCTGATTTGTTATCAGTGCATTATCATCATTTTCTGAAGTGTGGGGGTATGTCCCTGTGGGGTGTGAAAGACTGGCTGGTAAAACAGGGAGGGACATGGGCAGACTTCTGTTGTCTTTGTTATGGTTTTGAGGAACCTTTGAAAGGTGACCAGAGAATAACAGAAGGAGCAATCCTGAGTTCTCTGAGACACTGAAACTATAGTTATAAGGTGCAAACTAGTCCACTCATTTAAAATGTGTGCACTAGTGCCAATGACACTTCAGCGGTCAGTGTTGTTGCATGCTTTGAGGTGCAGTGAAATAACCAAGAAAGAAGCATCATTAGGAATGTCTACACCAGTATTTCCTGAGGGTGGGGGCAGCACTCAAGCACTCTTAGGATAGAGTGTGCGGGGGGGAAAATGTATACATTACATTGAGGAGATCCTTAACACATGGCAAGGGAAAAGGGGTATGATCGGTTTAATTTTCCTGAATTGAGGACTCTGCTTTCAAATGTTTGGGTAGTTGGTCTAAGCCACTCAAGGTCGTTACTAACAGTATTGATACATTAGGCTAACAATTCAAACACATTGGTTCTCAACTAGTGTTCTCAACCTACTTTCAGTGATGTGATATAGGAGGATATTTATGTACTGAATGTATCCATGTTATTTCCCTGGCCATTAGAGCTTTTGAAGGACTTTATAAACTATTGATTATCACACATAAGAAATTTTGGACTTTTATTTTTTTCCTGTTTTTTCCATCAAATCTCACCTCTCTCGAATCGTTACAAATTTAGTTTCCTATGATTCTCAACTTTAAATTCAATGAATCTTGATAGTTGAACTAAAGGCTCATTTGTCTTAATGTTTTCATTAAATTACCTTGGGATATCTATATATTGCTTCAGATTGTGGTTGCTATAGGATTTGTTCACAGCCAGTGAGAACTAAAGGAAGACACTGGCCCTGCTTGCATAGCTACACACTGCTGACTTTCCAAATTGAAGACTATAGAGAAACTTTGTACACCTGGAGTTGTAAGAAACAAATATTGAATTTAGAAATGTTGGTCTCTTCTGATGTGACATGATCTAGTTATGACACTATGCCCCATATTCTTCAGAGATTTTATTGTGATATGATTATGGCATAACAATGATGTACTTTATGCAAAATAGGTCATGTGAGATATTGAAAAGGTGACGATTTACTAAATATCATTATCCTGTTTGAATGCATTTACCATTTTGGTATCTGAAGTTAGGAATATTGTCTATGCATCTATATAAATGTGTTTACACCCGGGGAATACCCACTAGGCAGAAGACACTCAGTTTAGATGGCTGGCTGGGAAGGGCCATTAGGGAGAACAATAGGGTTTAGAAGATGCTAATCTCTCAGCGGGAAGCCTTCCTGAGGATGCTACAAACAGCCTCTGACTCATGGCTGCTATGACACTATGAAATCATCCAACCAAGTCACCTGGTACTGGACTCCATCATAGAATTATTAGTGTTTTTCCACTGAAAGGCCTGGGAACTAAAGTTGGAGGAAAAAAGGGTTACTGCCATATGCAAAAGCTATTTAAGGCAGGAGAGTGACGACATCCTGGGTTCTTCATTGACTCTCCACCCAAAGAAGATGCTTGGAAACACCTGAGAAACAAGGACTAAACTGGGGGAGAAGGGCTGAACCCAGGCTAGAGGGATTTCTAGCCTGTGGAAGGTATACCTGGGGTTTTAAGCTACAAGCAAGTGCAGCTTGCCCTCAAGAATCTCTGCAAACTGCCTAAAACAACAATTAGGGTGAGCATTTGCTACTCATATCCAGTTTCTTTAGTATATTAAGCTTAGATTGCATTTTTATTTTATTTGCTAGGTAATCTGCTTTGATCTGTTTGCTATCACTTATAATCACTTAAAATCTATCTCTACGTTGAGGGAAGGGGCGAATTTCATGAGCTTACGCTGTACAGTTCTCTGTGCAGCGCAAGATGGTATAATTTGGGGTTTAACCTCCAAAGGGGGGTGTGCACTTGAGTACTTGGCAGTTCCTTAGCTGAGCCTTGCCATGAAGAGCTGTTCTCAGTATCTGTGTGTAGACCTGCACCTGGGTGTATCCCTACCTGTATGTGTGCTGGAGAGGGCTTGTGGGCCTGTCACAGACAGCAGTGCACTATAAAGGGAGCCCAGGCTGGTGGGTTAGGCGGGCTCAGTGGTATCCCAGGTCCAGGTGGCACCCTGAGCTGGGGGGAGGGGAGAACCCATCACACTAGTGCTGTTAAGTGTCTGCTTTTTCAATATTAGAATATTTAAAGTAGGTAATCCTCAGGCTGTGCATAATGAGATAGGGGAAGCTTGAAGTGTATTGGATGTTTGACAGCTTAGGGCTGGTCCACACTACCCCCCAAGTTCAAACTAAGATACGTGACTTCAGCTACATGAATAACGTAGCTGAAGTCGAAGTATCTTATTTCGAACTTAAAAGTACTTACCGCTGGTCCACATGGTGGCGTGCAGGCTCCCCCGTCAACTCCGCCTGCTCGGTTCGTGGAGCAGGATTACCGGCGTCGACGGGGAGCACTTCCTGGTTCAATTTATCGCGTCTAGACAAGACGCGATAAATCGAACCCAGAAGATCGATTGGACACCTCTGATGCAGCGGGTAAGTGTAGACCTACCCTTAGTAAGTACTTGATCTATGACAGAAGCTATTTAGTACCAAGAAAAGTGCTCCAAGACCTTTGGCTATTAAAAGGTAAATGTGAACTGAAGATTGGAAATCTTTCAGTGGAAATTAGAGCATGAAAGGGATCAAATACATGTGGGGAGAATGCTTCAATATATTTAGTAACTTACACTTTGGGAAATGTGAAATTGTTGCAGACCTGGAAAATAGATGGACATTTAATGTATGAAAATTAGACAATTCACTAGACAAAGTTAGAGGTGGGGAAAAGCTTTAGAACTGAAGAACCACTTCAGTTCTGTGAAAATGCTAATCAAAACTGCAGTGTAAAGAGTTAGCTAAAATGAGTTCAATGAACAAATGTAAATGCATAATCATTAAGAACAATTTGAGTTGTATATGGCTTTTGTGGTACGAGAATGCTGAAGCTGTTGTACAGTCCCTTGCCCTCAAGACCATAATGCTATTAAAAACTAACCCTTCTGACCCAGTCAAAGTGGCTCAGGAAATGTTCTTTAAATATTTGTTTCTATTTCCTTTGTGTTTTGACTTCCAGCTTTGGTAGCTAGTAAAACTTCAAAAGTGAATACTTTAAGTAGAATGTCCTTTTTTGTTTTTTTGTTGTTTTGTTTTTTAATTGCAGTTGAGAAAGGCAAGCAGAGGAGTCCTAAAAGTTCATGCATACATACACAAACCTCTCCAGATGTGCATTCAACTGAAAAAAAAACACACGAGTTGGCACAATACAAAGCAAAATGTGAGAACCAAAGTGAAATTATCCTGCATTTGAAGAAATTCTTGGCAATCAGTAACCAGAAGTTTGAAGCATTAACAGTTGTGATCCAGCATCTCCAGTCTGAGGTAAGGCTATCCAAATACAGTAGTCTTTGCTTGAATTTGGTGCCATCTTCTGAATCTGGCAGGGCTTCTGGATATTTAATTTGTACACATAACAAGTCTTTCTTTGACTCATCTGGTGAATCTACACAGCAAAAAAAAAAGAACCCTGTGGCAGCGAGTCTCAGAGCCCGGGTGAAGTGGCTTGGGCTTACGCTGTCGGGTTAAAAATAATAGTGTAGGCGTTTTGGGCTCTGAGACCTAGAGAGGAAGGAGGGTCTCTGAGCCCAGGCTCCAGGCCAAGCCCAAAAGTCTACACTGCTATTTTTAGCCCAACAGAGTGAGCCTGAGTTACTTGACTCAGGCTCTGACACTCACTTGCACAGGGTTTTTTGCTGTGTAGATAAGTGTTAACATGTGCCAGGGTTGAGCCCCAACACTCTAGACTTGGTAGTTCAGAGCTCTGGCATCAGTGGGCTTGCCATGTCTGTTACGAAAGTAAAAAAAAAATAATAATAAAAAAAAAAAATTGCTTGAGCTCCAGCGTCCTTCATTACAAATTAAGCATTGGTGTAGATGTACCCATAGGAACGTTCCAGTAGGAGTGCTTTCTTTTTTTCTATAGCATTCAAGGCCCCTCCCCCTGTACTCACCCGGCTGGGTCCTCACTCGCTCCGGGTCTTCGGTGGTACCCACCGCCGAAATGCCGCCGAAGACCCGGAGCGCTGCCGGGTGAGTGCAAGAAGCAGCGCTTAAAAAGAAGCGGCGCCTTTTTTTAGCTCTGCTAAAAAAAAGACACCGCTTCCTTTTTAAGGCGCCGCTTATGCTCACAAGGGGAGCAGCCGCTCCCGCTGCTCCCCCCCCCCCCCGGCTACGCTACTGGTTTTCGCAGCATGTAAGGATGGTGTTACGCTTGAAGAGCAATCCAATCGATGTTTAAGGACCCTTTAAACATGGTTTGCTCTTGTACAAAAAACCTAGATTCAAGTGATTCAATTTATTATTTCAGCTAATGGAAGCAGGAATATTCTTTGACACTGTTCAGCTTCTGTGTAAAGGGTAAGCATCTTTCCTGATCACTTTTAGAGTAAGGTGAAGGGTTGGATGTGACACAGAAAGGCCCAGACAAATACATTACCCTGTATCTGACAACCTTCTCAATATTTCACCAAAGGGAGTCGAAAGCTAAGAAATAGCTAATTGTCATGGTTATTGCAATATGTTTGTATGGGAAACAATTTGAGTTATCTAACGTGTAGGATATTATATTCCAAATCTGAAGGAAGTGAAACCTGTCACCTGAAGAGAGAAAATCTGAGAGCTAACCCAATTAACATGGGAACAATGGACATCTGTCAACTGAGCCAGTTTGTGTTTACAGTCTGGGTCAGATGCAGGGTTCAGAGTTTACAAGGACAAAAAGAACCCCATTAAAAGTCTCTGAATAGGGACCCCTGAATTGAAGGACATTAGTCTGTAATTGTATAAAAGAAAGAGGACAAGTTTGTCAGTGGAGCCGTGGGAGTCCCATGAAAAGTGGATCCCAATTCTTTGGACTTGCCGAGCTCCGCAAAGGCTAACCTTGGGGTAAGAAATACTTTATTAGACAGGAAAGTAATTTATTAACAAGTATAGGCTATAGATTGTATTTTATGTTTTTCTTCTACCTGTAACTTTGTTTCCAAATTTATGCTTGCTTATATTTGAATTTTTACCTCAAGTTCCGTTAAATAAACTGCAACTGAAGCCAACTTAAAATTCCCTTTTGAAGTCTGCAAACCGATTACAATGGAGTTTGAGCCAAATTATCTTCAGGACTATCAACTTCAGAAGATGCCCGCCATTAAAAGCTATACTATCAAAATTCATTATTTGTAAGATCTGTGTGTTCTCCTGTTCTCTTGATAGCCATAGTTTAACTGAAGTCCTGGTGCCTAGTAAACTTCCACCTGTTTGAAATTTACTGCATTTTCCTCCACTAAACAGCAATTCCATAAAGTCAATTTTAACTAAAATTCTTGGCAAAACGCAGACAAATCCAAATCCACCCTGCCCCATTGGAGTAAAGTAACAGGATGGCACTCTGTTTATATATTTCTTTAATTAGATCTAGTAATGGTACAGTACTGTTTTTCCTAATCTGACACAGGTATTGGCCCCAAAATTGTGTTAAACCCTAAATTTACCTTTAATGTATGCATTGTGGCAAATTGCCGGCACTACTATGATGGGTCCCGCACTTTCTCTTCTTGTGGGGGGTTTCAGGGTGCCATTTCTTGCCCCTGAACTGGGGTAACAGCTATCCTACTAGTATCCCAGGGAAGGGGAGTGGAGAGGGCGGGACCCAGGCCCGCCCTCTACTCCAGGTCCCAGCCCAGGGGCCCTATGATAGCAGGTGAACCACTTGTACCAGTGATTCTTTCCCCTGGGCTACTTCCCTCTCCTGACCTTCAGCTTGTGGGGCTTCCTGCCTTCCCTCTGCACAAGCCAGGTGTCCCTTTACCTAGGATCTTGGTCTTCTTAGCCTGCTGCAGCACTTCTCAGAACTCTCCTCCACTTTCCTTCGAACTGCTCTCTGCTCCACCACCAAACCACTCTGTTCCAGCTGCTCCTCACTCTGCTCCAGCTCCTTCTCTGGCTGATTGAAGCAGGGGGATTTTATCAGGTGACTGGTTTCAGGTGCTCTAATTGGTTTCAGGTGCTCTAATTGGTTTCAGGTGCTTTTAATTAATCTACAGGGAATAAGGCTTCTCCTCATCCTAGATCACTCTCCTGCTGCCTTCTGGCCATGCTGTATCACAGCATGTAGAAGCATTATCTTGTATTTGTCAATACTGTATTATCAGTCAATCATTACACTCTTTAGCTATCAGAATTTGCCCAGATTTCTGTAGTTAGGGCTGGTCCACACTAGGGGGGGATTGATTTAAGATACGCAACTTCAGCTATGTGAATAACGTAGCTGAAGTCGAATATCTTAGATCGATTTCAAAAGTACTTACCGCTGGTCCACACGGCAGCAGGCAGGCTCCCCAGTCGACTCCGCTTACTCCTCGCGCGGAGCTGGAGTTCTGGAGTCGACGGGGAGCGCTTCTGGGATCGATTTATCGCGGCTAGATGAGACGCGATAAATCGATCCCAGAACATCGATCACTACCCGCCGAATCGGGCGGGTAGTGTGGATGTAGCCTTAGACTTAAGATTCATTAAGGGTCACTGTAAGTCACTGTCACTGATCGGTCCATCAGCCCTCACAGAGAGAGCGCTGATCACAACACACCAGATGTGGTGTTCTAGCCAGTCCTCCAACTACCCGCTGGCCAAGCTGTCAGTAGCACCGGACACCCGATTGACATAGCGCACAGCAGCTTAGAACTTCTGAGTGATCCGCCAACCGCAGCCTCCCAAGTAGCTGGGATTACAGGCGCGCACCACCACACTGGGCCTCATTAAGGGTAGTCTTTTTATAAATAGGATATGCTTGAAGTCTGGATAACCAGTTTAAGATTTGAGAATGCTTGACCTTAAAATTCTAAAACCCAGGTTTTCCGTATTGGGAATTCAAGTAACTTTCTCTCAATTATTGTTGTAATGTTGCTACAACACATGAATGCAAGATAGTGATCTTCTTGGCAGCTAGAGTATTTATTGGAAATGAGCAAGGCATCTGATGTAAATGTCAGAAACTGGACTGACTATTGTTAAATGTGTGTGCACTTGCAGTGTTAAAAGGACGCATCAAATTGAAATCAGGCAATTAAAAATGTTGTCATTCCAACTGTTCTGTTGTCCCTTGTCAAGTTTTTGTGGCTTTATATCGTGCTTTCCTGTTTTTTAACCCCAACAAGCAAGAAGGGGAACCACGAAACTCAGAATTCTCAGTGTTATCAAATGCAGGCTAAAACTAAATTTTTTTCTTCTATTGTAGTAATCTTGGTAGTTGATGGTTCTGACTGTAGCAGGTTTTAAAAAAAAACATTGGAGCAGTGCGGTTTTCAGTTGATTATTGACTTAAAAATAATATCAAAGAGTTCATCAACTTATTCACTATATTAATCTTCTAAGAATATGGTAAATTTGAAGTTATTTACATTAATAGAAACCACAAACCTAGTTTAAAAGATCTGGCATAATGTGTCTGTAGTAAACTCTGTAGGAACCAGAGTTTGTTACATTAAAACAAATCTGAACCCCAGATTGTACTGTCATAATCTCTTGTAAAAGTATCAGTGAGAATGAGGATGGTCAGTGTTGCAGACAGCGTGTTGAAAATCTGTCTATTTTACTCTCCTAAATGTTCCCAGCCAATACTGAGACGTCATGGTTGCTCTCTAAGATTGTACTTGGGCCACTTTTTGTTGTAAAATAAAACATGATCCATACTTCGTGTAGAAGTAAAACTCTTAGATATGGCTGTTTATTTAGCCAAACATTAAATATTATGAAAGTTTTTTCATCCACTTCGAATTAAAAGTCCAAATGTTTAAAATCAAAGCCAACCACTGAAGTACCAATGAACTCACTTTAGCTCAAAACAATAAGTTGGGCTTCACCTGTTGAAATTCAGTGCCAATAAGAAATATATTTTCTCACACTAATAGAAATAGAGTAACTCTAGACATGTCAGTCTTCTCCACAGTATTAGCTAGAGTAAATCTTCTTTATTAAACTTCATATTCTGAAGCTATTCTGTTGAGGCTTATCTTTTAGGTGAAAAGCCACTGCCACAATGCAATTCATTGAATTATGTGACATGGCCACTGCAGTGATATTAGCATAGATCTTGCCTAAGTCATGTTTTTTTAAGTAACGTGGATTTTAATTATTGTACATTTTGTATCTTTTTTTAGAATCAGGACAATTGTACTTAAAATAGAATCATTTTATTTGGACTATAAAATGTTTATATGCAAAATGAACTTAAGGATAATATATTTAAACTGTGCTATAGAAATAAGTTACTGAAACTTTGACTAGAGAACAGAACAGCTTAGAGAAATGTTGGATGAGGAGCGATATGTCTGGAGCACTGTCCTGTATGGGTATAAACTGTCCAGGAAGGAAAGGCTGGGGAGAAAAGGTGGAGGAGTTGCACTATATGTAACAGAGCAGTATGATTGCTCAGAGCTCCAGTATGAAATTGGAAAGAAGCCTGTTGAGAGTCTTTGGGTTAAGTTTAGAGGCGAGAGCAAGAAGGGTGATTTCGTGGTGGATGTCTGCTATAGATCACCAGACCAGGAGGAGGAGGTAGACGAGGCTTTATTTGGACAACTAACAGAAGTTTCCAGATCACAGGTTCTCATGGGGGACGTCAATCACCCTCACATCTGCTGAGAGAGCAATACAGCAATGCACAGACAATCCAGGGAGTTTTTGGAGAGTGTTGGGGACAGCTTCCAGGTTCAAGTACTGGAGGAACCAACTAGGGGACATGCTCGTCTTGACCTGCTGCTCACAAACAGGGAAGAATTGGTAGGGGAAGTAGAAGTTGGTGGCAACCTGCGCAGCAGTGACCATGAGATGGTAGAGTTCAGGATCCTGACAAAAGGAAGAAAGGAGAGCTGCAGAATACGGACCTGGGACTTCAGAAAAGCAAATTTTGCCTCCCTCGGAACTGATGGGCAGGATCCCTTGGGAGGCTAATATGAGGGGGAAAGGAGTCCAGGAGAGCTGGCTGTATTTTAAAGAAGCCTTATTGATATTGAAGGAACAAACCATCCTGATGTGCAGAAAGAATAGCAAATATGTCAGGTGACCAGCTTGGCTTAACAGAGAAATCTGTGGTGACCTTAAACACAAAAAGGAAGTTTACAAGAAGTAACAGATGACTGTTGGAGGAATATAAAAATATTGCTCGGGCATGCAGGGCTGTAATCAGGAAGACCAAAGCACAATTGGAGTTGCAGCTAGCAAGGGATGTGAAGGGTAACAAGAAGGGTTTCTATAGGTATGTTAAGTATCAGAGGGGTAGCCGTGTTAGTGTGGATCTGTAGAAGCGACAAAGAGTCCTGTGGCACCTTATAGACTAACAGACGTATTGGAGCATAAGCTTTCGTGGGTGAATACCCATTTCGTCGGATGCATGCAGTGGAAAACGACGAAGTGGGTATTCACCCATGAAAGCTTATGCTCCAATACGTCTGTTAGTCTATAAGGTGCCACAGGACTCTTTGTCGCTTCTATAGATGTTAGCAACGCGAAGGAGGTCAGGGAAAGTGTGGGACCCTTACTGAATGGGGAAGGCAACCTAATGACAGATGATGTGGGAAAAAGCTGAAGTACTCCAGGCTTTCTTTGCCTCAATCTTCACGGACAAGGTCAGCTCCCAGACTGCTGCACTGGGCAGCACAGTATGGGGAGGAGGTGAGCAGTCCTCAGTGGTGAAAGAACAGGTTAAGGACTATTTAGAAAAGCTGGCCATGCACACGTCCATGGGATCCAATGCATTCGAGGGTGCTGAGGGAGTTGGCTGATGTGATTGCAGAACCATTGGCCATTATCTTTGAAAACTCATCGCAATCGGAGGAGGTCCTGGACGATTGGAAAAAGGCAAATATAGTGCCCATCTTTTAAAAAGGGAAGAAGGAGAAAGTGGAGAACTACAGACCAGTCAGCCTCACCTCAGTCCCTGGAAAAATCATGGAGCAGGTCCTCAAGGAATCCATTTTGAAGCACTTGGAGGAGAGGAATGTGATCAGAAACAGTCAACATGGATTCACCAGGTGTCGGTCCTGGGGCCATTTTTGTTCGACATCTTCATTAATGATCTGGATGATGGGATGGATTGCACCTTCAGCAAGTTCGCGGATGACACTAAGCTGGGAGAGAGGTAGATCTGCTGGAGGGTAGGGATAGGGTCCAGAGTGACCAAGACAGATGGAGGATAGGGCTAAAAGAAATCTGATGAGGCTCAACAAGGACAAGTGCAGAGTCCTTCATTTAGGAATGAAGAATCCCATGCACTGCTACAGGCTGGGGACTGATTGGCTAAAGGGCAGTTCTGCAGAAAAGGACCTGGGGATTACAGTGGATGAGAAACTGGATATGAGTCAGCAGTGTGCCCTTGCAGCCCAATCTGCCGTTAGCCTTCTTGGCAACATTAGTAGGAGCATTGCCAGCAGATTGAGGGAAGTGATTATTCTCCTATATTCAGCACCGGTGAGGCCAGAGCTGGAGTATTGTGTCCAGTTTTGGGCCCCCCGTACAGAAAGAAAGGATGTGTACAAATTGGAGAGGGTCCAGCGGAGGGCAGTGAAAATAAGGGGGCTGGGGCACATGACTTGCCAGGAGAGGCTGAGGGAACTGGGCTTGTTTAGTGTGCAGAAGAGAAGAGTGAGAGGGGATTTGATAGCAGCCTTCAACTACCTGAAGGGGGGGTTTCAAAGAGGATGGAGCTTTCAGTGGTGGCAGATGACGGAACAATGAGCAATGGTCTCAAGTTGCAGTTAGGGAGGTCTAGGTTGGATATTAGGAAAAACAATTTAACTAGGAAGGTGGTGAAGTACTGG
This sequence comes from Macrochelys suwanniensis, assembly GCA_033296515.1. Taxonomy (NCBI): domain Eukaryota; kingdom Metazoa; phylum Chordata; order Testudines; family Chelydridae; genus Macrochelys; species Macrochelys suwanniensis. The sequence goes on from CM065779.1 coordinate 84,411,904, forward strand.
AATGGGTTACCTAGGGAGGTGGTGGAATCTCCATCTTTAGAGGTTTTTAAGGCCCGGCTTGACAAAGCCCTGGCTGGGATGATCTAGTTGGCGTTGGTTCTGCTTTGAGCAGTGGGTTGGACTAGATGACCTCCTGAGGTCTCTTCTAACCCTAATCTTCTATGATTCTGAGACATTTCACTTCCTCAGTGGCAAGAAGAGGATTGGAATTTTGATGCACAATATCCAGGAATGTTTTACAGTGAGATGCATCCTGGTGACATAGCTCAGGAGAATTTGTTGGCTGGAACCCATGTGGTTGAGAGGATGATAAGAAACTAAATTCCAGAGGGCATGACAACTAAGAAGCAGATATCATTACATCAGACTGGAATAGGAGAGACATTATGAGAAGCAATGTAAGCATGAGTTATAGGAAGTGTGATTTTAAAACAGATGTGGAAGTGGGTCATCAGTCTATGAGCAGCCATAGTTCTGGCATTTCCTGACTGAGTGCTTAACTCTGTGCAACTATAATATTCTCAAGTTAATTTTCTATTACTGGAATTTCCTAGGATTTCAAAAATCTGAGGATTTAGAAATCGATGTATTTTCAATGTCTGTCTTCAGTGAATGGGATGTCGCAGTGAGCATGGCTATATTAACGATACAGCATTGTTTCCCCAATAAAGACTCAGGAAATTCAAGTCCCGTGAGCTGCCATTGGAAGCAGATCAGTTGAAATTGCTCTAAGGCAGTGGTCACCAACTGGTAGATCGCGATCGATTGATCGTGGCGCCTCTGACATTCGGTCTCAGTCTCGGGCACTGAGACTGAGATCGTAAAAGGCTCCATGATGGACCAGTCGATCAACAGTTTGGCAGTGCAGCGGGGCTAAGGCAGGCTCCCTGCCTGCCCTGGCCCCGCGCTGCTCCCAGAAGTGGCCGGCTTGTCCGGCAGTGGCTCCTGGGGGAGGGAAGGGGATAGGGTCTCCGCACGCTGCCCTCGCCTGCGAGCCCCACCCCCGGAGCTCCCATTGGTCAGGAATGGGGAACTGCAGCCAATAGGAGCTGCGGGGGAGGTGCCTGTGGACGGGGGGCAGAGTGCAGAGCCACCTGCCCCTCCCTCCCGGAGCCACTGCTGGACATGCCAGCCACTTCCGTGAGTGGTGCAGGGCCAGGACAGGCAGGGAGCCTGCCTTAGCCCCGCTGCACCGCCGCCTGAGGTAAGTGACGCTCTGCTGGAGCCCATACCCCGAATCCCTCCTGCACCCTAACCCCCTGCCCCCTCCCAGAGTCTGCACCCCAACCTGCTACCCGAGCCCCCTCCTGGAGCCTGCACCCCACCCTCTCCCCTATTCCTGAGCCCCCTTCTGCACCCAAACACCCTGCCCCAGGCTTAGCCCGGAGCCCCCTCCCAAACTCCAACCCCTGTCCCAGCCTGGTGAAAGTGAGTGGGGAGGGGAGAGCGAGAAATAGAGGGAGTGGGGATGGGAGTCAGCAGGGCATTGCCTTGGAGAAGGGGCAGGGCAAAGGGTGTTTGGGTTTGTGTGATTACTGTTATTTCTACATTTTCTTTAAGGTAAATCATGGGTTGCGCTTAAATTCAGAAAGTGATCTTGTGCTTTAAAAGGTTGGAGACTGCTGCTTTAAGGTTGTCTATAATTCAAATGCTGTGGCTCATTGACCAAAAAGCTTTACCCTTGCTTGTGCACGCTTTAAAAATTTTAGTCAATCATACTGAATATGCAGTATGAAATAGATGATTTAAATAGATTTAAATACAATGAAACACCACTACAGTGAAATGACTGATAAATTAGTTTATTTAATTGAGGTGGCCTTTTGTTGTACTGGGTACGCTGGGATATTTCAGAGTGGTCTCAAGGCAGAGAAGGTTGCCTAATAAAAGGGCTCTGGTACAGGGTTCACTGTGAAAGGTACTGAGAAGAGGTGCTTCTACTGTAGAATGTGTTGGTTTTCCAAGTAGTCGGAACCCCTACATATGCCTTAAAGAACTTTTCAACATGCATGATTTCTGATTATTTCCTGGATTGGCTACATGAAAATGCAGAAATAGTGGACAAGAAAATGAACAGACCCTACGCTAATAAACTCAAGGTGAAAGGGAGTAGATAGTGAAGGAAGGGGCCTATTCCCCTCTCCCCGCAGGGCCACCTAGATGATTCTATAAAGTCTGTATTTCGCTTATCAAACAGGACCATTTTTATCATCATACTTCACACTTGAGAATGCTTTTTATGCTTAAACTTCAGATACCTTCACAAAGGTGGTTAACACAGTTTACACGGGAGACCCAAGGCACAAGTGTCTCTGGCCCAAAGTCAATGAGTCAGTAACTGTGACTTTCATGTGCTCTAACAAGGTGAAACTTCTTCCATGTTGAAAAGAAATCTTGGGGAAAAATACTAAGAAATGTATAGAAATCCCTGCTGAAACTATGAATTTGAGTCAACTCTGTGTCTTAAACCAAAATACAGATTCATGATGAGATGGGGGGAAGAATAAACCTGTACAACAAGTAAACCCCAATATAAGAAAATGGATTAAATTAAAAACCATCCAACTAGCGTTTTCTACATCACTTTCAAGAGGCGAAAATTGTAATGAATAGGGTCTTTAATACATCGGTGATTAATCTGCTACATCTCTTGTCTGAAATTTAACACTGGCATATTCAGTTTACGCCTGAAGTTGCAGAGTAGGAGAAAAAAATATCCCATACAGAGTAAGGGCTTGTCTGCACTTAAAGACTGCAGCTGTGCCAATGTAGCGCTTAGTGTGCAGACACTACCTATCCCGATGGGAGAGTTTCTCCCATTGGCATAGGTACTCCACCTGTCAGGGAGGTGGAAGAGCTATGTTAAAGGGGAATCCCTCCCCTGGATATAGCGCTGTCTACACCGAAAGTTAGGTTGGGAGTTGGGTTTTCCACATCCCTGAGCAACATAGCTATACTGACATAATTTTGTAGTGTAGACCAGGCCTAAGTCAGATTTATTTTGAATTGTAATTACACTTAAGAATCCTGTCTGACTAGACCTACTCAGCTCAGTGTCACCAAAGGAATGAATAAACATCCGATGGTTCAGAACTTGTATTAAATAAAGCCATTAAACCATTAGAGACTTCAGAGACTATATACTGAAGACATGAATACTGTAGTCTTGGATTTAATTGAAGTCTGGAATTTGTGTTTACTAATAAGCCAAAGTTGATTCCCTGGTAGAGGTGTTCTATAAACATGGAAAAAACCATATTAACAGAAACTGAAGGTCATGAATACCCCCCTTAGAAAACCCTTAAAAGGTTGTGTCAGAGAAAAGGCACTGCTGAGAGAAATAATATTGAGTGTCTTGTAAGAAGTTTGTTTGCTGTAGTATAAAAACTTTCTAGTGCCCTGAGGAATGTGATGAATCCAAAAAAGGTTATGGAAACAAAACCACCAATAGTATTTTAGTGGTCCCATAGTGAACTTTGCTGCCTCAATTTTGTATTTGAAGTAGGGTAGATAAGATGGCTCTGTCACTGACTCCTTTTCTTAAAGCACGAATCAAAAAACAATGCTTCTATACTCTGGAGATTCACCGCAATGGTCTTTTTAGTCTAAGTTGCCCTCCTACTCCACCTTGTTAACACTTCATAGCTATTCATTATTGTGTTTGGAATGCATGGTGACTTTTGTGAATGGCACTTTGTAAAAGTAGAATATCAGCTGATTTCACCAGCTCACTTTGCCTCCTAAATAAGGTGAGATATAACTGATATTTCAAGTCAAACTTTTTGGACCGCTTTCATTTAAAATTGGTATTTTTTTTTCCAAATCAAAGCATCTGCTTTTATTCGTAACTTCTTTAGGACCCAAACTGATCTTGTCTGTCCAAACATTGAGACTTAAATTTATAAGGGGTCAAATTCTGCCATCCTTGCTATCTCTATATAGCCCCATTGAAAGCAATAAGACTACTTGTGTAGGTACTACTTGGGTGTATAAGGAAGCAGCAACTGGGCCAAAACTATCAAAGTATACTGATGCGCAGATTTTGGAGGAGCAATGCATAAACCTCCATAGTTATCTTCTAGGGTAGAGTTAATGGTGCAAGAATGGATGACCAAAGAGCAGATTATAGAAAAATGTCATTCATTGGGTTCTACAATTTGGCCTCTGGCCAACTTTACCTCTGAATCAGAGGTGTGGTCTCATGAAAAAAACAGGTCCCAATATGCGATGCTCCATCTTGATTAAAATGAGCCTCTGCTTGGATCAAGATGGTGCATTCCATGCTGTGAACTGTTACCATTAAAGGCTGCATCTTACAGTTAAAAATAGGATGGTTGCAATCTAGTCTTCTGCAAATTGAGTATAGCACCTGGCAAATTGCTAAAGTGACCTTTTGCTGGGCAGATTTGGATGCTTATATTGTGAGAACTATTTTCAAGTAAACAAAATTATTTTAATTTTAATGTATTATACCTGCCTATAGTTCCTAATGTTTAACATGCCTTTTGCCCTGTGAGTTCTAGGAGTAGGGGACCACAATTAGACAGCAAGACTCACTTGTCAGGCTTTCCTTTTTAATGGTAAAATTAAAATCACCATTTATACAACAGTAAAAATCATTTAAGTACTTGTTATACTAATGAGATTCTATTTGATGCACTCAATTGAAATAATTAACTTTTTGCTCAGATTCATAGATTCAAGGCCAGAAGGGACCATTGTAATTATATAGTCTATGGTCTGTGTTCTATAGGAGGTCAGAACTTCCCCAAAATAATTTCTAGAGCATATCTTGTAGAAAAATCCATATTGATTTAAAAATTCAGTGATGGAGAATCCATCACAACCTTTGGTAAATTGTTCCAATAGCTTATTGCCCTCATCATTAAAAATATACACCTTATTTTCTATCTGAATTTGTTTAGCTTCAGCTCCAGCCATTGGATCGTGCCATACTTTTCTCTGCTAGGCTGAAGAGCCCATTATATGTGTTCCTCAGGTAGATACTTAGATTGTAATCAAGTCACCCTTTAATTTTCCTCTTTGTTAAGCTAAATACATTGAGCTCTTTGAGTCTATCACTAGCAAGCATGTTTTCTAATCCTTTAATCATGCTCATGGCTCTTCTCTGAACTCTTCAATTTATCAACATCCTTCTTAAACTCTGGGCGCAGTATTCTAGCAGCAGTTGCACCAGTGTCAAATATAGAGGTAAAATAACCTCTTTACTCCTACTCAAGATTCCTCGGATCACATTAGCTCTTTTGGCCACAGCATCTCCCTGGGAGGTCATGTTCAGCTAATTATCCACCATGACCCCCAAATATTTTTCATACTGTTTCCCAGGATAGAGTCCTCCATCCTGTAAGTATGGCTTACATTCTTTGTTCCAAGATGTAAACATTTACATTTAGCTGTCTTAAAACACAAACCAAGCGATCCAGATTGCTCTGTATCATTGACATGTCCTCTTCATTATTTACCACTCCCCCAACTTTTTTGTTATCTACAAACTTTCAGTAACTGTTTTCTTCCAGGTCATTGATAAAAGTATTAAATCGCACAGGACCAAGAACCAGTCCTTGTAGGACCTCACTGGAAACACACCACTTGATGATTGTCTGTTCACAGATACATTTTGAGACCTAAAGTTAGCCAGTTCTTAATGCATTTAATGTGTGCCAATTCATTTTCGTTCCAGTTCTCTAATCAAGATGTGCAGTACCAAGTCAAACGCCTTAGAGAAATCTAAGTATGTTACATCAACACTATTACCTTTCTCAGCCAAACTTGAAATCTCATTTTTAAAAATTACGTTAGTTTGACCATCTGTCTTCAATAAACCCATGCTGATTTGCAGTAATTACGTTACTCTCCTTCAATTCTTTATTAATAGAGTCCTATATCAGCAACTCCATTATCCTGAAGGGATCTATATCAATCTGACAGGCTTATAGTTACCCATGTCAGCCCATTTACCCTCTTTAAAAATTGGCACATTAGCTTTCTTCCAGTCTTCTGGAACCGCCCCAGTGCTCTAAAACTTATTGAAAATCAACATTAATGGTCCAGTGAGCTCCTCAGGCAGCTCTTTTAAAATGCTTGAATGCATATTATCTGGATATGATGATTTAAAAATATCTAAGCTTACTGACCCACCTGTGCCACTTTGTCATCGGCTGGTAGTGGACCGGGCCCACCCTCTACATGGGATCTTAACGCAGGGGCCCTCTCATCAGCCAAGGTTTGACCTATCCCAGACCTCGCTGCTTTTCCCTGTGCTATGCCAACCTCTCTGGCTGTCTCTCTTCTCAGGGCTCACCAAGCCACGCTCCCTTCTCCTAGGGACTGACTGAAGACTCCTTCCCTGCAGCCCCTTCTGTTGACAACTTCCTGGCTTTTATAGGCCCCACCTCTTCTTGCCCTTCTGAGCCTGTTCTACTTAAATCCCTGTATTCTTCTCCAGGTTCAGCCTAGGCAGTTAATTTGGCCCACTTAACCATCTTAACCCTTCCAGGGCCTGTGTGGGGTAGACACCCTATCACAGGCTGCAATGTTCTTTGAGCTAGGAAATGGTCACCTGTAATGTTTAGAAATTCCAAGCATGTTTTAGTACTAGCAACGAGACCTCCAGCATATGCCACACAAATTGAAGTCCCCCCATGATTACACAGCTTTTCCCCTACACATTATATCTAGCTGCATAAAGAGGTGATCATCCTGTTCCTTAGTGGGATTCGGTGGTTTGTAGCCAGATAGGTGACCAGATGTCCTGATATTAGCGGCTTTGTCTTGTATAGGACACTATTTACCCCCCATCCCAATTTTTCACTTGTGCTATCTGGTCACCCTTGTAGCAGACTCCAGCTTACATCCCATTTTGTGCTTTGTGTTAGGACATTGATCCATAAGCATTCAAGATTACTTTTGTCTGAGTCATCAGTGATTTGGAAACATTTGTAACACATTTCTCCTTAAGATAAGTGCTTCTGTCAATATTTTAACTGTTTTATATTTAACTCAACACATTTTACCCACACATCTCAATACTTTGCAAGGCAAAGCTAGTATTTTTCAAGTGCTAGTCCATATACTTCCCACTTGGTGAGTGCACATCCAGTGTGCACACATCAGAATTTTCTGGTCAGCAGTATTCTTCAGGGTGGTGAATGCATCCCTCCCTTCCTTGTGCAATTGCAAGGGTATAAGTGTGGAGCCACTGTGTCACACCCAGTTCCTTCTCTACCACTGTGGTATATGTCAGAGCAACTCGTCTTGGATTTACCTCCACTACAGCTTAGCTACCTACAGCAGAACTTTCAAGTTATGGACCCCTTGGAAATGGAGGTTGTTCGTTGCTCTGAACAAGATGTTATGGGATGCTCCTCAGGGCGGACTGCTCGGAGCGGTGGCTCTCAGCTGTGCCTGTGAACTTCAGCATCTTCACCTCCTACCTTGAAGTGGCTGCCCAGCTCAGGGTGTGCGCAGGCAGCTGGTCTAGCCTCCTGGCTGCAAGGGTGATGAGTGAGGCACTCTGGGGCACTGCAGGCTGTGGCCCTTTTAAACTGAGCTGCTCCTCCAGAGTTCAGTATGCAGGCACGAGTGTGGGCTCCAGCTACAGCAGCAAACACTCCAGGCCAGGTTCCAGCAGGTCCTCAGGAAGTCCAACACTGCTCATACTCTGTCTGCTCATAGAGGAGATACAAGACGCGCTGCACAAACTCCTGGATATTTTACACTCATCAGTGCTGAGGCATGTCGTGATCCTGATCAATGAGAGACTTTTGGAACCTGCAAGGATCCTCTAGCAGACTCTGGCATCTGTGGCACTCATGTCAAAATGAGCAGATAGGCAGTATCAGGTCCCGGTGATGGGATATGAACAGTTCTGTTCCCACCCAGTGCTGGGGTCCCTGGTGGTGACAGCAGCTAATGAGAGAACTCACTAGAGCCACCAGAAGTCAATCCCCAAGGACAAGGAAGCAAAATGCCTTGACTGGCTCTCCAAAAAGGCATACTTTACTGCGGCCCCTCCAGATGAGGATCTCCAATTGTCAGGTTGTCCTAGAAAAATATGATTGCATCGAGTGGAGTGCGTTTCAACAGTTTGATTGACAAGCTAGACAGGACTTCAGGGATGAATTCCAGATGATCCTTGTGAAGGGGCGTTGGATAGCTAGAACCACACTACAGTTGGCCCTGAATGCCACAGATCTGGCAACAGCAATCACCATGTGGTGGCACTCCTGGCTGATTTCCGCAGGCATCATTAGAGAGCTGCAGACAACAAATGAAGACTTACCATTTGAAGGCTGCTCACTTTCACAAGAGAATAGATGAGGTGATATCCCTCCAACTCTAAGGACACCCTCAATCATTAGGAATGTATGCCCTGACCTCCAAAAGGAGCGACTTTAGGTTCCAGCCTGATTAGTGGCACCAACAGCCATACTCCTATTTCAGACAGCCAGAGCCATCTGGCCTCGAGGAGGAAGCCCACCATAGGATCTACCTCCCAATAGCACCATTCTGCACTAGTGCTGACCATGCAGCAAGTTTGATGTGACATCTGAGAACAGCATACCATCCTCCCCTCCTTTCAGGAACCCTCTGACACACTTCCAACAGGCCTGGTCCAGTATCGCCCCAAGACTACTAGGTGCTGGAGGTGATCCAAAGAAGTTACACCATTCGGTACCTTTCCCTTCTCTCAACCGTCCTCCCTTCTCATCCCTTTCAGGGACCCTTCCCATGAGAATCTGCTTGGAGAAGCACTGCGTGCTTTCTCACTCTTGGTGCTATTGAGGCTGTTTCCCATCAACACAGGGGAAGGGGCTTCTATTTGCATTACTTTCGTATCCCCCAGAAAATGGGGGCAGGGTTCAACCACTACTGGACCTCAAGAAGCTCAGGTTCAAGATGGTTCTCTTGCATCCATTGTTCCCTCCTTGGACCACAAAAACTGGTACATTTCCCTCAGTGTCAAGGACATGACTTCCACATCATGATTTGCCTGATGCATGGGCTGCTCCTGTGGTTTGTTAGACAATCACAACCAACACTGGGTTTTGCCTTTTGGTCTGTCTTCAACACCCCACAGACTAAAAAAATGCCTGATGATGGTGGCAGTCTAACTGTTTGTCCCTTCGTCCTCTTTTCTAAATTGAATGGTTCCAGTCTTTTTAACCTCTCCTCATATGGAAGCTGTTCCACACCACTAATAATTATTGTTGCCCTTCTCTGTCCAATTCGAATATCTTTTTTGAGATGGGGTGATGAGTACTGCATGCAGTTTTCAAGGTGTAGGCATACCATGGATTTATATTGTGGTATTATGTTTTCTGTATTATCTATTCCTTTCCTCATGATTGTTAGCTTTTTTGCCTGCAACTGCATATTGAGCAGATGGTTTCAGAGAACTGTCCATGATGACTCCAAGAACTTTCTTGACAGGTAACAGACAACTTAGACCCCTCCTATTGGACATATCGTTTGGATTGTTTTCCAGTGTGCATTATTTTGTGCTTATCAACACTGAATTTCATCTCCCATTTTGTTGCCCAGTCACCCAATTTTGTGAGATCTCTTTGTACCCTTCAGAGTCTGGTTTGAACTTAACTCTTAAGTGATTTAGTATCATCTGCAACTTTTCCGCCTCACTTGTTACCCCCTTTTCCAGATAAATTATGAACATGTTGAACAGCACAGGTCCCAGTACAATCTGGGGCAGTTCCTCAGATTTGTCACCTAAAAAGTATGGTTCAGGTGTGGGAATCTCCCTTGCATCCTCTGCAGTGAAGACTGATGCAAAGAATTCATTTAGCTTCTGTGCAGCAGTCTTGTTTTCCTTGAGTGCTCCTTTAGCACTTCAATCGTCCAGTGGCCCCACTGATTGTTTAGCAGGCTTCTGATGTACTTTTTAAAAAAACTTTTTTTTTTGGCTGTTAATTTTTGCATGTTTTGCTTAGTTGCTCTTCAAGTACTTCTTTGGCCTGCCTAATTATGCTTTTACACTTGACTTGACAGAGTTTTATGCTCTTTTCTATTTACCTCAGTATTTGACTTGCAATTTTTGAAGGATGTCTTTTTGTCTCTAACTGCCTCTTTTACTCAGTTAACCTTTGTGGCATTTTTTGGTACTCTTACTGTTTCTTTTTTTGACTTGGGGTATATGTTTAGTTTGAGCCTCTATTATCATAGTTTTTTAAGTGCCAGCATTTCACTGTTGTGACTGTTCCTTTTAGCTTCCATTTAATTAGTCTCTTCAAAAAGGGGAACTACACAAAAATGAAGTTAAATGCTACTGTGGTGGGTTTCTTTGGCATTTTCTCCCCTAGAAGGATATTAAATTTAATTACATTATGGTTGCCATTACTGAATGGTTCAGCTGTATTTACCTCTTGGATCAGATCCTGTGCTCCATTTAGGATTAAATCAGAATTGCCTCTCCCCATGTGGGTTCCAGGACTAGCTGTTCCAAGAAGCAGTCAATAATGGTGTTTATCTCTACATCCCATCCTGCGGTGACATTTGGGTGTAGATGAAATTCCCCATTATTGGGGTTTTTGTGGTCTCTCTAATCTCCCTGATCACTTCACAATCACTGTCACAGTAGTATATACCTACTGCTATATTCTTATTATTCAAGCATGGAATTTCTATCCAAAAGCTCTATAGTAGTTTGATTCATTTCAGGTTTTTACTGTATTTGACCCTATGCTTGCTTTCACATACAGTCTTACTTCCCCACCAGCATGACCTACTTCTGTCATTCCTATACATTTTGTACCTGGTATTACTGTGTCTTATTATCATGCCTATTATATCCGTATCCTCCATTAATACGAGGCACTCAGGTCCATCCATCTTAGTATGAATTAGTATGAAAAACTTCTTGAATTTGTATACAAATATTTATAAATATTTGTAATGTGTAGTTGCCTGCTTTGAAGTGCTTTAATTGAATGGGACTTTTTTTTTTTTTAATTTGACTGTTTCTTTTCAGTTCCTACCTATACTTTATCAACTTCTATCCTCTTCTCTTTACTAGGATATACAGAAACCCCTTTAATAAACCCATCCCTAAGGGATGTCTATCTGAGCTGTGTGCTCGTCTGCACCTGTCGGCTTTTCCCCAGTCCTTATTTTAAAAACTCTTCTGACCTTTTTAATTTTACATGCTAGCAATCTGGTTACATTTTGGTTTAAGGGGAGCCCATCCTTCCTGTATAGGCTCCTTCTTTCCCAAAAGGTTCCACAGTTCCTAATAAACAGAAATCCCTCATCCCAACACCATCGTCTCCATGCATTGAGACCCTGCAGTTCTGCCTGTCTAAGTGGCCCTGCGTTTAGTACTGGAAGCATTTCACAGAATGCTATCAGGAAGGTCCTGGACTTCAATCTCTTACCTAGCAGCCTGAATATGGCCTCCAATACTTTTTCCTACCTTTCCCTATGTTGTTGGTACCTGCATGTGCCATGATCATAAACTCCTCCTCACCACTGCACAAACATCTCTATCTAGGTGTCTCAAGAGGTCCACAACCTTTGCACCCAGCAGGCAATTCACCATGCAGTTCTCCCAGTTATCACAAACCCAACTACCTATATTTCTAATAATCGAATCCCTGCATTACTATTGTCTGTCTCTTCCTAATAACTGGGGTCCCCTTCCCTGGAGAGGGATATCCTCAGTGTGAGAGGATACCATGACATCATCTGGAAGGAGGTTCCAGCTTTGGGATCATTTACATCTGCTCCAGTTTGTTGATCTTTCCCAGGGACCTTCATCCTCCTCAACACAGGGGCTGTCACACTGGGGGTGGAACCTACTGTGTTCCTGAAAGTCTCCTCTGTGTACCTCTGTCTCCCTGAGAAACTTGGTCTCTGAGGGCCATGTACTGCTTTTACGATACGCACCATGCCACCTGCCACAAGGCAAGCAGCCATGCATGCTGCATTCAGTGCAATAAACTGGATAGGCCCCACTTTCCTGCTGGATTTCTCCTGGCATTATTTTTATTTTGTGGGTGTTTTATTGGTGTTTTTTTTGTTTTGTTTTGGGGGGCAATTAACCTAAATGTAGTGTGTGTATGTTAGGTGTATCTGCCTCTCTCAACCCACTCTCAAAAAATCCCGTTTGCTAGCTCCTCTGATTGCTTAAGAGCTGCCTCTTTAAACCCTCTTTCTCTCTGTTAGCCCCGCCCTCCTTGTCAAGCGATCCTAAAGGGATTAAGGATCAAATGGAAGCAGGCTAGAACCGCGTCAGTAAGCTTTCAGCCTAGCCACGCAGGTCTCTTGGCGCAGTACGTAGCCTCCAAAGCAGACCACACTATAAACTGAATGCAAGCAAGCATCCAACAAACTCACCCCACAGGTCACGTAGTCTCTCCTCTTCCACCTGGAGAACTCCCTTGCAGAAAACTCCCGTCTGCTACTCCTGTTCACTCTGCGCAGAGAATATGAAACCGGATTGCCCAGTGCATCAGAAAGTACTATCAGCTAGCAGGCAGATAACCATCTAACAAGATTTTGGCCCAGTCTACTAGAGCGCAGTCAAGCTCTGTGGTCTCCCTAGCAAGACTGACTATCCAAGATACTTGCCAAGTGGAAACCTGGCTGTCAAGTATATGCATTTTCTAAGCACTACACAGTGGTGCAAGCAGCCAGGGATGCTGCAGGTTTTGGGAGATTAGTACTACAATCTATATTCACAGAGACTCCCAATACCCCTGCCACGAGTGAGGGTCACAGCTGGGGAGTCACCAGCTGTGGAATATGCACACTGACTAGCACTCGAAGAAAGAGGTTGGCTACCTGTACAGTAGTGAATGTTCTTTGAGCTGTTTAGTCCATATACCTATTCCACATCCCACCTGCCATCCTTGCTGCTTCAGAGTCTAGACGTCACGAGCTTTCGTGGTAGAGAAGGAACTGGGTGTGGCAGGGTGGCTCTGTCCTTTATACCCTCCCATAAGGAAGGGAGGGGCTCGTGCTGCCCTGAGGAATACTGCTGACTAGAACATTCTGATGGGTGCATGCTGGATGTGCACTTAGCAGCTGTGGACCATGTATATGGACTGTAAAACGAAAATAAGAAAGAAAAACTTGTAGCACCTTAGAGACTAACAAATTTATTTCAGCATAAGCTTTCGTGGGTTAGAACCCACTTCATCGGATGCATGGAATGAAACGTACAGTAGACAGATATTTATACAGTCAGAGAAACATGATAAGGTGGCATCCGATGAAGTGGGTTCTAACCCACAAAAGCTTATGCTGAAATAAATTTGTTAGTCTCTAAGATGCTACAAGTTTTTCTTTCTTATTTTCGTTTTGCTGACACAGACTAACACGGCTACTACACTGAAATCTATATGGACTGTGTATCTCAAAGAACATCCATTACTGTACAGGTAAACAGCCTCCTTTTCCTTTTGTGCCAATAGGGAAACTAAATCAGAGAAGGGTGGAGGGACTTGTCTCACAAATTAGCAATAAATACCCACTTCTCTTGTCTATAGACCAGTATCCTCTCCACTGGACCATGCTGTCTGTGTATGACAGTTACCTTTATCCCACAGGCCAGGGCTCATCAAATTTCATCATAGGCTGTATCATCATAATAGTATCTTGTGAGTTACCTACCTTCGGTTTGCAGAGACCACGTCATATCCCATCCACAGTAGTAAAATATCCCTGTGGCGACTACTGCCATTGCTTACATTGAAAAAACTGGGAAAGAACTTAATGTGTTTTTAGATGTCTTCAAGTGCAGTTTAGCAGCAGAAAAGAAGGGAAGATATTTTAGCACCATGTAACCAGCAAGTGCTCTGTGGACCACCAGAGATCATGGACCATAATTTGGGAACTGCTACTCGATGCTATTTATGGAGTAATGTAGGTGTGTATGATACTTAAAAATAAACTGGTAGATCCATACCCTAAGGATTTTATATTCCAAATTAGGTGTAATACAGCAAGAAGTGATCGATTAAAAGCTACAGCCATTGAAAGGTCCTGACATTGATGTTTATGCCCTGTTAGCCACTTCTGTTTTTGTAGTTAACTTTGTCTACATTTAATGGTCAGGATATTGTGAGCATTGAGTGCTGAAGGAAAAAAATGTGAAATCACCTGAGAGAAGACGAGGGGAGTCTGAAGACCTGATTTGTTAATCATATGGTTAATACCCTTTTTAGGAAGAGTATTAAATTTGATAAATACAGTTGTATATAAATATTGTGATACCTGTTTATAGCAAGATGCAACCAGCATCTTGAAACTACATAATGAAATATGTATATTGTGTATATCATTTCATACAATATAAATATGGACCACATTAGTATAAAATATTGGTTCTTATTTGAGATGGCCTTGTTGCTTCAAAGTGGGGAAGCAATGTGTGTTATACAGATCATCCCAAACAAGTGTCAATAAAACCCTTATACTACACCATGTATTTACATGTCACGTTTTATATAAGTATATTAGAAATATTTAGAATTTTAACATTTTTATTGGTACTGTTTTTTCATGTCTGCTTTTCAAGGCAGGATCCCTCAGTACCATGAGGCTATCTGTGCAGGCTTCAAAGAGCAAACTCATAACTTTAGAAACTTCTAAATATGACCTCCAGCCAGATTTCCTTTACCTATATTATCTTAACTTCAAAAGGACCTTCTAGGGCTAGAAGAGTTTCCAATGGAATACTGGTATCTTCCCTTTCAAGTGGTCTGAATCTCCCATGTCTAGCCCTGATGGGTTGCAATATTAAACTTTAAAACTGTAACAGTGACACGCTTCCCAGAGGTACCCAGTGTTTTGAGCCACCTCATTACCACCTAACCTTAGCGAGAGGAAGTCTTGTCTGTGCCTGCTGGGCATCAGCCCCCTAACTCCAGCAGCCACAGACAACACAAGCATTCCCCTCTAAGCCTCGCAAGCCCTGCTGTCTCTCTACTGGTTAGCAACAGGAACAGCCCAACCCTCAAGCCCTCTGGGCATCTCCCTGTTCCACTGGATGCTCTCAGTATTCAGTTTCACTGCTTCCAAAGAAACAATACCCCCCAACTTAACCTGTTTCACTTCAGATCACTACTCCACTTAACACACAACACTCAGATATGTTTATAGTGAAACTAAGTGTGTTTATTTAACCAACCACATAGATTCAAATAATAGCAAGTAGAAGTATTGAAAACAAATAGGAGGTACACATTCATAACATGCATGCTAGGGCCTAGGCTTTATTAACAAGATACTTATGTATTGTGGAATTACTCACCCCAAATCCTTGCAGTGTTTTATAACCAGGCTGGCTGTGACCCTTCTTTCATAAGACAAAAATGCTTTGGTGATGGATCCTTTGTGCTTCCTTGTACCCCTAGATATACCCTAACAATCCGTTGTCCTTAGTCATAAAGAGGCCACCCCCTGCTGTTTTGTCCTGTAAATTTCCCCTCGTAGATTTTCCAATCTTCTTCTTTTGTTTTTTTTCCTTTTCCTTCCTCCTCCTGCCTGTGGCTCAGTTTGCAAACAGGCATACATAGAGAGGCATACAATGCCCATATGACCAGACAGGCAGATAAGCATCTGTTACTTCATGGCTGAAAGGAACATATCTGAGGCATGTCACTCCTGATGACCTGCCTGACCTTTAAGGCCTTAAGAACATCATTTTCTGCATCAAGGCATAACTTCTGAAATATTATCCGTACAAATATTTAGCAATGATCATGATACCCAGCGGGCTACTGCTCTTGGTAGAGACCTCGCTTGTCACCTTTTGGTGAACTATGATGCATATATCTGACCCAGGAGATCCCTATAAAACCCTGTACACCTCTGGTGCCCTTTGCCAGTTGGGACCAAGAGGTTCCTGGGTCACAGGCAGTACAGACCGTTATAAGCATGGGCCTCAAACTAGTGTGATTCTGAGAGAAATTTGGAAAACCATCTTTTTCATGGATGGAAAACCTCCCTTCCTGGTGTGGGCAGCTGTTTGTTTGTGTTTTGTTTTTTTTAATGGCAGCTGTCTGAAGCTGCTTAGATGTTTGGAATGTTACAGGCAGTCCCATTGGAGATGAATTTATGAGCAGAGTGTGGGTGAGGTGGTCAAAGGTGTATGTAAAATGCAGTTTATCGCGTGGATATCCGCACCGCACATGTACGTAAAATGAGAATTAAAAACCCCCAGACATTTCAATATATAAATATAACTTTTCCATTGTTGGTTCTAGGAAACTTTCCATTTAGCAGTTTAAATACAATTTCAAAGGATTTTGTTTCCAGAGGAGGAAATCAAGTTTGTTTAGAATTTACACTACATGGCACTTATAACTAGTACTGTACCAGACTTGCAGTGATAGCTTATTGGGCAGGTATGCTAAACTAAAGCCAGATTTACCACCTCTGTCATACAGTCTAACTGTAATAGCTAGTTGTTGAGGGAATTACAGTTCTACACACATCAAGGAATTCCACAAAGCCAAACAGAACTTATACTTTAGTGTGTCTTGCAGCTCTTGAAACTAGGTATAAAACTATATAAACTTTGTTTATTCTATAGTTGGGACTTGGATGTGCTCTGGTATTGTCCCTAATGCCTTCCCATCCTCTCTCAACCCTCAAAATTGTAAGAAAAAAGTTGACTTGGACAAAATTTCTATGTATTTTTGTGCCATTAAAACAGATCAGTTTGAAAAAAGGGCAGACACTAGTTATCCAGCCTTCCTACGTGATCCGGCAATGAGGTCATAATTGTACTTACAACCTACCTGTTGCCATTGAAATAGCTGATGTCACAAATTTAGAATGACTACTACTTGAGTGTTCCATGAAGTTTGAGTGGGATGATCCTTGCTTAAACATAGATCATTCATTAATACCAACCAGCTGGAAAAATGAACAAATCTAAACTAATTTCTCTTTGTAGATGACTTTTAAAGCTGCTGCTTTAATTTCTAGTCATATTTTAAATTAAAATCTTGCAAAGCATGTATTTATTTCTACTTTGACGCTCCACCCTGAAGTACTACAATGTCATACTGCATAAAACTTGAAATGAAATGCCTATGATAGTTTTGATTGGACCACTCAAACTTCATCACATCTTCATATTCTTTAGTATTTTATCATATTTCAGTTTCAAGTCTTGCAAGTTTGGTTTTATTTTGTAGAACTCCACATATGTTTAGGACTACAGTTCCCTCAGCACCTAGCTATTGCATTTAATACCAAGCTATATGACAGAGGTGGTAAGTCTAGTTATTGTTTAATGTATCTACTTAATAAGCTTGCATTTTAAGTACTGCATTCAGATTTTACAAAAGGCTGGAAAGAAACTAGAAGGAGCCCTGATTTTTCTACATCTGGAAACAAACGTTTAGTGTCTTTGTTGTCCTTAAAGGTTTTGTAACTAACAAGGAAATTCTTTAAAGAACCAGCAAAACTTTGACAATTATCTGACTTAAATTGTCTTTAAATGCCAATATCTCTGTTGTTTTCAGTTTACATACAGATTTTTTTAAAAAAATTATTCTATTTTACAGTGGGTCTAGTGATGATAAACGCATGAAGAGGCTTTGGCAGAGTTCAACAACCATGGCTGTAGTACTACTTAATTTTTTGCTCTTGTATTCTTAACATTTTCATTTTCCATAAATCTGTCTATGGGAAAATCTAATTATTTGTCTTCAGTGTAACTGACATGCAACAATTCAGCTAATGTTGGCAGCAGTGAATTTTTAACAGGCTACTTGAATTTGGATGTGTTGGTAACCGGTAAAGCCCACATTTACCATTATACTAAGCAGTGTTTGAATTATAAACCCAGTGCTGGCTTTTAGCAAGTGAACAGTACAGGGTGGGATTTGTACCCAAGCAGATTATGTGCCCAACTTCCACTCAAAATCAATGGGAATTAGGTGCCTACCTCAATTAGGTGCTTTTGAAAATCTAAGGTATCTAACCAGAGCAGATATACCTTGGGCAGATTAGGGCCCTGGAAGTGCAGTATGGGTGCACAGATATTCTAGGGGGCCTGATATTCTAGAAGGAGAGCAGGCCTTGGCTAGCCTCCCCGAAACACCATTATCAAAGGCAATAGCGTAGCCAGAGGGGGAGCAGGGGGAGCGGCCGCTCCCCCTGCGGGCAGATGGATAAATATGCTGATTGGAGAGCTCTCTCCCCTCCGTTTAGAGCATCTTCATTAAAGTGCTTCAGTAGCACAGCCGCATCTGTGCAGGTGCACCAATGCAGCGTTGTTCTAAGTGTAGACCTGCCCTCAGTCTCTTTGAGAAGCTGGGGAAAGAGAAAACTGCCAGGCTGGAGATGAGGAGTCAAATAGCGCCAGTAAAGGGAGAGGAAAGGCAAGTAACACCAAGAAAAGGACCCAGAGAGCTTGGAGACCTATGGAGGTAAAAAAGGATAAACATTGATGAAGAAAGTAGCTGGAAAGAAGAATTGGAGGCAGGGAGGAGGAAAAACAAACACTGAAAGATAAAACAAATCACAGAACAAATATATGCAAGTATAAATTTAATTTAGAAGAGAACAAGGATCCTGAAGGTGGCTATAGAAAACTGTGTCAAGATAATGAAACAGAAAAGGGAAAACAGAATACAAGGTAGACTAAGCCTTAGTTTGCATAGTTCAACAAATCATAGTAAATAGTACTTAACTATGTACTCAGCACTACAGTGAGATCTATTTAGATAAAAACTCTGCAGTATTCGCTGTTTCATTGTCAGTTCTGTATGTCTGTAGTGGGCACTGATGTTACAATGCTATGACTCATCCTTTCCTCACACTCTTCCTGAGAAAAACTGCATCCTGGTAAATTCCTAAATTCTAATACCCTAAAGAACAACCCATGTCTATGGTTTTGTCTTGATTGGGAGTAAGTGTGGTTTTCAATCCTGTTCAATCAAGTTAGAAAACCCCTCCTATTGCTTATTAATATGAGGCTACAACACAGTCATCTCACAAGCCTTTGAATACGTTAGCATGAGTCTTAACTAGCATTAAGAGGAGTCTTCAATTAATTGAGTTAAGCTAATTTGATTGAGCTAAAATGACAAAGTTGCACCTTTTTTTTGCCTTTAAGACAGGTCATATGAATATACATAGGCTGTGCCAGTCTGCTCAGTACATAATCTCTCTCTAAATTTAGGGCCAGCCCTATAGTTCAGGATCATGTATAGGTGTCGTTCACTTGATTTAAACTAGAGGGGAGCAGACTTCATCAGTAACACTTTTATCCTCTCCTGCTAGGCGCAATGTAGTAACCTCACTTTTTCTCCCATTTGCATCAAAAGAGGATGTGTTTTAAGGCAGCTCCTAACCTTCATAGGCTAAATCTTTTTTATTGTAATTAAATTGTTGTAATATAGGCAAATGAATCTGAAGAGAATGTGTAGGTAGGTCTTCATATGAAGCATAGCCAATGAAGGACTTGCTTGAAAAGTCTTAGTGTTACACCATATGAGTTGGCAGTTTTTGGGAAATTCCTCACTCTTTATCAAGAGTCCTAAACTAATTTGCAGTAGGAATAAACAGGGGAGAAATAAATGTATTCTAAAGGTGGGGTTTTCTGTGAGCACTTCCCCACCCCTTGGCTCTAAGTATGGCAGTGTTAATGTTTGGATTTAACTACCATAGATGTTTGTGTAGTTGATACTCCAAAAAAAAATCAGAATGGTTTTGTACAGCTGTATTATGTTTCTAATATAGTACAGGTGAGAGCAAAGGAGACAATGTTCACAGTGAGGCTTTTTGCAAGTGATGGGGTCATTGGAAATCCAAGTTTGGGTACTCATCATGTTAAACTTAGTGTTTACATTGCATTCTCACTGGTGCATAATTTTGTTTTTTCTATCCAGTTCAGGTCTCCGGTCAATTATTTTTGTGTATACAAATTAAGTGAAAGCTTGGTATATCTAGTTCAGAAAGCTAAAAATACACTCCATTATCCATGGAGAAGGTCAGATTTTCCTTTACTGAACCAGCTGATATCTGAGTAAGTGGCATCGATCAGTCTAATGTCTGCTTCTCATTTTTCATAAATGAAGGGCTGTGGCTTTAAGTAATCACTGACTGCTTGTGCCAAGTGCAGAAGCTGCAATATCTGCCTCTGGTGGGAGAGAGCAGTACAAGAAGTACGGTAACCTGCAAAGCTTGAAGTAAGGCTGAGGCAAGGTCCAATGGAGCCCTTCCTAGTAGTGTCTTATATCTAGCCAGACCAGTTTGGTTTGTGGTGTTGCCAGTACCACCTGTATACCCTGTTACATGTGCAGGGGGGAAAGTGGAGACACAGAAGCTGGAAAATGGGCTGCTCTAGCAGCAAAATGTGCCTCTATTCTCAATGTGCTGCAACAAGGGTAATTAGTATTTGTTTTATAGAGCTTTTCGGGAAGAATGTAAGGGAATTTAGGCAGTGGCTGACTGCAAGGAAGGTGACATGGCTCCAGCAGCAAGCAATTCCTGACTGGAAAGCCTGAATCTTCTGATCTCTGCAACATTATGCTCTCCACAGCAGTGGCTGCTGTTCATGAAGTGAACACTGAGCTGTGAAATACCTTTAATGTAGTTATGCTATGTATGCTGTGGATTGTCCTTCTTTCTATGCAGCAGCTAGTTTCAGGTTTTTTTGGTGGTCTTTCGGTTGTGGGCAGAATATAAGGGGCAAAGGAGGTAGTATTTTTTTTTCTGGCTTTTAAGTTGAATAACAAGCTTATTCTTGCTTTAAAAAGCTATAGTTAGTCTTCCTGAATGCCAAGACTACTTTCTATATATTTTCTTTCTATTCTAATCTTTTTTTGTAAAGCTAGAAGTTAAAGCTGAGTATTTTAGCAGTCATTATTGAATGTATAAAATCTATTAATGAAAAAATGGTGGTAGTTTAAAAGTGAGCTTTACCTTTCCTCCATAGAAAATTGAGCTTCTAGCAGAGTTTAGCTTTGTTTACATTCAGCACAAAGTACATATGCTGACGTGATCTTAGCATAAATATTTCAGTTTGTGTTTGAAAGAGGCATGAATCATGTGTCCTATGCATGCATTAGTTGAAACATTTTGGGTCAATATACAGTTATACCCACGAGGGAAAAAAATCCTAAATACAATCATTTAATTGCTGCAAACTAAGATTTAATTGGATTGTTAACTTGGGAAAACTAGGGAGGCTGTTTAAAGAATAACTTCCATAACAACTAAGGAACATCTGTGTGTTTGTAACAGCAAAGCTGTTACCCTAAATGATTCATTTCTTGGCTTCTCACTCTGGCCTTTTGTTTTCCTACAGATAATGTGAGTTAATTATTGGAAGGTGCTCTATTCAAACCACTAGTAACCAAATGTGTGTGTTCCTTCTTTTGTTACAGAGGGAGGAAGCACTAAAACAGCATAAAGAGCTATCTCAAGAATTCATCAACCTTAGAGGAGAGCTGGGTAAGAAGCTGTTTTCCCAATTTTATGGGGGAGGGGAGGAAATGCAGCAAGAGTTGTTTTGTAAAGACAGATGTCTTGGTATTGTAACAGAAGTCATTAATTCCCTGGCTGAATTCTGTTCAAATGCTTAAACGCTGCATTACTCTGGAGTCTTGACAGCATGACCCCGGGTTCACTGAATTCCTGGCGCTGATCTGACTAAGCCTGCAGGGCCTCCTCAGGAAGTATGTATCTGATGACCAAAACGTTCACTTTCCAAAGAGGGGAGGATGTCTTACAGTATGCATATTCCTGTTTGATACCTAAATTATTTGTAAATTGTTTCTACAGACACTTTCTGGCAAAAGTCCATTAAAAATAAAATGTGCCATATAAATCTATTATATTTTCTCTTACTGGCTTGTGGGCAAATGAGTGTAAAATCAATAGAAGGAAATACCATAAATCTCATGAGATTAAATGTTTGAGAACTCATCTTTGTGGACAGCTATAATATTGAAAATGAACTGTAATGTGCAAGGGATAGTTTTGCCAACTTTGAAGTTGCATTTAACTGTGTTTAATGGTGACGTCAGTTTGTTTTGCCTTGATCTTAAAGTGGTATTTTGCTCAGAGATTTGTGTTTGAAATGAAAATATAACTGCAGTTAAGGCAAATAGAGCTAATACTTATACAGTATCAGCATATTTTTATTGTGATATCCTACGAAATCACCTCTGTGTGTCAGTTTCAGATACATCATTATCATTATTGAAAAGTTGGAAAGTATTGTGAAAATAGGACCTGCAAGTTGTAAATAGTCTGTCAGAATTAACCGTGTGTATAGCTCTCCTTACTTGCAACAATAGCATTAATTGAAGGCTTATTTTCGAGTAGTGACTGATAGGATAGGCATTTGCTGGCAGCTACCAACTAACTGAGTTAAGAGCTTAGCTTTCCTTGGGCCTTTGACTCTCCCCAACCATTAACTTTCAGGAAATGGCTTCCCCATCTGTCACAACTGCTTTATCTGACTTACGGTTTTAAAAAATGTAATTAAGCTTTCTGCAACAGTATGTCTTTGGTGTTTTGTGTTGACCAAAATTGACCAAATGCTTTCTTTGCTGCCCTTTACTTTATTAGTTATACTGAAGTAATTCTGTAGTGTAGATCGTGCTTAATAATGAATAATCCTCCCCCACCCCCACCCCCCCGTGAGCGACATAGTTTTATACTGACCTAACTGCCAGTAGACAGTGCTATGTTGGCAGTAGATGGATTAACTGAGCCGACAGAAGAGTGCTCTTGGAGCATCTTCACTAAAGCACTTCAGCAGCGCAGCTGCCTGGGTACAGTATTTTAAGTGTACACCTGCCCATAGGGTACTCTTCACACAACTTCATCAGCTAGGCACTGCAGAGTCAAAGGTGCAATAGGGTATACTGGGGTTGCACACTTCATAGTTTGTCTGCAGAGCTTACTGCACATATCAGGGGTTCCATGCATTCCTTAAGCTCTCTGTGTGCCATCTTCCTGCCCCCGTCTTTCGGAGACTTCCTGCAACTTCCCCACTCTTTCCCTCATGCTAGAGGTTCTCGGTGCCTCCATATCAGGATGTCCTATTCTCCCCATGCTAAGGCCTGTGTGCATGCCCCCATTCCTCATTTTGTCCTCACCGTTCATTATTCTTTCTATCTAGGAGTGTCATCCGAGGTGTCATCTGAGAGGATGATCAGGAATATCGTTATGCTCAAAGATGTTAATGGGTGCATCAACCAGTTTGATCTATAGACAATTGCAAAGGAGCTTGACGCTGTGGCTGTTAATTAGATGGGAGGAGCTCTGTGTCCCCCATTTCCCCCCTCCCTTTTTTGTTCTGATTTTCCCCAAAATTAATATGGCTCTAACCATTGAAGCCTAGAATTTTCTCTGAAATTTTGAAATTGATCAGATGTGGCAGACAGAGAGCGACACTCAGTTCAAAGGCAAGATCTGTGCAATCTTGGCCAATAAATGCCAGAAATTTTAACTTCAAATTTCCTTTTTCATCTTTTGCATGAAATGTAATATAAAATCGCAAACTTTAATAGGTTCTCATAATGTAGAATTATCAACATGTCTTTAGCCTTCCTACTGCTCATTATGGAAATATGTTTCTTCCACCCTAGGGAGATTATGGAATCTCCATCATTGGAGGTTTTTAAGAACGGGTTAGACAATCTTTACCTGTCAGGGATGGTCTAGATCAGGCCTGCACAACTCGAGGGCCATAGTACTCCAAAGAAAACAGCTGAGGGCCGAACCTCCTGGCCCCACGGAAACACCCACCCTCACCCCCCACCGCGCTGCCCGCCCCGCAGAAACAGCCCCTCCTTCCCCAGCGCTGGGGTGTGGAAGCCTGTAGAGGGGGAAAGAAACAGCACACATAGGGTGACCAGATCACAGCAGTAAAATAGGACCCGCCCCCTCCCCGCTCGGCCCCACCATCACACCCCTCTTTACCCCCCCCAGGGGTCACTATATTACTGCACACAACAGTCAATCAATGCAGTTGTAGATAAATCGCCGCCAGCTCACCTGCATGCCAGCTGCTGGCCTCTTACCTTCTGCCGCTGCCCCCGCCCCCTGCCACTGGCTCACCCTCACTCCCCAACCTGCCACTGACCTCTTCACCAGCCCGCCAACCCACCAGCCAGCCATTGGCTTGCCCCACCCCGCCGCTTGCCTACTCCCCCCCTTCCCCCCCCTGCAGGCCGCACAGTGAGCCCACACGGGCCGCATGTTGTGCAGGCCTGGTCTAGATAATATTAAGTCCTCTTGAGGTCCCTTCCAGTCCTACACCTCTATGATTCATGAACACTAAAGAGCCCTATTCCCAAAATAAAGCTATGTCTATACTAGAAATGTTACAGTGGCAGAGCTGCAACTGTGCCGCTGTGGTACAGCCACTTAATACAGTGACAAAAGGGGTTCGTCCATCGCTGTAGTAAATCCATCTCCCTGAGAGGCGGTAACTGGGTTGATAAAATAATTCGTCAGTGTCTACGCTGGGGCTTAGGTCAGCTTAACTACATTTCACAGGGTGTGAAATTTGTCACAGTCCTGAGCAATGTAGTTAAGCCGACCTAACTTTGTCACGTAGACCAGCCCTTGAGAAACTCTTAATACTGGAGTTTTAACTTCATACAAACAAGTCTCTTGACATGATTCATCAGTTTTTAGAGAAAACAGACTATCAGATAAACTTACAGGAAAGAAAAACCGTCTCTCACCCTGCCCTTCCATTCACATACCTTTTCAGTCTCCTTTCCCCTTCACATTCATTTGCCTACTGACCTGGTTAAGAAAATTTCTTTAATCATCATAGCTCTTTATTAGGGATGGTAAAACCTAGTTTGGAAAAGTGAGTTGGGAGGATAAAACTAGCCTGTATTTTTTTGCAAATCACCATTTTTTTAAAAAAGGATCCTTATGTAGTTGTCTCCTTCTCAAATGACTTTCCCCATAGGCTCTAGCTGCCTCCCTATGACTACTAATAGTCTGGTGGGTCTCTAACTGGGAAGACTAATTTCAGATCTCATCCTTTTAGATGGGTAGTGATTGGGACACTTCATATACTAGTTATCTTGATGTATAATGTTGTAGGGGATTATTAAACATTATTTCCCACATAAATGTTGTTTCTTCGGTACTCCATCCCCCTACCAACTATGGGAGTGCTGCACTAGGGACATCATTCCATTACTCTTACTCCTTGTGGTCTTCATGTGCGATCCAAAGTGTTAACTTCCATGAAGTATCAGAGAACCGCAGGCTCTGTTTGATTCACTTACCTTTGGAAGATGTCTGTCATGGGGTGCACCACTCACCACTGGGCTGGCGCCACCTCCTGGTCACTTTGGAGATTAGCTCAAGGCGGACGCCACCGTCTGCAGTTTGCACACCATTGCTCTGACTTGCCATCTGCAGCCCCTCTCTTAGCCTCAGGAATCACTGCGTCGCCTTCATGACTCAGCCCCCTGGCTAGTTCGCGCTGTTTCACCCCCATTCCAGGTATCACTGTACAATAGTCAAGCTACTTCCTCAGTGATGAGTGGGGCCCACCCATTACTCTGGGTCCCAGACCAGGGACTCTGTAGATGGCAGCCTCTCTCTGTGCCTCTTTAAGTTCCTTCAGCACTGCTACAATTCCCTGGGCCGCTTTCCCACAGCCCCAGCATCTTCTTCGCCCTCACCTCAGGACATTCAGCTACCCAGTCACAGCAGCTAGTCAGGAGCTCCCTCTTGCTCCCCCAGTCGCTGCCAATAGCTTTTCTGTCCAAGGTGCTACCTTGCTGCAGCCTACTTGGAACAGTCTTCACTCCTTGGGCTCCCTGCAGCTCCTCTTACATGGGCCTGCTGGACTAGGATTGGCTGCTCCCTGAAGCCCTTCTCTACTTGGCTGCACTCCATGGAGCCTCACTGTGCCACTTGGAGGACTCATCTCCACTGCTCCTTCCTGGGGATAGGATATGGTAGGACCCCGGGGCCTCCCCTAACCCCTTCCACTTCTGTGTAGGGTGGATACTACATCACAGTGGCTAAATCTTACTTTCAGCAAAGCATACCTTAATGCAACTTCCTGAATTAAAAAGTGACTCTATGCACCCTGCAGGTCTAAGAAAATAAACTCTCCCGCCACCCCCTCACATGAAAGGGAAAGGATTTAAAACCTACATGGGAAAACTAGCATGACATTCAAAGTCTTCTGTCTTTTAACAGGCTTTGTTTGAGAAAGTCAGGACCCAGCATTTGTGGATGAGGTGTATGAGCAACACTCGTAAGATATTATAGTCAACTAACACTAACAGCAGTAGTTGTAGAAAGCTGATTTGTTCAGTAGATAGAGCTGAACTACACTAAGACTCACTTAGGCTGCTTTAAGGTAAGTATTTGAAGTTCTGATATGCAGGATGCTACAAGCATAGTTTAGAACTAGAAAGCCAAAGAGAGTCTGATAGATTCTAATTTTGGACAGATGTGATCATTATGGACACGTTCAAAGTTGTAGTCGTAAGCACACTTTTCGTGAATACATTTTTAAAATGTGCATGGTTTCAGGGCGTAATAGCTTAAATTTGGCAGTGTAGAAGAGGAACCAACAGATGGATAGCAGTTTAATATGGTATGTGCACTTTGTGTTGTCTTGTCTTAGACAGCTGTCATCTTCCACAAACAACTAAAAACTCCTGCAGCACACATTCAACAAAACTTTGAGCCTTACATTTCCTTCTTTAAAACTTAATTTATCTTTAGCCTGTTTACTTGTCTTGCAATACCAAATTAATCTTGCTGCTGAGCTTGTTAAGCAAACTCCTATATTCTAGATTGTCCTTTATCTCTTTTCCAGGGTAATTTCCTCTTAATTAAGGTATTCAGGTGGTGGTACTCATGACACTAAGAGGCAACGTTTCCCATAACTACGGTGTTGGTAGATGGAACATTCCATGCTTTCATGTAGGGGATGGTTGTTGTACATATCTTTTTTTCCTTTTATGCCATTTTAGCAGTTAAATATGTTTCTGGAGAAGTGATCATGGAGATTGAGACTAGAATTTTCAAAGGAGTAGTAATTCCGTGGAATTTGGGTACCTAACTCAGCCTCCTTTGAAAATCTCAGCCTGAAAGCCTAAACACTGAAACTTAAAATACAGATCTCTTCATTCCAAGGGCCCAGGTTAGTCATGTTAAGCTAGTTATCACGTCACTTTTCTTTTTTTTCCAGTACACAAGCTAAGGGCGCAAGCTAACTTTTCTTCACCTGTAATACAACATATATTGGAACAAGATGTAACAAATAAATAATCTTACATGGGTTAATCTGCCTCTGAAATATGCAGCTCTCCTGCAAATACAAAAGATACATTTTAGCTTGCTCTTCTGTCTGTAACTAAGTAAGACCTCCTCCTCTGCAATACTCCTCCAAAATAGCATGGGATAAACCTGACTCAACATTATCATTGGCCCTTTGAAAACTGCAACTCAAGAACCCTTTGTGTCTGATGTGGAGGACTATTTGAATATTTCCTGCACAGTAAGAGGTGTTTAATAGAAATCTTGTCCTTCACAGTTACTCTATGGCAGTTTACTGTGTTCTCTTACAATTCATATTTGCTGATTTGT
Source organism: Macrochelys suwanniensis (assembly GCA_033296515.1). Lineage (NCBI taxonomy): Eukaryota > Metazoa > Chordata > Testudines > Chelydridae > Macrochelys > Macrochelys suwanniensis. The sequence goes on from CM065779.1 coordinate 84,439,498, forward strand.
CTTAACAAGTGACTTTTTAAAGATGGGATAAAAAGGGCATTATTTTAGTGAAGGATTTAATGAAACGGTTTTGATACTCAGAATAATGGTATTCTCCTTGCAAAGGCATTTGTTAATGCTATTAATAGTAACTCAATAAACTTGGCCATCAACTGAAAAGTCAGACCTTTGAAGGTATGTCTACACTACAATTAGACACCTGTGACTAGCCTGTGCCAGCTGACTTAGGCTCATGGGGTTCAGGCTGCAGGACTGTTTAATTGCAGTGTAGATGTTCTGACTTCGGCTGCAGCCCAAGCTCTGGGACCCTCCCACCTCACAGGGTCTTAAAACCCAGACTCCAGCCTGTACGTCTATTCTGCAATTAAACAGCACCCTGAGCCCATGAGCCCAAGTCAGCTGGTGTGGGCCAGCTGCAGGCTTTTAATTGCAGTGTAGACATACCCGAAGGGCTAGTCTACCCTGGCAACAATAAAGCTCTGCCATGGCCGCGCTTTAACATGGCTTGTGTGGTCGCTCTCCCAGCGCTCTTAAAAAAAACAAAAACAAAAAAACCCCACCTCCATGAGGGTCGTAGCTACCAGCAGTGGGGGGTGTGGCTCCCAGTGCTGGTGCGCTGTTTACACTGGCGCTTTGCAGCGCTGCAACTTGCTGCGCTCAGGGGTGTGTTTTTTCACACCCCTGAGCGAGAAAGTTGCAGCGCTGTAAATTGCCAGTGTAGACAAGCCCTAAGAATACAAAAGTAACTTCTAATCAAGTTCTGCAAAACAGTGTAGCAGATAAAGCATTTATTTTCTCAATTGGTGATTCACCAAGCACTTGCTAACAGTCCACAGAGAACTGCTTGGACATATGTTGCTGGCTCCCTTTACTGCCGGTTGCTGCATTGCATGAAAAGAACATTAATTACTTTCCTAATATTTTCCTATGTAACTGATTGCTTTACTTGCCTTATATATGATATGTGATTGCCTTGTGGAGCCCTCCCATTCACTGTCACATGAACCACCTCCCTTCCATTCACAATCTCTCCTAAAATGGGTTCTACTCTATTAAAGCTTGAGAATCCCAGTCTGTTTTGTGACAGTATATACAAATGTTTTAATTAAACACAAAGACCTTTCAGAATTCACAAAATATTCAACTTGTGGGATTCTTTCTTGGTCAGATGAGGGCATTTTTAAAAACCTATTTTGTTTGTGAAAAATTACTTTTTCTCCCCAAATCGATAGCTCCCCTTTTAAAAAAATTATTTCCCATAACTAGTACTTGACCCCTTTTAATAAAAGAAGGGAATAAGACCAAGGAGTGTTCTGATAAAATTAAGTTAAAATGCATATAGGTACATGTAATACCTCTATGTTCAATTAAACAACGTATCCTTTTAAGCAACTTTAAGGCTATGGTTTAGTTACGGGTATTTTTAGTAAAAGTCATGGACAGGTCATGGGCAAAATAAACAAAAATTCACAGCCAGTGACCTCACCGTGACTTGTACTATATACCCCTGACTAAATCTTGGCTGGGAAGGGGTGCTGCTCTGGGGGGCGGGCATGGGCCAGCGGCACCAACGGTTGGGGGCTGCCCACCCGCCGCTGCTTCGGCTGCCCCCAGGACCGCTGCTCAGGCAGTCCCTCGGGCCAGCTGCACCGGCTGTTGCTCAGGCACTCCCCGGGCCCAGTTGCTCAGGGCCACCCGAGCAGCGGCCAGTGCGGCTGGCCCCAGGGATGCTGCAGCAGCCCCACTGTGGCTGGCTGTGAGGCCGCCTGAGTGGCGGCCGGTGTGGCTGTCCCTGGGGCTGTCTGAGCAGCTGGTCCCTGCGGCCAGCTGCTTGGGTGACCCTGGGGTCAGCTACACCGGCCAATGCAGAGGTCACGGAAAGTCACAGAATCCATGACTTCCATGACACACGAAGCCCTATATATGATACCCAAAGTACATAATCGTACTTCTGGAATGATAATCGCTGTGTTCACTTCAGTGCTCTTTTTATATTCACTCACATGTAACACGTGGACATTACCAGGGGATCTTAAACATCTTTATTAGCTGTTTCAATTAACGGAGATTTTTGCAGTCTCCAGTTTGCCAGGAGCTGCACACTGAGTTTTCCCTCTTTTCATCCCATATTATGTTTGGTGCACCCTTGACCAACTGCCACTGCCATTGTAATGCCTTGGGTAGAAGAGGGTGGAATATATGACCTCTTTTGAGGTTCTCTATTTGCATGAGGTGTTCCAACACCTGCTCTTTGAACATAATCACCCATGTATGAGGGCCAAGATGATTTTGGTCAACATGTCTAATCTCATGATTAGACTAATCTCATGTCTGATCTCATGATTGGTCCAAGAGCAGCAAGAACATGTAACTCAGTTTTAATGGTCTGCTGCCAGTGTACCAACAGCCACAAAAGTAGCTTAAACAATTTTATCTTATTAAACTAAAAGAATGTTTTGTACTTTTTAAAAAAAGTTTGTCACCATGCCTCAGTTGGTCACAGCTGAGGATGCCAAATTCAGGACAGACTGCTGAGAAATAGGGCAGACTCATCCCAAACTGGTGGTGGTTCTATCATTAGACTATACCAAGCCAGTAACAGAAGTGAACATCTGTATCATCACGCTGGTTAACAAGAACTAAAAAATGCAGTCTCCTTAGGCATTCCAGCCCTTGGCTCACCCCCCAGACACTAGAACTTTTGATGAGCGGTTACTGAAAACCAATTTAATTAGTTATAGGGTCCTTCTAATCCCAAGGGACCAGCCAGCTAGCCAGGTCAATATATAATTCAGATCTTACCCAATGCCCACACATATTCCAATTCTAAAAAAACTATAGGTTTAATAATAAAAGAAGAGTTATAAATGGTTAATAAATCATATACATACAAGTGATTGCTAAGTCCTTAAATCAGGTTTGAAGCAGTGGGAATAAACTGCTAGCTTGCAAAACTCTCTGTATGGAATTACCCAAACGGATTGGGGGTCATCAGTCCTTGTTTAGAGCTTCCTTGTTAGAAATCCAGACCAGAGAAATGAAGCAGGACATGAAGACTAAATGTAGATGTCTCAAATGCCTTTTTATATCCTCGGCCATGTGCATGGAATATTACAGTCTCAAATAAAGCCCACAACCCAGATGCATGAAATATTGGCCCAAGATGAGTCCAGGGTCACATGAGCATATCATATACCCTTATTTGCTTTGACTCTCAGAGGCAGCCGTTGCCATATTCTTTCTGAGACACCTACAGGAAAGGCTTACTGGGCAGTATGAATTTCTTCAATGGCCTATTGTGAGATGAGTGTCCTTAATTGACCATCAAAATAACTGTATAGCCTTGATATATATTCTATGTGGGCAGAAGTGGTGGGGGGGGGGGGTGTTACCCAGAAATACAACACGTGTAAGATGCAAGTACATAGCCAATATTCATAATTTCAGATACAAAGATGATACTTGGATTTAGCCAGCATAATCATATTTGATAGACTAACTTTTCCATTGACATCTTACGTGATACACTTTTTATAAGATTTATGGAAATTGTGTAACATTGGTAACCGTGATACTTTTCTTATACACAGCATCACACTCAGCTTGAGCAAAAAATTAAAATTCATAGAAAGTATTAATTTTTTTACCCAATGGGGAAAAAATTGAGCATATCTGGATCCAGCACACTTGTGTGGGTCAGAGGAAGGTAGAAAGACATCTTCATTTAAGACGCAGTTCAGCATTAAATATAAAAATAAACTTCAAAACAGCAGCTAAAGAGTATATACAAACATGAAATTTCATATTAAGTACTTGCTGTTGTCATTTCCTCTCATTCCCATTAACAAACCTATTAAGATGTACCTAACTCACTATGCTAGTGTCTTGCTTTTGGTTACTGCTTGTTAAGGAGCTCTGAGCACCTATAAATCTGGCACAGTAGTGAATTCTCATGGGAATTAAGTAAAGTAAACCAGTAAATGACCATAATTTCCTGAAGAAAATGATTTTTGGTTTCAAAATCCTAAAATTGATAGCTTTTAGTCCTTAATTAATCAGTCGATTAATATACTTAAAACTGTGCTTATATTGGCTCTTACGGGGCCCAGAAGAGAGGCTTGAAAAATACTTGATGAAAACATCTATGACTTAAGCACAGTTGCTGAATAAATTCAGTTATTATGGTCTGATATATATGGAGGGCAAACTAGATTTTATAATGTGGGGATTCAGTACATTCTCTGTAAGCATTTATTATTTGAATTATTTTCATTGACAACATGAATTGAATCTCTGTGCAAGGAAGAAGAGTCATTGGCTTTCACAACAGCGTCTTAATGTAAACTCCATAATGGCTGTTGCAGATTATCTGATTCACTTTTCACCTCTAGTAAGCAATATTCATTTGGAAAGGGAACATCCTGAAAACACTTCAGTGTGTAATGCTTAGTTGGAACTTTGGGATTGATATTCCAAGATAGCATTTCTCAATCTTTTCAGGTTGCCAGCACCTTAAATGACGTAAACTTTCACATCTCCCTTACATTTACTATAAAAGAGCAAAACAAAAAAAGTATCCATAATAAGCCTATATAATTTGGATGTGTTTAGAGAGGAGTTGGCAGAGAATGCTTACCCTTGAGAGGAGGGAGTCTAATCTTTTCTTTGCTTTAGATTATAATATTTTCAACACCTTGTGACCTGCCTGGTTGTCTTTTGTGACTCCGAGAGCCATGACCCACTAATTGAGAAATACTGTTAGAAAACACTAGCCATATCCCCAAGCTTTTACACCCTGTGGGATACAGCCGTGAGGAAGTGTAGCAGAACCAATTCTTGCCAAAATATGGCAGAAACATCCATAAGTAAACAGAATACGAGGCACCTCATGCTCTTGAGGTTCATGCTTCCTTCCTTCCCAACTCCCTTCTTGGAAACAAGATGCTATGAATAAAGCCAAATTGTTTGCTTTACAGTATTGCCAGTCCCAAACATTTAAAAATTCAGGAGTCAGGACCTCAGTTATCCTAGAGGTGGAGCAGATGAGCTACTTGTGTCAGTACTAGATTAAGACGGTGGCTGAAGGGAGCCTGGCCCAGCCTGTCTCTTTGACCTCCACGAGGTGGGAAACTCCTTCCCCACATGCCTCAAAGAGGGATAGGATACAGTGCTGGAGATGTGTACTGGATCTGGTGGTGTGAAAGAAAGGGGCAGGAAAAGTTTGCTGTGAACAATGGACGTATGAGTGGTTTAAAAAAAAAAAAAAAAGGCTGCAAGGATTTTTTTATAATGGGAAAATGGTAGGCAACCTAAGTATATGGGTTGATACCAGCTCCCCTTATAATAATGGGTAGGGTGTGGAAAATTGTGGAGAGTGATTGGCACTCTTAAGTGGCAGAAAACATTAAAGGATTTGTTTATCTGAAAAGTAAAGTATATTTTACTTCTAGTTGCTAAATATAGTGTTCCCTATAGTAACTGCTGTGTCTCCAAGGCTTAAAAAAATATTGCCTTAATGTTACAAATGAAATTGAACTGACTTAATGGACAAGTGGAAAGCACTTCCTTTCATCTCTGGGTTTTGTGGCATTTATCTACTGTTACATCTGTGCTCTGTGGATTTGTAACCATGCATAGTTCACAGGGCCGGCTCCAGGCACCAGCTTGCCAAGCTGGTGCTTGGGGCGGCATTGAGAATGGGGTGGCAGTTCGAGTCCCACGGCGGCAATTTGGCGCAGGTCTGCTGCTCTTCCCACCGCCGAATTGCCTCTGCGGGACTTGGACTGCTGCCCCATTCTCGCCCGCCGCGGTGGCAATTTGGCGGTGACTGCTTGGGGTGGCAAAATTGTTAGAGCCTCCCCTGATAGTTCAATCTTTTATTGAATGTAATGTGTTAGCATGGATGATGTATGGAACCGTGGTGAGGCTTTATGTTGAGGAGGGAACGAGAGAGGAACAATGAAACAAAGTTAAACAGCAGTGAAATATGACAATTGTAAAGCACTTGTTCAGGCAGTGTACTTGGTAAGGTGCTGTGAAGTGTAGGAAACGCTCAAATGGGCATTTTTTATTTATTTCTTTTGGTAGAATATGCTTTAGCATTAAAAATAGAGCATCCTCCAGTTAATGAAAATGTATTCTTCAAAGCTAACTTTAAACACTATTTGAATAAGCAAAACATTTGAGTTGAACAAACTTCTCCTAGAGCATCTGAATTAATAAAGAATTTTTTCTAGGTCAGGCTGGGGAATTAATTGGCTCTTCTTCACAGTGTGCCTCTTATATTACTTTTGCCTGATAATATGCTGAAGAACTCTATGCTTTTTAATCTTGTTTTAACATGGTAGGGAATAGGGCTGTGCAAACTAGTCCCAAACAATTTGAGTCTTGCCTGTCTTGTTGGCAAACAACTTAAATTTTTAAGAATTTTACTAGCTTTAAAATTTTGATTAAATTTCAATCAGTGGATTGCTTGAAACACTGTTTCATATGCACTGTTCAATGCATTATTACCTTGGTTGATCACCTTGGTACTTCTGTTCCTCTAAAATGAAGAAGGCATATTGTTGATTCTCTCAAGACAAGTCAGTGATTACTGTGACTGAAAACATTGTAGCCTGGGAGAGGCTAGCCTTCACCTTTCTCATCCAAGTAAAACAGGCTGTATCTGTCCTGGTCTATTCTATAAACTTATGTCAGTATAACTGCATCGCTCAGAGGTGTGGAAAATCCCTGCCCCTGAGTGACAGATTGACCTAACTCCCTGTGTAGACAGTGCTATGTCAGCTGGAGGGCTTCTCCCATCAATATAGCTAACGCTTCTTGGGGTGGTGATGAGATAAGCTCTCCTGTCGGCAAAGATAGTGTTTTCACTAAGCGCTACACACTGCACCACTGCGAGTCCCTTTCTTCCAAAGTCACCTTACCTTCTACACCACGCTTTGAGCAAAGGAAAAGTCCTAGAGTTCTTCAAGAGCACCCAGTCCCCTCCTCCTGCTGCTGCTGTTGTGGGGGTGGCTGCTCTATCTCTTGGTAAATGCTTCCTCCATCAAGGCCTCCAGCTCACATTTGTGAAGAGCCCAATTTTTTTGAGGTGCCCACTCTATCCTCATTGTTACCTACCTTTCAGAGGAATTGCAGGGCTAAGATCTCTACCCCCTCAGAAGCGAACACTTCTTTCAGGTATTTCAATTTTTGGATGGCTGCTGCACTTCTTGTGTCTAAAATTTATTTTTGGTAAGGAACTCAGCAAAATCCTAGACTTTTTTTCACAAAGCCTATGTAAAGAAAACTTCATTCCTATGAGGGTTTGCAAAAAGCAAACTCAGAAGGTGCATTGCAGACAACTTTTTATTTCAGAAGGTTGAGAAAGCTGCTAGGGGGGAAGCTGTTCTAGATTTGATTTTAGCAAATAGGGAGGAACTCGTTGAGAACTTGAAAGTAGAAAGCAGCTTGGGCGAAAGTGATCATGAAATCATAGAGTTCACAATTCTAAGGAAGGGTAGAAGGGAGTACAGCAAAATAGAGACAATGTATTTCAGGAAAGCGGATTTTGGTAAGCTCAGAGAGCTGATAGGTAAGGTCCCATGGGAATCAAGACTGAGGGGAAAAACAACTGAGGAGAGCTGGCAGTATTTCAAAGGGACACTATTAAGGGCCCAAAAGCAAACTATTCCGCTGGGTAGGAAAGATAGAAAATGTGGCAAAAGACCACCTTGGCTTAACCACGAGATCTTGCAAAATCTAAAAAATAAAAAGGAGTCATATAAAAAATGGAAACTAGGACAAATTACAAAGGATGACTATAGGCAAACAACACGGGAATGCAGGGGCAAGATTAGAAAGGCAAAGGCACAAAATGAGCTCAAACTAGCTACAGGAATAAAGGGAAACAAGAAAACTTTTTATCAATACATTAGAAGCAAGAGGAAGATCAAGGACAGGGTAGGCCCACTACTCAATGAGGAGGGAGAAACAGTAACAGGAAACTTGGAAATGGCAGAGATGCTTAATGACTTCTTTGTTTCGGTCTTCACCGAGAAGTCTGAAGGAATGCCTAACATAGTGAATGCTAATGGGAAGGGGGAAGGTTTAGAAGATAAAATAAAAAAAGAACAAGTTAAAAATCACTTAGATAAGTTAGATGCCTGCAAGTCCCCAGGACCTGATGAAATGCATCCTAGAATACTCAAGGAGCTAATAGAGGAGGTATCTGAGCCTCTAGCTATTATCTTTGGTAAATCATGGGAGACAGGAGAGATTCCAGAAGACTGGAAAAGGGCAAATATAGTGCCCATCTATAAAAAGGGAAATAAAAACAACCCAGGAAACTACAGACCAGTTAGTTTAACTTCTGTGCCAGGGAAAATAATGGAGCAAGTAATTAAGGAAATCATCTGCAAACACTTGGAAGGTGGTAAGGTGATAGGGAATAACCAGCATGGATTTGTAAAGAACAAATCATGTCAAACCAATCTTATCGCTTTCTTTGATAGGATAACGAGTCTTGTGGCTAAGGGAGAAGCGGTGGATGTGGTATACCTAGACTTTAGTAAGGCATTTGATACGGTCTCGCATGATATTCTTATCAATAAACTAGGGAAATACAACTTAGATGGGGCTACTATAAGGTGGGTGAACAACTGGCTGGATAACCGTACTCAGAGAGTAGTTATTAATGGTTCCCAATCCTGCTGGAAAGGTATAATGAGTGGGGTTCCGCAAGGGTCTGTTTTGGGACCGGCTCTGTTCAATATCTTCATCAACGACTTGGATATTGGCATAGAAAGTACGCTTATTAAGTTTGCAGATGATCCCAAACTGGGAGGGATTGCAACTGCTTTGGAGGATAGGGTCATAATTCAAAATGATCTGGACAAATTGGAGAAATGGTCAGAGGTAAACAGGATGAAGTTTAATAAGGACAAATGCAAAGTGCTCCACTTAGGTAGGAACAATCAGTTTCACACATACAGAATGGGAGGAGACTGTCTAGGAAGGAGTATGGCAGAAAGGGATCTAGGGGTTATAGTGGACCACAAACTAAATATGAGTCAACAGTGTGATGCTGTTGCAAAAAAAGCAAACATGATTCTGGGCTGCATTAACAGGTGTGTTGTGAGCAAGACACGAGAAGTCATTCTTCCGCTCTACTCTGCGCTGGTTAGGCCTCAACTGGAGTAGTGTGTCCAGTTCTGGGGACCGCATTTCAAGAAAGATGTGGAGAAATTGGAGAGGGTCCAGAGAAGAGCAACAAGAATGATTAAGGGTCTAGAGAACATGACCTATGAAGGAAGGCTGAAGGAATTGGGTTTGTTTAGTTTGGAAAAGAGAAGACAGAGGGGACATGATAGCGGTCTTCAGGTATCTAAAAGGGTGTCATAAGGAGGAGGGAGAAAACTTGTTCATCTTAGCCTCTAAGGATAGAACAAGAAGCAATGGGCTTAAACTGCAGCAAGGGAGGTTTAGGTTGGACATTAGGAAAAAGTTCCTAACTGTCAGGGTGGTTAAACACTGGAATAAACTGCCCAGGGCGGTTGTGGAATCTCCATCTCTGGAGATATTTAAGAGTAGGTTAGATAAATGTCTATCAGGGATGGTCTAGACAGTAATTGGTCCTGCCATGAGGGCAGGGGGCTGGACTCGATGACCTCTCGAGATCCCTTCCAGCCCTAGAATCTATGAATCTATATATAGCAAATAGGTATTTGATTTCTAAATCACTGCAGTGTCAGCAAATAGGTTCCCAACTGTTATCCCAGCTGTGGCCGTGAAAATGCAGCATGTGCCTAAACTCAAAATCACATGAAACTCTCTGCATGATGTCCAGATTGATTTGTAGTCTTCTGTCATGTTTCTTGTTACTGAGGCATATATATTCATATCTTGCCCCCTTCTTCCTGCCCACAAACCTACACGCTCCTACTCTATTATACAAATTAGAACAGTTCTTCCTTGGACACTGGAAATAAAGTGAAGTTGCATTATATGGGATCTGTATGGTATGCATCTCATCCATTCAAACATCTTCCACAAATGCGCATTTGTGGATTATCTCAAATTTCAGTGTGAGCTCTTGGTCATCTGGTGACTATTATGGCACTTCCACTTCTCACTAATCACTTGTGTTCAAGAGTGAACTTCAGGATGTATTCACCATACCTTAATTTTTTTTCTGATTGCTTCTGTAGTGTCAAATCTGCAACCCTAGAAAATTAGTATGACCTTGGTTAAGAGATTTACACTAAGTCAACTAATGCAACTTCCAAGGGTTACTTTTTGTCATAAGCATCCTGAACTCTAGTACTATGATCCTCTCTTAAATCCAAATTACAAACTGGCTGAACAGGAACTAATGTGGCTATTCGCTAAAGGTGTGGAGGTTTTCTTTGACTTCCTCTGTTTTATTAAACAGTATGTAGCGTCCAAAATACCTGAGGTGGCAGTTTAAAATGCCAAGTGCCCAAGGCAATGTATGGATGCTTTTGTTAATATGCAAGTGAAGGCAGCTTCTTTACCTAAATAGAGACAAATGAATAATCTGGACCACTCAAATAATGAAACTAGATAGGTGTTAAAAATGGAAGAACCAAAACAATGGATCGTTTGAAACACTTTGCTATGATGCTCTCAAATTAAATAATCCATGTTAGCGATGATTGCTTCACAGCTATATCTCTCACCACCATGCTATAAACAGAGATCAGAGTTCTGCATGCAGCTGTACCAGTGATGTTATCCGCTGGCTCTCTGCCAGCTCCTTTGTATTGTTTTAATGATAGTAACCCTCACTACTTACCCTTCCCTCAAAATACATAACTATGTCAGGCAAATATATTCAGTGGCTTTCAGCTGACATGGTATTGAAAAAAATTCAAATATTTAGCTTGGATTTCCAAAGGAAAGGGCTATTATAATTTAGGAGGAATAAAGACAGATTTAAAAGAACCCTAATGCTGGTAAATGACAACTTTCTTCCTAAAGTAGCATGTGAAATCAGGATCAGTTGCAAGCAATAATCAGGATTTTTTGTCCATTTGGGGCAATTATGCAGTGTTGTAGCCATATCAGTCCCAGGATATTAGAGAGACAAGGTGGATTAGGTAGTATCTTTTAGTAGACCATCTTCTGTTGGTGAGAGGCAAGATTTCAAACTTACACAGAGATCATCTTGAGGTCAGTTTGTGGCAATGTCTGTCTGAAGATGAAAAGCTCAGTTTAAAAATGAAATCTGATCAGCAACCATCCCAGGCAGATGAATGCAGTTGATAAACTGCTTAAGTCTTTTGAAGATAGGGCTAATTTATGTAAATACTCACTCACTTTACACAATTGTTTGTTACATAACAAAGCTTCAGTGGCTTCACTCAGAGTTCACTTGCAGACAGGGGTGGCAGGTTTGTATTAATTTTTGGTGGTGCCCAGAACGGGTCCAAGTCCGCCCCCCACAGCTGCATATTGGTGCACAAAACAAAATTAATGGGGTGGAACTGAGGGGTTTGGAGTGTGGGAGGGGGCTCAGGGCTGGGACAGAGGGTTGGAGTATGGGGGGGTGAAGGCTCTGGCTGAGGGGCTTGGGGTGTGGGAGGGGCTCAGGGCTAGGGCAGAGGGTTGGGTGTGGGGGATGAGGGCTGTGGCTGGGGGTGCAGGTTCTGGGTTGGGGCTGGGGATGAGGGTTGTGGGAGGGGCTCAGGGCTGGGGCAGAGGGTTGGGGTGTGGGGGAGTGAGGGCTCTGGTTGGAGGTTTGGGGTGTGGGAGGGGCTCAGGGCTAGGGCAGAGGGTTGGGGTGTGGGGGGATGAGGGCTCTGGCTGTGCCTGGGGATAAGGGGCTTGGTGCGGAAGGGGCTCAGGGCTAGGACAAAGGGTTGGCCTGCAGGGGTGAGGGTTGTGGGGTGGGGTTGGGGATGAGATGTTCACGGTGCTGGAGGGGGCTCAGGCTTGGGGTGGGGGGGATGGCTCTGGTTGGGGGTGCGGGCTCTAGGGTGCGGGGTGCGGATTCTAGGGTGCGGGCTCTAGGCTGGGTATGAGGCGTTTGGGATGCAGGCAGGCTGCCCCGGGAGTGGAGCCAGAGAGGACTCCACAGTCCCCCCGCAGACCTCTCCCCGCCAGCAGCAGCTCTGGGGGAGGGCAGCCCTCCCAGCACTACTCCCAGCCTGTGCTCCTGGGGGCTGGGCCCCTCTCAGGTCCAGGAAGCCCCGCCTCCCCAGTGGTGGGTGCTGGAGGTGGGGGGCTGCCATAACATGTGCGCCTCCTTCCTCCGCAGCCTGCTGCCAGCACTGCTGTCTTTTGTAGCTGGCAGCAGCCGGCGAGGGAGTGCAGCGCGGAGCAGCAGGGAAGCCGCTTGCTGCCCAGGGTGCAAGCAGGGACCCTCGGGGGGTGGCAGGCGGGGCCGGGGGACGCTCCGGGGTAGGTGTGTGGGGCGGCAGGTGGGGCCGGGGGAGAGACCCAGGCCCAAACATTGGTGGAGCCGGGCCCTGAATTTGCTGGAGCACGGGCACCACGGGCCCATATAACTCACCGCCCCTGCTTGCAGAATTCCAAATGGATACAGTGCCTAAAATCATTCAGTAACTCAACCTCCTTTGTTCTTGATGAATGAAAGTTAATTGTAAAGATGTAGCAATATGACAGCTACACAACTTCAAGTAATTCTGATTGGAAGACTGAAGTAGTTGGGCCAGTAGTACACTTTGGGATCCTGACTAACATACTGCAACTTATTTCACGTGGTTCAAGCAAAGCTGTGACACTGACAAGCATTTCATATAATGCATGTACAAAAACTTGTAACCCCCATGCTGCTGTTACACACTCTGCCAAGAGCACAAATTGTTGGGGAAGAATGTAATTAAATCAAGTGTACTTTCTATACACTGTCACTTCAGTTTCTCTTCGTGTGTGTGTGTGTGTAGGTATGTGTGTAAAGAAAGGGGTCAACAGCCAACAACTGTGTCTCTTCCAAGATTACCCCTGTCACTTTGTGGGAAAATCTGCAGGGTACGAATTGGGCTCCTCGGCCACTTAAAAACCCACCAGTGAACCCCCTTGGCAGACATCATCCTCGCATTGAGGGATAGCCAAAGAATAAGATATAAAATTCTTGCCTCCAACTAATCCAAGGTTATAGTATCCTTTTAGCCAGGTCTCTGTTTAAATAGCTTAGATAAGCCTTTAATTTTCTTTAATAAGCCTTAAGACTGCATGGAAATGAAACCTTATACAATGGTATTCAGTGGTCAGCCTTCGCTATCTGGACTATACTCTGCTGCCATGACTCAAATGTACTACTTGATTTTTCCCTTATAATTATACTACTTGTATGCCAATGAAGGTTTATAGGGCAGAGCTTGTTCAGCCAGTCATGCTACCAATGGAAAAATGCATGTGTGTGGGGGGAGGTGTATGTGCCCTTTTCCTCTGAGTTGTGAACATTTATATACAAATCTGCTGTGGTAAAATTCATAAGTATAGATACTTGAATGCAAAGCAGAAGTTCAAAGTACCTTTTAAATGGGGGGGGGGGAAGAAATTTAGTTTTGTTAAACTGGATTAATGGAAACATTAAGAAACCTTCTGTATTCTCTAAAAGATTGTTTTCCATTCTCCATGCTGCCTGCAACTATCTCATAATCTTCTTCTTGTATTTCTGCTCTATTCTTTAGAATGTAGCCTAGTATACTATGGGTTTCAAAAATCCTGAACTGACTGGCTAAAGCGGTAACACTGAGCATAACTGGCAACACAGTACTCCATTGTTGAAAGTACACAAGAATATATGTTCTAAATTCTATTTCCTCCCGTTTCATTTCTTCTTGGAAAACAAAGAGTTCACACACCCATTGCTAGGCTTGGTATAGTGGTAATGCGTGGGTCGCTGGGAAACTGCATATTAGCTGCTGGAAAATATATCTTAAATGATTCATAGAATGTTACCAATGATTTCTGAGGGGACAAAAGGCTAATAGCAGGTACACTGGAAGGGCAGTATACAGAAGCTTGTCCAACTAGCATTTTGATATTATTGTGGAGAAATCACTTTCCTCTTGTCTATTATCTCCATGTAATTAACGTGTTAAACAGGTATTCATCTTTAGGACATAGGACTTTTAACACTTCCGTTTATACATTGGAAAGCGTAATTAGCTAAGTTTGAACTGACATACTAGTTTGAGGAATCCAGTAGTGAAATAAGATCCAATTAAGTGAAGTGGTAAATCAAATTAAAATCTGCATTAGGGCACTCCAGTCTCTGTAGTGAGAAACATGTCTGATAAATTTTCTGTTGTGAACCACTGTCATTTTTAACTGTACATGAAGTGCTTTTCCCCTTTTTTCTGATTTTTAAGGTCCCATCTATACTTATAGAGCTGCAGCACCACAGCTGTACCAATACAGCTACACTGCTGCAGCGTGTATGGTGAAGACGCTCTACGCCGATGAGAGAGCTCTCCCATCAGCATGAAAAACCAACCCCCAGAGCTGCAGAAGCTCTCCCGCTGACATAGCACTGTGCACATGAGCGCTTACGTCAGTGTAACTTATGTTGCTCAGGGCTGTGCATATTCCACACCCCCTAAGCAACATAAGTTTTACCAACATAGGTTACATCTACACTATCATCTAACTCTAAACTTAACCCTCGGCCTGAGAGGCACTGAATTGTCACTGTAATACTTTCCAAGAACTCTTACAGACAGCAGATTGCCTCTTTAGACAGCCTTAGAGGTGGCACTCATTTTACAAGTATATTTTGTATCATAATCCTGCTCTGGAATTTCCACCGCTATCTTTAGTAACTATAATGTAGACAAGCTCTGTGAAATTATGATTGGATTTAACAAGTCAAATTACTGACTCTTCATTTTTAAATCTTCAGTAAGCACTTCTGCAGCCTGTGAGAAATTGGAGAGAGACAGGAATGAATTACAAGCTGCTTATGAAGGGTTCGTGCAGAAGCTAAATCAGCAACATCAAAATGATCTGACAGAGCTGGAGGAAAGACTTAAACAATTTTACACTGGAGAGTGTGAGAAACTACAGAGTATCTGTATTGAAGAAGCTGAAAAATATAAAGCGCAACTCCAAGAGCAGGTCTGTGGTATTTGAATTAGAAGAGTTCTCTGGGGCTTTTGAAGCCTTAAGAGATATTAGTAACCCAGCTACATCAAGTTTCATCTTGTACAATTTAACAGGCAGCAAATGTGCTTTACCAATAATTCATTCCTTTCTATGGTAAACAAGTCTGAAAACAATCATGTTTTTATTCTAATAATGTTACCACTTAGATGATTTACCTTCATCAAGTTGAGTTTAATCTTCGATCTTAACAAAATGTGTCTCTAAAATGTTTTCCAATGCTTAAATATTAAAGAAGTACTTAAAATACATAGGATAACTAGAAATGTGTTAAATTCAATATTGGGCTTCTGGAGCCTTAATGGTAATTTAAAGATTAAAGCTTTGAGATGCAGCAAAACTGATCTACTTGATACATTTGCCAGCTTGAAAGTATTAAGCCTGTTAAACACCTCTCTGCTTTGATCAAATGTCAAGTCTTTCCTACCTACAAAGCACTGCTCATGGTTTAGTTGAGGGATCTCAAACTCAAATCACCACGAGGGCCACATGAGAACTAGTAAATTGGCCCGAGGGCCGCATCACTGAAACCTTTTCATACAATGATGCAAAAGTATAGTCAAAAATGAAGAGTAATATAGTATTCTATTAAAAGTCAATGTATTAACTTTTTAAAAACTGTAATGCAAAGAGGGGTTTTAATAAAATATAAACACTCAGTAATGTTTGAAGCTTGGCTGCCGGTGGAGTTGGCGCCTATGGCAGGCCACAGGAAATAACTCCGCGGGCCACGTGGTTGAGACCCCTGGTTTAGTTCCTGCTATCTTAGGCTATTTATCTCTGCTTTCAACTCAGGTCAGCAGCTCAAATTCACCCCCAGGCTCTATTATAGGTTTAACTTGAGCTGATAACTTGAGTAAAAAGTTGTGCCCTCACTGCTATTTTAATCCAAGTTAAGAACACACTTTTTTGCACTGTAGAAATATCCTTAGTGCTACATACACCATTTTATGTGCTATTGCAACAGTTCTAGTTCAGTCACCAGATTTGATTTGATTTGGGAACTGAAGTTGGAGATATTCTAAGTGAGGGGCCTGTTAGCTTCAGAACTTTGTTGCTCTGTTTGCTCTGAAAGTTTGTTTCACATTCATGGCACCTTCCAAGGTTGATTTAGTTAGGCTTTGTTTAAAGAAGGTTCCCTTAGGAGGACACGTTTTTGTTTACTGGGTGAAAGGGGGAGGAAATGTATTGGTGACTTTTTTCTTTTTTTTTCTTATTAAGGATTACATAGTTGTATATGAGAGATTTTTTTTAAAAAAAAACTTGCTATCATATTGCAGGTGGACAACTTAAACATTGCGCATGAAAACTTCAAGTTAGAACTCGAAACCAGCCATACAGAAAAAATAGATGAGCTGAAAAAGGAATATGAATCCTCTCTTTCAGGCAAGTGCTTTGTGTTCCTTCATGAAGTGGATCATACACTACCAGATAATTCGCTAACAGTGCTGCATGTTAAGAAATGTCAGATGATTTTTATTGTTTTGAGGGCAAACATACCCATTAAATATCCACTGTTCCTGATAATAAAAAACCTTTGAAACTGTTAATCAGCTGAAGTTCTCATTTTGGGACTCAATAGTCTTAGTTATTCCTGTATGTAAAATAAATATCATTGAGTTAAAAATTAGGGTGAGATTTAAAAGCAGTCTAAAAGATTTAGACACACATTTTCTAATTCTTTCAGTAAAGTGGTGTCTAAATCTTTTAGACTGCTTTCAAAATCTCAAGTTCAGTAACTTAATCATTTTATAGTCTTTGTTGCTAAGTGCTAGGGAGCCCCATAAAATTGGCTTTCTTTAAAATCCAGATACAATGAAGACAGTTATTCCCATTCTGACCCGGAGAGGCCTCTCTTTAGCTGAGCATTATTCTCCCTAGTAGCTCAGAAACTATGTCTGGAATTCAGTTTTTCTGAGGGGGGGGGAAATGTCTGGTCAGTATTTGGAAATTCTTTAAGATAACCTGCAATACACCAAGTAGTTTTGAGCCTTAACTTAGTCCTTAAAGACAATAAATGTGTTTCATCCCTTAGTAACCCATTTTATAATGGCTCAATATACATTGGAATCAGTGATAAAACTCCCATTGATTGCAAAGGAAGCAGGAACAAGCCAAAAGAATTCACAATATTTCACAGAAGTATAAAATGGTGCAAAGATAATGAGCCTCTCTTCCTTTTGGAATCCCTCATAGACAAATATTTTAATTACAACTTTTGCTTCTTTTGTTTGTCTCACATGCATATTTAGTTGAGTACCAACAATGTGCTCAGTGTATGCAATTCCAATAACTTTTCATTGCATATAGCTAAGTACTTTCAAAGCTGATATTTTAGTGAGCAAACTTATGTATAGTATAACAGACATGTAAGGGACCAGTCTATGAATGCCTAGAAGGCAAATCACTTGGACATCTCATCTGTTTTCAAGCCAGAGTAATGATGATTAATACTAGCTCTATTCAATAGTCTTGCTATTGACTATGAATGCATAAATCATCTTTTAACTATGAATTCTCTAAAATATGGGTCACTCGTTATGCAATGTTGTAACAATCTGCAAATCTGGTATTTATTTATTTCAGAGCTCAAGAATGCCCATGAATTGGAAAGGAATTCATTTGAAGATTCATTTAAAGAGAAACAGGAATCATTAGAGGTTTGTTAGGGGCTTTACACCAATTTCAGAACCAAGGGGGGAGAGACATACCCAATTTCTGGCCTCACTCTTACACAATGGTTTTGTTTCAGAAAAAAATTGATGAATTAAAAAGGGAAAATGATTCTTTAAATGAACAGTTAAAGTTGGAAGAGCAAAAACAAATAGACAAGGAAAAAGCAAATCTTGTAAGTATTGAGCTTAATTTTTTTAATTCTCAAATGCACAGCATGATCAAGTCTATTTTTCCTTGTATACGGTAACTGACTTCATACACTTTCAAGGAATTTATGTTGCTGTTTGTTACATAGTTCCATCTCTCCGGATGGATCTTCAGACATACTAAATTCGTTTAGTTTGCAAAAGTTAATGAAAATACATATGGGATTTCTATTTTTTAAGGTGTTTTTGTTTTTTTGGTATTCCTAAGTGTTGCTTACAGGTAGGGACACTATCAAGTCTTCGGTTAGTAGCAAAGGTACATATGCCAGTAGAAATACTTGAAATTAGCTGGGTAAATGGGTAGTAATCAAAATGTAATACATTCAAAGGTACACAATTGTTGAATAACAATTGGTACACAAGTAGCAGTAGGTGTTCTAGTTCCTGCAAAATTAACTGTCAGAAGTATGAACTGTTTTGTATAAGTAGGACCACAGTGTACATCTTCCAGCTTAGGGTCCAACCTGCTTGACTATTCCCAGAAGTACTGAGTAATTGGTTGTGATAGGTTAGACCCACCCCCTTCTGGGATGCCACTTGATGTACTGGGGTTTCACCTGTTCCACCAGCCTGGATTCCCTCTGTGTTTTGCTGACTGAATTAGGCTCTCCGGCCTTTTGCAGTGCGCGCGCACACACACATATGCAGGTAGGGCCACACCCAGCTGCAGACACAGACTGAAGTCAGCTCTGTGTGTGAGGATTCACCCAGTACTGACGTGCACACCCCCTTTGGGTTTATTACCCAAAATAATACTGTCTTGCACTGTATAGAAAGATCTGCACAGTGGAAACTCATAAAAATTCGCCCACTCCCTGAACAGAGAGATGCACAACTTCTTCCCCCCCACCCCCGACCTCCCCTCCCCATTAGAAATTGCCTGAACTGGGTTTAATAATAAACAAAACAAATGTATTCACTTAAAATCTGTCTTTTGTAGTTATTATAAGGGCTAGCAAACAGAACAAAGCAGATTACTGAGCAAATAAAACAAATCACGCATACTACGCTTAAGATCTTAAAGAGACAGGTTTCAAGAAGTAATTTCTCACCCTAAAGGTAATTTTAGGCAGGTTGCAGAGTTTCTGTAGCTTAGAGTTCCAGTTATTTCTTCTTACAGACTGGACCCCCGTCTCATGTCTACACTGGCACTTGAACGACAAAACTGGTATTCCCTGAAGTGGTCATGCGATTGACTGAAAGCAATGACTTGTTCAACATTCTAGTATTCTTGTAACACTTGCATGGGGCGTTTTTTTGTTAGCCATAGTATTGCAATGTATGTCCTAGAAAGCTACAGAGTTAATGTTTTGAATAAGTGTCCCTTGCTTGGTCTGAAGGACAGCAACCAGAGTGAAGTGGGTTTTATTAAATAGTGAATTTGAATATTAAAGGTTGAAATGTTTCTAAACTAGGGAAAGCATTACTGTTGGAGGAACAAGTTAAATTTTAATATCAGGATATGAAAACATCAAGCATACTTAAAGGGATCTTGTACTTATGGTTGAATTCTAAATACAAAAATGTATACAAAAGTCTCATTACAGACCATATAAAATATCTCCAAGAAAGGCAGTCTTGTTAAGGATTTTCTGAGTAAAGCTACTCCAAGAATGAACCTTTAAGAGCTCATTTTTTGAGATAAGTATTTAAGCAGTGTTTAATGATAGTGTCTGTGATGAACTACACAACCATGATACATCAGCATTTTTCCTTTGCCCTTTCTCGAGGCTGGTGTCATAATCTGTGATGTTCCTGCTTTAAGAAGTGTGCTCTGAATGAGATTTTTCCTGCATTTGGGTGGGATAGGCATGTTTATCAATATTTTCAACTTGGCCTATAGTCATTTCTTTTTAGAAGACCAAGTCAGACTTCAAGTTTTTCAGGCTACTCTAATGGTGGTAGACATCAGACGTTTGTCTTTTCTGTGGGGATGGTTCCCCTGGTTGTCACTTTAGCTGTAGCAAACTATCAGTTTGCTTCTTGCTATTTGTAACAGGCCTGCTTCTGAAGGTTTCACACAATCGTATGCTTGCGAATATGCTGTGTTCCGGCAGCTACTGATGTATGTGCGCCCATTAATTCACTTATGGATACAGGGTAGATGAGTGGTCTCCTATCTCCAGTGTTTCATGGATGTACTCTGGGGCAACATGGATGGACTCTGGGGTTGGGACCATATTTTTCCACGAATGTTCAGGCACAGAGTAGTTTGAAGGGGGCAATAGGTGCAGTGTCTTTTATGCAGCTGGAAATACTTCTCCCAGCAGGATAGCCTGAATAGGAGAGAGTGACAGTAATTCATGAGGTGAACCACGGGCTTGAGACTGCCCTGCTTCAGATTTTTCAGTGGGAAGGATTAATTGGCCAAAGCAGTTTTCTTCTGTGGCATATTTGTACTATTAGTTTAATTTAACTTTATAAATCTGCTTTCAGAGTTGGGAAGAGGAGAAAACCTGCTTGATGACACACATGTGGTTATGAATCTGAATTTTGAATAAATTGTTAAGTTTTACACCAAGATTTCTAAATACAAGTTCTCCCTTCAAAACAAACAAACAAAAAAACACCAGTAAAACCTAGACTGACACCTTTTGTGTCACTTGTCTCTCCCTATCTCCCAGCTTCCTCACAGCTGTATTTAGGGAAAGGATCACTATGCCTTTTGTCCTTTGAGTACACATTATTTCATTCTTTACTTGGCCTTCTCTGAGATCAGAGTACAAATTCTCTTGCTTATTTTTTGTCCAAGGGTCCAAATAGAAAGAACCACAAATTAAGCAGACATTAAACACAGCTGTGCCAGTCACTCAAACATATGGCTAGTTAGGCTCTCACCTTAATTGCAATATGTATTGGTTGTCACCTGAAGACCTTGAACTGCTCTCAAAAACAAAACAATGTAAAACTTCAGAGCCTACAAGTCCACTCAGTCCTACTACTTGTTCAGCCAATCACTAAGAGAAACAAGTTTGTTTACATTTACACAAAATCATGCTGCCCTCTTCTTATTTAAAATGTCACCAGAAAGTGAGAACAGGCATTCGCATGGCACTTTTGTAGCCGGCAGTGCACGGTATTTACGTGCCAGATATGCTAAACATTCGTATGCCCCTTCTTTCCAGAGGACATGCTTCCATGCCGATGACGCTCGTTAAAAAAATAATGCATTAATTACATTTGTGACCGAACTCCTTGGGGGGAGAATTGTGTGTGCCCTGCTCTGTTTTGCCTGCATTCTGCCATATCTTTCATGTTATAGCAGTCTCAGGTGATGACCCAGCACATGTTCATTTTAAGAACACTTTCACTGCAGATTTGACAAAACACAAAGGTACCAATGTGAGATTTCTAAAGATAACTACAGGACTGGACCCAAGGTTTAAGAATCTAAGTGCCTTCCAAAATCTGAGAGGGATGAGGTGTGGCGCATGCTTTCAGAAGTCTTAAAAGAGCAACACTCTGATACGAAAACTACAGAACCTGAACCACCAAAAAAGAAAATCAACCTTCTGCTGGTGGTATCTGACTCAAATAATGAAAATGAACATGCATTTGTCCTCACTGCTTTGGATTGTTATCAAGCAGAACCCGTCATCAGCATGGATGCATGTCCTCTGGAATGGCAGTTGAAGCATGAAGGGATATATGAATCTTTGGCGCATCTGGCACATAAAATATCTTGCAATGCCGGCTACAGCAGTGCCATGAAAATGCCTGTTCTCACTTTCAGGTGACATTCTAAACAAGAAGCAGGCAGCATTATCTCCTGCAAATGTAAACAAACTGGTTTGTCTGAGCGATTGGCTAAACAAGGAGGAGGACTGAATGGACTTGCAGGCTCTAAAATTTTACATTGTTTTATTTTTGAATGCAGTTTTTAGTACATAATTCTACATGTGTAAGTTCACCTTTCATGATAAAGATATTGCACTACAGTACTTGTATTAGGTGAATTGAAAAATACTATTTCTTTTGTTTTTTTTACAGTGCAAATACTTGTAATCAAAAATAAATATAAAGTGAGCACTGTATACTTTGTATTCTGCGTTGTAACTGAAACCAGTATATTTGAAAAGGTAGAAAACATCCAAAATATTTAAATAAATGGTATTCTGTTATTGTTTAACAGTGCAGTTAATAGTGATTAGTTTTTTTTAATCTCTTGACAGCCCCAAAAATAACCCTTTACAGATCCACATCACTTACTAACCAGTAAATATTAAACTTGCTATAGCAAGTACAAGTCATACCATGCAGCAAGACAATGTTAGTATAGTTGAATAATATGCAACTGTATGCTATGCAGCCAAAAATAGTATGAAAGCTGCATAGGAGAATTATAAAGTGCTGCTTTCAAACTGGAAACTAAGGATTAACTACATGTAAAATTCAAAGGTTTTGAAGTTCAGCTTTTGAGTTTCTCATGTGCAGGAAAAGTTTGAGCTCTTCAAGGAGGTACAACAAAATATCTGAGTGACTGTATGCATGTGTACATATAAATATATATATATTATTTAACCTCCTCTTGGGCTTACTTATGACTAAGAGAAAATAGGAGGGTTCTAGAGTTCTTAGCAGCCTTAACTATTAGGGAGCCTTGGCACTACTGTAAAATGAATGTTTTACTATGCCAGCAATAATGTAACAATTTGATCCACAAGGGTTTTTTATCATTTATACAAAAGCAAATTTTTGTATGTTTGGCCAGTCATCCTATTTCTTTTGAACAGGGTTCTACATGTTAACCTTTTTATAGAGGATTCTTAACTTACATTTTCAAAGGGGGTCTTTAGATCTTTGTACTGGGGGACAAATGAAGTTAAGGGAGGGGGAGAATAAATATTCAGGAGTGGGGAAAAAAAAATCTTGGTTTTGAGTCAGAAGGAAAAACTATATCCATCCCACTCGATTTCATAAATTTATTACAAACACCTAATTTACAAGTGTTTACTATATACCTTTTTAAATGCTATTTTGATTGTTTGAAGTTCTGAGAAATAAACAACTTTTGTGGAAATCCTTTCAGAAAAACCCTCAGATTATGTATCTGAAACAGGAACTGGAAAGTTTGAAAGCAGTGTTGGAGATCAAGAATGAGAAACTACATCAGCAAGATAAAAAGCTGATGAAGATGGAAAAACTGGTAAGCTTCTGTGGGGACTGTTTTCTAAGTTATCAGATTTTGAGAGTGAATTCATACTGGTCAAGTTTAAACATTAAACTGATTGTATACATGAGAAGCAAACAAAAATTTGCAAAGGAGCACAAGGTACTCGTTAACGACACAGGTACAATTTTACCTGTGCTGGCCTGCAATCTGGGGAGCGATGTTTCCTGAATGATACAATAAGAAAAACAAACAGTGAAACAGAGAGGAACAAATCAAATTTCAGCCAATTTTCTGAACCGCATTTCTTCTTTCCATGCAATTTAACTTGTAAATCCTGTAAATGATAGCATTTTACAGAGAGCCCCTGGAAAGTTATCTATTTGGTATTCTCTTTTCACTCAAGTGGGAGAGGCAAGAGGGGAATCCCCAGGTGGCATAGTTAACTTTTTAACCTCTAGACTTCTGTTCCATTTTGTTTTGGGTTGTTAAAAATAATCTGTACTAGTTAGGTACTGTCCACTATATACAATTCCCACTCTTGACAAATATCAGGTTAAATTTCATAGTATTTGTCCAACAGGACTATAAGTCTGCTACATATGAGATTCTGATTGCATGGCAGAACCTTGTGGGGAAGCTTACATAGTCCTGGCTTACACTGTGTCACAATGCCCATCAGGCAAAAAATTTTAACGATCACATAACTGAGTTTATTGAAACAAGAAAGGAAGCAACCCACTCAACATGATACAGAAAAATAAAATCTGATTATGTTGACTGAGTAAATAGGCTTTAGGTGGAAATGAAATACTTATGTCAATCTGATGTATTGGATACTATGGCCTCTTTAAATTACCACTCTTTGGAACCCCCTCCTATTTTTGTGGTATTACAGTGGATTCCACTGAGTGGAAGCTCTTCGGGGCAGGAATTCCTATAATGTTTGTACAGCATCTAGCATGATAGAGGCCTTGATCCTGGTTGGGGCATTTGACCACTACCGGAATACTTCTGCCATCATCTTCATGGAAATCTTGCCGTTTAATGCAGTGGAGAAAGGCTTAAACAACAGGGAGCAGGGTCTCAGTACAAAATGTAATAGCTGACTATTGCCATATAACAATGATGATTTACAAGTCATTATGAAATCCTAGACGCTTCAACGTAATCATAGACGCTTCAACGTAATCATGGGCTCTAAAGGCTTGGTGCCCACAGGGTCTCTTCTGACTAAAGATGTTGACT
This sequence comes from Macrochelys suwanniensis, assembly GCA_033296515.1. NCBI lineage: Eukaryota > Metazoa > Chordata > Testudines > Chelydridae > Macrochelys > Macrochelys suwanniensis. The sequence goes on from CM065779.1 coordinate 84,463,873, forward strand.
TTTGGAAATCCACTGAATGTTAACCCATTTGAAAGTTGTTTTCTTTTTAAAGGAAGCTTTTTTCCTGTGATACTAATTGGGACATGCAGGAGTGTGGCTTTTTTAGATGGGATCAGAGCACTTCTGCTAATACAGACTTGATTTTGTGGGTGGTAGTGAAGGTTGAGGGAGAGCTGGTTATACATGGAAATATTTTTTTGAATTTGTCACCTTTCATCAAGTTATTCCCAGACTATATATTGCATGGTGATCTAGTGTCTCAGCCATCTGTAATGCTATATGTGAAGAGAACTGCTGCCACCAGCCCAGAAATTCAAGTAGCGGATTCAGCTTTTAGTGGGCAGCTAATCAAGCAAAAGTGGCAAAATGCCCACTGTAGAAGCAAAAAGTAGACTTGCCTACTAATGATGAGCAATAAATCATTTTCACGTAACTTTTACATTTCCTCAAGATCATTCTATGTATCTTAAAATAATCTAACTTGTACTTAGTGTAACAAACTCAATTTCAGGTTAGTAATGCATATAATGGGTACTTGCCAATGCAATTATTCTGTATTTTTATAAAAAACAAACATCCACACACAAACCCCAACAATTTGTTCATTTGTTAAAGGTGGAAAACAACACAGTCTTAATGGATAAAATGAAGAAGTTTCAGCAGGAAAATGAAGAACTAAAAGCTCGGATGGACAAACACATGCAACTTTCAAGGTAAAAAATAATCCATGAATTCCTGCAGGCATTTTTATTAACTTGTGAAAACATAGATTTTATTCTGTAAATGAATAAATCTTGTAGATTTAAAAAAGCCCTTACCACTGTAAGATATCATGCCTGGAATATGGAAGCATGATGCTCATTTTTCCATCCTCTCTGATGTGTGCAAATCCAGTAGCGCAGCCAGGTCCGGAGCGCAGGGGGAGCAGCGCTATAAAAAGGCGTCTCCCCCTGTGGTCTTCGGCGGCACTTCAGCGGCGGGTCCTCACTCACTCCGGGTCTTCGGTGGTACCCACCACCGAAATGCCGCCAAAGACCCGGAGCGCTGCCGGGTGAGCGCAAGAAGCGGCGCCGAAAAGGAATAAGAAAAGGAGCATGCGGCTTCCTTTTTAAGGCGCCGCTTCTGCTCACAAGGGGAGCAGCCGCTACCCCTACTACCCCCCGGCTATGCTACTGTGCAAATCTGAAATCCTGCCTGAGTAGGAATGGGTATTGTGTGGGGGTGGAGGCTCCTTGAAACAACTGGTGGCAGTGTATAAAATCATGACTGTTCTTAACATCAAATAAGGCTACCTCTGTTCCCCTGGAAATTACAGCCCACTTACTGTCTTGAATGCTCATTAACATAGTTACCAGGGAAGTAAAAGCTACTAAGGAGCACCATCTCTTACAATTAATTGCTAGATTCTCTTTTTCCCCGGAGTGAAGTGGTGCTGATTTTATAAAAACGGTTTGTGGTTTTATATATTAAAATGTTTAAAACTACTCTTGACAATTTCTTTTCAACAGTTTGTTTAATCAAAGGAGCAGTGTGTGCTAAGCCTCCTGGTTCTAGATATACAGACTACATCCAGTCCCTAAATGAGGTCTGACTTTGTTAATCAGGTCTCCTAACTCTGCATACGTTGCAAGAAATGAATGGGCAAACCACCGTAGAGCATACAATAAAGGAAAATAGGAAGTTCAAACAAATTCTGCAGGTCTTGCACTGCAGGGAGACAGAGCTATAACATGACTCCTAACAGGGAAGATGTGAAAACACTCTTCAGCTACCTTCATAAATAAGAGTTGAATTTTAAGAGGACCTTAAACTACCCAGAATTTTGTAGAATGACTGGCTCATGCAATAATGCACGCAAAAATAGGCTGCTGCTTTTATGCAGGATTTTTTTTCTGACTAGCGCACATGCCTGTTACATCTGACATTCTTCTGTCTTCTGCACAAGCTGCCAGCTTAGGGCTTGTCTTCACTGCAACAGTTAGCTCGAGTTAGTACATTTGAACTACTTCACTAGAGCTAGCCTAGCTCAAGTGAGTGATCACACTGTGAAACATTCGAGCTGCACAGGGGGCTTGAATAGCAATGTGATTGCATTTGGAGCTAATCAGCTGTGGTACCTGGAGCCATTGCATCTCCACTGCATTACTAGCTCCAGCTTCAACACCCACTTCCTCCAAAGCCCAACTAGCTTGAGGTTAAAGCACCACTTAATTCAAGCTAGAGAATTGTGTGTGGATGGGAGTCAAGTTGGAGCAAAACTCAAGCTCACAATGCAGTGAGGGCAAGCCTGTAGAACCCAGCTATTACTTCTTGGGAATATTCTCCATGAGAACAAATGCACTAAATCCTGATAAGGAATGAATATATCTGGACAGGGATTTATGTTATGTTATAGCTTTTAAAATTCTTTTAAAATTATGTAAGATGCTCTAACTTTCAAACTGAATCGTCCACTTACATAGAATTATTTTTTTTCAGGCAACTTTCCACAGAGCAGGCAGTTTTACAGGAGTCTCTAGAGAAAGAATCAAAAGTAAATAAACGGCTATCAATGGAAAACGAAGAACTTCTATGGAAGCTACATAATGGGGACCTGTGCAGCCCTAAGAAAGTGTCGCCTAGTTCTCCACCGATGCCTTCTCAGTCACCAAGGAATTCTGGCTCCTTCTCTGCTCCTACAGTAGCACCAAGATGACATCTCTTGAAATGAGGGGGAGACTACATAAAAGCATTTGACTTGTGATCTGCAGAACTGATCCTAACTCCAATCATGGGAGCAAGAGCTATATTAGCTGAGTGTGATGACTGAAATATAACTGGAATTATTGGTATTTCTCCTCCAAAAAAGACTTCAGTAATGACTATAGACGTTGTTGCACAAAGCACTTACAGAGCAAGGGAAATCTTGTTCATTGCCTTTTTCACCTAACTCTAAGAAAAAAGCTCAGGGGCTTATAAAGACCACAACCTCTATAATGTGTTCCTTATCACAGACACCTTTTTGAGACTGTGGATGTGTGGTGTGGATGTAAGTGTGTGTGTGTGAGAGATTCTGCCTTCTTTGCCGTGTACGTAATAAAAGACAAAAGCTAAAGAATATACGTTGACATGTACTTCATTAATAATGTTGTCAATATGCATGTTTTATCAAAGGTTACCCTTAACTGCGGGTGAGGAGAAACTGCCACTTGTATTATAGGCTAGTTTTCACCTCATCTTTCTGCTTCCGTTTAGTAAGAGGATGCAGGAAATGTTTTATCTGTTGACTTGTCAGTGTCTCTACCTACCTTTATAGTGCAACTGAGTTTTTTGTTTTTTTTCTAAATTCAGTCTGATCATCAGAGTTGAAACTGCAGCCATACTGTCTGACTTTTTAGCTTTCTCATTCATATGCAGCACGTGTAGCTGTATCACAGTCTAATAAGATGGTGGCACTGCATTTTTTTCAGGATACAGTCAAGTTTAGAACACTTTTTTTGCTCAAATAAAAGTGAGGAAGCAAGGTGATAATTCTGGAACATTGAAATTGACAATCTCTGCAACTCCCTTGATTCTACTGTAGTCAGAGGTCAAAACATTAAAACGACGAGATTTAGCATAAACCCCCATACTGCAGATATGCAACCAGACCCAATCCCCTTGTTTACTGAAAACAAACCCCCAGACAAGCAACCATTACTTCCTAAGAAAAGCCCAGTAATTGCCAAGGCCACCTGTAGAAAAGAGGAGGGTCCTGATCTAATCAAAGATACAGGATTTGAAAGCCAAAAAGGGAAAAATAAGTATGATGACAAAACATTGTTTGAAAGGGGAATGAGAACTGTAGCAAGCTTTGTAAAAGAGAGTCTCTCTGATTTTGACAAAGTTTTGTTTTTTAAATGTTGTGCCCTTATTTTAACTTTCAGCAGTGTTGCCAAGATAACTGTATAGAGGAGTGGGGAGAAGAGCATGTGGTTCCACAGCTCATCTCCCCAATGTTTCCAAATTTCACTTGGGGAAGCTTCCCCTTGAGTTAAAACAAACATGTCTGTGTTGCTGAAGATGGATGTAACATTTTACACTGTTTCAAATTAAGGTAGTCACAGTGGATCTCTGGTCTTGTCACTCTTTTGGTCTACACTTCTTTTAAAGATCCCGTGCATTCTGTTTTGTAAGTACAGTTTCAACTTCTCGTTATGGTTACAGAATGTTGTCTATGCTTCTGATTGGGGGTTGTTTTTAAACCAGGAATATTATACTGTTACCTTGTCAACAGTGTTAGCAATATGGTAAATCTTTGCTGGAAAAATACAATGAAGCACGACTGGGAAAGGGAGTCCAGTGGATGGGAGGGGCAGAGAGGAGGAGTAGGGAAACTAAACTTGAAAAGCACTTCAAACCAAACATTTCATCTAGGATATGAAAACGCTGGCACTTCAGAAAGTGCATGGGTGTACAAACAAAGTTGTAGCAGTGCTCATTCTGTAACTATGAAATTGTAATATATTCAAGCTTGTAATTAAATTTAATCTACACAATGTACAAGTGAAGTCTGACTCCTCTATGGAACATTTGACTTAATTTGCCTCTTTTTATCCCATTTAAGGCACTGTACATGCCACTGTAGTTCAAGTGGTGTCAGCACTTATAAATACTGTTTTCCACAGATTTATAATTTAACTGTAAAAATCTGCTGTGGGCTGAAACTTGGCTTAAAAGTATTTCCTAGAGCATTCTTTGCTTTGATAAGGTTAAGGAAATTGGATCATGTGTATTTGAGATGAGTGTTTAAAAATAAATTTTTTTTTTACTCGTTTGACATTCTGCTTGTGTAAGTCTAAAAAACTTGAAACTAAGAAGGAAAGTTGTCCAAGGGCTAAGTAGTCTAATAACAGTTGAAATATTGAAACTTTACAATGGTTTGTTCCTTCATGTGTAGAAGAGCTTTCATCAGTGTTCAGATAACTTATTAAATTTTTTATCCCAACCCTGCACAACTATTACAGACAGAACTCAAGATATCAAACTGAGTTTTGCTTGTTTAGTCTGTAGATGATTATTGGATCCAGGGAGAATCCTGATTACTCAGTTTCAGGTTGAACATATGTACACTAAGTTACACCTCTAAAAATAGCGAGGTTACATAATTATCCATGAAGAACTTAACTCTTTTTCAAGCATTATTGGCTAAGAACTACATTAGGTCCCTATTTTTCTAGCTCAGGTGGAAGTAGTTACATTTGAAGAGTAAGTGATGTCTCTCTCATACTGTGTATGGGCAAATGTTGACTTCCACTGATAACCATTGTGTGTTTAAGGAGCCCTTCTAGTCTTACCAAAACATTTACTTTTAATAACTTATTCAGAAATTGATCTATTTTACTTTTTCAAGAGCAGGGGTATTTAAAGTCTAGCAATCAGTTTCATTTCGTGACTTTTCTCAAACTCCTTGGATAACAGGTTAATAGCCTCCAAAGACTTTGCTATCTCTGGTCATTCTAGCAAGTGGCTTCAGAATGCACCATGCTTCATGTGAGGGAATTCTTGACATGGAGAGGGGAAGCGGAATGGAGATTTTGGTTGATGTTTAGGAAGATGACCCCAACCTTGACTTGAGCTAATTGTAAAGTGTGTGTGATTACATTCAATTTAAGAAATACCTTAATATTCTCTAGGATCTAGTTTCTCCTGTAGGGAAAAAACCTGCCATACATGACTATACAGACATCAGTTGATGGCCCAGCACCTTTGTTTTGACTTCTGCCAAAAGAAATTTTGACTTATCCCCACTTTTACCCTAAAACTCTAGGCAACAATGCAGAAGACATTCTCAAAAATGTAACTGTTTAAAAACAATTTCATGCTCTTATTCCTGTCTGTTATGAAGAGCTGGGAAAGTCGTGTGTGTATGACTTTTAAAAATCAAACTGCAGATGCTAGAAAGGAATAACCTTTCTTTTTAGAGTCAGTCGTATCTGGCTGTTAGCCAGAAAAGAACGTAATGCTTCCCGCATCTGTTGTAAACTATGCCTGTTCAGAGCAGGACAGAGTGCCACACTGACTACTGGCTAGGCCAGCTAGAGCTTGATGAGCCTACCACGGCCTAGAGAGAAAAGATTTTAGTAGAGACTCGTGTTAAGTCCAGAGGTCTCAGGTTCGATCCCCAAAGAGGATGACCCAGCTTTAATATAGCAACTCCAGGATTAGCCATAACTGCCTCCAGTCCAGTAATTTTAAAGGCAAAAAATGACTAGCATGAATGCTAGAAGCCGGTTTCATATGTAAATGTAGCCCAGAACTCTAGCTTTGACAGGGTTCCTTCTCAGCTGACAGTTTTTGCTTTATCAGAAAACAATTAGCCTTGGCAAGTTGAGAGGGAAATGAGTAAAACATTACCTGAAGCTGAGTTTCAAAAACATTCCCTTTTTTACATCATTAGAGTTGAGTGTGCTCCAGAGAAGTTTATGGGGGGAAATGTACTTACTTGAATTTTGAGAGGCTCCTTCCCTCCTCCTCTATGGTAAGTCTCACTGCCAAGCCCCTTTTAAAAATGGAACTTCATTTTTCCAGTCAGTAAGTCATTTGTGAAAATTTGACTGTGCTGTGTTAAATAGGAGTCAGACTTTAAGGTCAGAAGGGACCACTATGATCATCTAGTCCAATCTCCTGCACAATGCAGGCCACAGAATCTCACCCACCCACTCCTGTAATAAACCCCTAACCTAAGTCTGAGCTATTGAAGTCCTCAAATCATGGTTTAAAGACTTCAAGGTGCAGAGAATCCTCCAGCAAGTGACCTGTGCCCCATGCTGCAGAGGAAGGTGAAAAACCCACAGGGCCTCTGCCAATCTGCCCTGGAGGAAAGTTCCTTCCTGACCCCAGATATGGCGATCAGCTAAATCCTGAGCATCTGGGCAAGACTCTCCAGCCAGACACCCAGGAAAGAATACTCTGTAATAACTCAGATTCCCACCCCCATCTAACATTCCATCACAGGCCATTGGGCATATTTATGGCTAATAGAGAGCCTAATTTTGGCAATTAACTTATCCCATCATACACCCTCCCCTCCATAAACTTATCAAGCTTAGTCTTGAAGCCAGATATGTCTCTTGCCCCACTACTCCCCTTGGAAGGCTGTTCCAGAACTTCACTCCTCTGATGGTTAGAAACCTTCATCTAATTTCAAGTCTAAACTTCCTGGTGGCCAGTTTATATCCATTTGTTCTTGTGTCCACATTGGTACTGAGCTTAAATAATTCCTCTCCCTCTGCTATATTTATAGAGAACAATCATATCTCGCCTCAGCCTTCTTTTGGTTAGGCTAAGCAAGCCAAGCTCTTTGAGTCTCCTTTCATAAAACAGGTTTTCCATTCCTTGGATCATCCCAGTAGCCCTTCTCTATACCTGTTCCAGTTTGAATTCATCCTTCTTAAACATGGGAGACCAGAACTACACATAGTACCATTATACAAGGCACTGCTGAGACCTCATCTGGAATACTAACACCTCCTTATCGCTACTGGAAATATCTCTTGCCTGATGCATCCCAAGACTGCATTAGCTTTTTTCACAGCCCTATCACATTGACGGCTCATAGTCATCCTGTGATCAACCAATACTCCTAGGTCCTTCTGCTCCTCTGTTACCTCCACCTGATGCGTCCCCAGCTTATAACTAACATTTTTGTTGTTAATCCTTAAATGCATGACCTTACACTTTTCACTATTAAATTTCATCCTATTACTGATGCTCCAGTTTACAAGGTCATCCAGATCTTCCTGTATGATATCCCGGTCCTTCTCTGTATTGGCAATACCTCTCAGCTTTGTGTCATCCACAAACTTTATTAGCACACTCCCAGTTTTTGTGCCAAGGTCAGTAATAAAAAGATTAAATAAGATTGGTCCCAAAACCAATCCCTGAGGAACTCCCTCGACCCTGACAGTTCACCTTTCAGTATGACCCCTTGTAGTCTCTCCCCTTTAACCAGTTCCTTATCCACCTTTCAATTTTCATATTGATCCCCATCTTTTCAATTTAACTAATTCCCCATGTGGAACAATATCAAATGCCTTACTGAAATCGAGGTAAATTAGATCCACTGCATTTCCTTTGTCTAAAAAAATCTTATCTTCTCAAAGAAGGAGATCAGGTTGGTTTGGCACTATCTACCTTTTGTAAAACCATGTTGTATTTTGTTCCAATTACCATTGACCACAATGTTCTTAACTACTTTTTCCTTCAAAATGTTTCCCAAGACCTTGCATACTACAGCTGTCAAACTAACAGGCCTGTAGTTACCAGGATCACTTTTTTTTCCCTTTCTTAAAAATAGGAACTGTTAGCAATTCTCAGTCATGCAGTACAACCCCTGAGTTTACAGATTCATTAAAAATTCTTGCTAATGAGCTTGCAATTTCATGTGCCAGTTCATTTAATATTCTTGGATGAAGATTATCGAGCCTGCCGATTTTAATCCCATTAAGATGTTTGAGTTTGGCTTATACCTCGGATATGGTAATATCTACCTCCATATCATTCCCATTTGTCATCCTACCATTATCCCTAAGCTCCTCATTAAAGACTTGAGGCAAAGTATGTGTCTAGATATTGGGCCATACCTAGATTATCCTTAACCTCCACTCCATCCTCACTGTTTAGCAGTCCCACTTCTTTCTTTGCTTTCTTCTTATTTATATGGCTATTGAACCTTTTACTATTGTTTTTAATTCCCTTTGTAAGGTCCAACTCTACATGGCCTTTATCACCTTATGCCTACATGTTCTGACCTCAATAAGATAGCTTTCCTTGCTGATCTCTCCCACTCATTGTAGGCTTTCTGCTTTTTCGTAATCACCTCTCTGAGATGCTTGCTCATCCAGCTTTGTCTACAACTCCTGCCTATGAATTTTTTCCCCTTTCTTGGGGTGCAGGCTTCTGATAGTTTCTGCAGCTTTGACTTGAAGTAATTCCAGGCCTCCTCCACCTTTAGATCCACAAGTTCTTCAGTCCAATCCACTTCCCTAACTAGTTTCCTTAATTTTTTTTAAGTTAGCCCTTTTGAAATCAAAACCCGGGTCACAGATTTATTTTTGTTTATCCTTCCATTTAGTTTGAACTGAATTAGCTCATGCTCGCTTGAACCAAGGTTGTCCCCTACAACCATTTCTTCTATGAGGTCTTCACTACTCACCAAAACCAAATCTAAAATAGCATCCCCTCTTGTTGGTTCAGCAACTACTTGGTGAAGGAATCCATCAGCTACTGCATCCAGGAAAATCTGAGCCCTATAATTATTACTAGCACTTGTCCTGCAGTCTATATCTGGGAAGTTAAAGTCTACCATGATCACACAATTCCCATTACTAGTTACTTCATTAAAAACATGAGAGGTCTCTATCCATATCCAAATCAGATCCTCGTGGTCTATAGCACACCCCAAGCACTATCCCAGGAGAGGCTCTAGTAGCTTTCTTTCCCAATGTGATTTTTGCCTAGACAATCACTTCTTATTTCTTTACAGTCTACCTCATCATTGATATACAATGCTACTCCACCACCTTTGCCTTTATTTCTGTCTTTCCTAAACAGCACATACCCTTCAATACTTATACTCCAGTCATGACTACTGTTCTACGATGTTTGTTATCCCTATACTATCTGATTTCACTTCCTGCACCAATAGCTCTAGTTCCTCCATTTTGTTGCCTAGGCTCCCTGCATTGGTGTACAAACATCTTAATTTTTGCTCTTTGGCTTTGCTCACATTCTTTACCTGATTAGGCATGGCCATCCTACCACTAATATCACCTATTAGACTGGTATCTACACTACCCTTCCTCCTTGTGTCTATTCTCCTACCCACAGCTGTATCTTCTTACCTGTCAGTGTTAAAATCCAGTGTGGAGATTACTTGGACATCTCCCAACCATCTCCCCCAAATTCCTAGTTTAAAGCTCTCTTAATCAGTTGTGCCAGCCTCCATCCTAGAAGTCTATTTCCCTCCCTACTCAGGTGAAGTCCATCCTGAGAGAACAGTCCTCTGTCCATGAATGCCTCCCAGTGGCCATACATCCCAAAGCCACCCTTATAGCAGCACTGCCTGAGCCACCTGTTGATTATCATAATCTTGTCACACCTTTGTTGCCCTTCTCTAGGAACAGGCAGAATCCCACTGAGGATCATCTGAGCCTCGATTTCCTTAAGCATCTTACCTAGCCTGGCATAGTCTCCCTTGATATGTTCTGGCGAGAAACTAGCCGTATCATTTGTTCCTACATGAAGGACAATCAGTGGATTATTTCCTGCTCCTGTTAGGATCCTCTTCAGCCTCAGGTCCACATCCCCTATCTTAGCACTCGGCACACCCTTCTGTTTTCTAGATCAGCTCTGGTTACAGGACTGTATTTTTCTCAGTAAGGAGTCCCCAATCACGTAGACCTGCTTTTTCCTGGTGATGGTGCGATTCTCCAGTCTATCCCCTGTTCCCTCTGGCTGCAAGTCCTCTCGCTTCCTATTCTCCCTTGCAATCCTCTGCAACCCATCCTGTATCCTGCTGGGGCTCATATTGGGTGGTGTTATCTCCACTGACTCTTCCCCTCTTCTGATGGGACTAGCTGCTCTTCTCTTCATCCTTGCCCTTCCCTCAATCTACTGTAGGAAAAAAGGGAGGAAAAATGTACACTGTAGCTAATAAGTCCTCACTTCAATCTGGCCAGATGTGTGGAACTTGAATGTTTCTTGATGAGCTGTCACTGCGCTGTTACTAATCATAATTTGTCAAAACAATTAGATATAAATAAAATGAAAAAAAACTTGCAAAAATTCCATTCTAAAAATCAGCTACATGATTGAACTTACAATCTAAAATAATTGCCACCTCTTGATACAATCTATGAATAAAGGCGGAGCAATCAAAACATCAGCATACTTTGTAATAACCATCCTCTTAATCTAATGCTTGAAGTGAAGTCTTCCTTGGGTGATCAGAGTCACATTTTACCACTTACCAAGACTAGTAAGTACTGTAGCTTCACAGCTGAGAAAATTCCCGAAGTTAAAAATAAGATGGGCTTTATATTGTGAAGACACAGCCACTCTTCACAACAACATTAACAAAGCAGAGAGAAACCTATGATGTAACACACATGCTGCAGTATATGAAGTACTTACAGCGGGATGGTATGTTCACACTACAGTTGTAGTGATGCCACAAAAATAATTTTTTTCCCCTCATTATGCAGCCAACCTGTATACTGAATAAGGCAGGCACCCTATGTAAAAAACAGTTTGTGATCATATATCCACACAAATGAAATACCAGAATTTAAGTTGCTCATAATCCACGTTTTGAGTGTTTAACTTTGCACCCTAAATCTTTTAATGGCATTAAATCTCCCTTTTTAGGGCATTTTCTTTTTTAAATGATTCCAATGTTCTATGTTAAGTGTAATCCCTCCCACCCCACCCACCAAAAAAATGCATCCGCAGGGTTTAGCACTATAGTACAGAAAACTACCTAATGGCCTTCTGTGGTCGGCTGAAGTAATAGAGGCAGATAGGATACTAGCACCATGTGTTAGAGCCAGTGGGTAGAAGGACCTCGCTCAATCTCTCCATCTCCTAAGCAACCCCCCATTGCTGCCCCCTTATAATGTCCTCAGAAGGGGTGATAGACTGCTGAGGCTATGTGTTTGTTAGGTCTGCTGCTGCTGCTCTGGCAACTCCCTAGTATTCCCAATAAGTGTGCTGCTACAGCAGAGGTGTGGGTCCGGAACTTTAGCATGCTCATGCAATTATTTGTGGCAAGTGCCTTGCATTTCTCAGGAAAAAGTTGGCAACAGCAGGGATATGCTACCTCAGCTAAATGGAATTTCATGGATTTAAAACAAAAAGTATTTATCATCTTGCATCAGGGCTTGCCTCTTGCTGAATTTCAAAAGCCTACTGCAAGTACTGCACACCCTCAATCTTTTATAATTGAAAGCATTAGCAACTTCTATGCTTAGATTGTCTGCCTGCTACCCCCATAATGAAAATTCTAAACACAGGAAATGTCAATGATATTCCTCTACGTCAAATATTTTGTCATCTTCATGCCAATAGATGACAAGATTTGGGTGACATCACCCCTAAACTTTTTCTGTTAAAATAAAATGTTTCTCCTTAGTAGATGCGACAAAACCCAAACTAAGTAAATGAATTATTTCCTTATGTTGCTTTATATCAGTCTATGTGGGCTCTGAGGAAGGCACCAGCTATTGAAATGTCACTCTTGAACACTGTCATAACCATCAGTGTTGATTATGACGGGATAACCAATTTCTTAATTTGATAACCTAACTTTGGTTGTTTTCCTTTTTCTATTATATCATACAACCTGCTTTTTGTTAACTTATTCCATAGTGAGAAGCTTAGCTGCTTCTCTCTCTACTAAATTACACACGTCTACAGATTGTTTACATTTTTGATTTAGGTATTTCATTTTCATTTATACTAAGATTGGAGTAAATTCACTTAATACAGTCAAGGTAGTTACCAACCTGGCTGATACAGGATCTTTTCTCAATCAGTACTGTAAATCTGTGTGTTCTGCTTATATTCTCCTGTGAAAGATTGCTTATAAATGCCAAGTCATATCTCTACTATGTAGCAATAGTTAAATTCCCATGCTAAAGAGGGTGGGCATTTTAAAATTAATTAATTAGGGCAGGGGTTGGCAACCTTTCAAAAGTGGTGTGCCGAGTCTTCATTTATTCACTCTAATTTAAGGTTTCGTGTGCCAGTAATACATTTTAACTTTTTTAGAAGGTCTCTTTCTATAAGTCTTTAATATATAACTAAACTATTGTATGTAAAGTAAATAAGGTTTTTAAAATGTTTAAGAAGCTGGCCAGGACCCAGGTAGTGTGAGTGCCACTGAAAATCAGCTCGCGTGCCATCTTTGGCACCCATGCCATAGGTTGCCTACCCCTGAATTAGGGCAAGATATACAACTGGAAATATGCAGACAAAAATGCAAAATAGCTTACCTTTTAACTATAATTTTTTTTAAAAGTACCTCCCTTTAAAAAATGTTCAGTGCTGCCACAATTTAAAGTTAGCATGTACTCAATCCTAACCTACTCTCATATATGAGAGTAAACAGTAAAACCACTTATACAACTTTGTCAATATTCAGTAAAGAAATTTAATCAAGGTCTACCTAACCAATGAGTAATCACTGTTGACTAATTTTCTATAACAAGTGAATCATGACTAAGTTTTAATATTTTTACATGTACAATGTGTTAAAATCACCACCATGATAAAGAAAAAAAATGCATCTATGCTGGTGGATCTACTTAAAAAGTTTTTATATCCTCCGCTCAGCATTCATGAAAATAACAATCAACATTTTAATAGTGGTTATATTTACCTAATATAAAAGTTATTTGTATATAGACTCTCCCTGCCAAAGATTTATCACTGTATTAGGAGCACTTGGGAGCCACATGCATAATCAGGCTACAAAGGTTTAATATATGGGCTTCAACTCAATTCTCCTGAGTATTGCTAAGCATCACAATCTCTGCTCTGGACCACTGCTCTGTAATGGAAGTGGAATGAAAGGACATGAGGAGAGAGATATTAACAGAAACCTCCACCTCAGAATTAATAAAAAGAAACTAAAGGGTTAATGTGTCCAATAACATACTGCTTGTTCATTCTGTGTCCACAGACTCCACATATCAGGTCAGTTCAACACGGGTGGCTACTGTGGTTTGTCCTCGTAGGTTCTGAGCTGTACAAATATAGTTGCCAGCATCAATGGTTTCGAAATCTTCAATGGCAATAACACTCTTGGAGATTCTTGTGGTATGCCCAATTCCTCTGTTGATCAGCCTCCAAGAATCTTGGATAATCACAGGCCTTTCATACTGTTTTAAAAACACCCACATAAGGAAATGATGATGTATAATTCTGCAAACGCTATTTAGCAACAGTATACTGTTAACAGTATTTCAGTTCAAAACCCAAAACAAATGCTCAGACATATGAGTCTAGTCTGAAAGTCAGATTAATTAAGTGAGGAAGCTGAGGGTGTTCGGCAGTCATTACAGCAATTTTCCTACAATAAAAGCTACAGGCAAGGTTGATCACTACCGTTGTATTCATGTTAGTTTTTCCATTTAGATATCCCTGTTTTAAATTCGCTTTGAGTTTAATCTTGTCCCCTCTTGAAGCCACAACCAAACTGCATGTTCTCCTTCTGCATTCATGCCTTCATTTTAAGTTTTAACACAGCCACTTGTACCCTCTTGGGCTAGATAAGGATAGGAAGACTTTCATTCTGAAATTCCCAGGTACGCAGGTTTGGACTATTTAGATGATCCAGTACATTTACAATTTTGGCCCTATCTAAACTAGGGAAACAGCCACGTTTATATTAGTCAGATTATGGTGGTGGCCCACTTATGTTAATGCTTTTTCCATGCCTGTGTGAACAGATACAATACCTATCTTAGAGAATCATGTTTCAGACTTGGTATCTACTAGGGTAAAAGCTTGGTTCCTTAATGTGGCTGTGGATTTTTTCTATCCACACAGGATAAAACTGTTACAGTATAGTTGGGCTGTCACCATTTTTGTAGTGTAGAGAGGACCCTTGTGTTAATTTTACAGCTGAAACAGTATTCATCAAGAACTTTCTAGACAGCACAGTATTATACTATCAAAGAGTTATTGTGGTGCCCTCCATCAAGCTGTTTCTCAAATATTCAAGCTAAAATGCAAGCAAGGATGTTTAGACAGCTGCCTGATCCTATGTGAGAGTTGGAAAGCCATTTGGCTGATTTGATGGGGGAAATGCTATCTTGAAAAATCAAAATGTTAAAGGACATTTTCTGTAGGCCAGTGTCCCCTGACTCTGAACCCAACCCCCACCATCCAATAAGATTAGACATGGCAGAAATTGACCCAAATGTTTGTGCGCCAAATTTGATTTAAAGAACTGAAAATACAAGTCTCAGGTAGCAAATTATTGGGGGGGGGGCGGGGGTGTTAAACGCAGAGAGATCCTGCTGTCGGATTACAATGTAAATGTCTATATGGCAACAGCTTTTTCTGTTTGCATCCACAATGCTGGGAAATAAAACTTTAACCATGTTGGCTTGTGCTCCATTAGCAACCAGGATGAACCTGGTAGGAATTGAAAATATTTTCAAGCTCTGCAGTATGTTTATGCCAAAAAGTAAAGAAAATTAAAATGAAACCCAAACATGTTTAAAGTGTATGCTTCTCTCTTCCATAAGAGTAAGGCACCTTTGGAAGGAAAGTAAGACATGTCATATAGATTAAGACTAGACAGTGTCTCATTCTAGTGTTAATTTAGTAGCCATTTACAAATGTCAAGATTATTTATACAGGACATCATATTCACCTTCAGATTAGTTTAATAGGAGAAAAATTGCTAAAAGGCAACTGTCATGGAGTGCAAAGACCAGTACATTATCCAAAGAGTCCAATCTGCATTTATGCACAGAAAAAAGAAGCCAGTGTCTAAGAAGTTGTCTACTCTAGTCAGTTATCCAGGCTATTCGCAACAAGTCAATCAAGCCAGTTATGAATTATTAGTTTAAGAGGCAGCATGTCACCTGTTAACTACTAACTGGCCGATTCTTACATCAGCAATAACATTGCAAAATGAATTATCTCAGCTGGCAAATACTGTAACTAGGGTTGGTAGAATTTGATTTTTAAAATAATTTCAGCAGATAGTAGTGATTGTTTATTTTTAAGCATTTTTTTTGTTTTTATCGATTTTAAATTGTGGGAATTTATGGAGTCAGACAATGAGGGGATCAAACATTGAATCTCAACACCTACTATCATTAAAAGAGTTAAAAGCTCTTTAACCATTAACAAGCAAACTGTCATCACATGTCAAAATACACAAAGTAAATATCCTTAAATCAATCTCTAATACGTTCTCAGCATTTCTTACTTTTCCTATCTGGGAGTGAGAGTGAGTGTGTGTAATCAACATTTACTGACAAAAATATAATGCTTCCAAGCCTACGTGAGAGTCTCTTCCTTAAGAACTACCTCCTACTCACTTGTCAGCAAAAATATTACATCCCTGAGAAATATAAATTGATAGAAGTTTTAAGAGTTGATGAGCATTTAACATTGCCCAAGTGCAAATTCCACAAATACAATTAAAAAAATTCAAGGAAAACACCAGATAAGCCAGCTATCATGCCTTGGTTGTTGGATTTGTATTAGAGCAACCTTAACTGAAATCCAATCAAGTTTTAGTTTGGAAGAATTTTCCAGTTATTTTATTAGCTATTTCTCAACCTGGACAGCTATCAATGTCGATATTATCCTCTCAGTACCCTTCCCCAGCCAGCCCCGTTCCTTCACATCTTCCACCCACTCACCTGCTCCTCCACATTCTGCCCCTTCTCCCTATTCAACTTTGTATTAAGATCAATATAGATCAGTACCTATTTATAAAAGATGCATGAGGCAGCAGTCATGGAGTTGTGAGAAGGTGGAAGAAATTAGGACTCTCAGAAGCAGCGTTGAGCCCCACTTCTTTTCCGTGGCCTCACAACCTCTCCGAACTCCCCTGATCTGAGTCCAATATGCCCTCTCTCTTAATAGCCTCTGTGCTTTGCAGAAACTGGGGCAGGCTGGTAGGAGGAGAGAACTAATGGAACTCAACAGTTCTGGTGGCTTTTTCTTGCAGAAAACACAGGGAATATCAAATAATGGGAAGAACACAAACTAGAAGATGCCCTAGCCCGGAAAACATTGGAAGTTGTAGGGACTGTGGTTCTCAAAAGAAGAAAGAACTCAAGGAAAACAATTCAAAAAGGTTGCACTTAAAATATTTCCTTTGCCAAAAGTTACTAAATATTTGACTAAGACAATATAATACATTGTTAACCCTGCACTGAGTGTAAAACTCAATGCAACCTAAATCATAGAGCTATTGAGAGACAGCCATAATATTCATTCTGCTTGGGCAGAAAACTGACAACAGGATTGTTCCCTTCCAGCTCCAGCTGTAACTGCTGTAAGCAAAACTGTTTGTTGCAGTAGATGGATGGATGCATGTTGACCACGACTACCTATATACAGCAAGAGTGATAAATTCATGTATTTGTCAATCTGCAAACTATACCTAGCACTGGAGCTGCTTATATTTAGGATATTTGCTTTGGAGACCTTTTATTTTTCCTTATAGAAGCTTAAATTCATCACATACTGATTGTGCCAGAGAGGCATCAGTATCATTTACAATTATGTACCAACTGCGTTTAACTCCTGGACCTCATGGCCAGGGTGGTAAGACCAGTGGAGGAAATTACCGCGAGAACATCCTGCCACCTGAAGTTCAAACCAAGGGCAGGTTTGCAAGTGTAAAGCTATTGTTGACTGTCAGTGTGGTACAGAAGGGGAAGAGTACTTACTGATAACATAAATAGCCTCCAATGCTAGGACTACAGAGATCAGAGTGAGTTTGTTGAATTGAACCTGGCAGTAAATGTCACAAACATGTAATAGGCTCCGTCTGAGAACCGCCACGATAACCAATGGCACAAAAGTTTCCAAATGGCCCTTTGATGGTAGCCCCTCATAGAAGCATTTGATATGGTCCAATACAACAGACCAAGAATAGCAAAGAACTCTCAATTCAACTATGCTTCACCAAATCTTAATTTTTCCCCAAAGGAGAATGACAACTGTCATCATCAAGAGAATTTCTTAAGCCAGGGACAAATCCACTTATTGTTTGAGAGAAGTTGGTGGCCTGGTAAGCGTTCACTGTTTCCCATCATACCTCACCCAGCTTGATTTTACTAGCCCAGGTACAGCTCTCAGGTTAGAGAGCATTTCTACAAGTAACTTCAGGCCCTTAGAGGGGAAAATGGGCTGAAAATCAGCCAGATAGTATGTTGCTGCCTCCTGATGTGACTTTGCTACCAGAGAGCTGGACAATGCACTCTAATCCACCTTGCCTTCCCCATCTAGAAAATACTGACTGGTATTTAAAATGTTGTATTATGAGAGTTGATTCTTATTAAGAAAAAATGCACCTCCAAGTTAGAATTGTATCTCTTACCTCTTCCCCTGGGTACTTCCAACTGAATTCTACTTCTATGTCTGGCTCCCCAAGGACGATACAGAGAACATTAACATCGTCACCACCTTCTGCTTTGTTGGATGATGCCACAATTGTTGTTGATGGTGGACCACTAGGAACTGAATGAAAGGTGTGGGTAGGAGGCAGGAAATAAATTTCCCAAATCAATAAAAACGTTAACAAAAAAACCCAAACACTATCTGTGGGCAAGTTTTGCTTTGATTTATCTTGGCTCTTCCACATTCTCTATTATCCTCTTTAGCTCCAATTGCTGTAGGAATTTATTATGCACCACAGGTTCCTATCCAGCCATAATAAAATGGTTTACCAGCATGCACCAAGTTTTTAAAACTTAATAGTATAAGCCTTATGCTTTCCTATATTAGGGTTTGGACTAGATGACCTCCTAAGGTCCCTTCCAACCCTGATATTCTATGATAAATTCTGGCAAGATGTTCTACAAACAGATTTAATTTGAAAAGTACATTTTTATTTTTAAAAAAATCAGACAATTTGAAAGATTCCATAATTACAATTAGGGCTTGGGTTTTTTTCAAATTCACATTTGAAATCTTGCCCCATAAGTAACTCCAGCAAGAGAAATGGGCTTGAACGTAAATCTATGGAAATCATTCATCTTACCTTCCACATACAGTAATTGATACTTGATGGAAATCTGAGGTGCTCCCCGTGATTCTGCTCTACAATAGACCACTCCTTTGTGGTCAGAGGTCGGGTGTGGATAGACAAAACCCTTCTTCACATCATAGATAATGTTAGTTCCATCTGTTTTGATTTCTTCTGCTGGAAACTCCCTGTGCAGAGTTACTTTTGCTGATGGGATGGTCACTCTGCAAGGGATTACTGCTGGTTTATCTGGGTTCAGGTAGACAATCTCAAAATAACTGGAAGTAGGTACAAAAAGCTCCCCTTTATCTATATAAGAAGGTAATGCAATATAATATTTAGCTAGGAATTTATTATATACATTTCATATCAGAAAAATATAAATATAAATGTAATTGGTCTTCTAATATATAAAAAATGAACACAAGGGAGGAGAAATTTACTAATGATTAAGTTCAGATTTTGCATTAGCAGTAATTTATTTCTATGTCCAAAATATCTGGCAACAATCATTTTAACATACTTTACAATTAATTAAATCTGTCACCATGGACTTGTTTTGTTAAAAAAAAGTGTGATACAGCATGGCCAGAAGGCAGCAGGAGAGTGATCTAGGATGAGGAGAAGCCTTATTCCCTGTAGATTAATTAAAAGCACCTGAAACCAATTAGAGCACCTGAAGCCAGTCACCTGATAAAATCCTCCTGCTTCAATCAGCCAGGTGAGGAGCTGGAGCAGAGAGCAGTTTGGAGGAGTGAAGCAGAGTGGATTGGTGGTGGAGCAGAGAGCAGTTCCGAGGAAAGCGGAGGAGAGTTTTGAGAAGTGCTGCGGTGGGCTAAGAATACCAAGATCTTAGGTAAAGGGACACCTGGCTTGTGCAGAGGGAAGGCAGGAAGCCCCACAAGCTGAAGGTCAGGAGAGGGAAGTAGCCCAGGGGAAAGAATCACTGGTACAAGTGGTTCACCTGCTATCCTAGGGCCCCTGGGCTGGGACCCGGAGTAGAGGGTGGGCCTGGGTCCCTCCCTCTCCACTCCCCTTCCCGGGGATACTAGTGGGATAGCTGTTACCCCAGTTCAGGGGCAAGAAATGGCACCCTGAAACCCCCCCACAAGAAGAGAAAGTGCGGGACCCATCATAGTAGTGCCGGCAATTTGCCACAAAAGTAAAAACATATCTGACTTGGACAAACTAATATGCAGTTTGGCTATAATCACTAAATTTAGGGGAAAAAAATGAATGTAGCCTTCTTTGCCTGTTTCATAAAATGGGGGAAAGGATTATATCTTCAAAAACAAAAAATAAATAAAGACCACCAACGATTTTGGGATCAGCTTTTGAAACAATGCAGACTTACACAAAAAAGTCCTAATGAGTTATCTGGCTCTACTTAAATTCATCCACCCTTTTTCAAAGGGGAAAGTAGAAAAACACCAGGAGTTTTATGATGACCTCTGACAGTATTTTATTTTGTATTGTGCTTGGGTACCAGAAGGAAGGTCCCTTGGAAACACCTAAGATTGTAGATACAGACCGTGAAATACTTTATTGTTTTTAAACTCTATGTAACTAAACAATTCAAACATTTTAGTGTTGTTAGGTCATCAAAAACAAGCAGTATTCTAATATGTTGACATATTGCTTATAAATGAAATTCTTAAACTCCTTAATATTTCCAGCCTGAACACTATGTTGTAAAGTGGCTTATCTGATTATTCCAACCTTTTGAAAAGAAAGAGAAGTCAGTGTTCCAAGGTTGTTTTGATAAATGGCTTCCATACAATCCCATGGCTCCAACTTATTTCTGAACCTTATTACAAACAACCTTATCTTAGTCATCTTATGCTGTAACACTGAAGCATTTGCCAGCTAAAAATGGTTTAGCTCTAATCAGGCTGCAAAGTTTGTTTTTATCATTCCTAATGTTTTCCATTAGGATAATAAATTAACCATTTGCTTTAATCATCAATAGTGTATTAGGTAATAATACTAGACTGTTATTTGACTTGCATAAAAAGTAGGGCTGTCAAGCGATTAAAAAAAATTAATCGCAATTAATTGCATTGTTAAACAATAATAGAATATCAGTTATTTAAATATTTTTGGATGTTTTCTACATTTTCAAATTGATTTCAATTACAACACAATACAAAAAGTGTACAGTGCTCACTTTATATTTATTTTTGATTACAAGTATTTGCACTGTAAAAAAAACAAAAGAAATAGGTGAATTGAAAAATACTAATACAAGTGCAATCTCTTTATCATGAAAGTTGAATTTACAAATGTAGAATTATGTACAAAAAAAACTGCATTCAAAAATAAAACTCTGTAAAATTGTAGAGCCTGCAAGTCCACTCAGTCCTACTTCTTGTTCAGCCAATCGCTCAGACAAACAAGTTCGTTTACATTTGCAGGAGATAATGCTGCCCGCTTCTTGTTTGCAATGTCACCTGAAAGTGAGAACAGGTGTCAAGGCTGAATCCCCACTCTGTCACCTCGAGTGCAGAAGGTGGGGGCCTGCAAGGATTCTAAAAATGAATACATGCCACACCAGGCTTGTATTAAACTCCCAAGGTTACAGCTTTTCTCTGACCTTGGCTTGGTAAATGTTGCCAGCACCCAAATACACACACACACACACACACACCCACCCACCCCTTGGGCCCAGGAAGGAGTACTTAGGAATTCCTCCCTGTGGAGTACCCTCAAGCTCTTTCATCCCTCTCCAGGGAAGAGCTGAGAAAGAAAACAAAGGAAATTAGCTGTTGCCACCAGCTAATCAAACAGCATATGCACAAACCTCTTAGGACACCAAAAATCCAATCCTGTTCTTAAAAAAGGGTAAATTTTATTAAAAATAAAAAGAAAGAAAATACATCTGGAACTTAGGCTTTTGCTAGATTTTAAAAGAGCAATTCCAAAAATCTAGCAAAAGGTTACAAGCAAACAAAAAGCATCTGGGGTTAGCACAGAGGAGATCCACAAGCCAAAATAAAAAATAAACCTGATTGTGTCTAACTAAACATTCCTTATCCAAATAATTTCTTCTAGGTATGGAAGATGAATTTTCATACCTGGTTCAAGCCTTACACAGCATTGCTGCTCCGTGTCTCCTTCTCCAGAGAAAAACAGACAAAGGGAAAGTTTCTTTCCCAAATTTAAAAGTTCTAGCCTTCCCATTGGATCTTTTGGTCAGGTATCCACTCCTCTTCTTTTACCTGTGGGCTTGTTAATCCTTTACAGGTAAAGCAAGGAGAGAACAGACACCAAGAGGGATTTTACAGCTAACTGGCTGGCTGAACATTCATAAACAGGGGCTACACTCCCCCCCCCTTCATTTATTACACACCCCCAAATCACAGACAGTGCTGGCCAGCCTGGTTCAGGTTGGGTCCACACCAGCTGGGATTTCTTCCTGGAGGTTTAGGAAATAGAGTTCATAAGATTCATGCACCTCTAATTTTACTAATAATGACATGAACTAAACAGTACTTTTTACATTTCAAGGACTACATTGACTTAAAATGCAGGGACATTTTTACCTTCCTGATTCTGGGAAACCTTCCCGGGAGGGTGCATCAGCCACTTTGTTAGAGGCTCCTGAAATTTACTGTATTTTAAAATCAAAGTCTAGGAGAGCTAAACTCCACTGAAGTTTTTTGTTAGTCTCTTTGACTGTGTGAAGCCACTTCAGGGCAGCATGGTCAGTCTGCAGGTGGAACCGCCGTCCCCAAATGCATGGGCGTAACTTCTCCTGAGCATACCCAATGGTGTAACATTCTTTTTCAGAGACTGACCAGTGGCTCTCTCTCTCAGAAAGTTTTTTGCTGAGAAACACAACAGGATGGAATTGTTGATCTGGTCCTTCCTGCATTGAAACTGCTCCTACACCACGCTCGGATGCATCTGTGGTTACGACAAACAGTTGGTCGAAGTTCGGAGCCCTCAATACAGTGTAAGAGGTAAGGGCCACCTTAAGCTGGTTAAAGGCTGCCTGACACTTCTCAGTCCACTGAATGGCATTTGGCTGTTTTTTCCTGGTCAAGTGCCCACTCTTTCTTTTACCTGTGGGCTTGTTAACGCTTTACAGGTAAAGCAAGCAGAGAATAGACACCAAGAGGGATTTTACAGCTGGCTGGTTGTTCATAAATGGGGACTTACCCGCCCCCCTTCATTTATCACAACAGGCATTCTCATGGCACTGTTGTAGCTGGCATCGGAAGATATTTACATGCCAGATGCGCTAAAGATTCACATGTCCCTTCATGCTTCAACTGTCATTCCAGAGGACATGTGTCCGTGCTGATGATGGGTTCTGCTCGATAATAATCCAAAGCAGTGTGAACCAACGCATGTTCATTTTCATTATCTGAGTCAGATGCCACCAGCAGAAGGTTGATTTTCTTTTTTGGTGGTTCAGGTTCTGTAGTTTCCGCATCGGAGTGTTGCTCTTTTAAGACTTCTGAAAGCATGCTTCACACCTCCTCCCTCTCAGATTTTGGAAGACACTTCAGATTCCTAAACCTAGGGTCAAGTGCTGTAGCTATCTTTAGAAATCTCACATTGGTACCTTCTTTGTGTTTTGTCAAATCTGCAGTGAAAGTGTTCTTAAAATGAACATGTTCTGGGTCATCATCCAAGACTGCTACAATATGAAATATATGGCAGAAATCAGGTAAAACAGAGCAGGGGACATACAATTCTCCCCCAAGGCGTTCAGTCACAAATTTAATTAACACTTTTTTTTCTTTAAACAAGGCATCAGCATGGAAGCATGTCCTCTGGAATGGTGGCCGAAGCATGAAGGGACATATGAATTTTTAGAATATATGGCACGTAAATACAGGAGACCGCCGCTAGAACGCGCGTCACCATAGCGTGAATTCGGTATTAGTGCCGGGGTGACCATGGATCCCAAAATAAATTGTTTACATTGGGATCCATGGTAACACCCCTTCCCCCCCCCCCCCGCAACAACGTGGTCCCCGCGTTAACGCGGTACCGTACATGGCTCCCAAACCCCGCATTCTAGCAGGGTGCGGTGTACCTTGCAATACTGGCTACAAAAGTGTGATGCAAATGCCTGTTCTCACTTTCTGGTGACACTTTAAATAAGAAGAGGATAGTATTATCTCCTGTAAATGTAAACAAACTTGCTTGTCTTAGCAATTGGCTGAACAAGAAGGAGGACTGAGTGGACTTATAGGTTCTGAAGTTTTACATGGTTTTGTTTTTGAGTGCAGTTATGTAACAAAAAAAATGACATTTGTAACTTACTTTCACAACAAAGATTGTAGTATTTGTATGAGCTGAATTGAAAAATAACTATTTCTTTTATCATTTTTAAAGTGCAAATATTTGTAATCAAAAATATACACTTTGATTTCAATTACAACCCAGAATACAACATATGTGAAAATGTAGAAAAATATCCAAAATATTTAATACTTTTCAACTGATATTCTATTGTTTAACAGTTCCAGTAAAACTCCGATTACCTGAGATTAGTTTTTTTTAATCGCAATTAGTTTTTTGAGTTAATCACACGAGTTAACTGCGATTAATCAACAGCCCTAATAAAACCTAGTAATATCTAAGTACTAGGGCAGCAGTTAACGTCAAGCTTTGTGGGCTAGTACATATATTTATAGTAGCAGCTCTACATCTTATAAGGCTAATGTCTGAGATGCAAAAAATGTGCGTGAAATCCTGACTTCAACAGGGCCAGGATTCCACCCTGGGAATGTAATATGCATGGGGGGAAAGCATACTGGCATTAGAATGTCATGAGAAGATGCATCTTAACATGTTACTTTATTTTCTCCCACAGAAGTTTTTTCAGAAGGAAATAAAACAAGAGGGATGGACTCCTGCATTGTTTAAGTTTTATTGCAGATTCTAAAATTAGAATATTATATCCACTTTCTGCTTCCCTAGACATGGTTTTGGGTATGTATTTAGAGTAAAGCACAGGGAAGTAGACACGCAAATCACATTATTGTTAATTATTTGCTTAATTTCCTGTTTACTTCACCAGTAATATATCCCTCGGTATCCACTAGGGAACAATGTCTGGATATAGATCATGAAATGGATATGGATAGGAAAATGGAAATGAATATGCTAATCATGCCTCATGGACAGACAAGCCAGGCATTTCAGTTTATAAACCAAATGAATCCATTACCTGTGAAAAAGATGTACGTTGAGCCAGTTTTAGACTCGTCCTTCTTGCAGCTATAGTCATTACACAGAAGAAGCCAGCAGCTATATTCACCAGTATCTGCTGCAGTAGAATTTGCAAGGATCAGCTGACCATATCTGTCAAGCTGCTTAATGCTAGAGAGAATAGACAAAAACACAGCCAAGCACACACACATTTCTTTGTACATTTTCTCACTTTATTTCCATTTGTTTTTGATTTCTTCTTTTTCATTCTGTAATTGGCTATTTACTACATCCTTCCCCTAACAGGGGCATCACAAACCCCTGATCCTGCAAATACTTGTACAAAATGAGTAGTCCCATTGCATTCAAGGGTGGAGGATGAGGCTATAACATGTCAGCAAACACATGGTGAAGAACTGGCAAAGCTGTGTTTGTTATATGTTTTATTATTATTGTTGGTTTTAGTTTTAAGTTAAGGTTAGAGTGAGGAATGGGGAAGTGAGGAAAGGAGTGGGAAACAGATGTTTGAGAATGCCATTTGGGATCAAACCTGAAGCAAAAGAATATCAACAATGCCAGCAAGACATACTAACAGGACTAGCAGGGATCAGAGTGGTATCTGAGGATATTCTGGTATATGGATGCTGGGACACATGGCAGAAACTGTGGCAGATCATAACTATAAGCATAACCTCATCTGTCTACTAGAAAAAGCCAGGAAAATAAACCTAAAATGAAATACAAATAAGATGGCATTGTGACTGACTGCAGTACCAGACATGGGTCACTTGCTGACCTCCCAAGGGCTACAACCTGGCCCCCTAATTCAGCAGATGAAGATATAATCAATTCAGAGACTATTAGGATTTGTAAGCTATCTGACAAAATGTCTTCCAAGCATCTCAGATGTGTGTGAACTCCTGTGGTGACTACTGGACAAAGATGCAGCCTGGATATGGATACTTCAACATGATGCAGCCGTCACATGTGCCAAAAGAGTTAGAGACGGACTATCCCATCCTGAAATACCACTATGTGAACAAAGACAACCATACAATGTGATGCCAGTGAGACGGTGCATGGGGCATCACTCCTACAAAAGTGACACATTTGCATCAAGATTACTATCACCAATGGACCAAAGACAAGCTCAAATGGAAAAGGAATGTCTTGCAACAATTTCACATGAAAATTTCATCCAGTATGTTCAAAGTTGGGACACCATTGGAGTAGAAAATGACAATAAATCACTAGACAGCATTATTAAAAAAGCTACTGCTTGTGATTCCAAAACAGTTTCAGCACATACTTCTGAAAGTCTACAGAACCCTACAAGAAAGGGACTAAGATGTGCAAAGCTGAGTTCTTAACTAGAGCAGTCTTGCAGCATGAAAATATGGCCACTAAACAAGAATGAGATACTCAATCTAATAGAAACACAGAAAGACATAACTGACTTGGTTGAAGCTTTCTGTGTCAGTTTCAAGGCAGGAAATGGACAGAGCCTGTGAACAAACCAAACTACACAAGACAAAGGTTTACAAGTGCTCACGTCCATCATTCTGCCAGGATGGCCAAACACCAGGGGAGAAAGAAGATCCATCTTCTTCTCAAAAATACTGGAACTATTGAGATCAGATGAGCATCCAAGACAGTTTCCAATATAAAGGCAGTGAAATCCTAATACCTAGATCACAGAGAACAGAAACTCTTTCAAGAATACAACAGAACCATTCTGGATAGAAGTCTGAATCCAGAAACCCAGAGATGCTGTATAATGGACAACATGACCAAGGATTTCAGAGACCTGGTGAGCTGTTTTGATACACGTGGGGCAATGCAGGCCAATCAGCAAAAAGAGACAATACACAGCATCCCCAACAGCCCTTGAAGCAAATTAGGAATGGACTTTTTCCCACCATGAACTACAAAAACTACCTCATTATTGTAGACCACTGTTGGGAACTAGATGAACTGTCAGACTATTGCAGTGCCTATCATGTACACAGCCGTGAAGGAATTCAGCGGGCGTGGCATCACAAACTGTGTCGCTTCAGACAAACCAAATCAGCAATTAACATTGCTAAGACTATTTTAAAGAAAGCTGCAAAATGCAAAGAAAATAGGACAAGCCATTTTTGAAAAGGAAAAACACTCCCATGGAAGGCCTTAATAACAGCTGGTACAATGCTTGATGTGGATGAGTGCCAAGAACTTTCCGACTGCCAACTGTCAAAGGGGTTACAGGAATATCCTGATTCTATTGTGTACATTCTGGTTCAAAGAATGTCATGTGAGGTCTCAAATGAAAGCCAGGGTCACAGTGGTTATTAGTATCACTGAGAGACATATGTGCAGATACTATGTAAGGAGTGAGTGTGTGTGTAAACCCTGTAACATATATAACAACCTGTAATATAACCTGCAACATTTATTTATTTTCTCTCTCTCTAATAAACACACACCCCCACACACAGAAAATATGTTCTTAGAGACTGTATCAAGATATAAGGCACAAGGTGAGAAACAGGTTTTCTGTCAGACAAAAGATGTTTATTCATCTACCTGAGTACATGTAAATTCAGTATTGTGTCATTCACAGTGGTTCACCTATCACCAGTCTGACTGAATGCAAATTAAGGATTGTGAGAACTTCAGAGAAAAAAATCTAACAGAAAGAGAAAAGGAGCGGCAGAATGAGGGAACCTTATCTGGTGGGTGCTCTTTAGGGGTTCGGTTGACTATATTTGGAGGTCAGAGAAGACACCTAGGCACCTTTCACTGAGGATGCAAGAGGACTGCGATTTTGCTTCATGAGAAAGGGGTCTCAATGCTGGTTGAAGATGATGAAGAGAACTTTGGGTGAGAGAAAAACTTCTATAGACAGGACATTAACCTGTTAGTTAAAATCAAGACAGGCCTTCTAGAGACTAAACTTGTTTTATTTGTTTGGTTCCAATATTTTTATTCACTGTCACTTGAATTTCTATTCTTCAATAATAGATGCATTTGTAGTTAAAACAAGAATAAGTTTAATTGCTGTGGGGGTCCTGAAGCACACCTTAAAAGCTGGTGTGTTCTGTTCCTTGGGGCACAGCACAGCTAGTAATCCTGTGAGTATTCAGTAGAACAGGGGCTAGACACTACAGAGAATGCTCCAAGTATCTGGGGATTGATGTGTGCCTATTGATACCTACACAGAGAGAGCCAGGCCTCCAGACGTTTGGAAAGTGGTGCTTGAGTTGCCAGAGGCTGGTGGTTTCAAGCAGCTTATCCACAGCAGGCACAGACTACTTCACGCTAAGGGGAGGTAGTGGTATGGCACCTCACCACCCGGGTACCCCCTGGAGTGAAGAAGGGTGAGATCTGATCAGCAGGATATGGAAGGAACACAGGTCAATAGATATCAGAACTCACTCTCGAAACACCATACTACCAATAGAACCAAGTGCAAGACAGTTTCCGGTCATCACAAGACAACTCAGGTTTGCACCAACATCAAAACACCTGCAAAGTATACACAATGTACAATACTAAGACATGAAGGAACAATCCTCCCAAAATAAGAAGGAAATTCCTTAGCTGCCAAGCAAATTAAAAGGGCTGGTCCACACTAGGGGGCGGGATTGATCTAAGATACGCAACTTCAGCTACATGAATAACGTAGCTGAAGTCGAATATGAGATCGATTTTTTTAAAGTACTTACCGCGGTCCACGCGGCAGGAGGCAGGCTCCCCCGTCGACTCCGCTTACTCCTTGCGCGGAGCTGGAGTTCCGGTGTCGACGGGGAGCGCTTCTGGGATCGATTTATCGCATCTAGACGAGACACGATAAATCAATCCCAGAACATCGATCGCTACCCGCCGAATCGGGCGGGTAGCGTGGATGTAGCCTTAGTCCATTAAAAAAAGAGAGTTGTTAAGTGTGATGATATAGATTTTAGTGGAAGTATATTAACATGTTAACTAAGTAAGCAGGTAATGGTATTTGTGACACTGAATCCCATATTCTTCATAGTATTATTATTATATATGATAATGGCATAACTATGATGTATTTTATGCAAGATAGGTCATGTGAATCATAACCACTGAAAAGGTTATGATTCACTGAATATGATTATCCTATCTGTATGTATCATTTTTGTATCTGAAGTAGGAATATTGTCTATGCATCTATTACAAATGTGCTTACACCTAGGGAACGCCCTCTTGGCAGAATGCAGTCTAGATGGCTGGACGATGTCCACCGGGTTGCCTTCCTGAAGACTCTCCGAGTCATGGGGAAGCTATTTATCATAACACTGCCAAGAGATTCCACACAAGGAAGGTGAGGATAATTTCTGTGGAAAGGGATTGCACGATGCGTCCTGTTCAATCCCTGCATTCTATTTGGTTGCTCAAGACACCAGTAGTCACTGCTGAAAGTCTGGTGTTTTGTGAAAAAGTGGGATTTCAAAACAGAAAAGTTATTTTTGTTAATTATTTGTGGTCTGGTGCAATCATTAGCTGCACTTGTACTTAGAGCCCTTAATATCTGTCTGCTTTCATAATAATTAACAGCAAAAGTACTGTGATTGTCTCATGATTTTATGGGGCACAATTCATTACTTCTAAATGCTTCGGGCTGGCAATAGTGCAGTGATAAGCTACCAAAAGGTGGCAAAAGAAAACAAATATGTTTTAAGTGACACAATTGAAAAGTAGTACAGAGTTACTGTTAACATCCAATGAACTAACACCTCAGATACACAAAGCCAAGTTATGATTGTTATTCTGATTGAAAGTAAACTCCCCATGGCACACCAGGCCTTCCTGTGTGTGATTTTATATATAAATATACACACACATACATATATGTGCTGGGGGGAGGTGTTAAATTATGTCGCTAGTTTTGAATTCTTTCATTTTCTTAGGACACATCTACACTACAGCTGATACAGTGGCACAGCTGCAGCGTTGTAATAGAGACACTTTCTACATCAACAGAAGGGGTTTTTCCACTGATGTGGTTAGTCCAGGTCTCCAAGATGCAGTAGCTAGGTTGAGAAGAATTCTTCTGTCGACCTAGCTGCATCTATAACAGGGATTATGTCTACATAACTACACCACTCAGGGTGCAAAATTTTTCACAGCCCTGAGAAACATAGCTAGGTTGACCTAATTTTTAAGTGTAGACCAGGCCTGAATTAAATTCTTTGCATTAAGCCATTGTCAGACACTATACATTTCTGTTGTAGTTAGAGATGTAGTGAAAAACTGATTACAGTTTGTGATTACATAAACATATGAACTGTAAGATATTCAATACTAAACATTTACAGTACAGAGAAGCAATTATGCCAGAGGAACTTTACCTCTGCCAGTTAATGCAGACTGCCAAATACAGCTGGAAATCCCAGCCGATCAAAAGAAATAAGGTCAATGTTAATTAATTCATGATACAATGTGTTCTATTTAATCGCCTACAAGCCATCCAGTAATCAATGGAAATTTCCTGGTGAGATGGCTAACATTAGACATGTAATCATAAAATCTGATTTTATCTGCAATATGATTCTAGGATTCTATGATTAAAGCTTTGAGACTTGTAACATTACTATCAAACAGCAGTGGAATAAATAGGGTTTTTTATTAAATAAACTAAACTAAAATATAACTGATTAGAGTTCATAGGACAATCTTTATGTGCTGTCTTCACTTGCATAGATTTTAGAGTTGTGAAAGTCTGAATCAGGATTCAAATATTTGCTATATTCCACACCATATGAGCTAGAAGCGACAAAGAGTTCTGTGGCACCTTATAGACTAACAGACATATTGGAGCATAAGCTTTCGTGGGTGAATATCCACTTGTTCAGATGCAAGAAGAAGTGGGTATTCACCCACGAAAGCTTATGCTCCGATACATCTGTTAGTCTATAAGGTGCCACAGAACTCTTTGTCGCCTCTACAGATCCAGACTAACACGGCTACCCCTCTGACATATGAGCTAAATGCTTTTTATTCAAAATATTCAGGACAGTTTAAAGTAAAGTGACTAAGCTAGTTCAATAAGCTGATTCCATAAATTCACCTTATTAAAATCAAGTAATCATTTTAGTTATGGTGATCTGTGAACGTCATACACCAAATTTTCAAAACTGCCTCTAAATTTCCATGTGCATGTTTTACTCCTGAGGGAATTGTACACCAAAAAAATAAAAATTATGTGCACAATATTTTAAAATTCTGCAAATTGTATTTGTCAGTAAATAAATGTGGAGCCACCAGCATGGTAGTGGGGAGCACAAGCCCCTGGCTGCATGGAGATCACCCTGCAGGGCCCCCTTCCCACCCCCCTCTTCCAGGATAGAGACTTGGTGGTGAGGCTGCACCAGACCCTGACACAGGACAAGGGCTGCTCCAGAAACATCCTGGGGCCCTGCTCCTCTGCGCCACGCATATCAGGTGTGGGGGTTCTGTGTGGAGCAATCTGGGTGCAAGCGGCTCAGTGGGGGGTCCAGGTGCAGAGGGGATCTGGATGCCCAGGGGCTCATTGGGGGGTTCCGAGGCAATGGGACTCTACAGGGGGGTCTAGGTGAAGGTGGTTGGAGCTCAGCAGGGGGAATCTGGGTGTGGGGGGGAAGGTGCTCAGCAGGAGGGGGTCTGGGGGGCTCATCACAGGGTTCTGGTTGCTGGGGTTCAGATGCAGCTGATTGGGGTTCAGTGGGATGGGGGTCAAGGTGCAGGGGGATGGGGCTTGTCAGGGTGGGGGGTTTGATGGGCCTGCTTAAGGGGGAGCCCCAGCTGCTGCTGCTCCTGCTAAGGGAACAGCGCATGCTGGGCTCCTGCTCCCCCACCCCAATTTTTCTATCCCCTTCTCTTCCCTATCCCATCCCCCTTTCTTTCCCCACTGTCCCTTGCCCCCTCCTCTCCCTCCCATATCCCCTTTCCCTATCCCACCCTTCTTCCTTCCCCTACCCCCGCCTCCTTTTACTATGCCCCACTGCAGGCATTCACTGTTGTACAGAAAGTTGGAAGGCTCTCGGCACACAGGAGAGCAAGACTGGCACTAGAACCCAGGAGGCGGCTTCCATATTCACAGTCAGTGAAGGGAGAAGCAGCCTCCTTCAAGCGGGCAGCTCTGTGCTGGCAGAAATGAGGGGGGGGGGATGAAGGGTGGCAGTGGCATGTGACTCTGTTAGCCCCACCATGCCTGTTGTGGGGGGGGGGCATGCCACCCCAAACTACAACCACAGGCATCCCCAACACACACACGCACATCCCAGTGCAACTTTCTTTTGCTTCTCCACCATTTTCTGTGGAGAACCAAAGAAATTCAGGGGGGGGGGGGCACATAAATCTCATGCACGTGCAGTGGCGCACCATTCCCCCAGGAGTAATGTTTTAGACACCTGCAACACAAATTTGATCATGCAGATTAGGTAGAAACCAGGAAACAGTCAGTGAGTCATTCTCCTCTCAGTGCAAACAGATAGTTAACATTAATGCAAGCACATTGGGAGAAGAATATACACACACCACTCTTGCTATTTAGTGCAGGCAATAAGTTCCAGCGTTCAAACTCCAGAGCATCTGAAGTGGGGATGGAATTTAACATGAACATGAACGTGTGCAACTCCCAGTTAAACTAGGGGGAGTTTGTGGCTGCTTAGAGCAGGGCTGTATTTTACTCTCTGTGTTTTTCTTCCAGGCCAATCAAAAACACCCCGACACAATAAAAATGTGTAAGGTTTCTTTTCAATAGCTAGGATTTTACCATGTGCAGGGTCACAACGTAGAGATGAAGAGTACCTCGTCAGCGCTGCTTATAGTGGTTGTTTGGGTTGCTCCGCCATACTGGTGGTTTGGATTACAAGAAAAAGAATCAGCAGTATTTCCCAGTGGTGAGGGGAGTCTGGAAAGCTCTGTTCCCAACTCTGCCACTGCCACAATGTGACCCTGGGCAAGTCATTTAGGGTGGGAGTTCCAAAGGGAATAGGTACCTAACGCTCTCTGATTTTCAATGGGAATTGAGTGCCTAATTCCTCTGATTGCTTTTGAAAATCTCCCTCTAACCAATCTAGAACATAGCAACAACTAATGATGCTTACCCAACTTTGAAAAGAGCTTAGAGACATAAAGCTTAAGGCCAGAAGCGACCACCAGATCATCTAGTCTGACCATCACAGGCAACCATCAGTACCCAGCACCTGCACACTAAACCCAACAACCAAAATTATACCAAAGTATTACAGCCTACAGAAGACTAAGCTATTATGTGCCAGAGGCAGAGAATAGAAGGGCCCGAGCTGCACCACGGCCAAAGGCAAAACCTCTTACCCCACACCACCCCCAGGTCACTGCCAATCTTACTGGGGGAAGCTCCTTCCCAACTCCACATATGGCAATCAGTTGAGCAAGAACCAGTCAGCCAAGCACCAGAGAGAGAGAGATGCTCTGTGACATATCAGAGCCCTGGCTTATCCCATCCAATGTCTCATTTCTAGCTGTGGCCATCTCTGATGCTTCAGAGGAAGGAAACCCAATACTAAAAAAACAAAAAACAAAAATAAACCCACCCCAGAATACATTTGGAGGAGGTGAAGGGATGAAATCCCTTTCTGACCCCTCCCGGTGACCAGCTGAAGCCCTGAAGCATGAGATTTAGAAACATACTACATAGCTCTCAAGATCCTGAGATGAAAAGTGCTATAAAATATGTAATACTATGGCTATTGTTATTAACAGATCCATGGGAAGGGAGGGGGAAAAAAAAGGGCAAAGACAAGCACAGAGCAGCACTTCTGCTGGTTAGGGGAAACGAAACAAAACGCAGACTTTAGTAGGAGCATGAGCAGGCCTGAAATCAACTGGAGTTTTGCACGGATTTCAGTGGGAGTGAGATCAGCTCCTACATTTTTTATTAGGCCATTTATAAGAACATGTATCCTCTTGAATGCTATAAGGCAGGGGTGGCCAACCTGTGGCTCTTCAGAAGTGAATACGCAGCTCCTTGTATAGGCACCAACTCTGGGACTGGAGCTACAGGCACCAACTTTCCAATGTGCCAGGAGGTGCTCACTGCTCAACCCCTGGCCCTGCCCTCACTCCACCCCTTCCCACCCCCTCTCCTGAGTCTACTGTGCCCCGCCCCCTCTTCCCCACAGCCTCCTGCATGCCACAGAACAGCTGATCGGGAAGTGCCGGGAGGGAGAGGGAGGCTCTGATTGGTGGGGCTGCTGGCGTATTACTGTGGCTCTTTGGCAATGTACATTAGTAAATTCTGGCTCTCTCTCAGGCTCGGGTTGGCCTCCCCTGCTATAAGGGTATGTGTACACAGCATTGCGGAGCAAGCCTCTCAGCCCTGATCGGCAGACTCAGGCAAGGGGGCTTGCACTAGTGGTCTAAAAATAGCTGTATAGACAGTGCTTTGAAGTTGCAGCTCTGGCAGGAGCCTATGCCTAGGCTCCAGCCAGAGCTGCAACTTCAAAGTGCTGCCTATACAGCTATTTTCAGAGCGCTCCCCAGTCTGTCATCTCCGGCTGGGAGGCTCACTCCAAAATGCTGTGTAGACGTACCCGTGATGTTAAATCACGGCCAGTGTGGCACTGAAGAGGCTGTCTTGTCCACAACTGGACTGGAAGTTGGTGACCACAGGACACCCAAGACTGCATGGACATTTAAAGCCAGAAAGACAGATTCTACCTTTTATCAGAGCTCCACGCTCGAGGGCAGCTAGGAGGGCATCAGAGAGCTAGTTATAGCTGGTCTGTGCTGGCTCCAACATAAATTAGAGCAGGCTTAGGTGCCTAAGGGAGACTTTGCCTGTAAAGTTCTGTCACATACACCTGCCCCACCTCTTACTTTCACCAACACCATAGCTGTGGCTCTACATTTAAATTCAGTATTTTCCTCCTGCCCTTTAAACACTGAAGCATGTACCATAAAACACTGTATGTGAAGTGTTGTATAGAATTTAGTTTTATTCAGATCCGACAAATGGAAGAATCCATACATAAAGGAATGTAATGGCAGTTCTGTTTCCATGATACAGTCGCCCCACATTGCACCGGAGCATCTGTTTTGCATTAGAGGGACTGGCAAGTTAAAAATCATGGTTTTAAAAAGAAATTGTCCAGAGCTGTCACAAGTTACTTTGGATTTGAAATATTCAGTTTTAATAATCTAATTTGATTTTCAATACTTTGTTAATACTAATCAATACTAATTTGCTGGAGGGGGAAGGGAAATCTTGGACATTAGAAATTAACTAGTCAGTTTCACTTGTGTTTATAGTCAAATTCTAGTTTTTCATTTTCAGGTTCTCAGTTGTGCCATGCTGGAATATTTGGGTCACAAATGCTTAAAAGGGGAATGTTTCTTTGTTAAAAATATGTACAATGGAATTTTAAAAGAAATAATGGAAATATTTAAATAGATTATTTTAAACTATAAGACATTTATAATTAAATATCTGAGGGTAAATATGACTTGAAAGTGTCCCTTTACAGTCGGTTGGTTTTTTTGGTTGGTTGGTTTTTGCTTTAAGGATTTTACATAAGGTGTGTATCTATACTAAAATACCCATAAAGAAGAAACATTATCAAGAATGAGGTGTCAAAATATACCTGTTGTAAAATAAGATATTGAAAAGTAGCACCCCCAATTACTAGGAGCACCTTAAACAAATCATTAGTCAATAGCAAGACATGTAATGAGTTCTGTTATTCACACAACACTAACTAAACTCCTAAAGTCCTATCCTAGCAAGCATTCACATCAGCGTAAAACCTGAAAAAGTGCTGCTGTTATTGTTGTGCCTACGTTTTGCTCAGGAATTTGGAAGGGATATCTCCCACGAACTTACAGACAACAATTCTCCCTCTCTCTTTTTTCCTCATTGAAGAATTTTACAAATGTTAGTAGTTGTGGAAATATTCAAGACTGTGAAAGTGTCTAGTTTCCAAATGTGCAAAAAAAAAAAAAACAAAAAAAAAAAACACCAATCACCTCCATCTCATCATAACAGAAATGTTCTCATTACACTGTATTTACAAAGCCTGAAATACATCTATAAATTATGACAATTTTCTTCTTATAATAATATCCTTCTTATAAATCACCTTTGTCTTTTAAAATATTATCCAGGCTGCAGTCTTCTCCTTATCATGTTGGTGGGTTGAATACCTGATAAGAATAGAGTGGAGCCAAAATGTCTGGCTCTTATGCCCACACCCCTCACTTTTGTATTTTCATGAATTTGCATGTCATCCTTGCTCAGGGGCCATGCTAATCTTCTCTATATCATTCCAATTTTAGTACATCTGTGGGTGGGTACACAGTTTAGTATGTGATTGCCAAATTTAAACTACCACAAAATCACATGGCTTCCCTCCTCCCAAGGAACTCCTTATCGTATACAAAAAGGAAATAGAACTCATCATCTTCAAAGAGAGAGCTCTCCCCCAAGAACTCCCATGTTAACACACCCTCTTGGCATCACATCAGGTATTACAATAATATCCTCAAGACCCAAAAAGGTTTCAGTTGCTGCCAGTGACTTTGTTTCTATAAACTCAATTCTGGACGGGGCTGACTGCCCTCAAGTCTTTTTGTAGCTACTGGAAGTTGAGGGTATCAGTACCTTAAGATTCAGGCTCCCTCCAAGAGCAATTTTCAGTTTTATTTTTCAGACTCTTATTTTTATAGTTTTCCAGCACACCTGTTTGAACTACTCCCCAAAGACCCATTGTTTCTGCATAGAATTCTGTTTCACAGAATGTTTTTGCCAACTTTAGTGCTTTACTAAGATACATATCTGGGTACCTCACAATCTTTTTAAATGCATTTTAGCCTCAACTGCCCTGTGTAGTCAGAAAGTCAAGACTTAGGAGAACCTATGGCACTTTTCACAAGAATAAAGGTATTAAACCTGGTGTCTTGGTAAAATTCCAGTGCTGTCTGTCCATCCATGCACATATATAGCTCTCATCACCATAATATGAGTGCCCCACAGCACTCTGAAGTAGGGATGTATTATCCCCATTTTACAGTTGGAGAACTGAGGCACAGGGTACATTAAGTGACTTGGCCACACACAAAGTCTGTGGCTGAGGCAGGACTTGAACATACATCTCAAGCTCCAGTCCAGACCCTAACCACTAGGCCATCCTTACTTTCTTAAGAGAGGGAGTGGGCAAACAAATTCCCTCCACTGGGTCAATAAACTATAGTAATCTTAATTTCAGTTCTATAGTGTTGTTCAGTTTTGTACTGTAGTTTTACAAAGCTTGTGTTGTTCACCCCCAATGTGGCTAGATTTCATTGGTGGCTAAAGTGATCTGACTGCTTTAGTATCCTCCATTAAAAAAAAGGTATTACCAATATACAGTAAGTTTTTGTTAGGTGATACATTTTACTGGATTTAAGTCGTAACAAACAAATTGCTATGACAAAAAAAAAAACCAAACTATTCACTATCAGAGTTATAAGATACCAGGGGACATTGAATTAAGGCCTCTCTCTCTGTGTGGATTAAAGAACAGCAAGGGCAATTACTAGCTAAAAGTATTGCTTAGATAGTTTTAAAAATCCCATATCTGTCAATGTTTACAACATAGTGTATCTTGCTTATATTTCTGCATTTGAGTCAAAGAGAAAGTGATGCTTTCCATTAACCAACAAATCAGTCACAGTGACTTCCCCTTGCAAAATTGCAGGGAAACTAAGTGGATAGATTCTAATTTTATTGACAGTAAAACTACTGAACTAAACATTGATAGGATTTTTGCAAATGAAGGCACTACCTGGAATGGCTACAAGCTATCATCTTATGGTTCCATATCTCCAACAGCCCATTTATTTTATGCACTGATATATAAACAGGGCACAAAAGTGTTTGGGATTTTTTAAAATCTTTTGTCATTGCATTGGAGCTAAGGGCTGCTCTACACAGTAGAGTAATGTGCCCTGTGGCGGTGTGATTTTTAAAAGGCACTAACATGTTGTGCACTAATTGATCCATTTAGTCAGCCCTTGCTGGTACACACTAAAGGCTCCCTAGTATGCTTTAACCTAGTGCTGTTTCCCAATACTAGGTTAAAGCATGCTAGGGAACCTATATTGTCCACCAGCAGGAGCTACATGGACCAATTAATGCGCAACATGGTAGGTGCTTTAAAAATCACACCCCCATAGGGCGCATTACCCATCCCACCATGTAAACAAGTCCTGTCAGAGAGAGAGAGAGAGAGAGATTATGTGTGCTATGTGATTGAACAAAGTGGCCATTCCATGCCATCAAGTCATGACTACCGTTTATTTACAAAGAATAGTCTCGACAGCAGTCATAGGTCACCAAGCAGATGTGCTATTTTTGGTCTCGTCCTATCCAAAATGGGGTACAGGACCAACCCAGGCCATACCTGGGCAAGTATCAATTGCCAGAACCAGTCCCACTCAAAGTCTATATGCTTTCTCTTGTGTTTTACTAACTGGACCCTAGTCTTTTTGTTGTTAACTTATACTTAATGCTCCCCCTCTCCTCCTGGGAATTCTGGAAATGTTAAGGCACCCAAATTATTAATTCATGGAGAATTGGTGTCTCCTAAGGATAAGAGGTCTATCAAGAAAACTGCTGAAAATCATCATTTCATGTCAGTAACTTGTGATCATAGTTCTTGCTTTTCCTTCCTCTCGCATTTTTCTTTTTTCCATTAATAACTGGTTCTGTTTCATCCCTGAAAAAACTATTACAGATTAATAATGATTACTCCTTGTGCAAAGATATTCCTTTACTTCTAGTGAGGCTGTTACATCTAGAAATTGTGTCCTGGACAAAGTGATATTATTTTTGCTGCTCATGAATAATAGCAAGCATTTCTCCACATGGAATATTCTGTTTTAAAATGTAATAGACATAATTTGTTTCTAAAATAAGGGAATGCTTAGGACAGCAAATCTGATTATTGCAGGTTGTCAGTGTATATTTCACTGTATATGGATTTGAAGTTCGAATGCATCTTTTAAAAAATACTACTTAATTAAATAGCATTTTCTACCCTCAAATCATTCTGCAAGTAGTGATTGATCTATTAATTAATACAACTAGCTCTGACAGATTTTCAGTTACTGTACGAGTTCAAAACACCTCAATCTGCTGTCCTAAAACCAGGAAGTAAAATTCACATTCTATTTAAAACAAACAAAAACACTGAGTTTGTTTTACATATGTGCCTGATAGCAGTACAGCAAAAAGTCTGGGAGATTTAGCTGAAGATAGTCTAAGAGATAGTAAAAATGCATACCACCGTAGCATTTTTAGTTTACACTTTTTCACCAACTTATCAAAGGTAATTAGGGCCCTACGAAATTCAGGGCCATGAAAAACGCGTTACGGACCATGAAACTGGTCTTTTGTGTGCTTTTATCCTACACTATACAGATTTCATGGGGGAGACCAGCATTTTTCAAATTGGTGGCCCTGACCTAAAAGGGAGTTCCAGGAGGGTTGCAAGGTTATTTTAAGGGGGGGGTCACAGTACTGCCACCTTAACTTCTGCGCTGCCTTCAGAGCTGGGCAGCGAGAGAGTGGCAGCTGTTGGCTGGGCACCCAGCTCTGAAGGCAGTGCCCTGCCAGCAGCAGTGCAGAAGTAAGGGTAGCAATACCGCAACGCCCCTACAATAACCTTTTGATCCCCTCCCCCACAACTCCCTTTTGAGTCAGGACCCCTACAATTACAATACCATGAAATTTCAGATTTAAATAGCTGAAATCATGAAATTTATTATTTTTTAAATCCTATGACCATGAAATTGACCAAAATGGACCATGAATTTGAGAGGGCCCTAATTATAATACTGCAGTACAAGATTTCTGCATGAGAAAGTACTTCTAGTAGCTAATTTATGGACATTTAAATATAACCAAATCAATTGTTCTAAAATGCACTGCTAGGAGGTATTTATCAAATATTTCTAGCTGAAAGGAAAAGTCTGTTTACATCTTAAGTAGTTGGTTCTGAAAAATCAGCACCCAGTCAGAGCCTCTCTGAACAATTTGGTCAACTACATAAATTCTGAATTTATTTTTTTATGACCATGAAAATTAGTTCCTTTTTTCTACCGTGTTTCAGATTCAGCTGCACCCACCCAATCAAGTTTCTAGAAGATCTGGAAACAAACCTAATCTGATCAGGTATTTTGACATCTAAATTATCTAGACTGTGTCAGCAAATATTTGCACCTGCATGAAAAATGAGGCCTAGTTAAGGTTGTGTCAAAAATCAGACCCTTTACATTATTACTTTATTTATTCTTAACTCAAGCTGGTGAAAGACAGGATCTTACAGCTGACATATGCCACCTTCTGGACAAAGATGCTATAGCTTTATTAACTGCAAAGGAAAATACACTATTGTCTAAATGACAGCCAGCAGTTCTGTTGAGGAACAGTAAAATTTGAAAGCAGCAGGTTTTCCTGGCTATAGTGTCTTCATAGAAGTAAGCTTGCCGCTGTAACTTCCTACAGTAAAAAATCCAGTATTAACTCTAAAAGTGATATTATTTGTCTGTAAGTAGAGTTCTCTGTATATACAGCTTCCACCAATCTACACGCTAGGAGAAGTTAATTGCTTTAACATTCATTAGAGAGCATAAAGAAAGTATGCAGACTTCATAAGCCCCTGACTGCTTGCCCGGAAAAGACAAGCAGAGATGGAAGGAAGGAGAGTGTACATCTAGAGAAGCAATGTATTTTTTCACTATTTCTGAGAGCTGAGAAGGGCAATGAATCTGTAGGTTGAGTACACTTTTTTCTTCCTTTATATAATTTTCCTCCAATTTTTTCACTTTTGGAAACTATTGAGCAGGAATCACTTTGAAGGTAAACTGATCATGTCTGTTTAAAGAGACTGCCTTATCCAACAAGCTCTATCAACTTAGCCTCTGGGTTTAAAACAGTAACATTGGGAAAAATGTGACGGGAAAGCCAAGTGGCACAGCAGTATAAAATATACTGCAGAAAATAATAAGGCACTGGCAGGGAAATTAATTGGATGATGTAAATGTCTAACTTTTATGATCTCTGCAAAGCTCATTAATAAGAATCAGAGGCAAACATTTCTGGGAAGCCACCAGAACTCATGTGTAATAACTCTTCTGGAGGAGGCAATTTAACTTTTGTAGCATGGTTTGATATATCCTTCAGTTCATTTAGAAAGATGCTGTTTGGAAATGGTCTCTCTTTTTGGACCCTTCCCCCAAAGCCGGAAAAACACTACTACAAAAAATATCCAAGGTTTTATTAAATTGTTTTTCAGGTAAACACACCTCTCCTTATTTTCAAGCAATGAAGGCAGCATGACCCTTTGAAAACTAGATCCTGCTGAATATCTGAAACTGCTTTATGAAGAAAGTTAAAAGGTTGAAGGACCATCTTATCCTCATGGAAAACTAAAGAACAGATTCACCGATTTTCAGGCCAGAAGAGACTATTATGATAAACTAGTTTAATTTCATGCATAATAAAAGTAATAGAATTTCACCCAGTGTTTCCTGCATTACATCCAACAACTTTTGCTGGAATTAAGTCATATCTGTGAGAAAGACATTCAACCTTGATTTGAAAAAAGAGTCCAAAGTAATGGAGAATTTACCACATCCCTTGATAAGCTATTCCAATAGTTGATAACTCTCACTGTTAAAAGTATGCCTTATTTCCAGTTTGAACTTTGCCATCTTCAACTTCCAGCCACTAGATCTTGTTATGTCTTTGTACAAGAAGGCTCTTAAAATCTAGCAAAAAGGCATCTTCTACTTGCTTAGTAATTAAGAACTGTGATCAAGACCGCTCTTAAAATCTTCAGTTTGAGAAACTAAAGAAATTGAGTTCCTTCTGTCTCTCGTTGTAAGATAGGTTTACAAGATCTTTAATCATTCTTGTAGCTCTTCTCTGAACCTCTCCCTTCTTTTCAACATCCATACTAAAGAGAATTAGACTTCAGAGCCTGAAACACTTCTCTTTATTGTAGCTTTGAGGAATGGCAAACACATAGCATTTTTGTTGGAAAGCTACATTTTCAACATTTAAACATCTTAATTCATTATAATCTAAACAAAAAATTGAGAGGAAGGGGGAACTTCCAAATTCAAGCTACGGTATAAATGATCAACTCATTTAACACTCTTAAATGGAAATGTGAACTCAGGATTCCACTAGCTGGAAAATAAACGCAGTAGTAGCAGACACTTTCTGGCAGAGGTAATTGCCACCGAAAGCCTATCTTGAATGAAAGGAAGTAAAATAAATTCTCATTTATGGGTTTAAATGGAAAGCCCACCATGTTACTAAAGGTTAAATTCAGATCTCAAGAATGGATAGGAACCTGATAGCAGGAAAAAGATTAAAGAGGTCTTTGGGAAAAAATGCTTTACCAGCAGGTGAATAAATATTGATTTACTGTCTACTGTATCAAGGAAGCACCTATTGCTACAAAATATACATTTATAAACCATTTGAAAGATATTTGATACAATTCAAGACAAAAGGCTGCATAAAAACTGTAGCTGGTAGACAGCAAAGAAGAACAAACTTTATTCCTAATTCAAATGTAAAATATTTCATTCTTACATTACGACTCCAATTCTACTTTTATTGAAGCCAATGGCTAAATTCCCACTGACTTCAATGGGACCAGGTGTGGGCCCTGTATCTCTCCCTAGTTAAAAAGTTTAGAAGA
The DNA here is from genome assembly GCA_033296515.1 of Macrochelys suwanniensis. Taxonomy (NCBI): domain Eukaryota; kingdom Metazoa; phylum Chordata; order Testudines; family Chelydridae; genus Macrochelys; species Macrochelys suwanniensis. The sequence continues at coordinate 84,506,509 of CM065779.1, forward strand.
CTAAGGAATGTAATGGACTTCCTCTGAAAGGTAGATGAGGCCCAAAAACCAGGTTTCTATCCATCTATTTCTTATATTTTTGGAAGCAAATGTCAGGTTTCAAAAGGAAAATCATAAAGAGAACAGAGGAGAGGAAAGAAAATATGTCAGTGGGGAGAGGCATGGAAAGGTATTTGTATTTTAGTCAAGAAAATATTTAGAAAAAAATCAAAATAAATTTCAACTTAAAAAAAACTAAGTCCCTTGACTGGGTTGAGGGCTTTGGGAAATGTACAATATTTCATTAACAATGTAACATGTTTGGGAACCAGTGTTTCTCACTTAGTCATACTTGCATGTTCTGGTCAATTTCATTTAGTCACCTGACTCTTCAGAAATATTTTACAATTTTTCCAGTCAATAATAGTTGTGAAATTCCCCCACACAGCTTCTCTCATTCTCCAGTGATGGGGCACCTTCTTAGCTGGTATAAACGGTCATAACACCACTGAAGTCAATTTACACCAGCTGAGGTTCTACCCCATGGCATTAAGGGTCGGAGTTCTCTTCAATACAAGCCAACTTCCACATGCTGTAGAATAATGATTGTCTGTTACCCTTGACACATCCCAAACTTGACACACAAAAGTTGCCCACTCAAGTTTGTAATCTTACTGGTGGGCTTACTCTTCCTGTAAACAGGACCCTCAATATTTCTTTCCCAGATCAGAACTCTAACCTTCTATAGATCTACATTCCATACTCATTTTCTGAAAATGCAGGCAAATGGCCAAATCTAGGACAATCCCAAATTCTGCAGACTCTCCCCACCTACACCCATGAATGTTATCATTGATCCCTTAAACCTATGTCCCACTCCTTCTCAGTCACCCATGTGTTTCATACTGTGAAATATATTTCTGATTTAATTCAAAAACTTTAAAACACTAATACTGGTCACTCAACAACTCTCTCTCCAACATCTAATGTCACACGTGGCTACCCACCTTCAACGCTGCATATTATTCAACAATCACATTCCATATTAAAAATAAATTAAATTAAATACATAGAGATAAACAGCCATATGTACTATTGCCTAAAGCAAGCACCCAAAGCAACCCCAAATAGACTGAAGATATTTTTGCTCTGCTACAATTCTACTCTTCCTTTATTAGAAAATCATTTTAGCTAAGCTTCCCCCCCCAGTCCTTTAAGACAGGTTTCACTGAAGAATGTGTTGCTGACATGAATCAATAAATCCTTAAGGGCCAAATTCTGCAGTCATTATACACTCAAAGTTCCCATTAAGTCAATGGGAGTTTTGCCTAAATAAGGGGTAACAAGACTGCCAAATTTTGTCATATTAAAGCAGGTATTGGAAAATATATGGTCATGTAAGCAGGCAAGCATTAGCAATCAGCAGCGATAGGGTCTCTTCACACTATGTCTGGCCCTAAGTATGTTCCTCCGTAAAACTCTGCTAATGCTTCTTGTGACTTCCAACATGCTTTTTTTTTTTGTTAATAGCAGCACTGGATATGGAAATTAAAGTCTCAGAAGGGAGAAGAATTATACAAAGACCTAAAAATACTGCCTGCTTATGCAAATAATTATTTTCCAATACAGTAAATTGGTTTAATTACAGGAGAATTTTTTTTTTATTCATGCCAGGTTCCTATCTTTTATGATTATCAAAAAGATATATTCCTTTCAAGGTGAAATATCCTGACCACTAAAACTTAATACAAAAATGTGTTTAAACTGGAAAATAAAGTTTCTAGATTCTTTCAAAGGATAGGAAACTTACCTTAGCCTGGAGTCTTTAAAGGTGTCTAGGTATGAAGGATAACTCCACCCAATTTTATTCCCTTTACATCGTAGTTCTATGCTCTGCCCTGCAGGCAGACTCAAAGTGGCAGCAGGTTTCTGGAAGCGGCCTTTATCCATCACTTGGATCATTATGGATTGGGATTTTGTGGATGAGTCACTGGATTCTCTCTCCTTTAATTTAGGGAGTTTGGGCTTCATTTTTTTGTTGGCAGGTTTAATTTTGTTTTCTCCTGGTTCTTTTGGACGCTTACTCTTTGCAGGTTGTCCGGTAACTAATAAAAATGTGAAGAAAAAAAGCAATGTGTTAATGATGATTTTCAACAAGCAAAAAATTACAGTATAATTATCTTTGAAAGGTTTCTTCTCTGCAAGTGTCTATAATAACTACAATCTTTATGTAAAATTAGTTTTTCCTCCTGGAAGCTCACCTTGATCATCCGTCATACAAGGAAGGCATAGAAAAATTGATTGGGGTCATAAATGTCCATATGAGTTTGGAATTCTAAGCATTAAACCACCCAATGTCACGTTTCAGAAAAATACAGACTGCTCTTAATATTTAGGAAAATCTGTCTCTAACACAGTTAATAGGAATAGACAAATGAAAAATATCAGAACTCGATGGAACATGGGAACAAACACCTTTGACTCAGATAATTTCAGTCAAAACTGTCAGTTCTGTCATGCACTTTCAATTCACCACGTGACTAAGTAAGTTTTACATCTTAAAATATCATAGGTGGCCAGTCACTCCTACACCTCTGTATAATTTTGCAGACAATGTGTGTTAAAAGGAGGCGGCCACATAACAAATATCAGGAAGTTTACAGATCACCGCTAATTCTTCAGTGCATTTGTTAAATGGTGTGGGTTTCTTTATAGTGATAATACATTTGACATTTAGAAATCTCTAATGCAACAGCTAGATTTTTCAATAATGGCCATCAATTCTGGGTGCCCTACTGGAAATTCTTAGGGCTTGATAGAGAATCTAACACCTTCAGTTCCTATTAACTTCAACTGGAGTTGTGCATGCTCAGACCTTCTAAAATAAAGTGTTTCAAACTGAAGCGCCCAAAATTAGTGGCCAATTTTTAAAATGTTTACTTTCAAAAACATTTCTGGACCGAGGATGTCTGGCCAGTAAATATTAATCTAATGAAACAAACAAAAACTTGATCCATAAGCAAAGTCAGTAGAAGTGCAGCAGCAAGGCAAGTCAGTTAAAAAAACAACCAAAAAAAAACAACAAACCTGGTACTGCCTTTGCTACCTTCAAATCCCTTCTACAAACTCCTTCTGCCACAGCGCTTAAATGAAGTGGGGATAGATTATTAAACCAACCAAACCATAATAATCACAAAGAGGGGTACATGCCTTACAGTCTCAATCTTGCAAAAATGGCACTACTCACACAAGTTATCCTGAAGTTATTCTGAAGGAACTCAAATGTAAAATTGCAGGACTACTAACGGTCATCTGTAACTTATCATTTAAATCAGCTTCTGTACCAAAATGACTGGAGGATAGCTAATGTGACGGCAAATTTTTAAAAAAGGCTTCAGAGGTGACCCTGGCAACTACAGGCCAGTAAGCCTCACTTCAGTACCGGGCAAAGTGGTTGAAACTATCGTAAAGAACAAAATTCACATAGATGAAAATAATTTGTTGGGAAATAGTCAACATGCTTTTTGTAAAGGGAAATCATACCTCACCAATCTACTAAAATTCTTTGAGGAGGTCAACAAGCATCCGGACAAAGGAGATCCAGTGGATATAGTGTATTTAGATTTTCAGAAAGGCCTTTGACAAGGTCCCTCACCAAAGGCTCTTAAGCAAAATAAGCAGTCATGGGATAAGAGGAAAGGTTATCTCATGGATTGGTAATTGGTTAAAAGATAGGAAACAAAGGGTAGGAATAAATGGTCAGTTTTCAGAATGGAGAGAGGTAAATAGGGGTGTCCCCCAGGGATCCATACTGGGCCTAGTCCTATTTAACATATTCATAAACAACCTGGAAAAAGGGGTAAACAGTGAGGTGGCAAAATTTGCAGATGATACAAAGCTACTCAAGATAGTTAAGTCCCAGGCAGACTGTGAAGAGCTACAAAAGGATCTCTCAAAATTGGGTGACTGGGCAACAAAATGGCAGATGAAATTTAATGTTGATAAATGCAAAGCAATGCACATTGGAAAACATAATCCTAACTATACATATACAATGATGGGGTCTAAATTAGCTGTTACCACTCAAGAGGGAGATCTTGGAGTCACTGTGGATAGTTCTCTGAAATCATCTACTCAATGTGCAGCGGCAGTCAAAAAAGCGAAGAAAGGGATAGATAATAAGACAGAAAATATTATATTGCCTTTATATAAATCCATGGTATGCCCACACTTTGAATACTGCGTGCAGATACGATCGCCCCATCTCAAAAAAGATGTATTGGAATTGGAAAAGGTTCAGAAAAGGGCAACAAAAAATGATTAGGGGTATAGAACGGCTTCCGTATGAGGAGAGATTAATAAGATTGGGACTTTTCAGCTTGGAAAAGAGGCGAGTAGGGGGGATATCATAGAGGTCTATAAAATCATGAGTGGTATAGAGAAAATAAATAAGGAAGCGTTATTTATTCCTTCTCATAATACAAGAACAAAGGGCCACCAAATTAAATTAATAGGTAGCAGGTTTAAAACAAATACAAGAAAGTATTTTTTCACGCAATGCACAGTCAACCTCTGGAACTCTTTGCCAGAAGGTGTTGTGAAGGCCAGTACTATAATGGGGTTCAAAAGGGAGCTAGAAAGATTCATGGAAGATAAGTCCATCAATGGCTATTAGCCAGGATGGGTAGGAATGGTGTCCCTAGCCTCTGTTTGCAAGAAGCTGGGAATGAGCAACAGGGAATAGATCACTTGATGATTACCTATTCTGTTCATTCCCTCTGGGGCACCTGGCATTGGCCACGGTCAGAAGACAGCATACTGTGATAGATGGACCTTTGGTCTGCCCTAGTATGGCTGTTCTTATGGGATACATGCCTAGAATGTTGCATGGTTAATTCAAAACAGCACATGGAGCTGCATGAACACAATGGGACACAAGGGAAGTACCTTAAGCCATCATAAAGTGTGAACGTGCTTTGGTTCGATATAGTTAATTAGATGTATTTACAGTGGTCAAACTAATCCAAAACAATGTGCCCATAGAGACAAGCCCTGAATGATGGACAGCATCACTCTGGCCATTTACCTAACAGGGCTGGTTATGAATTTCCCTATCCCAGCTGCAGACTTCAAAAACAAACAAACAAAAAAACCCCACCACAACCTGAAAAGGAAATTTGATTAAAATAAAGTTCATGTCCTTTCACAAGAACAGTACATAAAAACTACATGAAGATACAAGTTAATTGCAATTAATCTCTGTGGACAACAAATGACCTAGTTAACCACAAGTTTTAGATGATTATATTGCAATTATTGTTGTTCCATGTTAAGATAGTCATTTCTCATAAATACCACCTGAAAAAATAACTGTATACTTTACCTAGAATGTTGTTGCTCTTTAATACTAATATGGAAGACAGCAAAACAACATTGAAAACATTGTTTTAATAACTTTGAGGATTAGGGCAGTATCATAGTATGCACCTATACAAAACAAATTAGTTTTCTGAATCCCTTTAATCTGAGCAGAGCCTGCAATCAGTAAAAATATCTTGCTAGCAACTTTTAAGATTTGCATCATGTACCAGTGCTTTTTTGGTTTTCAATCACAACAGAAGTACTAAATGCATTTCTTCATTACGATGTGCAGCACTAACTTTTTTTTCCCTTCAGGACAAAAAAAAAATAAAAATATTCCTATTATCTTAAATGACTTATGTTCAGTGCTTAATATATAAAAAAAGCTTGGCATTTTTGCAAATCTTTTTGGGGAATAAAAAGTATCATGGCAGAAAGAAGCCATGTTTTTGGTCAGTACCCATGGATGCAAGAAAACCAAAGCCAGGTTGTTGGCAGCAGTGTGAAATTGTATAATAGCATAATCTGTTTTTCATCTAGGGAAGAGGAGAAGCTGGGGCTCTGGTAGCTGTGCTGGATGGGACACAGACAGAATTGCACTCTTTAAATCTGACAACTCATTTCTATGACCAACAGCTCCAGGATTCTTCCTCCCAGTCCCATTCCAAGTCCTTTCTGGGCTGCTGTGAGATGGAATCAACTCCTTACTGGAGATGGGTGGGAATACTAAGTAACCCCACCTCCCACCTAAAAGTGGACACGTTTACATGAATTGCAAAGCCCTGGAAATAATAGCCAGCTGCAGGAATTCAAGCAGATTGCAAACCCAGCCCTGTTTACACACCTATTGATACGTCTGGGGGAGAAGGGTGGAAAGTGCAGGCTGATCTCTGGAAAGCGAGGGAGATAAATGTTCCCTAGGAAGGGTGAGGGCTGCCTGGTCTGTGCAGTATGAGAAGAGAGGAAGGGAGCCCCTGAGAAGTGGGGGCGGAGGGGACAATAAATGAAATGAGGCAGCAGGTACAATAAGTGAGGAGAAAAGTGAGGCAAGGGCTGAAGGGAGCATGTAGGTAGGAGGGGCGCGGCAGGGACAAGCTGTTTGTACAGCACCGTGCACTGTGCCCCCCATGCAAACAGGCGCTGTGCCCGCTAACCCAGGGAAAGGGCACCGGGAGGCGGGCGAGGGCAGCAAGGGGCCGAGGGTAGCAGTGGGGGGACGAGCCAAGGCAGTGGCCTCCCCAGAAATTGAAATTGTGGGGGGGTCGAATTCACTGGGGGGGGTGTCACTAAATTAGCATGTATCTAGTTCTCAAAACTGGGGGGGGTGTTGGGGATATTCGGGGGGGTGTAGGGAAATCACTGAGCCAAGGGGAGCTCCCGAGGGCAATGGGGCTGGGGCCGGGGCCGCCGCGAGATACAGAGCTCGCTGTGCCACGGGAACAACGGGGGGGGGGGGGGGGTTGGGCTGAGGGAGCTGGTGCCCCCAGCCCGCGGACTCACCATTTTGCAGCGTTTCGTGCAGCAGCAGGAGGCTCAGCAGGACCCACAGCCTCATGTCGGAGCAGCCACGGGCGGGCAGTGTTGGGGGTGGGCTCTGGAAAGTCCGCCGCAAAGCTCCCAGTGCAGGGTGGGGGGAGCTCGAGCCGGAGGAGGAGCTCGCCGGAGCCCGCCGTCCCTGCACCAAGCGAGCGCCGCAGCAGCAGGGCTGCTAGGGGCGCGCTCAGCCCTGCCACGCCCTAGGGCAGCTGCGGAGCAGGGCGGTTCGGCACACACGTGAGGGGGGGACAGGTCCGGTCCCGACTCCCCCCCATCACAGCCAGGCCACCCCCGGTGAAACCTGCGGTGCCGGGCAGCGCTCACCGGGGCTGCCCCAGCCTGCAGCACGCGGAGTGACCCTAGGGCGCAGGGGTCTCAGGAGGGGAAGAATACAACAAGGAGGCGTCGATCCCCGAACGCCTCCGGAAGCTTCCCGGGGTCAGAGCTTGGCAAACACACGGCTTGGTGCCGGTTAGCGGCAGCGTGGGCCACGTTGTTCCCTTGAACGTGCGCCTGTGTCCCCAGCTGACTTGTCCTGTCCATGCAACGCAGGCATTACATGCCCCAGAAACTCAGAAAACACCTGGTCCCACTGGTGGCCCAGGGGCTGGATCCAGCCGCGGGGACGATTGCGTCCAGCCCCCGTACACGCACTGTAGGTCCTACCTGCACTGCGTGACCTTGCCCGGGGCACCCTACGGGGCAAGTCATGCGGCAGGGATGACCCGCTGGCGGGCCGCTGCTGTGGAGCACCACTGGGAAAGGTCGCTCAGCCTATGACATGAACATGTACAATTGAACGGTCAGTGAGAGAACAGAGCTGGTGGCGTGAAGTTTTCTTGGGCATGAACTCTTCATCAGGGTGGAACTGCTTAGTGCAAAATTTGTTCAGTAAAAAGTTCTTGCGTGTCTTAGTAATAGGGTTGCTATTGTCAACTTTCTAACTGCAGAACATCAACAATACCATTGCCCCCCTGCCCCTTCTCCAAGGCCCTGCCTTTACTCACTCCATCCTCCAACCTTCCATCACTCATTCCCTAGGGTTGCCAACTTTCTTCTAATTGCACAAAACCAAACACCCTAGTCCCACCCCTTCCTGGAAGCCCTGGCTGCAGCTCACTACATTCCCCTTCCCTGGGGGGGCTCACTCTCCCCCACCCTCACTCACTTTCACTGGGCTGAGTCAGGGGGTTAGGGTGCAGGAGGGGGTGAGGGTTCTGGCTGGGGGTGAGGGGTAGGGAGTGCAGGAAGGGTCTCCAGGCAGGGGGTGGGGCCGAGGCGATTCAGAGTGTGGGAGGGAGTTGTGGGTTGAGGCAGGGGGTTGGGGTGCAGGAGGGGGTATGGGCTGGGGGTGCAGGTTCTCAGGTGAGGCTGGGGATGAGGGGTTCAGGGTGTGGGAGGGGGCTCTGGGCTGGGGTGAAGGTGGGATTAGGGCTCCAGCTGGAGGTGCGATTTTTGGACTGGGGCCAGGAATAGGGGTTTGGCGTGCAGGAGGGGGATCTGGGCTGGGAGAGTGGGGCTGAGGGGTTCGGAGTGTGGGAGGGAGCTCTGGGCTGGGGCAGGCGGTTGTGGTGCAGGAGGGGGTGAGGGCTCTGGGGTGGGGCCAGGGATGAAGGGTTTGGGGTGCAGGAGGTATAGGCTCTGGGAGGGAGTTTGAGTGCGGGAGGTGGTTCTGGGCAGGGGTTGGGTCGTGGGAGGGGTTTCGGGCTCCAGGCAGCACTGACCTCAGGTGGCCTTGGCATTTCCCAGGGATGGAAGAAGTCCACATGGTTCCTGGGAAGCAGTAGCATGTCCCTCCGGCTCCTAGGCAGAGGGGCGGCTAGGGGCTCCATGCGCTGTCCCCACAGCTCTCATGGGCCATGGTTCTCTCAAGATGTCATTGCACACCCTTGGGAGCCACATAATTGTCTGTAAGGGCAGATTTTATCCTTGTGTTACCTAAGGTTGATTGAGCAGTAACATACTACTCAAAATTATGGAGATGGAAAACAGAAGGCACCTGTTACCTTATATTGTAAAGAAGGCTTTAAAAGAGCCAGTGGCAAGCACAGCAGTTTAAGCTGTAGCGTGTTGAGGAAGTCAGTGAGAGACATCTGTTTTCTTTAAGCCCAGGTCTTGTCTGAAAAGTAACTATACAATGGCATATTAGGGTTCTGTGTTCATAAGTACAAAAAATTGTTTTGCTTTGGTTTGTTTCTAACAGCCCTATAAATATGTAGAAACTGAAAGTCATATTGGGTTTTTCCTTCTTGCAAATCACCACTAGTAAGAAAGGATCTGCAGGCCAAATTAGTCTCTTGGTGATACCTGTAGAACCCCTTTATCTTAAAACTGTGTCATCAGTAACACCTGCCTACAGCTTTCAGTTGTTTTACACTGGTGTAATTGATTGGAACTTATAAACACTGTTGATGATGCATGAGTCTCTCACTTTTGACACATCTGAATCTTAAGAACTGAATTCTGCCATTACATGCAAAACATGCAATGCCCATTGTCCATTTAAACTATCAGGAAAATTTACTAGCAGCATTAATCTAAACAAGCTCTGATATTTTTGGACTTTTTTACATTACACTTGCATTTCAGAAACCCCCTTACTGCATCTTAAAACAGCCATAAACTCTAGGATCCTTAATCTTCTACTGTGTTTGTAGATAGCTAGAGCCACATGTGGCACTCTAGCATATCAAGTAAAATCCACATTTCCTTTTGTGCCATATATTCTGTTAAAAAGGATTATAAACCTTAGCTTTCAGACAGTTGATCTGGATCTGACAGCTCAAAAGACATATGAAACGATACACAGCAAATTCACTTTGGAAATGTTTACACGTTCACTTCCAACAATGTATTTTAATGTCTTTTGGAGTTTTGCACTCTTGTCTGAAATATTAGTGTGATTCCTAAAAGGCTTTTCATGTCAGGCTTCTTGGTTTTCATCCCCATGTCCCAAGGCCTAAATAGGAAGGTATTTCAAAATGAATGGTAGTAGAGAATATAGTAAGTGTAATATCACTTGGAAAGAAAATCTCACTTTTTTTAAAGTAAGCAAATCTCGAAAGGTAATACGATACATTTAACATTACACATTTATTTAATAATATATATTTGGTAAACCCAGGTTGTACTGTAATCAGATTTTATTTTACATCTCCTATATGAAAATGGCCAAGTAAAAAGTAATGACTCCATGACTTTGAAGCATCTGCTATGTCATTTAGTTGAAGCAAGAATTAAATAGTGATCAGATACATCAAGAGAGGAAGTGTTTTATAGATTCAAGCTTCCAGGCTTTTCTGGAAGGTCATAATCTAGTGGACTATGTTAAAGCGGTGAACTTTAGTAATAAATATAAATCACCCACAATGTCCCCAATCCTGCAACAACATACATGCATGATTAACTTTAAGCATGTAAACAGTCATACTGAAGTCTTTGTGGAATCAGAATTTAAATCTTCTACTTGCAAAATGACTCAATTCAAAGGGTTGAATCTTGTCCACATTGAAAGTAATGGCCAAATTCCCATTGATTTCAGTGGGGCCAGGATTTCACTCAAGAATAATCAGCTCTAATATATCTGTATGATACCCTGATTATATTTTGTCTCAAATCTTTAGTTTATCTACAAACTACACTGCAACCCATTTTATAAGTAGTTATCATTTTATGTGGAATTATTTGAGTCTAAGAACTTTGTGTACCACTGGAAATTTGCTGCCAAGGCTTTGCGTCCCTAGCCCCGACTCTTTATGCTGTGTTTTCTCTTTAATTTGTTGTATGTATGTCTGAATAATTTTATGGTAGACTATGCAATCTCTGATTTAACATTTTTCATTAAAAGAAATAAAATTAGCTGTCACACTTCTTTACAACACTCCAATTGATGAAGCTGCAGAACATGTTGTGGTTCAGTATATTCAATGAGAACCATTGTCGGCGTTTGAAATTCCTATATATATATACATATACATATACATATATATATACATATATATATATATATATATATATATATATATATATATGAGTCTTAACTCCCCATATCCTTTAATTACCAATTTTCAGCTGTAGACATATTACCTTGAAATATGATCTCATTCAGTCTTACAGGACATTGGCCTTGGATGACAAAACTCCAAAGCAAACTCCACTTGCTAAAGGAAGTGATGCTGGCAATTAGTAGGTAGCACTGCACCATTTGATTCAGTAATAAAATAAATCTCCCAGCATGAAATTAGACAGCATTGTGCAATTGAAGACACGGGGCCAGCTCAACTTGTGTAAATTGTCATAGCTCAGTTGAAGTCAATAGAGCGCTGACAGTTCACAGCAGCTGAAGATCTAGCTCATTCCTTTTAGCTTGATATTTAAACCAGATGTATTTTTCTCATTTATGTGGGACCTTTTATCCAGAAGAATCACAAAGTTTATAAAGTACTTTGAGAAATTTATTGAAGAATGGTATTTAAAAAATCTAATAATATAAATCTTTTGTCTAGTGATCATTTTTATGTTAGAAAACACTATCTCAGATCCTCAAAGGTTTTTAGGTACCTAACTCCATCAGTTTCAATGGGATTTAGGCATGAGGATCTGGGAAATTATATTTACGCTGTATCTATTTTGTTCATTTGAGGAACTCAAAGCATTTAACTATGCTGAATAAATGCTGTCTCCATTTTTAAGAAAAGGAAATGGAGACACAAATTTAAGGCCACATTTTTCAAAAACACTGCCCCAGAGTCACAGTGTAGAGAAGAAACCAGGCCAAGCTGGTGCGTAGTTATGGCAATTGTGGTTGAGCCAGAAAGAAGCCTGTTGAGCCTGGTCCAGGATCTGTGATCAAATGGACAAGGAGGTAGGTGCAGTGATGGACTCCTGAATTTACTGTGTGTTAGATGCTCTTTCTCGTTGATGCTTCCATTCAGTAAGGGCATAAAATTTTGGCTCCCTGGCAGTGCTAATCGTCTGTCCATGATAAAGGGCAAGTAGTGCTCTTTTCCAAGACCATGTGAAGTGTGTTAACAGGATTGTAGAGAGAACAGCCATGGTGTCGCACCCCAGACCAGAAGCATGGGACTCCTCCCCAGAATAAGAGCAGACCTTTGAGTTGGTGCAGCATGTTGTTCTCTGTATGAGAATAGGGTTTCAATCAACTGGAAAGGTAACAGGTTGGTTTAATTGTCACAGCTCTCCAAGCCTATTTAACTGAATGTTATGTAGTAAGTCTGTGATAGAGGCAGAATGGGACCCTGGTCTCCTGACTACCTCATGTTGTATCCATTTTGATCCAATCTACCTTCTTGAAAAATAAAAGCTTTTAGCAAGAAAACACAGCTGCTTATTGTCCAACAGAATGCTCATATATATTATTATGCAATACATGTTAAAATCATAGATGAGTTTATGCAACACTGGAAACCATTTATAGCGTAACATTTGATAACAAGAGTCACATAATGCACACTGAATGGTTTTCAGTCACTGTAGATCAGTCTACCTTACTTAGTAAAATCTGTGGTGTATTTTTTGTACAAAAACCTCTGCAATCATTTTAGAACACAAAAAGTTGAAACTTATATCCAGTACATGCAAGTGATTTTTAACTTTATTTTAAAAAATATAGATCAAATGCATGATTGTCTTATGAAGCATATATTACAGTGAATAAAACAGCAGCAGTATAATTTCCATCACAATTTCTATAGCAACTAAGAATACTGATAATATTCTACTGCAAAAGTGAAAAACCCAAGCACCATAAAGTATTTTAATTCTTGCATACATTCTAAACACATTTTTACATTAATAAAAATTAGGTTTTTTTAGACTAAAGCATTACACAAATATAAATTTGTGTATGAAGCTGCATCACTTTATCTACATTTAAATGCACAGCAGCAAAGCAGCAAATAAAATACACTTGAAATAATGACTGCAATGTACATATAAACAGTGATAGAGCAAAGTTCCAAAAGACAGAAATACTAACATTTTCAAAAATGATAAAACACAAAAGTATTTTAAAATGTATTAAACAAATATATTAAATGCTTTCCAATCTGCTAACACTAAAGGAAAACAAATCCTCCTAAGCAATACAGGGCCAAATCCTGTTAACCTTAACCCAGACTGTGCCCAATTTATACTGATTTCAGTGGGAGTTTGCCTGAGATGGACGAGCTGAATGAAAACATTCTAAAGACATCAGCATTTGCCCAGCAGACAATAAAAAGCAGCATTTATGCATACAATTCAGTCTTACGCATGCCTGTACAAATGTCCTTTAACTTCGTTAGTGTCCGAATAATTCCTAGAATCAAATCATAAACTGTGTTTGCAGGGGGAGGGGAAGAGACATGATTGCAATTAGTTTTGGAAAAGCCAACTGTGAAAATGAAGAGGGCCTCAAAAAGCACATATCAGGAAATAAAATATTAAAGCTACAGGAGACTAAAGCAGAAATAAGTATCCTACATTATATGAATAACCTGTTGAGGAGTAAGGCTGTGATCCTGCAAATACTTGCACACATGCTTAACTTTACGCGCTGCAAGTAGTCCCAATGACTTCAATTGTAATGTGTATCCTTTGCAGGATCAGGGCCTAAAAGCATTAAAGCGTTTGTAACCAAAAAGGATCTGTAAATACATATGTGAATTAAATTCATTTAGTATGAAAGGCGTCCCAGTGTTGGGCATCATGTACTACTTAAGTGGCATGCAGAGCCTTGTGTTTGCTTAATACACTGTGATAGATTTCACCCCTTTTGCTTAAATCTTTGAGTATTCCAGGATGCATGGTGTGCACCCAATATAGGCACTTGGTAGAGCCCTATTACTTAAAAAAATAATTCTGGCTTTATAAAGGCATACTGCTGCATTTGCAGGGATAGCTTGGGGGAGGGGGTGACAACATATTCATTCACAATCTAAGACTTTAATAAATATCTACAAAAACTACTGTGTGTGTTGTGTCAGACTTGTGTTATCTGCAGTTACTGCACAGCACAGCTGTACAATTCCCTTAGTTAAATGTAAAGGATAAGTGTCTAAATACCTAACCATATTGCCAAAACAATCCCTTGATGTATTGCCACTAGCACTTTATTGGCAGTTAAAATAAAGAAACCGCAACTTACAGTGACATAGGCATGATAACAGTTACATAGAATAAGTCTATTTTGCACCAACGGAACCGGCCAATGCAGGTATAGCAATAGCTTTCTCCATTTAAAAAAAAAAAAAAAAAGCTACCTGCAACAACAGATTTTTGACAATAATACATACTTTACATAGATACTGAACAAGTTACAATAACTATTAATCATGTTTTTAAAAAAGCAATGTGTAGACTAAGTTTTCATTCCATAGGGTTAGAATTTTCAGTTCATCTCTAGGTAAATATAAAGACACACATGCACACACACCCGTTCAGTATTTGTTTTCTATGTACCGTTTCTTACATATTTCTATCTAAACACCTCTCACGTGTAAGAATTTGTATAGTTGTTGTTCCTTATATGGCTGGATCCTGCAAGGCAAAACTAAGTTGAGGGCAGCTAAAACCTTGCAGTATTGGGCCTATGCTGGATACCAAACCTAATGCATATATTTTACTTGATTCTTACAGTGATATTACTTTGCTGCCTACTAGTAAAGGCACCATCATTAACTAAATAGAGAAATATCTTTGTACATTAGAGAAGGGAGCTGAGAAGATCTGATGTTTCAAGTTGAAATTAAGTCAACTAAAATAAGAAGTTAAAAGTGATTTCCAGTACTATGCCTGCTCCTGAGCCCCCTGTGATATCTGTACAATCACATTTTACTATTTTTTAAATGTCTTTATTTCTCCCCCGTTGTTGTGGGAAATATCTATGCAAACAAAAGGGGAAACTGTTTATACACAAAGTGCTGTCAAATACACACAAACTAAACAAACTGGGAAAAAATGTCTTTAGTCTTTCAAGATTTGTCAAAATCTTAGGTAGCAATAATAGGTAACACTTTTCAGTCAAAAGTGTTAAGTGTCCCTTTAAAGGAAAATTGCAGTGCAACACAGAAATTATTGTAATCGCTACACTGAATTACAAAGATTAAATTATCAAGGACTAAAGACAGCCACACAGACTCCCCTCTTCCTCTCCAAGCAACTAAATTTAGTGCAATGAAGTAAATGACTCCTCCCTCTAGGTCACAGAACTGCAGTAGCACTTAAGGCTGTGATAACACTTAACTCTCCTGCTCTGCTGTGTCAAGGTCATTGTAAAGCAATGAAGTAAGCAGCCCATGTCCCACACACAAATTTGGTTGCACAGGGACATGCAAGGGGCCACCAGAGAGCTGTGCTTCACTGTGCATAGAATCCAGACCCGTACATGGACTCTTCATATACTTCCTCTCTCACCCCAACAGGACCATCCTGATTGCACTGCATCAGCAGCCCCTAAAAAGCTGCACTGGAGAAGGCAGGATTTCCTCCAACAAATTGCTGT
The DNA here is from genome assembly GCA_033296515.1 of Macrochelys suwanniensis. Taxonomy (NCBI): domain Eukaryota; kingdom Metazoa; phylum Chordata; order Testudines; family Chelydridae; genus Macrochelys; species Macrochelys suwanniensis. The sequence continues at coordinate 84,521,888 of CM065779.1, forward strand.
TTGACTATGCTTTTAAAATTGTATTTTAAACAGAAAGCTGCTGTCTTGACAGTTCAGTGATGCTGAGTAGGACAGCAAGTATCAGCTTCTCTGTTTCAAATAACGAAATCAGAGATTTTCAGAGCTGTTGTAAAAAAAAAAAGTTCTATACTTAAAAAGATGATTGAACAAATAGCTGAATACATTCTTTTTAAAAAATTATTTCTAGCTTCCTCCCAAAAGCTTTGAGAGTCTTGTATTTCTAATAATTTCAAATGGAGAATATGATGTTTTTGTCCTATTCTGCATCAAAATGGGCCCCTGCTGGAAAGTATAATTGAAATGTTAGACCTAACTGAGACAGACATCTTTTTTTAATTCATTTAACAGGATATTGAAACTGATCAGTATTTCTAAAAAGCTGTGAAAATTCCTGTGTTAGTATTCTTATTTAGTAAATATTTATCTATCTATATTAATGTAATAAGTCACTGGAGTTTTCCTTTAATTGCATCATTCTGAATGATGAGTGACAGGCTCATCCAACTACATCTAAAATCTGTTTTCTATGGTACGTGATTTTAAAAGTCTGAAGAAAGCAGTTACATTAAAAAACAAAAAAACATTAAACCCATCCTGGTGGTCACTGGTTGTCCCATGACACACAGTTAAAAATAATTCCTAGCATTTCAGGGATCAAACATTATAATACACACTAGAATGATGGATCTTCATTCACAATCTAATAAGATTTCTAAACAGGTATTCATATTTTGTGATTTCATATTAGAAATTTTATAAATATATGGAGCTCAAGTCTGCAAGTCTCTCTGCCCACAAAGGTCCCATTAAATCAATGGACATTAAAAAAAAAAAAAGATAAAATCTCTTGAAGTATCGATGATTAATAAAATGTAAATACTATTAAATTTTCTAAAATACATTAGTTACACACACATTATGTAGAAACAAATATGAGCAGAGAATGTCAGTTTTCCTCTATACAGATGGTATTTTTAATCCACTTAGTAGTAACATCCTCAAAGCTGAGACAAAAGAATTTCCATTGATGCCAGAAGTCCAATAGTGTCTTTCTTTATATCCAAATAAAAATGCTTCTAACTCAGAAGACATCCCATCATGTAAGTTAAAAAATGCTTCCCAAAAAAAGGAAGCCAACATCTGAACTTTGATATCTATTTTGCTGAATAGTAATAGTAAAAGCTGTTATCTAACATAGGGTCAGATTCATTCTTTTGAAGACAATAGAGTTGCACCCATCTACCCACATGAACTTTTGTTGGGTTGTTTGCTTTCCATCCACTTTCCTAGCCCCTTTCCTTCCTCCCCACCCAAACTACATTGCTAATCAGCTTCCCTTAGGTTAGTGGAGATCTTTTCAGCATACACCCTCTTGTTGTTAATGGCCAGTAGGGGCCAGTGATGCAACAGCACAAATTCACCCCTCCCTCCATTCCAGGTACTGCAAGATATCCACAATCCAATCCAAACTGAGTAAAGGAACAAGCTCAACATTAAGAACCAATTCCCCTGTACGGTATCAACACATTTCTAGTTCTGTGCCAAGAAGCTTTCATATTTTTGTGTTCACGAGGGTTTGTGCACATTAGGTGCTGCTAACACTGGAATTTACTTTTATATCTAAAAAGTAGCAAGAATCCAAAGCTGCTAACACACACACACACACAAAATGGCTTTCCATCTTCTCTATGAAATTCTAGATGATGTAGAAGTGGTGGGGGGGGGGGGGGGGCAGACTTTGCAAATAGATATATTTCAAATTTAAATCCTATCATTCCTAAAGATACCCTGTCAGGATTGAAAATAAATATATTTAAATAAAAGCTTTGCCTCCATGTATGTCCACCCTCCTCCTCTCTGTGCAAGGAACTCTAGTACCATAGGCATTTGTTTTCTTGTCAAGAAGCAATGTATGAAATAGACCCAAACTCCCCACCCCGCCCCCTCCCGCCCCAGGCTTATGCATATGATGGATGAGGAGGAAGAGGAAATTTAGCTGTGAAGAAGAAAGCTTTTAGTAATGCTATACATAAGTACTAATTACAGAAATTCCCACTGAGTTCAATAGAGCCAGGATTTCACTCTATGATGTCCCACACATTATGTCCAAGTTGATTTACAGGCAAATAAGAGTAGGTCTGCTTTTGAATTTTTCCTTTAGCACCTGGAGTAACTTTGGAAGGAAAAAAATTCAGATGTGACTTTATATGAAACAAAATAATATTCTTGAATACTGTTCCTACAGTGTATCATTGCTCATAAGCATCTTCATAGTCTGAATTATGCATATCTACTTACTGGTAAGGATAACTGAACATCTCCTTACTACTTTGATATAAATATATTGTACTCTACTTTGTTTAAAGTGTCTGATTTATGCTGTTACCATGTGTAAACAAGCATTGTAGAATATTCTCTAGACCAGTGGTTTTCAATCTTTTTTCATTTGAAGACCCCTAAAAATTTTGAATGGAGGTGTGGACCCCTTTGGAAATTCAACCTGTGGTCTGCGGACCCCTACCCTAGACGTTTTACACTGAAAACTGACTGAACAGAATACAACTATAAATGTTGCACGTGCTCAGCACAGTATTTGATGCGTGAAGGGCGCTAAACTGTGGGTTTCTATGGTAACGGTAACACTTCCAGGATTGACCTGTAGATGGGGGTATTCACATACTTTTGATTGATCAGAAAAACGGAATTCCTTTTCTGGGATCTAAAACTTGATTTCCATAGTAACCTTTCATGGACCCCTTAACATAGTCTGCAGACCCCCAGGAGTTGAAAACCACTGCTCTAGACCTACTCCTAATTAATCTCCCATTAGTTCCCTGTAAAGCAATAAGAAGGAATTCAATATTTTAATGATCAAAGAGTACGGTCACTTTGTTATTCATGATACCTTATCAGACCGTGACAAAGTATTTTAACGAACAGGGATAAGAAGTACACATGAAAAGCAGCTGCTTTCATCATAAAATGTAAAATGTTCAGGGCCCTCTTTTTAAGCAATCCTAAAATTCTTTATACTTTGTGATCACCAATTAATTGTATATAATTGTGCAACCAAAACACCCCCAAATTTTAGCATAGCAAAGGTACAGTTATCCCCTTGGAAGTCTGTCCTTCCCCTGATCTTCCTTGATGTTTTCATCTGGGATATCAATTAACCACCGAAGAAAGTCTTCATGTTACTGGATCTGAAGTATCCAAGAGGAATTAGCAGCTAGTCCAATATGTCAGCCACACTTTGTGGTAGGCACTTTCCAGATGCACAAATATAAATTACTATTAATCTGCTGGCAGCTACCTTTTGACAATTTCGTTCAGCAACTACATTCGGTCACAGTTCTACTTAAAAGACATGCACGTTAAGGTTGTTTGCAAACATTAACATTCACTTGTCCTTTCATGTGTAATAAACTGAGCATTTTCATTTGCATGTTCATCTGCTTCTTCCACAGGGTTCTTTTCCTGTATTCCACTATTTTCTGAGCAAGTATCTTCGTCTTCCTCATCTCTAGGATGACCTTCAAGACTGTGTCTGATGCCATACGCAAAGTAAATAAAGAAGCCTTCCAAAACAAAAACAAATACTTAATAGTTTTTTTCAGGCAAACAGTGCATTAAAAGTGATTCCCAACCCTCTGGATAACTGAACCTGTTTACCTGAACATTTCCCTGCCTCTGGTATGCAAATTACTACTAGTACTTTGTGCCTGGTAATGTAGCTCTTCCCTACATTAAAGACAACTGGCAGTGCTGGCCCCCAGTGCAACATTTCTGTCTATTTCCCAGTCATTTGTGTATGCTCTTATCTGCATTGGTGATGGGTGAGTGCTGCGTGTAATTCATGACTTCAATACAAGTTTGGAGCACCAAAACTGACTTTGCGGTTAATGTATCTTTCTACAATTCAAAAGTACTGCCGTTCAGAGGAGAATGCTAGATAAAGTAGTAGGAAATAGATATAGTAGTTGCAAATACTCCTCTCTCTACAATTTTGATTATAATTATTAGAAAATTATTGATCTTGATTTTACATAATTTTCTCCCCGTGTTTTCTGGCCTGGCTTACACACACACAGTCTGTACCAACTTAAGTAAACTGATTTAGAAACTGAGCTAGTTAAATCAGTGCAACCTCTTAGTGTGAATACTCTTAGGCCTGGTCTACAGTACGCGATTATATCAGAATTAGCCGCGTTATATCGAATTAAAACTAAATCCGTCCACGCAACCAACCCGGTTTTGTCAACTTAAAGGGCTCTTAAAACCGGTTTCTGTACTCCACCTCGGCAAGGGGAGTAGCACTAAAATTGACATAGCTGTTCCGGATTTGAGGTACTGTGGACGCAATTCGACGGTATTGGCCTCTGGGAGGTATCCCAGAATGCTCCATTGTGACTGCTCTGGACAGCACTTTCAACTCAGATGCACTAGCCAGGTAATCAGCAGGGCCGGCTCCAGGCACCAGCCCACCAAGCACATGCTTGGGGCGGCACCTGCGGGGGGGCGGCGCTCAAGAGTTTTTTTTTGTGTGTTTTTTTTTTTAATTAAAAAAACCCCAACCCAATCTTCCCGGCCGCACTCCCAGCCGGGGAAGCGGGGCGGTGAGCCTGCCGCCCTGCCGCGCTCCGCGCCGGAGCCCCGGCCGAGGGGGCAGCAGGGCCGTGGAGCCTGCCACGCTCCCCGCCGGAGCCCCAGCCAGGGCAGCAGGGCCTGCCGTCCTTCCCACCGGAGCCCCCGGCTGGGGCGCCAGCAGGGCCTGCTGCGCTCCCCGCCGGGGTGCCAGCGGGGCCTGCCGCGCTCCCCGCCGGAGCCCCAGCCGGGGCCACTGGGTGGGGCGGCAGGCGGCTTTTTTGCCTGGGGCGGCAAAAAAGCCAGAGCCGGCCCTGGTAATCAGGAAAAGCCCTGGGAACTTCTGAATTTCATTTCCTCCAGTCCCAGAATTGCAAAAGAGCTCCAAACGGGAGGTACTGGATCTGATCACAGTATGGGGAGAAAACCTGTGCAGGCAGAACTCTGTTCAAAAAAACAGAATGCCAATGGGCAGCGGAGACTGCGGGGGCTGAGAGATAGCTACCCACAGTGCACCGCTCCGAGAGTCAATGCTAGCCACGGTACTGTGGACGCACTCCGCTGAATTAACGCAATTAGTGGGACACACACAATCGACTGTATAAAATCTCTTCAGAAAAATCGACTTCTATAAATTTGACCTAATTTCGTACTGTAGACGTACCCTTACATTGGTTTAACCAACTTAAGCTACATCAATATAAAGCACTTTCTTAAACCAATTAAAAAAAACTGTCCATATAAATGATTTGCACTGATTTAACTAACTCGGGGTACGTCTATACTACCCGCAAAATCGGCGGGTAGTAATCGGTCTATTGGGGATCGATTTATCACATCTCATCTAGATGCGATAAATCGATCCCAGAAGCGCTCTCTGTCAACTCCGGAAGTCCTGCTCGGCGAGAGGAGGAAGCGCAGTCGATGGGGGAGCGAGCCTGCGCCGCGTGGACCCGATGTAAGTAAAATTACTTTCGATCTAGGAAACGTCGACTTCAGCTACGCTATTCTCGTAGCTGAAGTTGCGTATCCTAGATCGATCCCCCCCCCCCACACACAGTTTAGACCAGCCCTCAGTTTCTAAACCAATTTTGTTAAAATCAGTGCTACTGGTATGTGTGTGTGTGAACAAAGCCTACATAGATTTCTCATTCTCTGCCACTACACTCACTGAATCCCAGCTAACCTTTCAGCAGCATTTTGACACAACAACCATTTTCAACTCTCATTTTGTATTTACCAGATAGCAAGTGTGAAAAATTGGGACGGGTGGGGCATAATATGCACCTATATAAGACAAAGCCCTGAATATCGGGACTGTTCCTATAAAATCAGGACATCGGGTCACCCTAATTTACCAAAACAAATCCTGACAATATGTTAAATATTCCCTGTTTGGATTTTGTAACCACAAAGTGAGTTGAAATTGCTGCCTCCGAAATAGAGTAGGCAGGCAGAAAAGATTTACCAAACTCAATGTTAATGCTTTCCAGGCCTACATGTACATCACCTCTATTTGGAAGATAGCAGTAAGCTAACTGGAATTAGTCCTGTAGCTTTTACGATTCCTGCTACCTCACAGCTGCACGTGCAGTTTTGGCAGCAGATGCATACATCTTCTGAGGTATGTTTTTGTTTTGACTAGTGATATCATTTGACATTTATTGAAACAAAGCTTTTTATTTGAATAGTTAAAAGAAGATGATTAAATCATTCCTAGAAAGAACCACAAGAGAACCATCAATCCTAATGTAAACAGTTATAAAGTACCTACCAAAAACCATCCAGAAGCTAAATCTGATCCAAGTCTCTCCACTTAACTGTACCATCAAATAAATATTCACCAAGATACTGAAGGATGGCAAAAATGGCAAGAATGGAACCTAAGGGAAAATAGTTTATAAGACAGTAATGTTTTTCAAACCTTTCCGCACACTAAATGGCACATTTCAGTTTTGTAACACAAATAAAGGGACTGGCAGACCCACTCACCAGTGAGAGCAAGACACTTTTCCGGTTTACTGTAAGGTTTAATCACTAGTTTCTGCAAAACTTACGCTTTCATTTTTAAAAAAAGTTTTGGTCCCTACAGCTGCAAAGAAAACCTTGTCAATTTGCACTGAACATACAGCAATGCAGTGCTGAATTCCTGAATTAATCTAGGTGGGCAGCCTGAAACAATACTTATTTTACTGATTTAAATTTATATTCAACAGCCTTTACCCACAGCTCTCAGCACACTTTATAAATAATTAAAAGGGATAACATGCCTCAATAAAAAAGCACACTCAATTTATATCCCCGTCCTTCCCAAACACCCTACAAAATAGCCTCCCATACCTCATCCCATCACTCAGCTCATCTCCACTTTCCTAACTGCCCATTAAAAAAAAAAATCCTTGTAGTATATGTGAAAAACTTATCCACGCTCCAAGGAATCATGGCACACAATCCAAGCAACTGGGTTTTTGTGCTAAACTGCTCCTCCAGGGCTGGGAGGAAGGAACTCTTCCCTCTAAGTTACAGGCTCTGTAGCAGTGAAGCCACTCTTCAATTGCAATCCCAACCTTAGGGCTGAAATGGCCTCTATGCTGTTTGCCCCGGCACACCCAAGTGGTAGGGAATAGCTGGTGGATCTCTGTACTAGGCAATTTACCAGCCAATACCACCAATCAGTGGTGTGCAGCACTGCGGTGTGGAAGGGGTATGGTGCACCCTATGCAAGGCCTCCTCATCCAGTCTGCAGTGATATCATACCAGAATTGATCTGAGACGGTCTAGACAATGGGGTGGAAAAAATGCCTATGACCTGTCTAGACTAGCACTGTCACTATCACCAATGGAGGTCCAATAGTGCAATGGTGAGACACTGTCTGAAAAACACAAGCATAGACCCAGCCCCACACACAGTTTTATTAAAAGAAATGTAAACTCTGCATTATTTATGTTAACTTACTCACCATAAAGGCCACTTTCTGCTGGCTCTGAGGCTGCCTCCAAATGGTGAGAACTACGACTATGAAGAGTACTACCAACATAACAAGAAGACCAATGCTCCAAGGCTCCATATTAGCAATAAAATGAATCCCATATGTGGTCAGAACACTCAACCCACATACCAGAAAAGCTGCATGAAAAAGAAAATAAGAATTGGAAGGAAGTCAAACCTTTCAAAACGGTTTAAATAAACATGCAACTTAATCTGATAAAGCAGATCTTTACCAGTAGAGATATTATCTGATGTTAAAATGAAAAAATTCTGTTTTGACAAGAAAACACTTTATTCTGCCTTATTTTTGATTGAAGGAAAATAAATAAGATTATGGAACAAACTATAAAAATCTGTTTTCCTAGCAGAATACTTCATATCTGACATTCGTGAGAAGGTATTCTAGGATGTTACCATTGGATTTGAACTTTTGTTCTGCTTAATTAAATTCCACTATTTATGGAACTTGATTTGAATGTATTGTACTTATTTGAGTATCTGTAGACTTACCTAATAGACCCACCAAAAAGCTAACAGTAGTAGCAGACTGCTCTGTAGGCAAACTGGATGGATTCATCAGTGTCTGAAGACTGAAGCGGTGCCCTTGAAGCATACTAATTTGAGATTTCCTTTCTGATCCTGTCAGAGCCTCTTTCTCTGGAGAATATTTTGGTTGCTCATAGGTTAAATTGGGTTGGTACCTATCCACAAATAAATAGATATTTATATACAAGACTGTAACAAGTAAAGAAGTTAAGCTTGTGGTGGGGGTTGAAGGAGGATGGTTATAAATACCACAGCAGTCTCCAATGATTCCACTCTACACTAGTAGCTACAATAAAAAATTAAGTCTGCTCTTGCAAAATTCATGTGGCATCCCTTCTATCTTTTTTTATTTCTAGGTCAGGGGGGCCAACCTGTGGCTCCGGAGCCACATGCGGCTCTTCAGAAGTTAATATGTGGCTCCTAGGCACTGACTCCAGGTCATTCATGAATATGTTGACTATTACTGGTTCCAGTACAGACCACTGGGGGACATCACTATTTAACTCTCTCCATTCTGAAAACTGCTAATTTATTCCTACCCTTTGTTTCCAATCTTTTAACCTGTTACCAATCCATGAGAGGATCTTCCCTCTTATTCCATGACAGATTACTTTGCTAAAGAGCCTTTGGTGAAGGCCCTTATCAAAAGCTTTCTGAAAATCTAAGTACACTATATCTACTGGATCCCCCAACAAGTCCACACGCTTGTTGACTCCCTCAAAGATTGGCGAGGCATGGTTTCCGTTTACAAAAACCATGTTGACTCTTCCCAACAAATTATGTTCATCTATGCGTCTGACAATTTTGTTCTTTACTATAGTTTCAACCAGTTTGCCCAGTACTGAAGTCAGGCTAACCGGCCTGTAATTGCTTGGATTGTCTCTGGAGCCCTTTTAAAAAATTAACATAAGAAAATAAGAATGGCCGTACTGGGTCAGACCAAAGGTCCATCCAGCCCAGTATCCTGTCCACCGACAGTGGCCAATGCCAGGTGCGCCAGAGTGAGTGGACCTAACAGGTAATGATCAGGTGATCTCTCTCCTGCCATCCAGCACCCCCCTCTGACAAACAGAGGCTAAGGACACCATTCCTTACCCATCCTGGTTAATTAGTGTTATATTAGCTATCCTCCAGTCATTTGGTACAAAAGCTGATTTAAATGGTAGGTTACAAACTACAGTTAGTAGTTCTGCAATTTCATATTTTAGTTCCTTCAGAACTATTCTTGGGTGAATACCATCTGGTCCTGCTGACTTGGTCCCAAAACCTCCTCTAATGACACCTCAGTCTGGGACAGTTCCTCAGATTTTTCCAGACCTTACTGATTCTGGTTTGGGGAAATCCCAACCATCTGTTTTCAGTCTCCTAACTTATTGATTCACAAGATGAAAACACACTAGGTGGTCAGGATTTGGCCCACGAAGCAAATTTATTAGAGTATTTACACTATTCACATATAGCTCCCACAATTTACTGTGCTTGCTGTATACAGTAGGAGATAAAATATAAATTATATTGACAAATTAGAAATACGTTTCTAGCTTTGAATGTATCAATGTTTTGACATGAGATCCTACTACACCATTTGGAGTTAAAGACTGCGTCTATTCCTAGTGTATATCCAACTTTGAAAGGACACCACTTCTGGTAATCATTAAATTAAGAAACCACACACAGATTAACATTTTAGAAGAGTGAACCTAATTTTACAATATGTATGTACCTAGAATAAACGTTATACAAACAGAAACGGTATTTTAAATGTATTCTGCATAGGACAAAATAAAATACAGCAGAACAAACAGGGGGGTGAGGTTGGGGCTCACCTGAGGATGAGAAGACAGGCTGCTACAAGTGAGTAAGCAAGAAGTGTACCAATAGACATCATATCCACCAGAGCCTTTAGGTCAAAAAGAAATGCCATTATAGCTAAAAAAAGGAGAGAAATATAGAATTTGTATGAAAGTTACATATTGAGAGTTAAGATTTTTAAGGCAGCTCAAGAGGCTATGTATGGAGTTTTTATGTAGTTGACTTAATAATAGTAATACAAGTGAAACCATGGTAATGCATAACAATGAATTTTCAAAGTAAAGACCCACATTTTTAAACTTGGTTGCCTGGAGTTAGATACCTAACTCTATATGTAGGCATTGAAATAAAACTGGTCTCTTTTCAGTGACTCTGAGCACCCATAGCTCTCACTGTGGTTGCTCAGAACTTTCTGAAAGTCACATTTATTTGTGTACCTAAACAGGGATTTAGGTGCCTACTAACTTTAAGCAACCAAATTCACAAATTTTACTTTTTTGTTTTCAAATATAAGACACCCGGAGAACATCAAGGAAATGCTAATGAAAACCTTGCAGCCAAAATTCTCTATATACCTGCTGTGTGATTTTTAATATGGTTATTTTGGACATATATTTAGTTGTATAGTAGGAATGGTTCTTAAGTTTAAGACAAAGGGGTAAACACAATACAGTTAGGAAGGAACATAATGAAAAATACATTTTAGGAGGCCCCTCACTGCTGTCATGTAAAAATGTCATTTTCAGCTATGAAAACTGATATGTAACATAACCCTATGTGAAAACATTTCTCACTTAAAAATATAACACTTTATTTTTATTAAGGTATTGTAGAAAATCGTGGAGAATATTTAATTAATTATCAGAGAGCCAGATCCTGCAAGCGTGCTGTGCATAGAACTCCTACTCAAATTCTACAGGCTGAGGGCTTGCACGGTCAGAGCCTGAAACCACAAGCTTACAGTGAGATGCAATCTACTGACATGCATGTGGATCCAAGACAGATTGGATCAGGACCTCAATCTATAACTGGTACATGTAATTTGTGTGTACTATGGACCTAATTCAGCAAACCACTTGAGAACCTGCTTAAATCCCATTAAGCACATCCTTAAATGCTTTGCTGAATTGGAGGCTATAGACAAGAGTACGTCAATTTAAATGTTAAATCAGGTTGAATAAAATCTTAGTATTTTGCAGGTGATTGCATGACTTTTTAATAAACAGCATTGTTTTAAAAGTGGCTTATTTTATGCCTTCTCTGGCAAGGCAACTTCACTGTGACTTCCAATGTGTTTCTTCTTCTAGCCTTAACCCCATCTAGATGGGATTGCCTGTTTGAGTTCTCCTTCTCTTTTCCAGTTTGCATGAAGCAGATCCTCAGAAACGTCAGAGCTGACCAGATCCTTTTGTATGACATCCATCCATCTAGTTTGGGGTCTTCTAATCCTCCTCTTACCCTCCACTTCTAAGTTTAACACCGTTTTCAGTATATTCTTCCTATTATCTTTTCACATGCCCAAACCATCTACACCTGGATTCTGTCAGCTGTTCTATAATTGATATCACCTTCAAACCTCCCTTAATGCATTAGTTCCAAATATGGTCCATCCTAATAACTCCAAGCATCCCTCTTAACATTTTCATTTCCCTTGTATGAAAAATCCTTCCTTCAAAGTCTCTTCCAGTGTCCAACATTCAGAGCCATACAAAAGTACAGGCCTAATTACCATCTTATATATCTTACTTTTCAATTTGATAGGCTTCCTCCTATTGCAGATCATTCTGCTCAGTTCTCTCCAGGCCTTTCCTGTTCTGCTTATAAGTTCATCACTGAGTTCACCATTATCCTGTACTACCAAACCTAGGTACTTGAACTTCTGTACTTTTGGTAGTGGCTGGGCCTCCAGATTTAGACCCATTGTCTTCCTGCAAGTTATCACTGAATGAAGAGACCATATACTCTATTTCTGCTGATTTTCATGCCATTTCTTTCAAGTATATACCTCCATCTCTCTAAATCTTCCGCTTCCTCTTTGCTCCCTCCACAAGCACTTCATCATCAGCAAAAAGCATGCACCAGGGTGCCACTCTGGATGTTCTCTGTAAGTGCATTGAGCACCAACATGAACACAAGGGGGCTTAGTGCTCCAAGATGTACTCCAACTCTTACTAGAAACTGTTCAGTTTCTCCAGATGGCCTTCTGACTGTGATAAAAGCACCCTTGTACATGTCCTGGAAGAGTCTGATATAGTCTTCAGATATCTATTTCATTCCCATACACCAGATGCCTTCTCTTGGAATGTTGTCATAAGCCTTCTCAAGACTGATGAATACTATGTGCAGGGTTTTCCTCTTTTCTCTATATTTTTACACAAGCAAAGATAGTATCCACTGTTTTACTGACTTGCCTGGCATGAATCCAAAGTGACTGTCACTGATCTTTACTTCTCTTCATAGTCACAATAAATAAATTGTGTGTGTATATGCTAATGCATGCATTATTTTTATATTACATATATGTGTGTGTGTATATATATAAAGCATACACCCTCCCACCTTCTTGATTTTATATATATTATACACACACACATCTTTTTGATCATAAAGAAAAACAGAAAAGATTAATTCCCAAAAATAAGACTGCAATATTACCAAAAATACCAGTTAATCTGCTGGGCTAATAACTAACCAAGGAATACAATTTCCTTAATGATCCCAGAAGCACCCTACATTCACTAGCCTTCTGAACAGGGAGGTTTGTACAAAAACTATGAAGCATTCTGTGAGAAGATTTCTCGTATATTTCACTGCCTAGAGTGCTCAGAGAGCAGCACTGACAGGCAAAGCTGAGGAAAATAAAGCCAAACCAAAATAAAGGAATTTGATTTAATTTTCATCCTTCCAGTCTTAAAGTGTTCCTGTACATTACAAGTTAATTATATCATACTCTAGCTAATTATAGCATATGATTATTATATTTAAATATCATAGCTTTTTGCTTTGTATTTTTTTAATTATCGCATTATTTGTGATCAACAAGATGCGTGACTTTATGGCCAAGAAACTTTTGAAAAAGAATCTGCTTTTGAAGGTTAGCCACATTAGTATTTATACAGTACATCTCAAATTTCTGAATACACTATTAGTGGCAAGACAGAAAATAATACATCTTTAATATTGTTAGCACCATGAATGTAGGACATATATTCATTTTGTCAAGGTAAGTAAATATATTTATATTATCTGATACAAGTCTCCATATTTCCCTTATATATGAAAAGCTTATGCAGAGTTTAAAGGATGTTGAGCTTTGAAGCACACAAAGCATCCACAAAAAGACAATCTCACTTTAAACAGTGTTAAAACTACCAAATATATGCTTGGAGAAAAATACTATCAAAATGGACACAAGCTTATATTTATTGAATTTCAAAATTTTAATATATATAGTTCCATCAGAAGAATTTTTTCCCTTAGTAGATATAAAAATTGCAAACAACTATAAATCTTTTATATAATCGATGCTTACTCAACTTCTAACCATTACTTATCAGAAGAGAAGCCAAACCTACCACAAAATAGTTGGAAACCAGAAGCTAAACTTTGTTAATTCACTTTAGGTGCACATCCCACCTTGTTGCATTAAAGTGCAAATACAATTCAGGGAGGTATGCAGCACAACAAATCCAGGAAATACCTCTCATTAGCCTGCTGCCTTTGGTAAAATACAATTGGACTGTGAGCCAACCATTTTGCTGTCCGCAGAATTTCATTATAATTATTATATGGGAAAAAGGACAAATACATGTTTATGTTTGGCCTCCACTGTAGTTTTGACTTGATAACAGTAAAAGGTCAAAATCCAATCTTCTTAACACTGTTCAAAACGGTGAGACTATCCATGCTCGGATTTAGTAGGAATGCCAGATTACTTTCATGCTGCATTCATTTTTAACAGATCTATCAAAACTGCATAACATAATTTAAGCCTACAAGTTACTAGATACACATTTTCTTAAAGAAAAAAGAAAAAAAAGTTACCTGTGTATCAAAAAGCTTTGTTTTGTTAGGATAAACCACCCACCCACACAATTACACCCCGAAAACTGGCTTTGAATTACTGCTCTTGTGCTGCTGCAACCAAGACTGCATATTTGCATTCATCAGTTTACCCAACTGGGTAAAACATTTTTCCTTCTCTTCTTCTGCATCAGTTCATTATTCCACTAAAATTAAAAATCACTTTTGATACCAGATTTCCACATTTTTTCAAAATATTACAGAAAAAGGATCTGGTGCAACATGAAAGCAATCTGGAAAGTCAGAGTAAGTGTCTCTTTATAAAGAGTAATTCCGCATTATAGATTTGTACTACGACATACAAAAAAGATGAATTAAGGCCATTTTTTAGATTATGAACTATTTGGGGCATGACCATGGCTTCCTATATGTTTGTAAAGCTCTTAAAACAAAAAAGAGTCCCGACCATGACTATGGCTTGTAGATGCGACAATATGATAAATAATAAATACATGTTTTAGTCTTATCTGAATCTCTTGGTCTTTATCATCTTGAGCCAGCCTACCCTCACTTTTCCATGCAAAGCTGACATTACATTGAAAGCAGCAGGGTATAATTTGTGTTCCAGGTACATTAAGCAATATAAGATGTATTTTGACAACAATGAAAGAGTTAAAAAAGAAATAAATAAATCTCCACTTTGAAGTGTAGGAATTTGCACGCTAAATGGTAACAGTTCCTGGAAATATTGCTTTGATGCATTCTGTATGTGTGTACGTACACACATACATAATAATCCTTGCCAAGTATCTGTATCAAAAATGGATTAGTGCCTTTTATGGGCAAAGAATGTGTAAAATTTCCTCTTTTTTTAAAACCATTTTGTAGTTGCCTTACTGAAGATTATTCATAATTTTTTTTTGTACCCCATAACAAAAACACATTCCCCCCTAGTATTTCTAAACAATTAAATACATGAATCTTGAACTAAAATTTCCTATACCCAAGCCTCATAACAGAGCATAGTCCAATGGCTGAGTTATAAAGACAGTTTTATTCCAGATGCCCCAAAGTAAATAACTGTTTTATTTGTAATGCAAGAGAAGCCAAACTTAGAACGCACAAAAAGTTGCAAGTTCATTGACATCAAGGACATCACCGCCACCACGATTGCCATGATTTGGAATTCTTATGCCCTTCAATTAGTCAGCAATTTTATTCCCAACTTACATGCATGAGACGTTAACAAGCAGGCCCTTCTTATAATCCATGCACGTGCATACAAGGTTCAAATCCCAGTTTGAAGAAACCTATATTTTCAGAGCTTACCAGAGATGACCCCTGCTGTCAATGTGGCAGCAACTGGTGTCTGCCTCTTACTCACTTTGGCAAGAAACCTAAACAGTAAACCATCTCGTGCCATGGCAAACAGAATTCGGGGCAGAGGGAACATAGAGCCGAGAAGACTAGAACAGAAAAATTTAAAGTTCAAATACACATTATTAAAAGCACTATGTTCTACTGGTAAAGTCAACTAAAATGGGAAGCTAGGGAAAGCTTATTTTCATGTTGTTTTGTTCTTTTGAACCTGTGCTTCCAAAGCACTCGAGATTAACCCACCAAAAAATAATACAGTCTGTGGTAGGAAAAAGGTTATTTTACCTTGAGACAATCATATGCTATTCTTTCAGTCAAAAGCAAACCAAAACTTGCCTGACAGTATTGGATTTCCACATACACAATGTGTGAAGCAGTGCACCTTTCCCTACAATAATCAACTCTCAGTCTCACCTGCTACTGCACCCGATGACAAAGTAGCAATAACTGGAGTCTTCGTTTTGGAATTGATTTGAGCTAGACATTTGAAAAGCAACCCATCTTCCGCCATAGCATAGATTACACGTGGCATTGGGAAAATGGATCCAAGAAGACTGAGTAAAAAGCAAACACATGCAACATGGCAAAACACAATTCATGCAAGGTTATATCATAGAAAAGAGAAACAATGCTAATTAATGGCATGTTTCACTGAAAACAAAATTTCTGATGGTAAAAATATTATAGACCAAAGATACTACAGTTTGGACACAAATAGGTTTATTTTGTTTCTGAAAACCACTAGAAGTTTTGTTCACAATTCTGTGGTAATGCAATTGCTCCACTGGAAACAATAGTAAAATAGCTAAATAACTTTTGCCATCACTGTAGATCTTGGGATACTAGTGGACCAGGAGCATGGCCCTGATAACACTAGCTATGCAATTAAGCATTATTGTTCCTTGAAAGATTCTGTCAGTCAGCAACAGTGAATCACACAAGCAGTAACACAAGCAGTAACACCTCACACATTCTGCAGCTCCTTATGACAATGTTAATCAATAGTAACTCAAAGTAAGCACCACACAGTTTACACTTAACCCTATTATTTCTTTCAATTAAAGCACCCATAGCCAAGCTACCTTATTATTCCTGGTTTTATTTAGGGACTGAAGGTAAACTATTTATTTTAAACTGCTGATATTTGTAGAATTTGAAAAGCATTTTGAACTACAGATGACTCACAGCTCCTTCTGTATTTAAAATATTTAAAATTTGTCGGGTTTCTTCCCTTCACATCATAATAACCATACTAACAACCCCCACCCAAACAAATAAACAAAAAACCCACACAGAATAGCCTCTGCAACAGCCATATAACTTCTTAGCCAGCTGAAACTGAGGTTTTACTAAACAGCCAGGTTGCCTTTCTTGCTACAGAGAACTGAATACATCACCTACATATAGTCAGTGGAGGTGCAGCTTTTATGTTCCACAGAAGCTAAGCCACTTTAGCACTGCTTGTGAAACGTAGCATTACAATTAAACGCATGGGCAGCACTACCAATCATTCACACTTTAATTGGGTTTGGTGCTGATTCAGGAAAGCACTTAAGCACCTACTTAAAGTTAGCATGTGCTTAAGTGCCCTTGCCCAACAGGAGCGGGTCTAACAATTTTGCCACCCCAAGCAATCGCCGCCGAATTGGAGGAGGCGCCATGTGGAGGCAGCATCAATTCAGCCAGCTGATCAGGGCCGGCTCCAGGCACCAGCTTTCCAAGCTGGTGCTTGGGGCGGCGGGCGAGAATGGGGCGGCAGTCCGAGTCCTGCGGCAGTAATTCGGCGGTGGGAAGAGCGGCGGAGCTGCTGCCGAATTGCCACCACGGGACTCGAACTGCCGCCCCATTCTCGATGCCGCCCTAAGCACCAGCTTGGAAAGCTGGTGCCTGGAGCCGGCCCTTTTGCCCAATAAAGATGCTTTCATGGATAAGGGCCAAGAAATCTGAACTTGAAGAATTAGTAATATTTCCATACTGGTATTACCAAAACTTCTACATATTTTTATTGTACTGTCTGTGTAGAAGTTAATTATGCTTCTTGTCATCTTCAGACTGCATTCTGGTAAATAATGGAAATACATTAATACTGTAAACATTTTAATCTCAAATGACATGGCCCAGGAATAGGTAAGTGTTCGGACCAAAGCAATACTCCTAACATATCAGCGTAAAAAAAAAAACCAAGTAAAGTAATTACAAGTAAAAGGGTTTTTTAAATTAATTTAATATCTCATTAAAGTGAGATATTACCTCTCTCAGAATAAACTCAGGTGTTAAAAACTTTAAAATACTTTGGAAGAAAAATTAGGAGATCAATAGTTAAAATTTGGTAACCAATGGTTTTACTTTCTATGTAAAGTTTTCTTCTCCACTGCTATTTTCTTTGCTCTAGTTTCTATTTAAACATTTGCATTTATATTTTATGGGAGACAAATATTATAAAAATCATAAAACTGCTAGAGTCCACTTCAGGCATCACTATAGAAAATTATAGTCCCAAAACTAATTGTACAAACACAACTTAGTCTATATACACAGGCCTAAGATTCTTTTACCTTGTCATTTAGAGCTCTTTCCTTTTTTATAATCTCCAACCCCAGAGTATTTCACTCAATTATTTTCCACAATCATTATGCTTATCTTCTATACATGACTACTCATGAACTATCTCAGTGACATCAACAGTACTCCTTAAATAGGCAAGCCTGCTTTTTTTTAGGCCAGCTGTTGAACCCATACATATCCCACTTCTTTAGGCCATTTTAGTAATGCACATGAGCTCAGTTAGCAGAAAAGGAGACTATTAAGGCTGTTCCTACATGTAAGTATGAAGACTATTCTTTTCTAAATAAGTTCTTATACCACATTACATGTGGGCTATAATGTATAGGAAGATGCATGTACTATACATATTAATACATCTCACAATCTAGTCAACTCTTCTAACTAAAATAATATATTTGGTCACACTTTATATTAAGATTACATGTATAGTTTACCAATGGTTAATTATTCATAGATGTTTTCATCAATTGTTAGAGTCCAGCAATCCTACACATCACATACTACTCATGTCTGTAACATGCTTACAATATTTGTTAAATGTGAACCCTTCAAAAAATGTACCCTCAATATAAAAAGTGTGACCATACATTGACATATATTTTATTTTTCAATTTTCTTATTTCCCAATAAAATTAGTAGTTTTTTCTTCTTTACCTTGTGGACAATGCACAGAGGGATCCCACTGCTACAACATACTTTGCAGGACCCCATCCAACATATTCAAATGCTACAGGAAGAGGACTTTTCTCATCTAGAAGATAGTACGGCATCATAAGAGTCAAAGCTGCCGAAACGCCAAAATAGGCCATAAAACAGACAAGCAGGGAAGTCACAATTCCAATAGGTATAGCTTTCTGAGGATTCCGGACTTCTTCCCCTAAGGAGGAACAACAAACATTCTTACTCATCTAGGAAATTGTTTGCATCTTCTACTTTAATGTGCATCAACACACAGAAAAAGGTAAGTTTTGCAGTCTAATTATTAAGAATAATAGCTTTAATATTCCATACAGAGTAAAATCAATGATACAGTATGTAACCCAGGACTTTGTGGCCAGACGTAGCACAAAAAATTAAGTTAAGCAAAAT
The DNA here is from genome assembly GCA_033296515.1 of Macrochelys suwanniensis. Lineage (NCBI taxonomy): Eukaryota > Metazoa > Chordata > Testudines > Chelydridae > Macrochelys > Macrochelys suwanniensis. The sequence goes on from CM065779.1 coordinate 84,540,894, forward strand.
GACATTATATACGGAATTTTATCTATACATATCTATACACACACACACACACACACATATATATAAATAAAATTCCATATATAATGTCATATATATAAATAAAATACATATTTTACTTTAGAGAGGCCAAAATCTATAATTTTCCACTTATCAATACAAATAATCTTTGGAAAGTTGCTCTGAAATGTCCCTAGCCTCTGTTTGCTAGAAGCTGGGAATGGGCGACAGGAGATGAATCACTTGATGATTTCCTGTTCTGTTCATTCCCTCTGGGGTACCTGGCATTGGCCACTGTCGGAAGACAGGATACTGGGCTAGATGGACCTTTGGTCTGACCCAGTATGGCTGTTCTTATGTTCTCTGCGAACTGCCTGCACCATACCTTCCCCGAGGATAAGTAAGTTGTTGATCTTTTACTGTGTAGAGCTTCATAAGTATGAATTGCACAAAGTTCTAAGGAATATGCAGCCTCTGAGTTTGTTTTTTCTAAAGCTACAATGAAGCTTGTTTAAAAAAAAAGGCAAGATGCTTGCGATATGGGCTTAGTAGAAAGAACTTGTGCTGATCAGTTCCCACACTCTGCCATTGCAGCTTACTGGAGGCAAAGAGAATTATATTCACACTGTAATTTTGTTTTTCTGTAGAATGAGAAAGCCACATTAAGGAGTGATCTCAGTCTCTTTCTAGACATGGTGATAGAGTTTAAGAGCAGAAATAGACAGACAGATACAGAGTCAGACAGGAAAGAAGAGTAGGAGATTATATATATATATATATAGTATATAACTATATATATAGTTACACAGTTTGACCACCAACTTTTTACTCAAATATATATATATACAGAGAGAGAGAGAGAGAGAGAGAGAGAGAAAAAAACCTCATCTCACCAGTTGTTGCAATGCAATCAAATCCCACAAAGGCATAAAAACATGTTGCAGCACCAGCCAATGTTCCTGTAAAACCATATGGCATAAAACCACCGGCCCCAAATATGCTTGTCACGTTCTTATAGGAAGAATAATTTCTATAGAAAATGGAAATACAACAGAAAAAAGGCATTTTTAATTTGCGGTAGAAGAAATCTAATAGTTTTTTATCCCCAGTAACTCTACATGAACACTTTAAAAAAGCAGTGTATTCTCAAGATAAGGATCTTTTTACAAAGCTCTCAGTACAAAATATCTTTGTATGAAGTTTGAGATAAAGATCTTCTATCACCAAAAATTCATTAACAGAAAAAACTGGATTATCAAATAAACATTATAAACCCTGGTCCTGTTCCCATTGGAACTAATGGCAAAACACCCATTGACTTTAATGGTACAGAATCAGGTCCAGTATCTTCTTGTTAATCACATCCTGTACTGCAGTTAAATAGCTATCTTTGGAAATATACACCAATAGCTTCCCAGGGGGCTAAGGCTGAGATTGCTAAAAGGCAAAAAAGTAATTAGTATAATATTTAATTAGGTTTCAGAACACAAGTCTACATTTCCCAACAAAACAGTAAATCTAAACCTGTTGCTACAATGCATAGGCTACCAGAGATGCATGTACAGCAGGAGCTGTCATCAGAAGCTGCTTAAAGTAGGACCAAGAAAAATGGAAGAAAACTGACAGATGAAAAGGAAAAAAACCCAATTACCCTGTTTGTGCTGTGAGGTTTATGAGAGATTCTTCACTTATTTTCCAGTTGTTAGCATCTCCTTTCACAAAGCCAGAAATCATAACAAAGAGGAGAACCAAGATGTTAACAACAGTGAAAATCTTATTCACCCATGCGGATTCTTTTACTCCAAAAGACAGAAGACCTATGAAATACAAGAGGGGATTTTAAAGAATTAACATCTCCTTTAGGGAGTAAAATAGCATCTTTAACAATGTATACATGCTAACATGACTAATACCAATTTTAGTATTTAGTTAATGATACTAGATCTATGGCTTTTAGGTGTTAGTACTAGTTTAAAGAGCACTTCAATACTATGATAGACACTGTATAAAAACTGTAAAATGGAGATTATTTTTAATCCTCTCCCTCCAAAGGCTGATGACTGTCTTCTTGACTGACATTAATTCCATTTCTTATTCAGCAGGCAAAAAATATATATGGGAAGTGTAGCTTACTTCTTTCCTGTGCCCCCAGTCCATACTTCTATTTGGGATAAAGGAACTTCTAGGCTTAATAAAACTAACATAAACGTTAGGAATCCACTGAATTCAAAAATACACATTCATGAGTAAACTCCTAAAATGATTAGACAGTCTATTAAAATTACATTTGATTTCACACACACACACACACACACACACACACACACACACACACACACACACACACACAGAGTGACTACAAATGAAAAACACTTATCAGATGTAATTCTTCTTCCATTCAAGTGTAGGATGTAGTCTTGCAAGCGTGTGTGTGAGTTAGCAAAACAAAGAGGCATTCTCTCTCTCTGTAATTATTTGAATTCTCTGTCTACAGTACACATGGTTCAGGACCTGGCACTACGCTGATTTTCAGAATCTCATGTAGAATAGTAAAAAAAAAAATTAAAATTTAGAATTTTTGATAAAAAAAGTCAAACATTTTAAATGCGTATTTTTTCTTCCATGTTTTGACAAGTTCTAATCTAATTTTATCAGTGCACATCCCAACGCTGTCCCTAATTACTAGAATAATGGGGCCATCCAGTAGGTCAGTTGTTTACAACCTTTTTTCCATTTGTGGACCCCTAAAACATTTTGAATGGAAGTGCGGACCCCTTTGGAAATCTTAGACATAGTCTGCAGAACCCCAGGAATCCATGGACCACAGGTTGAAAACCACTGGTACAGATTATTAAAATAATTAAAGGACACCCATCTATTTAGCTCCTGAACAACTCTGATTTAGAGTTTCTTGATCTTTTGTATTGTTGTGCAAATAGGGTATAAAATAAAAGTATCTCTATATAACAGACTATTTTATTTGCACAATCTGAACATTTTCCAAGGGAGACCCTGCTGTGAAGTTAGACAGGGGACAGCTGAAGCCTGGTCTGTAGTTTGGCAGAACACAAGATGACAAATTGGGATGGGGAAACACAAAATACAGTAAAAAAAATCTCATACCATTTCTCTGAAAAAAAAGAGTATTTCCAATAATGCCACACCTATATGCTTTTCCCCATTATTTAGAGATTAATTTTGAAAATTGTAAGTCTATCGAGATAATGTCAAAATGAAATTTCTGATTCTGTTAATGCAACATAAGACACGTTCTCAGAAACTAAGGAACTATCATAAGAGCTGCTCAAGTTTTCTTTGTTGATGGTATTTTTATTGGCAGAAGTAGTACATTGTTTTGTAGACCTTTAAATCTCCCTCTTACCCCAACCCTCCTAGAAAGAAGTTTCTCAATGGACCTAAAATGATATGAAATCCAGCATGCAAAATGTCTTAAAAATAAATCTCCATCTGTAGAAAGAAAACATGAAGGAACAGGTTTCCATGGACTATTCATTTGGACAATAAAAATTAAAATGTGTGAGTGGGGATCTTCACAAACTTCTCCTGCTCCCATTGAAGGCCATTTTCACAGATAGGAAACCTGAGCAATTGGCTAGTGTGCTTATAAAGTAGGGTGTGATAGTCTCCATGAAACACCTGCCACTTTGCCACTCCCACTGCTGTAGCTTTGCTTAGCACTGAAACCGTGAGCTGTGTCTGGCACTACCTGAACTGCAGGACGCCCCGAGATTCGACTCTTTCTCCTCCTCTCTCATTGGCAGAGATTAGGGTGACCAGATGTCCCGATTTTATAGGGACAGTCCCGATATTTGGGTCTTTTTCTTATATAGGATCCTATTGCCCCCCACCCCCTGTCCCGATCTTTCACACTTGCTGTCTGCTCACCCTAGCAGAGATCTGCAAAGTTATTTTATTGCTGGTTCCGCTGTACTGGGCAAAGGGACTTGAGGACAGAAGAGGAAATGAATGGAGAGGGAAAGGGAAGGAGAGAAGTGATGTTTAAGACAAGGAGAATGACAACAGGGTTTGGAAGAACAGAAGACACAGAGAGAGAACACAAATGAAGAGGGGGCTACTAGACAGAAAGAAAAACAATGGTCTGGCAGATACTACCTAACTTTAAGAAGCAGTGGTTTCTGATTGATTGACAACAACTGGGGAGGCCCACTTCAGATGAAGAATGGCAAGAAAACAAAAGAAAACAGATAAGTGGGGGAAAAAAAACCAAAACAACCCAGGCATCATTCCTTTCATCAGTGAAACTCTCAAATTAAAGACTTTTCCAGAACTTGTCTTTCTTTGCAGCAGATGGCCATCATTCAAGTTAAGATTATTATTGCTATTAATTAAGTTTCTTCTCTTTGCATTTCTCACACTTTCTTGTCTTCCCGATTTCAGGCTCAATCAGTTGTACTGATTAATTTCCTCTGCACTCCTTAAGGTGCTAAAATTACCAACTTAAAAAAAAATGGATTCTAGAAATTTCTTCCTACCAGAGCCGTCAAATCTGGGACAGCCAACTGCCAGCAACTGGAACTGTGTATGTATTAAAAGGGAGCCCCAATTTCTTGTCTTTTTGAGAGCTGTTTGACCACAAGACCGCCCTGATTCTCACCACTAAGGTTCACTAGATGAACAGTTCCTAGAAGATGGAAGGAAGGAGGAAGCTATCCAAACTGTCACAAACTGTGTAAACATAAAATTGGTATTCTTGACATTTTTAGCTGTTACAAACAATGTGATTTTGTTTTTTCCTGTTACTCTTGGCAACTAAAAAGGCAGCCAATATTTTATTTACCAGGGTTAAAAGTCTGGAATTATTACTCCTGACTTCTCACTAGATTTTTTTTATATGGTTGTCTTTTTTTCCACCTCTGTCTTCTCCTGCCCCTTCTTCTTCATCTTCCTCTTCCAGGACCCAAACTGTAATCTTTCCTCCAGGCCATACTTCTTTGGCAATGTCTTAGTAAAAGAATAAAAACTGAACTGTAAATGCAACTGTCTGATTTCCATTCCGTAGACCAGCAGCCATGATGGCTAGTGTCTGCTCAGAAGGGAAAAGTAGCCCTTAGGCAGTGCTCTGCGGCCACTAGCAAAAGTATTCTCTAGCAGTTCTCTTCTCAGCAGCAGCTTGCATGTCTTTTGAACCAATTCAATCACCCTAATATAACATGGCTCAAAAGAATGAAATCTGATAGGGAGATTTTGAGCATGCTAAGTGGGCTTCAGTGTCTAAATGAAGTGATTGGCTATTCCCTAACAGAAATTCAACTGGAAAAGAATTTTCATGGGACTGTAGCAATTGTAACAACTAATTTGAACCAAAAAGAGATGCATATAATTTTTAAAATAGGTTATTAGCTTGTTAAACCTACAGAAATTCACTGTACACAACTGGCAGCGAGGAGTGGGAAGAAATAACCTTATGATTTAGTGTTCTGTAAATACTCGTCTTTATTTATTTCCTCAGCTTCATTGTCAGACGAAACCTGTTTTCTTCCTGATGACCAAGTTTTATTTTAATATGCAAAGAAAATTACTACTATAAAATGAATATACAAAGAAAAGGGGGAATTTCTTAGGACTGGGTGATCTAAATAGTAAACGTGCCAATAAATGGCTAAATGACACTTAATGCTATTCAGACAATGATTGTCATCCTATTACCTCCATTGCAGTCTGACTCCGTAACGCTGCAATTCCAATAACTGCTGATAATGTCAGTAATTCACAATCAAAGAAAAAACATTTACAAGACTCATAGGATTGTGCACTCAAAACTATTGCTGCTTGAAAATTACTCACAATTAGTTTCCAAACTGAAAACTATCCTTTCCTCAGGGCTCTGATTCATTTTTTGCTGCTTGCTTATGGCAGAGGCAAACATGCTGCTGTTCATTTTTGTCAGCAACCTCAAAAGCTTCTGGGTAAAATTTCCAAAAATACTTAATTGATTTAGGAGACAAAGCTCAGTGAGACGTAAGCTTCTAAGCGCCTAAGTCTCTGTTGAAAACAGGACTTAGGCACTTTTGAAAATTTTATCTTCTGCCATCTTTTACTAAAAGTAAATAATGAATAAGACAGAGAACATTAATGCATCAAAAATGCATGCTTACCCACATAAGCAAAATCCTGACATTACTGTAACCTTTATCCTCTCTTCCCTCCACCTTATTCTTATTTTTGTAGGCCTGGTGTACATGAGAAAGTTTCACCAGTCATGCCACCCCACGCAGACACTCTTATTCAAGTCTGAGAATAAAAGGGTCCTCACGAGGATTATAGCAACTTTATAACCAATTTATAGTCTAACTTTCCTGTGCAGACAAGCCCTTAGTTTATTGGTTGCGTCAGGTATCTATTTTGATTGTTAACTCTTCAGGGCATGGGCTGAGAAATCTATCCATCAAGTATCTAGCATACTTTTGATGCAAATAAATAATAACAAATACAGTACTATCATTCTAAATATGCATTCTGTTTCATATGCTGCATCATCAAAACATGAGAGACTTTTATTCATGCAGAAAAGCCACTCTGTAAAAACTAGTCGTGTTTATTTTCATTTCTGAGGGAACCAGATCCCCATGGAAACAAACTGTGGTTAATAGTTTAGTTGTCTGGTGCCAGTGGCTGGGATTTCCTACTGTAAAGTGATGCATTAGTAAAGATGTAATAGAAATAAAATTATTTATTGTTATCAAAAGCAAAAATCCAGTTAATTTTACCAATGCCCACTGGTATCAAGGAGTATCAGAAAGTAGTAACCTAACAGCATGCAGAAACAACCTATCCATTCTCAGACTCAAAGTGCTGAAGGTTCACATTGGATGGATGGATAGACTGTGCTTGTGTCTTGGAATTGCCTATTAGCTGACACAAATTCTAGCCTGTATAATTCTTTTGAAGACTGGAAGTGGGAAAATTTTAAGTTGTACTAAAGAAATAGCTTGTGAGGAAAAGATTAAATGAAAAATTAAGTCAAATATCCACCAAGAAATAATGCTTGGTTTGTGGGCAATACATTATAAAATTGAATCACAAAGTTTAAGCTTGTGATCTTGCTGAAAGTATCCACTGCCTTTAGAACAACCAAAGAAACAAAATACAAATGCTGTCTAGTTATTCTCTTATTGTCCTTTCTATATTATGGATTTTACACAAAAGTTCTTATAGCTGATTACCTCATGACTTGAAGTTTAAAAAATGTGTGTATATATTTGCTTCTGATTTATAGAGCCATATCAATGCTCTCTATGCATTTATATTTTGCTAAAATATAAATAGTATCTTGATAAGACAAAACATTAGAACTATAATTCATCCTTTTTTCTTGCTTGTATAAAGATAGTTGCAGAATCTGTTCCCAGCCTCCAATACTTTATCTATTATTAGTCCCCATGACATTCCTAATGTAAAGAGATTTCTATTTCTTACCTGCCAGAAGCAATATTAGACATACTGCAAAAAAGTCTGGATACTCTGCTAGACCAGAAAAATCCATTCTGAAGTAGGTTCTGAAAAACTGACCAATTTGTTTTCCAAGGAGTTCATCAAAGGTGCCACTCCACGCTCTTGCTACACTGGATGTACCTTCATAATACAAAAAAAAAAAAAAAAAAAAAAAAAGATTTTGTACAAACACAATCGTACAACAGTTAGTACTATAGAAAGAACATGTTGCTATTTGTATTTAGAAAGATAAAATTATTGTTAAACAAGTGGGCTTTTTCTCCATAGATTTTATTATAGAAATTCATACCTACAAAATTATAGGACAATATATTAAGCTACAGTAACAATATCCCAATCTATTGCATTAAAAAAGTTCAAGTAAACTCTTCTATAATAGCTAAATTTGATAGCGTAATAATTAATAATAATTTTTCATTTAGAGTACTTTTCATTAATTATATTATATTTTTATGTAATCCCAAAACATTCTGCAAATGTCAACTGATATAAAATTAACTTCCCACCATGCTGGAGTGCAGCCACTTATAAGGTGAAACATGGTATGTCTTTAGCAATGCACAGTAATACCACACAACAGTTTAGGACAGGAGGTGAAGAATAGTTTTTCCAGATGGAATTACAGAAGTTTTATTAGGCAGAATTAAATTTACAGAGTTTGAATTTAGCCAGTATGCAAAGGTTAATCCCCAACTCTTGAAAAAACGCTATAGGACCACAAGCAATCAAGACCACATTTTTCTTTCTCTAAAAAAGCAACATCCCCATCAGCAGAGTGTCCCCTAATACAATACTTGAATGTACTGAGTGAGTTGTGACATAAGCCATGGTCCTGCAATTGAACCTGCACATGCGAATATCTGCACCCACACAGAACATCATTAACTTAATTGACTCTGTGCTGATGGTACCCTATGCCTGTGCAAAGCCTCAGTTGCAGGATCACAGTACTGGAAGGAAGCATGATACTTGAGTCACAAATATCACTTCTTCCTGACTTACCAAGGTGTCTCTCTGAATCTCTCCCATCCAAACACTGACATTTCCCAGTCCCAACTAACTTTATATATGATGGGATATCAGCCTAAAGCTGGTATGTCTGCAGGACACTACATCATTGATGGAGTTACATCAATGGATACTTACATTTCATTATTTGTTTTCAAGTGTAGTTCTACACTGATGGCATCGTCCCTAGATCTACTTCTTGTTTGTAGCCAGAGACATGTATACTTACTGCTTTTACTTCAACTAGCCCTGCAGAGCCAACACAGCAATGAGAAACTGAATTAGATTCTATTTCTTCTTTTGCATCAACAGAATTGTTTGCCACTATTTTCCAATTAGGTACACTTGCTTAAGCTGTTGAAGAGAATTGGTTTGCAAAGGCATCACAAAGTACCTATTTTGGCTTGAAGAAGCTTTATTACAGGGGATGATGCATGAGAAGGAAATAACCCAGCTTGACTATCAGATGCCAGGGTGTGTCTGAAGTAGTAGCAGTTAAGAAAAAAGAAAGAGCCCAAACCTACATTTTATTTCTAGTTTTCCCAGTCACCATCAGTTTTACTCTGGTCTCCCAAACTTACCTATAACGTATGATAAAATGAGGTTCCAGCCAGTGATAAAAGCCCACAGTTCACCAACAGTTACATAAGTATACAAATATGCAGAACCAGTCTTGGGAACACGAGCACCAAACTCAGCATAGCAAAGACCTGCCATCACAGATGCCAAGGCAGCAATGAGGAAAGAAATAACAATACTAGGTCCAGAATCTGCTTTTGCGACTTCTCCAGCAAGTACGTAAACACCAGCGCCAAGAGTGCTTCCCACTCCCAGAGCTATAAGGTCCACAGTGGATAAACATCGGCATAACTTGGAATCTTCAAGACTTTCCACAGTGACAATTTTTCTTCGCAACAGACACCGAACAAATGACAGAACTGGTCCACAGGGTATCATTTTGGATGTAGAACTAGAAAAATAAAATAGGTCATTAAAAAACATAGAAGGTATAATATAAACAGTCACAATTTAACCTTCCAAAAGCCACTTTACTGATGGATAATACATTTTGCATTTAAATGAAATTGTGGGTTATTAGCAATAAATAGTTTATACAGAAATGTCTCCCTACCACCTCTTTTCATTGCTTTGTTAGACTCAGTTTACTTTCTGACTTAGCTGACTGACTGGAAATGTAAAATATACTATATGACAACTGATTGCGATTACAGTTTTAATGAACTTTAAAAAAATAACCTAAAAGATGAGAGTCTGCAAGATAATAAAAACACTTTAGAAAGATTTTGTGGTGACACACAAAAGATACTACTGGGGGTTGGGTGTCTAAAGACAAGGAGAAAGATTGTTAAAGAAATATTAATTGTCTGAATGTGACTCAACATACCCTCCTTACAAGATAAGATCACATTCATGCAGGTACACTGTTCCATGAAAGTAAACTGAATTACAGTGATTTCTCAACAAAACAGAAGTAGCAGCAACCATACCCCACTTTTGTTTTCAGCTCATACACTCTTTTCAGAAAATTTCCATCATATTTTAAACTTAACATAAGGTAAAACGAGAGCAAATAACTTGTACTTTATTATTGACGGCTTGCCCTCAACCTTCCCTACAACAGAACCAAAGCAGAAAGCAACTATCATATCATACAGCCTGTAAGCTGCTTTACCAATGACATAATTAGGAGAAGGAGCAGCACCAATATTCCTAAGGATTTTGTATTTTCAGTTTCATGGCTACAAATAGCAATCTTTTATAAAAACTATTTTGATGGCGCCAGAGTAATTCATGATTAGATTCATACTACATGGAATTTGCTTTTAGAGTTCTCTTTAGTGAAAGCGGTTTAATGTCAGTTTTTGGAAGGTTTGTTTCTCTCCCTTCTTCTATCAACAGCATCCCAAAAAGTAATTAATTCTGGAATATGACCAAAGAATTTAACCTTGTAATTATCTAATTATCTAAGAAAAACACAATAAAAATGTTTATTTACCATACAGTAACTGTAGTCCTTCAAGATGTTGTGGGGGTCAGTATGGATCACACTGCAGGTTCGCGTGCACGAGATTGGATTGTTTTGAATAGCAATGTCCGTCGGTGCCATGCACATGCCCTGTCCTCCTCATGCTCCTATGCCTGGGCATTAAAGGTGGAGCAGCTCCAAGCCTCCCTCCATTCCCTCACAATTCAAAGCCCTTGTTGCTGAGAACTCCAAAAACATAGAAGTGCAGGTTGTGGGGATCTTGAAGAACCAGTTACTGTAGGGTATATAGCTCTTCTCTCTACGAGTACGTGTCAATGTGGATCTCATTATAAGTAACTGGAAGGCTGTATCCCCTCAGGATGGTGGGAACGAGGAGTTTCAGCTGCATCAGTTAAATACTGGTTGTAGTTTGGTATCTTGAATTTGACATCTACTCTACCCAGGAGTGTCGGACCCTTGGTAGAACTGGGGGTGCCATGAGGTCCTGCCCCCTGCTCCTCTCATCCCCCTGAGGCCTTGCCCCCGAGCCAGGCAGGAAGCCAGAGCTGGGCTGTGTTAAGAGCCACCCAGGGAGCCCAGGCTGCTGTGGGGAGCCCCAGACCTTCCACCTGCTGTGGGCAGAGGGACAGGGTGCCCAAGAGCAGTCCATAGCCGGTGTCCCCTCCCCTTGGGATGCTGTCCAGGGCAGGTGGAGGTCCAGGGCTCCCCACAGTGGCCTGTGCTCCCTGGGCAGCTCTTACACCTGTCTCCGACTTCCAGCCTGGCCAGGGGGTGGGGCCTCCTGGGGAAGAGGCGGAACAGGGGCGGGGCCACAGAGAGGGGCTGGGCCTCGTGGCGAGGGGGGGTTAACGCCCACCTTAGCCCACCCAACCAGGAAGAGACTGGCACATACTGTCAGTGAATACAATGAGACTGGCACATACTGTCAGTGAATGCAATGAGTAATACTAAATGAGCAGTATGGTAATAATAATTAAATAGCTGCAATGACTTATTTTGTTTAGGAGAATCCATTCTCAACATATAGGACTCTGAAGACTATCCACCTTCAAGATCACCATCATTTTCTAGAGTTTCAGAGTTATCTGCCAATGATAGTGTTTTAGTCACATCAAGTATGTCACATAGCCACAGTATATCACCAGTAGCAAAAAACAAACAAACAACTCCATCATCCAGAAACAACCATAGATAAGTTTGTGATCAGAACCAGCAGTTTACAACATAAGAACATAAGAATGGCCATACTGGGTCAGACCAAAGGTCCATCCAGCCCAGTATTCTGTCCACCGACAGTGGCCAATGCCAGGTGCACCAGAGGGAGTGAACCTAACAGGTAATGATCAAGTGATCTCTCTCCTGCCATTCATCTCCACCCTCTGACAAACAGAGGCTAGGGACACCATTCCTTACCCATGCTGGCTAATAGCCATTAATGGACTTAACTTACATGAATATATTGATGATAATTTACATCAATTACCAAAAAGAGGTAATTGATGAAAAAATTGTCCGGTTTGTTTATGCAACAAACTCTCCTTTCCGTATGATTGAGAACCCACACTTCATTAACATGGTTCAGTCATTAAGACCAGGTTACAGTCCACCCAACAGAGCAGATGTCGCAGGCAAATTGCTGGATAAAGTGTATGAAAGAGAAATTGAACTGTGTGCAAAAGGTCTAAAGGGTAAAATTGTTAACCTGAGTCTTGATGGGTGGAGCAACGTCCACAATGATCCTGTTGTATGTGCTTGTGTGACAACAGAAGAAGGGAATGTCTTCCTTACAGAAACAATTGATACATCAGGAAATGCACAGAATACTTATAAGAAGTTGCAGTAAAAGCTATAACAAACTGTGAAAAAAAATTCAAATGTCTAGTACGCAGCTTGGTCACAGACAATGTTGCAAATGTATCCAAGATGAGAAGAAATTTAGAAGAGAGTCCCAAGCTAATAACATATGGTTGCAGTGCTCATTCGATGCACTTCCTAGCCAAAGACTTCAGTGTTCCAGAAATAAAGGCTAATGTTGAAATTGCAAAATACTTCCGTAACAACCACTTTGCAGCAGCTTTTCTGAAAAAAGTGGGAGGAACCAAGCTAACTCTCCCACAAGATGTGCGATGGAACTCAGTAGTGGACTGATTCGCGCACTATATCAAGAGCTGGCCTAATCTGATGACAGTTTGTGAACAAAATCGTGAAAAAACAGATTGCACCGTCACGGCCAAAGTTCTCAACAATGGGCTTAGGAGAAATGTTGAACACATGCTGGGTACCCTGAAGCCTATTTCTGTAGCCTTGAATAAAATGCAGGGAAATTGCTGTTTTATTGATGACTTTGTTGAAATTTGAAAGGAACTGAATGAGATCTTAAAAGGAGAAATGTGCAATCACAGAGTTAAATTACAAGCATTAAAAAAACAAATGGGACAAGCACTATCTCCAGCTCATTTTCTTACAAATATTCTCAATACTTGGTACCAGGGTCAAACCTTAACTGCTGAAGAGGAGGAGTTGGCTATGACATGGACATCCAGCAATCATCCCTCCATAATGCCAACTATAATAAACTTCAGAGCTAAGGGTGAACCATTCAAGAAATACATGTTTGCTGATGATGTTTTAAAGAAAGTCACACCACTGAACTGGTGGAAGCCACTTAAGCACTTAGATTCAGAGACTGTTGAAGTGATAATCTCATTTTTAACAGCAGTAACTTCTTCTGCCAGTGTAGAAAGAATATTTTCTTCCTTTGGACTAATTCATTCCAAATTGAGAAATCTTTTGGGACCCGAAAAAGCATGAATACTTGTTTTTCTTTTCCAGATGATGAAAAAACAGGAAAATGAAGGTGAAGACGACCGAGTTAGCTGCAGAAGCCAATATTTTAAGTTTCTCATGTTGATCTGGCTGACATAGTCCTTTTTTTTTTAATATTTCATTTAAATATTTTAGTTTAAAACAATTTTAATAAAAACAAACCTGATTTAAAAAAACTTGAATTTTTAACTAAATTCAAAAATTCATATGCTTCTTTTGTTAAAATATTATACGTTTGCGGTTGAAGAAAAAAATCCGGAATACATAACATTATTGTTTTAGTTAAATAAAACAATTTAAATGTCTGTCTGGTGATGTTCTCCTCCTAATACAGCATGGCAAGAAAATCATCCAAATATTAATGATTAACCTGTTGAATTGGAGATAGTTCACCTCACAATGACTTCATAAATATCTGCTTCAATTACCTTTGGTAAATAAAATAATCAAACAATCATTCATTTTCTGATATAGCTGTAAAACTAATCTGAAAAGTTTTCAAAATAAATCAGTTTAAAAATGTATAGTGTGTACTGTGACAAAGTTCCTCCTCTACCTCGGTGGGTCCTGCACTTATTGGCGGATTCTGCTTGCCTCAGAGATCTTCCCCTCTAGTAGAATCCACAGTTCAGGTTAACTCCTCCTGTGTCTGATCAGGAGTTGGGAGTTTTGGGGGGAACCCGGGCCCACCCTCTACTCCGGGTTCCAGCCCAGGGCCCTGTGGATTGCAGCTGTTTAGAGTGCCTCCTGGAACAACTGCACGACAGCTACAACTCCCTGGGCTACTTCCCCATGGACTCCTCCCAACACCTTCTTTATCCTCACCACAGGATCTTCCAGCAGTACGCCCTCTTACTCTCAGCTCCTAGTGCCTCTTGCTCCCAGCTCCTCACACGCAACCTCCTTCCACAGCTCCTGACATGCACCCCTCACTGACTCACTGGGAGGCTTTTAACTAGTTTCAGCCAGCCCCTGATTGGCTGCAGGTGTCTCAATTAACCTCCCTGCCTTCTGGAAAGTTCTTAATTGGCCCCAGGTGTCTTGATTAACCTGGAGCAACTGCCATAAGGTATCAGGGATTTGTTTAGCCTGGGGCTAACATACTGGTTCCTTACCACTTTCCTATAGCCCTCTGGCCTTGCCCCGTCACAGTACCTTCTAAAAATGAAACCTACACCTATTCTGAGTTGTGAAGAATATGCATTAAGGTTATAACAATCAATAAGAATGCACTTTTATGTAGAAATCCATGATTAAATCGAGTCTTCCTGACTAGTGATTTAAATCAAATCCACCCTCTTCAGTACTGACTGTCACCTACTGAATCACTAATACAACCTTCTGCAGTACCCTAGCTGAAGGGTATCTGCCATCTAAATTCTTACTTAAGCCTGCCCCTGCTTAGCATATAAAAGTAGACAAGATCACAGTTGGAGGTAGTATTTCGACAAGCTGATTGTGGATGACTTAAGAATTTTTCCAGCAGAGACACGTTTACGAGTACTATATAAATGCAATTGAGTTACACTGTAAAAGCCAAATCCCAAGCCTCTGGCAGGTGTAAGGGGCACATCAGTCAATCATTCACTTCTATCCAGCACCACACTGGGTTGACACATTTTGAGAATGGGTGGTTTGATGTGGAAGAGTACACTGGGGAGCTCCAGCCCCCAAAAAGCAACCCCTGCTCCCATAAGCAGCCATCTGTGGAACCTGTTTTCCCTACCCTCTTTCTTCAGGCAGGGACCTAAGGAGTTTTTCTGAAGCCCTGGGAGGACAGCTGCCATGGATGGGGGAGAATGAGACCAGGATGTATCCCAGAACCCGCTTCTTCCTAGTCATGTAGGAGCGGTTAGGAGGAGGCCCACCAATTCCCTTTCCAACTGATTTCTATCAGAAAGAAAGGAATCAGAAGGGAAAAAACCCTCAAACACTCCAACCTGATAGTCTTTATCCTTTTGGACAACTGCTCTGAAGTATGCCTAAGGATATGCTGCAAGAGGTAAACAGCCTCTTAAATGCTTTGCTGCTGACTGTCATGCACATTTCTTTCCAGGCATTATCTTCTAGATTCCTGGGGGCAGGGGTTGGTGGCTGCATAGTTGCTATGCTGATAGCTCTGAGGGAGCATGTTTCTGGTGTCTTTTCTAAAATGGCTGTTGAAAGACCCTCTCTTTTAGGCTTCCAATCCCTCCCCTCCCCATCAGATGACCTCTATGGTGAGCCTCTAACCCCATGGGGGTGGGGAGGGATAGCTCAGTGGTTTGAGCATTGGCCTGCTAAACCCAGGGTTGTGAGTTCAATCCTTGAGGGGGCCATTTGGGGATCTGGGCAAAAATTGGGGATTGGTCCTGCTTTGAGCAGGGGGTTGGACTAGATGACCTACTAAGGTCCCTTCCAACCCTGATATTCTATGATTCTATGATCAGGTGATCAGTGTCCCCACCAGGTGCTTTGTTGCTTGGTCACCATCCATGTGGAGTCCAGACTTGAAAAACTGGTTTACCCTGGGTGACAGCCAGCTCTTTGTCCAAGGGTACTTCCATCTGAATGGGTGATCATTAAGGTTTAACAACCATCCATTATTAGCCCCTCATCTAGATGCAAGATTTTCTCCTGACACCTCCTGTGTGTTTCAGCTCAATATGGAGGCTACAGAATAGACTTATAATCAAAATTGTGCTCAGAAAACAAACTGGAGTTTGTAATTTAACATATAGAGAGAGTACACAAAGAGTTCATAATATTGAAAAATTCATAACTTGTACCCAGGCAGACCCCTAAACTGTCACAGTACTCATGGGATACAGAGTCCCCTTCCACAAAGTCTCCATACAGCTCTTAAATAGGTTTGACCCTTCCACAGACATGTAAAGTGTTTCAGGAATTGGTCTTAATTTTGTTGCAAAACTTCATAAATAACTAAAAAAAAATCAATAGGTATATATGGACAGAGTCTGTATGTCTACAGAAAAACAATTTAATCTATGTTTTACATTGTAATCTCTGCCTTCATTCTGAGAAATAAACTTTTGCTTTAAATACATAACATAAAAATTACAAATCACTCCCCTGTCTGGGGATGGTAGAAGACACTCACACCTTTCAATTTAATTAATATCCTGTGGTAGGCTCTTGAAATATTTCATCCTGAGTTTTGCATTTTTAAAACTATAATATAAATGACAAATGTATGTACTGTACAAAGCAAGCACTACGTGCAGTCCAAAAGGTGATTTTATTGTTAACATATATGCTTAAATATTCCAGGAGGAAAGCTATTTTTCATACCTTTATTTGCTGTTAAAACATCTTTTGCTGACTTCATATTATTTTACAGTACTGCATCTGATAGGCAATTTTTTAAAAAGGAAGTAGTGTTCATATCTATCAGACATGTTGTTTTACAGACCCCAATGCCCCTAGAATATTCAAAATAGAAAGAAATATGGAAACCTTCTCCAGATAAAAATGTAATCCTTCCTCAGCCTCTGTTTCCGTCAAAAAACCTGGAACAAACTGTACCAATATGTTCTCCAACAATACCAGCTCTCCTTATAACTTACTACCATCGTCAGTTAATTTGGCCTAATTCAATTTTAGCATTGATTTGTCTTTCCTGGCATTAGGATGTTTAACTTTGGTTTTCTTCATCCTCTATGAAATTAAGAGAACAAAGATTTGAAAGTTGCAAAATGTACATACATGAGACTAACATATCAATACATGATTTTATATGAACAACTGTACTTTTAATTTTGTGCATTATAAATGCTGATGATATGAATAAGAACCTCATAGAAGTTGTTAATATTTAAAAAAAGGAAGACCAACGTAATGACATTTAAGAAAAGCAAGACAACAGAACAAATGTCTAAACACTTAGCCTCCTTCAAACAGAAATGGTCTTTGTTTAGGTTAATGTGGAAACCGTCTCTATATGATTAACACCTTTGAAAGGAGATCAGTATGGCATCTAGTTAGAGAAGCATTAATGGGGTAAATACTTTAAGGTATGATATATTTATACTTGCATGACACAGGTCTTGCTTTTCAAAAGCATATAAAACTTTAGTAATTTGTTTTAATATATGTGATAATCCATAATCTTTTCAGGATATTAAAAATCTTCATGTGTACTGAAACTGACTGTTTTTTTAAAAAAGAGTTTCTTAGCATGAAACTTTATTACTAACCTTCTGGTTCAAAGTAACTTTTTGTTGGACAAGCTTCTTCCTTTCTTATAAATGAGCCCTGCAGTTCTGTATCCTTAAATGTGAGCAGCAACAGTTCTATATGATTTTACCAAACTATCTGCTTTAAAACTGTGGGTTAGGTGGGAGCTGCTTGCTCCTGGGGGTGGAGGCACAGTAACCACAGGTGATTGGATGATAGGAAGCTTAAAGGGCTATTTACCCAGCAGGGGGGAGCGGGGGGGAAACAACCTGTGTTACTGCTGTTCAATTTAAATCATATTCATTATAGCCACAAAGTGAAATCTTTTTTAGCTTCTTTTTTCATATTTAAACACACACATACATGCACGCAATTGGTGTTAAGGCCTGAATGGGCATCTTTGTCCATCACTCAGAGATAGGGACTTGCATTACTCTAAAGATGTTTGCATTAATAAAAAAGCACCTAAACATTCTCTAGCCTACTGGGGAAGGGAAATATCTTCAGATTTCAGATTTGCAGTCCTTATAAAAGGAAGATCCAGCATTACAGTACTATTATAAAGCACTTGCAAATCTAATCTTCAAACCCACGCAAACCAATGCTGAAATGTTTAAAATTTCTCTGCATTAGTTGAATTATTTTAAAAAACTGAAATCACCCCTTTGAAAACAGTGTTGTAATAAAATAAGGAATGTAGCTAGAGCATATACCCCAGTTCTGCTGAATTGAGATAGAGACATGCGGTACAGCACATTCTCCTATATATGATTTGAAATATGAAAGTGCTAAGGACTGTAATTAGAATAACAGTCCAAATAGTCCTGCGACATAACCAAAAAGCAAGCCTCAGTTTGTTAAAAATTATCTTCCAGAATTAATTAAATCGAAAAGTATAGCTGTAGTTTTATTGCTTCCAATGACTGACAAAAAATAATCTATGAACAATACAACCCCTACACACCTAAGCCCAAATGCAGTAACATTTGTATTCAACTGTTTACACATACTCCTCCTCTTCCCACACTTGTGGGGATAGTTTGCATCCCCAAGTGGGACCAGTCCCTCTGCTCCCTATATGCAGGGTCTGCAGTTATGTAAGATGGGGATATGGAAAGCCCCTCAAGCTGTATCTTCTGTTCCCACACACAAGGGCCAGAGACCACCTGGCCTTAGCCATTCTAAGCAAGTCCCAATCCTGGAGCCAAGGCAACTGCTTGCAGACACGTTATCCACCTATGTAGAACAATATTGCAGGACTGGGGCTCAAGACACCATTTCCCATATCAACACAGGGTATTCCTTTATAAAAGTAAAAAGGCGAGTAAAGGATTCTTATTCTGAAAAGAAAACAAGAACCTCTTTAAACCTCTGTAGATATTAATACTTTGCACGTCACCCCTACCACTCCTACTCCATCCTTGCCAATTTGAGCTCTGTCTTCCTTCCATTTACTGTTCTCTCTCCCTCTCTCTCCCCTGAAGTGCATGCGACTCCCCTCCTGCTTCCCTAGCTGTCCTTAGGGTTGCCAACCCTGCAGGATTGTCCTGGAGAGAACTAAAGATTAATCTTTAAGTAAAGATTATGTCATGTGATGAAACCTCCGCTCCAGGAATATGTCCAACCAAAATTGGCAACCCTAACTGTCCCATGCTCCCAGCTCGTCCATGCTCCCCGCCTGATCTCTCCTCCCCTGCTAGTACCCAGCCAGAGAGAGGGGCCAGCAGCAGGGGGATACAGTTATGTTAGGAGTGCAAACTGTAAAGTGGAAAATAATTCTTGGGAGTAGAGAGGCAGGAATTATTCCTGAAGAACCTTACGCCTTCTCTTGCTGCAAGCTAAAAACTTTTCCTTTTCCCAATATAGTGCCCTCCTGTGATTCCACAAAAGCCTTGAAACTTTTCCAGTTCTTAGGGGACATACACCTAGGGTGTTACCTCGTGTCCTCCAGGTTCGATCTGGATTATTTTTAAACCAGATAAATTAGAAACTGGTGTTGAAACCTATATAACTGCCCCCCAGAAATCAAAAACCTGGGGTAAAAATACCCCCAAAGCTAGAAACCTGTCACAGCAAGTGTATTTCTTCAAAATATTGAATAGATCTAAAAATTAAAAATACTCCTGCTTTTAAGACAATAGCGAATTGTTTCATATTCCACTGAAGACATGGGTGGGTCCCTCTTCTTTTGATTTTTCTTCTAAAAGCTCAGCCTCTAAAAATAAAGCTGGCAGAGCTGCAAGGTGCTGAGTGCCATCAACTCCCTCTGACATCAGTGTGAACAACGGCCCCCCAGGTCAGTGGCCCATTGTTTGTAACCAGTAGGAAACTGTTTTTTCTTTACTTTAAACATTCACCGCCCAGGAAAGATACAAGCTGTCTGACATTAAAAGACTACTGAAGGTCCTGAGATTACTGCAGAAAAGAGTATTTCCTTTAGCATTTTTTATAATTGTGTTCATGGCACCTCGTTGGTAGACGTGAATGTAAATGCATTTGATTTAAATAACAGGTTTCAGAGTAGCAGCCGTGTTAGTCTGTATCCACAAAAAGAACAGGAGTACTTGTGGCACCTTAGAGACTAACACATTTATTTGAGCATTAGCTTTCATGGGCTACAGTCCATTTCATCGGATGCATAGAATGGAACATATAGTAAGAAGATATATATACGTTCAGAGAAACATGAAAATTTGCCATACCAACTCTAAGAGGCTAATTAATTAAGGAGAGCTATTAGCAGCAGAAAGAAAAAAAACTTTTGTAGTGATAATCAAGATGGACCATTTCAGTTGACAAGAAGGTATAAGGATACTTAAGATGGGGAAATAGATTCAATTTGTGTAATGATCCAGCCATTCCCAGTTAAGGAGCAATCCTTTTTGCTGTCAGCATAGGCGCCGACTCCGTGGGTGCTCCGGGGCTGGAGCACCCATGGGGAAAAATTGGTGGGTGCTCAGCACCCACCGGCAGCTCCCCGCCAGCCCCGGGGCCCCGCGCCCAGCTCACCTTACCACCGGGAGACATTCCGGGGCCCCGCCCCCGACACCGGGTGACATTGCGTCGGCGTCGGGGGCGGGGCCCCGCAACGTCGCCCGGCGTCGGGGCCCGGCATCAGCCCCCACCGGCGCCGCTGGAAGTTGGCGCCTGTGGCTGTCAGACTCCTGCACCTGTGCAGAGCCCCGTGTGACTTCAACAGTGCTCTCTGTGTCTGCCTATATGGAGCACAAAGCAAGAGTGGGATGTAAGTGTTCAGAATGCACTCAATAGAACTACTGCATTTTAAAGATAGCTCAGCGAGAGCCACATGTGCACAGCCTCAACTATTTATGGCAAACTCAACCTAAATTGTGCACCAAGGCTTCTGCAGACGTCTGGTGCAGCAGGATGGAAATCCCACAGCAACTACATTTAAAACCTTTTATTGAACTGAATATGAAAATCAATACAACCAAGTGCAGTACAGTACTGTGCTATTTATTTTGATATTAAGTTCAACTTTATGCCATCATCACATCATCAGTTTTCAATGTGCCACAGATTTTGTACTGTATCAGAGGGAAGTGGTCAGGGGGTGAATCTGGAAGGCAGATCAACAGTGTCAATTCTGGCAATTGACAAGGCATATGAAGCAGGACGGTATTATGGAAGAAAGCATATTTGCTGGATGTTACTGCTAAAGTAATGAACAATTAAATTTACATTTTCCTCTTTAAGAGTTAACTCACTCAGATGAATGGCACGGTTCCACTTCTCAGAGCAACTGTTTCAGATTGACTGCATACTCAGGAAGGTACCACTGCTTCTGATCACATTCTTCATAACCACAATGGTTACAAGCTTTTGTTTTAATGGAGTTTAGATTATGGAGCAAAATTCTGCTCCCAGGGATGAATTCTGCAGCAAATTGGCTGCAGATCTGCAGACTATACAGGCTATGCACATATGCCCGTGAATCTGCACACACATTCTAGGAGGTATATGACCCAAAGTGTGAATCCCCACTTGTAACCTTGTATCTTAAAATAGGGAGAGCAAGAATAGGTAGGAGCTTTCTTTTTAATCATTTGTTTTGTAATAAAAATATATGTAAAATGTGTGTATATGTTTTACACACATGCATTCCCCCCCTCCCCCCCCCAAAAAAATCCCAAATTGCTTAGTTGGTTACTTAGGAATTAAGGTAAAGGAAGCCACACTATTGTACAGGATATAATTGACAAAATAGAGCACATCAGTATATTGCTTATATTAAACTGCTAAACATATCTAGTAAACTAGATATTGTTTTCAAACAATTTATTTAAGCTTTCTTCCTCAGCCCATATATACAATAGCACTTCCTTTAACTGAAAGGATTTTTAAAAAAAACCACAGTTTTGTTTGTGTTAATATTCATAATAAATTGTGAGTATAATTGTGTACAATTTCTGTAATTATTTTAGAGCACAGTCTTTTTTTTTCATCTTAGGCACAGAACAACAAAAATAACAAAGGAAGTCAGTTCAAATTCTTTGAGTCATGGTACATACCATAATCTTGTATAATAATTACATTTAATTATGAAAACACAATTATGGAAGTGTACAAGTCTCCATACAAGTATCATATAAATATTCATAATCTGGATGATGGGATGGACTGCATCCTCAGCAAATTCACGGATGACACTAAAATGGGGGGAGAGATAGATACGCTGGAGGGTAGGGATAGGGTCCAGAGTGACCTAGACAAATTGGAGGATTGGGCCAAAAGAAACTGATGAGGTTCAACAAGGACAAGTACAGAGTCCTGCACTTAGGACGGAAGAATCCCATGCACTGCTACAGGCAGGGCCAGCGCTAGCACTAGGCGACCCTTGGCGGTCGCCTAGGGCGCCAGGATTTGGGGGGCGGCTGCCTCCTGCCTCCCCGCTCAGTCGCTGAGTGTGGAGCCAGAAGGCAGCCACGGCGAGCCGCCCCCCTGCCTCCCGGTTCCAAGCTCAGCTCCCGCGGCCCACGGGCGGGGTGGGCTGAGCTCCCGCGGCCCATGGGCGGGGGAGGGCTGAGCTCCCGTGACGCCCACGGGGGGGCCGGCTGCGGGGGGGGGCAGCGTTAGCTGGGGGGGCAGGCAGGGCTGGTGCAAGGAAGTTTCGCCTAGGGCGCAAAACTTCCTTGCACTGGCCCTGGCTACAGGCTGGGGACTGACTGATTAAGCAGCAGTTCTGCAGAAAAGGACCTGGAGATTACAGTGGACGAGAAGCTGGATATTAGTCAACAGTGTCCCCTTGTTGCCAAGAAGGCTAATGGCATATTGAGCTGCATTAGGAGGAGCACTGCCAGCAGATCGAGGGAAGTGATTATGCCCCTCTATTTGGCACTGGTGAGGCCACATCTGGAGTACGCTTTCCTTCTAGAACTCTTACCCTTACCCTCTCTTCCACTACAGTCTCTGGCACCCTCGCCAGCTTGTCAACTCCATACCATCAAAAAATCTCTTTTCTTTGTCATTGTTGTCATCCTGACAAGGCAAGGCTGCTATCTCTTTATACATGATTATGATGATTTACCCTACAAGGAATGTAGAAACTTAGCCAAACGAAACATTTTTCTCGCAAGTATTTGCTTTCAAGCAGTACAAAATACGTGTCAAAAGCAATGCTTAAAAATGCTACATTAGTGCAAGCCGTGATGGAAAATATCCAGTTCATGTTCACAGTGAGGGGAGCAGAGTTTGCAAAACCACTTTAGTGTATCTCGTTATAAGGAGAAAAAGGGAAGTATAGTTATTCATCCTCCTAGGTATTTGGAGCTACCCTGATTCTTGATCTTCAGCACCACTTACAAAATCTGAGACACTAGTATTCTAGGATTGCCTCTTCTAAACACAGGAGGTCTCCAAATTTTCCCTTTATGAATAAGAATAAGAAAGCAGTAAGGCCAGAGTCATTAGGGAGATATCTGCCTTGCAAACACTGATTATGGCTTCCAGAATCACACATGCTTCTTGGATGCATCTCAGGAGCTTGCTTCTCTCGCCTGGCTAAGATTTCCAAGCTATCTCCGGGGGAATTCATTAGGATAAATAGGATATGCTTTTGACCTAGCATCCGTGATAGAAAGGAGATTATGGCAAGTTAGTTTTGGTACTAACTGGAGCCCTCAGAGCTCCCTGACCCTGTCCGTTCGGTTCTAGGATTGGGTACAACACAATATATTGTTGGTCTTGTGGGTTATATAATATCCATACAGCAATGCATAAAGATAAGAGGGTGAAATTCTGGCCCCACTGAAGTCAGAGGCAAAACACCCATTGATTTCAATGGGGTCATGATTTCACCCTAGCTCTTTCAAATTTATCAGCTGCCTTTGATATGCCTGATCATGTGGTTCACTTTGCTTTTCTAAGAACTGATCCAGAGGGGAGTATGATTCTATGAATTAGAGGACTGCTGTTCTGCTTTAAGTGCTGTCCCACTTGGACTGTCATGGAACTCTGTTCTACCACCTTTTCTGCTCCTTTTGTTAACAACATTTGCAGTGTAAAGGTCCTGTTGCATACCCAGCTGCATCTGAATTTTCAGATAGAAAACATATTTTTTATACTACAGCTATCTTTATCTAGTGCTAATAGGTTACCACTATTCTTTTCAGATCTGGACCTCTCCACCTCACCTGTGTGACACCTTCCAACTTAAATTTCAGTAATGCACTCTAAATTCCAGTTATAATTCAAGGCGCTGGTTTTGACCTACAAAGTGCTTTGTGGTTTGGGTCCTGCCCTTAGAGGCTGCCTCTCTCCTCCCTAGCAACTATATTCCACTTGGAATCATCAGCTTCTTCGGGCAACAGTTCTTAGGTTTATATACCTGGGGCCAGGCAGGAGGACATTCTTGCTGGAGGGACCTTCCATGTGAAATTTGCTTCACCCCTTGATCTGAGACAGCTGAGTTTGTAAGCTTGAGAGTATGTTACCAAGCCTGTTTACTCAGGCTTTTCCAGAGGGGATGGATGAAGCAGTGAAAGCTCTAATATTTTATTTTTTTGTGGGAAAGGCTTCTTTCAGCACTTTTGACATGTTGTCAATGTAGAAGAGTTTGAGGCTGTTGAATAATTTTTATTTCATGAGTCTAGAAATTTATGGTCAGTGAATAATTTAAAGTAGAAAAAAACCCACTGCATCCTGATTTACTTGCGAAAGGAGACTCTTGCATAGACTGGAAATGAAACACAGGAGTAATCCAAGAGACACCACGATTAGGAGGTTGGGGGGAAGGGAGGGAGGAAGGGAGGTTAAACCTTTCTAAATATGAACACAGAGCTGCAGCCTCACTGCTATTGCCGTTGACTGATCTGGTAGGTACAATCTCTCAGAACGGCCGTAAGGGGCTGCCTGGATAAATCTGTAAAGGTTTAAATGTCTAAAGAGCTGACCCTGCAAAATCTTATGCCTGTGCTTAACTTCACATAGAATCATCATAGAATATCAGGGTTGGAAGGGACCTCAGGAAGTCATCTAGTCCAACCCCCTGCTCAAAGCAGGACCAATCCCCAACTAAATCATCCCAGCCAGGGCTTTGTCAAGCCTGACCTTAAAAACCTCTATGGAAGGAGATTCCACCACCTCCCTAGGTAATCCATTCCAGTGCTTCACCACCCTCCTAGTGAAAAAGTTTTTCCTAATATCCAACCTAAACCTCCTCCACTGCAACTTGAGACCATTGCTCCTTGTTTTGTTATCTGCTACCACTGAGAACAGTCTAGCTCCATCCTCTTTGGAACCACCTTTCAGGTAGTTGAAAGCAGCTATCAAATCCCCCCTCATTCTTCTCTTCTGCAGACTAAAGGTCCCTCAGGTCCCTCAGTTTCAACTCATAAGTCATGTGCTCCAGTCCCCTAATCATTTTTGTTGCCCTCCGCTGGACTCTTTCCAATTTTTCTACATCCTTCTTGTAGTGTGGGGCCCAAAACTGGACACAGTACTCCAGATGAGGCCTCACCAATGCCGAATAGAGGGGAATGATCACGTCCCTCGATCTGCTGGCAATGCTTCTACTAATACAGCCCAAAATGCCGTTAGCCTTCTTGGCAACAAGGGTACACTGTTGACTCATATCCAGTCCACTGTAACCCGTAGGTCCTTTTCTGCAGAACTGCTGCCTAGCCACTTGGTCCCTAGTCTGTAGCAGTGCATAGGATTCTTCCGTCCTAAGTGCAGGACTCTGCACTTGTCCTTGTTGAATCTTATCAGATTTCTTTTGGCCCAATCCTCTAATTTGTCTAGATCCCTCTGTATCCTATTCCTACCCTCTGGCATATCTACCACTCCACCCAGTTTAGTGTCATCTGCAAACTTGCTGCGGGTGCAATCCACGCCATCCACATACTACTCAGCGTGTGTGAAGCTGAGCATGTGCATAAGTGTTGTACTATGCACAACTTAAACTTGTGGGGCCTAAACTTGTAAGTCAATAACCAAAATCTTCTTTGCCAGCAGCACTCTGTGAAAAACAGGTTGTCTTGCACTGGAAGTCAGCAGAACTATGACCTCTTGTTTTATTACCTTCTTGGTTTGGGATTATTGACATCTACAGAGACTAGAGAACAAAATAAGTATTAGAGTACATACACTATGGTGTATATATACATGTGTATTACATTGAATGCTTTTACCATTAGGGGCAGCATTTTTCCAAAAGACTAAGACATATAGAAGCAGAATACAGTAAAAGATAAGAAATAAAATTGGGAATGTACTTGGGCAGAGTCTGATCTCAATTACCCACCATTACGCCGTGTTATTCCAGCGTTACTCAGATCAGAATCTTGCTCTCCGTGTTTTTCTTGGAATTATATTATGACAAACTCATACTAACAGCTCTAACATGACTGCAACCATCGCCATACCTAGGGAAAAGTTATGACTCAGTTTGTAATTTTAGATCATTCTGATACCATCAAAGAAGCATCATTGGCTAGTGTTGCATGAATAGATTCATGCATTACCACCAAGAACATTTTTCATGTCTAGATTAATAAACTCATTAGAGATCTGATATAATCTTCTAGGATGAACCCAAGCTTAGGAGCTACAGACCAAGATAATTAAATACACAGTTACTTCCACATTTTAGTTTTAAGGCTCTTGATAGAAAAAAACAAGTAAAATTTTAAAAGGTCATATTATTTTGAAACTCATTAAAATACCAGTGCATTAGTTCACTGCAGTTTTACATGTGCCAGACCTCCTGGAAGCTTTTAAAATATTATTGGTTTCCAAGATTTTATATCCATGTTGGCTTAAAATTAAAAAAATTATTCTGAACAGCAATAATGGACAGTTCTTAACGACAATGATTCAAAGCCACTAAGTAAAATTTCAAGTTGTGCAAGCTGAGAGGCAGTCTCCACACTAAAAGAATAACAAACATCTTACTGCACTGGCGATCCCTCAAAGAGAAGAGAATGGCAGCACCAGCCAATGTTTTCTAAACCCTCACATTTTCAAATGTATTAATCAACGTTACCAATAAATCATCCCATTTAAATGTCATTATTATCTCACTTTTGTGGCACATACTGAGCGGGCTCAGTTCTGCATAATGCTGAGTCCTTCCAATGAGATGCTGAGCAACCAAAACTCAGACTGACTTTAGCAGAAATTCAAGTCTGGGCCCTCATACCATGGAATGCACACACTGACAATCAGCAATCCAGACTAGAGTCCTGCGTGGGACTATTTTTAATCCCACTCCTGCTATTATGGCAGCAGGTCCTGTGAGACCCCGGCGATCCCGGCCCTGCTGCAGGGCTCTACACTAATCCCATGCAGGGTTCTAATTCAGACACTACATCTGGTTTCTTCTGACATCTCACACATACACTGTGGGCCCAATCCTGCAGCTCTTACACAAAACTCCCAATGAAATCTCTGGGCTGAAGTCTCCCAGAGACATCAGTGGAAGTTTTGCCTGAGTAAAGACTGTAGGATCAAGAAATAGGAAACTAAACAAATAGCTGATTTAAAGAACAAAACAACAAAATACAGACAGACAAAACCAATTACAACTATGATTCATTTAGGGCCAGATTTTATGCTCCTTGCTCATGCTGACCAGTACCTTAGTCTACGAGTTGCCGTGGACTAGCTGCAGTGCAGAATAAAATACTATTCAACCTGAATAAGAATGACAAAGTCTAGCCCACATACAGGGTGAATAGAAGGTGAAAGAGGCTCTTGTTGACAATTTACTACACCAAAAATAAAAGTAAGGCACAAACATTTTAAACAAACCTAAGTTGACCCTCACCTGTTTCTCTTTATCTGGATACCAAGGATTAATCGGGAGGTGTACAGCAAGCATTTGCTTTCAACATGCTGACTAAAGTTGCAGGT
This sequence comes from Macrochelys suwanniensis, assembly GCA_033296515.1. Taxonomy (NCBI): domain Eukaryota; kingdom Metazoa; phylum Chordata; order Testudines; family Chelydridae; genus Macrochelys; species Macrochelys suwanniensis. Next base: position 84,568,777 of record CM065779.1, read on the forward strand.
TGCACTTTTTAAAAATTATTTCTTTAAAGCTCCCAATAACTCCCCCATACTCAGAGTCATACAAAAGGATTCACATAATGTTTAAGACTCCAATGAAAAATGTTATATAAAATTAAGAATAATTCTTTAGAATGTGATTTAAAACACACACACACATCCCATTATTCTGAAAATAATACCAGGTTCCTGCAAAGAAACATCATGTGGATCAGTTATAGTGTGAGAATATACAGCAATGCTGTTTATGTGGAAGTCTAAAAGCACACACCCACACGCAAATTTTGAAGAGAAAAAAATTAATAAAACTCAATAATTATGTTTTACATAATTACAATTAGATACTAAGAATAGGATAATTCTAAAATAGTGAGGTAGACTAATTTTCCAGGAAAATAAATGTAATTCTCATACCTTTTTCAAAAATTTAACATTTTACACGTTTTGTATAAAGACTAGAAAAATATTTGTTTCGGTTTGTTTTGTTGTCTTATGATCTAACCAGACTGTTGACATTCTACTGCAACCTATGGTACATATTATATTAAATAGAGTTATCACTTACCAATTCTCTCAAGTTTTCCTTAATTCTCTTTTCAGTTTGTTTTTAGAAGAAAAATCATACAAAACAAAAAATGGCTAGTCACAGCTCTGTTTTCCAAAATTGTTTACAGCAGCTCAATTATCTGTTAATAAAACACTGACACTACTAGACCAAGGCAAGCACATAGAGTAGTTTTGATAGTGTGCAGCTTCAAATGTAACAAAGAGAAGGTTTAACAGATATCCTTAGGAACAAACTCTTAATAGCTGTATTAGCCCCCAGTACTGGTCATTTAATCTGACCTTCAAGGTATCCCAAACTGTTATACAGCAGTACTATATATCATCATCTGAATCCCAGATATTCCCAAGAGATCTACAGAAACTGCTTGTAACATTGCCACACAATGCTGTCCCCAACTCCTCTCCACAGCACTGATTTATAAAGCAGCCCATGGGAGGAACTAGCTATTTAAAGCTATACTCTCAAAATAAAAACTTTTTTGGGGATGGGCAGGGGGGCAACAAAATCCCTAACAGAGTAAAGTTTGGAAGTATAAATGTAAGAAGAAAGTTTAAATAGCAAAGATTGTGACACAAACAGATGAAAGCCAAGAAAGTCAAAGTTAAAGCTAACACTCCCACTATAGAAAATAAATAAAATAAAGCACAACAGCTTCTTTTGCCAAGCAGAAGGCGACTGAAATGAAGACTCTAGTCAGTTTCATCAAGCCTATTCAAATTCCCACCACAGGAGTGAAACTGTCCAGAATCAAGTCCATTCCATACTGCTGCTTGGCAAAGCTATAAGCAGCTGAGGTAGGCACTGGAGACTAGATTCACAAGAGGGACTCAGACACCAAACTGCCACTTTAGGCACAATAAGTCCACTATTTAAGCACCGCTGACTTTCACAAAACCACCACTCAGGAGCTGCCTAACCCCCGTAGGCACCTAGGGTACATCAACACGGCAATAAACAAATGACAGAACTGAGTCTCAGAGCCCAGGTCAATTGACTTGAGCTCTCAGGGCTCAGGTTGTGGGTCTAAAAATAGCAGTATAGACATTTGGGCTTGAGCTGGAGCCCGGGCTCTGAGACCCACCCTTTCCGTGGGGCCTTGACTCCAGACCAAGCCTGTTCATTTACACACCATTTTATAGTCCTGCAGCTCAAGTCCCACGAGCCTGGCCAAGTCAACTGTGGAAAGCAGAAACTTTTAACCAAAAAAAAAAAAAAAATCTGTTTAATTGAAAATCCAATTTCTGTGGAAAATTCTCAGCCAGCACTACTCCCCATCTTATCCCTGAAGTACTCCACTAACAGTCATTTTTCCACACTGGGAACTGGCTGTAAGACTCACCTGAAGGTTGATATTCCTACTTATTTGTTATTTCTTACATTGTTTTTAACCAATAACAGGGGTGCTTTACTTCTCACCCCACAGTTACCAGGTTTCCATAACAGCCTCTCGTGTAAGATTTCAGCAAACACCTTAGAAAGTCTCAATTAAATCTACAGTTTTTACTTTTTCACTAAATTGTTAACTCTTTAAAAATCAAATTATAACAAATTAGGAAAGCATGATTTACCCTTACAAATGCTACACTGCTTTTCCCCTTACCATATTGCAGTCACGTACTCACTCTGTAACTGGATCTTTCACATTACTCCCAAATGTGTTTCTTGATACTAAGGGGCAGCTAACCAGTGTAATTCCTAGGCTCACATTTAGCTCTTTGTAAAGAGGAAGTTACAACATTGACCACCTTCTAGTCCTCTGATTGCTTTGCCATTTTTAATTATTTTTTTACTAGTAGCTCAGCTACTTCATTCTTAAGTTCCTACAAAATTCTAAGAAGAGGCTTTCTGGTGCTAAATTTATTATAGTTTTCTGTCCCTATTTTCTCTTTTCCATATCCACCACTAGAAGTAATTTCATGATAGGTACTTTATCCCTATCAGTCACAATAGTAAATTCATGCAAATAAGTCAACTTCTCAGCACTGCCAGCCTTTGGGTTCCATATGAAATGCAGGGAGGTAGGACTAGAAATGTAAGGGCTAAGTCTTTTTATTTAGAAAAGGTAAGCTTCTAGCCCTTTCCCTAGTGAAAATAACATTGAAAAGCAGACCAATGTAAACACATTACTAGGGTTGAAAGCTTATTACTGATTTTTCCTAAAGATCATGGTTACTTACTAGGGTGACCAGGAGTCTGGTTTTCAACTGGAACACCCGGTTGAAAAGAGATCCTGGTGGCTCCGGTCAGCTGGCCATTGACTGTCCGGTTGGCGGCGCCACGCAGCGGGACTGGCAGGCTCCCTGCTAAACCTCCGTGCCATGCGGCTCCCGGGAAGCAGCCGGGATGTCCCCCTCTGGCTCCTATGCGTAGAGGCAGCCAGGGGACTCCACACGCTTTCCCCCGCCCCAAGCACCGTCCCCGCAGCTCCCATTGGCCAGAAACCGCAGCCAGTCGGAGCTGTGGGGGCGGCACCTGAGGACAGGACAGCTTGCAGAGCTCCACGGAGGAGCCAGAGAGGGGGACATGCCACTGCTTCTGGGAACTACTTGAGGTAAGCGTCACCCGGAGCCTGCATCCCTATGCACCCTCCCCCGCACCCCAACCCCCTGCCCCAGCCCTGATCCCCCTCCCACCCTCCGAGTGGCTCAATCCCAGCCCAGAGCACCCTCCTGCACCCCAAACCGCTCATCCCCAGCCCCACCCCAGAGCCCGCACCCCCAGCCAGAGCCCTCACACCCCCCTGCATACCAACCCAGAGTCCCCTCTTGCACTCCAAACCCCTCAGCCCCAGCCCAGAGCCCTGTCCTGCACCCCAAACCCCTCATCCCTGGCCCTACCCCGGAGTCCACACCTCCAGCCTGAGCCCTCACCCCTCCCACACCCCAGCCCCCTGAACCAGTCCAGTGAAAATGAGTGAGTGAATGAGGGTGGGGAGAGCAAGCAACAGAGGGAGGGGGGATGGAGTGAGTGGAAGGCGGTAATTCGGAGAAGGGGCAGGGCATGGGTGGGGCCTCGTAAGAGGGGCAGGGCAAGGGTGTTTGGTTTTCTGCGAGTAGAAAGTTGGCAACTCTACTCATGACGCCCGCTTCACCTGCCCTAGTCCTGGATAGGCCTTTGAAGTTGAGGAAACTGTAGTCACTGTTCCCTTGATTTCTAGAATGACTTGAGATCTGCCTGCAGCTGTGGGGAGCACTGCTTCACAATGGCCTCCACAAGACCCTTCCCAGTGGCATGGGCAATCTTTATACGCAAGGAGGGGCAGCAACTCAATACCATGAAAGGCAGCGTGATCTAGTGGTCTAAGCACTACTGCCTTCTACTCCTGGCTCTGAGACAGATTCCTTCTGCACATGCAGCTTCTCCTACTTCTACAGTAAGAGGACATGGGGAAAGCCAGAGATCCCATATGAAAATTTTTTATATAAGTCACTTAGAAGAGCAAGGAAAATATCTCACTAACCCTTAAGTAAATCCTCAAGCCAGCCATTTGTATAGTGGTATGATCATGGTAGGGAAAATGTTTTGCAGGTCTGCCCAAAAATCCCAGGGCAGCCACTTCCTTCCCCTTGAATGCAGCCTTTAAATCCTTGTGATCTAATGGACTCAACAACCTTACTTTTCATACACTTTTATTTTTCTCCGTAATGTTGGCTCCATTCCCCATTTTGATGTACCAGGAACTACTAACTTCCCTGAATCCAACATCGATTTAGTTGTCTGCGAACAGTTTTGTAGCATCTGTAGAATCAGATTTTAGGATCAAAAAGTAAACTACTATGGCCATTTAATCTGATCCCATTCCATATTTCATTATTTCATATTTCCATGCTTCATTTCCAGTAAACTTTAATCCTCCGTTGAAAGGGACAAGAAGTCCAATAGTGGGCTCTGTTATTCTTGCTTGGAAAGTCTTTTTTCAATATATAATTGTTCTCACTGTTCAGAAACCATTCTTGTTATCAGCCTGAATTAACTTCCTCATTAGTGTTAGGACATATTATTTTAAACCTCTTTCAGATGGTATACACATCTTCAAAGGAGAAAAAGGATTATGGAAATTATTTCTGTCTCATACACCCCTACTTTTCCAGGGGGAGGCATGTATGCAGAGCGGGGGGGTGAAGGGGGACTATCGAAAGAGCAAGTGATATTCTTTCATTAAACCACTGCTTCAAAAAAAAAAAAAAGTGTACTTGATGCCACAACTCCCAGTAGTTCATGAGTAGGGCCCTACCAATTCACAGCCATGAAAAATGCGTCATGGGCTGTGAAATCTGGTCTCCCCCCGCCCGGTGAAATCTGGTCTTTTGCATGTTTTACCCTATATTATACACATTTCACAAGAGAGACCGGCATTTCTCAAATTGGGGGTCCTGACCCAAAAGGGAGTTGCAGGGTGGTCATAAGGTTATTTTAGGGCGGTCGTGGTATTGCCAGACTTACTTCTGCGCTGCCTTCAGAGTTGGGCAGCCGGAGATCAGCATCTGTTGGCCAGGCACCCAACTACGAAGGTGGCGCCCCGCCAGGAGCAGTGCAGAAGCAGGGTAGCAATACCATACCATGCCATAAGATGCTACCCTTACTTCTGTGCTGCTGCCTTCAGAGCTGGGCAGCCGGAGAGTGGAGGCTGCTGACTGAGGGCCCAGCTGTGCAGGCAGCAACAGAGAAGTAAGGGTGGCAATACCATACCATGCCACCCTGCCTTCTGCGCTGCTGCAGACGGCAGTTGTGCCTTCAGAGCTGGGCTCCCAGCCAGCAGCTGCTGCTCTCCAGCTCTGAAGGCAACGCTGCCGCCAGCAGCAGTGCAGATGTAAGGATAGCAGTACCGCAACGCCCCCTACAATGACCTTGCGACCCTCCAAAACTCATTTTTGGGTCAGGACCCCTATAATTACACCACCATGAAATTTCAGATTTAAATAGGCTGAAATCATGAAATTTACAATTTTTAAAATCCTATTACCATGAAATTGACCAAAATGAACCGTGAATTTGGTAGGGCCCTATTCATGAGATAAAACAGTTGTGTATTGCTAGACAATTTTACAATTAAATATTTATAATTAATCATCTTCTATTTGCGGAATTTTTAAAAATGTAACTTGCTAACATTCTCTTGCTTTTTTTATACCATGCATATGTAGATGACCTTACAGTATTATGACAACAACAAAAAACAACCCAACAACAAAACCCCCAGTTTTTATAAGCTCCCACAAACAGAAAGCTGAGAACCTTTTGGATGTACCCATTGTTTGTATTCCACATTTCATTTATCTCAAGTCAACAGAGTGAAGTTTATTTAAAATATTTTTATAGGAAGGTTTCAACAAGTCTCATTTGCAGGAACAGCCTGTCTGCAAGCAAAAAGCACAGTTGCATCATGTGGAGTTGCATACATATCTATATCGCTTCACCCAATTCATAAATCCAAATTCAGAACATATGAGAAGTTATAATGAGCACATATCTGCTAAACATCACAATGCCCCAAACTGTAATATAAGCATCATTTTACACAAATGCTATTATAATAAACGCTTGAAGTGTCTTTAGCTGGTTTCAAGAATCGCCTGTTTTAGATGATCTGTGTTTAAAGAAAAAAAAAAGCTGTCATCTTACAACCAGAATTTACATACGCCTCAACAGTTATGCTCTTTGAATTTTAATACATATCTCTGGATATTTTTAGCTTTTGTACTTACGTGAAATGCAATTTTTAAAAAATCCTGTTTAATATCAAACCTCATTAGAAATGTGCATTTTGGAAGATGTTTTATGTAAAGTTGAAACTTAAACGTACAACTGAAAATAAAAAAAAACTTTTTTCTGGTTTAGATATTTATTGGTTTACAGGTTCTATTTAATTTACTTTGCAATTGAGCTAAAGTAAGTCACAGAAACATGAAGCTATCCTGTTCCTATTCACTCTCCAACCCTTCCCCCGCAACTAAAACAGTTAACAAATGACATACTGATACTCCATGTTATTTACTAGTATAAACTATTAGCACAATTTTAGGTTTCAATTAAAGCTGGGTTTTGAGTTCTATTTACTTTCTTCCCATGCTCCAAAAACCACATACAAAACGTCAAACTACAAACAGATTTTCATTCTTTTTTCTAGAACTTAAATCATCAACTTATTTTATATGAGGTACAATAGGCCAAGTTTCTACTCCAAATATTTTTTCAGTTAACATTTGAGAATTTCTAAGTATAATATTGTCTACATGTGCATAAAACTACCACATGAACATCAGTTCATAATAAAATCAGCAATAAACACAGTGGGAGAAAGATACACACAGATAAAACATCTTCATCATCTGGACCGATGGAAAAGAAGCCCTTTAGGAATTCCACCATGATTTCAACAATTTCCATCCCACCATCAACCTCAGCCTAGACCAGTCCACACCAGCGGTCCATTTCCTAGACACTACTGTGCTAATAAGCGATGGTCACATAAACACCACCCTATACCAGAAACCTACTGACCGCTATACTTACCTACATGCCTCCAGCTTCCATCCAGGACACACCACACGATCCATTGTTTACAGCCAAGCTCTAAGATACAACCGCATTTGCTCCAATCCCTTAGACAGAGACAAACACCTACAAGATCTCTATCAAGCATTCTTAAAACTACAATACCCACCTGCTGAAGTAAAAAAACAGATTGACAGAGCCAAAAGAGTACCCAGAAGTCACCTACTACAGGAGAGGCCCAACAAAGAAAATAACAGAACGCCACTAGCCGTCACCTTTAGCCCCCAACTAAAACCTCTCCAGCGCATCATCAAAGATCTACAACCTATCCTGAAAGATGATCCCTCACTCTCACAGATCTTGGGAGACAGACCAGTCCTCGCTTACAGACAGCCCCCCAACCTGAAGCAAATACTCACCAGCAACCACACACCATACAACAAAAACACTAACCCAGGAACCTATCCTTGCAACAAAGCCCGATGCCAACTCTGTCCACATAGCTATTCAAGTGATACCATCATAGGACCTAATCACATCCTCCACGCCATCAGGGGCTCGTTCACCTGCACATCTACCAATGTGATATATGCCATCATGTGCCAGCAATGCCCCTCTGCCATGTACATTGGCCAAACCAGACAGTCTCTACGCAAAAGAATAAACGGACACAAATCTGACATCAGGAATCATAACATTCAAAAACCAGTAGGAGAACATTTCAACCTTTCTAATCACTCAGGGACAGACTTAAAGGTAGCAATTTTGCAACAGAAAAACTTCAAAAACAGACTTCAAGGAGAAGCTGTTGAACTTGAATTGATATGCAAACTAGATACCATCAACTCAGGGTTAAATAGGGACTGGGAATGGCTTGGCCATTACGTTAATTGAATCTATTTCCCTTAAGTTAACGATCCTCACTCACACCTTTGTGTCAACTGTCCGCAATGGGCCATCTTGTTTATCACTTCACAAGTTTTTTCCCCCCTGCTGTTATAGTTCCTCTTAATTAATTAGCCTCTTAAAGTTCATATAGGCACTTTCACCTTATCATGTTTCTCTGACTGTATAAATATCTGTTCACTGTATGTTCCATTCCATGCGTCTGATGAAGTGGGTTCTAACCCACGAAAGCTTATGCTGAAATAAATTTGTTAGTCTCTAAGGTGCCACAAGTATTTCTTTCTTTTTTTCTTTTTACAGATAAAAAGAACTCCTTGAAACTGAAAAAGTCTACTTGGAATAAAAAAAACTCCAAATAATGGAACTAGTAAGAGGGAAATAATCTTAGGCCAGCAGGTTACCAGACTTCCATGGTTTCAGGGAATTGAGGAATCTTTCAAATTAAGAAATGGATTGCATATCGATCCCTAAAATTTGAAGTTTATAATGGAAGTGCTGAGAGACCTTCATCTATAAAGCTTGCTCATAACTGCTGGTTTATTTAAACTGAGCAAAAGTATCAAGGATTAAATGTTATGCACTGTCACAATGTTAACCCATTAATCTGCTCCAAAAATTCCCAGATGTACATTTTGCTTTCTAAGCATTAATCAGAAAGAGACATACTTAAATGCTGCTTCAAAATAACTACAAGGTTCTAAATGAGAAACCAACGTAAGCAAAATTCTGGCTACATTTAGTGTAAATGGAGAGGAATTCCTCTGAATTTCATATGAAAATAGCATTTTTCCTCCTTGGTAGATTGGATTTTTTTTGTTTTTTTAAAAAATGTATTTTATTGGGAAAATCTCCCCACAGTAATTGTTATCCTCACAAATAAAAAGTACAATAAAACAACCTTGTGAGGGAGGATTAACCCATATAAAATCATAGAGGGCTTTGTAAAATGCACTTAATCCTGCAAGGTCTGGGGCACCCACCACTTCCTCTGAAGTTAGCAAAATGTGAAGGCACTCTGTACCTCACATCTTGCAAAATCAAAATCTGTATTAGCAGGGAAACAAATTCTTATTTATAGTCCCACATGCTTCTTTCAACATGAAGTCACCATAATTATAAATCTGCAACGTCCCAGTAAGAGCCCTTTTTTAAAATGTTAACCTTTGACATTAAAATGTAGGTATTCAAGCCATTCTGGCATTATGAATATATAATATCTACTTCAAGATAATATAAATCCTAGCATCTAGCATTTATTTATAACTGAGGCAACTAATGCCAGAGAGTTCTGTTTTCAAGATACATTCTTTGCTTTAAATAGCAGCTCTACAGTTACTGCATCAGTATCAGGGTATGAAATTCATTACCACTTTCCACTTAAATATATTTTGAAAAGTCTTCAACTTTCTCAACGATTTGGAAGTATGGGAATAAAGCATAGGAGTGATGTTGCAATACTGGTGTCAAGAGCATGAAGCACATTACAAGGTACACATGGCCATGCTTTTTATGTTGTACCTCATGAAATAAATTGGGAAGTTGATCAGGAATTTCCAAGTGATAGAGCAAGGGTAGTGTCAAGTTGACACCCTGTTAACCCAAAACCACATGTTGCAACTTTCCACACCGCTTACATAGCATATGCTACACAGAGTACAGAGCACTCATCTTTGAAGCACAGTACTGCATTGCTTATAACAAGGCTTTGCAGTAGTTCCTTTAAAGACACTTCAATGAGCTACAAATTACTTGATAAAGACACAGACCTGATTCACCACTCTTGCACCTTATTCGATCACTTACAACTTGTGCAAATTGGTGGCGAAAAAGTACCATTGTGGTGAGTAGCATTTTGTATTGGTATAAGTAACTAAATAAGGTGCAAAACAGTGGAGAATCAGGCCGAGGAAGACACTTTCAAATCTCACATTGGTGAGAATCATGAATAATTTTATCATCAATGGAATTACTTCAGCAGAGTACAAAAGCAACGTTAGAGAGATCAAAATTGGGTCTATACTACCATGATGCTTATTAAGACAATTAATAAATATCTACCTGTTCTGGATCTCCATAGAGGAAATTATTTAAATTACATTTCCTTCCCTGGGTATCTAAAATTGGCAACACTGACAGGACCAAAACACAGAAAAAGTTGAGATTAGTCTATGTATCACTGTCCTGCCCAGTCAACATGGCACTCCATCACCTTCAATTTACAGAGACAATAACAAATGCATCCAAGGTTTTGTTATAGTCTTTGTATTATTTACTATTAGGTATGAGGATGCACTCTTTCATTTGTATTATCTAAAGAAATAAATCAGAAGCATATTATGAAGGCTTTGGACATACTCTGTGAAAACTGGTAGACAGGCAGTAACTATTTAAAGCTGTATTTTTAAGACAATTTTGGATTCGATAGGAATTGGAAAGAGTTTATGCAATTCTTTTAAAAATAAAAGTTTGCTGATTATCTTAATATTTAACAGTTTTCCATTTTATAATTTAGTCCAGCCAAACAATTAGCCTCTCTGTATGTTGGCCTATAGAAAGCTTCCTATGCCCTATAACAGCAAAATCTAGTCTTTTTTTTAATCTTGTTTTTAGTGGCCACAGAACATCTCATTAGGCATTTTCTGCTGTCACTTTTTCAACACTGGTATTTAATATTGCTGACTGATACATACAGCAATCCTGGTCTGGAGAAAAATGATCGGGTAATCAGAAAGACCCTCAAACATCATCCTCCAGATAATGGTTCATTAGCAACCATGTGGAGAACCTTATGTTACCCACAGCTAATGTTTTATTGAAATATTCCAGGTCTGTTCTTTAGGTCAGCGAGGATGAACCATTCATAGAACCATAGAAATGTAGGGCTGGAAGGGATCTTGAGGTGCAGGGGTGAAAGTAATTTAAAGGACTTACCGGTACAACTCCAGAGTCCTGAGCAGGGGGCAGGGCCTCAACCGGAAGCGGCATGGTCTCTACCGGAAGAGGCGGGGTCTTTAAATCCCCGGGCACTTTAAATCACCGACGGAGCCCCGGGGACTCCCGGCTGCCACTGCTACCCCAGGGCCCCGGGCTCTGGCGGAGCTTTAAAGGGCCCCGGAGGGTAGCAGCAGTGGGAGCCCCAGGCCCTTTAAATTGCCACCCAAGCTCCACTGCTGGAGCCCTGGGGTAGCAGCGGCAGCTGGGGGCTCCGGCAGCAATTTCAGGGCCCGGGGCTCCCAGCCACCACTACTGCAGCAGAGCCCCGGGCCCTTTAAATTGCTGACGGAGCCTCGGGGGGTCCCGGCTGCCACCATGATTCCCAGGGCTCCAGCAACAGGACTCAGGTGGCGATTTAAAGGGCCAGGGCTCCAGCTGCCGCTACCACCCCGGGTCTTTTAAATTGTCCCCGGAGCCTTGCTGCCAGAGCCTGGGCCCTTTAAATCGCCGCTGGAGCCCCACCGCTGCCACCCCAGGGCTCTGGCAGCAGGGCTCGGGCGGCAATTTAAAGGGTCCCAGGATCCCGCCACCACCCCGGGCCCTTTAAATCGTCCCCGGAGCCCTGGGATAGTGGCAGCAGGGCTCCGGCAGTGATTTAAAAGGCCTGGGGCGGTAGCGGCGGCCAGTAGCGTAGGCAGGTCTGGAGCACAGGGGGAGCGGCGCTATAAAAAGGCGCCTCCCCAGGCTCCCCCTGTACACACCCGGTGGTGATTTAAAGGGCCTTGGGCTCCAGCCGCTGCGGGGAGCCCCGGGCCCTTTAAAGCGCCACCCAAGCCCGGCTCAGGCACCCTTTCTGCTCTCAGGGGGATCGGCCGCTCCCCCTGTTCCCCCCCGGCTACGCTACTGGCGGTGGCAGGAGCCCCGGGCCCTTTAAATCACCGCCACAGCCCTGCCGCCGCCTCCCCAGAGCTCCGGCAGTGGGGCTCTGGCGGCAATTTAAAGGGCCCAGGGCTCCAGCCACTTCTGGGAGCCCCAGGCCCTCTAAATTGCTGCCTGGGGAAGCTGGTCCGCCCCGGTACGGCACACTGGCTCTTGCCGGTACACCGTACCGGGGCGTACCAGCTTACTTGCACCTCTGTTGAGGTGTCATGTAGTCCAGTCCTTCTGCTGAGACAGGACAAAGAATACTTAGACCATCCCTGACAGGTGTTTCTCTAACCTGCTCTTAAAACCCTCCAATGACAAGAATTCCACAACTTGCCTTGGAAGCCTATTCTAGTACTTAATTATTATTATAGTTAGAAAGTTTTTCCTAGTATTTCACCAGTATCTCCCTTGCTGCAGACTGAACCCATTACTTCTTCTCCTACCTTCAGTAGATATGGAGAATAATTGATCACCATCCACTTTGTAACTACCCTTAACATATTTGAAGACTACTTATCAGGTCCCCCTTCAGTCTTCTTTTCTCAAAACTAACCATGCCCAGTTTTTTCAACCTTTCCTAATAGGTCAGATTTAGTTAACCTTTTATCATTTTTGTTGCTTTGCTCTGGACTCTCTCCAATTTTTTTTCTTTCTTAAAGTGTGGCACACAGAACTGGACATAGTACTCCAGCTGAGGCCTTACTATTGCTGAATAGTGAGGAGCAATTCCCTCCCATGTCTTACATACAACACTCCCGTTAATACACCCCAGAATGATATAAGGATTTTTTGCAACTGCATCACATTATTGACTTTCATTCAATTTGTGATCCACTATAACTCCCAGATCCTTTTCAGCAGTACGACTGCCTAGGCACTTATTCCCCATTTTTTTACTTGTACATTTTATTTTTCCTTCCTATGTGTAACACTTTGCATGTGTCTTAACTGACTTTATTTTACTGATTTCAGACCAATTCTCCAATTTGTTAAGATCACTTTGAATTCTAATTCTGTCCTCCTAAATGTTAGCAACCTTTCCCAGCTTTGCATCATCTGCAAATTTTATAAGCATAATCTCTATTACTTTATCGAGTCATTAATGAAAATATTGACTAGTAGCAGATCCAAAGGGACCCCATTAGATACGTCTCCCCCAATTTGATAGCAAATCATTAATAATTATGCTTTGAGTTGTGCACCCACTATGTAGTAATTTAGACCACATTTCCCTAGTTTGCTCATGAGAATGTCATGTGGGACTGTATCAAAACCCTTACTAAAATTAAGATACATCACTTCTACAGCTTGTCGCCTATCCACTGGGCCAATAAACCTGACAAAGGAGGAAATTTAGGTCAGTTTGGCCTGATTCATTTTTGACAAATCCATGTTGGCTATTCATAATCCAATTATCTAGGTGCTTACAAACTGATTGTTAAATAATCTACTCCTGTATCTTTCCAGGTCTTCTCTTGACCTCTACCTTCCCATTAATATCAGTGAAACACCTCTTTATCACTTAAAGATATTTCACCCTTCTTTTCTTACTAAATTAGCTCACTATCCTTTCCAGCTGGGGTTGCTCTATCTAAAAGCTAGAGTAACTTCTGTTTGCGTCACTGCTGTAGATGGAGGGATACCAGGGAAGAAAAATCCCATAACAATCTAAGAGGAGAGAATGTGTGAACCCCCTTTAAAAAAAACACCACACATACACACAAAGATCTCCATATTGCCAACCCCAAGTATTCAAAAATCCTGAGTCAGGCCCCAAAGAGTCCAGAGATTGGATTAAAATATCATGCTTTAAAATTCTGTGGAGCCTGATTCGAGACAAGAACTTTTATCTTCTGATCAAACAGACTGGTGAGCCTAAAACCCATACTATTATTATTAATAATTAATTAGTATTAATATTATTAATTTAATGTTATTAGCACACCCTAAATCAGGCTACACAGGGAAAGAGCTGCAATACTGGGCAAGGAGTTTAGCAATCTTTTTGCATGTGAGGGAACACTAATGTGCCTGTAGGTGCTCATTTGGTTGAGATCATAGAATCATAGAATATCAGGGTTGGAAGGGACCTTAGGAGGTCATCTAGTCCAACCCACTGCTCAAAGCAGGACCAATCTCCAATTTTTGCCCCAGAACCCTAAATGGCCCCCTCAACCCTGGGTTTAGCAGGCCAATGCTCAAACCACTGAGCTATCCCTCCCCCCAATCACCCTGTTTATAGATCACCCTGTCTATACTGTAGTTCACTCACTGGTTAGACCTAACACATGGCTACTATGGCAACTGACTAAAGTCCGGAAATAGAGATAGAAACCAAACAACAGTATTTAAGAAGACATGAAGCACTGGGAACCAGATTCGCACTGCATTCAGGAAAATGGTGTATATTTGAGACGAGAGCAGAAGGCGTATCGGAAGGAAGAAACTGTTCTGACATTCTTCCCAAAATAGATGAACTGTCTTCCAGGTAAGCTACAGAAACAGTAGCCTCCAGTACACTTGCAGGACCTGGTTATAAAAATCCACCAGAATAGTGAAAACTGACTCCGAGTGCAGACCACCAGGAAAAGATTAGGTATTTCTAGGAAGAGATTTCCAGCTGCTTCCAATACTAGGCGTACGCAGAACCAGGGTACTCTTTGGATTCGCTTTTTCAGGCCCATAAGGCAGAAGGATGATCTATTGTAACCTCAATGGAAAATTCAGCCATGGAAGAGGTTTCATCTTACTGAAAGCCTGAACAAGGACCCAACAACCTCTGAAATCCAATACCTGCTGGGTTAATATGGTGACTAGGATAATTTCTTAATTGTGTGCCAGGTTCTCACTAGCATTTGGTAGATCATTAAAAGAGATAAAGTATAAAATAAGACTTCTAATTCTGAAAGAGCATCTGGAACCACTTCCTGCCCATATTAGTACTGTGAGGAATACGTGAGCCATTTCTTCAGTCTGATGCATCCACTATATTATTAACATTGTTCAATAGTTTTTTTTTTTAAATCAGCAAAAGATTTGGACAGAAATGGATGAATTCTAAATTCCTACCACACATATGAAGAGCAAGATTTAACAGAATGCTATAGTACATAAAATGTATTGATATTTCTTTATTCAATTTCCACTTAAAAAACCCCACACAGATGTTGTGAACCACTATGCTTATTTAGGTTAGTCGGACAACATTCTGTCATCCCCCTTCTGTGTTATTCCACTGAGTTTTTTGTGGGGGTAGTTAAGTCCAGACACCAATCTATGTCCACTTCCAGATAATGACCTGTAACATGTTTGCTACGCAGCTGTTATATGGGGGATTGAGGAAGGAGGCAGCATGTCACACTCAATCTAAGAGCACTGTTAGCTGGTCTAACGAGAACCTCATTTTGAGAGGCAAGGTGAGTGAGGTGATATCTTTTATTGGCCCAACTTCTGTTGGTAAGAGAGACAAGCTTTCAAGCCACACAGAACTCTTCTTCAGGTGTGGGAAAGGTACTCCAAGTGTCACAGCTAAATGCAAGATGGAACAGCTTGTTTAGCATAAGTAGTCATCAGGGGCATCCCTAGGTGGGCGCTGGGCCAGAGGCGGAAGTGACGAATCCGTCATGTCCGGGACCCGTCACTTCCAGGACCAATCACACCGGGCAGGGGAAGCGGTGCCTCCCCAAACAGCCAGGCGTGACTCTGCTCACATTCTGCCCCTGGGCCCCACTTTGGCAGTGCCGCTGGGCTCCAGGGGGCTGGGACCACACTGCCTGCCTTCACAGGGCTGGGGAAGCTGCAGCGGTGCCGCCACGCGCTCTCCCTCCCAGCGCACTCTCCCTCGGGTGGAAGGGGTGGGGCTGGGAGCTAGCCTCCCACAGCCAGCGGTTCACGTGCCAAAGCGCGGGGCCCGGAGCTGTCTCCCCGATTCGCCGTACCCTGGGGACGGCTCTGGTAGTCAGCATATATTCTAAGGGACCATTCAAGGTAGAGTGGCTTGCATCTTGCCTCTCTCATATCCTGGGACCAACACAGGTACAACTGTACTGGATACAACCTCATTTTGAAACTACATTTCTTCTCTGCAGTGGTATCTTTGCCTGAACTGTTATCTACCAATACAGGAAAAACATTCTGTAGATTGTTTCTGTATTCTCTTCTTCTGTATCATACTGGCTGACCAGCTTTGCCAGTTCCATGCCAAGAGGCTGTTCTTCCCCACCTGTACATCTCAAGCAGAGTGACAGGTTTCAGAGTAGCAGCCGTGTTAGTCTGTATCCGCAAAAAGAACAGGAGTACTCGTGGCACCTTAAAGACTACTTATGCTTAAATAAATTTGTTAGTCTCTAAGGTGCCACAAGTACTCCTGTTCTTTATCTCAAGCAGAGAAATTCTGACTTCCACAGTAAAAAGGATAATGGGGAACCCCCCTATGTCTAACAGTTCTCATGCTCTCATTTAACCAGTTACTTCCTTGAGCTTCTATTTTAGACCGTCTTGTATAGATTTTTTGTTCTTGTAAATTAAAACTTTGTTCTTTGCTGACTTTTCTCATCTATTCTGCCTGGAAGAACAAAGCTTCACTATAAAATCCTTCACATATATATTTGCTACAGAATAGTCCTCTGTATACCCTCTTTCAGCCCTAAACAAGGTCTTCCATGAAAACTAGAATAAAAATGCCCTTCAGACAATCCTCCAGTTCAGTATTATTCTACCTTTCTCACCTCTTCAAAAGTTTGCTTTGCTATCAGAAGTTTTGCCCTAATTCTTTTTTTTTTTTTTTTTTTTTGCATGCATGATGTTACATAGCCATCATAGTATCCAAATTTCCTTCTGTGCCCACGTCTGTTGTTATGACCTGCCCATCAAAATTTGGCCCTTCTTTTACTGAATCAATATTTATATCCATTTAAATATTTAGCTTGTTTTTAAAAGAAACATCTGAGCAATGTCATATACCAAAAATGTAAGTTTTAGGTGGATAATCAGCTTGTGTCAAAGTCCATCTTGTCACATGAAAAGAGCAGCTATCAGCATTGTGAGCACTAGGTGACCCAGGCAAAAACATAGATGTAATCCAGCAAGAGGTGATTTTGGACAAGTGTCAAGAGATGCTAGGAAATACATTATTTGTCTCCTATTCAAATCAGAAGTTATCGATTTTTGCAGTGAGTTCTAGAGAGTTTAAAGGTTGACATACTCATTGCATCAGACAAAGTAACATGCATTTTAATATTCTCTCCTCTCCACTTTAGTACATAGAATGATCCCATGAGCCATTCCTACAGTATTTGAAGATATGCATTTGGAATCTCCAGAAGTATATTTTTTAAAAAAACTGTTGTTTCAACAATAAGAATATGAAAAGTAGAACACAACACAATGCGCTTAAGATGAATACTATATATCATATATATAGTATTCAGACTAAAAAAAAGAGAGGAAGGCCTTTGTTTTTTATGTATCTGTAGCATTATACTGTATTTAATGAAAGTTAGCTAAGTATTCAAATAGGAAGCATTTTCTGAATGTTCCCAATTTGACTACTTCGCTAACATTAACCAATTTTTCCATTATTAAAAGATCACAGAGCCATTTAGAAAACTATGTTTCTAAGTTTGATGATTAGGATCTTTTTGAAAATGAAAAAGTAATTTTTAGCACCAAAAATCCAAAAAAGATTCTAAAAACAAAACAAAACAGAATTCACCAGATTTTGGAATCTCAGAGCAATCTGAAACAATCAGGGAAGAAAAAAAATTCCTCTTTCTACTCTATTTAGAGTGTACTGGTTTATGTCATTGTTGTACTTCAGATTCCCACAATTCTAATTCTATAAAAATGTGAGATAGAAGTTTTTTGGCAAATTCCCTACAATTTCCCAACCTTCCTATGGCTTTCTCAGGCTATTCTAAAATTAGCACTGAATCAACTCAAAAACATACCAAGATAACTTTGAAGCGACAGGGAGAACCCACCCCAACAACCACTACCACCCTACATACCAGTAAGCAACAGGGTGGATTATTTCAGTTTGATGGACATGAGATTAAAAACCGTCATGAATACATAAAGATTCTCTTGCCTGCATCATCAGACTCTTATCAATCTGGAATAGCGAGCTCAGATGCAAAATAGTGAGAAAGTTTAGAAAGACACTTGTCTCAAGACATGGAGTTCAAAACACAAATGCATTACTTGTACTGACAGCAGAATCCGCAGATGACGAAACAGTTTCCTTGCAAAGTTCCTCTAACGGAATTTTCTTTGCCCAGGGAGGTCCCCGAGAATGAGTTAAATTGCATCATAATTATAAGGGCATGGGGCTCTTTAGGATTTTGTTGGAATCATCAGTACTGTACACCCCTTGAGCTACCCAATTAGTGAGTTTTTAAAAGTATTCCACCTCTGTGTCCTTCCTATAAAATAAAATGCTCAGATTTTGATAGATTCATTGATCTTAGGCAAATAAACTTTAGAGCCCTAAGATTAAGAGCATGGCAGGAACTCTATAATTAGAAGGATTAGGCAAAAAAAAAAAAATATATGGAGACACTCTCTCTGATACAGATGGAACTTGAAAGAATCATCTGCTGTGTTGGGGGCCTAAGGGCCACTTTTCCCCGTGTTATAGTGTGCACTCACAACTAGAGCACCCCTTATGGCAGGACATGGTGCTGCAGAGGTTCTTTCTCTCTAGCACACATGCAGTAGTGGAAAGGTCTGATGACCATCTTATTCAGTGATCAGCTCATGGCCTTAACATTTCTGCCGGTTTAGTCACCATAGAGGGGCCCCGATCAACTCCTTACGCTCTGATTGCTCCCCAAGAGTTCAGTCACTACAAAGGGGGGGGGGCAAAGGTATGGGGGACCCAGGCCTTCCCACTCCACCGGATCCCGACCCAGGTTCCTAGGGGTTATTCAAAGTATCCAGACCAGTTATTGGGCTACCCCAAATTATGTCACTCCCCCGCCGCCCCATGTCATTTCCTATCAGTCTGGAGCTCCTCAGTTTGGAGCAAGGTTGCTGGCTTAGCAGGCTCTCCTTGGTCTCTTCACGTCCTGTTCAGTCAGTCTATCGCTCCTAGGGCTTTCAACTCCCAAAGAAGGTAGGTGGGAGCCCCTGTTGCTAAAGCAGCCTTCACAAAGCTGTTGCCGCTCCTGGTACAGCTCCCAACATCAGCCTTCCTTCCTGGTACCAACATGCAGCTCATTCTCCTCCTGGGCTACCAGCATCCTTTTAAATTGTTCCTCCACTGGGAACAAGCCTTGCACCTCTTGAGGAGTAAGGCTTCCCTAGCCCAGTATTGCTCTATTCCCCGCCCTGCTTGAGTGTGAGGACTGTAGATGTAGGGATATTAAAGAAGATACTGACTGATTCCCCCAAGTGGAAATAACCCCCCATAACTTGTATAAAATCCAACAGCTTCACCAAGTAAAAAGATATCTTGGGTCTCCTGTTAAAACTTGTAAGTTTCTGTATGTACTAAACATTGATTGCATCTGTCTTTTGAAAGATACTTTTACTATGTAAAACTTACAAACAAGTTAATTAACTCTGCTCTTTAAGTGACCACTATGTTAACACCCCTGCTGTGAGCCTTAATGTAAACAAACGCTATAAGGTGTTAAGTGACTTCCACTTCATTGTAACAAGCAAGGGCTCCTGGAAACAGACCCCCCCACCCTCTGTGATTAAAGGGCCAGGAGTCTCAAATGAATTAGCACACACCCCGAAAGTGGTGGAGACAGTAAATTAAGATATAGAATGTATGTTGATGAATGCATGATATACATGAATGGCTAGGGAGGTGCCAGCCTAGACAGGGAGGATCCATCGGCCGAAGACAGGTTTGGGTGGACCGATACAACCCCCCGGAGGGTAAAAATGGGATCCACCCCACCACCTGAAAGGATGAGACTGGCCTCCACCTGTTCTTGGCCCTTTTAAGGGTTGGAGGACCAACTCTTGTTGGTGCTGCCTGCAGCTGACCATAGGAGGCCTCTTGAGGTGACTCCTAGAGGTGTAAACTCACTGCTCTTCATTTCCAGCAAGACACTTTCTTAAGGTAGAGTTAACATAGATGGCAGAGCCTCTCTCACATAGGGCAGCAGATTCCTGACACATCCCCACACCCAATTTCTAAAAGGGTATTTGAATAGACCCTATTAATAACATTTGAATGCTTTCTGTGAGTTGACTGAAGTGATACAGCAATGGCCACCCATTGTGTTTTGAATAATCTGACTCTGCTCTCCATTTGAGCTGTTGAAGGTATGTCTATACTGCAATTAGACACACTTGGTTGGCCTGTGCCGCTGACTAAGGCTCTTAGGGATCAGGCTAAGGGGCTGCTTAATTGCAGTGTAGACATTCAGGTTCAAGCTGCAGTATGTGCTCTGGGACCCTCCCACCTCACAGGGTCCTAAAGCCCAGGCTTCAGACCGAACCTAAATGTCTACACTGTAATTAAAGGTTTCAGTGTAGTAGCCGTGTTAGTCTGTGTCAGCAAAACGAAAATAAGAAAGAAAAACTTGTAGCACCTTAGAGACTAACAAATTTATTTCAGCATAAGCTTTCGTGGGTTAATACCCACTTCATCGGATGCATGGAATGAAACATACAGTAGACAGATATTTATACAGTCAGAGAAACTTGATAAGGTCGAGGTGCATAGACCAACCTTAAGAGGCGAATTAGTTGAGAGGAACCATAACAGCAGGGGAAGAAAAACCTTTGAAGTGATAAACAAGATGGTCACACAGGTGTGAATGAGGATCGTTAACTTAAGGGAAATAGATTCAATTAACGTAATGGCCGAGCCATTCCAAATCTCTGTTTAATCCGGACGCAATGCAACCTAGTTTGCATATCAATTCGAGTTCAATAGTTTCTCTTTGAAGTTTGCTTTTGGAGTTAATCTGTCGCAACACTGCTACCCTCAAGTCTGTCACTGAGTGATTAGGGAGGTTGAAGTGTTCTCCTACTGGTTTTTGAATGTTATGATTCCTGATGTCAGATTTATGTCCATTTATTCTTTTGCGTAGAGACTGTCCGGTTTGGCCAATGTACACGGCAGAGGGGCATTGCTGGCACATGATGGCATATATCACATTGGTAGATGTGCAGGTGAATGAGCCCCTGATGGCGTGGCGGATGTGATTAGGCCCCGTGATGGTATCACTTGAATCGATATGTGGACAGAGTTGGCATCGGGCTTTGTTGCAAGGATAGGTTCCTGGGTTGGTGTTTTTGTTGTATGGTGTGTGGTTGCTGGTGAGTATTTGCTTCAGGTTGGGGGGCTGTCTGTAAGCAAGGATTGGTCTGTCCTCCAAGATCTGTGAGAGTGAGGGATCATCTTTTAGGATAGGTTTTCTTTCCCTGCTGTTATGGTTCCTCTCAACTAATTCGCCTCTTAAGGTTGGTCTATGCACCTCGACCTTATCATGTTTCTCTGACTGTATAAATATCTGTCTACTGTATGTTTCATTCCATGCATCCGATGAAGTGGGTATTAACCCACGAAAGCTTATGCTGAAATAAATTTGTTAGTCTCTAAGGTGCTACAAGTTTTTCTTTCTTATTTTCGTTTTACTGTAATTAAACAGCACCATAGGCCAAGCCCCATAAACCCGAGTCAGCTGGCCCTGGCTTGCAGTGTAGACCCTTAGAGGCTCCTCCTGGATAATCAGAAATGTTTTCAGTTAGAGGTAGGTTGTGCTTGTAATCTTCACCCTCTCCCTGTAGGAAGGATAAAAGGAATGACTGAAGAATGTGAAGAGGACAGAGTATGGTTGCTTGTTGAGAAAAGTAAAGAACCTCCTTACCTTTGGCAAAATGTTTGAGAGCTTAACCTAAAGAGTCAGAGCCCTTAAAAATAAATTAATTAAAAAAAATAAGGAGTT
Source organism: Macrochelys suwanniensis (assembly GCA_033296515.1). Lineage (NCBI taxonomy): Eukaryota > Metazoa > Chordata > Testudines > Chelydridae > Macrochelys > Macrochelys suwanniensis. The sequence continues at coordinate 84,590,515 of CM065779.1, forward strand.
GTTCTGGCTACACAACATGGATAGCCATATTGCTTCCCACCTGTTTCAAAAAATCTCATTCTAGATAGAAAAGGAGGCTGAAGACTAATTTGGTGACCTCGAAATCTAAAATTTCTTTATGTACTCCAGCCTTATTGCCATAGGTTTCATTTGCCTCTTATTCCTCCTGTGTAGAAGCAGGATTGAATGATTTTCTTCAAAGACCAGTCTACATTTTTATCTTTGAATCTGTATACCATATAGTGTTCAATAGGTACAGGCAACCGATCATCCTCTCCATCTTAGGAGTCCCCCCCCCCCCCCCCAAAAAAAATCTCCCAGTTTGGAGATAAACTATACAATTTCCTCAATTTAAAATTTTATATCTGAAAGTAGTTATATTTTACTCTTAATTTCTGCAGCAAGGTGCACATGAAAAACTTTGGCTTCTCTGCCAGCAGGGGAAGCTCCTTGGAATGTTTTTTAGGCTCAGGAACAGAAAAGCTAAGTGTTCTTTGTAAATGCTTCTACAAGCAACTCTTCAGTATTAAATATTTTAACCATCATGAGCCTATGGCTTCTGTTTCAGACCTAAAAGACTGAGGAAATCTTTACCCTTCCTCAACCCACGACTGTGGCGTTTGCGTAGGGAGGAGCTGGAGTGTAGGTCATGCAAAATGTAACCAACATAGTGCTTACTTCATACAATTAACATGTACAAACTCTTCCTCCTGTGGCAGACCTCACATTGGTTATCTGAATTAGAACGGCATCACTACCAGAAGCAGGCCTTTGGCCAGTTATATCACGTCCATAACTTCCAATAGGAGACCAGAATTTGTAGAGAAGGGAGGGAGGGCGAGAGCCGCAAAGCTTCATTGGTTTACAAAGGGTACATTCCACTGAAATACGCCAGATGGTCTCATTCCTTTATACAATGTGCACCACTTTGCATTTGTTCACAACAAAAATCTAAGGATGTGTAAAAGAATGAAAAGAGCTTGAAGTGAGAATAGTGAGTGCTTAAAGCAGTACTCGCAGAAAGTTCTGAAATACAGGTTCATATAAAACATTTAGCAAAAGTAAAAGTTGTGATCTCTTTGAAGACAGGTTGCTAACAGAATAAAGGAATAAATAATTTTTTAATTAATTTATGAATTACTGAATAAATTTGCTGGAAATAGTTTGCCTAACTCTTCCTAAGCGTTAGTCCTAAATCAAATAAATTATTCAAAGAATATTTCCTCAGAACAATACTGAAGAACATTCGAGTCCATTGTCATGATTATCTCAAAAAACAAAATCCATCCGTTCTGTTTTAGTGTGAATTTCATTATTCAAAATGCACTGAGATTAGGTAAGTGTCATTCTAAGAAGGCACAAATGAGCAAGAGTATGTGGAATGAAAGGATATTTAGATGTACAATGAAAAACAGATGAGACGCATTCAATATGAAAGAACAGTAAACTTTTACTCTCTATTAGCATGCATTCTGAAATAGTATAAAAGTTTAGCATAGTAAATAGTATAAAAGATCAGGAAGTGGATTATGATACTTGCCCATGAAAGACTACATAAAAATAAATGAATACCTCCCTAAAACTGAGTGCAGTTACATTCCTGAATGGTCAAGATTTTAGCAAATTACCCCCATACAGGACTTTACCTTTGGTTTCAGCTATAAAACATGAAGATATAGGCCACGTTATTACGCAACAGAATTCCTGCTTCACTGAGAACTATCCTAGAGAACTAATACCAATAAATAACTTAAATCCTTCCTTCTAAAGAAAGAATTGGACAGATGCTGACAAGCAATTTTCTTTTCATATCTGACAGCTGATGCTTCTGAGCAGTACTTTGTATTATAGTGAAAAGTAAAAGTGACGTGGTGACTCAATTTATTTAGATAATTCTTAAGGCTGAGGTGGTTCAAATAAATGGAACTAATTTGTCTGGATATCAGCTTTAGAAAGGTTCAGAGAAGTCTAGACATTTTCACTGTGGGAAAAGGATGCACAATCACTTTTATACAAACTGTTAAAAATCATACCCTGCAGTCATCCTTTTATACTGCAAGTTGTAATTTTAAAGCAAACCAATGCAGCATAAAAACTGTTGTGTTTTTAGAGGATCAAAAGGTTTCTAGGGCAGTACAGACAGCTTTTGATTAAATGTTTTTGAAAGAATAAGGCAAAAAAAAAATCAGAAAGTTCTTGGCTCCAAAGTGCTGAGTTTCTAGACCAAATGAAAGCACGACCCACTATTAGATTATATGCATTAGAAAGTAAATTATTTCAGTGACTTTTCAAAGTAATAGTAATCCAGCTAACACTCCATTCACTCTGAAATGCAAACAGAAGGAACTGCATGAAGAGGGTCTGAACTGAACACAGTTCCAGGTAAACCCAGTTTCTAACCCAACTTGGCTGGTCCAAGGCAGGAGGGACCAAACAAGTTCTCTAGCAATGATTCTAGCTTAGAATTAGGTTTTAAAACATAGTTCCAACATAGTTTGGCCTCAATCCATTTTGGCCAGCCAAACTATGTAAAGTGGTTTAACTGGAACCATGTTTAAACACTGTTTCCAGGCTGCTAGAGCTCCAAAACGACAGGGGTGGAGGAAAGTCAGCATTTGTTTCTTCAGAAAGGAAAAAAATTCATCTTTAATGCTTGCAGTTCAAAGAATAAGGAACAACTGAATAGTCTGAAATATTTCAAAATTAAGGGCTTTTTCAAAAGTTAAAATAGGCAAATGAGTTTATTACAGTTTGCCATATAGCGGAGTTTTGTCGACAAAAGTCAGCTTTCGTTGACAAAACAGTGGAGGTGTACTGTAGTAAGGCGAAGTGGCCTCTCACTGACCCAGATGGGGAAGGGGCCACTCACAGAGCCCTGGTGGGTGGAGCCAGGCCGGGCTCACCCCTCCCACCAGAAGCCAGTGGGTGGGACAGGAAGTACAAAAGGCGGGTCTGCGAGCTCAGTTGGGCTGCAGCCGCTGAAGGAGCCAGACACCTCCTGCCCGCTCCCAAACTGGGAGACTGCCACGGATCCCTGCGGCACTAAGGACTGACTGATGCTGCCGGAGCCACACACTGACCAAGCCAAGGAGGAGTTGCTGGGACTGCCGTTGGCCTTCTAACCAGACGACGCAGAGGACCCCTTACAGACTCAGGTATGCCCCGTGGGAGAGATAGGAAGTAGCCATGGGGAACTAGACAACCACCTGGTTGAGAGCTGGCCTGCAACCAGGTCAGCGTGTTGTGGGAGGATCCCTGCTGACCCAGTGGCAGACCCCTCCACCACTGTTAGGGCCCTGGGCTGGGACGCGGTGGAGTTGGGAAGGCCCGCGTCCCCCCTGCCAGCCCACCTACATCCACCTACAGTCCACTGAGTGACGACACTAGGCTCTACTTCTGCCTGAGCTCCCCTAGACTGTGGTTGGGTGCTCTAACTCTGCCTGAGCCCCTACAGACGTGTTTGGGTGTTCCAACCCTGCCCGAGCCCGGAGGACCTGTTGCCCACCCTGACTAAGGGCCTGGGTTCTGAACTTTGTTTGCTGCTCGGCCCTGAGTGCAGGCCCGAGACCCAGACCCTGTATCGTCCCGCCCTGACTAAGGGCTCGACTTACTGTTTATTTGCCACTCGCCCCTGAGTACAGGTCTGAGCCACCGACCCTTCACTGCCCTGATTGCGGGCTAGAAACCCTAACTACCTAACGCTCTATCCAGACTGCTGACCAGAGCTACAGGCCGAGAGTGACTCAGCTAATTCCCCAACCGTGAGCAATGCCCCTTGACGTAATGAGGTGGAGTGGCCTCCCACTGACCCAGAGAGGGAGGGACCACTGCTAACCCACTACATTTACACACTACAATGCTCCTCCCGCCAACAAAACTCTCCTGCTTTGCTGACAAAATAAAACTACCTCGATGAGTAGCGTAGAGCTTTTTGCAGCAAAGTTAAATCAACAAAGTGTCAGTGTAGACACTGTGCTTGATTATGTCACCGTAAATTGCCTCCAGGAGGTGTCCCACAATGCCCATTCTGACTGCTCTGGTCAGCTGTTCAAACTCCGCTGCCTTGCACCCAGATACACAGGCATCTGCCCCTCCCCCTCTAAAGGACTGGGAATTTCTGAAATTCCACTTCCTGTTTGCTTGGCATGGAGAACTCACATCGCTCACATTCCCAGCTGACCATGGTGACTCCACACAGCAAATGCTCCCCTACTTGGAGCACACCAGAGTTTTTGGATCTCCTGGTCTCTGGGGAGAGGAGGCTGTGCAGTCTCAGCTCCGCTCCAGCCATAGGAACTTTGATACCTACAGTCAGGTTTCTTGTAGCATGTCAGATAAGGGCTACGAACGGGACACACATCAGTGCTGTGCAAACACAAAGGAGCTGAGGCAGGCATCCCAGAAAGCAAGAGAGTCAAACCGACATTCTGGTGCTGTGCTGAAGACCTGTCACTTCTTTAAGGAGTTGGACGCCATCCTTGGTGGCGACCCCACCTCCACTGCCAAGAGCCCCGTAGATACTTAGGGAGGCGGGATGAGGGGGGATGGAGACAGCAGCCAGTGGACTCAATTCCAAGGATGAAGTGGTGAACGAGGAAGCGGAGTTGGAGGATGAGATGGGACAGGCAACAGGGTCATCTGGTACCATGGTGAATCAGGACCTCTTCTCGACCCTGGAGGGTTTGAGCCCATCCCTGCACGCTGTCTCTGGCACGCATGGAACAGGAGAGGGGAGCTCTGGTAAGTGAGCGTTTAGAGTTGATGCTGCTCAGTTACATGAGGTAGAACTGTCCTTTGCTTTGTTATATGCTAGAAGTGGATTAAGGGATAGAAATGTACAAGACTAGCTGTGTTTGCATCTGCTTCACATTCCCTTGTGCAGCTACACAATGGGGTGGAAGTGTGTTAATGCACACCGAGATTTCAGAGGATTCCTCTAAAGAGATGTCTAGGCAACTTTCCAGAAAGTACTTGCCAATCCTGTGCCGAAGGTTCCTTGGCAGAGCTGCTTTGTTCCTTCCCCCATTGTAGGAAACTTTCTCGCGCCAATTGGCAATCACTTGTGTAGCAACCAAAGCTGCACACAGGGAAGCAGCACAGGGAGCAGGTCTGAAGCCGCACGTGTGCAGGAGACGCACCCTTGCATCCTGGCTTACCCTCAGGAGTGAGATATCAGCTTCAAAGATCCCGCCTGTGGAAAATGTTGGCAGAGTTTACAATATTGTCCCTAGCCGCTTGCAGTGATCCCCTTAAAAAACCACCAAGACCCATTGCCCCATCTTGAACGCCCAGCCCACCCCCTGGCTGAACTCACCGTAGTTAAGGCGTTCGCCGAGCTGTGCAGTTGCCAACAGTCAACGAGAAACAGGTGTATTTTACTATTATGATAAGGAAGCAACCGAGGTGGAGCAAGGAGTACATGTTTCAGGAGGTGCTCCAATTCTCTGAAAATGATGAACAAGAATGCAGGGCATGGACAGAGAGTTAATTAAAAATTTTAAATACATAGGAGAAGAAGGAGGGCCAGGAGTGAATTTTAATGGGCCAGGAGCAGATGATAAAAGTGATGGAGGCACAAACGGAGATGCTGAAATCCCTAATCGCGCTGCAGGCAGAACACGTGTGCTCAGCCCTCCCTGCAGCCCATACAGAACTGCTTGCCATGCTCTCCCCAAATTCCTCCCATACATTCCTTGCCTCTTCCCAGCCTGTCACAGTACCCCATTCACTCCACCCCTTTGAACAACTTCCAAAATGATAGCTGGAGTAACACACAGCCATGAGAGCTTTAGGAGAGTGCCCTTTAGTGTTATCTCCCTTTTAACTAAGCATTTTCTCTTTGTTGTTTATTGCTGCTTCAGATGGGTCCCTGTGCTGCTCGCCTGTGTGCTGCTTTGGTCCCTGCACAATCAATCTTTATTTGTCTCCTACAGATGGTGGTTGCTGCTAGAATTAATACACAGTGGCATCTGGCACAGTTGCAGACTACAAATCATGGTAAGAAGCAATCATCAAAATTTTCATGCAAGGCAGCAAAGTTAACAAAGCATGGCAGAATGCTTTATAGAAAGACACATTACTGGTGCCCATTGCCAAAATGGTGCCTCAATACCTCCCTGATTCAAATAACCCCTGTTGTGCCCATTGAATAGCCCTGGTATCTGACTGCTCAAAATTAGCCGCCAGGCAATGCGCCTCCAGGCTCCACCATGGGGAAACTTTTCACCCTTAGCCTCACAAATATTATGCAGCGCACAACAGGCTGCTATGACCATGGGAATATTTCCCAGATTTAGGTCGAACCTTCCATAAAGACAGCGCCAGCGTGCTTTTAATCTGCCAAATGCACATTCAAATGTCATTCTGCACCTGCTCAGCCCGTTGAAGCACTTCTTGCTGCCGTCCAGGTTTCCAGTCACTGATCGGTCCATCAGCCCTCACAGAGAGAGCGCCGATCACAACACATCAGATGCATTGTTCTAGCCAGTCCTCCAACTACCCGCTGGCCAAGCTGTCAGTAGCACCAGACACCCGATCGACATAGCGCACATCAGCCTAGAACTCCTGAGCGATCCGCCAACCGCAGCCTCCCAAGTAACTGGGATTACAGGCGTGCGCCTCCACACCGGGCCCAGGTTTCCAGTATAAGGCTTAATGACCCATGCGAGTAAGGGGTACACTGAGTCTCCCAGGATCACTATGGGCATTTCAACATCCCCCATTGAAATCCCTCTGGTCTGGAAAGTCCCTGCTTGGAGCTTTCTATACAGACCGGTGTTCCTGAAGATGCATGTGTCATGCAGTGAGCAGCACAGTATGGGGAGGAGGTGAGCAGCCCACAGTGGTTAAAGAACAGGTTAAGGACTATTTAGAAAAGATGGACATGCACAAGTCTATGGGGCTGGATGCAATGCATCCAAGGGAGTTGGCTGATGTAATTGCAGAGCCATTGGCCATTATCTTTGAAAACTCGTGGTGATCAGGGGAGGTCCCGGACAATTGGAAAAAGGCAAATATAGTGCCCATCTTTAAAAAAGGGAAGAAGGAGAATCTGGGGAACTACAGCCTCACCTCAGTCCCTGGAAAAATCATGGAGCAGGTCTTCAAGGAATCCATTTTGAAGCACTTAGAGGAGAGGAAGGTGATCAGGAACGGTGAACATGGATTCACCAAGGGCAAGTCATGCCCGACCAACCTGATTACCTTCTATGATGAGATAACTGGCTCTGTAGATATGGGGAAAGCGGTGGATGTGATATGCCTTGAATTTAGCAAAGCTTTCGATACAGTCTCCCACAGTATTCTTGCCAGCAAGTTAAAGAAGTATGGATTGGATGAATGGACTATAAGGTGGATAGAAAGCTGGCTAAATTGTTGCGCTCAACGGGTAGTGATCAATGGCTCTACGTCTGGTTGGCATCCGGTATCAAGCGGAATGCCCCAGGGGTCGATCATGGGGCCGTTTTTGTTCAACTTCTTCAGCAATGATCTGAATGATGGGGTGAACTGCACCCTCAGCAAATTAGTGGATGACACTAAACTGGGGGGGAAAGGTAGATACGCTGGAGGGAAGGGATAAGGTCCAGAGTGACCGAGACAAATTGGAGGATTGGCCAAAAGAAATCTGATGAGGTTCAACAAGGACAAGTTCAGAGTCTTGCACTTAGAACGGAAGAATCCCATGGCTGCTAAAGGCTGGGGACTGACTGGCTAAGCGGCAGTTCTGCAGAAAACGACCTGGGGATTACAGTGGATGAAAATCTGGATATGAGTCAACAGTGTGCCCTTGTGGCCAAGAAGGCTAACGGCATAGGAGCGCTGCCAGCAGATGGAGGGAAATGATTATTCCCCTCTATTCGGCACTGGTGAGGCCAGATCTGGAGTATTGCGTCCAGTTGTGGGCCCCCCACTACAGAAAGGATGTGGACAAATTGGAAAGAGTCCAGCGGAGGGCAACGGAAATAATTAGGGGGCTGGGGCACATGACTTTTGAGGAGAGGGTGAGGGAATTGGGCTTATTTCTTGTGCAGAAGAGAAGAGTGAGGGGGGATTTGATAGCAGCCTTCAACTACCTGAAGGGGGGTTCCAAAGAGGATGGTGCTAGGCCAGTGCTCTTCACTATATTTGAAGTGGGGGCCACTTTGGCAAAAAACCTTCAATGTGAGAGCCACATCAACCCGACACAGATGGTTGAACACTCCGAGTTCTTTGTTGGTTTATATGGTAATATTACCATTATTGGTAGTATTGCTTGGGGTACAGGAGGGGGTATGCGGTGCAGGCTCTGGGAGGGGGATCAGGGCTGGGACAGGGACTTGGGGTATAGGAGAGGGTATAGGGGGCTGGTTCCGGGAGGCTGCAGGTTGTGTGGTATAAGAGCTATTCAGAACCTGCCCATTGAAGGGGGCAGCACTTACTTTGGGCGGCCCCAGCCCCACGCCAGTTCTGGAAGGGGCCAATGCACCTCTGAGGCCCCTGGTGGGGGCACGTGGCTCTGAGCACTGCCCCTCTCTGCAAGCACTGCCCCCACCACTCCCATTGGCCGGGAACGGGGAGCAGCGTGCAGAGACCTCTGCTCCCCCCTAACCTCTCGGGGCCATGTTGGCCGCTTCCGGGAGCAGTGTGGGGCCAGGGCAGGCAGGGAGCCTGTCTTAGCTGAAGCTGCACTGCCCCGCTGGAGAGCGCCATCGACAGGGAGCCACACTTAGGGTCCATGGGAGCCGCCACTGGCTCGCAGGCCTTGCAGTGAAGAAGACTAAGTGGAAGGCAGTTATCAGACTCACCAGCTTCAAGGTGGTGCAATTGCCCAACCCAAAGCATAACAGTAGTTATATGAAATAGTGGTATTTTGTGTGTTTTAATAATAGGTAAAATGGGCTGATTTAAAGACATTCTGATAGCCTCTGATAAGCACACTCATAAATGCAAAATCAGAAAATTTTTAATATTTGAGACCAAAATTCTCAAACATAGATGCCTAAAGCTAGACACCTAGTTTCAGGAAAGGCATCTAAATTAAAATGCCTCTTTATCAAAGGTTATGAGCATTCTCAGTTTCCCTTAATTTCATGGGACCACTTTGATTTAGACATCTAACTTTAGGCACCTATTTTTGAAAGTGTTGGATATATATTTGGAAATTTGCACTTCAGTCTTTATGTTCTGAGTTTAAAGAGGCTTGCATACACAACACGTTGTCAATATTTATTTTTTCAATATATTAAAAACAATTATAAAAAGTGACTGAGGACTGATTTAACTTCCCAGCAGACATGCCAGCCACCAAAACTACTAGAGTAAACACTAACTAATCTGCCAGCATTTTCAAAACCGTTTGAAAGAAAACACGTTATTTTAGAGATAAATAACCTATGCAGGTAGAGAAGGTTATATTGGATTCTGCTTGCTTAAATTATTTATAATGAACTATTGAAGGACTAGCTCTGTTGAATCCAGACATAAACATTTGTCATTGTCACCTTTGGAAAGAAAATTTGAACCTATTTAGCCTATTCTAGCTGTCTGAAAACTGAATTGTATTTGGAAAATTAGCTCTTCATAATAATTTAATTAATATTTGAGTTTATTAGCAGCAATAGCTACCTTACAGTTTCACTCCACTTCAACTGTATTGAATGTGTGGCAACTTCATTTACACTTGAGTAGGGTAAGGATGTTTCCACTGTTCCTTGCTTCACTTACATTTGATTGACTTTTTCTATGACTCTTTATTTTTAGAGTTAGGAAAGAAAAGCTAAACGGAGCATGCAGTGAACAAAAAAGGAAGTTTATACATATCTTGACAGCAAACCAAAATTACTTAAAACTAAGATTTTACACTGAAATGTTTGTTCTAGCAGAACATTATATATTACTGGTGGCAAAGATAAGATAGATCCTTGTAAAAACTAAGGCTTTGTCTACACTGGCAATTGAGTGACAAAACTTTTCTCATTCACAGGTGCTTAAACACCCCACCCCCATCCCCGAAGACAGCTGTGTAGTGTAGACAACGCTTAATTACTGTGTGCCTTGTTCTGAACTCTGGTAACTCAGCTGGCATCTCAGAATTATTCCTGATTTACACCAGTGTGTAGTACATGTGGCAATACAATGGTATAGTTATGGCAAAGGTGCTAATTAAATGAACTATTGATATAAAAACTCAATATGAAACTCTCCATAAAAAATGGTTATACTTAGAGGGATCTTAATGAGCCCATAAAGGCTGGCTCCAGCAAACACACTTGGTAAATAGGATTGTGTGGACTAAACATTCTTTTTCTCTGGATAGGGACTAGCAAAAAGCCAGTTCCAAAGGATATTTTGTCATCATCATCGGCGATCCCTTGATTCAAGGATGATCTCTATCACAGATTTATATATGGCTCCTGAGATGACTCAGAAGTCCAGTCCTGGAACCACAGATCTGCCCGCAGTAGGTACAGACATTTCCTGTCGGGTTACCTGCCTGATGTTCCTTTGTGTTGCAGAACAGCTGAACAAATGTGGGTAAATGCTCGGGCCCACCTATTTTGGGAACAAAGTGCTCCATGTGGCCAATGGTTAGTGACTTGGGGCTAAGGGTTTTCTCAGGTGAAAAGGGCAAAGCACAGACAGGAGAGAGAAACAGATAATGGGTTAAAAGCAAGGAGGAGAGACCAAGAAGCAGAGAGAGAAATGGAGCTGTTTTTGTGATACACAGAGATGTCTCAGATAGACATAGGTTTCAGTGTAGTAGCCGTGTTAGTCTGTGTCAGCAAAACGAAAATAAGAAAGAAAAACTTGTAGCACTTTAGAGACTAACAAATTTATTTCAGCATAAGCTTTCGTGGGTTAGTACCCACTTCATCGGATGCATGGAATGAAACATACAGTAGACAGATATTTATACAGTCAGAGAAACATGATAAGGTGGAGGTGCATAGACCAACCCTATGGTTCCTCTCAATTAATTAGCCTCTTAAGGTTGGTCTATGCACCTCCACCTTATCATGTTTCTCTGACTGTATAAATATCTGTCTACTGTATGTTTCATTCCATGCATCCGATGAAGTGGGTACTAACCCACGAAAGCTTATGCTGAAATAAATTTGTTAGTCTCTAAGGTGCTACAAGTTTTTCTTTCTTATTTTCGTTCAGATAGACATAGTTCCATTGGCAGAAAATCCAACTAATGTTGAGCAGCTCCAGTTGAAGTAAGTGGGACTTGAGCACAATTTGTAGATAAGTTACACTAGAAAATACCCTGAATCTGTGATAGCAATTCCTCTTCCATTGGAAAGCTAACTTATTGCAAAGCTCTCCATATGTGCTTCACTTAAAGAGACAACGTACACCATACATACACACACAAAAGGGAAAATGTTACCTTTTTCACATAATGAACCTTGTATATATTTTAGTCAGTAACAGTGGGTCAGTGTAAACATTCAGTTAAATATTCAGAAAGTCCATTTAACCCACTCAGTGTGGATAAAAATGCAGTATCAACAGTAATTTCCTGCAAGTTCTGTTCTTCTTCACTTGGTTCACTGAACTAAGTGCAAACCATCTGTTACTGCACAGGATAGAAAAATAGTCAAACAGATAAAAATCTCACTTTAAACCAAGCTGAAATTACTTGCTTAGACAACTATTGAATCTGATGGATTTAATCAAACACCACACAGGGTTTTCAAGAATACTGTACATTTAAAGCGGGTTTTAGAGGTAAAAATCCCAAGATCTTTAAACAGAAACATAGATTTAACAAGTTCATTTTTGTGTTGAAAGCTAAATTCCCTAAAAGAATTGGCTTATTAATGGGATATGCGTATTTATTAAGTTAAGATGATCTGACAAAGATATTTCTAATTCACCTGCACTGCCTTGCGGCACTGCAACGATTTCTGGAATGGATACTCAGTAGTCATGGCCCACGAAAGTACAGTTGTTGAAATCAATAGACATATATTCCCTCTTTTAGGGAAAGCACAATACAGTACTTGTTTTCTCACAATCTGTACCTCTATTTTTTTATTATGCAGTATCAGACGGTGGATCTTATCATAAGATAAATGCTACCCTTTCTATTTGCACCATTGTATAACAGCAAATCTTACCCAATCCTGTCAAAACACCTAATATTCAAGAAAACTGCAACAAGCAGCAAATTATTCAGTTTCAAACTTGACTGCCATGATAAAGCTGTAATTTCAGTGGATAAGTGAATGAAAGGAAGGGCTTCCCAAACAGCACATGAACACTTTTTTTTAATCTCCAGAGGATGCAAATTAATGGCCCAAGACCCTTGATGATCTGCAACAACAATTAACGTGATCACCATGAAAATGGAACAAATTCATATTTATCCCGGGAGGGTAGAGGCGTGGGAGGTAGGTGGGGAGGAGGAAAAGGAGGGATGGAGAAAAAAGCAGCAAACAAAAAGGTAGCTGGGAGATCACATCAGACAGTTATATTGTAATAACAGAATATAGAGGAAACAAATCTCTAAAATCAAAACAGATATGGAAAAATAAAAAGAAAAGAAAGGATCAGAGGTTTGTCCAGAAGGCCCACAATGTTAGACTGATAAGAAAAGCCTGTTCTCATTATGAATTAATTTCTAAAATACCAAGTTCAAGTTTCCAGTTTGAAAGCCACTCAGAAAGCAACTGGCCAGGAAAGTCCCAGTGCTGTCTTTATTACCAGATCCTTCAACGTAATATGATTTTGAAGCCTGCAAGACATGCAAGTGACCTTTCATTCCAACTCCAAGATTAGACAGCATCTCACTGTCACTGTCATCGATCCGTCTATCAGCCTTCACAGAGAAAGCGCCAATCACAACACGTCAGATGTGTTGTTCTAGCCAGTCCTCCAACTACCCGCTGGCCAGGCTGTCAGTAGCACCGGACACCCGACTGACATAGCGCACAGCAGCCTAGAACTCCTGAGCGATCCGCCAACCGCAGCCTCCCAAGCAGCTGGGATTACAGCCACGTGCCACCACACCGGGCCAGACTGCATCTAAAGAGTATAATTCCCACACTGGCTGAAAGGAGGAGTGCTCAGGGGAAAGTGGATATTAAACCTTTAGATCATGGGTGGGCAAACTTTTTGGCCCGAGGGCCACCTCTGGATGTGGAAATTGTATGGCGAGCCATGAATGCTCATGAAATTGGGGTTGGGATGTGGGAGCGGGTGAGGGCTCTGGCTGCGGGTGCTGGCTCCTGGGTGGGGCCAGAAATGAGGAGTTCAGATTGCAGGAGGGGGCTCTGGGCTGGGGAAGGGAGGGTGAGGTGCAGGGGGGGTAAGGGCTCCGGCTGGGGGTGTGGGCTCTGGGGTGGGGCTGGGGATGAGGGGCTTGGGGTGTAAGAGGGTGGTCCGGGCTGGGACCGAGGGCTTTGGAGAGCGGAAGGGGGATGAGGGCTGGGGCATGGGTTTGGGGCATAGGGGGTGAGCGCTCTGGCTGGGGGTGCAGCGGCAGCACTTGGGGTGGGGGCAGCATGTGTAGGAGCCGAAAGGGGGACATGCCGCTGCTTCCGGGAGCCGCACGGAGAGGCCCCCAACCCTGCTCCCCAGCTGGAGTGCCAGAGCGGGGGCAAGCCCCAGATCCCACTCCCCAGCGGGAGCTCCAGGGCGGGATTAAAATGGCTGACCGGCCGGATGTGGCCTGTAGTTTGCCCACCCCTGCTTTAGAATATGTGGATATACATATGCCTTCATTTATCTGAAAAAAACTAAAAATGACACTATTTTAATTGTTGTTTTTGTACTGGATGGCATATCCCTCTGTTCACACACTGCTGTGTGCAATATGAGGTACTGTATTACAAATATAAACAGATAGTTCTTTAAAGAATCCACTTGATAATGAAATTCAAAGAACATAAATTAGGAAGACAACACTTTCCATTAAGGGAACACATACGTTTCATAAAGAGCACTGTGTTTGCAGAAATATTTGATACATTTTACTGCTACTTGTATTGTGGGGGCAGGAGAGGAGGAGGAAGAGAGAGAGAGAGAGAAAGAGAGAGCGAGATCTACTCCTATGTATTCTATACTAGTCATTGTTAAAGGAATTTCAATAAACAGTGGTCAAAAATAAAACCAAAAGACTACAAAATATGCTTCCCTTTCTGATGTCTTGAAAACAAATAAATGAGCCTTGCTTGAAAGGTTTAGTTAGTCTACAGGTTTAGTTTTTGTGCAAATCCAGCACATGCCCCCTTCTGTGGGGAGGAATCTGTAAGGCTGGGGAACTGGTAGGGCTCACGCCCTGCTAATCACATGCAGCCCAATAATCCAGGCAAAAATGTGGGCTAAAAACCGCAGGTCTTAGGATATCTGGTCCTTTCAGAAGCCCCTACCCACAGCTCTGACACTCACTCCCACCAACATTCCTAGCTTGGATTGCTCATCATATACCATGCTACCCTCAGTTCCTTAACCACTGTTTACAAGATTCCTCTCCTCTGATATGTTTAGATTAGAGGGAACTAATGCAGAAAGCTTTACCATTAGTTAATATGGAAACCACTGTGTACATTAAATCTCTTTTCTGAGGGACCATGTCACATAAGGTGGCTGCTCCCCAGTCCCTCTCTACATGTCGTATCCCCTTCTCAGATCACATTTCCCAGATCATGTGCTGTTAGCAAAGAACTGTTGAGAGCAAGGCATGTAGCCCTCCTTCTCTTCTTTATAGCCTCAATGGCCTCTATTAACATAAATTGTTGTATTTATGCTCCCCTCAGTACTGTGAGAGGGTTAGGGCACCAAACAGAAACATTACCTCAACTCAGTTTATTTTCAAGCATTTGGGTATTGAAAAAAATAAGGATATTGATTCTAGCTTCCATCAGCTAAGGATGGACAGCATGCAAGAACCCATTTTGTTCTTGACAAGAAGAAAGAGCTCAAGTAGTTAATAAAGAAGGTCATAGATATTAGGAATAGCACTTCACTACTGCAGGCCACTTTCTCAACATAGTTTTCACGAACCAAATGCTCAGGACATATATCGCATAATCTGTTCTGCGAACTACATCAGCATAAATGTGGAGTATTTCCATGGACAACAAATAGAATAACTCCAAACTTACACTCCTGATACCATGAGCTGAATTTATCCCTATATGTTCGGGGGAGGGGAAACAGAATTACGAAAGAGAGGACTATCAGATTATGGAGGAATAGCTAGTCATCTGCTTATCTCGTATGGGGTAAACCTACAAACTTCATGAAGAGAGACTTCATTCTGTATTCCAAATAATTGTACTCTGTCAAGACACCTATGGAAGCAAAATCAGATATTAAACTCAGGCTGCTAGAATGAGAGAGATTAAATTTCAAGGGACTCTGAGTACAGGGTTACCCAGAAAAAAATCAAACCCCAAAACTACAGTTTTAGGCATACTAGTAAGAGAAATTTATACCTAAAAAGATAGGAAAATCTTTCTTCCTTGTCACACTTTTTGTTTTGAGATAAGCAAAATTGATTTTCATGAAGTTTACATTCAAGAAGAGTTTTGTCTGATTTAGGGAATACTGCACACTCTGTACTCCTCAGTAACTTCTCTAGGTTTTCTATCCAGCAGCTAATTTTTAAAACTGCAAATGTTTATAGTTTCTAACCAACCAGAGACTTTATCTTTATTGATTATTCATACTGCTATTTCTTCTGGTGGCTCTTTTTTACTGAAAATTTTATACCGCTGACCTTTTTTTCTTAACTTGGTACTGTGGGTACATGATAAATGTTTCTGATGACAACAGAATTTATCTGGAATATATCCAGGTATTATTTGAAAAGAAGCTCTCTGAGAATCTCATTTTGCATAAATTGAGGCTTAAATGATTTTGTAAAGCTTTTAATTCTATGAAATATAAGACAACAAATTTGCAAAGCTTTTTTTTTTTTAAGACGGATGTTATGGCATTAATAGATCCCTATAAACTTGCTCAGTGGGGTTCCATGCATGATGTAATGTTGGCAGCATAATAATACATTGCACTTAGATCACAGAACAAAATGTATTATTGTATTATCCCAATTTTACAGAATTTAATTTAATGGAGAGTTTAAGTGACTTGTTCTAGTTCATAAAGCAAGTCAGTGGTCGACATAAAGACAGAGCCAAGCACCCAACATAGTCATATGTTCTAACCAATAGATAACTACTTGTGCATACTAACTAGGGTATCACTGAGAAAGTGCAAGTTATTTGTAGAAAGGATGAAAGTTACAGAACCTAAAAAGGTGGGGAGAGCTAGGCATTTATGTGTTTAATAATTCTCTTGTACTGACCCACATGGTGGCCTATAAATCCAGGCATGGAAGAGACCCTCATTGTGTGGGCCTCCTATTTTCACTTAGTCACATCTGCAGAATTGTTTTCTTAGACCAGACCCTGTAGAGACCTCTCCATGAGGTCCAGACTCGGCACAAAGAGAGGGAGTAGAAATGGGGCAGGCTGGGATGATACACATCATCTCCTCTCCCTCCAGTGAGTCTCTGGAAAATATAATGCTGACCAAAATAAAACAAACAAACAAAAAGTCCCATAATGTATCTGGATAACTGTGAATGCTATATATTGTCCTATAGGGCTCCCAACCGTCTAATCGCACAAAACAGAACACCCTTGCCCCACCCCTGCCCCGAGGCCCCACCCCTGCCACGCCTCTTCTCCAAGGCCCTGCCCCCACTCACTCCATCCCCTCTCCCTCCGTCGCTTGCTCACCCCCACCCTCACTCACTTTCACTGGGCTGGGGCAGAGGGGTTGGGTTGCAGGAGCGGGTGAGGGCTCCGGCTGGGGGTGTGGGCTCTGGGGTGGGGCCAGAAATGAGGGTTTCAGCCTGTGGGAGGGGGCTCTGGGATGGGGCAGGAGGTTGGGGTGTGAGAAGGAGAGAGGGCTCTGGCTTGGGATGCAGGCTGTGGGGTGGAGCCAGGAATGAGGGGTTTGGGGTGCAGGAGGGGGCTCCAGGCTGGAGCTGAGGAATTTTGAATCCGAGAGCAGGCTCAGGGCTGGGGTTGGGGTGTAGTAGGGGGTGCGGGCTCCGGGTGGGGCCGGGGATGAAGCGTTTGGGGTACAGGAGGTGGCTCAGGGCTGGGGCAAGAGGTTGGGGTGCAGAAGGGGGGACGGGGCAGGGTTGATAAAAATCAGATTTTTTTGATAAAATACTTTTTGAGGAAAAAACCTATCTAAAGATAGTTTTAATTAAGATACATTATAGCTCAAAGATATCTCATCATGGAACAGGGATTATAAATTCTAATTCTATAGTATGAGACAATATATTCATGTAATGTTTAAGAAAAGTTTTGTAAATGAATTCCAATAGTTCATGGATTAGGGACCAGGGGCTTGTGTAGAGATCATTTAGATTAATCTTTCTATCTCCCCAACGGGACTCAGTCTAGAAGATACCATCAGGGATGCTTAGTTTTGCAGTTCTCAAACTGGGGATTTGTGTCTCTAGAGATAACATGCTTGTTAACAGCAAAAATGTTTTAAATAAATAAATAATATATAGAGGTGAGAAATAACGGACCTCAACCCTATTGTCCTTCTGCAAATTTGTGTACACAGAGTCGGTCCCTTACCTCTCTCTAAAAGTGCGAAGTTTCAAAATGATCAATTAATAGAAGATTGTTGGGGATGGGATAGATCTGGACAAGGAGAAGAAGTCTGGAGATAAATGTGAGAAGGGAGGGACAGGCAGTAGAAACAAAAGTGAAACTGTTTGAGCAGCATATTCCAGACGTCTTGAGGTCTTTCTGAGTGTAGCCTTCATTGATTTGAGATTTACCATGCCATTCTCTCACTAGAAGGGAAAACTGATAATGGCAGTGTGACGGTGCATCCCATAAGGCTTTATGGAAATATGCTTATAAATGTATAGATAACATAACTGGAATATGTTTTATGCTACATATGCCATGTAACATATCCCTGTGAAGGTTATGATCTACTGAATCTATTCCATTTGTATGCATGTATCATTTTTGTGTTCGAAGTTATGAATATTGGCTGTGTACTTGCTTGACTTCTAAGTGGCCTTAGTAAAGCATTTGGTCAGCTTCTTGAGAAAGGAATGTGCAAGTTAAGTGCCCAGCCAAGAAGCACTTAACGGACAATGGATCTTGGGAGGCTCCAATCCACATAAGAAGTCTACCTGAGGATGTTCAAAGTAGCATGTGGACAATGGCTGCTACCTGTAAGTTCTGAGTTATGCATGGACATGTGACTTGCCCATGTGACTCCAAATCTCCATTTTGTAACTGGATTCTACACAGGAGCGGGGAGGGGTGTCCACCCAGAAGAGAAAGTCTATAAAAATCCCTGGGAGACCCCTCCATTTTGTCTTCAGCTGGCTTAGCAGAGAGCCTCTCCACCCCCAAGGATACCTGAAAGAAACTGGAACAAAGGACAGTAACTATAGGGGGTGTGAGTGATTGCTGGACCCAGACTAGAAAGAGACTAGTCTGTAAAAGGATGCTTACTGAAACTCCTCTGAGGGTGAGGTTTTATCTGTATTCAGTTTTATTACTGTATTAGACATAGACTTGCGTGTTCTATTTTATTTTGCTTGGTAATTCACTTTGTTCTGTCTGCTATTACATGGAACCACTTAAATCCTACTTTCTGTATTTAATAAAATCACTTTTTACTTATTAATTAACCCAGAGTATGTATTAATACCTGGAAGGGGGGGGGGGGAGAGAACAGCTGTGCATTTCTCTCTATCAGTATTATAGAGGGCGAACAATTTATGAGATTACCCTGTATAACCTTTATACAGGGTAAAACGGATTTGGGGTTTGGACCCCATTGGGAGTTGGGCAAAGATGTGTTAAAGACAAGAACACTTCTTAAGCTGCTTTCAATTAAGCCTACAGCTGTTAGGGGACGTGGTTCAGATCTGGGTCTGGGTTTGCAGCAGGCTAGCGGGTCTGGCTCAAACCAGGCAGGACACTGAAGTCCCAAGCTGCCAGGACAGGAAAGCAGGGGCAGAAGTAGTCTTGGCACATCAGTTGGCAGCCTTAAGGCTCAGGGCTGGGTTGGGGTTCTAACCTGGGGCAGCAGCCTGGGGTATGGGAGGGGGTGCGGGCTCCAGCTGCGTGGTGCTTACCTCAGGCAGATCCTGGCTGGCGGCGCAGCTCCCTGCTTAGCCTGGCTCCGCGTGGCTCCCGAAAGCGGCCGGCATGTCCAGCTCCTAGGACGGGCGGTCAGGTAGCTCTGCACGGTGCGCGCTGCCTGCACCCGCAAGCACCGCCGCAGCAGCTCCCATTGGCCGCGGGTCCGAAAACTAGATGCCTGGCAACCTTACTTTCCTACTTCCCCCTAAACAACTACACAGCAAGTGTGTGTCCCAATATATTCGTTTAAATATCCTAAAAATTATCTCCCATTTCAAAATCAGAAGCAAAAGATTACACTTACATCTGGATACTGTCCCTGCACAAATGTTACATGCTGGATTAGCATAGACACAGTTCTCCAGAAAAGGAACTCTAAGACTGTTGTAGAAGCACATGAAGATACAGGATACCTGCAATCCTGAAAGATGGTGGTGGGGTCAATGATCAGACCCCGCTGGGAAGGGAACAGGGCCAAGATCCTCAGAGATATTTAGGCTCCTAACTTGCATTCAATTCAGTGGTAGTCAGGAACCTAAATACCTTTGAGAATCTGGGCCCAAGTGATTATAAAGTCAACTAAGTGGCTCAGACCAGGTAGGCAGCTCTGCTACAAGTCCCATGACAAACTAAATTATTTCTCACCTCCTAATTATGACAATCAAAATACAATTAACAATCTGACATATTGACCTAATATATTGGAACTGGGGGGCGCTGGAACAGGGGAGCGTCAGGGGGACATGGTCCCCTCACTTTTTACCAGCCGTAAGGGTGAGCAGGGGGGGCGGGGAGAGGCTGGAGAGGAGCGAGTGGGAGGCAGAGTCTAAGGGGGAAGAGGTGGCATGGGAGTGGGGCCCCAGGGAAAGAGGTGCATGAGGGCGCGGCCTCAGGGAGAAAGGGCAGAACTATGGTTCAGGCACTGTCGGCCCCCCTACTTTTAGGGACCTTCTGCTGCTCCTCATTGGTACATTTGCTAGTATTTCATGATGTGAAAGGCATGCATGTCACACACACATCACTTTTAGGCTTCCACAAGCTTGTTTGCAACTTGCAACAGTGACTTGCCAGGAAATGCTGCAACCACAGTAACTAACTTTTGTACAACTGCATTCTCTCAATTGTATGGTATTCTAAAAGTGTTAAAGTGAAGGAAATAATTCATATATCAATCACAGCTAAATACTACATTCAGAGGAATTAATTCTTAATCCTCATGAGATTAATTGGAAATCCACCTGATATCCAAGTGCTAGATCTTGCCAAACATTGCCTTATTAGTTACTCAGTCTAAGGATGCTGAAGAGAGTGCAATAAATAATCCCTTCCAAAGTCCATTCTAACTATTTTTATTCCATAACCACAGTGTGCATGGTGCGTCACAAAAATAAAATAAATGTGGTCCCTCTCTCATGGTGACGGAGAGCTTGTAATCTAGCTGCAGACATGAAGCAACAAACAATAACCTCAAACAAAGGGCAAAAATGGGTGGTGTGGTGAGGAAATAGAACAAGAATTCCCGTAATGTAGCAAGGATTATGTCCACATCTTGGTTTTTCACAATAAAATACTGGTGTGTATGTTTATGCTCATTAAATCACCTCAACTCCATCTTTTTCAAGAAGAGGTACAGAAAGAATTTGTGTTTTGTTTTAAAAAGTCCCCCCCCATTTCTACCTAAATCACACTGCTTTAGGAAATCTGATAGCACAAATGCAAAAGGACTGTAACTCTAAGGATCTGCACCTTTGGGAAGACAATAAAACACCGGAGAAAGTATTTGGTGCAGAGACTATCACCCCCTCCGACTGGTAATTTATTCCTAGTTTCCGAAATTCTAGGAGGGATGTTTGGCATTGATTTTGCTGATGCAACCCCTATATTATCTTTGTTCAGTAAGACAGAACTCCAACTATACATATCCAAAACAGATGCTGCAATGCTCACAAATTTCAATAATCAATAAAAACTAGACAATTCTGTGTGTGGGCAAGTCATTGGTTTTGCATCCAACAAGGTAACTTTTAGGAACAAAGAGGAGACCATTATTCGAATGAGGACAAGTAATCAGAAATGTATGAGGATTGATTTTAGCACTATAGATAAGACAGAGGCAGGAGAGTCTTATGACTAAGTGATTTGGTAACAGAGCAGTGTTTCTCAACCTTTTTGTGCTGGCGACCGCCTTTGGACTTAAAAAAAAAATTGTGATCTCCTCCACCTCCTCCCCCATTAAGACTTGCAAAAAGTGTGCTTCCCCTATCTTAAATGTCATTAAGTAAATTATTAATAATACTCAGGGCTGGTATTTGGGGGTGGCAAGCAGGACAATTGCCCGGGGCCCCATGCCATAGGGGGCCCCATGAAGCTAAGTTACATGCTTAGCCCTGGGCAGTGGGACTTGGGCTTGGGCTTCAGCCCTGGGCAGCGGGGATCAGGCTTCAGCTTCAGTCCCAGGCAGCGGGGCTAAAGCATGTAACTTAGCTTTGCAGGGCCCCTTGTGGCATGGGGTTCTGGGCAATTGCCCTGCTTGCCACCCCCTAACACCGGCCCTGCACTTGCAACCCCCATAAACCTGACCACCCAGGTTGAGAAACACTGACCTAGAGCATCAGATCTAAAAGCTGAATGTAACCCTACCTGTCCTGGTTCAAAACAACATGCACCATGGAATCCTTCAAACTCCCTGCCCTAGGGACTGGAGGTGCCAGATAGTCTCCTTCTGCTCAGTGGCCCTTTCAGAAGCAGAAAGGCAGCAAGCTAATAGGTGTGGAGGCGGAAGGTGGCTAGAAAAAGAGTGACATCAAGGAAGAAAGGGAAACAAGGTGACAAAGGGCAGTGGGGGAATGAATGTACATGGAAGTTTCCTTCTATTTTTCCTGTTTGGCCTGTTGCTGCTGTTAGCCACAGGGCACGTACAGCCTTTTGAACACTTATGAAAGAGCCCACCTGCTTGGTAATAAAAGATCTAGTAGAAACTTGTCCTTGTCCGTGTGATACTGACTACAACCTGCGATAGTTTAGATTGCATAAAACTATTTTTATTTGGGGCTTAATCCAACCTTCAGTCAAGACAGTGACAGCCTTTTCTCCAGTTTCAATGGGCACTGGATTGAGCCCTGTAATCCATGCTTTATAGTCACTCAGAGCTTTCTTTAACTTTCATCTTTTAAGGCCTAAAACATCCTCGCCTAAAGGTTTCACTTGGTTTTGGAAAGTTGGGGGAGGGGCAGGGAGAGAGATTGAGCCATTTTGGTGCAAAAGGAGGTTGGGGTTTTTTTAATTCCATCATACAAATTATTTATTTTTTTACATGTACAGTTTTACAGCTGAAAAAGCATGGAGGTTAGAGATATAGTTTGGCTTGGGAATAGCTCTTACTGCAGTACAATACATGGCTTTGTTTCAAGAGAAGTTGGTTTTGATTTGATGGAGTTATGATCCTTTGGGGGGAGGGATAGCTCAGTGGTTTGAGCATTGGCCTGCTAAACCCAGGGTTGTGAGTTCAATCCTTGAGGGGGCCATTTAGGGATCTGGGGCAAAAATTGGGGATTGGTCCTGCTTTGAGCAGGGGGTTGGACTAGATGACCTCCTAAGGCCCCTTCCAACCCTGATATTCTATGATTCTGTGATCATTTGATGATTGCCTACTGAGCACATACAGTAGATATTTTACTTGCTAAGGAAGGATATGCTGCATGATCCTAGGCCCATGGTTAAAGCAAGGGCTCCCTGTAAGGCATGTTGGGGCTTTGGACCCAATTCAGCAAGACATTTAAAGATGTGTAACTTTAAGCACACAAATAGTTGCATTGACTAAAATGGGGGTACTTCATGCTTAAAATTATGTGTGTCATTGTCAAAGCTACAGGACTAGCTGCACCTCTGTCCCCATCCTAATCCCGATAAGTGCATTGCCTCAACTGTCAGGCATCATGCCTTTACCTACATCCAGGTGGAATTCTGCAATTCTCCCACTTTTAGACCAGACCTTGGGCTACAATACCCTGTGTATCAAATGTGATTACCTAGAAGGTCTAAGTTCAAGTATTTTCAGTTCTTCCATTCAGGAGTCTCTGCCAAGTGGCATACAGCGCCAAAACACCCTTCTTAAAACAAAGTATTGTTTATTTTAACAGTAGGACAAAGAATTTAGAGGAAAAAAGGATTTTAAAACAGTCTATATGCAGGCCTATTTTACTTGGAGTCTATTCCCTGATGTTAACCTAGGCAGGCCTAACTTCTTCAGACATCCCAGCGTATCCCTGTGTCTCAGCCAAACTACTCTCCCCACTTAAGAGAAAGTCCCTTTAAAAAAAACACAACCCTAATAGTTCTTTTCATCTCTCTTTGATCTCTTTTCCTGTGCTGACATTATCTCTTAACATCCCTCAAGTGTTTGCAGAGAAGTAATACTTTTCTTTCCTGCTTATTCCCCTCCCCCAAACAGTCCCCTATTAAATTTGCACAATATAGTCATATAATAAACGTCCAAATAAACAGGTCAACATTTCGGACAGTTTGGGCCATCTTGATTATCACTTCAAAAGTTTTTTTTCCCCTGCTGACAATAGTGCCTCTTAATTAATTAGCCTCTTACAGTTGGTATGGGTACTTCCACCTCTTCATGTTTCTCTGTATAAATATCTTCTTACTATATATTCCATTCTATGCATCCGATGAAGTGGGCTGTAGCCCACAAAAGCTTATGCTCAAATAAATTTGTTAGTAACTATAGATAGTATTTCTTTGTTTAACAAATCAGTTAGTTTTAAATACAAAACATGTTTTGATAAACTTAGTTTTCATCCCCTTATGTATCCAGTACATTTATGATTGTTTAAACTAATAAAAACCACTTTAAATACTATTGTGTGTATTTTTAATTGAATTCCATCCACACTGAGCATGACATAAATCCTGAGCAAAGAATAATCATCTGGTAAATCAGAAATGAATCATTCTCCATTATCTAACATAAGAAAAAAGTGTAAACATTAAGAATCTAAATAAATGTATGTAAGGCTATGTAATTGTTTAAATAAATGTATATAAATAGTGTTTCCTCCTGGTTACCAAAAAGTAGTACCAAATTTAGTGTAAAGACTAGATTTGCAAATCACCATATTTTAATGGTTACCAACACAATGAGAATCAACTTTTCTTTAGGAAAGTAACTAAAATATGCAAATCTTAAAACAAGATTAAAATCAACTATTTCAATCAAGGTTTCCTGCTTCTAAGTAATGATTAAAATCACTTTGTAATCAATCCACCCTGTCACAAACACATTTCTTTATTTAAAACATGCAGCGCTACCCTCCCCTAAACTTCCTTTACATATTCAGATAAGACAACTTGTCTTTTCCCCAGTCCCCATTCTCTGCTGAGGGTGTGGCTTCGCAGCTTCTTAGCTGCGCATGAAGAAAAAGGTGTGAAGATTTTATTGTGTAGGGAAGTCAATGCGAGTTTCCAACATTGCTTGAATGGCACATACTGTACACGAGTCTAACTCTAAATATGAAGTTACCAGCTTGCACAAAGCTGAACCACAGTCCCATAAATACCGCCTGCAACTTAGCTTTTCACGCACATCAGTCTCAAGGAGTGCTTTGTAAACCAGTAAACAGTCATTATTTGTGGTGATGTTCTGAAGCTGCCAGGTGTGCATTTCGCTCTGTGGTGTGTGCCGGACTCAGCTCCGATTGTAACTTCTTAGATCAGAGCAGAGACACCCTTAGCAGCAACATAAACGGAAAACACTGCAGCGGGCTGCAACCCACGTAGAGAAACACAACCAACCCCATTCACACCGAGCAGACTAAAAAGGACACAGGAGCCTTTGGCCTCCCACGCCGCACAGCTCCCCATGCAACCTCGTCAAGCCCTAAGAATAACTCCGAGCCCTGGCTCTTCCCCCGCCAGCAGCAGCAAGCCCGCCCCCCTTTCCCTCCCCCACACGTTACCCACTGTGCCCGCGGCGCGGGAGGCGGGAGAGCGACCCAGCCACCCCGGGCACGGGCCAGCGGCTGCCCACCAAGCCCCCGCCCCCAGCCATGTGGACGCTGGGGGGCTGGCTGGGCGCACGCCGGCTGTCCCGCCACAGCTCCTCCCCTGCCCCGTGGCGGGGCCGAGTCCCACTTACTGGGGCCGGAGGCGAGCCTGGCTACCGCGGGCGAGCGCGGGGCTGCGCGGAGGTGGCTCTCGGACCCTAGCAGCAGCAGGAGGCTTCCCGGGTGCCCAGGCTTCCAACACGTGCACACAACCCAACCCAGACCCAGACCCGCCTCCAGCCCCCGGCCTGCAGCCCACGGGCCAATGGCAGCCCCAGGCGCGGGGACCTCCCCCCTAGTAAACGGGGCCCCTCGGGTGACAGCTGCCCGATTTTACTGCTCCTGCTGGCCAAGCCCTTCTCCCGCTGCCTCTGCCTCTGCCTCATGCTGGGGAGGGGGCTGAGGCACCCCCCCCCCCTCTCTAATAGTTAGAAATTGGTTTAAACTCTGTTATAAGGGGTTTCCCCCCAATGTTTTTGTTGTCATTAACCATTGTAACTCTGGATATTCTTTATTAGCCATATGTTTCCAATCCCTCTGTGAATCTTGTTAAATTCTTGCCTTAGCAATATTCTGTAGCAAGGAGTTCCACAATCTAATTATGCAGTGTATGAAAAAGTATTTCCTTTAATCATTTTTGAGTTTGCCACCCTTTGATTTAATGGAATTTCTCCTTGTCCTAGTGTTAAGAGACAAGAATGGAAGGACCTTCTTGCAACTGTTAATTATTTTATATAATTTTTATAATTTGCTCAATATATTTTACATCACTTTTTTTTAGACGCCAAGATTTATGCAGCTCCACCTGTAATATTTTTGTTGGGTGTAGTGGGGCAGCTGCCCCATTCCTGGAGAAGAGGGGTTAAAAGCAGCCCTGCAGAGGCTGTGGCTGGAAAAGCTAGGCTGATTGGGGAAGCAGCCACAGTTGTGGCCAGCTCAATTAGGGCCCAGCTGGCCCTTATAAGAGGACTGGGGGCTAGAATCTGGAGGAGTCTCTCTCCAGCCTTGGAAAGAGATGGGCTAGCTACCTGACAGGAAGGTATCTGAACTGGAACAGTGCTGGGGAGCTTTAGCTTGCTAAAACCCTAGGCTGAGGCCTTGTTGAAGGTCTACAGAGCTACTGGGGCTGCAGAGATACAGCCTGGGAGTAGGTGAAGGTAGTAGGGCCTAACCCCTGGCCAGTGATGCATGACAATTACACATTGTAGTCTGCCCCAGTGAGTGGGGGCTAGATGGTGACTGGCAGTAGCCACTGAGGCAAGATGGTGTTAGAGGGTTGGGGGTTCCCCTGGGAGGGGTGACCCAGGGTGAGGAGGTAGTGAGGAGGTACTGCTGGGGCAGGGCACTGGGGTCTGGGAGGGACACAGGGCCTGAGGCAGGCAAGCCACCCGCCAGCAGAGGGTGCTTTGTATGCTGGAAAGGAGCTAATTCCCAGATGACCAACAGGAGGCGTTGTGCAGGTGAGTCTTCGCCTTACTACATTGGGCTTCCACAAGTGGTGGTAACAGCCAGATTAGAGGAAAAAAAGCAGACAGTCTACCTTAAAATGAGGTTTGTTTGCAGTGTTGTTGTAGCCGTTTTAGTCCCTGCATATGAGAAACACAAAGCAGGTGATGTAATATACTTTATTGGTCCAGCTTCTGCTGTTGGAAGGTACAAGCTTTTGAGTTTCACAGAGCTCTTCTTCAGGGCAGGGTAATGTAACCAGAGTGTCTGAACTAAATACAGTTTGGGACAATATTACGCAGGAGGGTTTTGTTCACACCACACATAATATAGGAGACCACTTAAATGAAATGAAAATAAGAAAGAAAAACTTGTAGCACCTTAGAGACTAACACATTTATTTCAGCATAAGCTTTCGTGGGTTAGTACCCACTTCATCGGATGCATGGAATGAAACATACAGTAGACAGATATTTATACAGTCAGAGAAACATGATAAGGTGGAGGTGCATAGACCAACCTTAAGAGGCTAATTAATTGAGAGGAACCATAACAGCAGGGGAAGAAAAACCTTAAGTGATAAACAAGATGGCCACACAGGTGTGAATGAGGATCGTTAACTTAAGGGAAATAGATTCAATTAATGTAATGGCCGAGCCATTCGAGGTCCTTATTTAATCCTGAGGTAATGCAATCTAGTTTGCATATCAATTCGAGTTCAACAGTTTCTCTTTGAAGTCTGCTTAAATGAAGTGGTCAATTGAGGGTTAACAGGCAGTAGGATTGAAAGTTGTTGTTATGAGCCATGAAACCAAAGTCTGGGAGTCCATCATTTGTCATAGAATATCAGGATTGGAAGGGACCCTAGGAGATCACCTAGTCCAACCCCCTGCTCAAAGCAGGACCAATCCCCAATTTTTGCCCCAGATCCCTAAATGGCCCCCTCAAGGATTGAACTCACAACCCTGGGTTTAGCAGGCCAATGCTCAAACCACTGAGCTATCCCTCCTCCCAATGTACAATATCCCTCCTCCCAGTACAATGTGTGTACTGTACTTTTTAGTACAGTATCTAGCAGGGGTATGAACTTAAGTTCCCGTGTTTGTCTCTTGAAGGTGTTGTGAAGATTTCCTTTGAAGGCAAGGGCTGAGAAGTCAAAGATAGAGTGATTGCTCTGTGAAGAGCATTCACCCATGGATGATATGGTGTTTGTCTTTTCATTTTTCTGTGTGAGTTCATTTGAGAGAGTGGTGATTGGCTGGTTTCAGACACCTAATTGTTGAGGCATTTGATACACTGGATGAGGTACACCATATATTGTGATAGGCATGTTTAGGATCCACTAAAGGTGTATTGTGGGAGAGGTAGTGATTATCGTAGCAGTGGAGATGTCTGCAGGTTTTGCGTCTGTTCTGCAGGGGCTGCTTTAAGTTGGTGTGCCATGGTCTATGGGGAGCTTGTTTCTAGTAATGAGCATGGTGAGGTTGCGGGATTGTTTGAAAGCCAAAAGAAGGAGATTGGGAAAGATTTTTTAGGATGTGGTCTCGATCAACTATGGGTTGAATTGTTTGATGTACACTGTATGGGGTGTGGACAAGTAGGGGGATGTGGTCATTCTTCCTGCCCCTGTTCTTTTTGTGCCCCCCCCCCCCACACACACACATATTGTAGCAGGTTCTCCTGGTACCTGGGTGGCCCTTTCCATGTTGCGATCTGTCACTTGTGGAGTGCCCTTGTTTAGTGAAGGCAGTTTTAGGGGTATTTAGGTGTATATCCTGGATTTTCTTTTCAGAGCAAATTCTGTGGTAGCTGAGTGCCTAGGATGACATATCAGCACCTTGTTGTGAGATGACATTGCATGCGAAATCCTGCTGCCAGCCTGCAGGATGCAAGAGATTCCATCCAGGGTCCATGACAGGGCTGCCAGATGCATGAGTATCACATAAGATACATGACCTGCAGATAGGGTTACCAGATGTCCCAATTTTGGGGTCTTTTTCTTATATAGGCTCCTATTACCCCCACCCCCTGTCCTGATTTTTCACATTTGCTGTCTGGTCACCCTAAATGCAGAAGCTCTGTCAATCTATAGCTTGTGGAACTTGAGTTTTCCTTCCCCCTGCCCAAACCACATGTTAATGTTCAGCTAACATATCTGTGAGCTGCATATCACTTCCCCCAATCCAGGAGTTTAAAATCTTTTTGTAGACTACAAACACCAAAAATGGCTAGGGGCAGTTCTTACAAACTTCTCTAATGCATCACATACAACTGTATAACTTCTCTCATTACTGCTCTAACTTAAAATATGCCCATGATTAATAAAATCACATAGATGACTGTTCTTAAAGTTTTCTCTCCATTTGTAAAGCCCCCAGCATGAGTTTCTAGGTGACAGAAATACTAACCACAACTTTTAAATTTTCAAAGAAAAATACAACAATGATTTATCAAATTATATTCTCACTTGAAATCTTGAATGTATAGCCATTATAATAATTTTGGTATGGTTCTTAAAATATCATTTAAGACATTCCAAATGGTGAGGGCAGAAGTGACATTCATCCATCAAGGTTATGCACACTGTGCTGTTTACCTTAGTAAATTAGATAAGATTAAAAGCAACAGTGGTGAAGGAAAACAGAAGCCAGAGCGCCAAGTAGTTTTGTTTTATTAGTGATTTCAACAATATTTTTATTGATTTACTTAAACAAGAGAAGTGTGAGGGATGTTAAATGGTTTAAAGGAATTTTAGGTCTGTTCTACACTTAAGTTATGTTGACATGGCTATAGCACGCAGGGCAAGTCTACACTAGAGTGCTTCATCGGTGCAGCTGGGCCACTGTAGCGCACCTGATGAAGACACACTATGCTGATGGGAGAGCACTCTCCCATAATTACTCCATCTCCACAAGTGGCCGAAGCTGTCAGTGGGAGTAGGTCTCCTGCCGTCATCATGCCAGTGTGGACAGCGATTAGGTCGATGTAACTTATGTTGCTTGGGGGTGTGAAAGACACCTTCCTGAGCAAAGTAAGTTAGATCAACTTAAGCAGTAGTGTAGACCAGCCTTTAGTGTGAAAATCTACACCTCTGAGTGCCATAGCTATGCCAACCTAACCCCCACTGTCAATGGAAGAATGCTTCTATCAACCTAGCTACCACCACTCAGGGAGAGGGTGTTTGTACAGCTATTGGGGGGGGAAACCCTTCCATTGCTATAAGATGCATCTACACTACAGGGTTACGCCAGCCTAGCTACAGTGCTGTAGCTATGCTGTTCTAGTCTCCATAGCATAGACATGGTCTAAGATCTGAAAGTAAAAAGGGAAGGGAGTTCATTCAAGGTAGTGATCAGACATGTCATTTTTATTTTACCATACAAGCTCCTATAGTCTTCTCCCTAGTGCAAACTTGCACTGCAACAGTTCAGTATATGTTAAGGCCATGTTCTTTACACAGATAAGCTCACATGGGTTTGAAAGTTACTCAACTACATAACTGCTTGTAGGATTAGGGCTAGTGTGTAAAAATGGTATTGGTTTGAATGTATTTTAACATGTTAGGCACTTGGAAATGGGATCACTAAATGTGACCATCTTTGATAAAGATCCTGCACTAGTATGGACAAAGTTGTGTATTGGAGAAAGGAAGCCACTATGTCTTGACCTGTTCTCCAACTACTCGGAGTAGTTCTACTATTCAGTACACTACATGTCCATACACCTGTAAGCAGTTGATGGCCCTTATTACAGTGAATTTAGGGCCAGATTGTGCCTGTCCCTTGCTTGGGTGGGTGCAGAGGGATCCTCCTTCCTTTATAGCCCATGCAAGACCCCAATCTGTCACAGTCTCTGAACTCATTGAATAGCTCCCTTCTGATGTTCCTAGGGGCTCAAGACACCCCATGGGGGCAAGAAAGAGGCAGCATCATGGATTCTCTCCTCCCTATTGCACTGGTAAAAGTGGCTGGGCACAGAGATGGAAGTATGCCGTATCACTAGGGATTCTGCAACATGCACACTTCCTTGACATGCCAGGGAACTTTGGGACACAATCCCTCCCACACCTCCCTATAGGGCAGTTCAGCTCTACACCTCCCTGCCCCAGTGTGAGCCAGTGTTTACATTGCACAATCAGGCCATTTATGTAATTGTACACTAAGTCAACTCTACCAAACAAGCAGGACAGGAAAAACATTAGGAGCAGCAGAATGTTTAGTGATGCAACACTGCATCAGTGACTGCAGGGTTGGAAGGAGTGAACAAAAGTCTTAGAGCCATTGACTGTCAAGTTTTTTTTTCTCCATATGGGTTGACCTCTATTACGCTTATTCTCAAGAGATTTTTTTTTTTTTTTCCTTCAGACTTTTCAGGTCCAGCATAGAATGTGATACTGCCATGATCGGGGCTTAAAAAAAAAAAAATCTACACTTCAGCATTACATCAGAGTTTTTCCATATTGCACACCACTTATTCGAAGGGATTACAGTACTGTGAGGAAGCCTATCCAGCCAAAACATGATCTCCAGAATGACAATAAGAGTTTTAACTGAGTATTGTAATCCATCAGAATAAATGGTGTGCATCACCAGAAAATCCTTTGAAGTACTATTGAAGCAGTAATTTTATACCAATCTGATCTGACAGTGACCCTTTACCTAATCGCACTGTGCTCAGATATTCCAATACATATATAATGTCAGATGCGGATGGTAACTCTGTGGCACAACAGGATGAATTAAAGGCATCACAGCAACTGTAATACAAACTTCTACTTTTTGCAAGTTTCCTTGAACATTATCATTATTGTTTAACTTCATGTTTATTATTGTGGGAATACACAGGTCATTTTCCATCCCCTTCATTTATTGGGCCAGAAAAATATTTTTTTAAATAACAAATACAAAAATCTATAGCCATTCACCCTTTCCTCCCACCCACAAAACTCCAACTGAAAGGGTGCATGAGGAACATAGGACTGGGCCCTCAATTTGTAAGATCTGTTTCTTTCTGTCACTTGCTTAATGAATTGCTTTTCCCTCCCACCATTTCCCTTTAGAGAAGATCCCAGTAAAATTATCTAAATAGATACTTTATGGGCTTATTGAACTGTATCACTTAGTTATTAATGGCTTGTTTTATGTGATAAGTGAGCCATTTACACCTAGGGGGGAAAAGCTGCAGAGATTTTTATATTTTGTGGCCAAATTTTTGAAACCTGGATCCCTGAAGTTAAGCTGCTTATCTACATTTAGGCACCTAATAAAAATGTGTTTTCAATGTGTTGAAGAGTCCCGGTACTCCCTTCTTCCACCCTTTGGAGTGGAATTTTATAATATTCCAAACTTTTAAGTAATGTTGGGTGTAAGCAAGTTTTCTAAACAAAATGCAGGATCATGTTTAACCATACTTTGTTGTTTGGAAAAAAAACCAAAAAAAACTTTGATATGCTTCTCTTGCATTAGCATATAATATATTGGATGACCACTGAATACATGCAGTAGTAAAGTTTCAGACAGAATACCCAATCCTGCAAAGAGTCCAATATCTCTGCTCATTTTAGGGTTGCCAACCTTCCCAGATTGGCCGGGAGTCTCCTGGAATCAGCCTCAATCTCCCGGTTGGTATTGAAAGCAATCCGGGAGATTTTAATAGGCCAAAAGTCCAGTCAGCAGCACAGTGGGGCTAAGGCAGGCTCCCTACGTGCCCTAGCTCCACGCAGCTCCTGGAAGCGGCTGGCATGTCCAGCTCCTAGGTGCCCAGGGGGTCTGCACACTGCCCATGCCCCAAGCACTGCCCCTGCAGCTCCCATTGGCTGGGAATCACTGCCAATGGGGGCTGCAGGGGTGGTGTGCAGAACCATCTGACCACCCCTGAGCCAGGAGCCACAGGGACATGCCACCAGTTCCAGGAAACACCCAAGGTAAGCATTGCTCGGCCAGAGCCTGCAGCCCCTCCCACACCCCAGCCCTCAGCCCCCTCCAGCATACAAACCCCCTCCCAGAGCCCACACCCCAAACACCCTCCTGCACCCCAACCCCAGGCTCAGCCTGGAGCCCCCCCACACACACCAAAAACCACTGGGCCCCAGCCCAGAGCCTGCACCCCAACCCTGGCCCCACTCCAGCGAAAGTGGATGAGGGTGAGGGATGGAGTAAGTGGGGCGTGGGGCCTCAGAAGTGGGGGGGGGGGGTCAGGGACATGGCCTCAGGGAGGGGTGGGGCAGGGCAATGGTGTTTGACTTTGTGCGATTAGACAGTTGGCAACCCTATATCACTAGTCCCATTTATCTCAATGAGACTATGCGTAGTAGTAACCATAAGTATGAAAATGAGATTGCAGCAGCACATCCTTAAATATCTCATTTAATTTCTCCCCCCTCCCTTTCTAAGTAGAACTAAAAAGAGGACTCACTTTCTGGGAAAATTTAATTTAAAAAAAAATCTAAAACACATACACAGGTAGTTCTATTGAAATCAATGGGACTATTCACTTAAGGAGAGCAGGATTCAGTCTGGTTTATTAGAGGGAAAAAGAGTTGAAGCCATATATATCTATTTCTATAGTTCTGTCATTTCTGCTTGATCTGTGCAACATTTATTTAAAAAAAAAAGTAAATACCTCTAAGCTTACAAACTTGGACCCTAATTCTGCAGTATTTCTTCACATAGAAATCCCATTCACATCAAGGGGGATTCCACACATCTGGTGAGTGGTGACGTAAGTACATTTGATCCCCATATCATTTCAAACAGATTAAAAATCACTATTAAAAGTTTTTCTTCTAATTTGTCATTTAGCTTTTCTTTCCTTTTTTTGGTAAAATGATACTTAAAAAATCCAGGATTAGATATTTTTTAATCTCTTTGCTGTGATGTCATGGTTTATTACCATAGCTTTTAGTGAAGCCACTCTGTCTTTTTTTTTTTTTAATGACTTTAACTGGCTCCAGATTGAGGGTTGCATAGAAAGGTGACAAAGCTTCCTGAATAAATTTACTTGACCTTAAACTCTCTTTAGGTTTCTAGAGTAAAGGTGCAGGAACAAATCCCTTACACAAACTCTAAAAGATCCAAGATCAGTGGAAAATTTAACAAATTAGCATCAAGTCTAAAGCATGCTCTCTGAGGTCACACAGAACAAAAGAGACCATTTAATCTCACAAATCAGTAATTCCACATATTAAGAGCTGCATAATCTTTGGGCAATGGAAAAGTGTTCTTTGTGAGGATTTGAAAGCTTGTGGGGAGTTTTTTTCAGGTTGATAGTATTTTGTTATGGGATGGATTTGAAGTGCAAACCACTAATAAATTCCCCAAGGGTAAAATTCTGACAATGTGTGATTGTCAGCTACATATGGCAGGCTTCTGATTAGAGGCACCAAGGGGGTGTGCAAAGAGGTGTGTGAGGGGGAGTGGTAGGGCAGCCGCAATCCTTTTCAAGCTTCCCTAGAACAGGGAGGTTAGTGCCAAATACCAGGAGCAACCTATGACAAGCCTCAGATATTGGGCAACTGAAGTGGTGTCAACGTTATAAAAAGTAGCACAAATAAGTATGTACAATTTTCTTGGCACACGTGTGTGGAAAATATACAGTTTATCATCAGCAGATTGTTTACCTATTAACCACTGCTGTACAGCCTCTTTTCTTGGCAGCTAGAACAGCTCACAAGCTCTACATTTTCTCTACAGGGGCTGCAATCTAGCGAGGTACTTAAAACTATAGTTAAAAATAATCATGTGAGTAGTCTCACTGACTACTCACATACTTAAAGTTAGGTGTGCCCTTACCTTGCTAGAGGAGTTTCTTCACACTGAAGGAATGACCAGGTGCTCTCTGTGATCATAAGTGTTGCCTGCCTGTAGTCTCTATTAGGGCTGTTGATTTAACAGCTAACTCAAAAAAGTTAATCATGATTAAAAAAAATTAATCTGTTTTAATTGCACTATTGCAAGGTATTTACATACCAGATAAGCTAAACATTTGTATGCCCCTTCGTGCTTCGGCCACCATTCCAGAGGACGTGCTTCCATGATGACACATTTAAAAAATGCATTCATTAAATTTGTGACTGAACTCCTTGGGGGAAAATTGTATGTCTCCTGCTCTGTGTTTTACCCACATTCTGCCATATATTTCATGTTGTAGTCATCTCGGATGACCCAGCAGATGTTCATTTTAAGAACACTTTCACTGCAGATTTGACACAATTCAAAGAAGGTACCAATGTGAGATTTCTAAAGATAGCTACAGCACTTCACCCAAGGCTGAAGAATCCCAAATGCCTTCCATAATTTGAGGGAAGAGGTGTGGAGCATGCTTTCAGAAGTCTTAAGAGAGCAACACTCCGATGCAGAAACTACAGAACCCGAACCACCAAAAAAGAAAATCAACCTTCTGTTGGTGGCATCTGACTCAGATGATAATGAACGTGCATTGGTCCACACTGCTTTGGATCATTATCAAGCAGAACCAGTCATCAGCATGGAAGCATGTTCTCTGGAATGGTGGTTGAAGCATGATGGGACATATGAATCTTTAGAGCATTTGGCACATAAATATCTTGCCATGCAATGCCTGTTCTCACTTTCAGGTGATATAGTAAACAATAAGCAGGCAATATTTTCTCCTGCACATGTAGACAAACTTGTTTGAGTGATTGGCTGAACAAGAAGTAGGACTGAGTGGACTTGTACGCTCTAATTATTTACATTGTTTTATTTTTGAATGCAGTTATTTTTTTGTGCATAGTTCTACATTTGTAAGTTCAACTTTCATGATAGAGATTGCACTACAGTACTTGTATGAAATGAATTGAAAAATACAATTTTGTTTACAGTGCAAATATTTGTAAAAAAATCAAGTGAGCACTGTACACTTCTGGTGTAATTGAAATTAATATATTGTAGTAAACATTCAAACATATGTAAAATTGTATTGTTTAACAGCACGATTAATGTTTTTAATTGCTTGACAGCCCTAATCTCTCTCTCTTATCCTTCATATATAAGATGCTCATCAAAGTGATGCCCTAATCTGCATGAGAGGATGGGACATAGGGCAATCTCTAAAGTCAGGTGGATTGTGGTGTTTTTTTTTTTTGTTTTGTTTTTTTTTTGTTTCCCTAAACCATGAAATAGGGCTCAGTCCTGCAATCTGCTCTGTGCAGGAGGATATACGGAGTTCCATTGAAGAAAATAGGGGTTCTGCACTGGCATTAGATCTGACCATGAACATTTGATTGCAAGGCTAGGATCATAAATAGGGAGAACAATAATGCCTAGCAGCAGCAGGGTGTGGGATGGGAGACTGTGGGACACGCACGCCAGCCCTGCAAACTCAAGACAGGCTCTAGAAGGCAAGCTGGGTTATTTTCTTCTTGTACATTATTACCAGAGCCAATTCATTTCATGTTTCTGTGACCTCAATTCTCTTCCTGACATACAGATGTGCTCCAAAAATCTGCTTTTAATTTACAACAGTGTTTTTCCTCTT
This sequence comes from Macrochelys suwanniensis, assembly GCA_033296515.1. Classification (NCBI taxonomy): domain Eukaryota; kingdom Metazoa; phylum Chordata; order Testudines; family Chelydridae; genus Macrochelys; species Macrochelys suwanniensis. Next base: position 84,626,642 of record CM065779.1, read on the forward strand.
ATGATTGTGAAGAGAGCCTAGAAAACATGACCCTACTAAACAGATGCAATGGCAGTCTTATGGAGTTTGCTGGCAACCTGAAACAACTGCTCATAGCCCTGGCCTACACTGGGGGGGTGGGGGTCGTCGATCTATGATACGCAACTTCAGCTACGTGAATAACGTAGCTGAAATCGGCGTATCATAATCGACTTACCTGGCCGTGAGAACGGCAGCGAGTCGATCGCTGCCGCTCTCCCGTCGACTCCACTTCCGCCTTTCACCGAGGTGGATTTCTGGAGTCAACGAAGAGCGTGTTCAGGGATCGATTAAACGTGTCTAAACGAGACGTGATAAATCGATCCCCGATTGATCGATTGCTCCCCGCTGATCTGGCAGGTAGTGAAGACAAGCCCATAGAGATATAAACTGCCCCACTCATCTTAACTGGTATCTAGAGATAGCAATTTAAATGCCAGCACTGTTAAATAATTCACTGCCAAACATTTCAGCAGAAGCATGAAGCTAATATGCTTATTCTGTAATTCTATATGGTTTACTGTCTCCCACACTTATCAGACACCAGAAGCCTCAGTTGTCCTCTACTCAGCTGCCAAAACCTCCAATTTCCTCCTGGCACTTTCTGTGATGCTGTTAGATACTGTCAGAGCCCCAACTGACATTTCTACAGCATCACTTTACATATTGGAGCTGCCTTTTAACCAAGATTTCCCAGGAAGATTCCATTGACCTCAGGGTTGTAGCAAAGTCTCACACATAGCTATTCTTCCCCTTTCCTTTAGTTAGGGACATGAGAAGAGAGCTTCCCACAGGAAAAGTGTGGGAGAGGGCAGCCAGATGTGGAAGACTAAACAGCCCTGCTGTCCTTGGAAATGAGAGCATATAAACCTATATGAACACATTTTAATCTCTGCATCTGCCTAGGAGAGAGGGAAGGAAGTTATCTGGATCATTCAAACCCACACTGGTTACACCACAAATGAAACAATAGTATCCGTATACCTGGTTCCCTCCTTTACATGTCAAGAATATTCTGAAATGCTCCCCAAGGAACATAATTTTTATGCTTGGGGCCAGTAAAAGACAGTGGATAATAGAAATATGAGGAATTCACATTCTGAAGGTTGTGTTTTTGTTTTGTGTGTGGTTTTTTTTGTTTGTTTGTTTTTTTTTAGCGGCAGGGGGTGGGGGGGATCTCAAAACAGTATGTTTGCAGGTTTCCTCCCTAGAGATAAAGATGTACATGTTTAAAATGGTAAGGAATTAAACACTTAAAGTATGGGATTGTTTTCCCATATTATTTCAAAAGTCCCCCATTTGTTTTATAATTGATCACTTGAAGCGGTCTGTATGTTTGGAAAAAAATTGAGATTTGGGGCTCTTTTCTGAAGTTACCTCTGGATTTGGCATTCTTCTTTACTTCCTGCTGTGAACTCTTTAATACTAGACAAGAAGATAGCTAAACTGTTCCATCCCAGAGATTACTATGCTTCAGCAGTGAAGTGATCCTTGTATATTTAGTTTTGTAAAGTTATTTGGGATCCTTCAAAGTGAAAGGTGACATATATCTAAGAGATTATTCATATGATAGATGTACATATATCTTGGCTACTGGTCTTTATTTCATACACAACTAATGCAGTTTGTACTCAATTAATTCTGGTGTTCTGATATCTACAATGTTGGCCTCTTAAATTAAACCTCCCTTTCATCACTTTTCTGCTGTAGAAATTATGTGGATCGGCAGCCATAATTATGCCTTCTCTTTTGGCACCCTGTTCTATAGCTATCATTATGTAGGCTGAGGAGCACCAAATGTCTCTCCTGAGCCACTTAAGGAGCACCTGTCAGTACCACTCATCAGTCAACAGGAGGGGCTGTTGAGAAACTGGAGGAGCTCCATTTTAAGACCTCAATGGGATTATTCTGGAGCACTCCTAAATTTCAGTTGTCCTAATCAAATACATATGTTTGCTCTCAGTATGTCTGATTGCTGGATGCAAGAACTGATTGCTAGATGGAAGGAGCCCATTTTATACAAGTTTCACAAATTAAAGGTAGAGGAAATGATTTTGATTTTTGTTAGATTGGTTTTATGACTCAATGCAAAGAGGTTAAAAGAAAAATCATTCTGGTCTAGTGATTCTAGCAGAATAGGAACTTAATTGGACCATTTTCTCTCTACACTTCTTAAGAAAAGACACTCCTTAAGAGAAAATTCTACATCTGCAAGGCTCTCTGTAGAAGCCCATGGGAGAAATCCGTAATTCTGATTCATGAGCACATGCAGCTGCAAGAGGAGTAAGGCTGAAGCATTATGCTGTGAATGCTGGTACAAGGAAATCTGCAAATTTTCCTGGCTTTAAAGATAAATTTGGAGAAACTTCATTAGAATCACTATATTTGGGTGACAAATTGTTAATTTTCTTACGAGTGAAGCTATATCTTTCCTGATCCAAAAAGCTAAATAAATTGTATATAGCATTTTATAAAGAGGAATATTTGGGGTTAGACAAGGTATGATTTAGGCTGTAATACTTATTTTGGTTCTTTTATGTAGCAGTGAAGTCATTACCTTGTGCTCTCTGCTAGTCAGTTGGTAGACTGTGTTACATTATGATTGATCACAGATGACCAAATATTTAAGTTTGTTAAAATTCAGGCCTATTATCTTGTATATAATATGTTTAACATATTATACATGTTTTACTAAAATACTGAAACAGTGAATATAATCTGGATTCTCACATGGCAGTGTAGATCTGATCGAAGTTAATCAGAGATTTGCCATTAACATTGACGGGGGCAAGATCAGGCAGGCTGGTTAACCATTTAGTCTGGGTTTAATGTGCTATCTAGCCTCTGCATACCAAAATGATCCATACGTTTTTTGGTTTGGTTTTGTTTTTAAGCGGGGGAGGTTCTCTTTGTTTGATAGAGGACTTTGGTTACACAGTTGCAAACCTGGATACAACTGAACCAAGTTTTCTAGTGGGCCATTTTATTAGCTGTATTTGCTGCTGCTTCTCTCTCAGCACTTTTAAAGCTCTATGGCTTGATTCTTCAAGGTGCTGGGATATTCCCACAGGTAGAGAATGGAAATCATTAGGAACTGAGGTCACTCAGCACTTTGCTCAATCAGCCCCCCCAAAAGACATACAGGTTTGTGGTATTGATCAATCCAGACTACAGTGGCCTTACTCCATTTTGTTGTAGAGAGTACTGCCAATTGTTCATTGGTCCACAGGTACGGCCGCTCACAGTTCCCACTGGCTGCGGTTTGCCGTTCCTGGCCAATGGGAGCTGCGGGAAGCAGAGCAGGCCGTCCCACTGTGTCCCGCAGCTCCCATTGGCCGGGAAAGGCAAACCGCGGCCAGTGGGAGCTGTAAGCAGCCATAACTGCAGCGGCGGCCAGTAAACAAACCGGCCCGACACGCCAGGGGCTTACCCTGAGCAAGCCGCGAACTGAGTTTGGGAACCACTGCCTTACAGAGTAATAAGTCACTATGAATTCAGCTGCCAGAACTAGTATAAATAGGTACCTGGTAATCACCTCACAGGAGAGCTAAACATGATGATCACCTTCAGTGTTATGCCCACACCATACAAACAGAAAAAAGTTAGATAAAAACCATAAGAGACTCTCTTGAGGAAGGTTGCAATGGGATTCTACTTTCTTAAAAACCCAGAACTTTAATACACAGGAACCAAAAAAAAAAAAAAAAGCAAGCTGCTCTTTAAAACAGACACCCATATCTCACCCCACCTTCTTGTAGGCCAACTTTGCAAACTGACTGCTGCTAGATGCAGATCGCAAGCTTCCCGCAGAACCCCTTAGCCTGCAAGCATGGGCAGGAGAATCCTTGAGGATTTAAAATGATAGCTTACAATTTTACTATAGTTTTCAATACATCATATGCAGTTCTCAAGCCTTTGGACTATGTGGAGCCTCAGTAGAATTTCAATGCTGGAGTTTCTCAGTATCTTAAATATATTTTTGAAGCAGGCAGCACTTACATTACTGTGAATGACCGCCTCAATTTAAAGCTAGTGAATAAATGTCTTCACTGAGCATTCTCAGCATGTGCCAAGGAATGTACAAAAATAGAGAGCACAGTTTCTGCTCCAATAAGCTTATGATATTTACAAGTCTGATCCTGAGAAATCCTGAGCTCCCACAACTCACTGAAATTGGACACAATCTATATATTAGATGTAGCTAATATAATTCATCTAATACAGAAGATGCTGACCTCAATTGAGGACTGCCACTTGGTGGCAGGAAAAGGAACAATTTTATTTTGAGTTCTATATAGTATGACTGGCTGCAGTTTTTTATATATATGCAAACTAAAAAGGTTTTGAACAGGTGTCTGACTGGTTGTGATGATAGTTATATAAAGTGATCACCACTCTCATGATTGGGTGTGGTGATCACTTTATAAGTCACCAATTGAAAAACCTGGTTTTAGCATGCAGCAAATTATAAATGCTACATCAAGTTCTGTATAGCTGTTTTAACAAGACAAATTCTTTGTCATTTAAGTTATGCTACCTTCTTGCAAGCCAGCCTGGATGAGCATTTAGCTTATGTACTGTTAATAATCAATAATTAAGATCTCAATTTTGAAGAGAGGTAAAGCTTTTATTCCTTTGTTTTATTTGACAGAAGAAAAAGCTCCTTGAGAAGTCAGCTGACTTTCCAGGCTTATCGCTGCTAAAAAGATGCTATAGTACAACTAGAAATAAATGTAAATAAAATGTAAAGACCTAGATGGTAAATTCCTCTGATCCTGGGATACCCTCAAAGTATCAGCGTACTAACTGGGAGGCACGGTGCACCACTGTTATGTTCCCTGGATTCCTGCCTTAGCAAGGAAGCCATCAGCCAAATCATATCAATGATGCCATTGACATCTGAACCCATCTTGCTTGTCATATCAGTATATGACAAAATATGATGTACCTGAAGAGTTTTCAAATGGTTGCTTAATCAGCATAACTGCAGTCAGTCAGCACATTAGCTATGTATGCAATCCTACCATTTTATGTAGGCAAAAGTGCCACTGAGTTCAATTAGAGTTTTATCTACAGGACTACACTCTTTGTGTATTTGTTGATGACAAGTCCCAGACAATGGTGTGTAGATACCTATCCTTCCTGACATGAAACGTACATGGTTATTGCTATTTTTTTCTTGCTGCTGAATATTGATATAGGCTCAATGCTGTTCTGGAACAGATGACATATTTCCTGTCTTGAGGTTAAAACTAGAGATACTTGATATCTTTCTACTTTGTGTCTGTAAAAAGAATTAAAGAAAAAGCACCAAAGTTTTACTAATCTTGCTTTCCCTCCCATACAGCATCTGTTACAGGTTTTGACAGAGGCATGGATCAAATCATGCGCTTAGCAGCTTTAGAGTAAAACACACCTTTTAACTCAATATGGTCTTACTTAATTTGATAACACTTGAGGGTTTTAATGTCTACTTTGGCATTACTGTTAGTGACAGATACACACTAATAGAGAATGGGGCAAGGGCATCCCTCTTGAGAATAGATCAGAATTCTCATTTCGAGTCTTTTGACTCACCTGATTGTCCTTTTTCCGGAACCAGGTTGATGTTACAGATGGCTTTAGCTCATACATTAATGCATACCGTGAGTGATCAGTCTCTTTTTTTTTCTCTTGGTTGTAGACTTCAGACTTGGCTTAGCTGGTGGTTCACCTCTCCTTCTCCCAGAAGAAAGCAGGGTAAGGCTTCGTCATCATTGGCATGAGAGAGCACTCGTCCTGGCTGCAAACAGTTAGAGTTGTGAAGGAGTCACGGTCTCCTCTACTCTGCTCAGGGACCACTCTTGTATCTTCAAAGGCCAGTTAGGAATTCCTGGATGTTGGCTATAGTTCAAGGTGGACCAATCACTTTGTATCTCAGTCTGAGGTCATAGTCAAAGATTCCAGTCTGGAGTAGACATTTTCTTGCAAAATCCATGAGCAACCACAAGCAGATATCCCTTCCTAAAAAGGAAATGTGAGAGGCCCATATAAGGAGGAGTTGCCAGATTTCTGTCTAACAATATAAGGCCCATTCTCACTTTGCAGATACTTTTTCATGCATTTTGATATATTCCCCATGATAATTAGTCATCATGACATTAGGAAAATAATTCTGGGGTATAGCCTAGTACCTTTATGGCCTATTCTATTAACCTTTCCCCACAAGCTGCTTTAACCTTTCTTAAACAGATTTCATTTACCATTGACCAACTAAAGTTATCCAGGCCCCAAACTCAATTATGGACCACACTGCCTACAAATTGCCACTGAAGCAGAAGACCATACTAAATGGATTAAAACCCCAAATGCTACTCTGCCTCCACTCCTTGGCAGTTACATAATGTATTAGTTTGACTTCTGACAGAAGATTCTGAACATCCTGTCCTTTGCCAGCATTTGTAAGGCTTCTAATGCCAATAAAGATTTGAGTTTGAATTTGACTATCCTGTTTCAGTAAAAAGGAGATGGCTCTCTCAAGACATGGCCACACTTGTGTCAAAGAATTTGGCAAACTCTCTCTGCCAGTTGTTCATTAAGATCATTGGATTGTGGCTTTGCTGCTCAGGTGACAAGAAGGGAATCAGCCTTCTGGGTGCAAATTTGCTCTAAGCCCTCAAATTCACAGTGGCTGATTGTGTTTATGTCTTTTTTTTCATTTCTGTAAATAAATTCTACTCTAGTTCTAGGGCTTGAGTTCCTTTAGGACTCTGATAATCAAATACCATTAGACCCATGAAACTCTCCTTCACAAGGACAAAGTTACAATCCTAAAGAAATATAAGTAATTACTCATTGTTTAGAACACCATGATATTTCAAAGCAACAGCCAGATAAACATTAGGAAGTAATGTCATCAGAAAGTAATCATGTAATTCAATAGCAAACAAGTTTATGATTTAAAAGTTCTATTTGGACAGACAACTAAACTTATTCAAACCTCTTTGGTCTACAAATTAGGATAGGAATTGTACAGTAACAGTGGTGGTTTTTTAGTTTGTTTTGTTTTCATAAACAGACTGCTATGCAGTTCCACATCTGCCATTGTATTATAGAGCAGAACTAGCAAGAGCTTCCTATAACTTTGGAGTGATGTTTATAGTTTATCTGATCCGTGCCTAGATATTATGCTAACAGATACTATAGAAAAAATTAAGTAACACTGCTATTAGTTTCATCATAAAAGTAAGGATTTGATGCATAGTGATTGGTTTATCTTAGCCTATTAAAAAGGATACTTTATTTAAATTAAATTTAAAAAAAAACAAAACTAAAATAGTTAACAGGTAGCATTCATGGGATATCACTGAGGAAAACAGTTTAGAGAGACTGGAATAAGGCGCTTCTACCACGAACACTTATATGCATACTTTAAGTATTCCCATTGAAGTTGATGCTTAAACTTAAACATGCTTAAAGTTCAGCAGCACACATATAGGTGTTTGCATGAAGGGGTGTCACGGGGGTGGGGGGTACTCACCCAGGTCACCATTCAGTTCAGTCCCCTTCTGGAGTCAGGATCAGTCCTAGGTGTTTTGCCAGCCAGGGTGGAAAAAGGTTTTGGTGCCTACCTGCCACTCTCCCTTCCATTACCAACAAGCAAAAGCAAAAAAAATTGGTGCAGTGCCCCTCAGAAGCTGGCACCCAGGACAGCCTCCCTGCTTGCCCATCCCTAAAACCAGTCCCATCTAGGGTACAGAAAAGAGTACACCCAGAAAACCCAGGGTCTAGTGATCTTTACGCTAAGACTTCAACCCCAGCTGGGACTTGTCTTTGCCTCTTTAAGCCCTGAGGCTTGTGCTGCTTCTCTTATGGGGGAGGGGAACCCAGGTCTGCCTTCTCTCAGCTTCAGCCCAGAGACAGCTAAGAACCCACTCCTTCCAATCCCTCACATCTTCCTTCCCTGGGCTGCTCTTAACTTTTCCCTGTCAGGTTTCAGTGTAGTTGCCATGTTAGTCTGTGTCAGCAAAAAGAAAATAAGAAATACTTGTGGCACCCTAGAGACTAACAAATTTATTTCAGCATAAGCTTTCATGGACTACAGTCCGCTTCGTCGGATGCATGGAATGGAACACTCAGTGAGAGGATATTTATACAGTCAGAGAAACATGAAAAGGTGGAAGTAACCATATCAACTGTAAAAGGCTAATTAATTGAAAGGAACTGTTATCAGTAGGAAAGAAGCTTTTGAAGTGGTAAGCAACATGGCCTATTACAGACAGTTGACACAAAGGAGTTAAGTGTATTTAACGGGGGGAGGGGGATAAATTCAATTAACGTAATGACCAAGCCATTCACAGTCAATATTCAGACCTAAGGTAATGGTATCTAGTTTGCATATTAATTCCAGTTCAGCAACTTTGCGTTGGAGTCTGTTTTTGAAGCTTTTCTGTTGTAAAATTGCTACCTTTAAATCTGTCATTGCGTGATCAGGGAGGTTGAAGTGTTCATCACATTCAAAAGCCAGTAGGTGATTCCTGATGTCAGATTTGTGTCCATTTATTCTTTTGCGTAGAGACTGTCCAGTTTGGCCAATGTACATGGCAGAGGGGCATTGCTGGCACATGATGGCATATATCACATTGGTGGATGTGCAGGTGAACAAGCCCCTGATGGTGTGGCTGATGTGATTAGGTCCTATGATGGTGTCACTTGAATAGATATCTGGACAGAGTTGGCATCGGGCTTTCTTGCAAGGATAGGTTCCTGGGTTACTGTTTTTGGTGTGTGGTTGCTGGTAAGTATTTGCTTCAGGTTTGGGGGCTGTCTGTAAGCGAGGACTGGTCTGTCTCCCAAGATCTGTGAGAGTGCGGGATCGTCCTTCAGGATAGGTTGTAGATCTTTGATGATGCACTAGAGAGGTTTTAGTTGGGGGCTGAAGGTGATAGCTCTTTTATTTTCCCAGCTGTTGTGAGGCTGCCAATCAGGGTTGGCTGGTACTTCCTACATTAGTCCCTTGGTTGCCAGGCCAGCATGAAACATACACATCCCATAACACTACCTTTTCATGCACAATCCAGGAAGGTAATTAATAGTTACCAAGGATATAGAGCTAATAGGGTGTAGGCTGAAACTTTCAATAGTCAGAGGCAAGGTATTTTCTGAGGCTTTCACAGGGACTTGAGCTGGGTCTTAGACTGTGGAATATTCTGCTAGGGAAGATCAGAATTAATCTAATTGTTTTCAGAACCCAGTCCAAAACTCACCTTTTCACAAAATTCTACCTGTAGCTGTGGAAACTGAAGAAAGAACAAGGAAGAGAGAAGCCAGGAAGGATAAAACACAAGTATAACTGGTCAAATTCTAGAACAGCAAACAGAGTCCATTTTGATTAGTTTATAGGCTTAGCTACTGAATTTGGTGCCCAAAGATTGTGTTTGATAGATGCTTTACCAATTAGACTAGATCCATCCTCAGTTTGGAGAGGAAAGAGTCTCTTGGTTGACACAAGGAAAAATGTGAGTGGGATGGAGAAAACTTCAATCATTTTTTGCAATTTAAACACTGAGGTGTGTCTGATCCTTGATGAATCAGCTATTTCTTGGAAAACTAAAGTTCTTCTCTTTATTTGAAAGATTATTACTTAATCTTAACCTCTTTTCTCAGAATGCTGGTAAAACCTCATTGACTGTACTTTTGAAAAAATCAGCTTAGCTTCTTAACACCAGAGTAGGCAAGGAGCCAAGACAATCAATCCCTCCAAAGCTGGGAAAGTGATAAGTCTTGTCAAAGATGTAGAAGTCAGCCAAAAGTGATTCTGACCACTTACTGTGATGGACGTTTGTCACTCACTGCCCTAGCATAGTGTGACATTTTGGTTCTTACACAGTTACCAGTAAAATAATATTAAACTGTATTTTCCTGGTAATTTTTCAATCATTTGTATATATTTGTAACATCCAGCTGTTTCATGCTGTTTTTCACTGAAATTCAAAGTATTCTACTTTTTTTTAGTGCTTCTAACAGTTAGGTCATCTTATTAAAAATCCCACGTCCCTATGTCAAGTTCTTTGTGCTTTCCTCTCGTGCAGAGGGGAGCAAAATATTTCTTTGCAGTGTTTGATATGAAATAATTGATCTCCAACACAGGCTTATGCATAACTCTCCTAATGTGAAATGCAGGATTCTTCCAAACTACATTTCGGTATCATTGGATTATGCTTACTTTAGACAAGCAGAACAGTTAGGAGGTAATAGAAAATATTTTAATAAAGCTTTAGCTAATTCTTATGAGGCTCCTACAGGAGATAGAGGCACTATCATCCACTCTCTCTTTCTCCCTCTATTCCTCTCTTTCCTTATACTGAATGCTTGAATGCTGCACAGCCTCACTCTTTTTTCTCTCTCTCTCTCTTCTTCCCCCCCCCCCGATGCTGCAGAGAATGATTTATGCAGACCACTTACAGGTATAGCCCCATCCATTCAGGTTTTCTTCTTGAAAATTTTGGAAGTTGCTTTACAGTCATTTTATTTTTATTTCTCAGACAGCAATACCATGTTCAGAGGGGGGGGAAAAGAGATCTGCTTTGAATACAGAAGTTTTATTTGTCTCTAAGGAAATGTGAGAGTTTTGGAAACTCTCTGAAATCTGCCAAGTGTTTGAAAAATGTCCAGGCCTTCTCACTGTACTGCAGAAGATCATGGGGCGCTGGAAGAATTCCCAGTTCTGATTGACCTTCTGATTCTGAACTTTGCAATGAAAAGAACTTGAAAATATAAAAATATACTTTCTTTTTATATTTCTCTCATATAATGTATGGAGAAATTCCCTGTATGGGATCTTGGATGGACTGTTATAAAAACATTTAATGTATCACAGCCAATGTCATCTGGAGAACCCCTACATGATTCTTTAATGTGTTGGGATATACTTAACATTTCTTCAGAAAAGAGAAGATTGCTCACTATTATTTCCATTATTCATGGTTCACATTTGCACTTCAGTAGAGTTGGTTGAAAAATCTCAAATTTTGAATTTTTTTTTCTGAAAAAGGGACACATTTTCATGAAAAATGTTGTTTTGTTCTAGTCTTCATTCTCTTTCCGCAGTTGTAGACTTATCATAGGTCCAGGATGGCCCAAATACATCCTTTGTGGGGCTGCTAGCACTGCTGGTATAGTGGCTGGCCTCCCTTTGCGGGATCCCCAACAGAGAGATCGAAATATAGCTGTTCAGATGCAATGAGGAATGGGGGGAGGAATCATCTTTCCTTTTTATTATCTAATCAACTAACTGACAAGACAATGTGGCTAGAAATATTTCCATGGTCTCGGTGATGGATTCATTGACCCAAGTGAAACTCTGTGCCCATTAGCCCCTTTATCTACTATACCTTTTGATGTGTTGTAGCAGATCTGTATTGTGTTCTTCTGTACAGTGAGCACCCTTAGCATTTTGTACATTTTGAAAGATTGTAGCATTTCAAGTGGAATTCCCCATTCTGTACACTGTAAATATTACTGAAAGGAGTAGGATCTTTCAAAACAGTGGAATTTTTTAGTTTGCCCACTGTATTCACAGTAGTTTTACAACCCGCTCTTCTAGTTATGGTGAACCTTTTGCTCAATAGGGAGACCTTTCTGATCTTGCCAATATACTAACAGCTGTTTCCTCAATTTTGAGAACCCTTGCCCTAGTGGTGACCCAAATTAAATCCTCAGTAATTCTACGCTGGATCTATTTTATTTCTCTTTCCAACTTCAGACCAATAGCATTTCAATTCAGGATATTTTGACCATACAAGTCAGAAGCTTCTCATTTTCACAGTTTCCCTACCACAGCTCCTTCCCTCTCTCATTAGATCTAGGGTAAGGTAGCAATGAAACATTTATTTGAATGACTCTTAAAGTAAAAGTTAAACCAAATGGCTTTTAACCAAGTTAAAGGTTAAAGTTAAAACTGACCTATCCTCAGGTGCAAATTCTGTCTCATGCAGCTTTCTGCTGGACCGACTGGAGGAGAAGTTTGTGTCCAAGTGCACCAGCAAGGAGAAACTTGGGATATGCATAACAAATATAAACATATCTAGCATTTCCAGGTCCATAAAAATGCATTCCTCTAGTTACATATACAAGTACTGTAAAAATACAGATGCAGATTATAGGTGCAATTGAACACTTGGATGCACCCCCGTGTTCTTTAAGTTCAGCATGTACTAAAATGCTTTGCTGATACTAGGGCCTAAAAGCTGTCTTGTTCTAATGACTATTTAGGGGACTCTATGAATAAGTTTAGTGTTCCCAATCTAGTTCTCAATGGACAGGTATCCACATGACAAAAAATGTAATCACTGTTATGCTTGGTTTAATTGACCACATGATTGGAGGTTGCAGCAGATAGCGCAAGCATTGAATAGGCATGAAAACTGAGCTATCCTGTCACCCCTGAAGATAGTCCCTCTAGGTCAGGGTTGAGGTGCATTGGAGGAGAGTTTATTGCCACTACCTGTGCTATACCTCTTATATGGATAAACAAAGGATTTCAGTCTCCAGGGTTGTCAAAATGGCACATTTCATAAGCACTAAATACACATGAAAAATGTAAAAAACTTTTAAAAGAAAAATAAGAGTTTACCCCAGCTTTCTATGACAAGTGCGGTTGTCATAACTTTTATTTAAACACTGTTTCTAGTGCCGTTTCTATGTGCAGTTCTCCATGAATGATTTAATTGGTCTAAGACAGTGGCAAATTCTTGCAGCATATTCAAAGGTTGGTAAATAAACAATACTGTGTACGCACTCTTGTCTTAGCACCCACTTGGGAATCTGAACTGGAGATGAGGGTACCAGTAATGTTGCCATTTAAGTCTGGTAGCTTTATAATAGAATAGAATCTCAGGGTTGGAAGGGACCTTAGGAGGTCATCTAGTCCAACCCCCTGCTTAAAGCAGGACCAATCCCCAATTTTTTTGCCCCAGATCCCTAAATGGCCCCCTCAAGGATTGAACTCATCACCCTGGGTTTAGCAGGCCAATGCTCAAACCACTGAGCTATCCCTCCCCCCATGTTATTGACTTGAGTGGGAGAAGGACTAGGTTGAGTTGGCACAAAATGTACCCAGGAAAATATAGATATCAAAGGTGACAGGCAGGGGTGCTGAAACAATTTTTATAGTGGAAGTGCTGAGAGCCATTGAACCAAACTGTAAACCCTGTAAATAATGGAAAGCACTTCAAGCCAGGGGTGCACCTATGGTGACAGGGCACTGTAAATTGGAAGCATCTTTCTTACTCCAAAATGATGTTCTCTTTCAATTTTTCCTCTTGTACTGACAGCAGTGACTATCAAATGATAACATAAGCAATGCACCATATTAGTTGTAACTACAAAGGAAACATTTAATAACAGGATAATTCTTAGCAGTTGTCTGTGTCAAAATGATCAGAAGAAAAAAGTGCTACTAGTTAAATGTTTGTGAGATTCAAAACCTAGTAAATGCAAATAAGTTTATGGATCCCACTCAATGTATTTTCAAGCAAGGCAGTGCATCCCAGCCCCTCATTCCAGATCATAATTAGATACTGTGAAATGAAACATTTAAACCTCCCATCCTATTAGTTGATGATGGCTAGTGGAGGAGTTCAGGGGCTGCACAGAGATGTAGAACTCCAGGAAGTTAAGATTTATGCAGGTGAGTGCACACAAACACATCCGGACCTACAACCGGGGCTTTCCTGCAGGGTCTGCAGGAGAGTGCGGCAATTTGCCCTGGCCAGTTTCAGGGTAGATTCTCATCCTCCTTTAGGGAGCGTGTTTAAGCCACCTGAGCATACCCAGTAAGTAACATCCGCTGAAGCAGCTACAGAAACGGGGAAGAGTATGCAAAAATGGGGGTTAGAGAGGGGGAGAGTTGCAAAAATAAGGGCTAAAGGCTGGCGCTCCATAGCACCCTGTACACAGAACTGCGGCACTAAAGTCCCAGTCCAGCCCAATGGCTACACAATGCAGGCAGCGGTGCTTTGTCAGGAAAGCTGTAAACAGCTGCCCATGAGGGATTGATCCGATTACTCTCATTCCGGCCCCCATCTCCCCCCAGGGTTAAATGCTTCCTTCCAGATATGGTTTAGGTGTTTAAAAGAATATCCTGCCAATATAATCAATGCTCACGCGCGCTCTCTGTGTGTCATGGCCCCACATACACCCAGCTGCCAGCAGAGAAGAAACTGGGGCTAGGGGAGGGTAGCTGCCGACTGACACAGCGCAGGCATCGCGTCCTCCTCCCCCGCCCCGTGCTTTTTCGTGGTTGTGGGCGTGCGTCTGCCCCAGCCACGTGCGCCTGCAGCCCTCACCCAGGAACCGTCATTTCGGACAGATTCACCAGGAGATTGACGTCCGAACCTCCCCGAGGATGGAAGTGAATCCCCGGATGGTTCAGGCCAATCTCTCTGTCTTATGGACGGGTCTAGCCATAGGCACGTAGAGCTGACTAGTGGCTACAGTTTCCCCTCTTTGTTCAGAGAAGGGTGCAATTCCCGCTGGTTTAGCGACAGCTGTTTCTCTCCCCTTTGCTCTCCGGCCGGCAGCAAAGGACAGGCTGGGGGAGTCGTTGGTCCCTTAGCCTGCATCCTGGGCCCTGGGGCAAGGAACGGGTGGGGCAATTTCTGACGCAGGACAGTGATTGTGTCAGGGGTTGTATCCGCGGCCCTGCGCAAAGCGGAGGGTGCGATTTCTGACTGGGCTGTCTGGCAGCTATCAGAAACTCCATCTCCTGGACCTTGGGAGCATGGGATGCGGCAAGGCTGGCGGCCGCAGCGTCTGGACATCGCTTACTCTGGACCAGGGGATGAGAAGAGGGGAGGGGATGCAATTCTGGCAGAGTCCCTCTCTCGCCTGTCACATTGTCCTTCCCCAGGACCTAGAATGAGGTGATGCTTTTTAAATAATGGAGACATTACGGATGTCGGCTGATGTCAGAATTTGCAACTGGATGCAAAATTAGACAGAGATGCTGCATTCATTGGCACTGCTCCGGCACCCCTGGGGCGGCACTAGATAAAGGCAAGCCTGAACCTGTCAGTCTTTAGGGCCTCGCCGACTGCGTTTCCTTGCCGCCTGTGCGGGCTCAGGCTGCATCTAAGCTGGTGGGGGTGGCAGCTGGCCTTGGGGGTGGAGCCAATGACTGACCTGCAAGCATCGAAACAGAGGTACAATGTATTCCCCCCACCCCCCCATCTTCCTCCGCGTCCAGGAAAATAAAAATCTGATATACAGACTTTAGATCCCTATGAATCCATCCCTGCTCATTGTGGAAGGTGCATGAGACTCTCATCTGGGAGCTGCCTGGACGCCATGGAGCACATCCGAATGCCCAAGGTTGGTACCGGGGAGGCGAAGCGGAGGAGGTTGGATGGCTGTAGTGATGAGTGATGACGAGGCTTCAATGCTTAGCTCAGGAGAAGCCAGCAGGAAAAAGATGCCTCTTGTGTGTTGTTGCTGTGTTTTTCTGGTTCGTATGGAAAGAGATGAACTAATCTCTAGTTATTAAAAATAAATAAAGCCCGGCAGATATCAGGGATAAATATCAACCTATCTGCTTTAACATTTTAGACAGCTTCCTATTAAATTAGGCAAAATATTCTAAGACATGCAAAGCATTGCTCTGTAAAGTTGCTTGAAATGTATGCGACTGCTTAGTTACCCTGTATTAGCCATTGTTGCTAATGGAGACCCCAGCCATGGCTGCTCTTGTTACCAGAAGTAAAGGAACCCAAGCTTATCTGCTTTTCATATTCCTTTACTTTTATTTTACTATTTAATTATCTTGGCCAAGTTTTTATTTAGATTTGGGAATCTGGTATTTACCTAGTCTAATCAGTATATTTATTAAGCTGTGCAGACAGGAGGTCTATATTTGTTAAGAAAACTAGTCTTTCCCTAAACAGAAGGAAATGTGATTTGAGCATACCAAAATTCAGTATAACAGAAAACTCAGTCTGAAGCAAAAAATTAAATTGTAGCTACAAGTAACATTTAATTCAGAGGAATAAATGCTAGTTTATTTACTTATTTATTTGTTTGTTTTGCTTTTGGCTAATTTTTTGTGTGTTTATAACCCTACATTTGTGCTTCAACATTGTTGTTTTTTTATCTGGTTTGTGTATATTCCTGGTTCATTATTGTTAGCCATCATGGTAACATGAATTCAAGATCACGGCCTCTTGCTGCTGAACCAAGATTACTAGGCCTGTAGCTGCTGGACAGTGAACATATTGTGAAAATAGAGTGGTTTTCTGCATCAGAAAAGGCCTTCTTATTTCTTGGGATTTTGCTGCCTTCCCGCATAGAGGAAGAATACCTGTTTTTAGGGTCTGTTCTACCATGGAAGGAAACACCCATTGAGAATAGTGTGCGTAGATTTTCTTCTGCCCATCACACAGTGAAAGTGTGCATGAGTAAAAATTGAAAATACTGACAGATAAGAACAAAAACCTAAACTAAAATAAATATTTGTGTTTCACTTTAGATAAAGGGCCTGATCCAGCTGCCATTAAGGCAATGAGATTTGGCTCATTGGCTTTTCCAGAAGCAGGCTTTCAAATTGTTCTCACATAAAAACAAAATATATTGTATATCAGACAACATTAAGGAGTGTAGTGTCAGTGACTTGAGACTCCCAATGTTTCGTTTGCATTGAATACTCTATTCAAAATTGGATGGCATTGGCTCCTTGTGTCCCAGCCAGGCCCTTTACATTGTGTATCAGTAATAATAGAAGTTACCTCTCTGATATAATACAAGACATTTAGAATTAATATGTTTATTTAGAACAGTAGTATTGTTACAAATCCTTTGTAATCATAATCATAACAGTTGATGAGAAAACAAGATGCTAAATATGAGTGGGTTTTGAAATAACTCACCTGCCCAGTTACTCTCAGATACCACTGAAATATCACTGTTATCAGCAGTTAGCTGACCTGCCTGGTAACAAAACAAAAATCTTTGGGTCCAATGTGAAAAAAAGAAAAAATTTAAAAAGAAATTACCAGAAAAATAACTGTGTTGCATTGACTTTGTCTTTAGTTTTTACCACCTGGAATTCAGTATAAAGCAGACCCCTTTCAACCCCAGCAACTTTAAAGGAAATAAAAGAGAGTAGTGTGCAGGTAAAAGATATCCTCACTGAGCTGTCAGTGTTCCTCTGAAATGGATTCCCCCATTCCAAATCCATCCTCAATCAAGTAACTGGCTTGTTCTGTGACTGTATCTCATAATACCCCCTTACACCCAAAGAACCCTAACCAACCCCTCAAAACAAATGTCCCAGGAAATGAATACAATCTAAAAATTCAAAAGAAAATCCCTTCCCAAAGAGAATTTTTACCCTGAAAAGGGAGAAGTGCCGAGATTCCTTGAAGTCCACTAAGGACTTCATTATTGTTATTGTTTTTATGAAGAAGGTGCTTAGATGCTACTTTGATGGGTGCCAGTATAAAACCCTAAGATAAACCAAAAGTGTTATACTTATAGCTTTGTATATCCTGGCATGCAACTGTTTATTTTTATAATTATTTCACAAAAAGAGGGACTAGCCAATCTACTGTCGTTAAACTACTTAATAACTATCACGTCCTCTCTTTGAAATATATTGTGTAAAATATACACATATTTTAGGAATAGTGTATAAAATATAGTAAGTCTCTGAAGTATAATTTATAGAGCTGTTTGAAAAAAAATCAGATTTTGAAATTATCTAGCAAAAAAGGGGGACAAATTTTCCACCAAAAGTTCATTAAAATTTCCGACTTTTCAACAAGCGCTAATAATTTAGTCAGACAGATCCACCTTTTTAATCCGAAATCTCCCCAAGAATCATCCTTTTAGAAGTGGAAGCATTAAACTATGGCTGTATTGATCAGGGTCCTTCCATTTCCAATAATTTCACCATAATTCTGAAGGTGTGCTCCAAGCACAGTACCTTTTGGACAGTACTCAAGTCAAGTAGAGAAGCCCATTTTTGCCACAGTTGACTTCAGCCAGTGTATCAGTTCCCAATATACTGCAATTTGTGACTTGTTCCGTTAAGCATTTTTTAATCATAGGGGCTGACTGAGTTATTTAAATACTCTGTGGCCAAGAGAAAAAGATGCAAGCAATTTAAGAATTATGTATCAGTGGTATTCAGAAATGGTATAAGTGAATGTACAGCTTTTCCTGCAATTAGTGATAAGAAAGAGACATATTATTATTTACAACATGTATTACAATAGCACCTACATGCCTCAACCAAGATCAGGACTCTATTGGACTTGGCACTGTACAGACATATAGTGAGGGATAGTCCCTGCCCCAACTAGCTTACAGCCTAAGTAAATAAGACCAACAAGTGTGGGAAAAGAAACTGACATACAAAGAGGTAAAGTGACTTGCCCAAGATCACAGAGCAGCTCAATGGAAAATGCGGGAATAGAAAAGAGGTCTCTTGATGCCTATGCCAATGTACTAGTCACTAGACCACACTGCCTTAGTTCACTACTCTTTCTTTTGCATTCCTTAATCTCTTTGGGAGCCATTCTCTTTCAAAAATTGTAGCCGGATGGGAGTGGATGGTGATTACTGCCACTAGCACTGTTTAGGAACATGAATTCTTGCCATTGAAACATTCTGATTCTAGTGTGCCAGGACAGCTTGATAGCTATGTTTTCTACAAACCTGTTAAGATCTGGCCTTGTATTTCAAAGGGTGTTGTAGGTCCTCAGCACCAATCAGAATCAGGTCCAGTAACGGCAATAGAGTCATTCTACAAGATATGGAGACTTTGAACATAAAGCATTCTATTTCCAGTTACACATAAAACAATGCACATATTTCTAGTAACACATATAGTAATAATTAATTACACATAATCCATTGAATTTCCCAGTAAGTAATTATGTAAGGCTACATATGTATTATACTATGATAAGGACCTCTTCATACTGTAGATGCCTTCCTATGCAAGAGGGGTCTAATGTGACCAAATTTAGCAGCAGCTAACAATCACCCATTGTTAAGCAGTGCTGTGCATACAATGAAAAAAAGGACTATCGTTTTAGAAGCAAAAATTATCAGTAAATCACTTTCTGCCATTAATATGGATCAGTCAGTAAGGAACTTTAGAGAAGCTGCCAAAAACTGAAATGTTCACTAAGTGAAACTAACAACCCACAACAATCTTCAAAAATTAATAAGCGATGTTCATGCACAGACTAAAAATACACTTTGTTAATCTATATAGAAATGTTTCTGACCATGGACACGTTAAGAGAAAAAGAGCCCAAAAGATTGGCTTCAAATGGAAATTTCATTCACTGTTGCTAGTGAGATATTACATGTTGTTTAGCCACATCTTGTAACGTTCATCTTTCACTGTGTATTGGCAGCAGGCCTTCTGAACTGCAGTGTTATCATAATGAATATACCAGATTGATCCCTGGTGTAATTCTGTTGTCTTCCGTGGAGTTATTCCAGGGATGCATTTGGCTCAGTATCTCTTGTTAACATAGCATTTATGATGGTAAGGTTGCTCTAGTGCTTCAATTTTTACGTGGTTATAAAAAGATCTATTTCGATAGTTTATATCTCAGTAATATTTAAGATAGCAGTTCTCAACCGGGGGTCAGCAGCAAGGAGGTTTCAGGGGGTCCACCAAAATAAATCGGGCTTCAGCCCTGGGCAGCAGGGTTCGGGCTTCAGCCCCGGGTGGCAAGGCTTGGGCTTTGGCTTCAGCCCCGGGTGGCAAGGCTTGGGCTTTGGCTTCAGACCCGGGTGGCAGGGCTTGGGCTTTGGCTTCAGCCCCGGGTGGTGACTCGAGCTTTGGCTTGAGCCCTGTGTGGCAGGGCTAGGGCTCTGGCTTCAGCCCTGGGCAGCAGGGCTCAGGGAGGGATTGTTACCTTCACCCCCTGACTCACCTTAGTGGGCCACCCAGTAACAAGTTTCACACTGAATAAGTAAAACAAATAATATTTTTTAATTTTTGTACCTATTTTATCCTTTTCTCTTATATATTATATGTGTGTGTGTTTAACTGTATAACTATCAATCTAATACAGCTTTTAAGCTACTGAATATGCAGAAAAAAAGCTGTGGCACAGGTGGGCTGTGGCATCATTATAGCATGTTGGGAGGCATCAGAAAGAAAAAAGTTGAGAACCCCTGATTTATGATATAGATACGATTGTATATGCTTATATGACAATATTCTTGCCTGCCATATTACACCCCAAAGATAATTTTAAGTAGTCAGACTGAAAATTTGTATCAGAGTATTTTCTCCTTTAGTTTTAAAATCATTTTAAATTGTTTTCAACCAATAAAAATAATAATACTGTGCATTTATATAGTGCGTAGCCTACTTTTCTTCTGAGGAACTCAGTGTGGTTTGTTAAAGCTTTTTAAGACTTCCTCTGTGAGGATGCAAATATTATTATGTAATTATATATAGGGCACACAGAGTGTAGGTGATTTGCCCAATGTCACATCTGGGTCAATGGCAAAGCCAGGAACAGAATCCAGGAGTACAGACTTCCACTTTCCTCTTACGATCACAAGACTGCGTTCCCAAATGGGAGCAGAAGCTCATACTTGAATCATCCCTGTTGACTTGCCAACATTCCAGTTCAAATGGGCAGAACATATTACCTACACTGATTACAAGATTCAAGTAGGTGAAAGTGGAAACAACTTCTGATCTTTTACTTGCAAACAAGCACATGTGCCTTTTTTTTAATAAACCACTCTTGCATGTAGAACATGGAATGTCAGCAAGTTTTTCTTTTTTGGAGCTGTTTAATGATTGTGACCAAATTGTAACATATGACCAGTTTCACTGCTACTGAATACTACCCCATGACTTCACTTTTGAATGCTAGGCAAGTGGCTTGGCAACAGATCTGTGTTTTCCATGACCTTTATGTCTCAAAAGAATTGGATTGGAGGACTCCACCACTTCAAGGACAATCTCGACTAAAATTAGCTATTCTTTTTCTCACTCTGTTACGTTGAGGCATAGCGGTGATGAGGCTTGTTTGGCTCTTGCTCCTGATTGAGGCTGTGTGTCATTTACTTAAGACTGCATAAGGTACTTGTAACAGGGCACAGACTCACCACTGTGGCATCTCCTGCTGGTCAGTCCAGGAATTAGCTCACACAGCCCTGGAGCGCCCTCTATTGGCTGGTGTCTTGCCCTCTGTAACTTGCCCCATTATCTCCACCACCTCTGGCCCCATGTCCCTCATGGACCCCAGTGCCCCTTACCTGGGGGTGCTGCCCCACAGCAGTGCCCCCACACTCTGAGTCTCCCCTCCAAGGGGAGCCCAAACCCCCTGTACCCAGGGCCAACGCTAGCACTAGGCGACCCTAGGCGGTCACCTAGGGCGTCAGGATTAGGGCGCGGCTGAGCGGGGAGCTGGGAGGCAGCCGCGGCGAGCCGCCCCCCTGCCTCCTGGTTCCACGCTCAGCTCCCGTGGCCCACGGGTGGTGGTGGGGGACTGAGCTCTCGTGGCCCGTGGGCGGGCTGAGCTCCCGTGGGTGGGGAAGGGGGGTCTGAGCTCCCGTGGCCCGCGGGGGGACTGAGCTCCCGCAGCCCGTGGGTGGGGTGGGAGGTGGGGCGCACGGCTGGTGCAAGGAAGTTTCACCTAGGGTGCGAAAATTCCTTGCACCGGCCCTGCCTATACCCACCTTGCTTCAGTGGCTACTGACATTCCTCATCTACCCCTTCTCTCAGGGGCAAACTGCAGTCTGAAATGGCCACTTATCACTGACAAGGGGGTTGGACCTCCTGCCTTTTTAGCCCCAGCTGCCTCTTTGCAGCCTTAGTACTTCCCTTGGCCTTTAGCAAGGCCTCAGCCTGGGGACTCATCAGGCCGGAGCTCCTCAGCTCTGCCTCAGGTACCCTACTTGCTCTCCTAGGCAGCCTGGTCCTCTCTGCTCCCCAGCTGGAGCAAAGAGTCTCTCCTATGCTCTCAGCCTGCCCTTTTATTAGGGCCAGCTGTGCCCTAATTGGGTGCAACCACACCTGTGGCTGACTACCCAACTCGCCTCCCTTGGCTGCTTTTAACCCTTTCTGACAGGAGTATACAACCTCCTTTGAGTGCCAAGTTTTTTGTCTGCTTTCCAGGCACTGTTGTGGCCATTATTTACCATTCTGTTCTGTAGGCACGTAAAAGAACTCAGCAAATACTGGTGCTTTCAGATTTGGTAACCGTTGTTTGATCTTTTACTGTGTTCAGAAGATTTTAGTTTACACTTTGTTTAGCCTTTTTCTTCTATTTTGAATATGATCACTGTTTTTGACTTAGATTTGAAGTAATGGATTTTAACAATTTCTCACTCACTTAACTGAACATGATTTTGTGATAGTGCATTACTGAGTTTTTCTTACAGATAAGACTCCTATTTTTAGACCACAATTAGATTTTTTAAAAAGATTCCATTTACTTTGGTTTTGTGCCCTTTGACCTTGACAATGAATCAGAATCTGGCTGCTAATGACATTTAAAATGTAATGCACTGGAAATTGTTCCAATCAGACACTCCAGACATATATTTTCTAGAGATGAGCAAAAACTTGAACTTCACATCTGAACCATTGGGAATATTTGGGGACAAAGGGTTGGATTTGAACCCCCAGATCTGTACCTAATCCTAAAATTTTGGTTCTGGGTTGAATTAGAGTGCTGAAGGGGCTTGTTTAATAGTACTAGTTTGGATGTAGCCTAACTCTTATGATGAAATATTATGAGAATAATTGTTCTTATAAAATTGTGGAAATTGTATGAAAACAATTGGTCTTGTGCGATTTCCACCATTCATAGAATCATAGAATGATAGGACCGGAAGGGACCTTGAGAGCTCATCTAGTCTAGCCCTGCATTCATGGCAGGACTAAGTATTATCTAGACCAGGAGTGGGCAAACTTTTTGGCCCGAGGGCCACATTGGGATTGCAAAACTATATGAAGGGCCGGGTAGAGAAGGCTGTGCCCCCCCAAATAGCCTGGGCCCTCCCCCTATCTGCCCCCTCCCACTTCCCGTCCCCTGATTGCCCCCCTCAGAATCCCTGACCCATCCAACTCCCCCCGCTCCTTGTTCCCTGACTACCCCCTCCAGAGACCCCACCGCCCCTAACCACCAACCCCCGAGATCCCACCCCCAACTATGCCCCCCTGCTCCTTGTCCCCTGACCGCCCCCTCCAGAGACCCTCCCGCCACTAACCACCCCCTCCCCAGGACCCCACACCCTATCTAAGCCCCCATTCCCCCTTATGCCCCGACCCCATCCACACTCCCTCCCCCTGACAGACTCTCACGCCTATCCAACCCCCCCATTCCCTGACTGCCCCTCCCAGAACCTCATCCAACCTCCCTCTACTCCCTGTCCCCTGACTGCCCCTCGGGACTTCCTGCCCCTTATCCAAACCCTGGCTCCGTCCCTGGCCCCTTTACCACGCCGCTCAGAGCAGCGGCTAGAACCAGACACGCTGTTGCACGCGCAGCCCTGTCCCCCAGAGCGCTGCCCGCGCGGTGGTGTCGTTGCGGAGGGACAGCGGAGGAGGGGCCTGGGGGAGCCTCCTCACTGAGCTCAGGGGCCGGACAGGACGGGCTCGTGGGCCGGATGTGGCCCGTGGGCCGTAGTTTGCCTACACCTGATCTAGACCATTCCTGAAAGGTGTTTGTCTAACCTGCTCTAAAAAATCTCCAATGATGGAGATTCCACAACCTTTCCGGGAAATTTATTCCAGTGCTTAACCACCTTGGCAGTTAGGAAATTTTTCCTAATGTCCAACCTAAACCACCCTTCATGATGCTTACCTAATGAAATGTCAACCATTTGGGTCTGAAATTATACACAAGAACATCTCACAAGATTTCGGTCCTTTCAAATCTCATCCAGAACTCTAGTAGAGATTTGAACCCCAGACCATAGCCTAACTACAGTGTGGATCAGAACAGCTCTAGAATGCATGTTTATGTTCTAGTTTACTCACACTATTTTATTTCATAGGCTAATGTCACTGACCTACAAGCCAGCTAGGAATTTCCCATCTTGGTCTCAGTTTTTCTATCCGCTTCAAGGTACTTTATGATACTGCCTACTTTATGGTAATCAGTACCTCTTTAGGAGTAGCACTGCTGGAAATCCAGCTCTGTCTTTAATTTGGGTGGGCTTCAACATGATTAAATTATCTAGAGAGATAAGTTAGCTTCTTCTAATCAGCAATATTGGACTACAGTTTAAGTGTATTACATAGCCAGAATTGCTCTTCAGCCGTTTTCCTCATTACTAAAAGCATCATTGTTGTCTGGCTCATTTCCCACTAGATATTTGATTCCTTTTCCCCAGGTTTATTTAGTAGTATTGTTGTGCTAGTGTCCTCTGTTAGAGTGTTAGTTCAAATGACTCCCCTCTGTCTACTCTCCATCCTCAAGTCCCACAAGTTATGGCTGATCCTCTTAACGGTATAGTTAATTTATTGCATGCATCCTGTGTCCTGTCAGAATTTCAATGTTCATTAATTGTTCCTGTTTATAAAAATGTGTCATTCATTCATAGCCTTCTGTAATTCACAATTTCTGGCCTATGGGCCTGATTCCAAGATCGCTTATGCCAGTGTAAATCAGGATTAACTCCATTAAAGTCCATGGGACTCATTCATCTGTGCCTCACAGTTCCTTTATGCCAGTGTAGCGGAGTCATACTATGGCTTTAAGTGCCTGCTGGAGAAATTCCGCCAATATTGAGGGAGCTCTTTGTAGTTGTAGAGACAGCTTCTGAGGCGCTACACCATCCTCCCCCACAGAAGCCCCAGGCATAAGAGATGTTCAGGGAGTTGGAGAAGAGTGTCCCCTAATCCCTAGCACTACATGGTTGCTGGAATTGGGCACAAGTTAGGGCAGGCCTCGGGTCTTCTCCAGCTTGCCCCAAGGGCCAAACCAACCTCCAGAAGCTCCCACATAGGGGAGGTACAGAGGTGTCAAAAAGCCCCAAATGCTGTCCTCCCTCCCCCTATGCCAAACTCGACTGTAGTACAGGGGTGAAGTTGGCCCAATGAAGTTATACTGGTGTAAAATTGGTGTAAATCAGATCAGAACCAGGCCATATGTCTTGTTTTCTTTTGTCTCAGAATAGTTGGAATTTCAAAATTTTATCTGAAAATTGTTGCCCAGGATCAGTTCCAAACATAGCTGTGACATTACACTCTATATGATTTTATGAAAATATGCTAATGAGCATGAACATAATGTAACTGGAATATGCTTCATGGAAAAGGTCTCTTCTAAGGTATCATTACAAAGCTTATAATCTACTGATTGTGGTCATCCTATTTGTATGTATGTATCATTCTTGTGCCTTAAACTAGAAATACGAAATATAACTCTGAGGTCCTATTGTAGTTATGCAAAGTGTGGGCCATTAATGATGGTTTGGAATCTTGATGGCTCCCATCAACCAGGACAACTGAATGTGGATGGCTCTGTTTGCAGGCAGGCCTTCCTGTGAGTCAGGCTGGGAGGAATGAAGGCTTGGGGACTCACAGGAAATGTGACCATGTCACCTGGTACTGAAATTCATCTTAAACCTGATGCTTTTCCATATAGAAGGAGGGGTGGGAACCCAGAGAGGGACAAAGAATTCCCACCTTATGCAAAAGAATATACAAGGAGGTGGAACAGAACAAGGAGGGGCAATCGTGAGAAATCCCCTAGCTACCACCTGAGCTGGAACAAGGGCTGTACCGGGGAAAGGGTTATGCCCAGACTAGGAAAGAGTCCAGTCTGTGAAAGAAACTTATTGAAACATCTCTGAGGGTGAGATTTTATCTGTAATCAGTTTTATTACTGTATTAGGCTTAGACTTGCATGTTTTACACTGGTCTACAGTTTTTGAGAAGTCGTCTGCTTCAGGGATAAAATGTGCTATTTAGTATGTATTTTGATGTGCTGAATTCAAATATGACAATTAAAACAACTGGCTACTGTTTCTAAGATATTTAAGTTTTTACATTTTATGTCTATGTATATTGTGTAGATAGTAGAGTTTTAATCATAAATTGTAAACCTAGGTCTTTTCATGTGTTTATGGTTGCTTTACATGATACTATTTCACCTGTCCTGTTTATGTAACACTTTAAAAATCAGCAAAGGGGTTCTATAAATAAAATGTATTATGAAACAAAAGGCAAAAAACTATTATGTACATAGTTTAGTCCTATTCAGTGTCTACTCGGCGCTTCTTGGCTTGCCTCTTGTATTCATTAAATGGAGCATCTCTTGTCACTGTCCAGCAATAGTCTGCAAGCATTGATGGGCTCCATTTGCCCTGATAGCGTTTCTCCATTGTTGCAGTGTCCTGGTGAAATCACTCGCCGTGCTCGTCGCTCACTGCTCCACAGTTCGGTGGAAAAAAATCTAGATGAGAGTGCAAAAAATGTATCTTTAGTGACATGTTGCAACCAAGGCTTTTGTATGCCTTGAAGAGGTTTTCCACCAACAACCTGTAGTTGTCTGCCTTGTTGTTTCCGAGAAAATTTATTGCCACTAACTGGAAGGCTTTCCATGCCTTTTTTGCCTTGCCACGCAGTGCATGGTCAAATGCATCATCTCGAAGAAGTTCACGAATCTGAGGACCAACAAAGACACCTTCCTTTATCTTAGTTTCACTTAACCTTGGAAATTTTCCACGGAGGTACTTGAAAGCTGCTTGTGTTTTGTCAATGGCCTTGACAAAGTTCTTCATCAGACCCAGCTTGATGTGTAAGGGTGGTAACAAAATCTTCCTTGATTCAACAAGTGGTGGATGCTGAACACTTTTCTTCCCAGGCTCCAATGACTGTCGGAGTGGCCAATCTTTCTTGATGTAGTGGGAATCTCTTGCATGACTATCCCATTCGCAGAGAAAACAGCAGTACTTTGTGTATCCAGTCTGCAGACCAAGCAAGAGAGCAACAACCTTCAAATTGCCACAAAGCTGCCACTGATGTTGGTCATAGTTTATGCACCTCAAAAGTTGTTTCATGTTGTCATAGGTTTCCTTCCTATGGACTGCATGACCAACTGGAATTGATGGCAAAACATTGCCATTATGCAGTAAAACAGCTTTCAGACTCGTCTTCGATGAATCAATGAACAGTCTCCACTCATCTGGATCGTGAACGATGTTGAGGGCTGCCATCACACCATCGATGTTGTTGCAGGCTACAAGATCACCTTCCATGAAGAAGAATGGGACAAGATCCTTTTGACGGTCACGGAACATGGAAACCCTACCATCACCTGCCAGGAGATTCCACTGCTGTAGTCTGGAGCCCAAAAGCTCTGCCTTACTCTTGGGTAGTTCCAAATCCCTGACAAGGTCATTCAGTTCACCTTGTGTTATGAGGTGTGGTTCAGAGGAGGAGGATGGGAGAAAATGTGGGTCCTGTGACATTGATGGTTCAGGACCAGAAGTTTCATCCTCTTCCTCTTCCTCGTCTGACTCAAGTGAGAATGATTCTGGTGCATCAGGAAGCGGCAGTCCTTCTCCCTGGGGTACTGGGCGTATAGCTAATGGAATGTTTGGATAATGCACAGTCCACTTTTTCTTCTTTGACACACCTTTCCCAACTGGAGGCACCATGCAGAAGTAACAATTGCTGGTATGATCTGTTGGCTCTCTCCAAATCATTGGCACTGCAAAAGGCATAGATTTCCTTTTCCTGTTCAACCACTGGCGAAGATTTGTTGCACAAGTGTTGCAGCATATGTGTGGGGCCCACCTCTTGTCCTGATCTCCAGTTTTGCAGCCAAAATAAAGGTGATAGGCTTTCTTAACCATAGTGGTTATACTGCGCTTTTGGGATGCAAAAGTCACTTCACCACAAACAGCAGAAGTTATCTGCGCTGTTCACACAAGTACGAGGCATCTCTGCTCACTTTGGCGAAACAGAAATGTGTCCCTTTGCAAAATCAAACACTGACAAATAAGAGAGCACGACACTATGATTTCTAGAGCTGATATAGGCCAATTTGTTCAGCAGAGTGATGTAAGCTTCGTTATGATTGCATCATCCATGACTTCTAGGAATAACATGATGCAATTCATATCATGTATGACGCAATACCAGCTTCAGATTGCATCATTCATTGTTTTGCCTAAAAAGCAAGTACTGTCCAAACCCAGTCATAGATTTATTCATAGATCCAGTCAAAGATGTATTTTAGTCATTTCTGGTTTAAATTGAGATCCCTTCCCTTTATAACTCACTTATCCTCTGCCATTCCCAAGTCAAGGGTCGTATATACTGATCCAATAGCATGTCTTGAAAACTAGAGCCAATCAACAATTTTAGGCATCATTTTCGTTCTCAGTGACCCAGAATTAGTAAAGTTTGACTACATTTATTTCAGAAGCATTTTGGCTGTAGAGCAGTGTTATGAGTTTATCTTGCATAAGCTTTATACAGGGTAAAATGGATTTATTTGGGGTTTGGACCCCATTGGGAGCTGGGCATCTGAGTGTTGGAGACAGGAACACTTCTTAAGCTGTTTTCAATTAAGCCTGCAGCTTTTAGGGGATGTGATTCAGACCTGGGTCTGTGCTTGCAGCAGGCAAGCAAGCGTGTCTGGCTCAAACAAGGCAACGTTTTGGAGTCTCAAGCTGGCAGGGAAAACGGCTTAGAGGTAGAGTCCCAGCACATCAGTTTGCAGTTCCCAAAGGGTTTTCTGTGATCCAACCCGTCACAATGCCTCTCTCTTTTTTTTCATCTGAGCTCATAGTGGGTCACTCAACAGAAACTGCTATGTAGTCTGTAAAGACCTTGACAAGTCTAAATCAAGTGGGTTGTCATTTCTCTTGATATTTTTGGCTCTGCTGACAGCATTTGACATATTAGTACATGAAATACTGGTATCTAAATGATGTTGTTCATTTGGCACCAAATCCTGTCCCTATTGGAGTCAATGGCAAAACTTGCTTGATTTCACTTGGAAAGGATTGGAACTTTGGTGTCCAGTTTTGGTTTGAATTTTACCTCTCTGATCTCCCCCCCCAGGTAGTTTCCAGTACTATTTTTCCCTCGTGATTTCCTTTTTGGTAGTCATTTGGGCTCTATGTTTTAAAAGCACCTCTTCCCCTTATGTCTTTACCTTCTCAATACACTAATCTACTCTGGTTTTCATTATTGTTTTAGATCTCTGTCTTCCCATCTCCTTTAGTCCTGAGTCACATCTCTAAATGGATGTATAATAATCTCCCATTATAAAAGAAACAGAAAACTGCTTTTGGCATGCCCACTCATCTTTCCACTTTTGAGCCTTTTCTCATTCCATATTACAGTACTTTTGTGTCTGTAATACAGAATTTGAGTAACATCTTTGATTCTGGCTTGTTGTTTCACATGCATACTTGATAAAGTTGTTAAGACCTGCTGATATAATTTATTTAACATTTCTGGTGAATGCAGTTGATTACTCTAGTATCAGAGGGGTAGCCGTGTTAGTCTGGATCTGTAGAAGCGACAAAGGGTTCTGTGGCACCTTATAGACTAACAGAGGTATTGAAGCATAAGCTTTCGTGGGTGAATACCCACTTTTTCGGATGCAAGCAGTGGAAAAGTGTATGAGTAGAGTAAATGATTACTCTATAACTTCATTGCTGATCAGCATTTACTGGCTATGTCCAAACTGCTGTCTATCGAGAATCATGTGGCTCATCTGATCATTTGTTGTTCATACTTGTGTCAAGTGAATCAATTATTCAAGTTGCCTTATACAGGAATTGTCATACTGGATCAGACCAACAGTGCATCTAGTCCAATACCCATGATCTCTGACAGTGAATCCTAGCAGATGCTTCAGAGGAAGGTGCAAGAAGCCTCATAATGGAATCACCTGCCTATATGAAATTTCTTTTTAATTTATGCTCTGAAGCATAGGAGTTCACGAGTCTGATCCAAACCCCAGTTAAGTCAGTAGAAGACTTCCATTGACTTTAATATGTTTATATCCTTCAGACATTTTATTATCCTATTTTCATTGGTGACTTAATTTTATACAACAATTGAAAGTTTGTGTCTAACAGCAGGGCTCTCCAGTTTTGGATGCTTTTCTAAATGTGAGATTTGATTTTCACGAACATCCCTGCTCACCGTCTCTGGTTTGATTCTAGTGTATTCCTTTTTTTGTTTTGTTTTGTTTTGTTGCCACTCTGTCTAAATATCATGTTTTTCTCACAATGTCCAAGCTTGGAGGAACTTGCTCCCTTGTGAGATCCATGTCACTGACTCATTGTATTAATTGAAAAGAAAAAAAAAAAAGTTTAGGCCTTTTTATATTTCTGGCTATTTTTCCTAGATCTTGTCTCTATTCATATTACATTGCTACAATTCTTGCAATAAATGATTTAATAAATCCACCATAATATAAGTATTTTTCTTGTTGTCATGAAATTGGCAGACTATCCCCAGATTTTCTATGCCAATCTTGTATATTTTCAGTAATGTTAATCTTACTCAGGGAGGCATGAGATAGCTGGATTAAGCAGTATAAAGTGTATGGTATAGCCACCTTCTTTCAATTTACAGACTGTGTTGATGCGTCTATCTAACACAGTGCATCCAAAGTTTAAATTCAATGTAAAATATGAAACTGATCTCATTAAGCAGCTTGACTGCAGTACAATCTCTTTATAAACTAGACTGGAACACTGCATGTTTGCTTGTGACTGATGTTCTGGAGGGTATTTATGGGGAGCCTCTTGTTAAAATTCTGCTAACAAACTGAAGGGAGGATTAGAATTATTTCCCTGAGTCCTCTAGAGCAGTGGTTTTCAACCTTTTTTCATTTGCAGATACATAAGAAATTTAAAATGGGGTGCAGACCCCTTTGAAAATCTGAGACATAGTCTGCGGACCCCCAGGGGTCCGTGGACCACAGGCTGAAAACCACTGTGCTAGAGTTAACCTCTCTCTGGACACTGTTGACCTATTCCTGACAGAAATCTCTTATTTCTGAGGCTCTACAATATACTGTTGACATGCACATATTTTTGTATGTGTAATGGAGCAGCTTACTCCAAATGGTAGGTATTTAAAAATTAATTTTCCCCAGGGAAAGGATACTTCTTGTTTTCATACAAGGTCTTCACTCCTGACTCCTGGTGATCATTGTGCTATGCTGTCAGAATTCTCTGTATATATTTCAGGAACAAAATATAAACATTTTGAGTAATTGCAATAAGTTTGACTGGCAAGAGGGGTTGCTTCTTTTCGTGGTCATACCTACATGAAAGGATTTTTGTCCAAATGAGACACCAAATTAATAGATTCCCTAGTCCTTCTCTTCCTCCCTTCCCCTGCCCCCGCTTTCCTATGGGCACACACATTCCTAGTACATGAGGTTTATCGCAGGCTAAGGGTGAGAAATTTTGTGGGAATCCCTTGTTAAAATATTCACATTGTATCATTGGGTTATGTCAGTGGTCCCCAAACTTTTCAGGGTCATGCCCCCCCCTTACCCTTGTCCATGCCCCCCCTCCTCCAGAACTGGGGCCAGGAGTGTGTCCACAGCTCCCGGGGTCGGGTGGGGGACATGGACAGGGGTAAGGGAACTGAGGCTGGGGCTGCAGCTGGGGGTGATTCTGGGGCCGGGAGCGGGGCTGGGGCTGGGAACGGAATCGCGGCCAGGAGCTAAGGATGGGGGTGGGGCTGTGGCCAGGAGCCAAGGCTGCGAGTGGGGCCGAGTGTGGGGCCAGGAACTGGGGCTGGGGTTGGGGGCAGGGCCAGAGTAGAGCTGGGAGCAGGGCTGGGTGGCACTCCCTCCCCGCCTCCCATGGGGGCTGGCCTGAGCCCCACCATGCCCCCCGAATGTTCCTCCTTGCCCCCTTAAGGGAGTGCACTCCATAGTTTGGGGACCTCTGGGTTGTGTGAAACTGTAAAATGGCACACAAAGTGAGTGCTGTGCTATCGAGCATGTGATCACTTCTCAGTTATATGTGGTAGGATGAACATGATATCCCATCTGTCCTTCAGATCATAGTAATAAAAATTAGAGAAGAAAAGGATCTATTAATTCTGCTAGTTCATTCTCTTGCCAATGTACCAGTTGTTCCCTACAGTATATTTTTCAGTGCTTTGTCTTTTCCAGTTTTAGCTATTTCAATTAATGAGATTTCTACCATTTTTCTTGGATGATGGCCCTCTAGTCTAATTAAGTTTACCCTTAGGAAGCTTTTCTGATATTCATCCTAAGATGTCTTTGTCTTAATTTTATTTTATTATATCTTGACCATGCTAGTTAAATCCTAGTGAGGAAAATAGAAAGGCGCATAAACACTGGCAAATGAAATGTAAAAATACAATTAGGAAGGCCTAAAAAGAAATTGAGGAACAGTTAGCCAAAGACTCAAAAAGTAATAGCAATTTAAAAAAAAAAATACATCAGAAGCAGGAAGCCTGCTAAACAACCAGTGGGGCCACTGGACAATGGAGGTGCTAAAGGAGCACTCAAGGATGATAAGGCCATTGCGGAGAAACTAAATGAATTCTTTGCATCTGCCTTCACGGCTGAGGATGTGAAGGGGATTCCCAAACCTGAGCCATTCTTTTTAGGTGACAGATCTGAGGAACTGTCCCAAATTGAGGTACCATTAGAGGAGGTTTTGGAACAAATTGATAAATTAAACAGCAGTAAGTCACCAGGACCAGATGGTATTCACCCAAGTGTTCTGAAGGAACTCAAATGTGAAATTGCAGAACTACTAACTGTAGTCTGTAACCTATCATTTAAATCAGCTTCTGTACCAGATGACTGGAGGATAGCTAATGTGACACAATTTTTAAAAAGGGCTCTAGAAGTGATCCCGGCAATTACAGGCCTGTAAGCCTGACTTTAGTGCTGGGCAAACTGGTGGAAACTATAATAAAAAACAATATTGTCAGACACATGGATGAACATAATTTGTTGAGGAAGAGTCAACATGGTTTTAGTAAAGGGAAATCATGCCTCACCAATCTACTAGAATTCTTTGAGGGGGTCAACAAGCATGTGGACCAAGGGGATTCAGTGGATATAGTATACTTAGATTTTCAGAAAGCCTTTGACAAGGTCCCTCACCAAAGGCTCTTAAGCAAAGTAAGCTGCCATGGGATAAGAGAGAAGGTTCTCTCATGGATTGGTAACTGGTTGAAAGATAGGAAATAAAGGGTAGGTATAAATGGTCAGTTTTCAGAATGGAGAGAGGTAAATAGTGGTGTCCCCAAGGGATCTGTTCTGGGACCAGTCCTATTCAGCATATTCATAAATGATCTGGAAAAAGGGGTAAACAGTGAGGTGGCAAAATTTGCAGATGATACAAAATTACTCCGGGGCCAGGAGGCGGCCCCCGCTTGCCCTCAGCTCACCCGGCCGGCGCTGGCTGCTCCTTATGCGGGCTGGGCTCCGGACCGCAGGCCGCACTAGGTGCTGCGCAGGCAGGGGGCAGCGCTCTCCCCCTGCCCGGCCAGCGATCGCATCCGGAGTGGCCGGGGCTGGGCTCCCGGCCGGGGACGGGACGGGATGTGGGGCGGCTGCCGGCCCCACTGCCTCGGCCTGCCCACTTGCGCGACCTCGCTCTGCCCACCTGGGCCACCTCATGCCGCATGTCCCTCCAACACTTTCCCCCGCGGCCCCCCACCGCACAGCCGAGAGGCGGGCAGCGGGCTAAAAAAAGCCGTGGCTTTTCAGCGGGAGGCGCCTCCCAGGAGGTAAGTTGGGCGCGGGTGGGGGGGCTGGCGGGGAGCTGCCGGTGGGTGCTCAGCACCCACCAATTTTTCCCTGGGGGAGGAGGCGGGGGTGGGGATTTGGGGAAGGGGCGGGGCCGGGGTGGGTCCGGGGGTGGAGTTGGGGCGGGGTCGGGACGTGAGCACCCACCCGCGCCGACGAAAGTCGGCACCTATGACTCCTGATGAGCCACAATAATAAGCTCTATTTTTTTTACAATTGAGGCCAGATGCTGTGGGCCTTAACTCAATTTTTATTCAGACCATATTTAGGCAAACTCCACTGAAGACAATGGAATTTTACCTTAGTAAAAACTAAGTCAGGTCCTCAAGTTTTGGCCTTAGCCAGGACATTTTCTGGTTGCCATTAGCTACTAGAACTCTCAATACCTGACATGTAACATCATCACATTTTATTAACTCAGTCATGCCTTTGAGGCTTGTCTTACTTTCTTTAAAGGTGTTCGTCACGGAGTCCCCGGGCGATGCTCTGGAACTACTCCATATGAAGCCAGTCAGGACTCTGGGGGAGCCTCCTCTCTGTGAGCAGACTGTCTCCAGGGCAAGAAGCTTACACAGCTTCAACATTCCTGGGTCTGACCTCGGAGCATTCAGCATCCCCGTCCACAGTGTGCGCTTCCCACAATGAGTCCGCACAGGTGGGGCTCCTGGGGAAGCCAGTGGGCCCTGCACCCCAACTCCGCAGTCAGACGAGACGCTCAGCCAGCCAGTAAAACAGAAGGTTTATTAGACGACAGGAACACAGTCCAAAACAGAGCTTGGAGGTACAGGAAACAGGACCCCTAAGTCAGGTCCATCTTGGGGCCAGGGAGGCCAGACCCCTGGTCTGGGCCTCCCTCTCTTTCCCCAGCTAGCTCCAAACTGAAACTCTCCAGCCCCTCCTATGGCCTTTGTCTCTTTCCTGGGCCAGGAGGCCACCTGATCTTTGGTCTCCAATCCCTTCAGCTGGCACCTTTGCAGGGGAGGGGCTCAGGCCATCAGTTGCCAGGAGACAGGGTGTTAGCCATTCTCTGTGCAGACACCATCACACTGGCCCTCTAGGATTCTGCAACAATCACACATCCTTATCCCACCACCTAGAAACTTAAGACATGCATAGGGGAAACTGAGGCACCCACACAGTATTCAGAGAAAACATTAAAAACATTCCCGCTTCGTCACAATGTTAAAGAAATGAGGAGAGCTTTAAAGGGATCTTTGGTGTTTTTTTGTAGGCAGGGCCGGTGCAACCACTAGGCGAACTAGGCAGCCGCCTAGGGCGCTAAGTGGTTGGGGGCACCAAAAAGTGTGCTCAGGGGAGGAGGTGAAGTGGAGGTGAGCTGGGGCAGGGGGGTGTGGGGAGGGCCGCCTGCAGCAAGTAACGGGGGGGGGGGGGGCGCAGGGGAACCGCTCCCCGCCCCAGCTCACCTCCGCTCCACCTCCTCCCCTGAGCACGCCGCCCCCGTTCTAATTCTCCTCCCCTCCCAGGCTTGCTGCGCCAAACAGCTGATTGGTGCTGCAAGCCTGGGAGGCGGAAGAAGTGGAGCGTCGCCGGCGTGCTCAAGGGAGGAGGCGGAGCAGAGGTGAGCTGGGGCGGGGAGCTGCCGCAGGGGGGCCGCCGCAGGGCGGAGGGGGTGGGGTGGGGAGCTGCCGCAGGGCTCCCAGGGCCGGAGGGAGGGCCCAAGGTGGAAGTTTCGCCTGGGGCGCAAAATATCCTTGCACCGGCCCTGGTTGTACAAATGTTTATTTTTCAGTTTGGCAGTTAGCTGTGGTACTTCCATATTCCTTCAAGATGTATAATTTTAATGCCTATTGCCTTCATGGTGACAGACTGCAGCAGCTGCTGCAGAGTCGGTGCTAGTAGGCCCCCGTAGTTAAGGTTTAGTTAACAAACTGGAAAAACTCGTGCAACTTGGTTTGTGAGAGAGTGGGGTCCATTGAGGTGACTTTGCCTTTTGTAACGTTATTTTATCTGAAAATACTTTTCTGTACGAAGTTATAAAGGACATGAAAAATAGAGCTAATCCCAGTTGCCCGATATTACAGTGACATGGTAACAAACCCCTGCCCTATTCATATTAAAACAAGTTGTCTCATGGTTGGAAGTGCTTTCATTTTGCCATCTGTAATATTTAATTAGGCACCAGATTGAAGAAGCATTTAAATACAAATCCTTCTGTCAAATATCCAAAAATATCTGTATCAAATGTGAAAACATATTAGGGTACACTAATATTTTTAGGGATGTTTTTAGGGGCATTCTGGCATGCTAATTTAAAAAATATATATTTTATAGGGTCATGTCTTTGGAGTCCTTACTTACTTAGATAAAAGTCCCATTGAAGTTAGTGGGAGTAGTTCCTGAATAGGGATTTGGCCCACGCTTTTCCTAATGTGACATTTTTTTCTTGAATGACCTCCCAGCAACCTGGTCCAGAGGTCATTTGTCATGTTTATTCTCCGAGTAAAAAGTGCCAACATCTGTTCTTAATTTGCTTTCCCATTAACTTCTATTTTTGCCTTTTTTTCTCTCATCTGTGTTGTATTGCAAATACTATTTCTGGTCAACTTTATTTATACCCATGTAAGGGGTTGTTATAGTCAAAAGAAGTCCCTTGAGTGTCTTTTGTTCAAGTTCCACATTCTCCTTTAAGCCTACAAAATCCAGGGTCCTCAAGCAAAAATAAGTTATGGGTAACACAGTTTGATAAGTGACTGAAGTTGTATTTAGGTGCAGAGGCTGTCACGACTCTGGAGACAGACTCAGTTCTCTCTCCCTCTTTCTCCTCTTTCCTTTGTGAGCACTCCTAGGTTTCCACTATATTTCACAGGTTGGCTTAACTAACTTTCGTCCGTTACTGGCCATTTCAGATCTACCCTCCCTCATGTGTGGCTTATGTTGGGCAAGGCCCCTGCAAGTTACGTAGATAGCTTGACCAAAACTCCCAGATTCTGTGGGCACGCCACCGCAGCAGAATATAGATTTATGTGGCATCTTCACATGAAAAAATTGAATGGTTTTAGGTAAATTAAATAGGAAAATAAATCAAGTAATTATTAGTTTCTGTTCTGTTCTGACTCCTCTGATCAACTTAATGAAATCAAAACTTGCTGCTGCATCTCTTTCTGTCTAAGGGTGAAATCCACTTCTTTTGCATAAAGTTTGAAAAATGGTGACGTAGGCAGGAGAGTCTTTTGGATAAAATCCACCCAGCCACCAGCCTGGGGCTAAGGAATAGAGCTTCAGCACAAATGCCTGACCACCCCACAACTGCTATTCTACTCCTAAACATGACTTGCTCATCACAGTCATACAGTTAATAGAGAATAATAAAGGGAGCCATGTCAGAGAATGTGCTATATGCAGTTCTGAATTCCAAATAAGCATATGGATTGGAAAGGGGATTATAGGAACAAGTCCAAACAATGCAAATGTGCAGTGTTTCCTTTAAGAGGTGGTAACCATAAAGCTCTATCCATGCTACCAGTTTCAAATTGTGTGGGTTTAAAACTGGGTAGTGTAGTTTGCATCCGCATAACAGAGTTACAATAGTGTTGTTCCAGCACTGTGTTTGAGTCCTGTGTTGGAGTTTAGAGATCAGCATGACCCTGATTTAGCACAGTTCACATTGCCTCTGGAAATAGTGCTAGATGCACAGAAATAGTTCCCAGAGGGCTAGTTTATTAGTAAATCTGTTTTCAGAAGTGATTTAGCTTCCTGTCAGTGTAACTAGAGCTTGACATAGGTCATCTAAGAACTCACCAAGACTAATCAGTGAATCATAGCAATTTTTACTGAGGCAAATCCTAAGGTCCTCACTAACTGTAACTCTTTCTTCACTCAATTAACTCTTACTGAAATCACTGATAGTAAGTATTGAGTAAACACTCATTAAGGACACTAGTCCCATACCTCTCACAAACATTCCCTTTTTTTTCCTTCGAGTTGCTTGATAAGAAATAATTCTAGTTTGTTCCAATCCACACCCATTCACTCTGAAAAGCCAGATAAGGATTTGGGTGTGTTCCCATGTAGGCCAATGAGAGTTTATAATATTTTGGACAGTGTTCATTTTAATGAGGCATATCTTATCACAGTGGCCTATTTGTAACTCTTCCCATTAGTTTATATCTTTTTTTGGGGGGTGTATATTTAATATACATATATAGGTCTTTAGCATTGTCATGTCTTAGAGTACATTTCCTATTTGCCAGATTGTACCTTAGGTACCTGCTTTTGTTCGGACAAGCCTAATTTTTTTCTCGTTAGTTTATTTTTTGTTTTGTGATGGGGTGCACTCACCCCTCACTGGACAGGTAAAGGTTAACTCCGTATTGTGGGCTGAGGAAGCCACACCCCCTTGACCCTACTGAGCATGCTCCAAGTGTAGCTGTAGTATTAAAGGAAGCAGATCAGCTCAGTCAGGGCTGACAGCTGAGGAAGAAGGATGCTCACTGTAGGCTCCAGCCGGGAATTGCCAGAGACTCTGACAGCAGGAACCAGGGATGCTGAAGCCTAGGTGGACACCCAGACACTGGCAGAGGTCTGTGAGAGCCCAGGGTCACTGGTAGCCAGCAGCGCTGGAAACCCCGGAGATGCCCGGTGCTCAACTACAAGGGACAAGATAGGAAGTAGACCTGGGGGAGGTGGCAGCCGCACACCTGGGAACAGTCAGAATGTTTCAGTCTGGATCCCCGCTGACTCAGTGGCAGAGACCCTTGCTACTGATAGGGCCCTGGGCTGGGACCTGGTGGAGCAGTGAGGGCCCAGGTCCCCATACCCTGGCTGTCACCCACCTCTAGGTGGTGGCCGATTTCCCCGACTGGCTGCTGGGCCATTCAGCCCCAAGAGAGGGGGCAACCCTATTGATTCTGGGCGTGAGGCCTTACAGCCCTGAGAGCCAGGGTGACTATTGACTCTGGCTGCTAGGCCTTACAGGGTGAAATCCACTTCTCTTGCATAAAGTTTGAGAAATGGTGATGTAGACAGGAAAAGTGCAGGTGGGTCTTTCAGATAAAATCCACACAGTTGCCAGCCTAGCACCAAGCAATAAGCTTCAGAGGCCAAGGACAGTCCATTGAACTTATTCATGGGGTGCACTCACCCTGCACTTGATGGGGTACACCCACCTCATCACATTGCTCTTTTTAGAATGGCAGCTTAAAAATACTTTATATCTCAATCACTGTTTTGTATGACATTCAGTTTTTTTTCATGGGATCTCCTCTTTCACTTGATACCAAATGTTTACTGGGGTTGTGTTGTGTTTCTTCCATTCCTCCTTTCCCCAGTATGTGACCTCTGAAGTAGATGGTCCTGGGAAAAGACTTCATCCAGGCTTTCTACCAGTTTTATTTTTGTTTAAAACAGATTGTAACTGGCCTTGTGGGAGCATACTTGGTTTTATGGTTTAAGAATTTTTCTACCAAACTGGCAAATGGTGGTTTTCAGGGCTTCTGTGTAAAATCACTGATTTCTCTTCTATTTTATAAAGTGGAACAATACACTCAATCTGCATATTACATGCATGTGGTTCTCAGGTGATGGCAATATTCTGTTTTTGGCTTAATTCCTAGCAATTCATCTGACGTTTACATGTGTAGGTCCATTTTTACCATACTTGTTTTCTTGCATACCCCCATGTAAACAGTAAGGTCAAATCCAGCTCATCTAAGGGTATGTCTACATGGAAAAAAAAATACCCAAGGCAATGAGTCTCAGAGTGTGGGTCTACAGATTCAGGCTCATGCCACAATGCCAAAAATAGCCATGTAGATGTTTGGGCTCAGGCTCTGAAACCCACCCTCCTTCCTGGGCCTCGTTTATTTCAGGGTGGCTATGATTTAAATCATGATTTAAATGACTAGTCAAGAATACTTGACTTGGAACTAATTTACATAATATATTCATGTAATGTTTACAAAAAGTTATCTCATGCTATAGAATTAGAATTTATAATCCCTATTCCATAATGAGATACATTATAGCTCAAAGATATCTTAATTAAAACTCTTTAGATAGGTTTTTTCCCCCTCAAAAAGCTTTTTTTTAAATCTTATTTAAATAAAAAAAATCCCAGTTTAATTTTTTTTAAAAATAGTTGATTTTTATCCTCCCTGGGTTTTTTTGTTTTTTTGCCATGTAGACATGTCCTAAGACCCATAAATAGTCCCATTGATTTCAATGGGATGACTTGTGTGGTTTTGGCCCTAAATCTTGCACTGGCATGCAAGGAGTGGAAAGTGAGTGAAGAATCAAAGTTGGTATGTAAACAGGATTAGGAAGGAAAGAAGTCTTTCTGTTACTGAGACTGTACAGAGTTGTGCGTGACTACACTAGGAAAGGCATGCTTTGTAGGATGATTAATACAAAGTAATAGCTCCACAACAGAGCTCAAGCAACAAGCTCCTTAAGCATGTAAGGTCTATTAATTATTATTATCCTTCAGCATTACACTATGGAGATGGTTTGTTTTGATTTAAATAAATACCTTTCACAACATACAATATTTAATTATACAAAGGGGAAAGCTACTATCTAAAATTATCTTCATGAGTCATCAATAAATCCTGTTACCTAGCAGCTCTGTGTTCTTGGGGAACCAGGGTGCAGTACCCAGCCTGTCTGAGTCATGAAAGACCACCCGCCCCCACCCCAGCCTCTGCTTGAACCAAAACCGATCAGAAGAAAGACTTACAAAAAGCAATGAAAAGGCAGTGAGAAACACACCTAAACCCGTGGGATAAGGGTGACAGGAAAAAGGAAACTCCCCTAGCCTCATTTGCATCGAAGATGGGACAAGGAGATATCGCCGTTAGCATACAGAATGAAGAACAGAGATTCCAAGGCAAGAACCACACGGAACTCTGGGACCAGAAAAGCAGGGAAGCACTGCATGATGGGGGATCTCTGCTCCAGATGTTAATGAACCCACGCCTGCACACACCCAGCTCAGTAGTTATCAGACCAATTCTAGTAATAAATCCTCTATTGGTATCCAAAATAGTGAAGCTCCCTAATTGCATTGTGAGCTTCCTCCAAGGAACACCGCCCATAGCCAGGAATGATCAGTTCCCATTGTCTAGCCTGAACAAAACACCTTTGGTATACTCCCTTGAGCCATCAGTTTACATATAAACAACTCTAGTGCTCTTCCTTGAACCATTGTTGTTTCTCTACGAAACCCCCCAGCCATGCTCAAGTAAGTGCTCTGATGCCTGGATCCAAAATCTGCATCAGTTCCACTGGGACTTCATCGTCTCCTGACTGATCATGCTGGGGGCTCTGCCTGTCTCCAGCTGGACCCTCACCTACCACCATCACCTGGGAACCCCGATTGATTCAAGCTTTATGGAGTGGTGAAAATCTCTCTCTCTCTCCGTATAGTTTTCATGGTTAAGCTGGTTGCTTCTCTCTCTCCCCCTCGTGGGTGTTTTTTGGTTTCCTCATTTTCTCTGCAGCAATGCTCCTCGTACCTAAGCTTAAAGATCGCTGCAGCACCCAAAAATCCTGTGCGGTTTGCTCATCAAGTGGGTTACTACCAGAACAATTGTAACATGAAAGTGGGGATAGGGACATGCTGAACCTGGGACATATGAGGGTGGCAGCTTGGAAGTGTTGTTCAACCCACTCTACTGAGTCCAGGGACATACAAGGGGTCAGGTTGGGAGTGCTCATTAACCCGGTCCTCTCAGACACGCTCTGTTAGTGTGTGTGTGTGTGTGTGTGTGTTTCTCTGATTCTGGGGCTGGAAGACCCCAGCCCTGGGGAACCTAGGTCCTGCAGGATAGCTCCATTGGGAGGGAACTTGCAGCAGGGAGAAGTAGAGCTCCGTGTGAGAACACAAGTGACCCAAGCGGTACACTGAAAGAATTACAGAACCCCCCTCCCCCCCCTCGAAGAGTAACCCTAATAATTCCACCAGGATTTCAACAATTTCCACCCCACCATCAACCTCAGCCTGGACCAGTCCACACAAGAGATCCACTTCCTGAACAGTAAAGTGCAAATAAGCGATGGTCACATAAACACCACCCTATACCAGAAACCTCCTGACCGCAATACTTACCTACATGCCTCCAGCTTTCATCCAGACCACATCACACGATCTATTGTCTACAGCCAAGCCCTAAGATATAACCGCATTTGATCCAATCCCTCAGACAGAGACAAACACCTACAAGATCTTTATCAAGCATTCTTAAAACTACAGTACCCACCTGGGGAAGTGAAGAAACAGATTGACAGAGCCAGAAGGGTACCTGGAAGTCACCTACTACAGGACAGGCCCAACAAAGAAAGTAACAGAATGTCACTAGCCATCACCTACAGCCCCCAACTAAAACCTCTCCAGTGCATCATCAAGGATCTACAACCTATCCTGGAGGACGACCCCTCACTGTCACAGACCTTGGGACACAGGCCAGTCCTTGCTTACAGACATCCCCCCAACCTGAAGCAAATACTCACTAGCAACTACACACCACGCAACAGAAAC
Organism: Macrochelys suwanniensis; assembly: GCA_033296515.1. Classification (NCBI taxonomy): domain Eukaryota; kingdom Metazoa; phylum Chordata; order Testudines; family Chelydridae; genus Macrochelys; species Macrochelys suwanniensis. Next base: position 84,668,909 of record CM065779.1, read on the forward strand.
ACTAACCCAGGAACCAATCCCTGCAACAAACCCCGTTGTCAACTCTCTCCGCATATCTATTCAAGGGACACCATCATAGGATCTAACCACATCAGCCACACCATCAGGGGCTCGTTCACCTGCACATCTACCAATGTGATATATGCCATCATGTGCCAGCAATGCCCCTCTGCCATGTACAACCGGACAGTCTCTACACAAAAGAATAAATGGACACAAATCAGAGATCAAGAATTGTAACATTCAAAAACTAGTAGGAGAACACTTCAATCTCCCTGGACACTCAATAACAGACTTAAAAGTCATCATTCTTAAATAAAAAACTTCAAAAACAAACTTCAACGAGAAACTGCAGAATTGGAATTAATTTGCAAACTTGACACCATCAAATTAGGCCTGAATAAAGACTGGGAGTGGCTGGGTCACTAAAAAGTAATTTTCCCTCTGTTGATACTCACACCTTCTTGTCAACTGTTGGAATGGGCCATATCCACCCTGATTGAATTGGCCTCGTTAGCCCTGACCCCCACACTTGGTAAGGCAACTCTCATCTTTTCATGTGCTGTATATTTATACCTCCCTACTGTATTTTTCACTCCATGCCTCTGATGAAGTGGGTTCTAGCCCACGAAAGCTTATGCCCAAATAAATTTTTTAGTCTCTAAGGTGCCACGATAACTCCTTGTTGTTTTTGCTAATACAGACTAGCACGGCTACCCCTCTGAAACCTAATTAAAGAGCGTACCCCAAAGTAACGGACAAATCTGGTAACAATCCTGATCATGAACCGATTCTGTAGGTTTTGGTAGTCAGGAGTTTTGTTAAACCCACAGAATTCCTACATTTTAGGTGGGCAAATGGACTCAGTCTCCTTTGACGTTCTGTAAAAGTCCCTCAGTGCCTAAGAGTGCTGTCTGCTGAAGGTCACTGATAATGATGTCATGCACTCCTAATATGTTCTTTAGCAGCTCATTCATAACCTTAGGGTTTATTATTATTTTATTAATACTGAAATCCATCAGAAAATCCAAGCGGAGAATCAGGTAGCTCTAAATTCCTGTCACACATTCCCCCTCCCCCATGTATAAACAGTCATTTTGAACAGCATTAAATGAACTTGGTTTTGGGGAACATCATCTTGTCATACTTTTGCATTGTGGAGTGTATTTATCTTAACATTTTCTGGTTACAAACTGGTTTAAACTGTGATTTTCTGTGTATTTTTTCCACGCTGAGGCTAGCGTCTCTCATTATTTACATGTAGTTTGGCTATGCTAATATTGAGTTTGCTTGTTTTTAATGTTATTCCCCTAGTACTAGTCTAAGAACCAGTAGTGCTATGGTTACCTGGTGGGATTTTGATGGGGAATAAAACTGTATTTTCTACTGCCACATCATAGCAAAGCAAAACAAGAACCTTAGGGTCAAATTCACGTCCCTAATTTCAGCTGCCCCAAATTCCAGATTAAAGTTACTCATCCTGCCAATTGAACGGGGTTGCATGTTTACTACTGAAGACAGGATGTGGAATGCACATATGGCTTCCACTGAGGTCAATGGGAACTGCATGCGTTTGATGGCAGAATATGGGCTCAGATGTACTTTTTGCTTGTTTTGTTAAAGAAAATAAATACAATGGTATAAAAATATAATTTCCTTGAATGAAATCTGTAGGCATGACCACAGTACCAGATATAATGTAATATTTATATATTTCACTCATGCAGTCATTTCTTTTCTTCAAAATATTTTCAGTCTTAGAATTAATTTTAATTGTTTATAGAAATGGAACAACCTCTGTTATAATTCAGTTAGTGTTCTCCTTTGTTTACATGGTAAAATGTGTTGTATGTTTTAGCATATAAAACTATATTTGATTCACTTCGTTGTCATGGGTATGAGTATAGGTAATGGGATTGTGCTACAGTAAAATCAGACTTTCATGTCTTAATCTAACTTTCTTTCTTTATATGTCATCTTTTTGTTTAGGTGGAAAATGTCCGCTTAATTGATCGTATATCTTCCAGGAAAGCTGCACTGGGGACTCTGTATTTAACAGCTACTCATGTTATTTTTGTGGAAAATATGTCTGAAACTCGTAAAGAAACTTGGGTATGATTATGTATTAGATCTAATTTTTTCACGTAAGCTTCTTGTAGTGGCGATCTTATCTTATTTTAAAATAAAAATAGTTTACATAGTAAAATATTATGTAAACCTATGGCATTGTACCAACTAATAATAATATTTGTAAAATAATTAGCTTAAAGTTGATAACTGAGCCAATATATATTCCTTTATCAATTCAGGATCTGAATTTTAGAATGAAAACTTAATTACCGAGATAAATTTAAGCATTTTATAAGAGAACTGGGATTAGAAACACAGGAATAGAAATGTAAGGACCCTCATAAAAATATTAGTGTACTACAGTAATCACAATGGGAACACCGTTTCAAACTAGAATTACTGGTATCCTGTGGGGAAGAATAGGCCAGAAATCCTGAGCTGCTCTGAATTTGTATTCCTACATGAAGGTAAAGATGCTGCTATCAATATCTGAGCAGTATCAGTTATTTCTCTCTCTCCCCCTCCCGCACACACAGGTAATTTAGTATCTCTGTCTACCTGTTTTATGTGTCTCCCCCAATTTGTCTGTCTATTTTATCAAATCTATTTAGGTAGTGATGTGTCTCCCTCACTATACTATCTGAGTGTCTGTCTGTAGTTTAGTTACTAGTTCTATTGCCCATTTGACATTAACCATAAATCCTGGCCTTCTTCCCTCCAATCCTCCCCGTTATTGTACAGTATTATTAAGTAAGATCCGATATTTAAGCTTTTGCCAATGGAGAGGGGCAAAGTTTTGGCCTAGATTTTTTATTTATTTATATCACTGGTGCTGTTTCAACTTCTCATTATAAAGCTGGATCAAAAGAGATGTCTTTTATAACCACTAACTTACATTTTAAGAAAGCAATTAGATGTCATGAATTAGTTATTGTTTGTAACACCCTTTGAATATCTGAAGCATTAGAGAACTCTTTCTTCTGGGTTATGATAGGAGCAATGTCAGTCTCTTATCATTTGTGCCTGGAAATGGAGGAAAGAGCTATAAGAGGAGGGTTGTGAGGACCTCCGAAATGTCTCTGCTACTGTTTAGGCCATGGGAAATCCGTGTAGTGTTATTTCTCCTTACCACAGATGTCATTTTTGCTTTAGACAATTTTTGTCTTTTTTTCAGATTCTTCACAGCCAAATTTCCTCCATTGAGAAACAGGCCACAACTGCTACTGGCTGCCCTTTGCTGATTCGCTGCAAGAACTTCCAGATCATCCAGCTTATCATACCTCAGGAAAGAGATTGCCATGATGTTTACATATCTTTAATACGTCTGGCACGGCCAGGTATGCAAGGGGAGCGCAGCACTAGACATTAATGCTTGTAAGCAATTAGCCCGATTGAATGCCCTTTGACGGGAGCTGAGGTTGTTAATGGACTATTTCCTGCTGTTTGAAAAAGATGCTGACATCATCTCACTATCAGGGCAAGGGCAGTTTCTGTTTGTAATCTGCCTGGAGAGGCTCCCCTCACTCCACCAGCAGCACTCCTACAAGAGGCAGCCATAATGTGGCAGTAAGTGCTAGTGAGCGCACATATAGTGGGACAGCTAATGCTGTCAGTAGAACAAACAAAGCCCAGGGGCATGGCTAGGTAGGGGTCACTAGCATGCACTGGCTGGGGAGGACTGGGCTGATGGCAGGCTTCCCCTTATGGAAAGTCCGAAAGAACTTAACAGAGTTATAACCTTTCCACATGGTTTTGAAGTGTGGCTGAACCTCACTGAAGTCTACCATAAAAAGCTTGAATATCTATGATCATGCTGTGAACAATTGTACAGTCAGTCTCCTGTGAATGTCATCCCATTCTGTGCCTCAAGTGGCTGGATCTAGCTTAAGTGGCAAAACCTGGAAGAGATTTTCTGCCTTTTTTCCCTGCAGTTCATTCTGGCAAGTGGCACTAGTCTAAATTGTTTCTAAATTGTGTGCAGATTTGCAAATGACAACAGGGGGGAAATGAACCCTTCCCTGCTTCACACCTGCTGAGGAATGCAGAAAACAATCTGACCTTTCATTTGTAACATTACTGTTCTCATATCTTAGCTACAATACATGAAACAGCCTCTTTTTCCCCCCTGTATTTAAATTTCTGGAAAAATGTTAAAGGAAGGAAAAATGAAATTCAGTAGCCTTGGATGTTTTCATGCTTGTATATTCCTTGTCTGTACTTTGCAATTTCTCTTCTATTACATCTAGGGTAAATACGAGGGTATAATGATCCTGTTTTATTCTTTCAAGATAAAATAATTGGTTAAGTATAAAACCTCAGAGAATGAACTTAACTGAACTAGACATATTAGGAGTAAATATTTACATCATCATAGCACCCAAAAGCTCCAATTGTGCCCAGCACTGTACAAACACAGAAAAAAATAGAATCTTTGCCCTGAATGGGATAGAAAATAATGAGGAAAATGTAGCTGTGTCTTTGTGCTTCCCAGTTTTAGGAGATATATTTCATCCAAATATACCATGTAGATTGTGTTATGGGGAAATAGGGCAAAGAGTACAATGGGATATAATTAAAATAATGGTAAGTGCTGGCTGGTCACACAAAATTGCTAAAAAGTGAAGAGTTTGTGTTAAGCTTTAGCTAAGTATCGCCTGAGAAAGATTTGGCTGTACAGCATCAGTGGGGTGACATTAATTTGTGAATAATACCTGCTTTAAGGATGTTTAATGAAAAGTTAAACTTGGGGGGCCTTATTGAATGTGCTTTGAATGTATAACCTGTTCAGCTTACAGCTGTTGCTAAAAGGCTACACTATATCTTGCAGATATGTCAGATTTCGTTATGTTTTTTTTCTTTCTACACTGAACACAGATTGCCAGGTATCAAAGAAAAGCTGCAGAGCAGGTGTTGTATAAAGAATATGCAGGTTGGCAGCTAGGTGATTTAGTCTACTAGTGAATCTGTGTTTTGATCCACCTGTATCTGGATTTGGAACATGTTCAAATCTAGGATCTACTGTCAGTTTCAAAATACTGAATTCAACTGTGCAACCGAAGGTAATTTTGACCCTTTATCCTTAAAAGTGAGAATCCAAGTATTGTAACAGAGTCCAGCATCTGCTCCTGTGTTTGTGCTGTTATTTTAAGGATTAATTGGAAAGGATGCTGGATGCAGGCTGGTTTGATGCAAATAATGCATCTGTCTTTTAATGTTATTTTGAACACTGTGTAAAGGAAACATTGCTATAGTTTGCACAAAACTGACAACATCAATGTTAATTTTCATCTTGCTACAAGACAGCCTGTTAGAGCCGGTTTTCTCTGGTGTGTTAGAAAAAAATTGCATAGCAAGCCACAGCAGCAGTTGAAGTTGGTAAAGTGCTTCCTATAACTGGAATACCAGTGAAGGGAATATGTACACTGGAGTGCATGTATTTGAGTAAGCTAGGTGATGTAGGGTGAAAGTAATTGGAGTGTGTTATAGAAACACTTAATCAATTTAAGATCTTGGTTATGCTGATGTAAGTACTCAGTGAGGAGGGAGAAACAGTAACAGGAAACTTGGAAATGGCAGAGATGCTTAATGACTTCTTTGTTTCGGTCTTCACCGAGAAGTCTGAGGGAATGCCTAACCGTGAATGCTAATGGGAAGGGGGAAGGTTTAGAAGATAAAATAAAAAAAGAACAAGTTAAAAATCACTTAGATAAGTTAGATGCCTGCAAGTCCCCAGGACCTGATGAAATGCATCCTAGAATACTCAAGGAGCTAATAGAGGAGGTATCTGAGCCTCTAGCTATTATCTTTGGTAAATCATGGGAGACAGGAGAGATTCCAGAAGACTGGAAAAGGGCAAATATAGTGCCCATCTATAAAAAGGGAAATAAAAACAACCCAGGAAACTACAGACCAGTTAGTTTAACTTCTGTGCCAGGGAAAATAATGGAGCAAGTAATTAAGGAAATCATCTGCAAACACTTGGAAGGTGGTAAGGTGATAGGGAATAACCAGCATGGATTTGTAAAGAACAACTCATGTCAAACCAATCTGATAGCTTTCTTTGATAGGATAACGAGTCTTGTGGATAAGGGAGAAGCGGTGGATGTGGTATACCTAGACTTTAGTAAGGCATTTGATACGGTCTCGCATGATATTCTTATCAATAAACTAGGGAAATACAACTTAGATGGGGCTACTATAAGGTGGGTGCACAACTGGCTGGATAACCGTACTCAGAGAGTAGTTATAAATGGTTCCCAATCCTGCTGGAAAGGTATAACGAGTGGGGTTCCGCAAGGGTCTGTTTTGGGACCGGCTCTGTTCAATATCTTCATCAACGACTTGGATATTGGCATAGAAAGTACGCTTATTAAGTTTGCAGATGATCCCAAACTGGGAGGGATTGCAACTGCTTTGGAGGATAGGGTCATAATTCAAAATGATCTGGACAAATTGGAGAAATGGTCAGAGGTAAACAGGATGAAGTTTAATAAGGACAAATGCAAAGTGCTCCACTTAGGTAGGAACAATCAGTTTCACACATACAGAATGGGAGGAGACTGTCTAGGAACGAGTACGGCAGAAAGGGATCTAGGGGTTATAGTGGACCACAAGCTAAATATGAGTCAACAGTGTGATGCTGTTGCAAAAAAAGCAAACATGATTCTGGGCTGCATTAACAGGTGTGTTGTGAGCAAGACACGAGAAGTCATTCTTCCGCTCTACTCTGCGCTGGTTAGGCCTCAACTGGAGTATTGTGTCCAGTTCTGGGCACCTCATTTCAAGAAAGATGTGGAGAAATTGGAGAGGGTCCAGAGAAGAGCAACAAGAATGATTAAGGGTCTAGGGAACATGACCTATGAAGGAAGGCTGAAGGAATTGGGTTTGTTTAGTTTGGAAAAGAGAAGACTGAGAGGGGACATGATAGCGGTCTTCAGGTATCTAAAAGGGTGTCATAAGGAGGAGGGAGAAAACTTGTTCATCTTAGGCCTTGGCTACACTTGCAGATGTACAGCGCTGTGAGTTAAACCTGTCTTCGTACAGCTGAGTAGGGAAAGCGCTGCAGCCTGTCCACACTGGCAGCTGCCAGCACACTAACGTGGCTACATTTGAGGCATTTGCAGCTGTATTGGGAGCGGTGCATTATGGGCGTTCAAGTGGCTGCAACGTGCTTTTCAAATTGGGGGGTGTGAGGGGGAGTGTGACAGGAAGCGTGTGGGGAGAGAGAGTGGGTTTTTGGGGTATCCACAGAGTGTCAGCTCATTATCTCCGAAGTTTACACACCTCCACATCCCCCGCCTCTCTCTCAATCACTGAAAGCAAGCAGCAGGGGCTTTGTTTGTTTTTAAAGAGCAGATAAAAGAGAACTCGGGGAAACGGAGCCCTCCCCCTCCCCTCCCCCCCGCCGTTCTTTCCGACCCCCGCCCCCCCGCCTCTCTCCAAGCCAACTTTGCTGCAGTATTCCTAACGGAGCCCCCCCGCCTGCAAACAGTAGCTGTTTGCTTTTTTTTTTTTGTAAAGCAGCCACAGAACGGAGCTCTGAACTCCAACCCGGAAGTGCCGTTTCAAAACAAAGGGAGCTTCCGGAGGTAAGTTACTACGAATTCCCTGGCTACATTGACGCACCAGCGTTCCACCCACTACGCAACAAACGTTATTCCTCTCGGGGAGGTGGAGTACAAGCAGCGCTGTATCTGAGGAGATACAGCATTGCATGTGTCTTGCAAGTGTAGCCAGTTAGTGAGTTACAGCACTGCAGGCAGTTTTATTGCGCTGTAACTCGTAAGTGTAGCCAAGGCCTTAGCCTCTGAGGATAGAACAAGAAGCAATGGGCTTAAACTGCAGCAAGGGAGGTTTAGGTTGGACATTAGGAAAAAGTTCCTAACTGTCAGGGTGATTAAACACTGGAATAAACTGCCCAGGGAGGTTGTGGAATCTCCATCTCTGGAGATATTTAAGAGTAGGTTAGATAAATGTCTATCAGGGATGGTCTAGACAGTAATTGTTCCTGCCATGAGGGCAGGGTGCTGGACTCGATGACCTCTCGAGGTCCCTTCCAGCCCTAGAATCTATGAATCTATGAAAAATCTGGATTAACTCCACTGGCTTCATCATGTTTTCATACAACTGGAAAAATGAGATCCTGTAATGCTCCTTCTCTTGAAGGGACAGAAGGTGTATATTAATGCCCGTGGAGAGGTGGATTTTGAGCCTTGTATTGCAGTACTATGGAATGCCACAATGAAGCACAAATGTGGCCAGGAATGCAAATTGAATGGTGGGCAGCTTTTGAGTTGGACAGATCCACTGGTAGCATAGCAGAAGCAACTCGAGCAGGACACATACATGAATGAGGACAGACAAAAGAATGGATTTAAGTGGCAGGCCACAACTCTATTAAACTTAATACTGGGGAGGGACACGATCTACCCCGTCTCCCTCATTTAAGTGAGTCTAGTGTGGGATTTACAGGCCTTCTATCATATCCCATAACTCAGGGCAGACATTCCTCAGCCTTCACCTTGGATTTAGCTCGTTCTGCTGAAACCTCACATCCCTCTCTCCCGTGAAGGAGACAGACAGTACCAAAGAGGGACCTCTTGTCTGCAAAGGCTTAAGGTCTCTTTCTCCTTCTCCCACAGACCTAAGGTCTACAGTTAAATCCCAGGTCTTTTATTTCTGGGCAATGGCCCTTTTGGCCTTTTATTTGTACTGGACACTGTCCACAAGTTGTGTTGAATAAAATATTCTTACAAATTACTGAGATGAGACTTCTAAATCCTATTCCTATTGAACCTAACTGTCCTTCCATGATGCTGTCATGAAGCCAAAAAAAACCTACCAGGCTTCTGCCAATTTTTTCCTAATGGGAAAAATATTTCCTGACCTCTGAAACAGGCAATTGGTCAGACCCACAGTATCCTAAAAACAGTCCTTACATTATATCTACAGAAGGGGAGGTTGGGATCAACTAAAGTGGAACAAGAGGCATGAAAAATCCTGGGCAAGGATTTAAATTAATGGGGAGAGGACAGGGAGTCAGTTGGCTCCTATCTCCCTCTGGCTGGCCAATGGGTGGCAGAGTGCCTGTGGGGATTAGAGGCCTACCCTTGCAAGGACTGCCTCTCCCCTTTCCTTCTGAGGTAATTCAGTGCTCTGCGGATCCAGTCACAACTGAACCAGGTGGGTGCCATTGCTGCAGAGCAACATCATGTTTTGCCTCTAGCAGCAAAGCATCTGACATTGACATTGTGGGGGGAATGGGAATCTTACTCTCCTGACGTTAATAGGACTGATTGTAAAGTGAGCAGGATTTGGCCTACCAGTACTGGTGGTTGTAACTTTTCTATCCTCGGTTTCTGTCTGCCAGAGTGCTGCACCTTCTCGAAGGGTAATACAATTGCTGTACAGTTGTGGACTGCTCGTCTTCCCCAGGAGGAACTCTGGCTGAGTCAGGCTCTATTTTACCTCCCCCACTTGCCTTTTTACCTGAAACTGTAAGATCCCATCTTCTGTAGTGATATTGTGTACTGCATTGTAACAGTTTGTGACATAAGGTGGCCTGACCAAACTAACGGGTCCAATTCTACTTTCAGTTTTACCTGTGAACTTCTAATGGAGCATGCACAGGTACAACTGAAAGCAGAATTTAGCCCGTTAGCTTAGACTACTTTGTGTCACAGTAACATTTGAAATTGTAGAACAGCAGAATTTGGCTCAATGGCTATAATACTGTGTTTGAATCAGGTCCTAAATATTATAGAGGGTATGTTAATTAAGCTTTAAGGCACAATTGATGCATTTGGAAAACCTTTATGTACCATCATATGATGATAAAACCTGAGATGATAGGCAGGCTAGATTTACATACAACCAAGATATGTATATTATAATTTGATATAGTTGTGAAAGTTTCCACTTAGTTTTGTGAGCAGGTACAATGGAAATGAAATATCTGAAGTATGGTTTTATTCAGCTAGTTTAATGTATGCTTTGGCAACTGGGGTGCAAAATGTCAGGATTCCAGCCATATTTTTTATTTGAAGTTATTTTTTTCAGGTTAAACTTAACAATTGTACATAAGCAAATGAGACACAGGTTCATGAAACCTGTGCCATAACAAAAAACACAGAACGAAGTTTGATCTAGCAAACTGCGTTTCAGTGATCTTCCTTCTCTTTCTTTAAATAATGACTTTGCTGATCTTGAGCTCAGTGTCTGAGTCATAAAGATTTAACAAGGGAACTTTCCTTCCTTTCTGTCCTCATATTTGTTAATAATTGTTTCTAAAGAGGGAACTGAGTTCCCCAAGGAACTGTGATAACATTACAAACCACACAAGCCTTTTAGCTATGGAAACCATATTAGAAGCCAGAGAGGTGTTTAGCTTTATTTTTTTTCCCCTAGATTCCATATTCTATATATTTAATGGAAACTTAAAACTAGTCTTTATTGCTCTGTTAAATCTTAAAAAAAAATAAAAAATTCACCTATAATGGAAGTACAGTAGATGCTTGCTGCAGAAGAGGATGGAAGTTAAAATGAAAACTATTTTTATTAAAGCCATACATAATAAGTCCCCGTTCTCTATTTTTTGACCTATTCTGCTTATCAAGGATGTAAAATAGAAGTAACCGAGGATTGTATTTAAACCTGTTTGATTTCAAGACAGTTACAGTCTGAAACAGATTTATCAAATGGTGGTGTTTTGACAACAGATTTGACTCAGTTTACCAGAATTCAGTGTACTTTAGTTCGCTTATATACTAAAATCTTTGATCCAAAAGCTATAAGGACCTTACAGTGAGAGGATGAAACATGAGCTTGTGATGTGCTAGAGTAATAGTTCTTATCACCAATTTTCTTCAATTTACATACAGAATGGTGGGATCATCTCATCCACAGAACACAGTAGCTGGCAGTGGAGTTTGGCCATTAATTATCTGTTTATATATAAATACTGTGTTTGAAATCCTGTCAAGTCACTTCATATGCATAAATACAGCTACTCTTAAAACAAAGTTAAAGCTATTTTAAATGTTATTTATTGTATGTTCATGAACTGAAATAATGTGAGAATTGGCATAATTATGCAAATGAGTTTGAAATCATTTACATGCAATAATTTAGATCAATAATATGTTCATGCTGCTGCATAGTAGTCTGTGTAGCTGGAATGTCATTGCTAGTCATTTAAGGACAGATTTTCCAGTCTTTACTCATACAGAACATGGAGTTAATAGAAATTTTACTTGAGTCAGGGCAGAGTAAAACTTGAGTTAAGATTTAAGAATTGATGCATTATCAGAGTCCAGTGAAGACTTCAGGATTTAGTCCATTGTCTCTGCCACTGGATCTGTAATCCACTAATTAAAAACACTAAATTATCTCTGGTAAAAGAATTCTGCTGGACCACATGTGTTGACCCCTTTCTTAACCTTAGTTTTTCCTCCTTGCAAGGAAGTGTGTTAACTTTGACACTGCACCCTTTTTCTAGCTACCAGAATGTTTACAACTGAGCAGCAAAGAGGTGTGGGAGAGCTACTGTATTGTAAATAGGATCAATAATACAGGCCTGTACAAGTAGGGGGAAAAAAGGCCACAAACAGCAGAACAGCCCACTACTTTCAAAGTAAGCTTCTAAGGGTACGTCTATACTACAGAATTAGGTCGAATTTATAGAAGTCGATATTTTAAAACCCGAATTTATGGAATCGATTGTGTGTGTCCCCACTAAAGAGCGTTAAGACCATGAGGTCGATTGACTGTGTCCACAGTAGCGGGGCTAGCATCGACTTTCGGAGCATTGCATTGCGGGTAGCTATCCCACAGTTCCCGCAGTCTCCGCCGCCCATTGGGATTCTGGGTTGCGATCCCAAAGCCTGATGGGGCAGAAAACATTGTCGCTGGTGGTTCTGGGTACATGTCATCCCTCCCTCCGTGAAAGCAATATTTTTCGCGCCTTTTTTCCGGGGTTTCCGTGTTTGCTACGGAAGCCTGCTCAGCTCACAATTACCGTATATCTCCAGCGTACGCCTGGACATTAGGTCTAGTGGGGATTCAGTCACACTATAATACGGGCAGAGGGATAGCTCAGCGTTCTGAGCGTTGGCCCGCTAAACCCGGGGTTGCGAGTTCAATCCTTGAGGGGGCCATTCCGCCTGAGGCTGGTAGTCGCGGGACTACACAGCAGGAGCGCCTTGCCTTCTAGCTGCAGATGGTGCAATATGCCATAAATGGTCGTGGTCGCGGGACCACACAGCAGAAGCTCCTTTCCTTCTCGCAGCAGATTGTACAATATGATTGGTATTCGTGTGCTCCTGGCCAGCGGCCTATGGTGTGGCTGGCCGGGGGCGCTTGGACATAAATGGGAGTGACCAGAGTGACTCTGGTCATTCTCTTTTTTACGTTTTGTTTAAGGGAGATTCAGTACTGCCTGGAACACGGGCGGAGGGATAGCTCAGCGGTCTGAGCGTTGGCCCGCTAAACCCGGGGTTGCGAGTTCAATCCTTGAGGGGGCCAGGAGCTGATGATGGATATCAAGCATATTGTACCATCTGCTGCTAGAAGGGAAGGCGCCTCCTTGCTCACCGCATATTGTACCATCTGCAGCTAGAAGGAAATGAGCCTAACCCTTGCTCCCCCCTCCCTCCGTGAAAGCAACTGAGGGGGGAGCAAAAAATCCTTTTGATGGGACTCCATCATGGTCACCTCTGCTGATGAGATCTGCGCTCACCTGCAGCTCACCACGCTGGCCAAACAGGAAATGAAATTCAAAAGTTCGCGGGGCTTTTCCTGTCTACCTGGGCGGAGCATTGGAGCTCAGACTGCTGTCCAGAGCGGTCAAATGTTGCACTGTGGGATAGATCCAGGAGGCCAATACTGTCGAATTGCGTCCTCACTAGCCTACATCGATTCGGCAATATCGATTTAAGCGCTAATCCCCTCGTTGGGGGTGGAGTGGCGAGATCGATTTTAAGAGCCCTAGAAGTCGATGTTAAGGGCTTCGTCGTGTGGACGGGTGCACGGATCAATCGAAATAACGCTAATAAATTCGACCTAAACTCGTAGTGTAGACCAGGGCTAAGTGATTAGATGCCGGTATGTGGGCTTTTGCATAGCACAACTTACTGTCTGAATGGAAATAATAGAGAATAACATCCCATACAGAGAATAACATACCAGCTTTGCTTTTGGAGACTTTGATCTCAGCTCAGATGTATTGTCCTGTCTTATTGCCTCTTTTCTCTTTCAGTGAAATATGAAGAGCTCTACTGCTTCTCATTCAACCCAAAGTTAGATAAAGAAGAGCGAGAACAAGGATGGAAGCTTGTGGGCCTCAATGAAGAATATAATCGAATGGGTGTTCCAAATAACTATTGGCAGATCAGTGATGTAAACAGAGACTACCAAGTGTGTAATTATAATTTGTATTACAGTAGATCTTAGAGGCCCCAACCAAGGCAGGGGCCTCATGGTGTTAAGTGCTGTACATCCTAAGAGACAGTCCCTGTCCCATAGAGGTCAGACAGAGTGGGAGAAAGGACTCATTATCTCTGCTTTACCCATGTGGAAAGGAAGTACAAGGAGATAAAGTTACTTGTCAAAATCACTTTAAGCACATGCTTAACTGCTTTGCTGCACAGGGCTAGATTTAAGCATATGCATAAAGTTAAGCACATGAATAATGGCTTTGCTGAATTGGGGCTAGTAAGTATTTAAAATTGTTTTCCCCTACCTAATAGTTACACAAGCCATTAGTTTGAAAGAATGAATTTAACACTATCTTACCTTTTTGTTCCTGAAATTACATGCAGTACTGCTGAGAATTGTTTGTGATGGAATATTATCACAATGGTCTGAGAAGTCACAAATCTTAATTCCATTCCTTTCTACCTAGCTAGTTGATGTTTCATTCCTGCCCTACATTTGTTTGATTCAAACTTTTAAAAATGTGATGAAGTAACACTAATGGAAAGAGATAACAGACTAAAGTTCTGAAGTCAGCCTGTCAATACTCGTCCGCTCACTCCCATTGTGCCTTGGCACTGGAGCGCACACATGCTACACATAGATCACTTGGGATTTTGAGATCTCCTCAGAGGGGACTGTACGTTCTGCCAGAAGTTAATTGTTTTGTTTCTAATATAAAAAGTTTGCATTTATTATAGAATTGTGGAAATAGTATGATAGTAGACTTAATTTAGTGCAGGGACTCTCAACCTGGGGATTACAACCACCCCTGGGTTGGGGCTGGTGTTGCAAACAGGTGTCAGGGGGTTGTGTCCACTCTTCACTTCCCACTTCCTAAATGATAAGGGAGGAGGAGAGAGAAACAGGTGGGACCTGGTAAGGAAGAGGTTGAAAACCTCTGGTTTAGGGCAAATGTAGGGGTTAGTGTGACACAGCTTTAAATGTAAGGGATCAGAATGAGTCACAGAAGGAAGGATAAATCATGAAATGTTATAGAAAAACAAGGGAAATTAGACACCAAAAGCACTGAAAAAGATTTATCTGGCTGGATCATAGAAGGGAAGAAAAGGGTAATGAAGTCAGGGTAAGGGAGAAAAAGGAGGAAAGAATACACAGAAGGATGAGACAAAGTAGTTTTTATTTAATACAAAGTAATATACATTATAAATAAAGAAGTGTTTTTCATATATACATAAAAATCAGTCATAATTTTCATGCTCCAGAAACAGGCCTGAATCTGATCTCACTTAATCAAAAATAACTCCATTGGAACCAGTCTTCATTGGTGCAAAACCAATTTCTCATGTGACAATGGTAAAGAATTACAAGAATTCAGTGCTCTCTTCCAACACTGAAAAGGGAACTCTATTAAAATAACATTCAAAAGAAATACCTTAAAAGAACATTAAAGTTGCAAAGTCAAGCCCTCACAAGTTAGGAAATGCCAGAATTAAGGTTGCATGTGTAACCTCAGTTCAGCCTCCCTTATGTGTCTAATTACATTATCACATTTTTTCCATAGGATCCCTGCCTTGTCAGGGAATGAGTAGTTATTAAATATTTGTTTTTCTCCTCAGTCAGCTTGTGCCCTCAGATCTTAACCGCACAATATCCAAACCCAGCACTGAATATACAGTTATTAATTTCCTCCTGGGTGTTTCTGTGGTGCTCATCATACTATCAGAATGCTTCACAACTTTAATTAATCTTAGCACCCCTGTGAGAGTAGGTGGTATTTTTATCCCAATTTTACAGCTGGAGAACTGAAGCACAGAGAGATTTAGACCCAAAGTTGTCAAGTGTCCATCGATTTTGGATGCCCAATTAGAGATGCTTAGGAACTGATTTTCTAGATAACTTTGCATTTCGATTGCACTTTTTATATTCAAAGTAAAGCTCCTGGTGACTTCAGCTGCAGCTGTGAGCACCTAGCACTTCTGCAGATCTAATCTCAGGTGTCTCATGTTGGGCACCCAAAAATGATGAACATACAGTTAGTCACTGACTATGAACACTTCAGTTTAAGTGTCTTGCCCAGCGTCACCTGGGAACTCTGTGGCAGAGGCCAGATTCCTCAGGACAGCATTCAACTGTATAACCATGTCAGCCAGGAAGAGAAAAGACAATTTCCTTGCACACCTTCCAGATTCTGCAGCTGGTGAGACGGGGTCCTACAGACAATACCCTTCTTTACTACACAATCCTGATTCATTCCCAGAACCTCTGTTCATCCTGTGTACTGAAATAGGCACACAAAGTTATTGGATACATGAATATATAGCACTCCCCTTTCTCTGCTTCAGTTTTAACATCTGTAAAATTGGGATAATGATAGGAAATTATTATTATCTCCTAGAGGTCCTGTGACGGGCTGTCACATGGTGAACACAACATCATTGCAGGCCTTCTGTTCTTGTACTGCCTTCTCCGCTGTTCTGTTTCTGCAGTGGTCTGCAGCTTCAATGGCCGGGCCCGCCTGCCTGGTCACCTTTCAGTTCAGTCTTCTTCTGGGGTAACAGAAAAGTCCAAACAGAAAACCCAGAGTCTTTATGCCAGGCCCAAGACCCTCAGCCCCAGCTAGTATTCAGCTGTCTTTGCCTCTTTCAGTCCCAAGACTTGTACCTTCCCTATTGCTGTGGGAGGAGAACCCAGGCCCACCTTCTCCTCTGGGTTCCAGCCCAGGAACCCTGTGTTAGGCAGCTAAGGACCACACCTGCCAATCTTTTGCCACTTCCCTGAGATGCTCCTCTTTCCCTCACATTTGTACACCTCTCTCTCAGGCCTGCAGCCTCCATTACTTCCACCCTGGAGTTTTGTCTCTTTGTGTGTCTTTTTCCCAGGCTGCTGCTGAGAAGCTTCCTTAAGGCCCTACCCAGTTTCTCTGGCAGCAGCTAGGTTGTACTGCAGACAGCCACCCTCTCTCTCCTTAAGACTGAAGCCCACCCTCCTTCTAGAGATGGGGTTGTACTTCAAACGATCGCTCTTGTTTCCCCTCCTTAAAGCAGGCGCTCTCCCCCTCCCCCCGCCCCCCGAGTCAGGGTTGTGATTTAAACAAGCTGTAGGGCCTTAGCTAGCTTCTCTTTCAACTAGCCTCCTTTCCCCAAGTCAGAGGATGCACGAGACAACACCTCTTAGTGGTGTCTCCTTTGCTACAAAGGAGAGACAGCAGATATACTAGTCTCCTTCCTAAAGCTCATCCCAGTTGGCTGAGAGAGAGGAGAGCCTTGCGCTGTCCACTCTGCAAGGCTCCTGGTCTTAGGCCCTTAAAGAAACAGTAACGGGATTTCCTTTTAAACACTCCTTATTTCCAAACCACATTTTTTCTACCAGTATCTGCTTGGTCCTTGTATATATCAGGCCTTCCAAAATATTAAAGGACTGTGCCATGTGGTGGGGGTGGGTTAACTCTGAGGCCCCTCTTCCAGTAAGGGGACAAACTAACCTGTCACAGGAGCATAATTAATATTTGAAACACTTTAGGATCCTCAGAATGAGGGTGGTGTGTAATTGTGATTTTGTTTTTGTAACGGTGATGATTAAAGTTCACATTCATGCTAAGTTCTATCTGAATAGACAAAGTAAGCAAACAAACAAACAGTTTCCTTTGGCAGATCTGTGACTCATACCCTACTGAAGTGTACGTACCAAAATCTGCAACTGCACACATCATTGTGGGGAGCTCTAAATTCCGGAGCAGAAGACGTTTCCCAGCCCTTTCCTACTACTGTAAGGATAACAATGTAAGTGTGGAGCTCTGTTTTGGGGTGAGAGGGTGTGTGACCACCTGCCCTGTAACCCTGGTGCCTTAAATGCTCTGTTGCTGTAGCTCACAGCCTGGACACCAACAGTCACCCAATAAGCATGTAGTTGCCTGACCCTGTTGGTGGTTGCTACTCTGCAAATTATCCCTTTCAGCTGCAACCTCCAATACAAATGAATAGTCCATTGAATTTGGCCACACCTGGTTTGAGGTGTTGGACTCTTCCTATTGTCTGGACAAACCTGTTTATCAACTCCTCCTGACATGCCTGGTTTAAACGCCTTTTAGTCACAGACTTTAAAGCATAATATCAGTGAGCATCCATAATTTCACATACAGCATTGTAACATATATTTGACAATGATACTATTGACCAGCATGTTATTAGTTTTCAAATGGTATTTCACAAGGCATATTTTGTACAAAAATCATTGCAGTAATATGTAGGGTGTGAATACAGGGGTGCCTACAGACACAACATTACATTATTAATATTCAGCTACATTTAATTAATAATATTGCTCTACTCTTCCTGTTAATTGCACATGTAATGGAGCTATTTTGTTCATTTCCGAGTGATCTGTTTTGTAAATAACTTTGTGTAGTAAATTATTAATGCTCATTAAACACATGGTGGGGGGGATGTTATTTGTTTTAATGCAGGCCTCAATCTGCAGGAGCAGCCAGCCCTTATCTGGCTTCAGTGCTCGGTGCCTTGAGGATGAACAGATGCTACAGGCCATCAGAAAGGCAAATCCAGGAAGCAATTTCATATATGTTGTTGACACTCGGCCTAAAGTAAGTATGTTACAATGCTGCCACATATTTAATAACACCAGGTATGTGTTGCAAAGTCTGAGAAAATACAAAAGTCCAAAGTATGGTGGCCACTAGGGCTAGATTCTAATCTTAGTTGCTTCCAGGTAAATCCACAGTAATGCCGCTCTGTAAAGTTACTCTGGACTTACCGTTTGAGTCTGAACTCCAGGTTATAAACCTTTGAAAAATCACAGTTCACACATGCTCTGTAGAGACTTGCTAGAGGTTAACAGCTCAAATCTCCAAGATTCCATCTGCACTGAGCATGCTCCATCCCCTCCCAACTCCTAGTGCTGACCAGACTCTGCATGTACCATCCCCACAGAGTGACTGAGCCTGCTCCATCCCCTCACAACTCCTACCGGTGACTGGATAGTTCAAAAGTTTATGTACCTAACAGTAGTGTTTTGATAAATTAACTTGGAAAGATCACATAGATAATGCCATGCAAAAGTAGGATGCACTTACAGGTGTAGCTCAAAGCAAATGGGGTACAGAAAAGACGGTATTGATGAGGTTCAGAGTATTTTTAAGACCAGTTTCAGACTACAGATGCCAAGCTTTTGGTTTAGCCTCAAAAACAATTCTTAATAACTTGGAACTGCTCCATGCCCAAGATCTGTGATTGACACATGGCGCAATGTAACATCAGTGTGTGTGCTGCAAATAGTCACTGGAGAGCACCTTTAAAATTAAGAATGAAGCTAGTAGAGCTAATTTTTTGGGCAAAGATAAAAGGAAATCTTGAAAACAGAAGAACATAAAAGATTTATGAGGATTGCTAGGAACTTAGTAGACAAAATTATATGGATTGTCGCAGACTTCCTCGTACTATCAGGCTAAAAAATGGGTAAAGGAATTCTATAGAAAGAAGAAAAATTGAGAGAACTACAAAATTTTAATAATGGAAAATCAAATTACAGCTGGACAATAATTCACCCATATGTGGATATGGAACTGAAAAAACTGAGGGAAGGAAAAACCACACATTATGACTAAGGTTGTGATTCCGTGACTTTCTGTGACGTCTGCAGCGGCCGGTGCTGGCTTACTGGCTGCCCTTTGAGGTCAGAAGCAGCAGTTTGGGTGTGTGGGAGGGAGCTTGGGGCAAGGGGTTTGGAGGTGCTGGGGGGCACTTACCTCAGGGTGGACAGCTCCCCGGCTCCCACTGGCATGGCCCTACAGTTCCTAGGCGGCAGAGGGGCCAGGGGGCTCTGCGCGTTGCCTGTGTCCGCAGGCCCCGCCCTCACAGCTCCCATTGGCTGCAGTTCCTGGCCAATAGGAGCTGCGCAGCCGGTGCTTGGGGCGGGAGCAGCGCCTAGGAGCTAAAGTTTTAGTTAGGGTATATAGTAAAAGCCATGGACAGGTCATGGGCCATGAATTTTGTTTAGTGCCCGTGACCTGTCCATGACTTTACTAAAAATATCCATGACTAAAACGTAGACTTAATTATGACCAATTAAGTTTTTGAATTTATTTATGAAAAACTTGGCCAGCTTTGCCAAGTCTATATAGACAGATCAAAAGATGATAGCACGGGTAGAGTGGGAACAGCCTTCTGTGTTCCTAGTCAGAATCCAGAAATCTAAAAGGCTATTGAATTATGTGACTGTTCTGATAGCTGAACTCATGGGGATAATAGTGGCAGTAAACCTGTGTTGGCACTAACCTGGATAAGAGATGTGCATCTGGCTGAAGCTGTAATTTTAACTGATTCCTTCTCAGGCATAATGATAATCAGAACAAGGACTTCAGAAAGCAGAAATTACATAAGTGAAATAATGTTCCTAACTATGGAAGAAATGCGAGCAGGTATCTGTAACAACAGTATGGATTCCAGTTATATTGGAATACCTGAAATGAGATGGCTAGCAAAACAGCAAAACATGCTCTACAAAATGAGGAGGTGGATATTAAGATACCCTTAAGCACACAAGAATTTAGAAGTGTGGTCATGAAGGAGCCTGCAAAGGAATGGCAAGAACTATGGACTAAGAGGTGGTGGCGGGAAAGGACAAAGTTTCTGTGATGTAGGCTCAAATTGAAGATAATACTATACTCCACCACCATGATAGAAAAAGTGAAGTAGTCATTTTTAGAGTGTTAGCAGGTCATTGTGCCTTAAATGATAAGTTAAAGCTATTAAAAAAGACAAAGTGCGCACAACCAAAGAAACTGTGGATCATGTTCTATGGCAGTGTAGTGGGCAATATTTTATGGAAAGAAAGTCTCTGTATGAAAAATTGACTTGGCTTGGAATCAAAGAGTTTTCCCTAAATGGACGAGTGAGAATGCTCGAGAAATGTAATCGTTATTCCCCCCAGCCCTCGCAAAAAAAAGCGTTGATGCATTTTCTTAAGGATACTAGAATGAGTGAAAAAGGATATTTTTAAAAACAAAAACAAACTTTGGCTTAAAAATAACAAAGACAGTGATGGTCATAGCCTCGTATGATGAGGCTGCTGGGCCAAAAAACAAACAAACAAATAAATTGGGGAGAGAGACTATAGGAAGTAGATTGCATCTTGTGGTAGTCCTTAGAGTAGGGAGAGAGATGGAAAAGGAAAGGCAACTGGGTGCCTGTAGGAATGTGACCCATAAATCCCTCAATGCCAGCTGGCAAGGGGGTTACCAGAATATCCTGATACTGGTATGTACATTCTAGTTCACTAAAGAATATCATGTGAGGTCTTAAATGAAAGCCAGGATCACACTAGGTGTTAATATCATTGTAAAATGTATGTACAGATACTGTGTAAGGAGATAGCTATGTGTACTAAAATATTTTCCTAAAGTCTGTATTGAGGCAGAGTTGACAAACAAGTTTCTGCCAGACAAAGGATATTTATTCACCTGTCCCTCTCAGTCAGTGTGTAAATTAAGCACTATAGGCCAACACAATGGAAGCTCCATTTACATACAAAGTTGATGGGAGGGAGCACACTGGAGAATGAGCTATGTGGGGTCATTCTGTCTCAGAGATACAACCAACCAACTTTGGAAAATATAAGGAGAAGGCAAGGAAGACACTCCTTTATGCTGGACCTAGGACGTAATCGGGCAGTGTGATTACATTCCTGAAGATGGGATTACAACCAACCTTGGTTGAAACCCTGCAACCTCCCCAAGCTTCAAGAAAGAGTGTTTTGTTAACTTTCTGGTACGTTGGGCAAACTAACTCTAGCCATGGAAGATTAATTATCAGGAAAGGATTAGTATATTTACAAACATGAAGCAGTGGAGTGGTCAATAGGACACTTCTGGTTATTTTCTACAGTTAAAGGCAATGTGCAGTAATTGATAAAAAAATAAAATTAGGTTAGCTGTGTAAGAACAAATAAAATCCATGACCTTGCAGTAATGCCCTAGAGAAGCATCTGTGTGGTATATGCACTCAGCTCCAGCTGTGAACCTGAATTGCACAGCATTGGGGACAGAGATGAGAGCCATAATAACACAATATAATCTGATGTAACTAAATGGGTCCATGATCTCAATCTCTTTAAAGAGTTGTATTGTGCATGGAAACCATTCTAGTTTCTGCATGCTGATACTGTGATAAGATCTGAATGTTTATTGTTGATTTAAATCACTCTGCTTGTATTGCACAACAATACATCGTCTTTGTATCATATGAAAATACTTATAAATTGTTGTAAGAATATAAAGTTTAAAGATGGTTCTTGATGGTGGTTGTTTTCATGGGATTTGAGAGAATTTCCTATATGGGATGCATTTTGCCTTTTCCTTAACATGTCTTTGATAGTAAAAAATACAAATTTCCTTAGCATATGAATTGTCCTGAATGGTCTATGTAGTCTGAAACCAGTCTGTGCTGCTAGCCAATCCAGTTATTGGGTGCAGAGGAGGAAATCTTCAGGGAGAGAAAGGAAGGGGGAAAAAAGATTTGGGGAAGAGAGAGTGGGGCTGGGCAAAAGAGTATTCAAGACAAAGTGGAAGTGTGCCTGGGACAATGGCAGCATAGCACAAGACTAGGCTGGGCCTGATTTCCAATGTGAATGGGGATGCTTTAGATGGGGGCCTGCGAGGTATACTTGGATGATAGTGCTATGGTAGTTATGAAAGACAGGAAAAAAGGTGCCTGTATGTCTTCCTCTCTCCCTCTTCTGCCAATTGGCAAAATGAAGTGTATGTATTTAACTTAACTTTGCCTTCTCCTGACTCTTAAGTGCTTAACTATGCAACCTTAACATTCCTTGAGTTGAAGACCAGAAGGGACCACTAGCTCATCTAGTCTCACCTCCTTTATATCACAGGCCATCAACAACCACACACTGAACCCAGCAACTGAAACTAGACCAACATACATTTTAACATGGAATCGTTATCAGCTTAATTTTATCCCTTCGCTAACTAGGCTTGTGTGAAAATTTTAGTCACTCACTCAAACACAAATGAATAATGGGGTTTCAGGAAGATCCCAATAGTCTATATACAAATGGAGCTTATGTAGAAACAAGGATCAGCCTCTCTGAACTACAACTTATATAGACCATTCTTTTAGTCCTTAGGGCCTGGCTAAATCTTAGGTGTTTCATGCCATAAGGACAAGCCAGGAGGAGGGAATGTTTCTAGCTACAGTGGGAGGGCTGGGTTGGGACTATTGGGAAGAGCCACGTCAGAGCCAGCCTTCGCCACCCCACTTGGAACCCTCTCCAGCCTCCCTCAGCTACTCGTTGGGCTAAGAACCAGCATGGCGCCTGTGGTGCGTGTCTAGAGGTCAGGCCAGAAAAGGGAAGAACTGGCACAGACACCAAAATGGCTCCATCCATGAGACTGTTAGCCCACTAGAATGTGGGCCCTCTTCTGGCATTCAGGGTTCAGAGGTTTGGAAGGGACTCATTTGTTTTAGGGGAAAGAGGGTCAAGAAGCAGGGAGAGAGATTGAGCCCCAGATGACAGAAGGTGAGAGGAGGGTATTTGCCTCGTGAGTGTAGAACCCTCAGGATGTTGCATACTCATCCCCACAGGGTTAAATTGCAGTGCTGTACTCTCCTCTGCCAATGTCTGATTTGATTATTGTTTAAAATGCTGAAATTCTAGCAGCTTCATTCAAGGTGACAATGTTGGTACTAGACAGTGTCTGTCCATTTATGAGTGATTGAATAAAAGCCTTTAAGGCAGTGGTGGGCAACCTGTGGCCTATGGGCCGCATGCGGCCCGTCAGAGTAATCTGCTGGCGGGCCACGAGACAGTTTGTTTACATTGACCGTCCACAGGCACAGCTGGCCACAACTCGCAGTGGCCGTGGTTCTCCATTCCCGGACAATGGGAGCTGCGGGAAGTGGCAGCCAGCATGTCCCTGTGGCCCGTGCCATTTCCCGCAGCTTCCATTGGCTGGGAACGGTGAACCGCGGCCACTGGGAGCTGTGGGCAGCCATGCCTGTGGACAATCATTGTAAACAAATTGTCTCACGGCCAGCCAGAGGATTACCCTGGTGGGCCGCATGTGGGCCGCAGGTTGCCCACTACTGCTTTAAGGGTTGAAGCACCCTTATAAAAAGGTGTAACTACTATAATACACAAGTAAAATGAGAATATTCAGTTACAAGCTTTGAATTTTTAAATAACAGCTTAATTAATCCCTTTTTCTTTTCTTCACTACAATAGACTGAGAGTTGTCTTTTGAGCATGACTTGTTTCCTGCTCTGACCCAGTCTTTTTTTTTTTTATTTTTTTATTTATTTATTTATTTATTTAACCTTTGCAGCTCAATGCAATGGCAAACAGAGCAGCAGGGAAAGGATATGAGAATGAAGACAATTACTCCAACATCAAGTTTCAGTTCATTGGTATTGAGAACATCCATGTCATGAGGAGCAGTCTGCAAAAAATGCTAGAAGGTAAAACTTTTCTTGATATTGATATACTGAGAGGTGGCCTAATTCTTCTGTCACACAGGTGTAAATCTGGAGTAATTTTCTTTGATGTCAGTTGTATTTCACTTTTATAAAACAGGTGAGAGAGGCAAATCAGGTCTATTGATATTGTACAGTGTATATATTTCCAATGTTCTCTTGATTACAACAGTGTCTTACTTTCAGTGATATTTCACCAATATTGTTTTTCTTATGTGGTTTATAACTTGGCTGCTTTAAAAAAGCCCAGTTTGAATTGAAACTCAGGTAGGGACAATTTTTAGGCATTTCTTTAAAAAAAAAAAAAAAATCACCGTGGCTTGGATATTAGTGGACAATTTATGTTCGGGTTTGAGCTCGTAGAGCACAGGGCTTTGATTTTTTTTTTAAATTTCATTGGCAAATGGGGAGTTCATACCTTTTATATCGTAAACTCTAACATAAACCCTTCTTATGTCCTGTACAGTGTAAGTCCTAGGAGGCCTGATTATACAACCCTTAGTCACACGGGTGTACCACCCCCCCACCCCCCCCACACACACGTAATCCCATGGAAACTACAGTAACTCTTATGTAAGTCATCACCAATGTCAGTAAGGATTATCCAGCCTATTATTATTATTTTATTTTATTTAATATTTGTATTACATTGGTGCCCAGAGGCCCCAATCATAAAAATGCCCCATTGTGCTAGGTGTTATACAAATATATAAAGACCCCATCCCTTCCCTAGAGTTGGTGCTTAACTATAATACATAATAGTCTGTTCCCCAAATCTAGCTCTGTGTATTTGAATGTCTTGAATATGTCTGATTTTGGTTTGTGTTTTGGAAAAGATAAGCCAAATGAGTACGGGCATGTCTACACTAGCAAAGTTACAGCACCGGGAGTTACAGCGCTGCTCAGAGAGTGCTGAAGGGAAACTGCTGTTGTGTGTTCACACTGTCAGCTGCCTGCGCAATAGTGTGTTCACCCTTGCGGCACTTGCAGCGATATTCAGAGCGGTGCACTCTGGGCAGCTATCCCACAGATCTTCTGCCACTAAGAGTTGTGGGAAGGCGGAGGGAGTCACGGGGCATCCTGGGTCCTGTCCCAGTGCCCCATAATGCATTGCTTTGTATCCCATCAATCCCTGTGCTTCCGTCTGCATTTGGCGCCATCTTTCAATGGTTTAAGTATGGAATGGAATGGATCCCAAACTGTTGACCAGTATGCTGCTTGCTCTGACCAACACGTCACAAGTGGAAGTGGAGTTATTCTTTAAACTACACAGGCAAGAGGAGTGCGACATTGATCTCGCCACGCGTAGTAGCTACAATACGAGATTGCTTGTGGCATTCATGGAGGTGCTGACCACAGTGGAATGTTGCTTTTGGGCACGGGAAACAAGCACTGTGTGGTGGGATCACATCGTCATGCACGTCTGGGATGACAAGCCATGGCTGCAGAACTTTTGGATGAGGAAAGCCATATTCATGGGACTGTGTGATGAGTTCGCCCCAGCCCTGCAGTGCAAGGACACGAGAACGAGAGCTGTCCTTCCATTGGAGAAGAGCGTGGCGATTGCATTGTGGAAGCTGGCAACTCCAGACTGTTACCAATTGGTCGCTAACCAGTTCAGAGTGGGAAAGTAGACGGACTCGTGTTGATGGAAGTCTGCAGGGCCATTAATCGCATTCTTCTCCAAAAGGCTGTGACTCTGGGAAACATGCGTGACATTGGATGGCTTTGCACAAATGGGTTTCTCTAACTGCGGAGGGGCGATAGATGGCACACACATTCCAATTCTGGCACCAGACCACCTAGCCACTGACTACATTAATCACAACGGGTATTTCTCCCCACCCCCCCCTTAATTCCGTGTCTTATGAAGCCATACACGGGGCAACGTGACAGCAGCAAGGAACGGTTCAACAACAGGCTAAGCAAGTGCAGAATGACCGTTGAGTGTGCTTTTGGCCATTTAAAAGACCGCTGCCACTGCCTCTCTGGGAAGCTGGACCTGGCCAATGACAATATTCCTATGCTTATAGCCGAGTGCTGTATGCTCCATAGTATTTGTGAAGGGAAGGGTGAAAGCTTCACTCAGGACTGGACCACTGAGGCTCAGTGCCTGGAGGCTGAGTTTGAACAGCCAGAGACCAGGGCTATTAGAGGGATGCAGCATGGGGCCATAAGGATCAGGGATGCCTTGAAGCAGCAATTTGAAGCCAAAAGCCGCTAATATTTGTTGCTATACTCGGGAGTGCAGTGCTTGCAGTGCTAGGAGGTGATTGGTGCAGACAATGCAATATGTGGGTTTAACATAATTGTATGTTGCTTTGCAGGGCTCTTTTTGCTTTCAATTAATGGTTTGAAATCAATCTTTATTCTAACACAATTTTTTAAATTAAAAAACAATAACTAGAGAGAGTCAAACAAAAAAACCCATCAGCACTGAGGGGGATGGGGAAAGGGAAGGTCCCAGGAGGAGGAGGGCGTCCCGGGACAGCTAAAGAGTTGTGTATGTCCAGGGATCATATCCAACCTTCTCCTTTGGCGTACAGTGCAGCGGGTACTTTGCTTCAGCAGGGCCAAACTGCAGAGGGATGGGTGTTGAGTGCAATGGGTAGTGGGAGTCCACAGTGCTAGACTGTGAGGGGGGAGGAGTGGAATGCTGCGGGTACAGACTGGAGCCAGGAGGTTGATAAAGAGTGTGTTGCGCTGTCTGGGGGGTGCATGGGAAAGAGTTTTTTGTGACAGCAGCTGCAGGGGAGGGAGGGAGCAGAGCTGTTCGGTTTGCAGTGCTACTACCACCTGGAGGGTGTCCACTTGGCGCTCCATAACGTTTTTAAGAGCCACTCCATGGCTTCATTCCAGTGTTCCGTGTTCTCCTTTCAGTCCCTCTTCTCGCTGTCCTGCAACTCCTTCAATTCCTGTTTCTCGGCGGCGGAGTGCATCATAACATCCTGTAGAAAGTCCTCCTTAGTTCTTCTTGGCCGCTTTCGAATTCCACGCAGCCGTTCAGCCGTCAATAACAAAGGGGGAGGCTGGGCTCCGAAGGTCATCTGTGTGAAGTTTTTAAATGCAACATTTTACAGAATCAGTATTGCTTGAAACACACAGAACACTGATTCAGTGATTTAAAACACAGCCAATACTCTCACACCTGTCACTAACTGGCTGACCCCAGGCAAGTACACATGAGCCACAAGACCCCCAAAATGGTGAGTAGCCATAGGGACAGGGTAAATGACTCTTCCTGGATCCTGGTGTACACTGTGCATGTGACTCTTGGGGAGAGCCAGCACCGTAGGGGTGGCCTGATAATCATTCCTGTCCCCACACTTTCCACAGGATGTGATCATTAGGGAAGATATCTCGCTGCTGAGGGTGAGCAGGAAATCAAGGGAGGGTCTTCTCCAAGCCTGCGGCTTCCACCCTGGGCCCTATGCAGCTCATCTGTGTGCAGCAATGGTCCGTGTCCGTCCCTCCCCGTGATGGCACAGTGGCACGGGAAAGTTACCGTTAATGGGGCAAGAAACAAAGCAGCTCTGCTGAAGAACCTGCAGCAATGGATTGCCCAGTATCTCCACGAGAGTTTCCTGGAGATCTCTGAGGGTGATTCCTGTGAAGTGAGGATGTCAATCAACAGCCTGCTCAGACCAGGCATGCGGTGGGAGACAAGCCTGCTTTCTGCAATCCTGCTGCCCCCAACAACTTGTTTCACCGATTCCCAAAATCAAATCCACTTACCAGGGGCGTCCTCTCCTGTTTGTGCTTCGCCAAGATCCGACAGCTGTGACTGGCTAGGCTCCTCTGGGGTAGAAAAGAGCTCTTGGATGCATGCATATCTGGCCTCTGAGTTACCCTCTGTCTCTGGGTCCCCCTTCCCCTCCAAATCCTTGTACAAGATTTCCTCCTCCTGGCTTGGTCCACTTTTGACTGGCATGCAAGCCACCAAAGTATCCACAGTGGTCTTCGCAGTAACTAAAACCTCTAAAGTAGAGTGCATTGCCTTAATATCTTGAGGTGACAAAAGCATGAATCATGGTAGTGGGATCTGCATCTGAAAGAAAGTCACAGCCTCCTGGCCAGATGCAAAAGTAAGAAAAACTCCCTGGGCTGTCCACTTTTAATGGGGAGTGCAGTCACAATTGCTCTCCTTTGTATGGTGCAGCGTAGACCCCTGCTGCATACCAGTCTCAGTTTGTAGGCTGATACAGCGTGGTGGTGGTGGGGGCCATGACACCCCCCCCCCCCACCGCCCCACCACCACCACCCAATTTGGACACAGTACATCTCAGGGGAGTTTGGAGGGACTGTAGCCTTTCCTGGCCTGTAAACATGCTGTCTGATTCGGGGGACAGTCTCCTTGCATATGTCTCCCCAGTTATGCACCCATGTAAACTCGGCCCTAAGTGGGGTTGCTAGTTAATTCAATATCTGCAAGGCAATTTATTTTTAGACAATACATCAGCCTCTCTATGGGGTATTATTATTAAGTTCCTTGATCTAAGAGTCTTAGGATGAGGGCGCAGAGAATTTCCAGTTAATGGTAATGTATTGTTTGGCTAGAAGTAATGCCAAGTGAATAAACCTGTCCTTGTATTTGTTCAGCACAAGTCCATCAAAGATAATGTAGTCAAAAAACACCAAGCTGCGTGGGATACTAATGTGCTTTGGCTCTAAAATGATGCAAAAGTTCATCAGATGGGACCATGCCCAAAACCCCTATCAAGCAACATCATTTATTTATTATGTATCTATGGTCTTAACATCTCACACAATTTGGGAACTAAACATATCAGCATCTATTTTAAAGAAGACAGCGTGTTGAAGCAGCCTTTTTTTCTTACAATCTCCCATCTATAAACCTGGAAGGATTGATAAAAATCAGAAGTTTGAGAGGCCCAGGCCATGGTTACAGGTACCAAAATATTTAAGCACATCACCATCATTTTGAATCTTTTACTGAGCCTTATGGCTTTCAGCTCATGTGGACAGGTTAGGTCTGTTTTAAGAGTCAGGAAATCAATTTTAAAACAGTTGAAGATGTTTTATAATATACAAACGTACTCTGGAGCGTTTCTCTTCTCCCAGTTACAGTAGCATGCCATCATCTGCTTCTCTTGTTGGCCTTTTTCAAAAGGTCTTGCCTAAACTGTTCACAAAAAGTAACTCTGATTCAAAAGGAGACAAATAATATTAATATACATTTAATACTAGTTTTAAACCTTTGTATCAATGTGTATTTAGCTTAATCCAGTCCAATCTACAATGTAAATGTTTGTTTTTCTTACTTTCAAGCAAATATTTAGAAATTAACACACACAATGTCTACTGAGTGAGAGACATTGTGGAACATTTCAGGGAACATAGAACTCTTTTAAAAGAGTAAGCTATGGATGCTGATCGAAAGTGATTACAGTTTACCATGTGCTGCTGCTAGTTTTAAGTGGGCAGTGTGGAGAAGAAGATATGAAGACACAGAGCAGCACCTGTTTCTCATCTCCCACTGGCATAAAATAGGGGTACAGTAACTCCTCACTTAAAGTTGTCCCGGTTAACATTGTTTTGTTATTAGGTTGCTGATCTATTAGAGAACATACATGTTTAACGTTGTGCAATGTTCCGTTATAAGGTTGCTTGGCTCTCCCCGATCCGCCTGCCCGGCGTTCCAAACAAGGAGTGGTCAACCCCCTAACCCTGCTCCCTGGCAGGAGTGCCAGGCAGGCGGAACGGGGCAAGCCCCCATGCCCCACCCCCTGTACGCCCTTGCCTCAACCAAGCTTCACAATCATCATTGGTGATTACAGTATTAAATTGTTTGTTTAAAATTATTTAAAACGTATACTGTATATGTATATAATGTCTTTCGTCTGGTGAAAACAATTTCCCTGGAACCCCCTGGAAAAAAAAATTTGGAGGATAAAAACAACTCCCCCTGGAAAAAAAATTTGGGAAAAAAAATTCCCTGGAACCCCCTGGAAAAAAAATTCCCTGGAACCCCCATTTACATTAATTCTTTTGGGGAAATTGGATTCGCTTAACATCGTTTCACTTAAAGTAGCATTTTTCAGGAACATAACTAAGCAAGGAGTTACTGTACTGTAATTCCATTGACATCAATGGAGTTAAGATGGAGTAAGAGGAGAAATGGTTCTTGAGTCTAGGATAGCGAAGGTTGCTGATGGCTTTTCTATGATGGAGCTCAGATAAATTCCCTGATAGAGCTGGCTGAATTTTTTTTGACAGAACAGTTTTCCATCGGAAAATCCATTTTCTTTGAGACTGAAACGTTTCACAGGTACATGTCAATTGTGAAGAAGAAATTTTCTGTGGGAAAATGTCAAAAGAGTTAATTTCAGTTTTGTTTTGATAAAGTAAAAATATTTCTTTTTGGCTTTATCAATTGATGTAATTTCATTTTGACTTTATTGTATATTGATGCATGTATTTAATATTATATATAATTTATATTAACATTTACTCATCAAAATGAAACCATTTGATCTTATCAAAACAACTTGATGATTGTGAATCAACATTTTTCAGAATTTCCATTCCAGGAGAAGTTTTGAAATTTTGTCTTTTTGTCCTGATTCAGAATGAAAACAAATTTGAAAATGTCAGAATTTCCCATGGGATGGAATTCCATTTTCCAACCAGCTCATTCTTCACTAATTAGTGTGAGAGAATGTAACTGTAATACTGGATTACACACTTATGTCTAAGGGAAAATCCGACCCCTCTGTTCACCCACGGGAGAACCCAAACAGTGGATGAACTGCACATCCATTGCATGGGGGAGCCAGCTTGCAAAAGGGGCTGAGCACTGCAGTGGCTCTCTGTGCTGGAATATAGGGGTGATATATGTGCAGTAGAGAGAAATACCTGAAACTCTGGAACAATGATTACAGCCACTATTCTTCTTCATTCTGTGGAGGAGCACATCTGTTGCACCACCCCACACCCTAATTACCCTTCCTCAGTTTTGCTCCATTTTGCTTTACCGTCACAGGATTTAGCTCTAAATTTAAGGACAATAAACTTTCACTGAATTGTTGTCCAAATGAATACAAAATTAATGTTTAATTTACTGAATTATATTAACAAAGGGCCAAATTCTGACCAGTGCTCCACATTAGAAGATCCACGGCCAACATTGGGAGTGCTGGGCAGAAGTTGGCTGACCGTATCCTGCCTCCTGTGAAAAGCGGCAGGGAAATTGCTCCTCATATGTCTGGAAGGACATAACAGGGCATGGCCAAAGGGTCAGGCAGTGTGGTCCACACCCTCCTGTGTGTACACATTTGTGGTCACTGTGACGAGGCAATAGCCCCTATGCGCAACCCTGTGCCAAATCATTCCTGTGCTAAACAGGAAAGAATGCACAAGGGAGCTGTGTGTAGGGCTGGTCTCAGCCAAGTAGGGTAACCAGATATCCTGATTTTATAGGGACAGTCCTGATAATCAGGGCTTTTTCTTATATAGGCACCTATTACCCCAGCCCCCATCCCATTTTTTCACACTTGCTATCTGGTCACCCTACAGCCAAGATTCAGGGGCCCATTAACACTGATTTGTTAGCATATTTGTATTCCTCATTGGGTGAGTTTAGCTCCTGTTTCCAGGTGGCAACCAGAATTTGATCTGTGATGATCTTTACATTTAGATGATGCGCAACATGCTCTTTGTCTGTATTTGAACAACAAAAATAGTGAATAGGGACTTCCCTTCTGTTAATATTAGCAACATCAATTGCTTAGATAGGAACAAAACCTATGGTCTTTGGACTTCTTTGGGAGTTCTGCTTGGGTAAACACTGCAGGGTTTGGCCCACAGACTTTAACCCAGTGGTCTCCAACCTTTTTACGGGGCCGTGCTGGCTGCTTCCAGGAGCAGGAGCAGGAGCAGCTTCCAGGAGCCTTAGCAACAGCCCTGCTGTGCCGCCGGAGATCGCGATCGACTGGGAGATTCTCTAGGATCGACCAGCTGATCGCAATCGACCGGTTGGTGACCACTGCTTTAACCCTTCCCACAACTGAGCAAAGGCCAGCTTTAGGATTTGTGGGGCCTCAAGCTGCCGGGAATGGGAAAATTAATCCAGCAGTTGCCTCCCCATCTGGTGCTATTGCTGGTGGGCACTATAGATCTGACAGTATGCTGTTTCTTCTCCCCCTCCAGTCCAGTTACTGGGGAGAGAAATAAGGGCAGCCTGTGAGTTGCTGAGCTTCCATACAATGTACTGCCCCAAGTCGCTCTTTGATTTTCCAGTGCGTAAAGTCAGCTCTGCCCCATACCCTCCTCCATGTGAAATAGCTGCAGAGCCTTTTATAGTTCAAACGTTTTGATTCCTTTTCTGCTGATACAGATATTTTTGTGGCTTCATGTATGTTTTGCCTAGTAACTGAATTCAGCATTAGTTGAATTTAGTATTAAACTACAGATCAGTAGCCAGCATCACAGATCAGTAGCCAGCATCACTTAAAATATGTGGCCTGTGTCTCTAATTTAGGACAAAATGGACTTTGCTCAGTAAAATGGTAAGTAAATATTTATTCTGATTTGGTAGCAGGAATGAGCAAAGTAGTATTTCAGCTTTACCCTGGGCTTTTGCAAACAGAGCCAGCAGCTTCAATTTAAACTCAACTACTAATTGCCTATGCTTCCATCTGCACAGGAACATTAATTATTTGAAAGACTGTTTGCTTTCAATACTGTTACTCAGGGTGTTTTTGTTTGGTTTTTTTTTAAGCCTTTCAAAAATGACTTGTAAAATAAACGTCTATGAGAACCTGTATGTTCAAAGATTGCAGTGCTTTATATAATACGCTTTGGCCAGGGGTAGGCAACCTATGGCATGGGTGCCAAAGATGGCCCGCGAGCCAATTTTCAGTGGCACTCACACTGCCCAGGTCCTGGCCACCGGTCCGGGGGGCTCTGCATTTTAATTTAATTGTAAATGAAGCTTCTTAAAAAAATTTAAAACTTTATTTACTTTACATACAAAAATAGTTTAGTTATATATTATAGACTTGTAGAAAGAGACCTTCTAAAAATGCTATAATGTATTACTGGCACGCGAAACCTTAAATTAGAGTGAATAAGTGAAGACTCGGCACACCACTTCTGAAAGGTTGCCAACCCCTGCGTTAGGCTAATGTGCCTTAGAATGAAATAGGGTTAAAAAAGTCAGAAATTGAGACCTGGTGTGCACTAATTCTGAATTTCGCTTATAGAGTGAAATCCTGGCTACACTGAAGAAAATGGGAATTTATTTCTTAGGATCAGATTCACTGACGAGAAAAATTGGTGCAACTGTACCCAAGTCACCAGAGTTGCATGGTCTTATGTCTGTGATGGATATGGCACATGAAACTTTATAATGAATGATACAGAATTTTGTTGCCCTTTTAAAGAAGGGTTTCTACTGGATTGAGACCACATGCCAGATTTCAGATGAGAGTGAGGTGCTTTTTTATTTTTTTAATTTTTTTTTTGTGTTCCAGTGTTACTAATTTTGGAATAGTTAAAAAGAGAGAGAGGGAGAATGAAGACAGACACTTAACTACAGTGGGATGAAACTATTTCTATCATACAGACGCTAAAAAAAAAAGTCAGACATATTAATGTTATAGTAATTTATGTGTAGCATATAAGATTTCAAGGGATGAATTTTCATGTAATATAGCATGTCCAATTTTCACTCACAAATGGTGTAGCAGGACATCTGAATCCCATCTTAGGTATGTAAGTTCTCATTGTGTATATCTACATATTGATTTAGCATTCACATTTGGGATTTGGACATCCTGTTAAAGCCACCAACATTGGAAAGATGAGCTGAGTAACTTTCCCCCCTAACATTTGCTATCTGCTTTGAATGTTCTATGAATTGTGTGTTATTTAAAAATTAAAGGGAAATAATTAATAGAGATTGTAAGCTCTTTGAGGCAGGGGCCATCTTTTTATTTTGTGTTTGTCTAGTGCTGGGCACCATGGGGTCCTTGTCCACAGCCAGGGCTCCTAGGTGCTACAGTAATACAAATAATAATTAAAAAAGCTACAAGAGAAATCTTCACTCGGGATAGTCCAACTAAATGATGTAATTTCAAGTTAGACTCTTGCTGAGATGGTGGCTGTTGGGATTCCCTCTCAGACCTTTTCCACTTGGCTTGTCCAGAACACCTCAGCCAGTTCTAGGAGAACAGTTATCTGCACCTCCACTAACACACACCAAGAAAATAACTTTTGGAATAACATGTGGGCTCCTAACAAACAGTATTGATACTTTGTGAGCGGAAAAATTGTTCTGAATGGATTGGTGCAATGGGCAATATCTCTGGCAATAGTGGATGAAAAGGGGCCCCTACTGTATCACAGGAGGTGCCTTGGAGCCTGCAAGCAGCCAAGAGAATGGATTTTATTCACTTTATCCATTTGCAGGATATCCAGACAAACATTAAATATTTTTGCTGTATACAGGCCTTCTGAATGTCACCCTTGGATGCTTAGCCCAGCACATATATGAATAAAATGGCCATTTACCTGCCTAACAGCTGATTAGAGCATTAGAATGTGGGATTTAGAGTTCCTGATACATTTATTTTTAATATTATTTAACTTCTTTAGGACCTTCTATCTGAGGAACTCAAATTGTTTTCACACTATTATTGAGTTAATCCTCAGAACCTTCTTACAGATGGGGAAATTGAGGCACAGTGAGGTTAAGGCCAAGGCTTCAATGGCTGGCTTAATTTCTTTGTGCCCAAATTAATGGCCACTTTTGAAAATTTTATCCTGCAGGACTTGGCCAAGGTGACACATGAAATCTGTGGCTAAGCTGGGAAAAAAACACAACCCTCTTGACTCCAAGTTCTGATAATTAATCACAGGATCATCCTTCCCCGCAGTCACGGATTTCATTACTACTGTTAAACTGGTTATGCTTATGGAAACCTGCACCACAGAAGAAATATATATATATATAAATTGCAAAGTACTGCTTGGGAATCTTTTAAAAGAAACACTTCTCTTGTAAGTTTTGTAAAACCTACTTTTTTTTTAACAACTTTTTTTACATGTTGGGCCAAATTTCACCCAATGCTGTCCCTTTAATTTATGCTTTCATACATGCTGGATAGAACCTTAGATATACTTAAAAGTAATCTTTCCATTTCAGAAGCTGTCTGTTTTAAGCAGAGACTCTGCAACCGTATGAATACTTAGGTTGAACATCAGTTGGAACCTACAAGTTAAAATGTTATGTTGTGCATTAAAAATGTGGCTTACTTTGCAGTTTGTGAGCTGAAGTCCCCTTCTATGAATGACTTCCTCTGGGGCCTGGAGAATTCTGGCTGGCTAAAACACATCAAAGCCATTATGGATGCGGGCATCTTTATTGCAAAGGTAAATTATGTAAAACTAAATCAAAACTGATTGACCGGATGCAGAAAACAGAGGGCCAGAGTCACTGCCAGTGAAACTCCTTTGACTTAGATGAAGTTACACTAGAAAATAATCTGGCCCTAAATGTGTAATGTTTCTGTGATGGGAGAAGAGACAATTTTTAGTGTGGCTAAAGTTGTCATTTGGCACTTTGCTTGTAAATTAGTGTTTTATTCCCCTCTATTCTTGTGTGCTAATTACCTGAATTGCAGTGCAGCCTCCACTAGCCGATGCTGTGTATCTTAATTTCCTAACTTTTCCTTGCAGACAGTTACTAAACCTGTTTCTCCTTAAATTCCCCTTGTTGCAGGTTTAGTGCTGCAGCACTGCCTCTAGGTATGATTGTCCCTGTGCACACATTTAAAACTTAATTATACTCTGGTCCCACTTATTTAATGGCTCAACTTCATTTATCACCTGAACCAACTCCTGTATGTTACCAAGGCTACATCCACACTACCCGCCCGATTCGGCGGGTAGCGATCGATGTTCTGGGATCGATTAGACGCGATAAATCGATCCCAGAAGCGCTCCCTGTCGACACCGGAACTCCAGCTCCGCGTGAAGAGTAAGCGGAGTCGACGGGGGAGCCTGCCTGCTGTCGTGTGGACCGCGGTAAGTACTTTTAAAAATCACCCCCCCTTCTCCCTCCCCCCCACAGTGTGGACCTGGCCCAGGATATGCGGTGTTGTGACCATGTCGGTCCCAGGATATTAGACAGACAAGGCGGGGGAGGTAATATCTTTTATTGGACCAGCTTCTGTTGGTGAGAGAGAGAGAGAAGCTTTTGCGCTAACAGAGCTCTTCCTCAGGTCTGGGAAACTTACTCAGAGGGCAGGTCTACAGTACAAACTTCCATCGGCGCAGCTGCGTAGCGCTTCTGGTGAAGCTGCTGTAAGCTGACGGGAGAGAGCTCTTCTGTTGGCTTAATACCTCCACCTCTGCGAGAGGCGGTAGTTATGTCGGCGGGAGAGCTGTCTACGTGGGGGTTAAGGTCAGTATAACTACCTCACTCAGGGGTGTGGATTTTTCACACCTCTGAGCGACATAGTTATACTGAAGTAAGTGTGTAGTGTAGACCTGGCCAGAGTGTCACAGCTAAATACAAGGAGGAACAGATGGTTTAGCATCAGTAGTTAACACATATATCAAGGGACCATTCAAGATAAGTGGTCTGTTAACACTCCTCCAGTCATAGGGCAGAAAGCTTGTGGGAGTGGGGAAAGCAGCTGGCGGGGGTGTGTGGGGGTGGGGAGGGTAGCGTTGTTAGTGGGTTATAGACCGTTGTAATAAGCCATAAATCCAGTTTCTCTATTCAGTCCATGATTTTTAGTGTCTAGCAAAGTTATGCATTTAAGCTCCCAGTGTTAACTTACTTAACTAAACAATCTGTTCCATTTTGTATTTAGCTGTGACACTTTTAAGTAAGTTTCCCAGTCCTGAAGAAGATCTCTCTGAGTTCAAAAGCTTGTCTCTCTCTCACCAACAGAAGGTGGTCCAATAAAAAATATTACATCACCCATCTTGTATATTACATCACCCACGGGGGGGAGGGATAGCTCAGTGGTTTGAGTATTGGCCTGCTAAACCCAGGGTTGTGAGTTCAATCCTTGAGGGGGCCATTTAGGGATTTGGGGCAAAAATTGGGGATTGGCCCTGCTTTGAGCAGGGGGTTGGACTAGATGACCTCATAAGGTCCCTTCCAACCCTGATATTCTATGATCTTGTCTCTCTATTACCAACATGTAATTCAAGAGAAGCCTCTTCTCTGCATACTAGTTGTCCCAAGAAGCAGTTATTTATGGTACTGAGAAATTGCTTATCCCAGTATTTTGCATTTACTATCACTGTTCTACTTTTGAGGCTGCTATTACTCTCCCAACTAGTGTATTTTATTGTAAGACCTGGTGTTTCTGCCTAGAGCAGTTCTACTTCATGATATTCTACTCAGAAATTTTATTTTGTTAGTCCGTGATATCTGTTATCTTTAGTGCTATTCCCTTGCCTATCGTTTTTATAGTGAATAGGAATTCTGCTATCCCTTTGATAATCGCATATGCCTCATGTTTCTGAAATGTCAGCTACTTGTAGGTCTTCCCAATGTCAGACACTCCAGCTCTCTCATTTTTGCTCTTACAGTGGTAATTAGTATATGTGTTTATGTGACTATTTTTTTTAAATGACGTGCCCACTCTCATGTTTTTGCTGACACTCAATAACTGTCAGAGTTCTCTTTCTTGCCTTGCTTCTGCCTTTCCCATATGCAGCTGTAACTGTCTGTTTTATCCCCAGTGCAGGCTAGATGTACGTGTTTGGCTATCTATAGCAGAATTCATTAGGTGAAATCTTGGCCCCACTGAAGTCAATCGGCATTTTGCCATTAACTCCACTGCTGCCAGGATTTCACTAATTGACCTCAGCATTTGCCATCTTTCCCCCAGTGGCGAGTTTAAGTAATGTCTGCAAATCTTCTTTATTTTTGTTGCATATGTGTCCACCATCTTCCTGTTTCTCTTTGTTCTGGAATGCAGATCTACTTGTATAATTTTGGTTCCTGGGTAAAAAGCTACTTGGAATGGTTGCTCTATTTCTTGCTAGTCTCTAGTATCCAGATTTTTACCATTGCCGATTGTTAAATATTGGTATTTTTCCCATGTGGTTCCATTCTGGTGGAATTATCTGCCTCCTAAAATAAACATTGGTGATTCATTATTAGTCATTGTTCACTTAAACTCTTGAAAACTTTAAATCTGTTTTTCTAGGTACTATCTTAACTCCTTTTATTTTTCTCCATTGAGATTTAAGTACAACTTTCTTTAGAAATCATAAAGATAATCATAAAGAAACAAAAAAAAGCAAAAGCCTTATTTAAATTAAACCCTTTTAATCCACAATGAGTTCTAACTTCCCCAAAAGGATCTCCCAGATTTACTAAACATAACCCCTTCCTTGTACACATCACTTATACTATGCATGAAACAGCTCTCTTCCTAATAATGTAAATTAAGATTACAGAATTATAGACTTCAAATCTTGCATATCGAATATGGACATGTATCACAAACACAGGGTTCCCCTGAAGTCTCTCTACGTGCTTTGTGGTCTGATACTCTTGTGTTCAGTAAGCTCCTTGAACTGAGGAATCTATTTTTCAGATGGAGATGCTACTGCTATCGGTCTAGATACCTTAGGTACTTACATATCCACTGTTACCATGGTATCTGAGCACCTCACATTCTTTAATGCAATTACCCTCACAATATACCTCTCAGGTAGGAAAGAGTTTCTATCCCCGTTTTATAGATAGGGAAACTGAGGCACAGAGAGGCTCATTTGAAATCAGTAGGAGTTAGCCACCTAAAAAGCTTTTGAGGACCTGGGCTTTGGCTTACACAGGAGGTCTGTAGCAGAGCAAAGACCTGAACCCAGACCTTCCAAGTGCTAGGCCTGCACCCTAAACCACTGGACCAGCGTGCATCTCTATTGTTACTCATTGCCATAACCTTATTTATTACTTCTTTGAATCTTTCTGTATTTTTAGGCTGTGGCAGAGGAAGGCGTAAGTGTTCTTGTTCATTGCTCAGATGGCTGGGACAGAACAGCTCAGGTTTGCTCTGTAGCAAGCCTTCTATTAGATCCATTTTACAGAACTATGAAGGGATTTATGGTAAGCAAGCCTATTTAAAAGAGGACATAAATGTTCTTTGACATCATGTGCACAGTATTAACACTAATGTTCTTTGTGCGTGTAGAGAAAATAACCTTTTCCTTAAAAATGTCTTTTTTTCTTAAGTAGAAAGTTTTTAAAAAACCAAAGTGATTCAAATTATCAAAGCCAAATTATCCAAATTAACATCAAACATTTGGTTCCATCAAGTGCAGTCTGTCTTTGTTTTTTGAACCATGACAAAGAAACTGTCTTGTTGCCCAAAACATTGTTTTGCGGGCATCAGTTTACATTTAGGATAAAATTTTCAAAGATGGGCACTGAAGTTTTGACTATAAAAATTGGGCGCAAACCAGGGGGTTCGGTTTGGGGCAACCATGTTTGAAATCTGTTCCTTTTCAACAAGGGGCTCGATGTACAAATTGGCTCTGGCAGTGTATGCACGAATGTTTACCAACCTTATGGTCATTCCTGCAAAGATAGGTTTGCAAGGCTTGTTGAATTTAATAAAAAATGATAGGCGGTCATTCTGAATCAAGCTTTGTTGAAATACAGCAGTGCTCATTTCCATCATTCTTTTGCTTGCTCTAAAAATTAATCTTGATTCCATTACATGACACTTAAGTGCACTTTTCTCATTTTAGGTATTAATTGAAAAAGATTGGGTTTCCTTTGGGCACAAATTTAATCACAGGTAAGGGTACTCTGGGGTACACTTTTTTCATAAAGGAGGGTCAGCTCTCTGCTGATGTCATTTTAATTTTATTTTCAAATGGCAATGAGAAAGTAAACTAACATGATGCCTTCAAGTTATTCCTCATAACTTTTTTTCATTATTTATTATAGACCGTTGGAAAATAAAATAGAAATATTATTTTCTTACCATTCTTTCCCCATTGTTTACTATTGAGTATATTGGATGCTTGTCTTGTGCTTACTTTTACCATTGAAGCATTCTTTTTGGAGAGAAATTTCTACTGAAGTCAATGAGAGTTCTGCCATTGACTTCAATAGGAGGCAGGATTTCACTCATGCAGAATTAAGGCCCAGATCAGGAAAGCATGCCTACTCAGGACAGCACTTAACTTTAGGCATGTGCTTAAGTGCAGTTGTTATCAAGGATCTGTGATCTGAGACCTACTCAGTCTATAGGCAAATATTCTGTCAAATTAAAACAAAACATATTTCAAATAAAGGGAATATAAAATGTACTGATTTTACAAGTTGTTTTATGCCTCCAAATATCATAAGAATGGCCACACTGGGTCAAACGTATGGTCCATCTAGCCCAGTATCCTGTCTTCCAATGGTGGCCAATGCCAGGTGCTTCAGAGGGAATGAACAGAACAGGTAATCATGAAGTGATCCATCTCTTGTTGTCCACTCCCAGCTGCTGGCAGTCACATGCTAAAGATACCCAGGGCATGGGGTTTCATCAATGACCATCTTGGCTAATAGCCATTGATGGACCTATCCTCCATTAACTTATCTAATTCTTTTTTGAACCCTGTTATAGTTTTTCCCTTCACAATATTCCCCCGGCAATGAGTCCACAGGTTGACTGTGCGTTGTGTGAAGTATTTTCTTTTGTGTGCTTTAAACCGGCTGCCTATTAATTTCATTGAGTGACCCCTGGTTCTTGTGTTATGTGAAGGTGCAAATAACACTTCCTTATTCACTTTCTCCACACCATTCATAATTTTATAGATCTATATCAAATCCCCCCTTAGTTGTCTCTTTTCCAAGATGAAAAGTCCCAGTCCTTTTAATCTCTCCTCATAAGGAAGCTGTTCCATACCCTTAATCATTTTTGTTGTCTTCCAATTCTTATCCATCCATCCATCCATCCATCCACTAATGGTTCCTAACATTTTGGTAGCTTTTGTGACTGCCGCTGCACATTGAGCAGATGTTTTCAGAGAACTATCCACAATGACTCCAAGATCTTTCTTCAGTGGTAACAACTAATTTAGATCCAATCATTTTGTATGTATAGTTGGGATTATGTTTTCCAATGTGTATTACTTTAACATTTATCAATATTGAATTTCATCTGCCATTTTGTTGCCCAGTCACTCAGTTTTGTGGGATCCTTTTGTAACTCTTCGTTAACCCCAAAGCAGACTGCTATCTTGAATCATTTTGGATCACCTACAGATTTTGTCACCTCACTGTTTACCCCTTTTGCCAGATCATTTATGAATATGTTGAACAGCACATCTCCCAGTACAGATCCCTGGCAGATACCACTATTTTCTGCTTTCCATTGTGAAAACTGACCACTAATTCTTACCCTTTGTTTCCTATCTTTTAACCAGTTACTGATCCTTGAGAGGACCTTCCTTCTTATCTCATGACTGCTTACTTTGCTTTAGAGCCTTTTGGTGTAGGATCTTGTCAAAGGCTTTCTAAAGTCCAAGTACACTATATTTGCTGGATCACCCTTGTCCACATGTTGCTTGATCTTGCTCAAAGAATTCTAATAGATTGATGAGGCATGATTTCCCTTTACAAAAGCCATGTTGACTCTTCCCCAACAAATCGTGTTCATCTATGTGTGTGATAATTTTATTCTTTACTATAGTTTCGACCAGCTTGCCTGGTACTGAAGTTGGGCTTACCAGCCTGTAATTACCAGGATCATCTATGGAGCCTTTTTTTAAAATTGGCGTCACATTAGCTGTCTTCCAGTCATCTGGCACAGAAGCTCATTTAAGTGATAGGTTACATACCACACTTAGTAGTTTGGAATTTCATATTTGAGTTCCTACATACCATCTGGTTCTGGTGTCTTATTACTGTTTAGTTTATCAGTTTTTTCCAAAACCTCCTCTATTGACACCTCAATCTGGGACAATTCCTCAGACTTGTCACCTACAAAGAATGGCTTAGGTGTGGGAATCTCCCTCACATCAGCTGCAGTGAAGACCGATGCAAAGAATTCATTTAACTTCTCTGCAATGGCTTTTTCTTTCTGGAGTGCTCCTTTAGCATTTTGATCATCCAGTGGCCCCACAGATTATTTGGTAGCCTTCTTGCTCCTCGTGTACTTAAAATTTTGTTTGCTGTTAGGTTTTGAGTCTTTTGCTAGTTGCTCTTCAAATTCTTTTTTGGCCCGCCTAATTATACTTTTTTACTTGACTTGCTAGAGTTTATGCTCCTTTCTATTTTCCTCAGTAGGATTTAACTTTCAATTTTTAAAGGATGCCTTTTGGCCCCTAACAGATTCTTTTACTTTGTTGTATAGCCATGGTGGCACTTTTTTGGTCCTTTTACTATGTTTTTTTAATTTGGGGTATCCATTTAATTTGAGCCTCTATTATGGTGTTTTTAAAAGGTTTCCATGAAGCTTGCAGGCATTTCACTTTTAGGACTATACCTTTTAATTTCTGTTTAACTAGCTTCCTCATTTTTGAGTAGTTCCCCTTTCTGAAATTTAAATGCTGCTGTGGTGAGCTTCTTTGGTGTTTCCTTCCACCTCTCCATCCCTCACAAGGATGTTAAATTTAGTTATATTATGATCATTATTACCAAGTGGTTCAGCTATATTCATCTCTTGGATCAGATCCTGTGCTCCACTTCAGATTAAATCAAAGAACTACCTCTCCCCTTGTGCATTCTAGCTGCTCCAAGAAGCAGTCATGTATGGTGTCTAGAAACTTTATCTCTGCATCCCATCTGAGGTGACACCTATTCAGTCAATATGAGGACAGTTGAAATCCCCCATTATTATTGAGTTTTCTATTTTTATAGTCTCTCTAATTTCCCAGAGCATTTCACAGTCACCACCACGATCCTAGTCAGATGGTTGGTAATATATTCCTACTGCTGTACTCTTATTATTCAATCATGAAATTTCTATCCATAGAGATTCTGTGGTACAGTTTGATTCATTTAAGGTTTTTTTACGGTATTTGACTCTATGCTTTCTTTTATATCTAGGGCCACTTCCCCACCTACTCTGACCCACTCTGTCATTCCTATATATTTGGTACCCTGATATCACTGTGTCCTATTGATTATCATCATTCCGTCAAGTTTCTGTGTTGCCTGTTATATCAATATCCTCATTTAATACCAGGCACTTAAGTTTACCCATCTTAGTATTTAGACTTCTAGCATGTGTCTAGCACTTATACAATTTGTCACTTTTTAGTTGTTTGCCATTATGTGATACAATTGAATGGGACTCTTTTTCATTTGACTGTTTCTCTTCAGTTCCTACCTGTGCTTTATCAACTACTATCTTCTCCTCCTTGCTAGAATAGAGAGAATCCCCATTAATAGATCCTTTCGTAGGGATGTCTCTGTCCAAACCATGTGCTCCTACATACCTGTCGGCTTCCCCCCAGCCCTTGTTTAAAAATTCCTCTACAATCATTTTAAATGTACATGTCAGCAATCTGGTTCCATTTTGGTTTATCTGGAGTCCATCCTTCCTGCATTGGGTCCTCCTTTCCTATTCTATAGGCAAATATTCCATCAAATTAAAACAAAAGATACTTCAAGTAAAGGAAATATAAAACAATTGTACTGATTTGACAAGTTGTATTATGCATCCAAATCTCAACTGTCTTTTTTTGCTAATTAAACAATTTGCAGGCTTTTTGTACATAATGTGGTCATATGTCTACAGTTCCCTGCTTTTGTGGGTTAAGTCAAGTCCTTAGAAAAACATTCAAAGCGCAAAAGTTATGCTGCAGAGTCATTGTCATATTACTTGATTTTTCTATAGGCTGAGCAACAGTGACAGTTATTAAATAACATTCAATAATTTGAAGCAGTTTTTACTGGGATAAAGTTCTTATAAGATTCCAGCGGGAGTTTCAGTGGTTAAAATGACATTCTATGACATATTTAATAATAAATTCTACAAGATATTGTAGGCATGCCATCATCATTGATAACTGTGATCTCCTTATGATACTGCTATACCTCTTTGAGGCACTTAAGTAATGGCAGGTTTAGAATAAATTATTTTTATGATTTCCTACTCCATTGGCCTATATATATTATATATACAGAATAAACAACTAAAGACACTTCCTCTTTTACAGGTCAAGGTCAGACATACAGCATATTGTCTCAGCTGTATGCATTACATATTTTCAGTCCCCTCTTAATTGAGGTAATCCAGTGTGAACACTGCCAATAAACCTAATTCTATATAGAAAAGCGGTTCAACGCACACCTGCTAACACAACAGAATGTTGCTGTGCCCCAGGATGCTCTCCCCAAGGAATTCCACCAACAGAGGGCAGCCTTAAACTATGATGGAGAGGGGGGGGCACCATAAAAGTCTCTCAGTAAAGGTTGTCCTGGAGATGTGCTAATTAATAGTACATAGACTATGGGTGTTCATGGAAGTGAGAGCCTTGCAGCGCACACTAGTGCCAGGTATAAACAGCAGGGGACTCTGGAAGTTTCCCCACAGAGCTTCTCC
Source organism: Macrochelys suwanniensis (assembly GCA_033296515.1). Classification (NCBI taxonomy): domain Eukaryota; kingdom Metazoa; phylum Chordata; order Testudines; family Chelydridae; genus Macrochelys; species Macrochelys suwanniensis. The sequence continues at coordinate 84,713,451 of CM065779.1, forward strand.
TGTGTGCTCTGTTCCTGACTGGCAAGCACAGCACTCCTGTTCTGTGAACAGAGATTTCCAAACCTGCCTGATTTTGTGATGTGACTAAAAATTCACCATGAAACCCATGACTCAACTCTCTCACAAAGCATTTTTTTTCAACCATCTAGTGCTCTGGTTTTCATAAAGGATTCTTATTGGATTTCAGGTTATAATGGTAATATCTTGCATTATTTTAGGTATGGCAATTTAGATGGAGATCCAAAAGAGATATCCCCAGTTATTGATCAGTTCATCGAGTGTGTTTGGCAGCTAATGGAACAGTTTCCCTGTGCCTTTGAGTTCAATGAAAGATTCTTGATCCACATACAACATCATATCTATTCCTGCCAGTTTGGTAACTTCCTGTGTAACACCCAGAAGGAGAGACGAGAGCTGAAGTATGATTTTCTGTTCTTTAAATACATAAGTATATGTGGGTTTGGCAGATTTTGTGTGTATTAAAGATTAAAATATCTATATAAATTTGCATGCCACAAAGTGAAGCAATGTACAGTTCTTGCCTGCCTTTATCTGGCAAGATAATTTAACAAAAAAAAAGTTGAGCTTCTGTAGTGTGCAGTGCTGTGTATATAATCTGTAGGTGTGGAAGGGATGTAGGGCCTCACCCGAGCCTTGGCATACCCCTCAGTGTGATTGTTCCCATCCCAGAGTTATGTATGTATGAGAAATCCATTTCCCCTCCTAGGGTTGAATCTTCAAGTTTCCCCAGAGCCAGATTCCTCTCTCTCCCATCCACTCCTTTTACCAGTGGTGACACCCTGGTTACCCTGGTCAGGGGAGACAGTGAACTGACCTCCTGCGCTGTTAGTTTTGTACTTTCTGATTGTACTGGAGTTCTTGTGTTCATCGCATACTCATCCCACCTACTGTCCAGCAGTACAAATTTCCTGGTTTCTTGTCCACTAACCCCATTTTAAGATCATGTGGATGGACGTCATAGAACTGATCCAACCTACTCAGTGCACACAAATCATCTAGTAGTGGCTCCCCCGGTTGCAGATGTACTCTCCCTTCTGGGTTGACACTTCCATATAAGTCATCTGACTGTGCTTTTGCAGCCCCAGAAATCTTTTCCTATAAGCCTCAGGAGTCAGTTCAGGTTGAAGGATCGAGGCTTTTAAAAATTGTTCATAGTCCACAGAATCTGTCCCTAAATTTGAATGTTTGCTTCTATGCCTCTTACTCCTAGTAAGGGGTGTTATAGACCAGAATGTAAGCAGTCATACCTAGTGGTCAGAGCACTCAGGAACCATAGGTCAGAGACAGAGTCAATAATCAAGCCCCTGGTCAGAGCAGGGACTTGGAGCAAGGCAGGAGTGCAAGAACTAGGAGCAGGACAGGAAGGCAGGAATCAGGAAAGAAGGCAGAATCCAATGTAGCATCCAGCCAAGGATTCCTATAGTTGCTCAGACAACTTCCTGTGTCTCCTTCTGGCTTAAATAGCGAGTCTGAGCCACGCAAAGAGGCTGGACATCTCCTCCAATTGGGAACCTTGTGGGCAGTGCCTATGGTGAGTAGGGTCCACCAGCCCACACTCCCTGCTGGTATCAGCAAGCTGCCATGTGGTGGCTGTGGCCTGGAGACCCAGGTTCAAGACCTGTGATCCCTCCGAAGGGGGTCAGAAAGGGCTCACCCTCCTTCCTGGGCTTCAGAGCCCAAGCTCCAGGCTGAGCCACATCTACAGTGCTGCTTTTTAGCACCATAGGTCACACAGCACAGAACTGTTTCAAATTGTATCTTCACAAACTGCTGATCCCTAGAACCTGCAGTGATCCACCCACAGAAAGAAATAGAACTTGGCATAACTCCTGTAGCCTGTAAGGGAATGGTGCCCCACTGGTAACTGGCCATTCCTCCTGTAAAGGCAGAGTTGCCACTATCTGTTACAGTGCTACTATGACTGATCAGCAATCTGGTGCCAACTTGAAATGTCAGCACACTTGCGTGTGGCTGAAATTCACCCATGGTGTGGAGAACCAGTGGAAGGTTCTCTGACCACTTACGGGCTGTGGGAGAAGGGTTAACCACTGAAGAAGTAGCCGCAGTGGAGTGCCTGACCCATTACATGCTGCAGGAAGGGTTTGTGTACCAGGCCCATGTAGGTCAGCAAGGCCATGAAGAGGGGTGGGCAGTGAGGAGGTGTGAGAATGGTCTGGGGATTCATGAATATACAGATTCACTGACCTCAACACAACACAGAACTGATACAAAGGATCCGTGGCTGCTGTTTCAACTCACAGAAGCCGCGAGCATGGGCCCTGAAACGGAGGCTGTGTTTTATTTACTCAACCCCCATACATTCCACGTCCAGTTACTCTGGCTTTTCAGAGGTGCATTGGATTTCACCTTTAAAGTCTAATGAAGGAAAATGGGCCTCTACATTCTACAGTTAAAATTTGTAAAATTTTCTTAAGAGGCTCTGTAGATGATTGTAGTGACTAGCAAAGAGCACTGAAGTGTCTTTCCTAGTCTCTAGCTATAGCTGCACCTCTGGAAAGTAGTTTGTTTTTTTCTTTCAAATCCTTTCTCAGAATTCAAGAACGAACATATTCGCTTTGGGCTCACTTGTGGAAGAATCGTGCAGATTACAGGAATCCTCTGTATAGAGAAGACCACAGTCAGACCCAGGGGACACTGCGCCCACAGACAGCTCCCTGCAATTTCTTGTACAAGTAGGTGACTTCACTTGTTGTTGCCACTGCACTGTGCATGTTACTAGTGGGGTGTATTAGAACAAAACTGCTCATCTCAGAACTTAATCTTATACTGTATATTTTATTCTAGTACATTGATAGATACAGTGGTAAATTCAGTGCCAGCTACAGTGAGTAAACTCCCTGCCTGCCAATACTCAGACAGGGCCTCTACACTGTGTCACAGCATTGGATTAGCTACAAAAGAAGCTTGTGACTAAGACTGCATTGATAGTTGTGTGTACTTATAACATGCATAGGCACTTGTTCCACTGGGAGATGGCTCTTTGAACTCTATTCTAGTCTGTGGGTACTAGATTTCTGCCATATCAGATTTTGTGATGAATCTTTGATTCCCTGGGTCAATCAGCATCACAGGTGAAACAAGTGGTTTCAGAAAGATCGTAGGATCGCACTCACACTTATTAAAACAAGTACTTAGTAAAATAAGCAAATAAAATACTCTGTCCAATGTTGCTGCTAAATTCTAGGTAACACTGGGAGGGTAACTTAGGCCACACATATTTTTTAGGTGTTTACAATTTTCTATAGAGTCTAATACCATCCAAAATGTTCCTATTTTTTTCCAAATAACCATTTATTTTGCTGCTAATACAAGAGAAGTGAAAGTGATTAGAAAATATTATAAGTACAACTGAATAGTTATTTTCATATTCCAAGCTAAGGGATATGTTAAAATGGAAACAAACAACTGAAATGATTAAAAATTAATTAATGTTAGTATTCTTTCATGTTTAACACTCTAGGTCACATTTGTAACCCAGATTTAAAAAAACAGGTTAACTAAAAACTCTAATTGTAATCTGACAGTGTCCCTTTAGGTACAAAGATATTTGCAAAAGAGATTTACAAAATATGGGCCTGATACTGCAGACACTTACTGAGTAATCCTATTGACTTTAATCAGACTACTTTGAATAAGGGTTTGCAGGATTGGGCCTTTTGTGTTAATGAATATAGGGTCTTGGGGGGACATTACTAAATTGACATAGGTTGTTTGGCAAAGAAAAAAAGAAACCACTTAATACTAGGTAAAAATCTCCTAGAACTAGGGTGACCAGATGTCCCAATTTTATAGGGACAGTCCCGATTTTGGGGGCTTTTTCTTATATAGGCACCTATTCCCTCCCACCCCCATCCCAATTTTTTACACTTGCCCTCTGGTCACCCTACCTAGAACAGCTCTGCCAGCCCTTTGACTAGACAGCTGAATTCTTAATTCAAGTCTGTTACTTAATCTGTGTGCTGAGCTACTTACGTAGACAGTCATGTGCAGGCAACATGTTACCAGAGAATTAGAAAATAGAGGAGGAGTGATATTACACAATTATCCAAACATACTTTATGGCATACACCCTCATCCGAGCTGACTTTTCATTTGCAGGCTAACAGGAACAGTTATTTAACTGAGAACAATGTCAACAAATCACACAAGAGCACGCAGATGGGTGCATGGCTAAGGAGCAAATACACAGAAACTGACTTGTAAAACCCCATGCTGCTTCCAAGTTCCCAAGGGCTTCTTTTTTAGCATGGGTTATTATTTTGCAGGTCTCTTACTTTAAATTAATTGCAGTGCAGTCTACAACTTGGTATCACTAACCTGCAAAGATTTCATAGAATCAGTTGTTAAGGTCTCTTTTCAGGAATGTACTTTAGCATATACTTAAATCCATCCGTATTCAGCATGTTCTAAGCTCTGCCTCTCAAAGGGAGTTAAGTGCCTAAATCTGGGTTGAAGGAAAATGCCTACCTCCTTTGGGATTCACAGCCATAAACACACGCCTGGAGTTGACACCTAAGCCAGTTTTTGAAAATGCTACACCAGGAGTCCCCCTTATAAACTTTAGTCCAGTAGTTAGGGTACTCACCCTGGATGTGGGAGACCCCAGTTCAATTCTACCCTCTGCCTGATGTGGAGAAGGGATTTGAAGCTGGGTTTCCCCCCCGTCCCACAAGAGTGCCCTAATCGCTAGGCTATGGGGTTATCTGGTTGGGTCTCTTGCAATCTCTCCTATTGGAGCTGTTCCATTGTGTGTAAATAATTAATATGGGAGGAAGAGACTCAAGTTCAGCTCACGCTTCCACATGAGGCAGGGGGGAAGGGGATTGAACCCAGATCTCTCACATCCCAGGTGAATGCGCTAACCACTAGACTAAATGTTATAAAGGGGGTGGGGGAGTGGGTGCAGGCACCACCCCTTCCGTCTCTTCCTCTGTGCATTTTGTGTGGGTTTGGAGGTTAGAGAACACTTACTGGATCAGGCCCCGCAGGCGAGAGCGGCAGGGCAGGACCCCCAGTGGGGTTTAGGGATGAGATAGACTCCTGGTGCCCAGACTGAGATAACTGTGCATATGTTCACTGGCAGAAACTGAGATACCTAGAGGACTTCAACAGTGGAAATTTAGATGCCTGTAGGGTTAGGCAGCAGCTGTGTGGGGGTTTTGAGGATTTCAGTGATGCCTAAATATTGGACTTAGGCACCTAAAGTGGCTGTTAGTCAACCAAGTGCTTTTGTGGAACTAGCCCTAAATGCTTTCCTGAATCAATCTGGGACCTAATCCTGAAAGTTGTAGCGTATCTGAGCAGAACCAGCAGCTGTCATTCGCTTCATTGAGAGTGGTAGCACTCAGCACCTCGCCGGATCAAGCCCTATGATTGTACATTGAGAACCTGAGAAGAAATCATCATAATAAAATACTGTTTTACCCATGTGAACACGAGACATCTCTGTGCCAATGTGTAATTTTGTCTTTTAACATTAGGGTTAAATTTAGAGCAAGTGTAAATGGGTACAACTCCGTTGATTTCAGTGGAGTCATGCGTATCTACACCAAGTACCCAAAAGGCACTTTTTCAGCCAGGCCAACAAAACACAAACTCATCCTTGAGACATTTTGTTGGCTCTTGCTGTTAAACATTTTTGTTAAATGTGAATTTTTAAGTAACATTTCACACCATAACTTTTAGATGACTCTTCTGATTTTTACCCAACTTTCCAGAATAAAACTATGCTCAGATGAGCTGTGGCATACAAAACTTCAGGAGGATCAGTTGTTTTTGTGGAAAACTGGAGAGGGGCTAAAATAGGACTGGCTTCAACCTTAATTTTGATGCAGCTACTACTGCTCTATAGTATATTTAAATAGAGGGTATAGAACAAATAAAAAATACAACGTACGTCATTGTTCTTCTTAGCAAAGGTGTGTATTTATTTTGACAGAATATGCATTTTGTTTACAGTAAATACCTTTAATAAGTTAAAAAGTTGTTTTTATAAGAATTACTATCAATCAGAACTCCAGACAGATTAGATCAAAGCTGTGGTCTAAATCAAATGTAGCCAGATGTTTCCTAAAATTGTATATAACTGATTTATGCCAGTATTAGTCTATAAATTTAGTCTTATGCCTCTTTTTCATTGTCAGTTATACGATTGAAAATAGTAAAACATGATCTTGTGGTAGTACATCTGTTTTTCAATTAACATCATTCAGTACAGTGCTTACGTATGTTTAAGACTGTGTACTCCTGCATACCGCCTTCATTTAACACTTCTGAGAGTCCCTTCTATCAATTCCAGGTTCTGGAGTGGTATGTATACCCGCTTTGAAAAGGGGATGCATCCCCGGCAGTCAGTTACCGATTACCTGATGGCAGTGAAAGAAGAAACTCAGCAGTTAGAGGAAGAGCTGGAGGTCTTAGAACAGGTAATAGGCACTTGATCTGATTTCCCAGACTTCATATTCTCTAAATAAGGCTAGTTACTGGGGAAGTCTTTGATGAATTTCAGCTGAATGGGTAGTTTTTGTTCACCTTTCTACAGGACATGTGCAATTGAGGTCAGGCATATATAATACCAAGCTGGCAAGAATAATCCATACATTTATACTGTTATTACTTAAAAAGTGGTGGCACCTACCATCTGCTGTGTGCTTTTCAAACACAGAGGGAGTTTCTGGGACTGAACTCAATGGGAATTTTTTGCCTTTGACATCTATAGGAGCCAGGATTGGGTTTTTTTGGCAGGGGAGGGTGAAATTTTGCCCTTGTACCAGCACAAAACACACACATTCCCACAGAAGTTAATTTTTCTTGGTCCTATATGGCCTAAAGGCTGACATGATTAAAGGTCTGTGTAACCCCACTGTAGCTCAGGGAAGAATTCAGATTGTCAAATAAATAGTTGCAAAGGGTGTATGTCAGATTTTGACCGTAAGTATTTACATTGTGCCCATCACCAAGGTACGCAAGAGCAGAATTGGGCCCAAAACTCATGTATGTGTGTGTGTAATATATAAACTATATTGTTTCTCTTTCAGAGATTGGCAGATCTCAAAAAAGTGCAGTCAAACAACAGAAAAGAAAACTCTAAGCAACAAGACCAAAACACACATTTAGGGCTTTCTGCCTCTAACAACAGCATAGCTAACACACCCCAGGATTACATTAACAATGTGAAATCATTCCCATCCCGGAGCCCTTCACAAGGAGACGAAGAAGACTCAGCCCTGATTCTGACCCAGGACAACCTGAAAAGCTCTGATCCTGACCTCTCAGCCAACAGTGATCAGGAGTCAGGTGTGGAAGATTTGAGCTGCAGGTCCCCAAGCGGTGGTGGTTGCCTGCCTAGTGAAGACAGTGGCAAAGATTCTGATGAAGCGGTGTTTCTCACTGTCTGAAATTACATCTGTTCATCAGATGAAGAACGGGGACTGTCGAACATTTAAAAAAAAATTCCAAAGAAAAGGAGCTGTGCAATTGTGTATGTAAAGGTCTGGGCAGAACAAGCACTTATTAACTGTAATGAGACACAATGTTAAAGAAAGGTAATCTCTGCTATTATGAACATTTATGTAAGCCCCTTGTGGTTGCTTCTTTTAACCTTATCAGAGCCATACAGAATTATTCATTTATTTTTGCTTTCCAAATGTTATTTTTATATTTCCATATTTATGCCTACTGTACATAACTGTGTTTTTGTTGAGTATTTTTGCCTTGAAGGTAGCTGTGTACATTGTGGAAATATTGGGTTTGTTTCTTAAAATTTTCAAATTTAACAATTTTGTGAAAATGTTTCTATTAAAATCCTTTCAGCAAAGTAAAAGTAGAAATGAAGAAAGCAAATGAACAGGATTACTTGGGTGCGTAAATGGGACCCTGACCCTCCAGTTGGATCTGTGTCGGTGGGTCTTTTGAGTAAAACTGGAAGAATATAAAAATAAACGCACAAACATTTTGGTAAACCATGACTTTGCACTGAATGACAGGCATCAGAGTTTACTTTATTTATTATTTGTATTACTATAGCACCTAGGAGTCCAAGTCATGGAGCAGTACCCAACTGTTCTAGGCATTATGTAAACCTAAAACAAAGACAGTCTCCGCCCAAGGGGCTTACAATCTAAGTAACCAATAGTTTTGTTGTTTTTCTAGCCTTTACATAGTATTATTTCTATAATCATTCCGAAACACACCAAAAAAGGGCAGATTTTAAAGACCACAGGTAAAATTTTCAAAAGCGCCTTTCAATGAGACTTAAGGTAAAATTTCCAAAAGCACCTAAGGGCCTAAAGTTACTTTTTAAACTGTTACCCCAAAACTGAAGTTAAAGGGATACTTTCAGTAGACTAGGCCCAGAAATTAGATATTGCAAAAAATATTTTCTCAAATCCTAACACTGATAGAAATATCTTTTAAAATAAATTTAAATGAAGACATTTTCATCTGAATGTAAACGTTCTCTTTCTTTATTTGCCAACCCAAATATGGTTGAATATTGCTAGGATGTAAAAACCCATATGTGAAACTGACTAGAAATAAGTAATTTATTTTCATTGAGTGATGTGGGGAAAAAACAACAAAATATGCTGTTTAAAATGATTTTTTAAAACATCTATCCATTTTAATAACTTAAGATCTTATTAGTAACAAAGGTCTGGAAATATGCAATTTAAAAAAATTAAAACTCTGAAGTAGAAGCCTGTAAAATACTAACATTTTGGATTCTCTTGTTTATACTACATTACTTTACTTTGTCTTTTATTTTATGTGCCAGCATTTACAATTGAACTATTTAAAAATCTAATGTATTGGTCCTCTTTCCTTATCTTCTTGAAGTCCCTTTGGACTTGAGCTGTAGTTGAACATAAAATGGTAAAGGTGCAAGTTTGTTTTAGTTATATTTCTTGTTAATCTTTCAAGAACAGGTTTTACAGGCAGAGTTTGCATAGTCAGATGCCATCTATTATGTTGATTTTTAAAAATAAATTTCTAGTAATTTAGTCCACTTTTGTAGGAAAGTTTTCATTCTGATAAGAAGCCTTGTGTGTAAAAAGAACAGCTAGCCTCCAGCCTCATAGGAGAGCTGCCATTATTGGATAAAAGAGTTAGTTGCTGTTAGCAAGCCTTATTTTAGCATTAAATTGAATGACCAGATCCTCAACTTGAACAAATCCTTGTAGCTCAGTTGAAGTAAATGGAGCTATGACAATTTATACTGTGCTAGACTCTGGCCCTATATATTTTAAAATGTTTATGCATTTTTAATAAATGAAAGTCCTGATTTTAATTGTACTTGAAAAAGTGTATTTCATATTTTGAACATAGGCTGTAAAGTTTATGATGTTAAAGGAGATCTTGAATGGGTTTTCTTGAAGAAATATACACACACAATCAAGATGGCAATGAGAACAAGTGATGCAAATACATTCTACTTTGAAGTACAAAATAGTTTTCAGAGATTCTGGCAATATTGTTGCACATTAAAATGTAACATTGTAGATGATGGTGTTACTCTGTGCTGTTAGACATATCTAGAAATAGATGCAAAACTTAAGTATGTTATATATGCAAAATGGAAGCACTAGCTTCATGTAGCTTGTGAAATTATTGTAATGATCCTTATAAGTAAAACATGACTGTTTTAAACACCCATCTTTATAGAGCAGGTCCCACTTGTATGTCTTACAGTGCTTGGAACTTTGGTGTAATCATTTTCATTGTAAATCTGTGTGTTGTACCATTATACTAGCCTGATGAAAAATACTTAAAAAAATAAACTGCAACTGTTGCATGTTGTTGAGTCACATTAATGCATTAAAGAGAAGCTTGCTGCTCACACAGCTTTGTAACATAATGCTTAGGAAATTCAAGAGGCATATCAATTGGAATGAGGTTTTTTTTCCATGTCCTCCTACCTCAGATAGTCATTATCTCCATTTTTGCAGAAGACAGACATGGCCACTATTATGAAATCTTCTTTTAGTCCCCCTAGAACTTTTGCATGACTACTCTGTAATTTGAGACACAAACACGAGTGTGATGGGAGGAAGAAATAAATTAAAATAACCATGTAATATAGGTTAACTGTTTATAGTGGCAGACGGTTCCAACAGTGAAATCCTGTTAAACTCAATGGGAATGAGGGCATTGATTTTATTGGGGCCAGGATTTCACCCATCTTTAATAATAATAATAATAATAATAAAAATCCCTAAAAGCTGGTATCATTGGCTGACTTTTTTTCCAAGCAGGATTTGGAGTGGGAATTTGAAGGGGTGGGTTGGTAATTTCACAGATTAATTCATTTCTACACACAGAGGATGCATGGAAGACAGCATGGAGATGGCCTGGGAGAAGCAGACAAAAAGAGGACTGATTGGGCATTAGTTGTGGAGCACACAATATGGTAAAAACAAGAGAGAGTTGGGAAAGGCTTTGAAGGTGAGGCAAAGAAATTTGAACTAGACGGCTCAAAACCAGACAGGCAATGAAGGTTTTTAAAATAATCAAGGAGAGGAATTATGTGGTCAGAGCCACCAGCAAGAAAAAGAATGCTAGAAGCCATATTTTCAGTGGATGGGGAGAGAAGGTAGAAAGCAATGCTGGTTCATGAGGCTGCAGATGAGGGTGCACTAGTCCAGATGGGCGATGAGGAGGGCCTTAGGTTCAGTGGTGTCGAGAGACAAGCACGCACGTCAGTTTGATAATGAGAAGGCAGGACTTGGCGTCTGTGTGGTACAAAGTACGGAGTTGAAAAAAGAACCCCCAATTACAGGCCTACATGACGAGGAAGAATGTGGTGCTAGCAGTGATTAGAGGCTTTGTCTTCACTCAAGTTAACTTGGGCTCTAATTTGGCTGTTGCCCTTAACCTGGCTCCTGTCCACAAAACCCTCAGCCAAGCATGATGTTGATTTACATCAGAGCAAGCTGGCTTGTCCTGGGGTACAGGCTAAAGCCTTTGAGCTATTTACATGTTGGTTAGTAACCTGCCAGTTTTTCCAGGCCCCATCATTCAAGTGCTTATAGCCCTGCACTACCTTCCCACAATTCACTGGGAAAGAATCATAGTGACTTGGCTTACTGCAGCACTAAGAACTATGGACTATGCCCACAGGAGTCCTGGCACTTTCCATGGGTGAGTGCAGTACTAATGTAGACCTAGTAACTTGGGTGTGGCTACTCACCCCTGGCTATCCTGGGTGCTGCTGACCTAGGCTGCCGTGAAGACATAACCAGAGATGGGGTATATATGACAAAAGATAAGCAGTTCAATTTTAAACTAAACTTGGCTAAGTTGCCAGCAGATCAGATGTCAGATCAACTAATGAATTTAGATCTTCTCCAAGCAGAGCTTCAGGTTTTTTTGTTTAAGATACAAAGGATGTACACTGGAGGAAAATCCAATGAGGCATTTGTTCATTCAGCAGTTATGAGGATGGAGCCCAGATAAGGTTTTTCTTTCTAGTAGCTGGCAGTATTTGTCACATTCATTTTCTCAACTTTCATCACCTGCTGAATGCACTGTAGTTTCCACAGACACATATAGAGGGCTATATGATGCATCTTAACTTCTCTAACAAAGTACAAAAGGTATAAATTGTCACCATGCTCTTGATCTTTAAAGGCAGGTCAGATGGGTCATTTTCAAGGGAGGTAACGAGAGCTGTGAAAGCCAATAATTTTGACCACTGATTAATACCATAGCACCAGCCAATTCTCAGCTGAAACTAGTTTCTGAAGGAAGCACTGGGAGTTGATGCTGTCCAGAGACTTAAGAGGGACAGAGTAATTCAATACAGAGGGCTGGGCATGTTGGCCCTGAGTATTTATTCCAGTGTCAGGCTGGCTTCCATTCACTGGTTGTGTGGGAGTAGCTTCCCAATGCCATTATCTCAGCATCAGCCACAGGGATACAAAACAGCTTGTCCAGCGCTGACTATTACAACTGATAGTAATAAAGAAACATGATAAATGGTTCCAATTTCACTGAGAGGTCCTGCAGTCAGCATACATGGTATCACATGGAGGGTAAAGGACTAGCAGATTGAGTAAAAAGCTTTATTCATAGAGTTTCACATATTTCAATGTACACTAGTCAGTCATGTACATATAAACAACTACCTTAAACTTTCTCCCGCAAGGTTTATAGTCAGGCTTACTTTTGAGCCTCAAGGGACATATTCCTAGGTCTTCAAAGGAAGCAGTAATGAAGACTATGGTAAGAAACCGTTGCTTGCCCTGACTGTTTCCAACCTGTATTTGGCCAAGGTCCAAAGTGGTACAGCTATAGGAGCATCTGAAGAGCAAAAAACCATGTGATTAATTCCAAACCTGTTTATAATATGGTTATGCAACTGACCCAGCTAGTAATTTACAATCTGCTTATATTTAATGAAGTCTGTTGCTCATACTGCTGGTGGATAGAGTTGAAATTTGATAGTTATTGACCCCACTTTAAAATAAAAGAATGTGAAACAGATTGGGAAGTACATGGCAGATGTTAAAATGGCCCCTTTCAAAAAAGTGTAATCCCAGTGGGAGATCTTGTCAGCCAGCTAGAGTTGTATACGAGATAATCCCAAAGGAATGTATTTGACTTTGCTGCAGGTGGAAGAAATCTTTTTAATATATAAAGTGTTATGACCCCAACACAGAGAATTCAGCTCTGTATTTCAGCTGTCAGTTAATCCAAAGGAGAAGGATAGAAATTTACATTAAATACAAAATATTTTACTGCTGAGATAGAAGTTAATATAAGCTAGTTACCATTACTGCAGCAAACAGAGAAATTAAATCAGTTACTGCAGTACAGAAGTAACCAACTAAAGTAGAGGAATACTGATGACAAATTAGATCCTCTGTTCCTATTTTGCAAATTACTGAACTGCATATTTACTGAACATCACCATTTTTCACTTGGTGTAACACATCTGTATGCACTTTGGCACGAAGTGTGAGGCTATGCAACGCAGGCTGTCAACAGGCATTAGTCTGTCTGTCTTCTGCAATATTACGTATTTCCTAAAGTTTCATTAGGCCTAGAACATGCAATATTATAGAAAACAGACTTTCCATAGGCCCACCAGCAGCCTCCATTCTCCAGCACTCTCAATGGGACAGCTATTTCAGAGTGGAGTTGCAGTAAATCTACTTAATGTACATGCACTACAAGGGAAGTGAAGAGGGAAATTGTGAGCTACTTATTGTTTTGAAAACCACACCCACATACTTTCATTAATCAGTGTGTAGAACATACTATGAGGGCTACAAGATAACTTAATATTTGGTGCAGGTGCAAAAAAAAAGTTTCAGGTTAGCCTGAAACAAAAATGTTTTGACATTATTGGCAAACTAATATCAAAAAGAGTATAGTGTCAATCCAAAACATTTAAGTTTAGATTGAGGGTTTTTAAAAATAAAATTGAGGGAAATTCCAAAATACTTTTCTTAAACAAAAGCTGTACCATTTAACTTTCAGAAATGGTGAAGTGAACTTTTTCAACATTTCTGATGGGTGCCCCATCCCAACTGAAATCAATCCAAATTCACCAATTGTTTTAGCTGATCAAATCTGCATTTTTCAGCAAAAAAAATATTTGAGGCATAACTTCTCCCAGCTGTACATTTTAATGTTCAAATGTTTTTTGAGGATTAAATTGTGCAAGTCATCTTAAGGGTAATGCTTTAATTGGTACAAGGAATATAATAATCATGTAGTCTCTTACTTGCCCAGCACCTCTCATCCTGTAAGATCTCTATCTGGATTACAAACGGAAACTATACCCAGGGATCACTTTGCCCACCACCATATTCAGCAGCTGTTTATAACGGCACACCACAGTACAGAGCACAGAGAATAAGTTTTCCTAAATAAAACTGCCGGGTAACTATAGTAATTTAAAAAGCACCCATCAAAGTAATTTAAGTAAAAAGAATATTACCCCATTTGAAATTTGGGCAGCATATATGGGTTAACATTCCTACACTTGTAAGAAGTGCTAATAGATACTTAAATCTGACTCTTTGTAGTCATTAAAGTTTACCTTAAGCCCCAAACCCCCAGCATTTCCAGGAACACAGTGGCTATATTAACACAATGCTGGCAGCATTCAATTCAGTACTGACTTGGAGGTTAGAGTGACACCTACTGGTATTTATTTATTTCTACTGGTAGGAAACCTTTAGAACTGACCTAGTCTGACCCTGTTTAGCTTGTCAGATTTAACGGGATTAAGTAGTGTAGCTGCAGACTCAAGATCATGAAAAAAGTTCTCTCTTTTCAGAAAGAGTCTAATGCATTTCCACCCTGCTTCTCTTCACCTTGTCAGAAGAGGTATGGGTGAGAGAGAGAACAAGATCAAGATTCCTGAAGAAAGTTACAAGTATGATAGAAATAAAACAGTGAATTGCAGTAACTAAATCTATCCCAAAATTCAGGATGTAGCAAATGTATCTATTTCTCTAGAATCTGTATTTTCACTTCATGACTCAATTCACTGGCAAGATAGACTAGGAAAAAAACCCAAACACAATTGTACTTAGGGCTGCATTTTTCACCTGTAGAACATTATGGGGCCTGTGTTTGTAATTTTGCTGTTCATGCATATCGAATATATATTCCCTCCCCTAAAAGGAAGCACACCTGACAGACAGGTCTAGTGATCAAAGGACAAAGATCCAGAAATCACCAGATAAGAGTTCTATTCATGGCCCTTAACATGACTCTCTGCAGAGACACTGAAATATACAGTTTCCTTGTATATTAAATCCAGATAACTACCACTTCACAAGGGACTCGAGAATTAAATTAATGCTTGTAAAGTGCTTTGAGTTCCTCAGATGAAAGACACTAAACACCACCAAAACTATGTAAAAAGGTGGCCTGATTTTTTTTTTATGTTGTGCAACAACAAATTCCTCTGGTTTTGCTTAAAATGAAAGATGATGTCTGGCTGAAAGCTCTGTAGCTAGTTACAGTGTGGGTGCCTTGTCACTTCAGAATGAAGAGTCGATTTGTACTCTTAGTATAATAGATATTATATCAGCAGTCTGTAAATATACTATTTTTCCAAAGCATCCGTTCCTTAAACTGACTCTACTTATCCAACGGGATGCAGGCAATGTTTAGTTTGATACTATTTGAAATAAAAATAAACTGGCATTGAACATTTTTGGCATCAAGGAAGGGAAGTCTGATATTTCACTGACAATTATAAAAAGCATTACCAATCTCCTCCCCACAAAGTTCACCGTCCTCAAGAGTCTTCATAAAATAACCCAAGCAAATGTTTCAAATTCAAAATACAAAAGATATGAATTATGTTTTATAAAATGTACAAAGCTAGCCAAAGTTACACGTTTAGATATTTAATCTCTAAAGAATGGCAGGATAGCAGCAGGAACTTAAATATGGTAAGGACTATCAACAATAAATACAAGAAATATTAGTGCAAAGATTGCAATAGAAGGATTTCTTGAATAAAATGAGAATATAAAGAGTCATTCTAATTTGTACAAAACAGTCCCAGCACTGTATACAATCTGTTCTATAAATACAACCATTTACGATGAAATGCTTATTTGCAAATAGGTGTTAGAAAATGTGCTTTGTTGGGTTTGTTCACTCTTCTCTTGGTAGGTCTAGTTTGCAGGAAAGCCTATGAAGGCAAAAAATTATATAAATTAGACAGTTTAACCTCCTAAAAAGCTACTTTGCAGCTCCTTCCCTCCCCCCAGTTACAGATATGTATTTCAGGAAGTAGATGTTCTCCCCAACCCACACTTTTTGAAGATACCAACTATTTCCTTCCTTTGTACAGAAGCAGACAAACAAGGAATTTTGACTTGAAGTTGATCTACATCAAGAAATGTTATGGGAAATACTAATAATTTTAACACAACAGTTTGTAGTTAGTAAATATAGAGTAAGTGCTATGAAGCTAGTGCAGAGTGTGTGGGAGTTTGCCTTCATGAAGCAGTTTACCTATAGTGGAGCATGAAATTGGCTGTGCATTGTTATTGCCTGTTGAAGTTTCTCCTCTTTGGCTCTTCTACAGTGGCAAATCTAAAACACAAACAAAGTGGACCAGTTAGCTCTGAAAAGAATAACCGGCTTGTGTTTCATTTTTGTATGCCACACACCCAATCCCTATTTCTTTTTTAGTTCAAAAGTTGCCTATTTCATGGAATCTTAAAAGGGAGACTGCCCTGTGGACGACTTCCCTACCAGCAATTCCACCAAAATTCACTCATTTGCAAGAACACTCCTGAAGCAGTTGCTTATGTAGAAAAGTAATTAGGAAAATATTTACAGTATCATTAGATGCCTTTACTATGATTTATCTGCAGGAAACAAGAACAGAGACCAAGAGCACATGCAGTGATCATGAACCATATTTTAAGACTATAAATTTTAATTATTCTCTATTATTTCATCCTTAAAGGATTAAGGACATTTAAAAGTTATGAGGTTGAGACTCTTAACATAGCAGATTCTACATATCCTGTCTCTTCCTTCCCCCTCTTAAAACTGTCCAAATGGTTTTCTTCCTTATTTCTGTGCAAGAATGGGAGGACAATACTATATGTGGTAATCACAGAAATGTAGTACTAGAAGGGACCTAAATAGATCATCTAGTCCAGTCCCCTGCACTGAGTCAGGACTAAGTATTACCTGGATCACTCAAAGATATATCTCATTGCTCTTGCTCAAAAAAATGGATGGTTACATTTCATCACTCATACGCATTTCTGTCCACCTTATAGCAATGACATTATGTCTCATTGACAAAAAAAAAAAATCAATGGCCCTCTCCCCTTTACAGTTTAGCACACACAAAAAATATACATAGTGCAAAGTAAGTTACCGGGTCAATGCTATCTGAGTGTGGCAAAATCACAAGAGATGCAAGGCTCTGTCACAAAGCACCTTCTAAGATTAGGGGAACTGGGCATAATAAAAAGGAGTATATAGAAGGCACATACAAGAATAAGCTAGAGTCCAAGTACATGTGAGTGAATTTACAAAACTACAAACCATTTCTAATGTTACTGACAAGCTATATAAGAAGATATGTTGCCATCTTGGAAGAATCAGAATAATTAGTTAAGACTTTAAGAAGCGTGCAGCACGTCACAGAATCCAGCATTCTGAATCACAGAATTGCTCCACTCTTAAAAGTGATAACTCAAGCAAGTACTGTTTTCATACACACCACTTGTACAATTCATTTCAGCTCGAGAGTATATTACATACTGTTCTCTTTTCCATGAAGCTACTAAGAAAGTCATCTATTTCCATTTTCCCTTCCAAGAAATCTTCTGCAATAGTGTCAGACTCCTCTTCGGCTTCATGAGCAGCTACTTTCAGTCTGGCCTGCAAAGCACTGGGACTGCAACTCTGAGGAAAAAAGTTTCCTGCTAATGTTAAATGATCATTGAAAATCATGTTTATATTACACAAGGTAGATAAAGGAATGCATGGAAATAACTTAATGGGTGTGGGAGAGAACATTACTGTAGTATCTTAAAATTAAGACTGCTAAGCAACTTAGAAATTTGTCACCTACAGGAATCAGTGAATGTTTGAATTGATTAAAAAAAAAAAAAAATCAAGACGGGAACACAGAATGAAGACAACATTTGGCAGAGTACCTGATTTGGGCTGACTTACCCTTACACCTGTCCAGAGCTCCACTGATTTCAGTGATGCTGTGTGTGTGGTTGTTAAAGCCCACCCTCACAGATCTGACTGCAGGGTCCCCAAGGCCTTTGAGATCACTGTTTCTAGAAGTCATTATTAAAAGATGCTCTAAAGCAAAATATAAAAAGTAATCAATAGGCTTCACACTTGAAGTTCACGCCAGAAACTTAAGGACTGGTCATGAACCTGAGTAAGTGGAGCCAGGTGAAAGTATAAAATCTTTATAATCATGGCTTTCAGATACCTTTGGAATACAACTGACTGAACAATTTAGTTTACTTTTTCTAGGGGGAATCTTGTTTAAAAAAATAGTTTATTCTCCTAGTCCCAGCAATGTGCTTGTATCTGTAAATTGGTATCTATGTGAAACAAAGAACTGAGTGCATCAAGACAAAGGGAAATTTAAGCTGAACATAATGGTATTTTTCCTGACTAAAAACCAATTTGACAAAGAGGAAAAGTTTTATGCCAGCTCATAACCAACTTTTAAAACTAACCAACTCCTTTCACCTTTTCTTTATCCAGCTAGGCTCAAAGCCAATTACGCTGGCCTCATCTCTATTTTTATAACACACTTTAGCTGCACTTGAAAATAGTCAGGTCTTGTTAAACTGTGATACTGATACTATTAAGTGAGAATGATTCACTTATAGTTGTTACTTTTACACATATGTGGCGATTTAAGCTGGATTTCAGCCCTGGTGTTCTTCCTCCTGAGGTAAACTTATAGTGCCTGGCCTAGAACTCTTAGCTAGGTTTTAACTGTGTTCTTGATTTGATCACCTAGTCTGTTACAACTCCTCCTATCATAACGAAGAGTTTGATTAAATCATCCTGCTAACTGGTTTAGTTAATGGATTTTTTTGTGGTGGGGGTGGTCAATCTATCTCCCCACTACCTGCCATTGACCAAATTTGTCAGGAACAATTCTAATGGCACCATCACTCAGCACCGGACAGATTTTTTGCTACTGTACCATTGAATGTGAAATAGGATCTTGGTTGCACTACCACCTTCTGTTTTGTTTTTAAGCTAACTTTACACCTAAGAACTGACTGTCAGAGAAATATTACATAGCTCCACTTTACTCAAATCATGGGAGTCGTGCACACGCACATAAAAGCAGAATCTGGCCAGAAGAATATTCTTTAAAATTTTTATTATACTTTTGTCCATAGTTTGTAGTATGTTATTCAAAGGTCAAAATGAAATTAAAAAAAGTTATACCTCACTAAGCTCATGCTGCCTTTGCATCTTCTTTTCAAAGGTGGCTTTCATCTGAGTAAGCTGTTCATACTGGGGGGGAAAAATATTTCTTAAAAACAAAGAACATTTCAGCTATTTCTCTTCCATAAAATTTATTTTCATTCACTTACTTTATCCAGCACTGTTTGCCTTTTCGCCTCTAGACTGGGTTCCAAAAGTAAATTTTTTTCTGTAAAATAAATAAGCTGTTTAATTTTAAGAGACTACGGTTCTGAAAACACACCCATAGTTATAAATATGTTGAAGTCTTACTTGCTAACTCTTCAATGCTTTTCACTAAGTCATCTTTATCCATTATGATTTGCTTCAGCTGGGGCAGATTCACAAACTGTTCCAGCAAAATATCCTCTTGCTCATTCATATCTGTCAGCTGTGGTATACTGGATTAAAAAAAAGAAAAGGTTATACAGCAAAAGGCCAATCAAAAATGAAAGCTAGCAACTTATTTGGGATTTCTTTTCCTCCAGCAAAGAAGCCATGTTGTTTTATCTTTTCTTGCACTGGACAGGCTTTGAAAGGTGGTATATTAGTGCCTTTAGTTTCAATCTTTACTTCCTTAATGTACTCCTGAATGTGTTATCTAGTTCTGATGCAACACAATTTGAGAAATTAGACTAGAAATCATCACATTGTTGGCAAATTCTGGAGCCCTATGGAAAAGTTTAGGAGATGATGCATTGAGTCTACATTTCTCTTTAGTCATCTTGGAAGGCTCAGACTTGCTGGTAATGTTTCTTGAAAAAAACAAAACAAAAAACAAAAAAAACCTGTGTTATATATTAAGCATATGCTACTAGTGCTTACAAGCCTCATATCTAAACTGCTTGTTGACAGCCTGCATAACTTTTGACACACCCTTAAGAAGGAATTCTCTGTTTCCAGAGACACTCAAACTGTTGTTCACCCTGCCAAACTTGGAAATGTATAGGAAAGGTCAATTGATTTGCATTCTACAAGAAAGAGTTTTTGGTTTAGTCAACTATTACAACAGGGGTTAAGAGTAGGACATCAGAAGGTGAGCAAATCCATTTTCTGAGACTAATTGAATTGAAGAGTCCATTTATTTCAGACAGATATATCTGGCTTGGGAGTCTGTTTCAAAAGCCTGAAGGAAATTCTCCAGCAAAGGCTAACTGTTAATGCCTTGCCACAGCTTAAAAAAACCCAATCAGTCAAGTGGGAGTATTTGTGAGTATCTACACAGTATGGATAAATGTTTATTGTAATACCAAGTATTTACAACGCAAGTTATAAATATTCACAAAAGTGTAAGTCTTTTCTATGGGAGACTGCCCTAGGCTGCCTTAATACAGTATATGCCTTCCTGCCTTTTTTGTGACTCTTTTTCCAGATGTTACACTCATTGGGTGCCTGGTGATGCACAGGAAAACAGTTTGAAGGACACAGCAAAAGACTCTTCTCTAGTTTGTCAGAGTAATGCAAGACAGCATTTACCTATAGTTCAATATATTTTCCTATTAAAAAACCCTGAGCAAGAAAAAAAACTGAGTTATTAAAAGATATGTAGCAACCTACAGAAACTAAGGACATCATGGTAAATATGAGTACTGTTTTCTCCTAATGAAACTTTTTGGTGGCTATCTAGCAACAAGAAAAAAAAAATATTTTCCAGTTGAAGCGGTAATTGTCATATGCATTACCACAAAGTAACTTCTTTTCTCTCCAAGATCTTACCTTAATTCTGAGAGCTCTGGAAATGCATCAGGAACATCAGGCATCTTGTAACTGAAGCCATTCTGGCCCACCTGAACAGAAGTTTAAAAGTATTATTTAAAAACTTTGAATAGTAATTTCTTTCTTTTGCTTCTAATCTCATCTAAAAAGCCCTTGCCATAGCGATAATGGTTGCCTCCGCACATATCTGCCCTGAGAAGGATTTATATTCAAAGTCTGGACTAGCTCTGAGAGATGTAGGTGTAGACTGCTTAAATGATAAATCTCACTACACATACAAACCTGTAATAGTGCTTCTGTTGTTGGAACAGGTAATGGCAGGTTTGTGATCAAGCCATAGGATGGAGCAGCGGGTTTGTCTGTAGGGTAACCTGATTCAGCAACTGGCACAGAAGCTATAGATCTATTTGTTTCTTGTGGTGGGTATGGAGGAAGAAACGGAAAACTCTGAGGAGTATAAGGAGGCATTCCAGCTGGTTTACTGTAAAGACTAAAAAATTTTTACCATCAGCAACTAATTGTTTACTGTTCATTTATGATATTTTAATAATACATATGAAATTACTAGCACACATGCAAGGTGCAGGGTTGTTGAGCTTTTGAAGTAGTACACAAGTATTTATTATCTCAAAAGTAATAATAAAAGTGAGAATAAAAAAAATGATAATTCTGCAAGAGATACTTTACCATAAGTTGCTATTTATACAATACTACTTAGAAAGTTTTTCATAATGCAGTAAGTTCAATTGTCTCTCTATCCCGGTAAAGAGTTGAAAAACAAAGTTATATGCTCTCAGATGAAATGTAGAGCCAATTGCAAATGTAAACTCAAGTTTTATGCCTCTGAGAAATTTGTGAAAACCTCAATTTAAACCTGGCTTCCACTAAGAAGCCCTTAATAAAATCAGCTGCAGTGTCTATTAGGGTTTGTTCACCCTACAAAACTTAAGAGCATCAGCAACAGATAAAGCTTTTAAGCAGTTTCTGAAGTGATTAACTTTTTTTTAATTCAAAATTGCATTTGAGATTGCTTGTCAGTGCTCAATAATTTCTGAAGAATGGACAAGGCTATAGTGTCTCCTTTGCATATTTTAATCTAATTATCTATGAGACAGATTCACAAATGAATTAAAGAAAAGTTGCCTCCTAGTTTGGGAGTTTCAGATCCTAAGATTATCAGCAGGGCACCCAGGAACAAACTGCTTACAGGAATCATTGCCCGAAGTGCTTGTTTTCCTAGTGGTACACATTCATTAATCTTCAGAAACATAAAAGCACTAAAATCAAATCAACATGCTAATACAGGAAAGCCAACTATATTTATCATTTTAAAATTGACCCTAAGCGGCCAGATCCATGCCTATCAACTGGCTGAATTATACATTTCCAGTCTGAAACAAAACCATTTTTTGGACTTTTTGCCTCTCCTCCAACTAATTTACATACTAATTGTTTCCAGTTTGTTCCTTGACATACTCTTACATTCATACATTTCCTAAGAAAATCTAAAGATAAATCTGGAAATTGCTTGTCCAGGTTTTGCATACACTTGAAAATGGTCTGATCTCTCAATTTTACCTTTATGTATACTTACTATGGAAATGGCGTTGAGCTAGGAGCCAAAGCTGGAGGATTCTTCCAAAACTCATCCAGCAAGCTCTGAATAATTTTTCCAAGGTCAGAGTGCATTGTGAACTGGTAGAGAACAAAATCTATATTATATTTAGCACTCCTAACGTATCAAAGAAGCTCAGCAAAAAAGAAATGCATGATTTCTTTTGAATGCAATTGTGACGTTATTGACATAAACTGTGACTGTATAGATCACTGTTGCAACCAAGATCATATAGTGGCACCACATCTTGTACAAAGGAGGTTAAGTAAGGTATCTATGACAGGGTTATGATTTGCTGGTTATGATTATGCTATCTGTATACATATATCATTTTTGTATTTAAAAGTTATAAGTATTGGCGCTATACTGTCTGTATTTCAAACTTGTGCTATGCTTCTGGGTGACATCCCAGGCAATTTGGCGTCAGCACTGCCTAGCCTGCTGATGGCCCATTAAGTACCATCAGCTATACAATTGACCCATTGAGAGAAGGCAGATACACCTTGTGACTCACCGAGGTATGCAGTGATATGCCTATGGACAGAACTCTAAGGTTTTCCCATGCCATGTGTTGGGTAGCTTGTTTTTGGAACAAAGGAAGCACAGGCCACATGGCAAGAGATTAGAAAAGGCAGCTGCATTTCCTCCATCTTGTCTTCAATTCTGCTTCTTACCTCTGGAGGAACTCTGCTACACTGAATTTCTGAACAAAGGACTGAATGACCCATCCAAGCTCTGGATGTACTCCAGAGACTTGATTTGAACCTGTAGTTTATTCCATCACTGCTCCAAGAACTTTGCCATTACTGTATGTAACTGATTCAATTTAACCAATTTTAACTCTCATCTATATTTCTTTCTTTTATGAATAAACCTTTAGATTTTAGATTCTAAAGAATTGGCAACAGCGTGATTTGTGGGTAAGATCTGACTTATATATTGACCTGGGTCTGGGGCTTGGTCCTTTGGGATCAGGAGAACCCTTTTTCTTTTACTGGGGTATTGGTTTTCATAACCATTTGTCCCCATAATGAGTGGCACTGGTGGTGATACTGGGAAACTGGAGTGTCTAAAGGAATTGTTCGAATAACTTATGGTTAGTCAGTGGGGTAAGACCAAAGTCCTCTTTGTTTGGCTGGTTTGGTGTGCTTTAGAAGTGGAGAAACCCCAGCCTTGGGCTGTAACTGCCCTGCTCTAAGCAATTTGTCATGAATTGATACTCTCAGTTGTGTCCCGCCAGAGGTCGCATCGTTACAGCAATATCATATGAATATGCCTAAACATGAGTTATAACTCATGTATAATCACATCCACATTAGGTTATGTAACAGTACAGAAACAGATAGTTAAAGTGATAACTCAAAGTGTGTGTAAACAAGCCCTTAGGGTTTTTAATAAGTCATTTCTTTAAGAGTGGAAGCCTCCTGAGCTGTGAGTGGGTTCTGGAAATTTATGTACATCTTCCATTATCAGATATGGGCTATCTATATATGAAACTGTTTGACAGAAAGATGACTAAACAGACCTAATGCTCATATGAAAGCTCAATAAGTTAACAGATTAATCTGAAACAAAAAGCCATTCAAAGAGTCAAAACTACAAAATTGGCTCTGTTATTTCAAAGTTTCCAAAAATGACTGGGAATTTCCTAGAAAGAATTTTCCACTAAATGAACTGTAGTAAAACAACTCCGATATATACATGTTCTGGCTGAGAAAACAAATGAAAGACATATTATATTGTGTTATTTGGGATAGCTAACATCTTTAAGACCTGCTTAGTGTTGCATGCATCAGTAAATTGCAAAGTAATCTAATTTTAGACTACAACAATTTCACAACAAAGCAGGAAGACGTCTTTGCAAATCAGTCTTAAGTCACAACACATGGTGCTATCCATATTTAAAAAACCTTATAGTAACCCTCCAAGTCACTGAAACTTACAGTAGTGCAACAGAAGTTGTTCTGAGCGATTATTCAGGAATACTGTGGGTTTTGTTGTTTTTACACAAAGCACATATAGATTAAGTTTTGTATTCCTAGTAATTTGTTGTTAGATGTACTAGAGAAGTCAGAGTGCTACATATATGAAATCTGTTATATAACCATTAGGGTGTGTCTTACAAATTATACATACATTGTTTATTAATGGACATGCCACATACACTCCTTGTTTGTCCATCAAGTGATGTCTTATTGGTGGGAAAACACTGATCACCGGTTTTTCCTGAGGAAACTGAGGAGGAAGCAAGCTGTAAACACAAAAATACTTTATTATTATTGGCATTTTTAACTGTTTGTGATAAGCTTGTCTTATTAGGAATGTGTTGCATTAAGAAAAAATATCAGATAATCCTACTTCCTAACAGGAAAAACTATGGAGACAGAGTGAGGTGCACAAGAGGAATTTTTACTTCAGGTATGTTACTAAATTTGTGGGAAAAAATGAGTCAGTAATGAGTCAGTAATAGGAGTGGTGACCTCTTTGAATACTTCTTTTCTGGGATCAGATCAGTTTAAACAGCAGGAAAAAACCCTGCATGATCTCTCTTCAATAAAAGGAAGAGAATGTTAATTAGAATGTTAAATGTCACTGAGGAGGGCAATTGGACTGAGAAAAGGAGAGAGCAGATTGTACTCTCAAGTGCAGCTGAATAGGCTTAAATACCTCCATGGTGTTTTGCAATATATAAACTTTGGGCTTACTTATAACAGAAGACACACTGTAGCAAGCCAGGGTGTGAATCTACAGCTTGCATTGTGGACCCTTCAATGCACTAAAAGTTTGCTAGTACACTTATACATACTCCTGTTTCAAACAGCAGCATGTGAAAGTACACTATGGAACTTTTAGTGCACTGGAACAGGGTCTACACAGGACATTACCACGTGGCAAGCTAGTGTGCTACAGATTCACACCCTGGCTTGCCACACACTAATGTCCCATGTAGACAAGCCCTTGGAGAGAAAAGGGCGATGCCCTGGGAACCACAGGAGGATTAGGCTCTGTGACCAGGCACCAGAGCAAAGGCTCTAGGCTAAAGCAGTAAAAATGTGCAACTAGAACAGCCTAGGGCACCAGAGACCACAGCATGCAAATTCAGAGTAAACACTGTAAAAAACCTAATTTAGAGTAGAAAAGATGAATGAATGAAATAATGATCTTGTATGACTGATGTTTTAGTACAGAGAATAAAGAGAATTAAAGAAAAGTTTCTATTAGTAATTCAATTCAAACTTTAGAAACTGCTTGCCATTTTATGTGACTTCTTGCTGAAAAAATGTAGGCTTGCTTTGGAACTGAGCCTGAAAATATGACAGGTGCTTAACTTTGAGCATTTACTAGTACAGTAAAGATAAGCGCATCTTTAAGTATTTGCAGGAATGGGGCCTTAAGTTTTATTATTGTTACTATTTACAAGGCAAGTTTTTAAGTTCCTAAAGTTGTGTTTAAGTAGATCTTGTGCTACTCACATGTTAACATTAATTGTCAGGTTGTTTATGGTGAATGGCAACCTATATTCCACATCTTTCTGTATTTCGGCAATTCTATAAAGGAAAAAATTGTTAGAGTCCAATTAATAGTAGATTCAACATTCACAAGCTTACAGACATTACTTTGATTTGTTTTTCTACTATACTTGCAAAAAATGAATGAAAACAAATTGTTGCAATTACTTAACATCTTCACAGAATGCTGACCTAGATAAAATTAAAAAGAGAAGGATGGTTGTGAATTTTAAAGACACATGACTGCACGCAGTGTACATAAAGGCACTAGAAAAATCCAGGCTTTGTAAATGTAATGTCATCTCCATTTCCCCAAAACATAATTAATCCTTCTAATTGCAAAGATAATCTTCATACTCTGAACAGATTCCTGGCTGCCTTTGTTTCAGTGTGTATCCAGGCAGACTGAAAGAACAAGACAAAGGGCTTATCTACACCATGCAGCTTGTAACGACAAAGCTGTGTCGACACAGCCTTGTCACTAAAAGTCAGCGTGTGTAAACGCTCTGTCAGAACTTTGTCGGCACTTTTGCGGACAAAATACTTCCAGCCGCGTGAGCGGCGTTAGCTTTGTCGGCAGGAGAGCGCTCCTGCCGACAAAGCCGCGTTCACACTGCCACTTGCGTCGGCAAAACTTTTGTCTTTTGCAGGGGGGCTTTTTAAAGTACCTGTGAAAGACAAAAGTTTTGTTGAAATTTTGCAGTGTAGACATACCCTAAGAAGTGTGTGAACTTCTTGACCTAGTTTATGATAAATTAAATACCCACTTCATCAATTCACTGAAACTTTTCCTATTAGCCTGTCAAAAGTGATGTGCTATGGCTTTGCCATAATAGATGAATTTTATATAGCAAATTTTTTCTGTAGTTGAAGCGCTATATAAGAGCTACGTGAGCTAGCTATAGAAAGTGCCATTCCTGCATAGTTGTGTTACAGTCTATTTTAAGAGTTATTAAAATTTAATCTAGTACAATAAACCCAGAGCATGTCATTTCTGACAAATATGGGAAATTGAAATACATATATATAAAAGATACTTTCAAACTGGAAGTCATATTTAAAACAAAATGCTTTACTTGTGTTGCTAAAAGTACCTTGTTTGCTAATTATTCATCTTTTGTTATTGCGCTACCACCACTATAATGTAAATTGATTAGTCACTCTGACCTGTTTCTAGTCAGTTTCACTTTCAGGTTCTCAGGCACAGTTGAGCATCACTGGGTTATAGTGCTGCAAGACTTAAATTTAACTGGAAATGTGTATTCTTAAACATAACTAGGCAAACCTAGTTTTGGATTCTTATAGACCAGCAGTCCTCAACCCGTGGCTCACATTCGACCCAATTAGCACACAGCTGCGGCCCAGCGCAGCTGTGTGCAAAAGGTCACAGGCCGGTTTGCCAGCTGCCTCCTTCCTAGCCATGGCATGGCAGGCTCGGGGTCTGGGCTGTGGGCTCTGGGCTGCCGCCCACCCTGCACAGCACCAAGGTCAGGGTCCAGGCTGCGGGCTGCTGTCCGGTCCCGCATAGCGACAGGGTCGGGCTGTGGGCTCCCTGCCCAGCTCTGCAGAGAAGCAGGGTTGGGTTGTAGGGTTCCGGCTGCCCCCCCATGACTCCATGCAGTGGCAGGGTCAGGCTCCTGACTGCTCCTCCCCACCTCAGGTCCCACACAGCAGCAGGGTCAGGATCTGGGGTCCTAGCTGCCTCCTAGTCCTGCATAGCAGCAGGGCCTGGGATCCCCGCCCTGTACTCTGTTCCTGGCCCCACTCTGTGGAGGGGTCTCTGGGTGGAGCGCACTGGTTATAAGGGGTTTGGGGGAGGGCTAGGTGGGGGGCACTGTGGTTCTCAACCTGCAGCCCAGATAACACTTTATGGGCTCCAGATGCGTCCCACAATAATAAACAGGTTGAGAACCACTGTTATTGACAATTGTATCTGGAGGTTAGGGCTGTCAACTGTG
Source organism: Macrochelys suwanniensis (assembly GCA_033296515.1). Lineage (NCBI taxonomy): Eukaryota > Metazoa > Chordata > Testudines > Chelydridae > Macrochelys > Macrochelys suwanniensis. Next base: position 84,741,239 of record CM065779.1, read on the forward strand.
TAAAATTAATAGATTTTAAGGTTAAAAGGGTCCCTTATGTTACAGAGGAGGTCAAACCTGATGATCTAAGCCATAGAATTTCATGGTTACCCCTGTGTTGAGGCCAATAACTTGTGTTTAACTAAATTTTATCTTCTAGAAAGGCTTAGTCTTGATCTGAACCCATCCACCACTTTCCCTTGGTAATTTATTTCAATAGGTGATCACCTTCACTGTGAATGTCCTACTTTTACTTTGAGACACTGATTCTTGTTATACCTTTCACAACTAAACGGAAGAGCCCTTTAGAGTTCCAGGTACTAATACGTCAAACCATGATGCCTCACAATCTTCTCTTTGATAAGAGAACAGACTGAGCCTTAAGTTTCTACTGTAGACAAAGTCTTGCAGTGAGGAGGGTCTTGCCAGGATAGTCACACTGCCAAAACCCACCAGTGTGGAGGCATTCATATCTGTACATAAACGTCCATAGTGATGCAGCTTAAGTTTAAGAGAATAAATTATATTGGTATAAACAGATGTGCTAGTACAATTACTTCCCCATTACGGCTTTTATAAGTATCACAACTTTAGTCACTTCTGTTATGTTTTCACATGGATATTAACAAAATGCAGATACCACCTCATCTGAATTAGCAACAACATTCAGTTGGTTACTTTTTATTCCTGAAGAGCCAAAATAAAGGAGGGGACAGCTGGTCCCCTGCATCGTTCACAGACCCGCTTAAGGAATAACTGGCGGGAGGGAGGGTCCATCCTTTACAGATGCGCAAAGACAAGGAAGGAGATGAGGTTGCACGGCTGTCACAGGGTCTAGCACGATCCCTGATGCAGGAGAAGGAAGCCCCCCGCTTGCCTCTCGTGTCCCAGGTGGCCTTTGCAGGGCTAACAGTCACGGAACGGCTCCCCGCAGCGCCGGACTCGCCGGCCCCCGGGGCGCCGCCGAGTAACACTCGGGCAGGGGCTGCCCTGGGGCTCCGCGGAGAGCCAAGCAGACGCAGCCCGTAGGAGAATCAGCGCCGGACCTGGGGGGGGGGGGGTACCGCCGGGCAGCCCGGGAGGGAAACAGCGGGGGCGGCTCCAGGGTCACTCACGCGGAATGGGCGCTGCGCAGGGACTCGATCTGCCGCTGCTTCTGCTGCTGGAGGCTGGTGAGGGCGGGGAGCGGGGCCGCGGGGGACGAGGAGGAGCCGCCGCCCTTGGACAGGGGGAACAACCAGCTCATTCTCCCCGCGGCGCCCGGGCCTCCCGCCGCCCCGAGGGGGAGAACGCAGCTCTGCCCGGCCGCTGGCGGTGCCGGTTTCGGTGCCCTCAGCCCCGGGCTCCGCTCGGAAACAGGAAGTAAGGAGCGCGAGCCACTGTCCTCCCAGACAGCCACACACGCCCCCCGTGACACGCCGCGCGTCATCACCGCTCGGCGGACGCATCTATTGGGACGCGGCGGCACCACCTCCCAGAGGCGCTTGACGTGCCCCGGAACGCGGAGCGCGATTGGAGCCGAGAGCGCCCTCCCGGGGTCAGGGGTCAGAATGGAAAGGTCAGGGCGCGGCGCCCGGAGATGATGTAATGGCTTTGTGCGGTGGGGGCGGCAGGTTCTGCGCTTCTCGGTGCGACTCGCTATTCTGGGGCCGCCTCCGCCGCCACCGGGTCCCAGCCAGACCCACCCCCGGCCCGGCCCGGCCCAGCCCGGCCCGTGTGAGCCCGGAGTAGGTGAGAGCAGGAGGGGCCTGGCTTCCGGGCGTGGTGGGCTGTGGGGACTCGGGCGGGAGGTCTCTAGGCGGTGGAGCCGGGGTGAGGGGCGCGGCCCGGGGGCTGCCCCGCTCCCCCTGGGGCGCGCGCCGCTCTCCGTGTTCAGTTCCCATTTGCGGGGGCGGGGCGGTCTCTGCTCGCGGCCTGGGTCCCGCGGCACCGGGCGCTGCAGCCCCGACCCCCGCCGTGCGCCCGGGCTCCGTATGGGCTGAAGGTAGCTGGGCGGGTCGCGGACGGGGGTCGCTGCGGTGCCTGTTATGGCATCTGCCCCAGGTAGCGAGCCGCTCCCAGCGCGGACCCTTCCGGAGTTGGAGTCTGTGTCTCCGTAGAACGGTGCGAATATATATGTATATTTTTTTACTCCACCAGGGTCTGGTGTCTTGCGGTGAAGCCATGCCGTGGTCTGCTGGTACTGGCGGATGTCTGACGCTTCCCTCCCTCACTGCATTTCACTCTGTTGGCATGTGGTCCGAAAGGCGCTCCCGCACAGGCTCTCCGAGGAGAGCGAGCATTGAGGGAGTTCTTGCAGCCTGGAGGCATTTCGTTGCAGCGCAGAGCATTCTTATCTGAGATGCCAGCAGCCTGCCTGGCTCTGTGCAAATTGGCCACACCAAATAAATTAACAAAACTAAAAAGTTCTGTCTGTTTTTAAGAAGGATGTCACTTTTTAGAATCATAGAGCTGTAGGGCTGAAAGGTCTCTCTCTCGCGATCTAGTCCAGCCCCCAACACTGAGGCAGCATCAAGTAAGCTAGACCATCCCTGACAGGCATTTGTCCAAACTGTTCTTAAAAACCTCCAATGATGAGGCTTATGCAACCTCCCTTGGAAGCCTGGTCCACAGTTCAACTACCATTCTAGTTGGAAAGCATTTCCTAATAGCTAACCTACACCTTTCTTGCTGCAGATTAAGCCCATTACCCTTTGGTCTATCATCAGTAGACGTTGGCCTGTTTATAACAGCCCTTAACATATTTGAAGACTGTTATCAGGTACTCCCTCACTCTTCTTTTCTCAAGATTAAACGGGTCCAGTTTTTTTTAACCTTTCCTCATGGGTCAGGTTTTCTAACTCTTTTATCACATTACTTGCTCTTCTCTGGACTCTATTCTACTTGTCCACATCTTTCCTAAAGTGTGGCTATCAGAATTGTACACAGGACTCCAGCTGAGCCCTCACCAGCACCAAGTAGAGTGGGACATTAGCTCCCATTTTTTACGTACAGTGCACCTGTTAATACACCCCAGAATGGTGCTAGCTTTTTTAGCAACTGGGTCTCATTATTGACTCGTATTCAGTTTGTGATCCACTACTCTCCCAGATTCTTTTCAAATACATTTGTTAGTCTCTAAGGTGCCACAAGGACTCCTTGTTGTTTTTGCTGATACAGAGTAACACGGCTACCACTCTGAAATCTGCCTAGCCAGTTATTCCCTATTTTGTATTTGTGCATTTGATTTTTCCTTCGTAAGTGAAGTACCATGTACTTATCTTTACTGAATTTCATTTTGAGTTCAGATCAATTCTCTAATTTTTCACGGTTGTTTTGGATTTTAATCCTGTCCTCCAAAGTGCTTGCAACCCCTCCCAACGTGATATCATCTGCAAATTTTATAAGCCTACTCTCCACTCCTTTATCCAAATCACTAATGTATCTATTGAATAGTACCATATTCATAAGCTTTCAGTGACTAACTTTTACTTTCATTTGAGTTTCAGGAAAACTGTTGGATCTTGCTCTGAAGTTTAAGGAAACATTAAGGAGGGGGGGAGGGATAGCTCAGTGATTTGAGCATTGGCCTGCTAAACCCAGGGTTGTGAGTTCAGTCCTTGAGGGGGCCATTTAGGGATCTGGGGCAAAAATCTGTCAGGGGACAGTACTTGGTCCTGCTAGTGAAGGCAGGGGACTGGACTTGATGACCTTTCAAGGTCATTCCAGTTCTAGGAGATTGCCATATCTCCATTTATTATTATTTTTATTATTATAAATCATTGGGAATCAAAATTTGTATTTATGTTCTTGTCTTTTAGGTAAACATCTAAAATCTGTTTTATGAAACTGACCCTCAATCAAGTATAACTCTTTGATGCCTGGTATCTAAATCCCCCCCCCCCCCCCCCCACTATGCCAGCAGCTACAGTAGATCATAGCCAAAGAATTTGTGAAGTTTGGGCTTGTAACCTGGATGAAGAAATGAAGAAAATTCGTCAAGTTATACGGAAGTATAATTATGTTGCCATGGTATGTCTGTGACAGATCCCTATTTAGTGTACTACGTGGTCTTGTCATGTTTTCTCAGTGGGTGAGGTAATATCTTAGAGACACACAGCTGAGTAAGCTCGAAAGCTTGTGTCTTTCACCAATAGAAGTTGGTCCAATAAAGGATATTACCTCACCTACCTTGTCTCTCTAATATTCTGGGACCAACATGGTTACAACAAGACTGCATACAAGTTTTCTCAGTGACAAGAAATTAGTCTTTTTAAATGGCTGGATCCAGAATCCACTGAAGACAGTGGAAAGTCTGAATCATCACTGCAGGTAGTCTATTGTGGTGATAGTAATGTTCATCCCCCTTTTTTTGGTAAAGAATACAGCCATATACCATATTTTCAGTGAGAGTTATAAAGTTAAGTGTTTGGAAAAATGCTGTTCAAATAGTTATATTTGGAGTGGGTGGGCTGCAGATAAGTTGTTTCTCTTTTGTTGAAGCTGTAAACTTATTTTTTACAGGACACAGAGTTTCCAGGTGTAGTTGCAAGGCCTATTGGAGAATTCAGAAGTAATGCAGACTATCAGTACCAACTGCTACGCTGTAATGTAGACTTGCTAAAGATAATTCAGCTAGGACTGACATTTATGAATGAGCAAGGAGAATACCCTCCAGGAACTTCAACTTGGCAATTTAATTTTAAATTTAATTTAACGTAAGTGGCGATAAAATCTTATTACTTTTTTGTTGTTGTTTTGTTTTGTTTTGTTTTTACACCCAAGCATGTTATAATTATTACTTGTACAGTATTTATTTAAAATCTCAAAGGACTGATGTGAATACATTTTTAGTAAGTATGGTTCTTTCTACTTGGAGTATAAGACACTTTAGATCAGGGCTTTGGAGTGGAGCCTGGAGCACAGAGCAGCTCCAGAGCAGTGGAGCTGCAGGTTTTTGTCTGGAGCTGGAGCAGAGCCAGAGCACAGCTCCAAAGCCCTGCTTTAGATACAAGAAAAGGCCATTCAGGCAAATGGACTTCTGCTTTCTTGGTTTATTAGTCCCACATTTCTGTATTTTACTTTATATATTCTGCTTTTTCATCTGTGTAACTTAAGGGTCAGTCATGTGAGATGCTGAGCTGGGAATTGAAGGCACTCAGCACCTTGAAGATATATCCTGTAATTCTTTCATATACATTTTTAGCCTTTAACTAAAGTAGTTCTGCCTAAATTCTTTGCTTCTAGATTGTCTAATTTCTGATGGTGCTAATAATGTGAAATATACTGTAAAAGGAATCTTTCTTAGTATGTAGCATGATATAATTGCAAAAGCATTAAGTTGAGAGAAACCAGACAAGGATTTTTTTTTTTTTTTTTTTAAAGCGTGTTAGGGGAGAAAACTTCATTTTTGTTGCCAACAGTAGTTGTGCAGGGTGCAGAACAAGATCTCGAACTTTCAGCCCAAACTTGGTTAGTCAAAAGAAAACAAGTAAGGTTTGATAGTTCAGAAGGAATTTCTGGATTTTATTAATAAAATTAAATCCTGAATATTACATTCACTTGCTGCTCATTAAAATTAGATTTTTTTTTGACACGCATTTGTGTTAGTAATGGATTTAAAAAAAACCAAAAATCCTAACTGAACTGAAAATGTAGGACACCAAAGTCTTCTATCTACACAAGTACAGCATAAGTAATGACAGCTAATGTTCATAAAGTCTGACTTGGAGCAGCCCATTCTTATATAGTGTCATTCATTCGTAATATATCAAAACAATTTACAGAGTGAAATAATAATTAGAGAAATAACAGAAGAGGAATGAGAAATTAAGGGAAAATTGGTGGAGATTCCAAACTTGACATCAGCAGTTGCTAGAATGTTGACTATTACATGAGCACGTCGTTGAAGGACAAGCTAGTGAAAGAACAAAACTATACTCATGTTTGTTTAGAGACCAAAATGTGGTTGGCTACCTGAATAGGGAACCCAGCTGGCTTCATTGGGCCCCAGAAGTTAATAACTAAAAGAATGTTGGTTGGTTGGTTTTAGCTACAGTAAAGGATATGCCTCTCTCCCAGTCTTCTGTGCTGGTAGTCTTTGTTTGGTGGACTTGTGCAGCAGTGGATATTAAATATATAAAGATCTGTATGGGTCTCATTTACCACAATTATGGGTGTTTGTATAGGACCTACCTAAATGTAGAAGGTTTTTTTTTTTTTTTTTAATGGGTACACTCTGACATACATAGTATTGGCAATAGTATTCCCTTTTCTTACTATGCGTCATTAGTGAATATATGTGCAGCAAACTAGAAGTTGTTTAGGTTTTTTTACTCTCATTATTACACTGATCAATAGGAGGAGAGAAAAAAGTCAAGATTTATAACTTCAGACCGGGGATAAGGGGGGAAGGAATTTTCCCTCAGTAATCGTCCCTCCCTAGCCCTTCCAGTTTCTCAAAATCAATATGCTCCGCTTGTCTGTCTTGCTTGGTTTGTGTCTAATAATAGGATCACTGAAATTTTGCAAGGGAAAATAATTTCCTAAATATTTAGGAAATTAATCTCAATTTGTAACTTCTTTGATTAAAGTGTTGGAGTGAATAATATATCTTGGTTGAAATCCATTCTTACTATGTTAGTAGGGCGCAACCACATTCACAGTCCATTTTGGTCAATTTCACGGTCATAGGATTTTAAAAATCGTAAATTTCATGATTTCAGCTATTTAAATCTGAAATTTCAGGGTGTTGTAATTGTAGGGGTCTTGACCCATAAAAGAGTTGTAGGGGGTTGCAAGGTTATTGGGGGGGGGGGGGGGGGTTTGCGGTACTGCTACCCCCCACCCTTACTTCTGCACTGCCTTCAGATCTGGGCGGCTGGAGAGCAGGGGCTGATAGCCAGCCACCCAGCTCTGAAGGCAGCGCCCCTCCAGAAGCAGCGCAGAAGTAAGGTGACCAAACCAAACCATACCATGCCAGGTGCAGGCACTGCCTTCAGAGCTCGGCAGCTGGAGAGCGGTGACTGCTGGAGGGGCACTGCCTTCAGAGCTGGGTGCCTGGCTAACAGCCGCTGCTCTCCAGCTGCCCAGATCTGAAGGCAGTGCAGAAGTAAGGGTGACAACACTGTGGATCCCCCTTCCCTCAAATAACCTGTGACCCCCCTGCAGCTCCCTTTTTGGTCAGGACCCCCAATTTGAAAAACACTGGTCTCTCCTGTGAAATCTGTATAGTATAGGGTAAAGCACACAAAAGATCAGATTTCACGAGGGGAGACTAGATTTCACTGTCCATGATGTGTTTTTCCTGGCTGTGAATTTGGTAGGGCCCTAGACATTAGGGAAAGTAGTTTGGTTAGGTGAAGGAAGAATTTGTAATCTTGTCTGAACAACCCGTCTTCTCCCAAATATCTATGATTAATATAAGAAAATAGTCCTATGTTGATTCCTAGAGAGTTTGGTTCAATTTCTTTGCTGTTTTCTTTAAACATTCCTGAGTTTTATCTTATAGTGGGATTGAGGATAATGTTAAAACTGCTTAGTCAATTCTGTGTAAAAGCATTGATTGTTTTAAAATCACCAATTTTAGTGCATGGTTTTCAGATACAGGCGAGTTGCATCTTAGGCGCATTTAACATGCGCGAATTCAGCTTTGCGCGGTCGGCAAAAGCAGAAAAAAAAAGAAAAAAAACAATTTTAAAACTGCATCTGTAGTGTGGGCAATTTCACCAACTCAATGAGCATTTCACTATACGCGGTTTTTGCTTTACGCGCTAAGCGCGGAACGGAACCCCCGCGTAAGATGAGACTTGCCTATATATACATATTTAACTGTGAACAGTTATATCATGGTGTCTAAATTGTTAAACTGCCTATTGAAACAATGGGCAAAATGTTCCAAGTATACACAGCATTCTGTGCTGGATTTTACTTATAAACTTGATATTGAGGCTGTGTCTTTGTGTGGATCTGAATGTTGTGTTACTTATGTCTCTCATCCTAGGGAGGATATGTATGCCCAGGACTCCATAGAACTATTAACAACATCTGGTATCCAGTTTAAAAAGCATGAGGAAGAAGGAATTGAGACTCAATATTTCGCAGAACTTCTTATGACATCGGGAGTAGTGCTGTGTGAAGGAGTCAAATGGCTTTCCTTTCATAGGTAAATACTGCACATAAAATAATATTTGAGTTGGCCATTTCTCAATGCTATTCTGATGCCAGTCTTAAAAATGATTGGCCTATGCATTTTAAGCTGTACATCTAATGCTGAATTAGTTCAGGGTATAGTGAGATAATTTAAAAAGCTTTGTTAATGTTACTCTTAGGGTCTGTGCTCCCAACTTCATAATCGTTCTTTTAGAAACTAATGACCTGTGTCTTGTAACAAGATGCAAAACCATTGGTTTTCAGGAGCAGCCTTATAGAAAGGGAGCACTGTATCTTTCTATTTGTTTTGCTTTGACAGTTTCCCAGGTCAAGGGAGAAAGCAGATGCATAACTCTCCTTGCGTACTCTAGTCAAGTAATTGGAAAACCGAAAATAGTTGATTAACATTGGGGGGCCGGGGGAGACATGGACACCTCAGTACAGCCCTGAAGACTTTAATAATGCTGGTAGGGAAAACATGAACATGTCATATTAAATGCACAAAAACCAAAACTTTCAGATGACTTAGAAAAATGTATCTTGTTCTTATGTGGTCACTCTCAACTACTTAAATGCTTTCTTTTTAAAGTAGAAGCCGTTATGTTCTTGGCTGAGAGCATGTGGCCTCTCAAAGAACTAAATCCTTATGAATTATTATTTTGGACATATGTTATTTAGGATGACTGTCATTAACTCAGTTGCAATCAGCCTTTTGGGGAAGTTTTTACCTGACCTAAAGAAGTGAAAAGACTGAGGATTGTATGCCCAGGAAAAGTGATGTTTTAAGAGTGCTCCTCCCATTTTACTATGCTTAGCATTATGAAAGTTTACATGAAACACTTCTTTCTGCATACATGCTTTGGGCTCTCTTGTGGAAGAAAGTTCTTACTACTTGTTGTGCTTAGCATATTGAAGATTTGGTATTTCTCAACGAGATGGAAGGGGTGTGTGTGTGTGTGGATGGATGGATGGATGGATGGATCGATCTGCGACTGAGGTTTGTTTGGTTTCTTTAATTCAGAAGTGACCGTAATCAGGTTTCGAATTCCATTCTTCTATGATGAGATGGAAGTGAATATATAGCAGGATGGATTTGATTTAAATCACTAGTCAGACTCTATTTAATCATGGATTTCTACATAAAAGTGCATTCTTATTGGTTGTTATAACCTTAATACATATTCTTCACAACTCAGAGATAGATTTAGGTTTCATTTTTAGAAGGTACACACTATATATTTTTAAACAGTGATTTATTTTGAAAACTTTTCAGATTAGTTTTACAGCTATATCAGAAAATGAATGATTATTTGGTTATTTCATTTACCAAGGGTAATTGAAGCAGATAGTTCAACTCCCAGTGACTTCATAAATATCTCCAATTCAACAGGTTAATTATTAATATTTGGAGGAGTTTCTTACCAGACTGTATTAGGAGGAGAACATCACCAGACAGACATTTAAATTGTTTTATTTAACTAAAACAACAACTTTATGTATTCTAGATTTTTTTCTTCAACAGCAAACATAATATTTTAACAAAACAAGCATATGAATTTTTGAATTTAAACATTCAAGTTTTTTAAAATCAGGTTTGTTTTTGTTAAAATTGTTTAACTAAAATAGTTAAAGGAAATATTTAAAAAAAAATTAAATTGACCATGTCAGCCAAGTCAACATGAGAAACTTCAAAATATTGGCTTCTGCAGCGTACTCAGTTATCTTCACCTTCGTAAGAACATAAGACTGGCTGTACTGGGTCAGACCAAAGGTCCATCCAGCCCAGTATCCTGTCCACCGACAGTGGCTAATGCCAGGTGCCCCGGAGTGAGTGGACCTAACAGGTAATGATCAAGTGATCTCTCTCCTGCCATCCATTACCCCCCTCTGACAAACAGAGGCTAAGGACACCATTTCTTACCCATCCTGGTTAATAGCCATTAATGGACTTCATCTCCATGAATGTATCCAGTTCTCTTTTAAACCCTGTTATAGTTCTAGCCTTCACAGCCTCCTCAGACAAGGAGTTCCACAGGTTGACTGTGCGCTGTGTGAAGAAGAACTTCCTTTTATTTGTGTTAAACCTGCTGCTAAATTAGCCCCCATCATATTGTATGTATAGTTGGGGTTATTTTTTCCAATGTGCATTACTTTACATTTATCCACATTAAATTTCATTTGCCATTTTGTTGCCTAATCATTGAGTTTTGTGAGCTCTTTTTGAAGTTCTTCGCAGTCTGCTTTGGTCTTAACTATCTTGAGCAGTTTAGTATCATCTGCAGACTTTGCCACCTCACTGTTTACCCCTTCTTCCAAATCATTTATGAATAAGTTGAATAGGATTGGTCCTGGGACTGACCCTTGGGGAACACCACTAGTTACCCCTCTCCATTCTGAAAATTTACCATTTATTCCTATCCTTTGTTCCCTGTCTTTTAACCAGTTCTCAATCCATGAAAGGATCTTCCTTCTTATCCTATGGCAACCTAATTTACGTAAGAGCCTTTGGTGAGGGACCTTGTCAAAGGCTTTCTGGAAATCTAAGTAGACTATGTCCACTGGATCTCCCTTGTCCACATGTTTGTTGACCCCTTCAAAGAACTCTAATACATTAGTAAGACATGACTTCGCTTTACAGAAACCATGTTGACTTTTGCCCAACAATTTATGTTCTTCTATGTGCCTGACAATTTTATTCTTTACTATTGTTTCAGCTAATTTGCCCGGTACGGATGTTAGACTTACCGGTCTGTAATTGCCGGGATCACCTCTAGAGCCCTTTTTAAATATTGGCGTTACATTAGCATCTTCCAGTCATTGGGTAGAGAAGCCGATTTAAGGGACAGTTTACAAACCCTGGTTAATAGTTCTGCAGTTTCACATTTGAGTTCTTTCAGAACTCTTGGGTGAATGCCATCTGGTCCCGGTGACTTGTTACAGTTAAGTTTATCAATTAGTTCCAAAACCACCTCTACTGACATTTCAATCTGTGACAATTCCTCAGATTTGTCACCTACAAAAGACGGCTCAGGTTTGGGAATCTCCCTAACGTACTCAGCCGTGAAGACCGAAGCAAAGAATTCATTTAGTGTCTCCGCAATGACTTTATCATCTTTAAGTGCTCCTTTTGTATTTCTATCGTCCAGAGGCCCCACTGGTTGTTTAGCAGGCTTCCTGCTTCTGACGTATTTAAAAAACATTTTGTTATTACCTTTTGAGTTTTTGGCTAGCTGTTCTTCAAACTGTATTTTGGCTTTTCATAAATTTTTACACGTAATTTGGCAGTGTTTATTTTCCTGTTTTGTTCATAATCTGGAAAAGAAAAACAAGCTTTCCTGCTTTTTCAGGTCCCAAACGATTTCTCAATTTGGAATGAATTAGTCCAAAGGAAGAAAACGTTCTTTCTACACTGGCAGAAGAAGCTACTGCTGTTAAAAGTGAGATGATCATTTCAACAGTCTCTGAATCCAAATGTTTAAGTGGATTCCACCATTTCACTGGTGTAAAATTTTCTTTAAAACATCATCAGCAAGCATATATTTCTTGAATGGTTCACCCTTAGCTCTGAAGTTTATTGTAGGTTGCATTATGGAGGGATGATTGCTGGATGTCGTAGCCAACTCCTCTTCTTCAGCAGTTAAGGTTTGACTCTAGTACCTAGTATTGAGAATGTTTGCAAGAAAATGAGCTGGAGATAGTGCTTGTCCCATTATTATTATTATTTTTTTAAATGCTTGTAATTTAACTGTGTCATTGCATATTTCTCTCTTTAAGATCTCACTCAGTTCCTTCCAAATTTCAACAGCATCAGCAATAAAACAGCTATTTCCCTGCATTTTGTTCAAGGCTACAGAAATAGGCTTCAGGGTACTCAGCATGTGTTCAATTTTTCTCTTAAGCCCAATGTTGAGAACTTTGGCTGTGACGGTGCCTTCTGTTTTTACATGATTTTGTTCAGAAAATGTCATCAGATTAGACCAGTTCTTTATAGAGTGCTCAAAACAGTCGACTACTGAGTTCCATCGCACGTCTTGTGGGAGAGTTAGCTTGGTTCCTCCCACTTTTTTCAGAGCAGCTACTGCAAAGTGGTTGTTATGGAAGTATTTTGCAATTTCAGCATTAGCCTTTATTTCTGGAACACTGAAGTATTTGCTTAGGAGGTGCATCAAATGACCACTGCAACCTTATGTTGTTAGCTTGGGACTCTCTCTTCTAAATTTCTTCTCATCTTGGATACATTTGCAGCATTGTCTGTGACCAAGCTGCATACTAGGCATTTGAATTTTTTTTCCACAGTTTGTTATAGCTTTTACTGCAACTTCTTGTCAGTATTCTGCTGTGTGTGCATTTCCTGATGTATCAATTGTTTCTGTAAGGAAGACATTCCCTTCTTCTGTTGTCACACAAGCACATACAACGGGATCATTGTGGACATTGCTCCACCCATTAAGACTCAGGTTAACAATTTCACCCTCTAGAACTTTTTCACACAGCTCAATTTCTCTTTCATACACTTTATCCAGCAATTTGCCTGCGACATCTGCTCTGTTGGGTGAACTGTATCCTGGTCTTAATGACTGAACCACATTAATGACGTGTGGTTTCTCAGTCATGCGGAAAGGAGCATTTGTAGCATTAAACAAACCGGGCAATTTTTTCATCAGTTACCTTTTTTGTAATCTGCTGGTTCTTATCACGAACTAATGGTTGTTTTTGGATGATGGAGTTTTTTCTTTTTGCTACAGATGATAGCCACAGTATATGTGACATACATGATGTGACTGAAACACTATCATTGGCAGATAACTCTGAAACTATAGAAAATGATGGTGATCTTGAAGGTGGATAGTCTTCAGAATCCTGTATGTTGAGGATGGATTCTCCTAAACAATATAAGTCAATGCAGTTATTGTTACCATACTGCTCATTTAGTATTGCTCATTGCATTCACTGACACTCAGTACTACTTTAAAGGTGAAATTGTAAAAGGAAGATCTGCCTGTTTTTTTTATCACAGCTGCATCTAAAATAATAGTACCGTAGAGTAACAACTATATTTTTTGCTCAAACATGAGAATTCAAGAATAGTCCAGAAGGAAGACTGGCAGTCCTTGAGAAAGATGTATAAAATAAAAAAGTTTACCAACCTGAAGATCCTGCATGTTCAGACTTGTTCCTTTCATCATCTTCAACGCAGCTTCCTCCTGAGAAGGAACACTTCTCATGATGTTGTTTCATTAAGGCAACCAGGACTTACATTTTTTTGTTGCACTGTTTGCGTTTTGCACGCATGCCTGTCTTACCCACAGGTAGAGGAACTTCATTAAAATATTCCCAAACTGGCGCTCTCTTATGGCCTGCTGCCATTATAGGTTTTCCCTTCTAGTGAGAGTATGGTATGGTAGATCTCAAATCAATGAAGGCTACGCTCAGAAAGACCTCAAGACTTCTGGAATATGCTGCTCAAACAGTGTCACTTTTGTGTCTACTGCCTGTCTCTCCCGTCTCACATTTATCTCCAGACTTCTTCTCCTTGTCCAGATCTATTCCACCCCCAACAATCTTCTATTCATTGAACTTTTTGAAACTTTGCACTTTTAGAGAGAGGTAAGGGATTGACTCTGTATTCACAAATTTGCAGAGAGACAATAGGTTTGAGGGCTGTTATTTCTCACCTCTCTTTATTTATTTATTTATTTATTTATTTATTTATTTATTTATTTATTTATAAACATTTTTGCTGTTAACAGGAATGTTATCTCTGGAGACACAAATCCACAGTTTGAGAACTGCAAAACTAAGCATCTCTGATGGTATCTTCTTCTAGACTGAGCACTGAGTCCCATTGGGTATATAGAAAGATTAACCTAAATAATCTATACAGAAGCCCCTGGAACCCCATAAGATTGAGTCCCTAATCCGTGAACGATTGGAACTCGTTTACAAACCTTTTTTTAAACATTACGTGAATATATTGTCTCATACTATAGAATTAGAATTTATAATCCCTGTTCCATGGTGAGATATCTTTGAGTTTTAATTAAGATTGGTTTTTTTCCTCAAAAAGCATTGTATAAAAAAAAAAATCTGATTTTTTTTTTAAATTTTTTTTTTAAAAAATCTGATTTATAAAAAAATCATTGCTTTTTATCCACCCTGATATATATGTGGTAGGGGGAGTGGATAGAAAGAATTTTTTTTCCCAGTGGCCAGAGGGGGATAAGAAGACTTTTTCAGCTTAAGATGCCTGCTAGATTGTGTATCTGTGGTAAGAATTGGTTCACTGCTGAATGTAAATTATTCCTGGGGGAGTTCAGCACCAAAAAATTAAAAATTCTGCTAACAGTATTTTAAAATTCTGCAATATTCTGCATATTTTATTTGTCAAAATAACACAATATAATCATGCCAGTTTAAATTATTTTGGTAATTTATTTCAAAATATCTGTCAGCAAGTATGTCTGTAACAATACAGATTAAAAAAAAAAATTCTGGTAATTCCCCCCCCCCCCCCCCCCCCCCCGACAAATAGATTCCTTACTAGGCATATTAATTCAGAGCTTTGAGTAATTCATTTAATTTACAATACAGAACTGTATTTCCTGCACCCGTCAGAAGCAGTGCAAAGACTTGGGAGTGTCAGGGGTAATGGAGGAACTGAGGGAGAGGGAAGGATCCTGGAGTGAACCTGGAGGTTTGCTGGGTGTGGGTGGGAGAAGTATGGAACAGATTTTTGGGGGGAGGGGCAGGATTGTTAGGGTGTTGGAGAGCCTACCCCATGCTGACCTAAGCCTCTCCCATTTAGACAGGCACATCTGCCCCGTCCCTGCACACACACCCCATCCTGATGGGTCCTTGCAGCCTCCTCCCCATGTGGCCATGCACCCCCACTCCCATTCAGCCCCTGGCTCAACGCTGTCACCCCACTAGGTCCTGAGCCCATGCCCCAGTCTGTCCCCCCCACTAGCCATTATGACCCCCTCACAGCAGCACCGTGTGCCCTACTCTGTCCTAACATGGCTCTTTGGGCAGGGTGCTGTGATGAATTTCTACTCTTGGGGGAATTCTGTTCCACTGCATGCGCACAGAAACTTTTTCCCCCAGAGAAAATACATTTTGCCCCAGAAGTGCTGCAGTTCCACCTTTTGCCCACCAGAGGCCACTGTGGTGCCAGAACAGCCAATAGTATTGATGCAGCAGGCTGTTTGGTGCCACAATGGCCTCTGGTGGACAAGAGGTGGAACTGCAGCACTTCTGGGGCAGAATGTATTTTCTGCAGAGGGGAGGGGAAATTCTGTGCGTGTGCAGTGGCGCAGAATTCCCCTAGGAGTATGCAAGTGCAACTCTGAATGTAGCATGCAAGTTGAAAAGCAGCATTCTTTTAAGTGCTGGTATTCTATTGGAATGCCAATGTCCCATAGGGGATGTACTTGAGATATTTAGTAATATTAAGGAGCATTTAAAGCCAGATGCCTTGTATGATAGACTGAAATTCTGGCTAATGTGTGAAGCCTGAAATCGCTGCACTAAGCAAAATGTCCATCTAACAAAAAATCCTAAATAAAATAGTTGAGTTCCAAGTAGCTGAAAGTTGCAAGTGGTGAAAGTTCTGAAACATTCATCCAATGTGATAGATACAATATGATGATAGAATTGTGGGGGTGTCCGTTTAGTAGGCTGTGGTTTGATAACTAACTATATTTGACTTGTATTTCACTTGTCTGCTGTTTGACGGTAGTCTGTGTAAAACTTGAAGATAGCAGTGAGCATGTTTGAACAGATTGAAACTGGATGACAAATTAGAAAGTAAAGGATATTCTTGAGTCAGCTCAGAATTTCTTGTGCATGTTCAGATTGGCATTGCATAATAGAAATTTGCCATAATGATCAGGTAAAATATTTGTGATACCTAAATTTATGCAGTTCTTGTTTCATAGGTGTCAAGGTATCTTTTAGAGAAGTAGTGCTAACGCCATTTTATAGATGGGCAAACTGAAGTTCAGAGTTGGGAAGAAAGGTCTTAAGACTCCTCCTGATCCAGCAGATGGCGCTTTCTCTTCTTTTTATGCAACATGTGCACAAGTAGTAGTGAAAATCAATGTTTTCTTCAATTTGGGGAAATATTTTGAAAATTGAGTGGATCCGTGTTTATAGATAATCATGGAGTTTGAAAAAAATTATATGAACAGCTTCTAATAATTTGCTAGCCACAGAACCATTTTTCTTTAAATTGCCTCCTCAACTAAGACTGTGGCTTGGTCTATGCTACAGAGTTAGGTTGACATAAGGCAGCTTATGTTCACCAACTAGGTCAGTGTCTACACTACAGCCTTGGTCCCGCTGATGTAAGTGCCCTACTACACCGACATTATAATTCCACCTCCACTTATATCAGTGTAGTTAGGGTAACACAGTGTCTGTGTAGAGACTGCATTCCTTATCTGGGCTGTTAGCTGTCTTGTCAATTTTATGGCTCCACTGAGCCATGAAATTGACAAGAAAGCTGGTTCCCCAGCTGGGCTGCTGCCTGGTCTCCACTTCAAGCCCGGCTGCCACCCAGGCTCCCTGCATGGGCTGCTGCCCAGGCTCTTCACTCCCCAGTGGGTGCCTTGCTGCTTCCTATGGTCCCAGCTCCTCACTCTCCTCTGGGAGCACAGCAGCTGATTGGATGCGGGGTGCAAATCTCCCCGCTGGAGGCATAAGCCCTGGGGAGGCATAAGCCCCTCTGCTTCCGGCTGGGAATGGGGAGGCGAGAAGCCCGGGAGGCAGCTGGGCTCCTGGTGGAGAGCTGCATGGAGCTGAGAGCCCTGGCTCTCATCCACCCACACTGCCCCTCTTCAATTGGTGGAAGCGCTCCGCGTGAGGGTACGCACCACTGACAGAAGGAGGGTGGTGTGGACATCAGCCATTGCAGTAATTACTGAGGTGGCTGTTAATCGACCTAATGTAGGTTGACTTAAGATTGTAGTATAGACATGACCTGAGACTTAGTAGCCTGAGTTTCAGCCCACCCACATGGAATATCCACTCCGGATACCACTCTGTGCACCTGCAGATCATTAAGATTTAGAATGAACAGCTCGAAGAAGTCCTATGTATAGCAGCAACAATAAGCAAATTTGGAATCTGTCTTCCTTATTCCATTATATGAATGCATTTTCCAGCACGAACGGAACAGGAAATATAAACACTAAGCCTCTAAAAATATCTAAACAAAGTCTCCTTGTTAGTAGGAGTTTAAATTTTGCATTTGTGTAATGGACTCGTATAGTCAATTAAGCACCAATGCTAAATTTTGCTCTTGTAGCCAACAGTGAATTTGAAGACTTATTGCTGTTAAGTGCCCTCAATTTGTTGTCTTAAATGTTGTCTCCTAGGCAATGGAACAAAGGCTTCCTAAAAATGTGACAAATATCTTAGTTGAGAATAAATAGCTCTTTTACAGTCCTATTTTGTTTACCATACACAATGGTAACACACAATTAATGATTCCCGATGTGTAGAAAGAAAAGTAAATATGGCAGGCGACCAGCGTGGCTTAACAGTGAAATCCTTGCTAGTCTTAAAACACAAAAAAGCCGCTTACAAGAAGTGGAAGATTGGACAAATGACCAGGGAGGAGTATAAAAATATTGTTCAGGCATGCAGGAGTGAAATTAGGAAGGCCAAATCACACTTGGAGTTGCAGCTAGCCAGAGATGTTAGGAGTAACAAGAAGGGTTTCTTCAGGTATGTGAGCAACAAGAAGAAAGTCAAGGAAAGTGTGGGCCCCTTGCTGAATGAGGGAGGGAACCTAGTGACCGAGGATGTGGAGAAAGCTAGTGTACTCAATGCTTTTTTTGCCTCTGTCTTCACAGACAAGGTCAGCTCCCAGGCGGCTGCACTCCGCAGCACGGTATGGGGAGGAGGTGACCAGCCCTCTGTGGAGAAAGAAGTAGTTCGGAACTATTTAGAAAAGCTGGACGAGCACAAGTCCATGGGGCCGGATGCACTGCATCCGAGGGTGCTAAAGGAGTTGGCCGATGTGATTGCAGAGCCATTGGCCATTATCTCTGACAAATCATGGCAATCGGGGGAGGTCCCGGATGACTGGAAAAAAGCTAATGTAGTGCCCATCTTTAAAAAAGGGAAGAAGGAAGATCCAGGGAACTACAGGCCAGTCAGTCTCACCTCAGTCCCTGGAAAAATCATGGAACAGGTCCTTAAGGAATCAATTCTGAACCACTTAAAGGAGGGGAAAGTGATCAGGAACAGCCCGCATGGATTCACCAAGGGCAAGTCATGCCTGACTAACCTAATTGCCTTCTATGATGAGATAACTGGCTCTGTGGATGAGGGGAAAGCAGTGGATGTGCTATTTCTTGACTTTAGCAAAGCTTTTGATACAGTCTCCCACAGTGTTCTTGCCAGCAAGTTAAAGAAGTATGGGCTGGATGAATGGACGGTAAGGTGGATAGAAAACTGGCTGGATGGTCGCGCTCAACGGGTAGTGATCAATGGCTCCATGTCTAGTTGGCAGCCAGTATCAAGTGGAGTGCCCCAAGGGTCGGTGCTGAGGCCGGTTTTGTTCAATATCTTCATCAACGATCTGGAGGATGGTGTGGACTGCACCCTTAGCAAGTTTGCAGATGACAGTAAACTGGGAGGAGTGGTTGATACGCTGGAGGGTAGGGACAGGATACAGAGGGACCTGGATAAATTAGAGGATTGGGCCAAAAGAAATCTGATGAGGTTCAACAAGGACAAGTGCAGAGTCCTGCACTTAGGACGGAAGAATCCCATGCACTGCTACAGACTAGGGACCGAATGGCTGGGCAGCAGTTCTGCAGAAAAGGACCTAGGGGTTACAGTGGACGAAAAGCTGAATATGAGTCAACAGTGTGCCCTTGTTGCCAAGAAGGCTAACGGCATTTTGGGCTGTATAAGTAGGGGCATTTCCAGCAGATCGAGGGACGTGATTATTCCCCTCCATTCGGCACTGGTGAGGCCTCATTTGGAGTACTGTGTCCAGTTTTGGGCCCCACACTACAAGAAGGATGTGGATAAATTGGAAAGAGTCCAACGGAGGGCAACAAAAATGATTAGGGAGCTGGAGCACATGACTTATGAGGAGAGGCTGAGGGAACTGGGATTGTTTAGCCTGCAGAAGAGAAGAGTGAGGGGGGATTTGATAGCTGCTTTCAACTACCTAAAAGGGGGTTCCAAAGAGGATGGATCTAGACTGTTCTCAGTGGTAGAAGATGACAGAACAAGGAGTAATGGTCTCAAGTTGCAGAGGGGGAGGTTTAGGTTGGATATTAGGAAAAACTTTTTCACTAGTAGGGTGGTGAAGCACTGGAATGGGTTACCTAGGGAGGTGGTGGAATCTCCTTCCTTAGAGGTTTTTAAGGTCAGGCTTGACAAAGCCCTGGCTGGGATGATCTAGTTGGGGTTGGTCCTGCTTTGAGCAGGGGGTTGGACTAGATGACCTCCTGAGGTCCCTTCCAACCCTGAGATTCTATGATTCTATGATTGGTACGGGTTTTAAAAAGATAGGGAGAATCTTTTCATCCTTAAATACTGATGCTTTGTTTTTAATTGAGAACAAAAGAAACCTCTTTTCAGTATTTATTAGTTCATGATTTTCAAATAATTGAGAGAATATAAAAATCTAACGAAGAATGGAGCCAAAAGCATACCAGTGCAAATGTGTATACAAGGGAGGCAAAGCCATTATGACTCTAAATCTGTTGAGAATACTGAGTTTGAAGTAAAGGAATAATGTGTATTTTGTGCCCAGAGAGAGGGGATGAAGAGCATGTAGGTAGCATACAATTTTAATATTTGTTTCTTTATTTTGAACACTTACAGATATCAACAAAACTGCAGTGCTTATACTTATCAGTCTTTTCGCATTAATATAGAATATTTAATATAGATGAGAAGATCTACAGACATAGTGAGGAAAAAGGCCTCTTAAATACTGAGAAGGAGCTATTTCAGGAGACTATAAAGAATTTTGAACAATACTTTTAAAGAAGCCATTGGAAACCTAATCTTTGGCTATGTCTTAAATTACAGCTACAACTAACCAGGAGACCAGTCTCCTGATCTGTTTACAACATGATTTGCAACTAATAGTGTGACTAGGACCTGTCTGTCTTAAGTGTCCTGTAACTGGCATAAATCCTTGGATGGGTGTTGCAGCAGGATTGAGGACAGCTGTGTTGTAGAGAACCCCCTAACTCAATTATGTTTGTAGTGAACACTGACCCTAAAGTAGATCTCACCACCATTTTTGGTCTGGTCTACAGTAAAATCGAAGTGGCAGAGCTGTGTTGGTTAGAAGTATGGGGAAAATCACATCCCCTAACTGATGTAGCTATACTGGCAGAAACCATAGTGGAGACACAGGTATACTGGCAAAAGTCTTTTAGCTGGAAAAGCTTTTTTCATTTAGAGAATTTGTATAAGGCCTTGGCTACACTTCCGAATTACAGCGCAATAAAGCCTCCCAGAGCGTTATACCTCACTCACTGTCTACACTGGCAAGGCATGTACAGCGCTGTATCTCGTGGCTACAGCGCTGCTGGTACTCCATGTCCCCGAGAGGAATAATAGCTGTTGTGTAGTGGCTGAGATGCTGCTGTTGAAATGTAGACATTGGAGTACGCATTGACTGACCTCCGGAAGCTCCCTCTGTTTTGAAATGGCACTTTTGGGTTGGAGTTCAGAGCTCCGTTCTGGGGGCTGCTTATCAAAAAAACAAACACAGCTAGTGTTTGCTTTGAATGAGTGAGAGCCAGGCAGGGGGGCTCTGTTAGGAGTGCCGACAACAAACAGTAGCTTGAAGAGAGGCGGCGGGGGGGGGGGGGGAGGAAGGGGGGGAGCTTTCGGCGAGCGGCTGCTTATCTGCTCTTAAAAACAAGAGTCCCTGCTGCTTGCTTTCAATGACAGAGAGAGAGGCAGGGGAGGTGGGGGTGTGTAAACTTAGAAGATAATGAGCTGACAGTCTGTGGATATCCCAAAAACCCACTCTTTCTCCCCACACGCTCCCTGTCACACTCCACCTCACCCCCCCCCATTTGAAAAGCACGTTGCAGCCACTTGAACGCTGGGATAGCTGCCCATAATGCACCGCTCCCAATACAGCTGCAAATGCCTCAAATGTGGCCATTACAGTGCGCTGGCAGCTGCCAGCATGGACAGACTGCGGTGCTTTCCCTACTCAGCTGTACAAAGGCGGGTTTAGCTCTCAGCGCTGTACAGCTGCAAGTGTAGCCTTAGCCTTAGTTATACAGGCAAAGGAGCTGTTTTGTTGGTATAAGTTGTCTCCACATTGGCAGGGTTGCTAATATAGTTATTTTTGGAAAACCTTGTCTAGTGTAGACAAGGCCTTAGAGTCAGGACATTTTTAGTCACCTAAATGTAAGCAAGTATACTCAAGACCTGATCTTGTGAGGTGCTGAGTGCTGCCCACTGTCACAGTTCAGAGCAACTGCACTTATATTTCCCCTTTGTGGTCCAGCAATGGCATTCTTTTTTCTTTTTTTTTTGGCTCTGGCTCCCAGACACTGCCTCCCTTGGGCAGAGTCCCTTGTTTGTCTCACTCCCTAATTTTTTTCCAGTCTGCACATTTCCCTACCTATACTATGTTATTTCCAGCAAGCCAAACTGTCTGTCTATGCCAGTGCTTACTCTTTGAAGGCTATGAACAACATAATTGCCAGCAGTTATGAGTTATCTCACAGCTCTTACTAAGCAAGCACATTTATTCTTAAGGTGAAAGCATTACAGAGAAGACATATTAAAACAATAAAAGTTGCTGCACACATGCTTACCGGGTCACCCATCAGTCTTTTATTCCAAAGTATGTAATTTCTGGATACCAGAACTTGTAAATAGGTATTCATTTGTCCCCCACCCCCACCCCTTTCCCCTCAGTGGTTCCTATTTTCATTAGAGAGAAGTATTCTCTTTAAGAGTAGATCCAAAGACATGGTGTGTGTATGTGTGGTTTTGTCTGTGTGTGTTCACTCCAAGTTTACTGGAACCATTTCTTTGTGTCTTTTGAGATGTTGAGCACCTACAATTCTCATTAGTGCATTAGGAGTTGTGGATGCTTAGTACCTCTCAAGATCATGCTCTGGTAGTCAATAGCTTAATCTTAGCTTTGAATCTTGTTTCCTTGGTATTCACTATTTTGCAAATTGATTTTTCAAAGATACCTCTGAGAGTTCAACAGAGCAAAGCTGGGACCTGCTTCTGTCACAGTAGACAACCACAGTGTTTTCTGTTGACCACAGGCATTCTCGGGTGTTGCGGTGGTGATGTGTGTTAAATGTATCTGGTCCTCCAAAACAAATTAGTCATTTTTAAAGGACACTACTGATTTCAAAAATTATTTGTGTAAATATTTTGTACTTGCTGTAGTTCCAAGTAACCCCTAACATAGCAAAAATTTCTGTGTGAGCGCATTTGGCATCATTTCATGCATAATTAATTTTACTGTAACCTTAATCAGTACTTTTTGGAACTTTTACACAACTTTATTTCAAAGCTCATTTTTAATAAGCTTGAAGGAAAACTATTCAGGAAGCCATCTCTGGATTACTAACAGCTTCAGTGGAATCCTGACATAGCACTAACAAAGCTATCATGCAGCTAGAGGCTCATTCAGCTGCCAGTACTGGATGCTTTTCCATGGCTATCAATTTGTATATACTACAGCTTCCCCACAGAGAGCCAGCAACCTTGCTAAACCAGAAGAGGGACAGCATCTTCAAAGATGGGTAGTGGAGTGTTGCTTCTGATAAATGAAGGGGCCTAAATAAAATCCTGAAAACCCAAACCCCTGTTGTAGTCAGTAGGAGCTATGAGCGCTCAGCATGACAGTTACAACACAGCAGTTCTAGCCAACCATAGAACAACTTGAATGCTAACTTTGAGGATAGTTAAGTTGCCAGGGTATTTGCATGAGGACTCCCTCAACAGTTGTATAGGCTGATGTGCAGCTACCCTTAAATCTTAACTTCAGTGCATGCCTGTTGTATAGGATAAGAAAAAAAAGTTGTTCTGTTTAAATTCTCTCCAGCAAGTCTTGTATAACAAGTGGGCTCCCCAAGAATCCTCTGATGTTCCAAACCTTGCAATTCCTGGTGGCCACTGAATTTTGCTAAGAAGATCAATTAAACTGTCAAGTAGGCAGTTAAGTTCTATTTCTGGACTAGAAAGTACCATTCTTAAAATGGGATAAAGCCTTTCCAGTCTCTCTAGCTTTTGATATTTCTCAAACTGTCTATTGGTAGCTTGAGAAAAGCACTTAACTCACAGTTAATTGGTTATTTACACTTTTTTTTTTTCTTCCAGATAATGGCAAGGGAAAGAAAAATATGGGCTTTTCTGATCTTCAGAAACTTTTGATTCTCAGTCAATTGCCTACAGCTAGCTCTGCTCCTTGAAAATATATGGTTGTGTGCATACATTGCCATACAACTTCAGGGATTGCAGTTAGTTGTAGGCATCGTAACTTTGAATAATTTTGTTAGTTAGGATAAAAATATATAAGGAATGAAAGCCTTCATTTCAGGATGTAAACCACTAAATTCTGGGTATTTGAAAGAAACTTCCCTAATGAGCAAGTAATTATATAATTGCTCGTTAGGGTCTTTTTTGCCCCTTCCTCTACTATGTCCAGCACTGGCTACTGTC
This sequence comes from Macrochelys suwanniensis, assembly GCA_033296515.1. Lineage (NCBI taxonomy): Eukaryota > Metazoa > Chordata > Testudines > Chelydridae > Macrochelys > Macrochelys suwanniensis. The sequence continues at coordinate 84,765,038 of CM065779.1, forward strand.
TGATATGGAGTGCCAAGCTAAGCTAACCATAGGCTTGATCTGGAATGGTAATTGTTATGTTCTATAAGTGGTGAAGCTTAGTAACCACCACAAGTGTAGTATAAAGGCATTGTATATGATGGCTTGAAACTTGTACTGTGGCTTGTGAAATGCAGTCTGTGGTGGTTGTCATGGTCACATTTGGGAATGTGTGTATAAATACTTCAGATTTATTGAATGTCTGAGAGAGATTCACAGGTGGTGAACTGACCAAAACTAGCCTGTGTTTCTTGTCCAGCAACAGATGTGTCTGATTAAGTGTCCATGTAGTGGGGAGGGGTATCCACATTATTGAGCATTCCACTGTTAATACTCCTGTTGTGATTCTCGCCCCCACTCCCTCCCGTGTGGGCCCTGGAACAAACTGCATCACTAAAACCACCGGAATGCCTAAAAGAAACCATTTGTCTACTACCACAAACTTTGATAATTTATTTTGGGGAAGTTCAATGGCCTGTGTTATATAAGAGGTCAGACTAGATGATCAATTCATAATGGTCCCTTCTAGCCTTAGGATCCATGGACACTGTAAGTTGCAAGCCTGATACTCTGGTCCCGTTCAGCACAAAATCAGTACCTCTTTGGTTTACTCTTCTTGTAATGGGTGGGTGCGTGGGGAAGAAAAGAAGAGGGTGGGTGGGTGCTTGTGGGAAAACAAATGCTCAGATACTAAACTGTATAATAACTGTCCATCTGGATTGGAAACAGAGTTCTGGTGCAGCCTCAGTTGTTATAGGGGATCAGACTGTAGCATTATTTCAGTGAATTCCTGACTGCTACCTACAATCTCCATAGGCCCGGTTTTCCTTAATCTCTGAGCATTCTCAGGCTTCAGTTCTTGATGTCATTTCCCAGGTTTTTAAGATTTTCTTTTAAAATATTTTGTTTTGCTTGTGTAAGCAAAAGAAGCTGCTTTTATGATCTCAAGTCTAGCTGTCAAGCAATCAAGCTGACTATTCTGTAGTTTTATGCTATTGGTCTCAGTTGAAACTCCTGCCTTTACAAGCCAGGGTGCAAAGGAGTCAATCTTCTGCTGTAAATTTTGGATTGCAGCCTCAAAAGGACAACTGCAGCAGTGGGAACCTCAGATGCTGTGTCTGACTCCTTCAAACAACTACAAATCTATGGTAGAATATGGGAAACCCCCTTGGGAGAACCATAGTCAGCTGTGCCTTCGCTTGTCCTCCATTAGTGAATTTTAAGAAATGACCTGTTCTTCCCTGATGTTGCTGTTAAGGATTTCCTAGTCTTTTTCTCCCTTTAGGCAGTATAACAGCAAGATCATAAAAATGATTAATAATATACAAATAGGGTGATAAAAAATCTTATAAAAGAGCATAACTCCACCTGAACCAGGTGAAAATAGCATTAAAGATAGAAATGAATAATGCAAATTAAAGCCCCAGTCCTGCATCTGAAATTGGGGCTCCATGCAGGTATGGGCATCCAGTGTCCAGGAACACAATGCAGGATTAGAGCCTTGTTCGGCTGCGACCAATAGTATCAGCCGAACAAACAGTCTTGCCTCAGCCAAATTGCATCTTGTTTGCTTTTTGTGTTGTGGGTTTTGGGTTAGTCGGAGATCAGAACCAAATGGGTGGAGGTGGCGGAAAAGAAGAAAGCTAGAAGCAGTTGGAGTGAATATCAGAAGAGGCAACCCGAAACAACACCCTACCATCGGGGGTAGCCCAAGTCCGCACATACACCCCAAGGAAAACCCCCACCACTTTATCATCCCACCTCTACCACCATGTCAGGGTCCCCCCCCCCCCACTCTGAACTCTGGGGTACAGATATGGGGACCCACATGAAAGACCCCCTAAATTTATATTCTACCAGCTTAGGTTAAAACTTCCTCAAGGCACAAATTCCTTTCCTTGTCCTTGGAGGGTATTGCTGCCACCAAAAGTAATTTACACAAAAATTCAGAGAAGGGTTATTTAGAATCCCTATTCCCCCCCAAACTCCTTCACCCCCTTTCCTGGGGAGGCTTGAGAATAATATACCAACCCACTGTCTTAGCAATGTGAGCACAGGACCAGACCCTTTGTCTTCAGAACACTGAAAATCAATCAGGTTCTTAAAAGAAGAACTTTATTTATAAAGATAAAAATAAAAGAATCACACCTGCAAAATCAGGATGGAAGGTAACTTTACAGGTAATAAGATTTAAAACACCAGGGGATTCCCCTCTAGGCTCAGCTGCACAGTTACAAAAACAAGCAAAAAACTACCTCTGTAGCATAGGAAAATTCACAAGCTAAAACAAAAGATAACCTAATGCATTTCCTTGCCCTATTTACAATTTCTGTGAATTTAGATGGATTATTCCAGGTATATTTTCAGGAGATGTTGTACCTGCTTGGCTTCTCCCTCTGTCCGGAGAGGGAACAACAAAAGAGAACAAACAAATCTCCCCCTTTCTACCATCTCATCACCAGAAACTTTCAATGCGTATGAAAAAAGCCAGCTTGGTATCTGTCCATTATACATTCCGAGAATAGGTCCAGCGGTAGCAAAGTAGTGTCTCCTTCATAATGCTGTCCTGACAGTGTTTCTGCAGGAAAGTCTTCGTGTTTATTCCATCATATGGCCTCCTCGCAGAGACTGCCAACACGGATTCCAGTTTTGATAGTTTTTATGATGGTGGAAACTTCTCCTCTGCAAACTGCAGTGAGAACACCTGTGTTTCTCTGCTGTTAATATTTGAAGAGTCACATGATCCTCAATTTTTTGGTTAAACTTATATATAAAACGCCTCCCTATCTTTTGTTTTTAATTTAAATTTAACTAATTGGAGACTTGACATTGGAGGTGAGAAGGATTTTTTGGATTATCTGCCTGACTTTGTTTTGTATATGTGATTAATTTGCAGTGGGTATGACTTTGGCTATCTAATCAAAATCCTGACTAACTCTAATTTACCTGAAGAGGAGCTGGACTTCTTTGAGATACTCCGGTTGTTTTTCCCCGTCATTTATGATGTGAAGTATCTCATGAAGAGCTGCAAAAATCTCAAGGTAAATGATTTGATATCTGGTTCAGAAAAGAATTTTCTAAGATGGCATTTTTTCATACTGAAAACATATATGGCATCTGTTCACTGCCCTGTCCAGCAGTGAGCTGTACCTTGATGGTATTATTTGTTAGTCTAATCAATTTTGTGTATTTGATACATTTCATCAGTAACTTTTTATATAAGAGGCAGGGAGGAGCACACATTTTTGTTCTTGTGGTTCCTAGCTATTTAAAAATTACAAAGCAATCCCATTTATTGGTAGCATCATAGATCTGTGCTGCCAAATGATAGACCCAGGTTCAGAGGAAGTTACATCTTGCTGTTAACTTCTCAGGCTGTTAGAATTGATGGGTTTGGCCTCTGTGAGTGGGATATTAATGACACACTTGCATCATTCCTCACTGCTCAATCCATGGAGGGGGTGCAGTTGTGATAGGGTGTAGTGAAAAGTGACTTTGGTGTGAAGGGATGGAATGTCCTAGACCTGCTGGTTGCCCTGTAGTCAAAGATGAGCAATGACAGATATGCTCAGAGCCAACTCAGGACTTCTAGAAAAATAGACAGGGTTAGAAACTAACCTCTCAACTCAAGCCAGTTGGGCTATTAATTGGCTTGTTCTATTAGGCATAAAATTTGGAGAAGATTTGATTGGCCTGGAGAATGAATGTGAACTGGAAACAAATGTATGAAGGGAAGGACATCAAAAAGATATGCTGCTGGGATTGTGACAGCCACGCTTGCCAAAGAAGGCCACGTATCTGGACTGGTTTTGAAATGAAAGGGGCACAACTCATCTGAGGCAATAGGTGGCTCACTGTTTTGATGGAAGGCGACACAACACTCTGGGGTTTCTAAATGAGAACACGTGGAAACTGGACACGGACTGACTGTAATGCAGCCACCTTCTGAGTACAGGGATGGTATGCCACTCTTTATCTCAGAATGCTGAGCAAGTGATTTAGACGATGTTGATGAGCTTGAATTTTGTGAGGCTATGCAGGTAAAGGACATGTACCTTTTTAATGAGGATCTTACTGGTGACTATGAAGTAAAGAACATAATTTCCACCATCTCCTATGCTAATCAGTCTGCACTGGATGTGGCGAGGAGTGAGTGGGATGGTCTTTTCCAACTATCAGGAAAAATAAACTAGCCCAGTATCTGGTCAGGAGTTTTGCAACCCAGCAGCGACCCTCACCAACTGAGTAAAGAATGTATATTGGGGAACATCTAATTGAAACTGGGTTTCCATTGGGACCAAGAGAAGAAATGAAGTAGTTGGAAAAACTGCAGAAGTCGACAAAATTGTGCACCCTCAAGGACTGAAACAAAACCGTAGCTGCTTATATACAGTTGTTTTGCCCCAAGTACTAAATGTGTAATCCACCCTTATGGACTTGTGGGGGGAATTAACAAATTTAACAGCTTCTGTCATTAGAGCTTAGTGGTAATGGCAATTTAAACTGTAGACCAATTATGACAGGAGGGGGAGAGATGGGGACTAACCTGTTCCTCCAAACACCATTGCTGAAACAGTCCCATTACTGTCCACAGCAATGAAATGATGCCAACTGTGTAGATCTGTCCCAAACTGAGAACAGCTGGTGTGAGTCTTCGGTAGCCAAATCATTAATTACTTGCATGCACTGTTGCTTAAATTAATTTCTTTGCTTTTTTTTGTTTAAATCTCTATTAAATTGCAGTGAATTGAATTGCCATATTGATGTCGTTTATTGATCGGTGCAAGCTACTCTTGTTGGTCACTTCATTTTATTAGAGACACTTGATTTTCCTTAGACACATTTTGGTGCTGGTGGTCGGCCTGGGGACCGGGACTCTACAGAACTGTGTGGATGGTGGTTGCAGCCATTCTGTAGAATTACCTCCTGACTCCAGCAGAAATACTACAGAAAGAATATAGTCATTTGCTGCTGTTCATATACAGCACTACTCCTGCTCTCCATCTTCTGTTGGGTGGGGACCATGGTACAGCTGTAGCCTGTAACAATAACCAATAACAATACAGATTCTTCCCTAAAGAGGAAGAATGGTCCAGTGGTTGGAACACTTGCTGAGGACTTGAGAGACCCAAATTCAGTTCCCTACTCTGCCATAAACTGCCTGTGTGACCAGAGGCAAGATACTTAGTCCCTCTGAGCTGCAGTTTCCCATCTGTGAAATGGGAGTAGTAATACCTCCCTGCCTGATGGGATGTTGAGGATAAATACATTAATGATTGTGAGAGGTTCAGGTTCTGCAGTAATGGAGGACCAATAAGTACCTTAGCTAGACAGGTAGATCCTGACTGAATGTAATGGTGGGGTGGGGCTTGGGAGGCTGCACAGAGTAGTTAACACTCTGTACCAATGTCCTGAGATTTGTGGAGTTGGGCTTGGATTCCCCATTGTTCTTGGGTCATCATCTGTGGTGATGTGGTTACAGAACCAAGCTGCTAACCTGTGTGTCTCAAAGGAATGATGCGTCTGAAATATTTTGAAATATTTTTTCTTTTCCTTCTTGTGGCTATTTATATATCTTATGGGAGGGAGGGCATGTTTTGACCTAAAGTTTATAAAGCATTTTTGGTTTTCAAGGTTATATTAAAAACCTTTTGATCAGCACTGCCTTAATCTGGAGGTTTGTTTTTTTTTTAAAAAAAAGTGATTTAGAGAAGAGAGGCTCTGTATCCCATAATTAGTCTCCAGAGAGATCCAGTGTTTCCCTTGTTTTTCCAACAGTTGTAAACTATTTTGTGTTACAAACTTTTAGGCACCCTTTGTGGAAAATTTTGCCCAATATCCACAACCGAATGGGATGCTTTCACCCTGTCCTGAATTTTTTTCTAGATCAGTGTTACAGAGTCTGCAGGGGCTGGAATGTAATATTTCCACATTTTTACTTTTTCTTTGTAACGGGCTGATTTAAGACACAGGACATTCAAGCTAAGTTAGAATTGATAGGTGTGCTGTCTCACAGCTAGCAGTACCCAGTGATGAGAGAAGTGATCTTCAGCTACTGTCTAGTCAGGAGGGCATGTGGCTTAAAAGGGATGAGTGTGGGTTTTAAGAGGCCCCAGTTTTTAATTAAGCATGTTTCTAATAGCAATCCATGTTAATGCTATGGGGAACGCTGCAAATGTCTGTTCAGCTCAGATGTGCTCCTTCTTCCCTCCTACCCATGTCCCCGTGGTGCTCATTTAAAAGGGGAAGGTCGGTAATAGTGTGAGTTGAAATGCATGCAAAATTTAGATTGTAGCACAAACCAACAAAAATGGCAAAAGTCAGAGACATTGTCACACTATAAAATATTTAAATTACCCCACACATTTTCTTATCTGTCACATTAACCCTTTAAATAATTAAAATGGAAATAATTTTTTACATGTAGTTTTCACTACCTTACACTGTCTGCTCATTTTTCACATGTTGGATGATTTAAAATAAACTAGTTAGTTTCAATTTCAAGTTCTCATGCCCTAGCACAATTCTGTAGTGGTTGGCTTCCAGATGCCACTTGGGAATGGCTTATTAATAAAGTTTCCATTTGAATTAAAAAAAAAAAAAAAAAAGACTACTCATGGAAACATCCTTGTTGGCCGTAAGGTTCATAGCTCTTTTGAACAATCTGCATTTTGGGCCAAATTTGACTTGGTTAAAGTTCAGTTTTTAACTTGCACTATTTCACCTCAGCCTCTTCTCCCTCTCTTCTCCACCTCCATCTCCCAAAATGGTATGTGGTCAATGGAGTTCAAATACTGTAGGTTCCCTTTTTAATATTAAAAAGAACATGCTTTGTGCTAGCTTCATTCCTGCCCTTGACTACTGTGATTTGGTTTCCTTTTTTTCAGATGTAAAAAATGTAGTGCAGGCTAAAAGCATTTTGATGCTCTACGTTGTTTCAACCTATTGCTGGCAGAGTAGTGATCCAAAGCAGTCTGCCTGGCACACAGTTTCGCTATGCAGTATAGTGTTTCAAAAATTTTTGTAAGGTAACTGATTTTCTCCCAGTTGTACAACCCTTGAAAGACTGGTACCTCCGCAACGTAGTCTTGCACATACCGTAACTATATTGTCCCACAGGGATCAGTTTAGCGAAGATTAGCCTAACCCGTCTAAAGCTGAATTGATTAGCAGAGAGGCTGCTTCTGCTTGTAGCACCTTGTAGCACCACTATCGCTTTCTTGACACTAAAATGAATGGGCTGAATTCATCCATACCTGTTTTGTGGATAGTTGTAGGAGATGCTGCTAATCCTACGGGCAAATTGGAGTAGGGTTAGTCTGATTTGTTCAGTTGTGTGTTTTGTTTTGTTTTTATTTGTCCACAAAAGAGTCTTTCAGGCATTTTCATTCTGTGGACCATTTCTCAAGGTAGGACTCGTATCATTGGCAGCTCTCCTCCCAATCTCTCACCTGCTCCACAACTGTAGTGTTATAAAGTTACATGAAAAAGTAATGCTAGGGCAGGGTAAAGGAGTGAAGATGAAAATAAACTTGCTTTGATTAAATGGATACAGCTGCTTGGTTAGTTCCCCTCCCGTATTGTAAATTGTGCTATTTGTTTCCTCTCCCTAGATGTAGGACTTACCGTATACACTTGATCATAAGCCGGTTCATTTATAAGCCGACCCCCCCCGCAAGATGGATAAGTAAAAATGGAAAATTTTTATGACCCATTCATAAGCCGACCCTATAATTCAGGGGACGGCAAACTTTGGCTCCCGGACCATCAGGATAAGCTGCTGGCGGGCCGAGACGGTTTGTTTACCTCGAACGTCCACAGGCACAGAGGTAAACCTAAGTAAACAAAGTGTCCTGGCTTGCCAGCTGCTTACCCTGATGGGCTGGGACAGCAACTGGTGGGAATTTTTTTTCTTGGGGGGGAGGGGGGAGAGAAGCTGGGAGTCAGGGGAGTGACCCCACCCCTATCCCGGGGACCCCCACACTCTCCCCATCCCATCCCTTTCCACCTTAGCTGGGGCGGGCCAGGGGAGGATGTCTCTGGCCTGGCCGGAGCTGCTCCGGCAGGCTGGGTGGTGCGGCTGCAACCTGCTCCGGCGGGCCAGACCAGGCGGTGCGGCCGCAGCATGTTCTGGCAGGCTGGGTGGCGCGGCTGCAGCGTGCTCCGGCGGGTGGGCCAGGTGGCGTGTCCACAGCCTGCCAACCCCAGAGCTGCAGCAGCTTTGGAGGCTGGGGGGAGAGCAGCGTGGCCAGAAGCGGAGAGACTCTGGCCTTGCCTCTTCCCTTCTGGCTCTGCTGGCTGTGCTGCCTCTCCTTGCCCCCTCTGTTGGGGGGAGGGGCTGTGTCCCACCTCTCCCTCTCCTCTATACCCGTTCATAAGCCGACCCCTTTCTCTGATGCTTCCCTTTTATACTAAAAAAAAAATTCAGCTTATGAATGAGTATATACGATATATTTATTAGTTCCAAGCCTTCCCTCATTGCCCGCAACCCCTAAAGATTCTGATTTCTCCTTGTGCTTTGCTTTGGTTCTGTGAGTATGCACTACCTTGTCTATTTTGAGATCTGCAAATTTGATTCAGTTGAATTTACACCAAAAATACACCCAATAAAAGGACATGAAGGCACTGTGAGGGAGGAGAGGAGTGTGCTTAGTTGGTCAAAAAGCTTCTGGAAGTCGTAAGTTCCCCACTGGGCTGCAATTAACAGGAAGAAAAATTGCTTGAAGACTACAGGATACTTTACTGTTGTAAGATAAGCTGTGTAGACCACCAATGATCCATGCCCTACAATTAGAGACTCTCCGAAGAGCAGTTCCCAATTCTGAGCCCTGTGTTTATTTACACTGTCAGTTAGCACAGTGCCTGTTAAAAGAAAGCGAATTGTGGCTTATGGTATTTAATATCTTCTTGAACCTGGTTACCGTGCGGTTTACATTACATTTTACACAGATGTTTCATTTACTCTTTTATGGCAGTTAATAAAACCAATTAAAACATTGTTAAAGATGGGATGAATGTTAGCTTTTTCACTTTGTTCTTCTTTCCCGTCTTGAATTTTACAACTTCACCTGGGTTCAGGGTTCTCCACTAATTCCTAAGGTAGACCATGTTCCTGGATTCCCTCTACTACTTAGATGCTTAGAAGTTTTGTGGGGGAAGCGCAAAACCCTGAGCTTAGGTGTTGGCAGGTAAGTGAAGGAAAAAATGGTGTTTTTTAAATGAAAGCAAATTACTTTCGAGACAAGGTGGAGTGCACACATTTGTAGTGATTTGGATCTTAAATTGCTTTGTTTGAAGTACCATTGTTCACATTTAAATTCTAGCCCTAATAGAAAAGTAGGGAGTTAAAGAAACACCTTGATTTCTGAAACGGTCATTCAGCAGCAGCATCAATCCTTTCAGCTTGGTCAATGTAATACTTCAGTAGTAATTCCTTCAAATTTAATTGGCTGGTGTGCCTAGGCCTATTAGGTCTAAGACGGTCCTTAATACTTGAAAGTGCTTGATTGCTTAAATAATACTTAAAGCCTGAACGAAAAGTTTGGCTTTTCCAAGTGTGTGCTGGTTGCATAGCACCATAAGCTAAATATATACAAATGGTGGTTGAATAGACTTTGTTATGCAGAATTCTAGTGCTACTATTGAATGATCTGATTTTGTAATTATTATCCCCGCTTTGACTGTATAATGCTCCTTCCTTTTTCAGGGTGGATTGCAAGAAGTCGCAGAGCAGTTGGAGCTGGAAAGGATAGGACCACAGCATCAGGCAGGATCTGATTCTTTACTCACGGGAATGGCCTTTTTCAAAATGAGAGAAGTAGGTGTCCATATTGCTTTCTGTTGTTTATTTGGATGAAAGTAATTTGTCTTAGTAATCAATATTGTGCTATTCGCATTTGAGATGTGCTAGAACCATTCACCCACCAAAGCCAGTGGCAGTACAACAAATTTTCGGAAGTAGTAAGAGAAATGCATGAGAGGGCATCACTTCTGTGACAAAGGGAAGAGTCTATGACGAGCATTCCCACGCAAAGTACAATCTGCCACCAACAAATCCTTTCCTTTTCTTGTTTTGGTTTGTGTGCGCGCTTAGTGAGGGGATGTCTCTACACGGTTCTCTCTCTCCTCTTTCCTCTTCTTGCTGGTGCTGTTCCTTCCAGTGGTCTGTGGGCCTTCATCTTCCACACAGGGAGCCCCAGCTACCTGAATCTATCGTCCACTCCCTGGGTCTTCTGAGTGATTGAAGCAGGTGGCTCAGGCCTCTCTGTCGGCGCTCCTCCTCCAGCTGTCACAACATCATACATTCTTCTTTGCATGGTGTCCCAATGGGTGCTTCGCATCAGGATGTGCAGTCACTTGTGCACTCCTGATCAGAGATTTTCATCAGCATTTTCTGCACATCCATGCCTGCGCCCTAGGTATCCTTGTGTCTGGTATGAGGGCATATGGGAGGACCAGACCTGTCACCGCTTCAGGTCCTTCTCAACTGCCTGTGCCTTGAGACAGAGCATCATGTCTGTTAGCTAGCCACACAGCTTACTGTCTCTCTCGCTTAATCTTTCTCTCTCAGACTTGGCGTAGATATTTCCCCCTCAGCGACAGACAATCAGGCTGCCTCCACTGCCTGGGAGAGATTTTTTTTTTGTCCCCTCCAAATGAAAGAGCTGCTCTGGATTTTAAAAGCAGATCTAAGAAATTGAGGGAGTATAGACTAAAACTCCTGTTGATAGAGAGATTCCTGAGACCCACAGGATCCAAGTCGCACCATTCTCCTTGGATCTGGTTGCTCAGAGAGCCCAAGGGACCATCTGTGCTGCAGTAATGAGCAAAAACCCTGGGGACCTTAGAGAACTATCTAGACACTCAAAGAAGAAAAAATCCCATTCTCCAGAATGGGAGAAGATAAACGGTGAATCACCCCTCAGTCTTAGGAAACTTTGTGCCCCAATATGGGTACCGCTGAGGCGCTCATCCTCTCCGGTACTGAGACCACAGGTCTGATTAAGAAGACCATGCCACGTACTGAGAAACTGTCAGGTAGGACTCCAGAGCCAAACTGAAATCGTCATTGGTGTCATCTTCTGTAGTCAGTTGATAAGGGTTCACTTATCACACTTCCGTAGTGTCTCCAGTACTTCCAGACATACTGACTCCTTAGGACCCTTATCAAGAGCCCTTGGTACTATCCAGGCTCCTGTTCCATGAGGAGCTTCAGCTCCTGGAAGAGCCTGAATCACCATTGCTGTGAGATACAAAGTGTTACCAACTCACCTCCGGAGCCTACTTACCCTCTGATCCTACCATCCTCAACAGTGACTCATTCTTCAGTACTGACAGTCACCAGCCCCACACAAACTCATTGAGGATACCAAGAAACTCTGTTAGCCAGTGCTGACACATCCCTTAGTACCATCTTGACAGCCAACCAAGTATCAACCTCTCGTACCAGTGTGGTTACAGGACCCTCTCTGGCCCCGGTACTGACTCAGCCCCCGATATCGGCACCACTTGCTCCTCTGAGGGATGACACCTTATTGGATTCTGAGGTGTCTATACAATTTTACTCCACCGTCCCATTCCAGCTTCGTCCTTTTGAGGTACACCCTGAGGAGGAAACTCCTAACAGTCGATGCACCTGGCAAGGACAACTTTGGGGCTCTGCCCCCTTCCGGTATGCCCCACCACAGTGGGCTTATTGGAACCTATAGGCCCCTTATGGTGATCAGTTCTTCAGGGTCCCATGTTGTAAAAGGGCATGCCAGGAACAACAGCCTCCTCCCTTGGCTCCTGCTCCACAGGAGGATGTTACAAAGGAGAAAGCCAGCTGAGGAGGAAGAAACACCACCTTCCTACAAATCCTCCTTACTAGATGGGGTGCTCATGCCTCCCACTACCGTCTTACGCTGCTGAATTCAAGGGCTTTCAAGACCTTGTGCAATGAATAGCAGATACCTTATAAATGGGAGAAGATACAGGGATCTTAATGTTCTCTGTTGGACATCCTTCATACATCTCCTCAAGGAAAAATTGCCTTGCCCTTCAGTGATGCTCTGCTAGCCCAGCCCATATGTTGCAGCGAACTCCAGCTACTGCACTGCCTGCATGTAAACTGGCGGACAAAAAAACCCAACTATATCCCACCCACAGGCTTGAAATATTTTTTTTTCCCTTCCACCCTACACCTGTCTGATTGTCAAGGCCGTTAATGAATGATACAGGCAACATCAGTCCCTCTTAATGCCGTCTGACAATGAGCTGAACTGACTGGACCTTCTGGGCTGCAAGAGCTACTCCTTGGCCTCTGCAGTTCAGAGTAGCCAATTACCAAGCCCTGATGGCAAAATATATACAAATATATTCAAAGTTTTATTGAACACCTGTCATAGTATCAGAGGGAACAACTTCAAGTCCTCATAAGAGAAGGCCAGACAATTGCCAAGCTGTCTTTCCGGGCCTCCCTGTGTTGCCAATACAGCTGCATGTTCGATGGCTACAGCAGTAGTTATGTGCCAAGCTTCTTGGCTGTGCTCCTTCGTATTGCAGCTAGGGATCAACTTAGGGTAAAGGCACAAATATTTCTAGCCTTGTTAAGATGTGAGGAGTGTCCACAGTAGCTTTTACTAATGTGTGGCATACCTCGAGTTACTGGCAATCCATTAACTCAGTGTACCAGTTTACTGAAGATGAATCCGGTAAGTCTCTTGCACATCCCTAGGACTGCTCTGTGGCTGGGGGGGAGAAATTGGTTGCTGCTAATGTAATGCATTGATTTTTCACACAAGAGCATGTGTTAAAACATTGGCACAAAAAACTTCTTTTTACCAGTGTATCTGTATTCTGGACTCATGCTACGAACTTGTGGTTCTCGTTTAATATGCAAACAGTGTTCAGACAGTGGCAACCCTCATCTTTAACATTTTAATCCAAGTGAAGGTCACTTGGATTAAGTTGGAGCGCTGCATGCTGGGCTGTGTAGCTTCTGCAGTCCGCGCTGCCATATGAAGGAGGAAGGCAGCTGCATGTTTCTGGCAAATATTGCCTAGGTAGCAAGTGGAAAACGAGTGCAACAGTTTCATTCTAATCCTTACTGCACATCACACTGTCTCCATGTGGTTAGGCTTGCATTAGTGCAACTGGCCAGGGCACAGCTAGAGCGGCAGAGCTGGACTGATCTTTTTCTGATTAAGTCCAAGCATGAAGCACACTGGTACTGTGCAAAGTTTCCTACTCCTTTTGAGCTCAAGCTTTACATGGGATCTAAAACAACAAAGAGGGAAGAAAGGGAAAAGTGAATAACATACATATCTTGGTCAGTTCACAGGGTGTGATTCTGCATTTAAATGTGACTTAAGAGAGAGAACTCCCCTAATAATAAAATGCAGCCAACCTGCATTCTTCAGTTCCTACCATTGTAACTTATTACATTTTCACTACTAGAGCTTAGCAGGTAGCAATAAGAATCTTAGATTTCTAATTAAAATGAGGTGTGATCTCACTGTTTTCATAAAACAAGCAAAGATTTTTAATTGTATTGTTCAGACCTTCATAGAAGCTTTGAAAATTTTTCTCCTCTATTGACTCTTGCAGTGTTTTATTTGGGAAATGGTGAGTTTTATGTTTGTATTTTGAATGAATTATATCGACAAGGCTTTTTTCGTTACCAACTTATCTTTTTGTCCTAAAACACAGGTAATCTTTCACCAGTATTATTTTTAGCTCTGGAAAAGGTTGTATATTGATTGTTGATGTAGAGCCAGCAGGGGGAGCACAACTTTCTGGTCTTTCTGCCACAAAAGAGGTCACTGATCTCTCTCCTTTTCTCCCCCAGTCTAAAAAATACTTAACTTCTTGATGTTACAGCACTGGGGAGTTTTTTTAGAAAAGCTAGTGGTGGGCTTTTTAAAGACGTTAAATAAATAAAACCCCAAAAAGTAAAAGTGCCCTTAGGCAATTCCTGGAATTCACTATCCTGCATGCTGTAAATGCTGCTCTAAGCAAATCCAAGTTTTTTGGGGGAAGAGAGGGTGGATGACTTTAACTCATGTCTTGACTCTCCTGCCTGCACTTATCTGTCTCCCTTAATTTGTTGTGTGTATTCTCTTCTCTTCATACTTACTCTATGCCCTTTCTCTACCTCTTCATCTTTTGACTCTCTTGTAATTTTGTAAAGTACTTCATCCATGCATTATTTATTCAGTTTTCATTTTAGCTTTGCCAGTTTCTCATTACAGGGAGAGGAATTGTTTAAAGGTGAAATACATGTATTTGCATTTTCCTGCATTCCCAAATCCTTCATCATGGATTCTGCAGCCAAACTCTAGTTCAAGCAATAGGAAAGTAATGGCCCTGACCAATGTTCCCTCTAATTTTTGACAGGCTGTGTACGCAAAAAAATTTCTTCTGTGCAAATTTTTGACAGGCGGTGTGTGCAAAAAATTCCTTCTGTGCAAATTGTTGTACTTCTGTGCAAATGTTTGTGCGCGCGGTGTTTTGCTGTGTGCGCGGGGTTTAGGATCTGTGTGCGCGCACACACGCGCACAGCTTAGAGGGAGCAGTGGCCCTGTCTGTAGACAAGGATTTAAAGTAGATAATGGATGATAAAATCTTTAGGAAAAACTGTTTTAGTTAGATTTACACCCCATTTAAACATTCAGTATATCTTGAAAACCACACTGAGTAGTGTGTAGTGCTTAATTAGGAAGGGGGAAGGAGAAGATATTGTTCTGGTGCATTTGTAAGACACAAGGCTCTAATTCTTGAGTTAAAATAGACTCCTGAGACTTCTAGAGTTGTCACCATTTACTACTAATCAAAATAAGGGAAGATGCATTGAAGGGCTAAAATTCTTTCTCTCTTGGCACTGAATTGTTCTTCACCATGAATCAAGTTATTTTGATTTAGTTTCACTTACATGTGGAGTATGAAAATTCAGACTTTTGTAAAAGCCTGACAGTATTTGATCTCAAGAAGACGCTTATTCTTCAGTATTGATTTGTCTTTTTTTAACTCCTTTTTAGATGTTCTTTGAAGATCACATTGATGATGCCAAATATTGTGGTCACTTGTATGGCCTTGGTTCTGGTTCTTCCTATGTACAAAATGGCACAGGAAATGCATATGAAGAAGAAGCCAACAAACAGTCATGACATGAAATGGGAGGTCATCTTTTCTGAGCTCTGTGTGCTTGTATATAGGTTTTATCTCTGGTTGAATCCCTTGGACAATTAGGCTCCCCGTCCCCTCCACTTCTCAGCACACTTTATTTTCTGCCTTTCTATGTACTAAATCTGACTGTTCCTATCACAGATCTGATCTTGATATGTTGAATTTTCTGAGTTAAATTTGGCCTTTGTACCTATCCCATCTGTAAAGAAGCATGTGTAGGATCAGTGTGGCAGAGAGAAGGGGAAAGCTAAATCATAATGAATATTCTGGTAAACTCACCTAGTTGGTCTTAGTTTTGTTTTTTTCCCCTTCCCCCAAATTAACTAGCACTGATTTGTAACTAACTTCCCTGTTTCATGTCTGTCCCTTCAAGTATGCAGGTGTTTTAGCTATTCAAGATTGCGGACCATCAAATTTGCACTTTAGAGAGTGACTCTGATTCAGATCCTCTGTTTTATCTGAAGTTTTGGGGTTTTTTGCCCTGAGCTAGAAAAATAATAGTCTGCCAACTTTAGCAACTTCACACTGTATTCCTTGGTTTTTGAGCCTGCAGAACATAACATATTCACTGCATAACAACGTTTGTTCAAACAAAACAAACTACTGAAATCTTAGTAACTGCTGTTATCTTACTGGTGTTCAGTCTTCCAAGCACATCCTGCGCATATCAGCTTCTAATTGGCCTGCTGCTTTAAAACCACTCTGTGATGGAAGAAAATGTTTGAAAACCAGCTTTACACACTTCAGGAGAAATTGAGAGAGACTTACTTTTGTATTTTTGCCATTGAGCTGAAAATCTGAGGATATTGGAACTGCAGTGGTTCTATTATGGCACACTTCCCTGGATTCAGTTCTTAGCTTTTATTCCAGTAATGTATTACCGAAATATTTTTTATTTTTTAAAGTCATATTTATTATGTACTTGATTTGATGATTTTTGCAAGTGAGTTTAGTTAAGGATAAAACCCAAAGACCTGAAGTAAACTTTATATTGAATTGAATGATTGAATTAGAAGGAAGATAAATTGTGCTTTTGTAGTTGCTACAAAGACAGATGGTACAGATATATTTGTTGTAAAACAACAAAATATAAATTAATTGTAGCTAATAAAGTTACCTGAGGAGTGTAATGCTAGTTTTATTTTTTGAGTGTATCTTAGCAATATATTTTATATATATTGTTTTAAAGGACTGTATTGTACTTTAACCATGCATAGCAGAGCAATTGTGCAGGAAGACTTTTTTGGGATTGAATAGCTAAATACTAGCCTGAAATGATGGAATGCACGCCTCAGTGTGAGTGTGTTATCTACACTGAAATCAATATTAGCAAATCTCCAAATGTTCGCCAAATTGATCTGTTTACCTTGTACTTTAACATATTATTTTTTTCATTAAGTTACAGTAATATAACTGGGTGGTCCTTTTTAAAACAAGAACAAATTATTTGCATAACAGAGGGTATTATTTGTTTTTAAAGCTTTTGTAAATAAAGGCTTCAGAAATGTTTTCTTACATATCTACAGACTGGTAGTTTTGTTCTGAAACCTTTACTGGAATGTATATTGTACCCCTTTCAGTCCCTGTATACTTCCTATTCCACTATGCATACTAATTCATCCTTCTGGTGTTTGAAAGAACTTTTAACAGCTCCCAAGTGGTGCCAGGACCAGCTTATTTCTGCCAATTAAGAGCATAGCAGGCGTCTGTTTCTGTGTCCAAATTATTTCACTGCTATTAGCCTAATTTATGTGTGTGGGTACAACTACCCAATTAATAGTTTCTTTCTTCAGGTATCTAGAGACTGTCGTTCTAAGAAGTTGTGCTGGATCACTCTTTATTTTGACCTCTGAGTCAGATGGGCATCGATAAGGACACTGTTTGCATTTAACAGATAAACATAGGTGTGTATCTTTAGGCCCAATCCTGCTTTCACTTGAATATCCAAATCACCTAATGACTTCAGTGGGAGTTCAGAGTATACTAGGAATGCAGGATTGGGCCCTTTGAAGGTCTGATGTACTTAGAAGCTATTAAGATTAAAACACTATGATGGGATTATATGTGGTTATGCTTTGAGGGAAAACGGGTTTTTATGTGAATTTTTTTGTATTTGGTTAATTTTTGTTTTGAAGAATCTTCTCAGCTGTGGATAAAAGGGACTTTTAGAAAAGTTTTTTTTTTTTTTTTTTTTGAAATATTCCTTGGTTGTTTGTGCTGATAGACATTTCTGCTGTCTCCCTCTCCCTCACAATGGGAAGGGTGTTATGAATGATTGCTGTGTTTTGGAGCAAGACAATGTGAAATCAGGATTCAGTTTTATCACTGAGAGAAAACTCTTAAACGGCTTTTATCCGCCCACATACTTAAGAGCTGTCATTGCACACAGTCCCAGCTATAGAGCATGATTTCAGGTTACTTTTGCAAAGTTAACACAAAGGAGATTTAGTTTCTAACAAGGAGCTATTTAACCTGGGGAGGAATGTCCATTTTTTTGAAAATGGGCACCTCTCATTTTGCGAGCCAGCATTTTGTAAATTGCAGATTTTCTTTAAAAATAGGAAGAAGCAAATTACTCCTGTCCATTTAAAATCGGAATAACTTGTTTCAAAGGTGGACATGGTGATGTCTTTGTGGCGATAAATCCATGTACATATTTTACATTGAACTGTTCCAGAAATTTAGACACGTGCCTCCTTATTCTAAGTCCAAGAATTCTCATCTCCGGCCCCTGCTACCTCCCAACCTCCTCTAAATATGTCACTAGATAGGCTTATGTCAAAGGAAATGTCAGTAACAAACAAGGCTGTTATTTATTTGTTGCGCCTAATGTTCCTTTTCTTGTCACTTGCATTTTGGCTTCTCTGGTCAGCTGTGTCCAACTCTTCGGGCCCTGGTTTGTGTTATAGCTAAGTAGGTGCTAGGTGGCGTGATGGCTAAAGAGATAAGATCCATTGGATATTCAAGAAATTCAGCAAATGATTGAGAACTTAGTGTTCTTTGAGTGTCCACATGGATTGCACTCTTGGTACACATGCACCACATGTGAGTGAGAGGATTCTTTTAGCAGCAAGTTCTGTTGGGGCCATGCCTGTGCCCTAGGTATTTATGCATCTCCTATCAATGGCAGAGCAGGCCCAACAGTTTCTCTTTACCGCTTGTGGCAGCAAGATGGAAGCCCTGCAGTTGTCCACTTTCTTTGCACATTGTGATTGTTGTAATTCTTTTTTTACTACCGTTGTCAAAATAATAATAATTCAGTTAGCCTAAATGGCTCCCTTTACAGGAGTACTAGCATTATGGCAGAAGCCAGTTAACTGGGACTTGAGGCCTGTCCCTCATGTAACACTGCAATGCTTATTGATGATGGGTATTCCTGCTCCCTGCTTTGTCTTGGAGAAGGACATGTCCCAGAGTGATGTTCCATCTATTTGCTCTTTCTCCAAGTGTACTCTGAGTGAAGGAAGCCCCTTTGAAGCTGTTTTTACGAGAGCCAATTGATGCAAGTCGTCTCAGATGCTGAGAGGAGAGCTGCAGCCAGGCCTCTGCTGTCCAGTTAGACTCTCTGTAAGTGTGTTGGTGAGCAGTGATTCCACCCCGAGCTCCTGGGCCACATCTACTCAGAGGCCCCACTCATCTGCCACTACATCGGCATTGATGTCCGACAGGCAGAAAGGAGCACCATTCCAAAGATAAACCCAGACACAGGTTGCCATCCCTGGCACCTGGCAGAGTGAGACAAAAGGGTCAGCAGCACCATGACTCATCCTGGGTTCATTCATCCAAGGGCCCTGAGAAGGTCCATTCCATTGCCCTGGTACAGACTCCCAGTGGACAGCGCTACCCTCTGTAGCAACCCTTCAGCATTTACCCCGGCACTGAGTGCCTTGGTACCCAAGCCTCAGCAGCAAGTGCCTCTGTGATAGTAGCCCTAGTACCGTAAACGTTGGTACCCACTACCTTGGCACCAACGATGCTGCACCTAAACCATACATAGTGTCTAGTGACTTTAGCTGTGGGCACAGTGCCAGAGTTGTCTCCTCCAAAAAATTAAGGGAGGTTATAGCTTAAACCCCCAGCCTTGGAGTCACTGGTATGCTGTGCTAGAGAAGTATTCCCAGTACCAATCTCCTCTGTGGAGACAGAGTACACCTGACAGAACTGCCTCTTCCTTAATGGAGGTATAGTCCTTTTCCTCCTCCTCCTCCTCCTTCTGCTGAACATAGCAGGGAATCATCTCCAACTTGTCCATTATACCTGGATAGCCAGTTGGGAGTCAGGAAGGGATTGTAGGAAGGAGTCTGTGAGAGGTAATAGAAGTCTAGGCTTCACGGGGATCATAATATCTGTACTGTCCTCAGTTTCTTTCACCTCAGTATTCCTATCCATACTAGTTTGGTCTTACTGGTGTGCAGCCATACTCCAGGAAACCTGCTTCATCCCGTCGGTTGGGCAGGATTGCGCTTCCCGAAAAGACAAATCAAGCCACCTTAATCAAGCCAGTTACTTAAGGCAGGAGGAGAGTTGAAGAACATCCTCAGCTACCAGAGGAAGTGGAGCTGATCTTTGCTGTAATCTCATCCTCCTCTGATGAGATAGTGTGTCCACCCTAAATTGGTCTCAGCTGTGTTTAATGAATTCCAGGACCTGATGAAGTGCATGAGAGCTTGTGTTGGTGCAAAGAGCTTGTGTTGGTGTTCTCAAACATTTAATCTTCTTTTACAACAGGGAAACAAATCTAATCTGTTCATAAAGGTCTTCTGGATCCTGCAAGAACTGTCTGGCATACACCTGCATCCATCCTAGCCAAGTCAAAGGAGCTGACAGGATGTACCGGAGCCCTCCTAAAAGTTTTGAGTATTTCTATTCACATCCAACACCAGGTTCTCATAGTGGCAACAGTTCAGGAGAACTCAAAACAGCAGAGTCCTCTTAAGTCCATACTTAGAGAAGAGAACCTAAACAAATTGTTCCTGTTCAGTCACCAGGTGTATTTGTCGGCTAGTCTCCAGATGAGGCTAACAATGTGGCCCTTCTCTCAAAATATAACGGTCTATAAAATGAGACCGCTTGTCCTAATGTTAAAAACTCTGTAAGGTTTAAAAACTAGGATGACATGAAGCCTATAGTGGTGGAGGGACAACTGACTGCCCATAGATCATTACAGGCTGTGCTAGATGTTTGACACTATGGCACATGCAATGACCATTGCAATAGCCATGAGGAGTTATGGCTTCAATCCTTGGCCATTTGCAGGGAGGTATAGGCAACATTGAGGACCCCCATTTGAGGGTAGTAAACTGTTCAACAGTGGAACAAATGAGGCCTTCTGCTCCTCAAAGAATTCACAGGCAACTGGGCTCTTTGGGCCTCTGTCCCAACCTCTAGAAGAAAGCACTCATGCCAACAACTGCCCTGCCAACAGCACCCCTCTGTAAGAACATCTCCCTGCCAATATGGAGTCCTGCCCTTTGGTCTTTCTACAGCATCAAGGGTATTCAAGAATGGAGTAATAGTGGCAGCTCATCTATGGAGAATCCATGTCTGTCCTTACCTCAGTAACTGGCTGACTTGTGGAAGATCACCGCAACAAGTGACCGACTCTAGTCAAGTAATTCTAAAGATCTCTGCTTCACTAGGTCTCAAAATCAATAGACAGAAATCCACATTGATTCCAACTCTGAGTGTAGAGTTCATAGGAACACTGTTAAAGTGAAGGTCAGTGAGGTCACTTTCCATGAGAGATTTCAAACTAACCAGGTCTTATCAATCAACTGAAAGCTCATCCAAAGATACCAATGAAAACATACCATAGACTTCTAGGACACGTGGCCTCATGCATTTGTTACACAATATGCCAGACTTCACCTATGCTGCATGAAAGGGTGGCTGAAGTCTGTGTATCTATCCAGCATTCACCACATGAACATGATGGTCACAGTCTCTCAAGAAGGTATCTCCTCATTAAACTTGTGGAAAGATCCTCTTCACGCATTCAATGAAGTACCCTTCTCTACAGCGTTGTTTGCCAAATTTCTGATGACACCTGCCTCCACTCTGGAATGGGGGCATCTTTAAATCCAGGGCCATCATTAAGCTTGCCTCTAGAGCTCAGACATTCTAGATCTCAGACTTATCCTGGCATGCAAAGTATTCTTGCTCCTCTTCGGAGATCCACAGTAAAATTGTGGACTGTCAGTGTCACAGCAATAGATTGTCAACAGGCAAGTGTGGATGATCTTGCTCCCCCTTCTGTCAGGAAATCACATGTGTATGGAATTGGATCATTCCAAACCAAATCACACTGGTGGTTCTGCACCTTCCTTGTCTTCAGGACACGTTGGCAGATCAACCGGGCAAGCAATTCTCTGACAACCATGAGTGGTCTCTCAAAGACTCAGTCCTACAGAACATCTTTCACAAGTGGGCATTCCCAGAAATAGACCTGGTTACCACAGATCAGAACAAGTGTCAGTCTGTCCCAGAGGGGTTCCAGTCCAGTCCTGGTATTGGGATTTGATTAACATTTCAGCAGCCCCTCCCTCATCTACCCTGTCCAAAACAATCTCTAAGAATAGTCCAGACCCATCTGACAGCCTGGATGCGAGTTGGATTGTACAGCTGAGGTTCAGAACAGTCTGCTTCAAGGCAGGAAACCTTCAACCAGACTGACTCTTATGAAGCTAAATAGGAAAAGGTTTCTATTTGGGCATCTCGGCACCAGCTTTCTCCCTTGACATCACCAATTTTCAAAAATACTGGACTGTTTGCTAGTCCTGAAACAACCTGGATTTTCCATCAGCTCCATAAGGATCTATTTAGCAGCAATAGCTGTACCCTTCTGTCTAGAGCAGTGGTTCTCAACCAGCGGTATGCATGCCCCTGGGGGTACGTAGAGGTCTTCCACGGGTACATCAACTCATCTAGATATTTGCCTAGTTTTACAACTGGCTACATGAAAAGCACTAGCCAAGTCAGTACAAACTAAAATTTCATACGAACAATGACTTATTTATATTTCTGTATATACTGTGCACTGAAACGTAAGTACAATATGTATATTCCAATTGATTTATTTTATAATTATATGGTAAAAATGAAAGTAAGCAATTTTTCAGTAATAGTGTGCTGTGACACTTTGTTTTTTTAGGTCTGATTTTGTAAGCAAGTAGATTTTAAGTGAGGTGAAACTTGTGGGTACACAAGACAAATCAAACTCCTGAAAGGGGTACAGTAGTCCTGAAAGGTTGAGTCACTGATGTAGAGCATTACTGTATTTTCCCTACACTACATATTAAGATTCCTGAAAAGTCTCATCTGTTGATTTCCCCCGAGCTGGGGAGCCCTTTCCTGTCTCTTGGGATCTTCATACGAGCAGGGTTGATGAGTCCTCCCCTTTGAGCCCTAAGCAACTGTTCCCCTTGCCACCTTTCTGGTGGCCATTACATCAACTGGAAGGGTAAGGGAGATTCAGGTGCTCAGGTCATTATACAGTGTTCATAAAGACAGATTTAATCTGTGACCTCACTCCACGTTTCTCCCCAAAGTTGTCTAAATTCCATATAAAACAATCCATTTACCTCTGGGTTTTGTTTCCTATGCCTCTTCACACACTTGATGCTGTAAGGTTGTTTTACTGAGACAAAACAGTAAACAGGACTTCATGAGGACAGCATGTTTCTAAGATCCATGGTTACTGTAAGGTAGTGGTCTCCAACCTTTTTATGCCCAAGATCATTTTTTGAATTTAAGGGCAGATCTCCCCTGCCCCTTCCCCAAAGCCCTGCCTCACTCACTCATTTCCCCCCCCCCCCCACACACTCGCTTTCCTCCACCCTCATTCACTTTCACCGGGCTGGGGTTGGGGTTTGGGAGGGGGTGGTGGCTCTGGGCTGAGCTTGGGGCTAGGGTTGGGGAGCAGGAAGGAGGCATGGGGTGCTCTCTGGGAGGGGGCTCTGGGCTTGGAAAGAGTGTTGGGGTTCTGGGATGGATGCAGGAGGGGGCTCAGGGCTGGTTTGGGGTGCTGGCTGTGGGAGGGGGCTCAGGGCTGGGATTTGGGGTGTGGCCTCCCGCTGGGCAGCACTTACCGCTAAGGGAGGCTCCCTGCCTACCCCGGCCCAACACCACTCCTGGAAAGGGGCCAACGGGCCCCTGGGGGCGGGCGGGCGGCACGTGGCTTCATTCGCTGTCTCTCTCTTCAAGCATTGCCCCCGCATCTCCCATTGGCCACAGCTCCCCATTCCTGGTCAATGGAATCTGGGGGGGTGGTGCTCGCAGGCAGGAGCAGCGTGCGGAGGGCGACCCCTGTGTGTGGGGCTGCACTGGCCGC
Source organism: Macrochelys suwanniensis (assembly GCA_033296515.1). Taxonomy (NCBI): domain Eukaryota; kingdom Metazoa; phylum Chordata; order Testudines; family Chelydridae; genus Macrochelys; species Macrochelys suwanniensis. The sequence continues at coordinate 84,788,550 of CM065779.1, forward strand.
TTCCGGGAGCAGCATGGGGGCGGGGCAGGCAGGGAGCCTGTTAGGAGATCGTGATCAACTGGGATATTCTCTAGGATCAACCAGTCAATCGCTATCACCCTAAAGCAGTGGTCAAGTAACCATGGTTTGTTCTTATTTAAATTGAGCCAACATTTATTTAATGTTATTCATCCTCCAGTATACTAGATAAGCAGTTGTAGAGAGTGACCAGTGAAGCCAAATAATATATTAAAAGATAATGCAATTATGCAATAATGACCCAAGCCAATGTAATAGCAGCTACACTTTAATTGTTCACCCAGTGTATTATTCCAATACAAGCTTCCTCGCCTTTTCACTGTTTAACTAATTGTGTGCCCATTAAGCATACTTACACTGATGTTACTAGCTTTCATATAATGTGGGTCACCTTGAAAGCTGCCTTTGCTGTAGTGGGTGAAGAAAAGTTTTATATGGGCAAGTTAGACCCAGTCATACAAAGTCAAATGGCAGAATAATTTTATGCTCATTGGGTACACTATATTATAGTCTCTAACTCTACATTCCTTGTGCATTTGACATCTAAAGAAGTTAAATCCTATTGATTGAAAATTCAATGCTCCGTTTTGTAACACTGTGTAGAGCTATAGTGTTTTAGTGTATAATCCTGAGTGTGCTGCCAGTTGTTCGGGTAGGTATGGTAGAGAGGACTATTTTAAATGTAAGCTAGCATTGTCTTGGGTAAACTTTGTCTTCACATTCAGAAGGCAACCACTATCCTCCTGTTCATAGAAAAGAAGAATGGAGCAAATTGGTAGGGTATAAGGAGGTGCAATCATAAAAGTTCAGAAAGTAGATGGTTTTCCTCAACTATGCTGCATATTAATGTGCAGTTTAAAAAGAAAATGCAAGGTTACCAAAAATACCCTGACTCTGATCCAGACGTCTTTCCTACCTACTCAATAATAGCAAATGAAACAACTTCCAGCAGAATGTGTGCAGTACAAGCAAAAATGACCTAGTCGTTGTGAGATTTAGAATCCTTTCATAAAAGTCTGCCAACAGATGTTTCTGGTGTGTTTTAGGACAAGAGGACTTCTCTCTTAAACTGGGCCTTTTTGTTTGCTTGCTGATTGCTGTGAATGGATTGTTAAAGGATTACTCTGAGTGGCATTGTTTATATTGAAGTCTGTTATGCTTGGTCTTTTGCATGTGGTGGAGTGAAAAAATCACAAACTGCTCCAGTGCATGTTCCCCCTTCCTAGAGTGAAGTTCCGCTCCACAGTACCCAGGCTTGACAATACTGATCCTTTTCATAGACTCATAGGACTGAAAGGTACTTTGAGGGGTCATCTAATCCAGTCCCCTGCACTCATGGCAGGACTAAGTATTATCTAGATCGTCCCTGACAGATGTTTGTCTAACTTGCTCTTAAAAATCTCCAATGATGGAGATTCCATAACCTCCTTAGGCAATTTATTCCAGTGGTTAACCACCCTGACCCTGATGTAGGAAGTTTTTCCTAACATCCAACCTAAACCTCCATTGCTGCATTTTAAGCCCATTGCTTCTTGTCCTAGCCTCAGAGGTTACGGAGAACAATTTTTCTCCTTCTTGTAATAACCTTTTATGTACTTGAAAACTGTTATGTCCCCTCTGTCTTCTCTTCTCTAGACTAAAAAACCCAATTTTTCCAATCTTCCCTTAAAGGTTATGTTTTCTAGACCTTTAATCATTTTTGTTGCTATTCTCTGGACTTTCTCCAATTTGTCCACATCTTTCCTGAAATGTGGTGCCCAGAACTGGACACAATACTCCAGTTGAGGCCTAATCAGCGTGGAGTAGAGCAGAATTACTTCCCGTGTCTTGCTTACAACACTCCTGCTAATACATCCCAGAATGATGGGGGTTTTTGTTGTTTTTTTTGCAACAGCGTCACACTGTTGACTCATAGTTAGCTTGTGATCCACTATAACCCCCAGATCCCTTTCCATAGTACTCCTTCCTAAGCAGTCATTTCCCATTTTATGTGTGTGCAACTGATTGTTCCTGCCTAAGTGGAGTACTTTGCATTTGTCCTTATTGAATTTCATCTTATTTACTTCAGACCTTTTCTCCAGTTTGTCCAGATCATTTTGAATTATAATCCTATCCTCCAAAGAACTTGCAACCCTTCCTAGATATCGAACAGAACTGAACCCAGAACTGATCCCTGTGGGACCTCACTCATTATGCCCTTCCAGCATGACTGTGAACCACTGATAACTACTCTCTGGGAACGGTTTTCCAACCAGTTATGCACCCACCTTTAGTATCTGGTTGCATTTCCCTAGTTTGTTTATGAGAAGGTCATGCAAGACAGTATCAAAAGTTTTACTAAAGACAAGATGTACCACGTCTACCACTTCCACCCTATCCACAAGGCTTGTTACCCTGTCAAAGAAAGCGATCAGATTGGTTTGACCCAATTTGTTCTTGACAAATCCATGTTGACTGTTACTTATCAACTTATCTTCTAGATGTTTGCAATTTGTTTGCTCCATTATCTTTCCGGGTACAGAAGTTAAGCTGACTGGTTTTTAATTCTCCGGGTTGTGCTTATTTCCCTTTTTATGGACTAGCATGATATTTGCCCTTTTCCAGTCTTCTGGAATCTCTCCTGTCTTCCATGACTTTTCAAAGATAATCACTAATGGCTCAGATATCTCCTCTCTCACCTCCTTGAGTATTCTAGGAAGCATTTCATCAGGCCCTGGTGACTTGAAGACTTCTAACTTGTCTAAGTAATTTTTAACTGGTTCTTTCCCTATTTTAGCCTCTGACCCTACCACATTTTCACTGACATTGACTATGTTAGATGTCCAATCACCACCAACCTTCTTGGTGAAAACTGAAACAAGGAAGTCATTAAGCAACTTTGCCATTTCCATATTTCCTGTTGTTGTTCTCTTCTCTCTTCCCCCCCCCCCCCCCCTTGTATTTGTAGAATGTTTTCATGTTACCCTTTGTCTCTAGCTAGTTTGATCTCATGTTGTGCCTTGGCCTTTCTAATTTTATCCCTACATACTTGTGTTATTTGTTTATAGTCATCCTTTGTCATTTGACCTAGTTGCCACTTTTTTAGGACCTGGCACGATCAATCTAAAAATAAAATGTGTATAAGCACACAGTATATGAATTTCAGAGCTTGTCAAAGGTGTTAGACTGATAATGCTCGAGCCCTTTATTTATCTACAGATCAGGTCCAGTACAGCCAGTAGCAATGAAAGTTCCTCTATACTACTTCTTTGCTGGGCCTCTGCCTGACATAGAAGCATGTCTTGCATGGGGTAAAGCAGTCCCTTTACCATCTTTCATCACAGAGCTACCATCTTTTGGGGACTGATGCCTGAGCTTGCTTAAACCATAGCGAGAATTGATTGTATATTCCTATATTTCAGATTGATACAGCTTCCTGTTACAAGTATTCTACTTTCATAAATAGGGCCTTCTGTGTATAGTGAGAACTAGTAGCCAGCTCTCTTCCCCATGCTTAGAGCCAGAAAAGCCTTTGAACTATCTCTAGAATCTTAAAAGCACGTTTATTTTTATTAGCTTGTGTTAATGGAGTTTGTAGTGTCTTCTTGCACCCTCACGGTTAGGGGAGTTGTCATCCAAGAAAGGCTGTCTAACTTAAGAAATGAGGTAGTGTATGAGAGCTTAAGTGCTATCCAGAGGGTAAACCAGTGGTTTATCAGCACAAGAACTGCCTACTATACTAAGAGGTATAGACTTGCAAGTGACCTGAATTTTGCCATACATTCAGCATTTTGAACCATGTTCCCCTTTTTGAACTTTGAATCCTGACACTCATCACTCCTCTTCCAGATGTAGGCATAAAACCCCCAAATCCTCAGTTAAACAGCTGTTGAATTCTGCATGTTTGAACCTATGGCTGTGGGTTAATCCTGCAGTAGTGACTGGTCCAGGGGGAGGGTACTTACCCCTACTAGAGTATGTGTTTGGGATCTGAGCATATTGAGTTCAAATGCTACTGATGACCTACTGCCTATTTAGAGTTATACATTAGAACTTATTTTTTGAGGTTTTTAAAACTGGCTTTAATTCATACAATACTAAAAACAACTTTCATAGTTTATTACACTGTCAATTATAGTTCAATGGACAACAGAATACAGATGTTCCCATCTTTAATTTCACACCAGCAAGTTTAAGTATTCAGTTCAGGTGTATTTTCATAGGTAACTATAGAGAAGACACTTTTATATGAATTGTTTTCCATTCTGTTTGAAATAGCCTTTGACACTGTGCTGGCATAGACTTGGAATACATCACTGAACAATGTAACTAGGGCTCTGGAAAGTTCATGTTTCTACTGTGGCAATGCTGAAAACTTACAAGGAGAGTACAAGAGTCAAAGGATAAAGGAGGCAGCATACTCTAGTGCAGAGCACTGGGGAGACAAGAATTATATTCTTAATGGGGCCACTTATCTGACATATGGCTTCAGCTTTATCTTTCTGCTTCCTACAGTCTGTTTCAATTGAAAAGCCCTTCAGAGAGAGACTCTTTCCCTGTGCTACCTTCATCCTCCACCCCTCCCCAAATTTTGGTCGAGGCAAATCCACTGGCTGAAGGTGCTCACAAGAGGGGTGGGTCTTTTGCAAGAGTAGTCAGTACAGAGATGATTCAAATGGCACTGTACCCTTTGGTTGATAAGATCAGGTTCGCTCTTCGCCTCTGATCCTGTACTGAGCTTCCCTCATGACAATGCAAGCTTCTGTTATAAGATCAGGCAGGTTCAACACTTTAAATACTGATGTTTTCATACTTCATGTTCTAAAAACAAAGGGCTGATCTCTTGCATAAGCCAAATGAGTTTAATTTTTTTGCAGCAGCAAGTTAACATGATACAATAATACATAATACTGTTTGCAGAATACAAAAGCAACAAGCTGCTCCAGGGTTTGTGCACCATCACTAGTTATATATACTATCACTTCTCAGCAATGCATACTCCATTGTTCTGGAACAATGGTCACTAAGACAGAATATCCAAATCGGTTTGAAATAGCGCTCTTGGAAGCTGATTTTTCTGACAGCTCAGCTTGTAGGGTGTGTTGCTACCTGTGGTAAAGTGTGGGAAAAGTCAAGAGGGAAAAATGCCCTAATGAGTTAAAAGGCAGAACTAATGCGCACCTAGTGTTCTCCAACTTGCTTCTTGTTCGTAGTACAACCTTGAAGGAAGGGGAGAGCATCAGTCTGTAGTGAAATATTTTTCCCCGACCTGTGAAATTGTTCTGTATATTATGTTTCCTAGAGATGATAATCTAAAGCAGCAACAGTCACAACCTCAATCCATTTGGTGGCCGGTTAGGTGTGTTGCATGCTCAAAGCTGAAGCACAGAGTGAGAGAGTAGGCCAAAGTCTGAGCTCAGTTACAGCTGTAGACTAGCTATATAAAATCAATGGCAACATTCTTATGCAACAGAGTTGGGGCCATTGTTTCTTCCTCTCAGCAATTCATTCTCCTCTTCTGTGATGCAATTTATCATTTATTTCATACACAGTATTCCTGTAACCTGGATCCTCAGCTACTACTTTTCCAATGGGAGCTGCAGTAGCTTTCACTCCTGCTATCTGCCTAACACCATTTACAATTTATGCAATGGGATAGCTTGCTCCCAAGTGGTTACTTGTCCTCCAGAAGCTTCCTCCTAAACTAGTGGGACTGGTTTAATACCCTAACTGTGGGTTGAGATGGATATAATAAAAAAAGGCTACAAAGATTTTTAACCCACAAAAATATTACATTGACTATGAGGAAGGGAGAGCATGATAGTGTTGTCTTGAACACATTATGGAGTAAAAGACAACAGTCGTTCAACATACTGTGCTGCATTAAATAGGGCCATGTACTAAAACAGGTCCTGACAGAAATATACCATGTTCTTCATTCACCCTAGCCTTCAGCATTTGATTTTTCTCTGGCCAAACTTCAAAAAAGAGACTTGAAAATCTGCTGATGTATTTATAGTAGAGACATGACTAGTTTTCATTGTTTAACACTTAATACTCAAGTGATGCACTAACATTGGTATTTGTTTCTTTACTTGAAAAATTGACAGTATTAGACCACTTTAATTGTAGCTCATGATCTCCATAAAGACATGTCTAAATAAAAATTCTAAATGGGCATTCACCACCAGCTAGCTGTACCTGGTCTACAATTACAAAATGAGTAAAGGGGTGAAGCTCAACATTTAAGTTTGCAATTTTCTTTATAAAAATACAAATTCCATCTTTCTGGAGGAAGAGATTTCTAAATTACAATAAAATATTTGTTACACAATTTGGGTTCAGAATCGATGTGGACCTATGCACCAGCAGATGTATAGTTATTTTAGTCTAATTTTTTTAATGAATATATTTTTGTTAAATAGACATGCGTGTCCAGTAATTTTAATTCATATAAATTATCTACACACCTGTGGGGGAATTCATTCTGACTTAATTAGCGATCCTGGACCAAATGGGGGGACTCTCAGGCCCATCCAGAATCCCACTGAAGTTGTTGTCCCTCTGGGTGCAGGCATATGTCTGTGCATCCCAGGATTGGGGCCATAATTAACAGGAAGTAGGCAATAACAAGCAGTTGCTGGTTACAAAAAAATATGAAGCATTGTGTTCTTACATTAGTAATTTTTTTTTTTAGTCTTACATATGTTAGAGTGCGTCAAGTGGCCAGCAAGTTTATGCTGATCTAAAGACTCAATGTAATCTGACAATTTCCATTGTTACAGTTTTGCTCTAGAGTTGTTTCCCACCCCCTCCCCCAAAAGAATCTCATATTTGTATTGTAACACCACAACAGCTGAACCACAGGGCTTTGAAAAGAAGCTATTTCCCCTCATACAGAAAGCTTTCAGAGTGCTCATCAAACACAAGTCAGGAATAATAATTTAACAAGGGTCCATACAGCTTTGTCCTACCATAGAATTCTCAGCAGGTGGTGGTAGGAACTCCACAAAGATCCCCTCTCAAATCGTTCTGGCAGGCATGTGGGGATTTGCCTCTGCATACAAAACAGGTCTTAGCAATCACACACAACTCCCATGTATGCACATGGAGGCCTTCCACCTCTACCCCTTCCTTTCTGAAGTGACAGAGTTGCTCCAGAGACTACAGCTGGTCACTGCTGCTTTAGGAAGCCCTCTGAGGCTGTATTACTTTTTAACCCTTATTTCTGCAAGACTGGAGAAGGGCTGAAGTGCATTCCCTGTTCCCAACCCACCCAAGAGAGCTGCCCACATTCTACTTCCTTCCCCTGCACAGATCCCAACCCCACTGAGAACTCTTCTTATAGGTCAGAGGAGGAAGGAGATCCAGATTTAGAGGGATCCCCTTCTGGTATGAATTGTACTGCAAAGATACTGTATATTAAATCATTTACTGTTATATAGTAATAGAATATTAGGCAAGTTACAGTAAAGCTATTTTTTAAGAAGTTGGACATGTCACTTTATATGTATATATTTTTAATGCACACGTGATTTTGACAGACAGCGCTGCAGCTGAATAATTTCTTACAAACAAATATACAGATTATGAAAGCATGAAGAATGAAAGTATTTAGTCCTTTCTCCACCCCATCTCTATGATCATGTTGACAGTTACCAACTTTTAAATAAACACTGATACAAAGTAAACTCCTGACAGAGTAACACTGAGGAAACAGATAGTGTGCTATGAAATCCTGGCAGCAAAATGTTTACATGTATCATGTAAACAGTGTTACACTCAAAGGCTAGTTAAAAATGTTCCACATCTATAGATCATATTCTGGCACTTCTGGTAATGGAATCTATAAGAGATGTCTTCAGATGAGTAAAATTTAAGGAAAAAACTCATTCATAATAAAAAACCATTAAAACCATACCCGCTGAACATTTTTCCACAGAGACATTGGTCCATGGCGGATCAAAATTCTCATCTAAAAGTGATAATGGTTAAAACCATCCCAGGAGAACAATTTTGAACCAATGATCTAGAATTACTTGGTTGTAAAAGAGGTAATAATGTTTTACTGGAAACAAAAAAATCCTATTAACAGTAATTCACTGCAGTTCCTCTGTGTTCTGAACATTTCTTGTTTCTTAAAGGTTTACCTTCCTGCTATTACAAACACAGAAAGAATAATCGATATCAGTTCTATATCCTGTACTTTATCTTTCTGTTTTATATGATCCTGTGATCAAATCTGATCAACTGAGTTTCGAGAGCTGAATTCCCTATCTGCTTCTCAACTGTGCCCTGATCCCATAGTCTTAAGTGCAATTTTAAAGATCCCTATTTTAATTTTTCTAGCTAGCCCACTAGAAAGTTAATGATTTTTTAAATGGTTTTGCAATTAACATACTTTGCATTTTATGTAAACATTTTGTAATACCGTAAGTGTAGTGCATATAAAGGCACAAGACAGAGTAAGGTTTGTGTCGCTGAAACTTCCTTGGTTTCAGAAACTAGCAATACACCTTTTTCTTTTTTTAAATCTGGCTGGTAAACTTTGATCCTATGAAATCCAACATCTGATTGAATATGTACACATCTCCTTCCTACTTTCACTGTAAAAGGTTTTCTATGCGAAACAAGTTTGGGTTTTTGATGAGAGTGATCAAATGTCCAGTGTCCCTGTAATAGAGCAAATGCTACATGTTGTTATGACAATGAAAGTCTCTTTGCATGTACATCATTAAGTTACAACATTTTAAATACAACGGAGAGGAAACAGCTTATGTTCAATAATTAGTCTGTAATGATTACCAAGCCATGAGAAGCATATTAATGTTCTTGGGCCATGTACTTCTCAAAGTCCACGATTTAGATTAAGCATTTTTGGTCCAAATGTTTCTAAGTAACATTACATCCACACATTTTGTTTTTTCTAAAGAGGTGCGGGCCCAAACTAAGAAGCTGTATCACAACAATCCCAATTTCACAGAAATCATCCTGTGCAGCTGTAACTGAAAGCCCTGATCTAAACACCTCCATTTACACACACAGTCCATCTTAAATATGGGCCTCTTCTTACTATTCTACTAAGAATGAAGATTAACCTGAACTGTAAGCACACAATCCAGTTAGGTGAGAGGTTATTTCAGCAATCAGGTGTTTACAATCCAGCAGTCATATCTGTATAGGGAAAGAGGGGATACTATCTGCAATCAAGTCTACCAAAATAGTCTAAGATGATCCAACCTATTTCACTTAGGTTGATTTTAAATAATAAATTAGCTCACTCAGTCAGAATCTGAAATCAAAATATGGTACCTGACCAATCAGTAAGCCACTCAATTACCAAAAATCAATGCTGATAATGCTTTTCCATGGATAAAGCTAGCAGTACAAAATGTATAATTCTTTTTTTTAAATAACCTACTTACGGCCATTGAAATTCATAAGTAATATCAAGATTCAAAACTGATGTAAAAGTAAAGGAGTTTACATTTGCTTGTGCTATCAGAATACCAAAGTAAAAACTAGCCCTAGAATGTGCACAATAGTAAATTTTGTCCCGCTAATCCTAATGAAAGGATTCTCCCTTTCTCCTCTCATAATACTCAGAAATGTCCTTTAGCATTTTAACAATAATTTGTGTACATTGAAACATTCTTTATACAGTTCAAAAATATCAGTATGTCTTATGTTTCAAGCAATGACATGGCAACAGCTAATCAGCTGTCAATTTCTTCTGAGCATATCCACACAGGAGCAGACAGGAACAGCTGGCTGATGGGGGCTGATTTTTGGAAGAATGTATCTTCCTTTCATCAGCAGCTTTACCTTGAACTGGAAGAAGAAAGCATAAAACCCCAATAACATTTTAGAAACAAAGGCACATTTAGCGATTTAATGACAGTTGCAATAACACTTAGAGGAAAAAACAACATATAACTGAACATACAAGGAGTGGATTGATCAGGGGATTGGCAATAGAGCTGCCTTCAAATCAATCCATCTCAGGCTGGTAGTGATCAAAAGTTGTGATCATCTTGTGGGTATTCTATCGCCAACTACTACATGAAATGAGTTGGTAATCTAAGTTCAGTTCCCACAGGTATGTGCCTCACAAGAACAACTGTTATAAGTGGTACTAAAATGAATTATTTTTGTCAGTCTCAGTAGACACACCAGTGAATTACTATATACTCTGAACTCCTATCCCTAATAGTGGTGCAAACAAGCTTGTAGCAGTGTCAGGAATGTGGTGTTGTGCTGCCACTATAATGGTGCTCTGGAGAGAGAAATTCATTCTTCATTACTATCAATATAACTGAGTGAATGTAATTTTTCAAGTATCAGAGAGGTAGCCGTGTTTGTTGCTTCTACAGATCCAGACTAAGAGTCCTGTGGCACCTTATAGACTAACAGAGGTATTGGAGCATAAGCTTTCGTGGGTGAATACCCACTTCGTCGGATGCATGATGAAGTGGGTATTCACCCACGAAAGTTTATGCTCCAATAAGTCTGTTAGTCTATAAGGTGCCACAGGACTCTCTGTAATTTTTCACTATTTCTCTATGAACTTTCATAGGCACAATCCAACTCATAAAAGTTTATATGACATACATGAAAGAACTTAGTAAACACAAATTCAGTTATGTAAGTAACAACAGAAATATTAGTCCTGGGACAATACCTCCAAAAAGTTTTCAAAAAGAGTTGAAGAAAATACGGAATTTACACCAGCTGTGTTCAGATTCTTGTATGTCAGCTTTCCATGAATACTTGTATGAGTAACTTTACTTGTTTAAAAAAACAAAAAAAACCAAACCACCTCACAGGCTTAGTGATTTTTAAGCAAATACTCACAAAAAAAAAGACATACAAGTATTCAGACCAGAAATCTGATTCCAAGTACTCATCAGATCAGGGACAGAAACAATAGCATGTTTAGGCTATGTGTCCAATCAAAAGTAACAGTTCAAATTTTGAATACTTTCAGACTGCTTACATACAATGTACAGTCTAATAATTATTCATAGAAGATATTAACTGGAACAAGGCAAATAATATATAAACAAAAAAAATCTATATGCTGTATCTATATATCACAGATAATATGCAAACAGGAAAGAGGTTAAGTTTTTCAACTTATTCATTATGCATTATTCACTCAATAAAAATATTTTTCTTCCTAATTTTAATTTTGTAATAGGAACTTTGAAAGCTTAATATATGAGCATGTGTATTGATAATTGCCATGGCCATTGTTATACTCCATTTTTTGTGACTGCAGCCATTAGAGCAATGGAGTCCTTTATTTTAATGGAAAATATCCATGAATGCTAACATTTTGGGATTTTGCATTTGAGTGGGTGGATGAGATAATAGTCAATTTCAATGAGAACTGCGTTTCATAAGGTATTATAAAAATAACCAGGAGCTCTGATTATGACTAGTGATTTGTCACATTAGTGGTTATTCTACAGGTGATTTGAGAAGTCATTTTATGGAGTTTCATAACATGACCCCAAACTTACTTTAAAAAAAAATAGTATCTCCAGTATTTCCTAGGCTGCCTTGCTAAATAACGTCAGCATGTAAATGGTCCCAGGCAGACAATGACATGCATAACTAACTGAGGTGAGGCAGCGATTTTTCTGTGGCAGCTATTGTTTTGCTAAGATAAGACTGGGTTAAACAGGGTGCTTCCATGTCATTTGAAGAATGTATCTATCCCTCAACAACTTTTTGAGAGGGTTTTGGAGAGGGCTGTATACTTCCTATAATGACAAGGGGTGGAAATTAATTTCTGTTGATGTCTGAGTTTCTCTTGGAATGATTATTTCAATACTGCTGTGATTTCATCATGTTGTATAATTAGTGATAAAAGTGGTATAGTGCCCAGAGCCTTGGATAGGCATTGTGACATTGCACTTCATATGTTTTATGAAAATATGTTTATAAGTGTGAATATGAGGTAACTGGAATATGCTTCATGCAAAAGGTCTCTTGTAAGGTATCATTACAAAGCTTATGATCTACTGAGTGTGTTCATCCTATTTGTTTGCGTGTATTATTTCTATGTCTGGAGGTAGGAGACTAAGATATAAACATTTGTTACTGATGTAAACATGTTAAGTGGAAGCCATTAAGGGTGCTTCAGAATCAATGAACTGTGAATGGGTTTGTTTACCTGCAAGCCTTTCTATGTACGGGTCTTCCAGCTATTAGGTCATGAAGAGTGAGGTCTTACAGTGACATGTGATCATGTCACCTGACTGGAGTCCATCTTATACCTGGTGCTTTTCCATTTAGAAAGAGGGATGGGGACCCAGAGAGACAACTGATTCCCACCTTGGGCCAAAGATATAAAAGAGCATGGAACAGAACAAAGGGGGCTGCCAGTCATGAGAAATCCCTGAGTTACCACCTGAGCTGAAACTCACAAGGACTGTACCAGGGAAAAGGATTGGGGCCAGACTAGGAAGAAGTCTAGTCTATGAAAGAAGCTTATTAAAACATCTCTGAGGGTGAGATATTACCTGTATCAGTTTCTTAATGTATTAGGCTTAGACTTGCATGTTTTTGCTTTAGTTTGCTTGGTGACTTACTTTGTTCAGTCTGTTATTACTTGAAACCACTTAAATCTTACTTTTTATCCTTAATTAATAAACAAAAGTGATTTTATTAACTCAGGGTAAGTGATTCATATCTGGGGGAGGAAAAAGCTGTGCATATCTCTCTATCAGTGTTAGAGAGGGGGACAATTTAGGAGTTTACCCTGTATAAGCTTTATACAGAGTAAACCAGATTTATTTGGGGTTTGGATCCTATTGGGAGCTGGGTGTCTGGGTGCTGGAGATAGGAGTACTTGCTGAGCTATTTTCAGTTAAGTCTGCAGCTTTGGGGGTGTGGTTCAGACCCTGGGTCTGTGCTGCAGCAGGCTAGTGTGTCTGGCTCAACAAGACAGGGTTCTGGAGTCCCAAGCCATCAAAGCAAATGGGCTCAGAGCTAATTTCAGCACATCAGGTGACAGTCCCAAGGGGGTGTCTGTGACCGAACCCGTCACAGGCATCTTTTTATAATTTTAAATCTAAATACATACAAATAAATAACTTAATTCACAGAAGTCACTGAGCAGCCTTCAGACAGTAAAAGCTTTCAATTACGACCAACCCAACAAAGAGTCTGATATTTCACTGCCAATTCCCAGAACATCATCAAGTCCCTTTGCTCATTTTTCTTTGCAGATTAGGATTTCATTGACTTGTTCCCATGAATCATCAATTTGGCAGTTCCACAAAATAGACATCATTTCTTAGTTGTGGAACATAGGTGCTTAATATGCTAACCTTCTCCAGACTGTGACCCAAGACAATGCTTAGGAAGTTATCAATACGATATAGACGTCTGCAGTCTCCATTATTTCTAATGATTAATGGGAATTGGCTCTGTTTCTTTTTGGCATGAAAGAACAAAACTACAAGTTCATTTATTCCAAGTTGTACCACTGAAATTATCTTATAGGTCTTTGCCTACTTCTTTTGATCCAAAATACTATCACACAGTAGCACTGACCTAGTGGATTGAGTTCAGGGATGAGAGTCACAAATTTTGTAATCTGAATCCTAGCTTTGGCACTGAGTTGCTGCATGGCCTTAGCTAAGTCATAACTTCCATGTCTGTGTCTTCTTACTAGACAATGGCAATAATAATACTTACATGCCTACATCTAAAGCAGGGGTCTCAAACTACAGTCACCACAAGGGCCACATGAGGACTTGTACGTTGGCCCGAGAGCAGCATTGCCCCTGCCCGCGGTGTGTAGCAGTGGGCTCAGGGCAGGGAGTCGGGTGCAGGAGGGGTGCAGGGTATGGCGGGGGGTTCAGGGCAGGGAGTAGGGGGTGCGGCAGGCACTCAGGGTTGGGGTACAGGCAAGGGGCTCAGGGTGTGGCAGGGGGCTCAGGGCAGGGGGTTGGGGTGCAGGAGGGAGTGCAGGGAGTGGCAGGGGGCTCAGGGCAGAGGGCTGGGGTGCAGAAGGGAGTGTGGGGTATAGCAGGGGGTTGGGATGCAGGCAGGAGGCTCGGCAGGGAGCTGGGATACAGGGTGCAGGAGGGGTTCGGGTTCTGGCCTGGCGCTGCTTACCTGGAGCGGCTCCGGGGTGGCAAGGACACGCGCCAGGGTAGGCACCCTCCCTGCCTGGCCCCGTGCCGCTCCGGGAAGCAGAGAGCTCCGTTTGGGGCTCTTTCCTGTGGGTACCTCTCCTGAAGCTCCCATTGGCCATGGTTCCCGTTCAATGGGAGCTTCAGAGAAGTAACCATAGCAACAGCAGCTCACGGAGCTCTCTGACCCCCCCACCCCCGGGACGCGTGTCTGCTGCTTTCCCGGTGCAGGGCCCACGGTGCCATGGGGTGGGCAAATCTGGGGGCTGGATCCAAAGTCCTGAGGGGCTGGATCTGGCCCGGGGCCGTAGTTTGCCCACCCCTGGCCTGGAGGTAGGCTGGGGACGCGGTGCGCTGGGGAGAGGAGGGGCGCGAGGAGCTTAGCGGGCCGCCGGAAAGAGCCCTGCGGGCCGCGTGTTTGAGACCCCTGATCTAAAGAGTGCTGTAAAGATTAAGTTAATTATTCAGAAAAAGTATTGTTCAATCAAGAAATCTGTGTTTTAGGATAACCAGGAGAAATTGTTTCAATGTCTGAGGTAGGAAAAAAATGTAATTGGAAAAGCAAAAATGTTGACAAAGTGAGAATAGAAGCAAAACTACCAAGCATATTTTTAATAACTTTTCTATTGTGCAGAAGCACCCCAGAAGGAGTTTAATAGCAGAGTGGCAAATAAAACATAGAAAATACTATCCTACCTTTCCTTGAATATTTAGATGCTTCCATTAACAGTGACTAGGTTTCATTTTCCACGGTTAGTCCAGGATTGCTCATACCTTTGGGGACTGGAAACAAAAATGTAAAAAAAATGTTGTATATTATTTTAAAAAGATGTTAATCAAAACAGCATTATATTTGGTTGCCAATCTTCTCCTAGTGTTTTTTCCATGATACATTGTGTGTAAATACTGAAAAACTTAACATCCACTAGTTGCAAAAGTCAGGAAGGTGCCATCACATATTGAAACAAGTGATTAGATATAATGATTACCTCTCTGATTAAAAAATATTGGGACTGCTCTTGAGAGCCAATGAACATCTGCAATTCGTATTATCCTTCGTGAGAGTTGCAGGTATTCAATAATCTTTCACCATCAGGCTCATTAATAGTTAGAAGTATAAGAGGGCTTAAAACATGCAAGGGACATTTTACAAACATGCACCCTAAATATTACACTTTGTAACAATAAGAATTCTTTCCCTCCTTATATCTACATCAAATTAATTTTGTCTCATACAGAGAAGTCTTCAGCCATTTTCAGATTACATCTTTCCAACAAGAATTTACATTAAAATTCAATGGGTGTAACAAAATAATCCCTTACCAACTTTGCCCTTTTCAGCATTTGCACTACTTTCCGTCCAAGACTGAGTATCGGTAAGAAGGTGGCTCTGGGAATCTCGTAACGTCTTTGGCGGAAAAAGGTGATTCTCACTAATATGCAATTATAAGAAAATAAAAATAAAACAGTAAAGATTAACTTTTAGTTAATACCAATACCATTACACATTTTAAACAACTGCTCATGTAACAGTCTTACAAAAATCTTACCTTGATCATTTTCTGCTGAATCTTTTATCCTAATACAAACTTTCATTCTAATACATGCTACATTTTAATTCTGTCATCTAGACGCGATAAATCGATCCCAGAAGCGCTCCCCGTTGACTCCGGTACTCCAGCTCGGTGCGAAGAGTAAGCGGAGTCAACAGGGGAGCAATCCTGCGCCGCGTGGACCCGAAGTAAGTAAATATAATTCGATCTAAGATATGTCGACTTCAGCTACGCTATTCTCGTAGCTGAAGTTGCGCATCTTAGATCGATCCCCACCCCCAGCGTAGACCAGTTAAGAGTTTCTTGCCACGAGGAGCTGTGAATTTATTTCTCAAATAAGATCACTTTGATTTGGCCAGTCTGCTTGTTGTGTAGAAATAGCATTGAAGCAGAAGAAATTAAATGTGTACTCAGTGATTTTTATCCAGTTCTGATTAATGAGTGTTTGAATATGTGAGGGAGTCATGTCAGAGACTTGATGGGATGAATCTTATGACTGGAATACTAGGATGGAAGGGTACAGCTTGTTCAGGAGGTGTTGCATCATACATCAAAAACGTATTCATTTGTTCTGAGTAGCAGAAGGAGGTGAGTGACAAACCAGCTGAAAGTCTCTTGAAGATAAAAGGGGGAAAAAACAGGGGCAATGTCATGGTAGGTGTCTATGAAAGACCACCAAATCAGGAGATGGTGATGGATGAACAAGGACATATCCAAAACACAAGACCTGGTAAAAATTGGAGACTTTAACTACCCAGTCATTTGTTGAAAAAGTAATACAGCAAAACACAAAATGTCCAAATAAGTTCTTGGAATGCACCGGGGACAACTTCTTGTTTTAGAAGGTGATCGGGTAGCATCAATTTTAGATTTGATTTGGACAAAGAGAAGAATTGGCTGTGAATCTGAAGGTGAAAGGCAACTTGGGGACAGTGATCTTGAAATGATAAATTTCATTAATCTAAGGGAAGGAAAGAGCGAGAGCAGCAAAATAAGGACAATAGATTTCAATAAAGCAGACTTTAACAAACTCATAGAACTGGTAGTATGTAAGGTTCCATGGGAAGAAAATGTAATGGAAAAAGGAGTTCAGGAGAGCTGGCTGTTTTTCAAAGAGGCAATATTAAAGACACAACAGTAAACTATCTCAGTGGAAAGGAAAGAAGGAGGGATAGCAAGAAACCAATATGGCTCTACTAGGAGCTCTTTAATGACCTGAAAATCAAAAAAGAATCCTAGAAAAGTGGAAGTGTAGACAAATTGCTAAAGAGTAGTACAAAAGGACAGCACAAGCATGTAGGATAAAGCACAAAATGAGGTACACCTCGCAAAGGACATAAAAACCAACACAAAGAGGTTTTATACATACATTAGGAGCAGGAGAGAGACAAAGGAAAATGTAGATCAACTACTTGACAGGGAAGGAGAGCTAACAACAGACAACACCAAGATTACTGATGTGTTTAATGCCTATTTTGCTTCAGTCTTCACTAAAGAGGTTAATTGTGACCAGATGCTTAAATATAATTATTATTAAACAACAAGAGGGAAGGAACACAAGCCAGAACAGGGAAAGATCAAGGATATTTAGATAGCTTAGATGTATTCAAATTGGCAGGGCCTGACAAAATTCACTTATGGTACTTAAGGAACTAGCTAAAGCAATTTCAGATCCATTAGTGATTATCTTAGAGAACTCATGGAGGACAAGTGAGGTCCCAGAGGACTGGAGAAGGCCAAACATAGTATCTATCTTTAAAAAGAGGGTCTTGACAAATTATATACCAGTCAGCATAATTTCAATTTCTGGAAAGATACTGGAACATATTATTAAACACTCAATTTGTAGAGGATAATCAGGTGATAAGTAATAGCCAACATGGATTTGTCACGAACAAATCATACGAAACCAACCCAACCGTTGTCTTTGATAGGGTTATTGGCCTAGTGGATAGGGGGGAAGTAGTAGTCATGATATATCTTGATTATAGTAAGGCCTTTGACACAGTCGCACATGAGAGCGGACCTGATACCAGTCTTCAACTATATTAAGGGCTGTTGCAAAGAGGATGGTGATCAATTGTTCTCCATGTTCACTGATGGTAGGACCAGAAGTCATGGGCTTAATCTGCTGCAAGGAAGATTTAGACTAGATATTAGGAAAAACTTTCTAACTATAAGGATAATTAAATACTGGTGCAGGCTTCCAAAGGAAGTTGTGGAATCCCCATCACTGGAGGTTTCTGTGACCAAGTTAGACAACACTTATCAGGGACTCTCTAGATATACTTGGTCCTGTTTCAATGTGGGGAGGATGGACTAGATCAGTGCTACTCAAAGTAGTGGTCTGTGGACCGGCACCAGGGACTCTCTAGATCAGTGGTTCTCAAACTGGGGTTCGTGAACCCCCTGGGGGTTTGTGAAATGTTACAGGGGGTTCTCGGGAAAAAATTCCCTAATGGCGGACAGAGCTGTCCCTAGGGACCCCGGGCAGCACGGGTCCAGCAGCCCGGAGCCCCTGGACTTCCAAGAGCTAAGCACATCAAAGCAAGCATATCTATCACACTGAGGAGATTTAAACTTCAAGACTCCTTATAAGAAATGGAAAGGGAGGTGGATATTTTTTGCTGTTTTTAAAATTAAATAGGCAGCTAGCATTGTTTTTAAAATTATTATGAAGAACAAGTTTAAGCTTTGTTGTAACGTGCGTTGTTTGCCTGGACTGCTCAAGACCTGAATGCTTGTGTAGGAGGAACTCTGAGTTGGCTTCTTAAATACCTTCATGCGGTTTCACATCTGATACTCCTTGATGAAACATATGAGCCTTGTCTTATAACAGGCTTATTCAAAGTGATACAAGCTACGAAAGTGAGATCTTGGAAGAGTGTTGCCGTTTTCATAATGTAATAAATACTGTAATGTTAAATAATAATTAATAATAAATAGTGTGTAATAAGCATGTCATAAAAACAAATTTTATATTTCCAAGATCACTGCTTTTCTAATTTAAATATTCATTTTGAGGAGGGCGTTTGCGATACTTGACATTTTAGTGAAAGGGATTCACAGGTTGTTAAAGTTTGGGAACCACTGCTCTAGATATACTTGGTCCTGTCTCAATGTGGGGAGGATGGACTAGAAGATGTCCTCTCAAGGTCTCTTTCAGTCCTACATTTCTATGATTCTGTATTCTTACTGAAGTCAGTGGACAGACATTAGGACTTGTATATTGACTAAAATTAGCCTTTGGAAGGCCAAGCTGCCAGACACACTTGAACAAGCTGTGATTAAGCCCCTGCTCAAGAACTCATGTATGAACATTGTAGAAATCTCCAGCCCCTCTTTGCCCTTTTGCTCATATAGTAAACTGCTGTGTCTGGGGTCCACCCTGTCTGCCCCAAAGACCTTTAGTAGAAACTGCTGTGTCTGGGGTCCGCCCTGTCCGCCCCAAAGACCTTTAGTTAAAATAGTATGTAAGGCAAAGGTCAGAAGAGGAAGTGGGGTACAGTGGGTGATAAGCAGCCAGCTCAGCTAGAAGTATAAAAAACCGCAATGCTAAGCTAAATTTTCTTTGATCTACAGTTTAACCACAAGTTTGCTTCTTAATGAAAAATATGTTTTGTTACTCAATATGCCATATAAGGAATTCCTGTTTGGTCTGGTAGGAAAACTACCAAAGAGGAAGTCTACTGTTTGAATGCAACTGAATGTAAGTGAAAGGTATATAAGAGATGTAACCGCCTTTTGTAATTTGGAAGCCACCGTGGTTGTATCCCATGCGGCCATGTGTTGCTTCCCAGCATATATGCTTTATTAATAAAGGAGCCTCTGGCGTTTCTGATTCAAACACAATGTGTGGTTAATTTTCCACAACAACATTAACAGTCTTACCAAATATCAGGCTCTCTCAAGCCTCCCCTTTTTAGGAAAAGGAATTAATAAAGGTGATGAGCCAAATTCAGATATACTTGGTTTCTATTTTTTTTCTAATCTTTATAATCTCTTCTGTTACTGCTTTGTGATTGAATCTTGTAATTAAAGTGTCTAATAGCCATCGCCAAGAGTGCTACAGCAATTAGTACAGCCGTGTCCAATAGAAATTTGATGCTAGCCACACTGCTCGCCACACTTGTGGTTTTGAATTTTTCTTATTAGCCACATTGTAAAAAAGCCACATGCATTAGCCACAATTCAATAGCCTATTAGCCACATGTTGCTAGTGGCGAATGTATTGGACACAGCTGAATTAGTAAAACAACATTCATAGTAATTTTATAGATTATTGCTACATATTTAGGAAAGTTTTTTCCATTTTTCTAAAGTTGAAGAGCTGGACAACATTTCATGTCATGTAACAAAATAGTAGGTCAGGTTGTAAGAAGATAATGGTTTATTGATAAAGAAATACAATTTGATTTGGATTTATCATTAATGTTAGAATTACTGACTGAATGCAGCTTGATCACCTTCTACTGATCTCTCCAACATTAACAAAAAATATCAGGCACACTTTCAGTTACACAAGAAATTGCTAAAAATTGTGCCACACAATGTTAGACACGAGCTACTATTATGTATCCTTACCTACCTAGGTTAAGAGGCATTTACATCAGTTTATACTGGTTCTGAAATGATTGCAGCTGTGAAAGGTACTATCACTAGGATTAGATAGTGGCATCTAAATATGAGTGAATCTAACAGTGAGACTGACAATTTTGGAATCCCACATTGGTAAAGGCTAAGAGTAGTACAGAAGTAAAACACACTGATATTTTTTGGAATTTTATCATTTGTATCGCACATTGCCCCAAAAGCACCACTGAAGACTGGGGCCCCCTTGCGCAAGATGCTGCACAGAATACAAAAAGAAACAGCCCCTATACTGAAAAACTTGAAACTTAATTTGGGAATATCTCAAACAGGCTCACCAATTAACTGTTTTAGTAGCTATGCAAAGTACAATTTGTTGTGACTAGATAGACAGACTGTCAAAATTCAGGGGTTGGGAAACAGCTAAACTGAGACAAGAAACACAGCTGATAAAAAGGAAATAGAATGTATTGCTCCCACATTCAACAGTATTATTCATACAGCACGTTAGGGAGATCGCTTTGCCAGGTTTAAAATGATGAAGGTATGAAACTGAGAAATTAGCTGAATTAAAAACTTTATATAGATGCCTTAAATTCTGTTTCTTAGTAGGATACTTTTTAAATGCACATATATATGACTGCATTAGTGATAGCTGCCTAAAAATAATAAGCAAATGAAAAGTGGAGAAATTCACGGTATGACAGGTAAATGACAAACTTAAGGCAGAAATAAACAGACATACTTTTTGGTTGTTGAATTAAGTCCAACAGGTGTGGAAACTTGTTCAGGATCTTGGTTAACAAGACAAGTTGGGAAGGAGCAACCATCCCCTAGACTACAGAGAAAAAAGTTTAGAATCAGTGTAGCACTTATACAAGAAAAATAAACAATACTTCAAATATTTATTTTACAATTCCTAATTTCAAAGCACGTGCTTTATTTCACACGATTTGGTGTAAAAAAATGTATTGCTGACTACTTTGTGATATCCATATCTCATGTATTAAAAAGACAGTATTTTTCTTCCAAGCATACCTTGTAAATACAGGGAGCAGCCAATATTTCTTCTCATCACCAAACACCTGTCTTAGATTTTTGCTGAAGCCCAAGCTAAAACCATTCTTGTCTGTTCCATGGCGAAATATAGGTGCTCTGAATGCCTCTAGAAAATGAGATAGGTTCGTCATATTTCCTGCCTAATTACGTTTTTAATTAACACTCACTGATTATTTAGATAATTATGCTGGTAACAACAAGCTTATAGGCCCCCCCTTTTTTTTTTAATTAGGCCATTAGCTTACAAGTTGAAAAAGTGCTGATTGTGATCCTGAAAACGTATGAAGTAGTTATAACTTGTTATAAGAGAAAAATGTATCCTTGCTCCCTAGGGAAACTACACTGGAATCCTGCTAGTAACAACCATGCTTAAAGTTGTGGCCAGCATAATCTTAACTGTAACATAAACAGGGCCTGATGTATTAAGAATATACCTCAAAGTAAAGTAGGGAAGAAGAAATGTAAATATATATTTACGTTTGATTAAATATCTAATTTTTGTAGCTTTATATGCCAGTTCCCTTAAACAAGCATAAACTATTTTAGTGTATGAACTCTCAAATCTTCATGGGCGCAGTTTATTGTATTAAAAATAAGTATTCTACTTATTTTATTAATGGCTTTAAAATAATCTGACTAATATTTCTTCTCTCATTATTACCAATTTGAATTTGAATCACTTTCCCGTACTTGTTATTAATTTCTAAACTGGCAAATTTCCTGGGATGCTGTGAAAGAGAAACACTAGAAGGAATGGGCTTGAAGCATACACAGACTCCCCTAAAACTGATACTTAGTCAAAGTGTCCTGTTAATATCTGCATTAGCAGGGGAAAAACCCCCAGATCAAATCCTTCCACTCCCCTGCCTCAAACTCAGTGTGCATCAAGAGAAAGAGTGTTTAGAGATCTAGAAACTTGTTGCTATCATATCACTGACTGAAATAACGAACTAACAACAGAGAGTGAAGGTGAGAAACATACAGGCTATGTCTATACTACAAGCTATGTTGAGAGCTAGTGCAAGTATATGTACACAAGCAGAGGAATAACACTCCTAGCTCGTAGTGTAGATGTAGCAAAGACATGTCTTTTAGGACCCATCTATGCTACAACTATTATAGAGTCAGGGACGCTGATGCATTTACGGATGTTGCCAAACATGGATGTGGCCAAATCTGTTACCAGGTAATGGAGAGACAGTTAGGTCTCATCCAGGCTACCAGTTTTGACCATGCTGTAACTGATTATACTTTTAATATAGTTAGGGCTTTAGACTGTCGTACCATCATCCTGAGTCTCTGCACTCATTTATTACTAAGAAAGCAGAGGCCTTTAAAATCCACCTTTTTTTGTGTGATTCATTATGTGATATCAACAGCTTGATACAACTGGAATAAGCACAAAGGTAATAATACTCATTGATGGCAACGTACACTATGACATTACTTACCTAATGTAGATTTATTCTTGCTGACTAGCCAACAATGATAACCAAAAAGAGAGGATAAACTGACTGAAAACATGGCTGCAGCAAAGAATAAAAACATGATATGGAACTTGGCTTGAGTATCAGGAAGGCCATTCTATAAAAAAGGAAAGAAAACCAAAATGTTAAGGCAGGAAAAAGAACTACTCCTTTAGCCATATCAATAATATCTACTCAACCAAGATTCCAGGTCAAGTTCTGCACTGACTCGCACACCCCTGTGCAACCAGCATCTCTCGGGAAAGTAGTATAGTCCCTTTAAAGAAAAAGGGCTACATTCTATCCCCTCCCCCATGTTCTTTCAAAGGGCATGAATTAGAGCAGAATTTGGCCTTTTCAAGAGAGAATATACAGCAATTCCTCACTTAACATGGTAGTTATGTTCCTGAAAAATGCAACTTTAAGCAAAACGATGTTAAGCAAATCCAATTTCTCCATAAGAATTAATGTAAATAGGGAGGGGTTAGGTTCCAGGGAAGTTTTTTTTGCCAGACAAAAGACATTATATACATATACAGTATAAGTTTTAAACAATTTTAAACAAACAATTTAATACTGTACTCAGCAACAATGATTGCGAAGCTTGGTTGAGGTGGTGGAGTCAGAAGGTGGAAGAGGGTGGATCATCTGGCTGCTCCTCTTGCTGAACTTTCCCAACTCGAAAAAAACACATCTAGAGATTGTTGTTTTGCTTCCTTTTTTTCCCCTTGGTAAATTTCTTTATAGCAAGTCATTACATGACCAACTGCCCTAATCACTTTGGAGCTGCATTGCCTGTCAGGATCGTCATCACTAAGGATTTTCAAGCCAGTTTCAATCATTTGGAAAGCTACAGAAAGACATTTGGCAGTCAAATTCGGATGGGTTGGTTCTTTTTTTACTTCTTGGCCCTCTTCTTTCATTGCTCTCATCACCTCTAGTTGCACCAGATCTTCATCGGTTAGCTCTTCTCCGTGTGATTGCAGAATTTGTGTAATGTCGGCTTCTTCCACCTCATCAAAACCCGCTTTCTTGGCCAAGCCGAGGATATCTTTCTTCACAGAGGGGACAACATTTTAAAATCCTTTTAAGTCATTGATACATTCAGGCCACAACTTCCTCCTCACACCATTCATGCATGCCTGAGTAACTTCAGCCCAGGACTCACCGATGTTATTGATGCACTTGAGGATGTTGTAGTCATGCCAAAATTGCTGAATCGTAGGTTTGTCTTCCTCATTGGTGCCTCTGATGACTGGTCGAAAGTACAGCATAAGTAAAACGCTTTAATGTGGCGATAGATCCTTGGTCCATGGGCTGGATGAGTGATGTGGTATTAGGTGGCAGAAGGACAACTTGGACGTTTTCGCACAGGTTGTCCAGGTTGATTGGATGATCCGGTGCATTATCAATAAGCAATACAATCTTGAAATCAAGATTTTCCTTGGCACAGTATTCCTTCCATGCAGGGACAGCATGGAGAGTCAGCCATTCTGAAAAAATAGCTCCAGTTAGCCATGCGTTCTTATTGGATCTCTAAAAGACCAGAAGGTGTTAATTGGAAAATTCCTTGAGAGCTCATGGTGTTTCAGATTGGTACACTGTCAGCGGTTTCATCTTCATGTCTCCGGCAGCATTACCACCTAGAAGCAAGGTTAGGTGGTCTTTAGCTGCTTTAAATCCGGGCGCTGTCTTCTCCTCTCAGGAAATGTAAATCCACTCAGGCATCCTCTTCCAATAGAGGGCCATTTCATCGGCACTGAAACTTGCGTAGGGGTGTAGCTGCCTTCCTCAATTATTGCCTTGAGATAGTCTGGGAATTTTTTAGCTGCTGCAGTATCGGCACTAGTCGCCTCACCGGACATCTTGATGTTATGCAGGTGGAAGTGCCTCTTGAACCAATCAAACCATCCCTGACTTGTGAACATCTCTGTCTGATTCTTCACCTTGGTCGCTCTTCAAATTGTCATACAAGCTAAGGCAAGAAGTTTGTATCATTAGCAAATTTAGAGGTATGTTCTATTGGTTTTGGTCCTCTATCCACACTGAGAGAAGACACTCTATGTTTTCTGGCAAACAACTTCTTGATCAACTTACTGTAGTAGCACTACACGGTGTTACACACCAAGCACTAGCCTTGATCTTGTCGGCATTACTCCGAATTGTTCTCAGTGGTCGGAGTAAGACCTAGAGCAATGCCAATGTCTACCGCACGCTCGCCTGCCTCAAAACACCTTAAAATGTCTAATTTAGTATGCCAACTAATGGTTTTCCTAGTGCTAGACTCTCCACTATCACTTGCTCGATGTTTTTGACTCATGATGCTGGGTGATGCTCCTCCGGACAGCACATGCATGTGCTACTCTTCACTCCCTTCAGCCTGGAGTGATTGAGGTCATACTGCATCAATCAACTATTGAAAGGGAAAGAAAGGGAAAGAATTTGGAAAACCCATGCCATTCTCCATGGTAATCTGCTCCCTTACTGGAAGCCCTGTGGGTTTAGGCTAGAACTAGTTATGGAGTCAGTTTCACCTGCAGGTTCTTACTTTCACAGGAGCCCTGCTGGAGGATGAAAGACCTGTCTTCCAGGGTGCCCTGGACAAACCGGCCCTGCTGTACCTCCCATAGTAACCATGCACTCAATACCAGGGCAGCACTGCAGCCAATGTAGTTGTGACTGTTGTTGGAGGAGGAAAATAATGTTTGCTGCAGGGCTGCAGCCCTCCCTGCTGTGTGCATGCAGGGGCAAAGAGATGCAGCTGGCATTGAAGTGAATGGCAAAGCTCCCCTGGATTTCACAGACTTTCATGGGAGCAGGGCCAGGTTCTGTGCATCCCTACGCCGCTTCTCCCCACTTGATAGAGTGAAGCAGGTGCTGGAACGCTATTAACTTGCTTTGGGCGGGTTGCCGCCCCCTGTAGTCTTACCCCACCCTCGCGAAGGCAGGGGGAGCGCATGGAAAGTTGTGTATTCAGGCGCAAGACAGCAAGGTGGGGCCGCCGCTGTGCACCCCCGCAGCTGCTTTGGAGGCAGCTGGTGGCGTCAGGCGAAGCGTCCGCAAGTGTCGGCGTAGCATCTTATTCCCGAGCAGGGCAGCGGCTGGGCCATAAAGCAATGGTGAATTGCTGGGGGGTAGCATGCACGTGGAGTGTGTTTACAAACATACAGTAGTTGGGAGGTGCCCCTGCCTTACTCCACACAGACACAGCCTGCTGCAGATAATAAGACGGGCAAGGAGGCTGAAGGTGCCATGTTAGGCTAGGAAGCACCTTGAGCAGCAGCAGCGGCAACTTCTCCCATTGCGACTCAGGTACAAGCACAGGCACAAACACAGGCGCCGACTTTGCCGGAGGGTGCTCAACCCCCGGCTCTGCCCCAGGCCCGCACCCACTCCACCCCTTCCCCCAAGACCCCACTCCTGCCCCGCCTCCGCTCCATCCCCTCCCCCGAGCACGCCGCGTCCTCATTCCTCCTGTCCCCCCGAGCCTCCTGAATGCCACAAAACAGCGGACTGCAGTGAGCAGGAAGGGGAAGGTGCTGATCTGCTGCCGGCGAGTGGGAGGCGCTGTGCTGGGGTGGAAAGGAGCTGATAGGGGGGCTGCCGGTCCACCCTGGTTCCAAGCTCCCACAAGAACGGGCTGATCTTCCACAGAATCCTGCAAGCAGCGGACAAAGCAGGCGGCTGCCAAACAACATTTATAAGGGAAGATTTCACAACTTTAAATGAGCATGTTCTCTAATAGAACAGCAACGTAACAACGTTAACCGGGAGGACGTTAAGTGAGGAGTTACTGTAAATATTTGCAACAACAGACGGTCGTTAAACTCATTTGAATCTCAATTACACACTGAAGTGGCTTTTAGAGTTGAGCCTTTTATATTTAAAATAACCAGCTTGTGAAACTAACCCTGTCAGAATGACTGATCTATAGTACACAAAGAAAACAGCACTGTTACAAATCTAAGGGCATATTCTATGTTGTACATTCAGATGACAGTAAGCAGAACATTTTCATATGCAGGCCCAGTGGACTGATTTAAATCAAAGTGATTTATTTCACCAATTTTAATTATGATTAAAATCAACAAGCCGGGAACCTTGAGTTTAATCTTGTTTTGCATTACTTTAGTTACCTTCCTAATGTGGGGTTGATTCTCATTGGTTGGTAACCATTAAAACATGGTTGATTTGCATGTCCCATGGACTTAAATGAAAGTTATGTGTGCACAGCTGATGGGATGATGGGTCTTATATCTGAAATATACCAGGGGTGTTCTGTTACCACTGAACAACATATACCCGCCAACCTGTTTGGAAGCAAGTCAAACTACCTGACATCCAAAAGTATATTCAGTTTTGCAGCTAAGGACTCTCAGAGTATGTCTACACAGGAACTAGGCAACTGTGGCTGGCCCATGCCAGCCTACTCAGACTCGCGGGGTTCATGCTGTAGGCCTGTTTCATTGCTGTGTAGACATCTGGGTTCGGGCTGGAGCCCAGGCTCTAGGACCCTGCGAGGGGGGAAGATCCCAGAGGTTGGGTTCCAGCCCAAGTCCAGAAGTCTACACTGCAATGAAACAGCTCTGCAGCCTGAGTTCTGCGAGCCCGAGTTGGCTGGCTTGGGCCAGCCACAGGTGTCTAGTTGCTGTGTCGACATATCATAAGCACAAACAAAGGGTAAGACACACATAGGAGCACAAAATCAGAGGCAGCTGCTGAGGCCAGCTTAAATTTGTAACTCAGTGACCAAAAGTTACAGAGTTAAATATTTCTTATAGCCTCTTTTCCATATTCTCTTTTCTGCTTTTCATACATTGAACAATTTTATTGTCACCATCTTGGAAGTGTAAAGAGACACAGAAACTAAAGTCTATTCATTTCACTTTCTTTCACATCACAATGTTTGACATAATAATATTACTCAGGAAAACTTTCAGTTTTTAAGAGAAGACTGTAGCCAGTGGGAGGAAAGTTCACGCTTTATAGGAACACAGACTACAAATTAAAAACTAAACAAATGAGTTAATGTGACTATAAATACTGATATTTTACAACGCAAAAGGAGATATATGTATACACTTGCTAAATATATAGCTGTGAACATACAGATCTGAGAGCTTTTACATTTACAGAACCACACTTTACAAATAAGAATATGGGTTAAAGATAAGTACTTACTGTCCAGAATTTGATAAAATACTGTAAATCTGTTGCAGCAATGAAAAGGCAGTACAGTAGAGAATAAGCCAAGAAAAGAAGGAAAAATTTGTAATTGGAGAATCCAACGCAGTTGTTCACCCTGGCAACAACAAAAAAGTACATGAAAAACTGAATGAAAATACATTTTAATAATCTTTATTTAATTGCTTTAGTCTAACTTTTAATGTACTCATTTACTGTAAAATAATTTTAGCATAAATCTCTAAACAAAAGTAGTAGTGTCTTGTATATCCCTCTACTGCCATAAACTACTGTCTATGAAATTCTTCATTAAGTCAGGTTTCAGTGTAGTAGCCGTGTTAGTCTGTGTCAGCAAAACGAAAATAAGAAAGAAAAACTTGTAGCACCTTAGAGACTAACAAATTTATTTCAGCATAACCCACGAAAGCTTATGCTGAAATAAATTTGTTAGTCTCTAAGGTGCTACAAGTTTTTCTTTCTTATTTTCGTTTCATTAAGTCAGTACTTTAAAAAAAAGTATTTAATACAGATGGATGAGACAAACAGCTGTTTGCTTTCGGACTCCAAAGTAGTATTTCAAAGAACTTCCACAAGTCCTCCCCATGCGCTCTCAATTTTAACAAAAATCATCAGGCTGAAATCAGGCACAGAAAGGCCTAATTTGAAAGGAATATTTTTGACAAATTAACACATGGATGAATATTAGGATTTTGCAGAGAAACTTCCAAGCCTTAACTATGGCAATCTCCAATATGATGTTTTACTATTTTAATATTGCGTAAACATTTAAACTAACTAATACAAGATAATAAAATTATTGAGATGGGTACATTAGAAACAATATCAAACCATTACCAACTGGAATGAAGGGACAGTACATTTACAATCTCATAAGTATAGTTGCACATATTTTGAACAAGACTAAAATTGTTTAAAAGGCTCAGGATTTTGGAATCACAATCCTTAACATGTTGAAAGAAAGGATGAAATAGAGAATCCTAACCTCAAACAAAGAGACAAAGTGAAAAAAAACTCTTAAGCCTGAAAGAATATTTAATATAAAGAGACAAATCAAGCTTATGAGGTGCTGAAATTTGAAATGACTCAATTAATAAACAAAGACCGTCTTTTAAAACAGATCAACAAGAAAAAAAACCTTCTCTTTACAATGCAAACCCTCTCTGTAGTCTCCAAAGAAGCAAAGGAGGATTCTGCTGCAGCAGATTTCCTGAAGCGTTCCTGACCTAAACCATCATCGGTGAAGACTGGCTGCGTCTTATAGGGAACATGAGCCAGTTTTGAGTTTGGGTCTGGACAACTATTTGGTCAAATGCTAAATGAAGTTTATTACTAACAAGGAATGCTAAAGCTGGTTTGATATTAGGTGAACAGGGACTGCAGTAGGCCACAGCATAGAATTCAGAGACACCTGAGTTCTCCATCCTTCCGTTGAGTGTGCATGTGTGGGTTTTGTGAGTTACTGTTTCCCCAAGTAAACATTAAAACCTCCCAAGTCTGTTATCTAATTAGGTAAAGATTAGCTGGGTTAAAAAATTGTTATTTCAGAACTGCTAAGTGCCTAACTTAAGAATGATCAGGTCTGCATCTGTGTAAAAGCATCCAAAAAATGCAGGAACTATATTAATGTGTAAAGGGGAAATAAGCTAAATAAATGGAGGATAACATAGGTTGTATGATAGAGGAACTTAAGGTGGAACTCTAAAATGTCAAGCTACAAAGAAATCATTCAAAGAGCTTGTCTACACAGTGGGTCAGTGTGCACCAGGCTTGGGTGTAAATTCTAGTGTGCATCTGCGAGTTTCACACTAACCAGCCATGTGGACTCTGCTGGCACACACTAAGCTCCCTAGTGCAAGCGTTTAGTATGAGCCAGCAGGACCCATACAGACAGTTAGTGCATGACCTACTGGTGCACACTAGAATTTAGACCCTACCTAGTGGGTTAATGCACACAACATAGACAAGCTATACTTTCTTAAAACAATGGCATGAGTCAGCTTAATCTTTTGGCAGACTCTTAGCCCAATTGACTGGATTAATAGAAAGGCAATCTTCCTTAACTTTCTTTTGAAGAATGACCTCCCAGCATATTAAGCGGTGGCGGCCATTGTCTGGCTTGTTGGAAACGGTGTGTGCCCCTTTAAGGGCTAGAGCGCCAGAAAGTGATGTGGTTGCAGATCAGGTCAACATGGGGACACTGACCCATTTTGCCTCACCCAACCCACATGACCAGAAGAGAGTGGAGAGACTATATAGGTCCATTCCAGGGCAGGAAAAACCCTCTTTTATCTGGACCAAGCAGAGGAGCAACTAGAAGTGGTGACATACCGGGTTTTGTCAAAATACTGGGCACTGCACTAGTCACTCCTTTCTCCAGGGGCTGGGAAGGAATTTTCCCTCACTGCCAGACTGTCCAAGATGAAGTGTGGGAGAAGGTTTGCCTTCCTCATAGTGGGTTCTGGGGGGCTTAGTTGGGGCAAACATGAAACGGAAGTTAGGCTATGTTGTTGCAGCTCATTATGTAAACGTGGAGTGGATGTCCAGTGCAGGTACAGTAACTCCTCACTTCAAGTCGTCCCGGTTAATGTTGTTTTGTTGTTACGTTGCTGATCAATTAGGGAACATGCTCGTTTAAATTGTGCAATGCTCCCTTCTAACGTCATTTGGCAGCTGCCTGCTTTGTCCACTGCTTGCAGGAAGTGCAGCCTGTTGCAGCTAGCTGGTGGGAGCTTGGAACCAGGGTGGACTGGCAGCCCCCCTAGCTGCTCCCCGCTCCCCTAAGTTCCCTGTGCAGCAGCTGCCCAGCAGGCTATCAATTGCCAGCAGTTCAGCTGTCCTTCCCCCCACTGCCATGTGCTACTCCTGCCCTCTGCCTTGGAGCTGCTCCCCGAGCCTCCTGCTTGCTGTGTGGGGGATGGGGATGCGGGGGGTGGGGGAGGTGGGGGGCTGTCAGGGTGTCCCCCTTACCCCCTGATTACCCCATCTTCCATAGAGCAGGGGGGACACACGACGGTCCCGGAGGGAGCTTCCTGGTCTCAGTTTGCTGACCTAATTAACAAGGCAGTGTACTTAAAGGGGAAATGCGCATAATCTTTCTCTCTCTCACACACAGTGTGTGTGTCTGTCTCTGTCTGCCCTCCCTCCTTTCCTGCAGCCTTGTAGAGTGTGAGAGTTAACTCTTGAGGGTTCAGCCAATTTCTAGTTCATCATTTAGCAGTAAGACATTCCTTGGGAAATATCCCACCCTCTGACTTCACCACCTCAACCAAGCTTCATAATCATCATTCCTGTGTACCAGTATTAAATTGTTTGTTTAAAACTTATACTGTGTGTGTATATATATAGAATGGAATATTAGCCTTTTGTCTGGTGAAATGATTTGACAGTGGCTAAGATGGCAATGTAGGGGACCCTCTCAGGCTACCTTCGCTGAAATATCCTAGATAAGTGGCTCCAGGAAGCAGGCTTCAGGAGCAGCTGAAGAAGGTAACTTTGAAATCCAAGGTTTTGGCCTCAATCATCAGTCCATCCCTGTGTTGACATTCAAAACAGATGGCTATGGTTTATATTTTTCCCATGTCTTGACTGGGCTCTACTTATTCCTTAATAATTTTCTTCCCAATTCATGAAGGATGAAAAAAATCTTTTAGTACCAAAGTATTATGTATATGTTCACCCAAGTTTAAAAAAATGCATATATAGCGTGTAAAATGGGAACTGCATCACTCTACTATGCCAACTATAACAGACTCATCATTGGGCTGGAAAGAATTTTCTGGCCTATATACTCCAGTCTCTTGTATTAGTGAAGCATGTCTTTCACATCAAACCCCTCAAAACTGTATCTCATCTAATTTGGGAAATAAGAGGTATGAACTATACTCACCAAGGGCAATGATGGTCCATTTTCAAAATACATCTTTAAAAGAAAGCAAACAATTATATATGTGTAAAAATAATGGGAAAATAAACAGGAGGTTTAGAGTTTAAACTTAAACACAATTGCTACGAAACATCTGATTTCATATATCCAGGAGAATGGGTTGACCATCAGCTACATAAATCTCATTCACAGTTACAATCAAGTCTGCCCACATAATACACCACCTGCCTACAAACAGACCAAGTAGGCTTTTCCCCCCCTTTGAAAAGTGTAGTTGGCAGTTCAAATTATATTTTTGCCATCTTTCATTACATAACTTAACAAGTCACTATATATGAGCACATGACCATGAATTTGTATTGACATTATCCACAAGTTGTTGCAGAAATGCACAAAGATCAACCTATGATGCCTGCCTCCAATGCCCAATTGTTAAATTTTCATACAAGCACATTTGTGCTTTCTCTCAAGCTGCTCTTCATGCTTGGAAGGCACACCCTCTAAACTGCTGCAAAGCTACCCCAATACTCCTTTAAACGCTTTTTTAAACTCTCCTTTGCTGTGATGCCTACAAAATTCCTGACATCAGTTAGGCTGCTTGTGTGCTGAGACCACTGCCTACCCATGCTGACCAATACTGTCTATTTCCTTGTACTCCCCATCTGTCTGTATCCATCTGTCGTCTCTTTGGGGGAGGAATCGTCTTTTTGTTCTGCATTTGTACAGCATCTAGCACAGGGATCTCAAACTCAAATCACCACGAGGGCCACGTGAGAACTAGTAAATTGGCCCGAGGGCCGCACCACTGAAACCTTTTCATACAATGATACAAAAGTATAGTCAAAAATGAAGAGTAATATAGTATTCCATTAAAAGTCAATGTATTAACTTTTTAAAAACTGTAATGCAAAGAGGGGTTTTAATAAAATATAAACACTCAGTAATGTTTGGAGCTTGGCTGCCAGTGGAGTCAGCGCCTATGGCGGGCCACAGGAAATAAGTCCGTGGGCCGCATGTGGCCCACGGGCCACGTGTTTGAGACCCCTGATCTAGCACAATGGGGTCCTGGTCCATGACTAGGGCTCTTAAGCGCTAGGATAATTACTCCTGAGGGAATTCTGCACCAAAAAATATAAAAATTATGCACGCAATATCTAAAAATTCTGCAAATGTTATTTGTCAATAAATAAATATGGAGGCTCCAGCATGGCAGTGGGGAGCACAGGTCACTGGCTGCACAAAGGTGGGAGATCACCCTGCAGTCCTCCCCCCCACACACACACACAAAGGACATGGACTTGGCAATGAGCTACACTCAACCCTGTCACAGTGCAAGGGCTGGGCCTGCCCCAGAAATACCTTGGGGCCCTGGCCTCCATGCCAGGCACACCTGGTGTGATCAGGCAGGCTCACCCGGCAGGATCCAAGTGTGGAGGAGCTTAGTATGGGGGGATCCAGGTTTTTATCCTTCAAAAGTTATGTCCACTCTGGAAGACAATGGATCACTGGAGAACTAGTAAGTTTAAGACCTCAGAGACACCAAGGAAGTGATATATGTTTATTTAAGAAGGCTAGTGATCTTTATTTGGACTGTTTAAAGCGCCACATTTTGTTAACAGCAATTTAACTAAAACGCTCAAGAGAAAAGCTCTTCATTAACAATTCAACACCATCACCCTTCTACTAAGGGATGAGAGCACTCCAAATCCACATGCGAGTTATCCAGGGTGGATAAAAATCAGTGAAAGATTTTTTTAAATTTAAATTCAAGACATTTTTTCTTTTTAAAAATCAACCTATTTAAAATTAAATTTGAAACTGACAACCTACATTTAAGGCCTAAATTTACTATAATCTATTAAAATAATTTAAACTAAATTAAATTGAATATTCAACCAGTATATGTTTGCTGCCACAATTTTAAAGAAATTCAAACCATTGAACTGGTGAAAGTCACTGGCTAAGCACATGGAACCAGAAGTTATTGAAGTGCTAATCCTAGTTTTTGACAGGGGCAGAGAGAATAACAGCTTAAATTCAGTTTATTCAACTAGCTCAGTTCAATGACTAGTTCATTCAAAGTTGAGCAACCCACTGAGCTGAAAAAAGCAGGAAAGCTTGTTTTCCTCTTACAATACATGAATAAAACAAGGTGTGAGGGTGAGATCTACTAGTTCTAAAATCCTGAAGGACATAGTGGACAGAATCGCTGTTCAATTCACTAACTACAGAGAATAGTACTTTTGTTTAATAAATCAGTTTGAAATACAAAACATAGTTAGATGAAGCTGATTTTTTTTATGTATCCTACACATTTAGGGTAGTTTTATTTATTACAAACAATTTTAAAATGCTGGTTTTGTACATTTTTAATTGAATTCCAACTTCCATCCAAAGGCAGCTTGACACATATCACAAGTTAAAAAAAAAATCTAATAAAACAAGAAATGGCACATTTGCTATTTTCTGACAATCAAAAAATAAAAATCTGAATAAATGTATATTAAGCTAAATGCTTAATAAATGTATACAGATATAGTGTATCCTACAAGTTAGCAAAAAAGGTATCAAATGGATAATAAAGACTATATTTAGTTACAAAACAACGTTTTAATGGTTATCAATGAGAAAAGTACTCCTCTTTAGAAAAATAACTAAAAAGTACAGATGTAATACAAGATTAAAATTAATTATTTAAACCAAGGTTTCCTGCTTGCTGATTTAGATCATGATTAAAACTGGTACTTTAAATCACCGATTTAAATCACACTTCCCTGAACTCACCCAAGAAATTGTCCAATAAAAAACAAAAAAAGAAAAGTAATTTTTTGTCATAAATAAGAAAGTAGCAAAAATGTATTGCTCAGTTCTTTATTATTTAGCAGAGGTATTTTTTAGAATTTTCTTTTGCATTAACAAGATTTAACAACTGTTATTTAACATTAAAAAAAACTGTTCTTACTTGTCACACACGGAACAGTGATGGCAGCGGTCTGGTTTTACAAGTTGGCATCTGTCACAGTATCTGATTGCTGAGAAGAAAAAATATCCATGAAACATTAGATCTAACATAAAGTTATGAACATTTTAACATCTTTAGACCCACTCAAAAATAAATATTTATATCAGATCCTGAATTCCCTGAAACTTCCAATAAAATGATTCAATTTGAATTTAGTGGGAGTTGCAAGTGTTCAGCGCCTAACATAAAGGCTGTTTAAGAGCTACTCATCAAGTGCATTTTGAATTTTTAATACACATGAGAAGAATTCCAACAAATTGCATTCTGGATTATTTATTGAATTTTTTCACTGAGACTACTTTTCAAATGAAGAAAAGTCAGCATTGCAAAACCTAAAAATACAATGCAACATGATTAGTAATTAATAAATAAATTCACATTAATTCTAAGAAGCCATTTTAGGATTTTATCCTAATAATAGATTTTATTTTGTATATTGCCTTTAGGATTTGCTTACTTGGCAGACATGCATAATCTGAAACTAATGACACTGATGATATAATGTAAGGTCTTTGATTGTTTAGTTTTCAGATTTGGCACTTGCTCTTGCTAATATTTCTTCATCACTGTAGCTGATGTGCATAGGTGCCACAATAATAGGTGCCATAGACAATCTGATATTAATATTTACCTTTTCAGGAATGAAAAATAAAAGTCAAATTACGTAACCTTAAAATATAAAATATATTTTATATATTCACTGCTTTTGAAACCAGTCTTGACACTAGTTAGGATTTTAATAGTATTAGTGTGTTTTCAATCAGTCTTCAGTTAGAAATTGTGGGTATGTATAAAGCAAAATAGAAAAATCAGATTAACTTTGACTAATATTTGAGTATTAACATTCTTTATTTTTTTTAGCGTCTTGTTAATTCTATTACCATAATTACTCATTATTACATAGAATCTGCATTTGCAGGATGTTAAATAATGTATTTCTACTAAATAATAATAATAATAATAATAATAATAATAGGGCATCGTTCTTTGGTCAGTTTTTTCTTTTGAAAGACCATTCATTTTTGTAAAACATGGTCTAAAAATCTCACTTCCTACTGACAGTGAAATGTACCAAGACACTTGTCTCATTGATCACAGAAACAAACAGCATTTACCTCCAGACATTGTCCTTGTATAGATAGGAAGGTCCTTGGCTGCTCGCCTAAATATTTCTTGCTGGGCTTCACCTCTAGGCTCCCTTTCCAGCAGTTCTTTGTCTGCATATGACAGATGGAACTGAAAAATAATGTATTTTTTAATTAGTAATGCCTAGAAAATTACATCTTTATGGACTTTAACTCCAACTAAAGAGAAAGGTATTCGTTAAATAATGATGGAGTAGATGTGCAAAATACTGCAGCAAACAACCCATTGTTCCCAAGAGACACAAATTCAAGTTTTGGTGTTTTTTTATTTCTCTTCTTAGTCCAAAGCAATTTAAAACATTTCCTGATTCCACTGCGTATCAACCTAATATTGATTGCTCTCCTTAAGGTAAAACAGGAACTCCAAATGTTTAAAATTAAGCAAGATTAACCGCTATGTGCTTAGACCATTTGGTTACCATTCTCTTGAC
The DNA here is from genome assembly GCA_033296515.1 of Macrochelys suwanniensis. Taxonomy (NCBI): domain Eukaryota; kingdom Metazoa; phylum Chordata; order Testudines; family Chelydridae; genus Macrochelys; species Macrochelys suwanniensis. The sequence goes on from CM065779.1 coordinate 84,825,051, forward strand.
AAGTTTCAAAGAAGACTAGGTCAAGGTGTATTAATGAACCATTAATGCATGTCAGCAGTGTCCACACAGTTCATCCGCAGCAGGCTAGTGCAGAGTAGATTTAAATTCACATCCCAACTTGACACGAACGAAGTGTTCCTGTAGACAAGCCCATAGTCCACCCCGGCTAATAAATCCATACTGGCTATTGAACAGAAGTTAGTTACTTTAGTCTTTCAATGTCATAAGAAGGGGCAAAGAAAAGAAAATATAATATGTAATAGGTAGGAAAGCAGGAAGGGGAATTGTGTTAAGGAATCATATGTAGCAAAGTCAACAAATTAGTACACACTATGCAATGTCAATTTTCTCTCTCAACACACCTGGACAGACTACTCAAGCAGCACAGGAAGAACATACTAGGGAGTTATGGCGACTTTAATCTTATAAAGGAATAGGAGCAGTATGTTACAGTAGAACCTCAGAGTTATGAACACCAGAGTTATGAACTGACCAGTCAACTACACACCTCATTTGGAACTGGAAGTATGCAATCAGGCAGTAGCAGAGACAAAAGAAAAAAAACAGGGGGGCGGGGGGGGGCAAATACAGTACAGTACTATGTTAAATGTAAACTACTAAAAAATAAAGGGAAAGTTTTAAAAAAAAGATTTGACAACTTAAGGAAACTGCTTCTGGGCTTGTTTCATTTAAATTAAGATGGTTAAAAACAGTATTTTTCTTCTGCATAGTAAAGTTTCAAGCTGTATTAAGTCAATGTTCCGTTGTAAACTTTTGAAAGAACAACCATAACGTTTTGTTCAAAGTTACAAACATTTCAGAGTTACGAACAACCTCCATTCCCGAGGTGTTCATAACTCTAAGGTTCTACTGTACATTATTTTATGCTTACCTAGAAGCCAGAGTATTTTGGCAGCACTAAATTACTTTTAATTAATTAAAGGAATGATGGTCAGTAGATCTGTCCTTTAGCATCTGTTTCTACATTGCTGATCAAGGATGTTGTTGCATAATGTCGCTGGCAATGAAGTTCAAAAGCACTACTGGAACAGTAGACATTGCCTTCTAATACCTACATTTGCTACATTTAATCTGATGTTCCATTTTAAACTCGAACAATATGAAATAGTTGCTTTCCAACCCAGGTATACTCCAAAAGAGTATAATTATAAAAATTGTGCCATGTAAATACCAAATGAAAAATAGATTAACTTTAAAAAAAATGTTAATATTCCCCCCAAAAAGATACAGCAAATGTTGCTAAGTTAACTGATGTCTGTATTGCTGCAGAATGTTTCTCTAAATAAACAGTTCATTTCTGCAATGATTTTTCATGATAAATTATTTGTAAAAGCGTTCATGGTTCCCAAGTTAAAAAAAAAAAGGGGGGGGGATTTGAAAAAGCCCAAACATTAACCATGGAAATCACAAGTTAAGGTTACATAAGCAATTCAGCATCAAACTTACTATCCAATTCTTGCGCATAAACCAGTGAAAAGCAAATTGTTTATACTTTTTGAAAAGAGCTCAGGCAGGGTGGATTTGATTTAAATAAAATTGATTTAAATCACTACACAGGAAGACTTGATTTAATCATGGTTTTCTCAATAAAAGTACATTCTTGTTGGTTGTTATAATCTTAATACATATTCTTCACAACTCAGACATAGATGTAGTTTTCATTTTAGAAGGTACACACATACATTTTTAAACAGTGATTTATTTTGAAAATTTTTCAGATTAGTTTTACAGCTATATCAGAAAATGAATGATTATTTGGTTATTTCATTTACCAAAGGTAATTCAAGCAGATATTTATGAAGTCATTGGGAGGTGAACTATCTCCAGTTCAACAGGTTAATCATTAATATTTGGAGGATTTCCTTGCCATGCTGTATTAGGAGGAGAACATCACCAGACAGACATTTAAATTGTTTTATTTAACCAAAACAACGTTATATATTCTGGATTTTTTTCTTCAATAGAAAACATAAAATATTTTAACAAAATAAGCATATGTCCCTCGCGTCTCACATTTATCTCCAGACTTCTTCTCCTTGTCCAGATCTATTCTGCCCCCAACAATCTTCTCTTCATTGAACTTTTTGAAACTTTACACTTTTAGAGAGAGGTAAGGGATTGACTCTGTGTACACAAATTTGCAGAGGGACAATAGGGTTGAGTTCTGTTTTTTCTCACCTCTATATATTATCTATTTATTTAAAAACATTTTTGCTGTTAACAAGCATGTTCTCTCTGGAGACACAAATCCAGTTTGAGAACTGCAAAACTAAGCATCTCTGATGGTATCTTCTTCTAATCTAGACTGAGCACTGAGTCCCATTGGGTATACAGAAAGATTAACCTAAATAATCTATACAGAAGCCCCTGGAACCCCATAAAATTGGGTCCCTAATCCATGAACTATTGGAACTCATTTACAAAACTTTTCTTAAACATTACATGACTATATTGTCTCATACTACAGAATTAGAATTTATAATCCCTATTTCATGATATCTTTGAGCTATAATGTATCTTAATTAAAACTATCTTTAGATAGTTTTCCTAAAAAAGCATTTTATCAAAAAAATCTGATTTAAATTAAAAAATTCGATTTTTTTGATTCTTTAAAAAATTCATTGATTTTTATCCACTCTGGGCTCATGATGAGTGCTTGCCACTTGAAATTTTTCCTCCTACACGTCTGAACATTTTATTCTTCTCCTTAATCATAAAAGTTTTCATAGTAATAGCTCTTTGCTATAAAATGATAGTGGGGTTTGTGGAGAGTAGGATGGTTAAAATATGATTTACAAAAGGACTCTTAATTGACCTGCAACTATGGAGGTCACATGATGAGCACATCCATAACGTATTTACCTACGTGTATTTGATGGTACTCTCACTACTTCCCCCTGTATAACTTACGTTATCTAATTATCTTGAGTATTTTATCTGGGTGGTGGTGAGGGGAAATGGGAGCAAAAGTTGTGGGCCTGGTGTAGGAGCAGCACTAGAGCAGGGGACATCTGGAGCTCAGGACAGAGGAGGAGGAGGAGGAGGAACATAGGTCTCCACGTTCATCCCAGCCCTGAAGACAAGTTTGGCTAGTTAAGCATGGCCAGGTGAGCTGAGGGGTGAGGGCCAATGGAGGAGGGCAAGTCCGTGTGGAGAATACAGGGGAGGGTGGGGTATAGTGCAAGGCCCATGAGGGAATAAAGGAGTGTCCAAGGGGGCAGCGAGGCAGAAGGTAGTAGCTGGTTTGGTTGGCTAATAGATATGGTTTACTTTCATACACCAAATATGAAGGGGATTCCATTCAAAAATGACAACTATATTGTTAGTTATTCACCTTTTTAAAAAGCTCCATGACTTTAAAAATAATCCTATGCTCAATGTAGGCCAATTGTACATGTGCCAATTTGAGAGTTTAAAAGTGAACCCTGTGGTGGAAGCAGTGGAGATTAAGAACATTTTCTGAAGCTCTGCATGAGTTTTTCAAGTTGTTAAGTTTTGATTAGCGTGTACATGGAAACTGAGTGCACAGTCATGACATTTTCTGGATGAAAAATTATCCTTCTCTTTTACGTTATCCAGAAAATTTCAACCAGTTTGCTTTCTGAGATCAAACAGATGAGGAGGAAGGGAACAAAATAAAAACTCTTAATGCAACCTCAACTATGGAGGCATGGTAGTGAGGCCATAGTATGGTAAGTGGATAAATTACACTAGTGATTAGTTTGAAAAGCAACAGATAACTATTCTTCAAAATCAGGGCCAAATCCTGCCTGTTTTACTCACACAGGTAGTCCCACTGACTGTAGTGCATAAGAGAAGCATAATTTTGTCTTCTAGTTTTTCCAATTTCAGGTGAGAAAGTTCCATATGCTTATGGAAAGTTCCATATCAAAGAATGGTACCTAGAGAGTAAACCTGATTCAAAAGGCAACATGTACTATCTTAGAGCTGTATTAGGATGAATTCAGCTTTCTGCTTCATCTTCCTCCAGACAAGTGGATCCTTCTTATCCAATCCCTCTGTAGTACTATAACTAGACATTAGAATTTAGATTTAACTGATTAGCCGAGTCAACTGTAGATGGATTTACAGTATGAACGTCCTAGACCTGACCTGAGCAAAGACTAATTGGGCTTCTCAAAGTCTGTAGGCAGCTGGTCTACAAGGTGACCCACAAGTGAGCCTCTCTCTGGCTGAGCCAGCAGGGGGTGTCCACTTTAGAAGTCCCTCTTACCCCTTCGTGCAATGACAGCATGAGGACTTGATTGTGTACGCTCAGAAAACTACTTTTTGAATGGTAGGCAAAAGTGATTTTTCAGAATATAACTGAAACTAGGAGAATAGGACATCTGAACTAAGGGGAGAACCTTAAAACACTCCATCTCAAATACTTTTGCAAAAAATTATTTATTTATGTGCACTACCCCCCAAAGAATGGACACCTTCCTAACTAAAACATTTTTATTTTATTGTCCTCTGTTAGTACACAAACGTTTGCTACATTTGATTTCTTTCCCATAATATATCAAACCACCAACATGATGGTAACAATTACTTATCACTACCAGCCAGAGCCACATTAGAACTGGTGACCTTCAGGTATACAAAGTATGAAGTGTAAGTTATCCAGCCCCCCAAATGTCATTTGACCACTTAAAATCACCTGAAAACTGCATATATCAGAAACGAACATAGATGTAATTTGTCCCAAATTTTAACTTACTTCTTTTGAAGGATTCATTGGTAATGTAAAAATTGTTTTCCAGTAAGACCAGACAAACAGCATGAAAAACAGGTGATAGGCAATCAGGCACACAACTAAAATTAAAGAGGGATGTAATTAATATATTATACAAAAGAGAACGACTGCAGCATATTAATTACATTATATATGCAAACTATCAGCATCACTAAGGCTGTAAGAAAATCATGTGCCACAATTTTGTTGCAGAATCTGCAACTTTTAACACACACTACAACTTTTTATACTTGCTGCAAATTTTAGTGGTATTGTGACCCCATGCACCATGTTGCAATGCTACTCAAATTTGACCAGGCTGCCCATGTCAGCAGGTAGGCCAAATCCCAGGGAGTGTCATTGCAACTTGGCACACAGGGTTGCAATGCCAATCATTCAGATTTGGCCCAGCCACCCCTCCATCATGCTTGCCTTTGACTGCCAAGTGGTACACATGGCATCTCTTCTGTCCTGCTGCCCTACTTTGGAAGGTAGGCTGCATGTCTTGAACCACAATTTAAACTATGACTGCAATGTTTGGAAAAAAAAAATCACTACTTTTTTTTTTTTTTACAGCCTTAAGTATACAGGTACTCTAAAGAACGTAAATGTATCAGCTTAATACAGTGTAGTGATATTGGTAAACACGATGCTGCACTGAAACCTGAGATGAACACAAATTTACTGTTGTAAAAAAATAATCTTAATTATAAACATTAAACTGAATTAAGGTAGTAAAACCCTAATTAGTAAAAGGAAAAAACACAAAGTACTTCCAGTATTTTCCTGGATGCACCGGGTAAACTTAACTGACCCTTCCCTCCCTTTAGTATTATGAGCCATATGTGAAATGGTTAGCAGTACAAGAAAGGGAATAAAACAACCTAAACTCTATTCTGCACAGGCTACGAGAATCTTTCAAATACTGTACATGGATACATTTGGATTTGAACATTAGCCTTAATGTGTACTAGTTATTTGTTTATAGTAGTTACACAGTCCAAATGCAGGTTTTTAAATGGTCAAAACAGTTTCTTCTTTAGATCCACTGTGATGTGTTCTTGTATAATCAAGTACTATTAAGTTGTGGTATTGTGTCACATTCTTTATTCTTACAATGAGAACTATGTCAGCAAATCTGTCTTAAGTGGATGGTGAAATTTTATGAACACTCATTGTACGTCCAATAATTGCTCAATATTCTTGATATCTCTCAGATTAACATATAGCATAATTCACTACAATGAAGGATAAGGCCAAACTCCTGTGCCCACTCCAAGTAGCCTGACCAGATACCAAGAAGATGTGCAGGGAAGAAAAATCCATCTCATTCCTCCAGGCTGCAGCATGCTGTACCAGCTGCTACATGTGGCACTTACACACCTCCTATATGGTGAATTGGAGAGAGGATCTGCACAGAATACTCTGCCCCTGCTGTGAAAGTGGGCTCTACACTACACAGAATGTCTGCACACGTGTGTAAACCCCTTATACAGCTTCCCTAGAACCTCCCCCACTCATGCAAAGTGAAAGTGGACCATTTCCACTCATGGCACTGTCTGCAGCAATCTAGTCCCCCTCTAGTGCGTGAAATATTACTACTATAGAATTAGCCCAGGGTTTTGGGTATTACAGTATTGTCAACCTCAAGAGATCAAAAATCACGAATCACCCCCCGCCCCCCCAAAAATGAAGAGATTTTTTAAAAAAAGAAAGACAACTATACTGGGTTTTTTTTGGTCTGTCTTCTGATTTTTTGACCCCCCGCCCGGCATCCCGTGTGTGAGAGTCACAATTACTGTCACCCACGCTCCCAAATTTATTGGGCAAGGTGATTTTGGCTCCTCTTGAAGGATCTCTCACCCCCACATCCACGTGTCCCCTGCCTGGCAATTATTTCTTCCCCTTCCAACCCCAGTCATCAGTTCTGCCCCTCCACAAGCCTCATTTCTGCTCCCTCCAAGGGGTGGGGGTAGGCTGCAGCAGAATCCCCTCTCTTCCAACAGGCTTGGGTGGGGGGCAACTCCCGCAGCTCTTCACCCACTCTGGTCCCACTCAAGCCAGATGCTACTGGTCCCTTTAGCTCCCTCCTCCCCTCCTGTGAAAACAGCTTCAGGTTGCGAGGGAGAGGGGGACAGAACCCTGTAGCAGCTCTGATTGATTATTCTGCCCCAGGAGGTAGTCAAGTTGGGTAAACAGCCAATCAGAGGGCTCAAATTCACTAGTGGTCTGGAGCGCCTCTCATCATTGTGAGACTGGCTTCAGCCCGAGTCAAAATCATGTCACTTGTGAAAAAGTCGAGGGAGTTGGCAACACTTGCCAAGTAGTACGCCAGATTACTCAGTGCTAATGACTTTTCCATATTGCACACATGCAAGAGGGCAGAGTAAAAGTTGTAGCAGCAACTTCAGCTCTGAATTTCCCCACTTTCGTGAGTTAAAAATATCAAAAGTAACAATGGAGTAATGTAGCTCACACTGAATTTTTGTTAATTTAATGTTAAAGACAAGCAAAAACTCTTTAAAAATTTATTCTTGGCTCACATGCCAGTCACAAATTAACTTATTTGGAAAAACAAAAACCTGAATCAAACCATACTGTAAGGTACTTTGCTAAACAGGACAAGTTGGTCTCTGACTGGCTTAGGCAAACAGTAAGTCTATTCTTCAGATCAGTTAGAGTATTGCAGGTCAATAGCAAGCAAATATCGCTTTATTGCATCAACATCTGCATTGGTCACTTTATTTGATAGATTTAATCATTTGTCAGAACAATTTGTATTTACTCTATAATACACATTGCCTCAAGAGCAATATCTTCTATTTTGAAAATAAGCAGTATGATGATGGTACAAAACATGGGTGAGAGAAAGCTAACATTGATTATATGACTTTCTCTGTACCATATCCTTTTGCTAATTTGTGAGTGTTATTCCCTGTACATTTTACCTCTAATACAATACTGGGAAAGATATCTCAATTTCATCTCCATTTTTAAGTAGGAGGAAGGAACCACTATCCAGTGAAAGTTTTATTCCACTGACATACCAGATTCAATGCCTTGAGGTATGGAGCCTGGGAATTAGGTATGGCATCAGAAAGGTCCCTGGAAATCTATGAAGTCGGACAGGGGAACTAGGGTGGTCAGGGAAAGCCTGAAGAGTTTAGCAATTCTGCAGACACACTAAACTGCAAGTAAAGGAGAAACACTGGGCTGCTTAGGAGTTCTCTGGGGACCACGGGAGTTGAAACTGAGCTTCCTGTGTTGGGCTCCGATAAAGTGACGCTGGCAGCTGCCACCTCTCCACTATTGACTGATATGGACACGGTAGCAGACAATACCCTAGTCCTGTGAAGAGTGACAAAGTAATTTGGTAATGGCACTTCATGGACAGATGCCACGGATTCCATAGCATTACATCTTTTTCTTTAGCCCCACACATTTCTTCTCCCTCCATTTGCTGGAATCAAAGGTGTATCTTGCCCATGAGGGAAGATTCTACCACATACCTCCCTGAGTGAGTGAGTGAGGAGAGAGTTCTGCCACTTCTCCTTGCATCTATAGGTGAAAGAGAACTTACTTATTCACAGGACAAGAGGGTGTAAACATTCTGTACCACCAGCCTTCCCCATACAGTGCTGCTGGAAGGCCTGCTACTGTGCAGGAAACTTTACACACCACCACATTTAACCTGCAGATGAGAGTGCTGAAGAGTTTACCCCAGAGAACTACATCAGCATCCATGTCCAGCTGCCTTTGAGCAGATTCCAATGAGTCAACATTGTTCTGGGTGAAGGCAGTCTTGTGTTCATAGTGATGGAAGTCAAGGGCAGCTGCACTTTCTCCCCTCACCAATGTGGCACGGTGTCATAAATATGAAGGGAAGGGGGAGAGGGTCTGATGCAGTGCTATAAAATCCTCTTTCCAGTAAAGGGTTAAGAAATGCAGGTAGCCAGACTGACACCTGACCTGGCTGGCATCTGACCAATAAGGGGACAAGATACTTTCAAACTTTGGGAGGGGGGAAGTTTTAGTGGGTGTCTTTGTCTGAGAGAGGGTGATCTTGGAAGACAGAAGGAACCTACAGAAAATCAAACCTCCTTTTTCTGAAGTAAGTTTAGATAGCATAGCGTATAGATTTCTGTTTATTTTGCTTGGTGTATCCCCTGTGTTAGAAAGGGCAAGTGGGGGGGGGGGGGGGGGGTATTCATGGTTTTCTGGAACTTTAAGGTTTTGTCCAGAGGGGGAAATCTCTCTGAGTTTGGAAATAGTGTCCTGTAAAATAGTTACCATCCTGATTTTACAGAGATGATTTTACCTTCTTTATTTTTAATAAAATCCTTCTTTTAAGAAGCTGACTGTTTTCTATGGTGTTAAAACCCAGGGGGTGGGTTTTTAGATCACTGTGTAACCAATTGGTTGGGAGATTGTTCTCAAGCTTCCCCAGGAAAGGGGGTGTACGGCTTGAGGGGGTATTTTGTGGGGGAGGGAAGTTCAAGTGATTCCTTTCCTGGATTCCTGTTAGACATTTGATGGTGGCAACGAGAAGCGTTTCTTGGGGTGCAGGGAATTTTGTACCTTGGGGGGTTTAACCTAAGCTGGTAAAAATAAGTTTAGGGGCTCTGAATGCAGGTCCCCACGTCTTTACCCTAGAGTTTAGAGTGGGGAGGGAGCCCTGACATGGTGGCAGAGCGGTGGGATATATTGAACCAGAGATTTTTTTTGAACCAGACACAGGGAGTTTAGAATTTTTTTTTCTTCTCTCTGACTCTTCCCTGTGCTGCTGGAAGCAGGGAGGGGGGAGGGGTTAAGCTGCTAGGAGCTAGAGTATCTACATATGAAAGCAGGTAGTTAACCCCTACAGGGAATACCCAAGCAAGTTTTTTTTTCTTTTCTAACTCTATCGGGTTAAGACAGATTAAAAACAGAAAGGCTAAGATGACTGCCAGTGAAGCAGCTATTAAACTTGAGATAGCCCGGCTACAAGCTGATGAGGAGGAGAAGAAACATGCAAGACTGCTACAACTTAAACAGATGGAGATGGAAGAGAGAGAAAGAGAGAGGAAGCCTGCTGAGGAGGAGAGGAAGCCTGCTGAGGAGGAGAAGGAGAGAGAGAGGAAGCCTGCTGAGGAGGAGAGGAAGCATGCTGAGGAGGAGAGGAAGCATGCTGAGGAGGAGAAGGAGAGAGAGAGGAAGCATGCCCTAGAGATGGAGAAGACCAGGGTGGAGCAGAATCTACTGGATAACACTAATAATCCTTCCCCAACAACCCACAAATGGGAGCGACTATGTCCACCATATGATGAATCCCGTGATATTGCTGAATATTTTCTCACCTTTGAGAGACTATGCAATCTCCATCACATTCCTGATGATCACAAAATGACCCTATTGGTAGCCAAGTTGACTGGAAGTACTCTGGACATATTCAATGACATGCCTATTGATGAGGCTTCTGACTATGAGAAATTCAAGGATTTGGTTTTAAAACAATTTCAAGTTACACCTGAAACTTACCGAGTAAAATTTCGAACCCTTATCCGAGGGCCTGGACTAAGTAATGTAGCTTATGTAAACCGGATAAAGGAGCTGTTAAAAAAATGGGTCAAGGGAAGGAATGTTACTAGCTTTGAAGGAGTGTGTGATTTGATGGCTCAGGAACAATTCCTGAATATGTCCAAGGATGATATAAGACAGTGTTTATGGGATAAGAAAATGGACTCAGCAGACAGCCTTGCTGCTTATGCTGATCAATACGAACAGTCCCAGATCAGCAGAGGGGCAAGGAAATTTAGCACACAAGGGGCTCAGGAAGAGCAAAAGGCCTGGTATGATAAACATGCCAGAGAGCGTTCCTTTAAAGTAGGGGACCAAGTCATGGTCTTGAAGGCGCTCCAGGCCCATAAAATGGAAGCGTCATGGGAAGGGCCATTTACGGTCCAAGAACGCCTGGGAGCTGTGAACTATCTCATAGCATTCCCCACCACAACTCTCAAGCCTAAAGTGTACCATGTTAATTCTCTAAAGCCTTTTTTCCCCCGAGAATTGAAGGTTTGTCAGTTTACTGCCCAGGGAGCAGAAGACGCTGAGTGGCCTGAAGGTGTCTACTATGAAGGGAAAAATGACGGTGGCGTGGAAGAGGTGAACCTCTCAATGACCCTCGGACATATGCAGCGCCAGCAAATCCAGGAGCTGTGCACTAAATTTGCACCGATGTTCTCAGCCACCCCAGGACTGACCGAACGGGCATACCACTCCATTGACACAGGTAATGCCCACCCAATTAGAGCCCGACCTTACCGAGTGGCTCCTCACGCCAAAACTGCTATAGAACGGGAGGTTCAAGACATGCTACAGATGGGTATAATCTGTCCCTCTAGCAGTGGATGGGCCTCTCCCGTGGTTCTAGTCCCCAAACCAGATGGGGAAATACGCTTTTGCGTGGACTACCGTACGCTAAATGCTGTGACTTGCCCAGACAACTATCCAATGCCTCGCACAGATGAACTATTGGAGAAACTGGGACGTGCCCAGTTCATCTCCACCTTAGACTTAACCAAGGGGTACTGGCAGGTGCCGCTAGATGAATCCGCCAAGGAAAAGTCAGCCTTCATCACCCATGTCGGGCTGTATGAATTTAATGTGCTCCCTTTCGGGCTGCGGAATGCACCTGCCACATTCCAGAAACTGGTAGATAGTCTCCTAGCAGGATTGGGAGAATCGGCAGTTGCCTATCTTGACGATGTGGCCATATTTTCTGACTCATGGGCCGAACACCTGGAGCATCTCCAGAAGGTCTTCGAGCGCATACGAGAGGCAGGACTAACTGTTAAGGCTAAAAAGTGTCAAATAGGCCTCAACAGAGTGACTTACCTTGGACACCAGGTGGGTCAAGGAACTATTAACCCCCTACAGGCCAAGGTGGAGGCTATCCAAAAGTGGCCTGTCCCAAAGTCAAAGAAACAGGTCCAATCTTTCTTAGGCTTGGCCGGATATTACAGGCGATTTGTACCGCACTACAGCCAAATCGCCGCCCCTCTAACTGACCTAACCAGAAAGAGCCAGCCAAATGCGGTTCAGTGGACCGATGAGTGTCGGAAGACCTTTAACCAGCTTAAAGCAACACTCATGTCTGACCCTGTGCTAAGGGCCCCGGACTTTGATAAACCGTTCCTAGTAACCACAGATGCGTCCGAGCGTGGTGTGGGAGCAGTCTTAATGCAGGAAGGACCAGATCAAGAATTCCATCCTGTCGTGTTTCTCAGCAAGAAGCTGTCTGAGAGGGAAAACCACTGGTCAATCAGTGAGAAGGAATGTTACGCCATTGTCTACGCTCTGGAAAAGCTACGCCCATACATTTGGGGACGGCGTTTCCACCTGCAAACCGACCATGCTGCACTACAGTGGCTTAATACCGCCAAGGGAAATAACAAAAAAACTCCTTCGATGGAGTTTGGCTCTCCAAGATTTTGATTTTGAAATACAACACATTTCAGGAGCTTCTAACAAAGTGGCTGATGCACTCTCCCGTGAAAGTTTCCCCGAACCAACTGGTTAAAATCGTCCTTGCAATGTGGACAATATTGTTTAGTCTTTATCCAGTTATTAGTATATTTGGAGATTCATGTGTCTTATTACTTTGTTTTCTTTTAGAGCTCCAGGAAGAAATCACAGCCAGTGTTTCACACTATCGGTGATTTGGGGGTCATGTCATAAATATGAAGGGAAGGGGGAGAGGGTCTGATGCAGTGCTATAAAATCCTCTTTCCAGTAAAGGGTTAAGAAATGCAGGTAGCCAGACTGACACCTGACCTGGCTGGCATCTGACCAATAAGGGGACAAGATACTTTCAAACTTTGGGAGGGGGGAAGTTTTAGTGGGTGTCTTTGTCTGAGAGAGGGTGATCTTGGAAGACAGAAGGAACCTACAGAAAATCAAACCTCCTTTTTCTGAAGTAAGTTTAGATAGCATAGCGTATAGATTTCTGTTTATTTTGCTTGGTGTATCCTCTGTGTTAGAAAGGGCAAGGGGGGGCGGGATTATTCATGGTTTTCTGGAACTTTAAGGTTTTGTCCAGAGGGGGAAATCTCTCTGAGTTTGGAAATAGTGTCCTGTAAAATAGTTACCATCCTGATTTTACAGAGATGATTTTACCTTCTTTATTTTTAATAAAATCCTTCTTTTAAGAAGCTGACTGTTTTCTATGGTGTTAAAACCCAGGGGGTGGGTTTTTAGATCACTGTGTAACCAATTGGTTGGGAGATTGTTCTCAAGCTTCCCCAGGAAAGGGGGTGTACGGCTTGAGGGGGTATTTTGGGGGGGAGGGAAGTTAAAGCGATTCCTTTCCTGGATTCCTGTTAGACATTTGATGGTGGCAGCGCGAAGCGTTTCTTGGGGTGCAGGGAATTTTGTACGTTGGGGGGTTTAACCTAAGCTGGTAAAAATAAGTTTAGGGGCTCTGAATGCAGGTCCCCACGTCTTTACCCTAGAGTTTAGAGTGGGGAGGGAACCCTGACACACGGTAATACAGGTGGGCTTATTTCCTGGAGTCTTCTCAACAGCCACAGATGCTTTCAAAAGACATTCCCATTCTTTCCCTCCAAACTTTGTTTCCCCAGAGAGGAATGAGGAATAACAAAATTAGCTCAGGTGGTAAAGAAGTAAGAACAGATTCTCCTGGAATGGAACAGCTAGTGCTAATGAAGCCAAGAGCAGAAAATTGAGGGAAGTGTATAGGAAATGAAGAATCTGCCGGGGCCAGTCTCTTTTAGTAGGTAAAAGTATCAGATATGGCTAAAAGCATCATTAACAAGAATTTTAAAGATATGATTAATACTCTTTTTTTTAAGTACCATATAAAAAAAAAGTGTCTAAATTATCTCAAATTTGAACAAAAATGGTTCTCTGGCCACAAACTATTTATGCAAAATTTGAAAAGGAAATTACCATTTTGAGGATTTTACAGGAGGGAGCAAGGCTAAAATAGGGCTTATATTATAAATCAAGTGTCAGCCTTTATGAAGAAGCTACAACCTCTCCATATAAAAGGTTCTTAAAAGCCTGGCACTGCTCAACATAAACATGTAAATTTGTAAATGTAAATTTGTGTCAGCAGAAAAAGGGTGATGGCCAGGATTAAGCCAAGCCTTAGCTAATGTGAACAGAGCAGATAATGGCAGAAGCATTAGGCAAGCACTGTTGATCAAAAAAATACACATCCTAGTTCACGAGGCTACATAATCCCTCCACAGTGACGTGACATGACAAAGAGAGTGATGGGTTATGACAAAATTAAACAGGGATTAACTTCAGTATATAATAAAGAACTATATGGTACTGCAGACCCCTGACAGAGAAATTCATAATTAAAGTAACTAACAAGGGTTATTCAAACTGCTCTCCTTCACGGCACTGACACAGCACAAAATATCGCAGTGCACTTCATACCCAGTAGAAGTTACTGTACTAAAAATGGGAAACATTCATTACACTACAGAATACACTTGGAAAAAAGAGGAAAATCCTGATAACACAATATGCAATTCAGCATACTGTTTATTTTCCATTATGATTTACAACAATACGATGACAGCACCACACACATTCATAGCACAGAATGATGATAAATGAGAGGACTTTTCTGGTGCAATATAAATATCAAATAAACTGTAATTATAATTGCACTCAAAAATACGTTAAAAGAACATTAAGGTTGCGAAGCGAAGCACTCAGCAGTTAGGAGCTGCCAGAATTAAGGTTGCCTGCATACCCTTCTATGTATGCATTATGATACGCTCTTTAATTACGTAATCACATGCTATTTTCCCCAGAGGACCCCTGCCTCACTCAGTACCCAGAACGAACAGAGTTTACTCAATGTTTTGTATTATCCTCATTTTACAATGTGTGGTCCTGGGCTTTATTTACTGCATACTAATCAAACCCTGTTCAGAATACAAAATTAATACTTTCATCATTGGCTTTTCTATGGCACTCATCGCTATAGAATCTAAATGCTTCACAAACAGTAATTAATAGTCGATCACTGCGAGGTGAGGTTGGGGGGGCTATTACCTCATTTTATACAGCGCGATCTGAGACACAGAGGGATTAAGTCAAAAGTTTCCATTAATTTTGGGTGCCCCATATGGACCAGCACTAGAAAGGATGAGGCACACACACCTCATCTGAGTCTCCCCTCCCACCAGGCTTCTCATCTCAGTTCCAGTCTCCTCGCCCGTTCAATCCTAGTCTCCTTCTCTGGTCTCAATTTCCAAATCCCTGAGATTTTTCAAAGGCTTATAACTTGGCCAAATTTTCAGTTTTTCTAGACACATTCCTGACACAAAAGCAATCCACCTGCCAAATTCTGAGCCTTGATCCAAAGCGCGGAGGCACTAGAGTTTCTCAATGAAATAGCTGTAAAAAATTTTAAAACCAAAAATATGGGCAAAACTACGTATTTTTCTCCAATCTCATTCTCAGGAATGGCTGAACTATTTTTGCTGAAACTCAAACTCATAAACATGTTTGCATAAACATTCAGCCTGAGGCAGACAGTCAGCACAGGAAATTTCATCCTGAGTGGTTAAAGCTTGCCAAAGTTATAAGCAACTGGAAACTGGGTTTTATGGGAAATATAGGCAGGACTACCAGTGCTGCCTATTATAAAAATGGGAATTTTGAGTGCCATCTAGTGCAGTACAAGGGAATTACTGCAGAACCACCATCTGGTCTCTGCAGGGTAGGGCAGGAAAATCCATTGGCATTATTGTTTCAAAATTCTCAGATAAAGATGTGGGGAACTACAGATATGTTTTAAGTTTACACATGTCAAACAGATCATTAATGGAAATCATGAACTGCACAAAATTGAATTATTTTGAATTTCTTAACTTGACAAAACTCACTCCTTCACTGAGAACCACATATGTGCCAACACAAAAACTACTGGAGTTACACAAGCAGAAGAAAAAGCTGAACCATTACTTTTAAAAGGGAGGAGGAGGGGGAAACTTACATCCCTGAGCTACCCTGTACCTTTCCCTAGATGCTACTTCAATAAACTTGAAAGTAATATAGCATAGTTGACTGAGAAGGCACTTTCATTCCCATCCTCTATTTTCAAAGGTTTATAATTCTGAAAAAATCCTTCTAGCTTAAATTATTCATGCTTGTTCTCAGTCTTTTTCTGAAAAGTTGAAGAAAGTATGTTCAGCTGTTTATTTTGTGTGTATGTGTGTGGAGGGTCATCTTGAAATTTCTAGATCTAATCCAGACGAGGCAAGTACTAAGCAAACAACATTGCTATTAGAGCTGGTTGATATTTTTCAACAAACAAATTTTCCTGTCAGACATGCGCTTTTATTGAAATCTACATTTTCTGCAGGAAAATGTTGATGTCGACACAAGTTTCAATTTTCCAATTGGAAGAATTGTTTGTTTGGAATGGACGTTTAGAAACCCTTTTTTAATTTCACAAATGCTAATTTGAAATGACAAAATTTGTTTCAACAATTTGACTTGTTCAGTTTTGGATAAAAATGCAATTTTTATCCAAATGCAATCTGAAGCCTTTTGGATTTTTTGTTTTGTTTTGTAAATATTGCCATTATTTTAAGTTTGCTCTGCTTCAGAATGGAATGCAATTTCAGAACGTCAACATTTCCCATTAGAGGTACTTGGAAAATGCAGGTTCTCTTGCTTTACCATGTAATGACTATTTGGAGCTCAATGTGAAGGAAGCTTGATTATCAAAGTCCTGACTGAACAGATGTCCACATAATAGAAACCACATCACACCTGATCTCTCTGCTGGCAGTCTCTACAGACATATCAAACATTAAATAGGCGTAGAGAATGAATTAACCTCATCCAACAGAAGTACATTTTTTCTAGTCAAGTGAGTAGTGGAAAAGCTTTCACTACTACTGCCTGTCTCCAGAGGTACCTTTTATTTCCACTAAAATTCACATATTTTAAAGTACTTTTTTTCAAAAGGGCCTCCTTAAACAGGACAGTACAGATAAGGAAGGGAAACAGAATTCTTCTGTTCTACAGACTTTGTATTTAGAAGTCTAAGCAAAATTTAAAAACTTTTTAAACACTACAAACTTGAGAAAACTAAAAATCACTGAAATCTTATTTTTTAAAACCTTACTTCTTACAGATAAAACAGTGGTCCTAAAAACAATAGATTAGCTGTTTGTAAATCAGATTCATAGATCCAGTTAATGTGAGATACATGATTTTGCAAAAAAATTTGAGGTACAGATCTGATTATTTTTAAATGATCAGAAGGCCTGCTTATTTTTCTTTTGTGTTGCTCAGCTTAATTAAAGGACAGTATTATTTAAGATATATATATATCTTACCTTTTTCTCCAATATTTTCCATGGATACTGCAAAAGAAAATTTGAAAACAGATAAAGTCCTAAATCAAATATTTCAAACATTAGTTTCCCAACATTCCTTTGATTGTAAACAAACATCAAAACTTCAAGTTTGAACACTGTATTTTTACACTGAATCATGCTTTTATTAAAATGTGTTTACGGTGTTGATTTTTTGTGATGATTAAATAAATTATCAACATAAAGCCAGAGCTGAGCAGTGGTGCTGGAACAATGTTTATAGTGAGGTTGCTGATAGCCATTGAATCAAACTATAAACACTGTATATAATGGAAACCACTTCAAGCCAGGGGGTGTGGCAGCCCCCCAAGAACCCCTAGTTCCAGCACCTATGGAGCTGAGATTAGAACTCAGACGTTTTTGGCTCACACTCTGTTTCACTAGATCATACTGCCTCTCCCATTAGGCAGAATTTCACATAAAACTGCCAACATTCCAGCACCATGGCTTTAATCGGTAATCCACAAACTTATGACGACAACCTTCTGAGAGAATAAACAAGTGACCTAACAATAAGCAAATTGTTTTTACTCTGAGTGTTATACAACAATACAGAAACTCACTACTGCCACTTGAAAAGGATGATTCTTTTAAAGCAGTCACTAGCTTCTCGATGTGCAGCTGGAGTGTAATACAGAGCAGATATCACTAAAAAGAATAAAGCCATTCCAGCAATTCCTCTAAAGGTGAAATGTAAAGCAAGGCACATTTATGCCATTTACTGCTCGCTTATAATATATTAAAATGGGCTCTATTTGTTCATTTATTTTTTAATTTCCCCCTCCCCATTCCAGCTTGCCTTGTTTGTTTTATCATTGGGAATATCAAGTCCTGACTTCCCTTTTTTGATGAGGACTTTTGCAAGATTTTGGAGGACCAGAAGGATGCAAATTTCCTGGTGCAAGTGCTGGAGGAACCAACTAGGGGAAAAGCTCTTCTTGACCTGCTGCTCACAAACAGGGAGGAAATAGTAGAGGAAGCAATAGTGGATGGGAACCTGGGAGGCAGTGACCATGAGATGGTCGAGTTCAGGATCCTGACACAAGGAAGAAAGGAGAGCAGTAGAACAGAGACCCTGGACTTCAGAAAAGCAGACTTTGACTCCCTCAGGGAACTGATGGGCAAGGTCCCCTGGGAGAATAACATGAGGGGGAAAGGAGTCGAGGAAAGCTGGCTGTATTTTAAAGAATCCTTATTGAGGTTGCAGGAACAAACCATCCCGATGTGTAGAAAGAAAAGTAAATATGGCAGGCGACCAGCTTGGCTTAACAGTGAAATCCTTGCTCGTCTTAAACACAAAAAAGCAGCTTACAAGAAGTGGAAGATTGGACAAATGACCAGGGAGGAGTATATAAATATTGTTCAGGCATGCAGGAGTGAAATTAGGAAGGCCAAATCACACTTGGAGTTGCAGCTAGCCGGAGATGTTAGGAGTAACAAGAAGGGTTTCTTCAGGTATGTGAGCAACAAGAAGAAAGTCAAGGAAAGTGTGGCCCCCTTGCTGAATGATGGAGGGAACCTAGTGACAGAGGATGTGGAGAAAGCTAGTGTACTCAATGCTTTTTTTGCCTCTGTCTTCACAGACAAGGTCAGCTCCCAGGCGGCTGCACTCCGCAGCACGGTATGGGGAGGAGATGACCAGCCCTCTGTGGAGAAAGAAGTAGTTCGGGACTATTTAGAAAAGCTGGACGAACACAAGTCCATGGGGCCGGATGCACTGCATCCGAGGGTGCTAAAGGAGTTGGCCGATGTGATTGCAGAGCCATTGGCCATTATCTCTGACAAATCATGGCAATCGGGGGAGGTCCCGGATGACTGGAAAAAAGCTAATGTAGTGCCCATCTTTAAAAAAGGGAAGAAGGAAGATCCGGGGAACTACAGGCCAGTCAGTCTCACCTCAGTCCCTGGAAAAATCATGGAACAGGTCCTCAAGGAATCAATTCTGAACCACTTAAAGGAGGGGAAAGTGATCAGGAACAGTCAGCATGGATTCACCAAGGGCAAGTCATGCCTGACTAACCTAATTGCCTTCTATGATGAGATAACTGGCTCTGTGGATGAGGGGAAAGCAGTGGATGTGCTATTTCTTGACTTTAGCAAAGCTTTTGATACAGTCTCCCACAGTGTTCTTGCCAGCAAGTTAAGGAAGTATGGGCTGGATGAATGGACGGTAAGGTGGATAGAAAACTGGCTAGATGGTCGTGCTCAACGGGTAGTGATCAATGGCTCCATGTCTAGTTGGCAGCCGGTATCAAGTGGAGTGCCCCAAGGGTCGGTGCTGGGGCCGGTTTTGTTCAATATCTTCATCAACGATCTGGAGGATGGTGTGGACTGCACCCTTAGCAAGTTTGCAGATGACACTAAACTGGGAGGAGTGGTTGATACACTGGAGGGTAGGGACAGGATACAGAGGGACCTAGACAAATTAGAGGATTGGGCCAAAAGAAATCTGATGAGGTTCAACAAGGACAAGTGCAGAGTCCTGCACTTAGGACGGAAGAATCCCATGCACTGCTACAGACTAGGGACCGAATGGCTGGGCAGCAGTTCTGCAGAAAAGGACCTAGGGGTTACGGTGGACGAAAAGCTGAATATGAGTCAACAATGTGCCCTTGTTGCCAAGAAGGCTAACGGCATTTTGGGCTGTATAAGTAGGGGCATTTCCAGCAGATCGAGGGACGTGATTATTCCCCTCTATTCGGCACTGGTGAGGCCTCATTTGGAGTACTGTGTCCAGTTTTGGGCCCCACACTACAAGAAGGATGTGGATAAATTGGAAAGAGTCCAACGGAGGGCAACAAAAATGATTAGGGAGCTGGAGCACATGACTTATGAGGAGAGGCTGAGGGAACTGGGATTGTTTAGCCTGCAGAAGAGAAGAATGAGGGGGGATTTGATAGCTGCTTTCAACTACCTAAAAGGGGGTTCCAAAGAGGATGGATCTAGACTGTTCTCAGTGGTAGAAGATGACAGAACAAGGAGTAATGGTCTCAAGTTGCAGAGGGGGAGGTTTAGGTTGGATATTAGGAAAAACTTTTTCACTAGTAGGGTGGTGAAGCACTGGAATGGGTTACCTAGGGAGGTGGTGGAATCTCCTTCCTTAGAGGTTTTTAAGGTCAGGCTTGACAAAGCCCTGGCTGGGATGATCTAATTGGGTTTGGTCCTGCTTTGAGCAGGGGGTTGGACTAGATGACCTCCTGAGGTCCCTCCCAACCCTGAGATTCTATGATTCTATGATACTGCTAAGGCTGCAATCAGAGATTAAACTACCACCCAGGTTTGCTTACAACGAATACTTCACGCACAAAGGCCATCTTTACAATAGACTTCTGTTCCTCAAATTTCCCTGCTGTTACTACCACTACTGGAAACACTAATGTGAACTCAGCACAGATGATCACCAGCATTTTAATCACTGCACAGTACTGACCTGTTCAGAGCAGGTTTACATGAGAAGGCAGTTAAGATATTGGTGCCCTGTCTATACTCCACTGTTGCTACCATGAGTGGCGCTCCCTTCCTTTCTAAGGGCTATCTGCTTCAATGGAATCCCCTATTGTATTACCAGATTGACTTACCAACTCAAAGGAAAAAAGTCTAAACAGAGTCCTGCTCAACCTGATACAGAGCAGCAGCAAATTCCATGGCCTTCCACTCAGTGTTCATCCCTTGGTTCATACAAGACCCTGGAGATACCTAGCCAAAGTATTCCTCCCAATCAGAGTTACTGTTTCAGGCCACAGAGGGAGAGGCAGTTAGTCTGGTAGCTGATACAAAAAGGATTCTGAAGAGGAGCACTAGCACCTTTAATCGGACTCTCAATTTAACTGGCAGCCAATGTTAAGTGCAGTAGTAGTATGATGTGCTCTCACTGGTGGGCACACTTCGCATGTGGAATGCTACAAGAGCAGTAGCTGTACCTTTTGTTGACCTTCAGGATCAGCCTCCTGTGAAAACTATTGCAATAGTCTAACCTTAAGGTGACAAAAGCACAGATCACCATGGCTAATCACATTCAAATTAGGTGAAGATGAAAACATTACTGACTACTTGGAAACCCACGGAAGAGTTGAAAAGGACAATAAAATAATGAAGCAACTGAAGAATATATACAACTTATCAAATATCCACAGCCCAGCCATCCATTTATCAAAATGCTGCTCTCTTCCAACTATCTTGTCTATACTGAACCTTAGCCTGCCGTTTTCCCTCCACATCCCTATTTTAACCAAAAACATCAGAACAGCAGGGAGACCACACTGTCAGTCCTAGATAAGACGACAGCTAGGTCTCATCAGCACGTTGGTGGAACAGCAATAGGTTCTCAACCTCTTTTACAAGTTAAACGAGAGGGACTGGAAGATTGAGCTACATAGGACTCCAAAAAGGTAAGCATCCTTAGTGAAGAGGAGCAACTACTATCACCACTCAGATCTTTCCCAGAGGAATGCTCAAAGCTACCATAAACACTTCCCAGAAGTAGGTAGAAAGCACTTCATGATTCACAGTATCACAGCTACACAGTTCTCTAGAAGAGCTGAACGGAAAATGGTTTTCAAAAAAAGTTGTGTCTTGAACCAGGACAAAAAGTCAAACCTGAAATTTTTCACAGGAAGGGACTCCCAGAAAAAATCATTTTGGGAGAAGCTGGAAAGCTCTTGTGAATTTCACTTTCTACCTGTAAAATTGACAAAAGCATTCCATCCAGCTAGCAGGGAGGCAGAGTCAGGGCACTCAGCCTCAGCAGCCCTACTGGAAGGTTTTTTTCAATTTCACTTTCTGGCTGCAGATAGACAATGATATTGGCAAAAGTCTTCCAGGCAGGCTGCCCTCATTTAAGTTTTCCTAACAGAAAAATAAAATTACTTAACAAAATTGGAGTTTTCCCATGGAAAATTTTGATTTTGCAAACAAGGCCATTTTCCATTGGGAAATCATTCCCAACCAGCTGTATATGGTAACTACTTGGGCATTATATATTGTTGTAAGACTATTTGTGGTTATTTAATCACATATCTTTTAGACCATGTGTTTAAGATCAAAGTTTCCAGAAGCTATTTCCTAACTGCTATTGTCTAAAGGAAACTACTCTTTCATTTCAAAGGGCTTAACTAGACCAAAAAGTTTCACCAGTTTAGACTTAAGTTGTGATTTTTAGCTAAACTAGTGCAAAAGATGGTGTGGGCATTCTTATTTTGGTTTAAATAAGGCTTATTTCAGTTTATTTTATGTCAGTTAAGAATTAGGGCTGGTCTACAAAAGCCACCTTGCTTTGACCTAGTTGTGCATGAGTCTACGCTTAAATTTCTCTCCTACTGACATAAGTGCCCTGTTACAGTGACACAGTAACATCGCCTCCTAAGCAGAGTTCAGCCATGGTCAATGTACTGAGGTTGACACAGCGTGAGTGTAGACACTATTACTTATGCTGAGTCTAACAGTCCTCCAGCAGCTGTCCCAAAATGCCCAACACCGACCACTCTGGTCACAATTGTGATCTCCACTGCCCAGGGGTCACGGGGACCAGAAGGCCCCTCTCCCCTTTAAGGCCCTACTCATTTTTGAAATGCCATTTCCTGATTGTCAAGATTGGCAAACGCAACATGCAGCTCTCCCTTGTTGTGTGTAACTGCCCAGCTGCTCATACCAGCTACATACTCCAGATGCACTCTGGCTTGGAGATATTGGATCTCCTGGGCCTGTGGGGAGAAGAGGCTGAGCAGGCACAGCTATGAACTAGCCATAGAAACACGGTCATCTACGACCAAACAGCACGGGGGATGGAGAAGGAACTGCGGCAAGCATATCAGAAGGTCAGGGAAGTGAACAGTCATTCCAGTACTGAGTCACAGACCTGCTGCTTTTACAAAGAGCCGCGTGCCATATTTAGCCGAGACCTGACCACCACCACCCCGCAGACCCCCGTGGATACCTCTGATGGGAGACATGTGACCAGGGGTCCAGCTATGCTGCAAGCCAGGCCCTTTTTGAAACTCCACTGCAGTCCAGTCAGTCCCAGCAGTAGAGCACAAGCAAGCCTGATGCAGGGGCAGGAACCTCAGGTAAGTCTGTAATTGTATTTCACATTACAATGATGTAGTGATGGCACCTCCAACTTCAAAGGACACAGCTATCCACTCTTCATTAATATACTCATACTAGAAGAGGTATCACTACAACGATGAGAGGTAGCATTATCGTATTTTTCATTCCCCATAGTTAGGCCAGGGGGTCCACGCAGAGCAGTTTGTTTATGTACATAGGGACGTCCCTTGAATCCTTCTGTAAGATCTCGATGGAACTTTCATGGAGGTACTCTGCAATCTTCTGCTGAAGGTTTCTACATATGGCAGCCTCTTCCTTCGCAGTAGGACACTTTCCCTACTCTAGTCAGCAATAACTTCAGCGGGCAGCACTGCAATATACAGTCTAGCAGCATACAGACCTGGGTGGGCGCTTTGGGACAGCAGCAGCAGCTGTACTTCCCATGCTTTTGTTACACACAAGAGTGAGAGATCAGCTAAAATCACTACCATCTGTGGACAATGGTGCCAGTATACAGTGCCACTGCCCTATACTTATAGTTCCCTGCAACCAAGCAATTCCCTCATTTCTCTCCCCCCCGGCAGGCCATACTCACCAGGACTGGTGCTGTGAGTAGCACCATACACAAGCACTCCCAAGCAGAAGTGTCAATAGACATGTCTTGTTTAAAACTTTAGGGGAGCAAGGGAAGGAAGTTCCAAATCTTAACTCTTGCTTTCTGTTGTGACTGTACTGACAACGATATGTGTGTGTGATTTATCTGCAGCTGCTGCCATGGCACCCTTGAGGGGTTCCTCCTCCACACCCACACAACACCTGAGCCAGACAAGGAGGAGAAAGAAGAGGACTTGGGATGACATGTTGTCATAAATATAAAGGGAAGGGGGAGAGGATCTGATACAGTGCTATAAAATCCTCTTACCAGTAAAGGGTTAAGAAATGCAGGTAGCCAGACTGACACCTGACCTGGCTGGCATCTGACCAATGGGGGGACAAGATACTTTCAAATCTTGGGAGGGGGAAAGCTTTGTGTGTGGCTTTTTGTCAGACACGGAGTGATCTTGGAAGACAGAAAGAACCTACAGAAAATCAGTCTCCTCACCAGTACTCACTTTTCTAAAGTAAGTTTAGATAGCATAGCGAGTAGATTTCTGTTTATTTTGCTTGGTGTGTTCCCTGTGTTGGGGTGTGTGTGTGTGTGTTATTCCTGTTTTTCTGTAGCTTTAAGTTTTGCCAGAGGGGGAATCCCTCTGAGTTTGGAAATTGAGTACCCTGTAATTAGTTACCATCCTGATTTTACAGAGATGATTTTACCTTTGTTTTAATAAAATCCTTCTTTTAAGAAGCTGACTGTTTTCTATGGTGTTAAAACCCAGGGGGTGGGTTTTTAGATCACTGTGTAACCAATTGGTTGGGAGATTGTTCTCAAGCTTCCCAGGAAAGGGGGTGTACGGGCTTGAGGGGGTATTTTGTGGGGGAGGGAAGTTCAAGTGATTCCTTTCCTGGATTCCTGTTAGACACTTGATGGTGGCAGCGAAAGAAGCATTTCTCAGGGTGCAGGGAATTTTGTACCTTGGGGGTTTTAACCTAAGCTGGTAGAAATAAGCCTAGGGGCTCTTCATGCGGGCCCCCACGTCTTTACCCTAGAGTTTAGAGTGGGGAGGGAGCCCTGACACATGTCTAATGAGATCCTGCAAGCCAGTGCTGCATCAGACCTTGAGCAAAAGGCCCGGAGGGTGAACGTTGCAGATGGCCTGGAGAAGGAAAGAGCAGACTGGAGAAAAGCTCTGGAGTCTCAGCACGAAAAGCAGAGGGAGATGCACCAGGACATAATCGGGCTTCTCCAGCAGCAAACACAGACTCTTATGGATCTACAGATTTAACAATCACAGGCTCTCCTCTCTTTGCAGTCCACGAAGACCTCCATTACAGCACCTCCTCTCAACACCTGCCTCTCAACATTCTATGTGGCATCAGGGGCCTCATCCCTACCCTTACACTACTCCACTCCGGGGGACATTAAGACAACCACAGCCTCACATACACGGACCTGTGAAAGCCACGGTTGCTGAACGTGTAGGTAAAATGGACATGAATGTTTTTTCCTCTTCATAAGTTCTGCTCCATTAATTTATTAAGTTTTTAATATATTTGCTTTTAAATTACACAGATTTTTCTTTGCACTGGTTTTGCTACTGACTACAAGTCTATTATTTGGAAATAATTCATCTTTATTAGTTCACAACATATGCTGCAGAGTGCCTAGCAGTTCTGAAAGGCACCCCCTTATTTGTTACTGTTCAGCGTGACAACTCACAGGATCAATAACAAACGGTAATAATCATAAATGTACAGCAAGCATTGCAAAATTAATAGGTGCATTGACAGTGCTATATTCGTAGATGTACATCAAGCACCACAAAATTCTGACCAAGTCCCAAAACAGCAGGACCAAGTGGAGCACAGTACACCACAATGCATTACTGTGGCTCACTCTTAAAGTGCTCCTTCAAAGCCTCTCTCAGCTGTATAACTCCACATTGCAATAGCCCTTGTGTCTGGCTATTCACACTTAGCAGACAGCAGCTCCACCTCTGCGGGAATTCTTCCCTCTTTGTTTCACAGATATTATGCAGGACAACAGACAGCTATAACCTTTGGGAAGTTTTTTTTACTGAGGTAAACAATGCCAGCATCCCCTCAAGCTACCAAAAGTTCATTCAACTGTCATTCTGCACCCGCTGAGCTGGTCGTTGAATCTTTTGTTGCTGCAGTCGAGGTGGTCAGCGTATGGCTTCATAAGTCAGAGGAGCAAAAGGGAGACTGGTGTGCCGGGTTGGACCCCTTAAGGCGCCACCTGATGTGCTGAGATACCACTGAGCCCGCCTGTTATGCCAGCCTGGGCACCCTTTTTACCTGTCTTTCTGAGCTAGGCTATTAAGCCTTCTCCAGCACACACACAGGCAGGGCCACACCCAACTGCAGAACGAAAGACACTGAGATCAGTTCTGGGAAAGCTCATCTTAAGGGACTTGCCCCAGCACTCAGGTGTCCACCTCCTTTGGAGTGCGGACCCAAAGGTTTATCATGAAATCCGTCTCCTCCCTCAATGTGGAAGAAGGCATGCACGGCCTCTTATCCCCCCAATTATGAATTGTACAAACTGGGTTATATTATAAACAAAAAATAAGTTTATTAACTACAAAAAGGTGGATTTTAAGTGAACATAAGAGATAACAGACAGAACAAAGCAGATTACTAAGCAAATAAAACCAAACACACAAATTAAGCTTGTTTTACTAAAGAAATTGGTTACAAATAGTAATTTCTCACCCTAGATATAATTGCAGGCAGATTACAGAAAGTCTTGAAAGCCAGTTACATAGGTCTCCAGCTTGACATATCAAGTATTGTTACTCACAAGCTAGACACCCTTTCAGCTTAGGGTTTGTCTTCACTGGCAAATTTTGTCGATGAAACTAATATTAACATGAAAAGAAATTGACAAAAGCAAAGTCACCAAAGTGTGTCTACATTTGCTCCCTCTATCGACAGATCGTGTCCACATTCGGGGCACCATTGTTGACAGCGAGAGCAATGGACTGTGGGTATGTATCCCACAGTGCCTGGTGACACCATCCGTCACTAGGTATTGTGGGAATGCGGAAGCAGAGCGCAGCGCATCCTGGGTCGTGCAAAATGTACTGTCATGCACCACTTTATGTCCCAGCCCTCCAATGGTTTCTGGCTTCCTTTCATACCATTTTTCCAACTGTCAGTCTTTTGTAGTGTGCACCAGCATCTGCAGTGAGAGAGGATGAATCCCGCACTTCTCTCCTATGTGCTGTTAACTGTCGTGAGGACATCGTGGCAGCAGAGTTACTCGCAAAGTTACTGACAGAGGATGAATGGCGGGCACCCAAGTGTGATATGGACAGCAGCTACTTATCAGTGCTTTGTACATTCACAGAGCAGCTGCATATGGTAGACCATCGCTTTTGGGCTAGGGAATCAAGCACTGATTGGTGGGACCGCATTGTCATGCAGGTGTGGGATGAAGACCAGTGGGTACAGAACTTTAGGATACATAAAGCAACCTTCCTGGAGCTATGTGCTGAACTGGCCCCCGACCTGCGGTGCAAGGACACCAGAATGAGAGCTGCCCTTTTGGTAGAAAAGCATGTTGCAATCGCTGCGTGGAAGCTGGTGAATCCAGACTGCTACCTGTCAGTTGCAAATCAATGTGGAGTAGGGAAGTCCACTGGTGGGGCTGTATTACTCCAAGTGTGCAGGGCAATAAATCGCATCCCAGGATGACTCTGGGAAACGTGCATGAAATAGTGGATGGCTTTGCAGAGATGGGTTTCCCTAACTGTGGTGGGGCGATTGATGGCACACACATTCCAATTTTAGCACCAGACCACCTTGCCTCTGAATACATCAATAGGAAGGGATACTTCTCCATGGTGTTGCAGAAGCCGGTGGATCACCACGGGCGTTTCACAGACATCAATGCAGGCTGGTCTGGAAAGGTGCACGATGCACGCATCTTCAGCAACAGTGGCCTGTACAGAAAACTGCAGGCAGGGACTTTCTTTCCAGACCACAAGATCACAGTGGGGGATGTGGAAATGTCCATAGTAATCCTGGGAGACCTGGCTTACTCCTTACAGCCCTGGCTCATGAAACCTTACACAGGGCACTTGGAGAGCAGCAAGGAGCGTTTTAACAACAGGCTGAGCAGGTGCCGCATGGTAGTCGAATGTGCCTTTGGCCATTTTTAAAGGTTACTGGCGGTGTCTCAATGGCAGGCTAGACCTTACCAAAGATAATATTCCCGTGGTCATAGCCGCGTGCTGCACTTTGCATAATCTATGTGAATCTAAGGGTGAAATGTTTGCTCAGATGTGGAGCACTGAGGCAGAGCGCTTGGCTGCAGAGTTTGAACAGCCAGATGCTAGGGCTGTCGGAGGAGCCCACAGGGCTGCTATTAACATCAGAGAGGCTTTGAGGAACCACTTTGACAACAAGGGGCAGTAACACATATCTGCTTTGGAGTGGCTTCCCTGGTGCATCCATGTACAATTTTGGGGCCCAAGATCCATGCAGCAAAATGCTTTAGAAGCCTGTTCCCAAGAGTGCATTGATTGCTATACGCTTTTGTAGAACACAGAATAAAAACTCCGTACCATTAAATACCTTAGCCTTTATTCATTTTTAAAAAGGGTAAAAAACTCACAACTGTGTGTAGCTCCAGCTATCATTGTGCAAGCTGTGAGAGGGGGGGCAGCGATGGGGAAACTCAGGAGTGCTGTGAAGTGAAAAGGAATGTATGGGCATAGAGGGGGGTGGGGTAGGCAAAGAATTGTGCATGTGCTGCAGTGGAGGTCGACCACGGATCTGCTCAGTCTGCAGCTGTATCAAGGACTTGAGCATCTGTCTGATCCTCCATAACTTTTATCATCCGCTCTGTCACTTGCTTAGCAAATGCAGCATTCTCTTTTCTGTCCCGCCTTTCGGTTTCCCAGCACTCTTTGCGTTCCCTGGTCTGTCTCTCATCGCGCTGCAGCACCTCCCGGAACATGTCTTCTTTGCTGTGCCTAGGGTTCTTCCTTATCTGCTGAAGCTGGTCGGCAGGGGTGTGTGGCATGTTCCTCAAGGTCTGTGCTGCACAGAAGAGGGATTGTCACATTTCAGCAAACGATTGAAACATTTTAGTAAAAAGGGCCTTTTGCTAGTAGAAATCACTTTCTCTCTGAGACTCTAGGCAGGCACACAGCTCCACGAGCACCCCAATCATGGTGAGTGTTGGGAGTGGGGGGAAGGCGGTTGTACGTACGGACAAAACGGGCACGGCTTGCAGGACAGGTTTTCAGATAACTCATATGAAAATTATCCCACATCTTTTCACAGGAGGCCAACCTGCTGGCTGACATCTCACATCTGCGGTTAACCAGGGCACAACTACTGCATGCTTGCAGCTTTCACCTCGGTCTATATGCAGCCCCGCGTTGGTCCCAGCTCCAGTGATTGCTAAATGGCATGGTACAGTTTGCTACAATGGGGGAACTAAGGCTGCAATCCCTTGGAATCTGCGGCAGAGGATTAACAAGTTCCCTCAAAAACTTTCCAGAGCCTCTCTCTGGAGGATTCCCTGCAGGTCTCGATGTCCATCGACACCCTGCTTGGCCATGCAGATTAGCTACACAGGGCAATGCCCAGCTCACAGAAAACACTACCTGCCTCCCACTTTTCGATTCCTTACACAAGCCACAGCAACTTACCCGGCGTCTCATCCGCTTCCTGCTCCCCGTTGAGCACTTCTGGAGTGGAGAAAAGTTCCTGGCTGCCTGCCCAACTGGGTGATCCACATCCTCTTCTAGCTCGACTTCTTCATCCAGAATTTCAGCCTCCGGGTTACCCTGTCTTTTTGCTGCCTCCGAAGTATCCACGGGGCTATAGGCGATGGAGGTGGGGTCACCACTGAGGATAGCATTCACCTCCTTATAGAGGTGGCAGGTCTTAGGTGCACCACCGGAGCAATGGTTCGCCTCCCGCGCATTATGGTACGCCTGCCTCAGCTCCTTTATCTTTGCTCTGAACTGCTACATGTCCTGATCATAGCCCCTTTCGCTCAAGCCTTGAGAAATCTGCCCATATGTGTCCCAATTCCTACAGGTCACTTGCAGCTGCAATTGAACAGACTCCTCTCCCCATATACTGATCAGATCTAACAACTCAGCGGTGGTCCAAGCTGGAGCGCGTTTGGTGTGATAGCCAGCCATACTCACCTAGGAAGCCACCTGGGAAGCTCATCTGGGAAGCCAGCAAGCAGGAAATGAGATTTAAAATTCCCGGGCCTTACAAGCGGGAGGGGTGGGTTGGCTGCAGGGCAGCAGAGTTCAAACCGCTGACCAGAGCGGCAGGACGGGAATTGTGGGACACTTTCTGGAGGCCAATAAAATAAAATAAGCTGTGGTGTCTACACTGTCTGTTGACAATAAAGGGAGGGGAAAAGATAATAGTCTCTCGCAGGGGTGGAAGTTTTTTGTCGCCAAAACTGGGTGGTTTTTTTTCTGAAAGAAGTCACATTGCAGTGTGTACACAATTGTTGTTTTGTCGCCAAAAGGCAGTTTTTGGTGACAAAACTTGCCAGTGTAGACAAGCCCTTACGCTCAATCCTTCTCCCCCCAGTTCAGTTCTTGCTTCCAGGTGTTTTTCAGTGTCTCTTTGGGTGGGGAGGCAGAGGAGAACCTTGATGATGTCACTCCCCTGCCTTATATAGCTCTTGTGTAAGGCGGGAACTCTGTCTCCCAGTGGAAGAACACTGGCATTCCAAGGGGTGGGTCCAGTACCAGGTGACTCAGACCCCGGTCTCAGCAGGGCTGTGGTAGCCATTGCTCGTAGGCTGTCTGGAGCGTCCACAGGAAGACTAAGTTCTTTCACAGTCCATTGTTTTTGCTAATGGGCCATTAGCCCTGTCTGGCTTTTCCATTGTTGTACCTGAAGGGCTAGTTGCGGGTGACACTCAAAGTAACACAGTTGAAATACAGATACGTGGTCAATATTCCTAACTTCAGATACAGAAATGACCAGGCATACACATTGGATAATCACATTCAGTAAATCATAACTTTTCTGATGATATCTCACATGAGCCATCTTGCATAAAGTACATCGCAGTTATGTCATATTCATAACATAAGCATATTTTCATAAAGAATATGGAGTGAAACGTCACAGTTGGTCCCCCAGTATCACTACTGGCATTTCAACATTGCCAATGGTAATCTGCCAGTCAGGAAAGAGAGCCCCTGCTTGCAGCTTTCTGAACAGTCCTGTGTTCTTAGAGATGGGAGAGTCATGCTTCTTCCCTGACCAGCCCATGTTGATGTCAGTGAAGCATCCCCAGTGATCCACCAATACTTAAATATTAACATAGAAAAGTAGCCCTTTCTGTTGATGTACTCTGTGGCAAGGCAATCTGATGCCAAAATAGGGATATGCATAGCACCTATTGGTCCACTGCAGTTGAAGAACCCCACTGCTGCAAATTCATCCATTATGTCCTGCATAGCAGGAGACGATTAATGACCCTGCACACTTGCATGACAATGGACCCCATAATGGATTTTCGAACTCCAAAATTATTTCCCACTAACCAGTAATAATCCAATGTTATAAATTTCCACAGCGCAATCGCCACTCACTTCTCCACTGTCAGTGCAGCTCTCATTCTGGTGTTCCTGTGCGAGAGGGCTAGGGAAAGCTCAGCACACAGATCCAAGAATGTGGCCTTGCAATCCAAAAATTTGCAGCCACTGCCCGTCATCCCAAGCTTCCATTATGATGCAATCCCACCAGTCAGTGCTAATTTCTCAGTCCCAGAAGCAGCGCTCCACCATCTGCAACTGCTCTATGAACGCTACCAACAACACTGAACTGGTTCTCATCATGTCTCTCAGCCATATGTCATCTACAAAATCGTCATGTTCCCGGCTGACTCAGTTCTTCTTAGGGCTCCGTAAATACCAGAGGATCATGCATCTTATACTTGCAACACTTGTAATAATAGTAGGTTTGTTGGATTTTTTAAAAACGTGCAAAATTATGGGATATAAATGACAGCTGAATGCTGGGAAGTTGATCCCTTGCTCCCAGTCACCCCACATGACTCATTTCTGCCCTACCATGAATTGCCAAAACTTCCTAAAAGACAGCACGCTACACAATGGCAGGTTGCACTGGGATACTTACCCATGGTGCACCACACTGCATCGACAGAACCACTCCTGGTGCATATGTGTAGCACCACACAGGTGATATACTAACTGCAGCAGCTTTATGGTCGATGCAAGTCACACAGGCAAAGTTTGTAGCGTAGACATGGCCTTAGCGTACTAAATTAACAATAATCACTGCAGTTTTCTAAGTAACATTTTTTACAAATAATAAATCTTAATGAGGTGTTCTCCATAAGCATCATTATCTACACTCACTGGAAAAACTGTAAAGATTTTATTGGCAGCCATCATCATGGTAAAAGTTATACAAATATATTAAAATATTTACTTATTTTGGATAGCTCTCACCTCACTCAATTATTCTGCTTCACTCCAACACTCAAGAGTTGTGTTCAAATTAAACTCAGGAAAACAAAACAATCCACTTTCCACCATTCTTTACACAGTTTAGTGTTCCTAATACAATGTTTTGTCTTAAAGTTATCATCAGCATAAACTATCATCTTATATTTGTTTAGAGGAGATATTAATATTTTCAGCCTCAAGCAAAAAAAAAAAAAAGAAAACGTTTAAAATGTAATAGTTAAAGCATTAAACCCAATAACGTACTTTGTCTAAATGTTTTCTTATTACTTCAGGTGCAAGGAGCTAATATATGAAAAGTTAATAAAGGCATGAATTAATAATGTCAAGCACAAGGAAAATTATAACTGTTTTACAAAATAAATATTTGATGACTTACTATTTTTGCTTTTAGACAGGAACAAATGCTCATTTCACATAATGTACCCCAAAAATAAGAAGCGGCCATAAATTTACTGAAAACAAACCTAAAATGCACATTTATTCATAAACAAATATTTTCATTGTTATTTCACAACACTTTATTATTTGATCTTTATGGCCTGATAGGCACAGCTCTTGATAGGGTTCCCCCTGCCTCCCCGTCCACTTTTCTCCTGCGGAGTAGATACATTGCTGATACAAGAATGTAGGTCAAGCTTACAGTGTATTCGGTCATTACTAAATGGTAGCTTAAACACTGAACATTTGCTGAATGGTGTAAACACTAAGCAGCAAAAGGATATACATTTAAAGAAACATATTTCATATAGTGACCCAGTTCTATTAAAAACAGCAATTAGACACTACATATCCACACTGTTCACAGCTCCGTGATTCAAAATATTCAAGTACAAATATGTCCAATATATTACACTGTCTAGGTTTTGTAATTGTTACAGTTTTCCACACTGCTTCTTTTCCTTTGCAGGTATGAATATTGTTTTCTCCTCAACCCTTTTCAAAGTTCTGAACTGCCGAGCCTCACCTCATTTCAAATCTTGCAGCGTTAACAGATTTGTGCAGGTTTTCAGTCCCACGTTTCTGATTATTATACTAAAAGTATTAGCCCATCTGCTCATGAAATACCCACAAATTATTTTATATTCTTCTCTCTCATTATATTGTGTACACATACTATATTGCTCTTCTTCAGGTCCATTCCAATCCTTGCACCTGAGACTGTCAACATGAATCTTTCTACAAGTAAAAAAAAGCACATAACTTATTAAATAATGCAAATATATATTTTTCAACTTGGAACATTATAATTTCTCAGATGAAAATTGTAGTTTAGCTAAAATTACTGGAGGTTCCTCAATGTGGGCAGGTTGACTGACAGGCACGGAAGAACAACAGAGACAGGGAGAGAAAACTACAAACAGATCCTATGTCCCACTGAGCAACCAACATTACTCAAAATGTAACCCTGGCAGCTTTGGGGGGGAGAAGGGTCTAGGCTGGCTGGGGAAAGAGGGCTCAATTGCTTCTTTCAGAGTCTCTTCTGCACCCCTACCTTCAACATGGGAGCTCAATTCCTTCATGAGTTTAGGAACGGTAGCTGGGAGGAGGGAGATCACAGCTAATTAGTTGGTCTGCAGGGAAGCAGCAGAAGGCCACTGGCTCCTATGCAGAAGCATCTTTTCCTTCCTGGCTGGATTGCCATTACAAGCTCAGAGCAACAGCCCCCACCCTCCCTCCCCTGGGATTGGAATAGAACTGGGGTGTCCTGTGGGCACTGCCCTCAAGTCAACTTTTTGGACAGGGAAGGAAATTTTCCCTGCCAAATTGGATGGGGAAGGATGGGGTTCTTTTCACCTTCCCCTCAGCAACCCAGTGAGTAGATTAGGAGATAAAGTTCAAGTAGTCGCATCTTAGCAGGTGATTAGCACAGGTAATCGTTTGATTGGGGTCTGGTTCCCTAAATTACCAAAACTAGAAGTGGATTTAGGGGAACGGGGCTAGCACTCCTAGGGTCTGAGACAGTGAGGAAACAGCCCCTTAACACTCAGAGGAGAAGGTGGTGGGGTCCCAGGAACAGACAGGGGTGAGGAGCTGATGGCGGGCTTCCGCCATGTGAACAGGTTACAGACAGAAGAATACTCTGTACTGGCCAAGTTACTGCCAGAGAGTTCTAGATGAGTTAAATGTAATAACATTGTGGCCTTGCTAAGCCCCATCCCTTGTCTTTTCCTTCTTCCTGCCTGTCCAGGACAGAGGACCCAAAACTGAAGAGTGACCTCTAGGAAGCTGTCATCCCCAAGTATTGTTGGGAGAGGAGGGAAAGAGGAGCTCAAAGGACAAGTACTGTAGTTAGTTCTACTGGTGATGCAGAAGAGGTGCCTGGGTCACTTGCCTCCAACCCCATGAGCTTCCTCCTGCCCACATTGACCCGTGACTACAGAATGCTGGGGCAACATTTCCAGCTAAAAAGTCCTCCAGAGTCTGATCATGAAGAATAATAACAGCACAAAGGAATGGGAGACCTCTCATCTGGGTCACTTCCCATTTCCAACTAATAGAAACATCTGGCAGCTTTTGCCCCTGCTTGCAGACAACTTCCCAACTTTGCCTTCTGAATTGCACGGATCACAGGATGAGGGATCTTGGACACAGGACCCACTACAGACTCCCATGCTAATTCAAAGGTGAACCAAAAGGCACACTGGTTGCTCTGTGCCCTGAGGCTGTTGCATATGCCGTAAGGATTCATAGATTCATAGATAGATTCACAGATTCTAGGGCTGGAAGGGACCTCGAGAAGTCATCAAGTCCAGCCCCCTGCCCTCATGGCAGGACCAATTACTGTTTAGACCATCCCTGATAGATATTTATCTAACCTACTCTTAAATATCTCCAGAGATGGAGATTCCACAACCTCCCTGGGCAGTTTATTCCAGTGTTTAACCACCCTGACAGTTAGGAACTTTTTCCTAATGTCCAACCTAAACCTCCCTTGCTGCAGTTTAAGCCCACTGCATCTTGTTCTATCCTCAGAGGCTAAGATGAACAAGTTTTCTCCCTCCTCCTTATGACACCCTTTTAGATACCTGAAGACCGCTATCATGTCCCCTCTCTGTCTTCTCTTTTTCAAACTAAACAAACCCAATTCCTTCAGCCTTCCTTCATAGGTCATGTTCTCTAGACCCTTAATCATTCTTGTTACTCTTCTCTGGACCCTCTCCAATTTCTCCACATCTTTCTTGAAATGCGGTGCCCAGAACTGGACACAATACTCCAGTTGAGGCCTAACCAGCGCAGAGTAGAGCGGAAGAATGACTTCTCGTGTCTTGCTCACAACACACCTGTTAATGCAGCCCAGAATCAAGTTTGCTTTTTTTGCAACAGCATCACACTGTTGACCCATATTTAGCTTGTGGTCCACTATAACCCCTAGATCCCTTTCTGCCATACTCCTTCCCAGTCTCCTCCCATTCTGTATGTGTGAAACTGATTGTTCCTAAGTGGAGCACTTTGCATTTGTCCTTATTAAACTTCATCCTGTTTACCTCTGACCATTTCTCCAATTTGTCCAGATCATTTTGAATTATGACCCTATCCTCCAAAGCAGTTGCAATCCCTCCCAGTTTGGTATCATCTGCAAACTTAATAAGCGTACTTTCTATGCCAATATCCAAGTCGTTGATGAAGATATTGAACAGAGCCGGTCCCAAAACAGACCCTTGCGGAACCCCACTCGTTATACCTTTCCAGCAGGATTGGGAACCATTAATAACTACTCTCTGAGTACGGTTATCCAGCCAGTTGCGCACCCACCTTATAGTAGCCCCATCTAAGTTGTATTTCCCTAGTTTATTGATAAGAATATCATGCGAGACCGTATCAAATGCCTTACTAAAGTCTAGGTATACCACATCCACCGCTTCTCCCTTATCCACAAGACTCGTTATCCTATCAAAGAAAGCTATCAGATTGGTTTGACATGATTTGTTCTTTACAAATCCATGCTGGTTATTCCCCATCACCTTACCACCTTCCAAGTGTTTGCAGATGACTTCCTTAATTACTTGCTCCATTATTTTCCCTGGCACAGAAGTTAAACTAACTGGTCTGTAGTTTCCTGGGTTGTTTTTATTTCCCTTTTTATAGATGGGCACTATATTTGCCCTTTCCCAGTCTTCTGGAATCTCTCCTGTCTCCCATGATTTACCAAAGATAATAGCTAGGAGTATATATTGTATACAAAACATAAGTTACAATGGAAAACTGCAACCTGATGATCACTGATACAGCTGCCCTGATGATTTCAGAAAGAAAAACTGTTTCTTCAAGGAACTTTTCTTAGGAGGTTGAGACAATTTAAATAATAGATATTTGCATTTCTCTTATTTCTTAATTTGGGGCCACAAATGAGAATCTTTTTTGGTATTTTCATGTGTGTGTGTGACTTATCTATAAAACACATAAGTGATTGAGATGTACATTTGCTATGGACAGTGTGGAGGATGTGTGTGTTGAAATGTTTTGCTAAAAGAATTTTTAAAAACTGCATATATGTCTGGGTGTGTCCACGCGTGAGGGTGAGTTTAAAAGTAAGTTAGATAGCATTATGTGAAAACCTGGACATTTTCTCTAATCCTACTCCCTTGTGGACAAGGCAAGAGCTTGTATACACTCCGTGATATTTTCTTTACACTTATCAAAAAAATTCTTGCTTGCATAGCTTTCAGTTTTAATAATCTGAGCTGAAGATATACAACAAGTGCTTTGTCAATTCATTATTATAAGGGGAAGTTTTATTATATATGACAACACAGGCATTTTCTTTTTTGGCTTTGAAATCAGGTATGTCTTCTGGTTCAATGTTTGAAAATTGACACAAGTTATTACAGGGGCCATATCCCCCACATTCCTGTAGCTATAGTGCTAGGAACATAGCCTGGTGTGTTGAAGTTAAATATAGACACTTGTTTCGAATGTTTGTGGATGCACCCAACATATTTTTATCCCTTCAGTTCCAAAACCCCCCAACAAAATGAAAGATTTAAGAGAAAGAGTGACTTATTACCTATATTAGATTAACAATTGAGCTATATGAAGAAAAATTATATAAAGTTTCGGGGTCTGCAGCCCCCAGATTTCTATTATTATGGTGGTAGGACAATATCTTGATTTACTGAAATTAAACAAAAAGAGATAGCTATCTAGAATTTGTGACTGTAGCCAAACAAATTATTTTATCATGTTGGTTATGGAAACAAATGTACAGGGGGATGTCAGCAAACAGGTAAAGTGCCTGAAACAACTATGACTTATTGCTAAAAGCAGCCAAGTCAGCAGGCTGTAAACTGGCCAAGTCACAGTACCAGCTTGACCAAGGCAGGAGGGGAGGGGGTTTTGGTGCTACAAAGAAAGGGCAGCTTGACCCCGTGTCCTTCCTGATAAAGAATTGTGTTGAAGTTGCTGATACATGCATTTTAGAAGAGCGGGATGTGCCCCAGGGATGTCTATTGGGGGCCTCAAGGCTGCAAACTCTGGAAAAACCCACACCTGGTTAATCAATAATCAGAAGGAACCTCTTGCTGGACCATTGAAACTGCTTGCTCAACAAGTTTTCTTTAAGGGACATGTCATTCTATTACTAATGTATAAATAAGGGGGGGAAGTTTGAGGTAGTTGGACTTTTTCTGAACTCTCCCTCTGGATACACCTTGCAGTCCCCAGCGGCAGATGGGCTGCTGCTGTGCCACTCGAGAGCCACACTCAGCTTCGGTAATTATCGAGGGTTGGGGGTGTTTTACTAACCTGTTGCAGACGTGTGTAAGTGCTTGAGACTAAGTCAAGTTCAGCTTTAAGTGAAAGCACTCTTGTGTTGTCCTGTTTGTGCCAGCCATCTATCGGTCGGACGGCCGTGTCTCCCCTGATTTATTTCCTGACACCACCTCGCACAGAGTAAAAGTTACCAGGAGCTTTGGGCTCAAAGAACCCCGGGTAACACAAATATGATTGCTCCACTGGATTTTCTTACCTTTTGTGTTTGCTCCCTCTTTTTAAAAATATTAATGTAAGGAGGTATATCTTATTAACAACTGTTTAAATAAAAAATACTATTTGCTTTCCAACAAAAATGCGTAATATATAATTTGGATCACAGATTATTAAAAGGTATAATTATAAGTACCTAGTTCTTTTACAATTTTTTCTCCAATTATTCGGGGGTGGGGGGGACGGACGACACACATTGGGCTGCTTTAGTTAACATTCAGATTTAGATACCTGTTAAGGAAAAATGGGTCTCTCTGCACACATTTTAAATACCTCTTCATTGTGGTTCTTTATAGTTTTCAGGAATAGTACTAATTACCAGTCATTGGTTTAGGAGTTCTAGTTACCATCCCTACTTAGATTGGGGATCAGTTGTTGAAAGGAAGGAGGCCAGGCACCAGAAAAAGGGTTTACCTCATAACGTGACATCGTCACCCTTATCTCTCAATCTCATTCTGACAGAAGTCAGGGGTATGGTACCACGTAGGTAAAATATTCAATTTCACATTTTCTTCTCGATTTTATTCAAGCGTTTAATGCAAAAATGTATTAGAAAAAATAAAAATAATGAATTTTCATGTCCTTAAAATGGACATAAATAATAAAAAAAATAAAAATTGACACCTTAACTATAAGATTCTTTAGATAACAGCTTGTTGACGTAAGAAAAATCTATTTGGGATGTGAGATTATCCATTTACCCTAATGAATAAAATTATAAAGCTAATTACTAAACAAAAATTCTAAACCTTTGATTCTCTCACATATGACTTAATATTCTGCATCTGAATTCACAACAAAATTTGCACATATTTTATCTTTATTGAAGTTTTGAAGCCATAAAATGGTTTAACATTATCTGAAAATTTACAGTAACTCCTATCTTCAACACACAAAAATGCCTTTTACGCCTTTAACAAAGTGTGCTACTGTCATTTTCATTAATCCTGATAGATTGTTTGCACTGTATTCTCCTGAACCACCCATCCTCGTTTTCTGTGATTTGTTTTGTGCTGGAAGTCAGAATGAGTAGATGGAAATAAACTTCATAACAACAATTGTGTACTATATGTGTGCTTAAACAAAACATTACCATTCTTTAGCTTAGTGTTTTAAATCCAGCCTAAATAAGTAGTCACCAAAAGCCAATAATGCTGTTTGATGCGATACATGAAGTAAATTGGGACCTTCTGTTTAGTTCCTACTGCTGTCCATATCACAAAACCCCATCACATTTGGCTAGGCTTTGCTGAATAGATCAGAAGGGACACCAAGGACTGAGTGTGCATGGCAATCAAACTATCCTCTTAATTAGGCAAACCTTAAACAAATAGTGCTTATGTATTCAAAATCATAGGGATTACCTGGATGTGTAAAGATTACTCACGTTAAGAGTTTCATGATCAGGCCTTTCTATGAGGTCCTTTCAGAACAGAGATGAAGCACACTTGCAAATAATGTACATCACATTGATGCTACTATGTATCAACTTCTGTAGAAGCCTTTCATTCCAACCCTATTCTCAGGGGATTATAATTTCACCACCACAAAGATTGACTTTGGGAGGAAAGAACGCATATCTAACCCTGGAAGAATATTGTATGAGTGGAAGTTTTTTCCCCCAACTCAATGTGATGCACTGTAAGTTGAGCAAAAATCATGCTGAACATTGACTGAAAAAGAGGTGTTTTTTTTTTTAAAGATTAGGTTTCAGAAGCAGAGAATAGCAGCTTTACAGAAACCGTACTTTGAGTAGACAAAGTTCATCTCTGTTCTGAGGGCACATTCCCCAATGAAGTCCTATTTGGAGGAGTTAAGTGGGATTTTAAAGATGCATACGCATATCACTGGCCCACTACACAACGGTTAATTTTACCCAGTCTAAGTTTTAAGAGTTCTACAAACATGTAAGTGTTAAAAGTTTTAGGAGGAGGAAAAATATGGTAGTATCCAAAATATGGTAGTATCATTAACACAAACTATCAGATCTCAGGTCAAACTGGATGTTCCTCCACCCAAATGTGAAAGTCCAATTAAAGTTCTAATACCTTTTTCTATGTTCTGGTGTATGAATCCCTACAGTAGAAACACCCTCAATCTCCCTCTCCCCAAAATAGAAAAAAAAAATTAATTTTGAAAAATTCTCCTTTAAAAAAAATACAACTATTTATAAACAGCTGCTGTATAATGCTTCCTCTTTACATATCTCTAACCGAAGTACCACATTTGTGAATATATGCATTTGTATTCTAAAATAAGAAACCATGCATTTATTAAAATAAATGGTGATTCTCCATCTTTCTCTGAGCAATATGGTAAACCTTAGAATTAAATTCAGCAATATTTAGAAACTTGTTAAACTGGACAAACAACAGTTTATTTGTTTTTATCTTGGTGACCTGGCCTTGAACTTTGGTCAATGTTACTTTCATTTTAACTATAAATCTATGCCTAGCTAGACTGGAAGATTTAGAGTAGAAGTAAGGAGAAACATGTAGCAAATTTGTTTTCTTCATGTACCTACAAAAGATTTTACTACACTTAGTACAGTAGTAGTATTGCCAGCTCTGATTTTCCTTGTACAAGGGTGGGATGGAGAAAGAGGATTCCACATAAATCTACTATTTTCACTTACTAAGTTGCAAGTTCACTGTTTTTCAATGTTCAAAATGTATATGTACTGATTGTATCTAGCTTACGTTCTTTTCCCCACTTTTTTAAAAGTCATAATCAACTCTCATAATATGACATTGAACCTGATAAGCTGACAGAGAACAACAATGAAGAAAGAGGCAAATATTTAAAAAAACTCTAATTTAATGCTTATGCTTTTACAGGTGTAATCCATTGTGGGCACAAGTGACTGAATTTAGATGTCTATCTCACCAAGCCCACAAATCTAGTATAAATTATTTCATTTGTACCTACAATTTTGCATGGAAATGACTAAGTGCAAAATCAGAGGCCATACTGAAACTTAAAATTTCACACAAGGAATTTAATAGCCTTATTTTTAAAAAGTAAGGAGTACTCATTACTACTGAATTCAGTAGGAGTTGCAGCAACCTCTGCAAATCAGAACTTAAGTGATTTGCCAAAGGTCACATCGCAAGCCAGTGGCAGAGCTAGACTAGACCCTGGGAGATCCTGACACCAGGTCTCACCCAGTCCAGAAGAATATGCTGCCCCTTCAGTAACGTATTTTTGAATTTACTCTTAGATGTGGGAAAACTGGTATCACAAATGACAAAAAAAATTATATTTCAGTAAGTCACTAAGTAACATACTCAGGCCTCAGGGACTGTGAAGATTTAGAGTTCTGTACTCTTATGTTTAGTTGATAACCTTTTTACAATTTAAGTATGTGTACATTTA
This sequence comes from Macrochelys suwanniensis, assembly GCA_033296515.1. Classification (NCBI taxonomy): domain Eukaryota; kingdom Metazoa; phylum Chordata; order Testudines; family Chelydridae; genus Macrochelys; species Macrochelys suwanniensis. Next base: position 84,866,735 of record CM065779.1, read on the forward strand.
GCCCCTATTCCAACTCCTGTAAAATAAATCCACATATGCGCATACTGATTGGGTATGAAATAGTTTGACACTGAACTGCGTCCACCTGCACTTCCTCCTAGGACAGTGGTTCTCTTACCTGTGACTATTTTCACATAGCAAGTCTCTGAGTACGACCCCCCCTTATAAATTAAAAACACTTTTTAACATATTTTAACACCATTATAAATGTTGGAAGCAAAGAAGGATTTGGGGTGGACCCCCATGTAATAACCTCGTGACCCCCTGAGGGGTCCCAACCCCCAGTTTGTGAACCCCTGTCCTAGGAGATGTAGTTCAAGTACACCAAGCCCACATTTTCTCCTATAGGCCAGGCTTGCTGGCCAGACTACATCTTCCATGATTGACCCTCACAGCACATCATGGCAGACACATGGTTGAGGTGTATTGTGAGAGATGCGCCTTGCTGGAAAGCCCACTTCACAGAAGGGAATACAGAGAAGAGGCACTGCATCAGCTCAGGAAGACGTGGTTTAAAGTCAAACTAAGTCAAAATGAAACATTTTCTTTCAACCCAAAGTGTTGAAAAGAAATGTTTCAATATTTCCAAACTGAAAGAGCAAATGTTCATCTAAAAAAAGAAAACGTTCAACTTTTCACTGAAAAACTAAAACACCCCAAACCCAGAAATTCTCCACAGAATGCAAACACTTTTTGCGAATTTTGTTTGTTTGTTGTAAACCCAATTTTCCACTGAAAAGCTGTTTTGATGGAATTTTTGTAACCAGCCTTCTTAGTATCTCCTAATTACTAGAGAGGAACGTGTTTAATAATCCACAAATAGACCCTCATGTACTAAAAAACTTGCAGGTTAATGGAGGTGGCATTGCAAGCTGCCATAAAACAACTTTGTGAAGATGAGGATTAAAAGAAGCACATACATTGATCCAGACATGAGTCACCTAACAATTTTCAGTAAGAAGTTTGTACTTGAAAAATTACAGTAAGCCCAAGGGTTACATACTGTACATGTTCCCAGTTACATCACTCCTTTTCTACAACAGCCACTTCCTCAAACAAATATGTATCTTTAACCATGGCCTTCAACATGACATCCAGAAAAAGTCAGAGAAAACAGCTTCATGTTAGAACTACCAAGTCTTCAAGCGTCATTAAAAAAAGTTAAGATGTAATTATTTTGATCATATTCTGTAATAAATAGTGGTCATGGAATTGAAGCCTTTCCAAATAATCAATGGATCTTGTAGTTATCACATTCCTGGGCTTCAGTGTTAAATCAACAAAAAAGAAGTTCACTACTTTGTAAAACTACTCCACTAAAATGTTACCCCTTAGTTGCATGTCAAAATACTTACTAAAGGCACAGCTAAAGAGATTTATCATCATGACGTTATGTTTTTACCTTAATTCTTCAGTTTTGCTTTATACATGATAAAATGATTAACTCTTATACAGAGCCTTTGATACAATCCTACAAGGTATTAAGCACCAACTAATTTGACTTCAAAATATAATTTTACTTAATGACTAGGCCAGATATGCACCTAAGTCTAACAAGATGACAGTCTAGTTTATTAGCTAGGGTGCAATCTATCTTTTTTATAAGCTCCTTTGTTAGATAATACAAGTCACATAACAGGGAGTCTGTGACTGAAATGGTCTGCAACAGAGAAAGAGAAAATTAATGTTTATATTAATGAACATAACTTTTAAGCAGTATCAGTAGGGTTCTTGCTAGCACCTGTAACCACAATGACCACCTGTGACAATCAGGGTCCAGACACCAGAAGAGAACAGTTTGATTCAAACCTCAAAAAAAAAAAAAAAAAAAAAAAAAAAAAGCAGTTAAACCAACTTGATAGCATACGTTATTTCACTGTAAAAGTGTATTGAGTAAGATCTTTTATGAAAGTTTGCAATGCACTGAACATAAGTCATTTGAAATATGTATACAAGTTACAGTTACGAATGAATGTATGTATATGTAGAAAATTGTAATTGTAACTGTGGTGTAATTTCAGCATCACCTCACAACAGGGCGGTGAAGCAATCAGGCAGAGAGAGGTTACTTCCCCAGATGAGACTGATTCTAGCACCCAGTATTGTCCAGACCAGGAAAAAACAATGAAGAAACAAGGCCAATGAGAACAGCTTGAAACAGAAAAGAAAACCCCGGTCTTTGAAAACTAGAGGGAGCTCTCCCTCTGGCATAATTAAACCACCTCCAACAAGTGGCCGTAGCCAGGAGCAGATTTAACATGAACTACACCTTGCGGTGGCCCCCAACAACACAGCAGCCCCCAAAATGCAGGACAAATCTTATCTGACAACCTGCCCGAGTCCCGGCCGGCGGCGCAGCAGGGCTCACACAGGCAAGCTGCCTGCATGCTGTGGCTGGTGGCCCCACGCTGCTCCCAGAAGCAGCCGGCTGCTGGCACGTCTCTGCATGCCCGTGGTGGCAGGGTGGGGGGGAGGCAGCTCTGCACACTGCCCCTGCCCTGGGCAGCGCACGGAGACCCGCTGCCCTCCTCCCCCCCAAGGGGCACACAGAGATTGCCAGCAGCACAGCAGGGCTAAGGTGGCTCCCTACCCGCTCTGCCTCCCTCCCTCCGCGCCACGCCACTCCCGGAAGAGGCTGGCATGTCCCTGCGGCCCCTGGAGGGGGGGTATCTCCGTACACTACCCCCACCTCAAGAACTGACTCCGCAGCTCCCATTGGCTAGGAACTGCGGCCAGTGGGAGCTGCGGGGGCAGCATCTGAGGTCAGCAGCGTGCAGAGATCTCCTGCCCCACCCACTGCCTAGGAGCTTCTGCCAGAGGGGTGGTATGTGCCGATCACTTTGGGAGCCGTGCGCTGCCTCCTTGACCCCATCCCAAATCCAACCCCGTGCTCCAGCCCAGAGCCCACACCCAGCACCCAAACTCCCTCCCAGATCCTGACCCCCCACCTCCTCCTGCCCCCCAACCCCCTGCCCCAATCAAGGTACCTCACTTCATTTTCATTTATTTCCCATTATTATATAGGAGGAGGATGAAGAAAAAAAGAATGAAAAACGGGGGGGAGGGGTGAGAGATAAAAGAGAATGTTCTTTTTTTTGGCTGGGTCCCAAGGGGGGGCCCCAATAATGAAGCTGTGCACAGGGCCCCACTAACTCTAAATCCGCCACTGGTGGTAGCTGTCACCGGGAGATACTCTCCCACTGTCATAGCACTGTTCACACCGGTGCTGCTGTTGGTGAAACTTAAGTTGGTGATGGGGGTGTTTTTTCACATGCCTGACCTACAACAGTTTTGCCAACAAAAGTGCTAGTGTACACAAAGCCTTAGTGAAAATAGAGTTATGAAAAAAGCTACTGTTCACATACCATTAAGGGAATGCACCCCAACGGTTATAATGTAACACACAAAAAGATAGGAATACTTAGCATGCCTGTGTAATTTAAGTGTATTGTTTTAAAAGCGGAATGGGATCTTGACACTACTAAAAATGGGCCTGAACTGCAATGTCAGATCCAAAATTCCCACAGCATTTTCAAATGTTTGGTCTGGGATATTGGGCTGAACTCTAGGCAACATACTGTATGACAGAGAAAAATATCATGCCATCTATAGGTGTTCCGCAAAACGGTTCCAAGGTGTATTTGAACATTAACAGAAATTCTAAAGCGCTTTGTTCGCTCAATTAGCTACTTATTGACTTGCAGATAGTATCACCAACACACTACAACCGGCTTACAACCCACTAAGCCAGCACGCACAGTGTTTTCACCACCATCAATACTTGGAGAGTCACAGTAACAGCTAATTAAGGAATCACTACTTATGACAAGGGAAAGGCTACTCTAGGAGGAATTACACTATTTGATTAGAGCTAAATCTCGAACCATGCAACTCTACTTCACACCAGCCCGGCCAACCTAAAATCCTTTGCTGTCTCACTGGTCTCCGAGGTTCAGCTACACTGCGATGCGCACAAGCCTGGCAAAGCCCGTCTCATGACAAAGAAACACCCACCAGGAGAAGTGGACCGGGAAGAGACCCAGGACCTGGGCGCTGAGCCACGGGGGCACTTCCCGAGCGCCTCCGCCACCATCGCCCGGGACGCAGGGGCCAGAGGCGGGCTTTGCCTCTCGGGGCGCGCCTGGGGCTTGCGGGGAGCGGATCCTGCTCAGCTCGGCAGAAAGGCAAAGGCCATACGGCGCTGGCACCGCCCGCCGGGCCCGGCAGCCTCCTGGAGCAGGGCTCGGCTCGTGTTTACACGGGCACACCGCCCCACGCGGGGCAGCGCGGCGGGCCGGGCTCAGCCACTGCCCCACAGACAGACCCCAAACTCCCGGGCACCCGCCGAGCTCGGCTGCCCGCCCGCCGGCGCGGCGCGGGGTGTTTTGTCCCCTTTCCCTCCCGTGGGTCGGCGCTGCGGAGGAAGGGGGGTCCCTGGCAGGCCGCGGGCCCCACTCACGCAGGCAGAGCTGGGTGACATAGGCGTAGTAGGACCAGCAGAGGATGCTGGAGATGAACAGCACCGGCACCCAGTAGAGCAGCCGCTGGCAGCGCCGCCTCGCACCGCCCCGGGTCCCCGCCGCCGGCGCCGCCATCTTCCCGCACCGCATGCCAGCCACTAGCCCCGGGCCCTCGCAGCGCAGCAACCCAGCCGAGCCGCCGCAGCCTCCTGCCAGCGCGGGGAGGGCGCGGCGCCTCTGCCTCCCTCCCTGCCGACAGGCTCCTCCAGCAGGCGGCGCCGCGCCGGGGCTGCTCCGCCCCCGCCGCTTCCACAGCCAGTCACGGGCCCGCGCCTGCCCCCGGGGAAGGGCCCGTGCGGAGCCGCCCCACGGAATGAGGCTGGGTCTGGGAGCCCGTAGGGCGCAGCGATGGGGGATCGACCCCCGAGGAAATGGAGTGGGGGCGGGGCAGTTTGCTCCCACCTGCCCCTATAACAGCCCGGGCCGAGGGGGTCCCTGTACCCGTCTGGGCAGAGGGGAGGCGGCGATCAGCTCCCCCCGCCTCAGCCCCTCATTAGGGGCTCGCTCAGGCGGAGGGGACTTGCCAGGGTGGAGGGAGGGAAACCCGGAGCTTGATTTTCGCTTAAAACGATAGGAGGACCCAGCACCTGCCTTGGATACTGACAGGAAAGAGCCATGTGCCGCCTGGCAGCGGGCAAGGAGATTAGGATACGCCGCTGCCTTCAGTTGTAGTGCGGAGTAAAGCCACTGAAACCAACGCAGTTAGCATCAACGTCAAATCGGAGCAACACTGCTAATTCAGGCCAGGTGGGCCTGATACCCCACGTGAACCTGCCAACCTGTGACCCCAGCTTGATCCTATTTGAGCAGTTCTCTTTTCTTGACTTTCATGGAAGCACTGGGCCTGCGCCAGTAGACTGATCCTCCCAGCGCTTATGCACCTGCTTAACTTTAGGCAGCTGAGTAGTTCCATTAAACTCAAATCGCATAAAGTTATACACCTGCAAAAATGTTTTCATGCTCTATGTACAGACATATGGACATAGACCGTATCTTTTTCTCTGTTCTGTATAGTGCTGAGCACATTGTCCGCAGTCAAGACATGAGTCCCTCAATTTCCCTAGCTGTAAAATAGGATAACGATACTAAAACACCTTTGTAAAACGCATTGGAAGTATGGACAAAAGTGCTATCTAAATGCTAAGTATTACTGTAAAGTAACAGTGATACAGTAACTGTAGGCAGCCAGTGATGTCACAATAAATGATGGCTCAAACTTCAGTGACAATGGCAGTCAATTCTACTTTTGACATCACAATGGGTTAGTTGGCAAGAGATGAGAGGATACAGGATGCTGACTCACTTTTCCCCAAACATGGTTTAATGAATGTTCCTCACACAGAAGAAACACTTTCGAAATGGCATAGTAAATCCAGATTATAATTAGGTATGTATGCACAAATTAGTTGTTGAATTAAAGTTCCAAAATTAGAACTGCCAGGAAACACCAAGGAGCATTTCTCCTATCTACTAGAATCTTTGAGTGTGTCAACAATATAGTAGTTATGAAAGAGCTGGTTGATTTAAGTGTGTTTGAATTTTCAAACAGCTCTGGACAAGGTCTCACACAACGGGCTATCAATGAAACTGAAGTCACAGTGTGAGAGGTATAGATTGTCATAGATTGGAAATTGTCCCTCAGATACAAAAAGAGTAAGAGTTTTCAACATTGCAAAAATATAGGGTGTACCACAAGGTTCTATACTAGGGCTGGTATTGTTTAGTTATTAATGATTTGGATAAGGGGATTTTAACCATGAGGTGGAAAATTTACATATCAGACAAAAGTGTTTAGGTTTGTCAAAACTAGGGAGACCAAGGAATTACAAAAGGATGTTATGATGCTGGCAGACCAGGTGCCAGCTCATGTCAAGGCCCCTAGCCCTCAACTGAACTCTGATCAATACATAACTGGAAATCAGTCTGGCTTACCTGTGTATTAGCATTGTTAAAATAAATGTTAAGCTTATAAGAATGTGTTTAGTGTTAAGAATTTATGAAATGCTTGTAGGATGCTGTGTGTAGTAATCTCATTTATAACATCTGTACCCCACCTTGTAAGGTTATATTGAGTAGTTGACTTATAAACCTCTGTAAATTTGTAAATCATCAAACAGGAAAGGAGCATTAATTTACGTAAAATGCTGGCTTCCTACAGAAGATGGTAAATTCTGCCCACCAAGAAGGCCCATTGAAACCAAATGAGCCACTGTGAAACATCAAAGAACAAAGACTTTAATTGCTTCCCCACCACACCCATGAAGAGAATCTGTGCTTGTGGACTCATCCCATCAGTTTGAACACTGGGAGAAGGGAATAAAAATCCCTAACCAGAAGAAAATGGATTTCTACGCTGTTTGGACTCTGTGAAGGCAAGATTTCTAAGCAGAAGCAAGGGATCCCCAATGCTTGGCCTGGGTTAGCCCTAAAGGACTTGTAGAGCTTGCATATTATAGAAGCTTCTACTACCTTTTGAAACCTAAGACTATAACTCATTTGTGTGTGTATGTTTACCTGCTTTAACCTTGTAAATAACTCATTTCTTTTTTGTAGGTAATAAATCTTTAGTTAATTTATTATAGGACTGTCCACAAGCATTGTCTTTGGTATAGGCTCTAAGGTGCAATTGACCTGGGGTAAAGTGACTGGTCCTTTGGGACTGGGAATAACCTGAATATTATTGTGATTTTTGGTGTAAGGGACCATCTATCATAAAGGCAAGCTTACCTGGGTGGCAAGATAGACCAGATTACCCAAGGGGACTGTCTGTGACTCTATGTTAAGACTGTTATACTGCTTGAGGAGTTCACAGTTGACACTTGGTTGGTGAAATTTAAGTATAGAACTCACAACCAGTTTGGGGTTTGTGTCCTGCTTCTTAACAGTCTGCCCTGAGGTTGGTACTCACACTCCTGAGCCACTCCAGACAGCTTGACAGACATAATAAAGCTGGGTGAACAGGTAGCATAATAAATATAGTGTTAATAAGTATTAGATAATACATATTGAAAGGAATAATTTAAATTATGCGTAAATATTCCTGGTTTCTACATTATCTGCAACTACTCAGGAAAAAGACCCACATGTCACAGTGGACAGTTTAGTTAAAACATTTGCTCAATGCACAGTTCAGATGAAAGATAAATCAAAATGTCAGGCCATACAAAGAATGAAATATAAAATGATAAAATAATGATGCCATTATATAAATCCCTGGTTTATTCTCATCTGTAATACTCTGTTCAGATCTAATAATACCATCTTAAAAAAAGGTACTACAGAAACAGAAAAGATACAGACTTGGACTATGAATACTGTTAGTCACTGAAAGACTATCATTGCCACAAGGCATCATTGAAGACAAAAGCTTAGTAAAATAATAATGAAAATGATTAGACATTTATATAGAGAGGAGGTATAGCTCAGTGGTTTAAGCATTAGCCTGCTAAACCCAGGGTTGTGAGTTCAATCCTTGAGGGGACCATTTAGGGATTGGGGGGCAAACATTGGGGATTGGTCCTGCTTTGAGCAGCGGGTTGGACTACATGACCTCCTAAAGTCCCTTCCAACCCTGATATTCTATGTCTAATGAGAACATCCATAGTTACATAACATAGATTTTAAAAGTATGAGGGATAAAATGTTTCCTGCTTCAGGGCATGTGCCAACCATTTACTGACATGAATTAGGAAGAAACAGAAGCAAGTCAGTCCATTATTTGGCTTCTTGCATCTTCCTCCGAAGTATCTGGCACTGTCCACTGTCAGACACAGGGTACTCTCCTTAGATGGATTACTGATCTGATATTCCATTTCCTATTTTGCTATATAATGAGCTGGGAGCTGGAAACGCCAGGCATAACATGGCGAATTAATGTTTGTATAGTACTTTCAGGATTTAAAAAGCGATATAAGTGCTATTATTATGTTTATAAACACTGCATTGTCAGACTAATATTTTAATATTCCAATATCTGATTGTCTCAGCCTTTCACATGCTTTTTCAAGGATTATAGAAAAAGGAAGAAGTATTGTATTGCTTTTTATTTACTTAAAATTATGTGAGTGTTCAAACAGCACCTGCATGCTGGTTTATGTGCTGCAGCAGAACATTTCTGATGGCATCAGAATTTCCCCATCAGCCATTTTACAGCACTGTAGGCTACCTTAGGTGTATGCTGGAAATAAGCATGGCTCAATCGTAATACATGTCAGAGAAATGTTGTAAACATAAAGGCATACATTTGTTTTTGAACTGTTAATGAATCCTTAAAAATCTTTTTGTTATATAATACTTACATGTCTGCATGGTAGGTTGTCAGTGACAGGAGGAAAAATAGATGAAGCGGTACAGAGAATATTTCAGCGTACATCACATATATGCTATGCATATGGCTTTTTCAGTTGCTTTCGTAGAGAACTAGATGCTGTCATTCTGTTAGGGTGAAATTTAGCCCTCGTGTAACTACACTGGCATTAATGAAATTGTACTCACTTACCTGAGGGCTGAACTGACCTTTATATCGTTAGCCAGATTAAAACGAAATAATGATTGAGAACATGGAAAAGAAATTCCATATTCTATGTAAATACAGCCTAATGTGATACTGTCACTCCTGCTGAAATAAATGAAAGTTGGATCAGTCCTTTAGTCATTTATTTCATCTCATTAGTAAGTCCTTCAGCACAGAGACAATGAACCAACTCTTTAGCTGCTGTACATCAATATAGATCCATTAGCTTCAATGGAGGCATTCTAGGTCACAGCAGATGAGGATCTGGGCCAATGTCTTTCTATATGTTTAGAACTCAGTGGGAGCTGGGTATTTGGCACTTTTGAAAGTTATGCCAGTCATTGAGGTTTTTGAATAAGGATTTAGGAGTTTAATGTCCAAGATTTTCAAAAATGATTGCCAAAAGTTAATTTCCTTTTTTAGCAACAGAGCTGGGGAAAATCTAAAATTACCAACCTTTTCTTCTCATTAGTAATAGTTGTTTATTCACAGCAGAAATCACAGTGACAAAAGGAAAATAAAAGGGTGTGTATGAAATGCTGCCCTGAACAAGGCCACCTCTTGTCCACAGTGACATATGGGCTTCAGGATCCGCACGCGTATTAACAGTCATGGGTCCATGTGTATCTTCCCTAGGGCTAGTGGTGCATGACTACCTTGCTAGAAACCTTCTAACTAAACAACCGCTGCAAGGATCTGGGTAACCATTCAGCCTGCTGACAAACATAAGGGCCGACAGGAGTTGAGGATGCCAACTGTCAGGCTGCTAACGACACCATTTACTGCAGCACATGTTCCTCTGTGGTGGGCCATATTGGTGACAGGCCTTCCATATCCTGAAATTGGACAAAATGATTAAAACTTCTCTCATAGCTCCACAATGTTCACAGTGCCACCAACCTCTGTACTACACTGACAACCATTATATGCTAAGGCAGGGATGGGCAAACTTTTTGGCCTGAGAGCCACATCTGGGTGAGGAAATTGCATGCAGGGCCATGAATGGAGGGCTGGGGCAGGGGGTTGGGGTACGGGAGGGAGTGGGGGTATGCGGGGGGAGTGGTGCAGGAAGGGGCTCAGGGCAAGGGGTTGGGGTGCAAGAGGGGTGCAGCAGGGGGCTCAGGGCAGGAGGTTGGGGTGCAGGAGTGTGGCATATGGGGGGGTTGGGGTACAGGAGGGGTGTGGGTGTGGCAGGGGGTTGGGGTGCAGGAGGGTGCAGCAGGGGGTTGGGGTGCAGTAGGGGTATGGCAGGGGGCTCAGGACAGGGGGTTGGGGTGTGGGGTGCAGGAGTGTTTCATTACCTTGAGTGGCTCCGGGGTGGCAGTGGTGTGCAGAGGGGCTAAGGCAGGGTCCCTGCCTGCCCTGGCCCTGCGCCACTCCCGGAAGTGGCCGGCACCACGTCCCTGTGGCCCCTGGGGAAGATGGGGGGCAGAGGGCTCTGCGTGCTGCCCTCACCTGCAGGCACCACTCCTCACAGCTCCCATTGGCCAGGAACAGAGAACCGCGGCCAATGGGAGCTTCGGGGGAGGTACCTGCAGGCGAGGACAGCGTGCGGAGCCCTCTGCCCCCCTCTTCCCCATGGGCCACAGGGACGTGGTGCCAGCCGCTTCCAGGAGTGGCGTGGGGCCAAGGCAGACAGGGTGCCAGCCTTAGCCCCACAGCACCATGGGGGTGGCAATCCCATGGGCCGGATCCAAAGCTCTGACAGGCCGGATCTGGCCTACGGGCCGTAGTTTTCCCATCCCTGTGCTAAGGTTTCATAACACTGGCGGCATCCATTTGGGTTCCGTGCTAGCACCTGGTGCCAGCTCCTAAAATCTGTCCATCTGAAAATGAGCCAATGCATCTGCTATGCCATTATCAACCCGGCACATGCCGGACAGAGAAAAGGATGTTAAAGCTTAAACACTGTAGTACAAATGCCTTTACCAACCTCCTAATCCTGTGTGATCTGGAGGTCTGGCAACTGATAACATACCACTGCCATGTTGTTACACCAGAAACACACCCTTTGATTAGCAAACTCTGCTCCCCAAATGACCACTGCAAGCAAAAGGGGGAAAAAATCCAGAAATGTTATATCCTGCACATCCCTTTTTGTGTCCGGGTAAGGGTCTTTGCTGAGCACATCATCTACCTGGGTAAAATACCCCAAAACAGAAGCTTACTCACCCTGTGCGGTAACTGAAGTTCTTAGAGATGAGAACTATCTATGGGTGCTCCACTGTAGGTGTGGCATCAGCAGTGTCGGACTGCACGTGCACACCTCCTCCCTCTCGCGCTCACAGCAGGATACGTATATATAGCGCTGTGCGGTCTGACTGCCCCCCAGTTCCTCCTCTTGGCAGAGCCCATGTGTCGGCTCCAAAGCAGAAGGGAGGAGGGCAGGTAATGGAGCACCCATAGGACAAACATCACGAAGAACCTCAGTTACTGCACAGAGTGAGTAACCGTCTCTTCTTCAAGTGATGTCCCTATGGGCGCTCCAATGTAGGTGTGGCAGCGCCCCCTGTGCCTGGGACGGGTTTATATCACTGTGTAGTCTGATCACCCCAGTTCCTTCTCTACAGCCTTTGGTCTGGGCCAAAATCCGCAGCAGAGCCTGCTTCTCTTGTTCCCTCAGTAGATAGTGCCTTACCCGTTAGTTGTAGCGTAGTTATATTTTTATTTTTATTTTCAACACTCCTCCCTTTCTTCCTTGAAGACAGCACCTCCCTTCCCCAGTGACGAGGAGGAAGAAGAGGAGGAGGAGGGCTCCATTGCGCCCTCTTATTCGAGGAAAGCTCCAACTACTTATCCTCATTATTCACAATTTACATCTGGACCACAATCTTGGTACGGACCACCATGGATGAAACCACATGCTCCCCTCCCTCCATGATGACCATATTGACACATGGGGAATGAGGATTGGTGGACCAGGCAGAGCATGAGGACCTCAGAGCAAGAGTCTGGGCCCAAGTCTGATGCAGGATGCCGTGAAATTTCTCCATGAGAAAATTTCAACTGAATGTCCTGTTTTTTTCTGGCCCTCGCCATCAAGTCGTGGCAGTGGGAACACTTTTGTGGTATGTGTCCCTCTCCCAGATAGCGAATATACTGCTGGTGGCCATCTGTTACCAGGAAGGTTGCCCCACAAGAGATGCACCTCTTAAACCTGGGAGATCTGGGCATAAGGTTGAGGGACAACAAGGCTTCCCAGGAAGCAGTGAAATGAAAACCTAAGCTCTAGAATAACTGTAAAGGTAAAGTTCAAACATTTTTTTCCCCAACAGATATATATACATCCCACTCACAGTGTTCCCCATGGTCTCTCCAGCCCCACCTCATCCACCCTGTGCTAGGCTTGGAAATCCCTTCCCTCTCTGCTCTAGCATGCCTGCTATGCTTGGCTGTGAGGGGGAGCCACTCCCCACCTGCTATACTTAAAAACCTGAGGCTGGATCCCCTACCCCTTCTCCCATGAACTGTCTACTACTGGAGCTGCTGCTGTGGGTGGGGACTTCCCCCCATCCTTATTGATTTGTTATGGTTCAGAGCTATGCCTGAAATTTGCTCTGCTGCCCCTTCTTGTTATTAAATGCCTGCTTCTCTCTCCGTGGAGTGGAATGGAGGGGGGATTCCTCCCCACTTTTCCTGCTCTCACTTCCCTGCTACCACAGGTTGTCATGAAGTTTGCAGAGCTGAAGTCCTTGCTGCTCTGCCTGGTCCAGGTAAACGAGGGCTTCTCCTGCCTGGCATGTACTTATATAATGTCCCCTCTCTTCTGGTTACTCATGCTGACCAGCTCTGCAGCTGCTGCAAAGTCACTCCACCTCTTTCTACCCCTTAAAGAGGAACAAACCTTCCTCCAGCAACCCAGACAGCAGATCCCCGCTTAATGTGCGGCTCGGTCATTACTCCGATTCCCTAGCAAATACCTGACCACTTTCCTATTACCCTGTCTGACGTGGTCAATCCAAGTTGGCTTGTTTGCTTCATGACAAACCCCTCTTGGGGTCATCTCAGACTATACTAATGAAATCAGGAAAACACTACTTAAACCAGGGGATTCCCATTTTGTGGGGTGGGTCCTATAGGGAAAGGCGAGATCCTGCCTGCTTCTCGGTTCTGTCCCTGTATTTGTTTTCTCTCCTCCCCAATGTGGTACTGCACAACACTGCCTCTTCTACTTTCTGCCAGTAGTGGTAGTGCTGAGTAGAACTAGCAGTGGGGGACAAATGGATGAGTGAGGAAATGGTCAGTAAGGCACGGGGTTGGGGGGAAGTCATCTATTCACATTGTTATGATTGGGAATTCAGCTCAGCCCCGTTCCCACTCCAGCCTCCACACTGACACAGAGAACAATCAAATGGATGGCCAGTGGGGCAGGGTTTACAGGTGGTTAGAATTGTGTGGACTTTACAGTGAAGCCAGTTATCTATAAACTTGTAAAACTGGTTGACGTTGTAGTACTGCATTGTCTGTAGAGCGGAGTGAATAATTACAAAGAATAATTTATTTGGTACATTTATTGTGAGGGATCTCAGAAGCAAGGGGTAATGAATGGAAGATAATGATGAGGAAGTTATGACAAATGGCCATGTTCAAAGTTGGGAAGATTTTACTTTTTGGAAACCTATTTTTCAGATTTAGTAAATATATTCAGTATTATGGCAAAAGTTATATTTTTAACTGCATGAATATGCCTAGCACTTAGATAGAGTCTCAAAATGGAAACAACTCAATCTATTTAGGTTATTGAAGAGAAGGCAAAGAAGTGACTTGATCATGGTAAACAAGTATCTACATGGTGAAAAGATTTCACATTGTAGAGGGCTCTTTAATTTAACAGAGAAAGGCATAACAATATCCATTGGTTGAAAACTGAAGCTAGACAAATTCATACTAGAAATAGGGAATAATTTTATAGGAATGAGTATAATTAACTATTGGAACAGCTTACCTCTCCATCCCTTGGAGTCTTCAAACCAAGACTGCATGTCTTTCTAAAATAGATGATTGATGCAGATATTACTGGCTAAGGTTCTAAGGCCTGTATTATGCAGATCAGACTAGATTATAATAGTCCCTGATGGCGTTAAAAAAAATCTATGAATATGGTGGGGTGGGGGCAAAGTAAAAGTTCCCTGGAAGTTCTTCTGTAGCCAGCTTTCTGCCCTGAAGCTTCAACCTCTCTTCCATGTAGAGATGTGTCTGACCATTCCCATTTGACTTAATTCAGCATCCAAGTTAGTTATTTTCTATTTCTGGTCAGGTAAGTGAGGCACAGTACGTGACCAAGCAGCAGAGGAGGTTTATGGGAGAGGAAACATTTGTGTCTCCTGAATACAGGACTGAAGTGAGCTGGATGAAGTTCATCATTTGCAGCCAGAAACCATAGTCTTGAAACAAAGCACACACAATGTAACTATCTGTTGTAGGGCTAAGAGGATGAAAGTAGATCACATCACAACATACTTTTATCAACCAAATTTAGCCTCCTCAAAAAAAAAATATTAAGTTAGTTTGACAGAATCTATTTTTCATAAACACACGTTGACTGACATTAATTATATTACCCTCTTTTAATTCGTTATTAATCAACGCTGTATCAGTCACTCCATTATCTTACCTGTGATCAAAGTCAGACTGGCAGGCCTATACTTACCTGGGTCATTCCATTACTCATTTTAAATACTGGTACAACACTGGCTCTCTTCCAGTCTTCTGAAACTTCCCCAGTGTACCAAGAGTGATTGAAAAGTCAACATTAACAGGTCAGCAAGCTCCTCAACCCAAACCTTGCCCTCTATTGGTGCCTCCACATTATTTAGTTGCAGCATATACATTTTCCAGGCTGCTAGCCAATTGGGGACAGTCTATCTGCAATGATTTCTTTAGCGAAGCATATCACCTCTGCTCCCTATCCAGAGGGTGCACCCCACCAAATGGCATCTCTCACTGTCCTGCTTTGCTTCACCTACATGCCCTTGAACCTTTGCCCTCTCTGTGCAGAAGTCTGTGGCAGGACAGCATATACATCTTGTGACATTGTATACCTTGGGGGAGCATACTGTAACCCCCATATTCCTCATTTTCATATAATTGTGATCTTACATATAAAGCATGCCTTGTAAGGTATCAAGGAAAAGGTTATGATCTGCTGAATGTCATTTCTCTATCCATATATGAGTATCATTAATGCACATGAAGTTATGAGAACCGTGTTGTATGGTGGTCATTAAAACACACTGTAAGTTGGGAATCAGCCCGGTATTAGCTCCCCAGAGCCAACAACAAGGAAAGTAACCAACGTCCGGGTGGGGTGTCAAACAACCCATCAACACCCATTGTCCAGCAAGGGAGCTGCAATGCAATGACTCACCTACATGAGGCCACACCAGGGGAATTGCTCAACCTGGCTGGGTGACTCAGCAATGCCCACCAGACATGCCTGGACTTGTGCTCCCCAAGCACATGGACTGAGGGTATAAAACAGAGTGGACACATACTGCGGCCTTCTCCTGCTGCTGCCTATGTTGCAAGCAACCAAGACCCTGAGAAGAAGACAAGACTCCAACACAGGAGACTGGCCCAGGTTTAAGGAATAAACCTGTATATTAAGGACTACAATAGCCAGTGGGGTGAGAAAAACTGCTTAGCCTAGTTGCTTTCCAGTCTAATAGGGTTGAGAATTTAGACTGCGTGCTTATATTTTATTTCTTTTGGTAACTAACTGACTTTTTGCCTATCACTTTTAGACTTTAGGAATTAAAGAGTAGTCTTTAATTAAAGATTATGTCATGTGATGAAACCTTCAGGAATATCTCCAACCCAAACTGGCAACCCTAGCCCTAGGGATAATGGCACCATGGGTGAGCTTGTATTTTGGTGCTCTCCCATCACCCCTGGCCCCCACAGGCTCCACCCTGCCACCACCTCTGGGCCCCGCTGCCTCCCCACCGTGCTTAATTTGTATTGAAAGAGGTGCCAGAGCTCAGTCCCAGCACAAATTAAGCACTGGCAGGGCGGCCTGATAGCGGCAGCCACTGGCCAGGCCTCCAGTTCAGAAGGCAGCACCACAGCCAGCAGCAGCGCAGAAGTAAGGGTGGCATGGTATATGGCCACCCTTACTTCTGCGCTGCTGCAGTGGCTCGTGGTGCCTGGCACTCTGCCTGAGGCTCAAGGTGTGCTTTGAGCTGTCACATGGGGGCTGCATCTTGCCAGTGCCTATGGCCCTCCTGCAGCTCTCTGGCCACTCTTGGTTCACCAGGGGTGCCATTTCAGATTTTGGCGGGGTGGGGCAACTTTAACCATTATTCTAAGGGCTACTTAGGCACCTGAAAACTCTAGGGTTATTTTTGTAGATAACGTAGGAATTAAGTGACAGGAGCACTGTATCTAATTCCTATATAAAGAAAGAAAGAACACATACAAACTCCAGTTAAAGCCATATTTTAAATTTATATGTAAATTTAGAACAATTAAGAGGTAATACAGCAAGATACTCCCAATCTCAAGCCTTCAAATATCAATTCTGGAGCTTTAACACAGATATCAGAAACACAAGTTTGATACTTTGTAAACTATCTTTAGTAGAGATAAATAAAAATAAATAAAATCTGCTTAAAATCTGTTTACTTCCTCTAACAGCCAAATTCTAGGTCACTGCCATTATCTACTCTATTGTAGTTAATTGATTTTCACTCCACTAAAAATGTATTTACTTAATTTTAACATATGTGTGCCAGGTGGCAGCACCAAGCAGGTCTCTGTGACCCCAACCTGTCACAATGTGATTAAGGTTTATTTCTCTTTTATTAAGAACGGGGATTTATTTTTCTAATTATTTTGGCATTTATGTTTACCAATCACCATCATGTACGTGCGTCACTAACATTTGACTCTATCATTGCTATCTGTATCATACTTGGAACTGCATTTTATTTTCATAAGAATTTTAAGTTATTTTACAGATATACCTAAAAATACAATTTGAAAATAAGCGATCTTCATCTGCATACTATCTAAAATTATGTGTTTAGCTAATGTTTTTTAAACTGGCATTGCTAAGATGAGTACAAGCTAAATTTACATTCTAGAAGGATACTATTATTTGATTGCACCATTTTAAATAATGAATGGCAAAGCACAATATGGTAATAAAAGTAACAATAACACTGCTCTACAGCCAAAATGCTTCTGAAATAAATGTAGTCAAACTTTACTAATTCTGGGTCACTGAGAACGAAAATGATGCTTAAAATTGTTGATTGGCTCTAGTTTTCAAGACATGCTATTGGGTCAGTAAATACGACCCTTGACTTGGGAATGGCGGAGGATAAGTGAGTTATAAAGGGAAGGGATCTCAGTTTAAACCAGAAATGACTAAAATACATCTTTGACTGGATCTATGAATAAATCGGTGACTGGGTTTGGACAGTACTTGCTTTTTAGGCAAAACAATGAATGATGCAATCTGAAGCTGGTATTGCGTCATACATGATATGAATTGCATCATGTTATTCCTAGAAGTCATGGATGATGCAATCATAACGAAGCTTACATCACTCTGCTGAACAAATTGCCCTATATCAGCTCTAGAAATCATACAGTGTCGTGCTCTCTTATTTGTCAGTGTTTGATTTTGCAAAGGGACACATTTCTGTTTAGCCAAAGTGAGCAGAGATGCCTCGTACTTGTGTGAACAGTGCAGATAACTTCTGCTATGTTTGTTTTGCATCCCAAAAGCGCAGTATAACCACTATGGTTAAGAAAGCCTATCACCTTTCTTTTGGCTGCAAAATTGGAGATCAGGACAAGAGGTGGGCCCCACACATATGCTGCAACACTTGTGCAACAAATCTTCGCCAGTGGTTGAACAGGAAAAGGAAATCTATGCCTTTTGCAGTGCCAATGATTTGGAGAGAGCCAACAGATCATACCAGCAATTGTTACTTCTGCATGGTGCCTCCAGTTGGGAAAGGTGTGTCAAAGAAGAAAAAGTGGACTGTGCATTATCCAAACATTCCATCAGCTATACGCCCAGTACCCCACGGAGAAGGACTGCCGCTTCCTGATGCACCAGAATCATTCTCACTTGAGTCAGACGAGGAAGAGGATGAAACTTCTGGTCCTGAACCATCAATGTCACAGGACCCACATTTTCTCCCATCCTCCTCCTCTGAACCACACCTCATAACACAAGGTGAACTGAATGACCTTGTCAGGGATTTGGAGCTACCCAAGAGTAAGGCAGAGCTTTTGGGCTCCAGACTACAGCAGTGGAATCTCCTGGCAGGTGATGGTAGGGTTTCCATGTTTCGTGACCGTCAAAAGGATCTTGTCCCATTCTTCTTCATGGAAGGTGATCTTGTAGCCTGCAACAACATCGATGGTGTGATGGCAGCCCTCAACATCGTTCACGATCCAGATGAGTGGAGACTGTTCATTGATTCATCGAAGACGAGTCTTAAAGCTGTTTTACTGCATAATGGCAATGTTTTGCCATCAATTCCAGTTGGTCATGCAGTCCATAGGAAGGAAACCTATGACAACATGAAACAACTTTTGAGGTGCATAAACTATGACCAACATCAGTGGCAGCTTTGTGACGATTTGAAGGTTGTTGCTCTCTTGTTTGGTCTGCAGACTGGATACACAAAGTACTGCTGTTTTCTCTGCGAATGGGATAGTCGTGCAAGAGATTCCCACTACATCAAGAAAGATTGGCCACTCCGACAGTCATTGAAGCCTGGGAGGAAAAGTGTTCAGCATCCACCACTTGTTGAATCAAGGAAGATTTTGTTACCACCCTTACACATCAAGCTGGGTCTGATGAAGAACTTTGTCAAGGCCATTGACAAAACACAAGCAGCTTTCAAGTACCTCCGTGGAAAATTTCCAAGGTTAAGTGAAGCTAAGATAAAGGAAGGTGTCTTTGTTGGTCCTGAGATTCGTGAACTTCTTCGAGATGATGCATTTGACCATGCACTGCGTGGCAAGGCAAAAAAGGCATGGAAAGCCTTCCAGCTAGTGGCAATAAATTTTCTCGGAAACAACAAGGCAGACAACTACAGGTTGTTGGTGGAAAACCTCCTCAAGGCATACAAAAGCCTTGGTTGCAACATGTCACTAAAGATACATTTTTTGCACTCTCATCTAGATTTTTTTCCACCGAACTGCGGAGCAGTGAGCGACGAGGACGGCGAGCGATTTCACCAGGACATTGCAACAATGGAGAAACACTATCAGGGCAAATGGAGCCCATCAATGCTTGCAGACTATTGCTGGACAGTGACAAGAGATGCTCCATTTAATGAATACAAGAGACAAGCCAAGAAGCGCCGAGTAGACACTGAATAGGACTAAACTATGTACATAATAGTTTTTTGCCTTTTGTTTCATAATAAATTTTATTTATATAACCCCTTTGCTGATTTTTAAAGTGTTACATAAACAGGACAGGTGAAATAGTATCATGTAAAGCAACCATAAACACATGAAAAGACCTAGGTTTACAATTTATGATTAAAACTCTACTATCTACACAATATACATAGACATAAAATGTAAAAACTTAAATATCTTAGAAACAGTAGCCAATCAGTTGTTTTAATTGTCATATTTGAATTCAGCACATCAAAATACATACTAAATAGCACATTTTATCTCTGAAGCAGACGACTTCTCAAAAATTGTAGACCAGTGTAATTACTCCAGCCAGGACAAGTTAAGCATTTTAGAACTCACAACTCAAATAATTAAATTTAAGCATAAGAGAGAAATAAAATTATGAAATGCACAGACCAGTCAAAAAACTAAAATAACAGCACTGTAATCCTTAAAGAACATAGAAAGAATAAAATTATAGAAGCGACAAAGGGTCCTGTGGCACCTTATAGACTAACAGAGGTATTGCAGCATAAGCTTTCGTGGGTGAATACCCACTTCATCGGATGCAAGCAGTGGAAATGTCCAGGGGCAGATAAGTGGGTATTCACCCACGAAAGCTTATGCTCCAATACCTCTGTTAGTCTATAAGGTGCCACAGGACCCTTTGTCGCTTCTACAGATCCAGACTAACACGGCTACCCCTCTGATAATAAAATTATAGAGAATATATGTGCATTGCACATTTCAACATGCAGTACCAAGAAGTAATAAGAACAACAACAATAATACAAGTGGGTTTTGGGGGAGAGAGTGTGTGTATTGGGGGATTGAGAGAGAGACAAAGAGACTGTGTGTGTGTGTGTGTGTGTGTGTGTGTGTGTGTGTGTGTGTGTGTGTGTGTGTGTGTGTGTGTGTGTGTGTGAGAGAGAGAGAGAGAGAGAGAGAGAGAGAGACAGAGAGAGTGTGTGTGTTGGGGGAGTATGAGACACAGTGTGTGTATCTTGGGGGAGTGTGAGAGACAGCGCGCTGTCACTTTAAGCACAGCACTCACTAGTCTTAAGGCTTGTTCAGACAGCAGCCCCCGTCAGCAGCTCCCACTCCTGACTCAGAAGCAGCAGTACAGACTACCCCCACCCCAGCTCAGAGGAGACCGGGTACACAGGTGGGGGGAAGGGGACACCACAACATCAGCCTCCCATTGCCCTGCTCCGCACAGCAGACTCCTGGGAACAGCTTGGCCAGGGGCTGCTCCAAGGTGGGGGCAGATGGTAGCAGAGCCAAGCAACAGAGGGAGGAGAGGCACACCTGCTCTGGAGGCCCCCCCCCCCTTAGAACGGCACCCTGGGCAGTCGCCTAATCCGCCCACCCCTAAAGCCAGCCCTGAATTTGATTAATCTGCACTGCAACAAAGGAAATTAGTTTGTTTCAAGTGCGTTTATTTTGAGATAAACAAAAATATGACAAGCATATTTTTTCATATTAGTGTACTGTTACATAAATTATTGTTATTGTACTAATAAACAAAAGCAGAAAGCATAGTCTTATTGACTAATCTGGCAGTAATATATTCTATTTTATGCCAGTCTACTGTACTTTGGCACCATATAGAAAAAAATACAAATTGGAAAAATGATACCAAGATTTTACATACATTGTGATTGGTCCTGCAATTGATTGCACATCAAAAAAGCAGTACATCATCAGGGCCTATCAGCATTAGTCCAAATCTCTTTGATTTCCAAATCTCTTTGATTTTCTAGTTGTCAGTTGTAAGAGGAGAGTGCAGTAGGGACTGCATGAGTATTTGTCATGGAAATGCTGTCTACTGTAGAATATTTCTGACATTTTTCTAGCTAGTATTTTCTTATTATATGATTTTTACCAAAAGCCAGATAAGCCATGCCAAAAGAAAACATTCCAACATTGATTTTTCTGAAATTCTTAAAGTGGAATTTCTCAAAAAAAAATTTTTTTAAGTCAATTTAAAAAATGAATACAATCTTTGTAAATTGATTAGTCCTGGAACTTAAGCTTATTAACACAGAAGCAAAACATATTCTTTTCTATTCATGCATTTAAAGATACTATATGGTCTTTGAGTGACAGCTACATTCTACATGATGAAAGAATAAAACTCTTTGTTGTGTTTGTGATAACAATGAAAGATTAAAAACAATATGTTGAGTCTAATAGTTGATTTAGGACTGAATTGCAACACTAAACTAAACCTTTTTTTTTACAACTGATAACAATGTAAATAGATTAATATTAGATTTCATGCACAGATTGCTTTTATGTAAATATTGATTAATTTAATATTCAATAAATTTTCTTAAGAGTGACATTAAAATCGTGTGTGTTAAAGTGAGTTAGTATTTGGTGTTTTATTTACTTTATGCTATCAGCCTTGTAAAAGCAGTGCAAAACTTTTAAATGCAATTGCTACATTGAGGCGAACCTGCCCCGCGACACATAGCCAAACAAAAAAGATTGAGGATATGTAAAAACAAGCAGAATTGTGCTCCATTAATCATGACTTTTTCGGGCCTAATTCAACAACAACAAAACAACAAAATCATTCTTCACAACATAGAAATCTACAGACTTGAGGCCAGGGAGGCTACAGATTGCTTGCATAACCCATAGCTGTATTAAAGCCTTATTATTTAATTCTAGAATTTGATTCAGGCAGAATTACAAAGTCTCGTGGTGTTTACATTTGTCATTGTAACATTTTGTAACTGGCTGTAGCTCTTTGCTACTGCCTGCATTCTTTTTAATTTTTTTAAAGCCACACCCCGGGGGCAATATTTGTTCAGTACTGCATGCCAGTCTAGCAGAACTGGATAGGATTAATTTCTGCCCCATACTATGCCCAACTTATGTAAAGTGCATTATTAACAAGTAATACATAACTAAGCTGAAATCTGTACTCTGGTGAAAAAGTTACAGAAACACAATGCTATATATTAAGTAGCATTGTATTACCTCACATGATAAAAATATTAGATAATACTTTGACATTTTATTTTCATTATATTGTACACAATTAGACATCTTAAAATCAGGAGATTTTATTAAACTGAATCATTAAGATTATAATAGTAAGACTTACAGCTGTTGGACATCAGTACCTCTTAATTAACAGCAATCAATAATTCACATTATCCTATATCACAACTGCTACTTATAATTGTTTTTAAATGACAGCTTTGTTGGCTCATAAGTACTTACAACCTGTACATTCCACACTTATGCAATTGTTGTGCTACAAAATGCATTCTCATCCCTGTTTTATCACAAACTTCATATAATATTCATTTTCTAAAAACAAATTCACATACCCACCACATGGAAATAATTTTTCACCACTGACAAAAGGCATATTCACCAGAATGAAAAAAAATGTCTTTAAATGAAAGGCACATCTCAAAATAAATACAAACAACAAATTTCTTTAAATACACATTCTTTAAGATACACTTTTATAGGCCAGACGACAGTGTAAATTAATCCTTAAAACAAAACACATACTGAAAAAGGGGTTGAAAAAAATCCATGAATAGATCAGCAAATCAAATGGAAAAACCCAATGGTGATTCAGTGCATAGTGCTGCAAGTGAAAGCTACATAGTTTACCTGTGTTAGGCCGTTTTTCACACACAATATCTAGGAAAAATAGGAGCAACCAAATGCTGAAGTTTTTTCTTTCCTTCAGTTTTTTATCCTAGCATATCTCGACTCCGAAATTGCTTCAAAAGCTCTCTTAAATGTTTGCTTGTTACAGTTGTCACACAAACATAGTAATCCTTCAAACCATGTTTTGGGGTCTCCTGTTAAAAATGAACAAGTATAGAATTAGAAACAGATACTGTGCATTAAATTCCTTGATACTAGATTATATTTTACAGGTGTTCATACAAACTAGGTAAATTTTTCATTAGTACAACCAGGAGGTGCTAAATCCTCAGATTAGGGAGAGAAGACAGGCGAAGTAATATCTTTTATTGGATAAACTTCTGTTGAGAGAAACAAGCTTTCAAGCTTACACAGAGCTCTTCTTCGGGTCTGACATGTAGATCCTTGCACATGAACATGGTTGTGGATCTGTTTGAAGGTAAGTAAGCAGTTTCTAGAACTGCATCTCCACCGCCAAGCACATGGTTAGTATTCACCCAATAACTTAGTCTATATTGGTAGCTAAATGAAAACATATCCTTTTGTTCAGAAGTCTCCCACTTCTAAGATAATTTCTTCATTTTCATAGCTGTATCAAAAGGTTCACATTTTTACACAATAAAATAAAAATACCAAAGTGTCTTGGTGCTTGTGGAAGACTCATGATAGTGGCTATAGCCAAGTATAAAATGAAGGCAGATGATACACAAACTTCCTTGATCTGTTATGTCAATGCTGAACTATGAGATTTCTGTTATTTCAATCCTGGGCCATTCAATGAAAAATTACTATTCTGCTGAATCATACCACAGTCCTGTGACATTGACAAATACCCAGTAGAGAGTAGGCTGAATAGAGAGCAATGATGGTCTAGTGGCTAGGGCTCTAAGAGGGGGCCCAGAAGCCTTGGGTTCAATTCCCTACCCTGCAAGACTTCCTGTGCGACCTCTGACACATCACTGAGTCTGTTACTTAGTTCCCTGGTCACACACATCTTGTGTAATGTATTTACATACGTTGAAGAGATCAGATACTACAGGGGCAAGGTAACCATAGATTCATCTTTACTTTTAAATGTATAAGGTAGATTCATCAGTTGTTCATGGGCATAAACTCAATATTTTAAAAAATACACTAATAAACCCCACTACTCTAGCCATTTATCTATGTGTTTCTAATGTGCCAGCTCTGCTGTAGCTAGTCTCAGTATATCAAATTAGGAGAATTTTTGCCTCTAAAAACCACACTCTCCAATGTTTTCACCCTTTTCTAAGTGAGTGTATAGTCTTGGGGTTTTTTTAGACTTTTTAACATACTCACACTATGTATTTAAATGCACAACCCAATTTGCCCCTTTGTAAAATGTCTGCAAAGAAAAATGGGTCTTGTATTGTATTTTAAGGGCCCTCAATTGAGAATGTCCAAGATGAAAAATTGCCTGATCTAGTTTGATGGCCTGCAATCCAGCACATTTAGATGAGGAAAAGCTTCATACATGGACTTTGAAGGTTCCTAGCATAGCCTTTCCAAATCTAATTTGACGTAAATGTAGCTACCATCACAAATAAGCCGCTGCTGCCACTGCACACCAGTGGTGGCAGCATGTCAGGTATGTATAGTTACACTTCACAGTGAAAAGTGAGCTGCGGGAAAGACTCTGGCAGCAGGGAAAGGTTCCGGCAGCTGATACTTGTATTAGGAGTCATAATGTCAATACGCTTTATAGAAGAAATGGGAGATGCTAGCTCTTCTGTTACGTGGTTGGGAACACAGTCCATAGTTAGCAGTCAAATAACAAATATCCCAGTGTAACAAACACTGACTGAAGTATAGTACATTTTGGAGAGTAAGATTCTTCCTTGCAGAGCTTAAAACTAGACTTTCTTCAGCTATGAATCCAATATGATCTAAAATTTTCCTTAAAATTCTGAGTGAAAAATAGTTGGGAGAATTAAACAATAAACCAAACTGTGTCATTACTATATTCAATCTTTTTATCCAATATAATCCATGTACTTTACAAGACTATTGTTCACACAACACTAAAACTGGATTTGTAATCCCAGTTTTCTGCACAATCAATAAAGAGAAGTCATTGCTCACCTTGCACTTTGCCTGTCTCAGAGAAAAGATCTAGCAACCATGTTTCCGAGACAGTTATCTGGTTTTCCTAATATTGCTTGTTATGATGGACAAGTTTAAGTGTATAAAAAGATAGCTTTTTATTACGAGAATTATACATTGGGAATGCACAGAAATTAAAGGTTTTACAAACATTTACCACAGACAAATCTAAATCTAGTTTGTATAAAACATTTATATTAGATAAGAAACTGAATAAGAAAACATAACTAGAAATTAGCTTTTAGAATTCATACTTATAATATCAATCTTCCATTGTCTTTTCTTAACAGTTTCTTGTCCCCTTTCCTCCTCAACCAAGTGAACTCCTACTGATGCTAATTCACGTGCTATGCCTTGCAGGGACAGCCACAGAGAGAGAGACAAGATCTGCAAGACTATTGTCAACTGTTTGAACCAGGCAAAGTTTGGATCTTGCTCCCCAAAGACAGATTTCATTATTTATTATAAGGGTAGCAGGCTTCATGCTGTGAAGCAAATGTCATAAGTGCAATTTAGAGATACATAACACATAGCAGAATGTGCTTCTCTTTCTTTTTGGGTACAGATTCCAAGTGTGGTATAATCAGTGATAAGCATGCCAAATATTTTAATCTCTTTTATCACTGATCTAAGTCTACCATACAAATCATATCAAAGTATAGACTAGAGTCTTTACATTTATATTTGGAACAAAGTAAAATTGAGAGTTATCATATCATAAGCATCTAACCTTGGGTGATATATGTGGCAGATTTTTATATTTCAGATATACTATGTGTTCCTTTGTATATGAGGTTGATGTTTAAATTAATTAGTTTTCTGAAATAAATGTTTAGTTTCACACTTGTTAATGGTTCTGCCTTTATTCTTTTTTCAATTATTCTGTAGTTTAGTTTTGCAATGACTTTTTAAAAGGGTATATAAACTCACTTTTCTTTCATAATATGTATAGTGTGAACAGTGCAGGTTCTATTGTCCAAGACAACTCTCAGAGCAGCAGGCTCAAAATCATATCACTTATGTTTTTAATGAATAAAGTTGGCCAAAGCTTGCTTCAATTTCAGCTCACCAATCTTCATAACATAGATTAGTATTATAAATGAATGTAATATCTTTTATCCAAAAGGAACTAAAATTACCTCACAAAGTACATATGGTACGGTTCATACAACACTACTGAGATGCAACTGCCACTAGGATGGAGGGCATTAACCAACTGGTGCACATTAAGGGAAGGGAGAATTTTAGCTACAGCAAAGAGGGTTAAAACAGCAACTCTTGCAAGAAGCTCCAAGAGAATGTCCAGGTACATCTGACAGGACTTCAGTTTTTCAGTCTCACCTGAAAGAGTCTAGACGTAGATAAACTGAATACCATGCAGTGTACTATGTTATAAGGATGAATTAACTCTGCCTGGATTTAAACCTCTGGTTTCAGGAAGTATGGGCACTTAAACTTGATGCTTAGAGCACAAAGCCTCTCATGTCTCAACAGAATTTTACTAGGTTTAATATTAATGTTTTGGGGTTCTTTTGAATGATAACATTTTGTTCCAATTTGGTAAATACTTACTACTGAAACTCACTAAAAAGGCACAGTAAATGTACAGCACTTTACCAATCTATTTAAGACCTGATACCTGCCCTGAAGTTACAATCTAAAGTATAAAAGGACAAACAACGGTATGTCAAGGCATATAACAGTACAGGAAAAGGAGGATGTGTAAGGATTATTGGGGAAGAGAAAACAAAGTACTCTTGGAAGAAACTGCAGGATTGGGGTTTTAGTTAACAAGAGATTGAATAAGGTAGGAACGAAGGAAAGAAAGATAATGCTCAGGTTACCAAACTGGGAATCAAAAGAGTGAGCCTTAGAGGTGATGTGAAGATAAAATTAATCTAAAATAATTCTTACCTTGTGTGACTAACCAGTTAGATTATTAAATTGAAAGAATTTTAAAAATCACTTTGTTTTTACCACTTCACCTGTCATTTACACTTCACTTATGCAGTGAAACTAGAGTTTTGCCTGTTTAGAATGAGTTACTTTCCAGTTCTGAGGCACTAACACAATACTGCAGTATTTGGGTTGGACCCACACATAGGATTTTTAAATTACAAAGTGTAATTAAAATTTAGTTTTCTTTTTTGGAAAATAAAGTCCTATTGATTCTAAGTTTCATATGTGACAGTGGGATATGTCTGAGTCACATTTTGAGCTCTATCTTGTGTGTGTGTGGAAATATTGGATACGGACAGCACAAGCCTGCACTTATCCAAAGATAACCTATTGTACTACACTCCTGAGAGCTGCCCTGCCTAGCAAAGGTGTTTGATACCTTGCTGATGGACTAACACTAAGGGTACATTGACACAGCAGTTGGGAGATGTAATTCTCAGCTCAGGTAGACTTGCATGCAGTAGCTCTGCTTGAACTAGCATACTAAAATTAGCAATATAGCTGCTGCTACACGGGTGTTGGCTTAGACTAGCTGCTCGAGTACAATCCCACCTGAGTCCCTGGGTACATACGCAGGCAGCTAGCCCAAGCTGCTGCCCATGCTGCCATGGGCACACTGCTATTTTTAAGCACTAGTTCAAGCAGAGCTAGTGCATGTACATCTGCCCAAGCTGCTATATAGATGTTCCCCTTAAGAGCCACTAAAATCCAAATCTGGGGCCAACAACTTTGTTTGCAACAATGGGCTTTCTACACAAGGTTGTGAAGGGGAAAAGGGGCAAGCATGACTGGTGAGCATGTAGCTTCTCAGTCTGAGTATATGGCTAACAGACAGTGGCCTCATTCTGCTCTGTGCAGGGAATGATAATTGTCACAAGTAAAAACAACTTGAAGGAGAGAGGACAGGAGGAACTCTGCGCAGCCTGAAACACTGACAAACCTTACACTCACAGGAAGGGTGAGATCAGCCTAGGGGAAGGTGCTTCTCAAGGGGTTTTGTGGTTTTCAAAGATCTGTAACTCTTAAGTGCTTTAAGTGTAAGTAATTATGGTTAAGAAATTTTATTGCTAAGCACGTGTTCCTTGCTTTCCTGATATGTTGTCCCCAAGAGGGTTAAACTAGAACCTGAGAGCTTAGGTGGAGCTCTACGGCAGTGTGTGTAAACACCTGGGGATGGAGAGTGGGGCGCTTGGGAGGCCTCAGACCCTGATTTCAGAGTCTATGGCAGCTGGATGGCAGCATCCCCTGTTCCAAGGAAGGACATAAGACAGGCGGTCTGAGTCTGGCCTACGGTTCCAGAGCTAAAACAGTTACTACACTCTAGCCAGACCCAGTTGGTTTGGAAGCACATGGGACCCAGTGATTGTTTCCACTTGCAACAGATTAGTGATTGTACAATGGCATGTAGGGCCAGATTCTAATAGGCCCCTTTCCCCCCCTCCGTTCAGAAACTATGTTTGGGACCTAAACTAGTTGTTAATCCCCCCATGAGTATCTACTATACAATATATAATTATTATGGACAGAAAGGAAAAAAAAATTGGCATTTATAACCTAAATCACAAAAAAGCATCAACACATGCTTTCTACGGAAAGAGTTCAAGTAGCAATGTTAGAAATACACCAAGCTATTAAAAATACGTACATTTTCAAACTGAAGTGGAATTAAGTTAAATAATGATTTCTCAGTGGGAGGAGGGAACATCTACCTTTATTATACAAGTCTTTACTACCATATATATCATACAGAGTTATCTGAAGCATGAATAAAACTAGTTACAGAACAGACAGAAAATACCAACAGAAACTCACAAAATCTGTGCTGTGGGAGAGGGAGAAGAAGTGTTTTCTTGAATACAGTACAAACAAAGCAATAAGCCAACAAAACAATGATAGCCTGAGATAGAATTCTATGACCTTGTAAAATACTATGATGATCACATTCTGATAATCTATTTCTTAATTCTGTAATGGGAAAACAGAACTGTGGCAGTTTAACATGCAGCCATTCCCATCAGCATGCTGGCACACTTAGAAAGATTAAGCAGCTAACACATACCGTAATTTATCGGCTATAGAGTTCCTTCTTCACGCAGGCTTTGAAAGTGGTATACCTCTGTACAGTTTTGTATCCCTGTGGAGCAGAAGATGGAGAAGTGTGCAGATGCAGACAACACGTGAAGGCAGCCAGAGGTAAGCATAAGACAACAGTGGCATGAAAATACAAAAGAATGCGGGGATTAAATGACAGATAGCTAGAAGTTAGTCATAGTATATAGTCAACTATAGGTAAAATGTTTTTATCATTCAGTATTTATATTTCAAATGAATTGTAACTGAAAATAAAATTTATAAAGGAGAGGGAAATGGTTTAGCATTACAGTTTTAAACATAAAATATATGAAAATCATTATCTTCAATCAAACAAAAAACAAGGAAAACAGTTTTCATTGTTATGCCTTCCTACTATATAATATTTGTACAAGCTTTTAACAAAAAACCTATGGCAATATTCTGACTGACCACTGGGTGGCAGTTAAATACATCAGATCATCTCAAAAACTGTTTTCAAATTAAACCCTCTCAGGTTAACAGTTAACTTTTAATGTCAAGTCCCATACTTGAAAGAGAGATATAAATTCTGTTATATAATATAAATATATATATAGATAGATAGATATAAATTCTGTTATATAATATAAAACCTATTAGACATTCAACTGTTTTATGTCTATGCTAGTTTCTTAAATATTCTATTTATGAAGGCAGGTACTGGAAATTTAGTTTTCATAATGTTTTACTTGTTATAGACATCTCATTTATAGTGTTAAGTAATCTAGTTAGACAAGTAGACAGTGTAAGACAATGGAAGAGAAAATTACTGTGTATACTTGTTAATTTTGTATAAAGATTAGTATCTCTCCAACCCCAAGTACTCCTGTCCTTTAGCTGATATTCAAGTGAATGATCCCATATATAGAGCAAAACCTACAGTCCTGGCAGTATCTTTTTAGAATTCCAGTTTCACTTAGCCTTGTGCTTTATTAAGTGCACTTGCTTTATTCAGGCTTAATGTGACCACAGAACACTTTGTGCTAAAATACTTACTATTAATTGTAATAACCATAAACGTCTTTCAGGCAAAACATCCTCAATAAAATAGAATTTTTAAACAATCTCAATTATTAGGAAATATTGCTTTAACAACTAATTAAAAGAACAGAATATTTTTCCTTTCAAGGCAACACTCAAAGTGAAGAGGATTTTTTACTCTTATTAATCATCATTACTATGTCAAAACAGTCACATGACATGTCAATTCAAAAGGTACAATTGCAGGGTCTTTCTAAAATGTAGCAAATTGAAGCTTACTTGGTCATTATGAGAACCTACAGTAAAAATGGCAGGGTTTTATAACTAACACGAGAAGCTAGCATACAGGAGGGTCTCTGATTGAAGGGAATAATCTATAATTGCAAGAACTACTTGTTTACATTATACAGAAAAGAAATGCCATCTAGAAAAGTCACACTCCAAACAGATGCCTGCTGTTATTTAATTTCTATTACTCTTTCTTACTAGATATTTTTAGCTAATAACAAAGACTGACGTGACTTATGTGGGTGTATGGATTATGGCATTTCACATTAAAATATTAAAACTCTGCATCTGGACTTTATAAATTGAAATTTGACCTTCATAAAGTTTGACCAGCCAAATACTTCTCTGCAGATATAAAATATTGTATCAGCAGAAGCTATTAGTCTTATTTTATCCATAAAAGCTAACAAACAGAATGTTGGTAACCAATTGGAAAGGGATCCACAATATGACAGAAAATATCATAACGCCACTATATAAATCCATGTTATGCCCACACCTTGAATACTGGTTGCAGTTCTGGTCGCCCCATCTCAAAAAAAGTATATTGGAATTGGAAAAAGTACAGGGAAGAGCAACTAAAATGATTAGGGGTATGGAACAACTTCCATATGCGGAGAGAAAAAAAAGTCTGGGATTGTTCAGTTTAGAAAAGAGATGACTAAGGAGGAATGTGATAGAGGTCTATAAAATCATGAAGTGTATGGAGAAAGTGAATAGGGAAGTGTTATTTACCCCTTCACATAACACAAGAACCAAGGGAGGTCACCCAATTAAATGAATAGGCAGCAGGTTTAAAACCAACACAAGGAAGTACTTCTTCACACAATGCACAGTCAAACTGTCAAACTCATTTCCAGGAGATTATGTAAAAGACAGAAGTATAACTGGATTCAAAAAAAGAATTACATATGTTCATGGAGGATAGGTCCATCAGTGGCTCTTAGCCAAGCTGTTCACGGACGTAACCCCATGCTCTGGGGATGATAGCGAATGGATCACTTGACAATTGCCCTGTTCTGTTCATTCACTTTGGAGCATCCAGTTCCGGACACTGTCAGGAGAGGATACTGGGCTAGAGGGCTATTAGTCTCACCCAGTATGTCCTTTCTTATGTTATGTTCTTAGCAAATGGAATTTGCAAAACTTGCTATGGACTTAACACATCATTATATTTATTAAGAAACCACTTCATAGAATTGTAGGACTGGAAAGTCTTCTAGAATCGAGAGGTCTTCTAGTCCAGTCCCCAGCACTCAAGGCAGGATTAAGCATTACCTAGACCATCCCTGACAGGTGTTTGTTTAATCTGCTCTTCAAAATTTCCAATGATGGAGATTTCACAACATCCCTAGGTAATTTATTCCTGTGCTTAAACACCTGAAAGTTAGGAAGTTTTTCCTAATGTCCAATTTAAACCTACCTTGCTGCATTTTAAGCCCATTGCTTCTTGCCCTAGCCTCAGACATTGAGAACAATTTTTCTCCCTCCTCCTTGTAACAACATTTTACATACTTGAAAACGGTTATGTTCCCCCTCAGTCTTCTCTTCCTCAAACTAAACAAACTCAATTTTTTTCAATCTTCCCCCATAGATCATATTTTCTAGACTTTTAATTATTTTTGTTGCTCTTCTCTGGACTTTCTCCAATTTGTTCACATCTTTTCTGAAATGTAGCACCCAGAACTGGACATAATAATCAGTTGAGGCCTAAGCAGAGTGGAATAGAGCGGAAAAATTACTTCTTGTGTTTTACTTACAACACTCCTTCTAATGCAGAATGATGTTTGCTTTTTTTTTTGCAACAGTGTTACAATCGAAATAGGATTCAACAATGTAATCCACTATGACCCCCCCAGATCCTTTTCTGCAGTACTCCTTCCTAGGCAGTCATTTCCCATTTTGTATGTGTGTAACTAATTGTTCATTCCTAAGTGGAGTACTTTGCACTTGTCCTTATTGAATTTCACTCTATTTACGTCAGACCATTTCTCCAGTTTGTCCAGATCTTTTTGAATTTTAATTCTATCCTCCAAAGCACTTGCAACCCCTCCCAGCTTGGTATCGTCTGCAAACTTTATAAGTGTACACTCTATGCCATTATCTAAATCACTGATGAAGATATTGAACAGAACCGGACCCAAAACTGATCCCTACGGGACCCCACTTGATATGCCCTTTCAGCTTGACTGTGAGCCACTGATAACTACTCTCTGGGAATGGTTTTCCAACCAGTTATGCACCCACAGTATAGTAGCTCCATCTAGGTTGTATTTCCCTAGTTGGTTTATGAGAAGATCATGCAAGACAATATCAAAAGCCTTACTAAATCAAGATCTACCACATCTACCACTTCCCCCCATCCACACGTCTTGTTAGCCTGTCAAAGAAAGCAATTAGGTTGGTTTGACATGATTTGTTCTTGACAAATCCATGCTGATTTATCATCTTCTAGGTGTC
The DNA here is from genome assembly GCA_033296515.1 of Macrochelys suwanniensis. Classification (NCBI taxonomy): domain Eukaryota; kingdom Metazoa; phylum Chordata; order Testudines; family Chelydridae; genus Macrochelys; species Macrochelys suwanniensis. The sequence continues at coordinate 84,899,747 of CM065779.1, forward strand.
TTCAAATAGCTTGCTTAATTATTTGCTCCATTATCTTTCTGGGTACTGAAGTTAAGCTGATTGGTCTGTAATTCCCCAGGTTGTCCTCATTCCCTTTTTATAGATGGGCACTATATTTGCCCTTTTCCCATCCTCTGGAATCTGTCCTATATTCCATGACTTTTCAAAGGTAATTGCTAATGGCTCAGATATCTCCTTAGTCAGCTTCTTGAGTATTCTAGAATGTATTTCATCCGGCTCTGGTGACTTGAAGACATCTAATTTGTCTGAGGGTACATCTACAGTACGAAATAAGTTAGAATTTATAGAAGTCGATTTTTCTGAAGAGATTTTATACAGTCGATTGTGTGTGTCCCCATTAAGTGTGTTAAGTTGGTGGAGTGTGTCCACAGTACCGTGGCTAGCATCGACTCTCGGAGCGGTGCACTGTGGGTAGCTATCCCACAGTCCCCGCAGTCTCTGCTGCCCATTGGCATTCTGTTTTTTTGAACGGAGTTCTGCCTGCACAGATTTTCTCCACATATTGCGATCAGATCCAGTACCTCCTGTTCGGAGCTCTTGTGCAATTCTGGGACTGCAGGAAATGAAATTAAAAAGTTCCCGGGGCTTTTCCTGATTATCTGGCTAGTGCATCTGAGTTGAAAGGGCTGTCCAGAGAGATCACAATGGAGCATTCTGGGATACCTCCCGGAGGCCAATACCGTCGAATTGCGTCCACAGCATCTCAAATCCGGAACAGCGATGTCGATTTTAGCGCTACTCCCCTTGCCGAGGTGGAGTACAGAAACCGGTTTTAAGAGCCCTTTAAGTTGACAAAAACGGGTTGGTTGTGTGCACGGATTTCATTTTAATTCGATCTAACGCGGCTAATTCTGATATAATCATGTACTGTAGATCAGGCCTAAGGGCTTGTCTTCACTCCCCGCCGGATCGGCAGAGAGCAATTGATCTATCGGGGATCGATTTTTCACGTCTCATCGATCCCCGATCGCGCTCCCCGTCGGCTCCGGAAATCCACCTCATTGAAAGGCGGAAGCGGAGTCGACGTGGGAGCGGCAGCGATCAACTCGTCGCCGTCCTCACGGCCAGGTAAGTCGATTACGATACGCCGACTTCAGCTACGCTATTCACGTAGCTGAAGCTGCGTATCGTAGATCGACCCCCCCCCCCCCCCCCCCGCTAGTGTAGCCCTGGGCTAAGTCATTTTTAACTTGTTCTTTCCCGATTTTAGTCTCTGATCCTACCTAATTTTCACTGGCATTCACTAGGTTAGACATCTAATCATCACCCACCTTCTTGGTGAAAACCGAAACAGTGAAGTCATTAAGCACCTCTGCCATTTCCACATTTTCTGTTATTGTTTTCCCCTCTTCATTGAGCAACGGGCCTACCCTGTCCTTGGTCTTCCTCTTGCTTTTAATGTGTTTGTAGAATGTTTTCTTGTTTCCCTTTATGTCTCTAGCTAGTTTGATCTTGTTTCCTGCCTTGGACATTCTAATTTTGTCCCTACATACTTGTGTTATTTGTTTATATTCATCCTTTGTCATTTGAGCTAATTTCCATTTTTTGTACGACTCTTTTTTGATTTTTAGATAACTGAAGATTTGGTTTAGCCCAGGTGGTCTCTTGCCATATTTCCTCTTTTTCCTACGTAGTGGGATAACTTGCTCGTGCCCTTAATAACGTCTCTCTGAAAATCTGCCAGTTCTCTTGCACTGTTTTTTTCCTTAGACCTACTTCCCATGGTCTTATCTACCAACTCCCTGAGTTTGCTAAAGTCTGACTTCTTGAAATCCATTATCTTTATTGTGCTGTTTTCCCTCCTACCATCCCTTAGCTTTGTTACTTATATGTTAATTTTAGATTAGCATGAGATAACTACTTCAGCACACTATAAATGTGACTATAATTGTGGTTAAAGAGTTACACTGTACTTGCTTTGGCAATAATAAATACTATATAATTCTGCAAAGTCAAATTAGTTGGAAAGAAATTATCCTGGCTACTGAGGCCATATCTGCAACCTTCTGCAGCTTGAAAGATCAGAGATACTTCCTGCCAATTTGGGCACTTAAGACGCATAAGGCACTACATGCTATGCCCTTTTTCCTTTTCATTCTACAACTCAATAATGTTTGTTTGTTTTATTAGACTTTATAAAAACAAGAGAGAGTTTTGCAAGAGGTTTACAACAGTCACTACTACTTACCCATGGTGGATGCTGACATGTTTTCTGCATTATTTCTGAAACCTTGCTAAAAACTGATACTCGCCCCATGAAGTTTATTTGTGAGTGTGTCTTGGAGTTTTATTCTCCCCGAGGGAAATAATATATTTTTAGGAATCATATGACAAGGTAATCATATGACAAGGTAATTATAATAGTTATAACCATTGTAAGAAAAATAAATAAATACAATGAAAAAAATAAAAGTGACTATATCATTGTTGTCCCTGTAGTATGTTGTCCCTGAGTAGCACCTGATTCCTAGAGTAGTTCTATTGAAATCAATGGGATCACTTGTGGAGCAAGGCGTCACTCAATCTGAGTAAAGGTATCACAATCTAGCCTAGTGTGTGCAGTACACTCCCTATTTTGTGAACCAAGAGCTTTTCAAGTTGCCTATAAGGAAAGCATGGTATATGGAAAGCAAAAGAGTGTCTGACCAAGATGACTTTTAAAGCTTATATTTGATTTCTGTCCTTTTTAATAAAGTTAAAAAGAAGCATACATATAACTCCATATTCACAAGAATTATTTAGTAACTACTCTATGCACTGCTTAAGTTAACATATACTACACATTTACAATTAGTTAACATAGTTAATCATGGAGTTCAACATCTTCTAATGGTTATAAAACAACTATACTTCCACACTATCAAGAAAAAAATTATGGTTTGAGCATCAATAGGAAATACATTTGTGTCACCATTTCTGAAGGAATGTCATCAACATGTTTTCTTCATGGAGTCAGAATACAACAAAAAAAGCCAAGTCACCTATGAGATTCAACATCACCTTCTACACAAGACCTAACATTAATTAGTCAATTTCAAAATCTATTCTACTTTAAAAGTGAGTAATACAGTGGGTAAAATATTATGAAAAAAACAAAACCAAATTTCAATTTAACAAGTACTGTACTCTCTTTATAGTATGAGTTTAAAGCTTGTATCTAAATGGTTATATTGTCAATTTGAAAAGAGCATATTGCATTTTAAAGCTAAATTTAAATAAATAATTTGTGATATTGCTATATAAAAACAGTAAAAAAAATGTGTGACTTCATATGGTCATTCTAAAATGATGCATGAATTTTTCTAACTGCCCAATTTAAAAATAAAATCTAAAATTATTTCTAAATCCGAAATCAACTCATAAGTCTATCAAAATAGCTATGCAATCACATAATACCACTATGCAATGATGTTCAGGTGTAGGTCCCAATTGTCCAATGTTATTTAAAAATTCTCCTTTAAACTTTGACACTCCAAAAATTTCCTTCCTTTACTGGTGGACTGGGAAAAGTGTAGAGAGTAGTGAGGTTTACAGATCTGCCTCATGGCAAAGGTCTAAAGTCAGTTTACAGGCTCATTTTCTCCAACAGCTTTTAGCAAATGATTCCCTACCCATCTTCCTGTGTTGTAATGTTGACTTTAAATCTGCTAGATACAGACCTAAATTATCAAAAAGTAGCTTTGGACCACAATAACCTTGTTTATACAAAAACAAACAAACCAAAAATCCCAAGCCCCACAGCTGCTGCTGAAAAGAGAGTCTTAACAATTGGTGCTGAACACAGAAATATAGTTTGGTCCATGGCTACACTTGCAGCTAATCATGCTCAGCATGATTTCACTAATCGTTAATTTCATTAATTAAAACCCTGATCAACTGTATCTGTTGCAGAAACCCATTGTCAGTAACTGCCTTTGCACAGATACACAAGGCCTGAGGTGGAAGGCACCTTCCTCCTTTCTCCCCTGCCAATGGTCCAGGCATAAACACAGTACCTATTAAAACCTCCAGCCCCAAACCACTCCACACCAGCCAGCAGAAATGTCAGCATGTACAGGAGAGCACCCTGCACTTCTGAGGTGGTCCTGTACTGTAAAGGCACAGCCTGACCCCCATCTATGGTTCTCCCAGAATAACAAACTTCCGCAAATCAGGAAGAGATTAATCTTCCAGACTGTTTCTTAAATCTTTCAAAATATAAAGATTTAATCAGCTGTTAGTTCACAGGCTACTTTCACTACTTTGGCAATTCTGAGTCAATTAAAATAAACATAATATTAATAGTCTTACCCTGAACCCTCGATTCAATCTGTCCTTCATAATGCCAATAAATTCTTTATAACTCAGCTGGTCATCTCTGTCAACATCAAAGATCTTGAAGACTGTGTTCACCAAATGTGCTGAAAGCTTCAGGCCTGTAGCTACATACACAGCACGCTTGAATTCATCTATGTAAACAATACATCAAAGTAACACATAGAAGTCATATTATGTGTTTTAATTTCTGGATATATCATAAAAGCTTACATGTTGTGATATACCCTTTTCAGCATAAACTTTCCTAGTGAACTATATGTAATGAAATGCAAAAATGATGTTATTGCTAAGTTATGTTTGCACATTTAAGCAGTCAAAAGTAAGGATATGTGCAAATTACAGTTGAATTTCTCAGCTCTGCCATACTGTCTTTAGTTACATGATTACAGATGATTTTATATATACTTGAGTATCAAAAGTTGTATCTGAAAAAAAATATAGTGTCAGATTCTTCGTTGGTGAAAACTGGTCCAGATTAATTGAAATCAGTTAATTTACACCAGCAGAGAATTTAGTTTATTGACTGCAATTTACAAAATATATTATATTGTGTGTAATCACATAATTGGAAAGTGTATCATAACAGAGACCTGATGCAGTATATTTCGCTTGTATTATATATAAGGTACTGTAGATTTAGGTGGCACTTCCCCTCCAAGCTCTTTCCTTGATCCACTGTCCAAAGACAAAAGCCCCATTGGTACACATTAGGTTGTGTACCAAGTTTGGAGATGAAAGATTGAGCCTGATCAGAAGCAGATATTTTTGAGTATGTTTAGAAGCAATTTTTCAGTTGCTTATAACTTTATGATCCAATCAACTGTTCAAGTTTATGAAACATGCACCGCCTCACTAAGGGCTTTTTATGTACCATTGCTCCCCGCCCCACATACCTTTGGAAAGAAGCCAAACATGGAAAATTGTATCCCTTAGGCACTATGAGAAGGAACTGAGAAACATATGGTAACTGTTTGAAAGTTGTAAGTATTGCAAATAGAAGGCCAAATCTACACTTATGTGTGTATTTCCTTTAACAAATGAAACAAAATTATAAAGATTATTTGAGAACAACATTGATGGAGGGGAGGGATAGAGGGGAGTTAATAAATCTGTAAAATTGGGGGTCCTACCCCATTACTGGAGAATTGCTAATATAGTACCTATTTTTAAGAAAGGGGGAAAAAAGCGAACCAGGAAACTACAAGCCTGTTAGTTTGACCTCAACTGTATACAAGGGCCCAGAACAAATTTTGAAAGAGAAAGTAGTTAAGGACATAGAAGTAAACGGTAACTGGAATAAAATACATGGTTTTATAAAAGGTAGATCATGCTAGACCAACCTGAGCTCTTTCTTTGAGAAGATAACTGATTTTTTAGACAAAAGAAATGCAGTATATCTAATCTACTTGGATTTCAATAAGACATCTGATGCAGTTTCACATGGGAAATTATTAGTTAAATTGGAGAAGATGTGGATTAATATGAGAACTGAAAGGTGGATAAGGAACTGATGAAGGGGAGACTCCAGCAGGACATGCTGAAAAGTGAACTGTCATGCTGGAGGGAGGACACTGGTGGAGTTTGTCAGGGATCGGTGTTGGGACCAGTCTTATTTAACATTTTCATTCATGACCTTGGCACAGAAAGTGGGAGTGTACTAATAAAATTTGTGGATGACACAAAGTTGAAAGGTACTGCCAGTATGGAGGAGAACTAGATTATTATACAAAAGCTGGATGACCTTGAAAGCTGGAGTAATAGAAATGGGATGAAATTTAATAGTGCAAAGTGAAAGGTCACATACTTAGAGACTAACAACAAGCATTTTTGATAATGTGCTGGGGACGTATCCGTTGGAAGTGACAGAGGAGGAGAAAGACCTGGATGTACTGATTGATTACAGGATGACTGTGAGCTGCCATCGTGATGAAGCTGTGAAAAATGTTAATGCAATCCTAGGATGCATCAGGTGAGGTATTTCCAGGAGAGATAATAAAGTGTTGTTGCCAAATGGATATAAGCTGGCCATCAATAAGTTGAGGTTTGAAATTAGATGAAGGTTTGTAACCATCAGCAGAGTGAAGTTCTGGAACAGTCTTCCAAGGGGAGCAGCGGGGGCAAAAAACCTAACTGGCTTCAAGACTGAGCTTGAAAAGTTTATGGAGGGGTTAGTACGATGAGATTGCCTACAATGGCATGCGGTCCATCTGTAACTGCTAGAAGCAAATATCTCCAATGGTCATAGATAGGGCAATAGATAGGAAGGGCTCTACTATAGAGAATTCTTTCCCAGATGTCTGTCTGGTGAGTCTTGCCAACATGCTCAGGGTCCAACTGATCGCCATATCTGGGGTTGGGAAGGAATTTTTCCCCAGGTCAGACTGGCAGAGACCCTGGGGTTTTTCTGCCTTCCTCTGAAGCAACAGGCACAGGTCACTTGCTGGTTTAAAGCAGAGTAAATGGTGAATTCTCTGTAACTGGAAGTCTTTAAATCATGATTTGAGGATTTCAGTAATTCAGACAGAGATTATGGATCTATTACAAGAGGTAGTTGGTGAAGTTATGTGGCCTATGATGTGCAGGAGATTAGAGTAGATGGTCACGATGGTCTCTTCTGGCCTTAAAGTCTATGAGTTGTATGTATAATATCTTCTAAAATTACAACAGATCTCTAGGCACACGAATAAAACATTAATTAGCAAAATAAGGAAATAATTAGTATTAATCAAATTCAGCTAAATATTTTTCAATTTCTGAAGGAAAAAGAATAATTAAATTAGGTTGCACTGACGGCATCTGTTTAAATGACAATGTTCACCGAAAGTGATGAAAAAGACAGCACTATCTTCTGATAAACAGCAGATGTATTTTTATTTTCAAATATCAAGTAAAACTCTCAGTGATACAGTTATATCCTATTTTCCTAGTAATATCCAGTTATGATGAAAAATTGTCAGGACAAGTGCAGGACTGCAAGTTGCACAAAAGATCTGCTTTTAATCACTTACTAACAAAAAAGTAATAATTCTCACCTTGTCCTATAGAACGATTTGCAAAATTATACATTTGCATTGCAATTGCAAAATCTTCTAGGTTGTTCAAAAACTGGAAAAATGACCTGAACTCATCAAATGTGATACCCTATTGAATAAAAGAACCATATTTGCATTAGTACTGTTAGAATAATCAGTAGAAATGACAAGTGAATAAACACCAGTTAGAAGATTGCATATGGCTATTTCATTTAGGGACATATCCGACACCCACTACAATAAATGGGAACTTTGCAACTGACGTCAATCAGAGCAAGACTTGTCCCGACATGAGTTCCTACAGATATAACACTTTTGCATGTTTGTCACAACTACAGGAAGTTAATTTTCACTGAAAAAACATTAACTTACAGTTAGGTTGTTTCACTGATTAACATAACCCTTAAACTAAGAAAACTATTACAATAAAGTAACCATTAAGGTATTTTTATATAAATACTGGAATATCTTTACAGTTTAATATATACATCATGAGTATAGATATATAAAAAGCATACAGTATTATTGTAGCCATGTTGGATATTAACCCAGGATATTAGAGATACAAAGTGAGTGAGGTAATATATCAGACCAATTTTTGTCGGTGAGAGTGACAAGTGTTTGAGCTTACACAGAGCTCTTCTTCAGGTAAATAGTTACAGATACACTGAATGAATTCATAAGTACATGTTGTGAGTCTGAGTTAAGTTCTTTCCTGTGAATTTTTACATATTCACATTTGTAGATACTTGAGCTTTCTTAAGCTGATGCTCACAAGCTTATACTGGAGGGGCGTCTTCCGCTTTGCAAGACAAGTTCTGAGTGTTAGCCAGGATTTGAGCATTGATTAATCTGCTGGGTGTGCAGTTTTTAAATGAGCACCAATGATTTTTCTTTTTCTTTTTTACTGGCTCTTCTGCTCCCTCTCTAGTTTTGGCTCCAAATCTATAGCCCTGATCACTAACTTCAAACCCCAGGCTCACCCCACAGGAGATCTCAACTACTTGCTGTGCATATTGACTCCCCTGATCTCAGCTTTTATGGAAGATTAAATCAGAACCAGTACTCCATCCTCATGCTCATTGACCTTTCAGATGCCTTTGCCACTGTTGATCATGCTCTTCTTCTTGAGGTCTTGTCTTCCCTTCACTTCCATGTCCTCTCCTAGTTCTCCTCCTGCCTCTCTACTCACTCCTTCAGTGTGTCCTTTGGAGAATATTTCTCATCTGACCTCCAGCTTTCTCTAGGGGCTCCACAGGGTTCTGTCCTTGCTCCCCTTCTTTCTCCCTCTACACCTTATTACTGGATAATCTCATCTGCAAATACAAATTCTACTACCATCTCCATGCTGATGATTCACAGATGTACTTCTCTACTCCAGACCTGTGGGTGTCTGTGCAAACTAAAATCTTGGTCTGTTTCCCTAACATCTGTTCATGGATGTCTAGATGTCAGTTCAAGCTCAATATGTCTAAAACAGATTTCTTAATCTTCCCTCCAAAACTCTCCCTGTTACCTCCTCTCTCAATCACTGTGGAAAAACCATTATCCTACCTGTCATTCAGGCCTGTAACTCTGTTAGACTCAGACCTCCCTCTAGGTCTTCAAATCCAGTCTATGCTTAATCTTGGAAAATCTTTCTGAATCACATCTCTAAAATGCAGCCTTTCCTATCCATCCACACAGCTAAAACGTATCCACACTTGCGTGATCTTGCATCTCAATTACCACAACATCCTTTTCTCTAGCCTCAACAAACAGTCTTTTCCCACTCATTTCCATTCAGAATGCTGAGACCATTTTCCTAGCCCATCACTTTGACTATGTTACCCCTCTCTTTGCATTCCTTCACTGGCTCACCTTTCTCTATTGCATCAAATGTAACTTTCTTGTCTTCACTTTCGAGGCCCTTATCCCCAAATTACCCTATCAACTTTAATTTACTACCGAGGGGTCAGCTTCCACCTTCAGTGTGATGCCAGCCTCCATCACACACTTTTTAAATTTTCAAACAAGCACCTTCTTGCTTTAGCCCATGCTGTTTCTTCCCATAAATGTCTGCAAAGTGCTCTCATTATCTTCCTCTAAAACCCTCCTTAGCCGTGATGCCTACAAAACACTTGATGCCTGCTATGCCACTGCCTATCATGCTGAGCAATATTGTCACCCCGCTTTCCTTGTACTCCCCCGTTTATCCATCTATGTCCATCTGTTATTAGTCTTATACTTAAATTGTAAGCTCTGTGAGGCAAGGATCATCTTTTTGTTCTATGTTTGTATAGGGCCTGGCACAAGAGGGTCCTGGTCCACGACTACAGCTCCTAAATGCTATGGTAATACAAAAAATAATAATTTGAGATGTCTTATAGGCAAGTCACAGAGAGGAAAGGCCAGGGGAGTTGGGAAATGGAACTGTCTCCCCCTCTGGCTTCATGCCCACATGTCTACCTCCCATGAACCAGCTATGGTGTCAGTGAATGTTTTGTATATATTTCTTCTATTTGTATTTATAGAAGGATCAGGTTAACATGTCCTAGAAATACCTGAAAACAGTTTGACTTTATGGAAATCATCATATTTGCAATAATAGAGCTCACTCTGGCAGACCTTAGCAGGCCCACCAATAACAGAAAGTGCCTACCTACTTAGCTTAGCTTCTGGCGCAAGCCTTCATCTCTCTCTCACCCTCCTCTGGTTCCTTCTCTACAGATGGAGAGGGCATTTGAAACTGAAGGGGATGGAGTGTGAAACATCTCATTAGCATGCCACAATGACCCTTCCTAAGAATAATGTCTTGGCTTTTGCCTAGCCTTGAAAACTGATGTAAATTATCATGCTGGATGGGTTCAGAACATCTACATATATCTGAATATGTGGGTGATTTCATCCACAGTGAGCAACAGATTTACTTCCCCAGTTCTATTCCTGTTTTAGATTTACCTGAGAAAGCAGTTTATATCATCCTCTGGCCTTTACCAGCCCATTCTTGCAACACATTAAGCACAGGCGGTCCCTCGTACATGTATGCAGTCCTAATGAAACTGGCATTGGAATCAGGAAACTAGGTGCTATTCCTGATTCTCTCTCAGACTTCCTGTGTACCTGCTGGATGAGTCACAAACTCGTGGTGTACTAGTTTTCAGCATGACTCTGGTCAGGCTAAATTCATTACACATGCATACAGTACTTTGTATTCATATAGCCCCGTCCATCCAGATTCTCAAAGGATAATATTAATGTTGATGGTGAAAGAGGTCAAATCTCACTCCCTGGCCCTCATCAGGAATAAACTAGTGAACCATTTAACAAACCAAAATCACAATGACAGGGTTGACAAAGGAGAAAGTGTTTTGACTTCTTTCTTAATTTCCTTACCCACAACAAATGAACAAACCCATCCACACATCCACTAAGGCCAAAGCTCATAAAAAGACAAATCGGTACATCCCAAAACAATAGAGGATAAATTGCTGAGCTGAACCCTCTCTCCAGCCACAGCTATACATGACTGTTATACAAGTTATGGTAACTGCTCAGAACTGCAATGATTTCTCTGCCTCCTATACATTTCCCAACTTGTGGCTGCAGAGCTGCATTTTGATTTTTTATTTTGGCTTCAGCAGTAGTCCAACCATTCTGCTGAATGGCTCAGTCTCATGAGTTATACTTCTGAGTTACTAGTAGCTAGAATTAATTATAAATATGTACAATGATGATAGATTTGACCTCCACTGCAACTAAAAATGCCCATGAGTGGATTGAGAACATTTGAAGTTTATGCTGATTTAGAAACTCTGGAATTTCTCATGAAGTTCTGGCTAAAATTGTGGCGCCTGGAACTGGTTTTCTATGGAGATCTCAAACTAGTGGATGTGAACAATCAACCTGCCCGTCCCATATTGCTAAATGGGAGGGAGGCCTGTCTAAATGAGGATGTCCTGGTATGGAAAAGGTTAAGAGAACCATTGGTCTATATACAGTACATTTTGCAGCTTCAACCTTCTGAGCTGCCATGAAAACTGTTGCCTTGTATGAGTTGATATTCAGGGTAAAGTGGTTTATGTGATTTGATTGAAGAAGGCCCTCACCAGCATCCCAGTGTACTCCCCACAACCTTGAATGTAGAGGGATTTTGTCTGGCCATTGGGAATAGAAGGAGTTGTGGCTCCTTTAAGGGTTTAACTCAAAGAAGGGGGGAAAAGGCAGGGGAGGAAAAATATCAGTCAGAAGCAGACGAAAGGGACTCAGGTGATCCTCTGGACCATGCACATCTGAAGGAGGGAGGGTATTTATATTCTGTTCTCTCTAGGCAAAGCCCTCTTTCATATCATAGCAGCAGCACCTACCCTCCCATCTATGGGATCAGAGTAGGACCAGGTATTATGGTCTGCTGTGGATATTGCTCTAGTCACCTTTTTTGGAGCTGGGAAGGAATTTTCCCCTCATTGACAGACTGGCCAAGGTAGGGTGGATTTTCTCATCTTTCCCACAGCAGGTCAGGGACCTGGCAGGGTAGGTAAGGAGGTATGGTTCAAGCTGTCACAACTTAACAGATGACAGGTGCCCAGTGCAAGTACTCATTCTGTAGGGGGTCTGGTTCTCTGATAACTCCATTTCCAAATCCAGTTTAAGGGAAGGCATCACACAAGAAAGCTGAGAAAGGGGTTCCTACATCTGGCACAGCTGGGAGACAACCCTCTTTCCCAAGTCCCTTAACCCTCTTATGAGGGGAAGGTCCCAGCAATGGGCTGGGACCAGGGAGGGCTAACAACAGATCTCCCCAAATGTAAGTGGAAACGATTAAGGAAGGAATGATGACATGCACTGCGAGAGTTATTACCGGGTAGTTCCCAGATGAGTTAATACAGTTGTGGCATATTTAAACTGCATCCCTCACATCTTGTCATTCTCCCTGTGTGGCCAGGATCATGTAAAGTGCATGTACTCCACAATTTTTGCATTAATGCCAATAAAAATAAATAGTGTGATCTCTGCACAATACAACTTTCACTGAAATCAACTGCAGTTCCAGATGCTCAGTATCTCTCAAGAGCAGGCCCAGAACATTTGCTACAACAGCTTACCTTAAGCTGGAAGAGGGGAAGGAGAAAGAGAGAGAAAGGAAAAAATTAAACTAAACTAAAAAAAAGGGAGGGGTCCTGGACATACAGAGTTGGATGTCTTTTTCCGTTCCTAAAATAATTTATTTGTAAAATTGAACATCTATAAGAATAATAATCTAATTCTGCATATATTTTGACATGTGAAATGATCTAAATGGATTTCCCAGATTTCTATTTAGTTTCCAGGTAAAAGTGAAGGCAAACATTTTCATTTCACTGGGCAGATTATATTTTTAGCAAACAAAGCGGATTGTGACATGATGAACGTGGCAGTTAAAAAGACGAACTTCCTTCAAGCGCCGCTATTTGTAGTGTAATTAAAACTGCCAGTCTAAATGACTCAGTATTTGGCACCTAGTTAGCAATATTAGAACATCTTGTGAGCAGGCAGCATGCCAGCCAAATGCGTCAACATGAGTGTAGCCGGCCAAACGATCATCACACTGTTTTATGGGCTTCTGCATATAGAAAGTCACAAAAAGACTAACCGTGTCAATTGTGAATATAGCAGCATAACAGTCTGGAGCCATTTCTTTGAAAACTGAGTTCTTAGTTTTGCTTTACTGTTGGAGAATTTTATAATAATCAAACATTCTGTTTTTGCAATAGTGAAGACCTAATATTATAATGTTAAATAAGACATAAGTCATAAAGGTTAAAATTTTCAAAAGGACCTAATGACTTAGACAGCTAAGTCCCATTTTCGAAAGTCTGCAGAATATCTGTGAGCCCTATTCTAAGGAGTTACTTTAGCTACAGTCGCGAGTGCATATTTTCAGAATTACTAGTATGTAAATGTAGAAAACTGAGATGTAGCACAGCATATTGCTTTTAGAATTATGGGAATTATATGAAGAGACAGGGAATCCCTATAACTAACATGTGCATAAGTTCTCATTTGGATGACAGAGCTTACTAGCCAGCAAAGAAAACTTATTGGGGACATGTGGGCTGACAAGGTAGTTTCCCTGGCTGATGGTTCTGTTACAGAGCACAGCCAAGAGAAGGGAGCCTACTGAGTTAAAGACTTTTCCCACCCAAAACAGTGACATTCGAGAAGTGAGATACTGAACTTCGAAGAGTATTTCTTATGTATAAATCAATACAAATACAGATCTTTTCTTTTAAACTAAACTGTCACCTTAGACAGTTATACACATGTGTATCTCTATATCCATGATTGTGTGCCATTATTTTCCATTACCTATGTGCTATATATATTTCATTGTGGCTATTAAAAATAAAATAAATAATTTTATCAACAAACTTCTGTTTTTCCAAACAAGCCTTCTCCCATATACATAAGGTTTGATTTCAACAACAAAATACATCTGGCTGCCACACAGAAAAAAAAAACCCATAACATACTGAAGCAAAATCCATTTCTATGGCATTGCAAAAGCTTTCAAATAGTGAAACCCCTATGCACTTTTTGGCTCATATTTAGAACTGGGCCCACAGAGGACTAGTGTGTACCCCGAGTAAGGGGCAATGAGTAGCTGCATTGCCCTAGGAGCAGACCAGAAAGTAACAATTTCTTCTCTGCTCCCCCTTGATCGGGGGAGTGAGTGAATTTCGTCACCCCTTTTTATGAAGCAGATTGCTACTCCTGTGCCATGTACCAAGTCAGCTACTCTGGCTGGCAAGTGGGTGAGTGTGCAGAACAATGGCTCCTCATGATTTCCACCCCAGGGAATAAGAGTGAGAGTGGGAAGAGTAACAGGTGAGTAACCTTACTTTCTTGTACAGCTGAGTAAGGGTTGTGACATCTCACCCAGAGCAATTGCTGTGTCTCACATAAACTATATTAATATTCATTTTTGTATGCTTACTTAAGGTACCTGTTATAAATATAACTCCAGCTTTACATTCAGCATTTTGTTTTAATTTTTTAAATGTCCTAGCTATTTTATGATATTTTAATGGTTTGTTTTTTCAGACTAACAAATTAAGGTAATTGCCAAAGCATACTTACTGCTTTTAGTTCCACAAGCGGAACTGTCAATACTATCAAAATGTGTAGCCATTTTAAACAAAGTCAGACTGTTTGCAAGGACATATTAACCTGATCCTTCTATAAACACAAGTAGAAGAAATATATCCAAAACATCCCATGCTCTAAGGGGTACTTGTAACACAAGCTCTATTGATTTGCACTGATGCATTCAGCTACCACTAGTTTTTTCTATTGCTCAGATACACTACTGACAACACATTTGCTGCTAAATAATGAAGGATTAACTACCTAATGTTCTTAGTTCACAAATTCTTTGAAAACATCTCTTCAGCCAATGATAAGAAACACTCACTCATCAATGGCTATCTACAAATGACCCACTATTAAGACTATTATAGAACTAGATAAAGAGTGTCAATATTGTTTTTGAAAAGGTGATATTCAGGTGGTAGCAAAGAGAAAAAGTCAGAAAAAAGGGGTTTTTCACTAAAGCAGAAAAGACTCAATATTAGGAAATTTCATTTCCTTACAGCACTAGCATATTGTTGTTTAAACTAAAGGTTTAATACAGTCTTAAACCACTGTCTTTAAACACCTCAAAAATAATTACTGGATAATTCCCCTGACATAGTTCCTTGTTATTTAACTCTACACAGTTTACAAATTAAATACTGGGTCATTTAGTGTGGATTTTGTTAAACAGAAGATGCAAAGTAGATGATCAAAAATACTTAAGGTGAAATCCTGGTGCCACTGAAGTCAATGACAAAACTCCCATTGACTTCAATGGCACTAGGATTCATCCTTAGGATTTTGGGGTTTTATCTGCTGCGCATCACTATAGTATCTGAGCACCTACCTTTTCTTCAGGGATCCTGCAATGTACATTTTCCAGGTAACTTGATGTATTTTCCACATTTGTATATCTCAAAAGAATATGAGCGAAGTCTTCCTCACTGATGGTGTTCATCCCATTAGAATAGGAAAGGAATTCTATTTCAAGAACTTCAGTTTGTAGGTTATCCATAAATCTAAAGCACAAATATAATATATATGGAACAAAAAGTACTTTGCACTTCTACAACTTCTTTCATCCAAAGATCTCAAAGCACTTCACAAACTCAGAAATTAAACCCCACAAAACCCCTTTTAAAGTAAGTAAGGGATAACAATACAAAAAGTAAGCACCGGTAGCACTGGTGAAGAAGCAGAATCAAAACTTTCCACTTGTTTGAATCTGTCAAAAACATATTTTTTCTTAGTTTGATCAAGGATGCAATTTTTTGTGGTGAAACTATACTTAGTAATGTTCTTTTAAGTGCCACCATTAGAATCAGTTTTCACCTACACTCGTACTAGGTAATAATTATGGTACCTGTTGCAACAATTTGGGGAATCTGTCTGTACAATTTATTAATTCTCTCTGAGATTGTGCGGTTGGTCTATGCACTTCCACCTTATCATGTTTCTCTGACTGTATAAATATCTGTCTACTGTATGTTTCATTCCATGCATCTGATGAAGTGGGTTCTAACCCACGAAAGCTTATGCTGAAATAAATTTGTTAGTCTCTAAGGTGCTACAAGTTTTTCCTTTCTTATTTTCGTTTTGCTGACACAGACTAACACGGCTACTACACTGAAACTGAACTTTGAGTATGTATCTTTACCAGACTAAAGGCTCAATTCGGAATATGGGGTTCTTCACCACCTTCGTTGTTGTCCTGATACCTCCATGTTGGACTGAAATTCCAACAAGGTAGTGGTACGGGGTTGAGAAAGACTGTTAAATCTGGATGGCCAGCCACTGAAATATAATTGCTCTAGAGCAAAAACTGGATACCAGGAGAAATGGTTTATCAGGGGAGAGGTCACCTAACAATGAAGTCACCCAGTAAGGGTCTTGGATCACCTGTGGAGGCTGATTCAGGAGTCACCTGACAGAAGGACTGGCAAGTTAACAGGCGGGACTTAATCTATTTGCTCGCTCTCTCTCTGGACATTTTTCACCATCTTAAAGATGTGGTAAACTGCTGGAAGGAGCTGATGAGGCAGGAGGAGTGGGAACCCTGCTTCTCTGAACACAGATGGTCCCCCAAGGAAAGGGTGAGCTAGAGTGAGGGGAAATGAGTGTAAGATTTATTATTTCTAGTACGGATGTGTGTATTTCTTGTCTGATTAAATAAAGAACAGTAATGTGTTAGAACTTGCACAGTTTGCCTTTCTGTGTTATATGTTATACTTACTACACGTCTCCAGAAAGAATTAAACTGTAACCCAGAAGGCTCACACCCTTGGTGGGATTCTGGAGACCATGTGTGTCAGGCACAAGCGCTGACTTTTGTTTTTGCCAGTGGGTGCCTTCTGCCTTCCAGTTTCGCAGTGCGCCATGTACATGCTCTTGCCACCTACTGGTGCCTTGTGGGTGCTAAGCACCCCTCATTTTTTTTTAGTGGGTGCTTGAGCCCTGGAGCACCCACGGAGTCAGTGTCTATGCCATGTGTTTAAGCTACTGAAGTATCTTGGGGGTCAGTGCTGGACCTAGGGGCCTAGGCAAGGTGGACTGAGGGTCTCTATTTCCATCAAGGGGTAACAGAGTCAATGTTCAGGAAATGTACCAGAGACACCAAGGAAAACAACAGTGCTTCAGCCCGCTAAGACCCAGGGAAGCTTAAAATATCCAGGTATCCAGATGGTTGGATTCCCTCACAGCAATCTATTTCATGAGAGGTCATAAGGGGGCAGGCAACTGGATCTGTGAAAAACTGTGTGGTATCTTTTGGCAATTTTTTACTTTTAAATGATAACCACTGTATGTCCCTAGCAGAAGAGATAGATGTGAAGACAAAATCTCTGACCCAAACAGGCTACAATCTAAACAGAAAATGTAACAAGCAGGAAGAGGGGAAGGGGAAAAAAAAACAATTTAAGGGCTGCATCTCCTGCAGCCCAGTACAGCTGAGTACACGTTGACACAGGAGTGGGCATTAATTCAGTACTGGGTAGGGCAAGAATACCACCTAATGAACCACAAACACTACTTTCTATAGTGCAGCATTTCTTTGAGTCATCATATGTAACTAATGACCTCCTCTAATTGATTAGCTTACAAAATCTGATGATAATAGAGGAATGTTTATTTGGCCTTTATTAAAACCAAATCAAAACAACCTAACAAATTTTGAATTCTGTGTATGGTCTTAAAACTTTCTTCATCCTTGTTTTAAACCTTTTCAGCAGAAAATATAAAGCTAAAGAAATGTCTGATAAAAAAGATGCTTATAAAGAAAGAGTTACCTTCTTTAACTAGATATATTATGTATATATTATTTACTAATAAATATGGAGGTCTTTGTTTATATAAAAAGTATAAAATCAAAGCTCACCTATAAAAATCGTCAAAGTTTAGCTCAGCCTTTCCTTTCTTGCCAAAAAAATGCACAAGCAGGGTAGTATCAGATAGCAAACTTGAGATGTCATCTGCACGCTTAAAAACCATTAGAATAAGACAATTAGTTAAGGCTCTAATTGCTTTACAAAAACTTTATCAAATAAATCATTTTATAGTCAGTATTTAGAGGGGAAAAAAGAAACCCATTATGCAGCAAATACTTAAGATATGAATGCATGCATCCTATGTTTGTAATGTTAGAAAGGTAATTATATATTCAAACCAGTGAAGTTATTTTAGTTATCATACACTTTCCATATAAAGCATTCACTTGTTAATTGCAATTAGTATAACAACACACACAAAAAACCCCCAATGAGTTAGTGGAAAATATCACGGGGAAAAAGGCATGAAAAATAAAACCAGAAACTTTAGGGAAAAATGGACTAGAAAGTAAGGTAGGACCATGGATTTATATATATAAAGAAAGAAATATATATATAAAATTAGTTTTCCCAAGCTGCACTTTCTGTAGATGCAATTTTGCAATTACATGAAAATAAAATACTGCTATGAGTGTGTGTTTTCAAACCATCTCTAACGGTGCACTTTATACTGGAGCCACTGGAGCAAGAATAGCCTATAGTGTGAGGTCTCAGTAGCAGACAGCAACTTTATAATATGCAAATGATATATATGGTCATAAGTGCCTCATGACACAAAAGAATTATCTTGTGAGTCATAGGAATGAGGGAATAGTGAAGATAACTAGCACTACCACTCATATTACTCAATGACATATCATTGATATAGTAAGAGAGAACTCTCATTAGAATATAGAGATTATGTATCATTCCACATTTTTTATATGACTAGTATTTGTTGCATTTATCTGTGTATGTGTGTGTTCATTTTTGTCTTTCATAAAGACCCTCTTGTTATAATGAAAGAGTATTTTAAGAACTGGAGATGATGATTCAGTAGAATGAGGCCCTGATCCTTCAACGTACTCAACATGGGCAGTTGAAATCACTGGGGCTCTGCATGAGATCTGCTGGCAAAACACAGCTTCCAAGATTAGGGCATAAGAGATTTTTTTGAAACCCTGGTCACTATCTGATTAATGAAGTTAAGTGATTTATAAGAAATTAAATGAAGCAATCAGGCCACACATCTTGCTTAAATGAAGCAATCAGGCCACACATCTTGAGTGGTATTGCTTTAGTTCTAACCCAAGTTATTGGACTGGATACAAGACTTTATGAAAATCTCCAGAGAAAAATCTTCAGATAAAAAAATTCCCTTTCTCCAGAAACAAGTGTCCTCAAAAGATACCTAATCTTAGACATAAAACATCTCCAATAAAGGATGTTCAGAGTAGTAATTTGTGAGAATGTTGCTATTGACTTCTTTGGGAGCAGTACTGGGCCAAATATCTGAACAAGATTTTGAAAGTGTAAAATGATAAATAGCACTATGCTTAGAAACAGGGAAGCTGATTATGTGTACAAAGAATCTTACCCTGAAATGCACATATATGCCCTGATAAATTCCAGTAAAGACAAATACCAGATGCCCCCTTTATTTTTATGAAATGCATATAATAATAGCTATAGCTATAGAGGCAGAGTATAACCAATCTGTTGAAATAAACCAAGGCATGGAGATTAGGAAATAAATCAGATTTTCTGGATAAATAACAAGAAAAATGAACAGAAGCAAGTGAATATGCTATGTCACAATGGCTACTTATTTAGAAAAAGTTTAAATACTAGACTACATTTTTTAAAGACGTTATCAGCAATAACTATTAAATGGAAAAATAAGGGGTGCTCCCTATCCTGTCTGAGGGAATAAAAGAGGAGGTTGGATATGGGACGATCATCAATGGAGCTATTATTTAAGAAGTCCTAAATATACATAAAGACTTGAGAGATCAGCGAGGAAAGAGATACAGCTGCTTTTCTTATGTAAAATGTGCAGTGATTTGGAAATGCCAAGAGAAAGTAAAGATCTAGGAATTAAAATATTGCTAATTATGAATATAGGGCCTAGTCTGATTGGATTTGTCAGTGAAAGAAAAAAATAGCTACCAAAGGATAGGAAGGATGTGAAAATCACAAGTATTTCAGAGTTGGTTTACTAAAACGTCTGCAGCAGAAGTTGATCCTCAGTTGGCGTAAACTGGCATATGTCTACTGAAGCTAAGACCTGGCCCTAAAACTACATATTCTAAGAATAACCTGACACTATTCAGATATGTGAATCTTCGTTCATTATGAAGAGACGAACTGCAATAGCAAAATAACATTAAAATACATTTCCTCAGCTACATGGTGTATTAATAACAATAAGTATTTAATATCCACATTGTTCAAATCCTTTATGACATACTGTATTCAAGTTTGAATGTTTTCAAAATTTACCTATTTTATTTTGAAAATTAATGTTTCATATGTACTAATAGTACTTATTAATAATCGAAGAGAAGATTTTGAAGAACAAAAAAGGAAGACCAAGTAGTAACAACAAAAAACCCTTTCCTTTCATCGTCCAAGAACTAGATGAATAGGAGAGATACCTTTAGTAGTTTAATAAAATCTGTTTACGATTTTCAAGTTTATATTTCACAAACTCTAACTATTCTCCTCTTTATTCTTGTATTCTCCAGGGAGAAATATGATGGCATAATACATCTCTGTAGAAAGACATTTTATATCCTTCAGTTAAGATAGCTCTACCCCTGAAATGAACTGATTAACTGGAGAACAATAATCGCTGACTATTTGTCCTTTAATACTCTTTTGTCCTCAACTACAGGACATAATGCACTGAAATAGAGATACTTTGATTTTCTGCATCTTTTAAACAACTAACTTTCTAAGTACATTCAAGCTGTTTCCCTCAAGCACACTGAACAGATATCAGACCATAAGTTAATCTTTCGTCCTGTAAAATTTTTTAATAATCTTGTTAGATTCAGGTTGCAGTCATCCATATCTAAAGAACTGTGAGTACCAGCATATTAGTTAAAAAAAAATAAAAAATAAAACTAGAAGTCTTTCTACCATTTCCACCTGGTCAGTCTCACTGAATGAAAAAAACAAAACAAAAAAAATCTCAGTATGCTTTTACACAGAGTCCCGAGTCACTGAAAACTATACCAATGTCCCCTGTGTCTTAATAGCATTATATAACTTAAGTCTCATAAAGGGTGAGCCTAAAATAATGGCTTTATCCCTTCGATTCTACTGTTCAAAGTAAAATTTATTCTGTTTCATAAAAGGAAACAAAGCAACAAAAGAACTCAATTTATTTTCATGTAATAAGATATCAAACTCTATTTTTATCTAATTTATTTAAAATCTTTTCAATGAGCATGAATGTTTGGCTCATCTGTCTTTGTTAAGAGATATTCTAAACTAGTTCTAAGATACCTAATATAAACAGAAGCATAAAGTCAGACAACATATCAGTCCCATGGACAAAGTCTTTTTAGTTTTCTGTGCCTCCATTTCCCCATCCCTAAAATGGGGATAATTATACGTACTCATCTTTGTAAAGAGTCTTCAAATCCTTGAATGAAAAGGCAGTATGGCCTTCTATGATAACTGCGGATATGGGGAAAGCAGTGGATGTGATATAGCTTTACTTTAAGCGAAGCTTTTGATATGGTCTCCAACAGTATTCTTAAGAGCAAGTTAAAAAAGTATGGATTGGATGAATGGACTATAAGGTGGAAAAAAGGCTGATTTAATCCGGCCCTCGAGCTCCTGCTGGGGATCGGGGTTTGGAGCTTGCCCCGCTCCTACAATCCAGCCGGGGAATGGGTTTGGGGGGGCACTCTGCGCGCACATGTTGCGGCTCTCAGAAGCAGCAGCAGCCGGGGCCGGCTCTAACATTTTTGCCGCCTCAAGCAAAAAAAACCCAAAAACCCTGAGCCCCCCCGAAACAAACCCCCCTTCCCCCGAGCCCCACTGAAACAACACCCCCGAGCCCCGCCCCGCCGAAACAAACCCCTCCTCCCCCGAGCCCCACCCCACCGAAACAACACCCACAACCGCCGCCCCACCGAAACACCACCCCCCTGAGCGCCATCCTGCCCCGCTGAAACAACCCCCCTCCCCTGAGCCCCAACCCACCAAAACAAACCTCCGCTCCCCTGAGTGCCGCCCCACCGAAACAACCCCACCCCCGAGCGCCATCCCGCCCCGCCTAAAAAAAACCTCTCCTCCCCCGAGCGCCGCCCCAAGATTGGCTGCCCCTTAGAAGCCTGCACCCCTGACCCCCTACTGTGTCCATACCCCTTGCCCCAGCCCTGATCCCCCCTCCTGCCCTCCAAACCCCTCGGTTCCAGCCTGGAGCACCCTCCTACACCCCAAATCCCTCATCCTCAGCCCCACCTCAAAGCCCGCACCTCCAGCCAAAGCACCCCAACCCTGCCCCAGGCCGAAGCCCCCTCCCACACTCTGAACTCTTTTCTGGCCCTACCCCAGAGCCCACACCCCCAGAAAGAGCCCTCACCCCCTCCTGCACTAACCCAATTTTGTGATCATTCATGGCCTGCCATACAATTTCCATATCCAGATGTGGCCCTTGGACCAAAATGTTTGCCCACTCCAATCTGGATGATGGGGTGGATTGCACCCTCAGCTAGTTCGCAGATGACACTAAACTGGGGGGAGAGGTAGATATGCTGGAGGGTAGGGAGTGACCTAGACAAATTGGAGGATTGGGCCGAAAGAAATCTGATGAGGTTCAACAAGGACAAGTGCAGAGTCCTGCACTTAGGACAGAAGAATCCCATGCACCGCTACAGGCTGGGGACCGACTGGCTAAGTGGCAGTTCTGCAGAAAAGGACCTAGGGATTACGTGGACGAGAAGCTGGATATGAGTCAACAGTGTGCCTTTGTTGCCAAGAAGGCTGACGGCATATTGGGCTGCATTAGTGAGAGTATTGCCAGTAGATCATGGGAAGTGATTATTTCCCTCTATTCGGCACTGGTAAGGCCACATCTGGAGTATTGCGTCCAGTTTTGGGGCCCCCTCAATACAGAAAGGTTGTGGATAAATTGGAGAGAGTCCAGTGGAGGGCAACAAAAATGATTAGGAGGCTGGGGCACAAGACTTATGAGGAGAGGTTGAGGGAACTAAGCTTATTTAGTCTGTAGAAGAGAAGAGTGACGGGGGATTTGAGAGCAGCCTTCAACTACCTGAAGGGGGATTCCAAAGAGGATGGAGCTAGGCTGTTCTCAGTGGTGGCAGATGACAGAACAAGAAGCAAATGTCTCAAGTTGCAATGGGGGAGGTCTAGGTTGGATATCAGGAAAAACTATTTCACTAGGAGGGTGATGGACCACTAGAATGGGTTACCTAGGGACAAGGTGGAATCTCCACCCATGGAGATTTTTACGGGCTGGTTTGACAAAGCCCGGGCTGGGGTGATTTAGTTGGGGTTGGTAACGCTTTGAGCAGGTGGTGGGACTAGATGGCCTCCTGAGGCCTCTTCCAACCCTAATCTTCTATGATTCTATGATGTAAAATCGCTGATGTAAACGGGAGTCTTCCATAGTGAGCACAAAATATGAATGTTATATTCTATGTTGATAGACAGAGACATCTCTCCACAGTCCTATATTTTTCAAATGCTCTAGCAACTTCAGTAATTTCCAATATCCATTCAGAATGAATCCACAAACTGAGCTCAGCAGCGTTTCACTCCACTGACCTATTGGGAGTGGGCTGTAGAACTACATAGCTTCACTCATTCCTCTCAGAAAGATACCAGAGAGTCAGGATGGGCAACTTCTCCTCTTCCTGAAGACACCTCTTTTGTGGAGTCTGATAAGAACAAATCTTTTCTAATCTCCTTTTCAGTCTACACAGTATCACTTGAAGAGGCTGCAAGACAGCACAGACGCCAATGTCACCTAGCTTTATGTCACTTTTTCAGCACAAAAGTCCATGGTATCATCCAGATGTTAAGAGGGTATGCAAGAAATAAGGATATGGACAAAAGCAAGCAAGCTCAAACTTAAACAAAGCAAGACAGATGTGATTCTAATGAGTAGTGGGAAATACTCTGAGAAGCTAACCAAGGACACTAGATTTGTATTCAGTGATTTGCATGTTCGCTGAGAGGGT
The DNA here is from genome assembly GCA_033296515.1 of Macrochelys suwanniensis. Taxonomy (NCBI): domain Eukaryota; kingdom Metazoa; phylum Chordata; order Testudines; family Chelydridae; genus Macrochelys; species Macrochelys suwanniensis. The sequence goes on from CM065779.1 coordinate 84,923,732, forward strand.
TTATGCAAATGTTCACAGAAGAATTAAATAAATGCCAAAACTAGATGCTGGTAAGTTTTAATTATTTTAGTCTACAGATGTCAGTGTAATACACCTTTCACGACTTGCATATTAAAAAGGCTTCTAAAGAATACTAATCCTAAAATATTGTACAGCTAAGTGTTAATTTTGCTCATGTAAGTACAACAGGTGTAAAGAAAATCTGTCTACAGCTTTGCCTGCTTTGCAGTACTTCAAGCTAATCCAGCTAACTGGAGACAGCCTCAGTGTGGGAGAATCCCCAGGTGACATAAGACTGGTAAAATAGCTCCTATGCTTCCCTCATTACTGTCCATGTCGTGATTTGCATGGCTTGAGATAGAGGTGTTACTGGGCAGCTGCTACAAGAGGTCAATCCTTGGGGCCGGGGCCAGGACCAGCCTGGCCCAATGTACAGCAACCTCCTTCACACTGTAGCTGGGCACAGAAATGCCAGTTTGGAAGATCTGGCCTCTACACTCTCTTTTAAATTATCAATACAAAGAAATATACACATTCTGTTTATTCAACATTTTGAATGAATAGATAATGAAATAAGCTTTTTATTTTTATTATAATTTAGATATCTGAATACATTCATTTTTGATGGAATAGAGATATTGCTAGTCTTTCACAATGATCGTGCAATATCTAAAGATAAAGACTGAGATTAATGTATGCAATTGTTTTAACTTCCTGGAACACCATTGTTTTCAATACAATAAATTAAAAAGAATCTTTAGCAAAGGAATACATAATATTGCTGACCATGATCTTCTGTAAAAATGAACTTGGCTAAACTATATTTTAAAGCAAGTTAAAGACCGGAACCCGCAAAGTCTTGGATACCTCATGAGAGATGCTGAGTGCTCTCTACTCTCATTAAAGTCATCACCTCACAGGATCAAGCCCTAAATGAAAAAGGGTTCCTAATTTTTCAGTTATATAGAAATCAGCGTTTTTTAAAATTAATATTACATAAATATCCTAACACCAAGGATATAGTGATAGGACTTGATCTTTCAAATCTTGCAAAAGAGAATGCTAGCTGACTAGAAATGACAATTTCAAGTAATACCACTGTATTCAGCAACATTAATTTCATATGATAACTTTCCATAAACACTGTTTTTAAAAGAACTATTTTAAAAAGAAAATAAATAAGATCCACAACAATGGGGAAAACACTAAAATACAAAAGGAAATAAATAAAATGGCAATTTGTTCATGGACCAGACAGAGGTTTTATTATACCTCTGCAAGGTCCGAAAAGAGAGCTTGGCTTGTGCTACGTCTCAATGTATCCCAATAGCTTCTGGGGACAAGGTCCTTTCCATCTGTCTTAAGTACCTGTAGAAGTTTCAAGAAGCACAACTGTTTGAAAACCACAGAACAATCATAAAGAACAACAGCTTATCCACTTTAAAATCTTTTCTAACTAATCTTCAAAAAGAAGAAAACTGCATGAGTTTACCTTTGGGTTTTTTTTCCTGCACAAAGAAAAGTATTATATCACACTCCTTGTAAACCCAAGGCATTTTCAAAAGGGTAATAGTATCGATATCTAGAGCCTTATTAGTCACAATGTGGGCTTTACAAAACTTAAGCGATTAATGCAAAACAAATTAACTAGATTAAAAAAATAGTTGCAATTAATCAGAGTTTTAATTGCACTGCTAAAAATAATAAAATACTAATTTAAATTTATAAATATTTGTGGATTTTTTCTACATTTTCAAATATAATGATTTCAATTACAACACAGAATACCAAGTGTACCATGCTCACTTTATATTATTTTTAATACAAATATTTGAACAGTAAAAAAGATTTTAAAAGTATTTTTAATTCACCTCATACAAGTACTGTAGTGCAATCTCTTCATAGTGAAAGTGCAATTTACAAATGTAGAATTATTTTTTTCACATAACTGCACTCAAAAACAAAACAATGTAAAATTTTAGAGCCCACAAGTCTGCTCAGTCCTATTTCTTGTTCAGCCAGTTACTAAGACAAACAAGTTGTTTACATTTACAGGAGATAATGCTACCTGCTTCTTATTTACAATGTCACCAAAGTGAGAACAGGCATTTGCATGGCACTGTTGTAGCTGGCGTTTCAAGGTATTTACGTGTCAGATATGCTAAACATTTGTATGCCCCTTCATGCTTCGACTTGTAGATTGCGCTTTTAAAAATCTTTTTACAGTGCAAATATTTGTAATCAAAAACAGTAATATAAAGTGAGCACTGTACACTTTGTATTCTGTGTTGTAATTGAAACATCCACAAATATTTATAATAAATTTAAATTGGTATTCATTATTGTTTAGCAGTGCACATAAAACTGTGATTAATTGAAACTATTTTTTTTATAATCTCACGATTATTTTTTAATGGTTTGACAGCCCTACTATAAACAGAAACATTCTGGATTATATGTAAAGTGAAAATGTATTGGCAAGCTTGTATTCTTAGTAATTTCATAATTTTGTCAACATATTAATATATACATTGATTAGGCTGCTTGTGATAGGGAGCTTGTTTTCTGATTTATCAAAGCATGACATGCACCAATAGCACTATCTAAATAGTTACAAATAATTTAATTCCAACAAAAGATCCATCCTAGTACAGTAACTCCTCACTTAAAGTTGCCCATCTCTGTCTCTGAAACACATCTTTCCTGCTGGCTTGTAGAGTGTGAGCGTTAACCCTTGAGGGCTCAGTGGAGTGCTAGTTCATCCTTCCTAAGGCATTCCCTGGGAAATTCCCACCCTCTGACTCCTTCAGTCATTGCAAACTTAAATTTTGTCAAATATTTTTAACTCCTTTTTTAAGTAAGCTTACTTAAATCTGGCACTTATTTATATACTGCATGAGAAAACAAACATCTAAAATTATATTATATGACAAGAGATTTTTAGCCAATAGAACATTATCCCTTTTTTTTATTTGGACCATATATTAAAAAGATAAATATACTGTTCCCACACCATACAATCTCTGTAGTTACCAAAGTCTTACATAGGTCTGAAGATAGTCTATCACTCAACTCTGGAAGAAATCTCTCGTCTGAAGTATGGAATCTCATTCTGGGGAGCTTCCAGAAAGATCCATAAGAGAGTCACCCAATATTAAATACAATATATTGGACCTCCACAAAGCAAAATTAATTTTCTACATTTTTAATATGCTGCAAGTAACAACTGTATACTATTCTGACTAGTATAAAGTTAGGTGTACTATAATATATTTTGTAGCTAACATTCTGGAAAAAAGTCCGAATAAAAGATAAAAACTGAATACAGTTAGTATGCCTAACCTTTTCATTTCATATTTAAGGTCATGTTATAAAGCTCTTTATCTAAATAGAGATAAACTGTATCATGTTGATTATGTATATTTTAGTCTATGAAACTTCATATTTAAAAAAAAAATTAACTAAAAAGTTAGACAAGAATATCTCTTCTTAAACCATAAAATGTTGACAAAATATGCAAAATAAGTCAAAAAAAATTTCAACATGAAATCACTGCCTCAAGAAGTTACATATACTTTTGACTGCCTCATCCTTTATTTAGATATGCATACCATTACATAATAATTAATTGAATTACCTGTCTTATTGGTGATGTACTTTATTCATCTGACAAAAACTGATTAATTACTGATGAAGTTAGTATTTCTGAAGCATGCACATTTTATTTTTCTACATGTTACTTTTATAATAATCATCAATAATAAGATTGCATTCAGCAAGTCAAAACCCACATGCAACTCATGCTGTACTAGTCTTAATACACATTCACAGCATGCATCAGCTTAGCTCCAGAGAAATATCATGTGTAATATGAAAAGACATAAATAATCAAATTACTCAGACCCATTTATAGATGCATCTTATGCAAGATGTAGCCTTCAGAGCTTGATACTATGAAGTTCTAAGTACACTCAATTGCCCCAGATTTCAATGGGAATTGAGAGCGCTCAGGACCTCATAGTTTGGGCTTTCAATGATAGAAATATAAAAGTGTTAATTATTCCAATTCTAGGTCCACATTCAATAGATTTAATTCACCATTAGTACCACCCATTTCTTATATTTAAAACAATTTAAAACCCCCACTCTGCTGACTTATTTTTCTAAATGTGAGTATAAAAATTCTTTTTTTTTACTAGAGTCAGGAAATTATTATAAATTTAGAAATACTTAAAGGTAAGTTTTGTTAAACTATAAAAGGAAGGAAATATAGAGATATGAAGCACTGAGTCTTTCACGCTGACATAGGGCATGATCCAAAGCACACTAAAGTCAACAGAAAGGCTTCAATAGACTTCAAGTCAAGACTATAGTGCATGCTTTTTGCCTTACTATCATCTTATTGAACAGGTATGTATTTAACATGTCTGTGCTGCCTTACCTGGGCACAATTGTATGAAAGACAAAGTGACAGAGTTAAAATGTAGGCATGATCAGAAAAAGTACTATGTAAAAATGGCACTGCATGTGTTCAGTTCAGGGATAAAAGGGTTCTTACCATTTTTTATTCTTGTTAATGCTGCACAGCTACAAAAGTCATGGGAAACAGAACTGTATATACAACTTCAAATCCTAGCCCCTTTTCTATAAATGCAGTCACAAACTCCATCCAGCCTAATTATCATGCTAATCTGGCTCAAAAGAATGAATTCCTCCCCATATAACTATGAAGATTGAGGCTTGGGTTCTTCCCTGGCTTTTTTATGCTCGGCAGCCAGGGAAGAGCTTTTAAAAGGAGTCTAAATCTGCTCTGCTCTGAAAGGGCATTCAGCCAACGTCAAAGGACAGAGTTCATCAATATGAAAATTCTTTCCACCCTCTGACGAAACAGTAATCAAGTATAATAAAGACTGTCCTCATCTTGGGCTATGGGCTTCCTCTCTACCAACAGCCCCTGTTCTCATCCTACTCTGAAGTAGTTTTGTTTTATTTTATGAACAAACAGTGCAAGAAAAAAGTGTTCTGTAGGATAAGATGCTGGGAAACTGACTGAACCCTAGGAATATGGTTATTACTGAAGGCTCTACTGTTATGTTCCATGAAAGGGGACGGAATTTTTATTACTAATTGTTGTTGGGGGACTTTATTTACATGGGTTCACCACCCCACCCAGAGTAGGTCTACAACTCCCTAACACAGACCTGCTCTTTTTCTCCTTTTTACCTATCCAGAGGCATCCATCTGTCCTCTGGATAGGACAGCCTGTTACTCTATGCCTGTAGCAAGCATGTGCAGTCTTCTATGGCCCTGAAGACAGAGTATACTTTTTGTCTTAATAAGACCCTATACTAGCAAAATTAATTTACTTGATAAAGAGCCAATTGTTATAACAAATTATTCCATCTCACTGGTGAAAACTATATACATAGAAAATATTTTGAGTACATACACTGTTAGTAGAAGTATGATATCCATAGAGTTGAAGGCGCTGACATGCAGCAAAAATGATGACGTGAAATACCACATTTCAGAATGAAACCGAAAAGAAAGAGAAAGAAGACAACAGAATAGGTTAAGACAGGCAAGTCTATCTTTCACATTACTAGAAATGTTGGCATGTTTTTTTAAATGGTGGAGAGCAAATGGTTTTCTTTTTTTACATCTTGTTTTTAAAACTCTTAAAACAGAAAAAAGTATAGGTTTATGATTACAACCATGATACATTTAAGTTACAAGAATTATGCTATTTTACCCCCTCCTATTTTGTCTCTGTAACATTCTCAAAAGTTTTCCTTCTAGGATGAAGTTTTTTTTGCTTAGACTTGTCAACAAAATTAACCGAGCAATTAAATTTTTTTGCCAATGTGAAAAAAGTTGTGTCCCTTAGTGTGAACAAATATTATTTTCTGTGCTTGGGTATTCAAAAATGTGGTCACTCCTAAACATGTCAACATGAAGGGGGGTCTTTCAACTTACATTTAAGATGGTAGTGAGGTAATTTATTCTCATTGTGGTAGAAGACTACATTAGGAAGTCTACTAGACTTCTTAGATTTAGAGTAAATTATTGATTACAAATGCTACTGTAATTGCATTTTAAAATAACAGCTATGTATATTTTTCCTCTTTGGGGATCTTAAAACACTTATTTTTTCAGGAACTTTGTAGTTCACTTTTCACTTGTAGGTCCAAAATGACCCTATTTATTCCTGGGGGAATTCTCCGCCACTGCACACATGCAGAATTCATGTCTCTACGAAGAACTTTTTTTTCGCTTCAGAAAATATATTCTGCTGGAGAGGTGCTGCAGTTACACCTTTCACCCACCAGGGGCTGCTGTGGTACCAGAACAGAGAGCAGCCACTCCTGGGCAGGAGCAGCCCCAGCTGTAGATAGGGAAGAGAAGAGGCTGTGTTCCTCATAGCACCCTGCCTGTGAGGCCGGGTCAGGAGGCACCGGATGGCGAGGGGAGAGGGGGGAGTGGGAGACATGGACAGTGTGGGGCACATCGAGCTGCTAGTGGGGGACATGGACTGGAATTCAGAAGGGCTAGTGGGGAGCAGACTGGGGTGGGAGCTGAATGGGAGTGAGGGTGCAGGGACACATGGGGACAGGGGTTGCAAGGACACATGGGGATTGCAGGGAGACGGGATGGCTGAGTGGGGGTGCACGCACAGGTGGGGATAGTGGCAGATGTGCCTGACTGAATGAGAGAGGCTAGGGGTCAACCAGGGTCTTCATGGGGGAGGCTCCACTACATTTCCCCCCCCCCCCCCAAAAAAAAAAACCCAAACATATTTCTCCCAACCACACCCGGGTTCCTTCCTAGCAATTACTTCCCCTGACTCCCCAAAGGCTTTGCACTGCTTCTGAGGGATGCGGGAAATACGTTTCTATATTGTAGTTTAAATGAATTATTACTCAAAGTTCTGTATTAATATGCCTAGTAAGGAATCTATTTGTCAAAAAACTTTTCCTGAATCTTTTTTGTTGTCTATATTGTTAGACATACTTGCCCACATGTATTTTGAAATAAATTACTAAACTAATTGAAACTGGTGTGATTATATTGTGATATTTTGACAAATAGAATTTTGCAGAATTTTAAAATATCATGCATAGATTTTTTTATTTTTTTGGTGCAGAATTCCTCCAGGAATACCTATTATTCTCCCCTCAATAAACAGGCTTATAATCAAATTGACCCTTTATATTGTTAGGAGTTATGTGATTCGACATGGTACCTGGTGTTGCCCAGAAATCTCAAAAGTGATTAGTAACAGAAAATAAATATTCTTCTTAACTAATAAATATAACCACACTTTTAGTTACATAAAAAAATCCAAGAACCACAAACCTACAACTATTCTAATTTTACTTACCAACATTATACGTTTCTCTTCATCTCCTTTTCTTTCTCTCTTCTCATTTTTCTTTCTAAATATCTCTTGAAGCTGCAAAACAAGCCAAGTTTATCTTCTGATTCCAGGAACAGAGCTACTATGTACATAACAAACAATGCAGAATTGCCCCTGCATGACAACATGTCTACATACACAGTGCTGTATACATACAAACACCTGCTGTAAAAAGTTGAGCAATTAAATATGGTTTTAACAAAAAGTATAATTGTATATAACCAGGGATAGATAAATGTTCCAAAACTGTACTAAGTGGGTCATTGCCCATGAAAGCTTATGCTCTAATACATTTGTTAGTCTTTAAGGTGCCACAAGACTCCTCATTGTTTTTGCTGAAACAGACTAACACGGCTACCACTCAAACTTGTCACCTTATACTCAGACTCTCACCTTCTAATCTCCAGCTCTCCTCACCCCCTTCTCCTCCATATGAAAAGGCAAAAATAATTGTTCGTTTTTAAATAAAATACAAAGCCCCCTTAGGGAACACAGATTTTAGAGCATGGGCCTCAGAATTTTACATCATATCTGAAACTGGACTAGTCAAAATTCTGGAGAATACACTGTTGGGAATAATGCTACAATCCAGAAGTGATGGACCAGATGACCTAATGGATCTTTTCCTAGCTACAATTTCTATAATTCTATGAAAAGTCATATCTGTGTCTCTTACTACTACCCATGAAATAAGTACTTCTGGTAAACAGGGCATAACTACTGGCTCATGACCCGGAGTTATCTGGTCATTCTTTCAGGTCTATTCTACTGACAAGCTAAAAGTGTTGCAATGCTACTGTGTCCCAAGACTAAGGCCTGGTCCACACTAGGGGCGGGGGGATCGATCTAAGATACGCAACTTCAGCTACGTGAATACCGTAGCTGAAGTCGAAGTATCTTAGATCAAATTACAAAGTACTTACTGCGGGTCCACGCGGCACAGGCAGGCTCCCCCGTCGACTCCACTTACTCCTCGCACTGAGCTGGAGTTCCGGAGTCGACGGGGAGTGCTTCTGGGATCGATTTATCGCGTCTACATGAGACGCGATAAATCGATCCCAGAACATCGATCGCTACCCGCCAAATCGGGCGGGTAGTGTGGACGTTCCCTAAGGAACAGGAATGAAGCTTTCAATCTCAACCAGCAGTAGCCAAAGTAGCAACACAAATCCCTCAATCTTTTGAACAACAGAAAAAGAATCACTTCTATACTATTCTCTGTTTTGCAGGCTGTCAAAACAAGCATCTGAGATCAAAAATCAGATCTGGATCCCTTGTGTAGTAGCACAATTAATCTTAAGGACAATGTGGCATATGTTCCTATGGTCACAGGGTACAATAAATTAATGTAATTAATTTAATCACCTGAATGTGTAAATCAAGAAAATAGATCACTTATCATTAACTACTTAACTTCCATCACAATATAGAGCCAAAAATCATAGTAAAAGAAGAATCAAATCTGTTTATAATCAAACCTCTTAAAAAGGATTAGCATAATACCCAAGCATAGTTATCTAAATCTTTATAAAGTCCACTTATATACTATGTCAATCATATGTTAGATATAGTCAACTGCAAAACACAAATTAATGAAATATTATGTTTGAGAATTTACAGTCTAAACAGCCAAGAAATACGAAAGTGTTCCTACGGCAATGTTAACTAGTCCATGTTGCACATTTAAGATATATAGTATTTTGGTTTACTATTTACACTGATGAAATCTATACCTTCATTTACAGAAAACTATATGTACAATTTAGACAAGCAAATGTTGCTGTGAAAACCTTAAATTATATTTACTAGACCTACATGGGAAATAACTCCCCCGTCCATGAGAATTTGAGATTTCAAAACATTTTCTTTTTCCAAATTCAGATGAGAAGTCAAAATTTCAATTTTCGCAAACTGATAACCTGTCTTTATTATAACACAATCTATCTAACAAGTAACTGATTTGGTTATATGATGGTTGAAATACCACATACTTGGCACTCATATACTACACACTGCATAATTAAAGTAATTATACAGTTAAACTGACTTGTATGAAGTGTAATAAACCATACTATTAGTGTGATATCATGGTTTTCAGCACTTTTAAAACAGTTTATAGTATATCATATACAGGGCCCAATTATGCCCAAGATTTGCATTGCGTCTCTCAAAATCTTTTAATATTTTATGACCTCTAGGTGCTGTTGACATGTTGGCTGTTATGTTTCTCCATACACAAAGCACAATACACATTCTAATCTAGATAATTTATTTTTTCAGATCAAGGCAAACACCAGAGCCAGATTTGCATATGCAGTGCAGATTTTACTCATTGCTCGAGTAGCACAAAAGAGCTTCATATCCCCCCACTATCCATGGCGGCTGGGCGCTGCATGGTCTCCTCGCCAGTTGTGGCAGCTCAGAGCTCCAGGTCTCTCCACAGAGGGTGGGAGCTGCAGGGGCCCCCGCCACCCATGGCAGCTCAGAACTCCAGAGCCGGCCGACAGCTCCAGCCTCGCCGCCCTGGGGCTGAAGTGGAAAATGTCATGCAGGTTACAGAAGTCATGGATTCCATGACGTTGATGACATAATCTTAGCCTTAATGATAATCAGTGGGACATAGTAATAGCAGGGTACAAAATATACAGGAATGACTGAGTAGGTCATGCTGGTGGGGAAGTGGCACTATATGTAAAAGAAAGCAAGAGTCAAATACTGTATAGGAAAAATATTAAATGAATCAAACAGTACAATAGAATCTCTATGAATAGAAATTCCATGCTTGAATAATAAGAGTATAGCAGTAAGAATATACAGGTTGTACCTCTCTAGTCCGGCACCCTCTGGACCTCGGTGCTGAACCAGAGAATTTGCTGAACCACAGGAGGTCAATGCAGAGTGCCAGCGGGTCTCCATAGGCGCGGGACGTAGGGGTGCGGGAAGTGCTGCAGCACCCCCGGGCTTTGCACCCAGCGTGGCCCCCCACTCAGGGGCTCCAATGCTGGCCCCAGGTCCCAGCCGCCAGCCCCTCGCCCGGGGTCCCAGCCGCCAGTCCCAAGTCCTCTCCCTCCCTCCCGGAGTTTGAATGCTGTGAATCAACTGTTCGCAGTGCTCCAGAAGCGCTGGGAGGAAGGAGGTAGAGTTGGTAAGCGCGGGGCCACCAGCACACGAGAGGCGTGAGGGGAGAGGGGCAGAAGGGGGAGGCTTGGCACCAGTGGATGCGCCGCACCTGCTAATTTTTCCCCGTGGGTGCTCCAGCCCCAGAGCACCCACGGAGTCGGCGCCTATGCCAGACCACAGATATTGCCAGACCAGGGAGTGCTGGATTAGAGAGGTTCAACCTGTACTACAGACCACTTGATCAGGATGGTGACACAGTGACTCTGAAATGCTCAGAGATTAGAGAGGCTACAAAAAACAGAAAACTTAATAATAATGAGGTATTTCAACTATCTCCATATTGACTGGGTACATGTCATCTAAGGATGGGATGCGGAGATAAAATTTCTCGACATCAGTAATGACTGCTTCTTGGAACAGCTACTCCTGGAATCTACAAAGGGAGAGGGAATTCTTGATTGAGTCCTAAGTGAAGCACAGGATCTGTTCCAAGAGGTGTATACCGCTGAACCACTCAGTAATAGTGACCGTAATGTAATTAAATTTAACATCATTGTAGTGGAGAAAATACCAAAGAAACCCACCACGGTATCTGTTAACTTCAAAAAGGGGAACCATATAAAAATGAGGAAGCCAGTTAAATGTGAATTAAAAGGAAGAGTCACAAGACTGAAATGCCAGCAAGCTGCATGGAAACTATTTTAAAACACCATAACAGAGGCTCAAACTAAATGTGTACCTCAAATAAAAATAATTAAAAAAACCAACAACAGTAAGAGGGCCACAAAAATGCCACCATGGCTGAAGAAGGTAAAAAGTTAGAGACAAAAAGACGTCCTTTAAAAAATCAGAAGTCAAATCCTACTTAGGAAAATAGAAAAGAACATAAACTCCACCAAGCCAAGTGTAAAAGTATAATAAGGCAGAGAAAAAAATAAAACAATCCAAAGAGCAACTTGCCAAAGACACAAAAACTAACAGTACATTTTTTTAAAGTACATCAGAAGCAATAAACCTGCCAAACAATCAGTGGGGTACTGGATGATCCAAGTGCTAAAGGAGCACTCAAGGAAGACAAGGCTGATATAGAGAAGCTAAATTAATTCTTTGCATCACTCTTCACTGCAGAGGATCTGGGGGTGATTTCCACACTTGAGCCATTCTTTTTAGGTGACAAATCTGAGGAACTGTCCCAGATTGAGGTGTCAATAGAGGTAGTTTTGGAACAAACTGATAAATTAAACAGTAATAAGTCACCAGAACTAGAGGGTATTCACCCAATAGTTCTGGACTTCATTCAAACAATAAAATATAAATAAATACATAAAATTCACCTTTGGGCTAAACTATAGATTGAAAAATATTTATTTAGATTTGTAAAATAACAAAAGTACATCTCTCTCAGTTCAGGGCAACTGCATCTGTAGTCCCCCTCCGTGGTCCAGCAAGGGCAAGTATTCACAGGCTTCCGGCTCCCCAGCCATCACCTCCCTGGGGCAGAGACATGCATCTCTCTCAATCCTGACCAGGGTATTTCCAGGCCACACAGTTAATTCCCCACCAATGCAGATTGCCTCCGCAGGTCTGCTTTCTCTTCTCCTCAGAGTCTATAAACAGTGTAATTAGCCATAGATAAGTTACCATACAACTCTTTTTAAGCAAGCACATTTAGTAGTAAAGTAAAAAAGCATTTCAGAGAAAACATATTGAAACAATTTAAAAAAAACCTATGTGCATGCTAATAAGCTTAACAGAGATCACCCCTAGTTGTTGTCAGTTCTTCCAACCCTTCCCCAAGGATTGGGGCCCTTCTCTTGCACAGAAGGTCCTGTCTGTTTTCCAGAACATAACGAAGCCTGAGTCAGCTTAAACTCAGGTTAATTATCTAAAGTCCTTTCTTTGTCTTTGGCCTCTGGAGAAACCACTGTGAACTCAGGGGCGGCGAGTTATATGGGCCCATGGTGCCTGCGGTCCAGCAATATTCAGGGCCTAGGGGCCCGGCTCCACCAATGTACGGGGCTGGGTCTTTCCCCCAGCCCTACCTGCCGCCCCCCGCGCATCTCCCCTGAGAGTCCCCCAACGCCTGCCTGATGCTCCCATGCATCTCCCCCAGGCCCAGTAGCATCCCTGCCTCAAGCAGGCAGCTGCCCCCTGCAGCTCCGTGCTGCACTCCACCGGCTCCCGGCATCAACTTCCACTGCAGGGTCCTAGCGCCCCCACTCACTAGTGCCAGGGCAGGCCGACCCTGCCCTTCTGCCTCAGACGGACAGACCCTTCCCTTTTCCAGCGGGACCGCCCACCAGTACAGGGGGCCCCCCTGCCTGCAGTCACTGCTCCTGCCCCATGCTGGGAAAGGGGCAGCCCCATACCCCACCCACAGTGAGGCTACAGTGAGAGGCAACAGCAGGGGAGGAGGCGCACACGTGACGGCAGCCTCGCCTCCCCCTGCACCCACCACAGTAGAGGCGAGGTGGCTTCCTGGACCTGACAGGGGCTCTAGGAGAATGTGCAGTGACAGTGGTGTAAGGTGAATGTGCTGCCGGGAGTGGAGAGGGGGCCCCTCCCTCAGAGCTCACTGCTGCTAGTGGGGGGATGGCTGGGGGGAGTCCTCCTCTCTGGCCCCAGCCGGGGGAATCCAGGGCTGGCCTTACCATGAGGCGAACTGAGACGGCCGCGCAGGTGCCAGACTCTCTGTGGGGGGGGGGGGGACGCGGGGGGAGGCGGGCTCCACTAGGATGCATATGTAGAAAATTGTGTCTGCTGCTTGTGCATATGTATTCTCTCTGCTCTAGATGCACAGAGATGGTGGAGTGCTGTGCTGGAGGAAGGAGGGCACAAGAGACATAACAGGCAGGCAGGAGAAAAGGTGAGAGGGAATAACAGAAAGCAGCAGGATCTGCAGGGAGAGAGAGGAGGAGGAGACCCTTATGTACCTCTCTAGCACCCCCAGGAGCCTGGACTGATTAACACCAGCTTCTCAGGGAGCTTTCTGTTTCCTGCTGCTTCCCTGAACCCACTTGAGGAGAACAGGCAGTCAACTGAAGTAGTAAGACCCACTTAGGCCCTTAAGATGCTGATATCTTCCCTCACTCAGGCCCTGCTACCAGCCTGCTTATCTGTCCTCTTCAATTGAGTATTGAGAGCCACTATAGCTGGCACAGAACAGCTGTCATGAGTGAAAGAAGAAAATGCCCCTCTGGGGCAGCATTCAGAAAAAGAAAGAAAGCAAAGGAAGCTTTTCTATCTAAGCAGGAAGGAGCTCTCTTGAGATACATAGACACAAATGTTCACGGTGAGCCTTCCGGCTCCAGTGAGGATGTGAGTGTTGAGGAGATGCCTGATCTTCCAGTTAGTCAGAGTTCAGGTGACCTGACAGCTACTGCAGCATCCATAGCTCCATCTCAAATGGATGTAACCATGCACATTCCTGAAGAAAAGTGTAAATCAGAGAAGAATGTCATGAAGGCGCAAGAAACAGCTGCTGCTGAGTTTAGTATCTTAAGTCTAGATGATCCAGGACTGTGGACCCACTTGAGCAGTAGCCTGAGGCACTTCCTTGTACTGCATGTACAGCAAGTGAAAAACTTCATGTTCCCCAAAGACAATGAAAATAGAAGTTTCCATCCAACACATTACTGGAGTGAAATCCCCAACGGCGACAAAGTGGAGAGGCCATGGCTTATGTACTCAAAAACCCAGAATGCTGCATACGGTTTTTGTTGCAAACTCTTTTCCAGGCTAATGGTCCAGCCACATGGGTTCTACAGGAACAAAGGACTGGAAAAATCTGGCTAGAAATCTGGCATGCCATGAGAAGGCAGCAAATCACCAGAGAGCATTGCATAGGTGGAAAGAGCTTGAGATGAGACTAAGGTTAAAAGCCACTATAGATGATCAGCATCAAGAGAAGATTGCATCAGAGTCTCTTTACTGGCAAAATGTTCTGAAAAGGCTCATTACCATTGTGAGAATGCTTGCTACCCAAAACCTGGCACTTCAGATCAGCTGTATGTGCCAAACAATGGAAACGTCCTTAAAATTGTGGAGCCGATGGCTGAGTTTGATGCTGTACTTCAGGAGCATCTAAGAAGAGTCACCACCCAAGAAATGTACACATACCACTACCTTGGAAAAACAATTCACAACGAGATCATACAGTTACTGGCAACAAAAGTCACACAGAAGATTGTGGCAGATCTGAAGTCCAGCAAGATATTACTCTGTTATTCTGGACTGCACACCTGACATCAGCCATATGGAACAAATGACTTTAATGGTGCGTTTTGTAACAACAACAGACCTAGTAAAAATGTCCCTGCAATGGTGACTGTCAGAGAGCATTTTCTAGAATTTATTGACATTGATGATACTACAGGAGCTGGTATGACAAATGTGCTTCTTAAAAAGCTAGAAGATATGGGAATTGTGATAGCTGACATGAGAGGTCAGGGCTACGATAATGGTGCCAACATGAGAGGAAAGAACAGAGGAGTGCAGACACGGATCCGAGAGTTAAACCCTCGAGCTTTTTTTGTCCCATGCAGTTCTCATTCATTGAACTTGGTGGTCAGTGATGCAGCCTCAGCTTCTAGTGAGGCTGCTGAAATTTTTAATGTAATTCAAAGCATCTATGTATTTTTCTCTGCATCAACTCATCAATGGCAAATTTTGAAGCAACATCTGGGAACGTCCTCTCTGACACTGAAACCACTGAGTGCCACACGATGGGAAAGTCGAGTGGAGGCGATAAAGCCTATCAAACACCAAACTGGGAAGATAGATGATGCCATAGTTGCCATTATGGAGGATAATGCTATGACAGGAACTGTTCATGGGAGAACAGTGGCAGAGGGAAATGGAATCACCAGAAAAATGCATAACTTCAAAATTTCTGTGTGGCTCAGTGTTGTGGCCTGACATACTGTTTGAAATAAATGTTGTAAGCAAGAGACTCCACGGTGTTGACCTTTATATATCTGGAGCAATGGAACAACTGGACAAAGCAAAGTCATACCTACAGTCTTAACGGTCAGATGTGGGATTTCAAAACTTTCTGAAGAGTACACAGAAGTTGGTAGAGGAACTTCACACTGAAGCTACTTTCCCACCCATTCAAGAATACAAGAGTCACCGAAGAAGAAGACATTTTGATTACAAGGCACGGGATAATCCCATAAGAGACCCCAAACAACAATTCAAAGTTGAATTCTTTAACCAGGTGCTACATTGTGCAATACAGTCAGTTGAAGAACGTCTCATGCAGCTCAAGGAACACAGAGGTATATTTGGGATGTTGTATGATATTCCAAAACTCCTCACTACACCTGAAGAAGACCTACGCCAGCAATGCAGGGAGCAAGAGACAGTGTTGACACAGGATGACATGCGCGATATTGATGCGAGTGATTTAGGTGATGAACTGAAAGCCCTTTCAAGATACATTTCAGCAGGATCAACTCCAAAGGCTGTTCTGGAATATATGTGCACAAATAAGATGATCACCCTCTTTCCAAATGCTTTTGTTGCTTTGCGCGTACTTCTAACACTTCCTGTAACAGTTGCCAGTGGAGAACGCAGCTTCTCCAAGCTGAAGTTAATAAAAACAAATCTATGCTCCACAATGACACAGCAACCATCTCAATAGAGCATGAGCTGGCCCAGACTGTGGATCTTCAGGAAGCAGTTCAAATCTTTGCAACCAAGGTGGCAGGGAAAGCACCACTTTGATTATTCAAACAGATAAAAATGCCAGTGTTTACTATGCAGACAAGAAAAGTTACATTTGCTGTTCAGGCATTTGAAAGTTAAGTGTTACTTAAAATTTTGGAACAAGGCATTTTAAGTTGTTAGTTCTCCTTTATTGGGGTAGGTAGCAGAGCAGTACCATGAGAGGAGTAGAACAGGAAGAAGGCAGAATTGAGACCTTTCAAAGTATTGGCCCAAGCGAGGGGACATGGGGACGTCATTGGAGCTCCCCGCCTCAGGTGCCAAAATGTTGTGGGATGGCCCTGGGGGGAGCCTGCCTGCACCCCAAACTCCTCATCATCGCCCCACCCCCCCAGGTTATTTTGGACCAAGCGGGGGAAATAAACAACAAAGTCAAGGGGCCACCCGGAGAACATCCTGCCACAAACTCCCTCATTGTTATACCAAAGTGTGTCTAGCTCAAGTAACTGCTGACCACAGCTGTGCCAATATTAGCCCAAAAGGAATTTTATTTGAGAAATTTATTAATAACAACGAAAACAGTAGAAGGGAAATGGCAATTCAACTTCAAAGCACAGTATTCAGTACATCTATGCACCATTATAAATAGCTGACATTTACAGTTGTTACCATTTTATGCAATCTCTCATTGTCATACAGAATTTAAACATAAAAATAAAACGATACAAGATTATGTCAAAATACTCAGAAACTGATTAAAGGGCAATGTCTAATATACATACCACTAAGAACTCCTTTTTGTCGACCATCTCATTGCCATCAGTGTCAAACATGTTGAAAGCTATTTTAAAACCTGCATGAGGCTCTGCCAGAAAAAGAATACAATTGTCAATTATTTGCAAAAAAATGATGATAGAAGTTTAACCTTTATGAATATAAACTGAATATTTTAGATCAGATGCTCAACTAGTGTACATCAGTATATCTGTGCATATAAACAGTGTATAACTGACCTACAGCAGCTAGGGATCTCACCTTATACATTTGTTTCACTTTCAACATTTCAGAAGCTGAATGCACACCTCAAAATTCATAGATTGGGGGGAAAAAAAGGGGTAAAACATCTTCGAGCAGTGGCTGGTTTGGTATTGAGGAGGGAGAAGCAATCACACATGGCTATTCCCTGTTGTCAACTCGTAGGGGTAGGCCAATGTTCCTCCCAGAATCATTGTGGAAATGGAGGCAAAACCCATTCTGTGGGGGAGGGGGCAGGTTTTGTGCTTACAGTATTAGGAGAATTAAACTTTTTTTTTTTTTTTACAATATTGCTTAATTGAAGCGAGGATCAGCTGTGGCACTGAAGTCTAAATAGTGATTCTGACAAGATATATATCTGAGTCCACATTTCTGATCTGCAAATTATGTTGACTGGAATATCAGATAAATAGAGACTACCATATTGCTGGCACAATGTACCTTAATTCAGAGCCAGCTTTACTCACTAAAAACACCCACAGCTAATCCATTTGTGCAACTTTTGCTTGGAAAGGCATGACCCATCAAAATTAGTTAATAAGCCCCCCACAAAATTATAGGGTTTTTGCAATGATGAAATATCATCCAAATTTTAACTTACAATATTCTTACCATTCAATTTTATAAAAACTGGCTTCTACTATCCAGGAACAAGAACTTGCTAAGGACAATAAGAGAAACAACATACTGACCAAGGTGAAATCCCTGAACAGCGTTAGGTGAGAAGTGATAAGTCCTAAAGACAACCTTATCTTTGTGGAAGAGAGTAAACAGGCTATCTTTTAAAATACCCTACGAATCACTCATTGCTGTCTTTAAAAGCTTTGGAAACAGCCAGAAGAAATGACATCTTAAAAGAACAGAGATAAAGATTAGTAAAGACTAAACAATAGAATTCAAAAGCCAGGCTATATTAGAAGCTTATGTAATAAACCTTTTAGAAATCTAGCAATATCAAAGTAAGCAAACAATTTAGTATCCTGTGAATTATGGCAAAAAAAAAAAAAAACAATTGGGGCAACCAAATTAAATTTAAGATATCACTCGCAGAACAGATTTAACAACGAAATACAGTTAGTGGACACAAGGAAAAGGGAAATAGGGACAAGGGAAGTAACAGAAACTCAAGACCAGGAATAACCAAGAGCTGTAAAGCCTTCTTCTGTTTAGCACTGTATTACTTATGTTAGGCAAATAAAAGGTGACACACATGCACTCTCCCCCATCCCACTGAGCTCTATTACATTTTAAAAACCTGGCAATTAAATATAAGGGGACAGATTCACCCTCTGTATCACTCCATTAACTTTTATAAGAATTAATGCCTCACCTGAGGACAAAAAGTATTAAATGACTTGGAAATAATAAGAGACTAACAGAACATTTTGGTATACCAAAGTACCAGTAATTTATTAACCAGAGAGGCTCAGAGAATTACGAATACCATTTCCTTTCAACTTCTAAATGCCGAGGCAGCACTAGAGAAAAAACTGGAGACTAAGATGTTAAATGAATCCTTCAGAGAATCTTCCAATATGATTTTCCTTTTAAAATATCAAATGACATTTTTATTAAACTGACTGGCCAAAGGTTTGGGTGAAAAAAAAAATAGATCTCCCACTGATTAAAAAGATACTGCTATATGCCCGTGGTCAGGTCTTAAAGCTACCAACTAAAACAATCCATACTCATGTTCCCTGATGTTGGCAAGAGGAACAGCTGACAAGCAGATTCTATGATTTAAAGCCCAGTCCTATGGCCATATATTCCATCTCTATAAAAGGTATGCAATGACTGCATTTACTCCACATGTACACCATTATTTTAGTAGGTCTCTTTGAGCACTTTGAAAGAAGAGTTGAAAACCCAGTCATATTAGCCTGAACTCCAAAGTTTATTACATTATTCAATTTAGTAATAATTTCTTGCCTTTACACGTGGCCCTATGCAATGATGGACTAAAGCCCTCTTCTAACTCTGCCATAGTTACATAAAAATGGCATCAGCCCATAACCTCAGTGTAAATTATTGTCATCTTTATTGTCTCCACTGGTGTGCAAACGGAAACGGTGGTGTCCTTAAAAATACAGGCAAGTCTCATTTTACGCGGGGGTTCCGTTCCACGGTTCGCGCGTAAAGTGAAAAACCGCATATAGTGAAACGCCATTGAGTTGAATGGCGGACGGAATCGCCCGCAGTACCGATTCAGTTTTTAAATAGTTATTTTTCTTTTTTTCCCCCTGGTTTTGCCGACCGCGCAAAGCTGAATTCACGCATGTTAAATGCGCCTAAGATGCGACTCGCCTGTAACAAAATGTATTCGATGTACATTTTTTCCATATGTACAAGTGAACATCCACACTTACATTTTTCTTTTGCATAGAAAAAGATATAGAACATTGAGATAGGAGAACATGGGATCAGGTACAAAAAAAAAGGCTAAAAAATTTCACAACAGTGCAAAAATATCTTACACGACAGCATGGAATAGAACAAATCTTTTTAAAATATATAAAAAGGAAGAAAACTCCCTCTCAGATATAGCAGGGCAGTTATCCCCGCTCCTGTGAAAGGCTAGGCTGATTGGGGAAGCAGCCACAGCTGGCCCTATAGAAGGGCTGTGAGCCAGAAGCTGAGTAAGTCTCTCTCTAGCTGTGGAGAGAGAAGGACCTAGCTGCTGGAGAAAAAAGGGTACCTGGAGTGGAGCAGGGCTGGGGAAAGGCCAGAGGAGCCGGGGAGTTCCAGCCTGAGGCCTAAGTAAAGGCCTGTGCAGATACTGGGGCCGGGAGGTGTAGCCCAGAGATAGGCAGAGGCAGCTGGTCCAACCTTCTTGCCAATGATGAGTGGCCATGACAGACTGCAGTTTGCCACAGTGAGTGGGGGCTAGATGATGACTGGCAGTAGCCACTGAGGCAAGGTGGGTGAGAGGGTTGGGAGTTCCTCTGGGAGGGGAGACCCAAAGTGTGGTGGGGTACTGCTGGGGCAGCACCTCAAGGTAAAAGAGCACTGGGGTCTGGGAGGGACACAAGGGCCAGCAGCAGGTGAGACACTGGCCAGTAAGAGGTGCTCTGTATGCTGGAGAGCTAATTCCTGAGATGACCAGTAGGAGGCGCCACACTGGTGAGTCTTTGCTTTGCTACACTCAGCTGTTTGGATTTTGAAAATTCCAGTTCAATTGTCCAAATGGTAGAAGTTAAACTATTTTATTCTTCAGTCAAAAACTGGGTAAGGCACCTCCCATTTCACTTCTTACCAAAAATGAGATTCTTTATTATAGGTAAGACACTGGTCCATTTTATGGGTATTATCTGTAATGGAAAACAAATTCAGGGATGCTCCTCAACCAAAATATTCTAGAGCAGAGGTAGTCAATAGGGGGGACTGTGGGGAAAATCCAGATCGTCAGGGGCTTTTGACCAGGTCACAAAGCTCTGGGGGGCTGTGTGTGTGTGCACGTGCGCGCGCTTGGAGGAGCTGGTGCCCAGGACTGACGCATAACTGTGGGGGCGGGTGTCCCCCTCCCCGCAATGGAGCCCTGCCAGGTGCGCTGGAGCTCAGAGCTTCAGCCCCTGCTGGGAAGCACTGGGGCTTCAGTCCCTGCTGTACACACTAGGGTTTGGGTCTTCAGTGCCCCCCAACCTTCCCAGTTACGAGTTAGCGCCAGGTGCCTGTTGGGCTCCTGCTGTCAGCACGGGGTGCCTGCCAGGGCTCTATTTAGGGAGGTCTTTGATCAGAGAAAAAGGGTTCCTCAGCAAATAGTACCTCAGGCAGTTCATAGCCCACTTCACTGCTGCGGCCTCTTTCTCTCTAGAGAACAGCTTTCAGCTTATGTAGAGTATGGGGTTTTCTTCTCCCTTAACTTCTTATGAAAGAAGAGTCCCTAGCTCTACATCTGAGGTATCAGTTTCTCGTATAAACCTCTTTGAAAAGTCTGGATTAAAAAGAACTGGGTTCTGACACGTACAACCCTGTGTCCATGATTCAATGCTTACAGTCGAGAATTCTTGCATGAAATGCCCAAATGAAGCACTGTTGTGGTTTGTGTTTTTTAAATTCCAAAAGATGACAGTTTTGTTAACTTCAAATAATAGGCTTTTAAAACATCTAAAACTAGTTTGTACATTTTTAATTTACAAATCTAAAATCTCAAACAATTGTGTTTTTATGGAAAGTCCATACTATACATAATTGACTCTAGTACAATCAAACAATTACACCTTCTACATTCTTTATTGTTTTCCCAGGTGGAAGACAAAACAAATATTTACATTTGCTGGTGTTTGTTTACAAATAAATGTTTGGCTCAGTTTTAACAGGTTTTTCTAAAAATATGTAAGCGGATATCATATATAGATTGAAAAATATTTACAATTTATGTATCTCTCTCCATCTTCAAAAGTCCTTTATAAACTTTAATACATTTATCTAACAATTATGCAGCAATTTCAGAGGCCTGAGATTATACACTACAAACTGATGTTCAAATCATCTGATAATCCTTAATCTCTCATTTTCAGTAAAGGGTGCCCATCTCATACAACACTTCAATTGAAATGTTACGAGAGTACACTGGGATAATAAAGTGGCCAAGTTATATGGAAAAGATGCATGTGATTTTTTTCCCCATATAATTTTTGAGTGAACATAAAATATTCTAATGTATAGGAATAAATTCAGAATCTTACAAAATTGTAGAGAGTTTTTTCAGAATACTTACTTGTTAAGATACAAAGGAGAAACAGATATTCTGTGTAGGAAATCAAACCTAGAGACAAAAAAAAGTGTCATGTCATATCCATTCTAATGAGCCTTCATGTGTCAAGCTTAAAAAATCAGATGGTTTTTTACACATATATACATTACAGCTGGGCAAAATTGTTCAGATGAAACTATTTTTCAGTCAGAAAGCAGATTTAGGTTAACCGAAACATTTTGTAAATTCATGTAGATTTCAGCAAATTGTTTCAATCAAAACAAAAAAAGAACACTTTTTTCCAAAAAGTCAAAATGAATCATTTCAACATTAACAAAATGAAATCTTTTTCAGGCAAGATTTCACACAGGGATCTAGGCATTATTCACAAAAATGGAAGTAGGGGCACTGTCACCCTCCTTATAACCTTTAATGCAATGGTTAGGGGACTCATTTGGGGAGCGGGAGACCTAGGTTCAAATCTCCACTCCAGAGCAGGTACTTGAACCCAGGTCTCCATTCCTTCTAGATAAGTACCCTAACAACCAGGCTAGTGGGCATTCTAAAGGGGGTGTCTCTCACTCTGTCCTGTTGAAGCTGTTCCCCTTTTTATAAAATACTTGAACAGGGGGGAGAGGGAAATGAATGACTCTACAGCCTCCTAATCAGGACACTCACCTGGGAGGGAGAACACCTACATTCCAATCCCTGCTCCAATGAATATGTATTTATACAAAATGGAACAGCTTCAAAAGGAAAGACTGAGAGCCCCACACTAGAATAGGCAGCCAATAGCCTGGTGGTTTATGCACTCTGCTCCAGATCTCAGCTGTCCACATTCCAGATGATTGCTCTAACTACTGGACTAATGGTTATAAATCACCTCCTCCCGTTTTCCAAATGTAGCCCTTCATTTTCTTTATCTTTTAGAACAAGTTAAAATACCCAAAGGTATTATTCAATGTGAGCTTAATTTTTGATATTTTGGAACTGTCAGAAAACTAAAATCTCTCTCTCTCACCAGCAGAGAGTGGTTTGTAGTCCAGGTAAATTGCTCTACAAATACACTGCAGCCTTACTACTAAGACACTAGGTTAAACATAGATTAGTCTCATCCCTTGAAAGTAATGTGTATGAGGCAGTACACCAAGTTTTTCCAAAACCCCAACTATGACACATGGAAGTAACTTATGGTAGTACTGTATACAAAGGTTTCACATTACAATTAAAACTATGTTCTCTCCTGATGTCAGCTGTTTAAATATGTTCAAGCTTGGGTCATAATTTTACTAAATGTTAGTATACATATCCAGTTAGGAATTTTGATTCTCACATTGCTTAACAATAGAGATTTTAGTATTTAGCTGCCTCTATGTATACTTACATACACTCTAATTATGCTTTGAAGTTTACATTCAACTCTTATTAGATGAGCTTATAAATTTTCATTAAATACTAATTTTTAAGGCTTTGTTAAAAATTGGAGTGTAATGTTGGAACTATTTACTGATTTAGATATATATGAAGCACCTATTCTAGGCCTCTCAATACTTTTGCGATATGTTAAAAATCCAATCACAAAAAATTCTGAACTAGCATCTGGTTCTTACTGCAGAAAATAATTAATCAGGGTTGAACTCAACATCCATATTATACGCCTATTATCACAAATTGCGTTCCTTCTTCCCCAAAAGCCTGGGTAAATAGATAATCTTGCAGCATGCCCAGAAGGTCAGTGAATCAGGGGTATTTTGGACTCTTTTCAAAATGGGCTGCTTAAGAAACAATTACTGCCTTGAGGGTCTACTGGAAAGGCTTCAGTTCCATAAATCTTTAAGGACAGACCACCAAAACTGGTCCCTAGTCCCCAACATGATAGGAGGGGCACTATCTCAGAAACACAGGAGTTATGAGTTGGTCTATAATATTGGCCAAACTTCAAGGGCCAGATATTTTCAAATATTTAAGTGCCTGAAGATGCAGGTTCCTAGTGGGATTTTCAAAAGTGCCTAGACACCTAACTCCCATTTATTTCAATGCAAGTTAATCACCTGTGTGCTCCTGAAAATCCTATTAGTCTCCTATCTGCATCTTTAGGTGCCTACATACCTCTAAAAATCTAGCCCTAAATGACTAACTTCCAATCCCAAACCAAACACTAGACTAGCTGTGAGCGTTGAACCAGGAACCACCTGGAATGTTTTCATGGTCATCATAGTGACTGTGAAATCCAAAGCTTATTCCAACAATTTGTTATCCATACACATGTTAAAATCACTGATTGCTATTAGCCTTGGTACCTCCAAGGTGGGTCAGCAGCTCACACGTACAATTTGCAGCACATCAGCTGGTACTCCTGAACTTATTCCAACTCAAATGCATTCCGGGAATCGCACAAAATGAACATATTGTAATCAACCTAGCCTGGGTGAAGGAGATTTCTAGCTTTTCAGGCTGCATACAAAAATCATGCAGAGTAGATCTTCACCTGTTGTCTTTAGGCTAATACTGTACAGAATACCTAGCTTGACCCAACTGTGCCCAAACTGGTAAAATGGTAACATCCAGCCAGGTTTTGCTCATAAGGGCAAGTCTGGGGGCCTTAAATCCTAATTAAATCATGGACTGTTGAAACTTTAGCCACTGATCTTCCCACCTCAGCATGAAGCTAAGACTGGAATTTTTGTCCTTAAATATAGGCAAAACCGGTGAAAGAAAGATTATGCATTTTGACTTCACAAGGTATTTTCCTGACTTGTCTATTTCAGAAAATAAAATAAACATATTAAATTCTTCCCCCGCTTCCTCAGTCTAAATGGAAATCCCTGGAGTAAACCTCCTGCTGCCGCTGGTGGTGGTTGTGGTGTGGCTAAAGTAGGGAAGGCTTCTAAGCAGTTCTAATACTATCCATTTTCCTTATAAGCCAGTATCTCACTCTGCCCACCTCCACAAAATTGTGGATTTGTAAACAAAATGTAACTGTTTCTGCTAACACTTCAAGTTTAAAAGCAGTTACTCTAATAATAAATACAACCATGTATTCTGCCTTGTGTCATCTAGATTTCATATAGCACCTCAGAAACTGAGAATTACTGTTGTGTCAAACATTAGGTCTGTGACTACTTGGAAGGTCAGCTACCTAGAGATCAAATGCAGCTGAGATATAGATAAAGGGATGTAAAACACCCTTGAGTAATCAGACCTAATAGTCACAGACCTATAGTTAAGTAAAAAATTATTTTACAGATTGTTTTTCAGTGTTTGATACCACCTTCTTTGTTGTAAAACAAAGGAAGGAAGAGCAACTGTCAAGCAGTATGTCAGCAGACATGAAGGGAGCTATTTAGGAGGCCTTGAAAGCATTCCCTCCTTTTGTTTGTATTAGTATATTGCAACCTATGGACAGATAGTTCTGGTTGACTGCCCTGAGTGTTATGGGAGAAAGATTCTGGAATGACTATTGCTCAGAAAGAAGGGCTAACTCGAAGACCACATAGAAGGTGCAGAGGTCACTTGAGGTAAAAATAATTAAAATAAAAAGCCCTGGGCCATATCCTTAGCTGGTGTAAATTGGTGTAGCTGAATTGACTTAAATGAAGTTCTGCCAAAATACACACTTTATATCAAAATGCATATATTGTAGCAATAAAGCCTAAGAGAGAAGTAGTGTGAACTAGGGGATTAAGACTGGATTGGGACTCTGGAGATCTCAATTCTATTCCTATCTCTGCCTTTGGCATGTCATCTCTCTGTCTCTCAGATTCCCCATCTATAAAATGGAGATAATGATACCTCTTTTGTAAAGTACTTTGAACCTACTAATTAAAAGCACTATTATTATTCTACCACTTTGTTCCAATTTTACACCATAATTTTATTAATTTCAATGGACTCTCACTGGCAGAAAACTGGAGTAAGACATTGGTGAATCATATGCAGAAATTTTAGAGACATTTGTATTACACAGTTCACAAAACTTATGATTGGATATGCTTTTTAATGGAGAATATTTTTAGAAGAGTTATTTATATTGCATATGTGATTGCCTACTATATAGTAATGTTTACATTATTCAGAGCATATCTGGATCTTTTAAAAATAGAGTCACATCAACAACTATTAATAGAACATATAATGTAATTCTCAATTGATATGAAGATTATTTTATTATCAAATATTGATAAGAAACAATCACCTTTGTGCTTTCTCCCATGCTGCCCCCTGCTTGGGAGGATTTGCCTGTAAGTATCCACAAAGCTACTTCACTATACCCCTTTAAATCTCTTCTTTAAAATCTCCTTTGCTGTGATGCCTATAAAAAACTTGACAATGCCTGGACCACTAGTGTGCTGAGACCACTACCTATCATGCCAAATGTAATAGAGACCTCAGAGGGTCAGGTGGTCTACTGGGTAGTACACACAGTATCCCCTTTCAGCAGGAAAGCCTTTCAGTCCAGTTCCTCACCCAAGGATGGGTTTAGCTTCCCCTCAGGTTTGCAATGTCCTTCCCCTTTTCTTATCAGACATGGAGTAAGAGTGGCATGTGGCTTATGCCCCCTCCTGCAGCAGTGGAAGTAGGCAGGGGAGCCTGGGTCCTCCCACTCCACCGGGCTCTGAACTAAAGAGCCCTATGAGAGTCAGCAGTGTCCGGCATCCTGGAATGCCCTCGGAGTTACCCTCCTTGGGTTACTTCCTACTATCTGTCTCTCCTCACAGCTCCCAGTCCAATATAAGGTAACAAAAGAAAAAAACATACAAAAACTAAACCTTAAGCCCCAACTGGGCTCAGTATGCAGTCCTGTTCCTCAAAGGGAGGCTTCTTTGGCACCCTTGTCCAGGTAGGTCTACCTTCCTCCCCAGCCTCCCACTTCTGAGCTAAATTTCTCCCTTTAAGCTTGCGCTGCAGGTCTGGAGGGGAGGGGCTACCTGGGTCCAGTATTGTCCTTTAACTCCCTTGGACCCAGTGTGGGGTTTGTCCACCCCTTCACACTAACCAATACTATCTCATTGTTTCCCTGTACTCCTCTATCTATATCTACCTATGGTCTCTTGTCTTATACTTAGACTGTAAATGCTTTAAGGTCAGAACTGCCTTTTTGTTCTGCCTTGTACAGTGCCTACCATATATAAAATAATTCAGCCTGGGCATAACAGTAAAATATGTCAAGATCATGATAGTTAAGAACTGCTGTAGATGTTTAGATAAGATAGTTTAGAAATTCTTTGAATTGTTCACTGAAAATAAAATCTTAATCTACACCTGTACAAAATAAAAATACGGAGATCACACCTTTGCAGGTTATTGCATTATATCACAACCATATATACAGTATAAAAAGGTGTTTCCTTGGATTCAGTGTCTGTACTTAGCAAACTAGACCATAATTCATGGCACATTCACCAAAAGGAAATAGGCATTTTACAGAAGAATGTCATAACTTTATTGAGATGGGTTTCTTATATCAACATAAACCAAATGGAGACAATCTGACCTAAACAAATATCTTGAGTTAGAGAAATAAAAGAAAGTAATGAGAAAGTAATTAAGGACCCAATTCACAAAGGAACTTAGGCACTGCAGTGCTCAGCATTGCAACACCTAACCTGTCAGTACCCTGGAAATCACTGGAAACCACAAACCCTGAGCCCAGGGCTACACTAGGGGAGGGGGGTCGATCTACGGTACGCAACTTCAGCTACGGGAATAGCGTAGCTGAAGTCGGCGTATCGTAGTCGGCTTACCTGGGGATGAGGACGGCAGCGAGTCGATCGCTGCAGCTCCCCCGTCGACTCCGCTTCCGCCTTTCGATGCGGTGGATTGCCGGCGCCGACGGGGAGCGCGATCGGGGATCGATTAATCGCGTCTTAACGAGACGCGAAAAATCGATCCCCGATAGATCGATTGCTACCCGCCGATCCGGCGGGTAGTGAAGACCTGCCCTGAGTTGAGTTAGGCACCTAGCCTCCCTATACAATGCATGGGGAGAGGTAGGCACCTGACAATGGGATCTACAAAAGATATTATGCTAGGCGAGGAGCTGCCTAAGATAACCAATGGGAGATGCCAATGAAGGGGGTTTGTCCTCATCTCCACCCCTCTCATGGAGTTAGGTATCCAAGTCTAATCTGCAGGAAGGTACCTATCTGCTTACAATCCACAGCCAGGAGTCAAGCGCGTAAACTGTTTCTTGCAAAAAGAGCAGCACACACTCCTAACACCACATGAGGACAACCGATAGTCACCCTCCATTATAACATTTAGTCTAGTTGTTAGGGAACCCTCTTGTGATGTGAGATCCTTGTTCAATCCCCCTGCTCCCAGATGAGAAGAAGGGATTTGAACAGGAAATCTCCCACCTCTTGGGTCTTAACCACTAGAGTAGGGGTAGTTTCATATAGGTCTCTCAATTACACTTGTTGAAGCTGTTCCTCTTTGTATTAAAAAATATATATATATGTAGGGCTGTGAGAGAGAATGAGAATGACTCTATGGTCCAGTAATGAGGGCACTCAGCTGAGAGGTGGGAATTTCCAGTTGAAATCTCTTCTCATCAGGCAGAGGGGGAGCTGAATCAGCATCTCCCACATCCCAGGTGAATACCCTAACCTGATGGGAAAAGTTTATAAGGAAGGCCTCCTCCCTTCCCCACCCGGCTTGTTTTGTGTGGAGTTGGGCAGCTCAGATCCTGCTTCTGGATCAGGTGCTGCAGGCAAAATACATGGGGCAACACCTATCTCCTCTGGTTTGAGGATCACGCTAGGGATTAAGTATGAGACAGGCACCCAGACACCTTCCCAAGGCAGCAGTACACATGCACAGAGGCAGAAACTTAAATGCCCGGGGAACTTTTCTAGCAAAATGTAGTCACTGAGTGAGTTCAGGCACCAGCTGAGTGAACTAAAGAGAGCAGACAAAGATAAAGTTGGTAATAAGGATACAGATAGAAAGCTTTCAAATTAGGTACTGAGGGCCAGTTTTTAAAGGTAGTTAGGTGCCTTGTTTTCAATGAGAGTTAGGCACAGGTGTTTTTGAAAATCTCACCTGAATTACCAACTCAGAAAGCTAGCTTCACAGCTAAGAACATAAAAACATGAGAGCTGTCATACTAGGTCAGACAGTGGCCAGTACCAGAGCTTCAGGGGGAGTATATAGAACAGGGAAATTATGGAGAGATCCACCCTGTCTTGCCTCCTGGCTTCTGGCAGTCAGAGGCTTTGGGTTGTCCTGAGCATGGGGTTGCATCTTGACTATTTTGGTTAATAGCCACTGATGGACCTATCCTCCATGAACTTTTCTAGTTCTTTTTTTAACCCATCTATATTTTTGACCATCACAACATCCCATAGCAATGAGCTCCACAGGTTAATTGTGCGTTGTGTGAAAAAGTACTTCCTCTTGTCTGTATTAAACCTCCTACCTATTAATTTAATCGAGTGATCCCAATGCCATGATAATAGATGCAGCCAAATAATAGCACTGTCACTCCTGTAATTTTTTTAAAGACACTTACAATAAACTCAAAGATTTTTTTCTCCCTTCTTCCTCCATCATTTTATAGCCAGACCATCTCACGGATCCACCCACAACACCCTTTCTCCCATCCCTCAAAGGCTCCTGCATTGTTGTAATGTCCCCTCTAGCAAATGAGACCTACACAAAGTTCCCTGTGGAAAAACATCCACCACAAGAGGTTGCTAGAAAGGGAGGCAATACTTTTTCAATCAGTGATTACAGTGCCTCCACAATGCTCCCAGATCAAAAGTAGGTGACTGCTTAAAAAATATTCCAATCTATGCATGTAGGTACTGGGAAGGACTGAATATTATTGTGCATACCTGAAGTCAGATTTTAGTCTGAACCAAAAAATAAAACCAATGGAAAAATGAAAGATAGCAGAACTGGAATTTAAAAGGCCAATAAAAACAACTGTATGTGTTTCTTTCCCCCCCTCCATCCCCCACCCCAGCCCATTATTAAAGTGTCATTTAGCATCCAATTTAGTCAAACTTTTAATTAAATAATTCCTTTATATTTTACTTTACACCTTTTCTAAATCGAAGGTACATTTGATGTAGATATCCAGTTTTACACCTTGTATCATATATGAGGTACACGGAAATAATTTAATATTGCTTTCATGTGAACTGCATAGGAACTTCTCAGCCTAACAAAGTAGTTGCATAGTGAGGTATCTTTTAATAAAGGATAGGTCACCAAAAACAAAAATAAAAGTGTTGCTGGAATTCTGCAACAGCCCTGCATGAAGGAGATACACTTAAGGACTGAGGAGTAACACAGTTAAAATATATAAATAAATATATGGTTTTAACAAATGTTACGTGAAGGGTGAGACAGGTGATTCCTATTGTTAAATATTTAAAATTTGAGCCCTAATTTTAATACTAGTTCTCACAGAATCTTTCTTATGTATGAATAATTTTCAATGGACTAAGATATATGTAATAAATAATAGTTATACCCCATGTAGTGCTTTTCATGAGTCGAGCTCAAAACATTTTTCAAGATTGGATGTTTTACAGATGGAAAAACTGAAGCACAGTTACTTTGCACAATGTCTCAACTGGAAATAGAACCCAGATCTCCTGAGTCCTAGTACATTGTTCTAAGCACGTAACTTGACATCACTGAACCAGTGTTTATAAACATTCTAAAAATGAAATTGTTGTGTTTCATTTAGATGATCTAAAACTCATATTTTTATGGAGCCAAATTCTTCATAGCAGAAAGCATACTATTGTCATTTCTCTGGCAAGCATAACATATTTATAAGGTGCACAACAAACTTCAAGGAAGCTATTTTTAGACTCAAGAGAAAAAAAAACTCCACAGGAGAGAGGTAATCTACAGCTCCATAACTCTACAGGATTAGGCTGCACAAGAGCTATGCAGAGGACAGGTTCCACTGCAACTTTATACATGCTAAGTGTACTTGCTACATACTCTCTAGTTTTGAAATATTCTAAAGTTCTTATGGATGGACTTAGGTACAGTAACTCCTCATTTTATGTTGTCCCGGTTAATGTTTGCTTATAACGTTGTTTGGCCATGGGGGCTTGGAACCAGGGTGGGCAGTCAGGCCCCCTATCAGCTCCCCTCCACCCCCCAGCACCTCCCGCCCGCCGGCGGCCCCGCAGGTGAGCAACTCCCCCCTCACTCCCTGTGCCTCCCGCCTGCAGCAATCAGCTGTTTCGAGGCATTCAGGAGGCTTGGGGGGAAGGAGCTAGGACACAGCGAGATGGGGCCTCGGGGGAAGGGGTGGAGTGGGGATGGGCCTAGGGCAGAGCTGGGGGTTGAGCACCTCCTGGCACTTTGGAAAGAACAGCAAGAGGAGCAGCTGGACGATCCACTCTCTTTCACCCTCTGACTCCACCACCTTAACCAAGCTTCACGATCATCATTGCTGAGTACAGTATTAAATTGTTTTAAATGATTTAAAACCTATACTGTATATGTATATGTCTTTTGTCTGGTGAAAAATATTTCCCTGGAACCTCCCTCCCTTCCCCCCCCCACATTTACATTAATTCTTATGGGGAAATTGGATTTGCTTAACATCATTTCGCTTAAAGTTGTATTTTTCAAGAACATAACTACAACGTTGAGCGAGGAGTTACTGTATAATAAATCCTGAAGCTTTACCAAAAAAAAGAGCCTTATTTCAGGGCTTCAGTGCCTCTCTTCGATTTAATGCTGACAATTGTGAGCAGCAAGTGGTTTTCATGACCATGAAGCTGAGGCATGCTGCAACATTTTTAGTACCGTTCTAAAGATGAGCTTAGTTTGGGGGTTTCTTTATAGCTTTATTGTAAATTTTACTTCAGTTTGAAACCTAACACAAAACTGAACAGCAGTCATCCCAGTATTGGTATCTGGCAACAGCACAGAAAAATACCTTCAGCCCCAGTACTCAAAAAGGACTTAACTCTTCCAAGGTCTCATTCTAACGAATCACCAGTTCAGGCAGACTAGTATTTCAAGATCACTTTATTCAACCTGCTGTAATAGATAATATTTTTGGTTGTACCATCTTATAATAGTTGTCTGACAACTAATTTAAGGCCAGATTTAATTAAAAAACTCCATGAGTCTTCTGCTACTATGGAAACAAACGCAAGACTACATAGGTTAATTTGGATGGCTTTTACAAGTTTCCATAGTACAGAAATCAGCAGGTTTTTAGTGAATATGTATTTTTTTAAAAATATATCAGAGATCTGGAGTGAGATTATATCTTTTCCCAATAATTAATGTGAAGTTTGATGGTCAGAAGCTATGAACATTTTCAAGAATTCAAAACCTTGATCTACAGAAGTTTAGAAATTGCTAATGCATAAATCTGATTTTCTTGATTAAAGAGTTGATGGGATTTTAAATATGGGATTTTAAAAGTTACCAATTAGTACTGTGGGGAACATGAATAACTGTGAAGTTTTTCAAGGAAATCAATACATATGACTATCTTTGAACCTATCAAAACTGAAAGTCTTTCTGTATCCTTTAATTAAAAGTATTTTATCTCTGTCTCTTTTGTAGGTAATTCTCTTTAGAAGGACAAAATTAAACTTGAAACATTTAAATACCAATACAAAACACTTCAAAAAACTGTTCCAGATTCAGATAGTACTATATATAGCGATACTACGGCAGCTGCAATCATGATCAAACAATGCAGATGTTGAAGGAAACATTGCTAGTCTCTAAAATGTAAAAGACAACTGTTTTCCCTCTTTTTGGAAAAATAATTAAGGATTCAGCTTAAAAGTGCATATTTTAGCAACAATATTTCCACTATACAGAATCTAAAATAGATGTAGTAAAGTCATTCAGCAAAATAAATCTTCCTCACCTTTCTCTCTAAGATTACGGAAAAGTTTTGATGATCCTTTCCAAACCGGTGGTGTCTCTATAAGTATCTGATTCAATTCCTGAAGAAAAAAACCCCACAAAGTAGTTGGTAAAGTCGTTATCAGATTAAATAGTGAAATCTAAGAAACCAAGACCAGAGACAAGTAATTTTACACAAACTTCCTATTTAACTTAAATCCCAGTGTATGGCAGCTGTAAGTGGAAAAATTTTAGCTTACAAAAGCACATGGGCCCTGATCCGGCAAACGCTTAAACACAGCGTAAGGTTTGCTCATGTAAGTAGTCCTGATACCAGGCTCCTGAGCAAATCTGTATTCATACTTAACAGTTTGTAGGACTAGGGTCTTATATGTAACTCAGTACACCTTATGCATGACTGAACTTTTCAGTTTGTTGCTACAACTCATTCACTAACGTATTTTTATTGGGGTACTGATCCTAAGCCATTGAAGTCAATGGAAAGACTCCATTACTTCAATGGGCTTTGATTCAGACCCCAAATTTGGTTGCATTGCTTTTATGATGTCTAACGTCCATTACACCAAAACATATTTCACACTAGAAACCTGATCATGGGCTTCTTCAGGCTTACGAGTCATTAAGAACCCTTCAGGGATACCAGGATACATTCTACTCTCAATTACACCAATGAAAAGTGCAAATCAAACTGCAGTAATTCCAATAAAGTCAATCGACATGATACAGTTTAACACCAGTATCAATAAGAGCAGAATTTTGTCAGCTGAGCAACCTCAATTTCTGCTGAGTTTCACAGGAGTTGAGGATGCTCAGCACTCTCAAGAGGCATTCCCACACCTTGCAGGAATGGGTCACATGAGTTTTACACATCCAGTCATGGAGAAGAAACATATTATGGAACCTTCATATCCATAACATTTAGATTTTCAAATCATCACTACAAGCTGCTGGTAAATAATCTACAGAACAATAATTATTTGCAAAAATAATTTCAGATAAATCTGTTAAAATCATGATTTGTCCAGGGACAATGCATAAACAGAAAGTGCTACAATTTGTCAAATGGTTTTCTAAAAATTATATGCTTAGCTGCACTCCTGGTAATCTGGTTAATTACTATATTAAAACAAATTTCAGATTTCTGATTTTGGATTATTAATAATTAACAACAAAAATTAAAATTTAAGTGAGAACAGATTTTACTGTAGTCTGACTGCTGTAGAGTAAACAATCAAAGTGTAGAATTTATATTATTTATT
Source organism: Macrochelys suwanniensis (assembly GCA_033296515.1). Classification (NCBI taxonomy): domain Eukaryota; kingdom Metazoa; phylum Chordata; order Testudines; family Chelydridae; genus Macrochelys; species Macrochelys suwanniensis. The sequence continues at coordinate 84,957,792 of CM065779.1, forward strand.
GAAGGCAATCCACTTGGAGAGATACACATGATAAGGTAACCAAACTAAAAATCCTGCCTGGGAACATTGTACAAAAACAAAAGAGCTTGTTACTTTTAGATATGGTGCCATTTCTTCCTAATAAAAGGCTCAGTCATGCAACTGGGTCTACATGGGTGCAGAAGTCTGCATAAATAGATCCACTGGGAGGATCAGAGCACGAACTTCATTTCAGATTAGCCAGAAGCATAACGGAAGCCAAACAAACAAACAAAAGGCAAATCGTTATATTTTGAGATTTACAAAGTGTAGTCGCGGGGTATTGGAGAGACAAGGTGGGTGAGGTAATGTCTTTTATTGGGCCAACTTCTGTTGGTGAAAGCGACAAGCTTTCTTTGGGCCAATAAAACATATTACCATCCACCCTGTCTCTCTGAGATTTATAGTTAGTTACAATTGTCAACATATATTTGAGGGATGTGATACATAGTGGGATTGAAAAATGATGTAGAGTTAAAGGCCAGAAGGAACCACAAGATCATCTTGTCTGACATCCTGTATATCACAAGCCACCAACACACTAAACACAACATCCAAAAGTAGACCAAAGTATTACAGCCCAGGAGACTAAACTATTATGTGCCACAGGCAGAGAATAGCAGGACTGAGGTGCACCAATGCCTAAGGCCCCTGCAAAGGTAGGGAAATGATTAAGTATGATATACCCAGCAAGTTACTGTCAGACTGCAGAGCATGGTGGAAAAAAATCTAGGCCACTGCCAATTTGACCTAGGGAAAAATGCCATATGTGGTGTTAGGAAGGAAATCAGTTAGATCCTGAGCATGTGAGCAAGAACCAGTCAGATAAGCATCTGAGAGAGAAAATGCCAAGTGCCAACTTAAAGCACCACCCCATCCTATCCACTGTCTCATCTCCAGCTGTGGCCATCTTGATGCTTCAGAGGAAACAAGAAAAAAAATTATATTGGGGGAGATCCCTTCCTAATCCCTGCAGGAGACTGGCAGAAGCCCTGAAGCATGAGATTTTAGGAACATAAGAAAAACCAGAAGGTACCCCCCCAGGATGCCAAGCCCAGACCCCACAATCACAAGCAACCTCATCACACAATCTGACTCATATAGTTATCCAGCTCTCTCTCAAAACGAATTAAGTTGTTTACTCCCACAACTCCTATTGGGAGGCTGTTCCAGAATCTCACTCATCTGATGGCTAGAAACCTTCTAATTTCCAGCCTGAATTTGTTCAGAGATAGCTTATACCAATTTGTTCTTGTGCCAACACTGTCCATTAGCTTAAATAGGTTTTTTCCCTCCCTGGTGTCTAGAAAGCAATCATAATCTCCCTCAGTCTTCGTTTTGCTAGGCTAAACCATCCAAGCAATTTTAGTCTTCTCTTCTAAAATAAACTCTTAATTCCCGTCATCACCCTAGTAGCCCTTCTTTGTACCTGTTCCAATCTGAATTCCTCATTCTCAGACATGGGTGACTAGAATTACACACAAAAAAGAATGAGGAGTACTTGTGGGACCTTAGAGACTAACAAATGTATTTGGGCGTAAGCTTTCGTGGGCTAAAACCCACTTCATCAGATGCATGGAGTGGAAGATACAATAGGAAGATACATACACATACACATAGAGAACATGAAAAGATGGGGGTGCCATACCAACTCTAAGAGACAAATCAATTAAGATGGGCTATTATCAGCAGGAGAAAAAAACTTGTGTAGTGATAATCAGGATGGCCCATTTCAAACAGTTGACAAAAAGATGTGAGTAACAGTAGGGGGAAACTTAGCATGGGGAAATAGTTTTCAGTTTGTGTAATGACCCAGCAACTCCCAGCCTTTTCAAGCCTAATGTAATGGTATCCAGTTTGCAAATTAATTCCAGTTCTGCGGTTTCTTGTTGGTGTCTGTTGAAGAATTGCCACTTTTAGGTCTGTTATTGAGTGACCAGAGAAATTGAAGTGTTCTCCTACTTGTTTTTGAATGTTATGATTCCTGATGTCAGATTAGTGTCCATTTATTCTTTTGCGTAGAGACTGTCCAGTTTGGCCACTGTACATTGTACTACTATTGGAATGGTGAGTACCTGTATACTATTTTATACTTTATTCATTTTATTGTATTCTTCGAAAACACTGGTCTACAATTTCTGAGAAGTCGTCTGCTTCAGAGATAAAATGTGCTATTTAGTATGTATTTTGATGTGCTGAATTCAAATATGACAATTAAAACAACTGATTGGCTACTGTTTCTAAGATATTTAAGTTTTTACATTTTATGTCTATGTATATTGTGTAGATAGTAGAGTTTTAATCATAAATTGTAAACCTAGGTCTTTTCATGTGTTTATGGTTGCTTTACATGATACTATTTCACCTGTCCTGTTTATGTAACACTTTAAAAATCAGCAAAGGGGTTCTATAAATAAAATGTATTATGAAACAAAAGGCAAAAAACTATTATGTACATAGTTTAGTACTATTCAGTGTCTACTCGGCGCTTCTTGGCTTGTCTCTTGTATTCATTAAATGGAGCATCTCTTGTCACTGTCCAGCAATAGTCTGCAAGCATTGATGGGCTCCATTTGCCCTGATAGCGTTTCTCCATTGTTGCAATGTCCTGGTGAAATCGCTCGCCGTCCTCGTCGCTCGCTGCTCTGCAGTTCGGTGTAAAAAAATCTAGATGAGAGTGCAAAAAATGTATCTTTAGTGACATGTTGCAACCAAGGCTTTTGTATGCCTTGAGGAGGTTTTCCACCAACAACCTGTAGTTGTCTGCCTTGTTGTTTCCGAGAAAATTTATTGCCACTAACTGGAAGGCTTTCCATGCCTTTTTTGCCTTGCCACACAGTGCATGGTCAAATGCATCATCTCGAAGAAGTTCACGAATCTCAGGACCAGCAAAGACACCTTCCTTTATCTTAGCTTCACTTAACCTTGGAAACTTTCCACGGAGGTCCTTGAAAGCTGCTTGTGTTTTGTCAATGGCCTTGACAAAGTTCTTCATCAGACCCAGCTTGATGTGTAAGGGTGGTAACAAAATCTTCCTTGATTCAAGAAGTGGTGGATGCTGAACACTTTTCCTCCCAGGCTCCAATGACTGTCGGAGTAGCCAATCTTTCTTGATGTAGTGGGAATCTCTTGCACGACTATCCCATTCGCAGAGAAAACAGCAGTACTTTGTGTATCCAGTCTGCAGACCAAACAAGAGAGCAACAACCTTCAAATCGTCACAAAGCTGCCACTGATGTTGGTCATAGTTTATGCACCTCAAAAGTTGTTTCATGTTGTCATAGGTTTCCTTCCTATGGACTGCATGACCAACTGGAATTGATGGCAAAACATTGCCATTATGCAGTAAAACAGCTTTAAGACTCGTCTTCGATGAATCAATGAACAGTCTCCACTCATCTGGATCGTGAACGATGTTGAGGGCTGCCATCACACCATCGATGTTGTTGCAGGCTACAAGATCACCTTCCATGAAGAAGAATGGGACAAGATCCTTTTGACGGTCACGAAACATGGAAACCCTACCATCACCTGCCAGGAGATTCCACTGCTGTAGTCTGGAGCCCAAAAGCTCTGCCTTACTCTTGGGTAGCTCCAAATCCCTGACAAGGTCATTCAGTTCACCTTGTGTTATGAGGTGTGGTTCAGAGGAGGAGGATGGGAGAAAATGTGGGTCCTGTGACATTGATGGTTCAGGACCAGAAGTTTCATCCTCTTCCTCTTCCTCGTCTGACTCAAGTGAGAATGATTCTGGTGCATCAGGAAGCGGCAGTCCTTCTCCGTGGGGTACTGGGCGTATAGCTGATGGAATGTTTGGATAATGCACAGTCCACTTTTTCTTCTTTGACACACCTTTCCCAACTGGAGGCACCATGCAGAAGTAACAATTGCTGGTATGATCTGTTGGCTCTCTCCAAATCATTGGCACTGCAAAAGGCATAGATTTCCTTTTCCTGTTCAACCACTGGCGAAGATTTGTTGCACAAGTGTTGCAGCATATGTGTGGGGCCCACCTCTTGTCCTGATCTCCAATTCTGCAGCCAAAAGAAAGGTGATAGGCTTTCTTAACCATAGTGGTTATACTGCGCTTTTGGGATGCAAAAGTCACTTCACCACAAACATAGCAGAAGTTATCTGCACTGTTCACACAAGTACGAGGCATCTCTGCTCACTTTGGCTAAACAGAAATGTGTCCCTTTGCAAAATCAAACACTGACAAATAAGAGAGCACGACACTGTATGATTTCTAGAGCTGATATAGGGCAATTTGTTCAGCAGAGTGATGTAAGCTTCGTTATGATTGCATCATCCATGACTTCTAGGAATAACATGATGCAATTCATATCATGTATGACGCAATACCCGCTTCAGATTGCATCATTCATTGTTTTGCCTAAAAAGCAAGTACTGTCCAAACCCAGTCATAGATTTATTCATAGATCCAGTCAAAGATGTAGTTTAGTCATTTCTGGTTTAAATTGAGATCCCTTCCCTTTATAACTCACTTATCCTCCGCCATTCCCAAGTCAAGGGTCGTATATACTGACCCAATAGCATGTCTTGAAAACTAGAGCCAATCAACAATTTTAAGCATCATTTTCGTTCTCAGTGACCCAGAATTAGTAAAGTTTGACTACATTTATTTCAGAAGCATTTTGGCTGTACAGCAGTGAAATTGGTATTCCATTGGTAAGTATAACACTTAGTTAACCGGAATTTTTGACTAGCCAGCACCCTCCATAACATGATCTTAGTCAAAGGTCAATTAATTGCCATCAGTGGTAAATAGGACCAATGGTCAGTGATGGGATGTTACCACAGAGAACTTTTCCTGGGTGTCTGGCTGGTGAGTCTTGCCCACATGCTGAGGGTTCAGCTGATCACCACATTTGGGGTCGGGAAGGAATTTTCCTCCAGGGTAGATTGGCAGAGGCCCTGGAGGTTTTTCACCTTCCTCTGCAGCATGGGGCACGGGTCACTTGCTGGAGGATTCTCTGCATCTTGAAGTCTTTAAACCATGATTTAAGGACTTCAATAGCTGAGACATAGGTGAGAGAATTATTCCAGGAGTGGGTGGGTGAGATTCTGTGGCCTGCATTGTGCAGGAGGTCAGACTAGATGATCATAATGGTCCCTTCTGACCTTAAAGTCTATGAATCTCTTCCCCCATGCCAGATAACAAAGCTTTTACTGTAGTTTTTGTATACTTGATTCAAAGAAATTCCAAGCCTCCTCCATATTGAAATCCTTGAGCTCTTCAATCCAGTTGACTTCTTTAATTAATTACCTTAATTTCCCAGTCTGCTCTTTTGAAATTAAAAAAAAAAAAAGTTGACAACCTCGTTTCGGTTATCCTTCCGTTTAATTTAAACTGAATCAATTCATGATCATGGTATCCAAGGTTATTTCCTATAGCTAGGTTTATGATGGCCTCACTACCTACCAAAAACAAGTTTAAAATTGCATAACCTGTTGCTGGTTCGGTGACTACTTGATGAAGAAAACTCATGATCAGGAATAACTAGGCCCTACCAGTATTAGTAGCATTTATTCTTCAATCTATAGCCAGAAAGTTTAAGTCTCCAATTATGATACAATTCCTCATAGTATTTCTCTAACCACATTAAAGAGATTTCTATCCATAACCAAATCCAATCCTGGAAATCCATAAGTAACTGCCCAGCACTGTCCTAATAGAACCTCTTTTGCAATCCTTCCCCAAAGTGATTTTGACCCAAACAGATTCAGTTCTGTCCATACTATTTCTTATTTCTTTACAGTTTATGGCATCCTTATACTATCCCACCACCTTATACTACCATATACCACCCCACCATCTTTATGTATATCACTCGTAAACAGCACATACCCTTTAGTTTTGAATGCTATTACACCAGGTTTCCACCATGGCTTATATCCGATTTGACCTCCTGCACTATTTGTTCCAATTCCTCCATTTTATTGCCCAGACTCCAGGCATCTCAGTTGTTTCCCTCAGAACTCACATAGTTTTCTAGCCAAACTAAAAATAGTCCTTTCACTAACTGTATCACCCACCGGACTACTACTCCAGTTGATATTTGTACTTTCTTTCTCTTTGCTGACCATACTCTTATCTTCTGGTGTTCCTTTATCTCTTACATCTTCATTTAGCTGATTTTCCTCCTCCTGTGTATTGAAGTCAGGCATGGAGATTACACCAATCTCTTACAGCCTCCTCCCCACATTTTCTAGTTTAAAGTCCTTCTTAACAACTATGCCAGCCTTGATCCCAAAAAGGTTAATACCCCCAAACACTCTAGTGGGGGGGTCCATCAGGCGAGAATAGTCTTCCTCTGTGAATGCCTTGCAATGGTTGATTAACCCCAAACCTTCCTCAGAGCACTAATTCCTGAGCCACTTGTTGGTCTTAATTATTCTGCTACACCTTCTGTAGGGTCCAGAATTATCCCACTGAAAGTCATCTGTGCTTCCACTTTGAGCCTCTTACCAAGCTTAATATAACTGTCCTGGATCCATTCCGGTGGGAATCTAACAGTAGCATACAATATCATTTGGGGGGAGGGATTGCTCAGTGGTTTGAGCGTTGGCCTACTAAACCCAGGGTTGTGAGTTCAATCCTTAAGGGGGCCATTTACGGATCTGAGGCAAAAATCTGTCAGGGGAGAGTACTTGGTCCTGCTAGTGAAGGCAGGGGACTGGACTCGATGACCTTTCAAGGTCCTTCCAGTTCTATGAGATAGGCATATCTCTCTCTATATATATTCATCCCAATATGCAGCACACTCAACGGATTTTCCCCCACTTTCATCAGGATCCTTTCCAATCTCACATCCACACCTCATATCCTTGCTCCTGACAGATAAAACACTCTTCTGTTCTCTGATTATGGTCTGGTGACAGGCCTGTCGATTCTTCTTAGTGTGGAGTCCCCAGTGACACAGTCTCTTTCAGGTGTTGGTATAAATCTGTCTTATGTTCTCTCTCACAGTCACCTGTACATCATCCTCATTTTATCTTGGGTTCCACTCCATGTCTATCTCCATTGTCTCTTCCATCCCTTATGCATAGACTCACTTCTCTTCTTCCACACTGTCTTCTGTCTGTTTCTCTTCCTCATTCTCCAGTGCAGCAAACTTATTATTCAACTCTATTTCACCTCAACTAGCCAGTCTCTTCTTCTGCATTGTCCTTGTGGTCACACTCTTCCATGGATCACCCTCCTCTTCTGGCAGTTCACCCTCCAGGTCCTTTTGTTCAGCAGTTGTCCGCAAATCTTGAGTTGTCTGTAACACCTTGTCTCCATTATAACTTCAAATCCCTGACTGAATTCCATCATCGTCTAACCTTGAATCCTTTTCTGCCATGAATTCTAACTGGTGACATTTCATGCATAAGAAGCTTCCATCAGATATCCACTCTAGGATTATGTATGTTCCACAGTTTCCACATCCAACCATCTTCATGTCTTCTCCTCTTCAGATCACTTCTAATGTTGCATCAGTAGTCATCATCTTCTCTTCCTAGTCCCTACTCCTAGAAAAAAAAAAAGACAAAAAACCTCCCACCTACAAACTCCCACAGAAATTCAGCTGTTAGCTGCTCCAGTGTTAACCAATGACTTACTTTTAAACTAGCAAAATAGGGCCAGGTCAACACTCAGAAGTTAAGCTGACCCAACTACATTGCTCAGGAGTGTAGACAGCATTAGGTTGACAGAAGAATTCTTCCATAGACCCGGCTACAGCCTCTCGGAGAGGTGGATTAGCTACACCTATGGGAGAATCCCTCCCATCACTATAGCAAGTGTCTACACTGAAGTACTAGACTGGCAAAGCAATAGTGCTGCAGCTGTGAAGCTGTAGCATTTCAAGTGTAGACAAGTCCTAGGTCAGCACTGCCCCCTTGTTAAAAGCTATCAGCAATCACTGGATCAAGTCACACACTCGGAACAGCTCACTCAAAAATCAAAACTGTGCCTCCAGAACACAAAATCACCACTCTCCTCTCAGGGAAAACTCCCACAGAAACTCCACTGTTAGCTGCTAGTTGTTCCACTGCCAATGTAAGGCACACTGTTCTAACACTACAGTGGTGGGTAAATGCTAATGATTGCTAAGATTGAGTAAAGCATGATCAACAGTTTTTATATTATAAAAATAAATACAAATGAACTGTTTGTTTATTTTTTTCATTAAGCCTTGAAATTGGAAATGTAAATACTTGGATGAATGTATTGACATATACAGTGCCTAAATACAAACAGACAATAATTTGCCATTGTGGTTTCTGCAAATATGGTTGTATTTTTGCTGAAATGTTATTCTGCGACTCCTGCAGTACTTTCAATGAAACAGTTTTCCTACATGAAGAGATCACGGAGTACTTTCTTCTTCTTTCAACAATAGATATTAGCAGCTGAAGGCAATATTTGCTGCTGAAGAAAGTCTTGGGAGACTCATGGGGATGGAGGTAGGGATAAGCTCCTTGCAACCAGTCTGAGAAGCAGGGAATAAGTATCTTTTGCTCCCTCAAAGACATCAACCTGTTGGAGGAGATGGGGCACAAGTACTCATTACACTTAAAGAACAGTGTATTTAGTCTCCATAGACTTCCACCCAGCCATGGGGCAGTGAAGCAGCAGAAGTAGAACACAATGTAACCAGTTTTGCAGTTAGATTAAGGGTCTCTTTAGGACATTCCTCCTCATAGTTTTGTGACAGTCATTAAGAAGGTGTAGAAGGAAAAGAGTCACTTGTTCCCCAAACTCTCTAGCCTGGCTAGGTGAAGTCAGAACACAGGTGCTTGTTCCTCTGACCCCACATGGATCTTTTTTAGCTGCTTCAGCAGCAAATACTGCATCCTGGGAGGAGGTAACAAAACAACAAAAAAGCCAGAGTCCAGCCCTGCTTAAAAGCATGTAAATTTCCAACTACAAATTGGTCACCTGATCTGAACAAATGCACTTGGACCATATTATACTGTTTCTATTCTTGATTAATCTTCTCACAGTTGAGATACTCTTGAAGACTGAATAAAATCAAATCACCTTACTCAATTAGTTTTGAATTCTGAGTAAGAAGCTCTAGAATGGAATGACTAATATGAGAACTAGAAAAGGCTAGTTATTTCAAATAATTAGACAATTCAATGTGGCGTGTCTAAAAGTTATCTGAACCATTGAAAGCCTGATTTTTGTAATTATAAAGTTAAAAACAAATGGCAGCGGGGGAAGAGACTAAGCATGCCAGCCTCTCATCCCCACCTTGCCCCATCTCCTGCACAGCTAGAAAGCAATGGAAGGGATACCCTCCCCTCTCATCAATACAGAGCAGGTAGCCCCAAGACTCCTCCCACAGGCAGATTTAGCCCTTAGGAGAAGTAGACTTTGACAAACCCAGCAACCTAGTGATGTCATAAGAGTTCTGTAGGCAGGTGACCCCATTGTAATATATAGTACTTCTAAATCTCATCATTTCCTTTAGGTGATTATGAGATCTTGGACAGTTAGTCTCACTCACTCCTTCCTCCCAGTACATGGTATATGGATTAACATGGAGTTTTATATAGAACGGAACAGGCTCATTCTTTTTTTCATGCTGCTTAATCCAGCCTTCCAGAATTCTATTTGTCTACTTATTGGGGCAAGTAACTTTTTTTTTAAACTGAACAAAGTTGTTCTTTCTATCATCACCACCACCACCACAAAAATAGCAGTAAGCAGATTTTGTGCCCAAACTAGTACATTTTCAAGACAATTTTGCAAGTCTGCCTTAATCATGTTTCCATCCTAGCTCCTTTTAAATTATTGTTCACTCATTGCCTTATATTCAACTAGAGACCAGTGAACAGCATCCATATCAGCTTTGGGCTTGTCTACACTTAAAAGGCTGCAGCTGTGCCACTGTAATGCTTTGGTGTAGACACTACCTAAGATGACGGGAAGGGTTCTCCCATCAGCATAGGTAATCCACCTTCTGTTGACCCAGCACTATTCACATGGGGATTTAGGTCATTTTAACTACGCTGCTAAGGGGTGTGGATTTTTCACACCCCAAGTGACACAGTTAGGCCAACCTAATTTTCTAGTGTAGACTAGGTTTTGAAGGAATAATTAAGCATTAGAGCAAGCAATCCTTTTACTAGAGACCAAGTGACTATTGTGACATTCCAAGAAGCAGAAAAGAAAGTGTCTCTGGTTGTTGGTTTTTTTTTTGAAAAATCTGGGATTTATTAAAAAAAAAACCACACACCAAAATCCCACCCATAAAAACAAAATTGTCTAATCCTTTCTCCTTGTGGCTGCAAATTTATAGCATATATTTACTTAACTAGTATGTGGAGAAATCTAAGGTTGCAAGATACAGAAGGAACTATTGCTCACCTGTTTTGAAAGGGACCTCCACTTTTTAGCACCTGAAATGAGGGAGAAAAATTAATGTAACGTAATCAGTTAATGATTTATCCCCTATGATTTGCATCAAAGAGAACATATCTCCGCTATAGTTAACTTAGGGACAGATTCTTGTCTTCAAGCAAATTGCATCTGGTTCCAAAGCATTTAGTATATGCTGTTAATGACATTTTTCAGAATCATAAAAAACACTTAAAAAAAACCTATGTAAAGATATATTTCCTTACTAATCTCCACCTCGGTGAAAAATGATATCTACATGGTCTCTCCTACCACAATATTCCATTAAAAACTCTAAAGGGGGAATGGAGGATGATCTAGGTATACTTGTAGAGTCATACATTCAGATAATTTGTATTAGTAGCACTATTACAACTGAGATTGCAGTTCTTTTGTGCTAGGCACTGTACAAACACACAGTAAGAGACAATCCCTACCCCAAAAGAACTTAAGTCTATATGGACACGACAGACAAAAGGTGGAGTGAAAACTGAGCCACAGGGAGATGAAGTGAGTTGCCCAAGATTACACAACAGTTCAGTGGCAGAGTCAGAAACAGGGCCTAACTTTCAGATTCCCAGTCTAGTGCCCTGTCCCTGATAAATCATGCTATATTTCTGAGGACCGGTCTGTAGTAGCCTTCCTTTCTCCTTCAAGACATTTTTTCTGCAGATTTCCACAATAGGGCACTTGCAGCTGATGATAATCCTCAAGAGGATGGTTAAACAAACTAAAGCACTGTCCTCTCAAAACAAGCTTCCACAGGGAACTCAATATCAAGACAATGTTTGTAAAAGCGTGAACTGAACTCCAGGTAGCAGCCTTACAATTCACAGGTACAGAAACTTCACACCTCTCACACTTCCTGTGCTTTCAAGATTATCCAGATGCTGATGATTAATTTCATACAACATTATACCAGAGCACCAGCACGGCTACACTTAAGGTTGAGAAGACTTTTCTTTTTAAAGGTTGATTCTTCTAAGTGTTCTAAAATCCGCATGTTTACTCCAACACATGGCTGGTGAGATGAAGGCAGCTGGGAGACTAAGGGAAGGACTACACTTAAAATGCTGCATCGGCGCAGTTGCACTGCTGTAGTGCTTTAATGAAGTTGCCCTTAGCCAACAAGAGAGAGCTTCTCCCATCGTCTTAGTTAATTCACCTCCACGAGATGCAGTAGCTATGTCATAGAATCACAGGGTTAGAAGGGACCGCAAGGGTCATCTAGTCTAACCCCGTCAAGATGCAGGATCTCTTGTGTCTAAACCATCCAAGACAGATGGCTATCCAGCCTTCTTTTGAAAACCACCAGTGAAGGAGCTTCCACAACCTCCCTAGGCAGTCTGTTCAACTGTCCTACTGTTCTTACAGTTAGGAAGTTTTTCCTGAGATTTTATCGAAATCTGCTATGCTGTAGTTTGAACCCATTACCTCTTGTCCTGCCCTCTGTAGCAAGAGAGAACAACTTTTCTCCATCTTTTTTATGGCAGCCTTTCAAGCATTTGAAGACTGCTATCATGTCCCCCCTCAATCTCTTCTTTTCCAAATTAAACATACCCCATTCCTTCAGCCTTTGCTCATATGGCTTGCATTCCATCCCTTTCATCATCTTTGTTGCTCGCTTCTGGATCTTTTCCCGTTTCTCCACATCCTTTCTATACACTGGTGACCAGAACTGGACACAGTACTTCAGCTGAGTCCTAACCAGCACCAAATAGAATGGTATTATCACCTCCCATGCCTTGAATGCTATGCCTCTGTTAATACAACCTAAAATTGCATTTGCTTTTTTTTGCAATAGCATCACATTGCTGACTCATGCTGAGGTTGTGATCTACCACAACTCTCAGATCCTTTTCAGCAGTGCTGCTACCAAGCCAGTTATCCCCCACTCTGTATTTGTGTGTTTGGTTTTTCCTCCCTAAGTATAGCACTTTACATTTGTCTTTGTTAAATTTCATTTTGTTGTCTACAGGCCAATTCTTCAATTTATCAAGATCCCTTTGAATTTTAGCTATATCCTCCAAAGTGTTTGCAATCCCCCACCCCACAGCGTTGTCACCTGCAAATCTTATCAGTATGCTCTCTATTCCTACATTCAGATCATGAATAAAGATGTTAAACAACACCAGACCCAGAACAGATCCCTGTGGAACCCCACTTGAGATCTCCTTCCAATCTGACATAATTCCATTCATAGTTATTCTTTGTTTGCAGTTATTTAACCAATTATGTATTGACTTGATGGTAGTTCTGCCAAGTCCGCATTTCTCTAGCTTATTTATCAGTGTCATGTGGGACTGTTTCAAAAGCCTTGCTGAAGTCCAGGTATATATTTCCACTGCATTCCCCCTATGCACCAAACCATCTACCCTGTCAAAGAAGGAAATCAGGCTGGTTTGGCATTTGTTCTTGCCAAATCCATGCTGGTTGCTAGAGATTACCCCTTCATCCTCCAGGTATTCACAAATTTGAGAAGCTCTCCTGCCAACATAGCACTGTCTACACCAGTGCTTAAGTCAGTAAAACTAAGTCGCTCAGAGGTGTAGATTATTCACACCCAGGGCCACATAGTTATACCAAAGTAATTCTGTAGTGTAGACTAGGGCTAAGGGTATTGTCTACGCTGAAATTAAAAATCTGTGGCTGGTCGAGGTGGGAGAGTCCCAGAACCCAGGCAGCTAGGAGACTAAAGGAATTAGCCCACAGAGGAAGGCAGGGAGGTAGGGGTGTGTGTTGTTGGGGTTTTTTTCCTTTCCTTAACTTGAAGTACTCTATAAGTAGGGGCATTGCCAGCAAATCGAGGGACGTGATCATTCCCCTCTGTTCGGCATTGGTGAGGCCTCATCTGGAGTAGTGTGTCCAGTCTTGGGCCCCACACTACAAGAAGGATGTAGAAAAATTGGAAAGAGACCAGCGGAGGGCAACAAAAATGATTAGGGGGATGGAGCACATGACTTATGAGGAGAGGCTGAGGGAACTGGGATTGTTTAGTCTGCAGAAGAGAAGAATGAGGGGGGATTTGATAGCTGCTTTCAACTACCTGAAAGGGGGTTCCAAAGAGAATGGATCTAGACTGTTCTAAGTGGTACCAGATGACAGAACAAGGAGTAATGGTCTCAAGTTGCAGTGGGGGAGGTTTAGGTTGGATATTAGGAAAAACTTTTTCACTAGGAGGGTGGTGAAGCACTGGAATGGGTTACCTAGGGAGGTGGTGGAATCTCCTTCCTTAGAGGTTTTTAAGGTCAGGCATGACAAAGCCCTGGCTGGGATGATTTAGTTGGGGATTGGTCCTGCTTTGAGCAGAGGGTTGGACTAGATAACCTCCTGAGGTCCCTTCCAACCCTGAGATTCTACGACTCTGTGATTCTAAGGAAGAACAACATGGGAAGAAAATGATGTATTGCCAACACCACTGCTAGCTCTTCCTCTGCCTACACCTTTGGGACCTCCCGTCAGACAGGCATCCTGATCCTGAAGGCTTCTACCCAGCCCCTGGTCTTGACTTGCTGGGAATGTGTCCTACACATCCCTGCCAATAAAAGTCAGAAAGGTTGCCGGGGCTCATCCGTCCCTACCCCATATTGATCATTACCCCATATTGCTCATAGACATGGGCACAAATAATGCTGCCAGGTATGACCCTGAGCCTATAAGCAGTGTGTATAGGGCTTTGGGAGCAGGAGTGAAGGAGTTGGGATACAGGTTGTATTCTTGTCTATCCTCCAGTTGAGGAAAGGACAAAGGCAGTGGGACACACCATGGAGATGAATGCATGTCTGCACAGATGGTGTTGACAGGAGGACTCAGGCTTCCTCGACCATTGGATGCTGGTCCAGGAAGGTCTGCTGGGAAGAGATGCAATCCTCATGATCAACAAGATGAGGAGCATCTTTGCACACTGATTCACCAACCTAGTGAGGAGGGGTTTAAACTAGGTTCAAAGGGAGCAGATGACAAAAGCCCTCAGATGACAAAAATAAAAATAAAAATTGGTGACCTTAGCAGACAGCTAGATGTTGGGAAGGAGAGGACATGCAACAATACGGAAATGAGTGGGGGAATGTGCTCAATGTCTTAGATGTCTTTACATAAATGCAAGCAGTATGGGGAATAAACAGGAAGAACCAGAAGAATTAGTGCATAAAGTGACTTGGTGGAATAAGTTTCATGACTTGTATATTAATATAGAGTATAGTTTGTTGAGAAAAGGAAACACAGGATAAAAAGGGAAGAGGTGTGGCATTATACATCAAGAATATATACATTTGTAGTGTGGTCCAGAAGGAGGTAACAGGCAGACCAGTTAAGTAAAGACAATAGGGATAAAAAAAAATAGCCGTGACATCACAGCAGAGGTCTATTATATACAGTAACTCCTCACTTAATGTGGTAGTTATGTTCCTGAAAAATGCGACTTTAAGCAAAACGATGTTAAGTGAATCCAATTTCTCCATAAGAATTAATGTAAATAGGGGGGGGTAGGCTCCAGGGAAATTTTTTTCACTAGACAAAAAAACTATATATACACACACAATATATACGTTTTAAACAATTTAATACTGTACACAGCGATGATGACTGTGAAGCTTGGTTGAGGTGGTGAAGTTAGAGTGTGATATTTTCCAGGGAATACCTTACTGATAAATGATGAACTAGCTTTTGGCTGAGCTGTCAAGGATTAACATGTTGTTAATGTAGCCTCACATTCTAAAAGGCAGCATGGCAGACAGAGACACACACCGTATGTGAGAGAGAGATGCGCACTGCCCCTTGAAGTATGCTGACCCCACTCTTAAGTACATTGTCTTTGTAAGTGGATCAGGAAGTTGAGACAGCAGCTGCTGCCCCAAGCGCTCTCTGTCTCTCTCAGTCCGCGTCCCCACCCTGCTCTATATGGAGAAGGGGTAAGTGGGGTGCAGGAGTAGGGGGGAGGGAGACACCCTGACATTAGTCCCTCCCTTTTTCCCCTTCCCTCCTCCCCCCCACCCCATAGCAAGCAGGAGGATCCCGGGAACAGCTCCAAGGCAGAGGGCAGGAGCAGCACGTGGCAGTGGGAGGAGGGACAGCTGAACTGCTGGCAGTTGATAACCTGCTGGGTGGCTGCCACACAGGGAACTTAGGGGAGCAGGCAGCTGATAGGGGGGCTCCTGGTCCACCCTGGTTTCAAGCCCCCACCAGCTAGCTGCAACGGGCTGATCTTCCTGCAAGCAGTGGACAAGGCCGGCTGCTGACAAACAACTTTATAAGGGAGCATTGCACAACTTTAAATGAGTATGTTCCCTAATTGATCAGCAACTTAACATCGAAACAATGTTAATCGGGGCGACTTTAAGTGAGGAGTTCCTGTACCACAAAATCAGGAAGAGGAGGTGGATGAGGCATTTCTAAAACAAAACAGAAATATCCAAAACACAAGACTTGGTAGTAATGGGAGGCTTTACTTTTCCAACAAGTGTCTGGATAGTTAATATGGCAAAACAAAATTTCCTAAGTTCTTGGAATCTATTGGGGATAACTTTTTGTTTTGGAAAGTGGAAGACATAATCAGGAGGACAGCCATTTTAGACATGATTCTGACTAACAGGGAATAATTGGTAGTGAATCTGAAGGTGGAAGGCAATTTGGATGAAAGTAACCATTAAATGATAGATTTCACGATTCTAAGGCAATGTCTACACTTACCAGGGATTGACGCTGCTGCGACCGATTCAGGGGATATCGATGTTAGCGGGTCTAGTGAAGACCCACTAAATTGACCACGGAGCACTCTCCGGTCGACTCCGGTACTCCACCAGAACAAGATTAAGGTACCGTAATAAATTAATCTAAGCTATGTCAACTCCAGCTACATTATTCACGTGGCTGGAGTAGCATAATTTAGGTTGACTTACCACAGTAGTGTAGACAAGGCATAAGAAAAGGAAGGAGTGCAAGTAGCAGAATAAGGACTTCAAAGAAGCAGACTTTACAAACTCAGAGAACTAGTAGGTAAGGTCCCATGGGAAACAAAATTAAGGGGAAAAAGGAGTTCAGGAGAGCAGGCAGTTCCTCAAGAAGACAATATTACAGGCCCAACTGCAAACTATCCTGATGGAAAAGAAAATAGGAAGAAAAGTAACAGTCCATTATGGCTCTATCTGGAGATCTTCAATGACCTGAAAATAAAAAAGAAATCCTACAAAGAGTGGAAACATGGACAAATTGCTAAGGAGGGGTACAAAAGAAAAGCACAAGCATGTAAGAAAAAAAATCAGAAAGGCTAAGGCACAAAACAAGTAACATCTAGCAAGAAACACAAAAGCAACAAGAAGAGGTTCCTTAAATAAAATTGGCACAAGAGAAAGACAAAGGAAAATATATGTCCTCTACTTAGTGGCGAAGGTGAACTAATAAGTGATGACACCAAGAAGGGTGAGCTGTTTAATGACTGTTTTGCTTCAATCTTCACTAAAATGGTGAATGCCAATGGTAACTATTCATGGAATCATAGGACTGGAAGGGACCTCGAGAGCTCATCTAGTCCAGTCCCCTGAACTCGTGGCAGGACTAAGTATTATTTAGACCATCCCTAACAGGTTTTTGTCCAACCTGCTCTTAAAAATCTCCAATGATGGAGATTCCACAATCTTCCTTGGCAATTTATTTCAGTGCTTAACCACCCTGACAGTTTGGAATTTTTTCCTAATGTCCAACCTAAATCTCCTTTGCTGCAATTTAAGCCCATTGCTTCTTGTCCTATCCTCAGCGGTTAAGAAGAATAATTTGTCTCCCTTCTCCTTGTAACAACCTTTTTACACACTTGAAAACTGTTATGTCCCTTCTCAGTCTTCTCTTTTCCAGACTAAATAAACACAATTTTTTCAATCTTCCCTCATAGATCACGTTTCCTAGACTTAATTGGTTTTTTTGCTCTTCTCTGGACTTTCTTCAATTTGTCCACATCTTTCCTGAAATGTGGGGCCAAGAACTGCACACAATACTCCAGTTGAGGTCTAATCAGCGTGGAGTAGAGCAGAAGAATTACTTCAGGTGTCCTGCTTACAACACTCCTGCTAATACATTCCACAATGATGTTTGCTTTTTTTGCAAGTGTTACACTGTTGACTCATATTTAGCTTGTTGTGGTCCACTATGACCCCCAGATCCCTTTCCGCAGTACTCCTTCCTAGGCAGTCATTTCCCATTTTGTATGTGTGCAACTGATTGTTCCTTCCTAAGTGGAGTACTTTGCCTTTGTCCTTATTGAATTTCATTCTATTTACTTCAGACCATTTCTCCAGTTTGTGCAGATTATTTTGAATTGTAATCCTGTCCTCCAAAGCCCTCCCATCTTGGTATCAGCCACAAACTTTATAAGTGTACTCTCTACGGCATTATCTAAATAATTGATGAAGATATTGAACAGAACCAGACCCAGAACCAATCCCTGCGGGACCCCACTTGTTATGCCCTTCTGTGGCATGACTGTGAACCACTGCTACTCTCTGGGAACAATTTTCCAACCAGTTATGCACCCACCTTATAGTAGCTCCATCTAGGTTGTATTTCCCTAGTTTGTTTATGAGAAGGTCATGCGAGACAGTATCAAAAGCCATACTAAAGTTAAGATATACCACATCTACCGTTCTCCCTCCCCCCACCATCTACAAGGCTTGCTACCCTATCAAAGAAAGCTATCAGGCTGGTTTGACATGATTTGTTCTTGACAAATCCATGCTGACTGTTACTTAAGTATCATCTCATTATCTTCTAGGTGTTTGCAAATTGATTGCTTAATTATTTGCTCCATTATCTTTCCGGATACAGAAGTTAAGCTGACTAGTCTGTAATTCCCTGGGTTGTACTTATTTCCCTTTTTATAGATTGGCACTATATTTGCCCTTTTCCAGTCTTCTGGAATGTCTCCCATCTTCCATGACTTTTCAGATAATTGCTAATGGCTCAGAAATCTCTTCAGTCAGCTCCTTGAGTATTCTAGGATGCATTTCATCAGGCCCAGGTGACTTGAAGACATCTAACTTGTCTAAGTAATTTTTAACTTGTTCTTTCCCGATTTTAGTCTCTGATCCTACCTAATTTTCACTGGCATTCACTATGTTAGACATCTAATCATCACCCACCTTCTTGGTGAAAACCGAAACAATGAAGTCATTAAGAACCTCTGCCATTTCCACATTGTCTGTTATTGTTTTCCCCTCCTCATTGAGCAATGGGCCTACCCTGTCCTTGGTCTTCCTCTTGCTTCTAATGTGCTTGTAGAATGTTTTCTTCTTTCTCTTTATGTCTGTAGCTAGTTTGAGCTTGTTTTGTGCCTTGGACATTCTAATTTTGTTCCTACATACTTGTGTTATTTGTTTATATTAATCCTTTGTAATTTGACCTAGTTTCCACTTTTTGTAGGACTCTTTTTTGATTTTTAGATAATTGAAGATCTGGTTTAGCCCAGGTGGTCTCTTGCCATACTTCCTATCTTTCCTATGCAGTGGGATAGTTTGCTCGTGCCCTTAATAATATCTCTTTGAAAAACTGCCAAGTTACTCAACATAATTAAAATTAACAACAAGGGGGAAGGTACACAAGCCAAAATAGAGAAATAACAGGCTAAAGAATATTTAGATAAGTTAGATGTATTTTAGATGGCAGAACCTGATTAAATTCATCCTAGGATACTTAAAGAACTAGCTGAAGCAACTTGGAACCTTAGCAATTATCTTTGCGAACTCATGGAGGACAGGTGAGGTCCCAGATGATTGGATAAGGGCAAACACAGTACCAATGTTTAAAAAGGGGAACAAAGAAGACCTAGAGAATTATAGACCAGTCACCCTCTTTTTGATACCTGGAAAGATACTGGAACAAATGGTTAAACAATGATTTTTTAAGCATCCAGAGGATAATGGGTTTATAAGGAATAGCCAGCACAGATTTGTCAAAAATAAATCATGCCAAAAATCAACCTAATTTCCTTCTTTGAGAAGGTTACTGGCCTACAGGATGGGAACCAGTAGATGTGATGTATCTTGATTTTAGTAAGCCTTCTGATGCAGTCCCACATGATATTCTCACAAGCAAACTTGGGGAAAGTTATATGAAATTTCAGTAATTGTTTTTGTTTATACAAAAGCAAACAAATTGAAATGATAAACTACTGTAAGATGAGTGAACAACTGGTTGAAAAACCATACTCAAAGAGTAATTATTAATGGTTCTCTGTCAAACTGGGAGGGCATATCTGGACGGGTCCCGCAGGGGTCAGTCCTGGTTCCAGTACTGTTCAGTATTTTCAATAAAGATTTGTATAACGGAGTGGAGAGTATACTTATAAAATGATGACACCAAGATGGAAGGAGTTGCATGTTCTTTGGAGAACAGGATTAGAATTCAAAACAACATTGACAAACTGGAGAATTGGTTTGAATTCAACAAGATGAAATTCAATAAAGATAAGTACAAAGTACTACTCTTAGGAAGGAAAAATAAAATGCACAAATACAAAATGGAGAACAACTTGCTAGGTGGTAATACTGCTGAAAAGCATTTGGCGGATACAGTGAATCAGAAATTGAATATGACTCAACAACATGATGCAACTGTGAAAAAGACTAATATTCTAGGATGTATTAACAGGAGCGTCATATGTAAGACACAGGAAGAAATTGTCCGACTCTACTCAGCACTGTTGAGGCTTCAGCTGGAGTCCTGTGTCCAATTCTAGGCACCACACTTTTCAGGAAATATGTGGACAAATTGGAGAGTCCAGAGCAGAGCAATAAAATTGATAAAAAAGTTTTTCTAAACTGACCTTTGAGGAAAGGTTAAAAAAATGGGCCGGTTTTTGAGAAAGAAGACTGAGGGGGGACCTGATACCAGTCTTCTAATATGTTAAGGGCTGTTATGAAAAAGAAAGGGATCAATTGTTCTCCATGTCCACCGAAGACAGGACAAGAAGTAATGGACATAATCTGCAGCAAGGGAAATTTAGGTTAGATATTAGGAAAAACTTTCTAACTATAAGGGAAATTAAACTCTGGAATAGGCTTCGCAGGGAGTTTGTGGAATCCCCATTGTTGGAGGTTTTTAAGAATAGGTTAGAAAAATACCTTTAGCGGATGATCTAGGTTTACTTGGTCCTGCCCCTGCACAAGGAACTGTAGCTGGTGACCTCTCAAGGTCCCTTTCAGTTCTACATTTCTATGAGTCTAAGAAGTTCCCAGGATACAGCCCTCTAGGGGTGGAGAAGTGCTTTTCTTAAAGTTCACAGATTCAACCAACTTTTTTGGAGGGGTTGAGGTGGGGGAAGCCTATATGTTACAGGGGCTGATGGGGAAGGCAGGCAAAGGAGAGAGACACAACAATCTTCTCTCAGGTGCTTAAATTTTACTGTAACAACCATGTAATAAAACGGTCATGATTTTGGGATGCAGACAATGTCTGAGATTTCTCTCACTGGCCTTGTTAGAACTACACACTCTGAACATTTCAAAGCCATGATGATTATCTCTATTCCATTATAACAAAGTGTACAGGGTGGGGCAGGGGAGAGGGAGCACTTAGGAATCACATAGCAATCATACCAACTTAATGGAAAGAACAGTGGACTGACACCAGAGGCGTTGGAACAATTTTTATAGTGAGGGTGCTGAAAGCCATTAAACAAAATTGTAAACTCTGTATCTGATGGAAACCACTTCACTAGGGGGTGCTACCACACTCCCAGCACCCCTTACTGGTACTCAGAAAATTGGGATACTATTCCTGGATCTCTCACTAGCCTTCTTGGTGACCTTGGGCTAGTCACTTCACTCTGTCACCACTGTACAGATGGAAAAAAATGAAAGACTAAGATGTTTTCCTCCTTGGGAAAGTGCTTTGAGATCTACTGATGAAGACACTGTGCAAGAGTTAGGTATCATTATCATCATCATTACCTGGCCACAGCAGCATCTCAACTGCACACCTACATGATAACTGCAACTGACTAACTGTCCACTAATTCCTACCAACACATTTCTCTTTCTGTTAAAAAAACTAAGAAATTCACTAACAAAACTTAATTAATGGAGAGTTATGGTTGCCCACTGGTATCTTCTGACTTTTCAGAATATTGAGGTCAGCAAAGAAGATTCTTAAAATGAGAAAATATGCTTAAGGTACCTGTCCATTCAACCTTAACTCTGGCTTCCTTGATTGATGTCCCAATATGCCCATAATACATGCACTCACATTCTGCCTTTGCACCGTACTAAACAGGAGTTACCTACACCTGCCCTACATTCAAACAAATACCACATATGCTAATTTTTATGAACCTTCAATACCTTTTACAACCCCTTCACCCTTATGCACATGATACCATCTAAACATAGTATTTTCCATTTACCCTTCATAAAACCCACAGACCACATTTATCTCGCACTTTACTGTGCCAAGACCCCTGTGCCCCACTACTGCCATGACCTTTACAACACAGTACTGTAATGAGACCACTGAATCTTGGAAGGTACATATCAACCTCTTTCTTTTGATCATATATATGGGTGTCAGGAAGATCGGCTCACCCACCCCCCCAGATCACCTCATACTATAATCACAGCCCTGCCACACTTCTCCAACTGATACTGCCATCATTCAATATAGCTACACCTAACAGTGAATGCAGCTGTAGTTCATACAAACTCCACCCAGTGGCTATTGTCAGCTTCAGGAGAACAGAGATAAGGCTGCATGGACATGTACCTTAACCCCATTTTCTGGTTTTCCAAAGTTAGAGTTTTGCTGAACTCAATGTTCTGGAAGGGCAAGAGATACCACTGGTCAACCTTAACTTTGCATTCATGGAGTTTTTTGTCAGAATTGTATGACACGGCAGCTACAATGGAATTTAATTAATTTAGGAGTAGTAGCATTCCTCATACTGAGATTTGAACATGACAACTTGGTTATGTTCATACCTCAGAAAGTCTGTGACAACACCCCCCCCCCCCCCCCCGCCCCATAAGGTTTGGTATTATCAAGCCAAACATGTAGCAAGCTGGACAATTTTTCACGTAACTTTGTGTTTAAAATCTTAAATATGGATTACAGCCATCTCTCTACTGTACATCTTTTAAAAAGTCAACTCATTCTGATATAGGCTGATTTGCATTTGTATTCGTTGGGGGTGGAGAGAGCAAGGACAGAAGAATATTTTGAACAGAAAACATTTGTCAATCATGAGACATTAGTTTAGAATCGCAAACTTACCATTCTAGACAAGCAAGTGGAATTTTACATTGGGCATGTGAACATACACAAACCCTACAGCTCAGCATTTGGCTGTCTATAATTTTTGTTGAGTCAGATCAGAAGTTAAAAGAGAGCAAAACACAATTCTATTTCTTCCTCTTTCCAAAAGTTTTTTTGAAAGTGTAAACATGTATCCACGTGATAAAAATCAGAATTACAAGGTTGACTTCTCATAAACAGTTTCAGATAATACACTATGATTTATTTCATAAACCCAATCCTTCACTAGAAATATAGGAATATAATTTTAATGTTAATTATAGCTTTTGTTTTATACTATAATTTTATTACAACTGTCTAAAGTTAAACGTTTAGTTATGAAAAATACTTCACATTTTTACCATACTACTATTATCCAATGTTCAGTCACTGTTTAATCAAAAAGGAAGTGAACACACTCTTGACTTTTGCAGGGTTTATAAGATTTCCGGGGTAAATCAGTCACAATAGCTGTATTTATTCTACCAGAAATCTCATTCAAGTCTAGTATTATTAGCTTTTCTATATAGCAAAAGTAAATAGCTACTACTATTACTCTTCAAAGGGCACTTTTGCTTTCTGAGAAAACTCAAGGCTCTTCTAGTGTTCATCCACTGAAAGTTTAACTGTGAGTTCTGCCCTCCTATGTTTTCCATAAGAAATATGAACAGCCCTTACAGGCCCAAATTCTTAACAAGTTTAAAGCAAACAAAAAAAAAAAGATTAAAAAAATGCAAGACATGATTTTATTTAATATTTAGTCTTTGATTCAAAAAGTCATCTTTCCATGTCATTCTATATTCAATAGAACAGGGAAGACAGCTAGCAATCTCTTCAAAATGATAACAGTAGGAATAATAATAGTAACACAAATAATTTATTACTTTACATCTTCACAGCTATATACAAATTTTAATTAATTAAATATTCACAACACCTCTGTGAAATAATAGTTCAGTTTACAGAAGAGGAAACAGACCCAGAAACATTACAATAGCTGTGTTCCACATAGCAAATCAGTGGCACATCCAAAGTCCACACAGCAAATGAGGCAGTAAAAGATTAGAACTCAAATGTTCATGGAATCAGAAGCTGGAAATGGGAAAGATCTAACACCTGACAGTAATCTAGTCCTTCCCATGGCAATGCTTAATATTGTACATTTGCTAGCCTTTCCCCTCTCTAATTTTAAAGTAACTCAAACAGTAGGGCTACCACCTTAATTTCATCCTCTTACATTTAGCTACACACTCTTACGCTATTCCTGTAAATAATTACTCTCAGTTCTGAAGTCTCCTAATGCTACTAGTTTTATAAAGTTAATCAACATGTCTGACTGCATCTCTAAGGGTAGATAGATTAGCAGGATGTCCAGATTAGTATTGTCTCTGGCCTCAGAGATTAACTGCATGCATTCAAAGGATTTTGATTCAAATAAGGTTTACTGCATTTGAGCTCTGAAGGGAAAAGTGGCTACTCCATCTCCAGATTCTCCTCCCTTGGTGTAGGGTTAATAGCATATCCTGGGAGAGCTAACACTGGACGTGCAATATCAGCCAGGCGGACTTCTGCGACAGAGACAGGTAATGCACCTCACTGGCAATAAGATCATGGATCGTGAACGATGTAAGGCTTGATCTTATGCTATCAGTCAATGGGACTTTTGCACTGATTTCAATCGTAGGAGGCTCAAGCCCTTATTGACTAGAGATCTTATGTTGAGGATGAAATCCTTGTGTTTATCTATTTTGGATCCATGTGTGGTAGCTGGCTGCTTATTGCACCAGATTGGATGTAGTAGTGTCTGGTAATCTTCTTTCCAAGCTTTGGCTGGTGTTCTCTCCATTTCTTTTTCCTTATATGATTTATACTGTGGAGGAGGATTATAAGAAGCATGCTTAATTGGCAATGACAGGAATTTAGCAGTGTGTTAGATAACTAGTGTGTCGCCAAACTACTCAACTCCCAGGATGACTAAGTGAAAGTGAACTGTTGGAGAGATCTGGAGATGCAACAGCTGTTCACGGTATGGTACATGTGCTCAGCACCCCTGAGTACTGTGTTATTGCTATACTGTTGGAAGCCTCTACTTCAGAGTATCTGAAAGTAGCATTGCAAGTGGGTGGCTTTATATAAAGAGAGGCATTAGTCTGTTTGGAAGTCAGTAGAGGAGTAGCAGCCTAAATCCTGTTGTAAAGCTGGTACTTCATGTTGTCAGAGATGCCAACCTTGCTCTGAGACTTTTAGGGATGTTTATTGAAAAAATAGGGAGGAATTAGGGAGGTTGTTTGGACCTCTTCCCTCTCCTAGCTTTCCCCTGGAGAAATCTGGACCTCTCCCTCCTCTCCTTCCTATCAATGGTCAAGGGGGGAGCCTCGGTTCACTCCTCATTGCGCTCCTGACTCCCACTTCCAAACAGGGAGAAGGAGAGGATCAACCCTAGGAAAGCTGCCGTTCTATGCCGCTTAGGGCTCTTTATTATGTTGACCAGTCCTGGGCCTGGATCTCGTGCCTGGGACTTTCCTTGTCTTCTTCTCACTCCTGTCATTTTCCTTCACCATCACTGCCTCCTCATGCCCCTCTGGCTTCTCCTCCTCTGCAAACTATGTAGGGAGGATCTGCATGGTGATTGTCAGTAGGGTTGAGGCGCTGGATTCACCACCAAAGCCTCTGACTGTATGTTGAGCCCTAACTGCTCTGTGTGGACCCTGCTGGCTCACTCTAGTGTCTTACTGTAGTTGAGCAAGGTCCACACAGAACAATTAGAGTGCAACACACAGCCTGTGGCTTGGATGGTGAATTCAGCAGCGTCCCAACCCATTCAAAATTACTGCAGCTTGCTTCCTATCAGACTGTCACTGCATAGTTTGCGCATATGCCAGGATTACTGAAAATTAGGGATGAATGGCATCTCTGCATTGTGAAAGGGGCTCCAATTTATTTCTTCTAAGTCAGGGAAAGTGTGGGGAGGGACAAGAAAGAAAGAAAACGTTAAATGCTGCTTCCTGGGCCAAAACTTCAAAGTTTTGGAAGTTCAGCTGATGTGCTGGTTCTTGACAATAGAGGGGGGGTCTCTGGGCTACTCTCTGCTGGGAGGATGGAGGTATTCCATCTACTTAGTTCTCATTAATGGAAGGACATTATATCTTTCTTCAAGAGTTGTCATGGTAGATGAGGAAATATCTTTTATTGGACCACCTTCTGTTGGTGAGAGAGACACGCTTTCGAACTCACCAACCCTGTCTCTCTAATATCCTGGGACCAACCTGGCTACAACAGTGCAAACTTCAAGAGTTGTAGCAGTTTTGATATCACTTGATTCAGACAGCTGCAGCCTCTTTTGTGCTGTTGCTGCTAAGAGAAAAGGGAAGGGAACTGTAGTCTGCAAAGAGTCTTTCAAGCTCTACTTAAGCTGCATTAACTGGTTTTGCCAGTTCCTTGGTGATGGTTTCAGCACTCTTTGTGCTGTTGACTTTAGAAAGAAGGACTTTGACAACAACTCAAGTCAGTTATCGTAAATCACTACTAAGCAACACAAGGCATTCACTTTTCCCAGGAGTTGTGAATGTTGCCACCAGAGCATTCCAAGTTTGAAAGACAGAAAATCAAGCCAGTTAAGAATGTTCTGTGTTTATACAGTGCCTAGCACCCTGGAGTGCTACTCCATGATTAGGGATCATAGGCATTACAGTAATATAAATATTATAAGACTAAACAGATAGTAATGCTATGTCCTACTACTCAGTCTGCCTGTGCATTTATCTTTTGGTGTTGAAACTGACATTTATAACAAATCAACTAAAGATGTGTGTTAAAAAGTGGAAAATAAACTATCAGAGAGCTTCTTCTGTGAATTTGTAAATGCAGAAAATGGATTCCCGCAGGGTCTGAGGTTCTTGCTCAGAGTGTTATTTGCTCTTTGGCCATGAGATGCTTTACACAATCTTGAAAGGAGTAAAAAATAAAAACAAAATAGATGAACATTTAAAATGGTGAAAACTGCAATATAAAACTGTCCTAGACAGTGCACAGGGGAAAAGCACTAGCTACACTGAAAAGGACACGAGTTCTACAGCAGTACTAGCATATTCAAAAAGGATCTGGAATAGAAACTGTCAGTATAAATGAACTTCAAATTTTGCATGCCTATTATGCAAGGTGTGACCTATAAGACAATACAAAATGTCTAATTAAAGACTTCTAAGGGATTAAAAAGGAATTACAAAATTGGCTTTAAGGGCAATCAGTATGAGAAACCCTACAAACCTTCTGGATACCATTAAAATGAATTCTGGAATTCTCCATTCTCCTTTTGGATTCTCAGCAGTTCCTTTTCACATCAAGTAAAACAGAAAGAGTAACTTAAAATAAGTTGAAAGATAACATGCATCATTAGCATTTAACATAGGAACTTCATCCATAAAAAAATCCTACTTACATTTGGGTGCATCACTTGTAACAGACTGAATGAAGTCATATGGGGTCATATATAATTGGCCTTCAAATTCTAAACTGGCAAATATACGAAACCGTTGCTCACGAGAAGTTGCATAACGGTCCAGATCTTCAAGGTCTAATCTGCTTTCTGTGATCTTAACAGACAGAAAGAAAGTATGAAGGAAAAGTTGTTCTATTACATTCACCACTGTCTTCAAGACTCACTATAAAGTAGGGTGACCAGACAGCAAGTGTGAAAAATCGGGACCGGAGGGGAGGGGGAGGTAATAGGCTTCTATATATGAAAAAGCCTCAAATATTGGGACAGTCCCTATAAAATCGGGACATCTGGTCACCCTACTATAAAGCAAGCTGTAAATGTAAAAGGTGTAAAGTTAAATGCATGCATAAAAGTTTTGCAGGATAAGGGCCTACAGTTACCAACAGGGTCCTATTAATTTCATTTTGTAAGTTTCAACAACAAACTTCCTTTAGACATGAAAACTGGCAAGCTTAGGACAAGTCTACACTTAAAATGCTGCATCAGTGCAGCCTCACTGATGCAACTGTGCCGCTGTAGTGCTTTAATGAAGACACTCTAAGCAGAGGGAAGAGAGCTCTCCCATTGGTCTAGTTAATCCACCTCCTGGAGAGGCGGCAGCTATGTTGATGGGAGAAGCTCTCCTGTCCACATAGTGCTCTCTACACAGGGGGCTAGATCAGTATAACTATGTCGCTCAGGGGTATAGACCAGACCTTACTCTCAGACAAGAGGAAAACTTTCACTATGTTGATTTGGAGAGAGTTCAAGGGTACCTTTATTTGAAAAACTCACAAAAGTCTAACAATAATTGGGGGACAGCTTAGGAATCAAACTTCAGATACTATTTAAAACTTGTACACAGGACAGTTTGAAAGAAAATATGCAATGGAAAGGGGAGAACATACTAATTTTGGGGGGTACTTCCATGTGTAAAGTGCAAGTGTGGACAATTTTATATGCAAGAGGTTCTACAGGTGTAAACTTTCTATGGATATCCTGGATTCAATAGCTAGTATTATCAATACTGCTATACTTTGTGAGGAACAAACAGAACTTCTCTAAAGTTAAGAAACCGCTTAAATAGCGTAACTTCATATGAAGTTCTGAAGTTGGTAAATGCCTGGAGTACTTGAACTCTTGGGATACTGCCAAAGATCTTTCATCTCATCCTGTGGCTGCAGGTGGACATTCCACCCCCTCAGCTTGCTCGCTCTCACAGACACACAGAAATATGTATTAGTGTTGATTGTCATACTGCTACTATCAAGTGACTCTATAAGTAACTAGAGTAAAATCACAAAGGATATGAATCCTCATGGTTCTCTTTTCTATTCGCACTGTTTAATCTGATAATAGAATATTGATTTTGTGGGATATGCACATGCACCCCTAACTGCCAACTGCTGCTTGTAAACATTCCTTGGCCATGTAGCTAGACATATGCAGGGGAAGCTCCAGGCACTAGCCGACCAAGCACGTGCTTGGGGCGGCACCTTCGGGGAGGCCAATCTTGGGGCGGCGCTCAGTTTTTGGGTTTTTTTAAAACACAGTTTGGCGGGGCGGCGCTCAGGGGAGGGGTGGATTTGTTTCGGCTGGGCGCCGAGGGGGGTGTTGTTGCGGCGCGGTGCTCGGGGATGGTTGTTACGGAGGGGCGGCGCGGCAGGGCGCAGGGTGGGTTGTTGCAGCCGGGCAGTGTGGGCATGCCACGCCCCGCCCACCACTCCGGCCGGGAGAGCGGGACCACGGGAATGCCACGCCCGCCCGCCACTCCGGCCGGGAGAGCAGGGCCGCGGGCATGCTGCGCTCCCCCCGCCGCTTCGGCCGGGAGAGGCGCTCGGTGGGGGAGGGGTTGTTGCGGCGCAGCGCTGGGGGGGTTGTTGCGGCGGGGCGGCGGCACTCGGGGAGGTTGTTTCAGCGGGGCGCTGGGGTGTGTGTGTGTTTTTTTTGTTTCGGCGGGGCGGCACTTGGTTGTTTTGGGGTTTTTTTGCTTGTGGCGGCAAAAAAGTTAGAGCCGGCCCTGGACATATGCTTCTATGGAGGCAATATCAAGAAGAAACAATTAGTATTTCAATCTGTTCATCACAAATGCAGAGAAAAACAACAGCTTAAAAATGAAGAGCAATGATACAATTAACTTTTACTAGTATTTAAAAATCAGAAAGCAATATCTAAGCAATAAAACAGCTTTAATGTCACTCTAACCTTTTATTCATTTCACAGACATAACATTTAGTTAGTTTTGTCACCTAAACAATTTTGAAACTGTTAAGTCAAAGACAACAATTAACAGATCTTAAACAGTAGTTCATTTTTTTTAAACCACCCAAGAAAATAGCCACATAAAGTTTGTTTTTAGAGAGGAGTCCAAACACTTCCAACAAAGGGAACAAGCTTATGTTTTAAGTTAGTGTCCACCAAGAGATAACAGTCTTAAACTACAAATGGAAGGTATTTTTTCAGACAGCTTTGTAAGGGTGAAGTTTAGATTTCAGTGATTAAAAGGAAAAGGCATGTTTACTGGGTGGTCACAAATGTAGGCTTTCTTTAGTTCTGATTTCCAAAATGTAAACATTTTGTCACCTGAAAAAGTAACACATAAGTAACACTACAGGGGTGAAATAAAACCAAGCTGCTTCCAACTTGTAACCCTACCAATGACTAAATGTTTAAATTGGTGTAGGCCAGATGCAGGGCTGGGTTCATAAATGGCTAAGTGTCAACAGTTGGTTGAAAATTTCCCTTTGGGGACACATGACAACAGTTACCTTGGACTGTAGGTCAGAAATAAAACAAACCAAACTGCCAAAAATAAAATACATATAAAAATTCAACCTCACTAGGGACAATCTAGATGAAGTTGCTGTCAAATTTTTCAATCTCTACACTTGTAGATATGCTAAACGAGGGTCCTGTAGAAGTACCACCACAGATTTATCTTGCAAGACTGTATGCAGTCACTTGTTATGCTGCCTCCTCAATTCTTAGCAGAAGAAGTTAAAATAGCTTTACATAGCCAATTATTTTATCACTTGGCAAAATAGGTGAGAAACTTTTTGTGACCTGAAGGAAATAATCCATAATCCATGTTGAGAAGGTCCAAATATTCTTCTACATTTTAGATTAGCATTTCTATATATTTTAAAATATAGCAAAACAGTCAAATTTAATTTAGAAACAATGTTTGCTACATATAAAGTAATAGTTCATCAGAACTGCCATTAAGAATTTTTTTTTAAGATCACACATCACCTGACATTACAGTCCTGAGAAGTGACTGTAATTGTGGCATTTTGGGGTTCCAAGTTTTAACATTTTCCAATGATTTCCAAATCAAATGTACAAGGATAAGATGTTTTTTCTAACTGCCTTCCCTGCAAAGTCACCATGTGATGAGAATGGAAAGCTGGGTTCTTTCCTTCTTGGACATCCATCAGTAGTAATAAAGATCCTGCAGGCCAAATTGTGCTCTCAAATTATACACGCGCAAACCAGTTGCATTCAGGTTATGTTTTCAGTGAAATTTGTGCAACCCATCCTCTTCAGTGTGTTTGCACAAATGTAACAGCTTATCCCTGCAATCAGAGTTTTAGTTAATTCTGTTTATGATACACATAAAAAAAGAGAATCCAGCTCATTCCTTCTTAGCTTGTGAAACTTCTGCAGGGCTAAAGAGTGTGGACAATTATTTTTATCACTAATATTAGTAGATACAATTCTGAATACACACAGGAAACAAGCACAAGTGACATTTTTGCCCAGTCACCTTTCACAGTAGGATTGCATTTTAAGAATTTACTAAACAAGTGTAATCATAATAGATCACAGTTACTCAAGAGGATCTATGGATAATGGATCACTTAGGAAGTTTTAGCATACTTTTCTATTCAGGTGCAGTACTTGGAGGATATGTTGAGGTTCTGTGCACTTTGAGGCAATTCAGACTCTCTCAAGTAGTGTTGCTTATGTTTCCATGGAGACACTTCCAATCGTATTTACTGCATTGTCAGACACATACTTTAACATTTCTTAAGTACTGAGTGCTACAATAAAGTGACACACAGTATGCAAAGGAAGTTTTAAGACATGCTTAAATTTAACTCATGTCACTACTTAGCCCTGCAAGATCTTAACTGACAGTGGTGAAATTTTCTCCATTGATGTCAATGGGGGGCATCAATCAGCATTCATGTCGCACTCCCTGTCAGTATCCGGCCCGGGAGGAGGAAGCTAATGATCCAACTAGTGGACCAAATTCGGAGATGAATCCTGGTTACATGCCACCTGAGGCACATTGCACATACACTAAGAAGATTGAAGTCAATGGGACTTTTGCCACTGACTTCAGTGGAACTAGGTTTTCACCTTATACGTGTTGCAATATCCTTTACTGTGAATGTAGTTGCTTCCATTTTTCAGTTTAGAACCAAAATACGTTTCACATCTGCTAATGATACAACATGAACCCAAACAAGCCTATAACGGCAGCCTAATCTACTGTACTGGTATACTGGCTTTCACAGATTCCTTTTTTTATGTAGATGTGTACTATTTATTTATACATATAGTCAGAAACTAAGTAGAATTTTGTCTGGGAAAGATTCCCGTCAGACACTTTATAGTGAAGGAGAAACAAAATACCTTTAGGAATACATTTTGTTTTCCTTATTTAAACAGAGTTCAGTGTTAGAAGAAAGCAACTCTTTCTGCAATTCTTTACCAAGTCACAATACATTTTTCACACTTAATCTCTTTCATAAAGCCTTTAAATATTAAGAATGGGTGAAGAGGTTTGCTAAAAAAATTGCAGGCTGATCTTCAGGTACAGCCTCAACCCAACCTTTTTAAAAGTTCATTAAAGGGATCCCCTCTCCCAACATTCTCCATTACTTGCATATATTACCCATCTCCCAAGTCATTAGAAGATCCTATCCCTGACAATTTTAGTTATGCTTAAGGCTACATTTTAGTCACTCATATTTTTAGTAAAAGTCATGGGCAGGTCATGGGCAGCTAACAAAAATTCTACTATATACCCCTGACTAAATCTTGGAGGGGGGGCAGCCCAGGGGTGCCACGGGTTCTCAGGGGGGACG
The DNA here is from genome assembly GCA_033296515.1 of Macrochelys suwanniensis. Taxonomy (NCBI): domain Eukaryota; kingdom Metazoa; phylum Chordata; order Testudines; family Chelydridae; genus Macrochelys; species Macrochelys suwanniensis. Next base: position 84,990,067 of record CM065779.1, read on the forward strand.
GCCCGGAGGACACCGCAGTTGCTGGGGGTGGCGTGGGCCATGGCATGCGACCCAGGACCCTCCCTGGTGCTGGGGGATTGTGGGGGGGTGGGGGTGGCGCACAGCCCAGGTCCTGTGCTGGTGCTGGGGGGCCAGAGGGGTTGACGGGACTGGCAGGCTCCCTACTCATACTTCCCCGGAAGCGGCGACATCCCTCAGCTCCTAGGCAGATGCAGAGGCGTGGCCACGCAGTTCTGTGCGCTGCCTCCTCCCTGGATGCCGGCTCCGCAGCGCCCATTGGCCGGGAACCGCAGCCAATGGGAGCTGCAGGGGCGATGCCTGCAGGCAGAGGCAGTGCACAGAGCCCCTTGGCCATGCCTCCCTCTAAGAGCCAAGGGATGTTGCCACTTCTGGGGAGCCCCCCACTCCAAGGTAAGCACCGCCCAGGGCCCTCACCCCCTCCCGCGCCCCAGCCCCCCACCCAAACTCCTGCTGCTGCTGCAGGGGGCGAGAGGTGGTGGCCCAAGACTGCCCCAGCTGGCCCAGGGGCTGCCCAAGCTGCTCAGGTGGCCCTCGGGCCAGCCGCACCGGCCACTGCAGAAGTCATGGAGGTCATGGAATCCGTGACTTCCATGACCTCCATGACAGACTTGCAGCCTTAGTTATGCTACAACTTGCTCCCTGTCTATTTAACTCATGCACATTCTGGTGCACCTTTGACCACGTCTCAGAGTTGGGGAAGTTTTATTGAAGCAGCACGAGTACCAAAACAGATGGATCATTCAGTAAGATTCACAAAGCCAGGCAAATTCTAAAGGAAAGTACAGTGGTGTTGACAAAGTGGGGGTGGGGGGTAAGAGTCAAAAAGACTCCAATTTCTATTTGAAGTTTTTAAAGCTTATCCAAACCAAATCTCTTAGTAATTATCGGCAATCTTCAAAAACTTTCATGAAAGCATATCTCTGACAAATAAAAGAAAGAAAGATTTTTCAGACTTCTGTTTACTAATCCTCTTGGCAATCTTGTCTACTACTTACAATGATCTTATATCATGTTATAGTTCTGTGCCTTTTAAAAACTGGACGCGGCCATTTCCCTTAAGTGCACTGTCACGAATTTCTGATTAGCAGTATTATCTCAATTTTATGAATAGCAGGTTAGTTCTGGTTTACCTCATCTGCTGACCTACTTCGCTTAATAGGATTTACCAAAAAACAAACAAAATCTACAACACTTTTTCTTTCAGCCTCAAAATTAACCTTTCTATTCACAAGCAAGAATCTTTTTTTAAACAAAGTATTAAGGTTGAAAGTATGTTTTAAGGGAGTCTCACTGACACCCAAAACCAAACAGTATAAAAACCCCAAACATTAAAAATCTGGAACTGAACAGTTAAGGGACTTAGCCAGTTGCCAGCTGTCATGTAAACCTTCATCACTCACTATCACGTCATGACTTATATGGTCAACCCAGTCATAGCTTTTTAATGTTGGGATTTAGGTCCCCTTATCTTTTATTTTTAAAAATGGCCTAACTCTTGTAAGGAAAATTTTATACTTTTTTGGCAATGTTAGTTTGCCACTGTAACATATTTTCAAACAACTCTTTTTAATGAAGTTATCTGTTTCTGAATTTCCCTAGAGTTCTTATTTAGAGTGTTATTTCTTGTGGGGGGGTTTTTCCCAAAAGAGTGACATACACTAAACCTATTTAAATTTTTAAGGTCAGAGGGAGGGAAGTCCTTCTTTGACAGACCTTATGAAGCAGGACCCTTTTGGAGACTTCAGCAATTCTGTAGGAAATAGGCTAGTGTGGTGAAAGGGGAAGTGGGTAGGAAATGGAAAAGTGGATGGTGGAGGGAAAGGATTTTATCCACATTTAAAGCTTTAAAGCATTTAAAGCTTTATATCCAGAAAGTTAAGCATTTTAAAGTTGCATATGAATAAAATTGCTCTTCCTGATCCCCTACACTTCACCATCTGACAACCTGATCTCTTGTCATATTGACATCCATGTCTTGCCAGTACTTTTACTCCTTACCAGTGCGCTCACTCCTCCCACACAGACCTCTATTTTAAAACCCGAGAGCCTGGCCACTCTCCATATACCACCCCCACCCCGAATCCTCAACCTCCAGTTCATGTCCCTCCAAGTTTCACCCCCAAACTCCCATACCATCACTCTCCAGCTCAGCACAGGAGCAGCACAAGGTCAGTTTATATTGATACACTTAATTTTAAATATTGTTCTGTATACACATGAAAATAGATCTATAGAAACACAGCCATAGCCAAAGGTAACGGGAAAGAAGAATCATGCCCCTTGGCACACACACCTCTGAGCTTATCCCTTCTGGCCCAATTTGCAAGGTGTCAGGATGTATTGTCCTGGCTTTCTTCTGCTTAGTCCAGAAACAAAGCCAAAGCTTGGTTAGCTTTAGCTGAGAAAAAAACCCAGCCCGTAATTTAAAATCTCTTACAATAAGTACAGAATAATGGTCAGTTCCTCCTTGCTGCCCTGGGTTGGGCCTGGTTTACTGAACCTGTTTCCTGTTGGGAAGGGATGGAGAAGTAGAAAAAAAACATATGTGTACCTCCTCTTTGTATCCTTGCTCTAATGAGTCCCTAGGTACGCCCTCCCCTAACTACCCAAGAATGGGTTACAGAATCATAGAAAAGTAGGGCTGGGGACTTTCTCCTCTGATGTTTGTTGGCGCTAAATTGAAGAAAAAGGGACCCTCATGCATATGCTGTCCAACAATCAGGCAACTGTGGAAAGAGACGGACACAATAATTAAAATAACGACTGGCTTCAGCAACCAAACCTCAGCTGAAAATTGTATCATAGGTTACATATGTACTATGCTGATTCTTGAGGGCCGCAAAGATTGTCAAGCCCATGATTTTACAAAAATGAAAGAGTAGGCTTATTCCCAGACTAAAGCAGTGGTATTCAGATGTGTCTGAATTGTAGCAAAGGAAGAGTAACTCATCGATGCAGAGAGCAAGTAAATAAATTTGAAGACATTTGGACCATATTTCTTGATACATTTGAATAAAGATTGCTGAGATAGTGCAAACAATGCCGGACATCTCCACTTTTCCCTTCCCTTGTGCCCCCGCTTTCCCTTTTTGCCTACCCTAACATGTTCTGGCTGTGTATTATTGTCTGATTTTGTAGTGTCTGTTCTTGAAGCTTTGACACACTGCATAATTGCACTGGATAGCTTGTGAAATGTGTGGCATTTGATAACATACAGGCAATAAGTCATTTAACATTGTATTTTTTATTATTTCTTTATTAAACTTTTTAAAAAATTAATCCCAAAAGAGAGCAGCAGAGGGCTGAAAGAGACCTCAAGATGTCATCTAATTCAGGTCCCTACAGTGAAGCAGAACCAAGTATTCTGCAAAATTCTGCATTGTGCAGTGGCGCAGAATTCCCCCAGGAGTAAATCTACTATTCTTAATTCATTGCTAGTAATTTAACAGTCTTTATCAGACACGTAGTTGAATATACATAAAGCAACCTAATTCAGGTCAACTCATTAGTCCAACCTAAAAGCAACAGCCTCCTCCCACTGTCAGCTCCCAGACCCTGAAGAGTCTACTCATTCTCATAAAGCCACAGTAACACATCTTTCTTTAGTCCAAACTTATTCATGTGTTTATATATCAGTTATCTTAACAGCTTTCTATAAGTCATTTAGTAGGTCTCCTTTGACCATCTATATGTGCTGTATTATTGAAGTTGTTCTTATTAGAAGAATGATGTCCTTTTCATTTTCTTGCTGCTGTACTTCATCATTTCTTCTTTCAGCTGAGTTTGGTCTTGCAGGTAAGAACTGCAAGTGTTTGATTTAGTTTATACACTTGCCCATCATTCAGTTTCAAATACGGTAGGTTATGCTATTCTCTGCCATAATTCTTTTGATTAAAAAAACCCTCAACTGATATTTAAAACATATTCCTTCTCTTATATTCTTCTTGGGGGAAAAAAAACAGGTAAACTGTGCAGGTGATAAACCTTGCTGTAATGATGATGTTCTACAACAGGGGTCGGCAACCATCGGCACACGGCCCATCAGGGTAATCCGCTGGTGGGCCACGAGACATTTTATTTACATTGGCCGTCTGCACGCCCGGCCCACCACAGCTCCCAGTGGCCATAGTTCGCCGTTTTCGGCCAGTGGGAGCTGTGGTAAGCCGCAGGCCACAGGGATGTGCTGGCCGCCACTTCCCACAGCTCCCACTGGCCGGGAATGGAGAACCACAGCCACTGGAAGCTGCAGGGGGCCATGCCTGCGGACAGTCAATGTAAACAAAATGTCTCACGGCCCGCCAGTGGATTACCCTGATGGACCACATGGCGAAGGTTGCCAACCCCTGTTCTACAATTTAATAATGTCAAAGACACTAATTAAATGTTCAATATTCAGTCACGTCAAATAGGCCAGCCAAGACAAATACAACAAGGACTGCCACAACATAGTACTTCCACCGTCCATTAACACTGCACAAAGAACTTCCAACCCCTCTCTCTCTCCCCCCCGCCCCTCCGTGGGTTAACGGCTGGATGTAAAGCAGCACAAATTTTGGGCCTAACACTCAAAAAAAGAGCAACAGGCATTGGACAATATTCAATATTCACCCACAAGGTGATTTAAATCACCAAGAGGAAAGCTGGGATTTAAATAATCAATTTTAATCAATTTTTCCATTTGTACTTCAGTTATTTTCTAAAGAAAGGTACAGTCTCATTGGTTAATATAATCATTAAAATCATTAAAAACATGCTCATTTACACCCAATTATAACCTAGTGGAACAGTAACTCTTCTATGAGATCACACAACTGCATGACAGTGGCCCTCAATGGTGATCTCCCAACACCAAATTGGTTCACTATGGGCCAGCAGCACTTGGAGGTGGCCAGCTTCCAGATGACAATTGTGACTTGCTTGTCCACAGATATGGCGCGCCACATGCTGCTCTGCTGCCTCTGTAGCTCCAGGATTAGCACAGCACATCTCAAAAAAGGTTGCTTTCCTCCTATCCTAAAATTCTCTCACCACTGCTGGTTATCCCAGATCTGCAGGTGAATCCTTTCCTATCAATACGTTCTGGTTACCTGAGCTCAGAATCTGCACTGTACACTGTGAAGCTGCTCCAGGAACCAGTCATCTACTATCAGTTCCTTGGTGTCTCTCTTCTTCCTCATCTACGTCCCAGTTCCACCATTACTGAAGACACTCCTGCTGTTGCTACATCTATTCAGTGGTGCCGCAGGTGAAGTCTCCAGCTGCTACGTCTGTTCAGTGGTGCAGCAGGTGAAATCTCCAGTCAAGTTCCATCAGCTGAGTGCTAAAATACAGGCCAAGCAGCCTGTGTGTATCAGAGGTTGCCAGCATAGTGGTGAGACAGCAATTCAAAAGTGGCACTAGACCACCCATAAAGGCAATATGAGGCAAAGACAGATGAATCATGAGATTTTAAAACAATTTTAACTAGCCTGGCTTCCACTATGCATCCCACAATGCAGTGAGAAAAATCACATAATGCAGAATGCTCAGCAGTGGAACATAACCTCTGAAAACACCATGTGGCAAACTGCCCATGTGTACCCAGTGATGTACACTGACAGAGGGCACACCATCCTATGTGCATGCTATTACTGCAGCTTGGATAATGCATGCAACCTGAGGTACAGCAAAAAGCTGCTGATTCACACACAGACGTAGACAAGCCCTTGAGAAAATTTTGAATGGTACACAGCAATAGCAGAATAAAAAAAAAAAAAAAGCAGATGACAAAATTGATGTTCCTGCCAATCTTCCAATGGCATGCTTTAAATGTCTCCCGTCTAAAAACACTCACACATACTTCTGCATACAAGATATTTCACTGCAATTTTACAAGGTGGATTAGTTCATGTCAGCAGTCATAAGCAAACCTACAGCAGCCAAGTGTCCACACATTATGAAAAGTGTTTTCTCTCTAAGATACATTTTACTGTCAGGTTACCAACATCAGGGAGAATAAAGGCCATTTTGAAAATTAAACAATATTCTGGCAAATCTTTTTGAAGGAACATATGTTTGCCCCCTTACATATTAAGCATATCTTACAAACATATCCTGAACACCAAAAAAACTAGCAACCTTCTCAAATGGGGCCTACAACAGTCTCAAAATCAAAGTTATTCTGTATAACCTAAAATATGTCCATAAATTATTATGATGTTCCGCTACTAAACAGATGTCAGGGGCTAGATGATCCTCCATGTTCCTGAAAGTCACTTCCCAGAAGTATTGTATTTACAGCAGATAGACTAAAAACACTGATGTAAACACTATTGCAGGCCTTGGGGAATTTTAGTCTTTTCTGATTAAGAGGCATATTTGTTCTGTATACCTGGCATTTAGGAAAGCATATTATATTTAGGATCAGTCATGAAAGTGTTGCTTTAAACAAAAGAAAGAAGTCTTAGAAGATGGATAGTCCTATTGTGTAACACTGTGGTGTGCTATCACATAGCTACCACTTTTTGCCTTAAATGTGGTAGCATTCCAATAGTGAGCGAGGCAATTTGTGTATAAAATAGTTCACTTGTAAGCTGAGTAACTTTATAAGTGCTTTAGGAGTGAAGTGAAATTATTCTATGTACAATTATTCTCTTTTATCCTCACTTCTCTCTCCTCATTCCCCACTCAAATAGAAATATCATAAGTGTGAGTGGGTCTCTTGCTGTGTCCAAAACTCATTCCTGCCTAGGAGTTCATCTCTATTTTTCCACAGTGGACATAATAGCAAGTCGCAAAGTCCTGAAACACCAGTACTCACCAAGAGTTCACCATATTTCACCCAAACTTCCTCTTAGGCTTGTTTAATACCAGGCTTCTCACTTTAGGACTTCATATCCATCCTACTACCTGTCTAATCTCAGAGAGCTGCTCAGCTGTTTATATCTCAAACTGTTTATAGTGAGAGCTACCTGGTGTAGGTACCCAGGTGGCACAGTAAAATGGCTTTGCACCTCCATAAAGTGTCCTAAAGCCAGGATCCCATTTTGCACAATAGCATAAAAAATTAAACTGCTACAGTTTTTGTAAACTCTTAATATATTTGAAAGCAGTATTTACAAGGCTATAGCTCAATTTTAATGAAAATAAGGCATTCAGATAATACATGACATCATTATCCTTCCTATAAACACCACAAAGGACAGGTTCACTGCCAAGTGTTTGTCTCATGTTACTTTAGGTCAGTAATTCAAAAGTCTCACTCTGGCAAAAGAGCTGGTTTTCCCATGGAGACAAGGTTAATGCCAAATAAAGGATTTGCTGCTTGAAAATTAGGAAAACTGATGCCTACAAGCTGATAATGCTCTAGAGAGGTAACCTGAACCAATTATATCAGTTATCTAAATTCAGAACAATACATTGCCTTTCACCACCTCAAAGCATCAACAAATGATGTGAAATAGTCTACAGGCTATATAAGGCAAGAAAAAATTGCCCTATCATAAGCCATCTCCACGTAAGAGAGAAGACTTTGCTATGCTCCAAATCACATAAGTATTACTTTGGCTTTTTCTAATTGACACAAAGAAAGAAGACTAGCATTGGATTTCACCTACTACTAGGAAATATCTTTTGCTAGCCATCAAACATGTATTATATTATAATAGTTTAATCTTTTAACAATTATGTTTTAAATGAGCAGATTTCACTGAATTTCTTCTTACAAAGTAACCTGTCTGAAATCAATGAGGTTCTGTACAAATCATTAAAATAAAAAGGTTTTCAAAGAAATTCTGCACTCAGCTTCCTTCATTTATATTTGGCTTCAGGCTTATTTAATATGCTTCCAAGTAGATAAAAGCAGTATACATTTTATTTTCATGGTGGGTGGCCAACAGGTTAAACATCAAATTCTCTGTGTGGGAAAACCCCAAAGCAGACAACACTGTTTTGATGCTTAGCAAGTTCTATTTCTAGTAGAGAGTGCTTAGAAGTAGTACAGCCAACACTTCTGCTAACTGATCTCTCTTAAAATATGTGACAAGGATATTATGTGAAAATATTTACAAGCATTGCAAGATGGAATGTATTTAAAATATTGTGTAGAATGACTGGTTTGAATAAGACTTTACAGGGAATCCTTGTGATAAAGTTTAACTATAACATAACTACAGTATTCTAAAATAGCAACATTAGCACTAACACTTTATATTAAACTTTTGATGATTAATGATTCTGTTTTTATTTTTCAGCTATCTAGATGTATAAGATACCAATATTCCATCATTAATATTGATTACGAAAAAAGGTTTAGCGCTATATAGATGTGCTAGGAGCAGAATGGTTTGGAATCAGGAATTCTCAAATCCCAGCATTCTCAAAATGTATTATTTATTATGCTTCTATAAGTGTTTTACATTAACTGTTTAAGAGAAGTTATTTGTGACATTAATATATTATACAATTTAGTACAAAGCTACAATCATACAATATTAAGACTACACGTTTAAAACACTAGAGACACACACAAAAGAGTTAAGTTTCTATTGTTAACTTGCCCACATTGCACATACTATATATATACACACACACACACTGAGGGATGAATTAATAGCCTACTTAGTAATCAAAAATCTCGTGTGTGTGCTATAGAGGCAAGTTAATGTTATAAAAACCCAAATTTTTGCATTTCCTGACATTCCTTACAGAACTAAACAGTCCTCTTTGCTTTCAATTAAAAGGATTCATAGAACTGTTACTTACCATACAGGTTCTTTGAGATGTTGTAGTCAGTATGGTTCCCACTATCGGTGCACATAGGCCTCGTGCTGAGACCAGGGGATTTTTGTTTTGTTTTTAAAACTAGTATCCAGCTGTGCTGTGCATGCAGCCCACTCTGACAGCCCTCAGCTGCAGGATGTTCACGTGTAATTTCAGGTTGTCTTGAGACTACATGCCTTGTATTTGCAGATGGTTCAGGTGGGCAGCTCAGCCTGGCTCTCAGAGGAGTTGAGGTGGGACCATGATCCTGCTATTCACATGATGTCTGGATGGGAAATATGCATACCTCAGCCACAACTGTAAAGGGCACAGATTAAGTCTGGCAGGCAGTGTCACATGTGTGCACTCTGACAGGTGGCCTAAGAGTTCTACACATGTACACACATCTTCATATGCCATTGACTGCAGATATCTGAACCTGTCCTCTGGCACATAGGTCCTTGCTGATCTGGAGTCACAGCTCTTACGAACTCTCATCTGCAGTAGTCTGAGAGATGATTTCTCAGGTCACAAGGAATCTTAGCTGAGAGAACAGGGAAAGGATATATTCCAAGGCTGACGGTCTCCAGGAGCAGGTCGGAACAGATCAGCCAGTCATCCAGGTACAAGCAGATGTGGATTCCTGTCTTCTTAAGTGTGTTGCAACTTCTGCCAAGCATTGTGGTGCTATGGATGCTCTGAAGGGAAGAACCATTATTGGTAACAATTAGGTCCCACTGATAGTCTTAGGTACTTCCTATGGGCCAGGTGGATTGAAATGTGGAAGTATGTATTAAGTCAAGAGCCACAAGCCAGTCTTGAGAGGGAGAGATGGAATGACAGAGGCAAATGTTACTGTCTCAGGTTCAGGATGGTATGTAATATGTTGAGTCTTCTCAGGTCGAGGACTGGACAAAGACCCCTTTCTTCTACAGAATGAGGAAATACTAGGAGAAGCCTCTTCCCTTGAACTATTTTGGGACCTGCTCTATGACTCTTGGATGAAGCAATGAAGCCACTTCTGGTTTTGGTGGGCTCTCGTAAGATAGGTCCCTGAAGAGGGAAAGGGGTAAAGAGTGGAATTAAATGTATACACACCTCTAACACCTATCTGATGCACGTCACGGCAGACCATGCTCACTGGGATGGGATGAGGCAGTTTCCAAAAATTGTGCTCTCTAAATTAGGTTTGATGTGGCTCTCAACTGTCTCATCAAATTTGCTCATGTGTAAGACTACAATTCTGTCATGGAGCTCAGAGATTCTGTGACTTTCTGGGCCTGCCCAAACAGAGGAACGGTGGTCAGTCCCATCCCACTATAACAACTGACCAGTGGCCAGCCCTGGGCCAGCCCTGACAGAGGCTGGGGTTAGCCAGCCCCTCTGGGGCTGGAGCAGCAGCAGTCAGCCCTGGCACAGGAGCAGCAAGGAGGCTGGAGCAGCTGCAAGTCCTGGCAGCGCTCTGTTTGTCCCCCATCTTAGGGTATTTTTAGTAAAAGTCAGGGACAGGTCATAGGCTTTTGTGAATTTTTGCTTATTGCCCAAAACCTGTCCCTGACTTTTACTAAAAATACCTGTGACAGAATCTTAACCTTACTCATGTGTCATAGGAGCAGGGTGTGTTGCTGAGGAAGAGGATGGTTGGTGCCCCTGTTGTGTTTTGGATGCTTCTTGACATGGTTGTTTGCGCTGGCAGGGCACATGCATTGTTTTAGCTGCGCTGAGGACTCTATAGCTTCTGGTACAGAACAGGGGTGTATGAAGGGTAGCTTGAGCCCTTCATGAAGCACAGAACATTGTCTATCCACTTGAACACCTCTGAGCCGTCAGTTATGGTCTGCAACTCTTTTGGGCTGGAGCCATGATGCTCTGCACATAGTCACCATGGTTGCCAGACTTGGCTGGTGCCAGCAGAGACTGCTACCTTAAGAAGTGCTCCTTAACCCCAGCCCTTGACGTTGTGCAGGGCTTGGTGAACTTCTCTCCAGAGACTTTGCAGTGTCTTTTTTTAAATGGGAGAACAGTAAGCTTCTGCCTCTACCCTTGGAGCAGTCTGTCTAAGTACATCACTTTGATATTGGAGGTCTTGGTGTCAGCTTCAGTGTTGAGGTCCTCTTTGGTGCTAGACATGTCAGTTTGTACCAGGGCTGATGGCACCAAGGAAAGATCTGGCACTGACATCTTCTCCATGCTAGTCTTAGGCATTGTCTGCCTGCTCAAGAGGATGTTGGATGATATTGGCTTATCCACTAGTAGGATTCAGGAGCTAGTATCCTCCGTGTCTGATGAGACCTTCATGGACTTGTCAAGAAGGAGGAGTTTCGACCTCGCTTCTTGCAACTTGTTTAGTAAAGACAGACAAGCACACTGAGCATCTGCTTGGAATATGTGATTTCCCTAAGCATAAGAGACACCTACTGTGTCCATCCTGAAAAGGGATTAGTCCAGTGAAGGATGAACAGGGCTTGAAGCATGCAGGTTTCAATGTCACCATGTTAAGGAGCCATGTACAGGGGACATGATGTACAGAGAGGTCTACACAGTACAGTGTGATCCATATGGGTCACATTAGTTTCCAGTAGTCAAATATTGTAGATCGGAAGTACTTCTAAATAAGTTTAGCCTGAACTAAGAATTAACAGGTTAGACATTCACTGGTATCATCTTGCTGCCACAAGCAGCAAAAGGGAACTAATGGAGGGTCACAGGCACGATGCTCTTTATGCCCTCACACAGGAGCACAAGGAGGCACAAGTGTGGTCTCAATGGACACTGCTATTAAAAAAATATCTGGTCTTGTGTGCAGAAAATACACTGGTGCGTACAGTGGGATCCACACTGACACATACATGAAGAATATGCAAGTTGTACTGAAATTAAAAAAGACACCAAGAATATATCTGTTGGATGCAAAAATTTTGTCTATAAAATTTTGTCTTCTTGTGAAACATATGAGCAAGTTAAAAGCCTGATAAAATTGGTTTATAGAATATGAGGATTGTTTTTCTTTATATTTTCCTCTGTGAATATGTAAGGTTTGATTCATATTTAATTTGATGCCCCAGATGGGTCAGTGGCAGGAACTGAATTCAGGACTTCTGGATCTAAATGTATGAGCCATTACTGCCTGTGCTAAAAGAATCACCTCTGTTAGCTCAAAGACTGTAGCCAACTCATAAGCCTATGTGTGCAGCCACTAGAGAGAGCCACATTAAGTAAGCATGGGTTAAAGTTGTCTTAAAGAAACAACGGACAACTGAAAAGCAGTTTTCTAATAAGAGACTTATGGGAATGTGAGAGTACAAATCACATCTTAGAAGCATAAGAAAAAAAATCAATGGAGTTACTGAATACAGTGAAGCCATCTTAACAAGCTGACGTTTCATATTCACTTAAACTCTGAATAGGATGAACACAACTCTAAAAGTTTAGTAAATATAAAACATAGCCCTCAGATGCTGAAAGAAAACAATGGTCTTGATGTTTATCAATACCTCAGTAAAGAATAACTAGAATATTTTTATCCCTAGTAATAGGGTGTGTCATAGCAATGAAGATCAACTGGGAGGTTTTTATGGTTAGTTCTTGGAGTTGAATCCTCTGGGACCAACATCAGGCCTCTCCTAGGTGAGACACTTCACTTCTAGAATGTACACTCTCTTGGTAAGTCAGAAAGCCAGTCTAGGGAACTTAAAACCATAATAAACAATGAGCATTTAGATCCGAAAAGAAGAGAGTAATTTTAACCAAACCCATTATCGATGGTTATGTAACTTGTTTCTAAAATCTGTATTGAAATAAGCATTTAGTGACAATAATTGGTTCTCTTAAAAACACTTTAGAAAAGCAAACACTTATGTTCAATTTCCAGAACACTTAAGCACCTGCCTATGTGTGATAATTTTAAAAAATGGTGTCATCATGGAGCACTTCAATTTGGGAGAAATATGCTGTAGGTGTCATATAGCAAGCAGTAAAATATCCAAATTTCTAAAAGTTATAGATGAAGGAACTATTTTGGACCTCATTATCATAGATAAAGACGGAGTTCCCACTAGATTGGAAGTTGCTGGTTGCCTAGGAACCAGTGATAACGATCCAATTACATTCTGTATGGGCAAACAGAGGACAGTCCCAACCACAAGATGTACACTTAGTGCTTCAGTTGAGGAAAATGATGAAGAATTTAGACAGAAAAATGTGAATGAAACTGGCAATTGTTTAAGAGTTTAGATGGCCAAAAAGCAACAAATCCACAATTGCAAAAGAGGACAATTTTGTTTAAAAATCCCATACAGGTTACTAAGGAAAGTGTAGGTAGCAATTATAAATTTAACCTTTTTTCCTTTTGAAGTAGATGGCAAACAATATCAATTAGAAGCTGTAAAATATATATAAAAATATCCATGGCTGGCAGGGCTAAGGACAAGTTTGTTTGTTTTTTAAGCATATCAGAAACAAAAACAAACGAACAAAACTAACAATGGCATAGGCCCATTACTAGATGGAGAGAGTAATTTGTTAATAACAAGGCAGAAGAGTTTAAATAAGTATTTCTGTTCTGTATGTGGAAAGAATGACAATGACAGACTCATATCACAGGAGGATGAACTGCTTTCTAGTCTACTAACAAAGACATTAAACAGCATCTACTAGCGATAAACATTTGTAGTTCAGGAGCCCAAATAACTTGCACCCAAGATTCCTAAAGAAGAGTTGGTGGAAGAACTCTGGCCCATTGATTATGTTAATTTTTAATAACATAATACTGGGAAGTTCCAGAAGACTGGGAGACTGTTAATATGGTGCCAATATTCAAAAAGGGAAGAGGGAAGCATAGGTAACTATAGGGTGGTTGGTCTGACACCAGTCCCAGGCAAAATAATGGGAATACAGAACACAGAACGGATACAGAATTCAATCAATAAAGAATTAAAGGATGGATATAGAATTAGTGCCAGTCAATATGGTTTTACTGACAACAGGTCTTGTCAAACAAACATTTTTTTCTTGAGATTACAAGTTTTGTTGATAAAGGTGACTGCGTAGAAGTAGACTTTTATTTCCCGAAGTTGGATTGGAAAAAAGTAATTGTTTTGCCCATGTTAAAAATCTCCCAACTCCTTTGTTGAAATGCTCTAGTAACTCCATGCTTTGGAGCAGGAACTTGAAGTTTGGAAGAGGGAGTCACCCCAGTGTCAACCTTTTTTCTGTTGCTATGAAAAACTGATCAAGTTACGACCTTTGAAAAATCTCAAGTCATACATGCTCAGTAAAGACTTGTCTGTCAACTAAATTCTCAGAAGATTCCATCTGTATGAAGCATGCTCCAGCCCAGGTCTACAGGGACTGAGAAAGACTGCCCTGCAATTGCTTCTCCTGGCTCCTGAAGGTCACTGTGGCATGGGACACTGAAACTGAAAGAAGAGACACCCCCTTTCCTGTGCTTTCACTGCTCTACCTGCTGACACCACGGAGATTGGAACTGGCTGGTCAGAGAGGCTGGGGCAAGTAACTTGGGAAGGGAGACTAAGAAGGGGAGCCCAAGGAGGGAAGATTGGGAAACTCATAGGGAGTACTGGGACTGGAATGAGGATCTGGAGAAGAGGGAGAAAAGACAGGAACAGGCTGGAGAGACGGGGCAGAAGGGGTCAAATTGTGAGGTTGTCTGTGACCAGTAGAGCACAATCCCCTCCAGAACCTGGAATGGAACTCAAGATTCCTGAGTCTCATCACTCCTATGGCCATCAGTTTCTCTGTTAATCCAAGTGGCAGTGGCAGAACATTCCAACCCAGCTGATAAGCCATGTGGTGTCAATATGTCATCATGACAGAATTTTTGTTAGCTTTTTAAAAATTTAGGCATGAGGGCACACTTTCAAAGTGAAAACAAAATACTGAATAACTGCTCATTTAGTGAGCACCATCCAGCCTGCACAATGAATGAGGCAGGGATCCTGGGGAGGGGGCAGCAATGTAATCACAATGTATACTCACAAGGGGAGTGAACTAAGGTTGCACAGGCAACCTTAACTCTTGAATTTCCCAACTTTTCAGTGCTTCACTTTGCAACCTTTACCATAGCTTAGTGTGTAATATATATTAATACAGAAAAAACATAATTATGAAGAAGTTAATTATGTGTAGCAAGCATACTTGATACAAACACCCAAAAGCAAGCAAGTGAAAGTTAAGCCACCTAGCAGCACATACCCATTATTCTTCCGCACACAGTCACAAACCTAACCATATATGAAGATCCCATACCGCAATTTTAACTCTGCCCTCTTTTAACCCTTTTACACACACAACCCTTTAATATCTTTTCCTCTTAACACCAGTAGTTGTGGATGTTTGGTATATTACATGGTTGTCTTGGGAGAGAGTAGTTTGGTAAAGAGTTGGGTACAGAAGGGTGGTTAAAGGGTGTGCCTGAAGGGTGGCAAGCCTCAGGTGGCAATTAGGTTATAAGCACTAAAAAATTTAAAAAGCAGACAAAACCCCAAGCAATTTTTCTACTTTAATTTTCCCTGTGCATCCTGTCTACAAGACTGTAAGCTCCTTAGGGGAAGGACTGTCTGTGTCAAATCACTAGTGTTAATAGTAAAAAACTGTGAAAATGTGCCATGTTTTCTGATGTCTTACAGTATAAAATCATTCTGTAATCAACATTTATGTCATTATGCACTAAACATGTCACTATGCCCCAGTTTTAGATATGATAGGGCAGTGGTTCTCAACCACGGGTCTGTGGCCCCCTGGGGGGCCTCGAACAGGTTTCAGCGGAGCTGCAAACTAAGCAGGGACAGTGTTAGACCTGCTGGGGCTCTGAGCAGAAAGCCGAAGCCCCAGCATACAGGGTATGCCTGGGGCCCTGAACCCTGACACCTGGGGCTGAAGTCAAAGCCTGAGCAACTTAGCTTTGCAGGCTGTGGTGTGGGGCCCTGGGCAATGGCCTTGCTCGCTACTCCCTAATGCCAGCTCTGGCCTTTATATGCAGAAAAAAGTGGTTGTGGCACAGGTGGGCCGTGGAGTTTTTATAACATGTTGCCACAAGTTTCCTGAGAGACCTGTGCCTCAGTTCCTCACCTATTTTCTATTACTGTACAGTTAGCCAGCACGTTAATCTGCAAAACATGACCAATTGTTATGCTAATTATATGTACAAAGCAATATAAAATTATAATTTCTTATGCAGTTTGATATATCTTGTCAATTGCCAACTAAAGAAATTATTGAATTCAAAAGTTAATAGTTTTAAATACACTAATAAGCAAACTGCGCAATCAGCTGGAGTTCCATTTGTAGCACAATACACTTTTTAAATCAAGCTGGATGGAATGAAACATCTGATTTAATGATACTTCCACACTGTGAAAACCAGAAATGGTCTGTTTGACAGTGAATCCAAGGTTGAGGAGTGGTTGTTATAGCATGCTTCTTGTCATCTATTATTAAATAACTGTATTGCACAGAACAGGAGGAAAAAGATTATTGACGCATCTTTTACACTTCTGTTTTTGTATTTTAACTTTCTGCCTGATCCAACAGACAGGGCAAGTCCAAGCACTTGTCCCATGCAGATGGACCCAATTAGGAGAAAGTGACACTGACAGCATTTAGTCAAACGTACAAGATATTCAAACTGAAAAGACAGAGCGGAAACTATTTCTGTCTCCAATCTTTCAGTCAGTCACCTGCGGGGTTAAGTTCTCAGACAAGAAGCTCGGTTGTGAGCATGACAGCATCCCCTTAAGGTACAATGGACACAAGTTTTTGACCTGAAACGGTGTTTCCCTAAGTCCTGCCCCTGACTCAACTATATAAAATCTACACGGGGGCACAAACCTAGGGGCCCGTCACACAGGTGCCAAGCCGCTGGGCACCACCGCGTCTGGCAAACTCTGCTCATCTACAGGCTAGACACGGGCTGCCAGGGACCCCCGCCTCGGGTCGGGGAGCAGGGAGGCACCGGACCCCGAGCCATGGGCCGGCGGGTCCGAGACCAGCATCCCCGCTCCGGCCCGTTATCCGCTCCCGGCTCGGCGCTCACACCTACCGTCTCCTTGGCAGCCGCCGCTACGGGGATGGGCAGCAGCCCCCGGGCCGGGCCGGGCTCTCCGGCTCCTGCGGGTCGGCGCTCGGCGGCTGCGTGCGCCCCACGGGGCCGGGGGGGCTCCGGCTGCCGCCCGGCCCGGCACTCATAGAGCCGGTAGCCCAGGTAACAGGCGAGAGCCCCCCCGGCCGCCCCCGCCGCCATGCCCAGCTCCCCCCGCCGGCCCGGTCCCGCCGCCTCCTGCCCCGCGCCGGCCCCCAGGGACCTGGCCAGCTCCGGCCCGCCGGGCAGGGACCAGGAGTGCGGGGGGCCCAGCAGGCGCCACCGCAGGAGGCTCCGCAGGGCGGCCATAGCCGCAGCTCAGCCCGAGTGACGGGCAGAGCGAGCGGGGGGGAGACGGGCCGGCAGAAACCTCGCGAGATGGGGGGGCGACGCGAGACTCCCTCCATTACAACCCCTTCCCCAGTCCCTCCCCACCCTCTGCGGTCTGCACCCCATCCCCGCCTCGCCCTCTCCTGCCTCGCCCTCATCCTCTGCCCCCGTCCCCTCGCCAATCCTCTGTCCCTCCTGCCCTCCCTTCCAGCCTCCTTCCCCCACACTTCCCAGCCCTTGCCCCCCTTCACCTATCATCTATCCCGTCCAACCCCCTCCTCTGCCCCAAGCCTCCTTACCCCACCTACCCCATCACCTCATCCTCGGCCTGTGCCACCCCCAAAGTTTGGGGGAGTTCAGAGCCAGTATTGAACACTGAGCCTGCCTCTGCAGCTATTGTAAGACGACCTGGTTCCTCACCAACCTTGCTTACAGTGTAGTGTATCTGACGGCCTAAGTGAAGTGTTTGGTAGTTTTCAGTGGACAAGAATCCACACTACAAAAGCCACCATCACAGCTGGCAGCAGAGCATTTAGTGTGTCCACTGA
The DNA here is from genome assembly GCA_033296515.1 of Macrochelys suwanniensis. NCBI lineage: Eukaryota > Metazoa > Chordata > Testudines > Chelydridae > Macrochelys > Macrochelys suwanniensis. Next base: position 85,007,803 of record CM065779.1, read on the forward strand.
AGTGGTCCATCATTCAAACAAGTAGTCCCTCTCGCGCAGATGTAAGGCACTTTGATGGGCCAATTTTGGCAAGCTTGGAATGCCACTTCCCATTCTGTACATAAATAAGCCTTCAGTTTTGGCCATCAATCTGCCACCTTCCACCAGCATGACATAATTCTTATTTAAAATAAATGAACACATTGTGAGGATATTGTATAATCTCCTTATGAACTGTGTATAGCCATACTACATGGGTTGTTTGATCTAGTGAACTGCCCACAAGCAGAACACGACTGAGCCTGGACAGTATATGAATTGGAGACCAACAAGGAAAACATGTAAAATGAAATCCATTCTAGTGATTTTGGGCACTCATGAGTTTTAAGTTTCTCAAACTCATGTCAGTAGCCTCCTGCTACCACACTATACTAATTTGAATGGAACTATACCCATATTCATCAGACCAGTAATCCAACAGTTCATACAAAAATAAGTACTTCTCAGCTTGTACAAACTCCAAAATGTCTGAGGGCACTACAGTAATTATAAAATTCATAGCATCACTTAGAATACCACGATTCGATTCATCTCTTATTTAACTCTTGACTTCATTGTTCTCAAGTGTTGGAAGAGTCTAGAAAAATAGAGGAGAAACCTAATTTGCTTAGGCAAAACAACTTTGAGTTACTAGTAGCAAATCGACAGGTTTCAGAGTAGCAGCCGTGTTAGTCTGTATGCGTAAAAAGAACAGGAGTACTTGTGGCACCTTAGAGACTAACAAATTTAACAAATCAGCATAAGCCTGTGTAGGCTATAGCCCACTTCATCGGATGCATAGAATGCGTGTTCCATTCTATGCATCCGATGAAGTGGGCTATAGCCTACGAAAGCTTATGCTGAAATAAATTTGTTAGTCTCTAAGGTGCCACAAGTACTCCTGTTCTTTTTAGTAGCAAATTGTACTTAAAGGATATCTAGAAAAAGTCATTTCTTTATACCTACTGGTAAACCCACCTGTAGGGTAAATGTCCCATTTTAAGACTGGCTAAGATTTTCAGAGTTGTCTCTCTAAAATTAAGCTTCTAAATCCATACCATAGATTTGGAAGTCTAACTGTGAAAATTAAGCTACTTTAATTACATAAATATGGACTTCAGAGTCCAACTTTAGGGATCCCCATGGTCCCCATGGTCCCTATACTCACCAGCCATAGTACTCCATTATGTCAGGGTGCAATGCTGCAAGGGCTCCTCATCTCCAGCACCTCCTGCTGGCCATCTTCTCACCAGGTCTTCCATGGCTCAGCCCTCTGGCCAAGTCACATAAAATTCAGTCCCCTTCCAGATAACAAGAAGGTCCAATTGGAAAGTTCACAAAACATCATAACACAAAAGAGCCTGCAGCCCCCTCTTAAGCTATTCCTCAGCTCATTCTTTGTGGTCAGCCTTCACTCCTACCTTGGGCTCAATATTCCTTCCATTAGGCTTGCATACCACTTCCTCAGAAGCTGGTAAGGGAACCCAGACCCACCTTCTAGTCTGGGTTCCATCTCAGAGACCTCATATTAAGCAGCTAGGTCTGCTTTTTTAAGACATGCAGCTGTTTCCCTGGGCCACTTCCTACCTCTAAGCCCCCTTGTGTTGCTTCTCCACAGCATGTGCTTAATATAGCCCCCCTTTGGTTCTGAACCAGGCTTCTTCCCAGGTCCTCTCAGCTTTTTCTTTCTCTGTTGAACTAACCACTCTTCCACCTCTCGCAGGTTCTACTAAAGTGCTTTTACTGACTCTATCTTAGGGCCTGCCTCACAGAAGCCTACCTTATTCCCTGTGAATTCTCCTACCTGGCTTCTTACCTGTTTACGCCCTATTTCAAGGCTCTTCTTCCACGGGAGCCTGACCTGCTCTCTGTGAGTTTCTCTCCACAGGCACATCTTGCCACCTCTTCAGTCTCTCCTCTAGTGAGTTCCCTCAGCTTTCCTATTAGGCCCAGGTGCCTAATGATTTTTATCTAGCTCTGTCCCTTCTGGCAGGGAGGCAATCAATGAATCATAGATGTACTAACTGGCTTGTCAATCAAGTGATGGGAGTAAGCCGCATCACAGGACCCAACTTTGAAAGTTTTGTCCTCTTTGTCCTTTCCAAGCTGGTCCATACTAGGGCGGGGGTGGGGTGGGGTGGGGGGGTGTCGATCTAAGATACGCAACTTCAGCTACGTGAATAACGTAGCTGAAGTCGAATATCTTAGATCGATTTTTAAATTACTTACCCCCGGTCCACACGGCAGCAGGCAGGCTCCCCCATTGACAGCGCTTCCTCCGCTCGCCGAGCTGGAGTTCCGGTGTCGAGGGGGAGCGTTTCTGGGATCGATTTATTGCATCTAGACGCGACGCGATAAATCGATCCCAGAACATTGATCACTACCCGCCAAATCAGGCGGGTAGTGTAGACTAAAATCTATCTCACTGATCATGTGAAATGGTCCTTCAATCAGTCAAATGTTATATCTTTCTGATTGTCTAGTTTTAAAATCCAATTTCAAATTAACCTTTCGTGAACATAGTACCGTCAGTAAACCCATTTGATGTGTGACTCATTAATCACCCAATCCCCAAACGTGTATGGACCATGGGTTATCTTCCCATTGCATATTGTTTCCTTGAAACTGGCATCTTTAGACAGGAATTTGACTTTTCAATAGCACCTTCAGGCTAATCTTTTGTTCAGTTCAAAAAGCCCAGTACACATCTGTAACTACTTGTGTATGGGTATGTTTCTCAGACCTTCCCTCCTGAGGTGTCTGCTTAGGAACACATGTGGAGACTATTCTTATAGGAAGTTTAAGATTCCAAGTTAGCTGCAGATCTGATCTGCCCTGATTCAGACCACCTAATTTAAATAAAATAAAGTCTTCCTGTGTCATTGTTAAAGAACTTGTTTAAAAGCTCCTGAACAGGCCATTTAAACACATGTTGGTAGATGTATCAATATATATGCAAAAGTTGACCTCTCATCTGAATATAGACATGTGCTCCCCAACTATCTTTTCTTTTCCACTCCACGTATATAGGAACTACTCATGTGTATCCAGAGAAGATTGGACCTAACAGCCACATATCTTTAAAAAGCAATTAATTTCTCTCTTCCTTTAAGAAAAAATCAAAACAGAAATTCCATTCTATGGGAAATTTTGAAATTTCAGCATTTGTTTTTGTTCTCAATCGGGTTGAAAAGTCAAAACATTAAAATGTTTTGCAGAACAAAAAGTTCTGAAAAAATGTAATACAGAAATATTGATATGTTTAGTTTCAACATTTTGGAGAGAAAAGAAACATTTTGATTTTCCTAATCAAAACGTTTGATTTTTGGTTTGCCAACCTGAACTGAAATCTTTTGTTTTGCTACAGGCTGACTGTAACCTCTGCATCTGCCTGAGCTGCTGCAGAACCTTTTCAGAGCTGTAGTTCCGTTGTTCATGTCCCTATTCTCCTCTATGGGTCCAGCTCCCCACCTGCATCACATCTCCCATGATGCCCTCAGCAGTCAAATAAAACACTGGATCTCTGAGCAGAAGAGTCTAAAGCACAAAATCATCATAACAGTTATCAAATTATACTAGAAGAAATATATAAAAAGTAAAGGGTAGAATATGTAGTTTTAAAATCTGCATTAAAACATATATAAATTATGCATTCAATGAGCTGATTTGTGCTACTAACGTGGTGCTCAGTACACAGTACATTTTGTACAGTACATAATGAACTAAAGTTTTTCTTGCAAAGTTGGTTATATTTTTAGGTATTATGGGTCTCAATCAGATCTCACTGTTTTTATATCTGTTTTATCCCATTGACCCCAGTGGGTTATTCCTGATTTTAATAAAAGCTGAAGAAGGCTCACATTTTTTAGATACCTCTTTGTCAGCAGTAGGGCTGGTCAAAATTTTTCCATCAAATCTATTTTTCTATGGAAAATTTTATTTTTGACAAAATGAAAATTTTCATGAAAACCATCTGCTTTTCACATAAAATTTCAATTTTTCATAGAAAAATGGAAAGCCTGAAAACTAAAACATGTTCATTTTGGTTGAAAACCAAAATATTCTGACTCTGAAATACCACTTCAGTGCCTCATGGAAGTTGTAGTTTGAGTTCCTCATGCTCCTATTCTCCTCTATGAGCCTGGCTCCCCAGCTAGACTACTTGTCCTATCAGGTAGGCAACCATTTGAATGCACCATCTCCCCATAGCAGACCATAGTACATCTTGGAAGATGTAGGTAGTCTGACCAGGGAGCCTAGCCTATAGAGGCAAATGGGACCATGAGGCACCCAAACTACCATTCCCATGAATCACCATGGCAATATTTCAAAATCTAAGTATAGTAGAACCTCAAACATACAAACACAAAAGTTATGAACTGACCAGTCAACCGCACACCTCATTTTGAACCAGAAGTATGCAAACACATAGCAGAGACAAAAAAAAAGCAAATACTGTACAACACAGTACTGTTAACTGTAAACTACTAAAAATAAAGGGAAAGCTTAAAAAAAAGTTTTGACAAGGTAAGGAAACTATTTCTGTGCTTGTTTCATTTAAATTAAGATGGCTAAAAGCAGCATTTTTCTTCTGCATCATAGTTTCAAAGCTGTATTAAGTATAAACTTTTGAAAGAACAACCATAACGTTTTGTTCAGAGTTACAATACATTTCAGAGTTATGAACAATGTCAATCCTGAGGTGTTCATAATTCTGAGGTTCCACTGTATTGTGTTTTATGACCAAAATATTTTTTGCCAAATATTTCATCAGAAAAACTAAATATTTTGACCAAAATATTTTGAGTTTTGGCCAAAATATTTCGTTTTTCTGATGAACTATTTTGGTTTTCAATTTTTCACCTAAAACTGATACATTTCCTCAGAAAAATTCAATGAAAACCATTTCCCCCCATTTTTTGTAATTTTTTTCTGTGGAAACCCGCCCACCCATTTTCCAGCCAACTCTAGTCAACATACTGATTTTTTTGTTTCAATTCCGTAGAATTGTAGATTTTAAGGAGGGAAGGGACCATTATGATTAGCAAGTCTAAACTTCTGCATAACACAGGCCAGAGAATTTCACTAAGTGATTCCTGCATTAACTGTATAACTTCTGGTTGAGTTAGAGCATTTAGAAATGCAATCTTGATTTAAAGACTTCAGGTGATGGAGAATTTAACACATCTATAGATAAAATTGTCCCAGTGGTTAATTACTCTCACTGTTTAAAAAAATTGCTTTATTTCTAGTCTGGCTGTGTCTGGTTTGAGCTTCTATCCACTGGGTCTTGTCATGCCTTGGTCTGTTAAATTAAAGAGCCCACTATTATCAGAAAGCTGCTCTTCATGTAGGTACTTGTAGACCGTGATGAGGTCATCCCTTAATGTTCTCTTGAATAAATTAAATAGACTGAGTTTTTAGTCTGTCACTCTAAGGCAGGTTTTCTGGACTTCAAGTTATTCTTGAAGCTCTCTTCTGAACCCTTTTCTGTTTGTCAACATCCTATTTAAAGTGTAGACACCAGAACTGGTAACAGTCATAGTTTAGCTATTGCTACATGCAGTGGTAATAATACTTCTACTCAATATTCACTTCCTTATGTATCTAAGAATCACATTCACCCTCTTAGGCAGTCCATTCAACTGTGAGCTCATGTGCACCATGATCTCTAAGTCTTCTTTTTTTGTCATTGCTTTCCAAAATACAGTTACCCAGGTTTCACATATTGGCCCTAGTATTCTCCCAAAAGTATATATAAACGCCCGCTCAATGTATTTCATATATTAATATGGCCTTAAAATGGTTTTGTGTGTGTGAGACAGATGCTACATTTTGTATGTTTTGTACAGATTCATTTGTTATAGAACGTATAGGGAAAGTGTTGCTGCATGTACTCAGAGCAGTGCACAACCCAAGGAAAGATCTGACCCCCACCAAAGAGCCCAACAGATCACCAAGGGATGTCCAAGCCCCCTTGAAAGAGAGCCAAGACCAAGGAGCCCATAACTGCATGTATGTTCATTTTCTGACCATCTGCATATGTGGAACAGATTTAAACATTTTATTAAGATAATGTTAAAAATAAAAATAACGGTACAGAGTTTAAGCATAGAAATTTCTGGTTATCAGGGGATAAGGTACAGATTATCAAGGAGAGCGAAGTTCGGTTTTAGGATTGGATGACGTAAGGAATACATAATCTGCAACATCCCCAATTGGGGGTAAAGGCTTAACGGGTCAAAGTACAGAGATTGAGATATGAGGGTAAGTTGTTCATATATAATGGCTATGTTCAGGTGTGGAGTAGAATGAGTGGGTACGATGATGAGGATGGATTTACCCTCATTTGGTGAGATTTAATGTTCAGTGAGTTTATCGTTCCAGTTCATATGGTCCAGTAGGAAAAAGACTCTTGGTCCCTTTCTCATAGATGCTGTACGATGTCGTTCCAGCTCACACCTCCTGGTACTGTCGGTGGCCGGTGATGTGTTCGATGTAGATGTCCCTGGACCATCGGATGGTGTCCAAGACCATGAGGCGCCTCATGAGCCATGCGTAGCGTCGACCGATCCCACAGGTCCGCAGCACAGGCTCGTTGCAGGGGTCACAGGCGCCCAGGGCTCCGACGATCAGGGCATCCATCTGTACCTCGTAGCCCTTTGCTCTCAGGGTGTCAGCCAGGGGGGCGTACTTTTCCAGCTTACGAGCTCGGGCTACGTGAAAGGCCAGGTTCTACTACTAGCGGAGTTTCATTTTCCTATCTCAAGGGGGCAGGGTCTGATTTTGGGGTATAGTTTGGAAAATTACCCCTTTTCCCCCTCAGTGAATCCTGAATACATCTATGACTTACGTAAGTTCAATGGGAATCTGAAAGACTTGCTCCTCAATACCTGCGTGATCTTCTGCTATTATTGTCCATTGAAAATAGCCCATACTGTTTTTTTGTGAAGATACAAGAAAGATTTGGTAATGACTGAGGTACAGGAGTAACTCAAGTAGGCAATACACATATTTAGTTTTAGAGCGGGCACACCATTGTTGCAAGGATGCTTTCAGATATTTTAGCACAGTAAATTTGGAAGATATAAATCTTTAGAGCCTATATGTTTTTTCCAGCTGTGTCATGTGATACATGTAGAAAAGCATCAAAGTTATCAGTTAGCTCCTTTCTCAACTCTGCAGGTAGCCACCAACTATTGCTCAGGACTATATGCTAGTCTTAGAAAATGTACAGTAATTATATTGTCTGCAGAAGTTCTAACTACCTGCGGTAGAAATAAAAATTGGACCACATATGTGTTTGTTTAACAACATTGAAAGTGCGGTCTCTAGGAAGTATAGGTAAAGTTGATTAGATTGTAGTGTATACTTAAAGTTGAATAATGTACTCTTGTAAAAACACTCTTCAAAATTATTTAACTTCCCATGATATCGTCACAGAATGTGCAGAAAATCTTTAGTGTTATCTTTTCCTGTCACATGACTAGTACAAACAAGAAAAAAATCCTTATCTTTTTGCTTCTTTTCTGGTACTTTATAAAATAGCATAACCGGTTCAGCGGCCAGACATTAAAGATTCCGCTTTGAAAAAGTCTATGTTTTGTATTTCACTCTACTTAATGCATCTCCATTGTGAAACAAGAATGATTTTATTAGCAAGAAAGTATGTGAGGGGCTGCTGCTGTTTGAGAAAACCTCTGGTACAGATAGTCACATGTGGAATCTAACCAGAAAAGCCCCTTATTGTGTACTATATTCAGATAATACTACTGGAACCCAGGAACTTTTCATTGGAGGAGCACCTCTAGGCTCAGTAGGATATTCTCCTTAATATGTGCTTCAGTGTATGTCCAGCAGTTTTGTGCTGAACTGAATTAATTACAGTTTGATCTTGAAATAACTGTCATATCAATAGAAACACTTGATGTGCGTTTCAAACGTTTTAGGTATCTAAATCAGTATACAGGCTACTTGAGAAATCGGTGCTATATAGATCACTCAACTTTGATCTATTTCTTTGATTTAGCACTGCAATTAAGAAGATTTGGTTCAAAGAGAAAGCTCATTGGTTGATGTTTTACACTGATGTGGTAATGTTTACACAGATGTGCTTTGAAATCTCAATTATGGTGAATTTTTGGGTCGCACCACATGACAGACTCCTGTTATTTGAAAGGTAAAATAATATAACATCTATCTGTAACAGCCTTCAGAGCAGGTCTGCCAGGGCTCTCTTCTGAGGTGATTTATCTGATCATTGTATTTAGTGTGAGTTTTTTTGGTTTTAAATCCCTCCACAGTAAATCACTTGCTTTAAAGAACCCTTTTTACAATTCAGGTGCATACATGGGCAGTACTTAGGACTGCAATGATGAAAAGGTGTAGCATTACCTGCTTTAAAGCACCTGCCAATTAATTAGCCCCATACTCTCCACAGCAAATAAAGCGAAGCAGTCAAATCCATTTGATCTCCCAGATTTAGACTGTGACTGAAAAGACCATGGAGCAAGATTGAAAAACTAATCTTTCATGATTCTCTACAACTTTTTGTTCAAATGAAAGCTTAAACCAGCCAAGTGACTTCAAACCTTTGAAAGATTTAACTATGAATGATCTTTGGGTTTTACACCATAATACATTAATACTGGTGAAGGCACACGTTGCAATACTTGCATGCTCATGAATATACCTGAAGATAGTTTTCAGTGTTTAAAAACTATTAAATATGAAAAAATCAACAGAGTGTAAAAGTCAAGCCTTGATAGTTTTAATATAATTGTTTTAAAATATCAATGATCGTTTTATACTATTCATTTGAAAGACATAAATGCCTCTTCTAAGCTACATCAAGTTAGCATAGTCCTAAATCAACCTCTAAGAGATCTTAATGTTATTGATGCAAGAATTAAAACAGATTTAAAAGGAGATACTGTCGTTAAATTGTAGGCGCTCCTATATTGTGGTGATTAGATGGATTAGGTACACCGTCTCTCTCTCTATCGGAGCATGTACTGTGAAACTATACTCACACCATATCCTTCCTCTTCCTCTGTATGTGATTTAAAAATGTTAATCAAAAGTCACTGGTCTATCTCACTGATATGTTTAAAACCACTCTGCCGATACCAACCGACATTGATTAATATCGTATCATGTTTGTGATGAATTAAATATGAACGCGAATTTTACAGAGGGGAAAAAACATCCCTGATTATGCAATTTCTTTAAAAAATCCCCCACCTTGGAACTTAAGCGATAAAAGGAAAGGGTAATGCATGTACATTTTATTAGTGTTTTAAAATCAGGGAGTAAAACTGTCAGATCTTTGTTTTTTCTTTCATGTGTGTCTGGGCAGGTCTATCCCTCAGGTAACGCCCTTTCTCCTTCGCTCTTACCTTTCCTTGCACCTGTCCACGTAATGCACTGCAAGCTCCAAGCAACTCCGGAGTCCAACCCTCCTTCTCGAGTCTCTGCCAAGGCGGGCTCCTTCTAGCTGCAATCTATCATTTTCGAAACACTCACATCAAAGGAGCCTGAGCAGCAGCAGCATCAACAACAACAAAGGGGAAGAGAGTGTCTATGCTACCGCTCTGCAAAGTTGGATGCCAGCTCTTTCTCTCTCTCTCTCTCTGTCTATGGATTATTTTTTATGGCTCTGCACACTGGGAAACGTCAGAAACTCCCCATCGTCACTGCAGATCAGAAAAAGGTGTGAGGAGAGGAGAGATCGGTTTAAAATTTCAAACACAACCTCTCCGGCGCGCAAGAGAGGGCTTCATTAGCATATGTCCGGGGGGACTAGCATATATACGGGCTTTGTATATAAACAGAACTCTAATCTGATCAGTTTCCCAGGACACAACAGCAGCACCAGCAGCTCTGGATGTGGATGCACAGCCAGCAGCAGACCCCCACACGCTCGGAGGGAGAAGAGGCTCCAAAGACAGGCAGCTGTTGTCCCAGTGCAAAGTCCACCCTGCCTGCGATCATCCAGGAGCAGCTCGGCCTGGACGTTTAGATCTCACTCTTCCCATTCGATTATTGTTACTTTGCCTTTCAACTCATCGCTCGGTACACCTCCTCCCTTCCAGCGGGCTCTTTCATGGCTCCCTTAGCCGAAATTGGGGGCTTCCTAGGCGGCTTGGAAGGGCTAGGGCAGCAGGTGGGCTCCCATTTCCTGCTGCCTCCTGCCGGGGAGAGGCCGGCTCTGCTCAGCGATCGCCTGGCTCAGGCCGAGAGGGGGTCCAGAGGTGGCGGAGGTGCGGCGACTGGGACTGCGGATTTAGCCCATTTACAGGGCATCCTACGCCGGAGGCAGCTCTACTGCCGGACGGGCTTCCACCTGCAGATCCTGCCCGATGGCAGCGTGCAGGGCACCAGGCAGGACCACAGCCTCTTCGGTAGGTAGCAGCTGCAATCGCGGAGAGCTCGGATCCCAGCCTCATCCATCCCACATAGAGAGGTGTTTCTATTCCTCGTGGAAAGGAAACACTGACGTACTTACCGCAAAGTACAGCAGCAGAGCGGTCCGATCAGAGTGCCCCACTGGGCAGGTGTTTAACCCGAGACTCCCAGTATAAAGCTGTGCATTCCAGCCTTAAACTACAGGGGCTGCTGCACACAAAACTCAGCATGACAGGACATCTCTTCCTATGTCATTTATTAACTAGAAATATCTGTGTGGAGCGTACAGAGTATGTCGGTTTATAGGTACATACACATATAGGCATTAGTACATGTGTGTAAACTCTACATGTGCATTTGTATTTAGCAGCAAACCCACAAAGAGATGTTCTATCACGGTGATTTTTTTTCCTGCTCAGTACCTATAATGTAATGTCCCGCACTTGCCTCTGCAATCTCTAAATTGCTCTGAATCTCTTTATAAACAAAGATCATGGAATCCTTAATCTTGCTAAATTTCTAATCTAGATCAGGTTGCTTTGTTTTGCGATGCGGAGAAAGCTACAAATGGGATTGCCCAGAGCTGCAACTGTAATGTGATTACAACAGTAATGTTTCTTTTATTTCCTTTTTTAAAATGGTTTGTCAATAAAACAAAGGGGAGGGGAGGGGGAGAGATATCCTAAGGATGTAAATGGTTTCCTGACATGTAAGGGTAAATAAGAAGGAATGTATGTAGGCGCTGCAGCGTTATCTGAACAAACCTGCTATTGTTGACCATCAGTGAGTTTTTTCTGTATTGATTTAGCAGCCATAAAAGGTGATTAAAGAGTTTTCTATCATTTGTCCCATAGTCAAAACAATCAGCTGGAATGTCCCTTAACTGATTTTATAACACATTGAAGTACTGGTGTTTTTGGAACTAAAAGAACTGTTGTTAAACACAGTTCTTCACTGAAAGGAGATTTTCTACAGCATGTAAACACAAAATCATTACTTTAAAAAAATGTTTAGTTCAAGATCAAAGATTTGCGGTGTTTCTTTTAAATGTTCTTCCTTTATTCTAACCCTATTCTCCACAGGTTTGTCTGATGTGGTCTCTTTGTGGGTTGAATCACCTGCTTATTATGGTTTATAAAAAGAATGGCTTTGAAAATGATATCAGAAAGACAAAATACCTCCGTGTCTTTTTATGGGACATTGGACGTTAGGAACTGGGAAATCTGTGATGATTTACATCCAATAAAAAGTTCTTAATGCTTGCTCTTTGTAAAGGATTTAGCTGGTTTGTCATTTAGCATTGTAAATAAGAGGTATGCCAAAGTTCAGTTAAAACTCAAAAGATTGTAAATTACAGTACACTAATCTCTCTGAAAATGGAAAATGGGTCAGAATGTAAAACAGTGTGCATAATGAGACAAAAAGGCATGCCAAACTATTGTAAAGCATATTACATTCAATCACATCAGTTTAATAAATTTGTATTTTTATTTTAGTAATGTGCTAGCTGTGAATCAAAAGCAACCTCATGGGATTCTGTTTACATTGGTAGCAAATTTAACAGATATGATTTAAACATTTCCTGTCTTTTTTGTATTGTATATGTAATGTAATCTGTACACATTGGATCTCAGAATACTTAGTGCTTAGGGCAAGAATGGGCTACTAGCAAGGTTACATAGAATTTCTCTGTTCTATACAGGTAAATTGGATCCTTTTTGGTCACATAAGTATTTGGTGAAATAGTTTGAAGAAACAGAATATAACATAATTTAAATACTGTAAAATGGGCCCAATTTCACATTGCACATGATGAATCAGAATTACAAATATTTTAGGCATATTTAGATAATAAACATTCTAAATCAAGTGTTTGTTATATTCCACATATTATGATCAGTTTTGTAATTTTTTAAACATAGTGTACATGCACCATATTTTATGCATATACAAAACCTGCCTCTGAAATCAATGGAATTACTCATGTGAACAGGGGCTGCAGGTTTGGGCCCACATGTTGGATTAGATATTCAGCAAATATGTTTTTCTTCTCTATGGGAAGACTCTCTGGTATACAATTCCCATCTGTATTTTGACTTCTATTCACATGATATCATTATTTTGACTTCCACCCATTAGATATAATTAAAAGTGTTGGTTTCTTAAGATAGTGCTACAGAGAAGGTGAAATCTATCTCCGGATAGTTCAATCTTACCCTCCAGTGTATGAACAGACACTTCATCAAATATTGTATAATCATCTACTGAAATTGTATAGCACTGAATCCTAAATGAATAGCTTTAACCCATCAGTGACAGACAAAATCCTTTCTTAAGTAAGTCATAACAAATGTTTCTGAAAAAAGCATATAATTCTTTTTCCTTGTGGAGGCTTCTAGTCTGCTTTGAACTAAAATGTGTATGAAATTCAGTTCAGTGGTAGACGTAAAATAGAAGTATTCTTATATATGTATGTAGGCCACATTTACTATAGTGTGTACAAATAAAATATTTCACCTGCTTCTAAATATATTATATATTATAACACATGTGAGTTAAAGCAACCCTACCCTTTTTTTGTACATTTAGGTATCCTTGAATTCATCAGTGTGGCAGTGGGACTGGTCAGTATTAGAGGAGTGGACAGTGGCCTTTACCTTGGAATGAATGACAAAGGAGAACTCTATGGATCTGTAAGTATTAGTTTATATTTTCTAAGCCACATTTGGATTTTAGACCTGACATACTGAGTCAATTGTTAATCGTGGGCAAAAAACTCAGCAAACCACTGAAATAATGCAATAAGCTAACTTTCTTTCCTGTTGAAATGATGTATATCATTTGTGTCATTCAATCATCCTCTGAGAATGTGTGGTGATGATAGCTCAAACCTTTAGTCTGAGTCAAATATCATGCACATGGAAAGAATTTCATTAGCCTGAGAAGAAGAGAATGAATCAGAAATGTTCCTCCTTAACAGAGACAAAAGAAAGAGAAGAATGAATGAATGAATGAATGAAAGTAACCAGTTTAAGAAAGTCTTGGAAGTCAATACAGTTGCTTAGTGACTGATTTTCTTTTTAAGCTCTACCCTACAAATCTATCAGGCTCACTACATTTTCCACCATAAAAATACTGATATGGAAAACAGAGGAAAAAGATAACTCTACAGATAAATAAATACAAAACCCTGGATTACTTGATTTGTGGTCTGCTGATCCCTTATAATTCAGCAGGTGGCACTCTGGGGCACCTGCTTTTTTTCAACATCTGAACGAGGACCCTTAAACATAAACAGCTTAGTCATGTACCACTGTTTTTCTGAAAGTGTGAGGAATATAAATGAGGCAATATCATTTAATCCATACTCTGATTTAAAATTAAACTGTTTTTAAGATTGAAAATAAGCTTTTTCATTTTCTACATTTTACATTTTTTGAAAATGTAATAATTTCAAATGATTGGTTTTTGTTGAGAAATTTCAGCATAAGACACTACAAACAGAGTCTTTGATTCTACAGCAGTATCAGGCTAACATGGACTCAGATTCTTCTCCATTTCAGTTTTCAAACCTCGAAAGATAAAATACTCTGTCCTCCCCTCCCACCCAAAATCTTCTAGGGTAATAAAACATACACCTTTGACAGGAGTTTCAAGTCTACAACTTATATTCCTATCACCGATTGGTTTATACCCTTACCACAGATAATGGCTGAATATAATAATTTCTTACAATAGATTGTGAACTCTGAGCATTTTATAAACCAAAAGGAAACAGTATGTACATTGCCATTGTTTGTGGCTTACCTTGTCAACCAACGACATCCTTTAATTTTTTAGACCTCAAAATTTATAGGATTGAAGATTAAGAGGGGGAGGCATTTGTTGCTCTGAATGAGCTCTGAATGAGTATGAAATGGTGACCAGATGGTAATATGGTAATATGGTAATTGCCATATTACCATCTGGTCAAACAATTACCAATTACCAATATGTTCCTGATTCTTCCATCTCAGTGCAAGCTTTACCTTGTCCATCTCAGTGCAAGCTTTACCTTGTCCATACACACTGAGTCCCTTTGGTTTACAAAATGTGATGATGGTAGTCCCTCTTCCAGCAATGAATAATAGTGTTTTTCCAAACACTATTAATGTGGTCACCAAAGTCCTTGTAGTGATCCTAGTTATTTTAAAAGTTGGGGAGTATAAGTCACGAATACTAGGTACAGCCACAGCAGTTGCTTTTCCAATTCCAATGGGAATGCCTTTCTCATCTGTTACATTACACCTTTACCCAGAAGTCTCATATATGTATATGGACAGCAGTGACCACATCCCCTCCAGCATAAAGGGAGTCTAAGCCATTCTATGCTGGATATGTTCAGTAGTGAAATGCATTTTTAAGGTAACAATCTGTATTTTCCTGACTATTTAAGAACAGGAACACTTGAACACATATTGTCATGTCTTATATTTTCTCTGCCTGTATGTACATCCCCAAATCTCATTTTGAGGGTGTCAGATAAGATGCTGGAGATGTGTGTTTTAGTTGACTCTTGCATGCATAACACCCTCTTCAATCCTAGAGAAAGTCAGCGAAATGGGATTAAAATCCAAAATTGTACACAAAGTGCTGCAGGTCTAGCTAGTACTGATAAAAGGGAGCCTTGTGAACAAATAGATACTTTCCCAACTGCTCTAAAACAGTCCACATGACCCAGGTATGATCAGATTCACCCTCTTCCTGGGTTTGATTTTATTAGCAAAGAAATTAACAATAAGTCAACATATACTCCAATCCATTTTGGTTATCACTATATCTCTTTATAGGAATATGTTCAGAAATTGGTTACTGAAAGAGCTCTGACCTTTTATTTTTCTATCTTTTTTTAAAATAGGAAAAACTAACTTCTGAATGCATCTTCAGAGAACAGTTTGAAGAGAACTGGTATAACACTTATTCTTCCAACGTGTACAAACATGGAGACTCGGGTCGGCGGTATTTTGTAGCACTTAACAAAGATGGTACTCCCAGAGATGGGGCTAGATCCAAAAGACATCAGAAATTCACACACTTCCTACCCAGGCCAGTGGATCCCGAAAGAGTTCCAGAACTCTACAAAGATGTGTTAGGATACAGTTGAAATGGGACAGAGTGTTTGAAAGGAAACCAAAACAAAACCCATTCTTTCCTACCACAGCTTCCATGGTAACACAAGCAGGAAGAACTTTCAAATGCTGCAGAGTTACCAGGCTCTAGGAGAGTGGATTTTAACAAGCTGTTTAGTGATAGCCTCCATTTCCTAATGTTTGGATATAGGAGACAAAGCCTTAAAGTTAAGAGTGGACCAGCCTCTTTGAAGTTTGCTGACCCTATTGCTGGCCAGTAGACAGTGGGAGGTTGGAGTCTGATTTATTTTAAAATACCAAACTCGTGCCTAACTTGTCTGGATTACTTATTATCCATAAACTAGAGAAAAAATAACTACCTAAATCATGTGGAGTGGAACAATAGACAGAAAGTTGGATGAAATGGTAAGGAATAGGCTGTAAAACAGCAATAAAGCCTGAGAACTATATATGAAGTTATAGTGGATATACTACGAGTGACGGAACTTGGAAGTCAATGCATCTCAGTCAGAGCTCGAACTTTTCTTCAGGATGAACTTATTTATACATTTCCAGATGACATATATTTATTTTATATATTTATTTATTAAAGAGTTTATTTTTACTGGGATATGAAGACACTACAACCCCTTGCCCGAACATAAAATCATTGACAGTGCCAATATTTACTCTGAGGTAGTGTCATCATGCAAAAAAGGCATTACATCACAACATGTTCAAAAACAGAGCATCTAAATTTTCATTTTTTACAAAGTATAGATTAGGTTATATTTTTATGCACACACAGTTGTCTCATGGATCGTCGTAAGCTGGAGAGAATGTTGGTTGCTTTTGACTTTGAGAATGCCTTACAGATTTGTACTGAATTCAAATGCACATTTAAAAGGGAATTAAAATATGTTTTACTTTATCAGTTTTACTGTCATTCTTTAAGTGAAGAGTTTGCTAACAAACTAAATATATGTAGCTTTGCAAAACTGCAAAAGTTTTAATGACCATAGTAAAGTAATCTCGCAAAAGTTTGTGTTAGCACTTTAAAGCCCACGGTGAAAAGCCCACACTGAAAGTCCACGGTACATGGCATTTTAGCTAATGACTTCCATTGACTTTAATAATAGTTGAATAGCTAAATGCCTAAATTCTATACAGAATTTTAAAAACTGAAGAGTACAAGTGACCATCGTATCAGAATTTTTGTTCTTATCAACTTCAATATGTTTACAGTGCAATAGTAGTGCAGTACAAAGTCTTTGAGCTCACTGAATGAAAAGCTCTGTAAAAGTGCAAAGTATTGCTATTATTGTATTCTTAAATTATATATTTAACAAAATGATGTGCAGAAGATGTAACACAATGATCTAATAAATTAGCATGCAGATATTTTTTTCAGAGGATGAAGACAAAATTGAAACTAAGCACTCAGTTCTGAATGACAGACCATAGATGTGCCTTGATTCAGTGGTTGCACACATCTATACCCACTCCAGTCATGATCTACATCGCCCAAGAGTAGCATTGAGGATTTAACCTAGAATCGCCCATTCCAAAAACATAGTCTCAGTCCTTAGCCAACTGAGCTAAAGGAACATTTCCACCAGGTGTAATACTATTACAGGCCAAATTCTGTATGGTTTGACTTTATAACCTATCTAGGCTAGCTGATAGAGAGTTACATACTCTATCATGACTGACATTCAAGTAGAGGGCAGCATTACACATACATTCTTGGTCTCTAAAAGGAAAAGATAGATGGTTTTGTGTTTGAGGCAGAGGACTGTGAGTCAAGAAAAGAGAGAGCTCTGCTCTTTAGAGACTTCCTGTATAGCCTTGTGCAAGTCACTTAACTTCTCAATGCCCCCGTTAAATGGCTTTGAGGTCTTTGGTACTGTGTAAATGCAAAGTGTTGAATGTAATAATGTATTACTATTCATTCCATATGAATAGAACCAACAAGCAGAATAATACTAAAAATGCCTTTGATGGGTTACAAGCAGCTTCCACAGAAAAGTATTGCTATGTTATGACACTGTACATTAGGTCAGATGCATACATCTAGTGTATCTCTCATTAAGATAATGAAAATGGGGTGTAGTTTTGTGCAAATATCAGTGGTGTATGTGCTATGCAGCAGCATTCATGTGTATCTATTTGTGATGGGGTGTTCACCCCACACTAGCCTGGGAGGGGTTAATGAGGTTGAGAAGGGGAATTAGGTGGCCTAAGTAATTCCCTGAATGATGACGGAGCCCAGCTTGAGAAGTAACAGGTGGGGCTAGGATAAAGCCGGGAAACTGGCAACAGAAAGGGGCTGCAAGGGAAATAGTCTGAAATTACTCTGGGAGAAGGGAGTTTGGGCTGGTAAACCCAGAGAGGGGGAGAGCCAGAAGGTAGAACTAAGAAGTAGGAAGATGTAGGAAGGAGTCCAGGAGAAGAGCAACATGGTCTGGGAGTAAGCAGGCCACTGTCCCTAGAGATAGGGTCCCTGGGCTGGAACTTGGAGTAGAGGGCAGTCCTGGGTTCCCCTACCAGCCACTGGAGAAGTGGCATGGCCAAGGCAGTGAAGGGAAGACTGCCATTTTTGTATGGAGGGACTTTGATACCCCGGAAGGGGAGGGCTATTGTGACCTGGCCAGAAGGCTATGTCACGAAGGAACCTTCCTGAGTCCCAGAGAAAGAGAGAGAGACCATGGGGAGAGGAACAAGCAGAAGGGAACACTGGATGTGTGAAGAGCTAATCCCCAGAGCAACCAGTAGGAGGCACCCTAGTGATGAGTGTACACTATGACGCTATTCAAAGCCAGAATTTCAATCAAGAGCAATTTTTAATATTAACTACACTTGCAAGAAACATTAATATAGTTAAATGTCCTTAGATCTATAGTCAGTAGAGAACTGACTGCTTCATATATATAAATATAGATAAACATATTGTTTCTACTCATATCTTTTTACTTTCTCCAAGAAGATAATGAAATATTTAGCACTTGGATAACAGGTGGCCAAGGTTTAACAGACCAATAAACCAATGACATGAAATTGTGAAAGGCACCATTTAAAAAAATGAAGAGGGCAATGTAGCACAGAGGGTAATGTAGCACAGAGAATATCAGAAATATTTTGTACTAAGTATATATTGCAACATAGATGGTATAGTCCATTCCTATTTACAGTAGTTGTTATTGGTGATGTATTTGAAAAGTAAATTAATGACTAAATAACAACCAAGCTAAATGGAAGGATATATTGGATAAGTACAGTAAATAACTCAAAAAGTCATCTCTGCATGCTAGAAAGGCAAAACAGGTTATTCCACACAGTTGTCTAGGCTTTGTGACAGATCTGTGAATGCAGATCTGGCTGACAGATTTTAATGTGTTTCTGGCAAACATGGTCAGTGTTTAATCTGTATTTATAACCATAAGTGAGTTTCTGACTATGTGTCCTTGGTTTACCAGTTAGTTTACATTTGGAATGTGCTTTGAAGGTGAAAAAGCATTACAAGTATTTTTAGCAATGTTACTATTATTTTGTGTCTCATCATGGATGTCCTGATTTTTTAACAGACATAACACAAACCAGAATAGTTATGGGGATTAGCTCCATCTGATAAATAAATAATATGCAGCTGGAACTTGAAGATCCAAATGCTTATACAACATGTATTATCAGGAAATACCATATATTTCTATAAAATACTTGCCCCATATTCCATATATTATTTGTCTATTACAATCCTATATTATAGATATCCCAGTAGTAATGGTCCAAAATGTACTGCATAATTACATGGCACATATATATGCTCAGATACTAAGTGGTGGGCAGCACCTGAGATGTCCTTCCAAGCACTGAAAGGCCTATCAGTCTCTCTCTCTCTTTTTTTTTTTTTGGCTGTAGCATACTTTCACTGACAAAAGTAAGAGAATATTGTACTATGTGTCACAATGTGTTCAATTTCCCTATTCCATTCTGCTTTTTGAGTTATTTTCCATTCTGTTGTATTCTGTCTATCATGATCCCCTGAAATAGTTGATGTGCTTTGTACTCTGAAAAGTGCTTGTGTAAAAATGACACTTTAATGAACAGACCTGCCCTTGTGTGTACTCAGAGTCATATCTGTGGATTTTAGTGACTTTTTAAACTGTAGAGCCAACATAGTTAAGAGAGAGGCATTTCATTCTATTTAATCGGTTGAAATGACTAAATTTACTAATAATGTACATCTGTGTAACTCTAATGGTGTAGTGCTTGGAATGGTTTGAGGTTACACTGATATTACCAAGAATATAACTTGAAGGCAATAGGGTTTCACAAGTGTAACTGAGGGCATAATATGAAGGCAATGGGATGCACAGGTGCAACGGAGGGCATAATTTCATACCTGTCAACTCTATGGGTTTTCCCTGTAGATCAGAGCTTTCCAACATTTCTATTGGTCTAAGGGAAAACCTCTTGTCTTTAAATCCTCACCTGACTGCCTGCTCTTTCGCTACTTTCCCACCTCCTGGGGAAAGAAAGCCAATCAGAGCTGCTACACAGCCTGAGGGACATTCTGATCCTTCACTCTCCGTAGCAAGTAGAGCTCCAGCTCCTGCTTTCCAGGTGTATAAACAACGGGTGAGAGCTGGTAAAGCGCTTAGCCCTTTGATCTCAGAGCCAGCTGGGAAGCAGCAGCTTCCTGCCATCTCTTCAGCTCCCCACATGCCCAGTGCCCCCATCCCAGTAACCAGATGCCCCCTACCCCTCATGTGCCTCTGAACTCCACGCATGCATGCCATCATGTTCCTCTGCCCACCATATATCCCAAATGCCCCCAGTGCTATTTTTTGTCCCTGACCCCACACTGTTCCTATAGGACAGTGCCCAGATAGGACTTCTACTGAACCCATGGAAACCTCGGCTTTGCCTATAAATGATAGGGCTTATTGTGTGCTGTCCCTCCTCTGATGTAGCTTGGTAGTTGGCTTGGGGGATACAACTTCTGAACTTCTCCTGGGAGTGATGGGTTGAGTATGGAAGGAATTGATATGCCGTGAAGAGGTGTGAAGTGTATGAGGACTGAATAGCTAGATGTGTGGGTGGGTGAAAAATGAATTGGTGTATGGAGCGGGCATTTAGGCGTGAATGTGGATGGGGGATGGGGTACTGAATGAGTAGCTATATGTATTCAGTGTGTGGCTATGCAGAATGAGTGGATGTAGATAGTGGAGTAAATTTCTGGGGATTATGTTCCTATGTGGATGAAGTACTGTGTAAAAATAATCATACATATATGGCATTCAATATTTTAAAAAAAAGGGGAGGGGGAAAGTCAAAATAAAAAAAGACTGTATAGATTTTCCCCATATCTAACCAATTAAAGAAACTCAGTTATGGTGTGGCAAGGAAGATATATATTTCCAGAGATACTTTCCACACACAAAAATCCATTCCAAACGCCAACAGATTAAGTAACCCACTTTTGTGCTCCAAGAAATGAAGATTTTCATTAATCCGTATTGTGAACAGAAGGGTCCAGTTTATGGAAAACTGGGACTGCTAACTTCATACATCTTCCAAGCACATTGGGAATTTTAAACAGGGATTATGCTTGAGGCTTTGTCTTCCCCAGTGTGGGCCCATGTATAAAGTACACAATCTGACCGTAACCATTAATAATTAGATAGCTGACTGCAGATTGGTTCCCAAGGCCCCACCCTGCAAATTGTTCCATTTGGGGTAAGGGTTCTACATGGGCTGGGGGGGGCTTCTGTACCGAGGTGGTCCCCATTTAAATCATTTGGAGTCTGCATGGGGACATAGGTCCATCTGGACAGAACAAGCTGCAGGATCAGGGCCAGACACTGTTTCTGTATTCAGGTACAACTGCTGTAAATTAGAATACTGGTTATCCTCCTTTGTTTTCTTGAGTATTCACAGTTTGAAGAGTTTATTCTGCAAACCCATGTGATCTTGAGTAGTTTATACTTGATGTAATATGCCAAAATCCCAGTGCTTTGCAAAAGCTTTGATTTCTGTACCAGTATATTGTATTTTCAAATATACTTGATTGGGAATTCCATATCTTGTAAAGACTGATTTCATGTAATGAATCATCATACTCAAGGTATCTTTTAGAATATTCAGTTCAAAGTAGCCTGACTAGGAGGAGAAGGCCATTAAACAGCCTTTGCTTTCAAATCAGAGCTGGTAATAAAAGAGCTGGTCTCTTATAACAATTACATAATAAGCAACCTTTAATTCATCACCAACAGACCAGTAGTAGTGTAATAGAGGTGAGATTTCTCTTTGTGCAGCCTCTTTCAGGACTTGTAGTTTTATTTTCTGTCATCACCTGTAGTTTTTTTGGGGTAAGTTTCCAAAGTGCTTGTGCATTTGTGCTTCTATATTACGCTTCATGCTACTCTTTATTTCTCATTAATGTGCCCTTAATAATGCATCTGCCCCAAGTAAGATCTTACTAAGACCAGCAGTTCTTGCTAGTACCGAAGCACATGTTTGAAGTGAAACTGGTAACTTTGAAACATTAATCTTTGTATGCTAGGAAGAGGGGTGCAGTTGTCAAAGGCTTTGTAACAATGGCTAACAGTTTATGGTCAGCTTGTATGTCAAATTGTCAAACATATTGGCGATAACTTTCACACTCAAATGCTACAGTGAGCATCTCTTCTATTTGGATGGAACTTTTTTAGTCTGACTCATCAACAGGGACACAATTAGTTGAAACACCAACCTGAAGAACAGAGTTCATGTTGTGAGCACCAGAAGTCACTTTAAAAGAAGTGCAGAACAAACTCGTTTTGCAACGGGAGCTTTACCTTCTCCCCCCAACCCCGTAATTTTTCATAGCCATTTACAGTCTTTCTGCAATAACTCTTTAAGGCCTTGTCTACACTCAGGTTTTGTACCCGTGTAACTCTAAGTTAAAGGTGTGATTTTTGTTGTTGTTTTTAAATTGATATTTATGCTGGTACAACCTTTAGTGCGGACACAGTTATACCAGTATAAAGGTGCTTTCTATCAGTATAGCTTATTCCCCTTAGTGTATGGGAATAAGCTGTACTGATATAAACACTTTTATATTGGTATAACTGCATTCACCCTGTGAGTGTGTGTATTGCTTTAATCGCACTGGACAAGGCCTCAGTGGCATAGTTATTGTGAACATTGTGGTAGTAATTTGGAAAGCCTCTGCTGGTTCCAGCAAATCAGCTGCTACCTTTTCCCCCCACAACTGAAAGGTGAAGATGTTTTTATAACTTCATTAAGTTCCTTTAGCTCTAAGCATGCTGTTTGTCAGCATCTTGTCTTCATTTATGTTTTGTACACCTCTAAGGACATTGTTGGTGGTTAACAAATAAATAATAATAGTAATGAATAATGAATCAGATCATTCTTCAAGGTGGAAATGTAATACAGCAAGAGATTGTATCACACTTTCTGCATCCACCACCATGGTGGAGATACTCCATTGGAGCCACATAGGTGGACAGTAGGGAAATGCTAGTGATCCAGAGCTGGCAGAGAGCTGTCACAACCAGGAGAAGGGCAGTCTTACCCAGTGGCCAGAGCAGGAGTTGGGAGTCAGGCAAGGGCAGATACCAGGAAGTCCGAGTAGGCCAGAGGGCAAACCAAGAATCAGGTGTCAGCAGGGGTGGTGCCAGCTTTTTTGCCGCCCTAGGGGGTGGCAGGAGAGGCTGCTGCTGAAATGCTGCCCAGGTCCCCAGCGGCCGAAAGAAGCTGCCACCGAAGTGCCACCGGAGTCCTCGGCGGCAGCTTCTTTGGCCGCCGAGGACCTCGGTGGCATTTCGGCAGCTGCCTCTCCCACCGGCGGTCGCTGAGGGACCTGAGATGCCACCCTCCATATCCTGGCGCCTTAGGTGACTGCCTAGGGTCACCTAATGGTAGCACTAGCCCTGGGTGTCAGGAGGCAGGAAGGGCCAGGTAACCAGGAGATCAGCAGTAGGAGCAGGTATTGCAGGGAAAGCAGTCCTGGGAGGGAGAACCTAGCTGCATGACCAACTTTCTGTGCTTGGGTTACATAGAGGCTGGGGACCAATCAGGACACCCAGGTTTCCACCAATCAGAGCCCAGGACTCCGTCTGTTAGAGTTCAGCTGCTATTCTGGGCAGTGGGTGGCAGGTTGGGAGTGCTTATCGCTTAAAAGCCCTGTGTACCTGCTGTTCAAGACCCATAGTCCCTGACAGAAGCTGATACCTGGGGATTTGTGTCCTGGTGGGTCAGGGGCTTTGTTTATCAACCTCATGGCATATTCTGCAGAAAGGCAAATCATGCTGTGATAATGAAATGACTAGGTAGCTGACACAGTGAAGCCAGCCTTTTAGAAATTTCCTCCCCTTATTTCCCTCCTTTGGGTCTTCCTGGGAGAAGGGCTCTTGGGCCCACTGATAAATTCTCAGATGTATTTGGTTTTTCCTACTACACCACTGGATATATATCAAATCATGTGACTGGGGATTAACCTTTCTAAACCTGATCCTGATTAGGTGACTGGGGCCAGGAAATAAAATACACTTTTTTCTGAACTCCTGTGAATCAGATTTTTTATAAGGTAACAGAAGTAAACTACATTTTCACAAGATTGGAGCTATGAGAGGATTATTTTGCCCCTTACTGCATATTTGTCAACAAGTACTACCCCCAAACCTCAATGGCTTTCTGACTGCATGGTTGCTACTTGTGATTTTTACTGTCTATGAATGGATGGGTACATATGGTACATGAGCACTGTCAATAGAATTCTAGCATTGTTAAAGTATTTCATCACACTTTACAATGCTTTATTGAGACTACCAATTCAGAGGCTCATAGGCAGAAGGACAAAAAAAGGTGTAACAAATTTCTCAAGCAAAACACAATTAACTTTGAAGTATGATGACGGGGTAATCTGTCATTGAGGGCAGTTGTGCCTAGTGGTCAGCCCCACGCTGCTACCTGGCTTGGCCGTTAAAGGATTTGGAAGGGTCTAATAGATGCATATAGAGATCTGGGAATGATTGAGAATTGAGGAAGGAATCTGGACACTGCATCATTAAGAGCCTGAAATCTTGCAGATAAGGTAGGGCTAGGTTCCCCTCTCACTCAGTCAATTGGGAAAGAGGTGGGAGAAGGGGAGCAGCATAAAGGCTACTTCCTTTCTCAGAGCAGATAGACACTGATAAGAGAAGGCTGGCTTCTTCAATTTGGAAGGCTAATTGGCAAGGGTGTTCAGCTGAAGGGAGCTGGCAAAAGCCTTGGAGCTAAGTTAAGGCAAGAGGTTTGAGTTACGGTTCCAGAGGGCTGAGGGAGACTTCCTGTTTAAAGGAGAGAGACACCGAGAGCTTTAAGCCAAGGGGCAAAGAACTGCTAGTGTATAATCCAGCTGCCCCGGGGAAGAGCTGAGACTGGCTTTTAGGAAACACTTCTGTAGCTGGTCCCAGGAGAAGCTGTGCGGAACCATAAAGATCAGGACAGGAGCAGCAGTCGGCAGATCATATGAAGAGGTAAAGGTGTGAGTAGCCCAGGGAAAATGGGGAAGGGATTGAAGGAATTGTCCTTAAATGCCTAAACAAGGTCCCATGGGGCTGGAACCCAGAGGAGAGGGTGGACATATGTTCTGCTGCCTCTCCCCAGGCCAATAGGAGAAAGCAACTAAGGTGGCCACTCACATTTTCCTGGAATGCTGTATTCCCAGTAGTTCTGGGAATGACCTGGGCCTAACCCTGCTCACATGACCTTGTATGCACAGTGCATGTGAGGTTATGGTGCACAGAGGGCTCCATTTTTAAGAGCATGCCACACTGGCCCTGCCAGCATGACCTTGCACATATGCTTTCTAGGTCATGTTCGAGGGGGTGGAGCATCATGCTCTTAAAAATGGTGTCCCTGTCCAATAGTGGACAAAAAAGTCCACTTTTGTCCCAGTACCAGAACGAATTCAAACCTCTCAAAAAGAGGACCACCTGATTTAATACCAGATGGATGGCTTCCCTATAAGAAACACAGGTATCAAGAATAAAAGAAGCCAAGAACAGAAGTGCCAGAGGCTAGGAGATGGGCTTGAACATTAGATTTTCAGTTTTCTATTTTCTGGATTTTTCTGTGAACCTCCAGAAGGGGAATGAAACGAGCAGTGACATGGCTGGAAGGCTAGGCCATGTGTTTTGACAGACTGTTGTGGTGTGCTAGGCTAGCTGAAGAAGGTGCTAGGTTGAGAAAATCTTTGCAGCACTGAACCTGGAGGCCCCCTGGAGGTGAAAGATCCCTTATGATAAGTAGTTACAAACAGGCTACATACCAGGAAAATAGAACAGAAAAAACAGTATAGGAAGGAGATCAAACAATTGCCTCCATTGTCAACTGGAGAGGATATTGGATTTCAAACAGAAATTGGCTGGCAACATGCTAAGGTAGCAACTAATTGATCTGCAGCAAAGTCAGATGACATAACCACCCTGAAGGGTCAGTACTAAGGAGGACCTCACAACACCTCAACAAAACCAAGGGTGACAAACTCTCTGCTTCTTGAGGACATCCAGGATGCTATTGATATTGCTTACTTGTAAGATAATCTCTAAGCTGAATTTTGCAAGGAGGGAAAGTAATGTAAGAAAACAGCCTTTTGAACATGTGTTTAATAAAAAACGTCTCTAGTTTTAGATTTTGGAAGGTGCATAAGATATATTTTAAACCAGCAACATACGAAAACTAAACAAAGCTCTATTCACGCACTGTAGCATTTTCAAAATATCACAAACATCAGCATTACTTTCAGGGTCATCATCTTTTCAGCATCATTTGATATATGTGTAGAATCTAAGTTATAGCTCATATGTATCTGTCTAATACCTCTTTATGTACCAACAGTACCATAATTCCGAACAATATTTTGTAATTTTATTATTTACAGGTGTTTCTTTTGTTCATGGAAATAATGTTAGTCTCGGTGATTGACAATCTCCTTGTGGGAATAGACTGAGGTCTTTATGTGCTAGATCTTTCAGTTATCTTTAATAAAATTGACCGTGAGGTGCCATTGACATGACTGTGGCTTTTAGGATAAAAGGAATTGCCTTAAAGTGGTTCCATTTATTCATGGTGGAGGGATCCCAGAGGGTGGTGATAGGCAACTGCTCTTACACCTGGGAGCTTTCAGCTACGGAGTCCCAGAGGGATCAGTCTTATCTCCCCTTTTTATTCAATATTTAGCTGAAGTTGCTGGGTGAGATCATGAAGTAATATTAGTTATAGGGTGTTCAATATGGTGATAATACTAATTTTATGGTTCCTTTTTATTGGACCCAGATGGTGTCATTTCCTTGTCTGGCAGAGGTAAGGACCTGAATGAAAGCCAGCTGGCTTGAGCTCTGTCTGAATAAGATGGAAGTTATACTTAATGGGCAGGAGGAAGCATTTTGAGGAACTTGCAAAGTCTCTGTCAGCTGTCACAATTGGAAATGCCTATTGTGTCACAGGTCTTATAATCATCTGGGTTCATGAGTTTCCGCATCAGAACAGCAGATAAACTCTTTTTTCTTTTCAACTGGCAAAAGGTCTGTGCCCTCTACTTTTAGTTTTGGAGCCCACCGTGGCTATCAATTCCTTTTGGAAAGCGCTGTAGTCCTGTGGCTAGGGCAGGGCACTAGGAGTCAGGAAAGCTGCATTCTCTCCCTGCTTTGCCATTGCATCTCCTGGTTCAATCTTGAGCACACATTTTACACCAGGAGTCAGCAACCTTTCAGAAGTGGTGTGCCGAGTCTTCGTTTATTCACAAGTTTCGCGTGCCAGTAATACATTTAAACATTTTTAGAAGGTCTCTTTCTATAAGTCTGTAATCTATAACTAAACTATTGTTGTATGTAAAGTAAATAAGGTTTTTAAAATGTTTAAGAAGCTTTCTTTTAAAATGAAATTAAAATGCAGAGCCCTCCCCCAGACCAGTGGCCAGAACCCGGGCAGTGTGAGTGCCACTAAAAATCAGCTCGCGTGCCGCCTTTGGCATGCGTGCCATAGGTTGCTTACCCCTGTTTTACACTCTGCTTCAGTTTCACCATCTATATCTTGGGGGACAATAATGCTTACGCACTTAAGTTCAATGGATGAAAAGTGCTATAGAACTGCTTACATTAATCCACTTTTGGATAGATGCCCCTTGTTATAGAAATCCAAATAAATTTTAGTTGTTACTTATAGGCTAATTGACTGCCCCACTCACTCTGGGGCTAATTATCTTAGGGCTTGTCCACATCAGCACTAAGTCGGCAGAAGATGCTCTCCTGCCCACATAGCGTCCGCCTCTTGTTGAGGTGGAGTAATTATACTAACGGGAGAGTGCTTTTCCATCGGCATAGTGTATCTTCACCAGATGTGTTACAGTGGCACAGCTGCATAGGTGCAGCTGTGCCGATGTAGCACAGTATTATAGACTAGCTTTTAGTCATGTCAAAGATCAGGTAGTACAAAATTTGGTTGCATGCCCCCTCAAAAAAGTGGACTTTTGACAACATATTACACTTTTGCGCTATGCTCACTACTAATAACTTTCTGCTCGTAAACATAAACTGCTAATTACTGTTCACAAAGCCCTACATAAGATAGAGCCCAATTACGTAAGATGGGTACCAACCTGGGTGCTGCAGCACTCCTTGGCTTGAAGTGGTTTCCATCATATACAGGGTTAACAGTCTGGTTCAATGGCTCTCAGCAACAACCCCCCCCCCCCATACAAATTGTCCTAGCACCCCTGTAAGAGACCACTCTCTCCCTCTGACCCACAATGCCACCTGTTAGTCCAGAAGACGTAAGGTAACTCCACTAAACGTGAAGTTTGAGGTTGCTGGGTGCAAGATATTGTCAGCTGCATTCTGGAATTCTTTCTTCTTGGAAATATATCATGGCCAAACTGAAGAAACACTGTTTAACTTTTCACTAACTGCTGGATCCAGGATCGTAGCATTCAGCATAGTGGCTGTATTTCCATGTCTTCATGCTATAAAGTTGTGAAGGCTAAAGGCTTTAAATCCCAATATTTGGGAAATAGTCTCGCTTATTGTAATTATGTAAAGTGTTCCCAGATACTATAGGTGCCAGGGTAAATGAACAATAAAGTCATCTGTAGATGTTACTAGATCAATGCATTTACATTGGGCAAAGCTCAGTTTATCTAATTCTAATTTATTAACAGAGCCTTTCCACAACTTGTCACTGTGTGTGTGTCTGGTAGGTATTAGGATCTCCACATTTTCTCTGCTATCTTACTTCCTTTCACCAGCTTTGGACCACTCATCATGACGACTCTTCTTCTCACTGACAGTGTTTGAAAGCTGATCCCCTGAAGCCCAACATGACTTGAAGAATAGTCAGGGGTGGTCTCTGGAGAACACAGTGACTTCCAGGAGTTGAGTATGAGGCTTCTGAAATTACTCCACCCTCTCACACTCTGGGGATCAAGAAACTGAACTTGGGGTCCAAATCAGAACCCGTCTGTGGTAGTACAATGCATTGCCCCTTGTTTCTCAGATGCCCTGCCAAGACCATTTGAGCAGCCCCACTGACAGTGTTTTAAATGAAAATGTAACTTATGTCTGACACATAGTACAGTCATATGTTTTCATGGAAAAAAGATACTATTGTTTCAAACAGCAAAACCTTTTTATCTTATGGAATAACTTCAATAGTTCTACGAAATATTTGGTTGCTTAAAGTTAGTCAGTGTACCCGTATGCTTTCATATGATTCTTTTATGATCCTGGCCAGCAATGATGAAATTAACATGTTTTGATCTATATACAAGTTTTTCATAAAAAAGTTAAAAGGGGTAGTTAGGAAAATCCAAGTGCTGAAACATTTAAAATATGCTTTCTGGCCACAGTTTTGTGTGATTGTCAGCCAGAGACTATCATGATCAAGGTAGTTTGCCAATTGCCTGCCACAGATATAATTATTGCTGTAATGGGGATTTCCTATCAGAGATCTGAAGACACCCACTCTTGCACATTATTTTATACTAGATAACCTATACCAATCAACAGAAGAGATTTGATACAGAATATAATGAAAAGAAATACAATATATAGGATATTATTTTGATCTAGTGGATTTAACTGCACTTATTTGGATTTGTTGTGCAACTTATATGTAACTAAATATAGAGAAGGAGCTTGTCTGGTGCTTTGCTATGTAAAATAAATAAGTGTGGCATGTAGGAAGGGATGGATTTTATTACTGATTTCATATGGTGGGTCAGCATTTGGTAACACATTTCTTTCACTCTAAAGGGGAAGAAGTAATTCAAAGAAATTCTCTTAGGGCTATTAGAAAGCACACAGGAATGTTCAACTAATCAGATCACTAACTGGCTGAACATTTCTGTGCCTCTTTTTTTCTTTCCAAAAAGAGATGAAGCTTGGGTTGTATTATTGGGGAGAGGGAAAGATATATTTTTTAAAAAATATTAAAAATCTGGTGCCTGATGATGGCACTCTTTGCCTTGCCTCTCCAACGTGTAAAAACAGACTGTGGTCGTCTGTGGTGTGAGGAGCAGTAAAGAGCACACTGCATACCTGCTGACATTTGCAAACAAACCCCAGTAAATTCTAATTTACATAAATAAGCACATACATTCATAGACACAGTCCCCGTTTGTCCTACTCATGCCTACTCCATGCATGCATTCATTCCATACCCACTTACCCTCCATCCTACCTGCTTACTCACACGCTCATTATCATGTCCTCTCCGGATCCAGTTTATTTCAGCACCTATCCCCATTCATTCCATGCTCACCCATCCACTCATTCTGTGCAGCCTCACACTGAATACACATAGCCACTCCTTCTCTAAACCCATAGCCTCACTCCACACCTACATACAGCATATCCACTGCACACATCCTTTCTGAACACCTCTCCCTGCTTATCTGTGTACGCTTCCCCATTGCCCTCAACAACAGTCCAAGCTACACAATGGAAGGGAAAGCACACCCTAGGCCCTATTATTGATTGGCAAACCCAGGGAATGATGGAGTTTCCATGTGGTCAGTGCAAGTCCCATTCCTCCCATTAAATAGTCTCGGTCCCTGAGTCCCTACCCCTGAAGATACCAGTGCTCTCTTAGTGGGAAGGGGGAGACAGTGGCCCCATTTGGTGTCCCCCCTGAAGACTGGAGATGTGGGACAATGACATCCCCTGAAGACAGGAGAGGTGGAGGAGGAAATTGGGACCACTTCCAGAAGAGCCCTACAGTAAGCAGGTAGCCAGGACGTGTGGGTTAAGTGTAAGAGGCTCGGGGAGGGGATGGCAGGCATATGGGGACAATAGAAGGGAAAGTCAGAGGCACATAAGGTCAGAGGGCACATGGGAACATTGAGTGGGAGGGGGCAGAGACTCATGCAGGAGGGAATTAAGGGTGATGCAACATCTTTACCCCCTCTCTCAAACAAAAAATAAAACCCCCCATAACATTCAGTTTTTGTTTCTTTCAAAAAATTTCATGGAAAATAGTTACCATTTTCAAACACCTCTACACAATATGGAACTTGTGGTTTGTAGTACAGTACTTGGTATCATTTATCAGAGAGGCCAAACATTAAACACTAAAATTACCAAAAAGGGTGGCAATTGCTACCAGGTATAGTGGTGGTTATCTGATGCAGACACCTATTCACTGGAAACTAGATTGAGAGCACTGGCTCATTGGGTCATCTCATAAGTTCTTGGTCACCAGTAGCTGATGGTACAGCGATGAGCTCTATATTACATTACCCTTCACAAGTCATTCTGCCATAGACAAAATGTTTTTACCTGAGAGCTACACATTAAAATTCAGCACTGCAGTTTTAATTTTTCAATTTACATATGAAAGGGAACCATGTTCTTTAGATCCAGCTTTCCAAATATTTGCAAGTGCTGCAGAAAAGAATCCTACTGACTGAAGTTTCCTCATTTAGAAAATGTTCCTTGAGTGTTAGCTCATGCTATGAATTTTAGTTAACATCTGAATGATTAGGATTCAGGTCCTGTCAAAGTATTTCAGCATTAAGACATGACAGGGCATATTCCATAGGGCTATTAAGACATGCCCTAGGTACATCAGGAACTCCAGCTACTATGGCGTGTATCAATGGCCTTATAAAACGTGATCTGCAGTATCTTATTGTTAGTATAATAATATGGCCCTTCAGTCTTGATGAATGGGAAAACAGAAAAAAAGGTTGTAAGCAATTCATTTTTATTCAGTTATGAATATTAAATATCTCTTTTCTTGTTAAGGCGCTATATATTTTCTAGTGCTTACCATGGACTTCTCATCATCTTCTGTAATATACACTTGTTCACAACTCTTCCTGCTCTCCTTGGCCCAGTGGTAACACTGATTTGCTCTTTCCTGGCAGCTAGGTAACATACTACTTTTGAAAAAGAAAATTAAATGGAGAGACTCTTGACACTTCCTTTCCCTTTCAAATAGTACACTTCATTGCAATAACTGAGGCCATGTCCACACTTCAAACTTTGGTCGATGCAGCTTACTTTGGTGTAAAGCTGCTGCAGTCAGTATAACACTCATGCGCATACATACTTGACGGCTTGCGTTGGCACTTTGTGTACTCACCAGGAGTGCTTGTAGCAACGCAAAGTGTGGTGCACCATGAGTATCCTTGTGTGCCACGCACTACTCTCCAGCACAATGGCTTTTTGGGGATTTTTGCAATCTGTTGTGGGATAGAAATGAGTTATGCAGAGAGCTAGTGGTCAAGTCCCCATCGTGCAACTTTCTCCATCCCATAATGCCATCCCTAGCCTGTAATTTTTGCACCTTTAAAAAAAACAAACCGTGCGGCACTTATTGCTGTCCACCATCTGTTGGACGTATGAGCCCACAAGCTCTGCACTATTGTCAAGAATGTTGCAAACACAGGATGAGTGATCCTCCAGTATTTGCAGAGCCTCAGGAAGTACCTCAACAACGGGGTAAATGATTTCTTTGAGGACAGATTGCTATGGGACGTAACAAAAACCAATTCAAGGTGGTTGTTGGCATTCACAGAGCAGCTACAGAGGGTGGAATACTGCTTCTGGGCCTGAGGAACAAACACTGACTGTGGGATCACATCATAATGCAGGTTTTGGATGACTAGCAGTGGCTGTAGAACTTTTGTATGTGAAAAGCCACATTCCTGGATCTGTGTATAGAACTCACACCAGTCCTCCAGAACATGGACACCAGAATGAGAGTTAATTTGACAGGGCAGAAGCAAGTGGAGATCACACTGTGGAAGCTTCCAATGCCAAATTACTACCAGTCAGTAGGAAATCATTTGGAGTTGGAAAATTCACAGCGGGGGCCATTGTTCAAGTGTGTACGGCTGTTGATTGTATTCTGCTATTCAGGACCGTGACTCTTGGCAATATGCAGAACATCGAGGATGGATTTGTAGCTATGGGTTCCTGAACTGTGTGTGTAGCAATAGATGGCATGCACACTCCTATTTTGACCCAACCGCACCTGACAACAGAGTACATCAACAGAAAGGGCGGCTACTTCTATGATTATGCAAGCGCTGGTGGATCACTGGAGATGCTTCACCGATATCAGTGTGGGATAGTACATGACTCTCACATCTTTAAGAACACAGGACTGTTTGGAAAGCTGTGAGCGGACATTTTTTCATGACTGGTGGATTACCATTAGCGATGCTGAAATGCTTATAGTGGGGGACCCAACTTACCCCTTGTTCCCCTGGCTCATGAAGGCGCACACTGGTCACCTTGACAGCTTCAAGAAAAGATTCAGCTGCCGGCTCAGCAGGTGCAGAATGACAGTCAAATGTACTTTTGGTAGATTGAAGGGACACTGGTGGTGCTTACTCACCAGATTAGATCTCCGTGAGAAAAATATCCCACTGGTTTTAGTTGCCTGTTGTGTCCTGCAAAATATCTGTAAGGCAAAGCGGGGTGGGGGTGGGGGTGGGGCAAAGTTGTCATGGGGATAGAGGGCAGAGGTGGAGCAACTGTCTGCTGACTTTAAACATCCAGACACAAAGGCCATTAGCAGAGCTCAGTGCAGAGTTATGTGGTTCAGGGAAACCTTGAAAGAGCACTCTGATGGCCAGCCACAGTGATGTGCTGTGTTGGACAGTGCACTACCTGGCCCTGACGTTTTGAGCGTTGTTAGGAATGGTGCAGTACTTGGCATACATTTATGAATATCAGTGTCTTTTAATAAACCTATGAATATTCAGTGCTTACTGTACATTTATAACTTTCATTGCGATGTGGTTTGCACAGTAACAGTAGTCCCATTCAATTACAACTAATACGTGCTTTCAGTAGCACTAGGAATTCTGCTATATATGTTATGAAGTAATAAGGATGAAATTATTTCCCAGAATAAAAATGTATTGTGTAATAGGTGCAAAGAGTAATTTGTAGTTTAAAAAAACAATATTGTGCAAATGTATAAAATTAATGGAACTGAATGTTACATTCATGTCCATTTATGCCAAATATACACCAACCGTAGCTCTCACAGGTCAGTGTGTGTGAAGTTGTGGTTTTCCTTACTGTCCCCTGGCATGGAGTGGTAAGGATAGGGATGTGACCAGGATGCTATCTGGAATGTGTGTGCATGTGTGGGGAGGGTGAGAGGGAGGGGGTTAAGAGCTGCTGAAATGGAATTCTCTCTTGATTGACTGCAAAGGGAGGTGAGCATGTGCTGGACCTGTAGGTCAACAGGAGTCTGCAGCATTTGTGTTTGCTGCCAGAGAAGCCCCATCATGTCTTGGTGCATCTCCCTCTCCTTTTCCTGCTGGGACTTTCTCTTGTGCATTCTTTCCTTCTCCATGTTGTCTGTTATATTTACCCTCCAGGTCCTCTGAGCAAGGTGTGATGAAGTACTGGCTTGCAGGATCTCACTGAACATATCCTCTCTCCTCCTCAAGGTCAGACGTTATGTGAGTGTGGAAGGGGCACCCTTCAAGGCTGCAAGAGCAGCAGCTACAGATAAGACAGTTGGATTGAAAGATCAGTGAAAGAAAAGTCTCAGAACTGCCTTCCTTCATTCCCATAAAAGTTTTAAAATCAGAAATACTAATTGACACTTCAGGTTTGGAACGCCTCTCTGCACAGCACCGCTCTACAGCTGCAGCCATGGTGACTATCACCCTCTGAGGCAGGGGAGGAGGGAGGTAATTGTTTGGCTGGGTAAACCCCCCCAAAAACTTCAGCCCCTATTTCCAAGGCTACAAGTACAGGGCAATGGCACTGTGTGCTGCCACTATTTTCCAAAGCCGGTGGTGATTTTAACTGATCCCGCTCCAGAGGATAACAAAGCCAAAAAAAGCACAGCTGCTGCTGACATCCTGAAGCTTCCTGGGCCTGTATGCTGCCAACTCATTAAATTCAATGGGGCCTGCCGAAGTCAGGGCAGAGTGGTGTGGAGGAAGAAATAAGGCAGCTATCTCTAGAAACCTTTGGGAGAGGATTGCAGACAAATGTTCATGGAGATACTCGCTTTCAGAAGGACACAAGGGACATCCCTGTGTACATAAACAAACCGCTCTGCATGGCCTCCCTCTATTCGGCACTGGTGAGGCCACACCTGGAGTATTGCATCCAGTTTTGGTCCCCCACTACAGAAGGGATGTGGACAAATTGGAGAAAGTCCAGTGGAGGGCAATGAAAATTATTAGGGGGCTGGGGCACATGACGTACGAGGAGAGGCTGAAGGAACTGGGGTTATTTAGTCTGCAGAAGAGTAGAGAGAGGGGGGATTTGATAGCAGCCTTCAATTACCTGAAGGGGGGTTCCAAAGAGGATGGAGCTAGGCTGTTCTATGGGTGGCAGAGGACAGAACAAGAAGCAATGGTCTCAAGTTGCAGTGGGGGAGGTTTAGGTTGGATATTAGGAAATACTATTTCACTAGTAGGGTGGTGAAACACTGGAATGGGTTCCCTAGGGAGGTGGTGGAATCTCCATCCTTAGAGGTTTTTAAGGCCCGGCTTGGCAAAGCCTTGGCTGGGATGATTTAGTTGGTGTTGGTCCTGCTTTGAGCAGGGGATTGGACTAGATGACCTCCTAAGGTCTCTTTCAACCCTAATATTCTATGAAAAACTGCTGTGCCCTTTGGGAGCTGGAAAGGGAAATCCAACCACCCCCAGCCTGGGGCAGTCCATGAGGCTGGAGCACTTCCCTTGTCATGACCCATTTGCACTCCTATATGGGGGTGCCCAATACTGGATTTAGTTTGAAGTAGCCCTTCTCCAGCCTGATTCTAAAGCTCCCAACTCCACTGCAGTTTATTTGGAGCCTGTGTCTGTGGGAAATAGAAGCCTTCTGTCAGTGACTGGATCATGGCTTGTCATGCCTCATGGTTAGAGCAGGAGTTAGAAGTCAGCTGCCAGAGCCGAAGTCAGAAATTGGAGCTATGGGTCAGAACTGGAGTCTGAGGCCAGATCCCAGAGCCAAGGATCAGAGCTGAAGTCAAAAATTGGAGTCTAGGGTCAGGACTGGGTTACCTGGAGTGAGGCAAAGCAGGAGCAAGACTGGGGTGGCGTGGGGCTGGGTCCAAGGTGGGAGCAGGTCTGGGAACAATCAGACACAGGAGCTATCATGAGACCATTTGAGCAGCTGCTGCACTGCTGCTGCTGCTCCTAGGCTTGATTGTTCCCAGCCAGTCGCTGACTTTTCCAACCAGTCAGGTGGTGTAGCCCATACAGCAGCTTACTACAGGCCAGCTGCACTTGCTAGGATGCCTGGTGACTTGCTTTGCTCCAGACCCTAACTCCTGACACTTCTCTGCATTGTCACGGTCTACCACGATGTCACTAGAAGCTTGCTTGAATAGTAAAATCTCTCAGAATATGGACAAATCATATGTACAGTCATTTGCAAGAAAATTATCCATCCTGAGCTTAGCTTTTTCCTTAAAGAAGGAAGGTGACTATTGTGTAGACAAGAGTAAGCAAGAGGGCACTCTGGGAAGATCTGTGTATATTTTCCCCTAGAGGTCTATGTTTATTTCCCAAAGTGAAGTGTGAAAAATATAACACAGCAAACTGCCTATATGTAACCCTTCTGCCAGGACGAGTTGACAGCAGCAAGGGCCAGGTTCAGTACATAGGGGTTCCCTTCTCAACAATGCAATGCAAAACCAGCTCGAGCCCCCACCCAGTAACCTGGGAAAATCTTATACACACCCCTGGGCGCCTCAAAGAGGCAATACTTCCCCTCTCGCAAGCACAGAGCCTCAGTGTAACAGAAATCTTTAATAGCAGCAGCCTTAAATTGGGAAAACACTGCAACTAGGATCCATAAACCAAACTGTGAGCAAGACCCACCCCAGCCAATTGGGCCATGCCCTGTCCCTTGGGTTCTTGAGTCCAGCAACCCAAAAGTCACCCAAAGTGCCCAAAAGTCCAAGAACCCAAAAGTCCAGTCCCAGAGTTCAAAAGTTCATCTGCAGGGTGCTACACGCCACCCGCCTGGGCAGCAATGGGAAAGGGGGGGGTAAGGGGCACCTTACGTGGCGTGAAGATGATTGCCTCACCCCTCCGTGGGGCTTCGCTCTGCTCCACCAGCCGTCTCACAGGCCGCTCTGCTCTGCCAGCTGTCCCGCAAGCCGCTACAGCTGTCCCCACGAACTGCTCCGCCCCACCAACAGCACCGCTCCACCAGCCATCCTGCAAGCCGCTCCGACTGCCCCCACGAACTGCTCCGCTCTGCCAGCAGCGCCGCTCCAACTGCCCCCACGAACTGCTCCGCTCTGCCAGCAGCGCCGCTCCAACTGCCCCCACGAACTGCTCCGCTCTGCCAGCAGCGCCGCTCCGACTGCCCCCACGAACTGCTCCGCCCCACCAACAGCACCGCTCCACCAGCCATCCTGCAAGCCGCTCCGACTGCCCCCACGAACTGCTCCGCTCTGCCAGCAGCACCGCTCCGACTGTCCTCACGAACTGCTCTGCTTTGCCAGCAGCGCCACACCATCAGCTGTCTTGCCAACTGCTCCACCAGCCACTCAGCAATTTATCTTCAGGCTCCCCCACTACTTAACACAGTGCTCACTGATTTCAGCTCAGTGATTTCCACTCATAAGACTTTTAGCTCTTTAGTGATTTCAGCTTGTAGTTTAGGGGAGCCCTAGTGCTCATTTGCACTATTAGCCCACAGTAATTTCAATTCAGCAGCCTGAAACCAGAGTCTCAAGGAACTCAACATTAGCTCTGATATTCCACAGTGGAGAGAGGAGGAGATGCTGCAATTGGTGTCTCAGCCCCTCACAAGGGGCCTACACCACCAGGTATTAATACCTGTCCCCAGCCTCTCTCAATTCACTGGGCTTTGGAACCCATGTCCCTTGGCTGGCGAGTGCTATTTAGCTAATGGCAAGTTCCCCTTTATCATGACAAAAGGCCAAGTACAGTTCCACTGTCCATGATTTACATAAGCAGTATAACAACAGTTTATTCTTCCTGCCCCAATAACAGAAATTCCTGCCCCAATACAGAAAACTGGGGATTCTACAGCAGCCCAAAATGCCCATTTGGGCCACTATGGTTCGTACCAGGCAGGGTGGGTGTGCCTATCCAAATTGGATCAGCCCCTGGAGTACTTTGCCACGACTCGCCACCAGATGTCAGGGTGGAGCTCATCCTGACTCTGCTTACATATAAAACAACACATAATCCCAAAGACCAGGAACTCCTCAAAACTATTCAGTGGGTTTAGGAGTGGAGCAATAGCTACTCTATCAAAGAGTGTTCATCATGAAACTTTAAGTGGGTATTCACCCACGAAAGCTTATGCTCCAATACGTCTGTTAGTCTATAAGGTGCCACAGGACTCTGTCGCTTCTACAGATCCAGACTAACATGGCTACCCCTCTGATACATTAAACTTTATGAAACTGTTCTACCTACTCAGTACTTTTCTTCAACAAAGTGGCTGTTCCTTTGTCGATGATGATCTCTGATCCCAAAAATGTGTCTCTAGACTAGCAAAACCCATTCCTCATTTACTGTATTCTTCCCAATTTCAGATACAGGGAACGTTACTCAGGTGAAAATGGCAGTGATTCATTCCTTTCCTGAACTGTTCATAAAACCTCCTGCATACAAGGTCAGAGAATGGAAGTAACAGACATAAACAGTGTTCACTGTCCGGTAACTGCAGTGCACAAGGTAGGATGAGGAGTCTGCTTTTCTTTTTGTGTGTTAACAAAATGGTTATACAACCCCAGAGACCTCTAATTCTCACTATGCACAAATTTATGACTTGCTACAGTCTGTAGTTTTTATGCTAGAGGGATCAGAAAAATCACAAAATACAAAATGTGAGTTTCTTTTTAAGGTCAGTTTTTAACTGATTAGAGCACACAAACTAAGATTTACTTAAATCCTAAGAAAATCCAAACTTTACTCAGAAATTATGTGCTGAAAAAATTGGACAGACCCTGTAATTCATACAAAAACCAGAGGTTGAATCCCCATTTTAAATGCAAAATAAGACCCAACCTTAGCTAGGGATCTGCAATGGCTCTGTTGTAATTCTAAAGCCTCACAAGTCCACCTGCCATATACATGTTTTCTTGGCAACTAAATGACATAGAGTTCCTGTAACATTCCTTTCCAGAAGGACAGTTGGAGTTTTAAGGATCCAGGACTGATTATACTGCTTGTCCTGTATCAGATCCTATTTTAACAATAAAAATCCGTTAAGGAATACTTTGATGTCATTGGGTTGCCAATCATGGCTAGTGCAACTCCTTGTATCTAGGTCTAGGAACGTAGCTCTTGGTACATCAGGTACCCCTTTGCTGTTTGTTGCTCACTCTGCGATACCTCCAGGGCTCCAGGGCCAAGTTATTGTGAACTGCATGGGCCAGTTCACCAAGCCACTTACAAAGACAAAAGCTATGCATTCGGAGTGCATTTAGTCAAAGACAAACAACCTTCTCAGCTGCAGTGTGGCAGCCATGATAGGCCTAGTGAGAAAGGTGGAAAAACTTGATGGAGGATTTGATGACAGGGGACTTTTGAAAGGAGATCCAGTACAAATCAACTTAAGAGACAATGCTGAACCATTCAGTGTACAAACACACTTACAAAAGAGAGACCTTGGAAGAAACTAGCTGCAGATTTACATGAATTCAGAGGACATCATTACGTAGTTGTAGAGGACTATTTATCCAGGTATATAGCAATAAAGTACTTGAAAGACGTAACATGTTGCAGTGCTACTGTGAAACTGAAGTGCACTTTTGCTCACTTTGGTATCCCAGAACAACTAGTGATGGAAAACAGATCACAATTCACTGCAGCAGAATTTAAGTCATTCCGAATGAAATGACATTACCCACAAGTGAATGAAGAGGCTGAGAGAGCTGTACAGACTGCCAAGAAAATCATACAGCAGAAGATCCATTCTTTGCTCTTCTGAGTTACAGATCAGCACCAATAGTGGCTACTAGATATAGTCCAGCACAACTCCTGATTGGAAGACAACTCAGAGGTTCTTTTCCAAGGTTGGAACAGTAGTTATGGGCAAAGTGGCCAGACAGAACGAGAGTAGCCAAATTGGATAAAAAGGCTAATAGATCTTATGAACACTTTTACAACAGACATCACTCAGAGAACTGCTGAGTCTAGAACCTAGTGACAGTGTTCATGTTAAATTGGATGGAGAAAAAGGATGGACCAAGCCAGCAGTTGTGAAGAGAAAATTCAGTGCTCAGATCATGTGATCAAGACTGACAGTGGAGAGATCAACAGAAACCCTCATTGTCTACAGTTTGTTCCCCAAAAAGAACAATCAACAGAGCAAACTCTACAGATGGTGGATGCTGAACAAGAAGGCAACCACTCAGGGATTCCAAACCAATTGCAACCAGACACTGCAACTATTGGACAGCCAGATGATCAAGTTGTTACATGTTTGGGACACGTAATTAGAAAACCAGCATGATTCAGAGATATTTAATAGACTGACCTGTACTGAACTTCAAAGACAGCATGATAGTAAAATCTTGTAAATGGTAAGAATGTAGAAAGAACTTAAAGGGGGAAGATGGAATATTAAACTGTAGTATACGTTCAGCCATTAGGTGGCGCTGTGTGTAAAAGACCTTATTTAAACTAACCTCAGCCATACGTGGCAGCTCATTAATCGATCTTATGATGAACACATCTGGTGTATAAGCAAGCTCTGTAGCCAATCCATATCAGATATAGAAAAACACGACACCAGGGAATTATTTTAGACTCCTTTCTTTTCTTTTTTCTTTCCACGGTGAAACAGACTTATCTGGATTGTCTACACCTTCCACAACTATGATTTTTAAATACCTAGCATTTATATTCTCTTATTCTGCCCTATGTCTGTCAGGTAATGTAACAATGCCTTTCTAATACTATCCCATTTCCCTGATATTGTTAGTAAACATTAATGTAACATTTGTTATCTTAAGCCATTTTAATTCCTCAAAAAGCTTTTCCCTTTCTTATCCCATAAATGGTAATAAATTGTTTCTTCTGCCTTAGAGCATGCACATAGTACATCTTTGAGTTTTTTTTATTTGAAAAAAAGTTTCATTTAAGTCACAATGTTAGTTAGTATTCTAAACAAATTCACTTCATTTTCCCTATCCAGGCCCTGAAGAATGTCATTATCCTCAACTCTAGGGCACAATGCAAAAAATGTTCTTCCTCATTTTTCATTGATCCAGTTTTTTTGCCATTCTTTAAATTTTTTCAGTACTAAACTTTTGAATTCCTGTTTACTCAAGTGTCTATCCTTCCATTTCTTGTCTATCCTTCTATTTCTTACAGTGCTTGTAGCTGCTTTGTCTGCCATTTCATTCCCCATATGCACTGGGATCCAAGCTAATGCTACATGTATCCCCATCTGAACTAACTGATATTAGAAATATAATTTCATTGATTAAATCTCTTCTATATATGGACACACCCTTTTCTTATTGCCATAAGGCCTGATATTGAGTCCAAAAAAATGACCACTGCTGCTGGATGTACGTTCCAGATCTAGTTTAACACTAGCATTAATTGCTACTAGTTTGTTTGTCATGACAGCTACAAAATCAGATATTCTTTTAGCTGCACTAATTCCCAATTTTGATGTACAATGTTCCATCCCTACTCTTCTTGTTTGGACCTATCTATATACATAGGCGCCGACTCCGTGGGTGCTCTGGGGCTGGAGCACCCACGGGGAAAAATTGGTGGGTGCTCAGCACCCACCGCCAGCTCCCTGCCAGCCCCGCACCCGTTACCGGAGCACTTACCTTTGCCCCTGACGCCAGCCGACGTTGCGGGGCTCCACCCCCGACTGTTACAGCTCCTATGTCTGTATATATTTGACACAAACGACTCTACTTTTCATCTATATACTAGTACACTTCATTTTTTATACCCATAGTATCCTTTTTACCCTTAAGTTTATAGAATAAATCCAAATCCACATTTGGACATGTGGCTTTCCATCCCATGACCCAAAGTTTTGACTTTGAGTTTTAACTTGTCTTTTAACTCCCGCATCCATGTTTTAACTCGAACAGCATGTGGAGTTCTAATATCGTGTGCTTTAGTCTGCGTATTGAATTTGCAACAAGCCTCATAAAATTGTTTGGTACTTTCATCATTGCAATTCCCATTAAGTTTGGCCCATAAAATTGGCCCAGAAAGTTTGGCCCAGTACTTTAATTTGTAGTGTAACTGGCATTTCGCTAGCAGCTATCTGTATTGCGCATATAGGTGTTGTAATAAATGCACCACATGCGACGCATAGTGCCTGTGCTTGTATTAAATCTAATGTTTTTAATTCTGATTTTGATGCTGACCCTAGAGCTTGGCAGCTATAGTCGATACCTGGTCTGATTAAAGCTTTGAATACCTTCAGCAGTATCTTCTCATCTGCCCCCACAATTAGTCCCCCGCA
Organism: Macrochelys suwanniensis; assembly: GCA_033296515.1. Classification (NCBI taxonomy): domain Eukaryota; kingdom Metazoa; phylum Chordata; order Testudines; family Chelydridae; genus Macrochelys; species Macrochelys suwanniensis. Next base: position 85,050,302 of record CM065779.1, read on the forward strand.
ACACTTTTAAACAGGTGATTCTTCCCTTGCATTTATTTTTAACATAGTCTATATTATCTTTCCAAAATAATTTAGCATCAAATATTGTCCCTAGGAATTAAAACCTTTAATCTATATCTAGTTGTTCTCCATACAGATACCGTTTATATTCCTTTTTTGTAAAGATCAGTCTTTTGGTTCTAGCAATGGAGACCTTAAAACCCAAGCATTTCCCCAGTCTGAAATCTCTTGTAATGCTTTGTGTCCCTCCTTGTTCCCATATAATATTATACAATCCCAAAGCAACCCTCAAACTGATTTCAGTAAGATATCTAAACATTACATTGCGTGCATTATCTTTACCCAGGGATGTATTTTTGCTTATATTAATAGCTTTCTCAAGTTCCTGCATATCAAACCTTTAATTCAGTATAGTATCTTCAAGTTTTTCCCCAACTACAGAATAGCTCATTCCTCTATTTGATGAATTGCCTTTTAATGTGGTGAAGCTGCACTTTGATTTTCATCATTACTCACCCTTTGGAAAATTTCTGTGAAAAGTTCTGCTTCCTCATTATCAGAACTTTTAACTATTTTGGCAGGCCCAACAAGACTGGGATGTCACTACTCTTATTCTAAATTCCATGAATTTTTCTAATTTGCTTATATATTTCTGATGTTTTGGTATCTTTATTTAACCCCTTCCAACTCGCTTTGATTTTTTTTTAAATAATTCTTCATGCTTTTGCATTACCTCTTTTATACTTCATTAGTTCTTCACTATTCATTGTTTTTTTCCACTCTCTTATAGGCTTCGGTCCTTTCTCCAACTGCCATTTTACACTCGTCATTCCGCCGCAGAAGTGAGTTTTGGGGTACTTCAATATCTTAGGTCTGGTTACAGTAGCTGCCGCTATTATCCCTTTTATTACATTGTCATTGAAATTCTCTGTCATCACTCACATAGTGATCATTCACAAATTTAGTACATTTATATGTAAATATCTCCCAGTTAGCTTTCATAAAATTCCAGGTGAGTAACTTTACATTACCTTCAAACTTACCTTGAACTAGAAAAGTAATAAGGATAGGGAAATGATCACTCCCCATTCCTTCTTCCTTATGTATTTCCCAGTTACATATGCTTGCAATTCCAGGTCTAAACAAGAAAACCTACCATCTGCTACATTAAATCTAGCTGAGGTGCCATCATTTAAAACCACAAGATTTGTTTTTTGTCTATGAACCTTTCTAGGCAGGTACCATTACTATCCGTTGCCCTGCTTCTGCACAACTTATTATGACTGTTTAGGTCACTGCATGTAATGTATGGTCTATTTGTGTTCTTCGCTATTTCTTGTTATTCTGAGCTTTCTAATTTCCCGCAAGGGCTGTACGTATTATAAATCCTTAAAGAAATATTTCTCTTCTGCATTGGGATCTCAACAACATTATATTTAAGACTTCTTTGTTTTCTAATTCTATATAGTTTAGGGCTTGTCCACACTTAAAACACTGCTGCAGCCACGCCACTGTAGTGCTTCAGTGTAGACAATACGTATGCTGAGGGGAAGGATTCTCCCATTGCCATAGCTAATCCACCTTCCCAAGAGACAGTAGCTAGGTTGACAGAATTCTTCAGTTGACCTAGCGCTGTCTACACTGGGGGTTGGGTCGGTATAGCTATGTCTCTCTGGCACGTGGATTTTTCACACCCCTGAGAGATGTAGTTCTACCAATGTATAATTCTAATGTAGACCACGCCTTAATCTTTCCTATATGAAAGTACAAACACCTCTTCCTCTACCTACTTTTTGGTCTTGCCTAAAGGCAATATACCCTGGAATTTTAAAAGCAAGCTTTTCAACTGACTATTTTTCCTGGATACATATGATATCTGATTTAGTTCTCATTCCCAGTATATTTTCTCTTAGTTCTTGAGCATGTGCTATCAAACTGTGACCATTCCAACAAAAGATTGTAGTTTCCACACTAGTCCTATTTCACCATTATCCTCATTCAAGGTTGCACAAATACAATTCATTGATAGCTTGCAAACATAGAAGTATTTTCCATTGTCCTTGCTATAATTTTAATTTTTTATATTTTTTTGTCTAGTTTGATGTGCAATTTATCACGTCTATCATAAATGCAATAAACCTCTTTTTTCATGACTAATATATCCTCTCCTGATTTTCTCTTCCTTTTCTGCCTGAGGTTTTGAGATTCTCCTTATAGCTTCTGCATAAAATGATATTTTTTGGTCTTTTGTATCATTTTAGCTGGTCTAGCTGCAGTACACCTTCTATATGCTGGACTCCGACTCCCACCTCAGTTAGTACATGTGCCCTCCATCCGTTCTATACAATATTGATAGGACTGCTCACCCCCCACATTTTCTGCATCTCATTTTCCCATTACAAACATTTGTTACATGTCCATACAATTGGCACTTATCCCTTCTTATGTCAGGAATATATGACTTGGTTCTAAATATCTGATACTTTAGTATTCATTTTTCCGGTACAGTCCCTCCTTAAATATAATCATGACCGAAGTTGACGGCTTGTTTTATCCTCCTCTTTTATTAATTAGCCGCTGACTTACTAACACTCTATCTTCTATGCTTTGTTATCTCATCATTGGTCAGGCCCAATGGTACCCCATATATTACCCCTTTGTTTCGGTGAAATACTTTTGTAGCTGTCAACTTATTTTAACTTTCTCTCAAGTTTTAGTTTTTAGCAGTTTATCAGCCTGCTCTTTGTTTTTACTTTTTACTAAAAGATCCTCATCTCGCAACCTCCTGGCTATTATGATATCCTCTACGCTATTTTTAATTCAGTCAGTTACTTTCACAGGGTTAACATCACCTACTCTTATTTCTTTGGCTAGGAATCTTACAATTATAACAACTTGGTTTATTTCTTTCCTCAGCTTGGCTTTTTTTTTGGTTGCTAAAATCATTATCATATTCTGCTTCTGTTCTTTTCTCCCTCCCCCCCTTTGTATTCTCTCTCTCTCTCTAATAGACATTTCTTTAGTTTCCAGATTATTTGGGGTCATAAAATTCTCCATCTCCCTCAATCCTCCCCTGCAACACTTTTTTTTTTGCTGTCATGACGACTGCTGCTGCTGCTGCTCCTCCAGCCAGTCCCCCAGCCCTCCCTCCACCAGGCCTTCCAGCCCAGAGCCCAGTGAGCTCCTAGCCCCTTTCGGCTCTCAGCTTCTTGTCTTTATAGCGCTGGGCCAGCTGTTCCCCAGTTGGGCTTCACTCTCAGTTAACCCTGGTCCTTTTTCTCTCAGTTGATGCTAGGTGATCTAACTGGCTTCTCAGGCCCTCATTAACACTATCTGAGCTGATATGGGGAGTATACCCCATCACATTTGAGGAGGCAAAAAAGTAAGATGCATATTACCACACAGAATTATAGAACTGTGGGGCTGGAAGGGACCTTGAGAGGTCAGCTAGTCCAGCCCCCTGTGCTGAGGCAGGACCAGGTATATATAGGACATCCCTGACAGGTGTTTGCCCAACCAGTTTTAAAAAAACTTCTAGTGATAGAACTTCTTCTTCCTTGGAAGCCTGTTCCAAAGCTTAACTATCTTTAATAGTTAGATTTTTCCTAATATCTAACCTAAATCTCCCTTGTTGAAGATTAAGCCCATTACTTCTTGTCCTACCATCAGTGGACATGGAGAACAATCAATCACTGACCTCTTTGTAACAGCCTTTTAACATATCTGAAGACTGTTTTCAGGTTCCTCCTCAGTCTTCTTTACTCAGGTTAAAAAAACTGGGCATGTTTAGTCTTATCCTCATAGTTCAGGTTCTCTAGACCTTTTATCATTTTTATATTTCTCCTCTAGACTCCCTCCAATTTGTCCATATCTTTCCTAAAGTGCAGTGCTCAGAACTGGGCACATTAGTCTAGCTGAGGCCTCACCAGTGCCAAGTAGAGCAGGATAATTACCTTCTGTGTCATATATATGAAACGTCTGTTAATACAGCCCAGAATGATATTAGCCTTTCACAACTGCATCATATTGTTGACTCATATTAAATTTGTAATCCACTATCCCGCCCCCGATCCATTTAAGTAGTACTACCTCCTAGCCAGTTATTCCCCATTTGTAGCTGTGCATTTGATTTTTCCTTCCTAAATGTAGTACTTTGCACTTACCTTTACTGAATTTTATCTTGTCATATTTAGACCAATTCTCCAATTTCTCAAGGTCATTTTGAATTCTAATCCTGCCCTGCAAGGTGTTTGTAACCTCTCCCATCTTGGTGTAGTCTGAAAATTTTATAAGCACACTCTCCACTCCTTTTATCCAAGTCATTAATAAACATATTGAACAGTACCAGACCAGAGACAGTTCCCTGTGGGACCCCACTTTGTCTTCCCAGTTTGACAGCAAACCACTGAAAATTATACTCGGAGTATGGTTTTCCAACCAGTCATTCACCTACCTTATACTTTCATGTAGACCACATTTCCTTAGTTTGCTTATGACAATGTTATTTGGGACTGTGTCAAACACCTTACTAAAATCAAGATATATAATTTCTACTGCTCCCCCTACCTTCCATCAACTAGGCCAGTAATCCTGTCAAAGAAGGAAATTAGACTGGTTTGGCATGATCTGTTCTTGGCAATTCCATGCTGGCCGTTGCTTATAACTCTATTATCCTCTAGATGTTTAAAACCTGATTGTTTAATCATTTATTCCAATATCTTTCCAAAGATCGAAGTTAGGCCAACTGGTCTATAAATCACTGGGTCTTCTTTGTTCCCCTTTGTAAAGATAGGTACTATGTTTGCCCTTCTCCAGTTCTCTGGGACCTCACCTGTCATCCATGGGTTCTTGAAGACAATCGCTAACAGTTCTGAGATTGCTTCAGCTAGTCCCTTAAGTCTCCTATGATGAATTTCATCAGGTCCTGCTGACTTGAATACATCTAACTTATCTACATGTACTTTCACCTGTTTTTTCCCTATTCTGTCTTGTGTTCCTTCCCCCTCATTGTTAATATTAAGTGTGTTAAGCATCTGGTCACCATTAACCTTTTCAGTGAAGACTGAAGCAAAATAGGCATTAAACACCTCAGCCTTCTTGATGTAATCTCCTTCCCTACTACGTAGAAGACTTACCACTTTCCAGTTTCTTTCTCTTGCTCTTAATGTATTTATAGAAAGTCTTCTTATTCCCTTTTATGTCCCATGCTATGTGTAACTCATTTTGTCCCTTAGCCTTTCTGAGTTTGTCACTACATGCTTGTGCTAGTCTTTTGTATATGTCCTTAGCAGTTTGTCCATGTTTCCACTTTCTATAGGATTCTTCTTTGATTTTCAGGTTATTAAAGAGTTCCTAATGGAGCTGTATTGACCTTTTAGTATTCTGCCTATCTTACCTCTGCATCAGGATAGTTGTTGTAGCTTTAATATTGTCTCACCTAATATTGTCATCACCTAAGACTGTTTGTATATTTACTCCTGGAGTGATAATGCAACTTAAAACCAGGCGATCTCTCTTATCAGGCACCTGTACTGTTTGTTTTATAATTTGCAAAGTGAATTAAAACTCAAAGGAAACAATGCAGCAGTTCTTACTAGGAGTGAGGTTTTCCCCAGCACAAATTCTACTGCTATCAGAACAGGTAAGACTAAGGGAAAAGATGAGGAAGAATAGATGTTGGCTACATTGTTTTACCTGCATTTTCTGCTAGCATAACTGAAACCTTGCTGACAGAAAGTGAAGATCTAGATTACTGGAAGGATGGAATGACTCAAAGTGCAGGAAGCCCTTTGCACATAGAATCTGGGAAACAAAAGGAAGTAGTCCACATACATTTCAGAGATCAGAATATGTACATTGCATATGCAACAGAGTACATTCCTGGAAAACACGTCTCTTGAAGCATGTGACACTTGACAGTAACAGCCACAATGACACCTGAAGCATGAACAACAGCATCAAAAATGCTAAGATGAGCATATATGTATGGTATGAACATTTTGGGCAATGTCCTTTTCTGGCGTAAATTGATGTTGCTCATTTGACTTAAATGGAGCAACACCAGTTCAGGTTCTGGCTTTTGTCATCAACCCAGGATAAAGCAGTACAGTCAAGGGCAGCTGTCTAGATCTTCTTTTGTATTAAGAATAACTAGGAGAAAGTTTGTGTTGCACTAGGGAACTTGTTTTAGAGTACTGAAATTTCAGCTGTGGATGAAATTTGTTGCAGTGCAGGGGTCCTAAGTAAGGCTCTCTGTACTACTTAATTACTTAATGGGAAGCATAATGAGAAATACTAAAAAACTGAACTCTGTGAAACAAGACTTTTCTAGACAGTCAGCAAATTATCATTGGCCTGAACTGCAAAACCATTCCAGGAATGACTGGTTTGGTAAACTCAGAAACGTAAAACAATGCAAGGGCAGTGAGTAAGTCAAATATCTTGCCTATTTGATCTAGAATATCAATATTCTTAGATATGCCATCCCCCAAACAGCAATTCGAGTATCATTTTAATACAGTACTCATCATCTTCTGTCTGTTACTGATATGTACAGGTACAGGGAGAAAAGGAGTGTAAGGGAAGAAAGAAGAATCCCTCAGTATTTTTAGGGTGATTCTTTCTGTCCTAGAGAAATAGTATCAGAAAAGTAATATCTCCTTCTTCAAAATAATGGACCAAATCTTTGTCTCCAAAGAGTCTGCTTTGCACCATTGCAGCTGTGCAAAGCAGTCAAGCTGACTTAAGTAGCACACGGAAATCCCCATTGGTATAGAACAGGCATAGTCAGCTCTATCCTATACCCTCTCTTAAGCTCATGGGATAAGACATACAGTATAATGGTCCTGTGGCTGGAGCGAGGCTGTGGTTTGGTGATCCTCGGCTGCTAGGCTGACACCTCAGCGGCCGTTGTAGCTTGGCACAAATTAGAACAACCCTGAGGCTGCTCTAAGTTTCATCAGGGGCTGAACTGGCCCTCACGTAGCCCAAAGATCAAGGAAGTATAAAGATTGCTTAGAATCACCTTGTTGGGTCCTGCACCAATAAGCTGGCCGGACCCAAGGAATTAACTAAGGAAGAAAGGAGAGCAGTAGAACAGAGACCCTGGACTTCAGAAAAGCAGACTTTGACTCCCTCAGGATGGGCAAGGTCCCCTGGGAGAATAACATGACGGCGTCGACGAAAGCTGGCTGTATTTTAAAGAATCCTTATTGAGGTTGCAGGAACAAACCATCCCGTTGTGTAGGAAGAAAAGCAAATATGGCAGGCGACCAGCTTGGCTTAACAGTGAAATCTTTGCTCGTCTTAAACACAAAAATGCAGCTTACAGGAAGTGGAAGATTGGACTAATGACCAGGGAGGAGTATAAAAGTATTGCTCAGGCATGCAGGAGTGAAATTAGGAAGGCCAAATCACACTTGGAGTTGCAGCTAGCTGGAGATGTTAGGAGTAACAAGAAGGGTTTCTTCAGGTATGTTAGCAACAAGAAGAAAGTCAAGGAAAGTGTGGGCCCCTTGCTGAATGAGGGAGGGAACCTAGTGACAGAGGATGTGGAGAAAGCTAGTGTACTCAATGCTTTTTTTGCCTCTGTCTTCACAGACAAGGTCAGCTCCCAGACAGCTGCACTCCACAGCACGGTATGGGGAGGAGGTGACCAGCCCTCTGTGGAGAAAGAAATAGTTCGGGACTATTTAGAAAAGCTGGATGAGCACAAGTCCATGGGGCCAGATGCACTGCATCCGAGGGTGCTAAAGGAGTTGGCCGATGAGATTGCAGAGCCATTGGCCATTATCTTTGAAAAATCATGGCAATCGGGGGAGGTCCCGGATGACTGGAAAAAAGCTAATGTAGTGCCAATCTTTAAAAAAGGGAAGAAGGAAGATCCGGGGAACTACAGGCCAGTCAGTCTCACCTCAGTCCCTGGAAAAATCATGGAACAGGTCTTCAAGGAATCAATTCTGAACCACTTAAAGGAGGGGAAAGTGATCAGGAACAGTCAGCATGGATTCACCAAGGGCAAGTCATGCCTGACTAACCTAATTGCCTTCTATGATGAGATAACCAGCTCTGTGTATGAGGGGAAAGCAGTGGATGTGCTATTTCTTGACTTTAGCAAAGGTTTTGATACAGTCTCCCACAGTATTCTTGCCAGCAAGTTAAAGAAGTATGGGCTGGATGAATGGACCGTAGGGTAGATAGAAAACTGGCTAGATGGTCGGGCTCAATGGGTAGTGATCAATGGTTCCATGTCTAGTTGGCAGCCGGTATCAAGTGGAGTGCCCCAAGGGTTGGTGCTGGGGCCGGTTTTGTTCAATATCTTCATTAACGATCTGGAGGATGGTGTGGACTGCACCCTTAGCAAGTTTGCAGATGACACTAAACTGGGAGGAGTGGTTGATACGCTGGTGGGTAGGGATAGGATACAGAGGGACCTGGACAAATTAGAGGATTGGGCCAAAAGAAATCTGATGAGGTTCAACAAGGACAAGTGCAGAGTCCTGCACTTAGGACGGAAGAATCCCATGTACTGCTACAAACTAGGGACCGAATGGCTGGGCAGCAGTTCTGCAGAAAGGGACCTGGGGGTTACGGTGGACGAAAAGCTGAATATGAGTCAACAGTGTGCCCTTGTTGCCAAGAAGGCTAATGGCATTTTGGGTTGTATAAGTAGGGGCATTTCCAGCAGATCGAGGGATGTGATTGTTCCCCTCTATTCTGCACTGGTGAGGCCTCATTTGGAGTACTGTGTCCAGTTTTGGGCCCCACACTACAAGAAGGATGTGGATAAATTGGAAAGAGTCCAGCGGAGGCAACAAAAATGATTAGGGGACTGGAGCACATGACTTATGAGGAGAGGCTGAGGGAACTGGGATTGTTTAGCCTGCAGAAGAGAAGAGTGAGGGGGGATTTGATAGCTGCTTTCAACTACCTGAAAGGGGGTTCCAAAGAGGATGGATCTAGACTGTTCTCAGTGGTAGAAGATGACAGAACAAGGAGTAATGGTCTCAAGTTGCAGAGGGGGAGGTTTAGGTTGGATATTAGGAAAAACTTTTTCACTAGTAGGGTGGTGAAGCACTGGAATGAGTTACCTAGGGAGGTGGTGGAATCTCCTTCCTTAGAGGTTTTTAAGGTCAGGCTTGACAAAGCCCTGGCTGGGATGATTTAGTTGGGTTTGGTCCTGCTTTGAGCAGGGGGTTGGACTAGATGACCTCCTGAGGTCCCTTCCAACCCTGAGATTCTATGATTCTATGAACTATGAAAGCAAATGATAGATCCTTATGAAAAGCTATTACCTTATTGCAAAAGAAATAACAACTTTGATATTTGAACACTCACTGTCATTCATCGTTATTGACCCTTAACATTTCACTTTAATTTTAATTTGCACATCATAAATTTGTAAAAGTAAATTTTTCTTTACAAATGTTTTGTTTGCCTCCTAATTTAAAATCAACCAAATATTGTGAGTGAATGTGAAATGCACATATATTTGTTAAAAAATAAAAAAATCAAATTTTGTTTTGAATGCTGTACTGCCATCTAATGAAATAACTATAAATTACGTGAAAACATTTATCTCCCAGGATTGCACTCTTGTTGTTTTGGACACACGTGGTGCAATATGTCATAAAACTACCATATATTCAGGAAATCTGTAATTGTGGAAAAAGACTTAAGGGTTTATTCACAACTGAAAGTCTGAGTGTAACACTCACTCATCCTAACTGGAGTTATGTGCATACAACAGTGAAGAACTTATCCCTTTGCTAAAGTTTGCATATAATGAAATGTCTAATTAAATAAATACAATGAATAAAGTTTCCTGAAGAAATAAACAATATAATAAAGTAAACACAGTCCTATCTCACAGTTCATAGTAGATTTATTTTTGACACCAGCAGGATCTAAGTGCCAAATGCATAGCCCTGCATGCTGTTTAACGTTGCCACAATGATCCAGGAAAGTTGTTGATCTAAAATGATTTCACAGAGACATTAAAGAAGCTTGTGTGGTTAAAGGCACAGGACTAGGAGGCCAGCCACTTGGGTTCTACTTCTAGGAATGCAACAGAATTCCTATGTGAACTGCAAGTTACTAAGGGACAATCCTTCCTCACAGCTGTCAGCGTGAAGATCTTCAGACTGTGCTGCTCTGCTATGTGGAGCTGAGACAGGGTGAGGAGAGACCCCTGGAATACATCTCTGTGGGGGCTCCTAGCACTTTGTGTGTGTTGGTTTTTTGCAGGAGAGTTGGAGGCAGGCTGGAATCCATCTCCCTTTGGTTGTCTCCTGTACAGGAGATGCTCTGGATGATGTTGACCCACCTAAGTGGTTCCTATACCAGCTCCTGGCTGGTTGGGTGTCTGGGAAAGGGATATGGCTGAGGTTCATCACTGGGTGGGAAGTAAAATTGTCTTAGGACTCCATTTATGTCCCTTCTCCTCAGCTGCACAAGGCACAACTGAACCCCTGACCCAAGATATTTTTGCATTATAGTATAAGCAATTCCATATATGATATTTTCTGAGGTTTAAATCTTGTCATTAAAAATACACTTAGTGATGAAATCAGTCATAGTTTAATTTGTTGCATTTCAAATCATATACACTGAAAGGCAGTCCTCAGTCAAAAAGTGCAAAAAGAATGATAAACCTAGTATCATTCTGCTCCCAGCTACACGTGTGCAAATCACCATTATTAAGTAAAAATAAATAATAATAACCACTCAGTGCTTCGAATATAAAGAACTTTCCTGCTATAGATCTTAAAGTACTTTCCGAAGATGAGTAAATATAATTATTCCCTTATTTCATGAATTTACTCTGGTGTAATTTAGAGCAGAATTTGGCCCTTAATGTTTATTTTACAATCCTACTTGAAACCATACTGGCACGATCTACTGCTATTTTGTTTTGTCTTAGTAATAAAGAATGTAACTGTTGCCAGTATTGTTGGGATCATAATATGTCACTGAAACTTTACATAAACAAGGGAGGAAAGGGTGTCTACTATTTACTGACACTAATAAGTGTTATAGTCTTGCCAATCAACAAGTACTGGTTCTGACTTTTTAGTAACTGAGAGCATTCTGTTGACTTTATGGAACACCAGTGTCTCCACACAGAAGGAGATCAAAGAGATGCATTATGTTTCAATACATAACTTTATGGGACAGATGGAATTCACCCAGAGAGACCCATGACACTTAGGGCCAGATTATCAAAAGTATCAGACTCTAAAACCTATTAGCACATTCAAACCTTTATCCCAACACTGTCAGCACTTTTTAGCTCCATTTAAAGAGGCCAATCCCATCAGAATTTTAACTACTGCAAAGGTTCAAATGTAGGTTAGGAGAGTGTTTAAAAGAGGTGGAAAGGCCATAAGACCCTTCTTTTGCCATTTCTTTTTTTCCATGTGGGTAACGTCACAAGTGCCAGGATACCATGTCTTTGAAAAAGGGGGGGAAATGGTCATGTTGGGATGCATGCCAAGCCTTAACAATGTATTTGGAGAAGTGATATTTTTTAAAATCTTGCAGAATCTTTTTACCTGCGAGGGTCACAGAACATGAAAAAAATGGTTTGCTGTGTCATCCCTGAATAATTTTGCACCAGTTTTCAGCAAGAAACCCAAATGCACTCTTGAGGGAGTGTACTCCCCATCTTTCTCACATATTTCTTACAACATTTTCTGTGGTCAAATCCTGCCCACTTTATTCCAGGCCACATTCTGCTTTCTGATATACTGACAGAACCAGGAATAAAGTCATTGGCTTCAAAGGGATGAGTCCTGATATACTCTGGTGTAGATGAGATCAGAATCTGGCCGGAGTTTTTACACAAGCCTTGTATACATGGAAAGTTTTACTAGTTATACTAGTATAGTTAAACTGGAATAATGTCCAACCCCCGCTCCCACGTAGGGGGACACTCATTCTGGTAGAGTAGGTTTCTTTGGTTTAGCTCAAACCCATTCCTAAGTGACATAAATTAAGATGAAATAGCCACTCTTCTACCAGAATAAGAGTGCCTGTAGGATGGTGTGGGGCATGATTATGCAAGTATAACTATATTGGTTGAAATTCATACCTTAGCTTATATTGGTATAACTTACCCATGTAGACAAGCCTTCAGTCCTAATTTAGGCAAACTGCTATTGTATCCAATGACAATTTGCCTGAGTGGACTAGACTAAAGACCTAATAATTTGCCCCTAAGTTTCAGAATTGATTCCATACATGACAATGTCTAAGTCAAGAAATGTGGAAAACATTTTCTCTTTTAAGGACATATTTTCATGCTTGGTGACAATCAGGGCCGGCTCTAGGCACCAGCCTAGGAAGCACATGCTTGGGGCGGCACATTATAAGGGGCGGCATTCAGGCCAATCTTAGGGTGGCACATTCTGCTCTGCCCTTTTTTTTTTTTTTCTTCGGCGGCACTCTGACCCGCTTTTTTTTTTTTTGCCTGGGGAGGCAAAAAAGCCAGAGCCGGCCCTGGTGGCAATATCAGAAATGATAATGATGAACTTCAGCCAAAACTGGGGTAAGGGACTGAGTCTGCCGGCCTTGCACACACACAAGTCCCACTGACTTCAGCATGAATATTGAGCGCATAAGGACTGCAAGATCAGTTCCAATGTGATACATGTTTGGACTCAGCTGGAGCTGAATTATTTTAAGAGGACTGTTAATCAAATCACAACTGCCTCAGAAAGGTAGGGAGAAAAATTAGACCACTGATTTTTTTGGCAACGAACTCTGTGAAGTGGACAGATATACTAAAATGAAAGGTGTGATATAAAAATCTAGGTAAAGAAACCAAATTTAATTCCCTACCTTGCTGAGAGTAATATTGTGGACTCTTTGTAGCTCTGAAGAATTCAAAAGTTATTTCCATAGTAAGAAAAATCCCTCCCAGTAGCAAGTAGCCTCTCATAGTATGAGTATGAAACACAAATGTTTTTGCTACTGTAGGCAAAATGTAGTTTTTCCTTTGTGTCCTGTCTTACGTTTGATTAATCTTTTGTTTGTGTCACTGCCATAGCACAGTCTTTCCTTTTTTAAATAAGAAAATCAATCAGTGGCTAGAAAGAGTTTAAAAAGTTTCATCACTGAGCAGGTGTTGGTTAGCAGACCTTTTGGTTTACTTCTTGGCCACTCATGCAGTGCAGGTGTTGAGCATCAGCATTTCATCCTGTTTGATATCTGGGCTTTTGTGTTTGTCATCTTCAGGAAACCCCCCCTCAGCTTTGTTGTTTGGGCTGAACAGGATAAAACAGAATTTATTTCTGATTGGTCTTAAGGTTGAAAAGACTAGTGCAGCTATAGCTGCCAAGCTAAGAGGTGGAAGTCTTGTTTTAACTTGACCTTGTATACTGGTACAGTTCATTTTTTACAAAATGGTAACAATTAAGAACTGAGTAACAGAAATCTGGCAATTAAAAAAAAAAGAATGTGATGCAATTAGTATTATATATTTACTTCCCTACCCCTACAGCTGTCTTGTGTGAACTCCCCTGAGGGGCCCAATCTGGTGGCCAGCCTCTGAGCATGCTACTGGATAGGGCCCCTTCTCACAACTTAGGTGGCTAAATGCCTATCTTCCCAAGTGTATTAATTGCTCTGGGGCTTAGGCGGGAGACAGGCACCCAGTTGCTTACCATGAGGCAGCAGTGCACATGCTCACCTGGGCATGTAGAGCACTGTGGCAGTGGGCATGCCCAGAGGCAAACACGAAGGCACCAAATGAGTTTAGAAATCTACAGAGTTAGGTGGCAGCCGAGAGGGAGTTTTGTGGATCACAATGGTGCCTAAATATGGGACTTAGGAGCCTGAGTCTCCTTGTGGATCACACCCATAGTGCACACTTTTTTGGGCATTTTTTTATCCTAAAGGAAGTCTCCTAAGGATGCTATTTCTACAGTGAAGGCACCTTTGGGGTAACTGACCTGTTTGCTGTGAAATGCTAAACTGATGTAGGCAACAATTTCAGAACCTCCCTTTTGCTCTTTTCCTTCACTGAATAACTGGAAGGCCTATCATAGTCTGCTAAATTTTCTGTGCGATGGAGAAAAATTGTGATTGAAGTCTGTCTATACATTTACATAGTAAATGGTTTAATCCCATCATACTACTACTTCAATTTTATGCGAAATGAATATGATTTTGAATTGCCACTCTTTGCACCAAAAGAAAGAAAATTTCATTCTCCTATACTGGACACATTGTTGTTCAGGACTAATTTTATGGTAGCACCCAAAGACATCTATCAGGAGAGGATTGTGTTAGGTGATGTATGAACATACGGAAGGAATACATGGTCTTTGGCTCAGATAGTTTGCAATGTTGGGTCCTGATCCTTCAATGGATAGAGCAAGGGTGGATTGTTGTGCCAGCATGAAACTCTACTGAAGGCAATGAGGCTCTGCACAGGTGCAGCAGTTTGCCTGTGTGATTTTAGTTGCAACAGTAGGGCTTATGGCCACAATACTGCAGCTGGCTTTGCACAAGTAGACCAAATGATCTGATGTCAATGAATCTTTGTGTGTATACTGAGGTCAGCCCATGTGGAACTCCTTCCAGGATAACAACCTAAAATAAGTCTAAGACATACATAGGGCTTGTCTACATGGTGCAGTAAAGCACAGTAGAGGGGTGTGTTTTATAGAGTGCTCTAATGTGCTGCGCTGTAGCTGTCCTGTGTAGACCCCTGGTGTAAACTAAAAGGCACCTAGGTACCTTTTAGTTCACACCAACAGGGTCTACACAGGGCATTTAGAATGCAGCATGTTAGAGCACTCCCTAGATCACACCATTTTAATGCACTTTACCATGCTGTGTAGACAGCGCACTTTCTTTCTCTCAGTTATCTCATTTAAATTGTGCTAAACTGATAAATAAAGTTGGCTAAAAGCTGATTTTTTTCTGAGAAAATTTTAATCTGGAAAAAATAATCCACTTTTCATCACAAAATTTGTCCACAAAATTTTCCAAACAGCTCAACCGGTTACACATCTGGACTGTTGGTGGAAAAAGTATTTGACAGCAACCCATGGTATAAATATAGCCACCCAATGGGCTGTTCCAGCAATTGGGACTAGCTGCAGTTCAGAGGTGCCTTTCCCTTGGGAATGGCCCATGTCCCAGAAGCTAGGAGTAGAATGGTTATTCTAGCTTTATAACAACTGAGGATTCCTCTTGTCTAAAGGGGACACCCTATATAGCAAACTCGTCAAGTTGGCTTTCAGGAGTGGCACACGACAGCCAGAACAGGGGTAAGAATCTGGCCTGAAAGATGGAGATGGGGTCAAAGGGCATATGTCCTTTTTGCCCTCAGATTAAGAGTGCCAATTTTTCAAATTGTTAAGCATTAACTATATTTTCCTATATGCCAACAAGAGAGAGAGAATAGTGGCGTATCACTACCAGACATACTGTACTTCATGCAGTTACATTCCCCTTCCTCAACAGTCATGTAATGCATGTGATAAATTGCAGCAAATTTCTGCAACTCTTCCGCAGAACTCCGCCCCCACCTTTTAACCCATTGAGGGCTGTACAAAATGCACACACAGAGGTCACTTCTAAACCTGCTCAATTTGACAACAATGGTCCAAAATATTGTGATACTACTATCCTAAATGCAGGATCAGTAATGGGCCCAAACACTGCTGTATCAATATATTTTTAAAGCATTATTGTAGAATACAGTCACATATTCTTATAAGAGATCACGATAGTTCCCTTGCATGCCACTGTATTGAACTGAAAACAAGGATACACCCCATACACAATGGGGTCCTGATCCATGACTGGATTCCTAGGCAATAAAATAATACAAATAATAAATAATAATATACAAGACTGTATATTCTTAAAGTGATGCAGATACCATTTTGGGACCAAATCCTCAGTTTTGAGAGAGAATTACCTAATGAAGTCAGTGGGTATATGGAACTCTTGGTTGAGATATGTCATAAACCCAAAATACTCAAAAGGGGCCAAACTTGACTTCTGTCTATCTATCCAGTATTTATATTGTGATTATCATCATGGTATCTGAGCACCTTGCTACTTGAGAGCAAATTCTTGCAAAGGCAGTTGGAAGTAGGCCTAAACAATTTTTTTGGAAGGGATAAAGCTCAGAAGCCAAGAAACATGACTAAAAATAACAATTTCCTAAAAATCTAAGCAAGATGGATAGCTTGGCTATGTGAAGAAAGTGTATCACCTTTATAACACCGTTTACCTGTTTAAATCTTATTGGTGCATACTGTAATTGTGTTTATGTTTTCATAACACCACCTGCCAACTTAAATTAAGATGCATTTTATTATCAGGTCAGGGACACTGAAAGGATCTCCCTTTAAAACAGGGAAATTATCTTTGTTATGTCCCTGGTTCCAATCCAGCTGTCACTGGTACTCCATTATTCATTTTGTTAACGTTAACCAGCTGCCAACTTAATGTCTCATTGCTGGAGTCTATTTAGGAATCCTCCCTCTCCCCCAATAATCAGGACAATTTAACACTAGTTCTGAATTAGCACACTGTTTTAATGCTACATGAAATCTGAATAGAAAGTTGTACATGTTTTGCTTTGAATCACTTTCATGTCTGAACATGATTGGCACAGAATTATTTCATTAACTTTTGGTAAAGTGTATTAAAAATATTAACCCATATGCTTATATGCCACACTGTTCACATTGTTTTTTCCTTATTTTCATATTAGTACTGCCTCCAGGCTTGTTAATGAAATCACCATTGCTGTCATCAAAACACAGTTTGCTACTATACTGCTAATTGGCTGTTAAGCTAAAAAAAAATCACATACTGCAATAATTTGTTAAACACTAGCTTCTGATAATTAAAAATGATTAATTTTAAAATGAATTTCTGGAAGGTATACACAACAAGATGAAAAACAACTTACATGAAACAGATTCTTGACTAAATATTGTGAAAATTCAGTTTTTTGGACAATAGTTGTAGCAAAATAAAATACTTTTAGGCTTCCATCTGAAAATATGAAATAAATTTGGTCACCTCTGAGAGCAGGTAGTTGCTGAAGTGTTGTCAGATTATACCACAACCGATAGTTGGATGGGTGGATACTATATTGTACCAGTAAAGAGAATTTATGGAAATCCCAAGGAAAAACAATTAACAACATATAATGTTAAGATTCTTTCAATCTATCATTTACTTCAACTAAAAATATTAAGGAAAACCTTGTAATGTTATCAAAATACACAAATATCAGAAAGCTGGAAATGCCCATTTCTTTGATTTCTTATGTGCTTTGCTCCAACCTAGCCTGGAGTTAATTTTTGCATGTGAAATTTGACTTGGATTTCTTTGGTTTTGGTGAAGTTATGCTTTGAAAACTGGGCTTATAATGGAAACTAATAGTAGCTTTAAGTATGGAGGTACTAGTGCTCCTCTATAATATTGTCCTTTCTACTAGACATTCAATAAAGGATATTGAAAACCAAGCAAACACAGAGTTTCTGGTAAATGGTGCCAATGGTAATAACTGTACTAAAAAAAAAAAGGTCTCCTTATACTACAGCTTTAAACTATAGATGAGAAACCATAAATTTTTGGCTTTGTAAAAGGCACTCACCATTCTTGGGTTTTTTTTGTTTGTTTTTGGACAACTGTGGTGGTTCTATATAAATGAATGGGATATAATTATTCTGACAACAGGTTGTACAGAAGGTTAGGTTAGGTCACAGAAGTGGGAGTTGCATTGTACTCATTATATTCATATTATTGAAATTTGGAAGATCACTAGAGGGTGAAATGACAATGGGTGGAATCTGTTTAAAAATCCCATGTAAACAGAAATAGTTCTGGTGCTGTTCGTGTCAAATTATGGGAGAAGGGGAATAGGGTATGTGGTCAGTTTCTCTGAAAACCCTGTAGGCTGCAGGGAGTGGGTCTTACATTTCTTCCCACACATGGTAAGACTGCAAAAGGGATAGCCAGTTGGCCTGCTTTCCTTGAGAGCTCAGGAAGGGGAGGGAGCTTGCTAGCTTCCCTCTAGATGGGGAGGGCACATGCAGTTGGCAGAAGACACCTTAATATTGATGCGTAAAAAATTGTTTGGAGAAAGGCAACAGAGGTAGTTAGAATTAGGAAAGGATTTATGTCTGACCAAAGACTGCAAAGATTAGTATTATTTATCCTCAGAAGGAGTGAAGCTAGTAAGACTTAACTGAAGCTTTCAAAATTATGAAGAATATAGTGAAAATAGATGTGTCACTTCATTTTACTTTGTCTTACAACACAAGGACAAGAGGCCACTTGGTAGTACTTTGGTGCATAAATTCAGAACAAATAAAAACCCTAGTACTTCATACAGCATGTAGTCAGTGTGCAAAAGTTATTTCTGCATGATATCAAACCAATTACTGTACCTGGATTTTGTGTATGCATGTGCCTTTGTCCACCAGTTGACATAATGGCTGTAAAGAAGTGGTGCTTATAGACTTCAAAGGAAGTCCAGTCCAGGTTTCCCTAGCTGTAAGTTGGTATCTATGGTGAAAGGCAATATTGGAAAAAAAAATATTGAGCGGGGAGAACATTGGAAAGGATCCCCAGACTCCATGTGGACTCTGGAGGATTTAAGAGCAAAATGACAGAAAACTTTTCGGATAATAAGTATTTGTTAGGTTTTACGACAACAGAGGCTGCTGATTAGTTGCAGGTTTCCCAGTGACTTACAGTTTTATTTTTGGTTTCAGTGTAGTAGCCGTGTTAGTCTGTGTCAGCAAAACGAAAATAAGAAAGAAAAACTTGTAGCACCTTAGAGACTAACAAATTTATTTCAGCATAAGCTTTCGTGGGTTAATACCCACTTCATCGGATGCATGGAATGAAACATACAGTAGACAGATATTTATACAGTCAGAGAAACATGATAAGGTCGAGGTGCATAGACCAACCTTAAGAGGCTAATTGGTTGAGAGGAACCATAACAGCAGGGGAAGAAAAACCTTTGAAGTGATAAACAAGATGGTCACACAGGTGTGAATGAGGAACTTAAAACGATCCTCATTCACACCTGTGTGACCATCTTGTTTATCACTTCAAAGGTTTTTCTTCCCCTGCTGTTATGGTTCCTCTCAACCAATTATCCTCTTAAGGTTGGTCTATGCACCTCGACCTTATCATGTTTCTCTGACTGTATAAATATCTGTCTACTGTATGTTTCATTCCATGCATCCGATGAAGTGGGTATTAACCCACGAAAGCTTATGCTGAAATAAATTTGTTAGTCTCTAAGGTGCTACAAGTTTTTCTTTCTTATTTTAGTTTTATTTTTGTGCTCTGTATTTCCACCATCAAACAGAAGGGTGGCAGTGGTAAATCATAAGCAACAAATAGATTCAGTCACCTGATTGAATCTGGCATTTCTTCTGTGGATTTTCATATTTTAGACATATAGGAACAGTGAGCTTTTATAAACTTGGCTTTTGGAATAATGAAAGATTATTCCACAAAAATGTCTATATGTGCTTTTGTCTTTAAAATGCAGCACTGAATGGATTTAATTTATAGTACTAATCTTAATTAGATTTTTTTAAATGATTGCTGGTTATTGTTATTCCACACACCTCATGCAGTCTATACAAATATTATATCTAAAAAGTTTGCTAAAAGAATATTAAAGTTGCAAAGTCAAGCACTAAAAAGTTAGGAAATGCCAGCATTAAGGTTGCCGGTGTAACTTTAATTTGCCCACATTGTGTATATGCATTATGATACAGTCTTTAATTTCATGATCATTCACTACTTTTCAGCAGCTATCCAATATTTCTTTTAATGCTCCTCCATTCAATATGCTGCCCCAGGCCTTATTTAACACACACCATTCAAAACCTACACTGAATACTACATTATTAACTTCTTCCTGAGAATTTCTATAATATTCATCATAATATCTTAATGCTTCACAAACATTAACTGTCAGCTTAACTTCAGTATCCGGAAAAAAAATGGAGCAAATAATTAAGCAATCAATTTGCAAACAGAAGATATAGAAGATAATAAGGTAATAAGTAACAGTCAGCTTGGATTTGTCAAGAATGAATCATGTCAAACCAAACTAATAGCTTTCTTTGATAGGGTAAAAAGCCTTGTGGATACGGGGTAAGTGGTAGATATGGTATATCTTGACTTTAGTAAGGCTTCTGATACTGTCTCGCATGACCTTCTCATAAACAAACTAGGGAAATATAACCTAGATGGAGCTACTATAAGGTGGGTGCATAACTGGTTGGAAAACCATTCCCAGAGAGTAGTTATTGGTGGTTCACAATCAAGTTGGAAGGGTGTATCAAGTGGGGTCCCACAGGGATCAGTTCTGGATCCGGTTCTGTTCAATATCTTCATCAGTGATTTAGACAATGGCACATAGAGTACACTTATAAAGTTTATGGAAGATACCAAACTGGGAGGGATTGCAAGTGCTTTGGAGGATAGGATTAAAATTCAAAATGATTTGGAGAAACTGGAGAAATGGTCTGACGTAAATAGGATGAAATTCAATAAGGACAAATGCAAAGTACTCCACTTACGAAGAAACAATCAGTTGCACACATACAAAATGGGAAATGATTGCATATGAAGGAGTACTACAGAAAGGGATCTGGGGGTCATAGAGCACTACAAACTAAATATGAGTCAACAGTGTAATGCTGTTGCAAAAAAAATCAAACAAACCCCAGACATAATTCTGGGATGTATTAGGAGTGGTATAAGCAAGACATGAGAAATAATTCTTCTACACGCTAATTAGGCCTCAACTGGACTATTCTGTCCAGTTCTGAGTGTCACATTTAAAGAAAGATGTTGACAAACTGGAGAAAGTGAGGGGACATGATAACAGTTCTCAAGTAAATAAAAGATTGTTACATGGAGGAGGGAGAAAAATTGTTCTCCTTAATGTATGAGGATAGGAAAAGAAGCAATGGGCTCAAATTGCAGCAAGGGAGGTTTAGGATGGACATTAGAAAAAACTTCCTAACTGTCAGGGTGGTTAAGCACTGCAATAAATTGCCTAGGGAGGTTGTGGAATCTCCATCATTGGAGATTTTAAAGAGCAGGTTAGACAAACACCTGTCAGGGATGATCTAGATAATACTTAGTCCTGCCATGAGTGCAGGGGAATGGACTAGATGACCTCTCAAGAATCCTTCCAGTCTTATGATTCTATGATCCTATGATTAATAAATTCATCTTCACAATACCTTTGTAAGATTGGCTACTATTATTATCATCCACATTTTGCAGCTATGGAACCAAAGCACAGAGCGTTTAAAGCCAAATTTGTCAGATGTGTCCACTAATTTTGGGTGCTGAACTTGAAATACACAGGGACTGATTTTTCAAAGTACTTAGCAATTTCCAGCACTTTCTATGTTCAAAGCACAGCATCCATTGACTTCAGTTGTACTTGTGGGTGTTCAGCATTTCAGAAAACCTGGCCTCATGTATCTCATGTTGGGCACCCAGAAAATGAAGAATAGAAATAATTAGTGGCCAACTGTGAAAAGTTTGGCTAACCTCGTTCTTGGATATAGCCAGAAGCTTCAGAAGCTCGCTTTCAATGGGGGAGGTGGGAGTGGAAGGAAAGGATGAGGAGTGGGGTGATGCTCTTCATGGGAAGCTATAAAAATAAAAACCTCAATAATAATGGGAGATTTCAATTACCCCATATTGATTGGGTATGTCACCTCAGACGGGATGCAGACATAGAGTTTCTTGACACCTTAAATGACTGCTTCTTGGAGCAACTAGTCCTGGAACCCACAAGAAGAGAGGAAATTCTTGATTTAGTCCTAAGTGGAGCACAGGGTCTGGTCCAAGAAGGTATTATAGCTGGACCGCTTGGTAATAGTGACCATAATATAATTAAATTTAACATCCCTGTGGCGGGGAAAACACTACAGCAGCTCAATGCGGTAGCATTTAATTTCAGAAAGGGGGACTACACAAAAATGAGGAGGTTAGTTAAACAGAAATTAAAAGGTACATTGCCAAAAGTGAAATCCCTGCAAGCTACATGGAAACTTTTAAAAGACATCATAACAGAGGCTCAACTTAAATGTATACCCCAAATTAAAAAACTTAGTAAGAGAACCAAAAAAGTGCCACCGTGGCTAACCAACAAAGTAAAAGAAGCAGTGAGAGCCAAAAGGCATCCTTAATAAGTGGAAGTTAATCCTAGTGAGGAAAATAGAAAGCATCATAAACACTGGCAAATGAAGTGTAAAAATATAATTAGGAAGGCCAAAAAAGAATTTGAAGAACAACTAGCCAAAGACTCAAAAAGTAATAGCAAATTTTTTTAAAGTACATCAGAAGCAGGAAGCCTACTAAACAACCAGTGGGGCCACTGGACGATCGAGATGCTAAAGAGCACTCAAGGACGATAAGGCCATTGCTGAGAAACTAAATGAATTCTTTGCATCAGTCTTCACAGCTGAGGATGTGAGGGGGATTCCCAAACCTGAGCCATTTTTTTAGGTGACAAATCTAAGGAACTATCCCAGACTGAGGTGTCATTAGAAGAGGTTTTGGAACAAATTGAAAAACTAAACAGTAATATGTCTCCAGGACCAGATGGTACTCACCCAAGAGTTCTGAAGGAACTCAAATGTGAAATTGCAGAACTACTAAGTGTAGTTTGTAACCTATCATTTAAATCAGCTTCTGTACCAAATGACAGGAGGATAGCTAATGTGATGCCAATTTCTAAAAAGGGCTCCAGAAATGATCCTGGCAATTACAAGCTGGTAAGCCTGAATTCAGTACTGGGTAAACTGGTTGAAACTATAGTAAAGAACAAAATTGTCAGAGACATAGGTGAACATAATTTGTTGGGGGAAAAGTCAACATGGTTTTTGTAAAGGGAAATCGTGTCTCACCAATCTACTAGAATTTTTTGTTGGGGTCAACGAGCATGTGGACAAGGGGGACCCAGTGGATATAGTGTACTTAGATTTTCAGACAGCCTTTGACAAGGTCACTCACCAAAGGCTCTTAAGCAAAGTAAGCTGTCATGGGATAAGAGGGAAGGTCATCTCATGGATTGGTAGCTGGTTAAAAGATAGGAAACAAAGGGTAGGAATAAATGGTCAGTTTTCAGAATGGAGAAAGGTGTCCCTCAGGGGTCTGTACTGGGCCCAGTCCTATTCAACATAGTCATAAATGATCTGGAAAAAGGAGTAAACAGTGAGGTAACAAAATTTGCAGATGATACAATACTACTCAAGATAGTTACGTCCTAAGCAGACTGCGGAGAGCTACAAAAGGATCTCACAAAACTGGGTGACTGGGCAACAATATGGCAGATGAAATTCAGTGTTGATAAATGCAAAGTAATGCACATTGGAAAACATAATTCCAACTATACATATAAAATAATGGGGTCTAAATTAGCTATTACCACTCAAGAAAGAGATCTTGGAGTCATTGTGGATAGGTCTCTGAAAACATCCACTAAATGTGCAGCGGCAGTCAAAAAAGTAAAGAGAATGTTGGGCATTATTAAGAAAGGGATGGATAATAAGACAGAAAATATCATATTGCCTCTCTATAAATCCATGGTATGCCCACATCTTGAATACTGCATGCAGATGTGGTTGCTTCATCTCAAAAAAGATATATTGGAATTGGAAAAGGTTCAGAAAAGAGCAACAAAAATGATTAGGGGTATGGAACGGCTTCCATATGATGAGAGATTAATAAGACTGGGACTTTTCAGCTTGGAAAAGAGACAACTAAGGGGGGATATGACAGAGGTCTATACAATTATGACTGGTGTGGATAAACTAAACAAGGAATTGTTATTTACTCCTCATAAAACACGAACAAGGTTTCACCAAATGAAATGTATAGGCAGCAGGTTTAAAACAAATAAAAGGAAGTATTTTTTCACACAATGCACAATCAACCTGTGGAACTCCTTGTCAGAGGATGTTGTGAAGGTGAAGACTATAACAGGGTTCAAAAAAGAACTAGATAAGTTCATGGAGGATAGGTCCATCAGTGACTATTAGCCAGGATGGGCAGGGATGGTATTCCTAGCCTCTGTTTGCCAGAAGCTGGCAATAGAAGACAGGGCATGGATCACTTGATGATTACCTGTTTTGTTCATTCTCTCTGGGGCACCTGGCATTGGCCACTGTCGGAAGACAGGATACTGGGGCTAGGTGAACCTTTGGTCTGACCCAGTATGGCCATTCTTATGAAATGAGGGGAGCTACTGAGACTCGGTGGTGATGGGGAGAGCTGACTCCAGGCTGGGAAGCGGGATCCTGGTGGTTTGTAGTCTCTCTTGCTGGCTTCTGGGGGTAGATGCTCTCAACCTTGGCCTGATCAGCCCAGTTCCTACTTGCTCCCTGACCTAATCCTTGGTTCTGCGGTGGCTGCTCTAGCCTGTCTGGTTCCCACTCTTGTCCCTGCCCCTCTGCATGCGTGCAGTTTACAGGGAATACTGGTTCTCAGAATGTGTAGTGAAATTATGCCTGAGGGAACGAAACATAGATTAGCCCCCGCTGCCTCGGGTGACCATACATACTGTTTGTATTGTTTATATTCAGTAGTGCATACACCCTGACCACAAATCCTTGCACAGTTTATTTCACTCTAATGCCAAAGGAATATTGAGCCAAACAGAACCTTACGGTAAAAAATCAACCAGTTGAAAAGGTAGCAAAATACAAGATGGACTTGAAAAGCAGTGAAAGAAAATAACATCATAGTAGATCTGTTTTATTTTAGATGTTTGGTACACACAAATTATTACATTACAATGGAATGATAAAAGTAACTGTCCTAGATGCAAAAATCAACTATTATCATTAATGTGCATAGTTTGAGGCATTTGGATATTAGTAGTTAACTTTTGACACAGATGCAGAAGAATTCATAGAAAAGGATAGAAAGGCACAAAAGAATTTGAGATGATATCCCTAATGAAACACAGAGCTTCAGCACCGTGAGAAAATTAAAAGTTGGGCCAAGAATCAAAGAGAAGCTCAATAGACTTCAGAAGGCTTTTTTATTGTCTGGGATCAAGGAGGTTTCATCTTTTAGTGTGCAGAGGGCTAATAATGATCTGCTAATCTATGTGGAGCATTTATTTTGTTTTCCTTGTCATTTCTAAAAGTCTATTAAAGCTTATATATAAGGGATTTTAGGCTAGAAATCAGATGTGACTGTAGGGCTGGTGTGTATAACACCACATCAGTGTTATGTGATGTTCAGGAGGATGTGGAATGCTTTTAGGATTGTCTAAAGGTTAAAGACTTTAAACACTGCTACTCACTTCAGTCACATTCTAGGAGCAGAGAGTAGATAGAGACCAGAACAGAAGCACCTGGGGCATATTTGCTCTACATAGAGATTTGAGAAGCTAGATAATAAGATCCATAATGTATTTCTAACTTTGTCCTTAATGTATAAACATAAATAATCTTCTAAAACAGACAAAATGGTAGCAACAATGGGGACAAGGGGAATATCTAAAATATCATGTTTAGACTGTATTTGGTTGAATAGTGTTTTGTAATAAAATATATAAGAATTGGGAGCTGTCTTTTTTAAAGACTTTTCCTAGATTTAAACATCCAAAGAAACAAAGTGTGTGCTTAGCAATGGAAATTTATGTAATGCAGAAGTGAAATCCTGACCTTACTGAAGTCAATAGGAATTTTTCCACTTATTTTAATAGGACCAGGATTTCACCCCAGGTTTTTAAAATTCTGGTAAATTAACATGATAACCAGAGCCACTGGGTTCAGGGCTGCACTTAGTTTTCTTTTTCCAAGACCAATCCAATGTGGAATCAATAACTTAAAGTTAGTAAACTCTCAAGAGGAAATGCGACAAATCAGTGATGCAGTTGGTCTGAACAATATAGCTTTACATTGTTGAGACAAAATGACACCATCTGATTAACTGCTACTGAATATACAGTATACCAGGATCATCCAGCAGACATATACTTTTGGCATTATCAGATGGATTCAACACATCTTGGATGTTCAAGTGATGATGGAATATCCATTTAAAATGGCAGCTCAGTAGGCTCCAGAGGAACCAGCTATGAAGGAGTAAAAAACACGTACTAATCAAGACATAGCACTTACTAATACATTTTGCAACATGTAAGTGATTTGCAAATCAAGTATCTTCTCCTGCTTCTATTGATGTCAGTTGCAAAACTCCCATCAGATACATTGGAGCAGTCACTTAATTAACTAACAACTGATAACACTTTCCATTTATATAATACTTTTGATTCATAGATCTCAATGTGCTTTACCAAAGTAAACTTTGTCTCAATTTTACAGATGGGGAAACTGAAGAAGACAGAGGGGAATTGAATTGCCCAGGGTCAAATAGTGAATCAGCGGCAGAGTCAAAACTAGAACCTGGAAACACTGACTTTCAGGTTGGTGGTCAGCCTATTACACCACTGTTGCCCCCCATTAATAAAATGGGTTTTCTCCTCAATATGGATTTCTCTTATTTAGTAGGGTATTAAGCTATAAGAAAATCTGCAAAGTTATTTTATATGAGGTCTATGAGCTACCAAAAGTCAAAAGTGATTAGTTATAACAATAAGTTAAACTCAGAAGAATGAGTTTGAGAATTATGTTAATAAAAATCAGGTGGACAAATCATTATTAAAATTTTACTCTTCCCTTCTTCTCCCATATATTTTGTGCATAATAGACCACACACAACTGTTTTTGGAAAAACAAACCTGGATGTACCAAACCATGATGTACCAAATTGTGATTATTTTTTTCCCTTTCACAAACTTTGTGCTGCATATATTTCTCTTATTGAAAACAGGTGTCCTGTAAAATATAGGGAGGAGGATACCAGCCAACTTCTCAGAGAAAAAAAAATCTCTTGTTTTTTCTTCATATTAGTTAATATTTAAGATAGTTATAACATACAGGACAGGCTTTGCACAGTAAAGAACAATACTGAATTGGTAGGAAGGATGTATTATATATGACTATATAAATCTTTTCCATCTCTAGATTCTGTGATTTTTATCATTTGTTGGCTACTTTAGGTAAAACATACATACAAACAAAAATCCCTCCTTCTAGAATAAAGTAGTTTGGCACTGTTGTAACCAGATTAACTTTAGTGGAGTTACATTGGTGTAAATTTTGTGCCACAGAACAGAATAGAGAATCAGATCCCCAGGCACTCATCAGTGTCATGGTTAATCATCAAAGCTGAGAAAAAATAATTTTCAGTGAATAATTAAATTCACCATGTTTCTGTCTGTGAGTTGCCTATAGACAGATAACAAGTGTACTCAACTTATTTGTTATTGTAAATTATTTGTGATTTTTCTTCAGCAAATAATTTTTGGCCTGTACATTGTTCAAATTGTCACAACAACCAGATATACAACTTGCACTGTAACTTATAGAACTAACTGATGTAATTTATATGACCAACTTATGTATTTGCCTTATGTAACTAATCAGCATAGGCCCTGATCCTGCAACTAGGCAGCAGATTGCTGTGCCTACTCAGAGTCACACTGGAGATCCCTATGGATTCAGTGGTCTCATGTGCAACAAAGTGTGGATATTCAACTTATGCTTACAAGTTTTTGCTGGGTTTGGTCAGCTATGCAAGTCATCCAATCAAGGAATAGAAACAATACCATGTGACTTGCACAAATGTCCAACGCAGAACCAGTTGTGAATTTTAAATGTTATCAAATTTACAATTCAAAATTTGTTTTCAAGGTGAAATTCACCCCTGTCCAGAGGGCCAGCACAAGGGAATAAATTGTGCTAGCCCTCTGAATGTCACCTTCAGTTAAGATTCAAGCTAAAAGTGTGGTTTTCATAAGTATCTGTGCTAGTAAAGCATGATTAGTCAACTGTTAATGGAAAGCAAACATGAAACTATGGACACATCAAAAATTGTTTTGATCATGTACATGAGACATTATTCCACTATTTTCTTGGGTCTATTCTGGGCCAAATAATGCAATCATTGACTGTGGCTGCTCATGTGTGTGAGTACTAAGTATGAATAAAAGATTCTGGCCCTCTGTTAAATAATACTTAGGTCACACTATGGTTCTGACCCAGCGACACTGTTCCCTCTAAGCTGTGCGCGTGTGCGCGCGCACGCAGATCCTAAACCCTGCGCACACGGCGAAACACTGTGTGCACAAAAATTTGCACAGAAGCACAACAATTTGCATAGAAGAATTTTTTTGCGCACACAGCCTGTCAAAAATTTGCACAGAAGAAATGTTTTTGTGCACATGGACTGTCAAAAATTAGAGGGAACATTGCCCAGCGAAGCACATAAACATGTGCTTAATGTTAGTTATCCGAGTAGTCCTAATGACTTCAATAGCACTATTTACATTCTTAAAGTTAGTTGCATGCTTAAGTGCTTGCTGGATTGAGACTTCTGCTCTAAGGGGAGAGCACGGGTGGATGCTAGTGGCAGTATACATGTCAACTAACGTTCCATCATTTGTTGCAGAGGGAAAACCAGTGTTGGGGAAGAACATCTGTGAAAGTGTTGTTGTAGCCATGTTGGTCCCAGGATATTAGAGAGACAAGATGGGTGAGGTAATATCTTTTATTGGACCAATTTCTGTTGGTGAGAGAGACAAGCTTTTGATCTTACACAGAGCTGATGAAGAGCTCTGTATGTCTTGGAAGCTTGACTCTCTCACCAACAGAAGTTGGTCCAATAAAAGATATTACCTCACCCACCTTATCTCTAATAATATTTTAGTGAAAAGTTACTTTCACTTAAATTAAGGTTCAGTAACGAGATCCTCATAACATACATCCTAAGGCACCCAAACCTGAATTTTTCCTTTCAATCTTTTAAGACAAAGGAAATCTGCCCAAAACCTTTTTCTATCTGTACTTTTTAAATTTCTCTACTTTCTTCACTCTTGAGTACTTATCTTTACTTCATAAAGGAATGCATTTTAATATTATTTAACTTTGTGGTATTAATCTCCATTGGTGATTTTTGTTGTTGAGCACTTCAAATTACTCTTGGCTGGAGTTTTGTTCTAAGCAAAAATAATGTTCGGGTTTCTTGATGACATTTCAACAAGATTTACAAGCCCACATGAAACGATGGTATAAATTACTAAAAAATCTCTTCCAATTTCTTTTTTATTTTTGCGTGTTAGTATAGATCTATGCTACTGCCCGGAAATATAATGGGGAGACTACATAATTTAAAAAGTCATGTATCAAATAAAAGAATAATTAACCATCATATCTCAATTCATTAGGGCATATGTTTAAAAACATGTTGTATTGAGACAGGTACATTAATGCTAATAACATTCACTTCAACTCACTCACATCTTAATCAGTCTCCTTGGTAATTTACAGCCAGATCTAGAACCAGATTGTAAATTAGAGATAGACCGTGGAACGCATTGAGGGTGAAATCATAGCCCCTTTGAAGTCTATCAGAGTTTTGCCATTGACTTTGGAGAGACTAAGATTTCTCCCTGATTGTTCATTGTGTTCTGGGATGTGACACTAATTAGACCAAATATTGCAGACATATTAACACTGGATTTCTATTTAAGCCACAAAAACTAGAATTGCTATGGTGTGTTCTTATAGACAAAGCATTCCTGTGCAAATGAACCAGTGCTGAAGAAAAATTAGGAGAGCAGAGATAAAAGCAATTTGTATGAAACGCACTATTAGCACATAGAACTGTATGCAAAGTAATGCAGTATTGCTTGTTATAAGGAGTTGTAAAGTGGACTAAATAGTAAATTGCTTCAGCATTAAGACTTTTTTCTAAAATGTACTTACAGTGTCCAGACATGTGGAACTGCTATATGATCTAAGAATACTGATATGTAATCATTTTATGATATTATACATGACCTGGGCTATTAGGTGAAACTACTGTATATTAGGTTATTATACTTTCCTGTATGAAATTGTCCATCTTGTTTAATAGGGGGCAGTGGGAAAAACACTCAGGGAAGGAACTTGATGGCTATACATTTTGGGAACAAGTCCAAAACAATGGCTTACTTCCAGGCCCCAGGCAGTACCTACACAGCTGTTTTGACACTGCTGGGAGCCTAGAGATTAAAAGGGACACCAAATAGTTAAAAGAATTGTCTGGAGAGAAAGAGGAGGGGGAGTTGAGGATACTGTTCCTGGAGAGAACATACTGAGACCGAACAGACACAGGTTAAGGTGGCCACTCATATATTCTTGGAATAGTGGAATTCAGTTATTTCTAGGAATGGTGTGGGCCCACCCCTGCTGGTGTGACGGTGTGTGTGAGGTCATGCCACTAGGGGGCTCCATTTTTAAGAGCCAGAGGGGGCAGTGGAGCCCCCTATCTGATACCAGACAAAACCATATCCAGTTTTGTTCCAGTACTGGACAGGGGACAAATCTCTCAAAAAGAGGACCATCCGGTTTAATGCCGGACAAGTGGCCTCCCTAACACAAATCTTGCAGGAGTGTCTGAAAGCAGTTGAGATCTTCCCTAGCTCCCTGGGAAGGTAAGCCTTAGGTAAAGAGAGACAAATGTATAGACTGCTTATTATTTTAAGATCTGTTTTCTATTAAATGCTTTTGTGCTAAATAAATAATACCCTAAGGATACAACTGATATAGATTCCAGAGGGAACTGAACTGCAGGTATTGAACATGTCAGGCCTGCTGGGGTAATCACAGTTAGCACCTGAGGATTATGGCCTAAGGTTTGAGGGAGAATTTCATGCTTCCACTCTGAGAGAAATAATGGCTTAAGGCCTGAGACCTGATAGGAGTGCACAGGAGCCATCAGAGGTGCAGTCAACCCGGTAACTGTGGCAGCCTGTCTCTTTTATAGCTACAAAAAATTAAGGAGACAAAGTGAACCTCAGATCTGAATCAAAAATAAAAACTATGCAGTGTACTCAGGTGCATAAAATCTCTTACCCAGGTAAACTGATTGTCATAGCAGTCATATCACTAAGCAAATCTGAGGGGAAATGCAATACAAAGTCATGCTCAATTAAAAATAGTGAACAGGTTTGTTACACCTTATTTGTCCATTAATTTACCAACAAGACAAGTCACTCATTGGGCACTGATTAATGAATGTGTTTGGTTCTTTATCCCCAGGGTAAGGAACAGGTCAACTGGCTGTCTTTTCTGTCAGCTCTAACATTCTTTTGGTGTGTGGGGAAAATTCACTTAGTTTAAGCATTAGTCAAGTATTAGTCTTGCAGAGAGTTAGAGGAGCCCTGAGTGATAATATTTAGGAAAATATTTTCTAAAAAAGCACAGGAATGGAAAGTCCCCATGAATCTTACTGTATATGTTAAGGATATGTGCCAAAGCTGAGTGAGAAATGCCACCTTTAAACCAATAGACTGAAGTATTAGATGGATAATATTACACCTACTATTACAATTTACAAGCATGAAAAATTTGGGCCAAGTTCTGTAATTCAGAGGGGCCAAAGGGCTGTTCCAAGTTGCGTTAGCGGCAGCAATCTTAGAGAAATTGCTGTGCTAGCTGAGGAGCTGCTGGAGCTCTATGACTCTGCCTTGCCCTCTACCACCTCTTAAATGCCTCCCTTTTGCTCCTGGCATGACCTTCACATGGAGTGAGGGGAGCAGGTGTCATACAGTTACACAAAATAGCTGGAGTCAGACTGAGCGTCTGGCCCAATGGTTCTGATCTCACTTATACCACTTAGACACTGGGTTAACTCCATCTATATCATGGGAGACAGTCCTGATTTAGACTGGAATGAATGAGAGGAAAATAAGGACCACTTAACAATAGGGCAAGTACAAATATTAAACATAATATTTTCTGATGTTTAAATCTACCCAGAATATCTTATCTGTAATGTGTATTAACTGTCTGATATAAGATGAATGGATATGACTTCAGTTAAAAAGTAATATTATAAAAAATTGTAGGGCTGTCAAAAGATTAAAAAAATAATTGCAATTAATCACGAGATTAAAAAAACATAGTCACAATTAATTGCAGTTTTAATTGCCTGGTTAAACAATAGTAGAATACAAATTTAAATTTATCATAATATTTTGGATGTTTTTCTACATTTTCAAATATATTGATTTAAATTACAACACAGAATGCAAAGTGTACAGTGCTCACTTTATATTATTATTCATTACAAATAATTGCACTGTAAACAAGAACCGTAGTGCAATCTATCATGAAAGTGCAATTTACAGATGTACAGTGGGTTTTTTACATAATTGCACTCAAACAAAACAATGTAAAACTTTAGAGCCTGCAAGTTGAAGCATTCAGGGGCATATAAACATTTAGCATATCTGGCATGTAAATACCTTGCAACGCCGGCTACAACAGTGCCATGTGAATGCCTGTTCTTACGTTCAGGTGACATTGTAAATAAGAAGCGGGAAGCATTATCTCCCATAAATGTAAACAAACATGTTTGTCTTAGTGATTGGCTGAACAAGAAGTAGGACTGAGTGGACTTGTATGAGGTGAATTGAAAACTACAATTTATTTTGTTTATCTTTTTTTACAGTGCAAATATTTGTAATCAAATATAATAATTATATAAAGTGAGCACTGTACACTTTGAAATCAATATATTTGAAAATATAGAAAAACATCCAAAATATTTATAATAAATTTAAAATGGTATTCTATTATTGTTTTACAGTGCGATTAAAACTGCGATTGATCACGACTATTTTTATTCTAGTTAATTTGTTTTGGGTTAATTGCATGCATTAATTGCAATTGACAGCCTTAAAATAGTATTGCACATATTTATTATGTGGTTATAAAGGTGCTTGAAAAATATGCCCTTACCTTTCCAGTATAGATAAACAATTTCCACATTACTACCAGTTACACCTTCATAGTAGTTTCCATTTCCTAGATCCCACCTGTTAGTAATCCCCCACTTCCCTTCACCACCACGTTATTGACATTCTTTGTCCTTCAAGAAGAAACAAATAGCATCCTGGGGAGTAATTGACATTTGTTTAATCCCCTGAGCCAGATTCCTCATTTAATGATTGATTCCCTATGCATATTCCATGGCCAACAAATCAAAAGTATAGATTCCTTCCAAAACAACCATATAATTGCTTTGGAGCTGTTAATAGGACAAGATGTAATTTTTGTATAGTTTAAAGTGAAAAAATTAACACCTAATCCAGGGTTTTGGGAACTGAGGAAAACAAGTGGGAATATTGGGTGTTCAGATGGAGATGCCTTTACTTCTGAGGCTCCTAGCATTCAGTTACTAAGGAAATGGAAAATGCCACAAACAAAAAGAAACAGAAGAATCATTCGTTGTCAGATATAGCAGTTTGATCTCTCACTATCTGGAATAACTTCACAATCTTGGTACATCTATGTGGTTTATTTTAGCTTCAAAGGCAACTATTCTTTTTATAATTCTAAGGTCAACAGCCCCTATATCCAGACTCATAAGGAACTAAAATAAATTTTGCATAAATCCATTTGGATTTGGTCCCAAATCACATTTTGTTTATAAAACAAAATTTCAAAACAGGTTGTGTTGTTAGATAGCCAGAGATATAGTAACAATAGACTAATTGGCTACCTATCCTGTGTGTGCTTACAAATCTTTGGTTAAATGAGTAAGACGTTGTAAAGCACATCACAAGTTAGAGTTCATGTTAGATGCTTACATAACAAAGCACAAGTGGATATTATTATTATGTATTGTTTATATTGCAGTTGAACTCAATCATAATCAGGGTCCAATTGTGCTGCACAAATAAATACAAAGAGATAGTCCCTTCTACAAGGAGCTTACAATATAAGAATTGATCAGTATCTCCTGTGGTGATTGCCCCCGCCAACAATATAGTGACAATGACTGTGGAGTTCTGTGAATAGCAGTGTATCGGAATGCATCATTTTCTCAGCTGGTCAGCTGCAGGTTGATGTTTAATCTGGGGGGAAGTGTAACAAATGATTTTCCCATAAACCGCCTCCTCATGTCTGCCGGTTTAACACAAACAATCAGACAATAAACCAAACTACTATAAGATCTGAATTAGGTGGCTTCAATGATAATAGTAATTTTTTCTTGTCTTGTGGGTCAAGATTTCACTATGAAACTATGGATGAAATGGAGTTGGGAAAAAACTCTGGTCATTCCCAGTGATTCACTTAAAGAAACCACAGGCCAAACTGTATAGAAAGAACCTCACTTCCATTGAAACAGATATATGAGGTAACATGATAATTGAATTAGCGCCTAGTCCTAGAGAGGGCGGTTACCTCTAGGTCAAAGCTGAGGTCGTTTGTGGGTCATCTGAGATAGCTGGTACTGCAGCTGATCTGCACAGTGTTTAGCATTCAAGTAAGCCAGGGATTTTATACCGCAGAACTGCTGCTCCCCAATGGAGTTTCTTAAAGTCATTTAAAAAAAAAATCAAACCTAAAATTATTGAGGAAAGACATCAAGGCCCTGTCTATACACAGAAGTTGCATCAGTTTAAGTAAAATCAGATTAAAAACTGTTAAACTAGCACAACCCCCCTCCTTGTGAACATGCTTATGTATGTTTAAAACTTGCTTTACCAGTGTAACTTGCCTCTAAATTTCCTGACACAAGCTAAATTGAGATAACACTGGTTTAAATTGAATTCAAAGTGTCCACAGAGTGGATTGCACAGGTTTAATAAAACCAGCTTAAAAACACACATTTTGTTAAGCCAGCGCAACTTTGTATAAATCTAAAATAGCAGAAAATATTAGTGTCCTTCTGGAAGATTGCAAATGATGGCTCAATAACAGGCTGACTGAGCCAAGGGAAAGACTGACATAAGGAGGAAGAAGAATAGGGAAATGAAATGCAGTAATTTAATCAACCATGGCAAAATTCAACCCCATGTAGAGGACCAGTACAGAGTCCTATATGCCACTTCCAAGAGTTAAGGCTTAAAAGGGTATGTAGGGCCTGAAGTAAATCCTCTGCACTAGGTGAGATTTTCCATTGGTGACGCTACCTCTGCATTAGACTATGCGATATGCTCCTAGCTACATGCATTCCTGTAGTCATTCTCAAATGCCTGTCGTCTTTGTGGCAGTGGGAATGGGAGAAGACAGTCTGCACCCAAGGATAATCTGAAGTAGATATTGTGGTGCACAGCAAGTAAAGCTTGTGGTGTATGGAGGACTGTGTTGGAACCGCAAGCTATCACTTTCAGTATGTGTCTGGGATTTCCTGATCCTGCTTTCAGGCTAAAGCGCTTTGTAGGGAAGAGTGCAATCTGTGTCTCAGGCAGCAGGCAGTCTGGAAAGAGCCAGTCTAGAATACGGTGGGGTGAGTCATGCCTCTCTGCCCTACGGAGTAGCCTGCTTTGTCTCTCTCTCTCTTTTTATTGGATTTTGTGTGTAATTGTTCTGAATTCTAAGAAATAATGTAGTGTTATGTTGCAACCTTTCAAGAGTGTTTTGTTTTTAATTTAACTTCTCTCTGTGTATGCCATGAACATAACAGTTCTAAGAATCAGTAGTACCAGAGGTTTCAGAGTAGCAGCCGTGTTAGTCTGTATCCGCAAAAAGAACAGGAGTACTTGTGGCACCTTAGAGACTAACAAATTTATTTAAGCATAAGCTTTCATGGGCGACAGCCTACTTCATCGGATGCATGGAATGGAACATATAGTAGGAAGATATATATATATACACATACAGATAAAATGTGAAAAGGTGGAAGTTGCCATACCGACTCTAAGGGGCCAATTAATTAAG
This sequence comes from Macrochelys suwanniensis, assembly GCA_033296515.1. NCBI lineage: Eukaryota > Metazoa > Chordata > Testudines > Chelydridae > Macrochelys > Macrochelys suwanniensis. The sequence goes on from CM065779.1 coordinate 85,086,130, forward strand.
ATGAGCTATTAGCAGCAGGAGAAAAAAAACCTTTTGTAGTGATAATCAAGATGGCCCATATCAGACAGTTGACAAGAAGGTGTGAGGATACTTAACATGGGGAAATAGATTCAGTTTGTGTAATGACCCAGCCACTCCCAGTCTCTGTTCAAACCTAAGTTGATGGTATCTAATTTGCAAATTAATTCCAAAGTTCAGCAGCTTCTCGTTGGAGTCTGTTTTTGAAGTTTTTCTGTTGCAAAATTGCCACTTTTAAGTCTGTTATCGAGTGACCAGAGAGATTGAAGTGTTCTCCTACTGGTTTTTGAATGTTATGATTCCTGATGTCAGATTTGTGTCCATTTATTTTTTTGCGTAGAGACTATCCGTTTTGGCCAATGTACATGGCAGAGGGGCATTGCTGGCACATGATGGCAGAGGTTCATTAGATAGAGCCCATGGAACAGTAGCCTCAATGATATATTAAGAGTATGTCTACACTAGAAGTGCTAAAGCAGAACAGCTCCAGTGCTAATTTTCTCTTATGCTTTGGTAAATATTTAATGCGCTCGAGCAGTTTGGTATAAAAATATGGAGCTCATTAATTATACCTATGTGTTTTGTTGTCCCTTGGATTTGGATGTAATTCCTATCCTCAAGTTTTTTCAAATATCATTTTTTAATGTAAGGTGAAGCCCCTCCACCAGTGTTTTTACAGATATTGCACATAAAGATAATGTTAAATCCCTGGTTTACTCAGTTAATCTAGTGATTCTTTGTAGCCTTAAGTCATTCTTTTTGGATTAGTTAGGTACGGTGCAGATTAAGAAATCACCTGTCACACAGGTTAAAAATAGTGACATCAAATTGTCAAAATCTATCCAAGCTACAATTCAGCTTCTTCCAAACAAGTCGGAGCAAGTTACCATGAAAAATTCATAGCAAAAAATAATAAAGAAGAATGTCTCTGTGTTTGAACTGCTGCTTTGTAGTACTTTCCTGTATGTGTATGTGTGATACTATTTCTAAAGTAGACAAGTCACCTGCAATAATTGCACTCATCTGGAGCATGGTACCTTAACAGGATCAGATATGCAATATTTTCAAATGTCTATTTTCTGAGGTATTTAAATACTATTTTATGCCCATAGAATATAAACAATATTTCATGTAACCTACCTATAAATAACATTCAGTGGCAAAAAAATTTGGGTTGTCAAATCAAAAAACCATAATTAATCATGAGATTAAAACAATAGTCATGATTAATTGCAGTTTTAATCACACTGTTAATAATAGAATACCAATTTAAATGTATTATACATATCTTTGGATGTTTTTGTACATTTTCAAATATATTGATTTCAATTAAACACAGAATGCAAAGTGTACAGTGCTCACGTTATATTATTATTTTTGATTACAAATACTTGCACTGTAAAAAGATAAACAAAAGAAATAGTATGGGTGGCTGGAGAGTGGTGGCTGCTGGCTGAGTGCCCAGCTCTGAAGGCAGCACCACCCCCAGCAGAAGTAAGGGCGGTGTGGTATGGTATTGCCACCTTTACTTCTGCACTGCTGCTGGCAGTGGTGCTGCCTACAGAGCTGGGTGGCCAGAGAGTGGTGGCTGTTGGCTGGCAGCCCAGCCCTGAAGGCACTGCCACCAGCAGCAGCAGTGCAGAACTAAGGGTGGCACGGTTTTGACTGTTGAATCACGGAAAGGGATCCTACTTGTACAGTACAACTTCAGGCACACATCTTCCAAAGACATTCATGGCTACTTGATGAACAATCAACCACTGCTGAGAAAGATACACTCTATAGAGAAATATGTCTGGGCACAACAGGAAGAAGCGCAGTAGGAAAGTACTGACTGCATGTAAAAAGGTACATTTAAATTTTATTTACATTTGTTTTTGGGGCCATTACACTTGTTATTTATAAATGTTAGATATTCAAAGTAGAAAGAAACTGTACAGTAGAAACTGTACCTCTCCTCCTCCTCCAGCTCTGCCTTTCCTGGCAGTGTCCTCTATTTGGAAACTTGAAATATGGTAACGATAAGCTCTGGGGGAAAAAAACAAACCCAAACCAAAACAAACAAAATCCACCACCTGGAAACGTTTTTAAAATGGCTATTTTTGGGGTGGCTTATATCTCCAGAAACCCTGCCTCACATGACTCCAAATTTGGGTCACTAACTCCAACCTGTACCCTCCTGAGGGCACACCAAATTTCAAAGAAATCCAACTAAGGAAGTCTATTTTAGAAGACTTAGAAAGGCTGACCTTTAAACAGAAGTCATGATGCAAAAGGAATGTTATATGTAAGTCATAGGAGGTAATTGTTCCTCTCTATTTGGCACTAGTAAGGCTTCATCTGGAGTATCGCGTCCAATTCTGGGCACCATGCTTTAGGAAAAATGTGGACAAATTGGAGAGAGTCCAGAAGGGAGCTATAAAAATGATAAAAGATTTAGAAAACCTGACCGATGAGGAAAGGTTAAAAATGTGGGCATGTTTTGTCTTCAGAAAAGAAGGCTCAGGGAGGGCCTGATAACAGTCTTCAAATATGTTAAAGGCTGTAATTAAAAGGACAGTAATCATTTGTCCACTTAAGGTAGGACAAGAGTAATGGGCTTTATCTGCAGCAAGGGAGATTTAGGTTAGATATTAGGAAAACCTTTTTAACTATAAAGGTAGTTAAGCTCTGGATAGGCTTACGGTTGTGGAATCTCCATAAGTGAGGTTTTTAAGAACAGGTTGGACAAACACCTGTTGGGGATGGTCTAGGTATACTTGGTCCTGTCTCAGTGCACAGGACTGGATTTGATTATTGTGGCCCCTTCCACCCTATATTTCTATGAATCGATGATTCTATGAAACTTAACTACGGTGGCACTGCTTCCTCACTAAAATATTTCGAAAGCAAGACATATAAATGGACACAGTAATATAGATAAATACTACAAGTGTGAGTCATATTACATATATATATATTAACATATATACATATTATATATACATTTATCAATTGGTTGAAAGGTAAATAATTTTTTAACTGTGCCCACCAGGATAAAAAATTGCTACTTCCCTGATAATCTTATATCAGCAAGCGTTTGCGGAGGGCCATGATGCTATGGTTTGGGTTTGAGAGGGCTAAAATCTCTCAAACTTTCTTTAGGGACGAGCTATTCTTTTGAAGTTAGCCATTGCATTTCCATGGCTTGTTCACAGATTGGTGTGTGAATTCTCTGCTACATGGAGATGTACATATAAACCCTGGTGACTTGGGCTTTGTGCTAGGGGGATTTGAGGTTACTTTCCACTCATAAACTTGAAAGTCCTGTCACAATCTCATTCTAAATGTACTGAAGAAGCTGTTGAGAAACTAGAAATATTTTTGAAAGTAGTAAATGATGTGAATCTTGTCTGGTTGGTTTTTGCTTTTGAAACAAAGAGGGATCAGTGATTTGATCATTGGGTAACAATAAGTCACTCAAATAAACCACTTTTTGGGGGGCTCCTTTGCTTGTTTTCTCTCGTATTTTCTTTGTGAACTGTGATGGAGGTGATGCTCTTCAGTCTTTAATATTACATCAAACCCCTCTACAGCCCACATCAATAGGATCTTTTATGTCTCTGGAGCTTGTTTCTCACTTGATTGAATTGTTGTCACACAGAAAATCCTGCTTGAGGAAAACAAGCCTCCAGGACCCTCAAATTAACATGTGACAGATGTGGGCTCAAACAGTCCAAGAGTGTGTGCTGGAGAAAAATATCAGAGTTTTATTTATAGTGTTAACTGAAGGTATATATTAGGTTTATTTGCTTCCCCCCAAAAAACTGTTTTTTTGGATCGTTTTAGGTAGTGGTGTAATTTTGGAAAAAACACAGGGAGAGGTGAGGGCAAAATTGTGTCAGCTTATAGAACATTTATATGTGATTATATTATATTCTGCAAAATTGGGGTGGGGTAGGGTGGAAGCAAAGCAAATAGACCTATGAAAAGTATAGAGAGAGCAAACCAAGGTCAGGGGACAACTGCACCCTTTTCCACATAGGAAATTATGATCCAGTTTTAGGACTTCAATAGGCCAAATTATCACCTCAGTCCACTCATGCAACTCCCATTGTCATAAAGTGATTTGCCAATGGAGGTTCCATGCACATATAGATTTTCAAGACTTAGAAAAATATTAAGAGTGATCTGTTGTCTTTTGTGCCTGAATTAAAGTGATATTTTAAATCATCATTGATAAGTTTAAAAATGCATTACCCAAGATTTCAAAAAATGACTGGTGATTTTGATTTTTTGAGTGTCCATCTGGAGACACCTTAGAGGGATCTGATGTTCAGCCCTTTCTGAAAGGCATGCTCCGTTAAGGTATCTAACGATGAAGATTGAAAATTGAGGAAACATAAACTATTAATCACTTCTGAAAATCATGGCAAGACTGTAGAAACCCATTTGCTTGGAAGTAGAAGTGATTGAATAATTTGTAATATAACTTATTCCATGAATTTCACTTGATGTTTCTGTTGGCAAATTGTGCACAGGCAGGCCATGGTTTTCTTGAATGTAATTTATTATTTGACATTTGTTGCACAATGTCTGAATTATTCTTGGTCTGAAGCTCATTCATGAACAGTTCTTTGCAAATATTTGATATTTGAAATTTGAGCACCAAAGTTATATGGCTTCTTTTCCCTGGTTGGATGACTGTGACTCCTAGAATGGGTATTCTAGAATGAATACTCATGAAGAGTAAACTTAAAATTTCCTTTCCACAAATTGTCTTTAATATTCCTTGAAAATATACTGTTTTATGAATATTCCTGACAGTAAGCTCATTCAGTATAAGTGCCTTCAGAAAATGACACAAAAGGGGAGTGAAAAGAGTGGATGGAAATTCGTGGATTTCTGTTTGTTTGTTTGCATTCGGTATTTTTCTGGGAACAATGGACAATAGAGCTGTCTGTAATGAACTACTGTATCTTTTACTGAAGAAGGATCCATTGTTGAAAGTTTTTGTCAACCTACTTAACGACTTCTGGGTGTGAAGAGTGATTCACAAATTGCAAAATGATAATAAGTAAGAAGTAATAAGGTAAAATATTATTTTTTCTTTCAAAATGTAGGAATATTAATCTTTTGGTTACATATTATCACATTTCTCCTTTCCATCACACTTAGACTTCATGGAGATTTTCCAGTGATGTTAATGAAAAGTCTGTGTGACAAGCTGCAAGTGTAAAATGTGACCATAAAAATATAGCTGTTTTTCTCCTTTAGACTGTTGTTATAGAAATTTACAGCAGAGGACACTAATATTGTGTACAAGATGATATTTAAGAAACTGGAAGCGATACTCAAACAGGAGGAAATTGTGTGTTAAAAGATTAATGAAGGATTAGTGTGGCCTGAATGCTGTGTCTATGTAGCTATATGCTAAAGCTCCAGGGGAACCTTTATATATTGCAATAGATTAAGAAGCGTATTACAGTGATAGCAAAATGTGTGCTTCTTACTTTACTCCTGAGGTACATTTTCAGTGTGGTGTGGAAGGAGTTATGTAATACATTGTGCAAGTAATTCTTTCCTGATACATCATAATATTTTTCCTTTGTATCTCCACTAGTTAACACTCTATACCAGTGGTCACCAACCGATCGATCGCAATCAACTGGTTGATCCTAGAGGATATCCCAGTCAATTGTGATCTTTGGTGGTATAGGGGGGCTGCCGCTAAGGCAGACTCCCTGCCTATCCCAGCCCCACTCCGCTCCTGGAAGCGGCCAGCACAGTCCCACGGCTCTGGGGGTGGGGGGGGGCAGGGTTCTCTCTCCACGTGCTGCTCCTGTCTGCAAGCACCGCCCCTGCAGCTCCCATTGGCTGGGAGAGCTGTAGGGGCGGTGCTTGCAGAGAGGGGCAGCACGCAGAGCCACATGCTCCCCCAGGGGCTGCAGGGGTGCGTTGGCCCTTTTGATACAGTCTCCCACAGTGTTCTTGCCAGCAAGTTAAAGAAGTATGGGCTGGATGAATGGACGGTAAGGTGGATAGAAAACTGGCTGGATGGTCGTGCTCAATGGGTAGTGATCAATGGCTCCATGTCTAGTTGGCAGCCGGTATCAAGTGGAGTGCCCCAAGGGTCGGTGCTGGGGCCGGTTTTGTTCAATATCTTCATCAACGATCTGGAGGATGGTGTGGACTGCACCCTTAGCAAGTTTGCAGATGACACTAAACTGGGAGGAGTGGTTGATATGCTGGAGGGTAGGGACAGGATACAGAGGGACCTAGACAAATTAGAGGATTGGGCCAAAAGAAATCTGATGAGGTTCAACAAGGACAAGTGCAGAGTCCTGTACTTAGGACGGAAGAATCCCATGCACTGCTACAGACTAGGGACCGAATGGCTGGGCAGCAGTTCTGCAGAAAAGGACCTAGGGGTTACAGTGGATGAAAAGCTGAATATGAGTCAACAGTGTGCCCTTGTTGCCAAGAAGGCTAACGGCATTTTGGGCTGTATAAGTAGGGGCATTTCCAGCAGATCGAGGGACGTGATTATTCCCCTCTATTCGGCACTGGTGAGGCCTCATTTGGAGTACTGTGTCCAGTTTTGGGCCCCACACTACAAGAAGGATGTGGATAAATTGGAAAGAGTCCAGCGGAGGGCAACAAAAATGATTAGGGGGCTGGAGCACATGACTTATGAGGAGAGGCTGAGGGAACTGGGATTGTTTAGCCTGCAGAAGAGAAGAGTGAGGGGGGATTTGATAGCTGCTTTCAACTACCTAAAAGGGGGTTCCAAAGAGGATGGATCTAGACTGTTCTCAGTGGTAGAAGATGACAGAACAAGGAGTAATGGTCTCAAGTTGCAGAGGGGGAGGTTTAGGTTGGATATTAGGAAAAACTTTTTCACTAGTAGGGTGGTGAAGCACTGGAATGGGTTACCTAGGGAGGTGGTGGAATCTCCTTCCTTAGAGGTTTTTAAGGTCAGGCTTGACAAAGCCCTGGCTGGGATGATCTAGTTGGGGTTGGTCCTGCTTTGAGCAGGGGGTTGGACTAGATGACCTCCTGAGGTCCCTTCCAACCCTGAGATTCTATGATTCTATGATTCTGGGAGTGGTGTGGGGTCGGGGTAGGCAGGAGCCTTCCTTGGCCTCGCTGTGCCCACTGCCAACTGGGAGCTGCCGGAGGTAAGTACTGCCTGGTGGGAGGCCTCACCCCAACCCCCATTATTGAGCCCCCTCCCAGAGCCAGCACCCTGTGCCCCCTCCTGCACCCCAACACTCTCCCCCAGCCCAGAGCCCCCTTCTGCACCCAAACTCCCTCCCAGAGCTTGCACCCCTCACCCGCTCCTGCACCCCAACTCCCTGCCCCAGGCTCAGCCCAGAGCCCCCTCCCACACTGTGAACTCCTCGGCCACAGCCCAGAGCCCGCACCCCATCCCGAACCCCAACTCCCTGCCCCAGCCCAGTGAAAGTGAGTGAGGGTGGGGGGAGAGCGAGCCACGGAGAGAGGAGGGGATGGAGTGAGGGCAGTGCAGGGCTTTGGGGGAGGGACAGGGCAGGGCCTTGGGGAAGGGGTAGATCCTGGGTTGCCCTTAGATTCAAAAAGTGATATTGGGCATAAAAAGGTTGGAGACCTGCTCTATACCTTTTAAAAACCTCTTCCATAATTGTACATTAGTGGCCTGAGCTTAGTTGCACATGGCCTGCTTCTAACAAAAACAGGTTGGCAGGGGAGTGTCTTGAGCAGCCTGTGGGGATGGGGTGAGGTGCTCAGTATCTGGGCCAAAAAGTTGAAGATCAGTTTGAGGTCAGGACAGGTCAAAATCACAAAGCCAGAGTTTGTTACCAAATTGAGAGTGTGAGTGAAAACTGGGGTCAGGCCAGGCCAGGGTCTTGCATGGGTCAGCCTGATCTTAAGCCAAAGACAGAAAATCAGAATCAGAGTCAGGAGCTGGGCTAAGGTCAAGAGCCAAGAGTCTAGGATGCAGGTGAGTCACAGTGAGGAACAGCAAGTTGGGTCTGAGGCAGACGCACACCAGAGGTCTGTGTTGCTTACCCAACTCCCAGAAATGGCTTCCTGGTTTATATGGAAAGTGCCAGCCAATCAGGGAATCATGGAGAGCTGTTGCTCATATCCCTTAAGGCAGGAATTCCTGCAGGGCTGAGTCTCTCAGTCCTTCTTGGTGGCAACCTTACCTGGGACCCTGGTGGTGAAGAGGAAGCAGTAGCTGGTTATAGACCTGTGGGTTCTTTTATCACCTTCTTTCCCCCTTCCTCCCTCTTTTCAGGATGAAACCAGGCTGACTTGTCTGGATAAGCCTTATGAAATTCTCTAACCAGGTCTGAGGCGTGGTCATAGGAGGCAGGTTTCCAAGTGTGCTCTCTGGGTCCGTATCCTTCCCAATTTAGAAGGTATTACAGATGTCCTGGGGGGCATTTGGAATTGAGGATGGTTTGCAACTTCATATTCTTCATGGTCCTGGACTTAGAGTGATGGAGGTGGAGAAGTGACTTGTCCAGGGAAGGGGTGCTCAGTGTAGGGTTTTAGGAGGGAGTGGGACATAAGGAATATGGTGTGTATCTTGAAGGATTGGGGAAGCTGTAATTTGAAAGTGACTGAGTTGATGTGCTGCCATATATGGAAAGGTCCCAGAAACTGGTAGTCCAGCTTGCAGGAGGGTCTGCTGGATGAAGATGCTTTGAAGAGAGCCAGACTTTCTGGCTCATGGAGAAGGCTGGGGCCTCCTGGCACTGCTGGTCAGCATACCACTTGTAAGCTCTCTTCGCATTCTCTAGATGGTCTTTAAGTTCCTCCTGGGTATGATGGATTTGTTGGACCAAGTCGGTGGCAGCTAGGTTTGGTGAAGTTACTGGTAGTGTTGGATGGAATTGGGGTGGAACCCATAATCTGCAAAGAAGGGGCTCCATCTTATTGAGGCATGGTCTGCATTGTTGTAGGAAAACTTGGAAAGTGGTAAGAGGTGGTACAGTTATCTTGGTGATAGTTAATGAATCATCTGAGATACTGCTCCAGTACCTGGTTCACCTTCTCAGTCTACCCATCTGTTTGGGGGTTGTGTGCAGTGGAGTTAGATGTTAGTGGATGTCCTATAGTTGCAGGATTTTATGCCAGAAGAGTGAGGTGAATTGGAAGCCTTGGTCTGAGACCATGTGATCTGGAAGTCCATGAAGACAAATAACATGTCTTATCAAGAGTTGGCCAGTAACCTCACAGTTGCAGGGTCTGATGTGGGCCATGTTCTTCAGATGGTCTATGACCATCATGATGACAGTGTGACAGTCAGAATTGCGCGGGGGGGGGGGGGGGGGCGGTTCCAAGATGAAGTCTAACAAAATTGATGTCTAGGACTTTGTGGGTGTTTCTAGGGGTAACAAAGTACCAATGGGTTTGGTTCTATGTGTCTTGGTGCAGGCACAGAGCTTGCATGAATCTGCATAGGTTTGAATTTTGGTCCTCATGCAGAGCCAGTAGTAAAACTGGCAGGTTGTGAGGGAAGTTTTATGATGACCTGGATGGACAGGAAGCAAGTAAATGTCCCAATGTTCTGCAGTAGAAACAGAGGTTAAATTGCCAATGGTATTCCTTTTCTTCCAGGGTCAGACATTTGTGGCCTAGATCCACCTGGATTGGTTCAGAGTGTGGTTCCATGGTCCCAGGGGCAGTGGGTGGGTGTGGTGGCATCATGGGGCCCTGCATAGGAGGGAGTGCTCTACCCAAGCTCGCAGGGCAGCTGCCTCTCCTTGCAAACACGCAGATTGCTCTCAGAGGGTTTCTACTGAAAACATGAGTTGCCTGGCATGGTTCTGTGACTGAACTAGCTGCTCATGCAGGGCCAACACTTTGGTCATGGCCTGAAGTACAATGTTTTCCATTTGCAAGCAGGCAGCTCATTCCCCCTGGAAAATGTGGATAGGAGCTGGCCTTACACCATCCATCATCTGTTAATGGATTGGTGGAAGGTAGAAGCCACGGGATGGTCTGAGCAATCTGTCAGGGCAGGTCATAAGTGGCCACTGGGCACAAAGTGAGGTTCTCAGTACCTGGGGCGAAGAATCAAAGACCAGTATGGGGCCAGGCTAGGTCAAAATTGCAAAACCACATTCGATTACAAATTGAGAGTGTGGGTGATAATCAGGAGATGGATTACTTGATAATTACCTGTTCTGTTCATTCCCTCTGGGGCACCTGGCATTGGCCACTGTTGGAAGACAGGATACTGGGCTAAATGGACCTTTGGTTTGACCCAGTATGGCCGTTCTTATGTAGGGATCAGTTCTGGGTTCTGTTCTGTTCAATATCATCATCAATAATTTAGATAATGGCATAGAGCGTACACTTATAAAGTTTGCGGATGATACCAAGCTGGGAAGGGTTGCAAGTGCCTTGGAGAATAGGATTAAAATTCAAAATGATTTGGAGAAATGGCCTGAAGTAAATAGGATAAAATTCAATAATGACAAATGGGAAATGACTGCGTAGGAAGGAGTACTGCAGAAAGACTTCTGGGGGCCATAGTGGATCACAAGCTAAATATGAGTGAACATTGTAACATTATCGCAAACACCATTCTGGGATGTATTAGCAGGAGTGTTGTAAGCAAGACACAAGAAATAATTCTTCTGCTCTACTCCGCGCTGATTAGGCCTCAACTGGAGTATTGTGTCCAGTTCTAGGCGCCACATTTCAGGAAACATATGGACAAATTTGGAGAAAGTCCAGACATGAGCAACAAAAATGATGAAAGGTCGAGAAAACATTATCTCTGAGGGAAGATTGAAAAAATTGGGTTTATTTAGTCTGGAGAAGAGAAGACTGAGAGGGGACATGATAATAGTTTTCAAGTACATAAAAGGTTGTTACAAGGGGGAGGGAGAAAAAATGTTCTCCTTAATGTCTGAGGATAAGAGAAGAAGCAATGGGCTTAAATTGCAGCAAGGGTGGTTTTGGTTGGAAATTAGGAAAAACTGTCAGGGTGGTTCAGCACTGGAATAAACTGCTTAGGGAGGTTGTGGAATCTCCATCATTGGAGATTTTTAAGAGCAGGTTAGACAAACACCTGTCAGGGATGGTCTAGATAATACTTAGTCCTACCATGAGTGCAGGGGACTGGACTAGATGACCTCTCGAGGTGCCTTCCAGTCCTATGATTCTGTTATTTTTTGTGAGATAACTGAAACAAAGTAAGCATTGTGCAGCTCTGCCTTCCTATCATCTTCCATTACCAGTTTGCCTTCTCCATTGAGCAGCAGACCCATACCATCTTTGATCTTTCTTTTTTGTCTGACATATTTGAAGAACCCCTTCTGGTTGTCTCTAAGATTCCTGCCAGCTGTAACTCATTTTTTGCCTTGACTTTCCTGATATTGTCCCTACACGCTTGAGTTCCCATGTATATTTCTTTGGTGATATTCCCCTCCTTCCATTTCCTGTATATATCCCTTTTGGTTTTTAGATAGCTAAAAAGCTCCTTATGCAGCCACATTGGGACCTGTCTATATGATGAAGATTCTCGCATTGGTCTGACACTACAAAGAAATAATAAAGAGGACAACTGGGCTATTCTGATCAAAATGTTACAGAGATTGGTGGCTATTAGAACTGGCTAATTACTGAAGAACAGTACTCAGACCTTCATTCAGATTCAAAACTGCTGTTTTACTTGACTATTTTCATGATCCCTTGTTATTTGCTATCACAAACAATTGTGTGGTTGGATTTTATTTGCATGAATATTTGTGGAACAGCTCCTTTTCAACCCAAAACAAAATAATGTGATTTAAAAGAATAATCACACACCATGAATAGAGAATAGTTTGTGAAAAATGCATAGGCTGAAAAATTGTTCAGCCAAAGTATCTAGCTAACAGGTCTGGGTATCAAATAGATTAGAAATCAGGATCAGTTTGTGAATGATTTATGAATAGGAGAAAAAGGCTAAATTTGCAGCCAGTATGATTCACTATTGCGTAATTTGACCAGCTCTAATTACTTCTACTTAGGTGTCAGCAGTTCTAACGGAAGGGAGAAGGATAAAGTTCACAACTTTAAGGATCTTGTTAATATTTAACATTTCCCCAAAGCACTGAGGAGTGAGCAAATAAAACCCTATCATCTATTTAACTAATAATTTTCTGTGTCATGGAACTGACCTAATCTTACATATTTGTTGTTCTGAAATGTGAAGTTGCTGAAGACCATACTAACTTCTTAAATATTGAATCATACTAAATCCATTTAGAGGAACTGGTATACATTTGTAAATGTCTCTGTAGGTAAGGGTTAAGATAGGATAAAGGGACTATTTGACATTCCCTGAGTTGAGCAGTTTTTCTGTCTAGACTTTCAGTGCCGTCATCTTAAATAACTGTGAATGTGGACAAGAAAAAATAGGGCTGTACTTGTCACACTGCAGCATAGTCTTCCTTTCTTTATTACACAACATCCTTGAACTTGTGTGCAAATATTGAATCTTTCTGCTGTAATCCTTAATGTCAGCTCACTCACTACTGCTGGGGAGCTTTGTGCCATAAAAATTGGACTCCTAGACCCAAGGAATTAAATGGATTATGTATTTTTCCCTATTGCATTTTTGGTGATTAACAAAGCATTGGCTTCTGTGTTTCTAATGAGTCAGATTCAACCTTCATTTACACCTTGTGATCCCATTGATTTCAGTAGGATTGCGGGGTTGTAACTGAGTGTGGAACTTGGTTCAAGGGACCAAATACAGTTCTGGAGGAATGCCATTTAAATCACTGGATGAATTTAGCCCTTGGGAAAAATTCTGCTGTCGCTTAACCTTGTGCAGCTTCAGTTAAGTCAATGAGGATGCCCTGGTGTAACTGAGCAGAATTTGGTCCTATGTGTTTATTCTGAAATTTGACTACTTTAAAGCATATTGTACAATACCTTTCTGACTTAGATTTGTGTAGCTATTCTCCCATAGAAGTGGCAAAGAGTTCTGTGGCACCTTATAGACTAACAGAGGTATTGGAGCATAAGCTTTCGTGGGTGAATACCCACTTCATCGGATGCAAGCAGTGGAAATGTCCAGGGGGAGATATAAATGTGCAGAGAAGACTTAGGCTAGAGATAACGAGGTTATCTGATTGAGCTAACCTCGTTATCTCTAGCCTAAGTCTTCCCTGCACATTTATATCTGCCCCTGGACATTTCCACTGCTTGCATCCGATGAAGTGGGTATTCACCCACGAAAGCTTATGCTCCAATACCTCTGTTAGTCTATAAGGTGCCACAGGACCCTTTGTCGCTTCTACAGATCCAGACTAACACGGCTACCCCTCTGATACTATTCTCCCATAGTTCTCCTACATCTGCCAGAATACACATGATCTTCTTTTAATGCCCACAATATTGGCTTCACTGTGTGGATGAGTTACCACAACTGCATCTCATGCCGCTATTGCCAGCTGCATTTGGCCCTAGCTGACTCTTTGTTTGGCCCAGTTTCATAGAATACACTATAAACAAAGTACAAAATAACTGCCATCATGAATCAATAATAGCATCAGTAGACTTGAACCATTCTCTTCATTTCTCAACTGTTGTAAGGCAAGTTGCAGAGCTGCCGAAATCTTGTTTTGGGACCCTACTGTACTATGTTACTCTCTAACTATAAGCAACTTCTCTTTCCTTAATCTGATAAACTATCCGGCCTGAAACACAGCCCTTTTACTTTCACAGACGGCTTTATTTTCTTCCCTGAAGAGTTTTTGCACAGCACGGGGCCGTGTTTCAAGTTAAAAGAAAAGAAACTCGCGCTGACTCATTTTTACTTGCAGCCTTCTGCGGAGCAGGCCGAGGGGGAGAGGAGGCAAATTGTTACACAAGTGATCCATCACAAAAAGAAAAGTTTCTTCTAACTGAAAAGGGTAGAGATAGATAGGCCTGTCAGTTACTTCCTACTCTTTCTGTCTTCAACCATAGATAGCAGACAAAATATGTATTAACCTTTAGGAACATCTACTTGTACAGTTGCCTTCCAAAAAAGCTATCTTGCACATGTGTGGACGTGTGCACATATGCACATATCTTTTTGGTAGAAGTAAACTTTCCTTTCTGTGGAAAAACTGTAAATGAAATCAATAAATAAAGTCTTATAGTTGTAAAAAATAGCCTAAAACCAAAATTTTGTGATTCTCAGGACACTACTGAGTGCTGAATCATTCCCAGGAATGTACTAAATAGGGGCCAGATTCTGGTATGCCTACTTGTGTGGGGTAACACCTTACTTTACAGGTAGTCCCATTCATTTCAGTGGCTATTTGACCTGCGTAAGGGTATCAGATTCTGACCCTCTAAGCTGCGATTGATGCCAATGCCTGTGTCTCCGTGTCTGGCTCTAACTTCTCCTCCAGATCTAAAGTGTTACCCTTGCATGGTGTCAAGTATCAGAGGGGTAGCCATGTTAGTCTGGATCTGTAGAAGCGACAAAGAGTTCTGTGGCACCTTATAGACTAACAGACCTATTGGAGCATAAGCTTTTGTGGGTGAATACCCACTTCATCGGTCGTCGGATGCATGCAAGAGATCTGAAGTATATTTCAAATGTATTCTTTCATCTAAACAATTAAAGAAAAAGGGAAAACATTCTAAATAAAATAAAGCTGTAAAATCAGTTTGCAAATGGAGAGTATTTTATATGCATTTAATGTACCCTTCTTAAAACACACGACCTGTTATAATTTTAGAATGTACCTTACAGTTAGCAGAAAGGTATTTGACTTTTGGTATGGGCAAAATTCTGCCTTCAGATGCAGGTGCGGGGCTCCCGTTGAAAGGCCAATAGTATTTTTGAATGTGAGCTCCCTGTGGACACGTGCAATATTAGCACCATCCATCATAAAGAAAACTATTGGCCTACTATCTGCATCGATTTTCCCCAACCCCACATGCATTGAATCCTATTTACACAAATGAAATATCTGCACATAGAGGGGAGAAGAGACATTGGAGTAAAATCCACGTGGATCAAACAGCAGAATTTTGCCCTATGTTAGTGATTTTTTTTAAACCCTCTATATAAATCTACATTGTACTGGAGTGGGAAGGGGTGTGTGTGTGTGTGTGTGTGTGTGTGTGTGTGACATTTTCAATCACATGAATAATGGAAGCACTGAACAATTTTAGAATTAAGCACTTACTATATTCATAATATTTCCTGAGTATATTTTTTGTGTCTTCTTGTAAAAAGTACAGTGGTAATACTGGATGGCACATCAGTGATTTATTTAATGCTCAGTAGCTATCTTTCTAAGATTACTAAATGCAATACAGGATGTTTGAAATCCCTCTCTAACATTTTTCCCGACAGGGTAAACAAGTATGGAAAGATGTAATTAGCTTTCAGTCACACTGATAATACACAGTAGTGAATTCTGTATACTTTATTGAAGAATTAATTTGGGTCTGTCTCTGAATAGGATGAAAATTACTTGAAAGCTGCCTCAGTGATGGATTTGAGTATGAGTATTTTGGGTCAAGTCAGATCAGTGAAATAGGTTATGAGAGATGTATTTGATTAACACTGAAATAGGCCACTTTGGCTAAAACAATCGATTTTTCACATGAAATATATAAGGGACATGATTCACTTTGCTCCTGCAGGATTCTGGCATTTTTCAAAACCAGTCAAAATATAGAAATGTTTAAATGTAAAACAATCTTTTATTGTATTTTGAAATAACAACATGAGAAAATGAATAACTCCAGTTTATCATGACTATGGGGACAGGAACAGGTGCTCAGCTTGTAAAACAGCATGAAGCTGTGATACTGGCTGCAATTTCCTCTAAAGTTTATAGAATGGGGGAATGTAAATATCATGGATCGCAGCGTCAGCTGGTAGAATATGACATAGCTCTCTTGACTTCATTGGAGATACCCACAAATTGAGAATTTGGCCTTCTGATTTACATTTGTGCACTCTGAAAATTTCTACCACCTTTTAACTTATTTAGAAATGAAAAAGCATGCCTCTCCATTATCTCTGAGTACTTTTGTAAAGTATTTGTAATAACAAAAGCGCACTGTATCTAGTCGTATCATTGGGAAAAAATTGTGTATGCATGTGTGAAGTTATGTGCTTTTCTTTTGTGAGCTTACTAATTCTACACATGATCTGTGCATTGGAATGGCCTCTGAGTCTTGAGCCATCCATCACCATGGTGAATAAAACCTTCCATTGTATAGGGGAAAACTTACCTGACTGACATATGATGGCTTCTTAGAGATGAAAACTGGGAAAAAACCTTAAGGAAACATACAGTGTTGAAACCCAATAAAAATGAAACTTGTGTAAAATCTTCAGGTGAGCTAATCATTTAAAAAAATCCATATACTGCAGCAATTAATAATGAATCTCTTTTCTAACTACCATAGGCTATCAGGGCACTTAGCATATATACCAATTCCAAAGTAACCTCTTAAGAAAATCACTTCAGGTTCCACATTGTCCCACTGGTCTGCTCTGCTGCAATGCACCAGAATTGTGTTTTTACTATTAATTATTATATTATATTATTATTTTTTATTTATTTACATCACAGCAACAAGGAAACTCCTCTGGGGCAAGAAATTAGTCCAGAGAAGTTCAGTTAAGTAGAGTTTCTGCCCAGAGTTTTAATAATATTATTATTTTATAGACTGATTAGCAGGGGCCAGCCACACACATGGCAGCAGCAAATACAATTTCTGTTGTTTTTGATTTGCAGGTTAGCTTTTATAAAGTTGTTTACAAGTTTCTATTCCAAGCTAAGTGTATGCACTCTAGCTTAGAAAATGAAACTTCTAGCGACTAGCCACACCAAAAATCTTCAGATAACTCATATAAGAATGTTTTAGTCCAAGTGCAAAGTCAAGGTTCTGCTATGAGCCATATCGCTGGCTCACTTGCTGGAGCAACACACAGCAGACTTTAAGCAACATAAAGGGCCAGTGGAGGATTCCCTTGGCACGAAAGAGACCTCTGGTGGTGTAGATGAGGTTATGTGGGCCACTCCCCTTACTTCTGGAGCAGGTGGGCATGGCCATGGAAAAGTGTGTGGGGGTGCAAATGTCCTTACTTTCCAGACTACTGGAACAGTCTTATGGGGCTGTGGGCAGCTGGAAGCCCTAGGATTGGGAAGATGAACAATGGCATAAAACCATCTTTGTGTTCTCCCTCCTGAGGTGCACCAAGTCTGCAAAGGCCACACCGCATATTCCAGCCCTAAAACTTTATGCCTAGGATAGTCAGATGGAGATAGAAAATATAGCCATGAGTGCTCAATAGGCCATTTCCCTCCCATTTTCTTAACTTGTATTGGTGCTATAAATAAATGAAGCAAAAAGGGAGTAAAATATTGTGGTTTGTGTAAATCACTTCAGTGTATAGAAAATTAATTTAAGTTCTCTCCCTCATTCACAGTGTAAAATAAAATATTCATTTAAAAACTCACAATTGTCAGCGGTCTTTCTATAAAAGCCCTTTTACCATCCTGGGGGTATGAAAGACCAATACAATAAATGTCTGGAGTATAAGTAACCTTTTTTACTTTCTGGGGAAATGCCTATCAATTTCAATTAGTGCAGGTTAAGGCCAAAATTTGGCAGCTTTTTAATGTGTACATAAGAATTTCTGTACCAAAAAAATATTATAGTGAAGTTAAGGTTGCAAGCACATGTCAGTATGTTGCATGCATATTACCATTCAACAAGGTTAATTTAAAGCAAACAAAGAAGCAAATAAACCTCATGTGTTTAGAAACCCAGGGAGTGCAGAGTTAAATTTGCCTGTCAATTTTTGTAGAATAATTAGACTTCAGCTCTGAATATAGCCTACCAATTTTGAGGCCAGACTATCTTTTTTTTGGTGTGTGTGTGGATTTTTGGACAGGGACGGCAAAATAAAGTTTATAATGGAAACTCAGTTGCAACCTGAACTATGAAGCAAATACGATTGCTTCATAAAGGAAGAAACAACCTTTTTAGTCCCAGAAACACTAATGTTGCACGTAGTTTTCAATGCTTTCAGAGACACAGGACTATATTTCCCACTGGTGTAAGCAGGCACAACTTCATAGACTTCAGTATTATCTCCATCATGTTTAATAGTATCACATCACAGAACATTTGCAATGTTCAGAAGAGTTGTGCTCATGACATCAGCTCTGATTTTAGCCCATGAAGTACTATTTCTGTATTTATTCCATCCTATCATAGGTTATTTACAGATGCTACAACATAACCTACCCTGTTTAATTTGCATAGTAATATTGGCTGTGAAATGTTTTGGAAAACTCTTGTATGAAAGATGCTATGGAAAAATGAACTGCATTATTACATGTATACTTGGCATGAAAATTTAACTATAGATGATCTCTGTTTTTTTTTTAATTTATGAATTCTGCAGAATTACTGAGCACAGAGTTCCCACTGTGGGTCTTGCTATTCTGCTAAACAGGTCAATAAGTAATTCTTACAGGCACATTACTCTGGATGCAGAGGTGAAAATATTGATTGGAATGGGCACATAGATCATTACAGTAATTATTACAAATCTATGAATTCCCACAGATTTGCAACATGGGAATCAGAAGTGATAGGTGATCATCACTTAATTAGAGACTGTCTTGGTATGTTAATAGGGATCAAACATCAAAGGTCAACAGTAAATGTATTTTGCATCTTGAGCTCTTAGTGTCATTACCATGGATTCCAAGGGAGCTAAATCCAAGGGAGGATTGCTGAAAAAGTATTGATATATTGATTGTAACAATTTCTTAAAATGAAGTATTTATTCATTTGTCAGCCAGAAACACACCCTACAACCTGGGATCTAATACATATGTATATGGTACATAATTCCATAAGTTTTAACCATAGATACAACCTGAGTGTTTACTGTAGCTTATAAAAAACAAAATATATTTTAAAAGAATATACCGTTTGGAATAAAACAAGCAGAATACACTTTGGATTCCAAAATCATTATGATCTAAGCATCTATTTTTTTAAAAATAGGCCAACATTTAAAACAATTCAGATTAGAGACTATGATACCAGTTTTGTGTAGATTACATGTGATTTTCACTCCTACCCGCCCCACACATAAAAATATCATCACTGTGTGTTCCAACAGTTGACTAAGTTTGCTGACATTTCCATTAATTTTCAGTAATTTTCCCAATAAATTATTTATAAATGATAGTTTTGGAAGGGATATAATCCCTCATCCTTCAGGGAATAAGACAACCTCTCACTACTGGGGTTTAGAAAGAAACTTTCTCTGATATAGGTTATTCCATAGCTGCCCACTACAGGTTTTCTCACATTTTCTTCTGAAGCAGCTGGTACTGGACACTGTCAGTGAAAGGATAATGGATAGATAGGTCCATGTGGTCTGATCTAGTATGGCCATTTCTATGTTTCTGTTTTGAAAAAGAACTTCACGTTGTGTGATAGGATGTGGAATTACTTTAAGTAAAAACTGATCATGGTTTGGGGTTGGATGGAAGTTAAAACTTGGCTTGATGACTTAGTAATAATGGTATCTAGCACCTCTCCCGGATTATCCTGGTACTCAGGGTATGGAGCAAGCCTGGAATGGGACCATCAAAAAGTTGGGCAGACACGGATAGTTACAGAGAGGGAGGAGACTAGTTTCTTGAGGATTGATGTGGGGGGTCTGTTCAAATAAAACATTAGGAGTTCACCCATCAAAAAGCTAATCCTGTAAATGCAGAGTGGAGCGCTGGATAAGCTTGAAAGCGTGTCTTTTACACTAACAGAAGCTGGTTCAATAAAAGATATTACCTCAGCCACCTTGTCTCAAGAAAAAAAATTAGTACGTTAGGTTCAACATAAGGGTCACTGTCAATGTCATTTTAGAAAGGTACTAAAGTAATAACACTTACACTTGTATAGTACTTTTCAGCTTCAAAGAGGTTCTACAAACATTCATGAATTTAGTCTCTTTGATTTTGGACAGAAAGTGCCGAATAATTATTGTTCTTCCATCAGACCTGAAAATCCATGTGATCTGGGAATATGAAGCTGGTACTACAAAGAAGAAAAATTATTGCTTTTAAAAAACAATCAGTCTTCAAACTGTTAACTATACAAGATTATCCATGGTGCGCTCAGGCCACAGTCCTGATATTAGATCCCCAACGAGTGGATACCTTTGTCCAAGTAGAGCCCCCTTGATCAACTCTTGTGTATGCACGTTGAATTGCAGATTTGAGGCCATATTCATCATCTGAAGGACCCACCCCAAACCCAGATAGATGAATAATTTAAACACTGAATTTAACCCATCTATACAAAGCAAATTGGAGGCATAGAGCAGTCAGTCCTTATCAAATCCAGACAACCATCTCAAAGACCCTCTGATGACACTGACCACATACATGTACCTCCTACAAATCCTCTGAATTCTGTGTGGATATATAGCCCCTTTGAGACACAAAATGCTGCACAAACTAACCCCCAGTGAAACTGGAGATTTTTGGTGAACTGTCTAACATCTAATGGCGACAGAGCAGTGGATTTTAAAAAAGGAGACATCTGTATAGTTTTTTGGAGAATATTTCCCTGGGTACAAAAATAATAAAGTAGTTTTCATACTATAATTTGAAAGTTTGTCCATTAACTGTTCAATGCTCTCCTTTTAACTTCACCTAGCCGGTGTAATGATCAAGGAACAGGATCATATCCTAAATTGATGACCCTATTATCTCTAACCAGTATCTCTTACTGGTTTCACTGGTATAGTTTACATACTTTCAGTTTTGAAAAAAAATAAAGGAAGAAGTTTACTTTGCATTGTATTGTAACAGTAAAATGCTGACACACTTTCTTTGGGCATTTGCCAGCCAAGGCTGCATTTTCACATACATTTTTATACTTTGCTAAAAGAGTTAACATTTCCTTTGTGACAAGTGTTAAATTACACAGGTTGAAATGCATCATATATTTGGCTGCCTACTAGCCCACACCCAGTTGACCTTTAACTCTCCAGGTATTTTTCTGAAAACAGTAAAATGTAGGAGATAGGTGTGCACAGTTACCTGTGATGTTATTCAGAAGCTAAAAAGAGCCCAGAGAAATTCAGGGATTTAACATGACTTCTACCTGACAGAACCTTACTGAGATCAAAGAATGACTGGTTAGCCATTTAGAAAATACAGCAGCTTAAGTTAAAGCCTAAGTAGTGCTTAACTGTTGAGATGCACAAAATTTACCTGCCAACATTTGAAATGGAGGCAAATTACAAGTTGATGGGGTTACAAAAAAAGTTGTTAACCTTGAAAGTCCTTTATTGACAATTGTAAATCTCCTATAGACCTACATATATTACTGTGCACAAAGCAAGGCAGCTTGCAAGGTGGTCTGAAACTCAAAAGCATTTCAGAGTCTCTTTTGTTTTGGAAACCCATCCTATATCAGGAGACTGATTTTAGTGCTCATGAAAGTTGAAGGATTAAATTAACTAGATTTCCCGTTAAACCAGAATAGGAATGGTTGGGCTCAAAGAACACTGAGTATTGTTGGCCATCATGGAAGCCAAAACAAAAGTATATTTTCATTTCCCTTACAAGTGCCCTCCTAGATGCAAAAAATTATAGAATCCTGTTTGGAAAGGACAGTTCTGTGGTATTTAGTTAGTACAGCATAGGTAAGTACAAGGAACTGGCTGACATAGTTGCTCAAAATTATCATTAGAACTGTGCCCATCTGCCAAATCCAAATACACCAAACTTGGGGTTGACCTAGAAATCTTGATCAAGATCCAAATATTGTGTATCCAGCCCTTCTTTTATTCTATTATTTCTTATGTTGATATGTGGGATTTTTATTGTGTGGACCAGTGATATTTACATGAAGACTAAGATCATCGTGAGATCTATGTTTCCTGATCTTTGTATTGGTAGAAGTTTCTTAGGTTATAAGAATGGTCTAATGCAGGTGGAACTCCAGCAAAGTACACACACAGTCAAGATTAGGTCCAAATTTACCTACTTCCTGGGGTTTGGGCTTTACTGGTAACATATCCACAAACGGCAACAGCTCCAGCCTGCACTTTCTCCACAATCTGAGTTGTTTTTAGGATTATTTTCACTGGGTAGAGGAGTCATTCTAACCTCTTTTATAACCTGCTCGATGCATCTGTCATTATGACTCAACATTAATTATCCTGTATCTTTTGACAAGGTTAAAGCAGCTGACACCAGGGTGATTGAATAGAGAATCCCTGCATCCTTGTGCAGTGTCTTGGAGCCCACTATCCTGTTAGAAAGTCAAAGCCCATATTCTAACTGCAGGCCTGTAGTACTTCTGAAGAATAATAGTTACAGCTCAGAATGAAGTACCCACAATTACAAGAAAAAAGATTGTTCTTTTGAAAATCTGTGCCATCCATTTGGTTTGCAAAGTAATACTAGGTAATATAATTTTATTCTGCTAACTAGTGGAAGACCATTCCTCCGCCTCTTCCCCCCCCCCGCCCCGCAGTTGATAGCTGGCTTTTTGTCCTTAAGTGAGAGCTTTCTTCCCATCTATCTTTTCCTGTCTAATGTAACTGTAGATATTTTTGTTAGCCACATAAACTTTCAATCTTTTCTTAAATCTGACTGAGTGCTTGCCCTCCATGATATCTTATGACAGTGAATTACACAGGTTAGTTATCTGTACAAAAATACAAATAATAAATAATAATAAATCCTTTTATCAGTGTAATAAAACTTCTGAGCAGCAGATTCACAATTTTCCCCTGCATCAGGAGTGACTCTGAGGGTTATAGGTCAGAAGGAAGGCAATCCAGCAACAAAATGTCTGGGTGCTGGAACAAGACGGCTTAGTGAGATGCTGAGAATCAAGCATCAAAGCGTGTTGTAGCTGCGTCATCACCAGGATTCAGGATGAGAATCCTGCAAGCAGTATGCGTGAGGCAATGGTTAGAACAGGATAACAGGGGAACAATGCAGAGGATCTCCCAATGACACTGTAGGCAGGAGTGAACACTGACTGGGAGAATCTAAAGGCTAATGTTTAATTGCTGTCTAATAGAGGAATGGGCCAGAGAGTGCACTCTCCTCTACTAGGCTTGAGGAGCCACACAAGTATGGGCTGGGTTTCTAGCTGCTTTGCACCAGCAGAGTAGAACCAAGAACTGTGCCCAATATATTTATCAGCTCACACTAGAACTATGGTAAAGTTGCTTCATGATTGAATTTCACTTACATAAATACTCACAGAAAGCAATTTCAAAGTTGAACCAAATTTTAAATACATAAGTACGAGTGTTTGCCAACGGTTCCATATAATTAGTGTGACCCACCCCAACTAACATAGTTCAAATAGTGACTATTCATAGTATATTCTGAACTTGATTCCCCATTGCCCTGCATCTTGAATAGCCATTTACTCTAGTGCAAAATGTGTGTAAAAGCTGATTTTACACTAGTGCTTTACACCCACTTCGCACTAGTTTTAATGACTATACAAGGCACAGGGCAATAAGGAGATGGACCCTCGGTGGTCAGTCCACAGATAACAAAATTCATCTAATAATTTTGAATAACAAATTTGTGAAAGATACTATCTCATGAATCAGAAAAAAGCTAAGCATGTCAGATAAAGTATTGATTGAGTATTATTCACTTCACCCTACTTACTCTCTTGGGACCATGGCAGTGTTATCGGTTACTTTTAATGAGTATTGAAGTCTTGGGTGCTTTAAGCCACCTTCATGTCCTCCAGTTTCTGGGCTGTTCTGAGGCTGGTACCGCCCTTCACAAACTGTAGGCAGCCTGTGTCTGGATGCTTATGGTGGTTACTCCATCCTGAATCTCTGCAGTACTATGTGCAGCAGTGCCACTGTAAACCGCGCCCCCCTCCCCCGTAAGTCTTCTACATGCCCCTCCCATCCACATTCCCAGCTCTAGCATGCCCTCTAAGCCAAGGTTCGTGAGGGGTCCTGTTTCAGGCTGATAAAGTAGCCTTATAGCAGTACCTGCACCAGAGACCTTCTGCTGTTAGCTCAGGAGCTTTCCTGATGCTTTCACAATGCCATAGCAGTGTTCAGGGACTGGGCCAGGTGAGAGACTCCCTCCTCATATGGCTGTGAATTTTTTAAAGTGCATATATGTTAAGCTAAAATAATGATAAATGACTGTATATATCCCTTTGAAAATAAGATAGAAACAACATACTATGCACCAAGATAGCAACAGTTTGTCAGGTTAGTGACCAAAATATAAAAGAGTAGATTGAAAAAAAATTGCAAACTTTCTCTAAATCAACTGGAAATAGCCAGTGAAATAAACAGATCATGAGAATAACTCACACAATAGTATAGAAAATGGCCAATTTGCTATAATAATTGTATAGTAAAGAGATTATGTTCATATGTAACCCTTTTAAAGCACCTCCCTGATATTTTTGAAATCTCTTGTAATGTATAGCAAGATCCTAAATACAGACAAACTAGAATTTTCTTTAGAATGAACAAGGAAAGTTTCATTCAGTGAAAAATCTCAAGTAAAGCAAGTGTGTGTTTTTTAAACCAGACTGGAGAGAAGCTCATTGTATTGCCTTATACTTTTTGTTCTGGGCACCTGAGCAGTGAACAATGTGCCACTTATCAGTAGAACAAAAGGTGCCTTCATTGGCCAAATGCTGGGAAAGATGACAGCTGCAAAATCAGAGTCAGTAAGGACAGGTAGCTTGCCTGAGACCTAATAGGAAATGGACTGTTTATTCAGGCAGACTTTAATGGCCAACCCTATCTAGTTCAAACTGAAGTAAGATTAGCCTCCTTTAAAAACATGTACATGTTTAATGGTAATCCTAGATGATTATAATTGTGAGAGATCAGGTAGAGAAGGGGAGAAGATACATTGTAACATGTTGATACACATTAGAAACTGTGGCTACTTTCAATATACTTACACATATTAATCTTTTTGCCTAATTCTTTGCTGAATCTGTATTCACAGAAAACATGAATATTCTTATATCTTTAATGTAACAGTTACCATAAACAAATTAACTTCTATTACACAAAATTCTCAGAAATCACTCTATTAACACATTTAGCTGGCGATAATGTACTTTTAGGTACTGAATGAATCAAGTTCTAAGGACTTAGGATAAACATTGTTAATTTGATTAAGTTCATGTTTAAGCCTCCATGTTAAATGGGTGTGCAGGATTTTAGGTCATGAATAGTATTAGTTCACTGAACTCTTCCTTGTGCCTCATGAGTGCCCGGCTTGGAGAAGAAGGCATAGGGAGAAACCACCAGCCCTCTCCATGTAGCAGCAGCAGCGGCACAAAATTCAAACCTAGCATTCAAGAGAGTACCTGGGAAGGAGACTGGCTTTTGCACCAGCCAGTACACCACTGTTCTAAGATGGTTTAGTGATGTAACTAGTCATCTAAGCAGCCAGCATATAAATGACTGTTGGGAGCATGCACTAATCAGGAACACATTCTCTTCCTTTAAAGGAACAGCATGAGTGCTCTCCTTTGTGTAGTGCAACTATTTCCATGAGTCATGGTTCTTGTAACAAACCCAGGCTGCCGCCACAGTATAGTTCTCACCTCCGAAAGCATCTGTGTGTCTTACACTTTAATATAGTTCATGGAAAGTCACTTAGAGCACGATCTAGAATCTACTATTCTGCTCTTTCTACCAGGCGGCTCCCAGAAGTGGCATGTCCTGCTCCTAGGCAGAGGGGCCAAAGGGCTTTGCGTGCTGCCCCTGCCTGCAGGTGCCGTCCCCTCGCGGTTTCTGGCCAATGAGAGCTGCAGAGCTGACCCTCGGGGTAGGGGCAGCATGTGGAGTCCCAGTGTCCGCTCCTGCGCCTAGGACCTGGACATGCCAGACCTGGCCACTTCCAGGAGCCACGCAGAGCCAGGGCAGGCAGAGAGTCTGCCTTAGCCCCGCTGCGCTGCCAACCGGAGTCTACAGGGTCTCTTTCCGACCGGGCGTTTTGGTTGAAAACCGGATGCCTGACAACCCTAATCGTGAGAGAAATGAGAGGGAAGGAAGATAATGCAAAATTTAGAAGCCTTTTAAAAGTCTCACTGGAACCATGATGATATTTATGTCCTTTACGACATAACCACGTGATTCAGTTATAGGCACTCTCATCCTCTCTTTCTCCTCCCTCTCATTTTATCAGAAGGGAGTAAGTAGGGCATGTGGAGGTGTCACCTCAGTTACAACCAACAGAGGTGCTTTAACTGCAGCTGCCTTGGTTTTAAAGAGACAGGACTGTTGACAGGGTGTTCTCTGTGAAGGGCCCTCAGAGTTGGAATTCATTTTACTCGTTGTCCTTAAGTTGAAACCTCTAGGGCATGCTGTGAAAGCCATGTGTTTTCCCAGGCTGTAAAGAAAGAAGGGGTACATTGAAGGCTGATAGACTTGGGGAGGGAAAGTACTATTTGGGCTTGTTTTTTTGTTGATGGTTTTCTGTTTTTGGAGAGTGGTTACTAGTTGGTTTGTGTGGTTGTGTATTAAATATATGTAAAAAGTACTTAGAATTTGGGCACTGCTATTTTGTATAATTCAAAAATGAGAATACATACTACATAAATATGGTGCATGAGGGATAACTGAGGTACAGTAAACCTCATTCTTTTGGATCTGTTTCCCTCGCTATTTTATTCTGGAATAGAGTTGGCTATTCTAGCTTTGATTTTGGACTGAAATGACTTTACTATATTCTATCTAGACTAAAAAACTCATTCTCATAAAGTGAGAAGTAAGCTACTATCTTATATATTGGAGCAGCTACCATAGATATAAATAGAAACCAAATATATAAAGAGAGTGTATAGTTGTGAAATCCCTGGGCACAGGTTGCTCAGCACATGTCAAATCAAATGTTAGGGAAGTTTCCATGTTTGTGAGCTGAAGTGGAAGAGAACAGAAGATGGCATAGCTGAAGGTAAAGTATCAGAGTGATGATCCATATAGCAGTCTTCATATCTGCAACAGGTCCTTTTCTAATATGGAAGAAAAGTGATTCCTTAATTGGGAGATTATTTATGTTAGCATCTAGATTGTTTAATTGCATTTTTGGTCTCTGTGTGTGTTTTTTTTCATCCCCTTGGTAAAATACTTTATAAAACATCCAGTTGAGAGAAATGTAATTCATTTCCTTTGTCTGAGATGCTATTTACTTTTGAAGTTCCATGTTTACTCCTATTGTGTTAAATCAGTCTTAATCAGAAAAACAATCCACTTTATAACAAACTTCTATTTTGCACAGAAGACAAGATAAAAACAGCCCTGACAGTCCAGGAGGATGAGAAGAACAGAGGCAGAAACCAAAAGTCTACAGCTAGTCTATAATTCAACAGGTAATTTGGTTTCTCTTTACCTTGTGTATGTTAGACTATTGATAACTTGCTTATTGGAAAGCAATCCTGTAAGACCTACCTTCTTTTCACAAGAAATATATATCTTTAATAGAAAAGAAAAGGAGATTTAGGAAGGTTTGGATTTTTTTAAAGATATGCTCTACTTCAAAGGGAATTATTTTGGGGGAAGTTCTATGGCCTAAATTGTTCAGCAGGTCAGACTAGATGATTACAATCATCCCTTCTGGTCCTGGAATCTATGAAAATAAGGTAGCATCAGCTTCACTTAAGTCATTTACCCTCTGTTGTTTTTCTAGTATGGCCTAAAATCTTACAACATCATTATACACTTGAATTTCAGTTTATTAGAAAGCAAGACTATTTAAGAATTCTAAAAATAAATTAGTTTTACTTCAGAGAACATTCATTTAAAACTAGTAATTGAAGATGCATCCTTACTATGTTCAAGGATATGGTATAGTGTACATTCAGGGCAATAATGTGGAAAACAGCCCATCTATGTTACTGTACAATCCTTTCCCTAATACAATAAACAAAGGCTTTGCTTGCTTTCTGAAGTGAAAGGGGAGGTGGTAAGTCACTCCTCTAGTGTAACATAAGCTCCCCAGTGGCTTTTTAAAGGCCAAATTGTATGCATCCTTATTTACACACCCAGTGGGCCTCCATTTATTTAGCCAAAAGGTTGGGCAGAGGGAGGGGCGTATGGATGCTCTCTTTGGCTGGATTCAATGAGGCCGCATGAGCAGAGACAAAAGGAATGAAGTCTCCATTAGGATTTCTCTTTTGAGGCATCTGGGAACCCTATACAGGTCTCTAGGGGGTATCAAAATGTCTGACACAGAGAAATACTGCCTGTGGGCCTTCTGTTAAAAAATAATCAAAAATAGCACATTTATAACAATCTTTTTCCTGGATAATGGTGTAGATAAGAGATCTTTCCATCAAGATTGATTAAACCCAATTTTAACCACTGATGTCCTGCCTCAAGCAGTATGGATCAATGAGTAAGCTGCTGAGAGACAAATGTTTAATAAAAGGAGATCTTGTGCATCCACATTTTTGAATCCCGTTATTTTGTTAGTGCCTATTATATCCACTTTCCAGCTCCTCTAAGATCTCAAGCTGGGAGGATATCTTTACACAGTGATAAAGTGAGCCACAAATGACATTGTTCATGCGGGCCAAAGGACGTTACTATAGCCTAAAGTCAAAGCCCCATGTGAGCAGTTTGAGAGGTACATTTGATTTCAGGCTGAGCAGTGAAAGAAAGGCCCTTGAGTCTCCAGACTTGCAGTTTGTTGAATAATGCAATAGTCTTAGCATTTTGGTTTTGAACATGACTTTCCTGAAAACTCCCAGAAACCCTTGAGTTTGAATCAAATAATAGCAGACTTCCAGTCAAACCAGATATAAAATTGCAACAACCTATGCTATTATTTCTATTGCTGTTGCTATTTCCTGTTATAAATCAGAGCATGTGGTGTTTTAATATTATTGGGCATTTCTATAGTGTCTGTTATCCCAGGATTGTAAAGCATGTTACAAAAATTAAGCTTTGGAATGCTCCTCCCCAACCTCAGTGTAAGCGAGTTTTTTTTAATCTGTCCATTTTATTGACACAAACACTGAGTGACTCTGAAACTTCCACACTTGTGGATAATTCCATAGTCTTCAAGTCAATGCAACTTCTTGCATGTGTAGAGGTTTGCAAGTTTTGTCCTGAAGTGTCTCGGTCAAACCTCTAAACCAGTCACAGAGCGGGGATAACTTCAGTGATTTGGGAATGGAATCTAGGCATAAAATGCTGGTCATTTTGAAATTCTTAGGAGTTTTGGCATTGAATAACTTTGGGCCATTCTAGGAATGCTGACTCTCAGTCCCCTGCTTTAATAGCTAGACTACTCTTTAAATGATGTGGTATTTTCTTTTCTTTACTTGTTTTCCATAATTTGTTAAACACGTTTAAAATATATGTGCAGTATTATGGAGGATCAGAAGGCTTGGGGAACTATATTTGAATAGACTATGGAGCCTTTTCCCTACAGATCACTGGTTCAAAACCAGTCCAGATTGAGAGTGAAAATATTACCATTTACTGGATTATGTGAAATGAGTTAGTGGTCTCAGTCTAGTTTCTAGCAGGCAGGTGTTCCCAGGTGGCTTTGTCACAACCAACACCACCATGATTAGCACTAGCTGGCTGTTTAGCTAGAGGCTAAGGACTGAGTGAGCATGGAGAAGGAATTATCCTCCAGGTTAGGGTTGAAAAAAATTGCCAAGGTAGTGTGGTAATTACATATTTTCACTTCTGGATCATATCTGTTCCATGGCTACAGTCTTGAGGCTTGTCAACTTCACAAGCAATATATTTTACTTAATTTGTTTTAGTTATAATATTCTAGCACTTATTTACATATAGGCTTAGCAGAATTCAGTTTTATTTTATCATTTCAGCAGATATCAATGTTTATTTTTAAGGATTTTAAAATTTTTATCAATTTAAATTTTCACAGTTGTGCAAAATTATGGATTTTAAGCATTTTTTCTGGATTTTTATCTATTTATGTATTTCAAAGTTGCAGGAAATTATGGGGGAGTTAGACAATGGGCGGGTCAGACAATAATTATTTAATGATACCAGATGCTGAGTTTCAAAAAGTTAAAGTTTTATAAACGTTAAAACACAGATTGTCCACATCACATGTGAACAGATACAAAGTAAATATCCTTAAATCAAACTCTAATAACCTCTCAAGCAGAATTTTTCTTACTTTGCGTATCTGTAAATTTTTTGTGGAAATATTTTTTGTCCATTTGGTGTGTATATGGGAAATCATTCACTGACACTTACTGATAAAAATCTAATCCTTCCAAGCCTATTTATAGATTACTTACACTTTCAAAATGACATTTGATCTATATTAACCCATTATAATCAAGAATAAATAATTTTTGGGCCTACTTACATTTCAGCACATTTTTATATAAACATAAGCAAACATCATTTCTATAGGCTACAACACTGAGAAGGTACAGCTACCTTGTTACCTTTTAACGAGTAAGAACAAAGCTTTTCCTTTCAACCTTAGATTCTTACACACTTCAATAACACATAATTACATTACAAGGAAAAGAAGAGGGGAAGATTGGTACTGTATTATGTACAATTTCACATTGAAGTACACGGTAGTCATCACATAAGGAATTCCTGCTGCAGCTTATACAATCAGGAATGTAAGGATTACACAAAGTATGTAATGTAAATTGTATGACTTCCTGACAGTATACAATATCACTGAGCACAATAGCTGTGCCTCTCTCAAAATGACTGCTGACTTTCTTTTGTCAGACACATGAAGATAAATCACATAAGCTTCTTAAAGTTGGAATAATAATCTTTGGTGATTAAAACATTTGATGAAAGCTTTAGAAGTTGGCCTGTTGCCAGGCACTGATTTCCTGTTGTGCCATGTAATGTTGTTTGGCCAATGCCTGGTAAAGTTTCCATCTCAGAACTTTGCATTGGTTGAGTCTCTGAAATGACATGTTTGAACACTTTAGGTTTAATTAATCTTTTAAATATTTTCAATCCATTCTTAGCTGCTGAATACTTTTTTGTGAATAATTATAAACACTGGGTGCTACTGCAACTCTAGTTTTACAGGTCTCAAAATGAACAAAATGCCAGTTTGTTGCAGTATTAAATGTTAAACAAATCTGTCAATGCAATATTCAGAACTATATGAATAACAAGTTTCTTGCAGCAATATTACTTGGCCATGTTGTTCATTATCATTGCCACTGTGAGGCTGCTGATGGATAATAACATCAATGTCCTGGCAATGCAAGAAACACACATTGCAGAAGAAGACTCAGCATGCTTCACGATACCATGATATGTCCTTTTCTCTAGCCAAAACCATCCAAAACACAGAAATGCTACCTATATCTGGCCAAAACTAAAAGGCATAGCCAAAGCACTGCCAGAAATGGATGATGGTTTTGTGATCAGTATCTGAGTTCCTGAGCTGACAATGTATGTGTATAAGCCATCCAACCAGCAGTGGTCCTTTCCAACCCTACCAAAATCACAGTGATCAGTACTAGCAACATATTTTTGTTTAATATATATAAGTGATGTGCCAAAAGTACTGTGCACCTGTCTGGGAAGACGCTCGTACATAGACCTCATTGATATCCACCTAAATGCAGCTACGAGACTTGTAACTGGCACCCTGAAGTCCACTCTGCTGTCTTGGCTTCCAGTCCCCACAAGCACCCTTCCTCCAGCCATCTGGTGAGAGATGGCTATGTTGCACAAGTAAAAGAAAGCTCTCACTAATCAAAAGCTCATGCTCCATGACACCTTTGTTCACTCACCTTAAGTCCTGCTGACCATTCTGGGTGCTCATAGAAGCTCTTCTGTCATCCAGCTTTGACTCACAAGACACCTGGCAGATGCAATGGGCAAGCTCTGATATAAACAACAAACACCTCCATAGATGTTTCCACCATTAAACTGCCTGGTTTCTTGCTCCACCATAGACAGTTGACGACCATCAGCTGCATTAGGACATTATGTGGAAGGTGCGTGAACCTGATGCACAAATGGAGAAACAAGGATCCGCCACAGTGTGAATATGTAAACCTCCAAACCATCAAACACATTGTGAACAATCTTTTCATTTCCAAGAAATACAGCAAAGGTGCACTCTACATCTCCTGAAGCCCTCACATGGATTTTAGATCTCTCATTAACTTGTAAACATTGCTAATCATACAAAAGAAGATGATGACCTCTATCTGTTTTTTTCTGCCCCCATATATTGTCAATATATGTAGATCATTGAATTGACAACAGCTACCTTTACCACAGAGGCTGTGAGACAAGAAGTTGGAGGTTTTGGAAACTTGGTAAGGAACAACTAGGGGTTTTCACAAAAGTGGGAGACATTTTTGGATTTTAATGTAAACTCATTAGCCTGGATTTTCCTGTTAAAAGATCATCAGTGAAATAGTTAGCAGTGTTGTGTCTAGGCTCCAAACCTGCAAGGTGAACTGTGGAGATGAAATGAGGCTCTGTGCAAGGTATCCATTTCAGGATAGAAACCTTAAATTGTTATCCTTAGATTTAAGTGTCAAACTGTTGAGTGAAATGAGACAGTTCACGCCTCTCATCTATTTTTTTCAGGCTCTCTGCAGACTCAGACAGCAATGCATTAGTTTGCACTCAGTTCATGTTTGCAAAGTTTTCTTGTGGCAAGGGGTGGACTCAATGATACAATCTGTGTCTTTGAAAGTCAGAATATATGAGTCCTTGACTTTAATGATCTCATTTTCTAACACTTTAAATTTTCTTTTCCAAATCTTGTAAACAGTCAGGTTTCTTTGTAAAAATTTCTCATAGCTTATCCCCTAATATAAATCTTATACAATTATCTAACCATTTTTAGAACTTTCAGCAACAGTGAATTCCAAAAGTTAAAAAATGTACTACTCAAAAATGTAGGCCAAAATTTGCCCTGATTTACACCCCATGTAATTCCATCAAAGTCAATGGCACTGCACATGATTAAACAAGAGCTGAGTGTGGTCCATATGCATTTTTTTAAGTCACTTTATTTCCTATATTTCATTTTCATGTCTCACCTTTTCATTTATTTTTAGATAAGCCGATTAGGTAAGATCACTCAGGTTTAAAATATTTAATGAGTTTTGTATTTTTAAATTATTTTCTCCTTACTCCTCTCAAATACAGACTGAAAGTCTCAGGGACTGATTTTGTTGTTGCATATACCAGAATGAAGCAGAGTTATTGGAATGTCCCATTGCATATAAAGATGTCTGATCTCTTCAGCAGTTTGTTACCTGTAACAAGGTGACTTGCCCCATGCATGGGAAAACCTGGGGCTAAACCAACCCAGATTACAGGATGAGGCTCACCTGAAAGGAATCAGGTGGTTCCAGGATAAAAGAAGCAGGAATGAGGGCAGGGTCTTAGGAAGCCATGGTAGAGTCTGCAGGTAGTAAGGAAAGCTCTCCAGGCAGAGAGGCCTGGGGGGGAAGAAAAGAAACCTTGGGTTGTCTGGACTTATGAATGGACTTTGAGTTTTACCTACAGTGTATTTTATGTTACCCTTTCTTGGGGACTAGGTTTATTTTTGACCAGAAAAAGCCTGAAGTGGCGTTTATTTGAGCATTCCAAGAGGGGAAAGTGAGAGAGACCCCCTGTCAGGGTTCCCTCCCCACTCTAAACTCTAGGGTAAAGATGTGGGGACCCGCATTCAGAGCCCCTAAGCTTATTTTTACCAGCTTAGGTTAAACCCCCCAAGGTACAAAATTCCCTGCACCCCAAGAAACGCTTCTCGCTGCCACCATCAAATGTCTAACAGAAATCCAGGAAAGGAATCACTTGAACTTCCCTCCCCCACAAAATACCTCCTCAAGCCGTACACCCCCTTTCCTGGGGAAGCTTGAGAACAATCTCCCAACCAATTGGTTACACAGTGATCTAAAAACCCACCCCCTGGGTTTTAACACCATAGAAAACAGTCAGCTTCTTAAAAGAAGGATTTTATTAAAAATAAAGGTAACATCATCTCTGTAAAATCAGGATGATAACTATTTTACAGGACACTATATTTCCAAACTCAGAGAGATTTCCCCCTCTGGACAAAACCTTAAAGTTCCAGAAAACCATGAATAGCCCCCCCCCCCTTTGCCCTTTCTAACACAGGGGATACACCAAGCAAAAATAAACAGAAATCTATACGCTATGCTATCTAAACTTACTTCAGAAAAGGGAGGTTTGATTTTCTGTAGGTTCCTTCTGTCTTCCAAGATCACCCTCTCTCAGACAAAGACACCCACTAAAACCTTCCCCCCTCCCAAAGTTTGAAAGTATCTTGTCCCCTTATTGGTCAGATGCCAGCCAGGTCAGGTGTCAGTCTGGCTACCTGCATTTCTTAACCCTTTACTGGAAAGAGGATTTTATAGCACTGCATCAGACCCTCTCCCCCTTCCCTTCATATTTATGACACCCCCTGTAGTGTGACCCTATGACATTGTATGTGTATGGCAGTAGCTGTCCCACTTACGTGGTGTAGCTGGCTGAGTCCTGCTGGCCCCCTTCCACCAAGGAGGGACTCTGAGGGTGTGGGACAAGTCAGATGTAGAGAAGGGTGTTCATTGTTGGCTAAACAGCAGCAGTAGATGCAGGCGGCAGCAGCAGCACAAGCAGAAGGCACAGGGGGTCACACAGCAGCAGGTACAGATGGTTGGACTTGGGGCCCAGCAGCACTGGCAGTAACACCATTACTGCCTACAAAGAAGGAATCTTTGTTTTTGGTGTGGAAGATGAGAGTACAAAAGATCTGAATACCCCAGGAAGTAGTCTTGAGTACTCAGGAGGGGGATGAGTAAAAAAAATAAATAGATGCATTGAAGGGGAGGGATCTGGAGTAAGGGTCTGTCCAAATATTTTAGATGTGGAAAGATGGGGCACATTAGTAGGGTCTTCCCCTTGAATAATGAGGTCTGTGGGAAGGGAACAGCCCTGTAGACTGAGAGCATCTCAGAGAGGGCGAGTCAAAGGGGGTGAGGGAGGGGAACATCCTGTATGTTCACAGAAGTGTGTCAGCCCTGGATGCCAGAAATGAGGGAAACAAGTGGGGGTGGTGATGGTCTTCACAACACCTAATGTGATTAAGCAGAGGGAGAAAATAAAGCCAGAGTTGGCTGCTGGGAAACATGACCAAAACATGGGGATGCCCAGACAATGGTAGGGTTGTGTTAGTGTTTGGGAAAAGGGGACAAACTTTGAGGCTGCAGTGAAAGTGGATGTTGCAGTCATGAAAACATCTCTTACACCTGCCAAGATGTGCAGTACAGCACTGGAAGGAGGAATTATGGAAAGCCTGATTGCTCTGGTGGAGACGTATCAGTGGGATGCCTTGGAAGAAGCCAGGCAGCTGGCCCTGAAGGAAAGGGATGAGCTGGCTGAGGAGCATCAAGTAACTCGAGAAGAGAGAGAGATGCCTTGCTTATCATGGTGAGTGAACTGGAAGGAGAGTTAGAGGGTTTGCAGATGGGAAAACAATCTGGTAAGGGGCAAAGGCATTAGTAACTCGAGGAAAAAATATTCTCAAGTAGGTTACCCTGGTGTGGGCAAGTTTCAAAGGAGTGAGGGGTATAGGACAGTGTGGCTTGCCCCATGGCATGGAGAGCCTGGGCTAAACCAACCTGGATAACAGAATGAGCCTCACCTGAGAGCAGTCAGGTGATTCCAATATAAGAGGAGCAGCAAGGTGCAGTGAAATGTGGGAGAAGCTCCGGAAACTCTGGTAGAGTCTGTGGAAAACTCTCCTGGTAGGGAGGCCTGGGAGAGACTAGAAAGGCCTGGGGGGGGAAGAGAAGCCTTGAGTTATGTGGACATATGAAAGGATTTTGTTTTGGGATTTTGAGTCTTATTTACAGCTTGTTATATTAATAAACCCAGTCCTCAAAGAGGGGCATTCTTTGACCAAGAAAAAGCCTGAAGTAAAGTTTATTTTGAACAATCTAAGCAGGAAAACTGAGGCAAGCAGCCTATAGAATGACTCTAGGCCATGAGGGGGCACCTAGAAAGCAGCTGGCTCAGTTACATTACCCTTTTCTGAACATTCATAATCTGCATTATATCACTAGGAGGTGAAGTGACCAAAATTGAATGTGTTCTTTTGAGGTGTGGGTTTTCTTTTAGTTGATCTATTTCATAGTCTTTTAAAAATTCCATTCAAGTATCCTATTTTAATTTTGATCAGTATAGCAGCATTTCCTTTCCTGTAATGACTCAGCTTCACTTATAAATATTTTAGATGATAAATGAATTACTAAATCAACACCTTTTTACCTGATCAGATGTACTTACAAACATGCATATTAATGCATACATGCAAACAAGATCAATGAGAATAGACTGTAGGTTGGCATGTTATTTAGTGTACGCTTTCTTTGCTAAAGACATAATGTTTTATCTTCAAGGGAAACCTGGGAATACTGTTCAGTAATCAGGGTCAGATGTTGTCATCACTCACAAATAAGAGTTGTTAGGAAGTAGAAAATACAGAGCTTTCATTCAGCCTGTCATACACTAACCAATTTTCAGGTTTCCCTAATATAGCAGCATTAATAAATTAACAGATTAAAGATGGATATGTTTCTATTGATTAAGAATTACTGCAAAGCACCTGAGGGGGAGAGGATTATATCTTTCTGTCAAGATGACACAAGACCACTTTTAAAATTACATTTGATGTTGATATGGGAATGCAGGTGACTGAATGGACCTCTGTTCTTGGGTATCTAAAATCTAGCTCCAGGATGCTTGAGGCTTGCTTTATGGAGTTGAAGCTAGTGCTAACTTCATTTCATCTGGGAGAGAGGGAATTTTCTTCAATAGTAAATATAAAACTCAGCTTGTAATATGGTGTACTCCCCATAGAAGTAAGGGATTTCTCTGCTTTATCAATTTTCCTATGTTCTTGCTTTACCCTATCTTTGACCTTTTGGCTTCTTTTTTTTTTTTCTTCACCAACAGTTAACTTTTTTTAAACAATGGTTGTCTAAATTTATAGTATTTGGAATTCCTCTTAATTTATTTTTTTTTGTACTCATAAGTGGATGGACAAGGTACCAGAATTGCCTCAGTAGTATTGTTTTGTTGATTAAACATCCATAATTTCCACATGGATGTTAATACCATTAAATGCTCCAACTACAAAATCTTGATGTTGTTTTACAAGGGATCTTTCTGTCCTTGAATATTTTATTAGTACAAATAGTCCATACTGTAAAGCAAATGTCCCGAGGGCACAATGAATCACAGCCCACACTTCATATTTTCTATTGCATACATGCTTTTTGGTTAGATAGCATTGTGGCCTGAAAGAATGAGTTCTTAGTCAGTCCTGTGTTCTGATCCCTTGATCAGGGTATCACTGGGTGGACCTGGACAAATTCCTTTTTCCAGCCTGATTCTCCTCTGCCCTGGACCTTGTATAATCCTTTACTCTATGCAAAGGGAGTGTAAAACAGAACCAACTCAGTCTTAAACTGAACTTAAGATTCTTGAGCTCTTCAGGGCTTTGTTTTTCTACGATGCCTAGCACAATGTGGCTCTGATCCTTGCTGAAGTGCTACTGCAGTGCGGCTAATAACTTCTACACCCATTTGTACAGGTGTAAATGTCTGTACAAGGTGCCAGATGGTGGAGAATCTGGCTTCCCCATCTGTAAAACATGGATAACAATACTTGCCTACCTGCCTTATAGGGTGGTGTGAGGACTAGTCAGACCTGATACACAGGACACTCGGGAGGGCAAGGACCTTTGACCTTACATAGGAATGTTGGGGGCTACCCAGCTCTTGGGCTGGGCTCTTGTGTGAAGCACAGGAGCTGACACCACAACCTCCTATTAGGAGCGATTGAATGAGTGGGAAAGGGATGAGGAGGGGGAGGAATGAGTACATGGCTCTAGCCTTCCTGTATGCGCTGGCCAGGGGAATTGGTGTGGTGCACAGGACGGAGGGAGAGGGAAGTATGCTGAGAATGCTTCTAAGGATCCATCCAAAGGGAGCAGGGGAAGACAAGTGACTGAGTCTGTTGGTCCTCCAACTGAAAGTACGACTGCCTGAAACTAGTTGATGAATTTTAATGTCGTCTACTGGAATTTCCACTAGGGATCTCAGGAGAGAGAGCCTGAAATCAGGATCTTTCAGAGTAGTTTCTAGATCAGTTCCATTATTCCACACAACCTGAGAATAAAACTATTTTTTAATATCTTTCAAAAAGACAGGCAACATGGCAGCTTTGATTAACCATAATCTAAAAAACAGTTCTAAGAGGGGTGATCACCTATAGTTTAAGGAAACAAAGGGTAAAGGTACAAAAATAAGACAACTTCCATTTAACGGAAGGCACCAAGCAATGTTTTATTCATGGTACAAAATCATATACTTAATCACAGTGTATGAATCTTTTACATGATTATTGCTTGAAAAACACTAAAAATATTTGCTCAGAATAAGAGTATCTTCTTACTCAATACAGGCCATTAGGCACCAAATAAGGGATGTGCTTAAAAACAACCTGGGTGGTCACCCTAGTTAAAATGTCAGGAATCTAGAGTCCACTTAACAGCAATTCATGAATTGTAGCATGCCTAATTCTAGGAAGCTGGCTCTGATACTATTTCATGGATGCTAGTTTTGATGCTTATTTTTAAATCACAGCTGCTAAGTGAGCAAAAACCTAGAACAAGTTCACTGTTGAAATTCATTTTTGGAACTTCGGTCACTGATGTGGATTTACTTGCAAGGCCAAGAAAAGTAATAGCAGATTTGACATTTAGCTATAAATGCTTATGGCAGTGCCAGCAATACAGATTTGAGTTTAAAGAGGTTTATACCAGGGTCTGGGTTAACTGAACTGACTGGTTTGAGTTACTTCTGTTCAAGTGATTTACTCTACACTTCACTGCCACTTATGGTAACTTTTTGCCAGCCAGCCTCATCTGTTCCATGCACACCCTTTAAAATATATCATTTACTGGAAGTAAATCTATCTTACAATGGTCATCTTTCAAGTAACTTAGAAAAAGACTGTAGGCAGCAATTATTCAACTTTATTGCTCTACCAAGTTCAGCATTTTAACTTTAATGGGCTGCCAAACCATATAGGGGAAAAGTGCTTGTGGTATGACTAAAAAGAAAAGAACACACTGAGTTAGAAAAACAAACTGTGTTCCCTTGGGGTAAAGCTAAATAGCTGGCTTTTAGACTTTTTCATGTAGCTCCCCTGTATTGGCAGCTGTGATTAGCTATTTTGACCTTCTTTATCACCTGCTCATGTTAATACAGAGGTTCACAATGTTCTTCCTAGTCAAAAGAGTTAGGCTCCTCTGTCTATGCACATTTGCTTATTTTTGATATGTTGATGTTAACGAGTACAGAGATACATCAGAAAATGAAGATAGTAGAATACTTTGTATGGTTGACTATGCAGTATATAGAGCACTGGAAAGATGTGCATTACTGTAATGGACTAGATTTATATTTTGTCAACTAATGCTAATGGTACAACTTACCTAGGCAACGCTTGAAGTTAGGTCATTATTCACTCATGTCTCATCTGTATTTACTGCAATCCACAAGTTGTTGCTTTTATATGTTATATAATCAGAATTGTAGGACTGGAAGGAATCTCGAGAGGTTATCTAGTCCAGTCCCTTGCATGTCAGGTGGGAGTATTATCTCGACTATCCCTGACAGGTGTTTGTCTAACCTGCTCTTAAAAATCTCCAGTGATGGAGATTTCACAACCTTCCTGGGCAATTTGTTCCCGTGCTTAACCACCCTGACAGATTGGACATTAGGAAAAACTTCCTACCATTATAATTAATAAGATAGTTATATTATGCACACTAATATAGACAGGAATGACTACTTAAGGGTCAAAGTCCTTCCTGGTGTAGCATCTTTGCTCTTACTGTGCCCGCACCAGAGATGAATTTGATTGCAAGGCTTTCTAGTGATACAATATAAACCTATTCAGTGTGTACTTGGGGATGCCTGCACTCTGTCATTTAAATTAGCTTAGAAGAACTGGGTAGATTTTTTTTTTGATTACTTTTGCTGAAACATGAAGATTTGGGTTGACAAACCTCTTGTTGAATTTGACACATTTTGGTCAGAAAAAAAATCAAGATTCCAAAAGGTTCATTTGGAAAACAACAAAATGAAATGTCTTGATTTTTTTTTTTTAATTTTCATTTTGAATTTTACTTAAAGTTAAACTCAAGCTAACTGTTTTGTTGGACCAAAAATTATTTTTTCCTTTGGTTCAATCAGTGAACTGAAAATTCAGTTATTCGCAGAGCTCTATTTATAAGGCTAATGTTTTTCTGTTTCACAGTTTGGTCAGATTTGATAACTTTGATTTCTCTTAATAGGCCAGTGGTTGGTTATTGAGGGAAAGAAAAGCATTTAGCTGCACTTTCAGATGCCTTATGGACTTCAGCAACACTTGTATTCAGGTGCTATTGCCTTGGGAACCTGGTTAAGCCATCTCTTTACCTGGGCTTGGAACATGACCCATCTAGCAACCATCCCATTGGCCATAGAGGCATCAGGGGCCATGCCAGATAAATCTTTGCTGGCAGCCCTAGGTCTTTATTTTTACTTATTAGAAAATAAGTCTAGAGGAAACATTTATCTAGTGGCGAAAACACAGGGCTGGAAGTCAAGAGTTCTGTGTTCTATTTGTCTGCTATGTGAAGTTTGGTAAGTCCTTTAACTTATCTATGCTTAAATTATCCCACCTACATAAGACGTGTGTTATGAAGCTTAATTCATTAATATCTGTAAAAGACTTTGATGACTGGGAATGTATACAAATGTAGATATAGATGTTAAACCCTGCATATCAGAGCCTGTTTTGACATTCCACTTTCTTGCAAGAAGTTAAGAAGAACCCAGATAATAAGATGAGATCAGCACTTGTTGTTGTTACAATAGAACAATGAAAAACTTCTTGGACACCACAACAAGAAACAGAAACCATAACTGAGACAGAGTTGGTGAAGTTTCTAGCAGTACACTGCTCACACATTACATTGGAAAAAATATCAGTAAACGTCCATGGAATAGGATGCTAGTGTTCAGCCTTACACTTGTATTCCAAAATATATTGTAGAACCAACAGAGCTTTTTGCTGCTTAATACTGGCTTCTGAATCTAGGATATCCTCTGTGGCATTATGTACATTCTTGTTAGATTGCACAACCATAGTTATTGTCTTTGTGGAAGGGACCTTGCTCTTAATCCCACTTAAAAAAAAATTCAATTTTTCACTGTTGGCTCACATTACCTGTGGTATGCTCTAGTTCTTATTCCTAAGTAAGAGCACTGTGGGGCTCAAAAGGTTCTCTCTTTCTTCAACAGAAGTAGGTCCAATAAAAGAGATTCCCTCATCCACCTTGTCTGTCTCATGGAGTTTACAAGAAGTTGTTGCCTATAAAGACTTGGTTTCTTGAAGTACATCCTGTAAGATTTTATTGAATTTCTATGAAACATCCTTCATTACCAATCAGGTCACTTTAATAACCTTATTAGTATTTTTCATTGGTACTCTTTGTGAAATACAATAAATAAAGAAAAAATACAAGAAGAGAATATATACACATACTTACCCTAAATTTTTCATATTTGAGTACATATTCTGAATACTGTGGGGACAGTCTTTTGAGATTTTATTGTCCTTGGCTATTATGAGTCAAGCTTTTTTGGGATATCACCTCCAGAAGCATTCCTGGTCATCTCTGAAGGCAATACATTTGGGCAACTTGTTTCACCCTCAGCACTCAAAGGATGTACCTAAGAGAGAAAGCAGTTCATAAAATGTACAAGAAAAATCTGACAACTGCCAGAAAATTCCTCTTACAAAATGAGGGGCCAGATACTCTCCCCTGGTTTTGGCCCCTTTGTGATGCCTGAGTGGCACAAAAGGGCCAGAATCTATCTGCAGCCACCTGACTGAGAATTAACCTACTGTCAGGGGGAAACACTTAGTTGGTATAAAGCTGGTGGAGTTGACTCCTATATCAGCCCTCATCCCCACCCAGCATAGCTGATGGTGCAGAGATGGAGCAAAGCTTTGGTGTGCTCCCCCAATTCGTACTTGGTTTATGTTCACTGAACCCGCTGTTGTAAATTACAGCAGCCCCTAGACTTCTTTAGCTTGTCAGGGTTT
Source organism: Macrochelys suwanniensis (assembly GCA_033296515.1). Classification (NCBI taxonomy): domain Eukaryota; kingdom Metazoa; phylum Chordata; order Testudines; family Chelydridae; genus Macrochelys; species Macrochelys suwanniensis. Next base: position 85,128,329 of record CM065779.1, read on the forward strand.
AGGTAGCTGGAGAAGCAAGGGACTGTAACTGTATCCTTGACAGCTCCCACTTCCTCCACACCATTTGGACATTGGTGCAGGGGAGAAGATGGCTCCTGGTCTACAGCACATATTTGTCAAGACAGTCAGACTCCAGATTATTGAACATAGATTCCTTTTCCCACAGAAATTAGAAGTTGTTCTGTGTAACCGAGCCCTTAAGTGAAAGGACTATGCCAAAGACAATAGGGACACCCAGTTTTCCACAGAAAGTAAGAGTAGCAAGGAGGCCTCTTGGTATCACACTCGTTAACTTCTGCTTCTGAGTGCAAACATAGTATTCATCCAACAAAGAACTCATATCCTTCAGTGCAATCATTATATCACTGGGTGTTCAAGGGGGACTAAAAATGTCTTGTTCTTGCCTAAATACATACGGAGAGCCAGCTATATTGCATATAGCTATTTCTGCTTAGTCTTAGAAATATTTGATTACTAACCAGCATTGTGCAATATTTGCACCTTTATCATGCAAGACACAGAGGATAGTAATTTAATAGAAGCCACCATCATCTGGGTTGTGGGGGGAGAGGAAGAACTAATTAAAACCGTGTCTTCTAAATGACGATACATGATACTAGCAATTCCGGTGCTCTCAGCTTTTAATAAGTAGGATTTCATACAGCATTCTCCAAGTGGAGAGTCTTAACAAGCCCCAAAGAACTCTTTCATCACCTCATGGGGATGGATCAAGGCAGGAATTGGACAGTAATTCCTTTCTGGGCCCTAGCTGTAGTTTTGGGGTTTGTGAATTTCTCATGCTAGCATAGCAAATTCAGCAGTTTTGTTGCAAGTGAGTTTGAAATTTCAGACACTCCATTTAGAGCAAAAATCTATTAGCACACAGACCTGTAAAAAGAGTTGAGGTGAAATGGAATCCTACCTACTACACAATTCCTTCAGCAAAAAAGTAGTTAAATGTTTCTGCTGAACAGGCTCTGAGGCCCCTAAAAGAAGGCATCACATGCTGTTTCTGTCTGTATCCAACTAGGGGAACTAAGGCCAGCAGTCCAATCTTTCCATCATCGCTGCTGTCATTCACATTTTGAGATGAAACAAAGCTACCGCAATGAAGAAGAAAAAAATGACTTGCTCTGCACTCAAGACATATGTCAAAAATGTTTCAGGCCTCAGATAATTTGCTCAGTTCTGGCTCCCTTCACATTTGCTTCAAAGCTTCAGTGAAAATGAAAGGGAGGAAAAATGGTATTCAGGTTTGCAGATAGATGTATCTGAATTCTTGTGACCAGATCTAGCTTTGCTGATAGGTGTCTTCCTCTTAAAAGTCAGGAGCTTGGTACAAACCTTGAGGAAATCTTTTCAGAAAGTTAGAAGCACAGTTCTTTTCCTGACTAATAAATCCTAGGATTTACACCAGTTTCCTTGTAGTACTGTACACTGTAAGTTAGTCTAAAAATGTGTCTCATATAAAAATAACTGTTTAAATGAGCGTCAAATCTTTTTTTTGTTTATTTGAGCAATTAGCCAGTTGATACAAAATTTTAGAACATTAGAAAAAGTGGCAAAATTGACATCTGTGTTCCAATTGACTTAGATAACCTTGATCTAAAATACTATTCCATTGTTGACCTTTCAGCTTGTCACAATTGCCACAAGGAGGGCAGGATAGTTTGGTGGTTTGAGCATTGGCCTGCTAAACTCAGGGTTGTGAGTTCAATCCTTGAGGGGGCCATTTGGGGATCTGGGGCAAAAACTGGGGATTGGTCCTGCTTTGAGCAGGGGGACTTCCTAAGGTCTTTCTGAAGACTTCCTAAGGGCCCTTCCAACCCTGATATTCTAAAAAAAAATTTTTTTATGCAATGCTACAGACTAGGGACCGAATGGCTGGGCAGTAGTTCTGCACAAAAGGACCTAGGGGTTACAGTGGACGAAAAGCTGAATATGAGTCAACAGTGTGCCCTTGTTACCAAGAAGGCTAACGGCATTTTGGGTTGTATAAGTAGAGGAATGTCCAGCAGATCGAGGGACGTGATCATTCCCCTCTATTTGGCACTGGTGAGGCCTCATTTGGAGTACTGTGTCCAGTTTTGGGCCCCACACTACAAGAAGGATGTGGATAAATTGGAAAGAGTCCAGCGGAGGGCAACAAAAATGATTAGGGGGCTGGAGCACATGACTTATGAGGAGAGGCTGAGGGAACTGGGATTGTTTAGCCTGCAGAAGAGAAGAATGAGGGGGGATTTGATAGCTGCTTTCAACTACCTGAAAGGGGGTTCCAAAGAGGATGGATCTAGACTGTTCTCAGTGGTAGAAGATGACAGAACAAGGAGTAATGGTCTCAAGTTGCAGAGGGGGAGGTTTAGGTTGCATATTAGGAAAAACTTTTTCACTAGTAGGGTGGTGAAGCGCTGGAATGGGTTACCTAGGGAGGTGGTGGAATCTCCTTCCTTAGAGGTTTTTAAGGTCAGGCTTGACAAAGCCTGGGCTGGGATGATTTAGTTGGGGTTGGTCCTGCTTTGAGCAGGGGGTTGGACTAGATGACCTCCTGAGGTCCCTTCCAACCCTGAGATTCTATGATTCTATGAAAAGAAAAATTAATCAGCTGACACTAGATCACAAATGTATTTGACCCAGAATGTACGTTTAAAACAACAAATAAATAACTCCACCCCTCTGCCCAATAAACCCCATTCCAGAACAAAAACTCCACCATGCTCTTTCAGTTCAGAACCACTCTATACTACAGGACATTTAGGGCAAAAACAACTTTTATTGACACTTTATTTAGATATTAACTAACAAAACTTCACTAAAAATTTTAAGGTTGCAAACTCAAACGCTTAAGTTGGGCATTAAGGTTGCGCGTGCCTCCTTGTGCGTAGGCATTAGACTGCTTTTAATTACATGACTTATACAAATTTTCCAAAGGAGCCCTGCCTCCTCTCCTGTTCCTCAATCCTTCCTCCTTAATGCTGTCTGGGTGCTAGCAGGCCAAATATTGAGGGCCCAATAAAGACAGTCTCCCTGCACTCAATTCTAATGCAGCTTTGAGGAACAATTACTGGGAAAGTCCTGATGAGCCCCTGCAGGACTTAGGATGGAGCATGCTCAGTGCAGACAGAATCTTCAGAGAATTTAGCTGTCACACTCTAACAAATTTCTACAGAGTATGTGGAAACTGTGCTTCTCCCCAACACCAGAGTCTTATAACTTGCCAAATGTAGGCAAATGTTCACAGGGATGGTTAAAGGTACATTCCTGACACAAAGGCCATGCATGCACTGCCACATTTCATGTTCCTGCTGAAAATGATGGAGGCAATAAAACTTCTCAACAAAACAGTTGTATGAACTCTTTTTCACAGGGGCAAAACAACATTTTATTTTGTTTTCAAAAACAGTTTAACTGTTTTAGCTGAACCTTTCCAAAAAGATTTCAACCTGAGGCAGACAATTGGTATGGAAAATATAAGTTCAAAAAGTTTGGCAAAGTTTTATAAGCAACTGAAAACAGGGCCTTATAACAGAAAGTGTCAAGCAACCTTAACTTTGTCTGCTTCTTATAATTTAGGGTGGAATTTTCAAACCCCTGGAGTGATGGACTGATGTTTATAAGAGCAGTTAGGTCAATGCTGGGCACTTCTGGAAATCACACTTTGATTTATTTTTTGCTTAAAACTCTCTGTACCAAAGAACATCCAGCCAGAGCTCTGAGCACCTTTGAGATTAATTTAAAAGCACAATAAAGAAAATTTACACAATCAAAATATCAGCATCACTTCACCTTAAGTATGTCGCACATTAATAAGTAATTAGTTATTTGTGCTTAGCTTTACTGGGCAGGGCCTTCGGCTATCTTTTGTGAAGTGCTTAGCATAGGGTGCCTGCTTGTGTGAGATCTTTGGGAGCTACTGTAATGAAAATAATTTCAATATTCATAATTCCACTCTGCAGAACATAGAGCTCATTTCTTGTATGGTTCATACTACTGGCTGCTAGGAGGAGTGTAAAAATATGAGACTGCTTGCATTAAAAAAAAATAGAACTCTTCTCCTGAAGAGAAAGTAAACTCTAAAGAATGAAGTTACAGTTGCTTGATTCTGCATCTAATTTGTTTCAGTTCTCTAATTCTATTTTTGCCAGTTCACATGTCAAAATGCTGTATGCTGTTCCCACTTTGTATTTTCACGGTGACTGGCCCTTGCCCTTGTGCAGGGAGGGAAAACTGGGGAGGGGTTGGAGGTTTCTTGCCTCCTTCTCCCTACATAAGGGCTACTATCTCCCAGGCTATCTTCCTACTATGGGGTAGCCTGGGAGATCAGTTATGTCATTAACCATATACTTTGCCATCAATACACTGAGGGAAAAATTCTGCTTTCAGATAAGCACATGCAGCTCCTGTGCAGTCAATGGGGTTTGCGTGTATTTGTCTAATGATATCTGTCTGTTTAGGCTTTTCTTTGTGGTTTCTGAATGCCGAATTTTACAGCCAGTAATGACTGGGGTATAAAATCCCTATCCCAGCAAAGTAGCTGTATATTTTCCCTTCAGTTCCTTTTGTACCCCTCTTAGACTCTCTCTAAATAGCATTAAAATAAAAATACTAGCTTTTTTGGGTTTGTGGGGTTTTTTTAAACCTGATGATAGGTGGCAGGGGTGCTTTATAAATGTTTAATCTACGTGGCCCACTGTAGCATAGTAACTCCATGAATCCATTCCTTCTCACTCTGTTCCACAACTCATTCCACATAAGTCATTCGGCCAGAATAGAGAGGATGGCTCCTATGATTTTGAAATCAGACCTCAGTAGCTCGTAGGTCATGGGGCATATAGGGAATGGGGACTCCATAATCCCTATTGGAGTCACACCCATATTCAACCAAACCTTTCAGGATTGTGCAGGAGGCATGCTGGTTTATGATCCCCTCCCCTCCAAGGTGCTCCATCCCTAGAGAGAGTACATTCCCAGCAGTTGTTTTTTGTGGCTTCCAACATTGGAAGAAGTAGGACTGTGCCTCTGTGCTCTCCTGCTGGGCACTCATCTCATTACTGACTTCACTATGTCTCCCATCTGAAATTTAGCTGCCAGAGACCTTCATTCAAATACTCCTTCTGCCTCCTATGAATCTTGTCCTGGTTCTGTCATGCTGGATTATATATCTGGTCCTATAGCACTCCAGAACTGTTTGAATTAGAGGAGAAAGATCTGGGTGTATTGTTTGATCACAGGATAACTGAGTCACCAATGTAATGCAGCTGTGAAAAAGATTAATGCAATCCTAGAATGAGATGAGATATTTCCAGTAGAGATAGGGAAGTGTTAGTACCATTATACAAGGCACTGGTGAGACCTCATCTGGAATATTGTGTGCAATTCTGGTCTCCCACTTTTAAGAAAGATGAATTCAAACTGGAACAGGTGCAGAGGAGGGCTACTAGGATGATCAGAGGAATGGAGAACTTACCTTACGAGAGAAGACACAAGGAGCTTGGCTTATTTAGCTTAACCAAATGAAGGCCGAGGGGAGGCAGCGGAGTTATTAATGGCCAACTTGGACCCAAGAACAAATGGATATAAACTGGCCATCAGCAAGTTTAGGCTTGAAATTAGAAGAAAGTTTTATAACCATCTGAGGAGTGAAGTTCTAGAACAGTCTTCCAAGGGGAACAGTGGGAGCAAAAAAGCCTAACCTGTTTCAAGACTGAGCTTGATAAATTTATGGAGAGATGGTATGATGAGATTTTCTACAATGGCATATAGCTGATCTGCTAGTAGCAAATTTCCCCAATAGCTGGAGATGGGGCACTAGATGAGGAGGGCTCTGAGTTACTACAGATAATTCTTTCCCGGGTGCCTGGCTGATCAGTTTTGCCCACATGCTCAGGGTTCAACTGATTGCCACACTGGGGTTTGAGAAGGAATTTTTCTCCACATCAGGTTGGCAGAGACCCTGGGAGTTCTTTGCCTTCCTCTGCAACATGGGGACACAGGTCACTTGCTGGTTTAAACTAGAGTAAGTGGTGGATTCTCTGTAACTTGAAGTCTTTAAATGAAGATTTGAGGATTTCAATAACTCAGCCTGAGTTTATGCGTCTATTACAGCAGTGAGTGGGTGAGGTTCTGTGGCCTGCGATATGCAGGAGGTCACACTAGATGGCTGTGATGGACCCTTCTGGCCTTAAAGTCTATTAGAATTATTGGGCCCGATCCTGTACTTTTGACTTCAACGGGACTTTTTTTTATAGATTTCAGTGGCAACAGGATTGGGGCCATTATCCAGTGGTTGCCAAGTCCTGGAAAGGAGGAATTTCTTTTGGTGCGAACATTTTACATTTCTTAGTGCAAAAATCACATGCACACTGAGCTGTACAAATACCTAATTCCTCTCTATTTAAATATGAGAGCAGGTGTACCTGTATAAATACATATTTTTTTCTCTCCATCTAGCTTTAACAATTGTTGCCAATTTTGCTACAGTAACATTTTATTTAAGAAACAACCCAAGCTCACCCCACTCATCAAGATAAGTGGTTAAGTGATGAGAGCCTCAGGGGCTACTTTTCCAGTGAATCACTCAGTTAGCATTTGTACGACAACCTGCATCCTTTGTATCCATCACTTTGAACTGAAGGCAAAATGAAGCCGTCTCACCCTCAGACCCAGGCAGGCAGCTTTTTTTCTTTTACTATCCCTAAGACAAATTAGGAATGTAGGAAACCTTTCACTCTGAACAAAACAATGATTATAGCAGGTAACAGGACCTCACATTAATCAGTGCTTTCAAAGAAAAGGCCTTGACCTGCACCCTTTGTCTTGCCTACTGGTAGGTAGGGTTTTTTTCAGTCTCTTTCAGTATCTGGCATTCTCTTTCTGTGCAATACATTCTCCTGGAAAATGTTTCTTTTCCAACCGCCCTTCTGCATTGATCAGAAAGCCACTGTAGAAATCTGAACTTATAATGATCTTTTATATTTTCTTACAATGAACAATGGCTCCCTCAATACTGATGGCAAATGTACACAGAGGCAACAGTGCAAAGAGTTAGGGGGAGGAAAATAGCCATTATCACAACACATGCTGTATCATGTCTTGGAAAGAGAACCCTGCTTTCTGCGGCCAAATCTTTGCTACCTCTTGTTGAAAACATTCAAGGCCTTTGCAAACCAACACTGAAATGAGGAAAGATAAGGCTGGATTAACATTTTTCTTCTCATTGGAAGAAAACTTTCCTGACAATTAAATGGCACTAGCCTCCTGGCAAAAGAGAGAGAAAACATGTCTTCTGATATCCTTTCTGCTTGCTGGCCTTGACCTTAGAATTGATTCTAACTCAAACATCAAGGTTAAAAGTAAATAAGACGAGTGAAATGGAATTTGTTCACGCTGAATAAAGGGCTCCCTCTGCTGACCAAAAGATTCCCAAATTAAGTCAAAAGTTGTTATTTTTGTAGGGGCCAATGTTTGCAGCTCAACCCTGAGGGAAAAATTAACATCTTTCTGGTCAGAGTATTTTATCTTGAATGGTTGTTTTTATTGATGTATTTAAAGCATGAGCAATATATAGCAGATAATATGAATAGCAGATTTGGTTAAATAGTGTACAAAATCTGTTCTCAAACAGCTCACTGAATGAGAAAGAAGGTTACAATTCAGCCTTCTCTTGCTCTTTTATCAGTTTTTGTTCCTAAGTGTTAGGACAGAAGAAGTTTAGCTCAAACAAATGGTCCCTGAAAAAGTGAAATTTGGGTCTGCAGCTTATATTTATTTCGGAAGGAAACAAAATTTGTTTGATGATGAAATAAAGTTTTGTTGGGTGGATGCAGAAGTAGTTCAGAAGGGTTAAGTCAATAATCAAGGAGCAGAAATAATACCATGACATGGGGTGTAGTCAAGGGGTACGAGTCAAGCCAGGGGCGTGACACTCCGTGGCTGCTCTACTGATACTATAGCCAGATTCCCCTAGTTGCCTGGTTTAAAGAGGTTGCACTACACTGGAGGATTTGGCAGATATACTCAGCATCAGAAGGCAAAAATATTATTGTATCATTCCAATGTGTAGGCATAGGGATGTTGTTTAACACCAGAAGGCTGATCTTAATACCCAGCAACACTTTTGTCATGCCTTATTCCATGAAGTTCTCTGTGCCAAAAAATAAAGTATGTGACAACCTAAGTTTACACTTACCTACTAAAAATTCAGTGAGGAGTGATGGCCTATTTTCTCTTCCATATGTAAACATTCTGAAACCAGTGTTCAAAGATCCATTCTTTATAGAATAACAAATCTGAAAAAGCAATTCTGCCTCTATACAAAGGCAAATATTAAAATGTATATTTGGCTTAGTTTCTTTTGTTGTGCATTGCATTTGATATACAGAATTTATTTACAGAAGAAATATCCCGGTAGGAAACACAGAAAGGCAGCATTTGTAAAATGCATAAAATTCTAGGGAAAACCATTATTTTGATAAAGATATGCAGGCGACATGGGATGATATTTATATTTAAATGAGACAAATCTACTTTTTTTTTTAAAGTGAGGCACTTGTGTTAGCTTCATATCACCTAATGATGTCAACAGTGACTTTGAAATACTAATCATACACCTTGAAATGGGAATAAAGGCTGTGGTAATACCTAAAATAACAGATTTTTTAACCGAGCCAATTTAAATAATCTGAAACTGTTAATTAGATATAAGATTCTGAGGGGCCCTAAAGCCAAAGTGAACAGAAGGGGAGACAGCCTTGCCTTCAGTCTCTGTACAAATGGAATACTTCAGGTAGAGCAGCACATGCAGCTATTCTGGCAAGGGGTGTATGTGCATTTTTGCAAAAACAGAGATCCAACTAAGGGCTGGTCTACACTAGCCCTGAAGTTCGAAGTAAGATACGCGACTTCAGCTACATAAATAACGTAGCTGAAGTCGAAGTATCTTATTTCGAACTTCAAAGTACTCACCCCTGGTCCACACCGCGGTGCGCAGGCTCCCCCGTCGACTCTGCCTGCTCCGTTCGTGGAGCAGGATTACCAGCATCGACAGGGGAGCACTTCCTGGTTCGGTTTATCGCGTCTAGACAAGACGCGATAAATCGAACCCAGAAGATTGATCCGACGCGTCTGACAGAGCTGGTAAGTGTAGACTAGCCCTTAGAAATGTACAATGGAACCAACTGTTGTCAGCACTTCTGTCATGTAGGCCCAGTCCCCCATATCAAAGGCTTCTGCTAAATGAAGAGATACAAATCCATGACCCCTGGATGAGGACGCCCACATGAGAGAGAACATTGAGCAATCTTTTAAATTGCAGATATTGGACCAGGTATGATACTTATGATTAGAGAAGTGACTATAAATCACTTTACTGGAACATTTCAGCAAAAAGCTCAAGTCAGGCGGCCACAGGTTCTCGTTTACTCCTCATGTTCACTCAATTCCCCCTTCCCCTCCTGGTCTACTAGTTGTGCTAAGGATTCAGTAATGGCCTTTGTACCTGCTTTCAGCAATGAGCATAACAATTGGTATTCCAGCTGTGGGGCAGTGGTCTAGGCATGTTACTTAGCTCTGTGCTATCAGTTTTTTTCCACCTGCCTTTATATGTACTCCCTGAAGTAGCTTTAGTCTCCTGGGAGGCGGTATGTCTGGCAATGTTGCATTACTGCCAGCTGTGAGAAACTGGAATTTCTCATTAAGGAGACTGGGAAAAACTACATTATCTTTATTTTAAAATTAAAGTGGGGGGAGAGGGAAGAAATGGGAAACCTCCCCCCAATTCCTACCAATATAAGGAATTATCTTTAGGCAGAAAAACTACTGACCCAGTGCTTTGTACTAGTACCAGGCTCTTACCTGCTCTTTTATGTCTAATAATAAATCACCACCACCAAAAGAGTATAGCCATTTGGCTAATTACATTAACTGTCTTTATAAAAGGAGATTACCCTCCTACCAAAGGCAATCAAAATCTTCTGTATTTAAAAAAAATGAAACCATTAATTTTCATGCTCTGTACATAGACCAGGTAGCTCATCACCACCCTTTTAATATAACAATTTCATAAGCAAAAGTGCATTCTTTTATTTATCCACTCACAATGACTGAAACAAAATGGCTATGGGTATGTCTACACTACGAAATTAGGTTGATTTTATAGAAGTCGATTTTTCAGAAGCGATTTTATACAGTCGATTGGGTGTGTCCCCACTAAGTACCTTAAGTCAGCGGCTACCGTCAACTTTCGGAGCGTTGCACTGTGGGCAGCTATCCCACAGTCTCCACTGCCTGTTGGAATTCTGGGTTGAGCTCCCAATGCCTGATGGGGCAAAAATATTGTTGCGGGTGGTTCTGGGTACATGTTGTCAGTCACCCCTCCCTCCCTTTCTCCCTCCCTCCATGAAAGCAACGGCAGACAATCATTTCGTGCCCTTTTTCCTGGATTGCCCGCGTGGATGCCATAGCACTGCAATCATGGAGCCCATTCAGATAATCACTGCATTTGTGAACATTGTAAACACCTTGCGCATTATCCTGCAGTTTGTGCAGAACTTGCAAAACCAGGTGAGGAGGAGATGGCAGCGCGATGACGAGAGTGATGAGGACATGGACACAGACTTCTCTCAAAGCACAGGCCCTGGCAATTTAGACATCATGGTGGCATTGGGGCAGATTCATGCCGGGGAACGCCGATTCCGGGCCTGGGAAACAAGCACAGACTGGTGGGACCGCATAGTGTTGCAGGTATGGGATAATTCCCAGTGGCTGCGAAACTTTCGCATGCATAAGGCCACTTTCATGGAACTTTGTGACTTGCTTTCCCCTGCCCTGAAGCGCAAGAATACCGAGATGAGAGCAGCCCTCACAGTTGAGAAGCGAGTGGTGATAGCCCTCTGGAAGCTTGCAACGCCAGACAGCTACTGGTCAGTCGGGAATCAATTTGGAGTGGGCAAATCTACTGTGGGGGCTGCTGTGATCCAAGTAGCCAACGCAATCACTGAGCTGCTATCAAGGGTAGTGACTCTGGGAAATGTGCACGTCATAGTGAATGGCTTTGCTGCAATGGGATTCCTTTATTAATTCATTACACAAATAGGGGGATAACTCGCAAGGTAGCCGGTGAGGGAGGAGGGAAGCACCGGGTGGGGTGGTGGATGAGGGGCGGAGGGAAGGACAAGGACACACTACAGTTCAAAACTTATTGAATGCCAGCCTTCTGTTGCTTGGGCAATCCTCTGGGGTGGAGGGTTGGGTGCCCGGATCCTCCCCCTCCCCGCATTCTTGGGAGTCTGGTGAGGAAGATATGGAACTTGGGGAGGAGGGCAGGCGGTTATACAGGGGCTGCAGCGGTGGTCTGTGCTCTTGCTGCCTTTTCCGCATCAGATCCACAAGATTCCAGAGCATTTCAGTTTGCTCCTCCATTAGCCTCAGCATTGCATCCTGCCTCCTATCATCGTGCTGCTGCCTCCAGAAACTTTCTGCAAAGACTTTTAGAGTACTTCCAGGAGAGCTTCATGGAGATATCCCTCGAGGATTTCCGCTCCATCCCCAGACACGTTAACAGATTTTTCCAGTAGCTGTACTGGCCGCGAATGCATCCCAAGTCTTCAGGGCAAGTTAATCATTAAACACGCTTGCTTTTAAACCCTGTATTATATTTACAAACGTACAGTCACCAGAGGTGCCTTTTCCAGCTTCATGGTCTGGGAGCCCACCTTGGAAGGATATTGGCTCCAGGGTGATGAACAGTTCCTGGCTGCTGGGGAGAAGGGATTCTCTGCTTGCCTGCTGTGCGCTATCCTCAACCATCTCCTCCTCCTCCTCTTCCTCATCCACAACATCCTCCTCCCTGTTGTGTGAGACTCCCCGCTTGCAGGTGTCCATGGACCGCGGTGGAGTAGTGGTAGGGGTCCCCCTTAGAATTGCATGCAGCTCATCATAAAAGCAGCATGTATGTGGCTCTGACCCAGAGCGACCATTTTCCCCTTTTGTTTTTTTGGTAGGCTTGCCTGAGCTCCTTAATTTTCATGCAGCAATGCTGTGTGTTCCTGTTGTAGCCTCTGTCCATGATGCCCTTGGAGATTTTGGCATATATATTGGCATTTCGTCTTTTGGAACTGAGTTCTTCCTGCATGGATTCTTCTCCCCATACAGCGATCAGATCCATTATCTCCCATTCGATCCATGCTGGAGCTCTTTTGCGATTCTGGGACTGCATGGTCACCTGTGCTGATCAGCTTGCCACGCTGGCCAAACAGGAAATGAAATTAAAAAGTTCCTGGGGCTTTTCCTGTCTACCTGACTAGTTAGTGCATCTGAGTTGAAAGTGCTGTCCAGAGCGGTCATAATGGAGCACTCTGGGATAGCTCCCAGAGGCCAATACCGTCGAATTGTGTCCACACTACCCCAAATTTGACCCAGCGAGGTCAATTTTAGCACTAATCCCCTCACTGGGGAGGAGTACAGAAATCGATTTTTAGAGCCTTTTAAGTCAACAAAACAGGCTTGGTCGTGTGGACGGGTGCGGGGTTAAATCGACCTAACGCGGCTAAATTCGACCTAGACTCGTAGCATAGACCAGGGGTATGTGTAGTTACTAAATTCCATTTTCCCAAGGGCTGAATGGGTAAAATCCATTGACATGATAGGAGTTTTGTCATTGACTTCATTGAGGTCAGGGTTTTGCTTTGTGGACCTCTGATCAAAGTTTACGCTATCTTGTTTACACTGTGAACTTTTGTGGAGGCAGGGACCATGTCTTGCTATATGTCTGTACAGTACCTACCATGATGGGGTCCCAATCCTGGTTGGGGCCCATAGAGACTAATGTAATACAAATAATAATCTTCTAGATGTAAAGGGCTCCATCTTCTTGCTGTGTCTGTTACGAGGGATTTCCAACTGCAAAGATGATATTCAGGGCAAGTGGTACTTTAAATAATTAGTAGGATCTAGAGTTGTATCAGCAAATACACATCCCATGAACAAGAAGATTAAGGTGCCTATCATACATACATACATCATGTTATGTATGCAACACAAGCTATCTTTGGGTGGTATAATATAACTTTCATTTTATAATCAGCTGATTAGCTCAAATTTACCTTCCTCCCCCGTTTCTCTATTAATGGAGGAGCTCTTTTAAAGTTGCAAAATCTCAAAAACATCCCTTTAGTCTACAATATTTCCTATCCCAAAATAAAACTTTAACTGTATCAGAATTACTCCAGGACACATCTAAAATACAAGGAAAAAAAATCTGCTGACCAGCATAAAGAACAGACAAAATCTGCTCATAGCCATGCTTTTACATAGACCACACATATGCACTGGTAGTCACCTGTATTTTCTGTCAAGAATGTTGGCTCCTTTTTCCATGAAGTTATTAGATACAATTTTTAAAATAGCTATTAAGCCTATAGATGGGATCTGCACTTCGCTCTAATCAATCAGTCAGCATTTTTGCCACTCTGATGTCTTTTCTGGAAGTGTTGCTTTTAAGGTGAGAATAGTGGACATACTAGGTGAAAGACCATTATGAACCAAAACCAAAGATCAAAACCAGTATCTTCAGTACCAACAACATTTTTTAGAAGGACAAGTCTGTAAAATTATCCTTGATCTCACAAACACCCCTATATCTAGGGCCCTACCAAATTCATGGCCATGAAAAACGGGTCACAGACCGTTAAATCTGGTCTTTTCTGTGCTTTTACCCTATATTACATAGATTTCACAGGGGAGACCAGCGTTTCTCAAATGGAGGGGCCTGACCCAAAAGGGAGTTGCAGGGGGGTCACAAGGTTATTTTAGGGGGGGTCACAGTATTGCCACCCTTATTCCTGTACTGCCTTCAGATCTGGGCAGCTGGAGAGCGACGGCTGTTAGCCAGGCACCCAGCTCTGAAGGCAGTGCCCTGCCAGCAGCACCACCACAGAAGTAAGAGTGGCAATACCATACCATGCCACCCTTACTTCTGTGCTGCTGCCTTCAGAGCTGGGCGGCTGGATAGAGGCAGCTGCTGACTGAGGGCTCAGCTCTAGAGGCAGCAGAACATAAGTAAGGGTGGCAATACCATACCATGCCATCCTTACTTCTGCGCTGCTGCTGGCGGCAACTCTGCCTTCAGAGCTGGGCTCTCGGCCAGCAGCTACCACTCTCCAGTTGCCCAGCTATGAAAGCAGCACTTCTGCCAGCAGTAGTGTAGAAGTAAGGGTAGCAGTACCACAACCCCCTCTACAATAACCTTGCAAACTCTCCACAACTCCTTTATGGGTCAGGACCCCATAAATTATAACACTCATGATTCTAGCTATTAAAATGTGAAATTTCACAAATGTATAGATTTTTAAAATCTTACGACCATGACATTGACCAAAATGGACATGAATTTGGTAGGGTCCTACCTATATCTGATACTTTTCATACCTCTTTGAAAAAACATGTACTGTAAGACCTATAAATGCAGTACTTTTAAAATTCTACGTGGTCTGTGTCTATGATGTTAATACAATTTTTTCCCATGTTGTCATGAGATAAGATGGAGGTATTATCATGCACTGTTCGCTAGGTATAGTTTCCAATAAAGTTTGTGTAGTTAAAAACTTGTTATGAAATACTGTGCTAAGCAGTGTTCCATGGTAAATCAGTAAATGGCCTGTCACCACTATATCTAAGACATTCTTTATTCTGGGAGCAAAAAGCCTTAACATAACAGAGAAGAATAATCTGTGACAGCATGATTGAAATCTCTCAATTCTCTGCTCTCCTCTAGATTTTTAATTAAGTTGCTAAGAACAAAGTTAAAAACAGCAACTATAGATACAGACTCCCAGACTGGTGCAATTGCTCTAATGGGGATCCTAGTATTAAATTTTAATGTTTTTTAAAGTAAACTGTGTAGACGTGATCTCAATTCTAGTTTGCCAGTCAGGATTATTTCATTGGAGCCACAGAACCATGGGGATCTGCAAGAGGGAGCAGATATAGTCTGGTTCTTCTTTGAAATCTGTGTTATTTGAGTGTCAGATTCTGATACCCTTATGCATGTTGAGTAGGACCTTCCTCCATAAGTAGTTCCACTGACTTCAGCAGTGTTACACAACCGGAGTTAGGGGATCTGGCCTTAAGACCCAAAGTGGTAAATTCTTCCCTTTAATGATACTATTCTTTTCGATGTACTGCTGGGGTAGATTCTCTTACCAAATCCTATATTGAGTCTGTACTCTGTTCACTTCTGACTATAATAATTCTTGACTTGCTATTTTCAATAGCTGCTGACTGAATGGACAGAATACAGTTCTTGTCATTTTCCTGGAATTTGCTTATTGTAGAAAGCTCATGGGTAGCTGAAGTTTCAGATGTCAAAATCCCGGTCTGCACCTCCAAAGAGCACCCATCCTGTGTCTCCATTCACTTAGGATCAGATTCTGATACCTTTACTCACCCTGAGTAGTACTGTACTGCATGAATGGTTCTACTGACTTCAATGGTACTATTTGTGGTATAAGGTATATTCATTAAGAGTAAGGGTATCAAAATCAGACCCTTAATTGGAGCCATGCTAATAAGATCAGGGAGAGTGCTAATCAACTTGGAGGGTCCAGAATCTCACTGGCAATATGACTTCTATTGTATTGGTGTTGTTTTTTTTTATTGAAGTCTACAGTTTCTCCATTAGGGGGAAACCTTGCTCTATCTTCTTTTACAGATTTTCATTTCTCCCATAAGTCCTTTAAAATACTTTCCCCATTTGAAACACTGAACTCTATAGTTCTCCTACTAAAATCCCTGTTTAAAGAAGTAGTTAGATCACAAATGCTTTGAGTTTAACAATGCAGCATGTGCCAGAGGAAGATGGACCACATTTAGTTCTTTTTGTTCTTTTCTGCACATAAGCAGCAGGCACACACAACCCATACTTCTCCCAGAAATGTCAGACTGTTTTGAAGACTAAATCAATGGACTCCTTTCAGTCCCTTTTACTTTTGACAGAGCTGACTTAGTGAAATGTTTTGTTCCAACTACCATCACAGTTCTTTCTTCTGCAGGTCTTCATTTTTAGTCTATTCTGGCCTTAACAGTTGAACTGTGCATGAATAAAACAGTACTAATTGAGGGCTGATATGCTTAGTACCTCACCTTACTCTGTGAGCAGTTTCATAGAAGTCAATGATCCCACTCATGGAGTAAGGTGTTTCTGAGTCTGAGGACAGGTGTCACAATCTAACCCCTAGTAAAGATTTGCAGCTTATAAAAACTGAATTCACAAGAAAACTTGGGAGAAGTTCACTTTTTTGGGTTCTTTTAAAGAGCAGAGGAAATTAGAGAGCGAAGGTCACAGGGTAAGTTTCACTTGCTTTGCGCCACATTTTTGCAGGCTGGATCTTGTCTGTGTGATATGTTTTGGTAACTGGGAAAGCTTTGCAAGGTAGAGCTTGTCTATGAAAAGTTTTGGAAGATGCCTGGTGGTTTAGGGTGTGTGCGGAGTAGGGTTGAAGAGGAGTGGGAGTAGCGAAGAGGGTATAGGAAGTAGAGATGATTGTTACATGTGAGGTGTGCTATATTTGGATCCAGCAGAGAAGGAGATACAGAGACAGAAGGAGCTGATGGAAATACAGCTATCTGCTGTGGAGACTTTTGTTCAGGTTATAAAACAAACTAACACAAGTGAAGCTTTTCACTGGCGGGGGGCAGTACTCAACCATTTAAAGGGACAGTACATCGCAGTCCTCCATCCTACTTTTAAAAAAACCTTTCCAAATATATATATATTATAATTTATATAGCTAATATAAAACACTATTCCCTTAAAAAAATTGCAGGTGTGCTACTGCAGACTCTTAAATTGCAAGGGAATATTCTTCCTTGGAATAGCAACTCACTAACTCAACAACTTAAGTTCAGCACACCACAGGTTTTTGCACTGTCTTGGGATAATGTGGTGGTGATGGTGCGTCAGTGTCCTAAACAACAGGAAGAGTCGGGGTGGGGGGGGGTAAGGAATCAACTGATCTGGTACCATAGTTTCTTCCACCAACTTGTCAAAATTAAGAGTGGTAACTGAAGGAGGTTTGAGTAGAGGAACAAAGTCCTGCTGGAACATTCCTTAACTCTGGTACTTGTCGTGTGTTTATGAAGTGAAAGAAACTGATTTCTCCAAATCATCAGGAAAAATGTGGAAAATAACTGCATCCATTCCATATGGTGAAGCATCATACGCCAGTTGCAATGGTAATGAAACATCAAAGTGCGTAAAAACTTTGGTTGATATTAACAGTTTCTTTGCTTCTTTAAATGCACTATCACACTCTTTAGTTCAGTTCCATTTTTTCTGTGCTTGGGACTGCTGCCAGATTAGGCACAAATTGACCACAGTAGTTAAACGGTCTAATAATGAACATACCTGTGAAAGGTTCTCTGGTGGGGGCACTTGAAGAACCATCTTCTCTTTCTCTGGCAATTTCCTTAAGCCCATAGCATCAATTACATGTCCAAGGTATTCGCCAAAGGTTTGAAAAACTCACATTTGTCTCAATGTACTCTCAGTCCATGGTTTTCCAAACGTTTCAAGACAGCATCCAAATTTCAAAGATGATCCTTTTGATCCTTTCCTGTAACAAGAATGTAGGTATGCGCTGAGCAAATTCAATTTACTGGAACACTGTCCTACATTAAGAGTGTCAAACAAATCTTCAATATGAGGTAGTGAAGACTGGTCTGTGCATTAAACTGGATTCAGTGTCACCTTGACATCTCCACAAATTTGGACTGAGCCATCCTTCTTGATCACAGGTCTGATGGGTGTAGCCCACTCATTGTGTGAATCTGGTGACAAAACTCTGATGTTCACAAAATAGTCCAAATCAGCAACTATCAGAGGCCCCAGAGTTGTGCTTTATGTTCTGAGCTTGCAATATTTTTGGCTGGCTGTCAGACTTAACAGTGACCTTCACTAACTAGTTACTCATCTGCCCAAGTTCTCATATGATGGTAAAACACTGATTGTCCATCTCATTGCACTAGACCAATCCTTTTGGGGATAACTTTTTCTCTAGTGTAAGTCTTCAAAACCATGGGGTTTTCTTCCAGAGGAACTTGTGACAATGTCAGGTGATGAGTAGACACAGAGATTAGTGAGACAACAGCTCCAGTAACAAGCTTCATTCTTGTACAAACTCCTTCAATCAAGGATGTAACCCAGATGCCATCTCTTACCCTCAGTGTCACTAGAGCTTTTGTCTTTTTCCACATCATGAATTTCTGACTTCTGTCCTTTCTTAGTCAGTCTTCATAGGTGTCGTCTTTGATGGACAGTTGCTCTGTGGTGCTGGTCATTGAACTGTGACACAGGTTACAGCAACGCGTCTTTTACTCTAGCACTTTCTGCAAATAGATTGCTGAGCACACCAGGTTATCTCAGGATGCGTAGTTTGTGCAGAGTGGCCACACAGAAATTCTTCACATTCCAGTGGTCCCCTCTCACCGATTGAGGAGGTGAACTTCTCAGTTCACACTAATTTCCATAGAATCCTTCTCTGTGGTGTCCATGGCAAATGCTATCTCAACAGCCTTTTTGAATGAGAACACTGATACAGTCAGTAACTTTTCCCAGATCTGGTTACTGCATAATCTAGAAACAAACTGGTCATGCAGGACATCATTTAATGTTTGTCCAAACTGACAATGCTCTGCCTGCTTCCTTAGAGCAGCAATGAACTGTGCTGCTGACTCTACTTCCCTGGTGTCATTGATGGAACCCTGATATCATTGATGGGGAAGGAGAAAAATGTTCCTGGATTGCCGCACTAATTGCAGCATATTTGGCAGTTCCAGGCACAGTTGGAGACAATAGGTCATGCAGCAGTCTGTATACCTTTGGACCTATCACTGTCAGCAATGTAGAAACTTTGTCTGGAATGGAGCTGCAAGCTATAAATTGCTCAAAACATTCAAGATATACCGGCCACAATTTGCAATTTTTGTTGAACTGACCAACAGTGCCCACAAAAGTTGCCATTTCTCTGCTCTCCTGTTGGACTTTGCAGCTCTTGGACATCTGCTCTGCTACAGGGAAGTTTTTTTTTTTTATTGTGCACTGTCTATGCTTGATCTCCCTCTGCTGGTTGTGTGCTTCTACTGCACACTGCAAAATTCTCCCTTTGGCTGCATTTGGTCTCCCTCTGCCTGCTGAAGAGCTTCAGTGCAGGCTAAAGTGTGTGCAGGCTGGAGCTTTCTGCTTGCACGTGGCCAGGTAAGATGGCTGCATGCTTCCCCCTCACTGCTTTTCTCTCTGCAACATCTAGGCAGCAATGGCAGAAAATTCCTCCTGTGTTCTGCCCTCAATTGCCAACCTCCCTATCTCTAGCAGGCTGGTTCCAGCTGTACTGGAAGCAAAATGCAGCAGCAGTCTGTTTCTAGGTGAACTTTTTCCCCTTTGTTTTATATTAGTTAATTACTTTTTCTGCTTGGCCAGGAAGATCTGCATTGCCAATATGGAGGGACACGGACACACAGACATTTTAGTGTTCAGGCTTCAAAATGGAAGCTAACAGGAAAGTGAGGCTTTGCACTGCATAAGGGAGAGTGCTCAAATAGGATGTCACAGGGTATATCTGTTTTTTTTGGTTTTTTTGTTTGGGAGCGAGCCTCCCCTTCCCATAAACACCAAGCAAAATAAACCAAGTACCCCACTTCCATTAAAAACAAGGTAAGGAAAGGGAAATAGAGCCAATCTATCATTTTTCTCAGTAAAAAGGGACTGGAAGGATGAGAGAATACAGGCAACAGCCGTACTCCGAAAAGTGTAATCTCCTTTAACCAAAGCACTGAGCTAAGTCTAGAAGTGCCGGATCTGGCAATGCCCTAAAAATAAGCTGGGGCTTCCCTGTAACATCCCCATGGGCTTTAATCTAAACTCTGCAATTTTTACTTTGAGAGAGTATCTACATGCAACAAGTAGTATTCATCAGAATCATTCAAGGGCAAAATGTTGTCATTTTATAGTATTTCACTTCAGGTGAAGCTAAAAGAGATGCAAAAGAAATCTATTAGTGGCATCTGAAAGGTTACCCAGTGAAACCAGTCGAGATTTCAAATGGACAAGGTAGCTGGAAGTGTGATATAAGGCTTCTGAGAGGTGGTTTTAAAAAACTCTTCAGTTCAGCTTTGATTTTTACAAAGTATATGAATACGAGGCCTGTAATAATTCAGGCTGTGCAGGAGAGTTCAACAAAAAAGGGTAGGCAGTGAACTGTGTGCTCTCTAAGGCTGAGAGTTCTCTCAGATTAAACATAGCAACAGTAGATCCTAGAACCACATGGCTTTTACCCCAGGCAGAAAGTTTTTAAGGTAATAAAAGAAAGAATTAAATCAAAAAGCCTTCTGTTTTTGCTAGTGATGAGCAAGCAGATTCAGATAAGGTAGATGAAGTAAGAATTGACCCCAGAGTTTAACTGCAGTCAAACTACTTTTTTGCTGTCATTTAAATGCCAATGTGCTCAGCACTTCACAAGACATAAAAGAAGAATAAAATATGGGGCCAGATACTTGGCTGGCATTGCTCCTTTGACTTTACCGGGCTAGTGCTGCTAGTATTTTTGTGGAAAACTGTGGTACTAGTGATATAAAAAAGAATGGGCAAATTTTGAAAACCCAGAAAGTTGTGGCTGGTTCTTGCATTAAGAAAATAAGAAAGGCCATACTGGGTCAGACCAGTGGTCCATTTAGCCCAGTTTCCTGTCTTCCGGCAATGGCCAATGCCAGGTGCTTCAAAGGGAATGAACAGAACATGGCAATTACCAAGTGATCCATCCCCTGTCATCCAGTCCCAGCATTTGACAACCAGAAGCTTAGGGACACCCAGAGCATAGGGTTGCATTCCTGACCATATTGGCTAATAGTAATTAATGGATCTATTCTCCATGAGCTTATCTAATTCTTTTTTGAACCCTGTTATAGTTTTGGTCTTCACAATAACCCCATGCAATGAGTTCCAGGTTGACTGTGCATTGTGTGAAGAAGTACTTTTGTTTGTTTTAAAACCTGCTGCCTATTAATTTTTGTTGGGTGACCCATTGTTCTTGTGCTATGTGAAGGGATAAATAATACTTCCGTATTCACTTTCTCCACATCATTCATGATTTTATAGACCACTATCATATCCCTCCCTTGGTCATCTATTTTCCAAGCTGCACAGTCCCAGACTTTTTAATCAGTCCTCATCCTTAATAATTTTTGTTGCCCTTCTCTGTATCTTTTCCTAATAATTCTGAATGTTCTGTTAGCTTTTTTTGATGGCTGAACATTGAGTGGATGTTTTCAAAGAACTATCCACAATGATGCCAAGATCTGTCTTGAGTGGTAACAGCTAATTTAGGCCCCTTCATTTTGTATGTACAGTTGCAATTATTTTTTCTAATGTACATTACTTTGCATCTATCAGCATTGAATTTCATCTGCCCTTTCGTTACCCATTCACATGGTTTTGTGAGATCCCTTCGAAACTTTTCGCAGTCTGCTTTGGAATTAACTATCTTGAATAAATTTGTATTATATGCACATTTTGCCACTTCACTGTTTACCCCCTTTCCAGATTTTGATCTTGTATGAGTTTGTTGAACCACAGTATAGATCCCAGGGGATACTGCTATTTACCTCTCTCCATTCTGAAAACTGACCATTTATTCCTAACCTTTGTTTCCTATCTTTTAACCAATTACTGATCCAAGAGAGGAGCTTCCCTCTTATTCCATGACCGCTTACTTTCCATAAGAGCCTTTGGTGAGGGACCTTGTCAAAGTTTTCTGAAAGTTCAAGTATACAATGTCCACTGAATCACCTGTAGTTGCCAGGATTGCCTCTTGAGCCTTTTTGAAAAAATTGGTGTTACATTAGCCGTTGTTCAGTCATACAGAGGTTGATTTAAGTGAGAGGGTATTTACTGTAGTTGGTAGTTCTACAGTTTCATTATGGTCACTATTACCGAGTGGTTCAGATATATACACCGCTTGGCCCCTTGCTTGTATTCCCCTTAGGACTAAATCAAGAATTGTTCTCCCCTTGTGAGATCCAGGACTAGCTGCTCCAAGAAGCAGTCATTATTGGTGTCTAGAAAACTTATCTCTGCATTCCATCCTGAGTTGACATGTTATCCAGTCAATATGGGGATAGTTGAAATCCCCCATTATTAAGTGTTCTATTTTTATAGCCTCTCTAATCTCCCTCAGAATTTCACAATCACTATCACGGTCAGATGATGGATAGTATATTCCTACTGTTCTACTCTTATTCAAGCATAGAATTTCTATCCATAGAGATTCTATCTTACAGTATTATTCATTTACGTTTTTTACTATATTTGACTCTGCTTTCTTTCACACACAGTGCCACTCCTTCACCGGCACAATCTACTGTCATTCCTATATATATTTTTATCATGGTTTGTGTCTTTATTACACCAATTTTCTGTGATATCCTCATTGAATACTAGGCACTCAAGTTCACCCATCTTAGTATTTAGACTTCTAGCATTTGTATACAAGAACTTATAAAAATGTGTCACTTTTTAATTGTCTGTCTTCATCTGATGTAATTGAATGGGATTTCTTTCATTTGACCGTTTCTTTTCAGTTCCTACCTGTACTTTATCAATTTCTATTCTCTCCTCTTTTCTAGGATGTAAAGAATCCCCATTTATAGATTCTCCCCTATGGGATGTCTCTGTCTGAACTATGTGCTGTTCCACACCTGTTGACTTTCCCCCACCCCTTAGTTTAAAACTCCTCTACCACCCTTTTAATTTTACATGCTGACAATCTGGTTCCATTTTGGTTTATCCTATTCTTCTTGCATAAGCTCCTCCTTTCCCAAAAGGTTCCCCAGTTCCCGATTAAACCTAAAATCCCTGTCCTTATGCCATCATCTCACCCACAGATTGAGACCCTGCAGTTCTGCCTGTCTAACTGCCTTGGTTGTAAAACTGGAAGATTTCCAGAGAATGCTACCATGGAGGTCCTGGACTTCTTAATCTCTTACGTAGCAGCCTAAATTTGGCCTATTTACCTCTCTCCTACCTTTCTCTGTTGTTGGTACCTATATGTACCATGACCACCAGCTTCTCCCCAGCACTACCCAGAAGTCTGTTTAGATTTTAAGAGATCTTCAGCGTTCGCACCAGGTAGGCAATTCATCATGTGGTTCACCTGGTCATCAGAAACCCAGCTATTTTTCTTCTTCTCCTTCTCCTTCTTCTTCCTGTTACTATTACTACCTGTCTCTTCCTAATAACTGGGTTTCCCTCCTCTGGAGAGGTATCCTCAGTGTGAGAGGAGGGGCCCCACTATGGAATTGTTTCCCTTTACTCCAGTTTGAAGTTTTCCTTCCCCGAGACTTTCATTCTCCTCAACAGCACAGAGGCTGTCAGACTAGGAGTGGGACCACTCTGTTGTGTCCCTGAAAGTCCCTGGGCACTTCTCTGTCTCCCTTAGCTCCTTCAGTTCAGCCACTCTGGTCTCGAGAGCCTGCACTTGGGCTCTGAGTGCCAGGAGTTCCTTGCACCGAATGTGCACATATGCCACCTGCTTACAAGGCAGGTAATAATACATGCTGCATTCAGTGCAGTAAACTGGATAGTCCTCAC
Source organism: Macrochelys suwanniensis (assembly GCA_033296515.1). Classification (NCBI taxonomy): domain Eukaryota; kingdom Metazoa; phylum Chordata; order Testudines; family Chelydridae; genus Macrochelys; species Macrochelys suwanniensis. The sequence goes on from CM065779.1 coordinate 85,151,961, forward strand.
TCTGCTGTTGGAATTCTGCCTGCATTGTTATTACTTCTGGAGCTTTTTTGGCAGTTTTTTTTTTGGGGGTGGTGGTGATGTTTATTGGCCTATGTTTAGAGAATGTTAGTGTATCTGGCTCTCACCCTTCCTCTATAAAGTCCCTTGCAGAGCTCCTCCGGTCACTTACAAGCTGCCTTTCTTAAATTGTCTGTTCTCTCTGACTAGACCCGCCCCCTAGTTAATGGTAATGGATTTTAAAGGAATTAGGGATCAAAGTCTCATTAATCATAGAATCATAGAATCTCAGGGTTGGAAGGGACCTCAGGAGGTCATCTAGTCCAACCCCCTGCTCAAAGCAGGACCAACCCCAACTAAATCATCCCAGCCAGGGCTTTGTCAAGCCTGACCTTAAAAACCTCTAAGGAAGGAGATTCCACCACCTCCCTAGGTAACCCATTCCAGTTCTTCACCACCCTACTAGTGAAAAGGTTTTTCCTAATATGCAACCTAAACCTCCCCCTCTGCAACTTGAGACCATTACTCCTTGTTCTGTCATCTACTACCACTGAGAACAGTCTAGATCCATCCTCTTTGGAACCCCCTTTCAGGTAGTTGAAAGCAGCTATCAAATCCCCCCTCATTCTTCTCTTCTGCAGGCTAAACAATCCCAGTTCCCTCAGCCTCTCCTCATAAGTCATGTGCTCCAGCCCTCTAATCATTTTTGTTGCCCTCCGCTGGACTCTTTCCAATTTATCCATATCCTTCTTGTAGTGTGGGGCCCAAAACTGGACACAGTACTCCAAATGAGGCCTCACCAGTGCCGAATAGAGGGGAATAATCACGTCCCTCGATCTGCTGGAAATGCCCCTACTTATACAGCCCAAAATGCCGTTAGCCTTCTTGGCAACAAGGGCACACTGTTGACTCATATTCAGCTTTTCGTCCACTGTAACCCCTAGGTCCTTTTCTGCAGAACCGCTGCCCAGCCATTCGGTCCCACGTCTATAGCCGTGCATGGGATTCTTCCGTCCTAAGTGCCCGACTCTGTACTTGTCCTTGTTGAACCTCATCATATTTATTTAGGCCCAATCCTCTAATTTGTCCAGGTCCCTCTGTATCCTATCCTTACCCTCCAGCGTATCAACCACTCCTCCCAGTTTAGTGTCATCTGCAAACTTGCTAAGGGTGCAGTCCACACCATCCTCCAGATCGTTGATGAAGATATTGAACAAAACCGGCCCCAGCACCGACCCTTGGGGCACTCCACTTGATACCGGCTGCCAACTAGACATGGAGCCATTGATCACTACCCATTGAGCGTGACCATCCAGCCAGTTTTCTATCCACCTTACCGTCCATTCATCCAGCCCATACTTCTTTAACTTGCTGGCAAGAACACTGTGGGAGACTGTATCAAAAGCTTTGCTAAAGTCAAGAAATAGCACATCCACTGCTTTCCCCTCATCCATAGAGCCAGTTATCTCATCATAGAAGGCAATTAGGTTAGTCAGGCATGACTTGCCCTTGGTGAATCCATGCTGACTGTTCCTGATCACTTTCCCCTCCTTTAAGTGGTTCAGAATTGATTCCTTGAGGACCTGTTCCATGATTTTTCCAGGGACTGAGGTGAGACTGACTGGCCTGTAGTTCCCTGCATCTTCCTTCTTCCCTTTTTTAAAGATTGGCACTACATTAGCTTTTTTCCAGTCATCCGGGACCTCCCCCAATTGCCATGATTTTTCAAAGATAATGGCCAATGGCTCTGCAATCACATCGGCCAACTCCTTTAGCACCCTCGGATGCAGTGCATCCGGCCCCATGGACTTGTGTTCGTCCAGCTTTTCTAAATAGTCCCGAACTATTTCTTTCTCCACAGAGGGCTGGTCACCTCCTCCCCATACCGTGCTGTGGAGTGCAGCTGTCTGGGAGCTGACCTTGTCTGTGAAGACAGAGGCAAAAAAAGCATTGAGTACACTAGCTTTCTCCACATCCTCTGTCACTAGGTTCCCTCCCTCATTCAGCAAGGGGCCCACACTTTCCTTGACTTTCTTCTTGTTGCTAACATACCTGAAGAAACCCTTCTTGTTACTCCTAACATCTCCGGCTAGCTGCAACTCCAAGTGTGATTTGGCCTTCCTAATTTCACTCCTGCATGCCTGAACAATATTTTTATACTCCTCCCTAGTCATTTGTCCAATCTTCCACTTCTTGTAAGCTGCTTTTTTGTGTTTAAGACGAGCAAGGATTTCACTGTTAAGCCAAGCTGGTCGCCTGCCATATTTACTTTTTTCTCTACACATCAGGATGGTTTGTTCAATAAGGATTCTTTAAAATACAGCCAGCTTTCCTCGACTCCTTTCCCCCTCATGTTATTCTCCCAGGGGACCTTGCCCATCAGTTCCCTGAGGGAGTCAAAGTCTACTTTTCTGAAGTCCAGGGTCTCTGTTCTACTGCTCTCTTTTCTTCCTTGTGTCAGGATCCTGAACTCTACCATCTCATGGTCACTGCCTCCCAGGTTCCCATCCACTATTGCTTTCTCTACTATTTCTTCCCTGTTTGTGAGCAGCAGGTCAAGAAGAGCTTTTCCCCTAGTTGGTTCCTCCAGCACTTGCACCAGGAAATTGTCCCCTACACTTTCCAGAAACTTCCTGGATTGTCTGTGCACCGCTGTATTGCTCTCCCAGCAGATATTGGGGTGATTAAAGTCACCCATGAGAACCAGGGCCTGTGATCTAGTAACTTCTGTTGGTTGCTGGAAGAAAGCCTCGTCCACCTCATCCCCCTGGTCTGGTGGTCTGTAGCAGACTCCCACCACGACATTACCCTTGTTGCTCACACTTCTAAATTTAATCCAGAGACTCTCAGGTTTTTCTGCAGTTTCATACTGGAGCTCTGAGCAGTCATACTGCTCTTTTACATACAACGCAACTCCCCCACCTTTTCTGCCCTGCCTATCCTTCCTGAACAGTTTATATCCATCCATGACAGTACTCCACTCATGTGAGTTATCCCACCAAGTCTCTGTTATTCCAATTACATCATAATTCCTTGACTGTGCCAGGACTTCCAGTTCTCCCTGCTTGTTCCCCAGGCTTCTTGCATTTGTGTATAGGCATTTAAGATAACTCACCGACCGTCCTGCTGTCCCAGTATGGGGCAGGAGCCCTCTCCTCTTGCACTCACCTACTTGTGCTTCCTCCCGGTATCCCACTTCCCCATTTACCTCGGGGCTTTGATCTCCTTCCCCCGGTGAACCTAGTTTAAAGCCCTCCTCACTAGGTTAGCCAGCCTGCTTCCAAAGATGCTCTTCCCTCTCTTCGTCAGGTGGAGCCCGTCTCTGCCTAGCACTCCTTCTTCTTGGAACACCATCCCATGGTCAAAGAATCCAAACCCTTCTCTCCGACACCATCTGTGTAGCCATTCGTTGACTTCCACGATTCGACAGTCCGTACCCTGGCCTTTTCCTGCCACAGGGAGGATAGACGAGAACACCACTTGCGCCTCAAACTCCTTTATCCTTCTTCCCAGAGCCACGTAGTCTGCAGTGATACGCTCAAGGTCATTCTTGGCAGTATCATTGGTGCCCACGTGGAGAAGCAGGAAGGGGTAGCGATCTGAGGGCTTGATGAGTCTCGGCAGTCTGTCCGTCACATCACGAATCCTAGCCCCTGGCAAGCAGCACACCTCTCGGTTTTCCCGGTCAGGGCGGCAGATAGATGACTCAGTCCCCCTGAGGAGAGAGTCCCCAACCACCACCACCCTCCTCCTCTTGGGAGTGGTGGTCGTGGAACCCCCATCCCTAGGACGGTGCATCTCATGCCTTCCAATCGGTGGAGTCTCCTTCTGCTCTGTTCCCTCAGATGTATCATTCACTCCACTCTCTGCACTAGTACCTGTGGAGAGAACATGAAAACGGTTGCTCATCTGAATCGGCGTTTCTGGTACATGGACTTGTCTCGTACTCTTTCCTCTTCTGAGCATTAAGAAATGCTCAGCCTTGTCTAGCAGGCCTCCAGGCTCAGCACATGCCCCCCACAAACAACCACACTATGTACTACAGTCAAGAAGCAGCAAGCATACAACAGACAGATGACAAACTCACCCCAAGAGTCATGTAACTGCCCTTTCTTCACGAGAAGAATCCCTTGCAAAACTCCCTTGTCTGCTCCTGTTCATAGTGCATAGTTTTACACCTGCTGTATAATTGTGTATGATCACCAGGACAGTTTGAAAATACAGATTCAAAAGAAGATTTACATTTTCGACCTCATTTTAAAAATCAGATTACTTTTTCTTTTAGATCATACATAATGCTGCAACAACTTAATAGATTAGACAAAAGAAGCCACCATAAAACTAATAATATTGCTGTACTCATAAACGAGGGTTTATTTTTCTGATCTTCCAGGTGCAGCTTCATAAAATGAAGTATTGTCTTTTTTATCTGAAAAAAAAAGCTTGGGATTCTTCCCTTTGTAGAGCTTGTTTATTAATTATATGAACAATGTCATAGCCAAGGTGATTTTTGTGCTGGAGTCCAACATATCAGGATCTTTAAGTGATGGGAATATAGAAGAAACCTAGAACCGGACTAGACTAACACATTTGGTGTGACATTCACAGTCACTCAAGCTTCAGACTTGAGTAGTGTTTAGCATCTTGCACTAGATTCAGTTTTACCATCAGCAGAGTAAAAAGAGAAGTTTTGGATCTGGACTGCTTCAAAAGACCTTTTAGAAGTGTTTACAGTACTGTGTCTTGGTGTTTCTCTTAGAAATTGGTAAAAACAGGAAACAAAACAAAAACAATGAAGAATTACGTATAAACTGTGTACAAATTCTCTGACTGAGCTTTCACTGAATAGTGTCTTACTGTGAGAGGGGTAAGGCTTAGGCTAAGGAGCTTCACAGCAGCTTAACTCTTCAGAACTTAATTAATTTGGAGATGGAAACCCTTGAAAAAGTATTTTCACAGAGTTTTGATGGTTTATTGCCTCAGTGAAGGTTGAGGGTTTCTGACTGCTGAGCCTCTGGGATGGAGCAACTGCTGACCCACCCAACTTCCAGCTATTAGATACATCCACTTTAAGAATATAAGAACAGCCATACTTGGTCAGACCAATGGTCCATCTAGTCCAGTATCCTGTCTTCTGACAGCGGTTAGTGCCAGATGATGCAGAGGGAATGAACAGAGGGCAGTTTATTGAGTGATCCATCTCCTGTCATCCAGTCCGAGCTTCTGGAAGTCAGAGGTTTAGGGACACCCAGAGCAAGGGGTTGCATCCCTGACCATTTTGGCTAATAGATGGTCTGCATATTGTGCTGCCAATTTGACATCTGCTGGTTTCTGATTGCCTCTTTAATGTGAAGGCAGGTGGAGGCTGTTCATACTGTGTTGTTGCCAGAGGTAGGGAGGAACTAGGATGGAAGCAAGAGTAGCTCTGAGTTGAGAAGAGGGGTTAGCAGCTGAGAAGATGCAAGCAGGAATTGTGAGGCTGAGTTGGTAGATGGTGGGTGGGTAGGAATGTTTCTGTGCTCATTGAAAATCATGGTGTATCTAGTATGAGGAAAGGAGTCTTCTTTGTTTTGAGAAGTGGGGAAAGAGGCAAGTAATTTGCACAGGAAAAGCTCATTCTTGCTGCCAAGTAGTAGGTAAACTCTGAGTGTAATGACTTTCACAGGATAGAAAGCCGGTTACTACTGGGAAGTGGCATGTAGGGAAGATATATTTTGCAGGATTAGAGAAGTTATTAGTGAAAAAGAACCAAAATCCATTTTAAATGGATGAAATGTATAACTTAGTCATGAGTAGGATCTTGACTCCAAACAAAGAGGCCCTGAAACTTATCTATAGCTCTTAAAGGAAGACTCGGAGTGGAGAGTACAAAAACCTAACTCTTAAGGTCCTGGTTAATGAGGAAATTGGAAGGGGCTTATGTGCACTAGAAATAGTTATAGTCAATAGTTATACTGGTATAATTATTTCTGACAAGCTGTGAAATAGCAGCAGCTTCACAGGAAAAACTCAATATTTTTGCTAATTTCAAAGCAAATCACACCTAATTTTTTTTTAAATTTATTTTTTGTCTGGGGCATTTCCAGGGGAATGAATCATCGACAGGAGTTAATAGCTCATGACTTCTCTTTGGGCCAGCAGTTCTGCCAGTTAGCCATTAATCTTTTCCAAGTAAATGGGTGTTCGGTGAGTCTATATGTGGAAACTCTTCTGTCTGAGTCCATATTGAACCATGGGCAGTGACATGGTGCACATTGCCAGCACTTACACTATTATTTATAATTATTTATTAAGGGGGCAATATGCTCCCAGAATAGCTGATATTTAGCTCAGATGAGGCATATTAAATTGGGATTTTGCAAAATTCTGGTCACTAAAGAAGGCTTCCCAAATGTAGCAGTGTCATCAACACCAGTATCCTGGCCATGTTCCAGGTAAGGAAGTTATTTTTTTCTGCTGACCAAATAACATCTCCATCCAGTTTTAATTTGATAAAGTATCCCTCACTTCCTGTTCTTTAGGATGCTGTGTACTTCAACTGGTGTTTATATTATTCCTGAGGTGGCTGCATATCTGTACTGTGTGAAGTGGTCCCTGTATACTGTTTGTAAAATAAGTTTAAATTGCTTTGGGATAATTTTGGATAAAAGGCACTATACATGGCAAATGTAAGTCACTGAGATCATGAGTCTTTCATATTAATTGACTATGGGTAAAATTTTCAAAAGTGCTAAGTACTAGATTTTAAAAGATATTTAGGTACCTAAAGATGCTGAGAATGCCACTAGATGTCTATTTGCTTCTTTGGATACCTAAATACCTTTAAAAATTTGACCTTAAATGATTTAAGAGCCTAAATCACATTTTCAAAGTGATGTAGGCACCTAAGGGTTGAAGTCTCATTTAAAGTCAGTGGCCCTAAATCACTTATGAAAATGCAACTTAGGTTCCTAGTCATTTAGGAGCTTTTGAAGATATTACCCCCCCCCCCCATCCTTGTGTCTTCACTTAACTGACTGCTTTTACAACAAGGATTACGTTTTTTTATCCAATGCTAAATTAAAGATCTCACTTGCTACTATTGTGCAGTACTCACTAATATAGTTATTCTTAGAATGGCATACATCTGAGAGATTACCGAAAATTACAGTTGGCAAATAACTATTAATAGAAATTAGGTTATGGCCTCTAGCTTTCCCCACCCCCCAATTTCTAGATAACCTTTCTGAAATCGTGAACCCATCCTTATGCTGTGATTTCTTCACTTAAAGTTTCACTGGTAATTTCTCTGCCCCCTTCCCCTTGTTTGGTGGCTGCCTTTTGAAAAGATAGCTTAAAGCAAAGAACACTCATTAACTCTGCTATAGGTATGGGAAGCTGTGCAGATAGGCTAATATTTTCTTACAGATCTAAAACAAATTTAGAACTACTAAAAGTCTAGAGGCGAAAAAGCCTATTCAGTGAATAGTCTTTCCTTTTTAGACCCAGTGACAAACTCTGGCTCTGACTTAAAAAGTTATATTTAAAAAAAAACCCAGCTGCTAAGCAGAATATTTTAAATATTTCCCAAAGTGATGCCTGACAGCTGTAACTGAATAATATTTCAAATGTTAAATGCTCAGTGCTGGTATTTTTTTTTTTGAGCTATGGATGGCTGAATCTAAACTTGGGATATATCCTCCCCAAATATGAAAAATAACACCAGTCAAGAAGCAACGCCTTACAATTAGGGTTGGACAGATTAGATTTTATTGGTAAATGCCGATAAATGTTGATTTCACCATACATGCACAAACTATTTCCATAGATAACTGAAATTTACAGATAGACAAAATAAGAAAAATCCTACCTGAGAACATATTAGAGTTTGATTTCAGATTATTTACATTGTATATTTTGACAATGATGCGGACAATTTTGTGTTTTTAATGGTTATAAGGCTTTAATTTTTTGAATCTCAATGTCTACTGTCACTAAATAATTGACACCTCATCAGAATTTCCCACAACTGTGAAAATTGAAATACAAAAATGCTTAAAACCCATAATTGTGCATAACTTTGAAAATTTAAATTGATAAAAATAGAAAAAATCATTTTAATGTCAACATTTCTATTTTTTTTTTAATTCTGCCAAGCCTATTTACAATGAACAGCTCATGTGAAATGACAATATTTTAGGTTTGGAAGCTTGTCTATGGGTGTGTAGATGATAAATTCCTTTGACGCTCTTGTGGTGCTACATAAACACACTTTTTAAATTTATTTTTTGGGGGGAGGCTTTTGCAGAAACCTAAGGAAAGGCCTCCATGTTAATGAGTCAGTTGACCTGTAAACCCCGTATGCTGCTTGCAGTTAAATAGGAAACCCTCTGCTTCATTGTTCTGTGTAGTTGGTAGCATTGAGATAGAAATCTCCCAAACATCTAATATTATGGAAGAGAGCTTGATCAGTTTGTGTGTAGCCTTATACACACACTCTGGGCACTGCTGCAGCTGTGCTTCTGTAAGCTCTCTAATGCAGCCTCTAGAGCAATGGGATGGAGCTCTCTTGTCCACTTAACTACTCCAGCCTCTGCGAGCTGCAGCAAGAGAAGCTCTACCGCCAACATAGCGCTGTCCACACCGACGCTTATGTCGGTGTAACTTATGTCACTGGGGGTGGGGGTTATTCACACCTCTGAGTGACATAAGTTATGCTGACAAACTGTAGTCAGTACCGGATTTACCTTGGCGCCAGGCCCACACTCCAAAGGGGGCCCAACCCGGTCTTCTCTGCCCCCTGCTCTCTCCTGCGGGGGTAGAAGCTTGGTGCTGACGGCTCCTGGGGCTTCTGCTGCAGCAGGGCAGGCTCTGCTGACAGCCAAGCTCCTCCCCGCCTCTTCCCCCAGTGTGCTGCCTTCCCACCCCTCCCTCCTCCCTCTCTCTCCCTGCTCCGAACAGCTGTTTACTGGCATGAGGGAGGGAGAGGAGCAGAGCCATAGTGCGTTCGCCACTTGGCGGAGGAGGCGGAGAAGGGGTGGGGGCGGAGCCTTGGGGAAGGGGGTGGAATCAGGGCATACCCCCTCCAGCCCCCTGCCGTGAGCCGCTCAGGGCAGGGGGCTGGGAGCAACCCCACGACTCCAGCCCACGCCCCCAGCCCTCTGCCCTGACTCCTACACCCCCCTCACCCCCCACCCCACGTGCCCTGAATCCTGCACCCCCCACATATCCCCAGCCCCCTGCCCTGACTCCTGCATCCCCCTCATACACCCCCAGCCCCGACTCCTGCACGACCCCAGCCCTGACTCCTGCACCCCCACACGTACCTAGCCCCCCACACCCCATGCCCCGACTCCTGCACCCTCACACACTCCCACCCCCACACATACCCAGCCCCCCCACACCCTATGCCCTGACTCCTGCATCCTCCCCACATCCCCACCCCTCACACCAAATGAGAGCTGCCCCAGGTAAGCGCTCCACACCTCAACCTCCTGCCCCAACCCTGAGCCCCCTCCCTCACCCTAGCTCCTTCCCAGACCCTGCACCCCCAGCCCTGTGCTCAGTGCACCTCCACCCTCAGCACAGTGCAGAGAGAGATGAAGAGAATGGGCTAGAACCAGGGAACCTCTCTATGTGGCTGGTGTGTGTGCCCTTGCAGTTTACTCCAGGCACCAACCCGAGCTCCCGCCCCACCGTGCTTTTGTCCCCGGCCCCTGCCTTGCTCCAGTCAGCAGGAACTAATCCTCCCCCAATGCCCCGCTGTGCTCATCTTGTCCCTGCCCCCTGCCTCGCTCCAGCTGGGGACCAATCCTTCCCCTTCACAATGCCCCGCTATCAGGATGGATAAAAATCAACGACTTTAAAAAAAATTTAAAAATCGGATTTTTTAAAATTTAAATCAGATTTTTGAGGAAAAAACACCTATCTAAAGATAGTTTTAATTAAGATACATTATATCTCACCATGGAATAGGGATTATAAATTCTAATTCTATAGTATGAGACAATATATTCATGTAATGTTTAAGAAAAATTCTGTAGATGAGTTCTAATAGTTCATGGATTAGGGATCCAATCTTATGGGGTTCCACAGGCTTCTGTATAGATTATTTAGGTTAATTTTTCTATCTACCCAGTGGGATTCAGTGCTCAGTCTAGAAGATACCATCAGAGATGCTTAGTTTTGCAGTTCTCAGACTGTCGATTTGTGTCTCCAGAGGTAATATGCTTGTTAGCAGCAAAAATGTTTATAAATAAATAAATAATATATAGAGGTGAGAAATAACAGACCTCAACTCTATTGTCCCTCTGCAAATTTGAGTACACAAAATCAATCCCTTACCTCTCGTTAAAAGTGAAAAGTTTCAAAGAGTTCAATGAATAGAAGATTGTTGGGGGCGGAATAGATCTGGACAAGGAGAAGAAGTCTGGAGATAAATGTGAGATGCGAGAGACGTATGCTTTGTTGTTCAAATATTATGTTAGCTGTTGAAGAAAAAAATCCAGAATACTTAATGTTGTTTTAGTTAAAAAAAAAACAACAAACCAGTGTAAATGTCTGTCTGGTGATGTTCTCCTCCTAATATAGCCTGGCAAGAAAATCCTCCAAATATTAATGATTAACCTGTTGAATTGGAGATAGTTCACCTCCTGATGACTTCATAAATATCTGCTTCAATTATCTTTGGTAAATGAAATAACCAATCATTCATTTTCTGATATAGCTGTAAAACTCATCTGAAAAGTTTTCAAAATAAATCACTGTTTAAAAATATATAGTGTGTACCTTCTAAAAATGAAACCTACATCTATCTCTTAGTTGTGAAGAATATGCATTAAGGTTATATATAACAACCAACAAGAATGCACTTTTATGTAGAAAACCATTATTAAATCGAGCCTTCCTGACTAGTGATTTAAATCATGATTTAAATTATTTAAATCAAATCCATCCTGCCGCTGTGCTCTTGCCCCTGGCCTCTTCATTCCCTGGGGCGGGCCACAAATATGTTTGGCGCCAGGCCCACAAAAAGTTAATCTGGCCCTGCCCTGTAGTGTAGATATAGCCCATGTGAATGCTATGCCAGGCACAACCAAGATATGCATTCAGAACCTGATATTGTGCTGGTTTTTGAAGCATTCATATTCTGGGAAGAATTTAAAAAAGATAGGGAGAATATAATCACCTATGTTTTCACATCACTGGCAGTAGTGTTGATTTTCTGCCTTATTTTCTTCATGTTTTTCCCCTTGATTTATACCACAGTTTTTAATTGAGTATACTTGCCTCTGAGTATTCTGCTGTTAGAAATTCACTATATTATTTATGCAGAGCCAAAGCTCTGCCCATGGACTCTTATCCTTGACTTCAATAAGACCAGTATTTGGGCCAGATTTTATAATTTTATTACTTATACAGACACTTCATGCTGGCATGTGTGTGCATGCACCATTAGATACAATTAAAATGTTCACACATCAGAGTAAAAAGTAGATATTGTGCATAAACTGAACGAGAACATATTTGTCCTCCTTCTGTACCTTTCTATTTCCTTGCAGAACCATTGTTGTTCAATAATATTTCAGTTCAGCTGAATGGGTATAACTAGTTTATCAGTGTAGGTTACTAATAGGTCTAATTAAATGTACCAACAAATGGATAACTGAACATTGCAGTTGACAATCTCCATCTTTGGATTTCTTCACATTTTAAAAATCTGATAAGATTTTAATTTATTTTACAATAAAACTGTAATTCACAATGGCAGTTTTTACTCCATCCTTTGTACAGGATGTTGCTGTGTATTGTCTTCCCTTCTTGCACTTGCCCAGTTTTGCCTGCTTGTGATCAGAATAGGATAGGAGTGGATTCTAATCTGTCCTCTTTCCAGGACTATGGTCTGTAGCACAGTTGTTAATACTAGCATCCCCTCCAGGCCTTGCTCAACATGGTTCTGAGCCAAATCCAATGGAAGTCAATAGACTCCCTAGAATCCCTTGAAAGGTCAGGCACTGTGAACCCGAGGCTTCAGATTGTGCTTGGGGCCTATGAAGAGATAAAATGCGTGGAGGAATTCCTTGTATTCCAGTGACAAAAGTAAGCCGGAGTTTAGCACATTTTTTTACCTACAAATGATATGCAGATAAGAGTGTCTACTTTTCAGCTTCTCATGAGAGAGATGAAAATATAAATGCACAATTTTAAATGAGTCCTTCTCTATAAATCCCTATAATTATGCACCAGATGCAGATTATATAAATGTTGACAGTATCTTGGTATTTGGCAGTAGTTATAGACTTTATTTAATGAGGCATAAATGTGACTTTGATTCAAAGAGCTGTGATATCATAGTAATAAGATAAACAGTTGATGGTGTAAGTGTAATCTTTATGTGCTAGCCATAATCCAAATATGGGTGCTTTAAATAGTCTTGATTTATTGTTAACTGATATGTGAAACAGTGAGTGAGGCAATATCTTTTAGTGGACCAACTTTTATTGGTGAGAGACAAGCTTTCGAGCTTACATAGAGCTCTTCTTTAGGTCTGGGAAATGTCAGTGTCACAGCTATTACATGGTGGAACAGATTGTTTAGCATATGTAGTTAACACATTTCAAGGAATCATTCAAGGTGAAGTGACCTATTTACACTTCTCCAGATATAGGTGGGGGAAAACCTGGGGAGGGGTGGTTAGTGAGCTATAGATTGTTATAGTAAGACATAAATCCAGTTTCTCTATTCAGTCCACGATGCTTAGTGTCTAACAAAGTTATGAATTTAAGCTTCCAGGCTTGTTTACAGAAAGTGTTGTGCAGGTTTCCTTTGAGGATGAGGACGAAGAGGTCAGATAGAGTGATCGCTTTGTGAGAAGTTTTCATCCGCACATGATATGGTGCTTGTCTTTTATCATTTTTCTGTGAGAGTTCATTTGAGAGTATAGTGTAATTATCTCGTTTCACCCTTGTGGTTGTTGTTGGGGCATTTAGTGCACTGGATGTGGTACACATGTTGTGATAGGCATGTGTAGGATCCAGGGATCTTGAAAGGTGTGTTGGGGGTTGGGGTGTTGATCACCATAGCAGTGGAAATATGTTTGCAGGTTTTGCATATATTGTTCTGACAGGGTCTGGTGCCACTCGGAGTTGGTATGTCCTGGTCTGTGGGGAACTTGCTTCTGATTATGAGCTTGGATAGGTTGGGGAAAAAAAGGGGTTCAGGAAAGCTTTTTTTTCAGGATGTGGTCCCCATTGAGAATGGGTTGTAATTGTTTGATATCTTGTATGGGTTTCAGTGTGGGCTGGTATGTGACAAGTGAGGGGTTTGCAGTCAAAAGCAATCATATTTCTGTATTGAAGCAAGTTCTGTTAGGGTATTTGGGTCACCCATTTCATGATGTGATCTACTTCTCTGGTGGAGTGTCCTTGTTTGGTGAAGGTGGCTTTAATTTGTTTTAGGTGTATATCCTGGACTTTCTCTTTTGAGCATATTATGTGGTATCTGAGTGCCTGGCTGTAGGTAACAGATTTCTTGGGTTGGTTCCTGGATCTATGAAGGTAGGTGAGGTGATCTGTGGGTTTCTTGTTTATAGTTATCTGTAGGGTTCCACTGTTGAAGCTGATTGTGGTGTCCAGGAAATGGATGCTGGGAGTGCTCTAGAGAGAATTTAATGGATGGGTGGTGGAAATCCCATGAGGGAGTTTACGTTGTCTGTGTAGAGGAGGACAATATCAGCAATGTATCTAAGGTATATCATTGATTGTCCAGAAATTCCTCAAGGTTACCCAAGAAGAGGTTTGCATATTGGGGAGCCATCCTAGTACCCAGGGATGTTTCCATGGTTTAGACAAAGTGTTTGCAGTTGAATGAGCGACTGTTCTGGGCGAGGATGAAATGAATGAATTTGGTGATGTTTGGCATGGATATCTGAATGTTCTTGTCCATTGTCTTGTATATATTTGAGGCAGGCAGCGATGCTCCCATTGTAAGGGATGTTGATGAAATATCTGAACCACTTATGCTAACCCATTCGTTCCACCTTGTATTTAGCAGTGATGCTCTGAGTAAGTTTCCTAGACCTGAAGAAGAGCTCTGTGTAAGCTCAAAAGCTTGTCTCTCTCTCTCCAACAGGAGCTGGTCCAATAGATATTGCCTCAACCACCATGCCTCTCTAATTATCCTGGGACCAACATGGCTACAACACTGCATACGTGACACCGTAGGAGGTTTGCAGGGAAGGGTAAAAAGTGGCAAGAAGACAAGTGATCTCCTTGCAGACAGTACCAAACACCATGTGCCATTAGCAGAAAACGTATTACATGCTGATACAATATATTCCTTCGGTTTGCTTTGATTTGCTACCTTAAGGTTTTGGCTTCTGCGTGCACAATGTATCTGTGAGCCTCTGTTGCATCTTTTTGAATATAAACCCACAGACTTTTTCCTACTTGTGAGCAGTTACCATGCATCATTCATGTCAGTTTCACCTGTCTCTGGGAAGGGGAATGGGGAAACGTTCTCTCAGAAAGCATCAGACTGTCCTTGCCCCCAAATAATAGCTGTAGCAGTCACTTTTGCTTTCTCAAACAAGTTAGGATTTTAATAATTCTCTTTTCTAGTCACCTTACTATCCTAAAGAAAGAGGAAACATCCAACTGCCTCACTTGGAATCCTAGAGAGGAAAGCTTCTGTAAATGTTAGCTCCAAAAAGAGATTTCATATTATGTTCTTAATAACCAGTTTTCCCCCTCAGAGGGGGAAGAATTACTTCCTAAGGGCCTGTACCTATACCAAGTGAAGTCAAGAGTAAACTCCGGTTGACTTCAGTGCATGCAGGACGGGGCTCCAAGTTTCCACCTAGAGCCTTGAGGAATATCACTAAATGTGTGACTTGCAACCATTTTGTTTTATCAGACTCCCAATACTACCTTGTCAGTTACAGACTGTGAAGTTGAAGTTGAATGTAAAACTGTGTCCAGAGCTCACTATGACAGTTAAAATGGGAATGGACTGACATGCACAAATTTTAATTTCCATTTGCTCTGTTTGATCCAACATAATTAAGCTATTTGTATAGTGCCCAAAGAATACTAGATATTCTGATAAAATCCAGGCATGGAAAAATCTCTCACTCTAAGCTCAAAGCCAAAATGGCCATAGCATTACTTACTAAATACAGACTCTAGCTCATCAACTTTTATTTAAATTGTGTTTTTTTTTAATCCAGTTCTTCAAAAAGCTTTGGATTAGGCCCTTAGTCAATGGTGGTCTGTCTTACATTAAGAAAGATTATTTGCTCAGTTTAGTTTTATTCTGAGTCAAAGCACTGCAGGATTGTTTGCTCCTATGATTTGATTTTTACTTGAATCAGAATTGTTTGCTATATATCTTAAATTCCCTTAAAGTTGGACTGCTTTTTGAAATGTGTGAAGTTGGACTTCTGTTTTGCTCAAAATCTGTTTACCTCAAGGAGAGAAACAGAATTAATTGGTTATTGTTTTGTTGTGTGCAAATCTTCACCTTGAAGCAGAATTGTTGGTTGCCAGGTTAAAAATCTTCTGAAATGGGATTGTCTATTTCAGTTTCTTTTGTTCCTTACCCTCTCATAAGGTAATAAAATCCCATTTTGAGTCTGTTTTGATCTGCCCATTCTACTCCAAATTTGGCCTCTGTGTCTTACCGTGTTTTCAGTTGCTACCTCCATGACATAATGTAACCTGCACACTATTACTAGTATGTGTACATGTTGTTTAGACTGTAAAAGGCTGAAGTATTTTGTGCTACTCGTTATAAGAAAGACACTGTGCAAGAACATAAGAATGGCCTATTGGTTCAGACCAATAGTCTATGTAGCCCAGTATCCTGTCTTCCAACAGCAGCTAATGCCAGATGTTTGAGAAGAAATGAACAGAACAAGGCAATTTATTGAGTGGTCCAGTCCCAGCTTCTGGCAGTCAGAGGTTTAGGGACACCCAGAGCATGGGATTGCATAGATGATCTCTTTGCTAATAGTCTTTGATTGATCTATCCTCCATCAACTTATATAATTCTTTTTTTGTACCCAGTTATGTTTCTGGCCTTCACAATATCCCCTGACAATGAGTTCCACAGGTTGACTTTGCACTGTGTGAAGAAGTAGTTCCTTATGATGATTTAAAACCTTCTGCCTATTATTTTCATTGGGTGATCTCTGGTTCTTGTGTTATGTGAAGGGGTAAATAACACTTCCTTATTCACTTTCTCCACACCATTCATGATTTTATAGGCTTCTATTGTATTGAACTTCTTCTGAAGCAGTACTACTTATTCCAGTGGCGCATACTTCTGAACCAGGATAGAATTTTGCTATTCTTATTCTCTATTTTAGAGGGTCACCAATGTATACCTTCATTACACACAAATGTGTTAAATGAATATTAAGATTGCAAAGTCAAGCATTTAAAAGTTAGGGAACTATACAATTAAGGTTACCTGTGCAACCTAATTTGTCTCCCATTGTATCTATGCATTATGATAGTCTTTGATTACATGATCCCATTCTATTTTTTTCCACAAGACCCCTTTCTGGTTCAGTGCTCATGGTGGACGGTGCTCACTTTATGAGCAGCTATTTAATATTCTGTTTTTCTCCTCATATTTTAATGTGTAAGCCTCATGCCTTATGCATTGTACACTCTTCAAGACCTGCTCTGAAGACACAATTCTTTCCTCAGGAGCTTTTCTGTGGCACTCATCAGTACAGTATCTGACTGTTTCACAGGCATTTAATTAAATCTTCTCTGTAAGGTGAGGGATGGCATTATTTCCATTTTACAGATGGGGAACTGAGGTACAGAGATTATGGTTAGACTGCTGCTGTGCTGAAACCACTGCCTCTCATGCTGACCAATATTGTCTCACTGTTTCCCTGTACTGCTGTCTGTCTGCATCAGTCCATTGCCTCTTATCTTAGATTGTAAGCTCTTTGGAAGCAAGAACCATCTTTTTGTTCTGTGTCAGCACAATGCCTGGCACCATAGGGTTTTGGTCCATGATTGGGACTTCCAGATGCTATGACCAAAAAAACAAAACAAAAAACAACCCACCACCACCACCAGCATATCTGCTAATGTTGGGTGCCCAATTTGAGACACGTAGGACCTGACTTTTTAGGGTGCTTAGCATTATATAGCACTGTGTTCAAAGCACACTTTCCCTTGACTTCAGTTGCAGTTCTGAGTGCTCACCACCTCTGCAAATCAGATCCCAAGATCTCTGTGACACAGAGGCTTGTTGTTGCCAACTGGGAGTGGGTTTACTGTTCTTTCCAAGCAATGCCTCTCTCAGACCTGACAAACTCATGACATCTAATACATTGCTACCATGGTACGTATCCATAAAGGGCAGCATATGAGGTCTCTACTGAAAAATTGTAACTTATCAATACTCATAATAATTGTGAGATGTACGTATGAGTTACTATATTGAAAATTATGCCTTTATGGCCTTGAAGGGAAAGTGAGTCCTCAAGGAATAATGTATCTCAGTGGTGGCTCAGTGCAGCGGGAGGAAGTTGTCGCCCCTCCCAGGCTAGCTGATTATGTAATGTATTGCTCAATTGTCCACCTCTTCACCAATGCAGAAAAGTCAATGGAAAACAAAGACAAACTATAAATATTGAAATCACTTGGAAGTAATGATGTGATAGTGAGGGGATCACCTTGTCTGTGAATAAAGACAAAAGACTGATTTGGTCTATCACAGGTTGGAGAAAGATACTCTGGAACCATTCACTGAGGAGGTACCTTGATGAGCAGGGGTGATTCATGAAAGATTGGGCCCTAGATCCTTAGGGCTAGCAAGCGCTGCAAAAGACTGAACTTTGGGAGGAGAATCTACTTTCTTAGATAAGAAAAGTAACTATTAGTAAGCATAGGCCATAGTTTGCATTTTATGATTTTTGTTTTGTATGCAACCATTTGTTTTCTTTACTCTCACTTGTTTCCATTTGAATCTCTATTCTTAAATAAATTTCATTTTACTATAATTGAATGCAAGTGCTATGTGTGATAGGAGTGGTGGTCTAAGGAAAAACTGAGAAACTGAGGCACACTGTTCCTTTGGGAACAGGATCTGGGATTTCGGTGGGTATCCAGTGATCAGGGGCTGGACACCACAGAGGGATACTTTGAGGGGACTTAGGGACTGCGGTGCTTCTATTGTTGACCTACATGGCTGGCATAACTCAGAGGAGAGTGCTTGAGTGGCTGACAGGTTGGTTGTGTTAGGGAGCTAACACCCATGTGGCAGAGGAAAGATCCCGTCTGCTGGAGGCAGGTGGCAACAAGGTGAATCTCTGCCCTGGGTGCCCTGAGAAAGTGTCACAGTGTCAAGTTAGGCACCAGAAAATAAGGAACACACCGTTGTTAGGAAGGCAAGGCTGTATAGTGACCCTAAGTGATAGTATTCCCCAAGGGTTTCTGCCTGCTGCCGCCCGATCCAAGACAGACTCTGAAGTCTTGGCAAGTAATAAACAGCTCTTATTGAAGAAGTGAGGTTACAAAACACTGGAGCTGTGCTGATCAGAGTCAGAGTGGGGTAACCTGTCCAACAGAACTCCAACAAAACAGTACAACTTATATTTACTAGCTATTTGACAATCAACAAAGATCTGTGTGTCTATTAGACAAACAACCATTACTGTCATTGGTTAATAGGTTCCTTTTGCATGATTCATTGTCAGAGGTGGTCTGCGTTTCATGTAAACACAGCTTTGCTGCACTGTCCTCCATTACTGCCAAATTCACAAACTGTGGTTAACATAATGGTTGCCTTACTCAGTTTATATTGGTGGTGTGACAAGTGGTTTTGGCACGCTGCCTACTCCTGGGATAAGGATGTCCTCCTGCGCATGCATGGACCTGTTAAGATCACCCAGCAAACAGTTTCACTTACAGCCTCTAAGCTGTGGTTACTTCTCTGGCCACATCCTGCAGCTGAATTCTTATCAGCCTAATATACAACCATTAGTGACCACCTTTGAAAAGTTTGAACATTCTTCTCAACACCTCTAAAGGCAAAGAATTTGATTCACAAGTGGAATGCCTGAGTGCCTGTGAAAGTCTGAATGGAGAAAGGTAAGCACAAAATATGTGAAGTTTATATGAAGCTGAGATCACAGAGGATGTCTAAATATCCACCAGAGAAAAGTGTCTAAGCCTCAAGTTGGGGAAGGAGGGGAGACAAGACAGATAAATAAAATTTGAGCTTAACCATATTTTTATTGGCCCCAAAAATACAAAACCAAAGAAACAGGTGAGTGAAATCAAGACTAATTGATATATAAATCTGTACATCATGAGTGTACTCATAGGTTAATGTTTGTAAGGCACTTTGAAGATGAAAAGTGCTGTTTCAGTGCAAGCTATTACTTGAAGTGGAAGTTTTTACCTTCCTGAGAATTTAGATGACCCAGGGGTAGCATATAAAACTAGAAATAGCAAAAGATTCTGAAAGACCACTGATCTGAAAAAACAGTCTTCTTGAGCAGTGCACAATTATTTTAGTGCAAGGGATGTAATTCCAGTTCAGCACTTGATCCCAGAAAACTTTGTTCTCTGATATTAATGCTACACTGGGTTTGAAAATACTCTAAGAGTTGAGGGGAAATTAGTCAAACACCATTCAAGGAGTAGTGACATGTGACTGTTAATGTGAACAGAGGATAAACTAACAGAAAACATGGCTTTAAAAAAAAAAAAGGAACCAGTGCTTTTAAAAAAAAGTTTTATGGATATCAGAAAAGACTAGAAGAATAACTAGATTTAGGAAATTAAAGGATATATTTGTAAAGCAGTTCATGTTGTTGATGGATTTCCAATCCAGCACATTTATTTTGTATTATGGAAGCACCTTGAACCCCAGTGATGATTGGAGGCCCATTGCAAACTGTACCAACACAAGGGCTGTGTCTTCAATGTCTTCACTAGGAAAAAAATGGTGTGTTCTTAACAAGTTAGATGCCTAGTGAAGACAAAGGAGTTTACAGTTTTCACAGGAATGCTACTATGCATTAAAAGGTTCATAGTGCATTTTTGACCTATATCTGTGCACGAAGTCTCCATGTGGACAAGCCCTTAGCATCAGTTCCCTAGTTTTTGTCTTGGTTTCTCTTCTTCAGTGCTCATGATACCTGACAGATACCTGTCTTTTCATTTTAAGCTTTTTAATGTAAGGTCAGTAATAAATAAGGTTACTTCCATCCTACAATTTGATCCCAGATGAGGCCCTGACTTTGCATTTATTACACAGACCTGATGGGCAGACACTCACCATGTTGTCTCCTGTTATGTATTAAGTTCAGCAAAGGAGTACCATATCTATATTCAGCTTGTTTCTTATGTAGGTGCACTGGCATATGGACGCTCCCTATTCCACTTCCCTATAAAGACTCACCCAGAGGCTGCCAAATTTTTGTCTTTGGAAAGAACTAGCTAAAAGTGGAAGACCAACTCTCTCCCTCAGTAACAGTACAGGTAGAGAATATTAAAAGTCACTAACCAGTATAGAATATAACAGTGAAGACTTGAAGTCCTTCAATATTACACAACTAACTTAAACTATACAGGAAAGTGACCCATATTAGAAGTTTGGTTATAAACCTTCCAAAAAAGCAAAGTGTGTGTTTTCGGGGAGGGGGAGGTGGGAAGGAGGAAGAGGGAGTTAAGGAATTTTTCACAACCATGGCATTTCTTCCTTCTTTACTGAAGGGCTTTTAAGCAACAGAGTCCACATTTCGTAGTGATTCTGCCATTCAGGCACTTAGGATACTGCCACAACTAGAAAGATGGGAAATCTGAGCTCTATTCATATATACATTTTATCTTAATTCTGCATATGATGGAATTTGATTTAAAAATTTTAAAAAATCTAAGAAAATATGCACAAAAACTGTGTTAAAGAACATCATCAAGATTGCAAACACTCAAAAGTTAGAAAATGCCAAAATAAAAGGTAGCTTGTGCAACCTTAGTTTGGCTGCCTTGTGTGTATACATAATACTACAGTATTAAATTACATGATCACATACTATTTTTCCCCCACAGGACCCCTGCCTCATTCAGTTGACAGGATGGACCTGCTCTGGGGTTGTGTACCAAAGGGTACTGTTGTCTATAGGACCCCCTTCCTCATTAGTGGCAGACAATGGAAGATGTGTAGTGAATGATTCAGAGGATTACAGGAAGATAAAGGATGGTCTCATGGTTATGCAGTTGAATATTGCCCTGGAGAATTGGATTCTATCCCTGTCTCTGCCACAGAGTTCTTGTGTAATCCTGGACAAGTGACTTAAACTTTATCTCTGACTTGGACAATGTAAAAATAGCATAAAATGGTGTACTAGCCAGGGGTCTACAATATCTAGACAGAGTCCTTAGGGGCCTGAAGTCAGAGTCAGTGTTGGATGCTCCAGGGACACAAATCTGGCAGCGAGTGTAGTGTGCAATAAGGTAAATTTCAATATCAAATGATTGGTTGAGAGTCAGGTCTTTAATTGGCATACTTCAAGAGGGCTGAGAATCCCCCTCATGTTTAGCATTCTGCAAGGGCTTCTTGGTGTTTTGATAAGGAGTAGATCTACAGCATTTTAATATCAGGCCTAATGTTCTTACAGTATATTTTACAGTAATGGTAACCTGGGAACGTTAGCTGTGTGTGCTTTCTTATTTGTTTGGTGACTGCATTTGATTTTTTTTTCCAATGTAACTGAAATTAAATAAAAGAAAATATCCTACCGAATACTATTTCTTTTGAGATTCAAGAAAGAGCTCATGAAAATGGCTGGTTTGTTCTGATATATCAGTAAGATTTCTAATGAATCATGTATCAAATACTACTGAATTATTTCTAGTACTCAGTTCAGACCAAAAAATAACCACCATAAATCTTATAAGCAAGGGAAAAAATGTATTATTTCACACCGTAGGACAACATTGGTATAAACACAGTCATGTTGTGTTTCTAACTTTTCCTTTTCTTCTCAGGAGGATTCAGTGTACTGCCATTTTCAGATTCCTCTTTGTAACAAGCTGTCTGTATCTGAAAAACCCACCCTGTTATCAGGTGGTGATCCTGTTGGAAAGAGTAAGCTGTGTCTTGCTGTTTCACTGTCAGAGGTGGCTTGTTGATTCACTTGGGAGGTGGGATTGGCTGTCTAGGGAACAAGAGAGGACCAAGCGTTGGACTGAGCAATTCTTATTTAAAATCCTTTCCCCCAGCCTTCTTTTGTTTCACTTTGAAATCATTCTGAACACAAACCAAACCCCGGGGAAGGGTTAAATTCTGAAAGATTGTAACTTACAATGTCTCTGTTTTGAGTAAGGATACTTCTTTCAGTCCTTTAAATGAAATCTGTCTTCTCCTTGCTTATGTTCAGATGGGCACTCTGCCAAGAATTTTACTGCTTTCATGCTATTTTGACTTACTGTTATCTGGTTGATATAACAGTTCTATACATTGCTTTCACAGTTTTGACCCTACAGTACAAGTTAAGGGGAAAATCTATACTAATAGTATAACATTATTAGTTTCTTATATTTGTCAAATATGAGCTATGAACAACTAAAGCTGTAATTCCTATGCTTACAGATAGAGTTCTCTGCCACAACATCTTGTGAAGGGGTTTACAACACTTATAATTTTCTTGGGTGGGTTTTGGAACCTGACATACAGACTTGTCCCGTCACACCAACATTTTCATGTGGCTTGGCATGATGTTTCTCAGCTTTTGGCTGCCCAGCAAAACCTGAGGGTTAAACTGTTCTGAGATGAGCAAGGGATGTAAAATGCCACACACCAAACCCCGCATTGTGTAAAAGTTGCATAGGTACAAATAGTCATTTGGGTGCCCAGAAAAGGGCTTGAATTGCAGTGGTGTAGCCAGGCAATATTTTCAGGTTCTCCTGGGGTGCTGGAGCTGTTGTGGAATCTTAGTCAGGTCAGACTAAGCATGACTCAGGCAAAGGTTCTTAAATAGTAGCCAATCATGTGTCATATAGCCTGAGTCCCCCTCCAATACATGACAAGCAGGTACATGCAGAGCCATGGCAATAGCCACAGAGGGCAGCATCTTAATCCATTGAAGGACTGGCTGTATGTCACCAATTCGGCTTGTTGGGAAATATGCCTAGAAGGTAAAAAACTGCAGATAAATTGTTGAGGCTCTAATACAGGTATTTTATCAAAGCTGTGGCTGAGGGGTGTAGAATAATAAGCAGGGCCCATTGGAGGTGCAGGGGTTTATGCAACATACAACTCACTCTTTTAGGGGGGTAAGAGTTGGCGGGCAGTACAGACCACTGTGGTGCTTAGTGTGCTGCTACTTGTAATACCCACCCAGCATAGATAAAGAATGGGGAGATGAGGTGGTGGTTGCATTGTCAGATGTGACATTCACCTGAGATGCTGCCTGCCTCCACTGTCTCTCTCACTATGGAAGGGGGTTTCCAAGGAAAATCATCTCATTTAGTAGCTCGGTTTTTATCAAAACAGAGAAGGTAAATAGAGACTTAATTAAAGGAAATAGAGCTGCATATCATAGAATATCAGGGTTGGAAGGGACCTTAAGGAGGTCATCTAGTCCAACCCCCTGCTCAAAGCAGGACCAATCCCCAATTTTTGCCCCAGATCCCTAAATGGCCCCCTCAAGGATTGAACTCACAACCCTGGGTTTAGCAGGCCAGTGCTCAAACCACTGAGCTATCCCTCCCCCTCATATCAGCCCTATGAATTTGGTAGTTATGTTAGAATCGGAGACAAAGTGAGCAGAAACCAATAGAAGATAGTAAGACCTAAGAACTGAATCGTGGGGGATTCTGTGGAGAAGAGGCCTCCAACCTGAGAGCCATTGCATAGACAGGAAGGAAACTAGCTGGAGGATTCTCTGGATGATTCTCTGCACTTTGAAGTCTTTAAACCATGATTTGAGGACTTCAATAGCTCAGACATAGCTTAGGGGTTTATTAGAGGAGTGGGTGGGTGAGATTCTGTGGCCTGCATTGTGCAGAAAGTTAGAGTAGATCATAATGGTCCCTTCTGACATTAAAGTCTATGACTCTATGAAACAAAGACACCATGTCATTGTGAATACAAATACTGTCAGGATGACATTTTTTGTTAAAATGCTTAGCCTTAAGGTGGCTACACTTTTTTTTTTTTTTTTGGTGCTGATGAGCAAATTCTTTTAATGATGCCACACAAAAGTGGGATTATTCATGTCTATCACTAATTTTGCTATCTGTTGCTTCATCTACTGCATCAAGGTTGCCAGTTTGTTTTAAAGTCTAAGTATCTAAGTTAAATTTGCAAGTTTAACTGAGAGTCTAATTTGCCCTGCAGCACCTTGATTGGAGGTGGTGATACATGATAAGGAAAGACCCCAGCATGATCATCAGATCCCTGGATGAAGTTTGCAAGGTCTGGAAATTAGGGAAAAAATCATTTTCATTAATAAACTGAGAACATTTCATATGGAATCTATAAAGTCAATGAACACAAGGCCCGACTATTCCAGGTTTACAATCACTCTTCAGAGTAGACCTATACTTTAAACAAGACCAAATCAAGATATTTTTTAAACTAACACTCCTTCCTGTGAATTTTCAACATTGATTTTTATAAGAGAAGTTGTATTGGACTTCAGTATCCAAACACACTTTCTTCTGGAATGCCAGGGTAACTGAGCAGATCAGCAGAATTATATTCCTAAATGTGCACTTTGAAATCAATACAACACGAAAGGTTTTTGGTTAGCATAATAATGATTTTTCAGATTTTTTTTTAAAAAATGCCTATTTGATGCCAGTTTAGTAATAATTTGATGTACACAAGTGTTGGTCAATTGGAGTTTGCATAATGGTGCTATAAAATTACCCAATTATTGTAAATGAGAAATAAACTATATATGGCACTTAAAAGAAAATAATGTTTTTCTTAATTCCCTGATACTCTGCATGCACAAATAATATACTAATAGTTTCCCTCTTGCAGCTTTAATTTAATATATTTTAACAACCCTTTGATCTTTGAGATCTTGGGACTGAATATATTGAAACATGGGTTATAAGCTCTTTTTTGCATGAATGAAAATCAATAGAGCATATTTACAAAAGAATAATTCTTGTGGTTCTAATCACTTCTGATGAGTGAGCAAATTTGAGTTTATGATGTATGTCTTTGTTATGAGCACATTCTTACTGAAATGAGAAACTCAAGAACGGGGAACGTGAATTGCAGCTTATTTTTGAGAATGGATAGAAGTAATGTATACTTAGTGTATTGAACATGGCACAAGTAAATATAGAGTTATTGAAATTAGAGATGACAAAGACCCCTTAGGTCATCTAAGTCCCTGCCAGAGGTTATTTCCTACTCTATGAATGAAGAATACAAGGTATTCTTTAAACTGGTGTATGAGTATTAACCTGTAATTGTTTTCTAGTGTCTGTCAGGGCTGGAATGTAGGCAGCTAGGCTTATGGTGTGTGAGGTTGTTTCCCACATCAACAGGGGTTCAGAACCCCAAGGTAAGGAACTAAAAGTTAGACACCGGGAAATAAGGAGGTGAAGACCTGAAGACAATGGCTGGTAGCACTGGGTGAGCAGTCCTAAGCAGGGTGGAGACCAGGTGTATAGACTGTTCCTTCCTGTAGTTTAAGTAGGGGAAGTGGGCAATCAGGAGCTCCAGTGTTCCACCAATAGGGGCCCAGTGGTGGAGATCCCTGTTTGAGCTGGACTTGGAGTCCCAGTTTTAGCTGATGCCATCAAGCTGTTAGATGGACAGGTGGAGTGGGATGACACCCTTGGCCCCGGGTTCAAGAATTGTGGGTCATGACAGTGTCTTGTCCAGTCAATTTTAAATATTGTATGCAGTGTTGTTGTAGCTGAGTTGATCCCAGAATATTACCTCACTCACTTGTCTCTCTAATTCTACATGTTGGCCTGTATTCTGTAAACACATGGGACCAGATCTTCAGCTGGTGAAAATCAGCATACTTCAATGGGCTTAGTGGAGCTTTGCTGAATTATACCACGTGGGAATTAGGCCATGTTGTCTACTGCTGCTGGAAAGCAAGGAGCTCTCAAGCTTTCATGAGACACAGCACAAGTTATGTATTTCAGTTGTCTAAATGAAGATTTATTAGTTAAACAGTCCCAGGAAATTAGTCTCTATATATATGCTGGCATCTGGGATTGGTATTTAGCATATTTAAATAATATTGCATGTACAGTGTCAGATTCTGCCACTCTCATTCATGCTGAGTAGTACCTTAATTTGTGAACAGACCTGTTAAAATATAACAGGACATTCTTAAGGTAAGAAATCAATAGGACTACTTGTCAGTTAAGGTGCTACTCAACATGAGTAAAGGTGCTGTCCCTTAATTACTATTGTACATGCTATACATAGGTTTTGGGATGTACAAACAATATTATTGTGGAGAATGGGTGCTAGTAAGCTTTTTCATGTTTTTTCTTTTGACAATCTCATCTTCCCAGTTTGTTGCCAAAGGCAAGTTGTGTGCTGTTATCTCTGCTGACAACCTCCATTACTCTCAAAGATTCTTGTGAGGAAGAAAATAAAAATATTTAACAACTTCTTTTAGCCAATAATGAAGCTGCATTTCTAGTTAATAGGTTGGTACAGGTGGCCTGTTTTCCTCTCTATCTTGCAGTGTAATGCATCATGAAGGAATTTAACGGAACTGAGACAAGAAAGCACCCGCCATCTTCAAAAATATCAGGTGTAAATATAGCCTCTAATATAGTAATTGGGGCAGAATATTTTTTCTACTGCTCCATAAAATGGGAGACTTTTTGAAAGATCTTTGATGCAATGTAAATGTTATGAATTTGTTATCCCCCATCTGCAATAAATATTTAATGTGTTGGGATAGCAAATACTGGATATTGGTTATAGCTGAGTCCATTGTTTTAAGTCCTGATTATTTCTAATACATCAGGCAAAGCTATTCCACTATTCCACTGTGTAGTGAATAATTCCATATATCTGTGAAATATGAGATACTTGTCCTCATCTTCACAGATCTTCATGTCTGTCCCTTGCCTACATTTTGGCTCTTGTTTCCTCCTGTTTTCCCCTCATGCTCTGTGCTGTCTCTAGTATGCTCTACTTCAGGGCCGCTTTTAAGTCGATTCCACCGATTCTCCGATTTTTATTTTTTTTTGGCTCAGCTGGAAGGGTGCAGGGCCCCGCCGTCATTCTTCATGTGGGGCCCCGCACCCACTAAAGCCAGCCCTGCTCTACTTAACGATTCCTTTGTCTCTACCTCTTTAGATTGGGATAATGCCTTCTTTCATAGCTGTCACTACACCTGGAATAGCCGCCTCCTTGCTTGAAGTTAAGCATCCTCCTTAATATCCCTCCTTAAAACACACTACTTTTGGTTCTTTGCATGATCACTAATTTCTGTTTAGTTACTACCTACACTTGTGGCCCAGTCTTTATTTAAAAAATACATGAGATGAATTTAGTACAAAAATTTAAATAAAGCTTCTGAGTTCTGTGGGAAAATGATGGTCTCCCAAGAGTCCTTACCCTTTTTTCTTTTGTTTTCTTTTTCTTCCCTCCTCCTTTAGCTACATCAGTCTGTCCATTCTTTGGTTTCATCTGCCTAATTAAAATTGCAAGCTCCTCAGGTGTAGGGAACTTCTCATTTTTAACATGTCTGTTAAGCATTGTGCATATCTATGTCTGTGCATCTGAGACTAAAGAAAATGAATCTAGTTAAAGAAAGAAAAGTTTCAGAGGTGACTTGACCACAGTCTACAAGTACTTTCCTGGAGAACAGATTTCTGATAGTAGAGAGCTCTTTAATTTGGACGATAAAGGCATAACAAGATCCAGTGTCTGGAAGTCGAAGTGAGACAAATTCAGACTAAAAATAAGAAGCTGTGTTTTAATAGTGAGCGTTATTAACCATCACAACAACTTACCTAGGGATGTGGTGGATTCTCTGTCACTTGAAATCTTTAAATCAAGACTTGATGTCTATTCTCTCTCATCCCCATGGTCACTGACACAAAGCAAAAGTGAATGTGGGCAGTCATATTGGCAAAGTGTAAGGGTAGATACTTGCATGGCTTATAATTGCCTTTGTAACAATGCTCTGCTTTGGAGTTTTGAGAACTCTGCCCCTATGCTTGTCAAGAAGTGTTCTATCCCATATAAAATACACCACTTTCAGTGTGAATGCTGGAATGTGTGAACTGAAACTTTGCTTTCTAGGGTCCTCACAAGGCTTATGCACTAAGCAAGTCCCATTTAAGACTTCAAAACAGGTCTTAAGTGGTGCATAAGCCTCTGCTCATGGTGTGAACTGGGTCCTCTATGAACAAAACTGGTTTACTTGAATGTTTATGGAAAGCAAGCTCAAAAGGGCATTGGTTTGGCCTGAGTGAACACTCTGAGAATATTCTCAATCACTGTTCACCTAGGTCTACTCAAGCATGCAGAATTCTGTGGAACAGTCTTCGCAGGTACTTTTGTGAGGCCAAGAAGAAAACATGAAATAGTTGAGAACTGAATCCATAATGAATGTCATATATATTTCTACATTTATATAGTCAATAGACAGTTAATGATGCAAATATGAAAATAAGATTTTTAGGGCTCAGTCCTTGCAGTCCTGTTACATCTATACAACTCCCACTGAAGTCGAGGAGAAATTTGTATGTGAAGACTATGGGACTGTGCTCTTACATTCTATTGTGATTTAGTAACCCTCCATGTATTGTAACCCTAGTTCTCATTTAAGGTGTGCACACAACCTTCATTCTCCCCTTGCAAACCTCTACTACTTGTAATTAGAAATGTGAGAAAGTCAAAAGATTTGCAGTTATTAATAATTTCTAGTTCTTATACAGCACTTTTCATCAGAAGATCTCAAAGTGCTTTACAAAGGAAGTCAGTGTTGTCCCCATCTTATAGATGGGGGAAACCAAGGTACGTACAGAGCAGTGAAGTGACTTGCTCAAGCTCACACAGGAGGTCTGTGGCAAAGCCAAGAATAGAATCTGGCTCTCCTGAGTCCTACTGTAGTGCCCCAGCCATTAGGCCATTCTGCCTCTCAGTATAGGTATGGTTTACACAGGCACCCAAAAGTCTTGGATAACTGTGAACCTGGGGGCTCCCCATTCCACTTCCCTTTAGCTCCTCTTACAAGTGCTTTCCAACTATGAAAGGTCATGATTTTCTTTTCCTTTTATCAGGAACTTCAGGGTACATCTTGTGTTCCCTCTTTCCACTGAATATCCATTTTAGAGCTTCACTGGGGGGCCACATTGCTCTCATCCCCATCTAGCTGTGGATTTTAGGATTTGAGTTTGTTGAGGGTAAGCTGAGTGAGATGCCAGGTGAGGTATAACCACTCTATTGGGTCCCATTGATCTCAGCTGCATATAAAAGGACTCTTTAATTTCTCTCAGTGTAGTAGCCGTGTTAGTCTGTGTCAGCAAAACGAAAATAAGAAAGAAAAACTTTTAGCACCTTAGAGACTAACAAATTTATTTCAGCATAAGCTTTCGTGGGTTGTTACCCACTTCATCGGATGCATGGAATGAAACATACAGTACACAGATATTTCTCTGACTGTATAAATATCTGTGTACTGTATGTTTCATTCCATGCATCCGATGAAGTGGGTAACAACCCACGAAAGCTTATGCTGAAATAAATTTGTTAGTCTCTAAGGTGCTACAAGTTTTTCTTTCTTATTTTCGTTTTAATTTCTCTGCAAGTTACATTCCCAAGTGGCCCATGCCGTTGCAAATATTTGTACTTGCAATATCCTTTTCCCTAATGCCCTAAGGGAGCTCCTACTGTTAGAACTTATGAAATTCCCCCTTTCCTAACTTGATATAAGATCTACAAGCTCATAGTCCATGTCTGGGGAAACTATGGAGTACCTTTTAGATTTTAAAAGGCTGAAATCCTTCTGGTCCCATGTTTTAAGCTGTCCAAACTAGTCAGAGAGAGAGAGAGAGAGAGAGAGAGTGTGTGTGTGTGTGTTTATGTACACACATTGAATAATAACTAGATACTGTAGGCCTGAAAGGCTGAATCTCAGTCCTCTTGCTCTGAATGTACAGCTGGTAGCAGATTAACTTTAACTATATCATTTTCAGTCCAGATCTTTCCACATGTCATCTGCAGTTAAATATTCAATGAAAAGAAATGCATGTGAAGTACAAACTAAAACAATCTATCTTTGAGTTATAAGAATGATTTTAACAAACCAGAAATGTGTACATTTTCTATAGCTTTATCACTCAGTGGTAGCTTGTTCAATTTTCTTAAAACTTTCAATGGACCCTTTATGCTGAGACTATGTGTGAGAAATTTCAGCCTGAAAGCAATCTTGTCCAAGTTAAAAGGAGGTGAAAAATAGTGCTAAGAATGGAATGCCTCTTGCAGAATATTAACCATGACTCTGGACTTTAATTAACTTTCATTGATGAGAGTGCAGCATTTCTGTTTTGGAAACATCTTTAGACTTCAAAGTTGTCATCCAATTAAGTTGAATCCTCTGGTGCTATATTATTTGCTGAACAGGGAGAGAGACAAAAAAGGCAGGATTCATTGATTTAAAGGATAAAGGCTGTTTGGAAATGGAACGGATAGAAATAGTTTTAAAATGGAAATGTATAGCTCACATTTGGTGTTTTGTCACAGCCATTAGGAGGGGGAACACTTGGGAGCATCGGGCCACAGGTAGGACAGATGTAGGGACTACAGCTGTGCTAATTTTTTTTGTTTGAAACTTTTTTGCAAAATATGCACACTTGGGCTGACCAAAACACTCAACAAAATGTGTGTTGATCTTGGCATGTTTTGATTAAAAAAAAACTTTTGTAATTGTCAACACAAGCCATTTAACATTTCTGAAACAAAATGTTTGTTTTTCAGGCAAGAGTTGCAAGGAAACTTGGACACCATTCACAAAACTGAGGAGGTGCTTTCTTGCATTTAGACCCAATAGCCCAGTGGTTAGCATGTGTGTCTGAAATATGGCAGATGCAGGGTCAAATCGTAGGTCTAACTTCTAATTTTTGATAACCGCCAGTGAACTGAAAAATGAATTAATTGCACAGCTCTAATAGGGGATCTGTTTTAACAGGTGGTGAACAGCCACGACTCCAGCTGAAGTGAATGGGAGCTGTAGCTGCTTGATACAGCATAGGCTTGATTTTCAGAAGTATCCCAAAGTCCTGACATGGGGCTACATTTGGTGGCTGATTTTGGATGGGGAAATGGCCCAATCCTGCCACCACTTGGAGAAGTTGGTTCCAGAAGTAGCCTGATGCAGTCTTTGTACCCAGGAATCACAAAGATGGCCATTGTGCCAGGCTCAAGAGCTGAGAAGTTAGGGAATGAGTCTTGTGCCCATCTAAGTCACCACCCGTTTCACACCTGTGCAGGTATGGGCAAAGCTGAGTTATTGGAGTCTGTGGCATAGTACACAGAAACCAACAGAAGGACTTCTAACATAACTTTTATGTATCACAAATATTTTATGGAAAATCAAATTTAAAGAAAACTAAATACTTACTAGGTACACATACACATAGATTTTCAGGCTGGGAGGTACCATTATAATCACTTAATCTGACCGCCTGCATAGGTCAGATCATAGAATTACATGCAATGAAGATGCAGGCCATAGAACTTGGTGCAATACTATCTTCATCGAGTTCAATACTATCTTCATTGAGTTCAATAACTTTTGGTTGAATTAGAGCATATATTTTAGAAAGACATCCCATTTAATTTAGAGACTTCAGGTGATAGCAGGGCAGAATCTCTATTGCTATCTGGCTGTGGACAGTGAATGTAAGTGGATTCTGGCCACAAATGGTAAACCGAAAATTCCTCTGATAAAGGGCAAATCCCTGTTGGCACAAAGCCAGGTCTTGCAGTTCTTTGAATCCTCTCCAATTTTTCAACGTTCTTTTAAAAAAGTATGAACTGGACACTATTCCAGTAATAGTCTCACCAATACTGTATGCCTAAGTAAAATCACCGTGCTACTAATCAACATTGCCCTGCTTGCTTTTGCCCTTTTAGCCAGTCAATTGCAGTAGAAGCTTCTGTGAAATTAGTTATCTATAGTGACCACTATTATATTATTTTCAGAATTGCTGCTTTCCATGATATATTCTACCATCCTGTTAGCATATTATACATGTTTTTGTTCCCAACTGTACAACTTTGTTTTTGGCTGTATTAAAGGATATATTTGATTGCACCCAGCTTACCAAGTGATCCAACTGACTCTGTATAAGTGACTTGTCCTTGTTGTTTACAACAACCAAATTCAGACTTTTTAAGAAAACATAATACAGAGAATGCTTTGGAATAATTGAATAGAGGTTCCTATAAAAGTGCAACTTGTTGTTACAAATATTCATAGTTATTAAACAGCTCCTTAATAGTAAATATAAAAATAGAAGGGGTCATTTTAATAATTTTTTTTGTCCATAATGTTCTTAAAATAATTAACAGCAAAATGGGAATGTTCCGGGTCAATATACTCTATTATGCTTTCAGATAGTAAAAAAAAAAAAATAGATACACACAATATAATAATGAAAATAAGCCAGGTCCTGAAGTCCTTACACCAGCATAACACCTATTGATTTCATTGATTGTTTTGCTGGAGAAGAACTAGTCTTATCAAGATTTAGGCCATTAATAGTACAATAGAAATATCTGTTCTGTTCTTAAGAACAGAATCTTTTGCAACTTAAATTTTCATTTTATGTGAACCTCTGCTGAACAAATCATAGAGGCAATATAATATTGAACCAAATTCTGTCTCTCTTCACACATACAGATGCCAGAAAACCTGGAGAACGTGTCCGTGTAAGGCAGGGGGGAGGGCCTGGGGGAAATGGGCAGTTGTTTGGGAGATGTCCTCCTGGATCCTCTGCAATCTGGTTACTCCACGCTGCAGGGCTTCTGCAACAGGAATCGCAAAGAGCATAATGATGTAGGATTACTGTGGATAGTGTGCACATACGTGTGGTTTTCAGCCTAGTTGTGGACCTTGTGCAAAGCTGCCAGACAATTTTTTTCTGCTCTCCAATGGAACAGATCATGTAATTGGTCCTTTCTTTGAGCACAAACACCTGTTTTGGGGAAAGTTAATTTACTTGCCAGAATCTGATATATTGACAAGAATTTGGGAACCTTTCCAATATGCCTGTCTCCATTCCTGTTTCATTTATTCTTACAGAGGATCCTAAATATTTCTTCCCCAGGTTTCCTCTGTTTTATTAATATGATGATTGAATTGATGGATATATCTTAAACGTCTTAGTATTTTACACAAAGCCATGGTCTTAACAAAATCATTACATCTGATGGAACAGGTCTGCATTTCAGTCTCTTATTCTGTGATTTTTGTGATCATAAAGTGCCTCTCACTAAATGTGCACGATGTACAGTATACAGAAATATTCACTAATCAGTCTCTTTTCTGAACTGAGACCTGTCTTGGATACTGACATTGGGAAAATCAAGGTGAATGCTTTCATAAGTTTGTTGACCTTTTTGTATGCTACAGTTGTCTCTGTAGATGGAGTGGTGGGTTGTATTTGTTCATGCTCAATACACTGTTTATTACTCTAGATACGTTTTACTAAATTAACACTTTAAGTATTTAATTGCCTCTGAAATGGTTCAGTCACCCAGATACGTCAGAGAATATATTGTGAAGTTGATTCCCAGCTAATGTTTATTCTCAGATTATAATGATCGGTTTATGAAACATTTGTCACTTGTTCAGAAGAAAGGAAAAATCTTCCTTGATAGGGTGGATAATTGAGTGAATCATTGAGGTGGCTCATTATTAGATGATGTAGGAAAGACATTAGGTCAAATTCATCTATGGCAGAAGTGAGAGAAACTTCACTGAAATCAAAGGAGATGAGCACTCTTACATCAGAGCTGAATTTGTCCCAGAAAGCAGAAGTGACACAGGTCTTTCAGACAACCAAAAAGTGTTTTTTGAAATGTCTTGGTTTACAACATCATGTTTTCATATTAATACTCCAAAGCATCTAATGTTTGGATTAATGTTTGATATTCGCTCTGTGAGGTGGATGCTAAACTGTTTAATCTTTAGAGTGCTCATACATTTAATTATGTGGTATCATCCCGCCACGGTGCGCACATATGTCAGGGATCAGCCAATAATAACTATAAAATCTAGCTTTTTTTAATAGCATTTTTTTCCAATAGACTGTCTTGGTCCAAGGGTATCTGAACCTAGTATATTGTCCTTCATGGCTTCCATGGACACCATTGTTTCTTGAAATATTTAGTGTTGGCAAAAGCAACATTCGATCCAGCAACTGAAGTGACTTTCTGATTTAAGGACAGTCACCTTGTGTCCTCTCGTATACAGACACTTTGGTTTGACATTAGGTCAGAACAATGGTATTGCTCTCTTTGCAGAGGAAGGACAGAGGAAAAACCCCTTACTCTCTGTAATAGCATTGAACTACATGATTGTCCTAAATCAGGAAAGTGGTGATTTTAAAATATAAAATGCCATTAATATGTCATAAAACTGTTGGGCTATAACGTTTCTTCATTAGTGAAAACATTCCCTACTCGGTCATTTGTCATTTACCTAAATACCTGCTGGTGACAGCCATGCCCCAAAACTCAGATTATACTTCTGCCTGGATGCCGAGACTTTTGCTGCCTTGCACAATGTATAGCATGGGCACCACCATATGTCTTCAATATTCTTATTCAGTTGAGACTAATAACTACAGTGAGATGAGAGACGCAGTTAATACACAGTAGTCCGTGGATTTTTCTGTGGTATGCAAAAGAGTTTTAAAGAAAATCTTCTGGGGCCTTGGTCCAGCAATTAAGAAATAACAGGTGATGGTATTCTTAAATTGTGGGTTTACCGGGTAACTAATTTATAATGTATATGCATAATCTCTACAGTACATGTGTGCTAGTAGGTATTCCCTTTGTACTTGAGGCCACTACAGTGCCTCATCACTCATATCACAACTGTTGAATTAATACAACTCTCTTACAAGCCCCCCAAAATAGAAGTCATACTACACCTATGCTGAGGCCACCCTCCCTGGGCCCCTGAGGCCCCCCTTTCCCTGCTGGGCTCTGGAGTTTTTATAGCATGTTGGGGAGGGCTACTGCATAGTTCTGACTGATTGCTGTTGAATACAAGTAATTTTACAAGGTGTCCTTGTGACGGTGCAGGACTCACCCCTGTGGCACCTCCTGGTGGTCTCTCCAGGAATTAGCTCTGCCAGCCTCCGGAGCGCCCTCTGCAGGCTGGTGTCTCACTGCTGCTGGGCCCCCGAGTCCCTCCTGGACCCTGGTGCCCTTCTGTCTGGGTCTTCCCTCCCAGGGGGACCCCCACCCACTATCCCCACCTTGCCTCAGTATATGGCTACTGCCAGTTATCACCTAGCCCCCGTTCCCTGGAGCAGACTGCAGTATATAAGCCACTCATCACAGGCAAAGGGGGTTTGGACCTGCTGCCTCTGCCTATCCGTGGGCTGCCCACTGCAACTCCAGTACCCCTTTTGGCCTTACTCTAGGCCTGCGGCCTGGGGGTTTCCAGGCCGGAGCTCCCCAGCTCCTCTGGCCTTCCCCTAGCCCTGCTCCACTCCAGGTACCTTCTCAGCTCCAGCAGCTAGGTCCCTCCCCCTCTGGAAGCAGAGGGAGACTGTCTGCTCCAGGCCCACTGCCCTCTTATAAGGGCCAGCTGGGCCCTGATTAAACTGGCCACAGCTGTGGCTGCTTCCCAATCACAGCCCTCTCCCGGGCTGCTTTAACCCCCTCAGGGAAGGAGCTGGGTAGCCACCCTGCTACAGTTCCACCTTAGTTCCACGGCCCGCCGGGGACATTGGTTGGAGGCTCCTTCATGGAGCTGTGAGCATGGGCGTGTACCTGGCGCGGTTCACCCCCGTCCCCGAGACCTGCCCCTTTTGTGACGTGAGGGAGAACCTGGCGCACGCCTACCTCGAATGCGCCAGGTTGCAGCCCCTATTCTGGCTCCTCCGGAACCTCTTGCTGAGGTTCTGGCTGCACTTCACCCCGCACTTGTTCCTTTTTGCACACCCCGTCTATGACCCCACGAAGTCGCGAGACCTCCTTGTCAACCTCCTCCTGGCTCTAGCTAAAGTGTCCATCTATAATACCGAGAGGAGGATGCTGGATGAGGGGGTGCTCTGCGAATGTGGGGCCTATTTATGCTCCTCCCTAGTGTCACGTATCCGGGCAGAGTTCCACTGGGCAGCGTCCGCTGGCTCCCTTGACAGCTTTGAGGAGCAGTGGGCACTGTCCGAGGTTCTCTGCTCGGTGTCCCCATCCGGTACCCTCGTTTTGAAACTTTGACCTTCACTCCGATCCCTGTTTTTCATTAGTTGTCCCCCGTATTCACTTGGTCCCTGGGTCCAGTGGTCCTTCCCGCTAGGCTAGGGGAGGGGTCTTTAGAAGTGGGTGGGCTTGCACCTGCCCACCTCCCGGGTTTCCACTAGGCACCCCACTACAGTCCTGTATTCAGCATAGGGAAATATGGTCAAACTCATTGGCGTAGGGTATCTGCTTTCCTCTCAGCTAGAAAGGCTGGTGGCTAGTCCCTGTAGTTTGAAATGATTTGTTCTGTTTTTCAGTTTGTTTTTTGGAAATCAAGCCAGCCCTGTGGAAAGGGATGTGAAGTGACTTTTATTTTGTCCTTCCCCAGGTGGTGAATCTGCTCTCCAGCCAACAGTGTGTTTAGGGTCTAGAGAGCTACTAAAGCATCTAAATATTTTCCTGTTTCTTACTGTAATAAGATTCCAGTATTAGTTCCAAATAAGGGCTCAATGTTGCAAATACTTATGCATGTGAGTAATTTATATGTTGGAGTGGTCCCACTGAACCTGTGCATAAAGTTGATCTTGTGTTTGCAGGATCAGGCCCTAAAAGAGCAAAGTGAAAAGTTTTTTACATGCATTATGATTCTGCATTATGCATGGTGTGTTTGGCATGACAAGCAATACAAAGTTGCCAAAATGTAAAAAGAGTTTCCTCTGGTATTTGTCAGAGGTAGGTAAAGTCTAACTGGGTTGGGGCTTCATCCTGGGTTTGGGGTTTTATCCTTTGTGGCAGTTTATCAATTCCTGATCTGGTAACAAATTGTTACATAGCATGATACAGTGCTTAACTTGTGCCAGGGCTTGTCAGGCCTGAGCCTTGGTGCACCTAGGATTGGCAGTTCATAGCCCCAGCACTTCTGGGCTTGCCACATCCGTTATGAATTTAAAAAGTGCTTGAGTCCCAGCACCTCTTCCATTACAAATTAAGCACTGGTGTGATGCTATCTCTGCAGTCTCTCTTCTTTCCCTCAGGATTATACCATAACTTTCTTTACTGTTGCTTTAAAAGTTTACCATGACTCTTGATAACTTGAGGAATTATCTTTCTCTCACTTGTAGCCACTAATTTGTATTTGGTTGAGAGTGCTCTGGTTTTGAAATTTTTTGCATTTCATAATTTGTGCTTGTCTCCAATATATGACTGTGTGTATGTACAGACTGTATCCATGAATACATACTTTTACGTATGATAGTGTGGTATATGCTTAGAATGTGGTCCTTTGAGTTCTAACATGGTCTAGTATGTGACCCAGTTATTAATAAATAATAATAATGAAGGTTCTAGCTTTACTTTCTACAACAGAGGAATAGATTTAGAGCATTTAGAGCTCCCACCTCCCACTCTTGAACTGTTGCCCATGTTGGCCAGATGGCATCCCTAATTTGAGAGGGAGCCTTGCTGGAACTTTGAGTTTGAGAGAAGAATTCATTTATGTGTTTAGTATATCAGCTGGAATCCTGCTGTCTGCACCTGCTGTATCCTGTACTAGACATGATCACTAAGTCCCCAGGCAGGTCCAGCTCTCAATCAGGAAGTGAGGATAGCATCACCAAACAGCAGGCTTAAAATAACACACACGATGGATGAGTCAGTTTAAGGGGATTAGATAATTTAAAAAGTTGTGTATGGAAAAATATCCATAAAGCTCAGAACTTGGACAGTTGTATGGATTGGTATTATTCTGCCCTGGTAAGTGATGCTGAGTGTGAGAGGCAATGAGTTTAGTATGGAACGTCCGTGAGAGAGGAAACCAATAGAGTTCATTTGCTGCTTGTGTTGTAAGGATTGGGGGACAGATGGCCAGCTGGTGTAAATTGCCATAGCTCCACTGTTGAGGTATGACAATTTACACCAGCTGAGGATCTGTCCCAAAAAAATGTCTGCTCAAAAGCTGTCTAGCTCCATTCACAAGAGCCAAATGTTATGGACATAATTCTTAATCTTTTGGGGCTGTGACTACTGAAGTCTTAATAGTATTGGGAAACAGTGATACTCCATATTCATTGCAACCAACTTCTTCAGCTGCTTCCTGCAGCTTCTCCTCTAAAATTTCTGTGTTGAAAAGTAGCATTTCTGGTCTCATGAAAGGAGAGCAGAAAAAGTTCACTAAACACTATCAGCTTAATAGACGGTAATTTTAACTACCCCCACCTCTGTTTCTGAAAACAATTATCACCTCTCTTGGATATAACTATTAGATGAAATTATAAAAGTGACTTAAAATGTGCACTCTGCTGTTCACCGCTATCACTCAGCAGTTTGTCCCCCATCCTGACCGAAGTACAGTCAGGACGCCATTTGTCCCGATATTTTGTTTTGGGCATTCTCCCCGCCCTTTTTTTTTTGGTTAGGTGGTGGTGACAGGTAGGGGGAGCGCCTTTTCAATTGCTACTCATCCGGTGGCACTTCGGCAGTGGCACTTCGGCGGCGGGTCCTTTAGTCGCTGACGGTCTTTGGCGGCACTTTGGCTGTGGATACTTCTTTCTTTGGCGGCAAGACTTATTACCCGCCGCTGAAGTGCCGCCGAAGACCGTCAGCGACGGAAGGACGCGCTGCCGAAGTGCTGCTGCCAAAGTGCCGCCAGGTGAATGTAACAATTGAAAAGGTGCTCCCCCTGCGGTGGTCCCGATATTTTGTATTTATCATCTGGTCACCCTTCTCAGAACTTCACTGTGGCTGCAAAGATAATCCAGATCCTCTTGCTCTAAAAGTCTAATCCTGCACTTGGTTCTGCAGCCATCAATGCTCTGTTGGCAGCAGAAATGGTCTGGCCCACGGTCTCAGGCAGGGTTTGCGGGGTGAGTGCATAGCCACTGTGACATGGAGTTTAGCTTTGAGGAAAGAAGGACATGCACAGGCTGGAGGAGGGATGTTTTGGAGATCAGCTGCTATACAAATGCTTCTCTTTTTATCCCTCCCACTTTGGTCTGGTGGGGGGAAAGGTGTCTGGAAGTCTTCCCTTATTCATCTGTTTAGTGCCTAGCCCAGCTACTGAGTCTAAGAAGCCGACAGAGAATTTATCTGTAATGCAGAGACCCATGTTAATTAAAGGTAAATAAATATCATTTTTTAGTTTGATGTATAGAGGTTGACACATAGCTGAACATTTCTGATTCCATGCACATGCATACTAGCCACTTCATGACAGTACTTACCCTATCTCCTTCAACATTTATTTAGAATATTCACTGCAGCTGGGATTTTAAATAACAAGCACGTATTGTATGCAGACAGGATGTTCCTGTGTACTGTATGTAGGAACTGATTTTCCTAATGGAAAACATGGAGAAGCCTTCTACAGAATGTTTCTAGCAAATCTAAAATAGCTTCCAACAGGTTAGATCCTTTATGAAAAAGGGAATGATGATTAAGACCGGAATTGGAAATATTCATAGATTCAAAGGCCAGAAGGGACCTCGGTTATCATCTAGTCTGACCTCCTGTATAACACAGGCCATAGAACTTCCCCAAAATAATTCCTAGAGCAGATCTTTTAGAAAAACACCCGATCTTCTTTTTCAAATTGTCAGTGATAGAGAATCCGCCACAATCGTTGGTAAATTGTTCCAAGGGTTAACTATTCTCACCATTAAAAATGTATGCTTTATTTCCAGTCTGAATTTGTCTGGCTTGAACTTCCAGCCATTCTAAGGCAAGGCAATAGACGCTAAATATTATTGGAATGTTATTGTAGTGTTATACCTTTCTCTGGAAGATTGAAGAACCCATTATTAAATATATAAATATATATATATTTATTCCCCTTCTAGGTATTTATAGACTGTAAGCAAGACATCCCTTAACCTTCTCTTTGTTAAGCAAAATAGATTGAGCTCCTTGAGTCTCACCATATAATTGGGTAATAATATTTAGCATTTTTATAGTGCTTCATACATTTAAAGTATTTGTATTAACATTAACAACATGCCCGTGAAGGAGGCGGGTGAATAATGTTAACTTCAACTTTGTCTGTTTTCCCATCTGTAAAATGCAGTGACTTGTCTAAGTCACACAGTGAGTCAGGGCACAGACAAAATACAAACCGAGATCCACTTGACTCCCAAATCTATGCACGTTTCCTTCAGACCACAAAATAATAATAAAAGCACTTGACATCTTAAATATACTGCACAAACTGTTTGATATAAGAACTATTTGGGGAGAAATTACTGAATGCATTATCAAACAACAAATGACAAAGTACCACCATATGTGCTAGACATTATTTTGGGCCAGTGTTGGGAAGGTTTTCGTTTATCTGCTCTGAGTGTTTGTATTTTCTTAACTTCCTAATACTCCTTACCTTGATATGTCCCATCGTTCCCATCAATGACATCTTTGCATCTTCCTGAAATGCTTTTAATTGGCATAATATTATTATTTTCAATGTTTTGCTTATTTATAGTGGCTCCACTTTAATATTTTTGTTGACTATAACAAAGCACTCCCTAGGTCCATAAGTACCAGTGATTTGGGGGAAATATAACTTTAAAAAAAGCCGAGAGCTTGCTAGGTACAGCTATGATAATAAATATCCTTTGATTTAAAACACTTGAAAAGCTACTGTGAACTTATACAGACATCTATTATGAATCTTGAAATAGTGTTTAATTTGTGCAAATGTCAACTTCTAAAAAAGTAGTTGTTAAATGTGTTACATTATCCAATTAGCTTACATTTTAAGTGACAGCAGAACGCAATTACCATACATCTAATGTTTCCTCTTAAAAAAAATAATTCAGCTTTAAGCAACTAAAATGAAGATGATCCAGCGTAAACCAATTAAGGTATCTGTCTTTTTGGATTGCCTTGCCTTAGAATCCAATTTAATAGATCCAATTTAAGCAAAATCCAATTTGAGACATTTCTTGGCCTGCAAACTTCTGGCAAAAGAATGTGGATTATTGAGCAGAGAGACTTTCTAATTTTCATATTGATTCTCAGTCATTGACAATCTAATTTTAAAACCAGCAAAGTCTCTGTTTCTTACCTCATACAGTACTTATAGTTAGAGATACGGACTGAGAATTAACTTTGAGAGGATAAAATATGCTGTACAACAATTTTACTAATGAGATTTATATTTACATTCAATAAAGTGCAAAACAAAGAATGCTATATTCTTTTATTAAGATTACTGGAATAGTGCTGCAATTTTCAAAATTTAGTCAACTAAAGTAATTTGGATATATTATCTTTCTCAAACTCACCCACTCATGCATACATAATGGTTAAGACTGGAGTTGTTTGGGAAAGGGGTTTTTCCTTCTCTAGTGTAGGAAATTTTGTTTGGGCATAAGGCCCGTATTCTGCTCTGACTTACTTCCATCAAAGCTCTGATTTCTTGTGAACTTTTCTGAGGATAATTAGGGGGAAAGCAATGGTGGTATGTTGCTGTGTGCCAAAAAGGTAGAAAAAATATCTGGAAGGTTTGCAGAAAGAAATATCTATTTCCTGAGTAAAATTAATTCTACCACCTTCTCTTAATCACAATTTATTTTGTGTGTATCACATTCCTCTCCACTCTCTGAAATCCATCTGAGAATAGTTTTCTGATTTGATATAACAGGAATGGTAGTAAAGGCTGTTACTTGAGGAATTTGCCATCTGATTCTTAGATCAGGGGTGGGCAAACTATGGCCGGTGAGCCGTTTTAAGCCGGCTCCTGAGCTCCTGCTGGGGAGTGGGGTCTGGGGCTTGCCCCGCTCCAGCCGGGGAGCCGGGTCGGGAGCCACTCCACGCATCTCACAGAAGCAGCGGCATGGCCCCCCTCCAGCTCCTATGCACTCCAGTGCCCCCCTCTGGTACTCCAGTGGGAGCTGCAGGGACGGTGCCTGCGGATGGGGCAGTGTGCAGAGCTGCCTCACCGCACCTCTACATAGGAGCCGGAGAAGGGACATGCCGCTGCTTCTGGGAGCCGCTTGAAGTAAGTGCCACTGGGAGCCTGCACTCCTGAGCCTCTCCCCATGCCCCAGCCCTGATCCCACTCCCTCCCTCCAGACCCCTTGATCCCAGCCCGGAGCTGTTATGCTCATACAAAGCACACAGGATCTTTTTTAAGGAAAAAGGCAATACGCCGCATTTATTGAGACTGCTTTTCTGTCTGTCTGTCTGTCTGTCTGTCTCTCTCTCTCACACACAGACACACACACACACACATCATGCACACAGTTCTGCCAGTCGATGTTTATAGTTACCAGTCCAGAATCTGAATCAATCTGGTGGCCAGCCAGATTGATCGCAGAGGGGAGCCGGGCTCTGTCGGTCACGATCTGATGTCCTGGTATTGTGACAAGACGAACCCCAAAGTCCCATGGCAAAACACCCTGTTCTTATAGTCTTTTTTTTCTCCATTGAAGTCTATGGATTTTGCTGTGTCAGTTTATGACCGGTTACTCCTTAACTGGTGTTATCTTTTGATGTTAACATTCCAAAACACCCCTGAGAGGGTCATCCTGTCCTGGATTGATTTAATCAATTGTCTTTAGGGGTGCCAGCCTCCACCTCAGGATTGTCAATCTGCCCTTCCTTAATCATGGATGTGTCGTGATGGTTCTCTGGCATCGATAAGTCTCATTAGACGTCTTTGCCCCTCCTTGACCATCTGGTTAACAATGGCCTTCATGCCTTATCTTTTCCTGATGCATGCATTCCTCATTCATACAAACAGGCTTTCACAGAAACCTTCAAAGGTATACAAACAGCAGTATTTTATATTCAGCAGAATACATTGTAAATCAAGCCTTGCTAAATCTTATAACTAAAACAA
The DNA here is from genome assembly GCA_033296515.1 of Macrochelys suwanniensis. Taxonomy (NCBI): domain Eukaryota; kingdom Metazoa; phylum Chordata; order Testudines; family Chelydridae; genus Macrochelys; species Macrochelys suwanniensis. The sequence continues at coordinate 85,195,174 of CM065779.1, forward strand.
TTCACATTGGGGTTTCAGGCCCTCGACATTTCTCTAATCTATTTATCATAGACACAATACAAAATCCTATCTCTTACTAACTAAACTTTATAACAAAAACTAAAAGGGCCTACCAGGGCCTAACTGTAATGCATATGGGAAACAGGATCCCATAGTCTCAAAGGGTCATTCCTTTTTCTTATTCAAAAAGGGTTGCTGGTAGGATAAAACAAAGTTTACATCAATTCTTATAGTACAATTCTATAGTTCTTACAGTACAATTATAAAGTCCTGCTCCTACAGAGCACCCTCCTGCACCCCAAACCTTTCATCCCCAGCCCCACCCCAGAGCCCGCACTCCCAGTCAGAGCCTGCACACCTTCCCGCACCCCTGTGTCAGCCCTGATTCCCCTCCTGTCCTCAGAACCCCTCTGTCCCAGCCCAGAGCACCCTCCTACACCCCAAACTCCTCACCCCAGCTCCACCCTTAATGCACCCCACTCCCCCACCCCAGCCCAGAGCCCCCTTCTGCACCCTGAGCTCATTTCTGGCCTCACCCCAGAGCCTGCACCCCCAATCAGAGCCCTCACCCCCTCCCATACTCCACCCTCAATTTTGTGAGCATTCATGGCCCGCCATACAATTTCTATTTGCAGATGTGGTCCTCGGGCGAAAAAGTTTGCCCACCCCTGTCTTAGATGGTGGAAACCTGTTAGTATTAGCAGTGCTAACTTGCCTAAAATGATAAACTTCTGTTCTCTCAGGCCATGAGAAGAATGCATTTTCACACTTTTGCTACAGAATATTTTAGCTGCTACTGGGATGCTTATTCCAAGTTGATCTTTGCTACTCAGAGTTGCTGACTTTATACTTGCATTGTAGGATGTGTACTCTACAGTAATCATACAGCTAACTGCCATTGTCAAATGAAAGTCTATATTTAGGGTATACGTGATGGTGTGATAGAAAAGTTCTTGTCACTTGTTTGGGATGCCACAATATTCATTTTATAAATCTATATCTGTATTCAGATTTAAATTTTATTGATGAGATTTTCAAGTGCCCAAGTGAGTTAGGAACACAAGTCTTATTGTGGCTTCCCAGTATCACCTTCCTTGGTGACCCCCGTTGGGTCCTGAGATACTGGATAAAGTAATGACATTTCTATGCATGGAAAAAGCTATCATTGGCCCTGGACTGAATCGTGATCACTCTGGGCCTAGGGCAGATGGGTAGCCTGTGGGGAGAAGAGGAGCAATTTCACAACTGGGAGAGAGGGATAAAACATTTCACAGACACGTCAATTGAAATAATGGTATGCCTGTAGTTTCTTATCTGTAAAATGGAGAAAATACTTCCTTTCTTTCACCCTTTGTTTCTAAGGTTTTCAAGGCAGGGACTATCTCTTACTATGTGTATATGAAAAACCCTAATGGACCCTGATCTTGGTTGAGGTCTTGAGTCACTATTGTAATATAAATAACTATGAATATTTCTGTTCCTCTTGCCCTTCTTTTCTTTCCATTCCTTCAGCAACCACCTTCTTATGTATTTTCTTTCCATCGTCAAAACATGAAAAGAATAAAGAAAAGTGAACATGAGAAAAATAACAAATCCAGCATAAAGGAACATGGAAAAATGATTTGCTTGGTATATTATTGAACAGTACTAAGATTAAAAGATCTCATCTTAGTGAAAGATTTGTTGAGTTCATTACATTTTCTCCTCCTGCTTTGAGTAACTTCGCTAAACTCTGGGTAATGGGGAAGAGACTATTTTTCTTCCGGCATGTTTTTATTCTAGCATATATTCTATTAAGCTGCAATCCAACAGAAGGTATGCACAAATATTACTCATTTGCACAGTGAAGTTCCTGCTTGCAAAGGAGCAGCAAAACTATCTCACTTTAGGGATGGTGGCACAGCTTGGGTATACCAGTGGGCCCATTGCTGTCGGTGCCCACAGACTGCCATTGGAGAAGGGCATATTAAGCAAAGGGGCTATGAAAATATACCATACCTGGTAATTATTATCAGTGGGGTTGTGTTTATATTCTCAGCACTTTTGTGTTCATGTCCATCAATGGCCATCAACAACGGATGCCAGGCTTTCTGCCGCTGCTATACCAGATGAAGTGATTCATGCCCAGCTCTCTGAGGAATACTATCACTAAAGTAGCTCCCATTGAAGTGCTTGACACAGGACCTACACTGCATGCAAAGTTCATGTTACTCTGCCTCAATGGCTGGAGAAACTTGTCTTATCTAAATCCCCACTGTGTACAATAACTCAATGTTAAAAGATGCAACACAAAGGGGTGGAATGCAAGACATGCTCACTTTTTACCCAGTTGCTCTTTGCAACCTGTTCATCCAACACCTTTTCTTTCGGTGGAGCTGCAATTGTGATTTTACACTCAAACACAGAAGGTGGAGTGGCATTTATGTCATGCAGTGCAGAGGTTTTGGGAGAAGTAGTGGTGGAAGATTTTGCATTTGCCATTCCCACACATTCACACGTACGATCAACTCTTTAGCTGAGCTTATCCTTTACACTTATAATAGAACCTCAGGGTTACGAACACCAAAGTTACAAACTGTCCACACACCTCATTTGGAACTGTAAGCATAGGCGCCGACTCCGTGGGTGCTCCGGGGCTGGAGCACCCACGGGGAAAAATTGGTGGGTGCTCAGCACCCACCGGCAGCTCCCCACCAACAGCGGGGCCCGCACCCAGCTCCCCGCCAGCCCTGGGGCCTGCGTCTAGCTTACCGCAGCACCGGGCGATGTTGCGGGGCCCCGCCCCTGACGCTGGGCGACGTTGCGTCGATGTTGGGGCCCCGCGAGGTCACCCGGCGTCGGGGCCCCGCGAGGTCACCCGGCGTCGGGGCCCCGCGAGGTCACCCGGCGTCGGGGCCACGTGAGGTCGCCTGGTGTCAGGGGCGGGGCCCGGCATGACGCCGGGCGACGGCACCCATGGGCGCCGCCGGAAGTCGGCTCCTGTGACTGTAAGTACATAATCAGGCAGCAGAAGAGACCCTCCCCCGCCAAAAGCAAATACACCGCAGTACTGTGTTAAATGTTAAACTACTAAAAAAGAAAGGGAACATTAAAAAAATGATTTGACAAGGTAAGGAAACTGTTTCTGTGCTTGTTTCATTTAAATTAAGATGGTTAAAAGCAACATTTTTCCTTCTGCATAGAAAAGTTTCGAAGCTGTATTAAGTCAATGTTCAGTGGTTAAATTTTGAAAGAACCAACATAATGTTTTGTTCAGAGTTACGAACACCCTCCATTCCCGAGGTGTTCATAACTGAGGTTCTGTTGTATTTTCTGACCAACTTACTTCAGAATAACTCAGCATAGAATTTAGACCCTATGTTGTTATCTACATGACCAGAGAGAGTTAATTAACTTACTTGTCCTAGTATCCTATAGTATTATGAGAGAGCAGGGAACAGAACTTGAATTTTTTGATGATATAAAACTAGAGCTTGTTGACATTTTTTGGTTGGAGAGTTTTTTCCACTGGAAATTTTTTTTTTGGCAAACTCAAAATGTTCAATAGGAACATATTGATTTAATTGAAATTTTTGATGGAACTTAACATACAGCCAGAATTTTTTATAAAAATATTTTTTGCACAAATAGTCAAACCTTTATATATAGAAAAATGTCCCACATTTGAATCCTTCATTATGCCAACATTCTTTGATAGTGTCTTTCCCTCATGAAAAATATTCAGGTATCTTTAATAATAAAAGCAATATATTCTTTAAATATAATGCTCTGCATATTTTGGATTTTACTTATGGACGTATTGCTTTTTTATTATTAAAGATATCTCAACACTCTTTATAAGGGAAAGTAAGATAGAGGCACAATATAAAATATTTTGATGTTATCAAATCAACATTTTCTTTGAATTTCTGTTCCACTAAAAATTTTCAAAATTTTGACTGTCAATTCAGAATGAAAACAAATTTTTAAATCTCAGAATTTCTTGTGGAATGGAAATTCATTTTTCCAAACAGTTCTACAAAGACCTATGTTTCTTCTACTCAGAAAAATTTGTATAAAATCTACATGCTCCGTTGTGTTGTCTGGAACCTGAAGCTACTTATCCTTCCTTTACATACCATTGGTAGGCCCCATTTAAAGTTACAGTGATTTTGGCATCATTTGCCGCAATACCAGGCACAACATTTTCAAACAGAAATGTAATTTTTCAGGTTGACAATGTCCCTCTAAAGTTGGCATTTTGTGACTCTTTTGCAGTCTTAATGTTCCGAGTGTAGTTTCTTATGGATATAACAAGTGGTGTGTGTGTCTGTATACACAGTGGCTCAAATGCACATAAAACATAGCTACACTATCGTCCTTTATATTTACTACCATTTCCATAATCCTACGCAACAGCAATTCCTTTTTTCTTTCTGCAATCAGATTTGTAGGCATACCACTTTCAAAACTTCATGCACAAGGGGAAATTGTGATCCACCAGATATTCACTGTGATCTTTGCACCAGACTAAATAGATTAAAGGTATTCTACTTGACACAGATACATTTATTAGTTTGTGTGCAACACAAAGCTCTTTTTAAGTGGCACCTAATCACTGCCCCCTCCCCTTTTAAAGCAGAAATACCTCTGAGGGAACTCATGTCAACCTCTCAAGTAATACATTTTCCCATTTTTTTTTAAGAGCACCAAATTATCCTTAGGCATAGATACTAAATTATCTGTGATTTGATTTAAAATTCTAATTTTTCACTTGATACTTTAGTGCAATCTTAAAAAAAAATCCTGTTGTGCTCTTGGCCATTTAAAATAATGCCTCCACTTATGAAAAATGCATGGCAATAGAGAGCAAGTAGCATCTCAGCGAGGTCTTAACCAGAGCAAACACTTCAGATTTCCTCTGGCTCTTCAGAGATTTATATATATATATATATTTAGAAAGCCAGCCTGTTAAAAACTAGAGTGCATAAGGGAAAATTTTCAGTTAGTTGCATAACAAATGCAGTGTTGATAGAGATGAAAACAGTAAACTTAGAAAATGTACCCCAATATCTGAAGGTTATTTTCAGACTATGCTTTATATGAAGTGGCAGGCTGAGAGCTGCATGAATACATTCTATAACTTGGGAACTATAAGCAACAGATTCACTCATTAAGGGGCAGATTTTCAACTTGTGTAAGGTGTTAATGAAGCTAGGACAAGTTACGCTAGCTAAAGATCTGCTCCAGGGCCTTGAACCTGCAATGAGCTCTGCACGGGCAATCCCTGGCACCTGTGAAGAACCTCTCTGAAGTCAGTCAGGCACTACGTAGGCATTTAGTCTGCCTGTACAGGTTTGCTGAAGGATCAGAAGATAGTTCCCCATGTTCCTTCAAGCTCACTGGGGCCAAAAATCCTCAAACCTGCATACCTGTCTCCCTTTCATCATCCCCCCTTCAAAGCTTTTTATAGACTATTTCTCCTCAATAACCTTTACAATGTTGCTATATTCCATGAAAATGGTGTTTGCTGTAAAAGTGACTCCCTCCCTTGTCAAGTTGCCCATTCTTTTCTATGAAAAGTTCTAAAAGGAATTGAGTAGAAATGGGTGCAAAAACAAAGGCAGAAAATGTGCTTGATTTTCAAAGGTTCCTTTGAAATTGTTGCATTTATGTAATTTTTTTCATATTTGGAAGAAATGTGAACAAGACTTGTGCATGTGGTGTGTCACCATTGGCATAGTGGATTGAATGCAAGGTTAGAATCAAGCCATGAACTCTTCAGGAGTCGGAAGTATTTAGCTTTATTTGCATTAAAATATAACACCACTAGGTATTAGGATTTCAGGAATTCATGCTGGCATAGTGCACTCAGTCACTGCCAACCAGACATTCTTGCTGGTTAATATAGGCCTGATCCTCAATGCGCTGAAGTCTGAGGGAGTCTGGACTTTTTGAGTGTTTGCTTTCACAGTCTTTCCACTACACTAGTTGTTTTCATTTAATTTCCTGTATTATTTTATGAAGAAGAGAACAAGAGATAATTGGCTTGCACAACTTACAACATTCTTTGACTTTTCCACAAGAGCTTCTAAGTTCCTTTTTCTGTAGATGTTTGTCTTTCACATCTTACAAACTTGGGCCCCAGTCATGCAAAGGGATCTGCACATGCACACCTTTAATTTAAAGTCAATAGTCAATTTGCAGGAGTGAAAGTCTGCCATGTAGATGAATCCCCTTGCAAACTAGAGGTGATGGCTGGCTTATCAAGTGTCAGTTCTTTGAGCCAGCAAGTGTGAAAGTTATCTGCTGCAACCTGAAGATGCTCTGTGCACGTGTGCAGACCTAGTAAGTGCTCACTGGTAGATCTAACAAAATGACTGTATGTTAGGTACAGCACTTTCATAGCAAGCAAAGGCACTACTCCTGGTGAGTTCTTTCTCCTGGACACACCGGGAAGAACACAAGATGCAAGGGATGTGATTTAATTACGTTGCAACTTTATTATCTTAACTCATCTGTGAACTATCAAGCAATAATTCATTAACTGCAGGTCATGATTCCTTCCTTAATTGTTTCCACCTGGTCAACCTTACACAGCTGGTCCCTCCTTGCTGTACCAGACATTAGGAGTTCCTATCCCATTCCCCAGCATCTTTAGGGGATGCCTTCCCCAACCGCACTTCTAATCAGTTTTTATCAGGGAACGGGACCCTCTATGGAATGAGTATTTGCCCTGGACACTTGCTAAGTTGCAATAATTTAAACCTAATTTCCTGACCTATCTAACAGAGTCCCTGAGTTGCTGTGGGGGAAGGTAGAAAAACCCACCCCACCGTATCACTTTGAGGGTTGACAGGTTCTTGTCCCAAGATTAGGACCAGTATTATTCAAATTATTATGTAGTTGGGAATCCCGATGTGCACAGCTGCAACACTCACACTATAGGAACTCTTCTATATTTAGCATAGTCAAACACTCCAATTCAGTAAGGTGGATAGAGATACTACAGAAAGAACATCCATAGACTCTCACCATCCCTTGCAGAACAACCTGAAATGTTAGCCATCATCTTCCTCGTCACCATCACCTGTGCCCTCATGAACAGTGGCCATCATTCTGGTACCTCCCAAGGGCTACATCTCTCTATCTCCTACTGCCCATAGGCCGGGATGCAACTTTTATAATACATTATGTTGACACTGCTATATCTAACGCACATTCTGTAGGGGTTTCTCCCATCTTGCTTATTTGTATTTCCTCACCTTTCTAATGTTGGAGTGTCCTTCTCCTATAGGTTAACATATCAGTTATCACAACTGTGTCAGGGTGGACTAGGTCTGGAGGCCCCCTGCTGGAGACCTCATGGCCCTGCATCACCCTGCCCCAGAATAGAGCAGCGAGAAATCCTCCATGTAGCCTAGAGTGGCTGCAGAGGAGTGATCAATCAGAGGGGCTGCTGAAGTGACCAATAAGGGGCCAGATAAAAGGCAAGCAGCAGAACAGAGCCTTCAGTTGCTGTGCAGAACTGGAGGAGAGAGGACTAGGTACCTGGCTCGATAGATGAGCAGCAGGACCATGGACAGCTCACTGCAGAGTGCTCAGCAGACAGAACCACGTCCAGGGAAGGTTTCTAAAGACCAGGTGCTTGGCTGGCTGGATAGAATAGCCGCAGGACCATGAAAAGGTCTCTGCGGACAGACTGAGCCTGGGCAACTGAGCACAGAACCTGGCCAGACTAGATGAGGGTACAGAGATGGGCCCTGATGGTCTAGTGCAGACTGAGCCCAGGGAGGGCTGCCAAAAAGGACACCAACTGAGAGTACCAAGATGGGCCCCAGCTGGGTGGTTGAAGAAGGTAGTGCCTCCAGGAAGAAGCCTTAGAACTATGGCCCCATACCAGGCCCAGGATAAGAACTTGGACTGTATACTCTGGAAGGGGGGACAGTATATGTGGCTCGGCCAGAGGGCTGAGCTGCTGAAAATCCACTGAAAGATCATCAGCCAGGGGGTGCTCGCAAGAGGTGGGTGCCAGCCCATAGTAAGAACTAAAAGAAAAACAGGCTCACACCCAACCAACCAAAGGGGGCCGCCTACAAGAGGTGGGTGCCGTCTCCCTTAGAGCAGCTTATTGTCATATATGTAAATTGGTTGCCATGGCACTCTTGTGGTTAGTCATCTGTGGATGTTGACTCATGTTCCTGTGGTTGCTAGGTGTCTTCACGGTCAAAATTCCACCTTCACATTCATTTTCAGTTCCCCGGAACAAAGGGGTGACTGTTGGGTCATTTATCTGTGCCGAAGTTCATAGCCCTCAAACCTTATGCTGACTGCTGAAGCTAATGTCTTGCAGGATACAGGCCTGTAGGTTCCTTGCACTGCTGCTGAATATAATAAAGGCAGAATATAATGAAGGCAAGGCAGTGAATCTAATAAAGGCAAGCTAGACCTATGGACTACACTGGTCAGTCTAGTGAGGGAAAATTTCCCTCACAATCCCCAAAAAAGCAATTAGCACAATGCCCACAGCAGACCAAAAATCTCAGTCCTATTCTAATCACAAGGGTGGAATGGTCAAGCTGCTAATCCAAGTGTAAGGGGGGCTCCGGATGGAGGAACAGAGTTTATGTACATCTCCCCGTGGTACACAAGGGCCAGTATCTTATCTCAGCCCCACTGAATGGCCCATCTGGTCAAGTGATGCTTCCTCTGCAAACCTCGGGGGGATAAGACACCCCTGAAGGAACCCTTTCCCCCACCAGTTCAAACAAATTTGTCTTTGAGGTTACATGAGGTACAATAATCATGCTAAATTTCAAACTGCAGCTGGGTTTTTTTGTTTTTTTTGCTGTAGCTCTGTGAAATGTATAGTTATAATTTAAAATGGGAAAACATGTTCCTTTCATCCCTTGCTGAATTGCTGAATTAATGGGCTGAAAAGACTTTGAACATTTTTATTCAAAAATAGCCATCCACCAGATTCTCAGCTGTTGTAATTCAGCATATCTCCACTTACTTTTATGGAGCTATGTTGATTTACACCGGCTGAGGATTTGGCCCTAAGTAAGGAAAAATTCAGCCTAATTGGGCATGAAAACTGTTTTGCAACGTTTATTATAGCAGGACCTGCCACAGTGGCGGAAAAATACTGTCAACAAAATCAGAAAAAGAAACAACATGTAGGCATTATCTGCAGAAGCATTGAAAGATAAAAGGTGCTGTTAAAAGGATTTTACCATTTTGTGAAGCCTGAGACATCAGGTTTTACATCTAAACAAATAACAAGGCAAGGAAACTGACAACCTAGGCTGGCAGAAAAGGAACCATTATGCAATCCTATACCTGATGTAAGAAAAGGCAATCATAGCCTAATACCTCCTCAAAAGATCTCGTGAAGGTGTGTGAGGAATAGTGACAGTCCTCTGAAGAGACTTTCCCCTACCAAAGAGAAAATAACCTTACCATGACTAATTGTCATTACTAAGTATCTGTAAAATGTAGATACAATAGTTAACTTTGCTTAATTACAACCCATTTCCTTTTCAAGTCCAGCCTATGAATTAGTTTACAGCTAAATGTAACAAAGTGTGTGTGAAGAAATATTATTCAGAGGGACTCAAAGAAAAGTTAGAATTGGTAACACATTAATCTCCAGAATTCTGACCAGTTTGTTTCTGAAATAGTTTGAAGACTTCTCCTCTGAATCAGAGAAACTTCGGCAGTTTACAGACCACACCCATTTTCCTGTCCCAAACAGGACTTATAGTGGACCTCTGATTGCAAGCTCAACTATGGAACTGTGGTGGCTTCATAATAAGGTGAAATGCTGGAGTGGGTGGAAAAGGCATAATCCAGTGAAACAATGGTCAAAGGGTTGCATAGGAGAACTCTGAAGCTACTTGTGTGCTACAGTGCTCAGCTCTGCAGTAGCCCACTCAGTGGGACCAGGGAGGCATTTCAGTTGTGGCAGATGGGTCTGTAAACTCTGTGGATTCACTGTTCTTCCTCCCTCATGCACGGAGCATAGCAAGTCGTGACCACCAATGTCCCCATCCCCTGCACTATTACCTATGCAGTAATAGCCCACCAGTTTCTGCAGATTTCAGATGAAGTTTCTCTTCTTCAGGCCTATATGAAAACTCAATATGGTTCAACTACATGGGTCATGTACTGCTTTTGAGAATTTCATCTATATTAAATAACATTTGCGTATGGACCTGAGTACAATTGTTCTCCAAATACCTATTGTGACGCACTCCATATGCTTTATGGAAATACTCTTATGAATAAGACATAACTGGAATATTTACGCTAAATACCCCTTGTATGGTGTCATTAGAAAGCTTGTAATCTACTAAGTGTGTTCATTCTATTTGTTTGCATGTATTAGTTCTATATCTGTAGTTAGGAGGATAAGATATAAACTTGTATTACTGATGTAAACATATTAAGTGGAAGCTATAAAGGGTGCTTCAGAATCAATGAACTGTAAATGGCTCTGTTTACTTGCAAACCTTCCTGTGTATGTGTGGGCCAGTCCAGGAAGAATGGAGGCTGGGGTCTCAGGACATATGACCATGTCACGTGATGCTGGAATCCATCTTAAATCTGGTACTTGTCTATTTAGAAGGAGGGGTGGGGACCCAGAGAGACAAAAGATTCCCTCCTTGTGCCAAAGCTATAAAAGGGGGTGGAGCAGGACAAAGGGTGGCCAGTCATGAGAAATCCCCTAGTTACCACCTGAGCTGGAACTAACAAGGACGGTACCAGGGGAAAAGATTGGGCCCAGACTAGGAAGGAGTCTAGTCTGTGAAAGAAGGTTATTGGAACATCTCTGAGGGTGAGATATTACCTGTAATCAGTTTCTTAATGTATTAGGCTTAGACTTGCGTGTTTTTGCTTTATTTGGCTTGGTGACTTACTTTGTTGTCTGTTATTACTTGGAACCACTTAAATCCTACTTTTTCTACTTAATACAATCACTTTTGTTTATTAGTAAACACAGAGTAAGTGATTAATACCTGAGGGAGCAAACAGCTGTACATATCTCTCTAACAGTGTTATAGTGGGCAGAGAATTTATGAGTTTACCCTGGATACGCTTTATACAGAGTACAATGGATTTATGTAGGGTTTGGATCCCACTGGAAACTGGGTGTCTGGGTGCTGGAAAGGTAACCAGCTGAGCTGTTTTGGGTTAAAGTCTGCAGCTTTGGAGGCGTGGCCCAGACCCTGAGTCTGTTTTGCAGCAGGCTAGCATGTCTGGCTCAACAAGGCAGGGTTCTGGAGTCCCAAGCTGGCAGGGTTCTGGAGTCCCAAGCTGGCAGGGAAAATGAGCTCAGAGGTAATTTCAGCACATCAGGTGACAGTGCCAAGGGGATCTCTGTGACCGAACCGTCACACCTATGTATAAAGTTGTAACCACTTATGGAGCCATCAGTGTATAATATTGCACTACATATGTGTGCATACACCTGTGTGTAATAATTTTTCACCAAATACTTGTTCTTACCTGGAAAGATTACCTGAAACCAATTTACTTCCATCAGTATTGGTCATATATATATATATATATATATATATATATATATATATATATATATATATATATATGACTTTATTGAGGATTGTGGAACTAACTCTTGTAAACAGAATATATTGGGAAAAACAGCTCCTGCAAACAGACTTGTTACCCAGAAATATAAATTGTTTTTGCTAACTAATAATAAATAGATGCATTCAGCTCACAAGCAAAGTGTATTATTCAAATCATGGAATTTGTTGTTGTAGCTATAAGTGTGACTAAAAAGGAGATGGTATGTAATCCAAATAAGAATAAGTATAGTTCATCATATTTAGAATGCTGAATTATATAACTCATACAAAATTATATATCATATTTTATGTAACTATGCAATTTATTCATGTTAAGCTCTTCAGAATTGTTTCTTTACTTATGAACCACTCTGAAAGGCAGCAGTGGTCAAACTGCCTTAAAATCTGAGCTGCACTCTGCTTGTATATATGCTCGGGTTAAGAGTTTCATCATTTCTTTGAATTTTTTGCTTATTTTTTATCTTTGACATATTTTGAAGATTTTTTTTGCTTGGCTTGCACAGGCCCTGAAGTAAACAGGACAAAAAAGTGTAACTAGTTTTTGTTTTGACTATACTATTTCAGAAGTCAGCACAACTTTAGAGACATCTTTCACCAATTGTAGATTCGGACAGCATGTTAGTTAAGCATCAACTAGTTTGTTTTGTTCATGTTCTCTGGAATGTGTATCTATCTAACACGCTGGCCAGCACTTGAGCCATTGCATGAGTGTCACTGCATGTTTGAGTTGCTTTCGTTCACCATGACTTCTACCTCATCCCACTGGCTGCAGTTTGTGCTCTATCTTATTTGTTAAAGACTGCAGCCAATATCTTGCAGCAGTAATGTGAGAAGTTAGCTCATAAGCTCATTTTCATCCATTACAACTCCGCTTTCCAGGACGGATAGTATGTGACAGTGGAGTAAAGATACGATGGTAGGAGCTGCATCCTTGTTCTGTGCAATACTTTAAACCTTCTTGTTTGTGATAATTTATTTGATTATTGTTTTGTGGAGAAGGAATTGTGTTTTCTTCAGGATATATGTGCTCACCTGAGACTGTTTCCCACGGGATACTTTCTTTTAAATTACTACTGGCCATGTTTGTTATCTGAGTCTCCTTTACCCGGGCAACGAAGGCAGAATATGGATTTTATGTGCATTATCACTTGTTTCGATGTGGTATTTTCTAAAACAACTTCTGGATAATGAGAATAATAAACCAAAATCAAAGCATAGTCTTTACCTGCATATGTAAATAAATCTATACCAACTTGAGACTTCGGCCTTAACTGTTCATTGTTTATCAGCACACATTCTTTTTTCTGTTTAGGTTGGTATTTTTTACGTTTCACATTTTAATAGTTTTCTCTATCTCATTTGCAGCCAATACAGTATCTCTCTGGCTCTGCATTTACATTTCTAAATGCACAAGTGTCCTTCATGTATTCTTATGAGCATGTCAATTTGTAACAATTTGCCCCTTCTTTGCAATTGATATCAGAGACTTATGGTCTGTTTCTGCAACAATTGGTCTTCCATAAATGAACACATGGAGTTTTTTTACAACTGTGCACCAGGGCTAAAGTTTCGTTTTCAATTTGGGCTTAGTGGCATTCTGTTTTTGTAAGAACCCTGGATGTTTATGCCATCAGTCTGCAATGATCATCATCATTTTTGTAGGAATGTTGCCCCTATGCCTTCTTTGGAGGCATCAGTGGACAATTTTGGTCTGTCTCCTGCTGTCAAAATACCTTAGAACAGGGGCTCTGAGTCTATTTTTTATTAATAATAAAAGGTTTTATTAATAATAAACCGAGAGTTATTGAATGGTTAAAAGACCATATACATTACAAATACACCGGACCCTCGCTACAACACGGGGTTTGGGATCCATGCGCAGTACTGTGTTAACGTGGGGACAGTGTTATAGCGGGGGGGGGCCTGTTATCATGGATTCCAATTAAAATAATTTATTTTGGGATCCATGGTCGCGACTCCGCTATTTTTGAATTCGTGCTATGTAGACACGTATTCTAGTGGGGCTCTCCTGTAATTGCAAAGTCCTTAGATTAGATTTGTAGCATTGATGGTGAGTTTTCTGGTTTGCACAAAAGTCTCTCTGGAATCATGCCAACAGGTCAGAATCCAAAGGGCATCTTAGATGTAGGCCTGTTAGAGTCTTTCCATGCATTTTCCAGGGTATTCCAATTAACTACTTGGAAAATCTCAGTCACACATCTTAAACTTTCCCTGTTTAAAGTTCAGCAAACTAGAGATGGCAGGATGAGGCCTGATCATGAAAGGAACTTAGCATCTACAAGCTAATTTGGTTACATTGTATACCTATATCCTGTTAGAAATTTACCAAACACATTTAGCATCTCCCTTAACTCCTATTACTACAAATGAATGGGTTAGTGATTGGTGGTCTACCTACACCTTTTTGATATTAACACACAAGTGAAATGTCCTGATTACGATTACAATGCCTCTTGTTACATTGTTATGGGTCATACACAGGTTAGCTCCTTTGCCAGCCTCACAGTTATAGCTTGTGTTCTGCTAGGATCAATACATACCCCTTATTTAGTTAACCTTTCTCCTATGTAGGTAATTTCTCTGAGCCCAAGTTTTTATTTATATATATAATGATAATTATAATTTTTAGGTTCAGACCAACAGCTCTAGGCCTATCCAATGCTGTATTTCAACTTTAATTGTGTTCCTCTATTATGCTGCCCCAGATGAGGGGTTTCAGGGTTTAGCTGATCGCCATATTTGGGGTCTGGAAGGAATTTTCTTCCAGGGCAGATTGGCAGAAGCCCTGGGGTTTTTTCATCTTCCTCTGCAGCATGGGGCACGGGTCACTTGCTGGAGGATTCTCTGCACCTTGAAGTCATTAAACCATGATTTGAGGACTTCAATAGCTCAGACATAGGTTAGAGATTTATTACAGGAATATGTGGGTGAGATTCTGTGGCCTGCTTTATGCAGAAGGTCAGACTAGATCATAATGGTCCCTTCTGACCTTAAAGTCTATGAGTCTATGAGAGTATCATCTATATGGAATTTTGTGCCTTCAGTTCCCTCAAATAATTTACTGCACAGTTGCAGGGAAGACTTCTGGAGCAGACTTTAGACCAAATGATAATCTGAGAAAGCAATATCTTCAATATTGTGTAATAAAAGTACATAATTTGGAGCTCCTCTCTACTAAGGCATTCCGCCAGAATCCAGATGATTCATTTAAAGTAGTAAAATACTTGCATCAGCCATATCCCCCAAAATGTCTTCCCTGTTAGGTAACTGAAAGTGTTCCATTTTGATATATTTGTTAAACTCCTTAGGATCCAGGTGTAAGCTCAGTGTTCCATCCTATTTTTCTGCTATTATTAATAAGTTCACCCATTCTGTAGGTTGTTCTTCTAATGTCTTTTACTAAACGATCCAGTTCTTTGAGCTTTTATTCAATATTTCTAGGGACATGAATGACAGGACAATTTGATTTTGTTAGGTCAATTCTAGATTCAGTTACTAGTTTTCCTGTACTCCCAAAAACATTCTGATACTGTGTCCCTTATCCCTTGTACCATGTGCACTCTTTGGATCAGCCCATGGTCTTGGCATGGTTTTTAAACCCAATATAGGCGCTTTATTTTCTTTAACTATTGCATAATTTATCAATTCTTTTTGATTGTTTACCTTCACTTCTAGTACGCATGTACCTCTAGTGGAAATTATAAGGTTTCAGTTTAACCTGTTTGCTCACCATTTCCCCTGTTTTTTAAAAACCTTTTGACTGTTAGAAGTGGCTGAGTTGCCAGCCTGAATGAAAGCAGAATCTGGGCTCTAACCCATTACCCCGAGCTGTGCCATCTAGCTTGGGTTGAAAGCACCATTTTACAGGCTTGTGTGTGTGGGCAGGAAGGTGGTTATAGGCAACACCCCAGGGGTTGAGCCTGGGCTAACTCTGCAGTATAGAACGTACCCTGAATTGCTGTGTGAGATTAGGCATATCACTTAATCTCTGGGTATTAGTTAATAGATTATAAAACCAGGAGAGAACTCTGTGATCAGATAATCTGACCTTCTGTATATCACATGCTACAGGACTTCCTTGAATTAATTTACTCATCTGTTAAATGACACTGACCTATTAAACAGTGTTTGTAAATTGCTGTATAATTGTAAAATATTTTAAGGGCCAGCCAACGGCTGTTACTCACACAAAATTCTCTGTTACTCGCACACTCTAGGACACCCACCTTTACCCAGTTCCTAGGCCTCAAGGCATAACCCTCTTAATTTAGGCACCCATCCTTTCCCAGTTCCTAGGGCTCCAGGCGAAAGACACATAACTTTACTCCTCCATGGGCTCCAGGCTCTACTCCTCTGTGGGCTCTGGGCAAACACCCTTTCCCTGTGGACTCAGGGCTTAATCTTTTGTGGGTTTACAGGGTCTTTTACCAGTGAAAGAGCCTTACATAGTAAATATCCTATGTAACCTCTATTTATTAACAATCACCAAAAACCAGAATGCACACGCTACACATACAGTGCTCACTGCTCCCAATAAGATAGATGAACTTTTCTTGATGGATAGTCAGGATCAGGTCCATCTGGGGGACTCCAATTTATTCACAGTGTCATTCGCAGAGTTTTGAGGTCTGGTGGCTCTTTCTTGTTCTTGGGGCTGTATCCTGAAGTTTGTTCCCAAAGAACTTTTTTTTGGACCTCAGTTTATATAGTGAAACTTGAGTCCTGCTTAGCTATACCTTAACCAATTATTTTATTAACATTTTACTAACCAGTCCTAACAAAATTCTCTAACCAATCATATTCCACCACCTTAATTAATTTACACCTAGCAAAATTAATTGTGTAACAGACAGAAACAATCAAAGAACAGACAAAGACAAACAATAGGGAAGTGGGGACCATAATGACACAACAATAAAGAAATGAGGATTTCACAACCACAACTATTGATAAGTGATTTCTTGCCAGACAGAATGCTATCAAACTAAGTTTTCTTTAACCATCTTGAGGTCTGTTTCTTTATCTGGTGATTAGTGGGTGCCATTAGGACGGGGTCTCCTTCTTAATAGCCTGATATTACATTATTTTAATGTCATTTAGCTGGAATGTGAGAATGTGACTTCCTGCTTCTTAGCTAATGGCTGCTGCCTTCTAATCTGGCTGCAGACAAAGACCTTAGGCTTCAGGCCTTACAATATGGATGGCTACAGGACAAAGCCTTCTCCTTACAGTGGCACGGGGGGGGGGGGGGGGGGGCAAGAAGCCGAGCCCAGCCACCCTCCCGCCGCCACCGCAGGTGAGGGCTGGGTGCCGAGCCCGCCACGGTGGGCGGGGAGCCAAGCCCAGCCACAGCCCATGGGTGGGTGGGAAGCCTGCCGCAGACTGGGGATGGTCGTTTGCCGCGGGGGGCGGGAGCCGAGCCCTGCGCCCGGGCTGCGGGGCGGAGGGGAGGGTCGAGAAGCCGAGCCAGCCCGCGGGTGGGTGGGAAGCCTGCTGCGGGCTGGCGGGGGGTGGTTTGCCACTGGGGGTGGGGCAGGGCCGGTGTAAGGAAGTTTCGCCTAGGGCGCGAAACTTCCTTGCACCGGCCCTGCTCCTACCTCTTTCTTTGGTCCACTAGACCACCCAATTTCTTTGGGAGAGCTTGCAAAAGCAGATTTGTCAATTCACATGTGAATTTATCACAATATTTCATATTGTAGTGTGAAGGCAGGGGAATTTGCTCAAATGTTTATTGAAAAATGTAGACTGGATCAGTGCTTCTGTTTTGATGACAAATGTTTGAGTATTTTGCACAGCACTACTTCTAATGTGAAAAACTGCAACTGCTTCAGATAGTCATTGTGTATTTTGCACGTTTAGTGCACTTACTAAAGGACTGATGCTAAATGCAAACTAGCTGGGTTAGAGATAATTATAAGAAACAGAATAGTCATTCACAAGAACAACTCTGACCCAAAAATCTTACTGAGCAATCAAGAAAAATTGTTTTGAGGGACAATTTGATATTGCTTTTATGGTTAGTATTGGAGTATCTATTAGACTATAAAGCCCTTTCTGGATTTTGGCAGGCATCTTTGCTGCTGTCTTTCAGAGAAGCAGTTCATTGACAAAAACTCTTCATGATTGACTTCACAGTTCATGTGCAGCTTTAACTTTTAATTAAGTATGTAACCACCCTCCCTAAGTTTTTGACATCCCAAGACAATATTTTTCAAGGTATTGTTTACTTTATTTAAAGTAAGAGTCTAAGAAGTCCAGAAAATTGTGTGTCCCGATTTCCTTTTTCTTTCATCTTGGTTTGTGTAATGAAAGATAAACCATAAGGCATACTGTATGTACTGGAATACTTGCTGTATATAATTATTAAGATAGTGCATAAAAAAACAATAGCTGTAGTCAGCATATTAGTTAAACCAACTATCTGCACAAAATAGTTGTGACTGTGTGCTTAGCAGGTACTCTTCAGATGCTGCTCAGTGATGTTAGAGGTAACATTCCTCTCACTTCATGAAATAAGTCATTTAAAAATGTGCAATAGTGCTGAGGCTTTGGAGAATTTAGAGTTGTCTTTGAAGCACATAAAGGTTGCTTGTGATGCAGTTAGATGGGTTTATGAGTATCTCACTGAATGTTGTACAATCTTTTTTTCTTTGTACTATTTTCTTAGCCCTAAAGTAATGGATTATGCATAGAAAATGTCCTGGTACTGCCACAATAAATAGATCAACTGAAAGGACACCCTTTGCCTGAAGTGTCTTTAAAACTGTGAATGTGAAGTTGGATGATGAATTGAATAAGGTACTTCAAAGGATAGATATACAGTATCTGAATATGAAAAAGCATAAGTGCATGAGAGCATGTCATAACAATATGTAGTGCTGGCTGCTCAAGGTGATAAAACAGTTTACTATTGTCCTTGCCACCAACAGAATATGTCAAATCTGGGTCTGATGCAGCTTTATTGGAGTATCTGTACAGTTAGTATAATTTTTTACAGTATGTATCTGTTGAAGTTAAAAATCAAAAATTAATCTTTGGTTAATATCAACAAGTAAATCTGTTTTCTTGTTTTATTTTTGACAGAGGAGTTGCGGCTTTTGATTTTTTTGTTTTTGGTCGATGTTTCTGAAAGGTATCAAGCTGAAGGTTGATCCCAATTATGATTCATTTTTAGTTAGCCCATATGGTGAAAGTGTTGTTTATGGGGACAGAATTTAACATCAGTTGAAAACCGTGCAAGTTTTGCCTGAGTAAGGAGTGAGTTAAAACAGAGTAAAGACTTCAGCCTTTGGCAGCCTTTGTATTTTAGCTGTGGACTAAAATGGTTCTTGCATATCTAAATTCTGGCCAGGCTGGAATAGATCAATAGAACCACACTAAATATAGGGTCTGAATAAAAGTAAGCATACATTAGATAACATAAGCCTTTTAAAATGTAAGTTTATAACACTCCAGCATTAGATACATTATATTGATAGGCAGGGCAGTAGCCAGGATTTTCAGGGTGAAGAGTAGAGGAATGGCTCTTTGCAGCAGACCCTACCTTGTTCTGGGATGACACACATCCTGCAGCCCCAGCAATCCCAGTCACCCAGAGAACCTGACACTTCTCACCTTGTCTTTGTGTGACTGGATACCCCCCCGCAAACCCATAGGTATAATCCTCTCCCCCCTTGTTTTTTCTCACACACCTTTGTCTTTCATCCCTCTTTCCTTTTCACTATTTCTTCTAGGCCTTGGCTACACTTGTGAGTTACAGCGCAATAAAGCCTCCCAGAGCACTGTACCACACTCACTGTCTACACTGGCAAGGCATGTACAGCGCTGTATCTCTGTGGCTACAGCGCTGCTGGTACTCCACCTCCCCGAGAAGAATAACAGCTGCTGTGTAGTGGCTGAGACGCTGCTGTTGAAATGTAGTTGTTGGAGTACGCACTGACTGACCTCCGGAAGCTCCCTTTGTTTTGAAACGGCACTTCCAGGTTGGAGTTCAGAGCTCCGTTCTGGGAGCTGCTTATCAAATAAACCAAACACATCTAGTGTTTGCTTTGAATGAGTGAGAGCCAGAGAGAATGAGAGGCAGAGGGGCTCTGTTAGGAGTGCTGACAGCAAACGGTAACTTGGAGAGAGGCAGCAGGGGGAGGGGGTTTCCGCGAGTGGCTGCTTATCTGCTCTTAAAAAAACAAAACAACCCCTGCTGCTTGCTTTCAATGACTGAGAGAGAGGTGAGGGAGGTGGGGGTGTGTAAACTTAGGAGATAATGAGCTGACACTCTGTGGATACCCCAAAAACCAACTCTCTCTCCTCACATGCTCCCTGTCACACTCCACCTCATCCCCACCCCATTTGAAAAGCACGTTGCAGCCACTTGAACACTGGGATAGCTGCCCATAATGCACCGCTCCCAATACAGCTGCAAATGCCTTAAATGTGGCCACGACAATGTGCTGGCAGCTGCCAGTGTGGACAGACTGCAGCGCTTTCCCTACTCAGCTGTACGAAGACGGGTTTAACTCACAGCGCTGTACAGCTGCAAGTGTAGCCTAAACCAGAGTCTCTGCTTCCCTTTGTTTAGCTCCCATTTTTGTTCCTTTCCTTCTTTGTCCCATTTCTGTGCTCCCCCCCACTCTGTCCCTGCTGTTGGTGTTCCCATCTCTTACCAAGTGTGGCTCAGGGCTATGGAATTTGTTCAGCAGCAAGAGGGAGTGGGTCTGATTTTCCTGTCGTTAATGCCAGCAGTGTAACTCCATTGATTTCAGTGGAATTACTCCTGATTTACAATAGTGCGAGAAGAGAATCAGGACTATTATGTTCTTGGTAAATGGGAGCTAAAAATGCTGATATAATTATGCTGGAACTGGAACTCTAAACCTGGTACGATCTCAAAATCTTTGCTATATTTTTTCAGGTCAGAATGGGAACGATAACATATTGTGAGTAAAATAGACTAGGAAAGAATATCCTGAGTCTACACCTACTTCCTTCTCTTTCTCCCGCACTTCCAAAACTGTCTTTTGAGTGATCAGAAATAAGGATAATATAGTAGGTACATTAATTTTCACTGTATGATCTTGTATGTATTATGAATTTAACAGTAGAAAAATGCAGGGGACCACGTGGCTGTATAATTGGTCAGAGTAGAAAAATCAAATAATTCTCTGCATATGCTTTGATCCTAGAACTTAAAGTTACAAGAGAGCATTTTCAGCTCTTCGTTGTGGAAGGGAAAGGAGCAGACTTAGTGAAATATTTAGAGCCACTGTTCTGGACACATCTAGTAAACTTTGTCAAAAATCCCTGGACAAGAACAGTTCTCTGTACATCTCATTTGGCAGCAGGGATGTGTGAAGGAATTCAAATTTCACTGCTTTTGGAGGGGCTCTGTGCCTCTGCTGTTTATTGGGGGAGAGGGGCTGTGCACCTGCTTGCCCCTTGTGCATGCCCCAGGTTGGCATAAACTGTTTTCTGTGGTTTATCTTTTGCCATCTCTAATGTACTAAGGTAATCAAGATATTTAAAGGAAAATGTTTTTTATCACTTATTCTGGTTTGGGAGAAAGCTAGGGAATTAAAACATTTGGAAAATGACATACAGCAACATTAGAGCTAAAATATCTGGGAAATTAATGTCATTTTTAAAATCATAAGTGGAAAATATTCAATTAGGGATTGGTGTGAAATCTCAAAAATTCACAGGAATGGTTATGCAGATTTACAAATTCTTGACACTGATGTCCACAGTAACTGCATAAACTGATCCTGATTTACTTGCCCTCCCAAAATTCAAACTAAAATCAGCTGAAGTTTTGGATGGATAAGAAATGCAGAATCAGGTTCTTAAGGAGTTACTTCAGGCTGAATGGCTGTGGGGTAATCTGATAGTTCTTATGATGCATTATTTTGATTAAAACAAACTAGTAAACCTGACTATGCAAATTAGACAGGGTACTGCTTTATTGTGGGATGGTGTACCAATTGCATTTGCCTTGAGCAATAAATTAGACTGAAAATTTACAGCTATCTTCTAGCTGTAAGTATCGCATATGCATGATGTAGGACATGTTTAGCAGACAAGGAGGCTAGTATGGAATATGACATAGAAACATAAGTGCAGGTGGTTAATGAAAATCAAACATTCTCTACTGACTAAATATAGAAGTTGATAAAGAAACCTTCTGAAAAGGCAGAACTACAAGGGAGGATACTAGGGGGATGGCCAAAGACAAAGGAAAGGTGCTTTATCCCTAATTCATCATTGATAGATGAATTAACATTTGTTGTTGGTTTAATAGTTAAAATGGAAAATGAGTGCTTCCAGACAATATGAGGAAAGGGAAATGTTTTGTCACATTCATAAAGAAGATCATAGTATGCAATAATGCAAAACCAGAGTTTGAGGAATCCTTTACTAGCCTTGTATAAGCACAGTCTGCTGACATAGCTGTTGTCTGTTCATGGTGTCAAATATGTTAGTCACGATAGCCGAAGGAACCATATTCCTCAATAAGCTACAGAAAGGCCTTCACAAAATGTAGAGTGACCATTTTTATGTAGGAGGTAAATATTTTTCACGTTGTGGTGGTAGTTGAGTGTGGCTATTTTGAGTTGTTTTCTACAGGACTGACTGAGACAGTGATTTATTATCTGAAATCTCTTTGTAAAACTAGGAAACCCTGACTAAGTGTTTTCAGACAATGGTACAAAATGTAAAGCTTTCCCCAAAACACTTGAAGTTTGGGCATGATACATGGATGCCAAAATATCTCATGTCAAAAAGGTTAGCAGAATGTTCTGTTCAAAATGTCAGATATGCTCAAGAAAGCAGAAGATAAACAGGATCCTTCTTTGACTATATCTGCAGGTAGAAAGTTACCTGAGAGGCTAATCTGGAATATACAACCCACTAATGAGTAGATATATGAAAACAATATTGTCATTTGCAACTGGATTATTTAAACGAAACAAATGTCTCTACTAATAAAGATGACAGGAAAGCTATTATAAAGTAACAATTAAGCTTTCCCTCTCTGAGTGTGACAAGGAGGAAAAAAGGAAAACCAAATGCTGGCCAAAGAGAAAAATGCTCCCATATAATACACAACTACATAGTGGACATGTTTTTGGAAGGAACAGGATAATTATCTAGAAGATTCCAGAAAAATGGGAAGCACTCAGCTGAATATTGCCACATACAATAAATAATACCATTAGCAACTGATATGGATACTGCACCATAAGAAAAAGACAGCTGGTGTGAAAGATGAAAAGACCAAGAAAGTACTCTTTGTAACCAGCAGCAACAGTCAAGTAAGGACCTTTCAAATATAGTGATTTATTGTGTTGAGTGCAACATAGAAAGATCACTGCCTTTGGTTTTATACAATTAGTTTCCTATTGGTTTATAATGCTGACACCATTCCCTACGCAAAGTAGCACCCTGCTCCACAAGTTGTCCCATTGGTTTCAGTGGGTCTATTTGCTGAAAAAGGCATAAAACAATGTCAGTAAGGGTATCAAATCTGGCCCGATGTTTGTAAAAGTGTAGTGTTTGATGATCACTGCAGCCCTAAGAGACAGTCTTTGTGGTGGATTTAACCCCAGCTTAGCAGGTAAATAACAGAGCACTATTTTAACTCTTGTGTCCACCTCTTTCCAAGCTGCCTGGCTGTTAACAGTCCTGTAGCATGTTACATTGCTAACAAACATCAGAGGATAAGGCCTTTACATTGCGCAACCTCTGATGTCCAATACAAACCAAGTACATGATTTTACAAAAATGGAAGAGTAGGCTTATGCTCAGAATAGAGCAGTGGTATTTGGAGCTGTCTGAATTAGCAGCCAAATTAAAAATAGCTTCTCACCGTAAAGAGCAGTTATAAGAATTTGAAGACATTTGGATCCCGTTTCTAGATACATTTGGATAAAAATGTTGAGACCTCCATTCCACCTAGCCCCTCCTCCATCCTGGTCCTCTCCTTGCCTCCTCTTCCTATTCATGTATGTCTTCTCCTATTTTATTGCTCTTAACACCACCATAGCATGTTATGTCTAGATAGTATTGTCTGGTTTTGTATTTTCTGGTCTTGCAGCTTTGACAAGTTGTAAAACGGCATAATTTCATAATTCTTTTGGCGATCCTGCGAAGTGTGTGTGTTTTTTGAAAACACACATGCTGCAAGCCCTTTCCTTTTTTTGAACTTTTCATTGTTTCTTTATGAAAATAAATAAACATTTAATCATACAAAAGTGTAGTGTTCAAAATGTTTATGTATATGTATGTGTGTATACATACACATGTGCACACAGACATACACAGATAATTTGTTACAGGTAGTATTAGAGGAGGTTGTGGTTCAATTTGCTATGAATAATATTGATTACAAATATATTTCCTTTAATGATTGATTGAACTGATTTTGATTCCTGCAAATGTATTTGTATCTGTTGAACAATTTAGAAGAATAATTTTCTGCCTATGGATTGTTCATGAACTGTTTGGTTTTTCTGTTCATTATCTGTGTTGTGATTGGATACCATAGTCATGTGCTATTATATCATTCATCCTTTCAATGAGCAGAAACTTTTAAATAGGAGGAGAAGAGTGAAAGGAGTAGCAATACTGAAAAGCAAACTTTTGACAAATTTTCAGTCTACTTATCAGACTTGGTGCTTTTATTTATGAAAATATTCATAAATCAGGGTTATTTTGTTTTGCTTTTTACTATGTAACCAGCTCTCATCATATATAAATCATAGTCACATAATGTAGTTAAGAAATAATGCCACTCCAGAAATTATTGTAGTTCTGTTAAAAAATATTAGACTGATTTTCCAGGGAAAGATGTATTAAGCATTATAAAACAATTTTTCTGTTATGTTTGTACAAAAGCTACCTCTGCTAGTCACAATGTTCCTTTACTTATTATGTAACCTTAATGCTACATAATAAGAATGAACAAATAGCAATTTCCTGAACACAGCAGAGCCCCTTTTTCATATCTAGAAGATGTGCTCTTTTTGCAGAAAGGGAACATACAGCATAAAATGATGTTCTGAATATTGGAAGCAATGAAGTACATCTTTAATTCTCATGAGCATCTGAACATCTTTAGATTTATAGTGGAACTTCCTTGATTCCTTAGAGGCCCAAAACATAAAGAAAGAGAACCATACATATCTTTCATAATATATACAAAATAATTCACTTGAACCAGAGACCCATACCATGGCATGTTTCTTTGTAGCCTCTGAAAAATGTGGTTTACAGAGAGTTACTGATTTTGTTTGGAAAGTGAACATACAGATACATTTTTTTATTTTTATAGCCTAGGCTGACTTGCCTGGAGACCTTTTTTTTCATTTGGTCAAATATTCATCTGTTTTCTTGTCTATTTATATTTGAGCATATGCAGAAAATCTAATCGAGACACTCCAAGCAACAGTAGAACAATACCACTTCAGGCAACAGTGAAGTTAGATGTGAATAAACTCTTTTGTTTCCTAGAACTTATCTTTACTTCCACTGTTGCGAGGAAATCCACAATTTCTTTCCCTAGGGTACAAACTAAATTTCATTTTCTCAAACTTTTTAATTTCTTTCCATTCACCCATTGTCCATGACCATATTAGTAAATCTTTATTAAGCATCTTTGAGGGGACAAACGCAGTTCTCTTCTATATTTGGTTGATGTCTGAAAATTATGCTCCATCTGCCCTGGGTCTTTGTCTAGCATTCAGTTTAACTGAATATTTTACCCTTCCTTCCCTTTCCGTATCAATCTATCTGTTTCTCTACTTCTGTTACTACTCCTCTTCCCTAGCCTTGGAGGAGAGGGTAATGCCTGCTTGCTTTTTCTTCACTTCCTGTCCCTCTGCCTCAAGGCAGGGCATTGAAAGGTCTCCAGAGAAGGGCTGTGCTATATGTGGGGCAGTTGCACGTGATGGCATTGGTAATAATTCTGTAGATTATGAAGATCTTCCATCCCCATCTTACTAATGAATAGAAAAGAGCAAGAACATAGTCAGATCGTTCTTTGCTTCACTTTTCCCTGATCCTAAAAAAGTTTTTGGGACAATGAAACCAAATATCACTATTTTGCACTGAAAGGATTCCTAGTTGCATACAAATTGTTATCAATTATCTTTTGGTTCATCTTAATTTATGCACTTGTTTTATATATGTTGTGGCAGATATGGCAGTTTCCTGCAGTATCCTTGAGAAACCTTATTGAATTAAGTTTATGTATCTTTGGGGTCCATTATATTATATGAATGGTTCATGTATTATTGTGAGCCAGGATTGCAGGTAACATCTAAATGGTGCGAGATGTGACCGATGTGAGACTAGGGTCACAGATGGAACAATGTGGACTATATGGAACAATATGGTAGACGAGAATGGACTCTTGGAACAAAATGTGCTAAGTGGTTTTCCTGAGGAATACCTAGGGAGAATTTGTGTTCACCTCCCCTTATCTCTCATTATGCAAAAACCCAGCCTTTTGCAGCTAAGCATTGAGGAATGACCCATTGTCTGAGGATCACCTATTACATGAGGCCAAGATCAAAGGCCCAAGCTGTGTGAAGGAAAGACTGAATTATTCATGGTGGTTCTGAATTTGAGACAGTTATACCACAGAGAAAAAACAGTTGTGGATTTTGGAGGACTGACACCCACCAGAGCCTGAGTTTGGAGTTGGGGGTGAGCTCTAAGCTTTTAGCATGAATGTAGGTTTTTATTATTTTTATTATACTTTCTCTGTAATGCTTTCACCTTAAGAAAAGATGTGCTTGCTTATAAAGAACTGTGTGGTAACTTACAACTCCAGGCAATTATGCTGTGTATAGCCTTCTGAGAGAAAGCAGTCTGGTTTGCTGGAGATGTCACAGTATAGGCAGGGAATTGTGCAGTTCTGGAAAAACCCTCGTCAGGAGGGAGAGACATGCAGGTCTCTGCCCAAGGGAAGAGGCCCCAGCTCCCGCTCCCTCATGTGTAGTTTCAGGTGGCCACTGAAACTGACAGAGCAGCACTAAGGACTGGTAACTATAAGATCCAGCTGCAGATCCTATAGGGGCTGTGTGTGTGTAAGTGTGTGTGTAAGTGTGTGTGTGTGTGTGTGTGTAAGTGTGTGTGTGTTAATGGAAGCATATACTGATTTTAATGGTTAAATTGTACTCTCAATAAATGTGGCATATTGCCTTATCCCCTTGAAAAAGATTGTGTGCTTCTTATAAGAGTAACACTGATGCAATTCAATCTGCACCAGTCTTTCTGACATAAATCAAAACCCAGTGGTTCCTTGGCGGGGTCAATGATGAGTTGTTTGTTTTGAGAAGTCGAAACACTCCATGTGGCTCCCCATTGAGCCTCAGTGTTGAAGTTGAGTGTAAGGGTCTTGATGTGGTTCTATAGAGGGTGCGGGATTTTAATCTTGTATTTGGCAGGTTCTGCAAGTTATCATGCAACAGATCCTTGGGTTTGCATTGATATGGCTGAGAAAGCGAGATGTCTGGGCAGCTCTTCTAATATATAGCAGCTGGATGTGCGATAGGACCAGGAGCCGGTTAATTGGAGTTGGTTTGAATGTCCCTGACACAATGCGCATGGTGTTATTCAGTTGAGTATCAAGGAGTTTAGTGTGACTGCTAAGAGACCTGGCACACAGTATTCAGCTGCCGAATATACCAAGGTAATTCTTGTGGTTTGTAGGGTCCATGGACTGGAGTCCCATGATGTTCCGGCCAGTTTCCTGATAAGCGTGACAGAGACCTGACCTTATTGTGGGTGTTCTCAAGGTGTTGTCAAAAAGTTGAACTCTGGTCCAGTGTAACTCTGAGATACTTTGGGTGAGCCTCATGGCTGGTCAGTGAAGCTACTTGGTCACAGCAGTTCCTCTTTGGGTGAAATCCTGCTTGCTCTGCTCAGAGGATGTCTTCAATAATGTCAGACAGATGGTGGAGCAGCGCCAGTACCAGGAACTTGCTGGAGGTTGAGAGGAGAGAGCTGAGGGTGGTAGCTGGGTGCATCCGCTGGGAGTTTCCCAGGCTTCAGTAGGGCAACCACTGTTGCTTATTGCCAGCTTGTTGGCCCTTTCCGGTTCTATGTATGGCGGTAGAAAGTGCCACCGGCCATCCCCATCTCCCCACATTCTTGAAAAACTCAGAAGGGATGTTATCAACCCCTGCAGCTTTCCAGCCTTTGGTTTCTGACAGGGCAATGTTGATTTCCTCGATGGAGTATGGAGAGGAGAGTGGAGAGTCCTCCATGCATTGCTGAAGGTTTCTGCGGAATTCCTGCTGGACCTCCTGGTGTGTAATCTTGGTGTTAGAAAGAAGATGAGAGGTAACAGCATTTGCAGTCATCTTTGCTGGGTGTCGTGTTTCTGCCTGAGATCCTCCAAGTTGCCACAAAAGAGCCCATGTCTTGTGGCTTGATTAGGTGAAAACAAGGCTTTCAGCAGTCTCTTTCCACCTTTTCAGGCGCGCTGAATTCAAGGACTCAAGCAACACAGTGGCTTTATCTGGGCCACTGCTCCTTTTGTATTCCCTCAGGAGAGACTCTGATTCTTTTGTCCTGCAGGGGTGAAAGCCTTTCAGTGACTCCATGGGATGTACTTCTTAGTGGTCGATTTTAGGATGTTTGTAAAATGGCCAAAGTTTCTAGGTATCGATTTGAGCCATGGGATCTGATATTCTGTTTCCGAAGTGTAGGTGGGCCAGTCAGCCTTGTGGAAATCCAATGCAGCTTTGGTGTTGACTGCAGAAAAGGCACTTCCAGGCCGATCTGGAGGATAATTGGCCGATGTTGGCTATGCGGGAAGTGACTCAGGATGGTTCTTGTTGTGGCCAGTGGGATACCTGTGCTGTTACGGGTCACGAAACACAGGTCAGAGTTGTGTTCCATCGTCTACCTCGCAGACCAAAAAGATCCAGATTGCTTTGGATCATAGAGCAGGTGGAGGTCTTTGAGGGAGGCCAATTCTGTGATCTGTTCCCCAGCTGTGTCATTTGAGCATTATCCCCAGTCTTCATGATGGCTGTTAGTCACCTATGAAGATGGTCATAGGTGGAAAAGGAAGGTAAGATGGGACAGGGCCACATGATGTTAGGTGGCTTGTATATGTTTACTATAATGATTTCCCTGACTCTAACCGTGTTGATCTCTCTTCCACTGGTTGATGATTCTTCCAAAACTTCCACATCCTCCAATCCATTCCGCGTGCACACTGCCAGCCCATGTTTTAGATGATTGACTGCAGTGATTTTGGTGTAGCCATAGATTTCATGTCTGGCAGCTTTGTCTTCGTTCGTGTGTGTTTCTTGGAGGGCCACAATGTGGTGGTCTTTGAGGGTACTTGAGAAGTAATCTGTTTTTTCACTGGACATCCCTTCTACATTAAGTTGGTATATTTGCAGGACTGGCCCAACTGTTCCTTTTTCGGTCCTGGCAAGGACACTTTGAGAAAATATAATCATTGCTACTTTCACCTGGAGGTCGGTAATGCAACGTCCAGTGTCCAATTGACAACACTGGTATGTTAGTGACTTTGCACAAAGCATGAAAAATATCAACACTTTATAGGAGCACCGTGTGAAGGTTGTAGTTTTTCTCCCAATGCCAAGCAATTAGGATAGCTCATACGGGGCCTGCTCTTGCTGCCTTTACATAGGCAAAACCCCCATAGAAGCAAATACTATAGTACGCTGATTTCAAAACTCTGTAATACTGAGGTACAAAATTAAGGAAGGAGTGAAAGCAAATACTATTTATTTATTTGTGTGTGTAGCTTTTAGTGGAGGTCCCTTAATGTGGTCGGCGGAATATTTTATACATTAATAATCCCTTTGCAATCAATGCAATGTGGCCTAAGATTAGAATCAGCTTCATAGTTTGTTTCATGTATATTTTAGTTGTTTAGAACTGATGTGCCAGGTACTTTACAAACCATTGAGGTAAATGAGTTCCTCCCAAAAGAGGTTATGTACAATATATTGAAAAAATATATGGGAAATGTGTGGATTTTCCCCATATGGGACATTACAAATCTTGCTAAAGTAAATGGGATTACTTACATGAATAAAATCAGCAAGATTTGACCCTGGCTGCTGCATAATAATGTCCTCCAATTAAGTATGAGTTCCAAAATATACATCATTTCAATTTATTAATGATGAACTGATTTTTCTCTTCCAAATATCTAAGCACACTGGTTTAGATAAAACAATAAATCAAGTTTAACTATAAAAAGATAGATTTTAAGTGATTATAAATGAGGCATAAAATCAGAATTGGTTACAAAGAAATAAAAAGTAATATGCAACTAATACCTATCTTAACAAGCTAAGTGGTGAATTCAAAGCAAAAGTCTCTCACCACATGCTTCAACAGTCTTACTGTCTGAACTCCTTTCAAACAGGATCCCTCCCTCAGTCCTAAGCTGTTCATTTGTTCCTCAGATGTTGTGGCTGCCGTGGGTAGAGAGAAAAGGAGGAATAACTTGGGACACCTGTCTCCCATTTTTATACTTTTTCCTCTTCTTTGAGAATCATCTCCAGCTGGGGTTCAGGAGACAGTCTGTGGGGATGAGAACCTCCAGCTGTTTCCTGGCCAATATGTACATTTCTCACTCTTACCCTTTTTCCTGCCAAAGAATGGCCACTTAACCAGGCAATGGTCCATTTGATTTCTTTGGCCTGGTCTACACTGTGGGGGATCGATCTAAGTTACGCAACTTCAGCTACATGAATAATGGAGTACCGGAGTTGATGGGAGAGTGCTCAGCCATCGATTTATCGTGTTTAGACTAGATACAATAAATTGACCCCCAGTGGATTGATAACTACCTGTTAATCCAGCGGATAATGTAGACAAGCCCTTTGACACCTGGCTGAGGTGTCAGTTTGCCTTTTGTCTCTGAGGAACTGGTTTGTGGCTGCTTTTCTAAACTTGGAACGTGTCTCAATAATGTTATATAGTAGAATTTTATAACTTTACATACAATGTTGCCACACATATTTTGGCAGGACAATAATGATCAGCAAAGTGAGTTTTCAAATGATACGCCCCAAGGCATACTTTGTACAAAATGTATCATAGTCTTGTAAAAGGGATGAACATAGGGGTACAGATTGTCACAACGTCTAAGAAAAAAACCCAAGGTATTATTCCTAAGTAGAAACCATTAATAAGGAGAAAGGATGTTTTTCTGGTTAAGGCACTGGATTTAGGACTAAGATTCAGGAAATCTGTGTTCAGCTCCCTGCTCAGCCAGAAACTTGCTGTGTGACCTTGGGTACTTATTCACTCTGGGCCTCAATTCCCAATCTGTAAAATGGTCCTTGCCTGTCTTGTAGTGGAATGCTTTTTCTGTCAGGAAATGCCAATTCATCTAAATAATAACATTGTGCAATAAGGTATCTATTTTGATAAAATTTAAATGAAACCAGGCAGACTTCTTGCTCACCTACCTGCCTCCCCAGTTCCTGGCCCCTTGGTATTCCTACTGCATAGCCAGGGTTCACGGAGAGCATGTTTTGATTCGGAAGCACCAAAATGTTTTGGCAGCAAGAGCATTTTGATGATTCTGACACAAAATATTCCAGATGTGCAGGCCCATGAAAATGTTGGATTTTTGTCCCAATGTGGGATGAAATTTATTTTGAAAAAACTCAGTTTTTCAGGGACCTAGAAGTTTGTTTCCTGGCCAGATCTGTCATGTCTATTTAGAGTATAATTTCTTTGTAGAGGAGACTCTTTCGCTATATGCACAATACCTGGCCCAATGGGGCCACAATCTCAATTGGTTTCCATAGGCACTACTCTAATACAAATAAATAATTATGCCCCTTTGGTCCAAACAGCCAAAATTTAGGGCTTTGCAGGATTGTTTTAATAGGATGAGAAATCAGTGATGTGAATTAGGTATATTTTTGGTTTAACATTGTTTAATTACAAAAATGTGCACAGAGTCCTGTTTCCCTGAACACATTAGGCAGTTTGCTTGCTTAGAAATCCCCAAGTCTGCCACTCCAGCAAGCTGTGTGCCAAGAAGCTCTCTCTCTCTCTCTGTACTACCTCTGAGTCATGTTCATAACTCCTTCTGGCTTTCTCTCACCAACTCTCACAGCCATTCTACTAGCTAGTAACCATTCTACTAGCCTCTGTATTTGCAATTAATGAAACTTCTCAGTCCACACAGCTTAGCTCTGACTTACAATGTGCCAAGTGCCTTGGGCTGTCTCACCATTGTCTGCAGCTGTTTTTACTACATAAAGGGGCTTGATTCCTGCGTCTGTGAGACTGAAAGAGTTCTTGATGCAACCATTGGCTATAATCAGGTCTGTGATGGTCTTTGAATCCAAGATTCACTTGCTGGCAGCCATTAGCCTTTTTAAACATAGTAATAAATCAGGGAAGTGGAGGCTAAGAGAGCAACCTTCTTACAACTGTTCACCTTTCATGCAAGCAGTTCTATTTGCAAACTTCCGACAACTGCTGCCAACAATTGTATTTTGAATAATTTACCATATCTAACTGGGAGAGAAAGCAATCAGGAAATAGATTTCTGAGACAGGCTTAGGTCCACAGAGAGGATCCTGCTGTTAGGGATGATTCTTTGTCCTCACCTCTTGGAGGTGACGAGAATGCTGCCAGAATCTGAGTGAAGGTGAGAGGGAGGGGATGAAGTGGGACAACAATTCCAATGCTCTTGCTAATTCTGCTTTCACATGTGAAAGGAGATGGCTTATAGGGAATTACGGTGCTAGATGGAAAGTTTTCTTTTTATTGACACTACGGTTGTCTCTGCATATCTCAGTAGCTCAGGGGATGCCATCTTGCATGTTTTGGCCAGCTGTGAAGTTACAACAGTTCACTTTGCTTCAGATACATACTGCTCTACTGACTAAATATAGGTGAGTGGCAGCTGCTCAAGCTGTACGGGGAGGAAACGTGGACAGAGGTAGCAACTATGTCTGGCAGCATTCCATGCTTTGTGTGGGTGTTTTCAATAATTCACACAGTGCAGTTAATCTGGGGAGGGGAGGGGGGAAAGACTCGAGTTAAAATAGTGTAGCTCATCCGTTCCTTCCTCTGTTCTGTGTGTGTTGGCATCAGGCAATGATGTCCGTGTGGTGCAGGTAGTGTATAATTGTGAATTCCACATAATTATTTTCATAATTTATTTTCTCATCTGTTTCACAGTCTGGAAACTTATTTTTTTCCCTATTTCTGCAAAATTGCTTTCCAGGCAAGCTGATTTTCCATCTGAAAGATATTTTAAATTTTAAAAATTGCAGCTGTTTTCACTCAAAATTGGACCTATTTTAAAATTTAAATAAAAGACTTGAAATTTTGGTTTTCTCCTCCAAAATTAGACCATTTTAAAAACAAAATGAGAATCTTGGTTTCTGAGATGTTCAACTTTAATTTCAGATATTTTTTGCACATGTCTAATATAGCACCCCTAACATTGTATACATTCTAATTAACCATAAGCATATGCTTAAACCCATCCCTGTTCCACCTCTGCTGATGTGCTTTGCTGAATCAGTGCCCTAAACAACAACCAAATACTGAAAATCTGCCTAATTTTTGTTAGAGACTTCTGCTTGAGAAACTTCTTATGCTCCTTCCAACAATGTCTGTTTCTCTGAAACATACTGTGAAACATGTCTGTGGTTTGTTTCTAAGCACTGTAAATGTAGTTTGCGCTTTGTGCATGAACCCTAACCAACAGGAAAGTTTTTTCAAAAGCCCTGCCAATGGCAAAAGGCATAGTTCACATACCTGAAATAGAACTATTATTAGTTTTAGATAGTGAAGGAAGTAACCAGGGGTCAGCCATTTTAGACTTGATTCTGATCAAAAGGGAGGAATTGTAAGCAAATCTGCAAGCAGAAGGCAATTTGGGTGAAAGTGATCATGAAATGACAGATTTCATGTTTCTAAGAAAAGGAAGGAGTGAGAGCAGCAGAATGAGGACGGTAGAATATCAAAGAAGCAGACTTTAGCAAACTCAGAGAACTGTAGGTATGGTCTTATGAGGAAAAAAATCTAAGACAAAAAGGAGCGCAGGAGAGCTGGCAGTTTCTCAAGGAAACAATATTAAAGGCACAACTACTAAGGCACAACTTTCCCAATGGGAAAGAAAGATAGGAAGAATAGTTATGGCTCCATCAGGAGCTCTTTAATGACCTAAAAATCAAAAGGAATCCTACAAAAAGTGGAAACATGGACAAACTGATAAGTCCTGAAGAGAGTACGTGCCCAGGCCCTTGTCCCTTGGCAGCTTGAACTCTGGGGGAAGGGAATAAAAATAAAAGGAGAACTTCTTATTCCTTAGCTGCTTAAAATCTGAGGAGTGAGGATTTCTAAGCATAAGCAAGGAGTCCCCAACTGTATAGCTTGGGTTAGTCCTAAAGGATAGACAGTTTGCTCACTGTAGAAATTATTACCTGTTGAAACCTGACTATAACTCATTTGTGCGTGTATGCTTACCTGCTTTAACCTTGTAAATAACGTTTTTCTTTTTCCTAGTTAATAAATCCTTAGTTTACTATGGGATGGTTTCAAGTGTTGTCTTTGTGAGATCTGAGATGCAAACTGACCTGGGGTAAGTGACTGTTCCTTTGGGACTGGGAGTAACCTGAATATTTTGTGATCTTTGGTGTAAAGTGACCATTTATCCTAAAGTCAAGTTGCCTGGATAGCAAGATAGATTTGACTGCCCAAGAGGATTGTCTGTGACTCCATGACTGTTTATAATGCATGAAGAGTTTATACTTGTTACTTGGTTGATGAAATTGAAGTATAGAACTCACAACCAGTTTGGGGTTTGTGCCCTACTGCTTAACAGTCTGCCCTCAGGTTGGTATTCTCGCTTGTGAGCCACTCCAGAGACATGACGGTGCTGTCTTTGTGTTCACCTGTTTACAAGTTTGTAAAGTTGACAGAGTGTATAATTTGTTTGAATCAGGCTATTACAGTTTCATGTCACTTTCAAAAACACTGTCTTACTTCCCAACAGTCAGTAATCTTTATTCGTGTAAAAAGTGAAGAAATCTGCTCACAATGAGTTGTCCTGGGTAACAAAATAAAAAAACAAAATAAAAGCATGAATTTTATGTGGGAATTGTCTTTGCAAAGTGAACATGGAAAACAAAACAAGGTTAAATTGATTACAGCTTGATTTCAATGTACTGAATGTGAAAAATGAACATCTAAATAAACCATCACTCTTAATTGTCCCTGTGAAGTCCTATTTTCAATGGGACTACACATGCTTGAGTGTTTGCAAGGTTGGGCCCTAAACGGATAATTCAAGAACACTCTCTGAGACCGAGAGGATCATTATAGTTTAGAAAAGTTTTTGTTTTCTTTGTTTTGTGGCTTTTTTAGGGGTTTCTGGCTGCTTTTATTGATATAAAAGCTGATGATTACATGATTTCAGAGTGGCATTGAATGAAACTGATTTGTGCCTGATGGTTGGCACTCTTTAAATACTTTATGTAAATCTTGTTCGTTTACAGTCACATCAACTTGTACTGTGACCCATCACTATGTAGGGTTTGGTCTAGTCAGTATTTGAACAGGGGACCTGTTCACCCTGTACCAGCCTTGAAAGAGTTAATGAGGCTGAGAAGGGGGCCAGTTAACTTGATAGGCTGGATAAGCAACTCTTGATTGGGAAATAGAGCCCAGCCGAGAGGGAACAGATGGGGCTGCGATAAACCCAGCAACTTGGCAGCAGAAGGCGGCTGCAGAGTGGAGTCCTTCAGTAACTCTCTAGCTGTAGAGAGGGAAAGAGGGGAATAGAAGCCCTGGCCCTGAGGGAAGTGCATACCCAGAGGAGGATGAAGAGAGATCTTGAGAGAGACTAAATAAGAGCAGCTCAGGGAAACAGCAGATAGGTTTGGTGTTAGTGCAGACCTCGGCTGCTGGTTGTAGGGTTCCTGGGCTGGAACCCAGAGCAGTGGGTGGGCTCAGATTCCCCTACCAGCCACTGGAGAAGTGGAACAGACCAGACAGAAGAACAAAAGACTGCCTAGGATGGTTGTCCAGGGGGACTTTAACACCTTGAAGGGGGAGGACTATAGTGACCTAGCCGGAAGGCTCAATCAAGAAGGAGTACCCCGAATTCCAGAGAGAGAGAGACCATGGGTGAAGAAAGGGGCATTGAATCTCAGTGGAGCTGATCTATAGATGCAGCCATAAGGAGGTGCTCCAGCAGTGAGTGTACTCCATGATAGGACCTCAACTGGAGGCCCATGTGCTGCAGAAAGCACATGCGATATAATGTAGAACAGTAAGAGGCATGATTTGGGCTTCGTAGGGGCTTCCATGGATCCCCTGGGTCTCAAGTCTACATAATATCATACCAAAAGGTGGCATGTGAGAGCTCTACCAACAGTCAGTAACAGACTGGCCCTCCTAATTATTGTGAGATGTATGTACAGAGAAAATTAAAGAGTTAGGTATTTATTCTAAAAATTATGTTCTTAAGGTACGTCAGTTAAGACAGGTCACCAGCATGTAATAAATAGGTTCTGTTCAGGTTGGGTAGGAGACACAAATCTCTCTGCTAATCATTGTGTATTGTGCATTCTGCATCTTACAATGTAAGGCTATTTGCATACAGAGCCACTGCTTAAGATTGCCAAGTCAACAAGAGATCACAAACTCTACAGGAAGAAACACAACAGGGGGATGTCCTGTTTCTATTGAAAAGGTCTTGTTGTTTGATAGTTACTGAAGGAACTGCTTTAGGTGTATCACAGAGAACCTGGTTTATCTTGTCACCTTTTACATCAAATGCTACATTTTCATATGATGTAGTATCCCTAGAGTTATAGCCCATTGTAACTGGTGATATATCAGCTGTTAGTTGGAGTCTACTGGACTCTTTAAAGACATCTTCTAGTTGCTTCCAACATCCATGAGATAGTTGTGGCGTCTGAGAAATCTTCGAATATTTATGACCAGCAATTGTGGCATTCCCTTTATGCCATTTTCTTTCTTTTAGTTTGGGAATTTCAAAACCTCTTAGAGGCGTAAAGCACCTTATATACCATTGAAATTCAGTGGGGATTGGGTTCCTTCCTTACAGCATCTTTGAAAAGTCCATTTGAGCTTGCATACTTTGGACACAGTTAAACATGCTCATAGCCCCAGTGCTTTAGAAAAGCTTTGCATTCTGTATTAGTTTATATTGCAGACTATAGAGGTACATACTTGATCAGGCATTCTATGTCCTAGGAGAAAAATGGTTCTTGTTCTTGGTACTTTCATTTAAAAACTGCCACTGAATTGTATCTGACTTCAAGAAAGTGCACACAGCTACTCTGTGCAACATCCTATTTCTGTTGCACTATACTTCTGCTTTCCGTCCACCACCTGGTTTGTTTCATCCATGTGTCTTTTTTTTAAGATTGTAAGCTGTCTGGGGAAGGGGGTGTCCTTTACTATGTTTGTGAATGCCTTGCATAATGGGACCTCAGTCTGGTTTAGGTCTTCAGGCTATATCAGAATATAAATGATAAATAATTAGAGCTGTTTTTTTCTGAAAATTTTGATGGCTTTTTGAAATTTGAATTTTTTTTAGGGGAGGGGGGTTCAACCAGCTCTATAAGGGTTTGTCTATGCAACATTTTGGAGTGAGCCTCCCACCCTGGGTTGACAGACTTGAGCTAGTGGAGTTATGCTAGTTGTCTGGGCTGAGTTGTGGGCAGCCTCTGGGCATCGGGTGAGGTGCTCAGTACCTGGTCTGAAGAGTTGAAGATCAGTCTGGGGCCAGGCCAGGTCAGGTCAAAACTGCAGAGTCAGAGTCTGTTGCCAAATTGAGAGCGAGGTAAGAATCTGAGTCAGACTGGGCTGGGGTCTTGCAATAGGGTCAGCAGTTGTCTTAAGCCAAAAACAGCAAACGAACCTCAGCCTAGCTCCCGACCCTGATCTTCAAGGTTATGGGATCCAGGTGAGTTGCAATGAGCAGGGTCTGAGGCAGACGCACTCCAGAAGTCTGTATTGCCCAGACGTCTCCCAGAAATAGCTTCCTGGTTTATATGGAGAATATCAGCCAATCAGGGAATCACAGAGGGCTGTTGCTTATGCCCCTCAGGGTGAGACTTCCTGCAAGGCTTAGCCTCTCAGTACTTCCTGGTGGCAACCCTCCTTGGGCCCCTGGTGGTGATGAGGAAGTGTTGCCTGCCTCAGACCCTGCAGTCACCGGTTATAGGGTTCTTCCACTAGTGCTTTAAAAGTAGACGTATCGGCAGCACTTTGAAGTTGTTGCTTGGGAGAGGGATGGGCTTTAGAGCCCAAGCTCCAGCCCGAGCTGCAACTTCAAAGCACTGTTTATACAACTATTTTTAGGGCACTGTCGGGAGCCCCACTCACCCAAGTGAGTTGACCTGGGCTGGGAGGCTCACTCCAAAGTGCTGTGTGCACATGCCCTAACTGGTCAAAAAAACCAGAAAAAATCAAGAAAGGTTTGGGGTTGTGGAGGATCATAAAAATGGTCAACCCCCACTTTCCCCCCAAATTATAAAACATCAAAATTTGAAAAAACTCAACCAACTCAAATAAAAATATTTAAGAAAGGTTAGTTTATGCGATTCTCCAGCGTTTTTCTGGTATTTGAGGATCCAATTGTTTTTGTGATGGTTTTGGTCTACATATTTGATACACTGAATGTATCAAATCCATATCAGCACACTGTGTGTTTAGATCAAGCTAGTAAAATATTTCTGTGGTTCTTCTCTTGCATGAGTCTATGCAGACTCAGATAAGCTTCAAGACTGTGGATTGATCCTCTGGTTACACAAATTCCTAGTGCTAACTTGTTCTCTCAATAAAGTGTTATCATTCATACTAGATACCAAAATAATTGCAGATCTAAAGGGTGGTGTTTCTTAAAATGGGAGTTAATTTTCACTTTACAGTACACCTTCAATAGTACACTTACAACCATAGCAGCCTGTGTCTGACTAGATATTTGGACATTTTCAGCATCATGCATACCTATAGATCTGATGATAGGAATGTCATCAAAAGAACTGACCCACAAAATCAGGAAAATCATTTTATCTTTTTCTATACCATAATGATATTTTTGCCTTTCCATTTACTCACTGTGAAAGATTACCAATCTTTCCAACAGAAGAGATGGCTGTAGAAAATAATGTTGGATTGAGAGATCATGAGTTGGTTCAGTTTAAGTGGAAAAATAATCAAAAACAGGTCAGTAACTAAGATTTCTGATTTGAAAAGGACAGACTTTGAGAAAGTAAGGGAACTAGTTAGTGAAGATTACTGGCTTGAAGAGCTCAGGGACTTGAATGTGGAGAAGGCTTGGAATTTCTTTATCTTAAAGATGCAAAAACTATCTGGAATTTGCATCCCTGGAAGGGGAAAAAACTTGTAAGGAAGGGCTCCCTACCTAATTAGATGAATAACCACTTTAAAAAGGATATTAAGAGGAAGCAGGGAGCCTACAAGGAATGGAAGAAGGATTGATCAGCAAAGAAAACTGTGTCTTGGAGGTGGGAAAATGAAAGGATAAAGTAACGTTTAAAAAAAAATCAAGTTGAATTAGACTTTCCAAAGGAAAGTAAAACAAAGAATAAAATTCTTTAGACATACAAATAAAAAGAGAACAAGAAAAGAAGTGGGGGTAACTATCCAATGATGATGGGATAGGGATTAAGAATAACTTAATTGTGTTCCCAAAATTAAATGAATACTTTGCTTCAATTTTCAGTAAAAATGATAATATAATGTGGAGGACCAGGCAGGATGACTAATGGGAATAAGTGTACAGAAGTGGAAGTTGCCACATCTGAGGTGAAAGTGAAGTGCAGAGTTTAATGAGCTCAAGTCAGGGGGACCAGATAGTTTCCCCCCAAGAATAATGAAAGAACTGGCTCATGAAATTGCAGATCTGGTAGCAAGGATATTTATTAAATCTATCAACTCAGCAGTGATATATTTGCTATTCTCCAGTCCTACAGTAGTACCTATATTTAAGAAAGGGGGAAAAAGTGATCCAGATGACTACAGATCTGTCAGTAGTATGCAAGGATTTAGAACACATTTTGAAGGGAAAAATGAAGACATGGAAAATGGGATAAAATGCAACCTGGGTTTACCAACAGTAGATCGTGCCAGACTAACCCAATATCTTTTTTGATAAGATAACTGTTTTATCATACAAGGGATATGAGATCGAATAACTCTACCAGGACTTCAGTCAAGTATTTGACATGGTACCACATGGGAAACTATTAGCTGAGCTGGATAAAATGGAGATTATTACAAGTATTGTACGGTGTGTTAGGAATGGGATAAGAGGAAAAAGAGAACTATCAGGCTGGAGGGAGGTTCTTATTGGAATTCCTTGGTGCTCAGTCTTGGGACCAATCTAATTTTAATATTGTCATTAATTACTTTAGTATGAAAAGTAGGGGTATGCTAATGAAATCAGCTGATGGGACAAAGTTGGGAGGCATTGTCAATACACAGGAGGATCAGA
Source organism: Macrochelys suwanniensis (assembly GCA_033296515.1). Lineage (NCBI taxonomy): Eukaryota > Metazoa > Chordata > Testudines > Chelydridae > Macrochelys > Macrochelys suwanniensis. Next base: position 85,235,314 of record CM065779.1, read on the forward strand.
ATATTATACAAGAAGAGTTTGATAATTTGAGGATTGGAGTAATAGAAATTAGATGAAATTTAATAGTACAAAATGCAAGGTCATGGACTTAGAAACTAATAACAAAAATTCCTACTAGAGGAGGAAAGACCTGGGGTATTAGCTGATTTGTAGAATGTCTGTACCACCAACATGATGTGGCTATGAACAAGCCAATGTATCAAGTGAGGTATTTCGACTAGATAACGCCATATTAATGCTATTGTACAAGGCACTGATAAGAACTTGTTTGAAATACTGCATACAATTCTGGTCATCCATGTCCAAGAAAAAGGAATTCAGACTGGTACAGGTACCGAGAAGGGTTACTAAGATCATGTGGGAAATGAAGAGCCTTTTTTATAAGAGGAGATTGAAAGAGTCTGGCTTGTTTAGTCTAGCCAAATGAAAGCTGAGAGAGGATATGATTACTTTCTATGAATGCATCATGTCAGAAGACTCCAGGGAGGGAGAAGAGCTATTTAAGCTAAAGGACAATTTGGGCACAAGAACAAATGGGTATAAATTGGTCATGAATAAATTTAGGCTGGAAATTAGAAGAGAAATTAGGTACTAGAACAGTCTTGTAATCTGAGTAATAGTGGCAAACAACCTAACTATTTTTTTAGATGAAGCTAGATAAATTTCTGAAGAGGATAATATGACAGGATTGTCTCTGACAGCAGAGGACGGGACTTGGTGTTTCAGGAGATCCCTTTTAATCCTATGCCTGTGTTTCTATTTTATTGTGGATTGGTATATTGATTTGTTAATTTATTTTTTAATGAATTTCCGTGTTTTACTTGCTTGCTCGTCCAATAAGGCCCAATAAGGTCTAAGACGGTCATCACAGGGAAAAGAAGAGCTTAAAAGACTCAGTCACATCTCATGAAAAACTATGCTTTTTAAAGTCCATTATGTTTATCTGTAATTTTTTGTGTTTCTTTTTCTCATTTGTTGCTAGAGACATTTGCATGAAAGCAAGATCTTCATTATTAAGAGTTCATCTTTCCCTGCTGTTTATTCCTCACTTGAAGTCGCTTTTTACTTTCAAGGACTTTAATGTTCTAAGAGCCAGATACTTTCACCGTAATACCCAGCAGCATAGCCAGGGGGGGAGCAGGGGGAGCGGTTGCTCCCCCTGTGAGCAGAAGCGGCGCCTTAAAAAGCGCTGCCCGAACCCGGCTCCGGCAGCGGGGCTCAGGCGGTGCTTTAAAAGGCCCGCTGCTCCCCGCGGCTGCAGGAGCTGCGGGCCTTTTAAAGCACAGCCCAAGCCCGGCTCTGGCAGCGGGGCTCGGCTCCCCGCGGCTGCAAGAGCCGTGAGCCTTTTACCCCGCTGCCGGAGCTGGGCTTGGGCGGGGATTTAAAAGGCCCACGGCTCTTGCAGCCGCGGGCCTTTTAAAGCGCCGCCCGAGCCCCGCTGCTGGAGCTCCGGTCCGGGGCCTATTTAAAGCTAGAGCTTTAAAAGGTCCGGGGCTCCCCGCAGTGGCTGGAACCCCAGGCCCTTTAAATCACTGCCGGGTGAGTACAGGGGGAGCCTGGGGAGGCGCCTTTTTATAGCGCCGCTCCTCCTGTGCTCTGGACCTGCCTACGCTACTGGTAATACCTTTAATATGCAAGTAATCTCATTGTGATACATAGGACTGCACACTGAATAAAGCACGGAACACAGGTAAGGGGAGAATCTTACCTCAAGAGACTTGTACACAGTCGATAATTTCAGTATATCTATAGGGTGTTTGTCAGATTCCTTAATATCTCAAGTTATTTTGCTAGCAAGAATTACATAAATTCACATTTGATAACTACAGCTTGCAGATATCAACATCACCATTCCAGTGGTTTGGAGATAAGCATTCACCCAGAGAAAATTGTCTAAAAGTTGCAGTCAGCTTGGCAAAGCACTAGGAGAGCACAGCTCTTCTAAACTTTTTTTTATGACATATACAAGTTACAAAACCATATAGGTTTGACAATGAAAGCAATACAAATGGCATACAGTATCTGCTGTAAACTACTGATAGTTAATTTTTCTCATGTACTCTGTTTTTTCACTGTAATATGTAGCTATTGTCTCATTTACAGTAGTCTTCAACATTTCTGGTTTTACTGTTTAACTCTTCTTCACTTTTAAGGCATTCTTCTGACAAGTTGGCCAGTAGATGTCCCTCTAATAAAACTTGTTTTCATATTTTCTTTTATTAGGGCAAAGCAGAGAGTGATTTTTAGAGTGATATTCTCCAATCTAACTGAGAATCTGGTGAGAAGAGAGCCTTGTAATTATAACAGCCCTTTTACACAGTAAAAAAAATCTGTTCCAGCAGAGGGGGTCAAAATGCTTTTACATTTTCTTCCTCTGCATTTATAGTAGAGAGGTAACTTGTTTCCTTGACTGTATTTAATTTCAGTATGATTTTATCTTTGGAAATGCAAAGTTTTTGCATGTATACTGTAATATGGAACAAATAGGCAGCAGAGATGACTGTTTTGTTTTCAACACACTTTTGTGTTAATTTTCCCTTTTATGTGAAGTTCTCTTCTTCATTGGTATTCCTATACAGAAATTAAAAGAACATGATTAAGGATTATAAAAGTATTGATTACTACTGCTATACTGGAAGTATGCACAATATTTTTATAAGCATTAGAAAATATGCTGTAGGGAACAATACTGTACAGGTGTAGGGATGGAAATGTAAACTTGACATACTAAGTAGGTCTTTTGCATCTCAGATTTTTGTGATTCCATTATGTTCTACTCTATTTTTAGAGTCTGGGCCAGGTCCTCTACAGGTGTAGCTTCACCAAGTCATCCATTGAAGGATCTGGCCTTTGGTCTTTTAACATTATAATAAGCTGAATTCACAAGCTATCAATCTAGATATTTATTTTTAAAATGATTTTCTTTCCAGAAGTCTAGATAAATTGGTTCAGGTTGTTTTGCATTAGAGCTTGAGGAAAACATGCAGTTCTCAAAGTTTCAAAGGCATGTTGATAACCTGTTGGCCAAAAATAGCTTAATTACAATACAAATTGTTTTCAAAACTGATACCAAAAAAACCTCTTCCCTTTTCATTGCTATTTAAAGTAACCTGAAATACTTTATTTTTTTAGATAGCACTAAGTATGCGCATTGCCTGGTATTCCCATTATTTCTTCCGTGCAATAACCTAGCAACATTCAATATTACACATTTCAGCTCCACTTATACTTCCTTGATAGTAATGGCTGGGGAGGTTTGTTCTTTCACAGGACCTCATTTTAGCTATTTTATAGCTTTCTGGACAAAAAGCCCACTAAACAAAACTCCCTGTGCTTATGCCAACATCTTTTTTATTTTTTTTATTTTCAGTGATGTTTGATAACACTGAGCTAATCAGTATGAACGAAAGGTTGCATTGCTGCCTATAAAGAAGTTCTCAATACACATGCCGTATCCAAGGTTAATGGGGACCTCCTTAAATTGAGGTAGCTACATTTAACACTGAGGAACACACATTTACACAGTATGAGAGGAAGGATGGTCCAGTGGTAGGGTGTTAGCCAGGGATTTGAGATGGGGATTCAGTTCCCTGCTTGGTCACAGCCTTTTGTGTGACCTTGCATGCAGCACTTACTCTCTCTGTACCATCTGTAAAATGCGGATAATAATGCATCTCTACCTCATGGGAATGTGTGTTAGGAGAAACACATTAAATATTGTGAGATGCTCATATACTATGGGATTGGGGACCATACCTTGGACTAGCAGCACTGACTAATTTCAGAGTCCCAGCATGCATTGTTCTCAGTGTAAAAGTTGGGATGGATTTTCTGGGAGTGATTGTGTCTTTAGTTGTTCCAGTGTCTGGGTCAGGATTCTGGAAAGGGTTATCCTTAGGAAATTACAAATCACACGTGCTTGTTTCACTTAGGTAGTCTGGGGCACAATCCAGGTCCCATGCAAGTCAACGGGAGTCTCTCCATTGAGTTTGATGGGAGTTGGATCAGGCCTATATGAAGGAACAGTAAGGAAGGAAGGAACACAACGTGTAGAGTCAAGCACAGGAGTTTATTACGCACCGTGCTGGCAGAGTGTCACTTTGCTTATCAGGCTCAGAGACACTGCAGAACAATTAATTACAATATTTTATATATTGTGCTCATTGGGCGGAGAGAAGCAATGGGGATGGGTTTTCCCAAGCCCCTGGATAGGTTCTAGCAGGAAGACAAGATAAGCACAATAAGCCAATGGTCTAAAAGATTACATAATGGCTCCACCCATGGCCTAAATTAACATATTGCTGACACACAGGTAATTACCCCCAAACTATGTCTATTAAAGTGTATAGGTTAAATCCTAATTTAGAGGTCCAGGGGAATGAGGTAGCAGCTCTCCCGGTTGACCAACAGGTACATTGCTGGAGATTTAAAGCAAAAAAAAAAGAAAAAAAAAGAAAAAAAAAGCAGTAATTAGTACTTAACAATAACAGTTGTTTATAAGTTTACCCTTGCATTTCTGTGGGCTAGGATTAGCATACATCTGTGAGGGGAGGGTGTCATAACTCATGTCAATCATATTATGCCTCTCCCCAAACTCTGTCTGGGATCTGAGGGGTATTGTACCACTATCTCCTCCCTGCATTAGGGAGTTAACTTTGAAGCCTTTTGCAGCGCTTCATGTGTCTATAACTCGCGATAAGGATGCCCTATTACATTCGGAGTTATGCTGACTCTGCTCACTGATTTGAAACACACAAGGTTATCTATTTACCCCAGCTTTCTCTTAGCCATATATTGTTCTGTTAGCTGGCCCTCATGCTCAGGCCAAGCTGTGGACTCTGGGCCTCTATGAAAATTTCTTAGCAGAAACTGCAGTTAAGATCTTACATCCACAGCAAATGGATTTTGGCCCTTCACCATAGTCCCCTCTCATTGCTCTACTTCTTCCTCATCTCTGTCAGAGGTGGTTGATTTTGCTGCTGTCACACCAACTCTCTGGAGCTGTCTGTCTCTGTGATTTTTCTCTCCCATTTTGAAATGTGGCTCAGCACCCTGTTTGCTTATAGTTAGTAAAACTGTCAGCCAGCTCTCCATATAGGCACTTTATTAGCAGCTCTTCACGCTCTCAGGCCCCCTCTTCACATGTTCTCATTGTAAAATTCCATTGTTGTAACTGCTGTGCAAATAACTTGTAGTGAACAATTTATTTAACATATTTAGCCTCTCTCTTGAATTCTCTGTGAATATCTTCTCATTTTCCAAAATTTATTCCTCATTGAAAATTATGCCAGGGATCACACTTGGTCTGCAGGTCTTTATGTGAACAGTTAATTTGCAAGGATTCAATATTTAAGTGGTGAGAGTTAATTTTGGTTAGATACATAGGTCATGTGGTATCTTCTGTTCCCTAACTGGATAAGTATAAGGCTTGAAGTTAGTTTTTGGGTAGAAAACCTCATATTTGAAATCAAAATTTGCTCTGAATATTAAAATACTCTGTTTCTGCAAACATCTATGACACTTAATTCATTTGCTAGAATATTCACTTTAAGAGAGCAGAAGAGGCACATATGCAATTGAAGTGAATAAACAGCTGATTTTTTCCCCCGAAGGTGCTAAGCATTCACACTTCCTATTGACTTCAGTTAGAGCAGTGTGTGTTGCTACAGAAAAAAACAGCCTTTATATTTATAAGGTATTTGCCCAGCTCTAAATGAGAAGCACCTCACTAAACACTATATGATAAAAGTAAGACATAACTGCTGCCTGTAGTTAAGGTTGCCTTACACTTTTCCCAGATAAGACCCTGTTTTCAGTTGCTTATAGCTCTGCCAGACTTAATCCATTTGGGCTGAAATTTTCCATGCTACATGTGTGTCTTAGGCTTACTATTTTTTTTGTAAAGTTTCAACTGAAAAGGTTCAGCCGAGTCCAAGACAGATTTGGAAAAAAATATTTTGCACATATTAAAATAAACACCCTTACAGTTGTTTCATTGAGAAGTGTTGGCACTTTAAATTGGGAAGGGGGGGTTTGCCCTTTTATCAGGAATGTGCCTTTTGCTGTCCCTGTGAAAAGTCTTTGAAATGTGGCCAACTTGTGAGTTTTTGAATCATCTCAATTTGCACATGCTCAATAGAGACCAGTTAGAGTTTAGCAGTTAAATTCTCCAAAGATTTCAATTGTATTGAGTACGCTGCAGCACCTCACAGTTCCTATGTGCTGACTGGACTGCACATAGGCCATGCCCACAGAACAACTGACCATGCTTCAGCCAGGGGCTGCGTAGGTTTTACCCCTTCACTTACTGCTCCTGGTTGCCAGAGTCTGTCTCACCAGTGGGGAAGGAGGTGAAGAGGAAGCATGGAGGGAAAAGAGACAGCCTGCTTAGAGCTAGGTGAAACTCAGAATTTTTAATTAATGGGAAATTGATATTTTGAAATTTGGTTTCATTCAAATTTGGAACAAAAGTAATTTTAAAATTTTTTCCATGAATCAGAAATTATGAACGTGTTCCATTTCAGAAACACTGACACATGGGCAGTGGAAGGGGACAGGGAGAGGCAAAGATGGAGGGGCAGAGAGAGAAGATTCTGTAACCACCAGAGCACACTCACCTGCAGACCTGGAATTGAACCCAGCACTGCTGTCTCAACATTCCTTTACTGTCAGCAAATAGCTGTGAAATGTATTGTCAACGGATCTCCATCCCTTAGAAAATAACAGCTTTCTATTGCTCCCACATACTCTGTTAAGGTTACATGGTAGAGGTCCATAGACCTAGAGCATCCAACTCTGCTGATATCCCATGTGAGGAGTCAGTTTGGTTCCCCATAATGAAAGTTTTTTTTTTATTTATCAATTTTTTTAAAGTAGGAAATTTCATTAAAAACCCCCCACTACAGTAAAAGAATGTTAAGGCTGTTAAATGAAGCACTTAAGTCAACCTTAATTTGCCCCCTTGCACATATGCATTATGAAACATTCTTAAATTACGTGATTTCATATTTTTTTCTATAGGACCCCTGCCTCATTCAGTGCACAGGACAGACTGTGCTCTGGGAATGAATTGGGGTTGTGTAGTGAAGGAGGATTGTTTGTGGGACCCTTGCTTCATTGGTTGCAGAAGTTGCGGGGATGAATGAGGCAGTGAACTGCAGAAAGAGAGAGGATGGTTTCATGGTTAAGGCAGTTGAATTCTACCCTGGATAATTAGATCTATCCCTCCCTTGCCACAGAGTTCCTATGTCATGATGGGCAAGTCACTTAAATCAAACTTTTCACAGGTGGCCCCTGTGTATACCCCATTTTCTGGTTGCCCAACGTAAGTCACTTGTGTTCTCATTTGTAGGTGCTGACCGCTCTCAACTTCAGTTGAGGTCAATAGGAGCTGTGCTCTGAGCTTATAAAGTCCTATAAAATGCTATCTACTCTGAAAAATCAAAGTATCTTACATTGGGCACCCAACATTTGTTACTTTTGACAATTGACTTTAATTTTGTGCCTCAGTTCCCCATATTTACGATGAAGATAATACCGCCTCAATTCATCAGGGTGTTGTGAAGAATTATCTTCACAAACATTAATGAATTTAAGATACTACAACGAGTGTAGCTGGGCAGGAGGATGCTGAGGCAATATTTTATTATAAAATGTTGTAAAATATAATAAAAATATTTTAAAAATTATTACACTCCCTCTTCATGCAACTTAGCTTCACTCTTTGTGGAAGCATAGGCCAGTATTGTCTTTCAGATAGTGTCAGACAGAATTAAACCTCAGGGCTATTGGATGTAAAATCAATAGATGTCAGTCAACTTCAAAGACAGAGAGAACCAAACAATTTTAGTACAAACATTTTTAATTCACACAAATATTGTAAATGGTATAAAACATTATTCATAGTATTGAAAATATTTACAACTTTAAAACAGCGGTTAGGCAGTAAATCTACTGGTGGTCCTTATACAGACTCCCCTCCACCATCAGTGTTGCTGTTACATATATTCAGAGAGAAGTTTCACTATAATATCTACACTTCTGTACTTTAGTGTGCACACAAACATATCACCCTCTGATCTTCTCTCAGAGATGACTTCTCAATCTTTATAGAGTGACCATAATATGTAGTGTGTCACCTGGACTCTAGAGCTAGAGAAGAATAGCAGCCTCTCCGTTCTTTTCCAAACATTTCAGAGACCTGTCAGCAAACAGTCTGGGGATTTCCACAGTTTGCAGCATTCTTGCCCTTGGGTAAATAGCTGACTAGTCTTAGTTGGTGGTGAAAGAGAAATTTGTAGCCTGTATCCAAAGTGGTACAGGGATTGGGAGAAACATATAAAATAACCATTCCCTGGATTTCTACAAGGCTCTCGCCCTACAACACATTGTCGTTTCCCCCATAAATTCAGCGAAGTCAAGTAAGAGTTCACAAATCCTGCCCTCCCTAAGTGCTGCCCCATTCTAACAGACAGAATCCCAGTTCTGAACAATTAGCTGATAGCTAACTGAAAGTTCATATACTCTGTAGCCTCTACAGGTGATAAATGCTATTCCTCTAGGCCCATAAAATACACTGTGGTAGACCAAGTATTTTCCTAGTGATGGGCATCCCGCTAAGTAAAGCTGGAATAGCACTCACCTGTATCCAAAGTGATACGGGGATTGGGACCCAGCCCTCATGGCAGACATCTCTGGACCCTGTGTCAATTAGCTACTAAGTCCACGCACCTGTCTGTAGTTCCAGTATTTATAACCACCTCCTCCCCACTCCTAAACACTGATTGGCTCAGCTTTTGGAGGGTGACCTGCTAGGTTGATTGCCCACAATGAAAACTTCCTATACAGCTTCAAAAACACTTACTGAGCATGTCCAGCAATTTCCATATTCTGCTTCTGAATGTTTCTAGGCCCTTTTAGCTCAATTGCCTTGCCCTCTCCATGTGTGCAGACTGAAAGTTCCAACTAAAATCTATGAATTAAGGTTGCATGGGTAATTTCAGCATTTCCTAATTTTAGAGTTCTTGATTTGTCAAACTTAATATTTTTATTTTCTTGGCTGTAATATTACAGAAACATCCATGAAAATGTCTCTTTTGTAAACGTAATGCTATTATACAAATCTGAGTTGCAGCAGTTCATGTAATATATGCAGTAGATAGTTACATTGTTCTGGGGCACTGGGGTCAATAAGAGACTCAGATATGAAATTCTCATGATTTTCTGTGAAGAAATGGGTAGTGCATAAACTAGGATGTAATGGGAAGACTATTGGGTATCTATGGTACTGTAAAACTTTTTTGCACTACACATCAGAACATTTTTCACAACGGACTCTAAAGACTCTGCAGACTAGCAGAAAGTGAGGTAGGATTTTGGAATTACATCCTTCTGTTGATTAAGCACTCAGGCTGTTTGTCGAGAGGGAAGGAGAGAGAGAACTTTGCAGTTAATCTCTGTATGTGGGCAGCTAAAGACATGATGCAATAGGAAATGTTGTGAATTTAACATTCTGAATCAAGAGCCACTGAAATCTAGTGCTGTGTTCAGGGATGGTTCCGGGGTGGGCAAGCCAAGTGCCTGAGTTAATACTTGAGGCTAAGTTGCTCTCTAGAAACTGGGTAGTGGAGTTGGACTGTGATGCCTGAAATCAGGGATTGCCTGCATTCTGATTGGCCATTTTTATTTCAGGACTGGCTTATATGTAAATAAAATAAATTACTTGATATGTAACCAAACTACACACTGATTTCTCATCTAGTGGGAAGCTGACCTGCAAGGCCCTGTCCATCTGCTCTTGCCTGGCAGAGGGGTGATGCTGCTGTCAAGTTAGATACCACTATCAGCATAAGGGGCACCAATATGTACAGAAAAAAGAGGATACAGCTCAAACTTCAAGGTAACTAATGTTTCTATACTTGTTACCCCACTCAGTAGTTGTTTGTAGAGCTACCTCTTCAATGGAATTCTTCTGACCTCTAGAGAACGAGTGTGAAGCTGTGACACAGTGATGAAGAGCAACGTATGAATCAAGAATTGGTGGTACAAGGAAAGTTTTTGGGATGCTTGACCACTAGGAGACGTTCACAGAAAGAAGACTCTTCACAACTGATAGACTCCATCTGAGTATCTGGAGTATTAACCTTCTGGGATCAAGACAGACATGATTGGTAAGAATGGCTTTATGTTAGAAAAAAGGTAGGAAAAGATTGGAATAGATTTGTGTAATTTCCACACCTAGTTCTAATACAGAGGAGGAGGAAAATCAGGTAAGAGGATATAATAAGGGATGAAGGAACACCAGACGGTAGGATTATTGATAGCAAAAGCAATATACCTAATCTGGCTAGGAAACTGGGTGAGGTCAGAGAGAAGCAACTGAGCTATTTGTATACTAAATGTGGAGGAACTAGAACGAATGGTGCAGGATATGAAACTGGGTATTACAGGGATAACAGAAATATGGTGGAATAGCAATCATGACTTGAACACAGGTATTGAAGGGCATGCATTGTTCAGGAGAAGTAGAAATAAAGGTAAAAGTTGTTAGGTAGTGTTCTACATCAATAATTTGATATTTTCTATTTCTTTACACTCTAACAAACATGGATAAAACAGAATTGGTTGGGTCAAAATCACACTGGGGAAGGATTGTAATAGAGGTTCTAATAGAGTAGTGTTAAGGATCTGCTATAGGCGTCCAGGGTTGGATTTTGATCTGACTAGAGCTCTTTTTATTATTAGAGAGATAAATAGTACTGGGAATTGTATCATTATCAGCGACTTTAACTTCTCTGATATAGATTGGAAACAAATGGAATGGAAGAAGGGACTGATCAGCAAAGACAGTTACATCGTGGAATTCAGAAGATGAAGTGATAAAGTGAGACTTGCCAAAAAAAAGTTAAGATGAGTTAGATTTTACAAAGGAAATTAAAACAAGTAGTAAAATATTCTTTAGCATATAATTAAAGCGAGATCAGGAAAAGAAGTGGGGTCGCTATACAGTGAGGATATTTTAGAGATTAAGGATAATCTAAGTATGGCTCAAAATTAAATGAATACTTTGCCTCTCTTTTCAATAAAGATGATGTAGAACATGGGGAAACAAGGCAGGATGGCTAACGGGAATGAGTTTATAGAAATGGAAATTACCACATCTGAGGTGAAAGCAAAACTCAAATACCTTAATGTGATCAATTCAGGGAGACAGGTCTGACACAGAGGGCCATTGGTGGTTCATTATTCTGTGTGAACAACTCTTGTCAGGCCTGACATACACACTTTGCCTAACACACTGTCATGAGATATACCCAAAATATGGCATGTAATATATTGGTGTGGGAGGATAGGCTTGGGAAAAAGGATAGGAGGTTTTGCCTTGTATATCCAAGATGTATACACTTGCACTGAGGTTGAGATATAAGTGGGAGCCAGACATGTTGAAAGTCTGTGGGTAATGATAAAAGGGGTAAAAAACAAGGGTTATGTCATGATAGGTGATGGCCTTGTATAGACCACCTAACCGGGAGGAAGAGGATGAGACTTTTTATAACTAACAAAATCATCCAAAGCACAGGACTTGGTGGTGATGCAGGACATCAACTACCCAAACATCTGCTGGGAAAATAATACAGCAGGGCATAGATTATCCAACAAATTCTTGGGATACATGAAGACAACTTTGAGGAACTGGTTGGGAATGTGAAGGTGGAAGTTAGCTTGAGTGAAAGTGATCATGTAATGATTAATTCATGATCCTAAGGAATGGTAGGAAGGAAAACAGTAGAATACAGTCAGTGGATTTCAAGAAGGTAAACTTTGGGAAACTCAGAATTGGAAGTAAGATCCCTGAGAAGCAAGTCTAAGGGGGGAGAAAAGGGTTCAGGAGAGGTGGCATCTTTTTTTTTAAAAGAGACATTATTAAAGGCAAGCTAACCCAAAGCATAGTACAGATAGGAAGTATGGTAATAGATCACCCTGGCTTAACCAGGAGATCTTCAATGATCTGAAACTGTCCTACAAAGGGAGTAAACTAGGTCAAATTATTAAGGATGAATAAAAACCCCCCCACCAAAACCACAAACCCCAAGTATGTAAGGACAAAATTAGAAAGGCACAAAATGAGATTAAACTAGCTAGGGACATAAAGGGTAATGTAGTAGAAGCAAGAGGAAGACCAAGGACAGGGTAGGCCTGTTACTCAATGAGGAGGGAAAGAAAGCAATAAAACACAGAAATGGCCAAAATGTTAAATGTCTTTTGTGTTTCAGTTTTCACCAGTGATCTGAAAACTAACATAGTGAACATCAGTGTAAATGGGGTAAGATTTGAGGTTAAAATAGGGAAAGAACAAGTTAGGAATTACTTAGACAAGTTGGATGTCCTCAAATTGGCAGGGCCTGACTAAATACATCCTAGAATATTTAAGAAACTGGCTGAAGAGGTCTCTGACCCGTTAGCAATTATCTTTGAGAACTTGCAGAATGGGAGAGATTCCAAAGGACTGGAAGAGGGCAAATATAGTGCCTATCTATAACAAGGGGAATAAGGACAACCCAGGGAATTATAGACCAGTCAGCTCAACTTTAGTACCTGGAAAGATAATGGAACAAATAGTCAAACTATTTGTTTGCAAGCACTTAGAAAATAATAAGGTCATAAGTAATAGTCAACATGGATTTGTCAAGAACAAGTCATGTCAAACCAACCTAATATCCTTCTTTGACAGGGTAGCAAGCCTTGTGGATGGGGGAAGAAGTAGATGTGATATATCTCAGCTTTAGTAAGGCTTTTTATATTGGCTCACATGACCATCTCAAACAAACTAGGGAAATATAGCATAGACAAACCTACTATAAGGTGGGTGAAAAACTGGTTGGAAAACCATACTCAGAGTAATTATCAGTTATCACAGTCAAGTTGGAAGGGGCATATCAAGTGGGGTCCTGCAGGGATCTGTCCTGGGTCTGGTTCTGGTCAATATCTTCATAAATGATTTGGATAATGGCATAGAAAGTATACTTACAACATTTGCAAATTATATCAAGCTGGGAGAGTTTGCAAGTGCTTTGGAGGAGAGGATTAGAATTCAAAATGATCTTGACAAACTGGTCTGAATTAAATAGAATGAAATTCAATAAGGACAAATGCAAAATACTACACTTAAAAAGCAATAGTCGATTTAACAATACAAAATTAGAAATGACAGCCTTGGAAGAAGTACTACAGAAAAGGATATGGGCATTACAGTAGATCACAAACTAAATGAGTCAATGAAATACTGTTCCAAAATAAGCGAACTTTATTCTGGGGTGGATTAGCACGAGTGTTGTAAGCAAGACACGAGAAGTAATTCTTCCACTCTACTCAGGACTTGTAATACCTCAACTGAAGTATTGTGTCTAGTTCTGGGCTCCACACTTGGGGAAGATGTGGACAAATTGGAGAAAGTCCAAAGGAGAACAATAAAAATGATTAGAAGTCTAACTTCTAAGAAATGATCGGAGGTCTAGAACTCTAATTTATGAGGAAATATTGGGGAAAATGTGTTTATTTAGTCTGGAGAAGAGAAGATGGGTGGGGGAGGGAAAGACATGATAATAGTCTTCAAGTATGCAAAAGGTTGTTATAAATAGGAGGATGATAAATTGTTCCTTAACCATTGAGAACAGGACAAGATGTAATGGGCTTAAATTGAAGCAAGGGAGAGTTAGGTTTGACATTAGGAAAAACTTCCTAGCTGTCAAGGTACTTAAGCAATGGAACAAATTAGTTAGGGAAGTTGTGGAATCTCTGTCATTGGAGGTTTTTAAGAACAAGTTAGACAAATACCTGGCAGGTGTGGTCTAGATGAGTGTTTCTCAACTTGCAGGCCGCTTGAGGCCCAATCAGCACACAGCTTCAGCCCATGTGACATGCTCAGGGTCATACAGGTAGTGTGTGTGTGTGTGTGTGTATATATATATATAGTGTATGTGGATGCGGCCCTGTAGCGGAGTGGCTACCCCTGCTTCTGCCGGGAGGGGCTTGAAACAGCCCTAGGAGAGGGCTGCAGCTCTGAAAGCTGAGCTGATTGGGGGAAGTAGCTGCAGCTGGGCCATGCCCCAAACAGAGCCCAGCTGGCCCCTATAAGAAGAGTGAAGTTGTGGAATGAACTTTGAGTAGCTGGGGCAAACAACTTCACTAATTTTTAGGTGAAGTTTGATAAGTTTATTAATGGGGCTATATGATGAGGTTTCAGGTAATAGCAGGGGACTAGATTTTATGGCCCAGGAGGTCCATTCCACTCCTATGTTCCTATATCTCACCCTCCACTTGCAGGAGAATTAGGCAAGACCTAACCTCCCTGACTTTTGTGCTCAATGAGAAAATGAATTTTAGTTCAGCAGTTTCTCTTTGAAGTCTGTTTCTGAAGTTTTTTTGTTCAAGTATAGCTACTTTTGAATCTGTTATAGAATGTCCAGGACAATTGAAGTGTTCTGAACTAAAATTCATTTGGGTTAGAGTTAGTTCTTTCTGCTGAACTAAAATTCATTTGCAAATTTAACACCATTAATTTGGGCTTGAATAGGGACTGGGAGTGGCTGGCTCACTACAGAAGCAGCTTTGCCTCTCCTGGAATTGACACCTCCTCATCAGTTATTGGGAGTGGACTACATCCACCCTGATCGAATTGGCCCTGTCAACACTGGTTCTCCACTTGTGAGGTAACTCCCTTCTCTTCATGTGTCAGTATATATTGCCTGCATCTGTAATTTTCACTCCATGCATCTGCAGAAGTGGTTTTTTACCCACGAAAGCTTATGCCCAAATAAATCTGTTAGTCTTTAAGGTACCACCGGACTCCTCATTGTTTTTGTGGATACAGACTAACACGGCTACCCCCGATACTTGACATCAATCAATAACTTGAGATTTTAAATGATGGAAAATTGATGGTGAAATCATTCTTTCCAACAATTTATGGAATAATGTCAGTATGGATTTATTTACAAAAGTATTTGAATCTAGAAAGACTTTCTTTAGCAGAGATTCTTCAAATGCCTGCTATTGGAAAGGCTGAGTCTTTGGGCAATAGATAAATGATGGCATGACAAGAGAAACCTGGGAAGCAGGTAGCAGACATTTGAGAACAGCTAGCTGGGCATCAGACAAAGGGAATATGAAACAAAAGTAAATGTGGAGTTCTAAAAATAAAAACAAAACCTAAAATACCCTTAGGTCTGCTCACCACAAAAATCTCATTTTATGCTTTTGACACAGACTAGAGCAAGACACAGATGATAGTCAATTAGCATTTTATAACCAATAATAGATACAAGTAAATGGGACCTAATGCCTTATGTTATTGGACTATGTACATACAAGAATATATTCCAAGAAATATCTCCCTGAGAATAAATCTGGTCATTATGAGAAATCTCTGACAGAGAGGTCTTTTCATATATTAGTTACTGTTGCACTAATTATTGTATGGATTTGTTTCTTTTGCAGGGACAGTCATAGGGTGGTGTTTGTGGATAGGAGGATGTAATTTATCCCTTCAAAGGCAAGGGATGGTGGTTTCAGTACAGCCCTTGCACATCTGCTATTTCAGTCTAGAGCTGGGCAATTTTTTATTTATTGGATTGGATTAGATTAGTAGCCACTGCCCCTTTGCAGACTTGTGCAGAGGGTTTGGACCATTGAATCTGCACAATGGTGGACCCAGTGTTTCCTTTCCAGTCTGGGTCTCTTTCTTGGCCTTTTCAAAACTGACATGAAGGGAGTGCAGAGACCTCAAATGTGTCTTCCCCACCTGTGAAGGGCTCATGTGATGTCTTGCTCAAGTCCCTCTGGCTTGGATATGAATTTCACCCTCACATTTTTCAGAATTGAGACAGTCCCTCAGGGTAGGGAGATGGATTCAGAAGGGGGAATATCCAGGATTAGGCATTGAGGAGGGAAATTGGGAGAAGGAGCCAGAGCTGCTTGAGTTACAATATTGGATTAGTTTTAAAATATAGACAATGTAAGAGAACTAACAGACAACACAAAACTAATGATTAAATTGGTTTTTTGCTTTAGGGTAAGGAAAAAGTGAAAGGAAACACTTTTGCCACCCCCCCTTGTGATAATAGCTCATAATAGCATACAGGCTTTTTCTAACATTTAAAATTTTATATTTCAGATGGGTTTCCTTTTGATGAGCTTTTAAAGTAACTTTTCCTCTATCGAGGCTTAGATTTCAGAAGATAATTATCTGACCTATTGCCCCATTTCAAAAGAGGAATGTTGCTGTAATTGCTTTGCTTGCAAGCATAAAATCATTTGTTTTTAGATTGGCAGAGGAGAAGGTAGAGATAATTAAGTGTATCATAACTCTGAATTTTTATTTTGCTGATGGATAAGTGTTTGAGCTACTGGCTTTGTTGTGCTAGGGTTTTCCCAGTAGTTATTTTTATAGGTGGTTTTATATTGGTTTTCCCATTAACTGGTGACATAATGTCTTTTAAAACACTTAGACTTTTAGAAGGGACCATCATGATCATGTAGTGTGACCTCCTGCAAATTGCAGGTGACAAAACCTCACCCACCCACTCCTGTAATAGACCCAAAGGACAGATAAGACCGTGCTGGCACTTCAGAAGTGGGCCTTATGTGTCTGGATTTTTTATTTTGGTGGATGGGGTTAGGTCCCCAGTCACTGACGCATGGAAAATACTGAATATATTAAAATTGATGATTTAAATAACACTTTCAACTCACTAATCTAGTTTTCTAAACTGATACTCGCTAATGATGACCTAATTGATTGACTGAGTTATGTGGCTCCAAGGTAGTCCTCATGCCTGATTTGTCCAAAGTCCTTGGAGGAAGGTGCAAGGTGGAACAGGTGAAATTCATAAACCATAAGAATCAAGGGTAAAGCTGAAAAGCTTCTCTTTTTGGATCAACAATCCACCTGAGGGAAGACAGACATTCCAGGGTCTCCAAGACTGATCACCTTAGGAAAAGGAAGTCACAACATCAAAGACCAGGCCTTTCCTGATGTTGACCAATCTTCTTGCCCCTGAAGAATGACTACTACTACGAAATGGTGTGCCACCATCTGGCTCATTGACTGCAGTGCCAACTCCTACAGTACAACAGTTCAGAAGACTGCAAGAGCTGAAAAGTTTGCAATTCCCCTTGTACTGTCAGTGACCAGGCCATGGTGGGGGGGCGGGCGGCTCGTGCCCAGTGGTTAGTGGAAATCAGGTCTAAAGCAGGAATTGGTAGTCGGGAATTAGAGTCAGAACAGGAGACAGAAGCCAGATGCCAGAACCAAGGATCAGAGTTGAAGTCAGAAGTCAAGAATTGGAGCCGAGGCTCAGGTCCAGGTTACCTGGAGTAAGGCAGGGGCAAGACTCGGTCCAAAGCAGGAACAGGGCAAGAGTAAGGCTGGGAACAAGCAAGCACAGGAGCTATCACAGCCAAAGGCAAATTATTTGAACAGTCACTGAATTGGTGCTGCAGCTGCTGGGCTTAAGAACCGATCTGTTGATTCTTCCAACCAATCAGGCAGTGGTGCCAATCAGAGAACCTACTTTAGGCCAGCTGCATTTATTAGGCTGCCCAGAGACTGGCTCTGCTGCAAGTCCTGATTCCATCACCCATCCAACAAACACTCGGGAACTCTCCTGCACCAGCATCAACTTCCCAGACACAGAGATCAGCTTCAGCAATGGAACCCTATAAATGACTATAAAGAAAAAAACCCCACAGATCTCCCCACTTACTCCACAGATCCAGCAGCCACCCCACATGCAGCAAGAAATCCGTTACCTACAGCCAGGTACTCAGATACCACAGAATTTACTCTGAAGAGAAAGTCCTGGAGAGACACCTAAATATACTTAAAACCACTTTCACTTAACAAGGACACTCCACCATAGAAGTAGATCACATCATGGAATGGGCTGCCCAAATATCCAGGAGAACCTGCTTCAATACAGGGGAGAAAAACCTATTGATCACACACCCTTAGCTGTCCCCTACCACCCCACACTAAAACCCATATGGGACATCATCAAACATTTACAACCCATACTTGATGGGGGCCACATCCTGAAAGAAATCTTTCCTAAGCCCCCCTCTTTTGGCTTTCAGACAACCACTGAAATCTGAATCATAGAAATATACAGCTAATCATTTATACGTGCAAGATGCAGTTAATACAGCAAAATAAAATGCAATAAACGATTATAGTAACTGGAAATGTAGCTGTACAGTTGACTATTATTGGAGGGTTAGTTCAATATCAAAACTAACATTATAGATCGCTGTACTCACCTTATCAGTCAGAAATCTCATTGACTTTACAATGAATAAGATAGTGCCTGTATTGCTAAGAGTGGCTATCTTATTTGACAGAGACTAATGTTATATGTGGCTTAGCTGTCAAACTGTAATTTATGTAATGTTAACCTGAGGTGTAATTAACACATTTTATTGACTCTAAGGACAGTGATTTACACTGTTATAAGGATTGATCTAGGCAAAGCTACTTTTGAATATTTCTGAATGATCATTATTTCCTTATGGAAAGATTCTGTAAATGTTGTATAAGCAAATCTAAGTGATCGAAACCCCTGTCTCTGGTTATATTATTTCTTGCTTTCATAAAGAAAAAATATTTTAAAAATAAATTTAAAAATTATTTTGGGTTTCTATAATCACATTTGTTGGGAGGAGGCTTTGCTCTGTAAAACACACAACTCCTGCTTTCTGGAAGAACTACCATTGTGTATTTAAGACTCAATCCCACAAGTATTCTAAACCTCAGTGGGAGCTGGATTGGGCCCTGTGTCAGTGAAGGTTTTGGTCCTGCAATGTGGTGTGCAAGGCTGGATCTCTGCACCCATTTGGACTCCCTCAGAAATCAAAAGGGCTCTGCATGGACACAGGGTGTGCCCCCCATCATCAATCATATTGGAAGATCAGGGCCTAAAGAAAATGCTCTCACTCAGATTATTTTAAGCAAAAAAATCTCTTAGAAATCATTTCATTTCACAGCTCCTACACTTAAGTTTTTAACCCCCATATTGTGTTTGAACTTTTACAAGCAAGTAAACAAACACAGAAAATAAATAATACCTGATAAAATAAAACAAATCTTCCTACCTTTTATAGTAAAAAGGCTTTCCAGCTATACATTATTTTTAAGATTCTGTTAAACAGTTTGGGCTTATCTATGCTCTCTAATTGTGGCTAAAACAATTAATTACTTTTAAAAGGACCTTCAAGGTCAAGAGTTTAAAATATTTGTATACCCAGAAGTACTCTTTATCCCACATAAATCCTTTACTTTTTTATCAGCATTGTAATATGCATTGAGAGGAGACTAAAACCTTTCATAATTTGAAGAAACTACATTTTGATTATACAAAATAATGGCCCAAATTCTGCTCTAAACTACACTAGTGTAATCCCAGTGACATAAATGTATTTTCACTGGGTAGTGGAGAAGAGGATTTGGCACATAATTTTAAACTAAACTTGACTGATCCTTCACCCTTAAATGCCTATCATTTTCAGTTTAGCTAAAATCTTTCTTTAATTGATGTGGAACAGAATGCAGCCTCTCAATGATGGATTATGATTTTAGTTTTTTGGGCTGACACCGTATGTGTTACTCCTCCCCCCTTCCTGGCATACTGTTCCCGCCAAGGACAAGAAGTAAAAATCTCTCTTCGTCAATGCTACTTATTATACCTGGTCTGAAGGGAGTAAGCAGGCAAATTTTTAAGAACACATTGAACATAGTGTCCTGGTGGTCAGGGAATCACGCAGTGGCTCATAAGAACAGCCATACTGGGTCAGACCAAAGGTCCATCTAGCCCATGTGACAAAGTTCCTCCTCTACCTTGGTGGGTCCTGCGCTTATTGGCAGACTTTGCTTGCCTCAGAGATCTTCCCCTCTGGTAGAACCCACAGTTCAGGTCAACTCCTCCTGTGTCTGATCAGGAGTTGGGAGGTTTGGGGGGAACCTGGGCCTGCCCTCTACTCTGGGTTCCAGCCCAGGGTCCTGTGAACTGCAGCTGTATAGAGTGCCTCCTGGAACAGCTACCTGACAGCTACAATTCCCTGGGCTACTTCCCCATGGGCTCCTCCCAAGACCTTCTTTATCCTCACCACAAGATCTTCCAGCAGTATGCCTTCTCCTCTCAGCTCCTAGTGCCTCTTCCTCCCAGCTCCTCGCACGCAACACCACAAACTGAAGTGAGCTCCTTTTTAAACCCAGGTGCCCTGATTAGCCTGCCTGTCTTAATTGATTCTAGCAGGTTCTTCTTAATTGGCTCCAGGTGTCCTAATTAGCCTGCCTGCCTTAAATTGGTTCCAGAAAGTTCCTGCTTGTTCTAGTGCAGCCCCTGCTCTGGTCGCTCAGGGAACAGAAAACTATTCATCCAATGGCCAGTATATTTGCCTTCGACAAGGCTTCTGTACCCCACTTGTCTGGGTCTGTCACACCCAGTATACTGTTTTCCGACAGTGGCCAGTTCCAGGTGAACCAGAGGGAATGAACAGAACAGGTAATCATCAAGTGATGCATCCCCTGTCACCCATTCCCAGCTTTTGGCAAACAGAGGCTAGGGACACCATCCCTGCGAATTCTGGCTAATAGCCATTGATGGACCTATTGTCCATGAACTTATCTAGTTCTTTTTTGAACCCTGTTATAGTCTTGGCCTTTACCACATCCTCTGGCAAAGAGTTCCACAGACTGACTGTGCATTGTGTGAAAAAATATTTCCTTTTGTTTGTTTTAAATCTGCTGCCTATTAATTTCATTTGGTGACCCCTAGTTCTTGTGTTATGAGGAGTAAATAACACTTCCTTATTTACTTTCACCATACCAGTCATGATTTTATAGCCCTCAATCTTATCCCCACTTAGTCATCTCTTTTTCAAGCTGAAAAGTCCCACTCTTATTAATCTCTCCTCATATGGAAGCCATTTCATACCCCTAATCATTTTTGTTGCCCTTTTCTGAACCTTTTCCAATTCCAATATATCTTTTTTGAGATGAGGCGACCACATCTGCACACAGTATTCAAGAGGTGGGGGTATCATGGATTTATATAGAGGCAATATATTTTCTGTTTTATTATCTATCGCTTTCTTAATGATGCCCAACATTCTGTTCACTTTTTTGACTACTGCTGCACACTGAGTGAATGTTTTCAGAGAACTATCCACAATGACTCCAAGATCTTTAACAGCTAATTTAGACACCATCATTTTATGTGTATAGTTGGGATTATATTTTCCAGTGTGCATTACTTTGCACCTATCACCATTGAATTTCATCTGCCATTTTGTTGCCCAGTCACCCAGTTTTGAGGTCCACAGTCAAATGAATGACTGAGTCAACCAAAATGAAAATGAAGCATCATTTTTCAGCTTCCTTTCTCTTGATACTTACCCTCATTCACTGTTGTCTTGTGTGTTGGCCCATATGACTCATGTGTTAATATATCACTGCTTCAGCTGTCTAGTGCTGAGAGGTGTTATTGCATTCCATTATGCTGCAAAATTTGTTGGACCTAGCATTGTAATTTCTGCCACATTTGCTGGAGTTTCTTGTAGTTTATGGACAACTTCTATTTCTTGACTAAAGTAATTCCTCAGGATGTCTAGGAATTTCTTGGTTGGTTATTCTGTTTCCTCTATTAGTCTGAAGCAGCTTATTGTAGTGGATGAAAGAAGGGACATGGGGGTAGAAACTCCTGTTATTCTGTCATGGATGTCCTGTGTGATTTTGAGAAAACCAATTAACTTCTGTAAAACATAGAAACTAATTTACCTACCTCAAATTGTGAGGACTAATTATATTTATACAACACCTTGAAAATATAGAGCTGACTATATGCTATTGTGATCACTCATGTATCGCTCTCTTGACCTCTGTTTCCTTTGCACTTCTGTCTTCTGCTTTTTTAAGTACAGAGGCTGTGTCCCACGCTCAGCCTGGAAGTGATAGAATGGGATTTTCTAGCTTGGTGTCTGCTTTATTGCCTACCAGGTATGAACTAAGCTATAAACCAAGGCCTGGTCTACACTAGGAGTTTATGTCGAATTTAGCAGTGTTAAATCGAATTAACCCTGCACCCGTCCACACAACGAAGCAATTTATTTCAACATAAAAGGGCTCTTTAAATCGATTTTTGTACTCCTCCCCGACAAGGGAAGTAGCGCTAAAATCGACATGGCCATGTCGGATTAGGGTTAGTGTGGATGGAATTCGATGCTAATAGCTCCGGGAGGTATCCCACAGTGCACCACTCTTGCCTCTCTGGACAGCAGTCCGAGCTCAGATGCTCTGCCCAGCCACACAGGAAAAGACCTGGGAACATTTGAATTCCATTTCCTGTTTGGCCAGTTTGAATTTCATTTCCTGTTTGGACATCGTGGCAAGCTCAGCAGCACTGGTAATGATGCAGAGCTCTCCAGCAGAGGTGACCATGCAATCCGGAACTGAAAGAAGGCTCCAGCATGGACTGATCGGGAAGTGTTCGATCTGATAGCTGGATGGGGAGATGAATCCGTGCTATCAGAGCTATGATCGAAAAGACTGAATGTGAAAATTTACGAAAAAATCTCCAAGGCCATGATGGACAGAGGATACAGCAGGGATGCAATGCAGTGCCACGTGAAAATTATGGAGCTGAGACAAGCGTACCAGAAGACCAAAGAGTCCAATGGACGCTCCGGGTCTCAGCCCCAGACATGCCATTTCTACGCCGCGCTGCATGCTATCTTAGGGGGGGCCGCCACCACTACCCCACCCCTGTCCATGGACTCAGAGGATGGGGTATTCTCATCGGTCGCTTCCTCTGAGGTTTTCGCGGACGGGGAAGATGATGGAGATGAGGAGGACGAGGTAGTCGACAGTGCTTTGAACGCCGATTTCCCTGAAAGCCAGGATCTCTTCATTACCCTGACAGAGATCCCCTACCAACCCTCCCAAGGCAGTATCCTGGACCGTGAATCAGGAGAAGGAACAGTAGGTGAGTGTATCTTTTGAATAGAATAGACATGATATTAAAGCACTGGGTTTTTAATGAGTACTTTGACCTGAGGACTTTGGATGCATTCGTGGCCAGTGCAGCTACTGGAAAAGTCTGTTAACATGTGTGGAGATAGAGCAGAAATCCTCCTGGGACATCTCCATGAAGCTCTCCTGGAGGTATTGTGAAAGCCTTTGCAGAAGGTTTCTGGGGAGAGTGGCCTTATTGCGTCCTCCATGGTAGGAGACTTTACCGTGCCAGGCCAGTAGCAGGTACTCCGGTATCATTGTCTGACAAAGCATGGCGGCATATGGCCCCGGTGTTTGCTGGCATTCACGCAACATCCGTTCTTTCTCTGTCTGCGTAATCCTCATCAGAGTGATATTAGTCATGGTGACCTGGTTGGAATTAGGTGAATTTTATTACGGGGACTGTTTGCCTGTGCCTTTTAAAAAATCCACCCAGCAGTTTCCAGCCACGCGGTGGGTGCGGGGAGGCAGACCGTTCATGCTGGGTGGTTCGCGGTCAGCTATCAGGGATCTTCCCCGAGACCAGCCACGCGGTGGGGGTGGGGAGGCGGACCGTTCATGCTGAGCGGTTCGCGGTCAGCTAGCAGGGATCTTCCCAAGACCAGCCACGCGGTGGGGGCGGGGAGGCGGACCGTTCATGCTGAGCGGTTCGCGGTCAGCTTGCAGGGATCTTCCCTGAGACCAGCCAAGCGGTGGGTGCGGGGAGGGGGACAGTTCATGCTGAGCGGTTCGTGGTCACCTAGCAGGGATCTTCCCCGAGACCAGCCACGCGGTGGGGGCGGGGAGGCGCACCGTTCATGCTGAGTGGTTCGCGGTCACCTAGCAGGGATCTTCCCCTAGAACAGCCATGCGGTGGGGTGAAGGCTACAGCTGCCATCCTAGAGAATGGGATGGCTGGGGTTACTGTGGTTTCTGCCGCTGCACGTTAACCCGCACAGCGCAGCAGTAACTGGCCAACTCTAGGAGCTCTGCTGGGAACAGGAAAGGAGGGTGCTGCTGTTAAGTAAGCTTTCAGCAGCCAAAAGTCTACGGCTTACCATGGCTGCCTGCTAGCCGAATTCCGTTGCCCGGACCCGCTTGTGTGATCTGCACACCAAAACCCCAGGCACTCAATATAAAGATTCAAAATGCGACCTTGTTCACCGCGAAAGACTATATTCATTGTTCTGAAAAATGTATCTTTTTAAAGAATTCACTCCCTTTTTTTCATCCCACAGCTGCAACGGTCTCTAGGCTTCCCCCGGCATCTCCCTCCCAAAGGCTGTCACAGATAAGGCGGCGAAAGAAACGCACACGGGACGACATGTTCTCTGAGCTAATGCAGTGCTCCCGCACTGAGGTAGCCTAGCAGAATGAGTGGAGGGACACAATTTCCCAGTACAAGCGAGTGGCCAGCAAACGGGAGGACAGGCGGGATGCTCGAGATGAGAGGTGGTGGATGGAAGACCAGCGGGTGACTGAGGCGATGCTTGGGCTACTGCGGGAGCAAACTGACATGCTCCGGCGTCTGGTGGATGTTCTGCAGGAACGGAAGCAGGATGACAGAGCGCCGCTGCAGCACATCTATAACTGCCCTCCCCCGCCCCCAAGTCCCATAGCCCCCTCACCCAGAGTCCCAAAAACGAGGGGTGGCAGGCTCTGTGCAAACAACCAGTCCATCCCGGCGGACTGCTCAAGTAGCAGAAGGCTGTCATTCCCCAAGTTTTGAAGCATCCTTTCCCTCCCTCCACCCGCACCCCACCCTAGCCTCCGTCCCAGTTCCCTCCCTTTACTGAAAAATCTTGAATAAAAAATACTTTTTTGTTGAACAATGTTGCCTTTATTTTCTTTTCAAAGGAAGGTGTTTTTGAAGGGGGGGAAGGGAGTTGGTAATTGGAGAGGATAGGCAATATAAACAGAGTAAACAAACGGGGGCAGGTTCACCTCAAGGTTGAACAAATGTAAGAGTCTCTAGTTACCCTGGTCAGTCTGGAAGCTAGTTTTCAAAGCTTCCCTGATGAGCAGCACGTCCTGCTGTGCTCTTCTAATTGCCCTGGTGTCTGGCTGCGTGTAATCAGTGGCCAGGCAATTTGCCTCAACCTCCCACCTTGCCATAAACATCTCCCCCTTACTCTCTCAGAGATTGTGGAGCACACAGCAAGCTGCAATAACAATGGGTATATTGGTTTCGCTGAGATTTGAGCGAGTCAGTAAGCTTCTCCAGCGCCCTTTCAAACGTCCAAAAGCACACTCCACCACCATTCTGCACTTGCTCAGCCTGTAGTTGAAGAGCTCCTTATCACTGTCCAGGGCGCCTGTGTACGGCTTCATGAGCCAGGGCATTAGTGGGTAGGCTGGGTCCCCAAGGATCACTATAGGCATCTCCACATCCCCAACAGTTATTTTCTGTTCCGGAAAGTAAATACCTTCCTGCAGCCGTCTAAACAGACCAGAGTTCCTGAGAACGCGAGCGTCATGAACCTTTCCCGGCCATCCGACGCTGATGTTGGTGAAACGTCCCTTATGATCCACCAGTGCTTGCAGCACCATTGAAAAGTAGCCCTTTCGGTTAATGTACTGGCTGGCCTGGTGGTCCGGTCCCAGGATAGGGATGTGCGTTCCGTCTATAGCCCCACCACAGTTTGGGAATCCCATCGCAGCGAAGCCATCTATTATCGCCTGCACATTTCCCAGGGTCACTACCTTTGAGAGCAGTAGCTCAACGATTGCGTTGGCTACTTGCATCACAGCAACCCCCACGGTAGATTTCATAGAATCATAGAATATCAGGGTTGGAAGGGACCTTAGGAGATCATCTAGTCCAACCCCCTGCTCAAAGCAGGATCAATCCCCAATTTTTGCCCACTCCAAAGTGATTCACGACTGACTGGTAGCTGTCAAGCGTTGCAAGCTTCCAGAGAGCTATGGCCACTCGCTTCTGGACTGTCAGGGCTGCTCTCATCCTGGTGTCCTGGCGCTTCAGGGCAGGGGACAGCAAGTCACAAAGTTCCAGGAAAGTGCCCTTACGCATTCGAAAGTTTCGCAGCCACTGGGATTCATCCCAGACCTGCAGCACTATGTGGTCCCACCAGTCTGTGCTTGTTTCCCAGGCCCAGAATCGACGTTCCACTGTATCAACATGACCCACTGCCACCAGGATGTCCAATTTGCGGGGTCCCATGCTTTGAGAGAGGTCTGTGTCCCTGTCATCATCACTGTCGTCACCGCGCTGCCGTAGCCTCCTTGCCTGATTGCTCAACATCTGCCTCTGCATAAAGTGCACGATAAGGCGTGAGGTGTTGACAACGGCCATAACTGCTGCGATGATCTCACTGGGCTCCATGCTCGTGGCGCTATGGTGTCCGCACTGTCAATCAAGGGAAAAGGGCGCAAAATGATTGTCTGCCACCGCTTTCACGGAGGGAGGGGTGGAGTGAGGGTTGAATGATGACAGTTACCCAAAACCACCCGCAACACATTTCTTGCCCCATCAGGCATTGGGGGCTCAACCCAGAATTCAAATGGGCAGCGGGGACTGCAGGAACTGTGGGATTGCTACCCACAGTGCACTGCTTGGAATGTCGATGCTTGCCCAGTTACTGTGGACTCACAATGCCAAATTAATGTGCTTAGTGTGGACACACATGTTCGACTTTGTAATATCGGTTTCAAAAAATCGGTTTAAGTAATATCGAACTACTATCGTAGCGTAGACATACCCCAAGGCTGGTCAACATTTTTCTATTGCAATTGTTTGTCAAACAAAGAAAAAATGGTTCTAACAAAATCTTTTTTGAAGTGTCTGCTTTCAATGGAAAATTTCAATATTTAATTGGAAAACAATATCCAAAAATCAAAATATTTTACTCTGAAATAAAAAAAATGTTGGATTGAAAATATTTGACAAAATAGGATTCTTCCATAGAAAATTTTGACAAATGATTATTTCCCCACTTTTATCCATATGTGCTGGAATTAGATATGCTGCTGCACCCGCTGGCTTGAAGTGGTTTCCATTATATAAAGGGTTTACAGTTTGATCCAATGGCTCTTAGCACTCCCACTATAAAAATTGTTCCAGCACCCCTGATTTTGTCTAAACTTTTTGCTGGTTCACCTCCTCACCTTTTTTTATCAGCTCTGACATAAAACCAAACCATTTAATGTGCCAATTTTTCAGTTTCACATTAGATTTTAGTGCTAGATTTCTCCCCGTCACAACACTACATTTTTCACTTGTGCTGCCTTATGCACCCTTGGGTATCTAATATCAGTCAGTCCCAGACAAATACTTTCTTGAAGTCTACTTGTAATTGTATACATTGCTTTTAAAACTGTTGCCAAGGTCCTGCAATTCTGTCACTTTTCCCTAATTCCAGATTAACTGGCCTCTGCAGCTTTTATTTAATCTTGTTTATGTTTATTATTTAATAATAGCAATGAGCCTGATTCTCTTTCAGATAGGGTCTGATCCAGTGCCCATTGATATAAATGGAAGGGCTTCCACTGATTTAGCTGGGCTTTGGATCAGACTCCTACAGTGGTTTAACCTCACTGAGAGTACTTTGGATTTATGCCAGTTTAAGTGAGAGGAGGATCAGGCTCAATGCTATGCCAGTCCATTCAGCCTAACATTCATACCCTACTCAAATATCTCTGCAAGCAGTTTTTCTACTGTCGCTCAGCACTGAGCATCTACTAATATGAAACAACCTAAGTCTACCTTGTCATCTCTATATAATGGCATTGATATTATTAGTGTGCATATTATTTTCCCTTCTTGCAAAATGGCACTTCCCCCCCCCCTTTTTCTTTTAAGGAGAAAGCACTTATACCTATTCTATTCTGAAATAAACATCTCACATTTCTGTAAACTTCTTCCCCATGCTGCTGACAGGTCAGCTCAGGCTGGCAGGCAAATTTCCTCCTCACACTGACTGCACAGATGCAAATATCAGTCACAGGCTGAATTCTGAAGCTCATCCCATTGTTCCCTTTGCCCTAGCCCAGCTCTGCCACTGTCCTGTTTTGTCAGAGGCCAACTGTGTTATTCTCCATGACAGGAGATACTGCTGAGACCTTCCCTCTACCTTGAACTCCTCATGACGCCTGTACCACAGTGCCTGAACTGCTGCTGTTCTCTTGCAGGCTGATTTTCTTTAGTGTTTATACAACAAAAATAAGAGAGCTAAATCCATAGTATACAGTCAAGATTTTCATAGACAGTGATGTTTCCTTTGTGGAAGTTCCTTTGTATGCCTTATTTATTATTAAGTAACACTCTCTAGAGGCAGAAAATAGTTTCTTAGCCACTGTGTGTCCTATTCCTTTGGTTGTACTTTGTCAACTGCTAGTACATTTTCACAGCTAGAGTGGTAGTCATCTAAACTGAGGATTACCACATCTTTGTAATACCCAAGCCTCACTGATTTATTTTCTCTAAATGAGGTTGTATAATAGGCAAAAGTAACATATTGAATATTTTTACTTTGGGATAGAAAATAATTTTCATGCTATCAGCCCAGGCCAGCTTGACTCTTCTTAATCCTTTGTGTGCCTCAGGGTATACATAAAAGGCAGGCCAGTTTTAGCTATCATTCAATACATTTTAAAAAAAAAAGCCAGATATCATGTTGTGTCCTAGAATATCTCAATTTAGTCTTGATAAAAGTCTCTTTATTATAAACTTGGCTATCCACAAGATGCATTTGAAATAGCCCTGGTAGTTACACATTTTTCCTGTGCTGGGTGTTAACATTAAATTAGATTTATATATTAAAAACATTGTATTGAGTGTATTGATTAATTTAAGTGATTATTTTTGAAGGAAAAAATTAACCCAGCTGATTCATACAAAGAGACCCAGACTTTCAACATTTTTCCTTATCTTTCTACATTTTCACTGTCCTCATGGTCTGCCTCATGCTTCACTTCTTCCCGAGACAGTGATTCACTAATCCACCTTTTCACCTGATTTTATTAAATGTTTTTCACCATAAATGAAGACATTTTGTAACTCAAAAGTCAGGTTTTCTTCTTCATTTCTTTTGAATGGACTGGTTATGCAGAATGACCTGCAGGGCCGGTGCAAGGAATTTTTGCGGCCTAGGCGAAACTTCCTCGCACCAGCCCTGTGCCCCCCACAGCTAACGCCGCCCCTGCCCCCCCTGGTGGCAGGCAGCTCCCTCCCCCCCCCCCCCCGGTCGCGCAGCCCCTCGGCCATGGTGGCCAGCCGCCCGGCCGCAGCAGCTAACCCCCCCGCCCACGGCAGCTCCCCACCTCCCCGCAGGAGCAGCTCACCTCCGCCGGCGCCAGCAGCTCCTCTGAAGCTGCGTTCTCGGCGGCGTTTCGGCGGCCGCTTTTATTGCCGCCGAATCGCCGCCGGGAGTCACCGCCACTGAAATGCCGCTGAGGGCGGCGAAATGCTGCCCCCCCCAAATCCTGGTGCCCTAGGCGACCATCTAGGGTTGCCTAGTGGAAGCACTGGCCCTGACGACCTTTTGAAAGATTATAAAACTAATGATGAAACAGTGATGAAATATTTCAGAATTCTCCAAGGATTGGATTTTCAAAAGAGCTCGGTGTTGGCCTATCTCCCTTCTAATTGAAGTTGATGGGAATTTAACTATTGACTTCAGAGGGATCAGAGTTAGACCAACGCTGAGTACTTCAGAAAACACTACCTTGAAACTATCACATGTGGATAACAAGTTAGATTGCTGTGATTACTAATTTATGAAAATTCACCTACCTCTGCCATTATCTTCCCATTTCCCTTCTCTCATTTTATTGTTGAGTCACCTTATGCCTATTGTCTGAATCCTGAATTGTGAGTTGTCTGGGAAAGAGACTATCTTTGTATTATTTTCTGGGCCTAGTACAATGGTAGTAAAATGGTATTTTTACAGTAGTAAAAATAAATAATAATATGAAGTTATTCTAAAGTTCTCGTATTTGTTGCTCAAATTTAAACTAGCTATAGGGGTAATTTCTGGAGCAGCCTATGAGAAATTAAGCAAACGATTACTCTTTGATTATGGAAGACCAGACTATGCCTGAAGATTGACATGGTGCTTCCACAACTGCAGTCCACACACACTAACAGGCAGTTATATTTTTAACTGTAGGCAAATTTCTATCCAAATGATTTAGTGGAGATACCAGAGCCAATTTTTCCTCTCAGCTACAGTGCTGCAGTCCCACTGAGATGCATGCTGTAGCTCATTAGAATCCTGCCATATTGCTGGGGAATGAACTAGCTGGTATTCCAGTGGGGCCTCATCCAGCCCAAAATATTCTATAGTAGCGGGAGTGGAGTAAGTGATCTTACAGCTTACATAAAACCGTGCCAATTCATATACAATACTTATTTTCATTTGTTTTTGGTTTCAGTATTAAAGTTGCAGATAAGTAGACTTGTGGAAAATAGATTCCACCCAAAAAGACATTTCGTTAATTGGAAGGAAATGAAAACAGGTAGCAGCAGTGGTGGTACAGCAGGGAGATGCCCATCTAACTGTAGAGAGTGACCCATGTATACTTGGTAATCAACATTCATATGCTTGACAGAAAGGAAGTTCTAGAAGTAAAAACTGTGCTGTGCTGGCGATGCTGTCAGTCTCTCTAGTGGGGCCAGATGTCCTGTTAGCATGTCATTTGGGCAGCCAGCAGTCTAATTTTAAACCTCCCTTCCCTGGTACCATTGCTTCAAAGATATTTTCCTCATCAGTCAAATTGGTTCATATTCACCTACCCAGGAAGATTACTCCTAAATGAATTTGAAGTGGTGAGGATTTAGGAAGTAGCCACAGTTCGTGGCATCTTCCATCAGTTATTCAGACATACTAATCTGAAACTTTATTTGACTTTATTCTGCTTTTTCCAAGCAATTGATTAATGGGACACTGTCAAAGTTGTTGGGCCTGGAACTTTTTTTTACTTTGACAATTGTCACACTCATGTGGCTTTAGTTTATATATTTATGAGAAAAATCAAACACCCTGCTTTACATGTGACTGAGTCAGGCTGATTTGTGTCTGTATATCCATTGCCAAGGCAGAGTTTAGGATATGGTGAGAGTGGCACTGACTAGAAAAGGGACAAAAGTCTGGCAAGTGTTTAGAAAACATCAGCACCAGACAGAGCTCAATTTCTTTTTTGAACAAAGGAGTATGGCTAAGTATTTATTGTGGACATTCTCTACTGCTAAAAGTGCTTGAGTGACTTCAGTGGCTTTGCACCAGAATAATAAATAGATAAATTTGGCTCATTTTTCTGAGGGCATCCAGCCTTATTTAGTAGATCCTTGCAAGCTGGACTCAAACATCAACCTTCTGGCTTGTATTAGCACAGCTATTATGTCAACACTTCCCCTGTGGTCAAAGGGAATAATAAAACTGCCAAGCATAAGAATAACCAAAACAGAATAGATCTCATGAGCCTGTTACATTCTGGTTACGGTGCAACCCAGACCAGTGAGGAGTTGTCACTGCCTGCCCTGTAACCGTAGCTGCCTCTCAGTGCTTTGCTCCTGTAGCTCCCAATCTGGGCCACTCACAACCCGCCTATCAGCAAGTATAAGGAATGAAAATAGTTACATGTAAAACAAAACAAAAACACTTTTCTAAAAGTCTTAAATTTAATCTAGCAAGATACAGGCTTTATTCAAGATGGTTTCTGACACCAGTTCTCCTTCTTCCCAATCATGGCTGACTTTCCCTCCATTAGGACCTTCCACAAAAATACAAGGTGCTGGCTTCCTTGTTTTCCTAGGTGAAAGATCTTTGCCTAAGTAGGTTTCTCACCTATATTCAGTTCCAGAGACTTCAGCTCTCCCTTGGTTGAAGGATACAAATTTCTCAGCTTGCTCTGGCCTCTTGTGTCTGTCTAGTGATGGATGACAAAGATGGCTTCTGTTTTTCCTTATATCTTCCAAAATTCAATGAACTTGTTTCAAGAGGCAGGATTACCTCAGGCTATTCTTCCCTTCCTGTGGGCTTCCCATCCCCCTGTATGATTTCTATGTAAATTAGGCTTCTATTGTTTATCATTTCATCATGCTTAATTTAGGAGACAGGTAGATAGCTGTGACATTCCCTCCTGTCTGGACAATCTGTACAGCCTAATATCAATGAGTATCTACAATGCCTAGGTATCAGTAGTTTGCTGTCAAACTGGGAGACATATCTAGTGGGTTCTTGCAGGGGTTAGTCCGAGGTCCAGTACTATTACATATTTTCATTAATGACTTGGATAGTGGAATGGAGAGTGTGCTTATAAAATTGTTAGCTGACACCAAGTTGGGAGGATTTGCAAGTACTTTGGAGGACAGGATTAGAATTCAAAATGACTTTGACAAATTGGAAAGTTGGTATAAATTCAACAAGATGAAATTCAATAAAGACACTACTATACTTAGGAAGGAAAAATCAAATGCATAACCACAAAATTGGGAATAACTGGCTAGGTGGTGGTGCTGCTGAAAAGGATCTGGGGTTATAGTGACTAATTCAGTTTGTGATCCAACATTGCAATGCAACTGTGAAAAAGGCTAATATTCTGGGATATATTAACAGGAGTGTTGTGTGTAAGACACGAGGTAATTGTCCTGCTCTCCTGAGCACCGGGGGGAGGCCTCTGCTGAATTACTGTGTCCATTTCTGGGCGCCACATTTTAGGAAAAATGTGGACAAATTGGAGAGAGTTTAGAGGAGAGCAACAAAAAATGGTAAACATTTAGAAAACCTGACCTATGAGGAAAGGTTAAAAAAATTGGGCTGAGAGGGGCCTAATAAAAGTCTTCAGATATAATAAGGCTGCTGTAGAGAGGACTGTGATCAACTGTTCTGTATGCCCCCTGAAGGTAGGACAAGAAGTAATTGGCTCAATCTGCAGCAAGGCAGATTTAGGTTAGATATTAGGAAACACTTTCTAACTATAAGGGAAGTTAAGATCTGGAATAGAGAGGTTGTGGAATCTCCATCATTAGAGGATTTTAAAAACAGGTTGGAGAACCACCTGTCAGGGGTGGCCTTGGTTTACTTGGACTTGCCACTGTGCAGGGAGTTGGAGTTGGTGAGCTTGAGGTGCTTCCCAGCCCTACATTTCTCTGATTCTGTGAAAGGCAGTGTGGTAGTCAAACAGCCCTCATGCATTTGAGACATCTAAGGCCAATGTACACATTTACAGCCTATTGACTGGGGCAGCTCCATGCCTTCCCAAACATAGGGAACAATCCAATCTTAATGTGATTTAGTAGCTATTTTCCTGTTTTTTTTAATCTCATAACATAAAAATACAAGGGAAAGTGAATTCAAAACTAATAACGAAGTGGGACAACATTAAATCTGAGGCATCAAAACTTAGAAATCAAACAGTTCCAAAACATAAATTTGGCCACATTGCACATATGTAGTTTTTCTACATGAATGTTACCTCATTAGTGCCTTCAAATATCTAGGATATTTGAAACTTGGTTGAGTTTTTATTGTGTCAGAAACCTTCCAGTGTCAATGGGGGTTCTATCCTTGACTTAAATTAGACTGGGATCTGGACTCTTAACATTTTGGAATGGTGATATCTCTGGGTGTTTTATTTCCCAATTTTCATGGTACACTATTGTTTTTGCATTCACTTATCTTAAAAGAACTGAGCGCATTAAACAGTTGGGAAGCTATGATTATAAGAAAAACCTCAGAGGATTAAGAAAGAAATGTGCAGAAACTAGAGTTGGTATTTTATTATTAATATTTGATCAATCTCAGAATTAATACAGAGTACCAGCAGGGAGTTTTTATAAAAATACTAAGTTTGTGTTTAGCAGGAGGCTCCGTATGGGTAAGAAGCTGGTGTCTCTAAATATCACAAATGCCTAAGATGAGGAAACATGTCCTAACAGTGGGAAATAACCATTGGGTCCAAACAGAATCCTGGGAAGGGCTAAATGACTACTGAAAATGCTGTTTCTGACCTAGATAATGCCTCTTGTGAATTCAAAAGGATATGGGAAACCCAAGAGCACAGCAGTTTAAACAAGCTGCCTATCATCATCTCTAACCACTGTGCTTACCTGATCTCATCTCTTTTGTATATCTCCACTAACTCCCTGTGACATTCCAAAAAGCCAAAATTAAAAACAAACCCTAAAACCAGGGAGACAAATACAAATCGTAGACATAGCGCACACTCCTAGTAATAACTTTGCAGGACTCCTTATCTCTTGCTTTACTGATTTAGAGAATAAATGTTTTTCCAAATTGAAAAGTTCAAAAGGGATACTTAATGAGGGGAACAATAGCTCAATTAGTTCTGACAGGTGGAAATGACTGCCTAATATAAATACATGAAACCCTGTTTCAGCTGGACTACAAAAATGGCACAGGACATTATTCTCTGAATTGATTTTATTTAAAATGCTGCCTGAAGCAATTATTCAATGAGCTGTTTTCTGCTGAAGGTCTTTACCTCCCACCATCTCCACCAGATAGAACAGCAAAGAATATTAATCCTTCTACTGAAGAATGCTATCATATTCTTCTTCTCTTTTGGACTAACAAGGATTTGCATCTCTCTAAATCTATATAGTGTAAAAAAATGCCAATATTTTCCGAGTGTAATTTAGGGTTAGCATTTTTTAAAAATCTGTGGATCCATTACTTAGGGAAAGGAACAAAGGATTACTAATGCACTCATTGTTTTCCTGAGATAGTAAGGGAAATTGCAAGAGCAGAATAAACTGAGCACTCAACAGGATAAGCCTTTTCTTGAAAACAAATTTCAGCATTATCACTGCATGTTGGAAAACCTTGCTTTACTGAGTGTGGTATTTCGGAAAGTAATTTTACAAAACAAATATCATTTCTATTTATCAATTCTGGGGGCTTGCACCATCCAAATGCATAGGTATGCTAGGTCTCTCCTTTGGCCCATACCAGGTTATACACAAACTACTGCGGAGTGTTGGAGATGAAAGTAAAAGTGTTAGTCATTTGTGAAACAAAGGCTCATTAAAGAACTCATTTACAGAAATGGGCATCTCTAGTCTATTATGTACAATTTGCTGCCAGACAATCAAGGACTCTCTTAGAAAAGAAGGCAAGTCACATTGATTTTATGAAAGTTTGTCATTAGTTCTTTAGTACAATTAGGCAAACCAGAAAGGCTACCCTACCTAAGATAAAAGACATGAAAAATATCCATTCTTTCTTCTGTTTCATACCTTGATTTGTTTCTAACTGGAAATGGCTGGACAAAATGTCATGGCATCCACATGGGACCAGTTGTCCTTGTTCTTAGCCAATACTGGTCTCCTTGCCTCCAAAAATGAGCCTTCCTTACCTTTGATATATCTAGCTAGGTTTATAGTTGCCACTCTTTATATTATCAGCAAGAAGTATTTAAATGAATACAAACCCCATTTCGTTTTTTTAAATCTTTGCTTTTGAATCTGGTTCATTTCTCATACTATATTAATTCCTCCTTTAAGACATGAAAGTGACTTTGGACACTCAGGTCGAAACAACATACAACAAGTAAACCAATTATTAAGGACCTAGTGTGCTTAACAGGACTAAAAATCGGTATAAAATATTTTAGAAAATGGCAAAAGGTCTAGTTGTGTATGCTTCTGAGTTCTAATATGGAGTATCTAGTCAGAAATGGTCTGATAGTATTTATGATACTAGTTGTCAGTTAACAATAACCACACAACCGTATTACTTTCCTATCCTTTTTACAGGACAAAAGGAACAGGATCACAAAGGTTAGTTGGTTTGATTTTTGGAATGAACAGTATCTAGACTGAATACCTTATGACAATTGCTTTAGTCAGGAGATTAGGGGGCAATAGCTTCAGTAAGGACTGACCCTAAAAAAGAAACCAGAAGAAGCCATTAAATATAAACAAAAAATAACTTCTGTTATATTTGAGAGATTTATTTCATGTTAGTAATCCATGGCAGAGGAGATGAAAGGTACTAGGATTTCTCTCTCTCTCTCTCGCTCTCTCGCTCTCTCACACACACTAACTCACACACACACACACACACACACACACACACACAATTTGCAGTGAGAAGGCTTTTCTGGTACAGAAGATGAAATTTATGGACTTAATCTGAATCTTTTATCTCTGGCTTTACTTTATTTGTTCATAACACTAAATAGCCAATCAAATAAATGCTGAAGGAGAAGGCTCATGGGAAGCGGGTGGAGGTGGGGTAGGGAAAGGAGGGATGTGGGGAGATCAGGAGCTATTAGAGGATCATAAGACTGAGGGGAACATAGTGAAGCATCACATATTAGCACGTGTGACCTGAATAAGTACATAGCAAATATATGTAATACTTGAAAAGGTTCAGAATCTGATATGTTAACAGAAATATCTAAAGTTTTAAACAACTGAATATATAAATTAATCTTATAGATCAAACCTGTTTTAGGTCAGAATTAAAAGTGAGTATGATAATCTCATCATAGCCACCAATAGGTGTTTCATTGGCACCACAAAAATCATTATACAGTTGAACACCATTGACATGGTCTGCTATAGAGTTGTCCAAGTCTATAATAAATGGGAGTTCTGCATGTCAGGACTAAGTGTTGGTAATAAAGCTGTCTCTTCATGAGTGAAACCCTTCTATAAATAGTAGGTTTATCAATAGACCTGATTGAAAATTTGACAAACGAATATTTTATTGAAAAAAAAATCCCATTTTCAACCAGTTCTATCATTACCCTTCCAACATGCCCTCAACATTTCCTGAAATAATTAATAGCAGAGTGAGGGTGGTTTAATCTTCATGTCATACTGACTCTTTGCCTTTACTTAGCTCTTTTACCTTGACCCAATTTTGTCCCACCTCAGCTCTCTTTGATCTTTTACTCTGTCTCTCACCTTCAATCATTCCCTCATCTTCAGTCCTTTCTCTCAGCATTCAAGTACACACATGCTCATGATCCCAGAGACCCTCACTTGAACCTGTTTGACTTGCATACTACTATATTAATCCCTCCTTTTATTTACCTCCTAGCTCCTTGAGCAGACCATCTGTTCCTGATTTCTTAAATTCCTGTCCTCTTGTTTTTTCCTCAGTCCACTTCAATCTAGCTTCCTCTTTCTCTGTTCTACTAAAACAATGATAATGCATTTGGCCACTTTTAACTTTACCATTTTTTTGCCTCTAGGTCTCTGGAGCATAGCTTGAGCATTTGAGCTTCCACGGAAGAACATGATTAGACACTAATATCTCATTTACAGTTGCTTCCACATTATGAAGACTAGCAGATGTCATGTCCACTTTCATTTGAGACATTTATTACACTTACTCTTTCACTATTTTTCAGTATCTTCCTTGTGAGGTATTGAGTGGTTAACTTAACAAAGAAAGATCACCATTATGTCTACCAGAACCCAATTCTGGCATCCAATATGCTGAAGTCAACTTATTTACTCATTAGATCCTTAAACAGAAGCATCTTGTAATGGTTTCCCTCAATTACCT
Organism: Macrochelys suwanniensis; assembly: GCA_033296515.1. Taxonomy (NCBI): domain Eukaryota; kingdom Metazoa; phylum Chordata; order Testudines; family Chelydridae; genus Macrochelys; species Macrochelys suwanniensis. The sequence goes on from CM065779.1 coordinate 85,272,856, forward strand.
TGTTAAACACTTATAGATCTCGGCACAGTCTCTGCCCTGTTTCTTCCATGGACATTATCCATTTCTTGGATCATTCACTTTTAATCATGCTCTAGTCTTCCAATCTGAAAGTCACTTTAGCCAATTGGTCTAAAGTGTAACTAGGATTTTCCATGGATCGTGAACTATACGCTTATAGTAGTATCCAATTTAACTCTTGTATTCCCCAGGAAGCCACCCTAATTTATGAAATACATCTCTATATTTTTTCCAATAGGCCATGCACTTTAGTGTGTATTAGAGGCACTAGAACTGGGATATCTCTGATTGTCATTACTAGTTTAATCAATTTAAGATCCAGGCATACTCTGAGACCAAGCACTATTAGTACTCTGCTTATAGGATAAAACTTGTAGACCTTTGAATTCGCTTTGTGCTTGCACTTTGAAGTGCAAGTACCTTGCACATCCAAACTATCACCTCCAAACCCAAATAATTATTAGTTGGTGCCTGTACAAGTTTATGAGAGCATTAACTGTTTGTACAGTTTTGAGGTTATTGCATTTGACTTGTATGTCTTTATGTAATTTAAATTTAACCTGCTGCCATTACTCTCCAGTGATAACTTGTGTGAACACACGGTTGGGTTGGGCTGTAGTAGCTGCTGCTGCTATTCCTGATTTATCCTCTTTCCCTGTTTATGGCATATCTAGCTTTTTGCTGGATACTTACCTATATCGATTTTCCCCATATTTGCCCCAGACTCTACTTTTCATGCCTACCATTTAGGTTTATAGCCTACCTGCATGCTTCAAATTGTGTGATTGTGTTTCCCTGAAAGAACTGTGAAGCTCTGCAACTCTGTGTTCTCTGTTCTCTTTGGGCAGTTTTTAGGTGAACTTGTGATGGTCCATGTGTTCAAGCAATGTCTACTGCTTTCTTAGGGTATGTCTAGATGTGATAAATCGACCCCCGAACGCTCTCCTGTCGACTCCTGTACTCCACAGCCACAAGAGGCGCAGGCGGAGTCAATGGGGGAGAGGCAGCAGTCGACTCACCACAGTGAAGATGCTGCAGTAAGTGGATCTAAGTACGTCGACTTCAGCTACGTGAATAACGTAGCTGAAGTCGAATATCTTAGATCGATTTCAAAGGTACTTACCGCTGGTCCACACCGCAGCAGGCAGGCTCCCCCGTCGACTCCGCTTACTCCTCGCGCGGAGCTGGAGTTCCGGAGTCGACGGGGAGCGGCTGTGGGATCGATTTATCGCGTCTAGATGAGACGCGATAAATCAATCCCAGAACATCGATCGCTACCCGCCGAATTGGGCGGGTAGTGTGGATGTAGCCTATGATTGATTGCCCCCCCCCCAAAGTGTAGACCAGGCCTTACTTGAGTTACCAGATTTTCATGGACTTTGGAAGAGTTTGTTCCCAATGCTATCTTCCCCAAATCATTTAAACCATATTGGCAAATTCAGTCTCCAGCCAGCAACTTTAACTTGGGCACAAACTGTTTTATGGGTCCTGTTAGACCTTCTACTTTGTTGTAAAATGTATAGCAGTAAACAGTGGGTTACCTTTTAAAATAACACATTCAAATCTCTTATAATACATCCCAGCTCTGTCTCTTGAGCTGTCATTTCTACTCCAGTATTATAAACATTTATATTGTAAGTATTTATAATCCAACCAGGAATTAGCAGGTACCAGCATTTTTCTTTTTATCTTTGGATTTTAGGGCATCCTTGAAAATTAGCTTGAAATTCTTCCTCTCCTCAGAAGGTTTATCCTTTTCCAATTCATAATAGGCTGCTGGATTCCAGCAAACTCCATAAACCTGGCCAATCATTTTTTCCCCCTTAGGCTGCTTTGTAATGGCTTTGTTTGCTTGTCTGAGTTCAATCTACTGGCAATTTTGCCATGAAGAAATGACCAAGTCAGAGACTGAGGTAAGGACAGATATTTTACAGACGATGTGCTCAGATTCTAATAAGAACCACATTACAAGTGGCAATAGCACTTTTAGAATATCTAACAATGGATACAATCAGTTAACCAGATCTAGAAAGGCTATCTTTGCTATCTGGTAATCCCCAATACCATTACATAAGGGAGTTTGCACTGGTGTCACTTATCTCCCAGTATATCCTTCTGTTACTTGCTTTTGTGGCTACTCTCCTCTCTCAGGGTACGTCTACACTACGGAATTAGGTCGAAGTTATAGAAGTCGATCTTTTAAATCCCGATGTTATGGAATCGATTGCGTGTGTCCCCACTAAGGACCATTAAGGCCATTAGGTCGACGGACTGTGTCCACAGTATCGGGGCTAGCGTCGACTTTCGGAGCGTTGCATTGCGGATAGCTATCCCACAGTTCCCGCAGTCTCCGCCGCCCATTGGAATTCTGGGTTGCGATCCCAAAGCCTGATGGGGCAGAAAACATTGTTGCTGGTGGTTCTGGGTACATGTCGTCAAGCCATCCCCCTTCCCTCCCTCCCTCCGTGAAAGCAACCTTTTTCGCGCCTTTTTTCCAGGGTTTCCGGGTTTGCTACGGGAAGCATGGAGTCTGCTCAGCTCACAATGACCGTATGTCTCCAGCGTATGCCTGGACATGAGGTCTAGTGGGGATTCAGTCCCACTGTAATACGGGCAGAGGGATAGCTCAGCGGTCTGAGCGTTGGCCTGCTAAACCCGGGGTTGCGAGTTCAATCCTTGAGGGGGCCATTCTGCTGATAGTCGTGGGACTACACAGCAGAAGCTCCTTTCCTTCTAGCAGCAGATGGTGCAATAGACCTGGCATCATCATCGTCCCCTGTGTGCTCCTGACCGGCCTATGGTGTGGCTGGCTGGGGGCGCTTGGACATAAATGGGAGTGACCAGAGTGACTCTGGTCATTCTCTTTTTTACGTTTTAATGGGAATTCAGTACTGCCTGGAACACGGGCAGAGGGATAGCTCAGTGGTCTGAGCATTGGCCTGCTAAACCCGAGGTTGTGAGTTCAATCCTTGAGGGGGCCAGGAGATGATGGCAAGCGTATTGTACCATCTGCTGCTAGAAGGAAAGGAGCCTAACCCTTGCTCCCCCCTCCCTCCGTGAAAGCAACTGAGGGGGGAGCAAAAAATCCTTTTGCGCCTTTTTTCATGCAGGCGTCATATTGATGACACCATTGTTATCCACCCGCCGCTTTCGCTGCCACTCTGCTGTCCTGTAGACGCCATACCAGGGAAAGCATTCTGCTGGGCCGTTTCAGTGTGGGAGGACTGCATGAGCTCTGTGAACATATCGTCTCGATTCCTTTTTTTTTTTTGCTTCTAATCTTTGCTAGCCTCTGGGACGGTGATGAATGGGGTAGCGTTGAAACATTTGCAGCTGCAGGAGGAAAAAAACTGGAGAGGAGTAGTTTAAAAGACACATATTAGAGAACAATGCTACAAACATTACATAGCACATGTGCATTTGGTCCAAGGTTGCACTTTGCCTGTTATATTGAGGGTCTGCCAGTTTGGTGTGAGAGATCACACAAGCAGGGCCGGCGGGCAACAGAATTCGGCTTGCAGGCAGCCATGGTAAGCCACAGTCTATTGGCTTCTTTAACCTTCATAACATATGGGAATGCTTTCAAACAGCAACCCCCTCATTTCCCATAACAAACAGCCGCTGGGTTGGCCATTTAAAACGGGTTGGCAATTGAAAAGGGAGGGGCGGCGGTTTTCGGGTTAATGTGCAGCGCAAACCTAATTGACCCTTCCCCCACACAGACACACACATCCAAGATGATCGCTGTTCCCCCTCCCCCCACCGCATGGGTAACAGCGGGGAAGATTTCCGTTCAGCCACAGGCAAATAGCCCAGCAGGGACGGACCTCTCTGAATGCCCCCTTAATAAAATTCCCCTATTTCAACCAGGTGACCATGAATGATATCACTCTTCTGAGGATAACACAGAGAGATAAAGAACGGATGTTGCTTGAATGCCAGCAAACTCCGGGACCATACGCCGCCATGCTTTGCAATGCAATAATTCCAGACTACGAGCTACTGGCCTGGCGTGGTAGAGTGTCTTACCACGGAGCACAGGATAAGGCTGCCCTCCCCAGAAACCTTTTGCAAAGGCTTTGGGAGTACATCCAGAAGAGCTTTCTGGAAATGTCCCTGGAGGATTTCCGCTCCATCCCCGGACATGTTAACAGACTTTTCCAGTAGCTGTAGCTGTACAGGCTGCGAATTAATCATTAAACACGCTTGCTTATAAAACGTATTAATTTAACAGAGGTACACTCACCAGAGGTCCCTTCTCCGCTTTCAAGGTCCGGGAGCACGCCTTGGGTGGGTTTGTAGGGTACTGGCTCCAGGGTGACAAAAAGTTCCTGGCTGTTGGGGAAAAGGGCTTCTCCGCTTCCTTGCTGTGTCTGTGTGCGATTTTCAGCATCATTATCATCATCTTCCTCTTCCCGAAAATGCTCCTCGGAGGTTTCTGATGATTCACAGTCGGAGTCATACCACATGGGTGGGTCAGTGCTGGCTGCACCCCCTAGAATGGCATGCAGCTCATCATAGAAGCGGCATGTCTGGGGCTCTGACCCAGAGTGGCCGTTTGCATCTCTGGTTCTTTGGTAGGCTTGCCTGAGCTCCTTAATTTTCATGCGGCACTGTTGCGCGTCCCTGTTGTAGCCTCTGTCCTGCATGCCCTTGGAGACTTTGGCATATGTATTGACATTTCTTCTTTTGGACCGTAGTTCTGCCAGCACAGTTTCGTCTCCCCATACAGCGATCAGATTGCGTACCTCACGCTGGAGCTTGTCTTCGGTTCTGATGCGATCTGCACTCACCTGCAGCTCACCATGCTGGCCAAACAGGAAATGAAATTCAAAAGTTCGCGGGGCTTTTCCTGTCTACCTGGGCAGAGCATTCGAGCTCAGACTGCTGTCCAGAGTGGTCAAATGGTGCACTGTGGGATAGATCCAGGAGGCCAATACCGTCGAATTGCGTCCACACTAACCGTAGTTCGATTCGGAAATATCGATTTTAGCGCTAATCCCCTCGTTGGGGGTGGAGAGGAGAAATCGATTTTAAGAGCCCTAGAAGTCGATGTAAATGGCTTCGTCGTGTGGACGGGTGCACGGATCAATCGAAATAACGCTAATAAATTCGACCTAAACTCGAAGTGTAAACCAGGGCTATAGTTGATACAAACATCCAGATGCAGTAGGTCAAATTCAGAGATGATGTATAAAGAGGACTGAGTAAAATTGTGTGTGTGTGTAAGAGGTATGCGTCTCAGTCAGTCTAAGTCTATGTAAATTGGGGTAATATACATATTGGGGGCTGGAATATGTTGTAAATTACACCAGTTTAGATTTTCTCTAGAATTATTTATGCTTAGACTTGTCTCTGGATTTGGCCTACCATGTATAAAGACTGTGAGGGTAAATCTTTTGCTGTACTGATTAAGTCATCAGCTTATTTGCCAAATGTACCCTAATATTGACAATTAATATAGTTACATGGGTGAATATGTATTTTTCTGATGTTGATAACCATCTACAATATGAGGAATTACTTTAAAGTTTTGTCTATTAAGAGTTCAGCATTTCCTGAGGCTTATTCTGCACCCAGCATAATAATCTTTTGTTTGTCCTAAATAGTGCTTAAGAGATGGTTTATGATGTCAGCTGATTGTGATGTCACACAGAGGTTTGGTATAATTTCAAGTGTAGAATAAGCAACAGAAACAGATGAAAAAAGCTCTTAAGAGACAAAGATTATAAAAAAGTCCTTTAAATAAAGAATAATGGAGGGAAAAATGAAAGTAAATAAAAGCAGAGATATTTCCAAATAGAATGCTTTCAAAGTTTACCATTGAGCATTAGCTTAACATACAGCGTACTTGTAGATATTCTTAAATCCTGAATGTCGTGGAATTGCTTTGATCAGAGTGCAATATTGGACAGGAACTCCTTGTTTAAGAAATTAGTTAATGATTCTTTTGCTATGATTCCCTATCTCATTCTTAAGAGTTCTCTCTATCTGTCTCCTCTTTTGTCTTGAAAATTATTTTGTAATGAAATTACCAGCTGTAAGTTTAAATGAGCAAATTGCATTCTATGAAGCATCCAGCATTTCTTCTTATAAAGCATGACCATTAACATATCAAAAGTAATTGTGATCTATGAAGCCCTGGTGATCACTAAAATTAAAAGTCGTAGTATTTGATTTCCCTTTGACATCTGTAAATCAGGCCGTAAAATACATGCCCAACTAAATCTGCCTACATACCGTCACATAACCATACATTTTTCACATTAGAGAGACGTAATACCATGCAGGCTATGCACCCATTGTGTGTCTTGACAAAATAAGTTATTCTTGATTTTATCAAAGTCTGTATATTGATTAATGCTGACAAACAGCTATTAGACAACAAGTAAGTTTATTATAATTAATTATATCATTATCTTGTTGATTTCTTCCCTTATTAGAAAACTGATTTCAGGCTAATGCAGTGTTTTATTGAGATTAAAGACAAGAAGCCAAATTCTGCTTTCAGTTACACCATTGTAAGCCTGGAATATCACCATTGAGAATAACTTCTCCATTGAAGTCAGAGCAGAAGAGGCCCTGGATTTTAAAAAAGTATATGTAGTGCATACAAGTCACACATGGTGAAAATGAAGTTGTTTGACTAGGTAGTTAATTTTTGGATTCATAGATTTTAAGGTGAGGCGAGACCATTATGATCATCTAGTCTGATTTCTTGCCACAGAGCTGCAGAATTTCACTAAGTGGTTCTTACATTCCCGCAGCTCCCATTGGCCAGGAACTGTGAACTGTGGCCACTGGGAGCTGCGTGGGGGGGGGGGGCATGCCTGTGGATGGTCAACATCAGCAAAATGTCTTGCGGCCTGCAATCAGATTACCCCGATGGGCCACATGTGACCCGTGGCCCGCCGGTTGCCCACCACTACCATAAAGCCTGTGTGAGCTAGAACATATTTTTTAGAAATACATCCAGGCTTGATTGAAAGACTTAAAGAGATGAAGAATCCACCACATTCCTTGGTAAGTTGTTCCAGTGGATAAATACCCGCACTGTAAAAAAATAAAAAAAATATTCTTTTTAACATGAATTTGTTAAGCTTCAGCTTCCAGCCATTGGATCTTGTTATACTTTTGTCTATTGTTTATCAGAAATCTTCTCCCCGGCTAGGTACTTTTACACCAGGTTTAAGTCACCAGTCTTGCATATGTTTCAGGCTGTCACGAGGTGCTCTACTCAGCACTGGAGCACCTCCTCCTGGCCGCTCTAGGGATTAGCTTTTCCCAGGTCTGTCACACCTTTCTGCTGCTTGCTGTATGCCTTGCTGCTGCTCTCTCTCTCTAACTCTCTGCGACTCAGGGTGCTCTGTCTTCATGGCTTTGTCCTCTGGCCAGGTTAGTGTGTGTGTTCCTCTTCTGGGGTATCAAAGTCTCTTCCTCTTTCACGGCCCAAACCATGTCTCTTCCCCAGTGACAGGTAGGGGAACCCAGTCCCGCACTCTACTCTGGGTTCCATCTCAGGAACCCTTTAATCAGTAAACAAGGTCTGCGTCATCTTAAACCTTGCCACCTTTTCCCTGAGCCTTTTCCTACACCCTCTGTCTAGTTTCCCTTCTTTCCCTCTCCACTGTCCAGAAAGTGGCTACAGGATCCTTCACTACAATCCCATTCTACTGCCAGCTTCCTGGGTTTATACTAGTCCCTCCTGTTCCTTCCCAGTTGAGTTCTATCATTATTCAGGGTTTACTTAGGCCAGCTAATTGCCCTCAGCTATGGCCTATCCAGTTAATTGGCCTCTCCTCGGTTTCATTACACCCTTCTAGGCTGGTGAACACCTCATCACACAGGCATATTAAGATGTTTTGTGCATTGCGTGCTGATGTTCATCCAGTTAAAATGGAGCAACTGCAAACCCTGTGAAGTCAATAGAATTGTAATTATTTTCAAGGTTTCCTAAAACCATTGTATTCTCACAAGCTTTGAATACTATGAGAATTTAACATTTTTCCAATTTTCCATTGAATCACACTGTCTTCTTTTCTACTATTTTTTAAAATTAACTTGCAGAACATGGATGAGTTCTATAATATTTCTCCCTTTCCTTTCTGTGGTCCAGTGTTGCAAATGAAAGCCCAAGTAATGATGCAAATATTGCCAGTATTCAATTATTATAAATATGGAATAGCTTTGTTATGGAAGTTATTCGTTGCAGAACTATGATTGCTGGAATGTATGTATGTGTGAGAAATGTATGTTAAAAATAGAACAGTACATTTAGTAGTTCACTGGTTGCTTAAAGTATGGTGAGAAACAGAGCAACTTGTGCTGATAAATATGAGTAGTAAATAAAATGTCAGCGACCACACCTCATCATAATTCAACTTTGTTTCTCTTCTTTGTCAGAATTAATTGATTGAGGGAAAGGCACATTTATTTTACTGTACTATAAAGTTTTTAAAAAAAATTCTGCAGGCTCTGCAGCTATTTGGCGCTTCATTTTGGTAAAGAAACCCAATTGACAAAAATGTTTACATTAAGGCTGATCCACAGAGTACTTTTTATCAATTATTTCCTTGGCAAGATAAATATGCTTTTGTATGCAAAACTTGATGTTGTATTTAATTATCTCTGTAGATATGGTACATCAATAAGATTTTAATTAAGAAGTACTTTGGTTATCTCTTCAGCAATCTGTTTTGGAATAGGACCGTAACTACTAGATATTGAAGACTCTAGTTTGTGATATTTCAACTCTAATTTAAAGTCAATTTTCCCCTTCCAGTCTCCTCTCCCTGAAGTTACCATCAGAAACCTCACAACAAAGTCCTTAGGTGAAGTTATTTGGACTTGTTTCTGGTAATACTAACCCCTAAGACTAGATTCTATGAGACGACATCACAACATTGGCACATCAATCTTTTCTAATGTTACTCTTGGAGAACATTCTGTATTAAGTAACAGCATGTACACAAAGCATCCTCAGTGAGTTCAGAAACAGGGCCTGAAAGGGAACTCTGGTTACCACATTCTATGCTATTTTTAGTGCAAAATGTAGTTTTAAGATTTTTGTGTCAATGCAGGTCCATTTTTATCTTTAAGAGCTTTCCTATTTCCCTTTTGAAAGGTTAGATGAAGTATTGTTGATTAAAATTAATAACTTTCTATTTACTATTTGTTAAGCACTGCTTATGCACTCCGGACCATACAGAACAGCACTGGGGAAAAAATAGACTATCCCCTGCCCAGGGAGCTTTCGATTTTTAAAAAACAAAACAAAACAACTTGCTGTCCAAAAACATCAAGACAGCACTGAAGCAGAGCCAATGACACTGAAACTACCAACCAGATGAATTACCTAACCATTTTGGATCTCTCCTACTTATACCACAACAATGATCTGCAGTGGTTACATAAATCCTATTACCTGTGCTACTAACAATGATGCATACTGATGAGGTCACCACTTAAAAATAGTTGAATTTTGCTTTTAGCTTTGACATCAATCAAAATCCAGGCTAATCATCTTATCTCTCCTGACCTCATTTTTTGAATGCTGAATGAAAAGAGTTTTTCTTCCACCCCCTTGTAACTAAACTACTGCACAGCCCGCAAAACCTTTCAAATGTACAGCAATCCGAATGATGACTATTCACCTTACTGAGAGATGGTGACTTTGATTAGAAAATTTTAAAATCAGACACAGCATTTCTTTCCTAACCTCTTCTCAGTCCAATCCACTCAAAAACAACAATAGTGCTTAGCAGACATCAGGAAGATTATCTATTTTTAAATGTAAAAAGAATGCATAAATATTTATTTACACATAAAGTTCACAGAGCAGGTTCTCAGCTGCTGTAAATTGTCACAGCTCTATTGACTTCAATCAGTGAAGCTATTATTTTAAGTCCGTGGTGCTATGGTAGTTTACGTAAGCTGAGGATTTCCCCCCCATATACGTAATGCATTACTGAAGCACAATTGTATTCATTTTAGGCCCTGATCCAGCAAAGCACTTCAATGCATTCTTGGCTAATGGATAAGACACTAAACTGGCTGTCAGGATCTAATCCTGGCTCTACCATTAATGTGTGATCTTGGTCAGGTCACTTCACCTTTCTGTGTCACTGATTGTCCTGGTCTCTTAAGAATGCAAGCTCTTTGGCGCAGGGACTGTCTTTAAGGCTTTGCCTACACTACGTACCTTTTAGCAACACAGCTGTGCTGCTACAGCCATGCCGCTAAAAACCGCACAGTGTAGCCACTGTTTGTTGGCAGTAGAGAGCTCTCCTGCTGACAGAAAACTTCCACCCTCAATGAGCTGCGTTAATGTTGTCATCAGGAGAGCACTCCTGCTGACAAAGTGCTGTTCACACCGGCACTTTTTGGTGGCAAAACTTTTTGTTTTTTTCACACCCCTGAACGACAAAACTTTTGTCGTTCAGTTTCCAGTGTAGACAAAGCCTAACTTTTTTATTTGTACGGTGTCTAGCACAAAGGGGCTTCAAACTTGGTTGGGCATTACTGTAATATAAATAATAGTATTCTCACTGGCTTCAATGGAATATTTTAAAGTACTTTTCTGGTTCAGGGCCTTAGGCAGTTGTTCTCAAAGTTCTTCCTTTTGTGAACCATTATGTAAAAACAAGATCCTCTGATGGGCCATTTCATCTCCCAACACTCCATTTCCCATGGTTTTGTTCTCAATAATAATATAATACTGTTTTTCTCATGTTTATTTAAACAACTCTGTGGAAGTGCCTTTTCTCCAAAACATTGTCTTTTATGTCTTTGAGCAAGAGAGAAATCTCTGAAATAACTTCAGCACAGTAATGCCGCCTTGATTATTTAATGTGCCAGGGAAGAACTCTGTCTTTGCAATGAACATATTCCTATCATTACCAGTAATGATGTGAGAACAATCTCTTGGTTTCTCATGGAAGAATGTTACTAGATGAACGCATTCCTTAATTTTTCTTGCACATTTTAGTAACCGCCTAATGTTGCTGTACCTCAGAATAAATGTTTCTTTAACTAATGGAAATGCTGACAAAAGTTCACTCAGTTCCTCTGAATCAAATTGCTCAAATCAGTCCTTTTAAATTATGCACTGAATTCCTCCTCATATAAGAAACTTCCTCATGAAGGTGAAATATAAATGTCTTGCTCTAATTAACACAGGGTCTGATCCTGTCAGATGCTGAGCACCTTCTGCAATCTGCTGTGCACCACTATCTCAACAGCATGGTCAGGGGAACTAAAGGTGTTCAGAATGATTAAATATTGCTAGCAGTTTACAGAATATTCCATTAAGAATATATTCTTCTGCCGTTCTCAATGACACAAATGGGAATTCAATCTGAGTCTGAAGGGACAAATGTGAAAACATGCTGTCATAAATATGCCCTGTTGTCTAGTATACTTCTCTTGATTTCAAACTCTGAAGCCCCTTGCTCACAAGACAGATTCAAAGCAGCAGTAGAGTCAAAAACCCTGCTTGCTCTACTCATGCAAGTAGCGCCACGAAGTCAATGCACTACTCGTGTGAGTATGACAAGCAGGATTTGGCCTAGAATTAGGACATGAAACTTCTTGTTTGTTGATGTATGTGCCTGGTTAATATCACAAAGTCAGTGTGTATTTTGTAGGAATATACTGTAAGGATATACTGTAGCTTACAGAGAAATCATAGGAGAATTATAGTGATACAGCAGTGCCTACCAGGGATAGTACATTGTTCTTAAGGCCTATGCCCATGCTATCATTACAAGCTCTGGTTTTGTAGGGAAGGTGACAGTTATATATTGATATCTAGGAAAAAACAGTCCCTTAGCTCCTAAGTATGTTTTACACTAACTGTACTTTAAATTGGTTCTGCCAGTGTTGTAGGAGGGCGAAAATTCACTTTTCTATAATACTGTATTGCAACTCAGTATCTTCATTCGTTTAAGAATAATACTTTACAGGCCTCTAGTCCATACTATACACTGCAGCCTTTTGGTAACTGGGGGAGGACAAAGAATTATGCACAAATCTATTTTAAAGAGTTCATAAGGCTACTTAGCAGCCAGATTTTCATTATAGATATGACCTCAAAAGACCCATTACAGTATTTTTGCTTGATGATGTAGATACAATAATTGTTCCATTACAAAGCCTTCTTTGGCCCAATAGACCATGTCCTCACTAATGGAGCCATTGCAGTCAATTGTTTAAAGAGTAGAGAATCCAAGAATCAGTTAAAATGGGAACTGACTCAGATCTTTATTCAGCTTTTGAATCAAACTTTGAGTTGAGTCTCAACTCCCTTAACATCTAGAGTGACTAGCTGTCCCTAATTTTAAGGGACATTTTTAAATACAGGACACACTTTGTCCTGCATTTCATCATTAATCATGCAAAGGATAAACATGTTTGATTTTTGTATCACAAATAGAACTTTGTGGGGTGATGTTCATTAAAAATAAGCAGTTATCTTATCTCTTGTTAACTGTGATCACAAACCCTTGTAGAGATATCCAGTACCTGGGTATCTCCAAAATTAGCAGATTTTAGGATTTCCCAAACATGCTCTGCATTGTGGAGCATCATCAAGAATGCTTCAAAGCATGACAAAATGAAAGAAAGAAGCCATGCATCTGGCAATGCCACTTCTGCTACATGGATGAGGAACTTCCCCCACCACACCCAAGACTCCTCCTATTGGAAGAAGAGGGAAGGATACTGAACCCATCCATGAATATTCCTCCAACTGGATGCATTGCTTCAAAGCCTTTGAGAGAGTGGCCAGTTCTTGGGAGATTAAGTGGTGATAAAAAGGAGATTCCAAGGATATAAAGCTATGCACACAAAATGGAGGCACTCAAACTTAGAGGCCACTTTTGAACATTTGAGTCATAACTTCTCTGGATGTTAGCTTACCTTTCTCTAATATAGCTCAGTAAATCATAAAGTGCCATGAAAAATGGACCTGGATACATGCAAATAATTAGTAATTAATATTAATATTTATAACTATTTTTCACTGATCCTGTATAATTCTTCATCCCTGATGACATCAAGATTTAATGTAAGCCAAATTCATAAATTATATTTTTTTTCTTTCATGATTAGATCACTGAGCTTTTACCATTATCAATTAAGTTTAACATTTATCCAGTACCATACCAAACATGTATGTAATTGAAGGGATGGATGAAAGGGTAAGATGAAACATAGCAGGAGAATAGACCCACTACATGAAATGATAAGAAAAACAGGATTTTAAAAGTACAGATTTTGTAAGAGAGAGAGAAAGAAAGAAACTAGTATCAACAGGTAAGAAATCAGAAGAATAAAATACATGAAGTTCTGAGAGTGCATGAAAATCATGAAATGTTAATTGCCCAAGACTAAGAATAGAAGAGGAGAAGTGAACAGGAAAGAAGAAGCAGGCGGCAAAAGAAACGAATAACAATAGAAATATGAATAGTTAGTCAGAAATGGCCTATGAATTGTGGATGTTCAACATCCCCTTACTAAGGAGGTATATTTCATATTCGAAAGGGGACATTGAACTGAAGTAAAATAGAATTGTTTACCAATAAAGTGAATGTGCAATGTATCTTTATATTTACATTAATTGCTGTAATTTGTGCTGCTTTTTTGGTTAAATACTGTTGCAGATCTTATACTGGCAATTCATTAGAAATTATGGAAGAGGGATGTATTACTAAAATATATTTCCCAAACAACAAAGCTGCAGGTGAGGATAATCCATCCATCATTTTCAATGCCATGTCTAATGATATTGTCCAGCTTTTCAAGTGTTTTGACAAGCAAACAATATTCCAGTTTCTCAGAAAAGCAGCCAAGACACTTTAAAAGCAAATTTTCTAACCCTATAAGCAATTTCCTTGGTGGAAAATCATTAGAATCAGAAACACTGTGATGATTTTGAATCAACTGGAATTTCAGAAAAGTCTCTCTTAGTATAGCCTTTGCAAATGGTCTTTTTTTTAATAAAAAAGACATAAAATGACATAAAAATTCTTATTTTTACAATGAAAATCACGCTTTGAAAGCAGACCAGCTTTATATTGAAAAAGATGCATACTTTTTTCCTCTTCAGAGTTGAGGAAAAGTAGTTAAGTGGGTATTCACCCACGAAAGCTTATGCTCCAATACCTCTGTTAGTCTATAAAGTGCCACAGGACCCTTTGTCGCTTCTACAGATCCAGACAAACACGGCTACCCCTCTGATAGTTTAGTTTTGTTTTTTATAACATGAAGATGGTATAGTAAATGTCTGCTACTTCTGAAGAGCACACACTGACACAGTATTACTAGAGCAATCAATGATCCACTACAAAGTGTTGCACTGACAAGTTTAAATTGGCTGCTGATATTGATTTGTAAATGGAGATGAGCCTTACAAATGGTATATAATAATGTCAACTGTATTGACAAAAAGAGCAGTACAACAACTAGCTCGTTGATCCTGTGCAATTTAGGGGCTACTAAAGTATAACTTATGGCCCGTTAAATGGTAGGTTGCATTGAAGCACTATTTTAAATAAACTTTTAGTAACTACTTTACCTCCTTTTCTAAATAACTGCTCCCTTTGGATTTCAGCCTTGCACACTTAGTCTTTGAACATGTGAATTCAAGAATGAATGTTACATTTTCAGCAATCCAGGAGATTCTGGGAAGAAGTGGGAGGGGATTTATTATATTTGCCATCTAGTTTGATTAATTACCTATTTGTATAAATGATAATGCCTGAAAAATGGCATTCCAACTGAGAATAACCAGAGAAGCATCAGTTATGTGTAACTTGTGGTCTTCGCTTCTCTGCTTATAATATCTCAATTAGAGAAGGGGAAGTCTTGAAAGATGTGTTGCCATGTTGTGAACAAAAGGACTAGTCCTCCTGAATACACCAGACCCTCGCTAGAATGCGCGTCTATATAATGCGAATTTGGCTATAACGCGGTCGCGGCCATGGATCCCAAATTTAATTACAATATTTTTGAGTTTTAAGAGACCTTGGTGTTCATTACCTTATCATTCATGCAAGATCGTTGGAGGAAAGACACACATACTGTATCACGGAAATAGTAATAGCCTGTACTAATCTTTCTTTTGTTGTTCGCTGAGCTGTTATTTTGTAAAACGATTGTGTACGTTACCGAGTTAGCCAGCTATAAAGCATCAACGTCATATTTCTATAAGATTTTCACCCGGGAAGAACTGTCCAAGGTAAGTACGAGTTTTTTGTTCTACCATCATTGCCATGCATTTGCATAGTTGCATCGCCGAAATAATTTAGTCAAGTCCCTAAGATGATTGCTGTAGGCCTAGAATGCCATATAAATGTAATGTAATAAAAATTTATTTATCTTTAGAAAGATGTCAAAAATGTCGGGCAAAAGGAAGGCTTTTACTCAGTGCAGGAGAAATTGGATGCTATTGAACAACATAGAAATGGCGAAACCCACGCAAAGATTAGCCGTGATATCGGCATTAACGAGTCCACCTTTCGTGGATGGCTAAAGAATGCTGACAAGCTCGGAAGTCACATGCATAAGCTGGATAAAGAGCATTGCTTTCTAGGAAAACTAGCCCATTTAGTGAATGATGCCGATCTTGATGTGCAAGTACAGCAGAAAGGCATTCCGATCTCTGGTCCGCTTATAGCCATGCAAGCAGAAAAATTTGACTGGGAACTTAATGGCAAATTCAGCAATTTTAAGGCAAGTTTGGGTTGGCTATGGTGATTTCAGAAAAGACACGGAATCTCTCAGATTGCAGTTTCGGGAGAAAAACGCTCTGCTGATGCTGATGCTGCACAATCGTACCCTACGAAGCTGAGGGAAATTTGACAGGCAGAGGGTTACTCAGAGGAAGAGGTTTACAATGCAGACGAAACAGGAATTTATTATAAAATATTGCCCGATAAAACCCTGACTGTCAGAACAGATGAATGTAAGAAAGAAGGATATAAACAGGCAAAAGATCGCCTTACTTTATTGTTTTGTGTGAATGCAACAGTAAGCATAAATTAAAACCATTGTGCTTTGGAAAGTCTTGCATGTCTCGGTGCTTTCATCACGTAAATGTGAATTGCCTGCCATCCAGACATGGAATGGACCATAACCTCAGAGCCAATTATAAAGCTTCTTTCTTAGAATCCAATTCTTATGTGGTGGCTAACCCTTTCCCCTCTCTCCAACAGCGATACTATAATACAGACCTTAATAGAACACTCTTGATAGCAGAAATTTAACAACTCTTATTGACCAGAAATTACAGATGACAATCTGAAGTCACTCCTGACTTTTAGACATAGAACAAATTTTAATTAATATCTTTGAGATAATATTTAGGGGGTACTTTTCTATCACTGTTTAAATGTGGGGTACTTTTCTATCAATTGCCTTCCCTGTGTGGACTGTATAGGTACTCACTCATGCACACACTTTCACTTCCACATACTAAAAATAATGGAGGCTAGAACCTCCCCTTATAAATGCAAAGCAAAAGACAAAAAATAAAGACAAGAACAATCAGATACTTAAGATAACGGCATTGTTGTATTAATATAGCTGGAACTTAGATGCCAAAGATGTTAATATAAACCAGTCATGACCCAAAATTAAACAGTGTTAGACAAGGTTCAGAGTTTGGTATACAGAGACCTCAGCCTGCTTAGTACCATGGCTAGCACACCATTAAAAATTATTTTAACCTTTTATTAAAGATAAAGTAAAGAAGGAGAAAGTATTTGAAATATAACATTAAATAACGCTTTAATTTTAACAGTAGCCCTTGTTCCCTTTTCCTTTAGCTGGAGAGAGTTTTTAGAGAAAAAACATCCTTGTTTGACAGCCTCTTGATGGTATCTAAGATGATAATTGTTCTTTTTGAGGAAAAGAGATGTTAGTTGAGTTGAGATGTTGCTGCTTCTGTTAAAATACAATCCCATTTTCCAGATGGTGGTTGGGCTTCAGCTGGAGCCAGTGGAGGTAGTGATGTCATCTGGGTCCCTCTGTCAGGTCCGGTCTGGTCAGGAAAAGAAGAATCAGGAGAGCTGTGTGTTGATGTGTGAAAGGAGCTGGGATGTGAGGTGATGTTTATGATTATGACAATGATTATTATCACTTTGAAATATTTCAGAGATGCTCAGATAGTATGCTTCTGAACATCATATAGAGATAGATGAAGAAATAGAGAGAGATCTACATGGGGGAATAGAAAGAGGAAAAACTCAACTCTTCGACAAGTTGATACTAATTATATAGACATAGCCCCTACTATCTACATTGAGGACATATCATTTGCCTATAGTTACCACCAGTGGTATCTGCAATATTACAGTTGTCCTCTGTATGCAAAATTTGAAACAATAGTGT
Source organism: Macrochelys suwanniensis (assembly GCA_033296515.1). Lineage (NCBI taxonomy): Eukaryota > Metazoa > Chordata > Testudines > Chelydridae > Macrochelys > Macrochelys suwanniensis. The sequence goes on from CM065779.1 coordinate 85,290,265, forward strand.
TAACATCAACACTAATGTGAAAGGAATAGCTTATATGGGACTACAGACCCTATATGAAATCACCTAAGAAAGTTAGGAATCGAAAACCTATTTTGAAAAGTAACTTAGGCCCAGATTTTTAAAGTTATTTAAACATGTTCCACTCAGCATTGCAAGGCCAGAGTCCCATTTTCACAAGGGACATAGGCTCTTAAGTCTCATTGACTTTCAATAAGTCTTAGGCTAAGTGCCTAAATCACATTTGAAAATGAGGCATGGGCTCCTACATCACTTAGGTGCTTTTGAAAATGCTACCTTATAGCTTAATTGTAAGGTCTGAAACATCTAAATGAAATATTTCATTCTGATTGGATAAAAGAAACTCCTAAAATTTCAATAGGGACATCCCTATAAGTCTCCAAGTTGATTTCCCTTTTATATCATGTAACTTCCTCAATATGACTGTACATTTAATTCTTTTTTTGTGAATGTGTAGGAAAAGGTCTCTCTTTAAGACACTACATGAAACAGGCAAACAATGATTAAAATGCCATTTAGTTCTGTGAGTGTATATTTCAGGTGTCTTGACATTTTGTTTTGCAAAAAACAAATAATGTAACTTTTGTCACAGAGATAAAAGTGTATGGTCTGTGCACATTCAAAGTGACACCATATGAAATTGAGATTAATCTAAGAAAATTCAAGGATGACCGACTACCTAAATATGCAAGTAATAGCAACTCGCACACTGTTATTAATTTGTAGATATAACAGACTTTTTTTTAGCTATGTTGGGATACATACACAAGCGTATTGGTAAGAGCTTTTCAAGACAACATACCTGCGGAAAAAAGGAAATAAAATGCAGGTATAGAAATAAGAGATGGAGAAGTGGTTAATGAAATAACAGTGAACCCTCTTAGGGCCTAATCTTGCTCACTTTACTTGGGTGAATAGTCCCACTGAAGTAATCTCAGGCTTCCTTAGAGCTCAAACTTCACCACAAATCCTGAAGAAGCATATAATTGCAGTGTCCCAGTTGCAGACCGTAGACAAAACTGTGTTGTAGGGGGAAGTAATAAACACCCACTCCATACATGGCTCAGATTACTTTTCCCTCCAAGCCAGTTCTGGTGCTTTTGGTGTAGGGAGGAAGCCAAAGCCTTTCCTATTTTTCACCTCTGGCTTGCCCACTCCCTGCATGTGAGGCAGAGTACCTGTGGATGCTGTTTCCATCTCTTTATATCTAGTGGCATTATGGGTAGCCTGCACAGGGGACTAACACCCTCTTACTTCCCATAGCCAGGGTCACAACTGTGCCTATAGTGATTTGTAATAAATAAAACCCTATTGCTTACCTATGCCACTTGACTCATGGGTAAGGCAAGAAGTATTTGGCCCTTAAAGAAGAGTTAGGCTGTGAAGGAACCAGAATGGGAGACTACAATGATTTTGTCAAACAGTTCCAAGACTGCGTTGTAAATTAGATCTTTCTAACTAGGGACTTACATGGCTTCCCTAGTGCCTCCCAAGTATCTGCACGTAAAAATACTACTAAGTCAGCTTAAATCGATTTGCTTTGCCACACAATACCTGCAGCAGAGCCAATATGTTATGACATTTCAGTTTATACCCATGCAACTTTTTTAAGCAGCCTTAGTGGTGATAATTAGCTCTTTCTCTCCCCCAACCTAACCAAGTTGTAGAGAAAGTACCTTGATTAGTCTGTAGTTTTGGGGAGGCTGAGGTGTCTGTATGAAGATGATATTGTGGAAAAGGGATGTTAAAATGGGGAGTGTTGCATTTGATGGTGAGGTTAATAATCAGTCGTCTCCCACAAGGCAGTGAATTCCATAGTCTAGACCCAGTGCTTGTGAAAGTTCTGTGTTCTGTACTCAGGAACCTCCCCCTTAATATTTTCATGTGAAATGTTTTTCAGATGAATCTCTGGGATATAATGGGACTGGAATATGTGTTTTTACTATGCTAAGCATAATGGAGCCTCAGTCTTGGTCAGGGCTCCAAGGCTTAACTGTAATACACATAATTAATAACAGTAATTTAGAATAGGAAAGTAAAATTAGAAATTTGAAGAAAAGTACAGGTACTATATGTGACAGATATGGCAATTTCCTGCATTTCCTGGAGAGACCATATTGAATTATTTTAAAGCATCTTTGGTGTCTTTGTATTAAATGCAACATTTGTACATTATTATGGGCTGAGACTTCATGTAACCTCTCTAGAGGGGAGATGTGAGATGAGGCCTGGAACTGCATTAAAAATGTGCCAGACAATAATGGACTTTTGGGAGAATAAACGTTAAGTGGATTTCCTGGGAGATAACTAGGGACTAGTTAATACAAATTCTCCTACTTCTGGTTATGCAAAAACCCATCCTTTTGAAGCCACTCCCTGAGTGGGTCATTGTCTGCTGATTACCTGTTCCTGGAGACAAGATCAATGGCCCAGGCTCTATAAAGGAACAGGTTGATCTACCAAGTCTGGGTTCTGGTTCTGAATCTGAGTCAGTTATGAACTTGTAACAGCAGGGAAAATCTAGTTGAGGCCTGACCTCTACCTGAGCACAAGGTTGGAGCTGCAGTGACCTCTGGTAAGATTTTTTCCATGTGTGTAGGTTCTTTTGTTGTTCTGAAATGTTTTCTCTGTAATGCTTTCACCTTAAGAATAAATGTGCTTGCTAATAAGGAGCTGTGGGGCAACTTAAAACTTCTGGCAATACACGGGGCATAGCCTCCAGAGAGAAAGCAAAGTACAGATGCTGGCCTTTTAGGCAGTGTGACTTGCTGGGAATATCACAGTGTAAGCAAGGAACTGTGCAGCCTGGAAAACTCTTTGTTGGGTGGTAGAGAGACATGGCTGGTGAGAGGTAATGCTTGAGGAGCTAGGACTCTAGGGTGGGTGCCCTTGGTGGACTGCGGGCCCAGTTACTCTGAAACTGTAATGCTAAAGGAGTCAAATTATAGTAGCATCCTGAAAGCAATGTGTTCCATTTCATATTTATTTATTGTAAACATTCCTCTCCTTTTTTTGCTTGGCTAAAGTCCATATAAAAGGATTCAACACATTAAGGAATACAAAAAATTATTAGGTTATTATAAAACAGATTTAAAAAATCACAATCCTACATCCCCTGCATATATTTATCTTCTTTAATCAATCAATCACTTTTATTTTGTAAAAAACCACAACTTTTAGCTCAGTTACAAATGCTCAACTAGAATGACAAATGTACTCAGAATCAACCTTGGTTTGAGGTTGAGTTATGATTGTACTTCATTTTGTCCCAATAAACTCCCTATGGAGTTTTACGCAAATTGTTTCCAGTGTCTGGATATCAATTATCTTTGGCATGCTGCTGTTCATAGTGAATTTTAAGATTGAAATTACTGAGCTGACATTAAAACTTAACATTTACCCACAGTTACCAAATTATATCTGAGAAACCTATGAGTTTCCCTATGCTTACCTCAGAAATCTCTTGAGTGCAAGTACATTAAAACTTTTAATGGTGACACTAGAGTTCACCTGTAAAGGTAAATCATATGGAAGTCACTTGGTATTTTTCCTCTTTCTGACTGGCTTAGCCCATTCATGTGATCAAGAAAGACAGCCCTGCTCAATAGAAGTAATTTTCAGGTAGTTTTGCAGAGATATCAGATATATTTTATCTGTGCTGTCTCATCCAGCTGGAAAAAATAATATAGTCCTAGCACCCATGTCCATTTGATTCTAGCCATATGCTAGAAGGTGACTTCCCTTTATTACCTGCTGTAAATATTTTGTGAACCCTTAGTTTGTATTTGAGCTGATGTTATTTTCAGTATTTCCTAGTTTATATGGGGGAAATGGTATGTGTTTCACTGATATCTGAGTGTCCTGGTGTTGGTTAAGACTAAAGTATAATGTATAATGATTGGAAAAAGACCTGTATCCCTTGATTGTCTTACTGCCACATGTTGGATCTAGATGGGCCCATATAGTGACAAAGTTTGGATTTTGGTGCACACTTCATCTTTGCAGGTGGACTCCCTGGGACAGACTGAAACAACCCCTTTCCCCCCAAACTCTGGGGAAGTTTATTTAAGGATCTGAATGTTGAGACTTAAGTAATCTCTACTACACACAAGATACACCCCTTTGATAACTTCCCATAAGTAAGAAGTATCTTAACATTACTACCCTCTTTCAGATTTTCTGTAGAAGGTCATACAGCTTTAATTTCCAACATGCCGCTGTACAAACCTCATTAGCAAAGGTGGCTGAGTGCATGCACTGAGTCAGCACATCCTTAATCGCTCTGACCATGCCCCCTTTCTCAGCCAGTGCAGCACCCTTATTGGGTTGCCCTTAACCTTATGAGCTAAGCAATGATCTCCCAGGAGGAGGAGAGGTTACACTTACTTTCCATGATCACTGTTGTCAATTCTGGTGGACTTTCAGGCACTGAGCCTAGCACCTGTGTTAAAGCTGTTATTAATCTAGCTTAAAATATAGAATATAACAGGACAGATTCTCTCCTGCAACAGAACTCTGCTCAGTGCAGGAGAAGGGTATATTTTGGCCACAGAAGACACGGTTATTACTCTCTGATTCTGAGGACTGATTCCAGGCATGACAGCAATTCTAAGCCATGCCACTGACATACGTCAGTGCTTAACAGGGCTGACTGAAAAATTTCAAATTTTAAAAATTTCTGATGAAAACATGTACGTATTTTTCCTGATCAGCATTCCCATTCTTTGATCAGCTCTTTTCCTTAAGCAACCCCATGCCAGTGGAGGACAGGTGTAGCATAGCATAGCTGCATCATGCCTTTTTCAATGTATAAGTGCAGACCCAAATATGGCATATGTCTGTAGGCAGGGATTTTTCTTGCATCAGGGGAATTCTTTGCTGGGCATTTGAGGCTGGATTACAGGTCCTGTATGCCACTGTAGTGACCAGTCACCTGTAAAAAAATTATAATCTGGCCAAATGTCATCAACAGCTGATATACCATCTCTAGTGTCATTTCCAGACATGGACACATTTTTTTAGTGTATGAGTATGTAGAATCATAGAATCATAGAATCTCAGGGTTGGAAGGGACCTCAGGAGGTCATCTAGTCCAACCCCCTGCTCAAAGCAGGACCAAACCCAATTAGATCATCCCAGCCAGGGCTTTGTCAAGCCTGACCTTAAAAACCTCTAAGGAAGGAGATTCCACCACCTCCCTAGGTAACCCATTCCAGTGCTTCACCACCCTACTAGTGAAAAAGTTTTTCCTAATATGCAACCTAAACCTCCCCCTCTGCAACTTGAGACCATTACTCCTTGTTCTGTCATCTTCTACCACTGAGAACAGTCTAGATCCATCCTCTTTGGAACCCCCTTTTAGGTAGTTGAAAGCAGCTATCAAATCCCCCCTCATTCTTCTCTTCTGCAGGCTAAACAATCCCAGTTCCCTCAGCCTCTCCTCATAAGTCATGTGCTCCAGCCCCCTAATCATTTTTGTTGCCCTCCGTTGGACTCTTTCCAATTTATCCACATCCTTCTTGTAGCGTGGGGCCCAAAACTGGACACAGTACTCCAAATGAGGCCTCACCAGTGCCGAATAGAGGGGAATAATCACGTCCCTCGATCTGCTGGAAATGCCCCTACTTATACAGCCCAAAATGCCGTTAGCCTTCTTGGCAACAAGGGCACACTGTTGACTCATATTCAGCTTTTCGTCCACCGTAACCCCTAGGTCCTTTTCTGCAGAACTGCTGCCCAGCCATTCGGTCCCTAGTCTGTAGCAGTGCATGGGATTCTTCCGTCCTAAGTGCAGGACTCTGCACTTGTCCTTGTTGAACCTCATCAGATTTCTTTTGGCCCAATCCTCTAATTTGTCTAGGTCCCTCTGTATCCTGTCCCAACCCTCCAGCGTATCAACCACTCCTCCCAGTTTAGTGTCATCTGCAAACTTGCTAAGGGTGCAGTCCACACCATCCTCCAGATCGTTGATGAAGATATTGAACAAAACCGGCCCCAGCACCGACCCTTGGGGCACTCCACTTGATACCGGCTGCCAACTAGACATGGAGCCATTGATCACTACCCGTTGAGCACGACCATCCAGCCAGTTTTCTATCCACCTTACCGTCCATTCATCCAGCCCATACTTCCTTAACTTGCTGGCAAGAACACTGTGGGAGACTGTATCAAAAGCTTTGCTAAAGTCAAGAAATAGCACATCCACTGCTTTCCCCTCATCCACAGAGCCGGTTATCTCATCATAGAAGGCAATTAGGTTAGTCAGGCATGACTTGCCCTTGGTGAATCCATGCTGACTGTTCCTGATCACTTTCCCCTCCTTTAAGTGGTTCAGAATTGATTCCTTGAGGACCTGTTCCATGATTTTTCCAGGGACTGAGGTGAGACTGACTGGCCTGTAGTTCCCCGGATCTTCCTTCTTCCCTTTTTTAAAGATGGGCACTACATTAGCTTTTTTCCAGTCATCCGGGACCTCCCCCGATTGCCATGATTTGTCAAAGATAATGGCCAATGGCTCTGCAATCACATCGGCCAACTCCTTTAGCACCCTCGGATGCAGTGCATCCGGCCCCATGGACTTGTGTTTGTCCAGCTTTTCTAAATAGTCCCGAACTACTTCTTTCTCCACAGAGGGCTGGTCACCTCCTCCCCATACCGTGCTGCGGAGTGCAGCCGCCTGGGAGCCGACCTTGTCTGTGAAGACAGAGGCAAAAAAAGCATTGAGTACAGTAGCTTTCTCTAATGTGTGGATATTAGACTTGGAGGCCCAAAGATTTTTCCTCATTTTCAAAATAAAATTGTTTAAATGATTTAGCTTTGCCTCCAGCCTGTTGATATAGAATTGCACCAGTATAGAGCCCTTATAAGTACAAGAACACACATTGGAACAATATACTATTTAGTGAACCAAAATTGCAACAGCTAGAAAATATTGCATACTTACTAAGTAAAATTATGATAAAAACAAATTGTCCCCATATCTGTTTTCTCATGATAAAGTGTGATCTAAATTAGGATCACCATTAAAAATACATAATCAGTGCAACAATTAGAAAGGAGAACAGATGGCATATTACTTAAAAAATCCTATTTCACAAATGAAACTGTGTGCATTAAAAGACACTAATTGCAACACTTTAATAATATTTGGCTGTAAAATCTGTTTATAGTCACAATCTTGTTAACAGAATCTATAGAGATGAATATGATTAAAAGGAGAAAAGTGAAAGATATTCAGATTGCTTCCCCATACTACCTTCTGTTCACTAAGGCCTTGTCTACACTATAGTGGATATAGTGGCATAGATATGGCACCATAGCTACACCAGAATAACCCCATAGTGTAGACCACTGGGAGCTGAGGGCAGCTGTGTCCGTGGACTGTCAATGTAAACAAACTATCTCGTGGCCCATCAGCGGATTACCCTGACGGGCCGCAGGTTGCCCACCACTGTAGCCAACAGCAAATGAAGGGTTTTTTCCATTGCCATGGTTACGCCACCTCTCCAAGTGATAGTATCTAGGTTGATGGCAGCATTCTTCTGTCAACCTAGCTGAGTCAATACTGGGGGTTAGGCTGGAATAGCTACTGCATTCAGAGAAGTGGATTTTTCATAGGGTAACCAGAAAGCAAGTGTGAAAAATCAGGACGGGGTTGGGGGTAATGGGTGCCTATATAAAACAAAGCCCTAAATATTGGGACTGTCTCTATAAAATTGGGATACCTGGTCACCCTAATTTTTCACAACCCTGAGAGCTATAGCTATCTCAACCTAAGTTTTAGGTGTAGACCAGTATCTTTGTGATGAGCAGGCCAGTAAAGATAAACCCTTTATTATGAACAGGAACTATGTACAGAAACAAGGTAACCAAATTCCTACTTCTCTGTGTAGCTGCAGCCTATGGCTGCCTTGTACTGGGCTGCTTTGTTTCTCCGTGATTGTCTTTCACAAATGCTTTTGACTCTTCCACTTGTAAGCGCTCTTTACACAGTGCATGCAGCAGGAATGTTCTCACTTAGGACCTGACCATAAGCCCATTGAATCGAATATGTTTAGAAAGGTTCTCTTTAAGAATCTCTGAAGGTTTTATTAAATCTCTTTCTTGCTTCCTTGCTTTCAAGTGTCCTCAGGATCTTAGATTCCACACTGAAATTCTTAGACCAAAAGGGTTTAGGAACCCACTGGAGGGGGCAGAGCACTGACACAAGAGATGGGCCAAACCAAAGTTTGAGGATATTCAGAGCCAGGGTTTTGGTTCTTCTTATTATAGAAAGAAAGTCCAATAGCAAAGTGATCTGAAATGCCCTAAAATTTTGGAATTGTTCATTTCTGGGATTCTCTGACTGAAACCAACCCATTGGACAGTTTTGACATCTCATTTGCCTCTTCTTTTATCAAAGGGGAAAACATGTTCTTTCTCCAAGGTACAATATAAATCATGCTTAGAAACAGCTGTGTGGTAACTCATAACTGGGGGCAAGTATGCTGTTTATAGTCTCTGGGGAGAAAGCAAAATGCAGACACAGGCCCAGTTAGGCAGTCTGGCTTGCTGGGGAACTCTCAGTGGTCAGGGAACTATGCAGCCTGGAAAAACCCTGGTTTAGGAGGGACAGAAATGCAGGTCTCTGCCAAAGAGAGGTGACAGCTGGGAGCTAGAAGCCTAAAAGCTGGTGTCCTTGTTGGGCCACACATGGGCAATACAGGTGCAGTTGTCCTGAACTGTGACAGAGTTGTCTAGGGGAATGAGCACAGTACTGGGGTCAGGATCTCCTGAATTCAACTCCCAGCTCTGCAGTGGACTTGTGGTGTGTGCTGTAAGCAAGTTGCTTCAAAGCTGTCTACCTCGGTTTTGCTTTTAGTAAAGTAACACTTGGAATACAAACCTTACAGTTGAGGTGTGATGATTACAGGGTGAAAGTACTTGACGAATACATTTAAAAACCTGTGTAAGGGTGAAGTGTTTGTTCTAATGTCTTATACAAAAAATTGGGCATTTAACTGAAGAAGAAATCTATATATAAATCTTCTGTGTATAAATGATTGGGAAGTTACAAATATTTATTATGGTTTTATACAGAATCTCACATTGCAAACAAAAATAATTGTAATGGGCATTCTATGTATGCAGAAATATACACACACACAAGTGGAAAAATACTTTTGTTTGCTGAAGCTGAACAACTTATGGTAAATGTAGCCTTATTTCCATTAAATTATATTTGCATATGGAGCCTGGCATGATCTACAAAAATCTATTCTGTAGCCTTTCCATAAAATTTGTACTCATTTTTCACTGTTAATTTCCATATGCTTCTACTGTATTCAGGGACTACATGGGCTCTATCTGGTGGCTAACTAAATACCTGAAAGTTCTTGTTTGTAATTAAAGATTCTTTGTAGTCTAATCAATAAGGTGTCTGACTTTAAAAGAATGCGGATTCAAATCCAATTGAGGTTAGCCCTTTTCAGTAAATGTCCTATTATTGACATGTTTGTTCAATTGTGGTGAGATGGATGAATGAATTCTCACCACTAAATCAATTTTCTAAATTAAACTAAAAGTGATACTGTATCTGATCAAAAGCACAACCTGAATCATTTATGAGAAGAAGCAAGACATTTAGGAAACGAATAGTGTTTCCAAAATAAAATACCCTAATTTTGTTTATGTAATTAGGATATCTTCCACCAGCCCAGGATGGTGGAAGAATGGTTGGAGGACAAAGTTAGTTTTGACTGATTTTGAAACATCAGTAGATAGGGAATTCCAGTCAGTGGATGAAAGCTGATTATATATATATTGTGGTATTTTGTTCTGAGTGACTTCATGATCCTCTAGCTCCTGTTCACTAGCATAACAGTAATGGCTGGAGTAAAAGTTACTATACATACCTTTCAAATGAAACTTGACACAGAACTGAATGATCTGGACTGATTTTATGGTTTCAATAATTGCATATTTTGACATAGTTTTGACATGAACAGGTGAATCTTGATGGTTTCTACTGTGTTTCTCCTTGAGATTTTGGGTTTCTTTAAACCCCTCAGATCACAGTTTAATGCATAGTTTAAATGAGATGTGCAAACTCTCACATACCAACAGAATGTTCATGTGAACTGCTATGGAGTGAAATTGATAAAATTCATGCCAAAGCTGTAATTATGCTGTATGGAAATATCCTTATGGCTATTTAAGGGTTCTCTGAAAGGAAGAAGAGTAGCCAAGCATAATCTTTCATCGTATGTTTGAAAGGATCAGGGAAAGCAAGCTTATTGCTGTACTGTAAATATCCCCTTGTCGTTGACAGTGTTGAAGGCTGCTGACAGAACCAGAAGTATAAGCATGGTTACAGAACCAAAAGTACTTTACAAGCATAGATATTTGTCTTCCGTCTTTGGCCATGAAAACATCTACTAGTGCTACTAGAGTTGTCTCCATCACATAATTCTCTGCCTGAAACTGATTATGGAAGGTATACAAAATGGGGTGAAAACAGATGTTGCTGGAATTTGCTAGCCACCACTTTCACAACAATATGGGAAAGGAGGGGAAAGTTGAAGATGGGATGTCACAATCATTGACTTCAAGTTGCTCTTTTTTAACAATTTATTGACCTATTACATGCTATGGGGTAGCTTGCAGATTGCATTTATGATCGTAGTCAGTACTAAGTCTGTGGCCAAGTGCTGCTGTTCTTTTACTAGCCAACAGTGGCAAGGCTTTGTTTAATGAGGGTGACAGAGCTATTCACCTGTGCTTTTAGAACTGCTGATTGTGTTATTGGGCTAAACTCCGCCAAGGAAGGCGGAGTGGTTGCTGCTTTCTGCACTGATTTTGTTTCCTCAGGACTGGGAGGGCAATTTCTATGTAGGGACTCTCTTCTCAGTGAGGCGGCAGGGTCCTTATGGGGAAAATCCCAGTGGTTTTTCATAGGGGAAGAAGTTTAGAAGAATGAGTCTGCAGTTTCAGGGTAAGCAGGGAGGGAGCAGAAACAAGGAGAATTAAACTCATGGAGCTCACATGAGTGGGCCTTCTGTACAAGTGAATTGGAGCTGGAAAGAGAATGTGCATATTAACATGGAAACTCATTATTACCTCTAAATTATTGTTATTTATTCTGTCTATTTTAAAACATCCAATCAATTAGAATGCTACAAATATCATTAACTATGGAGAATCTGCTTTTGCTGAAGCTATTAAAAGTAAATGAGCAATTTTGTCTATACCAGTTCTAGATACATTTTATTACTTTTTAAAAATAGATTTAACTCCCCATTTTATTTACATCTTAGATTTAATCCTACAGAAAACGCAGTGATATCCATTAGTTCTTAGAACTTAGTCTGGTAAATGTTCCCTGGTTTTATTAAGCAGGAATAACTTAACTGAGTATTGTTTGTAGTTTAATTACATTTAAATGTATACAAGAACTGCTACTATAGTTAGAATTTTTTACTGACTGTTCTATGGCTGTCACAACCTGCTCTTGTCACACTATCTGAATGGACACCAGTCTTTTGTGAGGGGGATCCCACTGCAGTTGGATGACCATCCACAAAGGGGAATTCAACCAGAGCAGTAACAATGACAATATATAAGGTATGTCGAAACTGCTCACTCCTTTTGGCGGTGTGTAGAATGCATACTCTACATGCTTCCCAAGCATGGGTATAATGAATAGTGTAGACGGTGATGCTCTGCTTAAGCAAGTAAAGACAGACCTGAACCCTGTAGATATGCGTGCTACACTGTTCTCTACTTGCCCAAGCAGTGCCTTCCCCATGTATGCTGATATTTTTAGTGGTATAGTATCCCATAGCTTCTTCCCTGCTGCTTAGTCTTTCACTGCTGCCTCCCTTCACTGATGTGTAGCTACACACTGCAGTGTGGATGCAGGCTGTTTTCCCCTGTGGCATGTCGTTACACATACCTTACACATCGCTGCAAATGGTAGGCAGTGTAGATGTAGCCAAAGTGGAACTCAATACAAATTATTCAAGGAACAGACTCTTGATAGAACAAACTCAATGTCTCAACCATTAAACCAAAGAACTAACAGGGAATGGGGTGGGAGAATAGACTTTTTGCGAGGTTAGAAGATCAACATTCCTATGTAGCAGTAAAAAAAAAAAAGTAATGTAAAATTTTTAGTTATTTAACTTAATCTGAGAGCTCTAGGAGTGATCTCATCGACTTTGGAGTCAGGACTTCTGAATTTTATTCATGCTCTTTAACTAAGATTGGGCTTGATCACTGACAACCATGGGAGATCTTCCATTGACATCAGTGGTCTTTAAATAAGACTAACATAGGGTTGCCAATTTTGGTTGGATGTATTCCTGGAGATTTCATCACATGATATAAGCTTTAATTAAAGATTAATCTTTAATTCCTGGAGACTCCAGGCCAATCCTGGGGGGTTGACAACCCTAACAGGTAACTTTAACCTCTCCGTGAGGTTATGCACTAACACCTCTCTAAGGGTATGTCTACACTACCCGCCCAATTCGGCGGGTAGAGATCGATCTTCTGGGATCGATGTATCGCGTCTCATGTAGACGCGATACATCGATCCCAGAAGCGCTCCCCGTCAACTCCGGAACTCCAGCTCGGTGCGAGGAATAAGCGGAGTCAATGGGGGAGCGAGCCTGCACCGCGTGGACCCGAAGTAAGTAATTTTAATTCAATCTAAGATACGTCGACTTCAGCTACGCTATTCTCATAGCTGAAGTTGCGAATCTTAGATCGACCCCCCCCACCCCCAGTGTGGACCAGGCCTAAGGTACTTAACACTTCAGTTCATGGAACCCACCTGCTTTATACTGCAGCATTTGTCTTAGTTTCTCCTGGGGTGGAGACATGGATCTTAGTTGTATACTCTGTGTCTCTGCACACATGCAGAGAGCAGGGCACAGCAACTCAGCTAGAAGGACCCAGAAACATCCAGGACAGGGGTGTGGCCATTATCAGACATGCTAAGTAGCTTTCTGAAGTTGTACAGACAATTTTCATTGTTGGCAACCAACCTGGCAGGTGACACGTAGTCACCCTCTGAGAGCTGGGCCAATCAGAGTGCAAGGGGAGAAAGGTTATAAATACAGGAGGTAAAGATAACCTTGTGGACTCAGTAACATGGACCAAGAGATGTGTCTTCTGTGAGGGTTGGGTCTCAATCTCTGCATCACTTTGGATACAGGTCAGAGATATTCCATCTTTATGTACTAGGGAAGCCCTCCATTAGGATAATGTTTTGTCACCCTGGTGTGCTTTATGGACCTAGAAGGAGAGCTGGGAAGAAGCATTTGTTACCCTAGATGCTACAGAGCCTGTGGGACTTGTATGTATTAGCTAAATGCTCTAAACTGGGATTCTCTCTGTTAGAGAATGGTGCAGCACTTAGTGAGGTGAACCCTTGCCTGAGTTAGCTGGGCTTATGGGGAGACAGTGCCCTATGGAGTGAGAGCCTTATAGCAATAACTAACATTTTGTTTATTCATATCTTAAACTAAAAAATCCCCAACATTTGATTCAGAACTGTCTCCCCCTATACATATCTATTCTATATAACCAGCATGACCCTGCCACTGTTACTCTTGCCCTCCCTCCTCCATTCCTTCCATCAGTTTGTTGCACCCCCTTATTGCATTTTGTCTTAAATCAGTTTGGCAGATCTTCCAAACGGTCTTTTTATGGCTACTGTGCCTAATGCAATGGGACCTCAATACTGATTGGAGCCTTTGGCTGGCTATTGTAATACAAATAATAATTGGGCGTGAAAACATCTTTCTATCCAATGAATCCAAGTTTATAACAATGTAAAAGGACCCTCTGCCGTAAGAATACATGGGGTAATTTTAATGCAAATAATATAATAAAGTGAATATCTTATTACGTTTCATGTTTAGTCAGTGGCAGCGATATTTTGTACTCATTACATTCTGGGATGGATATTTTTTAATTGCTAGAAAACTATTGGAATGCATTTAAATCTGGTTAATTTCTTATTTTTACTTGCTGTTGTTGTGTAGTTTAATTCTTTCTGAATGTCAACAGAAATATTCCCTGCTGAGAGTGAAATTGATGGCACGTTAGGAATACATGATATTTTCTTGCCTTACTTCATTGCTGATGTGCAGAAGTACTTAGCATATATAGTATGGATGGGAATAAAGATTTTTTTGATCAGATGCACTTTTGCAGTCATGTGCAATGAAGACACGATGAAACTTGCAGTGGCAGAAAATATTTTTCTTCACCATGTTTTTGGAGATGCATTTTGCCATCCTGGGTTTTTAAATTTAACATTAAATAAAGCATCAATGATAGTATGCTAGAGAAATATTTTGTCAAGCAAATAAAAAGCTGTAAATAAAGAACACAGATATTCGGAGTGTATTTAGTACTGTAATACCATTAATAATTAGAACATTAAATATAACAATCCTTAAACCAACAGATTTTTGGGGGAAAGCTTTTCAAAAGCAATAAGTGATTTGGGGAGCCTCTGTTTTTGGGTACCCAATATGAGACATTTTAAAGGGGCCTTGTTATCCAAAGGAGGGTGCTAAGTACTCTCTGAAAATCAGGCCTTTTAAAACTGTCTCAGATCAGCCACTGAAACATGGAGGTCCCCAAAATCACTAGTCACGTTTGAATTTCATGGTCATGGTCTTGTATTTTATTTGGGATTAGTTCAAGTATTATTACTGGGATTTAGCCAAAGACGTTCTGAACAAAGTATTTTGGCTTATATGCTGCTTCCTCCTTTAGTCGATTAGAAAACAGCTCTATCTAACTGAAGCTTGAGTCTTTTTTGTTTGGAAATAGACCAGAGCAGTTAGTTGATGTAATCATCCAGGATAGTAAGAAAAACTTCCCTTCAAGAAGACTTGAAAATCCCGGGGGGGAAAAAAGGTAAATTAAAAAACCCCAAAACACTCAAATGTCTTGCAGAGCACAGCTCACAGGAGTGTAATGATGCTTGAATTATCAAAAAAGTTTTCTGCTTTAAATATTCGGCACAGTGGCTGCTTGCAACGCTTCCTGAAGAAGGCAGTGGGGGGAGGGAGGGAGGAGCAGAGTGAGTGAGTGAGGTGAGTGTCAGGAAGGTAAATATCTTGCAAGATGTGAGAAACTGACACTGCTGTGACTTCTCAGCTGAATGTAATTCAAAGAAAATTAATCCTCTCTAGCTCTTCTATCGTTTATGAAGCTTACAACAGCAGGAAGAAAAGCAGATAAGTTAAAAAATTGATAAACATTAAAAATTCAGGCTGCAAATGAACACAGATAACAGTAGTAGCAGATGCTCAACTCCTGGTCAACAGACAGTCAATTCTGATCTTTGTCTTTCTGAGTGCCTGTATCTGTTCCTAGTAATTTATACTTTGTGTTCTTTTCCATTTAGTGCCATTTGAATGTTACACAGTTTCACTCTGTTACATGAAAAGTTAAAAGGGATAGTTAAGGATGGATTTTGTTGTTATTCCTTTAAATTCCTCCTTCATTTAGCTGCATAGCATCAATGTTTTATATATTAGCCTCGCTAAGACACATTTTTGAGTAACTGACTGACTTCTTGGATGCTTCCTTGTTCCTTAATCTTGATTCCTCCTCCTCCCCCCACCCCGTGGAATTAAGTTGTTTCATAGAAGCCTAATCCTGGCTGGTGCTGAATGCCCTTAACTCCCAAAGAAGGATCAACTCCCCAGGATAGCATTGATACATTTAAGCAGAGATTAAACCGACTCTGACAGGGATGTTATTTTAAATAACATACTGTAATTGAATGTAGCATGCAGTGCTGACCAGAAGACTGTGCTTCATAAGACATTAGCCCTAGCTAGGATGAGCTACACATTTGTGACCTCCAGGCTTAATCACTGCAAGTCATAACTAAGAATGAAGCCACATACGCTGTAAAAACTCCAACTCATTCAAAATGCAGTAGTCTGTCTCCTTGGCAGCACAGGTTCATGAACCGTTCACCTTAGCATTGTACTATCTGCACTGGGCTCTCCACCAACTAAATAGTTCAGATCCTGATATCAAAGCCCTCCATGGAAGTGGCCCTAGCTACCTGAAACATAGCCTCTGCATCTGTGACTTCCACTGACAACTGCAGTCCACTGGTGCAATGACCAACAAAGGGAGGCTTACGAATGCAGGAGAAAAGGTTCACAGGAGATGGAATTCTGTGGTACACGAGATAAGATAAGTTACTTATCTCAGCACATTCCATGCTAACTGAAAATGTTATCTCCTTGACCTAGCTTTTGGTTAGTTAAAAACAAACAGAAGGATTAACTCTAATCTAGAATTTTCTTTTATCTACAGGTGATGGGCACCAAGATAAGCACCCAGATAGAATTTTAAAATTTAAAATTTACTGTACTTAATGCCCGTATAATAGAAAGGAGGATTGAAAATAAATATTACAAAAATCAGTTTTTCTGAGTTGCTTGAGTGAAAATTTCTTCCTGTTGCTATGCTCATGCTTTCAGATTACTAACTTGAAATATACAGTTATTATAGCATATATTATATGTATATATTGTTATAGTAGATAAATGCCTAGATAAGATATTTGCATTAAAAATGTGCATATTATCCAAATGTGGGGAAAGATTTGTGTATGTACAGACACGTACATATTACATATATTTCCAGACAAAAATACGTTAATGGTGAGTGTATCAGTAATTTAGGGTAAAATGGGTTACAGAGATGATGTGAGTATCCCCAAAACAAACAATATCAATGCAGGAAATTCAGAGTTAAGGATAAACTTAAAAGGAGTCAAATGTGTTAATGAACCCAAACAACCTTAACTCAGCTCATAGTGACACAAAGCAATAACCATATGATTATGGTTAAGGCATTTTAGTGTTTTGCAGTTCTATACAAGATAACTGATTTTTAAAGGTACTGATTTTTTTTTCTCATGGTGTCACTATTGAGCAGACCCAAGGTTGTTTGGCTGACCTAACTTCATATCCATATCTTAGCAATTTTGAATTTTGGGACACACTTTACTTAGTGCCCAAATATATATTTAGGCATCTAGTTTTAGGTATGCAAGTATTAGGGACCAGGACATGGTCAATCAGGTGCAGTAGTCAGAGCAGGAGTCAAGAAAGGCAAGAGTTCAGGGCTAGAAGAAGGCAGAAACAGCCCAGTCACAAACAAATGCTTTGAACAGCCAGCACGCTGCTGCTGGTCTTAAGAGCAGGTCTGCTGATCCCCTCAGGCAGGTGATTGGGCCAATCAAAAGACTCAACTGAAGCCCACCTGCACTCATTAGCCTGCCTGTGGGTAGGGTGGGGATTAGGGTAGCAGGTAAGCAGGCTAGCTGGAGGTCCTTATTTCTGATGGGAAGTTTGAAAGTTTTGACTTAGCTCAGCTATACATATCTGTGCTTTATTTAAGCTGGTATGCCTGTTGAGGTGAATAAAATTGAATGAAGACGTGAAGCAACACATGAAAAATCTGAGGAAAAAAGGCCCAGGACTGTTTGCCTGCTCAGAAATGATAAAGAGGAGCACAGCAAAGTCTGTCAACAGAACATCAAACAAAGATTTGGAGCCAAATTGTGCTTCAATTACAGGTACACAACCACAGTACAATAAAGGGGTTGCACCTGTGAGAATGCTGGAATAATTTGGCCCATCGAGTTAAAAATTCTAGTCTTAAATCCACACTGTAGTCTTCCCATCTAGGCCCTAATCCTGCAAATGTGTATGTGTATAGATTTATTTATATAAACTGTCCTTTTTGCTTGTTTTCACAATTGGGGGGCTAGAAGATTAGTTTTGGGATTCCTTCCGAGACCTTTTCCACTCGGCTTATCCAGAACACCTGTTCCAGTTCTGGGAGAAACCTTCATCCAGTTCTCTGGGATCCAAAACATGCAGTTTGACTCTGGATTTCGTCACTCAGGTTCCTTTATTTGGCATACAGCAAAGCTAAGCTGAGTTGATCCAACTCAAGAAGAGGGGGAGGGAATAGGGTATATTAGACATCCAAAGTTACAGAGACAACCTCTTCCTTTATATACTTATACACATTACATAGCATTTGCTATACATTAAATCATGCATTTTTGGATTGGTTTGGTTACTTTGCAGCTGCCAGTCCCTACAGCGTGCTCTGTCCATGTGCTGTTCACATGTAACCTGATCTTTACCTTCCAGGTTTGTCTTGTCCAGAGTCCCTAATATCAGAGTGTTGTTGCTTATTTTAGTTAGCACAGACATCCTGATTCCAGAATACTGTTTGTCATGTCCCTATTTACAGTTTAAACTTCCATTCACCTTCCCAATTATACCCACTAAGAAATGAAGCAAGTTACTTATGTCAAGCCAGGCCTATAGTTAGTTATATTGTAATGACCACATTTGGTGTATGCACTTAGTGTAAATGGGCATAGCTGCATTGAAATCAATCAATCAATCGAGTTATGCTGATTTACATCAGCTGAGTGTCTGACAATCTATATTTAATAAAAATGAGAGAGAATTTTTCAGTTACTTTAGTGTCTGTGAATTAAATGGAGAGGATATTACATGAGGGAATTACCTTCATATTTATGCTTTTGACCCATAGAATATGCCAAGGTATTGAATAATACTGAAGCATTTTAGGACAGTTTGTGATTTAAAAAATAGTTATAAAGATCTATATACTAGGCAGCTCAATGTCGCTAAAATGCACAATACTGTTGTTAATTATTGAAATCGTAAAGAAATTTTTTCATAAAACAAAATAATGCATATTTTGTAATTGGTCCTGCCATGAGGGCAGGGGGCTGGACTCGATGACCTCTCGAGGTCCCTTCCAGCCCTAGAATCTATGAATCTATGAATATCTGGAAAAATATCTATTGTCTTAGAAATTCCAGACCTGTAGATGTTGCTGCTGTGTTATATCGCAGGAGCAACAGAGAGTCCATAGCACTGAATTTCCTTTGCTAGCTCAACAGGAATGAATAATTTAGTGCGTCTGACAAATAAAAGACTTTACCTTCAGATCCCACTGTGATATAAACTTCATCTAAAAGCTATCGTCTTAATCTTTTCCTGTTAGATAAAAACTGGTATTCTTGGCCTTTTAGCTATTATTAAGTGTAATATCTGTTTATATCTGTTATGTCCTCTATTGGGATTTGCACAGGGATGCACTCAATGGATCTAATAAGTCTTTTCCATCTCTGACTAGTAGGCTTCTATCTTGATTGTTATGGGGGGCGGGGGCGCGAATGGTTCCTGTCTGATTGGCACTACTTGCCATCAGCTTTCTGGTTGTTAAAAGAATACTTGCTCTTCTAGTCTCCAATGCTGTGAGATGGGGTGGTCTCTGTGTGATGAGACTGGTTGCTCACAAGGGAATATCTATCCCCTGAAGTGCTTGCTTGAGTTCATTTATGAAGTCCTGATAGCTTTTGTTTTATTTCATTCAATATTAAGCCAACCTTCTCATCCAAGGTATTCTTGGAAGGAATCCAAGATGATAATTTAAGAGGTATTTAAAAATGGAATACATTGGAGGTAAAGAAATAATTCACGACTTGCCTGCTTTCAATCAGTGCTCAGTGTGGGCTTGTTACCACTCAGAACAAAAATTATTTTAGTTTTAAAAAGACATCCTTTATTGCAGAAAGATAAGCTTTATAAAAGATTAACAAGGCTCTAAATTCCATACACTATCTTAAATACATCATTCACCATCCAAATGAGTGTTGAAAGCTCTTGTAAGCTCCCAAATGCCAGGTGTACAGATTTCTGGAAAAACTGCAACAAATCCAGTCTCGTTGTTCAGAGCTTTTTAAGTCAGAACTGCCTGCTTGAAATGTGGGTTTTGGTTACTACCAGTCACAGAAATGTAAACTCTAATGGTTCCACAAAGGAACATTTAAGTTCATTTGAATTTTAAAAGAAAATCGACAACTTTGTATTTAAAAGCATAGAAATACTTAGGCCCCAGTCCTGCAAGCAGGTAGGCATATGAGTAACATTTATTCACCCAAGTAATCCCATTGAATTCAATGGCACTACTCACATACATAATATTACTCATGTAATTATTTGTAGGATCAGGGCCTTGTTTAGTATATACTAGGGCTATCAAGTGATTAAAAATTAATTGATTAATCACAGAATTAAAAAAAACAATTGTTATTAATAACACTGTTAATAGAATACAATATTTTTAATTTTTTTGGATGTTTTCCACTTTTTCAAATATATTAATTTTAGTTATAACACAATACAAAGTGTACAGTGCTCACTTTATATTTTTTATTACAAATATTTGCACTGTAAAAAACAAAAGAAATAGTATTTTTCAATTCACCTAATAAAAGTACTGTAGTGCAATCTCTTTATCATGAAAGTTGAATTTACAAATGTAGAATTACGTACAAAAAACCCCTACATTCAAAAACAAAACAATGTAAAACTTTAGAGCCTACGTGTCCACTCAGTCCTTCTTCTTGTTCAGCCAATCTCTCAGACAAACAAGTTTGTTTATATTTGCAGAAGATAATGCTGCCTGCTTCTTGTTTACAATGTCACCTGAAAATGAGAACAGGTGTTTGCACCGCACTGTTGTAGCTGGTGTCACAAGATATTTACATGCCAGATGTGCTAAAGAGTCATATGTGCCTTCATGCTTCAACCACCATTCCAGAGGACATGCATCCATGCTGATGATGGGTTCTGCTCGATGATTACCCACAGCAGTGCGGACCAACACATGTTCATTTTCATCATCTGAGTCAGATGCTACCTGCAGAAGACTGATTTTCTTTTTTGGTGGTTTGCATTCTGTAGTTTCCGCATTGGAGTGTTGCTCTTTTAAAGCTTCTTAAAGCATGCTGCACACCTTGTCCCTCTCCGATTTTTGAAGGCACTTCAGATTCTTAAAACTTGGGTCAAGTACTATAGCTATCTTTAGAAATTTCACATTGGTATCTTCTTTTCATTTTGTCAAATTTGCAGTGAAAGTGTTCTTAAAATGATCAGCGTATGCTGGGTCATCATCCGAGACAGCTATAACAAGAAATGTACGGCAGAATGTGAGTAAAACGGAGCAGGAGACATACAATTCTCCCCCGAATGAGTTCATTCACAAATTTAATTAATGCACGAAGAGGCACATGAATCTTTAGCGCATCTGGCATGTAAATATCTTGCAATGCCAGTTACAACAGTGCCATGTGAACGCCTGTTCTCACTTTTTCAGGTGACATCGTAATTAAGAAGTGGGCAGCATTATCTTCCATAAATGTAAACAAACTTGTTTCTCTTAGTGATTGGCTGAACAAGAAGTAGGAATGAGTAGACTTGTAGGATCTAAAGTTTTACATTGTTTTTATTTTTGAGTGCAGTTATGTAACAAAAAAACTACATTTGTAAGTTGCACTTTTATGATAGAGATTGCACTACAGTACTTGTATGAGGTTGGGGATTGGTCCTCTTTGAGCAGGGGGTTGGACTAGATGACCTTCTGAGGTCCCTTCCAGCCCTGATATTCTATGAGGTGAATTGAAAAATACTTTTTTTTGTTTATCATTTTTACAGTGCAAATATTTGTAATAAAAATAATATAAAGTGAGCACTATACATTTTGTATTCTGTGTAATTGAAATTGATATTGGAAAATGTAGAAAAACATCCAAAAATATTTAATAAATTTCAATTGGTATTCTATTGTTTAAAAGTGCGATTAATTGCGATTAATGTTTTTTATCGCAATTAATTTTTTTGAGTTAATTGCGTGAGTTAACTGCGATTAATCAACAGCCCTAGTATATACTACACTATATCTAACCCTCATAGAGGATTATTTTCAAAGTAGTGTTATGGGATTCATGCAGAAGAGTCCCAGTGACATTAACTCAAACCAAGCATCTAAGCCACCATTTAGCTTTGATAATTTGCCCCAAAGAGGTGTATATGATTTTGCTTTCTTAAAAACAAAAATAAAGCAAAAGCACAGGATATAAAAACATTGAAATTTTGAAGTATTACATAGGAGTAGCAAAAAATCAGCAAGAGAAAAAACAATTAAAGATAACAATAATATTTAACTTTTTCTGGGCCAAATTCTCAGCTGGTATAAATGGTCTAAATTGTGATCAGTGGTAGTGATGGTGCAAAGATGCTCCACACCAGCAACATAACACCTCCTGAAGCACAGGGGGAGCACAGCTGTAGCAGCCTTTGACAGGGTAGAGAATGCACTTCTTCCCAACGTATTTGAAAAATTTCACCCAATTCTACTCACTACCATTCAGGTCAAGTTTAGAAACAAAATAGAACTTGAGAATCAATATCTCTTTCACCGGCGCTCAGGCCACTAGAATAGGCACCTTTCTTCAAATGTTAACTTACTGCATTTTATCTCAGTACTGCAGAGTTTTCAACACATATTCAATATTACAATGGCAAATTCTGCAACATGCTTAGACAGAACAAGAAAAATGAAAAATGGAGAGTCAACCTTATTCTTTGGTTTCCTTATTTTTGTAGGTTTGATTTACACATTTTGTTTCTTTGCAGAAAAAGTGTATAACCCATGAATTATTTAAAAAGTTGTGCCCATATGCTGAGTTTGTCAATAAAATGTTGCTGTCTCATTTCTAACACATATTAAGAGAGATATTTGGGATTTTCCTGACATGATTCTGCTCTCTCTATAGCAAAATAATACTAACCAAGAAAGTCCTCCACGATTCCACTGATATTGTATATAGGCACCATAGAGTTCAAATGAAGTCTACATTATGTATAAATTCATACCAAGTTCTCTACATAGGCAAAGTTTCATGAGAGTAATATTTAATTGAATATGTTACTCTTCAATGATTTCTTGAAATGTTTTAGTTAGGTTCAGCAATTTGGAGGATAATTAAGTGGTAAGAATACAATTATTCATAGTAGGCAAAGAGGAAAATACTTAAAATGTGCAGAATGTTTAATTCTAAAAAATCTTCATAATAGCATTTTAACATGCATCCATTTAGAAAGCAAAGACTTTATCTATTCAGGCTAAAAATGGAGTAATTATAAGCAAATGTGCTCCATAAATAATATTTAATGTATGTTAAAAGTAAACTTTAAAATGTGTGGTTTTGGGTCTTGATCCTGCAAAGCCTTAACTTTATGGACTCTGAATGAAATCCTAATGCGGATTTCACTCTAGGGGTCAAGATTTAACTCACTGAACAGTCTGACTTCAGTAATCTCTTTAGGACTGAGGCCTTTGCTTGCAAGTGTCTGAGGACATGAACCATTGGGATTGATTCTGTTCTCACTCATACTGGTTTTAGATTGGTGTAAATCCATTGGCCTGAATTTTGTCTGACCAAATGGCACAAGTGTGGTATTAAATGAGATAAGCAAAACTGGATGTCTGTTGCCTTTGCGCTTTCCCGATCCTTGCTGAAATTCAGCCCCTGCCACAAATTAGGATAATAATTTATTCTGTTCTAAATTGTGCCCTGTTGCAACAGTAGTCAAGGATCATAAGAACATATCATCATCTATCCATGCCCTTTTCCCTAAGTCTGGCCTCTGGTGATGCATCTATGCTGAAGGCTGTGAGGGCAGTTGGATACTTCCTTTGAACCAATGAATAGGTCGAAAAATCAGTCTGAAAGGGATTAAGAAAATCTGAGGACATCACAGTTGCCTCACCATCTCCTTTTCAAAAATCTTACAAACTATTGCCCATTTGTGAATAAGATCATCAGCACTGAGAGAGTTTTGTGAGCAATGGTCTATCTTTGAGAGAAGCAGGTATTTTGCTATCCTGTACACAAGTAGTAACAATTTTCACCAACCATAGTTGAAAATATAAAAACAGCCATGCTGAGTCAGACGTGAGCCCAGCGTTGCCCAGTATCAGGGCTTCAGGAGGAGTGTACAGCACAAGGCAGTTGGCCGAGGTATAGGGTCACCCCAGGCATGGGGTTGCATCCTTGACCATTTTGGCTATTAGCCATTCATGGAATTATCCTACATGAATGTATCTAATTCTTGTTTGAACCCAGTTATACCCTTGGTCATTATAGCACCCCATTGCAATGAGTTCCACAGGTTAATTGTGTGTCATATAAAAAGTACTTCTTATTTGTATTAAACCTGATGCGTATTAATTTAATAGGGTTACCCCAAGTTTTTGTATTTTGGAAAAATGTAAATAATGCTTTTCTTCCACACCATGCATAATTTTTTAAACTTCTATCATATGCCTCCTTAGCTATCTCTTTTCTAAGCTGACAAGACCTAATCTTTTTAGTCTTTTCTTTTATTAAGGCAGTTCCATACGCTTTATTATTTTTGTTGCCCTTCTCTGAACCTTTTCCTGTTCCAGTATATCCCTTTTGAGATGGGGTGACCAGAACTGGACACAGAATTCACTATGGATTCGTATAATGGCATTGTGATATTTCACATCTTATTTTCTCTCTCTCTCCTTATAGTTCCAAATATTCTGTTAGCCTTTTTGACTGCTGCTATTTATTGAGCTGAAGTTTAGAGAACTATCTAGAGTGACTCCAAGATCTTTCTTGAGTGGTAACAGATAATTTAGAATCCATCATTTTGTATGTATAGTTGGGATTATGTTCTCCAATGTGCATTACTTTGCACTTATCAGTGTTGAAATTCATCTGTCCCTTTGTCATTTAGTTTTGTGAGATTCTCCTGTAAGTCTTCGCAGTCAGCTTTGGACTTAACTGTCTTGAATAATTTTGTATCACCTGCAAACTTTGCCACTTCACTGTTCACTCTCTTTTTCAGACCATTAATGAATATATTGAACAGCATAGTTCCCAATACAGATTCTTGGGGGACCCCACTCTTTGCCTTTTTCCGTTGTGAAAGCCAACTATTTATTCCTACCCTTTGTTTCCTATCTTTTAACTAGTTATTGATCGATAAAACCTTCCCTGTTATCCTGTGACTACTTAGTTTCCTTAAGAGCCTTTGGTGAGGGACTTTGTCCAGCCTGTAACTGGCAAGATCGCCTTGGAGCCCTTTTCATAGAATCATAGAATCATGGAATATCAGGGTTGGAAGGGACTTCAGGAGGTCATCTAGTCCAGCCCCCTGCTCAAAGCAGGACCAATCCCCAACTAAATCATCCCAGCCAGGGCTTTGTCAAGCCTGACCTTAAAGACCTCTAAGGAAGGAGATTCCACCACCTCCCTAGGTAACTCATTCTAGTTCTTCACCACCCTACTAGTGAAAAAGTTTTTCCTAATATCCAACCTAAACCTCCCCATCTGCAACTTGAGACCATTACTCCTTGTTCTGTCATCTAGTACCACTGAGAACAGTCTATATCCATCCTCTTTGGAACCCCCCTTCAGGTAGTTGAAAGCCGCTATCAAATCCACCCTCATTCGTCTCTTCTGCAGATTAAATAATCCCAGTTCCCTCAGCCTCTCCTTATAAGTCATGTGCTCCATCCCCCTAATCATTTTTGTTGCCCTCCGCTCGACTCTCTCCAATTTTTCCACATTCTTCTTGTACTGTGGGGCCCAAAACTGGACACAGTACTCCAGATGAGGCCTCACCAATGCCGAATAGAGGGGAATGATCACATCCCTCGATCTGCTGGCAATGCTCCTATTTATATAGCCCCAAATGCTATTAGCCTTCTTGGCAACAAGGGCACACTGTTGACTCATATCCAGCTTTTCGTCCACCGTAACCCCTAGGTCCTTTTCTGCAGAACTGCTGCCTGAGCCACTCAGACTCAGTCCCTAGTCTGTAGCAGTGCATGGGATTCTTCCGTCCTAAGTGCAGGACTCTGCACTTGTCTTTGTTGAACCTCATCAGATTTCTTTTGGGCCAATCCTCTAATTTGTCTAGGTCCCTATGTATGCTATCCCTACCCTCCAGCATATCTACCACTCCTCCCAGTTTAGTATCATCTGCAAACTTGCTGAGGGTGCAATCCACGCCATCCTCCAGATCATTAACGAAGATATTGAATAAAACTAGTCCTAGGACCGACCCTTGGGGCACTCCACTTGATACCGGCTGCCAACTAGACATGGAGCCATTGATCAAAACCCATTGAGCCCAATGATCTAGCCACCTTTCTATCAACCTTATAGTCCATCCAGCCCATATGTCTTTAACTTGCTGGCAAGAATACTGTGGGACACCGTATCAAAAGCTTTGCTAAAGTCAAGGAATAACATGTCCACCGCTTTCCCCATATCCACAGGGCCAGGTATGTTGTCATAGGAGGCAATTAGGTTAGTCAGGCATGACTTGCCCTTGGCGAATCCATTCTGACTGTTCTTGATCACTTTCCTCTCCTCTAAGTGCTTCAGAATTGATTCCTTGAAGACCTGCTCCATGATTTTTCCAGGTACTGAGGTGAGGCTGACTGGCCTGTAGTTCCCCGGATCCTCCTTCTTCCCTTTTTTAAAGATAGGCACTACATTAGCCTTTTTCCAGTCATCTGGGACCTCCCCTGATTGCCATGAGTTTTCAAAGATAATAGCCAATGGCTCTGCAATCACATCCGCCAACTCCATTAGCACCCTCGGATGCAGCACATCCAGCCCCATGGACTTGTGCTGAAAGATCAATATTAAATTAGCTACCTTCCAGTCATCTGGTACAGAGTCTTGTTTCAGCAATAGGCTACATATTACAATTAATAATTCTGCAATTTCATATTTGAGTTTCTTCAGAATTCTGGAGTGAGTACCATCTGGTCCTGGTGGCTTATTACTGTTTAATTTATTAGTTTCTTCTAAAAACTCTTCTATTGACACATCAGCGTGGGAAAGATTTGTTGCCCCAAAAAGATAGCTCTGATGTGGGTTCCAATTCCAACTGGTTGTACCAATCAAGGATAGTCAGCTGAAGTTTTGTCAGTCACTCCAGAAATGCATTGAGGTCAAAACTTATCCAGAATGGATATGACATTTGCCCAGAATTATCACACTGAAACAGCCAGTCCAGTCTACTGAATAGCTGTGTGCGAAAAACCCAGACATGGATAATGCTCAAGTACTTGCTACTGTGATTGCAAAGATGTTTCCTGTCATTTTAAATTCTGTATAAGGAATGCCAATAGGGTGTCTTCTTTCTGTAAAACTTGAGCATGGTACTATTGTGATTCAGTGCGAAAACAGAACTGATCTAGGCATATTCTTCATAAAGACCAGGTCATAAATTGGAATTCAAAACACATGATTCTAGGAGGAAATAGAGAGCTTAATCTATCCTATGTTATGCAATGAGCAAAAAAACCCATTTGTTACAAAATACCTAGCTGGTCCATTGAATGCAAAAAAAGTTAAATCAAGGACTAGATGAGTTTCAAACAAAGAAATGATAAATAGCTATAAGGAGAAGGCAGGAGAGCTAAGATAAGAGAAAGAAAAGGGACAAAGTAATATTTTTTTTCTTTTTGTAAGATTATCTTTATTCATGGTTTCTTTCAGAAAGAGGGTTGAATTCTGGCTGCTAAAATGCAGAAAATGTCTAGGGAAAGTTAAACTTGAAAATTTATTACAGCCATCTGTCTAAGATCTATATGTAACCTGCCGTTATAAGTTTGTCACCTTCCAAAAGAACATGCTACTTAATTGCATTTGTTGGGTTGATATTTAAAAAAAAACCAACCCAATCACCTGGATCACCTGGATCGATCGGACTTCAGCTGTCGTTAAGACTGCGCCGATCACAACACGTCTGCCATTCTTCTCGCATTCTTGCCTTTCTTCTCCACGTTCGTCCGAAACGTTTAATGATGTCATCTTCCCATCTTCTTGGAGGCCGACCGGAGGGTCTTTTCTGTTCTCACGGGTACCACTCAGCAATGATTGCGGTCCACCTGTTATCCGTGAGCTGTGCTGTGTGGCCCGCCCATCGCATCTTGTTATGTCTGCTTTCCACGACAATATCTTTCACACTGCTGCGTTCTCTGATTATTTCATTTGGTATACGATCCAGAAGGGAGATTCCCAACATAGCTCGTTCCATTGCCCTTTCAGCTACCAACAGCCGTTGCTCTTCTCTCTTCGTCAGTGCCCACGTTTCACTGCCATACAGCATGGCTGGCAGCACTGCTGAATTGAAAATATTTTTACGTGTGGTCTTGTCAGTTTTTCCTTTGAGGACGTCCTTGATGGAATTAAACGCACACAATCCTGCCCGAATCCTTCGCGAGAGTTCTCCGTTCAGGTCTTGGCGCGTATTAACTTCTTGGCCCAAATATATGTACTGTTCCACTTCTTCGATGTCTTCTCCTGTTACCATTATTTGGGCGTTTCATAAGATGTCTGATCGCATATATTTCGTTTTGCAGCGGTTCATTTTCAGGCCGACCTGACTACTTTTCTTGTCGAGTCTTCGTAGCATGCTCTGCAGTTGGTTGGTGCTTTCGGCAATTAGTACAATGTCGTCTGCAAATCTGAGATGAGATAATCTCTCTCCGTTTATGTTGACGCCACTCCTCCAATTGATCTTGTTCATAACCATTTCGAGGCAGGCAGTGAATAGTTTCGGTGAAATTGTGTCTCCTTGCTTTACGCCTTTCTCGACTGGGATGCGGAGGGGAGTTTCAAGGAGAGTAATGTCTGTTGTACATCCAGTATTCGCTTCCTTCAACAAACTAATGTACTGCGTGTTAATGCCCTGCTCTGCGAGCGCCTTTAATATTGCATTAAACTCAACGCTATTGAAGGCCTTTTCATAGTCGACAAAAGCAATGCACAGCGGGAGTTTGTATTCCCTCGCTCTTTCTAGGAGCTGGCTAAGGGTAAATATATGGTCGATTGTACTGAAATTTCTTCGAAACCCTGCCTGCTCTCTCGGCTATTGTTCATCCAGACTCTGCGAAAGTCGAAAAACCCCCCAATACTCGAGCATAATGGGCCAAATTCACCCCTGGTGTAAGCTCATGGGCCAGAGCTGAATGTAGTCCATTGAGTCCACTTCCAAAATCCTTACTCAGTTCTTTCTTAGGCAGAGTTCCTTTAGGATCTCAGAAACTCAATCACCAGGGCCCAGTGCTTGATGCAGTGCATTGGACATAATGTGTAGAATAGTTTGTATTTATGCAACCAGCTAACTGAAAGTCACTATTTACTCCCTAATTTTAACACATTTGCTGCTGCTGGATTTTCCATGGAACTTCCTTTAGGAGATAAAAAGAAAGGAAGGTCAATACCTATGGGGCTCAATTCTTCACTGTCCTGCACCTTGTGGAATCATTTAAACTAGTACAAAGTGGGTGCAAAATGCTATCTAATCAAACTAGTAGAGGTTTACATTTTCTTTGCACAGACACAAGTCACTGAAAAGCCTCAACTTGTGGGGAAACTTGATGGGGCTAGTGGTGAAAGGGGGACAGTGCCAGTAGCAAGGGAAAGAGACATTCGCCAAGGGATAATAGGTAGCTTCTCCCCCTGGGGGAAACGTGTGCTGACTGGCCAGCATTTCCAAGTTCCCAGGATTTAGCACCGGGGCCATGCAGAGCATCTTTTTGGCTCAATTCCAGCAACGCTAACAGCAGTCCTCAAGACGCAGAGGAAAGCTGGTAAGGATTCTGGGGCTTCTTTCCCCAGGGGCAGAGGGTCTGCCCTGGTGTGTGTAGATTAGGGAGGGATTCCATGCAGACTCCCTACCCCCTTCCTTTCTTGAGGGGGGCAGGCTGGGAGCTGCATGCAGGAACTACTGGGCTTGCCAGGATCTGAAACAGTGCAACCCTGTTCAGGCCTAAAATTGTGGCCTCTCCCCACCTGCTTGTAGGGGTAGCCCAGGGGCCATATGACGCCACTACAATGGCTGGGAATGAACCTGCTGGAGCCGGGTTTGTTGCCACACTCCCCCGCCCCCCCGTCCCTGATCGAGGGAAGGGGTATGAGGGTCATGTGCTGCTACTACAGCAGCTGGAGGTGGGGGCTGTGTCCCAGGCAGCCCTATTGGAGCCCTATTGTTGCCTTGTCCCCCCACCTCTGCCCCTGCACACAGGAGGAGGGGCTGCAGGCACACACTGCACCTTGTTTCTGGCTGCACCCCCTGCTTTTGGTGGGGGGAGGGGAAAGGCTTGTGGGGCTTCGGCCAAGGGTATGGCCTGCAGGTGCCTGTTCCAGGAGCTGCTCTGAAGGACCCAGGCAGAACACACCATCCCTTTCCCCCTGCTCCTTGGAGCAGAGGCGGCAGAAACTGGGGTGTAGGTAGTTGGGATGCCCTCCTGCAGGCACTGGAGCAATTAGGGAGCCTCCACCTTTGCTAGGTGGCCTCATTCCTAACAAAACACAGGCAGGAGACACAGCTGCTAATTCTCCTAGAGCTTATGTGGGATCCGATTGCCCACTTGGGAATCATTTGTCTAAAGGGTTTAAGGAAAACAGCATTAAAAAAATGAGGACAAAAAAAGTTCGCTACTCTAAGGTGACTCAAACTGTTGAACGGGTTTGCAGCCTTTCGCATTTATGAGACTATATTTTGCAT
Organism: Macrochelys suwanniensis; assembly: GCA_033296515.1. Taxonomy (NCBI): domain Eukaryota; kingdom Metazoa; phylum Chordata; order Testudines; family Chelydridae; genus Macrochelys; species Macrochelys suwanniensis. The sequence continues at coordinate 85,320,777 of CM065779.1, forward strand.
GAGAGCCCTGAGAAGTGTATTTCCTCAAGTATAAGGACTTAAGAGTGAGGGCTTATGCCCCATGGTGGGGTAGCATGGTGAAGGTATGACAGAGAATTTAGACAGAGGGCGGCAGAGGAGCCTGATTTAGCCTGAGGTAAAATAGACCAGGAGCTTTGGCTGGAGGTATGACTTCTTACTACCTCGCCTGACTGACACTCACACTCACAAAACCTGCTTTTCAAAAAACTGATATAAAAGCCAATGTGTGTGTTTCATTAATGATGGGAAACATTTTCATAGCCAAGGCAGGTACAAACACTGCTGTAGGATGAATGTGGGTCAGCATAGTGCACTCTCCTATTATGGGGGTCAAGGATTGGTCCAACAGGGCGGTAAGAATGGGGTCTGCAAGGTCTCAGTGCTTCAGGAGATGCAACAGGGAGAGGCAGTAACCCTGGAAAATACTCCTTCTCCAGTTAAGATACAGGGTTACGGAATTTGTTATTGGACTACCCCCAACAAAGAAAACAGTTTATTTATGGAACGGATTTTTAGCCTGTTTTCAAATCCCGTACAAAGGTGTGAGGTGCCATCTTGGGCAGAGAACTTGAAGTTCGCTAAATGCTTTGAGCATATTGAAAGGGCAGAGATCACCTTGGAGGTGGCAGCAGGGAGACTGCATATATAGCAATGCCAGATTTCGGCTTATATCTCCTGAGTGTGGTACTGAAGAAGGCAAAGGGAGAATATAGGCTTATCCATCACCTGTCCTACCCCCAGAGCTCATTGGTAACTGATTATATTGATGCCCAGCTGCGTTCAGTGAGATACTCATCATTTTATGCTGCAGTAGCCATGGTTAGGGAGTGTGGCCCTGGGGCAATGTTGGCAAAATGCTACATCAAGTCTTTCCGATTGCTTCTAGTGCATCCCAGGGACAGTAACTTGCTTGGATTTCAGTTTGAAGGCCATCACTATTTTGATAAAGCCATGCCATGCTTGGTATTATGTGCCACTTTCAGAAGATGCAGCTCCATGTAGGAGTGGGCGTTAGTGCACTGCATGATACAGGACAGTCTTATGCACAATCTTGATGTCATCTTGTCTGCAGGAAAATTAGGTTCAGGCAACTGTGAGCACATGCTTCAGGCATTTCAGAAGCTAGCCAAGTGTCTTGGAGTCCCCCTTGCCACAGAAGAACAGAAGGCCCTGCTGACACTTTAACATATCAGGGCATTGAAACCCCAAACTGAGCCCGGTTCTAGGTAACCTATGGAGAAAATTACTCTGAAGAAACTACAGGTGTTTATGGAGAATTTAAACTTTGCATGCTGGATAGTGGCTCCCGTTCAGGCATTTTGTGCTCATCTGGTGTCTGCACCCTCTGGAATGTGAAAACAGCACCACTTTATTAGATTGAAGGAAGTCTTAGAAGTGTGGGAAAGATTCTTGGAAAAGTTAGATGAGAGTTTCGATATGATGTTCAGACTGGTAGCTCAACACTGAGCTGCAGGTACAATCTGTTGCCTTAGGAGGTGTAGGTTTGGGGGTTTACTTTCAAGGTGAGAAGTGTGCACAGAGGTGGCCAGAAAGATGCGTGGCTCGGGGTATTACAGGGGATATCAACCCTCATAAAGTTTTTTCCTATCCTGGTGGCAGTCATTAGTTGGGGAGAAAACTTTGACAACAAGAAAATCCATTTCTGGTGTGGCAACCCAACCCATGGTCCATATTGTGAATACCCAGTAAGTTACATAATGAGGCTGGTGAGGGCCTTCGTTTTATATTGCCTGCAATTTAACATCATTTTTCATGCAGCACATGTCCCAGCAGCAGATAATGGTGTTGCTGATGCTCTCCTGATATCGGGATGACAGATTCCAGCAACTCACCCTGCTGGCCAACAGAGATCCATGGGCAATGCCCCAACAACTCTGAGACCTTGGCTCATGACAGTACAGGGACTAGTCAGGGACTTGGTTGTCCTGTAGACTTTGAGGGCCTGTAAGGCCAGCCATTCAGAGTTTTCAGAATTTAGGGCACAGGAAGTGCTTCATTTTGGGTGGCTCATATCCACACTCCAGGTGCCACAATGTGTGGTGCCTTTGACCCACTGCAGGTGGGCTCCCCCCCACTGTCTCTGGCCAGCTAGCAGGCCTGTCCTCCTGGAGTAGGTTGGTGGGATTCCCAGACCCATGTGGGCATTTCATAGTAAGGAAACTCTTAGAAGGTTGGCCCAGGAGGGGTGGGCACTGGAGGGATGATGGGTTACCCATAACACTGGAAACCCTGTCGGATTTATCAAAGGCCCTGCCTAGGGCTGCAGCCATGCATGGGAAACCACTTTATTTAAGGCAGAATTTGTTGTTGCCTTCTCTGGCAGTTTGAGAGTAAGTGAGCTGGTGCCTATGGCAGCTGCAGACAGATCCCAGTGTGTGTTAAACATAACAGATGTGCAACTATCTGCAGGAGTAGTGTCTCTGTGCTTAAGGTACTCAAAAACAGACCAGAAGAGAAGAGGGGCGTATGTGCTGTTGACGAAATGGGCAGGTGAATGCTTGTGCCCTGTAAAGGCGATAAGAGCCTCACTAACAATCTGGGGCCGGCAGCGAGGCCGGTTGTGGTGATGGCAGCTTCCTGACAAGGTATCAATTCAGCATGGTACTGGGAAAACCTTGCGCTACTGTGGTCTTGGCTGGGTAAATTTGATACTCATTCTTTCAGGATCATGGCGTTGACATCAGCAGCTGCAGAGGGTTTTGGCCTGTGGCAGGTGCAGGTGATAAGGCACTGGAAATCAAGGTGCTTAACTACCCTGACAGTTAGGAAGTTTTTTCTAATATCCAACCTAAACCTGCCTTGCTGCAATTTAAGCCCATTGCTTCTTGTCCTATCTTCAGAGGTTAACAAGAACAATTTTTCTCCTTTCTCCTTGTAACAATCTTGTATGTACTTCAGACCATTTCTCCAGTTTGTTCATTTTGAATTTTAATCCTGTCCTCCAAAGCACGTGCAACCCTTCCCAGCTTGGTATCGTCCACAAACCTTTTAAGCGTCCTCTCTATGCCATTATCTAAAGCACTGAGGAAGATATTGAACAAAACTGGACCCAGGACCAATCCCTGTGGGACCCACTCACTATGCCCTTCTAGCTTGACTGTGAATCCCTGATAACTACTCTCTGAGAATGGTTTTCCAATCAGTTATGCTCCCACCTTATAGTAGCTCCATCTAGGTTGCATTTCCCTAGTTTTGTTTATGAGAAGGTCATGCGAGACAGTATCAAAAGCCTTGCTAAAATCAAGATATACCACATCTACCGCTTCCCCCCCAATCCACCAGGCTCGTTAACCAGTCAAAGAAAGCTACTAGATTGGTTTGATATGATTTGTTCTTGACAAATCCATGCTGATTGTTACTTATCACCTTATTATCTTCTAGGTGTTTGTAAATTGATTGCTTAATTATTTGCTCCATTATTTTTCTGTGTACTGAAGTTAAACTGACTGGTCTGTAATTCCCCGGGTTGTCCTTATTGCCCTTTTTAATGATTGGCACTATATTTTCCCTTTTCCAGTCTACTAGGATCTCTCCTGTCTTCCATGATTTTTTGAAGATAATCGCTAATGGCGCAGATATTGCCTTAACTTCTTGAGTATTCTAGAATGTATTTAATCAGTCCCTGGTGACTTGAAGATATCTAACTGAGCATACGTGCGGGAACTTGCAGCACCCCCCAGTTTTGTGTGGGGTTCTGGTTGCCGACCCCATGCCCAGGGTCCTGGTGCTCCTGGCCAAGTGCCAGGGGTCCCGGCTGCCGCCAGCCCCGCTCCTGGGGCTCTGCTCCCAGACCTGCACCTGGGGTCCTGGCTGCAGGACTCTCACTGGGGCTCTGCTCCCAGCCCTGTGCCCAGGGTCCCAGCTGCAGGACCAATGCCCAGGGCTCTGCTCCCGGTCCCAGCCTCAGCTCCCTTACCCCTGTTCATGTTCCCCCACCCTCCTGGAGCCACAGCCCAGTGCTGACCCCAGCTCTGTGGAGGGGGGCGTGGACAGGGGAAAGGGGGTGTGAAGTAAAAAGTTTGGGGACCACTGGCTTTTAGCACCCCCACTGCAAAAAGTGTTCCAGTGCCACTGTAACTGAGTAATTTTTAACTTGTTCTTTCTCTATTTTAGCCTCAAATCCTACCTCATTTTCACTGGCATTCACTATGTTAAACGTCGAATCGCTACTAAATCAATCTGGACATTGCATCGGCTTGTTCACTATAGGCCTGATCCTGCAAGATACTGAGTGCTGAGAATTTGGAGCACTCAGCACCTCTCATGGTTGGATCCATATAGATCCATAAAACAATATTCTCCAAATCAGATATGCTCAGCTATGTAACCAAGACAAATTAATTAACCTATTATAGAGTCACATTATTTGGTCCACAGTTAAGGTTTTAACATAGTTGACAAAATTAAGTTCAGGTTCAATGTCCTTTCTACAGAATATTCCTTGTATATTGTCTCACCCCTGAGAAGAATTTGTATGTGTGTTAAATTTGAGGTTAATTGTATAAACTGGTTTTGAATTATAAGACTTGGCAAATGTGTTCATCATAGCCTTTATGGCCATTCATAATTTCGAAAATATAACTCTAGTTGCATATGTTAGCTGGTGAGTTCTTCTTTCTTTCTTTGAAGCCAGAAAGCTGGTGAATATCTGAGTTAAGGTTGGTGCTGGAATCTCAGTTAAATCCCCTGATTTACTAGCATATGTTTATGTGTGTTTTCCTTTTAAATAAAACATCAGCAATGACACCTTATAAAGAACAATATATCCTCATCCTAAATTCTATCTTAACAAAGTTTTTGTCTGGAAATAATAGTTTCCATTTTACCAAGCTGTAACATTCTTTATCTGCTTCTCATTGACTTAAAAAAAATTGCAGAATTCTTTATTGCTTCAGAACATCACACCCAGTGATTTATATTTTGATCCTTACAGCCAAAAGCCCCACAGAATACTGTCTTTTGGGAAGTAAGATTTGATCCAAATTCAGTATCCAAATGATCACTACAAGTAGTGAGTAGTACAACTGTAATCTAGTTTACTCTTGAATAGATAGGAATGCAGTTGGAATCTCATTTGACATCAATTTGCAGGAGTTTAATAAATATTTTCACACTAAGCATAGCACATAATTGTTAGTGTTTCCCCTCTGAATCATGGTATATTGGATTATATAATAAAAAACTTAATTTATGCTTAATCTGTCACATATTGGTGCTGGCATTTATTTTGTTTGGAGATGGTGCTATTAATCAGACAAGAAGAATCTAGGAAAAATATTTACAGATGGTATTACAAATGAAAGCAGTTACAACAAACGGCACTTGCTCTGAGTTCTCTAATTACTCACCCTCTGGGACCAAATAATTTTAAATCTGTGCAACATTCTCCCTGTAGTATTGTATGGACAATTTTATTGATAATGTCAAATCACTGTTAAAGCAAAAAGGAGAGAAATATTAATTTTTATGTGGCTTGTTTTCTATGAATAGTTCATAGTTTCTATGAGGATTCACTGTAGAGGATTGAGACAACCGACAGTACAGGTATTAGCAAGGGAATAAATCTGGTACAAAGTACCTGCAACAATTTACTTTTTAATTTACAAAATATAATGACTTAGTTTGAGGCTTAAAGTCACACAAGACAGAGTGCATCTTGTGTCATTCTCATTTTGATAAAAAACTGTCTGGCATTTTGAAAAATGACTTACTTTCTAATCACAATCAGAATATATAAAAGCTATGTGATATAGAAATGTTTTCCTATTCAAAATAAACTCGTGTTCATAAGATATTAAGTGAGCTGTGAATTTCAACCGATAAAGTCAGATGGAGTTTATTCTTTGTGAACTTGTCCTGGGGTATTGTTGAGAGTGGTATGGGCAGGATATCCAGGTGCACAAAGCAGCTATAAAATGGATGTCATTATATTTTTCCTATGACAAACTATTTCCAAGGGTGATATAGCCATTTGATTTTCTCAGAAGTATTTAAAGTTACCGTAACCTTGAAAGCAACATATTACAATAAAATATAGCTGCAGTATGTCTGTGAACAACAAAAGATACAACTGAAGTATACATAAGATGAGCACTAAGTCTTAGTGAATAGGCAGAAAAAATCAAGCAAAATGAGTTTGACACCTGTTAAAATATGCTGTTGGACCCTGATCCAAAATTCACTGGAAGTCTTTCCACTAGCTTCACTGGACTTTGAATCAGGCCTTTGTTTCCTAAATGACTGCAATTTTTTATATCTGGAATTATTTAGGTTACTGTCATTTACTAGGGGAGAAGTTATGGGTACTTGGATGGATGGTGAGTAGAGCCTGAGAGGTGATGTAATGAGGCAGTATGCTTATTTAAGGTATACAGCCTCTGGGAGCTCTAGAAGTGAGTGCTTGATAGCAGCACTTTTTACATCTGAATAAAAAGATGTAGCGTCAGTTCTACTCGGTATTGCTTTTCCCATGCTAGTGGATGGAGAAGGTGCCAATGTAACCCACACACCTCCTGGGTGTTCTGTCCCATCTAGTGGCACTGAGATGAGAGAGAGAGAGTGTGTGTGTGAGTGAGTGAGTGAGTGAGTGTGTGTGTGTCAGCTCTACAGCCTTAGCTAACAGCTAGTTGGCTTTTAGCTCATGCAATAGAGGTTCATGTACTCAGCTTCAGGAGTCTCAGGTTTGATCCTGCCCGACAACGACCGGGGTCTGTCAGTGTTACACCAGCTCCCTGCCAATGCTCCAAACTGCAGACACACCTCTTTTGGGATATGCAGCACTTTTGGCTGTGCTAACAGAATCCTCTTGTTCTCAGGGAGTGTTAGTAGCTGCATTATGGCTGCTTCTTGCATTGGTGCACAGGCACCTGGGTAAGGATCCTCACACCCCACCGATGTATTTTCACAGGACCTGTTGCCCTGGATTTGGGGAGGAGTGTATACCTCAGAATATCATCAAGCTAATTGTAACCATATTATGTGCACTCAGACGCTATGAATTAATGACATAGAACACCACAGAGTTAAGGGTTAATTTGGAGACAGGCTTTCAGAAGCAAGATCAAAATATAGCTGGCAGTTTCTGCTAATCAGAATGGGAGGAGGGGACAGACAAGTAAACATGTGAGACTGGAAACCTTGGTGTTTGGAAAACCTTGAGTCTGGATGCCTCTGATGTTAGAAGTTTATTGAAAGTTATGAAAAGTGATGATCCAGTAGAGGTCATTTATGACCTATGCGTTTTGTAGAAGTCAGCTATAAAAGATTAGCTAATAGAATGTACTTTGGAGACGTCCTCTGAAGCCAGCTTGAGATGTTTTTCCTGACACCTTTTCTCCCCAGTGGGTGAGCAACTGGCCACTCACTGCGAACCTGCTGTTAATTACGGCTCCAGATGGTAGGTAAATATCTGGGATGTTCTAAACCTATTGCTTATGCCTGTGTGTGCTTAAATCTAATAAACTGCAGTGTTACACAAGAGCATGCTCACTTGCATTTAATCCTTGATCAGAAAGAAGTGCTGTATTTCTACTGATATATTCCTGACACCATGTGGAGTGAAATAGTTAAGTTGCCCCTGCTGTGGGTTCTGAAAACCCTGGGTAACAGGCCAACCATAATTTGTCCCTACACTGAGTTTAGTTACAGTCATTTCATTCTCTTGCTTTCATGTCATTGCTAAAATGGTATTCTTTAGATCAATATTATATTCATTAACATCCCTTTTAATTTCTTAACTGCTTTCCTAAAATACAGCTTTCTACCTTATGAACAGTAGAACTTGTGGAACTATTCATTGCAATTTAGCCAAACAATATTGTCACTTGGAAAAATTCATTTGTGAACATGTTCTCTTTATTGAAGCAGTTCTATTGTTATACATTTTCATTATTTTGGAATAAATCATTCTAGAATTAACTTTAACATTATTAAACCAGCTTCCTTAATGAGCATTTTAAGCAACAGTACGCAAACAACTGAGCTGTATCAGCATCTGAATGCAGAAATCAATCCTTGCATCAGTAGTTTGCTTATTCAGTAGGAACTCATGCTGAATTGGTTATTTAAGCATTGCCTAATATGACCCAGAAGGACAATTAGACTATTTCTTTGATCTAAATGAAAGATATGCAATGGCTCCTTTAACTGGAAAATTGCTTCAGATTAAGGTTGTGTGAACTAAGTAGGCTTTTAAAAATATAATGCTGTCATCCTCTTTGTAAAAGGTCTAGTTTAATTGCAATATCAAAGAAAAGAAGTTTTCATATTATAACAAAATAATTATATATTTACAAAGGGTAGGCTTTTCAGAAGAACCAATGGAAGCTGGGTGCCTAACTCCCTTAGGCCCTTTTGAAACTTGTACCTAAATGTCTGCTCCTCAGTCTGCAGGTGGAAGACATCGTGGTTTCTTATCCCCCTCTTTCCTCCTCCACAAAAAGTAAATTTATGTTTGTGAAAAATGTCTGATTCACAGACTTAAAGACTGAAGACCTAGTCACGGAACAGGCCCAGCATAAGCAGTTTTGATTGGGAGTCTGCCCAAGGGTGAATTTCACCCTTACTGAGATGAAAGAACAAGATATGCAACATTCCTTATTTTCCCATGTGGTACCTTTCATGTAATAGGCCCCTCCTCCCCCGCACCTAAAGAGGGTAAATACAATTTGACTGTGCTGAGATTATTTTTGAATGGTCTGAGTTTTCATATTCTTCTTACAAAGAGCCATGCTGCAGTTCTGGATATTTGGCATTATGGTAGCCACCCATGTACCCACTTATTTTTATCTTGATTTTGTCATGCTGCTTTGCTGAACGGTTTTATGTCTTTTTATCAGATGTAGCCTTCTGGAAAACATCAACATTAACCTTGTCTGCATATTCCTCCCATGTGATAATTATTGTTTTTGTTTTTGTTTTTTGTTTTCTTGACAATTTACGCAGCAGCTCTGTAAGAAATCGCTGGCAAATGATTTCCAGGGCTCTCCTTGGTCAGCAGTTTGCAAACAGTCGTTCAAAACTCAATTAAAATGATCTATCTCCCAATTGGCCTGGAGAAAATAATTGGAAGAATGTCTGTGCTTAATAGTTCTCTCCTTCAAAAATTCTTCAGATCCCACAGTTATAAATCGAAGTCCATTGCTGGAGACTTTTTCCCTCAGACTTCCTTCCTGACTGAAAATTATTAACAAGAATATGATTACTGTTCTGGAGGTAACCTCAGAAAAAAGGGGGCATCTCTAACCACTGATTGATGTCATTGATTACAGTAATAGTATATCGGCACTTGTGTTATTTCAAAAGTGCTGTTGATACTGTAGGAAATCTGTGCCTATGCAGAATCAAGTAAAGGAACTGGCTATAATAGCACCATATGTTTCTCGTGCATCTGACAAGTAACAGAATTTTATAGTATACTAAATTTTTGATTCCTTCATATGTCTCTAGTAAAAATCAAGTCTTTGTTTTGGTTAAGACATTTTTAAAGAAAATTGAAGTGACTTGAGTGGTTTATTTGGAGGTATAATTAAACTATGAATACTGCATGTCATAGATATACTGGGCCATATCCTTTGCTGGTGTAATTGCTATAACTCCGTTGAAGTCACATGTGTGAAAGAAATTGAAAAACATCTGGATAATTTGTTTATCTGTTTTCTCCTTAGGTAATCTTATATTTTTTCTATCACAGGATATATCTTAAAAGATACTTTGAATTGATCTGCTGACACAGCTCTAAGGCTTCTCTTTTCAATACAATCATATCATCATCATCATGCTGCAAGCAGATATTGGAAAAGGATAAGTCAGAGACGCAACCTATGACAATGTTTTCACATCCTGGTTGTACTCAGTGTCATATGTAAATGACAGCAAGATGGCCAACTGTTGTGCAATGTATATTCTGGTTTACCATGCCTCTTTAAAAATAATATTGAAATGGTCAGTTATCAAACCCATAATGTTGATTTACATCCCCAAAGGTAACTGTGCCATTTTCAGTTGGATGAACTTAGCCATAGGCTTCTTTTACAGCAGTGGTCTCCAACCTTTTTATGCCCAAGATCACTTATTGAATTTAAGGGCAACCCAGGATCTACCCCGCCCCTTCCCCAAAGCCCCGCCCCACTTCATCCCCCCTCTCTCCGTCACTGTTCTCCCCCACCCTCACTCACTTTCACGGGGCTGGGGTGGGGGGTGGGGTTGGGAGGGGGGTTGGGAGCGGGTGTGGGCTCTGGGCTGGAGCCGAGGGGTTGGCAGTGTGGGAGGGGGCTCTGGGCTGAGCCGGGGCAGGGGATTGGGATGCAGGAGGGGGTGAGGGGTGCACGATCTGGGAGGGAGTTTGGGTGAAGGAGGGGACTCTGGGCTGGGACAGAGTGTTGGGGTGCAGGAGGGGTGTGGGGTGCTGGCTCTGGGAGGGGGATCAGGGCTGGGGCAGGGGGTTGGGGTGCAGGAGGGGATATGGGGTGCTGACTCTGGGAGGGGGTCGGCTGGGGCTTGGAGTGCAGGAGGGGGTTTGGGGTGCAGGAAGGGTTTCAGGGTGTTGGCTCTGGGAGGGGGCTGGAGTGCAGGTTTAGGGTTAGTCTCCCTGCCTACCCCGGCCCCACGCCACTCCTGGAAGGGGCCAATGCGCTCCTGTGGGTGGGGCGGACAGCATGTGGCTTTGCATGCTGCTCCTCTCTGCAAGCACCGCCCCTTCAGCTCCCATTGGCCACAGTTTCCCCTTCCTGGCCAATAGGAACTGCGGGGGCGGTGCTTGCAGGCAGGAGCAACACATGGAGGGAGACCCCCAACCCCGGGGCCTTGCTAGCCACTTCTGGGAGTGACGTGGGGCCAGGGCGCCTGTCTGAGCGGCAGCCCCGCTGTGCCGCTGTAGATTGCGATTGACTGGGAGATTCTCTAGGATCAACCAGATGATCACGATCAACCGGTTAGGGACCACTGCTTTACAGCAATAGATTGAGTATTCAGAATCAGTGTGCTTTATGCAAATGTAACTGTTGTCTGGTTCATGGATATGAATGAGTACCACATGTAGGACCTCAGCCAAAGCCCCCTGAACTCCTTGAAGAGTCCCACTGCTTCAGTGATTTTGGATTAGGCTTTCAATTCTTATGGATGGAATGGCCTGTATGCAAAGTGGGATCCAACAAGTTTAAGTGGTGACTTTTCACAATCAGCCCATTAAAAGTTTCAAAACTAGACTGTGCAGCATTTGTCCAGGAACAGTTATATAGTACATTGTAATCATGGTTGAAGGGTTTCAACAGAAGTTGCATAATTTGGAATAAACTTGGAATCCTCCTACAAGCTGAGGGGAGAAAGAAAGATTGCACAATGAAATTCATTATTTGGATCTGCACAAACTGGCTGGTCAACTATGGGTACAATATAATACATTTCTCCTTGATATTAGTTTCAAAATAAACAACTAATTCCAGGCCTCAATCAAAACTCCCAAGTCAAGATTTCAGGAGTTGTCCCAACATGATCATGCAAATCTGTACAAAACATGGGCCCAATTTTTCAATCCTTACTCACCTGAGTAGTCCTTATTGTTGTGAGAAATCTCATTGAAATCAGTGGAACTAAGGGTTGCAGAATCAGGTTCTATGTTAGTAAGTAAGGATTATGCAGTTATAGGCTCAGGAAAAAGCATCCTCAAATCAGGGCTTGATACTTTTTGCTCCTGACATGAACCAAAGCTCTTACCTGCTTCAAAATACATTTGAAATATATGTAGTTTGAGAATGTAATTTATCTTCATTCCTTCCTGTCGTGTATTTATTGTGCTGGAGGTTTTTGTTTTGCATTGTTGGTGCTGAAATTGTAGCAGATTACTATAATTACAGTGCATCTGAAACCACATGTTACAGTATGTCTATACATTTTCTTTCTATTGTATTTATTTCTATTATTGCCATTTTGTTTGCAAAGATCTTAGTGTCACTTCAGTTAATTGAAGAAGCTGAATGATGTTTAACTTTTAGTGATGCAGAAGGACCTATGGACTTGTAAGTGACTATTATTCAAATTGAATTCTCAAGCAGAACAGTAAAATGTCTATAGTTGACAACATTTTTACATATACATTTAAAGCAGGTGCTAAGCTGTGACATCCAGAACAAAAATTGATATGAGCAGGCTGCTGAGTTTGTAATTTGGAATGCATTGGGCACTCTTAGGTTATAAAGTGACACAATAATATAACAATCCTTCTACAGTATCAAAGAGGTAACTGTTAGAGTTTTTGAAGTTATTTATTGATTCATTAACTAATTCATGATTTACTCAGTGTTGTGAATGAACATTCCAGACAGATTTCCCTGGTTTGCTGCATTGACAGTATGGCAGGGTGCATAGGGCACTGACAAGGAAGGCGCCAGAGTTGCTCTGTGTGGGATCAGCCCACCTCTCCGGCCCTGTCCATCAAGTATGGTAGGGAGGAGGCCTTTAAAAGGGAGGAAACTGCAGTCAGCTACAGGGGTGAGATCAGCCTGAGCAGGAAATGGCTAGAGTTACTCATGAAACCACAGGAGGCGCTCCCGTCAAGGAGTTCTCCACCCTCAACTCTACAGGGAATGCAGCAAACTCCCAGGGTAAGCCTGACAGTATAAAGCTGATTCAGCTACCCCACCAGAAGGACTCCTAGAAAATCACTATGCAGACAGCCCTAAAGTAAGAAGGTACTGCCTGTCTTTTCCCTTTTTAGTTGGCTCTTAGAAGAAATTATTCTTGGCTACACTGGAACATTTGTTTTCCTTTAGATCCCCCATCGGAAGAGACATAACAAGGCCTGCAGAGGGTGGGGTTCCCCTTGCAGGGACTAAAAGTGGGGCTTGAACATAAGCCACAAAAGGTAGAGAACTGGACATGGCCAGGGACCCCCAACACCTGGGAGAAAAACCCAAGGGAACTTTTTTACAGACAGGTTTTCTAATTTTTCATCCTATTCTATCATGATTTTTTATTCATCTGATCACAGTTTAACATTGAGGCTATCAGCCAACAGAATCAAATTATTTTTAGTGCCCATCTTTTATATCCGTGTTGATTTGCCATCACAATCCATTTAACACTTATGGTCAAATAACATATTCTCCGTAGATTTTGTGATTTCTTGAATGTTTTAATTGACAATCCTGGGTGATAATGTAACCCACACACCTCCTGGGTGTGGTGCTCTGTACCATCTAGTGGTACTGAGACACTTAGCTAAGGCTGTAGAGCAGACTCATTAATCTCTAACGGCCATATGGCTTTTAACTCATGCAGTAGAGGCTCACGCATTTCGTTCCAGAGATCCCAGGTTCAATTCCGTCTGCCGATGATCGGGGTCTGTTAGTGTTACAATATGACATCACACCCCCTGCTTATATCCCGAAATTGCAACTGTGTCTGCCTCATTTCTACCATGGCCTAGCACTTCCTAGAGGAAAGAGAACTTACAGGCTACATATGAAATCTCACTTTCTACAGCTTTTCTACCATAGCCTGGTACATCTAGAGGAGAGACAACATCTCTCTCCATGTGTATGAGATAACACTTTGAGTAGGGCCCAACTCCCATACTCAGAACCTGCTTCTGTGATTGCCATGTCCACCTTTCCACCGTGGCCTGACACCTCTTGAAGGTTACTCTTAGTTGGATTTGGGAAAAGAAGCGTGGAGGATGATTGATGTATAGATTTTCTGTATTTAGTTATTGGAATAGCTAGGATATCTGGGGAGGGAGCTGTAGGTATGTTTCACATAAGATATCAAGCATAATCTGACAATTTAATTTTAAAAGTTTTCTGCAAAGCTTGTTTTTCTGTATACGTATTTGATATCCAATACAGAAGCACAAAAGAAGTAACATTGCGGTTCCACAAATCCAAAACAACATTGTCCATTCAATTTCATTCCATTCTGTTATTTGACATACAGTATTATACCAAACACACATTTTAGATCTTATGTTTTCTGCAGCTTTTAAAATAATTTTATATTTTTGAGCAAGTGCACCTTTTACAGTTATTACGAGTCTGGTTGGTTGTTCTATGTCACATTACCATTTTATTTTTCATTGTGAACTTTAATTTCCTTTTCTAATTAATGTGCCCCGTTCCCACGGGGCTCCTATTATTTGTTTCCATCCCTCTCCAGGTATCCACCACAATTCATTTTCTTTTGGCACTATTTTATAGTACCCTATTTCATTTCCCCAGGCGCTTGCATATGTTACCCGACACACTTCTTGTACCTCTCCATTAGCTATGCCAGAAAGGACAAGTGCCATTCAGGTACCATTCGTATGGTACATGAATGGTACATGAATGTACCATATGAATACTTTATATACTTAGGAGGTGCAAGTGCATTCATGTACCATTTATATGGTACATGAATGCACTTGCACTTTCCAAGTATCTTGGAATGATTAGTTAATATAGGAGTAATAACTCAATACCCAATTAAATGTTTCTGGCCAATTACCTTTTCGACTTTGTTCCAAGATATCTCTCCATTGTTCTCCCAAGATTCCCTGGGCTTCTGTATACACTTCTCCCCGGGACAATCCTGAATGAATATCTTTTATTTGTTTAACAATTTCCAAAACACTTTTCTCTAGTAGTTCACTTAGTTTCAATACAGAGTATCCCATTTCTTGATCTATTCTTTCCCCTTGTCCTCCAGTATGTGCTGGGTACTTTTGTACAAGTTGTTGCCCACAGTAAGGTTTACTTTGGCTGGGACTGTGATTAAATCTGTACCCCAGTACTGGAATTTAGACTTTCCAAAGCTTTTTTGGAACTTTCCCCTCCCTCAGAGGATACTTTTAGGTTTTGAGATTTTTTTTCTATTACTTTTAAACAGGGTAATTGAGTACTTTCATTGGTAGACTTGTTTTATTTTCTACACACCTGATTCAATAACTATCAGTTTACATTTTTTTAAAGTACATTAGAAGCAGGAAGCCTGGTAAACAATCAATGAGGCCACTGGGTGATCACGGTTAATCTGAGGAACTGTCCCAGATTGAGGATGTAGAAGAAACTCCTCCCACCCAGTTAGGTCTTCCTTCGGATGCCCCAGATACCAAGATACCAAATTTACTGTTTGGGACAGTAAATTTCCATGCACATGGCAGAGGACATAAAAAGGCAACAGAGACAATCTCCATTTAGTATTCATTTCCTGCTTCATTTCTCTGGACTGAATTTCTAACGAGGAAGTTCTAAACAAAGACTGATGACTGCCAATCTGTTTGGGTGATTGCAGAGAGATAATTGCAAACTTGCAGTTTATTCCATCACTGCTACAAATCTGATAAATGACTTTGTAATAATGTGTATGTATATGATCTATTAACCATATATAACTCCTTCTTTTCTTCTATTTTTAAATATTTCATTTTTAGTTACTCAGGGATTGGCATCATCATGATTATTGGGTAAGATCTGAGTTACATATTGACCTGTCTAAGTGGCTGATCCCTTGGGATTAGAAAAATCCTAATTCTGATTAAACTGGTTTTCAGTAACCACTCATCATAAATTCCAGTGACAGGGTGGTAAGCAAAGGGCTGGAATGCCTACGGAGACTGCATTTTGACAACTTGTTAACCAGTGTGATTATTCAGAAGTTCATTTTTGTCACTGGTATAATCTAATGATAGAATAACCACCAGTTTGGGGTGAGTCGGCCCTATTTCTCAGCAGTCTGTCCTGAATTTGGTATTATCAACTGTGACCCACTGAGGCACAGTGTCACTGGTAAAGGCCAGCAAGGCGGTAATGTGCAAAGAGTTGGTGGAGATAGTCAGTGTCTTTCTGTGTCAGGCATATAATGTCAACTGTTCTCTCTAAGACCCCCACGCAAGTAACCGTTTTTTTTACTTTGGCACCTTCAAAAAGATCAATATGCTTCTGGGATAGGTATAATGAAATAAAATATACAGTGTACTTTGGGAAAGTTTACAGAGAAGAGTGTGGAAATATTTGCCATTTTCAGATTTCCTTAACGTGGTTAGTTTGGGTTTAGACCTAGGTATGGAACAGAAATTGGAACAGTGATGCTGGATGATGATCTACTCCTGGCTCTGGAAGATGAAAACATTTATGCTGATTTTGTTCCATCTGTCAGTAGCATTTGATCTGGTTGACCGTATAGTGTCAGTGATGAGGTTGTGGTACCTAACAGGAGTGGATAAACCACTTTGTAGTGTATTTGCTCCTTTTCATGTCATAGGAATCAGAGCATGATTTTAAGTGTGTGTTCATCCACCCGCAGAATGTCCTTTGATGTAAGGCACTGCAAGGTGACACTTCTAATTCACAGGTGTCATGGTGATAGGGGACATATAGGAACCTAGACAGCTATTGTGTTGTGTCTCTCTCCTTTGGCTGATCCCCTTGGTGTAGTTGATACAAAAAGCCAGTGTCTGCTAAAGACTGCGGCTTGGATGAGAGCTAGCTGGATGAGGTTCAATTTGGGTACAACTGAGATGTTAGTGGGATGAAGAGTGCAAATGGGATTATATGGAATTAACAGATACGTACAGCCATTATTTGTAAATTTGTTCACAATTTAATGTTCTTGTTAGCCGCTGGGGTGCTGGATGTACAGGTAACAACTGTGGCAAAGAACATAGTTTTCCCATTTTCTCCCAGTGTGGCAAGTGTAACTTTGACCTTTAAAGTCCTAAATGGTTTTGCTTTTAGGTTATCTCTGAGAGACAGCCTTCACCCTGTCACCATTGCCATTGAGGGGGTGCTCAAATTGGAGCTCCCTCTGTATAAAATTGAGTAAGTTGCAAGGGCATTCTTATTTAGGGCCCCTTGACTAGGGAATGTGCTTTGTTTCATCTACCAGAGACTGGATTTGCTAACCTTTCAGGGATGCTGTAAGGGATTCAGCTGCCTGCAGAGGGGAGGAGGGGAGAGTGGGATGGTGTGCTTGTTTTTTAGTTAAGGTGTAATGGAGTCCTGGGGTCTGGTTGGCAATGAATGTGAGCTATTCAGTGTAACTTCTGATTGTTGTGTTGTTTTAACCATTGGCAGGGGACACACAGCATCAAATAAAACCAAAATAAACAAACAAAATAAACAAATGATGTAAGTCTAGTGAAAGATATGTAAGAGACATATAGCTCAGAGTCAAAGGTCTAGATACTACTTATATACTGAGCAGTGCAATACAATACCTCAGCATAGTAGATGTAAATAGATTATTTTGTGGGATCAGATTTACCAGGTTCTGGGTCAGATCCTCAGCTTCATTTCCAGTTGTTTTGCATGCTCACACAGTGCAAAGCAGATAGGAAGCTACCACTAATAGGTCACCTGAATATTCCACCTTGCACTCCAAAGATCCCCAGCCAGAGAAATGAAACCCAGGGGATACTACAGGGGTGGGTCAGAGCCTGAATCCTGCTGTGATGAGGGTCAAAGCCCAGACATTTTGTAGTGTGAACACAGCTGAAGTTTATCTAGAGAGTTTGCCAATGCTATCTCACAAATACCTGGGGGTGTGGCTCTCAGATCTTCATCCCAAAACTTTCCATTCATTTCCCAGGACCTGGAAGCAACCGGATGGTTCAACCACAGCTGCTCTGTGTTTAACCCTTCATTTCCACACTGACTGCTCAACCAGAAACACAGTCAACCCCCAAGTGCATTAGCATGGCAAGCACTATGAAGCGGCTTGCTAGCTGGCCAGAGGAACACAGCGAGATTCTAGTTAACCACTGGTGCGAGGCAAGCAAGACATTTGAATTCAGCAAGAGCACAAGAAATGATCATGTCTACTAAGCTACAGCCGAGCAGCTGTTGGCATTGGGCACTGATGAGACACCTGAACAATGCAGACAGTGAATCGAGGAGCTGAAGACAGGCTGCAAACTCAAAGATGCTAAAGGCACCTCTGGGAACTCTTTCTTTCTGACTCTCTTAGAAGGAATTTGGGTACCGGGAGTGAGCTGTCAGCTGTATATGACAATCTGCTGAGTAGGGCTAGTTATCTGTGTCAGGCTTCTAGTACTGAACCCGGCCTCTCCACAACACCAGACCGCATCTTTAGCCTCTGCACCACAGTACTGCACTGAACCACTGCCCCAACCCAACAGTCTGTGTGCCGAAAGCCTACAGCCCCACAGCAGCCACACCACAGGGTTCTGATTGGCTAGATAGACACCATTGTCACTGGGTAGTTGGACTATATTAAAATCCCAACAGAAAGAGGAAGCTGTCTGAGCAACAAGCCATTGCCTGCTGGTTGCTACCTCACCTGTGTCTTATCCCCTCACCCAATTTTACCTATCTCACCCACTTGCCCCCTTGGATTGGCTCTCTCGACTAATGACCCCCTGCAAGAACTCTGATCGTTGCCCTAGAGTTCTTCTAATACCAATTAACTTCCTGGCTACCAGACCTCCTGTGCATCACCAGACCATGGCTCTGGCCTGCCCCAATCTGCTTCAGTCACTGGGCACCACTTTGGTCTCCCTCTGAGCTCATTCTATTCCGAAAGGGTATGGAATCATAGATATGACAGCTCGGGTGCCCCAGGTGACACTGAACCCCCCAGGAAAGGATCTTCTGTGTACAGGTGGAAAACCAAGCCTTACAGGACTCAAGGGATGAGCTTTGGGTGGAAAACTCTGCCCTTTGGGAACAGATCACAGAACTTCAAATGGACATGCCTTCCCAGGCCCTGCGTCCCACATCACCCTATGAGCCCAAACCCATGGTACTTCTACTAGAGCACTATGAAGGGACCCGTAGCAAGCTTCAAGGTTTCATGAACTAGTGCAGGCTTTATTTCCTGCTATGGCCCAATGGCTATAGGCCAGCAAAACATGACCTGCACATCTTGGGGGTGGCAGGACACTGTGACATTTTAACTTTGAGTTCTGCCAGGACATCTGCCTCCAGACTTCCAAACTCAAGTCCCTGGAAGCTCAGGTTGGATGCCTTGCCCAGACTCCAGAAACAGGCAATAAGTGGGCTTTTCTGATGCTAGGTTTGACATCACTGTCCCTGAAAAGTATCGAGAATTTTTGGAGGTATGTATTCACATGCCCCCACCCCCACCAGGAATATGACTGCCCAATCAATTTAAAACCTGGAGATGAGAGTCTGTTTGCGTGAATATTCTCCATGTCATAGCCCAAATAATCCTGCCTTAAGGTGCACCCTGTACTCCATATCTCCCTCCTTAAACCTTTCTCTGACAATCCCTTTTCCAAGTGAAAACAACTTCCCCCTCTGCCAGTCCAAGTCCAAGAAGAGAGTACCTTGTCCATGAAAACCTAGATTCCCAGACATGAAGTGGGAATATATGGGGCAGAGTTGTGGTCCTGGGAACCAGTCCATTACATGCACATTCCCCAAAAGGTCAGGGCCTTCCACAGAGCCCATCCAGATAAACCTGGTTGCCGGGTACCCCAGGAGTGCTTGGTGGGTCCCTAGACAGTATTCCTAGCCTTCACACCACAGTAATGCACTGAACCATCATTCCTGACCAATAGCCTTAGTGCTAAAGACCTACAGCCCCACAGCAGCCATGCCCCCAGCCCTGATTGGCTGGACAGACAGCCCTCTGCTTGTGTACCTGGACTATATAAAGACCCCAACAGGAAAAGGAAGTTGTCGGAGCAAGAGGCCATTACCTACTGGTTGCTGCCTCGAGTGCCTTGCCTTGGTGACCTGCTGCCTCGCCTGACCCTGCCTTGCCACCGCCTGTCTGTGTTTCACTATCCTGCTAATCTGGGCCATTGGATTGGCTCTCTGGCTACTGACGCCCCGTGAGAACTCTGACCATTGCCCTATATTGCCTCTAATACTGGTTGACCTCCTTGCTAGCAGACCACCTGTGCACCACTTGGCTCTGGACTGCCCCAAGCCTGCTTCAGCCATTGGGCATTACAACCTGTAATGACCTGCTCCCCATTTGGGAACTCCAGATGGTCTGCTATGTTGCAAGGCAGGACACTGTAACTCACAAACCCTTTCCATTCTGAGGTGTGCTGGTCAGTCACTAGCTGCCTAAATATCCCCTTACCATACTGTGACCCAGAGGCCTGTTGGTGGTTCACTACTCTGTGTCAGCATCTAATCAGGCCAGACATATTACACGTAACACACAGTTGTCATAATCTGTATGTAAAAGATGTCAGGTAAGGTATACCATGTAAGGTATCATTGGAAAACTAACAACTCCCTGATTAATATTTTTGTGTGATGTATATGTGTGTGTGGGGGTAAACAGACAGTTATGGATATATGCTAGAATTATCCCCTGTTGCCAGAGCTTATGAAATCATATCCTGATTTCAGAGTACTTGGCAAACGAAGGTTCAACCACGCATTCACTGGCTGTAGAATGGTGGAATAATGTGCATTTGGCAGATTGAAATCCTATTGGTGCTGCCTTCAAATCCCTTTGGATGCCAGCGTCCTCAATGCAGTCTGTGTTATTGCAGCCTGCTGGTCTGCACAATGTCTGTGAAGGGAACCTTTTCCCCATGAGTGGAATCCAGACCCTGCTGGATTTCTAAACCCTTGCACACAGTGCACCTGTCATGACTGGTGCTGGATCCACACATGCAGTGGACATCAGAGATGCCTTGTGTGCCCACATAATGAGTTTGCACAGTCCTATGCATGAAGGGGAATGGAACAGAATTTGAGGTTGTGCTGTGTATGGGTGTGGGCCAACATTGTTATGTTTTTAAAATATGTTGGTATTATGAATTTTGTAAACACTATCATTAAATGTCTGGAGATGTTATGTATTTTATCAATACTGCCAATGTATTGCAACTCACAGTTTATGGATTGCTCTGATGACAGTTTGTAAATGTTTATTATGACATTTATTCAGAGTAGGCATAAAACATTCATAACCGTTTGTGCCACTTGTAACATTACAGATTCCTATTGTGTCCAAATTCACCACTTTACTTTACACAGTATTTACATGTCAATGTAAGAAGCAGAAAGGCAGACCAGCTATCATCAAAACATACAGCACAGTAAACAAACTCAGTTGCCAAAACAGTGAAAGATGAATGTTCCCGAATTACATGCCAAGCTATTCTTGGGTTTCCCTGTCCTTCTGTTCTCCTTGGCCTTTCTGGTGCATTTTGCATGTGTGGGCCTTGATTGGACTGGAGTGGATGAACGCACAGGGTACATTTGTGAGTTCCATGTGCTATTGTTCATTGCCTGGGACATGGTCCAGCCAACCTCTGAAATGTCCAAAGGATGTATAGTCTGCAGGGCATAGGAGCATGGAGGGGACTCAGGGTGTGAGCAGGTGCTGAAGGTGGTGCTGGAGCCTGCAGTCTGGTAGCCATGAGTGCAAGTAATAACTTGGACATCAACTTGTGCTGCACTGTCTTTGTTTCTCAACCTGTGGATATGCTCCATTAATCTGTCCCCCAATCTCTCCTCACTGTGCAACCTCTGTCTCTTTCCACACTGCAGGAATACTTATCTTTTTGGTATTCTATTTGGTCCTTCTGAAACTCCATCTGCTGATTTGTTTTATCTAGAAGCTCTCCCATTAGCTCTTCTCAGACTCTCATTATCCTTCCCTGCAGGAGGTGGGTCTTCCAACTGCCCCCTGGCTTCTGATTACATGCATTTCCCCTGCAGATGTGCAAGTGCCTTGAAAGGAGAAAGAGAGCACATTATGATCTGACATTTGTAAAAAATTTATATATATATTACACACACACACACACACACACACACACACACACTTTATCAGAGGGCTTCTTTATTCAAAGTCAGAAAAAAGACTGGCCACTTCAGATGTCCTTTGGAGCAGTGCTGAAAGCCATCACCCATCATTGTAAGATAAACATACAAAATTCAATTGAAATGATTTCTGCCTTATCAGTGGTCTAGTCATTACTTGTGGTTTTTCAATACTGTCAGGCAGTGCAAGTCCTGGAGAACATTAATATTCTAGAGATCCTGAGTAGAAGCATGAATGTCTGTTTCAGACCAGCAGAGGACAGCCATGTGTGTGTCACATTTGGAGTTCAACCCTGACCAGTGAGAGATTGTCTCACCACTTGTCCTGTAACCCTGATTGTCTTAAAATGCTTTGATGCTGTAGCTCTCTCTCTGGACGCTCTCAGTCTGCAGACAAGCATGCCCTGAGTGTGTCTGTGTTGAGCAGCTCTGGTTCAGCAACTCCAGAAGTCTGCTCGTTACACAGCAACCACACTCTGGTGTCTAGTCATTGTTACAACTAGCCAAGTGACTCAAATTTCCCCAAAACTATCTGCCCTGAAGTGTCTAGCCCTCTCCTGGACCATTTGGAGGAGCAATAAGGTCATTTCTCCTTTAAAGAGACTAAAGCACAGATTATTTCTGTAACTGGAGTTAACAATTACTTCAGTTCAAACACAGCACTGGCTTGGATCCCCTAGAACAACTTTGGGGTCAATGACTCCATTTATAACGGTATAATTCAGTGGGAATAATGTCCCAGCTTGTCCTTGAAGGTAAAGTCCCAATCTCTGGAACACCCTAGCATTATTCATCCTGTCAGCACATTCCATGTTAGTGTCTATGAATCTGCCTCTCTGGTCAACCAGGGACTGCATAACAATGGAGTAGTACCCGTTGTTGTTCATGTTCTCATGTGAT
This sequence comes from Macrochelys suwanniensis, assembly GCA_033296515.1. Taxonomy (NCBI): domain Eukaryota; kingdom Metazoa; phylum Chordata; order Testudines; family Chelydridae; genus Macrochelys; species Macrochelys suwanniensis. The sequence goes on from CM065779.1 coordinate 85,343,468, forward strand.
CCTTGCAGGAGGCAATAGTCCTGTCAATGCAGTTTGGAAGGCCCATTCCCTCAAAGCCAGCAATTGTTTCAGGAACATTTCTAGTACCTATCACCTTTGGGTATCTCACAGTCCTAATTGCCTCTCAAACCTCCGCCACAACAACCCCAACAGTTGATTTACCAACTCCAAATTGTCTAAATACAGACCTGTAGAAATCTGGGCTGGCCAGGTTCCAGATGGCTTTAGCGACCCATTTCTGGACTAGCATAGCCTCCCTCATGTAAGTGTCCTGAGGCAGAAGGGTAAGAGCAAGGTGATCACAACCCTCCAGGAATGTCTGCATCTTCATGAGAAAGATCTAGACCCACTGTTGATCATCCTGGTCCACATGACAATGTGGTACCAGCAGTCTCTGCTTGTGGCTCTGCTCCAGAAGTGCTAGTCTACATAGGGAGGGGGAGGAGCCTGAGGCTAAGCCAACAGGCAAGAGCAACATCAGCTTGGTCACAGCTGGCACATTAGTATCTTTTTGCAGCTCAAAAACTGTCAGAAATATCCACCAGCATCTTGCAAATGCTTTTCTTATGTCCCAAAATAGGCCTGAGAGCATGAGGTGGAGAAATTCTTCCATTGTGTTGGGATCCATGTTGATGGTGCCAACTGTTGGGAGTGTGCAGACACAAAATGGCTCAGCTGGATGTGGTGTTGGACTAAAACCACCCAAAGCCTTTCTGATCAACTCCTGCAGGATGGATGGACAAGTTTGCCCACAACCTACCATGAGCCAAACTCTAGAGTGGTTTCATTTGGTGAGGGTGCTAGGAATCCTGAGATACAATGGTGTATGTCCACAGAGGCTGATGTGCTGTCTTAGACCTGCACATTGCAGTATTGCTGTGCCAGCATGGTTATGAGGCCTGGGTTTTCATGTAGTGTGGATGTGCAACAGGAGGTCTGCAAACACCCTTCACACAGAGCTGGGCTTAGTGTAGTGTGTAGACGTACTCTTACAGCTCCCCCCCTTCCTCCTACCCTCTTAGCACAGTTTAACACAGCTCAACCACAGCTAGGTATCTGGCTTTCTGTACTTTACTTTTTCCTCACTGCATTAAACCCTTCTGGAATCATTATTTCTAATTAAAAAGCAGATTGTTCAAAATACAGTGATATAGAAGACAGTTGGTTAACATACTCACTCATGTACCCTCTTTTCTTAAAGAAAGAATGCATTTCTGAAGCTTATCTAAAAGTAAACCTAACTGCATCATGCTTTCTGCCAGCTGGCACTGCACTTTATCTTCAGAATGATGGTACTTTGGATGATGTAGTTAATGTAACACATTATCAAAGTACTGTCTCCCTGGTGACATATTGCTGTAATGTATCATCAAAGCCCCATCACTTTGATGATGTAGTATACCGCCAATGTGTTTTTGCTAACAAAAGAACAATGAACATTTATTAGAGTAGATATAACTGCTGTTTATGAACCACTCACAAATGCAGATGACGAACAGTTATTGCTTATCTAGTTTTTATTTGGAAAGCTCACCAAAATACATTGTATCATCTACAGCTTTTTAAATTTACTATTCAGTTTACTATTCAATGCACTATTCAAGCTTGATCACAGGATAATTCAAATACCTTCTCCTCCCAAACCTTTCAAAATGGAATATGCCTCTGTAAATTTCTTAGTCCTAGAGCCATCCTAGACATACTGTATCTTATGGCAGCATTCAGCCTTTCCAATACCGTGGTCTCTGTTTTGTACACTAATGAGAAAGTTGTCTCTCTCACCTGTACTTTCCTTTAAAGTTAATATATTTCATCTTTTATATTTTCTCCTGGGTTCTTATAGGATATATAGCTGGATAATTGCTTTTTAGGAATAATGTGGTAGAAGATGTAATCACATGAAATCTGATGAATGAGTTGTGTTTCATCTATTATCTCCACTGAGGCACAGTATGAATATGGATAGTTTCACTGTCCTTGGTGAGCAGTTTGACCAATGTTGTTTTGTAGTCAATAGTTAAAATAAGGATGAGGGTATTTGTAAAACACAATGTACCATGTGTTCTTCTCTTGGGCATTAATATTTCTGTAGGGAGGCAAAGGAAAACAGTTTTGAAAAATGTTAATGAATGGCTAGCCCATGCAGCATAGTGAGTAAAGAGAGAGGGGGCGGGGGGGAGGAATGGGACGGGACTATAGAACAAACCTGCCAGCTTATGACCAGGGATCATGATATGCTCTGTGAAAAAGCTACCTGCATATTGGGTCTGCACTGGTGCCTGAGCATTACAGCTGCAAAACAAAAAACACCCCCTGAAATAATCCAGAAGAGGAAGAAGCTGCCCTACAGTATAACAAACCTGCCTATGGGTTTCTGAGTGAGATTTAAGGTATTGGTTTTGAGCTAAAAAGCTCTAAATGGCTTATAACTTACCAGATAAGAGAGTGCTTCTCGCCTCATGCCGCACCATGAAGTCATTCAAGAAGAAGGTGGGATGTTCTCTTAGAGGGTCCCATGGCTTTAGAATTCTCTCTCCATATGATTTCAAATACTCAATTTCTGATGGCCTTCAGGTCACACTACAAAGCTTCAGTGTAGTAGCCGTGTTAGTCTGTGTCAGCAAAACGAAAAGAAAGAGAAAAACTTGTAGCACCTTAGAGACTAACAAATTCATTTCAGCATAAGCTTTTGTGGGTTAGAACCCACTTCATCGGATGCATGGAATGAAACATACAGTAGACAGATATTTATACAGTCAGAGAAACATGAAGTACTACAAAGCTTGTTTTTTCACCAAGGAATTTGAAAATGGAGAGAGGCAGGGGACTAGTGTAAGGATGGGGAATTGTTGGAGGAGGAAGAGTTCTTAAATTGCCTGGCTTATTTGGTGGTAGGTTAAAATTAAGTGTACTGCCACACAGACTATTTGTGATGTTTTTAAAAAATTATATCAAGGGTGCTTAAACAATATGGGTAGGTGCTATTAGCATGTATATAATTCTAAATAATCAGTAAATAAAATAAAAGGATACCTATCCATCTTCAAATTGAGGCATCAGAAAATTTCATTTTTTCCCTCATACAGGTCAAACATGTCAATATTTTCCTTTTCTAGCAAGGTTCTTCCATATATTCACTTACTTTAGAAAAGCTTCCTATTTTGCTTTAGATTTTTAGAGTGTCGCTTGCGCAGTTATGGGTATATGTGAGTTACTTCAAGCATATGCTTTTAGAGCCAAATCCTTATTCCAGCTATGAGTTGGGACAAGGTGAAGCCTGAGGATTTTTACAGAGCTGGAGAGGCAAAAAGAATGATCCATCTAGCCCTGGAATGGCAGCAAAGAATGTGCACTCCTTTCCTGGATAGCTGGTCTGACAACATTAAAGTGATTGGGACTGGTTCTGAAAACCTCATCCCTGAGTGATCTATATAAAATTTTCAACAAATAAATTGTGAAATAACTGCCAGATTCAGAACTCTGTTTACCTTGAAACACTTGACTCTGTAGTACTATTACTGGACATTAGACTTTCTGACTTAAGAACCATAGTTAAGTTATATAAGGACCTGGCCTCAGTAATTCTTTGGCTCTTAACGATACACTGTCCCAAATAGTGAGATTATGACCTGTATCTAATTCCTCTATATCTGCTCTCCTCCACCGAGGGGTTGTTAAATCTTTATTATTAGAGCTATTAAATTCTCTGACCCCTGAGCAAATTTAATCTACCCTGAGACCGTGTCAGCCTGTTGTGGTAATAGCAACAGAAAGGTTCCTATTGCTGGTGACTGCTGCTCTCTGTTTTTCAGTCTTTGAAAACTGTGTTCCATTCTTATGTTTCACTTGTACTTTTCCTGGTGAATACTGAGGACAAGCACTAAATTAGAAACAAGACACATGAAAAACTGTATTTCACCATCTCTTCATGGTCCCTCAGTGATCTCTTCCACTTTGAGTATTAAAATAATCTTTTAATTGCTTCTATTCACTTCCAGAAGAATCCTCTACTTATTGTCAGTATAACTTTCCCAATGAGATTTTACAGCATTTGTGATCGGCTTCATCATCTTCTTTGTCTCTTTAATGTTTTGTACTATCATTTCTATCGTACAGTTTCTTTTTTGTACTATAAGCATATTCTGGGTCCCAGTAGGATTGCAGTAGTGCCTATATCTGATTAGTTGTACATATTTTATTGCTTTTTTAAGCAGTACAAACATCCTGAATCAGAGCATCCATTTCCCTCTAACTCCTTTAATTCTCTTCCAGATTCATACCTGTCACTTCATTATCTTAATCAAACCCTTTCAGCAATATCAATCTCTCCCAAACTCTGATGGATCTCAACTTTCTCTTGCAAAAATTGACAGATATACAGTAGTCTATATGCTTGCATATTTCCTCCAACTTACAATTGCTGGAAAATTAAAGAGTTAAGACAATATAAATGCATCAACTTCAAGTAGTACCACAACAGAGAACATCTTAGGGAACAGTAATCTGCAAGCCAGTGAAATACTTGGGTTATGTGTAATAATTAATCAGAATTACATTTGAGAAAATAGTCAATAATCCATACAGCTTCTGAGAGGATTCTACAATTTAACCTAGACCTCTGGGATAGGAAAACAAATGGTCACTTTGTTTGATCACTATTGTTCTAAGATATACTGCCTCATAGCATCTAAGATGAAACATGAATTACTGCAAATAGCTTCATAACAGTGCTGATGGAGTTGAGAAGCGTATTGAATTTTGAGGGCAAACCTCAACATTTTAGAGAGCCATTTTGGCAAGCATTCAAAAGTGTTACACCTTCAAACCTCAGAAGGCTATTAACTTCATATCAGGATTTATTGTGAAACCTCCAGAATGTGGACAGGATATACTGCAAGAAATGCCTCTGGCAGATAAAGTAGAGTTCCTCTTTTCGGTGAGGCCAGGAAGGGCAAGGGAAAAAGCTTGTTGAAACTACACAAAAAGTTTGTGTACAATATTACTTTTTAAGGGCAGATTTTCATTTCACATGAACTGTGTTTACATTCCTAATTTTTTATGCACTATGTTAAATGGAAGGACTCAATTTTTAAATCAAGATTGGATGTTTTTCTAAAAGATCTGCTCTAGGAATTATTTTGGGGAAGTTCTATGGCCTGTGTTATACAGGAGGTCAGACTAGATGATCATAATGGTCCCTTCTGGCCTTGGAATCTATGAATTTGATTAGCTGCTTCACCTATATGTGGAGTGCCTTCAAAATCAGGGCCCAGGAGAGCAAAGTAGAAACTCTGAATTCACAATGAATTTATCCTAGTGGGACAAATTGCAAAGATTTTTGCAGAGTCCCAAAAAGGAAAAAAAAAAAAAACAGAAAAAAAACCCACCAGAGGCAGAGGGCACAAAGCCATCTTTAGGGTTTTGCTTTCACTTGGGAAAAGTTTGTTAATAGGAGGATCATTGCTTACACTTAATTAAATTGGCATAATGAGTAACAATTTCCCTCCCTCATAATCATCACTATGATGAAACTTCCATTGGCTCTACTCAGATACTTTGCTGTAACCGGACAATTGAGTTGTATCAATCCACCAGAACAGACTTATAGAAAGGCTCCCTTAAACAGATAAAGCTTCTGAATTCCTCATATCTTTTTCTTTCTTGTATCATGCTCTTTCTCCAGAGTTAGAGCAATTGCACTGGAAAAATGCAAGATTGTAATACAGGAGACCCCTGCTAAACTGCGCGCCACTATAGCATGAATTCAGTATTAACGCGGGGGCAAGCATGGATCCCAAAATAAATTGTTTACATTGGGATCCATGGTAACGTGCCCTTCCCCCACGTTAACGTGGTACCGTGCATGGTTCCCAAACCCTGCGTTCTAGCGGGGGTGCAGTGTACTTGTTACAGCTGGTAAGTTACCAATCAAATTAAAAATTAATGCACCTCAGCCATGTTTGCATCAATTGTGTGTTTGATTTCCAAGAACATTGAATGATTCAGCTTCACAAGGAGCTTGTGGAAAGCAAATGTTAAGGTTGTGTATTCTAGCAAACTTTAAACAGATTCCAAGGACAGAAGAGAACCTTGTGGTCATCTAGTTTGACCTCCTGTGTAACACAGGCCACAGAACTTCCCTTAATAATTCCTTTTGAACTAGAACATATACTTTTTTAAAAAAAAATCCAATCTTGATTTTAAAATTGCCAGTAATGGAAAATCCAGCAGGAGCCTCAATAAGTCAAACCAATGATTAATTACCATCACTGTTAGCAATGTATGTCTTACACACATGATTATTCTCCCTAGATGTGGAATGGGAGTTGGGACACAGCTTGATAGCAAGGCCTCCCTGCTCTAGCACTCTGGCACAGAAGAAATTGACTCAAATAAGTATGAGAGTTCATCCTTCACAAGTACGATGTGTAAGGACAGCACACATGATTACTATGAAAAAACAACATTCTTATTGCAACACCTGCCTCCCCTAAAGTTGGCAGTAGGCACCTCCGGTTCCCAAAAAAACACCCCAAAAGATTTTTCCCCTCAACCTCTCTCTCAAAACAAATCCACCTGGAGCCCAGCTAGTGGGGGTAGGGAAGCCCATTACATAATTCATTGCTAATTGAAATATAGTTGGGGATATTAATGGTCCAAAGCTGAACTCTGATTGGCCCTTTTGGATGATGTCCTAACTCTGCACCAACGTGCAGTGGTACACAGTTGGGACCTCAAACAAATAGAAGCCTAATGATGTATTGGTTTGCACCCTACACAAAGTCATTTCACTACAGAACTGCATCCCTACACATACCATGTTTAATGGGCAAAGAGATGCAAATTATTAAACCTATTGTTGTATCTAGCTAGGTGCAGATAGCTATATCCCAGTTTGCATTTGTAAATTTGTTTTTAGGTAGTTCCTGTAGCCTTGGGTTCAGGATGTCTTCAGCTCGCTTTCATGTTATTACCATGACACAAGTTTCACTTCCACCATTCTTCATAGATCCAGCCCTAGAATCTATGAAAGGGACCTCGAGAGGTCATCGAGTCCAGCCCCCTGCCCTCATGGCAGGACCAAATGCCTTCCTGGGGAGATCCTCCACTTTCATGGGAATAAAGGAAGTCTTATTTCAGCAGCAATATGCTTGCTATAGAAACTTCGGTTACACTCCAGAAAAGTGGAAAGCCTTACTGCTTCATAGCTTTGGTCCTGAAGAGTGATGAAGTCTCCAAGCATCTCCCCTCTGCTACCAATTTACTACAAGATGGGGCTCCATATGATGCTACTCTCCAAGCCCTGGATGATCACTTTAATGTTTCAAGTTCTAGTCCCATGCCTCACAAGCTCATCGACTGCTATGTAGCTGCATTACTTGAATGTAACCTGTGAATTTGCCAGTTTCACATCTGAAATGATCAGCGATCAAATTGTCATGAAGATGAGAAGTACCACAATTCATGAATGACACCACCTGATAAAAAGGCCTTACCTTGGAGAAAGCCATAGAAACCACCTAACAAGTGAAGATAGCACAGTGAATGGCAGTTACTTTGTGCGACACCAGAGGTCTTTCAGCCTACATAGGTTAATGCAGTCTGATACAAGACTGCAACTTGAAAAGCTCCTCAGTCGATATGCACAGTGCCTTTACCCTGCCACACACCATGTGGCTACCAGTGTTACAGATATGGTGACCCTGGTCACAAAGCATACTTTCAAGTGCGTCCTGCTAAGAAATCAGTATGAAAGAAATGCAACAAAAAAAGGATGATTTGCTACAGTCTGTTGTCAGTGTTGTATCTGGAGTTCTCAAAGATGAGGATGATGTAGAGCTGAATTCTGACAGTGTTCTCAATGTGACAGGAGATTACCACATCACTCCACATTGCCAAGTGCAGGTCAACGGCCATAAGATAAGGATGTTAGCAGATTCTGGTTTGCTTTATACTGTAATTCCCAACCAGCTCTACACAGTGCTATTTGCCAGCTCCCAACCTAAGTTGAATGTTCCAAACATGTACCCCAGAGAGTATGGCAGATCTCCTAGCCCCTTCAATGGTTATTTTACAGGTCCTCGAGTACAAAGACTAACATCCAGGCCAAAAAAACAAAACAAAACCAAAACAAACCCCCCACCAATCTATGTAGCCCAAAATGAAATTTCTATTGTAGGATTAAATCAAAGGGATCTTCAGATGATATTAGATGCAAATAGTACAGAGCCTGTCCCACAAATTCAGGATAGGCTACAACCAGGAAACATCTAGACTTTCCAGAAGTTTTCACTGATACCCCATGTGTTGCAAAAAAGTTCAAGCAAAAGATCCAGCTAAAAAACAATGTGGTGCCTAAAAAAGTGTACAGCATAAAGTGCTAAATGAACCAATAGCACTGAGACAACTGCTCAAGAAGGAAAGTCTGAAATTATGCAAAGTAGATATCATTGAACACTATTCATCAGAATAGATGTCTTCTCGCCAGGAAACCTAGTGCTGTCATCTGCACATCTGTGGACTTGAGAGCTCTAAATGCCAACATGATTGTTATCCTCTACCCAATGTCAGTATAATGCTGCTCAACTTCATAAAGACTCTTGCCTCCTTGTCCATTGATGTATCCTCAGCTTACCAACAGATCTCCTTAATGGAAGAATTCTGCAAGTACACAGCTTTCAATCACTCCAGAAGGCTTGTCCAATTCAAACAGATGCTGTTTGGGTTAGCCTCTGCAGAGTTCATGTTCCAGAGAACGATGCATCAGTTTTTTGAAGATATGGGATCTTTACTTTCAAGACATTCTAATGTGTGGCAAACATGAATCCAAACATGTCATCCTAAAAAATATTTTTATAGAAAAACTTAAACATGGACTTACCAGCAGCAAGAAGAAATGTCAATTCCATAGCAACTCAGTGACCTATCTAGGAAATGTTCTCTGGGAATAGCATAGAACCAAAACCAGACCTAGTAGAAGCCATTCATGGTGCACCAGAGCCTGACAAAGACAAAGTTCTATCCTTTTGGGGACTGGGAGAATACTTTTCAAAGTTTGTACAGCAATTTTCTTGAAAGTAGTTCCTGTGTGTCAACTCCTAAAAAAGGATGTTGAGTTTGATTGGGATGAAGTGTGCAAATACAGCCTTAACAAGATCAAACATGCAATTTCCACCAGCCTGGCTCTACACCCTTTTGTGTTGTGAGAATTGTTTGCTTGTGAGTGCAGTCTTGGTACTGTCTTGTTAAAAAATGGACAAGAAATCACTATTGCATTAACCTCCAGATCCCTGACTGACCCAGAAAAATCCTATTTTCATTTAGAAAGCAGCTCTGGAATGTTTCTGGGCAGTAACACACTTCAGAACTTACCTATGGAGTAGGAGATTTACCTTAAAATCTGATCAAACCTCTTTCAGCTTTATTGACTACATAAGGTTCTGGATGAGCACTCCAAGAATTGCCAAATGGGCCACCAAACTAATGGACTTTGATTTCCAGACAGTATCTTCCAGGTGGCAAGTACACTATGACAGATTGTCTCTCTCACCCGCCTATGCCTTACCATGAGAATGATATAGAGATTCTCATTGCACAAATCTCTGCTACAACTCAAGGAGTGATCACAGTTTGAGGTTGAGCAACAGCTATGAAAGATGACAAGGTACTTCAAGACCTTAAAAAGTTACATGGTCAACAGATGGTCTTACTAGACAATGACATAAGAATGTTTGTAATCATGCAGACACACATTTTGAGACTTGACCATCTTGTTGTACCTACATTTCTGAGAGCACGATTGATCCATCTGGCATATGAAGGAACTCTGGGATGAATCTAACCAAAAAACAACTGCAGCAAGTCTTCTGTTGGTTAGAGTTGGACAAGTAAGTTGAGGAGATAATCAAGAATTGTATGGCTTGGGCTAGTAATGATATGTCACAGAAAATCTTCAGCATCCCTCTCACACCAGTTGACTAGCCCAGCTGTCTGTGGGAGAAACTGGATCTCAACAAATGGTCCCATTATAAAGATCGGACTATTATGCAAAGGTTTGCCATAGTAATAATAGACTATACTTCAAAGTGGCCGTAACTTACATTCAATGGAAAAGTTACCAATGAAATAGTGATTAAGTTCATATCAATCTTCACTCAAGAAGGATTTCCCATGGAACTGGTAACTGACAATTGAATGCAATTGACCTCTGCTGAAATGCAGCAATACCTCAGTAGCAATGGTATCAAGAACAAAACGGTTTCTTTATACCATCCAAGAGCCAACGGTGTAGTCAGGAGAATGTACAGACTGGTGAAAGAAAGTTTGCAACTTACCAGTTTGCAAGCAAGACCATGGGAAGCAGCTTTATGTGAAACAGTTTGCTTACAGGACCATTCCACACTCAACAACAGGAATATTACTCTGAACTATTAAGAGGATGCCAGGCTGATATGACTTACTCCAGTCAAAGCAGTAGCATAGCTGGGGGGGGGGGGGGGGGCGCAGCAGGGGGAGCGGCCGCTTCCCCACTGAGCAGAAGCGGCACCTTTTTTTGCTCCCAACGCCTTTTGCTCCTACACTGCAGCCAGAGTGGAGCATTTTTTTTTTGCTCCCGGCGCCTTTTTTTGCTCCTGACGCTTTTTGCTCCCGGCGCCTTTTTTTAGCTCCGCTCCCCGTGTGTTCTAAACCTGGCTACGCCAGAGTCAAAGGCTTACACATTCTCCTTTTTCAACCATACCTTCCAATGAAAATATTCATGAATGTGTTAAGAACAAACAGGAGAAACATACACAGTGTGTAGATCACAGCTTCTGACTGTCAGAAGCTGGGACTGGATGACAGGAGACTGATCACTTGATATTTGCCCTGTCTGCTCAAGCCCTACAAAGCAACTGGCACCACCCATTGTCAGAAGGCAGGATACTGGGCTAGATAGACCATTGGTCTGACCCTGTATGGCCAGTCTTAAGTTTCAGATTGTGGATTTTGCGAAGCTGCCATACAGAGTCAAAAAAGGACATTCAAGATATTCATGTCCTTTTCAGTTAACAGAAATCCAAGGAGATTCTGCTTTATTAATAGATGGAAAGAAATGGAATATTTCAAGATTGTCCACAGTTCATCAGCTGAAGAGGAGAATGCCAATTTCCACCTGGGACCAGAGAACATCACTGACAGCATTATTGATGCTGGGAAATCTATAGTAGTAGGAATTGCTCCGGTGCCTCATCTTGTTCCTGCCTCTGCAGGTATTAGGAGAAGTGTGAGATGTAGGAGGCTACCTAAAAGATTGGAAGACTTTGGTACCAGATGCAAATGATGGTTTATAAGTGACTGTTTAAAGTTTTACAATGGTTATTCTAAAGGGGAAGAATGTGTTGTATCAAGCTAGGTGCCAATAGCAACCCCAGTTTGTATTTGTAAGGTTGTTCCTAGGTGATTCCCGAGAGAGTCAGGTGTCAGGAGGCAGGCAAGGTCAGGTTACCAGGAGATAAACAGCAGGTATTGCAGGGGGAGCAGTACTGAGCAGGAAGAACCCAGTTGCACGGATAGCTTCCTGTGTCTGTGCTTGGATTAAATAGAGGCTGGGGACCTATCAGATCCCAGGACTGGGGTCCTCTGTTAGAGCTCATCTGCTAGAATAGCAGATGTTAGTAGGTCAGTGGGTGGCAGGTTGGGACTACCTAGTTCTTAAAAGCCCTGTAGACCAGTGTTCAAGCTCTGTGGTCCCTGACAAGGAGAGTCTGGCCTACAGCATCTTCCTTACATAGAGGTGATGGAACTTGTGTGAGAACACAGCTGTTCACTGAAGATCTTTGATCTTTTTTTAATCAGATCTTACAAATATTGGCAAAGTGCCCATTTCCTTTTTATCTAATTGACTAAAGAGAAATATTTGTACCATTTATACATAAAATTAATTTGTGACAATATATTATTGTACTTCAGTCTGGCATCCTGCTGCTAGCAGTACTATCATCAAAGTAGGAGATACGAAAGACATTGATCAGCACATTCACATGAGGTCAGACAGATTTTTTCCACACAATGGAGCTTAACAGAAATTTGAAACTTTGTTCAAAGGCACCTGGATCTGTTTGGTGGTACAAACATATTCCAGGTAGTAACAGGGGGACCTGCCCCAGAGGCCTAAAGACAGCCAGCCCTGTTCTCTAATCAGTTGCAGCTGAGATGTTCCTTGTAAAGAGCTGCAGGAAAAGGGGGAAGGACTTTCTCCTGCTGTAGTCCCTGGAGAAGTGAGATTCCTGGTGAGAAGCCCTGGCAGTTTTGGCTGCGTAGAAGGCCCCAGATGGAAGTTTTGTTTTCTTTTTGTGAGTTTGTGGTCATTTGGGCAATACATGGAACCTAGAGAGAAGGGCTAAATACTCATTTAGGTGTGGCTGGTAATTTCTCAGGCTGGTGAGGAAGGTTGCCAGCTTACACAGGTAGTTTAACTTCCTAAACTGCCTCTAAACAGGTGCTTTCCAGTATCTTGAATTATGTTATTTTAAGTAACCATACACTAAGCTCTATTTGGGGTGCACAACAGGTTATTTGCAACCATATATACATTTGAGAATTCCACTCTTAATGGCTTGACTTCAGGAGATGGATGCTACTCACAACTACTAAAACTTTGTTCTCACTGCACAAGCTTGTTGTGCCAGGTCCTGAGCCAGCATAAAGCAATCAGAAAGGTGCCTTATGGGGCAGCCAGGTATTGCTGTGACATAGGGGAAGCCATGGGTAACATGGTGTAGCTGACTGTACACTACCTATTCTTTCCCTTCCATGCAGAGGTTGGGAAGGGCATGTGGGAGGCATGTCAAAAATGAGGCTAGAGTGCACAAAATTCTGGCCAATACTTGGCTGCTAGAGAGATCCCTATGGATGACATAATGCTGCTACAAGTTACAGGGGAGGCCATTTTGTCCCTCACCAGTTCCCGACTGGAGGAATGGAAAGGTGACTTAAAGCTTCCTTACCTCCCCCAATCCTTCCTACCTCCCCCACTCCTGAGCACAGCTGAGCATCTAGCCCGTTTTTCCTGTGAAATAGATTGTTAGGAGATGCCCATAGGAAGAGCCACCATTTCTCATTACTCCATATACATGTGAGCTAGGTTTGGGGAAAAAAAATTAGTTTATAACAACAACTCATAATAGTGGTGTGAAAATACTTGAAATGGGAGTGTATCAATGTGCGACTCACAGGTGTGGCGCCTCCTGCTGGTGATCCAGGAATTAGCTGTTTTCCAGCCTTGGAGCATCTTCTGCTGGCCAATGTCTCGCTTGCCACTGGCACCCGTGTCCCTCCTAGACCCTGGTGCTCCTTTACCTTGGGGTGCTGCCCCCTGGCAATGCCCCTTTATCTCCAGGTTCTGCCCTGAGCAGTACTCCACAATCTGGGTCTCTCCTCCCAGGATAACCACCAATCCTCTATCCTCACCTTGCCTCAGTGGCTATTGCTAGTCAGCATCAAGCCCCCGCTCACTGGGGCAGACTGCAGTCTAGTCTGTAAACCACTCATCACTGGCAAGGGGGGTTTGGACCTGCTGCCTCTGCCTAACCCCAGGCTACACCTTTGCAACCCCAGTACCTGGTTTAGGCCCTGCTCAATGCCTGCAGCCTGGGGAGTTGCGAGGTTGGCGCTTCCCAGCTCCTCTTACCTTTCCCCAGCCCTGTTCTGTTGCCTGTACCCTGAGCTCCCAGGCAGCTAGGTCCTTCTCCCTCTAAAGCTAGAGAGAGACTCACTTAGCTCCTGGCTCGCAGCCCTTTTATGAGGGCCAGCTGTGGCCTGATTGGGGTGTGGCCCAGCTGTGGCTGCTTTCCCAATCAGCCTACCCTCTTGGCTCCCCAGGGCATCCCTTTCCCCGGGCTGTTTTAACCCCTTCAGGGCCTCAGCGGGGTGACCACCCCACTACAGGGAGTATTCACACACTATCAACTTGAAATTGAGCTTCTCTGAACAAAAATGGAAACGTGAGGGACTTGAAAATCAAAAATTTGAAAACTAAACTTTTTGTTACATGAAAAATGGAAATGGAATTGAATTTGCAGAAAAATTAAGTTTGGGGGAAAGACATGAAATTGCATGTAGTGGTAAAAATGTATTGTGAAATTTCATGGAAACACTTTTCTCACTTTCAGCTTATTCTGTCAAAACACTATGTTAAGGTACAAAGTCAAAATTGTCCAACTCCTAAAGTTTGTGGGGCTGGGTTCTCTTCTCCAGAGAGAGAGGAGAGTAGCTATCTTATAAGGTGCGGGAACTAGGGAGTAAAAGGGAGTACACTGTCAGTTTTGCACACATACATACACAGCATGGTTTTTCTTAGCTGTACTCTTGACATGGTTAGCAAGAGAACTTTGCACAAAATGTGTTAGGATGCAGTTTCCAAATCAAAAATAATTTTCACCAGAGTATTCCTCAGCAAGACCACATTTCAATTTTTTACCCACAACCATTTTTGCATTAAGCTGGTCAAAAGAAACTGCTCAGTTGTTTTTATACAGATAAATTGTTTTTTTAAAAAATTCACATTCCTCATATTCAAAAATGACGGAACCTGGTTTGATTAAACTTTTTGGGTAAAAAAAAAAAAACCCCTCAAAAATAATTACCTTTGGGCAGAAACTAACCATGGAAAATTTCAGCCTGAATGGTATATACATTCCAGAGAATTCTATACAACTAAAAGTAAGTTTTACAGTATTGTGGTTTACATCAAAAACTTTCTCATTGTGAATTATAAGGCATGATGGTTACATAAACTTCCTGTTTATGTTTACTATGAAAGATTAGCATTTTATTTTTAGCTCTGAGCTACTTTGAATTGTTTGTAGTATCTGGATTTTTGTCTAATACAAGTCTGATATATTGGTTAGATTTAAAAGGCTGCAAACATATTAGTTTGCGGAAGCAAATAACTAGAGATATGAAATTCATTATAATGTAGCAGTCACTGGTATTAATCAAATCTTCATATTTTTGTCTAGAGTTTCATATAAAGACACCACAAGACAAGATTGCTATCAAAAGCAGCTTTTATCGAAAGCAACTGTACAATCATCTTTAAAATGTTAATGCTTTTTCCTTTGTGTTATCTATACTTTTCATTAATGCATTATTGTGCGGCTTATTATTCACCTTTGCATTGTTCATATACTTGATAATTTCTTATCTTGTTTCTCATAGATTTTCTCCTTATGTTTCCCAGATACCTGGGACTTTTAATATCTGGGATTATTGAAATGCACTGGTGAGCAGTTTTCCCATATTACATGTTCAAGTATGTGTGAAACAGTTTTTAGTGATAATATGTGCATTGTATCTAATCAGTTGTTTCTTTCTTATGTCCCTACCAATTCTTTATCATCTTTTTGCACTATTTCTGTATATTTTTAATTCTAATATTTTTGTTTCTTTTCAAGTTTAGTAGTCTAAACTATACTAATTTATATTGGTTTTCAAAGGTTTTCTATAAATTTTGTGCACCCACACTTTTGTATAGATTTTCTCACCCCAACATAAAATGAGTGTAGCACCTGTGACGGGTTGGGATCACAGAGACCTGCTTGGTGCTGCCACCTGGTGTGCCAAGGCTACTTCTGCCCCTGCTTCCAGGCCTTTTCCAGCTTGGGACTCCCGAATCCTGTCTGTTTTGAGCCAGATTCCACTGATCTGCTACAAACACAGACCCAGGTCCGAACCAAATCCACTAACAACTGTAAGGCTCCTGGAAGCGCTCTTGCCTTTGACACCCAGGTGCCCAACTCCCAAAGAGGTTCACACCCTTAATAAATCCGTTTTACCCTGTATAGAGCTTATACAGGGCAAACTCATAAATAGTTCGCCTTCTATTTCAAAGATAGAAAGATATGCACAGCTGTTTGCCCCCCTAGGTACCAACTCACACTCTAGGCAACTTAATAAGTAAAAAGTGATTTTAATAAGTACAGGAAGTAGGATTTAACTGATTCCAAGTAGTGACAGACAGAACAAAGTGAATTGCTAAATAAAATAAAATAGAACACGCAGTTCTATATCTAATCACCCTGTGTACAGATAAAAACCACACCAGGTCCAGTAAACAGGTTATCTTCCTCTTAGCCTGGGTCCAGCAATCACTCACCCCCTTATTGTTTTTGTCCTTTGTTCAGTCTCTTTCAGGTGTGTCCTTGGGGGGTGGAGAGTCTCTCTCTTTAGCCAGCTGAAGACAAAATGGAAGGGTCTCCCCCGGGCTTTTATAGTCTTTTTCCCCTCCCTGTGTAACATCATGTTACCATGGAGTTTTGGGATCACATGGGCAAGTCACATGTCCATGCACCCCTCGGTAACCAGCCCAACCAGTTGCATTCCTGACCAGGCCCCGATGTGGATTGGGGTCTGCAACTTCTTTTGTCTGTTAAGTGCTTGTACTTAACTTGCACATTCTTTCCTCCAGACCTGGTCCCATGCTCTTACAAAGGCTATGCATAAAACCAGCAAATATAAAACCAATATTCATAACTTCAACTACAACAATGATACATGCATACAAACAGGAGGAATAGATTCAGTAGGTCATAACTTTCACAGAGATATGTTACATGGCACATGTAGCATAAAACATATTCCAGTTACATCATGTATACATTTATAAGCCTCTTCCCATAAAGCTTTATGGAGTACACCGTCACAGCACCCTTTGTAGAACGAGAGCTTCACTTGGCTTCTAATTTATTTAGAAACTAAATGAAAATCTCTTTCTCATAGACTTTAAGGCCAGAAGGAACCATCATGATGATTTGGTCTGACCTCTCATTCCACAAAACCTCACCCACCCGTTCCTGCAGAGATCCATAATCTCTGGCTGAGTTACTGTAGTCCTCAAATCTTGATTTAAAGACTTCAAGTTACTGAGAATCTACTTCTTACTCTCATTCAATCAGCAAATGACCCAGGCCCCATGCTGGAGAGGAAGGCAAAGCCACCCCAGAACCTCTGCCAATATGACCTGGGGGGAAATTCCTTCACGGTCATAGAATATCAGGGTTGGAAGGGACCTTAGGAGGTCATCTAATCCAACCCCCTGCTCAAAGCAGGACCAATCCCCAATTTTTGCCCCAGATCCCCAAATGGCCCCCTCAAGGATTGAACTCACAACCCTGGGTTTAGCAGGCCAATGCTCAAACCACTGAGCTATCCCTCCCCCCTGAATATGGCGATCAGTTAAGGATCTCAAACCCAAATCACCACGAGGGCCACATGAGAACTAGTAAATTGGCCTGAGGGCCGCATCACTGAAACCTTTTCATACAGTGATACAAAAGTATAGTCAAAAATGAAAAAAATGAAGAGTAATATAGTATTCTATTAAAAGTCAATGTATTAACTTTTAAAAAACTGTAATGCAAAGAGGGGTTTTAATAAAATATAAACACTCAGTAATGTTTGGAGCTTGGCTGCCAGTGGAGTCGGCACCTATGGCAGGCCGCAGGAAATAACTCCGCGGGCCACATGTTTGAGACCCCTGAGTTAGACCCTTAGCATGTGGGTGAGACTATCAGCTAGACATCTGTGAAAAAAAATTCTCTGTAGTAAATCTGAGCCCTCCCCATCTAGTGACCCATCTCTGGTTGCTGGAGATATTTGCTAATAGCAGCAGTGGATGGGTCATATGCCATTGTAGATAAACTCATCATACCATCCCCTCCATACATTTATCAAGATCAGTCTTGAAACAAGTTAAGTTTTTTGCCTCCACTGTTCCACTTGGAAGACTGTTCCAGAACTTTACTCCTCTGCTGGTTAAAAACCTTCATCTAATTTCAAGCCAAAATTTGTTGATGGCTGGTTTACATCCATTTGTTCATGTGCCAGCACTGGCCCTTAATGTAAATAGCTCTTCTCCCCCCCCTTTTGTTTACCCTATCTTTGGTTTCTAAACTGTTACTGTGTGAATATCAACTTATCTTTCTGAGTTGGTACCACATATGTTCTACTTTGTGTGCTGTTGGGTCAGCCATGAACAGGTGTGTAGTGTGGTGGCCAGAGAGGTACCTATTTGTGCCTTTTGATTTATTCATTCATGAAGCACACCTATTTCAGAGTGGCCTTGTTGTGATGTCCCTCTGAAATCACCCTGAATAGTTTTTAAAAAATCGTGGAAGAGTACCCAGCTCCTAATCAAAACCAAGCCCTTTTTTGAGTACTATACAGCACTCAGGGGACTTGAGCAAGATGAAGGGCTTGTCTACATCGCAAGTTGCTGTGCTGCAAGCCAGCGAGTGAATCTACAGCACATCAGCTTGCCGCAAAGTAATGTCCCATGTGGATACTGCTACAGCACAGTGAAGTCCCAGAGTATGGTTTATTGTAGTATTACTTGAGGGCATAAGCCAAGCTGCATGTCAGGACTTTCACTGTACCATAGCAGTGTCCATGTGAGATGTTATAACAGAGCAAGCTGGTGTGCAGTAGATTCACACCCTGGCTTGCCATGGAGTATGCATATGGACAACCCCCCCACAGTATTGAAAATGCCTTTAATGTCCAGACAGGCCACCCTACAAACCAACCCTTTTACTCACTCAGACTCTGAATTTAAGCACATACGCATATCAGAATTTGGCCTGAGTTCCTCTGTGTTGCTATGTTTACTGAATAAGGGATTCCTTTAAAAAAGTCTCAGAAATGCTTTCTGTAACAATTTCATTTAATCTGCCTAAAGAAAATCTCAACACAAGACCAAACATAAAGAATAAAGTATCAATTAAAGTTTGCAAAAGGCAGCCTTTCAATGCTGCAGTGTTTCCACTAGGTCAGGCTGCATTAATGCAGAGTTGATATGCTCTGCTGATTCAATGCTATGTCAGAGCACTCCTATGTGTTCTCTCTGGGATCTAATCTGAAGTGAAATTTACAACTATTTTGTATCTACTAGTTTTAGACAGCACGTACATTCCAAGGACCTATAGTAAAATCACTCTGTTGATGTTAAATATAACCATCTAGAGTACATGTAGGTGAGGAGAGTTTGGGGGTGAGAAAATGAAACAGGAGGGAGGAATGAAGGAAGGAATTAAAACAAAACAGAACACTTACCCACCATCCAAGAGCAGAAAGTGTAGGCAGGGAGAGGAAGCTACTGGTATTCCAGGGATATAAAAATCAATGGCTAAAATGGCAATGAGAGACTCTGAGTGAAATGAACAACAAATGAACATTCAAAATAATGCAAAACAGCATCCATAGACATTGACAATTAATTCAAAATAGTAATTAGTGACCAGTCACCACAACTGAATTGTTCCTGTTTAAAAGGGGCAATAAACTAACATTGATCAGCTAAAAAATTCCTCAACCCTTTCCACCCCCCAAAAATCTAAAGATTTTGTTAAGGTTTTCTGAATCCCTAATTTCAGCATGAAATAGAATTTAATACATTAAATTAAGAGCTGCTTATTTGTCGTGGTAATGTGCACTTACAAACAGCTGGCTTGGGTAATGATTAACTATAGAAAGATACAGTCACTCTCATTTTACGATTTTAAAATTGACCTTTACTTCCTTATGTTGGAAGGGAAAATATTTTGATGCGAATGTCTTACAAGTGAAGCACAGTAATAAAATAAGTCATATAAATGCAGACACAAGACATCAGTACCAGGAAATTGATTAAAAGATTCAGATTCCAAGGCCAGGATGGATCATTTTGATCATCTGGTCTGACCTCCTGTATAACACAGGTGTGACGTTATTGACATAAACTGTGACCGTATAGATCATTGTTGCAACCACTGTTATATATTTGCAGCAAATATTGTACAAAGGTTGTCCAGTAAGGTTTCTATGACAAGGTTATAATTTGCTGGTTATGATTATGCATGTATCATTTTTGTATTTAAAGTTATAAGTATTGGCTCTATACTGTCTGTATTTCAAACTTATGCTATGCTTCTGGGTGACACCCCAGATAATTTGGCGTCAGCACTGTCTAGCCTGCTTGATGGCCCATTAAGGACCATCAGCTATACAACTGACCCATTGAGAGAAGGCAGATTCACCTTGTGACTCAGCAAGGCATGCAGGGACATGCCTTTGGATAGAACTCTAAGGTTTTTTTATGCCACGTGCTGGGTAGCTTGACTTTGGGACAAAGAAAGCAGGGGGCCACATGGCAAGAGACTATAAAAGGCAGCTGCATCTCCTCCATCTTGTCTTCAATCCTGCTTCTGTCCTCTGGAGGAACCTTTCTACATACTGAAGCTCTGAACAAAGGACTGAATTACTCATCCAAGCTGTGGAGGTACTCCAGAGACTTGATTTGAACCTGCAGTTTATTCCACCACTGCTGCAAGCCTGAACCAAGAACTTTGCCATTACTGTATGTAATTGATTCCATTTAACAAATTTTAGCTCTCATCTATATCTTTTTCCTTTTATGAATAAACCTTTAGATTTTAGATTCTAAAGGATTGGCAACAATGTGATTTGTGGGTAAAATCTGATTTGTATATTGACCTGGGTCTGGGGCTTGGTCCTTTGGGATTGGGAGAACCTTTTTTCTCCTACTGGGGTATTGGTTTACATAACCATTCATCCCCATAATGAGTGGCACTGGTGGTGATACTGGGAAACTGGAGTGTCTAAGGGAATTGCTTGTATGACTTATGGTTAGCCAGTGGGGTAAAACCAAAGTCCTCTCTGGCTGGCTGGTTTGGTGTGCCTTAGAAGTGGAGAAACCCCAGCCTTGGGCTGTAACTGCCCTGCTCTAAGCAATTTGTCCTGAATTTATACTCTCAGAAGTGTCCCACCAAAGGCAGCATCATTACAACAGGTCATAGAACTTCCCCCAAATAATTCCTAGAGCAGATCTTGTAGAAAAACATTTACTTTTGATTTAAAAGTTGTCAGTGACAGAGAATCCACCACTGCCGTTGGTAAGTTGTTCCAATGGTTAATTATTCTCACTTTTAAAAAATGTATGACTTATTCAGTCTGAATTTGTGTAGCTTCAACTTCCAGTCATTGGACTGAATTGTACCTTTTTCTGCTAAACTGAAGAGCTCATTATTAAGTATCTGTTCCCCATGTAGCTGCTTATAGACCATAATCAAGTCACCCCTTAACCTTCTCTTTGTTAAACTAAATATATTGAGCCCCATTGAGCCTATTGTTACAATGCACTTTTTAATCCTTCCATCATGCTTATGGCTCTTCTCTGAATGCTCTCTAATTGACCAACATCCCTCTTGAAGTGTGGACACCAGGAACTGTACACAGTATCCTAGCAGCAGTTACATCAGTGCCAAATACAGAGGTAAAATAACCTCTCCACTTCTACTTGAGATTCCTCTGTTTATACATCCAAGTATTGTTTTTGCATTTTGGGGAGTTTATGTCCAGCAGATTATCTACCACAATCCACAAATCTTTTTCAGAGTCACTGCTTCCAAATCCGATCCTGTAAGTATGGCCTATGTTATTTGTTCCTAGATGTATAGGTTTACAGTTAGCTGTATTAAAATACATATTGTTTGCTTGCACCCAGTTTACCAAGAAATCCAGATTACTCTGTACTCTGCATCAGTGATCTGTCATCTTCATTATTTACTACTCCTCCAATGTTTGTGTCATCTGCAAACATTATCAGTGATGATTTTAGGTCATTGATAAAAATGTTAAATAGCACAGTGCCAAGAACCTATCCCTGCCGGACCCCACTAGAAACACACCTGCTCAATGATTATTCTCCATTTACAATTGCATTTTGAGACCTATGAGTTAGCCAGCTTTTAATCCATTTAATGTGCATCATGTTAATATTATATCTTCTAGTTTTTAATCAAAATGTCATGTGGCACCATGTCAAATATCTTATAAGTATATGACATCAACACTATTACCTTTACCAATCAAACTTGTAATCTTATCAAAAGAAGATCTAAAGTTAGTTTGACAGGATCTATTTGCCATAAAACAGTATTGATTTGCATTAATTATTTTACTCTCCTTTAACTCTTTATTAATGAAGTCCCTTATAGGTTGCTCCATTATTTTATCTGGGATCGATGTCAGACTGACAGGCCTATCACAACCCTGATCATCCCATCCCATAAGCTAAATATGAGTCAACAGTGTAACACTGTTGCAAAAAAAGCGAACATCATTCTGGGATGTATTAGCAGGAGCGTTGTAAGCAACACACGAGAAGTAATTCTTCCGCTCTGCTCCATGCTGATTAGACCTCAACTGGAGTATTGTGTCCAGTTCTGGGTGCCACATTTCAGGAAAGATGTGAACAAATTGGAGAAAGTCCAGAGAAGAGCAACAAAAAAGATTAAACGTCTAGAAAGCATGACCTATAAGGGAAGATTGAAAAACTAGGGTTTGTTTAGTCTGGAAAAGAGAAGACTGAGAGGGGACATAACAGTTTTCAAGTACATAAAAGGTTATTACAAGTAGGAGGGATAAAAATGGTGGTTCTTAACCACCGAGGATAGAACAAGCAGCAATGGGCTTAAATTGCAGCAAGGGAGGTTTAGGTTGGACATTAGGAAAAACTTCTTAACTGTTAGGGTGGTTAAGCACTGGAATACATTTCCTAGGGAGGTTGTGGAATCTCCATCCATCATTCAAAATTTTTAAGAGCAGGTTAGACAAACACCTGCTAGGGATGGTCTAGATAATACTTAGTCCTGCCAGGAGTGTAGGGAACTGTACTAGGTGACCTCTCGAGGTCCCTTCTAGTCCTATGATTCTAGACTACATCATTGTTTTTCCCCCAAATACAGAACAGAAATATGTATTGCACACTTCTGCCTTTTCTGCATTATTATTGATAACTCCACCATTAATGGACCAATACCATTGTTAAGAATCTTTTTGTTCCTAATATGTGTAAAAAACTCTCTCATTGTTTGTAGTGAGGCGCAGCTGGGCCCCTCTTACTTCTGCCTCTGCTGCCCTCACAAACCAGTCAAGGATGCCTCAAGTTGATGCAATCACCAGTGCACTTTATTTGTAGCTATTTCCCACCACCACCACCTTATTATCTATATACAGGTTTGTTTCACAGCCAGACTTTACAAGCAGCAGACCACCCACCCCGCTCTGACTCTGGCCTCTCCCTTTCTCCAGCCCCAGCTTCCTTCCTCCCTCCCTCCCAGCCCCCCCAGCCCTTTTATAGCCCCTGGCTAATTAGACTGGCAGTTGTTGCTAGTTGCAGGCAGGCACAGGCCTATTCAGCTAGCTCCAATCTACTCCCCTTAATTGGGTCTAGTGTGGCAGGGGGCTGGTTAAGCACTCTTTACCCTGCACCTGTCACATTGTTGTTAACACCAATGGCTATAGATATCCTGATGTGTCTCCTTTCCTTCCCTTATCAATTTTCTACAATTCTCAGCTTCTGATTTATATTAATTACTTTCAACGTACCTTTTCTCCATTTTTACGTATTATTTTTAACATTTGTTTATAGCTGCCGTCACTATCTAAACCAGGTCAGTTTTTTAACCAATACGGCCT
The DNA here is from genome assembly GCA_033296515.1 of Macrochelys suwanniensis. NCBI lineage: Eukaryota > Metazoa > Chordata > Testudines > Chelydridae > Macrochelys > Macrochelys suwanniensis. Next base: position 85,366,982 of record CM065779.1, read on the forward strand.
TCTCCCTCAGTCATGGGATTGTGGGTTTTTGGCATCTAGTAAAGTGTTTTTAAACAATTTCAAATTGTTATTCACATTTTTATGATTCAGTATTTCCTTCCAGCTGATTTGGCTCATAATTGTTTTTAGCTTTGAGAAATTAGCACTTTAAAAGCACCATGTATAAATATCACTGGCCTGGTCTTTATTCTCTTTGCACATTATAAATGGGATCAAGCCATGATCACGTCAAGCTAAATTACCACTAATTTTTAGTTCTGTGATCAGTTCCTGTTTCTCTGTCGCGGGGAGGGATAGCTCAGTGGATTGAGCATTGGCCTGCTAAACCCAGGGGCCATTTAGGGATCTGGGGCAAAAATCTGTCAGGGGACAGTACTTGGTCCTGCTAATGAAGGCAGGGAACTGGACCTGATGAACTTTCAAGTTCCTTCCAGTTCTATGAGATAGGCATATCTCCATATATTAAGATGAGTTCTAATGTAGAATTCTTCCATGTTGTATGTAACACTTTTGAGTTAGGAAACTGTCATGTATAATATTTAGAAATTCTAAGGATGTTTTATTACTGCAGAATGAGGTTTCCAGCATGTTAGAGAGACAAGCTCTCTTACTCACAGAAGTTGGCCCAATAAAATATATTCTCTCACCCACCTTGTCTCTCTAATGTCCTGGGATCGACGCAGCTACAACAACACTGCATATTTCCAGCATATGTCTCTCCATGATCACTCAGCTTTTCTCCTACACATTATAAACTGGTGTATATAGAGCTGGTTGTCCTTTTCCCTAGTGTGATTTGGTGGTCTGTAGCAGACACCTACTAATACTGCATCTTGGGATTTATCTGTTAAGACATACACTCATAAACATTAAAGATTATTTTCTTCTGAGTTATTAGTGACTTAGAAACACAGAATGCCATTTTTGACTAGATTACCGCTCCTGCTTGCCTTCTGCTCACTTGACCTTCCTAAATAGGTTATAACCATTGATTTTAATATTCCTGTCATTGGAATCATCCTACCAGGTTTCAGTAATACCAACTAGATTGAATTCATGGTCATAAATGAGCAATTCCAATTCCTCTTTTTTGTTACCCAGGTTCCTAGCATTGTTGTGTGGGCAATTAAAGAGTTTATTTTCTTCAAGGCCTTAGGTTTCTTGATTAATTTTGTACTAAACATCTTGATTTTGTGGCAAAAGCTCGTATCTTCACGTTTTTTATCCTCCCTTTTTGTTGTAAACACTTCTGACTACTCTAGACAGCCTGTCCCTGAGAATATTGGTCTCCTTCTACTGAGGTGAGGCCATCCAAACTATATAGCCCCCTCTTCCCATAGAAGATGGACCAAAGTTACACAAAACCAAAACCCTCCACCCAACATCACATACCTAGCCAGTGGTTCACTTCCAGAATCTTTTGCCTCCTGTCTTACTTTGCTAGTGGGATTATTTCAGAGACGATCACTTGGACTTTCTTCTTCAGCACGCTTTCAAGGAGACAGGAGGAGACAGTAAGTCAAATGTTAATGAAGGTATATAGCTGTGGAATAGATGCTCATTATAGCTTGTCTATAATAGTGAAATTGTATTATTGTTTGAAGTTTTGAATTTGCATTTGAATATTAATTGACATATTGTGACCACCCCCCACTTACTCACAACAGTGAGCAGTTGCTCACCTGCCAATGGATTGTGAATAACTGCTCACCAGTTTGACTTTAGAGTTCATAATCTGTCTTCGAGTGAAGTGCGCTTCTGGTTTTGAGCAATGTAGGACGATGTACTTGAGGACAAAAGGCTGAACTTAGACCTGTACCTGTGTCTCTTTTTTCATCCACCGCTGTTGTAGCTCCTGCTGCTGGTCTTCACACTGCTGTTGTCAGTAGTAGTGGGCACAACAGGGCCTGACTGCTCTTCCCCTCTCTCTCCAGTCCTCACATAGACCCTGGCTGCTGCTTATTTGCAAGCAATACTAGGTATTGTGACCTATGGTGGGAACAGAGGTGGGTTCACAAGACGATGAGGACCGACCAACATGATGATCTTAGCAGTGTCACTGAGGGGAGATGAATGGATATCAGGAAGGCCATAAAGGAGGAGTTTGCTGTAATCAGGATGGGAGAGGAGGAAGGTTTGGCCAAAATTTTGTGCTGTCTTTGATTTTCACCTTCCTTCTGTTTCATAATAGCATACTTTATTTTTCAACCTTTTCTGTCCCTCCTTCCACCCTATAAAGTAACGTGTATTGTGGGGGGCGGGGGAAAAACCAAAACAAAAAGAAAAGCAACTATGTGAGACTGAGTGCTCAGGTATCAGTGAGCACTGAAAATCTTCATGTGCAATATAAGAATATCAATCTTATAAAATGAAGTCTGGCAAGCAGTGAAACTTATTTCTTACAGCTTTCTTTCTTCAAATTTCCCATCAAGTATTTCAAACACATAGAGTTTTCTAAGTTCCCTTTTTCGCTGTACATTTTTAGACTGTTTTGGCAAGTTTTAAATAATGGATTCACTTTCCAACAGATTAATAGTGTTGGAATGATTAGAAAAAATCTGTGAAGCAACACCAGTTGGGCAGCAAGAAAGGAAGAAAAACAGAAATAGAGATGGCACCTATGCTTTACTAAAATATAGTTGTGTGATAGAGACAGATCTGATGGTAGTTATATAATCCTTAATCCTGTACTCCTAGCTAATCATTTCTCAGATTTTAAGAAACCATTGCTTAATATAAAAGAAAAATAGATACTGTGGTGTGAACTATGAATCATATTTATTAGTTATACTTTTTCTTAATCTTTCAGCTTTGGGACACAGAGTGTATAGTGGCTATAGAATCTTTTACATGTAATAAGAAAATCATGCAGTATAAAAATCCATTAAAAAGAAATGACTTTCTTTAGAACCCGAAACCATACTTCATTCTCACCTCCTACGAGCCCACTGGGCAGCATACTTAACTTGAATCTCCTCAGGTCAATTTCTTTCTTTAATATTAGCCTGCAGCTATGAACATGTGTTATTACAGAAATGAAGTAATGGAAAACCATCCTGATGTGAAAGCATATTAGAAATCACAAGTGAATTGGCTTAGAGCAGTTGCATAACACAGCAGTGCACAACCAGAATACTAGCAACAATTCAGCTCCTTAAGGCTCACAGATTTACCTGGATTTTGGTTCAATCAGCAGTATCTATCTAAAACAACTTCACTTTCTGTTGCTGCTAAGATTTACTACCAAATAATGAGCAACAAAGATGACCATGCATTTATAGAATGTAGTATTCAGAGCTAGATAAACAGTAGAACTAAACTAGGACAATTCTATTTAATGGGTTGCCAATTTAATTTGTTATGCCAATATCAATTTCAAACTCAGGTGTAACAGAGCCATTTGCCCATTTTTCCCCTGTAGCCAGGCTGACAATATTTTATAGCCTGAATCCTCACTTGGCTAATTTCTCTGCAGAGAGATATGTAAAACAATTGTTAGTTTCTGCTCATTGCCTGGTCCTTTATCTCACATGACATTTTATTTCTCCATAAGATTAATTCTGTCCTTTTTGGTTTGTATAAAATACACTGTATTAAAACGAATAACCAAAAAACCCCACAGTGCACAAAAGATATTTGTATGCAACAAACACTTTATTGCAGAGGTTAGTTGTGTTGGGTCACCCAATAAATTTAATAGGCAGCAGGTTTAAAACAACCATAAGGAAATACTTCACGCAACACACTATCAACTCATTGCCAGGGGATGCTGTGAAGGTCAAAAGTATAACTAGCTTAAAGAAAGAATTAGTAAGTTCACGGAGGCTTGGTCCATCAAAGGTTATTAGCCAAGATGCTCAGGGACACAACCTCATGCTCTGGGTTACCCTAAATCTCTGACTGCCAGAAGCTGGGACTGGATGAAAAGGGGATGAAGCACTCAGTAATTACCCTGTTCTGTTCATCCCTTCTGAAGCACCTGGGACTGGCCACTGTCAGAAGACAGGTTACTGGACTAAATGGGCCATTGGTCTGAGCCAGCAAGGCCATTCTTATGTGATTGCTTGTCTGCTCAGTGGGCTGTCTTGTGTGGAGTTCCATCCTGTCACTCCTCCTGAAGTTCTGTTCTAAGTGTACTTAAAGCCATTAGGGAAGTTAGTAAAATGGGATGGGCTGTGGTGTCTCCAATGTGTGGTCGACAGTAAGACCCAACTTTGTCTCCATTTCTTTGGAGCAGGAGAATGCAGTTGGAAGACTTAATCAGAAAGAAAAATCTAGGCCCAGGTGGGTTCATGGATAGGACCGGCTGGTTGAGACTCAGTCCAGATAAGAGATTGTAGGTTGGGGAAAAGAACCAGAAGAAATGGCAATGGTTTTGGTTCCTCCCTTGACTGTGAGAGTATGTGTCATTTTTATTATTATATCTGTGGGACATCTTGGATCTTTAGCTCTTTGTGATCTCTATATAGTGGCCAGCAGTGTCCAAGAATGATTTTTACCATTTGCAGTCAGCAATTTTTCAAATGTGGACATTATTACAACATTTGAAATCAGCTGTGGGGTGGGAAAGAGGTGGAATCATGGCCCTGTCCCCCCAAAACTCTAAACCAGCCCATGGAGCAAGGCAGGAGTATGTAATGGATGGAACCTATTGTTCACAACCCTGTGCTTGTAGAGCAGCCCTAGTAGACCTGGTGCCTTCCTTAGGCACAATCTCCCAATGCTCCTCATAGGCTGCTGGGTCTGTCCACTGTCCCCAACTCAGAACTCTGAGACACAATAAAGGCATTAAAAACAAACTTCAGAGGCCTCATTTCCAAAGAGGAGATGAAATATTTGTTAGATATGACACAAGGCACAGAGGGGCAGCACTCTATTTGAGTAAGGCACATCTGGGTTCTATACTAATCTTTGTGATGTTATACATCAAGTTAATCAGAAGCTAATGGAGAAGAATGTCAGTTCTTGCATTTGAATGATAAATTGCATATTTCTTTACTATTAAACCAGCATCTATGGTTTGACTTTTGTAGCACTGAGACTGTGGCAGGCCTATCTGATACAGAACTCTTTTTAAGTTGGCCAAGGCTGCATGGCACCCTTAGTTACTAGCAATTGTATTAGTAAATGATGTAATTTCTATAAGGTCATTTTGTTTAACCTATGATATTATATGTTTTCTTGGACTGAAAAAGAAAAGCTATTTTGTCTCAGCGTTTCTCAAACCAAAACTAATTTGGGTGGGGGTGAAGAAATGGATTGTTTTTCTATGAACTGTAATCCCTTGTTTCAGTGTTATTCAGGAATTTTTATATAGAAAAGAATACTATGGAGTACCATGAAATTATTATGACAAGTGAAATTGCAATAGCAATAGGTTTTGGAAAATATATTTATTTTCCATTTCAGAGCTATGTGAACATGGTGTATAGAATTTTACATTATTTTTTACTATGTAATCAATGAACTATTTTAATTCAGGGATTTGATACTTCCCTTCTTGTTCACAGCAAGATTACCTCTAATTAGTCAGTCTAATTAAACAGTCTAATTAGCCTAAAGGTTTAAGCAAAGACTTTAGTTTTTATTGTGTACTTCTTTTTGCCAAGTCACAGATGCTGTATTCTTCTTCCCTTATCTTAATGTTTTATGAGTAGGAACACTGAAAAATTACAAGAAAATAGTGAAATTTCAGGGAATTTTCAGGGAATTTTCAACTTGTGATGAAAACATGAGACGGAAGAGGTGCAAAAAAAGATTGGGATTGAGAAAGTGCAGGGGGTGTTTGCTTTGGAGGTGGGCTTTGCTTTGGACTCACATAGTCATCTCTAGATTAGATCTCTCTCACAGGGTGGATAATGGATCTCCTACCAAACTCTGTCTTTTTGGGCCCAGTTCTTCATTTCTTATGCACATAGAGCTCCTGTTGACTTATAAATAAGTTCTAATGCTTTGTTGTGTTGGATAAACCATTTAGGTTCTTGTTTTTTTCTGTACACTATACAAAATTTTAAAAAGCATTGTTGCAGCTGTTTCTAAAAATAGACATTTCTCAATACACTGTTTCATCTTATTACACAAATAACCCTGCCCCCACAATGCTCTCGCTAACCAATCTCCTCTTCCAACTGGCTCCCCTTCCTGCAGTTGTTTTCTTGGAGAAGACCCAACAGCCTGATACACCTCCCCTCATGGTGGTGTCACCGGATTTCTGTTACATATGATTTCTTCAGGATATGTGTATTGCCCTCTCACTATTCTAGGGATTTTTTGTAGCATTTGACCCCTCTGTGTCTCCTTGATTCAGAACATCTCCAGCTTATGTCCCCCTTTACCCTTCTTATGTCTATCTCCATAAGTAACTGTTAATTACATCTTTATTTGTCCTTGTCCTTTTTGCTGCCGTGTTCTTCTGTATTTTCTATCCCACAACTTCTGTGTCTTTTGTGCTCCCTTTCTCACATGATCTTGGGTCACTGGTGCCTCCATCATTCTGCCTTAGTGCAGAGACTGGTACCCTATGGTGCATGAGCCTAATGGGTCACCCCACCTATCTCTCCCTCAGTCACACCTCATTGCTCACACTTCTTAGCAACAGGTCAACAATGTAATGGCTGGATTCTTTTCAGAAGTAGAGGTAGGAAGGTGATAACCAGAAGTTCGAGGGAAGCTGCTGCTGCAATCCAGATAATGGTGAGAGTGGGAAGCTAATGAAGGGGGGAATAAGGAGGGATGTGACTATTGCTGGCAAACCCTTCTCTATATGGGGAAAGGTGAAGAGGAGAACTATGGAAGAGGTTCCTAAAGACAAGGGGAAGCTGGGGAGGAGAAGACCATTTGAACAGTCAATGGAAGCTAACCAGTCCAGACTAATAGTGTTGGACCTGTCCTCCATGAATTTATCTAGTTCTTTTTTGAACCCTGTTATAGTCTTGGCCTTCACAACATCCTCTGGCAAAGAGTTCCACAAGTTGACTGTGCATTTTGTAAAAAAATACTTCCTTTTCTTTGTTTTAAACCTGCTGCCTATTAATTTCATTTAGTGACCTCTAGTTTTTGTGTTATGAGAAGGAGTAAATAACACTTCCTTATTTACTTTCTCCACACCAGTCATGATTTTATAGACCTCTATTATCCGCCCCTCCCAATCATCTCTTTTCCAAGCTGAAAAGTCCCAGTCTTATTAATCTCTCCTCATATGGAAGCCGTTCCATACCCCTAATCATTTTTGTTGACCTTTTCTGAACCTTTTCCAATTCCAATATATCTTTTTTGACATGGGGAGACCACATCTGCATGCAGTATTCAAGATGTGGGCATACCATGAATTATATAGAGGCAATATGATATTTTCTCTTATTAGCTATCCCTTTCTTAATGAGTCCCAACATTCTGTTTGCTTTTTTTACTGCCACTGCACATTGAATGGATGTTTTTAGAGAACTATCCACAATGATTCCAAGATCTCTTTCCTTAGTAATATCAGCCAATTTAGACCCCATCATTTTATCTATATAATTGGGATTATGTTTTCCCCTGTGCATTGCTTGCATTTATCAGCATTGAATTTCATCAGCCATTTTGTTGCCCAGTCACCCAGTTTTGTGAGATCCTTTTTTAGCTCTTTGCAGTTTACTTGAGACTTAACTATCTTGAGTAGTTTTGTATCATCTGCAAATTTTGCCACCTCACTGTTTTCTAGATCATTTATGAATATGTTGAATAGGACTGGGCCCAGTACAGACCTCTGGGGACACCACTATTTACCACTCTCTCAATTCTGAAAATTGACCATGTATTCCTACCTTTTGTTTCCTATCTTTTAACCAGTTACCAATCCATGAGAGGACTTTCTCTCTTATCCCATGACAGCTTACTTTGCTTAAGAGCTTTTGTTAAGGGACCTTGTCGATGGCTTTCTGAAAATCTAAGCACACTATATCCACTGGATTCCCCTTGTCCACATACTTGTTGACCCCCTCAAAGGATTCTAGTAGAGGCATGATTTCCCGTTACAAAAACCATGTTGACTCTTCCCCAACAAATTATGTTCATCTATACATCTGACAATTTTGTTCTTTACTATAGTTTCAACCAGTTTGCGTGCTACTGAAGTCAGGCTTACCGGCCTGTAATTGCTGGGATCTCCTCTGGAGCCCTTTTTAAAAATTGGTGTCACATTAGCTATCCTCCAGTTATTTGGTAGCTTAGAAGGAATGGAAGAGCTGGTGGGTGAACTGGAGCCAGAAGGGCAGCAGTGGGGAGGAAGGGAACAAGCCTGCACCTGTTTTAGGTGAAGGCATCTCTCCTACCTCCCTTCCTTTTCCTGTCTTCACACAGCTTCCCTTCTGATCTCCAACACCAACCAGTCTCCCACTGAGCACTTTCCCTTCCTCACACTGCTGAGCCACTGCTCCCTGCTTAGCTGCTTTACCATGCTTCAGGACAGGCAAGATTATCTGTTTTGTATCTCTCCCAGTCTTTGGATTGCTCCTCAGATTCTCCTATTCACAGCAGCTGAGGCAGCTGTAGTCCTCCCTTTTGTGCTACATGGAAGCTTCTATTGTCCAGAGGTCAATTTTTAATATTTTGTTATTGAGTTGTCTCAGCTGCCTGGCACTCTGGCTGAAGTTGCAAAGTTGTAAAAAATCCAATGTAGTGATTAGATATCCAGGGTGAAACCCTGCTCCCATTGTGGTCAATAAGAGTTTTGCTATTGATTTTAATTGGTCCAAGATTTCACTCCCAGTATTTAACTCACTTAAAGCACATTGAGATACTGTTACTTAAGAGGTACTATATAAAAGCAAATTCTGTTTTATTCTACTTGTGGGCTTCCAAACAGCAATACACTTTGAGCCCTGGTCTACACTACGAGGTTAGGTTGAATTTAGCTGTGTTAGGTCGATTTTATAAGCAATGCGTCTACACAACCAACCCCTTCCATCGACCTAAAGTGCTCTTAAAATTAACTGCTGTACTCCTCCCTGGCAAGGGGAGTAGTGCTAAAATCGACCTTACTGGGTTGAATTTGGGGTAGCTCAGATGCAATTCGACGTAATTGGCCTCCGGGATCTATTCCAGAGTGCTCCAATGTGACCACTCTGTACAGCACTTTCAACTCCAATGCACTAGCCAGGTACACAGGAAAAACCCTGTGAAGTTTTGAATTTCATTTCCTGTTTGGTCAGCGTGGCGATCTCAGCAGCACAGGTGACCATGCAGTCCCAGAATCACAAACGAGCTCCAGCATGGACCGAATGGGAGACACTGGATCTGATTGCTGTATGGGGAGAAGAATCTGTGCAGGCCGAACTCCGATCAAAAAGAAGAAATGCTAATATATATACCAAAATTGCACAGGGCATGGTGGAGAGAGGCTACACCAGGGACACACAGCAGTGCCGCATGAAAGTTAAGGAGCTCAGGCAAGCCTACCAAAAGACAAAGGAGGCAAACGGTCACTCCGGGTCAGAGCCCCATACATGCCACTTCTATGATTAGCTGCCTGGCATTATAGGGGGGACCCTACCACTACCCCACCACTGTCCGTGGACACCTGCAAGGGGGGAGTCTCACGCAACATGGAGGAGGATTTTGTGGATGAGGAAGAGGAGGAGGAGGAGAATGTGTAGCAGGCAAGCGGAGAATCCGTTCTCCCCAGCAGCCAGGACCTTTTCATTACCCTGGAGCCAATACCCTCCAAAGGCGGGTTCCCGGACCGTGCAGCCGGAGAAGGCACCTCTGGTGAGTGCACATTTGTAACTACATTACAGGGGTTAAAACCAATTGTGTTTAATGTTTGATTTGCCCTGAAGAATTGGGATGCATTCATGGCCAGTAGAGCTACTGGAAAAGTCTGTTAACGTGTCTGGGGATGGAGCAGCAATCCTCCAGGGACATCTCCATGAAGCTGTCGTGGAGGTATTCTGAAAGCCTTTGCAGAAGGTTTCTGGGGAGGGCTGCCTTATTTCATCCTCCACGGTAGAACACATTACCACGCCAAGCCAGTAGCAAGTAGTCTGGAATCATTGCAGCACAAAGCATGGCAGCGAATGGTCCTGGGTTTTGGTCGCATTCAAGCAACATTTGATCTTTATCTCTCTGTGTCAGCCTCAGGAGAGTGAGATCATTCATGGTCACCTGGTTGAAATAGGGGAATTTTTGTAAAGGAACAGTAAAATGATGCCATTCATTTTGTGCTGTTTGCACTTGGCTAAAAGGGATCATCCATAAGAATAGCCACACAGTGAGGGGAAGGGTGAAGGGATCATCCCAGAGAATAGCTACGTGGTGGGGTAGGGGGAGGGGCGTGCTGCACATCCATCCCAAAACTGCAGCCCTCTTTTTAAATGGCAAACCCAACCGACATTGTTTGCTATGGGGAAGGAGGGTGCTGCAGTTTGAAACCATTCCCACATTTTATGAAGGCGGAAGAAGTCAACCCCGCGTATCCGTGGCTTACCCTGGCTACCTGGAAACCGAATTCTGTTGCCCAGCCGTGTGTTATGTGTCACCATACCAGCAGGTGCTCAATATAAAAGACAAAATGTGACCTTGTACCTAAAGCACATGTGCTGTCTGCTGTGAATTGCTTGATTCACTGTGAAAGAATCTCCCTTTTGTTCTCAGAAATGCATCATCTTAAATTTTACTCTCCCTTTTTATCTCCCCTGCAGGTGCAAATGTTTCTATGCTCCCTGTATCATCTCCATCCCTGAGGTTATCTCAGATTAGAATGCATGGAGGCATTCAGTGACAGAGGCCAGGAAAGCATTCAGTGAGCATGATCAGAAGACACAGGAGGCAATGCTGAGGCTAATGGGGGAGCAAACGGACATGATCAAGCATCTCGTGGAGCTGCAGGAAAGTCAACAAGATCACAGACAGCTGCTGCATCTACTGTATAACCGCCTACCCTCCTCCCCAAGTTCCATATCCTCCTCACCCAGATGCCCAAGAACAATGGTGGGGAGAGGCTCCGGGCACCCAGCCACTCTACTCCAGAGGATGGCCCAAGCAACAGAAGGCTGTCATTCAAACATCTTTGATTTGTAGTGTGGCTAAAATAAGCAATGTGGCCTTGTCCTTCCCTCCTCCCCCACCCCACCCAGGCTACCTTGTCAGTGATCTCCCTTTTTTTTTAATAAATAAAGAATGCATGGATTCAAAACAATAGGGACTTTATTTCCTTTGCCAGCTGTGGTCGAAGAGGGGAGTGGGTTTGGCTTACAGGGAAGTAAATTCAACAAAGGGGGCGGTTTTGCATCAAGGAGAAACACATACAACTGTCACACCATAGCCTGGCCAGTCATGAAACTGGTTTTCAAAGCCTCTCTGATGCGCAGCACACCTAGCTGTGCTTTTCTAACTGCCCTGGTGTCTGGCTGCTCAAAATCGGCCACTAGGCGATTTGCCTCAACCTCCCACCCTGCCATAAATGTCTCCCCTTTACTCTCACAGATATTATGGAGCACACAGCAAGCAGCAATAACAATGGGAATACTGGTTGCGCTGAGGTCTAACCTAGTCAGCAAACAGTGCCAGCGAGCTTTTAAATGTCCAAAGGCACATTCTAACACCATTCTGCACTTGCTCAGTCTATAGTTGAACTGCTCCTTACTACTGTCCAGTCTGCCTGTGTATGGCTTCATGAGCCATGGGAGTAAGGGGTAGGCTGGGTCCCCAAGGATAACTATTGGCATTTCAACATCCCCAATGGTAATTTTCTGGTCTGGGAAGTAAGTCTCTTCTTGCAGCTGTTTGAACAGCCCGGAGTGCCTAAAGAAGCAAATTTCATGCATCTTTCCCGGCCATCCAACGTTGATGTCGGTGAAACGTCCCTTGTGATCCACCAGTGCTTGGAGCACCATTGAGAAGTATCCCTTGCGGTTACATACTCGTTGGCAAGGTGGTCTAGTGCCAAGATAGGGATGTGCGTTCGGTCTATCACCCCACCACAGTTAAGGAACCCCATTGCAGCAAAGCCATCCACTATGTCCTGCACATTTCCCAGAGTCACTACCCTTGTTAGCAGCAGGTCAGTGATTGCTTTGGCTACTTGGATCACAGAAGCCCCCACAGTAGATTTGCCCACTCCAAATTGATTCCTGACTGACCGGTAGCAGTCAGGCGTTGCAAGCTTCCACAGGGCTATCGCCACTCGCGTCTCAACTGTCAGAGCCGCTCTCATCTTGGTATTCCTGTGCTTCAAGGCGGGGGAAAGCAACTCACAAAGTTCCAGGAAAGTGGCCTTACGCATGCAAAAGTTTCGCAGCCACTGGGACTCATCTCATACCTGCACCACTATGTGGTCCCACCAGACTGTGTTTGTTTGCCGGGCCCAGAATCGGCGTTCCACTGCATCAACCTGCCCCACTGCTGCCATGATATCCCAGTTGCCGCATCTATTGCTTTCAGGAAAGTCTGTGTCCATGTCCTCCTCACAATTGTCCTCGTGCTGGCGTCTCCTAGCCACGTCTGCACATACTGCAGGATAATGCGCGAGGTGTTTACAATGCTCACAACAGGAGCGCTGAACTGAGCAGGCTCCATGCTTGCCATGCTATGGCGTCTGAATGGGTAACCCAGGAAAAAAGGCGTGAATGATTGTCTGCCGTTGCTTTCACGGAAGGAGGAAAGGAGGGAGGTAGGGAGGGGAGACTGATGACATGTACCCAAAACCACCCGCAACAATGTTTTTGCCCCATCAGGCATTGGGAGCTTAACCCAGAATTCCAATGGGCAGGAGAGACTGCGGGGATTATGGGATAGCTACCCACAGTGCACTACTCTGTGAGTTGATGCTAGCCACGGTATTGAGGACGCACTCTACCGACCTGCTGTGCTTAGTGGGGACATACACAATCGACTGTATAAAATTACTTTCTAAAGACTAAAATAAGAAAGAAAAACTTGTAGCACCTTAGAGACTAACAAATTTATTTCAGCATAAGCTTTCGTGGGTTGTTACCCACTTCATCGGATGCATGGAATGAAACATACAGTACACAGATATTTATACAGTCAGAGAAACATGATAAGGTCGAGGTGCATAGACCAACCTTAAGAGGCTAATTAGTTGAGAGGAACCATAACAGCAGGGGAAGAAAAACCTTTGAAGTGATAAACATGATGGTCACATAGGTGTGAATGAGGGTCGTTAACTTAAGGGAAATAGATTCAATTAACGTAATGGCTGAGCCATTCCAAATCTCTATTTAATCCGGACGCAATGCAACCTAGTTTGCATATCAATTCGAGTTCAATAGTTTCTCTTTGAAGTCTGCTTTTGGAGTTAATCTGTCGCAACTCTGCTACCCTCAAGTCTGTCACTGAGTGATTAGGGAGGTTGAAGTGTTCTCCTACTGGTTTTTGAATGTTATGATTTCTGATGTCAGATTTATGTCCATTTATTCTTTTGCGTAGAGACTGTCCGGTTTGGCCAGTGTACATGGCAGAGGGGCATTGCTGGCACATGATGGCATATATCACATTGGTAGATGTGCAGGTGAATGAGCCCCTGATGGCGTGGCGGATGTGATTAGGCCCTGTGATGGTATCACTTGAATCGATATGTTGACAGAGTTGGCATTGGGCTTTGTTGCAAGGATAGGTTCCTGGGTTGGTGTTTTTGTTGTATGGTGTGTGGTTGCTGGTGAGTATTTGCTTCAGGTTGGGGGGCTGTCTGTAAGCAAGGATTGGTCTGTCCTCCAAGATCTGTGAGAGTGAGGGATCATCTTTTAGGATAGGTTGTAGATCTTTGATGATGTGCTGGAGAGGTTTTAGTTGGGGGCTAAAGGTGACGGCTAGTGGTGTTCTGTTATTTTCTTTTTTGGGCCTGTCTTGTAGTAGGTGACTCCTGGGTACTCTTTTGGCCCTGTCAATCTGTTTTTTCACTTCAGCAGGTGGGTATTGTAGTTGTAAGAATGCTTGATAGAGATCTTGTAGGTGTTTGTCTCTGTCTGAGGGATTGGAGCAAATGCGGTTGTATCTTAGAGCTTGGCTGTAAACAATGGATCGTGTGGTGTGTCCAGGATGGAAGCTGGAAGCATGTAGGTAAGTATAGCGGTCAGTAGGTTTCCAGTATAGGGTGGTGTTTATGTGACCATCACTTATTAGCACAGTGGTGTCTAGGAAATGGACCGCTTGTGTGGACTGGTCTAGGCTGAGGTTGATGGTGGGATGGAAATTGTTGAAATCATGGTGGAATTCCTCAAGGGCTTCTTTTCCATGGGTCCAAATGATGAAGATATCATCAATGTAGCGCAAGTAGAGTAGGGGTGTTAGGTGACGAGAGCTGAGGAAGCGTTGTTCTAAGTCAGCCATAAAAATGTTGGCATACTGTGGGGCCATACGGGTACCCATAGCAGTGCCACTGACTTGAAGGTAAATATTGTCCCCAAATGTGAAATAGTTGTGGGTGAGGACAAAATCACAAAGTTCGGCCACCAGGTTAGCCGTGGTAGTATCGGGGATACTGTTCCTGACAGCTTGTAGTCCATCGTTGTGTGGAATGTTAGTGTAGAGGGCTTCTACATCCATAGTGGCCAGGATGGTGTTGTCTGGAAGATCACCGATGGATTGCAGTTTCCTCAGGAAGTCAGTGGTGTCGCGAAGATAGCTGGGAGTGCTGGTAGCATAGGGCCTGAGGAGAGAGTCTACATAGCCAGACAATCCTGCTGTTAGGGTGCCAATGCCTGAGATGATGGGGCGTCCAGGATTTCCAGGTTTATGGATGTTGGGTAGCAGATAGAATGTACCTGGTCGGGGTTCTAGGCACGTGTCTGTACAGATTTGTTCTTGTGCTTTTCCAGGGAGTTTCTGGAGCAGATGGTGCAGTTTCTTTTGGTACTCCTCAGTGGGGTCAGAGGATAAAGGCCTGTAGAATGTGGAGTTACAGAGCTGCCTGGCAGCTTCTTGTTCATATTCCAACTTATTCATGATGACGACAGCTCCTCCTTTGTCAGCCTTTTTGATTATGATGTTAGAGTTGTTCCTGAGGCTGTTGATGGCATTGTGTTCTGCACGGCTGAGGTTATGGGCAAGTGATTTTGCTTTTCTACAATTTCAGCTCGAGCACGGCGACGGAAGCAGTCTATGTAGAAGTCCAATTTGTTGTTTCGACCTTCAGGAGGAGTCCACGCAGAATCCTTCTTTTTGTAGGTTAGGTAGGAAGGATTCTGTGGGTTAGTATGTTGTACAGAGGTCTGTTGGAAAAATTCTTTGAGTCGGAGACGTCAAAAGTAGGATTCTAGGTCACCGCAGAACTGTATCATGTTCGTGGGTCTGGAGGGACAAAAGGAGAGGCCCCGAGAAAGGACAGATTCTTCTGCTGGGCTGAGAGTATACCTGGAAAGATTAACAATATTGTTGGGTGGGGTAAGGGAACTGCTGTTGTGGTTCCTTGTAGCATGCAGCAGTTTAGATAGCTTAGTGTCCTTTTTCTTTTGTAAAGAAGCAAAGCTTGTGTTGTAAATGGCTTGTCTAGTTTTTGTAAAGTCAGTCCATGAAGAAGTTTGTGTGGAAGGTTGGTTTTCCATAAGAGTATCCAGTTTTGAGAGCTCAGTCTTAATCTTTCCCTGTTTGCTGTATAGGATGTTGATCAGGTGGTTTCGCAGTTTCTTTGAGAGTGTGAGGCACAATCTCTCAGCATAGTCTGTGTGGTAAGTAGATTGTAATGGATTTTTTACCTTTAGTCCTTTTGGTATGATGTCCATCTGTTTGCAGTTGGAAAGGAAGATGATGTCTGTCTGTATCTGTGCGAGTTTTTTCATGAAGTTGATGGATTTCCACTCCATACGGCTGAATGCAGTGCCTTGCATAATGATAGGTTTCAGTGTAGTAGCCGTGTTAGTCTGTGTCAGCAAAACGAAAATAAGAAAGAAAAACTTGTAGCACCTTAGAGACTAACAAATTTATTTCAGCATAAGCTTTCGTGGGTTGTTACCCACTTCATCGGATGCATGGAATGAAACATACAGTACACAGATATTTATACAGTCAGAGAAACTTGATAAGGTCGAGGTGCATAGACCAACCTTAAGAGGCGAATTAGTTGAGAGGAACCATAACAGCAGGGGAAGAAAAACCTTTGAAGTGATAAACATGATGGTCACATAGGTGTGAATGAGGGTCGTTAACTTAAGGGAAATAGATTCAAGACTGACTTCTATAAAATCGACCTAATTTCGTAGTGTAGACACACCCTGAGATACAACGCCTGACATTTTTTCAAACCAATGCAGCCATCTCCCTTGTCAATAATGAAATGAGATCAGGTTAATCATGCCTAAACAACACTAGTCTTGAATGTACTGATTTGTAAAATAACTAATGGACCTATATTACTTTTCCTAACCGAAATCAAGTGTACCACAGCAATCAGAACCTGATTTGTTTGTTTAGTGCTATTTACTCTTTGAACTAAATGGTGGTTGTTGCTGCTAATGTTGAGAACCTTGCATGCAATTGCTTTGGCATAGCGATGAGAAGAATGAGTTCTATGAAGGACACAGCTTCTGATTTATGTTGGAATACAGCATAAAGTCCTATGGTTAAAGCATAAAGGGTACAGATGTACAAATGTTTACCTTGGAGCCATGTATAATTTTAATTAAAACACAAAGTCCTGCCTTGGAAACCTCTATCAGAGTCACAGAAAATGAAATCTCAAACTTAGAAATTCTTTGAACAGTAGTTTGTTTTGCTCTACTGCTAATCTTAATAAACAGACTGCAGGTTAGTCCCATTTATACTTTTATACTGATCTTCTTAAAACTCATTCTGTGATCAATTTTGGTCATGTTTTAGCACCTAGCTAATTCTGATTAGCATTACAATCCACTACAATAAATGCAGTTTAATCAGAAATTGCAAATGAGCCTCAGCCAAATCTACTATAATCAGCTATTTTGCTGACATTGCTTTAGCAGCAGGATCGTCAAGCACAGCATGAATTAGCTGTATGTATGAATGGCTTTAGGACATGGTTTGATACTGATTTAGAGGAGAATTTCCATAAACAGCAGTTAAAACTTAATTAAAAGTAAAAACCCTGTAGTATGCTTTTAAGGGTGAGCAATCTTTGCTAAATTAGTGATGAGAAAATCTGTCCAACTAATCCTTCTCATTTTCTAAGTGAATGTCATAAGCAAACAGCCCCTTGCATTTGCTATGTAGACATTTGTTATAGATTCTAATCATGATAATAAATGCATAATAAGTATCATCTCTGAATGCCCCGTGTGCAGCAATTTATTCTGCCTTTCTGTGAAAAGTTGACATGTTTACTTTTGGCATTGAGCATCTTGTGCTAATTAAAAATGACTTAGCACTGATGACCGTTAAAATAATCAAGCATTTTATGATGCTCAAGAATCTGGCTAAGGAACAGTTGGGGAGAATTTTAGTTTGCTTTAAATAGCTGGTTTAAAAGAATATTCAAAGCTTTTTTTAAAAAAAAACCCAACAACTTTAGGTTGAAAGGCTTGTTTAAATAAAAAATTGATTTTTTATATAAAATGGATAGAAAAACAGTAGTGGCAATGATATAAAAGCCTCATTTGTGCTTATGATGTATGGAGAACAAATTTGTTTAGACCAAAGACCACAGAAATAAAATAAAACTAAGAGGCTAAAAGGAAAATCATCAAGGATCCTGAGATCTAAAAGTAAGTGGGAAAAAAAAACCACGTTGTCAGTGAATAATAGGAACAAAAGTTTGGCTCAGTCGTAGCTTGGCCTGTTTGAAATGTTTGCCTTTTTTCCTGTGGGTCCTTTTGTCTAATTTTCAGTAGAGGCAGATTTCAATTCTTTAGGAATATTAAAGTTTTATTTAGTTATATTAAAAATGTACTCATCTGGGATCTGAACTGGAGACCTCCAGAGTTGAATGTCTAAGAGTACAATTTTGGCCCACTAAGTCAATGTCAACACTCCTATTGATGTTAATAGGGAGAGGACCATCAATGTTAACCGGGAGAGGATTTCACCAGATGTCCCCACAGCTTAAGCTAAACAGCCACTCGAGGTACCTGGGGGCTGAAATAGGCTCACATTCTCTGTAGGCTGGGCACAAAGATGGTAGCAAAATACTCATTGAGCAATGGGTTACACATGCATATACAAAACATTAATAGAAATCAATACAAGTTGGAAATACAATACAATGTCCAGAAACACAGTTCAGTGCTCCATCCCCACACATGCACACACTGAAATTCTCTCAACAAACCCTCATCAACATTCAGCCTACCTCTCTAGCAAAGGCCCTACAGGAAAATATTAATATTTACAACTTCAAGTCAGGCAAAGAATACATTTTAAATTGAAGAACATATTTTGCCTACAGGTTGTAATGTTGATAAATGGTGATTATAATCAAAATTCCAAAATAAAGTAATATTCAGGAAGCAGCCTATTTAAATAAGAGATGGTTAATATTATTTATAGAGCACAATCTGGGTGCGAGGTAATTTACAAACAATTGGGAAGAAGAGGTCCCCACCACAAAAATGTATTTCAAAGATGTTTTGACTTTTTACATGAGGACAAATCCAGAATGGGTTTACTTGCCTGCAGCAGACTAAAAGTCAGAGAAATACAGCTCAACTGCACTCGTGGTCTCACTGAATCAATTTGCAACTACATAACTTAATGTTAAAAAAAACCAACGACCTCATCCTAACATACAAATAGGTAATGCCCCATATTGGCCTAGGCTTCAACTAGTTTGTCTTAATCTATGGACCATTTTTTTAAAATGACCTTCATCACTGAGTCAATGCTGATTTATACTGACAGTAAAATATTTTTATCAGTTGCTTATTTCTGCTGATGCACCAATGTCACTGATGAAACTCTGTATTTTGGGGATTGCTTTCAAAATTTAATTCACCCATTTGTGCCCATTTTAGCTTTGCAAGACAAGAGCATTACATGTGTTGATGATGACTCAGACAGTGTATGTGGGAAACACATAGCGTTACATCTACTTTATACCTCCTTGCATTCTGGGAGCAGCCCCTATCATTAGGCTGAGTGGTTTATGATGGCCTAAAAGGCTTATACAATGTACATTTAGCTGCAACCGTCCGTGGGATTGTTCTGGGAACTTGGAATAGTTGCAGGGCAGTGGTGATAGTCCAGCCAGGCATCTTTTTCCCCAGCTACATACATTATAGGCAAAGAATACTAGAGATACAGAGATACTGCAAAAAACCCTTTAGGAACAGCCAAGCTTGGGAGAAAACTTTGTTTTTATGTTGTCAAGGCTGGGTTGTGGGCAGAAAGACCTGATGGTCAGAGCCAGAGTCCATAGTCAGGAGCTGACAGTCAGCTGGGTCAGGATACTGGGAGATCAGAGGCAGGAAACAAACTTGGGATCAGTAACCAGAGTCAAGCCAGGTGAGAATACCAGTGGTCCATGGCAGGAGACAAACTGGAGATCAGAACCCAAGTCAGAGGTCAGGAGCCAAGCCAGGTCAGGATGCTGGGAAGTCAAGCCAGGGCAATGGGAGCAGGAGGCACATGGTATGCTGTCCAGAGTAGGGTGGATCCCAGATGTTCAGACAGCTTCCTGTTGCTGGCTTAACTAGGGTCAGTGGGCCAATAGGCAGCTCTGGGACTCCATCAATAGGATGCCGGGGTGGAGCCTCAAACTATGGCTGGGGTTCATGGATGTTGGGTCAGCAGTTGTCAGCAGGCAGTGGCATAGCCAGGTTTAGAGCACAGGGGGTGTGGGCGGAGCTAAAAAAAGGCGCCGGGAGCAAAAAGCGCCGGGAGCAAAAAAAAAATGCTCCGCTCTGGCTGCAGCGCAGGAGCAAAAGGCGTCGGAGCACAAAAAAGGCGCCGTTTCTGCTCAGTGGGGGAGCGGCCGCTCCCCCTGCTCCCCCCCCGGCTACGCTACTGTCAGCAGGTTGCCAAGTGGGAGGTTGAAGTGTAGCTGTTCCTGTGGACCTTGGTTTGAGGCCCAACGGCCATGACACATGTTGCTATTAAGTTTGCATGAAAGGCAAAACCTAGGCTCAGAGGAAATTTGGACCATTTCCAGTGTCTGCTGTTTTAGGAGTGAGGTTGGAACTATACTGCTTCAGATTTTTGCCTGACTTGCAAAACTTCTTGTACAGCTCTCTTAGTAGCTATTGCCTTTCATCTTACTTTTCTCAGTATTTAGTCATGCTGTTTATGTATGCTGTGTCTTCAGGTTCTAGTGTAAGTACCTTCTGACTCAATTAAATTCAACGTTCTGTAGTTTTAAAAATAAAACTAATTGTAAGAGTTCAGCACTCAAGGCATGACAAGAAAAATAGAGGCATTCATTTTACAACTAGAAAATAGGCCAACCTGCATATAAAGCCTTCCCTAACAGCTCTTGGTAACTCTTACTTTTTTTTTTATTCTAACCTATAGACAAAAGTTTATATAAATACCCAGATAGAGGCTGATATAGAAACTAGCAACCAGCACCTGTACCAAACTGCAGTAATCCATTCAGAAGCAATATAATATTAATCACTATGTTAGAAACAAAAAGCAGAGTAAGGTTCATAGTGATGGGATGTAGCTGATAAAGGCAAGGAAGTATTTGGGATACTGATTGACTTGTCCGTTTAAGCTGTTTAAATTTTTGTGATTCTCTCTCCCTCCCCCCACCATCTTTTAATTTCATTCTACTAGATCATGGAGTTTAGACTTTGTTCCTTTTCCCTTATATACTTCAGGTCAGTCTTTTGGGGCGCAGGGTGTTAAAGCACTTTCTGCTAGTAACAATGAATGTAACTTTCCTTTTTATGTCAGCAATATCTGTTGCTGAATGTTTTCATCTTAGCTAGAATCTTTCTATCATGCCTGTTTCAAAGCAGAAGAAAAGCCAATCCCTTTTCAGAAAACATACTGTACTTCCTTTAATTTACTGCATGATTCCTAAAGGAAAATTAGAACGTTAGAATTATTTTACTGATTTAAAGCATAAACAATTTGATTTAAGAACTGACTTCTCAAAACATTGTTATTCGATAACAGTTACCTCAGAGAAGAGAAATGACCATATATTACCCTTTGGTCATAGAGTACAATGGTGTTACATTAATCATCACTGTGAAAATCTTTATTTCAATGAAGTATTCATGCAAACATGAATTTCACCTTGAAATATTCTCAGACTCTTACAGAGTTTCAGCAGCTATCATTTAAACAGAAGAGGTAGAAAGACACTGCACTACTTTTTAATGAACATTATGCCAATTATTTATGTAATATCATTTGAAGTCATCAGATGGTGGTGTTATAGTTAGTTTCAGAAGTTCTTTTCAGCTGAATGTCTAGGCAGTTAGATCTGGGAGAAAATGCTATGTTGTTACCTAAGATGCAATTCTTTTTAGAAGATGTGCAAACTTCAGGAAAGGTTTCTTCAAATGTTTAAGTCTCTGGAAGGATTCATAGGTAGCTCAGAACTGCTTCTGTCACTCAAAGAGACCAACCAAAATAGTATGTAATGTCAAAAATATTACAATTCAGCGGACAACAATTGGTATCAGTGTGTAGTAATCCACCTATCTATGTATCAGTTCATCTAACCATCCTATCTAAATATTTATACTGTGCTCGTCACTCGTGTCTGAATGGCAGCAGGCTAAGTTGTTACCATATGGGCTTAGGGTTCCTAGCATCCCGTATGTTTATGTCAAGGAAATCAAAAGGTATATTTGGTTTTGAGTATATTAGGCTTATGTAGGAAGCCTAAAAGAAACAAAAATAATGTCAGGGTCATTACCTATTTTTACAGCTGCAAGGGTTGTTTTAAGAGGTTACGTGCTTGTTGGGTAAATATTACTGACCATGCTATTTGAATAATAAGTAATGAGATGTCCCTACCACAGAGGGCAAAATGAAATGATTAGTGAAGACATGTTATATGAAAAACACACAAAAGAAGTAATCATAGAATCATAGAAGATTAGGCTTGGAAGAGATCTCAGGAGGTCATCTAGTTTAACCCCCTGCTCAAAGCATTGTAATAGCAGGAGATGATAAATTACCACAGAAACTTACTGATAACCAGACTTTTTGTAAGTTGGAAACTTGGAGTGTATTAAGGGCATAATGGAATCTAGGCTGTCGAGACTATTGACCATAGGGTTGACATTTGCCATTGATTGGACAATGCTAATTATGCAACTAACCACAAAGTATAGAAAAAAGTAAAGATATGATCTATAGAACCTATAGAATTGTAAACCAATTCAGACCAGTGCAAGCTGTATTTGTTCTGATTAATCCTAAATGTCTAATCTTTGATTATAAAAACCCAACTGAGTTGGCTATTTCATATCTCATTAATTATTTATCCAAAATACACGATCTATCACTGTAAAGAAACCAAACAAATGGATGCAAAGTGTCAGATTCTAATCTCAGTTTCATTATTATGAATCTTAAGTAACAACATTGATTTCCATGATGTTACTTTGGATTTACATTGGTGTTATGGAGATCAGAATTGGAATCTATGTGGCTACTGAATGCAATATAGTTACATCAGGAAAGAATTTGGCCAAATGTCTTATGGCTACATCAGCTGACATGACCCAAAACATCACACAAAGTTCTTCCAACATTAGTTGTGTGTTATGGTGCTTGCCATTAAAACGGTTACAATTTTGCCCTTGCAAGCAGATAACTGTACCACATTTAAACATTTTTTGTTATAGGATATATTTAAGGAATGTGAAGAATACCTTGGTGGCATCAGTTATTTCCAGAAATATTTGGAAGTGTGATCACTCTAGGCACTGGACCCTTCAATGATCTTGGCAGGAATGCAAGGCTCTTCCATATGGAGCTCATTGCAATATCAGGCCAAAGAGTTAATAGTGGTGTTTTGAAACTTAATAGACCTCCCTTTTTTAAAATTTATTTTAGAGAATGTTTATTTGACTGTGAATATGATCTGCTTCACCACTGCCAAATCCTTGCTTCTGCGGTCATTAAGGAGCAGCCTCAAGATCAACAGGTCAGGCTTTCACTATTTTGATTTTGAAGCAAAGAGGGTATGACTTTTCTGGATATTATTAAGAGATATCAAGCATGACTTTACTTATAATTTTGTCTGTGCCCTTTTGGATATCACCAGCCTCCATTTGCGGCCAGTACTACCAGCTGAAAAAACAGGTAAAGACAGTCTATCAGCCATCAGGGTCTGCATCCTTAATTGCTATTTTTCTCTTACTTAAGTGTTGTTAAAATTAAATTATATCCACACATTGAGATTGGCAGAGACCCCTCATTAACTAGATCTGGATAAATAGTGAAAAAATGCATTTGTTGAGTAATGTATTCAGAAAATATTATGGAGTTTGTTTAATAAATTATTCAATTAATATTATTTGAGCAGTTCTTCTATTAACTATGTCCTGTAATTGACATTAGTGGCAGGGGCTAAGAGGTTGTCCCAGTGCAGTGGTTCTCAAACTTTTTTTCTGTGGACCACTTGAAAATTGTTGAGGGTCTCGGCAGACCACCTAATGATCTTTCCAAATGTTGTTTGTACCATTAGTTAACTATTGTAAACGCTTTGGATAAAAGCGCTATATAAAAAAAACCTTAATAATAATTAATGTTTTTTTGTTCTACAAATAAAAACACACAACTCATATATTTTAATATCAGTAGTCTTATCTTTCCAATGTGATGGATGTGCCCTCTCCCCCCACTTCAGCAGCCCCCAAGCTGGGGCTGGGAAGGAGGGGGAGTCTCTCCCTTGCCACAGAGCTGAGGCTGGGAAGGAGGCCATCTCTCCCTGGCTGTTGCAGCCCTGGAGCTGGGGAAAGTTGCCTCTTTCTCTGGCTGCCACAGCCCTGCATGCCCCAAATTTCCCCTACCCTCCTTTCTCACCCTACTGCCCCCTTCCACCTACCCCCTATTCCTCCCAAGGCCACCACCTTACCTTACATGTGCGTCTTCTCCAGAGTCCAGGCACCTAATTAGTGGAGCCACGCCTGCACGGCTCCACTAATTCGATGGGTGGCCTTTCATTCTCTCATGTGCAGCTGCCCAGGCGTGCACCTTAGAGGGAACTATCCACGGACCACTTGAATGGAGCTTGCAGACCACTGGTGGTCTGTGGACCACAGTTTGAGAACCTATGTTCTAGTGGATCCCTACAAGACATTCAAATGAAATAGAATTGCAAGAGAATAGCTCTTCTGTTCTCTGTCATAACACTGGAACTTGCTAGAGCAGCAGCTATAAACCTCCCTTCCTTTTTGCCTGTCTGGCCCCCTTCTATAATGTCTTATTACTGCAATTGTAAAACTGAAACATTTTTGAATGACTTCTGTGATATTTTAATTATTAATTAAATATGAAGTCACCTTTTTGCTTTTACTCTTTTCTATTAGGAATATTAAGCATCAGGAATATGTCAGCCTGGCAGTAATTAATTTGATGTAATTTTATAGATAGTAGAAGTTGCTGAAATCCATTTGTGTGAGTGAAATTGTGCCATTTTTGTGCTCTATGAGATGTCATTTTGATTTTTTTTAAAGAATAGAAAATATGCTACCAATTTCCTTGCTTATTTATTTGCTAATTGTTAAGAGAGCCATCTTTATAGCTAAATGATAGAAAGGCCAGTGTATGGGAAGACAGCGTTTGAAACTTGCATAAAGTTACTTACATGCCACTTTGAAGCTATTGCAATGACCAGTAACTGTGTCTGAAGCAGGAAGTTTTATCTTTGCTAGCAATAAATGAACAAATCCAATTAAGAAAATGTGAGACTGCACAAATTTGACAAGACAATACAGTCGGCTTTCAGTTTTATAGAATCAGCAACTTTGGGCAAGTACACATAAAACAAGTACAAATAAATTATTCTAGAAATAAGTCATAAAATGGCATTATTTAATCAATGACAAAGATTTGTCTAAGGAGCTAAATTATTGTACAAATTCTATAGCTTTTATTTAAAGCACAGCTCTAAGTACCTGCATTGCTTAGTAAGAGGCCTGTATAAATACTATACTTTACTGTCAGTGAGGCAAACATATTAAAAGGTTTCCCAATATTTTCCTATATTTCCTACAAATATTATTCTTATAATACATTTATGAAGTCATGAATCCCAAATGGGAGATGTGAGGGTGATTTGTATCCACCTACTAGCACCCCCCACTGCTTATCATGGATTTTAGGGGAAAACACAAAATATTTAAGTTGTTTTAAATAAAAATTTGTCTGTGACGTGTTAGTGTTAACACAGAGATTCTGAAATATTATGGTTACATAAAGTCCACTGGTGGGGAGACAATTTAAGAACTGTAAACTGTACAAAACCCATGACTAATTTGTGATATTTTACTCCTTGTGTATCAATTGTGTAAATCCTGTGAAAAACACAAGCGGTAACTAATTTGCATTTCTTTAATGGAATAAGGGCCCTTGACATTGGTTTTGTTTATAAAATAATACCGTATGGATGCAGTGAATTGAGTACTGAAATACTGTAAAGCAGTAAGAGTTGTTCACTGGGACATATATTGTAAACTCTTATTTTTGCTGAAAAAAAATTTTTTTTTCTCCTTAAACTAAATAATCACTCATGACAGCAAAAATTGTTTGATTTGATAATTTCTGAAGATTTTAATTTGATTTAATAATTTTAAAAGGCATATTTTACTGCTCAGAATAATAATTCTGGGGGATTAGTTACTAGTTAATCTAGTCAGGAGGGTTGTGATCATCCTTTTACCTGATCTATATATTGTGATCAATTATATTGATTACTTAAGAATTCCCAGTTAATACCCTGAGGTTTGATAGGTTCTTGTCCCGATATCAGACCTTGTAAAATTAGTTCAGTTGGAAACCCCAATATTCATGGTTGCAGCACTCACATTAGGGAAAACCCTTCTGTATTTCTAATAGTTGTATTAATACAGTTCTCACAGTCAACACCCCTCTGCCCCAGCAAGGTAGGCAGAGATGATACAGAATGTATATCTAAAAATCTACATCTCATTCCTTGCAGAACAACTTGAAATATTAGTCATTAACTTCCTCATCACTATCAATAGTGGTGGTCATCCTGGCCTCAGCTCTCCCTCCCAAAGCGCACAGGCTGGGATACAACTTTTATAATGTGTTAGGCTGATGCCACTATGTCTAATGCCATATTCAGTAGGGGTTTCTTCTCTTTCCTTATTTTTATTCCCTCATCCTACTAATGTTAGGGTGCCCTTCTCTCATAAATTACTAGGCCGGGGCCCTTTACCTCAAGCTTATTAGAATAAACATCAACTAGTTACCATGGTGCTCTTATGGTCGGACATCTGCGGATGTTCCTGTCATAAAATATCCCAAGCCGATATAAACTAGAATTCTGTGGTAACCTGTTAGCAGTTTAGTCATTAGTGCATTCTCTTATGATGTGGGGTTACTCCTGGTTAACTGTGTATGCTAAGGCTGTATGGCTATCTGCCTTGTTTAGCTAAGCTACTGTTTTACATGCCTGAAGTCTGTAGGCTCATTGCTCTACTGCCTAAGACTTACCTAGAAAATACCTATACCCATAGGTTATGAACCAGATTTAATAAATCTCCTGGAAAAGCTGTTTATTATTACAACAGTTTGAATTATATCAATTTTCTCTATTTGCAAGTTGGTCCTAGTTTCTACAAATGTACTTATTATTTTCAAATATCTGTTGAACAGATTAAGGCCTCAATTCAGCAGTTATTTAAGCAGGTGCCTATCTTTAAGCATATGAATAATCCAATGGGAATACGCTGGTGGTTAAAATAAGGCATGAGATTAACTGCCGTGTTGAAGGGGCACCTTGCTGAATAGAAATGTGACAATTGTCATTCTTAGAGTTAAGCATGTGCTTATGTGCTTGGCTTAACTGAAATTTAAGAGAAAAATTTCCCAAAGCACCTAAATTACATAAGAGCCTGAGTCCCATTTTTAAAAGTGACTCATAGAATCATAGAATCTCAGGGTTGGAAGGGACCTCAGGACCTCATGCATTTAGGATCCTAAGTTTGATAGGAAGTCAATGGATTTAGGTTCCCATGTCACTTTTAAAAATGGGACAAAGGGCTCGTAAGTCATTTAAGCACTTCTGAAAATTTTGCCTATGGTTCTTTAGGACTTGACACACAGCCCACTGAAGTCATGGAAAGACTCCCAAAGAAGTCAATACAATACTGTGTGGGTTGAGGGGTTCTCTTGCAGGACTATAGCCTTACGTCTAGATTTTAAACAGTATTTAGGTGCCTAAAGATACAGATAAGCCCCCACTGGGATTTTCAAAAGTGTCTATGCACCTAACTTCCATTGATCTGAATGTGAGTTAGAGCCTAGGTATTTTGAAAACTTCATCAGAAGACTATCTGCTCCTGTAGGCATCTAAATTCTTTTAAAAATATGTCCTTGAGTGCCTAGCTCCCATTGATTAGAACCAACTCAAATGAAACATTTTGGCATTTCTGAGTTGGAAGTTTTTGCAATTTTTCATTCAGTGAAAACAATTGATATTTTGATGTCTTCTTGCTTGGACAAAAATAAATGTCAAAACATCCTTCAGGATGGAAATCTCTGTTGTGACCAGCTCTATAACTGAATTTGCAAATTAAGTTCAAATTTGTACATGAAGTTTTGCACTTGTGATTGTGCACCTGTGAATTTTAAAAAAAATCTGACTCTTAAGGTTTAGCTCATTGAGAATCACATTGGCTTTCTACTGACTCCATTTGTGAAATTTGCAGCATATTTGTGCCTAAAGTTTAAAATATTGACATTTTGCAAGGGTAATATATTGATTCAGAACAACATGTAGCAAATGAAAATATTAATGCTATCTATAAACAAATGTTATTTTGGGGCACATTAAATTGTGCTTGGCACAAGTTTGGCAGAGACAAAAAAGTGTTTATCATCAGGTTGTTCTTTTGTGGCCTCTGTAAATAAATTGGTGTCTGCAATCCAAGTCACAGAGTGCAGGTCTCCACATGAGATATCCACCAATAAAATTACTGCTATTTTGAAATTATCAGTAGTCTTAGCAGGGAGGCAAAAACTGATTGTATATGGAAAATGATTTTTTTCTCTTTTCCCCACAGATTATCCCCTGTATCAGGGTCATTGGCAGGGTAGTGAAGTGAAGTTTGCACTGTCAAAGCCAGAAATGTACCTGTTCTGTGCTAAAGGGAGGACTTCATTCTTTAGTTGAGTTGTCAATATCAATTTATATTCATTTTCTATTTATAAATAGTTTACCAAAGGTTATTAAATGATTAATAGGTGTTTTAAGCACCTTACAGAAAAGAGATGGGTATAAACACATTGATAGAAGGGATTATAACTGATTATAATAAGCCATTTTTAAAACCAACCTATTGATCTGTGGAGCTCTAACAACAGGTTAACCATTTATTAAAGCATCTATTAATCATTTATTAACCCTCTAATTATATTTGTTTATAAATGAAATCTGAATATAAAGCCTGATGAGTTGCTAATCTGACACCTTTCACGAGCATTAAATTAACATCTAGAACAACAAAATCACTCTTAGTTATAACTTCAAAGTCTTCCTTCAAAGCAGTTGAGCAGAGGGATGATGATAAATGTGGCACTCATTTGGTGACTAACAGAATTAACAGCAGTAGAGATCTCTGGACCAATTCAGCTCTCAATTATTCTTAAACAGAAATCATTTAAATGAATTGATTTACTCCAGTTTAAATGTTTCCTTATGCTTTTTTAAGCGTATGCATTTTTCTCATGATCCTACAGAAGAATGATGACACTTATCTTTGCTCTGACCCCTATTTTCTATACGGCTCCATTTGCACTACAAATATCATTTTGTTTCTGTAATTCAGGGTACTTCTGAATTTGAGCTGGGAGGTGTGATTCCTAGTTTGCACAGATGTACCCGCTTGAGCTAGCGCCTAAAAATAGCAGTGCATCCATAGCAGCAGGGGCAGCCACTCGGGCTAATTGTCCTGAATATAATCCCACCCACCCAGGCACATATTCAGGTGGCTAGCTTGAGCAGAGCTAGTGCAGGTACATCTATGTGAGCTGGGAATCACACCTTCATCTCAAATATATACATACCCTATGACGTGATACTATTATCAAACCTATTTACATAAATATAACTGGGTTTTGACTACATGCCAACTTTATTTGCAACAGTGTGTGAATCTGCATGTATCCAGACCTACAATACCACCTGACTGTATTTACATCCATCCATTCTGGGAAGATCTGAACACATGTACCAGTGTGCCACAGAGCAGCAGTAACCATAAGGCAATGAATTCTGAGATGTCGTACTTCACAGTTTACTGGGAAGAAGGAAGACCAATAAACACAAGTTTACACAGGCATGTTTAGGAGGTTTTGCCATCTACAGAGCAAAATAACACATCTAATTCCTCTACTCCCTTCCTGTAGGCAAACTTACATATATGTCTAGAGAAGATAACATTTCTGTAAGATTTTACTCAGTGAGATTTTTTTTTTCAACAATTGGTGCTTTTAGGAAATGGGTTTTGCCCACTTTCCCTTAGAAATGGGATACACATTGCATATTCCCCTCTCTGTGTCTGGGAAACCACTCTCTGTTCCCCACTTCCATTCTTTCAATAGAATTATGTCTTGAATGCCCACTAAAATCAGTGAGAGTAAGGTCACTCAGCATGCAGTGCCTCCCATGACTGGAGTCATAATGATTTTCATTATTTAATTGTTCTGCCAAAACCAGACATTTATGACTTAAAGTAAGGAAGAAGGCACACTTGAGGAGGCTTATGTCACAAGGAATCCCACTTTTCCATTGCTGCACCATAACAATGGACAATTCTGTCTACAAGAGGTATTTTATGTTCATATGTGTGCAGAAAGACGTGGTAAATAAAAGGTTAACAAATATTATAAGGATTTTTACAAGGGAAACACTTGTATAAAGCCTTTGATGTTAAAACTTTAATGTGCTTTTGAAACCAGCTGGCACAAGCAACATTTAGGTGTTAAATGCAATAGAATTACTTGTTTTCAAGGAGACTAAAAAGGTAAATTAGAATAAGTCAAAGTCTTCTTTTAGTGAGGAAAAAATTATGATAGAACAGACAAATCATCTTTGTATATTGCCTTTAGACTTGAACTTCTTTGAATTTTCATTTCTAGCTTTATCTTTCTAAGTTAATGAAAATGATTCAGTGAATTTCATTTAAACATAGCCTCTGACTAGTATTATTCACTGTCTTTATTAATATTGAACCAAAATTACTATAATGATGCTAGCATTGATGTACATAGCATAAATCTTCTCTGTGACGGTGCTTTTAGCTTAGGCATCTTCAAACATTTCAAGAAGAGGAAAGGACAAGTATATCTATCCTTTTTTGTGGTTTATTTTAATATCAGTCAGTTTTCACATTAACTTCCTTCTTATGTTCATCATCTTTATGTAAAAGCAATTCTGACAAAATTCTTGTACTCCTAATTTTAGACATTTACTAAATGTCAGTGTTCTGTATCAGGGTGCACCAGCTTTGTCAATCCTTTGTATAATTTAGAAAATGTTGTTATATCCCCTTGATGTCTTTCCAATGAGAAGAAATCCAGTTCCATAAGGGGTAGATTCTGATATACTTACCTTGAATAGTACCTTTACTTCAATGAAACTACTTATCGAGTAAGAGTGTCAGAATCTGGGCCTTAAAGTGACCAACTGAAGTCAGGGTATTGGCATTTGTCCCTTAAACTTATTTCAGGGCTTAAATACTTGACGAGGAATCCTCCCCTAACTTTCATCACATTCTTGAAGTAATAGGGTAGCATGAAGTGATTGTCACTGACACTTAATATCCTCTTGCTTACCCTCTTGTCCTCTTCAAGAGATTGTGTTTTTCCTGTGATAGTGTGACCAGTAAGGCACATATTCCACATGTGGTCTAATAAGAAATATGTAGCAACAATCATACCTTTTCTATATTATATTCCATCCATCTGCATATAGAAGTTAGTGTTTTGTTTGTCTCCTTTACTGTTGCTGTGCTCTGTGCTTTTAGTTAAAATGATTTTCCATAATAACTTTCAAATTGTTTTCCTGTTCACTGTGCTGGATGATTGTTCCACTTACCATACACTCTATCGTTTATTTCCTTGATCCCAGACTAATTATTTTACATTTTTCTCTACAATGAAACACATTTGCCATCTATTGGCCCATTCATCTAAAAGATCAAATATCTGACTGTATTTGTACAGTTAAGTCTTATTTGCTCTACCTTCGAATTTCTGTATCATTTGCAATCTTGAACATCACGACCTTTGTTCCAGTCATTTATATGATATATATGTATCGATCAACACAGATCCTAAAACCAACCTCCAGATTGCTGCTGTCACAAGCCATTTCCATTGTAGGGATATTAAAGAAGGTACTGAAAGTGATTCCCCAAGTGAAAGTAACTCCCCAAATTTGTCCCCCACAATTTAAACCTATTAGCATTATCAAGTAAAAGATCTCTTGGATCCCTTATTAAACTTACAAGCTACTGTCTGTGTAAACCATTGATTGTATCTGTTCTCAGAAAGATACTGTATTGCTATGAGAAACATGCAAACTTGCAAACAAGTTATTTGACTTTGTTCTTTATGCATGCTTTGTACCTAAAAACAGCATAGAAAGACCCCCACCCTCTTTGATTAAAGAGCAGGGAGTCTCAAATAAATTAGTACACACCCCGAAAGTGGTGGAGTGTATGTATGTGGATGGATGCTTGGTGTAGATCATAGGCGCAGCCTTTTGTTGGCACCGCTGGGTGCTCCGCCCCGGCCCTGCCCCAACTCCACCCCCAGCCCCGCCCCTTCCCCAAATCTCCGCCCTGGGAAAAATTGGTGGGTGCTGAGCACCCACCGGCAGCTCCCCGCCCGCCCAACTCAGTCACCTTCCCCGCCCCTGCACTTTCCCCCACCCCACAGCATGCCTCTGGAGCTGATGGGAGGAGCCTGAGAGCCCCGCCTGCCTGGGGAAGGAAGGAAGCAAGCCAGCCCAGCCCAGCCGCACTGGTAAGCAGCCGGGTGCGGGTGCGGGGGCGGGGCTGGCCGGGAGCTGCAGCAGGGCCCAGTGGGTGCCTGGGTGCTCTGCTGCTTTGTCTGCTTTCTCCCCACCTCGCCCCGCTTGCAAGCAGGGCGGGGGGGGGGGGGGAGGAATGCAGCATGCTCAGGACTGGGGGAGGAGCCGGGGCCAGGGGCACGAGCACCCACTGGCAACTCCCCGCCCGCCCAACTCAGTCACCTTCCGGGTTCCCTGCACGGCCGGAGGCGCCTCCGGCTGCGCAGGGAACCCGGAAGGTGACTGAGTTGGGTGGGTGGGCGGGTGCGCACGGGGCTGCCGGGGAGCTGCCGGTGGGTGCTCAGCACCCACCAATTTCCAGCCCCGGAGCACCCACGGAGTCGGCGCCTATGGTGTAGATAATGAATGATTGATCAGGGAGGTGCCAGCCTAGGAATTCAGTGACCATCGGCTGAAGGCGGCATCAAGTGGGAATGACCAGACAACCCCCGGAGGGTAAACTGGGAGCCACCCGACCATCTCAAAGGATGGGAAAAACAAGATAACATCTGACAGCACGGAGCCATCAGGAATGTGCCATCTGTTGATTGAGTCAGCAACAGCAGGATGAAACAGTTCCCATAGACTAACATAGGAAGTAATTCCTATAAGAATGGCCTCTAAAGACTGAGGACTTTGAGTCTGGTTCTGCAGCCACTGTCCAAGAGCATCAGATGCATCTGACAAGGACTCAGCTCCACCCTCATGCCCAGGTTACCTGGCCAGTAACTTGGCATGAGCAACTTCTAGGCTGGTAACTATGACATCTATGCAGAACCTGTGTGTGCGTGTGTATGAATGAATGTGAAACTGAATGAAATGTTATAGCTATAACTGACTGCTTACTATGATTCTTTTTGTATTCACAATAAATGTGACATTTTGTCTTATCCCCTTTATTAAGATCCTGCTGGTTTTTATTTTATTGGTATAACACCATCATTAAGAGTGAGCCATCCATATCAGCTATAATTTCTCTAGTATGCTTGGAACTAGTTTTCCTATCTATGCCTTAATCATTCATTGTGATTTGGATCTTTATCAAAGACATTTTGTACATCTGAATGTGCAACAGTCATTGAATTTTACCTATTTATCATGGCAATAATATCTGCAAGGGATCCCCACAGGTTAGTAGTGAATGACCTACCCCACCTTAAATCTGTGCTGGCTATCCTTCCTTAAAATATGCTCTTCTAGGCATTGTACAATTCTAGGAGATAGTTAAGATTTAAGGATCTCCACTCTCTTTCTCTGCCTTTACATAGCCATGAACAGGGGCAGCACCAGCTTTTTTGTGGCCATAGGCAGCGGCGGCGGGAGAGGATGCCGCCAAAATGCCACCAAGATCCCCGGCGGCTGAAGAAGCTGCCACCAAAATGCCACAGGGGTCCTTGGCGGCACTTCGGCAGCAGCTTCTTTGGCCGCTGGCATTTCGGCAGCTGTCTCTCCCGCTGGCGGCCACCGAGGGACGTGAAATGTCGCCCCCCCAAATCCTGGCGCCCTAGGCGACCACCTAGGGTCGCCTAATGGTAGCGCCGGCCCTGGCCATGAAGGAGCTATGTGTAGACATAATTCTAATCTAGTCCAATGACTAGTAGTTCATATTTAACAGGCACTCATTTAAGATAACCTGAATAACTCACTCATGGCTTCACCACTCATGAGGATGAGGCCGTCCCATACTCACAGCGATAGAACCTTTGTATCTTGCTTCACCATTATGTATTCTATATAGTGTCTAATCTGTCTTAATTTTTTTATTCTACCTAACCCATGCATTGTATATGCATTAGATATGGTTATGTTTTTAAAATATTAATCTTCAAAACCAGTAAAAGTATAAATAAAAACTAAATCTTATGCTGACCTTCATTGTTCAGTGTGGCGGGGGGGGGGAGGAGATTGTAATATTTATTTTGTGATATGTATATATGAAAAAGTGAAAGCTATATTACGCACTTGCATTTTGATATACTTTCTGTGCTGTGCAAATCATGGGCAAAAAGCAGCTGTATGTGATGCTTTTCACTTCATTTACATGTGTCTATAGCATGCATGTCCTGCCAAAAGTTTGTGGGGAAGGGGTTCTTGATGACAGAAGTTGCATAGTAGGTCTGGGTAACGCCTGGTCCTGCTACCATAAGTCAATTTTCTTTTCTCTCCCTGAATTATGGGGCTTCCCACTTTATACCCCAGAGTGAGAAATCATGCTAATAATTTCACATTCAATAGTGGAAATCACTACCGTAAATAATTATTTCATTTTGGTAAAGTTATACATACAGTTAACATTTAGAAATGTCAGTACCTGTGGGTAGTAACCATCCATTTCCTATTTTTTCTTTTACTTCTATGAAAAATGATGCATCTCCAACATGTTTATTAATGGGGAGTAGGATTAATGTATTTAATGCATTGCTGCTGACCTATATGATTCCCCCTCCAATTCATTTCTTTCTTCTCTCTTCTATCATCTGAATTATATGTTTACTTTATGTGGAGGATTGATTTCATTTGAGATATTTATATTCATTGTTAAAGAAATGGGAAAATGATACTTATATCTGCCACTGGGAGACCCAAAAGTTGATACACTGTGAAGGATGACAAGTTCAAGGGAGAAGATGAGTAGTTATGATTTCAAATGTATTGACTCTAATAAAAAAAAAAGTATTCAGTGACTGCTAGAGAACTGCCACTATGGAGCATAATCCTCCCCCCCATCCTCAAACATTACAGTTACCCAATATAAGGAAGATCTCACTAAAATTTGCCTATGGGATTACAGTATTGCTGGTGGTTACATTAGTTATCATCATTGTGTGATGTCAGGTAATCCCATCCCTTCTCTTCCCTCCGCTCCACTCCAGTATTTAAACTGAGCAATTTGCAAAGGACATCAAAAAGCCCTTGCAGGGGATTCATAGGACTATCCACCCACAGAAAAGTGACCTTTGACACATACCAAAGACAGAAATTAGTTCTGCAGAAGTGTTTTGAATTTTATCCTTCTTGCCTGCACATGCAGAAGTTTTGCCTCATTCCACTGCATCCATTAACACTCCGTATTGCAGAAAGTCTCTCTTGACTCTTTCATTATTTCTCAATTTTTCAGCACTTTTTTGGCCTGGGCTAGGATGGAATTACCAGGAGAACAGTCTCACATCATTCCATTGCTTTTCCTGCTGGTTCCTGGCCAAAACAATAAAATATAACAGTGAGTGAAAATTTGTAGAAGAAAAAGGTAGCTGGGCTGCAGTACCCACAGTAGCCTCAAGAGGAGACAAACTCCCTGGTACTGGAGTCCCTTCACCTAAGCAAACAAACAAAAAAAATTACAGAGGCCATGTTCCAAGGAACAGGTGGCAGTTAGATGCCTAACACTCAGGTCAATGGGACTTGGTTGCTAATGGTCATTTGTGCATTTGAAAATTTCCCTCAGTATTTCCAAGGGGTTTCAGGTATTATCAAGGGGGCTGCATTCAGCACTTTCAATGATGGGGGTCATTAGTTCTTTGAAGCCTTTTTCTCTCCTGACTATAACTCCATTTTGGAGCAGTTAGTGCTGATTGAGGGATACAAACAGTCTCTTTAACACTCTCCAAGTTTAAGTCAGTCAGAGAGAACTCATCCCTTCCTGCAGTAGCGTAGCCAGGGGGGGAGCACGGGGAGCGGCCACTCCCCCTGTGAGAAGAAGCGGAGCTAAGGCACCATCCGAGCCCCGCTGCCGGACCCGGGCTGGAGGGGGGGGGGAGGCGCTTTAAAAGGGCGGCGGCTTCCGCCACTGCGGGGAGCCACCCACCCTTTAAAGCGTCATCCCCCCCCCCCAGCCCCACTGCCGGACCCGGGCTGGGGGTGGGGGCACGCTTTAAAAGGCCGGCGGCTCCTGCCGCTGCGGGGAGCTGCGGGCCTTTTAAAGTGCCCAGCCCCGCTGCTGGAGCCGGGCTCGGGCGGGGATTTAAAAGTCCTGGGGGCTCCGCAGCGGCTGGAGCCCCGGGCCCTTTAAAGTGCCGCTGGGGTGAGTACAGGGGGAGCAGCGCCTTTTTATAGCACTGCCACTCCCCCTGTGCTCTAAACCTGGCTACGCCACTGCCTTCCTGGTAGGCTCTGCATTAGCCCCCTGGAGAAGTACAGGGTTGAGTAGCTAAATGTTTGCTACACTGCAGCCTTATGTCTTTCAGGGCTTGCATAAGCCTCTGGAGAATGGATGAAGGCCCTGATTCAGATAGGCCGAGGCTTATGTGTTTTGCTGATTAGGGATAGACTTACATGCATAAGTTTAAGAACATGCTTAAGTGCTTTGCTGAACTGGGGTCTAAATGTGCAATTCTAAAATATTGTTAAGGAGTTGTAATTTGCCTTGCAAAGTGATTCTGAAATTATACCACAACATCTAGATGTATTTAGATAAACCTTCTGGGTCAGGAAGAAGTCTAGGATTTTATTTCTTGTGGTATGTCTAAGAAGCATGAAGACATATATTTAGCTTTAAAAATCTAGTTAACTATTAGGCAATGTTTATAGTACATAAAGCTTCTACAGGGTGAACATGCACAAAAAATTCTAAGCCACATATATATAAGATATGGGAATTTGTATGTATACAAAACAAAAGGCCAAACAATATAAAACACTATATAACAGACAAGGTCACATTATTGCTATAAAACACAAAATAAATTTAATGCACAGAAATATTTCAGACAAAGATATCTGTGCATTTGTCTTTTGAAACCAGCCAGGAACAAAAAAGAGATTGCCTTCTAACCATTAGTAGCATAGCACATAATTTGGAACAGAAAAAGCAAAATGTTGATTTACCAAAATGGTTAGGTATCCTGAGTAATAAGCAGCTCAGGCCACTGCTAGTTCAGATCTCTTAAGAGTGAACAGATTTACCAAAAAGTGAGCCTGTTTCAGAAATTTTGAGAAAATTCTGAGAGTATTGAAAACACAGAATAGCAACCCTTCATGCTTGCTGGTCCAAAGATGTCACTTTAACAAATCACACAGTGTGCAAGTGATATGTGCTGGAATTGTATTTTGATATTACTGTAGAATCAAGATAAAATACAACACCAGAGAAGAGCTGAAGTAGAAATGCCACCTGCATGCAGTAGGAAACTACCTGGAGTTTTCAGGATATATGACCTGTCAATTTCCAGCAAAACTTCGGGCTGAATGTTCAGTTACATAAATTACTTGAGTGACTGCAAAATATTTTGTCCTTCCTCTCTTCCTTCATTGAACTTGGCTGAATGAACCCTTTCCATTTTAAATGCTTTCTGCTCCTTGCCTGGTCTGCTCACGTAAAAGTCCTCCCACAAGAAAATAATCAATCAGCCTACAGTTGATTTTCTCCTGATGGCTCCAGGCTTCTTTATTCTTCCAATCTCCTGCTCTGAGTTTCTTCTAGCCCAAGTTTATCTGCACATATTCCTACTGTGGACCTCCGCAATGTTCCTCCATTCCCAAACACAGACACTCTTTAGGGCCTCGTCTTGGCCAACAATCAATATTCTGCCCCACTGATTTCTTTATAGCTATTGGAGTTTTTTCTTACTTCCCCTCCTGCAATTCATTTATCATTAACCATCTGACAATTGGTACAACTATTTGATCTCTTCCTTAGTCTGCTCACTCCCTGCCCTGCACAAAGGATAAGGATTGTCATTTCCTACAGGCATTTCCTAGTTATACCTTCCCTTTTAACAAATTAATAGGTTCTCATGCTTTTTACAAAATAGACATGTTTGCTTAGCTTACCAAGTATGGTTTTTTTTTTTTCTTGAACATATCTTAGATAAGGAGATGAAAATAGACCAGATAGTCTTCACTATATCTGTAGATTTTCTCTCTAATGGCTCTTTTCTCCAAGCTAGTTTAAGATAGACATACTGCATATATGTCAGAGTTTCCAAGATGAAGGGAGAAAAGTACCATAATACAAATACAAATCCAACTCCAAACCATAGGAGATTAATCTTAAGAAAGACCTTAGAATTCAGTCCAATGAGTTCTTGAGCTAACAAGATTGGTTGTTAGAGTACAGAGTCTACTCTGGATAGCTTCTAGAATTGCAACACTCCAGAAATTTTCTTGATTGGGCAATATTTTTCTTTGAAAGCTACCATCTGCAAACAGCTCTCCCCCCGCCCCCTCCGCCCCGAGTGATGTTTCCATACACTTTTCTACAACCTTGGTAAAAGATCTTTTGGGTTGGTACCGTATAGGTGGATGTCTCTAATGACCATAGCCATCTCCACTCTTAATGTGTCTGTCAGTTATCATCATCTCTTTTATTTAGTGGAGTGGCTGGACAAGAGTGTTCACTCCAATGTTTGATGCTGTCTTTGTTTCTCATCATTTGGAGAGCCAACAGCAAAGACACTTTGTTGTTCTTGGTGATTTACTCTATTGTTTTGCTGCAAAACCTGTCTTGTGATTTTATTCATTCATTATATTTGAAAGGTTTTGTAGTAGAATAGCAGTAACCTCTGGCAATGGGCAAAGGAGATGCATCTTCAGTAATATAGCACACGCAGAAAGAAATATGCAACCAATGTGCAAAAATAATGTTCTTTAACTACTGTGACTTCTCATGCAGTGGAATGAAATTCATACCTAGACCAGAAAAGCAGTGCTGTGCTATATTTTAGCTGAGCACACAGAGATGCAGTTCTTTTTCTTTCTGATATATCCTACAAATCTCTTTCCTCCCCTCCAAGAAAACCCCTAAAAACAAAAAGCAACAACTAAAGACAGTTTTCCCGACAACCCATTCCTCCACGTACTGCAAGAAAAAACCCCAGAGAATAAAGCTGCTTTGAAGATAAGAACATTCACTGTGTGATGCTTTCTTGGGGAGTCCAGGACTGTCACCATGTAACCCCAGTCTGTTAGCCGACATTAACAATCTCCTCAGAAGCTCAGCCAGCTTTTGCTTTGCCTTGCAGTTTAACACTTGGTGTACCTGAGCCTCAAGCCCCTTTGAAAAATATACCCCTGTAGTAGCCAGCCCCTGTCATTGGACACTATACGAAATTACCAAATTCACTGTCTCCAAAGAGACACCGTGCACACCAGCTTGCTTGATTCATCTGAGGATTCACCCTTTACTTAATACCACAGCACTGAGATGTATTTATAATAAAACCAAGAAAAAGTTTATTAATAAAGAATAGGATGTAAAGGTTCAAATGAGTAGAGTATGGGGAATAAGAATAGGTTATATAAAAGAAAAGTATAACACGCTTCTACTAGACTAAAACTTAACTCTAGTAAGCTAAAGCAATTTCTTACCTAAAATCTTTTCTGCAGAGCTTGCTGGTTCTCAGTCAAACCAGTATCGCTACATTCACAAATCAGCCCCATCTGCTAAAGGTGTTCCTCTGTGAAACGAATATCAGGGTGTTGTCCTTGTGCCCTCTCTTATTGTCCAGTAAACCTTTGAAATGCATTCCTTTTGTTTGTTCCTCTGTGTGCTTAGGGTGACTAGATAGAAAGTGTGAAAAATCGGGACAGAGGGTGGGGGTTAATAAGAAAAAGCCCCAAATATCGGGACTGTCCCTATATAATTGGGACGTCTGGTCTCCCTATGTGTGCTGGTGCCACATCCCTATGTCAACCTGTTTTTCCTGTTGATTTTACATGGAAACCGGGCTTGCTTTGTGTTGATTTCATAATGCTAAATTTACTTCAGAGCCATGGTGGATAGATGATTCTATCCTTTGTCTGGCAAAACCTGTTTGTCAACCTTTCCTGGGACACAGATTCTAAACATATTTCAATACTGTTGAGTGTAGTGAGTTTGTCAGGCTTGTTGGAAGTTCCTGAAAGAACAGTGAACCCTTTGCTAGTTGGCGTTGATGGCATCTTAGTGTCACACATTGATTTTCTGGTGAATGAAGATTATTCCGAGCTGTTTTCTGTTTGGTGCTTTTCGTTCATTGAAAAGTTCATTTTCATTTCTATTTGATATTTAGTATAATAATAAAGTTTGCTTTTGCATTGTTAGGGAAGGAATTAACAACTTGATGACCTTGGCGCAACAGAAAAAGGCAATTCTAGCAGAATTCTGCTAATTAAATATGATTGTAGATTTGAAGATGCACAATTGTGCTGATACAGAATTTTTCTTCACAGAGTATTTTTCGTACCTTAGGAAATGCTATCCTTTAAACATGAAACTGATTAATATGGTGATTTTGTTCCTGGAGATAAAAATCTAAGCATCTAATACATTTATAATCATTAATGCATGTTTTGGACTAAGTGGCCTAGAATCATGCACATACTATTTGAGATCCAAATGTGAGTTTTGTTCCAGTTGCATGAGTCAGCAGTTTATACACTGTCAGCAAAATACAGAATCTACTGATTTCTAGAAATGGTTTCTGCTCTGTCATATCAAAAGGCCTCAGTGATAAAATAAACATGAAAACACATTTGTGTGAATAAACTCAGTAGTACTAAGTGACTTAATCACTAATGACACCAGAAAGAAGGCACATGGATAATGTTAGCAAGGAGCCATGTCAGCTCACAGCTTTTATAACTTAGTCTCAGCATGGGACACCACGAAGCAAGCTGTCTGTTAGTTTCATTACATTATCTGGTAATTATTTTGTGTTATGCATCAGTGTGCATTCTCAGAGATTACTATGTTGTTGCTAAAGCAGAAAAACGTTAGCTGATTTGAGACGTCTGTGAGTTAGTTCTAAAGGGTGATGAAATAAGAGAAGCACAGGAGTACTTGTTAGTAACTGGGTAACCTGACTCTTTCAATATTTCTGAAAATGCAATCAGGTGTTCAGCATTTGAATCTAATGCCTCTATAAAAAGCTCCCATGAAAAGAGAAGGAAAATATAGATCGAAAGGAAGGAAGGAATGTTTCTGTGTTTATGAGAAAAAGAGTAGTCAAGAAAACAAAAAGTTAGTACTGAAACCCAGGAGACTAATTCTCATTTATACTAAGATCCTTTTACATGGCTTTGGAAGTGTAAAAGGCCCTTTAAATAGGCATAAATGTAATTTGGAGCCAATTTGGGTTCTCTTCACCCAGTCAGATTGGTGTGAAGAATCAAATACTAGATCTGTATGCAGATGGTGGATATTGAGTAGAAAACCCTACTTGGTACTGCTTGAGATGAGAAAGATTTTATGGAGACAGTGGATTGTACTTGTTGGAGATATATTCAGTTGCTAGCAACAATTATCTTTACTGTTAGGGTGTGTCTACACTGCATTCTTCTTTCAGCAGCATGTAATGTACCATACCTGTTAGCAAATATTAATCTTTTATTATTCTTTTCATATTAAACTCTCATGACTTTTTGGCCAAACATCCCAGAAGGTTTCTGTGTTAGCCAAAGTGCTAGCTACATGCTAATGTTAAAAGAGGGTTTTGTTTTGAATAAATGAATGTCTTTGTCCTGGTGGGTCAGTACTCTATTATCCACTCTGTTTTACTCTGAAATTTAGCTGACCCTAGTGTATTATCAATGAGCTGAATTTTAGTTGAACCTTAGTGTTGTTAAATAATGGATTGTATGTCTGTTTAGAGTAAAAACACTTGACCCTTAGAGAAATGTCCAGATAGGAACAGCTTGTAACTAATATGGGGCAGGTGATTCTATGATTAATAAGATAATCTATCAGAGGATGCTTTTAGCTTCTCAGGAATTACTCTAAAATGATTTCCCTCATAATGACTTGGTTATAGATATATTTTGTAATTGATACAATAGTGGATGATTGAACAGATGTCTTTAGTTTATCAATTATGTAAACCAGATACCATGAAAAGAAGTCCACTGTCAATAGTTCATTTTATTTCTCTCTTTTCTGTGAACACACATGGTATATAAAGACAAGCATGTTGTTATAGATTTATGTTGTCATGGACAAAATGGTGTAATTGATAATGGATGCTCTGAAATGCGCTGTAATTGCTAAACTTGGTAACTGACAAAATAGAAAAGGAACCTGTACTATAGCATGTGTGTTCTACAATCAATGTACAACATTAATGTATGGATTAATGTCTAAGCATTAATGGCTAATTGTGGTCACAGCTGATGCTAGTAATGATAAAGTAGTTACAAATATCATTGGCTTAATTATTCAAAATAAGATCAAGCGTGAGAAAATATTTTTCTTTGTTTTGAATGGTATCCAAGAAGCGAGTTTTAGGAATTTAGTCAGAAGTGAGCTCATTCAGGCTGTCTCACATCTCCCGTCTCAGATTTTGTACCGTTTCTGTATTCTGTATAGTGCTGGGTTAAGTATTGCTCGATCATCTTACTTAAATAAAACTTTAACTGAGTTAGTTATTTGACATCATGCCTTATCAAATCTGACCACGCAACACTGTGTAGTCCCCCCTAGCATGGATACAAATAGCCGTGTAGATGGCGAGTCATGGCTTAGATGAGTAAAGACCCGCCTGAAGGGTGTGGGTAAATTCTTGAGTACATACCCTACATGGCTCTGTATTTGCCCTCGCTATGCTTCCCCACCTATACTGCTATCTTTATCAGCATATTGGCCCACTGCCTCCCCGCTGCTGGAGCCCTTTCTCCACTGCAGGGAAAGGCTCTGGCAACAAGGAAAAGGCTCTGGCAGGGAGCCTTTCCTTGGCACTATAAAAGGCACCATCAGTGGGAAGCTTTAGAAGTCTTTCTCCTCTGCCTCTCTTCTGCCAGAGCCTTTCTCTGATAGGTGTAGCTACACACTGCAGCATGGACATGGTGTGCTTTTCACTGCGGTGTGTCGCTACAAGTACACTACATGCTGCCAAAAGGGGTGTGTAGTGTAGATGTAGCCTTACTAACCTTCAAAAAGTAGTCCTACCTATGTAATGCATGCCTATTATTAGTGATTATTTGTACTGTGGTAGTGCTTAAGGGTACCTGTCCATATCAGAATTCCAATATGCAAAGCACTGTTCAAGCAGAGCTGGTCAGAAACATTTTTACAAAACATTTTTTTCCTAAGGAAATGCCAGTTCATGACAACTGAAACTTTTCGCAGAAGTATGGATCTATTTCAGCTCAGCTTTAGCCAGGAAAGGTTTCTCAGGTCCAAAATGGAATTTCTAGTCAAAATCAGAAAGAAATTCCGGACCAGCCTGGTGGTTTGGGTACTAATGTGGGAGAACCAGGTTCAAGTCTCTGAACAGAATCAG
The DNA here is from genome assembly GCA_033296515.1 of Macrochelys suwanniensis. Taxonomy (NCBI): domain Eukaryota; kingdom Metazoa; phylum Chordata; order Testudines; family Chelydridae; genus Macrochelys; species Macrochelys suwanniensis. Next base: position 85,410,311 of record CM065779.1, read on the forward strand.
ACTAAGGTGGCTCTTAAACCTGGATCATACATCCGAGCTGACTGCCCTAACAGTGAGGCTTGTGTATATGTGTGCTTGTGCAGAGGGGTCTTTCTGAAAGCCTCCTGGTACTGCTGTTTCACTTTGTACAAATAATTTTTGGAGCAAAGATTTGAACCTGAGACTTCCACATGAGAGGGGCTACTAACCACTGAAGATAGTCTCTTGTGCCATCTCTCTGGGCCAGTGGCTAGATATTTATTTATACAAAGTGGAATAGTTCTAACAGAAGAGATTGTATGAAATCAGGACTTACCTCAACAGATCTGTGGTTAGGGACTTCAGCTAAGATGCAGGAGATAGAGGTTCAAGTCCCTTATTTGGATCACCTCTCTGGTTTTTCTCTCTCTCTCTCTCACACACACACACACAAATGTCTAAAGGTCTTGTATTTTTCCCCCTGAAGAGTTGTAAAACCTCTGAAATTTCAAAAATGTTCATGGGATGTCAAAATTATTTCCCATCCAGGTCTATGAGCAAACAGGAAGTAGTAGTCCCTGCCCTAAAAGACATTACAGTTTAATTTACATACTGTACCTAATTTACAATTAAAATTTTATATTTTGTACATTGTTAATATTTTTTTCTGAGGGTGAGCTCACATAGATCAGAACCGCAGGATAACTGTATCTTTGTATTTTCCTTTTTTAAAAATGACACTATTGGGGAGAGTACTTACAAATATTTATACTTATTAAATAGGACCAAATGTTGCGCCATAAAACGAGCACTATGGTACATACACTACATAATGAAAGGCTATCATGTGTCTCCCAAAACAGTTTGAAGATGCTGCACAATAGAAACTGCATGATTTTTCTATTTGTGTAACTATAAGCCTGATCTAATACCACTGAAGTCAAAGTAAAGATTCTTATGAATTTCAATAAGCTTTGCATCAGGCTCTGTGTAACTGAGTTGGTTTAGCCAGCATTTCTGAGCATAACGTCTCATAACATCTGTGGCTTCATTTTCAAGATAGCCAAACACTCTCAATTCACTCTCTATGCTAAGTTGACTGTGATATTTTGATTTTTATCAGTGCTACCACTGAAAATCCTGTCTCACACAAGTATGATGTTGCCAATAGAGGAATCACATTTACAGCTCAGTTGCTAGAGCTTGTATTATTACTTCCTACACAATCAGAATTCCAGTGAACCCCCCCGATTTCCCTCACCTCCATTGCATTGCCTGAAATGTCAATCAACTATTCTTTGTCTTCTGTTGTCAAGTATGCAACATGTGAGACAAGAATGGATTATGTACCCACGCATATTCTTCTAGATGAATATTTTGAAAATACTTATTAAAGTTTTTCTTCACTTCTGTTGACAATACAGTCGTACAACTACCAGGTACCATACATTGACACTGGCAAACCCAGTGCTCTCAAAATCTATCGGCCCGATTTTCAATTACCTAAGACCCCTTTACACTGTTCTGGCAGTGATAAGTAGGCCTCAAACCATTTACAGCTTTCTGGATGATAACCAGGACCTTAAATTTCAGTCAGACAGTTATAAGAAGCCAGTGCAAGGTATGAAATACAGGTCTCATGTGCATATGTTGGCTTGTCCCGCCTAAAAGACACTAGCTGAAACTGTCATTCAAGACCTTGCAGTAGCCTTAAGCAGAACCCATTGCAGTAATACAAGACAGAGATGGATAACTATGGCATGATCTGCATTAGAGGGAGGTTGCAGTTTCTAGGACAGCTGAAAGTATACTTTTTTTTCAGGCCAGTGTTATCACAAGGGAATTCAAGAGCATGAATAAATTTAATGAGAATCTGATATTGTGAATCTCTGAGGAACAGAGTGGGTATATATCTTCCATAAGGAATGTAGTGGTCATTATCAACTCTGTTGTTTCTGCAGGATATTTTTTTCTATTCACGGGCATCACCTCAGGCTTGTCTTGATGGAGTTTAGAACTATGATCTTTCATCTAGGACTCTATCAAATCTAGGCACTAAGAAAACAGGGGCCACAAAAACTAGGTTTGAAGAAGAGACACAGGCAAGTGTCATCAGCATAGTGATAGTGCTGCAGCTCAAAATGTCTTACCAACGCTTACTGATGTTTTACATATATGTTGGCTAGATGGGGTATCAGGAAAACCCCTGCACATAAGACCTCATGCAGAAGTTAAGCATTTCTAGTTCAGCCCATAAACCTAAATTATATATACTGTAACCTCAAATTGTATTTCTTCTATTTTAATATTTATTTCAGCTATTTGGCTTTGAGCAGCTGGAACAGATGTTGAGCAATAAATTGACCCTGTGCCAACCTACTTGGTAATGATAAGGCTGACCTCACAGAGGGCCTGACAAAGAAGTCCCCAAGCTTAGAAATCTCAGACACTCTCCATTAGGAAAACTAAATTTTAGGTGCCTGAGAGTATATTGTGTCAGAAATCAATTAGGATTGATAGGTTCAACTTATCAGTCAATCACTTTGGGTAACATTTTTGTGAAAAAATTCATTTTATGCAGTTCAGTTCCTCTTTTTGAACTTCTTTCAGGTTGGTTATATGCAGTGAGTGTTCATACACTGCCCATAGTGTAACTGTAGGGGTTTCAACATGATTTCTACTGCTATGCAGTCCTTGATGTAGATTCTCAGATGAAAATAAGTGTGGTATAAATATCTAAAGAGAGATTCAAAGGATAAAGGAGTTATAAGAGAACACGTTCTTCTCCCAGGCATTTATATTTCACCTCTAATATCTACACCTTTCCTACAGAGAGAGCTGGCTTCTATCACAGCTGGATAGTATTCACAGCTGGACAAACACACAAGACAGTGGGAATGGCTTCAAAGACAACATGTTCCATTTATAAACAGGGATAGGGTGATAGTTTTAAAAAGTGTGAATAGGTCTAATTGCTCCTATTGATTCATAGAGTCATAGATTCCAAGGCTAGAAGGGACCACTGTGATCATCTAGTCTGGCTACCTGTATAACAGAGGTCATAGAACTTCCTCACAATAATTCCTAGAGCAGATCTTGAGAAAAAAAATCCAATCTTGAATTTAAAAATTGTCAGTGATGGAGAATCCACAATGACTCTTGGTAAATTGGTCCAGTGGTTAATTACCCTCCCTGTTAAAAATTTACACCTTAAAAGACCACTTACTTTAATTGGAACAGATACTCTAACAGTGTGGTTTTGTAAATCCTGCTCATAAAGGCTGCTCTGTGTTATATACAGTGCCATGTCTTCTTCAGAGAACTGCGGTCAGAAGTTTAAACTTCTGTGTTTGCCACAGTGATGGCAAGAAGTACAGTTTTTCAAGGTAATAAAAAGTTTGCTATATTGGTTTGTGTAATCTACTCTTTCATTTATGCATTTTGAAATTTATTGAGCACTGGGCATTGTTCTCTGTCATCCATAAAATCTGTAGGAGATTTAAGTACATCTTAAGTCAAACATGCAGAACTAATGTTTTGTAAGTACAGATAGAATGTTCTGTTCTCCAACTATGTAAGTGGGAGTTTTGAAGAAGTGGCAGCAATATTTCATCTTTTGCAAGAAACAGCTGAAAGTTTGCCAGACTATATAGAACTGATGTTGCATTATTTATTTGAATACTAAAAACTATACTGAGGCAATTTCACCAACTGTAGTGCTGTGTAAGAAACAAACAAACAAAGAACGATCATGGAGTTTTATCAACATTTCTATTGTGGTGGTAAAATCACAGTGTAATTCAGACTGATGCTGGGGCTGGATTTTCATAGGGCTGGATCATTCCATGTACACTAATAACATTTTTAGTTATGCATGCTAAGGAAATTGTAAACAAATCTTATGCCTCAGGTCATAAACTGATTGCTTCAAGGTTGAGAAAGGCATTTTCCCATCATGTACAGCATTACTCAATTGTCTAGGTGCATTGTGAGTTTTTCTTACCTCTTGGTTCTGAGGGAGGAATTAATCTAATCTGGAGGCAACATGACAACTAGGATTCCAGTTTGTTTCTATGATCTGGCATGGCAGAGCCTATTTTCCTATAAAATGCCCATTTATCAATAGGCTGGAGAAACTGTTATTGTAAAATTATTTTGAATACATTGGACCAGATTCCCAGTTACCATTAAATCACATTTGTGCCGCTTCAGTGGCACAAGGGGGACTTAAGTCTGCTGTGAGACAGCGCCTGAGTATTCCTCTACTGTAGAGGAATCCTGAATTGGTATAGGCTCTCCCTCGGTTCCTGGTCCTCTGGCTAAAAGGGGATGGCAGGGAGTGAGACAGGAGCGAAAGGACTTTGGTCATCCTGACTAGTGGAGCTGTCCCTCAAGAAGGAAGCTTTATTTGCCAGCACAAATTAAAGCAGCCCTGTGGCTGCTCTAATGGACAGAGGGGCCAACCTGACCCCCAGAAGCCTCTAGAATTGAAGGGGAGTAGAAAGGAGGAGTAAAGCCATTTATTCCCTTCCCTTCTCCATTAACTCTTGTCATCAGCTCTACCTTCAGTATAACTAAGGAAATACTTATGAAAAGAAATAAAAAATCCCTCAAAACATGTCCAAGTGACTAATCAAAAAATCACTTGGTTTGTGAATATCATCTTTTGTGCTTTGAGTGGGAATCTACCATGTAAATAAACTCTCCTCTCCCACAAGACAGTTACATTGGGTACAGTTAGCCAAATCCTGATCTTAGATATATCGTCAACTCCTCCTGAAGTCAGCTGCAGACATTCAGAAGAACCCAAGGAACTCCTCTCCCCACTCCCCCGCCCCGCAGCTAGCTGTTGGATGTTGTTTAAGAGAGAAGACCCGGGGAAATGAAAATTGAAACAAAGCTGTTCTTTTGTGAGGGGGACTTGGCTGTCACTGGTTTTGGGGAGGCAAGTGCTGAAGTGTGTGAGGGCTCTGAGTGCATTCAAGTTTGTGGGAATTTTTTTTGACCATATGGTCTTGTCTCCTCCCTTCAGATACCCCTGCTACTACGATATATTTTTCCAGAGCCTTGAGTGAAAGCTTCTTCCCTGTTCAGCTGTGGGTAGCTAGATGAGCCTTTGTGGGCTCAGTCAGTTTATAAAGGCTGACATATGTTTTATTTTCACTGTAGATGTGTATTCTTTCTTCCTTTCACATCCGACCTTCAACCCTTCCCCCCAGTTCAGTCCTTGTTCCGGAGGTGTTTTCAGGAGTCTCTTTGGACAAGGAGTCAGTGAAGCACCACGATGATGTCACTCCCCTGCTGCCTTAAATAGCTTTGGCATATGGTGGAAACCCTTTGTCTCCAGGCTTAGTTCCCAGCCATTCAGTGGAAAAACACTGGTATTCCAAGATGGAGTCCAGTACCAGGTGACTTGGTCACATGTTCATGTAGGTTCACAGCAGCCATAACTGGGAGGCTGTTTGTAGCATCCTCAGGAAGGCACCCCGGTGGGAGATTAACTTCTTCTAAGACCTATTGTCCTCCCCAATAGTCTTTCCCAGCCAGCCATCTAGACTGATTGCATTCTATAATAGATGCATAGACAATATTCCTAACTTCAGATACTAAAATGATACATGCATACAAATAGGACAATCATATTCAATAAATCATAACCTTTTCAATGATATCTTACATGCCTATCTTGCATAAAATACATCATAGTTATGCTATAATCATAACAATATCTCTATGAAGAATATGAGGTGTAGTGTCACATAGATTATTCCAATTTCAATAATTAATCTGAACAGCATTCCTTAGAAATCTGTGAATAAGTATGATTAACCCTATACTTACAGATGAGGTAACTGAGACAAACATGTTCAATGATTTGTCCAAGGTTATATAGGAAATTGGTGTGAGAGCTGGGATTAGCATTCAAGAGCTCCTGGCTTCCTGTCCTGGGTCATACCACTAGCTCATAAAAGTGTGAAGGGATTGCTCAGTGCAACAAACTATACAGAATTCTAATTGCTCGCTTGAAAAGACATTGTCAAGAATTTTGGGGGAGGGAGGACTTTCCTATGTTCCTTCTTACAGCGCCCACTTACCTCCATTATCATAATCCCCTGATGAACAGTGATCACAACATCCCACCACATAACAAATGTTCATAGGGGAGCAGCATCAGAAGGGGTATAGATAGTGGAGACGGAGAGCAGCTCTAAGTATGTCAGTGTGTTTTTAATTTTGTACCATCTACTTTCAGTACAATTACGGGAATTGTCTGGCATGAATGAGGAGCTGCAAGGAGGAAAATAAACAAACAAATGGTGCACTCAGTGGCAAAGGCAACATCAGCATAAGTACAGAGAGAATGCTGCTTTGCAAGTAAACAAACAACAACAACTAATACAAAAAGATAAAAAAAAACCGCGAAGGCAAATGAGCCTCTAATGAAGATTCTTTAATGCGTGATTCTGGAAGAATTTACTGAAGGGGAGCAAAGTGAAAAGAAGGCCTATTAGTTAGTTTTCCTGTTTAGGCTTACATTATTATTTCATTATTTCCTTAATGATCCTGCAAGTATTATTGCAGATACCGAGTAATTTTACAGTAATGCCTCACTTGCTGATTGCTTTTCTCTAGATGATTTCTAGAGCAAGTTAATTCTTAAATGATGTATAAATGACATTTTCTGTAGCCATAAAGCTTATTTGAAAATTTATTAAAATGGATTTTTTGCTTTGAGTAAAAATGGTATGGACCCTTTAAATAAACCAGAGGGTTTTTTTAATAGAAGCTCCCTCCTAAGTAGGCCACATAAGACTTTCTGTTTCATATCTGTAACACATTGATAATACAGCAATTTTAATTAGGTATTATGTGGAAGAGGATTAGGTCTCACATTTTAATACCAAAGTTGGAAGAAGTCTGTTTAAAGCTGGAGGTCATTTTCATATGGTAATAACATTATTTTTGCAGGGCAGATGTCAAGTTCTTAATTGAACATTATGTTTTAAGTAGTTAATGTGAGTTTCATGAATATTTATTTGTCACTGCTTATATTGAAATTGTGAGTGTCATCCATGGACGCTCCCACAATAAGGACTATGAATAAGTACAATGGATACCACAGGACACAGAACCAGATTTATAGTTAAAGTAAGATAGGTTGAGGTAGGACTACTACACAGAGGTAAAGATCTTTACATAAAAACTCTCCTCTCCCTGAAGGTTTGTTGGTTAGAACTTTGTTAAATATTACTGAGCTAAGGGGTATCTGATTTAAATATCCCATTTTTTAAGTGGTGAATAATTATTGCTTTTATTGTATGGAACAAAGGGTTATAGTTTCTGGAATCTTATAAAGTATTAAGCAATAAGAAAAACGATGGAATGTAGATAAAAATAACTGTCAAGAACTCTTGTAATATAAAGATGAAACTCAGGGTATAAATGGAACATTAATTTGTGATTCTTTCTAGTGTTCACAAAAGGTGCTGGATTGACAGCCCTTGGAGGATAAAGCCACCTATTATCTACAGAAGAGGTAGACTACAGGACTGGTGGTGAAAGTTTCACACTATTTTCCTGCCTCTTTCTCTTGAGCTCCTGAGATAACTCCTCTGAATTCTATTACCAAGGCTGATGGTGCCTCCCTTCATTATGAATGGGATATGGAATTACCATGACTACTAGAGCTCACATGTGCATCCAAAAGGGTCTGTACTGCCTACGACATGTGAATTATACCATGAAGGTGGCAGATTCTCCTCTTATAGCCCATAACAAGGGGAGATACACTTGAGGCATCTTCTCTTCCTTTGGAAATAGATGGGGCTTTTACAGCTTATGTTATTACCCTAAACCCAGAACTGGACACAATACTCCAGCTGATAACTCATCAATGCAGAGTAGAGCAGAAGAATAGATACTTCTCATGCTTGCTTACAACACTCCTGCTACTACACCCCAGAATGATATAGAGACCATGAATAATCTGCAAAGAACTTAAAGAATATTCCAGAGGTTATTGAAAGTAATCAAATATATTTATATCATGCTGTACATGCCAAATTAATCATTAAATCTTTGTTGCAGATTGATGATTCTGGAAAATGAAGACCTTTAGGTATCCATCCCACATGTACTACAGGTGCAGAGGAAATGCAAGCTTTTCTACACTAGCCAGCCAAAGGAATTCAAACCTGACTTGAAGGTACCGTAGCATTTTTAGGGATCAGAATTATTTAGTATCTGGGTTCACTCTATTCTTAGTCATACTTCTGAGGCTGTAAGCATGTAGTTATAATATAATTGACTTACCAGCTTGTCTGCTTCTGTGTTCTTTCTAGAAAAAGTACCTATGGCAGAGGCATTTTATCTTCATGTATGTTCTAATATTTACTTTTGGTCTTTAACTGAAGCTCTTTTCTCTCTATCACTCTAACCAACTGCTACAAACCTGAAGGACTCACATTTGTACTATTTCTTACCAATACACTGTTGCTGTATGATGCTTTATCATTGTAACTAAGGATCAGGGAGGGCAGTTCAGTTATTAATGTATTAAAAGGCTAATATGGTTTACATTGCATTGTATAATATGGATTTTTACTTTTCTTCAACTTAAAGATGTATTTTCTGAAGTGTGCATGAATAACATTTATTTTTTGCAGCTAAAGAATAATACAGCATGGCCAAAATGAACAGTGGTTTTGCTTAGTCTGACCCTTGTATTTTTCAAGACTATATTGTACATACTAATGTCTCATCTAATCTGTTGTTGAATGTGTATACTGATGGTGCTACAACTTCTCTTTGTACTTCAGGCTATTCCATCATCCAGTTGCTCTTACTCTTAATAACTTTTTCCTCATAATATTTAGTCTAAACTTTTCTTTTCTTAGCTTCAGGCCATTGCTTCTTGGCATATCATGTCTTGAGGCTGTGAATGATTCCCTTTTATCACATATGCTATCACTTTGAAGACATTTGTAGACTGTCAGAAAGAAAAGATATCCCCCGAGTCTTCACCGTTCTAAATTTTATAAATTTAGTTCCCTCAGTCTCTCCTTGTAAGATTTATCCTCCAATCTTTGTGTCACTATGGTTTCCTTTCATTGTAGTTTCTCTAGGTCTTCTATATTCTCATTACTCTGTTGGGATCAGAATTTCAAGGTGCAGCATTATATATGAAAGTTTCCAGGTTGGAGAGCACTTTTTTGATAAAAAAAAAGTGAGAGATTATGCCATACACTATCAAAGAAACTGAGGAACCACCTGATCAGCATCCTATACAGCAAACAGGAAAAAATCAAAAAAGAGCTCTCCAACCTGGAAACTTTCATAAATAACCAATCTTCCACACAAATGGACTTTACTAAAATAAGACAGGAGATCTACATTAAACACTTCACCTCTCTACAAAGGAAAAAGGACTGTAAGTTGTCTAAAATCCTACCTGCCACATCAGGCCACAACAGTGGTACCCCCAATTCACCCAGCAATATCGTCAATCTATCCAGCCACACACTCAGCCTGGCAGAAGAGTCTGTCCTATCTCGGGGACTCTCTTTTTGCCCCACCACTCCCACCAACATGATTCAGTTCTGCGGTGACCTGGAAGCCTACTTTCGCCGTCTCCGACTCAAAGAATACTTTCAAGATAACACTGAACATCGCACAGATACACAGATACCCTCCCACCAACAGCACAAGAAGAACTCCACATGGACTCCTCCTGAGGGTCAAAATGACAGTCTGGACCTATACATAGAATGCTTCCGCCGACGTGCACAGGCAGAAATTGTGGAAAAACAACGCCGCTTGCTTCATAACCTAAGTCGTGCAGAACGCAATGCCATCCAAAGCCTCAGAAACAACCCTGACATTATAATCAAAGAGGCTGATAAGGGAGGTGCTGTTGTCATCATGAACAGGTCTGACTACCAAAAGGAGGCTGCCAGACAACTCTCCAATACCAAATTCTACAGGCCACTCTCCTCAGATCCCACTGAGGAATACACTAAGAAACTGCACCATCTACTCAGGACATTCCCTACACTAACACAGGAACAAATCAACATACCCTTAGAGCCCTGACCGGGGTTATTCTACCTACTACCCAAGATCCACAAACCTGGAAATCCTGGACGCCCCATCATCTCAGGCATTGGCACTCTCACTGAAGAACTGTCCGGATATGTGGACTCTCTACTCAGACCGTATGCCACCAGCACTCCCAGCTATCTCTGTGACACCACTGATTTCCTGAGAAAACTACAATGCATTGGCAATCTTCCAGAACACACCATCCTAGCCACCATGGATGTAGAGGCTCTCTACACAAACATCCCACACACAGATGGAATACAAGCTGTCAGGAACAGTATCCCTGATGATGCCACAGCACAACTGGTTGCTGAACTCTGTGATTTTATCCTCACGCACAATTATTTCAAATTTGGTGACAATATATACCTCCAGACCAGTGGCACCACTATGGGCACCCGCATGGCCCCACAATATGCCAACATTTTTATGGCTGACCTGGAACAATGCTTCCTCAGTTCTCGTCCACTCACGCCCCTTCTCTGTCTATGCTACATTGATGACATCTTCATCATCTGGACCCATGGGAAATAAACTCTGGAAGAATTCCACCACGATTTCAACAGCTTCCACCCCACCATCAACCTCAGCCTGGACCAGTCTACACGGGAAGTCCACTTCCTGGACACCACGGTGCAAATAAGCGATGGTCACATTAACACCACCCTATACCGAAAACCCACTGACCGCTATGCCTACCTACATGCCTCCAGCTTCCATCCCGGACACACCACACGATCCATTGTCTACAGCCAAGCACTGAGGTACAACCGTATTTGCTCCAACCCCTCTGACAGAGACCAACACCTACAAGATCTTCACCAAGCATTCTCAAAACTACGCTACCCACATGAGGAAATAAGAAAACAGATCAACAGGGCCAGACGTGTACCCAGAAGCCTCCTGCTGCAAGACAAACCGAAGAAAGAAACCAACAGAACTCCTCTGGCCATCACTTACAGTCCTCAGCTAAAACCTCTCCAACGGATCATCAGTGATCTACAACCCATCCTGAACAACGATCCCTCACTTTCACAGGCCTTGGGAGGCAGGCCAGTCCTCGCCCACAGACAACCCGCCAACTGAAGCATATTCTCACCAGCAACTACACACCGCACCATAATAACTCTAACTCAGGAACCAATCCATGCAACAAAACTCGATGCCAACTTTGCCCACATATCTACACCAGGAACACCATCACAGGACCTAACCAGATCAGCCACACCATCACCGGTTCATTCACCTGCACATCCACCAATGTAATATATGCCATAATATGCCAGCAATGCCCCTCTGCTATGTACATCGGTCAAACTGGACAGTCCTTACGCAAAAGGATAAATGGACACAAATCAGATATAAGGAATGGCAATATACAAAAGCCTGTAGGAGAACACTTCAACCTCCCTGGACACACAATTGCAGACCTAAAGGTAGCCATCCTGCAGCAAAAAAACTTCAGGACCAGACTCCAAAGAGAAACTGTAGAGCTTCAGTTCATTTGCAAATTTGACACCATCAGCTCAGGACTAAACAAATACTATGAATGGCTAGCCAACTACAAAAGCAGTTTCTCCTCCCTTGGTGTTCACACCTCAGCTGCTAGAAGAGGGCCTCACCCTCCCTGATTAAGCTTACCTCGTTATCTCTAGCCTGAATCTTCCCTGCACATTTATATCTGCCTCTGGACATTTCCACTGCTTGCATCCGAAGAAGTGGGTATTCACCCACGAAAGCTTATGCTTCAATACCTCTGTTAGTCTATAAGGTGCCACAGGACCCTTTGTCGCTTCTACAGATCCAGACTAACACGGCTACCCCTCTGATACTTGATAACAAGGGCTGTGTTCTAGCAAGTTCTGAATGAGTTTCAGGTTGCACTCAATCTCCAAACGCAACTCCCACAACCTCAAGATAGGGGGACTTTTTCTGGACTGGAAGGAAAAAAGCGTAGTGACTCCTTTAAGTGGGGTGGAAGGCATCCCCTGATTTCATGGGTTGGGCAGTGAGACTCAGGTAATGGCTCTTGCACACATGGGGAGGGTTATATAAAACCTGTCCATTCAGAGTGTGCCCCCACTCACAATTAGCTGCTTTCACCCTCCCGCCCATGAGATTAGTACAGACCTGTTTGTTTGGGTTTTTTTGTTCTGCTGTGGGCACTGCACTAGTCACCTTTATGGGGACTGGGAAGACATTTTTCCTGACTGCCAGACAGGGTGGGGTGGGTTTTTGTGCTTCTCCCACAGCAGGCTAGGGATCTGGTGAGTAGGTCAGGAGGTACAATTCAAATTGTTTCAATTTAGCAAGTGCCAGGTGTCCATTGTAGGTACTCATTCCATGGGGGAAGAGGTCCCTAATATACCAAAAATTGGAAGTGTACTTAGGGGAAGGCATCCTCTACAGAATCTGGGGAATAGATTGGGACTCCTGAAGTCTGGTAGCGGTTGTAGGCAGCCCCTCAACACTCAGATGAGGAGAGGGTGTTAGGGTCTTAGCCATGGATTGGCACCAACTCTGGAGGGGTGGGAGCTGATGGCCACTCTCCACCAGGTGGAAACAATTAAGGAAGGAGTGTTGATGTGGATTGAATGAATTATTAGTTGACAGTTCCAAGCTGAATTAAATTAATAAAGTTGCAGCTTTAGTTAAACCACGTCACTTGCGTCTTCTCTTTCTTTCCATAAATCGGAGACAATAGAGGAGCTGTCCTATTAGCAATGAAAACGCACATTTTTAGGGGATGAGCCTGCCTTATGATATGCATCCAGCACACCTACTGAAACTAAAAGTGTTTGAGTGCATATCTTGGGCCAGGTTGGGCCCTTCGAGGTCTCACTCCTGCAGCCATTGAAGTGAATAGATTCATAGATTTTAAGGCCAGAAGGAAAAGACAATTGTGATCATCTAGTTACACTTCCTACATGACATAGGCCATAAGACTTTCCTGAATTAATTCCTGCTTCAAGTGCAATAGCTATGGTTGAACTAGAGCATGTCTTTAAAAAAAATCCAGTTGTGATTTTAAAATCTCCAAACGGTGGCGAATCCACCACAAACATTAGAAAATTGTTCCAGTGGTTCATTACTCTCACTTTTACAATCCGATGCCTTTTTACTGGATATGTGTCTGGCATTCCATTTGTTATACTTTTGTCTGCTAGATTGAAGAGCCCTCTCTTTTCAAATTTCTGTTCCCTGTGTAGGTGTGATTACTTCCTCTTTGACAAACTCAAGGATCTCAATCTACAGTGTATCACTCTGAGGCAAGTTTTCCAATCTTTTAATCATTGTTATGGCTCTTCTGAACTCTCTCCAATTTTTCAACACCCTTTTTGAAGGGTAGAGACCAGAACTGGACACAGTATTCCAGTAGTGGTTGCACCTGAGCCAAATACAGAGGGTATGAGGGTGTTGCCATTAACTTTAATGTGAAGGATCAGATATTAAGTTATTTTTGCTGCTGGTATGCCAAAGGGAACAAAGTCTACGCATTTTGCTGCCTCATCATTCTATAGCTTTTTAGTTCTTTTCTGAACTTTCCAGGCCTAAAAGATGGATCAATTTAATAGCAAGAGGAAGTGCAGGATTTTTATATAAATCCATGGTGATTACACCAAAGTAGCTAGTGCACGGAGACAATGTCACCAGGAGACATTCGCACTACAAATCTAGAGTCCACCATCAGCGTTTTTGTACCAGTTCCTGGAGCGATAAGATCCAGATTTATCAAAATATATCACATCTGTCATGCTGCAGAGATGCACAGGGCAAGATTAGCTATGCATCTTAGTGTTTTATACTGCCACTTATCACGTTAGAATCTCAGTGCATAAAATAGCTATTGCCAGCCTATGTCCCTGGTGGACTTCATGGATTCTTTGGCTCTTCTGCCACTCTAGGAAATCAAAAGCTCTGCTTGGGGAAGAGTCTCATTAACAGTGCTTATGAGACTTACTGCAGGTATTCATGATTTTTTTTTGGCATCTATGGGACAAAAATATGCATCAAGAAAAGCAAGCTATAAGACCACTGGAAACAATCAATTATTTCAATTACTTTCCATTAAAATTCAACAGGCAAAGCAATGAATTTTCTATTTACAAGACCTTACACCTACTGACATTAGACTAGATTCGGATTTGTATGCTGATGCTCCAACCAGATTAATGGAAAAGATTGCTCAGATTCTGCCAGTATCTTTAGCTTTGTATAGGAATGGACTCTGTTCATGACATTTCTCACTGTATTATTCCACTGCAGTTAAGACACAGAACAGTTTCTATTTTAACCTGTTTTCAGTTACTCGGAGCTTTCTGAAACTTTTGCCATTGGTGCTAAAATACTCCAAACTTTGTTTTTGTCCTAGGTGAATCTTTATTTTTGTAAAATATGAGCAAAATTGATCTAACAATTTAAGAATAAAAGGAATCAGAAGAATAAATTTTACCTATTACTTATTATATATATTCCTCCAAGAAAACAATGTTGAGAACATTAAAGTTGTAAAGCTAAGAAAAAGCTAGTGTTTTTATCTAAGAAGCTATGTTAAGAGACTATTATGGTTGCGGAGTTAAGTCCTCAAAAGTCTGGAAAAGACAAGTAAAAGTTGCATGTGCAACCTTAACTTTGCCTTTGCAGAATTAAGGTTAGTGTGAGATAAATTACTATTGTTATATGATGTACAGTGCAGAGAATGGAGAAAGATAAATTATCACTCAGAGAAAATACTCTTTGATATTTTGCACATCAAGTATCTGGCATACACAACTTTCCAGATGGATCATCAGCTAATATATGGCACATAGATTAAAAAAGAGGATTTTGTAAAAATCGTTTTCACTGCAACCAAATTCTGCCTCTTTCTCTGACTTGTAAGTCAAAGTAGCAGATGTATATTCTGGGAAGTCTTCCAGAAATATATATAATATATTTAAAATTAGAATACATTTTTGATCTGTTGTAATACCATAAGCAACACTAAACAAATTTTCAAGAAATAAGATAAATTTTAGTGATTTTTAAGTAATAAGCTTGCAAAATCAGAATATAAATTAATGGTTTGAAATAAATTATGCAAAACTCAAACAGCTTCATTTTTAAAAAGTTGCAGGTTGTTAGTTTATTAAGTGGACGATGCATCTGGCATTTCACAGTTCTGAACTGACCATTGCCAGGGGCACCATTAGTAATCAAAGAAAGTAAAAATAAAAAGAAAGAAACAAACAACCCCCACCCCCCCTGCAAACCACAGCTTGACTCAGTCAGGTTCCATATTTATTTAATTTCTTTTGCTGGTGCATATATTTTGGTCTTCCTCAGAGCAAAATTTGGCATGGTGAAACAGATTCAGCAAAGAGATGCACACATCTCAATCATTTATTTGGCCTTGTCTATATGGGATGTTACTTCAGAGTAACTGTAGTTTGTTTGCCTTAATGTGCCTTGTGTACACACACAACCTATTTTTAAACCAAACATCTTAGATCACAGTAATACTCCTTGGAACTGGAGTAACTCCATTTTGCAATGAGTTTGTTCACTTTGTTTTGTGTTGACCCACTCCAACTAGTACCCCTCACTGTATTGCTTCACACCTGAATCAAAGGGCATACCACAATGCACTAGCAATAACAATCTCTCTCAGTTTCTCCACATGTAGAATTAAACATGGGTACAACAATGTACGTATGATTTAGGCATTTCCCACAGATGGAGCAGTGCACTTCTGGGATCGTCTCAGAGCACATCTAGCCAACACAATGCTTTATTGTCTGTTCAATCTGCTGATCAAAGCATGGCCACCGGATAAAGCTCTTGGACATTGTTTTCATTCCTATTATGTCTAGATAATCCTCAAGCAGTTGGTTTCACACTTGTGTAACATTTTGTATACAACTACTGTCATTCATCACAGGAAACAATACAGGTAGGTAGTTAACTCATGGCTCTGAAGAAGGAGGCCACCACCTGTCTGTATTCAGAGGTCCACCCAGACATTACTAGTTCATAAGTGCTAGCAAAGTCAGGATTCTTTCATGTTCTTTCATGTTCTTTCTTTTTTAATCATTGGCCTGGGTACAGCTAAAAAATCCAGTTGTGATATATAAAAATATTTGACTGGGTCTATTTATTACCCACTGTTCGCATGGAAAAATCCATCAGCATTAATGTTAAGGGCAGTTACACCTTTGTATCTGCGAATAAGCATGGAAATTAGTCAATTAAAAATGTAAAACATGGACCATGGAGTAAAGGATGAAATGTCTTCAAACCCTAAACTAAGACAAAGGCATCTGTCTATCCATGAATAATTCTCTTCTGAAGATGACAAAAATCATGAGGTAAATGTAACTGGCTTCTCTATGCTGTCACTGAGTATGTGAAAAATACCAACACTTAGGCTATGTCTTCACTAGCAACGTTAAAGCGCTGCCGCGGCAGCTCTTTAACGTGGCTGTGTAGTCGCGGCACAGGGCTGGAAGAGAGCTCTCCCAGCGCTGTAAAAAAACCTGCCCCCACGAGGGGAGTAGCTACCAGCGCTGGTGCACTGTCTACACTGCCACTTTACAGCACTGAAACTTGCAGTGCTCAAGTGTGTGTTTTTTCATACCCCGAGAGAGAAAGTTGCAGCGCTGTAAAGTGGCAGTGTAGACAAGGCCTTAGACTATAGGTCAGACTAATTCTACAGATGGGTTGGTCACAGTGCTTCAGAACTATTTCAAGTGTCAACTGTTGTCAAGCTTCTACAAAGCCATCTCATAACCTGGAGCTTTGTGACCTAACATTTTCTCTATACTTGTGTGTAGCCTTCTTTTGTCAATCTTGTATACACAGAAAGTAATGTCATCCTTGAAAAATTAATGTCTCCAAGTTTGCTTGAAGACCAAATTATTGGAAGCATTTAAAAAATCTCTAAATTAATCAAATGATCTGCATCTCCTTTTCCAGTGATCATCATATTGTCTGTGCTGTCTTCTGTAATAATTGGTTGATAATCTACTGCCAAATACAAGGTGTGGATGCCAAACAAGTCTGTTGTACCTATACAAGCCCATCTTGGTGTTAAGGGTTTAATATTATCTCCCTGCCAAAACATCAGCCATGTTTTCCAGGCACAGGTGGGTAGAGACTGATTCAGAATACCAGCTTGAACATAATGTTAGAGTCCCCACAATTTTTTGCTTCCTTAATCTGTTTTCTACAGAAAATGGGACAGATTCTGATCTGATTAACTGAGTGACTCTCTATTTACATCACTGTAACTGAGATCAGAGTCAGGGTCAGTGAATTTAGCTCATTCACATTTGAATTAGTGAACCCCGTTCTGTTTTCACCGATAGAGGTTTTACAGCATTGTACTTCCATGGGCTTCAGTGGACTTACTCTTAATATACACCAGTATAAATGAAATCAAAATCAGACCTCTTGTGTCCAATAATCTTCGTACCTGTAATTTAGTCTTGCTAGTGGGCCACAAGCAAACATGTGCGTGTTGGTCCTTTAAAATGTGGGTGACCATGCAGTACCAGTTGGATCTTAAAATCTGTAAAAGTTTCCACATTATCTTGAAAAATATATTCATATCTTTTCAGCAGCTGTTGTATTTTTGCATTTGAACCACCCACTGGGGGATACAATTGGCAGGGTATCAATGTCTAGCCACTTCAGCCTCATCTTCCTTCCAAACAAGGCAGGTCTTTTACACTTCACAATGAAGAGCTTATAAGGATGTCTGTCATATTTCACATATGCATATAACAGGAGTGGGTGGGTGAGATTCTGTGGCCTGCATTGTGCAGGAGGTCAGACTAGATGATCATAATGGTCCCTTCTGACCTTAAAATCTATGAGTCTATGAATCTTTGGGAGTAATTTTTTCTTGTAAATACATTTTTAAATGGCATCAATATATGCTCTAGTTTGACATTTTGGAACAGTTCTCTGTAATCCCATAGTGATGTTACAGATACATCTGAATCCATGCCCATTTTGAAGGGTGAGCCTTAAGTCGTAGTACTATGATTGCTTCATGGGATACAGGGATAATTTTCCTTTTCCTTTTATGCCCTAATTTTACTCTTCCATGGAGAAAACAAAATCCAGGCCAGGGGTGTGTTTGAAGAGCTATTGCCAGGAGGCACTGAAGGATTCGTGCTGGGTATACAGGAAGGAGGAATTTATTTAGTGCTTGGGGAAGTCAGGAACAAAAACCATACTTTTTCTATTTCTTCTTTAATAATATGTATCAAGCTGGATGGCTGAAGGGAAAGGGCAAGGCAGTGGAAATTGTTATAGCAACTGGAGCTGGTTTTGAATTTTTTTTTATTAAAAAGGGGCACATTTTTTACTCCAATTGACATTTAAAATGTGTCCTTTTTTGTCACTCTATTGTGAGCACGGAAGTGTGCTGCACTTTGAAGTTTGGTTTGGAATCATTCCCATCCACAATTATGCTAATTTATCTAAGTGCTCTCATTTATTACTTCATTATAAATTTACCACCGCATGAAACCTGGATATTTTTATTAACATAACAGCTAACTCAGTCACTGTAGAGGTGGCATACAATGCACAGAATCTCAGCATTGGCGATTGCACAGTTTTAGGGGCAAACTGCCATATAGCCATTACTATTATTTACCTGAATACACATATTCATATACATTTATTCCACATACATGGTGCAGCAATGTGATTGTTCCAGTAGGAAGGGCTGGGAGTAAGCCCATTAAGAGCTGGAAGGACCCTGACTAGACCAGAAGAGGAGGGCCTGTGCTCAATTTAAAGCTGGGGGGAGGTTTGTTTACTTTTGACCTTTAAATTAATAATCCAAACCCTAAAGAGGCTTGAAATGCTACAATTGAATTGTAGGGCAGAGGGGTGAGTGAATAGTAGAGCTGTTTAGGACACTTTACAGATGTATTTTAGCACTGTTTTATATGGTTTAATATTTTTGATTTGTAATACCTTCAAAATGGGCGTGGATCCAGGTTCAGCTGCACCTGTAATATCAATATGGGATTACAGAGAACTGTTCCAAAATGTCAAACTAAAGCAGATATTGGTGCTATTTTGAAAACTTATTTACAAGAGAAAATGACCCCACAAGGTATGTTACTCGCATATGTGAAATAATGACAGACATACTTATAAGCTAGGACTCTTCATTGTGAAATATAAAAGACTCACCTTCTTTGAGGCTGACTGTGGAAAAAGGCTGAAATGACTTGACTTTATAATGTCATAATGTAATTATGGTTGTTACTGGATTTGTAAAAGCCTCTTTTTGAGTTTGAGGAAACTGAGGTGAGGGGCTGCCTTGAGGTCATGAGAGGGGTGCCTGGGATAAGGCCTTTTCCCCGTGACAAGGTACCATCATTCTTTGTCCTAGGAATGTTCTTGGTAATCAAGCTGTATTTCATACTATGATATGATTTTCAGTTTTTAATGCCACAGTTGTTATGTGCCCTGTCCTGATTGTCCCAGCTTGGTCAATTAAGACACTATCTTGCTGTTGTCTAACAATATTTGGATGATACGCAGTTGGCTTAGGGCTCTCCAGATCACAGGGACATATAGCTTATTCATGGTGAGTAGAACCTCTGACAAATCACACAATCCACTTTTACTTTGCTGAACAAAGAAGCATTCAGCTTCATTTATAGGATTTATAGGATTCTCAAGCCACAGTTGCTCTGGCCCTGACCCCTAGAGTCTGCTCTAACTTACAACAGATGGCTAAGGTCCTTGAGGGACCATACTGTAATTGAGAGCTGTTGGAGCACACACATGCCCTGAAACCACCCCTCCCCCCAACATATTCCTTTTGCCAATGGTGGGCACGAGACAGTTAGCATAGGTGCTGGATATGCTAGCACTTCACCACCTCCCCCACAACAGATAAATCTGGTCCATAGTTTGTAAAGCCCTTTGGAATCATTGAAGATGAATGCTACTGTGCAAATGCCTGATTTTATTATTACTTATTC
Source organism: Macrochelys suwanniensis (assembly GCA_033296515.1). Classification (NCBI taxonomy): domain Eukaryota; kingdom Metazoa; phylum Chordata; order Testudines; family Chelydridae; genus Macrochelys; species Macrochelys suwanniensis. Next base: position 85,430,365 of record CM065779.1, read on the forward strand.
ATTTATTTTATGAATTTTGCCTCAAGGAAAGTCAAAACGCACGTTCAAGAGTAATGACTCAAAGCATAAATAATACCTATCATATGAAACTAACTTTTTACTTTTTTTCTGCCTTCCGGTGCTTCTACTACAGCAACACTTGAAAGAGATTTTGAAAACAAGTGTTATAATTAATAATAATGCATTGGTATTTGCATAATTAAATTTCAGAATGGTGTACTTCTCAAAAGCTCTAAGAAAGTAGTAAATAATTTGCAATGCTTCCTACTAGAGGGAGAAAGATTGTCTTTGCCAAAAATGAAAGAGCAACTGGTTAGAGGAGCAGGCTGGAGACACTTATTTATTGCTTGTGAAAGCAAAAGGACTCTAGAAGGATTATATTATGTGCATGTTATTTATCTTACAGTACTCTAAAACTTCATTACATTCATGTGCAAAGGACATTCTCAGGTATGGAAAATATATGGGGATCTGAAAATGTATTTTCCTATGGTGTTAAGGTTTCCCTTCCTCTCCCCAAAATAAATGTTCTGGTCAGGGGTGAAAGTAACTTAACTGACTTATCGGTATGCAGGGTGACCAGAGTCGTGGGCAAGGTATGTGTGTGGGGGTGTGTGGCTCTGAGCCACCAGAAGGGGCATGGCCTCTGGTTGAAGGGGCGGGGCTGGGGCCAGACTCCACCAGCCATCCCTTCAGCGTTGCCTGTCCCGTGCTGCCCGGGCTCTGGCAGTGATTTAAAGGGCCCAGGGGTCCAGCTGCTGGTGCAGTAGCGGTAGCGGCTGCCAGGAGACCCGGGCCCTTTTAAATTGCTGGGCCCCAGGGCAGCTGTCCCTTTTGTCCCTCCCCCCGATCAGCAGATTTCCTACTGGTACACCGTACTGGACCAGACAGGCTTACTTTCACCTCTGGTTCATAGGTTGCATACACTCTGAAAATCGATTCTATGATGTCTTTTGTTCTGCCTCCAGACAGACTGAAACAATGTAGAATGAGGAGTACCTGTGGCACACGAGTACTCCTCGTTCTTTTTGCGGATACAGACTAACACGGCTGCTACTTTGAAACCTCAAAGAATTTAGTTCCCAAAGTATAAACTTGTCTCATGTATCCTTCAGGAATATTGATTTCAAGGCTTAACTTAAGTTTTGAACATTTTAATGACTCAGGGTCTGAACTTCAGCTGGTGTAAATTAGCCTAGCCTACCCTAGCTGCATTGACTTCAGTATTGATTTGCAACAGGTGAGGATTTGGCCTTCCATTTTTAAAACACTATGTCTAAAGGAGATGCACATACCTCAGTCAAATGAAATTTACTTATAACAGATTTGGGGCCTAAACGAATCCACCTTATTCACAGGAATAATCCCATTCATTTACTTTTGGGCCCCTAGTGCATGTGGGGATGAGGGAAAAGCCCCAATTTAATAAAAAAAGTATAGATTAGAATAATATAGTAGAATCATGCATTATAAGTCTATCATAGGGCGAAATTCTGCTCTCTCATCTATGCCCAATTCTCACTGACTAGCATAACAGCTGTACACACCTATCTGAGGGCATAATTTGGCCTTAATGTATCTTGTTTTGTTAACTTGTACTGAATTGTTATTATGGATGTAAAATGAATTAAAACATATCTGTAGATTTCGGGCCATATCCTCCTCTGGTATCAATTGTCATAACTCCATTTAAGTCAATGGAAGCACCCTGATTTACACTAGCTAAGGATTTGGTCCTTAATTATATTTTAGGATATCCAGTATTAATTCATCTGTACATATAGGAAAATTCTCTTCCAGTGCACATGTCACATGTTTTATAGATACAAGATGAGTGAGTTAATATCTTGTATTAAACCAACTTCTGTAGGTGAGAGAGACAAGCTTACACAGAACTCTTCTTCAATGACCTGTATTCACAGTCTATATTCAAAGAACTCCAGAAAAGCAATATTCATTTCTTCCTCTGTTGGGACTAATTATAATCTGCCCAGGGGTGAAAGTAACTTAAAGGACTTACTGGTACTCCGAAGTTCTGCGGAGGGGGCAGGGCCTCAACCGGAAGAGGCATGGCCTCTACTGGAAGAGGCAGGGCCTTTAAATCTCCAGGACCTTTAAATCAGGATTTAAAGGGCCCGGGGCTCTGGCTGAGGTAGCAACAGCTGGAAGCCCCGGGCCCTTTAAATCACCCCCAGAGAACATAAGAACATAAGAAAGGCCGTACTGGGTCAGACCAAAGGTCCATCCAGCCCAGTATCCTGTCCACCGACAGTGGCCAATGCCAGGTGACCCGGAGTGAGTGGACCCAACAGGTAATGATCAAGTGATCTCTCTCCTGCCATCCATCACCCCCCTCTGACAAACAGAGGCTAAGGACACCATTTCTTACCCATTCTGGCTAATAGCCATTAATGGACTTAACCTCCATGAATTTATCCAGTTCTCTTTTAAACCCTGTTATAGTCCTAGCCTTCACAGCCTCCTCAGGCAAGGAGTTCCACAGGTTGACTGTGCGCTGTGTGAAGAAGAACTTCCTTTTATTTGTTTTAAACCTGCTGCCCACTAATTTCATTGGGTGGCCCCTAGTTCTTTTATTATGAGAACAAGTAAATAACTTTTCCTTATTCACTTCCTCCACACCACTCATAATTTTATATACCTCTATCATATCCCCCCTTAGTCTCCTCTTTTCCAAGCTGAAAAGTCCTAGCCTCTTTAATCTCTCCTCATATGGGACCCGTTCCAGACCCCTAATCATTTTAGTTGCCCTTCTCTGAACCTTTTCTAATGCCAGTATATCCTTTTTGAGATGAGGAGACCACAATTGTATGCAGTATTCAAGATGTGGGTGCACTATGGATTTGTATAAGGGCAGTAAGATATTCTCCGTCTTATTCTCTATCTCTTTTTTAATGATTCCTAACATCCCGTTTGCCTTTTTTGACTGCCGCTGCACACTGCATGGACATCTTCAGAGAACTATCCACGATGACTCCAAGATCTTTTTCCTGATTAGTTGTAGCTAAATTAGCCCCCATCATATTGTATGTATAGTTGGGGTTATTTTTTCCAATGTGCATTACTTTACATTTATCCACATTAAATTTCATTTGCCATTTTATTGCCCAATCATTTAGTTTTGTGAGATCTTTTTGTAGTTCTTCACAGTCTGCTTTGGTCTTAACTATCTTGAGCAGCTTAGTATCATCTGCAAACTTTGCCACCTCACTGTTTACCCCTTCTTCCAAATCATTTATGAATACGTTGAATAGGATTGGTCCTAGGACTGACCCTTGGGGAACACCACTAGTTACCCCTCTCCATTGTGAAAATTTACCATTTATTCCTACCCTTTGTTCCCTGTTTTTTAACCAGTTCTCAATCCATGAGGTGGCTAGAAGCCCTAGGGTTCGTGGGCGATTTAAAGGGCCCGGGGCTCCAGCTGCTGCTACCACAGTGGAGCCCCGGGCCCTTTAAATCACTGCCGGAGCCCCCAGGGCTCTGGCCTTCACTGCTACCCCGGGGCCCCAGGCTCGGGTGGCGATTTAAAGGGCTCGGGGTTCCCACTGCCGCTACCATCCGGGGCCCTTTAAATCGTCACCCAAGCCCTGCTGCCAGAGCCTTGGGGTAGCAGTGGCAGCCAGGGCTCCGGCGGTGATTTAAAGGGCCAGGGGCTCCCGGCTGCCTCTACCTCAGTGAAGCCCCCGGCCCTTAAAATTGCCGATGGAGCCCAGAGGGTCCTGGCTGCTGCTCCAGCAGCAGGGCTTGGGCGGCGATTTAAAGGGCCCGGGGCTCTGGCTGCAGCTACCACCCCGGGCCCTTTAAATCATCCCCGGAGCCCTGGGGTAGTGGCAGGGGGCCTACGGCGACGATTTAAAGGGCCCAGGGCAGTAGCGCCGGTAGAAGCCCCAGGCCCTTTAAATTGCCACCTGGGGAAGCCAGTCTTCCCCCGTACGGCGCACTTGCACCTCTGCATCTGCCACAGCAAAGGTAGTTAGTGTGGATACCTTCTTTTTCACTTCCGAAGAATATAGATTGCAAGACCAGAAGGGATCATTGTGATTTTTCAGTTTGACTACTCATATAACACAGGCCATAGAAGTTTTCCAAAATAATTCCTAGAGAATCTCTTTTAGAAAAGCATTCAATCTTGATTTAAAAATTGTCTGTGATGGAGAATACACCCTGACCATTTCAGGTTGTTCCAGTGGTTAATTACTCTCCATGATCAAAATATATGCCTTATTTCCAGTCTGAATTTTTTATGCTTCAACTTCCAGCCATTGGATCATGTTATATCTTTCTCTGCTAGATTGAAGAATCTACTATTAATATTTGTTCCCTATGTAGGTACTTATAGACTGTATAATCTTTTCTTTGTTAAGCTAAATAGATAGACTCAAGGAGTTCAATCACCATAGGGCATGTTTTCTAATCCTTTAATCATTCCGATGGTTCTTGTCTGAACTTGCTCTTATTTATCAACACCCTTCTTGAATAGTGGAATCCTGAACAGGACACAGTATCCCAGTAGTCGTTACCAGTGCCAAATACAGAGGTAAACTAACCTCTCTACATCTACTCAAGATTTATCTGTTTATGCATCCTAGTATTGTATTTACCCTTTTGAGCACATAATTACACTCGGAGCCCATGTTCAGCTGATAATTCACCACAGCCCCCAAATCTTTTTCAGAATCACTGCTTCCCAGGACAAGTATGTATGGCCTACACTCTTCATTCCTAGATGGATACATTTATGTTTAGCTGTATTAAAATGCATATTTGCTTTTGCCCAGTTTACTAGGCAATCCAGATTATGCTGAATCAGTAACCTGTCCTCTTCGTTATTTATCACTCCTTATATTTTTGTGTCTTTATCAGTAATGATTTTGTTTTCTTCCAGGTCATTAATAAAAATATTAAATAGTGTAGGGCCATGGACCAATCCCTGTGGGACCCATCTAGAAACACATCCGCTCAATGATGATTCCCTGTTTAAAGTTACATTTTGAGACCTACTAGTTGGCCAACTTTAATCCATTAATGTGTGCCATATTAATTGTATAGGTTTTTTTGGTTTTTAATCAAAATGTCATGCGGTACCAAGACAAATACATTAGTATTGATAAAATAAACTTAGATTTTTCTATTACCTTTATCAGTCAAACTTGTACTCTCATCAAAAAGTATAGCAAGTTAGTTAGACAGGATCTATTTTCCATAAACCCAGAAGCTTTGCTGTCATTGTGGATCAGTGTAGGAGCACAGAGCTAATGAAAATGTGTGCCTATCAAGTTTTTACAAAACACGTTGTTGCAGCTCTTACCACTAAACACACTACCTCTTATTCGTCAACTTTTAAATGTTATCATTTTTCAGAACATCAGTTTCCTGTTCTATTCATGTTGTTAGACATGTCCCATTTAGCTAAGTATTTATGCAGAATCATGTACTGTATTCCAACAATGGTATTCAATTAAACATCCATCTCACTGAAGAGGTCTGCCAGTTTTCAGTAGCATGTGGCAATATTCATGCTTGTATTTAAAAGAAGTACTATTTTCTAAAACAGTATTTCAATTACAGTCAAGGAATGTCAGTAAGGAAAATAAACGTTATAAGATTGGCATAAATGCAAAATCATAACCCAGGCTTCCCAAAAAATCTATTAAAATACATTCGAGACAAAAAAGGGGGAAAGGTAGCAATTGAAAGACAAGATCAAAATGTAATTACATTTTGACATAGAAAATAATAGAAAACCTGAATTCAGGCTACCATTCTGTACCATCTACCATTTTTAGTTAACAAAAGAATTAACTAAAATTTTTCTATCAAAACATACATCACCATCTTTGTAAAGGAAGCTCTTGGGCAAATTTTGTTAATGGGACAACTTTGTCAATGTTATAGCAAATAAAGTGTCTTAACAATTATTTTATAAATTTTATCTGTACCAAAAACAACCCAGAAGCTTGAAAGCCTAACAAGAAGTCAACATTTTCATCTGTAATTTTGCGAAATTCTGTTACCGGGAAAAACAAAGATCTCTTTATGTAAAGTTGTATTATACCCTTCTGACATACTGAAGATGTAATGTGCTTTCCAGTTCCATGATGCCAGAGTCATTATATCCATTCTAGCTAGAAGAGAGTAAGCCAACTGTGATCATACTGGGGAAGACTTGAGAGGTGTTGTGATTGTGTGTTTACTCCTCACTGGCTGTTAAAGGGTCATATTGAGAAGGGGCTAATTGACTGACAGGCCATAACTGAGAAGAATCAGGTTGATAAGCAATTCCCTGATTGAGGGAGGGAGCCCAGCTGGGCAGGAATGAGCAGGGCTGGATTTATAAAGCAGGAAATTTGAAGCAGAAGGGGTTTCTGGGACAGTCTGCAGTCACTCCCTGGGAGAAGGGAGGAGTGTTTGGATGCTGCAGAGACAAGTAGCCTACAGTTACTCTCTGGGAGGGGGGAGTTGGGTGGCTGGCAAACCCAGTTGGGGATGCCAGAGGGTAAGGAAAGGACTCATGAAAAGACAGTAAGGTCTAGAAGGAACAGACCCTGGTTGCTGACTAGAGGTCCCTGAGCCATAACTGGGAGTAGAGGGTGGGCCTGGGTTCCCCTGCTGGCAACTGTGGACATGGCACTACAGGGTAGTGAGTGGGAAGACTGCCTAAGACTGAGGAAGTGGCAATAGGCAGTGAATGGGAAGACTGCTTAAGATTGCTAAAGAAATCCTCTGGTACTCCAGAAGGGGAAAACACATATAGTGATCTGACCAGAGGACTGAGTCACAAAGAGGCAGCAGCAGGTCGTGGAGCAAGAGAAGGGCTGTAGACAGAGAGAGGTAGAGAAACAGTGTATAATTGCAGGAAGGGGTGTTGACCTTATGAAACTAATTCCCAGAATGGCCAGGAGGAGGTGCCATCTGGTGGTGAGTAGAGCACCCCATCACAATTGGTGGAGAACACAGACATGACTGCTACCCCTGATAAAAAGGGCTCTGTGACAGACTGTGCAGGACGAGTATCAAAAGGTGAGGGGTTAGAAAGATTTAAACCTTGATGAAGAGGCTGAGCCAGAGAAGGACCCCTTAGGGAAACTGAAAATGGAGGGGCAGATGATGCAATATTTTTCTACTGAGGGAAGTTATCCCCCATCAGGGTGGATGCCAGAGTTGCCCCTGCTACAGAGGGGAGCTGAGAAGCAACAGAAGTAGGTCCATGCTTTGGGGGGACAGATGTTGGAGAATCAGCAGAGACTTTCGGAAGCCCACATTTACCTACAGGACTATTTGGTGAGGGTAGCTGATCAACAGCAACGTTTTTATAGAATCCTATAAGAGGGAAGTAGGGGACGTCAAAAGGGCCAGGAATGGGAAAGGCACTTCAGGATTAGGAGGTCAGATGCCCAACCCAGCAGGTATTATGTCTGTGGGTGCAGGGGATACCCACAGAGACAGAGACAAAGAGTCTTACCAGGAAGGACTAAGGCAAGGCCATGGAGAGCCCAACAAATAAACAATTGAGTGGGAGGAAAGCCTGCTTTCAGTGTGTGTGGGGGAAAGGTCATATAAAGTGGCATTGCCCACAGAGAGAAAAGACAGGCAGCAAAGGGGCAAGAGTCTGAGGAGAGAGAAGGCAGAGGAACCAGAAGCCTATAAGAAGCTCAAAATTTTCTCTACCGTATCTAAGAGGCAGGTAAAAGTAAAAAGTGAGGTGAAAATTGGGGGGAGGAGGGATCCTTTTCTGATATGGAGGATTTTCAGGCTGTAAGGTAAGAAAATCTAAAATGGAAGCCAAGTTATATGAAGGAACCGTCTCTTACGCTTTTATGGTGAGTCAAGAATTCATAGGGACAAATGAGGTCTTTGGACACTTCGAGGGGAAGATTCTATACAATAAATGAAATCTGCATGAACTGAAAATTTCTGCTGGAAGTGAAGCATACAGTAAGGTTTGTATTATCTGGAGAGGGTAAATGTAATTAAAATGAATGTGCTTTTTAGGTTACTATTAATGTTTCAAAACTGACTCCTATTTGTTGGTCAATATCTGTCCTGTATAAATGCTAAATTTCTCTCTCTCTCTCTCTCTTTTTTTATTTTTTTTATTTTTTTTACAATAATCACTTTCAAAAATTAAATATAAAACCTTGCAACTGGAAAAAAGGTGGAGGGTAAGGTGGGGAAGGGATGGCGGTTTCATTCTTCACTACATTTTTTCCCATTTGTTAAAGGCCTAGAAATGTCTGGCTGGCAGTAGATAGATTTTTACCCTATTACCCATCTAATTTATCTGTCTAAGTCAGTGGTTCCCAAACTGCTGTATATAGTCCACGAAGCAATTGCTGGTGGCCTGTGGAGAGTTGGCTCATTAAATGATGCTGGCTGTCCTCTCTGTTTTCAGTTGAAGTACATTCAGAGGCAACAGAAACAACGTTAGATATTTCCCTTATACTACTTTTCCATTAAAGCAATTGCAGTAGTTGTTTCACATATGTTGTGTGAATGGAAAGGAAGGTGGCTCACAAGTTATTTTGCCCTTTAATGGGAAAGCATGATAAACTCCAATCTAAATGTTAACACTGTTGCCCCAGAACTTGATATTACTGCAATCAGCCATTTTGTGCGTTCAGCACTGCTAGCTAAAAGACAAATATGACATAGCTAGAAATAATCATTAGGGCTCTGAGTGGCAAGTCCAAATAGCTGTATAATTGCAGTTTTGCTAATCAATATATATATATTGAAATTTAGCATTTATATATATATATTTAAACTTTTTTTATTGTGTTTAAACAGTTTAAACAGCCAACCTTGGTTTTAAGTGCCCCTGACATGCAAGTTTTATTATTGTTACAACTAAAAATGCTTTAATAAAAATAAATAATTTGCTAAAATTGGTAACCCAACTAGGGGTTACTATAGTAACTCACTAAAAGTCACTATAAGATATGTGCTTTGTTTAAATTAGCTATTAATATTAAGCAAAAAAATACACTTTGGAGCAACCCAAGGAAGCTTTTCTTTGGGCAAGGAGCTGACACCTAAACTCCGCATCAGTTGGACAGAAGGAGGGTCCCCAGAAGCCTGGCTGGTGATTATTCAAAACCATCTCAGACTTTGGGTAAGTATGTATAAAATACTCTAAACCTATTGCATATATATATGTGTGTGCTTAAAACCAGATAACAAAGTAGTTTTAATACATGCACTCTGGTTTGTATCAATCACTTATCTGATGGAGAAGCTGTGTCCCCATTGATTTGTTCCTGACACTGCCTTAAAAAAAAAAGCACAATTAAGTTACCACTGCTTTGGGTTCAAAAGACAATACCATTTCCATCAGCAGGGTATCTGAGTGTCTCACAGTGGTATCAGAGTACTTGATGGAAGGTGGAAGCATATTTTCTATTCAGGGATATGAATCAAACTGTTCCCTTTCTGGGTACACCCAACTGTAAAGTGTTGCAGAAGGAAATGACCACCAATGGCAATAAAGCTGGAACTGCTGTCTCCCCTCTCCCCTTCCCTCCTTCATCCCCTGTCTCATACCCACAGCTTTTGAACTAGTTAGCTCATTTGCAGAAAAGTGGGCAGAGTGGGACATAGCTTTACTTTACATACAGTAAGTTTTAACTATCCTGTGTTGACTATTGATTCTTATCTACTTTGGTCTTCACCTTAGGAAACTGAGTATTGTGAAGTATGGGATCGAGATCCCCCAAGAGCCTAGTTCTTGTGATGTTCCCATGCTCCTGGGCTACTGATCTACCCCAGTCTAAATACCATGAAAACACCATTTAAGGGGGAGATTTTCATAGGGATAAGATCCACAACTCTGATTCACTTTCAGTGGGAGTTGGGTACCTACCTCGACTCTGTGATTTTGCAAAAACTCCCCCTATATGAATATCAAGTATAATGAAAACAGTACAAAAAAGTTTTTTTCTTAAATGAGAAAGTACTCGCTACTGTAACTTTAAAGCCAAACCACTAAGAAATTACGATGTGACAGTCTAGGAAATTACTTCTGCTGTGTGAGGCACCCTCTTTATTCTGTAACACTGTAAGGTTAGGGAAGTTCAGCCAGCCAAGCCATTCAATTGACTGATCAACTCTGAGTGCTTTAAAATAATGCCAACAGCCCTCTTTGCAGGGAAGGGTAGAAGAAGAGTAAAATAATTAGTGCAGGAGATGCGAATCTTATCTGTAGTTCAGTTTTCTACCTGCTCAGAAATGAAGTGAATATAAGTTTCAGCATTTTACTCAAACAAGCTCAACTTTTAACACTATGGAGGTATAAGTTTGTATCAGATACTAACTATTCAGGCTATGTTATTGCTAGTTCTGCATTGTTTTACAGGAGGGCAGACCACTCGTTGCCACTGAACAATTGACAAGATAGGGAACTAATTTTACAATCCCACTTAATTAAGACGAGCAGAATTTAGCACACAGTTTATTCATCTTTCCAGAACCTCATATTCAGCTTGAATAATTAGAAACTACCTATTATATGTGGTCATGTTTCATACCCATGGTAGAGGGAAAGAATGTATTGATAGATACCCTGGCATATTACACATAATGCCCTAGTACTGGGGCACTTTCCAATATATTTAAATATGCATATAAATTATATTGACAAGTATCGGTATTTTTTTCCATTAAAATATCAATAACCATTCACACATGGTGCTCAGGCTTTATTGTTTCTTTTCCCAAAAGCACCATAACTAGTATGTAAAGAGCTGCTTCACTGTCATATAAAAGACATGAAAAGTCTGCCAGAATGAATCCATCCACTGAGTAAATTCCACAAGCAGGACCCCATTGCTGAAAATGAGATTTAGTTTCTTAACAAAGGCAACCAAAACACTCACTGCAAGGACAGATTCACAATGCAGCTGATGCAGCCTCATATCCTAGTTTGTCTTGCCTCTTTATATAAAAATCAACCACGTATTTACATTTGTCACCTCACCTTTACCTCCAAGTCACGGTGAAACAGGAAAATCGATTTATACAAAGAAATACCCTGAATGTTCAGAGGCCTGATTGCATGTGAAGCTGCTTCAATGATGTACTTTCAAGCACTTAAAATTTGCTGGGGTGCCTCTCTTGTCAGCTACTGAGATAAAATCCTCTAGGATCTACTGGATAAAGAAGGATATTGAACTGAATTATAAATTGTTTGCAAGGAATTGATGATAGGCTGAATAACTTTTTTTTTTCACTTGAGGCCGCCTCCAAGATTTTTACATGCAGCTCTCAAAGGCTATAAAATAAAAATGTTTTATGTGGTATATAAACTTTATCTTACATATGGGAACACTTTGAGGGCCATTTCATTAAATGCTAGTGTAAGAATTGTTTACGGTGGCTCAATTATCTCACCATTGGTAGGCCAAACTAATCCTTGTAAATCCCAAATTGAGCAGCACTGTTCTATATTAACCTTATATGAGAATTCTAAAATTCTTAAGAAGAATGTTGGCTTTGCATCCCTTTTGCCCCTTATACCTTTACCCAGACATTCATTATAGCCAAGCTGATTAATACAAAGTTTTTGGTATTTATAAACATGTGGGAGCTCACCTGAGAAGGTACCAAGCAGCACCTTCTCCCTCCTGCTGAAGTCAATCGAAGTTCAGGACACTCAACACTTCTCAAAGATAACTCAGCACGTTACAGGATTGGGCCCAGTGATGAAACATGGCACTTCTCCTGTGATCACACACAAGAGTTGTTTTCAATTTCCCGAACATCATAATGTGTATTTGTATTGGCCATTGTAGTTCCAGTAGAAAAGGTAAGTTTAGTAATTGATAAATTGATCTTGACTTGGAAAAAAAGCGAAATTGTATTCTCTGGTGTCAAACCACAAAATGTGTGTAAAGAATATGGCTTTGAATAAATACCACCTACTGGTGAGAATTTGCCCTGGTTCCTACTTTCAATTAAAGTATTTTTGTTCTAAAGATTTCCCTTTTAACAGAGTGTTTGTGGTGGTAATAATAATAAAAGAGCTACAGATATTAAAGGGTTTAGCCTTAGAAAGCTTATTTGCCCAGATATGACTGTGCATTCGGCTAGTCCCATTGTGATGTGTGATAGCAATAAAAGGGCAAAATTCTTGACATTACAGCGTGAAGCATGTAAGGAATATGCTAATTTATTATATGTCAAATGAAAGTATCTTTTAAATAAAAATGTGATCAACATAGTGTACTAAATGCACTGAAACGGTGGTAAACATTAAAGTACTCTTGCCAAATTTAATAATCAATATTCACATTAATTTCCTAACTCTAAAATACACAAAACAGGGTGAAGAGATGAAACACATTCTCTTAGATAGCAGTATTATTAAACCTCAGAATGTGTGACAAATGCCTATGGGCGGTTGGTTTATGAGAAACCTCGAGGGAAAAATACCTCTGACAATACAGATTAACTGCTTTATGTCACAGAAATTCATAATGTAGTTTGTTGTTTTATTCTCCTTCTCCCCCATCTCACTCCGCAGATAACTGGGAATTCATTTTTTAAGATATGTATCACATGCTTTTTTCTTTACTGTCTCTCATTACCCTTTATAAAAAAATCATCTACCTTATTCTAACATATAAATCCTCATCTACAAGCCATGAGACATTGTAATATGTTAACTGGCAATAAGACTGGGATGTCGTCTTCTGGGTTGACAATGTTTTAAAATATTCTTTGTAGCTAAACAATATTTCAGAAGGAATGATTGTTGGTAAAAGTGTTTATGTTGTGAAATGGTCTTGGGTATGACCACAGGATGGAGTAGGAGAAAACACAATGTTTTGATATACAATACCATTGTAACCTAAGCAAAAGCACTATATATATAATGCCATTCATGACATTCTAGGGAACTTATTCCAGACATTAGAGCTGTAATTGGCAATGCAGAATTTAAACTACCATTAACTCATTGGTAACACTAGTGCTTATTGAAAATTAAGCTGAGTGTTTGTTATCTGTAATGGAGCGAAATTGTTTTACATATAGCAGGTCATTTTAGTAGCTAAAAATATTGAAAAATATCTTGGGGAAACCATTCAGGTCACTTAAACAATAATGAACAAATGCTAGACTCATAAATAAGCTCGGGTGAACAAAAGAGTTTTTCTGTTGTGCTTTTCTGGCGAGTGTTTTCTCCAGGAATATGCTTTTGCAGTAGGCCTAACACTTTAGGTGTTTAATAATTTTGTATAGATGTCTCAAATATCTATGCATCATCCCGGTAGTCTGATGGTCTTACTGAAAATATCATGGCAATAAAATGATGAATGTTTGTGTCTCAGTAGAATGATGACTTAGATTACTTGATTATCACTTAGGAAATGCAGTGTGCAAAAAGCCTAGTAATAAGAAATATTAACTTTATACACATTGAGGGTTTTTTGAAAATATTATCTTCATTTAAAAGGTGATACTTCAGGGTGTAAATATGAGACAATTATTTAGGTATTGTACAAATCCAAATGTAAATATATACTGTGGCAAATTGCCGGCACTACTATGATGGGTTCCGCACTTCCTCTTCTTGTGGGGGGGGTTTCAGGGTGCCATTTCTTGCCCCTGAACTGGGGTAACAGCTATCCTACTAGTATCCCAGGGAAGGGGAGTGGAGAGGGAGGGACCCAGGCCCGCCCTCTACTCCGGGTCCCAGCCCAGGGGCCCTATGATAGCAGGTGAACCACTTGTACCAGTGATTCTTTCCCCTGGGCTACTTCCCTCTCCTGACCTTCAACTTGTGGGGCTTCCTGCCTTCCCTCTGCACAAGCCAGGTGTCCCTTTACCTAGGATCTTGGTCTTCTTAGCCCGCTGCAGCACTTCTCAAAACTCTCCTCCACTTTCCTTCGAACTGCTCTTTGTTCCACCACCAATCCACTCTGCTTCACTCCTCCAAACTGCTCTCTGCTCCACCACCAAACCACTCTGCTCCAGCTCCTCCTCACTCTGCTCCAGCTCCTCCTCTGGCTGATTGAAGCAGGGGGATTTTATCAGGTGACTGGCTTCAGGTGCTCTAATTGGTTTCAGGTGCTTTTAATTAATCTACAGGGAATAAGGCTTCTCCTCATCCTAGATCACTCTCCTGCTGCCTTCTGGCCATGCTGTATCACATATCCTCCCCCCCTGCTCAACACCATGGGGTTGGGCAACTTGGGACGAGAGGCAATGCTTTCGTGACAAGCCATCTGCGTTGCCATGTTGGCTTCCGGCCCTATGCTGTACTCGGAAATGAAAAGGTTGCAGAGATAGGAACCATCTAGTCACTCTTGCATTCTTCTCCTTGTTTCTGTGCATCCACTGGAGCGGGGCATGGTCTGTCACCAGGGTAAATCGCCGCCCCAGTAGGTAGTAACGGAGAGTTTCCATGGCCCATTTTATCGCCAGACATTCCTTTTCCACGACGGTGTACTTTTGTTCCCTGGGGAGGAGCTTCCGGCTGAGGTACAGGATCGGGTGTTCCTCCTCCCCTACCATCTGCGAAAGGACGGCTCCTAGCCCTACCTCCGAGGCATCTGTTTGTAGAACAAATTCTTTCTTGAAGTCTGGGGCTATAAGTACAGGATGGCAGCAAAGGGCTGTCCTTAAATCTGCGAATGCCCCTTCTGCTGCATCAGACCACTTTACTATCTCGGGGCCCCGAGCCTTTATCAGGTCAGTCAATGGCCCTGCTCTTGTGGCAAAATGAGGGATGAATCTTCGATAGTACCCTACTAACCCGAGAAATGCTCTGACCTGCTTTTTACGGATTGGCCGAGGCCAATCTTGTATTGCCTCCACTTTGTTCCATTGGGGTTTTACCAAACCTCTCCCTACTACATACCCAAGGTATCTGGCTTCAGCTAGTCCTATCACGCACTTGAGAGGGTTGGCAGTGAGGCCAGCCTTCCTCAGGGTGTCTAGTACCACTTCTACTTTTACTAGGTGCGTTTCCCAGTCAGGGCTATGGATGACTATATTGTCTAAATAGGCGGCGGCATACTTGGCATGGGGTCACAACAATTTATCCATAAGTCGTTGGAATGTTGCTGGGGCCCCATGGAGTCCGAAAGGGAGGACAGTGTATTGGAACAGGCCATCAGGTGTAGAGAAAGCTGTCTTCTCCTTGGCGTTCTTGGCCAGGGGAATTTGCGAATATCCTTTAGTCAGGTCCAGAGTGGTTAGGTATCGGGCCTTGCCTAACTGATCAACTAGCTCGTCGACACGTGGTATTGGATAGGCATCGAATTGGGATACTTCATTCAACTTCCGGAAGTCATTACAAAACCTCCAGGTGCCGTCAGGCTTGGGTACTAAGATGATAGGACTGGACCACTGGCTGTGAGATTCTTCAATAACCCCAAGTTCCAACATCTTCTTCACTTCTGTCCTAATTTCCTCTCTTTTAGCTTCCGGTATCCGGTATGGTCTTATCGTCACCCTTATTCCGGGCCTGGTGATGATATGATGTTGGACCAGTGTCGTACGGCCCGGCTGTGTACAGAACACATCTTGGTTCCGTTGGATCATATCAATGACCTCTGTTCGTTGTTCTGGGGCTAACTCAGGGGATATCCTCACCTGCCCCTGTCGGTCGTCCGTCTGGGATGGAGCTCTCCGAATGACCAGGCACGTCTCTCGGTCATGCCAGGGCTTCAGCAAGTTTACATGGTAGATCTGCTCTGGTCTTTGGCGGTCTGGTTGTCTGACCTTATAGTCCACTTCCCCAATGGCTTCCACTATCTCATACGGCCCATGCCAGCTGGCTAGGAGTTTGCTTTCTGCTGTCGGCACTAGCACCATCACCCGTTCTCCTGGCCGAAATTTCCGTACTTTCGCCTGGCGGTTGTAATATGTCCGCTGGGTCTCTTGTGCTTTTTCCAAATGTTCCCGTACTATAGGGGTTACTCGAGCTATTCGCTCTCTCATCTGTGTCACGTGCTCAATGACATTCTTTCCTGGGTTGGGTTGTTCTTCCCAATCCTCCTTGGTGATGTCTAATATTCCGCGTGGGTGGCGTCCGTATAGTAGCTCAAAGGGAGAGAAACCGGTGGACTCCTGGGGGACTTCCCGTATTGCAAACATTAGGTATGGTAGAAGGGTATCCCAGTCTTTTCCATCCTGTGCTACCACCTTCCGGATCATACCTTTAAGGGTGCGGTTAAACCGCTCGACCAGGCCGTCTGTTTGAGGATGGTAGACTGAGGTCCTTATGGCATGGATGCGGAGCAGGGTACATAAGTCCTTCATTAATTTCGACATGAAAGGGGTTCCTTGGTCAGTCAGGATCTCCTTAGGGATGCCCACTCTGGCAAAAACCTGGAGTAGTTCTTTTGCTATTGCCTTGGATGTGGGGTTTCTTAAAGGAATGGCTTCTGGATACCGTGTGGCATAGTCAAGGATGACTAGTACGTTTTGGTGACCCCGTGCTGATCTTTCCAGCGGGTCCACAAGGTCCATGGCTATCCTTTCGAACGGGACTTCAATAATAGGCAAAGGTACTAATGGGGCCCGCAAGTGAGGTCGAGGGCTATGCAACTGGCATTCTGGGCAGGAATCACAATAGCGTTGGACCTCCGCACGTATTCCTGGCCAATAAAACCTTCTTAGGACTCTATCCAGTGTTTTTTCTATTCCTAGATGTCCCCCAAATAAATGACTGTGAGCTAGCTCTAGTACTGCCCTTGTGTGTTTCCGTGGGACTAAGAGCTGCTCTACTTCTTCCCCTCGGATCTGCACTATTCGGTACAACAGATCACGTTTGATCACATAATACGGCTCCGGGCCTTTGGTCTTTCCTTCCACCGGTACGCCATTTACTTCCACTACCTCCTCCCTCACATTCGCATATAGCGGGTCATTGGCTTGGTCCTGCCTGAAATTCTCACGGGCGGTACCGATCTGACCTAATTCCAGGGGGCCTATTTCTACTCCGCCCCCCTGGGTTGCCCCTACTTGGACTAGGAACTGCCTCTGAGTCCTCACTGGCCTGAATTGTCTCCTGGCCTCCTGAACGGGTTCGCTTACCAACAAGGGAGGCTTTCTGGTTCTCTGCTAGAATCCTGGTCCCTAGCCTTTTATCTGCCCTCCTTTCCCGCCTAGACTTTCGGGATTTCCCAGGGGATGAGAATAGCTCTGGGGCAAATTCAGCAAAAATTGGGGTGAAGCTATCTGTAGGTGCCTCCATTTCAGCCTGGGGGTTGCTACCCTCCTTTGGCTCTACTGGGGGGAGTAAGTTCTCAAACCCAGGGAAGTCCCTACCAATTAAGACCGGGTAGGGGAGCCTAGGGACCACTGCTGCAGTTACCCTGGTAGTGTTCCCCTGGATCTCAATCCGTACTGGGATTGTGGGGTAGAAATTTACGGTGCCATGAACGCACGTTACCCCTGTGGTTTTGGCCCGGGTTAGTTGGTCTTGACCCACCAACTTCCCCAAGACCAGCGTGACAGCACTACCGGAATCTACTAATACTGTGGTCACAATACCATTCATTTTTACTGACCTTGTATACCCATGTGGGGTCGTTGCGACCCCTACCAGGCCAATTAGGCCACAT
This sequence comes from Macrochelys suwanniensis, assembly GCA_033296515.1. Lineage (NCBI taxonomy): Eukaryota > Metazoa > Chordata > Testudines > Chelydridae > Macrochelys > Macrochelys suwanniensis. The sequence continues at coordinate 85,447,956 of CM065779.1, forward strand.
TGTTCCCCAGGATCCCCCAGATTGCACTGCATAGGCTCTTCCCTGTTGCGGCATTGGGCTGCTATATGCCCCAATTCCCCACACTCGTAACACCGACCCCTTATCCCGGTTGCCGCCCTCTGCCTGGGGCTATTTGGTCGGCCCCCCCAGCCCTCTCTTCCCAAACCCCCAGGTCCCTTCTTGGACTCCGGCCATTCCTCAATGTCTTTCCGCCCAGTTATAGTTCTCCTGTAGTTCTCGGCGGTCCGGGACCTTGGGTTTGGGGCTGGCTTCCTGGATTGCCGTGTTTCACCCCCTGGGGTCTGGAACAGTTCACGGGCTGCTAGCTGTCTTTCCACGAGCGAGACCAACTCATCATAGGTGGAGGGGTCATTCTGGCCAACCCAAGCCCGGAGGCCTGGTGGTAGCCCCCTCATATCAGGAGCTCCATCATCTTCTCAGAGCTGAGGGCCTCAGGGCGCAGCCATTTCCGGGTCAGGTGGATCAGGTCAAACAATTGCGATTTGGGTGTCTTGTCCTCTGTATACTGCCACTCATGGAACCTCTGGGCTCGCAATGCCGTAGTTACTCCGGATCTGGCGAGGATCTCTGCCTTCAACTGAGGGTAGTCTGCTGCAGTCTCTGCGGCCATATCGTAGTATACCTTCTGGGCCTCCCCACACAGGAACGGGGCAAGGATACTGGACCACTGGTCTCGGGGCCAGGCCTCCCGCAGGGCTGCTCTCTCAAAAGCCAGGAGGTATGCCTCCACATCATCCTCCCGTGTCATTTTCTGTAGGCAGTGGCTGGCCTGTATAGTACGGGTCCCATCGCCGTTCTGGCTTCGCTCCATAAGGGCCTTCATCTGGTTCACGAGCTCCTGCGGCAGGGCTCGGTCCTGGGCAGCCTGACTCATCAACAGACGATTAGTCTCTTGCTGTACCCTAGTCGCCTCCTGTTGGGCGGTTGCTTGGACCCGGGTAGCCTCCTGCTGGGCCGCGGTGGCTTGTATTAGGGCCTTGATTACGTCGTCCATCTTAAGGACTGGATTGTTTTGGCTAACCCTGGTTTAAGTCCCCAGTGCGGAGATCCCACCGCTGACACCACGTGTGGCAAATTGCCGGCACTACTATGATGGGTTCCGCACTTTTTCTTCTTGTGGGGGGGGTTTCAGGGTGCCATTTCTTGCCCCTGAACTGGGGTAACAGCTATCCTACTAGTATCCCAGGGAAGGGGAGTGGAGAGGGAGGGACCCAGGCCCGCCCTCTACTCCGGGTCCCAGCCCAGGGGCCCTATGATAGCAGGTGAACCACTTATACCAGTGATTCTTTCCCCTGGGCTACTTCCCTCTCCTGACCTTCAGCTTGTGGGGCTTCCTGCCTTCCTTCTGCACAGGCCAGGTGTCCCTTTACCTAGGATCTTGGTCTTCTTAGCCCGCTGCAGCACTTCTCAAAACTCTCCTCCACTTTCCTTCGAACTGCTCTTTGTTCCACCACCAATCTACTCTGCTTCACTCCTCCAAACTGCTCTCTGCTCCACCACCAAACCACTCTGTTCCAGCTCCTCCTCACCCTGCTCCAGCTCCTCCTCTGGCTGATTGACGCAGGGGGATTTTATCAGGTGACTGGCTTCAGGTGCTCTAATTGGTTTCAGGTGCTTTTAATTAATCTACAGGGAATAAGGCTTCTCCTCATCCTAGATCACTCTCCTTCTGCCTTCTGGCCATGCTGTATCACAATACATTAGATACCTGATCATGAGCCTACAGATATGTACATTTTCTTTAATCCCCTAAGATCCCAAATTTCTCTACAAATTCAGATGAATCACTTTGCTCACCAACTGATGAAATACAAATGTTTAATACAGAATACAGACATACTATGCTATAGTTTAGGACAACAATTGAAAAATACCATAAGCATGGAGAATGTAATTACTGGAATTGGATGATTAATGGAGAAAAATATTTTGACTATTTGAAAAATCTTACAAAATATTCAGTGAATATATTCACAAATTATTCAATCATCTCTAAAAGTTGAGAGAAAAAATATTTTTTAAAAGATCATAACCATTTGTCAAATAAATCCCCCATCTGTAGGTGAGAGGGAATTTATTTTACAAATGGTTACAGGTTTCAGAGTGATACCTGTGTTCGTTGTTTTTGCTGATACAGACTAGAAGTCCTTGTGGCACCTTAGAGACTAACAAATTTATTTGGGCATAAGCTTTCATGGGCTAGAACCCACTTCATCAGATGCATGGAGTGGAAAATACACGACCAGGTATAAATACATGAAAAGGGAGTTGCCTTACCAAGTGTGAGGTCAGTCCAATGAGACAATTCAATTAACAGCAGGATACCAAGGAAGGAAAAATAACTTTTGTAGTGGTAATGAGAGTGGCTCATTTCAAACAGTTGACAAGAAGGTGTGAGTAACCGTAGGGAGAAATTAGGTTTAGGTTTTGTAATGACCCAACAACTCCCAGTCTTTATTCAGGCCTAATTTAATGATGTCCAGTTTGCAAATTAATTCCAGTTCTGCAGTTTCACGTCGGAGTCTGTTTTTGAAGGGTTTTTTTGTTGAATTGCCACTTTTAGGTCTGTTATTGAGTGACCGGGGAGACTGAAGTGTTCTCCTACTGGTTTTTGAATGTTATAATTCCTGATGTCAGATTTGTGTCCATTTATTCTTTTGCATAGAGACTGTCCGGTTTGGCCGATGTACACGGCAGAGGGGCATTGCTGGCACATGATGGCATATATCACATTGGTAGATGTGCAGGTGAATGAGCCCCTGATGGTGTGGCTGATGTGATTAGGTCTTATGATGGTGTCCCTTGAATAGATATGTGGACAGAGTTGGCACTGGGGTTTGTTGTAGGGTTTCGTTCCTGGGTTGGTGTTTTTGTTGTGTGGTGTGTAGTTGCTGGTGAATATTTGCTTCAGGTTGGGGGGCTGTCTGTAAGCAAGGATTGGCCTATCTACCAAGGTCTGTGAGAGTGAAGGATCGTCCTTCAGAATAGGTTGTAGATCTTTGATGATGCACTGGAGAAGTTTTAGTTGGGGGCTGTAGGTGACCGCTAATGGTGTTCTGTTACTTTCTTTGTTGGTCCTGTCTTGTAGTAGGTGACTTCTGAGTACAGTTCTAGCTCTGTCCATCTGTTTATTCACTTCACCAGGTGGTACTGTAGTTTTAAGAATGCTTGATAGAGATCCCGCAGGTGTTTGTCTCTGTCTGAGGGATCGGAGCAAATGCGGTTGTATCTTAGAGCTTGGCTGTAGACAATGGATCGTGTGATGTGGTCTGGATGAAATCTGGAGGCACGTAGATAAGTATAGTGGTCAGTAGGTTTCCGGTATAGGGTGGACACCATGACTAGAACATCTAATTTTGTGATAGTATCATAGGATTTTTAATTGATCAAGTTTTTGAATGAGAAAGGTATATATTTGTATCTGAGAGACTCAAGTTTATTTATTCAAAACTTTATTTGAACAAAAAGCATACCTTATGATTACATTTACAACACAAGTAAGAAATGACAGATATGCAGAAAAAGATAGTTAACAATTATCTTCTCCTGGAGCATTGGTGCATCACATTGAATTTCTCCTACCAATGCTACCTATCCCTTACAATCTCTGTTATATTATACATAACCAAATTATATATTTATTAGTTCTCTCCCAACCACCATTACATATTATGAATATTAAGTATCTTATGTAATTTATACAATATGCATTCGTCAACTTTAATAACTTGCTGCTGTCTTTGCTAATTTCATGTTGTTCGCTTTTCTGATTGGCTTTTTACCACCGATTGTATACTATTGTGCATAATTTGGCCAGGTCACTTTGGCCTACTTTTCTGCATAGATTTATTTTTTGGGGGGGACTTTCAAGTCCCTTTCCCACTTGCCTTTTCCTCTAATTGCTTTTGGCAGAACATTTATTAGATACATTATCAGTTTAATCACAGTCTTCTTTTTAAAAAAATCCCCCTCTGTCCTGCCCAGCTGTTATGAAATTTTTTTCTCAATAACATGGTCAATTAAGGCAGCATTTCATTGTTAAGCAAATTAGGCCAGAGCCAGCCTTTACTGTCCAAACTTATCAATTAGACATGGCATTTTAGAAATCCTTAGTAAAGTGGTCAAGAATGTGATTCTTCATCTCACTTGAGAAATAGTATCCCTGACTAATGTAATCATCTCAACATCATGCTGACCAGGTCTTTATACCATGCCACAGTATCATGTATTCCTTGTATGGTCTGAGACACAAAGCTGGAAATCTGGATCATAGACTCATAGACTCATAGACTTTAAGGTCAGAAGGGACCATTATGATCATCTAGTCTGACCTCCTGCACAATGCAGGCCACAGAATCTCACCCACCCACTCCTGGAATAATCCTCTCACCTATGTCTCAGCTACTGAAGTCCTCAAATCATGGTTTAAAGACTTCAAGATGCAGAGAATCCTCCGGTAAGGAGAGATCCAAAGCTCTCAAAAATTTGGAGGTGTTGAGTTTCAGGGGATTGGTCCAGATTCACTGCTGCTATAATCTTGGAAAAAATGCTAGCTAATATATGTATTAGAAATATGATCAGAAACACAGATCTTCAAAGGGACGAAAGAACCAGGAAAACTAATCACCTGGCAGTTTTAATGGAAAGCAAATTTTATGAGTTTGCAGTGTTGTATCACAGCAAAAAGGTCAGTATGAAGTTGGGTTCTATTTAAAGTGGATAGGGCAGCAGACTAGGAATCAAGACATGAGCTATATTCAAAACTCTGCCACTGGCTTGGATAGGTCATTTTTCCATCTGTAAAACAGAAATAACAATGTGTATTCACACTGTAAATGACTTTGAAATCTATGAATAAAAATGTTTATAAATGTGATATTAATTTTATAATATGTAGAATTAGATTTTTATTGCTAAATGTTGATTTTTTACCGTACACACAAACCAACAAATATTTTAATCAATAATTTACAGATAAGCAGCATTTTTCTTTTTATTCAAGGATATTTACTTTTTATAGTGTGATATATGGTGTTTGTTTTAACCATTATCAAGCTTTAACTTTTTCGATCTCAACACCTACTGTCATTAAATAATTCTGACCCCCCCACCCTGTAGTATCCTGCAATGTAAAAATTTACATTGATTTAAAAAAAGGCTTAAAAGCCATAATTTTGCACAAGCATGAAAATTTAAGTAACATTCAGAAGAAATGCTAAAATATAAAATTGATTTAATTGATAAATTGCTTAATGACTTCTTTGTTTCAGTTTTCACCAAAAAGGTTGGTGGCGATTGGACATCTAACATGGTGAATGCCAGTGAAAATGAGGAAACGATCAGAGTCTAAAATAGGGAAAGAACAAGTCAAAAAATTACTTAGACTAGTTAGAGGTCTTCAAATCACCAGGACCTGATTAAATGCATTCTAGAATACTCAAGGAGCTGACTGAGGAGATATCTGAGCCATTAGCAATTATCTTTGAAAAGTCATGGAAGATGGGAGACATTCCAGAAGACTGGAAAAGGGCAAATATAGTGCCCATCTATAAAAAAAGGAAATAAGGACAATCCGGGGAATGACAGATCAGTCAGCTTAACTTCTGTACCCGAAAAGATAATGGAGCAAATAATTAAGCAATCAGTTTGCAAACACTTAGAAGATAATGTGATAAATAATAGTCAGCATGGATTTGTCAAGAACAAATCATGTCAAACCAACCTGATAGCTTTCTTTGACAAGAAGACAAGACTTGTATATAGGGGGAAGCAGTAGATGTGGTATATCTTGACTTTAGTAAGGCTTTTGATACTGTCTTGCCTGACCTTCTCATAAACAAACTAGGAAAATACAGCCTAGATGGAGCTACTATAAGGTGGGTGCATAACTGGTTGGAAAATCATTCCCAGAGAGTAGTTATCAGTGGCTCACAGTTATACTGGAAGGGCACAATGAATGGGATTCCACAGGGATTGGTTCTGGGTCCGGTTCTGTTCAATATCTTCATCAATGACAGGGCACCAATATGTAATTAACTGATATGCTGAAGACACCAGATACAAGTTCAGCTGCTTGCCAAAGATCACATGGCAGTAGTAAATCTAAGAGTAGAATCCAGGAGTTACCTTCTCTAACCATTAGATACCACTCTTATTAGACTCCTAAGCTATTTACATATCAAAATAACATTGTTTTTGAAAATGGAAATTTTGGCAATATTAAGTACATCTTTTATGTGTATTTCTAAAACATTTTAATAAAACATTTTTGGACTTTGTATTTTGTTTATAGTGAAACTTACTGTCCCATTGAAAAATGGGGTGGGGGAGGTTGAAAAATGACCTCTGTCATAGGGCAGCTGGTCCCTCTGATTACACCAGGCCCAGTACCCTTGTGTCACAGCAGGTGGGGCCAAGCTGCAACTAGGGCTATGACGGCCAGTCAGAGGGGAGGAAGGGGAGAAGTGATTGGGGCAGGCTTTGCCTTAGAAAAGGAACTATGAAGGAGTGAAGCTAACACCAGTGGTGGGGCCTTGGAGCAAGGGGCCTTGTGCCCAGAAGGTTGCCCTGGAACTGCTGTTCCAGAAGAGAAACAGAGCTAGTGGAGATCAGAGCTGCTTAAAAGGGTGAGGTAAGGAACTGGTTGTGTTTGTTTTGCTTATATTTGGATAATTAATCTGTTTAAAGGAGAGTGGGTGGGGCAATGTATGTTTCCAAGCTGGGAAGAAGCTCTGCCCTGTGACAACCTCCACAGGATAATAATGCCCTAAATCTATGGCTGTGCTCCTACTGCTGTGTATTCTGCAGCTGATTACCATTTCAACTCAGTGTCTTTCACCATAAATCTCATCAGCAGTTTGATTTAACTGCCTGGGTGGAATTTGGTGGCCAGGGTGGGGTACTACATCCCCAAACTGCAAGCCGCAGGCAGCCTCAGGGTGCAATGTAATGAGTTCTGCAGAGGAGACAGGAGACTCCTCCCAGCTTGGGCCCCCTGAGGTGGGGAGTCAGGATTTTGTTTATAAACAGAGTGATTAATGGGTGATTAAGATAAGAAAGGGCTGTTAAGATGTTTCCTAAAGTTTAAATGATCTGTTCCAAGCTTGGTGAACTGCAAAAAGTGAGTAGCCTAAATGATAGAAAGTAATTGTAGATTTTTCTATAATTGTTGTATTCAAGAGGTGGTAACAAAGTTATTAATATCTTTTTGTGAGAAGATAACTGATGTTTGTAGACAAAGGAAATGCAGTAGATCTAATGTACCTGGATGTCAGTAAGGCATTTGGTACAGTTCTACATGAAAAATTATTAGCTAAATTGAAGAAGATGGGGATTAATATGAGAACTGAAAGGTGGATAAGGAACTGATTGAAGGGAAGACTACAGTGAGTCATTCTGAAAGGTGAACTGTCAGGCTAGAGCAGGAGTGGCCAACCTGTGGCTCACATGTGGCTCTTCAGAAGTTAATATGTGGCTCCTTGTATAGGCACCGACTATGGGGCTGGAGCTACAGGCACCAACTTTCCAATGTTCTGGGGGGGGGGGGTGATCACTGTTAAACCCCTGGCTCTGCCACAGGCCCTTCCCCCTCTCCCCCTTTCCCACCCCCTCCCTTGAGCTGGCAGTGACCTCACTCTCCCCCTCCCCCCCCCGCCAGAGCCTCCTGCATGCTGCCACAACAACAGTGGAACTGGAGGTACAGGGAGGGGAGGGGAGGGGAGGGGAGGGGGAGGTGCTGGTCGGCCAGTGTGTGGGAGGTGCTGGGAGCAGGGTGGGGGAGATGATGAGGGGACTGCTGACATATTACTGTGGCTGTTTGGCAATGTACATTGGTAAATTCTGGCTCCTTCTCAGGTTCAAGTTGGCCTCCCCTGGGCTAGAGGGAGGTTACTAGTGGAGTTCCTCAGGGATCAGTCTTGAGACCAATCTTATTTAACACTCTTATTACTGAACTTGGCACAAAAAGTGGAAGTGTGCTAATAAAATTTGCGGATGACACGAAGTTGTGAGGTATTGACAATATGGAGGAGCACCAGAATATCATACAAGAAAATGTGGATGACCCTTTAAACTGGAGTAATAGAAATGGGATGATGTTTAATAGTGCAAAGTGCAAGGTCATGCATTTAGGGACTAACAACAAGAATTTTTGCTGTAAGCTTGGGACTAGTCAGTTGGAAGTGACAGAGGAGGAGAAAGACCTGGGTGTATTGGTTGATCACAGGATGACTATGAACGGTCAATGTGATGTGTCTGTGAAAAAGGCTCACACGGTCCTTGGGTGCATCAGGCAAGGTATTTCCAGTAGAGACAGGGAGTGTTAGTACTATTACATAAGGCACTGGTGAGACCTCATCCGGAGTATTGTGTGCAATTCTGGTCTCCCATGTTTAAGAAAGATGAATTCAGATTGGAACGTGTAGAGAAGGGGTACTAGGATGATCTAAGGAATGGAACACCTACCTTACAAGAGGAGACTCAAAGAGTGTGGCTTGTTTAGCCTAACCAAAAGAAGGCTGAGGGGAGATATGATAACTCTGTATAAATACATCACAGGGATAAATACCAGGGAGGGGGAGAGAGAAGTTATTTAAGTTAAGCACCAATGTGGACCCCAAAACAAATGGATATAAACTGGCCATCAACAAGTTTAGGCTTAAAATTAGGTGAAGGTTTCTAACCATCAGAGGAGTGAAGTTCTGGAGCAGCCTCTCAAGGGGAGGAGTGGGAGAAAAAATCCTAACTGGCTTCAAGACTGACCTTGATATGTTTATGGAGGGGTTGGTATGACAGGACTGCCTACAATGGTGTGTGGCCCATCGGCGACTGCCTGTAGTAAAAATCTTCAATGGCTGGAGACGGGACACTAGATTGGGAGGGCTCTGAGTTAATACAGATAATTCTTTCCCAGGTATCTGCCTGGTGGCTGTTGCCCACATGCTCAGGGTCTAACTGATTGCCATACTAGTGGTTGTGAAGGAATTTTACCATAGGTCAGTTTGGCAGAGACCCTGGTAGTGTAAATGGTGAATTCTCCATAACTTGAAGTCTTTAAACCATGATTTGAGGACTTCTGTAACTCAACCTGAAGTTAGGGGTCTATTACAGGAGTGGGTGAGTGAGGTTCTGTGGCCTGCAGCGTGCAGGAAGTCAGATAAGATTATCACAATGGTCCTGTCTGACTTTAGAAAGAGTATCTGAGAGAGAATATACGTTACAATTTTAAACCTAACCAGTGTCTCTTAAGTGACTTGCCACAAGATGTCAGAACATGTTAGTATTAGAGCTGAGTGGGTCTAATATTTATTTAATGTTCTTTCTTGATATCGGAATTAGATACAGTGCTCCTGTCAGATAATTTCTAAATTATTATCTGCAAAAAATTACCATGGTTAAAGTTTCCCCACCTGTGAAGAATCTGAAATGGAGCCCCTGTGGGCCGGTACAGAATTTGCCCTCATGCATGGCCCCGTTGGTTTGACTGGAGCTGCCCCTCCGCAAATATAGAAGTCAAACTATGCCTATGTTTAACTGTCATTAGAAATACAGAATATGCAAAATATATTATGTATTTCTGAATGAGGTTACAGAATTCTAATTTATACAACCTGTGCTGTAGTGATAGACCTGTAAAAAAAAATTGCAGAACCATATAGTAAATGCTTGGACCTATTACAACCTCATCTGCAAAATGCCCACTAATCTACTTCTAACATTCTAGTTCAGTGGTCAAATTAAAAAAAAAAAAGATATTTTTCTTCTGTACTCTAAATAGCCAATTCCCTTTCAGGATTAGGCATTGTGCTGAGTCATGTTATGAACAATATTCACTCCTAGGCTACTGGAAAAGTTTATCTCTTTAAGGGATTTGGGGGAGACTTGAGGGTATGTTTTCCTAGAACAATGAAGGGGGGAAAGGAGGTCTTTATAGGTGGCTGAGTTCCTGTCTAAATGATTGTTTTAATTGCAGCTGGGGTTTTGTTGTAATATTAATTACATATTAGAGCACCTAGAGCCTTGAGAAGACATCTTTTTGTTACTTAAATAAACAAGTAAATTGCAATTAGCCATGAAGACTAGAAATGGATGCTTGATAATCCTGGCGAGATGGGAATCCCTCCCTGCTAATAGGCTACCGGCCATGATAGGTCACAAGATATTGGACTATAAACTCACTGCATTATGACCTATGGACAACTATTTTAGATTAATTTTAGAGGTCACTAAAATGTATTAATTATCACTTGTATTTCTCCTGAGCCTGTATAGGTGGATTTATGATAGACTTGGAGCCAGGCTTTAAATGTTGAGCTATATGAAAATGATTGATTACAGTATATTTTAAAACTTTCAATTTGTATGTAGTGTTTCTGTAAAATATTTGGCTGACACAGAATAGATGATGGTGTGATAGAGATAAAGGTTTCATCAGTACTAATTTGGAATGACCCACAAAATTCACTTATGGCTTTTCTTGTTTAGATTTGAATGACATTTTCCAGCGAAAACATTTTTCCATTGAAAAGTGTAGATTTAGATAGACTGAAGCATTTTGAAAATTTGTGTGGAATTCACTGAATTGTTTGGTTTAAAAACATCAAATTATGAAAAAAAACTAAATACTTTGATTACTTTCAGAATGAAACATCTGGATTTTTCTGTTCAAAATGACATTTTGTCTTGAATTTTAGTTTATTTTTTAAAAAGATTTAAACACAAAAATGGAATTGAATATTTCATTAGCTCCAAAACCCCTTTTTGACATTTGTTTTGCTGAAAAATCTTTTGTTTCAGGTTTATCTGAAATGAGGAGGGCAGGAGCTGAAGGTGCTGTGAGCGATTCAGCAAAGGGGGTTAGAGCAAACAGCCAGTAAGCACTGGATAGAGAAAATCTAGTCAACACGGTAGAAAATACTCTGACATCAGTGTACACCAGTCCCTGCTTTAGCTGCCTCTGAAGCTGCTCTGCGAGCGTCACACTTTGGCTGGCTCCTCCCTGCACTTTCTTTCCTAAAAGCCAGATAGCTGGTGGGAAAGGAGGTGACACATGGGTCTGAGGGCCCCCACAGGAGGTTCTCACATGCAGGGTTCTAAGTCTTGGAGGTGCTAGGGGAGGGAAAATATGACCCCATTTTGGTGCTGTTTTACCCTCCTGTGATGTATCACTGATCAGAGATCAGTGAATTTTTTTAGATGTAACTTTTTTCTGAAAAACATGCAGATTTGGATTGACCAAAGTATTTTATATGTACATGTTGATTTTGGCAAATTGCTTCAGATGAACAAACACAAATTTGAAAGTCAATGTTTTGTTTCCATGTTGTCAAAATGAAACATTTTGACTTTTTGATTTGCAATGGCTTTGTTTTTTTAAATTGCATGTAATTTTATTTTTAAAAACTAGAGAGAAAAAAGCTTAATTCACAGGAATATTTCATTTTGGGTCAAATGAAACACTTTTTGTTCAGTCCAAACAATTTTTTTTTACTTTTTCTTTTCTTTTTTTTGAATTGCCAATCAACTAAAAAATCAGTTATCTACACAGCTCTACTCATGATTAATCCAATTATCCTGAAAAAAACTGTTTCCCACATTTTGATGTGAAAGGACTATTAGTCAATAAAACTTTTTAATTTTGCCATGATTTCTGTTCATACTTTATCCACAAACAGATTTCATTTCAAATAATAAACAGTTATATCAATTATTCAATGAGCACATCATACAAATATATCCATGTATGGGTTAGTTGTTTTCACACTGATTTTGTTTACAACTATTTGTTCTTGCAGTGTGTGATTGGTTAACTAAGTCACATGGTATTGCTTTTGATTTTCCCCCCTCCTGTTTATGACAGTTTCAAAGATATTTTCAAATGTACATGTGAACACTTGCAAATTTATTCACAGAAGTGTTTGCGAAACTTTCACCTTCCATGATAATTTCTGCAAAGAAAAAAATTGTGTGGGGAGATGTTCAGCGAAAATACATGAAAAAGGTTGTGAATGCTGTCAAAGTGAATGCACAGCTTTTAGTCAAAGAAATGTATATGCATATATTGATGCAGACACAGCAGTGAAATAAGGACAGAGACATAGATGGATTTTAAGTGGCAGACTGCAACTTTTATCAAATTTAAAGTCAGGGACTGGCACTACCTGTCCATCGCCCGTAGTTTCCTATACCAGGTATTTAACTGGTGCCAGGCTGGGGGTTACTGGGCTCCTCCTGTGTAACCTGTAACTCAGGGTACACACTCTTCAGCCTTCCTCCTTCCAGGACTCAGCTCGCTCTGAGTCCTACCACCATCCCACGAGGCGGACAGAGGATGCAGAAGGGCCCATGAGGCTTATGGCCCATGAGGTCCACAAAGCCTGACCTCGCAGATGCTGCTTCAGCCCTGAGGCTAGAATAGAAGCTGTGGAGCAGATCTGCATCTTCAGCACAGCCTGGCCTTCCCACCTCGGTTCCTGAGGGACTTCTAATGCCCAGCCTGTCACCTTGGCATATGTACTAGAGACAGGATTTGGGTCTAAGTACAGAAGGAAGAAAAGTATCATCTGTGGTTATAAACCTTTTTGTTTTATCTTAAAATAAAAAAAAATATTCTAAAAATCTGAAGTATTGTCTTCAGCAATGAATAGTCAAACACTATATTTCTATGCAGCAAATCAAACACATGCTGGAGAATGATCCCATGCATGCCTTTTAAATTACATTGAGATAAAGGCACAAACCTAAGGGAATAAACTTTCTCTGAAGTGTACCAAAGAGTAAAATGACTTGGAAAATTGATCAGTTGAAATCATACATCCGTTTTCATATTTTTCCACAACATAAGATTTAATCTAATCTATCAGAGAAAGGCATAGCAAGAACCAATCACTCAATGTTAAAACAAGACAAATTCATATTAGAAATAAGGTACAATTTTTAATAGTGAGAGTGATTAACCACTGGAACAAGCTATCAAGGGAAGTGGTGGATTCTCCACCTCTGGAGGTCTTTAAATCAAACTGTGGATGCCTTTCTGGAAGAGATATTGTAACCAAACACAAGATACTGGGCTTAATTCAAGGGTAACTAGAAGAAAATGTGTGGCTTGTATTATGCAGGACCTCAGACAAGATGATCGTAATGGTCCCTTCTGGCCTTGAAAATCTATGAATCTATTGACTAGATTTGACTATGAGGACGAGTAAAGGTGATAAGGCACAAACATTATGTGTACATGCATAGGTATAAACCATAATCTCATTGTAGTCATGGCATGTAGGAGACTGGGATGTCTAGCACTAAGAGTGATGCTAGGTGGTAAGGCATACCGATGTAGGGGAAGAGCCATGGCCCATCTCCTTTATATACTGGCCAGCAAATTAGAGCCAGTACAGGGAAGGAGAGCACACATCACAATTCCTGGTCTGATGTGTACTGTCAACTCTCCCAGGGGCATAGTCGGTCTGCTCTACACTTAAAAGGTTTGCTGTCATAGCTATGTCAGTTAAGAGTGTGAAAAAAATCACACCTCTAGCTAACATAGTTATGCTGTCAAAAGCTTTGGTGTAGTTACAGCTGTATCAGCAAAAATGTGTTTTTTGTTGAAGCTTATTTTGTTCAGGGAACTGGCATAAGCTAGACTGGCAAAAGAACCTGGTATAAGCTGTTTCTCCACCAGGAGGGATTGCCAATATAGTTATACTGCCAAATCCTTTCTAGTGTAGACAAGGCCTACACTAGAATGCCTGCAGCGACTGGTGCTGGTATGGAGTGCCTCAACACCCTTCCCTTCCATGTAAGATCTGGCTACAAAAACTGAACTGAGGCTGCACAAATACTTATAGGGAAGCATTTAAGGACTCTGCTTGATTTAAATTATTTGTGAACTGTATAAAATATAATTTTATTTAATCTGCCTTTCAGTAACTTTGCTACTGAAACCAGAGCTGATTGTGCATATTGACTGGACTCTTTCCTAACAGGGGATTCAGGGATCACTGGCCAGTGCTCCTTGGTGAAAAGCCGTGTTCAGGGCCAGAACAAGGCCCATTTAAGTAAATAGAATTTAAGTAAATAGCCTTGTGCTGATACTTTGCACTAGTGTGAATTTCACCCTTTATCTGAAAAACACTGAATGCATAGTAGGTCAAATTATCAAAGGTCCTATGTTGAATAGCTTTAAATTAGTGATGAAATATATCATTTACCCTAATACTTCAGTGACTTTCTTTTTTGGAGTGTGCTCTGTTTGCAGCTTTGCTTGTTTTGTTTTTTTAAATTTATTATATTCAACAAATTATTTCCAGATATGGGTTTTATATGCTCATATAATATGCAGCCATTAAGTGAACAGAAGACCTATAATTTATACATTTGTTTAATCCATGAACTACAATTACATAAAGAAAAATGAAAGCAAACAGAACAATTTCTAGTCACTGAATATATTTCTCTGGAGATCAACAGAAAAGTATTAAATATGCATCTCTCTAATTACTTTACTAATCAGCTTCATGTTTTAATCTTAGGTGGTAATTATGACCATATGTTAGGGCATATGGGAGTGGAAAAGTTTGACTTGGGTGAAGGAAAAAACCTCAAAGTCTGGACTGTAAAATAGTGTAGACTGGTAAATTATTTCAGGATTTTTTTTTCAAATCAGATGTACAGTATATAATTATCATGAGTAGATTCTAAGAGCCTGTTCCTCATATATGTTCTATAAACACTTACTTCTGAAGCCAATGGAAGTTGTTTATGAAATGTATCTGAGAATGAGGCCTTAGAGATGAAATTAATTCCATTGAGAGGACCTGGAGAAAGTCCTACTTACTGGTAAATCCTATTTAGAGGATTTATGAAGGAATTTAAATATGCATAGGTCTTGCGCTGGCCCTCTTCAGACAGATGAATTTCACTGTAAGTGTATATAATAACTCTTTAGACTTCGTCCTTGAACAGATTAAAAGTTATAGTGTTATGTGGGGCATCACTTAATATGACATCAGGTGTAGCCACCACTACATTTCCCAGGGTCAGCAATTTCCCTCTTCCTGTCTGAATGTCTTTCCCTTGGTTCTTAAGTAATATAGCTTTCCCTTGGTTCTTAAGTAATATAGCTCCCCAGCCAAACTAAAAGTCTTCACATTGTGGGGTAAACAAAGATCCAAACAAAAATGAACACAAGTCTGGCCTTCACCTCAGTGGAGGGGTGCCATAAATTCTCTTTCACCTTCCGTAGGCCATACCTCCGTCTCTAGAGTGAAAGTGAATGCAAGTTTCTCCTCCTGTTGGCAAGGGGTTCTCAGTCACTTTGCAATTATTTCGTAAGTAAGATTTTTGTATCTTCCCACCTTTTCTGGTACATCCTAACCCCAGTAGTAGGTTGATGACTTTACATATTGCATTTGGCCATTTTCATTATTTCAATGGAGATTTTTTTTTTGCTCTAATTTCAGATAGCTGCATAGGATTATAATCAGTGAGAGTTATGTGGCTCAATGTATATGCAACTCTTTGACAAGTTTAGTGATTCTTGTCTATTCTATTAAAATTCCAGAAGGGACGATGATGATCGTTTAGTCTTGCCTCCTGTGTAACACTGGCTAGAGACCCAGTAACTTCTGCATCAAGCCCAGGACTTCTGTTTAAACTATAGAATATCTTTTAGAAAGCAAACCAGCCTTGATTTAAGTACTTAATGTGATGGGGAAATCATGACATCCCTAAGTAAGTTGCTCCAGTGATTAACTACTCTTAATGTTAAAAATGTGTTCCTTATTTTTAACATGAATTTGTCCAGCTTCAGCTTCCAACCAGTGGATTTTGTTATGCCTTTTCCTGCTAGACTATATAGCCCTCTACTATCCTAAATATTTCCCATGTAAGTCTATGTAGAACACGATAAAGTCCCTAAACTAAATAAATTGAGCTTCTTAAGTCTCTCTCACTGTAAGGTACATATTCCATATCTTTAATCATTCTTGTAGCTCTTTTCTGAATCCTTTCTAATTCTTTAACAACTTTTGAAGTCTAGATACCAGAACTGGACACACTACTCCAATAATGGTCTCACTAACACCATATACAAAGATAATATCACTTTCCTATTCCTACTTTATATTATTCTGCTTGTACCTCCAAAGATTTTTTGCTTTCTACAAAAAACTACAGCATAATTTTTGGTAGATAACCATGAACTCCCTGACCCCCAAGTTCTTTTCAGTGTCACTGCATTCCAGGATACAGTCTCCTCCCACACCCATCCCATCAATCTGATCTACTTTCTTTGTTCCTAGGTGCATTACCTTGTATTTGACTGTATCAAAATGCATGTTTCTCAAATGAGCTCATCTTCCAGTACACTGCTTTTGAAAGTAAAACAAAACCTTTCTTTTCTAACAACCATTTGGAAGATATTCCTTTTCTAGCCTCCCATTCAGCATCTCAAGATCACAAGCAATCCTCCAATAGAAAATAAATGTGATTCTGTAAGGCCTGGAGAGACTGGAAGTTTATATGGCCAACATTTCAACCTGTAGGAAGTCAGAGGAAGGCCACATGTAAATTTTAAATCAATTTTGATGTCAATTCAGGCTGCCACACTCAAATTAAATAGAGAAAAATATATGCTGTGACAAACTCAGTGATAGTTCTTAGGGCATGTGATTAATAAAGAAGGGAAGGCTGATCCACAAAAAAAATAATCAAAGTTTTACTTGAAATGTAAATGTATTAGAACCAATGCTGCTTTTGAAGTGCTACAGTTTTTGGAGCACAGTCACATCTAACCTGTCTTTAAAAGGTCAAGCTCTTTATGAACTGCTTTTGAAGTGATAATGGGATGACATAAACCAAATTGTCAGACTAATGACTGAAATCTTTCATAAAATGCCTTTAAGTCTTTTATAACTATCAATTTTGTAACATCAATAAGCCAATCAAAGGCATGCAGTTTAACTACAATCATACTTGTGGGTAGCTGAAGGCACTTAGTTTCATATCTCTCAACAACCAGTTTTGGGAACCAAAACATAGCCTCTTGTGCCTCAGTGCCATGCCTGTGTTGATTTTCAGAAATTGAAACCCTCGCATAAAACTGTGCCACCTACTTCTCCTTTATTAAATTTTGAAATGCATTCAGGAGAGGGTTTCTTGTCAGGGTTCAGCTTAATATTTATTTCTTACTTGGAGTACATAGGAGAGAATTGCATATTCCCTCTGAGGCAATGTTAAGAAAGCTAAAACAGTTTGATTATGGCATTCAGTGATATCTTTGGCATAATGGCCATTTCACTATTCTACTTGAGGAAATGAAGGTTGTGCTTGTAGTAAAAAAAATTACATCTAATAAGCAATGTGGCAACAATAATTTACCAAGGTAATCAAATAAAGGAGAATACACAAGGCGGACAATAGGCTGTGATAGATTATTTCAATATATGAGACATGCTGTGTTTATCTCAGAATATTAAAAAAAAGAAAAGAAAAGCCTGAGGGTTATTTTGAGACATTCTATTATTTACAGACAAAATCATGCATTTTAATAAATATTCTGCTTGTGCCACAAAGCAACAAGAGGCAGGAAAGTTTACTGTTAGAATGAAACTCCCTGTTGAACAAGTATAGGGCCTAATCCTTCAAATACTTATGGATTTCACTAACTTGAGTGCAATGAAGCCTCTCCTATGGGTGAAAGATTGTGTGTTTGCAATATCAGATACAGAGTTGTTGGGAAGATGCTGTAAGACTCTTTGACAAAAGCTTTCCTTCAATAACCAGAGAGTTACTGAAATGACAGCTACCACAAGCCACAGAAATACTACTTTAAACAAAAGATGCCAGGCTTCAAAGAGGGGACTAGATATGTATCTAAATTACTGGATAGGCCATATGCTTTTCAAAAGTGCCTAAGTCCCATTTAAAGTCATTGCAGCAGTTGTATTAGGGTAATTAGCTTTAGGGAACTTTCGTGTGTCTCACAAGAAAAGTGACATTGTGATGTGATTATGACAGATCTGGCACTTTCCAGCAATATCCTTGTAAAACCTTATTGAATTAAGTTTAAGTAGCTTGGAAGTCCATTGTATTAAAAATGCAAAGTTTATGTAGTAGTGTGGAATTGTATGCAACTTTTTATAGAGGGAGCCGAGACCTGTGTAAACACTGGAAAGTGTTGAGTTTCAAAGGACTATGTGAAGCAACATAGAGTCATAGATTCATAGATTCTAGGGCTGGAAGGGACCTCGAGAGGTCATCGAGTCCAGCCCCCTCCCCTCATGGCAGGACCAATTACTGTCTAGACCATCCCTGATGCCAGACAAGAATGCCAGACAAGAATGAACTTATGGGGCAAACAAATGTTAGTTGAATTTCCCAGGAAATCTCCGGGATGTGGGGGAGGAGGTGTGTGCAGATGTCCCTTCCCCCCACCCCTGTGTTCTTACATCACCAGCTGTTGAAGCTTTTCCCTGAAGAGGGGACCTTTCTTTGCTGACTACCTGTTCCTAGGATCCCAGTGACTCTCAGATTCAGGGAGTTCTTGTTCTGAGCAAAAGGTGTTATGAACTTCTAACCACGGAAAAACTCTGTGTGGGTTCTGAATGACTGAATCCTACCAGAACAACTGCTGTAGTTGGGGTGACCTCTAGTAAGTTTATTAGCATGTGTATAGGTTCTTATATTGTTTTAGTGTGTCTTCCCTGTAACGCTCTAACCTTAAGAATAAATGTGCTCACTTAGAAAGGGCTGTGTGGTAACTTTTAACTGTGGGCTGTTTAACTGTGGGATGTTTAATGCTGTTTATAGCCTCTGAGGAGAACCTGTACTGCTTAGGCAGTCTGACTTGCTGGGGAATTCACAATGTAGGCAGAGAGCTGTGTGCAGCCTGGAAATATCTGGTCAGGAAGGAGAGAGGGGGTGAGTCTCTGCCCAGGAGAGGTGATGGCTGAGGATCTGGTCGCCTAAAAGTTATTTCTCTTGCTGGATCACAGAGAAGGAAAACAGGTGCAGTTTCCCTGAAATGTGATGTATATATCTGTCACAGTGACACAGATAAATTGTCATTCTGTGCCACAACCATCTTGCGAAATTTAGGATTGTTGTCAAAACTACATAATATGTCCCACATAGCACAGATTACAGTGACCTAGGCCTGGTTCTAAGTTTAGTACAATAAAATAAAGTAATACACTTTTGTCCTATAATGTTGAGGTACTGGGGTCTTATACAAATAATAATGCTATCACTTGATTATTGAGAGATTACAAATGTCATATGCCACTGTCTTGTATGGACATGGAGTTTGGGTATTTGAAGGTATTTCTTTAACTGATGCAGTATACTCAGTTGGCGATGCATGTGGTCAAACTAGTTGACCAGTGATTGGCTCAATTTAGGAATTTCTGAGTAAAATAATATGGCCTCTGTTATACAGGAGGTCAGATGAAATTATTTTTATGGTTCGTCTGGCCTTAAATCTATTAATTACATTCAAAATTGCAAGAGGGATCTATCTATGTTATAGCTCAACCTACCTGCCTACATAATGGAGAAGTCCTATAGCATTTAATAAGTATGAAACATTGGCTTTTATCCCCATTTAATAAGGTACCATAAGAATTACTCTATAAAAATCTATAGAAATAAATAGGGAATGATCTATTTACCCTATGGTCTTTAGAACAATCCTAAAGAAATCTATAGCATGGATACAGATCTCTATTGAACACTGTGGTTTAACTAACACCCCCCCCAAAAAAAACAACAACAACAACAACAAAAACCGATATAGCTACAATTTTCTCTTAAGTTCTGAAGGTTTGTTTCATATGGTTTGTAGGGTTGCCAACTTTCTAATTGCAGAAACCAAACACGCTTGCCCCACCCCTTCTCTGAGCCCCCGCCCCTGCTCACTCCATCCCCCCTCCCTTTCTCATTTTCACCATGCTGGGGGAGGGGGTTGGGGTGTGGGAGGGGATGAAGGCTCCAGCTGCGTGTGGCGTAGGGCCAGGGATGAGGGGGCTGTGGGCTGTAGCAGGGCGGTTGGGGTGAGGGAGGGGGTGCAGGCTTTGGGATGGAGCCAGGATGAGCGATTTAGGGTGCAGGAGGGGAGTCTGGGCTGTGGGGTGGGGCCAAGGGGTTTGGAGTTTGGGAGGGGTCTTCTGGCTGGGGTAGGGGTTGAGGTGTAGGAGGGAGTATGGGCTCTGGGCAGGGAGTGCAGGCCTCAGGTTGGGGCCAGAAATTAGGGGCTCAGGATCCAGGAGGGGGCTCCAGGATGGGGCAGGGTTAGGGTGTGGGGGTGGGGCACGGGGGTTAGTGCTTCAGCTGGGGGTGCAGGCTCTAGGGTGGGGCCGGAGATGAGGGGTTTGGCATGCAGGAGGAGGCTCCATGCTGGGGCTAAGAGGTTCAGAGTGAAGGAGGGGGCTCAGGGCTTGGCAGGGGGTTGGGATGCAGGAGGAGGTGCGGGGTGTGGGCTCCAAGCAGCACTGACCTCAGGTGGCTCCCAGGAAGCAGTGGGATGTCCTTCCAGCTCCTAGACAGAGGGGTGGCCAGGGGCCTCCATGCTCTGCCCCCACCTGCAGGCGCTGCCCCTGCAGTTCCCATTGGCTGCAGTTCCTGGCCAATGGGAGCTGTGGAGCTGGTACTCGGAGTAGTGCTTGTGGGCAGGGGCAGCATGCGGAGCTCCCCCTGGCCACCCCTCTGCCCTTGTCTGCTTCCCGGGAGCCATACGGAGCTGGGCACGGAGCCTACCTGCTCCGCTGGTGCTGTGGCCAGCTGGACTTTTAGTGGACCGGTCAGCTGCACTGACCAGAGCTGCCAGGGTGACTTTTCGCAATGAAGAAAGCTATTTAAAACCACAAATCATTGAGAAAATTCTGAAGCACATTCTAAGTGTTTTGCTGAATTGGGGACACAGTGCTTGATCTTGTATTGATTCATTTTGTAGCTTATGAATCAAAGTCGTACATATGCTACAGTTACCTAGGAATCACAATAAATTGAATGCTGTTCATAATAAAAGACCATTTTGCTTGAAGTATTCAGTCTTGCAAGGAGCTGAGCATACTGGCCTAGTTCCACTAAGCATGTGACTACTCCACTGAGTAATTCCAGTGTTTAGTAACATGTGTTTTTGGTATCTTGCTGATCAAGGCTTAGTGGACTCATCCAAAGCCCATTCAGTGATTTACAAATTCCAAGGCCAGAAAGGACCCTTGTGATCACTTAATCTGACCTCTTGTATAACACAGGTCTGAGAACGTCCTCAAAATAATTCCTAGAGCTGATCTTTTAGAAAAGCATCCAATTTTGATTTAAAAACAAAACATCAATGATGGAGAATCCATAAAGACCCTTGGTAAATTGTTCCAATGGTTTTGATTAATTACTCTCACTGTTACAAATTTACACCTTTTTTCGTTTGTGTGTGTGTGTATTTTAAAGTTGTCTTCACTTTTCCTTTAAGCTAGGTCAGTTTTTAACCAGTACAGCCTTCTTCCTCGATTATGCCTTTTTTTGGGCATCTAGTAAAGTGTTCTTAAATGATTCCCAAATGTCATTAACATTTTTCTGATTAAATTCTTCCTCCAGCTGATTTGACTCATAATTGTTTTCACCTTTGTGAAACTGGCCCTATTAAAGCACCAGGTACATATATTACTGGTCTGGATTTCATTCTGGTTGTACATTTATACATGTGATCAAGTCATGATCACATGTACCTAAGCTACCATTAACTTTTAGTTTTGTGATCAGTTCCTGTTTATCTGTCAAGATGAGGTCTAATGTGGTGGTCTTAGAATCAGGACCTAATAGGATACATTTTAGGGATATAAAGCAAAATTCATCTTGAGTTTCTGAATGTTTGCCCCTGTGCTTTGTGCTTTTAAAACAATCCCTATTGAGACATGCATATTTTAAACCCTAGCTGCAACTAAATTCACAGTATATACTCTCTTTTTTGAAATCTACAAACTACAAGAGCAGCTGCAAATTATGAAATTGATCACACCATGTTAGCCTTAATCAGAGTAACACTTGAGTCTGTAATGAAACTGATATGCTGAAAGAAACAGCTGGCTGTATTTTGTGTTATCATTCCCAGAAAACTGTATGCAAAATTGCTTGCTGATAATTCAAATTACTTATGAACCGACTTATTAAGTAGCTTTTCTCTCTCCATTATAGCTTAATTGAAAGTTTTGGAGAGTGTTTTTTATTATAGTGGGGATAGATCCTCTGGTTGCCATAGAAATAGATTTTTATGTCTGAAATTACTCAAACTGATTTAGAATGTGATAAACTTCTCAGTTTATAGTCATTTAGTGTACACTGTGGTAAATTTTGACCTTGTCAGGTGAAGACAGTTGAATTATGATTCAGCTTGTGTGAAAAATGATATGTCTACAATATTAGATTAATTTCCTGTAAACTTCACCACTTTGCCTTTCCAAACCTTGTAAATGTCATTTTTATCAATCATCATGCAATATTTTGATGTTGCTTATACAATAATTCTCATTTCATTTCCAGCTTTTCTAGAGAGCGGGTTATTTCCCCATTTAAATGATCTCCATTCATTTTTTCATTTGATTGGTTTTCATCTAAGAATGCACATTAGTCCTTTTGAAAAGTTAATAAACCTAACTTAGTTTCTCTGTAAATTAGTTGACAATATTTTTTTCTTTGAGAAACTGGATATTCATTTTCTTTCATATTTACAGAAAAAAAATTCATAGTATATTAACATTGTGACAGCCACAGAACGAAGTTCAAAACTAAATCTAAAATTCTGTCCTTTAACTAGCTTATCTCCATCTTTAACTCATCCTGTTGCTTCATATCCTAATGCATGGAACTAAAATAACACTTAAGGGAAATAGAGTGAGTTATGGATGAAAAGACAGCACACTAAAAACTGATTTTAAAAAGAGGGCCTAAATCTAGGATCTTGAATTCATACTTAAGTACCCCTTTGTGCATGAAAGACTAAGTGAAAGTGTGTACTGATGAGCCATGCACCTTCTTGATGACTTAAATTGTCTCAGCCATTGAGAGAGACAGAAGAAATACTATATCATTTAGAGTTCCTATTATAATAATCAGTGACACGAATTTCTAATCTGTGCTAATTTCCTTATGAAATTAAAAATCTTCTGAAATTATAGTTGTAGTGGGAAAACTTTGTTGCAGATTAGATGAATTTTTATTACTCAGTATCTTCTGCTGTATTAATCAGACATTAATTTCTCACCCCTTCATCCTCTTCCCCCAGTTAATTATTTTCTTTTATTTTTATGGGGGAACATCAATCCACTTCTTATTTCTTTAGCTTCTTATATTTCAAAGTTCTGAGGTTAAAAGAGAACATTAACTGCTGCTTTTAAATAAAATTGGACTAACAGCCTGATCTTGAGGTATTGAGTAAAACCTGGTTGAATCTTTTTTGTCAATTTTTCTTCAGTCAAAAATGCTTTTACACAATTTTCCTCAAAACTGTCCAGTTTTGACTTGAAAACCATATATCAAAAAAAAAATCAGTAAAAATGATGTGGGTGTGGTTAAAAAAACATATGGATTCTTTAAAACCAAAGTTTTTAATATTGAGAATGATTTTTGAAAACTGATTTTTTTTTAAATCAAAGATGCTTTACAAAAACTGAAATTTTGGGGATGCTTTCCCCCCCCCCCCCATTCAATGTTTGTTAAATATTGAAACATTTTCTTTCTTTACCTCAAAAGAAAATGTGCATTTTTTTGACCAGCCCTATAGTCAGCACTTCCTCTGGTTGATCATACTTAGGAGCTAAGATTTTAGGCCAAACTCCACTATCATTTATTTTGTTATAACCACACAGTAATACGCCTCAAATAAACTGAATTGCTGCACATCTTGGGAAGTGTTTGGCCTATTGAGTCTATTATTGTTAATGTAATGTCAGTGGCTTGTTCACTCTTCTTTTTCGCTGTGATACGGATTACTTGAGACATCCACCAGCTGTAAAGACTTTAGAGAGTTCTGTTGATATGGTGAGGTGTTTCCAAAATAAAAAATGTGCAATTATGAAAAAATCAGTTTTGAAATTATAATGTTTAAAAATAAAATAATTACTAATATTGAAGCAAAATGTTATTTTTGCAGAAAGCTTTGGAAAAATGAGTTTTGGAAATGAATGGAACAAAAATGTTTTCCAAATTCCCCATTTCATACATTTTAACCCAGCTCTACTGTTGTCTTCTAAGTAACAGGTTCTCATCGTCTATATGGGCCAGCCACTAGAGGGAGACATGATTGCACACACTTAGCAGTTGAAAGAGCATTGTAACAAAAAAAACCCCATGAATATTTCTAATGCAATTCTCTTCTGAGCTAAGATTTAATATGACTTCTATATAGCCTTAGTGAATGCATGCAGCCAGTTCACTG
Source organism: Macrochelys suwanniensis (assembly GCA_033296515.1). Taxonomy (NCBI): domain Eukaryota; kingdom Metazoa; phylum Chordata; order Testudines; family Chelydridae; genus Macrochelys; species Macrochelys suwanniensis. The sequence goes on from CM065779.1 coordinate 85,472,401, forward strand.
TAACCAGTGCAAACAGAATGCATGAGGGGAGTGTTAGAAAAATCTTACTGGGAATGCATAACTTCCGTTGATTTTTTTTGGTGGGTGTTCCATGAATGTCTGGAGTGCCTAGCAGAGTATTAAATATCACCAGTGACACTACTACAGTGATGCACATATGAATGTCATATTTGCCGTTGTTACTGCTGCCACAGATGTAGGACACTTGTGTTTTCTTTTATTAAATGGAGTGAATTTAGTTTTTCTTTTTAAATCATACACTTTTAATTGTTTTAGGAATAATTGAGAAATGCTTTTGAAATGAAAATCTTTAACTACACCAAGCAACAAAACTTGTATGATTTCTTAAAAATACAATAAATCTTCTAGGAAAATGTTAAGGTTTTTTAACCACATTAGCATAAAAAGTAAGAGAACAGGAATTGCATAGGACTCTTTGAACTTCCAGTTCAGCCCTCCTGATCTGTGGAACCCTAGACACACATGTTTGAAGTTATGCACATGACAAAGCACCCTTCTTGTCTCAAGATGTCTTCCTGACTCAGAGCCTTAATTTGAAAAGCACTTATGAAACCATATTCTACACTATGGCTTTATAATACACTAAGATAATGTAGAGCCTGGTACATTATAACCACACAACACAATTCTATAAACTATAAATAGCATCCTTGGTTTTGCATTAACTTGTAGACAATGCTGAAGCAATGGTGAGTCAAGAGCACTATAAAATGACACCAGGTACCATCAACTGTAATAATAGATCCAAAACTGTAAAAAAAAATCAATAACACATTAGGTCTTTAGCTATAATAAGCAAAAATAACCTCTGAATGGCTGGCTATGGTCTCTTCCTAGCTGTGAACAAATACAATAATCTATTATGACATATGAAGTAGCAAAGGGGAAATCCATTTCCATCTTCCAGTTATGTTCAATCCTCTAAAAAATCTATATAAAAGTCTGTCTGAAATGATTAAAAGATCAATAACACACTACTTTTTTTGAGAATTGTGTTTTGATAACATTTCTACAAATACTGTTCTGGACAACCTTCACCACTTGCCTGGATGCATTATCTGTAACTGTCTTTTAATAGACTGAGACTAAATTATTAGAAAAGAATTGCATCACCAGGGAGTAAGGGTTGTCAGATACCACTGAGATGTAATACATCAAATGCAGTTGTGCACAGCCTTATCTCATAGGCTTTTTGTTTTTTTTGGAGACATTTTTTTTTAAAGAGTTTTTGACCCTCGTAACTTACTCTAGTTCAGAATTAGTAAAATGAGTGCAAAACAACATGCAGTTCCATAGAATTAATGAATCAATGGCAACATCAACATATTGGATAAAGAGTTCAGGACCCGTAAAGGAGATAATATAAACTTTCTTTCAAGCCAAGCACGTATTTTGTTGTCCCATCATTTATTAAAAAGTTCACTGGGAAAGTATTTTCTTTAATGGCATCGATTTACAAGTTATTTATAGAGTTCCTCCAAAGTATTGTTTGGTCTTTTGCAAAAGGATAGAGAGAATAGTAATCTGGACTCCGGAGTTATATTTCCAACTATGCATTTTACTCATAGTGTCACTTAAACAAGGTATTTAGTGGATCTGTTCCTCAGGTTCCCCAGCTATTAAATACAATTAATTATATTTACAACCTTAACTAATAGGTTTGATAAGAATTTAGTGAAAATATTTATACAGTGCTTTGAGATCCTTCAATGAAAGGAATGAGAGATGTCCAAATTGGTATGTATTTTGTGTCATTTATGTAATTTATTTTATTTATTACATGGCTGCCCATGGTAAATTAATTTATTGGGCAAACCAGATCAGGGCAAATAGGCATGTAACAGTTTTCCAAAAAGGGCCATGTTTTTTGGAGTTTCATGTACCCACATTACACATACCCACATCATATATTATTGAAAAGCTTATTTTATGTATGGTTAGACGAGTGATGATGTGGAACAGTCAAGTGGTTCTGTAAGCCTGTAGGTGAGATGAAACAATAGTACCCAAAATGAGTCATGTCTCTTTTGCACAGCTCCAGAAACACTGCAACATGACCAGACTGACTACAGTTTTTACTCTGTTAATTGCAACACTTTAATGTGGTCATTATTAGTCAAAGATATCAAACAACGTATGAAAAGATTATTATTAGTTTTGAAGGGGTAAGCATTTTTTTCAGAAATAATGAAACTATTTAGCATGTGGTAAAAATGACACATCAACATTTTGCAATATACTAATGTGAAATATTTACACATTGCATATTCTTAATTGTCAAAGTATCTCACAAATGATTATAATACTTTTCTAAATTTTTAATTGAAATTTGCTGACCAGATCAATCTCTCACTGAAGGTTGTGCGCAGGCCTGCCAACGGGAGGTGGGCGCAAAGTGGGCAATTGCCCAGGGGCCCAGGTGATTTAAAAGCGGTAGTGGTGGTGGTGGCCGGGAGCCCCAGGCCCTTTTAAATTGCCCGGGCAGGCCACAGGGCTCCTAGGCGCACATGGGGTGGTACCAGCGGTGGTGAAGGCAGCCGGGCGGGCTTGTGGAAGCGTTGGCCTTTGTAGGTGCCGAGTTTCTAATCTGCCAGGGGGGGCTCCCCCTGAGCTCCACCCAGGCCCCACCCCCACGCCATCCCTTCCCCTGAGACCCCACCCCTACCCTGCTTCTTCCCACCCCTGCTCCGCCCCATCCCACCTCTTCCCTGCCCAGTTCCACCCCCTCCCCCGAGCACGCTGCGCCCTCACTCCTTCCCCTTCCCCCCACAGCGCCTCCAGACACTGCGAAACAGCTGATCCACGGCAGGCGGTAGGCGCTGTGAGGGAGGGGAAGGTGCTGATCATCAGGGCCCAGTGGCGGGCAGGAGGTGCTGAGGGGAGGCAGAGGTTCTGATATGGGGGCTGGCGGTGGATGCGCAGCACACACCATTTTTTCCCCATGGGTGATCCTGCCCCAGAGCACCCATGGAGTCTGCGCCTAGGCTGGCCGTGCTGGAAGAGCGCACCCAGCAGTGCAGCCAGCAACAGCTCGCTGGGCACCAACCAGTGCAGGTGTAGCACCGCCCAAATGTCAGGCGGACCACATCCCCGGCTTGTGCATGTGTGCACCAGCCCACGCACATGGTCCAGCTCTGCGCTCATGTGGCGACGCCACGCCGGACCAGCAGCAGCATGGGGCCTGGCTCCAGCCCGCCCTGCATGAATCAAACCTCAGCCATCCCTTTTGAGGGGCCTCATTGACTGTTTTGCCCTGGGGCCCGGAATTGCTGTCAGCGGGCCTGGTTATGCACCAGTAGCAGTAGATTGCATGCCTGTAGTTTGTACTGCATAATGGATAGATATAAATGTACATGAACTCCTAAAGTAATAGTTCTTTATTTGTAAGCTGTGTGACATACAATGTAGCATCTATACAGCATTTGCATATGGCACCTATTGAAACAAACAAGGTGACCTTGCCACAGTCTCAACCATGTTGAAATGTAAGGAAACATCAGCAACTCTAGGACAGCAGCATGCTCTTCAGACAATGGATCAGCAGCTGTATTCTGTTATTCAGCAAGTGAAATGGACTCTCCCAAATGAACTTGGTACCTGGGATTTGCCTGGGTGGCTTCACCCTTTTTGCTATCTTACTGTATGTATTAGGAAATGTTGGGGAGATGTAGGGTTACTAGATCTTGTTGATTCTAATGTATATGCAGCTTGTACTGCAGATCAAATGCTTGCTGGTAAGCAATTCAGCTGTGCTCTGCATGGCTTGACTCTAGCATATGAGGCCCTGAGTGCTCTGAAACTTTATTCATTTGTTAAACTGTGCGAGCAGGAAGGAGGTATTCATGCAGTTCCAGCATTTGTCTGGTAAATGTTGACTGACACTCAAAAGGTGTTTGAGTCTGAAGACACTGAGTCCTTAGAACATGTCATTAAAAAGGTTGATGCTGTAACTCAGCATATGCTACTACTGGAGGAATTTGAAACATGGGGGTAGGCAGAGTCTCCTACATTCAAGTTCTGGGTTCACTTTCTCCAGGTTATGCAGGTGCTACTTCTAAATGTTCCTGCAGAGTGAGAGGGTGATTGGAAACTTCACTCTCACACACAGCATGTCATGCTTCCATACTTTGCCACAAACAGGCCCAGCTATTTCAGGTGGTTACCAATCAACATTCTTGATATGTTAATTCTCCCTGAGCAAGTACACAGTGCCTTTGAAACTGAGGAATTTGCTGTGCTGCGCTTCCTGGTTCTTTTAATGGAATTTGAAGTGACACAGGAATAGAAATATCATCAAAGAGTCAAAGGGCAGCAATGGGATTGTAGAGCTGACAAAGAAGCCAGCCCTTGTCAGATGACCCCTCAGAATACCTCTCCTGAGTGAATATGCAAAAACTATGAGAGAAGTGGCTTAATAAGTGATGGCAAAGTCCACAAACAAGTCTTTGCCTCTGCACTGAAGAGGGATGAAAAGCATATTACAGCTCTCAACAACCATGGTCATCAACCGTGTCATCAACCCAGTTGACCCTGAATCACACGCAGAGTTGCTTATCAACCTATCTACTGGTCCACATGTAACATCAGGTGTAGAAGAGTCTCTACTGAAAATAGCAGATGTTAGTGAAGAAGAAATGGAAAGATTTTTGAGAGGTGTACTTGATTCTTATGGGACATGTAGCTTCTTCAGCTCAGTCAAGAAATCTAGCATCAAAATGCTTGCTGACATAGCCAAAAAAGGCCAAATTTAAGTCTGGCAAGGGAGGAACACAGCAGCTCTCAGTCCAGACATTGTTTTCTGCAGAGCCCCCTCCTTAACAAGATGCAGAGATAGTTTCAATAGCAACTCTTCTTAGGCACAGGTCCTACTGGGTGAGTATGATCCCTCTTCTGTGCTCATGAAACAATGAGAAGAACAGACAAAGCTAATTTAGGGCATTGGCTGGAAGCTGAAAGAATCCATGAGCCAAAAGCATGCAACAAAGAAACCAGTGTACATCAGAGATGTCATGGCTGCCATAAAAATGATGGCTGGAGACAAATTCCACACACTTGATTAATTGGATGCTGAGTTTTTGAGGCAGGTCTTAAAAAGAATTTGACAAAACTAATTATTTAATTGAAGTCTTTGACAGATATGACAACAGTAACTTTGTGAAAACTGCAGAAAGATAGTGCTGAACAGGATCTGAGGTTGTATGCAAGAAATACCAGGTGATTGGTGGTGCCTCCATGGAAAAAGTTTCTAGAGGTGGGATCCAACAACCAGCTGATTGTAAAATTCCTCTGTGAATATAGGGTTCAAAATGCACCTGTGTGTAGGATCACTCCCAACACACACTCTCTTCTTCTTGCTAGAGGCTTTTCCAGTGGTGAAGTAGCAAAGTCTGTCACTAGCAGAGTTGCTGAAGCCCAAGAGTGTACAGTACTGAAGAGGAAGTGGATGCAAGGATGCTGCTTCATGTTGTATGTGACAAAGAGACCCAAAAGCCATATTGGCAAAGGAACCATAGTAATTAGGTCACTTGATGGTCCATACTTTCCAAAAATGAAACATAGATAACAAGTGCATTGAAACAAGCCTCATTACCTGCACAATAAGTTTTGCTTCATACCTGTGCATGCAATCTGTGATGCTCTCACTCTTTATTTCAGCAACATACTTCATGCTGTACATGCATTAGCAAGATGTGACTGTTATCCCTATTTGGTATTGAGGAGGGGCAGGAGAAATCTGTTTAATGTTGTCAAAACAAAGGGAACTTACCGCTTCAGAGATCTTGTCAAATTGGGAGAGAGTGACAGTCAAGCTGCAGTTTCTGCAGCAAAGTTGGTAGCAGTGCTGTATGACCAAAGCAAAAAAGAAAAGGAAATCTGAATTGCTTGCACCTTAATCTGTCAAAAAGGACAAATCACTGGCCAAACTCCCACTATGCGAGGACCATTTTGAAGAGCAGGTCAGAAAAAGATCTTGGCAAACAAAGATTTGGATGGTTTTGCACATAGATAAACCAGATATTGGATTACCATTGCAATGTGGTTTGAAAAATATGGATGATAACCTCCTACTCTTCAAGGGCCTAACAGCACCTGAGGTTTTACAAGGCCTTATTTGTGCCTGCACCAGTAGGGGTTGCTACACAATCAGCTGTGTCTATAGTCAGAACAACCTTCCCTGCACAGAACTGGTGTGCATCCCACGCACTCCACAGACATCAAAATGATGAACGAAGATGATGTTGACTAGAAATGTCACAGTGCTGTTACATTTGAACAGGCATCATTGAAATGCATCTATTTGTCTTGTCCTTTAGATTATTGTTATGATTTTGAGGTCACAAAGAAATCCAATTATGTCTTGAAATAATGCATAGTCATTAAATGAACAAATGAATCCAAATATTTCAAAGTGGTCATTTTAACTTGTTAATGATGTGATTATTTATTGCTGTTTCTATGGCAATTGTTTCACATCATACTTCTACTTGAAGTAGACATAGTAAGCTTTCATGTGTGTGTGGAGTGGGGAGAGAGGTCACATTAAATTGACCAAACCGGCGGTGTCTGCTGCTCGGCTATAAGGGCTGACTCAAAACTTCAGCTAAAATTCAGACTCCGACTTCCCTGAAGGTGGAAAAATAACTTCACTGAGGGTTACAGTTACTGTACCTTGCTAGAGGTACCTTTCTGCCCCTTTAAGAGTTGCTTATACCCCCAGAGGATTTTAGCAGGGAGCAGTTCCTGAGCTCCTGGGAAAGCAGGTCGAGCCGTTGTGGGTAAAATTATCTGCTTAGCACAGTGCCATGCTTGGGTGTGTAGGGTTGGTGTCAAGGAGTGCTGACCGCTCATGGGATCCAGGAGCTGCTTCTGGTACAGCAGCTTGTCTCAGTAAGACTACGTGTGCCCCGGCAATTGTGCTGTACATGGAAAAATAGAGCTTGGGCCACCCAATGAAATTAGTGGGCAACAGGCTTAAAACAAATAAAAGGAAGTTCTTCTTCACACAGCACACAGTCAACCTGTGGAACTCCTTGCCTGAGGAGGCTGTGAAGGCTAGGACTATAACAGGGTTTAAAGGAGAACTGGATACATTAATGGATATGAAGTCCATTAATGACCATTAACCAGGATGGGTAAGGAATGGTGTCCTTAGCCTCTGTTTGTCGGGGGGGAAGGGGTGATGGATGGCAGGAGAGAGATCACTTGATCATTACCTGTTAGGCCTACTCACTCTGGGGCACCTGGCATTGGCCACTGTCGGTGGACAGGATACTGGGCTGGATGGTCCTTTGGTCTGACCCAGTACGGCCATTCTTATGTTCTTATGTTATGGAGTGGGGTAGCTATGTTTTTTGGCAGAAGCAGCAGCAGAATCATTACCTTTGCAGGCACAGAAGATGAGCTTCCTTAGTACTAATTTCCTGGATAATGCAGAATTCACAGGAAATTTGCCTTGTCGCTATTTTATGTGGGAGCACTAAAGGGAAATGCCTCCATGGAACTTTCATTCTCTAGTGCACCCATGTAATACAGGGTATGGATTTAGTCATATGAACTGATTTCTGGGCCTTCAGCTAATTTTATGTTGCTGTGCTTTATTGATGACACACTCTGTAAATGTTTTCCTTTAGCACTTAAAAAAAGCGCATGAGAGAAGACTTCTTGAATGGACAAGCACTGTGATAAATGCAATAGAAAATACAGTGGCTGATCCTCCAAGATTTCTTTCAGTAGCAGGGAGTCTAAAATGTTAGTAGCTCAGAGGTCTCAATACTTAAATCTGTATCTCATCAAACTAGGTTTTCAAATTGAGGATATTCAGGCTGTCATGCTTTCTGTTTTCTCAATGAATTGCTTTCTAATTTAAAATCACTTTGAATGCTTGGAGGTCAAGTTGGCTGTAGCACCAAACTACAAGGTAATTATATGGAGAACTGAAAAAACAATGTGCATACTTCTTGAACAGCCTCTGAAACTATTTTATTCTTTGCCTTTAAAATCAGCCATTCAAGCAATCATGCTGAAAATACTATTGTTGCATGAAATATTGCTACTTTTCCCCAGTGGTGAGGGAATTAACTGGGAGTTCTGCCACTGATTTGAATGGCTTTCAGGGCACAGTGCAAACCCCATCTGTTTTTCCAGGCCTCTAGGGAATAGAGGGCTTTGGGCATTTGTTTATTGAGATTTTTGGTAGAGTTTAAGCATTGTTTAAATTAGATTTAATATTATAGTGGCTTATAAGACATTAATTGGTAAAATCCTGGCTCCAGTCACGTCAATGGGAGTTTTGCCAGTGACTTCAATTGGGTCAGGATTTCACCAACTATACAGCTTCCCAGAGACAGGCATAATGAGTGCACTTTTAAAAACTAAAAATTTCATCCACAATAATAGGCGTGGATAAAACTCTTTTGGAAAGTTGGCCCAAAGGCCAAGTGAATACTATTCTATTAAAGGAAACTTAAATTTGCATTAAACACTTGCACTTTTTCTTAATTTGTATTATTCAGTCAGATGTTGGAAGTATATGCCACTGGAAATATCCTCTGCAAAATAAGCTTTTTAATATTCTATTTGTTTCAATAAAACACTTCATGAATAAGAAAATGAAAGGCTATTTTTGATAACACTGATACACAACAGAGTAAATCAGTTTTACATACTGTACCTGTACGATAGAAAATATTTAAAAAACTGAAAATCAATCCATCACCTATAAAGTAGTTTTGAATAACCTTGTGGGATCCTTTGTTTACCTTTTTCCAGATATTAGAGTAGAGAATAATAAAAGAGGCATTTAGTACAAGTTTGACTTATGTTTGTTATTTTTCCATTGGAAAGGATAGAGTGGGACAGCAGATAGAATAAAGTTTACAAAATTAAATCTGAGGTTAGCAGTGCAGCCAAAAGTTTTTTGAAAATGCTCTTACTTGAATACAACCAGCTTTCTGACTCTTTATTGGGCAGCAGCCTGTGCTGACTTAACACGTCTAGGAGCAGTATTTCATTGTTTTCTGAAAGGACATACTACTTCCTTTCATGCCACCAGCCACCAAGCTCAACTGGACAAGTAAACAGTGACTTTGAAATCTTTGAAAAGAAACGATGTAAGGAAAAACAAGAGTTAGTTTGAGCCTCTATTATGGCATCTTGAAATAGTTTGCAGGCCTTTCACCCTTGTAACTTTTAATTTCCATTCAACTAGCTTCTTTTTTGTGTGGTTCCCCTGCTTGAAGTTAAATGCTACTGCAGTGGGTGTCTTTAGCATTTCCCCCCCTGCAGGGATGTTAAATTTAGTGACATTATTGTTGCTGTTACCAAGAGGTTTGGCTATATTCATCTCTTGAACCAGATCCTGTGTGCCAGTAAAGACTAAATCAATAATTGGCTCACCCTTTATGGGTGTCAGGACAAGTTGCTCCAAGAAGCAGTCAGTTGTGGTGTCCATAAATATTATTTGTGCATCCTTCGTAAGGTGACATATACCTAATCAATATGAGGATAGTTGAAATCCACCACTATTGTTTTTGTAGTCCCCAGCACATGCTAATCCACCAATTAGGCATAGTCATGTACACCTAGTCCATTTCTCTGCTTTTCTAGCCTTAATCTCCCTGAGCATTTCACAAACAATGTCACCATCCTGGTCAGGTGGCCAGTAGTATATTTCTGCTGCAATCGTTTTATTGTTCAAGCATGGAATTTCTATCCACAGAGATTCTATGGTACAGTTTGATTCACTACTATTAATAGTTAATTCATTGACTTTATTGGGACTATTTATGTGTAAGAGCTACTCAACAAGAGTAGAAGTTGCAGAGTTAGGGCCCTTTACTAGAAGTGTGGAGTATATTGTGTTTAAGTGGTGCAATCCAAGCTCATACATGCTGTGAGCCTTTTTAGAATTAATTTCTGACAATCTTATTTCTTCGAATGTTTGTGTGTTCAATAATTATACCGTAGTCACCATTCGAAAGAGAGCACTTAGTAGATACCATACAGACATCACAGTTATTTCATGTTTTAAGAATAAGGGGAAATTATGGTATTTCTGATACCAGCGTGGTGGTGATTGGTAAATGGTGATGTTTTTCAATGATCTCTTTACTTTAGATTACCATAATGTGTTTGCATCCTTTAAAAAAGTTTTATGCTGCGCTAAGTGGAGTTTATTGCAGTAGTACATCCTCCAGCCTAAAATCTCTCACTAGACTCACGGTCTGTGGCTATAAGAGATCATTAGATCATCTAGTTTGACATCCTGTATTGGCCACACAGATCATACTCCAGTTACTCCTGTATTGAACCCAGTAATCTGTGTATGACTAAAATATACCTTCCCGAAAGGCATCCAGTGTTGATTTGAAGACTTCCAGAGCTGGAGAATCCATCATTTCCATAGGTAGTTTGTTCCACTGGTTTTATGTATGTATGATGTGCGTGCACACACATACACTGTGTGTAATAAATAAAATTGTGCCTTACTTCTAACTTGAATTTGTTTGGCTTTAACTTAGAGTGATTGGTTTTTGCTAGCCCTTCCAGGAACATAATGTTTTCAAGGAACTTAACAAGCAAATAGACAATGTCCCTGTCCCCAAAAGCATCTACCCGATATACTCTAGACATGGCAAAACAAGTGAGGGAACAAAAACTTGGATGGGTAACAAAGTGAGGAAGAACCAGCTTATGTAAGTAAAATCACACGGTGATTTGGTTAACTCACATGCACTTTTTGGTCTTGGATTTTTTTTAATTTAATTTTAATTACTTCCCTTTATGTAAACTTATCAGAAATAAATTTTAGAAAATATTTTAATTAGGCAACAATTGTGGCGTAACAAGTAGACCTTTTTTTTAAGGCTTTCCATAAAGAGGTTTGCCCAGTGGTTAGGACACAAGCATAGGACTTGGGAGACCTGGCTTAAAGTCCTGCTACTCCACAGACTTCTTGGGTGACCTTAGGAGCTACACACCTACATACCTCTTCAAAAATTCCAGCCTCTGTACCTCAGTTCCCCATCTGAAAAATGGTGATGTGATATAAATACATATAATAGGTGAGTTGGAGGAAGACACAATGTGTTTAGTAGGAAATGGAGAGGGTAGTTGGAATGAGAGAAGGGAGGGGAGGAACAGGAAGAAGAGACAAGGTTGGAGTTGTAGACAGGAGTTAAATGACTCGTGGCCTTAAAATGTGAATAAATTTAAACTTATGCACAGAACAAATAATAATCACTGGAGGGATTAAAAGAAGGAGGGTGACTTGGTCATAATGGTAGGCAAGGAAGAGTATTTTAACAGCACCCTTTGAGACTGAATGAGGGTCAGGTGGGTGTCAAGAAGAGCAGTAGGATGGAGAATGCAGTAGTCTAGGTGGAAACTGATTAAGGTATGGGCAAGTACTTAAACCATAGGAATGCAGACAAGCTACGAGGATAGAAACAGCAAGATATTGTCACAGCTTAGATATGGGAGGAGAAGGGCCAGGAATCTGTATCCTGCGAGCCTTGGTGACAGGTAGGATGGAGGTGACATGAACAGAGAATAGGAGCGGTGAGATGGTTTAGGAGGACAAAATAGGTTTAGATAACCATCAATCTATACATTTTCATTTCTAGGCCAACATGTTTAATGTGTCTGAGAATTACTATTATCCATTATCAAGTCACATGTTCCCCATTTATTAAAGGTGAGAGTGCAGCTACAGGACACAAGATTTGTATAGTATCTACTATCATAAAAGCTCTTTTCACATTTAATTACATGGAAAAATAATAGCAAAATAATGATGGTGCTGAGACATTGAGAGCTACATTTTCAACTGCAGCTTTGATCTTGCTAATTAAAAATTAACCATTTTATAGAAGCTGTCTTAAGTTGCTATATTTTTTGAACATACCAGTACTGTATATTTACTTAGAACTAAATGCTAGAAATAAATGCATATGATTATTGATCATTTGGCTTTAAAAATTAATGATTAGAGACCTATTTTAAAAAGTGAGACCTTTGATCAAGATAATGCACAGAAGATTCATAGATTCATAGATTCTAGGGCTGGAAGGGACCTCGAGAGGTCATTGAGTCCAGCCCCCTGCCCTCATGGCAGGACCAATTACTGTCTAGACCATCCCTGATAGACATTTATCTAACCTACTCTTAAATATCTCCAGAGATGGAGATTCCACAACCTCCCTGGGCAGTTTATTCCAGTGTTTAACCACCGTGACAATTAGGAACTTTTTCCTAATGTCCAACCTAAACCTCTCTTGCTGCAGTTTAAGCCCATTGCTTCTTGTTCTATCCTCAGAGGCTAAGATGAACAAGTTTTCTCCCTCCTCCTTATGACACCCTTTTAGATACCTGAAGACTGCTATCATGTCCCCTCTCAGTCTTCTCTTTTCCAAACTAAACAAACCCAAGTCCTTCAGCCTTCCTTCATAGGGCATGTTCTCTAGACCCTTAATCATTCTTGTTGCTCTTCTCTGGACCCTCTCCAATTTCTCCACATCTTTCTTGAAATGCGGTGCCCAGAACTGGACACAATACTCCAGTTGAGGCCTAACCAGCACAGAGTAGAGCGGAAGAATGACTTCTCGTGTCTTGCTCACCACACACCTGTTAATGCAGCCCAGAATCAAGTTTGCTTTTTTTGCAACAACATCACACTGTTGACTCATATTTAGCTTGTGGTCCACTATAACCCCTAGATCCCTTTCTGCCATACTCCTTCCTAGACAATCTCCTCCTAAGATTGTTTCTATATATATGTGACAGAGTGCTGGGAACCAACTGCTGAACCAGCACTCTGCTCACTTAAACACCATCCCCAGGGTGGACCTGACTTTGCCTAATTGGTGGATTAGCATGGACTGGGGACTCCAAAATAGCTAATTGGCCCATTAATGCAGAAGGTGGAAGAAGGCATAGGAAGGAAATGGTGGGAGGAGAGGAAAGCTAGCAGACCCAGAACCAAGAAGGATCCCTGTGTCAAGTGATCTCTTCTGTCTCCAATCTTTGGCAGAGTAGCAATGGATGCCATAATAGACTTGGTGAATGAGTCAGTAAAGGTGGTGGGAAGAGCAATGAAAAGAAACTACATGGTGGTGTTTAACTGCGAAAGGTTTCTGAATAGTTTGTAGACTGAAGAGAAGACAGGAGCTGGACTCACCCTATCACAATATAGTTATTGCAGAACCCCATATATTTCCAATGTCATAGGGTTCAAAGCTAAAGCAAATACATTAGAAAATGGAGGGTTAACAGCTAATTTTACTTCAGAGGCCAATGCATCTACAATATTGCAATAGGGCAATTGCCTCATTTTCGTTTTCTTCTTGCAATTGGATAAAAAACTATCCCTGTCAATGCGTGGAAAAGTCTCCTATTAAGATTCCAAAATCAAAGCTATTATATCTTGTTTTGTCACTTTTATTGAAAGATAAGACATACTTTTTTCTATGCTGTTTGTGGAATCGTAGAAAGTAGAGTAGTGATCTATTCTTATTTGTATTAAAATAGCACCTACATTTTCCAGTTGAGATCAGGATCACATTTTACCAGGAGTTCTACAAACACAAAGTAAGAAACAGTCTCTATCCCCAAAGAACTAACAATTTAAACAGATAAAACTTATAAAGTGGGAGAAAGTAAGTATTATTATGCATATTTTACACTGAGAATTCAGATAATGGCCCTGATTCAGGAAGGCACTTAAGCATGTGCTTAAGTGTTTTCCTGAAATGTGGCCTAAATGAGTTGCCCAAGGTTGCACAGGAAAATGCATAGTAGAGGTGGGGATTGAACCCCAATCTTCTACATTTGAGTCAAGAGCTTTTATCACAAGACCATCCTTCTTCTAATCCTGTTAGACACTTAGATAGTGTAATACTGTTTTAATGGGTACAAAAATACAGGCACAATTATTTGGAGGCTAACAGATTATTTGGAGGCCCACACTAAGAGATCAGGTTGAGGCCATTTCAAATAAAATTCAGGACCTCTTATTCTGCTTTCTATCTTCCCGGCACTAAGCAGAAAGACAGCACTCATGCTGGCATGAAATTGAAATTCTGCTTGGCCAACTTAGGTTCCATGAAAGCAGAGGGTCGTTGGTCTTTGCTAACCAAGCTTCAAATGTAACTTATGATGGATGGGGGAAGTTCATGTGTCTTTAAATGCTTTTGTGGCAGTCTTTCTGGCTGCAGATTCAGCAAGATTGGGCATTTGATGAGCTTTGGGGCAAGGTGCTTGATGTATGTTTGATCAAGCTTTTAAGAGCAAGATATGCAGTTTTTATTGAGGTTTTTTATAGACCTATATTTTGTGAAATCTGTATTTTAATTCCTGTAAAGAACCCAGGTACTATAGGGATTAGAACCACTAAAATTAGTAAAATATTAAATACAGACAACTGGATATCAATTTACATTGTCAAGGCTACTTTTGCTGTCGGCAGGCTAAAGACTCTTAAGAGTTGAGAGAATACTACATAATACATGTGAAGGCCCTAACTTGATTCTGCCTGTATTTGCATGTAGAATCAACATATGTTTTGAATAGATAAGATTTACTATTTCATTCTTGCTCATTCAGAGTTCTGATGCCTATTTCTTAATACTTTTCAGCAGAAGATCTTAAAATATTTTAATCCTGCACAATGCGCCTCTGAGGTAGGCATCTTTCCCATTTTAGAGGTGGGGAACTGAGGCAGAGAGAGGTGAAGTGACTTATCCAAGATTATATAGGAAGTTAATGGTACCGCAGAGAATTGAACACCAGTCTCTCATAGAATAAGTCAATGTACTAACCACTGCACCATCCTTTCTCTCCTGATTTAGAAACAAAATTCCCACAGATTCTCTAATTTGTAGACTGTCTCCTTTCTCCTAGATTTCTCTGACTAATCACCTATATGTTCACTGACATCAGGAATTGGATAGTAGTTACACAGCAGTGTTTTCTTTCTATCACTCTCTGAATTGCACCTCATTAGACTCCCTCCCACTTTATCGTAGATGAAAAAAGCTGGCTTGCCATTTGTACACAGAGACAACATTTTCAATCTTGGGTGCATAAAGTTAGGTACCTAAATTTAAATATATATCTAACTTTAGGCATCCGAGGTTGAAAATCTCACCCTATAACTGTATTATATTCAATAGCAAGGTTTACCACTTCAAATTGGTATCCTTCTGTGATGTGATTATTTATTGCTAGTCCTGGTCATTGAATTCCCTTCCAGAGTTCTGATTCTTTAACACCAATTTACTAGTCTGACCAAACTTTTCAAAGGGGCATAAGAGAACTAGCCTGCAAGTGCCTAACTCTATTAGACTCATTCCAAAGAACGAGGGTCCGTAGAGAATTTATATAGTCTAATTAGGAGATGGTCTGATATTTATCTATGTAACTGAACTGATTATGTAGTGAAGCCAAAAGGATGTTAGTATTATTGCTTATTATTTGAGTTTCTGTACCCTAAGGAAAGGAAGGTACAGTCCATGCACCTAGGAGCTCGGCTGTCGTGTTCATGATTAATTAATGTGGCACTCGCATGCACTTGGGCAGCTATCATTTTCAGAATCCAGAACTGATTCTTGGACAATAATTAACCAGCAGGATTTGCAATGCAGCTTCTATTTATTCAAGCCTCTGCTGTCCAAATTGTTTGAATGTTAGTCTTTAGGAACAATGTGAAGTGCTGCTAAATTCTGGAAAGAACTTGGTGGATAATGCTTTCTGTTTCTTTCTAACTCATGACTGCAGCTATGCACCATACATTTCTGCTTCTCTGATCTTCCTGAGTTTTCAGTGAAAGTCAATCTTTGAAATTACATTTGTTATCTTTGCATGCATGCAGAAAATCTCTTGCGTAGGTGCAGTATCACATCCCTTTCTCTCAGCCAGTGTCATTCTAGCTGCCTTCCACTCGTTGGTCACATTCACTGCTAGCAGTGGGTGCAACTCCAAATATTGGTTAAAAGCTAACACCCACTATGCCAGTTGTGAATTTGGCCCTTTTAATTCTATCGGACTAATAAAATCCTGAGAAATACCATTTGGCTATAGTTTCTAGCATACAACTGAAGGATGGATGAACTAGCCTATATTACAATGACCTTACTGCAAATTAAGCGGTGGGGCCCATTGACTGGCTTGTCAGAAAAGGTGTGTACCACTTTAAGGGCTAGAGAGCCAATGAGTGTGGTGGCAGCTTCATACCATGTCAGAGTGGGAATGCTCCCCCCTCCCTCGTTCCCCTGCCCCCTGCGGTGACTGGACGAAAGCAGGGACTACCCATGTCCATGCTGTTGTAGGAAAAGCCCTCTTAGAGTTGATGACTCCATGGGGGCTGGGTTTCCACACTGACTGTGGTCTGTTCATTCAGCGGCAACCCCACCTGAGGCTTGGAATGACACTTGCTGGGCATTTAATGTAAGTGGGTCTCTTTAGAGCATCTGCAACTTTAGGCTTGTTTGTGAAATGTACTTTGGGACCCATTCACCCTGCAAGTGCTACAGCAGTTGGGGAAAGCTGCAGTGTGGAAGCAAAATGGGAAGTAATTCAGGTGCCATCTATAGACCTGTGGGGGCAGGAGGAAAGTATGGGGGCCAAGGCCCAGGAAGGGGTCAGCGTGAGCTAAAAATGGAGGGATCTAGACAAGAGCACCATCTCTAGTTAAGATGGAGGAGGTAAGGGTGCTCTTTTGGGATTACCCTAAAAAGATAGATGGTACATATTTGTAGGATGGGTTTACTGCAGGGTTTAGAATTCCCTATCTGGGGGAGAAAATTCATGTGATGTTAAAAAATTTCAAGTCCTTAGTGGGAAGGAGTCCTATTGTAAAGAAAAAAAATTACACGAGAATTAGAGGAGAATAGAGTAGCAGGGCCATTGGTTCATTTACTTGTACTCAACTTGCAGGTTTCTCCCCTAGGCTTGGTCCCTAACAAGGCTCTAGGTGACTATTGCTTAATTCACTACCTGTTATACCTATGGGATAGCTCAGTTAACAATGTATTAGACCCAGACTTGTCTTTCATGACTATTCCTCTGTTGACAAGGCTGTGGATAGGAAGGTCTCGTGGCCCAGGGTTCTGATGGCCAAGTGTGATATCAAATCTGCTTTTCCACTACTGCCAGTGTATCTTTCTGACTTTAATCTTTTGGGTTTTTCTTTCAAAGGGCAATTTTATTTTGATAAAGTTATGCCTGTGGGGTGTGCAATATCCTGTTCAGCATTAGATAAATTTAGTATAATGCTGCACTGATGTGAGAAGCTGGTATGCACTACATGCGCAATACTTAGATAACTTTTGTTGGTGGCCAGGGTGAATTCAGATGAGTGTGTTAGCCTGATGGATGCCTTTCAGGCCCTATCTTTAAAAAATTGGGGGTAACCCTAGTGGAGGAAACAACAGGGGCCTTTCACTATGTTGACCTACCTGGGGATTGAGCTAGGCACACTGGTGAGTATATTGCAACTCCCTCAGGATAAATTTTGCCTCCTGAGTGGTAGCCCCGGGATGGGCATTTCATGCCTGGCTTCCAGCAGACACCACAGGCATATTTACACCAAACTAGTTTATAAGAGGTACTTGAGAGATGGAGGTACTTGGGGGCTTGGGAACAGTTTCTGAATCATTTCACTGGTGTGCCATTGTGGAGGGAGGAATGGATACTCAGTGCTGATTTAAAGATCCACTCAGATGCTTCGGGAGATACTGGCTTTGTGGTGTCTTATTAAGGCAGATGGCTCACCCAGAAATGGCCCTTCACATGGATATAAAAAGAGAGAGTGCAGGATATAACACTTCTGGATTTTTTCCCCATTTTGGTGGCAGTGGTCATCTGGGGAATGGAGTTTTCTAATAAAAAGGCGTGTTTCTGGTGTGACAACAGGGTGGCAGTACATGTTATCAATCTCCAACTCTCACAGGGTGATGTGGTTGGTGAGGGTGTTTGTAGTACAGTGTTTAAGCTTTAACATCTGTTTCTCTTCCAAGCATGTGCCTCGGGTTTACAATGGCATAGCTGATTCATTATCTCCTTTTCAGATGGACAGATTTTGGGAGTTGGCACAAGGAGCCAGCAAGGAACACGAACAGATGCTGCTAGCACTGTAGAACCGTGGTGTACGACGACTATCAGTGTAGCAGAGATCGGTAGCACTGCGAACATTTTGGAGCTATGAGAGAAGATTTAATGATTTTTGGGGCAATTTCAGGAGCAGGAGGGCCTTTTACCACTAGGGCCAATTGCAGAGGAATGGATGCTGCACGACATGGTGGTCTTAGCAACCTGGTGACTGGTGTCACTAACCATCTCCACTTACCTATCAGGAATTACATATGTCAGTAGGTTGAAAGGTTACCTGATCCTTGTAGTAAATTTTTAGCTCAGAGGTTTCACGCAGGGTGATCTGAAAGTACTGCCCCTAGGCAGGATACATATCATCCCATTGGTGTTAATATGCTTAGGGAGCTGGTGTGGATCCTAGAGCCCATATGTCATTGTGGACAAGAGGAGGCCTTGTTTAGGGCAGCATTTCTGAGGTTTTTTTGGAGCTTTTAGAATCCGCGAACTAGGTCTGAGTCCTGTACAGAGTCTTCTGGAAGGGCTTGGAATTGAGAGAGACACACTGGGACGGGCGGTCGGTGATATTAACCTTGAGGAGGTTGAAGGCAGATCAAGGAGGCAGGGTGAATCCATTATCTTACAGGAGGGTGGCAAGCCTGGGATAAATGCTGTGCAGGCAGGGAATCTGGTGTACATGGCAATAAGGCCAGGGAGGGATGGGCCTCTCTTGATTCATGGTTGATGGTATGTTGTAAGGGGAACCTCCAGTTGGTTAGTTTTAAGATTGGGACTGACATGGCTGGGTTTCCAGCATGTGAATTTGGTTCCACTCAAGATTACGACGTCAGCAACAGCAGCCCAGCTGGATCTGGGGCCTAGCACAATTCAGGCAATTGGGTGTTGGCATTCTGAGGCATATGGAACATTATGTGAGACCACGGGAGGGGAATCAGTGTTAATTTTCCTTTGTGTCTGCATTTCAGATGCTGGCAAGTGGGCTAGGCAGACAGCGGTGAAGCTCTGCGGGCACAGTATTGCTTACTGGGTGCACAGGTGGGATTCCAGGTTGTCTGGATGTTTGCACTGGGCCTCCATGGTGAAGCAGTCCTGAGCTGGCATGGGGGGAAGGGCATGTTATGGCACCAGCTGATGCCCCTTCTGAACACCTTGATGGCTCGTGAGCAGGCACCAGATGTGATTTGTGGTTAATCTTGGGGAAGTGATTAGGGAACATGTAAAGGGGTAAACTTAATGCTCTGAGGTAAGAGGGCTTGGGACAGATCCCAGAACTCTTTCCAGGTGTGAAAATTACTTGGTCACACATGTTGCAATGCAGCCTGTGGCAGGGAGCTGTGAAGCCCCGTTGGACTGACAATGGAAGGAGGTATGTGAAGAGCGAGGTGACCAAATTCATAGGTGGCATTTGTGGGTTTTGGTAATTTCTCATTTGGACATAGCATACGGAGCTCCAGAATTATTCAGGGAGGATGGGATCCACCTGTCAGACTTGGAGCTGACACATTTTGGGCTGATATTAAAGAAGACACTAGTAAGTGTCTTGGAACTTAGCTAGGTACTAGGCAGGGGGAGGCAGCCAACTTAGTTGGTTGTACCTTCTTGTGGCAGATGTCCAGTGCAGGTACTCTGTAGGGAAGGGATACAGTGATCAGACAAAATGGATTGGTAAAAGATTTAAAGGAGGTCTTTTTTAAAGGAGGGAAAATGGGGGGCAGAAGTGGAGGGGGGGATTCAGGGCTTCTATGGCTGGTATGGCAGGGAGTCAAACCCCCCACTCTTTTTATAGCTACCCTTAACCCTCATTCAAGAGGGGAGTGGTACTGAAGTCCCAGCAGCAGGTTGGCTGGGGATCAGGATGGGTAAAGGCAGAGGGAAGATGGCAGCCCTCCATCCCACTTTGGTATAGATAAACAATTATGGAATTACCTGCACTGTACTTTATCTGCTGAGAATAAAGTTGTAGCCTAATTAAACCAACATCTAATATCTTTCTTCCAGCACAGATGGACAATGCTACATGGAATACACAGATTCAGTGATTACAATAAGTATCTAATTCCTTTAGCTGGTAGAGGGGGAGAATGATCCAGTGGTTAGGGTGCTAGTCTGGGACTGAGAACATGGGTTACATACCTTGTCACAGTCTTCCTATGTGACCTTGAGTAAGTCACTTAGTCTCTCTCTCTCACTCTCTCCATTCTCTGTCTGTAAAATGGGGTAATAGTACTTTTCTACCTCAGAGGGTATTGTGAGAATAAATACATTAAAGGTGCTCAGATACTTGTATGGCCTCAAGTACCATAGTATATCTTTGGTCTGAGAGACACCCCGCTCTTGACCTCTACAAGCTAATTCCAACAGCAGCGTTAACGATTGCCTCATATTTCTTTGTAGATTGAAATGTCAGTTTTTCTCAGGGAACCTAGAATGCCTATACAGTTCTATATTATCTCAACATTAATTAATCAATTAATGGGGTCTCCACCTCTTGCTCTATAACAAGGTGGCAACTGTATTTGACGTAGTTGTATAAAAAGAGTGGTTCCAGAACAAAAGAGAGAAAGTCCAAAGACCCAGAATGAAATCTGGGCCCCACCGTAATCAAGGGTAGTTTTGTCATGAACTTCAGGGGAGCCAGGATTTCACACCCCGTGTCCCCGCCACCAATCTGGAATTGCATTAGGGTTAGGGCTAGGCATAGCAATTTGAGCCTATTCCCTGTTACCTAGAAAAGGAGGATTAGGCTACTAAACCATAAAGGGCTTCTTATCTTTTTTTTAAAAAAAACTGAAAAGGTTTTTGGCAACCAAATAAGTCTTGTAGTATGTTCTGAAGATAATCTAACTTTGGTTTTCCAGCTCCCTCATGTTGCTTAGCTACTAACAGAAGAAGCATAGTGCTTTAACTAATTGTGAAGGACTCAATTTGAAAGTTTCTTAGTTTAGTTATACTGTACTTCACAATTTAAAATTAAGCATTCTGCATGGCTTAATCACACATGCACACATAATCAAGAATAAAAACAAATCAATGCAATTGAGTTCAGAACAGTAGCTAAACAGGCATCACAGAAATGATGTTCAGACTGATAATTTAAATGAATAAAGGTATCAAGACACGGATTCATGGAACAGTGATCTGGGGATAACTTGAAGTTTGTCGTGCAATGACTGAAAACTGTTCTGACTGAATTTAATGAGACCAATTTCATTAAAAGAGAAAAACTTTAAAAAGTGTCAGTCAAACACACTTTCTTCCTAGACGGTTGGACAGATGTTTATACAGTTTTGTAGAGTATCTTTAAGCATCAAAAACACCTGGCTCCCATCTCTTTGTTTTCACTTCATTCCCTCCACTACCCTGTATTCTCTGGCAGATCATTATATCATTCTTGGGTTTAGGAATGGACTACTGCTTCTTTTTAGTCCAGATTCTAGTCCAAAATATGAAGTTTTGTTTTGTGTTGCTTTTATCAAAATAGAGAGAGAGAAGGCCAGCGGGTGGAGAATCTAAAAACCTGCAATAGGAAACAAATTAGTTTGGTTGCTGGAAGGAGAAGATCACTTCCTGAGAAGAACTGATGAGCTGCCAGAGACTGTCATAATGAAACATGCCAATGCCTCGTAGGGGATCATATTGCGGATTTATTTTTCAACAGGACTTTGAAAGAATTTTGAATAGACTGATACAAAATAGATTGTTATTGCCCTTTTTTTTGGTTGTTTTGATTTTACTAATCTTGGAGTTATTTATAAGAAATTGCCTTCAACTGTGATATCTTTTTAAATGTAAAATGTAATAGTTTATTCTATTATAAACCAGCATTGTGCTTATGAACATTTTCAGTCTTTGATTGGCAGCATACACACTGAGGTAATATACAAAACTGTAATTTTGCCACCAACTACCAATTAGACTTTAAAAAAACTTGGCCAGGTACCACAAACTCCAAAAAAAAAAGAGGGCTTTGTGTATTATTGATATCAAGATATTGCCCATGTAAAGAAAACTTGAAGATAAATGGTCTGAAATGTCACACTGGCTGAACGACTTCTTTGTTTCTTTCCTTTGTATGTTTATGTAACAAAACAAATGTACGGGCTTCAGACTCATTTGTGCTAGTGCTGATAACTTATCTATTGACATGATTTAGGTGTTCTGCTTCTGCAAAATGTTTTGTGTATCAGAGATTTTATCTTTGTGTTTTTTTCCCTTCCCCTCAAGCTTTTAAAATTCATGCAGATTCTATCACTTCTTCTCAGGCAGTCATTTGCGTTAAGGTATTTCTAGTCCCTGATGCTCATTCAGTAGCAGATTGTCTTGCAGTGCACTGTGAAATAGATTATTTATGTACAACTCCTTTTTATATTATGGCAGATGAGATTTTGGTAATTCAGACAGAAAACTAGCTTTACCTAGTCTTCATTATTTAGAATAACACTTCAGGATATACAGGTAACTTACTGTAATGCATTTTGTAAACATAGTGAAATCTTAATAGCAACATTTTCTCTATAGTCTCTTCTATTAAATATTCTATCAAAGGTGGGGAAAACTGGCAATTTTGGGTGTGGATTGTAAAGTGTACAATATATTAAAATGTAAATTAGTGATATACTGCACAATGAGAACATGGGAGCCCATCTGTTTCCTTTGTAGGAAAGCAAATGGTACTATTCATGTATTTAATATTGGTCACATTCTTAAATGCTTTGCAGGATCACTGCCAGGGTGTTCAGTACTTGCAGAATCAAGCCCCTATAGATTGACAGTGAGCACATTTAAAAAAATAATTCTGGTTTCAGAGATATTACTGGTACCAGTGATATTTCCCATTCTAAGCATAGGGCATATCTCTGAAATTGGTAATACTTAAACAATTCATTCCAGTTTTAGAAGTATCTCAGTCTAATTTTAGGCCACCATATTTGAAAAGTTTGGTCTTTGTGAATGGAATACATGAGTTTCTTAGAATTAAGAGTGTGACGGGTTCCTCCCCACACCCCCAAGGTGCTACTTCAAACTGAGGTACCACTGAGCCTGCCTGGCCCACCAGCCTTTACACTGTATTGCTGAGGCAAGCCAGCCAAGCCCTCCCTCAGGCTTCAGACTGCACTTAACCAGCATACATACAAGTAGGGACACAGCCCACTGCAGTGTAGGGATATTAAAGAAGGTACTGAAAGTGATTACCCAAGTGAAAGTAACTCCCCATAATTTGTCCCCCACAATTTAAACCTCATAGCATTACCATGTAAAAGATCTCTTGGATCCCTTGTTAAACTTACAAGCTACTGTCTGTGTAAACCATTGATTGTATCTGTTCTCAGAAAGATACTGTATTTCTATGAGAAACTTGCAAAGAAACTTGCAAACAAGTTATTTGACTTTGTTCTTTATGCATGCTTTGTACCTAGAAACAGCATAGAAAGACCCCCACCCTCTTTGATTAAAGAGCAGGGAGTCTCAAATAAATTAGTACACACCCCGAAAGTGGTGGAGACAGTATGTATGTGGATGGATGCTTGGTGTAGATAATGAATGAATGATCAGGGAGGTGCCAGCCTAGGAATTCAGTGACCATCGGCTGAAGGTGGCATCAAGTGGGAATGACCAGACAACCCCTGGAGGGTAAACTGGGATCCACCCGACCGTCTCAAAGGATGGGAAAAACAAGATAGCATCTGACAGCACGGAGCCATCAGAAATGTGCCGTCTGCTGATTGATTCAGCAACAGCATGATGAAGCAATTCCCATAGACTGACATAGGAATAAATCCCTATAAGTACAGACCCAAAAGACTAAGAGCTTTGTGTCTGGTTCTGCGACCACCCTCCAGGAGCATCAGACGAATCTGACAAGGACTCGGCTCCACTCTGATGCCCAGGTTACCTGGCCAGTAACTTGGCATGAGCAACTTCTAGGCTGGTAACTATGATATCTATGCAGAACCTGTGTGTGTGTGTGTATGAATGAATGTGAAACTGAATGAAATGTTACAGCTATAACTGACTGCTTACTATGATTCTTTTTGGATTCACAATAAATGTGACATTTTGTCTTATCCCCTTTAATAAGATCCTGCTGGCTTTTATTTTATTGGTATAACAGCAGCTATACACATAGATGCTGAGATAGCTGATCCTTCCCATGCAGAGCCTAAGGAACTGCCCAGTTGCTCAAGTACATGCCGCCCTCTGGAGTGTAAACCCAAAATTATACCATCTTGCGCTGCACAGAGAACTGTACACTGTAGCTTATGAAATTTGCCCCCTCCCTCAGTGTGGAGAGGGATATACACAGCTTTCTGCCTCAAGTTAGGATTTCCACATGCACTGGTTTTAGACAAAACAGAGCAAGTTTATTATCTACAGAAGACAGATTTTAGGTGATTATAAGATATAGCAACAGATCAAAGCAGATTACCTAGCAAATAAAACAAATGTGCAATTTAAGCTTAATATACTAAAGAAATTGGTTAAAAGTAGCCAATTCTCACCCTAAATGTTGTTTTAGGCATATTGCAGAGTTTCTTGATGGCAAGCTGCATTTGTTTTCAGCTTAAAACTCCAGATATTCCTTTCACAGGCCAGACACCCTCTAGTGTAGGTTCAGCCCTTCTAACCTAGTCCAGTCTTTTTGTCCTCAGATGTTTCCAGCAGTCCTCTTTTTGGTGGGGAGTCAATGAAGAAGCAACCCCAATGATGTCACTCCCCTGCCTTAAATAGTTTTTGCATATGGCAGGAATCCTTTGTCTCCTAGTTTGATTCCCACCCCCAGTCAGTGGAAAAGCACTAGTATTATCATGGAGTTCAATACCAGGTGACTTGGTCACATTTCTCTACAGCCATTACACAGAGGCTGTTTGCAGTGTCCCCAGGAAGGCTTCCTGGTGGGAGATTAGCATCATCAAAGACCTATTGTTTTCCCTAATGTCCCTTCCCAACTGGCCAACCAGACTGATTGGCATTCTGTCTAGTGGGCATTCCCTAGGTGTAAACACATTTGTAATAGATGCATAGACAATATTTCTAACTTTAGATACAAAAATGATATATGCAAACAAATAGAATAATCATATTCAGTAAATTATAACCTTTCCAGTGATATCTCACATGACCTATCTTGCATAAAATACATCTTAGTTATGCCATAATCATATCGTAACAATATATCTATGAAGAATATGGGGCGTAGTGTCACATTTTTAGGTTTTAGTTAAAAGGTTTTAACTTTTTACATGAAATTGGATATAATTTTCTGTTTATAAAAATTTTGTATATAACATTGTAAAATCAGTACAAATCTATACTCCCTCCTCTTCATTTTACATAAAAATGGGCACAAGCAGTTGTACCAATCAGTTTCACAGATTGCACCATGACTTTTTACAGATATGTATTGTTGGTCTATCAGATAGACTAATGTTTCATTTTCCTATCAAAGAGTAACATAGTTCACATAGTCATGAATAGTCATCTTCCTTACATTTGCAGGCTAATTTCTTGGAGATGTATTTAGTTGATGTCTAAACTTGATGTAACTTACTTTTATGGTTAGCAAACTAAATCACAAACAGTTAATTATACGTTAGTCAAAGTAAGTGTGCTTTGCATTTGCTGGAAGTTAAGGTTCCCTGAACAAATTATTAAATTATTAAAAGGAATCT
The DNA here is from genome assembly GCA_033296515.1 of Macrochelys suwanniensis. Lineage (NCBI taxonomy): Eukaryota > Metazoa > Chordata > Testudines > Chelydridae > Macrochelys > Macrochelys suwanniensis. Next base: position 85,498,197 of record CM065779.1, read on the forward strand.
CTATTAAAAGTCCCTATAAGGTGATTTAGATCCTGATCAAATAATGAGCTCTGTATAGGCAACCCTTGTAGAGCTCCATGGATCTCAGTGGGCTCCCATGTGGGCACAGGTCTCCACCCATGCAGTGCTCACTACAGGATCATGGACTGAAGGTTCCCTAGGAAAAAAGTATTACTTAAAGGATCTGTTCTTTAGTCATTTCCCACCTTGCTCCTGTATGTGGGTACATAGGCCAGTTCACAACTGAGTCCATAGTAGTGAGCAATTCTTCTTTCACTGGCAATGCACTAAACACGTTCAAACACTTTACTATTTATCACACCCTTTGTAGCTTCTAACCCTATTTCTGTGGTGTTTTACTCCAACATTTCAATGTCAATGTCACGGTCACTGGGTAGGCTACCCCAACTAAGAGCCTTTTCCAGTGCCTCAAGTGGACCTCTTTCAAGTGTCAGGAACATAGTTTCACATCTCTTTGGAATCAGATTCCTGAAATCCAAACACTATTTGGCTGCCAACTGTGTTATTTAGAAGGCTCAATGGGCTTGGCACATGCCAGAGTTTTTCTCTGGGTGCCTGAGACAACATACATTTGCAGTGATGCAGAAATAGCCGCTTGAAAACCAAGCATGATTTATTTTTCCCAAGAGGTCCACAGCAGTTAGAGTAATGGATTTAAAATAGGAGACCTACAGGAACATTCCTTTACTGAAGTCTAACTCTCTATCCACAGCTCAGGTGGGTCTCACTTATTCTCTGAGGTGGGAAAACCAGCCTACAGTATGTATAGCCCTATCCCTCTGTCTCTGCATCCCAGGCAGACTGTCAGTGTTCTCACTGACACATCCTGGCCAGTCTTTCTCAGATCACCTCCTCCCCGCCCCCGAATAAAACCTACTAGCTGGGATGAAGCCAGCTAGGTCACGTCTCCCCACAACTGGTAGCCCAGACACTGTTCTCTTAGCTGCTTTGAAGATATGTACCTGAGAGTCTGTTTTATTTGTGTCATTATTTTACATTTCCTGCTTTGTTCTGTAACAACCCACTTTTAGTCTTCTTTGATGTAGTTCTAGGCACTCAGGCGGGAAGCAGTAGACAATTGAATAGGGAAACCAAGTCACATAATATCCATAAGAACTAATAGACACTTTCCCAGTTTGTCATAATCGTTCCTGTTGATTTCAGATAATTTTGCCTTATTAATATAATTGTGTGGTTTTAGCTAAATCAGAAGTAAGCAGGAGAAATGCTGGCTCTGTTGAACTACCATTAAGTGGATATATATAATTGGTTAAACAACCGCAAACAAAAAGTAACTATTAATGGAATGATATCAGATTGGAAGGAGATCTCAAGTGAGGTTCCACAAGTATCTGTTTTGGGTCTGGTGTTATTTAACATCTTTAATAATGACCTGGATGTAGGAATAGAGAGTATACTGTTCAAATTTGCAGATGACACATAGTAGGGGGGAATTGCAAACACATTTGAAGATAGAGCTAAAATTCAAATTGGAGAACTGGGCTATAGACAATAAAATTAAATTCGACAAACAAAAATGTAAGGTGCTACACTTAGGGAAGAAAAACCAAATGCAGAAATGATTACCTCAACACGAATCAACAATGTAATGTTGTTGCAAAAAGGCAAATGCAAGTCATGGGAGGTGATAGTACCACTCTACTCAGTGCTGGTTAGGCCTCAGCTGGAGTACTGTGTTCAGTTTTGGTCACTGTTATATAGAAAGGATGTAGAGAAACTGGAAGGGATCCAGAAGGGAGCAACAAAGATGATCAAAGGGATGCAATTTGAGCCATATGAGCAAAGGCTGAAGAAATTGGATATATTTAGTTTGGAAAAGAAGAGTGTGGCGTTGCACTCTATATGATTTTATGAAAATATGCTAATGAGTGTGAATATAACAAAACTGAAATATGCTTCATGCAAAAGGTCTCTTGTAAGGTATCATTACAAAGCTTATAATCTACTGAGTGTGGTCATCTTATTTGTATAAATATATTGCTCTTGTATCTGAAACTAGAAATATGAAATATAACTCTGAGGTCCTATTGTAATTATTCAAAGTGTGGGCCATTAATGGTGGTTTGGAATCTTGATGGCTCCCATCAACTAGGACAATTGACTGTAGATGGCTCTGTTTACTTGTAAGTCTTCCTGTATATATATGCTAGCAAATGGGTAATGAAGTCTTACAGTGACATGTGATCATGTCACCTGAACTGGACTCCATCTTTAACCTGGAGCTTTTCCATTTAGAAGGAGGGGTGAGAACCCAGAGAGGGACAAAGGATTCCCGCCTTGTGCTAAAGATATATAAGGGGGTGAAACAGAACAAAGGGGGTTGAAGTCATGAGAAATCCCCTAACTACCACCTGAACAGGAACAAGGGCTGTACCAAGGAAAAGGATTGTGCCCAGATTAGGAAGGCATCCAGTCTGTGATAGAAGCTTATTGAAACATCTCTGAGGGTGAGATTTTATCTGTATTCAGTTTTCTTACTGTACTAGGCTTAGACTTGCGTGTTTTATTTTATTTTGCTTGGTAATTCACTTTGTTCTGTCTGTTATTACTTGGACCCACTTAAATCCTACTTTTTGTATGTAATAAAATCACTTTTTACTTATTAATTAACCCAGAGTATGTATTAATACCTGGGGGAGGAGGGGGCAATAGCTATGCATATCTCTCTATCAGTGTTATAGAGGGCAAAACATTTATGAGTTTACCCTGTATAAGCTTTATACAGGGTAAAACTAATTTATTTAGGATTTGGACCCCATTGGGAGTTGGGTATCTGAGTGCTGGAGACAGGAACACTTCTTAAGCTGTTTTTAGTTAAGCCTGCAGCTTTTAGGGGACGTGGTTCAGACCTGGGTCTGTGTTTGTCCAACTTCAGGATTAGCAAGTGACAATGCACTTAACATTGGCTTACAGTTTGTAGTGTGTGGTATCTCTTGGTTAAATAGAAAGTATGATGCAACAGCCATGTTGCTTCACAAACTGTGTTGTGTCTCCAGCATTCTTAACAGCCTCATTAAGTACTTCTAAAATTGGCTTTGACAGTGACTGGCTTATAAGGCTTTCTGCATGTTGATGCAGTCCATAGGCCTGGTGTTTTGCAGCCTTTTCATGTAGGTGGTCAGTAGTGGCTTGTCTGATCAGTCCAACAAACCTCCACTTTTACTATATAAATCCATAATACACCCACATCTTGAATACTGTGTGCAGTTCTGGCTGCCCCACCTCAAAAAGATATATTGGAATTGGAAAAATGTACAGAGAAGGGCAATAAAAATGATTAGGGCTATGGAACAGATTCCATATGAAGAGAGAATAAAAAGACTGGGACTTTTCAGTTTGGAAAAGAGATGGCTAAGAGGGGATATGACAGAGGCCTATATAATCTTTGTGATGGGTTCCCTCCAGGGTGCCACCTGGAACTGGGGTACCACTGAGTCCTCCTGGCCCACCAGCCTGGGCTCCCTTCTACACTATACTGCTGTGACAAGCTGCCAAGACCTCCAGGCTTCAGCCTGCGCTTTCACCAGCATACATACTGGTAGGTACACAGCCAGCTGCAGTACATGCAGGCAGGCTCTTTAACCAGCCCCTGCATGGGAAGATTTCAGCTAGGGCATCTCCCAGTTCCTAAGGCATGCACCCCCTCCCAGAGTATAAGCCCAAAAGTATACCGTCTTGCACTGCACAGGGAACTGTACAGCATAAGCCCATAAAATTCACCCCCGCCCTAAATGTGGAGAGGAATATGCAACAGCTTTCTCCCCCTGAGTTATGATTCCCACACATTCGTTTTAGATAAAGCAAAAACAAGTTTATTAACTACAAAATATAGATTTTAAGTGACTATAAGGGATAGCAAACCGATAAAGCAGATTACCTAGCAAATAAACAAAAAACACAAACTAATCTTAATTTGCTAACTAGATTGGATATGAATAGCAGATCCTCACCTAAGTGATGATACAAGCAGGCTGCAGATTCTTAAGGATCAGGCTGCACTTGCTTACAGCTTGGAATCCCCAGGTGTTCCATTCACAGGCTAAAAAATCCTTTTAGCCTAGGTCGAAGACTTCCCCTAGTTCAGTCTTTGTTCCTTAGGTGTTTCCACGAGTCTTCTTGAGTGGGGAGTCAGTGAAGAACCTAGATGTTGTCACTCTCCTGCCTTATATGGCTTTTGCATATGTTGGGAGCCTTTTTTTAAAAGCTTGGTTCCCACACCAGTCAGTGGAAAAATACTGACATCCTAAGATGGAGTCCAGCACCAGGTGACCTGGTCACATGTCCCTGTAGTGTCACAGCAGCCATTATTCGGAGGCTGTCTGTAGGGTCCTTAGGAAGGCTCTCCAGGTGGGAGATAAGCTTCTCTTAAGGCCTATTGTTTCTTCCTAATGGCTCATTAACCTGAATGGCCCCTTCCAAGGCAGCCATCTAGACTGAGAGCATTTTGCCTAGGTGGCATTGCCCAGGTGTAACTACATTTTGAAATACAGATACATAGTTAATAGTCATAATTTGGATACAAAAATGATACATGCATACAAATAGGATAATCATATTCAGAAAGCCATAACGGGTCCAGTGATAGTTCACATGACTTATCTTGCGTAAAATGCATTGTGATTATGTTATAATAATATCACTGTGAAGAATATGGGGTGCAGTGTCACAATATTGACTGGTGGAAAAAGAGAATAAGGAAATGTTATTTACCCCTTCACTTAACACAAGAACCAGGGGTGACCCAATGAAATTAATAGTCAGCAAGTTTAAAACAAACAAAAGAAAGTACTTCTTCACACAATGCACAGTCAACTTGTGGAACTTTTTGCCAGGGATGTTGTGAAGACCAAAATTATAATAGGTTTCAAAAAAAGAACTAGATAAGTTCATGGAGGTTAGGTTCCCTCAATGGTTATTAGCCAGGATGGGCAGGGATGCAACACCATGCTCTGAGTGTCCCTAGCCTCTGTTTGCCAGAAGATGGGAGTGGATGACAGGGTATGGACAACTCAATGATTGCCTGTTCTGTTCATTCCCTCTGAAACACTTGGCATTAGCGAGTGCAGTTCAGTTGAGGGTGACTAGTGCTTAATTTCTAACTAAAGAGGTGCCGGGGCTCAAGCAAGTTTGTTACTTTCATAACTGATGTAGCAAGCCCAGAGGTCCCAGGGCTATGAACTGCCATGCCTAGAGGTGCCAAGGTACAGCCCTGGCAAGCCCTAGCACAAATTAAGCACTGAGGGATACCCCCGCCCATTCAGACAGGCTAAGCACAGTTCTGCTGCCCTTTACTCATACAATACGGATAACAACATTTCATGACCCCCACATTCAATACTAAAGTGATCTGTAACCCAACACCAGCAAAAATTGATCACTTGAACAACACAGCTCTGCCTGTTGGATACCTAAGCAGAGTAGGTGTGTGCATGCAAATGATCCTAAAGCCTTTCCACCCACCCCCTGGCTCATCACTAGGTGTCAGGGGAGAGCTCACTCAGACATAGCTTACAAATCATAATGTGAAATTATTAGGTAGGCCAATATAGCTGAAACAAATGTGCTGACATTGTCATAAATAACAGCTGTATGAGGAAGCTAGTCTTTGTTCATAGTTTTCAAGCCCATTATGCTTTGTCAGGTACAAGTATTTTATCATATGCTTTTAAAGTGTGTATTAATGTTTCAATTTCAATTAAAATTTTCAAACAACAATTAAATTGGCAACACTGCATGTAACTGGTTGACACTGGAGGAGGGGGGGAGGGGAATTGGGGAAATTTGGGGTGGGGGTATAGGGAAATCCCTGTCACATGACCTGGCAGAGTAAAATTGTCCGTGGCCTTTCTGGTTGCTTTTGTAGAAGGATATTAATGATTATTCTAGTGGATAGAATATAAAACAGGGAAAAACAAGGAGTCGCTTTTCTAGCTATTCTTTAATCTTAGCCTTATCACATGGCTAAGACAATATTGATCCAACCCCTTTTCTGTCTTTCATGCCTTTGTTTATAAGGGTAAAGGCCTTGATGCCATACAGTGTTGAATATAGCTGCTTGAAAAACAAGGAAAAAGAAATTGAGAGTTCATCAGATTCTCCTTTTGGGCCAAAATGTGAAAAATTTCAACCCATTACTGAGCACTCTTGTGAGTCGCTGAGCCCGCCTCCACTTCCACTGCTGTCAACGGGAAAGGGATGCACGCAGCATCAAGTCAGTAATTAGTGCTGATACTCTTAAATATGCATCACTCTTCTACCTTGAATTTCAAATAGAATAATCAAAATATAACTGGATAAATCATCTTATTTGAATTGACAACAATTATTACATCCATTTCCTGTAAGTGAGATATCAGATTTCAATATTAATTTTGTATAGTATTAGATACCTTTTAGGCATCATGATTAGACAGATTTGGGCTTCACAGCAAAGGAGAGTATGAATTCTAGAGTTATGGGTCTTGAGCACTGTGGAGGTGGAATATACATACCTTCCAATTCATTTCTACCCCTCCCACCCATCCCTCTTCAGGGTCCACTCTTATGAGGAGCTCCTCCTCCAGGACATGCAGTGTCTCCTGTGGGCAAGTCCCATAGAGTAGGTTCCACAGTGTCACAGTGGGAAGTGGTTACATTCCCACCATTAATCCTGAAAGTGAAGGGCAGTCTCAGATCAATTTTAGACCTGTGTCAACTGAACAAATTCTTAAAAATGATAATTTGACATGATTTTATTATCCCCTCCCTGGACGAGTATGCCACCCTCGATTTAAAAGATGCCTGCTTCCATGGCAATAACTACTAGATGTACCTTCATAGAACTAACAGCCAATCCTTGATGTTTTACGTACAATAGGTAATTGTGTGTTGAACTGAAAAATGGGATGGTAATACTCCAGAATGGTGCAACCAGATGGAAAAACATCTCCACTTAGGGAGGTAAGTGCCACACATCTCAAAGAACAAGAGTTACAGAACAGGTTAGAAATAATTTTTTTTACTGATCACAGTTATGTGGTCATGGGTGGGGAGTGGATGGATTCTGTGGCAAATACGGTGGAATTGTGGGATACACTGGGCCCTGCCTGTAGTGGCTTGTCATTTATAAAACCAGAAAATCTGTCTTTAGTTAAAGGTGATATACAGAATGCTGCATCAGTGCTAATCCCTAATGTGGACATGTTGCACAAATGTCTGAAGTGAATTGCACAAGTGTGGCTTACTTCAGTTTCAAACTAGGTAAGCTTCACCTGTAAATCACTTTTTGTTCTCTGGTGCACTGCATCTACCTGAGGGACTTGCACTCCTGTAGTTATATTAATGAAGTCACTACATCAGTACTTTAAAAATATCAACATGGCCTACATTGCTGATCTGGGGACAATATCAAGCATTGTTTCTCACTATGTATGATCCTATATCTGTTGGGGTCAATAAGACTGATGTCATCTGTGAGATGCCTTCCATGCAATCCTGTGTGACACTGTGGGGTTGTTTGTACCTGGCACATGAATGCAACTGGCTGTGCATAAATGTTTCAGGAATTCCAGTTAAAATAATAACAAAAACAAAATGGAATCACCTCTTTTCAAAAGTGGCTTTCACATTTTCACACAATTTCTTGTTAATCTTTCAGAAAAATATGATTTTAAATGGTCTCTTTACAAAATGGGACTGGCAAAAAGTTGTCTGAAATGGACTGGCAATTTTTTGTCTGATTTTGCAACTAGAAATTATACCTGGTTTTGTCCAACAAGTGAGCTAAGGAGTTCTCTTTACCAAACAGACATTTGCTTTACTTACTACTTAGTTATTGGGAAAGGAGAAAAAAATTGTTGAGATGAAACTGAAGCTCCTTGGGGGCAGGGGCTGAACAATCTGCTCCATTCATTAGGAACAGAGTGGTAGCTGGTAAATGACCTAGCGTCCTCCCTGTCTCCTTTAAAGGTGTTCTGGTGCTCTCCTGGGGGACAAGAATGATCAGTTCTGCTTAGCGCATGGTGGGTGCAAAGACTCCTATTGTGTGAGGCCTGTCTATTGGGGAAACTTTATATTTGCCTGCACATGGATTTACAGAGGCTGCAGGCCCATCCTTTTAGTCTGAATTGACTCTCAAAAAACAAGAAAGAAAAAAGGTAAAGGCTCAATGAGAGAGCACAGTGTTTAAGCCTCTGTTACAGGCTGCAGCAACGCTGGGAACAAAAAGGAGAGTGTTCGAGAGTTCTTATAGATGTAAAAATGCGCTAGAACACAAGGCATCAAATTTCATAGCTACATACAGCACAAATTCAAGAGAATAAATTTTAAAAAAATGACCTAGAAACAGCTCTGTTTCTTTCCAGCACGAGTCTTCTGTGTGCTTCAGTGACAGAATGCAATTTCCTTTTTGCAAACACATGAAATTTACAGGTACCTATCATTTTAAAAAGAAATCTATCTGAAGAATACATTTAAAAACCTTAAGAATGAAAGAGCTTGAACACAGCCAGTTGCATTCTTTGCAAAGCAATTTATCCGGTTGTGAGGAGGGATAAAGCTTATTACCAAAGAAGAGAATAATGAGACGAATGTGTTCTTGAAAAATATAGCATATAGATATAGTACATGTAAATGAAATCACAAATTCAAAACCTATTTCTTCTTCTAATTCATTGTGCAGATGCTTAAATCCTAAATGGTTGTAGCCCGAAGCTATTGGAAGCTACTGAGTCAAATTAAGCAGAATGCTGTTTGTGCTCCCTCTGCTTTAAGGTAAACCAGGTTGGAAAATAGAAGCTATGATATTTACTGATTTTTTTTAGTATTATTATTTGTGACATAAGCCTGTAGACAAAATTGACTGAATCCTGTGACCTTTAAGAATACGGGTTATATAACTTTACCGTCTGTGATTGTAGGAACTATAATTGTTGCCTTTCTTTGCTGACACCATGTAGAGAATCCACACTGAGTATGAAATGGCCCATCATTCAGTCACAATCAATTTCATCTGAGTTACTTATGTTGTTCTTCTCTTTCTATTCCCTCTCCCACCCAATTTCCTGTAAATAAATGTCTATCAATCACCTAAGTCCACTTGAATGTCTTATGCAGTTGTATGATTTATTAACAGTTGGTGATTGTGAGCCAGATTTTTAAAGGTATTTAGGCCACAACAGATGCAGATAGGTGCCCAGATGGATTTTTAAAAGCATCTAGACCCCAGACTCCCATTGGAGTCTATCTGTGTCTGTAGGGGCTTAAATTAGTTTATAAATCTGGCCCCATGTGCTCTAAACTGTTGACTGTTGGTAATTTTAATGTTCATGTTACTGTAAGGGAATGTGAATTTGTATTTATATGATTTTTTTCACCTTATTAGTAGGCCTGTGAAATTGAATTATCCAAATGGACAGTAATTCATTTTTTTATTATCCTCTAAATATCTGCTGAATAGTTGGATGAGAAAGAAGGTATCCTATTCTTTTTCTAGCCTGGAAAGAAGTGGAAAGCAATAAAACGATGATAAAAATGGCACACAGGGGCAGTAAAATTATAACGAAGATGTTTCTGATTCTGTTGTTCATCTTCTGTTGCTGGCAGGCAGCTAAAAATGTGTAATTTATTACTCTATGGGCAGCATAATATTCAAACGTATACAGCAAAATTGCAACATAGCCAAGATCAAAGCCCCCTGTCTCTTTTTTCCTTTTAGTTCTCCTCTGTCTCTCCCAACAGGGTGTGAGTGTGAAAACAGATGGGAGGGGGTGTAGGGTTGATCTCGACTAGCTCCATTGAGGTAAAAACTACAGTGCCTTGTCTCAACTAGGATTTTACATTGTTAGCTACCTCCAATTGGCTATCTTGAGGTAAAAAATAAAACTTTTTGGCAGTGAAGACATAGCCTTCTTAAAAGAGGAGTCTTATTATGCCCGTTAGACTGATTAAAAATAATAATAAAACTACAGATATGCTTAGAACCCTAGAGAAAAAAGAGAATGAGTGAAGTCACTGGTAATTGGAGAGTGGAGCTAGCCAGCCTTAAATAGAATCACATTATTAGATGCCTCACACACCTTTCAGAAGCTTCTAGATTCTAACTAATAAAGACATTTCCCCCATCCCACTCAACAGTTCACAACTCCAAGCATTCCCATTTCATTGGCATCCAATGATAGATTATTCCATCAATCACAGGACGGTGTTCATGTATTAGCAAAAAGACAGGGTAAAGAGATGGTAAATATTAGCACTCATTTAGCTCAAAATCAAGATGCTGAGAACAAAATTAGCCAAAGAATATGAAGAGAATGAATTCTGTAATTGCCTATACACCAATGCTGAGAGCCTGAGTAACAAACAAGAACAACCAAATTGCTCATTCATGAGCACACATTCAATCTAGTTGGTATTACTGAAACCTTGCGGCAGTTTATGTCAATAATGGTATTTACTGTTTCTAAGTCACTGATAACTCAGTGATAACTCAGAAGAAAATAATCTTGAATGCTTTTGGATAAATGTCCTAACAGACAAAGCACAAAATGAGGTATTAGTTGGTATCTGCTATAAACCGCCAAATCTCACCAGAGAACAGGATGACCATCTTGTTATACACCTAGCTAAAATGTGTAGGGGAAAAAGAAGCTGTATGATCAAGGAGGACTTAAATTTGAGTGACCTATGCTGGAGATCTCATGCTGCCAGTCGTTGGTATTTCTAAATATTATAGATGACAATTTCCTAATGCAAAAAGTGTTGCATCACTATGGAGGAATACTATATTAGATCTCATCTTGACAAATAAAGAGACACTGATCATAGAACTACAAATTAATGGTAACTTAGATACAAATGATCATGACTTGATCCCATTTTTAATGTTCAAACAGAGTAAAGTCCAGACCAGAAAAATATATAGTTGGTGCTTTAAAAGCGCCAATATTACAAATCTAAAATCATATGAACCAAATCAGCTGGGAGGAAGAATTAAATCAGAAAAAAGGAATTGTGTAAGAACACTTAACTAGATGCCCAAAAGCCACAATCCCACATTCAAGGAGAAAATCACATTGGTTACAAAACTGACCCGGGGAAGTGAAGGCAGCTATAAATAATAAGACTGGGGAAACTGATAGTAATGAATATAAATCAGAAGCTATGAATTGCAGAAAATTGATAAGGAAAGCCACGGGACACAAGGAAAACTCTATGGCCAGCAGAGTTAAGGACATTAATGAGTAGTTGTTGTTTGTTTAAAGTATATTAGGAACAAAAAGAATCCTAACAATGGTATTGGTCCATTAGTAGATGGAAATACTAGAATTATCAATAATAATGCAGGAAAGGCAGAAGTGTTCAATAAATATTTCTGTTCTATATTTGGGAAAAGCATCATATCATATGATAATCCTCTTTCCATTCCGCTAGTATCACAGGAGGATGTTAAACAGCAGCTACTAAATTTAGACAATTTTAAATTCTCAGGTCCGGATAACTTGCATTCAGTTCTTTTAAAAGAGCTGGCTGAGGAGCTTGCTGGACCATTAATGTTGATTTGCAATAAGTCTTGGAACACTGGGGAAGATCCAGAAGACTGGAGGGAGGCTAATGTTGTGCCAGTATTGAGAAAGGGTAAATGGGATGTTTCAGTGTAGTAGCCGTGTTAGTCTGTGTCAGCAAAAAGAAAATAAGAAAGAAATACTTGTGGCACCTTAGAGACTAACAAATTTATTTCAGCATAAGCTTTTGTGGACTACAGTCCGCTTCGTCGGATGCGTGGAATGGAACACTCAGTGAGAGAATATTTATACAGTCAGAGAAACATGAACAGGTGGAAGTAACCATATCAACTGTAAAAGGCTAATTAATTGAAAGGAACTGTTATCAGTAGGAAAGAAACTTTTGAAGTGGTAAGCAACATGGCCCATTACAGACAGTTGACACAAAGGAGTTAAGGGTATTTAACGGGGGGGGGGGGGGGGGGAGGATAAATTAAATTAACATAATGACCGAGCCATTCACAGTCAATATTCAGACCTAAGGTAATGGTATCTAGTTTGCATATTAATTCCAGTTCAGCAACTTCGCGTTCGAGTCTGTTTTTGAAGTTTTTCTGTTGTAAAATTGCTACCTTTAAATCTGTCATTGCGTGATCAGGGAGGTTGAAGTGTTCACCTACCGGCTTTTGAATGTGATGATTCCTGATGTCAGATTTGTGTCCATTTATTCTTTTGCGTAGAGACTGTCCAGTTTGGCCAATGTACATGTCAGAGGGGCATTGCTGGCACATGATGGCATATATCACATTGGTAGATGTGCAGGTGAACGATCCCCTGATGGTGTGGCTGATGTGATTAGGTCCTATGATGGTGTCACTTGAATAGATATGTGGACAGAGTTGGCAACAGGCTTTGTTGCAAGAATAGGTTCCTGGGATTTTGTTTTTGTTGTATGGTGTGTGGTTGCTGGTGAGTATTTGCTTCAGGTTGCGGGGCTGTCTGTAAGCGAGGACTGGTCTGTCTCCCAAGATCTGTGAGAGTGAGGGATCATCTTTCAGGATAGGTTGTAGATCTTTGATGATGCGCTGGAGAGGTTTTAGTTGGGGGCTGAAGGTGACGGCTAGTGGCGTTCTGTTATTTTCTTTGTTGGGCCTGTCCTGTAGTAGGTGACTTCTGGGTACTCTTCTGGCTCTGTCAATCTGTTTTTTCACTTCAAATGAAAATGGGAAAATGGGTAAATGGGATGACAGTCCTAGGTAATTACAGGCCTGTCAGCCTGACAAGGATCCTGAGTAAGATAATGCAGTGGCTGATACAGGACTCAGTTAATAAAGAACTAAAGTAGAGTAATATAATTAATGACATTCAACATGGGTTTATAGAAAATAGATCCTATCAGACTACCTAGATATCTTTTCTAATGTGATTACATGTTTGATGGATAAAAGTAGTAACATTGACATAATATACTTAGACTTCTGTAAGACTTGGTACTACATGGTGTTAGTATATAGGTTTGTTTGTTTGTTAGCCTGGGATAGAATTTTGGGTTTTACTTTTTGATACTCTTATACTAAAATGTGTAAACAAGGGACAAAGACACTGTGATGTTGCTTCTGCCTAGTGAGCTGGATTTGTTAGTACAATGGGAACAGATAAGAGCAGTTAAAGTGTTACTCCAGAGCACACTTTAAGATTGCCTCAACCCCTATCTTAAGGCAAAGTCAAGCAACTAGTCAGGAGGGGCAAAGGGACTTGGGGGGAGGTATAAAACACTAAAAGACCAAAGAAATGCCCATCCCTGACCACAGCACAACCTCACTCCTTACCCCTCCCATGGGGTACAAAAGGGGTGGGATGAAGACCCCAGACCCAAAATGGGACAGGACCCTAAGTTGTGAGGGGTGGGACTGTGGGCATGCATTGCAGGTGTATTTGGGCCTGCTAAGAAGGAGGAGGTGGGAATAGGGACGGGAAATGAGAATGGGCAATAGGGAATGGGGACACAGGCAAGGCTCTGCAGCATCAGAGCTGGGAAGAGGGACATGGTGTAATGGGAACGGAACACTGAGAAACAGGCTCTGCTGGTCTGTAGAGCTATGCATATGCTTGTTTGGAACTAACCCCAATAAACATTGCGTTGTCTGCACTTTGGACTTCTGGTCTTTTGCTGCTTGCTGTGTCCATGACAAGAACCAGGGAAGTTGGAGGGTGAAGGGAAAGCCCCCTAACACATGGCATTTTGATTAAAAACTAGACTGATATACAATCACCATGGTGCACACTAAATAGATTAAAAGCTGGCTTGCAGAATTTAATTGTAAATGGGGTATGTTTCTAGTGGGGTCCCACAGCGAGCATTTCTTAGTCTTATGCTATTTAATATTTTTATCAGTGACTCAGAAGAAAACAAAAAAAAATCACTGATAAAGTTTGTAGTTGACGTACATTGGGGGAGTGGTGAATAATGAAGAGGACAGGTCACTGACATAGAGTGATCTGGATTGTTTGGTGAGCTGTGGGTGCAAGCAAACAATAGGTGTTTTAGTACAACTAAATGTAAATGTATTCATCTAGAAACAGAGAGTGTAGGCCATACTTACAGAATGAGAGACTATAATGGAAAGCAGTGACTTTAAAACAGATTCTGGGGGCCATGGTGGATTTTGAGGGTCATGAATGAGCATGAGCTCCCAATACGACTTTGTAGCCAATATGACTAATGCGATCATTGGATGCCTAAACAGGGGAATCTTGAATATGAGTAGAGGTTATTTTACCTCTGCATTTGGCACTGGTGCATCCACTTCTGGGATATCGTGTACAGTTCTGGTGTCCACAATTCAAGAAGGAGAAGGATACTAATCAATTGGAGAGGGCTCAGAGAGGAGCTGTGAGAATGATTAAAGGATTAGAAAACATGCTTTATAGTGATAGACACAAGGAGGTCAATCATTTAGCTTAACAAAGAGAAGGTTAAGGATAATTTGAACACAGGGCAGGTCTACACTACAGCCGAGATCGACGCTCTGAGATCGATCCATCGGCAGTTTATTTAGTGGGTCTAGTAAAGACCCACCAAATCGACTGCAGATCACTCTCCAGTCAACCCCTGTACTCTACCCCGATGAGAAGAGTAAGTTAAGTCGACGGGAGATTTTTTTCCCCCTCAACTCCCAATGGTGTAGATCCCGCGGTACTCGACCTAAGGCACGTTGACTCCAACTACGTTATTCACGTAGCTGAAGTTGCGTAGCGTAGGTAGACTTACCGTGGCAGTTTAGACAGAGCCACAGTCTATACATACCTACATGGGGAACAAATATTTGATAAAGGGGTCTTCAATCAACACACAATCCAATGCATAGAAGTTGAAGCTAGACACATTCAGATGGAAAATAAGGCATACATTTTTTAACACAGAGAGGTAATTAGCCATTAGACGTATTTACCAAGGACTGTGGTGGATTCTCCATCACTGGCGGATTCTCCATCACTGGCAATTTAAGATTGGATTTTTTTTCTAAAGATATGCTCTAGGAATTGTTCTGGGAAAGTTCTATGCCCTCTGTCATACAGGAGGTCAGACTCGATGATCACAATGTTCCTCCCTGGCCTTTGAATCTACTAATCTAGTTGCATTTCCATAAACTCTTAATGCACTGTCCCACTGAACACCTATGTAAAATAAAATAAGGGCAAATATAAAGGAAATATATTTTTAAGCATTTGAAAAGGGTTCTAAATCAAACAATCTGCAGTATCAATTTTATGGAGCTATCATTACTGGCATTTTACTGTCAAAAAGTAGGAGCACAGTATTGTTTGTCTGTCATAATGAAATGAAAGGCAGTATTACAGTTTAACTGTTGTTTTGCTAACCTCTGTTAGTTGCTTTTTGGTCACAGCTAATAAATGCTTTGTTTTAATTTTAACAATTTTGATTCACCCCTTTGGGTTACAGAAACTCATTAAATTATAAAAATTGATTTATAAATAATTTAAAGAGGAGAGAGATGGGGGAGGGAAGACCAAAGGAAACTTTCCAACAGAATTAAACTAATGAACATAACAACCTCTTCTCTGATACTCCTTTATGGGGGGCGGAGCAGGGGGGTGTCTTTTGAAAATACTGATCACTATTCTTCTTGAGCACAATGAGCACAAAGCCATTATTTTCACAATGCTTCTTTCTTACTGCTCGTGTTTCATTTTGATGGTGGCATTAATAACAACAATAATACCTACCTCTTATATAGTGATTTTCATCAGCAGATCTCAAAGTGCTTTACAAAGGAGGATATGTATCATTATCCCCATTTTACAGATGTGGAAACTGAAGCACACCCTTTGAATTGCCTAAAGGCTCAATCAATATATTTTTTCCATCTGGGACATATCAGTGTCATCTTTAGCCTTAATCATCATTTCTTTGTTGAAGACACCCAAATCTGCACTTCCTTTCACTAAATAAGGGTGACAGTCCAGCAACACATTGAGGCATGTGCTTAACTTTAAGCCTATGAGAAGTCTGTTAACCAAAATATTAAGTAAATGAATCAGTTTTTTCATGTCTGAATATCAGTGACACTGTAGCAGAATTTTGGGAAGTCTTCATGATCCATTGCTAACTCTGAGCACTCAGTAGCTAACCTTCCAGTGATCTGCCACACACCATTCAGCTGTCTCCTCACTGGTCATTCCCTACTAAGATAACTCTCCACCATTCCTTCCATAATAACTTTTTCAAGATTATTTCCAGATCTATGCCTAAAGTCACTAAAGTACATATGTTTCCAACATCAGGGTCTGCTTTTCTCCAATAATATTTTGAACATAGGGATTCATCTTTTTTTCCGTCCAGAAGATATGCAAGAGTCTTTGTCAGCAACATTAACGTCCACCAATTCACATCTATGAATCACTGTGGAAAAAATTAGGCTTTTCACTAGTTGCACCTTTATACATTTTGAGATGCCATGCTTTTTTCCACACTTTTTAAATGGAGGCTTTAGCTGAGCAAGCCATTCCTAGTCTTCCTCCAATTTCTTTGGAACAGTCTCGTTGGTTGGATATGTAATTAAATTAATCTGCTGCTTGTTTAATCTATAATATTACATATATATATTCAGATGAAGCAACTGCAAAAACTAATTTGTGGTACAGTATGTGACTGAATTGTATTTATATTTGGTTGGCTTTTGTTTATTTTTAGCATTTGACTGCAGTGTGAATCACTTAATGGAGAATGCAATGGAGAAAGAACCTTGTTAAAAACAACCCCCGACCCCCATGAGTAATCTGAGGGTTGTTAACTTGGTGAGAAGTTAAGCTGTTGTTCCTGTTTTTCTTTTTGTGTCAGTATATTGCCCTTTATCTGTACCTACTGTTATCTTCGCTTTTTTAGTGCAATTACTTTGTTATTTACTTGAATTATGAAAATTCATTCACAGGCAGAATCTTGTATTCCAATCTTGTATCAAGTAACATTAGTTATATTTAATGTACTGACATCAGATTATTTTAAAGTAAATTATTTATTGCTGAAGGGCTAAAGGTGAACCACTGCCAGGATCAAAAGCATTCAAGTATGAACAAGCAAGGTTTTTTTCAGTTTGGGATGTAGAGTTCCGAAAACGGTGTTTGTGGGAACAACACAGCAGCAGTGTTGATTAACCGATTGGCTGATGCTGTGAGAACTATTTCTGGAAAACACATCACAGCATGGCAAATAGGCCCACACTAGGGGTAGACAATGGGCCTCATCCCTTGTGTAACTTAATTTAGGTGAATGGGATGAATTTGGTCTAGCATATATATCTGTACTTTATGTGACTCATAACAGTCATGGGCTTGACACAAGGATAGCAAGATAAAGAAAATAATGCTTCATCTAGCTAAAGTGTCAAACTTCAACCAGGGGCTTCTTCGCTCTCTTGAAATGCTGCTATAGTATTTCTGAGAATGACATCATTTTATGAAGGACATATGAATGCTACAGGGCCATCTCTGGGGTTAAAATTACCTCATATAATACATGTTTTCTCTTTTATTTGCAAAACGTTCCATCCACTAGTATTTTCTGGTTAGCTGATATCATTATTTGTAATCTTGTGCATCAAATCATACACAGCTTTGTTATACTGACTACATTCAAATATTTAAATGCGGTACCACAAATCTTTCTCCATTACACAAGGAGAAAAATAAAGATTCCTTTCAAGCAAGTAATATAAAGAAGAATAAACTCTCAGAAACCTTCATATTTTTCTTTTATTACTGGAAATTACACCAGAGTCAGAGACACTGTACGTACTGAATCTGGCTCACTTTTCTGAAGCAACATCCTAATTTTCAGATGTTTATATTTGACACAAAGTGTATGTATCAAAATTGGGACCTTGTGGTACATCACCATTTTCCATAAATGTGAAATGCAATTACAATGCTATTTATTTTTATATACTGGAGCTTCCTTCAGTTGGGGCAGCAAAAAGAAAAAATACTGAGCAGGAGAGTCAATCATAAACTACAGAGAGAAGGTATATTTTGAAATCTTCACTTGAAAAAGTCATGGTAGCTCAGAGGGAGAGGAAAGGAGTTTTAGATCATTGGGGCTGCACAAATGGAAGAGAGACACTCACCGTGAGTGAACATGGGAAGAGGAAATCAAGAATGGAGGAGCAGAAAGGAAGGGGCAAGTTGACTAGATTTTGTTTAGGGAGAGTTTTGAAACTTGGGCAGAGGACAGTTTTGAATTACATCAGGAGATGGATAGAAATGTAGTGACAGTGATGGAGGGATGAGGTGAATATGTTCTCGATTCTTTGCACAAGAGATTGATTTGAGCATGATATTCTTACCCTCTTTCAGTTAACAGTGGGAGGCATTTAGGAAATACATAAGAAAAAAAGCAATAGTTGAAAAGATATTTGAAAAATACAGCCCCCACTTTCGTGTCTCCCTGCATCCCTGGCAGTGGAAGTGGGATGTTCTATTTCAGGGGTTACCCAGTGGTTATGCAGCACCTGTACAGAGGACAGCACATGTTGATGGGGCCTCTCTTTTGGCAATGTACAGAATAAGCTGGGAGATGGATGGGAGCAGAGGAGTTGCTGCTACAAAGACTGTCTGATCCTCTTTCTGAGCACTGAAGCAGGACCAGGTGAAATCACGGAAGTTACTATAGCCATTTTCTGACATAACCACTATGGAGGCTTCAATGTACTCTTTAACAATAAGTAAGTTGTGTTCAGTTTCAATTATTTTCATTGGTAAATGAGACTGAAAACAGACTGACTTTAAGTAACACTGTCTGAGGCCATAGAGGGGAAACATTCTTTTGTGCAAAGCAGTTATCACAAAGACAAACACAGACGAGAGATACAATATGAACACATAGACAAGCTCAGTCTCTATAGCTATCAGTCCAGTTTTCACATCTTCCATTCCTCTTCTTCACTTCTTGGGCATCCATCTGGACAGCAGCTCTCTCAGGCGTTGTTGGCAGAACTGGAAAGTCATGTCAGCCCTTTAGTTTTGCTAACATCCATCCGTTCTTTCTACAGGACATGAAAGATTTTCAAAATGCAAGGGTATGCTACACACATGTCCTTTGTGTCCATGTCAGGTCCAGGAGCCCAGGCACCATTGCAGGCACTCTCACAGCACAGCTCAAATGGAGTAATAATATGAGGACTTCCCCTAGGTGAGTATAACATGGGGGCCCTTTTTAGAAGGTTCCCTTGCCCAGAGAGAGGCCAAAGAAAATATAACACATCTCTAGGGACAATATTGTTCCATTATCCGTTTTTTGTATCAAGCAAGAATGTTTGAAAATTGGGATCTTGCTTTCAGAAGAGTGAATAAGCCTCAATCTAGCACACACCTTGCTCTGGTGTAATTTCTCATGATAAGAGAAAATTGGCGGTGTTAGCTTTAGATGTTTATGCTTCTTTATAGTACTTCCATAAAGTGATGTTTATATTTCTGTGTGTACTGCAGAAAGATTTGTGGTCCAGCTTTTGAGCACAATCTCCATAGAATGCTGTGTATGTTTTGGTGTATAAGACTGCTGACATTGATTTTAATGACCCAGAAAATACTGACAGATGGAAGGTTTGAACGTAAATGCAAAAACTTTTATGAAATGAGGCAATTTTAAAGTAAAAATGATTAAATATTGTGTTAACTTTTTCTGAGGAATCTCTATAAGACTAATGGAGGACGATGTCCCTTCCTTTGAGCTCACAAGGAGCCTCACCCTTACCCAGTCCATTCTCTTACTCTCTCCCTCTTTGACCTGTTGGGGACACGGGGCAAGGATGTGCAATGCTATGGAGATGGTTGCCTTTGTTTTTGCAAGGGAAGGGGGAAGGCTATACACAGATCCCCCTGGGATACTCTGGGCTGCCCTTGCTGGAATACAAATTCTTGTCTCCATAATATTATCCAAGCCTCTTTTTTAAAATTCAGTCACAGGATTTCACCCAATCTTTCCATTCATTGTAATTTCCACAAGCCAATTTTTTTCACCTCAGTATCATCTGTGGCACCTCTTTTCCTTCAGTGTCTAAATGAGAGGAGAATTTTCACAGTATCTCTGGCAATGTCATTAATGTTTCTCACAAATGTGCCCCACTCCAGATTCAGGCATAGATTATGTTCCAGCTACTCTGGTGCAACTGAGATCAGAATCTAGGCCTGAGTCTTTAGGCCTTCTCTTGTATATGTCGTTTTACTATGTAAAAAAAATGACAGTAAAAAGCACTTTGTTTGCATAGCTGTACAGCAGCAGCCTTTCACCGGTACCTGAATAGCATCTACTTGCTCTTTCCATTTTGCTAAATGGGAAGAGGGTGCTGGCTAATAGAAGCCAGGATCCAGGAGCTAGACAGTGGCACTCCTGGTATGGAATAGGTTGAGTATCACTGACCTAATGTATAGGAAGAGGTTCATGATTTGTTTGTTTTTATGCTGACCTATGCGGTGTTCTGGTCTACTTTAAAATTTCCTCTACAATTATTTTGTGCTTCTGTGGCTCCTTTGAAATAAGGTATGTTTTCTACATATATCTAGATTTTTGTGCCAGGAATCATACAAACTCCATTGCTTCACAGCTCTAACAAAGAGTTCCTCATTTTCATTCTCCCTGCCACTAAATCATTCACTCTCATTTATTTATTTGCTACTATACACTTTCACAAAATGGTCCCTATGGTAACACTTTTTACTGATCTCTCTCTATGCCTTATTGCCCATTATCACATTAATCTTTGTAATATCTACATTTAAATTCAGTCTCCTAGTATCTCATAGTACTCATCTCAGTACTGGATTCTGTCCCCAGTCCATTCACTTTTTTCAATGAATTTCCCCTCCATGAATTTCCATGGGGCCTGACACCTGCTTTTCCACAGAAAAAGTACATCACAGGCAGAAAAAACACAAGTTTGCTTCACAGGGCCTGCTAATATACTTTGCATCTAAACTGGAGAGAATCCATCTAGGGGTTTTCGCTCATCTGTCTGATCTAATTGATTTTTGTACCCAAGTAATTAGCAATAGAGTGTTACATTTAATGGCTCGCTCCAGAATCATTCTTATGTTTTTGAAGGAGTGAATTCCACTGTCGAGGTCTCCTGAATTCACAAAGCTTATCTAGCTGGTTGACAGTTGCATTGTTTCAGTGGAATGTAACTGTTTGGGAAATCCTGCTTATGGAAGGAAAGACAATACCTCAGATAGTTGATGCTGGTCCCATGAAAGGCTTTGAGTATCTGGACAGGGACCTTGACTTTAACTCTATGTTCAATATTGAGCCAGTGCAGAGGGCAGAGCACCAGGATAATGTGTTCTTGGCAATTTGTGATGCTAAACAGAAACTGCTGCATTTTGTATAAGTTGGAGCTTTTTCAGGGTTTAATTGCTGTATGTGTTGCAATAATCAAGCCTGGAATTCATGAATGGGATGGGATGGGATGGTGCACATCTTTTGGTCAGTCACAGATAGTTTGGTTTCTTCAGTTTTTGTGTTATGTGTTTGTTGTTTTACTGTAATGGCTATTAGGCATCCAATAACGTTGAGGAGTCTAGTTGATCCCAAAATTGTTGACCAACTGATCAATCATTAGTGATGGATGGTAGAGATGGTGCTGTTTCTTCAGTGGATTTCCTTCTTTCTTCTAGCTACACCTGTGTTCGGCTTTAGCCGGCTGCTCTTTAGCCCACTGTAGATTTTTGCCTAGGTGTTGAGAAAGCAGGGTGCTGTTTACATTTGATATAAAGGAGATCTAGAATTGGGCATCATTTCTGCACTTCTGGCACTTGGGCTGTCTTGCCAGATCTCCCAGCAGTTTTATATTGAAATGTTATATTATGAGGAGGAGAGGATTCAGCCTTGAAGGACATTGTATGTGAGGGCTTTGGAAGTCTAGGCACAGTTGTGGTAACAAGTCTCTGGGTTTGCTCTGAGAGGAGGCTCCTGAGGCATTGTGGGGCATTTTGTGCATTTCTACAACTTCTTGGAAGTGAGACTGGAGAACCTGATGCTCCATGGTCTCTAATGGGGTAAGAAAACTGTTTAGGTTCCATGGCTATTCAGTTCTTGCTGCCTCTGATAAAAATGCCAACCAAAGAACCAGTTAACTGTAGTGAGTTGTTCTGATGACTACACTGACCATTTGGAAATGGTACTAAAAACTCATTCCATGTAGGCCAGCAATTAGCTGTCAGATGTTAACAACTTTGAGTTATTAGAAAGGCAGTACTGTCTTGAAAAAATGAGCAAGGGGATTGAGAGTTAGGAGATCCTGAATGCTAATCTGATTCTAACACTGACTCTCTGTATGGATAATCATCACCTGTCTTCATCTGTAAAATATGGATGATAGTATTGACTTTCCCCCTTATCACAAAGGAGTGTTGGGAGGGTTAACTTCTGCACAATGTTTTGAACATATGAAGTGGTATAGAAATAGGAAGGATGTTACGTCATCCCTAGTGACCTGATCTGGAGGTGAATCAATGACCTAGAGTGGAAATAATCTGCATCTGTATATCAGGGTTCTATCCCTTTGTCTTTTTTTACATGCATTATGTATCTTGTTTCGATTTAGTTGATCTCACTGACATTATTTCATTTAATAGAACTTTGTAAATCATCACCAGTCCAAGTCCATTTGCGGCTATGCTTTTTTTCCTGCACTTTTCTGTTTGTTTCTATGACATTATTGGTTTTGAATCTGTGTACAATTTAATGTAATAATTGTGTCTTGTCTCCTCCAAAATTAACCCCTCCAAAATTCTTTCATGAATAACAACATCTACAAGATGTTCCTACTCACAGATTTTGGAGAATATTTGAAGGTCTGTTACAAACTGATAAAATGTTTCATCTGCTTTTTGTTGAACATATGGTGTGCAAGTGTGATATTTTTCTGAGGATGTCAATCTTCATACAGTCTGATCAAAACATTGATTTTGTTCTCTTGCTCATTTTCAAATGTGAATATGTTGTAAATCTCCTGGGCCTGTTTTCCCTGCACAGTGCCGTAATAGTCAGCATTACAGACTGATTATTTTTCTGATTTGAAGCCTTTCACTGTTGTGTTTGTATGTAATTTTAATTGTTGTATTTGTCCTTTCTAATTGTCTGATCTATTCCCTTCAAGGCTTTATTGCTATGTGTGTGAAATTCATCGGTCTTTTGGCAAAATCTTGAGTTTCACCTCTGACACTTTATTCCATATTTGTATTATCCTTTTGTGGAATGGTTCTGCTCCAGTTATTTCTAAAAATATCTTTACTTTCCTATTTTTTTAGATTATACTGTAGTGTTTGAATCTCTTCCTAGTCTTTAAATTAAAATAATTTTCAAAGAAGTTTACGTTAAAGTCCATGTGTACTTTTTCCATGTACCTGAGCTGTATAAGCACTCCCTGCATTATCCAGCCCCTTATCCACTGTACACTTAGATACCAGGCCTGCTGTTCCCAAAGGAACAGAACATGCCAGCTTGAAAGATTCAACTCAAAAACATCACTTTGCTCAACACACAGCACTTACATATATTTATAGTGAAAACAAGAATAAGTTTTTTTTATTAAAGACCAGGTATTCAAATGATAGTGAGTAAGAATACTGGAAACAAATGGTTACATATAAAACAAAATCAGAGTACACTTTCTAGAGAATAAAATAGACGACACGTTAACCTCCTGTCTAAAAGAGCTTATCTCACCTGAAGTTCTCTCCAGTGTTTTCAACTAAGCATGGTTGAGATCCCACTTTCATGAAGCAAGTTCACTGTCCATTTTCTTCCTAAGTAAGGTATGCCAGGGTGTCTCTCCAGATACAGTTGAACTAACCTTTAAACAGCACCTCTTCGTAAGGTACTTTCCCACCACCTGCCCCCTCTGCCCATTTTTCTCTTTCTGTT
Organism: Macrochelys suwanniensis; assembly: GCA_033296515.1. Taxonomy (NCBI): domain Eukaryota; kingdom Metazoa; phylum Chordata; order Testudines; family Chelydridae; genus Macrochelys; species Macrochelys suwanniensis. Next base: position 85,522,158 of record CM065779.1, read on the forward strand.
CAGTTTGATTTTGAAATTCTTACAATCTTTCATTTATATTCAGTTCAGACAAGGGATAGGACACCTATTGTGAACAAAACAATACTCAATTTACATGTAAACAGATACGTGGATAAATATTTCTTGTCTGACAGAAAACCTGTTTTTCACCTTTGCTGGTGACTAATACATCAATAGACTTTACGAACATTTTAATATACATACGTAACTCCTTAAACAACATCCATCCATACATTTTGCAATGATAGCGATGACCCTTCATTTGAGACCTCATGTGACATTCTTCAGTGAACTTGAATGTAGATATTAGACTCAGGAGATTCCTGTAACCCCTCTGCACCCCCTTGCCAGTTGGTCACAATCCCATATCCAGCATGTATTCAATGTATAGAGCAGGGCAATAATGGTCTTAGTGTTGTTTCCCAACAGAAAAACAATGGTTGTGTGTCCTGCTGAGCATTCTCACAGCTGACTCACTACGAGTTCCACAGCTGCAGTGGCGTGCACCTAAGTGTTTTCTGTACAGAAAAGTGTACATTATTTGGGCACTACGCGTCAATTAGTCATTACTTGGGTCTCTTGATAGATCACAATGTTAATTGCGGTTGGGATGTGGAACTGAACGTACGCATATTTTGGTTCACTGCAGATTCCAAATTCATACCCTGTAATTGCTGCAGCCCCGTAAGCATCATGCTTAAATCGGGTCTTTCTGGTGTTGGATTGCATGGTTTTACCCCATATGTCTAGCAATAGGCAAGCTGACTCTTATGAAGGAAAAGGGACGATGAATGCTGACTGTATGGAAAGTGATTGGAGTAGCCACACAATCTAGTCTTTTTAAAAATGTTTACATTGAGATTTGAGGTTACATTGAGGTTTACATCCAGTTATGTAAAACAATTCATAGAGAGATTAAATTCATGTTGCATAACAGCAAGAGCAAGCCTACAGCAGTTGTAGACTATGTGTAGACAGATTAATGACCCTATTGCAGTACTTCCAGTGTTTGCAAGGGGTTTATTTTCTCTGAGCCCCGACATCCAGTGAAGAAACATGAATCAACTGTTGAACAAGTTTAAGTTCCAGTAACCTGCTCATTAAATGACAGCAACAAAAAATGTTAAGGGAAAGTTAAAATTTTCCATAGACATTGGAAAGCTGTGGTTTAACAGCAGATGACTCATGCTAAAGATATGGCCAATCCCAAATAAACATGTCTCATAGTATGATCAGGCCCAAAATATTAGTTTCTTGGGTGAAAATATGAAACATTATTGTATAAAATGTATAAAAATTACACAATATTTAATTGTATTTGTAATTTTTGTCCCATACAGCACAATTATTAGTATATGACTATTTTAGGGTGGGACATAAGGCACATACAGAAGTTATGGACCAGCTTCCACTGAATTTCAAAGGTTGGGTGACTAATTCCCTTAAGCATGTGTGAATCCCCCCATACTTTATTTTTTTAAATAATCTTTCAGAATATAACAACATTCTCAATATATTACTAGATTTTATCCTTAGCAGAGATTAAGGATAACTCTTTGCCCTGGTCTACCCTGGGTGGGAGTGCGGGGGATTGACCTATGATATGCATCTTCAGCTATGATAATAGCGTAGCTGAAGTTGATGTATCTTAGGTCAACTTACCTCGCATCATTACAGCGTGGAGTCGACTGCCGCCGCTCCCCCGTCAACTACGCTTCCGCCTCTCGCCACGGTGGAGTACAGGAGTCAACAGCATTATGCACTGACAGAGGTGAATACAACCCATCTGCCTTTAATGTATTATTCTTGTCTGTTTGAAAGCTCTTGCTGCAATCACCATGAAAGCTGTTGTGGAAACACATTCCATCACTCTTCAACAAAAGCCTATGGATATACCTATGGGTAGATGCTAGGGGTCCAGGACTAAATAAGCAATACTTAACCTCTCTTTACTATTTTCCTTTCTGTGGATGATAACACAGCATCTGCCTTTATCCATATGGCAATGTTGTTTTTACAGAAAAATTACTGTCCAGCTTCTCATCTATTGTTATTTGTCACATGCAATTTGGCCAGAGTTATGACACTGATGAATAGCCCAAACTATAAAGCAGATTTATTGAATGGGATTAAATTATGTGCAAAGAGGTCGTCTGCTGTGTAGTGAAAAGGAGTAGAGAAGCCCAAACACAGTGCAAAGTGAACAGGTGACTATGCCCCTTCTCTCTGAAAGTCCATGGAAGTCCCTCTGTGTGAATATCACATGGTGGGGTTCAGCACATTAGGGAGGTCTTTGGCTTGAAGTGGCAATGGACTGAAGAGCAACCACTCCTCTAGGAAGTGAGAAGAATTTCTACTAGAAAATCAATCAGAAGCAATAGTGGGAGCAGCATTATCTTCACTTCTGTGTCTTTTAGCTGCCATGGAAGGGAGAGGAAATAGATGTATCACAGGGAGCCACTGACAGTACAAATCCTCAAAGGTATTCCATTGATTTTAATGGAAGTTAGGAGCCTAAATACCTTTTGAGATCTGGACCTGACAGCCCAGCTCCTGAGTGAGGAATGCTGACAAGTAGAAGTGAATAAAGGCAGTCTTGTCCATGAAGATGGCCTGGGACTCATGAGATTGGAACTCAATACCTCTGTGGATCCTTGTGCTGTTCCCTCAGTGGTAGGGGCACTTTACCCCTTCCGATATTTTTTCACAGGGTATGGAATAGTTTGGGACTAGATCTAGAGAAAGTGACCCTGTTAATTATTTTATTGAGTTCAGGTCAACATTATTCATAAACTCAATATAAATATTATTCACTTACACATGCAATCATTAAAGGGGTATCAATTACTGCATATGTAGCCTCTGGGGAGGGGGTAGAGTTTACTTCATCACCTCTCTTCTAGTGCTTCAACACAATTCATACAGAAAAGCACATGCAGACCCAGAATTCAGTCACTGAGGATTTTCAGCAAGGGTCAAACTCCCCACACTTATGTCCAAAAAGAACAAAAAGATTGAACTTAATTCTTAAGTACCAAACTGATAAAATCTTATAATGATAAAGAAACATAATAGCTTACTTTCTACTACAATAATAAGACTATGTTATAATCCACATACATTATCTTCACAGATATACATAAATGTAGATAAAAAAATTAAATATAAATAGCTCAGTCCCCACAGAAATGTAGAGAGAATTAACTCCAAGTGCCAAAAGCTTAGGTTGAGTTCACCTGAGTCTCAGTTCATCTTTGTTCCTCAACGCTATACAGTCTGCTGAGTCAAAAACACTGCAGTAATATTTTCCCTCCTTTTGCTTACAGAAATCTCCAATTGGAACCCATACAGACTCTCTTTCCTCTTCTGCTGGACTGTGGAACCACTCAGTTAACCAGTCAGCTAATTAACCAACCAATCAGTATTAAGTACATACATAAAAAATTCTGTCACAAGAAAAATAGAGAACTAAGAATAGCAAAATATAGATGACTTTTCCCCTATCATCACTTTTAAATAAGAAGAGCATTGGTGAACCAGACTGGTGAAGACAATTTGATGAAAATCAAGTAACATTCAAGGTACACAATTAAAACAAAAGAAGGTAGCTTTTCCTCCCAATTCCCCCTTTCTCTAACTAACGCTGCCAGTGATTCCCTGTTGGAAAGCTAACAGTAGCACTAACCTGCTGCAAAATACTTCAGAGTTAGGGGAAGTCAGCCTGCTTTCTGCTCCTGTGGCTAAGCTTCTCCCAATCCACCCATGTCACATGTCCTTTTGTAAAGCTGGTATCCTGACTATTTGTCCTCAATAAAGTCCAAGTCCAGCTACAGGGGGCCTATCGAGATTACCCAAAACTACTGCACTGAAACTTCTGGGCATGTGTATCTGCCTATCAAAATGAGCCAGACACAACTCATTCATCTGCCCCTTCTTCTCTCTAGGTCTCTTAAAGAGATATCTCCCGTTAAGCATGCGGATTACACATATATTGCTATATTGGATACTCCTAAAGATGAACTCAGATTTGGTTCTACATTATAAATGATTGTTTCACAGGTCATTGTGTGTGTAATTTCAAAATAAACAGTGCAATTGCATTTTAGTTCCTAGACAGAAGTAATTAATTACCCTTTTCATGGTGCTTCCATAGCACGTATCTGCCAGTGATTTAGATTGTTTGTATAGTCATGCTACAACATGCAAGAGGGAAGGGAAAAGCCATCTGTCATTTAATTTATTTCTCACCGCATTATGTATACAAAGTGAAGATTGGTGCATTAACATTAGCCAGATAAAACATTTCTTTGCATAATTTTTTCTGCTTCTAAACTTCTACCATTTTTATAGCTTTATGTTTGGAAGATAGATAAATGCATTCTATTGCCTGTGATTTTCATAGATATATGTTAGAGGAAGAATTCAGACAAGCTAATATAGCCATGTACAACATGCCCTCTGAAGGATAGGTTTGTCTAATTTGTGATTACACAGCAAAAGTCTTTGTAGATTTCTTGTCATAGGTGGGTGGTCCCATATGTGACCTTGACCTGAGTGTTTTTGTCTGTGCTTTCCAAATAATCAGTGATTTTTTGTGTGTGCGCTACAGGATAATATGCAGCATTTAATTCTATTTACAGGATTTTATTTCTTGTAATCTGAACACATTTATTATTGTATTTGTAATACAGTAGAACCTAAAGATCTCAGTTAGGATCAGTGGGGCCCCATATGTACTAGGTGTTGTACAAACATATAGAAAGACCTGGTCCATGCACTGAATAGCTTGCAAACCCGATTTGCAAATTACACAAGTGAGTTTAACAACTGGGAGAAACAGATACAACAAAGACAATGCAGTGATGTTTGTTATTTTTCCCCCATAAGTCTTCTGATATTAATGTTAGATATTTTTTCCAAGTCCCAACTCCTGGAATCAAGTGATTGAGCTGGGAATGTCTACCTTTTTTTTTTTTAAAGAAATTTACTACATATTATGATTGTGAAGAACATCTTGAAAATGTGAGTTCTAAAGGCACAAGGATGATATGGCCACTAAAAAGACCTACAACCTTATTATTTTTAATATCATGATTTTAACCCTATTTCATGACTTTGTGCATTTTACTTATGATTTTGGAGTGTTTGTAATGGCCAGTACTCATTTCAGTAAAAAATCATAGTTGAGATGTCCAAAGCTAGCCAAGGGAATTAGCTGTGCAACCACTATTGAAATGAATGGGATCTGTGTGTCTAAAAATTAGCTTCAAAAATCTGAGTCTATGTGGTTAGTCAGGTCAATTATGTGCACGCACACATCCAAGGAGTGGGTGACCACACTGCCTTTCTTTATGAGTAAATAAGAAGAGGTTCCTAAACTTTGTAACATGGGGTCACAGAATGGAAAAAGGCATTACATTGACATACCTTAGATTTAGAGATGTTATTTAATATTCTTTACACAGGTTTTGCTTTCAAATGCTAACGTAAGTCAATACAGTTATTTTGATCTACTAGTACCCCGGGCTTTAATTTCGCTGCCCAAAATGACTATTTATCTTCCTCCCCCCCCCCCCCCCCCGCAATGTTCTAACTCTCCTTTATCAAGTGACTCAACTACATTCCATATTGGAAAAGGTTTTATAGACAATAGAAAAGTTGTATAAGAAAAAAAAATAATACCAATTTTCCTTCCTTTTGCTGTTTAGCAATCTAGCAATTTCTTACCGCCGGATGGATACCTGCTTTCAGTTTCTGTATGCCATTCCTCTGTGTTTAAAATATTATAGAACTGTGGAGCTGAGGGCAAAGCGCCTGGGCTTAGGCTTGTCAAAACACCTTACAGTACCTATACAAATCTCTTGGGCCAAGAAAGCCACACTCAGGAGGCATCAGATTTTGTGACAGACACATTTTGGAACATACCATTCACAGTTCTCGTATCTATCAGGTACTGGATATGATGCTTCACACAGAAAATGAGCAGAAAATCCACAGTCAGCTATATAGTAATCATTCCCTTTAAACCAGCATATTATTAGCATTTATACAGTTGGTAATTAGCTGATGAGTCTCATGTTATATTTTTGATGAAAGCCATGCAGTTATCATGTGCTTTAATGATTTTTTCTTTTATTTTTTGCTAATAATTTTTTATTTTTTGCACCATGATATATCTTAGGACATTTTGTGAGCTCATCTATTATTTTTAGAATGCAGCAAAATCTCTAACAATTTCCCATAAAGTCCTCTTAGAGAAGACTGACTGGCACCAACCTAGTTAACATAAAATTCTGCTGTTGATGTAAGTTGTCATTTATTGCACAATCTATTTTGACCTCACATAGACACTTATTCCATTAAAAAACATACAGTACTTTAGGGAACTACATCAGCATTTAACATTTTTAAGTAGTCCTTTTTCTCTTCCGTCTTAATATATTAATGAAAGGTCATTAAGAATGTGTGTGTGAGAGAGACAGAGAGAGAGTGCTGAAATGCTAAATATTTTATTTAATGTGAAGACTATAATTTTGCATTGCACTGACAGTGAAATCTGGCATGGGTGGGGCATATCTAGCCCCAGGAGAATAACTCCAGTGCAAGGAGTATCCTCCATTGACAAAGAACCGGAGTAGAGATTCCTGTGCAACCCACTACCTCTGCTGCAGGGGGAAGGAGTATGTCCTCTGTACTGCTGCAATTCCATGATGTAAACTATTTATGGCCATTATCTGAGTATTAGGGCATTTATTTAGGCTATTGTAATATATGTGTAGGGACTGGCCCCATGCAGAAAGCACTGCAAAGTTTGGGGAAGTGCAGAGAAACTTTATGCCAGTTTTTCACATGCGTAGGGTGACCATCTTTTCAAAGTGCAAAAATGGGACACATGAGGAGCCCCACTTTTTCTCTGTGGCCCCCCCCTGATCCTCCTCCTCCCCCCACCCCTGCCGAGGCCCTGCCCCTTGGCCAGGGTGGTAGCTGGAACCAGGCAGTGGTAAGAGCCACCCAGAGAGCCCGGACGCACTGTGGGCAGCCCGGACCCTCCAACTGCCCTGGGCAGGAGGCTGGAGTGCCCAAGAGCAGCCCTTGGCCCATGTTCCTTCCCCTCATGGTACACCGCCCAAAGCAGGTGGAGGGTCTGGGACTCCCCACAGTGTCCTAGGCTACCTAGGTGGCTCTTACTGCTTCCTGGCTCTGGCTTCTGGCCTGACCAGGAGTGGGGCCTCTGGAGAATAGGAGGGGCAGGGGACGTGGCCTCATGGTGAGAGGGGCTAAGGACCCCCTCAGCCTTCCCCCCCCACCAGGAAGAGGCTGGTGCCACCCCTAAGTCTCAGGCAGGCATGGAGTGGTGCCGCAGGGACTATAGGACAAATGCTGTCCTGGAGTCATTCAGCCTTGGACCAGCATTTGAAATGTACATTTTGGGACTGTCCCACTCAATTAGGGACGGGTGGTAACTTTACACTGAAGCTCTGGCCCTATGAACATTAACCACATTGACTCATCGATATCGCCTAAATACCTTACTTAATATTATATATTTAATACATATGGCAATATATATGTAACCCTTCTGCCAGGATGAGTTGACAGCAGCAAGGGCCAGGTTCAGTACATAGGAGTTCCCTTCTCAACAATGCAATGCAAAACCGGCTCAAGCCCCCACCCAGTAACCTGGGAAAATCTTATACACACCCCTGGGCGCCTCAAAGAGGCAATACTTCCCCTCTCGCAAGCACAGAGCCTCAGTGTAAAAGAAATCTTTAATAGCAGCAGGTAAACGATACCAGCCTTAAATTGGGAAAACACCGCAACTAGGATCTATAAGCCAAACTGTGAGCAAGACCCACCCCAGCCAATTGGGCCATGCCCCGTCCCTTGGGTTCTTGAGTCCAGCAACCCAAACGTCACCCAAAGTCCCCAAAAGTCCACGAACCCAAAAGTCCAGTCCCAGAGTTCAAAAGTTCATCTGCAGGGTGCTACACGCCACCTGCCTGGGCAGCAATGGGAAGGGGCGGGGGGTAAGGGGCACCTTACGTGGCGTGAAGATGATTGCCTCACCCCTCCGTGGGGCTTCACTCTGCTCTGCCAGCCGTCTCACTGGCCGCTCTGCTCCGCCAGCTGTCCCGCAAGCCGCTACCGCTGTCCCCACGAACTGCTCTGTCCCACCAACAGCGCCGCTCCACCAGCCGTCCTGCAAGCTGCTCCAACTGCAACCACGAACTGCTCCACTCTGCCAGCAGCACCACTCCGACTGTCCTCACGAACTGCTCTGCTTTGCCAGCAGCACCACACCATCAGCTGTCTTGCCAACTGCTCCACCAGCCACTTATCTTCAGGCTCCCCCACTACTTAACACAGTGCTCAGTGATTTCAGCTTAGTGATTTCAGCTCAGAAGGCTGTTAGCACTTTAGTGATTTCAGCTTGTAGTTTAGGGGAGTCCTAGTGCTCAGTTGCACTATTAGCCCAGAGTGATTTCAATTCAGCAGTCTGAAACCAGACTCTCAAGGAACTCAACATTAGCTCTGATATTCCACAGTGGAGAGAGGCAGAGATGCTGCAATTGGTGTCTCAGACCCTCACAAGGGTCCTACACCACCAGGTATTATGCTTGATCTTAGCCAAAAGGCCAAGAAGCAATCCCCTGTCCCCAGCCTCTCTCAATTCACTGGGCTTTGGAACCCATGTCCCTTGGCTGGCGAGTGTTGTTTAGTTCATGGCAAGTTCCCCTTTAACATGACAAAAGGCCAAGTACAGTTCCACTGGCCATGATTTACATAAGCAGTATAACAGTTTATTCTTCCTGCCCCAGTAACAGAAATTCCTGCCCCAATACAGCAAACTGAGGATCCTACAGCAGCCCAAAATGCCCATTTGGGCCACTATGGTTCGTACCAGGCAGGGTGGGTGTGCCTATGCAAATTGGATCAGCCCCTGGAGTGCTTTGCCATGACTCACCACCAGATGTCAGGGTGGAGCTCATCCTGACTCTGCTTACATCCTCCCCCCAGCCGAGAATTTGTCGTCCCGACAAATCACACTCCCCTTATACCAACTCATTGGTTTCCTCCAAAGGGCCTCAGAAAGCCCACTTTAGCTTCCACCAGCCTGTGTGCTAAATGTATTGGCTCCTCACTAGTCACCCCAGGTGCGTCATAAGTTAACCGTTTTACTGGTCTTATTACCCTGTCCCTTCTATTGAGAATCTCTGTTGCAGGGGTAGGAGGGACATCTTCTTGAGTGATGGATAGAGAGGTTTCCTGTGAGGGTCCCTCGGCTACTGGCATAGGCCCCTGCATCTCTGGTTCCGACAGTGGAAGGTCCACCGTGTCTAGGGCCCCCTCCACCTGGAATTCTCCACTGTCCAATAACCTGTGGGTGTCATCAACGGGGGGTCCCATCGGTGGCACAGGAGTGCCCGGAACAGGCCTAAATATCTCTGCCATGGGGTTGAGGGCTGGAGAGGGGGAGCTCTCTATTGGCTCAGCTGATCGAGACTGAAATCTTGTCTTCATTCCAGGATACACCAGGGTCATGTCTTCCTCCTCAGTCTCACTCTCTGACGTGCTGAATGGGGGTAGGTTAGCTTCGGAGGACCTGTTGTCCGTGTTGGATGGCGGCTGTGGCCTGGCACTTCTGTTCTGCCTGGCTGCCCTGTCATGGCCCATCTCATAAGGGGTGCCAACCAACTCCCCCACAGGGAGCAAAAGATTTCTATGCACCGTCTTTATTTGCCCTGGACCCTCTTCAGGTTTGATCTTGTAGACCGGCAGATCTCCTAGCTTTTCCATCACTAGGTAGGGTATTGCCTTCCATCTGTCAGCTATCTTATGTTTGCCAGCAATACCCAAATTCCGCAGCAGGACTCTGTCCCCTGGCTGGAGCTCCTGCAAACGTACCCTAGCATCATATCGATGTTTGTTGCGGTCTGCGTTCTTCCGAGCTGCAGATGTAGCCAAGTGATAAGCATCCCGCAGCTTTTCTCGTAGTTGGGATACATATTGCTGATGAGTTTCATAGCTATCACCATCCTCTGATACACCAAAGCACAAGTCTATGGGTAATCTTGGTTCTCGCCCAAACATCAAGAGATATGGGGTGACTCCTGTAGCATCGTTCTTTGTGGCGTTGTAGGCATGCACCAGAAATGCGACATGTTGGCTCCAGGTTGCCTTCTGTTCTGGTCGCAAAGTCCCCAACATATCTAATAGGGTTCGGTTGAACCTCTCTGGCTGAGGATCACCTTGGGGGTGATAAGGTGTTGTCCTAGACTTCTTAATTCCCGCTATCCTCAGCATCTCCTTCAGAAGGTGACTCTCGAAGTCCCGCCCCTGATCCAAGTGTATCCGGGCTGGGAATCCATAAACTGAGAAATATTTCTCCCACAGTACTCGAGCGACAGTGGTGGCCCTCTGATCACGTGTGGGATATGCCTGTGCATACCGCGTGAAATGGTCGGTCACTACTAGAATGTTCCCAACATTCCTCTTGTCTACTTCTAAGGACAAGAAATCAATGCATACCAACTCCAAAGGTTTGGTGCTGGTGATGTTCTTGAGATATGCAGCCCTTGTGGGCAGAGTTTTCCTTTGAACACATCGAGCGCAAGTCTCACATTTCCTGCGAACATCTTCAGCCATCCAGGGCCAATAGAACCTACTACGAATAAGTTCTAGGGTCCTTTCCATCCCTAAATGTCCAAAGTCATCATGCAGGGCCCTCATGGCCAGGGCTCTGTACTCTTTTGGCAGCACTAGTTGTGCTCGTTGCTTTTGTAAAGGGTCAGTGGTCATTCGGTGTAGCACTCCCTAAATCAGTTTTAGTTTGGTCCATTCTCTTAATAGTAGTTTACCCTCGGGGCTAGGTGGGATAACCACAGCTGGGCTTCGCCCCTCCCTTTTGGCCAGTAGGGTATCACAAATGTCAACATCTTGCAGCTGGGCCTCTTGCCAGTCAGCCGCATTAAGCATGGGCAAAGGAGATTGGTCCAATGCAATATAGTTCACTGAAGCAGAAGGCACGCATTCAGGGGGCAGGCCCAGAGCTTCTGCAACACATCCATGAAGGCTCTCCTGGGCCTGTGGCTCTCGACAACTCACACTGCAAATAGCTCTCACTCCATCCGTGGGTATCACAGCAACTTCTGGAGCCTGCGGACGCCTGGACAATGCATCAGCATCTACATTGCTTCTCCCCGATCGGTATTGGATGCTGAACTCATAGCCAGCCAAGGCGGCCACCCATCTTTGTCCTGTAGCATCCAGCTTAGCACTTGTTAACACATATGTCAGTGGGTTGTTGTCTGTCCACACCTGGAACTGAGCACCATACAAGTAGTCTCGAAATTTCTCAGTGATGGCCCATTTCAAGGCCAAGAACTCCAGCTTGTGGATGGGATAGCGAGTTTCACTGTCAGACAGTCCTCGGCTGGCAAAGGCTACAGGTTTACGGTTGCCTTCCACTTCCTGGTACAGTACTGCCCCCAGACCCTCCAAACTGGCATCAGTATGTAAGAGAAAGGGTTTGCTTGGATCAGCAAAGACTAGGACTGGAGCCTGAGTTAGGCGAGTAATGATTTCCTGAAAAGCCCTTTCACATCTCTCACTCCACCGTGGCCCAAACGCTTCGAAGGGGCCATAGTGTCTCTGCACAGGAGGCTTTCGGGGGCCCCTCTTGTTCTTGGTCTTAGATTTGTTCTTGTTGGACTGATATCCCCTGGTAAGATCATTCAGAGGTTTTACAATCGTAGCATAGTTCTTCACAAATCTACGATAGTAGCCACTAAATCCAAGGAAGGTCTTGAGTTCTCTGTAGTTACTTGGGCATGGCCAGGTAGTGAGTGCTTCTATTTTATCGGGATCAGTACTCACACCCTCTTGGGACACAATGTGACCCACATACTTCACAGAGGTTCGGCAGAACTGGCATTTGTCAATTGAAAGCTTCAAACCATATGCCTCCAACCTATCAAGCACTTTAAGAAGTCTTTCTTCATGCTCCTCCAAGGTTCTTCCAAACACAATCAGGTCGTCCAAATAAACTAGCACTTGCAGTAAATTCATGTCTCCCACAACTTTCTCCATAAGACGTTGAAATGTAGCAGGTGCCCCAGAAATCCCTTGGGGCATGCGTTCAAACTGGTAGAACCCTAATGGGCAGATGAAGGCTGTCTTCTCCTTATCTTCTTCTCCCAGAGGGATCTGGTAGTATCCACTCCGAAGATCCAACACAGAGAACCACTGGCTACCCAGCAAACAGTCCAAGGCATCTTGTACTCGAGGCATGGTGTACTGATCCACTATAGTGCGCCTGTTTAGGGTGCGGTAGTCAATACACATCCGGATCTTCCCACTCTTCTTACGAACCACCACAATGGGAGAGGCATAGGGGCTACAGGACTCTGTAATGATACCGTTCGCGATCAGTTCTTGCAGGTGATGACGTACGTCTTCCATCTCAGAGAGAGCAATCCTCCTAGATCTCTCTCTGAAGGGTCGGGGATCTTGTAGCCTGATGCGGTGTTCCACTCCTTTGGCACATCCCACATCCCACTCATGCAGTGAGAATACCTTGGATCTCTCACAAAGCTTCTTCCTCAGGCGATCCTTCCACTCCTCAGTCAACGGTGAGTCACCGAAGTCTAACTTTGCAGGATCCATCGCCGGAACTTCAGCTTCACACTGGGGTCTCACAATGGTTTCAGGCTCAAAGATGTCTGCAATCTTCTGCCCTGGTTTTACGAGCACACTCTGGCTTGTTTCATTAGCAATAAGTATAGTCACCTCTTCCTGGGCTTCAGCAGGTAGGGTTATGACTCCACTGAGGACCAGCACTCCTTCAGGGAGCCCTCCCTGGGTCGGCTGCTCTACCACTGCTAATGTTCCCTTACTGCCTTTCAGGCAGGTACTCATGACAATCACCTCCTTTTCTGTCATTGCAGGCACCACTAAGGGGACCAGGCCCGCATACTTCAATGCTCCCACCGGCAAATCAGGCATCACTTTTCTTGTGTCCTCAATTTTCCTGTAGGCTGCGGCACAATGTGTGTGTATCACCAAGGTGTTCAGGTATTGTTCCCCTGCTCGCTGTCTGCAGTAATCTGCCAGTACCTTAAAGAGGCTGGAGTTGGTCCCTATGAGCACGGACACGTCAGAGACTCCTTTAGGGTCGGGGCAAATTAAAGCAGCAGTGTCCACCTCCTGTCTTACTCCAGCGATCTCTTCTGGGAATTCCAGGTGTACTATGACATACCCCTGATAGGGGTAGTCATCCATGCTGAGGCCACATAGGCCAAGCCCTGTCAGGGGCTGTATAGGCAGATGCCCAAGCATCTGCTGGTAGAAAGACTGGAATATGATAGTCACTTGGGATCCCGTGTCAAGCACTGCTCTACATTCTGTCCCTTCAATCCTTACAGTGACCTCCGCTCGAGGTCCTATCAATCCTGGTGGGATTCGGGCGGCAGGGTTCTCTCTGGGGGAGCCTCCAAATCCTGCAGGCCTAGGCGGCTCCCTTCCCAGGCCCTGGGGCCGTTTCCCAACTTCCCCCAGGTGGTCCTCAGCTTTTGATATACTAGCGTGGGATTCTCTGTATTCTGACACCTTGCAGCAATGTGCCCACCCTGGCCACACCGGTAGCAGAAGAAGGATTGTCCTTTCCCTTGTCGCCTGGGTGGGGCAGAGGTTCCAAATGTGGTCTTCAGGACTGAAGTAGTGGGGGGTTCCTTGTACCCTGAAGTCTTTGCTGAATCGATGGTATTCGCTAGTTCAGCCACTTTCTGTGTCAGGACCTGCACTTGTTGAGTAAGTTCCTCTTGAGGAGTCACCATCAGTGCCTTGGGCGTTCGTATGGATGTTGATCCAGTCGCCTGGTGTGGCTGAGCCTCCCAGACCTCGCTAGCTGCCTGCCTCTCCTCCTCCTCTCGGACCTCTTTTATCAGCTGAGAGTAACTCGGTGGATTGTCTTGCCTTTCCCTTAACCGAAGGTGGAGAAGAATTGGGTTCTGATATTGAATTCCTCTCACAATCTGGGCCAATCTAGTCCGGTCCATTTGCTCAACCACTACCGCTCCCCTCATGATGGCTCTCTGTAGTAATTTCTCCAACCTCTGGATATAGCCAGAAACCTTCTCTCCCTTTTGTTGCCTGGCATTGAGGAACTTGCAGTAAACATCCTCTGAGCCCTCGGTTCTCCCAAAGGCGTGATCAAGGGCCTCTAGGCAATCCTTCACCTTGACCCCAGGGTTACTGAGCTTCAGGGTGCGAATCACATCTAGGGCTGGCCCCCTGAGGCACTCTACTAGTCGCCGTCTCTTTTCAGCATCAGGCACTGCCCACTCCTGCAGCATTTCAGTGGTGTGTTCAAGCCAGGGTTCAAATGCTTCCTCCCCCGGTATTGGGGTGGGACCCCCAGAAAATAACCTCAGTTTACGATACGGGCTTGACTCAGGGTGGGGTAGCACCACCTTCTCTAATGCTTTCCCCAAAGCCTTCACCCACTCATCAGGTGAAGGAGCAGGCTCCAGGTGTGGGACTCCTGGGTCAAGGCCCAACAGACCCGGCATATCAGCCAAAGTCTTTCCCTCTTTCCCCAAAAAGGCTGACATTTTCTTTAAAAACTCTACATTGGAGGCAGGGGCTGGTGAGGGCTGACTCCCAGTGGCTATTATCCTCCACACACCATCTTCCACTGCTATCGTGCCTGGAACCTGTAGAGGGTCCACAGCCGATGGCAGCTCACACAGTACAGCAAAAGCCCCCTCCTCCCTCACAAACATGCGCCCACGCATTTTGCACTTACTCAGGTACTCAGTGGATGTCCTTAATATAGGTTCTATTGATCCCTCATTGAACGCCTCTGACACCCCCGTCACCAGAAGACAGTTCTTAGGGTCAATAGTCATCCCTTTGCACCAATCCTCTAGCAAGTGTAGGGCCATTATACAAACTGTAATTTTTTCCAAATTTAACAGATCAAGACAACAACAAAATTTTGGGTTTTCCCAATTTAATGGCTCACCCAAGATGTGCTTACGAGGGGTACTGACCCAGATCCCGGACGAGCCCCCAAAAATGTAACCCTTCTGCCAGGATGAGTTGACAGCAGCAAGGGCCAGGTTCAGTACATAGGAGTTCCCTTCTCAACAATGCAATGCAAAACCGGCTCAAGCCCCCACCCAGTAACCTGGGAAAATCTTATACACACCCCTGGGCGCCTCAAAGAGGCAATACTTCCCCTCTCGCAAGCACAGAGCCTCAGTGTAACAGAAATCTTTAATAGCAGCAGGTAAACGATACCAGCCTTAAATTGGGAAAACACCGCAACTAGGATCTATAAGCCAAACTGTGAGCAAGACCCACCCCAGCCAATTGGGCCATGCCCCGTCCCTTGGGTTCTTGAGTCCAGCAACCCAAACGTCACCCAAAGTCCCCAAAAGTCCACGAACCCAAAAGTCCAGTCCCAGAGTTCAAAAGTTCATCTGCAGGGTGCTACACGCCACCCACCTGGGCAGCAATGGGAAGGGGCGGGGGGTAAGGGGCACCTTACGTGGCGTGAAGATGATTGCCTCACCCCTCCGTGGGGCTTCACTCTGCTCCGCCAGCCGTCTCACTGGCCGCTCTGCTCCGCCAGCTGTCCCGCAAGCCGCTACCGCTGTCCCCACGAACTGCTCTGTCCCACCAACAGCGCCGCTCCACCAGCCGTCCTGCAAGCTGCTCCAACTGCAACCACGAACTGCTCCACTCTGCCAGCAGCACCACTCCGACTGTCCTCACGAACTGCTCTGCTTTGCCAGCAGCACCACACCATCAGCTGTCTTGCCAACTGCTCCACCAGCCACTTATCTTCAGGCTCCCCCACTACTTAACACAGTGCTCAGTGATTTCAGCTTAGTGATTTCAGCTCAGAAGGCTGTTAGCACTTTAGTGATTTCAGCTTGTAGTTTAGGGGAGCCCTAGTGCTCAGTTGCACTATTAGCCCAGAGTGATTTCAATTCAGCAGTCTGAAACCAGACTCTCAAGGAACTCAACATTAGCTCTGATATTCCACAGTGGAGAGAGGCAGAGATGCTGCAATTGGTGTCTCAGACCCTCACAAGGGTCCTACACCACCAGGTATTATGCTTGATCTTAGCCAAAAGGCCAAGAAGCAATCCCCTGTCCCCAGCCTCTCTCAATTCACTGGGCTTTGGAACCCATGTCCCTTGGCTGGCGAGTGTTGTTTAGTTCATGGCAAGTTCCCCTTTAACATGACAAAAGGCCAAGTACAGTTCCACTGGCCATGATTTACATAAGCAGTATAACAGTTTATTCTTCCTGCCCCAGTAACAGAAATTCCTGCCCCAATACAGCAAACTGAGGATCCTACAGCAGCCCAAAATGCCCATTTGGGCCACTATGGTTCGTACCAGGCAGGGTGGGTGTGCCTATGCAAATTGGATCAGCCCCTGGAGTGCTTTGCCATGACTCACCACCAGATGTCAGGGTGGAGCTCATCCTGACTCTGCTTACATATATAGAGAGATTATTCTCACACTTTTTGTTATAGAATTATATTGAAGAGTCAAAAACTCAGCTTGATTCTGTCACTGTAATTTCAATGAGAAGCAGAATCTTTCCACATAAAAAATCTGATTTTTTTTCCTCTCCCAATTTGTTACCTGCTTTTTGGTAAAGTCATTTCAAAAGCATGAAATTTTAAATAAAAAGTATTTCAGGGGTGGAGAAAACAACTTGGTGTCATCCAGAATTCACATTAGATGCAAGACTTTGAAATGCTATAATGTACAGGGATACCAAAACTACCACCTATAGTTTCCTTTATTGGATGTTACTGATTACCATTGTCTACTTCCTTTTGACTTTTCATGCTGTTAATTGTGTAATTATCTTACTAAATTGGTATTTTAAATATAGGAAAGTATAATCATATCTTGAATGCTATTATATGGTTACTACTGGTTATGGTGACTTTTAACAGTGACCATTACTGCTAGCTGTTTCCCACTGCTGTTATACAAACTTTGTCTCCTTGTCTGTGTCTGGTCTCAAGTCTGACAAGAAAAGTATCACATTTCGAGTAGTGTAGTCAAGCGTAAATTTGGCTGAACTGAGTTTACCCAAAAAGAATGAGGAGTACTTGTGGCACCTTAGAGACTAACAACTTTATTTGGGCATAAGCTTTCATGGGCTAAAGCCCACTTCATCAAATGCATAGAGTGGAACATACAGTACAAAGATTATATATTGTGTATATATATATACACACAGAGAACATGAAAAGATGGGTGTTGCCATACCAACTCTAAGAGATTAATCAATTAAGGTGAGCTATTATCAGCAGCAGAAAAAAAACTTCGTAGTGATAATCAGGATAGCTGATTACAAACAGTTGACAAGAAGGAGTGAGTAACAATAGGGGAAAACTTAGCATGGGGAAATAGATTTCAGTTTGTGTAATGACCCAGCCACTCCCAGTCTTTATTCAAGTCTAATTTAATGGGATCCAGTTTGCAAATTAATTCCAGTTCAGCAGTTTTTCATTGGAGTCAGTTTTTGAAGTTTTTTTGTTGAAGAATTGCCACTTTTAGGTCTGTTACTGAGTGACCAGAGAGATTGAAGTGTTCTCCTACTGGTTTTTGAATTTTATAATTCCTGATGTCAGATTTGTGTCCATTTATTCTTTTGCGTAGAGACTGTCCAGTTTGGCCAATGTACATGGCAGAGGGGCATTGCTGGCACATGATGCCATATATCACATTGGTAGATGTGCAGGTGAATGAGCCCCTGATGGCTTGGCTGATGTGATTAGGTCCTATGATGGTGTCACTTGAATAAATATGTGGACAGAGTTGGCACCGGGCTTTGTTGCAAGGATAGGTTTCTGGGTTAGTGTTTTTGTTGTGTGGTGTGTGGTTGCTGGTGAGTATTTGCTTCAGATTGGGGGGCTGTCTGTAAGCGAGGCCTAGTCTGTCTCCCAAGATTTGTGAGAGTGAGGGATCGTCCTTCAGGATAGGTTGTAGATCTTTGATGATGAGCTGGAGAGGTTTTAGTTGGGGGCTGAAGGTGACAGCTAGTGGCATTCTATTACTTTCTTTGTTGGGCCTGTCCTGCAGTAGGTGACTTCTGGGTACTCTTCTGGCTCTGTCAATCTGTTTCTTCACTTCAGCAGGTGGGTATTGTAGTTTTAAGAATGCTTGATAGAGATCTTGTAGGTGTTTGTCTCTGTCTGAGGAATTGGAGCAAATGCGGTTGTATCTTAGAGCGTGGCTGTAGACAATGGATCGTGTGACGTGTCCTGGATGAAAGCTGGAGGAATGTAGGTAAGAATAGCAGTCAGTAGGTTTCCGGTATAGGGTGGTGTTTATGTGAATTTACCCACTTCTTTCTTGGGTATGGTATTTAGTTTAGGTTAGATTACCCACATTTTTTTTACTACTACACAACTGTGTATTTCTTAAAATTGTGGGCTTTTGCTCATAGTTTTGTTCATTTGCATGGACAAAACCTCCTAAAACACAAATGATACCTGCTTTAATGAATGGGAAAAGGTAACACTCAGATTTTCAAATGTACTGATGGTAGAATACTTGCTAAATCAGGGGTGGGAAAACTTTTTGGCCTGAGGGCCACATATGGGAATAGAAATTGTATGGTTGGCCATGAATGCTCACAAAATTGGGGTTGGGGTGTGGGAGGGGGTGCGGGCTCTGGGGTGGGGCTGGGGATGAGAGGTTTGGGGTGCAGGAGTGTGCTCCAGGCTGGGACTGAGGGGTTTGGAGAGCAGGAGGGGGATCAGGGCTGGGGCAGGGGGTTGGGGCGTGGGGAGAGTCTCAGGGGTGCAGGATCCGAGCAGCGCTTACCTCAAGCAGCTCCCAGAAGCTTTAGCATGTCCCTTCTCCAGCTCCTACACAGAGGCGCGGCCAGGCAGCTCTGCACACTGCCCCATCAGCAGGCACCACCCCTGCAGCTCCCATTGGAGTGCATAGGAGCTGAAGCGGGGCCATGCGGCTGCTTCCGGAAGCTGCCTGGTGCGGCCCCAACCCTGCACCCCGGCTCGAGCGCTGGAGCGGGGCAAGCCCCAGATCCCGCTCCCCAGCAGGAGCTCGTGGCCAGACTTAAAATGGTCCGTGGGTCATAGTTTGCCCACCCCCATGCTAAATGATCATAGCAATCACTTCTGAACTTCAAGTCTGAGCCTATAAAATCATAATTAACACACTAATTATGGCCTTATTGTGTGGGTGTTTTTCTTTTTCTTTTTGTTTTTATTAATTGGCTGACTCTTATTTTCAGTGGATTTCATTCGGAGTGATGCCAATGAATACTGAGGAACAACCATGCAGGATTCCACAATCTATCTTGTTGCTAGTCAGTTACTGTCTAGAACAGAGGTCTCCAACCTTTTTACGCCCAAGATCACTTTTTGAATTTAAGGGCAATCCAGGATCTTCCACAAAGCCCCGCCCCACTCACTCCATCCCCTCCCCGCCCCGTCACTCGCTCTCGCCCACCCTCACTCATTTCACTGGGCTGGGGTAGGGGTTTGGGATGGGGTGTGGGCTCTGGACTGGAGCCAAGGGGTTTACAGTGTGGGAGAGAGCTCTGGGCTGAGCCTGGGGCCGGGGGTTGGGGTGCGGGAGGGAGTTAAGGTTAAAAGTTCTGGGAGGGAGTTTGGGTGCAGGAGGGGGCTCTGGACTGAGGCAGAGTGTTGGGGTGCAGGAGGGGATACAGGGTGCTGGCTCTGGGGGTGCTGGCTCTGGGAAGTGGGTCAGGGCTGAGGCTTGGGGTGCAGGAGAGGGTTTAGGGTGCAGGAGGGGGTTCAGGGTGCTGGCTCCAGGAGGGGGCTCAGGGCTGGTTTGGGATTCTGGCTCTGGGAGGGGGCTCATGGCTAGGGCTTGGGGTGCAGGAGGTTGGTGACCACTGATCTAGCACATGGCCACGACTAGTAATAACCATACACTAAACTTATGAGCAAAGACTTGGGCACTATTGCTCTGATACTGCAAAGATTTAGGCACATGAATATCTTTGAAATGTAAATACTACCACTGAAAACAAATTCTATTCAAGTTAAGCACATGCCTAAGTCTGTGCAGGATAAAAGCCATGATCTCCACAATAATTTGGGGGTAAATGGCATATAAGAGAACCATAATTAAACAGTTATACAAATAACTTATTGCAAATTACTTATTAAAAATTGTATTATCAGAGTTAAAGATCCCACGGTATACCCTCATGTTGATACACAGGGTGATATCCACATAAGGATAAACTTATTAATATTATCTTCAAGTATCTACATAAGTATTGTTACTGTATCAGCTTTTAAAACTCTAGTCCTAACAGGGAATTTCATTTCCTTTTCTTAATAAGAGGAAGCAAAGGTATTATGTAACTACAGTTTTCAGGTTTTGCTGAAAAGAAAGAGGCTGCATGAGTCAATTCTCCTTCCATTGGGACTAAAGGTAACAAACATCTTTTAATTATAACTCACAATTTCATCCTTTTTTAATGAGAAAGGGGAAAGTCCTAAAAATACATTTCTCCCCTCAGTGTTAAAAGGCATCTCTATTACAGCTCAGCTTCTTCTTCAGCTAATAGAAAAATGTTTTATATGATATAGGATTCAAGGGAAGTTAAATATCCAGTGAGATCAGCAAAGAAAGGCACAGTATTCTATCTTCTAATAAATTTTGGAAGTCTCCATTATTTATGTGAAAGCATATTAATCCTGAACAGAATATCTTACTTTGTACTTTTAGTAATATTTTAAAATTAATAAATTGTGTCATGCTGGGTAGATTTTCAAACATTGTTATTATAATGTATCAAATTGCTGGACTGCAGATCAAACATTTCTAGACATTTCTAACTGTATACAATAGTCCCGTTTAAAAATCAGCATTACTAACTGTTGTTATTTATTCTTATTTGTTACGCACCATCCAGTTACCACAGAGTGGCATCTCAAATACCACAGTTTCCTCCTAAACTCAGAATAGGAAATAATTTTGTGCTAAATGTTGGCCAATGTTGGCTTTTAATAGTAACCTGTGTGCATGGTGTTAACATTGTTAGTGCAGGGAAAGAAATGTGAAAGGCAGAGTAAATGTAGGAAATGCACATACAGCTTATAGGATATGACATGAAATGTCTACTTTCAATATAGGATAGTAAAACAGAAATGTCATTTTCTTCCATCCATGCAGATGGAATATATAATTTTTATCTAGTTCACAAAGCACACTAACGAGTAACTCAGACTTGTATACATGTAACTAACATAGTAAATCGTAAATGAAATTTCTTACGGTTTGCTGCACTAAAACATAATAAAATTGCTTTAAAAATCAAAATTGTTGTGGATAATCAACATGCAAACTATTAAATATTGTAATCTGGATTTTTAGTAACCCAAGCCCAAAGTTTACAATACTCTTGATTCCTCAAAACTTTCGCTTCCATCTATTCCCTCATTAGTGTTCTCACTGATAGCCTCCCTCACATCCCAAATATAAATAAATAAAAGATTGAGTCTACTCCTTTTACCTCCAATAAATATAGGTATCATCAATGTTTCAAGTGAACTGAAGTTAGATGTCAGTGATTTTTTTCTTTTGTTTTCTTTTTGAAGAAATTGGAAAGCCTTTGAAAAGGATTAGCTTAATCTAAAACAAGTTAAGATCTGACTTCTACAATATTTTTCTGAGTTGTTTAATATTTTTCATCTCATTTACTTTTGGGCTCCTGTTCATATACTGATTGTATTGTTGATATGCTTCACTTTTGCTGGGAGTGGGCATCTTTATAGATTATATGTGCTCAGCAGACATTTAAATTCTTTACCTGTAATTGGAAATTCCTCACCCAGTCAGTTGTGGTAGCAGAGAACATAAGTAATCTCAGTTGAAACCGTTTTTATTAGATCTATCTTGTATCCAGTTGTAGTATTTAATTATATCAATTCAGGATTAAATTTAGAAAGGGAAAATTTAATGCAGTTGAACTACTGCAGGAGCTAAGAAAGTAAAATCATGTGTGGTTTCACTTGAATATTTCTGAGCAGTTTGTCATTTGAGCACTGACTTCTGAATAATGCACTACAGTTTTAAGATATCAGGAATATTTCTCTTAGAAATAAAGACGTTCAGTACATATTAATATACAATTACCTGGGTCCATCATATGCAAGTTCTTTAACCCCACATTTATTTCCCCAAGACTCATCAATACAATGAAATTTCACTGTCACAAAAGCAGAAATGACATTTTCTGGGCCCCATAATAGCTCTCTGGGCATTGGCATTTCTGGGTGCTAAAATATATTATGTTAATGTATTTGTGTCCTATGAAAACCTTGATTAACATTCTATTTACTGTAGATCAAAATTGAAATGATTTGTGGTCTCATCAGAGTTCCTAACTGGTGCTTGTCCAAATTGCAGAACCACCACTATACAACTGGGCATAATTACTAATCTTTTTTTTAAGGGGTTTCTATAACTTAACAACCACTAATGATATTAGCTGTATACGGAAAAGGTAGCTATGTGTGTGATCAAATATCCTGTTTCAGGGAGTATGACTTTTGTTTGCAACTGTCAGGGGACTTTCCCTTATTATACAAAATTTCACAGCTGCCACAGGCCACTAGGGTGGGACTGAGAGAGAAGGTTCACTTTCCTCTGAAGCCTCAAGTACCAACCATTATCAAAAACAGGAGGCTGAATTAGATGGAACCATAGTTCCAATCAGATATGACAAATCCTGTGCCATCTTATTCACATATTTTTAATTCTTGAGGGTAATATTTTTTTACTGAATGCGGTTGGGTTTTTAGTTTTTTTTGGTCTTCATTCTGACTTCTATTGATACACACTGGTCATAATTCTAATCTCACTTACACTGGTGTAAATGTAGTTCCCATTATTTCAGTGAAGTTACTCCTGAAGAGTGTGTGTAGTTGATAGAGCACTGGTCTGAAACTCTGGGACCTGGTTGCTATTCCTGGCTCTGCCACTGGTCTTCTGGGTGACCTTGTGCAAGTCACATCTTCGCTCTGTGCCTCGGTCTCCTCTTCTGTAAAATAGGGATAATGATAGTGTCCTCCTTTGTAAAATACTTTGAGAACTAAAGCTTTGATCTAGCAGAGGAGAATAACCCATAAAATTGTTAGAAGAAGAAGAGAACTACCATTTTGGGGTATGTTCTCATTCAGTTAGAGAGTGAGAATTCAGTGAACTCAAGTACATGCATAAGTACTTTCCTGAGTTGGGGTCTTAATGTTTGATTAAGCTGTTATTTGTGAAGAAATATATAAGTAAAATATATTTAAAATATATATGCACTATTTTAGCCTTTGACATCCAAAATATGGCAAGTTGTGAGGAAGATCATTCAGATGGAATTTTCTGCACAGACTGGCATTCTGGTTGCGTCACATTTGATACCCTGTCTGAGAAAGCATTGCTTTCACTACGTAAGTACTTCGCATGAATAGGATGACTCCCTGCTAATTCCTACATCATCAGAGAATGACACTTATTATTTAAAAGTTTTCAGTAGAAAATGATACACTTTTTCCTAGATTATTTTCCCTTTAGACACATTACTTATTTTATATTGACTGTGTTACTCACGTAGGATGAAATTCATCTGCACCTTTTAAGCCCTATATGAACACTGTTTAGACATTTGCCTATTGTGGCTGTGCAGAGATGCTCTTACTATTTGCCTATTGTGGCTGTACAGAGATGCTCTTAGTGGCCTAAGATTACATACAGGTGGTATGGAGGGACTGAAATCTTTATTCCAGCCCCAAAGCTTCCAGGAGTCAATCTGGCTCATGGCACAACTTAGATCAGCCCTGTCCGTGAGGGTACTCTATATAATGCCCCTTCTCAATGGCCCCACAGGGTCTGTTCCATAGCCTGGGAATGTATTGGCCATGCCTCCTCCCCCATCATTCTCCTTCCATTGGAGCCAGAAATAGATGACTCAGCTCTAAAACACCCATGTAATTTTCCATGCTGGGGGAATTCTCAGTTGCTCATTTAACAAGACTTTATGGCCTGTTTGGACTGTCAGCAAAGCCAGAATCTGAAATCTGGTCCTGTGTATCAAAATATTTGCCCTTTGGGAAAGGCCATTATATTTAGGTACTAAAACATTGGAGGTACCTGATTGCCTGCAAACTAGTTTGGTATGTGTCTCCTACCCCATTTCCTAAAATTAGAGAAACACATTATTTTCTTTCAAAAAGCAAGTTATTCCAAAAGGCTTTTTCAATGCAATATCCAACTATAAAATAACAAAAACTGAAACCGAACCCCTGGTAACTTGCCTCTTGTAATTCAGTCACTGTAATATAAATTGTAAATATAAATATTCTTGAGGGATTTCATGAAGAGAACAATAGCACCAGAGGTTTGATATGGCAGAGTTGAAAAAAATGAAAGCAAAGTTTAAACTTGATAACCAGCCATAAATTTACTTTTAGTCTCTCTCTTACCTGGTGACTTTGGACTGAAAATATATCCCTACTATAACTTTAATTAATCATACTACCTTATTCCTTCAATCTATTACAATAGCATTCAATTCTTAGTGTAGTTTAAAACTGAGAAATAAGTGAGGGCTATTCACTTATCTTTTCTTTATATACTTCTGTTTAAAAAGAAAAACTGTTTCAGCTAACAATGTCACAGAATGTTACCAGCTTTCTTAGGGTAATTTCATCATTCCAGATTTTGCCCATGCCCCCAAGAAAAACTCATAGGGAGGAGCTTTTTCTGAAGAAATTATCATGATGATCCCCTCACTAATTTCCTCTCAATTTTGGAGTTTATCTCCCTGTGGAATACATCAGCCCCTCAAACCAGGCAGATCTGGAGGGTGGCTATCTGCACGAGTCCCGGCTTATCCATCTGGGGGCCATTTGCCTCTGTACTGGCACAGGCATCTAGTGCCATCATTTGTTCCTCCTACCAGAGTGTATCCTGGATGTAGCTTCTTTCTGGGCCCTTTTTCCCCCAGAGGGGAAAGATAATACAGCACTAGGATGTATTTTATGTTCTTCCTAAGGTCAATTAAGGGGGCACAATGATGGCACTTTAACATCAAGAACTGGAGGGAAAGGAAGGTGAGTACGAGAAGGAGAAATCTCAGAGGAAAACTGGAGTCAGAAGAGTGCTTGTATCTAGTAGGGAGAACCAAATGGCAAATCTACCTTTATTAGTGATCTTGGTGACCATGGGTCCTACTGTGAGAATTGGTATTATTTTTTATTATTCAAATCACTGGTGCTTATCAAATGTAAAACATGTTTCCTGAAGTTTTTTTTTTATTATTTAATTAATAGCCCATGATTATTTTAAAGTTTTTTAGAGGCTCCAAAATTTCTTAATATCAAGAAAAATTACAGTGCAATATTATATATTCTAGGCTCCTTCTGTAGTCTTTAGTCATGCAAATTTCCCATTATTTTCAATAGGAATCTTGCCTGAGTAGGGACTATGGGATTGAACCCTCTATGTCTAATTCTTTGCAGGTCCAAAAAAGAGCACGGCTATTCAGGGAAAACAGAGATGTTTTATGCTTGCCCTCAGTGTTCTCTATCTGCTTGTGTTTGCCATTGTCTTTGTAATCATCAGACTAGCAGGTAACAATTTCCATTTATTATAAAAAAGGAAACAAACAGGAATGGATAATCTTAAGCAAGAGATTTAGTAAAGCATGATTATACCTGGAATTATTTTTACATCAGTGAAGAGCTAACATATGATTTAGGATTTGAATGCACAGTGGTCAAATTTAATGCAGTGATGGTTAGTACTCCTGGATCAATTAAGCCCCAGCAGTTGTGTCCATCTACCCATATTTGTCATTGCTCCAGAAAAACATTGCTGCCTTCTTTGTGCACTAGGTTAGATACACTGGCTGTCATGTTTGCCTTTCTCTGCCTCCTTTGAGAACCAACGTTCATTTCCTTTGGAAGCACCATTGAGTAATTCCTTCAGGTGAAAATCCAAAGCTAATTCAAACGGGAAATAAGACACAAGATTTTAGCAGAAAAGTTAATTAACCATTGACACAGCCTCCTGAAGGAAGCTCCATCATAACTTGGAGACTTGAAATGGAGTCTGGATGTCTTTCTAAAATACATGCTCTAGTTCCATCACAAATTCTTGGGCTTGGTAGTTTTCACATACGTAGCTAAATAAATAAATAAATACCCTCCACTGCAGAAATTGTTGGGCAGTAAATTCTATGATCTGTCCTATGTAGCAAGTCTGACTAGATAATCAATGTGGCTCTTTTGGCCTTAACATGTACTAATCTCCATCTAACAGAAAACTGTCAGTTATGAGCCCTCTGATGGTTCTTGAACATTGCTTCAAAATACAATATTAATGCCCTGCTGTTGCATGGAGTTCCATGCTGCTTACGGGTGGTCACTTGTGCTGGCACAGAGCCATTGACTTCCATGGAGGCGCCACATGAGTGAAGAATCCACCAACATAGAGCTCCTTACAGGACTGGAGCACTATTTCCTTGCATAAAAACCACTCCCCCATGTAAGGTTAAAGACAATTAAAATTCTTTCCTTGCTGGAGCTGTCTTATGTTAAAATAATGTCTGTTTCTTAGTACATACTTCCCAAATTTTACAGTGATATTTCACTGTCTCCTTCAGAAAGGTTCTTTACTGCTGAATAAACATATCCCTTGTATATGTTTCAAGTAACTGGCTTTTTGTATCTCTAATAAGACTAAGAAACATCTTCCTGAAAACATTCCATTAATATGTAAATAACTGAACTCCTTTGTGTAATGATTGGGGACCTGATCCGAAGACCATTGAAGTTAATAGAAATAAACCATTGACTTTGGATCAGGCCCTGAAAAGAAACACTCATAGTAAATATATCCTTTAGGAATCACAAATAAAGACACTGAAAGATTAAAAGTGTATGGGTTGGACAGAGCTGTGAAAAGCACAATAAAATATAAATGGAACACCAAAATTGTAATTATGGAAAAGATGTCATGTATTGACTTTTGTGGCAAAAAATCTGGGCATATTCTTTAATCAATACTAACAGATTAAATAAAGTGGCCTACTGTACATCTTAATTAAATCCTAAGTAAAGAGAGGCATTCAAATGTTCTTTGCTACAAAAAATCCTCTTTTATTATACTCATTTCTTTTTATGATACGCTTTATACATTTTTACCATTATGACTATTGTAATTTTCTTTTGACCAATTAAAATGAGACTTTCTAAGAACTGACAAGAAAGAAAATTTATCTAGAGTCCAGATCTGCATTGCATTTTGTTTCCCATATATCAGATATATATCATGATCCAACCCAGAGACAGTGGGAAAGCTCATATGAAAGTGTTTGCTCTCCTTTTCCCATGAGGAGTCCAAAGAGGCATATTGGCAGATCAGCCACAGATAGACAGACCTGTATCAGGAGTGATGTAGTTCCATTGGGAAGTGTGCCCCACAGGGGAGCATGTGAGACGGAGGGATCCAGAACAGCAGCTACCATGAGGCACCACAGTGGCTCAGGTGGATACAGAGGTAAATGTCAACCCGACACTAAAATAATTGATTTTCCCAGTGGAATATTTTGCCAAAATCAATCTTTTCCCACAGAAAATTTAAATGTGGGTGAAATCTATTTTTTTTCAATGGGAAAGTAGTTAGTTCTAAGTTTTTCAACTAGCCCTAATTGTCTTGATGAAACCTTATGATTCGGTGTCACCAAGAGATGACTGAAAAATCATTTAAAAATCCAAAAATTAGGGGGCCAGAAGGGAGAAATGATGTGTTGCATTTTCTCCAAAAAAAACTTGTTAAATCAAAATTTGAAAAATGTCAAACAGCTGTAGTCATGTAGTGATGCAATCCAACAATGAAACTATTGCCAAATCGGGTCAGGATGCTACGCTATGTTTACTTTGAGGCTCTCTGGAACTCCATTTTATACAATACCTCCTCTCCCTTTTTTCCTCCCTCCCTCACTTCTCCCATCATCACCCCTGGGTACTGAGAGAGATCCAGCAATATCCCACTAGCTTCAGTGCAGTTATTCAGTAGCCCTCTGAAACCTCACATGTATCTTTGGAAGAGCTTTAGTCTTTCTGCCTGGGATCTTGAAGAGTGAGAGGCGTCCTGATCAGGCTCTTGCTCACCACAAATATCACATTTGGTATTATAAGTGCTGCGCTAGGACTACAAGCTGAATATCTTCACTCTGCAACGGCCCCCTCCACCCCCCAATAGCCTGAAGCATGAGAGAGGAAGAATCAAACACAGTTTGCTGGATGGCAGCACAGGCACTAACCACTTACCCAGGGCACTTTTCTCATATTGCTTGGAAATTTACAATACCTTTCCATACAGATTTGGGAGAAATCACTTTAGCAACTGCTACAACCTGCAATAACAGTTTTCATACATATGTTTACAGTAAAGTTTCTTTCTCAGCTGGGCAAATGTGCCTGGGGAGAGAGTCACAAGAGTGGAACTGAGAACATACATTTCACAAAAAATATTTAAAAACCCCCACAGCCATTTAGTCAGTTAGTGTAAGCACTATTTACTTTTTATCCAATGAGGCTGTTATTTCCTGATTCACGTATAGTCACACAGGCTTATTAGGCAAGATTAACCACTGGTGTAACTCCACTGAGATCAATGAAGTTACACCAGGGGTACGTTTGGCTGAACATGTTTACAGTGCTTGGATGCAAGGCCTTGAACCAACCACTGATAATCCAGAATCTCTCTGCAGTCCTATTCAATGAAATCAAAGCAACATTTCCAGTAAAAAGCTTTTAAAGGAAATACAAAGGAAATAGTTACAAACAAGCTACTTTTAATGTTGACATTGATTGATCCAAAACGGTTTCATTTCATGTAAACTACAATCACTGACTATTAATGCTGACAGATTTCTAAAAATGGGTGTATTTTTTTCAGTTCACATTAGCACCCATTTCACCAACAATACAGATACCACTGTGTCTGCCCAGCATGAATAATAAGCACATGTCTGTTTATCTGCATCTAGAATTAAGTTGTGGAACTTGTCTCCAATGAAATAGATGCTGAAAATCAGCCTGCCCCTCTATATATCTTCAGAATTATTCTGAGAATTAGAGAGATGACACACAATACATAGAGGATTTAACTGCCCTATCATGCAGCACATAAGGCACTTAACATGTGTGGCCATTCATTTACTCACCCACAAGTTTACCAGTGCGGGTAAAAAAAAAAAAAGCAGATCCTAGAAGTGTGCAGCAGTGAGCAGCTGTACATGTCTCAGAAACATCTCATCACAACAGACAATTGGCCCCCCCTGTTGGCCATCCTATCGAGAGACTGAATGGACTTAACGAGTAAAGTAGTCTTTCCTTGATAGAAGAGGTCTTTCTAGACCATCACAGAGAAAACTGGTGTGCAGTACTGGAAAATTTGTATGCTACTGCCTAGGCTGTATATGTTCTTTGAATAAATAAGACTTCAAATCCCTAACTGTTAATCCAGCACCTTTCAAAAACACTAAATTCACCAAAAGAGTCATTATCAATGGCTGCTTCAAAATATATATCCGATTTGAAAAGCAAGATCTATATTCAGTAGAGAAGAGCTCTGTTTAAGGACTAAGAAAAGCTCTATGTGTTAATTACTTCTATTCTTGTTTTTTTCAAGCATCCAAATTGTGCAAGCCACTTCACAGAAACAAGTAGAGATATGGAGGAAATCCCGGCCCCATTGAAATCAATGGGAGTTTTGTCATATTTTTATCCATGGTCTGTACCCCCAAGGCTCAAGGACAAACATTTTAAAACTCGGGTGCTTAACGTTAGCCACTTAAATATATTTCACTGATTTTTTTTCAGTGAGCAGTTCTCATAGATTCTCATAAGCCAGAAGCGATCATTAGATCATAGAATCATAGAATCATAGAATCTCAGGGTTGGAAGGGACCTCAGGAGGTCATCTAGTCCAACCCCCTGCTCAAAGCAGGACCAACCCCAACTAAATCATCCCAGCCAGGGCTTTGTCAAGCCTGACCTTAAAAACCTCTAAGGAAGGAGATTCCACCACCTTCCTAGGTAACCCATTCCAGTGCTTCACCACCCTACTAGTGAAAAAGTTTTTCCTAATATCCAACCTAAACCTCCCCCTCTGCAACTTGAGACCATTACTCCTTGTTCTGTCATCTTCTACCACTGAGAACAGTCTAGATCCATCCTCTGTGGAACCCCCTTTCATATAGTTGAAAGCAGCTATCAAATCCCCCCTCATTCTTCTCTTCTGCAGGCTAAACAATCCCAGTTCACTCAGCCTCTCCTCATAAGTCATGTGCTCCAGCCCCCTAATCATTTTTGTTGCCCTCCGCTGGACTCTTTCCAATTTATCCACATCCTTCTTGTAGTGTGGGGCCCAAAACTGGACACAGTACTCCAAATGAGGCCTCACCAGTGCCGAATAGAGGGGAATAATCACGTCCCTCGATCTGCTGGCAATGCCCCTACTTATACAGCCCAAAATGCCGTTAGCCTTCTTGGCAACAAGGGCACACTGTTGACTCATATTCAGCTTTTCGTCCACTGTAACCCCTAGGTCCTTTTCTGCAGAACTGCTGCCCAGCCATTCGGTCCCTAGTCTATAGCAGTGCATGGGATTCTTCCGTCCTAAGTGCAGGACTTTGCACTTGTCCTTGTTGAACCTCATCATATTTCTTTTGGCCCAGTCCTCTAATTTGTCTGGGTCCCTCTGTATCCTATCCCTACCCTCCAGCATATCAACCACTCCTCCCAGTTTAGTGTCATCTGCAAACTTGCTAAGGGTGCAGTCCACACCATCCTCCAGATCGTTGATGAAGATATTAAACAAAACCGGCCCCAGCACCGACCCTTGGGGCACTCCACTTGATACCGGCTGCCAACTAGACATGGAGCCATTGATCACTACCCGTTGAGCGCGACCATCCAGCCAGTTTTCTATCCACCTCACAGTCCATTTATCCAGCCCATACTTCTTTAACTTGCTGGCAAGAACACTGTGGGAGACTGTATCAAAAGCTTTGCTAAAGTCAAGAAATAGCACATCCACTGCTTTCCCCTCATACACAGAGCTGGTTATCTCATCATAGAAGGCAATTAGGTTAGTCAGGCATGACTTGCCCTTGGTGAATCCATGCTGACTGTTCCTGATCACTTTCCCCTCCTTTAAGTGGTTCAGAATTGATTCCTTGAGGACCTGTTCCATGATTTTTCCAGGGACTGAGGTGAGACTGACTGGCCTGTAGTTCCCCGGATCTTCCTTCTTCCCTTTTTTAAAGATGGGCACTACATTAGCTTTTTTCCAGTCATCCGGGACCTCCCCCGATTGCCATGATTTGTCAAAGATAATGGCCAATCTGCAATCACATCGGCCAACTCCTTTAGCACCCTCGGATGCAGTGCATCCGGCCCCATGGACTTGTGCTCGTCCAGCTTTTCTAAATAGTCCCAAACTACTTCTTTCTCCACAGAGGGCTGGTCACCTCCTCCCCATACCATGCTGCGGAGTGCAGCCACCTGGGAGCTGACCTTGTCTGTGAAGACAGAGGCAAAAAAAGCATTGAGTACACTAGCTTTCTCCACATCCTCTGTCACTAGGTTCCCTCCCTCATTCAGCAAGGGGCCCACACTTTCCTTGACTTTCTTCTTGTTGCTCACATACCTGAAGAAACCCTTCTTGTTACTCCTAACATCTCCGGCTAGCTGCAACTCCAAGTGTGATTTGGCCTTCCTAATTTCACTCCTGCATGCCTGACTAATATTTTTATACTCCTCCCTAGTCATTTGTCCAATCTTCCACTTCTTGTATGCTGCTTTTTTGTGTTTAAGACGAGCAAGGATTTCACTGTGAAGCCAAGCTGGTCGCCTGCCGTATTTACTTTTCTTTCTACACATCAGGATGGTTTGTTCCTGCAACCTCAATAAGGATTCTTTAAAATACACCCAGCTTTCCTCGACTCCTTTCCCCCTCATGTTATTCTCCCAGGGGACCTTGCCCATCAGTTCCCTGAGGGAGTCAAAGTCTGCTTTTCTGAAGTCCAGGGTCTCTGTTCTACTGCTCTCCTTTCTTCCTTGTGTCAGGATCCTGAACTCGACCATCTCATGGTCACTGCCTGCCAGGTTCCCATCCACTATTGCTTCCTCTACTATTTCTTCCCTGTTTGTGAGCAGCAGGTCAAGAAGAGCTTTTCCCCTAGTTGGTTCCTCCAGCACTTGCACCAGGAAATTGTCCCCAGATCATCAAGTCTGATCCCCTGTGTGCATAAGTCATTGAATTTCATAGTTACTCTTGTATTGAATCCAATAATTTGTGTTTGACTAAAGCATATCTTCCAGAAAAGCATCCAGTGTTGGTTTCTCCATCTTTTGATGTCTTCGAATCATCTCTTCCCTTGGTAGTTTCTTCCAGTAGTTTATCACCCGCACTGTGAAAAAAATATGCCTTATGAATTTGAACCTCGCAAGTGATGTCCTATGAGACTGTAAAATCTTTCTCTCTCTCAGTCCCTCCTGTTGAAGCTGTTCCACTTTGTATAATGATTAAATATTAATTGGACCACAGAGAGAGAGAGTAACTGTCTGGCAGGGGTGTCAGAACCGGGGGGACAACGGGGTCCATGCCTGCCCACTTTTTAACATGGGCATAATTTGTGGGGCAGGTGGCCATGTTGCCCCCCAAAACTACAAGCCTTGGGCAGGCTCAGTGCAGTGTAGGCAGGGCCTGCGCTTCACAGCGGGGGAGCTGATGATCATGGTGCCAGCCTCTTCCCAGTGGGGGAACTGAGGTGGGTCTTAGTCCCCCCTCATCATGAGGCATGGTCCCTCTTAGTGGCCCTGGTCCTGCTCCTCTTCTTTGCCCCGAGCCCCTGTACCCTGTTCAGGCTGGAAGCTGGAACCGGACCATGGTAAGAGCCATCCAGGGAGCCTAGGCCTCTATGGGGAGCCCTGGACCCTCCACCTCTCCTGGGCGGGGTGCTGAAGTGCCTGAGAGCAGACCATGGCCCATGTCACAGTGGCCTGGGCTCCCTGGGCGGCTCTTACCATGGCTGTATGCAGAATAGAGGTTTAAGAACAAGTACAAAACAATAAATTAGGGTCACTGATGGACAAAAAAGAGAGAGAGAGGGAAAGGACCAGGGTAACAATAAGATCACATTCACAGAAAAGTGCATGTGGTTCTCTTACAATAGAGTTTATTTACATTTTTTATCATCTCACATGCCATGCCAGTTCTGTGGGAACAAAGTAATTTTAACCCATAATACGAGGAATGCTGAGGCCCTGGATAACTTATTTAAGAACAAATTATTCAGTCTTGATACTTAATCTATTGATTTAATTATCTCAGTACCCTGCATGATTAAATAATCGAAGAACCTAGCAATAACAGTTGTATTTTCACTTGGAACTTTATTCAGTTCACGTATCCGAGATGGAAAAGAACCTGAAGAATGACACTAATCTAGTTAGTGAGAATAACATACAACAGTGCTTCAATGGAGATTGTTCTGGCAAAGCAAGAGAAAGAAAAGAGGAGCAAAGAGAAATCGTCACAGCTCACAGTGAAGCTTTACATCAAATTGCCAAAGAGATTTCAGAGCTGAAAACTATCCTTCACCAAAAGTCAGAGCATTTCCGAAATCAAAGCACAGCAACTGAACAAAAGCTCTGGGAGGTTGGCCTTCAGATTAACACCTCAGCCTTAGCAATGCAAGTCCTTCAGAGGCTGATAGAAGATATTCAGACCTCATTTAAGTTTCTGAATTTGACATTAGCTGATGTTCATTCTGCTGCAGAAGACATGAACAATAAATACACAGGAGTGTTCCTTAAACAGCGAGAGGTAGGAAGCTACATTGATTTTGTCACAAGATTTAAGGCATTGATAGGATCCCCCATCCACTGGCAAAAGAAAAGGTAACAGCTTTGCCTTGTAGATTGTTGTTCTTATGACTAATTTTGGAATACATTTTCAGAAGGGCAGAGGGAACAGCTTTTCTTTTTGCAAGTGCAATTTGTACCTACAAAATTCATTCCCATATTTTTGCACCAGGAAAATGAACTACATATGCAAATCAGACAAACTAGACCTCTTTCTACTTACCTGATTTGCATCTGACCATGAGAAAATTAGTGCAATTATCCTAATTTTCATCCACAAAAGGTAAATAAACAAAAGTGAGAAAAGAATCTGCCTGGGAGTAAATCAATTACTCCAGTGAGAAAAGACCACTCCCCTGAGCAAGGTTTCACAAGTTTGTGCCCCTTATTGATGTTAAGATACTAAAATGCATTAGAACTCAAATAATACTTTCTGGCAGTTTAGTATTTCTTGTGCAAATACAGTGTTGTTCAGTTATTATAAATCAGGTTATTCTTCCCCAGAACATTGCCAAATTATTTCAAACTCTTAGTAGACTACATCAGATTCTTTGCAACCTGACAGAAACTTGTGAAACCTTGCTCAGGGGAGTGGTCTTTTCTCACTGGAGTAATTGATTTACTCCCAGGCAGATTCTTGTCTCACTTTTGTTTATTTACCATGTCTATCGCAAACAATGTAAAAAAAATTAAAAAGGATTACTCAAACGAGTAAGGTCTTGGACCATCAGTGTTAGAATGAAATACCTAATGATGCTAATATATTTTTACAGGATATCACAAACCTGTGGGATCATTGGTACAACACATCAGCAACCGTTGTTACCGTACAACAACAACAAAGCAATCTGGAGCAGGAAATTAAAGGCAAAGTGAAACTTTTGAATAATATCACAAATGACCTCAGATTAAAAGACTGGGAGCACTCAGTAGCATTAAGGAATATTACATTAGTGCAAGGTAATTTCTGGTGGTTCTTGTAATGAGAATAGGTTAAAAATATTTAAAAGTAATCATAAGTGGCAAGAAAGGACAGGGATTAAACAGATAAGGGAAGCTATCACTGTAACTGCTGATCCTGTATGTGCTGTGGTGGTAAATAGAGGACATATTTCTCCAGCAGTGTCAATTCCCATAGCTTCCAATCCTGCAAACACTGATTCATGAATTTAGTGTTATGCTCATTTGTGTTTACAGGCTCAAGTAGGTAATAATTATTAGCAAGATTAGAATTACTGTAGCAAAACAGAATAATGGTCCATCTATTCCAATATCCTGATTCCAGCAGCGGGCTATGATGGATGCTTCATATTTGCCTAATGAGGCAATGCTACCTCATAGGGGTAAATTCATTCCTAACCCTTGCTGGTGAACCCTGAAGCATGAGCATTGCTAAGCCTTAACCTGATTCATGAGATGCTATTATTTATATAAATGTCTATTCCTTTTGTGAATCTCACTGATTCACCATTGTGTTACTCCAGTTTTACATTTGTGTAAGTCCTTTGATTTCAATGGCGTTACAACAAGAAAAAGCTGAAACATCACTGTGATAAGTCAGGCTCATAGATTGCTGAAGGCCAGATTCTGCATTGAGAACTTCATGCACTAACTCCTGAAACTTGGCAGACCCCCTTTGACTTCAATGGAGATCCAACCACATGCTCCTCAGTGCAGGATAATGACCTAAATGTCATTCTTTCTGACTATTTGCCAAGGGAAATAAATGTCCAGGACTGTCTGGATTTTTTTCTCAATTTTATACTTAAATATTTTTCAAAGAGCATTGGTCTTGAAAAAAATGAAAGTTATACAATTAAATTTGTAGATTAAAAATGCAATTATAGGCACACATTGGACTGCACATTCCTTTAACTTTACTTCCCATAACTCCAAATGAAGATGGTGAGGATAATTGTCACATCAGGGTCTGTAGGCTGTTTGTTCTTGAGAGAGACACTTAATGTGAAAAAGCAAGAAAAAGTTATCAAGAAGTAAATGAAAGCATGATCAAACAACAAGCAGAAAATATAAACATTTTTCCAGACTATTTTCTCATGAGATCAAACTTTTTTTCAAATGATCACTGAAACAAAAGAAAAAATACATTAAATTTTCCAGTTTAAAAAAAATCTAATCTCTGTTTCATGTTTCTTGTTATAACAAAACCACCTATTATGGTGAAACACTAACATGAATAATATACAATGTATGAATCTAATGGTAATGTTTAGAATTGCAAATGTTTTGCATTGCTTTGGTTGGTTACATCAAATGACGTAAGAAGGTCCTGCAATGATGTTGACTCTGTTAGAGCATTAAAGAAATTAGACTGGTTCTTATTGGAACCAGTGTGAGAATGTGCATTTGACATTGAATGCTGCAGGGTTAATTTAGTCTTCAAAACCAGAGAAAATAAACCTAAACAGAAGTGAAGGTATGTGTACATTATGGAACAACATACATACATATATATATATATATATATTATTGAAGTTGAGTTACACAAGCATCAGATTTTACACTGAAAACATATGATAAAAAAGTAATTATCTTCCCCATTCTTTGACAGCTCAGCAGTTTGTACTTTTAGAAAGAAACCTGAGCATTTACAGTGGAGTAAAATGTCTTTCAAAGATCATGTAGTTGCTTTCCTCCTTTTTATTATATCCTCTCTGTTGAATTCTTTAGGCATTATTCTAATAAATACATTCTTATATGTTGCTTTGAATATTGCCATGAAAGTGCACTTTTTCACTCAATTGCATAAAGTAGCTATGCTGTTTCATTTTCATCCTCTTCCCTTGCCTTTAGTTCCTTGCCTCTGCATTCCACCAAAACATGACCTTCTGTGTTTCAGGAATTAAGGTTTAGAAACTCTAACCTCTAGGTCTTTGGTTAAGGGTCCTAAACAGGGGCTATACTTCGTTTTCTATCACTTGCATGCAGTAGTATCCCTATCAATGACAGATTGATCTTTTTCTGAATATTGCTAATGAAAAATGATAAGCCTATCCTTTCACATATGTAATAAATTCATGATTTACAGTAACAGTGTATCATATCCAATTCTTTTAAAGGTCCTCCTGGGCCCAAAGGAGAGAAAGGTGATAAAGGTGTCAAAGGAGATCAAGGTGTAGAAGGAGTTCATGGGCTAAGAGGTACGTTGGCTATCATATAATGTCATATATGAATAATACTGTGAACAAGTTGCACATACTAGATACTCAATAAAGTCACGTTTACGATCATGTGCAAAGCCAGGTAAAAGGTTAATTGATGAACTCTAAACCCTACTGTACAGAAAAGATTAGCTTTAAATTCAGAAAATATGAAACATTCTATATGGATCTAGTTCAGATTAGCTTGCTGAACAATCTTCCCAGCTGCCTAATAACTGGTGCAACCAGGCTAATAATTGTATGTTGGTGGTATCTATGGCATATTGAACACTTGACTTTGCTTATTTTTTTTGTCTTAGATGAAGCCTATCCTGCTTTGAGCAGGGGGTTGGACTAGATGACCTCCTGAGGTCCCTTCCAACCCTGAGATTCTATGATTCTATGATTCTATGAAGACAAATTGTTCCATTTTAAAAACACAAAAACAAACAAAAATTGCCAATAGGCTACATCGTGTGTTTGTGTGTGTGTGTGTGTGTGTGTGTGTTTTAAATAAATATCAGACAGACTCTAGTTGGATTCTATTTCTCTAGTAATATGGTGTACCGGAATAGATCTGTTTCAACTCACTGAATGTGAATTTAAATGCTGAGTAGAATACAAATTCACTTTCACCTTTGCTGTCAGCAACTGTATGTAGTTTATTTGGGGCATGTCTTGGTTTTTACCAATTTTCTATATGTTTTATTTGCTAAAATCTTTAGCATAATTAATAAACTTTAGAAATTAAAGAAGATAAAGGGAAAGATGATTCCCTTCTAAAAGAATAAGAGAGGACAGTGAATACAGTAATTGGCTCTTAATTCCTCATAAGTATCACAAAAACCCTGGGTGGTGTTTCAAAGCAAGGACTGTATACAGGACAATGTGTTTTTTACCTTGCATATCATCTCATAAAGCTAGAAAAAGCCCAAATATGTAGCACTACATTATTTTCATCATCTTTGATTACGTAAATCTCTTTCCATCCTTGATCAATGTATTGACCAGTCCAATTTAATTAGTTTAAAAGTTTAAAAGCAAGAGTTTGGTTCCTGAGTGTCCTTCTGATCATTTTGCTTAAGAAACCAGTGCATCAGCTGAGTTTTAAATTAGAAAGCCTATCTATGGGGATGCCTTGTCCTTGAATATTGTGCCAGATGAGCTTTATCTTGAAGAGTCAGTCTACTTGACTGCACTTCTGTGGATCTTGACAAAAGTGCATTAATGTCATAAGCAAGGGAAGTAACCAGTATTATATCAAAGTCTACAACCTTTGCTATTATCAAGGATCTGTCAGCATTTCCATTATAAACTACTATCATCAAAGTTTTATAACTCAACCATAAAAGGCCAGTCTGGGTTACAACTTGCAAATGGTTTCATCGTGGGAGCATCTTTTTCAGTTGTTCCTAAAGTATAAATTTGCAAAATGAAAACACGAATATTTTACCTTTTGTTGTTGGTTTATTTGGGGGTTTTTTGGAAGATGAGGGGCGAGGAAAAAGAGATTCTTGTAAATGAAGTGTGAAAATGAACTTTTAAAATCTCTTTTGATTGCACTGATCACACAGATTGGCCTTGGCTTACTTTGGAAAACTACAGATGCAACTACAAATGATATAAAAAGTGTCTTCTGATTATTTTCAACAATAATGTTTTCCTGTGTATTTTATCTATTTTAACAATTACAGTAACTTGTTATATGAATGAGGTAACAGTAATAATCTGCCATTGATCTATGACTTTCACTGATGTTAATGGGAGGTCTGCACGTGGATCAAGGATGGTTTATGACTAAATATGTTTACATGTCAGAGCATGAGAACACCAGTACATTGTAAACTCTCCTACTCCATCTGTACAGTACCTAGCACATTGGGGCCCCATTCTTGGTTGGTCCTTAAGCACTACTGTAATAAACATAATTTATAATAGTAGTGTTAAGGCCTGTACCAGTGTTTAGTCCACTAGGTTGTTTTCCGTGGATGCTGACTGATTAATCTCTAATAGTGTGAAGTAGTTTTATCTCTGGCATTTGTGAAAATTGACTTAATTTAAGGAAGACAAAGAGGGAGGATCATTTGAAATTATGGAAGGAAGCAGAGGCAGATACATCATTAACAAGGCAAAAGCAGCTAAATTCTGTGGATCTTGTATTAATAAGAAGTGCTGGATCTCTTAAAAACTATGGGGCAGGTCATCAGAAAGTGTAAATTTATATAATACTCTGATGTTTTATAGAGCTATGTTGATTTACACCAGCTGTGAATTTGGACCTATGTATGTATTCTGTAAAATGTATTATGATATCAAGGGTCAGATCCTTCACTGGTGTTAACTGGCTTACTCTGTTGACCATTTATACCAGCTGAGCATCTGGCCCTTGATAGTAACAGCTGAAGAATTTGTAATGTGGGAATGATGTAACTCTACATTTCTGAAACATCTACCAAGACCAAAACTATTTCCTTTGAAAAAGGAATAAAGGGAATTTAAAATCAGTTGATCTAGTATGGACCAGCCATTAGGAAGAAAAAATTAATCTTTTCTATCTACAAAAAACAGGAAATTAAGTTCAGTTAAAACTCACATTCGAGTTGACTAACTAAGAACCTATAGTCTAATTTAGTTTGTTCATAAAATCTCCTAAGAAGCGGGAGAGCTGGATCTCAGGAACCCATTCTAAACCATGGTAGTCAGGAGACAGCAGAGCTAGAAGTTTTTGCAATGTTGAAGAACATAGAGCCAAACAGAAGGAACTCTATACATTTTCCAAATATAATTGAGGGGAGGGAGGAGTAATCTGGTGGTTTGCACAGGTAAAAAACACTAGAGAAAAAGGAAGTCATGGAAACACACATGGCCGTAAACTAATGACCAGAAATGGCTATAATGCAGTCTGAAATTGCAGGCAAGTCTGATATGGCTATTATTCTGACTGGAGTATACAGAGCAGTGAAGGTCTTAAAGAAATTGTCCACACACCAGGAGTGATGACCAGAAGTCAACGTCTTCTTTTGCTGAATTTATGTGATTATTAAAATATTCTATTAGGCATTAATTTAGAGACACTTAAGAGATATTATTGCTTAAAACAAATTATTCAGGGAGGGACAGAGGTTGAGAAAGCTTTTCTTAAATGTAGAATCAGAATATTAAAATGTAGGAAAATGATAAGTGCATAATGTGGGGGAAACCCTTCAGTGTCTGAAGGACTTGAAACCCTTCAGCAGAGTTTCCTTGGGTATTGATATGGGAATTAATACAATATAATTATCTGAGAAGATATTGGATTGTGTACTTTTTCACAGCACATCCATCTCTCTTAAGCTCTAGTGGTAAAAGTATGCTATCTAGCCTTTGACAATAAGGCCAGATCAAAGTCCATTGAAGTAAATGGAAAGACTCATGGTAGAGTTATGGACCCAGGGAATTACAGACCAGTCAATTTAACGTCAGTAGCTGAAAGGATAATGCAGCAAATCATTAAGCAATCAATTTACAAACACTGAGAAGATAATAAGGTGATAAGTAACAGTCAGCATGGATTTGTCAAGAACAAATCATATCAAACCAGCCTGATAGCTTTTTCTGACAGTGTAACAAGCTTTGTGGATCGTGGGGGAAGCAGTAGACGTGGTATATCTGGACTTTAGTAAGGCTTCTGATAGTGTCTCGCATGACCTTCTCGTAAACAAACTAGGGAAATACAACCTAGATGGAGCTACTATAAGGTGGGTGCATAACTCGATGGAAAACCTTTCCCAGAGAGTAGTTATCAGTGGTTCACAGTTGAGTTGGAAGGGCATAGCCAGTGGTGTCCTGTAGGGATCAGTTCTGGGACTGGTTCCATTCAATATCTTCATCAATGTTTTAGATAATAGCCTAGAGAGTACACAAGAGTGAATTTGACCTGTAATATTCAGACTTGCACTAATTCATTTCTCTGGTTTTGCTAGGTTTTCCTGGAGCCAAAGGGGAAGTTGGACAACAAGGTCGTCCTGGAAATCCTGGACAAAAAGGACCAAAGGGAATTCCTGGTATAGTGACTATAGCAAGCAATTAATAGCAATATAGACAAGACATTCAAGTTGAGATATTTGTCCTGCCTGGTTTTAAAATGATCCCAGCAGAATGCTTTGATAAGATCAGACCTGATCATTCATCTCAAAAATATCTCTCCCCTCAGGATGGATGGCAATGCTTAAGTAATTATAGCCCTCAATTGCACAATGTTTTCCCCTCCTCTAGTCAGCTATAAACTATTAAGTACTATAAAATGAAAGATCAGGGGGCATACTCCAGCCCTGAGCCATCTGATTTACACCACTGTGACAGCACTAAGTGGGTAGAAGGCCAACTTAAACAGCTATTCGGGGATTCCCTCAATGTAGGACCCCTGTACGACAACTGA
This sequence comes from Macrochelys suwanniensis, assembly GCA_033296515.1. Classification (NCBI taxonomy): domain Eukaryota; kingdom Metazoa; phylum Chordata; order Testudines; family Chelydridae; genus Macrochelys; species Macrochelys suwanniensis. Next base: position 85,563,715 of record CM065779.1, read on the forward strand.
CCCCTTCTTGACTTTTGTGTAAGGGGCACATCAGTGATATGACCATGGAAAGCAGTTGTGGCTATAACTCCTGAGTGTTTGTCATTCCCAAATGCTGGAACATTCCTTGGAGTGCACTAGAGCTAGATGCCACTTAGGGCTTGTCTATACAGCGTGTCAGTCCTCACCAGTGGTGTGTAAAATCTAGTCCGCACAATCATGTCATGCACTAACTGGCCTATGTGGACCCTCCTGGCATGCACTAAAGGTTCCCTAGTACATGTTAATGTTGTCCTGTTTCAAACAGTACTATGTTAACCCACACTAGGGAACTTTTAGTGGGTGTCAGAAGGGTCCACCTAGGGCAATTAGTATGCTACTCATTGGTGTGTACTAGAATTTATACCCCACTGGTGAAGATTAACACATCATGTAGACAAGCCCTTAGAGCATCCCTGAGATCACTCTAAGTTGTGCCAAGAACAGAACCAGCTCTCAAATGGCCCTAGTTATAGAGTGGCATATACCCATTAATGTCCCCACTCTGCTCCTTTCTACACACAGCGCTCAGATGCAGCTGAGGACTGAACTCTATGTTGCAGATGCAACAATTTGAGTTATAGGTATTGCTTCAGACCTTGAACACATTTACATTTGATCTCCTTCTAAAATGCAGACATGACAGGTGGACCTCAAAGACCTTGCTGGTTTCCTTTTTGTTTTGAGTAGTTCAGATTCTTACCGAAAGTTTCTGAAGTCTAATTTTTCTCTCTTTCCACATTCAGCATCTTTTATCCTTTTGTCCAATCAAAGCATTCTGCATTACTTTTCCCTTTCTCTAGTGATGCATTCTACTGATTCTTAATTTGATCACTTTTGACTCCTAACGGACACCCCCTGATACCTCAGCTTCTTCTTAGGTGAAACATATATATGTTAAAAGAGCCCACTCTCTCCTTTAATTTACACTTTATTTTGGCTTCCTGCAGCGTTCACCAACATAAACTCTCTGACATGTCAAGCAAGAGGGTGTAGCTAGAGCTAAGGGAGTCTAGCAGTACATGGTAGTCTAAGCGAGAGCCAAGAAGTCTCTGTTACACCATGTTATTCAGCACCTCTGAATTTAGTCCCATATGTTTTAAAAAAATATTTCTAGGGGATTTCTGAGCTTTTTTTAACTCACTCCCAGCTTAAAGGCAGCATTTTAAAATGTGAAAATTGACAGCCAAATCTGGACTGATGCCTTTAGCTTGATAAAAAGGTTTTTAGAGAGCTGTGAAACACAGCTGTAAAAAATGACTGCAGAGGTCATTTTGAAAAGAGAGTACAAATATGGAATGAAAAAGCAGAGCCTTTCTTTATACTAGCACTGAGTGAGAGAACAAAGCAAATTCAGCACGTCAGCAGTACTGTCAATACATTCTGCTATTATGTGTTTTAGCTATAGTTTTGTTTCTGAGCTAAATTTGCCATTCTACAACATGGCTTAAAATGACATTTTAAAGCTGGGAAAACATCTCTTTTTTAACTAACACATATAATTAACATTAATTTAATTAATACCATTAACTTAGACCGTTTTTCAAAGTTTTCCATTGAGCTGTTCACTGTTACTTAGTACAAGAATATACATATGATGGCATTACACTTAATTATATTAATTGTGTAGTGTAGTGGGGCGGTCACCCTGCTCTGGTTTGGAAGGGGTTAAAAACAGCCCTGGGAAAGGGCTGCCCTGGGGAGCCAATCACGAGCAGGCTTGAGGCAGCCAATCAGGGCCCGGCTGGGCCAGTATAAGAAGGGCTCCTGGGGCAAAGGAAGTCAGTGTTGCTCCAACAGAGGAGCAAGAAGGACCTAGCTGCCTGGTAGAGACAGGGTACCTTGGACAGAGCAGTACTGAGACAGGGCAGGCTGAGCTAGGAAGCTCTCGCCTGGCAACCTCCCAGGCTGAGGCCTTGCAGCAAAGGCCTGAGGAGGTACTAGGGCTGCAAGGAGGCAGCCAGGCCAAGAAAAGGCAGCAGGTCAAACCCCCTTGCCAGTGATAAGTGGCCATTTCAGACTGCAGTTTGCCCCTGAGAGAAGGGGCTAGATGATGACTGGCAGTAGCCACTGAGGTAAGGTGGGTATAGGGGGGTTGGGGTTCCCCTGGGAGGGGAGACCCAGAGTGTGGCGGCACTGCTGTGACAGCACTCCCATGTATGGGGGAACTGGGGTCCAGGAGGGACACAGGGCCAGAGGTGGTGGAGACAACAGGGCAGGTAACTGAGGATGAGAAACCAGCCAGAGGAGGGCTCTCCTGATCTGGATGAGCTAATTCCTGGACTGACCAGCAGGAGGTGCCACAGCAGTGAGTGCCTCGCCTTACTACAAGTAGACAATGATGATAGATTAGGTACTGTTTCCTTTACACCAAAATAAGTCACTTTATATAAGAAATGACAAATAGCACAGTGAAGGAAAGGGACATTAGAGAAAAGGGGAAAGAGCGTTAGAACAAAAGAATGAAGAGGGAGAAGGAAAAAAGCAAGGAAGAGCCACACAAAAAAGGACACAAAGAATCAGAACTATTTTTTTCTTGCCTTTTGAATATTTTATTTTAATTTTTTGGAAGCTGATGACTTTTTTATTTGTATGTAAATCTGTATGCACTAGTACACTAAATACCAATGCAAGCCATTATCATATGTACTTAGTTGAGAATGCTGCTCCATAAATACATCCCAGCATGGAGCCAACAGGAAGGTTGCTGAGTGTTCAGCATTTTTGAAAATCAAGTCACTTATTTAGATACCTAGAAAGGATTTAGGAGGCTAACTGTAGGTTCCTATTTTTGCAATTTTCAACTAGGCACTGGAAATGTGGCTAGTGTTATCCACATTTATGCATTTCTTTTGGGAGATGTTTTTGTCACATTATTTTGAATGAATTTTTGTCTTTAAATTTAATTTCCTTAGCATGTAGTATCAATATTCATAAAAAGCTGTCCCTGTTCCTGAGAAGTTTTACACATAAATTAACTCATTGTAAAGATGTCAGGAAAATCAGACCCATAACAAACCAAATCACTATTGTACACTAAGGATAATCCCAAAACCGGAAATTGCTCTGTCAGTGGTAGGGTTTGGGTGCTCGGCCTGAGAGTTCTGAATATGTAGTTGAGTTTCATTGCTCTTGTTCCCTATATCTCTATTTTCTTCAAGATAGCCACTGTCAGAATCTGTTGTTGCATTTTCTAGATATGTAACTTTCCCTCATTTTTATTTATGACTTTGTCATTCCAACAATTTGATGCAGTTTAATGATACAACTGCTTAACAGCAGCATTGTACCAATATATTTACAGTAAGCACTTTTCTTGTACCTGAGATGTTTTTGCTGGATGAAAATAAGATACATGGCAAACAGGAGCAGCCTCCCTGGAAATACCCTATTCCCTGGGAGGGAGAGGAACACAAATGTGATATCTTGAATCTCAGGACAAGTCTAGGAGGTAGATTGTTGCTGTTAAGCCATCATGGATGGGGCTGGTTAGAAAGGCATACCTCGTGGTGGGTGCTCCCAGAGGTATTGAGCCTGAGACAGGCCCAATGTTCTCAAAAGAATGAGCCAGAGCTGCATCTGCTACATCCTTAGATAATAGGTGGCATGCACTTCCCCCCCCCCCCCCCTTCTCTTCCCCCTCCTCCACACTGGCCTATCTCCATTAGATGGTGCTGAATGTGGGCCAGGACCATAGCTCTGCCTTCAACTTGCCCTTCCCCCTTTTGGAGGCTAGCTCTGGGAACACAGGGACTGGGATTGTGCATTTCCTGTATGTGGACACAAGAGGAAGAGGGCTTTTTGATCTCTGTTACCAACCCCTTACACTTCTGCTCGGAACCAGCCACAGTCTCACTTCATTTAGTGAAAGAAGAATTTGTAATAATATTTTAGTGGTGGCCTTTTGCCTCCAACTAAAGGAAAATAGATAGCAAGTGTGGTGTAGTATGTGCTACATGATTGCATTCTTGGATTTCTGATGTATTTCAGCTAATTTTGGATGTCAGCTTATCTTTTATATTTTAATTTAGGCTACGTCTACACCATGAGCTTGGGGTGTGATTCCCCTGCTTGGGTACACATATTTCATCGAGTATAATTAGTAGTGTAGCCACAGTAGCATGGGCAGCAGAGGTACGGCTTAGCCATGTTGAACACAAACTGGTGGGTATGTACTCAGCATGGCTAAGCCATCCCTCCCCTACTGCTACCTGTGCTACTGTGACTACACTGCTATTTATGCTTGCACCAGCTCAATGAGAGGTAGCACAAGTATGTGTACACAAACAGGGGACCCACAGCCAGAGCTTGTAGCGTAGATGTAGCCTTCGAAATTGGGGAACTCAGAGTGTGATAGTACAGTGACTAGGTGGACAAGTTTCACCACTTCTGTACCAAATCTAACTGAATGATGAAACAAAGGCGTTACCTGAAACCTGCAAGTTTTGGTTTTTTTCAGAACAGAACTGAGGTACAAGTAGACATCTTCTGGCACTTGTGTAATGTATGTGAAAATGCCAGTGGTTCATAAAGCTTTGCTAATCCTCATCCTCATGTTGCTGCAAATTGCTAAAAAATCAAATCTAGGGGAAAAAAAAGTTTTTGTATGTGAAAACTGCTATCTCCTTTCCTCTTAAAACCCCCTTCTAAACACCATGTGGAAATTACCCAAGGCCTAAGAAGGTCTGAGAGGGTTGGATTACAGCACAGGCACTAGAAGCATGTCCCTAAGGCTTCTGGAGTCATGTGATGACATCAGTATCTAAACTTTCTTTTAAGAATGTTATACTTCTAACCCTTATCTAGTGGTGTAACTACACTGCTGCAAACACTCCCCAACCCCAGAATAGACAAGCCTTCAGGGAGACATCACTGCATTGCACCCCCAGGGGGGTCAGGGAAGGGTTGCAGCAGTATAGTCCAAACTCCTAATGTAGACATGCTGCACTGGTGTAAAATATGGCTGTGACATTACCCAGGGTGTAATCTGGACTGATGAACAGCTGTGTCTCCTCAATTCCCCACCATGGGGACTTTTACACTGCTTTTCTGTGAGAGCTACCACGTCTGATCTGCTCACACACAGCCTGCAGCATGTAAATTACACTGCAGAGCAATACCAGAAAATATCCAGGCCCAGACTTTCCACAGAAATGTATGTCTTCTACTGCCTTTTCACTCCAGGACAATACATGTTCATATAGAGTGTCAATTTATTAATAGAAAATAATATGCACAGATCCTATTATCCCAATGGAAGTTTCCCAAACGTTTCAGTCCAAACACACTAATTTAGATAAATCAGTAAAACAAATTTATTAACTACAGAAGGATAGATTAAGTGATTAGCAGTAATGAGGCATAAAAGTCAAAATTAGTTACAAAAGAAGTGAAACACAACTAATGGCTAACTTAACAAGCTAAGTGAATTCAAAGCAAAGGACTCTCTCTCTCACCACATGTTTCAGCAGTTTTACTGGCTGAATTTCTTTCAGTCAGGATCCCTCCCCCAGTTCTTTTTTCTTCAGATGTTGTGGATGCCGTGGGTAGAGTGAAAGGGAGAGATCATTTGGGGTGTCTGCTCTCCCTTCTTATAGTTCTTTGTTGTCTTTGAGAATCATCCCAGCTGAAGTTCAGGAGACAAAGTCTGTGTAGATGGGAACCCCCAGCTGTTGCTTTGTCAAGATGTAGATTTTTGCTCACATCCTCTTCCCTGCCAAAGAATGGCCAATTAACCAGGTGATGGTCCATTTGATTTTTTTGACACCTGGCTGAAGCATTGGCTAGCCCTTTGTCTCTGAGGAACTGGTTTTTGGCTGCTCTCCCAGACATGGAACATGTCTTAGTAATGCCACGCAGAGGAATCTTATGACTTTACATGCAATGTTGCCATACATACTTTAGCAGGACAATAATGATCAGCAAATTATGAGTTTTCAAATGATACTTCACAAGGCATACTTTGTAGTACATTTATCATAGTCCTGGAAAAGGGGTGAATGTAGAGGTACAGACTGTCACAATGGTTCACACTAACGTAGATTTACTTCAATGTAGTTTTACCTGGACTGCAAACCAAAGATATCTCCATCAGTGTAAGTCACTATTTTACATCAGTACGTCGTGTCTGGTTTTTCTTATTGTTTTGGTTCTCACTCCCAGAGTCTTTTGCATAGGTGGGTGACAGCTGAGTCGTCCTTCTCTGGGACTGACTGAAACCTGTCTAAAGAGACGCAATGGTGGTCTGGGAAAGGAGAGATCTCTATTCTCCTCTTAGAGGATTGGTGGTACCATCCTGATAGCTGTGCAGACAGCTTTTTCTGGTGGGATGGGGGCCAAAGGGGCAGGACCACAGTGAGTGCTATGTGGGGGTGTACCTAGGGCACCAGACTGCCTAACTCAAGTCCTGAGAGCTGGTAAAAATGTCCCTTTCAGAAACCTCCCTTGTTTGACCCTCTCAATGGATTTTGCACATAAATATTGTTACTAATACAGGTCTTTTTATCTTCTCCACACACACAACTGATTTAGGGCCAAAAGGGGAGAAAGGAGACAAAGGAGGAAGTAGCGGCACCATTGCAATATGTAAGTAACAATTAAATAGCTATTTGATTTAAAGAGCATGTATTTCTGGTTTTTCTCTTTACTTAATGTGGTAAGCATTCTTGTAAGAAAAAAAGTGTAGCTGGGCTTAATGTTGGCGAGCAATATGCAGGCTTCTGCATACAAAGCTCTGGCTGTATAACCTAGTCTTGACCTACAGTGACTCCATTAATCCAGTACTGACCCTTTTTGGAACAAAAAAAATGTCAAGAAGTATGTCAAACTGAGTTGTGGCTTTAGTCACATGGATATCCACCAAGATCTATACTCAGAATGCTAAACTCCATTCAGTTGGAGACTGCATGGCAGAGCTCAGTGGAACTGAACAGAATAATTTATTAATTTAGTGTTCTGTATGAAAAACACCTTTGAGCATTGACAGAAAGATCCAACAGAAATAACTTTAAAAAAATGTGAGTATGTTAAAATAACAGAAAAGCATAGAATTTTAGTCATTAGATGGTTTGGCAACTGCTGCTAAAGAGTAGGTAAGAGTGAGGACTGATGATATTGTTTCATACTAAAATCATTGATCTATTTCTGGAAGATTCTCACATTATCCAAACTGGAAACATGCAATTTTTTTTCACCTGGTGTTTGGGAGTTTAAACTGCACCTATGGCAGTTCTCTGTGTGGGAAATGATTGAATTTTATTACCAGGCTTACATTACTTTGAACAAAGGCTCAGACCAGTATTCTGTTTGCTCTAAATAAAGTTGGTCAAATATCAAGTACAAATAATATGCCAGATCCCACACCATGACATAAATGCTTCTAAATCATCTTTATCAAGTGTCCTGTCCCTGTACCGTGTTGGCCTCACAGTGCCACTTATAACCATGTGCTCCTAATCTTCAGATTGCTCTAAGGGTTTATAGAAATGATACAATCAAATACTGAGATGAAATTACTCAAATAGAATTTTATTTAAATGCAGAAGCTTGTTTCACCCCTAAGATCAAACACCGATTTCTGTTTCCTTGTAGAAAGCAAGCAGAACTACAGGCACTTTCCTTGCTGTCTATTTTTAAACAAAGATAAATATCCTATCACTGAATCTCATTTTATTTACTTTAAATAGCTCCAAAACAGTTTAAAGTAACAAGAGAATAAGAGAAATAGAATATAAGTTGTGGTTAGTCAAATAAGACCATAACTTTATGCTTCTGAGTGGAATATAAGTGTTTAAGAGCAATCTGTACTTTTGTTCATATTTCAGTGACTAAGAATCAAGTGTTGGAATACAATCTGTTTTGAAATATAACCGTGCTCTTCCACTGTAGTGCAAACATCAGATATAAGCTTGTAATATTGCAAAATACCTTTCTCACCCCCAACTGTTTCTACAAGGATTTCATTTCACGCAGAAAGGCAATTTTAAACCTTGCTTTGTTTACTCTGATGACCTTTGTAAAGAATATACCCTCTCAGTTAATAACAAACCTCCACAATTAGCTCCTATTGACCGATTTACTGTACAGAGGATAATTCATTTATGCCATCTGGCTGGAACCTCTAACCTACAGTCTCAGGAATGGGTCTTGCTCAATTTATTTTCAGGGTCAGTATTTTCATGATGTAGATTTAGCAACCATAGCCTTTGTTTCTCCTTGGGCTGAGTGACAGGTACGCTTCTGTACAAAAAATCTGGAACCTTTCACCCAACTGGAAATGGAGCCTTTACAGCTAGTTGAACCAATCCGTGTGTCCAGCCAAGCTGCGCTAGTTGCAGGATGAGGTTGGGACAAAAGTACATCACTTTTGTGCTCCTCCAATCCTCGTGTTTGCAGGGAGCTAGATTGTCTGCTGGCATAAATTAGAGGAATCTTAGTACTTAATACTGTTTTAATTGACCACTTACTCGAACATCAGCAGGGGCGATTGTGTCAGTCAGGGATCACCAGAACCCAGCTCCTCCCCCACTATATGTCATCTATACTGACGGGTCAGGAGCAGCAGGCAACAAGTAGTTACACTAGCTCCATTGTAGACAGGGATTCCACTGCTGGGATCCTGTTTGTGCCATTCAGATGGTACAAAATGTCACGGTTACAGAGTAACCTGTCCCCTTCCTGGTCTCTCTGAATACACCCCTCAGGCCTTTACTTGTCCTAGGGTGGAATCACACAATTCTACTCTGAGATCAGGCCCTGGACTACAGTTCCTGGTGTATCCATAGTTCTTACTCTAAAAGTCCAACTGAGTTCAGACACCTGCAGTTCTTCCCTTCAAGGACCAGTGAGCAGTGGCATCCAGTGACAAAACAGCCTTCTTAAAACAAACTACTGTTTGTTTTCACAGTAGGAACAAAGTATTGAGAGAAACGATTTTAAAAACAGTCTACGTGCACGTCTATCTTACCCAATGGCTTACCATCCTCTGTGGGTAACCTAGCCAGGCCTAACGTCTTCAGACACTCCCAGTGGGTTCCGGTGTCTCTCTGGCTCCCCTGAACAACTACCCCACTCTTTCTTCAGAGTGTTCTTTTTTAAACTCCCCCATGGTATTTCTGGGCCATTTGCTGTCTGGGCATTTTCTCTTTACAGCTCTTTACAGCTCTCAAGTATTTGCAGTGAAATGGCTTATCTTGTTTTTCCTGTTCCCTCCTGCTTGTTTTTTTTGATAGCCCCCAATATATTCAAACATAAACAACTCAACCAGGCCAACATACAGTACTCAAATTATTACAGAGCAGCTCCAAATCTGTCACACACAGTTCACAATGTGGTGCATGATCTTGTCCTCATTTTGGTTTTGGCTTGCATAAACACCCTGCACTCAGAACTATATGAAATTCTTGGATCTGCAAAACTGGGCTGGCAATCTCATGTGAACAGCTTTTGTCATAGACCAATCAGAAACAATCCATAAAGATTAGAAATCTCGGGGTGGGGGGGGGGGGAAGAGGGCAAGGAAAGGCCTGTTCCTATGCAAATCCAGCCAAAGTTGATCTGGAGATTGTGTGATCAGCCTTTGCCCATGGTATTTTGTTGCTTCCATTCTGATCTCAGCCAAAACCCATAAGTACAATATTAAAAAGTTAACCAACATATCTGAAACCTCCAAAAAAAGTTCAATTCAGATTTGGAGGAAAGGTTCCTGGGGAAGGGACAGGAAAATCCTTTAGCCATTTTTGTTTGCCCATCCTTAATGCAGGCTGATGTGTCTAGGCTAGGAAGTGACTGTTCAGTATGACATGGAACTTTAAACAATAAACCAGAACTTGGAAGCAAGAACACTGAAAATGTAGGAGTCTAATCAAGGTCATTTGAGGAAAACACCCCAAGAGAGAGGTGACTTTTGACATTAACAGTCTACCTCTTACCAGATCACAAATCCAGGTGTCACAGTCTGAGTTGAGTATTAGAGTAGACCTTATAAATAAAGGGGTGGGGAAGTGGTGTGTGAGCAAAAGAGACTGAACAGAGTTCATAGCAGAGGGCAGAAGCCATCAACAGAGGACAGGAAAAAAATGTCAGACTAATAAAACAAAACACTATTGTAAACAAAGGATAAAACATGATACCCAAAAACTGCCAATGAGAAGGCTTATAGATCATGGGAGTGATATAAGAACCTGAAGAGAAAAGAAAAAGAGAACATATTGACGATGTCACACTACAAGGAGATTTAGGGACCTCCAATATCAGAGTGTCAAAATGTAAGTAGTTTGTAATTCTGGAATCTGAACAACAGAAGGGATTCTTCTAGCCTTTTAAAGGAAATCTTTAGTGATCACTAATTAGTTTTAATACTTTAGATAACTTAAAAATCTAGCTCTTAATTATTTATCTTTAATTAAATGGCTTTGGAAATATGTTCATTTCCACAACACCAACATTTTGGGAGCCTCATTAAAATACATACAATTACATTTGTAGTTTACTAATGCTAACATTATGAGCAACAGATCTCTTCACATTGCAAACAGGATCAAGAAAGCAACTATCAGACAAAAGATACCCATAGCTTCAGACGGGTGAATCCCAGGATAGCATATGAAAACAGCTGCTGCTTCAGAGAGGGATTTCTCCCATAACCAATGATTAGACTAAAAGACCAGCACCAGAACCAGCCACTATTACTGTGGCAGCACCAGCACCAATACATTTTGCAGCAGTGTCAATATCCCTGCTGATTGCACTAGTCTGGAACGCTCTAAGTGCTACTTGGGAGACAGCATTCTGGGCTTCAATAAGTGTTGAGATGCCCTCGCCAGTCCTGACCTCCGGCCTAGACAACACTGATTTAGAAATTGGTCTGTACAAGACTCTTGATCCTGCACGGATCATGGCCGGGGAGGAGGCAAGCTTCACGCAGGTGAACAGGCAGAGGGCTGGTGCTGTGTCCCCAGACCATAGGTAGGGAAGGGAGTGTGGAGCTGCCTCCCAGCTCGCATGACCTATAAAAAGGCTAGGTAGAATTCCAGTCCTTCCTCTCAGGAAAGCACAAGGACTTCTCTTTAATGTGTGGAGCAGAACAGGGGAGATAGGAGGGAGGGAGAACAGGCAGACTAACTGGGCTCCTCATGGATGCAGGAACCTGGCTGCACAAATCTGATTGCAGGACTGGGGCCTTAGCAACAAACAGCTCACACCTCAAACACAATCCAGGTTTGTTTTTTTAATCTCTGGATTTACACATACACACTGGGGGAGGCAGGAGGTGTGGATCATCAACTCACAGCATTTTTGTTAACCTTTTATTTAAGCACCTGATCCTAGAATTGATCCAAATTCACACCTCCCATAGACTGCTCTGGAAGTTCTGTGCAACATCTGATTTCAGATTTGGCTGTGTGTATTTCCTTGCTTATTTTATGTATTAATAATCAAATAAATGAAAGTATGTAATTAAAATATGGTCTAAAAGAGTTTAAATCAATTTGTTTGCAATGTGAAATATGTTATCATGAAAAATGCAATTACAATTCTGTTTACAAGTCACTAGTAACCATATTAAAATCTTTAAGAGTATGGTAATTGGATGATTTTCTTTCACAATATGGTGGTGGGAAAAGTGACTAATTCATATTCTGCAGATTAATGTCTGACTTGTGTCACCTCTCTGGAACATGCAATTAGAAAATCTCAAAGTATCTAATTATAGCACCTGCCTTGTTCAGTGTTGTGATCCATATACAAATGTCTTGACTTGCTGTGTAAAGAAATCTTCAAAAGAAAAAGGATTTAGGGAAAGCTTAAATCAGCATCCTTTGGTTTCTTCCATGCTGTGACATTTATCTATGGAGTTAAGTCATCACATAGTAATAGCTTAGCATACAGTGTGGGCTAATTCTATATTTAGTGATGCCATGAACTAGTAGAGAGAGATTCAAATACTTAGAAAAAGTTGTTGACTGACAATGACTAAAGCTTATGTTTTTACAAAAGTTAACAGGAAAGTCTGTGCTGTGATAGATACCAAATTCCAGAGTTTTTTACACATTTTAATGGGGTAAGAGAAGTAGATCCTGCCTGCAGAGGGGAGCCGATTTTGGATGAGCCACCCAGTTCTTCCGAACCTGTTTTAATGTCACCTTCAACTTTATTCTAGTTCATCTAGTCCATTTAGTACAACATAATCCTGGAATGATTCCAGAATGAGCCTAAAGGAAGTGGAGTAGCCGCCCTGTTCCCCTCCAACTTCATGTGCCTCACTCTAGAAACAAAAATCCGTATGATTTCCATGAAACCAAAAATAAAACCTAAGACTTCTAGAGATTTACAGATGTCCAAATAAAGAACTTGCTTATTTGTTGGAAGTGCTAATGGACCTTCAGGTCAGCATAATACTGGAATTCCTCAGGTTCATTTTTCTTGGAGTTCTAAACTTCCACGTAGACAATGCCACAGATACATTAGTATCCAATCTCTTCTTACCACATGGAAACCCTGGGTTTCACCTAGACTATCTCTGACCCCCATGCTCAGCTGGACATGCATCTGATGTCTCTCAGCATTCTGGATGGTTTGCAGTCTTGCATGAAGACTCTACAATCAAAAAAGATGCCTGCTGTATACAATAGATAGTGGCCACAGGACAGATTCTCCACTGCCTTGCACCTTGTGTTGGCATTTATATTCAACTTCAAAACAATCCAATGTGATGCAATAACCAGGAAAAGCCTTACTAAGAAGGATCCAGTGACGTCAACGCAAGCAAAACCCTTGAGCCAAGTCATCAGTTAGTTACAATTGAACTGTACTAGATAATATCTAAAAAAAGAAATTGGAGCAAGTGTAAGAGAATTAGATATGCAATGGCCAGCTAAGCATGTTTGTAAGAATGGGGACATAAGTTGAGTTCTGCAGCCAGCATTTTAAAGAGACTGTCACTTTAAGATTGAAATAGGAACTGATCACAGGTAACAACTCTGTGGGCCTGATTCTCCTGTCTTATAAAGCATTGGGTTCAAAGGGAATAACTATTACTGGAGATTTAACAGTGTAAGCAAGGGGAGAATCAGACTCTGTCACTGAACAGTGGGAGCTGATAGGTTGCATATTTGGGATTAAATAAAACAGCTGTATTTGAGAAGCATTGCATGACATTCCTTTTATAACATTTACATGGGCTATGGCAGGAAACCTACACAGTGATAGCATCAGCCATGCTGTGTGTGTAAACTAAGGCAGGCTCTTAGTGCAGCACTGCGGCCCCAGAGGTGGAGGTGTGGGGCAGGGGTCTCCCTCCCTGCACTGCTCCTGCTCCAACAGGAATGGGGAGTTGTGGCCAATGGGAGCTCCGGGAGCGGTGCTTGTAGAGAGGGCAGCGCATGGAGCCACATGCTGCCCACCCCCAGAGGCTGCAGGGGTGCATTGGCCCCTTCCAGGAGCGGCGTGGTGACGGGGTAGGCAGGGAGCCTGCCTTAGAGTCAGCCACGCTGCGCTGCTAACCAGGAGCCACCGAAGGTAAGTGCTGCACGGCGGGAGGCCGCACCCCAGCCCTGAGCCCCCTCCTGGAGCCAGCACCCTGAACCCCTTCCTGCACTCCAAGCCCCAGCCCTGAGCCCCCTCCCAGCGTCAGAAAGTTTTTGGAAAGTGTAGGAGACAATTTCCTGGTGCAAGTGCTGGAGGAACCAACTAGGGGAAAAGCTCTTCTTGACCTGCTGCTCACAAACCGGGAAGAAATAGTAGAGGAAGCAATAGTGGATGGGAACCTGGCAGGCAGTGACCATGAGATGGTCGAGTTCAGGATCCAGACAAAAGGAAGAAAGGAGAGCAGTAGAATACAGACCCTGGACTTCAGAAAAGCAGACTTCAACTCCCTCAGGGAACTGATGGGCAAGGTCCCCTGGGAGAATAACATGAGGGGGGAAAGGAGTTATGGAAAGCTGGCTGTATTTTAAAGAATCCTTATTGAGGTTGCAGGAACAAACCATCCTGATGTGTAGAAAGAAAATAAATATGGCAGGCGACCAGCTTGGCTTAACAGTGAAATCCTTGCTCGTCTTAAACACAAAAAAGCAGCTTACAAGAAGTGGAAGACTGGACAAATGACCAGGAAGGAGTATAAAAATATTGCTCAGGCATGCAGGGGTGAAATTAGGAAGGCCAGATCACACTTAGAGTTGCAGCTAGCCGGAGATGTTAGGAGTAACAAGAAGGGTTTCTTCAGGTATGTGAGCAACAAGAAGAAAGTCAAGGAAAGTGTGGGCCCCTTGCTGAATGAGGGAGGGAACCTAGTGACAGAGGATGTGGAGAAAGCTAGTGTACTCAATGCTTTTTTTGCCTCTGTCTTCACAAACAAGGACAGCTCCCAGACGGCTGCACTCCACAGTATAGTATGGGGAGGAGGTGACCAGCCCTCTGTGGAGAAAGAAGTAGTTTGGGACTATTTAGAAAAGCTGGACGAGCACAAGTCCATGGTGCTGGATGCACTGCATCTGAGGGTACTAAAGGAGTTGGCCGATGTGATTGCAGAGCCATTCGCCATTATCTTTGAAAAATCATGGCAATCGGGGGAGGTCCCAGATGACTGGAAAAAGGCTAATGTAGTGCCCATCTTTAAAAAAGGGAAGGAAGAAAGATCCGGGGAACTGCAGGCCGGTCAGTCTCACCTCAGTCCCTGGAAAAATCATGGAACAGGTCCTCAAGGAATCAATTCTGAACCACTTAAAGGAGGGGAAAGTGATCAGGAACAGTCAGCATGGATTCACCAAGGGCAAGTCATGCCTGACTAACCTAATTGCCTTCTATGATGAGGTAACTGGCTCTGTGGATGAGGGGAAAGCAGTGGATGTGCTATTTCTTGACTTTAGCAAAGCTTTTGATACAGTCTCCCACAGTATTCTTGCCAGCAAGTTAAAGAAGTATGGGCTGGATAAATGGACTGTGAGGTGAATAGAAAACTGACTAGATGGTCAGGCTCAACGGGTAGTGATCAATGGCTCCATGTCTAGTTGGCAGCTGGTATCAAGTGGAGTGCCCCAAGGGTCGGTGCTGGGGCTGTTTTTGTTCAATATCTTCATTAACGATCTGGAGGGTGGTGTGGACTGCACCCTTAGCAAGTTTGCAGATGACACTAAACTGGGAGGAGTGGTTGATATGCTGGAGGGTAGGGATAGGATACAGAGGGACCTAGACAAATTAGAGGATTGGGCCAAAAGAGGTTCAACAAGGACAAGTGCAGAGTCCTGCACTTAGGACGGAAGAATCCCATGCACTGCTACAGACTAGGGACCGAATGGCTGGGCAGCAGTTCTGCAGAAAAGGACCTAGGGGTTACAGTGGACGAAAAGCTGAATATGAGTCAACAGTGTGCCCTTGTTGCCAAGAAGGCTAACAGCATTTTGGGTTGTATAAGTAGGGGCATTTCCAGCAGATCGAGGGACGTGATCATTCCCCTCTATTCGGCACTGGTGAGGCCTCATTTGGAGTACTGTGTCCAGTTTTGGGCCCCACACTACAAGAAGGATGTGGATAAATTGGAGAGAGTCCAGCAGAGGGCAACAAAAATGATTAGGGGGCTGGAGCACATGACTTATGAGGAGAGGCTGAGGGAACTGGGATTGTTTAGCCTGTAGAAGAGAAGAATGAGGGGGGATTTGATAGCTGCTTTCAACTATATGAAAGGGGGTTCCACAGAGGATGGATCTAGACTGTTCTCAGTGGTAGAAGATGACAGAACAAGAAGTAATGGTCTCAAGTTGCAGAGGGGGAGGTTTAGGTTGGATATTAGGAAAAACTTTTTCACTAGTAGGGTGGTGAAGAACTGGAATGGGTTACCTAGGAAGGTGGTGGAATCTCCTTCCTTAGAGGTTTTTAAGGTCAGGCTTGACAAATCCCTGGCTGGGATGATTTAGTTGGGGTTGGTCCTGCTTTGAGCAGGGGGTTGGATTAGATGACCTCCTGAGGTCCCTTTCAACTCTGAGATTCTATGATTCTATGATCCCCAAACCAGCCCTGAGCCCCCTCCCAGAGCCAGTACCCCCCATACCCTCTCCTGCACCCCAAGCCCCACAGCCAGTACCCCCATCTCCTCCTGCACCCCAACACTCTGCCCCAGCCCAGAGCCCCCTCCCAGAACCCGCACCCCAACACTCTACCCCAGCCCAGAGCCCCCTCCAGCACCCAAACCTCCTCCCAGAGTTTGCACCCCTCACCCCCTCCTGCACCCTACCACCTACCCCAAGCTCAGCCCAGAGCCCCCTCCCACACTGTGAACCCCTTGGCTCCAACCCAAAGCCCACACCCCCTCCCGATTCTCTACCCCAGCCTGGTGAAAGTGAGTGAGGGTGGGGGAGACCGTGTGACGGGGCGGGGGGAATGGAGTGAGTGGGGTGGGGCCTTGTAGAAGGGGCAGGATAGATCCTGGGTTGCCCTTAAATTCAAAAAGTGGTCTTGGGCATAAAAAGGTTGGAGACCACTGGTTTATAGTATGTCTACCTTTAAGCAGTATTGTCAGTCTCTCACTTTTATGAGCTGAACTGATTTATGGAGCACATGCTTCTATCTTTTATGAGTAGATTGGAATATGAGGAACAATGCTGCAAATACCCCTCCTTAACAGCATACTAAAGATGGATGAATAGGCACACAATGCATCCTAGTAAAATAATAATTCATTTTGGTTGAGTTAATGAGGTGGTTTCATGAAACAGATGAATTGTCCTCAAGAGGATGTTCTGAGATTCCAAAGAAGTCATCTCAGGCAAAAACATTTTTTTCTATAGTGTTTCTAAAAAAAAAAAAAATCCATCTCAGACAAACACAGAACATATAGTAAATAGAAGGTCCCCAGTACTCTTCCCTATTACTTGAAAGTATTAATCCTAACAAAGAACAAGCAGTGTGTGTATAATAATAAAATAAAAACCTCCTAGCATTAATGCTCATATGAGGATCACTCTCAGCTATGGCAGTGTTATATCATACAGTAAAAGAGGCAGTGACTCAGGAGGTCGCCATTTAGGGCTTGTAGTTCAAGACAAAAATTGTGAATTCCACCTTTAAACCAGATGGAAGCCAATGCAGATCCTGGAACACTCATGTGACATGCAGTGTGGGAGGCACTGCTCAACACAGCTGCTTCTTGCACTAGCTTCAGTTTCTGGCTGGATTTAAGGTGTAGGTCTGGGTAGAATACAGTGCAGTAACCTATCTTTGTGAGAAAAAAAGCATATATAATGGTAATAAGGTCTTGCAACTCTTTCTTTTGCATGTAGAATATCGGAGGGGAAATAGCTGTGTTGCTCTTTGCTGTTACCTGATCTAACAGCAGTTGGGAATCTAATCAAACCTCCAAACCGTGAACACGAACAGCAGACACATACTTGTCATGAGAGGGGCAGAAATAATCCTTGGCAAAGGATTTTCGCTCACCTATCAGTTTCACTTCTGTCTTATCTTGATTAAGCCTCAACCAGTTAGCATTCTCATCTGTGCCTCAGTTTCTACAAGACACTGGATGAGAGGCTAAGCTGCACCTATAGATGAAATGGAGACGGGCACCAACAGCATACTGAAAACACCATATTCCCTGTCTCCTCTCACACCCTTTGAACAGCCTTATATTGTGCAAGATAGGTGGCAAAATGGAACCCAGGGAAAGCCCACATGAGAACGTCCCGAGAGGGAAAAATAGACATTGCACAAGCCTGGTCTGTGGGACTACTCACACAGGACGGAACAGAGCAACAATGTCCACTGGTGAATTGACAAAGCCTCATAGGTCAGCAGCATCAAAGGCAGTTGACAGCTCTAATAGTATGGATACTTGAACTACACCAATTGCAAGTAGCTCAACCACATACATAGTACTGTACCCAAATTAACAAACATCAAGGAGATCTACTGTAAGATTAGCAACAATCATTTGCAATTCTATATTTTCATCAGCAAATGGTGATGTCATACTTTACACTTCTATAAGATTCCATCTAAGGACTGCAAAAGCATCAATGATTCAAATTGCCCAGCAACATATTGAGTTAGGTAAATATTATCCTTCATTTTACAGATTTGGAAACTGAGACATAAAAAGGCTAAGTGATTCTCTAGTGTCACACAGTGAATTTCAGGAGCAGTGACAGCACCCACAACTCCTGACCTCCACACCTGCATTCTAACAGCTATCACTTTTTATTACATATGATTGAAACCCACTGAAATATTATCTGTATGAATCACGGTATCACATTTTATCTAATCAGAGCCTACCTTTATTTTCTCAGCTCCAGCTTCCAGGATTCAACTTGTAGGAGGACATGTTCCTAATGAGGGTAGAGTGGAGATTTTTCATGCTGGAGAATGGGGTACTATCTGTGATGACCACTGGGATATTCGTGATGGAGCAGTGGTCTGTAAAAGTTTGGGGTATTCAGCAGCATCTAGAATTCACGGTGGTGCCTCTTTTGGACAAGGTACTCAAATTAATTTTTTAATTAATATAGTCTAGGTATCCTTTATATCTCCCTCCCACGCACCCTCCTGCCCCGAATCACAGTGGTGGCTAAAGAACTGTTCACGAAACAGTAGCAAGATAAGATGCATACAACTAATTGGATTTTCAAAGCCATGCTACTGATTTTTAGGAAAGTAAGTTAAAGGGTGTATTTACAAAATTATAAAATCATTTTACTAAGAGAAAAGGACAGACAAGTCGAAATTAACCATCTATTTTATCTACAGTAGGTTGAGTAGTCAGTCCAACCCACAAGGAGTATTCTCTAAAACATGGCATTTTACTCAATATTTTGATTATATAAATAGACTTTATAATTATAACTTATATTTAAAGTTTTTATTACAATTCTATAATGTATATTGATGTGATCAGTCATATAGATAAGGTTATAATGTACTTATGGTCACAGTATTGGAGAGCCTTCCAAAGAAATCACAACCAAAATAGACCAGATATTAAATTCATTTCCTCTCTACTGTTCCCCCCACTGCCCAGGACTACTACTATTATTTTTTACACACACACACACACACACACATACACACACACACCCCAACAAATCCTTATATGCCTAGGGTTCTATGTTTTTTCTATGATCTTCATGATCATCACTCATGACAGCCACGGAGAGAGCTCAAATCCTCAAGCTCCAAAACCCAAGCACACCACCACTTAAAATAAAGAAAATTTTCCACAGTATAGGGTCTATGACAGACTCTCTCAAATCCTGACATCACTGGTGAAAGGAAAAATATATGTTTCCAATAGTGATCCCAAGCTTCATCGTGAGTACCAAGTGGGTCAGTCATTTCACAACCAAGGTAGTGTGCTCTGTATAAAGAAACCTAAATTAAATTAGACCCATTGCAATGGTACCCAAAATTTTAGAACTATCTCCCAATCAAAGAATATTTTCCAAGTTTCTGGATTTTGGATGTCAAGTTAGTTTGGTTATAGGGCGCAATTGTTGCCTTTAAATACTTTAACACACCACATTTCACCAATTTTACTGGGATATTTATTTAATCTGTGGCATTTTAAATTAAGTCAAGTGTTATATTTAACTAGGTTATATCCTGCTATCAATATTCCTGGTTATTATATACAAGATCCACAAATATTTAGTTTCATGTAAGAATTATCCTTCTGAAATATATGAGACATAAATTATTCTTAACATTGCAGGTACTGGTCAAATATGGATGGATGAAGTTCTTTGTTTTGGCTATGAAACCTCTGTTGAAAATTGTATGTTTAAAGGCTGGGGTGTGACAGATTGCAAACATAATGAAGATGCTGGTGTCACTTGTAAAGTTTAATTCAGCCTGTAGAGATGCATAACTCCCACTGAAGTTAATGGGTAAAATGCATATGTAACAGGTATATAAGGACAATAACAGATCTTAAATGTTAGTCACCTACCGCAAGCTCTCAGAGTTAGAGAGGTATGACTCTAAAAGAAGAAGATAAGAAAATAAGGTTCTGATTTTGTAGGCAAAGAGGCTTAATGTTAAGCTTGAAAGTAGTCCTGCTGAAGTAATTAGTATTCTTCACATGCTTAAAGTTAAGCACAAATATGTGTGTTTGCAGGATCAGGGCATCATTTGCAGTCGTATAGGCTCAAAGAACACATACTAGTGGGTCAGGACTGACCATGATGATATGTTAAGCAGGCATTTAATAGTTATATAAATAAAACATAACTAAATGACAAGAACACTTCACTGAATTAAGGCTCTGATTCATGGAAGTACACATACTTAACTTTAAGCATATAAGTTCCACTGTCTTTAATGAGATAAGAACATGCTTATGTAATGTCCTAAATAGAGATGCTTTCCTTAATTGAAGCCTTACTTACTATTCTATTTTTATGTATTTAACTAATAAAATTAACCTGAAGTCTTTTCACAACACTGTGGAATGTGCATGTTTTTCCCCTCAGTGAAATTAGCATCTTTAAAGAGAAATCTTTGGTACAGAAATAAATGCAAGAGAATCAAACAACTGGAAGACATAAGGGAGTATTAAACAGAAAGAAATCAGGATGAATTAAACAATTGGAAGCATGCTCTGGGGCCAGACTAATGAGTGCTAATTCAACCTGGGTACAGGCATTTGTAGTGAACAGACCACATTCAGAAGTGGGACGAAAAGTGATGTAAATTAGAATGTCCATTCACTTACTTAGCCTCCCCTATATTTCCTTATATCTGCTCTATTGATGCATAAGTAAGTCTAAGAGGGTGTAATTTATGCATTGAGAACACTTTACGCTTCCCATATATTCAGATGATCTTCTCCTCTCTTATTCCCAGTTTTGCACCAGTGACCCAAACGTTTTGATCAGCTGCTGCTACTGAACTGCCACTTTACCTTATTCTGGAGCTTGGAATGCTCTCGCTGTACCTTACTGTAAGAGTAAATCTCCATTCTGACATTCTAGATTTCCACTGTCATTTTACAGTGCTGTATCTCCACTGATTTCTGTGGAATTATGTCTGATTTACACTGTGAAGAAGTCAGTAGCTGTGGGAACCAGTGACATGTTCTGGGTCATTTTGCTTTGAAAGTGGGGCGGACAAGTCCCCCACTTAGCATAAGATTGTTCCTAAGAATCTTGGGTTGTGGGGTGGGGGAAGGTTTTGGCTTCCTAAGGACTGAGGATAGCAAAATAAGAGGTGAGTGAATAGGGCCTGAGTTTAGGGTTCATAATAAAACAAAATCCATTCATCTCATTTCAAGATTAATTGTAAAGTTTTGCATGGTGTACATGCTAATGGGCCTGTGATGGGATATATTAGGTCCTCTAAGCTGCCTAGAGCAGCTGCGTGGGACACAGCCAGCCAGAAAGAGCCTGCAGGGAAGCAGCCAATCAGGGCCCAGAAAGCGTGTATAAAAGGTCCTGCTGGGTCTACTGGCAAGGCTGGACAGAGCAGTTACTGGCTGTAGCCAGATGAGTAAGGACAGTGCTCCTGGCTGGTTGCAGTAACTGCACAGAGCAGTTGCTGACAGGGATGGGGAATGCGTGGGGGAGGGGAAGCAAGCTAGGTCCTCCTAGCTGGCTGTGGGAATGCAAGAAAAAGACTTCAGCCCTGAGATAAGGGTGAAGGTAAAGGTGAAAGAGCTGCAAGGAAGTGGCCCAGGGAACAGGGGACACAGCTTGTGGCTGCTATTTATAGGGTCCCTAGGTTGAGACTCGGAGTGGTGAGCAGGCCTGTGTCCCTCCTCCCACCAGCCACTAGGGAAGTCGCCAAAGCCCTGAAGAAAGGGAATTTCCACAGAGAGCAGGCTGAAGACCCTGAAAAGGGTCAGCATTTGTAGACTTTGATACCCACCCCCAGAAGGGGAATGAACTGGAGAGCTGGGGCCAGTAAGACTTGCTACCGAGCGAAGAGTTTCCAGGAAGGAAGCCCTCCCTGGGAGCACTGTTCCATTCCAGAGCAGGACCATTTGAGAGAGAGAGAGAGAGAGAGAGAGATATCCCAGAAGGGGCTAAGAGACAGTTTGAACTAGCGTACTGTGATAGGCCCTATGGACTAGAACTGAGCCCAGGGATAGGGCTTCAGACAAAAGCAATACTGAGTGCAGTGAGATAAGCCTTATTGGACTTGTACCCCAGAAGAGGTCTGTTTTGTTTTGCTCATACAGACTGCGTGTGACTTGTCCAGAGGGCGGAGTCACTGAAAACCTGCTCAAGACATTAACTGCCAATGGGGACCACCACAAGCAGCACAAACAGAGTGTAGGCATGCACGCAGCCAGTGGGGGCACTCATGGGAGATTAGTGGGCCCTGTCACAGAGCCAAATAGGAATTAATTTGAGAGAATTTGGAAAATACTTTCTTCAACTGCTGCAGGAATTAGAGGCTTAGGCCAAAGGAGTTACATAGACAAATAGAGCATGTGCTTGAGATGCAAGTAGTTAAAATAAGCAGGATACTAATTTATAACCATCCTGAAGACAAAGGATTTCAGTCCCCAGGGCTGGCAGTTAAGCAATTTCACAGTCATTAAACTGACTTCTTGTTACCCCTCCAAATAGCCTGAAACATAAAGCCAAAGCTATGGCGATGTATGGTCACAGTGTTTTATTATGTATAGCATTGACCAAACACTGAATGTGTCCTTGGTGCTATATGAACAAATAAGGAGATGCAGAGCTTACCCAAGGAGCTGCAATCTAGGTCAGACACAAGCAAAGCAGCTCAGACACAGAAAAAAACGGAGTGACAGTACAATGTAGGGAAGAAATCTTGGAATCTTTACAGAGGTTAAACTTGAAAGGCTTTATAGAAAAAATGTATTTTAAGGAAGGATTAGAAGGAGAATGTGATTGGTGAGTTAGAAAATGTGCAGAGAAGAAGAGACATGGTAGACAGCAGTAACCTCATCCAACACCAATTGACTGTAGCGGACATTGGATTGGACCTTTAAAGAAGTAGGTTTTTCAATCAGGGGCAGCATAGAAGGCAGCACAATATAAAAGCCTTTTCAAGGACAATGACAGAGATCAGGATTAAAATCTGGGGTGGAGGAAAACCTTTCTGCTTACTGTAATAATCGTCTACTAGCAGTGGGAAGGGGGTGATGAGGCAATTACAAAGAGCAGGATAAATAAAAGTATTCTAGGTGTCCTAAAAAGCAATTGCATGTGGTCACTATACTCAGTATAACTTCTTGGCTCCTGGGTTTACTTTCTATGTATAGGAAAAACAACAAATAAAGAGAAAATTGACATACCAGGTTGTATTTTGATGGAAGAGGAAAATCCCTTCAGCTATCTTTTATCTGTCTCTTTTCCTTATGCTTTGCAAGCTACCAAGCCTGAATGGAACACTAAGGTTTCATCATATTATACATTTTTAATCTCTTTTCTGTGCTGTGTTAGTATAAAGTTGTTCCAAATCCTTTTGTTAATCATCCATTAATAACCTCTCTGACATCAATTAAGTCAAACCTTTTCAGAAACACTTTTTTTTGCCTCAAAAGAGATATCTTTGGTGGCTTACATTTAAATACTATCCTGTTTTAAAACTATTTAAATTTAATCAGATAAATTACTGATTCCCATTTTATTGTGAGGCTGCAAAAAATCACCATTAGTAAAAGATTTGGTAACAAAGGCTAAAGCATAGCTATCATTATCTATTATTCAGAATAATACTCGTTCATTTAAGTAAGCAAGACATACTGGTTCTCAGAGAATGAGCATATTCCATAATCATACCGTCTTTCTGGGCTCAATTCAGAACTAAACTAAAATGAATTCAGACTCATTCAGCTTTAAATTACATTGCCTTCTACTTCAGTAGGGACATTTCACTTATGCCCCCAACACGTCACTCAAGCACTCATGAAATGATCTGCCCTATCCAATTGCATTGAATACCTTGAGAATAGTATATATTCCTGTGGGGGATCCCAGCCTAATTTACAGCTGTTGGGAGCAAAGTTGCTGATAGTAGGAAGGATGTCCACAGTCCTTAAAATATCTTATACACCATTACCCACAACTCAGAACACTTATTATTCTTTGCTTAAAGCCTTTGAGCCAGCTTTTTGCTTCTACTGTTAATTATTATTTAAATAAAGAAAATACAGACTAATACAAATTACATTCTTAGTTATCAATGTGCAAAAATGGTACTGATAAGGCTGATAGCCTATCGGAAGTAGTATATATAGGTATAATATCTCCATTGTTTGTCACTGTTCTGAGTATGCTACCGTACATACATACTGTCATATTCATATCTGGTACAGGTCAGGGTGACCTGGGTGTCTTGCATAGTCTGGATTTGACAAATGAGACATTTGCTAAAGTTGTAAAATACTATGTCAAACTCACAATCCAGTTTCTCTGCTTCACTGCCAAGAGCATTAGCCCGGCTGTTGGTGCTTGGGGTTTTTTTCTCCCTGAAGACTCCAAGTTCTTGAAGAAGTTATCACACTGGAATCAATTGTTATGTCAGCATTCTCTGTTAGGAAGTATGCAAAGATATTTTATACAGCTTCTGCAGGTGCTGCTGATTTCAGATTTATTAGCCCAGCTGTTGTCTCTCTTTACGCAATTACAAAGTCAGAGGAACCTACAAAGGGGCAGGAGAACATCCATGGTAAGCAATGGTGCATGCACTGCTTTGTCATTACAGGGATGAGGGAAGGAATGCTGTTACAGTTTTAAAAGCGACACAGACCCTAGATTTAGTAAAATCTAAGAAATACTGGTGAATCTCTGTGCTCTATTACAGTGGTTTAAAACCTTTTTTCATTTGCGGACCCTAAAAATATTATGAAGGGAGGTGCAGACCCCTCTGGAAATCTGCAGATCACAGGTTGAAAAACCACTGCTCTATTGTAATTAGAGCTAGAGAAAGCCAGCTGAGAGGCCTGGAACTGTATCTCCTGTGGGGCTCGACATGGCTGCATATCCCAGGAGATCTGCATATTCTGCAGGAGATCATTAGATCCTGTAGAGCAGAGGGCACAAGAGAAAATACTTTGATGAACCCTTTACTTCTTTCTTTAAGCAAATGGATGCAAAAAAGTTGAAGTAATCTTGTATGGGTGAGACACACTGGTTTTTAACTCTTCACTGGACAGGAATTATGAACCATAACTACCTCTTCCTTCTCATTCACTTTCTCCTTCTTTCTTTGCCCATTATACTTTGAAGATCAGAACCTACCCTGTCCTAAGTAACCCAGCACTGGCACAAGGGGAACTAATAGCTGCCCAAGCAGGCAACTGAGGATTCTCTTCATTAAAATATGCTTCACACCACGATCTTCAACCTCTGTCAGAATACAGATGACAGGAAGAGGTATGGCTTAGGTACTCATGATTCCCAGAGACATAATGAAGTCTAAGACCAGGTTTATACTAAAAAGTAAGGTCAACCTCACAACATTGCTCAGGGGTGAAAAAGCCAAACCCTTGAGCTGCATAGTTAGGCTGACCTCACCCTCCAGTGTAGACAACACTAGGCCAATGGAAGAATTCTTCTGTTGACCTAGGTACCACCTCTCAGGGAGGTAGATTAATTACAGAAATGGGAGAACCCCTCCTGTCACTTGTAGTGAAGGTCTACACTGAAGTACTACAGCAGTGCAGCTGTGCCGCTGTAGCAATTTAAGTGTAGACATAGCCTAAGCATCCATTAAAAGCTGGCACAACTTAGCCCTGGGCTACACTAGGGGAGGGGGTCGATCTACGATACGCAACTTCAGCTACGTGAATAGCGTAGCTGAAGTCGGCGTATCGTAATCGACTTACCTGACCATGAGGACGGCGGTGAGTCGATCGCTGGCGCTCCCACGTCGACTCCGCTTCCGCCTTTTGATGAGGTGGATTTCCGGAGCCGACGGGGAGCGTGATCGGGGATCGATTAATCGCGTCTTAACGAGACGCGAAAAATCGATCCCCGATAGATCGATTGCTACCCGCCGATCCGGCGGGTAGTGAAGACCTGCCCTTAGAATCAGCTCCAGGATTGGGGGAGATAGGGAGAAAGATATTAGAGATCCACTTCTGTACCTCTCCCCAGTGGCAGTGTCCCAAACACAGTTCTGACACATCTAGGGACTGAGTCCTGTGTCTCTAATACCCTTTCCCCTCCAAAAAATTCCAAGAGCCTATGTCAAAAGAAGCAATTATACTATACAAAAGGTGGCATGAGCCAAAGCTGTTCCCCGATTTGGATAGATACATCTTAGCTTTCTTTTCTCTTTTTAAAAAAAGACTTGGAAATTGAAAGTGTTTTGCTGAATATAACTGAAGTGTTGCTTACTTTCATCATAGCTGTCTTAAGTGCCTCTGCATTTTCTGCTAAAATATTGCTGGTACCTGTAATCTCCTACAGGAAACAAATATATGAGAAAAAAGTGAGTAGGGTGGTTTGATTTTTTTCCCCCTTTCTTATTATTGACTATTATGTTTTAAGAAGGGATTCCACCTCCCATTGTCTAATTTCTCCTTCTGATCAACTCCTGAATTTTTAATCCTGGGTTTCTGACAATTGATTGCTGTGGAAATGATGGTGGTATCACCAATTCTGCAATATAAATAAGAGTGATGATGTGTGAGGCAGCAAGACTTTTTCAGACCCAAATTGCTTTAGTGATAGCAACATAAAACGTAAGTGAAGGGCAGCTGGTGGACAAATATGGAGGAACAGGGGCTGAGACAGAGATAGGGTGCTAGACAGAGGACATAATGGGGAGGTAGAGAGAGATGGAAAAAAGGCAGAGTTAGCTGGGAGGAGACAGGGTGCTCAGGGTGTCAGTGTTAGGAGTGGGGACTGAGAGTGGGAATGTCAAAGAGATTGAGAAAGACAAGTAGGATATTGTTAGGCTGAAGGGTTTGTGGGGTGGGGGGCGGAGGTAGTTCAGCTGCCACCTCTACACATCTCCTCATGACTGTTTGCAACATTGCTGTGCCTCCACTTACCCCCTGTGTTCTTCAGTGTATTCCAGCCTTAGGAGTGGCCTGACACTCCAGCCAAACACAGGCAAGGGCCACAGAGTCCTTTAACATATCCAACAAAAATATAAAGACAGCTAACTTTTCAGCCCCAACTGGGCTCAGCTGGTCACACAGACACCCTCAGCTAGAATGCAATGTCCTCACATCTGTCTTCAGTCAAGAGGTGGCACAGTTCTCCACCTTTCTAGGTTTTCAGGTTTCCCTCAGGAGCAGCCTGTCTGCCCTTCTACCAGACTTCCTTACCTTCTCTCACAACTAACCATCTTTCTCCTCTTTCAAGTCCATCTCCTTCACCTGACCACACCCTACTCAGGTGCAATTAGTGAGGTTATTAGCACTCTGTCTCCCTCAAAACCACTGACATCTTTTCACATCTTTTCACGGGGCGGGGAGGGGGAGTGAAATGAAAGAAAGGAGAGGTTTTGGGGGTGGGGGACAGAGAAGTCTTTAGAGAGCCACGGAAGGGGGGAAGCCTGGTGCAGCAGAGTAGAAATTTTTTCCAAAGACAGAATCAAGCCCTATATTTATAAATGCAGTCATTTTAGGAAAGAGATAGCCATTTATATGGTCAAGTAAAACAAGATATAACTAGAGTTAACTTCCTAGGATTCTAGCTCCTTATTCATAAACAACAATAGGGAAATTCTGAATTGAGGGTGAATAAGTTATAATTACTTGTTCCTTTTTTAAAGTGAAGATTTAAATCACTATACTCAACCTCCAAATCCCTCAATTTCTCTTCCTTTCTCTCTCACAGAGTGTGAGGGAATCCCCAGGGTACAACCTGGAACTGTGGTACCATGGTGCTCCTTTAACTCTCTGGCCTGCGCTGTCTCTCATGATGCTTTGCTAATGACAAGCAGCAATCCTCTCCAGACACTGTGATCACTCAGTCAACAACATGCAGAGACACACCCAGCTAAATTGCATGAATGCTCTCTAAGCCACTCATGACCTATATAGAAGAAGACAACACCAAATCCTCCCCAGCCATGCACCCCCAGAAATGTCCTGTCTTACATTGCTCAAGACTGTCTCTTGAACAATGTAAGCTCATTAATCAGTTCAACCACTTCATTGAAGGCTAGTGGACATACACCAGCCTTTGTAATCTGAGCAGATTCCCCAAGCACTTTAGGCAAACTCATTGGTAAAGATAAAACATTAAAATAAGTTTATTAACTACAGAAAGATAGATTCTAAGTGATTATAAGTGGTAGGTATAAAGGTCAGAGATAGGTACATAAGAAAATTAAAAGTAAACATGCATTCTAAATCCTAAACTTTCAGACTAAGCAAGATTTAAATCAAACACTTTCTCTTACCCCACTGGATGTTGCAGGCAGGTTACAGTTTTCAATACACAGGCTGAATTCCCTTCTCAGCCTGGGACCAGTCTCCCCAGTTCAAAGTCTTTGTCTTCCCAGAGTTCTTGTTGTCTTCAGAGTAGGTCGGGGGAGGAGAGAGGTGCTCGCATGGTGCCACTGTCCCTTATTTTATACTCTTAATTCATGTCCCAGGAAAGATATTGTCCCAGACATGTCCTGGTGGGCCTTGCTGAGTCACAGAGTTGAGCAATCCTCATTGTATGGTGCTTACACCACTGTATCTCACAGAATTGTAAATCTTTTGTTTACAATTCCCCTGCTGGTCAATGGCTCATGATGGTCACTTAACACCCATATGGATGTGGGTCACCTCCTTTGTTGCCATTGGAGAGCTACCTGTGGGGATCTCCTGGACACAGAACTTATTTCAATTTCAACCATATAGCAGACTATCATAATTCCATATACAATGATGATACACATATTTTGACAGAATAATGAGTTTTATCAAATCATGGCCTCTCATATGATACCTTGCAAGGCATGCTTTGAAAATATCACAACCATATACCAATGATGAATATGAGGGCTACAGGGTGATACTTTGAGGTACAGTGCATCACACTGAGTCCTTTATTTTTTCCGCCTTTCTCCCCTTGTCAATGGGCTTAAACTTCAGCAGATCCTAAAGTCTCACTAAAACACATTGAAGACTACATCTCAAATTGGGGACGCCTAAGATCAAAGTCACCCCTCAGCCGTATGTGCATCCCTCCCTGTAGTGAGTGTTTATATTGAAATGTTACAGCAGCACAGCTGCAATGCTGCAACTGTGCCACTGTAGCAGTGTAAGTGTAGACATAGCCTAAGGATCTATTAAAAATGGCACAACTTTGTAAGACCACCTCAAAATCCTTAGCTGAGGTCAGAAGTAATCGTTAACTGAGTAGTGTGATTCTTGTCCCCATTTGTGCATGTCATAGAATCACGCCACAGTTTGGCCTGATGGCAAACTCAGTTTCCAAGAGGTTCAGAATGGCAATAGGAGTGGTTATTGTAAATCAGGATTAATATTATATTGACAGGAATCCCTCCCAGAATATAGCAGATGCAAAATGAGCGCTATGAACGCCTCACTTCCAAAGTCAAAACAGGCTCTCAGTATGTTTTTAAACTATATGATCTTATGTTACAAGAAGGAAAGTGAAAAATTGTTCTCCTTAACCTCTGAGGATAGGACAAGAAGCAATGGGCTTAAATTGCAGTGAGTGATTGGACGTTATGAGAAACTTCCTAACTGTTAGAGGAGTTAAGCACTGAAACAAATTGCCTAAGGAGGTTGTGGAGTCTCTGTCATTGAAGGTTTTTAAGAACAGGTTAGACAAACATCTATCAGGAATGGTCTAGTTATTTTTTAGTACTGCCTTTAGTGCAGGGGGCTGACCTAGATGACCTATTAAGGTCCCTTCCAGTCCTACACTTCTATGATTCTATGGGCATTGTTGCAGAAAATATGATAGTCCATTTCTTTTTTGAAAATACAGCATACTAAAAAATTAAATTCCATACTTTAAAAAAATTGTGATAATCCAAAGCTTTAAAAGTCCTGCACAGACAGTATCATGGGGGAAGAACACAGGAGCTGCAAGTACGTATGTTACAAAATATACAAATGATAGACTTCACTAAAAAGAATTCAGAGAACAAGAATGTAGAGAACAAAGTGAGTCATATTAGAGCTCTCCCTCACACATACAAACTGAATACATTTTAACTTTGCCTATAAAAGTTTCTATTGATTTCTGAATATTTACCCTTCAAAACAAATCTTCTGATTATCTGTTCACTTCCCACATTTGATGTTTCTCCAAGACTAATGTCTATAAGTTATGATACTCCTTATCTGAATTCATTTCAGGCTGAAAACCAAACTCTGTCTTTTAATGACTTTGAATTTTGCTGTTCAATAAACTTAGGAGAGAAACTGATGGTGCAGATGTGCCCATAAGCTTCTTTTTTTTACTGAGGAAGTATGAAATATCCTCTCTTCGTATTGACAGAGCCAAATAATTAATGGGATATGAAAGTTGTTATGAAACAAAGATGTTAGAATATGTTAATAAGGTATAATCTTAAAAAAATGTATCTGACTTGTATGAAGCTGTATACCAATTTCATCTACCATTCTTAGTGATGCAGGGCACAGAATACATTCAAGATATTCAGTTTCAGGAGAAACTGCTTTTGTAGTTGGCTAGCCATTCATAGTCTTTGTTTAATCCTGAGCTGATGGTGTCAAATTTGCAAATGAACTGAAGCTCAGCAGTTTCTCTTCAGTTCATTTGCAAATTTGACACCATCAGCTCAGGATTAAACAAAGACTATGAATGGCTAGCCAACTACAAAAGCAGTTTCTCCTCCCTTGGTGTTCACACCTCAACTGCTAAAAGAGGGCCTCATCCTCCCTGATTGAACTAACCTCGTTATCTCTAGCCTGACTCTTCCCTGCATATTTATACCTGCCCCTGGACAGTTCCACTGCATGCATCTGAAGAAGTGGGTATCCACCCACGAAAGCTTATACTCCAGTACGTCTGTTAGTCTATAAGGTGCCACAGGCCCCTTTGTCACTTCTGTAGAGAGTTAGGTGTCTCTTCACTTTTAAAAATCTCACTAGATGCGTACCTGCATCTTTTCTTGAGACACTAAATATCTATGTACCTAGCCCTAACTTTCTACCCCAGAGGGAGCTCTTTGGGCCATATCCTCAGCAACTATCAATCACCATGTTGTTGTTTGTATTTTAATAGATCTTTGAGGCCCCCAATGAAACTATTGTCCAACTGTGCTAGATACTTTAACAACACATGTAAAGAGAATGTTCTTGCTCCAGAGGGACTGCAGTCTAAACAGACATAGGATGGAAAGGGAAACAGAGGCTGCAGGAAGTGAAGTGACTTGCCCAAAATCACATAGAAGGCTGATGGGAAAGCATGGAATAGAACACAGCTCTCCTGAGTCCCAGTGAATGCCTGGTTTCCTGGAGCACACTGCCTGAACTGCATAGTGGCATAGTTCCATTGTAATCAATGCAGCTGCACCAGTTTACACAAATTGAGGATCTAGCCATTTAAGTTTAGTTTGTCTCTCTGTTTCTTTTATATCCGCTCTTCTTCGCAGTTTATAACTGGGCCTAAAATAGTCACTTCAGAATGGAACTTGGCATACTGAGGCTCAGTATGAGAAGATTTTCTTTTAAGAGTAATCAGTTAAGACATTTGCAAGGCATTTCACAAGTGAAATAAAATACCAGAGGTTACCAGTGTGAGTGATTACACAACAGCCAAAAGGCCAAAGAAAGATTTCCATTTAAAACTATTTTGTGCACAATATTGTGGAACAGAAACAATTGTATAATGTGATTTTTCTTTTTCTTTATCCCTGAGATTTGTTTTCTGTCTGGGGAGGTGAGTCAACTTCTGAAGGGAATCCTTGGAGTATGTACTCTTGTTCTGTCAGGATCAGAATGTGATCTCCCACTTTTATGGCTAGGAGAGTGGTTAGGAGATGCTAAGCACAGTGGACTCTATTTCATACATTGTCTTCCATTGCAAGCAGCAGGAGATGAGATTTCAGTGTTGGAGGAGTGGCTGCAGGTTTTGCAGCTGGGGAAGGAGTGTCCCTCCCCCACACATACATCCCATCCCACCCAGAGTTAAGAAAACTTTAAGATTGCAAAATGAAGTCCTTATAAGTTAGAAAATGTCAGAATTAAGGTTTCCTGGGCAAATTTAATTTGCCTTTCTGGTGCATATGAATTATGATACAACTTTTAGTTACATGATCCCATCTTATTTTTTGCCACAAGATCCCCACCCAGCTATTCAATATTTTATTTTCTCCTCATTGTTCAATGTGTGGCACTAGGTCTTGTTTACTGCACACTGTTCAATGCCTGCTCTGAAGACAGAATTATTTATTTCCTCACAAGCTTTTCTGTGGTGCTCATAAATATATTATCTCTGTCCTTCACAAACTTTAATATATCTTTATAAAACTCATGGTGGGGGGTTATTATCATCATCTCCATTTTACAACTGGAGAGTTGAGGTACTGAATGACTAAGTTCCAAATAGTCACTAATTTTGGGCGCTCAATATAAGATGGCTTTGGCCTGATATTTCCAGTGTCACCTTTGTCCTGCTTGTCCTGGTCCATCCTTTCATGAACACAAGTCGACGCCACACTATTCTATTTTGTTGCGAGCACGTTCTTTCCATTTCTGGCCAAAGAGTTTTGTCATGGGATCGGCCCAGCGTGTTTTCATCTGCACAGCAGTCGCTTGTGGTCTCTGGGGATCCAGACACTGATGTGAGTTGTCCACCTATGTCTTGCCTGCAGACTAAATGACCCACCTATCTTCACTTTGTGTCGTACATTGCCTGCACTACATCGGTCACCTCTGTATGCCTGCTGATCTGGGTATGTGATCACGGAGTGATATCTTACACATTTGCACTGTCTTTCCTCCCCTGCCTGTTACAGAAAATATATAAAATTATGGAAAATTGCAGAAAATGTACCGAAAAATGTTGCAGTTACAAACCTTTCTTCTAATCTAAAAACATCACTCTGTTTCTAGATAGGCAGACACACTGGACTTCTCTGCAATTTTTCTATAGTTCATGTATTAACTATAGATTACAGTTCCTCTATTTTCTCAGGCCCCTTATTAAAAGTCGATGACAGGATACAGGACATTTGAATTACAACACATAACTGCAACACAACAAATAAAAATAATCCACTAGAAAACAAAAGCATGCTGGCGTAAATGCCATTTGAGGGAAAAGAAAAAAAATCCAACTGAATTCTACTTCAAATTTTGTGAATCTTATATTCTCCAGTTTCCCAGCCTTTTTTTTTTGGTCCATTTCATACAATCCTAGAGATTACAGAGGAAAATACCATGAAATGTAGTCAAAACACGATTGGATTTAACATTAATATAATTAAGATGGAGAAACTTCTGCCCTTGAATAGAAGATTGAACAAAAGATGCCCATGAGCAATGCTGGTCTTGCATACAGTGAGCACACAAAGTTCATTCTAGTTCTAGACGTTTTACCTGCTCTAGAGGTACACTCCCCATTTAAGCATAGGGGATATAGACAAAATCTTGGCCCCGCTAAAATCCAAGGCAAAACTCCCAATGACTTCAACAGAGAGAGAATTTTACCCTATCTTTGAAAAGTCTAATAGCTCTAAAGCCAACACAAACATTTTAGGAAGGGAATTTCAAAAACACTTAGCACAGTTGGCCAGTGTTATCATTCAAGTCAATGGAAAACTAATGGAAGCAGAGATAGGCCAATACTTACTGCAGTTGAAAGTTGTGCACTTAAATCTCTTGTTTATCACAAGCAACACAAATCACAAGCAACACCAGCCTACTATTGCTTCCCAGGAATAAGAGACTATGGTAAAGCAATCCTAAACCAGCAGTGAAATCCTTGCCCCATTGTAGTCATTCTTTCCCAGCTCTCAGCACTAAGCAGCGGGACTGGAGCAGTAGGAGAAAAGTCATGACATTCTCACCTTTCTAGATTTTTTGGGCTCTGCATAATGCAAGGTTGATGTTTTCCAGGAACCCTTTCCATTTCTAAGAAATACCTAATATATAGAGCTACATGAATAATGAAACAATTCATTGTGATGATTTTATTTGAGAACATTCACAACATTCATATTTGTTATTGAATGTTCATAAATTAAAAACCCAACTCTAAGGGGGGAAAAGCTGAATACGTTTAAAAATGTGAAAATTATTATTTACCATGTCTACTGAAGTTTATTTATTTATAATTACAAGTGACCTAATTTTGTCAACTGAGTAATACTTTACTCCTTGAGCGGTCCCACTACTTAACACGAGTGAGTATGAAAGTCTCTGGCCAAGAGAGTGAAAAATTGATTATTTTCCTGATCCAGTTTCCAGACACAAAGACAAAGCAATCAACTAGATGGATCTATCACCTCAGGTGTGATTTTCAAAAATGGGCATTTTAATTTTATAGCATGGAATGCGCCCAAAATTGTACCCACAATTGTTAGTAGAGAGGGTACAGTAAGTGCACATGTAAATTGTGAACTAACTATCCATCTACTCAATGGGATCTGCCTTGATGCAATTTGCACATGCAACAGAGGAAATTTCAAATGCAGTTGTATGCATCTGTAATTTGAAAAAATAACCTCATTTGACTATGGTAAAAAGACATATCCCCTAACAGCTACTATACACTATACTAAATTCTCAGGTGACAGTCTCTTTTTACATCACAGCACCATTACTAATTCTGAGCTGGGATGAGTGACTATATAATGGTACAAGTCACAAGTATTTAAAGAAGTATATGTGATGTGTCGTCAGAGAAGCCATAAATATTAGAAACATTGCTGTTTATCTTCAGCCCTGTTAAAACACATGTTGGATAAAATGGATGGGAATGCCTTAAGTGTTTCTTCCCACTCTTCTAACTAGGTAAGTGATGTCTCCTGTGAACTCCATACCCATGAATGTCTAGAAGTTGTGTTAGAGAATTTAGGATTGTTACACTGGAAACACCTAGTACATTCCTGAAGGCATCTATATTTAATGTGTTTTTTAAAAGCATTAATAGGCTAAAATGCTTGAGAGAATATGCTTTATTGTCATTTGCAGGAACTCTCCTGCAATTTGAATTTTCCACTGACCCAAGCTTTGGGCATGAGCATTTTAAACAAAGCTTGTTGTGTTATTTTCAAGTTTATGGTTTAATTCCTTCAAATACAATTTTGGCTTTAAAAACAGCCATTGCTCCTTTGGCAACATTGACTGATATCCAGGTCATTTTCTAAATTACATGTTTTACACTTTCATTTTTGAAGCTTTCCCTTCTCTATTTCTTATTGTTGCCATTATTTTTAAAGTTAAATTATTTAAATGGTATTTTATTACACTAAGAGTATTCTCACTGGGCCAGTTTGCACAGTGCTGAGCAAGGATTGCAAGCTGCAGGAGTGGCCCCAGAAGGCAAAATGGCCCAGATTTTTAAAAGATGGTTAGGCACTGCTGTTCTCAACATTGCATGGCCTACATTATTCCAGCTCATTTTCAAAATTGACTGACACGCATAAGCTCTGAAGTGTCATTAAAAATTAATGGGACTTAAGCTCCAAACTGTCTAAGGCTATGGCTACACTACAGAGTGTACAGTGGTGCAGCTGCACAGATGCAGCTGGGCTGCTATAGCACTGCTAGTGCAGATACTATAAGCCACCAGGAAAGAATTCTCCTGTTGACTTGATTACTCAAGCACCCATGAGCAGCGGAAGCTATGTCGGCAGGAGAAGCTCTCCAGCCAACATAACACTGTCCACATCCGTGCTTAGCTCAGCGTAACTTATGTCGCTTGGGGGCATGACTTATTCACACTCCCGAGCAACGTAACTTATACTGACTTAAGATGTAGTGTGTACATAGCATGTCTCTGTTGAACATGGGATTTAGCAATCTGAAACACTTGTGCCTTACACTGCTGAGTGGAGCAACAGCTACATATCTTAAAAATCTGGGCTTGTGTTTCAGAGACTGTCCTCCGAGGCACAGTTCCTTCCCTGCTTCTCCCTAGTTTAGAATAATTTGCTGTTGGTCTTTACTCCTAGCAAATTATTCCACACCCATGTGCTGTCTGTGCTGGCTGGTGCACCTTTCTTCGTGCTCAAATCGGTGGTGGTAGTATATGCACCACATTTGCTTATCCCTGTGCACCTGAACTCAAAGTCTGTGCATTTCATGCAGAGGCATAATAGAGAGTTTTACTCCTCCTTCTATGGATGTACTCCAAGTCATAATCTAGTCCTTAATGTTAGCACAGTGCTTTAAACTTCTGATGTGCTATGCAAGTGCTGATTATTATTTTATGGCAACCAGACATTGTTTTTAGGGAAACCCTAAAGCCTGTGCAAAGACTCTCCACTAGTGCCACAGGATTCCTCCTGTGACAGACAGTTAACAAGAGCACGTGGCCTGAAGATGTTCTGAAACAGAGTGCAGTGAGGGAGAGAAACAAAGAACTTGCTGCACTGGATAACACCTATATTACATTCTACGTGCTCCTCTTCCATCACCTTTTCCACTGACCATGTCCTTTGTCCCCATTCCTAAAATTGGTGACTTCCACTACTTGTCCCAGTGCTTGGAACAGTTTCCTAATTAATGTGTATCAATCACCCTTCTTCAGAAAATTTCTGAAAATGCAACTTTCCATAGCTTTCCAGTTACAAAGACAATACATCCTATTGTGTTTCCTCTGTCCTGGATTGTAATGACTTGCAAGTTCTTTTTGGCAGGAATTTAATTATTTATTGGTCATATTTTAATCTATGGTGTAGCACTGTGTACACCTATTGTGCTATAAAATAATAGTTTGTGATTCACGCATCAGAGATAAAGAAATGAGGTCAAGATTGGAGGAACAGTAGAGATGGATGGAAAATAGAGGGGGAAAAGGAAAGAGCAAATGTGAAAAAAGGGGAGGAGAGTGGAGGAGAAGAAAGTGGCTTCATCCAACTGATCTCCGGTTTGAAGGTCAGGCCTTCTATAGTGGACCAACCCAAGGAGTCCCTACAGACTATTTGGGGGCTATTTACATACCACAGCATACTGTGCTATGGGAACCATTGCCATGGGAATGGATTGACTAATGACATGGCATGCCTTGATCGCTGTGCAATAGAAGAAAGGAGTTCGTGATGTGTGCGAGAGAGAATTAGACTTGAAAAGAATATTTATCAAGTCAAAACAGATTGAACCAATTTTAGGCCCCAGCTTTTTCATTAAATTCCCTTTGATTTCAAATGTTATGTGCCATATGTTGCTTTCTGTATCTATGGCAGATCATTCAACTAATCAGTTTTTATACAGAATTAGCATGCATTTATATAGATAATACAGCTCTCCTTAATAAAGGTTCTATTAATCTCTCAGGTCTGTAACCCCTTCTCAGGTATTTGTCCACTACATCAAGGTGACGTACACTTTAAGACTTGCTTTCCCAATATGTTTGCAGTTTTATGTAACCTTTTGTCTGTGATTAATGGAGTGGTCTGTTACTGCCTTACTGTAATAGATGGTCATGTTAGAACAATACACGTCTCAGTAATGACATCTTATTCCACAGAGATATTATAGCAAGAATGAAGCACTGCTGACAAATATATTTTTGTTTATCAAATGTTTCTCTCTGTCTGAAGTATATCTACAGCCTAAATAGATTTCCCTTTAAAGTCTCACTTGAGAGTCACTGCTGACGACCTTAAGGCTTACATTCCCCGAAGCGGTGAATGGGTTTCTCTGACAACGCTCCAAAGTCTGGGTTTGAATATGCATCTTCTTTATGATGGAGGCTATGTTAGTAATGAATGTATCAATTGCCATATATGCATATGCATTAAATACCTAACACACACATTTTAGAGATGTATAATTTAGGCATAGAGGGTTAAATCCTGCAGTTCTTATTCAATCTTCATTCAGGGCTTAGTCCATTTAACAACATATATTTGCTTGTTTATTTAAAAATCAACAACTTGCAAATCACACACATAGCTGGCCAGTGTAATCTATGTTCCCCCTATTGCTGCTGTCATCTCTTTGACCACCCCTTCCATTGTCTGCCACATCCATCTTGTGTGTCTTATGTCATCCTAAACTCCTTAGACACAGACTGTCTGCCAGTATGGCGGATTTTGATTTAGGGCAGGGAGTGCTGAGTAAACAGCACCAACCCAGTTGTAGCCCTCGGAAGTATTGTGACCTGAAGACACCCCAGAGTTGCAATTCCTTAATTTGCTGCTGGACTATACCAAGCAGCCAGCCAATCACACCACCATTTGCTATGGTCACCAGTGAACCGGGGTATAGACAAGGGCATCTACTGCAGGGAGGGAGTAAGCTGACACTCATCCCCCTCTTACTTCTGCATGTGCAGACTCAAGGGGACTAACTGGAATTGAGAGAGAGAGAGTCATCTTACCCCTCTGAGCATGTGTATTGGCTAAGGGTAATATTTTCAAAAGCACCTAACTAACTGACTAGCCAAAGTTCTCTTTTCAAAAAGTGACTGTCATTGAGACTTAGGACCCAGATCAGCAAAAGTATTTAGGCACCTAACTTCCCTTGAATGGAACTAGGGAACACCCAATGGGAACTAGGCACCTAAATTCTTTTGAAGATCTGGGCCTAGGTTCCTAAGTGCCAAAGTCACTTTTGAAAATGGGATGTAGACTGTTAAGTCACTTAGGTGCTTTTGAAAATTTAATCCTAAATCACAGTGTAGCCCTATGTTTTTATACAATGCACATCGGAATGAGGCCCCGCTCCTGACTAGGGCCTCTGGGCATATTGCAATACAGACAATAATGAGGTTTTATTCCCTATTGTCTTCACTGAGAGCAGGTTCAGGTTCCAAGACAAAACTCCTGTTACAACAGCCAATAAGGAGCTTTGAGTGTGAAATTGTACAAGTTGTTTTTTCTTAAATATCTCCTTTAAAAAAAAGTGCCCAACAGAAATGTCTTTCATTTGTGAAGGATGCTAACAGTAATCTAAATAACTCTGGACAGCTCCCCTGGATGTTCACTCAGTATGGATTAAATGTTGACATGAGCACTACAGTTAACTGTCAAAAATAGTTTAAAATTACTTCAAGATTCTTGAGGAATTTTAATCAGCATCACCTAGTTTCTAAGAGCAAATCTTGCTTTTTCAATGTAACAGCATATTGGGGGGGGTTTTAAGCAAACAAATTCCTTCACCACATTACACCCAAAAGTGTCTTTACATGACCAAACAGATGGAAGCCAGAAAATAAAAGCTATTTGGAGTGATTAGCAGTTAATAGTTCAGCCCTGATTTGGTAACTACTTCCTTATTAGCAATCAGCAGCTATCTTTATTATGGTCCGAGACCCTGAAAGACGCAGAGAGAGTCCTTAACTCCCCTTGTAGTACATATGGATTGAGTGCCTCATAAGATTCTGGATGCTGATGGAGATTATACTCAGACTTCTGATACCCCTGCCAGTGGTCTTTTAAAAGAGCTGTAGCCTAAACTTACTTTACTTAAAGTTGAACTAATGTGATATATCTATACCCATTCACTGTATTACAATATACATGAGAGTGAATAAGCAACCACTATCTATGATCAGGAAAACGAAAAGGTAAGTTTTGAAAACATTTTTGGTGTGCTGAGATGAGCTGGTGCTACCTTGAATGTGAAGTTACCAAACTGACCCCAGCAGAGAGAGTATTCTTACAAACATGCTGGTTAGAAATCAGCAATGTTCTGAGTGAAGGGTTTTTTCCTCTTTTCTTTTCTCACATTTATGACAAATACAAGTATTTACTCTGAACCACCACTTTGTAACTGTTGTATTATTTTCCAGAAATATTTTTTCTCCTAGAGTTACATCAAAAATATGTTTGCACCCCACTTCACATTATCATGGTTGGAGAAAAGACAAAAATACCTACCCTGGAGGTGTTCACGTATTTCCAGAAATACATATTTTTCTTAGGGTACTTTCAATTTCTCTGCACAAAGCCTACTTGCATAAAAAGTTTTAAAATTCCATCTTGCTCCAGGGAGTGGGGACTTCAGAGTAAAGAAGCAAATCAAAGATATGGGGGGAAAAGAGAGCACTCATACGAAACCACTTTTGCATGCAGAAACTTGGGTAATTTTGGTAAAATAGATTAGCCATAACATCTGGAAAATCATGGAAATTGGAGCGTAGTCATTGGACAAGTAAGAAAAACCACTAAATTGACATTTGCACCTTGTAATCCTTAAAACTTTATACTCAAAGAACCATCACAAATTGACATCAGCCACAGGGTCTTCCAGGCATCAGTAGTTGATAAATAAATGGTAGCACAGAAAACCAAGCAAACACAGTCAGTAATGGTGAAGACCATGCAAAAGCATTGGGGATGCAGACTTTGCTCAGGTGGTCTGTTCTTTATTCTTACTGCATTTTGTGATCCCCGCCTTTATGACAATTAATCTGGTAAATATTTATTTTTGTCCTGAAATAATGAGAAAAGCATTTTTGTTATTTAAGATTTTATTTTTAAAAATGTGTTAAAATCAGAAGTGTTTTTAAATGGATTAGGATTATTGAGTGATTTAGGATTTGGATACTGAACTTTTAACCTTGCTCTAGGTTACCAGTTTAAACCTGGCTCTGGTCAACAGTGATTCAAAAAGTCATATCAATTTGAAGGCTGTTTGGTAGCATGTGTGAAATGAATCGGTGGTCTCAGTCCTGTTCCTAGTGAACAGATGTCAATTTCAGATATTTTTCATGTTTTTAAACCATAGCTAGCACCTTATGAATAGGTACAGTACAGAAACCAGGGAATTAATGACAAATTACCCCTCTCACTTCTAGAGTTGGTCTTTCCAGGTCAGGATGCACAGAAGACTCATTAGCTAGGGAATATAGGGAAGCTTGTGCTGCCACTTTTTGTATTTCATTTGTTCTGTAGAAAAGGACTTCATTTTCCATGACTGTCAATTTGATACCTTCCAAGAGCTCAAAATTCAATTAGTCCTTTGTTTCACCTGGAGCACTGTGTCCAATTCTGTTTGCCAAACTTTATCAAATTTGTCCCCATCTTTCCTAGACTCCAGAGGACAGCAACAAAAATGATAAAAGGCTTAGAAAACCTGTCCTATGAAGAAGGGTTAAAAAACTGGGTGTGTTTAGTTTTGAAAAAAGAAGACTGTGGTGGGAGCCGATAACAGTCTTCAACTATGTTAAGAGGATTGTGATGAATTATTCTTTAAGTCCACTGAAGGTAGAAAAAGAAGTAATGGGCTTACTCTGCTGGGAGGGAGATTTAGGTTAAATATTAGGAAAAACTCTCATTACAAGAGAGTAACAAAAAAGTTAAGCTCTACAATAGGCTTCCAAGGGAGGTTGTGAAATCTCCCATCACTGAAAATTTTTAAAAGTGGGTTGCGCAAGCACCTGTCAATGATGGTCTAGGTTTACTTGGTCCTGCAATATTCCAGGGGCTGGACTTGATGACTTCTTAAGGTCCCTCTGAATCCTACATTTTTATGAGTCTATGATTCAATATATTCTAACAGCTATAGTTAACTTTATATCATTCACATTTTCTCTGGTAGACAAATGCCTAATTTGTGGTATTTGAATTAAGCACAATGACATCTCACAACTAGTTAGTCAATCTGGGGTGTTTATTCCTTTTTGTTTTGCCTAGAAAGATACTTTAACCCCTGTAGATTAACTATCCTATTTTAAACTATTATTTTAGCATTCAGGAAAGTGTTAAATCACTGCTGTATTAGCTGCATCTTTAAATAAACAAGGGCCGGGTTATTGCTATAGGTAAACCTTTTCATTTACTGCATAAATAAACTAACATTCCCCACCACCCCAGATAATCCCAAACTTTCTAGCACTTTGGCATATTGCTTTCAGTGAATAGATTATCACTAGTGATACCATATGTGATTACAAAGTTCTCTCTTCAAGATACATAAAAGACATTTTTCGTTCATGATCTGTCACTAGCTAGTATTTAAAGTCAATTCTTCTATGTTTCCTTCATGCGTGACTGATTTTGAAGTATTTGTTCTGTATATTATTAAAAAGAAAATGTTACTGCCTTTTATTCTTTTTCAGAGTACATAAATCGGCTCATATGCAAGTGAGAGAGGCTGTATTTGCAAGTTGAAAGCTTTCATGAGGCATACAAGAATGACAGTGTGACTCCTCCTGACCAGAAAGACTAGTAAAGGACAATAGTTTTCAAAAACACCAGAGCTGCTTTCAAACGAAAACATCAACATAGATTCATAAGGCAGGTTCTCACAGGGCACAGCACTCACCACTGGATTGGCGCCTCCTCCTGGTGGCTTTGGACACTAGGTCAAAGACGACACCCTCCCATACGTGGTTTGCACCCCATCACGCTGTCTTCGCTTCTGCTGGCAGTCTCTCCAGGAACTGCCGCATCTTCTTCATGACTCAGCCCTCCAGCTATGTCACCATCCATTTTTCCCCCTTTTGAGGTCAGTACATTGCAGTTCATTTGTCCATCCCTCAATTATGAATGGAGGGACCCAGGCCCACCCACTAGTCTGGGTCCCGACCCAGGGACCCTGTAGTTAGCAGCCACATGCA
This sequence comes from Macrochelys suwanniensis, assembly GCA_033296515.1. Classification (NCBI taxonomy): domain Eukaryota; kingdom Metazoa; phylum Chordata; order Testudines; family Chelydridae; genus Macrochelys; species Macrochelys suwanniensis. Next base: position 85,606,326 of record CM065779.1, read on the forward strand.
GCGTCCCCTCCAACTGTTCAATACATTTCCCTGGGCCATTTCCCCACCTCCCCGGAACCTTTACTCCAGGGCCCCTGCTACTCAGTCCCAGGAGATAGCTAGGAGCTCCCTCTGGCTCCCCCGGCTCCTTGCCAGCAATTGCTCTGTCCATGGTGCTACCTCTTTCACCTGCTAGGAATCCAGTCCTTATCCCTGAAGCCCCAAGCAGTGACTGCTTGACTGTGGGCCCCATAGCTCCTTTTATATGAGCCCTACTGAGCACACATTGGTTGCTCCCTGTAACCCCTCTCTGATTGATTGCAGCCTGAACAGTCACTCTAGGCCACTCGGAAGGCTCACCTCCACTGCTCTCTTCTGGGGTCAACTTTCTGAGGTATTCTCAACATCTCCCTCCTACATTAGCACCAATCTCCAATTCTTATTTTGTTTTCATTCTAAGTTATTATTTCCCTCTTTAAATTGGCCTATTATTAATTGCATTACAATAGGACCTTCAAGCTCCAACAGTGATTACGGCCCCATTATGCTAGGTGCTATACAAAGGCATAATGAGAGACAGTCCCTTTCCCAAAGAGAGTGTATCATCTAAATATACAAGAAATATAAAGGATGGGAGGAGAAACAAAGGGGCGTGGAAAGGAAGTGACCATCATAGGCCACACCAAATTAGTTATAGAGTTGGGGAAAAAAACTAAATATCCCAACGCACCGTCCCATTTCATATCCCTTAGATCATTCAGGCCTACCAGCTCCTTCTCCTAGCTCCCTTGACTCAATTTATTTCTACTCTTTGTTAGTAGACTATTCTACAAAAGACTATCCTATTCAGGTTCTAATATCATGCTTATCCCCATAGTATCTGAGGGCCTATGTGATAAGTCCACAAAGCCCATTCTCTTTCTTCCCCATTCTTTTTTGACTGCACTACAAACAAGAGGACACCCTCTCTTACAGTATCTCAACACTACAAACTCCATCCAGAACCCAGAAGTGCAGGGTTGCACGAACATTTAAAATGATGGGGGAAGGGGTACTAACCATTCATTTTTGAGCATTAAAAATGTCTTAGTTAAGATATTGGGTAACCTTCCTCTAAACCAGTCTATTCTCTACTACTAGTGTAAAGCTCTTTTAATGAGTTGTACCAATCTTCATCCCAAAGGTCTATTTCCCTCCCTATTCAGGTGGAGTCCATCCCACAAGAACTGTCCTCTGTTAATGAATGCCTCCCAGTGGTCACACATCCCAAAGCCTTCCTTATAGCACCACTGCCTGAGCCATCTGTTGATCATCATAATTTTGTCTCACCTTCATTCTCCTCCTCTAGGGACAAACAGAATCCCACTGAAGATCACCTGAGCCTCCATTTCCTTAAGCGTCTTCTCCAGCCTGGTGTAGTCTCCCTGGATATGTTCCAGTGAGAATCTAGCTGTCTCATTAGTTCCCACATGAAGGATAATCAATGGATTCTTTCCTGCTTCCATTAGGATCCTCTTCAGCCTCAGGTCCACATCCTATATCTTAGCTCCTGGCAGACAGCACACCCTTCTATTCTCCGGATCAACCTTGGTGATAGTCTGTCCCCAATCATATAAATCTGCCTTTTCCTGGTGATGGTGTGATTCTCTGGCCTATCTCCTGTTCTTTCTGGCCGCAAGTCCACTTGTCTTTTATTCTGCCTTTCAATCTTCTGCCAGTCATTCTGTATCTTCCTGGGGCTCTGAACTCTGGGTATCTCCACTGGCTCTTCCCTTCTTCTTACAGAACTAGTTGCTCTTCTCTTCTTCCTTGTCCCCGCTCCTACGTTATCTGGTATTCCCTTTCTATTTATGCAGTGACTAAAAATGACTGAAAATTATCTCTGTATTTTAATGGTACAGTATTTGGATTATTCATCTGATTAGAATAAAACTTCATAAGGGCTTCCCAGAAGGTGTTTTTTTTTTAAAGAGCACATTGTTGATAAAGACTGAATTCAACAATTCCCAAGTTTCTATTTATTTTAGAAGCTGTGAAAAGCTTAATTTTTTGTTAGACATTTTCTTTATAACAACAATGTTGTTTATGGAAATGAGAACACTTCAACATTAAATCTGATTTAACCCGAGCTTGTCAAGTTAAAGTTTGTCAATGATTTACCCAGCACTAAACCAAGAATCTGCACCAATGGTGTGACTCAAAAGTCACAGAAGTCAATGTGTTTGGATGTAAATCCCAACTAAAGAATTTTACAAAAGTGAATGAAATCTATAATCTGAATGATTAAGTATTCCTCATACTGAAAACAAATAATTGCATAAAGTATCACAACCTCTGAGCCAATTATAAAGCCTTATTTTTTAGAATTCATTCTAATATGGTGACTAATCCTTTCCTCTCTGCTCCCACCTCCCAAACCGTGGTACCATAATACAAATTTTGAGAATACTTTTGATAAATAGAAGTTTGACAACTCTGATTTAACAGAAGTTACAGATGACAATCTCAAACCACACATTCATTTACACACCCTAAAAATAGAAAGGCCAAAAGGGCTGGGACATTTCCCAGTTAAGGAAAACAAACGACATGGTGATGCTGTGTTGGCACAGCATTTCCTGCTAGCAGGCCTTCTCTGAGTGCTGGGAGAGACTGGACGAAAGCAGAAGTGGCCTATTTTTGATGTTGTGAGTGACTTGCTCACCCCAAGGTGAACAGCCTTGGAGATTCCAAACATCAGTCTTCCCTTGTGGACCTATATGGTGAGGATTCTCTATCTTACTCTTGATTCTTATGGTTGGCAAACTTCACTTAATCATCTTTTCAGTACCTCTGCCCAAGGTCAATAGACAATTCAGGTGTGAGGTCTACCTTGGAGCTATGTGACTTGGTCCAATAGGTTCAAATTGGACTCCCCGCCCCCCCCAAAAAAATCCAGATACATGAGACCACATTAATGGAAGCTGGCATAATTCTTTCTCCCAGTTAAAGACAATGTCACTATCTTATGGAAAGCTCAATATAAAAACCTTATAGAATAAACGGTTGAAAAAATAACATAGCTGCAAAAGTAGTCACTCAACATTCAGCAGTAGAATTAACAAGTTCAAATTTAGTTTCTTCAAACAAGGCAACTACAGTAATCTTTTTACTTGGAACGGGGCTTATAGATCAAACTACTTATCTTCTGGAATCTTCATCTTGCTAGAGAAAAGGATCAAGATGAAACCTATTTAAAATATAATTGTTTCAATTTTATATAAAGTCTGTATTCCCATAGAAGCTATTCCTTTCACACTGCTTAGTGCAGAACATCAAAGGCAAGCTGAGATTCTAAACCAAAGATTTTTCCTCTCCTCAATTCACCAAAAGAGCGACTTCCAATTCACCAACTGAAACAATGACGCTGCAGTATGGTAAACCTTTTGCTTGACCATGAGTGTCTCCCATTTGAGTCTCTTGTAAAGAAGTGCTCACAAACCTGACATCCCTGGTTCAGGTTCTGGCTGCTTCCCCTTTTGTATGTTGGCAGTCTGCAGCCAGCACTTGCACTCATAGCAAAGTGTCTGCTAGGAAGCACAAGCCAGGAGCAGAAAGAAGCTGCAAGACTATGATAGAGTAAAGAAGAAGCTGTGCAATGAAAATCTTTCCCCCCATCCTGCCAGTGACCCATAGGTGCTGACTCCGTGGGTGCTCCGGGGCTGAAGCACCCACGGGGAAAAATTGGTGGGTGCTCCGCGCGTGCTCGCCCGCCCGCCCAACTCACTCACCTTCCGGGTCCCGCTGAAGGAGCTTTTTTAGCCGCAGCAGCTCAGCTGAGAGGCGGCCGGCTGCTGAGACTAAAAAAAGCGCCTCCTGGGGGAGGCACCTCCGGCCGCGCAGGGAACCCGGAAGGTGAGTGAGTTGGGCAGGCGGGGAGCTGCCGGTGGGTGCTCGTGCCCCCGCCCTGGATCCTCCCCCGGGCGTGCTGCATTCCGCCCCCCCCCCCGGCTTGCAAGCGGGGCGGGGGAAGAGCAGCAGGGCACCCGAGCACCCACCGGGCCCTGGCAGCTCCCCACCAGCCCCGCCCCTGCGCCCGGCTGCTCACCAGTGCTCCTGGGCTGGGCTGGGCTGGGCTGGCTTGCTTCCTCAGGAAGGCGTGGCTTTTTCGCCACTCGCAGGCTCCCGCTCCGGCTCCGGCAGCACACTGGGGGTGGGGGAAAGCGCAGGGGAGGCATATAATGAAACTGAACAGTAACATCTATTGCAGGTTCTGAATGCTGTGTGTTTACTGCTCCAGCAGATGTTTTAAAAAATGTCGACAGGGTATGTTGTGATGATAATACTTTGCAAATCTATCTTCCATCAGTATTTCAAAATTATATTTGTCAGACAATGGTCAAACAGTGTCACACTTAGAATTGAGAATTTCTCTCAATCTGGTCAAACTGGGGCTGGGGTGTGGGGTTGGGGAGCGGGGAAAAAAATCAGGGCTGGGGCATGGGGTTGGGGCTCGGACTTACCTCCGGCGTGGGGTTAGGGCACGGGGTTGAGATGGCACACCCTCCCCCACTCCCCTAGCTCCCATGGCCCCCCCTGCTTATGAGCCGGACCTGCTGCTGGCTGCTTCTGGGGTGCAGTGAGGTGTCAGAACAGGTAGGGACTACTAGTTTTTGTCAGCCAGCTGCCAGTGTCCCTGGGTGCTGAGCAAGGCAACCCAGTGCCTTGCATTCCATGACCCAGTACTTTGAAAACCATTGTTATAGACCAGGAAAGCTGAATTAAACTTTTTAAACTGTCAATTTTATTCTGCACACAGCAATTACTCCTGTTAAGAGCAGGAGAAAATGTTGCTACCAAAAGGAAGCTGTAAACGCCTTACATGTATGCATGCACAAATCAGCATGAGCTGCACATAGGTGAGACCACAACTTCCAAGAACGTACCTCCTTCATTAACGATACTGCAAATTATGTTTGTGTACTTTGCATAATACTGCAAAATTCAAAACTGTCGCTCAGTATGGAGCACAACTGAGCAGAAGCATAATTTATGCTCAATTTGAGCACAGAAAAGTTGCTTATCTACTTTAGTAAATTGAGGCCTTTATACAGCAGTTTTAAAGAGTTAAGTTAATTGGCAGGTGCTTTTTTTAAAAAAAATATAAAACCTGGTATTCGTAAGCATTGCAAGTCTGCTATACTACATACAGTGCCAATTGGTTCACTGAGGTTGTTGGGTAATCACAAAGATCAAATAAGTCTCTGAAAGAGTAAAAGTAGTATTTTGATCACAATCCATTAAAAAAAAATAACTGCAGTCCTGTTTGAGTAGCAAAGCAAAGGAAAACAAAAGCTACTGAGGGGAGAAAAGCCTCTGCATCGTTAAAGTGTGACACTCACAGTGGATGAGACCATAGAATAAATCTGACTTAGTTTAGCCATACATTAATCGCATCTCATACGTTTTATTTTGCCACACTTATTAATTACCTGGGGGTGGGGGGGAAGGGATGTAGAGAAGCACTGGCAACTTCCCAGCCCATTTTTTCCTTTCTGCCTGAAGTTACCCATAATACTGAGTTTGTGGCATCACATTTGTTTCCTTAGCAACAGATTACAATATCAATTTTTTTTTGTATTATTGTAGTCCCTAAGACTGGGGTCTCATTGCCCTAGGCACAGGACAACTCATATTGTGAGAGGCCTCCTTCCTCAAGGAGCTTCCAACCTAAAACAAGAGACAAAAAAAATAACAAAAACCCCCCACCACCCCAAAACACATTTCCTTAATTTTACAGATGGCAAAACAGAGGCACAAGGAGACTAAGCAGCTTGTCTAAGGTCACACAGGAAGACAGTGGCAGACGAGAAATTGAACGATATGAGTACCAAGCTAGTGGCTTAACCACAACCAGGGCCGGCTCTAGGCACCAGCTAAGGAAGCTGGTGCCTGGGGCGGCAAATCAGAAGGGGCAGCACTTCGGTCGTTCTTGGGGAGGAACTCCAGGGTTTTTTTTTCATTTTCCCCCACTTCCTCAGCAGTACTTCAGTGACAGCTTTTTCTTTTTTTCTTCTTCAGCAGCAACTTTTTTTTTTTTAACTTCGCTGCTTGGAGCAGCAAAAAAGGTAGAGCCGACCCTGACCACAACACTATCCTTACAGTGAGGTGATGCTGTAGGTCGGGCATAATGAGAAGCTGAGTTGTCAAAGAAAAACCTCATCTGAACACATATGTCAAATATATAGGAAATGATTGGTCAATTCAATTATTTTGTGCATACACTTACACCATTTTGAAAGCATCTGTTTTCTTTTACTTTTAGATTTATATTGTATACAGTACAATTTCAGAATCATAGAATATTAGGGTTGGAAGAGACCTCAGGAGGTCATCTAGTCTGTTGCACTGCTACAGACTAGGGACCGAATGGCTGGGCAGTGGTTCTGCAGAAAAGGACCTAGGGGTTACAGTGGACGAAAAGCTGAATATGAGTCAACAGTGTGCCCTTGTTGCCAAGAAGGCTAACGGCATTTTGGGCTGTATAAGTAGGGGCACAGCCAGCAGATCGAGGGATGTGATTATTCCCCTCTATTCGGCACTGGTGAGGCCTCATTTGGAGTACTGTGTCCAGTTTTGGGCCCCACACTACAAGAAGGATGTGGATAAATTGGAGAGAGTCCAGCGGAGGGCAACAAAAATGATTAGGGGGCTGGAGCACATGACTTATGAGGAGAGGCTGAGGGAACTGGGATTGTTTAGCCTGCAGAAAAGAAGACTGAGGGGGGATTTGATAGCTGCTTTCAACTACCTGAAAGGGGGTTCCAAAGAGGATGGATCTAGACTGTTCTCAGTGGTAGAAGATGACAGAACAAGGAGTAATGGTCTCAAGCTGCAGAGGGGGAGGTTTAGGTTGGATATTAGGAAAAACTTTTTCACTAGTAGGGTGGTGAAGCACTGGAATGGGTTACCTAGGGAGGTGGTGGAATCTCCTTCCTTAGAGGTTTTTAAGGTCAGGCTTGACAAAGCAGGGGGTTGGACTAGATGACCTCCTGAGGTCCCTTCCAACCCTGAGAGTCTATGATTCTATGAACCCCCTGCTCAAAGCAGGACCAACCCCAACTAAATCATCCCAGCCAGGGATTTGTCAAGCCTGACCTTAAAAACCTCTAAGAATGGAGATTCCACCACCTTCCCAGGTAACCCGTTCCAGTGCTTCACCACCCTCCTAGTGAAATAGTGTTTCCTAATATCCAACCTAGACCTCCCCAACTGAAACCTGAGACCATTGCTCCTTGTTCTGTCATCTGCCACCACTGAGAACAGCCTAGCTTCATCCTCTTTGGAACCCCACTTCAGGTAGTTGAAGACTGCTATCAAATCCCCCCTCTTCTCTTCTGCAGACTAAATAACCCTAGTTTCCTCAGCCTCTCGTCATAAGTCATGTGCCCCATCCCCCTAATTATTTCCGTTGCCCTCCACTGGACTCTCTCCAATTTGTCCACATCCCTTCTATAGTGGGGGGACAAAAATGGAAACAATAATCCAGGTGTGGCCTCACCAGTGCCTACTAGAGGGGAATAATCACTTCCCTCGACCTGCTGGCAATACTCCTACTAATACAGCCCAATACGCTGTTAGCCTTCTTGGCAACAAGGGCACACTGCTGACTCACATCCAGCTTCTCGTCCACTGCAATCCCCAGATCCTTTTCTGCAGAACTGCTGCTTAGCCAGTCGGTCCCCAGCCTGTAGCAATGCATGGGATTCTTCTTTCCTAAGTGCAAGACTCTGCACTTGTCCTTGTTGAACCTCATCATATTTCTTTTGGCCCAATCCTCCAATTTGTCTAGATCACTCTGGATGCTATCCCTATCCTCCAGCATATCTACCTCTCCCCCATCTTCGTATCATCTGCGAACTTGCTGAGGGTGTAATTCATCCCATCATCCAGATCATTAATGAAGATGTTGAACAAAACTGGCCCTAGGACCTACCCCTGGGGCACTCCGCTTGATACCGGCTGCCAGCTAGACATTGAGCCATTGATCACTACCTGTTGAACCCAACAATCTAGCCAGCTTTCTATCCACCTTATAGTCCATTTATCCAATCCATACTTCTTTAACTTGCTGGCAAGAATACTGTGGGAGACTGTATCAAAATCTTTGCTAAAGTCAAGATATATCATATCCACTGCTTTCCCCATATCCACAGAGCCACTTATCTCATCATAGAAGGCAATGTGGTTGGTCAGGCATGACTTGCCCTTGGTGAATCCATGCCAAATTTTAAGATGTTCATCGGAAGGGAACCGATGGAGATTAGTCACTGGTCTCTTAAATTACTTGTATAAATGAATTTCCTTAAGGGGTCCATAAGGTCAAGTTAGTGTGGTCTTGTATGACACTTCAAAGGGAATTACAAATGAAGCAAATAGCAGCACCATTGTACTCTGTCCCTATTTACTGAGGAAATGCATGGTTATTCAGTGGATGTTTGTTTCTGCACAGCAATTAATCAGCATTCCTTGTTTAATGTTTGCTTATTTCATTAAGAGTACAAGTAACAAACACAGGCAGAAGAGACAAGTCCCCTGTAACTGCTGGTTTACAGGAAGTAACAAAATATGCTCAAAGGAAAACTTCAAAGTACAGCTCTGCCTACTGTAATCATTACAGCCAGTTTCTCCTCCTGTTTTATTAGAGTTCTATAACTATATCCAAGTTCACATATTCTAGGTTCTCATACAGTCTGATGCTATATAGGTTTCCAGATTATCTGATTGTGTCTTATATGTAGGCAAGGAGACAAGTCTTGTAGTGGGAGCTAAGTCAGACGGAACAGGTTTAAAATTCTCTAAAACAGCCTGACAATGTGGGGTTGAATCTCACAAAGACTAGAATCCACTGGGATCCTTGGCAATCTTTGTACTTTCTATTCCAGAAGATAGCACTCAGTCACATAGAAAGGAACTTGCCAAATTGTTCCCAAACATTCTTCTACATTGATAAAAGTTTCTTACAGTGACCTCATCAGTTTGCCTCATCTTTCAGTTACCCTTTGCCCCAGTTCTCAATGCACTATTCAGTATCAAGTTTTTTTGAATGAGCAAGAATGAAGTTAGTCAGGTTTAATTTTGTACACTATTCATCCTAATGATAGTTGGTGATAGTGATCCCATCATATGAGCACCTCTAGATTACTTGATGAGCTTAATCCCTTCCCATTGGTTGTGCAGTTACAATGCCAGAAGCCTTTACCTCCCTCCATAGAACCAGTAAATGCTATCTGATCTGGACTCCCTTCCGGTCAATCCCAACTCATCAGAAGTAAGCCTGTACATAATAGGGTGGCCACTCGTATACCTCCAGAATACTGGAGATTCCAGTACTTCTGGGATCAGTGTGGGCCCTCCCCTTACAGTGTGGCTCCACTCCCAATTCTGTGACCTCACATGCAGGATGCCCTTCTGAAGCTCACCTCTCCCTACCCATGCTAGCGTGACCTTGCATACACATGTGAGGGGGGGCACACGCTGGCAGAAGCAGGACAGCATGTTCTTTAAAATGGTGTGCTCTGTGCATGTGAAGGGTGAAGCAGAATGCTCTTTAAAATGACATCCCTCATCAGTGACACCAGAGAAAACCATGTGTGGTTTTTGTCTCAGTACCAGACAGGGGGACAAACCATTTAAAAATCAGGGCTGTGCAGCTTAAAGCCAGACAAATGGCCTGCTTAGTAGATAGGAGAACATATGTTCTCCTTCCAGTTTTGCAGCCATTTAATTAGCAGTCAGTTCTTGATTTGCCATGATTTGCGTAAGTAGGGTCTCGACAATTCTGGGAATTAAGAGACACTTAAAGGAAACACCAATTTCCACATCCATATTCATAACTCTACATCTAATAATCTAATGGGTAAATTTGATTAATATAATCATAGCAGATCATGGCATTTTCATTAAACAATTTATAAATAGACACTGCAAATAAGACTTTGTGTTTTGTCACGGACCACAGGCAGTTTGCTAATATCAGATATACTATGGCAGGTTCTGCCTCAGAATCATCTACTATTTAAGACACAAAAGGAAAAGCCACATCAAAAAAGTCTCCATAGAACCCTAAAATAACTATACAGGTGATCGGCATTTGGTGTTCTCTGGTCCAGCCTTCTTCTTTGTATTTTGCTTTTATGACTGTCCAGGGAATGAAAATGTAGGGGGCCATGAATACTATCAATGCAAATGTGCAGCTTTTATTCAAACTAATATTTCCATGAATATTTTTGAAGCATTCCTCTAGCTCCACTCCCACAGTGTTGCCAACTTGGTATTTTATCATCTGAAATTGTTTCGTGCGTTATCAGTTTGGTTCTGAAATGACTTTAATATTCTTATCTAAGGCAACATCATGACCACCACATATCACCATATATACAGGTAATCAGACTCCTGAAAGTGTTCATTTCAAAACCTTAATTTGTGTCCACTGCAGCAAATGTAACCTGAGCCACACGCCACCTAATAACAATGACTGAGTTCTTATATACAATAGGAGCTGTATCAAATTTGCAATGCCTAATGGCACAAAAGCACAACATTAAACTCATGTGCTGGATAATGAAAGTTGGAGTATAAAATGGTACCTCTTTAATTAGCTTAGGTTTATATTTAGGCATTAGAAGATCTCCAGTTTTCTAACAATGGACATTTCTAAAAGTAACAAGGGAACCTAATAGTACAGTTGGAATAAAGTAACTGGATATTGCTCTGTGCCTTTAGTTGGGGGAATAGGACCCTCTGGGGAGTAGAATCATAAGTAAAATCATTCAGAGGAAGAGAAGAGGAGCAAAGGAGGTGAGAAAAATCTACATGTCAATGTCAACCTGTCTCCCATTACAAATAGGGTAAATAACTCTTTTTCCACATCTCACCAGCCTCTCTCCCAATGCAAAAGGCAGAGGTCACCCAATGAAATTAATAAGCAGCAGGTTTAATACAAACAAAAGGAAGTACTTTTTCCACACAACACAATTCTCCTGTGAAACTCATTGTCACTAAATCTTATGATGGCCAAAAGTATAAATATGTTCAAAAAAGGATTAGAAAAGTTCATGGAGGAGACATCCATCAATGGCTCTTAGCGAAGATGGTGAGAGTGGCAACCCCAAACTTCTGACTGCCAGAAGTTAGGATGGGATGATGGGGTGGATCTCTCTAAAATGTCCCTGCTCTGTACGCTCCCCTTGAAATTCTGGTGCTGGCCACCATTAGAGACAGAATACTGGGCTAGATGGACCATTGGTCTCACCCACTATTGCAGTTTTTATGTTCTAGCCTGCTGCTGAAGAGAGGGAAGACAAGTGGCTTTCTTGTGGTAGTCTCTAATGTAGCCAGTGGAGAAACGTCTCTCTGTATGCATGTCTACACAGTCTTCAGAAGCAGCATAATAGTCCAAATTTCTCCTCTACTCCTGCAGCACTCAGTATTTGGCATCACAGAACACCCCATAAACCATGTACTTTCTTATGAAGTGCAGAATAGGGAGAAGGGCTACAGAATGAGGGGAGAGTACAGAAAGATAATGGGGAGAGGAGGAGCGAAAAATTAGAAGCCAGATTAAATAAAGTGGAAGTGAGGGACTGAAGTGAAGAGAAGGTAGAAAAAAAAAACGACAAAAAGGGGAAAAGGGAGAGATGTGCTGGAGTATTTGGCAGGTGGGTCACACCTAGACACTAATTAATCCCCAGTTGGGCTCCAATGAAAAGAGATTAGGAAACCCTGAGATTTGGAGCATTTTCACTTCTCGGTTGCTGGTTCTAGTCCCTTCAAGGTTGTAAATCGATCAAATTCATCACCTTCTGGTGGCCTACATGCAGTAAGTTTGTAGTCCTGAATTTTTTGTTATGTGAACTTCTAATTAAAAATTAGACAACTCCAGACTCCTTTGGAGGTAGCCTCAGAAGACTCCCAGCACTGGATGGTTGTGGAGACAGAAATATTTACCCTCTTCTAAAGGTGGTTCCTCCAGGTTGAAAAAAGTAATGTGTCATTACAAGCTTCATGCACATATAACATCCCTCCCTTTGCCCCAGGTTCAAGAGAAGGAAAAATTAAACTCAATTGTATTTAATATTTTCATGTATATACCAGAAACATCAACTTTGCTTATTATAAACTTGCTAAATTTAACACTGTTTTTACTTAAGTCATATGCCGCCCCTACCCACCTCACATTTTTGTGTCTCAGGATTATTACCTAAAACAAAGTTATTACTTGTGTCCAAAATGTGTGTGGTGCAAATAGCCAGCAAAACATGCAAATTGCCACATTACCCAAAAGCACAACACTCTAAGGCAGTGGTTTTCAACCTGTGGTCTGTAGAGCCCTTCTAAGTTGAAAATTTCCAAAGAGGTCTGCACCTCCATTCAAAATTTCTTAGGGGTTCACAAATGAAAAGACAGTTGAAAACTACTGCTTTAAGGCAATCTTAGATAGGCAGTGAGAGATCAAGCCTACACAAAAAAAAAACTCCGGGAAAACTAAAACAAAAGACTGTAAAAGATATATGAATGCACTGTGCTGCTTGCACAGCTTTACAGCTCTACAAATCATATCCCACAACGCTAGAGAATATCATTACAGAGTATTCATTACTGGATTATTAGCCCATTAAAGTGATCAACACATCATTCTTGAATAAGCAACATGATGAGTCGCTGCCCTGAACCAGTGACATGTAGCAGCACTGCAGCAATAAGTCACCAAGCAATATATATGATATATCAAAGTGCTAAGTGGCATCAACAATGGTCAATACAGCAATTTTGTTTTGCATGTTTAAAGCAATGAGAAGACTATATGAGAATGTTTTGAACATACCCTGTATTATTTATCTACAGGAAGGGAAAGCTATTTCATGAGCTCTAGTGTGTAGTTGCTCCCATGGGATACAGTGAAGTTGTCAGTGTTCTGTACATGCTGCATAATGAAATGACTGATACATTGGTTGGTTGCATGCTTTCTAATCTTTCTGTTTATTAATAAATGTTAGTGCTCATGAAAAGGTGCTAGACTGATGTCCTATATTTCCCCAAAAAACAGTACAGCAAACTTTTTTGTGTTAGTTTGCCACCAGGCTTCATCTCTATGCTAGAAGGACCCCACTTTTAGGAGTGAGTGTAATTCCTTCTCAGCACTCAAGTCAAGATTTCAGTCTCTCCTGAAAGTGTCAAGAAGAGGTGGTGTGATGTTGATTCTAGTCAACTATATTGAGACCACCACTGACCTACCATTGGATAGTAATACCTTACTGCTAGACAACGTTTGTTTCACCCACAAAGTTTGTTTCCTTATCTGAAGGGAAGTGATGGATTCTCCATCTCCTCAAATCAAGACTTGATGCATTTCTGGAAGCTATGCTTTAGCCAAACAAGGTATTGGGCTCAATACAGGGGAACTAAGTGAAATATAATAGCCTGTGATATACAGGCTGTCAGACTATTTTATCCAATGGTCCTTTCTGGCCTTAAACCCTATGTATGACCCTTGGATAAACTATCCAATATCCTTGATACTCAGAATTCTTTTGGAGTTCTTGTGAGGAATTTCACAAGACAATGCTTCTACACAGGATACACTCATTCACAAATACTTTCAACATCAACAACATATTGGGTCAATAGAGTACTTATAGAAAATGCCCTCCTGTTTGCAAGTGCTTCAAGACCATTGTCAATATTCTGGCATGACAGAATCAGAAATGTAGGACTGGAAGTGATAGGTCACCTCGTCCAGTCCCCTGCACTGAGGCAGGGCTAAACATTATCTAGAACATCTCTGACAGGTGTTTAACTTGGTCTTTAAAACCTCCAAAGTTGGAGATTCCACAGCCTCCCTACACCATTTGTTCCAATGCTTAACCACTTTTGCTGTTTGGAAGTTTTTTTCTTAATGTTTAACCTGAATCTCCCTTGCTTCAGTTTAAGCTCATCGCTTCTTGTCCTGTCCTCAGTGGATAAGGATAACAAATGTCACCTTCCTCTATACAACTATGTACATACATTAAGGCTGTTATGCTCCCCCTCAGTCTTCTCTTCTTCAAACTAGCCCCCTCCCCACTCCCCCCCCCCTTCAATCTTTCCTCATAGGTCACATTTACTTAGACCTTAATCATTTTTGTTGCTCTCCTCTGGACTCTCTAATTTCTTGACCACATCTTCCTCCAATGTGTGGTGCCCAGAACTGGACACTGTACTCCAGTTGAGGCATTGTCAGTGCTGAGTAGAGCAAAAGCATTACTTCTTTTGTCTTGCTTACAAGATAATGATGCATGCTAGTTAACAGTACATTTTCACTGACAGTTTATTTTCACAACTATTTTAAAACTATTGGGGGATGTAGCAGGGTGATTGCCCCGCTCCTGCCCTAATGGGGTTAAATCAGCCCAGGAGAGGGCTGTGAAGGAGAAGAGCAGGCTGATTGGGGAAGCAGCCACAGCTGTGGCCAGCTTAATCAGGGCCCAGCTGGCCCTTATAAGAGGGCAGTGGGCCATAAGCAAGAGTCTCTCTCTCTGCCTTTAGAGGGAGAAGGGCCTGGCTGCCTGGAAAGCTAAGGAGGGACCCGAGGTGGGGCAGCACCAGGGGAAGGCAAGAGGAGCTGGGGAGCTCCCACCTGGAAACCCGTGGGATGCAGGGCCTTGTGCGGGGCCTAAATAGGTTCTGGGGCTGCGAAGGGGCAGCCTGGGGCTAGATAAGGGCAGCAGGTCCAAACCTCCCTTGCCTCTGATGACTGGCTATTACAAACTGCAGTCTGCCCCAGGAAATGGGGACTTGATGATGACTGGCAGTAGCCCATAGGCTGAGGCAAGGTGAGGATAGAGGGTGGATGGGTTCCCCTGGGAGGGGAGACCCAGCGACTAAGGGGGTACTGCCAGGGGGCAGCACCCCAGTCAAAGGGGCACCAGGGTCCGGGAGGGACACGGGGCCAACGGCGAGTGGGACAGCAACCTGCAGAGGGTGCTCCAAACTGGAAAAAGAGCTAAATTTCCAAACAACCAGCAGGAGGCGCCACAGGGGTGAGTCCTGCACCGTTACAGGGGAATGTAAATGTTGGTTTTTAATTCATAACAATATTACCAGCATTGCTCATTCCTTTAAATTCATAGTCTGGTGCCTTTGCTGTTCATAGGAACAAAAAGGGATCCTATCCTGTAGGAAGGCTTGTATTCCTTTGTAGGTTTTGCTGTATTGGGAAGCAAACGTTCTGGTCGTTTCTTTATTGAGCTTCTCCCCAACAGGACTTCTTCCGAGAATTGTGAGGCAGAGAATTTACTTTGAATAATAATTGTCTATTGCCCCACTTTCAAGACATGGTTGACCCCTGCCTATAATGCCTGCTACTATGACTCCTGCTGCCATATTGTGGAATCTACAGATCCATCAGCTTTGAACACTGCTAGTTCTCTCACTGTGTATTTCTTTCTTGGGTTATCTTCATTTGTGTTCACTTAAAATTGGTCATAGTTCAGAGTTCACGCTTTTTAGATAATTTTCTCAGAAGACAGTGTGGCCCTAGCAGAGCAGGTGATTGCAAGTGAGGTTGTATGAGCTTTTGAGAAAGCTTCAAAGTCCCTTTTAAAGGTATGGCTTCTACTTTCCTGTCTGTAGGATGTTTTATGAACAGATCATCCTAAGGAGGTATAATGATTTTTTTGCCAGGGATGCCATTTCTGCATTGACCTTCAGAAGAATTAAGAGAATCCATGGGTTCTAGAATCCTGTACACTTTCAGGGTTTTCTAGTTTAACATTTTTATCAATTGCCAAGAAGAAACAGCCACTGATAAAGTTTTCAGAAGAGACAAAAATTAGGGGATTGGTAAAATAAAAGGACAGGTCACTTATATATCATGATCTGGACTGCTTGAGAAGCTGGTCACAAGCAAACAATATGTGTTTAATAGGATGAAATGTAAGTGTATATATCTGGGGAACAAAGAATGTAGGCCATACTTGTAGGCCTGCATGACCTAAGTAACTTGCCTTATTTCTTAGTGGGCATGACTGAGAAGGTGAATGGAAAGTTAGGTTGTCATAACAAGCAGTATGCTAGAGTCAGAATGGCTAGCTACCATCAGCATGAACATCCTGGTATTAGTAAACACACTTAAGTGTAAATAAGGTAGGAGGTCAAATTATGTTTGAACAGTGCAGAGACAGAGCATGCTGTATAGGGATTGGTTTCTGAAAAGTAATTAAACCAAATCATGAAGTGTATGATGCAATGTATTATAAGGGGAAAGTTTTGCTGTATGACTTTGGATCTGTGATGTACCCTGCATCCACCCAAGTTTGAGTCTGATCAACTCAGTGGAACTTTGTAGTTTGCAAAATAAAGGAACCTGAGTGATGAGATTGGAGTCAAACTGAGTTTTTGGGGAGCTGAGTGGAAGAGGTCTCAGAACCCCCAACCATACTTTCAGAATGGGTGACAATCCTGAGAATCTGAGTTTTTTTCATTTTGCTGAGTTTCCCGTTCCACCCTGACAACTTAGTCACAGAAAGAATGGAGGAGGGCTGTAAATTCTGGTTTGGATGGGAGATATTTGGACTCAGCTTTAGACTGCTTATCTAATTCTCTGGGTCTCAGGAAGACAGGAAAGAAAAAGGCAAAGGAGATATATATAGGATAGGATTTAATTTCCTTAATTTATTTTAGCTTTACACTGGGTTGATCACATTGGAGTTACTCCAGATTTACAGCAGCTTTAGAGTGACAGCAGAATCAGGCCCAGCAATGTTATTTTTAAAAGCTCTCCTGTTATCTTTGGGTTCTTGAGAAGGGTTAAAAGGTATATGTTCCAAAGTAGAGAGGATATCAATTTTATTTCTCCTAATGAGTTTGAATTAAACCAACCATAGAAGGAGAAACTAAAAACACAAGGATGAAAAGGATTAGGGTTAGGCAATTAGACACAGGCTTAATCTTAAGCACATGAGCAGTCAATGGGAATGGGTCCTTAAGGAAAGGCTCTGCTTAAGTGCTTTGCTTGATGAGACCAGAAGGCTCAGCACCTTGCAGGATTGAGCCCTGAAAGTCTAGTTTCTTCATGTGTATTGTCAGTGAACTCTGACTCTAGTTTATCTACTGTGATCAGAAAACATGTGGCTGCTGACAACAGCATACCAGCCAGAACTATAACAGATGGTGAGGGTTCACTAAAATTTTAGGTTTCTGCATATATTAGGCAGTAATACTCCACCTGGGACTCACTTTGCCTTTGTGCATCATAAAATACCCCATCAGGGTATAACAGGTAGCCTAGCTTTTCTGCTTTATAAGAAGCATCTCCCAAACCACTGAATATCTGGTCAAAACATTTCAATCTGGCTTTTGCTTAAATATTTTTAGTTCCCATAGGGGTGATTTAACATCCTCACCTTCACATTTTCAAGCTGAACTGAGGAAAGAATGCAATGGAGTCAATATATTATTTTTCCAAAATAGATTAGGATTAGAATCATGTTAAGAGAACTGTATTTAATGAACAAAATTTTGGTACTTGCTTTGGAAAATTAGTTTAACTTGATTTGTCGTAGTTCTGGGAAAGCTAGTTACTGAAGTGACTTATGGTTCTGAAGTATTAACTAGCTGATTCACTGTAGATTGATAATTTATATGGTAACTGATGAAATATTTCAAGTGTTACTAAAATATCTTCAGATCGTACCAGTTCCTATCATCTCTTTGGACTATTCGTCTAATATTCATACCACTAGATTCATAGATTCCTGGGTTAGATGAGATCATTGGCCTGGTCTACATTACACAGTTACGTTGACCTAATAATGTCTGTCTACACTAGAAGGTCCCTTCTGCTGATGTAACTATGTTGACTTAATGACTCCACCTCCGTGAGAGGCATAGCACTAAATTTGATAAAGTTAGGTCACCTAATGGCAGTGTAGACACTGTGTTACTTAGGTAGACACTGTGTTGCAACATAACTGGCCTCCAGGAGATGTCCCACATCAGATGCCCAACAGCAGAAACAGAAAACAGCCTCTCCCCTGTTAAAGGACTGGGAACTTTTGAATTTCCATTTCCTGTTTATTTGGCATGGAGAGTTTGTCTCCCCGGTGATCATGCCAGCTCCATGTTCCACATGTGCTTCTACCTGGAGGAGGTGAATCTTCTGGATCTGTGGGGAGAAAAGAGGCTCTGCAGGCACAGCTCCGAACCAGCCAAAGAAATGTAGACATCTACGAGCAGATTGCTCACAGCATGGGGGAGAAGGGCTACACCAGAGACACTCAGCAGTGCCATGTGAAAAATCAAGGAACTGTGGCAGACATACCAGAAGGCAAGCGAGGTGAATAGTTGCTCTGATTCAGCACCCCAGACAAGCCACTATTGTTAGCAGTGACCCCACCATGACCCTCCAAGAGCAACGTGGATTCCTCTGAGGAGTCGGAGTCCTAGGCCACCACAGGCAAAACTGAGGTGGTGGTCTTGGACGAGGGGGAGGAGAATGGGAAACAGGGGACCCATTGTCCCAGAGAGTCAGGAGCTGTTTGTGTATTGTCCCAGAGAGCCCAGAGCAGTCCAGCCAGTTACAGCACAACCGAGCGTCATGCCAGAGAAAGAAACTTGGAATATGCAATTTCAAGTAATATTTTGGGGTCACATGTTCTTATTGTTTTTGGGTTTTTTAATTAAAAAAATTGAGGTAGCTCTCTCCTGCCAACTGGTTGCACCATCTAGGCAGAGGGTACCCTATGAAAAAGACTGTTTGTGACAGGGATGTCCCAGGAATCCTCCATAGAGATATTCAGGAAACTTCCATGGAGGTACTCTGCAATCCATTGTAGAAGGTTCCTGGGGCGGGCTGCCTTATTTCTTCCACCAGAGTAGGACACTATCCCACACCACTCCAGTATTAATTCAGCTGGCATCATGGTGCACAGCAGCATAAGGACCCATTCTGTACCCAGACACTCACATCAGCTATTGGTCCCTTGCTGCCTCTGTTACTCTCAGGAGTGTGATATCAGCTAGGGAGACCTATGGGAGGTTGGCGATAGTTTTCATTTCAATTGCTTGAACTGCAAAACAGTAATGTCTGTGAGCTCCCCACTCCCCCTGCTTTGTGATTTTCCACCCCTTCCCCCATGCTGTACAAAACATGACCGCAGTTTGGGTGGCAAGGGTTAGCATTGACCTGCAAGCCTTGGGTGCCAGAGAGCAGCAGAGGCAATGAGGGGCGATAGGGGGTGGGACAAAATGTTGCACCGCCCACCCTGCTTTTGCAAAGGCTTGCAGTTTAGGAGGAGGTCCCCAAATGCTGGTCCCCAACCTCCAGACTATGTCCATGTTACAAAGGGGAGGTGGCATGGCACCCTGGCCACTTCTGGTTCTGCTGCGGGTTGCCCATCCAATGCTGCATATGGTCCTGTGCCCCTGCCTCCAGGCCATACTCACCGTGGCTGGAACAGCAAACCAGTTCAATGAATACCTTGTAGAAATAAAAATCTTCTGCTTTACACTTGTGTGGATTCAGGGGAGTGATTTTATATAGCATCTTCAGCTCTTCCTCCACATGGGCAGCTAGGCTCTCCTAGATAAGATGATCCACCAGTGCTTGCATCACCATAGAAAAATATCACTTTCTGATGATGTACTCTTTGGCAAGGTGGTCTGGTGCCAAGACTGGTTGGGCAATAGATGGCACCACACTGCAGCAAAACCATCCAGTATGTCCTGTACATTGCTCAGAGTCACAACTCTTCTCAGCAAAAGGCGATTAATAGCCTTGCATACTTGGATCACAGCAACCCCCACAGTGGATTTACCAATTCCAAATTTATTCCCCACTGACCAGTAGCAGTCTAGCATTGCAAATTTCCATACAGTGATCACCACTTGCTTCTCTGCTTTCAGAGCAGGTCTCATTTTATTGTCGCTGCACTTCAGGGCTGGGGCGAGCGCCACACTCAGTTCCTGACGAGTGGCTTTGTGCATACAAAATTCTGCAGCCACTGCTCATCATCCGATACCTGCATAACTATGTGATCCCACCAGTCAGTGCTTGTTTCTTGGGGCCAGAACCGGCACTCCACTGTGGCAGTCATGCAGCCTAGGAATTGTTTCGTTCCATGGCTTCCAGCAGTGCAAATTGAAGGACATTGCAATGTTCCGTGTGGCGGTTCCTCTTGTGGCTCTGAAAATACTGTAGGATAAGGCACGTGGGTGTTCACAATGCTCACCACAATAGTGCAGTTGAGTGGGCTCCATGCATCTCTGGAGATGGCATATGCATGGCTATACCAGTGTTTTGAACAAAGGTACAAAATACTATGGCTGCAGATGAAGTCAGGGACATAAAACCATGTTCCCAGTCACCCCGGTGAGAATGTTTTGGTCCCTTGAGGCATTGCAGTGCCTTCCCATACCCCTCTGGGGTGAGTTGTACTGTGAGATATCTACCCACAGTGCTCTGCTCTCTGCATCAATCAAGAGCTGCTAGTGCAATCATGATGCACCAACACAAGGAGTGTGAGTGCACATGTACAACTGACTTAATTACTGTGGTGGCTGGATGTCGACTTATATTTTAGTGTAGACATGCCCATCGTGATCATCTTATCTAACCTTCTGTACAGAATAGGCCATAGAACTTCCCCAAAACAATGCCCAGAGAAGATCTTTTAGAAGAGCACCCAATCTTGATTTAAAAAGTGTCAGTGAGAGAATCATCCATGACCCATAGTTAATTACTCAGTTAAAAATTTATGCTTTATTTCCAGTCTGAAAGGTTGCATGGTATTATATACAGAAGTAATTGAGTTTTCAAATAAAACCTAAACTGCTTAGTTACAACTCCAGGTACTGTATGTCCTGTAGCAACAGGAGATCATTATCCTGTGACAAATTCCATTATAAATTAAATTATCTTCAATATAGCAGCAGTAGGGGCCAAATTTCCACATGGAGAATGTGGTTGCATTGGGAATTTCTTCCCCATTAATTTGATTGATTGAATTGTTTACTTTTTGCCAAGCTTTAGGTAATACATTTCTAATGTAACATCAGATGAAAAATAGGTTCAACCACATATACTGCAATGCAAGATCTGTCAGGCTGAACGCTGAAACGGAAGCATTAGCTTAAATTTGCCTTTAATTTTGTTTAAATGGTTGTTCAGATTTTGTAACATAGAAAATAAAGTTACAGGCTGGTGCATTTTAGAAGAGCATTGGGCCAATTAAAAAAAATATTGGATACCAAGTTACACTTCATGTACACATTGCTTTCTGGCTCATGAATTACTGCACGGGAACACTGTTACAGTGTAAAGACCATTACTGCAGTGCTCAGCTCACCAAATTATCAACTCCAACAACAGTTACAGCTTTACACAATGAAAAAAACTAGTAAGTAGGAGGAAGCAAAGCAAAACTAAGGGATTTATTCTCTCCTGGAAGCCTGTTTATGACTACTACTAACTTCAGTGAGCATTGTGCCTACTCCATAAAGATCAGACTATTGCTACCAGCTGCTTGGATGTGCTAGCAAGGGGAGAGGATGGTGTGGGGAACCATTCTCCACAGTGCATTCACCTATGCAGTGAATGGTTTTAGGGCCTGGAGCAATGACCATTGAAATCAATTGAATGCAGTCAGCCCTTGGACTTCAATGGGTTTGGAACAGGGTCTTAATGTGATTTCCTGTGCAAAGGGGTGGGTGTGGCTGGGGGGAAAGAAAACCATCAAGATGGTACCAACAGCACTGCTGACTAATCCAGAATCAGTTGGCCTGGTGTGAGAGACAGAGATAGAGAGAGAGTGCACATGTGTGTGTCCTCATACCACATACAGAGGCACAAATGAGTTTAGCTGAATTTTATGGGAGTTAGCAAAGATGCAGTAAGAGCCACCTCTCACCTTGCCCGCTCCTCCCACCCGTGTTTATGCAGGCACGGTCCTTCCAGGCACCACCTATTTGGGTGTCTTGCCCTGCCCCCTCCTCAGGGTGGCTCGGGCTATACGTTTAGTACTACACCCTTAAGTGTATATACAAATCTATAGGGAGTTGGATAGATTACAGCTATGTACAAGGAGCAGTGATATGATTTCTGACAATATAAATTAGTAATGAAGTAAAAAAATAATTGATTTAGCAGTTGAAGGCCAGTGAGGATCATTAGATCATGTAGACTGAGCTTCTCCGTATCACAGGGCATTCAGTTTTACCCAGATATCGTTATAAATTCAGCCCTATGAGTTTAGGGAGACAAAAGCATTTCAGTCCTCATGAGACTAATCTCCTATGTACCACACACAGTTGCCAATTTTTCTTGGATGTATTCCTGGAGGTTTAATCATATGACAATCTTTAATTCCTGGAGACTCCAGGACAGTCCTGGGGGGTTGGCAACCCTAGTGCCACAGGAAGAGAACAGGAGAGACTGCGGTGCCATCAGTGGCCAGGGCCCTTGCAGTGGTGAGATATGCCCAGATGATCCTAGCAGGCAATCCACTCCCACCATACTGACCACCACAGAGAGCCCAAAACAAAAAAGTCAAGTTCCCTGCCAATATGTCCAGGGGAAGGGTCCTTCTCAACCCTAAATCTATCAATTAATTTGACCTGGATCATCTGAGCAACACATATCTACCAGGCATCTAAGGAAGAGGATTCTCTGTGCCACCTCAGAGCACTGGTCTACCTCATCTTGTGTCCCCTCTCCAGGTGTAGTTAGTATGTGATGCCTCAGACACAGGTGGAGAAAGAAACACAAAATACATGTAGCCAATTTTGTATCGGGGAAAAAACCTTCCTGACCCCTGCAAATGACCAGCTGAAGCCTTGAAGCATGATATTTGAGTATAGACAATTATTAATGCATAGCTGCAAGTACTCTGAGCATGCTGAGGGCAATTCAGGCAAACCGTTCCCCCTGTGATCCTTGAAGGAAGAGGATTAATGGGGGCAGAGGGATTGATCCACCATCACAGCTTCTAAGACCAGAAGGGATCATCATGCCCATCCAGACTACATCCTCCCCTCCACACACAAAGAATATAGACTCACTCCCAGAAACTGGATTAAACCATACATCTTTTAGACAGATACCTAATTGTTACTTAGACTCCAAGCAATAGTGAGTCCAGATCTTCCCCTGGTAAGCTGTTCCAGTGTTTAACTACCCTAATTTCAAAAGGTTGAATTTGTCTAACTTCAACTTTAATTATTGGACTGAGTTACCCACTGACAAGTTACCCACTAATAAAGTTACCCACTAATCAGAGATCTTTTCCATGTAGAAGTACCTATACACAGTGATCAAGTCACCTCTCCACCTTGTCTTCAATAATTTGAGCTCTCTAAGCCTCATACAATAAGCAGAACTGTCCCTAGGGTAGGGCAAATTGGGGTGGACACCCCTGTCCCTGTGCCTTGGGGGCCCCTGCAGCAGTCACCCCGAATTGCCGTACCTAGGGATGGCTCTGTGTTCATTTCGTGCGGCGGGGTGGGGTGTTAGGGTGTGGGGGAACCAGTGGAGGGCCTGGTGTCGGCAGCGGGGTTCAGGCCCACAGTCACCGGTGGGAAGTGGCAGCAGTGACCCCAGCCCACCCCGCTCCACCCCGCTGGCTCTCGGTGTCACTCAGGGGAGGGGGCAAAAGCCAGAAAGAGGTAAGGCAGGGGCGGAACAGGGGCGGGAAGAGGCAGGGTGGGGGATTAGAGGAAGATCTCTTCCCTACTTCTACTTGATATGCCCTTCTTATACATTCAAGCATTTCATTTGCCCTTTTGCCACAGCACTGAACCTAGAGTTCATGTTGAGGCAGTTATCTATGCGGATTCCTAATCGTTCTCTGTATTACAGCTTTCCATGTCATCTCCCACATTGTAGGTATAACCTGCACTTTTGTTAGCCAGATGTAGTATCTTGCATACTACAATAACATTTGGCTATATTACAATGTATTTTGTTGGACCGTGACCATTTAGCCAGGCAATCCAGATAATTAACAGTAGCCTGTCCTCTTCGTTATATACTATCCCACTAATCTGTACCATCTGCAAGTGTTACCAGCGAAGATTTTGTGTCATCAAGGTCCTTGATAAGAATACTAGATAGCATTGGCCCCAGAACCAATCCCTGATGGTCCCCCACTAAATATTGCCCCACCATTGATGTCTGCCCAGGAACAACTACATTTTGATACCCATCAGTGACAGAATTTTTCAATCCATCTAATGTATGCCCTGGCAATTCCATATAATGCAAACTTTTTAATCAAAGTGTCATGTAGTACTAAGTCAAGTGCTTTGGAGAAAACTAAGTATGCTATGGTGCCTTTATCAACCAAGCTGATAATCCTGTCCAAAAACAGGTTGGACCATGCCTACATTGTGTGCCAACTCTGAAACATCTCTGGTGCTGCGTTTATGCCTGTAAGCATCATTAGCAGTTGCAATCAAATGGTGTTGCAAGATTGTCAGTCTGCTGGACTCTTATCCAGGCTTATGTGCCAAAAACCCATTCTCCTCATCAGACCATAAAGATTGTGATTTTGGAAAGTTCTGTCAAGGTGCCATCATTTGTGGATAGTGGCATCTTTACAATGCCTGGGTAGGTGACTTTGAGTCTGTGCAGATCTGTAATTTGCCTGGTGGCTTCTTTACCACCACCATGCTGCTTACCTAGGCTGTACTGGCTTCTACAGGTGTTAGGATACCACTGCTCTGTAGACTTTCAAGCGCCTTGCATAATGGATAATCCAGTGCCACTGGAATTCACCTTCCTGGTAAGTACACACATTCCACTGTGGAGTCTAGTTCCAGTTGCAGTGTTCCTTCAAGGCACTCGTTGTCTTTGGAAACACACCCCTGTGCTTTGAAGATGGTCTCCATTGTCCTTGGGAGTCCCCCTTTTGCTTCTTGCACTGCAGCTACATCATTGTGATGATGCACCCTGATCGGATCCATGAGTTGTATGGCGATATCCTTCAAGAATGGTCTGTGGTGCTTACCACTCCCCACCATTAACTTCAGTTGGTGCTGCCTATTATTTTTCAGGTTAGTTACTAGGAGGTTAGTATGGGCTGGATTATGCTTTCCTTGTACATTGGAGTGCACCTTCTTTTTAATGTGTTAGAATATAGTTCACCCCCAAGGAATCACATTCCAGGAGGCCCCACTATCCAACTGAAATCACACAGTATGATTATTGGAGTTAGCCGACACCCTGAGCAGGGCATACATACCCAGGATTCGTGAGGGGGGAGGGAGAGGAAATGTGCAACATGTTAATGGATTCTTCCCTATTGTAAGTACAGTCTGAATGAATTCTCCCCCGACAGCTAGCTGGGAGGGGGAGAGACTTCAAGTGCAAACTATATTTACATGAACACATCTGCTGTGGCTGGTGTT
Source organism: Macrochelys suwanniensis (assembly GCA_033296515.1). NCBI lineage: Eukaryota > Metazoa > Chordata > Testudines > Chelydridae > Macrochelys > Macrochelys suwanniensis. The sequence goes on from CM065779.1 coordinate 85,631,727, forward strand.
AGGTTACAAATCACTTTAGCACTGAATGCAGGGGTAGTGAAATGCTGTTATCAATGTGTTGTCATTATCGTATGAATGAAGGGAACAAAACTGTGCTTAACCTGTCCAAAATGAGGGGGTCACCCCCAGCTGAAGGGACTCTGTTAAGCCAGGGGCTTGAATGCCAGGACCCTGTGAAAGTTAGAAGGGTGGGGACGAGTGTCCCAGCCAGGAGGTGTGAACTGTCCCTAGGGGGTTCCTGGACTGGTTTAACCTGTTCATCCCCTCTGTTCAAAGAAAGAGCTAAATAGGCTTTATGAGGATCCTCTTTTATTTTAAATGCTTAAATCAGAGCTGAAATCAATCACTTGTGTGTCTGCCCAGCCCGCTAAGCTCTAAAAATAACTAAGAACAGCCGGCCAGCGCAGCCAGCAGAACAAGCAGCCGGCCCGCGCAGGTGCTCAAAGGGCAGAGCAAGCAAGGTGCCTTCTTCCCCGGGTGAGAGGTGAACTCACACAGATGCACCTCTGAACCCTGAGTCCTCAGTGATCAAGGACAACCACTATGAGTGGGGTATGGTATGGTAAGCAGAGAGGGATACAGAAAAGGAACTTTTGGTTGTAGAACTTAAGAACATGAGGCAGAAGGCACTGCCCCCACATACTCTGGGGTGGGTGTCCCACTCAGTTTTATGTTTATGAATCCTGCTTGTGGCATTTTCCCTAATTAATGTCAGGTGACCTCCCTCTTTTCATGAAAGCTTCTTTTCTATACTCAGACTCTGTGCTTGCGTATGGTGAAGTATTGCCTCTCAGAGGCACTCAGGGGTGGGGTGTAATTTTCCCAAGTTACAGGGTGGGGGCTTGAGCCTTTTCTGTGTTGTATCAATAGGAAGGAACCCCTAGAGATTGAACCCAGCCTGGTTGCTGCTGGCTGCACCTGGCAGAGGTGTTGCACTATTAACACTATTGCATGTATCAAGGTTGGTGTTGTCTCTTGTTCCTTTCTTGTCCCGACAGCCTGAACCTGGACTCAAGAAGAGTGTCATATTGGTATCACCACTGCCTCATGTGTCTATTCCCCCTTCTGAACAAACCAAATTGTTTGTGGGACCTTCCCCTGCTCTTGCACATGCCGCTAAAATGGTTCAGCGTATAGTTTATTAGTGACCAATACTGACACAAGTGTAGCCCTCTCGGTCTTTATTCAGGGAAAATTAACACAATTCATCTTTCCTCAATTTTATATTCGTTCCTTTAATTGTTGAGATTGTCAGTGTTCGGACCATCTCTAATGAGAAGTCTGAACTATTTTCTTAAGGTGATTCTTTTTTTTTTTTAATGGCATTTTTCAAACATTTAGACAAAAGGTAGATTAACAGACTCCCATGGAAAAAAAGTATTTCAAAACAAAAAAGTCATTTTAGGAAGTGTTGATATTTGGTTTTGGAATTTCCTTTCAGAGGTGTCATTTTCAGATTTTTATTGTTTCATGACATTTCAGTAGTAGTGCACAACAGCAATACTACAGAAATGCCATAAATATAATAGTTGAAATATTCTAATTTATTTTTATTATTAAGGGGAGTTGCTACTGATTGAAATCTCATCTCCTGTTTGTGTTGTGATTAAATTGTGAAACTGGCATAGTATTTGCTACTGCTGATATACCATGAAATATAAAATAGAATTAATCAGATGTACCAAAGCATTAAATTTTTGGTTTCAATTTAAAATAAAATGTCAAAATATAGATGTTTCTCATGAACTGACAATTCCAAGTTGAGACCAGCTCTGCTAGGCTGTTTCTTTTTTGCTTCTCACAGACTTTGCTGAGTCATAAGTTCTAATGCCTGGCCTGAGCTCCCACCCCTTTGTTAGCATCACTGACACAACAACACCTCAATCAGAATTTTCAAAGAATCCTGCGAACACACAAAAACCTAGGAACAGTCATCTTCCAGTGCTCGCCTTTCTGATCTCACAATTTCTTGCTGCATCTTTAATACAATTTAGACCTCTCCTGCTGGAACCTTCTCTTTTCTGGTAATTCTATGCTCTACCATGGGCTGACAGATCTGACAAAATGAGAGAAAGCTGAAACTAGCAGGGGAAACACATAAAAGTGATAGGAGAATTGAGAGAGACAGGCTGTTATAAGCAGATATGCACTTATTAGGATTATAGATAGTTAATGAGCAGGGAAGAAATGTAGGGAACATAATGAAGTTAGAGTTATGAAACTGGCTTGTTAGTACTGAATGACGGAAATGGTTACATTCCCCCAAATGTCCTATCAGGCTCTTTCCAGCAGTCTAAGTGATAGGTTAAGTTGAGTAGGACACAGGACACTGCCACAGGTTATAAAAAATTATCTATATTTTTTTCATATTATGCCCTACACCAATTAAGGTCTGCTTTGCAGAAAAAGTCATTTTTTCAATGAAAACTTTCAGCCATTTTATTGATAAATCTGTAGTTGTATCATTATGTCCTTGGAACAGATATAAAACTGGGGTTGGGCAGTTTGTATTGCTATTAAAAGCTGACATTCATTAACATCAGTGGCTCAAAGTGGACAAGGCCAAGGGAATTAAAATATGATAAACAAATAGCTGAAGCTATTTCGTGTAGATCTGAATGAAATATTGACACATTCAACAGTCATTTGTAGGACCTGCTGATGGCTCTCATTTTCTAAAATGTATGTGTTTTGTAACTTTTTAAACTTTTGCATACATAGACAAATGAACAGCCTTAGGTGTACTGTAAGTTTACACAGGTCCCATTGTATCAGATAACAATAGCCAGAGCACAATAATGCTCAAACCATAACCCCACATCTTAGTTACACTCTCCGACATGCCTGTTATGTTGAGGGTATAGCCCAGTGGGCCATCTTACCTGTATTATATTCATTGCTTTGTTATTCTGCTTTATTATATTTAGTAGTAATGCAAGGAACCTACAGGCTTTTATCCTGCAAGATTTGGCTTTAGTAGATAGTGTGAGGCTTGAGGCCTATAACCTTTGGTATAAATAAACTTAAGTAACTCATAAGTTATAGGGAACTGAAAGTAGCATGCAATAGGGGGAATTTTGTCCAGAATACAGACATCAACCACCCACAGAACATCGCTGACACCAGCATCCGGAAGGTTCCAGACAGAACCTCCAATCACAAAGGTACCATGACAGCAAATTGGAGTGTATGCTAATACGGTAACATCATACATATAAAAACAAAACAAGAAAAATACCTGTGGCACCTTAGAGACTAACAAATTTATTTCAGCATAAGCTTTCATGGGTTCTTAACCCATGAAAGCTTATGCTGAAATAAATTTGTTAGTCTCTAGGTGCCACAGGTATTTTTCTTGTTTTGTTTTTGCTGACACAGACTAACACGGCTACTACACTGAAATCTATCATCATACATATACTAACCTATAAAAAGGATGCCTTAAGGGGAGGAAATACAAATAAGGACCTCTATTGAATATGCATTGGTCACGGCAGCATCAGCGTAACCTACTATAAAAGTAACATCCCAGGGGCAGTTGATAAGCTGGAGAGATGTAGACCTTCGGCGAAGGGCCAGAATGATGGCCACCGGGGAAGAGGAGGACAATGACGGTGATGAGAAAGATAACGGTTAACATTCCAGGTTGTAAGTATGGCCATCCAAATGTACTTTCTGTATCATCTCTATTTGCCCTGTTGAGTTTAAGTGAGTGTATAACTTTGCTAAATTATTCACACACACACACACACACACACACACACACACACACACACACACAACCCCGCTGCTCTTCCACATCCCCCGACAGCAGGATGCATTCTGATCCCAATGTTTTGCAGAGAACCAATCCCTGGTCAAAGCACTCAGCTCACCAACAGCCTGACCAGCAGGCTCCTTCCTTCCCCCTCTGCCTCTGGCTGAACCAGCACCCCGGGAAAACCCAATACTCTCTGTCCTGGGGCACTGGCCAGGAGGAGCCGAGCCTTGTGTGTGCCAAAGCCCTGCACAGCGCTGACAAAAGGAATACTCTCCGCCTCTCAGCTAAGCTCTGTAGTGGTGGGGGGGAAGCAATTTCCACCCCAACCTGCAGGCTCCACAGCAGTCCCCTGGGCGGGGACTTAGCTTAGCATCCTCTTCCCCACCACCCCAGGTCCCGTCGCCAAGAAGTGCAGGGCTTCTCCATCCCCTAAGCACCCTCCCTTGCTGAGCCACTTCTCTGGCAGGGTTAGCTGAAGCCCATGCAGTCAGATTCCCTGGGCCTTGATGCACATTGTATCCTTAGGGCTTAGCCCATTCCTGCCCATGCTGTAGCCAGGGGACAGGAGGCAACTGGATTATGTCAGTGACCAGCAGCAGCCTGGAGGTGTTAGCTGCCTTTTGACACTGTGCGGGCAGGAAGGGACAAGCTACTTCCAGCCACAGGAGAGTGGGGGTGGGATGAACTCTGCAAAGACATGGGCCAGGTCATCCCTTCCCCCTCCCCTGCAGCTAGAAGCAGCTCTCAACCCTTCCCTCCTGCACAGTGCCGAAAGGCTGCTGCTGGCCACATTATGGTATGAACCCTGGCAGAAATGTGGGGAGGAGGGTCATGTGACCTTACGTGCCCCCCGCCCCCATACGTGTTTCCTCAGGAAGCTGCGGCATCAGGTACTAGGAGAGGCGGGTCCGTCCTGGGGCCCAACCGGGCAGAGAGCGCCGGGCAGGGAGGATCGGGTCGATTGATCACCCCACATGTGAGAGAGAGGTGTATGGGAGAGTGTGTGTGTGTGTGCGTGCGTGTCCTTGCCCTGTGTGAACACTATAGCCTTAAGGATAAGAAGGTAAATAAAAAGAATCCAACTACATAGTATTTCTTTTTAACAGGGGACCAGTCAACTTGATGTTAATTCAAATAGTTATACTGCATAGTTCTGATTGATGGCCATTGAACTCACTTGAATACAAGTAATTTTACCAAATGTCCTGTATTGAGCATAGGGAAATATGGTCACCCTACATGTACATATAAACTAGTCAGATAGAAGAGAAGATCAGAAAAACGATTTTGACACTTGAAGTGATGTGCTCCAGAACTAGCTATTCCAAGGAGCAATAAGAGGAGAGGCTATTCTTGACTTATTTTCATATAATAGAAACTAATTCAAGAAGTGATAGCAGCCAAGGCACTAGAGAGCACAATATACTAGGTTCAACATGCAAAGAGCAAGTAGAGTGCCAAAAAGTGACAAAAAATTGGAAAAGGAGATTCAATAAAGTGAAGAGGTTAGTCAAAAAGGCTCTGAAGGTAGAAGCAAGAGAAGTGAAATCCCTAGATATGGCTTGGATACTACGAAGACAAACAGTGGAGTCTCAAAAGATGTCACTGATAAGAAAGGGAACCAGGAAGACTAAATGGTAAGGTTTATCTATTTAAGCTAAACAGAAATCCTTCAGAATTTGGAACTCTAACCCTAGTGAAGCCATTAAACAGGAGCATAAATTACAACTGGCAGCAAATAATAGGGAAATTAGAAGGGTTAAAATAGAGTTGGAAGCGCAAATCGCTAAAGGTAAGTAATCCCATGGTTTTACAAATATAAAAGAAACAGGAAGCCTGAGAAAGAATCAGTGCACCCACTGGAACACCAAGAATTAAAGGCAGCACTTAAGGATGATAGAACATTGCTGAGGAGCTCAATGATTTATTTGCCTCAATCTTCACTACTGAGGAGGGTGAGGAGAATCCTCTCTCAGGCCTGCTCTTTCCTGGTCTAGAGAAGGTACTATATTAACTTGAAATTGATATGAGATGTTCTTTAGGATAAATGTGAAGCAAAGGTGTATATTGTGGGACAAAGACCTCAAGGTGAACAGAGACAGAGTCTTGGACTCCTGGATGGAAGTTCCACCTACTTGAAACTTTGGATGGGGGGTTGAATTTGAAGGATCGATTGGCAGCTGAGGGAGTTGGATCTAGACTGCTCAGGAAGGGAAGCATCAACAGACTCTTGTTAGATTAGATTTTTCCTAGCCCAGTAAGTAGGAGTGTTACTGAGTGCTATTATGTTTAATCTGGTTATATAAGAGTTTATTGGTTTTTCAAACCACAAATAAGAGTCAGTGGATTTAGAAATTTGCAAGCCCCTCAAAAACAGAATTTGGAAGAACAGTCAGATATTTAAAGGCAAGAGAGGAAACAGAGTAAGAAGGTTGTTCTAGTAACCCAGAGAGACTAGTATTGAACAAAGCATGTGCCCAGGAAGGGACAGGTTGTGACACCTGTGAACAAAGATGAAGTATTCAGAGACTGAAGGAGGAGGCAGGAGCAAATCGATCACTTAAGTAGGACCAAAGCACCAGGACCAGATGTCATAAATTCAAGGGTTCTGAAGAAGTACAAGTAAGAAATAGCTCAGCTACTAACAACAATTTTGATTTGCATTAAAACACAAACTACTACTCTAGAGCATTGGAATGTACAAGTGGGGTCACCCATCTAGAGATTATCCAGTGATTTTGGCTCTTAAACCCCACATCTATGCTTGGCTTGATTGGTTGAATCAATAAAGAACACCTCAGGATCATGATCTAATTGGGTCTAACCAGAATGGACTCAAAGAAAAATGGCAACTCACTAATCTCTTAGAAGTCTTTGAACAGGTTAATAAATAGTGGATAAAGCTGAACTAATTGACATAATTTATTTAGACTTCCAAAAGTTCTTTGACAAGGTCCCTCAAAAGAGGCAACTAAGGGCTTGTCTACCCATCCACATAGTGTGGACTACAGGGCTGTGAGTTGCAGCGTAACTGCCCTATGTAGACCTACTAGTGCAAACTGAAAGGTATCTGGTTTGCTTTAACATTAGTCCTACAGGACACCTAAGTACCTCTTAGTTTGTGCTAACAGGGTCTACATGAGGTAGTTACACTGCAACACTTGAATTCACACTGTAACCTCCTTTCCCTCACCATAGTCTGTATTGCAGGGCTAGGTACCAAGCCCAAAGAAGGTGAATAGTCATGGGATATGAATAGGGTTGCCAACTCTCCAGGACTGGTCTGGAGTTTCCAAGAATTAAAAATTAATCTTTAATGAAGATTATGTCATGTGATAATCTCCAGGAATACATCCAACCAAAATTGGCAATCCTAGGTATGAGGCAAAGTGCTATATCGGATCAGTATGGTAATTCCTATGTAATCTACTTGAATACATAGACACACAGTACAGCACAAAGTGAATTATAAAACCAAAAATAAGTGTAGGAGTTTAAAAATGCAATCTGAAGTTCAATCATTTTATTTAGCTAGGAAAACATCTGAAGGATGCCTGATCAAGTTTCCCAAAGGAACAAACAAGCAACTAAAAAATAAATAAATCACGTGAATAAAAAACATCAGTGGCTCTTTCCCATCAGAAGTACTCTTTAAATAAATGAGTTTTCTTTACATTTTGTGATTTTGCCTTTTCTTTGAGTGCCGATTGTTCCTTTGGGAGGATGCGTTTCATACTATGTAATATATTTTATATTGTAGCACGGGTATACAAAGTATAAATCTAAGCCAGTTTTACCAGATGTCAGAAATGAAGCAGCATGTAAGAGTTCCCATCCCTGCAGAAGCCATACAAACATTTGATTTTGCCACAGTTACAAAAGCTTTTGTTCTTTCTACACTTTCTTTAAAAAAGTTAAAGATAATCCTAAATCATTTGTAAAAACTAAGAAACCCTAACAATTGTTGGTTCTAGAAGTAACTATATGTGATCCACTAAATAAGGGCCACAATATAATTGAATTCATTATTCTTGTGGGAGAAATTGTATTTCCAAAAAAAAATAATAATAATTAACACTGTCTCTAAATGGTAGAAAGAGGTGATTTTTAAGATGAGGCAGATAGTCAAAATGATCCTAGAGTCAAAATAGAGTAAGGGAATAGCAATCTTTAGATTCTACATGGAGGTTACTTAAGATATGAATTTTGTGATATGTTTAAGAAAAAGATCATACTTCATATTAAGATTCCATTTATAAATAGGTTATAAGGATTCAAACGTGATTAACTGTTTTAAACAATCATAATATATGGATTGTGATAGTTAACATCTCTACTTGCTGGATTCTATGACTTATTATAAACATCTAAACACATACTGTAACATGCTCAACATTTGTTCACCTCTACACATTTATAAATGAAATTTAATATTAATGTGTGACCCCAAAAAGGAAGCAGAAATATCCACAGTTCCATTAGATAAAAATCTAGTTTTGTTTTATTTGGAAATCTATGTAGGACTATAAACCTTTGTGCTTCATGGCATAAAGCCAACTGAGTGTTTTGGAGAAACTCCCCTCCCCCCATGGGCAGATTGTTCCACTCTATCTCCACCCACTCCTACAGTATAGGCTGGGGTCTGCACAGGTCCGGATTAATAGTGCTATAGAGGCAGCTGAGCCCCCCACTTCACATGCATATCTAGAGATATATACTCTGGTCCGTCACTGTTAAATATTTATATAGTGCCGTACACTGCATGGTGTGTTACAGAGCTCTCTTCCCGCCCAAAGCTTGCAATCTACTTCAGATAAAATTAGAAGTAAACATAATAGACATGAGGAAGGAAGGGGCAAAGGCTAAAACCAAAAGTTAACAGGAGCACAAATAAGAATGAAGTCCCTTTGGAGTAGGGAAGAGTGGGGTAAATGTCATGAAGGCCTCATGTTAGCTACTATAGCATAATGTTTACAACCTGTCAAACGAGAGTAATATATTATCTGCACATGTCCCATCCTGCCAATGTTGTTGTTCTGAAATGACATCATAGCTCTAGCCATCTGGCATTTCTGATGTTATTTCCACAAATATTACCTTTCAGATGTCACTGATATTGGTTCCTAAAAATCTAAAACCAAACCACTCAACAACAAAATAATCTAAGATAGCTAGGGCAAAAATTAAAAATATACAGATACTTACGGTAGGCAATAGTGTGTGAATAGTTAAGTGACAGTCTTCTCCGTAGGCCTCTGGGATATCAAAATGCTTATTTTTTAAAATAATTATGCCTAAGAAATGTGGGTTTTCTTATGCTATACACCAGGGGTCTCAAACACGCAGCCCACTGGCCGCATGCGGCCACGGAGCTCTTCCCTGCGGCCCGCCGGGCTCCCCGCGCCCCCCTTTTTAATTTTTTTTTAAAACCTCCAGGCAGTTCCCGCCGCCAGACAGTTGTTCTGGTGGCAGGAACTGCCTGGGGGTATAAAAAAAATAAAAATAAAAATGGGAAGGGGGGGCGGTGCGGGGAGCCCGGTGGGCCGCAGGGAAGAGCTCCATGGGCCTCATGGGAAGAGCTTTGCAGTTTCTGGGAGGGAGGGGGGAGGAGCGGGAAGCTGTGCGCACAGGGGAGGAGGTGGAGAAGGGGCGGGGCCGGGGGCAGCGAGGGGGTGGGGTAAGTGATGCGGCCCTCGGGCCAATGCACTAGTCTTCATGCGGCTCTCGTGGTAATTTGAGTTTGAGACCCCTGCTATACACAGATACGTTGCTGTAAGTAGTAACTTGTATTTTGAGTTCCATCATGCCCTTGCTTAAAAAATACACACACACAATGGCAAACCAACATAGGCTAACATGGGAGGAGGATTGGGTTAATTATCTATTTCTCCCTGCAACGTATTGATAGGAGTTTGCTATTTATAAAAAAAATAAATAGCAATCTGTTTTCCTTATCAACTTGACCTATAGTTTGTAAAGTATTTTGGGATGGAAAGAGCTAACAGTATATAAATAACTGAATCTGTTAGTTAATACTTAATCTATATAAGACCTAAGTGGAAATGCTTTTGGGAGAAATCTAAGATAGAATTTTTACTAGGGAGACTAAAACTTTCTTTCCACAATGGTTTATGAATTATGAGCCTGGCATCTAAGTAAGTAAGTGAGAATTTGTTTATGTTTATTACATCAGGAGGACATGAATGTAAGAATGCCAATGGCTTGTTCCTTTCATTCTGTTGATTACTTCAGAAAGGGATAGCAAGAGGAAAAAAGTAATCGTATTTCACTTGCGCTTATGCTGTCAAAGTGTCTTTGCTTTTTAGTAGATATCACATTCTCAAGGAAGTGACTGATAACTGGGAAACAGAAGTTACTATCTTTAAACATTATTCTATTACTATTAGAATTTGTAGTGTGAGTCTTTTGCATCCCACAATAGTCTCTCATTACACTCTGTGAAGAAAATGTTGGGTAGTTTTGAAAAGTCAGAGTTTAAGGCCAGAAGGGACCACCAGATTATCTAGTCTGACCTCCTGCATATCACAGGACCCCAAAACCACCCAGTACCTGCACGCTAAACCCTATAACCAGAATATTACAGGTGATAGGACACTAAATTGCTACATGCCACAGGCAGAGAATAAGCGTGACTGACATGCACCAATGTCTCAAGGATCCTGCGATGACAGGGGAATGATTAAAGTGACCTGCACCCACATCCTGCAGTGGAAAGCAAACTCCCCTTCTCCCCCACACTCTATCAGTCTCACCTGGGATAAAATTCCTTCCCTACCCACATATGGCAAATCAGATCCTGAGCAAGAGCCAGCCAGCCAAGCACCTATGAGAGAGAGAGAATGCTTGGTGCCACCTCAGAGCCCTGGCTCGAGATGGGACATTGGGCAATCTGGAGCTTCAGAAGGAGAAAAGAAAAAAAAAGTGAAAAAACCCTCATCTCATCCTCCCTGACTACATTAACCTTGTTATCTCAAACCTGATTCTTACCTGCATATTTATACCTGCCTCTGGACATTTCCACCACATGCATCTGACGAAGTGGGTCTTCGCCCACGAAAGCTTATGCTCCAATATATCTGTTGGTCTATAAGGTGCTACAAGACTCTTTGTCACCCTCTTTCCAAATGCTTTTGTTGCTCTGTGCATACTTCTAACCCTTCCTGTAACAGTTGCCAGTGGAGAACGCAGCTTCTCCAAGCTGAAGTTAATAAAAATACATTTATGCTCCACAATGACACAGGAGAGGCTGGTCGGCCTTGCAACCATCTCAATAGAGCATGAGCTGGCCCAGACTATGGACCTTCAGGAAGCAGTTCAAATCTTTGCAACCAAGAAGGCACGGAAAGCACCATTTTGATTATTCAAACAGATAAAAATGCCAGTGTTTACTATGCAGACAAGACAAGTTACATTTGCTGTTCAGGCATTTGAAAGTTAAGTGTTACTTAAAATTTTTGAACAAGGCATTTTAAGCTGTTAGTTCTCCTTTATTGGGGTAGGTAGCAGAGCAGTACCATGAGAGGAGTAAAACAGGAAGAAGGCAGAATTGAGACCTTTCAAAGTTTTGGCCCAAGCGAGGGGGCATGGGGGCGTCATTGGAGCTCCCCGCCTCAGATGTCAAAATGTTGTGGGACGGCCCTGACTATAGCACAACAAATATTTCTGTGAATATATCAGCATGTATAGAGCACAAGTTTATAAACACAGGTAATCTACCGCTCTCCTGCTTGGTATTGAATTTGTTTAGGAATGGTGTTTTGAGGTTTGTCAGTAAGGCATACAAAAATGTGACTCACAGCACTAATTAAGCACATGGCTGACCCATGTAACACTGCTCTACAGCCAAAATGCTTCTGAAATAAATGTAGTCAAACTTTACTAATTCTGGGTCACTGAGAACGAAAATGATGCTTAAAATTGTTGATTGGCTCTAGTTTTCAAGACATGCTATTGGGTCAGTATATACGACCCTTGACTTGGGAATGGCGGAGGATAAGTGAGTTATAAAGGGAAGGGATCTCAATTTAAACCAGAAATGACTAAAATACATCTTTGACTGGATCTATGAATAAATCTATGACTGGGTTTGGACAGTACTTGCTTTTTAGGCAAAACAATGAATGATGCAATCTGAAGCTGGTATTGCGTCATACATGATATGAATTGCATCACGTTATTCCTAGAAGTCATGGATGATGCAATCATAGCGAAGCTTACATCACTCTGCTGAACAAATTGCCCTATATCAGCTCTAGAAATCATACAGTGTCGTGCTCTCTTATTTGTCAGTGTTTGATTTTGCAAAGGGACACATTTCTGTTTAGCCAAAGTGAGCAGAGATGCCTCGTACTTGTGTGAACAGTGCAGATAACTTCTGCTATGTTTGTGGTGAAGTGACTTTTGCATCCCAAAAGCGCAGTATAACCACTATGGTTAAGAAAGCCTATCACCTTTATTTTGGCTGCAAAATTGGAGGTTAGGACAAGAAGTGGGCCCCACACATATGCTGCAACACTTGTGCAACAAATCTTGGCCAGTGGTTGAACAGGAAAAGGAAATCTATGCCTTTTGCAGTGCCAATGATTTGGAGAGAGCCAACAGATCATACCAGCAATTGTTACTTCTGCATGGTGCCTCCAGTTGGGAAAGGTGTGTGAAAGAAGAAAAAGTGGACTGTGCATTATCCAAACATTCCATCAGCTATACGCCCAGTACCCCACGGAGAAGGACTGCCGGTTCCTGATGCACCAGAATCATTCTCACTTGAGTCAGACGAGGAAGAGGATGAAACTTCTGGTCCTGAACCATCAATGTCACAGGACCCGCATTTTCTCCCATCCTCCTCCTCTGAACCACACCTCATAACACAAGGTGAACTGAATGACCTTGTCAGGGATTTGGAACTACCCAAGAGTAAGGCAGAGCTTTTGGGCTCCAGACTACAGCAGTGGAATCTCCTGGCAGGTGATGTTAGGGTTTCCATATTCCGTGACCGTCAAAAGGATCTTGTCCCATTCTTCTTCATGGAAGGTGATCTTGTAGCCTGCAACAACATCGATGGTGTGATGGCAGCCCTCAACATCGTTCACGATCCAGATGAGTGGAGACTGTTCATTGATTCATCAAAGACGAGTCTTAAAGCTGTTTTACTGCATAATGGCAATGTTTTGCCATCAATTCCAGTTGGTCATGCAGTCCATAGGAAGGAAACCTATGACAACATGAAACAACTTTTGAGGTGCATAAACTATGACCAACATCAGTGGCAGCTTTGTGGCGATTTGAAGGTTGTTGCTCTCTTGCTTGGTCTGCAGACTGGATACACAAAGTACTGCTGTTTTCTTTGCGAATGGGATAGTCGTGCAAGAGATTCCCACTACATCAAGAAAGATTGGCCACTCCGACAGTCATTGGAGCCTGGGAGGAACAGTGTTCAGCATCCACCACTTGTTGAATCAAGGAAGATTTTGTTACCACCCTTACACATCAAGCTGGGTCTGATGAAGAACTTTGTCAAGGCCATTGACAAAACACAAGCAGCTTTCAAGTACCTCCATGGAAAATTTCCAAGGTTAAGTGAAGCTAAGATAAAGGAAGGTGTCTTTGTTGGTCCTGAGATTCATGAACTTCTTCGAGATGATGCATTTGACCATGCACTGCGTGGCAAGGAAAAAAAGGCATGGAAAGCCTTCCAGTTAGTGGCAATCAATTTTCTCGGAAACAACAAGGCAGACAACTACAGGTTGTTGGTGGAAAACCTCCTCAAGGCATACAAAAGCCTTGGTTGCAACATGTCACTAAAGATACATTTTTTGCACTCTCATCTAGATTTTTTTCCACCGAACTGCGGAGCAGTGAGCAACGAGCACGGCGAGCGATTTCACCAGGACATTGCAAGAATGGAGAAACGCTATCAGGGCAAATGGAGCCCATCAATGCTTGCAGACTATTGCTGGACAGTGACGAGAGATGCTCCATTTAATGAATACAAGAGACAAGCCAAGAAGCGCCGAGTAGACACTGAATAGGACTAAACTATGGACATAATAGTTTTTTGCCTTTTGTTTCATAATACATTTTATTTATATAACCCCTTTGCTGATTTTTAAAGTGTTACATAAACAGGGCAGGTGAAATAGTATCATGTAAAGCAACCATAAACACATGAAAAGACCTAGGTTTACAATTTATGATTAAAACTCTACTATCTACACAATATACATAGACATAAAATGTAAAAACTTAAATATCTTAGAAACAGTAGCCAATCAGTTGTTTTAATTGTCATATTTGAATTCAGCACATCAAAATACATACTAAATAGCACATTTTATCTCTGAAGCAGACGACTTCTCAAAAATTGTAGACCAGTGTAATCAAGTATCATTTTTACCATCATCCTCCACATTCTGTTTTTGTTGTTGATACCCACTTGTTGAATCTCTCTTAACGAATTCGTAACCCCTTTGAGCTGGGGGCAGAGGCCATCTCTTAGTGGCCTACCTCAGAGGGGCACTAATTCTGTCTGATGCCCCTAGGTGTGACCAAAATACAAAATAGTAACAAAAAGGGGATAAATACTGGGGAACAAGTTTACGTTTCTGCCCATTGAACAGTTCATCATGTTCTCACCATAACAGCCTCTAGATTATGAAATGAGAAACAGATCACCCCAAACAGAAACAAACATGTGGCTAAAGAGTTACTTCTAATTATCATTGACCTTTCATATTTTCTTTCTGGCCTGTAGCTATTGTCCTCTGGGAAACTGGATAAAGATTTGATTTCCATTTGATATTGCACTGATTTACATAAAGCAAGCTGCTCTTCTGGACTCTTTTAACCAATAAGCTATTTTCTATGAACGTAAAAGGTATGAACAATCTTTTTAAGCAAAAAAGAGCCATGAATTCTTTAAAGAGGAGTAAGATTTGTTCTTTTTCAGGAAACCCCTGAACTAAACCATGAAAAACTTAAGGTGGGGGGTTGTAAGTGAAAAAGTTTCTATTCAGAATACAAAAATAAGAGTCAGAGTGTGGCTATAATAAAACATGCTAAAGAGCCCTTTATATTCATGTTCTCAGATAACACTGGTCTACAATTTTTGAGAAGTCGTCTGCTTCAGAGATAAAATGTGCTATTTAGTATGTATTTTGATGTGCTGAATTCAAATATGACAATTAAAACAACTGATTGGCTACTGTTTCTAAGATATTTAAGTTTTTACATTTTATACATTTTATACACTTCACCTCAATGACCTTGCCTTTTCTTCCCATTTAGCTGATCCCCTCCTAACTAGCCCCCCCCTCCAAAAAAGTAATGTAATTGACAGAAGTGTTTACAGACATGGTTAGCTGTCACTATGGATTATCACAAGGAATCAATACCTGAACCCCCTCCCCACTCTTAACACTACTACATCTGTGCAGAGGGAGTCAACATTTATCTAAAGAGCTTGTCTACACGGAGACTCGGCCTGTCCACAGCCTGCTGCAGGTTCTTACCATGGAGTTGCAGAACTCTTAATTTAATTATGTAGTAAGGAAAGTTACCAACTGACACTTTTCATGGAATTCTTGCTTTTTTCTACATATCTGTAAGTTTTAACAGAGTATCAAAGGGATTAGATGTAGAACTAAGTCACTTAAAGTACCTGATGAGGAGCAGTAGAGACTAGTTAAGTTTATATTTAGGGCTCAATGGCTCAAAATAAGGTAAATGATTTTTCTTAGATTATAAATTAAGTATTAGTTACAAGAGTCTTGATTGTCAAGAGAGAAAATTGGAAATAAGGCCATGATGAGATGAAGAAAAAGTAATGCAGAGAGCACAAAGAGAACAGAAGGTGTTTGAACTCCGTTTATGTACACGAGTTTGTCAAGAAATACCGTAGGAGTAAATTAAAAACAATTATATGATGCAATCAAGGGCAAAAGTCACATGTACTATAATAATTATCAGAGGTCTGATTGTAGGTTGCCCTGCATCTTGTGTCATTTTGACACCAATGCAGACTGTATACAAAGTGTTACCATTCTTAACTGGAAGTTTTACACCAACTTTGTATGAACCTTGTATTGATGAAAGCTACACAGGTGCAAACAACAGACAATCAAGACTCATATGTAGAGGACTGGAAAGTAGGGAAGGATGCATCCTGAAATACCTAAGTCACTTGACAGCTTATGTGTAGTGCACAGATGCCCAGCAGAACTGCTGCTGTTGGGGATTGCACTTTGAATTTCTGTGTCTTGGGATATACATTGAGGCCAATAAATATCTAAAGCTCTGCTTCTGTTGTGTGTCAGATATGTACAGTACTCTGGATATGTCTATACTGTGTCAGAGGTGTGACTGCAGTATGGTTAGACATACCCACACTAGCATATCTAAGCGTAGTGTAGACATGGGAACACAGGCTTCAGCACAGACTACCAACACAACTATGTACCCAGTATCCTTGGAAATTCATGCTGGTGCTTCTACACTGCTATTTTCAGACATGTGAGTGTAAAAGTTGATTGCAGTGTAGACAACTTCCATAGAAGCTAAGGTTAACAAGCTGCTCAGTCCAAAACAAGGAACAAGAACACTTTTTCTTGCAGGCAGCTGATGGTTAATGAAATTATATGATCAAAAAGAAGGTGATAAAAATAAGAAAAATGATAGGAAACTTGTAAAATTGAGTTTGTTAACTATTGATAAGAATCTTTTTCTGCTCCTCCAGCTCGCTGTGTGCTTCACCGCCAAAAGTAAGAAGTTCAAAAGTTATATTTTTAAAACTCCACTATTAAGAGATGCTTCAGCAGTGAGTATGCCTCTCCCACACTCTCAGTAGATTATACATTGTGTTCATATGTTGTTTATATTCCTAGATTAGATATTCATTCTAAGAAGACTGCTGTGTTACTTGCTATCAGTCACATCCCTATCAGTTGGTCTGATTATTTCTTTTCCACAAGTTTGCTTATAAATTTCTCAGATGAAAAACATGTCCTGTTATGTTATCCCTTACGTTCTCCTGTAATGGAATTGTTTATCAGATTGTTCTCTTTATATGTCAGCATTAGTCACATTCCCCTCTCTTGTTCATATAAATCTCAGTTGATCAAGTTATAACTTTACATCTTACATAATGATGTTCTCCAGAAACACAGTTCTTCCTGGTCTGGAGTACATTAGACAACTTGCCAAGCTACAGACATCAAAAATACACTTTGTTTTTAAGTTAGCAATTCATATAACAAATCAAAGCAACAGCCAGATGCTCAGCTAGTGTAAATTAGCCTACCTCACTGTAATTCTAGTTACTACAATGGGTCTTTGCTACTTTATGCCAGCTGAGGATCTGGATATAAATTACAGAAGCCAACTAGTTATCTTTTGTTTTTGCAATAAGTACTTGGGATTTTCTTGCATTATTGACTTCAATTGTCCTGAACAGAAGGTAAACCACTTTTTTGTCTGAAGTCTAAAATGACAACTTCTGAAAATCCCATTACAAACAAGGCATTCCTCTGGATATGCAGCAGAATGAAATTAGAGTGCATGTAGAACTCTGAATTAGACTACATCATATGTTTAAAAATATTTTAATAAAATAATGCTGCAATTCATGAACCAGAAGCTTACTGAACCTTAAAAAAAATGCAACAATGAAAATAAGAACTTAATTCATTAGCAGTATGGAACACAGGAATATTCACATAGAAATACAAGTATATTTCAAAGTAATTGCTTCATTTGGAAATAACATGAATTCATGCACAGAGCTCAGGAATCAGCAGTTAAGAAATATCAGCCATAGTCCCATCATGTCCTAGGTATGTACTTGAGGACAGCCAAGTCCAATTGGGGGTAAATCCCACCTTGAGGATATTCGTTTGAATTTTACAGTAGCATGTTGAAAGAGTTAGTGCGGTTAATTAGAGATGAGTTCCCAACAGTTAACTTCTTAATTAGAAGCATGGGCTAAATAGGACATTATTTTCCTTTTTGCCATCATGACAATATTATAGTACAATGTCAAGTGGTACTAGATCTTGCACTGGAGAAAATGACTGATCTCATTTAACCATTCACGAGACCTTGTTTTAAAAAAAAAAGTAAAGAAATGACTGTCTGCTTTTCCCCCAAGAACATTATGATACAACTAGATTTATGGCCTATGTGAAAGATAAAGAGTACATGACTGCCTGAAGAAACATCTTCAAAGTGTTGTTCCTTGGATGATATCAGCAACTGTACAAATAATTAGACAACTGCTTGATTGTGTGTTTGGTCTTAACATGACTAATAAGTCCGCTAACAAAGCTAGATACCAGTTAACCAATGTAATCCCTTTTTATTACTTACAAAACCCCAGAGATGAACATGGCACTTACAAAACAGTGAGAGACAGCAAGCCCAACATAATGAGAGTCTACTTAGAGATCTGTTCCTGCCTGCATCACTAGTTAGTAGTGTGGCCTTCCCAAACTCTTACCAGCAGTGCCTTTATACCACACCACATTAGAACAAAGGGAGTTGCCAAAGACAATACACATATCACTGACTACCACAGGGTTCACCCATGGTGCCTCCTGCTGGCTATCCTGGGGATTAGCTCCACCAGCCTGCCTCTGATGGTGTTTTTCCCCTCATTTTACTGCTCTGCTCACTCCCAGATCTGCAACTTCCTCCTTGTGGCTTGGCCCTCTGGCCAGGTCACTAAAGTCTTCCCCTTCCAGGGAATTCAAGGGCCTTCCAGATCCTGTTGTCTGGGTGACGTCTCCAATGCTCTGTGTGCTATCCAGTAGCTGGTGGGGGAACCCAGCCCTGCTCTCTATATTGGGTTCCAGCCCAGGGGCCCTGTAACATGCAGCCAACGCCTATATCACCTTAGACCTTACTCCTGTTTTCCTGGGCTTCTTCCTATTTTACTGGGTTGTCCATCTCTGGGTTTACCAGCACCTTAGCTCCCTCCACTCAAGGAGTTACTCCACTTTGCCTTCCTACAGCCCCTACCTGTAGCAAGCTACTTGGCTATATACTGGGCCTCGCCTGTTCCTGAGCCTACTCCTAATTAGTGATCAACTCCCTGGATCCTCCTCCAGGTGCACCCAGGAAAGTTAATTGGCCTGCCTGGCCACCTTAACCCCTTCCAATCCAGTGTAGGATGGACACCCCATTATGCTGACACTTAAAGTTTGATTAAAAATCATGTATTGATTTATCAGAAAATTCAAAATGGAACATTTACATGACAAAATTAATATAAACTTGAACATTTCTATTTCAAGAGAGCAATGACTATAGAACTTTAGCATTAAGGGCTTGATCTCAAACACTTGGGAGCAAGGTGAATATCCCCACTGTGTTCATGAGGCACAAGCTCAAAGTTTTTATGTCGGGACTTTTCTATAAATTCCAGAACAATTACTAATATTGTAAATGCTTTTAAGATTAATTCAAAAAGAAAGAACAAAGTAAGTTGAATTTGAACCTTGTTAGCAATCTCAGCAACAACAAAAGCCTCCCTCCTCCAGAAAGCAGGAAGGAGGGAGAAAGGTTCTCTTGTGTTCACTTCAATTAATTTGAGATAGAGACCACTGAGAGGGTATGATAATGTATATGGATGTTCCTAACAAGAATTGCTTGAGTCTGAATACAAAGAGTGTGAATGATCTCTTCACCTCCAAGTTAGTGCTGACTCTGGATCAGGTGCAGGACAGTGGAGCTTCCTTGGTGTTGCCCTTTCTATACTAGTTTCTAGGTAATCACACTAACATCTTTAACAAGTTAAATGCACTTTTAAATAATAAATCTGCATTTCAATACAGCCACAGTATGTCTAACTCTTGCACTTATTTGGCTGACTGCATTAAGTTTTTCTATTCACAGTTCAGAGACCTAATTATCTCAAATTGGGAAAGTGAATTTATATGTAAAGAAACTGTTAACAGGAGTTTTGAGAAGAGGGACATGTTTTTAATTTTTGGAAGACAACAAAAATTATTCACTTAAAGCCCTGACTGAAAACTAGGATTTTACTTTACACAGAGCATTTCTTGAATTTGGATTATTTTCTCCTGATTGTAAAAGTTATATTTCCAGCACGATCAATGGGCTTAATCTGTATAGAAGAAAAGAATTTTGGGCCCTGCCCCAACAATTAAGCAACAAATTTCTAGATCTGGGTGTCAAGTATTAAGGGTGAAACTTTGCCCCCTTGAAGTCAATGGGAGTTTTGTCATTGACTTCCATGAGGCTCAGATTTCACAGTATTTAATGCCGTATTTTGGTATGTAAATAAAATGGTTTGGTTTTCAAAGATGGCCCTACAGCTTCAGTGGCAATTGTGGGTAACCAAAACCTCTGAAAACCATAATATTTATTTAGGTAAGTGAATACAGTCATGTGAGCAGATCCCTGCATATGCCTGGAACCCAGGTTATTTAGATGGAAGCATTTCTTGGTCACACTTTGTATTAAGTGTGTACATTTATAAGAAGTTTATAAAGACTAATACATTATTTGTGTTTTAACAAGTGATCAATCAAGTGTTACTGGTGTTTATGTAATCCAACAGATCAGTAAGTTGCTTATAATCATGGCTTATTACTATCTATAAACCCTTTTACCCCTATAGTTAAAGCAACTTCTGGTCATGTATTAGTCATTTATTAACTCTTTATAAATGTAACCTTAAGAGTGATCCATTTATTTTAAAAGTGGTTTACCATCATGAAATTATATGATTTTTTCTAATGTTATCTCTTTGTTATTAGTACAGTGGGTTGAAGTTTTCTATTGAGTACTCACATCACAAGATGGGCAGCTCTTCATTCATTCCTTCTAAGGCTGATGTTTTAGCTGTTTCTTCTGCACAATTTTTCTTTTGACATTCAGGGTTTTTTCCTTCTTTTTATTAAAATCCCAAACCTGCAGGATTACATAAATAGTGCTGTACCAAGACAGACTATTTAATATAAAGGCTAACCTTCTATCAGACAAGTACAAGTAGATTCACAAGAGGATTTAGGCCCGTTAACTACCACTTTAGGCACTTAAATCCCAGAATCAGGCCCTATTGGGATTCAATCCCCTCCCCCCACTCAGCTATTGCCAAACCCTGTAGGTGCCTAAACTCACGCGGAACCTAAGATTTTGCAGTGAGTCCCCTAGGCACCTAAGTTTCTGCCTGAATGCATGTGCACTTCAGCCCCACAGCAATGCATGAACCAGGATAATATAGGTGTTCTGCTGCCTAACTCCCTAGCAGGACCTGATCCAGTAAGCATGCTCAGAGCTCACCTACCAGATTGGGTCCTTATAGGACATCGTACACAAAATGACTGGGGGAGCTGGGGTCAGAGGAGGACCTCCCACAGACCTTTTAGCCCACTGGTTAGGGTATTCACCTGGGATGTTGGAGGGGGAAAAAGGGATTTGAACAGGATTCTGATGCCTCTCAGGTGAGTGCCCAAGCCACTGGTTTATAGGATGTTCTGATGTGGGGGCTCACTCAGTCTTTCTTGTTGAAGCTGTTCCATTGTCCATAAATAATTTTTTTTTTAAAGAGTAATTGAGCAGGTAACCTGGATCCTGGGTCTTACACGTCCCAGGTGAGTGCTCTAACCACCGAATTACCGTCTCCATCTCCCCACCCCTGTCCCCACAGTGCAACAGTTTCAACAAAAGAAACAGAGCCCCCACACATCAGAATACCCCATAGCCCAGTGGCCAAAATGAACAAGGTGATCGAGATCCTGTGCATATGCTGACAGGTGCCCCCTGTCCTAACATCAGACCTGAATCCGGGAATTCCATTGATTTTTTAAAAAAATCCTGATTGAGACAGGAACGATGCTCAGATAAGAATAGTCTGAGTGGTTACACAAACCACAAGGGCAATCAATTTTGCATATCTCACACAGGAGCAGTCCAGAAACTAGTAGAACTGTGTTAGACTTGAGGAGAGATTGCATGTAAGAGATGACTGGCTTTTGCCAGCCTGAAGACTGAACCAGGGAACATTCACCCTAAAATGAAGAGAAGCTGAGAGAATGTTGCTGCCCTTAGGCTGGATCCAACACTTGTATCATTTTAGTTACAGTTCAGAGTATTCCAGCCAACACAGTGTATTTTATGGATGTAGCAAAAGAGCTGGAAGGGGAAACTTTTGTCATTCCCAGGAGGCTACAGAGCCTGTGAAAGTCACAATTAGATATTAGCTAGTTAAATATGAATGTTGAATCAGTTTTAGTTAATAAGGGAAAGAACAGAGGCAAAGCTCACTGAGATGAAGTTACATAAATGCCTTAAAGTTTATGGTTTAGATATGAGTCAGGCAAAAGACTATAAATCGTCTTTTCAGAAGAGTACTACAGAGCTATGAACTGTGCTTCAGCCAAGAGTTAAAGCTTGAGGTGCATGAAGGGCAGCATAATATGAATAAGGCATAATTTTCTGTGGTATCCTAGCTATTACTACTGATTATGTATTGTATTTCAGGAGTGCCTCAAGGCCCCAACAAATACCTTCTCACCCAGTAGAGGTCAACTCATGCTGGTGGGCCAGTGTCAGGAACACTATTATTGCTCATGCCATACCTTTCTGTGAATGAGAAGGACCACAATTTCCAAGGCTGCCAATCTGGCACCTTTCACGAGCACTAAATTTAATTTTTAGATAGAAACAAAGGTTTGACAGTAATGGATTTTTGGATTAAGTCCCTACTCCAATGATACTGCAACCTAAAGTAAAAATGCTGAAATATGCAAAGATAATATTTGTTAGTCTGCTCATAAACCTTATAGTGTGGGCTCATGTTTTTTTCACTGCACAGTTGGCACTACAGCTAACCTGGTAGATGCACCAAGGTCTCTGAATGGTCTCTGAACCGTTCTCACACCTAAAGTGGTGTAAAGTGGTTGTACCTGTCCATTGGATAACAGAAGACTTGATTCACCCGGGGTGTCAAACTGGCCCCAATTCAGCAATGTGCTTAAGTACATGATTAAGTCTATCCATATTCAGCAAAGCACTTAAACACGTCCTAATTTTAGCACATATTTTGATCTGTATTACTCACCTGTCTCTTAGGGGTGGTAGAGGTTAAGAGCACTCAATGCTTGTAAAGTGCTTTGAAGTCCTTGCATAAAAAATACCATTACATACCACAGACCTGATCCAAAGCCCACTGAAGTCAATCAAAAGTCAATAGAAGTCTTTTCATTATGCATCACATATGAAAAGCATTAATAATTCATGTGTGTCCATATTAAAGTTATATATGGAATTTCCTAGCTCACAGAGAGTTGGATGCAATGTAGGGGAAGTTCTGCACTAGACTTCATCTTCACAGTTAAACATGAATTGATCACAGAATTAAATACTAGTGGTTGCTTAGGTGCAAGTGCTCATAACTTGCTTATGTCTATATGCAAACAAAGATTCCAAGCTCGTAATTAACATACTTGGATATATATTTGGTGCTTTAGATGGTCCAATTTCACAAAGCTGAAAACAAAGAGCCAAATCAGTTTGGAGAAAGTTTAAACAGAAAGATGTGAGTTGATAATTGGGAACTATGTAAGAACATTTTGCTAGACACTCAAAAAGCCACAATCATTAAAGGTCATGCTGGTTCAAAGCCAATCTTTGAAAATCAAAATAAAATCAAACAAAAATACAAAAATCAAAACAATAACTGGTAGAAGCTGCTGGTATTAAACGTAAATCAGAAGCTAGGAATTGTATAAAAATTCAGGAAACAAAAGCACACAAGTTGAAATCTATGGCCAGCAGCATTAAGGACAAGAAGTTTTAGCATATTGGAAACAAAAGGAATTCCCCAAAGTGATATCAGTCCATTACGAGAATAAAATGGTAGAATTATCAATAATAATGCATGTGTTCAATAAATATTTGTTCTCTATTTGAAAAAGCCAAATGATGTAGGCATATCATATGAAGTATTTCCCATTCCAACAGTTACTAAAGAGGATGTTAAACAGCTAAATGAAACTACTAAAGCTAGACATTTAAGTCAGCAAGTCCAGATAACTCAAATTCAAGAGTTTTAGAAGAGCTATCCTGGATAATTATAGACCTATCAGCCCAACATCTCTCCGGCAAGATAAGGGAGAAGCCGGACTCAATCATAATGTAGGACTCAATCAAAAATAAAGGAGGGTAATATAATGAATGCCCATCAATATGGGTTTATGGAAACTGGATCCTGTTAGGCTAACTTGATAGTTTTTTTATGAGATTAGAAGTTTGGTTGACAAAAGGTAACAGCAGTGATATAATATACTTAGATTTCTGCACAGCATTTGACTTGGTGACTTGTGAGCTTCTGATTAAGAAACTAGAACAATACAAAGTCAACTTGGTACACATAAAATAGATTAAAAACTAGTTAATACATAGGCTTCAAAATGTAATGGTCAATGGGGCATCATCGAGTGGGTATGTTTCTAGTGGGGTCCTGCAGGGATGAGCCCTGTGTACTATTCCACATTTTTTACCAGTGAGCTGGAAGAAAATAAATCATTGCTGATAAAGTCTACAGGTGAGGGAGACAAAAAAAATGAGGGAGACAAATTAAATCACAGGAGACAAGTCACTGATCTTGGAAACTAGGCACAAGCAAAACATAGGCAATTTAATACAGCCAAATGTAATATATGTCTGGATACAAAGAATGTAGGCCTTTCTTACAGCATGTGGAATTATCCTGGAAAGCAGCAACTCTCAGAAGGATTCAAGGGTCATGCTGGATAATCAGCCAAACATGAGCTCCCAGTATGATGCGGTGGCCAAAAGGGCTAATATAATCCTTGGATGTATAAACAGGGCAATCTGAAGAAGGAGTAGGGAGGTTATATTTCATACTGGTGGGGCCACTGCTGTAATACTGTGACAAGTTCTGGTGTCCACAATTCAAGAAAGAGATTAATAAGTTTAGAGATGGTTCAGAGAAGAGCCACAAGAATTATTAAAGGGTTGGAAAACATGTGATAATGAAAGACTCAATCTGTTTAGTTTAAGGAGTGACTTGATCACAGTCTATAAGTACTTGCATAGGGACAGAAATTTGATAGAGGGTTCTTCAGCTTAACAAACAAAGGTATAACAAGATCAAATGGTGGGGATTTGAAGCTAGACAAATTCAGGCTAGAAATAAGGTGGGGTTTTTGTTTGTTACGAGACAGGGAGGGTAATTAACCACTGGACCAACTTAACAAGGGTTGCTATGGATTTTCTAACACTGGCAATTTTTAAAATCAAGACTGGATGTTCTTCCACAAGATATCTTCTAGTTCAAACAGGAAATAATTCCAAGATGTTCTATGGCCTGTGCTATACAGGAAGTCAGACAAGCTGATCACAATGATTCCTTCTGGCCCTGAAATCTAAGGGACATGGTTAGGTATTGATATACATACTTACTTCACCTTTATTAAGTGCTTGGTTGTATAGCCATGATTTGTTTTAAAACATTTCCCATCTATTAGTTCTCTATGACATTGACCATAAAAAATACAAAAAGTGTACTTATCAATGAAATTTTAACTGCTCCTCGCAGTGACTGAGATACCACAGTGCTTCTCTAAGTGTTGAATAGGATAATAGTTTTATCTGTATGCCACTGCTGATTTTATTTAATGGAGATTGGCATCTATCATAGACCCTTTACTGCTGTGATCTCATATTAAGCATAATGTTTCAATTTCTAAAATTAATTGGCTTTCTTTCAATCTTTTTAACAAGATTTTTATTCTAGCATTGAGTTGTTTCCAGTATTCAGCTGAGAAGCTGGGTAACATTTTATGATTTATTAGTGAAAAAAGTGACATTGACTTTATCCTTTCAAGTGTAATCCTTTTAATCCATCTTGGTTTTAATGGCAGCTGTTTGCTCAGATTTACAGAACAATTTGCAGAGACATGGAATACGTTAGCTGGAAAAAAGTGGCCTCAAATGACATGTTCAGGACCATTATAGTAATGTGATATTATAGAATGTTGTAACAATCAGTCCCTCGAGAATCTAGAATTTTGTGCTAAATAATCATGTTTTCTGTCTCTATTAGATGGACCAAGGAGCTGGAGTTCAGATGTAGCTTAATTTATTGTAAGGTTCGAGCCTAAGGTTAAGTCAGTACAAGCTTTCAGTGGAAAAATTCTGCAAGTTGCAAATCTTGTGAGATTGTCTCAGGGTGGATATCATATGAGACTAGACTACGTTTTTTTTGCACTGAAGATGGAGTTGGAATCTAGGCATCAACTGCTTTTGGATACAACTCAAAGTAAAAACAGATTTAGCTTCAGAAATTATAAACTCATCTTCTACTTCACTCCTTCTTGACCCTATCATCTAAAATTAAAAGGGGTTCAGAAGTGAGGCTCCAGTTTGTCCATATATAACATGAACCTTTTCTGAGAGAATCTGATAAAGAAGCTATGTTGACATTGCTTAGTGATTTTTAGAAATCATAAATGCTATAGAGCACGAGTTCTCAAACTTCATTGCACCATGATCCCCTTCTGACAACAAAAAATTACTACACGACCCCAGGAGGAGGGACCAAAGCCTAAGCCTGGCCAAATCCCCCTGTCCTGGGGGTGGCAGGCAAAGCCAAAGCCTAAGCCCCACCACCCTGGGTGGGACCAAAGCCCAACGGCTTCAGCCCCAGGCAGGGGCCTGTAACTTGAGCCGCACCACCCAGGACTGAAGTTTGGCTTTGGCCCTGTGTGGTGGGGCTCAGGCATCAACCCTGGGCCCCAGCATATCTAAGCCAGACCTCACAACCCCATTAAAATGGGGTCCCAACCCACAGTTTGAGAACTAAACCCTTTAAAATTATAGATTTTCCTCATTGATCGTAATTTTCTGGATTAATTTTTGGAGCCTCTAAATAACAAAAAATACTTAACGTAAAGTCTAGAGAAAAGTGATCAAATAAATAAGGTGGACAGTGCTGCATTGAAAAACCCTTTTGAGGTTTGTTATTATCTTTCTAAGTATTTCAGTCCAACTGATATGTTCACTTTACTGCATATTGTGTGAAAAATGATAGTATTTTTTCTTTAGCAATAAGTTTACTATGAATGCTGGTTAATGCTTTAAATTGTTATATTACAATGTAACATATTTTCTTTATTATAGTGATGAGCCAAAGTCCTATATACAGATCACAACTGCAAACAAACACAGACATTTGATCATTAACTTCAGTGAGGCCAGATTTTCACCCTGCAACAGTAAAAATTTGATAAATTTATTTTAATCCTTAAAACTTAAAAGCACCTCAGCATAGTCAGGATACAGTTCTGTTGTTCAGACTTTCATTCATAAAGGTTAGACCTTCTGATGCTTCATTTGGTTTTGGTGATCACCACTGGCCAACATTTACCGCATGGTGGTGTTGACATACCACAGTATTTCCCTGATATTAGCTCCTTCCTATTCTAATTATAGTATCTCAGGTGATGTTGTGTGACATCTTTATAGTGTTGCCATAGTAATGGTGACCACCGATATCAGTGCTAACTGCCAAATATACTAGTTCCATCTCTGTGTGCACAGTGCTGTCAATATAGTCCCTAAATTAGCTACACTAATGGGAGCTCGAGCAAAAGATTTGCTCCTCCATCAATAAGAAACTGAAGGAGAGAAAAAAGGGGGCTCCTCAGTGTCCATTCCATTTTTATGCAATTGTAATGCCACTGACTTTAGTGGCCGGCCATTAAGAGAGGCAGAGGGGACTCAAAGTCCTGCCTTGTCATCAACACTGTCACCAAGTTATTGCTTGGTGAGCCAGGATGACCTGACCACCACAGAAATGGTGTGGGTGAGGAAACCAGAAACTGTTACTGTTCTTAAAAAGGTGTATCCATATTTACTTTACCAGAGTTTTACACACATTTTATTTTTAGTCTTAGAGTCTCTACATTCAGCATGCTCAGTAGTTCTCAAGTGCAATTAAAATCTTTTTTTTTCCTTTCAGGAACATATAGTTCAAGTCTTTAAAGGGGGGCAGTTGCAGCCAAACTCTCCCTGCTTATGTACCTTCCTTCTAAGGGTCTGGCATGTTCTCCAATACTCTGTTCCACCCTGCTCCTGGACTCCACTCTAGCCTTCTTCACGCTCTCAGCTTTCACCAGGCCACCTTTCAAGAAGAAACAGTACACCTTTCCAGGAGTTGGCTCCCTTCCTCTGGAATGAGTTGAGTCTGCATTATACTGGCCCCAAATGCCTCTCACTGCCAGCAATCTGAGGGGATTGTGGTTGATTAGTGCCAGCTGGACCACCCACAACTGTTTGTCCCCCCTCACCCCAGCTGACCGTTTGTACTATCGCAAAAATATTAGCTTACAGTAGAGATAAACCAATACCAGTACTTTAGATATGAACTTCTCCAAACTTTAGAGACAGTTGAAACTTTGGATTTCAAGCCACTCCCTATACTTTTTACTCCAGGCTGGATCTCAAGCTGTAAGAGGTTAAATTTCACATTTCTGAACTACATTCAGAAAAAGTTTCATGAGATTTTTTTCCCCTCTGGTCCTTATTTTTAAAGTGTTCAATAGGCTAGGCTAGGCCCTAAATACATCCTGGGGCCACCCTGATCTCCAGTATTCTCAGTGAATTGTGATCAAACACTTCATCTGACAGAACCTAGACAAAACTGAAAGGCTTTCTAGGAGGATGATCCCTCCAATTAGATGTTAGGCTGCGCCTGAAACTTACCATTTTGCAAGCTGTACGTCTCTGTACAGGTCTTCCCTTGAAAAGAAGGCTGCTATATAGATGGCAGCATCTCATTCATAGTCACCATCAAACAGAAAACAAAATCCCCAAACCAACCCTACAAAAAAATACTAGGGGGTCACATGATTCTAACCAGATTGAACTAATGCTTCCATTATGTCTTGTATTTAGCACCTAGCCACTAAGGCATTAGATAATTTAATATATCTATGAATTTCTAATGTAAGTATAGATTAGAATAAATTATTTCAAATGAGTCCTTGAGCATTATAATTCCACATGTGTAACCCTTCTGCCAGGATGAGTTGACAGCAGCAAGGGCCAGGTTCAGTACATAGGGGTTCCCTTCGCAACAATGCAATGCAAAACCGGCTCAAGCCCCCACCCAGTAACCTGGGAAAATCTTATACACACCCCTGGGCGCCTCAAAGAGGCAATACTTCCCCTCTCGCAAGCACAGAGCCTCAGTGTAACAGAAATCTTTAATAGCAGCAGGTAAACGATACCAGCCTTAAATTGGGAAAACACCGCAACTAGGCTCTATAAGCCAAACTGTGAGCAAGACCCACCCCAGCCAATTGGGCCGTGCCCTGTCCCTTGGGTTCTTGAGTCCAGCAACCCAAACATCACCCAAAGTCCCCAAAAGTCCATGAACCCAAAAGTCCAGTCCCAGAGTTCAAAAGTTCATCTGCAGGGTGCTACACGCCACCCGCCTGGGCAGCAATGGGAAGGGGCGGGGGGTAAGGGACACCTTACGTGGCGTGAAGATGATTGCCTCACCCCTCCGTGGGGCTTCACTCTGCTCCGCCAGCCGTCTCACTGGCCGCTCTGCTCCGCCAGCTGTCCCGCAAGCCGCTACCGCTGTCCCCACGAACTGCTCTGTCCCACCAACAGCGCCGCTCCACCAGCCGTCCTGCAAGCTGCTCCAACTGCAACCACAAACTGCTCCGCTCTGCCAGCAGCACCACTCCGACTGTCCTCACAAACTGCTCTGCTTTGCCAGCAGCACCACACCATCAGCTGTCTTGCCAACTGCTCCACCAGCCACTTATCTTCAGGCTCCCCCACTACTTAACACAGTGCTCAGTGATTTCAGCTTAGTGATTTCAGCTCAGAAGGCTGTTAGCACTTTAGTGATTTCAGCTTGTAGTTTAGGGGAGCCCTAGTGCTCAGTTGCACTATTAGCCCAGAGTGATTTCAATTCAGCAGTCAGAAACCAGACTCTCAAGGAACTCAACATTAGCTCTGATATTCCACAGTGGAGAGAGGCAGAGATGCTGCAATTGGTGTCTCAGACCCTCACAAGGGTCCTACACCACCAGGCATTATGCTTGATCTTAGCCAAAAGGCCGAGAAGCAATCCCCTGTCCCCAGCCTCTCTCAATTCATTGGGCTTTGGAACCCATGTCCCTTGGCTGGCGAGTGTTGTTTAGTTCATGGCAAGTTCCCCTTTAACATGACAAAAGGCCAAGTACAGTTCCACTGGCCATGATTTACATAAGCAGTATAACAGTTTATTCTTCCTGCCCCAATAACAGAAATTCCTGCCCCAATACAGAAAACTGAGGATCCTACAGCAGCCCAAAATGCCCATCTGGGCCACTATGGCTCGTACCAGGCAGGGTGGGTGTGCCTATGCAAATTGGATCAGCCCCTGGAGTGCTTTGCCATGACTCACCACCAGATGTCAGGGTGGAGCTCATCCTGACTCTGCTTACATCCTCCCCCCAGCCGAGAATTTGTCGTCCCGACAAATCACACTCCCCTTATACCAACTCATTGGTTTCCTCCAAAGGGCCTCAGAAAGCCCACTTTAGCTTCCACCAGCCTGTGTGCTAAATGTATTGGCTCCTCACTAGTCACCCCAGGTGCGTCATAAGTTAACCGTTTTACTGGTCTTATTACCCTGTCCCTTCTATTGAGAATCTCTGTTGCAGGGGTAGGAGGGACATCTTCTTGAGTGATGGATAGAGAGGTTTCCTGTGAGGGTCCCTCGGCTACTGGCATAGGCCCCTGCATCTCTGGTTCCGACAGTGGAAGGTCCACCGTGTCTAGGGCCCCCTCCACCTGGAATTCTCCACTGTCCAATAACCTGTGGGCGTCATCAACGGGGGGTCCCATCGGTGGCACAGGAGTGCCCGGAACAGGCCTAAATATCTCTGCCATGGGGTTGAGGGCTGGAGAGGGGGAGCTCTCTATTGGCTCAGCTGATCGAGACTGAAATCTTGTCTTCATTCCAGGATACACCAGGGTCATGTCTTCCTCCTCAGTCTCACTCTCTGACGTGCTGAATAGGGGTAGGTTAGCTTCGGAGGACCTGTTGTCCGTGTTGGATGGCGGCTGTGGCCTGGCACTTCTGTTCTGCCTGGCTGCCCTGTCATGGCCCATCTCATAAGGGGTGCCAACCAACTCCCCCACAGGGAGCAAAAGATTTCTATGCACCGTCTTTATTTGCCCTGGACCCTCTTCAGGTTTGATCTTGTAGACCGGCAGATCTCCTAGCTTTTCCATCACTAGGTAGGGTATTGCTTTCCATCTGTCAGCTATCTTATGTTTGCCAGCAATACCCAAATTCCGCAGCAGGACTCTGTCCCCTGGCTGGAGCTCCTGCAAACGTACCCTAGCATCATATCGATGTTTGTTGCGGTCTGCGTTCTTCCGAGCTGCAGATGTAGCCAAGTGATAAGCATCCCGCAGCTTCTCTCGTAGTTGGGATACATATTGCTGATGAGTTTCATAGCTATCACCATCCTCTGATACACCAAAGCACAAGTCTATGGGTAATCTTGGTTCTCGCCCAAACATCAAGAGATATGGGGTGACTCCTGTAGCATCGTTCTTTGTGGCGTTGTAGGCATGCACCAGAAATGCGACATGTTGGCTCCAGGTTGCCTTCTGTTCTGGTCGCAAAGTCCCCAACATATCTAATAGGGTTCGGTTGAACCTCTCTGGCTGAGGATCACCTTGGGGGTGATAAGGTGTTGTCCTAGACTTCTTAATTCCCGCTATCCTCAGCATCTCCTTCAGAAGGTGACTCTCAAAGTCCCGCCCCTGATCCGAATGTATCCGGGCTGGGAATCCATAAACTGAGAAATATTTCTCCCACAGTACTCGAGCGACAGTGGTGGCCCTCTGATCACGTGTGGGATATGCCTGTGCATACCGCGTGAAATGGTCGGTCACTACTAGAATGTTCCCAACATTCCTCTTGTCTACTTCTAAGGACAAGAAATCAATGCATACCAACTCCAAAGGTTTGGTGCTGGTGATGTTCTTGAGATATGCAGCCCTTGTGGGCAGAGTTTTCCTTTGAACACATCGAGCGCAAGTCTCACATTTCCTGCGAACATCTTCAGCCATCCGGGGCCAATAGAACCTACTACGAATAAGTTCTAGGGTCCTTTCCATCCCTAAATGTCCAAAGTCATCATGCAGGGCCCTCATGGCCAGGGCTCTGTACTCTTTTGGCAGCACTAGTTGTGCTCGTTGCTTTTGTAAAGGGTCAGTGGTCATTCGGTGTAGCACTCCCTGAATCAGTTTTAGTTTGGTCCATTCTCTTAATAGTAGTTTACCCTCGGGGCTAGGTGGGATAACCACAGCTGGGCTTCGCCCCTCCCTTTTGGCCAGTAGGGTATCACAAATGTCAACATCTTGCAGCTGGGCCTCTTGCCAGTCAGCCGCATTAAGCATGGGCAAAGGAGATTGGTCCAATGCAATATAGTTCACTGAAGCAGAAGGCACGCATTCAGGGGGCAGGCCCAGAGCTTCTGCAACACATCCATGAAGGCTCTCCTGGGCCTGTGGCTCTCGACGACTCACACTGCAAATAGCTCTCACTCCATCCGTGGGTATCACAGCAACTTCTGGAGCCTGCGGACGCCTGGACAATGCATCAGCATCTACATTGCTTCTCCCCGATCGGTATTGGATGCTGAACTCATAGCCAGCCAAGGCGGCCACCCATCTTTGTCCTGTAGCATCCAGCTTAGCACTTGTTAACACATATGTCAGTGGGTTGTTGTCTGTCCACACCTGGAACTGAGCACCATACAAGTAGTCTCGAAATTTCTCAGTGATGGCCCATTTCAAGGCCAAGAACTCCAGCTTGTGGATGGGATAGCGAGTTTCACTGTCAGACAGTCCTCGGCTGGCAAAGGCTACAGGTTTACGGTTGCCTTCCACTTCCTGGTACAGTACTGCCCCCAGACCCTCCAAACTGGCATCAGTATGTAAGAGAAAGGGTTTGCTTGGATCAGCAAAGACTAGGACTGGAGCCTGAGTTAGGCGAGTAATGATTTCCTGAAAAGCCCTTTCACATCTCTCACTCCACCGTGGCCCAAACGCTTCGAAGGGGCCATAGTGTCTCTGCACAGGAGGCTTTCGGGGGCCCCTCTTGTTCTTGGTCTTAGATTTGTTCTTGTTGGACTGATATCCCCTGGTAAGATCATTCAGAGGTTTTACAATCGTAGCATAGTTCTTCACAAATCTACGATAGTAGCCACTAAATCCAAGGAAGGTCTTGAGTTCTCTGTAGTTACTTGGGCATGGCCAGGTAGTGAGTGCTTCTATTTTATCGGGATCAGTACTCACACCCTCTTGGGACACAATGTGACCCACATACTTCACAGAGGTTCGGCAGAACTGGCATTTGTCAATTGAAAGCTTCAAACCATATGCCTCCAACCTATCAAGCACTTTAAGAAGTCTTTCTTCATGCTCCTCCAAGGTTCTTCCAAACACAATCAGGTCGTCCAAATAAACTAGCACTTGCAGTAAATTCATGTCTCCCACAACTTTCTCCATAAGACGTTGAAATGTAGCAGGTGCCCCAGAAATCCCTTGGGGCATGCGTTCAAACTGGTAGAACCCTAATGGGCAGATGAAGGCTGTCTTCTCCTTATCTTCTTCTCCCAGAGGGATCTGGTAGTATCCACTCCGAAGATCCAACACAGAGAACCACTGGCTACCCAGCAAACAGTCCAAGGCATCTTGTACTCGAGGCATGGTGTACTGATCCACTATAGTGCGCCTGTTTAGGGTGCGGTAGTCAATACACATCCGGATCTTCCCACTCTTCTTACGAACCACCACAATGGGAGAGGCATAGGGGCTACAGGACTCTGTAATGATACCGTTCGCGATCAGTTCTTGCAGGTGATGACGTACGTCTTCCATCTCAGAGAGAGCAATCCTCCTAGATCTCTCTCTGAAGGGTCGGGGATCTTGTAGCCTGATGTGGTGTTCCACTCCTTTGGCACATCCCACATCCCACTCATGCAGTGAGAATACCTTGGATCTCTCACAAAGCTTCTTCCTCAGGCGATCCTTCCACTCCTCAGTCAACGGTGAGTCACCGAAGTCTAACTTTGCAGGATCCATCGCCGGAACTTCAGCTTCACACTGGGGTCTCACAATGGTTTCAGGCTCAAAGATGTCTGCAATCTTCTGCCCTGGTTTTACGAGCACACTCTGGCTTGTTTCATTAGCAATAAGTATAGTCACCTCTTCCTGGGCTTCAGCAGGTAGGGTTATGACTCCACTGAGGACCAGCACTCCTTCAGGGAGCCCTCCCTGGGTCGGCTGCTCTACCACTGCTAATGTTCCCTTACTGCCTTTCAGGCAGGTACTCATGACAATCACCTCCTTTTCTGTCATTGCAGGCACCACTAAGGGGACCAGGCCCGCATACTTCAATGCTCCCACCGGCAAATCAGGCATCACTTTTCTTGTGTCCTCAATTTTCCTGTAGGCTGCGGCACAATGTGTGTGTATCACCAAGGTGTTCAGGTATTGTTCCCCTGCTCGCTGTCTGCAGTAATCTGCCAGTACCTTAAAGAGGCTGGAGTTGGTCCCTATGAGCACGGACACGTCAGAGACTCCTTTAGGGTCGGGGCAAATTAAAGCAGCAGTGTCCACCTCCTGTCTTACTCCAGCGATCTCTTCTGGGAATTCCAGGTGTACTATGACATACCCCTGATAGGGGTAGTCATCCATGCTGAGGCCACATAGGCCAAGCCCTGTCAGGGGCTGTATAGGCAGATGCCCAAGCATCTGCTGGTAGAAAGACTGGAATATGATAGTCACTTGGGATCCCGTGTCAAGCACTGCTCTACATTCTGTCCCTTCAATCCTTACAGTGACCTCCGCTCGAGGTCCTATTAATCCTGGTGGGATTCGGGCGGCAGGGTTCTCTCTGGGGGAGCCTCCAAATCCTGCAGGCCTAGGCGGCTCCCTTCCCAGGCCCTGGGGCCGTTTCCCGACTTCCCCCAGGTGGTCCTCAGCTTTTGATATACTAGCGTGGGATTCTCTGTATTCTGACACCTTGCAGCAATGTGCCCACCCTGGCCACACCGGTAGCAGAAGAAGGATTGTCCTTTCCCTTGTCGCCTGGGTGGGGCAGAGGTTCCAAATGTGGTCTTCAGGACTGAAGTAGTGGGGGGTTCCTTGTACCCTGAAGTCTTTGCTGAATTGATGGTATTCGCTAGTTCAGCCACTTTCTGTGTCAGGACCTGCACTTGTTGAGTAAGTTCCTCTTGAGGAGTCACCATCAGTGCCTTGGGCGTTCGTATGGATGTTGATCCAGTCGCCTGGTGTGGCTGAGCCTCCCAGACCTCGCTAGCTGCCTGCCTCTCCTCCTCCTCTCGGACCTCTTTTATCAGCTGAGAGTAACTCGGTGGATTGTCTTGCCTTTCCCTTAACCGAAGGTGGAGAAGAATTGGGTTCTGATATTGAATTCCTCTCACAATCTGGGCCAATCTAGTCCGGTCCATTTGCTCAACCACTACCGCTCCCCTCATGATGGCTCTCTGTAGTAATTTCTCCAACCTCTGGATATAGCCAGAAACCTTCTCTCCCTTTTGTTGCCTGGCATTGAGGAACTTGCAGTAAACATCCTCTGAGCCCTCGGTTCTCCCAAAGGCGTGATCAAGGGCCTCTAGGCAATCCTTCACCTTGACCCCAGGGTTACTGAGCTTCAGGGTGCGAATCACATCTAGGGCTGGCCCCCTGAGGCACTCTACTAGTCGCCGTCTCTTTTCAGCATCAGGCACTGCCCACTCCTGCAGCATTTCAGTGGTGTGTTCAAGCCAGGGTTCAAATGCTTCCTCCCCCGGTATTGGGGTGGGACCCCCAGAAAATAACCTCAGTTTACGATACGGGCTTGACTCAGGGTGGGGTGGCACCACTTTCTCTAATGCTTTCCCCAAAGCCTTCACCCACTCATCAGGTGAAGGAGCAGGCTCCAGGTGTGGGACTCCTGGGTCAAGGCCCAACAGACCCGGCATATCAGCCAAAGTCTTTCCCTCTTTCCCCAAAAAGGCTGACATTTTCTTTAAAAACTCTACATTGGAGGCAGGGGCTGGTGAGGGCTGACTCCCAGTGGCTATTACCCTCCACACACCATCTTCCACTGCTATCGTGCCTGGAACCTGTAGAGGGTCCACAGCCGATGGCAGCTCACACAGTACAGCAAAAGCCCCCTCCTCCCTCACAAACATGCGCCCACGCATTTTGCACTTACTCAGGTACTTAGTGGATGTCCTTAATATAGGTTCTATTGATCCCTCATTGAACGCCTCTGACACCCCCGTCACCAGAAGACAGTTCTTAGGGTCAATAGTCATCCCTTTGCACCAATCCTCTAGCAAGTGTAGGGCCATTATACAAACTGTAATTTTTTCCAAATATAACAGATCAAGACAACAACAAAATTTTGGGTTTTCCCAATTTAATGGCTCACCCAAGATGTGCTTACGAGGGGTACTGACCCAGATCCCGGACGAGCCCCCAAAAATGTAACCCTTCTGCCAGGATGAGTTGACAGCAGCAAGGGCCAGGTTCAGTACATAGGGGTTCCCTTCGCAACAATGCAATGCAAAACCGGCTCAAGCCCCCACCCAGTAACCTGGGAAAATCTTATACACACCCCTGGGCGCCTCAAAGAGGCAATACTTCCCCTCTCGCAAGCACAGAGCCTCAGTGTAACAGAAATCTTTAATAGCAGCAGGTAAACGATACCAGCCTTAAATTGGGAAAACACCGCAACTAGGCTCTATAAGCCAAACTGTGAGCAAGACCCACCCCAGCCAATTGGGCCGTGCCCTGTCCCTTGGGTTCTTGAGTCCAGCAACCCAAACATCACCCAAAGTCCCCAAAAGTCCATGAACCCAAAAGTCCAGTCCCAGAGTTCAAAAGTTCATCTGCAGGGTGCTACACGCCACCCGCCTGGGCAGCAATGGGAAGGGGCGGGGGGTAAGGGACACCTTACGTGGCGTGAAGATGATTGCCTCACCCCTCCGTGGGGCTTCACTCTGCTCCGCCAGCCGTCTCACTGGCCGCTCTGCTCCGCCAGCTGTCCCGCAAGCCGCTACCGCTGTCCCCACGAACTGCTCTGTCCCACCAACAGCGCCGCTCCACCAGCCGTCCTGCAAGCTGCTCCAACTGCAACCACAAACTGCTCCGCTCTGCCAGCAGCACCACTCCGACTGTCCTCACAAACTGCTCTGCTTTGCCAGCAGCACCACACCATCAGCTGTCTTGCCAACTGCTCCACCAGCCACTTATCTTCAGGCTCCCCCACTACTTAACACAGTGCTCAGTGATTTCAGCTTAGTGATTTCAGCTCAGAAGGCTGTTAGCACTTTAGTGATTTCAGCTTGTAGTTTAGGGGAGCCCTAGTGCTCAGTTGCACTATTAGCCCAGAGTGATTTCAATTCAGCAGTCAGAAACCAGACTCTCAAGGAACTCAACATTAGCTCTGATATTCCACAGTGGAGAGAGGCAGAGATGCTGCAATTGGTGTCTCAGACCCTCACAAGGGTCCTACACCACCAGGCATTATGCTTGATCTTAGCCAAAAGGCCGAGAAGCAATCCCCTGTCCCCAGCCTCTCTCAATTCATTGGGCTTTGGAACCCATGTCCCTTGGCTGGCGAGTGTTGTTTAGTTCATGGCAAGTTCCCCTTTAACATGACAAAAGGCCAAGTACAGTTCCACTGGCCATGATTTACATAAGCAGTATAACAGTTTATTCTTCCTGCCCCAATAACAGAAATTCCTGCCCCAATACAGAAAACTGAGGATCCTACAGCAGCCCAAAATGCCCATCTGGGCCACTATGGCTCGTACCAGGCAGGGTGGGTGTGCCTATGCAAATTGGATCAGCCCCTGGAGTGCTTTGCCATGACTCACCACCAGATGTCAGGGTGGAGCTCATCCTGACTCTGCTTACACATGTATTTTACCGGACTTTGTGTTATTCAATGGAATTCATTGTACAAGGCTTGAAAGCCCCTGTAGGACAGATGGGATATTAGGCTTCCAGGATTCAGGTCAGAGATTGGTTGGAAAGGACAGAACTACAATGGTCAAAATCTTACAAATACGAAGTTTGCAGAAAGTTCTTGAGAGCAACTGACATGGTACGGTTTCCACCACTAGAGGCCAAAATCTCATGAAAATTACATTTCGGTGCTGTTGAATCCCAACATTGATTTCCAATACCTAATTTAGAATTGAGCACCATCTGCATAATTTATCCCTAGTTTATATCTGTGGATCCCACCTGCTAATATAGTGTGGTCAGCAGTCTATTCCATGACTCCTTAATTGAGGCCAGTATTTAGGGAGAACTTGTGTGAGAGACTAGGCACAACAGGCTTAATTAGCTTCTTTGGGAGACAATGAACTGCAGAATCTGCTCTGCATCCAGCAGCCTTAATAAAGAATCAACTTTTCTGTTCAGCACAAAGTCCTGTCTTTTGACTATTGCATGACAAGTCTATAGCCAAAGAGAGGAACCAGTTACAAAGGACTGGGAAGCCTTTCTGCACAAAACAGTTTTGTTCAGCTTTCAGAGTATATTTCACAGATAACAGCATTACCAACCAGGAATGCCAAGAGAGGAACTCTATTTAGGTGTCAGCTAATATTTCCATTCAATTCAATATCTGGTGAGATTAAATATAGTTTCTAGTCACAGGTAGGATTTTTTTTTTAAATCAAGCAAGCCTAAAGCTTACACTAATGGTTAGGTGGCAAGTTAGGCCCTATGAAAGTTATACATTAGCAGTAGTTTTAAAATGAATTTAGCCTTAATGGAAGAAGAGACTATTCATGGTCCATTTCTAATGTAAAAAAATCAATCATTTTCTCAAACTTGAAAGAAATACCATGTTCTCCTCTCAATAATGCTAATCCTGACAGTTGCTCCTGGCCATGTTTCTCTCGGATGATTCTGAAAGGTACAAAAACATGAAAAAACTTCTCATATGAAAGGGTACTCATGGGTATTAAGATGACAGAGGACGAAGAGAAGAGTGTGGGCTTTGAAGAATGCTAGACAGTTTTCAAAGCGACCAACTTTTTCTTTTCCTAGAATTATTCTGTCAAAGATACTTAGCTTGGCTGTCACTTCTGCTTTACTAATACCATATGTTTCACAGCCTGAATCTACTGATCCATCTGCGATACTGGTAGTGAATTTAGGATGTCGTTAAGTGCATACAGATCATTCCTTCTATGCAATTTTAATCCTGTTCAATAAAAGAAGTTGTAGCTGTAAGTTGTGAACTTTGAGTTAACTGAGCTAGCAATTAGATTGGAGGGCAACACTTTGCCATGGCAAGTGCATCTCTTTCAATCCAGTTTGTGATTGTGAGAAGAAAAATGGATTTTTCATGTCATCATGAAAGTGTTTGCTCTAATAGCTGCAATGGTTTCACAAGACCATAGAATTAGATCATTTAGTGCAGCCCACTAACTCTAATACATTTTCTTGTATTGGCCAAGTTTAGCTTTAAGTGCCTGTGGATAATCAAATTTCCATTGATTAATGTCATCACCTAAACCAAAGTATACATTTGAGGATATCATTCAGTTAAGTGTTGTGTGGGCTGCATTTTGTGCAAGTTCAGACTGCATTAAAAAGCAACTGGTACAGAAACTGAAAACCAGCCTATACTGACTCCAGAGGCTCTTCTTGTCCAACACTGTGAGTATTACCTTCAGGTACTGTATTTCATCCTAAGTTGAAATAATTTTGTCAGAACTTTAACAACTCTGTTGGATATCACCAACAGAATTCAAAGTAGCTGCCTTCCTACAAATATCATCCTGTAGTAAATTTTCAAATATGGCATGATTCCTAGCAGTCTATCAATGAAGAAGTGGGATTGAGACAGTGAAATCTACCCTCAAGTCAAGGTCGCAGGCATGAGGCTGCAGCTCAGCCCCCCATAATGGCAACTGTATCTTGTAGGTTAGAATAGTGGGCATTGTTCACCTGTGGGTAGATGACAGGTATTAGGTGCACTGGATCTGTCCATCTGTGGATCTGGAGGCTCATTCAGATGTTTCCATGAACTTGATATATGATTTATCCTGTTTCTTAAAATAAAGTTCTGTGGAAGGTTTGCTTTGGATCTCATTCTGTTAGTCTCAGAAAAACTCCTTCACTGGCATTATAGTAAGTTTTAAGAGGACATTGAATTGCTGTACCTATACTGCACAAAAAAGCATACCTCGGCAAACAGTGTTTAAATGCCACCGATTTCTAGCAACTTGCCAGCCTTACTCTGAGTTATTTTGTGATGAAACATTTTCACAGCAGCCGATACACACATGAGTCTAGTATTGGGAGAACGGAGTGCTTTATGGTGAACTTGAATGGCAACACCTGTACTGCACCAACTAAAATAAAAATAAAAACCAGGCCTTAGCAAACAGTTCTAAGTAGTGCAGTAGTGCAGAACCTGGGCATGTTCAGGGGTACTGCTATGAAAAGAAATTGCTTTCCAAATAACTCAGAAGTAGTTACTACTAGTAGTTCAGTAGTAGAACCCTTGTTTCCCAGAAACACACCACGGTTTGATTATTGGCCAACAAAGCATGCTGGTGGGGGAGACAGGGAAACTACTCTCCTGATGGCAGTTTAATTTTTCCTTGCTTTTTCATAACTATTAAAAAACATAAAGGTCTGCATATTTTTCCTATTGAACATTTATTCACCATATGCATTATCTCCAAATGCTATAATGGGGGTTGAGAAACCTATTCCACTACCTAACACTGGATTGTATTATAAATTAAGAATATTTATTCTAGGAGATTTCTGTCAGCTGAGCTCTACATTTTTATTAATAATTTTAGGAGAGACTGGCACCAGAGATAAGGGAACGTTGGGCCTAGTTTGCAAGAAGCTCATGCAAACCTTTTTTGTGTCTTGATTTGGACACTTTCCAAAATTCAAAGTGAAATTCACCAGGAATCATCACATTGTGCCTAATTTTGTGTCATACTATGTGAGGTCACTAAGTTCCATGTGGTTTCCTTGCCATACTTGCTAGAGTCCTAGAAGGCTCAATCAATTCACCCCCACATCACTGCTTCTGTGGGACTCTAACCTTAAAGAAACATGTAAGCTTATGATTTGGAAACCAAAAACTGTTAGTTTTGGGACTTATCCATGCCCCACTGAAATCAATTCCACTTCAGTGGGAGATGGGTTAAGCTCTTACACAGCTGTATTTGCAATACATCCTTCACTTTTTTTGGAAAGACTTGGAGTTGGAGATACAGGCAAACTTACCTTAAAAAACAAAAAGACTTTAATCCCAAATCTTGCTCCTAAGCAGAACACTAGCTAAATAACTGAAACACTTTAACTAGACCCCACACAGAAGGCTATGTCATCAGGATGAAACAAGAGACAGGAAGATGCTTACTGCACATATTGATTATTACATATTTCATCTTGGAACAACATAAAATTACTCAAGGGAGAAATCTAGTAAACAAGAGGAACATAGGAAATCAATTTATCATAACTGGGGTTAAATCCTTCTTCAGGAAACTTTTAGGGGAACCTAATTAGAAACATGATTGAAGTAGCAGGGCTAGGATCCTACAGATAAGTAATGATGTTTCCAAAATTTAAATCTAGATTCCTAGATTTGCATAAATCTATTCACTGAATAAGCACATTATGTCAACCCAGAGGGTAGATTTTTTTATCATCTTCAGATCTGGTGCTATAAGTAGTCCTCACAACTTCACTTTAAAAAGTACTTAATGGGCCATAGTCTGCCATCAATCGACAGGAAAAATTCCCCATGGATTTCAACTTCTGCACATGGAATGATGGGAGATATGTCCCTTAGCTCAATGAGCCAACCATAATTAGAGATTTAATTAGAGATAATTAGAGATTCTTACCCAAGCAGTCAGTATTCTAGATAGCAGGGACAAACTTTTTCATAAGGTAGGTTATTATTAGTAATGGACTCTGTGACGGGGCAGAGTGGCCCCGCACTGGTACAGCAGGGGTTAACCCTTCCTTCCTGGTAGAGGAAGCCCCGCCCCGCAAGCCCTGCTGGGCATGCTCCAACTGGAGCCCAGGTATAAAGGCCTTCAAAGCGGCTCAGTCTGGGCTGACCGCCGGAGGAGAAGGAAGCACACCTCCAGCTCCTGAGGTAGGACAGCCAACGCCCCAGGGGCCAACCAAGCTGTGACGCCCTCTGCAGCCTGGACGGAGGTGGCGAGTGGAGGGGATGGACTGGAGAACCCGGTTGACGGTAGGAAGTGACCCAGGGAGACTTTAGAAGCCAGCAACGTTAAAGCCGCACTGACGCTCAGAGTGTTGCGAGTGGATCCCCGTTGAGCTAAGCACAAAGGGAACCCCGCTATCAGGTGAGCCCTGGGTTGGGACCCCATGGAGAGGGTGGGTCCCCCTACTCCTCTGGCCGCTAGGCCACACTGCCCTGATCTGCGGGGCGAGTTATATGGACTCTGGCCGCTAGGCCACACTGCCCTGATCTGCAGGGCGAGTTGTGTGGACTCTGGCCGCTAGGCCACACTGCCCTGATCTGCAGGGCGAGTTGTGTGGACTCTGGCCACTGGGCCACACTGCCCTGAACCTCGGGGCGAGGTATATGGACTCTGGCCACTGGGCCACACTGCCCTGAACCTCGGGGCGAGGTATATGGACTCTGGCCACTAGGCCACACTGCCTGATATGCGGGGCAAGTCACAGGGACTTTGGCCATTAGGCCACCACCAGACGCCCTTAAAGGGACCGGCGCAGGGACTTAAGAGTGGCGAGGCCCCGACACCTCAGCCCCTCCTGCTACAAAGGGGTGCTGCGGTGCTGGACCCATCACAGACTCCAATCACAAACCTCAGATCCAGAATCAGATCAACAATAATGCTAACAAACAGGCCCTATGCCTATGCTTAATCTGTTCTGCACTGATATGTTGTTTTTAAATTGCTACTCTGTTGTGGTTTTTTTCCTCAGGGCATCTCTGTGAGTTTTAATTAGGCAAGTCTAATGAATTCAGTGAATTTCTTCAGAATTCAACATGCTTGGCACCCACTGATTTCACCTAACTTTGCTCAAAATTAGTGCATAGGTGCTGGAACTAAGGGTGCTGGGGTGCTATCGCACCCCTGGCTTGAAGTGGTTTCCATTTTATAAAGGATTTACAGTTTGGTTAAACAGTGCTCCGAACTCTCACTATAAAAATTGTTCCAGCACCCTGCATTAGTGACAAGAAATGTTTCTTATTCTCAGGGTGCTGTTTGTAACTGGGTCCCTCACTTACATCTGAGTTGAAGCTAAATCGTTGTTTCTTCCTGACTGGGCAAATGATATGCAAACCAAAAGGACTATGGCCATATTTTCAGAAGTGTTAAATAATTTTGGGTGACCAGTTTATGGGGGCCCAACTGGAGAGACACCTTGGTCCTGATTTTCAAAGGTGTTGAGCAGTAGAGGTGGGTGAATATTTTTTGGCAAATACTTTATTCACCAAAAATGCATTTTTGGGACAACTAAAACTGCTAATTGGGGTCAAATTTTGCAAGCAGTTTTTGCAGTAAAAAAAAAAGGTGGGGGTGATTTCCAAAAATGTCAGATTGTTTCATTATGACATTTTCAAGATGAAACGTTTTGACTTTATTTTGAAATGAAGTTTCATTTGAAATTTAGGTAGACTTTATACACACACACACACACCATCTGAAAATTAAATGAAACATTTTTTTACATGTCATACAAAATGTTTACTTTCAGATCAAACAAAATATTTTGTTTGACCCAAAACATTGTTTTTTCTTTTGGCAAAAAAAATGTAAAATGTTATTTTGGGTCAATCCAAAATGAAAATTTGGGGGGATTTTTCGGTTCAGAACCAAAAAAATCAATTATATGACCAGATCTACTGAGCACCTCCTTCTACCATGGACTTCAGTTAGAGTGGTGAATGGTCAGAATTCTGAATACCAAGCCAAACGGGTCTCAGACTGGGCATCCCAAAAATCAAGGCATCTAAATTCAATGGCCACTTTAGAACATTTGGTTTAAATTATATTCAACTTGAAACACCAAATTTCTTTTTTTTTAAATTCATAGGTCACATCTAGAAGTCCTTAACCTACGAAAAATTCTTCTCAGTTCAGAAGTGAATAAAAATTGTGTATGTATTCTTTGATCCTAAATTTATAGTGTATTCTTGATCATTAAACCAGGAAGCAGCATGACTTCCTAACTATTATGAAGAATAGAGTGTCCACTCCAGTAATACACCTGCTTCAGATCTGTCATGAGTGATCTATCTCTGCCATGCAAAACATCACTCCATCTTAGACAGGTATAGGATCTTATGTCTTCAAAGTCACTTTCTTAAACCAAACTTTCCAGCCTGCTCATTGACACCTTTTCTCACTTTATTTTCTTTTCCTTCACCTGTTCTTCTCTTTTCAATTTGAATTAAGGGAACTATCTGTAGTTCACTTAAGAACAAAAACAGATAGAGGGGCGATAACATTTTTTACACAAGTTTTGAAATTGCAGAAGTTAGTTTCGAAAAGGCCAGTTCATTTCTCCTTATCAGACAGCATGAGGGAAAAT
This sequence comes from Macrochelys suwanniensis, assembly GCA_033296515.1. Taxonomy (NCBI): domain Eukaryota; kingdom Metazoa; phylum Chordata; order Testudines; family Chelydridae; genus Macrochelys; species Macrochelys suwanniensis. Next base: position 85,676,182 of record CM065779.1, read on the forward strand.
TTTAAAACATGGTTGACTTCGTGAACAACATTAAAATGGCTGGCAAATGCGAAATAGAAAAAGTAATGTGAAAAGGCTAACACAGAGCACAGTGAGCAATCTGCCCAAAATGAATGCAGCCCTTTTGACTGACTGATATCTACGGTACATTAAGCAAAAAACACAGTCTGTCACTTTATAGGTTTCTTCCTGAGCTATCTCTAAACTGTTGCCAGGTGTACTCAACACATTGCTCAGTTGACAACACTTCTTCCTACACATTGCACAGTGTGCAGCCAACCCCAACCAATGACATTTTCCTCCAGTATATGACAAACATCCTCAGCAGAATGGATAAGCCATCTGAACTCAAATACAGGATAACATATTTGAATCCTCAGTGATGTCTGACTGTACTAGCCAACTTCCAAAAGATAGTTCTCTGAAACAAGTGATGCGTTCACGTAATTGTTAATGCTTTAACCTTACCATAGAGCATCTCGTCTCTGAGTTCCAGTAGTTTTGATTTTAGGTATTTCATCATCTTTGTACCACAGAGAAACTTTGGAGGAGCATTATATTCATTATATTCATGTTATTACTGTTTACTGTGTCAAATCAATGTCAGTGTCATACACTTTCAAACTCTCATGAGGGAATCTCCACAAGTGTCAGTTTGTTTGAAAACTTGTCATTTCTGACTTATTTTGTTGTTCTAGATTATTTGTTGTCCCATCAGCATTTCAATATTTAAAGAATGCAGCTTTATAAATATTGTGCTAGCTAAGGGCTCATGACCATAGTATCTTAATGCCTCTTCTCCTGCCAACTTTTTCTTGATCACTAGGAATGCACAGTTTGTAATTACAAACATCAAAAATAATTCTACTGACAACACTAGTCCTTTTGGGGATTTATTTCTTTTACATAGGGTAAGCACTGGGTATATAGATTCCTTGGTTTACTCCTAGAAGAGCTGATGTACAAATTGAGTTTAGCTGGAAAAAATCAATGCGCTGCATATTATCAGAATAGTTTGGGAAACAAAGTATAAGAAGATTGCATTGATGGCTGAAGGGTAAGATAGGGTTATGATTGCAGACTCTGGTCACTGTATGATGTTTATGCTAGAAAATGATTACTGTAAAAGTCATGACCATTTTTTAAAAAATGGGTCAACATTATACATGATCATTTCAGATGTTGGAACTGCAGGAACTTTTCATGTTGTAGTAGGATAATTTTGACCTCTCACAACATCCAAAGGGAGAAAACCCTCTGTCCAGTCTGCAATTCAAATAGACCAGCTTGGTATCAGGTGGCTCAATGAGGGCCTTACAGGAAGGAATCCTCCCCTCAGGTCACAGCGTGGCAGCAGCGATATTCACAGTCACTGCCTCAGGGATACAGTACTGCCTCTGTAGGAAGGATTTGCCAGTGGATTGACATTACAGGGCTGAAGTGTCCTGGAGGGACTCACATATAGAAATGACTCTGACTATGCACATCCTGGTCCTCTGATTATAATGGCTTTCAACCTGCAAGTCAGATGAATCCTATTCATCCCCCAACCCTAGTGCATGTAATGTCTTAAAGAAGTAAAAAAATTCTGGGTGTGATTTTGCATCATGCCAGGATGCAGAGCCTGCAGTGGGTGGGGTTAAGGCAGCTTAAAGTCACCTTTGTACCTTCCTGATCCTGGGCTGCTCAATTCTTGAATGGCCTCTGGTGTAACACAGATAGTTCTGTGCTAAGTTACAGCAGCCTCCCAGGCTGCCCTTTGGGCTGCAGCACTGCCTGCTATCTCCATAGCAGTGCATGATGCAGCCCTGTTCTGACACACCCCATTTGCTCCCAAGTCCCACATTCAACAAGCCCGCAATGACTGGCAATGGGATCCCTGGGGGGCAACCTCATGACTCACATAGCCAGTGCCTGAACCAGGGGAATCCTACCCTAGCTGGAATTAGGACTTTTAAATCTTTACACCAGGTGGTCCCTTTTACCAGTCAGAAGGGGCAAGAGCGGGGGTGACAATCTCACCCCAAATATCACTATTCCCATGCTTTGATTGGCTGGTTCTAAGGGTGATCATCCTAGGCACCACCTTCTTTTGCTTCACTGATTGGCCGAGTTTGGGTTTTATTTGGGGTGGGAATGTGGCTGACCCACAGCAGGATGGCAGGAGTGCCAAAATCATTTTCCATCCTGGCCAGCAAAAGGCTAGGGATGCTCCTGATAACAGGGTTTTAATGCTAGTTATGTGCATATATCTTTTCTTGAGAGTGGAGAAATTTCTCAGATTTTTTTTTTAAAATGGCTATAGTGTATTAGCTGAAATAATTTTTTAGTGCTAAAATAAAAAATTAAAAATGTCTTTGATACCAGTCCTACCATTCTCCACTATCTCAAGAGGAATGGATTAAAAACAGGGGCCTGATTCTTCTCTCTGTGACACCAGTGCAAATCTATTTGAATTCCATTGGATTTTCATCTGAATGTGCATTGGTGTAACTCAGAGCAGAACTTGGTCCAAAGACTTTATAAACAAATTATTTCCATGCCAACATAAGTTCCACTGCATCTTTTAAGCAGCCAATTTATAATGTAACCAATTAATCTCCTAAATTAAACTAGTATTCGGGGATGAAGAAAATATTTTTTACATATTAATCTAGTCTTGTATATCAACAACCTAGTTTAATAAGGAAGATGTAGTGTTTGCACTAATATCCAATTAGTAGTGTTTTTATCCCCTTCCTTCCATATATAGCCAAATTTTTCTGGTGAGATAATCCCCAGTAATGGGAGAACATCAGCAGCCTCTGAGATTCAGTTCATGTTACATTTCTGGATACATATGTGAGTGCTAATCAAAGGTACCTAAGACTTTGTCTACACTAACACGTATGTCAGCAAAACTTTTGTCAGCCAGGGGTGTGAAAAACACCCCAACTGACATAAATTTCACCAACAGAAGTGTCAGTATGGACAGCGCTATGTTGATGGGAGATGCTCTCCTGCTGACATAACTACCACTGCTCACTGGGGGAGGTTTAATTATGCTTGTGAGAGAGCTCTCTCCTACCGGCAGAGAGAGGCTAAACAGGAGACCTTACAGCAGTGCAGCGGTACATCTGTGTCGCAGTAAGGTCCTGTAGCAAATTGCCGGCACTACTATGATGGGTCCCGCACTTCCTCTTCTTGTGGGGGGGTTTCAGGGTGCCATTTCTTGCCCATGAACTGGGGTAACAGCTATCCTACTAGTATCCCAGGGAAGGGGAGTGGAGAGGAGGGACCCAGGCCCGCCCTCTACTCTGGGTCCCAGCCCAGGGGCCCTATGATAGCAGGTGAACCACTTGTACCAGTGATTCTTTCCCCTGGGCTACTTCACTCTCCTGACCTTCAGCTTGTGGGGCTTCCTGCCTTCCCTCTGTACAAGCCAGGTGTCCCTTTACCTAGGATCTTGGTCTTCTTAGCCCGCTGCAGCACTTCTCAAAACTCTCCTCCACTTTCCTTCGAACTGCTCTCTGCTCCACCACCAAACCACTCTGCTCCAGCTCCTCCTCACTCTGCTCCAGCTCCTCCTCTGGCTGATTGAAGCAGGGGGATTTTATCAGGTGACTGGCTTCAGGTGCTCTAATTGGTTTCAGGTGCTTTTAATTAATCTACAGGGAATAAGGCTTCTCCTCATCCTAGATCACTCTCCTGCTGCCTTCTGGCCATGCTGTATCACAGTCCGCAGTGTAGACATAACCTAATACAAATGGAACCACCCATTTTACAAAAATGGAACCACCCATGTTACAAAAAATGAAATAAAAAAAGGCTGGATAGTTCATGAGAGAAATTCTAAATTCAGATGGGTCATGAACCCCACTCCTATAACACACACAAAAATGGACCACTGAGCGTATTTTAGCTCTGGTCCTTCCAATTCCAATTTCAGACCCAAATCAGGATGTGTGAGGCCTCAGGTAAAGTCATTTTGGTTAAAATTTTCCATTAATCGTGGGTGCCTCTGTTTTGAGGTGTCAACTTGACATGTACAGTGCCTGACTTCAATTGGAGCTGAAGGTGCTTAAACACCTCTGGGAAATCGAGGCCCAAGTGTCTAAAGTTGGGCACCAGAAAACTGAAGTATCCCAAATGAGTGGACAAATACTGCAGATTTTATCCTCTACACATTGCCTCAATTCCCCCATTGTAAAATGGGGAGAATACTGACATATCTTACAAGAATGCTGTTGTTTAGTTAATGATAGTACAGCATCTTAAAGATGAAAAGCTCTAAGCAGTATAATATTTCATTATTTTCATTACCAGCTCTCTTCTCTGTACATTTCCATGGCTAGAAGTATATTCTAATAACAGAGAAAGATCACAGCAATGAAGTTCACAGGTGGTTAGGGTCTTATTCCAGTTCTCTAGCTCTTAGGGGTTCTTATTGACTTATTGCCTCTTAATCAGCCCAGTACCTGAGGATTATTATCTTTAGCTTTGGTGTGTTTTTTTTGAGCATCTGAATTACTATGGTTTCAATCTCAGACCTAAAAAAGAACAATCTATCATTCTTGACATCTTTGACTTAGAATGGTATTTGAAATGTGTGCATTATATAAAAGAAACATTTTATCCCTGTTGTGCTTTATTTGCTTCATTATTCCTCAGACAATTATGGTAATTATTTGAATCATGATACTAGTTCTACTGGCAATCTCTAAGGTGCTGACACTTTACCATATCTGACAAGGAATGAGATCAAATCATGTTTTAGAATGTCATCCCAAGAGTGACAACACAATTGTGATGTATTGAATGGGTTAAAATATCCATTGGATTATAAATCTTTTTAACAGCCTGAAAGTAATACTTGTGCCTTTTCCCCTAACCCTCTATCACTTTTTCCAAAGATTTACATTTGACAACTCATTTCCAATATAAAATTTGTTTTTCAGTACACAGTCACATCACAGTACACAGAAAACTTGTGACATTTTCAAAGACCATTCCAAAATGGTAGTTGATTCAGTGAAACCAACTCAGTTTTACTGAGCGGGATTTCACCAACCTAGGTAAGCATGAATATATAATATTTTCAAAAATACCTGCTCATATATTCTTTAATTCTATGCCATAAATCAAAAAAGTTGCAGAGAAGGGCCAATAGGACCTTTACCACTGACTTCAGTGGGAGGAAAAGCCTGTCCAAAATTGCATTCTGAGACAATATACATTGTCAAGAGACATAGCATAAAAGAATAAATGTTGAGTTATTCTCATTAGTTCAATGGCCATTTTTGCATCCCAAGATTTTATTGGCTTTCACTTATCCATAAGAACGAGATAATTTGTTTTATCATAAATGCAAAACATCATGGCTTTCACAACCAGTATTATCACCAACACACACAGTATAGACAGCATAAGCCAAGCTGACTGTGTATATACACATTTGTGCATTATTCTGATTTTATATTTTATATATAAGAAGCGTATGAACAGAAGTATTGTGGGGAGTTATCTAGAAGATTTAAAACTTTCCTAGAGTATAGTTATATTAGGCCAGAGCATGACAGAAGTACAACAAGCCTGTGCCCACAGCCTGGCTTCTAGAATCACTTGATGAGGTTAGGCACTCAACTTTCGTATGTACATTTCTAGTCCTCACAGCTGCAAAGGAAACTTTGGAAATTGTTAAATCATTGTATTGACTTCTACCTGAGTCTTCAGAGAGCCTGGAACAACAACTCAGACAGTTCAAATGACTGGGTTGTTAACTCTGAAACTCATTGCTCAGGAAAGACCACAACCACACCATCTGTCATATGATGAGTGGAACTAGAGACAGAGGGTCAGGTTTCAGGTGGGACTTAGTTTGGTGATCACCAGAGATCCAGGAATGGAAACTGAGGGAAGCTGATAACATACAAACCTAGGCTTTTCAGCTTCTGACATTGGCCTCTCTATGCATTTTCAATGAAAGTTTGTTTCCTACAACTTGGCCTGCCTGCCACATCACTTACTGCTAATGAAACATCCTATTATGACTCTGCACGGCCCGCAACACTTGCAGCTCTCTATATAATTGGCTGGAGACTAAACGCTTCCATGTCCAAGACAGGCCCAGAGTGTCCAATGAGGAATGGTGGTGGACCCTCTCACCAGCCTAGCAGACGGCTTGTCAGAGTGGCCCCTATTCACTGCCAAGGATGAGCAGTCATGACAGAGGGGCAGGACCATGCTCCAGGGAGGATTGCCTTACAGGCCAAGTTAAGACTGTAATAAACTCATCTGTTAATTTTCTAACCCACCACTAGATTTCTATTTGCTGTACAAATGGGAGTTTCTTAATTATTGTAAAATCAAAATTATTTGTGCAGAATACTGTCTTTTTAAGATATAGGACAAGTGCCCCTGAGATCTTAATAAACATCAGTCTAAATGTACAAGTACCCTCCCCCACACACTTCTGCATCAAGATATCAAGCCACCTCACACAGCTAATGAAATCGGTACACTCCTTCATTCTTACCAGTAGAGGAAAGTGTAGTGCTGACTTCCCCTGAGTGCAGCCAGCATGAGACTCCATTTAGTCTATCCATACTGGGTTCTTGTCTGCCCCTTGCCCCCTCCTAACCATCTCACTATGCAGGTGTACGAGGAGAGGAAAAATGCTGCCAACTCACATGATTTCATTGCATATCTCATGATATTTGGTGGTATTTTTTAAACTACTTGCTCCTTACATAGAATCTCAGCTTTCTTTAACCCCTCCCCCCAGGTTTCTAACACAGCATAGTTGCAGAGAAGAGTGTGAAAATGTGACCTGAGTAAACCCTAAAGGCTCAAAACTAAAAAGCAAATCAACCCCCCCCCCCAACTTATTTTAAAAAAACCATGATTTTTAAGCTACTCTCATTATTTTGGGAGAGGGGGTGCAGAGGGGGCTGACCCATGATTTTTAGCATTGGCAATGGAGGAAACACCAAAGACCATCTCCCCTGGCCTCACCTAGTCCTCATCCCCTGCAATGGCAGGATCCTGCAAGGAGTGAAGGATAAGAAAGAGACATGAATGACTGATTGATTTATAAAGGAGATGAAGGGCTGGGAGGGGATGGGGAGCTCAATGACAGCCGCATTAAGGAGCTATCCAGTATTGGGGACGGCAAGAGGACAAGAGGGACGAAGCCTCTTATGTGCTATAGGGAACTTGGGGATCCTGAAGTGCGGCAGGGAAGGTGAAGGTGCAGAAAAGCAGCCAATATGTTAATTATTATTATTTTACAGAATGTTAGGGGAGCAAAACATTGACAAACACTATATACAAGCATTGTTTGATGTTAAGGGTCACCGGGAGACAGGAGTCTGCCTAACGTGACTGGGGGAGGGGGCACAACATGGCAACAGAGGGGAGAGCCGGCAGAACTAGTTGCACATGGGAGGTAGGGCCAAGGAGACCAGCATTCCTAGATCTAGGGAAGGTAATATATTACTTGGGTTTGTGCTGTGGTTTGGTTTGTGGATTCTATCTATCTGAATATATATATTCATATACACATATATACAGACACATATACACACACACACACACGCACAAAAAATATATCCTGTGTCTGACAGGAGATGTTAGGGGGCACTTGTAGGCAGTGTGGTTTAGGAATCAAATTCTCTTCTGGCCTCTAAGACTCAGTTTACTTAATGGAGTTACACTAGCAGAGAATATGGCCTTTGGTGCATATTCTAACAGAACCTAGGTCATTATATATAGGCTATTCTAACACACATTCCACTTAAATATCAGATGGGTATTTACTCTTCATTTTCTTTTTTAAAGCATATTTGTTTTGTTTTTAAATGTTTTAAAATCTTCCAAAATACATGGAATTGCACATGATATTTTACAATGTTGGGGAGAAGGACTAAGGACTCCCCTTTTATGTCCCCCTACCAACACAACCATACGGATACATGCAGATCCCTAGAGCCTCCTTACTGGTGTTTCAATGGCTATGGGGCTAGGCATAAGCATCTCAGGAGAAACTCAAGTTAGTCCTACCTGATTATGATTATTTTTAGTTTATGTACCATGTACTGATTCTCATTTGAGATTTCTCATTAAAGTTCATAGATGGGATCAATACAAATCAAATGATATCAAACAAGCCATTATTTTCTTTAAACTGTGTGCGTGGCATTCAGCTTAACTAAAAATGAAGTCTTTGGCAATGGAAAGAATTACCACTTTAATTAAAACGGCTTCTCTGTTAGCAAAACGAAGGGGTGAATCTTGATAGGTTAGCTTCCATTTGCAAAGCTCAGATGTGATCTCCCAAACTCAGATTAAGTAAGAATAGAAATAAACCTTGCACTGTACAAGCATGGCAATTTTCAAATAGGAAGCTATTCCTAGCCCCTGACTAGTACACAACCTTAGTGAATTCATTTCCAAATCACTGTAGAGAAGTTTATTTTAAGCTTTTTCATAAACTGTTGCTGTGTAGTGGCAAGTTTTGTATAAAACAGCTCTTATTTACTGGGATCCTGAGAGAGGGTTGAAATCTTCCACATTCCCCATCCTCATTATTATGGCTCTAGAATAATCTGAGCAGAAGCAGCGAAAGTCATAATCATGAATTTGGTGATAGAGATCACTGTATATTTTTATCAGGTAATGATGTTGGGTGAGGGACGGGAGATGTATTTTGAAGGTTACTTGATGTGAAAAGTGAACTGAGGTTTACAGTTTGCCTTATCAATAATGCATGTGCTGTGTGACTTCCACCTATTAAAAGTTTGCTCCACATTTTGTGAAACAATAATTTCAGGGTGTTTGTTAGTTCTGATGCGTTTCTAGTGCACATTTTACATATAAAAGAATCCCTTTCATTTTTTTTTAATTTCCACTCTTCAACATAATGAGGCAACACAGTTAGCAACCAAATTTAAACAGTTGAGAATTTATCTAACAATCCCCCCCTCCACCACCACGTCACATTTTATAGTGTTTTGATTCTACTGCAGTGGTGTTGAATGATGATACAAAGGGCACAATGCAAAGGTTTTCACTTCAGAAACTCCATTGTACTATGCTGTACATTAGAAGCACTTCAGTTTTAATTATTTGATAAGGATAAAAAAAATCCAAAAGCCCCTAAAAAACTGAGAAGCCAATTCCCATTGACTTTCAGTACAAAATCAATGGGACTTAAGGCTTCTAAGTCACTTAGATTCCTTTGAAAATTTTACCCTCTAACATTAACCATTACTTCATCAGTCACAATAGTCTGAAGGGGAGGGTCTAATGTAGTTGATCATTCTAGATATACAGTATGTCCAAGTACCCCATCTCAATACAGCTTTACACCTCTAAAAGAAACAGCAGCATATATAACAAACTGATACAGAACCTAGTACCATATTATTCTAGTCAAAAAGACTGTTGTGCAGGAAATTCTATAATGTATCCCCATGTTCAAAGGATCTCAAAGTTTTCTTAAGTAGGTTGGCTTGTTTCTAAATATAAAACTTTTTTGTTGGAATTTTTTCTAGGCCCTTTATAAGCTACAGAGGGTGTAGTGGGAAAAGAAAGCTCTTCTGATCTAGTGAATATAAATGAAACATTTCTACCCCCTCCTAGGGAGATGAATGTGTGGTTACGATCAGTCACATAAGATAGTTTAACCACTTTCTGGGGATATGACTGTGGGGCTTCTATAAGTCAGATGAGACATTGGTGGACACAATGTTATATTTACATTCCCTGGGTCAAAAGAGCTGTCTTTCTACAATCACTCATTCTGAATGCATCATCTGTCATATTTTTAAAAATGCCTCAAATTATTTCATAACTTCTGGGTTAGTGCCAGTAGCCGGGCAAACCAAGTGTATTAGTTCTGTGTGACAGAAATTTAGGTGTGTTCTGCTGGTCACTAAGATGCTGTAATATATCATTTGCATAAAGGATGCTGTTTTAATTTCTGAGAGTTAATAGAGAAAATGAGTAAAATCAAGTGATTAATAGTGGGCTGCAGTTCAAATGTAGCCTGAGTATTTTATATAGTGGCTGAATATTTGCTTTTCTTAATTACCTTAGAATGGTATTTGAAATGTGTGCAACATATAAAAGAAAAATAAACATTTTATCCCTATTGTGCTTTATTTGCTTCATTATTCCTCAGACAATGATGGTCATTATTTGAATCCTGATACTAGTTTTACGTGTAATCTCGAAGATGCTAATATTTCACCAGATCTGATGAGGAATGAGATATAATCATGTTTTAGAATATCTCATCCCAAGAGTGATAACAGAATTTTGACGTACTGAAAGGGTTAAAATAGCCATTTGGATTATAAATCTTTTTAACAGCCCTGAAAGTAATGCTTGTGCCTTTTCCCCTAACCCTATGTCATCTTTTCAAAGATTTACATTTGAAAACTTATTTCCAATATAGATTTGTTTTTCAGTACACAGTCATGTCACAAGTTTCCTGTGTACTCTGATATTTTCAAAGACCATTTCAAAATGGTAGTTGGTCAGTGAAACCAACTCCGTTTTATTGAGCGGGATTTCACCCACCTAGACAAGCATGAATATATAATACTTTCAAAAATACCTGCTCATATCAAATATATAAAAATCATAAGATATTATAGATCCATTTCTGAACATTATTGCACTACTAGTATTAAGACAGGGTCATCTTTTTGATATATCTGTTTTACTAATCGCTTTTGTGTGTTCTGCAAGTTCCAGTTTTTAAACTCATACTATAACATTCTAAAAGTGGCCTCTTAATATTTTAAATGTCTGTTGACTAGCTGATATGCCTGAACTGGTAGTCTTAGCCCAGGGCTACACTAGGGGAGGGGGCCGATCTATGATATGCAACTTCAGCTACGTGAATAGCGTAGCTGAAGTCGGCGTATCGTAATTGACTTACCTGGCCATGAGGACGGCGACGAGTCGATCGCTGCCGCTCCCCCGTTGACTCCGCTTCCGCCTTTCGATGAGGTGGATTTCCGGAGCCGACGGGGAGCGCGATCGGGGATCGATTAATCGCGTCTTAACGAGACGTGAAAAATCGATCCCCGATAGATCGATTGCTACCCGCCGGATCGGCGGGTAGTGAAGACAAGCCCTTAGTCTACTTCCCCATGGGCAATTATCCACATCACAAAAGTCAAGGTCACAATTTTCAGCAGTTGGCAGCCTCACTGGTAATCTCAACACAGAAAACAAGCAACATATGGATTTAAAGTTTAAAATAATCTCCCCCAATCCCTAGTGTTTTCTTTCTGTCATACTTTTTGCCAACCCACACCTTAAATTTTTCCTGCTACTTCCTTCATATTTTGATCAAATGCCAGGCTGTCAGGGAATATGATAAGCAAATGATTTTTATGCATGCAACACAAGGGTGAATAAAGAGGCAAATCCTGGATGGAATTGGAATGAAAATGTAAAAGAACAAGAAAATGAAGCTCAGGACCTCAGGATTTGGGTCTATTTTCTAACCAAATCATAAAAGAAAAATATCAGCCCACAAGAATTAACTTATTGTGACATGTGGTAAATGTGGTAAGGGCACCTGATTGTCAAGGAACAAAATAGTCTCCACCAACGGTGACTCTTAATCACTTAAAGAATTAAAAGTTTGGGAAATGCAGTCTCTCGGGTTGGAAAGACGACATAAGTCAGCATGTTTTGAAATCTTTAAGACCAGGAAGCAGTCCAGATATAGGAGTCATTATCCCCAAGACAGAGAGTTATTCTGCAGCTCAAGAAATCCTCAATAGCCCAGAACTATTTCTTTTCCTGCTGTCTGAGAGACTTTTGCAATATTCTATAAGAGAGACTGTGCCAATTTGTTAGAGAAAGGAACTGTTTTGTTTAAACGCTCTCGAGAAAAGGAGCTATTTTGTTCACTAATCATTTGCCAGATTAGGGCTAGCTTTTATGGTGCATGAGTCCACAACAGAAGGGTGTAAATGTTAGCGCGCACTAACGTGCCATGCATTAGCTGGCTGATGTGAACCCTGCTGATGCACAAACCAAAAGTTCCCTAGTGTGTGTTAATATAGAACTGTTTGAAATGGGACTAATTAGTGTGTAACATGATAGCAGACACTAGAATTGACACTCATCTGGTGCAGACTAATGCACTATGTAGACAAGCTCTTATTGTAGTTTGGGACATGTTATTTCTGGTGTCCCAAATGGTAAGGTCCCAAAGTAGTAACAATCCCCATGCACGTGGTTTTAGAAATGGAATCTCTATACTGTAGTAGCCACAGAGCCTCACCACTCATTGTGGAGGAAAATGAGAAATAATGGCTGGTGACATAGTAGAAATGTAGGTGGGAAAGGGACCTCAAGAGATTATCCATTTTATCCCCCTGCACTGAGATAGGATCAAATATACCTAGAACATCTCTGACAGGTGTTTTTCAATCTGTTCTTAAAAACCTTTTGTAGGATTCCTTTTTGATTTTCAGGTCATTAAAGAGCTCCTGATGCAGCCACAGTGAGGTCTTGCTATTCTTCCTATCTTTCCTCGCATAAGGACAATTTACTGTTGTGCCTTTAATATTGACTGAGAAACTGCCAGTGCTCCTGAACTTCTCTTTCCCTTAGATTGTCTTCCCAGGGGACCTTACCTACCAGTCCTCTGAGTTTGTGAAAGTCTGCTTTTTTGAAGTCCATTGCCCTTAATCTGATGCTCTGATTCCTTCCTTTCCTCGGAATCATGAAATGTACAATTTCATGATCACTTTCACCCAAGTTGCCTTCCCCCTTGAAATTTGCAACCAATTCCTCTTTAGGAAACCCAGGTGCTGGTGCAGAAGCAACAGATTGTATCACAATGGTACCAGATGCTGATGCTACTCCAAAAAAGAATGGCTGCTTTGTTACTGCCTGACTTGCCTGCTAACCTGCTTTGTTACTGCCTGACCAGTAACCTGACTGGCCACTCAAGGTCTAGCTGCTTTATCCAGTGTTCTCTTGTTGACCAACCTTGGATCAGATGATGACCCAGAGATGTATGCTGATATTCAAGAGGTGGCTATGGTTGACCTTTCCCCACGTGATTACCATTGTGCTTCTCCTTTTGCTAAGTGGACAAGTTTAGAAAACCTACAGAACAGTGGATACCACTGCTTTAATAATCTAAATGCTGCTGAACTCTTCCACCATCCATGGGTATAATAGGGAGTCAGGGTTATCCACCCAATGTTTCTGGAGTGAAAAGAATCCAAACACCATTCTTTTAGCACATAGTTGCCCCATACCATACACTAGCAGAAGAACTAGTGCACAAACTGCACAGTCTTGAGTAAGATTAGGGACCACTTAATGGGAGTTTTGGGGGAGCTTCCTTATACAAAGCAGCTCATTGGCAGACACCTAAGAACCCAGAGATATTTAACACCCACTTTAGAACTTGGAAAATAAGGAGTTACAGTACAATTGTAAACAGGAAAAGCCAGAAGACTTTGATTCCCAAGAGAATAACTGGAACAGGGGCTAAGATGGAGACTGAAACTCAACCTCAAACCTCTTTAGTCACTAAAAGCCAATTCCTCCTTAAGAAAACTAGGTGCTGTAGCAGAAGCAACGTATTGTATCACTATATAATCTATCCTAAACTAGATATCCTGAGACATATTCCTTCCAAGAGCCTCAAACATTGTAATGAAACAGAAAACTTCTTTATAAAGTTTAGTGAAGATCCTGGATAGGCAGGTCAACTTCCCCCATTTTAAAATAGAACTGGCTTTAATATTCTGAGTAACTCAGAATAACCATATATGCTGTACAGTGGCAGGACCAATTACTGATATACTGAAAGATATAATGAAGCAAGTCCTCACCATTTCATTAGCTGGACATTTCTGAGAGAGGGAAAGGTCAGGACAGTGATCTTGTCTTTCAGGCCAGATCTCCAAAGGAAGTGCTGAGTCTAAACTGCAATGCTCAGGCCTGGAATGCCAGTTCAGTACCAAGAGCATAACACAAGCTCCTTTGGGACAAGTGTAGGGCTTTGGGCCTTTTGAGAAAAGTTAGTTTTCATGGTGTGTTAGACACCAGAATGCATCTTTACATCCCATATCAGCCAGTGTAGAGCCCTCAGAACTGCTCAAGGTTTTTGCTTACATTGTATCACTCTGAAAAGAGCAACAGCTTTATTCAAATAAGTGGTTTGCTTTCTATGGAAAATAAAATCAATTCAAACCTGCTGATGCAGGACATAGATTAATAGATTTTAAGGCCAGAACGGGTCATCGTGATCATCTAGTCTGACCTCTTGCATGTTGCGGCACTAAGAACCTCACTCATCGACTCCTGTAATAAACCCTGTAATAGTAACTCTGGCTGAGTTACTGAAGTTCTCAAATCATTATTTAAAGACTTCAAGTTACAGAGAATCCACCATGTACACTAGTTTAAATCTTCAAGTGACTCATTCCCCATGCTGCAGAAGAAGGTGCGGGGGAAAACCCACACAACCCAGGGTCTCTACCAATCTGGCCCAGAGGAAAATTCCTTTCAAAGCCTGGCCCTAAATCTCAATGAAAGTTAACGAAGAGGAACTTAAAAAAAACAAAAGCAGGCATGGAACAGAGATGTTCTTGTACTTTGGCTCCTAGTCCACATGACTATCCTACATAAAGGAACAAAGAAGTTTAGCATACCATTGCTTAAAGGACAGCTTTGTGTCACAGTGATGTTGGAGTAACGACTGTCTTGATTGTATCTAACTATAGCACAGGAAATATTTCTGTGAATACATCAGCATGTATAGAGCACAACTTTATAAACACAGGTAATCTACCCCTCTCCTGCTTGGTATTGAGTTTGTTTAGGAATGGAGTTTTGAGGTTTGTCAGTAAGGCATACAAAAATGTGATTCACACAGCTAATTAAGCACATAGTTACCCATGTAAACAAGTATCATTTTTGCCATCATCCTCCACATTCTGTTTTGTTGTTGTTCCCCCTTGCAGCTCCATAGCCTGATAGGGGGAACAGGGAAGTAGCCACAGTGCACTGTATTCTAGCTATTCAGGGATGTGAGACTGGATCTTAAGGACCATTGGAGCTCTGGCATAAATTAGAGCTACCCTGTGGCTATTCAATCTTATACCACAGGCTAAAATAGATTTGCATGTCAGAGATTCTGAAGACGACAGGAACTAACATGAAACCCCTCTCCCACGCCACCCTCTTTTTCTTCAGCTGTACCTCCAGAGATGCGCTTGTTTTGCAAACAGGCACAGTGCCTCCAAAAGTCCTGTGGAGGGCAGTAAAGTTAATTGAAATTTCTCAGACAAGACATATTTGCTAGAAATGCAGATCTGGGTTTATTGAAACATTTTGAGAATCTGGATGAGGTTAGCTGAATTGAGTAAGAAAAAAAAAAGCCAACAACTAAAACATTCCAAAATAGTCAAAATGAAGCATGTTGACATTTTAAAACGGAAGCATTTGACTTTTCAATTCTAAATGACTTTGTTTTGAATTTTACTTCAGATTTATTAGAAAAAGGTTAAAAACCTCAAACTTAAGCTGACTGTTTTGGTCTGAACAAAATGCGTCATTCTACCTCAAATGACTTTTTTGATTTACTGAAAAATCTGGAATATTCTGGATACAGGTTGACTCCATTTATTTTTGAATTTTTGGTTCAGCCACTCACCGAAAAACACTGGTTATTTGCACAATTCTAAAGAACAAGTGAAGCACCACCATGGAAGGATGCACTTTATGTGCATCATTCTAACTAATGCAGAGGCCTCTTCATTCTGTTTTGAGAATACCCCACAGCAGGCACTAGTTAAATAGGAGAGACCCTTACACTCCCTGAGTGCAAGGATTGCATTGTGCCCAACTCTTGCTTTTGGGTGCAATGCAGAAGAGGATCCTTGCACTTCCAATTCCCCCACCCTACTTAAAAGATCTCCACCAAGCACAATCTTGCATACAACATTGTGTGTGTGTGTGTGGGGGGGGGGTTACTGGATGGTTTTACATAATATCCTTGAAAACTGTATGTGTAGATATTTATTTACAATGGTATTTCATTGTTTTTTCTGGATTTTTAGCATACACATATAAAGCTTTTTTTTTTCCTGCTCAGAAAAATTAATATACCTTGCAATACTCTTGCTGTCTGAATAAGAGTTAAGGGCATACTTTATACTGAGACAAATATATATTCAAATAAAATTATTATTTAGATTTTGAGTGGAATTTGCAAATAATCACGACACCTTCCAGATCTTGAGTTGGAATGTGCTGCCATTGAATTGAATGGGCATTTTTACAGTACATTGTGAGTAGGATCCAGTCCTTTTCCATTACAAATAAAGAGCATATCATGTATTGGGGGGGCATATTCATCCATGTTAATAAGCACATTTGTAAGCTTTACAATTTAAAAGTAGATGGAAGAGTTTATATATACCGTATAATACGCAGCCTCAATTGGCCTAGAGAGGCGAACCACGGCTAGTGGGAGCCGTGATCGGCTGAACCTGCAGATGCGGCAGTTAAACAAACCGGCCTGGCCCGCCAGGGGGCTTATCCTGGAGGCTGCGTGCCAAAGGTTGCTGATCCCTGTTATAGATACTGTTGGGTTGGGTTTACTTTCATGTTTTGTGACTACAGGAATCCATGTTGGTTCCAAAATGGAGTTTTGTTAAGTTTCCTGCTCGTTTAGTTCTCCTGGAGTTGGAAACAACTTCCAGTCAGAAACAGTTTTTTTAAGGGGTTTCCCAGAAGGGGCTTCCCACCTTTTCTAAGGGGTTTCCCAGGCAAGGGTATAAAAGCTGCCCTGAACATAGCCTCAGGGCTGTCCATCTGAGTGGCAGCCAGGGACTCAAAAGGAAACTCCCAGGAGCCAGACTAAATATTGTGAAGAATTTAGCTACAGGGCATATGTTTCCTATTTTCAATTTTTACAGTTTATACCTCTGCCAGGATGTTCTTAATGCACTAATTTATAATCCAAATGATCGTTTTTATTGGATGATTTTACCCAAGACGTGCTTCTTAGAACTGTGAGGTCACAGAAGGCAATCTTGTCAGAAGTAAAGCTTGCCCAGAATTTTCAATTACTATATTAAGCTCACTGCAGCATGGCAACTTTCTCAAAAATTTGTGGCCTTCATATTTAAGTCATCCTCTCCACTCCCATACAGCTAATGTTATAATATGCTTTGGGCTGATATTTAGCCTCAGAATAATACAGCTCCAGCATAAAGTCAAGATCTGAAGCGATTTCATATTCTTCGTATTTTAAAATTGATGGATGAAGCAGCAGCAAATATTGGGGTACCAAAATCTCAGGGTATGGGGAGATCCAAAGGCATATCAGCTCCCCACTGAATAATGGATCAAGAGCCAAATGGTAGTGAGAGCATTTCAATGCATATTCAGACACCTTCACCCAATTGCTAAAATCGGGCCAAATGGGACTATTCTGCTCTACTTTTCAATAAATCCTTTATGCCAACAAAACATTCATTAAAGTCAATGGGTGTTTTGCCTGCAAAAGGACTTCACTGTTTGGGGAAAGTGACAGCCACACTGAAGCAGTTTTGTAGTGTTTAATAAAGAGATTACAATAATAAAGATTACAGAGGGACTCTGGAATCAGGTCCTTTTTTAGATTAATTTTTGTCTTCTAGGGAAGGGAATGGCCAAGCCTCAGGAGACCTTTGTAACACTCCCAGCTCTGCCACAAACTCCCTGAGTGATCTTGAGCAAGTTGCTTAAAATTTTAGGGTAAAATTTTAGGGTACAATTTTCAAAGTTTGAAAATCCTAAATCCTCTTTGAAATGGGACTAATCAAAGAATGTTAACAGTTCATTAGTGCACATCAGCAGGGTCCACATGGACAGTTAGTGAGTGGCAGGCCAGTGTGGGCCAGATTCCCACCTCAGCTTGCCCCCAAACTAAACATTTGTGTAGACAAGCCCACAGTGTCCTAAATTTCTTAGGGAACAGGGAGCCACAAAGAAGAGATAAATTTAAGTGTATTATTTTCAAATGTATTACTTTCTGTAAAGTAAGAGGAATAAAATATTTCCCTATTTCATAGAGGTACTGTGAGAAGTTTGCATGCTACTGTGATGAGCACCATAGAAAAGTCCATATATAAAATTGCTGCCTACTGTATTTATGCTGTATGGACCATATTTATACGAGTGCTCAGCACCCACAAATGGAAACAATGGGAGATGCTAGGTGTGATTAATTGGGGCTATGTCTGAACAACTTATGAAGTCTGGTTGGTATTATGAAATCATATAACGAAAAAACGCTGTATTCTGAGTCCCTATGTGTATGTGGAGCCACCAATACTGTCAAGAAGGTACGCACCACACAGATGCAATAGAAGGTGCTTAGGACTATCCAGGTACAAACATGTGGGTCAGTGGATGAACTGTGGCTTAGACCAGTTTATCTGACTTCTCTAAAGGTAGAAGTAGTAGAAAGTTACCAGGAGCAGAACAAAGGAGGCCATGTGACCAGGAGGGGGTTAAATAAGGAAACACACAGAATTAGGGGGAGCCACACAAGATGAGGAAGCTTTGGGCAGGAGAGAGCAAGGACATAGAAGCAGGGTAAGAGAGAAAGACCAACCATCATGTAACAGATACCCTGCTTGCTTGCTTGCCTGCCTGCCTTCCTGGACCCAGATGTTCCCCAAGCACTCACCAGGAAAGGGTGAGGTATAAAGTGAAGGCATTTCATTTTCAGATGTCTGTTTTGTATGATTTGTACAGTCCTGTCCTTTATGTGATTAAGTATAAAGAGCAAAAAGGTGTTA
The DNA here is from genome assembly GCA_033296515.1 of Macrochelys suwanniensis. NCBI lineage: Eukaryota > Metazoa > Chordata > Testudines > Chelydridae > Macrochelys > Macrochelys suwanniensis. Next base: position 85,695,006 of record CM065779.1, read on the forward strand.
GACTGTGTAAAGTTGTGTGTATATGTTTAGTGCGTCACAGCTACTGTGTGCTCCTGAGAGAGTTAACCCGCAAACCAAAAGCTTCACACTTTTGGGGTGGAGCTCTGGAAAACAAGGTGTGTTTAGGTAACGGAGGTATATTGGGGATCAGCACTGGTCCTGGGGCTTAGGGCAGGTGGCCTGAGGAGCCCCATTTCTGAGAAGGGGTAAAAGGCTGAGTATGAGTGCCCAGGAAATGTGCCCAAGAAGCCAAGGAAAGAGCGAGTGTTGCAACCTGCCAAGGCTCTAGCTTAATACATCCCAGGGATTCCAGGGCACAGAGGCTTGAAGTCCCCTCACAGCTGTCCTAGTGGCTGGCCAGCAGGGAGAGCTTACTAGGATCTGTGATGCTAAGTATTATTGCTTTTGAAAATCTGACTACTTCATCTAGGGTCCTAAATGGGTGTAAGTGCTGATTTCTTTTGAAAATATGACGATGTGCTTAGCTTCAGCTATCCTGGAAATAGCATCCAGGAAAGTGAACCACAGATACGTTTTTGGGAGAGAATTGTCTGTAAAATAGCTGATCTTTTTAAATTCACTTGATTATCCCAGTGATAATGTGAATGTGGGAGAAGGGGAGAGATCTCATGTATGAATGATCTTTGTGATTAGTGACTAACACTTGCAAGCCAAGAGCATGTCTTCTCAGCATCTCAGAACAATCACAGTGTTCAATCATTCGGGACAGGGAAGATAGCATGGTCCCTATGGGTGACAGGGAAGTGTAGCACACACATTCAGAGTGATGATAAAATATGAGCTTTTTCATCCTGTTCTGGCTCCTGAGAGAATCTAGGTAAATTCATAGCTACAAGAAATATGATGTGCCCTCAGGCACTAGAGATACCAAGAGAGTCAGCCAGTCAGTGTCTCTCTCTCTCTCACACACACTCACTCTCACACAAAATCCAGCAGAACATTTTTTTTTTTTCTGGACTCACCTCTTTGACTCTGGAGAGAAACCAGACTGCAGTTTTCTGGGATTAACTGTTTAGGAGAGATTCCACACAGTGGTCTAGTAGTTAGGTGTCTGTGGACAGCAGGACATCATTCTAAAAATATATCTGCTATTTTAGCCTTACTTTCTGTGCAAAACAAACAACGAGAAGATAAAAGAAAACAAGAAAAATACCTGTGGCACCTTAGAGACTAACAAATTTATTTCAGCATAAACTTTGGTGGGTTAAGAACCCACTTAATTTCCTCCCCCCAAAATACAAACTATGCATGTTTAAATATCTACCTGAAACATATGGGTCTATGAATACAATAAAGAATGCTGGACCACAGAAGTGTTTTTTGTCAAATTATTATATTTTAATGTTTTCAAATCGTGTGTGTTTTCATTTTGATATTCAGTAGACAAAAAAGTCCCTTTTGTAATTTTTCAAGTCATTTCAAACGTGAAGATACAGTTCTAATTAATGAGGTGTGAACTTTTGTTTTCAAAGTCTAAATTGTTCCAAATCATAACAAGTAAAATGTTTAAAAATGCACTTAATTGCTTGAGTCTCAAAATGATAAGCGACAAAGATAAGCTACATTTCTTAAGTAGCTCTTCTGTAATATTGTGGATATATACCATACAGTCATACGTCATACAGTCTAGAACCAACCAACACTCAGGGAGCTTCCTCAGATACAATGCTAGCATTTGAAGGAGTGGCAGAAGTCTGGGAAAGTTTATAACTCTTCATGTTTAATGAATTTCCATTTGCACACCCAACCCCCAACCAAATCAACATATGTAGCAGCATTAAAGACCAAATGTTGTACCCTTCCACAAAAATTGATTAAATGAGTTTGCTATAATAGATCTCCATGAGGGTCGAGTCCCTTCCACGATGCAGATTACTAATTCAGTATTAGCTGTGATATTCAGGAGTTAGATACGTGAGGAGAGAAAGCATTCAGCTCATTTTGAGTCGACTCAGGTTTTTGGAAATATAGTTAACATGGAGCTTAGGAACACAGGATTCAATTGTCTCTTTTGGGTACAATTCTACCCCCCTAACCTCAACAACCTAATCTGTCTCTCATAAATTTATATTTATAATATCAAGTATTACATTATTCTATCGTCATTTTATTATGTTTCAATAATGCCTATTATTTCAAGTTCTTCTTCTACTGACAGATTTTGTAGTTCAATTAGTTTTGCTTTTAAACTTCTTAACCATGTGCCTAATTTTATTCCATTATTTACTTCGAGACCCATTTCATTTAGAAAATAAGAGCATCTGCTGCTACAGTATAAAGGACAAACCTTTAATTGCAGAAGAGATACAAATCCCCAATATTTAGAGCCAATCACTAACTGGCAGAAGCTCCTCCACTGGCATTTGACCCTTCCTCTGAAGCATTTGGCAGTGGTCTCTGATTAAGAGGGCACTGGTCTAGATGGTCTGATTAGGTTCTTTGTTTCTAATTTGTGTTTTTGACAGGAACCCAGATAATATTTGACCATGCTTTGTACTTTGAGATTCCTCTGAGACCAAAAATTAAAAGTGAATCCTATGTAAACAAACTGAAAAGACTCCCACAAACCTCTGTGAAACAAAGTTATGCAGTTCCAATTTATAAAAACTGAGTGAGATATATTGTTGTCATACTACATTATTGTCTTAAGTTTTTGTACTATAGCAGGGATCAGCAACCTTTGGCACATGGCCCGCCAGAGTAAGCCCCCTGGCAGGCGAAGCCAGTTTGTTTACCTGCCGCATCTGCAGGTTCGGCCGATGGTGGCTCCCACTGACCGCAGTTTGCCACTCCAGGCTAATGGGGGCTGTGGGAAGCGGCACAGGCCAAGGGATGTGGTGGCTGCTGCTTCCTGCAGCCCCCATTGGCCTGGAGCGGCGAACCGCAGCCAGTGGGAGCTGCGATCGGGGGCTTACCCTGGCGGGCCATGTGCCAAAGTTTGTCGATCCCTGTACTATAGCATGACATGAACTTAAATTGTATTTTCTAAAGGAATAAATATAACTCAATTTTCTAAAGACATTAATATGCCTGAAATAAGGGACCACAGTCAAAATACAATTATCTCAGGAAGAAAGTCATGCTGTTTACTAGTCCACGCTTATTTTTTAATTTTAGACTTACTGAATCTAAACATCAATTTAAATTTCAAACAATTATTTTCATCAAACCATTTAAAAGTATACTATATTGGACTAGAGTACATGTAAATATTATGTAGAATGACATTTCCAATACTGATTTTCACTAAGAAAACTGAAAAAAAGAGCCCTAATTTGCATAAAAAAGGATATTTTTAGCCAATTTCCAGTATTGCAAACAAGTAACTGTGAGCACTATTCTACCATTTATTTTTGAGATAATCCATGGCGTTCTGCACTGTTAAAATCAATATTTACTTTCTTCATTTACACGTTGATTCAGTTTAATACATAAATATAACTGATACAGTCTCAATTACATGCCAATCTATAAATATGCTTTTAACTAGTATTGAACTAAACATAATGCATAAAAGATTATCTTTTCCCCACTAAAACAAGTACACCTGGGGGCTGGATTGTGAGAAAATGCAAAATAAGACTTCTATGTGCAATATATCTATATGCCTGTGTCTCCCTGCTGAGCTATCTGCAGAGCATAGCCAGTTGCCAGACTCAGAATGAGGAAAATAACTGAGAAAAATACAAAGCATTTTAAACGTCTTGTTTGTTTTTATAGAGTCCTCATTAGATCACCTCAACTGTCACAGTTTCTTTCCCCTCTTTCATACTCTATCCAGCATGTAGAACATCAATGAGAAAAAATGCCTGGTGTGACAGTCACTTATTTGCTCATTAAATTGTGACCACTGGATCTACCTTTGTTTGGCAGTGAGGTGAGGGCTGATCTGGCCCAAGGTGCTTGAGATGCTGAAATTATCCTGGCCTGTACAAATGCAAGAGCGGCTGTCATGGCTACAGGGTGACCTGAGCCTCAGATCCCTTTTAGTCCCTCCAAAGTGGACCCCCTTTGATGACAGTCCTGCCTTCCTACACCTGGCTCTGGGTATCATATGGTATAATGACCCTCAGCCCACTAGTTTCCCAACCACATTAACACAAGTCCAACTGCATTTGGCACCCATAAGACTTTTCATTCTGGGGCCCTGTGATCAGTCAGCTCTTTAAAGGTATTCAAAATCAGCATTATTTATTCATTGCCCCAAAGGTACAAAGCATGTAGAGCAAAGGATTAAAATAAATAAATAAATAAAAAATCAGGCCTCTACACATGGGTCTTACTTATTCCTCAAGCTTTCCTTTCCAGCTTCTGTACATTTCCCATCAGTCCATCTAACCCTCCTCTCTGGCTTGGAGAAACACTCTCCTGCTCGCAGAATGCTCTCTGTTGGTGTTCCCTTGCCAGCCTGTCAGTTTGCACTCACACTCCCTGAGCAGCCTCTGGCCAGTACTCAAAGCCACCACCTTTTCTAGGCCCAGAGCCATCTAATGTTTTAGTGTTCCCTTTGGTTTATCTTCTTTTGGCAAAAGAGCTAGGTCACTGGGATTGGGACCAAGAGGTGCAACCACTCCACAGCACAATGGGACTGTAAAGCCATCATCAACCAGCTGTGGAGTAAAGTCATCTACCTACTTGTCCTGACTGCCCTCACATGGGTGGTGCACTGAGGATGGGAAGGGGCACACCTAGAGTGCACTGAGCGTGTAGCCTGAGGATCTTGGGAATTTAAGTAATAATACAACCACATTTGCCCCTCTGCAGCAAGAGCAGCAACCAGACCCAAAAATTGGGACCATAATGTTCCAGAAGGTCACTCTAAGTACACAGTGCTCAAGTGTGCACATCATAATGTGGCTAAGTGCCACGAACATTTCCTAAACTATTTGACTTGCAAAGTTTTACTCCTCTTTGGTTTGTTTAAAATAAAGTTATAAATTAGTTTAATGTTGTAGAGGACCAACAAAAGCCTGCTTCCCATAAATTCAGAAAACATTTATTACCACTCATTAGTATGCAACATTTGGTGTTCCTGTGTTTTAGGACAAACAATAAGAATCTGACATTCAAACTCCTTCTTATATTGCTATAAATGATGAAGTCAACAGGAGCTGCAGGTGATCAGTACTTCATAAACTCAGGTGCCTAAGGCTTCTCAGGTTGGGCATCCATAAACCAAGGCTTCCAAAATTAGTCAATGTTTTGGAAATATATGCCTAAGTAAAACGCATAAGGCTACTGGAAGTCAGATATGGAACTAGAGTAGGTGCTCCCTATGCGTAAACTACCACATGTTCTCTCCCTTTCTTCACATGCTCTCTCTACCTCTCAAAAAAAAAAAAAAAGAAAAAAAAAGAAGAAAAAAAAAAGAAGACACAAAATAGGGTTTTATAAGTAGAAGGTATCACATGTAAACTAGAGGCAGAATTATTTAGGAGTAAATTTAGCCAGTCATCTATATAATGAAAAAGTAGAGTTGGTTTTACCCTCATATAACCTAAAGGTAAATGAACACATTTTAATCAATGTGTCCTAAAACCTCACCACCTCAAATCAAACATGGAAAAATTAAAAACAAAGGGGTTATAATGAAAGGCTTAATGAAATGTTAGACAGTTACTATTAAGTAAATATTGTAATTCACCTTTGGGCATATGAGCACTTACTATTTGTCTGGTTTCATCAGCTAAAATACTGGCTGCACATCTGTGCAGAGACAGAACATCTACAAGGTTTTCCTGTTCACAGGTTTGGGGAGAGTATATTAAGCTTCATTATAGCTTAAATGGTTCATTGGCTTTTTGTTTCAGACTGTTCAGCACATGATGCTCAAACACAAGATTTTTCTTTGGATCTCAATAATCCTCCAATATTGATTTTGTTCACGTCCCCATTTTCCAATATGAATGTGTTATAAATCTCCTTGGCTTGTTGTGCACAGCACTGTAGGTTGGTGGGCAGCAGTGTTCTGCTTTCATACATATTTGCATTCATACAGATTTGCATTCATACAGATTTTCAACTGGTAGGACCACCACATTTACCGGTTTTCTGATTTTCACTTTATTGCTTAGAAAGGTAAGCTAAGCCCATCTCCTGGAAATATCCTTAATCGTGCTTCTGTAATTATGCAATATTGATTATGCAAACACAAACTCTGTTAATCAGCAATCTTTATTCCATCTTCTTTTGTGTATCTCATGTCACTGGCAGTATGGTGCTATAAAAGCCTATCCCTATTTTTGCAGAAGTGTATATCTATATTCTTTAATACAAGGGGAAACATGTGGTTTACAGATTTCCATGATGATCTTAAAATATCAATAAGGATATTTTATTGTCTCCTTTCAAAAGCTACTAGAGGGTAATTTTCACATTTCTAAGATAAAACTCACTGTAGTGTGACAGCCCCCCGGCTCATTACAGGGTGCCTCCCTCCACTACAAATGAGCTAGAGTGGAAGGATTAAGCCAGTGGAGAGCACTGTGTTAGCTAGTTTAACATACATAGGCCACTGAGGACCATTACACCATCCTCCTTAGCACAGAGGAGCCATAATTCCTGGAATACAGGAAAAAGACATAACATGCTTTTAACCTCTCAAGCTCCCTTCAAGATCTCCATTTCTATGATTCTATGCTGAGAATAAAGAACACCTTGACTCAGAGCTAGGGGCTGAATGTGAGCAATAGCAGCAGTTTGGAGGCCAGAAATTAGGAGCTGGTTCTGAGGAGAAAGCTGAGCAACCAGCTGCCTGAGATTGGGGAATAAAAGTTGAGAGCCATGTAGGAAGCCAGCCTGTTGCTAGCAAGGAGTCAGCAGCTGCAGACAGCTGAGCAGCATCTGGCATGGGATAACTACAACAATGAATGCACCGCTTTGTGATGACAGACAGAAGAACTGAGTTGTGGTTGGTGAGGTGCACAGGCCACATTGCTCTGTGCCCCTTTGGGAGAGGGAAGGCGGCGGCCAGGCACTGGGCTGCACACAGTACAATTACCTTTATACCCCTGTACTAGGCAACCCCGGGGTACCGAGTTAGGAATGTTTTGGTTGATCTTTTGTTGTACAGGAACTCCTCACTTAACGTTGTAGTTATGTTCCTGAAAAATGCGACTTTAAGCGAATCCAATTTCCCCATAAGAATTAATGTAAACGGGGGGGGGCTAGATTCCAGGAAAAAAATTTTCACCAGACACTCTCACACTCTATAAGTTTTAAACAAAATTTAATAGTGGTACACAGCAATGATGCTTGTGAAACTTGGTTGAGGTGATGAAGTCAGAGGGTGGGATATTTCCCAAGAAATGCCTTACTGCTAAATGATGAGCTAGCAATTGGCTGAGCCCTCAAGGGTTAACTCTCACACTCTACAAGGCAGGAGGAAAGGAGGGAGGTCAGAGAGAGAGAGAGAGAGAGAGAGAGAGAATGCGCATTTCCCCTTGAGGTTCACTGCCTTGTTAATTAGATCAGCAAGCTGAAACCAGGCAGCTCCCTCTGGGACTGTCCTGTGTCCCCCCTGCTCTATGGAAGATGGGGTAAGCAGGGTGCAGGGGAGGGGACACCCTGATATTAGCCCCCCCCCCTTTTCCTCCCCCGCACCGCCCTCCCCCTGCACAGCAAGCAGGAGGCTCAGGGAGCAGCTCCAAGGCAGAGGGCAGGAGCAGCACATGGCAGTGGGAGAGGGACAGCTGAACTGCCAGCAACTGATAGACTGCTGGCCAGCTGCTGCACAGGGAACTTAGGGGAGCGGGGAGTGGATATGAGGAGCTGATAGGGGGCTGCTGGTTCCAAGCCCCCACCAGCTAGCTGCAATGGGCTGCTCTTCCTGCAAGCAGTGGACAAAGCAGGGCAGCTGCCAAATGACGTTAGAAGGGAGCATTGCACAGCTTTAAACAAGCATGTTCCCTAATTGATCAGCAACGTAACAACGATAATCAGGACGACTTTAAGTGAGACATTTCTGTATCTGGTGAAGGCCTTTTGCATCCTTTATTTTCTGGTGGCCCTAGTAAAATAATGCTGTTACTTACTCAAAATGGGTGAGTGTTTATGGGGAGCTACCCACAAGAGCCTAGTGCTTTGAGCACCTACAGCACTTGCTTCCAAGCTCCTGTGTATCAAAGTTTCTCAGACAAATGTTTACAGTAGATTTGCAGTATATTGAAGTGGGCTGTTTGTTTTGAGACTAGAGAGTGCATGAAGCAGAAAACTGCAGTGTGCAAAAATCAGAAGGTTAATTTAAAGAAAAGTGTTTGGGCTTTAGGGTGGATTAGGTAGCCTAATGAGGCCTCCCTATTTCTGACCCAAATTTCAGTGAAGGAAAAGTGGCTCAGTATGCTTGCTATTGATTTTATTAAACATCGCAAGCAAAATATATATATCCCTTATCACTATACATAAACAAATTGTATCAAACCAATTAAGGGTTAAACACAATAATGTCAGTTAAAACAACTTTCAGCAATAATTTAATTTAACTTGTAAGATAATCACTTACAGAATCCCATAGCAGGGAGTTCAAGGAGGTAGCAGTCAATTTAGTTAAAATTGAAAGAACTTTTACGCACAGCAGTGACACAATCATAGCTGAAAAATATTTTGATATAGCAGCCAAATGGCTCATGTCTATACTAAGATCTTTAAAAATCCAATTGAGGGTTGAGAGGCACCTCACTACCTCTTTCCTTTAGCATGAGAAAATCTTGTCTGTGGCTGGAGGAGTTGGGAAGCTGACCTGCAGCAGGCACAGATAACACAAATACTTCCAGCTAGGCCTTTCCGGACCACTATCACGCTACAGGTTTGTGACTGGCACCTTCCAACCTTCACGTCCTCCATCTCCCTGGAGCATCCATCCCTTGGTCCACTGGACACTCACAGTATTCACTGCTTCCAGAGAAGCAATACACCCCAGCTTATCAGTTTCACTTCAGATCAATGCTCCACTTAGCACCGAGATTTGTTTGTAATAAAATCAGGTACAAGTTTAACAAAAGCACAGACTCAAGTAGGAGCATTGGAAACAAATGTTACATATAAAATAAAATCATAGCACACATTCTAGAGCCAAGGCTTGATTAAAGATATACTCATGTCTAATAAAGTATTGTTCACACAAAGTTTTTGCTGCACTACAGTCAGGCTGGCTGTGACCCTTCTTTCATGAGACATGCACGCTGTCAGTTTCTCCCTTGGCACTCCAGGATTGACCAATCCTGTGTCTTTATTCATAAATAAGGCAAGCCCCTGCTGTTTGTTTCACCCTGTAGGTTTCCTGTCTTACAGATTTTGTAAACTCTCACTTCAAACATGGCTCAGTGTGCAAATAGATGTATATTGTATGCCTCTCACAGGGAGATAAATTATATCTAGCTCCTGTACCTCAGACATCACCTCCTGGTGACCTGCCTTAACTCCAAGACCTTAAAAGCTTAGTTTTCATTCTAGGTACATAATTCCCTAAATATTATCTGTGCTTACATGTTGCCATGATTATGACCATCAGTGGGCCACTGACTCTCAGTAGAGACCTCACATGCCACACTTTGATGAGCTCTTATGCATTTATCTGAGCCACAGATCCCTATATAAACCAGCCCTCATGGCCTCTGCCAGTTGTTAGATGGTCCCTGGGTCACAATGTTTCCTCCTGGAAGTTTGCTGTAGTAATTAATTCACCACCACCACCACCCCGCCCCTTCACCACATAAGCAAAAGTGTAAGCTTTACTAAGAACTTAGATAAGAGAAAGCAGAGCTGCTTCTTCACTTAACACTGACAGTTTTGTTTCTGTGGAGAACTAGCAAAACACTAGTACAGAAACAAGGTCCTAATTCTAAGGGAAGATTTTTAGGGTTAGTTGGGAATATTTTTAGGTGCCTTCCCTGGGTGATCTTAACAGGATCTCATACACTTTACAAGCATTCAACCACACACATCCCAGAAATAGTAAGAAAAGAGACGTCTTCCCCCCGGCGAAAAGGGGAAGATCTTAAGGTAAAAAAAAGTTCAAGATTCTTCAGCTCTTGTCACCTTCTGCTCACATGGTATAAGGACCTGTGCTGCAGTCCTGAACCAGACTCTGGCTTCTAGCACTTAGTGCTTCTTGCCAGCAGGCTCTGACTGGCAGATTCTGGGACTGGATCGCTTGATTGCTCTGTTCTGATCATTCCCTTTGAGGCATCTTGCAATGGCCACTGTTAGAGGACAGGGTACTGAGCTGGGTGGACCATTGATCTGACCTGTATGGCTGTTCTTATGTCTTAAGGTACAAGGCAGACTGTTCTGACTAGGTAGCAGCTGTCATCTTTTCCTGTCCCCCTAGGGTAATCAAGTCCAGGGCCTTGGAAGCTCAGCCTTCTTTTGACGGTTGGTACCCTGAAGAGGTATTCTACTGGATGATTCTTCCTCACAAAACTTCCTTTCAGAACTGTGGGCCAATCAACGGGAGCACTATATCCTGACTACAGACAGTGTAGTCTAGTCACATTCTGGCCTACGGTTAGTTAGGAAAGTTGCTCTTTATCACAGGTGTTCTGAAAATGCCCATCACAAACAAAAGGTGCTCCTCACAAAAAAAAAAGGGGGTGGTGGTGGCGGGGGGAGTCAATATCTTGGAGAAGTTATACCAGTCTACGCCTCTGGGAGGTAAGATCTTATTGTGCAATACAATGTGTGTGTCCTGTGTAGACTGAAATAAATCCCCATAAAGTAATTAGTTGCCCATCAAGCCATCCCTACCCCCACTTTTCCCACACACATCCATTCTAAACAGAAAAAAACTAAATAAGTCTTATGACAGCCCTCAAACAGGAATTTAGAAACTGTGATTGTACATTTTCATGCAGTTATACTTAAAACAAGCTCTTTCTGGATGAAGGTTCACAAGGCCTTTACTGGGTAAGATTTCACAACCCAATTGTGTAAAAGTCAGGGCGAGAGCTTTCACTGCTTCTGTCATAAAGGGAAGGATAACAACCTTCATGTATGCAGCAATATAAAATCCCTCCTGGCCAGAGGTACAGAACCATTTACCTGTAAGGGGTTAAGAAGCTTAAATAACCTAGTTGGCACCTGACTAGAATGACCAATGGGGAAAAAAGACACTTTCAAATGGGGGGGGGGGGTTGTTTATGCTCTCTCGGGTTTTCTGGGACAGAGAGGGACCAGGGCAGGAAAAACCATCTCCTAAAACCATAGGAAATAAGCTTTTACATTTACAAGATTTGTAAGTAAAGCCAGGAAAGGCGTTAGATTATCTTTTGTTTTACCTTGTGAATTTTCCCTATGCTAAGAGGGAGTTTTATTGCTATTTTTTGTAACTTTGAAACTAAGCCTAGAGGGGAATCTTCTGTGTTTTAAATATTTTTATTTGCCCTGTAAAGTTACCTTCCATCCTGATTTTACAAGTGTGATTCTTACTTTTTAAAAAATAAAATTCTTCTTTTAAGAACCTGATTGATTTGCAGTGTCCTAAAGACCCGGGGTTTGACCCGTGCTCACTTTGTAACCAATTGGTTAGTATATTATTCTCAAGCCTCCCCAGGAAAGGGGGTGAAGGGGCTTGGGGGGATATTTTGGGGGAGACAGGGCTCCAAGTGGCCCCTCCTTGAACATTTGTTTAAATCACTTGGTGGTGGCAGCAATACCGTCAAAGGACAAGGAAAGGAATTTGTGCCTTGGGGAAGTTTTTAACCTAAGCTGGTAGAAATAAGTCATTCATGCGGGTCCCCATATCCGTACCCCAGAGTTCAGAGTGGGGAGGGAACCCTGACAGGTTCTCTTCAGAGGTGGGCAATAGTGAAACTGACACATCAGTTTCACTTAGCAGGTGGCAGGGCTTCCAGGGGCATGGAGACTTCCCTAGACAGGGGACTGCAGGCTTTCCAGACTCTTGAGCCAGCCAGCTTCCCAGGATGCCCAACTCCTACAGCTTATGACATAGCTTCTCTAAGAGTTGGACAGCCTGGGCAGCCAGCTGTCCTGGGAGCCTAGAAGCCCTGGGCAGGCTGAATGGAAGGGCTGCCTCAGAACTGGACCCAGAAAAATCTGTCCCAGGACTTTCAGGCTCCCAACCTGGAAGCCCTGGGGACCCCAGCAACTCACAAGTTTAGCTGGCAGGAAACCAGCAGGTTTCTGCTGGACCCAGCCTGTGGTTCAATGAAAATTCAAACCCAACACATTTCTGCCACTGGCATTTCCCCCCCCCCCCCCGCATCAGAAAATTCCTTACCAGCTTATGTTATGGCTTTTTAGCCCTTCTAGAAGCATAACACTGTATTAAAACTTCAATATAAAATTGTTTAAAATTTAATTAAGTTTATTTGCATATTAGGCTATTTCTCTCTCAAATACACAGACATGAGGTGCCTGAGTTTTGGTAGCACTTCACAGCAATCCTCACATAACCCTCAGTATCTTCTTATTCTAAGAGTATGCAGTGTGTATGGCTGGTGCATTCCTGCTGCCAAAACCCCCGCTGCTCCACTTAAATAGAAAAGTCACAGCAACCACTCTGTGCTCAGAAGTTTACATTAGAGTTGCTGCATAACCCCCTTCTAGCCAGCAACTGTCTGATTACTGTATTTGAGGCAATAGACAATTCTGATCAAATCAAATCTGGGTTCAAGCCAGCTCCAGGTTTATTTATCTGTAAAAAATAAGTTAAGAAAAAGTCAGTTCCTCAATTCTCAATCATTCTCCCCTTTCCCAAATCAAAATGAAAGGGAAGGAAGAGGCTGCAAACATGAGGGAGGAATGCCAGCCGACAAAAATCTCTTTTATTGTAACAGTACATTCATTAATTAACAATAGCAGTGTTTTTATAAGTTTGATCTCCCTCCCCATCAAATTCGATTTTTTCCCTTTGCGTTTTAATTTGTAAAAACAAGGAATGAATCTGTTTGGTTTTGCATGGTAATATATTAACAGCAATAAACTTTAAAGGTTCAATAAAACTCAAATGAATTAACCTGCACAAGGAAGCAGGAAGGAGGTAATTCTTCTGGATCTTACATTCAGATTTAGAAACTATAGGTTCTAGCTTTCATCTGATCAGACAATGTGGGGCCGGAGATTTCTTTTCATTCAAACATTCATGACCTTGCATTTTTCAGGAGTGCCACCCAGCAGCCTACCAGGATGTACTGGGTAATGAGGAAAATCATTCCCACAATAGAGTTCCATTAACTAATGCTGAATGCTTTCTACAGTTCATAGAGTTACAATAGAGATGTACTGAACAGCTGGAATGTAATAATACTAAACATTTATGTAGTACCTCATAACTAAAAAGAATACTGTGGTAATAGCAAATTCCAGTGAGCTAATGCCAAGTATGTTATCTTCACTGGAAATTTGCACTTGACAGTTTATCCCAGTATGCATCATCATGAGATCCGAGATATACTTGCATAAAACTCGACACTCCGTTCTTTCACCCAACAGCTAATACAGCTCCACCTCACTTTTAAAAATGTAAAATGTAATTTTGGCCTTTATTATCCTCTAATAGAAGTGTAATTCCAGATTACATCAGAGTGAAAAGAAAATGATGCGCCATGTACTTAATGGTATATTTATCCTTCATTGCTGCCTTTCAATGGTAAAGCATCATCTACTGAAAATATATTTAAAAGATGAATTGGACACGTGGCTTATCCCTCAGCCTGCATTGAAGGTTGATCTCATAGTGGACTTCATTAAAAACTCAACATTTTTCTTTAGTTTACTACACCAAATGTATCTGAAGCATTCTACATATTTCCATGTTCCACAGTGTTATAACCAGTAATAAAAGATGGGCAGAATGTGTATATTTTGCACTCCATCAGACACTATGGAAAAAATGACAAATAGTATCCATTTAAAAAAAAATCATGATCTCCTGGATTCAACTCCACCATCATTCTTGAATTTATTTCACCTGATGTTTTTGTTTTAGCACCAATTGTAAGGGAACACAAGGTGTTATGAAACTAACATCAGTACCACCTTTGTGACAAGGTAAAAAAGCATGGCCCAGTGCATAAAGGATTAACCCAAAACCCTGTCACAAGGGTAACCATGGTCAAGATATAAAGGTAGCGGGGATGTAGCCATACCAGGGCATCTTGCAACAGGTCTCTTGCTGTTCTAGGGGACTTCTTTTATGGATCAATACAAGAAAGTTCAGACAGAAGGATTGAGTCTTTATCACTGATAAGAGCATTATTCATCTTCCCCAAGTCAGGGTTCTGCCCACTGGCATGCACGCTTATGTGGCAAACTACAGCCATATTTAGTAGTAACAAATGATAACTTATTTAAAGACTATGTCTATTTGGCTTTTATGTTTCTGTTGCAGTCAATGGAAGTTTTACAATTGACATAAGTGGAATGAAGATTTGGCCCTGAGCAAAGAGAGCTTATCTCATTAGGGTATCCCAGGGTTAGGTTTTAGGACCTCTTGTTTGTAATACAATAGCAGCCTGGCACCCACCTCTCACAAGCATCCCTTCTAGGTGGGCATGTCTGTGGTCTTTAAACAGTCCCAGCCCTGGTAGTAGGCCATACCCACAAGGCTTCCTCCCTGGAGGCAATGGTTTCACCCTTTCTGTGACCTTCTGGCCACAGCTGGACCAACAGGTAGTTCAGATCCCCTTCTGGGGGTTTATCACTGTCCCAACCCAGGGACCATAGATTACAGCAGCCACACATCACTATGTCCCTTTAACAAAACTGCTTTCCGTTCCCTGGGCCACTTCCCTGCAGTAGCAGCCTTCACCAAAAAGCTTCACCCTTACCTCAGGACTCTTATGTTCAGTTCCAGCAGCCAGCCAGGAACCCTTCCTCACTCACCTGATCCCTACCAGCCCTGAACTGTCCATGGTGCTGTAGTTCCCTTTGGTCAGCCAGGAGCACCATCTACACTCCTCTAACTCCAACAGAAACTGACTCTAGTCTACACTGCAGCTCCTTTTACACTAGCCTGCAACCTTCTGATTGGCTAGCCCTTTGCAGCTTCCTCCTGATTGGCTGCTTCCTGTGCGGTCTCTCTAGGCTGCTTGGAGGATTTAGCTCCCAATGCTCCTTTCCTGGGATGGGTGTGGCAGGATCCTGAGGCCTCCAGCGGGGGCCTCTGGGCCTAGTCCACCCTATCACAGATATGCAGAAATAATTTCAATAGGAAAGTCAATATAATGCACACCTGGGGGTCTGATGCCAAAATTAGACATACAGCAATTCCATGTTATATTCATGGTGTGTGAAATTCCTGGTGTAGAGAGCCAGGATAAAACCTGTGCATCTCATGGCAGTGATCAGCACAAAGGCAAAAAATTTAACCCCAAGTGCACTGATCTTCAAAGAAACTTGACCCAACATAAGGGGAAAGGCTATAGAGATCATTATTTAAACCCAGAAAAAGTAAAGATGAAAAAACATCTGTCTCCTTATCATTGTGCTATGGCCCCTTCTAGTATATATTCAAGTATCTTGTCCAGTACATTTTATGTTTAAAATTATGAGATTTCCCTTGGGACAGTTTATAGATTTCACTGTTAGAAAATATTGACTGGTATATATAATAGAAAAAGAAGGCAAACTATACACACTGATGAAGAGCATCAATCTCCCTATCTCAAAGATGGAATCAGCTCCAAGAAGGAAGAACTGAGCCTGGGGAAGAGAGAGAGATTTGATTGCATATACACACTCATGTAACAAGATGTACAAACCTCTCACAACCCTGACCACTTTGCATGTATGTTGTGTTTTCCTTTCTCTTCGTCTGTTAGGAGAGAGATTTTTCAAAGGCACAAAAGGCACTTTTGAGCCTAGCTCCCTATGAAAAATCAATAGGAATTGGGTGCTTAACTCCCATCAGTTCATTTAAATATTTTGCCTTTGGTTTCCAACCTCTTCAGGACAGGGACTATTTATTTCCTGAGTGTTTGGAAAGCACTTAGCACACTGTAGCTCTTACCACTATGATATCACCCATCACACACAATTATTTTATTCCATGTGTCGCATTTATATTCCTTTGCATCACATTAAAAACTCTGCCAACTCCTCACACCTTTGTTCTTGGAATCCATTATCTTATACTTCTTTATTTATATCTGGCCAAGCTAAACGTACATAATTCTTTTCATCTCTCCTTCAGCCTTTTCTCTCAGTCTGTGTATTTTTCTCCATATTCTGTTAAATATGTTGACATTAGCTGAGCACAAAATGGGAAGACTTCAAGCTGATCTAATGGATGATTCTAAATTGGGAATTGGTCTGACAAAGTAAGGTAAGATAAATTGCTTGGAGTGACATGGTTTGCCCATTGAGGCAAGTGGTAGAAATCATTTTAAGAGATGGCTAGACACTTTTATATAGAGAGAGAGGATTGAAGGAGACACTGACATATCAGAGGGGAAGGGCTATGATAAACTTAAAAGAAACAGACATGTGGGGCCAACTTGGCTTTTCCTGTACAAGCAATTATTTATGCTCTTATGACACCATTTACTTTAACCACATTCATGCCATATTTTATATGGAGGGAAAGAGGCTTGCTCATACAAATCAAATCCCATTTGAAAAAAAGTAGCATGGAACTGCATCCAGGGATCAGGGTAGGTTAAATGGGACACGTCTGAAATTTAATATTTGAAAAACAAGCTATGCTAGCCAGAGATACAGCACTTTTAATGTGTTTGATAAATCACTGTCACAGCTACAATGGGACTGACATAGCAGGTGTAGTAATAGAAGCCCAAAGGAAACACAGGAAATTGAAGATGAATGATATCAAACAATACCTTTAATGGAAAACAACATGGACAGAAATGCCCTAAGCAGCTATAGTTCTTTATCACAACATCTTTTAAAATGTTGCATTCCTTCAGTAGTAATTTTGAAACTGATCATAGATATGTGACTACATTGTGATGACTCTCTGGAGTTTAAGTACTACTGCATGCAAGATATAGTGTGTTTTATTAAAGTTATTTGTGTATTCTCTTTCCCAAACCTAACCGAAAAGTAGACTAAATGAAAATTAAGTGGTACAAATTATTGAAGTGGTTATTGAGACAGATATGTGTCAGGATCTTTTCTCTGGTCCTGTGAAGTGTTTTGTGCACCTATGATTATGTGTAAATAATACATGGTAATAGAGTTGCAATATGCTCTACAGACCAAATTTTCTAAAGGAGTTAGCCAATTTACTAACTTATGTCTATTTCTCCATGCACATATGATAACCATATGTGAAAACGGTAGGCATACAGTTATATTACAGTAGGACCTAGCAGTCCCAAACAAGATCAGTGTCCCCCAGTACCAGGTGCTTTATGCACATATGGTAAGAGACAGACCCACTTCAAAGAATTTACAATCTAAATAGACACATCAGACAAAAAGTAGTATTATCACCATTTTGCAAAGTGAGAACTGGCACACAGAAATTAAGTGACTTGTTCAAGGTCACACAGTAAGTCTGTGGCAGAGTCAGAACTGAACACAGATGTCCTGAGTTGCAGTTCAGTGCTTTGACCACAACCGATGAATGTTTACATACTACTGATAGGCCAAATGAAACTGCATTCAAATTTTTGGTCCTAAAAATGATACATTGTACCCTTTCTCCAGGTCTTGCCATTGATGTAATATATTTATGCAATTATAGAAATATAGGGCTGGAAGAGATCTCAAGAGGTCATCTAATTATTTTATGATAAACCTAACTGACTCTACAATCTATAAATAACAATTGCCTGTCTGGTTTGTAGTGTACAGTGTGTTTTCCTTCAAGCTTTTATGTTGCTTTTTTCCCTCATGTGTCACAGTATTTTCGTCTCACTTATATAATGGAATCTCAGTAAATTTGTAACCGATAACATAAAAAGGTATCTAATTAAAACTCCATGTTTGGAAATGCATGTTCAGTTAAATTGTCTATCATTTTTAACTATGTTCTATGTGTACACGTTTATACTAAAAACCATTATATCTGCATATGCACACACTCATTCATTCCTTTTTTTGGTTGGATTGCAAAGGGATACATTACTGTTAAGACTGCCATCTACTTTTCCTAGGGCTACTTTTGCTTTTGAAATGGCATTACACCTGTTCTTCGAGATCGGGCCTTTTAAAGTATTTGAAGGGCCAAAATCCATTTGCTGTGGATGTAAGATCTTAACTGCAGTTTCTGCTAAGAACTTTTCATAGAGGCCCAGAGTCCACAGCTGGGCTGGACATGAAGGCTAACTAACAGAGAACAATACATGACTAAGAGAAAGCTGGGGTAAATAGATAACCTTGTGTGTGTTTCTAGTCAGTGAGCGGAGTCAGCATAACTCCAAATGTAATAGGACATTGTTATCGTAAGTTATAGACACATGAAGCGCTGAGAAAGGCCTCAAAGTTAACTGCCTAATGCAGGGAGGAGCTAGTGGTACAATACCCCTCAGATCCCAGACAGAGTTTGGGGAGAGGCCTAATATGATTGACATGAGCTCTGACACCCTCCTCTCACAGATGAATGCTAATCCTATCCCACAGAAATGCAAGGGTAAACTTATAAACAATTGTTATTGTTAAGTACTAATTACTGCCTTCTTGCTTTAAAATCTCCAGGAATGTTTCAACTGGGAGAGCTGCTACTGCATTCCCTTGGACCCCAAAATTAGGATTCACCCTATACACTTTAATAGACATCATTTGGGGGTAATTACCTGTGTATCAGCAAAATGTTAATTTGGGCCATGGGTGGAGCCATGTTGTAATCTTTTAGACCATTGGCTTATTGTGCTTATCTTGTCTTGCTTCTAGAACCTATCCAGGGGCTTGGGAAAAACCATCCCCATTGCTTCTCTCCACCCCAGTGAGCACCATATATAATTTATTGTAATTAATTGTTCTGCAGTGTCTCTGAGCCAGATAAGCAAAGTGACACTCTGCCAGCGCTGTGCGTAATAAACTCCTGTGCTTGACTCTACATGGTGTGGATTACAGTTCCTTCAGTATTAGAAGCACACTGGATGCTAATGGGCTTAGTTTCAGGTAACACTAGTTATTTTCCTTAATGGATTACAGTGCTTTGCCTCTACTAAATTATTTTTAAGTTAAACATGGTGCAACTCCAGGAAGACTACAGAAGTAAAGGGAAAATAGAAGAAATAATACGGACTCTTAGTCTCAGTCTTCATTGTAGCTTCTCTTCCACAATGGAATCACATCACTGTAGGGTATGATTTATATGAGTAGGTCATTGACTACAGCGGAAGCAGGGCTGGAACTTCAGTTGTTGTTCTTGGTGTCTGGTCATGATGATATTAATTAATTAATGTTACAATATGGAAGTACTTTTTAAGATGAATAAAATATGACAGTCACAGTAAACTGCAAAGGGCCAGTACAATCTTTATGCATCATTTAAGTTCCAGTTTTACTCAAGTGACTTGAGAATTATGTGAAACATTGCATTGGCCACTCTATGCACTGGTGATTGTCACCCCTATAACTTACTGTGACTCCTGTAATGCATTAACTCACCCTCAGGTACTCTTAAACATCTGCAATATTAATGAATGTTGAAATACGTTTGGTTTTAATCAAGAGAGTAAAATATACATTTCTAGATTAAAGGTAAAAAAATACAAAACAAACAGATATGGTAACAGTTTTCCCAAAAGACACTTTCGATTTTGTTCTGTTTCTTTAAGAGGATTGGTGGATACAATTTTTAACATCTGACATTAGAATATGGTCATTCAAAAAAGTAAAAATACATATAGTCTCAAAGACTGTTATGCACCACTGCTCCAAAATAGAACCCAATTTTATATACTTGTATTTTAAGTGATTAGGGGAGTTAAATACACTACATTTCCCCCATCTCTTGAAGAAATTTGAGGCCATCATTGGCAAAAACATTACACAAAAAAAGGTGAATATAGCTTTTCCATACTAGAAACATGCCACATTTATTGTGAATAATTTTAGTGAATACCGCTTTGTGTTACATGTTCTACTGATCTTGAGAGTACATGCTAAGAGATGTTTACATTTACACAACAGAGTGCATAAAAATTACCATATTCACTACAGTTTTATACTATTGAGTGAAGTTTGAGTCAGAATTAGAACAAAATGTACTCACTTAGTAGACTTTAAAATAAAATCAATTCAAGGGAAAATTTCAGGCCAAATTCTATGCTGGTGTAATTCCATTAAAGCCAGTCCTCTTGTAAATATGTGTCTTTCAGAGGAGCAGAGAATTTGGCTTGGCACCTTAACAAGACATTCTTATAATGTCTAAGAGATCAAATCTAGGAGTTTGAGATAGCAGCTACCAAGATGTGTTAATTAAAAAAATATCTTATTCAACATGTCAGAATTGTAAACTCTGGACACAGAACTACCATTGATTTGGATCCAACTCTCAAAAATATTTAGAAGCTTAAAAAATATTGATTGCGCTATCTTGGATTGCTAAGAAACAGCTCTCAAATTGTCGAGATTTATAAACTACTAAAGAGCACATGAACAATAAATCTGATACCAACTGCATGATTGTGATAACTAATGCCAAACTGGGGAACAATTTCATCTAATAGAAATGTAAACAGAAGATCTAATTGGTCCAAAGGTACTCCTGGTGTCATTAAAGATGCAGTAAAGAATGTATGCAATAACGACCTCATCAAGACTAGATCCAGGGTAAAATTGCATGCCCCAGTCCTAGATAAATATGTAATCACCATGTTCATATTATTGTCACTGGTTTTCTTCCCTTCAGTTTTTGTCACCAAGAATATTTTTGACATTTCTAAATGTCTAAATTCTGAAGTTTGATAATATCAGATACAGAAACTAATAATTTTCGTTGTATCAGGAAAACACCAGATGGTATTTTATATTATGTTACCTGGTTAATGTTTAAGAGATCTGAAAATATAACTCTGTATAAGAGTTATAGGTTTATTAGTAAGGATCTCTTGGTTCTGTCAATTGGCTCAATTTATTGCACCCTTCTTCAGTTAGTAGAACTTACTCTTGTTGTTTGTAATATTTTTTTTAATTCTATATTTTTTTGCAATTATAAATGAGTAATCAGGAGATTAGAGCTTCCCTTCTGCTTTTATCCATTTGGCTATCTGTCACCTATCTTACCTCTAATGCTTTTAGATTTGAGTGCATGGGAATTTCACACTCTTCTCTTTCCTCCCAGGGAGTAGCTGGGGCTTTTATTCCTCATCCACTCTTCTCTTCTTCCTGCAGTTTAGGGACTAGCTATAGCCTTCACCTCCCTCTAAATCTCACCAATCCGATCTTGCTAGCTGGGGCATTTACTGTCCAAGAGCGTTCATGCCCCTCTTTCTCTTCCCCAGAGGTGAGCTCCTTATCCTCACAGAAGGCCAGGGCTCTGCTCCTCTTCTGGTGGCAAGGTCCCCACATAGCTTCCCTATTGCACAATCCCTACTTCCATAAGATGTGGGGAACCATTACTCCTCCTTCTGGGAGAAGAAAAGCTGTATGGATGGGACTACTGAGAAAAGTTAGCTGCTGGCTGCATGAGCTCTCCCAATAGTGCCCACAGTGGTGAGATGGGAAGAGAAAGAAGTAGGAATTGACAGCTAGTTACATGCTGGGGTGAGCAAGCAGATAGACTGAGTAAGCCAAGGGAGCAGCTAGATCAAGAGGTCAGAGGAGGGACTACTTGGTGCATAAAGTTAGTCATATACTTAAGTTTTTGCAGGACTTGGGATTTAATTGGCACTTCATATCTGTATGTGTTTACATGCCTCTGTATCTCATTCTCTTGCTGTGTCAAATCAGAATGATTAAATGTACAAAAATATAGACTGGTTGATATTTGACATTTTTATCCATCATACCAAACCAAATGTTCAGTTAAGAGTTTGCCTGCTCTGGAACTGCAATATCACTGGATCTTTGGTGCTCTTGCCCAATAAACTATACAACTCACCAAACATTGACATTTACATGCCTTCCTCTCCTTTCAAAATTGATCTTGAGGGTGGCTGTTCTAAGGATTGACTATCATTGCTTGGCTCTCTTGTGTATTACACAGTCTCTTGTAATTTAAACAGAATAATATTTCCTCTTTGGTTTAAACTTTGGAAATCCAGGTGTAGCACAGCTCTTAATAGTAAATATAAGAAAGAGCTTCTGATATGAGTGAAGTCCGAGGCCTCTTTATCCACAGATTCCAGCTAAGAAAGACCCGCATTCCTAGGAGTACTAAAAGGTAGTTTTTATTTAAACGGTCCCTGTTCCTGAAAACCATTAGGCTGAATTTTTACAGTTTACATATCAAGTCCTTACCAGGGATGCTGCCAAAAGCTTTTTACTGGACTCCGTCTCCAGCCAAAGGCCATAAAACCAATCTATTGGATTTGTCACTTATACTGATTTTTAAACTCTCAGTCGATACTGCAGGAGAAATTTAAAGCAACAAGTGGTCCTGATCGCAACTAGGCTTTCCCCACTGCCAACTTCAGTCACTGCCACTGCTACAAAGTTCCCAGCTGTGGTGTAGCTAGTGTGTTGTTCATTGACCAAAACAGGAAAAGTCAACTGTTAGTGAACTTTTAAGATATTCCCCTGAGCTGAGTATTTCTTAAAGCAAAGAGAGCTCTCATCTCTTGCACACGTATTCTCTCTCCTCAAAATAAATTCTTGAAGGGATATGAAAAGAAAGCATTCTGTACTAAGGGAAACAATTATTTAGGTAGGTGGAAGTTTTTCACCACTTATCTCCTGTTCTTTCCTTATAAAATGAAATTTGAAATATACTTCAGAATGCGAGAGAACAAAGAGGGGCTGTACCCTATAGGCATTTGGTAAGATGAGAAATAACCTTGAGGCTATATTGTGGCTTTTCCAACTACTGCTGTGTTAGAGGCATAGGGTGAGGGGCTATACTCCTTGAGTGTCAGTTGCCAGAGGCATTCTGCCTGCAAAGAACAGAGTGTATGTTCAGCCTTGTCGGTCTCTCATGGATAATACTAAGTGTAAAAAATCTTTGACAAGTTAAAGAAAATTCATACAAATCCCTGTGGCATCACCATTTGAAAATCGGAATGTTCCCTAAATCACTTAAATGCCAAGACTTAAAATAAGGCTACTGCAAAACTTTATACCTGGAACAACATTGGCAATGTCCTGAAAACTGTTTTTTCCTGATAGAAACCTAATGGGCCAAGCTTGAGCTAGTAGTCCATTGTACCAGCTCTGGAGTTCTTCAGGAGTTAAACTTTCATTTAACAGGTTTCAGTGTTTAGCATTTATGGTGATGAAGAAAATATTCTGAATTTTGTTTTACAACAGAAATACTTCAGGATCAGGCCCTACTGTGGTAGGCGCTGTACACATTGAATCCAGAACTGTGACTGAATATAATGCGATCTGATCGAGAAACAATAGCTTTATTAAAAATGAACTAAGTGTGAAAAGAGATTCACAACGTGGCATGAACTGAATCCAAAGGATGACAATTTAAGTGGCCTGTATTGTGCTGGTGGACAGATCATGTAATTATAACAGTCACTTCTGGCCTTAAAACATATCTATCTATGTATGAACTTAAATGTCAAAACTGTCAATTATTTTATTGCTGATTTTAGCAGAAGTATTAAATACTCTGGAATTGTGTGCAGAACTTGAGTAGACCACCACTACACTTTGCTTTCCCCAATCTGACCTCTGGAAGAAAAGCCTGACATAAAATCATGTGTGGAAAAAACAGACACAGCGTTACAAACTCCCCAGGAACGTTCTCTTGGGAAATGCTGTCCATAGACATTTGAATGTGTATGTAAGTATTCTGTGTGCTCTGAAAAACAATAAGGGCTCAGATTCATTTTCCACAGCATTGTAAGTGCAGAGCAATGGGAAGCAGCTGTACTAATGGCACAGAATATGTAATAAGTGAAAATAACTCCAATATAGTGCTTAATATTCATCTGTCACTAATTTCCTGTTTGAGAATCATATCACTATTATAGTTTAGGTGTAGCATAGAAAATAAATAGCTATTTTATCTATTCTGTCAAAATTTAAAATAATCTTAAATGAGCTGTAGTGAGAGATTACATTCTAAAATATCCACTGAAGCAAGAAATATAATTCCATGGAATTCTAATTGTCTCCTCAAGAGACTCAAAAAAAAATTTTTTTGAACGCTGAATGAGCATGTTTAGGCAGACCAAAGGCACTGAGACAAATAAAATTGGTTTGCTCTTCACTCACTAGAATCTGACCATCATTGTGTTTGTTACATAAACTGAGACATGACATTAGAGAAGTTATTTCCAAAGACACCATTTTACACTAGATACCTGCCAAAAACAGGAGTCCTGTCATACAGCCAAACTCAGATTTAAATAATGCCACAATTAGGAGATAAATCTGCAATTTTCTGTTAAAGTTCAAAGCTCGGAACAAACAAGACACAGTCCAATGACTGTGTCATTGCAAATGCCCCTTTAAGGAAAAACCCTTCTAAGGCTAACAGAGGAGAGTGGCATGTATGGTGTACAGTGATTTATTATGGACAGTTGAGTAAGAGGTTGATAGGGTAACCAGACAGCAAGTGTGAAAAATCGGGACAGGGCGTGGGGGGGGGGTAATAGGAGCCTATATAACAGGCCTGCACAACTCGTAAAGCGGCGAGGGCCATATTACTCCAAAGAAAACAGCTGAGGGTAGGAAACCCCCCAGCACCGCCTGCCCCGCGGAAACAACCCCTCCTTCCCCAGCACTGGGGTGTGGAAGCCTGTAGAGGGGGAAAGAAACAGTGCGCATAGGGTGACCAGATCACAGCAGTAAAATAGGACTTGCCCCCTCCCTGCTTGGTCCCACCCTCACACTCCTCTTCACCCCCGCAGGGGTCACTATATTACTGCACACAACAGTCAATCAATGCAGTTGTAGATAAATCTCTGCATTATGCATTTTTGTATAACTTTTATATGACTTTGTATTGAACCTTGGTAATATGTTATAGCGGGCCCCTAAGGTAGTATAATTAAGGTAAAAGAAAAATGTCTTTTTGCTAGAAGTAGAATAAGATCTTCCCCCCCACTTTGTATTCAATTGTCCTATTGAATGAATGAGGTGTGAATGAGGAAGGCGTGGAAGGCAGGTACCTCCAGACAGCTGCAACCCTTGGAGAGGAGAGGGGAACCAGACCAAGGACAATCAAACTTGTCAAGTGGGCTGATTAGAGAAGAGCAGACATACTGAAGGCCTCAGGGGTTAGATGCAAGCACCTTTCTTTGGGAACACCCTCTTTGGAGCATTGGGACAACTTCCAGCCCAGAGACAAGCAGCAAAAAGGACCAACGGACACAGTCCCAGATTTTGGGCCACACAGTGAGCCCACCTACTCACCCCCCCCCCCACGCAGGCCGCACAGTTAGCCCACACGGGCCGCATGTGGCCCCCGGGCCGCATGTGGCCCCCGGGCCGCATGTTGTGCACGCCTGCTATATAAGAAAAAAACACCAAATATTTGGACTGTCCCTATAAAATCGGGACATCTGGTCACCCTAGAGGTTGAGGAAGATAATAGTGAGCTTAGATCCTTGCCTGGCCAAACATGTAATTGGGTAGAAGTCAGTAAGATACTCATACTACAGTACATTATTTGCAAAGAAAACAGTATCTGAGTGAGAAGAGTGGGATCAGAGAGAAGGGATGTTGTACAGTTGGTGACCCATGAGCAACATAATCAAGAAATATGAGACCTCTCCACACTCTGGCCAAGAGGTCCTTAATTTGCATAATAACTATATGGTTATTTATCAGTGACTGTACAGTATGCAAATGCCTGTATTTTCAGTGGCCAAATTAGAGTAGACAGAGCATAATCAGTATAAGATCATTTCTTAACCAATGATGCACCAATGGTGTAAAGAGAAGTTTGCATTGATGGAACAGTGGAATAGCTTCTATAATGAGAGCCTATCTGCATATGGTCATCTCCACTTATGCAAAAGGGGTGTCTACTTAAAGTTAATGGACCTCTCGAGGTGCCATTAGATTAAATAATTCCTGGCCAAGGGTTGGACTGCAAATTTTGCTACTAGTGAAGAGCAGTCTAAATTTGACTATTTTCAGAATAGGCTTCAAAACTCACCTTTTAAATAAAGTTTTCCCACCACAAGAAAGAAAATCAATTTATATATCTAAAGCAGAATATCCTAGAACATACAAAGTGCGAAGAGCAGAAAATTCCATTACATCTCCTCTGTACCTTGCTATGTGGTTCTAATTTACCTGTAAGCACTTAGATATTATGGTCACTGGCACTAAAGAAATCCATTAAACAGAAGTAGACTACAAAAATAAGGATTAATTCTGCTTCTAGTATTTCATTTGGGATTAGTAGGTTTTGTCAGGATGAACAGTCTACATATGAAGAAACAAAACAACACCCAGTTACCACTGCAAAACTGTATAAAATTCAAAGTTCTCTCTCTGCAACATTTTCAGAATGAAAACAGGTTCCTTTCCCCATGCCCAGAATTGAGTGAGTAATTTACAGATTTGAAACACTGGATCTGTGACATTTTGCCTTTGTGAAAACTGGCAATATTTTCCATTCCCCTGGGAGAGTAGTGACACTTGGCCCACTACTTTTATTCAGCATGAAGATGGATCCCAAGAAAACAGAAAAGCAAGAATGTTTTCCCCTTGGAATTATGCACCCTACCATCTTACGATGCCTCTTCCCAACATGTATATAAAAAGAGGTAGATTTGTCTCTCTCTGTCATATGCACCGATGCAGGAGCAAAGAGGTGCAGCTTGAACGGTCCATATCTGAGGGTTGTGGGGGTCAGTGTTGACCCTTGTGCAGGCTAGGAAAATCCTCCAGCCTGTCTTAACTTGCACCTTTGTTCAAAGACTCCCTATACAGTTTTCAAGAAGTGCAGATCTGCCCTAGCTATACACTTTTCCTATCCCCAAATTCTGCCACCTCTCCTTCTACCCATCCATGCTCTGTCCTCTGTGGCCTGGACTCCTGGAGAGGCCTCCTGCACCAGAGGAATTCCCAGAGGGACCTTATGCCTACCTTTGGGCATGACCCATTTGCACCAGTATAGGTGGTGTAAAGGAGCTGTAGTGCAATGTTTATTTGGGCCCCAGGTCCTTTCTGAACAAAATATGCATGTCACGCTCAGAGATAATGAGCTAAATTCATCCTTAATATAAGCAGGTGTTATTCCTGCTGACTTCAGTGGGCGTTTGGTCCACTCACATCAGGCTGAATATAGTCCATTGTTTGGCATGCACCCCCACTTCAATGGGGGCACTGTAATTTGGTGGAGGGGAGAGGAGGAAGGAGAAGGTGTGAGAAAACAGAGCTAGTAACTTACCATGGCATTCTGAAAGAAAATTAGTAAAACAGGAGCTTTAAAGGAGGAACTAAACTGACTCACTGCTATTTATTGAAAGAGAAATTAAACTGAATGTTTTCTAACGGTCTGGTGAGATAGGGAATGCTGCTCAGCATCCCAGCTAATGGTCTTCCTGGTACAGCGTTATAGTGAACGGAGACTCACAGCTCTACCATCTACCAGACTACCTAATCCTTGCAGACTAGGTAAATTTTACTGAACATTTATTTAATTAAAAAGTTCAGAAAGGAAGCATTCCAATGACTGTGGTCCAGTGCACAATAGCAGTGTCTTTAGTAGACCACTAGCTTCAGTTGTAAGCATTGAGCAGCTGTTGGCCCGGTGCTGCTGGGCTTAAGAGCAGGCACAGTGACACCTTTCAGATAACCAGAGGGTCTAATGAATCAGGGTGTTCAGCTATGGTCCCTGGCTTGGCTGCAGGCCCTGATGCCTGACACCTAAGTGGTCACATACTTACAAACCTTTAAGCCCAAAACAGGATAGTTGGAGGCTGGAAAAGACAGTCTACTGTCAAATGTACCTATCTGTAGAAGATCCTTTAAAACAAAGTTCACTTTGTGCATGGTTTTTCAATACACACCTTAAATACAAGCAATACTATATATGGAATACAAGGTGAAATAAGACTAAAATCTAGTAAAATGGAGGATACATTTTTATGTGTAACTAAGGCTTTGTCTCCACTACAAAATGCTTGGCTGATATAGCTATACTGGCAGAGCCTCCTGGCATAGACTCAGCTTATGCCAGCAGACGTGGTTTCTATCAGCATAGTAACGCCACCTCTCTGAACAACGTTAGCTACGCTGCTAGAAACACTGCTCTGTTAACATAGCTGTGCCTACACTGAGGGTTTGCCAGCATAGCTGTGTCAGCTGGGGGTATGGTTTTTCCACACGCCTGGCCAACATAGCTATAGTGTAGGCATGGCCTACTATTGACAATTCCAGGAAAATAGGGAGAACAAATACGTCAGGGCACTGGTTCAATACTGACTAAAGGAGGGGTGCCTCCTACTGAATCATTATTACCACTTCCCAGAGCTCTAGTATTTTCCCTCCAAACCCATTCCGCTTAGATTACTAATGGTACCAGCCAGATTTGTTGCCAATAGTTGGTTGATTAAGTGAACAATTTTCCTACGTTTTCTGAGTACAGACAACAGCAAGTTTCTACTCTCTGCAAGCTCCTCTCCCCTCCCCCTATGTCTGCCACTCTCTTAGGGTCCAACCCTATAAACACATGAACATTCCCACTGAGTCCTATACATATGCATTTGCAGAGTCAAACCCCTTTGCCTCCTGTGCACCTCTGAAAATGCAATTCTCATAGCTGAAGAAATCTAGAGATCCTTTCCTAGAGGAGCTATAATTTTATAAGCTACCATTCAGGGCAGAAAATGAATTTCAACTTAAGAGGCACTTTAATGAATACTGACAATGCAATTAAAACTTTTTGTATGCCTAGTATGTTCCAGGGAACTTGACAAGGAAACCAATAAAGGTTGTTCTGAATCATAGTTCTTATTTCTTTGCAGAATAAAGAGGATGCAAATTAAGAGACTGAAGATTCATGGGCTAAACATTTCAATGCATCATCCTCAAGAAACTTCTCTTCTCTTCAAGTAGCTATTAGTATTTTTCTGTTTTAATGTCTCTGTATGAATCAGTAGAAATTATATTAATACTGCATTTTCCCCTTGGAAGAAGCAAGTAGTAAGAAAGTAAGCCTGTTAATACTAGTGATTGACAAAGCACAAAAAAAATTTGCCAGTATGGCTCAGATAAGCCCTCAATAACATCTTGTGTCAACGGATCTCAAGTTAATTTATGAAGTGTACACAGAGGTATTGCTTAATCTACCACTGAAGTGCAAACACCTCTGGGATAGAACACAGAAGTTGTCTAACAGTGCACAGCATGTCTCCATGGACTGCAGACAGACAAATATACTAAGTCAATGGGACTACTCACAAGCTTAAAGGCAAGCATGTGCTTCAGTATTTGCATGATTGGTATTTAAGTGCAACGATCATGCTCTAACACTCTCCTACACTTCCACCCCTTCCCTGTTTTCAAATTCAGAGGGTGGGGGAGAGAATGAGCCTGAAATGTGACCTGAATGAAGGGCATCAGATTCAGACTACTTTGCAAGGAGGAATTGAATGCCTGGATATCTACACAGCACATTATGCCCAGGCTTTGACTTAGGTTTAAGCCCAGAAGCAAGGTCCTGGTTCATAATGCAGCTATGTGGCATTTAACCCTTCATTTCCATCTCAACTGGACACAAAACAATCACTGTTGATGTTATGCTATACAAAGCACACGGGATCTTCTATAAGAGAGAAGGCAAATACACGTATTTATTCAGAATACAACAGTTAGCATATGCTTTTCAGTTACACACACACACACACACAAGTCCTGCAGATGGTCTTTACCAGTTTGTTGTTGCTCAAATCAAACTAATGGCCAGTTAGATTGAGCATGAGTAAGGAGCTGGGCTCTGTCGGTCGCGATCCGGTGTTCCAAGACTTGCAGGACTGAACCCAGAGTTTCATGGCAAAACACCCATCTTTATAGTTGTAAATTTCCATTTGAGTCCATGCATTTTGCAATATCATCCTGTAATTAGTCCTTAAGTGATAGTAATCTTGGGGTTTTCCACTGTTATCATTTGATGGGTATTGTCGGGCTTCTCACTGTTATCTCCTATTTGTTGTCTTGCCTTCAGGGGTGGTTGCCTCACCTCTGAGGCCGTCAATGCTGCTAACAAGTTTAGCATTGGATACAATGGATGTTTTCTGATTGTCTCCTGGTGTTTCCAAGTCTCACTTTTTCCTGACCATCTGGAGATTTGTGATGGCTTTCACACCTTATTTTTTCCTGATGCATGCATTCCTCATTCACACAAACAGACAATCTCTTACAGAAAGCTTTAAAGGTATACGGACAGCAGTATTTTATATTCAGCAGAATACATTGTAAATCAAGCCTTTCTAAATCTTATAACTAAAACAATTCACATTGGGGCTTCAGGCCCTCAACATTTCTCTAATCTATTTATCATAGACACAATACAAAGTCCTGTCTTTTACTTACTAAGCTTTATAACAGGTTCCAATTGTAATGCATATGGGAAACAAGACCCCGTCTTTTATAATAGAACTTATCCTAAAACAAAGGGTGACCATAATCAGTCACAAGGACTGTTCTGGAACACATTTGGCACATACTATATTATGACCTTTAATACAAATATAAAATCCGACCCTACATCTGCTGATGTATATTAGCTATGGTCAGCATTAAGGAGAAGTCCTGCATCAAGTGCACTGCTAGCTGGCCAGAGGAACAGAGCCAGGTCCTGGTTAACCTCTGGTGCAAGGCAAGCAAGGCATTCAGCTTCAGCAAGAGCATGAGAAATGTCGTCTACAAAATGGTATCTGAGCAGCTGGCCGCACTGGGATCGACCGGACAGCAGAACAATACAGACAGCGGATCAAGCGGATGAAAACACAGTACCACAGAGTCAACGATACTAAAGGCACCTCTGCAAACTCCCCTCTCTACCAGCCTCTTTTACGAGGAATTTGATTGTGTACTGAGAACTGTAGTGAACACTGAGCCATACAGTGGTGCATGACACCCTGCTGAGTGGGGATGACATCCTTATAACCCACCTGCCCCAACACATCAGAGGGTAGCCATCTGCCAGATGAAGGGCAATTAGTGACCCTGGTGCTAAGCCTGGTCACTGAAGAGGCTATGCCACCGGAGCAGCTACAGTACATCCTGGTTCCATACTCAGAAGACCAATCTGGGGATGGTCCCTGTGGACCAGCCTGATGAAGAAAACGTGCCAGAGCCAGAGCCTAGTGAATTTCTACTGCAAAGTTTGTTATTTGTATATAGATGGGAGGGATTTCTGGCTTATGAGCCTACTAAGTTACGAACACAAAACCAGGATTTGTGTGTGCTTCGATTCAGGGCAGAACCCGTGCCATTGCTCCCCAATGCCACATGGGATTCAAAATGGACACAGCAAAAGAGGAAAAAAGGTTAAACAAGCAGTCATTCTGACATTTTCACTAGTTACTCACTGATTGTTAGAAGTATGGTTTGGGGCTCCACACATCATATCTTCACATACCCCTCCCATGTAATACAACATCACGCCTGCACTGCCCTGCCTGCAAACTGAGTAAAAAAACCCAGGCTGTTATGATTCCATTGCCTGCTTTAATATAGGAGTCCAAACTGCAGCTGAGGGAGTCAGTCTGTCTGGGTTTGAAGTCCCAATGGCTGGCAATGAGTTGGGTCTCTGCATGGATGCAGGGTGCTTGTAAGGAGGCTGTCTGGCATTTCCATGCTAATTCGGTGTCTTCTTGATTTTACCACAAATTTTCGCCCATTGCTGGCTGATGATGGGCTATTCGCATGGCACTTCTCCTTGGGTTACCACCTTGATCTAGTGGAGAAGCTTGCATTTACTTAAGACCTCCAGGCCCACATTGCACTGAACAGTTTTCTGCCTGACCCTCACCCAATCAATAAAAATCCCTGTCCCCCATTGTTACCTGTAGTAATGACCTGCACTAACTACATCAGAACAGTTTTCTGCCACACTCTTTTGATCAATACAAATGAACATGGATCCTGCTCTGAGGGCAGCCACCTGGCCCCTGATCAATGTGTGCTCGCAGTATACCATCCTTCATGACTTTTCCCAGCACACCAGCAACATTCACCTCTACTGGAAAATTTTCAGAGAGGCTAGAGCAAGAAGACAGAGCAGACTCTGACCCAGTGGAAGGCCTAGACACATTGTTCCTTATCTAAGCTTAGCTTCTCTATTCCTAGCTCTGAGAGGTCCAGCTTATTCACATTTCTGAGTTGAAGTGGCCAGTCTGTTCCACTCAAAGCATACACTGTGTGTCGGCAGCTTCCATTTGCTCAGCGTACACTCAAAGTCCCCTCCGTCCCAAAGCCAGCATTTTTTAGGCTAAGAATTCCCTTTGATGCTAGGCTCAGCCTTGGGAAGACTAAACCATTCTAGCCTGGATGGAGCCAGATAGAAGGTACTCCCCAATAAACTGTTATTGTTTCCTCTAGGACTCTTATCTTTGTCATTGTTTTATTTACTATTGGTCCCTTAACAGCCTGCTTTGATTTAACTCCTAGCAGTCAGGAAGGTTAATATCCAACGATAATCTGAAGGGTATGTGATAGCTACAAAAAATATAAACAATTCCTTTTTCCATATCTAGCATCTTCCAGAGTGACTATTTGGAAAGAGAGAGCATGGAACAATTCAGATATTACAGGCCAAATCCAACCGTGTGTAACTATTGCCAACAAAGGAGCTATGCCAGGAATGAATATGGCCCAGCAAATACAATCTAAGTGAAATGACTAGCCACAAACTGAGTTAACCACTAGAATGACTTCTACAGTACTTGGGACATATTCTGGACTCATCTTTTCATGTGCACAGAACAAAATGCCATACGCCATAATAAAGAATTAAAATATTCTCCGAGTCCTAATGTCCTGGCACTTGTAGAATTTCAATCCATGAAACATCTTTCCTTTATTTTAAGAATGGGGCAAATTTGCTTGCAGAGTTGTGTCCCATTTTGTGATTATCAGAAGAGTGCTAAGCTATCCATATGCTCTATCATACTTCAATACAGTATGAGTGTTAGAGGTGCACCATCTCAGTGTCCTTTTGAAAATACTCTCCAGCAAACATATATCACGCGTTCAGAATTAAATCTCAGGATGTGTATTTCACTTACCCTTCTAATACTCTTACTAACTCAGCCTTCACTTTCACACTGTACTCAAACTGCAGATCAAATTTTCTAGTCCCTCCTTGCCACTCATAGCGGTAGGAGAGTCATATGTGTGGGCTGTTACTCTAACATTCTCAGGGCTCTAGGGATTCTCCTGGCAGTTCATTTAAAGGTAGAAGAAATGGACTGGGCTGCAGGAGCTGTTCAATAGTGTAGCTACATTTCTCCTACTGGCGGATAGCACTGACGCTACACACTTCTTCAAGAGCAGCTACTTTGATTAACTCTCCACCTCGTGACATTGGAGAAGAGGAGTAGTGGCAAAGATAGTAAGGCCATCTGGGTTGAAGAAGTTGCAGACCTTGTCAGAACTGATCCAGGCAAGATGCTAAGGCTATTAGCTTTCTCTTTTGTAATGTTTCTTCTTTCATTAGGTGAACTTGATCTTAATTAAACACTAATGGTTAATGGCAGTGAGATAGACCAAAGGGAATTACTGAGATACAAAATACACACAGAAAAAATGATGGGGAGTTAAGTGATAGAGCTATGTAATATAATATTATATGTGCTGTGACGGGGTTGGGACTCACCATCGCAGCACCTCCCGCTGGCACGTCAGAGAATTAGCTCAGTCTAGTGCAGAGCGCCTTCCGCTGGTGGAGTCCCGTCCGTCTCTCCCTTGCTGGCATCTGGACCCGCGTTGCTTCTCGCTCATGGAGTACTCTTCAGGACACTGCCCTCCGGCACACCAGCCACACCCCAACGACTAACCCCTTTCTTCAGGGGTCTGGTGCAGTCTGATATGGCCACTTCCTATGGCCAGGTGTAAGACAAAGGGGGAGACCCAGGCCCACCCACTACTCTGGGTCCCGACCCAGGGACCCTCTAGGGGCAGCCTCTCTGTCCTCCTTCTCTTCCCTTGTCTAATTGTCCCTGGGCCACTTCCCCTCTGGCCCTTCATACCCTCTAGGCCCTTTCTATTAAGGCCCGCAGTCTGGCAGGTATTGGGCCAGAGCTTTTCTATGCTCTCCCGAGCCTGCCCAGCACTGCTCTGTCTGAGGTGCTTGTCTCCTGCTCAGGAGACAGACCTTCACCCCATGAAGGTCTGGGACAGACTGACTGTTCCCTTCCCGGGCAGCCTTTATATAGGGCCTAGCCTAGCCCTGACTGGCAGGCTGCGATACTGGCCCTGATTGGCTGCCTGTCTGCACAGCGGCTCTGGCCTATTCTAGCCCTAATTCTCATAAGGGTGGGGCAGCTGCCCCACCACAGTGCCTAACATGCCTGTGAAAATCTTTTGCTAAATATTTGTTTTATGGCAACAGACATAAAAAAATGAAAGTTTAGACTCCTAAATAAGTATCCTGATTTTCAGAAGACCTAAGCACTTAGCAACTTCTATTGTAATAATGATTTACACGCAGAGCCAGTAACTCTTATATAAATATCATGTGATGGGGAAAGATATTATAAGGTGGAGCCTTTACTGGAACTAATCACTTTCAGGGCTTTCACAGATGAAGGGTCCAAACTACTGGCATTCAACCTATAAGTGGTGCTGCAGTGCAACAATAAAGGGAGAATATTCTTACTCTTCCCACAAATAAGCAAGCATCTTGAACTCTAAGATGATTAACCTCAACTCTATTCATCATTCTAAGAAGGATTTGACGGGGATGCAATTTTCTTTTCAGCTTGTCGCATTCAGTTTTGCCTCTCACTTAAACAGAGCATTCACTTCACAGGCAGTAGCACACTGCACACCCAGGCTTTAAAATTTCATGAATGTACCCTTTTGCAAGTGATTCTGGCAGTGTCTCCGACACATTAGTAATTTCAATTATGTCAATCAAGAAAAGGAAATGCAAGTGATGTCTTCCACTTTTATACTGAAATTGACAACTTGAAAAGCTGCTACCCACGTTTTGAATTTCAGGACCATGCCATATTTTACTTTAAAAAAATAACAACATGAATAAAAAGCAGCCAATAATTTCATTTTTAAATATAATTTTCAGAGTTGAGATCATGGTTCAAGTTTAAGATAGACATTCTTTTTCACTTAAATAGTTCCATATTTTTTTAAAAAACACAACACAGTTGTCACTTTCCAAATATGAAGTTACTACAATGATTATTCTTTACATATCATTTATTGGCACAGGCATTTTAGTAATCAACCATTTATTAAAGAGAATATGGCCCCAAAACTGTAAATCATCCACTTGGAATAATTTGCAGCACTAATTTCCTATGAGATACCTCAGCATCACCCCTATGACCAGGCTCCTGAATGAGTTACTTTGCAAATTAACAGGGAAAAGCATCTGTCTTTTCATAAATATATTGTGGTCATTTATGATTTTCTTCATAAAACATCAGTATATTTGATGTTTTCAGCTCAAATAATACAAACAGAAATCTAGATATAATACTGAGAATCTGTAACTAGCATATATTTCCATGGCAATTGCACCTCATTTATCTGAACCGGGCCAGACTGTTTCATGCTGTTATTCTCATAGTGCTGTTGTTTCTGTACTGTAGTTGAAATAAGTGAAACAAGGATCCATATCTCTAAAAGCATACAATAAATAAAAACTGGTATTCTGGAGGCCAAGAAGTAGCCTTATTACTATTTTGATCACCTTCTCCAGAAGTTCATAAACTTCTATGAACTCAGAACTAGTCTTGTCCATGCCATACCACTCTAGAACAGGACTCTGGATTTATTTGTGCGTTTGCTATAAGGAACCTATATCATGGACTCCATGGTGGATTCTCTGTAACTTAAAGTCTTTAAATCATGATTTGAGAACTTCAGTAACTCAGCCAGAGGCTATGGGTCTGTTATAGGAGTGGGTGGGTGAGGTTCCGTGGTCTGCAATGTGCAGGTTAGATGATCTTCTAGTCTTAACGTCTATGGGAGTTTGGGTGAGGAAAAAGTGTAGGTTATGTGCCAACCAAGAGCTCTTCAGAACTTCACTAGAATGAGTAAATTACCAAAGAAACCATAGTCTATAGGAGACAGACCAAATATTTTACATCTGAAAAGATTAATTTAAGATATCATCATCGCTATAAGCAGCCAGGGTTATTTATTATAGTTCACTACATTTGATAGGATTGTACTCCCACATATGTAGGCGGGCATACGTCAGCTCTAAAAACCAAGTTAATTCATTTTCTTCTCCCCCAAAATGCTCAAACTTAGATCATGCCCACACAAAAGTGAATTAATGTCCCTTCTACAGACAGTAATCAGATTTGCTTCATTTTTCAATTAGCATTGTGTTGAAGGTAAACAGAATTATTAACACTACAAAACATTTTTACATGAATATTAAAGAGAAAATGATGAATGCTAAAAGTAAGAGAGCACAATAGAGATGAGACAATATCAGTTATGAATAGCAGTTTCAGGATACATTGTTTCTGTATCCAGTTATATCCATTATATTGGATTAGATCAGAGCAAATGCAATGCTCTGGCAACAGATTAAGAAAAATGATACACAACAAACACAGAAAGAATTACTATTTAATGGTTGGTCAAATCAGAAAAAGAATCATAGGAACTAGTCCACAGAGTTCCAATGTGTTGCTATAATGTTTTTGTAAAGAAGGCATACACTGTTATGGATGCAAAGTAAAGTGAGGTTAAAGTTTTCCTTGAGGTTCTTAGGTACCACAGATAAAGAAGAAACAGCTTAGGAAATATTAATAATACTTTATATGTACATAGTGCCTTTCATCTCAAAGTGCATAATAAAGTAGGTGTTATCTCAATTTTACAGATGTGGTACAATGACCTTTAATAGCTTTCAAGGTCACATAGCAATCAGTAGCAGAGCGGGAAATCGAACACAGGTTTCTAAGAGATATTACCCTGCTATAAACCCTCATTCAGAAAGGTTCATCACTTAAAGCATATGAATGGTCCCACAGACGTCAATACAACAATTTGCTTAAAAATACTCACACACACAAATGTTTGCAGGATTAGGGCCTAGAACATCTGTAGGCTTGTATGTTATATTAGCTCTACTTTATCTTTGGAATTTAGTTTATTAGATGTTGTGACACATTTTATACCGAGTTTGAAAACCTATATTTTCATTGTTTTTGAGATAAAGAGAGGTGCTTTTTAAAAAAAAATATTGGTTTATTATAGGACTAAATTACACATTACTAGAAAAAACATTTTCCCATTGAACTCTATTGATGATTACATGGAATAATATCTCATCCTTTTTATAGGGATATGCCATATCATTTGAATATTTCACTATTTTTGATGTTTTCATAGGAAATAATTGTCAAGAGAAAAAAAATAAAATAACGTAGGCTATTTTTATTTTATTTTAAAGATTTTTATTTTTTGGCATACAGGATGACTAAAGCCACTGACATTGTCTGAAGATGAAGTGGATAGGCAATATATTCCTATTGCCAGTTGTGAGAGATGAAAAATACACCTCACTTCATCTCACTTCAAAAACTGTTTCCTGATGCCAGCAAATTGCTAACCACCATCCTGGTACTATCCTTCCATATTTTGAGAATGAATACAAAAACCCAGCACTTTCTCAGAGCCAGACACTTGTTCTGGGCTGAGATTCCTGAAAGAAGAGATTGCCCACATGCTGTTTAACCATTTCTGTTCCATGACTGGTGTATATATGTCAATAAAACAAAAGTTGTACTTTGGATATGTCTACACTACAAATTGTGGTCAATGCAAGGTATGGCACCATATAGCTGCTGAAGTTAGGCACATGCATACTTGGCTGCTTGCATCAGTGCTGCACACATTCACCGGGAGTGCTTGTGTCTATGTAAAGTGCAGTGTTCCCTGAGTAGATATCCCAGTGTGCCACCATCTGGTGCAAGGTCTTTTGGAAATTTTTTGAAACATGCTGTGGGGGTAGATGAGTGTCACAGGAATCTCTGGGACCTAGGAGGTCAAGTTCCCAGCATGCAACTTTCTCCATCCCATAATGACATTAATATCCCATAATTTTTGCATTTTTTTAATCCCACAAACCCATGTGGCACTTTTTGCTGTCCATGATCTCTGACAGAAGCATGGAGCCTGTAGAGCTCTGCATTATTCTCATGAACGTTGCAAATACAGGATTCATGGTTGTCCAGTATTTGCAGAACTGCAGGATGAAAAGCAACAGACATGATGATTCCTTCAAGGACAGTTTGCTAAGGGACATAGTGAAAACTAATTCAAGGTTGTTTGTGGCATTCACAGAGCAGCTTCAGATGGTGGAACACCACTTCTGGGCCTGAGACATTAGCAGTAACTAGCAGGATTGTATTATAATGCAGGTTTGGGATGAAGAGCAATGGCTGCAAAACTTTAAGGCGTGAAAAGCCACATTCCTAGATCTGTGTGCCAAGCTCACCCCAGAGAATGAGATCTGCATTGACAGTGGAGAATCAAGTGGTGATAGCACTGTGGAAGCTTGCAACAACAAATAGCTACCAATCAATGGCACTGTCACTTTTTACAGAGCATGGTGTAGGCACTGATGAGTTCTTTGACCTCTACTTGTCCGGTGGGTAAGTGACAGTCCCCTTCACACCCATGCACTAACAATGCTCTGAATCAGAGAGCATATTCTTTCCTCCTCTGATTCCAGTCATCACAAAGCTTGAGCCAGTCTGTCTCGCAACGCCTCGCTCCATCTACAGGATGACTCCTCCAACCAGAGCAGCATTCTGCACTCCTTTCTCAATCAGCCACAGAGATTCCAAAGGATACTAAGTCATCTTTACAAGCATCCTGAAATCTGTGCAATGATCTGCCTCTCTTTCTAGACCCTTCATGAGCTTCAGAGTACACCACACTCTTTGGGATCTTGGGATCCAGCATTTGTTTGACATATCCAAGCCACCTGAGTCTTTTTTAACTAATCAATATTCCCATGAATGACATACCAGCACAATTTAACACTTCCACATTGTCACCTTGTCTTGCCATCTTATTCAAAGAATGTTATGGAAGTATCTGATATGAAAGCACTTTAGTTTTTTGGTATGTTTGGCATAAGTCATCCATGTTTCTGAGCCATATAAAAGAGTGGATAAAACACAAGTCTCATAAAAGATGGGGTTTCACTTTAGTTGACAATTTGTTATTGTTCCAGGCTCTGGCTTGCAAAAGACCAAAGTTCCTGGCCGCTTTACCAGTTCTACTAGTAAGTTTAGCATCAAGATCTACATTGCTGGTAACAGTGTCAAGGTAGCAAAATTGGTCAACAACATCCAGATGAATACCATCTAATGTGATATCTGGAACTGGTTCTGAAGAGCCTTGGTACATAGTGTTATGGAAAAATTAACCACACCTTATGTTTAGATCAGACATCGGCTGAGACTCCTTTATTCAAGATACCAACGCGTTGGGGGAAAGGCAGATGACAGAACTGCCCCCCCTGAAGCAAGGAACACAGAGGTTTTTAAAGCTTAAAACTGCAGACAAATTACACATACTTCTGTATCAATTACCTTATTTGGAATATATTGCAAAATTAATAAAGGTCAAAGCTAGTAAAACAAGCATTTTCCATTTTAGGCTTTTCCTGTTATTCACTTTTCCTTTTGCCCAACTGCGGTTACCTATTTCTTAAGTTTCCGTTATTGCAAATTATTCCATCTGAGGACCTTCCACCCCCTTCCTATGACTGGTTTAGTCTGTTGTAAGAGATGCAAAACAACAAACTCGGTCAAAGGTTGAGGCCAAAGAACAAAGGCTTAGGATAAAATGCTAACAGTATGTAGGCCACAAATATTGATCCAAAATTATTATTCTTCAATAGTAACTGTCTTCTTGAAGCTTACTACTAGCCCAAAGATTTTGTATGAATCAGAGAATTTGGTCGTAAGATATTGTAGGGCATCATCATCATGCTTTAGATTGCTACCAGTCAGTGGGAAATCCCTCAGTGGGGGCCATTGTCATGAGAACATGCAGAACCATTAATCATCTCTTGCTATTCAGTACTGTGACTCTCAGCAAACTGCAGAGATAGTGGATGGATTTGCAGCAATTGGGTTCACAAACTGTGAAGGAGCAATAGATGGCACACATGTCTCTATTTTAGCACAAGCCCTTTCCGCAGAGTACGTCAAGAAAGGGCTACTTTTCTATGGTGATGCAAATGTGGGTGGATTACCACGAACACTTCACTGATATCAATATAGGTTTGCCAGGGAACATGCATGATGCTCACATCTTTAAGAACACAGGACGGTTCAGAAAGCTGCAAGGAAGGGCATACTTTCCTGACTAGCGGTTACCATTGGCTCTATTGAAATGCTAATAGTGATTCGAGGGGACATAGCCTACCTCTTTGGCTCCTGAAGCCATATACTGGCTACCTTGCCAGCACCAAGGAGAGATTCATCTACCAGCTCAGCAGGCACAGAATGACAGTTGAATACATTTTCTGGCAGATTTAAAGAATGCTGGCTGTGTTTATTCACAAGATTGGATGTAGGTGAGAAAAATATCCCAGTAGTTACAGCTGCCTGTTGAGTCCTGCATAACATCTGTGAGGCAAAAGGGGGAAAGCTGCCACAAGCGTGGAGGGCAGAGGTGGATTGGCTATCAGCTGATTTTGAACAGCCAGACACAAAGGACATTACAAGAGCTCAGTGTGGAGCTATGTAGTTGAGGGAGGCGTTGAAAGAGCACTTTAATGGTCAGCCACATTAATGTACTATTCTGGACTGCTGTTGTCTGGAAGGTTTGGGGGCTGTTAGAAATTGTGTAGTGCTTGCCGTATAGTTATAAATATTACACAATGTCTTTTACTGAAGCTATAAATTATGTAGCACTTGCTTTACATTTATACACGACTGGATGTTTCCTGGAATCCATTAATTCTGTGATGCTGTACATTTACAAATACTGAGTGCTTTTGTTGACCATTATGCATTTTGCAATGAGTTATGAACTAATAAAAATTTTATTTTCAAAAAATAG
The DNA here is from genome assembly GCA_033296515.1 of Macrochelys suwanniensis. Lineage (NCBI taxonomy): Eukaryota > Metazoa > Chordata > Testudines > Chelydridae > Macrochelys > Macrochelys suwanniensis. The sequence continues at coordinate 85,736,265 of CM065779.1, forward strand.
AAGTTGATTGAGTGGCAAAAACAATGCAGAGAAACCATTTGCCAAAAAAAAAAAAAAAAAAAAAAAAAAGGGCAATCCAATACAGATTTTCAACCTAAATTAATGGGACAAAACTTTAAAATTGGGAAAGCAGCAATCTTTTCTGATCTCCTTTGGTGCACAAATGTAATATGTTTTGGCTACACATGCAGCAATCGTGGCTCTCACAAGTTAGTGTATGTGAAACTGTGGTTTTCCTGGCTGTTCCCTGGCCAGGAGTAGTAAGAGGCAAGATATGCCATGTGACAACATGGGCTGTGTTTGGGGACATAGGGAGATGCAACCATGGAGCTCTCCAAAGGCTGGCAAGTCTGTGATTGTTTGACTTTTGGTCAGCCAGAGTCTGTAGCATTTATGTTGGTTGCCTGCGAAGCCCTATTATGTCCTGATGCATCGCCCTCTCCCTATCCTTTTCCTGTTGGGATTCCTGGGCCTCTCTCCTGTTTGCTCTGTCTTTCTCCATGCCCCTGGCCATAGGGGTCCTTCAGCCCTTTTCTTCATGGTGCAGTGCAGCACTGGCTTGCAGTATCCCACTGAACATTTCTTAATCCTCTTCTTTCTCCTCCCCATCAGGGTCAGGCTTTCTGTGGGAGTGGAGGAATCACAGCCAAGGCAACAGTTTTTGATATAAAAAGACCAATGTATAATTGGATTTACAATCACAACAGATAGGGAAAGATAAGTTTCAAGCTCTCTCTTCTTATTCCCATACAAACTTTTAGTAAGACATGCTTAGTGGCACTTCAGCTTTGGAGCGCCTCTGCACAGCTCTCCAGCCCCATGGTGAGCATAGTGCAGAGTTAAAGGAAAAGGAATTTTTATTTTATGAAATAATAAAATGTTGGTCCCTAATTTATGGGTATGAGGATAGGGCAGTGGCACTGAATATCGGCACAATTTTCCACAGGAGGTGGTGATTTTAGCTGATAGCTTACTCCTGGTAGCAAAGGCTCTGAGAGCATAGCTGCTACTGGCATCCTGAAGCTGCCAGGCCCCTATGGCTCTAGCCAGTTTACTGCAGTGTTGGCTGCTGAAGTCCTTGCAGAGTGGTGTGGGAAATTGTCTTACTGTGGAGGGAGCACTAAGGCAGTCTGTGGAACTCTGTGCCTCAAAGAAGCACCCTGGCACCCCCATATTTGTACAAAGTATGCCTCATGGATATCATTTTAAAAGTCTTCATCTGTTGGACATTAATAGCCTGTTGGATGGTATATGCTATCATTGTATGTGCAGTTATGAAGTTTTTCTATGTGTGTGTTACTAAAATATGTTGGGAACCCCCACAACAAGCCTTTCAGATACAACAATGGAGAAGCCAGACACAGTTGATGGCCCAGTAAGGAGAATCCACACTCCCAAGGACAATCACAGGATCTGTGTACAATGAAGACTTCTCAGAGGGAGCACATAGACAATGGACACTGCTCGACTCATATCATAGCAAAAGATCTTTCCAGCAAGCTGGAAGAATCCATAAAAGAGGGGAAGTGGCATCATCACTTGACCTCACTCTCCCCACAACTCAACACCTGTGAACATGTCTGATGGACAAAGACTCTGAATGGGGGAGATGGTCCCAGACTGGAAAGGAGAATCCCAACCTGTGTATTGAGGAACGATACCATCAGGGCGAGACGCTGCTATATTCAAATCCTGTCTAGTTTATGGAACTTAGATTGTGATTTTACTTTTATTTCTTAGGTGATCAACTTCGAGCTGTACGCTTATTACTTATAATCACTTAAAATCTACCCTTCTGTACTTAATAAAGCTGTTTTATATTTTACCTAAAACAGTGTGTTTTGCTTGAAGTACTTGGGGAATCTTAATCTTTCCAGTGATACCTCACATGACCCATCTCGCATAAAACATATTTTAGTTATGCCATATTCACATTACAACAATATTTTTTATGAAAAATATGGGGTGCAACATCACACGGGGGCCCTAGGTGGGGGAGCTGTGGGGAATTGGCTGAAGCCTCTCTATTGTTGGTTCATGAGTGGCTGGCGAAAACACTCATGTAGCTCAGAGGAGTGTGTCCCTGCCTGTGGATGCCTGTGTAGATGTAGTACCTAGAGAGGTTTACAGCTTGTCACAACATCACAGTGTGAGAGGGAGCACAGGTTGGTAATTCAGAGGGCTCAGCCGTACCCCAGTTCCAGGTTGCACCCAAAGGAACCCATCACACAGCCATCCCTAGAAATCTTCAGGAGAGGACTGCAGAGTATTTCCATGAAAATGTCATCGAGCTCTCTCAGGTGGATAAAAGAGACATCCCTATGTACATAGACTGCAGTGCATGCCTCTTATCCTCACCCCCTGGTCTATCCCTACAGCAGAATGAAATACTTACTCCTGTTTGTTGTGCCCCCACCTCTTCTTGTATGAATAAAACAATGAAAAGTAGTTATTTGTGTCTTGTTAACTTGACGATGGGCCAGGCATCATCTTTAAACCTAAAAAAAAATGTATGCTCACTCTCAAGGTTTCTTTCACTTCATCGGGCTTGTTCATGCTCTACTGGTAGGACTGGCTAGACTATGGCAGAGTCTCGAAGAGGCCCTGGCTCATAGAATAGCTGGACCTTCCTCCTTGTGTCCCATTCTCTTCACAGCAGAAGTCTATCTCAGGCTCCTCCAAGGTATTCATGGTGGTCTGCAGGGTGCTGGTGGGATCTCCAATAAGTATGGCATGCAGCTTGTTGTAAAAGTGGCAGGTTTGTGTCTCAGCATCAGATCAATTGTTGGTCCCTCTGGCCTTAAGATATACCTGCTGCAGTTCCTTCACTTCAGTGCTGTTGATCCTGGCAATACTCTTGCCTGCATTGGATTTGCAGTCTTTTCTTAGATGTCCACATTTGTATGGCTGATCTATAGTTGTGCCTACACAGCCTCTTCTCCCCACAGGCCCAGGAGATCCATTACTGCCTATATACTCCAGGCAGGAGCATGTCTAGTGCATGGAGCTGGCATGGCTGGCTGAGCAGTTGCACACAAGGGAGAGTACTATGTGTGCTCAACAAGGTGGGCAATCAGAAAAAGGCATTTCAAAAATACACAAGGTGTTTTAAGGGGGGCCGTGGCTTCCAGTCTCTGTGACCCCTGGGCAGTGGAGTTCACCACAGTGACCAGAGAGGTTACTGTCACAGTTAATGGGCGTTGTGGGACATTTGCTGGAGGACTGTTAGTGTTGACATAGGTCACACAAGTGTTTGCACTCATACTGAATCAACTTTAGCAGGTTGAGCATGGCTCACCGTGGTTTAAGGAGATGGTTTTATTTAGTCGCTGTAATGGGGCGCTTGGAGTACAGACACATGCACAAAAAGGTCAATGCAGCACTTATATCAACATATCTTTGTAGTTTAGGCTAAGCCTCAGAGTATACCTAGACTCCCTGTCACTGATTTATCTTCCCCTGTGAAGATGACCTGTGAGGCCCAACACCTGCAAGAGCTCATAAGAGGAGCTGGAGTCAAAACAGGACACTGGTGTTGGAATACAGAACAACAGTATAAAACCAGAGTGATAATATGGTACCAACTTGCATTCGGTTTGAAAAGAAACCATTGCATAGTGCAGCTGAATGAACACTAAATCTAGAAAGACAAACATGCTTAGCTGTGTAGGAATGTATGCAGCACGGAATACAACCTGGAGAATCTTAACTGTAACTATGTGCAGTACTATGTGAATAATGCTGCCTTTCAACCCCATGCACTTTTTAAGTGCACAAAATTTTCCCCACAAAATTCCCACAGAAGTCAAGTGGAGCAGCTATGGGCAATAGCCCTGCAGCCATTTTGATATGCTGCAGTCTTTCTAGCATCGTTTTACAGAGACTGTATTCAGAAATGTTGCACTAGCACAGATAGGCAGGCTAGAGGCAGTGGCAGGTACTCCTGGGGGTGGAGGTGCAGAGGCTCTATACGGTAATGAGATTTAATTTTTTGTTCCCTTTCTTATGTGGATTTGCATTATGCATGTTGGGTGGTTTGTCTTCTGCAAGGCAAGTGGGCCCTGGGCGAGCGAACCCCTGTTCCAAGACATGCCCCTTTCAGGATAGGTGTTCCATGGAAAGATCAGCTGTCAAGCTGGGAATGGGGAGCAGATGTTTTACTCAGATGTTTATAATGCTCAGCAGGTAAAAAGACTGTGGAGATCAGTAGGAGGAGCATAGAGTATGGAGAGACTTGGAGGGAGATTCCCTGGAGCAGAACCTGCACCTTAGCAAGGGTGAGCTAGAGAAACTGGTAAGGATTACAGCACAGCCCCAGGAAGGAAGGCTATGAAGCCCTGTCCCAAAGGTAAAGACCTTTGAGCCCAGGAAGGAGAGCAGCTAGTATAGGGAGAGGCCCCGGGAAGGAGAACCAGGACAGGTTGTGTCTATGGAGGACAGACAGCCCCATTAGTAAACAGGGCCAGGAACCCTAATAGAGGTTGCAGTGATGTCCTACAGTTAAGAGGAGGAAGGAAGGACTAACTGGAGCCTAGGGGGGACTGGAAGTTGAGCCTGCAAAGAGAAGGGCCAAAGGCTGCTGCATGCCTGACATAGGTCCAGGATGGAAATTTAGTGTTTTCTTTGGACCCCAAATACCCTCAAAGCAGTGGACTTTTGTGACTTCACCAGAGGGCCCAATTACCTCAGCAACTGAACTGTGCTGAAGGATGAGAGTAATTGAAAAACCAGGATATGTGTGTGTGTGTGTGTATGTGTATTCAGGGCCGGCGCACCCACTAGGCGACCCTAGGCCTAGGGCGCGAAACTTCCTTGCACCGGCCCTGTGTGTATTTATATGCACACATATGCATGTGTGTACATATACCTAGGGGAGGGGAAAATGACTCTAGACAGAGCTAACTCAATAATATATTCTTAACTGTAGTCCCCAATAGATCTTTCAGCACTATCAACTCAAAGAAAAACAACCTCAACAATCTCTATAAATTTACCCATACCCAAGGCACCTAACCTGTATGCTTCTGGCATTCCAGACATAATAATAAATAACAATAACCATGTCTTTTTGCCACTCACCCCCTCCCCCTGAAATTTTTGCCAGCATGTGTCACTGATGTGTAATAACTCAGCCTGAACTGTTCCATTCTCTTACTGCATGCCTTAAGGGAGGATCACATAATGGCAAAGAAAATATGTCAACTGCTGCGGCCACTATGAGATCTAATCCAACACACTCATTATGCCTTTTATAATGAAATATCATTGGCATAGGGTGTTATTCTGCATCCAAAAAACAGGATAGCAGACAACACTCTTGGGTTAGTTATGTGGCTACTTAACTACAATCATCACCGTGAAGAAAATGCAAGAAGCTGTTCTTCATCAGCTATCGCTAATGCTAAAGAGACCCTCCATTAGCTCTGGCAATTGTGAAAATATTCTCTGACAGGACTGAAAATGTTTTATTTCCCCCATTGAGAGAAAATGCGACTCAGACCCTTAACTGCAAAAATATATTAAAACTATACTTTGCAGAGCTTAGAGTGCTGGCTAGTACTCTAACTGCCAACCATAAAGCTTTCCTGTGAGTAAATATTATGCAGTTTAGGACATGATTTTTTTTTTGAGACAAATGCTACAGGAAGGGGAACAAAAATATTTATAGATAGATTACAGAATGCATATACTATAACCAGACTGAATTTTAGCTATTCCATTCAGCTATTCAGCTATTGCCTGGAGCTCTCCCAAGTAATGACTTACCTAGAGGCTTTTCCCCCTCTCTAGAGCAAGATCCCTAAAACAAAATCCTACCTATTAAAGCTTTTCAGATTATGAACTTCTGAGAAACTTCTTCATTACTGTTGTACATTTTGAAATCTATTTTCAAATGAGAGGGGAAAATGCAAACGCCAATGTGGACCAGAGAAATGTTCCCTATTTATTTCAGGTGATCTGAGCAGCAGCACCTTGAGAACAGACAGTATCTAGTAATTATTAAGGTTACTAACCAGAAAAAACACCACAAGTTTTATTTGTATACTATATTATATAGTATACATATGTACACATACACTTTATATATACACATATAATTAATATATATTCATTATACAATATATATATATATATACACACTCACACACAGAAAAGTTGAAGAGAATAAGTGTAGTACAATAATTTTGAAAATATTAAAAACTATTTTAAATACATTTGCAGCAATGAACAAAGAAAGGACAACATACTTGGGGAGAAAGACTGTAATGACCCAACCTCCCTTTGAAATATTAACAATTAACTTTGTGCAAGTCAGGGGTAAAGTGAGGACATTGACTTAATTTTCAGCATAGGTAGCCCCAAAATAAAACCACTCTTTGAAGGCTTGGTTACCTGTGGATATTGGTTTTAGTTTATCTCATAATGATCAAGGAAGACAAAAGACTGAGCTAATTAACTTTTTTCCTGTGGATAATAATTTGTCATATTTAATTCTTCCCAGGGAAACCACCACCCCCAGCCGATCCCATCCCCCCAAAAAATGGGAAGCTAAAAGGAGAATTTCTTACATGCAATTCTTCTCTGAAGGTGTCAGTTGTAATAAATCACCCCTCTTGGGGCTGTGATCTTAATGTGATACTGGCAGGAACTCCCAGAGCTCACAATTTTAAATTTGTTGGCAGAGCCTACAGCTGCCCCTCTTGCAGAACCATTGCAAACCCTATTGCTTCCAACTATCAGTTTCTTTGCTATAGAGAAAAACTATTTTCTTTAAAGTGGAAAACATACATTGCTAAAAAAACCAAACCAACCCTCAGCTCTCAGTGAACTGGGTGGGCAAGAGGTATAGTCTATTAAACTTTCATCCTTAGAGATGAAGAATTACAGACAAGTCAGTTTCTTTTCTCTAATGGGGCCAGTTTTGAAAGATCACCACTCATGGAGATACAAAAACGACAGGAATGTCTTTATAAAAAATGATGGAGAAAAAACTACTCTAAAAGCCACAGGCATACTGCAAGATAGAAACTTGGTTGACTCTGGACAGACATCTGCAACCATCTGGAACTCCCATGAAATCCATCTAAGCCAAACCTGGATTCTTAATAAAAGGCCGAGTCCAAGTAATAATGCTAAGAAAACTGTATATAAAACACCATGTGGTTGTCCCGCAAATTTCTTTGGCAGGAACTAACTTGAAACAAACCTCTGTAGAAACCAACTTTCCTTGGAAACGTGTCTCATGACTGTGAAATTGCAGACTTGCCAAAAGGAGGCAACACCAGAACGATTCACATATTTAGGCACTGATGGTTGGATTTTTAAAGGAATTCAAGTAACTAAAGATGCAGATAGGCAACTTGTGAGATTTTCAAAAGTACCCATCTGCATCTTCAGGCACCTCAATACCTTTCAAAATCCAGCCATTAGTCTGCAAACACTTAAACATTTGTTTAACTTTAAGCACTTGAGTAGCCCCATTGACTTCAAGATCAGCATGATCTATTTACTGCATGGCTTTCCAGCACGCCTGCTTAATCTGAGCCTCAGGTATAGGAGTTACTACAAAATCTCAGAACTCTTATGAACACTATGGTCATGGTGGTGGAGACTGCAGTCATTCCAGTTACAACAGTGGCATTTCATAAAATAGAACAGCAATAGAGTGATGGAGCTTTTCCAGGTAGGCCCCCAAAAAGATTACTTTAGTCCCTCTGCTATTTACTTAAAATGGATGATACAGAATATTGTTTTATCAGTTTAAAATAGGTGTATGTTTTTGCAAGTGGCTAAGAGAAGCCCAAGATGGTAGCGGTGGTGTTAGCCATGAGCAAAATGGCTTGTTATTCAATTTCTTATGGCAGGCAGGCAGGAGTCATAGTGGAAATAAGTAGGTGGTAGTATTCTTCCAACCTCCACCCACAAAGTAAACTCTACCCACAAGACATACGGCTCACAGTAGATTGTGCAGACATTTAAGACATTGTCATACATGCTCTCGCTGCTTGGTTCCCCCTCATCTGTGTCCAAATACACCTATAGGCTCCACTGGGCTCCTCGTGTTAGCTTCCCATCAGTAAGACTTATATGTTCAACTATGTTTCTTTGGTCCCTTTTTGAGGGCCTCATGCCCTAATGAGCTGTATTAGCCATCTTCTTTTGACTCTTCCTTGACCTGGGCATGGGATGGAGAAGAGTGTTGGCATCTCACAAGCTTACGCTCTTGGGCTGCCAAAATAAGCTGGCATTCACTATTGATTGTGCAGATTTTCATAAAGTGATTCTCCTTCTCCTTTCCTGCATGCTTTGCTGAGCACTGAAATAAGTTTTGATGTTTAAAGTATTTATTATCAATAGGCTTCTGAATTAGCCTCCTATGCAGTGAACAGGGTAGCTCACACCTCTCTGCTTACTGTTTCAAATTCTGCAGATGCAAACAGACATCACTGTATCATCAAGCCTCAAAAATGTGAGTCCAATGTATCTCAACAACCATAACATCTAGGACCAGATATTTACATGCCGACTACATGTGGCATAGGCGCCAACTTCCGGTGGTGCTGGTGGGGGCTGATGCCCGGCGTCAGGGGCGGGGCCCTGCCCCCAACGCCGGGCCCCACCCCCGATGCCGGGTGACGTTGCGGGGCCCCGCCCCTGACGCTGGGTGATGTTGTGGGCCCCCGCCCCCGACGCCGACGCAACGTCGCCCAGCGTCGGGGGGGGCCCGCAACGTCTCCCAGTGCTGAGGTGAGTTTGCCGTGGGTCCCAGGGCTGGCGGGGAGCTGGGCGGGGGCCCCGGGGATGGCGGGGAGCTGCCGGTGGGTGCTCTGCACCCACCAATTTTTCCCCGTGGGTGCTCCAGCCCCGGAGCACCCACGGAGTCAGCACCTATGACATGTGGTGTGTTCATCCAGTATATCAGATGCCCCGACCACAACTATGTGTGTGAAACCAGACAATCACCATGCTTTCAAATGAATGCACACAGAAAATTAATAAAAGACAAAAATACCCTATCACCCATGGGCGAACACTTTTCACAGAGCAATCATTCCATATTAGACTCTTAGTCCCTCTCCTTAAAGGAAACCTGCACGACACCTTCAAGAGAAGAGCTTGGGAACTTAAATTAGTAACTCTGCTGGACATTAAAAATCATGGGCTTACTAGAGAAACTGGTTTTATGGTTCATTATAATGATTTGTAACACACCCTACTGCCTGCTATTCTTAGTTATCCCCTTCATTTAAAGCATGCGTGAAACGCTTATGCTTAAACTGTCCCACTTTGTATTTAGCTCAGACACTCTTGTTACCTTTTCCAGACCTTAAGAAGAGCTCTGTAAAATTCAAAAGTTTGTACCTTCCACCAACAGAAGTTGCTCTGATAAAAGCTACTCACTCACCTATCTCTCAGATAGTTAAAGATATGTAAACATTGTTGTGCTGAGCATTGTGACAGTTAACTGTTTGAAGAGTCTAAATCTCATTTTCAAAAGGGATTTAGTCATTTAGGAGTCAATTTGATTCACCGTCAATTTGCAGTGTTGTTTTAGCTATGTTGGTCCCAGAATATTAGGTGGGTGAGATAATATCTATTATTAGACCAACTCCTGTTAGCTTTTGAGCTACACAGAGCTCTTCTTCAGGCCTTGAGAGTCAATGGGGTTTAGGCTCGTAAGTGCTAGATTCACAGAGAAACTTAGGCATGGCAAGGCTGAGCATCACATCCAACTTTTAGGCACCTTGAAAGTCACTGGGCTTCACAAAGCCAGAGATTGGTGCCCAGCCTCCCTATGCAATAAATGGGGAGAGACAGGTGCCTCAGAATGGGATTCACAAAAGCCAGTATGCTAGGCTGCTCCCCACTAAAGCATGCCAATGGGAGATGCCAAGATGAGGGGTTCTCCTCTCACTGACATACATGCCTAAGTCTGGGGGGAGGTGCCTGCCTTTGCTTGGGATTCTCAGCTGGAAATCCTTTATTGAGGTTAGACACCTACGCTGCTTTTACAAGAAGCTGGCTGAGGACGATCTCCTTCATAACTTGTAGCCCCGTGGGTAGAAGGGAACTCACCTGGGATGTAGCAGACCCCTGGTTGAACCCTCTGCCTGAGAAAAAATCACTGGGCCAGAGAAAGCGCACTTGAGAATGACTTGCTAGCCTGGTGGTTCGAGCACTCCCCTGAGAGGTGGGAGACCCAGGATCCAGTCTTCCTGTTCCAATGACTTTTTAAAATTGTTTAGCCACAGTGGAACAGCTTCAACAGAGAGATAAGGGAGACCCACATCAGAATATTCCACAGCCAAGTGGCTACTGCACTTCCCTGAGAAATGTTCAAATCCCTTCTTCTCAGGTGAAGGGAGGACTTGAACTGGGGTGTTCTTCCTCCCAGCCACTTTGTGTAAGCTCACCTATGGGGCCCAATCCAGTGAGTGAGTGCTGAGCATTCTTACCAGATCAGGTCTCCTGAGCTAGGGGAGGGACACCTGTCTTCCCCCAGTTTGTGTATTGCTCTGGGGCTTAGGCCTCCAGACACCCGGTGGCGGGTTGCAGTGCACATGTCCACAGGCAGAAGTCTAGGTTTCTGGGGAATTTGAGTACAAAGGTTTGGGCACTGAAAGAATGTAGACATCTACAGTACTTGGCAGCAGTTCAGTGGGGGGATTGTGATTCCCAGGGAGGCCTGATTCCACAATTTAGGTGCCTAAAGTGACATCTAGGGGCCTAATTTCTTTTGTGAATCCAGCCCAAAGTGCCTATGCCACTTTTGAAGAGGAGATTTAGGCTCCTAAATCAGTTAAGCATTGCAGTGCTGAGCACAACAATGCCTACATACCTTTACAAATCTGGGCCCTAGAAACTAAAATGGTGTTTTGTTTTGAATGAAAAATTAGCTTCTGTAGAATAAGAAGCCAGCATTTCAAGAGATGCAGGAATGCTATACTGGCTACAAGCAAGCATGCTCTCTAGGTAAAAGAAGGAGACCTGCTAGAGTATGCATACTACAAACTTGTCCAGTTTATGCTCTTATCAATTACACTATAGAATACAAGACTCACCAGTCTCTTATCTTAGGAGAGGAAATCATTTCCAATGTTTTAGGCCTCTTTTAGAATCAGAGCACAGGGGAAACAAACACTCAGTGCTGAGAGAAGCCATCTTGAATCATTTAAGTGGGCATCAGGGTGGCTGATTTATAGCTTTATATAGTACCGCATGGTGGCAGCTATTAAGTATTACAGTCACCTATTGTAATGGACAGAGAAAGTCAAATGTGAGCTTGAATATTTTTTTTCCAGTTATGCTTTCTCATCTTGTCTCTTTACAGGTGAATGGTGTCCTGCTTATTTCCAGAGTAGGTTAAGTGAGTATATTAACAGTTTCACAACAACAACAAAAAAGAAGAAAAGAAGATGGCGGAGGGGACTCATCAGAAATAACAGAGAAACACAGATAGGGCTGATTGGCTGAAACCAAAGGAAGGTAGCACCAGAACTCAAAGATGGTTTCCAGTGCCAAGGCCAAAAGGTATAGACTACAAGTTAGCAAGGGTGAAGTCAGCTAAGCAAAAACTAGGTTCTTCTGCAGGTGTAACTCAGTAACAGTATCTGCGAATGGCAAGTTGATGGAAATTTTTTAATGGAATTTAAGAAAAAATGCAATATTTTGTTATACAGCAGTATGCTGTTTGGGCTCTGACTTTTCTCTCTGCATCTCACATTTCCCATGCCACAGCCTTAGAAGGACAGGCCTACTTCATATTGGAGCACAGGGTCTTATAAGAGCGGGCATGATAGTGTAGGAAAAATATTGCTTGATTAGGAAAGAATTTTAACAAACTTTGGAAGGAATTTAGGATGCGTCTCTAGCACCACCTTAATGTTAAAAATGTAGGCCATGATTCTCCACTGCCTTACACCTTGTGGTGCAATCATTTACACTTGGCCCAAGTGGGTGTAAAACGCTACATTCTGATTTGGTAGTCTTTTTACACTCGCTTATATTGTCTAAAGGGGTTGCTTATATTCTCTAAAGGGGTTTTAAAGTTGCATAAATGTAACCTACACCCACTTTAAGGCCCCTTTACACTGCCAGAGCAGCATAAGGGATCTTCATGTAAATGAGGCTCAGAGACACTGAATATAACAGTACTGTTTATATGTGTAATATTAAAGTACGTGTATGAGTATTCGCAGGATTAAGGCCTAAAATATCTAGATGGCACTCCACTGACAGCACAAGCAGATCTTCTGATCCCTTCCCAGGTGCTGTTTTATTATTTGTACAGGGGTGAAGATGCACTTCCATCCTTTGTATATAAGCTACAATGGTCTGCAAGCATTTTGTAAAGCTATGAATCAGATAGCAGCTATAAAGGTGACATCTGAAGTTGTCAGGGCTGTACCTGTGTCAGAAGTCTGAGATACAAGGATGTGGGCATACATCCCAATCACCAGATTTGTCTAAGGTCCACAGTACATTCCTCAAGAACAGGGATTTTCAACCTGGGGAGCAGGAGTGTGAACAGGTGTCACAGGGCTGTGACCCTCCCCCAACCATTCCCACATTGCTAAAGGGGCGGAGAGGCCTATTTATAAGGGAAGAGAGTTTCCATATGGAAAAGGTTGAACACTACTGCACCAGAACACAGGATGATTGTTACTAGAGATACAGTTTAAACTTTCACAAGATAGAAAGTAAGATCTCCAAACTCTAGGAGGAACTTTCTTCATTTTAAGACATCAGGACAGACCTAGAATAAAAATCTCCCCTCTTTCATACTGTGGGATTAATTTGATAGCTTTCTATGGCAAGAAAAATGGGAAGTCCTGCAACATCTTTTCCTCATTGTTGTTGATCTAGAAAGCATTATCACTAACTAGGACATCTTTATCGATCAAAATCTGGAGCCTTACTTTACAGTGCTCAGGACCCATATGACTGAGGTCAGAAGGGACCATTGTCTATCACCTTGAGGGAGATGCTCTGAGACAGAAACTAGCTGACAGATTATTTGCTCTGGAGCCTTATGGATCATGGCTGTAATATTTGGGGGTTTACGGCCTTTTGTTTCTGTCACAATGGCAGAGGACCTTGAATGTAGTGAGTACTGAGATTTACTGGTAGTCTTCTAATGGTTTGATCCTTCAACCTAAACCGAATAGGTGTACAATCACTCTTAACGTTTTGGTCAAAATCCTCACTGTTCTTGAGTAAACCAATTCCAGAAAACATGTCTCTCAGAAATTTCAATGCATGAGGGGAAAAAAAGCTTACACAATTTAGGACCTTATTCAACATTTATTTTCTTTATTGTCCAAGTGGTATTAATAAATGATAATACACTCTATGTCATCAAATAACAGTTTAACTTCATTTATGGTTTCTCCAATAGCAGAGGTGGTTTTTGTGTGTGTGGGGTGGGAGGGTTCTAAAGTGCATCTCAGGATAACTTTATAACACTTTACCAAAAAAGACCCCAGCCATCTCCTTTTGGTTTTTAATAAACTGTCAACAAGGTGGCAATACAACCACAAGACACATTATAATTAATGTTCTTTAAATTCTGCACCACTAAATATACTGTATCCATAACAGCTTGCCACATTTTCCATTAAGATATTTAACATTTACTATATAGGTTTCTATAAATTAAACGAAGCATTCATAATTTATGTAAGGTATAAAAACACAAATTCTTTTCTCTACAAGAATACTGTAACTTAACACAAAAACAAACAAACAAACAAACAAACAAACAAACAAAAAACACCCCACAGATGAACCAACACAGGAATCTTGAATAAATGTAATATAGGTGATCAGATAATATCAGTAATAGTTTATCTTCATAGTAAACTTTAGCCTTATGCGTATTCCACTTGAATTCATTTAATTAAGAAGCTGAAAAGAAAAGGAAAATATGATTAAATGCTGAAAAATGCATAGGAAAGATGGTGTCACAAAATTATTTTAGAAGAATCAACAAGGACTTTAAAATTTAAATTCATTAAAGCATTCAGAATTTGTAGGACACAATCTTTTAAAAAAAATGTATATGACACATTCAGTAATTAACAAAGTAAGCATGAAGTAAGTTATCAAAAACAAAAAACAAAAACCTGAATGACTGAATAAACTTAAAGATTATTCCATTAAAATTATTTTAAAATGCAAAATTTATTACTGTATAAGCACATATTTTCTTCCAGTAAGTTAGGCTTTTGGTCTTAATATTAAAAGACATAATAAGCAAGTACTGCCACTCTCCTGCAGTATTGGAACACTTGTATTCTGAAATTTGTTTATAACAGGGGTAGTCAAACTACAGCCCATGGGCCACATCCGGCCCGCGGGACCCTCCTGCCCGGCCCACAGGACCCTCTTGCCCCAGGAGCCTACCTCCAGCCCCTCCCCTGCTGTTCCCCCATCCCCCGCAGCCTCAGCACACCCCGCCGCCAGTGAAATGCTCTGGGTGGCAGGGCTGGGAGCTCCTGGGGCAGCGCAGCTGCGAAGCCCGGCTTGACCCAGTGCTCTGTGCTGTGCGGTGGTGGTGCAGCTGTAGCGTCACCAGCCACAGGTGCTCCAGGCAGCGTGGTAAGGGGGCAGGGAGCGGGGGGGGGGGGGGGGGGGGAGATAGAGGGCGTGGGAGTTCGGGGTGGTGATCACGGGGTGGGAGTGTGTGGATAGGTGTCGGGGCAGTCAGAGAGTGGGGAACAGGGGGGTTGAATGGGGGCAGTCAGGAATGAGAGGAGGGGTTGGATGGGACAGCAGGCGGCAGTCAGGGGACAGGGAGAAAGGGTGGTTGGATGGGGGAGGGGTCCCGGGGGGCCATCAGGAATGAGAGGAGGGGTTGGATGGGGCAGCAGGGGGCAGTCAGGGGCAGGGGTTCGAGGGGCAGTCAGGGGACAGGGAGCAGGGGTGTGTGGATGGGGCAGGGGTCCCGGGGGGGATGGATAGGAGGTGGGGGCCGGGCCACAACTCCCTCCTATAACCAGCCCTCCATACAATTTCCGAAACCCGATGCGACCCTCAGGCCAAAAAGTTTGCCCGACTCCTGGTTTATAACCATCCTGCTCCACAGCTCAAGTGGCCCAAGAGCGTGCACAGCATACAAGAGTTGGCAAGAGTCAGTGGGTCTGCAGATTTAAAAAAAAAATCTATTTACTAAAATGTGTTGAAGCTCAGATGAAATTACTTCACTCAGTATTTATTACGGTTTCAACTCCCTTGGAAAGAGAACTTCAAATATACTGATCAGACATATAGCATTTAAAAAACTTTACAGAGAAGATATGATTCACTATCCCCATTTCACAGATGGAGGAACTGAGACACAGAGAGAGGAAGGGCTAAATCCACAAAGGGACTTGGGCACCTGACACTTTAGGCACCTGAGTCCAACATGTAGGTGCCATTCTGCTTCTCAAAACACTCACTTAGCTGCTCCCTAAAGCCCCTATGTTTCTACCTGTGGTCATGAGCAAAACTGCCTAAGCACTGAAGCCACTGAGCTGCTTGGCACCCTACCTTACATCTTAGCACTGGCCGGATTCATGAACTAGGTTTTTTCAGAGCACACCTAACCTGCACAAAAGGTAGCTGGGGCGAGCAGATCAGTGATGGCCACCATCTTCATTGTACCCAATAGCTTAGTGCATTCACCTGAGATGTGGGAGATCCATGTTTGAGTCACCACTCTTTTGAGCAAGGACTTGATAGCAGGTCCCACTCCTCCCAAGAGAGTGCCCTAACCACTGTTCTATTGGCTATAATGGGCTGGCGGGGGGATCTCTCTCACTCACACACACATATTTTTTTTTTGGAGAAAATCCTGACCTGGACTAGGTACCTAACTCCAGGATCAGGTTCACATCTTTGAATCCTAAGTAGACATAGGTGCCTCCCTCTGGCCTGGAGTTAGGCACCTAACTACCTTTGAGGAGCAGGAGTTAGGCTATACCCTTCTCCTCAGCATTTCCTACTGACTAGTTTAGGCAGCTCTTTGCTCAGCTTGCTGGCTTCTGTGAATCCCATTCTTAGGCACCAAATTCTCCCTATGCATTGTCTATGGAGCCTAGGTGCTTAACTCAAGATTGAGGATTCCAGTGGGTAATAGAGCGCCTAAAAGTTAGGTGTCGCAGTGACTAAATCTCTTCATAGATCGAACCCGAAGTGACTAGCCCAAGGTCACACATAGGAATAATGATAACCCAGAAATAAACTCCTTCCTGTTGGTCTGGTGACCTGTCCACAGGACTGCAATATTTTAGAGGACAGCAGGAAGGATTGCTATAGTTTCACTACAACATACCTCTTTAGCTTCTTGTAAAATATTATTTCGAAACTTCTTACAGATACATTGAGTTCCCTGACACACCTACTATAGATTCATAGATTCTAGGGCTGGAAGGGACCTCGAGAGGTCATCGAGTCCAGCCCCCTGCCCTCATGGCAGTACCAATTACTGTCTAGACCATCCCTGATAGACATTTATCTAATCGACTCTTAAATATCTCCAGAGATGGAGATTCCACAACCTCCCTGGGCAGTTTATTCCAGTGTTTAACCACCCTGACAGTTAGGAACTTTTTTCCTAATGTCCAACCTAAACCTCCCTTGCTGCAGTTTAAGCCCATTGCTTCTTGTTCTATCCTCAGAGGCTAAGATGAACAAGTTTTCTCCCTCCTCCTTATGACACCCTTTTAGATACCTGAAGACTGCTATCATGTCCCCTCTCAGTCTTCTCTTTTCCAAACTAAACAAACCCAATTCCTTCAGCCTTCCTTCATAGGTCATGTTCTCTAGACCCTTAATCTTTCTTGTTGCTCTTCTCTGGACCCTCTCCAATTTCTCCACATCTTTCTTGAAATGCGGTGCCCAGAACTGGACACAATACTCCAGTTGAGGCCTAACCAGCGCAGAGTAGAGCGGAAGAATGACTTCTTGTGTCTTGCTCACAGCACACCTGTTAATGCAGCCCAGAATCAAGTTTGCTTTTTTTGCAACAGCATCACACTGTTGACTCATATTTAGCTTGTGGTCCACTATAACCCCTAGATCCCTTTCTGCCGTACTCCTTCCTAGACAGTCTCCTCCCATTCTGTATGTGTGAAACGGATTGTTCCTACCTAAGTGGAGCACTTTGCATTTGTCCTTATTAAACTTCATCCTGTTTACCTCTGACCATTTCTCCAATTTGTCCAGATCATTTTGAATTATGACCCTATCCTCCAAAGCAGCTGCAATCCCTCCCAGTCTGGTATCATCTGCAAACTTAATAAGCGGACTTTCTATGCCAATATCCAAGAGCTTACTATGCAGCTCTTTGAGGGGAATAATCAGTTCTGTTCATGGCATTATTACTACAAAACGTCCATACAAACACCATAAAGGTTAAGAACATTTAGAAATATAGTTCCCATCACAGAGTTTACAAGATATGACCAGACACATGGCAAAACACATGCCAATTGGTCAGAAGCTGCAGTGTGAGGGGATTATTAAATCCCCATTTTGCTAAAAAGACAGCAAGATGATTTCATGAAGTGGTGGGAATTTAAAGGATACAGAATGCTTAGCCAAGAAGACACCACAACTGATCCAGACATAATATGATGGAAAGCGCAAAGCCAAGAGTGGGAAAAGGAAATGAATAGAGGAGTAAAGTAAGACAATAATTCAACATTTTATATGAGCTAAACACTTCCTTTTTATCCTTTTTGTTCAAGTGCTTCAAAATGGATTCCTTGAGGACCTGATCCATGATTTTTCCAGAGACTGAGATGAGACTGACCAGCCTGTAGTTCCCCAGATTCTCCTTCCCTTCTTAAAAGATGGGCACTATATTTGCCTTTTTTCCAATTGTCCGGGACCTCCCCCGATAGCCACAAGTTTTCAAAGAATGGCCAATAGCTCTGCAATCACATCAGTGAACTCTCTCAGCACCCTCGGATGCATTGCATCTGGCCTCATGGACTTGTGCATGTCCAGCTTTTCTAAATAGTCTTCAACCTGTTCTTTCACCACTGAGGGCTGCTCACCTCCTCCCCATACTGTGTTGCCCAGGACAGCAGTGTGGGAGCGGACCTTGTCTGTGAAGACCGAGGCAAAAAAAGCATGGAGTACTTCAGCTTTTTCCACATCATCTGTCAGTAGGTTGCCTCCCCCATTCATTAAGGGTCCCACTTTTCCCTGACTTTCTTCTTGTTGCTAACATATCTGTAGAACCCCTTCTTGTTACCCTTCACCTCCCTTGCTAGCCGCAACTCCAATTGTGTTTTGACCTTCCTGATTATACCACTCATTGCATGCTCAAGCAGTATTTTTATTCCTCCCTAGTCATCTGTCAAGTTTCCACTTCTTGAAAGCTTCCTTTTTGTGTTTAAGCTCACTGAGGATTTCTCTGTTAAGTCAAGCTGGTTGCATGCCATATTTGCTATTCTTTCTGTACATTGGGATGGTCTGTTCCTGTGCCCTTAATAATGCTTCTTTAAAATATAGCCAGCTCTCCTGGACTCCTTTCCCCCTCACATTAGCCTCCCAGGGAATCCTGCCCACCAGTTCCCTAATGGAGTCAAAGTCTGCTTTTCTGAAGTCCAGGGTCTATATTCTGCTACTCTCCTTTCTTCCTTTCGTGAGGATCCTGAACTCAACCATATCATGGTCACTGCTGCCCAAATTGCCACCCACTTCTACTTCCCCTACCAATTCTTCCCCGTTTGTGAGCAGCAGGTCAAGAGGAGCACGACCCCTAGTTGGTTCCTCCAGCACTTGCACCAGGAAGTTGTCCTAACACTCTCCAAAAACTTCCTGGATTGTCTGTGCACTGCTGTATTGCTCACCCAGCAAATGTTAGGGTGATTGAAGTCTCCTATGAGAACCAGGGCCTGTGATCTCGAAACATGGATGCGGTGATGATGGAGTACACCTCTCCAACCGACAAAGGGATATATTTTTAGCCATTGTCAAGGATGGAATTGTTAAGTATTTGGGAACCAAGTGGGAAATGGAGGAGAGGTAGCCAAGGAATTTGTGACTCCTGCTTGCGGCAGGTGTCCAGTGCAGGTACTTGTTCCATAGAGGGTCCAGTCTCCTGCTAAACTTGAATTGCACGTGGACTAAGGGGAAGGCATCCCCCAAGGAAGCTGGGGAATGGGGTTGGGGCACTTAATGTCTAGTACAGCGAGGAGACAACCCTCTTTCCCCAGCTCCTTAACCCTCATATGAGGGAAGGGCAGTGGGTCCCAGCAATGGAATGGGGACTAGCTGTGGAGTAATGGAGTAATGACAGCAGGCCTCAACCAGGTGGAAACAATTAAGCAAGGAATCATGACCAATACCATATAAGTTATTGTTGAATAGTTACCAGATGAGTTTATTTAATTAAACCATATCCCTTGTATCTTGTCTTGTTCCTCTATTTCTGGGACAATGATCAGAAGATAAGATACCAAATATACCAGACACAGCATGATGGAAAGTGTAAAAATAAGGGTGGGAAATGCAGATGAGAGGAGGACTACGGTAAAATGATTAAGAAGAGCAGTGGCAATGAGAGGAGAAATAGAGTAAATGGAGGCAGAGATAGAAAGGCCTCAGAATTACATAGGGTGAGAAGCATGAATATGATATGATAAGAAACTGGAAGATAACAAATACTTTTAAAGAAAGGGGATGTGGTTAGAGCCATGGGAGGGAAAGGATGACTTAGCAGTGACAGTTTGGACAGACTAGATGGGAGACAGGTGAGAACAAGTGGGTAAGGTGAGACAGTAGCAAGACGAGAAATGATCCTAATTTTTGTGGGAGCACAAAAACATCTAAAATCAAGCCGATAAAAAGGAAAAGAAATCAGGAATCTCATGAAGACCTTTATCCCCCAACCAGGTAAAGTAAACGAAGAGGCAGAGCCAGTTATTATATAAGGGCTTGATTCAAACCCCATACATATCAATTGGGTTTGGATCAGTAAGTTTTGGATCAGGCTTTCAATGTGCCTCAACCCTATTCTAAAGAAACCAGTGCTAGGATTGTTCAACCTCCTCACCTTCTGCATCTGAAACTGCTCATGCTGGGATTAATTAGAGTCAAGTGTCATAGTAATGCTTTGTGACCTAGACATCACAGTGCAATGGACTGTACCTCCTTTTAAAAATAATTAGCTGAATTGAACAACACATTAATCAATGCTTATCACCAAGTCACAGAGCTTACACATTAATCCTTCTGATTCTTTTCTTGGGAAAAACTAAACTGTTGTCAAAAGTGTTATTCTATAGGCACACTGAGTAAACATTTGCTTATGTGATTATCACAATTGTTTTATTACGGAGCTACTGTCTCTTTGTTTATGTGGTTTTAGTAGTTTAAAATGCCACTGTCAACTTGAAATGCATTAATTATAACTGAGTTTAAAATAGTTTCTGTTGGTATGTTTGCCCCTGCCAAATTTTTGTAAGTTTATAATTGTATTCTTCTCTTTATTTAAAAATGTATGTGCCCGCCCTGCTGATAGGTAACAGAGCCTCCCAAATAAAAGGAGAATGGGAGAAGAGTGGGTACTGACTAAAAAATGGTAGATGAAACAATTTCAGACAAGTGTAAGCTTAATATTCTAATTAATCTGTCATCTTGTTGTCAACTTTATTTACTCTCAGAAAAATGCACAGATGACAGTGATGATAAAAAATGGCAACTGTTTCCGAAGAAGTGCAATCTAATTTAATATGGTTGATTTCCAATGATGATGGTGAGGGATAGGCAGCTGAAGAGCCTGCTGACAGTGGATTGTATCTATCAGTTGACCAACCAGAGAACCAACACTGGAATACCTTCATGGGGATTATGACAGAACTCCAGCATGTGTACTTGTGCAATCCTGGTTGGGAACATGCAGTCACATACATGTATACACTCCGCTTCTGACTGTGGGGTTCATTTCACAGCCACCCAAACTTATCCCTTAATTGTCCAAACTCCTATTCTTCATTGCTCTTGTTGAAGACAAATATAAAAGAGATTTTCAGTTTCTCAGGCCTTGCTGAGTCACTAATTTAATCACTCTGCTTATTAAGGCCTAACTTTTACTCTAAGTCCCCTGCAAATACATAATTGTCCGAAGACCAGACCTGGCACTAAATTGCTCCCAAGGGGAGGGGAACTTAATTACTTCCTCTGCCATGCTTGTTGGTATATTGGAGGGCAAAAGACCCACTACATGCCCTCTCATATATACAGTAGATTGGTAGCAGCCTCATGAAGGCTGTTTTTCTCTCTGTGCCTCTACTTACACCCTTCTTCCCCCGAGTTACAGTTAGACTCATGGCAATTTAGCCATTATTCATGAATTTACTTACTATCTTGCATATGTTTCCTCTAAAATAGTGTCTCTCAAACTTTCCGGACTACTGTACCCCATTGAGGAGTCTGATTTGTCTTGCATACCCCAATTTTCACCTCACGTAAAAACTACTTGCTTACATAAGAACGGCCATACTAGGTCAGACCAAAGGTCTATCTAGCCCAGTATTTTGTCTTCTGACAGTGGCCAATGCCAGGTGCCCCAGAGGGAATTAACAGAACAGGTAATCATCAAGTGATCCATCCTCTGTTGCCCATTCCCAGCTTCTGGCAAACACAGGCTAAGGCCACCATCCGTGCCCATCCTGGCTCATAGACATTGATGGACCTATCCTCCATGAATTTATCTAGTTCTTTTTTGAACCCTGTTATAGTTTTGGGCTTTACAACATCCTCTAGCAAGGAGCTCCACAGGTTGACTGTGCGCTGTGTGAAAAAAATACTTCCTTTTGTTTGCTTTAAATCTGCTGCCTATTAATTTCCTTTGGTGGCCCGTAGTTCTTGTGTTATGAGAACGAGTAAATAAAACTTCCTTATTTATTTTCACCACATCCGTCATGATTTCATATATCTCTATCATATCCTCCCTTAGTCGTCTCTTTTCCAAGCTGAAAACTCCCAGTCTTATTAATCTCTCCTCATACGTCAGCCATTCCAAACCCCTAATCATTTTTGTTGCCATTTTCTGAACCTTTTCCAATTCCAATATATCTTTTTTTTTTGAGATGGGGCGACCACATCTGCAGGCAGTATTAGAAGATCAGACATACAAATATAAAAGTGTCACAGCACACTATTACTGAAAAATTGCTGACTTTCTAATTTTTACCATATAATTATAGAATAAATCAACTGGAATATAAATACTATATTTACTTTTCAGTATATAGTATATAGAGCAGTATAAACAAGTTATTTTCTGTATGAAATTTTAGTTTGTATTGACTTCGCTAGTGCTTTTTATGTAGCCTGTTGTAAAACTAGGCAAATATCTAGATGAGTTGATGTACCCCCTGTAAGACCTCCATGTATCCCCAGGGGTTCACATATCCCTGGTTGGGAACCACTGCTCAAATACATACATAAAAGCCTCTAGCATCTACTCATGAGGAAAAAGACGATGAAAAACACGAATGATCAGAGAGCAGGAGGGCTTTTGGCTCAGTGGTAGCCTTCTGAGGAAGGACCATGCCTTCATAGACTTTTTCTTTAATTAATTGGTGAATGTAGATCAGAAATATTGACAGAAATTGGCTAATAGTACTGAACAAACAGCCACATTGAAAAATCGAGAAGGAAAAACAGTATGCAGAGGCTTAATTTTTTGCCTTCTTCGTAAAGAAGTGGGGTAAAATAGGCAAGATACCTAAATACATGGCTTGAGAAGTGGTTTTAAAGTATTTAAAATTGTTGGGCGCAAGAGCATTCTGAGGTACTGTATTGATGAAACCAAGTGGGGATATTGGTTTGATATCAACAAACCAAGGACCGGTAGTGTTAAAGAAAAAGGGAACTGTGAAGAATATATGTCTGCATGGAGAACGAGCAAGTAGACAGTCTCAAAAAATTTGGTAGTTCATTTCAGGAAAGCACCCAACGGTTATCTGAATCTTATCAAAACCTCTTGACACTGAAAAATTGGGCAGAAGGTCTCAAGAAAAAAAAAGACTCTTTCACAAGAATCTTGGGATTTCCTGCTTTTGGGTTTGACCAAAAATACTGTAAAAACCGCAGTCAGCCATTTGGCTTCCAACTTGATGCAGGAAGTGCAAAGATGCACAAAAGCGTTTAAAAATAGGGAAGCCAAACTTTGAACCAAAAATATGTTCAATTAAGGTTGAATGTGACTTTGGGTTGAAGGGTGGGTTTGTTTGTATTGTAAGCAAACCTATTTGCTCATCTCCAGCCCACATGGAGAAAAGAGGGAATCATAATGTTTTGGTGGAGAGGCAGATGCATATATACTGTTAATAGAGATTAAACAGTGTAAAAGTGGACTTTATAGGAGTTAATGTAGGTCCACATTCATGAATGTGTTATTTAACTACTTATGGACAACAACAAACAGTACTGCACAGCAAAGTACAGCAGGAAGCCCATCCATACAGTAAACTGAAAAACACTATATTGTGCATGTAACTGAAAGCTGACTGGAAAGTAGAAGTAAATTTGGAATTTCATTGCAAAGGAGAAGTCTTCTATAAGAGGGACTGTCAGGAATGGAAAGGAGGCAGCATTGGTGAAAGAGAATTCATCAGAAACAGAAGAGGACATTTGGGGAGAAAATAACATCAAAAACATCAGTATGGACCTTCAACAAGAATACTTGCATTGAAGCTGGAGAGAGACCCACGGCCATAACTGAAAGTACATTCTTTAAATTGCATTGCCTTAAAGCATACAAGCAAATCACAGAATGCACTTATCTTATTATTCTTTACTGTGCTTATTTTGCTCTGCACAGACTAAATGAATAATTCCCAGTGTGACAGAAATACAGTAGCTCATATAGTTTCTCTCTCTTGCAGTGGGAACATACCAGTTTAAATATTTTTGCAAGCAAGTTACAAAACAATGTTCTCACATAAGAGAGCAGCTTATAAATGCTTTCTGAGTAGGGCAGGAGGGACAATGTTCAAGATCACTATAAAAGAAAGTAACTCATTATTTCAACATTAAAAGCCATCAATTCAAAAACTGTTATTTCAGCAAAATGGAGAAATCCCAACACTCTGCTGAGAGTCTACCAAGAATGGAAGATTTGCAAAGGCATAAGGAGTCCCCTCTATGGAAAAATGACTAACTCTGGAAGAAGCCATTCAGTACATATTTAAGCAAACTGTTTTTCTTCTTTTATTATTGTTATATTTACTCATTAAAAAATCTTTATGTTAACCCCAATCATGAGCATATCTTGTGATTGGCATTTGGTCCCAGTTTGCCTATTGCTTCGTTGTTTTTCATGGTATAAAAATGTATTGATAACTAGAGTAAAAATTATAAAAAATTCATTATGGCAGAGATTGGAGCAGCTTCAGAAGAAAACACTACTTACATTAATTTCTCACTTTACAGTACAGAAGAATGTATCATAAAAATAATGGAGCTCACAGAGGGTGAACAATATTTAAATATGCTGTATCACATTATTTTTTCTGCAGTGAAAAGAAAACCAAACACACACACACATTCACAGCTTGTGCCCTCCCCCCATTTTCAATCATTCTGTGCATTTATTTTTGTCATCAAAGGGATCAACAGCTGAAGTAACAATGGCAGAGGCAATACTGGGGTCAGGGGGCAGCGAGCAGCAGCATTCCTACCATATTGTTTTATGTACTTTTATAAAAGGAAATAACCTCCTTTCTCCTGTCCTTGGCTCTTGATTTATCTTCATTTGATTTCATCTTGATATATCTTCACCTCATTGAGATCAGTGATGGCAGGAGAGAGGATGCATGCAAGGAGACATGTTATTTCTTAAATCCTTTATTGATGCACACTGCTTCAGTAAAGATTTATATGATTGTTCAGTGACAAACATCACACAGTATTTGTAACTTTCTCTAAAGAGGGAGGATGGTGGATTTGTGATGTTGCTTGAAGCTCTGTTTATACAGCATGAAAGTCATTTCAAACATTACTTTTTAAATGCATTCAAATATGAGCTGAAAAACAAAACAAAACAGCCACCACCCTACTTTTTTTCAATACTGTCAAATGTTATAGTTAACATATCTCATTACTAGGTTTCATTTTTAGGGCCAAATTCTCAGCTGATGCAAACTGGTATAGCTCCCTCTGGCCCTTTGTACAGGTGAGATTTACCAGCCCAAAGAAAACAAAAGGTAACAACCATTTATCATGTATCCACCAGCTGCACAATGTGAAGAACTCAAAGAAGTAATGGGATATTTTATTACTCAAATACAAACTGGAGATTATTCAACTGAAGAAGTCAGGTTAGGTAAGGATTTCCTTCTAATGCATAACACGTAAATCATATACAAAAAATAAATGATATTCAATGTGATACTATACAAAGCTGAACAGAAGAAAGGATGAAAAGCCAAAGATAGGAGATGAACATTGAGAACATAAAGAAAGAACATTGTAAAACAAAATAACCTGGTACCACTGTCAGTAACACATTTGGTATTTTTATATATTTATCATCATATGGATAAATTTGGAGGATTAGCGGTAAAAGGAAAACAATTTATAAGGCTACTAAAATACCAGGGGAGGGAGATTAAGAATACAGACCAACAAAAAACAGGGAGAGTAAACAAATACTACAGATAAATTTTTTCCTCGGTACAGTATATATATGAAATAAAAATGGCTAAACAGGGTAAATTTATTATTTAAATATAAAAGGATCTTTATGTTCTGTCCTTAGTGTTCTGTGAGTGCACGCACACGCACACAACCACTAATGAGAATTACATGCATGACTTGAGAAGAAAATTTAACTTTAAAATTTAACAAGACCCAGGCAAACAGGGAAGAAGATAGTATGACCACTGATGATTACTGTAGAAGACAAGTTGATATCAATCACCTCTTTATTCACAAATGAGAATCTAAGACTCCACTGGCTAGGGTCAAGTTTCACCAATGGGGCAGAGAGAAATGTTAGAAAGGCTTGATATTGCATTGGAGTGATAGGCAAAAAGTGAATAAACGTTGACAGAGTAGCAAGCGAAATCTCAAGGTGCAAAAGGAGCAACAGACTTTAGAGATGATATTCATTAATTCTCCAGTGTGAGGATCACACCAAAGGACTGAATGG
This sequence comes from Macrochelys suwanniensis, assembly GCA_033296515.1. Classification (NCBI taxonomy): domain Eukaryota; kingdom Metazoa; phylum Chordata; order Testudines; family Chelydridae; genus Macrochelys; species Macrochelys suwanniensis. The sequence continues at coordinate 85,762,426 of CM065779.1, forward strand.
TGAATAATTTGTTCCAGTTATCTGTAAAATAACATGGAAAACTCTAGGCATCCAAGTCTGTAAGCCTTACTTCACTTCACCAGGAGGGGAGATATTAGAAATGCTAATAAAAAAAGAACTAAATAGTTAGAATGGAATATTTAAAAGCACTGTCTAATTTAGTTGTGGCTGCATAAAAAAAGAGTGTGCCTTGTGAATCTGCTTGAATTTTTAAAGAACATTACTGATTTGGTAGGAATCAAAGAGTTTGTAATGGTATATCTTAAGGCAGAACTTGGTCCATGAGTCTACTGATTCCATTATGGTAATAACTTGCTATAGCTATACCTCATGATGATGTGATAAATTTACACATTTCAGTATTATACTTGATCCCCTATGATATCTGTGTTCTCTTCCCATGTTAAAGCTGTGGAAGAAAAATAAATCTTTTCTTATATATGCTGTGTATGTCCATTTAAACATCTTGGATTTTGAAAGAAAGGGTCTGATGGATTATACAGTTTTCTTCTGTTTCTTAATGTTTTTATTCTCTCATCTTGGACAATGTTTTAGTGAAGGGTGGGTCTGGAATCTGCACAGGCTTTTGATTTGTAACAAATATACTGGCTAGAAGAGATATGGAGTCTTCCTGAAAATCTGCTGAGTGGAGAGTAGAGATCTAGTAAGGTGGAGAATCTGCTCCAATGGCTATTCAAGTATTATTGAATGGGAAATAGATTAATGCGGAAGATGTTAATCAAAACATTTATACTATTTTCAGAAGAAAATCATAGTAAGCACAAAAAAGGAGGGAGAAGATGTGTTTCAGATTCTTTGTGCTGATTCAAAGGGTACAGGAAGCATGAATGAGCTGAAACTGAGCAAATGAAAAATTAGGCTTACACCAAGGAAAAAATTACTAAAAGTGAGGTAGGTGTACTTGGCTGTGAAATACTTTCAATATGGTAAGTGGTAGACACCCCATGATTTGCATCAATGAAAATGAGGGTGCACTAAATAAGCAAGAATATTCTTACTATTAATTATATGAATTCCAATATGCATTAAGTTCACTTTTCAATAATGAATTCCATCTGCCATTATGCTGCCCTTTTACCTAGCTTTGTTAGGTCCCTATGAAGTTCTCACAATTTTCTCAGTCATCTGCAAACTTTTCTACCATTATTCTCTTTTCCGGATCATTAATACTTTAAACAAAAACAGTCCTAATATCAAATCTTGAGCTTCTCACTTTCGCCATGCTGAAAAAACTGTTTATTTTCCTTTGCAGAAGTCTTGCTGTCTTATTCATGTCATTATGTTAATCTAGTTGTTTAGTAATTACATTTTTAAATATAGTTTCAACCCGTTTTCCGGATACTGAAATAAGGCTTGCCGGTGTGTAATTCCAAGGATTTACTCCTGTGTCTTTTCAAAAGGTAGGTATTATATTTGCTACTCTCCAACCCTCTTATATAATAGCCAATTTTAATGTTAGGCTGTTGAAAGAGTGATGCTATTGGATTTAAAAATCTCTGTATGAAGAACTGAATAATTCTTTCATTAATTTATTTTTAATTTCTCTTCTGAGGTATCTATCTATACAATTTTCATTGCTTGGTAATAGTGTATTCCAATTCACATACAGGGATAGAAGTTTTCTGAAATGGACTAAACTACAGTTTTAAGAGGACACACTAAACTTTATGAATATGATTCACATAATAACTTCAGCAAACAAGGAAATAATGCAAAAATAGTTTTACTGTTATTGCAAAACTATTAGAAAGTATTTTTTTATTTTTCTCTGGCTGAAAACATCCATGTCGGGTGCTTTACCATAAGAAAGGTTTTTATGGCTAGTATGGATTGTTAGAATAGTGTGACAATCATAGTTTGACAACCACGAAGAACTTGCTATGGAATATATATTAAAAAAACCCCAAAACAAATTAAACTGAAAAAGGCACTTGTGGAAAAAGTACAAATAGTCCCTAAATCATCCAGTCACATGGTCTTTATATTATAAAGTGGCAGAAAAAAATTCTCTTGATTTGTAGCTGACTTCCAAAAGAGAATGTAAAAAGGCTCTTAAGAACATCTAGAACTGTGATATTTCATTTTGCAAAATATTGTTTATATCAAACCAAAATTGTTCCAGACACTTTAGAGACAGGTGAGTACGCAAGGTCCCTATGCAAAAGGGCATACATAAGAACATAAGAGAGGCCGTACTGGGTCAGACCAAAGGTCCATCCAGCCCAGTATCCTGTCCACCGATAGTGGCCAATGCCAGGTGCCCCGGAGTGAGTGGACCTAACAGGTAATGATCAAGTGATCCCTCTCCTGGCATCCATCACCCCCTCTGACAAACAGAGGCTAATGACAGCATTCCTTACCCATCCTGGTTAATAGCCATTAATGGACTTCATCTCAATGAATTTATCCAGTTCACTTTTAAACCCTGTTATAGTCCTAGCCTTCACAGCCTCCTCAGGCAAGGAGTTCCACAGGTTGACTGTGAGCTGTGTGAAGAAGAGCTTCCTTTTATTAGTTTTAAACCTGCTGCCCACTAATTTCATTGGGTGGTCCCTAGTTCTTCTGTTATGAAAACAGGTAAATAACTTTTCCTTATTCACTTCCTCCACACCACTCATAATTTTATATACCTCTATCATATTCCCCCCTTTTAGTCTCCTCTTTTCCAAGCTATAAAGTCATAGCCTCTTTAATTTCTCCTCATATGGGACCCATTCCAGACCTCTAATCATTTTAGTTGCCCTTCTCTGAACCTTTTCTAATGCCAGTATATCCTTTTTGAGATGAGGAGACCACAGTTGTACGCAGTATTCAAGATGTGGGCGCACTATGGATTTGTATAAGGGCAATAAGATATTCTCTGTCTTATTCTCTACGCCTTTTTAAATTATTCCTAACATCCTGTTTGCTTTTTTGACTGCCGCTGCACACTGCATGGACGTCTTCAGAGAACTATCCATGATGACGCCAAGATCTTTTTCCTGATTAGTTGTAGCTAAATTAACCCCCATCATATTGTATGTATAGTTGGAGTTATTTTTTCCAATGTTCATTACTTTACATTTATCCACATTAAATTTCATTTGCCATTTTGTTGCCCAATCATTTAGTTTTGTGAGATCTTTTTGAAGTTCTTCACACTCTGCTTTGGTCTTAACTATCTTAAATCATAGATCATAGACTATCAGGGTTGGAAGGGACCTTTTGAGGTCATCTAGTCCAACCCCCTGCTCAAAGCAGGACCAATGCCCAATTTTTGCCCCAGACCCCTAAATGGCCCCCTCAAGGATTGAACTCACAACCCTGGGCTTAGCAGGCCAATGCTCAAACCACTGAGCTATCCCTCCCCGCAAAAGAAAAATCTTGAGCAGCTTAGTATCATCTGCAAACTTTGCCACCTCACTGTTTACCCCTTCTTCCAAATCATTTATGAATAAGTTTGAATAGGATTGGTCCTAGGACTGACCCTGGGGGAACACCATTAGTTACCCCTCTCCATTGTGAAAATTTACCATTTATTCCTACCCTTTGTTCCCTGTCTTTTAACCAGTTCTCAATCCATGAAAGGATCTTCCCTCTTATCCCTTATCCCATGGCAACTTAATTTACGTAAGAGCCTTTGGTGAGGGACCTTGTCAAAGGCCTTCTGGAAATCTAAGTACACTATGTCTACTGGATCGCCCTTGTCCACATGTTTGTTGACCCCTTCAAAGAACTCTAATAGATTCGTAAGGCATGATTTCCCTTTACAGAAACCATGTTGACTTTTGCCCAACAATTTATGTTCTTCTATGTGCCTGACAATTTTATTCTTTACTATTGTTTTAACTAATTTGCCGGGTACGGATGTTAGAGTTACCGGTCTGTAGTTGCCAGGATCACCTCTAGAGCCCTTTTTAAATATTGGCGTTACATTAGCTATCTTCCAGTCATTGGGTACAGAAGCCGATTTAAAGGACAGGTTACAAACCCTAGTTAATAGTTCCGTAATTTCACATTTGAGTTCTTTCAGAACTCCTGGGTGAATGCCATCTGGTCCCAGTGACTTGTTACAGTTAAGTTTATCAATTAGTTCCAAAACCTCCTCTAGTGACGCTTCAATCTGTGACAATTCCTCAGATTTGTCACCTACAAAAGACAGCTCAGGTTTGGGAATCTCCCTAACGTCCTCAGCCGTGAAGACCGAAGCAAAGAATTCATTTAGTTTCTCTGCAATGACTTTATCGTCTTTAAGTGCTCCTTTTGTATCTCTATTGTCCAGGGGCCCCACTGGTTGTTTAGCAGGCTTCCTGCTTCTGACATATTTAAAAAACGTTTTATTACCTTTTGAGTTTTTGGCTAGCTGTTCTTCAAACTCCATTTTGCCTTTTCTTATTACATTTTTACACTTAATTTGGCAGTGTTTATGGTCCTCTCTAGTTATCTCACTAGGATTTGACTTCCACTTTTTAAAAGATGCCTTTTTATCTTTCACTGCTTCTTTTACATGGTTGTTAAGCCACGGTGGCTCTTGTTTAGTTCTTTGACTTTGTTTTTTAATTTGGGGTATACATTTAAGTTGGGCCTCTATTATGGTGTCTTTGAAAAGTGTCCATGCAGCTTGCAGGGATTTCACTTTAGTCACTTTACCTTTTAATTTCTGCTTAACTAACCCCCTCATTTTTGCATAGTTGCCCTTTTTGAAATTAAATGCCACTGTGTTGGGCTGTTGATGTGTTCTTTGCACCACAGGAATGTTAAATGTTATTATATTATGGTCACTATTTCCAAGCGGTCCTGTTATAGTTACCTCTTGGAACAGATCCTGCGTTCCACACAGGACTAAATCAAGAGCTGACTCTCCCCTTGTGGGTTCCTGTACCAGCTGCTCCAAGAAGCAGTCATTTAAAGTATCGAGGAATTTTGCCTCCACATTTCATCCTGAGGTGACATGTACCCAGTCAATATGGGGATAATAATAGTGGAAGATTTCAATTGAGTTCTTTATTTTGATAGCCTCTCTAATCTCCCTTAGCGTTTCATCATCACTATCACTGTCCTGATCAGGTGGTCGATAATAGATTCCTTTTGTTATGTTCTTATTAGAGCATGGAATTACTATCCATAGAGAGTCTATGGAACATGTGAATTCATTTAAGATTTTTACTTCATTTGATTCTACATTTTCTTTCACATATAGAGCCACTCCCTCCCCCTCCACACACACACGACCTGTTCTGTCCTTCCGATATATTTTATACCCCGGAATTATTGTGTCCCATTGATTGTCCTCACTCCACCAGGTTTCTGTGATAGCTATTATGTCAATATCCTCCTTTAACACGAGGCACTCTAGTTCACCCATTATTATTATTTAGACTTCTGGCATTTGTACAAGCACTTTAAAAACTGGTCACTGTTTATTTGTCTGCCCTTTTCAGATGTGTCAGATTCTTTTTTATATGAAAGTTTCTCGTCTGAACTGGCCCTTTCTGTATCCTTATCCATCCTCTCCTCCTGACTAAAACCTAGATAATCTCTATCAGTAGACCCTCCTGTAAGAGAAGTCTCTGTCAGGTCCATGTGCTTCTCTGCAGCAATCGGCTTTCCTCCATCTCTTAGTTTAAAAACTGCTCTACAACCTTTTCAATGTTAAGTGCCAGCAGTCTGGTTCCACTTTGGTTTAGGTGGAGCCCATCCTTCCTGTATAGGCTCCCCCCATCCTAAAAGTTTCCCCAGTTCCTAATAAATCTAAACCCCTCCTCTCTACACCATCGTCTCATCCACGCATTAAGACTCTGAAGCTCTGCCTGCTTACTTGGCCCTGCGCATGGAACTGGAAGCATTTCTGAGAATGCCACCATAGATGTCCTGGATTTCAGTCTCTTTCCTAGCAGCCTAAATTTGGCCTCCAGGACATCTCTCCTACCCTTCCTTAAGTCATTGGTACCTACATGTACCATGACCACCGGCTCCTCCCCAGCACTACTCATAAGACTATCTAGACGCCTCAAGAGATCCGCAACCTTTGCACCAGGCAGGCAAGTCACCATACGGTTCTCCCGGTCATCACAAACATAAAATGTTAGTAGACATAGATACGGGGATAGAATATACCACAAAGCAAATGATTCAGCAGTGATGTTCAGCACACACATTTTGTTAGTTCCAAGGGCTGTTTACACAGTATTTAATATTTTAGTAATATTTGTTGGGCCACACTCACTGCCAGCAAGAAACTGAGCTACTGTCTCCTACCTAGCCTTCACTAATGGGTTTCTTCTGGAGATATTGGATAAAAACATGCACCCCACCAACAGAAAGTAGGTAAGGTGGCAATAAAAGCAATGTCTAGTTTCCCTTATAGAGGTGAATGCCTTCACTGGTTCAGCTGACCTGCTGGAGTTTGCAAGCTGTTCCTCTTCTGCTAGCAAAGGTGAATCAAGCAAGTTATTCATAAACGTTCTTAGAGGGGAGGAATAGAGTTTGTAGGGAACAGAGTGTTTTGGGGAAGAACTTAAAGAAGCAGAAGGTAGAGAGAGGAACATAGTAAACTAGGAAAGGAAAGGAAAGGAATATTTTATTAGTGCTGTACTTTGGATCTGATTAGCTTAATCCTTCAGAGATCAAGGTACATTCATTACAAAACAAATATAAACAAGCACACAAATATCACTTTTTAAAAATGCCATAGTGTATTAACTTTCAGGGTTTGCTAACAAATACATTTAGATAAGGCTGCAAGTATAGCAGCACCAATGGCCACAAGAGTTTTTAATTGTATTGCTGTGTAGCAGGAAAGATGCATGTGGTATCTAAATAAGGGCTTGTCTTCACTACCAGGAGAGCAACGCTGCTGCAATCAAGTGTCGATTTAGTGGGTCTAGTGAAGACCCGTTAAATCGACAGCAGAGTGTTCTCCGGTCGACTCTGGTACTCCAGCTCCCCGAGAAGAGTAATGCAAGTCAACCAGAGAGCATCTCCCATCGATGCAGCACAGTGAAGACACTGGGGTAAGTTGACCTAAACTATGTCGACTCCAGCTACGTGAATAACGTAGCTGGAGTAGCGTAACTTAGGTTGATTTACCTGGGTAGTATAGACAAGGCCTAACTCAGCAGAAAGGAGGTATAAAAACAGGCAAGGCAAGACCACAGGAAACACAAGGCTCCCAGAGTATCTTCTGATTTGGGGTCTATTACATGACATGGTCTATGATTTTGAAAATCCTGAATAGTATTGGCTCTAGCTATCTGAAAGATCACGTCCCTTGTGATGATGACCACACAACAGATTTGTTCCATTGCAAAAATAAAGCTATCAATAATCAGAGAAGGCTTGCATCTGTCAGATGTATCTTCCATAAGAGCTAACCCATGGCAGTAGAACTCACTGCTTGTTGCCATAAGAACGTTCACCACCATGACCATGTTCAGAAATAAATGAAAAAACATTTATTTAATTTGTTTGATTAAAATGGTCTCCATCACATCACCATCCTCATACTTTATTTTTAAAAATAACTAAGCTAGTTCCTGGTGGTAGGATTGGAAAGGAGAATGGGTTTTATTTTTTTCTTCTTGTGGAAGGTGCTAAGATATCACAGTGGTGGAAGACAACATAAAAAAAAGCCAAGTGAGTGCTAGTTATATATAGTCACACAGCACACAAGATCCAAGTCTAACACAGAAAATGCCATGCTTTTTTGCTTTTGCAAAATGTAGCCAGATTCTAAGACATGTTGCAGATGTTTTTGAGATGATGGCACAGAAGAATTACATTAAAAACATTGGAGAAGAGAACAAGCCAAGCTCTCACTTCTGACTGTTCTTGAATCAGATTCCAGTTCCATTCAATACCATTTCTTGTTAAAGGATAGAATGGATGTAACATTATGGTCTACTGAAATATCCCACAACAATGAGAAAACTCATCATCTCACTTGTGCTGAGGGAGTGAGCAAAAGTAAAATGAAATAAAAGGCATAATGTCAGAAGAGTTTCAACTTTTTTTTCTCTTGTTTGATGGAAATGTTGCTGATGAGATTTTACCACATTTAACTTGGGGGAAGTTTACAAAGTAGGAAGAATAAAATAAGTTCTCAGATTATCAGGATATCTTTCTCTTGACATGGTAGGAAGTCTTGTTCCTTCTATGCATCATTTATAGTGATTTGCCAATGAATGTGAAGAAAGAACAAATGTAATAAAATGAATTATCTTTACTGAAATACTACATAGGCATGTTAATGAGACCTAAAATCTTTTAGATTGAGATACCAAACATTTTTTACATTTGCCAATATACAGTAATCAAAGATTTTAAGCATGTAATTTAGATTAGTATGCACCCTTCCATGTTTTGAAGCGGGGTTCGAAAGAGGATGGAGCTAGGCACTTCTCAGTGGGGCAGATGACAGAACAAGGAACAATGGTCTCAAGTTGCAGTGGGGGAGGTCTAGGTAGAATATTAGGAAAAACTATTTCACTAGGAGGGTGGTGAAGCACTGGAATGGGTTACCTAGGGAGGTGGTGGAATCTCCATCTTGAGAGGTTTTTAAGGCCTGTCTTGACAAAGCCCTGGGTGGGATGATTTAGTTGGGGTTGGTCCTGCTTTGAGCAGGGGGTTGGACTAGATGACCTCCTGAGGTCCCTTCCAACCCTAATCTTCTATGATTCCATGTTCTGGGTAGCAGGTAGCAGCAGTTTAGGCTGCTCTACTTCAGGGTATGGTCATCCCTGGACATGCTTGCCTCCAGTTAGTAGTACCTGATTAGGGGTTATGCTCAGGGTAACAAGTGAAGGCCAATGACAAACCAAGCAGATGAGGGCCAAGTTCCCCAAAGGTAGCGAAGGTGAATGAGCCATGACGATGGATGTGTGGATCACATAGTGTAGAAGAGCCAGATATTCATAATGGTTGTTCATGACCCCAGGAACCAATGGCATCTGATGGACTAGGAATTGGGATGGTGTCCACTACATATAAAATCCCTCTGTTTCCCCTGCCTCAAGAAGACAGTTTGAAGTCAGTGGCGTAGCCAGGTTTAGAGCACAGGGGGAGCGGAGCTAAAAAAAGGCGCTGGGAGTAAAAAAAAATGCTCCGCTCTGGCTGCAGCGTAAGAGCAAAAGGCGTCGCAGCACAAAAAAGGCACCACTTCTGCTCAGTGGGGGAGCGGCCTCTCCCCCTGCTCCCCCCCGGCTACACTACTGTTTGAAGTGTAGGGGGGGAAAGCCACGACAGACTGTGACAATAGCACCAGTATTAAAGTCCTTGCTATTATTGACTGCAGGAGGAGAGGCGTGCTCTGCATGCATAGGACAAGTGCAACCCAAACCTCTCATAGGGAAGGTGCAGCCCCAATGACCCCAACTTCCTGGAAGTCCAAACCAGACTTTAGAGATGTGTTCTGTGTCACCACATGGAACATATTAACCTTGAATGGCATTGGGTACATGACAGTTCATCAAAGAATTTATCTGTTAAAAGATTGTAATTGTCAGCATCAAAGAGCCCTGTTTACCAGAAAGCAATCAAGTTACTGTAGAAGGAACAACCATCGTCCATGCTGGTTGTCCACACCCAGCTCAAGGTACGGCACTTATTAGCAGCAGCTAGTATAGACTTTTAATCACATGGAACCCCATCTCTCCAGGCTTACTCTATGTTTCGTTCCAACATCTTTGTGGACACTTACCTATCATTGTGGCCTATGAGCTAACAGAAAATGCATCATCTGTGGAAAAGGACACATTCTACCACCAGCTAGCAGCAAATATCCAGTTAATTCCACCACATGATAGACTACTAGTGCATAGAGAATATAATGCCATGAGTGGCTGTGATTGAGCTGGGAAAGTATTAAATGTCTTCCAAAAGTTACGGAATGGACCATGCTGCTTGATCTGATGGCATTCCACTCCAACTGCTCAGAGATGCCTTGGAACTAGTGAGCATCAGCCTGCATCAACTGTTCTTAGAAGTGTGGCCACAACGCAAAGTAACAGCAGAATGGAAAGATGACATCATAGTGCCCTTGTACAAAGGCAAAGGATCTCACTCTGAGTGTGGCAACTGCAGGGCAATCTCATTGTTACTGGTCTCTGGAAAGGTCTTTTATCATGTTCCACTTGGTAGGATGCAGCCACTCTTTAACAGACATTGTCCACAACAATCAGGGTTTATTGCTGGGTGGTTAGTAATGGATGCTGTCCTTACCCTCTGGCTTCTGGCTGAGCATCACCAAAAATTTAAAGTATCAGAGGGGTAGCCATGTTAGTCTGGATTTGTAGAAGCGACAAAGGGTCCTGTGGCACCTTATAGACTAACAGAGGTATTGGAGCATAAGCTTTTGTGGGTGAATACCCACTTCTTTGGATGCAAGCAGTGGAAATGTCCAGGGGCAGATATCAGCCCCTGGACATTTCCACTGCTTGCATCCGAAGAAGTGGGTATTCACCCACGAAAGCTTATGCTCCAATACCTCTGTTAGTCTATAAGGTGCCACAGGACCCTTTGTCGCTTCTACAAAAATTTAAACACCCACTTGATACGCTATACATCTACATCAAATTGACTTTTGATTTGGTTGACAAGTCACCACATTTCTATACAATCTCAGCTGTGTGGCAGGAATGCATCCTCACCCTGACTATTCTGTCATGCTATTGACAGGATACTTGGACTTGCTGCACCACACATTGGAATCAAGATTGGTCAAGAAGTGTTCTCAGACCAAGCCTATGCCGACGATGCTTCCTTGCTTGTGGAAAAGTCAGAATTTCAGCACTGTCCTCCAAGATGCTGCCTGCATTGTGGGGTTGAATGTTTCATGGTGGAATACCAAGGTACAGAACCTTGCAGGTGGGCCACCAGAATCCCTGGCGGAAGTGGGGTTGAGTACCATGGGTAGTGCTGACAAGTTCATTTACCTAGGCTGCAAGAAGTGTTTAAAGGGTCACAGCAAACTAGACATTCATTGATTAATAGGTCTCACTGCTTCCTGCATGAAGTCGATGCTTATGGAAGCAAAAACGTCTGTGCTGAGACAAAGTTTGGGATCTATCAAACCTGTGTACTACCCTTATTGCTATAAAGGTCAGAAACCTGGACCCTCTTACAAGCAAACCTGGAGCAGTTAGAAACATTCCATATTCACTGTCAGTGCCAAATCCTGAGCATAAAATGTTTTGACTTTGCAAAATGTCATAATCCTCACATTTCCTCTGACCTTCATTTAGGTCTATTCTTCATTCTTCATTCTATTCAAAAGTGTTACTGCACACTATTCTGCCATGTCACCAGGATGGACAAAAACACCCCGGCCCACCATGCTCTCAAACTTCCTATTGATGCACACCCCGACTCTACTTGATGCCTATTGCGGGGGTGCCCTAGTGATTCCTGGATACACAGGATTGAGCCAGATCTGCAAACTTCACTACACAATGCCTGGTGCCGCCATCAACCGTGGTCACTCTGGCTGGTGCAATGGTTCTCAGTAGACTATGCATGTTGACGCAACCTTCATGTTATTAAAGTAAAAAAGAAATTAATAATCTGAAAACCAATTGAGGTGATATGTACACATTTTCTGTTGAAAAACAGTGACAGCTGTGCTGTGTTCACATTTCAGTGAAGATTTCATAGTAAAAAAGTTGTTTCTACACTTATTTATAGCATGTATGTTCTTAACCACCCACTCTTGTATATTTAGACGCCTATAGCTATATTTTCCTGTCCCAAAGGTGGGGGAAAATTCTACCCATCAGAGTTTGTGTAATCAGATCTGAAGTATTTGTGGTTTTAATTCATATGGTATGTGAAGTTTCTTATGGAATGTTTTAACAGGGTGATTTATCCATTATAATGAATAAGGGTATTGCTTATCTGTGCAGTAGAGAGAGCTTGTTTGAGAGCTGGTCTGAGATGTGGAATGAACTTCCACAGGAGCTAAGGACCATCACAAACCTCATCATTTTCTACTCCAGGTGCATTATCTTTCATGGGCCCACTACAAAGAAATTCAGTCACTCACAAACATGTCCTTTGACCTGTAAAGTGCAGCACAGCTGCTAAGACAATGGGTCAGTTACTTTTTCACACATATCCAAACATCACTGTCTTCTTACTCATGGCTTGCTCCTGCTCCCATAGATATCAATGGCAAAATCCTCATTAACATCAAGGACAGCGGGATCAAGCCAATCTTTTGAACTTTTAAAAATACCTGGTACCGATTATAATATAAAAATGGATTTAATAAAAGATTACCTGTATGGATAGCCATGGTATTTGGAGCGGAATATCGACAGCAGGAAGCTGAAGAAGAAAACCACCAGACCCAGTCCTACCAGGCATATTACTGGAAAAAAATATTAACTGTGTTTACTAGCATATAAAAGCATGGAAAAGATTCACATCTAGGGTCTATACTAAGAATATTATTTATGTCAATCATTTACAAAGAAATTTGGCATAGTTCAGTACTCAGCTTCTGATATATTGCCTTCTGATGTCCACTATCTTCTAACAGGGTCAAAACACACATGGAAATTATTTGTGGTTATTAAAAAAAACTACTTATCAGTATAAGTGTATTATTGAGGCAAAAGGAACAGTAATTTGCAGCTTGTGGATACAAACACCTTGCTGGAGATTGTGGATATAGAAATCTTTGTAAATTATACATTTCGGGCAATGTAATCTCAGGTACTTGTTTGCCCTTTCTGGAAAATAAATTACACTTAGAATATCCTTTTGAGTAACAGTATCATGTTCACATCATAACCTAAGGTTAAAGTAAGTGGTAATGAAGGCAGTACAGGAGTTGCCTCATCTAGTTCTTATGTGGTTGTGAAGACTTTTATAGTCTTAGACCTGGTCTACATTTAAAACTTAGGTCAACATGGCGACACCATTCTATGGCAGTACAGATAAAGTGCCATAGCTATGCTGTTATAGTACCTGTAGTGAAGATATGGTCTAAGTCAGGTTCACACAGAAAGACTGGAGGATTTGTGTAAGCCACCACCAAAGAGATTCCATTAGTAATATAGGTTTTTAAAAAATCTGAATGAACACAGTTTTATAACCTCAGTAGAAATTGCTGTATTCTCTTAATAGCCAACACAGCACACCCTTATTTATCTCAAACAGTCGTGCCACAATATCTATTAAATACATTGAAAATTCCTTTGATTATCCAAAAAAAAAAAAATCAATTAAACTCATTCAATATCCCTGTGATATCCGGGATAATCAAGAATGTCCATTGTAAATTGGAACTGAACAATCAGAGATGTGTGAAAAAGAAAAATCACACTATTCCTATTGAAATAAAGGGGAGAAACCATTTGTTTTAGTTCATCTGGAAGAAAAGAGGCAGAGAAAGGAAGAAAAATGAGAGAGAACAAATACCTTGTTAAACTCAGGGTAGGTCTAAATTACAAATTTGCATCGGTGCAGCTGCACCGCTGTAGCACGTACGGTGAAGCTGCTCTAAGCTGATGGGAGAGAGCTCTCCTGTCAGTTTAATAACTCCACCTCCGCGAGAGGTTGTAGCTATGGTGCTGTCTACACAGAGAGTCACAGTAGGTATAACTACGTCGCTCAGGGGGTGTGAATTTTTCACACCCCTGAGGGTTGTCATTGTACATAAGTATGCAGTGTAGACACCAAGCCACAGAGTCATAAGTAGAGCAGTTGGAGAAAAAAAATCATTTTACAATAGTTTAAAGAAGAATAAAAACATTTAGCAATTACTCTTTGAACAAAAAGGAGTGGTTAAAGGTATCTCTCTCTTATAAGTTCTAAACCTCTGGTAGTTGGACTATCAATTTGATTGCAGCACACGTCTTTAAGTGTTGAAGATATATAGCAAAATTAAATAATCAGTTACCTAACTTGAATTATAAACATAATTTGCAACATCGCTACTGTAGAAACAGCATAAAGCCTTAACAATCATGTTAGTCACCTAGAACATAGGTTCTAATCCAACTCCAGTTGAAGTCAATGTAAGGATTCCCATTGACTTCAACAAAAGTAGGATCAAGTGCTCGGAGAGAAATAATTGGAGGAACATCAGGCGACTAATCCGGTACCACTGAAGTCAAAGGGCATTTTGCCAATGACTTCCATGGGAGTAGGATCAAGTTCTAAATGCCGTAAGTAGTCACATTGTGGGGGTCTGGCAAGGGGACCGCTCAGCCGCAGGAATGCCTGGAGGAATTCTTCCAGACTCAACATTTACATGAGAAACCGAAAAAAATAAGGGCCTGATATTGAAAGGTGGTGATCACCAAAAACTGAAGGCAATGGGAGATGCAAACACTCAGCGCTTCTCAGAGTCACGCTCTAAACATGTAGAATTTCAGTATCTCAATTAAATTATGACTGAAGCTTAATGCCATATTAGGCTGTGATACATAAGAATCTCTTTTTGAAGGACATTGAAAGACATCTACACATATGTTCATCAATAGGAGCTGATGCAAGGACAGTATACCTGTCCCCTTCAAGTCCTAATGCTTGGGGTGGAGTTCTGTGTGAGTAGGGCATTTCCACTGTTCAGTAACTTTATAAAATTAAATCATTATCTATTAATAATACACACATCACAGGATTGCATCACAAGATAATTAGCCCCTTTTTTATAAAAAAAGAAGAAGTTGGTAAGTGCCAGTTCAATAAATCTGATGAGACTGTCAATTGAATGGACTTGACTAACCCTAATAGGAATTTTAACATTTTCCAAAAAACACTTTAGCAATTATGCTATAATAAATATATAGTTTGGTATGTTATAATTATCATGTCCGCTCTTTAAATGGCAGATGACAACTTTCATTATTTCTGCATTTCCTTTTAAACCAGAAAACAAAACATTAGGACATTTTCAGATACTGCTTCTCCCCACCACTTATGGGTCAGATTTTGCCATCCTTATCAGACTGAGTAAAACTTTACTCTGTGAGCATTATTTATTTCAATGGAAATGCTTGTAAAATAAGATACTATTCATCATGAGTAAGAAAGGCAGAATCTGGCACCAGTGTAATACAGACTCACAAATCCAAGAAATACAATCAAAGAGCTACAGTCAAATTTAAATCAAGCAACTGTCTATTTTGAAATTGATGGTAAGTCAGGGACTGAGAATAAATAATTCAAAATTATCTTAGCAGCCTATGTCCAATTGAAGGAGACCTGAGAATCATTGTAGACAGCTTGATGAAAAGGGAGGATAGTACAAAGTTCTCCCTTTATACTTGGGGATGAGGAAATACCTTCAATAAACCCCTCTTCCCCTTTCCTGTGAGGGGACCTCTTCTATGGAGCCAAGAGGGACTGAACCTTCTGGTGTAGAGTGCTCTCATGAGATGGGTCCCTGAATAGGGATGGAGAGAGTTCTTGGGTAGGAGGGCAGGAGTGGAAGTCAAGTGTGTAGCCCATCTCTACAATGCCCAATACCTACTGGTCTGAGGTGACCAGAAATGGCAGAAATGAGACAGATGTATGCCATACAGAGGAGATGATCAGGGCTGGGTAGCAAGTGGCTTGCTGTCTTTGGACGTGGAATCAAATCTGCTGCCTGGTTGCAGAGAATGAGGGACAGTGGGATGTAGTGGCCACTCCTGAGGGCCTTCTCCCTGAAGCCTTCTGCCCCTTTCTGGCATACTAGTGTGGTCTATATTGTGGTCTATAGTAGAGGGCCTGCTTACATGCGGAGATCTGACGTGCTGTCTGGGGTGATGTCTGGGGTGCAGACCCCCAAGTACTTGAGTGTGACCTTACAGTCCTTCAGTGATTTCATGGCCTCATCCATCTTATCATGAAACAAAGAGCAACCTTCAAAGTGCAGGTGCTCAACTGGTCAGCAGATCCTGGATGCAATGTGCATAGCACCTAAGGCCACCTGTAGGACTGTTTTAGAGACTAGTTTCCCTTTGAACACCAAAGTCCAGAACTCACCCTTGAATTCTCACGGGAAACTATCTACAAAGCACCTCACAGCACTCCGTATTTTGCCAGGATGGCCTGGTTGTTGAATATCCCCATTTGGAGGCTTGAGCTGGGAACATGATTTCCATGCCCTTCTGCTCCTCATCCCTTGTCATTGATTTCTGCTGGCCCTGATGTGATTTCACTTGCCGCTGTCACAACTAATTAATCCAGTACTGGGTGTGAGAAAAACTGCTCGTACCCATAGTTCATATCTGGTACCACCTGTTGGACTGCTTTGAAATTGGAGCTACCGATACAGAATTTGCCATAAGACCTTCACTGGCTCCAGCAGTCTCTCATTAATGCTTATCACTATGCAACCTGGTACCAATTAGTGCAATATATCAAGCAGCATATGAGGCACTTTCCTGCACCTTTTCTATAGGGATTTCTAAATTTGCCACTACTGACAATATATGTCCTGGAAGACCATATTGGTCCTCCAGTACAGCTGATGCTTAGTTCAGCAACAGGACTTCATCTGACAAAGACAAGGAACTTTTGGCTGGTACCTGCTGAGAGACCTCTGACTCCTGTGATTGCAGTTCCTGCAGTTCCTCATCTGTGCCATGCAGAGAGGATGGTGCTCTCCCATCCACAGGGAAGCTGACCTGAACATAGAGTATGCTAGGGAGGGTAGGCCCAAGACAAACTGAGGCACCCATGGCATCCACACAGTCCACAGCTTCAAGTGAAAGGGCACCAGAGGCCATGGAGGCTGGGTCATGGTTCTGGTATGGATCAGTACTGGTATCAAAATCTTCTTGAAGCTGAGCTCCCCTACCCAGTGGAGGTGGTGTGTGTGTGTGTGATTCTGCTGAACCCCTGCATATGGTTGGGGATGACTGTGGCCTGTCCTCCAAGTCCAAGGATGACAGGTATCACTCTTCCGGGAGCAGAGGAGCACTCATTGGCATTGCTGGCACCAGCACCAAGCCTGTGGATAGCCTTCTGTGCCTCTTCTCTCCTGAGGACCTCTGTTCAGCATCCAGTCAATCCCAGTGTTTTCCCTGCATGAAGGCCAACTTAGAGGGTGCCTCATTTGGAAGATGCATGGGGCACAGACCTTGAGGATCTACAGGACCTCTGATCCCCTGACAATCTGGAAGGCTGGGGACTGGGGTCTGAAGCCAGTCGCATGGACTTCTCCAGAAGGGATGCTCTCAAGCAAGACTCCCTTGAACACTAGTTCCATTTTGAGAAATAACTTGCAGATCAAACATATACCCAGAATATGCCCCTCACCAAGGCAGAGTAGACACCTTGTTTGGCCATGATTGAGAGGTATGATGGCCTTGCAGATGAGGCAGTACTTGAACCCTAGGGATTGTGGTCTGCCATGCAGAACTGAAGGTGGTACCGGTCCTATTGATGACCTGTGGTCCCATTGGTCCTGAAGCCTAACTAGCTAAAGAGGCAAATAACTCTGAAAGGACCTGCTGTGACAAACACCATGGCAGTAAGAAGGAACTGAGTGTGAGGCAGCTCTACCCTTTATACTCTCATTGAACACGAGGAAGCAAAAAAATCATGCTCTGTCCCCCAGTCACAGCTAACTAGAAAGTTTTCTGATGCATCTGCACTGGATGTGCACTCATCATCAGCTGTGGAATTCGACAGACTATCACTCAAACCACCAACAGAGTTATCATCATTAATGATGGTACATTTTTGAAGGGATGCCAAATCTTAGGCTTCAGGTTTTAAACAATCTCTAACCATAAGAGATTAGGATGAGAACTATTGTGGGAGCAGATTATCCCACATCTGCCTACTGCAAAGCACTGAAACATCTGGTACTGGCCAGTGTTGGAGACAGGTTGCTATACTGAATTAGATGAGTCCGATCCAGTATAAAATTCCTATGTTCCAATGAAAGTCAATGGGGACTCAAGATTCAAAATGCCTAAATCACTTTTGAAATTAGGATATAGGTGCTTTTGAAACTCCTACCCTAAGTCTCACAGACTTGCAACAGGACATAGGCTCCTATATTAATTAGGTGCTCTTGAAAATGTTACCCTTTGGCGCCTACATCACGTAGGACTTGTCTATATATAAAAGTGGCACTGCTTTAACCATACCCTTATAGTTAGAGCAGTGCAACCCACCTAGTGTGGATGCAATTATATAAGTTTATAAGTGAAAAAATGTTTTACGGTGGTATAGCTATTTTCCATATGGGAATATCATAAGGCCTAAGCAATATGGGTATAAGGTATCTTTATGCTTCTATAAATGTGTCCATACTAGGTGTTGGACTCGTATTATTTTCTAAAATAAATCACACCCCTAACTGAAATAGTTATATTGGAACAAAAACTGTGTGCAGACCAGGCCTTAGACACTTTTGAAAACTTTAACTTGTGTTGTCTCAAAATGCCTACAATAAGTAAAATTCAGAGATCCTACAAATTATACGAAATAACTTACTTCTCCTTTTTCCAACATCCCCTTTGGAAGTAGCAGCTTCATTCAGAAGAACCATTCCCATGGTGATAGCAGCATCTATACAGTTGTTGTCAAGGAAACAGCAGAAATATGGATGTCTCAGAAATCCATGAGAGTGTATCTGTGAACTAAGGTTTTCATTTTATATAAACCAAAAATATCAAAAATGCTCTATTCCATAAATAGACTGTAAATTTATGCAAAACTGTAGGGAGACAAATATTTAGATGTAGTGATAATTTCCATTGTGTAAGCTGCATTTATTAATCTACTTTGTGTGTTATTAAAGTTAGCAACCTGTACCTTTACATAAAACTCAAAACATTTTAGAACAGAAATAAGATTTGGAAGATTTTAAAGGGATCAGGTAGGAGTAACGATGTTTTTGTATTTATGTAAATATTATAAAAAACATAAGCCAAACTATGTGCAATCTAGAAAGCAAAGTAGTTTTGCCAATGCAGAATGAATACTGGCAGAAAACACATGCAGTGCACATACATAGAATTCTGTTAATTCATTGATTAATTGATGCAAACTGAAGCAGTTGACTGCATGCAGCACACCCTTTTCAATGCTTTCAGATATACAGGATCTCTCTCTATGCTGAAATATTGGTTAATATTTTGTTCAGCTTAGAAAAATCTCAATGAAGAAAGTTTTTTGTCACTTGCGTTTTTTACTGTCTAATTACAAGCTTTACAAGTGCAAACAAGTGCATCATGATAATACAATTTAACTAATTTAGCATGATCCTCAGCCATCCACATAATTGTTTGAAACTATCAGTGAAAAGGAAGTTACTACTGTACTTAACATCTGTTCTGAACAGGAGGCATGCATGAATGCTATATTGAAAAATGGAGTGCATAATGAATCATGGAAGTTGTATTTGTAATCAGCCATTTAAAGAAATAAGAACTTCACTTGTACACTATGTACCTACAGATATTTTTTGGCCAATATTATTTTTGATGCAAAAAGCTTTGGTTAACTTACTTCATCTGAGGGCAACAAATGTTCATCTCGTTTTACTGTTTCACAACAGTATATTAGCATGCTATAATCTCCTTTGTGTTTTTATTGCAAAATAAAATGAGACTATTTTAACATCTGTTGCCCACATAGTAGCATAACACGCTTCCATCCATCTCCAACTCTCCTCTCCTCTGAGCCCTGGCTTGTCTTGGTGCTCTATAATTGCTTCCACAAGTACCTCTTATTGAAGAGATCACTTCAACAGAGGACTTCATTAGAATATCAGTGTTTTTCAAATCTGCTCACTTTTCAAAATAACCTCTTGTGCTGGCACTATGTTCCTGGGAATGGCAGCTAGGAGCTTGTCATCACCTCTGAAGTTAGTATACTGATTTGGATAGCAAAAAGCATGACTTACTTACATGTGTCTGGAGGGGCAACCCAATGTTAAGATACTTACTTCTCTAATTAGCGAGAAACAGAATATAAAACCAAAGGTAACTCTCTAATACAGTTTGGAAAAAAACAATTTTATTAGTGTTACTATTCCAGGGTTAGGTGTGGGAGAAGATAGACCAACTACAAAATTAAAGAGAGGAGAAATTGCTTCAGACTTATGGGATAAATGTACAGCAGACATTTCAAACATGCCACATCTATGAACATCACCTGTATCCAGTAACATACCATAAAGAGCTCTAAAAGGCTCCCCGGAGCATCTATCCCTTACTGCAGTGGATCTCAACCAGGAGTATGCACACCTCCGGGGGTATGCAGAGGTCTTCCAGGGGGTACTTAACTCATCTAGATCAGTGTTTCTCAACATGGAGGTTGCAGCCCTTAGGGGGTTTAGGGGGATCGCAAGGGCAGGGCCGACATTACAGGGTAGCAAACAATGCAACTGCCCATGGCCCCATGCCATGGGGGGCCCAAAAAACTAAGTTACATGGTTCAGGCCCGACGCCTGGGGCTCAGGCTTCAGGTAAGGCTCACTAGTGAAAAACAGGCTCAAGTATCACACTGAAATGTAAGCACAATATTTATATTCCAATCAATGTATTTTATTATAATATGGTAAAAATGAGAAAGTAAGCAATTTTTCAGTAATAGTGTGCTGTGACACTTCTGTATTTTTACGTCTAATTTTATAAGCAAGTAGTTTTTAAGGGAGGTGGAACTTGGGGGTATGCAAGACAAATCAGACTCCTGAAAGGGATACTGTAGTCTGGAAAGGTTGAGAACCACTGCCCTGTTGATTCCATTGAATGCACACTTTGGTATTCTTCATACCTGACCTAAGTTTTATTTCTCAAAAATAAACTATGTCTGAAGTTTGTTACAATACCCGATTTCAAGGGACTTAAGCACATTCTTAAGTACTTTGCTGAATAAGCATGTGATTGTCTACATGCTTAAAGTTAAGCACATGCTTAAATGTTTTGCAAAATTCCCATTATCAACAATGGAAGAAGAGTTAATGGAAGTTGGAATTAAACAATATGATGACTGTAGGAGCCTCTACTGTGTCTGTGACAATAAGCAGAAAGTATTGTAGAAATGCAAATAGCATTTGATGGGGGGGGAAAACAAATTCTAACACACCATCAGGACTAATTCATGTCACATTTTATTATGATGACACTATATTGCTATTTGGAGATACAGAGATGGGATAAAATACTACATCTCACTTAGCTCTCTATTAAGTTTGCTCATATGAAGTGGTCAACTGCTTTCAGAAACAATCAGTAAAGTGGAATTAAATTTCTGTAAAGAAAAGAAATAATACTGCCAACACAATCTCATTATGTAGATAAAAGAATTGTATTAAAGTATTAAAAGCTGCACATATTAAATACTGCAAAGTTTTCCAAATTTCAGCTTAACAAGCTTTCCCTAAGGGTGCAGAATCTGGGCTGTTTCACAGTGAACCCTACTCAAATTATTGCTTAGCTTCTTATTGAATAACCATTACTCTATCTAAATACAAATAGCAAAAATTAAGTTAAACTCGTCCCAGTTTTGATTGAAGCTGGAAAAAGCAAGGATATTCACAGATAAGACTGTTCTGACCTTAACTCACCTCTTTGTGCACAAGAAACGAGCAAAGAACTCAAAGTAGATAGGCTGCAATAGGAGTGTGATAAGTAGCTGCCATTATTCAGAATTCCTTACTGTTTAATATTAGACAGTATTATGAGGTTTTCTTCCTATTTTTAATTTTTTAAAAGAACAGAAGTGAAAATGACAAAGAAAAAGAACATCAAAATAAAAGTCTTCTGACTCATCTAGTCCATGAGTCTGTTGGGCCCAGTCTTCAGCTGCTGAAAGTTTTGGTTTCTTATACTGATATTGAAATGGTTCATTGGAAATGATGTAGTCAACTTTTAGCTTTAGTTTTGTGTATGTACTTGCTTTCATCCATTTGCTGAGGGTGTGTGCATTAAAAGCAATATACGCCATACATAGTTTGAATTTTATTTTCCTCTCCATGACACTTTGGGACTGATCCTGCTTCACTGAAGTCTTGCTGACAACACTCCTGATAATACATCCCAGAATTATGTTTGCTTTTTTTACAACAGCATTACACTGTTGACTCATATTTAGCTTGGGTCCACTATGACCCCCAGATCCCTTTCCGCAGTACTCCTTCCTAGGAAGTCATTTCCCATTTTGTATGTGTGCAACTGATTGTTCCTTCCTAAATGGAGTACTTTGCATTTGTACTTATTGAATTTCATCCTGTTTACTTCAGACCATTTCTCCAGTTTGTCCAGCTCATTTTGAATTTTAATCCTATCCTCCAAAGCACTTGCAACCCTTCCCAGCTTGGTATCATCAGCAAACTTTATAAGTGTACTCTGTATACCATTATCTAAATCACTGACTTGAAGATATTGAACAGAACCAGACCCAGAACTGATCCCTGCGAGACCCCATATATTATGCCCTTCCAGCATGACTCTGAATGACAGATAACTACTCTCTGGGAATGGTTTTCCAACCAGTTTTGCACCCACCTTATAGTAGCTCCATCAAGATTGCATTTCCATAGTTTGTTTATGAGAAGGTCATGCGGGACAGTATCAAAAGCTTTACTAAAATCAAGATATACTACGTCTACCGCTTCCAACCTATCCACAAGTCTTGTTACCCTGTCAAAGAAAGCGATCAGGTTGGTTTGACATGATTTGTTTTTGACAAATTTATGCTGACTGTTACATTTCACCTTTTTCTCTTCTAGATGTTTGCACACTGATTGCTTAATTATTTGCTCCATTATCTTTCTGGTAAAGCTGACTGGTCTGTAATTCCCTGGGTTGTCCTTATTTCCCTTTTTATAGCTGGGCACTATATTTGCCTTTTTCCAGCCTTCTGGAATCTCTCCCGTCTTCCATGACTTTTCAAAGATAATCGCTAATGGCTCAGATAGCTCCTCAATTGGCTCCTTGAGTATTCTAGGATGCACTTCATCAGGCCCTGGTGATTTGAAGATACCTAATTTGTCCAAGTAATTTTTAACTTGTTCTTTCTCTATTTTAGCCTCTTCTGATCCTACCTCATTTTTACTGGCATGTTAGACATCCAATCACCACCAACCTTCTTGGTGAAAACCAAAACAAAGAAGTCATTAAGCGCATCTGCCATTTCCACATTTTCTGTTATTATTTCTCCCCCTCATTAAGTAACTGGCCTACCCTGTCCTTGGTCTTCCTCTTGCTTCTAATGTATTTGTAGAATGTTTTCTTGTTACTCATGTCTCTAGCTAGTTTGATCTCGTTTTGTGCCTTGGCCTTTTTAATTTTGTTCCTACATACTTATGTTATGTGTTTATATTAATCCTTTGTAATAGACCTAGTTTACATCTTTTGTAGGACTCTTTTTTGATTTTTAGATCGTTGAAGATTTCCTGGTTAAGTAAGGGTGGTCTCTTGCCATACTTCCTATCTTTCCTATGCAGTGGGATAGTTTCCTCTTGTGCCCTTATTAGTGTCTCCTTGAAAACCTGCCAACTGTCAATTGTTTTTCCCCTTAGACTTGCTTCCCATGGGATCTTACCTACCAACTCCCTGAGTTTGCTAAAGTCTGCCTTCTTGAAACCCATTGTCTTTATTTTGCTGTTCTCCCTCCTACCATTCCTTAGAATCATGAACTCTATCATTTCATGATCACTTTCACCCAAGCTGAATCCACTTTTAAATTCTCAACAGTTTCTCCCCATTTCTAAAGCAGAGTATGGAATGAACCAAGAAAAATTAAACAAAAAGGGCTGGAAACAAAGATGCCACTTGTGTTTCTGCTCCAGTCTTCTTTTTACAAGTGAGAAGACTGGTGGTGTTTCTGTCCTTGTAATATTAGGTCTGGTAAGGGGTGATACCTGCTTAACCAGATACAGCGCACACTGATAGACCCAGCAGTGCTTTTAGTATGTTTAACTTTAGCTTGATCAGAAAAACAAATAAAGGGCTGAGGGTGGGACAACTTTTTCCAGGAGCCCCAAGGAGAGTCTCTCTAGGTTCCACAGAGATGGACCAGGGGATTCAGCCAATGAACCAATGTGTCATGGCCAATACAAAAAAAATACTGCACTTTCGTTGTGTGGCCCACCCACCTCCCGCCACACAACAAAGTCTTACATAGCCACTACTAACAAACAAAAACTGAAAAAGAATTACAGTGCCCATCAGCCAGTACTCTTTCTATAACAGAAGTTCCTGTTTCCTTGCCTCCTTTTACTTTTATTTCATTTTTCTACAGTTAGGAAGAACAGTTATTGATAGGAGAATCTCACTTTTGTGCAAAGCAGAATGCTCTTTGGGTGAGGTAATGTCAAGAGAGTTCTTTTGCTGTGGATCTTTAGCCAGCCTTATTTGTTGATTTTTTTCAGCCTCACATCATTGCTTTTTAAGCTTCACTTGCATTGTTACCTTTTTACTTCAGCTGTTGCTTTTTAGCTGCAGCCAATATTGTTGAGTTTAGGCTTCAATGACTGTAGCTTCACATTATCATATTTTAGCACTGGGCACATCATTTACTTTAACTCCACGGTGATGAACAAAAAATTCAATCATATTGAATTGTGGTTTCAGCGCTATCACTGGCAGAATATTAGCTTCTGTCATTATTTTCAGCCCTTATTTCCAACATTATTGCCTAGGTCGTCTTGCTTTAAAAAAAAAATGCCACAAAGGAGAATGTCAATTCTACCTAGGAAAACACTTTTCTACAATATAAACACAAGAGAATTTAAGTTTTTGTAGTCATTTATCTATCTCTTGGACAGTTTTCCGTCTGAAAAAAAGGAGATGACATCACAAGCTGTGTAGATTTTCTATGTTTTTCTTTATCTTCTTTACAGTGCATTGCAGAAATTTAACATTCAGCTAATTTTGCCAGAATATACAGACTGATATGCCAAGCAATAGTTCCAAATTCCAATTTATATGGTTTCAGATAAATATACCTATGCATAGTGTTTTGTTTTTCTTTGAGTTTTTTTGGTGTTAAATCCAGTGTAATCTTTTCCTCTATTCATTTCTAAAATAGAATGGTTTAAATTTTACATATTTTTAAAGATCCTGATAGCAGATTCTGTCCACTGGGAAAATGGGTCACAAGAACTGACAAGACATCGTTCAGTGAGTACAGTGAAAAATGGCACTGAAAAGTTTGATACTGGAGGAGAAACAGCTTTATATTGGGATAAAAATAATAAGCAGGTTCACTAAAAAAATCCAGGGGGAAAATATGTCATTCAAATAGTAAGGGTTTGTATTTGAACAGACACTCCAAAATAAGGATGTCAAGTAAAAAATATCTGGAGTATAGAAATAATATGGACAGCATCCACAAATGCCCTAGAGTGTACAGAGACCATTAACCTTGACCATTAGGGCTGTCGATTAATTGCAGTTAACTCATACGATTAACTCAAAAAAATTAATGATGATTAAAAAATTAATTGCAATTAATCACAGTTTTAATCGCACTGTTAAACAATAGAATACCAATTGAAATTTATTAAATATTTTGGATGTTTTTCTACATTTTCAAATATATTGATTTCTATTACAATGCAGAATACAAAGTGTACAGTGCTCACTTTACATTTTTTTTATTATAAATATTTGCACTGTAAAAATGATAAACAAAAGAAACAGTATTTTTCAATTAACCTACTACAAGTACTGTAGTACGCACTCTTTATCCTGAAAGTGCAATTTACAAATGTAGATTTTTTTTGTTACATAACTGCTCTCAAAAACAAACAAAAAATTAAAACTTTACAGACTACAACTCCACTTAGTCATACGTCTTGTTCAGCCAATTGCTAAAACAAATAAGTTTGTTTACATTTACGGAAGATAATGCTGCCTGCTTCTTATTTACAATGTCACCTGAAAGTAAGAACAGACGTTCACATGGCACTTTTGTAGCCAGCGTTGCAAGATATTTACATGCCAGATATGCAAAACATTAGTATGCCCCTTCATGCTTTGGCCACCATTCCAGAGAATATGCTTCCATGCTGATGATGCTCGTTAAAAAAAATGCATTAATTAAATTTGTGACTGAATTCCTTGGGGGAGAATTGTATGTCTCCTGCTCTGTGTTTTACCTGCATTCTGCCATATATTTCATGTTACAGCAGTCTCGGATTATGACCCAGCTCGTTGTTCATTTTAAGAAGACTTTCGCTGTAGATTTGACAAAACACAAAGAAGGTACCAATGTGAGATTTCTAAAGATAGCTACAGCACTTGACCCAAGGTTTAAGAATCTGAAGTACCTTACAAAATCTGAGAGGGACGAAGCGTGAAGCATACGTTCAGATATTCTAAAAGAGCAACACACCAATGTGGAAACTACAGAACCCAAACCGCCGAAAAAGAAAATCAATCTTCTGCTGGTGGCATCTGACTCAGATGATGAAAATGAATATGCATTGCTTTGTACTGCTTTGGATCGATATGGAGCAGAACGCATCATCAGCATAGATACATATCCTCTAGAATGGTGGTTGAAGCATGAAGGGACATATGAATCGTTAGCACATCTGGCACATAAATATCTTGCAATGCCAGCTACAACAGTGCCATGTGAATACCTGTTCTCACTTTCAGGTGACATTGTAAACGAGAAGCAGGCAACACTGTCTCCTGCACATGTAAACAAACTTGTTTGTTTTAGCAATTGGCTGAACCAGAAGTAGGACTGAGTGGACTTGTAGGCTTTAAAGTTTGACATTGTTTTATTTTTGAATGCAGTTATTTTTTGTGCATAATTCTACATTTGTAAGTTCAACTTTCATAATAAAGAGATTGCATGAGAGTACTTGTATTAAGTGAATTGAAAAATACTATTTCTTTTTTACAGTGCAAATATTTATAATAAAAATAAATATAAAGTGAGCACTGTACACTGCATTTTGTATTGAAATTGAAATCAATATATTTGAAAATGTGGAAAACAACCACAAATATTTAAATAAATGGTATTCTATCATTGTTTAACAGCGCGATTGTGATTTTTTAATCACATGATTAATCGCAATTAATTTTTTTAATTGCTTGACAGCTCTATTTATTAGTAATAAGCTTTAGATAGTTTCTATTATCATACTCTAATGGACAATGCCATAACTATCAATTTCACCCAAACTGCTCAAGAGAAAGAACTGGATGGGTCAGAGGATTGATAATACAATATATCATTCAGCTCTTTCTACTTCCTGGTGACTTGCAGCTTCAAACTCCATCCCAGGAGTAGGATAAACAAAGATACTTAGGTGCCTAAACCCCAGAATTAGGCAGTTTTGGCTCCATTGTGATTCACAATATTCCTGCCAAACCCCGTGAGAGCCTAAACTCACTCAGCACCTAAGTTTTTCAGAGAAAAAGTTCCCTAGGAAGCTATATTTGGGCCTCTGTGCATGCCCATTGCTGCCTCCCTCTAGGCATCTAGATGTCTATCGCCCACCTAAGCACCAAAGCAATTCATGAACCAGGGAAAGAAAGGCATTTGGATGCTTAAACACATGCAGGCCCTGAGGGAGCCCCACAATAGAATATCCCATAGCTCAATGGTTAGTGCACTCCCATGAGAGGTGTGGGAACCCTGTTCAAGTCCTTTCTCCCTCAGAGGCAGAAGTAAGACTTGAACCCAGGTCTTCCACATTGTAGGTGAGCAGGCTAACCCCTGGGCTACAAATTGGGACCACCACCATGTCCTCCTCCTCTCTCCCTGACACTCTCCCATTTAATGTTGTGTGAGGCAGGTGTCTAACTCCCTCCCTCAAAAAGCAGCTTAGGCACCCATGCCGCCCGACTCCAGGTGGCAGGTTCCTATTCATGCATCGCTATGCTGATGTAGGCACCTCCCTGCAACCTGGACTTAAGCACCTACCTCCGAGGGGCTTATCACTTTCCCCGTCTTGTTGGCATCTGTCAGGAGACCGGGTCATAGGCACTCATGCCTAATGGTCAGAGCAGGATTAGGCTTAGTGGTCAGAGTCTGAATGCTAAAGCTCAAGGTCAAAGCAGAGTCAGAACTGGGATCAGAGCCAAAGGTCAGAACTGAAGTCAGAGTCCAAATGCTGGAGTCAAGGGTTGAGACAAAAATCAGAGTCATGCTGTCTAGAGCGGCTCACGACCGTGAGTGACGACCTCAGGGCAGAGTACCAAAAGCAGGGCAGACATTTCAAACTGATTGTGTGTTCTATAATCTATAATCTTCACCAATCCAGTACCAACTGTGAACTCCTGGATCACTACAACAGTTTTACCATGGAGTCACAGACAGTTCTTAGACTCACTGGCTATTTATGATAAATGGTCACTTATACAAAAAAATCACAAATATTCTAGGTTACTCCCAGTCCCAAGGGACCAGTCATTCACCCAGGTTGAGTTGCATTCTAGCTCTCCCACCAAAGACAATGCTAGTAGCCAATTCTATAGTAAACTAACTATAGGTTTATTAGCTAAGAAAATGATATGAGAGTTATTGAGAGGTTAAAACAGTTAAAATATATGTTCAGGTGAGTCACTGCCATCATTTGGAATTATAGACTGAGTGTAATAAACTGCCAGTTTCCCAAAAGTCCTGAAAATGTCTCAGGGATCTCCACTTTGCATCCAGTATCCTTCCCTGTAAGAGTCCAAACAGTTCAGAAATCCATGATCTTTCCCTGAATCCATATTTATAGCCTCGTCTAACAGAAAACGAGCTAACAGGGTCACCACCACATGGGCTCTTTCTTTGATTGATGAAGAGAGAGGAGCACATTTAGACTCTTTGATCTCTGCTCAGCACACACATGAATTGCCTTCAAATGTGCATGAATTAGTACTTTCATGATAAAGTTCTTTATTTGCATTACACAAAGCTTCTTTCTGGTTTGATGGGCTACTTAGTTACAGGCGTATGTACAATTTAAATGTTTGCTATTACATTATAACAGGATATAGATAAGTGAAAACAATGCATGTAATATCCCATAGTTTTCATGATGTTTAAACACCAAATACATTCTTATACAATTAACAAGCATTTTAATCTATACTAATATATAACTGAATTGGCCTGGGGCTTTGGCATGAACTGGCACCTGGTCTGCCAGCATCACAGTCAGAACCAGGAATCAGGGCTGAGGGTCAGAATCATCCAAGACACAATTAACTTCTAGAACTGGTTCCTGTAGGTCATGGTTGAGACATATCGACAACGAAAGCTTGGGGGCAAAATCCTGGCCTTATTACATCAATAGTGAAATTCCCATTGACTTCAATGGGACCAGGATTTCACCCTGGGTTGCTGATTCCTACATTGCCCCTGGTAAGCAGAAGACTTCAATTTCGAGGCAGATTTCACTATTCACACAAAAAGAGTGTCTGATAAACTGCCCATGAATTTTCAGTCACCTAAGAGCTTAAATCATGTTCCTCCATTAGTACATAAGAACAGCTATACTGGGTCAGACCAAAGGTCCATCTTGTCCAGTATCTTCCTACAGTGGCCAATGCCAGGTGCCACAAAGGGAACAGAAGAGGTTATCATCAAGTGATCCATTCCCTGTTGCCCATTCACAGCTTCTAACAGAGGCTAGGGACACCATCCCTGCCCATCCTGGCTAATAGCCATTGATGGACCGAGGCTCCATGAATTTATCTAGTTCTTTTTTGAACCCTGTTATAGTCTTGGCCTTCACAACATCCTCTAGCAAGAGTTTCACAGATTGACTGTGCGTTGTGTGAAGAAATACTTTTTTCTGTTTGTTTTAAACCTGCTGCCTATTAATTTCTTTCGGTGACCCCTATTTCTTGTGTTATAAGGAGGAGTAAATAACACTTCCTTATTTACTTTTTCCACACCAGTCATGATTTTATAGACCTTAATCATAGTCCGCCCTTAGTCGTCTCTTTTCCAAGATGAAAAGTCCCAGTCTTATTAATCTTTCCTCATATGGAAGCCGTTCTATATGCCAATCACTCCAATATTGCTTTTATTCCCGCCCCCCCCCCCCCAGAACACTGATGAATATATGTTTGCAAAGATTTATCTAGAAAACAAAAAACCTTTAATTTTAGCTGCAAAAATACCTTTGATTCACTGTTTCATGCATGATTAACAATCAAAAGCAAATAAATTTAAAAATAAACTTGCAAAAATTAAACAAACAGGCAAAGTCTGACATTCCTAAGCAAACAATGCTTAAGATGTGCATCAATGCTCTTTGCTGGGCCTTTAACAGATTAGAAAAGAACAAGTCAAACTAGAGACATTTAGGTCAAAATTTTCAAACTTAACAACTAGTTGTCTAAAGATAGGTACCTTATATCCAGCAGTGCAAGTAGGCTGGTACACTGTACCAGCAAACTATTTATAGCTGATACGGCATACCGGAAAGACACAGCAGCAGCGCTGCCGCAGGAGAGGGCTGGGGGTTCTGCTCCTTTCCCCACTGGGAGGGGAAGTCGGGAAATAAGCAGAACACCAGCAGCTCCTCCGTCGGCTGTACCGCCGGCCCCCATCCTCTCCTCCCCAGCCCTGTCTCTGGCGGGGCTGCTGCTGTAGTACGAGGAAAGATGGAGACGCAGCTCCGTGCCTGGAAGGGCCGGGGGTGGGGTTGGGAGTTCTGCTCCTTTTCCCGCTGCCCCTCCCAGCAAGGAAAGGAGCAGAACTCCCAGTCCCACCCCCTGCCCTAGCATGGAGCTGCGTCTCCGACTGTACCACAGCAGCAGCCCCGCCAAAGGAGAGGGCTGGGGGACGGGGCTGGGAGTTGTGTTCCTTTCCCTGCTGGGAGAGGTACACTGGCAGCTCCACCGCCGGCCCCAGCCTCATCCCCCCAGCCCTATCTCCGGCGCAGGAGGACAGAGCCCCCTCCACCCCGGCTTAGGTAACATGGGATGGATGTGGGGAGAGGACGGGGAGAGCATGGTGGCCCTGGGCTGGGGGCAGGGCAGTGAGGAGTTACATGGAGGGTCACGTGAGGCGCTCACCTGGCCCCTTCACTGGTGCCCCTTCCTCCCGCCCCGTACCGGTAAGACATGGATTTTACTTGCACCACTGCTTATATTCATATTTAGGCACCTAAATGAATGTCATTTTGATAGGTGTACAAACCCCACACTGGGCAGCAAGGGGTTAAGGAACTGCTCTGGGCTCAGTTGGCCCCACCTTATAACACCTTTAGGAAATGCTCCAACTGGAGGAGGAGTTAAAAGGTAGGGGAGCCACTTATTTGGAGAAGACAGCAGACCTGCAGCTCCATGAGACAAGGCAGAATCTCTCTCCCTGACAACTGCCCAAAGGTCCCTCCCTGGGGGAAGAGAGGGCCTGCTACAGAGACAGCCTGAGAAGGAAGCATTCCCCTCTCATATGGACTGAGTTTTGTTAATTCCCCTTTACTCCGTTTGGTATACCCCAGCAGGGGAAAGCCCTAGGACTGATCTGGCCCAGGAGGATGGGCATTATAGCAGAAGGAGGCAGTTGCTGCCTGAAAGAGGAGGAGAGCTACCATACTACCTGCAGCTACCAGAAGGTGAGCGGACACCCTTCATACTGCCTAAACCCAGACAGCGATTTTGGGACAGTTGCGAGGGGGGTGCGGGGACAGATAGGAAGCAGCCCAAGGAGGGCAGCCTGACGCAGCCCTGGCTGTCAGATCACTGATAGCCCTCAAAGAGCTGTGGGTCAGAGCCCGGTGGAGTGCGAGGGCTTGGGCTTCCCTACCACCAGCTTCCCTGCCAGGAATGGGCCTAAGCCCTGACTCACTACATGATGTTACCAACCGACCCCTGAGCAAGGACAGTCAGAGTCATGATTTTCAGAGATGCTGAATACTTTGCAGTTGTTATTGAAACCAGACCACTTTATGTGGATTTAAGCAGACTAATTTTTGTCACCCAAGTTTAGAAGTATTGACTTTAGTACATAAGTTCATTTTTCTACCCCTGTATACTCATTTTAGGATAACTATTCATCATCTATTTAGTATCTACTGAAACAATTTTCAATCATTCATATGAGTGAACTGGATAATATCTTACACAGGGCACTCTACTTTGTCTTTGTGATTGGTATTAAGAGACTAATCAAGTCAAAATACGTAGGTCAGGCATGAAAACCAAGTGGTTGACATATTATCAGTCCCATGGTCTTGTCCAAGACTTTGTTTTATGATACTGAAGCAACAGCAAGCAATGATTCTAACCTTCAACTCACGCTATTCAATGAGCAGTCAATTGTGAATCTCATCATCACCATTCCTAATGGATGACTCAATAGACCTTGAGGGCTTGGGAAGGAGACATGGCTATGTTTTAAATCTGCGCATATCTGATCCCAGTGAAAGATATTTCCTACTCCAAAAATGGATTAGTTTGAGTCTATGATTCCCTTGAGTTCTAGGATTAAATTAATTTAGAAATAGTATACAGACATTCATGATATATTTCAATATTTCCCAAACTAACTGAGTTCTAAGTGCCCTTCATGACTTCAGTGTTCACGCTGACAATGACTTATGCATTAATACTATTCGGGATTGTATGGCCTCCATGACAACCATGGGGCATTTTCAAGAAATTTAGAATTTAATTAATGAAAGTGGGTATACTCTGGACCATGCCTTTGGCATGCAACTGGATATTTTGAGTGTAAAATACACTTTTAATGTTGTCAAATCATTATCTCTGCCAAACTGACTGCCTTTTAAAAGGTTAAAAAATTAAGATATCTTTCAGGGTTGTACTGTTTAGCAAGTGAATCATCATGTTAAACTCTTTTGATCCACTGATAATCTTTTACCCATAACCATGGACACACAGATAACTTACACCAATTGACACTCTTGAGTTTGTCAGTCTTCAGGAAATTGTAAAGATGCCTGTTTTCACAAGCTTCTGTTACTGTATTTAGTGTTACTAAATGGTTACAATACTAAGTAACAGCATCCAAGAAACAGGAAGTGCCAAACAGAGAGCACACAAAGTGACTCATTAGGGCTAATTTAAACTAAATCAACCAACATGTGGGTAACTACTCAAAACAAGCAACTAGTTTGCTTGAACAAAGCTGGTCTCTCTGAATACTTCTTGATAATCAAGGTTTTGTTGTGAAAGACAACTAAAGAGTTATCATCAGGCTTAGATGGCTCCATGAATACTGGATTTTATTCAGGTTTCAGAGTGACATAAATCTACAAATCTGGAAGATAACTCCTTGTACACAGACTGAAACTACCAGCCATGAAACTCAGAAGGCCCAGGTGATAAATCTGGTTATGGTCACAATCAAGTTAATTTGGCAGGTTCAGTAAGCCCGTTTCTCCATTTTGTCACACTAATTTTTAAATCTGTGTAATTCTATTGAAGTTAATTGAGTTACACTAGTGGAAAGCCATGTAATGTGTGTGAGGGAATCACGTGTAGTTCTTCGTGGACATAAATCCACAGAACAAAACCACTGCCTAAATTATCAATAGTTCTTCCAGTACTTAAGAGATGTACTTTGGACTAGAATGCTAGGGGAGTTGCATACCGGGATTGACATGCCTCACAGAGATTTATAGAGAATGCAAGAAGTGACCTTCCTGCAATATCACTATTATCTGTCAAGTATGCCTTATATCTGAAGAGATCTAGCCTCTTCCAATCCTTATCATATGGGGTTGTCCTTCTCATTTACTGCATTAACCACAAGGGAATTTTGGGTAAGGTGTGAGAATAAAAGTCCATATCTTTTGTGGGGACATAATACTTCTCATCAGCCCACTTACATGTCAGAGGTATTGACGCCGTTGTCAGCCAGACCACCTTGGCTGAGACTAATATGGACTTGTTGACCAGGAGTGCAATTTTAGCCAACGTGGGTGTGCGCAATATTTCCAGAAGGTTGTGGTTCTCACACTTCCTCCAATGGGATCTGGAGAGGCTTTGTTATTCTTCTAAGCAGTTATCGAAATTGTTTAAAGTCATCAGCAGACCTGGGTAGTAGTAGCATGATTACCTCATCCGGTGAGGATGAAAAGATGTTGGTTGGTGGTGTGACTTCTTCCTCCAGATCTTCCTTGTGCTCCTCAAAAGGTTCTACCTCAGGTTCGGGAGACCTGGTTACAGAGGAGGACTGAGAAAGTCTGTCAGTTCCTCTGAATAATGGGCAGTTTGGGAAACTGTTGCCTGTACGCAGCCCAGGATCCCAATAGGGTCAGTGTGGGGCATAGACATAGGGTGGCATCCATGGATGCCCTACCAAGGTCCTGAGTTGGTTCTGGTCTCCTGGTATCGAGGGCATGCATAATGTTCGTGTTGTGCAGCTCCTGGTATGAGGGGGTTGCGTGGTGTAACTGAGTAAGGCTCTTTATCCTCTTCTTCCTCTTAACTTGAGAGGTGGGGGGGTAGATGGTGATGGGGAGTAGCGGGCTATCAGTTGCATCTGGGGGAGAGGCATGTACTGCTGGTAACTTGGTACAGAGGAGGGGCAACTCCAGACTAGAGACAAGCAGGGATCTCAGAAACCTGAACTTCTGTGGTACCATATCATCAGTACCATAGGCTGCCAGTACATCAGTGCCGTGAAAGATCTAGAAATCAGTGCAGATGTTGTTGCTGTTGACTGTGCAGAGTTCAGTCTGCATTCTCCCAAATGGCTAGAAGGTGGTGCTGAAGGCTTCATTGGTGCTGAAGCCCTCAGTGCTGTATGTTTAGTCAGAGCGGCAGGTGCTGACTTTTGAGGCTTTGGGCCTCTTTGCCAGTATCGTCTGACAGTACTGTCATATGTGGTCCTGCCCTCTTAGGATCCTTGGACTTATCAGTACAGTAGTGCTGGTACTGGAGGTCCTAGGGCAGTCACCAGAGCTAAGTCTCATTGAGAAAGATGTGAAGGCTACCGACCTTGTGGGGAGCCTTTTCTCTCCTTGGTAGGTGAGCTCAGGATCCATTTCTTTACATCTTTACAAAAGTCTGTGGCATTTTACAGCGCACAGCAAGTCCAGGGCAGGCGATGACAGTGCCAGCAGTGACCGCTACTCAGGAGAGGCACTGGGGCCAGGGTTTGAGTCTGGCCATAGTGCACTCTCCATCATTAAAATGTTTAACTTCAGGTCACAGTTTTTGAGTCCGTGCCTTTAAGTTGAAGCAATTGGTGCACTTCTGTGGAACATTCTCCTCTCCCATGCATCAAATGAATCATAAGTGCCTGTCACTTATGGGGATGGCCTTATGGCAGGTGAGGCACCTCTTAAACCCAGGGGATCCAAGCATAACCTGTGTAAGAGGAACTTCCATGTAGGGAAAAAAATGTAGAAAAATTACTATTTTAACCTAAGGGGTAACGGGGAGGAAAGAAAAAAAAAATTCCCGCAGGGGAATGAAAATTAAAGTAATGGAAATGACTACCAACTATACACTTTTAATGGAAATGCTCAGGCTGCTAAAGGCACTAAGACTTTCCTATGAAGGGCTCTGCTAAAGATTCTGTCCCATACTAAGGGCAGTTGAGAAGGAACTCAGGGTGATTGGACCACACAGCGCTATATAGCTGCTGCTTGTGGCATGAGACAGGGAGGAACACATGTATGACTCAACGGGCACTGCTAGCAGAGATCTCCGATCCCAGATGCAGGGATGCAAGCACACCTAAAATGGAGCACCCATAGGGGCACTACTCGAAGAATTTATTGTTAAACACTTGAAAAGGCTCAGAAATTAAAAAAAATACTTGTGAATTTACAGGATTTTATTACTTTCAACTTTCTAGCTATACTTTTGCTACTCTCTGTGACATCAGGCACAGCAGGGATAGGATAGACAGATGATGACTGGAGTAAAGAGTTGGAAAAGAACAAATTAAAAATTTGACCCTCTTTTAAGAAATATAGAAAGACAATTCTTTGGACTTAGAAGGTTTAGTGCAAAATTTGCAGAATCCATTACATGAAAAGTTTTCTTCAGCTTTATTTTTGGTTTTACAGTAATTCTGGATAAAATTGGATTTCTTTTAACATGGGTGTGTAATGATGGCTCCCTTTGCTCTGAAGTTCCCCCTTGTAATTGGTTAAAGGTTTTATTTATATATATATATTATATATATATATATATAAATGGTTTCCACCATTGTTAAACAGCACTGTAGGTTATTCCTTGTTAGTATTGTCCATATCTTTTTTATAAAGTGTGTTTGTGTGTGTGTGTGTGTATACCTCCAGTACCAGCACTACTGTGTACACACACACACACACTTTATTAAAAAGATATGGACAATACTAACAAGGAATAACCTACAGTGCTGTTTAACAATGGTGGAAACGCACACTAGGGTCATGTAGTTAAAAGGCAAAAGAAACCCGGCAGAGCTGTTA
Source organism: Macrochelys suwanniensis (assembly GCA_033296515.1). Classification (NCBI taxonomy): domain Eukaryota; kingdom Metazoa; phylum Chordata; order Testudines; family Chelydridae; genus Macrochelys; species Macrochelys suwanniensis. Next base: position 85,798,727 of record CM065779.1, read on the forward strand.
ATTCATTGTATGACTATGGGTAAGACACTTGACCTCCTTGTGCTTCAGTCAGCTCAGCTAGAACATTGAAAAAGCAGGATCTCAGTGAAAAGCAGATGCTACATCTGAGCCGAGATACTCTGAGGAAATGCATTACAAATAATAAATTTATAAAAAAAATCAGGTCAGTGGTTCACAATAATTAGTTACTCAACTATCCCTTTTAATTTTTATAAGAAAACGGTTATTAGATGCACTCTTCCAAACTAGTTTGAAAAATTACAAAGAATCTATAAAAATGTCACCACTAATGCTGTTGAATGAAATTAATATGGTAATCATCTGAGTTTGCTGAGAGTGACTTACCCATTTTCTGTGCAGTCAGAGAATCTCCATTTCAGTGGCCTTAGCTAAAGAGTTTTCATGTATTTTTCATTTGTATTGCAGTACTTCCTAGAGGTCCCAAACAGAGGGCCATTGTGCTACAAACATTCAGTAAGACAAAGTCCATGCTCTAAAGAGCTTGCGCTCAAATTTAAGTATAACAAACACGGAGAATGTGGGGAAGGGAAATATGGGTAACAGTAATAATATTACATGCAGCAATCTCTTTTAGGCATTCTGGTAGTGCTAGGATTTGAAGGAAGAGAAGGACAGTGACTTTACAGATCAGTTCAAGAACAGCATTTCAGGCGTAAGGCTATCATGGAAGAAATAAGCTTGTTGGATAAGGCCCTAACCAGGCTACTTGAATTTAAATATGAAATAAAATATAATTAATAAAGCTACCAGGAAAAGCAAAAACAAAAAAATATTTGAACTTTGTCCATTGTATACTCCCTTAAAAATGTAATTAAATTCAAATGATGTTGGAGAGAAAAAAGACAAAAGGAACTGTTAATTAGATTAAATCTTTCTTGTGTCATATAACAACCCAGAAAAATCAACTGTTACGTCTTTAAAAGTGACACTGGAATATTTATATAGCACCATAAACATGCATGACCCTTTGTAGTTCATTGCAATGTCTATTCCCGTGAGGCACTGAATGAAAAACAAAAAAAGGATACTTTTACTGTAAAGTGCATGGTGGGTAAAAAACACTTCTCTCTGTAACCCTGTACAGCTCTCTTCAATTCCCAACTTCTCCCTCCCCAGTCTAAGTCTTACCCTTTCATTCCTTTACTGTCACTCCCCCAGTCCCATACCAATTTACTCTTTGGTGAATGAGAGATTCAGCAATTGATTCTATCCTCCTAGCCTGTTCCCTTCTGGGCTCACAGCCCAAAGCCCTTTCACCTCATCCAATTCAAACCCACCCCCCAGCTCAGAAAGAGCTTCCCCACACTCCTATTCACTGAGACTGAGAACACTTCTTCCTACCTGATCTCTCCATGAGTGCAGTTTCTTTGATGCACCTTTTAAAATAATTGGCCCTCAATTTTGATATCGCCTCTGGATTTGTAAATGATGTATCAGTATCTTATAAATCTCAATACCCTTCCCTTACATTTTCTGGTTAGTGTAGCTTGTTATCATACCAACTATGAAATTGCTAGCTCTCAGACTATTTTGTAATTCGCTCCTACAGCTTTCCTTTCCTGGGGCACGCAAGTCACAGGAACATACACATCCCTCTGAAAGAGGTGTTTGTGTGTCATTCCTATGGTTACTTAAGCACTGAGCATTAGAAGTGATTAAACAAACTGAAGAACTTTATTACTAGCTGTAATTTCTTAACTTTCAAATACAAAACTCAGACACATTGCCTGAAGTGAATGGTACTTAGGCTAGTCATGACTAATGGTTTGTAATTTTACACTCACTATCTCCCACTTTTCAAACACATTTCCTCATTTTCAGACTGGTGTATCATTCTTTTTTTCCCAGTACAAAATATTGATTTACAACACATACATACTCTCTACCTCTCTTCAATATCTATCACTCCATACCCCTTTTCTATGCCCCCATTTGTACAACTTTATCTCTATAATGAATACATTATGAATAAATTAATGTTCACATTTTATCATCAAATGTGTGCACATGAGTCCCGCTGAAGTCAATGGGAGCCAAGTGTGCATCCAAATGCAGCCTCGGTTTTTTTGCCTTGTTTAGCCTATGCAGGACATTTTGCAACAATATTGAATCCTTTATCAGCACTGACTACGGTTAAAAATTCCGACAATATATCGTCCTTTAAACTATAGTAGCCAGTGAAGTCATAAGGCGAGCTCATGATATGGAGAAAAGTTATTGCACCAAATATAGTATCAAACATCTAGCATTTTAAATAATTAAATTGCATATTGTGATGATCAAATGCTCAGCATAAGGTTACAGAGCTATTGTGCATTTCAATGACTCCTAATGGAGGTCAGACCCCTATGTGAAGGGCAATACTATGAAATATTTTGAGAACCAAGTAGTGGAAAAGTCGAGAGATAGGAAGAGAGATCATGAGAGAGACTCCTTTAACTAAGTAGTTGGAGGAAAGACTGAAGAATCCACATGGTACTTTATAAAATGTTGGTGGATAATTTGGAAACTAGACAGTAGAGAATGTGCATTAATTTGTAATCATGGTACAAACTCAGGGCAATATCACACAATTTTTGAGCAGAAGTCTTTACTGAACTCAGTTAAGAGTTCCACCTAACAACTGATGCTATGATATAGCTTTGTGTTTTTAGTCTTATTTCTTCTCCATTACATTCTTTCCCTCTCAGTCTCTTAGTACTATGGTGATTAGTGTAAAATAAAAACCTATATAGACCAGAATAAATCATACTACTACAAAAGTTCAACTTCATTATACTATTCCCACTCTCTATGGTGGCCATATTCTGATACTATTTGATATGAATAAGGGTACCTTACTCCACAAGCATGCAACTCAACATACAGTAACTCCTCACTCAATGTTGTAGTTATGTTCCTGAAAAATGCAACTTTAAGTGAAACGATGTTAAGCGAATCCAATTTCCCCATAAGAATTAATGTAAATGAGGGGGTTAGGTTCCAGGGAATTTTTTTTTCACCAGACAAAACCCTATGTATGTATGTGTGTGTGTGTGTGTGTGTGTGTGTGTGTGTACACACACACACACACACACACACACACACAGTATAAGTTTAAAAAAACAATTTAATACTGGTACACAGTAATGATGATTGTGAAGCTTGGTTGAGGTGGAGGAGTCAGAGGGTGGGATATTTCCCACGGAATGCCTTACTGCTACATGAACTAGCAGTTGGCTGAGCCCTCAAAGGTTAACTCTCACACTCTACAAGCCAGCAGGAAAGGAGGGAGGGCAGACAGAGACAGATGTGTTTCAGAGATAGAGATGTGCATTTCTCCTTTAAGCATCAAGAGTGGGGTCAGAAGTACACTGCCTTGTTAATTAGGTCAGCAAGCCGGGCAGCTGCAGCTTCTGCCTAGGCAGCTACTCCCTCCCTCATGTGTCCTCCCTGCTTTATGGAAGATGGGTAAGCGAGGTGCAGGAGCAGGGGGACATTAGCCCCCCTCTTCTCCCTCTCCCCACCCCCCCCCCCCACAGCAAGCAGGCACCCTGACATTAGCCTCGCTCTTCTTCCCCTTCTCCCCCCCACACAGCAAGCAGGGAGGAGTCTTGGGGAGCAGCACATGGCAGTGGGGGAAGGGACAGCTGAACTGCGGACAATTGATAGCCTGCAAATACATTAGAATGGAGCATTTCACAACTTTAAAGGAGCATGTTCCCTAACTGATAAGCAACGTAACAACGAAACAACGTTAACCAGGACGACTTTAAGTGAGGACTTACTGTATATGAGAGTCTGGCCCTCAATGATTACATTTTCACTAGCTGTATGGACTCATAGAAAGGGGCCTTAAAATTAATCCCTTTTGCCGGAAGAGTTCCCCATCCCCAAAGAAGAACTCCATGCACTTCAATAGAATTCATTCTGCAGGAGCAGCAATGTCTTGCAAGACAGATTTCAGACTCATTTTTTTCTTTGTATCCGATAAGCTTCCTTTCTCTTTTTCAATCATTTTGTCTAACATCCACCTACACAGCACTATGCTGTCACATTACATTCTGACTTGACATACCAAGTTACCAACTTAAAAAGACTCCCACTCCTCCTTAGTTGCAAACATTTTATCAGCATTACATGTATTTAAGTTTAGGATAAATAATGAAAAAAAATGACTATAGGGTTAATAGTTATTGCAAAATTCCTATAATAATGACCTTTAATTTATCTCTTGCTGTACAACAAAGTAATTTGCTTAACAATAGAAAAACCTTTAGATAATGAAAATATGTTTGCATCTTTTAAAGACTTAATCTGCATTATGAGGATTACTGTTGCACAAGCAAAGTATTAAAGTGACAAATTACCTTATCTTAAATGTTGCAGCTCCAAAAAACTGAAACAAGTAGTATTAAAAAAATCTTCAGGTAATGTTTGTTGTTTGTCACAGAGTGGGAATCCAACTGTTCTCTTGTTCACAAAGGGTTAATCCTGACTTCCCTTTTCTCTCTCCTTATACAAGAGTTCAGTAAAATGTATATTAGAAGGCTGCTGAAGAGAGAGAAGGAAGGTATCAGATGGATTTGCAGGGTTCCTAGGCACTGAGGGATGGGTTGATCCTCAAGCTGGGGAAGAGTATGAAACTTTTTGCTAATATACCTTGTTTTGATTTGTGTTTATAAAGATTCCTTCCTGATGAACTGACATTACTGTCTGTTACTATATTTTGCAACCTTAAAAAGGTTCTTTTAACACGTTTTTATAGAATTTGGATAAAATGAATACATGGTGTAGTGTGGTGCAGACATTGTACAAGCATGAGCTTGACGTGGCCCTATTACTCACAAGTGGCAAAGCCACTCATGAATTCTGAGAGTCATTATTATTGCAGTAGTACTAAAAGAAGACATGGTCCCTTGCAATGAAAAGTTTGACCTCAGAGGACAGGGAAGAATAATCTGTCCGTAAAAGCATGCATGTAGGAAACCAATACCAAGTCTTTCTACCTCGGATATTGCTAGAATTCCTCTTGCCATACTAGCTGCCTGCCAAATCAACAGGCCGAAGAGCATGACCATATGGAACATAGGTCCTACCTGGGAACGTCCCTTAGCAATTCCTGTTCTGGAATGGCCCATCTGTAGTTTTTGGAAGTAGGTTAGTTAGGTACCACTAACTTTTGCCAAATTCCTGATGGTGACTGTTGCTTTTTTATTCAGTTTTTATATTGTGGCACAATACATAATATCTAGTTCTAATTTCCTAAACCAGGCGGGGAAAGCTAAATTCATGCATTCTACTGACAACCTACAGGCTATTCCCACAGGATGGAGTTAGTCTCCTTGGATAGTGGGAATATTTTCTGTTTCCCAGTTTCTCTAGTTTGGGCATATTTTTTTGCTGCTGGCACAAAACTAAGTGTTATATGAACCATCACATTTGGCAAAGGATTATTATGGAATGCCATAAGTCTGAGGACTAGTCTTCACTACAGGGAGATCAATGCTGCTGCAGTCGATGCATCAGGGATCGATTTAACAGGTCTAGTGAAGACCCGCTAAATTGATGGCAGAGCACTCTCTGGTTGAACCCACTACTCCAGCTCTCTGAGAAGAGTAAGGAAAGTCAACCAGAGAGCATCATGAATAACATAGCTGGAGTAGCATAACTTAGGTCGACTTACCCCTGTAGTGAAGATAAGCCCAGACATTCCTCTCATATTTCCTGTCCCCTACACAGTCTCTGTAAATAATCTGCAATGCCCATTCTCTCAAATCACTTTCATTTTAAGAATCAATTAGAATTGTTTCTGGAAAGAGATTAAATATGGTTTATGCCCTTTCCACGTGCCAATAAACAATTTTAACTAAATTATTTGTTAACAATTTTTTCTAAATTTGTTTTACTTCTCTTAAAGTCTATTTAAAATAATAGTCGGGACAGGGCCATATAGATAGACATTCATGGTGACAGACTGATCAGATCTCAGCATAGGTATCCTACTTTGATGGCTGATCTAGTTAGACTCCCACATCAAATCCTGTTTTGGTGAGATACATCACCAGGCAGAAAGTAATTTTTGACTTTGCAAAGCGAGGCCCTATACTCAACAGTATTTCTTCATTTGTCTGTAACACAATAACGTTGGACAGCTGCATCTGATCAATTCCAAAATTTCAGGGAATGTTCTAGGCATCAGTGGCCAAGGAATGCATGCATGCAATGTACTTTGCCTTCAGAAACAATGTAGAATGTGACTCCCTAGTAAGACAGTGACACCACAGCCCTTTGATTAAACAAATAACTGCAAGCAAGTTACCTGAGCAATCAACAGAACTGGTTGCAACTATGTACAAAACAGAATTATCTTCAGCAATTCAAATTTCACAATTTTCTAATAGTCACATCTGAAAAAATGAATACAACCAAGTACAAAATTACATACCCTACCCTGTGTTTAAAAACTGTACCAACCTCCTCTTTATATCTATTCAACTAACTTTCTCTTCACTTCCCACATCAAATTTAAGTTCCCTGTCCTGACCTTCAAGGTCCTGCATAACTTAGCCCCTGCTTACTTTTCTGAATGTCTCTATTCATTCACTGCTATCTGCCCACTTTGCTCAACTCAACCCTTATGATTGGGTCTATCCCTAAGGGATAGCCAAACTCACAATTGTGTCTTCTCTAATGCATTACCCTAAGGACTGGAATCGTCTTCCTGACCCAATTAATCATACCTGCTCTCTCTCCTCCTGTTAATCCTTCCTCAAAGTACACTTCTTCCAAGAGATCTACAAACTCTAGTCCTCCCAACAGAAAAAAATAAATATTAGAAAACCTAAACAAACTGTGGCATTAACATGGCACATACTAAACTTAACCAATCAATCACATTGTACTTGGATTCATCCTATTACTTGTATATGCATTGTGCAATCAGTTCAATCTTGCAAACACTTGCATGAAGTCAACAGGACTACTCATGCGAGTCAAGTTATTCATGTGTAAATTTTGCAGGAATGAGCCCTTGGATTGAATACTGTTCAAAGCAGGGACATTGTATTATGTCCGTAAATCATCTAGCAAATTGCTGGTTCCAAACAGATTACTTTAAAATCTATTTACTAATAAATACAGGTTTCAGTCTATATAAATCTATTTCATGTACACTGGTACTTAATAGTTTATTGTGTGGTATGTGTTCACTCTTCTGCAGGTACATCTCAATTTCTGTGCTGATTTATTGATCGCTGTTTTACTACTCAGGAAAGTCAAAATACATATATAATCTCACATAAAACAAACTATTATTTTTGTAAATATAGTAGCTTGCAGCAAAGATCATCCAACTGATGATCGTGACAAATATCTTTACATTATATAAAGCTTCGTTCTCAATTGCACATAATAACAAGCTACTGTTGCTTCTGGGAAGGAAATCAGGATTTTGTCAATTTAATGAGAACTGATGTTGAAAAAAATATAGTACATTATTACGGAAGATTAAAAGTGATCTCAACCTAAAATTATTCTGACTCGCATTCAGCACTGATTTTCTTCTGCAAATATGTATCTTTAGATATTATGCATTAAAAGAAAGACAATTGTAGTTACCAGTCTATGGCTGGGAATGATATCTAATGAAGTATGAATTTTGGAAAGTTTTTCCTTTCAGTTTTTCCCATGCAATAAAAAAACAACACACTGAGTCCAATTCTTCTCCCCCTTTTCATCAGCTTTACTCCACTGAATACAGTAGTTACTCCGGATTTACACTGATGTGAGAGGTGCATCAGGCTTATATTGTACAGAAACCTGATAGTTTGAAATGCCACAATGTGTAGGAGTACAGAAGCTTGTAATCTTGCAGCAGCAAGCTTTGAAATTGTAGCTCATCCCAATACATTAACTGGGCGTATTCCAGCATGAGAAAAAGTTTTCAGACTCATACTTGTGCTAGTTATATGAAAATGTCATTGGAGACCTCTAACATCAATATTAGGCTGGCAACAAACCTAAAGGGAAGTCAAAACCTGGGGATGGACCAGATTTTTATTTATATTCCATGAATAACTATATTTGGAGCCTCATGATAGTTGGTATGGTACAGCCACAGTAATTTACAGTGCTTGCCCTGAAGAGTTCACAGTTGAAAGAGGCAAGACTGAAAATAGGTCAGAGAAAGAAGTATAATTATCCCCATTTTACTGACAGAGAACTGAGTCAGAGATATTAAGTGGCTTGGCCAAGGTCAAACAGGAAATCTGAGGCAGAGCTCGAAACTGCAAGCCTCTTAACCGCAAAGCCATCTTTCCTCAAATGATATATAGTCTAGATCTGAACACTGCATTTATCCATGATAAACTTCTACAAACCATGATTTGAAGCATAAGACAAGTAGAGGAGTTAGAGATGTTTCACATTATTTCTATTTTAAATAGAATTATTTCTATTGCACAAGAATAACCTCATGAGGCCTAACCAGTATGTGAACATCAAAAGGCTAAAAGTAGTGGTTTTTTTCTTCCCTACTAAAAGGAAAATGTATCCAAGATATAAACAGATTGTGGATGTCTGACGGGAGACAATCACCTCACATGAGCATCTCCTATTGGGGGTGGGGGACGTGGGGGTGTCCCCCTGATCTCTCACTGCTTTAGTGGTGCTCTCTGCCAGAAGTTTCTCTTTTTCAGGTGGGTTTTCAGTGACTGAGCCCTCTGGCCGAGTAACACATAGTCCATGCATGAAACAAAATAGAACCCTTCAGGGGCTGTCAGTCCAACAGGGCCTATCCCAGGACCCTCGCTGGTCTTCTGCAGCCCTCCCTGGGCTAATTCTCAAATAGTCATGCTCTGGAGCAGTGCCCCCATGGCTTCCTCCCTGGAGACTCTTCACTGTCTAGTGAGCCTCGACTGACCCACCTCTCCGACTGAGTCACTCTTTCAGTTCAGTGCATCCCCCTTCTGGGGTATTAAAGTTCAATACATACTGGCCCCTTCAGTGTTTTTAGTCTCTTCCCTGGGCCTATATAAACTCCCTTCTCAGGGCACTCAGCCACTTTGCCTGAAGTGGGTCAGGGGGACCCAGGCCTGCTCACTACATCGGGTCCCAACCCAGGGACCCTATAAATAGCAGCCAGTTGCTGCACCCCTTTAACTAAATTGTTGCTACTACTGGTCCCTGCCCCACTTCCCTGTGGCCCCAGCATGTTCAACTTCACCCTTACCTTGCTTGAAGTCTTTCGTGAATTCCAGCAGCCAGCCAGGAGGACTTTCCTTGCTCCCCCAGTTCCAGCCAGCAACTATTTGTCCAGTCTTGGAACTGCTGCAACCAGGCAGGAGCAACATCCTTGCTCTTCTGGCTCCAGCCAGCAACTGAATGTGCTCTGACTCAACAGCTCCTTTTATCTGATCGGCTCTGATCGGCTGCCTCCTTGCAGCCTCTCTAAGCAGCATGGAGGACTCATCCCTTCTGCTCTTTTTCATGGTAGGACCGCAAGACCTCCAGTGGGGCACCTTCGGGCCTAGTACACCCTGTCACGGGATGTCACAGTTCAGGGCAACTGCACCTGTATTCCCCCTCTGTGGTTCTGCAAGGGCACCCACGTTCAAGCTTCCCAGCCATTGCCTCACTTGGGTGGAGACCAGCTTCTCTCTCATTCCTGACTGGGGTATTTCCAGGCTGAACAGTTCCCTGCCTGCATTCTGTTATTTCCAGAAAGACTTTGCTTCTCTCCTCAGGGACAGTGCACAGTGTAATTGCTACAGTTATACATAACCACACAGTTCTTTGCAAGTACACATATTTTATTAAGATAAAAATCAATACAGAGAAAACAAAAATAAAAAGATTCTACCCACATGCTAATAAGCGTATCAGAGATCACTCCAACTGCAACATGGGCTCTGGCTGGAGCACTCCTTCAAATCCCACCCAGGAGTTTTACTGTTCATCACACCCTTTGCACCAAACAAGAACACTCATGAGTAACAGTCAATCATTGGTTTGGTTTGACTTTTTGGAGAGACCATGTTAACCAGCCAGACAATGAGTCTCTGCTTAAAGTGCAGCTTCAAAAGGATGGACTTGAGGAGGGACATTTGCGTTTCCCTCACCCCACAATAATTTCTTAGGAAATCTACTTCACACAAATTGTCCCAAAAAATCCTTTGAAATTCCTAATATTTCACTGAGATTGCATTAATCCTGCCTTCTTTTAAAGAAATTCTATACAATCCCACAAATGTACACAAACATTTGCATTTTCAATATCATCCTCCAATATTTAAATTTAATTCAATTAGGTTTTTCTTAATTCCATAAGGTTTATCCAAGATATTGCAGAATATTGTCATATCTGTCACAGTGGACTCCGTCCTCAAGTGAGCTAGAGCTCTGTCACCTTCCTACCCCCTGGTGACAAAGCCTGTCAGGATCCTGACAAGGGCAGTCAGAATCAAGGCTCAGAGCAGGATCAAAGCTGAGGCTGAAAGTAGCGGAGAAGCTCAGAGTTAAGTTGCAGGCTGGGGCTGATACCAAATTACAGGGTCTGGGTCAGGAGGTGAGGGCTAAATCAAGCCAAGGTTGAAGGGAGTTCAAGAGCAGAAAGCAGGCACTTTTTTAGCAGCAACAGGAGATCCATCCTGTTGCATGAACACTTCATGGAATGCACCTTGGGTTTATATAGGGCAGGGAGCCAATAAGGAGCCATGAGGCTGCTGCATGTTGGACTCCTTGAGGAAGAGCTTCCCATGGTCTGTATTTGAAGTGGGCTGTTGATAGTGGAGTGCAAGCTAATTACAGCTTCTGCTGTGTGCCAGTGTGGATGTTTGATGCCTAGCAGATCATTAGCCACAGGGTCAAGACGTGCTGGGCTTTAGAGAGTCTAAGTTTGGCATACCCTAGAGCAGTCACAGGGCCATGATGGCTGGGATCACTGTAGCTTGTGATGCCCCAACTTATATCCAGCACACCTTTTACTAAGCAGCTGAAAGGTCCTGGCCTGGTGATTCTGCCCGAAATGTAAATAGTCGGTATTCCTGTATGAAAGAGCTTAGGATAAGTTTCTAATACATGCATGGAATTTGGAACATATGAAAATTGGTCTAAGCTGTTGCTATCTAACTTCAGTGTTAGAATCTTGGCAGTTAAACGGTTCAAGATGGTCACCTGTTCATACTGACATACATCTAAGTCATCAAGTTTAGCGCACAAATAAAGTGACTCTTTAAACAAACTAAAAATCATTAATTTTCAATATTCATTGAATAGGTCTGAAACCAGTTAAAATTACACTTGGACAGCCTAAGCAGAATTTCCGAAAGCTGCACTGTGTAAATCAGGGTTGCTTTCAGGCAATTAACAACCCTGTAGGTATTTCAAAATTATCTTTAAAATCCTTTTTCAGATATTGGGAAATAAAACAATTTAATATTAAGACTAATAAACACCAAATTTCTGCAACTGTCCAAATATTAAGGTTTTCTTTAGTGATGACATTTTCTAACTGTATTTATTTTTATTTTTTTAAGCAACTTCCACTGTGTTTCTACAATTGGTGGCTTTTCAGGCAATTTACCATAATAATTAGTTAGGACCAAACCCAGATTTTTAAGCAGTTCTGTTAAAATAAAAAGTGTGATATGATTATGTAACCAATAGACACATATTCTTCTGTATTTGGAATGGGTCTAGAACATTCAGGGCACTACCACAACTTAAATGATAAGCAACAGTTGTGTGAAAAGTTTTTCATGAGTAATAGATGAGTCTAGATTTTCCCTTTTCCTCAAAAGGTGTTAAAAACACCTTAAATCTACACTGTTAAGAGAAAAACCATGCTGTATATTCTATCACATAGCTAGAAGTGACAGCTATTTCCTTACCCTTCTATATTATAAAGTGAAATATAAAGTGAAAAGAAGCAGCCAAGAGAGACATATATAGCATTAGCATAATACTTTGCTTTAAAATCTAATGCACCTTTTAAAGTTTTAATGATAAAGTGAATACATCACTGTTCATCAATTTGGCATATTTTTTTAAACTCATCTTTGCAATAAATACCTCCTGACTAAAAAAAAAACAAAACGAAGCAATGGAGCAATTACTAAGTACTGCCAACATAAAGAGAAGGAAACATTAAGTCTTTCATGTGTAACTATTAAAGTCTGTATAAGAACATAAAAACAGCCATATTGGGTCAGCCCAATGGTCCATCAAGCCCAGTATCCTGTCTTCAGACAGTGGCCAATGGCCAGGTGCCCCAGAGGGAATGAACAGAACAGGTAATCATCAAGTGATCCATTCCCTGTTGCCCATTCCCAGCTTCTGGCAAACCAAGGCTACGGACACCATCCCTGCTCATCCTGGCTAATAGCCACTGATGGACCTAATCTCCATGAATTTATCTAGTTTTTTTTTAACCCTGTTATAATCTTGGTCTTCACAACATCCTCTGGCAAAGAGTTCTACAGGTTGACTGTGCATTGTGTGAAGAAATACTTCCTTTTGTATGTTAGACTTTATACTATTTGAGAAATTTCTCTGCATCCAAAATCTCTGCTTGATAGTACTGAGCTGTGAAATGAAACCTTAGATAATTCTTGTTGCAAGAGACAATGAACGGAGATGAGAACTATTCATTCTGTTAGCCAGGTACAGTGAGTGTCTTTCTATTTTATAGACTGTACAAGAAAACAAAAAGATATCACAGCTTGAATCAAAAGACAGAGAAGTGCATTATGACATGCAAACAGAAGTTTCTTATTTATCTTGACGCATGTTGACTCTCCTAACATTTTTTCCCCTCCAAAATCCAAACACACATTGGAAATTTTTCATACTTGTTTTAAGGATGTGGAATATTCATAAAAAAAACAAAACAAAAAATCACCCAAACCTGACTATATCTACTAGGGAGACCAGAGGGTTAAACTCTTGCTGCTGCAGTGACTCAGCTCAGGAGAGGAAGAGGGGAGCTACAAGCTGAAATAAAGTCGATATTGATCAACGGCAACAACAACAACTTATGAAACAAAGTGGTGAGAAGCAACTGAACTTCAGTGCTTAAGTTGTGCCAGAATACTCTGGAATGCCAAGACGGCAAATCAGTACATCTGCTGGTCACAGGCGAGGCTCCTTTTCCTCCCTGGCTGCTGTCATAAATATAAAGGGAAGGGTAACAACCTTTATGTATGCAGTAATATAAAATCCCTCCTGGACAGAGGTACAGAATCACTTACCTGTAAGGGTTTCAGAGTAGCAGCCACGTTAGTCTGTATCCACAAAAAGAACAGGAGTACTTGTGGCACCTTAGAGACTAACAAATTTATTTAAGCATAAGCTTTCTGAATACTGTGTGTATGCCTCAGTTTCCCCTATGCATTTCTTAAGTATCTAGGTGGTGGGAATAAGGGTGTGTGATCGTTGCAGAGCCCTAGAGGGCCAGTGTGATGACAGAGAATGGCTGACACCCTGTCTCCTGGCAACTGATGGCCTGGGACCCTTCCCTGCAAAGGTGGCAGCTGAAGGTGTTGGAGAACAAAGGGATCAGGTGACCTCCTGGCCCGGGAAGGAAACAAAGGCAGAAGAGGGGCTGGAGAGTTTTCAGTTTGGAGCTGGCTGGGGACATGGAGGGAGGGCCAGATGTTACCTCTGGCCTCCCTGCCCCCCAAGATGGACCTGATGGAGGGGTCCTGTTCTCTGTACCTACAAGCGCTGTTTTAGACCATGTTCCTGTTGTCTAATAAACCTCCTGTTTTACTGGCTGGCTGAGAGTCACGTCTGACTGGGGAGTTGGGGTGCAGGGCCCTCTGGCTTCCCTAGGAGCCCTGCCAGTGCAGACTCGCTGTGGGAAGTGCACGGTGAAGAAGGGGATGCTGAATGCTCCAAGGTCAGCCCCAGGAAGGTCGAAGCTGTGTAACCTTCTTGACCTGGAGACAGTCTGCTCTCAGAGAGGAGGCTCCCCCAGAGTTCTGACTGGCTTCATATGGAGTAGTTCCAGAGCATCGCCCGGGGACTCCGTGAAAACACCTTTTCACATTTTCTCTGTATGTGTGTGTGTATCTATCTATATATATCTATCTATATCTATATCTATCTATATATCTATATCTATCTATCTTCCTACTATATGTTCCATTCTATGCATCTGATGAAGTGGGCTGTAGCACATGAAAGCTTATGCTTAAATAAATTTGTTAGTCTCTAAGGTGCCACAAGTACTCCTGTTCTTTCTACCTGTAAGGCGCTAATCAGTTCAATTAATCTAGTTGGCACCTGACCAGAAGGACCAATGGGGAAAGAAGATATTTTCAAATCTGAGGGGGGGGAGGGTTTGTTTGTGCTCTTTGTGTGGTTCTGTTGTGGGACAAAGAGAGAGAGACCAAGCAGGTAACCAGCTCCTAATGAAATGATACATCTAAAATTACAGAAATTGTAAGTAATAGCAAGGAAATGCGTTAGATTATTTTTTGTTTTAGCTTGTGAATTTTCCCTATGCTAAGAGGGAGATTTATTCCTGTATTTGTAACTTTGAAGTTGAGCCTAGAGGGAAATCCTCTGTGTTTTAAATCTTTTTATTACCCGTAAAGTTACCTTCCATCCTGATTTTGCAGGTGTGATTCTTTTACTTTTTTTTAAATAAAATTCTTCTTTTAAGAACCTGATTGATTTTTAGTGTCCTAAGAACCAGGGATTTGGTCTGTGCTCACTTTGTTAACCTTTTTGTTGGGATATTATTCTCCAGGCTCCCCAGAAAAGGGGGGTGCAGGGGTTTGGGGAGATTTTGGGGAAATAGGAACTCCAAGTGGTCCTTTTCCTGAATCTTTGTCTAAATCACTTGGTGGTGGCAGCAATACCATCCAAGGACAAGGGAAGTAATTTGTGCCTTGGGGAAGTTTTTAACCTAAACTGGTTGAATATAAGCTTAGGGGGTCTTTAATGCGTGTCCCCACATCTGTGCCTCAGAGTTCAGAGTGGGGAAGGAACCCTGACAGCTGCAAAGAATCCTCCAAGTTGGGAAGTGCCAGGCACTGGCAGAGGGTGCTCAGTGGCAGGTCAATGAAGAGAGATCTGGGGAAATTGCAGCTAGGAGCAGGCACGGAAACATGGAGGCAGGAACCACCAGGAGCTAAGTGCACAGCTAGAGCCAGGTGATGTTAGGAGCCAGGTAATGGGGTCACCTGAATAGTATTTAGCCCCATGGACTGCAGGAGATGGAAACAGGTAGGGGGGAAGCAGGGATGGGATGGAATCTGAGGGGAGTCACCGCCTCCTCTCCTGGTTCTCCCTCACTGCCCTATCTTCCTCTTAGCTCCTCCCATGATCCCCTGTTCCCTTCTAATCCCTCCTGAGGCATTCCACTCGCCCGCATTCTGACACTATTTTTAAGGATTCCAGCATTGCTGAACTGCCATCTTGTTCCACCACTAGAGGCAGAATTTCTCGTGGCCTGAGTTGAAGATCAGGGCTCAGTCTTGGAGCCTCCAGCAACAACACTGGACCACCTCCAAACTCCACAGGTGAGAGGCACCACCTATTTGTTATGAATGAGGAGAGAACCTGTGAAGCAGAAAAACTTTTGATTTGATCTGCTGGGAGAGCAATACAGCAGTACACAAACAATCCAGAAAGTTTTTGGAGAGTGTTGGGGACAACTTCCTGGTGCAACTACTGGAGGAACTAACCAGGGGCCATGCTCTTCTTGACCTGCTGCTAACAAACAGGGAAAAATTGATAGGGGAAGTAGAAGTGGGTGGCAACCTGGGCAGCAGTGACCATGAGATGGTAGAGTACAGGATCCTCACAAAAGGAAGAAAGGAAAGTAGCAAAATGCGGACCCTGGACTTCAGAAAAGCAGTCTTTGAATCCGTTAGGGAACTGATGGGCAGGATCCCCTGGGAGGCTAATATGCAGGGGAAAGGAGTCCAGGAAAGCTGGCTGTATTTTTAAGAAGCCTTATTGAGAGTGCAGGAACAAACCATCCCGATGTGCAGAAAGAATAGAAAATATGGCAGGAAACCAGCGTGGCTTAACAGTGAAATCTTCAGTGAGTTTAAACACAAAAAGGAAGCTTACAGGAAGTGGAAACTTGGACAGATGACTAAGGAGGAGTATAAAAATATTGTTCAAGCATGCAGGGGTGTAATCAGGAAGGCCAAAACATAACTGGAGTTGCAGCTAGCAAGGGATGTGAACGGTAACAAGAAGGGCTTCTACAGGTATGTTAGCAACAAGAAAAAGGTCAGGGAAAGTGTGGGACCCTTAATGAATGGGGGAGGCAACCTAGTGACAGATGATGTGGAAAAAGCTGAAGTACTCCATGCTTTTTTTGCCTCCGTCTTCACAGACAAGGTCAGCTCCCACACTGCTGTCCTGGGCAACACAGTATGGGGAGGAGGTGAGCAGCCCTCAGTGGTGAAAGAACAAGTTAAGGACAATTTAGAAAAGCTGGACATGCACAAGTCCATGTGTCCAGATCTAATGCATTCGAGGGTGCTGAGGGAATTGGCTGATGTGACTGCAGAGCCATTGGCATTATCTTTGAAAAGTCATAGCGATCGGGGGACTAGAAAAAGGCAAATATAGTGCCCATCTTTAAAAAAGGGAAGAAGGAGAACCCGGGAAACTAAAGACTGGTCAGCCTCACCTCAGTCCCTGGAAAAATCATGGAGCAGGTCCTCAAGGAAACCATTTTGAAGCACGTGGAAGAGAGGAAGGTGATCAGGAACAGTCAACATGGATTCCCCAAGGGCAAGTCATGCCTGACCAACCCGATTGCCTTTTATGATGAGATAACTGGCTGTGTGGATATGGGGAAAGCAGTGGATGTGACATATTTTGACTTTAGCAAAGCTTTTGATACGGTATCCCACAGTATTCTTGCCAGCAAGTTAAAAAAGTATGGATTGGATGAATGGACTATAAGGTGGATAGAAAGCTGGCTAGATCGTCGGGCTCAACGGGTAGTGATCAAAGGGTCGATGTCTAGTTGGCAGCCGGTATCAAGCGGAGTGCCCCAGGGGTCGGTCTTGGGGCCGGCTTTGTTTAACATCTTTATTAATGATCTGGATGATGGGATTAATTGCACCTTCAGCAAGTTCGCAGATGACACTAAGCTGGGGGGGAGAGGTAGATACGCTGGAGGGTAGGGATAGGGTCCAGAGTGACCTAGACAAATTGGAAGATTGGGCCAAAATAAATCTGATGAGGTTCAACAAGGACAAGTGCAGAGTCCTGCACTTAGGATGCAAGACTCCCATGCACCGCTACAGGCTGGGGACCGACTGGCTAAGCAGCAGTTCTGCAGAAAAGGACCTGGGGATTACAGTGGATGAGAAGTTGGATATGAGTCAGCAGTGTGCCCTTGTTGCTAACAAGGCTAATGGCATATTGGGCTGTATTAGTAGGAGCATTGCCAGCAGATCGAGGGAAGTGATTATTCCCCTCTATTGGGCACTGGTGAAGCAACATCTGGAGTATTGCATCCAGTTTTGGGCCCCCCACTACAGAAAGGGTGTGGACAAATTGGAGAGAGTCCAGCGGAGGACAACGGAAATGATCAGGGAGCTGGGGCACATGACTTATGAGGAGAGGCTAAGGGAATTGGTCTTATTTAGTCTGCAGAAGAGAAGAGTCAGGGGGATTTGATAACAGCCTTCAACTACTGGAAGGGGGTGTTCCAAAGATGACGGAGCTCAGCTGTTCTCCATGGTAGCAGATGATGAAACAAGGAGCAATGGTCTCAAGTTGCAGTGGGGGAGGTCTAGGTTGGATATTAGGAAAAACTATTTCACTAGGAGGGTGGTGAAGCACTGGAATGGGTTACCTTGGGAGGTGGTGGAATCTCCTTCCTTAAAGGTTTTTATGGCCCAGCTTGACAAAGCCCTGGCTGGGATGATTTAGTTAGTGTTGGTCCTGCTTTGAGCAGGGGGTTGGACTAGATTACCTTCCAAACCTAATTTTCTATTATTCTATGATCTTCAATGTGCACATTTCCAATACATTTATTCATCTTTAAACTTTTTGAAAACCTTATATTAAAAAACAAAAATGCCAAATTTAGAAATTAAGAACACATAAAAATGCTTTCATCTATTCAAAAGGATATATTCTCAGCTTGATGCATAGTTATCTGATGCATTTAGGGCCTGATGCAAAGACCAATAGAGTTCACTGAAAGTCTCCCATTGACTTCAGTGTGCCTAAGATCAGGACTTGGGGGGTAAATCTGTCCCTGCCCATCTACTGGGCACATAAGACTCAATAGGCTTGGGGTTTCACTGCATGGAGTGGGGAGCCCAGATAGTGGATCACTATGTAGAGGGGTGAAGTATGCTTGTGGTGGCCCACCCATAGATGCTGGAACTAGGGTGCTGGCAGTGCTGCAATACCCTCAGGTATGAAGTAGTAACAACAACCCAAATACATTGTTTCCACTTTCAGCACTATAAAAATTGTTTCAGCACCACTGGGCCCACCTCCCCAAACATGAAGAGGGCTTTGGAACCTGTAGGACAGGGGCTATGGATCAACATCAGTATGGACCCACTTACTAAACCCTCAAACTTTGGGAGGGAGCAAAGTGATTACCAAACCCTAAGGTTTTGGCAGCTGCTCCATAGTCTGGGGTATTTGATTTGTTTCTCTTCCACCTCCCAGTGCCACCCAGGTGAGAAAGGTAACCGTAATAAGTCATGTATTATAGTTTTCATTGAGTGAGCACAACGTATGACAAGAAAAAGGGTTTAGAGAAATCACGGGTTTATCTTTACAGAAACTTTCATGCAGGTCTTCATCTAACTCCCACTCAAATTACTCAGAGTCTTCCCCGTGACATTAATGGGAACTGCAGTGGGCCATTTATCACCACTGGAATAGAAGGAGAAGTTAGTGTAAACAAGGAAACATCTAGTCAGGTCTGATTTTTCCATAGAAAAAGCTCTGGAAGGATAATCTATTTTCATAAATATTTTTGCTATTTTTCCAAATTAGAAAACACATATATTCTCCTCAACATTTAACAGAGCTGAAAGCTGAGACAAAATAGTTTTAAAATTAGCAGACAATACAAAGAAAAAAGAAAAGAAAAAATTCTCCTGATGATTTAAAGATAGAAAAGAAAGGAAAAATATAAAAAAGTACTATACCATTGTTAGAGTTGGCAGTTAAATAGATACATAGTAGGAGACAGCAGCTCCAGCATTTCCCCACAGTAAACAGCAACAACACAAGGTATTAATCATACAGTAAATAAAGTGAAAATGCAATACCTGTTCAAAGCTTCAATGATATTCACAGTCAGAGCAATTTCATATAATAGCATACTCTGATTTGGCTTGCCTTGTTCTACCCATCTGTTTCTGAAGGATACTCAGTAGTAGTATAATATGTGATTCTGCAACAAATTGAGCCTGACTGCTCCCATGTATGTAACTCTGCAAAAAGAGTAAGAAACAAAAATAAATCATCATTATTAACGCTATGAAAAATGTTGAAAATGACATGATTTAGTATGTGTGTGAATTGAAATAAAACCTGTCTTGCAAAACAATGCATAAATAGTGTAGTGTCCCCAGAAGTCATATACTTCTAAAGCTACATTTTTATAAACCATTGTTAAAAGCAAACCATCTGAAAAGCACAGCTAATAAAAAGGTCCACCATATATAAAAACTGCTATACTTGATTGGCCACCCATGAATTGGAAACCCCACATATTTTGAAATTTAATTTACAAGCTTCATCCATCTGAGCGATTCCAAGTTCTTCATTCCATTGCAATTTAAATGATGGGATGGGTGAGTAATAGATAGCACTTAGCAACTACTAACACTGACCAACAAGAGTGTGTGTGTGTCCATCTTCTTTGAAGATCACTTGTTGACTGGGGAGGGGGGTGTTCAGGGATGTGTCTGAACATGGCTTTAAGAGATATTCAAATGTCAAGTGAAAAAACAGGAGGCTTGAGAAAGGAAGTTGAACTTTGCCAAAATGTGAACAGACTATCACACAATCACCATTTCATAGGCTACAAAATTCACAGAATCTGCAACCCACTGGAGATGCTGCCACTTCTATACCTCCTTATCACAAGCAGGGCCGGCTCTACCGTTTCTGCCGCCCCAAGCAGCGCACCAAATTGCTGCTGCGGCCGGCCGAAGAGACAAGCTGCCGCCGAATTGCTGCCATGCGCGGCTGAAGATAGGAGCTGCCACTGAATTGCCACTGCCACAAAGAGCTGCTGCTGAATTGCTGCTGCCGCGGGCGGCTAGAGATAGGAGCTGCTGTTGAATTGCCACTGCCCCTTCCAGATTGCTGCCCCAAACACCTGCTTGGAATGCTGGTGTCTGGAGCCGACCCTGATCACAAGATATTTTAGTTTGCCACATGCTGACCTCACGTACACAGCCATCTGCACTCACTTCTCAGAAGCACTGAAGTGCCGCACACCCCTTCAGTTAAACTATGTCTCCCAATACCATCTTACCTGAAAACAATGTGTCCTCATACTCCTTAGCTTATACAAAAGAATTTTACTGAACCACTGAAAAAAAAAATCTACATCCTTTCCCAGTCTCAGAGTGGGCATCATATTTAGCATCTACTCTCATATCTGGAGGGTGAAGAAGCAGGGGTGGGGGAGGAAATCACCCTTGCTGAGAAAGGCAACTTGCACTTGTTCTCTCAAGGCACAGCAACTGAATAACACTGACATGTGCTCCAATGCGGTCATGGTATTCTCCCTTTGTATTTGGCCTATTTATTTTAGTTCCCCCAACCCACCCTGAACCCCCCCCCCCCAAAAAAAAAGGAGAAACAAAAGAAACCTTGAATCAAACTTGGAAGATTAAAGTTTTCCATCCATTTTTGTTTCTTCGTATCGAGAGAAGATTCTCTATATAGTGTCTGGGCTGTCTCTTTTCTCTATGAATGTATATACTGTTGTATTTTAAAATACTTACAATAAATAAAGTAAGATACATATATTGGATATAAAAAGACATTTTAAAGAGCAAATCTACTCAAAATTTGATGTTTTTGATATATAGTCCAACAATGACCTGAAAATAACCTATTCTGTGGGCTTATTTTTAAACAAAGTGACTCTGAAAATTTTTAGTATGTTTTCAATACAAAACAAGCTATTGTTACAAAATTACATATAAAGCAAAAGTTGAGGGATAGCAAAAAGCCACACTAACTGCAAAAAAGAAAAAAAAAGTGCTATAGCCACAGAGAGTGAAACCAGCTTGTCGTATTTCTTTTCTGAAATAATTATATACTCATCAAAAGTCAAACACACATTTTTAAAGCACCAGGGTGAAATCCTGGCCCCACTGAAGTCAATGGCAAGATGACAAGGGGAGCCAGCATTACCTCTCTTATTTTATAGTTTTCACTAAAAAAAATTTTTGAATGTACACTATCGATGTTAGGGCCCAAAATGATTCAAACTCGAAAGAAAAATAAAAGATGCTGCTGCTTCAAGCCATAAAAAATGCCTTTATTCAAACTGACTAAACTTTGGTTGATGTTATGATAAAACTCATAGCCCATTAGACATAAAATAATTGTTACTCTGTGGATGGCTACATGCTATTCTTTAAAAGTCATTATATATGTTCAAATACTCAATTTTGCTTTAGTTTGGTTAAGAAGTTGAATATTCATCAGTGATTTTCCCCCACCCAAGTAAAAACCATTTTTTCTAACAAGATAAAATAATCGATCTTAGAAGATTGGACTTCATGATTTTACAGTAAGGCATGACTCAAGCCAGACTATATTCCATAGGTCTTTGACAAGCCAGCCAAGAAACTCTAACTAGCCCAGGATCGAAGAATGTCAAAGAAGGGAAGGCAATACTAACATTTTTCAGTTAATTTGAGAATAGTTAATGATTAAGTTGAATTAAACTAAATTGATTCTTAAGCCATCATTATTTGCTCTGCTGTGTTAAATAGCACAAAAGGGACATTTGTAATGCTCTCCACATTGCTACTTACATATGAGGCTGTGACTATAATTACAGATCCATGCTAACAGCTATTCCTGATCAGCTATTGTTACGTTCGTGGGAGGCTGCGGGCCTACCCAGGGTGCTCTGCAAGAACGAGGCCCACACACTCTGTGAGTTATTGGCTTTATTGAAGGCAAAGTGACACATCCGCAACGGGGACTCCTGGCATTGCTGTCACAGAGACGGGGAACCCAGCTCACCATAACCCGGGCCTGGTACGGACTGCCAAAAACGGGGCGGACTCATACAGCTATATACAGACATCTCATACAGAAGCAAGCAGGGGCCGCCTCCTGGCTCAAGGCCATGCAAAGCAATTCTAACTAATTCATAACAAACCACAGCTGGCAGGCCTTGAGCTGCAATAACCGGCCCGCTGAAACGTGAGAAAGCGAACACACCCTTGCTATGCCGTAACATAATCTTCCGTGATACCCTACAGCTATCCAGTGATAGCAGTAGCCTAACTAACCTATAGTCCACATGACTGTATGCAGCCATGGGAACAAAGGGAGACCAGTTTGATCCCAGCTCTCTCTTAGCATGGGAAACCAAACACTATCCTCTGGCACCTTCCAATAACAAAAAGGAAAACTAAAATTTAAAGTGTTTTTGAAAAACGGAGGAGAAAAGTAAGGTCTTCTCTGTGTATATGAATAAATCTCTCAGTTGTGATATTTGTGATTTTACAAACTTAGCAGACAGAAATACACCAAATACATTCCTAATTTAAAAAGAAAATATCTGCAGTGGACTTTGATCCTCACAAATATGGTCCCGTTCCTGCAAACAAACACTTAAGCACTTGTCATGACAGGGGACTGGACTAGACGACCTCTCACTGTCCGTTCCAGTCCTACGATTCTAGTGTACCTTTATTTACCTGAGCACTCTCATCTCATTCAGTGGGATGTCTCCTGTGATTTAAGTGTTTGCAGGACTGGGGCCTAAAGATGGACAATAAATGGTGAATGTCTCCTACTTCTCATTACAATTTTAGAAGAGTGTAGTAGACTAAGACTTCATTACGTTTACAAAATATACTATAGTATATTTACTAATACAGTATTAACTGTTTGTATCAAATCATTAAATCTAAACTACATCTCTCAGAAATTAATATTTTTGGTTTCTTACACATAATAAAATCATTTTTATTTTTAAGAAAAAGTCAAGATGGGCCAATTACATACCCTAAGTTTCACCTAAAAAAAAAAGAGAGAGAGTCCAGCTGCACTTTTTATGTATAGAAATGTATACGTATCCTACTTTGGCCCATCTCCAGGGTGAGCTAAATTACAAGGAAAAAGGAACAGTGGGGATTCAAGGAACCAGTCTTCAAGACATAGTGTTGTTAAACAATGGTGATGATGCTGACTTGTTATCACAGGAATACAGAGAAAACAAATCCCTTCTATACCTGTAAAATACTTGATATCAGAAGGGGTCAGTTTTACTGATATACTTTTAATTGTCCCTATTCCATTAAAGCAAATAAAATTGATTTTAACAAGTATGAGTAATATGAAATGATCTTATCTTATGGAAGCAATCTGGCAGCTCTTTTCTATCTTAAATAATACACTGTACTACTGACTTTTTCTCTTTCTGTATACATATAGTAGAAGTTTATATCACCACAATACCATTTTATAGACTAAGATCTACAGTATATCTCCATATTTTTATTGTACGTTGCTGATACCCTATGATCACAACCATTGTTTTGTCATGTCTAATTTGTTAATTCTAGCGCTATATTTATTCTACCACCAGAAGATATTTTAAATAAAAGAAAAAAATATTATTCTCAAATCTTACTGTTAATTTCCTACCAATGTGTCCTCTTATTTCATGTACACATGAGGGTCTCTTCACATTTGACTGCACAATAGAGAAAGCTTTTTTTTTTTTTACTTAATATTGTTACATGACCTTACAATCTACTTATTGATGGGTTAGCATAGTCAGCCAGAGCCTTAGGAATAATGATGCAGGCATGAGCTCAATAAAAAATAGAATTACATCAGTTTATTACTGCAATAGGGTAGAGAGGCAGCTCCCTGGCTGCTGCTGGTTACTGTTACCAAACAGCTATGCACTCTTCGCAAGCAGTACGCATACCTCCACCCTGATCTTCTCTACCGAGTTGCTTCCTAAAACAAGGTTCCTTTCCCTCCATGTGGGAGAAGCCAGAGTCTTTAGGGGCTGTCTGTGGGAGCCAGTACAGTAAATATGTTACAAAGTACTGCTCAAATTACATTGTGTGGTTTCTGATATCAGCATGAAATATTAATTACAATTCTTTAGCATATTCAATCAATGACATGGTATTATTTTCATGTAAATATCTAGACCTCAAACCTTCAAATTAACATTCATTTTTGTTAAGTGCCAACACACATGTCTGGTGCTACAAAAGACTGAACACTGAGTTCCAAGCTCTGAAAATTTACAGCATGGTTTTCCATTTTCTTACACCTGGTATAGTCATTTACACTTGGCAAACTGAGTGTAAAATGCTATTATTCTGATATGATAGATGGTTTGAGTCCTTGACATTTACATCAATTTTGCACAGATGTGCAGACTACTTACAAGGGCAAAGCAGTGAAGAATCAGTTTCTTACAACCTAAACATAACAGACGGGATGCTGAAATGCTTATAGCAGCAAATGCCTAGAATTTTGTAGGGTTTTTTAAACCTGAACTTTTTAAAAAAACCTGAAAGGGTCTAGATAATTTAGGCCCAGTCTCCCTGAGAAACTACCACCTCTCCAAATGATATAGCAGTGGTAGAAATTTGCTGAGGCATTGGAGTTGCTTGCCCACTGATATAATGGGGAGAGGGCTAGAGGGAAGTGCATTCTGATTTAGCTGTCTTTGGTTTTGGAACTGCCTTCTAACACTGGGTCATTAAGTCCCAAATGTGGTAACCTTTAGGGCACGCTGGAAAATTTGCATGTCATGACAGGTTTTCCTGGGGGAGGAGGAATGATTATGGATGGGAGGGAGGTAATGAGACAAGCCATGCTGCTTGTTGGGAAGGATTTGGAGCTCTGATGTATTTTATTAGAGTTAGTTGTTTACTATATGTAATATGCCTAGAACACAAAATACATGCAAATGACTTAATGACATAAAAAACAAACAACTAAAATACTGGTGCTTAAATACCTAAGTGACTTAAAAACACCTGAAATATATAGTTTAGTTTATTACATCATCATAGATACAAAGTATTAGCTATTTAATTTTAAATATGTCTGCAATAAACTCTGCGTATCATGGGTTTGATTAGTGATGGTCACAGAAGCTAGTATAATTACATATTGAGACTACAAATCCTTCTTACCCATCTTGGCAGTCCTTTGGCCATAGGGGGGGAAAAAGTTTTATTTTTAAGCAAAGAGGCAACAATCCCACAACTTCCACTTAAAAAAGAATCCATTAATAGAAGACAAACCACTAGAACTGGGCTTTGCAACAAACAAACACATAAATGGTGTAATATTTTAGAAAACGCTATCTGAGATATTCTATAATAGAATAATATTTCAGAATCTCTCTCTCTCTCTATATATATATGTACATACTTGAACAGTGTGAATCTCAAAATTCCTCCAACTACTAGCTAAAATGTGAAGTCAGATGATTCAGAGTGATATTCTGACATTCTCATGTGTAGCATTCTATAATATATCATCAGGGCCAGTTCAAGGGTATTTTGCGCCCTAGGCGAAACTTCCACCTTGTGCCCTCCCCCTCCTTAGAGCATCGCATTATAAACAGCCTATCAGAACGCGTAACGGCTGCGCACGACGAGAAAAATGACGTCATTGCCACTTTGTACCGTAGTGTGAAGCAGTACGTTTGTGCTCGCAACGCAGAGCTGGCATAGGCTATAGCTGTAATGTACGAGAACGACAAGTTAAAATGCAAGTTCAACGACATTTTTCTTTTCTTTATTCATTTGTTTTCCAGCAATAATGTAAAAAAAAATTTTGGGCACCGCTTCTTGGTGCCCCCAAATATTGGCGCCCTAGGCGATAGCCTAGTTAGCCTAGTGGTTATACTGGCCCTGTATATCATGCAGATCTCTAACAGATTAATTTGGTTGTTAGTATATTTCTGCGTTCTGAATTTTTAGACCAACAAGAAGTGAATCGTAACATAAAATACACTTGCAAGGTTTGGGCTTGGGGTGGGAGGGACTGTCACTGTGTGAAAATCCACACATTAACTCCAGTTATTACAACACAGACCAGCCCACCCATTAAAGTAAACAGACAGACAAGAGCACATCACACCAATGCTTCACTTACTGAGCTGGATTCCTATTCCTTCTAGATCTGCTTCAACATCCTGGCCCTAATCTTTAAAGCCTTCAGTGGGTTAAGGCCTAGCTGGCTGTTTCATCCACACCCAATCAAGATGGCTGAAATCCACAGCTGCAGTGATACCTAGTGGTCAGAATCCAGGCTGACTGTTACGTATCCTATGACTAGGGCAGAACACTTTTTGCTGAGGGCACAAGATTATGGGGCTTGTAAGCATGAGTTCAGAATGAATCTGAGCATAATCCTTTTTCCACTGCATTCTTACCTTTTTATGCAAGCTCTCCTGAGGGTTGTAGAGGAATCTGACATATTTTCTCAGAGTCACATTTAGAAGCAAACAAATCAAACAACCATTAGCAATAGCATTCTGACCAATAATGGGCGAAATAATTTGTTCCTGTTTGGAAACACTGTAAGATTTTGAACTTTTTGTATTCAGTGCTCAGATACTACTTTAATTGGCAAAGAAATGGCATATTAGGTGCTAGATGAAATCCTGTTTGAATGAACAAGGAATTTGTTGTTGTTTTGGTTTTTGTAGAAAGAACAAATTCGGGCTGCAATGGAAAGACAGAAGAACACAGAAGATAAAGAATAGTATGGAGAGTGGTGGAGTGGATATAATTGTAGATGAGGAAGATTAAAAAAGGGAAGCGTGAGTTTGCAATGGAAATGACCAGTTTGATTTTGGCTTTCAGGCAGTCCATATATGTAGGGGAAATGAATATTGTTTTGAAATAAGTACAATTGTTAGTCTTCTGATAGTCAAACTGAATGTGCCCAAAAGGGGGAGTCTATTAAAAAGCCAGTCCAGATGCTAAAACAACAATTATCCTTATATGTAATTTTGAAGTATATGTGGGAAAGCTTTTATATTCACTGTGACACTACAAATTTCTCTTTAAAGATAATAATGATGTTATCAATAAAAGGTGATCAGGTTACATTTGTATGGGTACAGTGGGATAATAAAATCAATACAAGATACAAGAATGTCTAAGGTCAGGTGATGCAGGTGGGAAAAACCCAAGCTTGGTATATTTGTAGTGATTGTTAATTGTTTCATCAAGAACAGAACAGAACATGGCATCACATGAATTGGCCAGCAAACCAAATTGTGTCTTCTATAAATATAATATTTATATTATTCTACAAATTATTATATAAATTGTTATATAATTCATCAATGCCTCAAGATGTAATGTTCCCAATTCATGCAAACAGATACTCGAAATACATAG
The DNA here is from genome assembly GCA_033296515.1 of Macrochelys suwanniensis. NCBI lineage: Eukaryota > Metazoa > Chordata > Testudines > Chelydridae > Macrochelys > Macrochelys suwanniensis. The sequence goes on from CM065779.1 coordinate 85,826,338, forward strand.
ATACTGATATTTGGGTACAGTTTCATCAAATGCATACTGTATCTTAGATGTTATATTTAATATGAGCAGTGAGGAAATGTTACAAAAGAAGAGTATGTTTCAACATGTGTGTACATTTTCAGAGTATGAAAAAAATTGAGAGACTAATCTAAGTCTGAACTATGGAGGGGTAACCAATTCAAAACTATTGCATGTGAAGCAATGGTGGTGGATACACAGTCATTTTAAAGGCCTAAAGATTGTACTTACAGAGTATGTCCCTAAAATAGAAATTAAAAATTATGGGTGAAAATAGGAAAGTGCTTTTTGCACACAAAAATGTTACTTCCTTTGCAGTTATATTTGTCTATGTGTATGTTTTGAAGCCACAAATCATTTTATATTAAAAGTGACAAGAACATTTCGATTTATGTTTATTACTGTCAAACCAACAAAGAAAGGCCAATATTTACACACACAGATGTCTAAAGTTATGTGCCAAACTTCACATTTAGGCACCTACATGAAAGCTTGCCAGATTTTTTGCAGGTTTTAACAACCCATATCTCATTTCAATAGAAGTTCTGGGTGCTCAACTCTTCTGAAAATCTAGCTATTTTGTTTTAGATGACTACTTTTAGGCGCTCACTGAAAATTCTTACCTAAATAACTTCAGTTACGTGGCTGTTTTCAAAATGTTGGTCTGAACAGAGTAGCACTATTATTATCTTTGAACAAATTATTAGGCAGTGCTATGTTACTTTCATCAAATCAAGACAATATAATGTCTTCCATAATGTTACATTATGCCATATCCTCACTGGTGTTTGCTGCACAGTGCTTCAAAGCTGAAAAGTATAAGTAGGTAAAATATAATGTGAGAACTTCAGCATCCTCAATCACAAATGCAATAATTATAAACAAGGGCATTTTAGATAAACTCCAGGTACAAAAGTAAACATTTCATTCAGGGTCTTGCACTGATGTGTTCCTTTCCAAATCTGTTTCAGTGATCAAAGTTACCATACAACAACCAATAAGGGCCAGAGGCCCCCCCCAGACTTCAGCAAAACTTAACTGAATATGAAAGGTCAATGATTGAAAGTAGATCTCTTTCTTACAAATTCCTTCATCTTTTGCAGCATTATCTCCTAAATGTTAACACTGATATGACTGGGGGAGGGCTTAAAGCTATCTTAGCCATGGTAACAAATAACTTATAAAATGAATCTGTTTTATTAGTCAGTTATCCAGAAGGTTTTATACTTTAGCCTTATCACCAAACTGGTACTTTTTATTTTCATGCATTACTAAAGTGATAGCTTAATACAAATTAAATTAAATTGTCACATTTTGTAAAAGAAATATGAAGATTTTTCTTTAAATCTGTATAACTATATATAAACAGCACTATATTAGAGATACATGCAATGTCTTACTACTAATTATTCCTTTATAGCCATGACATATTGTTCTATTTATTTTTTATCTTTTATGTATAATTATGGTTTGTTTAAAGTGCAGCTCTACTCTGAAAAGTGCATCTAAAATTGTTTACCCTTAGATTCTGAGTTTGTATCAGTTATTCTACATCAGATGTACTCAGTTTAAAAGAAAGTGTCTTCTCTTTCTAATTTCCAACTCTGCAAACTAAATCTGAGAGTAAAGATAGATTCTCTCCTTCTCACACATCAACACCAGTAAAGTATTCTGGAAGATAAATCATATCCTCAACTAATCTGTGCAAACTTGGTCTTCAAATTATGTCCTCAGTAACACCTGAGGGCTATAGATTTGCATGGCTTTAACTGATTGCCTCTCTAACTGGAATTTAGTAAATAATAAAATCCAACTCTTTCTGCTCTACAGGGCTTACCTAGATAAATTAGATAGATAATAGAACTTTCTTTTGCCATTTAAGTCAGACAACATTGCTCTGAACACATATAAAGACAGTATCTGATTAATAAAAAAGTTTTGTATATATTACTCAATTTTCAGACTACAATCACACTTCAGAATGGTGGAAAGTGTCAGCATATGAGACTGGCCTATTACTTGGGGCAGGAATTATAATTACCAGTGGTATACCTATTGCCTAGACATGACCATCCATTTTCTCTATATTTGCATATAATCACAGACAAGTCTCTCATCATTCCATAGGGGGAAATAAATGATACGAACTTTCTTCACTAGAAGGCATAAATAGAGGACTTAACATTTAATTTGAAAATGTAACCAGATTTGAACTAGAATTTCTAAAGACAGTTTATAAAAATCATTGTATCAATATGCAGAAAATCTAGCATTCATAGTAGCAAGTATGGTTTATTAAAGACTATTTTTTAATTCAGTAACAAAACTAGTTAATGTTTATTGCTTATGCTATATCATGTAACAATATTATGACGGAATAACCTAAAAGAAGATTGAAATGCCTTTCTTTTTGATATTTAGAATAGGTGCTTAATTACATGATATACAATTCATTATAGTCTTGAAGGAAATATATGAAGAGAAGAAACTTGTTCTCTGCAAGCAAACTATGGGCTAATTTTCCAGAAGAGAATGTGTAAACCACCTGATAACTGCAAGAAAAACAGAGTTGTGTGTGCACCCATTATTCATCTATGAGCTGGGGATCAGGTGTTTGAACTGGCAACTTGAGCACACAAACTTACTGAAAGTTAGGTCTGTGTGCATAACACAGGTGATATACTTGGCACTTGTGAAGAGAAGTGCCAGCGTAGAAGTCCAACTTTTCTTTTAATACAGCAGCACAGATTGCAATATTAGGGGAGCTAATGGAATCTTTGAGGCAGCCTCAGAGATGACCAGCAGTGCCGGCTCCAGGCACCAGCCGACCAAACATGTGCTTGGGGTGGCACCTGGAGGGGGCGGTGCTGATAGGCTGGGGTGGCAAAAAAGCCAGAGCCGGCCCTGATGACCAGAATTAATTTAGCAGAGTCCCTGACCACATACTGCTGTGGAGTCTCCCTGGATCCATCTCCTAAATCTGAACCTGAATAAAAAGGGGGCATTGGAAGCTTTGGTACAGAACTGCCTGAGCCAAGGACTTTGACAGTAGCAAGTCAAAAAGCATCTGGCTCCTAATCCAGGTCTCCTGCCAACACTTTCAGTAGAGGAAATGTCTTGTTTGAAGAAGTAGAGCTTAGTACCACAGATTTCAGGCACCCAGAAAAGGAGATCCTCTGTCTCTGGAGTCCTGACCTTTTCTGGGATGGAGCAGGGTTCTTTAACAGTGGAAATACCTGCTGAGTTCAGAAGGAAGCTGTCTCTCTGCTGAAGTGGGTAGAGTTCTGAAGGGTTTAGTTTAAGGTACCTTTGCACAGGCACAGGCGTCGCAGTATTTAATGTAAACCTAAATGTCAGACTGCAGTTTTGACCACCAAAATGATTGGCGTCACAAGCGTATGTTTTTTACCTGGCTGAAGTGACCCATCCAAAGGACATTGTGGCATAGGCAAAAACTATTGCATTGTCTCAAATCTTCTGGGTTGATGCAGTTAAGCATGAGGAAATGCTTTAAGGCTGAGGAAAAGTAACCAAAATATGCTACCTCATTTAAGGGAGTGTACCCACAGTTTTAAATTAGATCTAATATAAAATATACTTTGTAAACCTATCAGATTATTGGTGGTAAAAGTGGCATTTTTCCTTTATTTGGTAAGAAGAATGCAACTTTGTATTTTCTTTTTCTTTCTTTCTTTCTTTCTGAACCTTAGTCTTCTCAAGACTGAGCTACTCCAATGCACTCTACATGGTTCTATGCCTCAAGAGTACTTAAAATTTCAGCTAGTGGAGATTGTGGCTGCTTGCTTCTTAAAAATGGTACTTCTGGCCTGCCACATATTATGGTTTTTTTCTGAAGTCTCTACTGACTTCCAATTTGCTTCTGGGGAAAATGTAAGGTGCAAGTGGTTTGGGCCTGTGTCCTTAGAGACTTCTCACTTAGGGCTGGCCTGAAAACAAGAAGTCCAGTTCATGACCAATTCTGAGGTTTTGGTATTTGTTTTTGGTCCACATTAAGACAAAAACTGAGACCCTTTGAATTTTTGGTGAAAAGAGGGAGCAAGAGAAAACCAACCTAACTGGTTAGGGCACTCACTTGGCACATAGCAGATCCAGGTTCAAGTCCCTGCTCTAGAATACAGACTTGAACCTGAGTATCCCATATCCCAAACCATTGCTCCACTTATTAGGATACAGAATCACTCTCTCAGTTTTTCCTGTTAGAGCTATTCTACTTCATATAAATAATTACAAGTTCATTGGACAGGAGAGACTAACTCAATAGCCCAGTAGTTACAGAACTCTGTGGGGGAGACCCAGAGCACAGACTTGAACCTGGCTCTTCCCTAGCCCAGGTGAGTACACTAATCAGTGGACTATTTACTATTCTTATCTTTCACTCTCTTTCAATTGCATCCTGGACCTGAGAAAACGTAGAGAAGAAAGTTTAGTCACAATTGATATGTTACTGCAAAAAGAGTTTTGGTTTTGACAAACTGGCATTTTCCAAACAAAAAACATTGCATCAAAATATTCCTAACCTATTCTATCCTCACTCCTTTTGACATTCCATAGCAACTGCAACCCAGGGAAGCTCTCCTACTTATTACTTGCTGACTTAAAGAGGGGATTGGTCAAAAGTATTTTCAGTTAGTGGGCCTCAACTGTGTGATTTTCTCTCTCCCCCTTAAAAGCCCCATCAAATGTTGCATGCTGCATATTCTCCTCCCCTCCCCCAAGCTCTCCTTGTGGATGTTGATTGATTGGGTGGATTGGCATATGGGGTGGATTGAGGAAAGAAACTGTTATTTGCAGTCTCCCTTTGATGATACTGAACAAACTGAATTTGGGGTGGGGGTTGTTTTTAAGCACGCACACACAAAGTATTTAATGTGCCTGGAGTTCCAGACAAGTGATTTTAATAGGTAAATAAAAATGAAAAAAAAATATTTGCCCCTCACCATAATTTGTGGGGGGAAAGTGTGACATGCTGGGGGTGATGATTGAATAAGGCCCACATCTGAACAGTTCTGAGCATTTTGGAGAATTGGTCCCTTTCAGATTTTAAAAATTCTGCTATTCTTGGGCGTAAATCACTTTGAAATAATGGGAGCTGAGGATGTCAAGTGTCAGTGGCAAACATTTGTTCAGTGCATGTAAATTTCTACAAAGCAGTGTTAAGTATTTATATGCTATTGCTAAACGTATTAAATATTTAGTAGTATTAGACTAGAGATGGCACATACATATATTTTGTCAAAAGGATAATCAAGAATAGCCACAATGGAAAATATTTAGTTTCTCTAAATACTGCATATGCTTAAGATCTCTAGAGTGATAGTTGTCACAGTTCAGTAAAATACTTATATTAAATGTAGATTGTGCTCCTTCCTTTCTCCCCATTAAACTATATAAATAAAGGAGAAACACAATACTTTGAAACAAGGCCTCTGAGTTATATTTTAGTCCTTGAGGCAATTCAATTAGCATCAAGGATAGCCCACATTAAAATTTAAACATGATTGCATATTTCAGTTGCCCCAGTTGTCTCCAGCGTGGTTACCTGAATAAAGCAGCATGAAATTTATGCTTGAATTAGCTTGTGTGGGGGGAATCAAACTGTTCTAGGGGTGGGGAGCACTAAACTCCACTCAATTTACTAACCTCTTATCATATGGGGTTATTTTAATGAATTAAGTTCTGAAGGATATTTCTCCTTTTAAAAAAGTGAGAAATACATTTGTTACGAATTTTACCATGCTGGAAACATTGAAATGGAGGAGACAAGGGGGTGGGTAATATTTTTTACGGCAGCAACTTCTGTTGGTGAGAGAGACAAGCTTTCAAGCTACACAAAGCTCTTCTTCAGGTCAGATCTGAAAAACTCTGCATAGCTTGAAAGCTTGTCTCTCAGTATCTTGGGACCAATATGGCTACAACAACACTGCAAACAATGTTGAAATGAAAACATATTTGAAAGCTACCAAGAGCAGAATATTGTAATAATATCAAGATTTGTATTTTCCATATTATACTGTATTTTCTTAATTACATTCTCAGCCATCAGAGCTGATTATCTAATACTCTATTTATATTAAATTAAAAAAAATGTACAGAATATTTAAAACAAATCTTGAATGCCTATCAGAAATTTTATGCTACAAAGAGAAAGAAGGGCTAGGTTGTGTGAAAGTGGGGACTCTATTTGTCAACCATACACATGCTCAGGTTTCTAGGAGCAAGAATTTTGGTGACTTTCTCCTTTTGGCAAAGCAGGCAGAGGGTTAGAATGGGAAATTGTTTGGGTAGAATGTCAATGAGGATAGCTTCTTAACCCCAGACTAACTCATGTTTTGAAACAGATTGTCAGTCTTAACTATATAGTTACTCTAGTGAGGGGAAGAAAACAACTTTATGTGCTCAGCATAGAATTACTTGAATTCAATGAGCTGAGGTCTGTCAGGCCTGACTTAGATTTTACACCACTGCCTTTATAGTCTTATTCTATCACGCTTAATCTGTCATTTGTGGAGGATGTTTTGGACAATACAGAGGGAGATGCCCTTATGAGCCAGCAGTGTATATATTGGACTGCTGGGGTCACATACTCCCTCCTGCAAGATTCACTGCTTAAAAACTGAGCAGATGCTCTGTGGTAAAAGGCAAGGATCACAATAGTAAGGTTTGCATCCAAATGAAATAGTTGCAGTTTACTAACAAGATGAATGCATGGGGAAAAAAAAAAAGGATTGCAGGACACTGATGCTATACAAGTGTTTAAGAACAGCTGGGGATACGACACTGCTGGAACAGACATGGACAAACACACACAGATCCAAAGCACAGGTATATACCTTACCATAGCTTCTGGTTGCACCTGTGTCTTTACCTAGATTAAGCTTCAACCAGCTCACTCTCAACCAAGCCCCGGTCTCATTCAAACCCTGGGCCAGTGTTCAACATCAGTGGCTGGATTAGGAGAAATAGATACAGAGATGGGTATTGCCAGAGCACTGAAAATAGTGTTATTTGCCTGTTGGTCCCTTTGTCTGCCACAGCCGGATTTGTTAACATTTTGAGAATGTTACAAAGCCCTTTTTATTTGTTTTTGTTTTGCTCTGCTCTTTGTTAAGGCTGCTGAGGACATGGGCTGAGAGGATATATTTAGGGGCACTCCTTTTTTAGTGTTGTGATTTTTAAGTTATGGTAGAGGGGCGCAGGACGTTGGATGGGCACATGTAGTAGTGTTTTAAAATTTTGAAGTAATTAGTAATAATATAATGTGAACCATGTGAAACTGTACACAACAGCACCCTTAGGAATGACAAGCAATTGCCCAACATCACACTCCAGCAACACACAGCAAGAACAGAATGGAGCCACCCAAGCATACAGGGGTCACTGCCATATCCCTTTCTGAGGTAGAGCTTACCTCCACCCCACTGCAACAGTGCGGGAAGTATAGGCACTGCATGATCATGAGCTTAGGGTGACCAGATAGCAATTGTGAAAAATCAGGACAAGAGGTGAGGGGTAACAGGCGCCTATATAAGACAAAGCCCCAAATATCGGGACTGTCCCTATAAAATCGGGTAATCTGGTCACTCTACATGATCTTGACTCCTCCTCCATCCTCTCTGCCCCTTTTGAGTACAGGGAGTTCAATCATCCCTATCCCTTACATGCGCTGTGTGATAGGTTAAGTGAGGGAAGGCTACTTGAGTCTTCCCACTCATTGTGCAGCATGCAAGGGCCAGGCAGAATCTGACCTTAAGTTCTACCAGTTGCTTTCTGTGGGCAAGATTCTGCCAACCTTAATTTTGTTAGATATCCCATTTGGGACTATTCATGGTGCATGGTCTCACTCAGTGAATGGAAGAATAGTAGAATATGCGTCATATATATTGTTAGCAGATTCATGAAAAATCTTTTAATATGCTTTTAGGTTTTGCCTACTGTTTTAAAATGTTGAACAATAATGAACAAATAATAATAATGCCAACAGCTTTAAAAAGTATTGTGCTGAATATGTTTAGGTATATATAATTTTCTCCTAAGTTCATTCTGATCTTCCTCCATCTCCTTTTTACCAGGTTAAATGCCTTTTTTGCAGGAGCTCTCTTTAAGTAATTTAAACTTCCTCAACTCAGCTACACACAACTATTATCCTAAAAAACTCCTTTTAAGTAACAATTTTGTGATACTAAAGCCTTTAATCTTATTTTCTAGATTGGGGGAAGTAAAAAAACCAAGAACATAATAGGCTAGCAGACTATCACATTTGTCCCCCTGAGAGTATGCAGTGTTTACATTGATAAAAGGAACTTCCCTCAAAGGAACAATGTCCGCAAAGCTAACAGTGCTGTTTCATTATGTATTCACAAGGCAACCTAACCACTAAAGTGAATGCACCAGAGACGAATTTGGTCCAATATATTAAGAAAGTCATTTTAAATGTCTAAGGATTTCCATTCCAAGAAAGTTAGCTTCCCTTACTGACTCCTTCCCTCAGTGAAGCTACTGAGTTTCTCATTTATTTTATTTTACCATCATGTTAAAATAATATATCTTTACATTACATTTTCAGCATATCTACCACCAATTACCATAGTTTTGCAGTCTGTTAAAGTAAACAAAACAATTCCACATCCACTGTTCGATGCTGTTATCACGCAAGAACACAGAAAAAACAGCAGTTTGTAGATATTTGCAGATTTGATAAATTCTTTAACCACTCAAATGCCAGAACCCCAGTATTTCAACCTTTGCAATGTTTCCATTTGTCTTTAAATTTCAGCTTTTCTAGTTCCAGGAAGTATTTTAGGCTCTATGATCACTGCCCCAATGCTGGTCAATGAAGAAGGTGTAGGGATTATTTACCTCTGTCCTAGAGCTCCATCACAGGAAACAAACAAAACAACAAAAACGACTTAAGTTTATAAAGGATAGGTCCATCAATGGCTATTAGCCCAGATGGTCCTGGGTATACCCCCATACTCTGGTTGTCCCTAAACATTGGACTGCCAGAAGCTGGGACTGGATGGATCACTAGGAATTGCCCTGTTCTGTTCATTCTCTCAGCAGCATCTGGCACTGGCAGAAGACCGAAAACTGGGCAAGATGGACCATTGATCTGATCCAGTATGGCCATTCTTATGTTCTAACAACCATAATTCTAGAACCACTGCTTCCCAAGTACAAAAGTGGGGTGAAAGGGAACTAGAGTACTCATGCTGCTTTCAGCATGAGTGGAACTGAACTGGAGTGTTCAGTTCTAGTACTGAACACTCCAGATGGAATATGTCTAGGCAGACTAAGGGTGCTACACCTCTTCAAAAGTTGGTACTGGTCTACATTGTTCCTAGCACCTTTCAAGGCACTTTGCTAGCTCCTGATGTAGGCATAATGCCTCCAGCATTCAGATAGTGTATCTCCTCCTCTCCCTTACAAACAAGAAGGACTCTTATATGTTTCCATTTAAAAAGACAAGTGTCAGTTTAGTAATTATAGATTATAAAATTGACATTTATTCCAGTTAACGCTGAGATCCAAGTTTGAAGTTGTTTTGTATACTGAGGGAATCAGCAGGGAGGCTCCCTTTTCTTTTAGAGACAGTAGGAGACAAACTCAGAAGTGACATAGATGGGGAAGGAACAGTCTACTCAATGGTAAATTGCTGAAAGGTTACATGCTATTCACCTATGAGGCCAAAGTCAGTGACGTCACAGCAGAGACAACTAATGGAAGAGACTAATATGAGTTTAGGTAAAAAGTAGTGGGGAGGGGAGCTACTGTTAATTGGTTTTCCTTCAACCCTTCTTTCTGCCCCCTTATGATGTGGAGAACCCACACCAGGACTACTTACATGCTCAAAATAATATTTTTCAACCATAGGCTTTTCCAAAATCCAGCACTCTATCCTACTTTTGCTCAGAGTATGTACTGGCTATAGGAATTCAGTTCTCTTAATCTAAGGAAACCTGACATTTATGGTTACAAATCTACATTTAGGATTTGTATTATACACTTTTAAACAGCTTGATATGATGCCCAGCAACATTTGATTAAATGTTAACAATCCCACTGTTCTAAAGGAAAGCATATCATTATCTCAGAATATTATTTATGCACCTTATTGGAAAAAGTCTAGATGCAAAATAAAGATGAATTCATTGAACAGGAGTTGTAGTGTACAAAGTGGAATCATTCTAAGAAATATAATTAGAGGAACATAAGTTACATCTTTTTATTTTATATTTTCGGGAACAGTTGCACAGTGATGCAGAAAAGTGTGTCTATTATTCAAATTGATTATATACTATTCCAACACTTTAAAAAACAGTGCAGTTTTGTGAATTCAAGAATGGGGTTTTTTGAGACTCAAACACCCTAGCTGTCAGCATTAGTTTGTGCCAGCAAAGAAGCAAGTCCCTACAGTTTGTCTAACAGATTTTAATATGTTGCTTTGTAATATTAGATCTGCATATTTGTAGTTATAAGGGAGGGTCTCAAAAGACTCCCATTTTATTAACAGATGTTTTGATCTGTGCATCATGCACAAGTAGAAAATCCCAAAGTTGTAAAGTGCTGTAGAACCCAATGTGGGGCTCAGTGATGAGACTAACCATATGTCTTTGAAAAATCTGAAATTAACATCCTAATTTAGATTATTGAAAGTAGCTGACCATCACAGACAATATGACTATCTGCTGTGTACAGTACATGCACAGTAGGTTATTTGTATTGGGGCAGTCCTTAGATGCCCCAATCATGATCATTGTTGATATACAGGAAGATACAGTCCCTACCCTAAATGCTTACAATTGGATTACAATATCTATTGTAATGACTATCATTACTGATCATGACAATTACATTTTGCAAATGATTAAGACTTGTTTGGAAATATAATGTGGAAGATTTTTGTTTATTTTAAAGAACCAAATATATAACAAGAACAAATACTACCCTGGAGACATACATTTCAGCTACATCAAAAATAGATATTCAAAATCTCTTCACTTGATTTCAGTTAGTTTGCTAAATAACCCATGATCCTTTTAATACTCTAATTACATATTTGTTTATAAAAGTTAGGATAACAGTTGCTCTATGTCCAAGTGTTTATGAGGACAGTTTTATTGTACATATTCAGTCATAACATGCAAATCTGCAAATGATGCTTAACTGTGTAAATGTGTAAAATGGTATTAAACATTAAATACATCTAAACCCATTAAGTGCTACCAGAAATTGTGTCAATTAGTTTCATTTCTGTCAGACAGAGCATGATGCTGGCAGACCAGGTACCAGCTCATGCCACGGTCCCCATGGCTCAACTGAATACTGAAAAGCACATAGGTGGAATCAGTCTGGATCACCTGTGTGTTAGTATTGTTAAAATAGGTGTTAGAATTATAAGAATGTGTTTAGACTTTGATGCATGCAGCACTTACAAGCATTCCATAATCTCACTTACAACATTTGCATCCCATATTGTAAGGCAATATTTGAGCCATCGTCATTGAGCCAGACAGGAGAAAGACATTAATGAGTGTGAAGTGCTGATCTCCAAAACAGGTGTTCTGTCCTGCCCAATAGGAAAGGTCATCACCACCAGATGGACTATTTGGGGATAAAGAGGACAAAAGACACTTGTTGTTTTGTCTCCCCTCCACCCAGTGAAGATGAGACATGCAAGTGGAGCCCTACCATCACCTGAATTTGCAGCTGAGAACACAATGGAGGAGGGGAATAAAAACCCTAACAAGGAGGAACTGGATCACTGTACCGCTTGGACTGTAGAGGGCAAGGTGTCTAGGCATAATTTAGAGGTCCCCAGCTGCTCAGCCAGGGTTAGCACTAAAGGACATAGAGAGTTTGCTTATTATAGAAGCTTCTATTACTTTTTGAAACTTAAGATTGTAGCTCATGTGTGTGCATATATTTGTCTACCTGGTTTAACCTTGTAAATAACTGTTTCCTTTTCCTATTTAATAAATCTGTATATAAGTTTTTTATAGGATTCACTACAAGTATTGTCTTGTGTGAGATCTAAGGTGCAATTGGCCTGGAGTAAACAACTGGTCCTTTGGAACTAGGAATAATCTGAATATTGCTGTGATTCTTGGCGTAAGGGACCTTCTATCACAAGGCATGCTCATCTGGATGGCAAGATAGTTGGCGTACAAAGGAAACTGTCTGACACCATGTTTAGGCTGTTATAGTTCCTGACTGGTTGTGAATTCTATACTTAGATTTTATCAATTTGGGGTTTGTTCCCTGCTTCCTAATAGTTTGCCCTGAGGTTGGTACTCACAATCTTGAGTCACTGTAGGCAGCTTGCCACAGTGTATTAAAAATGTCTACATAGGACTACGTATTAAGGTATGATACATCCAACTAGTGTCTTGTGCCAATCAGTGTGTCAGGGATCCTCACTCGTGGACACTAAAATTCACCACTCACCTACCACAATTAAAATAATCATTTGAGTCAATAACTACCTTAAAAAGCTTTACATCTACAATCAAATAAAAGCCAACAGAGTGCCACATATCAAGGCGTCCAGGCTAGTAATCTTTGGACAGAATGTAACTGAAGCCTACTGAACAGATAGGACAATACATTGGGGCAGTAAAAATGGGGGAAGTTATGCAGCTGATACAAAGCTGTCAAATAAAATCCAGCCCACTGTCAATATATATAACCCAGACAAGCATATAGAAAGACATGGCTGTGAAAGAATGAATGTGGAATGGAAACAGAATTAACACAACTGAACAGGTTAAAATAACCCCACTATTGTGACAACTTAGAATGCTTTAGTCTTTATTGCTAAAAATTCAGATGCATGAGATGAGCAGTAAGCAACTTCTTTTCTCTAGGTGAAATTCAGACAGGCTTGCTACTAACAAAAAGTAATTGTCTAATGGCTGCTCAGAAAACTATGTGAAATGTGTTGATGGTAAATCATTTCTAGAGAAGAGGTGTCTGCAGTGATTAATACTATGTAGTAGAATCCATTAACCATTACTGCTTTTAATAGGAAGGGGAACAAATGAAACTGAATACAAGGTAGTGAACACTACCTCCTAGGGATGGCAGACTCTCTCAGCTGGCATATTGCAGCAGTAAGAAACTCCTATATTGCATCAATACAAAAACACTATCCAGGTTGAATGGCTACAGAAATAATGGAGCCTACGCCAGGTGGAACACTCCTGCCCAAATGATTTTGTCCGTAGAAGTATAGGTTCGATGTCAGGGTGAGGACACAGTGGCAGGGCATTGTACAGCTTACTGAGAGAAAATACTTAAGTTTGTAGGTACCATAGTGATACTTGGAATACCTTGATAAGATTTAGATCAAATGAAACTACATAATCACTAAAGTTGCCTTAAAATAGTTTCTAATTAAACTATTTCTGACATCCTGAACCCAAGATCTTAATATCAGTGCCAAAACATCAAGCCTCTGTCAGTTTTTATATGTTGTATAAGCAAATTAGGATTCACATTAGGTATTGGGACTACCAGATGCTAACCATGAATGCAAAATGCATTGACACCATTTAGTGAGGGTTTTGTACAACTGTTGCTAATAGGCCAAGATTAGTATAGATTCTGTACTGTAGTTTAGAAGTAATGTTTAGCAGAATCCTGGTTAAGTGAACCCTAGTTAACCAGTACTTCCAATTATATGAGTTGGAGTTAGAAATGTAGGGCTGGAAGGGACCTCAAGAGGTCATCTAGTCCAAAATCCTATGCTGAGCCAGAACCAAGCAAACCTAGACTATGCCTGGCAGATGTTCATCCAACTGTTCTTAAAAACCTCAAAAGATGGAGATTCTACAACCTCCCTTGGAAGCCTGTTCCAGAGGCTAAATACCTTTATAGTTAGAAATTTTTCCCAGTATCTAACCAAAGTCTCCCTTGCTGCACATTACTTCTTGTTCTACCGTCAGCAGATATGGAGAAACAATTGACCCCTGTCCAATTTATAATAGCCATTACAATATTTGAAGATTTTTATCAGCTCCTTCCGCACTCCCAGGTCTTTTTTCTCAAGACTGAACATGCCCAATTTTTTTAACCTTTCCTCATATGTCAAGTTTTCTAAACTTTTTATAATTTTTGCTGCTCTCCTCTGGACTCTCTCTCCAATTTGTCCACATATTTGCTCAAGGGTACCCAGTCCTCCAGTTGAGGCCTCACCAGTGCCAAACAGACATTAGTCTTTTTCACAGCTGCACCACAGAAACCTTCCTACCAATGCTACAAAAAGAAGGATTCTGCGTGGACTCCTCCTGAAGGTCGAAACAGACTGGACTTTTACATAGAGTGCTTCCGCCGATGTGCACAGGCTGAAATTGTGGAAAAGCAGCATCACTTGCCCCATAACCTCAACTGTGAAGAACACAACACCATCCACAGCCTCAGAAACAACTCTGACATCAAAAAGGCTGACAAAGGAGGTGCTGTAGTCATCATGAATAGGTCGGAATATGAACGAGAGGCTGCTAGGCAACTCTGACACCACATTCTTCAGGCCATTACCCTCTGATCCCACGGAGGGTTACCAAAGTAACGACACCGTCTGCTTAAGAAACTCCCTGAAGAAGCATAGAAACAAATCTACACAGATACACCCCTAGAGCCCCGACCAGGCGTATTCTATCTGCTACCCAAGATCCCTTAAACCTGGGAATCCTGGACGCCCCATTATCTCAGGCATTGGCACCCTGACAGCCTGTCTGGCTATGTAGACTCTCTCGTCAGGCCCTACACTACCAGCACTCCCAGCAATCTTAGAGACACCACTGACTTCCTGAGGAAACTACTACAATCCTTTGCTGATCTTCCAGAAAACACCATCCTAGCCACTATGGATGTAGAAGCTCTCTACACCAACATTCCACACAAAGATGGACTACAAGCCGTCAGGAACAGTATCCCCGATAATGTCACGGCAAACCTGTTGGCTGACCTTTGTGACTTTGTCCTCACCCACAACTATTTCACATTTAGGGACAATTTATACCTTCAAGACAGCGGGACTGCTATGGGTACCCGCATGGCCCCACAGTATGCCAACATTTTTATGGCTGAATTAGAACAACGCTTCCTCAGCTCTCGTCCCCTAACGCCCCTACTCTACTTGCACTACATGATGACATCTTCATCATCTGGACCCATGGGAAGGAGGCCCTTGAGGAATTCCACCAGGATTTCAACAATTTGCACCCCACCATTAACCTCAGCCTGGACAAGTCCACACAAGAGATCCACTTCCTAGACACTACATTGCAAAGAAGCAATGGTCACATAAACACCACCCTATACTAGAAACCTATTGACCGCTATACTAACCTACATGCCTCCAGCTTTCATCCCGACCACATCACACAATCCATTGTCTACAGCCAAGCTCTAAGATACAACTACATTTGCTCCAATCCCTCAGACAGAGACAAACACCTACAGGATCTCTATCAAGCGTTCTTAAAACTACAGTACCCACCTGGTGAAGGGAAGAAACAGATTGACAGAGCCAGAAAGGTACCCATAAGTCACCTAATACAGGACAGGCCCAACAAAGAAAGTAACAGAATGCCACTAGCCATCACCTACAGTCCCCAACTAAAACCTCTCCAATGCATCATCAAGGATCTACAACCTATCCTGAAGGACGATCCCTCACTCTCACAGACCTTGGGAGACATGCCAGTCCTTGCTTACAGACAGCCCCCTAACCTGAAGCAAATACTCACCAGCAACTACATACCACACAACAAAAACACTAACCCAGGAACCGAACCCTACAACACACCCCAGTGCCAACTCTGTCCACATATCTATTCAAGGGAATCCATCATAGGGCCTAACCACATCAGCCACACCATCAGGGGCTCGTTCACCTGCACATCTACCAATGTGATACATGCCATCATGTGCCAGCAATGCCCCTCTGCCATTACACAGACCAAACTGGACAGTCTCTACGCAAAAGAATAAATGGACACAAATCTGACATCAAGAATTATAACATTCAAAAATGTAGAACACTTCAATCTCACTCAATAAAAGACTTAAAAGTGGCAATTCTCAACAAAAAAACTTCAAAAACAGACTCCAATGTGAAACTGCAGAACTGGAATTAATTTGCAAACTGGACACCATGAAATAAGGTCTGAATAAAGACTGGGAGTGGATGGGTCACTCCAAATCTAATTTTCCCCTGCTGATACTCACACCTTCTTGTTAACTGTTTGAAATGGGCCTCCTTGATTACATTGGCCTCATTAGCACTACAAAACTGATTTCCAGCCCTTCTTGTCAACTGTTGAGAATAGCCCACTTCCACCTTAATTGAATTGGCTCATTAGCACAGACACCCCACTTGGTAAGGCAACTCCCATCTTTTCATATGCTGTGTATTTATACCGCTCTACTGTATTTTCCACTCCATGCATCTGATGAAGTGAGTTTTAGCCCACAAAAGCTTATGCCTAAATAAATTTATTATTCTCTAAGGTGCCACAAGAATTCCTCGTTGTTTTTATTGTTGACTCATTCATTTTGTGATCTACAATACCCCCCTCCCCCGATCCTTTTCAACAGTCCTACCATGTAACCAGTTACTCCCATTTTCTTGTACATTTGATTTTTTCCCTTCTTAAATGCAGTACTTTGCACTGGTCTTTATTGAATGTCATCTTGTTGAATTCAGACCAGTTCTCCAGTTCGTGGTCATTTTGAATTCCAATCCTGTCCTCCAAAGTGCTTGCAGCTTCTCCCAACTTTGTGTCATCTGTAAATTTTATAAGCATACTCTACTCCATTATCCAAGTCGTCAATGAAAATACTGAGTGATACTTGACCTAGAACTGTCCCCTGAGGTTCTCCACAAGATACACCTCCCAGTCTGACAGCAAGCCATTTACCACTACTCTTCGGGTATGCTGGTGCACACCTGGGTAAAAAAGTCTTATAGTAATTTCATCTAGATCACATTTCCCTAGTTTGCTTATGAGAATGCCACATGTGACTGGATCAAAAAATTTACTAAAAGTCAAAATATATCACATCTACTGCTTCCGTCCTAGCCACTAGGCCAATAACTCTGTCAAAAAGAAATTAGGTTGGTTTGGCATTATTTGTTTTTGACAAATCCATGCTGGCTATTGCTTATAACCCAATTGTCCTCTAAGTGCTTACAAATTAATTGCTTAATAATTTGTTCCAGTGTCTTTCCAGGTATTGAAGTTGGTTGATCAGCCTATAATTCCCTGGGTCTTCTTCATTCCCCTTTTTAAAGATTGCCTTTCTTCAGTCCTCTGGTACCTCACCCGTCCTCCCTGACTTTAATATAACTGCTAATGGTTCCGAGATTGCTTCAGCTAGTTTCCAGGATGAATGTAATCAGGCCCTGACAACTTGAATACATCTAACTTATCTAAAATAGTCCTTATTCTGTTCTTTCCTTATTTTGGTGTGTGTTCCTTCCTCCATTTTGTTAATATTAATTGTGTTGACCATTAACCTTTTTAGTGAAGACTAAAGCAAAATAGGTATTAAACACCTAAGTCATCTTGTTATTTTGTTTATCCAACTGGTTTAGATGTCCCTAGAGACCTTTAGATAAATGTGGTTCTACTGCAATGCTTTTAAAGCACTTAGGGGTAGGTCTTCACTACTCCAGCTATAGTGGCACAGCTACAGTACTGCACTGCAGCTGTGGTGCTGTAGCATAGATGAGTCCTACACAAAAAGAAGGGGGTTTTCAGTCAATGTAATTCCACTGCACTAGCAGTCAAGCCAGCAAGATTAGATAAACTGCAGTGGTATTGTTGCAGAGCTGTGTTCATGTTGCTTCTTCTTGTAATAATTTTATATTAAGCCAGCTGATTAGTTTAGATGATGAACTGTGATGCACTGATTGTTTTACTAACAACAGTTTGGAGCAGATCATGAAGTGGTCTGTCCAGCAGTCTGCCCTGCACATGGCTGTAGTGATTCATACATTCTGTAGATCTCACTATCAGATGATATAATCGATAAGATGCCATTGGATCTTGGTGCATCCATGAAGTTTTGTTTTTGTCTGGTACGTAGAGAAGGTATGTGATTTCTAGTTGCTGCCTAACTCACTCAGTGAGTAGCAGAGTTCCACTGCTATTCTCCTTCCCAATCCTAGGCTATCCAGTGGTGTGCTGCTTTGTTACCGTATTAATGCAGGAGTTGGAAATAAAGTCCCCCCGATGATCAGTTTATCTGACACCAGGATGAATACAATGAGTTTGTCTCATAAGTCACTGTAGAACTTTTGTTTCTCGCTGTCAGCATTTGTCATGGAGGGCGTGTAAGTGGTACGCTAGCATCGTCAATGCTTGTGTTTCAATGGCAACAGTAGAAACATAAGATGAGCACTTGTTCCATTAGGTAGACTTTTGAGTTTGGCAGCAATGGCGTTGCTAAGGGCAAAGCTAACACCACCAGATTGTTGTGGCTCTGTGGACCGGCAACCTCACCAGAAGAGCATGTATCTTTCATTGATCTCTGCGAGTTTCCCATTGTTGATGAGTCTGGTTTCACTCTGTGAGGCAAGGTTGATCCTACACATGGCCAGTACTTCTGCAACAAGTGCTGTGCCTCTCTCAGGTAGGCTGGTGCTAGGTTTGTCACACAGAGTTCTAACATTCCACAAAACTATTGTAAGTTTGCTCATTTTCTGACCACATAGGTGCACAACTTTCCAGAAGCAGTGGTCTAATCAGGCTTTATGCAGAAAACATTTAGGGAACCTTTCCTACCCCCTTCCCTGTATGGGGTGAGCAGTTTAATGCTAACTAGAGCTTCTCTGATACCCAAGATGTTGCTGAATGGTGCTGCTACTTCCAAGTGACCAGTGTCATAGGCCACCTTCATGTAAGTCTGTGACTATGATCACTAGCATCACCATGACTGTTGTGTCACCATTCATCCATTACTGGAGGACCTTCCTCTATCATCAGAGCACATACATTGTTTGGTGGTGATGACTTGCACTGCACTATTCATACACTATCGCCTATTCTCCTGAACTCTAGGGACATGCATTCACAAGACAACTGGCATGAGTTGAGGGTGCAATCTGTGGATGTCATTATAGAATCATTCTATGCACCCCCTATAGTAGTGGACAACTGCTGTGCCTGCATCTGCTTATTATACCACTGTAGAAGGTAGCACTCATCTGCCACAAACTGCAGCAGTCTTTGCTACCAGCCTGGTGGCTGGGGGCATGGATTAATGAATGTCAAGGTGTATTCCGCACACTGGTGCACCTGCTCATTGCACCTCTGGGGATCCATGCTAATCCAAGATCTCTTGCAGAATCAGCCCGGTAACATGAGGGCCCAGTTACCAGGTGCTATCACTCAGAGGTACTGCAAGGGTCTTGCCAGTAGAGAGGCTATGCATCATCAGGGAGGACTTATGCACTCAACTTCCTTTTCACCTAAACAAGGCTATCTGGCAGCCAGTGATGATAGTAGCAGAGTCACTCCATTTGTCACTGGCACTAGACACTTCATGCAGGTCTGTGCCATGGCACTAGCCAACCTGCTGGCTTGAATACTAGTGCTAATGTAAATAGTGAGTGTGTGACTTTGTGATACTGTATATGAAGTTGCTTTCACCACCTTGGGTACAGCAAAGATCGCTGTATTTCTGGGTCATTCTTATAAAACCAATTATGCTACTCACTAAAAAAAACAGGAGATGCACTGACAAATTCTTGCATTCCATGTCACTGTAGGCACAGTAACAACATAGAGGTATCTGTGGCATGACATCCAATCTAATTTTAGAGACATGCGGATCGATACTGAAATGCCAAGGCCGATAAAAACCAGGGCTAAACCAACTGTCATGACACCAAAGACTTCTATGCTACTTTGAAAGACATATATAGTCCTACACACACCTACGATTACTTTGAAGAGTGCAGACAGTCCAACACTAAACACAGAGAGGAGAAACCCTTTAGAGGTGGCGACAGCATATCAGTGATTTTTTGAACATATTGTCCAACATAGTAGACAAGGCACTAGTAAGAGTAGTGGATCAGCCAATGTGCGATGACAACATGGATGCAGCCCCATCCCTTGACAAAGTCAGCACTGCGATCAGTGCCATGAAGGACTGTAAGGCCCCTGAATCTGATGGTGCTTCCGTAGAAATAAAGTACAGTGGTAAGACTTTGCTGAGGTGACTGTATGGACTCAATATATGGAGTACTGAAGAATATGTACCACAATATTTCAAAGATACCACCATTGTCACCATATACAAGAGGAGAGGGGAAAGTCCTATTGTGGCAATTAATTGCAGTAGCTCATTTCTCCCCACCACCAGAAAGGTTCTGGCCAAAGTACTCTTTGATCATCTGCTATGCAACATCATTAGTTGCATGTTATCAGAGTCACACTGTGATTTCAGGTCAACATGAGGATCAGCAGATATCATGTGTAGCTTGTTAGAAGCAGGTGAAATGCAGAGAACAGCAACATCACCTCAATACTGTCTTCATTCACCTGGCTAAAGCATTTGACACATCAGTAGACTTGGTCTTTGGCAACTATTATGGAAGTTTGATTACCCAAAAAAACTATTATGGAAGCTGATTACCCATCAACACTGATGCTATTTCGTAATGAATGCTCAGATGAGTTTGTGCACATGGAGTACTGTCCAATTGGTCCAATCCTGTTCAATCTCTTCTATGCAGTAATGCTCAATGATGCTACAAGAAACCAGAATGCCTGTATCAGGATACATTTTCTATTGTCTGTAAAATTATTCAGTCTGAATAGGTTGCGGTCTTCCACAAAAGTCTTTCAGGCAACCAGTCGTGACTTGCTGTATGTCAGTGCTGTGTGCCTTTAGAAATACTCAAGGAGAGATACAGTTGACTAGGACAGATTCACAGAGTCTTCAAAAAGGTATGGGATGACAATCTGAAAATGACAGAAGTCACGTATCAACCTGTGCCAGAGAAACCCTTCATGAAACCATCAGCAACACACAGCTGAATACTGTTACTCACTTCTGCTATCTTGGCAGCACATTGTCGAATGATGCTATTATAGACAAGAAGCTGACAAGTCACATCAACAAAGCCAGTTCATCATTTGGCAGACTATCAGTCAGAGTCTGGCAGCAAGATGGTATTAAGCTTCAAATGAAGCTAAGAGTCTATAAAGCGGTTGCGCTTTCCAATTTGTTGTACGGGTGTGAGACATGGACCTGCTACAGGCATCACATCAAGCTTTTAGATTAGTTCCTTTTATGACATCTGCGTGCCATATTCCACGTCAAATGGCAGGATAAAATTACCAATAACGAGATTTGGAATGCAGCCACTCCACAGGGATTGAAGCCATGCTCTTTGGATACAGTTACGCGAGGCTGGTCATGTATTGAGGATGGATGACACCAGAATGCTAAAGCAATTGCTTTATGGCAAAGTGAAAGTGGGCAACTGCATACTAGGCAGCCAGAAGAAATGCTTCAAGGACACACTGAAGCATAACTTGAAGCAGTGCAACATTGATGATGACTACTGGGAGGTGTCAGCAACAGACAGATCACATTGGTGAGCAGCAATCAATGATGGGGTTACTCAGTTCGAGGTTAATCACTGTATGGATCTTGAGGCAGAAGCCAAGATGTAAACAGCAGTAGATTTAGTAGGCACAGACTGTAATCCCTTCCTTGATATCAAGCTACATATGCAGTCAATGTGGAAAGGACTCCCACTCATGCAGCAGCCTATTTAGCCACAACTGTACTCACAAGATGTAATACCACTCTATATCATCTTCGGTTATGAAGGACAACAACTTAGGACACAACTTTATAGTTAATCCATCTCTCCAAGAGGTGGTAGCTAGGTCAATGGAAAAATTATTCTGCCGACCTAGCTGTGTCTACAGGGGGGTTAGGGAGATCTAAATATGTTGCATGGGGTGCAAACTTTTTCACAGCCCAGAGTGATTAGGTAGGTTGACCTATTTTTAAGTGTAGACCAAGTCTAAAATAGCAAGCGATTAGTTACTAGAAGTGAAGTGATGGTTGTGGTGTTTGCCTGCAGTTACACATTTAGTAAAATAGTAGCTCAAATACAGGTCCTGTGAATCAGAGTTTATTTTAATTAGGTGCTTCTTTCACCTTGATTAATTACTGTATAGTACTAAGAAAGAAAACACGATAAACTCTAAAAGAATCACTACTTTGTGAACTTAATTCCATTCAATAAAAATGGACTCTGGAATCATTCATTAAGAGCATGGCTCCACCACCTATATTTATGTTGAGTAGTACCTTTCTCTACAAGTTGTAAGCATGTTGCAATATCATTTTGTTGAATAAAGTATTAACAAGTATATAGTCATTAATCTGAAACATTGAATAGCAGTGAAAATACATTTGCAATGTAGAATATACAGCCTAATGTTAGCAGCATTTGTTTAATATCAGATGATTTTTGGTAGCTGTAAAATAAATGTCGCCATTTTTCTTTACACTTTGGAGAGGAAATAAGGGCCTGAACAAAAGCCCATTTAAGCCAATGGCAGTCTTTCAGTTGATTACTGTAGGCTTTGGGTCAGGCATACCTGTAGAATTTCAGATGCCATTGGTAACAGCCAGCAAATGTCCATTTCTTAATGTTCACTATGACCAACTAAATCTCAACATTTACTACTACTAATTAGTTTATTACTTGAAATGGGAGAGATCAGGACAAATCTGTCATTTACCATGGGTAAAACAGGAATGACTAATTGTTGTCTGCTTAGTCAACAATTATGAAATTTGGTGGTATCCTCTGGAATTCTTCCAAAAATAGGTTTTGGGGAGAGAATTTCTCTTTTAGTTTAATACACATCTTTTTTGCTGCAAGCTGTCTTTTATAGTCCTTCCCCAGCATAATTAGGTTGGGAAATATGAAACTCAAACATACTGTGAGACTCTGCCAATTAGTGCCACTGTAAATTTGTAACATCTTTCCACAGAAAGACTGAGCACAACCCCTTTCAGTTGGCCTAGTTTCAGCCAGTTCAGATTAAGTGCTTCTCTACACAGTGTGGCACTGTGGACTAGAGAGGTGTGAATTCTAAAGCGCACCAATGTGTTGCACACTAACTAGCCTTTGTAGACACTGCTGGACAGTACTACATTAACATGCACTAGGAAATGTTTAGTGCATGCCGGGAGGGTCTATATGAGCCAGTTAGTGTGCAACATGGTGTGATTAAGAATTTACATCCCTCTAGTTTGTACTCCTGCACTGCGCAGACAAGGCCTAAATGCCTCAGCCTACTCGAATTAAGGAGTAGACTGACTATTTGGGGGGAACAAAAAGAAAAAGAAAACTAAGAAGAGTGAACAAAAATGTAGAAATTACGATGCGTATCAGTGTAACCAGGCTGTCTAGGGAGAGCCCCCTTGTGGCCCGTCTGGGCCTGACTCACCTCTGTCTCACCCTTCACAGATCTGATGATGTTGTGAAATAGCCCTCTGACTATGGCACTCTTGAGTCCCTACCCCTTCCAGGGTGTAAGAGTCCAAACCAAAAAAGGAAAACAATTTTAAAAATGGGGTCATCTGTGGATTTACTGGCGGGACCCTGCCCGTCTGCTCTGGACTTGTCTTCCTGTGGCTAGTCCCTTTTAGTCAGTCTTCCTGGGCCTCTTTGTCCCATCCTCCAAATAGCTCATCCAGATAACAAGCTGCCCCAGGCTCTTGACTCGAACCAGGCTTCCCTTGTTAAGGAAGTAGCAGAATTCTGATTGATCAGCCCTGAATTGTCCTAGTTTTCCTCCCTTTAACTCCCCTCTCCACGCCTGACATTGTTTAACCCGGCAGGTGTAACAGAGCAGGGTCAAGTGGGTCCACATGTTCTTCTTAGGCTCTACACTGTCAGTGAGGGGGCTATTCTGCCTCCTTAACCCCCTCATTGCTAGTGTGGGGCCTACCCACCCCATCACAATCCCCTATAGAAATAAAAGGCTAAAAGTCAAATTAACACAGTAGCTTTTGTTAAAAAGCTTACTATTTGATCTTCAGAGCCGTATTTCCAGGATAAGTCCTCTTCTTTCTTCCCTTTCCCCCCAGAACTTTACAACTCAGTCATTAAAAAGCTTGCTATGTATTGCCAGGAACAATTTTCTTTAAAAGGATATTAAATCTAGTCAGTATAGAAGAGGAAATGATTGACATGATACTGAAATGAAACTGAATAAAATGAGACCCTTAAAAGGAAAATCTGAGAATAAGGAACAGCATACTGACACCATGTTTTAGGACATAAGACTTAGAAATGCACACACTGCTATTCATGGAGTGTATTTCCTGAAAGTAAATGTTAACTAATAATTTATGAAGTGTTATCAGATTTGCCCGTTACTTTGGGGTATGCTCATTTATTAGGGTTACACTTTGGGGGGGGGGGGTGGAGAAGGGTTCTGTAATTTCATGAATCAGACAGGCTAGATACTGCGCCCTGGTTCCCCAAGAACACAGAGCTGACTGGTATCAGAAGGCAACTATGGTGTAGTCATTTATTTAATTTCACTATTTAAACACATTGGTTGATATTTCCTAATTATTAGAGTATGAGAGAGATGGCATTTTCTCAAACATGCTGCAACATTAAACATTGTTGGCAATCTAACTACCAAATTTATAATAATGCCATTTCCAAAGTTCTTTTGTCGTTTCAAGAATAAATTTAATGACCCATAAATGCTAATCTATAAAATTTTACAATACAAAACAGATCTGCATATGGTGCCATGCACACCAACTATGTGCAGACAGAAAAAAGCCCAGACCACTGATTGTGTTTGTACACACACACCATGCATTAGTAGGGTCAATTTCACAAAGCTGAAAACAGTTATGAGCCAAATCAGCTCGGTGGAAGAACTTAATCAGAAAAATGGGAATAATAATTGGGAGTTTTAGTAAAGCATATTTAAACACGTCTAGAAAGCCACAGTCCCACGACTGAGGAAGAAGGACATATTGATTAAAAAGTGGTATAAGTATCAATAATTCAGAAATGTTCAATACATTTTTCTGTTCTATATTTGTGGGGAATAACATATGTAGTCATATCATATGATTATGATCACATTCCCTCCATTCCACTAGTATCTCAGGAGGATGTTAAACAGCTGCTACTAAAGTTAGAAATGTTCAAAGTCAGCAGGTCCAGATAACTTGCATCCAGGAGTTTTTGAAGAGCTGGCTGAGGAGCTTTCTGGGTTGCTAATGCTGATTTTCAATACGTCTTGGAACACTGAGGAATTTCCAGAAGACTGATAGAAAGCAAATGTTGTGCTAATATTTAAAAAGGGTAATCAGGATGACCCGGATAATTATAGTCCTATTAGTCTGACATCAACTGTAGGCAAGAAAATACAGGATTTGACTAATAAAGAATTAAATGGAGGATAATATAATTAATGGGGGAGTCGTAAATAATGAAGAGGACAGGTCACTGATACAGAGCAATCTGGATGGCTTGGAAAGCTAGAATCAAGCACACGATAGGTATTTGTATATGGTTAAATGTAAAAATATATATCCAAGAACAAAGAATGGAGGCCATACTTACAGAATGGGGGGTTCCACCCTGGGAATCAGTGACTATGAAAGAGATTTGGAGGAAGTGGTGGATAATTATTTAAACATGAGCTCTCAGTGCAACACTGTGGCCAAAGGGACTAATGTAATATTTGGATGTAAAAACAGGACAATCTAGAGTAAAATCAGAGAGGTTATTTTACCTCTACACATAGGCGCCGACTCTGTGGGTGCTCCGGGGCTGGAGCACCCACGGGGCAAAATTGGTGCCACCGGCAGCTCCCCGCCAGCCCAACGCCCAACTCACCTTGCCTTCCCCAGGCACCGCAGCAGCCAGAGCGGCTTTTTCTCTGCTCACGCAGCCGCAGGCTCCTTTGGCTCCAGCAGCTGATCGGCGGCGGCGGCACGCTGGGGGGGGGGGGGAAAGCGCAGGGGCTGCGCCTTGGGGGAGCGTGCCGCCGCCACCGCCAATCAGCTGCTGGAGCCAGAGGAGCCTGCGGCTGCGTCAGCAGAGAAAAAGCCGCTCTGGCTGCCGCGGCGCCTGGAGAAGGCGAGGTGAGCTGGGCACAGGGACAGGGCTGGCAGGGAGCTGCCGGGACCGTGGGGGTGCTCTGCTGCTTCTCCGCCCCTGGCTTGCAAGCCGGGGTGGGGGGGGGAGAATACAGCGCTCCCAGGGCTGGGGCAGAAGCGCGAGCACCCCCCAACAGCTCCCCGCCAGCGCCCCCGCCGCACCCAGCTCACCTCTCTGCCTCTCAGAGGCTCAGCCTGAGCCAGAAGCAAAGCAGCAGCCTGCCGCTTTTCATGGCTCCCTCTCCAGCTGGTTGGGCAGAGGAGGGAGGGAGGGGTATGGAGAAGAGGCGGAGAGCCTGGCTCTGCCTCCGCCTCTTCTCCATACCCCTCCCTCCCTCCTCCGCCCGACCAGCTGGAGAGGGAGCCATGAAAAGCGGCAGGCTGACGCTTTGCTTCTGGCTCAGGCTGAGCCTCTGAAAGGCAGAGTCTGTGGTGAGCTGGGGCTGGTGGGGAGCTGCCCCGGCCCCGCCCCTGCCTCCTCCCCCAGCCCCACTGCATTCCCTCCCCGCTTGCAAGCCGAGGGGGGGGATGCAGCACGCCCGGGGGAGGAGGCGGGGATTTGGGAAAGGGGCGGGGGCGGGGATTTGTGGCAGGGCCGGGGCAGGGCCGGGGCGCGAGCCCCCACCGGCGCTGACAAAAGTCGGTGCCTATGCCTCTGCATTTGGCATTGGTGAGACTGCTACTGGAATACTGTGTCCACAATTCAAGAAGGATGATGATAAATTAGAGAGGGTTTGGAGAAGAACCATGAAAGTGATTAAACAATTAGAAAGTGCGTTATAGTGATAGACTCAGGGAGCTCATTCTATTTAGGTTAACAAAGAGAAGGTTAATGGGTGACCTGACTACAGTCTACAAGTACCTACATGGGAACACATTTAATACTAGGCTCTTCAATCAAGCAGACAAAGTCAGAACATGATCTGGAAGTTGAAGCTAGTAAATTCAGATTTGAAATAAGGCCCACATGTTTAACAGAGAGTGTAGTTATCCATTGGAACTGCTTGCCAAGGGTTGTGGTGGATTCTCTATCACTGAGAACTTTTAAATCAAGATTGGATGTTTCTCTAAAAAGATCTGCTCTAGGAATTATTTTGAGGAAGTTCTATGGCCTGTACTACACAGGAGGTCAGACTAGATGATCCCCCTGGTCCCTTCTGGCCTTGGAATCTATGAATCTATTCCAGAACACACTACACAGAACCCAGACATAATATTGCTATCAGCAAGACCATTTCCAGCCCCATTTTAAGTTATCAAAAAAAAAAAAAAAAAAAAACTAATGAAACTCTCTGAAAAAAAAAGAAAAAAAAATCCTATGCCTAATCAGCACTACCACCTATTTCCTCACATCCAGCTACTACTTAAAGGCTGTCTAGAAATATTCAAAGTGCTAGCTCCACCAGATCAGGAGGACCATAAAAATTACTGCCTAGAAGGGGATAACCTATAGAATACAGAAATATTTTATACATTTTGGAATAAGAAATGAATTTATCTGAAGCCAAATTAATTTGGTTTACAGTTCTGTAGAGGTGTAAAGTGTTCTCAACTGCTTGTTCATGTAAGAAACTTGACAGTTTTTATTCCAGTACGTAAAGTTAAAAATCCATGGTTAACAGAATTGGAGAATGTATTCATCTACACATTATGGAACTGCAGTTCAGTGATAAGAAAGACATGGACTAACATTTTAAGCTCAACATTAGAAAGGAGGGGAGGGATCAGCTTGGACATATTTCACAGATACCAAAAGTCAAATATAGTCATTCCATCTAGTATCCAGTAATGTCCCGCGAGAGTACCAGGAGCAGAACCACATCTTCAATGCAGTTTGGCAGAAGGGAAAGATGACTGGGAGCTGCTGTCACGAAATGCATGAAGCAACATGCAGCAAGGCAGTTCCATGAGTGTCTCCTATGATGCAAAGGACTCTATGATATCATCAGTAGAATACACCTGTGTACAGAGTATACCTGTGCCCAGCACAGCATATGTGGACACTTACTTTGGGTACAGGGTACATGTGTTAGCAGTACACAGACAAATACCCAGGAAGAACGTAACTGGAGAGGTAGCCTTAGAGAAAATATCAAAAGCCTTGCCTGAATTACACTGGTATGAGACTAGCTTAACTGTGAGCCTACATAATTACAGAATAATTTATTTTATCTTCATTGAATTTAATCAAAGGCCACAATAAAAACCATATGAACAGAACTATGGCCCCGATCCAAGAAAACATCCATGCTAAATGGGGATGCTTTCTTGAATCAAGGAGAATAATCCATTTTCTTTTCAGAATGAAAACATCAGCATATTAATCTAATGTTATACTAGTCTTTTACGAGTAAATATTGTCCTATTCACTGCAAGGGCACAGGGATCTGAAGGCAGCAAAACAAATCTGATTTGGCCTGAACTCCTTACATGCTATAGAGCAGTACTCCAGGAGGATTCCTTTCAAAACTGTTTGGGAGCAGAGAAGATGGATCCATAGTTCTGAAGAATGGCCATGAGGGCTGTCAAGGCAAAATCCCCACTCTGTCACTCCAAGTGCAGAAGGTAAGGGCCTGCAAGGATTCTAAAAATTAAAACTTGCCACTCCAGGCTTGTATTAAACTCCCAAGGTTACAGCTTTTCTCAGACCTTGGCTTGGTAAATGCTGCCACCACCAAAATGCAAAAAAACAAAACAAAACAAAAAACCAACAACTTTTGAACCCAGGAAGGAGCACTTGGAAATTCCTCCCTGTGGGGTGCCCTCAAGTCCTTTCACCCCTCTCCGGGGAAGAGCTGAGAAAGAAAACAAAGGAAATTAGCTGTGGCTACCAGCTAATCAAACAACATGCACAAACCTCTTAGGACACAAAAAATCCAATCCTGTTATTAAAAAAGGTAAATTTTATTAAAAACAAAAAGAAAAAAATACATCTGGAACTTAGGCTTTTGCTAGATTTTAAAAGAGCAATTCCAAAAATTAAGCACCCAAACTAGCTTTCTTGGGGGTTCAGATTTAAGGTTACAAGCAAACAAAAGCATCTGGTGTTAGCACAGAGAAGATCCACAAGCCAAAATATGAAATAAACTGGATAGCGTCTAATTAAACATTCCCTATCCAAATTATTTCTTCTAGCCATGGAAAATACTTTTTCATACCTGGCTCAAACCTTACACAGCATTCCTGCTTATAGCATTGCTGCTCTGTCCCTGGAGCCCAGAGAACAACAGGCAAAGGGAAAATTACTTTCCCAAATTTAAAATTTCTAGCCTTCCTATTGGCTCTCAGGTGCCCACTCCTTTTCTTTTACCTGTGGGCTTGTTAACCCTTTACAGGTAAAGCAAGCAGAGAACAGAAACCAAGAGGGATTTTACAGCTAACTGGCTGGCTGGGTGTTCATAAAAGGGGACTACCCCTCCCCCCGCTCACTTCATTTATCATAAGGGCTTTTGAAACCCTGAGGATACAGTAATAGTCACAGAACAATCCCTGTGTGTTTTCTTCTGCTAATCCCATATAGTCATGCTAAGCATAGTGAATAGCATTGTGTATTTAATAGTCATGATAAATATGTCCATGGATCAAACACTTAACTGATTTTAAATTAATTATGGCTTATCTGTTCTCATTTAGTATTCAACAATATTTTAAAGGCATTCTGAAATACTGCATGCATTAGATGAGCCAAACCAAGAAATTAAAAGTACATTCTAGCAAAATAAAAAACAAAGACCCTATAATCCAGTTTAAATGTGATCTATGCACATATAGTCAGCAGTTAAATGATGAAGTTTGAATAGCTTACCTACAAAAGCTTAAAACTCATAGTACAATTATCATACATAGTCTGCTTATTATTGTATTTTTATGTTACACAGAAGGACTACATTGATTCCATAAGCAAGTTTATATTTTAAACTAAACTTTACAGTACAACCTGGTAGAAGAAAGTTGACAGTTTAATATATTTTTCACCAAAACAAATACACGTTTAATATCGGTTTCTTTAAAAGAGTTAGAAATCTGTTTGAACAATGAAAGATTATTCATAAATATATTTGTATGTGATCAAAGTTGAAGTTCACACTTTACGTGGACTGACAGCAACATTTGGGATTTATTTAGGACATATGAAATATTTATCTTTTTACTAATAGCTGAACTGTATTAAAAACTACATTTTAGTATATGCAATGAGAAATTGGTTACACTATAAAAACACTGATAATAGTGTTATCTTTTCCGTTCCAGCAAATATAACCTCAAAGAGGAAGCTTCCTCTATTGACAATTCAAAGCCTTCTTGAGTATTCACATTATGACTCTGACATTTGCATGACTGATAAGAGACAAAGTCACAGAACAAGTTTGAAGGTTACTCTTTTAATTGCCTCACTTGAAACCAGTACTTTTAATACAGTACTAGAGACTCTTGTCTGATTTCAATGCTCTGGGAAAGAAACTCACTATTTTGGGGTAAAAATTAAAATGCATATGCATGCAACCTCTGTTCATATGAAACTGTTCTTTTCCTTTCTATAGCTGACTTATGATCATAAAACTATCAAGAATAATCAGTCTGACCTTTAAAATGACAAGGAAGTATTGTAATTAGGAAATATGTATACATTATTGTATTTGTGAAAGTTCTTTTAAAATATTAAACCTTTTATAAACTTATATATCTAATATCTTAAAAACGTAAAACTTGATTTGATTTTGTATTTTTACTAAACTTCCCAAAGAGTTTTATAAGATTTAAAAACAGTAGGAGTGAATGTGGAAAGCTGTAGGATAATTAAATGAGGGGATAATATTTTAAAACTACAGTAAAATCACAGAAATGTAGGGCTGAAAGGAC
This sequence comes from Macrochelys suwanniensis, assembly GCA_033296515.1. Taxonomy (NCBI): domain Eukaryota; kingdom Metazoa; phylum Chordata; order Testudines; family Chelydridae; genus Macrochelys; species Macrochelys suwanniensis. The sequence continues at coordinate 85,857,421 of CM065779.1, forward strand.
CCTCCAGAGGTCATCTAGTCCACCTCTTCCCAACCCCCAGAGGTAGGAGCATGTGTACCTAGATAATCCATGACAGGTGTTTGTCTAACCTGTTCTTAAAACCTCCAATTGCAGGGATTCCACAACCTCACTTGGTAAAGTGTTCCAGTACTTAACTATATCCTTATAATTAAAAAGGTTTTCCTAATACTAAAACTAAGTCTCCCTCACCACAGATTAACCCCATTACTTCTTATTCCACCTTTGGTGGTCAAGGAGAACAATTGCTCATTGTCCTCTTTATAACAGCCTTCAGCCTATTTGAAGACTATTATCAGGACCCCACTCGGTCTTGTTTTCTCAAGACTAAAAATGCCCAGTTTTCCTCATAGGTCAGGTTTTCTAAACCTTTAATAATTTTTGGTGATCTCCTCTAGACTTTCTCTAATTTGTCCACATCTTTCCTTAAGTGTGGTGCCCCAAACTGGACACAATACTCCAGCTGAAGTCTTGCCAGTGCCAAGAAGAGCACAACAATTACCTCCCATGTCTTACATATGACATTCCTGTTAATATGAGAATATTAGCCTTTTTGCAATTGCATCATATTGCGGCTTATATTAAATTTGTGATCCACTATACCCCCAGATTTTACTGTCTTGCCAGTTATTCCCCATTTTGTATTTGTCCACTTGGTTTTTCCTTTCACAGAATAGTACTTCACACTAGTCACTACTGAATTTCATCTTAATTCTCCAATTTATCAAGGTCCTTTTGAACTCTAATCCTGTCCTCCAAAGTGCTTGCAGCCCGTCCCACATTGGGGTCATCTGCAAATTTTAAGCATACTCTCCATTCCAATATCAGGGGGCATGGATTAGTGTTCACATCACAATCCCTGTCAGTACCTGGCCCAAGCTGGGGAAGCTAGTGATTCAACCAGTGGACATTCGGTGATGAATCCTGGTCAAGTGCCACCTGAGGCATGCTGCACATATGCTGGGAGTGGTATGGCAGCTGGAGGAGCTATGGTGGTGCCCTTCCCAGCGGGGAGAGGAGCAGAACGCCTAGCCCTCCAGCAGGGCTGCTGCTGTACGGAGCTGGAGGAGAAGCAGTTTCATGGAAGCGTAAGGAGCGGGGCTGGGAGTTTTTCTCTTTTTCCCACTGGGAGGGGCAGCAGCATGCGGGGAAAGGAACAGAACGCCTTAGCTGGTGTGCCCCTCTGTACCGGGAAGAAAATAATTTTACTTGCACCATTGCCGCCACCACACCAGGAATGCTGCTGACTTGCTGGGCACTGGCAAGGGCGCCAACTGGGGGGCAGGGGAGGGCAGGAGATTCCCCCCTTCCCCCGAGTTTCATACAGGAGGTGTGCAAGCTCCTCAGTGGAGCTCTTAACTACAGCACAGCATTAGTGTGAAATGTAAGTTCTGCAGAGGAGAGGTGCCCCTGGGACAGGGAGTCAGTATTTTGTTTACAAACAGAGGCAGGGTGATTAAGATAAGAAAAGGCTGGTGACTAAATTAAGGAAGTTTAGCCTGTAAAAGAGGAATCCCTCTGTGGAGGGGGGAGAGGGAGGAGGGGTTACTTTAGAGAGAACACGGGTCTCAAAAAATACAGCAAAGCACTGAGCCTAGGTTGCATTCAGAAAAGGGAGAGATTTGGGGGCATAGGTGAACAGAAGGGGTCAAACCCAGGAAAGGGCTAGCAGTGTATAGAGAAGTTCCCATTCTACCTGTGGTACTTATGTGACCTCATCACCATAGTATGTGAGGCTGCACCTCACAATATCTAACCTATTTCTCCTCCCAGCCCCTCGGTGAGGTAGATCAATGCTGTTATCCCCATTGTACAGATGGGGCACTGAGGCACACACAGAATAAAGGCCAGATTTTCAAAGGTATTTAGGCACCTAGTGAGAGTTTCAAATGCACTTAGAAGGCTAGGAGCTTTGCAAACTCCATTAGATGCCTAGCTGCCTCTTTGGGTGCCTAAAAAGCTTTGAAATTCCATCCTTAAAGTACTGGCCTGGGATCAGAGAGGAAGTCCATGGGGGGAGTAGAACCCAGGTCTTTCAGTGCTAGCTCCCTATCCTGCAGACCAGCCTCTCTCTCTGCTGCATGGGGGGGCGGGGGGGGGGGGGGGAAAGAGGACTCTGATAGATGGGAGCAAAACCAAGGCAGCCAGTTCTCTGAAACTCCAGCAAATGGTCCCAGGATGGATGCCATGGTTGACAGCATGAAAAGCAGCACAGAGGTTAGAAAGGATGGAGAATGAGAGTCAGATGAGAGGAGAGCACTTAACTCCCAAGGGGTGGCAGGTTCTACCCTATGCTGGGTTGTAAAGCAATGGCTGCTGTGCAATTTTACATTTTAACTGAAAACCATTTTGTTCAGTCACTTTTTGTGAAAAAGAAAGGAATGAGAAAGTGTTGTATGAGTATCAGATGTTTTTATGACTCAAATTCTTAGGGCTTCAGATGTATTCAGGCCAATTCCAGAACAAAGAATAGAAACTGCATCCACAAAGTCCATAAAGTCGACGATTACTGTCATGATTTGCATTATTCACTGGGCACCATCTGTGTGCTCAGCACTGTTCAGAATATGCCAGAAAATCCAGTCCCTGAGCCAACGCATATAAGATGTATAACTCAGGATAAGATGGCTCTGATATTTAAGTATGATGTGCACATTTATTGACCACACATGTTATCACATGTTCAGTATAACGTTTATATCTATGAGTGGAGGCACTGATGGCAATAGAAGTTTAGTTGATTAAGGACTAGAAGTTTTGAGCCTCCAACTTTCTTTCTAAAGGAAAAGCTGCCCAGAACTCCTGTGCCTGTTTATTTTCCTTTCCTGCATGTAGTGACCCTGATATACCTAGAAGTCTCAAGGCTTTTTCTCAACTTTAAAATGCAGAATTTTCTTGGTGTTTGGTTTTAAATATTCTCCTGTAAGAACTGCAACTCAATCACTGTAGTGTTGTGTTTAAGAGCCTTCTGAAAAGTAACTAGTCTTTAAACAGAAGTAAAATCAGAGTTGCCAAATCTCATGATTTTGTCATGAGTCTCATGATAATTATTTTCCTTAAAGCCCCAGCTCCTGGAGTCCAGTGGATATGTGATGATTTCAGCCTTCATTCCTAAAAGAAAAATGAAGTTTCTAGTCCTTGTGCCTGTGGAGAAAGCTTCAAAATGTGAACCCAGTGTACCACAAAGGCTCAAAAAGCAGAAGGCAAATAAAAAGAACCTCAAATCTGTTATTTTTACACAATCTCATGATTTTTGGTGAGCCTGGCTCAGGATTTTTGAACATTTGGGATTGGCAATACTGTGAAAGTGACTTGAAAGTGTCAATTTCACTCCTGTTTAAGGTTAGTTTCTAGTTTATTATTTGTAGCGAGGTAACACTTATAGAGCCCCAGGCAGGTGCAGTATAAACTCAAGGGACCTTGCCCTGGTAGAATGTTTCCAAAGTTAAATGATCTATTCCAAACTTGATGAACTACAAATAAGCGACAGAAAGTAATCTAGATTTTTCTACAATTGTTTCAGTTGTATTCAAGACTTAGTAACAAACAATATACATTAAAATTTTAAAACTAACCAGTGTTCCTTAAGTGACTTGACACAAGATGTGAGAACATGTTAGTATTAGAGTTGAGTGAGTTTAATATTTATTAAATCCTCTTTTTTATATATAGGAATTAGATACAGTGCTCCTGCCAGCTAATTTCTAAATTATTATTTGCAACAACAACAAAAAACCCCTAGAGTTTTCAGGTGCCTAAGTAGCCCTTGGAATCACAGTTAAAGTCCCCCATCCCCTGTCCCCCCCGACACCAAAATTTTAAATGATACCCTGGGAATTGGCCACTCTCAGGACAGACTCTGACCACAGAACCATGCCACGCCCTACGGACTCACCTTGCCACCACCATCAGGCTCTGGTGACTTTCCCTGCTCACCCTGCTTCTAGCCCTAGCTACTCACCCACCTATGCCTCTCAGATCCTTCCCACCTGTAGTGTTTCCCAAGGCAACTGAACACCTAATATTTCAGAGAGTAGCGCAAGCCACGGCGGGAGAAATTCTGAAATGCCAGAGCATTGTTATATTCTGGATTTCAAGCGCGGGAGCAATGGTCTGGACCACTCAGACAGCTCTACTTAAGACCCTTGCTTAAAAGGGGTCGGGCTGCATAGTATTAAGCTGTAAGCACCTGGAACCAGAGTTTGTTGAAATTCTAAACTAGTTTACGACAGCAGTAGCTTTTACTGCAGGTGTAGAGAGAATATCTTATTTATTTCAATTTATTCAACTAGTTCAGTTCAATGATTAGTTCATGCAAAGTTAGGGAAGTGATTGTGAACTGGAAAAGCAGAAAAGCTTGTTTTCCTCTTCCAATCAGTGAATAAAAACCTAGGTGCAAGGAATCTTGAAGGCCATGGTGACCAAAACAATCAGCTCAATTTGTTAACTATAGATGATACTTTGTTTAATAAATCAGTTACATTTAATTTCAAAACATGTTTTGATAAACTTTTTTTATGTATTCAGCATATTTCAGGTAGTTTTATGTAATAAAAGTACATGCTGTTTTGTGTATTTTTAACTGAATTTCCATCCAAACAGTGCTTGACACAAATCACTTAAAAATTAATTTAGGAAATAAGAAATGCATTATTCATTATTTTCTAACACAATAAAAGAGGTAAAATTTAAGAATCTCAATAAATGTAAGATATATAATTCCTTAAATAAATGTGTATAGATATTATATAGTGCATCTTCCTGGTTAGAAAAAAGAACGGATCAAATATAGTGTACAGGCTATATTTAGTTGCAAATCAACATTTTAATGATTACCAACCAATGAGAATCAACTTTCTTTAGGAAAATAAACAAACAGTAAAAATGCAAAAGAAGATTACAAACAATTATTTAAATTAGGATTTCCTGCTTTCTGTTTGAAATCATGATTAAAATTGGTAATGTAAACTGATCCACCCTGACAGAGAATAATTTATATTGAAAAGAGGAAAGTTTGCAAGGGGTTAATTATACTAATTGAAAAATATATCCCTCAACAGGGAGTATTTCAGACAAACTTACTGACTGAATTCCATTTATCTTTGGAATATTAATATTACTGTTGCTGGTTCACAACTAATTCTGAAGGACAGTTCACCTATCTCTACCTATTTTTTGGGTTCACTTCCACTTTTTTTATATCTACTATATTTTTATTATCTATTCTACAGCCTAGGCAGGAATTAATCCTCTGTGGTTCAGATGAGTTTGGTAAGTTTGTCTGTGTAAGGTATTTGGCTGGCTGGTTTTTCCTTAGCTTTAAAGAGGTTTTTGTATTTATATTTTGCTAAATGAAGTATAGATGCCTCTCAGAAGGGACCATATTGGATTAAATAAAATAAAGAGAGGAAATACTAGAGTAAGATCTTGTAGGTTGATATTTCAAAACTTTCAAAGTACTGATTTACTAATTTCCAGAGAGATTCTCAGAAAAATGCAAGAGAGTTCAGATACTGAAATATTAAATGAGTTGAACAGCTTGAATTTAATTCAATTTTGTGATGAAAATCTATGCTCAAACTGTGCAGTTAATACTGGCAATGGCTGCATGATTTTCTTTTAACATAGCAGTTTTCTAAAATTAGATAAGTGCACATTCACAAGGTTTGATGGCTAAATCTGTACAATTCCCTATTGCACACCACACAAGCAACTGGTGCACCAACTATGAAAAAATGCCCAAATATTTCTGCTTATTCCCATAGCTAAATTTTCTACAATACATTTATAAGCAATTTAACTGCTGTGCTGCTGACTGTGTTCTGAGAACAAATTGTTTCACTTTCCCATTCCAGACACAAGCATCAATACTGTCTTAATAAAAGGAGGCACAGCACATAGACAAACACCTGTCAGGGATGTTCTAGATCAGGGGTCTCAAACACACAGCCCGCGGGCCGAGCTCTTCCCTGTGGCCCGCCGGGCTCCCCCCGCGCCCGCTCCCCGAGTTACGTTCTGAAGTTCCGCCACCAGAACAGCTGTCTGGCAGCTTCGCGGTTTCTGGGAGGGAGGGGGGAGGAGCGGGAAGCACGCACACAGGGGAGGAAGGGGGGAGAAGAGGCGGGCCGCTGGGCTCCCCCTGCCCCGCCCTCCCACTTACGTCCTATGGCCGCCAACTCCCCTCACCCCCGCCCCTCCGCCCCAGTTATGTTCTGTGGCCGCCAACTCCCCTCACCCCCGCCCCCAGTTACGTTTTGTGGCCGCTAAGATCCCCGTTCCCTCCGCGCTGCTCCAAGGTTTTATTTTTACCCCCAGGCAGTTCCTGCCGCCAGAACAGCTGTCTGGCGGCTTCGCGGTTTCTGGGAGGGAGGGTGGAGGAGCGGGGAACCACATGCTCAGGGGAGGAGGCGGAGAAGAGACGGAGAAAGGGTGGGGCCTAATGGAAGGGGTGGAGTGGGGCGGGGCCGGGGGCAGCGAGGGGGCGGGGTCAGTGATGCGGCCCTCGGGCCAATGCACTAGTCCTCATGCAGCCCTCGTGGTAATTTGAGTTTGAGACCCCTGTTCTAGATCATACTTAGTCTTGCCATGAGTGCAGGGGACTGGACTAGATGACCTCTCGAGGTCCCTTCCAGTCCTACGATTCTATAGGTAATTGTGTGAGAACAAAATACAAACAAATCAGTTTCCATCTTGCCCCTATTCCCTTCAAGTCCTTCCTTTGCCACACCGACCTGCTTCTAGGAAATACTGCTACTGTTATATATACCACTGAGAGCTTTACAACAGAATTCATTCTCTAAGGGCTCTCATTCTTTTACCTGACAAATGTTACCTAGTCTTGGCCTATCAAGAACTACAGAATAGAGGTACCTTGGCTGACACTTCTGAAAGAAAGAAAAACAAGCAGTAGTTACCACAACTCCCCTGACAAAAATAAATGTTTCTCTGCTATTCCACTAATCAGGCTAACAGACAAAGAGGCCTGGAGGATTACTGAGTTTGATCACAAACATTTCCTTTCCTATATTAGAATTAATTCCTCCCCATGACAAGGGAGAAGAAACTGATTTGTTTGTTTTATACACCTGGAATTTTATAATCCTAGTCCTACATTTGTAACCTTTCTGAGGCAGGGATTCTCTGTTATGTGTTAGGTACTGTACAAACACAATGGTGTTCTAGCCCAGAGGTGCTACTGTAATACAAATTAGTAATGGTACTAAGAGAAGGGAAAATCAGTAGGCCACTTCTTTGAGTGAGTCTATGCTAAGAATATAACACTTCTAACAACTGTGAAAGCCCTCATCAATATAAAAAGTTAACTTTGTGAGTGTTGCATAAGTAAGAAAATACTTAGTTTAATAAATATGTTTCTGACTCTCGTTTGTTCATTTTTCTTGGGAGAGTTAGCATAATTTAATTATCCTACACTAGTCCCACACAAATCCTGCATTTTTTGTGAATCCACAATTCCTGGTGCAGTGGTGATGGGTTTTGGGCATACAAGGAATGAGGAGTCAAATTTTCCTCTCACTTACATCAAGGTAAATTCAGAATAACTCTATTGTGGTCAACAGAGATATACCCAAGACATAGAGAGTAGCTAGTAAAATTAGCTCTAAATATCTTGTCACATTCTTAAAGAATCTTTTCCTTACAAAAGCAGAACTCCTCATATGGAACCCTGGTTTTAGATCTTTGGTATATTTGCCATTTTCAGCTAAAAACAAATACCTATAAAATAAATACAGCTTCAACATTTAACAAGCAAAAACTAATAGGACAATTATTTTTTAAAATGCTCACTTTTAACACAGGCATTGATAATGTTACAACTACATAATAAACGATACTGGCAAGTGAAGTCTCATTAACTATAACTCATAGTGCAACTAATTTAACAATTTCAGTTTTAACTAGTCTCCTAATTTATCATATTAATGATCACAAACTAAGTATATTTTACAGAATTCCAATGGTTTAGGCTTAGTTTCTTTTAGAGACAAACAAGTAACATAGTGTTTTAATATAATAAATGCCACACTGAGGTTATTTCTCCACCAATATAAAAACATTAGACAAATGATTCAGTAAAATTGGTGTTCTCCCAACACTTCTGAAACAACATTAAATATATTTGTAAGATATATGCCAATAATGAATGTTACAATAGCTACAATCTGAACAGCTTCTTATCCACTCCAGATTTCCAGCACACAACAAGCACTGTAATAAAGCAAAGCATCATTCTAATGAAAGGACCCTAGACATATATGTCTAATAAATACTTAAAATATATTGGGAAAAGAAGAATCATAAAGAATCCAAAAACTAAGAAAATCAGGCTTTTTATTTATTCAGAGATTTTAATTATTAACACTAAATCTAGTCTCAACTTCATTTTTGCCAACAAAAAACATTGGAATCTGAAAAAAATATGAATATACATGTTCTGGATGTAATTTTCAAATGTTCTCATTGTTGGTCCCACTTTGCTCCCAATGAAACCAGATTATGTTACACAGAGAAATAATGGTCTTTGAAAATCCAACTCTTACTTTTATAAAACTGCAACACAGTACCTGCTACTATAAAGTACTTATAACTGTAACAAGAAAAAAGTTACTTAGCTGAACTGTAACTGTTACTCTTTGAGATGTGGTACAGTGTATTCTACTCAAGTATGCTCACGCCCAGCATGCCAAAAACAGGGAACTTTGCTTAGCACTACCTGTCCGGGCAGCACATGCACCCTCATGCCTCCTTGTTGCCTCTTCCAAGGCTATTTAAGGGCAGCATCACCCCAAAACCTCAATGCCCAAGAATAGGAACAAGGGGTGGTATGGCCACATATCCCCATGTATACATTGTAGGTGGATAGACGTTCCTGCCGGATCTGGGGATTCTACCAGGCCAGCTTGAACAAGCATTTGGCTAACATCCTGAGTCGACCGGGGCCATTACTGGGGTTCCATTCACTCACACAGGGATCATGAGTTTATCTGGGCCCCTCTTCTGGTCCTGGTGTTACCCAAAGGTGGGTAGGGAGTGAGGGTGTGTGTGTGTATAAAGAAAAGAAAAAGCGGAAGGGGGGAAGAGGGGTGGGTGTGTGTGTGTGTGTGTGTGTGTGTGTGTGTATGAAACGAACAACTTAGGAAGGAAGAAACCAAAGCCAAGAAAAACAAAGTGCAGGCAGCAACTGCAAATTTAAGAAACTAAAGAGAAGTGGAGCTTTGTGGGCGAAAGCATTTGGGAACCTGTACCCCTGATCCCTATACTAGATTTGAAAGGAGAGTGGGGGTTATTTGTTTTTGCAAATTAATATGCTTTGGGCACCTTTATTTTTAAGAGGGATTTTTATTTGGAAAGCATAAGAGTCCTGAAAAATCCTCTGGGGCCATGCATTTTCTGATTAAGGCCTCCACAACTGCCATAGTGAGACCGAGGGTGCCAGCTATCCTTGACAGCCATCCCAAGGCTGTGCTCTGGTTTAACAGGCCAACCGTTTTTCCTGAGGCTCTGACCTGGTCAGGGGAGAAGAGACTGACTTCTACCCATTCTTCCCCTCCTTGACTACCCCCTTGGGGACCGAACTTTTTTTTACCATGATGTTTATTACAGAGGCTATGGGTCGGGGATTTTGTAACTTTTTTTAGTGTTTTAAAGCAAGGGACGATATGGGGACTGCTTGGAAGGGCCCAAGGGGAAAGGAAATGTATGGGGATTTTTTTTTTATAAGTATAATAAGTAGGATAAAAAATAGGGTGCTTTTTTGACCCATCTCTTCCCCTGTCAAGCTACAATTTCTTCTAATCACAGCCACTATTCCCTTCTGCTCTCCCAACATGGCTTCCATTAAGGAGACAGCCTCAGCAAGGGTTTCCAGGGGCTGCTGCTGCACCCTTTCCTTCCACCACGGGGTAGGATCTGGATAAACTGCTCCAGCATCACTGTGTCTTCCACATGGATGCAGGTCAGCGTCTCTGGTTCCAGCCATCGCCAGCAGTAACCCTGGAGTCGCTGGGCTACTGCCCTAGACCTGGTCCCGGGTGGGTACCGTTCATGGCAGGATCGTTGCCGGTATGTCTCAGGACAGATGCCGGTCTAATCTAGAATGGCCACCTTCACTTTGCTGTATTCCAGTGCCTCGTGGAGGTCTGGATTTCAGTATGCAGTCTGCACTGGGTCAGTCAAATACAGGACTGAGAGCATAGCCCAGTGTTCTGGCAGCCATTGGGCGGTGGTGGCGACCCATTTGAATGTCACAAGGAATGCCTTGGAGTCATCACTGGGCCCATCTTGGTGGGATGCAAAGGAAGACCTGTCAAAATGTTCCCTGCTTCTGGCCCTGCCGGGGTAGGGAAAGGTGGAGTGGTCGGCTGCAGCAGCGCCATCTGCTGGACCAGGTGCTTTTGCTGCACCTGGTGATGGGTAGCGAGTTATTGCCCCATCTGCTGCTGCTGCTCATGCTATTTTGCCATTTGGAGCTGCTGCTACATGGCAATCTGTTGTGGAAACTGGGTCTGCTGTTGCTGTGCCACCTGTTGCTGATGGTTCTCCAACAGCCGTTTCAAAATCCTTTCTGCCTCCATATCCGTCAGGGAGGAGGGTTGTTTTGTTGGCTGCTCTCCATTATCCAGACCCTTTTAGCAGGTCCCGGTTGATGCCCACATTCTCCACCAGTTGTCACAGGGAAGGTAAACCCCATCATGAGGTGTCAGATTGTGGGGGTTTTCAAAAATGTGTTTTTGACAGCCAAAGAGGCCTGGATCTAGGTGGAAGCCCTGAAGCTCAGGGCTGTATGGCCCAATGGCCAAAGTCAGTAAGGCTCTCCTTCTGCTCGGGGAAGCACGGCTTAGTGATCCAAGTCTCCGTAGTGGCCCTGCAGCTCAGAGCAATACAGCCCAATGGACAGAGTCAGTGAGGCTGTCCTTCTGCAGTAAAGTCCACCCCTCCAGGTGTTAGCTGTCCCTGGTGGTGGGGCAGCCAGGGTAGGGAGACCCAGGCTCACCCTTCTCCACTGGGTATGGACCCAAAACCCTAGGGAACCAGTACTTCTATAATCAGCCTTGGTCACCCATTACAACAGTGCTGTTCTCTGGGCTACTTCCTACCCTTACTTCAAATGCTAGTAGTCTTACGGCCTCCGCTGTCTTTCCTCCGTCAGCTGGGGTCCACTGGAGTCTCAACGCAGTTGGCTTCTGTGTCCTGGAGCTCCAGCAATGTCCTGGCAGGAGCCTGCGACACACATCTGCTCTCATCACTGGCCAGCTTTTATACTCTGGTTCCAGTTGGAGCATGCCCTGCAGCGGTGAAGAAGCGTGGCTTCCTTTGCCAATAGAGTGTGATTAACTCCTGCTAAATCGGTGTGGGGTAGGCACACCCAATCACAGTACCATATGGGGAGAAAGTTGCTACACTATGCCTGACCACAAGGAGGTGTTCCTGTGGTGTGTGAACCCCTTCACACCCTCCCATGTTCACATGACTTTATATTGCAGTCCAAGTTTTGCTTTTTTGTGTAACAGTAGCTCTACCTCCAAATGAAATTGAACATGGTGTCTAGAGGCCTATTTTCACTCAACTTTTTTATTATCTTCTTGTCAGTGTTTGACGCTTTTATTGGGTGATTTAAATTGGGTTACAATTGTTACAGGTAGTAATTAAAATGTGGCCTTTTCATTTGATTGAATCATGGCAAGTTACTTGTCTGACTATTTATCTGAAATCAAGTCTTGGATGATATATAATGTGCTTCATCTTCACCTGGCCAAAATTGCAGTGCTCTTATTTCAAGAATGCATCAGCATAGAGAAATAATAGTCCTTGCTTGTGTTTTTTATGGCATATATCTTTTGAGAGCTGATTGTTTTAAGAATGGAGGGATCATTTTGAACTATGAGCTCTCTTCATCCAAGCATATTTTTGTCACTGAAATCTTGGCTTTTTCCCATTAAATAGTATGGTGTATAAGATAAGGTGTTATTTCTCTGTGCAACAAGAATATTACTTCATCTTTCGTTATGAGTAGATTGTATTATTGAAATGCCCTTTACAATGACCCTTCTAGAAAACAATAAAGAAAAAGGCAGAAGACTTCTTACAAAGTAGGTTTTACATTTTCTTCCTGTACTACATTACATATAATAGATGCCTGTTTGTCAGTGTGCTGGTTTCCTATATTAACCCTTAAAATGTAGAGACATTCTTTACATCTTACACACTGAATCTGATTTCAAAGATTTCTTGCTCCAATCAGAATACAAGTTTATAGCTGGAGTGTTGCAAAAGACTTTACTATCAGTAACTTCATCATAAACTCACTGCTTCAGTGGTCATTGAAAATTCATTTTATTGTACACAGAACCAATAATCCTCAAATTCTCACTTATAACAAAGCACAATATTTTATCACCAGTTAACTAATTTATATACCCGAACAAATGCATTATTTCTGCAAGAAACTGTAATCCAAGGAAAACAGGAAAAGACCAACCAATAGCCAAAATCCAGGATTCAATGGGATCTGGAATTAAATAGGACTACTCAGAGAGCATGACAATGGGACTTGATCCCCCTAGGATCTACTGGAATATAAATAATAATTGAACCTGAGCAAGGATTGCAAAATTGGATGCTAAATTTGCAAGTTAAGTTAACACCCTCTATAATCTTTATTTATGAATAAGGTAGCAAAAGGTGTCCATATCAACCTAAAACGTATAACTGTACATTACAAACACTGTATGTGATGCGGTGTACCAGGCCCTCTGACACCCTCCAGAAGGCCCTGCGGTCCTACCACACCATGCCCACAAGAAGGCAGTAGAGTGGGATTCTCCAAATGGCCTAGAGAGGCTGCAGAGGAGGCAATCAATTAGAGGTTAGAAGGTTAATATAAAAGGAATTGCATGGTCTGGACAGCTTGGTTGCTGGCTGGAGCTAGAGGGGGAAGGATGCTGTTCCTGGCTTGCTGAGGAAGCTGCAGCAACTGACAGAGCAGTCACAGGCTGAGAGACACCACAGGTACAGAGACTGGGAAGAAACTCTGTTTAAGCAGGGGAAGGACTGTGAAGCTCTCCAGGCACAGAGGCCTAAGAGAGAGAGCCCTGAAAAGAAGGACCAGAGACTTGTCAGAAGCTCACCAGGTGCCTGTGAGAAAGAATCCTGAGCGAACAGGGCAGGGATTGTTATGGACTCTCTGGGCAAGAAGACCTGGGAGAGACCCTGCTTAAACAGGAACAGGCCAGGGACCCAAGAAGCTGTTGGGACAGTGTGGGAAGCAACGCAGGGAATGCTGCAATAGACAGTAGTGAGGAAACAGCAGGTGGCTGCTAGTCATAGGGTCCCTTAGGTTGGGACCCGAAGTAATGGGCGGGCCCGGGTCCTCCCACCAGCCACAGGCACAGTGGCCACGGGCCGAGGAGGTGCTCACGAGTTGCTACTCCTTTACACTCCCAGAGGTAAGACTGATTTTATATTCTGATACTGTTATAATTAAATCTGGTGTACAGCTATGTGTTTAGAATGCAATGATGTTGAACTGTATTTTGTATGCTTCAAACATTTATCCACATATGTGGAAGGCAAAAAAGCAATATGATCTATTATAATTTACTTGGCTTGAAAGAAAAAGCCATTCTTTGAAATGGTTCAAAGAACCAGTTCAATGTATTTTAATTAGAATCCTATGAAAAAGCTATGTCACACAATACTTAAGAATACATAGTCACAAATAACATTTCACCCCTGCTTAGCTACTGATAAATGTAACAGTCCAGATACTCTAAAAATATTGTGATGCACAGTACTTCATTCTTCATTGCCTAATAGTAAAAGTCTTCAGAGAAACTGTGAATATTTCCACCTAATTTCAGGAACATACAGATTGCCAAATGCCATTGTTGGCATTCCTCTTTGAAAAGTAATAATTTAGGTACTGTGCAAGAATAAAGATCAGTGGTTACAGAACTGATGAAGATATACAGAGAGAAATGTTTGAATAAACAGCACTGTAGTTAAACATATATTTACATTTGATCCACTTTTGCAAGGTGTTACATTTTAGGGGTTTAGTAAATGAACATAAATTGCAACCCCAAGGCCAAAATCTATCCTAAGAACATAAGAATGACCATACTGGGTCAGACCAATGGTCCATCTAACCCAATATCCTGTCTTCTGACAGTGGCTAGTACCAGGTGCTTCAGAGGGAATGACAAGAATGAGGAAATATCAAGTGACCTATCCCCTGTCATCCAGTCCCAGCTACTGGCAGCTGTAGGTTTAGGGACACCCAAAGCATGGGGTTGAATTCCTGACCATCTTAACTAGTAGTCATTGATGAACCTATCCATGAACTCATATGCTCTAAAAACTTTAACAAGCTTTTAAAATACATATGCCATACAAAATACCTGCTGATAACCAATTCACAACAGCATCAAGCCATGTAAGAAAACCGCCATCTGACAATAAAATAATCACACACTTTCCTTCCAGATATCTCAATCCTCCCCACACATCCAAGGAAATTCATGGGCTTTACAGTGTGCTGTGAAGATCACAAATCCAGACTGCTTCAGAACAAGGGTGGACTGCTCAATTCTACACTACACTAAGTTTCCAAATAGTTTTAAGGTGTAGTCTCATGCACAGGAGCCGACTTCCGTTGGCGCCCGTGGGTGCGGTCGCCCGGCGTCAGGGGCGGGGCCCCGCAACATCGCCTGGTGGTGAGGTGAGCTGGGCGCGGGCCCCGGGGCTGGCGGGGAGCTGCCGGTGGGTGCTGAGCACCCACCAATTTTTCCACGTGGGTACTCCAGCCCCGGAGCACCCACGGAGTCAGCGCCAATCGTCTCATGTAGGGTACATTGCCCAAAGATTAATTTTGAAGCAACAAAGACAAGTATAATAGTATAAGTTGCTTCCAAACCAAAGAAAAGTCAAAATCTCATGGACATATATTAATGAAATCAGTCCAGACCATTCCTATTATCTGATTATCTAAAAGCAGCTTAAAATCTAATAAGATTGCCATGTTATAAAATCACATAATCACTGGCAAGTGCACACCCTTAAGTAAGAGACCTGAAATAAACTCCACCATCTCTTACTGACCTAGAGACAGCTAACGTTCATCCATGGACCATTCTGAATCAGACACCAGTAAGATTCGTGATGGCACCATCTGATTCAGATAAAACAGTGACAGAACTGAATGTCACACAGATCTGCATCCAGTCCAGAAAAAGGATTGTGGCAAAAGGTATAGAGGAACTCCCAAAATGGAACACTGATGTAGAAAGCACTTGCCAAGACAAAAGACTAGAGTGAATGACACCACGGGACTCATTGGGAGTCTCTCAAAACAGAACTGAAAAGCACCACTGAATAGCCACTGAAGGAAGTACCACAAGAAGACACCTAATCTATAGTTCTATTTTCTACAGTAGACATTGCTGGCCAGGTTTCTCCACCCTCACATAAGACCAAATACTAGAATGAGCTGAAATCAGAGTGACTATTTATAAAAAAAAAAAAAAAAAAAAAAAAAAAAAAAAAAAAAGAGAGAGTACTACCCAACATGAGTAAGGGTCACACAAACAGGCCTTTAACATTTACTTTCAGAAATATTCAACAACACAACAGAGAAGTTTGAGAAAGTTTTCACTAACACATCACAACAATTAAGTGAGGGTAGTATTCTACATTATGATCACAGTCTTAAAGTCACTAAAAGATGTATGAAAAATGACATACAAAATAATGTGTGCAGAATTAGAGTACTTTAGGGGAGGCAAGCTTAGTATTATAAGGGTAATAGGTGAGCTAAAGATAGCTAAAGCAGACAAAAGCTCTTAGTCTCTTTAAAGATAGGAATTTAAGAAGGAGAAATGAAATTGTCATTTTAAATAATGACAAGTACAATGAATCTTCTGTGGTGATATGTGAGGCAAGAAACCATTTAATAAGTAGTTATGAACTGCATTACAGTAACTCCTCGCTTAACATAGTTATGTTCCTGAAAAATGCGACTTTACACGAAACGATGTTAAGCGAATCCTATCTCCCCATAAGAATTAATCTAAATGGGGGGGCTAGGTTCCAGGGAAATTTTTTCACCACACAAAAGACTAGTAATAAACAATTTAATACTAGTACACAGTGATGATGATTGTGAAGCTTGGTTGAGGTGTTGAAGTCAGAGGGTGGGATATTTCCCAGGGAATGCCTTACTGCTAAATGATGAACTAGCAATTGGCTGAGCCCTCAAGGGTTAATTCACTTTTGTTAATGTAGCCTCACACTCTACAAGGCAGCAGGAATGGAGGAAGGGGAAACAACATGGCAGACAGAGAGCAGAGACACACACCGTGTGTGTGTGTGAGAGAGATGCGCATTGCCCCTTTAAGTATGCTGACCCCACTAGCAGATGAGCAATCTGAGAAGGCAGCTGCTACCAGGAAGCTCCCTCCGTCCTTAGTCCTGTTGTGTGTCCCCTCTGCTCTATGGAAGATGGGGTAAGCGGGGTGCAGGAACAGGGGGGAGGGGGACACCCTGACATTAGCTCCCCTCTTCCTCCCTACCCCACCGCCCCCCCGCACAGCAAGCAGGAGGCTCTGGGGAGCAGCTCCAAGGCAGAGGACAGGAGCAGCACATGGCAGTGGGGGGAGGGACAGCTGAACTGCCGGCAACTGACAGCCTGCTGGGCGGCTGCCGCACAGGGAACTTAGGGGAGCAGGGAGCTGATAGGGGGGCTGCCGGTCCACCCTGGTTCCAAGCCCTCACCAGCTAGCTCCAACCGGCTGCTCTTCCTGCAAGCAGTGGACAAAGGCAGCTACCAAACGATGTTATAAGGGAGCATTGCACAACTTCAAACGAGCATATTCCCTAATTGATCAGCAATGTAAAAATGAAACAGCGTTAACTGGGAAGACTTTAAGTGAGGAGTTACTGTACTTTTCTCCATTTCAGTTTGACATAACAGTAGCTGTCATGGACACCCATATGATACCATCCAGAGGAAGATATGAGAGTGCATTATAAATGAAAAATATTCTAATTTATGCTACATTCTGTTCTACAGAGGGAAAAAAATTGAGTTAGAACCCGGGTGGATAAAAATCAATGCTTTTTAAAAAAAATTAAAAAAAACTTTTTATTTAAATTGGATTTTTTTGATAAAATGCTTTTTGAGGAAAAAACCTATCTAAAGATAGTTTCAATTAAGATACATTATCGCTCAAAGATATCTCATCATGGAATAGAGATTATACATTCTAATTCTATAATATGAGACTATATTCATGTAATGTTTAAGAAAAGTTTTGTAAATAGTTCATGGATTAGGGACCGAATCTTATGGGGTTCCACAGGCTTCTGTATAGATTATTTAGGTTAATCTTTCTACCTACCCAATGGGACTGTGCTCAGTCTAGATTCTAGAAGATACCATCAGAGATGCTTAGTTTTGCAGTTCTCAAACTGTGGATTTGTGTCTCGAGAGAGAACATGCTTGTTAACAGCAAAAATGTTTTAAATAGATAAATAATATATAGAGGTGAAAAATAACAGACCTCAACTCTATTGTCCCTCTGCAAATTTGTGTACACAGAGTCAATCCCTTAGCTCTCTCTAAAAATGCAACGTTTCAAAAAGTTCAATGAATAGAAGATTGTTGGGGGTGGAATAGATCTGGACAAGGAGAAGAAGTCTGGAGATAAATGTGAGACGCGAGGGACATATGCTTGTTTTGTTAAAGTATTATATGTTTGCTGTTGAAGTAAAAAATCCAGAATACTTAACTTTATTGTTTTAGTTAAATAAAACAATTTAAATGTCTGTCTGGTAATGTTCTTCTCCTAATACAGCATGGCAGGAAAATCCTCCAAATATTAATGATTAACCTGTTGAATTGAAGATAGTTCACATCCCAGTGACTTCATAAATATCTGCTTGAATTACCTTTGGTAAATGAAATAACCAAACAATCATTCATTTTCAGATATAGCTGTAAAACTAATTTGAAAAGTTTTCAAAATAAATCACTGTTTAAAAATGTATAGTGTGTACCTTCTAAAAATGAAACCTACATCTATGTCTGAATTGTGAAGAATATGTATTAAGGTTATAACAACCAACAAGAATGCACTTTTATGTAGAAAACCATGTTTAAATTGAGTCTTCCTGACTAGTGATTTAAATCATGATTTAAATCGTGATTTAAAATCAATTTGATTTAAATCAAATCCACCCGGATTAAAACAGGTGGCAACATCTGGAAATCAGAAGAGGGGTCGTTACAGTAAGATGCAGAAGATCCTCTTTGTTAACATCATTTAATCAGGGAACACATACTTTTGATTGCCAAGGTTCTGGAAAAGCTCAATTTTCCATTTACTTGCACGTATCATATCAGTAACAAGTTTCTAAGTAGACATTTAAATCGGTAAGATACAGTTATAAATTCTGTACATAATCTGACTCAGAGTCTGATGGTATTTAAAGAAAATACATCCAGCGCTCAGAAAACCATATTTTAATTTGAAGATTGTTAGAGGGCAGGTCACATGCAAAATATAAAATAGAGCGATTCTATGTAAGAAACATACTGAAACAAGACTTCAAAAATATTATTTATAATGCTGTACACTTATTTCTCTGAGAAACAGCTTTGGATTTGAAAACATAGGCCACAATCCTGCCACTCAAATAAGTAATAGCACAATCTATTTTCATACCAAAATTTATTATTTGAATTATCTGATTCGCAGTGGCACCTAGGAGCTGCAGTCATGCTTCCATTGCACTAGGTACTGTACAAATCATAATACAAAATCATAGCTGCCCTAAAATCTTGCAATCAAAATATAAGACAAAAGACAGCAAGTGGATACAAACAGATGGAGGAGCACAAGGAAGCAATGAGATAATACTGGTCAGCATGACAGGCAGTGGTCTCAGCACACTAGCTGCCTACCCATTTTCATTTGTAGGTTCCATGGCAAAGGAGAGTTTTAAGGATGGTGTCGTCATGCCTGGTCTGGATTACAGCTGAGAGGGCCTATCTCAGGTCAGCCTGAAAAAACTGGGAAGACACCCCCATACTTGGTGGTATAGTCTATAATTAGATTTAACCAGACAAATGTGTGCTCCTGGGTCGCTATACTACCTTAAAAATGGAGCCACAGACAGTCCCCTTAGACACTCCAGTCCATATTGCCACCCAGACAAACTGGACTTCTGTGATGACAGGCTATTAAAACCAAAAATCACCACACATTAGGTTCCTCCAGCGCTAGGGGGCCAGTCACTTACCCAGGTCAATGGATACAATGGATGCTTAGGACCTTACTCCTAAGACAACACTGCAGTGAATCCTTTAGCAAACTAACTAAAGATGTATTAACTAAGAAATGAGAGTTACTAAAATGTTAAAGCAAATAAAATGGATTACAGTTGGATCAAAGTATGTATTCCAAAATGATAGCAGGGATGTTAAAACTGCTAGTTTTATATACGTCTCTCTTGGTTGCACAAATAGTTTCCCCTGTCAGAATTCACCAGTCCAGAGATGGGGTACGAAAGAGGTGACCAGTGGCCTTTGTTCTCTCTCTTTATATCTTGACCCTTTTTGGTGGAAAAATCCTGTGTCATGGGGTCAAGCAGTTCCATGGTATACACACTTTGCCATCAATTTTTTATACAAATTGCACATTTTTGCTTGCACATTCCATGTACGTGCCATTCGAGGGGTCTTTGGAGATGAGGCTCTTGTTTACAGTTCCTTTTTTATTCCTGAAGAGCTAACCTGTGGCCATTTCTGACTCACAACATGTTTGAGTAACAAACATATAGCAAAATCTCATAATTCCACACACAGTGTCAATATACACATTATAACCAGATAATAACAGTCAGGAGATTACAACTTTTCCAATGAGACCTCACAAGACATACTTCGTACAAGATTTATCACCATTTTGTAGATGTGGCGACTGTGTTAGTGTAGATTGTCACTTTTCCCCTTAGACAGCATCAGAGAGAGATCTGAAGGACAAGAAAGTGACTTTGTGGATGTTTAGTGGGCTTTTTACTTGCAGCAGCTGTGCCAACAGGGCTATGTTACAAACACAATGGAGAAATTATTTTTTCCCTCACTTGCCTTGCTTTTAAAACTCATGACAAATTTTGCTCAAAATCCAACCTCCACACCCTGCTCTTTCCACCCAAAGTCATCATTGTCAGACAAGAAGCCTGGGAAATTTCAGCCAAAAGGTGAAGATTCAGGAAGTTATAAAGGATTTAAAATGGGGTTAGAATGCAAGTGATTTTGTAAACTTATCTGATAACAGCTCTGCCTCTATCCCAAATCACATAGCTTTGGACATATGAAATAAACATGGAAGTGATCAAATAAAGAAAGAAACAGTCCTCATCAGCTGGACTGTTAAGGCAGCCTGCATCAAGAATTGCCTCAGCCAATGCTTACTCATGACAAAGGTAAAGTCTGAATATGCCTTCCCAGAGGCATTGAAAGAAACAGGTAATTTGGTCCATCACAGATATTTTGCAATTTTTTTTTAATTGACTCTCATGGGCAGCTATTAGTCATGGCTTCAAGTACTTCCAAATATTATGGAACCACATAAGTTAGATGGAGGGTTAACCCAATGAAATGGCCCAGAGCCAGCACAAAATCCATGACCGAACCGATAAATATACAGAGAACTGCTGATCTAAAACAGCATGGACTAAAGAAAGACGTTTTTAAAAAGTGTTTATTCATTTGAATAATAACTACAAACTACACCATGCTACAGTAATGAAATGGCAAATGGAAAACAAGAAGCAACGGTTCTCAGACCTGCTGCCTACAGGTACACACGAAGAAAGAGGCTGCTTGAAGCCACAGCCCTTCATATAAATCTGTCTAGGAATGATGGGATCTATAAGAAAACATGCTTGAAACAGAAAATGTCCTTGTCTTCCAATTGATTCTGAGGCACACACTCTCAACTATGAAGAGGGAATTGCATTTGAAGAGAGAATTATTGATGAGAAAGTCTGATTTTCTGTACATATACATTTTTGAGGTGGCATATATTATCCTTCCATCTAGGGGGATTGTAATCTGCTAAACTACATACCACATCTAGGCCAGCCTATAATAATTAAAAATAATCAAGTGATGTTGAAAGCTTTAGTTTTTACAATGAAGTTGTACAAGTTAAAGGGTGTATCCTTGATAAATCTTTGGATTCACTTAATAAAATGAACAGAGCAAAATTGTTTCCGTTACAAAAATATTCATTTTAAATCCCATGTCTTTGTGGTATCATATACTCTTCTTAAGCAATCTGATAATGAGTGGTTTTTTGATGTATCATACTGTTAGCACTTGACTGGTGCCAGACTAGATGACATCTAAATTGTGCCAAATAAACTTGCAAAACAATCCCAGCATCATACAGCTCTAGTTATTGATTTTCCTTACATTATGTTGTACTATGTTAATTTACATGTACATTCAATTTACTAAAACTTATTTTGTGTAAAAGTAAACAAAAGTCAGTTTTCAGAAATATATCAAGTATTTGTATTTACAGCCTAGTAGGGTGTTATGAAAGGGTAGCTGTAGAAAAAGCTGTACAGATTCAAGAGGAGTTTGGTTGAATGAGGAAAGAAGGGTGGGAAAATGTATTTCATTATAATTATCTATAATGCAATGCTTGGAATTTAAAGCACCTATGTAGTAACCATCCCTTTTATCAGACCTAGACAAGTTTACAGTGAAGGGATGCCACTGATAATAATTTATGATGTAGTATTAAAAATCCTATATTTCATTCTACAGCCTTTCCTTTGAGTCAAAGTGAATACATGAGCACAAAAATCAAGCAGTTCCATCAAAATTGTAAAGACGACAAACACCTATCATAGGTGGAAAGTGAATTGGGTGCCAATATTTACCATTGATCAGGACAGGCAAGTGAATGAAACAGAGAGATGAATTTAAAACAGGCTGTAACTTTATTAACTGAACTTGTACTACCTGCCCCTGCATTTAATAGAGTCCAGCGGGGGGTTAAATGACACGATACCATGTAATCAATAATTCAGGGTTGGTCCTCTTCAGCCTTGCCCCTAACACTCAGTTCTTCTCTGAATCTGCTCACCATTCCCCAACAAGGTGGTATGCAAGTACCTCAGTCTGCAAAGACTTAAGATTTCCCCATTACTTCACAGGCAAAAAAGGTCCACTAGCCATATCCTTGGCCTCTTATACACACTTCTCTCTGGGAGCTGGCCCTTTCAGTCTTTATCTGCACTGACCACCAGCTTCAAGCTGAGATAAACCAAACAATTTTAACCTTAAAAATCACTATTCACACTCCTTTTAACCTGAAACTGTGCCTCCACGATGCTGCAAGGAAGGTGAACAGCTTCCCTCCCCCGAAACCCTGCCAATTTGGCCCCAAGGGGAAAAAATCCCACCTGATCCCACAGATGGTCAGACCCACAACATCTGGGAAGTGCAGCTTAACAATATCTCAACCATCAGCAGTAAATATTTTTTGGCCTCATAAACGTACAGTTGACATAAAGACAGAGCCCTGCAAATCCACAGATATCCATGTTTGCGGATTGTGGATCGGATGTGGATACTAATTTTGTATCCGTGCAGGGCTCTAAAGATAGAATGCTGTCTCTTTAAAAGCGTGGTGCGTCTCAGGCTAAGCTGGACTTGTGAAAACATGCACTATGCATCAACCTGGATTCCAGCCACAAAAACAGAGAATCCCTTCAATCATGTAGAGGATTTAAATCTCACATTAAAACTACTAAGCCTTTATATGCCTTTTCAAGAATGTGCATGCAACAACTGATACACACACGCACACACAGTCGGGTCATACTCATGCATCCAGTGTATTATGCACACAAAAGTGAGAACAAATTTGGACACAACATTTAATAAATTTAGGATTAACTTATCCATACCTCTCATGTGTCCAAGGATAATGTTGCTTACTCATGTTAGTAAACATAATCAGGATGTACAGATTAAAAATTGTGATAAAGTACCAAGTAGTGCTATTATGAATTAACAAAGAGGCCACATAAATATCACAGAGAAGCTACTGTACATATTTGTTATGACTCCAAGTTAAATGATATGTAACAAAAGCCTTGAGGATGTGACATTAAAAATGTACACTACTATTCTCTGAAAAAAACAGTAAAATATGCACAGGTATATCGAATATCACTAAACTTCTAGTTTAATATTCGATAAGTCCTGTATCAGACTTCTGAAAATGACTACTGTGACAAAGCTCTGTCCTTGTCTCTGTGGGTCCCGCGTTTCCTGGCGGATTTCGCTAGCCTCAGAGACTCACTGTGACCCTCCACATAGCCCTTCTCTCTCTACAGGCAAGGGTAACAGCCTACTGAGCCATTTTCATCATAAGCCAGCAAGAGAGGTGAGGAGAAGCTACCCTCCCTTGCACAGTCTCTATTGTCTTCCAGTTTCAGTGATTAATCAGGGGGCAAAAGGGTGAGTCTGGGCCCACCCGCTACTCCGGGCTCCAGCCTATGGACCCTAATAGTATCAGCTATGGTAGCTGACTTCTTAGAAACAGGACGCACACAATTCCCTGAGCCACTTCCCCACAGCAGCCCCCCACTTCCTCAAGATTCACATCACCCTTACCTCAGGGCCTCCATTCTTGTGCCTGATATGGTTTGTACTGCTCAGTCTCTCCAACAGCATGGCTTCCTCCTACAGCTCCTGACACGCGCACCCACCTGACTAACTGGGAAGCTTTTAACTAGTTTCAGCCAGCCCCTGATTGGCTTCAGGTGTCCCAATCAACCTAGCTGTCCTCCCTGCCTTCTGGAAAGATCTTAATTGGCCCCAGGTGTCTTAATTGTCCTGGAGTAGCTGCCATTTGCTTGTCCTGGTAACAGGGGTTTGTTTAGCCTGTGGCTTGTATATCTGTCTCCCATTACTTTACCATAGACATCTGTCCTTGCCCCGTCACACTACCAGTAATGAACTGAAATTTGCTTTGACCTCTAATTACATTGGTCAATAGTTCACAAACTAAACCAGTAATCTAGTAGCCTGTGTCCAAATCCTTCTTGACATCTCAGAAACTAAAACGTATTATTTGTGTTAAGCATTTTATGAAATCATAGTGAGATAGTCATGGCCTCAAAGATCCTATAGTCTAAATAAAGAATATGGACAAAGGGTGAGAGGTGGGAGAGAGGCACAGAGAGATGAAGTGACTTGCCAAAAGTAACACAACAGATCAATGACAGAGTTGGGAATAGAATCTAGGTCTTTTGACTCACATTCCAATTTCCCAGATACTCAAGAAGGGACAGCCCCTGCTCTGAGGAGCTCACAATCTGAAGACAGTTGAGATGACAAAATTTATGGGAAATGGAATAACATCAGTACTTTTTTATATAAGTCAACTAGCTTTACTGTAGGCAGCACAGCAGAAATGAGTCTTTAAGAAGGACGATATGTATGAAACTAGATATGAAGAAATTGTTTAGGACCAGTGTCTTTTCTCTGCCATCTTTCACCTTTCTATCACTCTGTAGGAAGACATTGTACATTAAATACTCCAAGGCACTAATGAAAAATTCTAAACCCTTTTAAACCAATGTTTTACTGATATTATTTATCACTTTATTGGATCTAAGTCTGCATAACAAAGCAGCAGACTGAATCACGTCATTTTATGTCATCAAACTCCTGCTATAATCCTGGTACCCTGTGGGTCAGTAATCAAATTCAAGCCATCACTTTCTGCTACTCTAATTAGGATATGAAGCATTAAAGAAAATAAAGAGGATTTATTCTTTTAGGCCTAAACAACAGGCAAGGTGAACTAGCAATGGGCAAACTTGAAAATGGTTAGAAGTTCCATTAAGTAGGAAAAAAGGTGGATGTTTTCTGAAGTTTTTGCCAGCCTTGTAAGTTTCCACTCCAATGACTTTTTGGCAGTGGCAAATATTCAAAAAAAAAATGGAGAATAACCGGGCCATCTTTTCATCACCTGTTGACACCTTCTCAAAGGTGAAGTCAGGGGGTTTTGCTCCCCCTTCTCAGAAAATCACTGTGCATGTTGGGGAGTAGTTTGGAAAGTTGTTTTCCCTCTTCTATGAGCAATTTTTTTCTGACAACAGTAGTAGTGATACATAGCAGCAATGGCGGCAGCGCTCAGCTCATAGGAAATTGACAGAGGAGCCCACCCCATAATGGGATACAATGAAAAGGTAAGCGTATGAGCAAAAAGGGGTTCTGTAAAGCCCTACTAAAGGGCTAGAGGAATGTCGGGAAGCTGTAAATAAACCAAACCAAACAAATTAGAACCTCTACAATCTCCTCCACTTTCTCCCTCGTTTTCAACCTTCATGGTGGTGACAGAGGGTTTCTTGCCCAAATTCTTTACAATTTAAATGGATTTTTCTGAGTTGAGCTTGAAGAATAAGTGAAAATTCAGACTAGTTTACATTTTAATCTTATTACTTAGCACATCCCTACAGAAAAGCATAATTTTTATTTATTTGTGATCAACAGGAACTGCTTGGTGTTGAGTGCCTTTGAAAATCCAACCATTTTGCTTAGGTGCACAAACAGAAGCTAAGATGTTTTCAAGACACGGCTACTTAGTTAGGTGTCCAAATGGGAGCTGTTGGGTGCAGAGTGCTTTTGAAAATCTAACTGTTAAATTCCACAGTAGGCAATGTTCGCTTTTCCTGAATTGTGATCCTAATCCATTTTCCCACTGTACTTTAGATTTGCAGGACTATGTGGCAATCAAGTCAATTTAGATACTAATGCAAAAAAATCACTCACCACTTGTCCATTCTGAGGATTCTTATGAGCATATGGAGGTCCCCGGATATGATTCCACATTTGACCAGAAGTCATAGCAAACACAACACACTGAAAAACAGGAGGAATTATGAAACTTAGAAGACAAAAGTGTAAAGCCAGATAATTCTATATTAAATTCACTAGGCCTAATTTTCTTTTGGGCATTGAAACTGAATATGTTTGTTTCACTGGGCATGTTAATTTTAAATTGATGACTCCTTACACATCCAAACAAAACAGTTGCAGCTATTAGAAGCTTAGGGTAGGATTTTCAGAAGTATTCAATGATGGCATAATTCTGCTTACAGCGAAGTCAATGGTAGAAACTCCCATTGACTTCAATGGGATCAGATTCAGACCAAAATTGAGAGCTTTAGAAAACTGCACATATAATAGTCTTATTCTCCCACATACAAATGGTTGTACACAAAGAATGTGCATGTCACTAGGAAAGCATCAGGTTCCTTGACCATGAGATGCTGTTCCAAGAAGAAGGACGGCTGAGCAGAGATGGGGGCCACCTAGCCAGGAATGGGCAGAATATCTCTAATACAGACTGGCTAACCCAGTGAGGAAGGCTTTAAAGTAAGTTTGATGGGAGCAGGAGACAAAAGCCCAAGGAAATTCCAGAACATGGAGATCTGAGTGAAGGGTCAGAGTCTGGGGAAGGAACATGGGCAATTATAGTAGGGGAAAAGGAAAGACAAAATGGAGGGGAATATTGTGGGGAAATCTAATGAACATCTTTGATGCTGTATACTAATGCAGGAAGTATGAGGAATAAACAGCAAGAACTAGAAATACTAGAAAATAATCAGAATTACAACATAATTGGCATCATAGAGACTTGGTGGGATAATTCACATGGGTAAAATATTGGTACAGAAGGGTATAACTTGTTCAGGAAGGACAGGCAGAGAATAGACAGAGGAGGTGCTGCCTTATATATCAAGGATGTACACACCTGCACTGAGATCAAGATAGAAGTGGGAGGCAGACCCGTTGAAAGTCTCTGGGTAAGGACAAAAGATGTAAAAAACAAGAGAGTGATGTTATCATAGGGATCTACGATAGACCACCTAACCAGGACGAAGAGGTGGATGAGGTTTTTTTTTAAACAACTAACAACATCGTCCAAAGCAGAGGACTTGGTGGTGATGGGGCAGTTCATCTACCCAGACATGTGTTGGGAAAATAACATAGCAGGGCACAGATTATCCAACAAGTTCTTGGAATGTATTCCAGATGACTTTTCATTACAGAAAGTGGAGAAAGCGACTAGGTCAGAGCCTGTTCTAGATTTGATTCTAACAAATAGGGAGATGACACTGGCTCAACTAGGAGATTTCCAATAACCTGACACTCAAAAGATAATCATACAAAAAGTGGAAACTAGGTCAAATTATGAAGGTTAAGTATTAAAAAAACGCATGCATGTAGGAACAAAATTAGAAAGGCCAAGGAACAAAACAAGATTAAACTAACTAGAGGCATAAAAAGGGTAACAACAAAACATTTTACAAATACATTGGAAGCAAAAGGAAGACAGAGGAAGCCCATTACTCAATGAGGAGGGAAAGACAATAACAGAAAATGCAGCAATGGCCAAGTGTTAAATGCTCTTTTTGTGTCAGCTTTTCACCAAAAAGGTTACCAGTGATCTGACTACTAACATAGTGAACATCATTTCAAATGAGGTAGGCTCTGAGGCTAAAATATGGAAAGAACAAGTTAAGAATTACTTAGACAAGCTGGATGTGTTAAAGTTAGCAGGCCCTAATGAAATACACCCTAGAATACTTAAGCAACTGGCTGAAGAGATCTTTGAGTCATTAGTGATTATCTTTGAAAACTTGTGACGGATGAGAGATCCCAGAGGGCTGGAAAAGGGCAAATATAGTATCTAGCTATACAAGGGGAATAAGGATAACTCAGGGAATTACAGACAAGTCAGATTAACTTTGGTACCTGGAAAGATGGAGCAACTACTCAAACAATCAATTTGTAAGCACCTAGAAGATAATAAGGGGATAGGTAACAGTCAACATGGATTTGTCAAGAACAAATCATGTCAAACCAACCTAATATCCTTATTTGACACCTAATAAGCCTTGTGGGTGGGAGGAAGCAGTACATGTGCTATATCTTGACTTTAGTAAGGCCTTTGATACTGTCTCACATGACCATCTCATAAACAAATTACAGAAATATAAAGTGAGCGCACAACTGGTTCGAAACCCACACTCTGAGAATAGTTATCAATGGTTCATAGTCAACCTGAAGCAGCATACTGAGTGGAGTCCCACAGGGATCTGTCCTGGCTCTGGTTCTATTCAATATCTTCATAAAAGATTTGGATAATAGCAGAGAGAGTACACTCAAAGTTTGTGGACAATACCAAGCTGGGAAGGGTTGCAAGCACTTTGGAGGACAGGATTAGACTTCAAAATGGTCTTGACAAACTGGAGAAATGGTCTGAAATAAATAGGATGAAATTCAATAAAGGACAAATGCAAAGTACTCCACTTAGGAAGGAATAATCAATCACACAAATACAAAATGGGAAATAAATACCTAGGAGGGAGTACTACAGAAAAGGATCTGGGAGTTATTGTGGATCACAAACTAAATAAGAGTAAACAATGTAATACTGCTGCAAAAAAGTGAACATCATTCTCAGGTGTAGTAGCAAGACCAAGACACAAGTAGTAATTCTTGCACTCTACTCAGAACTAACAAGGCCTCAACTAGAGTATTGTGTCATTCTGGAAACCACACTTTGTGAAAGATGTGGAGAAATAAAAGGAAGTCCAGAGGAGAGCAACAAACATGACTGAAGGTCTAGAAAATGTGACCTATGAGAACAGATTGAAAAAATTGTGTTTGTTTAGTCTGGAGAAGAGAAGACTGAGGATAGACATGATAATAGTCCTCAAGTATGTAAAATGTTTTTATAAAGAACAGAATGATAAATTGTTCTCTTTATCCACTGAGAACAGGACAGAAGTAATGGGCTTAAATTTCATCAAGAAAAATTTAGGTTAGATACTAGGAAAAAATTCCTAACTGACAGGGTAGTTAAGCACTGTAACAAATTATCTAAGGAGGTTGTAGAATCTCCATCATTGGAGATTTTTAAGAACAGGTTAGACAAAACCCTAGGGGACTAGTCTAGATGACTTATCAAGATCCCTTCCAATGCTACATTTCTATGATTCCATGTCAATAGAAGGGACTCATTGAAAATTTCTTACTATGCTTAGGCCCAGTCTACACTAAAAATTATGTCGGTATAACTACATTGCTCAGGGGTGTGGAAAATTCACACTCCTGAGCAAAGTAGTTTTACTGTATGACGGGTTGTCACTCCTGGGGTAGAGTTTGGGACCTGCACCCCTTTAACCTCCCAGCTGGGCTGGCCTTTCCTACACTGCTCTTTTGGTGACTCACAGCCTCTTCAGGACCTGAAGTCAACCAACATGACAGCAGCTGGCACCACACCCCCAAACTGAAAGACCTGAGTGCCTTACTCAAAGACAGGCAGGAGACAACAGTCAATTTTCCAGCTTCTCCACCCTGCACCCTTGCTGGAGTAAAACCCAAAAGTATACCGTCTTACACTGCACAGGTATCTGTACAATGTAAGCTCATTAATATATGGTTCGCCTTCCCCTCACTGTGGGAAGGGTATGCAATAGCCTTTGCTCACAAAGCTGAGATTCTCCCCAAACACTTCACTTAAAGGCACACTGGGTTGGATAAAACACAAAAACAAGTTTATTAACTACAAAAAAGATAGATTTTAAGTGATAGCAAACATATCAAAGCAGATTGCCTAGTAAATAAACAAAAGAGCAATCTAAGCCTAAAATATTACAAAGATTGGATATGAATTAGCAGTTTTTCATCCTGACTGATGATACTATCAGGCTTTCACATTCTAAAGGCACAAGCTGCATTTGCTTTGCAGCTTGGGCTCCCCACTCCCGTTCCAAGTCCTTTTCTTTTGGAACTTCTCTCAGGTGTTGAGTTGTGGGGGAGTGAAGAACAACCGATGATGTTCCTATATAAACTGTTCCATATGGCGGGAGCCCTCTGTTTCAAACTTGTTTCCCAGACCAGTTTGTGGAAAAATACAGGAACTCAAAATGGAGTCTAGAGTCATGTGGTCTGGTGACATGCCCTTGCAGAGTTATAGCAGCCATTACTTACAGGCTGTCTGGAGCATTCTCAGGAAGGCTCGCCAGATGGGGATAAGCTTCTTCTAAGGCCTATTGTTTTTTCCTAATGGTCCATTGCCCTGAATAGTCCTTCACAACCAGCTATCTAGGTTGGAAGCATTTTGCCTCGTGGGTGTCACATTTGAAATACAGATACAACAGATACATAGTCAATATTTATAACTTCAGATACAAAAGTGATACATGCATACACGGAGAATAATCATATTCAGCAAATCATAACTTTCAAATGACACCTTACATGACCCATCTTGTACAAAATGCATCATAATTATGCCATAATCATATCATCATAATATTATTATGATGCATATGGGGTGTATTACCACATACTGACCTTACCTCTAGTGTTGATAGTGCTATGTCAAGGGAGGGCTTCTCCTGTCAACATAACTGCCGCCTCTCGGGCAGATGGAGAACCTACACTGACAGGAGAAGCTCTCCGATCGGCAAAGGTAGCGTCTTCACTAAGTGCTACAGTAGCACAGCTGCAAAGCAATAGTGCTGTAAGTGTACATCAGTCCTTAGAAAAATATACAATTTTTCTTCAAGTCACCTCAGTCTTTTACCTAGTACAACAGATTTTTAGGCAAGTGCTTAGCATACATGTTTGGTTCCAGGTTTATGCAATGCCATGAAAAGAGTTGCCACCACAAAAGTTCCTGAAAGAAAGCTCCATCCCTATTTTCAGAAATAATTAGATAAGTCTCCTATGGAATTCTGATTAACTTATCTGTGACAAAGAACTATGGTGGTGTCTGTAGAAAAATGAAATTCCCTATAGGAATGGACTTGTGAAGTTATGCATGGGAATCTAAGAAAAATGTAATAATGTGCATTACTTCTTGCAGAAGGCAATGCTTCAGAATCTACAGAATAAAAATCATTGCCATATCACTCATCTCTGTCGCTATATAAAAAGATAATCCAAGGTGTAATTCTGGACTACCAAGAAAGCAGAGCAATAGAAAGGGAAAAATTCTAGTCTAAACATGTCTCCTATGTTCTCAGTATGGACATTCCACACAAGACCTAAATATGTATAGCTTGGCTGAATGACAATGATTAAATAAGAGGACACAATAACATTCTACAAGAATTAAAGCAGCAAGCTCAACAAGGAATTAGACCCTTCCCCCCCTCCCCCCCGACTTCAGTGGTGCTACTCACAGTACTTAAAGTTAAAAACATGCAGGATCAGGGCCTTAAAATAAAAGACTGGTTCAGGGGAGTCATAATGGAACATAATTAAAAATGTTTAGCCAAAATAAGTAAGCCACATTTTTGCTAATAATCTTAGGTATGTGAAGGGCTTTTTCATATATTTTATCAAATTGTTGATATACATTGATATCAAATCAAAGTTTATTGCCATTAGTGTAGAAAGAGATAAAGTTCTAACAGGACTTAATCCAGTTGCCGATGCTCAGCACCAATCTGTATCAAATGTTGAAGTCAGGGGGGTACTATACTTCTATTTCTGGAGAAAGAGAATCAAAAGTTATTTTCATGTCTTGCTAATGGAGCCTGCCAAGAGATTTCTATTGTGATTCCACTGATGAGTAATGCATGAGCTGGCAGATGTTTTTAAGCCATGAAGATAACAAGGAAGTTGAGATTGAAGATAAGAGCATAAAAGAGAGGCAAGAAAGACATAGGATGACAAAATTATTCAATTTATATAGAGTAAAATATTTTTATATTTTAATTTTTTTCTGAACAAATCTCTCAACTGAAAGCTACACCACAAATCTCTAGCACTTATTAACTCTGTTATATAAATACAAAAATATACCTCCTCACAATGTAGTAATTTCCAACAGAAAGAAGTCCATAAGGTAATTTGTTCTTCAATGTAGACCAACTTATTCACAGTAACTGAACTAAAATGTATTAAATAAGGAAATATTAATAAAATGCTGGTTCATTCAAATGGCCTCTCTCAATAATGAAATCTACATTTCAATGCATTATGGTCTGGATCATCCATTCCCATGGTCGACCTCCTATCCTGCCCACTTTTCCCCTGGTATGCCCAGTCACTGACCCCTCCCTCAGTGTGTATCCAGGCCTTTAGAATGCCCTCTATGGGGTCCAAATGAGGAAGAAAGTGGTGCATGCAGGAGGGAGAAGAGCCACTCAAGGGGGATCCACTACCTGAAGAGATTAAAATTTATTCTTTCTTAATAAAAACTAAATTGACACAGTACTGGGTTTAATTTAAGAGCTGAATGATGCAAAATGTTTCTTTGTTACCCAGCAAGGACTGAATCTGACAAATAACACTGCTCTACAGCCAAAATGTTTCTGAAATAAATGTAGTCAAACTTTACTAATTCTGGGTCACTGAGAACGAAAATGATGCTTAAAATTGTTGATTGGCTCTAGTTTTCAAGACATGCTATTGGGTCAGTATATACGACCCTTGACTTGGGAATGGTGGAGGATAAGTGAGTTATAAAGGGAAGGGATCTCAATTTAAACCAGAAATGACTACAATACATCTTTGACTGGATCTATGAATAAATCTATGACTCGGTTTGGACAGTACTTGCTTTTTAGGCAAAACAATGAATGATGCAATCTGAAGCTGGTATTGCGTCATACATGATATGAATTGCATCATGTTATTCCTAGAAGTCACGGATGATACAATCATAACAAAGCTTACATCACTCTGCTGAACAAATTGTCCTATATCAGCTCTAGAAATCATACAGTGTCGTGCTCTCTTATTTGTCAGTGTTTGATTTTGCAAAGGGACACATTTCTGTTTAGCCAAAGTGAGCAGAGATGCCTCATACTTGTGTGAACAGTGCAGATAACTTCTGCTATGTTTGTGGTGAAGTGACTTTTGCATCACAAAAGCGCAGTATAACCACTATGGTTAAGAAAGCCTATCACCTTTATTTTGGCTGCAAAACTGGAGATCAGGACAAGAGGTGGGCCCCACACATATGCCGCAACACTTGTGCAACAAATCTTGGCCAGTGGTTGAACAGGAAAAGGAAATCTATGCCTTTTGCAGTGCCAATGATTTGGAGAGAGCCAACAGGTCATACCAGCAATTGTTACTTCTGCATGGTGCCTCCAGTTGGGAAAGGTGTGTCAAAGAAGAAAAAGTGGACTGTGCATTATCCAAACATTCCATCATCTATACGCCCAGTACCCCACGGAGAAGGACTGCCGGTTCCTGATGCACCAGAATCATTCTCACTTGAGTCAGACGAGGAAGAGGAAGAGGATGAAACTTCTGGTCCTGAACCATCAATGTCACAGGACCCACATTTTCTCCCATCCTCCTCCTCTGAACCACACCTCATAACACAAGGTGAACTGAATGACCTTGTCAGGGATTTGGAACTACCCAAGAGTAAGGCAGAGCTTTTAGGCTCCAGACTACAGCAGTGGAATCTCCTGGCAGGTGATGGTAGGGTTTCCATGTTCCGTGACCGTCAAAAGGATCTTGTCCCATTCTTCTTCATGGAAGGTGATCTTGTAGCCTGCAACATCGATGGTGTGATGGCAGCCCTCAACATCGTTCACGATCCAGATGAGTGGCAGCTTTGTGGCAATTTGAAGGTTGTTGCTCTCTTGCTTGGTCTGCAGACTGGATACACAAAGTACTGCTGTTTTCTCTGTGAATGGGATAGTCGTGCAAGAGATTCCCACTACATCAAGAAAGATTGGCCACTCCGACAGTCATTGGAGCCTGGGAGGAAAAGTGTTCAGCATCCACCACTTGTTGAATCAAGGAAGATTTTGTTACCACCCTTATACATCAAGCTGGATCTGATGAAGAACTTTGTCAAGGCCATTGACAAAACACAAGCAGCTTTCAAGTAACTCCGTGGAAATTTTCCAAGGTTAAGTGAAGCTAAGATAAAGGAAGGTGTCTTGGTTGGTCCTCAGATTTGTGAACTTCTTCGAGATGATGCATTTGACCATGCACTGCGTGGCAAGGAAAAAAAGGCATGGAAAGCCTTCCAGTTAGTGGCAATAAATTTTCTCGGAAACAACAAGGCAGACAACTACAGGTTGTTGGTGGAAAACCTCCTCAAGGCATACAAAAGCCTGGTTGCAACATGTCACTAAAGATACATTGTTTGCACTCTCATCTAGATTTTTTTCCACCGAACTGCGGAGCAGTGAGCAACGAGCACGGCGAGCGATTTCACCAGGACATTGCAACAATGGAGAAACGTTATCAGAACAAATGGAGCCCATCAATGCTTGCAGATTATTGCTGGACAGTGACGAGAGATGCTCCATTTAATGAATACAAGAGACAAGCCAAGAAGCGCTGCGTAGACACTGAATAGGACTAAACTATGTACATAATAGTTTTTTTGCCTTTTGTTTCATCATACATTTTATTTATATAACCCTTTTGCTGATTTTTAAAGTGTTACATAAACAGGACAGGTGAAATAGTATCATGTAAAGCAACCATAAACACATGAAAAGACCTAGGTTTACAATTTATGATTAAAACTCTACTATCTACACAATATACATAGACATAAAATGTAAAAACTTAAATATCTTAGAAACAGTAGCCAATCAGTTGTTTTAATTGTCATATTTGAATTCAGCACATCAAAATACATACTAAATAGCACATTTTATCTCTGAAGCAGACGACGTCTCAAAAATTGTAGACCAGTGTAACCAGGCAAGATGACCCAAATCTGGTACAGGCTATGTAACATCTCACTTTACAGACCATTTCTAGTGAAAATGGATGCATAGTCTACAAATATAAATCTTGGCAAAAGCATTATTGGGTGGTCAAAGCCAGAATTTTGAAATAATTAAATCTTGTAGCCTTGAATTATGTACACAAAAATTAGGCAGCACGGGGCTATTATACAACATCAGAAACAATGCAATAAGGGTCATGAATCTCAGGAGCACAATGTCTAGTAGAATACTGTACAAGCCTACCAGATATTCTTTCTGTATAGACTAAAATGTCACTTTTCCTTCAGATAGAAATAGGAGCAAACTTTTGTCTTTCCAAGCAGGGAATTTTGGCTTACACAGGCAAGCCATGGCAACTTAAAGTTTGACTCCAGTGTTAGCATGTCTAGAATATTTCACAACACCCAGGATGCTTAATGTGCTTATCCTATTGAATAAGTAGTTTTAGTCATTCATCTATAAATCTGAATCAATGAGTGAAAAATCCGATAAACATACATAAAAGCAAGCATAAAATGGGAGGTTTCACTGTGAAACTGTATC
Source organism: Macrochelys suwanniensis (assembly GCA_033296515.1). Classification (NCBI taxonomy): domain Eukaryota; kingdom Metazoa; phylum Chordata; order Testudines; family Chelydridae; genus Macrochelys; species Macrochelys suwanniensis. The sequence goes on from CM065779.1 coordinate 85,892,830, forward strand.
AGATAAATTTGAGATGAAAAAAGACATTTAGAGCATCTAGTCCCTTATCAATGTAGCTTTTTTTTCTACAGGATAATTTCTAGCGCTTTTTGTCCAGTCTAGGTTTAAATGTCCCAAAAGACAGGGCTTTCACCACTTCCCTTAACTGACCATTCAATACTCCTATGGATCTCGCTTTCAGTAATTTTTTCCTTAATATTCAAGCTCATTTTCCCTTTATATTCATCCCATTACTGCCACAACCCATGTGTCACTAAATTCTGTATTATTGCTATTTATATGCTTCAAAACTTTGTAAAATATATAAACAGAATACTACATTCCAAGCACACTCTTAATTTTTACAAATATTATATATTTATATTTGATACTTCTGATTATGTAGCTACAAATCACATTGGCCTCTTTTTATTTCTATATGGCTGTACAATCTGGCCGATAGGATTTTCAAACATACCTAAGGGTTTATCTAATTTGATCTCCACTATCATCCCTAGGTCTGTGCCAGAATTATAACTTTCCAGGTTTCTCCCTACCACTGCATAACACAGTCATTTGTGATTTGTCTTACACATTTATATTTGCATTCTCGTCCATCTGTGGAACAATTGGTATGCAAAATGTCTGCCTCCTGTGCATCTTAGGAGCTCTGTCAAAATGGAACCTTGACAGTTTGGCAAAAGGAGGAGAACTCGTCAGGGTGGGCTGTTTTTCCCTTGAGGGCTGTAAGAGTTGGTCAGCTGGGAACGTACCTACACTAAGCTCCAGCAGACCTGACACTCTGCTTTGGCAAACTTTCCCAGCAGCAGCCTTAGGCCTAGCCCTACCCATTTTGGACTCTCGGGAGCCTCCCCTCCCCTAATTCCTTTCACTTACTGCTTACTACATGACACTAAGGGCAGGTCTTCACTACCCGCCGGATCGGCGGGTAGCAATCGATCTATCGGGGATCGATTTTTCGCGTCTCGTTAAGACGCGATTAATCGATCCCCGATCGCGCTCCCCGTCGGCTCCGGAAATCCACCTCATCAAAAGGCGGAAGCGGAGTCGACGTGGGAGCGGCAGCGATCGACTCGCCGCCGTTCTCATGGCCAGGTAAGTCGATTACGATACGCCGACTTCAGCTACGCTATTCACGTAGCTGAAGTTGCGTATCGTAGATCGACCCCCTCCCCTAGTGTAGCCCAGGGCTTAAAGAAGAAAAGATGCTTAGAGCCTAGTTGTGGTAGCAGACAGCTGAAACACTGGGAAACTTGGCAGGCTGAGCTAGCTTGGTCTGTGATAGGAAGAAGGTTTGTAGCAGAAACAGGCTGTTATGGATTGTAAGGAGAGTTTCTCTTCTATTCTTGCCCCCACCCCCCCCCACCCCCACACACAGATATTTTTGGGGTTCTGCCACATAATTGAGGCCTGATGTGTCACTTTGTACAAGAGGCATTGGCTATGTTTAACAAGTAGCACTGTAAAAAGTACCAACTATCTATGAGGTTATTAAAAACTGCCATAGGCTTGAAAGACCAATTTCTGTGCCTTTTGAAGTTAATTAAAATTCTTGTATGCTTACACAATGCAAAGCAACTCACTAGAGTCCCCTAGTAGGTTAAGAACAAACAGAATACTGCAGATATTGGTGCCATCAGTAGCACAGGAATAATAAAAATTAATGATGCATTCATGAACTTTGAGAAATACAAGTGTTAATAACATTTGTGTTTATTTTAAAAAGGTAATAATTTAAATCAAGGGATGACTCAGATGCATCAAGGTATTATCTTCTAATTTCTTCTATATTCAATAATTTAGCAACTCATTTTACATCTCTTCTTTTTTCAGAAAAGCCATCAGTTCTATTCAGCTCAAATTTGCCTCTGTGGCTCATGGAAGCTATAAAAGCTATACAGTTGCAAGGGCTATACTCAATTTCTAAGTAGCAGTTAACCACTCATAAGTGGCCTCAGCAGAGGACAGACAGTTCAAGACCAGAGAGCTGAGGTGCACAAGCAAAGGGTGGCTCATTTACAGTGTATGAACTCTCCTACCAGCACTTCATAAGATATGTCTACACTGCAATGTAAGATTGGGCTCACATTCAGGCTCAAGCCTAACCCCCCTTCCATCCACACACAAATGATGCTAACCCAGGGCTTGGACCCAGGGTCACAGAACCCTGCAGGCATGCAAGGTCTATGTCCAGGTCAAGTCCTGCCCCAAGGTTCGAACCCTATCATTTTGCAGTGTAGACACAGCCCTGCTTGACTCAGGTCCTGGGAGTCCTGCAAAATGTATCCCACAATCCCATGGGCCAACTTCCTTTGTCCTCTCTATTCCAAGAATCTTAAATCTACTCTGTGGAAAATGGAAGCAACCACTCTTGGTGTATTGCAGCCGCTCAGTGAGTCAGCATTAACCCCTCCATTGTCTTCTGAGCACTGAGCTACAAAACACCATCAGAGAGCCTTCTGTGTTTGCAATGGAGATTGAACAGAAGAAGCCTTTTGCAACTTGTGCTGCCTCATGGTCATGGGAGCACAGCCTGATCTCTGATGCAAGGCCAGCAAAACTGTGGACTTTACTAGGAGTACCAGAAATGACTATGCATACTAGCAAATAATGAAGAAGCTGGAAGTTTTGCAAATTTACTGGACCGGTGACCAGTGCAGGGAACAGGTTAAGTGGCTCAAGACTGAGTACCAGAAAACCAGCATAGGAACTGATGTGAGCCAGCAGCAGAGGATTCTGGGTCCATACCCGGAGGAGCTGATCTAACACTCCCTCACCCCCAAGGAAAGATACAGATTTTGCTGGGGCCATTGCAGTCTCTTAAATATAACAACATTATATTGTCATGCCTGTAGATAGGGGCCTCTGTAACCATTTACAGTCTATTGAGTTGCCTAGAAACAGTGAACTCTGTGAGTATGTTTGGGGAAATGTGTTGCATTCATAAATCTAGTCCATTTCAGTTACAGGTAGTCCATGCAGTCAATAGGTGACAAAATCATTTGTTCCAAATATGACTATGGTTTGAAATTTTGTCCAGCAATGTGCTGAGGGTGAGGACGCAGGCGGCTTTGGATTTCAACATGTTTACATGTAGTCATAAAAGGTTAAGCATATAGAAGCTAATGCATCATCCTGTTGATTCCCTCATGAATTCTGACCCAATCTTGGATGCTGACAGCTGAGTGCTGATAACTTTTTCTGAAGCAGGAATTCCAGATAGTCATATTTCGGGGAAGGGCATATTTTCATGGGCCACCTTGGTAGCTGACCATACCACACCACTCATAGTTATGCTGTTTTGGTCACTATATGTTTGAATTCTTCACCTGCATATCCAGGTTTTGTAGCACTGCCACTGACAGAAGTCTCTCCCAGCTCTGCTCCCCAAACCTAAGTAGTTTTGCAATCTTAAAAAATGCAAAGCTGCTTTTTTTTATTTTAGAACTTATTGTGCTTGCAATTCTTTCATTGCGATTAACCAGGCTATGTCCAGGGAGCTTCTGTGCTCTGTGGCATCCTTCTTACACTATATTACAGTTCAGTTTGTAAAAGGATCATTTTATGTCCTTGAAATTCCGCAAATATTTTTTTCTATGTTGCTGCAGTAAGCTATTTGAGATAATAACCCTCTGTGTTTTGTCCTGTTCCAGGCCCCTCAACCTTTGCTGGCTGCAGTACCTCCTCAGCTTGTCCACTCTGTAGCAGAAATGTAGCTTCATGGACTGTTCAAAAAGAAAGTGTTTCCATGATGAATTTATGGTTGGAGTTTTGGAGATGGCCAACAAGCAGATCCAGTACCAAAGACAGAGGGACAGCATGCTGAAAAGCAAGAGGAAAGCTCAGGTTGGCTGCACAACATGAGGACAGGGTTTCAGCATGGGAGCAGGAATTTACTTCTAGTTCTGGGAACAGGAATAATGCGTAAGGGAGGGGGACAGAGCTCAGCAGAAAGAGCTGTTTCAGTGGCTCGTATCACTAATGACTGCACAAGTAACAGCTCCTGCTGCATCACCCACAACACAGCTTGAGTCCCCTGAGTGCTACCCTGTGTGGCAGTTCAGAAGCAGCTTGGAAGACTCCATGGCTGGGTGGACCATGCAATTGGGCCCCATGAGTGGCTGGGCAGGGCAGCTTTGCCCCATGCAGCCCTCCATATTGACCTCCCTCCTGCAGTGCCACATACATGGCAAATGGGGAAAAGAAGAGAAAGGAGAACAGGCATAGCCAACTTGTGCCTCCCCATATTGGGGTGTCACAAGCTAACGGGGAGGACTCATGACCTCACCATGTCTCTTCCCTGCCCCGCCCCTTTCACTCCCGACCTGGGCCTGCTGCTGGGGGGCACTTGACCCAGCATGCCTCCCTGATGTATTGTCTCTGAGAACAGTTGGCCTGCGGACATGCCACGGTAGGGGGCTTGTGTCTTGTACATGGTTTCACTGTTTGCACTTGTTCATGCACTTTGGGTTTTTATTTATTTATATTTTTATTTTCTGTAAGGTTCCGTTGTTACGGGGGTTTTGGTATGGTAATGGCCTGCCTGGGAATGGGTGAATGTTGTACTTTTCTAATACATGTTTATAAATAAAGTTCTTTATTTAATCAAGAAAATGTATTTCTCTGACTGCTTCACATCATATGATGTGTATTCGAAATAATAAAGGTAAACACATAATCAGGGACAATTAGGAATTAGAACACAAAGGCTATCCCTCAATATAATTACCTATAACAATTCATACTTTAATCACTTCCTTACATCAATCCTTACTTTGAATAACCTCCCAACCCCCATTTCATAAGTGGCCATACCATTCTTAAGTAAACTGCATGGCACTAAAATTGCCACACACATCCCCAAGCACCCTACTCCTCCCCACAGTCAATGAGTTCCCATACCCCACCACAAGTACATTCATAAAGGTGCTATTTCCCTTCTTCCATTGAGCCATGAAAGTCCATAATGAGGCAGCACAAAGCATCCCTGTCTCCTGTTGCCTGGGGGCATCCAGCTCCAGCTGTGTAAATACACTTTGTGGCTGAGCGTACCCCTTCAGAGGCCACTCACTGTCATAGGTCCATTCAGGGGGAAATGGCTCACCTCTGGCTTCACAAACATTGTGAAGAGCACAGCAAGCCATAGTGATGCAGACAGCATTGATGACACTGGCAACCAAAGAGGTCTGTAAACATCTCAAATGGGATTTCAATCTGCCAAAAGCACATTCAACAACTATTCTGCACCTGTTGAGAGTGTAATTAAAACAGCTTTTGCCAGGGCCTCTAAAATCAGGGCATGGTTTTAAAACCAAGGCAAAAGGGGGAATGTGGGGTCCCCCAGAATAATGGTGGGGACAGTAACTTCATTTATGACAATGTCATTTGGTGGGAATAGTGTCCCAGCTTGTTCATATATGTAGACTCCTGATCAGTGGAAAACCCTGGCATAATGAACTTTTCCAGTGCCACCTACGGAAACGTTCATAAATTGCACTCTGTGGTCCTCGAGGGACTGAACAACAATGGAGTAGCACCCTTGCTGTTTCTGGGCTCCTTGAGGAGGGCAAACTATGGGCACACAAGTCCCATCAATGGTCCCAGAGCAGTTTGGAAACCCCATTCTCTTAAAGCCAGCAATGACTTCAGGCATATCTTTTATGCCTGCCACCTTGGGGTAAATCACACACTTAATTGCCTCAGAAACCTCCATGACCACAGTTGACTTTCCAACACCAAACTGATCTGCAACAGCTTCCAGACAGCTATAGCATTGCTTACAGACTGGCAAGGGTGGCCTCATGCTTGTCTCTTTATGCTGAAGGGTCAGGACAAGCTGCTCACAAATCTCCAGAAATGTAGCTTTCTTCATGCGAAAGTTCTAGAGCCACTGTTGGTCATTCCAGGTCTGCGTGATGATGTGATCCCACCAGTCTATGCTTGTGGTCTTGCTCCAGAAGCATGGTCTACATAGGGGGCATCGGAGACTGTACCAAGTATACTGGGAAGCATCATCCAGTTTCAGTATTCCTCTTCCTCTGCTTTCTCCTCCTCCTGCTCACGCTCCCTCATAAGCTCTGTCACATGCCTCTGGTGGATCAGAAAATGCTGCTGAAATGTCCATCAACATCTCACAGAAGCTCTGCCCATTCCCTGACACAGGAATGAACACACAAGCAAGATAAATTCTTCAGAAAGTGCCTTCTCCATGTTTCTGGCTGTGGTAGCTGGTAGCTGTCATTGACCAAAAATGACTGCTCGGCAGAATGTGTTGGTAGGCTGTTCAAGTTTCCTGTAATGTGCAAAGTGGACAGTCTGGTTTCCCACAATGCACCACGGTCAAAGGGCTAGAGTGAACACATTTCAAGTGGGCGCTAGGGAGTCTGGGATATGGTTGGTTTGACTCAGCTCTGAGTATTGCAGTGTGGATGCCAGAGCCCCAGGTTCAAGTTCAGGTTAGAAAATTCTTAATTTAGAGTTAATACTCAGTGTAAACACTCAAGCCCTGGTTGTCTAACCCAAGGTAAGTTGACTCGAGCTCCACTGACCGATGGCTTACATTGCACTGTAGACAACCTTAGTGGCTTTGAAAGCCCTTAAGTGTGCCAGGCAATGTTTTATTAAAAAACCATGGTCATGTTTTATTTTTTGCCATTTGCTGGTTGTCACGGGAATTACTAATTTCTGTGTTGTTGTTTTCCCCCCTCTCCTGTAACTGAAATGTTAAGGAAAAATCCTACTTATTTGTTCTTCTTCAATTAAAACAAAAAGATCTAGGAAAGAAAAGCAAAACATGGAGTGGTTGTAGGTGTATATAGTTATTAAAAAACAAACAAATCAAATAAAATCTAATTGAGACTTCTGATAACAAGCCACTCAGCTTCTACTGAGCCAGAACGTGCAAACACTATGTGCTAATAAACAAAATAAGGCATATATGATTATGTTCTACTGTTATTCTAAAATGATAGTGATTCTCAAAGACAAAGATTTTAGGCCAAATTCTGCTCTGATACACAAAGTGAAATCCAAATGACCATTGTAAGTGAAAACAGAACATTATCCATTATGAAGGATAATCCAGCACAGATGTAAAACAAAAATATGTATTTTTTTCTTTTTAGTTTTATATACAGGTGATCTGGATAAGTCTGACTGTCAAAGTCAGCATCTCAGACTACCTCCCTACTTACTGTAAAAAAACATACAAACAAGGAGATCACTTTCACACATCCCACACCCTCCAGAGTAGGTTAAGAAAAAAGTTTAACTTCTTTAATGCAATTTTCCACACTGGAAAGATCTAACTAATTCAATACTTTTAAGTCTGTGTAGTATAAAAAGGCTTCAAAGAAGGATATGATTTGGTGTGAAGAATAATTTAAATGTTCTTAAAAAAAACCTCACACAAATCACAACAAAAGTCCCAACAAATCACAAATTCACGTCTTCTCTTTGAAGATACTACTGGATTGGAGAAGGCATTTTCAAAAGGCAGTCTGAAAAACTGTTAACTATATTTTTTTTATTTGAGCAGAGTTGCAAAAACTACTGTTTGAAATTAGCTCCATTCCCTCTTCAGCTCTGCATCAGCTTCAAAAAGGGCTGCCAACAATTTTCCATCTCAAGTGAGAGCCTTCTGCAGATGTTATATCTGTTGCCAGGTTGCCCCAAATAAATTAGCTTTTAAATGTCCTAAAGAGAAAAATGTGCATGAGACAGACTACTTTTGAAAGTGTTTACTAATTATGTGTATGCTTCATAACTACTTCAGCAGTTCTGTAAGGAATGATTTAGGCATGACTCACCACATTTATCTAGACACTGTCTATTGCCATCTTAACATTCCCTTTTCAAGGTCTTTTATGAAAAAAGTAGTTGACTGTTTTAATATTTATTAAGCACCAATTAAAAATACCAAGATGCATATCTACAATGCACTTTAAGATGTATATACATCATTAGGCGCTATATAAATACTAAAGTGTGCTAGGCATTTACAGAACATAGACAAGAACTTGTACTTGTCCTAGAGAGCTTGCAATCCAAGGTCCTAGTCCTGCAAAAGGATCTGCTAATGTAGAAACTTATGTTCATGTGGCGTTCTACTGAAGTCAAAGGGATCCCAGGCAACTGTATGGATCAGTGCTGGAAGATCCCATTTCAGGATGGAGATTTATGTTTAGATATAGCATAGAACAAACAAACAAAAACAGTAAAAAGTAATGTGGATGGGATAAGGAAGAAGAGAATGAGCTGTCACCTCAATCATTTTTGTCTTAATCCATGTGTTAGCTACACATGCAAAACTGATTGTCATTAGATACAGTATTAGCGGTGTGCATTACACAACTATATCCTGTCGTATGTTGTTGCTTATGTAGTCACTAACCACATTGCTTATATGTACGTAATTCCATACTCGGCTTGACAAATTCACTCACCAGGGCAAATCATAAGCCACCACGTTCTTCATATTTGGCTATCAAAATATGATTAAGAAAAATAAAATGTACAGTTCTTATGATTGCAAAGCTTACTTTCTAAGGCCGCTGTAAGGGTGAAGTGGTCCCCTTTACTCTTCCCCCCTCCCCCAACCAAGACTCTTCTACAAGAACTATGGAGAGGACAGAGGTCTCTGGTACTCTCTCACATGCCTGGTATCCATCTTTGGTCCTCCTCTTCTGTGAATATATCCAGTATTTGACTCTGCTACTGATCATAGCTTTGACAAGCAGCAGCTGGATAAAATTAACCAGATTCTTGTCGGATTCATGGCTGCCAAAAGGATTAGGAATATCAATAGTAAAATTTAGAAAAGTCTTGTTAAATTCACTCTATTGCTACTTAGCAAAGCTATCAATGGAAGGAGAATAATGGTAATTGTCTTTCTACAGACTCAGGAAGATATTATTGCAATGTTTGCCTTTTCACATTTGGATTTGATCCTGTCTCATGGAACTGCAATGACAAAAGGCCTTAGGGTTAAGCACAACTAGGAACCTGACTATGATATAATTTATAATCATGTGAGTGAAGACTACTAAATCAGGATCAGAAATTTAAGTGTGGATCATCACTAGTAGGATTACCATGTAGCCATTTCAAGAAACATTTTTTTCTTTAGACTTTTAAACTTCCTTACTCTTGCATATTCTCTCAGAGAACCCAGGTTAAAAAACAGAGTTTATTTATGTCTTGAAATAGTAGCTTTCCATGGTACTAGACTAACTCTCGGTTTCAACTACAGACTTGCAACCATAATGACACAATAACTGCACAATTATGGAGTAAAACAAAACAAAAAATCAAGCTGGTGATGTGTGTGTAGAGAACACTGGCATAGTAAATTAGAATAAAAGATATCACTGACTCCAGAAAGAGACTGTCTGACACTGTAAATTTAACATGGAAGCTGTCAAGCTGTCCTGCAATGGCTCAAGAGCGTGAGTACCAACCTCAGGGAAGACTATTAAGAAGCAGGGCACAACCCCCAAATTGGTTGTTAGTTTTATACTTGTATTTCACCAACCAAATACCAAGTGTAAACTCCTCAGGCACCATAACAGCCTTAACATGGAGTCACAGACAGCCCTCCTGGGTACTCCTATCTGTCTTACCACCCAGGTAAGCCTACCTCTGTGACTTCGTAATAGATGGTCCTTTACACCACAAATCACAGCAATATGGAGGTTACTTCCGGTTCCAAGAGACCAGTCGCTTACCCCAGGTCAATTGCACCTTAGATCTGAGACTAAAGACAATGCTTGTAGCCAGTCAAGTAGGAAAAGGAATCAAGAGAGATAGTCACAAGGTTAAAGCAGGTAAACATATATACACAAATGAGTTACGATCTTAAGTTTCAAAATCTAATTGTAGCTTCTATAATAAGGAAACACTATATGTCCTTTAGGGCTAAACCAGCTAAGCAACTGAGGATCCCTTGCTTATGCCTACAAACCTGCCCCCCGCACTCCCCAGCCAGATTTCAAGCAGCACAGAGATCCAGTTCCTTCTTGTTAGGGGTTTTTATTCCCTTCCCACCCCTCATCCCCAGCCCCATGTGATCTCAGCTGTGAACTCTGCTGATGGGAGGAATTCACTTGTATGGACTTCTCTTCGGTGGGGGAAAGAGCCGAACAACAAAGTCTTTTATTCTCTTTAATGTTTCACATTAGTCTGTCTGGTTTGATGGGCCTTCCTCAATGGCCAGGACATAAAACCTTCTGTTGGAGACCAACTCTTTACACTGGTTAATATCTTTCTCAGGTCTGGTGATTTACACAGTCACAGAGGCTTACAATACAAATGCTTAAATATTACCTTACAACATGGAACACAGATTTTAAAAAAGTGAGTTTAATGCATGCAGCAACTCACAAGCATCCCATAAAGTTTAAACACTAAACACATTTTTATCGTTCTAATACCTGCTTTAACAATACTAACCTACATGTGAGCCAGACTGATTCCAGCTATGTATTTGTCCATAGAATCTCAGGGTGGGAAGGGACCTTAGGAGGTCATCTAGTCCAACCCCCTGCTCAAAGCAAGACCAATCCCCAATTTTTGCCCCAGATCCCTAAATGGCCCCTCAAGGATTGAACTCACAACCCTGGGCCCAGCAGGCCAACGCTCAAACCACTGAGCCATCCCTCCTCCCTGATGTCCATGATCAGTTGAGACATGAGTGCCTTGGCATGAGCTGGTGCCTTGTCTGCCAGTATCACAGAAGCATTTAGTCCATCAAAAGATTGCACATGCTTATGGTTCAAGTTCTAAACTGAAAAATATTTATTGCGTATTGCTGTCTTGTAAAACTTTCTGCCACGGTATGAATTAGAATCTACTTTCTTAAAGACCAATTTTGTTGTGCTGTTACAGCAGGCCAATAATTTAAATAATCCTTGTTGTGGAATTTAATTAGGACTGTGGTAGCAATTAGGCTGAAGTGCCTCGGAAATTTAGGCTCTCTCATAGCATACCTAAAAATAATTATTTTAATAAAAATGGTGGCAATATGGAAATAGCACACATGAAATTAGTATAAAATACAGCAAGCCCAATTTTCTTTGATACAAAAGGAGTTAAAACTGGGGACTGGATCTTAGGATGCCTCAGATGAAATTCTGGCCCCACAGAAGTCAGCTGGAGTTTTGCCATTAACTTCAATGGAACCAGAATTTTACCCCTAGATGCTGTTTCCATTTCAACCATTCTCTCTCTTTACGATGAAGCACAAAGGGTTGCACCAATTTAAAAACTAGACCCCTTCAGTTACTTCACCCTGTTTCTTGCTAAAATATGTGGGGCGAGCTATGATTTTCCTTTTTAAAAATGTATGTATATACATATTTATGGTTTTCTGTCCACTGTTGCAGTAAAACAGATCTGTCTGGAAAGGGAACTTTAAGTTACTTATCAGCAACCATAATTCAAGGATGATGCCTCTGTATATTCATACTTCTGGGATCGAGGAATTTACACTGAGAATTTGCTTTAAGACCTTGCTATATCATCTCTATATAAATGAATACTACAAGGGTCTTCTAGTGACCTAATGTTCCAGAGATGCTGGGCAACTTCAGCTCCCATTTTTGATTGATTCAATAGAAGTTGCTGATGCTTAGTGACTCTGAAAATTAAGCAATAGGTATCTGTCTCAAATTTTTCCTCTGGCAATATTTGTGCCATTGTTTTGGTAAGGAAAGAAGTTAGACTTTTGGGAGAGCAGTTACCAACATACTTTACTTATTGTTTTCCATCCTCGCTCGCTGGGTCATAACTAAAATTGAGATTATAAACTATTTGTGGCAGAGACTGTTTTCTGCCAAGCCTCCTATAGCCTTTTGGGCACTATCAAATTATAAATCAATGAACCATAATAAAGTATGAGAGGTAAAATAAAATTGTTAATTTCCTTGATGTCTTGAATAGACATATAATAGAACAGAATATGGTAATCTAAATCAGCTCACTAGTTCTGTTTGAGTTTTCTCTCTCAAAAGCTACTTTTATTTAAGCATCTAAATTTCTACTCTCTTTCTTATGTTGAAAACAGATTTTTAAAGTAAGGAGTTATTCAGCTATTTGTACACATAATTTTATCCTTTCTTCATTTATTAATGGACCTTTCTTTGGATCACTTTCTCATTCATATATTTATAAAAACCTTTATATTCCCCTTAGCCTTATTATAAAGTTACTCATTCCATCTCCACATTAACTACTAAAGCTTACCACCACTTCCTTTACATTTTTTTAAAGTTGCTGCAATATAATGGCAATAATGGCCACTTGAAACCTTTGCAATATTTTTGGTTAAAATACAACTCTACTAACCCAAGTTAAGAACATAAGAGCTGTCATACTGGGTCAGACCATGGTTCATCTTGCCCAGTATCTTGCCCATACCAGAGCTTTAAGGGAAGCATACAAAACAGAGTGGAGTGATCCAAATGTGTCTTCTACCCTTGGCTTATGGTAGTCAGAAGTTTAGGATTGCCCTGAGCAAGGTAGCCCTGATCATCTTGGCTAATAGCCATTTATGGACCTATCCTCCATGAATATATCCAGTTATTTTTTGAACCCAGTTATACATTTGGCCATCACAGCGCCCCACGGCAATGTGCGTTGTGTGAAAAAATACTTCCTCTTGTTTGTAGTAAGCCTTCTGCCTGTTAATATCATTGGGTGACCCATGGTTTTTGTACTGTGGGAAAGAGGTAAGTAACACTCCTCTATTCACTTTTTCCACACCATTCACAATTTTATAGCCTTCTATCATATCCCCCCTTAGTCATCTCTTTCTAAGTTGAACAGTCCTAAGCTTTTTAGTCTCTCCTTGCATAAAAGCCGTTCCATATCCTTGACCATCTTTGTAGCCCTTCTCTGAATCTTTTCTTGTTCCACTATATCCTCGGAGATGGTAAGACCAGAACTGGACACAGTATTCAAAGTGTAGGAGCACTATGGATTTATACAGTGACGTTATATTTATAGATTTAGATACTGACATTATGTACTGTTCGAATTTTTGACTGCTGCTGTGCATTGAGCTGAAGTTTTTATAGCACTATCCACGGTGACTCCAAATTCTAAATTAGCTATTACCATCCAGAAAGAGAATCCACCATTATATTATAAGAAAGAAAGAAAGAAAGAAAGAAAGAAAGAAAGAAAGAAAGAAAGAAAGAAAGAAAAAGAAAATTATTTTTTTCTAGTGTGCATTACTTTGTACTTATCAACGCTGAGTTTCATTTGCTATTGTGCTGCCCAGTCACCCAGCTTTGTGAGATCCCTCTAACTCCTCGTTCTCTGCTTTGGATTTTACTATCTTGAATAATTTGGTATTGTCTGCAAACTTCGCCACTTCATAATTCATTCGCTTTTTCAGCTCATTAATGAATATGTTGAACAGCACCGGTCCCAGAACAGATTTTTGGGGGACCCTGCTATCCCCTCTCTCCATTGTGAAAACTCACCAGTTATTCCTATCCTTTGTTTCCTATCTTTTAACCAGTTACTGATCCATGAGAGGGCCTTCCCTCTTATCCTATGGCTACTTAGTTTCCTTAAGAGCCTTTGATGTGGGATCTTGCAAAGGCTTTCTGAAAATCCAAGTACACCATCTCAACTGAATTATCCTTATCCACATGCCCGTTAACTCCCTCAAAGTCTAATAGACCGGTGGGGCATGACTTCCCTTTACAAAAGCCATGTTGACTCTTTCCCAACAAATCATATTTACCTAGGTGTCTGTTCTTTACTGTTGTTTCTACCAATTTGTCTGATACTGAAGTTAGGCTCATTGGCCTGCAATTGCCAGGATCTCCTCTTGTAACGCTGCTTTTTAAAAAGCAGCGTTACATTAGCTACCTTCTAGTCATGTGGTACACAGGCTGACTTCAGTGATGGGTTACATAGTACAGTTAGTAACTCTGCAAATTCATATCTGAGTTCCTTCAGAACTCTTGGGTGAATGCCATCTGGTCTCTGTGACTTATTAAAGTTTAATGTATCCATTTGTTCTAAAACCTCTTCTATTGACACATCAATTTAGGACAGTACTTTAGATTTGTTGCCCCAAAAGAAATGTTCTAATGTGGATGTCTCCCCCACATCCTCTGCAGTGAAGACCAATGCAAGTAATTAATTTAGTTGGTCTGTAATGACTTGCCTTCAGTGGGACCTCCTTTGTTGCTAGTGGCCCCGCTGCCTGCTTGACAGGCTTCCTGCTTCTGATGTACTTGAAATATTTTTGTTAGTTTTTGTTTCTTTAATAAGTTGCTTCTCATATTCTTTCTTGGCCTGCCTTATTACACTTAACCTGCCAAAGTTTTTGCTCCTTCCTATTTTCTGCATTAGGATTTGACTTCCACATTTTAAAGGACTCCTTTTTACCTCTAACAGTCTCTATTACTCTGCTGTTTATCTATGGTGACATTCTTTTGGACCCCCTACTTGTTTCTATAATTTAGTCTGGGTCCCTGTTTTTTTTTAAGTAGTCTCCATGCTGCCTGCAGGCATTTTACCCTTGTGACTGCTCCTTTTAATTTCCATCTAACTAGTGTCCTCATTTTTGTGTCATTTCCCTTTTTGAAGTTAAATGTTACTGAGCGGGGGGGGGGGGGGGGGTTTACTGCCTCCAAAGATGCTAAATTTAATTTGATTATGGTCACTATTACCAAACAGTTCAGCTATAGTTACATCATGTACCAGATCCTGTGCTCCACTTACGACTAAATCATGAATTGCCTCTCCCATTGTGGGTTCCAAGACTAGCAGCTCCAAGAAGTGGTGGTTTATGGTGTCTAAAAATTTCTCTCTGTACCATGCCCTAAGGTAACATATATTCATTTAATATGAGGATAGTTGAAATCAACCATTATCATTGAGTTTTCTGGTTTTGTAGCCTATTTAACCTCCCTTAACATTTCACAATCACTGTCCCCATCGTTGTCAGGTGATCAGTAGCATATTTCACCAACAATAACACTGGAGCAAATTATTATTAACTAATCAATTAGTAAACTCTTAGTTGTATATACCTCCCAATTAGCAATGTTTGCCACCCATCAGACTTAGCCCAGCTATTCATATTATCAATCTATATTTAATATGGTCTCATTCTGACAAACTTATTACTGCAGTACTTTCTAAATTACTATGTAAGTGGAATGTACACCTTGTCATTGCATACGAAAAATTAAAACTGGTACAATATTAAAAAATATCAGTATTAAATGTTGGCATACCAGAGCTGCCATTGCCCAGCCAGTCTTGTTGTAGATAAACTCCAAGTTATTTCTTCGCAAGTACAGCAAGCCACCAACAAGTGACACTAAAAGAGCCAGTGCAATAGTGCCTGAATAGTTCGGAGGCCTGAATACCCTAATCTGCAGGGGGGAAGGGGAAGGGGAAGAAAACAAAAACAAATTATTCTTCCACTTTGTGACAAACAGAACTGATGCAATATTACACACACACACACACACACACACACACACACACACACACACACACTAGTAACCCAGTGTCTACTACTGAATGCACAGTATTCTCTATATACTTGTATAGAGAATAAGTATTGATGATAGGGAATATTGCTAAGACTGTCACACAACTGGGACTCAATATCTGACAGACTGGGGAGAAACATTCCCTTTCCTTTTTCCAGCTTCCACTTAGCCGTCAGATGAGTGGAGGGCAGTAGGGTCTCAGTAATTGGATGGATCCATGCTGGGAAGGGGAAGCGCTGATGGCAGCCTTCCCAAATAGGTGGAAGTGATTAAGGGGAAAAAAGATCACCTGCACTGCATGAGTTATTGCCGGGTATTCCCAGATTTAAGTGAATAAAGCTGTGGTCTAATTAAACCACATCCATTGCATCTTGTCTGTCTTCCTGCATGACCGGGACACAAGTCTAGATGATAAGGAATATTGCCAGCACAAGATAAGGTTTTGTTTCTGAATATATTTTAAAATCTGAGAATAGTCCCTTTGCATGTGACTGAACTGGGAATTTAAGCTGTATGTTTCTTTATTATTTTAGAAAGTTTTTGATTTTACCTTTAAGGAACAACTGTATATAATATTCAACTATATAAAAATAATTAAGTATGTTTCCTCAACATATTTGCAGATTATGTCTGTGCCATTATTTTGGCATAAAACACTTTTGAAACTTCAGACTTTGTTTTTTAAGTAACATTGCAAATACACTCACATTTATCAACTAATTGTCACAATATTATCACTCATTTTGTGCTAGAATCAGACTGGATAAAAATGTAATTACCAAACCAAGACTTAAATGCAACATTCAAATTGCTGAAGTTACCACAGTGTGCTCAAGTATCACAGCTCATATTTGTATTATTTTAACCTATTTTTGTGGATTTCATTTGATAAATAAATATACAAGAGGGGAAAAACAGTTCTTGGTGTCAGTTCATCATAGAATAGGCAGATAAGTTTAGATCAGTTTTAACGTTGTCAAATGACTTACATGAACATCCGTTCTGTCAGCTATCCATTTAGCTAGCTGCTCTGCTGCAAATCCTATTCTCTGCAGGTCGAAGGTGTCAGCTCTCTTGGGTTTACCTTTCGGAGGAAAATGCATGAATGTCGGAGCAGAGTTCATATTGAGCTACAAAAAACAGAAGGCACCACAATATTAAATAACTCAGACATGCTTTGTGTAACTGTTTGCCTTCTTCCTACCATAGACACTGGCAAGATACCATTAGTCAGAAAAAATATTAGTGCCTTTCCAAAGTTTGAAATAACTATTTTCAAACATTTAAATATATTTTTCCATTACTGAAAAAGTGCTCAGAGCTAACATTCCTTCAGTTTCTTCACTTGAGCTTTTTAAGGCACAGTAGTCATTTCAAAAGCCATATTTCAATTTTAAGCATTCCTTTGTTGAGTATTTTTCCCAATATGCTCGTTTATGCTGTTATATAACTAGCAAAGCAGCATCTTTAAAAATATTGTTTATATTACACAAAGTCACAAGATTTAAATTACATCCCAATCTTGAAGAAAACGTAAGCACATACTTAAGGTTAAACACTATGTGCATGTTAATGTGACTACTCACAGTGCGTAAAGTTAAGCATACATGCAAATCTTTAGAGCACTGGGGTCTTAAATATTAATTCATCCAGTGAATGTTCCCAATATTGTCAATTTGAAAACAAACAGAAAATAGTGACAGGCTCCCCTGCTAGACATTCCAGGCGAACAAATTATTCCCCGGTAAGATGAACAAATGCAATTTGCATTGCTTATTTGACCATGTGGTGCTTGGACAGGGAAATATATTTTACCATATGAAACATCTCACAATATTTGGATTTCAGAAAATAATAATGCAATACATTTATCAATTGATTTGAAATTAAATATAAAATTATCATTGGAAAAATATTGAACTGATTAAATATGAAAGAAATTATTTGAGTTCTCTAATGATACAAGGGCAGTGCCATTTTATTTACCTGCCCTGCTTGCTGCTCTCCAACAAAATCAAGGTTATTAAATTACATAAACGCTTTAAACATCAAGTACACAGTTCAATTTATAATTTATGAAAAATAAACTAGATACTAAAATATTATTTTCTTCTAAATACAATATGTCCCATAGTTTAATGAACAACTGTTGAAAGAAAAATATTTTTGTGAACTGTGTTAAGAAGAATGTTGTAAAACAGTAGAATTTAGTGGGATACTCAGATATAGAAATCTTCTGTCAGGTATATTTTTTTTAGACTGCTGACAGCCTGGTTGCACCAGACCTACAATTGGTTTCCCATTTCTATATAATCAGAGTGAAAGGTGAAATCAAATCAACTGTCATGCTTTTATGTCAACTCTGAATCAATACACAGTAACTGCAGCAATAGCTTAGCTACCAGTATTACAGTCAAGAATTAAATCTCCTGTGCTATTATAATTAGTTCAGATGTCCACGGTCTTGTTACATTTGCCTATATAAACTCTGATAAAACAAATATTTCTTCAAAAATCTACATGACAATATGCTCACTTGTTAGTTCCTCTTGTTTTCACAGATATTCAAAATAGCTGGAGTTCTCAAAGACAATGAACAAAACACAATGTGGACATAAGCAAGTGTAAGTCCACTGACATAAATGGAGTTGTATCTCTTTACACCAGAATGAATTGGGCCAAATGCATCTACTGAAATATAATTTGCTCTGTGTGTGCGTGCAAAAATGCATATTTGAACTAAAAATAAAAAGCAAAATTTGGAGAGAGCATGTTATTTATATACAATGTGGTCCAACCGTCCTGTTGGAAAACCATCCAAGTTTTACTCTGTATTGCTTAAACACTTTAGATTTGCTTTTTTTGCTTCATAGTTTAATATCTCACAATTCACCAAAAGGGAATAAAAATGGTTAGTAACTTCTGCTGCTTCTTGCTTTTATTAATTCATCTTCTACTGCCAAGCAGGGGGCTAAGCTTCAAAGAGAAGAAAATATTTTGCTTTCTGGAATTATGATTCAAGTTGAATTTGAGTTGAGTACCCAAACCAAAGTGAATTTGCGGGACTAGCATATTTGCTAATAATTGGTTCTCCACACTGTAAAGCAACCATAGATATTTATAATAATTCCCACTCTTTTCTAAAGAGTTCTAAGACTGATTATTCTACAAAGATAAAAAGGGTATTAAACATTTAATTAAAGTTTTCATGTAAGGTGATATTTGTTAAGTGCTTTTGTGATTTTCACTGCACTTCACATCATTTTGGAGTCAATTTGTTTTACAATGCCCAATGGAAGCAACCACCAATACATTAACAATGACTTGATAAACTTCATTTAAACTTGATATAACTGAAAACAAATATGGTGGACTACATATGACGTAACAAAATTGGCCATTTTGCATTTTTGGTTTTTTTTTGCTATAGCTACCATGGGTGCATTATAGAAATTCCTGTGACTAACCAGAGTATTCCAGACTTTTCCCCCCACTGTAATTCTTTATTATATTATCTAACAAAAAAAATCACAGTACTTAAAATATGTGATATATATTAAACAATGTTAAAGATACATCATTCAACACCTTTTACCTGTTGAAAAACATCTGCCCCTTCATCGTAATCCACTATAGTGAAGAATAGTTTATTTGAAAAAGCAGATGAGTAGCGCCATGAGTTGGCCAGCACTTGATATTCTTCATTAGCTTGCCTGTTAGGGAAAAAGGCATAGATACAGATAAAAATAGATATCTGTATGTAATTGACTACCAGTAAAGATTCTATAACCAACTGTAACAACTGCAAACCAAACAGAGGGATTAACTAAAACTGTAGCAAACACATTCTCAATTCTCTACCAAAAAAAGATTTTGGCTGGTATGGCAGGGTGGTGGGGGGTTCTTGTTGTTGTCGGTTTGTTTTTCCAGAATTACAATTAATTTATAATGGATGAGGTAATATCTTTTATTGGATTAGCTTCTGCTGGTGAGAGAGAAAAGCTTCCGAGCCACACAGACCCGTTCTTCAGTTCTGGGAAAGCCAGCAAAATGCTCCAATAAAAGATATTACATCACCCACATTGTCTTGCTAATATCCTGGGACCAACACGGTTACAACTAAATTGCATGCAGTTAATTTATAATAGCTATCTAAGCAACAAAACCCACAAACAAAATACTAATGAAAATGGGTTTTAACATGTTTAACATAAAAAGCTTTACAAAAAGTGTCAGTTAAATGCTCCTATAGTTTGTGCTGGAAAATATGGGCCCAAAACTGCAAATTGATTCATGGAGAGATACCCTTGTAGCAATGCAGATCTAGTATCTGGATTTATGTGCTCAAAACTGCTCCAAATAAGCATCAACTCAGACTAGTAGAACATAGAGCTATATACCAGGGGTGGCCAAACTGTGGGTCGCAAGCCACATGCGGCTCTTTTACTGTTGAAGTGCGGCTCGCGCAGCCCCCACCCTCCACCTACCAGTGCCGGGGGGGGGGGGGGGGGGGGGGGGAAGCTCAGGACTTCTGCCTTGCAGCAGGGTGGTGGGGTAGGGGCTTCTGCCCAGCTGGGAGGGAGGTCTTGGGACTTCAGCAATATGGGGTGCACCTTCTGAGCCTCGGCTTCAGCAGAAGTAGGGCTGAATCCCCGAGCCCCATCAAGCGCCTCCTGCGGGGATGAAGCCCTGGGTGCCAGCAGGTGTGCCCTGGCTCTTGAATTTGTGAAGATTGTCGTATACAGCTTGGAGGGTCAGTAAGTTTGGCCACCCCTGCTATATACCAATGCAACATTCCTCCCAGAACAAAGGATACATGGAAAGAGCTCTGCCAATACTACACTGAAAAATGTTGTGCCACAAAAGGAGTGGTAATGGCAGATCTAAAGGGGGTGGAGTGGCCAATAACATCCCTATTCGACATTCTTTCCTACAAAAAATATTTTAAAACCAACACAAAATAAAGTACAGTTTTTGCAGTTTGTAGTAATTTCTATCAAGGAAGAGCTAGAAGGAAAAATAATGCAGCATGACACTACATTAACTTTTGCACTCCTCCCTTTTGGTGCTCAGAAAATCACTTTAAAAGGACGATTTAGGGGAAGATGAGTTGAGGGGATGAGAGAGCAGCATTACCAGTGAAGAAGTTATCTGAATAGCCCTGGAACCACATAGACTTGGGGGGCAAAACAACTGTACAATTTATTAGGGGGGATCTCAAAGTTATCGAGGGGATCTTTGTGGCAATTTCCACCCCACAGAGCTCCTTCTGTGGCTATTTCCATAATATTTTCTATTAAATTATTTATATTACAGAGCCCCGTTCTTTATCTACCTATCTTTTCAGGTGGAGGGATACAAAAATAGTATGAACACATTGTTTTTAAAACTTCTCTCAGAAGATTTTTTTGTAAAGCATGTTGCATGTACATTATGGTGTGGTATACAGGTATTAAAAGCAACTATTTGGCTATCCCTGCAACACTTGTCTGATTTGAGTTACAACGCATATAGGCAGATATATATGGGACGGAAGAAAAGGGAGGCAGTCTTTCATAAAGAGGTGTTGAAAGCATGCTTGTTCTTCTCATTAAAAACAAGCCATAATTCTGAAGTAAGTGCCACCTCAGCCCACAGCACTTTTGGAGCTGTGTGTACCAAGAGAAATAACATCCATGTGCAAATGCACCACTATGAAAAATAAAAAGTGAAACTTGATCATCACTTTAAGTCAATCTCACATGCAGTACAATGAAAACCTAACTTTTATCCTTGTCAACATTTTTTTTTAAATCTCATTTGGTAAACTAGATTTGAAAGTACAGAAAATGTTGAGCTTATGCACTTATTTGGTAATTTCTAGAGTTTGGTATTTCGTACTGAAATAGGCTAACATGTTCATTGGCATCCTGAAGAGGGCAGTCAAGCAGCATCAAATGAATGCTGCAAATGCTTAAGTAATAACTGTAGGGCACTGTTCTGTTAAACCTGTTATATTAAAACCTTACCATTTTTATTATCAGAACAAGATAATATAATTTCATCTTGATGCTATCATTCTCTTTATTCTACCCTTTCATATTTTTACAGATATTTATGTAAAATCATAAAAGAATTTCAAATTATAGTTATGCTCCTACTAGTAAATAAAAGTTTCTTAATTTTTGCCTATCTTTGCATCTTTAATTTAAACCAGTTTCCAATTTATTTAATGGATATCTGTCTTTTCAGAAGAGACCTTAGCTTCTAAGTTTTTGTTTTCATGTGTCTACTTGCACGTTCTACAACAGAGTGGTTTTGGAATACAATTTTTAGAACTTACTGAAGGTAACTTAGCAAAGTATTCTGTAGGACTTCTCAAGAACAGCTTTTATAAAGACACTGAAAAGGCATTCTATGAAGAGCAAAAGTGGGTAAAATTCAAATATTTGCCCTTTAATATTGAAGCTAGCTCTTAATTCAAGTGGTGAGCAGGTGGCTGAAAAGCTATACCTGTCTCTTTTGAAATCAATGGGACTCCTCACAGTACATGAAGTTATGCATGCACACAAGTCCTTTCAGGATCAGAGTCTAATTAAAGACAACACAGAAGTGGGCATAACAAATAATTGAAAGGTCTGGAGAAGGAAGGATGAGACGAACAGTGATAGCTATGTTCACACAATTTGTTACGTGGTCTAGCTATGTACACAACCAGATAGTATCATGTCATTCTTATTACAATACATAATATCTCCATAATCCATCATGTCTCTCTATTTACGTAGATTGCAGTGATGCATAAATTACATCTAACAGTGTTCTGAAGTGATTGGGAACTTCTATCTGGACTCTGATAAATACTAGGCAACATTGTTCCAGAAATGGTAGTTCTCTAGGGGATTGCATCTCAGGTGCAAAAAAAATTCATCCTTTTTTTTTCCAAACTGGAGTCTTTAACTACTGAAAAGGCTATAGATATAGTGCCATCGTCTTCCAACTAGCTGCGTGAGCTGCTATGAAGAGGTATGGGAGGAACTGTATTTGGTCTCGGCATGAAAGGATTGCATGATCAGACTAGAAATAGACACTAATGCTGCTAGTTTGGCATTACTTTTTCATCAGGCTGAGACAGAAAGGAGAATAGAGTATCTAAGAGCAGAAATAGTGTTACTGTTACTACCACCATTTAAGAGTTTAGGCAGAGATGGCAGCACTGCAGTACCAGCAATGGCAGCAGTATTATCTACCAGAGAGATGCAGAGACAGGTTAGATGACATACTGCCATCTAAACATTCTTTACCTAGGATATTCAGTCTTTTGACAATAGTCATTGTTGGTACCAGGTTGTACGAGCTGTTTCCTTTCCTGCACGACACATGCTTATCATATATTCAATTATGGGTTTGATAGTTCCAGAAAACCAGATTGACTAAATAAGCCAGCATCTATGCTTGGTTTTCTCTCCAGAGCCTGTGAACAGCTGTAATTGCCAGCAGTTACAAGATACCATACAGCTCTTTATAAGAAGGCACGTTTATTCTTAAGGTAAAAACATTACAGAGAAAACCTTACAAACAACAAAAAAACCTACACACAAGCAAAAAGCTTACCAGAGGTTACTCCCTTACAACACCAACAAGGCCTTTGTAGGGGTCAGTCTTTCAAACCCCACAAAGGATTTTCCCCCCTGTGGTTGCAAGTTTGTAACAGCCTTAGCTCAGAACTAGCACAACCACAAATAACTCAGTCTTTCCTTTATGCAGATTGGGCCTTTGATCTTAGCCTAATATGATAGGTGATCAGCAAAGGCCCGCTCCTCGGTGTATAGCTTCAAAAGCATATTTTTTCATAACTGGGGGTGGGGAATTTGCATTCATCTCCTCCTACATATTTCTCAAGAAATCTACTTCATACTTCACTCCGGGGCACCTGGCATTGGCCACTGTCGGTGGACAGGATACTGGGCTGGATGGACCTTTGGTCTGACCCAGTACGGCCTTTCTTATGTTCTTACATATCATCCCAAAAGTCCATTCTTGTTTGGCACATTGTTCAATAGTTTTTTGATCATGTAGGCCTTACATTACATTTCCCTCTTGGAGAGGTTACATATAAATCCCAGCTCACAATAATACATAATATTTGCATTTAATACAATAAATTCCCAAATATATTTAAACCTAATAAGTTTTCTCAAGGATATTGCAGGAAATTGCCATATCTGTCACAAGGGGTTTTGTTAAACAGAATCAATTCAGCAAAGAGAAGGGTTTTCTTTGTGTATGTGTCTACACAACTAATCACATTTGTATAGCTTGAGAACTATTTGGTTTTCTGAAGGTGAAAATAGGTGCAGAACTAGAGAAAATTAGCTTAGTATAATGCTCGAGTAAGGGCTTGTCTACAATTAAGACACTTCAGCAACATTACTGTAGTGCTTTGGGTTATCCACCTCCCCAAGAGGCGATAGCTAGGTCAACAGAAGAATTCTTCCATCGGCCTAGCTCTGTCTACATAGGGATTTAGGTCATCTTAACTACGCCCCTCAGGGGGTGTAGATTTTTCACACCCTGACTGGCATAGATAAACCAATCTAATTTTCAACTGTAGAGCAGACCTAATGGAATAAAATTAAGAAAGAGAAAATGTAGGCAGAACATTAGGAAAAAAAACAGTAAGATCTATTAAGCTGTGAAATGATCTGCCCAGGGAAGTGATGAAAGCATTATCACATGGTACATTAAGTAGATTAAACAAAACACTAATAACTATACAATAGGCAACAACTTGCATTAGCAGGGGAATGGACTAAGAGAAGATCTAGAAGGTCTTTTCCGTCTCTTTATAATAAGATTTGTTCTTTGCTACTCTTTACCGGTACAATTATTTTGCTGTTTGTTACTTGGAATAATATTTTTCCTAATAATAAAAAGAAGAAAGTGTTTAAATATTTTAACTTCCTGCTTGCAATGCAACAACAATTTATAACTATGTTCTTTGGCCATGAGTCTGGGAAGATCAATAAACATATGTGTAGACCCACAGCTATCTTAACCAAATATGGTTAAGATGCACTAAAGTCTCTGCAACTCCATGTAGAAAATTTATCACATATATAATAAAAATACTACAGAGTGCTCCATTAAATTCAAACTCCATAACAGAATTCTCATACTCTTTCTACAGACTAGTCTTTGATCGTCAGTGAAAGTCTGAACTCTGTCAGGTGTACTGGAATGCTTAAAGTTGTCCAGTCCAGTATAGATTTTGGTTTTCTGCCTTGAAGGGTTCCTCCTATATGTAGCAAATGTTTCTTCTTTGAGTGATTGCTCGTATCGATTTCAATTAGGTGTGTGCGCGCTGCATGTACAGTCATCACCATCACCGGTTCATTCACCTGCACATCCACCAATGTAATATACGCAATCATGTGCCAGCAATGCCCCTCTGCTATGTACATCGGCCAAACTGGACAGTCCTTACGCAAAAGGATAAATGGACACAAATCAGATATTAGGAATGAGAATATACAAAAACCTGTAGGAGAACACTTCAATCTTCCTGGACACACAATCGCAGATTTAAAGTTAGCCATCCTGCAGCAAAAAAACTTCAGGACCAGACTTCAAAGAGAAACTGCTGAGCTTCAGTTCATTTACAAATCTGACACCATCAGCTCAGGATTAAACAAAGACTGTGAATGGCTAGCCAACTACAAAAGCAGTTTCTCCTCCCTTGGTGTTCACACCTCAACTGCTAGAACAGGGCCTCATCCTCCCTGATTGAACTAACCTCATTATCTCTAGCCTGACTCTTCCCTGCATATTTATACCTGCCCCTGGACATTTCCACTGCATGCATCGGAAGAAGTGGGTATCCACCCATGAAAGCTTATGCTCCAATACGACGGTTAGTCTATAAGGTGCCACAGGACTCTTTGTCGCCTCTTTTGATGAACTCGTGTGCCCAGATGTAGCAATTGCATAAGTTAGTACAAATTGACAGTTAGGAAATGCCTATAATTGATAAGGAAATCTTAAAGGTATCAGTGAAAAATCTATGGTCAGTAAGATTAAGGACAATAAGAAGGAATTATTTTAAATATATCAGGAACAAAGAAAGATACAGCAATGGTATAGGTTCAATACTAAAAGTGTCTAGTAAAGTTGTCAATCATGATGCAGATAAGACAGAAGTATTAAAAAAAATTCTGTTCAGTATTTGGAAAGAAGCAGGATGATGTATTCATATCTTACAGAGACAAGGAAATACGTTCTATTCCCTTTGGAACTAGGGAGGATATTAAATAGCAACTATTAAACATAAGTATTTTTTCACTGATAGAACCAGATGACTTGCACCCAAGAGTTATAAAAAGAATGGGAAGTCATGGAAGACGGAAGAGATTCCAGAAGACTGGAAAAGGTCAAATATAGTGCCAAGCTATAAAAAGGGAAGTAAGGACAACGCGGGGAATTACAACCAGTCATCTTAACTTCTGTACCTGGAAAGATAATGGAGCAAATAATTAAGCCATCTATTTACAAACATCTAGAAGATATTAAGGTGATAAGTAACAGTAAGCATGGATTTGTCAAGAACAAATAATGTCAAACCAACCTGATAGCTTTCTTTGAAAGGGTAACAAGCCTTGTGGATGAGGGGTAAAGCCATATATGTGGTATATCTTGACTTTAGTAAAGCTTTTCATATTGTCTCACATGACCTTCTGATGTCAAGAAACTAGGGAAATGCAACCTAAATTGAGCTACTATTAAGTGGGTGCAAAACTAGTTGGAAAACCATTCCCAGAGTAGTTATCAGTGGGTCACAGTCATGCTGGAAGGGCATAATGAGTGGAGTCCCACAGGGATCAGTTCTGGATCTGGTTCTGTTCAATATCTTCACAAAGATTTAGATAATAGCACAGAGAAAACACTTATAAAGTTTGTGGACGATACCAAGCTGGGAGGGGTTGGAAGTGCTTTGGAGGATAGGATTAAAATTCAAAATGATCTGAACAAACTGGAGAATTGGTCTGAAGTAAATAGGATGAAATTCAATAGGGACAAATGCAAAGCACTCCATTTAGGAAGGAGCAATCAGTTGCACACATACAAAATGGGAAATGACTGCTTAGGAAGGAATACTGCAGAAATGGATATGGAGGTCATAGTGGACCACAAGCTAAATATGAGTCAACAATTTAACACTGTTGCAAAAAAACTGAACATCATTCTGGGATCTATTAGCAAGAGTGTTGTAAGCAAAACACGAGAAGTAATTCTTCTGCTGTACTCCAGGCTGGTTAGGCCTCAACAGGAGAATTGTGTCCAGTTCTGGGCGCCACATTTCAGGAAAGAGGTGGACAAATTGGAGAGAGTCCAGAGAAGAGCAACAAAAATTATTAAAGGTCTAGAAAACATGACATAGGAGGGAAGATTGAAAAAAATGGGTTTGTTTAGTATGGAAAAGAGAAGACTGAGAAGGGACATGATAACCATTTTCAAGTACATAAAAGGTTGTCACAAGGAAGAGGGAGAAGAATTGTTCTTCTTAACCCCTGAGAATAGGACAAGAAGCAATGGGCTTAAATTGCAACAAGAGAGGTTTAGGCTGGACATTAGGAAAAACTTCCTAACTGTCAGGGTGGTAAAGCACTGGAATAAATTGCATAGGGAGGTTGTAGAATCTCTATCATTGGAAATTTTTAAGAACAGATTAGACAAACACCTGTCAGAAATGGTCTAGATAATACATAGTCCTGCAATAGCAACATGATAATTTTTAACTGTCTTTAAGATTTTAAATAGAAAACACTGAGAAAAACTGGGGTTGGTCTATACTACTAAGTTAGGTCAACCTAGATACGTCACTCAGGGATGTGAAAAATTCACACCCCAGAGAGAAATAGTAAAGCCAAACTAAGCCCAGGTGTAGACACCTCTCAGTCAATGGAAAAATTCTTCCATTGACCTAGCTACTACCTCTCAGAGAGGTGTATTTACTACAGCAACTGAAGTGTATACAGTATAGTACTGCATTTCTACCACTGACATATCTTTAGATGCCTTAATACTATGGTAGACACGATTGAGAGAAAGAGCAGATAGAGAAAAATACGGAGACACAGTAGATAAATCTAATGAGCACAAAGAGTGGACAGAAACAGCTTTATAATACCATGGTTTATGGAATGCAGAAAGTAGCCAATGCTACTTTTTAGAAAAAAAATGAATGTATAACTTTGCTAGAGATTATTAGTCATAGTAGTAAAAAGTTAAATATTTCAGCATTGGTGCTACTTTATACTTGAAATATCACATTGATTTTTGGCATGCATTAATTTTGAAAATGTTTTGATGAGTGACAGTTAACTTAAATCCTAGACAGAAGAATATCTACAGAACATTACACATTAAGTTGCTTAAAGCAAAAATAGATTCTTCACAAAGTGTATACTGAGTAGCTAACAAAAAAGTAATTCATGCATTCAAATTCTGCACATACTTACAGTTCTCCTGCCCATTAATTAACCATTGATTTGAGAAATGTCAATTTTCTGATAATAGGTTTACGTGCCATATGATCAACTTCATTAAATTCATATTATTCCATGTGGCAGGACTGGGTCTCAATTTCACATCTGCTTAAAACAATTTAACTAAAAGCAATATGTTGATTTTTTTTCCTTCCAGGATTATTTTAAAGATTTACAGTTGGTATATACTTAAATGCCTAGAGCGGCACATTGCAGGATGAAGTTTATAAACATTTTTCCACCTCATTAAACAATATAAAGTTGTAAATGAGATTGTTTCTTAATAATGACAAAGTTTATATTATTTTTAAGGCAGTACAAAAAGGCTCATCGATGTTCACAACAAACAACATGAAGGAGTTAATTCCCTGCTATTTCATGTAATGACGACTACACTGACCCTTTTAAGAGAGAACTCTGTACTTCTGCTATACCAGTGGTTCTCAAACTTTTGTACTGGTGACCCCTTTAACATAGGAAGCCTCTGAGTGCGACCCCCCTTATAAATTAAAAACACATCTTTATATATTTAACACCATTATAAATGCTTGAGGAAAAGCGGGGTTTGAGGTGGAGGCTGACAGCTCACGACCCCCCCATGTAATAACCTCACAACCCCCTGAGGGGTCCCAACCCCCAGTTTAAGAACCCCTGTGCTATATCTTTGCCGATATTGAGGAGGAAACAAATATCACCAGATGGATCCTGATGTCCATCCCACACAAGACCTGAAGGGGTTAACGAGTCTAGTGGGCCAATTAATCACCTAGGTTGCACCTGGAGGAGGAGCCAGGGAGTAATGAGGGCTAATTAAAGAGGAAGCTCAGCTATACAGGACCTGGAGGTAACTGAGGGTACATCCACACTACCCGCCCAATTCGGCGGGTAGCGATCGATGTTCTGGGATCGATTTATCGCGTCTCATGTAGACATGATAAATCGATCCCAGAAGCATTCCCCGTCGACTCGGGAACTCCAGCTCGGCGCGAGGAGTAAGCGGAGTCGACGGGGGAGCCTGCCTGCGCCGCGTGGACCCGAGGTAAGTACATTGTAATTTGATCTAAGATACCTCGACTTCAGCTACGCTATTCACGTAGCTGAAGTTGCGTATCTTAGATCGATCCCGCCCCCTAGTGTGGACCAGGCCTGAGATTAGAAGAGGGGCTTCAGAGAAAGAGGGGTTGCAGTCACCCTCAGAGTGAGAAAACACTAGGTAAGAAGTAGCTCAGGGATACAGCAGGAAAGTTCAGAACTGTGCAAACCTTGACTGCTTATTGTAGGGTCCCTGGGCTGGAACCCAGTGCAAAGGATGGGCTTAGGTTCCCCTACCAGTCACTGGAGAACTGGCTCTGTCAAGGGGGCAGTGAAAGAGAAGACTGCCTGGAACAGTGGGTCCAGAGAGACTTAGATGCATGCAATTTTCCCAGAAGGGAAAAACCACAGTGACCTGGCCAGAGGGCCAAGCCACGAAGCAGGTGAACTTGAATTCCAAGAAAGAGAATGAGAGAGTGATGGAGTGCAACTGCATGAAGGGATGTCAGCTTGGCAGAGCTAATCCCCAGACCTGGTCAGAAAGAGGGCTCCAGCAGTGAGTAGAGCACCCCATCACATATAAGTAGAGTCCACATTGATGGATCCACTCTGGAGCTATTGGAATAAGGTGAGGGAGCCTGCCTTGACTTTGGACAAGACCTTGGGCAGGAGTGGAACTGCAGGGAAGGAGTACAACAGTCCTTTTGATGAGGGTAGGTGGAAAGCATCTATCAGTGAACCCAGGTTGTGGCCTACTCAGGAACAAAAGATGCAACATTTTCTGTTTGCTGTTGTTGCAAACAGGTCCACTTGGGGAGTTCCCCAATACTGGAAAATGGACCTAGAAACGTCCAGGCAAAGACACCATTCATGGTGACCTGAGAACGACCTGCTAAGGCAGTCCGCCAGAGTGTTTTGAACTCCCAGAAGGTACTTTCAGGGTGATGAAACTGGCAATCCAGAAATTCCAGAGGAGGATTGCCTCCTGGGATTGCCTCCTTTGTCACTTGCCTCTGCCACCTGCCTTGCTTGTTTAAACAGAATATGGCTGTTGTATTGTCTCTGAGCACCAACCAATTCCGCTGCACTATGCACAAGAAATGCCATGCAAGCTAAATGGATGCCCCGTAGCTCTGTGATAAATCCTGGGGTGACCAAAGGCATTGAGTCTGGTGGGGACCTAAGCAAGCTCCCAAATCTAAATCTGATGCTTCTGCAACTAGACTGAGTGAATGTTGTGGAGGGGCAAAGGGAACTTCCTCACAAATATTTTCAGTTTCTACCCATCAGTCCAGGGCGGACAGGGCCTGAGCAGGTACTTGAACCACCACGTCCATTTGATGACAGGCTGGTGAATATACCGAGGCTAGCCAACCCTGTAGCTTTCTGAGGTGCAGCCTGGCATGCTGCACCATGTAAGTGCACACCACCATGTCTCCTAGATGCCTGAGGCAGTTCTGAACCATAATGACAGAGTGGGTCTTCGGATCTCAAGCAATGAGTCACATTGTTTGGACCCTCCACTCTGGCAGAAAATCCCTGCCCTTTGTAGGGTCCAGGACTGCCCCAATGAATTCTACTCTTTGAACAGGAGTCACGAGTTTCTGTATTTATTAGGAGCCCCAGAACATTAAAAGTGGACAGAATAGTAGCTACGCTGGAAAGTACCTAAGACCTGGACCACCCTCTCACTAGCTAGTCACCCAGGTAAGGGAACACATGGATTCCTGACCTTCACAGCAATCCTTCTAATACAGTCATGCATTTCATGAATACGCAAGGAGCAGCTGACAGACCAAAAGGCAATACTGTGAATTGGTAGTGGGATCCATTGACTGTGAATCTGAGAAACTTTCGGGGGATCTGGTGAATCACCATGTCAAAATAAGTGTCCTTTAAGTCTAGAGCAGAATACCAGTCCCGGGGATCTAAGGAAGGGATAGTAGATGTTAGAGTAACTATCCAAAATTTTGTTTTCTTTCGGTGCTTGTTTAAACTGTCGTACATCTAAAATTGGCCTAACACCCCTGCTTTGCCTTCAGGACTAGGAATTAACGAGAATAAAAGGGGGCATTGTTGCATAGTCCACTGTATCCAGGCTTTCTTACAATGCTGTTCTGGCAACTAATTTGCCCGCCACCACTTTGCCTCATCAGCAAAGTTGTCTTTGAACATCACAACATTTTCCCACAGATTGAAATTGTAATGACCCAGCAGCCTGCTGGTTCGTGATTCTAGGCTGTAAACCTCCTATGGAATAAAATTTCCAGCCAAACAGGTCTATCTTTTTTGCTTCTTTCCATTTTGGAGTAGAGGCCTGGTGTTCCTGTATCTCTTTTTTCTTAGTTGCAGCAACTACCAGGAGCCTGGAGAAGAGAGGTTATAGAAGTGCTCAAATCCCTTTGAAGGGACAGTATCTTTTTTTCCATCCTTTTAGCAGTAGGAGGTAGGGAAGATGGGATCTACCATGGAACCCTGACCAGTTCCAGGATAGCCTCATTAATAGGGAGAGCTTACCATAGAAGGTTCCGCAGAGACTAAAATATCTATTAGCCTGTGACATTTTTCCTGCACCTATTCTGGATGGATATCTATAGTTAGAACCACCCTCCTCAAGAAGTCTTGATAAACTGTGAAATCATCAGGAGGGGGAGAAGTAGACTCAGTCACTACTGCCTCAACAGGAAATGAAGAAGAAGAGGCTAAGGGTTGCTGAGGAGGTCCCTCCTCCAACTCTTCCATAGGAGAATCCTGAGCAGGAAGATCCCCCTTAACAGTACTGGTATGAGGGAGGGAAAACAGTGACATAGCTGCAGATGATCCTGGCCCCTGTAGAAGGGCAGGAAGGGAGCGGAGAGGCTCTCAAATGTGAAGGAAGGTACCAAGGGGTTCAAAAAGGCCAATGGTAGGGAGGTGGGATCCAGGTATGGGTAGGCCATTTCCCTTAGCATGCTGAGGCTGTGACTGGCATTGTGTTGGGCAGGCACTCAACTGGGCTTGCTGGGCATATTCTGGTGGAGATTCAAAAGATCCAACCTCAGAGTCTGATGAGGAGTCCTCTTCCTCAAATCAGGTCAGGCAAAGTGACCCCTAGCAGGGAGACCAGCTCTGAGTCTGGAGATGGGGATACTGCCAAGATCACTGCTGGCTTCCCTCTAGATGGAACCCTACAGATAAGTTCCACAACTGTGGAAGCCACCAGTACCAAATGGTCTCTGGGGCTGCAGTCAGAACCTCAGGAACATGCACTTCCAATCCTGGTACCGGGTGAGACTCCTGAATAGCAGGGGAAACCAGCACCGACAAGTTAAGTAGTTTTCTGTCTGCCTTGAAAGCCTTGAATATAAAAGGCACTGAAAAGGGCTCCCGAGGTACCAAAAGATGCGCCAGTCCTTCAGGGATTGGTGTCAACGGACCCTTCTTGGGATTTGGAATGAGCAATCCCATCTGGCTTGTGGACTCTGTCTGGGGGTGCATCTTCCTTGAGTGCACCCCCGAGTCCTTACCTCAGCCCATAGACTTTGAAGGCCCCAGTACCAAGTCTTTGGGAGACTTACGTGGTCTCTTTTTAGATACCAGCAATGAGGATATGTGTCAGGGTTCCCTCCCCATTCTAAACTCTAGGGTAAAGACGTGGGGACCCACATTAAGAGCCCCTACGCTTATTTTTACCAGCTTAGGTTAAAACCCCCAAGGTACAAAATTCCCTGCACCCTGAGAAATGCTTCTTTCGCTGCCACCATCAAGTGTCTAACAGGAATCCAGGAAAGGAATCACTTGAACTTCCCTCCCCTCCAAACTACCCCCTCAAGCTGTACACCCCCTTTCCTGGGAAGCTTGAGAACAATCTCCCAACCAATTGGTTACACAGTGATCTAAAAACACACCCCCTGGGTTTTAACACCATAGAAAACAGTCAGCTTCTTAAAAGAAGGATTTTATTAAAACAAAGGAGGTAAAATCATCTCTGTAAAATCAGGATGGTAACTAAATACAGGGCACTCAATTTCCAAACTCAGAGAGATTCCCCCCCTCTGGACAAAACCTTAAAGTTACAGAAAAACAGGAATAACCCTTCCCTCTCCCACAGGGAATGTATCACCAAGCAAAATAAACAGAAATCTACTCGCAGTGCTGACTACACTTACTTTAGAAAAGTGAGGTTTGGTGAGGAGACTGGTTTTCTGTAGGTTCTTTCTGTCTTCCAAGATCACTCTGACTCAGACAAAGCCACACACACAGATTTCCCCCTCCCAAGATTTGAAAGCATCTTGTCCCCCCATTGGTCAGATGCCAGCCAGGTCAGGTGTCAGTCTGGCTACCTGCATTTCTTAACCCTTTACTGGTAAGAGGATTTTATAGCACTGCATCAGATCCTCTCCCCTTCCCTTTATATTTATGACAATATGCATCTGGACTCAGTCAGAAGAGGGGAAACACTCCTAAATGACTCAGATATACTCAGTACCTGTTCCAAGTGGGAAGGTTCCTACAGCGTGTGAAGCACAGACTCCGTAAGTGGGTACTTGTGTCTGGCAGTCAGGAGAATGAGGCATTAGTCTGGTACTGAGCCCAGTACTCAACGAGTAACCGGGAACCACTCTAGAGAAATACTATTCTAAACTTATTCTTATATCTATGTATGTATACACAGGGGTTCTCGCAAAAAAAATTTGGGTGGCCTCAGAGTGCGGCCACCAACTCTGACTGGTGGCTCCACTAACACTTTTTTCCTAAAATACTTAATTAACTTAAGGAAAAACAATTAAATATGTACAGATCCACATGCAAAATCATTGTAATGTATATTTGTAGTGTTTTTTGGCAGACTCAACAACAAAAATAATACTGCCTCCCCTTTCGGTGCCCCCCCCCCACCCTTCAGGGCTTGGTGGATCCTGGGGCTTTCTGTGAAAAGCGATATTTGTATATTTGTTAATATCACAGCGCACTTAGTAGCTACCTGTGAGGCTATGAAAAGTGGTAAGTGACATTAACAAACATACAAGTATCACGTTTCACAGATAGCTAGTAAGTCTGCTGTGAAAAATTATACTTGCAAGTTTGTTAATATCACTTTTCTCAGCATGCCCAATGATCCATTAAACCCTGGATGGGGGGGGGGGGCGCGAAGGGGGAGGTGGCAGGGGCCAGAGGCGATGGTGGGATGGATGCAGGGCCGGGGGAGGCAGCAGGCACCCAGGGCAATGGGAGGACGGATGCGGATGCAAGGCCAGGAAGGCAGCAGGTCCTGAGGACAGGGGGAATGGATACAGGGCCCTGGAAGGCAGCGGAGGCTAGGGGCAATGGGGGTGGGTGATGAACCCCCTGTTGCATGGCCAGAGCCAGGGCCTGGTATCTGCTGCAATGTGGCCAGGTATGGGGCTCAGTGCCTGCGGCCAGAGCCCAGAGCTGGGTGTCAGAGTCCAGGAGCGTGTGGCTGGAGCCAGCTCTCGCTGTTGCATGGCCATGCCCAAGGGGTCAGCACCTGGGGCCAGTTCCCACCACCCCGTGGCTGGAGCCCAGGAACAGAGCTGTGGGTCGGCACCTGCTGCCATGCAGCTGGGGTAGGAGATCAGCACCAGGGGCTACAGCCGCACACCTGGAGCCTGGGCCCAGCGCCCACCACAGTATGGCTGGAACTGGGGGTTAGGGGCTGACTGGGGGCCACCTGCTGTCCTGCGGCCAGAGCCTGGGGTTGGCACCCAAAGCCCTGTGCTTGGAGCCTGCTGCCATGCGGCTGGGGTTAGCGCCTGTAGACAGCTCCTGCCACTGTGTGGCTGGAGCTGGGAGCTGGAACAAGGGGCCAGAGGCTGAAGCCCTGCAGCTGGAGGCCAGGCCCACGTGGCCAAAATTGGCGGGGGGGTGGGGGTGGGGTGTCAGTACCTGGTGCCCCGCGATCAGAGCCCAGGGCTGCATGGGCAGGTTCCTGAAGTGCCGCCGCTGGAGCCTGCTGCCCAAACCTCCTCCCACCCCAAAATGCATCAAGAACTCACCTTGCTCCTGCAGCGTTGTGCCCCACCTCTCTCCAGAGGTGGTGCTTTGCCCCCACTCCATCACCATCCAGGAGGCTGTCATGGCCACACAAAAAGCCCCTGGTGGCTGAATGCGGCTATCGTGGCTGCATTTGAGAAACATTGCACTACACTAGATTAAAAACTTATACTACAGGTAATATGCATACTAAAGAGAGATGGCTTGCAGATGCAAAGATTGTAGCTCCAACAACCACCGTCATTGCCGGTAGGAAGGAACTTCTGGGCGGGGGAGGTCAGAGGCAGTAAGGCCCTTTATACATAAATGTAGTGGCACAAGGCACCAGAGGGGGCTCACACTGCTCCTACGGGTACTCGAGGGAAAAATCTCCGACAAACATGTATGAGGTTCATACACATCTACATGAACATAAAATCACTTGAAGAACTTTCCTGGTCCAGCATAGGGGAGTCAGAGGTGAACTCAGGGGCAAGAGAAAGACAGGCTATAGCAGACAGCACTATGGCCATTCTGGATGGGGAGCAGCCAACAAGAAGCAGAGGTCCCCATAAATTTAGAACAACATCAGGACTGGCTCTAACTTATACCAGTGGCCATACCAACCAATAGGGTTGTTCCTCTCCAGAGGCACCAGCACAGATTCTAGCCTAGTGAATCTGGAACTGGATATGAGAGTCGCACTGGCTGGATTACTCCATCAAACTTGACACCAAGTGATCCATAACAACCGAGAAACCAACCCCATCCTCAAAAATGTGGTTGAACATAGTTACCCTGTATATTCATGGGTCATGACTGCTCCTAAACTTAACTTTCTGGTCTACCAGATTATGTCCCTAGGCCTAAGAAATCCAATAAATTATATATCATCAGGACATCCATATGCTGGTGTGTGTGTGTGTGTGTCCATTCGCTTCTTACATTTATCTGGGGTTTTACCATGTTTGCCTATTTGAAACAAATGACTTCTGAACACCTCTGTATCTGTTTTCAGAATGGATTCTTTAAAACATGGCTGCCTGCTATAAAAGGAAAAGTTAGGAGGGGCTTGTTTATTTTTGCCGAGAACTCTGGGATTGTGATTTTGTCATTTGTTTCCTATTTAAATCCTCAGCAGAACAGCCTGTACCATGATCCTGGCTATTACTGAAGCAACTTTAATTCCTAATGTAAATTTTGGCTGAAGAAAACTGTATTTGCTCAGGTTCTGATTCAGCAAGGTACTTAATCACATGCTTAACATTAAGCATGTGAACAGTTCTGTTGACTTCAATGGGACTGTTCACATACTTAGTCACATTTTAAAGTGAATTGGGGCCTTAGTGAGTGAGATTCTGGATTGGAGAATTTTATAGCCCTGTAACTGCAGATGCAATGTAACAACTGTTGTGCTATAAAAGGCACCTCTGAGCCCTCTCACATTGGGAAAGATGTTAAACAGCATAGGCGAACTGCACACAGTCATGAAATGAAGGAATAGCTTCACTCTTGTATCTGAGCGTTGGACTCCCATAATCCCATTCTGACATGGTAAATTCAAATTAATCCCACCTATCACAGTATTTATTTATAGAGAAATGAGGTTGTGATATAGAGACTATTTGGCAAAAGGCCCTTGTTATTTGCAAACAATTTTCACCTGGGAGCTGACTAACTCAATGCAACAAACGCATGCTTTGCAGGATATTTATTCATAAACAGTAACTTGTAAGGTATCTACAGAAAGCTCTCAATTTGTCAAGGTTCTTAACCACTGTGAGATATATGTATGGGTAATATTTAATGTATTTATATTGAAAATATGCTTTATGGCCTTGGAGTAGAAATTAGTCACCAGGAGGTAATGTGCCTTGGAGATGACTCATTCAAGCAAGAGAGAACTGTCACCTCTCCCTAAATCAGCCAGTGAGGTAATGCAAGGTTCTATTGTCTACCCTTGCAGCATCTCAGAACAGTCCATGGGAAACCATCAAAGACAATTGCAAATGATCTGAACCACTTGGCAGTAAAAAGGGGCATTATAGCTGGCAGGAGATCGCCCTGGCTATGAATAGAGACAAAATTCTGTTTCAGAATAACAAAGGGTAGGTAGATGCAGTCTTGATCCATTCACTGAGAAAACCCCTAAAGGAGTGTGGGGCTTTCATTAACATTTAGATCCTGATTCTTGTGAAACCAGCCAGCCCTGCAACAGACTGAACTTTGGCGTGGGAGTGGTGGGGCGGGGGGGGGGGGGGGGGATCTGCTTTATTACATAGGAAAGGTAACTACTGATAAGTGTAGACCCAGATTTATGTTCTGTGATTTTGTTTTGTATTGCAACCTGTTGTTTCCACTGCTCTATCTTGTTTCTACTTAAATATTTATTCTTCCTTAAATAAACCTACTTTTGTTTTATCATAAGCGCTCACAAGTGCTGCATGGTTTACAGGAGTGGGGGGTTAAGGTAAAACTGCTAAATGGGGCTACCCTGCACTTTTGGAGGAAGAGGATCTGGAATTTATGTGAGTAGCCCGTATCAGGGGCATGATATCACGGGGGAACAATTCAAAGGGATTTAGAAATGGGGGTTACCTATTGTTAACCTGCAAGGCAAAGTTAGGCCTTGGCTACACTCATGAGTTACAGCGCAATAAAACTGCCTGCAGCACTGTAACTCACTAACCATCTACACTTGCAAGGCACGTGCAGCGCTGCATCTCCACAGGTACAGCGCTGCAGGTACTCCACCTTCCCGAGAGGAATAACGTTTGTTGCACTGCTGCTAGTGCGCTGCGGCTCCAGTGTGGCCACCCAATGCGCTCTTATTGGCCTCCAGAAGTATTCGGAAGTATCCCACAATGCCTGTTCTAGCCACTCTGGTCATCAATTAGAACTCTACTGCCCTGGCCTCAGGTGACCAACCGCTACTCCCACCCTTTAAATTCCCTTGGAATTTTAAATATCCCCTTCCTGCTTACTCAGCCAGGCGTGGAGTGCTTTCAGCGCATCTTTCCAGGTAACCATGCCTCCACATGCCAGACGAGCCCCAGTATGGCACTATACCAAGTTGCTGGACCTCATCGCTGTTTGGGGGGAGGAAGCTGTCCAGTCCCAGCTGCGCTCCAGCTGGAGCAATTTCGATACTTTCGGCCAGATATCAAGGGTCATGATGGAAAGGGACCATGACCGGGACGCAATGTAGTGCAGGATAAAAGTGAAGGAGCTGCGGAGTGCGTACCGCAAAGCCCGCGAGGCAAACAGCTGCTCGGGTGCTCCCCTCACAACCTGCCGATTCTACAAAGAGCTGGACGCAATACTTGGGGGTGAGCTCACCACCGTTCCGAGCACCACCGTGGACACGGGAGAGCGGGAGGAGGAGGAAGGGGTTGAAGAAAGCAGGAGCGAGGGTGCTGTGGCTGGGGGAGACACCCCTGACTCCCTGGGGGCATGCAGCCAGGAGCTCTTCTCGAGCCAGGAGGAAGGGAGCCAGTTGCAGTGGCCGGTACACGTTTGAGGAGAACGAGAAGAGCAGGTTAGCGGTAAGAAGCTTTTATTTTCGGGAAGGAGTTTTTTCGGTGTGGGGTCCTTGGGCGAGGAGGGTTTGGGATGCATGCATGCCTAGATGTGGAAGAGCGCATTGATGTGGTCTATCACATCAGAGAAATCGGCCACTGTAATCTCTTCGAAAGTCTCAGCCAGAATGTGGGCAATGCGCTTGCGCAGGTTAATTGGGAGAGCCGCCGTGGTCCTTGTCCCAGTCAGGGTAACGTGTCCATGCCACTGTGCCGCGAGGGGCGGGGGGACCATTGCTGCACACAGGCAAGCTGCATATGGGCCAGGGCGGAAGCCGCATTGCAGTAGAAGACCCTCCCTTCCTTCCCCGGACACCCTCTGCAGCGAGATATCTTCCAGGACGAACTCCTGTGGAAAATGTGGGGACAGTGTTGAGTGTAGGTTCCCCCTGCAGCTCTTGGCTCTCCCCAAGGCACAGAAACCCACTGGACAGTACATCCGTGAAACAATCAGTCCCCCTTTACCCTCTGCTTACTCACCATTTTGGGGCTCCTGTGGGTTCTGTGCGCTCTGTTTGGGACGGGAAAATTGTGCTGTTTTGGAGACGGTGTGTGCCCTCCTTAAGTGTGGGGGAATCATTGCTCTGTCTGGGATAAAACAACGATGCCTCTGTTAAATGTTGCATTTTGCCTTCAAGATGCAACCTTGAGATCTCCGCCGTCCGTCTTATCACCAGCTGAGAGACTCCAAAGGCTCAGGAAGAGGCCCAGAAGAATGAAAGAAGACATGCTGCAGGAAGTTATGAAAGTCTCTTAAAGAGAATCAAAAGGCTCGGGAGTGGAGGGAGAGCGAAAGCAGGCTCCGCCAGGAAAACGCTTTGCACCAGCGGCAAAGCATGCAGCTCCGGCAGGAAAGCACAAAGGAACTGATTAGCATCATGGCGCGCCAAGCGGACTCTATCCAGGCGCTCGTCGCCATGCAGGCGGAGCAGTACCGCGCCCGCTCCCCCCTGCAGCCAGTGTCCCAAAACACTTTGCCTTGTGCCCCCATGTCACCACCTGCCCACTTCACCCAACATCCAGGTTCTTATCGCCCACACCAGCTGCCCCCAACACCTGTAGCTTCACCAGACAGCCCTGGAAACTATGACCCTTACCCACTGCACTCAACTCCCATCCCGAATTATAGACATCCTGAAGTCCAGCACTCACTGCACAGCACTCCAGACAGGAAGCCCAAGTATGAAA
This sequence comes from Macrochelys suwanniensis, assembly GCA_033296515.1. Lineage (NCBI taxonomy): Eukaryota > Metazoa > Chordata > Testudines > Chelydridae > Macrochelys > Macrochelys suwanniensis. The sequence goes on from CM065779.1 coordinate 85,932,646, forward strand.
GCAGGACATAACATAACCTGTGATTGAACCGTTCCCCACACCACCCACCAGCCCCTTGCCCTTTCTGTCTCACAAGCAGTTGTGTTTCTTTTTAATACATGTATTTTCTCTTTAATAAATGGATTCTTTGGATGTCAAAACAGTCTTTATTACTGGATAAGGTACCTTAGCCCAGGAAAGAAACAGGCAACGCAAGTCAGCTGAGCAAACACAAATCAGCTTAGCAAAGACAGATTACTGATAACATTGGAACAACTTCACTTCAGGGCCGTGCAGGGCAGCACACATTACTGGTGGTTTTCAGCCTCAAATTTCTCCCTCAAGGCATCCGTAATCCTTGCAGCCCCACGCTGGGCCCCTCTAATAGCTCTGCTCTCTGGCTGTGCAAATTCAGCCTCCAGGTGTTGAACCTCTGAGGTCCACGCCTGAGTGACCATTTCACCCTTCCCTTCACAAATATTATGGAGGGTACAGCACGTGGCTATAACCATGGGGATGCTGTGTTTGGCCAAGTCCAGCTTCCCATATAGAGATCGCCAGCGGCCCTTCAAACGGCCAAAAGCACACTCCACAGTCATTCGGCACCGGCTCAGCCTGTAGTTGAACCGTTCCTTGCTGGTGTCAAGGCTCCCTGTGTAGGGTTTCATGAGCCACGGCATTAAAGGGTACGCAGGGTCTCCAAGGATCACAGTGGGCATTTCAATTTCCCCTACTGTGATCTTCCGGTCTGGGAAAGAAGTCCCGGACTGCATCTTCCGGAACAGGGCAGTGTTCCGAAAGATGCGTGCGTCATGCAACTTTCTGGGCCAGCCTGCGTTGATGTCAATGAAATGCCCACTGTGATCCACAAGCGCCTGGAGAACCATGGAGAAATACCCCTTCCGATTAATGTACTCGGATGCTAGGTGGGGTGGTGCCAGAATAGGAATATGCGTCCCATCTATCCCCCCTCCGCAGTTAGGGAAACCCATTTGTTCAAAGCCAGCCACAATGTCCTCCACGTTACCCGGAGTCACGGTTCTTCTGAGCAGGATGCGATTAATGGCCTTGCAAACTTGCATCAGCACGATTCCAATGGTCAACTTTCCCACTCCAAACTGGTTTGCTACCGATCAATAGCAGTCCAGAGTTGCAAGCTTCCAGATTGCAATAGCCACCCGCTTCTCCACCATCAGGGCAGCTCTCAATCTCGTGTCCTTGCGCCGCAGGGTGGGGGCGAGCTCCTCACACAGTCCCATGAAAGTAGCTTTTCTCATCCGAAAGTTCTGCACCCACTACTCGTCATCCCAGACTTGCATGACAATGTGATCCACCACTCTGTGCTGATTTCCTGAGCCCAAAAGCGGCGTTCCACGGTGCATAGCATGTCCATGAATGCCACAAGCAAGTTCGTGTCATACGCGTTAAGCGAGTCGATTTCATCATCGTCGGACTCCTCGCTGTCACTTTGGATCTTAAGGAAGAGCTCGACTGCCAAACGTGACGTGCTGGCGAGACTCGTCAGTATTTTTCTCAACAGGTTGGGGTCCATTTCCCGCTGACTGAAATGGCGCACAGATCGCGCTACAAAGAAGCCGTTGAAAGACGGTGCCAAACGTGGCTGGAAACACAGGGATTGCTGGGATGCGAAGCGATGCATCACGGGGCATTGGGACAGGACCCAGAATGCACCATACCCCACGCACCCTTCCCACAACCCACAGCGCCAGAATGGGAAGAGGTGTTCTGTGGGATACCTGCCCATAATGCACCACTCCCAAAGCCGCTGCAAGTGCCGCAAATGTAGCCACGTTAGCGCGCTGGCAGCTGCCAGTGTGGACAGGCTGCAGCGCTTTCCCTACTCAGCTGTACGAAGACAGGTTTAACTCACAGCGCTGTACATCTGCAAGTGTAGCCGAGGCCTTAGTGATGGCATAGCCCAGAGGAGAGCACTTGAGGGGTTGAAAGGCTGGTCGTGTTAGGGAGCTGACACCTAGCTATCACAAGAAAGACTCCCTCAAGCTGAAGGCAGGGGGAAACAAGGTGACTCACAGTTCTGGGTGCTCAAGAACCAACACAAAGGCTAACTGGCAACAGACACTTACTGGGAATAAAAAAAGATTGTTTTAAAGAAGGAAAAGAGACCCTTGCAACAATTATTAATTTAAGTAGAAGCTCTTAAATTGTGAAAATTAATAAAATAGTTGACAAAATTCATAAGATGTATCAGAGGTAGAAAATGTATCACAGGTAGAAATTTATAAGATGTATCACATAAAGAAGATACTATGGTAAGCACCCACAAGACAGAAAGGTATTTATCTATCTCCCCAGGACTTAAGCTAGAACAATAACACTTATATTGTACATCAATTAAAACATAGTTAATTGAGCATTGTGAGGAGGAAGGGGAAAAGAAGAGCAGAAGAATCTGTTCCACAGGGTATAAATTACCTGCAAACAGAACATTGTCTCTGTGGCTGGAGAGCTGTGAACATTACAATCACAGAGTAGTTACGAGGTGGGGCCTTCACAAATCTTCTGAATTTGTCTCCATTCATGCGGATGACTGAGCGCCTTGAGCTCCATTCCATAAGCTGTTCCACCTTTTCCACTAACAGATTCTGTAATCAAATTCAAGGAGGAGGCATGTTAAATACAAGCACCATGGAGCTAAATTCTGCCCTTGTTTGAACATACCAATAGAAGAATTTGACCCTCATTCTAGCTACCTTTAAGAGCAACTGAGTTAAAGATTTTTTACAAATAACTGAATTTGCTTTCAAAAAAATTCAGCTGATTAAAGCAGACTTGTAAATTACTACTTAAGGAAAACATTTTATTTCAAATTCTGGTGAGTACAGAACTATTGTACAGGTATCTGTGTCTAGAGTAAGAGACACTTGTATGGCCTTCTTAGCGTACAAAACGTTATCAGTTTCCATTACAAGTAAGATTTCTTCACACATCTGCACAAAGAAAAAACTCAGAGTATAGCATTATGTTACATTTGTTATGTAACAGTCAAGACATAGCAGGACAATCACGGCCATTCAGATCTCAAATTAAAAGAAAAATGGAGCTAGAAGGGCCAGAAAAGCAGCTATATCTTTTTATAACACAATAATTAGCTTAAGTAAAAGCGGGGGGGGGGGGGGAACAGGATTTCCTTACAAGTGCCTACCATATTGCCACTGCACTTAAGTTATACATACTAATAAGCATTGGTATTTTACTGTAGAAAGGATTAGTACTGTTGAAATAATTGGTCTTAAAAATTTACCCTAATTGTGAGCTCAACTGTAAAAAGTATACAAAAGTTCATGAGATGTCAGAATAACCTACAATAAGAAATACTGATGGGAAAAGGTACAAAAAGGAGACAGAAAAGCTGAATTAACCAAACCAAAAGGCCTAACGAGCTCATTTAAGGACTGTGTTAAGATCATACTTGGTAAACAACAAAAGTGTGGAACCAGAAATCAGTGAACCAGAATTGGTCTGTCAGAAACTAGGCCTAATTGGTGGACAAAATAATAAAGGGATGGGCTATTTCACCCACCATTCCTTTGTGAGTCCTTAAAAATATCCTGTGGGGAGAAAAACTGGCTATTGCTTTGCCAGTAAGCTTTGCCATCATAGCTGCCATCCTCACGAACTCCTGAGGCCCCAGGCCTTCATCATCCTGATCCTGAGAGATGTCCTATCCAGAACAGGCCAGAAAGGCACCCAGATGACATCATCACCTCCACTGGCTCCAGCTGAATCCCAAACCTCACCTGAGATGAAATGGGATCGGACTTTATCAAGAACAGCTCTAGGCCATTGTAACTAACTTCTTCTCTTTTCCCCCAAAAGGGCAGTTATTGAGTTATTGCCATCTTTGATACCACCTAAGAGACTGTCAAACAAGGTTTTGTCCTATTAAAAACTCTCTCCAGCTAAAGGGAAAGGGAACAAGAGATACTGTTAAAATGAAAGCCTTATTTAATACTTTACATTTCAAATGCTTTAACTGTTTGTCCTTCTTTTCTTTATCTTTAATAAAAGGTTAAAATGATTTTAATGGTGTTTGCCATGGTACTAAGCAGGCTGATATTTCTGTATACTAAACCCCAAACCTTGTTTAACACTATTTAATGTTGGACAGTGAGTAACTGGATGATGCCATCTTTGGGACCCTATGTTCCATCTAAATTAATACAACAATATCAAAGCCTATTATTAAGTTTGCCCAACATTTCCCATTTTCAGTTGCTTATAACTTTGCTAAACTTTACCATTCAGGCTGAAATTTCCCATTGCGTGTGTCTGCCTCACGCTGATGTCTTGGAAAATTTAGCCAAAACAGTTCAGCCATTTCTGAGAATGAGGCTATGAATAAAACACATTTTCCCCCCCACACACTTTTAAAAATTCTGGTGATGTCTTTTGAGAAGCTGTAGCATCTCCATGCTTTGGAGAAGGGATGTGAAATTTAGCAGGCAGTGACCTTTATGTCAAGAATGTGCATTTTCCCAATCTTGTGAATAATTCACCTAAATTTAGCCAAGTTATAAGCCTCTGAAAAATTGCAGTTTGCACATACTCATTAGCTTTATTAAAGATTTGCAGCTATATTCCCTGAAGAATCAGTTGGCATTGAGCTTGCTCCAGAACCTGACTGAGCACGATTTTCCCTGCAATTGCAGAGCTACTGCAGAGTGGGCTGAGGCTGGGTATCAGAAGGGCAGTCTGTCTCTCTTGTGTTCTCAATTTGCCGGTGCTGACAGTGTGGAGGGGGAAGCTTGCCTAATTCAGAAGCAGAGGGGACAAGAGGCAGACCAAAAGGGCAGAAGCATAGATTAGGATAAGGATCCTGAGCAAGACTAGGAGTGGAGGTTGGCAGGGATGGGGAGAGAGAAATTAGGACTAGGAGATGGGGTGGTGGTGGGGCAACGGGGAGCCAGGATAGAATGCAAAGACTAGCCAGGAGACAGGATGCCTGGCAAGGAGACAGGAAGGAGAACTGGGTGGGGAGAGCAAGACTGAGATAAGAAGAGGAACTGTGGAAGGGGGAGACAGACTGGGAACCACTAGAGTGTGGGCGTGGGGAAGAAGTAGGGGAAGGGAATAGATAAAATAGGGAGCCGTGGTGCAGGAGGAGAACTGGGATTGTCTGATCAAAATATTGTACAAGAAACTTAGCGAAGGAGACAGACTAGGATTGGGAGCCAATGAGGAAGGAAATGTGGGGGGCGGGTGTGAGGGAGTGAAACAGATCAGGTGAGAAGTGAGGAAAGTCAGTGAATTGAGCCTGGGATGAGAATTCTGAGGAGTAGAGACTGAGATTGGCTAGATGACGAGAATAGAACAGCGCTGAGGACCCAAAGGATGGGGAAGAGGCAAGATGGAGACAGTAACAGATTGGAAGGGATGGAACAGAAAGAGTCAAACTTGGGGCAGATGATCAAAAAAGTCTGTGCCCACTAGAGCACACTCCCTTCCAGAGCCTGAAACAGAACCTACATTCCTGAGTTTCACCATTCAGTAAATATTTGTGAAACCCACTAGTGAAGTATCTCATCTTGCATTATTGCTCCACATAGAGGATGACAACCTACTAATGCCATCAGTTACTCTGTTAGCTCAAGTGGCAAACATCTGTGCAGTGGATCTAAACATTCTAATCCTGCTGCTGAACCATGCTGGTGTCTATTTGATACCACAAGGATTTATTTTTCTGGTTTTTTTACAAAAATCTAAGAAATTACACAAAAAGCTATGCTAAAAGTACATTATTAAGGTCCAAAGTCAAGCACTCAAAAGTTAGGAAATGCCAGAAATAATGTCTGTGAGCCTTAATTCAGCCCCTGGTTTGAATGCATTATGATACAATCTATTAAATTACATGATCACATACTAGTTTTTTTCACAGGACCCCAGCCTCTTTCAGTGTACAGGCAAGACCTGCTCTGGGGATCAGTCACAATTGTGTAGTAAAGGAGGATGTTTGTAGAACCCCTGCCTCATTTGTGGCATAAATTGGAAGATGTGTAGTGAATGAGACAGGCAACACACTTCTCAGTGCAGGAAGAGAAAAGATGGTTTAATGGTTAAGGAAGCTGAATGCTTTTCTGGGGAATTTGATTCTATCCCTGCCTCTGGCCACAGAGTTGCTGTGTGATGCTGGACAAATCACTTAACTCAGTCTTTTCACAGCTGATCACTAATTGTGTGTTCCTCATTTTCTGGGAGCCTGACCTGATGTCTTAGTGTATGATCTGCAGAAGTACTGAACCCTGCAATTGAAATCAATTGTTACTGTCCTTTGAACATGTAAAAGGTTACATAATGCTAAGTACTCTGAAAAATCAGGTCCTAAGTGTCTCAAATTAGGCACCCAAAATTAGTGGATACTTTTAAACAATCTCTCTGTACCTCAGCACCCCCACTGTAAAACTGAGATAATACCACCCCCTCGTCTCACAGTGGTGTTGAAGATAAGTGAACATTTGTGAAGCACTCAGATGTTACACTGATGAGCACCACAGAAAAGTCCATGAAGTATTTAATAATTCTGTCTCCAGGGTACGGTTTGAATAGCGTGTAGACACTGAACAAAGAGAAAACAAATTATTGAATAGTTGCTTTTTAATTGAGCACCATCCATCTTGTAAACTGATGGACAGAGGCCTGCGCAGATACACATTTATATCTGCGCGTGCGGATATCCATGGATATAAATCGTTATCCGTGGAACCGCAAGGCTTTTCCAGCAGCCTCAGCAGCAAAAGGAGCCAAACGTGGGGCCACCACTCTTAGGAACCAGCACCCCACATCGGCAGTTCCTCTGGCATGGCTGTACTGCTCACAGCCCTGCCCCCATCCCTTCCATGCAGCTGTCTGCATCTCCTGTTTGGGGGCAGTACAGCCACCCGGGAGGAGCTGTTGCCGCGGGGCACTGGCTCCTGGGAGCGGCAGCCCCAAGTTCTGCTCCTTTTGCTGCTGCAGTTTCCGGAAAGCCTGGCGGTTTCGCGGATACTAATTTATATCCGCGCAGGGCTCTACTGATGGAGGCAGTGGTCCTTATGTAAAAAAATATGATGTGATCTTGTAATTAAAGACTGTATAATAATGCATGTGCATTCACAAGGTGGGTGAATGAAGACTGCATACGCAACTTTAATACTGGCATTTCCTAACTTTGAAGCGCTTGACTTTGCATCCTTGATGTCCTTTTTAATGTAGTTTTGTGTCTGTAATATGCATTTATTTTCATTGAGCATATGTAGTAATTAAAAGTCATTACAAATGAGTGTTCCTCCAAAAGACGTACAACAGCAGTCAAATAATTCTGCCCATACAAGATTGTTTATTAGGCAGTGCTCTTAGTGACCCCTACAATCAGTGCCCAGCTATTCTTCAACTCCATGCTCGCAGTTTGCCATGGCATCCATGCTATTCTGCATAATAGTGTTCTACAATTTGAGCTTTCATTAAAAAAAAAGCATTGCTAGCAGTTGTGGAAATAAATGTTTTCAAGACTGAGTGTGAATTGATGCAGTGTCACTTGCCTAGGGCTATGTCTATTCTTCAAATGCTGTAGTTAATCCACCTTCCCAGGAGGCAGTAACTAGGTTGACAGAAGAAATTCTTCCCATCTACCTAGTGCTCTCTGTACCGGGGGTTAGGTCAGCATAGTTACGTCTCTAAGGTGTGAGAATTTCTCTGGAGAGATGTAGCTATGCTGATGTAAATTTCCAGAATAGAGCAGTCCTAAGTCTGCAAAGAGCTTAAAGCAATAGCTCAGATGTGAATATCCAACTGATCCCACTCAAGCCCACGTAAGAGTCAGATTCCATGACCACAGTATTTGGCAGTTTAAGATGTCATGAAATTCTGTATTTTTGCCAGCAGCCAGTGTTTTGTTTTCTTTCTCCCAGCCCCATTGGGACCTGCCTGCAGCTGCCTCATGCTCTCTAGTTTTCTTCACAGGGAAGTTAATTGGATTACAGTGTGCACTGCCTGCACTGTTCCATGGAGCTGAGCTCACTCCTCCAGAATTTACAGAATGTGCTCTTGACAGTTTAAAGGAGCTCAGTCCCTATCTTTTTCAGCCAACATAATGCAGTGCAGAGGGCACAAGACTGAAGTCGGAAGACATGGATTCTATTCCAGACTCTGCCACTGACCTGACCTGCTATGTGACCTTGGGTAAGTCTTAGTTTCCCCATCCCTAAAATGGAGAAGATGTTGGCTTTCCTTTGTAAATGTATGAACAAATAGTATTAATACTGTCACTCCCAATTCCTAAAATGGAGAAGATGTTGGCTTTCCTTTGTAAATGTATGATCAAATAGTATTAATACTGTCACTCCCAATTCAGCAGTTTAGGAGTGTGGTATTTCAACTATTATTTAACTAACAGTGCTCTTCAGCTCTCTCTATTTAGGAGGATACTGTTAGCTGATTTTCAGCAGTGGGATTCTATGGAGGTGTACTCATGAAGGCATAAAAAGGGTTACCTATCTTTCAGAACTCCTGCTCTCCAAATAGGCATACCCTCATAAAACCATATTGATCACCCCAACTTCCCCACTATCACTTTGCTTTTCAAGGTAGAGATGAACTGCGGAATGTTAGGTGGGGCAGGGCTGTTTATATTCTCAGTCAAAAGGCTGATGGAAGCACACACCTGTGCCCCCAAATGTTACTGCTGTAATAAAGATTCTATGGCCTCAGGTACACTTCAACAACAGGGCTCTATGGAGGCACACTCCTGAAGGAGAGCTTATATTCTAGCTTTCTACAGTCATACTTCCAGGAATAATGTCCCAGAACAGAGGCCTCTGGCTTTCTGGCCTTTTCCAGCAGTGTAAATAAATAGGGCAGCCACCTATCCGGTCTATGCTGAAATTCATCTAGGTTCTATAGTCTAGGAAAGGAGGAAGTACACAGCCCTAATGCAATATACCTTTGTTGATTTTCCTTATGTTTTTATTTGCCAAAACAAATATATTTGGGCTTTATTATTGCCAATCAATAACAGTCAAAATCCTGCACTGATTTACATCCAGTGTACTCCATTGGCTTCAACCTCTACAATCAGGGAGGTTGCATGAGGTGTAAATTAGCACAGAATTTAGCCCTGGATATACAGTAGGTGGGGTCTGGAGTATTTTACTTTGCATGGGTGGGGAATAAAGTTTACAGCTAGTAATTTTGAAGACTAAATACTGAAAGATGTTTCTACCACCACAAATCCTGAATCAGTAATTTAAAACATCAAATTTATTTTCACCCTATTAAGTCCTGAAAACAAAAGGAAATGTTCATGCCTATAAAATGGTGTTCTGTGATTTAGATCCACCAGTCTGAAGGATAGGTTCTTGACAGATTTACAGTTCTGTTCATAACAGGCATGCAAATGAACAAATTAATAAAAAGAATTTTCCTGCCAAAAGAAATATTTGCTGTTTTGCTTACATGGGGGAACTATAGGAGTTCTTCCCTCAGAGAAACAAACAGAATAGATTAAAAAGAAACCTACCCTTTGTTAAGTTTACTCAATACAGGGCATGATTCAAATTGTAAGATCTGAATTAAACAGTTTACAGGTAGGAAATTTCTTATTTCTATTTCAAAAAATATGCCAATTTTGGATGATGTGCTCTAGCTAGTAATGTTCAATAAAAATGCAAGAGATGAACTAACAGCAGCATAGAAAATATGATTTTTCCATGCTACATTCACTGAAGCTAAGAGACGAAGTCTGTAGAAACTAATGAAAGGATAGAAAGATTTTCAAGTTTTCACATAGCAATCATAGATTCCTTTTTGTCCTGTATGGCTCCCAGAGACGTAAAGGAATTTACTTCCAGCAAAACGGGGTAGACACCCCTTACTGATACTTTACAGATATCTGAGAGCACTAGCAGAAGACTGTAGGCTGCTTGACTACCAGAAACATGAGAAACAAATATCATCTGCACAGACCCTAGGAACTATTCCTGCCAAAGTATAAATGACCTAACTAAGCACAGCTTCCTTGATATTTTCAAATGTGCCCAGGTACAAAACCACAGTATCAAGCAGGACATATATAATGATGAAACTCGCTCAGACGTTAGTGGGTTTATTTTTAAAATCCACCGGAAAACGTACTGCAAGTACAGTATTCTAAAAAACAGAAACGATAACTTTGCAATCTACTTCAATGACACTGAAGGATTCCAACTCTCCTAAACAATAAGACTTTAATTCAGTACATGGAATGATAACCTGCTCCATTGAAATCAGTGAAAACCCCCGTTGATTTCAAGGGGACCAGGATTTCACCCAGGGTTCTGAGAGACTGCTTATTAATAATATCCTGGCACTTTCTGGTTTATTGCTATTCCAGGATGTCTCTTTTCATAACATCGCTAATACAAAAGATCTTTCTCTGACTCATGATATCTGATCTCAGAAGCAAACTAGGAAGTGCAAGGAGGATTTCAAAAATGGAAGGCTATTTTTAGTTATCTAAAAACCTATTTACAGTATGTGCTTAACTGAGTTTTCATTTTATTTATATTTTAAAATCTGACCACTTGAGCTCTGGAAGTCAGACATATTTCAGGTTATGCTTATAGCTTTGACTTCAGATCATATTTTGAAAGTGACATCTACTTTTCTGTCACTGTGCTCAGTCAATTAAGCATTTCCACTTAAGGAAAAAATAAGTGTTTTGACACATGCTGCTACTGTTGGGACCCACTTCGGTGATTTCATGCTTCAGGAAATCTGTATAATTTCCACGAAACCATTAGAAGATTTTTTTTGTGCTATGACAAGACCAAACTGTCATGACTTTCTCTTATTTAGTATGTAAGGAGAACACCTTAATCCGTTTAGGTTCTTTCCAGTTAGAAACAATTACTCATAAGCAAAGAGGTTTTAGAGAATGAATATTTCATGGATTAAAAATGTCCTGTGTGTCTCTCTCATGAATAAATTCCTCTTCTTGAAAAGTGGCAGTGTCCTGTAAGGAAAGGGTAGTGGGATTGTCATAAATATAAAGAGAAGGGTAACAACCTTTATGTATGCAATAACATAAAATCCCTCCTGGCCAGAGATACAGAATCTCTTTACCTGACCTGTAAGGGGTTAAGAAGCTCATATAACCTGGTTGGCACCTGATCAAAAGGACTAATAAGGAAAGAAGATACTTTCAAATCTGGGGGTGGGGAGAGGTTTTGTTTGTGCTCTCTTTGTGGTTCCCTCTCTGGAGAGAGAGAGACCACACAGGTAAACCATCTCTTGAAAAGATACCTGAAATGATACATTTAATATTACAGAGACTGTAAGTAAAGGCAAGGAAATACGTTAGATTATCTTTTGTTTTAGCTTATGGATTTTCCCTGTGTTAAAAGGGAGTTTTATTCCTGTTTTTTGTAACTTTAAAGCTAAGCCTAGAGGGGAATCCTCTGTGTTTTAAATCTTTTTATTTACCCTGTAAAGTTACCTTCCATCCTGACTTTGCAGGTGTGACTATTTTACTTTTTGTTAAAAAATAAGATTCTTCTTTTAAGAACCTGATTGATTTTCAGTGTCCTAAAAACCCAGGAGTTTGGTCTGTGCTCACTTGTAACCAATTGGTTAGTATATTATTCTCAAGCCTCCTCAGGAAAGGGGGTGAAGGGATTTGGGGGAATTTCTTGGGGAAACAGGGACTCCAAGTGGCCCTTTTTCCTGGATTTTTGTCGAAATCACTTGGTGGTGGCAGCAATACCATCCAAGGACAAGGAAAGGATTTGTGCCTTGGGGAAGTTTTAACCTAAGCTGGTAGAAATAAGCTTAGGGGGTCTTTCATGCGGGTCCCCACATGTGAACCCCCGAGTCCAGAGTGGGGGGGAACCCTGACAGGGGTAATTGCAGACAGAAAGCACTAACAGGAAATGCCCTGCTGATTTTTTTTTTATAACACTTGGCAAGGACACTGTTTGAAAAGTTTCAGTGTAGTAGCCGTGTTAGTCTGTGTCAGCAAAATGAAAATAAGAAAGAAAAACTTGTAGCACCTTAGAGACTAACAAATTTATTTCAGCATAAGCTTTTGTGGGTTAGTACCCACTTCATCGGATGCATGGAATGAAACATACAGTAGACAGATATTTATACAGTCAGAGAAACATGATAAGGTGGAGGTGCATAGACCAACCTTAAGAGGCTAATTAATTGAGAGGAACCATAACAGCAGGGGAAGAAAAACCTTTGAAGTGATAAACAAGATGGTCACACAGGTGTGAATGAGGATCGTTAACTTAAGGGAAATAGATTCAATTAACGTAATGGCCGAGCCATTCGAGGTCCTTATTTAATCCTGAGGTAATACAATCTAGTTTGCATATCAATTCGAGTTCAACAGTTTCTCTTTGAAGTCTGCTTTTCGAGTTAATCTGTCGCAACACTGCTACCCTCAAGTCTGTCAGTGAGTGATTAGGGAGGTTGAAGTGTTCTCCTACTGGTTTTTGAATGTTATGATTCCTGATATCAGATTTATGTCCATTTATTCTTTTGCGTAGAGACTGTCCGGTTTGGCCAATGTACATGGCAGAGGGGCATTGCTGGCACATGATGGCATATATCACATTGGTAGATGTACAGGTGAATGAGCCCCTGATGGTGTGGCGGATGTGATTAGGCCCTGTGATGGTATCACTTGAATCGATATGTGGACAGAGTTGGCATCGGGCTTTGTTGCAAGGATAGGTTCCTGGGTTAGTGTTTTTGTTGTATGGTGTGTGGTTGCTGGTGAGTATTTGCTTCAGGTTGGGGGGCTGTCTGTAAGCGAGGATTGGTCTGTCCTCCAAGATCTGTGAGACTGAGGGATCATCTTTTAGGATAGGTTGTAGATCTTTGATGATGCGCTGGAGAGGTTTTAGTTGGGGGCTAAAGGTGACGGCTAGTGGTGTTCTGTTATTTTCTTTTTTGGGCCTGTCTTGTAGTAGGTGACTCCTGGGTACTCTTCTGGCTCTGTCAATCTGTTTTTTCACTTCAGCAGGTGGGTATTGTAGTTGTAAGAATGCTTGATAGAGATCTTGTAGGTGTTTGTCTCTGTCTGAGGGATTGGAGCAAATGCGGTTGTATCTTAGAGCTTGGCTGTAAACAATGGATCGTGTGGTGTGTCCAGGATGGAAGCTGGAAGCATGTAGGTAAGTATAGCGGTCAGTAGGTTTCCGGTATAGGGTGGTGTTTATGTGACCATCACTTATTAGCACAGTGGTGTCTAGGAAATGGACCGCTTGTGTGGACTGGTCTAGGCTGAGGTTGATGGTGGGATGGAAATTGTTGAAATCATGGTGGAATTCCTCAAGGGCTTCTTTTCCATGGGTCCAAATGATGAAGATATCATCAATGTAGTGCAAGTAGAGTAGGGGTGTTAGGTGACGAGAGCTGAGGAAGCGTTGTTCTAAGTCAGCCATAAAAATGTTGGCATACTGTGGGGCCATACGGGTACCCATAGCAGTGCCACTGACTTGGAGGTATATATTGTCCCCAAATGTGAAATAGTTGTGGGTGAGGACAAAATCACAAAGTTCGGCCACCAGGTTAGCCGTGGTAGTATCGGGGATACTGTTCCTGACAGCTTGTAGTCCGTCGTTGTGTGGAATGTTAGTGTAGAGGGCTTCTACATCCATAGTGGCCAGGATGGTGTTGTCTGGAAGATCACCGATGGATTGTAGTTTCCTCAGGAAGTCAGTGGTGTCGCGAAGATAGCTGGGAGTGCTGGTAGCATAGGGCCTGAGGAGAGAGTCTATATAGCCAGACAATCCTGCTGTTAGGGTGCCAATGCCTGAGATGATGGGGCGTCCAGGATTTCCAGGTTTATGGATCTTGGGTAGCAGATAGAATGCCCCTGGTCGGGGTTCTAGGCACGTGTCTGTACAAATTTGTTCTTGTGCTTTTCCAGGGAGTTTCTGGAGCAGATGGTGTAGTTTCTTTTGGTACTCCTCAGTGGGGTCAGAGGATAAATTTGTTAGTCTCTAAGGTGCTACAAGTTTTTCTTTCTTATTTTCATTTTACTGTTTGAAAAGACAGCAGTCTAGTTCAAAGTATCCCTACTGTGGGCTGTTCTGACACAGATTAAACAACGTTGTTGTACCTAACTGGTCCCAGGATATAAGAGCGCCAAAAAGGGTCAGATAATATGTTTTATTGGACCAAATTCTGTTGGTGAATGAGACAAGCTTTCAAGCACCACAGGGCTCTTCTTCTGGTCTGGGAAAGGTAATCAGAATGTCACAAGGTAGAACAGATTGTTAAGCATAAAGAGTTAACACATATTGCAAGAAACCATTCAAATAAAGACAGAGCAATTAACACCTCTGCAGTCACAGGACAAAGGAGAGTTAGTGGGTTACAGATAACTGTAACGAGACATAAAACCAATATTTGTATTAATTCTATTATTTTTCCAAGTCTAGCAGAGTTAGGCTTGTCTTTTGAAAATATTGTGCAGGTTTCCTTTGAGGATGAGTACAGAGAAGTCAAATATGGAATTATCATTTTGTGAAGAGTGTACGCCCATGGATAGTGCTTAATTTCTGCCAGGGCTTGCCAGGACCGAGACCCGGCACCTCTAGGCTTAGCAGTTCATAGCAGTTCTCTGGGCTTGCTGCATCAATTATCAATATAAAAAAATTAGTTGAGCCTCAACACCTAATTGCTTGAACCCAGCACCTTTTTCATTACAAATTAAGCACTGCCCACAGCTGAGAGGGTGTTTTTTGTCTTTTATCATTCTTCTGCATATGTTCATTCAAGAGCATAGAGATTGTCTAGCTTCACACAGTTAATGGTACCTGTGATTCACTGGATGAGGTACACCACTACTTGCAACAGGCATGTGCAGGACCCATGCATCTTGAAAGGTGTGGTGTGGGGGGTATGGATCATCGTAGTAGTGGAGATATGGCTGCAGGTTTTGCATCTGTTATTATGGCGGGGTCTGGCACTGCTCTGAGTTGGGGTGTCCTAGTCAGTGGGAAGCTTGCTTCTGACAAGGAGCTTGGTGAAGTTGTGGGATTGTTTTGAAGGCCAGAAGAGGGTGTTTGGGAAAGATTTCTTTCAGTATGTGGTCCCCATCAAGTATGGGTTGTTTGATGATTCCCTGTATGTATTCCAGTGTGAAATGGTAGGTGAGGGGTCAGTGCTAACGAGCCCATTTCAATCAGGGTGGAAGTGGCCCATTCCCAACAGCAGACAAGAAGGGGGCTGGTCTACTGTTGGGAATGGGCCACTTCCACCCTGATTGAATTGGCCTCGTTCGCACTGACCCCTCCCCCCCACTTGGTAAGGCAACTCCCATCTTTTAATGTGCTCTATTTTTATACCTGCCTACTGTATTTTCCACTCCATGCATCTGGTGAAGTGGGTTATGGCCCACGAAAGCTTATGCCCAAATAAATTTGTTAGTTTCTAAGGTGCCACAAAGATTCCTCATTATTTTTCCCAGTGGAGTGTCCTTGTTTGGTGAAGGTGGTTTTAAGCGTGTGAAGACCAAGACTGTAACAGGGTTCAAAAAAGAACTAGGTAAGTTCATGGAGGATAGGTCCATCAATAGCTATTAGCCAGGATGGACAGGGATGGTGTCAATAGCCTCTGTTTGCCAGAAACTGGGAATGGGCAACAGGGGATGGATCACTAGATGATTACCTGTTCTGTTCATTCCCTCTAGGGCACCTGGCATTCGTCACTGTCAGAAGACGGATACTGGGCTAGATGGACCTTTGGTCTGACCAGTATGGCCACTCTTATGTTCTTAAGGTGTGTATCCCAGACTTTCTCTTTGAAACACAATCTGTGGTATCTGAGTGCCTGGTTTGCCATGGAGCTGGACACACCAACACAAGGTGGAACCAGACCCTACCATAAGAGATGCAAAACCTGCAGCTATAATTCCACTGCTATGAATGAATGCACCCTTTAAACTACAAAATGAGCATTTCCTGCCTTTTTTCCTTTATTTAGCCTTTATTTGTAAGTGTATTCAGGGGCCCAAGAAACAAAGTATCAACCTGCCTCCTGCTGTAGTGCAGCAATAGAAGTGTCTCCTGGTGAGAACGTATTATATTAATTGGTTTACCAATCTACCCATACCTCGAGAGAGCAAGTCAAATCACTGAAGCCTGAGATGAAGCATGATGTACCACTTTACTAATAAAATGAGAATTTAGTGACATAATCCATGCATTCAAATTATACTATGGACAGAAATTCTGAAACTGCATTTAAAATAATCCTTTATGTGTCTTCTATCCATCTTTATGTTTAGGCTACATGTTTTGAATAATAGTTTTATATAAAAACAGTCAGGATTTTGAACTTCACAGAGAATCCCCCTGGGCTAGCTGCTCCCCACCCATATTCCAGACTAGGAAAAATCCCAAGCAGTTGAAGAAACACTGCAGACTACCAGCAACGCTTACATTTATTCTATATAGGTTCACATATTGCGTTCATCACCATAGTGTCTGAGGGCCTTCCAGCAGTACATTAAGCAATGTGATCTGTCATGTACTGTCTGTTCTCTCATCTTCTCCCCAGAGGAAGGTGTGTGTGCAATGGAATGTATTGTGATAGCATGCATACTCTGTGTTTGTTTATTTTATACAAATATTGTTAGGGACCACGACACGGATGGTCATGCCTAGTGGTCAGAGCAGGAGTCAGGTGCCAGGAAACTTAGCTGAGGATCAAAACCAGAGTCAGAGGCGGGATACCAGAGCCAAGGGGCAAGCCAGAGTCAGAGTCTGGAATTGGAGCCAAAGGTCAGAACTGGAGTCAGAGGCCAAAGCCAGGGCCAAGAATCAGAGCCAAAATCAGAGTCAGAGAATTGAGCCAAGGTTTGGAGCGAGGGCTCAGAAGTTAGGCAAGGCGGCAGGGTCCAATGAAGCAGACATCCAGAAACTCACTCAGCTGCATGGACAACTTCCTATGCCTCTTTACAGCTTAAATAGCACAGCCGGAGCAATCAGTGGGGCTGGGTGTTCCTCCAGGCAGGATTCTTGTTAACAGTGCCTCTGGTGGGGCTATGGTTCCATTAGCCATCAGCCCATCAGACAGTAGAAAGCTACTAGATGGCAGCTGGAATAGGAGGGTTGCCTGGAGACCCATCAATCCAAAGATATCCGTTGCTATGTGTGTGTTAGAGAAAGCAAGACCAAAGAAATGTGCCTTGACTTGGGGCAGAAAGTGGTAAGGTTTGTGATGGTCTTTAGTTCCTGGAGGCAGTTCATTCCACAATCTCAACTGCCCGCATACACCCCAGCCTCCCAGAGAAGTTCTGTCTATTGTAGAAAGTTCCATTGTGTCAGAATAGCATAATTGTGGACAGCAGTCTTTGTTCATTGAGCTTGAGCAGTCTTTTTCCTTTGAGCTATAGAGAATCTTTTGGATATCATGGGCCTAGGCCACTTTGCCAATAAGTACCAAGTACTTAAGTACTTGATTTGAAATTCTATGGGAGGCCTCTGTAGAGAGCAGAGGACGGACTGGATGTGACTGCAGTGGCTTGTTCTGCCGAGGAGAACAAGCCACTGTTCTCCAGCATTCTGTACTAGTTAGAGTTCCCTAAATGCTGAAATCTTCATGCCCAGGTATACTGAATTGCTGTAATCCATCTGAGAAGTGACAAACCATGAATAAATGAATCCAGATCTTCGTCCACCAGGATGGGACAGTCTCCTAACCAAGCGGAGATGGTAGAAATCTTACTCGTCCATACTGCTATGCAAAAGCTCACCGTCAGCTAGGAATGCAAGAACACTCCTAGAGTATGGACTGAATTGATCAGTGGTGGGTGGGTATCTTCAGCCAGTGGAGAATTCAACATCACTGCAAGCTCTTCAAAATATCTTCCTCTGCCCACCAGCATCACCTTTGTCTTCCTTGGGTTCAGCATCACCAAACTGTGGATACAGTCTTTTTCTTCCACCCCTTCTTGTTTGGAATAAGAGAGAGCATCTGTTGTTTTGACCCATTGAAGTACCTGTATCTTGTTACACTGATCAAGAGATATAAACAGTTGATCTCTCTCTTTATAAGAGTGATGGGAGGACCTCGGTGGAATATAAAACTTTGGCCTTATTTAAATCAATTTATTGATTTACAGAATTGTATTGTGCACTTGTTAGCTGTATATTCGTAACTCAGTGAGATTATTTTAGATGAGTTATTAAAAGTCAGAATACACATCTGAGGAATCCTTTCTTTAAAAAAAAAACAAACAAACCACCCCCACCACATTGGTGGTGCCAAAACCTGAGTCTTCTATAAAAGGGTTAATGGCTACAGTACAGTGGCTGAGGTTAAAGCTGCTGAGGATGTGGAATTTAATAGCGTATTTTATTGGGTATTGAATATAAATGGGGAGGGGGCAGTAAGGGTTTGCAAGACTTTGTAGATGAAGGAACAGCTTGAATGCCAACTTCTGTACCCCAATAAGGAATCAAGTTCAACATTTCTGTCAGTGCTACAATCTGTTATGCTGTTAAAAGATACAGATTAATATATATTTCTCTAACAATAAAGCATCCTTTTGTAAACAAACAAAAAAAATCACTCAAATCAGTTTTCGATCAAGGTTCTCTGATACACATCAGGAGGAAAATAGTTCTACATTTTAGACATGAGTTTCTCCACAAATGGAACACCTATGAAATTGTCTTTAGGGGCGGCAAAAGTTTATTTCATCACCACAACCACTACGTCAATGAACCAGGGACAATCTGAGAATAAGTCTCCCCCACTACACACCTCACATTCCACTGGAGGGATCCAGTAGGGAATATTCACTCCTCTTCCAGGTTGGAAGAACTGATTCAGATATCTACCAAAAGGTCCTCAACATAGTTCTAGGATACTTGTTTATCGGGGTTATAATTCACCTCCATTACTGTTGCCTGGCAATGTCAAGACGCAGATGTTGCCTATTCCCACATCACTGATAACTCTAGCCTCACGTAACCCCCTAAGAGGGGAGGAAAGAAAGTTACAATCCAACAATGTTAGCTTCAAGCAACTTCTGTAGCACTGTGAGGAACAAGAGAAAGGATTTTAGAGTCACTAATTCGCTAACAATTGTGTACCAAATTTCCTAACAAGGTGGGAAGAAAATCCAACTAAAGATGTGACACCACTGGAGGAATCAAGCCCGCTACATTGGCACTCAAAGAATTGAGAAGTGGTTAGATTTGCACCCTTCTTTTATATAGTTCATGTCAGAGGCTGTCAGCATGGATCCAAAAGACACAGCTAGTAATAGATTCTAGTTTACACACGGAGATGGGTCACATCTACCAAGAATTATGATTCATGCAGACAATTATTGAAGTAGTAAATATACTGTCAAGAACAACGGCTCTTTGGTTAAAGATGCCAAAATGGTCCAATAGGTCTTTTGCCACCCACAGTAATTCAAACTATAAAACTTATCATTTTCAGCTTTTTTATGTTTAAAATGAATGATAGTTTAGAGTATCTGACTGCACTGCATGAATGTATTTCAGCAGTATGGTTGCAAAAACAAATACTCGCTATAGAAACATGGCCAACAAGAGTAAATATTAAAGTGAAACAGAATGACTGATGGGCTGTGTTATATTAATAAATCAATTATGAGGCAAAATGGACAAAATGGGATGAATAAATTAAAAATTGTTGCTTTAACTACACTTACAGTAATGCATATTGCCTCAACTTTTCTGTCTTTGCTTGTTTATCTGGTAACTTGTCCTTTCAATACTATCATTATCTACAATAGAAATAGTACAGCGGGTCCCCAGTATACATCAGGGTTGTGTTCTTGAAAAGGACCACAGATACTAAAATGATGTATACCGGAGACCCGCTGGTACAGCAGTGGTGTAGGCAAGAGGGGACACGGGGTGGGTGAGGGGGGTGGGCAATGACAGGGGGAAGAGGGGAAGGAGCAATCAGGGCCTCTCCCCTCTTCCAGGCAGCCTTGCGGGGAGGGGGGGAATAGATGCTCTGGCCAGGGGCTCCTGGAAAAATGGTGGGCCCCATAAAAATTCACACCCTAGACCCCCCCGTGCTGCCCCCCCTGCCTGGTGCTTGGGGCTTGCCCCGCTCCACCCAGGGCTCCTGCCAGGGAGCAGGATGCAGAGTTGGGGCATGAGGGCTTGCCCCGCTCCAGCGGCCGGGGGCTTGGAAGCTCCTGCGCTCCAACCCTGCTCCACAGCAGGAGGGCCAAGTGAGCACAGCGGAACACGCCTTGACCCCACTCCGTGGCTGAAGTGCCAGAGCTGGGCAAGCCGCCGCTACTGCCTAAAGTGGCTTCCTCTCATTTTTACAAGTCTGCACTAGACAACAACTCAAAAGGCAAATAAGCCTGAAATTATTCTTAAAAGGAGTATTTTCTTCATCTCTCTCTCTCTTCTTTCTGGACACACACTTTTAAAAGTCTATTACTGCTAAAAGAGAATTTTGGATCTTTAGAGACAAGAAGCACATACTATCTGTACAAGGTTATTCTTCGCAAAAAATGCAGTCTGTCACTGGTATTATCTGAACTGACTTTTTGTTCCCTATCACAGAATTGTCTGCAATCCAGAATTGGAATTGTTTGCTACATCAACCCCAGTACTAAAATATGCTTGCTGACTTCATAGGTATTGTAACTAGATTGGCACCAAAAAATTCAAAGTCTAATATGAGACTTCTATGATTATGTTTCCGTTCCTCGAAACAGCAACTGTCATCGTGCAGCAGAAAGTAACAGCTTTTGTGTCAACCTCTGTATCCAATATTAGCAGAATACAATCTGTTATATGTATACGTTAATTTTGTGTTGAGAGCAGCTACATCAGTACTGCAAATGCTTCTCTCCCCCTCAAGAACTGCTTCAAAGTAAAGAAGTAGGTCTTAGTACTTTAGACATGAGTGAATACATGCATAAAATTACTCAAACTTGCAAACAAGTTAGTAAGAAATCTTCATTCCCTTTCTAGAAATTACTTATTTTGAACATGGTTTTGTTTAGAAGTATCAGTTGTCTTGCAATCACAATTAGAGATTTGGGTCAGGTGTAGATTCTCAGCTAATATCAATTGCCATTAGCCCAATGTCTTGAAGTCAATGGAGTTGTGACAATATTCAACAGATGAGGATCTGCTTCTTGAAATTAAAGTAGTGAATTTAATCTTTAAGAAGAAGCAGAATTTTCAGATACGAAATCTAGCGTGTTCTTTTCAGTTTGAAAAGACAGGAGCTAGGACTTTAGTGAGTATTGATTGTTTTTCTCTCTTTCTATTTTAGCCTATATGTTTGTCTATTAGCAAGAAAGACAAATCTGATTAACTGAATTCCTAATTACAATAGTTGCCACCTTGAGACCAGTTTATAAAAAGAGTAATAGTATTTCTTCTAACTTTCATTGCTGAAGAAGCAATCTATGAAGAAAATTAGTCTGATTTAGACAACATTTTACATTTGCAGAATTCTTGGTATCTATTTCAGGGATTAATATCACCACAGTATCTAAGCACTTCTCCAGTAAAATAGATTTGCATGAAAAGATCTAAGTAGACTTTATGGAGTCTAGTGTGAGAAAGGAAAACTCCGTGTGAATTCTAGAGGGTTTTTTGTTTGGTTTTTTTTGCATTTATTGTTCCTTTAATTTTATAGAGTATTTGTCAAAAAATTACACTTTTGGTGATCAAAACATCTTTCTATATAGGTTCAAAACTACAGACTGAATTAACCAGTTGTGGGTGTGTACCTCAACCAAAGTAAACTTCCCCACAGCTGTGAACTCTTCAAGATGTCCACCAGCATCCATTTAGGAAGGACTCAGACCAAACGCATCTAATGATCAACTGTCTCAAATTCACAGAGAAGACCAGGAGAAAAATAATTGTATTAATTCTCTATCCATTAATAGGAGGATATTATCCATCAGCGTCACTAACTCATTTTCAGTTCCATATCCTGGCCTGAATCCAGATTATGCCAGGTTTAAAAAACATTAAATTTCAATGAGATTATCTATAAATTCTCACTGATATTAAATGACGTTTTCACAGTGCAGACAGGGTACTGACATACACTAATAATGCTGCTTACGGAATAAGGCCTAAATATTGCAAACACTTACGGCATATCTATACTATAAATTGAAGTCAACTTCAGTTCAGCTGACATCCAGCCGCCACAGTAATTAAGTCAGTAGTGCGTGTCCATACCACACAGCTTGTATTGGTGGCGCATGTCCTCGCTAGCAGCACTTGCATCAATGCAGAGAGCAGTGCAATGTGGGTAACTATCCCACAGTGCAATTCACCACAGGGGGTTGTGGGAAGGGCTTGCAATGCCTCGTAGGACCAAAACATTCTCACAGGGGGAGGGACTGGGAACATGGCTTCAATATCCCATGATGCAGTTTTCTCTCTCCCTCCCCTGATTTCAACTAGACCTCATAATATTTTCCACCTTTCTTCAAAAAGCTGGCATAGCCACACGTATGCCATATCCTGAGAAGCATGGACCCCACTCAGATATGCATGATTGTTTTCCAGAGCCACGAGAAGAGCCACCATGCAGAACATTGCAATGTCCTTCAAGCATCCCTGCTGGAAGCCATAGAACAAAACAATTCCTGGTTGCTGCTGGCAGTCATGCAGCAGCTGAACACAGTGAAGCACCATTTCTGATCCCAAGAATCAAGCACTGACTGGTGGGATCGCATTGTTTTGCAGGTATGGGATGACAAGCAGTGGCTGCAGGACTTTCGTATGCACAAGGCCACTTTCCAGGAACTGTGTGCAGAGCTCTCCACAGCCCTGAAGCGCAGCGACAACAAAATGAGACCTACTCTGACAGTGGAGAGAGGAGTGGCGATCGCTGTGTGGAAGCCTGCAATTCCAAACTGCTACTGGTCAGTGGGGAATCAATTTGAAACTGGTAAATTCACTGTGGGGGTCATTGTGACCCAATTATGCAGGGTTATTAATTGCCTTTTGCTAACAAGGTTTGCGACTTTGGACAATGTGCAGGAGATATTGAATGGTTTTGCCACAATGGGGTTCCCTAACTGCGGTGGGGCAATAGATGGCACACATATCCCTATCTTGGCACCAGACCACCTTGCCAAAAAGTACACCAAACAGAAAGTTGGTACTTCTTACTGGTGTTGCAAGCGCTGGTGGATCACAGGGGCCGTTTCACCAACATCAATGTGGATGGTTGGGAGAGGTGCATGACGTGCACATCTTTAGTAACTCCGGTCTGTTCAGAAAGCTGCAAGCAGGAACTTTCTTTCCAGAACGAACAATCACCATTGGTGAAGTTGAAATGCCAATAATGATCCTGGGAGACCCAGCCTACCCCTTATTTCCATGGTTCGTGAAGCTGGACACCGGACACCTGGACAGGAGCAAGGATTGGTTCAGAAAGTGCAGAATGGTGGTGGAATGTGCATTTGACCATTTAAAGGGTCACTGATGCAGTGTGCTTACTAGGTTAGACCTCAGTGAAAGCAATACCCCCATTGTTATAGCTGCCTACTGTATGCTTATAATATCTGTGAGGCAAAAGAGAGACGTTTCCACAGGGGTGGAGTGTGGAGGTGGATAGGCTGTCTGCTCATTTTGAGCAGCCAGATAGCAGGGCTATAAGAAGAGCTCAATGTGGAGCACTGTGTCTTAGAGAGGCTTTGAAAACCCATTTCAGTAATGACCTACAGTAAGGTGCACTGCTTCTCTGTATTTTGCTTTCTCAGTGTGAACCTTGCTGTTACTGCCGGAATTTTGTCTCCAACACATCCCCTCCATTTACTCAGTTTACCTGTCTGTCTCCTTCCCCCCATTTTTAAATGAATAAAGATTAATTCATTCTCAAGACATGGACTTTTATTGAAGAAACATACTGAAACTTAAAGATCACAAATAGAATTTAACCTTGGACACATGGGGAATAAAATTGGAGGGGAAAACCACAGTCAGCTTTTCTTTAAAAGCACAGTGGCCTTGCCTGTTATGCATCATTGTATGTGCGGCTTTTATTCTAAGGACTCTCCGACGGGGTGAGTGGAAGGGATATTGCAGTTTCCCCCCTCGCCTCCTGGAACGTTTGGGGGAGAGGGAGAGAGAATACTACGATGTTGGAATGCCATTGTGCAGGGACTGCAGAGGGAGTCTAGCCTGAAGGTGCTTCTCCTGAAGGTCAACCAGATGCCTCAACATGTCTGTCTGTTCCTTCACAATCCCCAGCATTTCCTGCTGAGTGCCACACTCACTCTCCTGCTCACTATGTCCATATCCAATTTTTCAGAGAGAGAAATCCTCCACGTTCTCTGCTCAGTGTCCGCTGTCCCAGAGGCATTAATAATCTCGTTAAACATGTCATCACACATTCTCTTTCCCCTCCGTCTTATCTGGAAGAGCCTCCCCACTGGTGTGGAGGAAAAGCTGAAGGCCGCACTTTCAGCTGTAAGCTATGGAAAGAACAAAGCAACCACTGTCAGTACAGACCCAGTGTCTAGTGCAGAGCTGCTATATAAAAATCACTCCCCTTATTTCATGCAAGTTTAAGGCAGAACATTTTCATTTACACCAGGTATTCATTGTACCAGTTTGCTGTCCCAGCCATGGTGAGTACAACATTGGGGCACTGGCACCGAATCAGCAGCAGCATTGGGTGGGCAACATGCGGTGGGACCAGAGGTGAGCAGGGGACCGTGCCAATTCCCCTTCAAAACATGGATGTTGTCTGGAGATCAGGGAGGAGCATTCACCCTTCCAAACGACAATCCTTGGCAGAGGCTGTGCCAGGGGGGTAATGGCAGTGGCTATTGGGAACCACAAAATTTCTCTTCTCTCCAATCCACCCCAGTGCTGCTGCTGCTGCTGCTAGATATTGCCCAAAAGTCACAGTTTCTAAAGGTCAATACTGACCCTGCCACCCAAACTACAGCCATGTTTTGGAAACTGTGGATGTAGGGGTGTAATAATCACAAGGGGGGGGGGGAAGAGAGACACAGGCACTATTGTTTGCACAGACTCCATTGTTTGTAGTACAAGTAGTTGAAATGAAAACTCTCATTGTCTCCCTTGGGTGACCCTAGCTGATATCACTCTCCTGAGGATAACAGAAGAGGCAAGGGAACAGATGCTGCAAGCGTCTGAGTACAGACCGGGTCCGTATGCTGCTATGCTGTGTACTGCAATGATGACAAATTAATACTGGAGTGGTGGGAAAGTGTCCTACAACAGTGGAAGAAATAAGGCAGCCCTCCTCAGAAACTTTCTGCAATGGATTGCAGAGTACCTCCATGAAAGTTTCCTGAAGAGCTCTATGGAGGATTCCCAGGCCATCCCTGTGTACATAAACAGTCTTTTTTGTGGGGGACCCTCTACCTAGCTGGTGCGGCCACTGGGAAGCAGATAGCCATTCTACCTCACCTTGTTAATTTTAATAAAAAATAGAATATAAGAATATGCGATCCCAAAATATTACCTTAAAAATCCATACTCACCAGAGATTCCTTCCCGGGCACCATGCTCAGCCACGATGCTGTTCTGCAACTGTCTGGACTACAAACAGCTTCTGGATCTCTGGGAGAATGGATTCCCTGCTCTCCTGTCTCCCATTCTCCTCCTCCCTTTCCTCATCCAAGACCTCCTCCTTAGTGCTGCCTGTGCTGGCCCGGAAAACTGACTCCTCAGAGGTATCCACTCTGCTCTTGGGGGTCATGGTAGGGTTGCTGCAGAGAATTACATGCAGCCCCTTGTAGAAGTGACATGTCTGTGGTGCTGCACCAGAGCAGCTGTTCGCCTCCCTTGCCTTCTGGTATGCTCACCACAGTTCATTGATTTTCATGCGGCACTGCTGTTGTAGGGATGTTAAAGAAGGTACAGACAGTGATTCCCCCAAGTGAAAGTGACCCCCCATAACTCGTCTAAAATCCAACAACTTCACCAAGTAAAAAGATCTCTTGGGTCTCCTGTTAAAACTTGTAAGTTACTGTATGTATAAACATTGATTGCATCTGTGTTTTGAAAGATACTTTTACTATGTAAAACTTACAAACAAGTTATTTGACTTTGTTCTTTATGCATGCTTTGTACCTAGAAACAGCATAGAAAGACCCCCACCCTCTTTGATTAAAGGGCAGGGAGTCTCAAATAAATTAGTACACACCCCGAAAGTGGTGGAGACTGTATGTATGTGGATGGATGCTTGGTGTAGATAATGAATGATCAGGGAGGTGCCAGCCTAGGAATTCAGTGACCATCGGCTGAAGGCGGCATTCAGTGGGAATGACCAGACAACCCCTGGAGGGTAAACTGGGATCCACCCGATCATCTCAAAGGATGGGAAAAACAAGGTAACATCTGACAGCACGGAGCCATCAGGAATGTGCCATCTGCTGATTGATTCAGCAACAGCATGATGAAGCAATTCCCATAGACTGACATAGGAATAAATCCCTATAAGAATGGCCTCTAAAAACTGAGGACTTTGAGTCTCTGGTTCTGCTGCCAACCTCCAGGAGCATCAGATGAATCTGACAAGGACTCGGCTCCACTCATGCCCAGGTTACCTGGCCAGTAACTTGGCATGAGCAACTTCTAGGCTGGCAACTATGATATCTATGGAGAACCTGTGTGTGTGTGTGTGTGTGTGTGTGTGTGTGCATGTGTGTGCGCGTGTGTGTATGAATGAATGTGAAACTGAATGAAATGTTATAGCTATAACTGACTGCTTACTCTGATTCTTTTTGTATTCACAATAAATGTGACATTTTGTCTTATCTCCTTTAATAAGATCCTGATGGTTTTTATTTTATTGGTATAACACTGTGTGTCCCTGGCGCAGCCCTTCTCGCCCAGGCCCTGCACACAGATGTCTACGTTTCTATGACTGGATCGGAGCTGTGCCTGCACAGTTTCTTCTCCCCACAGATCAAGAAGATTCATCATTTCCTGTGTACTCCAGGTGTGATGTTCCCCCCTGGTATGATCTGGACAGGTGATCTGCTAGGTCACTCCAATCCTTGACTCTGGCAGCCAGCCTTACCATGCTCTGCTGTGAGAACCTGCACTCCTGGGCTGTTCACACACAGTTTCTGGCATGTCAGCTGCTCCTTGGATTGTGCAACCGAATGACACCAGCCAATATTTCCAGTCCCAAACACAACCCTAGGAACCTTTGTCTTGCAGTGTCCAGTTATGCCTTCTGAACGCTTATATGAGTTCATCAATTTAACAAAGAAATTTATATGTACCAGGCTTGTTCTCCCAAGGAGAGTTTCTGACATGCTTCAAACCAAACGCACTGCTTCGGGTAGAATAAACAAACAGATTTATTAAGTGATTATAAGTCAAAGCATAACAAGTCGGATTTGGTCAAATGAAATAAAAGCAAAATGCATTCTAAGCTGATCTTAACACTTTCAATGCCCTTACAAACTTAGATGCTTCTCACCACAGGCTGGCTGGTTGCCCTTCAGCCAGACTCTCCCCTTTGATCAGCACTTCAGTCGCTTGGTGGTGATGTCTGTAGATGGAGGTGGAAGAGCGAGAGCATAGCAAACGTCTCTCCCTTTTATCGTGTTCTTTCTTCCCTCTTGGCTTTGCCCCCCACTTCAGAGTCAGGTGAGCATTACCTCATCACAGTCCCAAACTGACCAAAGGAAGAGGGGTGACTCACTCGAGAGTCCAACAGACCTCTTGTTGCAGCCTAGGCCAGCGTCCTTTGTTCCTGTGAGGCTGGGATGGGTTTGTCCCATACATGCCCTGATGAGGTGTGAATTGCCTCTCTGCTCTTGGAGAGTTGTTGCCTGGGCTTATTTTAAGCCATGAAGATACATTTTTAGCCACATAACTATGTACATGAAATTATAACCTATAACATTACTATAACATTGCTGTAACAACAATGCTCAGTGCATCATGAGCCTTCCGAAGACATCTGACATGACAAACTTTGCATTGGACACCACACAATCATTTTACAAGGATAAACATGGGGGTGCTGGGTGTTCCCCTGAGGTACAGAGCATCACACCAGTCTAGAGCACGTTTGGAGCATGGAACCATTATGATCAGCTGGGCAGGTGAGCTTTCCACTCCGAAACTTAAATTCAAAAGTTCTTGGTCCTTTAATCGGGACCGGCTGTTTCCTCTCTACCTGGCTGCTGTACACCAGAATTGAAAACTTTTACCAGAGCAGTCACAGCAGAGCATTGTGGGACACCTCCTGTATGCCAGTTAGAACGACATAAGCAATGCAGTGTCTACACTGCCACTACACTGATCTAACTACATTGAATTAAGAGCTGTGCCTCTCGTGGAAGTGAGTAATTAAGTCAATGTAGCAGGCAAGTTATGCTGGCAGAAGGGTAGTCTAGTGGCAGGCATTCTTACCTTCACGAATGACTAGTCCCAATGTATGGAATAAAATTAATCAAATTTAGTGTTTGCTGAACATGGGCCTAGGAAAGAAATTTAAACGTTACTGGAGGAATTTTTTTCAATTACTGGCCAAGAACTTGGAAGCAACTAAAAGAATGGGGAAAGGGATTCAGAGGACTGAAATATAAATTAAAGGGTTACTACAATAAAACCACTAGTTAAACGTCAAAGAATATTCTGTTTAAGTCACCCTTACACTGAAAGTATATTGCTCTGGGATACGTATTATATAGGACAGCCAGGAAGATTCCAAATATAGTTTTGATATAAAAAAGCTAGAGGTTCAACTTACTCTCGCTGCAAAATACACCAGAGTAATCCAACAGAAGTATTATGAGGGAATTTGATTAAAAGGGAACACAAATAAATAAAAAGGAAATAATCCTTTAAAATTAGGGAACTCCAGCAAAACTATTTCAGTTAAGGAATACTAAGATTAGAGCAAGTTGTCAAAACTACCAATAAAAATAATAAATGTGAAAAACCCTGTTATTGCAATTTTTAGAATGCCCAAGACAAATCCAAAGTAAAGAACTGATGATGTTAACGTGGCTGTGTTGCAAGGGTTTTTTTTTTAAATGGTTTACATTTCAGAAGGAACACACACACAAAATAAGAATAGATGTGTAATAAAAATAAAATGTTCCTTGCTAGCACAACTGTGAAGAAAGAGTTCTAGAACTAACACAAACTAGTGAGACTAAAATGTCAATATGGGTACTCTTTCTTCAGTATGACAGTGTTGTCATTAATTCAACAGCCAATTCCAACCAATGAACCATCAGAGAGCACATCCTATGTGATATACCTCTTTCCTTCCGAAAAAGGAAAGAAGAGAGTGAGAGAATCACAATACTGAGAATCTCCAAAAAGGAAGGTTAGAGGCACGGAAGGATGTTGAAATGAATAGTCTAAGGAAAAACCTGATACTTACTAGTCTTTTAAAAACCACAAATACTTTGGCTCCTAATTCATGAAAACCTTTACACTTGTGCCAACAAGACTTAAGCACATACTTAACCAAAATCCCATTGACTATAACTTTTAACACTTACTAAAGTGTATTCCTGAACAGGGAAGCACTCCCAAATCCTCAGAAAGCATCTCACATCTACAAATCATTATGACATGCTGCAAGTTTCTTCTACACAAATTTAACATACTATCTTCAAATATTAGTAAGTATTAGCTAAGACTGTGTGTTTGTTGTAGACCTTACCTCTGTGACTTTTAGGATTTATTTTAATGATCTCAGTCTTTATCATCTTAATCCTTAATGAGGACTTCTCCTCCATGAATAACATTTTCAAATTTAGCTAAATCCATTGTAGTGGATTATGATTTAATAGTTTAAAGCCATCTAAAAATGTTGAATGGTTTTATATAAAATTGTTACTTAAAATAAAGGATATTGACTTCTCAGAATTTCCATGACAAATTAAAATACTGTGTGGCACATATTGTATTTAAAGTAAAATTACTGTTGTATTTTTTGCCATGACAAACAGCCAGCCTTAATTACAATGTGCTACCTAGACTACATGAAACATATGTTCATTTGTTTCTGGGGTGGGGGTGGGGGGGGAACAGAACAGAAAGTAGATATTACATTCTTCTCCATACTACTTGACATAATTATCTTCTATTGTTTTTTTGAACCGGGAGCCCGAAGTGTAAAAAATTAACTATTTCCCTAAATTATGTTCCAATTTGAAAATCTCTCTCAAGCACTTTCTGTGAAGATAATCCGAATATTCCACTGAACAACGCTATGTTATTAACTGTTGTTTGTAAACTTCATTGTAAACTGTTGCACTTTCTTAAACTTTCATTCAGAAAAAACTTTAGTCTATAATTACTATTACAGAAAAAAATAATGTAGTTCAAGTAGTTCATGTGATAGATACGTCCCACCAGATTATAGCTACTTTACATGAAACCACAACAGCTGCTTTTCATGCTATCACCCTATGAAAGCTGAATAGAAAAAGGAACAAAGAATTTCCCAACAACCAACAATTTCATGGATTTTTATGATAAAAAATAAGTTCTAATCTCACAAGAGAGCTTGCAGTTTCTTGCACAGTGTGACTTTCTTCTTTAAAAAAAGTAAAGCTTTTCCAGAAAAACTGTTCAACATTATTTGTCCTGATATTTTCTGCAGCCAGCAGAGAAAGATAGAAAGAAAAGTCAAGTCAATGTTAATTTGAATAGGAGGGTTTTTTTTTTTTAGGGCACAAGTCTAGGAGTCAGGACATTGGTTTATACTCTCAATTTATGCCACAGACTTCCTGTGTGACTATGATGAAGACATTTAGTTCCTCTATGCACAGGTGCCGACTTTGGCCGATGCCGGTAGGAGCTCGTGCACCCCCCCCACCCCCGGCTCCGACTCAACTCCGCCCCGTCCCTATTCCAGCCCCTTCCCCAAATCCTCACCCCCTCCCCTGGGCACACAGCATTTCCCCTCCCTCTCAGGCTGGAGGGAGGATGAGAAGTGGCGGCGCGCTCAGAGGCGGAGGCGGAGCGGAGGTGAGCTGGGGCTGGGGGGGCGCGGGGAAGGCTGCAAGATGTAACCCTCGGGGGTGGGGGAACCAGAGGAACCGCTCCCCGCCCCAGCTCACCTCCTCTCTGCCTCCCCTGAGCGCGCCACCCAGTAACGCAGCCAGGTCCGGAGCGCAGGGGGAGCGGCCCTATAAAAAGGCATCTCCCCCTGCACAGGCGCCAGCTTCTGGTGGCGCCGGCGGGGCCCCGCCCCGGAGCGCCGCCGGGTGACGTTGCGGGGCCCCGCCCCGGAGCGCCGCCGGGTGAGTGTAAGAAGCTGCGCTTAAAAGCGCTTAGTGCTGCTAAAAAAAGGCGCCGCTTCCGCTGCTTCTGCTCAAGTGGGAGCGGCCGCTCCCCCTGCTCCCCCCCGGCTACGCTACTGGCGCCACCACCACTCCGCTTCTCCCCCCCCCCAGGGGAGGTGGAGGTGGAGCAGAGGTGAGCTCCGTGGGGAGCTGCCGGTGGGTGCTCTGAACCCACCAATTTTTCTCCGTGGGTGCTCCAGCCCTGGAGCACCCACGAAGTCGGCACCTATGCCTCAGTTTTATCCTCAGCCTGATTTTGCAAACACTGCCAGGCTTCTCTGGGGTGTTCAGAAATTTAAATTAATATTTGTACAGCACGTTGAGGTCATTAGTTGGAAGGCAAAATATAAATGTGAAGTATTATCAAAATAATGTGGTGTGCTGAAAAAATAGGCTTAAATTCTACTAGTGGCAGAAAATGGCTTCCTCATATAATTGGACTTTTCGCAACAAGTCTCATGCTATCTTTTACTCTGAGACAAAAATCAATATAATGTTTTTGTACTTCATAATCTGTATGGTTGTATTAATTGTACAAAAGAATGGCAAACTATAAATGAGACTTGTTTAAGGAACTGTTTCCTATGGAGTATCCAGTGTCAGTAAAATGTACAGCATGACTCTAACACTATTTACTAGCTCAGGTGCCAGAGGTTCCGGAAACAGTGCAAGGCAGCATGGATCACCAGTTCCTCAAAATATTTCTCTCGACTTTAACAACTTCAGCTTTTCAAGAATAGACCAAAAACCCCAATAATTATGGCATACTACCTAAGAATATATAATAAATGATACTGGCTGGTACAAACTGGAGAAGTAGGAGAGCAATAAAGATACCATATTGCACGGTTTTTCATATGATGTCCCTGTACTCTGAGAAATTCAGACAGGTCACTTCTAAAGTCCTTTTTATTAAAAAAAAATCAAAATATTCAAGAGTTTGGAACTATTAAATGATTGCAAGACATTGCTAGACTGGGGTCTTTCCATTGCATTCACCAAGAACAATAAGATCAGTGAAATGAGTGTTCAGTGAAGCAAACCTCATTTGAAGTGAAGAGAAACTAAATGAGCAGAGACATTAAAGAGACTGAAAAAGCTCTGTGGCTCAAAAGCATGACTCTCTCACCATCAGACATTGGTCCAATAGAAGATATTATCTCACCCACCTTGTCCCATTAAAAAAAAAGCTGTCATTTTGCTTCAATTGAATATTGGTAACACTTCTTCAGTATTTCATGACAGTCATTCAGAAATTTAAATTACTAGAAAAAGTCTTACACGCCAAAATATGAAGGCATTGTTGTTGAGTCATAACCTGACAAGCACACATTTTTAAAAGTATGTTTTTGTATGCATATTTTGTGGCCCTAAAAAAATGTTGGCACAAAAGCGTTTTTAGGATTTTTAAAATATGGACCTCTCAGCAGAAATTAATTTAAGAGGGAACAAATTGATGGATCAAGTGGCACATTTTTTTTCATCAATTCCTTAAGTCATTACAGTACTCTGGAGGAAAGTTTGAATTGGATGATCACAGTGGAAGTTCTATTCAGGTTTGAGGCTGTAACTCCTTCACTAGAGTATCAGTGACAAATCACTATTTGAGGGTGACACATATGCAACACTATTTGATAGCTGAACTCCCTTCACTATGGATTTTTTTATATGTCAAGACAAAGGCCCGAGAGAGGAGAAACTCAAAGCCCAACAGCAAAGTTTCCTCTGACTTCCACAAGAGTATATAATACCACTCAGCGCAGGCAAGCCAGGAAGCCTGTCAACTACACCATTAGTGTACCTGAAAATAAACATCCCTTTCCCCACTTTCTCTAATTATTTCAATTAATTCTAAATAAAATACTACATATTAAAATACTATAAGATGTTGCCAGATACAAAGTTAGGGATAAATACAGGGACGGTGACTGAATAAACTAATTTGATGAATGGATAATGTTACATGTAAAACTGGAAGACAACTAAAAATTAATACAGCTTTGGGAAAAACAGTGGTAATTCTGTTAGGAAAGAATGGGGTTGTACTCCTAATGATTTCTTTTAAATTAGTGATGAAATCAAGTTGTAAGGATGTTTGCAATCAAGTGTGCTTTTATTACCACAAGTAAAATATATATATATGCTGGAAGAGGCAGTAATAAAAAGGGCTGAAAATAATGTCTTCTAAGCACTTGATCACAGAATGAAATAATCAAAAATGTAACTGATCAATAATGCTCAGGCACAACTCAGCCATATACACAGAGGTCCTACCATTATTGTTAAAATTAGGAGAAAAGTAATGAAAGATTTATACAGCTATTCCCATCTGCTGCAGAACAACAGTTCTTCAGATTAATTTGTGTTACTGCACAGCAGATTGTTAAAGTTTAAAGAGCACTGAAGAATGTAGAGAGACTCCACATGAAACAAATTTAAACTAGATATTTCAGTAGTCAGCAGAGTGCTGATGGAGAAACTGGAACTTGGGCAAGGACAGCCATGCAAAGTCAGTGAGCGGATGCACCAGAAGCGGGGTCTACAGAAAGCAACTTTCTGAAGTAGGTCGCTGACTAAAGCTCAGCCAGCAGACGTTCAGTGTATGTCCCAAGATGGTTGTACAAACAGCAGTGGCCTAACTTTTCTTACACAAACTGGTATGGCACAAGATGTTCTGCATAAAATGATTTTTCCAGACACAGTTGCAAGAATTCAAAAGCAATGGCTTGTTTTCTGATTGGATGATGAAAGGGAACATCTAATTTTGGCTGGTCATTTCAAGTGTTCATCACAAGTATGGGTCACTGTTTGATTGGTCCAATCCAGCTTCTATAAAAAGAGGAACCAAACTGTACCACCCAGCAGATAATGAGATAAAATGTCCTCTCTCCTTCAGCACATTACTTCCCAAAAGCTGATGGTACCTGCTAGAAAGCAGACTCGTAATCCTTCAGCTATCAAGTACCTATCTTGGATAGGCACTTTTCTGTGTCTCTCTCTTTTCCAGCAAGTTTAGGTTGCCTACTAGCACATCAGGAAAAGAACATAGATGGTCCCTCAGCTGCTTCACCTGTGTTTGCAGTATCAACTCCTGCTGTGAATAGTAACTGAACATAGAGCTGATGGCTAAGCAAACTTCTGATGAAAAGTAACCCATTACCCAAACCAGTCAGTTGACTATTTCCTGAAACTGGTTATCTATTTAATGAAGAAGTGTACATGCTTATGTAGGTGTTTTAACGCTTATCAGAGAGCTCACACACATGGGTTTGTTTTTTTTCCAAATCAAGATTGTTGTAAAGTAGCTTTGAAACTGAACAAGTTTAACAAGATTGTGAAACACTGTACACGTTTACCATACTGATTGGTTTCAGTTATAAGTTTATACACACACAAAACCAGAGTAAGTATGAAAGCCTTTTGAGCAATACTCCATCTACAGAGTGTCTTAAAATGTAGGAGTTCAAGTTAGATAGTTAGGAGTGTTAATCAGATTATGGATTGATATAATTTGTGTGGGTATAGGTTAAAAAGGTGGACTCAGAGAGTTCTCGGTGAACTAGCATGTGAATAATGGACAAGACAATTTGGTCATAGTTTATTTGGTGGGGGGGTTCTGTACAGAGGTACTCAGTTGAAAATTCAAAACACAGTCACCATCATAGACTAATCACTGAACAACATTGTGTTCTATTATGGTTGTAAAAACAACAAGGAGTCCTTGTGGCACCTTAGAAACTAACACATTTATTTGGGCATAAGCTTTCGTAGGCTAGAACCCACTTCATCAGATGCATGGAGTGAAAATACAGGACCAGGTATAAATACACAGCACATGAAAAGATGGGAGTTGCTTTACCAAGTGGGAGGTCAGTCTAATGAGACAATTCAATTAACAGTAGGACACAAGGGGGGGGGAAATCATTTTTGTAGTGGTAATGAGAGTGGCCCATTTCAAACAGTTGACAAGAAGGTGTGAGTAACAGTAGAGGAAAATTAGTATGGGGGAAATTAGGTTTTGTAATGACACAACCACTCCCAGTCTTTATTCAGACCTAATTTGATGGTATCCCGTTTCCAAATTAATTCCAGTTCTGCAGTTTCATGTTGGAGTCTGTTTTTGAAGGTTTTTTTGTTGAAGAATTGCCACTTTTAGGTCTGTTATTGAGTGACCAGGGGGATTGAAGTGTTCTCCTTCTGGTATTTGAATGTTATAATTCCTAATGTCAGATTTGTGTCCATTTATTCTTTTGCATAGATAAATGGACATGAATCTGACATCAGGAATTATAACATGGAGTCCCATTAGATCAGGGCAAAGTCTTGTGTTTCATCATTACAGACTTTTTCATCTGAATTGAAGATTAAGAAGACAAGTAACATTTATGGCCATTCATCTTTTTTTTTTAAAATCAGTTTCTAAGTTTATATTTTATTAATGTTAATTACTGCTAATCTTCCTGATTTTTAATACTTTTTCAATCCTTAGAAGAATTGGATAGAAACTGTCCTTAACAAATCAGAACAGCATTCTTGGGAGGACAACTATTACACATACTAATTAGTTTAAATTTGTGTCCTTTTTTGTGTACCTTAACTTGAGACAATGCCATTACAAAAGATATACGCACTTTCGTACCTGCTGTATAGTATTCCCACAATATTTCCAGTGCTATAAATCTTTCATCAAATGAGATAACTACACAAATTTGGCTACACTACATTAGCTATTTATTGACAGCACAATTTATGTGCAGTAAAAATAATTCTCATTAAGCACATTTTCAAAAAAAACCCACTAAAATTGCAACCTGGAACTAAACTATAGATAGATTTTGCTGGGTATCAAATGAAATAATAATAGTTTCTCTCATCCAGATTGTCACATTTAAAAAGACAAAAGTGAATGGCAATGCATCATGTTTCCATAAGACATCAACATTCTATTCCTGGGGATTTGGTAAACTGAAACTAGAGAACCCTTCCCAAAACTTCCAAAAGATATGGTTTACTTTCAACAGAAGAACTGAATGCACTGGAAGTAACTGTTCTGTATCTGTTAGATATTTATCACTCCTTATGGAAAGTAGAGCCAGTTTTCAATTGTCCTGGTCACTGCTGGAAGACAAGACAGCAGGAATGTGGTTTAACTAGGCCATTAACACATCTATCCAGCAATAATCTGATAATCTTTGCTCTGTAATCTGTGCCACCTGCTGGATGGCTGCTATCAGCCCCCTACCTCATTAACCTAGTCCCAGAACTGTCACTGAGACACCACCATCATCCCTTATCTGACAGCTAAGGGACTGAAGAGGAGGTCGTCTCCTTGCTGCAACTGTCATTAGGAGCCCCATTCCTGACCTTTAGGAAATGTATTCTAATCTGCTTCCAAATCCAGTTTATCAGGGAACACGGCCTCTTATTGATCAATTACCTGTTCTGCACACCTGCCAACTTGAGACAAAAATGAATTTTACAACCCAACATACTATAAATGGCAATTATAAATGACAATTGCTTAACTCAAAAAATGTTGGAGAGTTGGCATAAAATGTCTCTTGCAAGATGAACTCAAGAACCATGAACAGAAGCAGCTAACAGGAGAGTTTTGGAGGGCGCAGCTGCAGACCATGCTTGAAGAAAGTGCAACTTGATGAGTGGTGCATTTGGTCCATCTGTTAAGTTTGTTTGCCTGTGTGTTTGTTTGCTCTCTGTATATGGGCTGCATATCTGGGTTGGGGGCCCCTGAGGAATAAGAAACTGAGACAGGTCTGTTCGTTGGTGCTGTTAGCTAATATCATATTTCTAGACTGCTTTGTGCTTATGCTAAATTGTATAACTATGAAATGTATTTGCAGAGTGCCATGTCTCATGTAAGCTTTGTAGTGGAAATTTACTAGAAGTTAAACTGTGTATAACCTCTGTTACTTGTATGTGAAGACTGTCAGAGACAAGATGTATGCTCTGTTGAGGCTTGCCAAATACAAACAGTGAGCTAGGGACAGCTGTTACAATATGCTAGGGATAATTGGTACAGGTATCCTTGTACCGTGAAAAACACACATAAAACTAAGTAGGAAAAGGAGAGTCTACTTATACAGTGGAATTTTCTATCTGTTGTAAACAATGGTCTTATAAATATAGGCAAAACTGAGCTCCCATTTTTAGAACAGAGTGAAGATGATTTAAGTGCTGCAAGCCCATTCTCCAGAGTTGGTAACATACGAACCTTTGTTTGTGCTTATCTATGTTTAATAAACTGATTGAGCCTGGTTATCTGACATCTTTAACAGTGCCATTGTAAAGGCTATGTGGCTCTGAACCTTGAAGATTTTGATCAGCCCCACTGTTTGAAGTCTGAGTGATTAATCTCTCCCTGATGATGAGGGGCAGAGCTGAGGTGAATAGGGAGGCTCGGTATAAAAAACCATTTGCTAGATGAATTTGAGTGTAGTGAACAAATACAAATAACAGGAGAGTTTTGGAGGGAGTTTGTAGAGAGGAAGTGTGAGAGGCTTTCCTGCCAGGTTCAGCTCTACATGCTTTTTCAAGATAGCCAATGATAGAACAGTGGTGGTGACCTGCAAAAAGAATCCTAACAATGTTATTGTTACTAGATGGAAACAGAATTATCAATAATAATACAGGAATACATAAGTGTTCAATAAGTATTTTTGTTCTATAATTGCTGCAAAATCCTACCTCAGCGCCTCAACGTGGTGCAGCGGTGACCCTGGCCGTCTGACAGCTATGGTAGCAGGGCGTATGCCCTGGTAGGTTTTACCATGCTACAAAGGTGTCAGACTATCCAATCCAGGGAGGAGGGTTGCTCTCTCAGAGGAAAGAGCGCTTTTCCTTCTCCTTAGAGGTTGAAGGCTAGCTAAGCTTGAGGAGGTACGCATGCCTGCCCACCTAGCCAGTGGGATGGCTTGAAGTTAACGGCTAAAACAACACGAGTAAATGCACGTTCTACGGTGGTGGAGTGGAAATTGAGCGACAAGAGGTTGCTAAAAATGTCAGGTGCTAGGCCAACATGGAAAAGGACAATCCTCGCTGTGTGTACTTACAATTGTAGGTCACTGGCAAAGGAGGAAACTTTAAACCATCTGATGGAGGAGAAGAAAAGGATAAAATGCGATATTCTCGGTGTCTGCGAAACCCGATGAAAGAAGGAGTTGGAAGTCAACTGGAAGGATGGAAGTGCTGTGAGGCTCGGAAAGGGAGATGGCGCTAGAAATGTTGGAGGAGTTGGATTTATCGTCAATAAAGATTGGTCTTTGAAAGTCATATCATGCCAGCTAACATCATCACGTATCGGTGTGCTGCATCTTCAGATGGAGTCAAAAGCTACCCTCAAGGTCATCCAGGCCTACGCTCCCACAAGTGCAAGTGAGGACGAAGAAGTGGAAGAATTCTACCGAGAGCTTGAAAGAGCTCTCGCGCAAAAGTCCACTTACACTGTCACGATGGGAGATTTCAGCGTCAAGGTCGGGCGAGGGAAAGCTGGCGAAAAGTTCATAGGGAGATACGGCAGCGGTGAAAGGAATGAAAGAGGAGAGAGGCTGGTAGCAATGGCAGAAATGAAAGAACTGTACGTGGCAAACACCTGGTACAAAAAGAAGATCTCAAGAAGGTGGACATGGATCGCACCAAACGCGAAGAGTAAGAATGAAATAGACTATATTTTAGTCAATAAAAGGCGCATCGTTCAAGACGTCTCTGTGGTGCAGCCATTCAACACCGGCAGTGACCATCGCCTGCTTAGAGCGAAGTTGATTTTCGACGAAGCGGTGGAAAAGAAGGCGTTACAGATGGCAAACAGGAAACAGCCGCCGAAGACATTTGATGAAGCAAAGCTGAAAAAAGCGATTTCTGGGTTTGACTGGAGTCAGATGGAAAAGTGTGATGAAGACTATAGTATCTTTGCTGACAAGTTGAGCTGTTGCATAAAAGCAGCTGAAATTAAAAATCTGAAGAAGGCGAAGGGAAGAATCTCGATTGAAACGAAAAGCTTGTTGGAGAAGCGGAGAAACATGAAAAGGAGCTCGGATAACAACCTCGAGTACTCCATTCTGTGCAAGCTTATATGGCGAAAACTGAAGGATGACTTCGAGAACTTCTGGAAAGAAAAGCTCCTTAAAAACAGCTGAATCACGCAAGAGCCTCAGGACATGCAAGCGGGAATTGACGCAGTATAGATTGAGCGTAACAGCATTGAAGAACAAGGATGGAGAGACAGTAATCGACAGAGCAGGGATGGAGGAGGTCTGCAAGGACTTCTATACAGAACTGTTCAAATCAAGAATCAACGTCCCCCTCCCAACCCTCGAAGAGTCAGAAGAACGCGTCCCCCCAATAATCGTCAGCGAAGTCCGAAGCGCACTACACCAGATGAAGAAGGGAAAAGCTCCAGGCAAAGATGGAATAACGTCAGAAATGATTTATGCAGGAGGCGAAAAACTTTGGAAGGCCCTCGCTTTAAGATTCAGTTGATATCTTGAAGAAGGAAAAATACCATCAAGCTGGAAGGAGTCGAATACCATCTTGCTGCACAAGAAGGGTGATCGAGAAAATCTTAAGAACTACCGCCCTATATGCCTGCTCTCTCACATCTACAAGCTCTTCACAAAGGTGATAACGAATCAACTTTTACAGAGTCTGGATGAACAACAGCCGAGAGAGCAGGCAGGGTTTCGAAGAAATTTCAGTACAATTGACCATATATTTA
This sequence comes from Macrochelys suwanniensis, assembly GCA_033296515.1. NCBI lineage: Eukaryota > Metazoa > Chordata > Testudines > Chelydridae > Macrochelys > Macrochelys suwanniensis. The sequence continues at coordinate 85,972,662 of CM065779.1, forward strand.
CCCTTAGCCAGCTCCTAGAAAGAGCGAGGGAATACAAACTCCTGCTGTGCATTGCTTTTGTCGACTATGAAAAGGCCTTCGATAGCGTTGAGTTTAACGCAATATTAAAGGCGCTCGCAGAGCAGGGCATTAACACGCAGTACATTAGTTTGTTGAAGGAAGCGAATACTGGATGTACAACAGACATTACTCTCCTTGAAACTCCCCTCCGCATCCCAATCGAGAAAGGCGTAAAGCAAGGAGATACAATTTCACCGAAACTATTCACCGCCTGCCTCGAAATGGTTATGAACAAGATCAATTGGAGGAGTGGCGTCAACATAAACGGAGAGAGATTATCTCATCTCAGATTTGCAGACGACATTGTACTAATTGCCGAAAGCACCAACCAACCGCAGAGCATGCTATGAAGACTCGACAAGAAAAGTAGTCAGGTCGGCCTGAAAATGAACCGCTGCAAAACTAAATATATGCGATCAGATGTCTTACAAAAAGCCCGAATAACGGTAACAGGAGAAGACATTGAAGAAGTGGAACAGTACATATATTTGGGCCAAGAAGTTAATATGCGCCAAGACCTGAACGGAGAACTCTCGCAAAGGATTCGGGCAGGATGATGTGCGTTTAATTCCATCAAGGACATCCTCAAAGGAAAAACTGACAAGACCACACGTAAAAATATTTTCAATTCAGCAGTGCTGCCAGCCATGCTGTATGGCAATGAAACGTGGGCACTGACGAAGAGAGAAGAGCAACGGCTGTTGGTAGCTGAAAGGGCAATGGAACGAGCTATGTTGGGAATCTCCCTTCTGGATCGTATACCAAATGAAATCATCAGAGAACGCAGCGGTGTGAAAGATATTGTCATGGAAAGCAGACATAACAAGATGCGATGGGCGGGCCACACAGCACGGCTCACGGATAACAGGTGGACCACAATCATTGCTGAGTGGTACCCGCGAGAACAGAAAAGACCCCCCGGTCGGCCTCCAAGAAGATGGGAAGATGACATCGTTAAACGTTTCGGACGAACGTGGAGAAGAAAGGCAAGAGTGCGAGAAGAATGGCAGACGTGTTGTGATCGGCGCAGTCTTAACGACAGCTGAAGTCCAATCGATCCAGGTGATCCAGGTGAATTGGGGAAAAAAAAACAGATAATGCAGTCATATCATATGCTAACACTCTTTCCTTTCCACTACTATCTCATGAGGATTTTAAAAGCAGCTATTAAAGTTAAGACATTTTTAAATCAGCTGATACAGATAACTTGCAACCAATTGTTTTAAAAGATCTGGTTGAGAAACTTGCTGGACTGTTAATGTTGAGTTTGATTAAGTTTATGGAAAATAGATCCTGTCAAACTAACTTGATTTTTTTAAAATGAGATTACCAGTTTAGTTGATAAAGGAAAGAGTGTTGATGTAAAGCACTTAGACTTCTATAAAGTATTTGACCTGGTGCCTTGCTATATTTTGATTACAAAACCTGAACAATATAAAATTAATATGGCACATTTTAAATAGATTAAAAAGTGGCAAACTGATGGGTCTCAAAATGTAATTGTAAAATGGGAATCGTCATTGCATGGTTGTGCTTCTAAGTGCAGTCCTTCCCTGCAGGACTGCACTTAGAAGCACAACCATGCAATGGCCCTACACTATTTAACATTTTTATCATTGACTAGAAGAAAACAAAATCACTGATAAAGTTTGCAGACAACATAAAAATTGGGGGGAGTAGTAAATAAAGAAACAACTCACTGATACAGAGCAATCTGGATCACTTGGCAAGATGGATGCAAGCAAAAATATTCATTTTAATAACAATAATGTATATATCTAAGAACAAAGAAACCAGTGGGGAGACTCTATTTTGACTCTGAAAAAGATTTGCGGGGTTGTGATAGATAATAAGCCTAACATGGGCTCCCAAAGTGACTCTGTGGCCAAAAGGGCTAATGCAATCCTTAGATGCACACACAGGGGGATCCTGAATAGGAGTAGAGAGGTTATTTTACCTCTGTATTGGGTGTGATCACTGTTGGAATACTCGGTCCAGTTCTGGAAGGATGTTGATCAATTGGAGAAATTTCAGAGAACAACCATGAGGATGATTCAAGGATTGAAAAACATGCATTACAGCAGGGATCTCAAACTCAAATCACCACGAGGGACACATGAGAACTAGTAAATTGGCCCGAGGGCCACATCACTGAAACCTTTTCATACAATGATACAAAAGTATAGTCAAAAATGAAAAAAAATGAAGAGTAATATAGTATTCTATTAAAAGTCAATGTATTCACTTTTAAAAAACTGTAATGCAAAGAGGGGTTTTAATAAAATATAAACACTCAGTAATGTTTGGAGCTTGGCTGCCAGTGGAGTTGGCGCCTATGGCGGGCCGCAGGAAATAACTCGGACCGCGTGTTTGAGACCCCTGCATGACAGGGATAGCTAAATAGATTGAGCTTCTTGAGTCTAACAAAGAGAAAGTTAAGGGTCAACTTGATTATAAGTAATTATTGGCTATATGGGGAACAAATATTTGATAATGGGCTTTTCTGTCTAGCAGACAAGGGTAATTATAATGTGATCCAATGGCCAGAAGTCAAAGCTAGACAAAGTCACACTCAATATAAGGAAAAAAATAACAGTGAGGGTAACTAATCATTGGAACAATTTAGCATGGGTCGTGGTGGATTCTCCGTCACTGGCAATTTTAAATCAAGATTGGATTATTTTTTTTAAAGATCTGCTCTCATACTTTTGGGGAAGTTTTATGGCCTGTGTTATACAGGAAATCAGACGATGATCACAATGGTCCCTTCTGGCCTTGGAATCTCTGATTCTACCTACCAGTTCCTTGGGCTGCTGAAAGGAAGATGTAAAAGCACACACTGCTCTGACCAATCTGGCAGGAAGGGAACAATCCCTTCCTCATCCCAAAAGGCAACTAGCATGATGCTGTCATGAGGTATTCACCCCACACTTGCCCTAAAAGGGTTAATGCAAACTGAGAAGGGGGCTAATTAACCCAACAGGCCACAGCTAAGAGGAATCAGGTGGCTAAAATATTGCTTGTTTGAATGAGGAATCCCAGATGAGGAGGAACAAGCTGGGCTGGGATTATAAAAGCAGAAAATTGGCAGCAGAGGCGGGCTGCTGAGAAAGTCTGCAGAGAGAGGCCAGGAAGGTAGGAGAAGGCTCAGGGAAAGACAGTAAGGTCTAGAGGGGAACAGAACTTGACTACTAGCTAAAGAGTCCCTCAGCCAGAACCCAGAGTAGAGGGCTCCCCTCCCAGCCACTGAGGGAGTGGCACTACAAAGCAGTGAATGGGAAGACTGCCTAGGACTGCTGAAGGAAGACGTTGGTACCCCAGAAGGGGGAAACACGTAGATTGACCTAGCCAGAGGTCAGAATCATGAGGAGGCAACAGCATCTCGTGGAGCGAGAGAGGGGTTGTAGACCAGAGAGAGAGAGAGAGAGAGAGAGTGACAGAGTACAACTGCAGGAAGGGGTGTTGACCTTGTGAGCAATTATTTGGCCTTGAAAAATGCAATGTTGCCCCATTCATATACATTCAGAAGGCTGCTGCAAAGATGATTTTCCCATATCACCACTTTGACCAGGTCTCCACTATTGGATTCCCTCCATTGACTTCCCCCTCTATATCATAAAGACTGCTTGTATTCACTTTCAAAACACTTCACAGTCAGTCCTCATCCTATATCACCTTTCATTTAGTACTGAGCTCTCCATGCTCCCCTCCAGTCGGACCATGTGCCAGCCTCCACTGCCTACTTGTTAAATTTCCTAATAAGCACTCATGCTTTCTCCTATCCTACCCCATATGCTTGGGAGGTACTCCACATAAAAAGCTACCTCATTATCGGTCTTCAAATCCCTCCTCACTCTGATTTGCTGTGATAACTACAAAAAAAAACACCAAACTTGACAGCAGTTAGGCTATTGCTATACCTAAATCACTGCCTACCATGATGACCAATATTGTCTCATTGTTTACTTGTACTCCCCCATCTGTCTATACCTAGCTGATGTCTCTTATCTTATAATTAGATTGTAAACCCCTCAGGGCAAGGACTAGCTTTTTGTTTTGTGTTTGTACATCATCTAGCACAATGAGATCCAGGTCCATGTCAGGGCTCTTAGGCGCTACAGTAATACAAATAATAATAATAATTAATAATAAATAATATTTTAATCCAAAGGGGGATCCTTTCTTTTTCCACAGAATGAGCCTCAGAACTGGTGAAGGGTTTATAAATCCTCCCATTAAGTGCACAGGAGCTAATAGGCATTGCTATGGCTTTGTGTCCTGCTAATCAGCCCCAGAGCCCTCGTCCTCAAGACCACAAAGGGGCTGAATATCTACATGGTGGGAAGGCATGGAAACTCCTTAAAAGGAGCCAAGGATTTTCTTTCCGCTGGTGGCCCAGACCAAGCCCCTCAATCTGAGACCACAAGGGGAGGGAGCATTTACATCACCAAAGTATAAAAGTGTGAAGTTATTGCATTATTTATAGTAAAAACGTGTTACAGTGTATTCAACAAAATTAGACCCAATCATCCACAACGCTTTGTAACTTTCTGCAAATACAGAAGCTGAAGTACAGCACCCGTGAGATGTAATCATTTCAGTCATTCACTTTTAGTTTCTACTACCACATTATGCTCTTTATTAACTAGACTGCTTTATAAATATGAAGTATTTGTAAGACTTAGAAGGAAGTTCAGTCCAACAGATATTTCTTCTGGAGACAGAAGATGAAATTTAAGGGAAGAACAAGAACAGATTAGTTGTAATAGATTTAAGCAAAATTATCTGCAAAATGTTCAATGTTATATATACTGTAACCAGATTATGGCAAAGGAGGCCTGGAAAGATAGTTCATAGGATTCCATCCAAAAGCTAGTTAATCTTAGAAAGCTTTATAAAAACATTGTTGAAACACAAAAGGTTGGAACATCTGGCATTGTAGAAGGAATTTGAATTTACTGTCGAAATGAAAAATTCTGCATGCTTTTGAAAGTTGATAGCAATGGGTTCCCAAGAAGATCAGAAGTAATATTGAAGCTCTGATCCCCCAGCATATACTCTTTTCTGTACTTTATAATGACAGGCCATTTATTAGCTTTTTTGAATGATTCCATTCCTTGTTCCCTTCTAGACATCCAGTGAGGAAGTTGTATCTTTTATTGATCAACAATATTGTAATAAAGTGCTGGGGAGAATTTTATCCCTGCAGAAGTATTTAAGGGGAGTATTGCCTGGTGGGCACCAGTTTTGGCTAAATAGTTCTCTAATATAAATAATACAGGAACTGTCCCCTCAGTTTGGGCCTCCACTATTATCATTCCACTTTATAAACAGGGGGATATAAAAAAAAATTCAGGAATTAGTGACAAATTGGATGCTGCTTTAAAAATTTGCATTACATATATTTTGGGGGAGACTAGAAGATTGGGCAGGAAAAAATAATTTAGTTGCTGAGGAACAAGTCGGTTTCTGAAATGGTCATTCCACTACAGATAGTTGTTTTACTCTTTCTTATCTGATCCACAAATATGTGCCTCCTAAGTGAGAAAAATTGCATGCAGCTTTTGTTGATCTAAAATTGGCCTTTGATTCCACGACAGGGACCATCTGTGGGCAAGCTGGAAATTGCTTGACTAGATCTCCAGTTACTTTTTCTTTCAAAAGGTCTTCACAGACAAACAGTGGCCAAAATTAGAATAAACCTGGAGCAGAATTAACTGATTATACCCTTATTGCAAAAGGGAGTTCCGCCCTTTATCTATCAATGATGTTGCTTTAGCATTAAAAGGGGCTCGGAATCCCCTCCCCACCTAAAACCATGGCTAACCCTGTGTCTGTCTTATTTTATGCAGATGATACATTTTACTGTCACAAACACCTTTGGTATTGAGGCATTTTTTAAATGTGTTTGGTTTGTACTGTTAGTGGGAGGACTTCTCGATAAGAATTTCTGTAGTTTGGGAATAATTTAAGTCAGAGATGGAAATTGCATAAATGAAGAATTGATGGGAAAAATATTGAACAAGTTAGCTCTTGACCATATATGGTTCTCAGAAAATGGTTTATGGGATAAGCATATTTAGGTAACAAACGAGAAGTCTCAAATACAGTGCAAACTGTGTTATGTTTTACCTGGACTCATGGTAGCAATTTAATTGCACCAGCCCTTACAGTGTTTGAGGCTAAGTTATGTATTAAAATTTTGTATGGTGCAAAAAAAAGAAAAGAAAAAAAAAAGTGTGTGTGGGGGGAGGGATGGAATGATCCCACAAGACTGGAAGGGATTCAGAACAAATTTATTAGGAAGATTCTTGGTCTCCCAAATAATAGTCCAGCTGCTCTTCTTAGAGCTGAGGCAGGTATGAATTCTATTCTGTCCAAAGTGCAACTGCATAATTTTTTTGCTTCATATTTATAGTATGCACCCACAGCATTTACCAAGGTTATGTTTAGAGGAATAGCTCAGCAGGACTTTCCTCACATAAATTCTCCTGGTTAGAATATATTCAAAATTCGTTGCATTGTCTAGTTTTCCCAGAATCGGAAATTATTAGATTTAAGTTTAAAAATATGAAATCCCTAGTCAAGTCAAGAACAGAGGATATTAATAGGCAACTGGATATAGTAACTGTTTCTATTTCAAATATGTCACCTTGGTTTCCCCTTGTTAAAAAGACTCATGAGTATGCCAGATATTTAGACAGTCTGTGTAATAATATGCTAAAGAGGGCCTTTACAGCTCTCTGTTGTCAATCCATGCAGACAGCTTACTTAGAAGGTCAATATACTGGAATAGAGAAATATAATCGCTTCTGCCCGTGTGGTTTAGGGCAAGTGGAAGATACACTCCATTATTAATTATATTGTAATTTTTATTGTCATTTGAGGTCAAAATAGCTTTCTGTGTTTTTGTTCCAGATGCTGTTTTCTACAACCTCTCAGAAAATAGAATATTTGTTAGGAACTGACACCGTATCTACGATCTGAGAGGTTGCCCTATTTGTACAGCCAGCAGCTAAAATAAGGAAAAGGGAAATGGTTCAGTGATCATATACAGAATAATGGTGCATGTCTGTTTTAGTGTATGTATGTAGTATTTAATATTTGATAACTTTGGATTTAGTATGTAAATTTTATTGTAATACTTCCTGTTTTCTGCACATTGGCCCAATGCTAAGTCACTATTACTAAACAATTACAATTTGTAATATACTGTAACTATTCTACAATAATCTAATAATGATACATGAGGACAACTGGGCTTTCTTGCCAGTTCTCTTCAGCCTTCCTATGTGACCCTGAGTAATTCATATAACCAGTTTACTCCTCTGTAAAATAATAATACCCTATTTTGAGGCATAATTCATTAATATTTCTGAGATGCTCAGGTACTAAATTGAGTGCCACAAAAAAGCCTATAAATAAAACATGCTTGACCACACACACTAAGCCCAAACAAGTGTTTATTCCAACTCCTCTAGTTGCAAAGCATGGATTTAGGACTGTAATAAATATCAATCATTATGCTACTTGGCAGTGGGGATGCAGCTGCATATATTCATGAAAACAAACCATGTACATTGTTGATGCTGATCCATTCAGATGAACTACACTTTGACTGGACCACTTCTCCCATCTAATTAATGCACTATTGTATATAGTTTTCTCAGTTTTACAGAGGTTACAAAATACCATTGATCATCAGACATTATCCGAATTGTAGCAGATAAATTCCAAATGTTTAAGTGTATCTAATGAATTTCCCTCTTTTTCCTTTTTCATTTTATCAGCTGGTATTTTTCTAATATTATTAAATAATATAGAGACAATAAAATGTTTGTTGTACTACTAGAAACTGTACCTGCTCCGATCATCACAGACTCTGAGACTAAATGCATCTCAATATTCCTATCATGTTACAATAAGTATTACATTTAAGATGTAACTATATATTAAGAATATGTAAATATTTTAAACTAAATAGATGAAATATGCCACAGTATTTTTTGATGGCTCGCTAGTCTTGGCCAAAGTAGATATCCTGTTAATGGTAATATTCTACACTTCCAGTAAACAATTCTGTTTTGTCTTAAATAAAGTAAGTACACAGCATATGGAACCATACTGATAGAAAGGCAACTTATGTATTAACTGAACAGTCTGACTAAAAAAAACCAACTACCTCAAGTAGCAATGCTTGAAAGAACAGGTGAAGTTATGTCACTCTGTTCTTCTCCTGGAAATAAGAACTTCAGTTTTTAAAATTAAAGCCAAAGTTACTCTATCACTTACAATAATCCTTATCTTTTTAAAAATGCAGTCATCTGAAGTGAGGGACCTACTATACTTAACATGTGCAATGAGATATTTATAGTAATTCATTTTTCAAGTTTATATGATATAGATGAGAAAATTAACACTAGTATAAAGGTTTATCTGCACATATTTGGGATGGCAATATTACTCACAAGTAAGTTTGTAAGCTGCTGGCCTGTCTCACTCAGTCCAGGAAGCACTAATACCACACCCAAAGACAGTTTAGGACACTCCTTCACAGCACAGTTTTATTCTTCAAACTCACAAAGCAAAGTTATTTCCCAAAGCAGGCTACAGGCACACAGAGGCCTTTCCCGGTGAATCTCCCCACCCCCTCCCAGGTTCCAGAGCCAGCCACAAAAACCCATCTGCTTTCTGCAGGTCCTCAACTGAGCCATTGCTGGCTATAATAATTGTTCAAATAGACTCATCTGAAAGGTGGCTGATCGGTCACAGGGGAGGCTAAACCCAACTCCCCTTAAACGGCCAGCTACCCAATGACATAGGGTCCTCCCAAAGAAAGAGTTCTGCTAATGAAACCTTTTATATCACAACACCCAAATACATTCTATATATGCCACAGAACAATTAAGGCCCACTCCAGCTCCCGAACAACACTGTTCCTAGAACTCCTCCTTTGTGGGAGCCAATGAAAAAAATTAACTTCCATCTGCGTTATCTTTAGTGATAACGTTAACAGGTTAGGTGGGGAACATAAATCAAACTCAAACAGTTTCCTGCCCCTACTCTGGGTTGGGAGTGTTGAGAGGGAAATACATGGCCCTTGATTCAGCTTACTTTTGGTCACTAAATCCTGAATCTAATTCTCCTAATTTAGAACCCAGGATTCTTTGCAAATAAGTAGTCATAAACTATTATTAATAGCTTCCCAAGATGGGAGGTTGGGGAGACTTCTCTCAACTGTATGGCTTTACCACAGCAAGAAACTCTAGAAACACAATAAGCTTCTTTCCCAATAAGCCAGGTCTTCTGGATTGCACATATAGTCCCAGATGACATCATAAACATTCACTGTCTTGGTTCCCCCAGATGGGCTTTACCATAGAGCACTGATAGCAAGCTTTATAAAATAATAAAACAACAAATAGAAGATGTGCAAGTTAACATACTTAGTAACAAAATATAATTCAAGATGCTGAGAAAAGGGAAAACAACCAGAGGATATTGCTACCACAAGTCAAAAAATCATTGCAAGACAGTCATTATTTCTTATGGTTTTCTAGTAGCAGCATGTGCTAGGCTCTGTATAAATAAGACAACAGCCCATGCCCTAAATACTTCACATTCTTTTTTTAAAAAAATACATGTCAATAAGAATGAAGCACAGCCATCTGAAAATGAAATTACAGAGGCCCTGAGTGCTAAGCAATATAATCAGCTTTCACCTTTGTTTTAGATAAACAGAAAATACTGAAAGAATTCTACAGTCTATCACAAAAGATGGAAAGGGTATTTATTGGACATTCAAGAACATCAAGCTAAGTTCATTTCACTACAAGGAAAAATGCCAGCCAGGAACATTTGCTACTCATTGGCTCAAACACTAATTCTAAACATCATCAATTACGGACATATTCATCTCCAAAAGTGCCTGAGCTGTTCTTAGTTAAAAATATCTCTGAAAAATGAAGAAAAGATATTGCTCCTGTTAGCTTGTTCCAGTTTTAATCTAGCATGTCATACTAAGAAAATCTTTTCAGAAGTGCCAAGGTTTCAAATTTAATCAATGTGAAACAAATTCCTCTCCCTCATGCTTCCAGATCCAAACATAGAACACTATTTTGTTATTCTCTGCAACATAAGCTTTTTTCTTTTTCTTATTATGTGCAAGACTCTACTTTATTTTCCTTATGCACACACACAAACAATAGCCCCAAGTTAAAGTTGATTAGCACAAACAGTTATGAGTAGTATTTTTTTCTACATTTGGTGAGATGGAAACTATGGAGTTCACCTACATATACTGACCACTCAAGAGACAAAACTTAAAAAAATAAAGGTTATAGTTTTATTTAAATAAGAAACCCATTCCAACAGCTTCATATTCAACTCCACAATACAGTAATTCCTCACTTAACGCTGTAGCTATATTCCTGAAAAATGTGACTTTAAGTGAAACAATGTTAAACAAATCCAATTTGCACATAAGAATTAATGTAAATGAGGGGGTTAGGTTCCAGGGAATTTTTTTTCCACCAGACAAAAGACTAATATATATACATATATACACATATACATATACACATACATATATATATATATATACATATACACATACATATATATATATATATACATACATACATACACACACACACACACACTATAAGTTTTAAACACACAATTGAATAATGGTACACAGTAATGATGATAGTGAACTTGGTTGAGGTGGAGGAGTCAGAGGGTGGGATTATTTCCCAGGGAATGCCTAAATGAACTAAGCAGTTGGCTGAGCCCTGAAGGGTTAACTCTCACACTCTACAAGCCAGCAGGAAAGGAGGGAGGGCAGACAGAGACAGATGTGTTTCAGAGATAGAGATGCGCATTTCTCCTTTAAGTATCAAGAGTGGGGTCAGAAGTACACTGTCTTGTTAATTAGATCAGCAAGCCTGGCAGCTGCAGATTCTTCCTAAGACAGCAGCTCCCTCCCTCCTGTGTCCGCCCTGCTCTATGGAAGATGAGGTAAGCAAAATGCAGGAGCAGGGGGACATTAGTCCCCCTCTTCTTCCCCTCCCCTGACACAGCAAGCAGGCAGGAGTCTCGGGGAGCAGCACATGGCAGTGGGGGAAAGGACAGCTGAACTGCCACAATTGATAGCCTGCAAACCACGTTAGAAGGGAGCACTGCACAACTTTAAAGGAGCATGTTCCCTATTTGATCAGCAATGAAACAACGTACCGCAACGACTTTAAGTGAGGAGTTACTGTATGTATTCTAGACTCATCATATGACAGCCTCATCCCATTTGAAAGAGCACATTTATCTAGATCTCTCAAACTCAGAAGGAACCACTATCCTAAGCCAGGCACACAAAGACCACCACTATATTGGTTTGGTCATTAAACAAGAACCTGTTCTTCCATATGTACAATACATCATTCACCATATAAATTAAAGGGGCAAATCACATTTTATTGACCATGCAAGGCACTGTTTTTCAATATACTATCCTGGTTAATATTTTTCTCTCACCATGTCCCATCCGAAGAACTCAGTTTTTTACTCAATAGAATTCACCATATAGGACAGGCCCCATATTAAAAAAATAACCCAACAACGTTGTGACAAGCAAACTCTACTGAGGACATATTTTATAAAATGCACTGAAGGCACAATAAATAATGAATTACTTAGAAGAACAACATCCATTATGTTTGATGCTGTTTTTTATTTACACAAAAGCAGCAGTATCACTTCTAAGCCAGAAATTGTATGAATGTTAATGTATCCATGCCAGCGGTTTGCCTAAAAAGGAATACATTTGTATATACTATTCCTAATCTTCTCTGAATATGTTAGTGATGTATTATCAATAGCTACACCCTAGCAACCACTGATGAAGTGGTTACTGGTACAAGGTGACATTTTATATTTTCAAAGCATTAATTTTCCTAAAGTATATGAACATACGGTTTAGAAGATCAATAAGCCTATAGAAATCCAAGTATTTAAAGGTTTCAGAGTGGTAGCCGTGTTAGTCTGTATCAGCATCTGATGAAGTGGGTTCTAGCCCATGAAAGCTTATGCCCAAATAAATGTGTTAGTCTCTAAGGTGCCACAAGGACTCCTCGTTGTTTTTGCAAGTATTTAAAGATGCCATTAAATTTGTCATAAAAGTTCCTGGGCCAGATGGCATCATACCAGATCTTTATAAATATGTCAGTTGTAGAGTGACTAAGTCACTACTTTGCATGTACAAATGTCTACATTCAGCGCAAGTTATCAGAATCTATAAGAATGATTTAAACAGTTTCATGCAGAGAAAGACTCCCAAATTGAGATACAGAATATAGATTAGTTTAACATCAAGAAAATTTGAATTTCATAACGCCATTTTGAATAGACTGGTAGGGGACAAATGAGAAGCTGCTAAGACAGTCTTAAGACAGCAAATGATAACCAATGCAAGAACAAGAGTTTTAGCAATGAGGACTGTCAGGAGAGAACACATTTTAGAGATATTAAAGGATGTAGCAGAAAATTGGGTGCAGGCAGAAGAAAGCACCAAACTTGCACAGAGGTTATGGATCTAAGGTAGACACAGAAGGTAGTGCAGTTGTAAATGGAGAAAGAAGGGTGGGGAGGCAGGAAGAGAAGAGAGATTTGGAATGCCAAAAGGCTAATTTTTTTAAACAACTGGAGTTTCAGAAGGTCTCTGCATACCTAAGAAGTGATGTAAGACAGGCAAGACTAGATGAAGGAAGTGAAGATTTGGGAACCACCACCACAGAGAACATTAATATAAAGGTAGTATTTTGGCCCTAATTCAGCAAAACAGTTAAGCACATGCTGAAATAAGCAAGAGGGCAGTGCCATTGACTTACACACGATATTTGTACAAAGATATTTTTCTTCTTCTCTTATTACAAGTGATAAAAGTTCCACAGGCTGTAACACCTATGCACCTGCACTGTCTTCAAATTGTTCTCTCAGGCTACGTCTACACTATGAGCTAGGGGTGTTATTCCCAGCTCACATAGACATGCTCACAGTGGCTCTTATCTGAGCTAGTACACTAAAAATAGTAGTGCAGCCAGGGTAGCACAGGCAGAAGCAGCACGGGCTAGCCTCCCTGAGTACATATCCATGGGGATCAGGAGAGTTAGTATTCAGGGCCACTATTGCAGCTACACTACTTTTTAGTGCACTAGCTCAGATGAGCGCTAGCGTGAGTACATCTATGTGAGTTGGGAATCAGACCCTAGCTCATAGTATAGACATACCCTGAAGTGGCATCTATACACTCCCATAAACTTTCAATTGATTGCACAGACAAAGTTAACTGGAAGTTAGCAAGCAATTCGGTTGGTAGATTAAGGGAATATAATTCACCTCACTATCCTAGCTGTGTTGACTGTTCAGGGCATGCAGAAGAAAAATGGTAAAAACCTTGTTTATCACTAACATTAACAGCTGAATGAAAATAAGAAAGAAAAACTTGTAGCACCTTAGAGACTAACAAATTTATTTCAGCATAAGCTTTCGTGGGTTGTTACCCAAGTGGGTAACAACCCACGAAAGTTTATGCTGAAATAAATTTGTTAGTCTCTAAGGTGCTACAAGTTTTTCTTTCTTATTTTCGTTTTGCTGACACAGGTTTCAGTGTAGTAGCCGTGTTAGTCTATCATTAACAGCTGAGATTCTGAATAAATGGGGGACAGACCTGTAAGAAGGCGTCATTTTTAGAGTCCATTTTCAGAGCAAAAACCTCACTTTAAAGGTATATTAAACCTATAGAGGCCCATTATTTTGTCCCTGAAGTTCTAATTATTGTGATTCCAGTACCACCCACACTTTTGTTACAAGAACATCTCCTCTTCTCCTTTAGAAGACTTAATTATATCCGTAATAAGACAGTATAAATGGAAAGGATACAGAACATAAAATATCACCTTATGCATATTTATTACATTCTTACAAACACTAAAGCATCTCTCCCCAAATTAATGGCATGGAAAAACCGATTTAGCTTACCTGCTAAATAGTTTGCAGGTGCTTATGATGGGGATCTAGTCTCTTAGAATTGTTTGGAAGCAGCTTCCAAACCTTTGGTATTATCCTTGCAGTCTAAACCATATCCCCACTTTCAGATGATTATTTCCCGAGGTAACCCATTACAGCTTTACTGTTGTAATCATCATGTGAAAATAACTTTGAAATCTACCTCACTCTCACTAAGTGGGCAGTTCCCTTTTCTTGTTCAAATTCCCCATTTTACAAAAATAATCCAACAAAGAAGGGATTAGATGGCAAGACAGGACTTTTCTGCAGACAAGCAATTTTCAATAGGAGTCTGGAACCTAACTGCCCTCTGTTACTTTGAGAACCCCAAAACATCATTCTTTGATGCAAAGTCACCTGCCAATCCACATAACGGAAACTTTCCCAACAAGCAGTAAGAATAAGAACTTGTTTATTTCACTGCAAGATAGACCTAAATTCTGCATGAAGGCACCCACCCTAGTTTCTGCTGCATACTGAAGTTCTGTAGTAATTTCAATGTATTTTTAAAATTGAGCTTTTTGTTTAAATAAATGTGGAAAATATGTTCTGTTTTGTTTTTCTTTGTGCCTCTGTGAGAGCTTCTGACTGGGGCTCTTTGGCTTTTTCATAAAAGCAGATGTTTGAAATCTGAGTGATTAATCCTCCCCTATAAATGAGGAGGATTGCTGAGTAGTGAGGCTAGATATGCACACTAGATCTTGCATACCTAGGTGAACTCCTGAACAGGCAAACAGAAGAGGCTAACAAATGTGTTTCTGATGGAGTTTGTAGGAAGGAGGTGTGACCAAAAGCACCCCTGTAGTCACGCCCTACATACTATTTATTATAATCAAAATATGTTTTGTGAGGTATCACTGTAAAACTAATAACTCACTGGTCAATAATATGGTGAAATGTATGTAGCAATATTATGTGTGAAGTTCTGAAATCCCCCTGTATGATGTTATTAGCTCATGTTCAAAACCATACAGCTCTGCCCAGGTCTTTCCTGAATGAAGGAATATGTGTTTACCTTAATTTACACATAAGTAGCAAACAGGGTCCTCCAGACAGCAGAGAGAGGAGATGGCAGGAGACAAAGCAAATTTTCATTTCAGCATAGACAGGTGAGAAGAAAGAGCATGGAGCTTCCTTTACCACCAGACCCCATATCACCTTCTTTACTGTTTGTACAAATTTTGCTTGAGGAGTAATCTTCAGAAGAATCCACTTAAAAGATTCACTGGACCGTAAGAGAGACGGACAGAGAACACCAACATATCTCTCTCTCTCTCTCTCTCTCTCTCTCTCTTTCATCTAAGAAGACAAAGGCACCAGCACATTCTGGCTTCAGGGAGAAATCCTAACCAAGGAAAGGGTCAGTCACCATCTTGCTGAAAGACTGTGGGTCTTAAACAAAGCCTTGAACCAAAACTTACTATTTTAAGTTTTAGATTTTTAGATACATGTTTTGACTTTTATTTGCTTGTAACCATTTCTAAATTTATCTCATATACTTGAATTCACTTTAAATCCTATATTCTTTTGTTAATAAACTTGTTTTATTTTTTAATCTAAACCAACCCAGTCCTATGTTTAAATTGAACTGTTTGGTAACTCCATTTCAAGTAGCAAATCGTTGAATATTGACTCTTTACAGGAGCAACAAACCTTTAAATATCTGAACTGTCCAGGAGAGGGCTGGATAGTGCAGAATACATGATTTGCAGACTGGGAGTGGCAGTGGGATCACCCTGCAAGTAGTAACCAAAGCTGCTGGAAGCCAGAGTGTGATTGACAGGCTGCTGGGGTCAGAGCTGTTGGACCAGGGATGCAGCTACACACAGACACTGAGGCTGCGACATGCATGCTAGTAGGCTGTTTGTGAGAGGCCTAGTTTGGGAGCTACAATAGAAAAGCATTTGTGAGGCACCCAACATTGTGGGAGCAAGGAGTAGCACAACCTCTCACTTGTCTCACTTCTCTCAATTGCACCCCAGAATGTGTCAGGAGAATAGGAGTGTTTTCTTCAAGTACAGTTCTTCTCAACCAACTACAGCAGCCAGTAATGGCACAAATTGTGAAAGGCAAGGGATCTGTCATGTTCTCTTTCCTTTATGAAGGAAGACACTACCTCTACATGAGATGCAACTTTTGATGTTTATACTGGAAGAAAAAGATTTATGGATTTAAAAGGTCAGCTATTGACCCTGCATAGCATCAGAGAGACAAAATGGTCCTTGGACAGACAGATTCAGGAAGCGCCATTGCTGATCCAACTGAAAAATGAACTGGTTTCAAGGGACCAGTAGAATGTGGAAAACAGAGAGGAGGATTGGCAGTTTGTGACAGAGTGAGGAAAGAGAACCAGCAGAAATGTAACACATATACAATATCTACTTTCAGGTATTCAAGCATAGCACTCACAGAAAATGTTCTGAAGATTCAAATGAAGGAAAGGAACAAGGATCTCCATGGGACACACCTGAAGAGGATGTTGAGCATGCCCAGAAGACCACAGACCGTACAAAGGAGACAGATAGCATCAAGTCTGTGATGAAGGTTAAGCAAACAGACAAAACATTCTGCAGGAGACAAAAAAGGGACAGCAGGACTGGGTACTGTCATCTTGCAGTGAAAATAGGATTTAGAAAATTGTGGAGAAAGACAGAAAACAATGGAAGCAACAAGTTGGCTAGCCAAGTGCAAAAGTAGAGGGTTTGGTTTTGTGAAACACTGACTCCTTTGCTACTGAGATGGAGGCAGTCCAAGCCATATATCTTCCCTTTCCCATATATGGAGGGCCAATCTTCTGGGTAATAAACTAGCAACTAAAAGGGAGGATAATAAGAGGGCAAATACAGTCAGACATAACAGACTCAAAGTAGCTTGAATGTAAAGAGAAGAAATTTTTCAGTTGCCGATATACCGTGTTAAAAGCCTGGTAAAGAAACAGCATAAGTTAGAAACACTCATTTATGACATTTTATATAATTGGAGATACTGAAACTGATTAAATGAGTCACATCATTAGAATGCTAAAATCACTGGATGCACCCTATTTACAAAAGATAGAATGGGCAGAATGGAAAGGGGCTGGGGTAGCACTCTCTAGATACCATTACCTGCTTTCGTTATTGACAATTCAGAAGAACAGGCTCTGGAATGTTTATTGGTCATATTTTAACTAATACATCCCAAGAGATACTGATGGGGGATCTATTATAGACTACCAAATCGGATCAGGGAACAAGATAAACACTTCCTTAAACATCCATCTGATATGGGAGATTTCAATCTGGGGGACATATGTTAGAGAGCTCAGGTCGTGACTAATAAAACGTCCTTGGCATTTTTTTTAAAAATAGACAGTTTTCTAAGACAAAATATTGCAACTAACTCAGGGTTGTATAGGTGCCATTGATTTCAGCCTAAGTTTGTTATGTGCAAATTTAATACAGTCCCAATCAGTAATATATGCACCTGGTACTTTAAAAAGTTGTAAGGAGTCATGATCAAATTTCAGCAAGAGGAATTTTTTTTCATAAAAATGTGAATGATAATTGGGAATTTAAGAATGTTCTGTTAGATACCCAAAAAAGCAAAACTCCACAATCATGATATAGAAATGGCAGAGGTATTCAACATTTTCAGTTCTGTAGTTGGAAAAAAGTAAGATTATATGCTTATCGTATGTGATAAGGAAATACTTTCTATATTAGCAGTGACAAGGGAGGATACTAAACAGTAACTATTAGTTATACATTGTGAAAATCAGCAAGTACCAGAAAACTTGTACTCAAGAGTATTAAAAGAATGGATGAGCAGCTCTGAACCATTAATATTGACTTGACTTAAATCTTGGAACATTGAGAAAGCTCAAGAGGACTAGAAAAAAGCTATGTTGTGCCATTATTTTAAAAGGGTAAGTAGGGTGACTTGGGTAACTAGAGATCTGTTAGCCTCACAATGATCCAGGCAACATCATGGAAAGGCTGATATGGACATCATCAGTAAAGATCTAAAATATGGTATTAGTTATGCTACCAGTTAGAATGGTTTTAAGGAAAACAGGTCTTTTCAAACAAACGTTATATAGTTTGAGATTGCAAGTTCAGTCGGATAAAGGTAATGGATATAAAATACTTAGTTTTCTGTAAGGCATTTGAATTAGTCCCACATGGTATTCTGATAAAAAACAGCCTGATGCAAAAATCACTAACCCATTTAATATGGACTACAAGTTGATTCACTGGTAGATCTCAAAGTAATTGTAAATGTGGAATAATCATCATCATCATCAGGGGTTGTTTCTAGTAGGCTCTTGCAGGAATACGTTCTTAATTCACTACTATTTAATATTTTTAGTCTTAATCTGAAAGAAAATACAAAATCATTGCTTCTAAAATTTGAAGCTGACACAAATTGGTGTTGGGGTAAGTAATAGGCATAGTTCAGTTATACAGGCTCTTGATAAAGCGGGTTCATTAAAATCATGTTCAAACACAACCAAATGCAAGGTGCAGGTAGGAACAAAGTAAGTGTGACCTACGTGCAAGATGGCACACAGCATCATGGAATGCAGTGACTGAAGAGGATTTAGGAGTAATGGTAGATAACCTTAGCTTCCAGCTCACCGCTGTAGATAAGAAGACAAATGTGATCCTTGGAGGAATAATCAGGGGAATATCAAGTAGAAGAAGAAATGTATTAACTTGGTATACAGAAGAGCGGGACCATTACTTTCACATTGTGTCCAGTTCTGGTATAAACATTTCAAAAGGGATGTTGACAAATTGTAAAAGATTCAGAAAAGAACTACAACATTGATTTGAGATCTGGAAAACCAGCTTTGTAGAGAGCCAAACTTAAGAGGTGACTTGATCAGTCTACAAATATCTACACAGGGAGCAGATTTCTGATAATGGACAGCTCTTTAATTTAGTAGAAAACCATAATGAGATCCAATGGTTGGAATCTGAAGTTGGACAAAGTCAGTCTAGAAATAATGCACAAATTTTTAAACAACAGGGATAATTAACCATTGAAAAAACTTACCTAGGGATGTGGAGTATTCTCTATCACTCAAAGTCTTTAAATCAGAACTGGATTTTTTTTCTGAAAGATATGTTATAGTTGTGGGCTTGATGCAGAAGTTACTGGTGAGATTTTATGCTTTGTGGTATTCAGATTGTCAGACTAGATAATATTAATGGTCCATTCTGTCCTGAAACTATGAAATTAGTTACACAGTCAACACAGTTCCTGTTGTATTTTTCCAATTTAATTAATTTCATGTCACCTCTAAGTTTTCAGTGCTTAGAGTGCCAGAGATTTTGTGCCAACAATGCATAAATGTTTAACTGCATGGCACAAATGACATGAGCAAAAATTGGAAGTTTTGGTATCTGGCTATTGAACAGTTGGGGCTTATGGTATTTGAACAATAGTGGGAGGCCCTTAGGGATTTAAAAAAAATACTAGTTGGATATTTCTACTAAAACATTCATTCAGTGACATTAACAGAGACTCTTTAGAAGTTATCAGCCCATTAAGCTAAATAATGCCATTCATGCCTTTAAAGCTATTGTTTGAAAATGTCTACCAACTCCAGAAACCAACATCAGTTTACAATCAAATCAGCTCAAATTGTTTTTTAAATGAAAAATCCTGAAGCACAATTTTAGAGCACATAGCAGATGTTTGAATTTCTGAGCCTTAAATGTGGGAAATGCATAGTAAAATAATAATTTGAAACAAAGTTATTAGTCACGATTCCTAGGGGGAATACTGAATGCCCCTCTGCTGAAAGCAGTCTCTGAGACAAAAGGGCCATCATGTCTAGTTTATAGTCACTGTAAGTGTGAACTTTTGACCAGCTAGCCACTGTGACTATTCCTCATGAAAATGCTTGAGTTCTTTCCACTAAGACACTGACAAAATGCTTAGCTGTGTGTGCTGTGAACTCATCCAATACAGCTTTCTTGCTAATGCTGTATGATTCTTTGATTCACACTTTATCCATCTCCCAATGGTGGCTTTCTTGAATTACCTGGTAGCACTGAACAGACAGAGCCATATAGACTCTAAAACTTTCTGGAAATATTGAATTTATTCCAAGTGCTGCTTATTGTATCTAGTTACTCCAGGGCTTTTCCTTTAGATGACTAGGATTAGGACAAAATAAG
Organism: Macrochelys suwanniensis; assembly: GCA_033296515.1. Lineage (NCBI taxonomy): Eukaryota > Metazoa > Chordata > Testudines > Chelydridae > Macrochelys > Macrochelys suwanniensis. The sequence continues at coordinate 85,992,950 of CM065779.1, forward strand.
GAAAGAGTTATTTCCTGAAAATGATGAAATATGTTGGAGTTCAAGGAAGTTCTGAGTTTAACACTACTTTGGGGAAAGCAGCTCTGATCTTTCACTTAAAACATGTTCAACTTTGGAATTCTTAAAGCAAAAAATTGTTGGTAATGAATATTATCTTGATCAGAAAAATAAAAGGAGGCCAAATGTAAGGGCTAGAGTGGTCTTTGGCAAAAGCATTTAACATTAAATTAAGATTTCAGAGTGGACATCTATATATCAGCAAGGAAGCTAGTTTCTCTGGAGCCTTGAGAAAGTCTCGTAACGACTGGATGCCTTTCCCCCCATTTTAGCCTCTAATTAAAGACAGCTGGCAATTGTACTTTCAAGCCTAGGTTAAGACTGTCCCAAAGGTAAATTAATTTGATCTTTTAGGATTTTCTATAGATTAGCATGGCAGTTTGCAAATACTTCTCAGGAAATTATATCTACAGAAAACCGCCTAGGAGATTTTGTGGACTCTTCTTTTCCTTCCTTTGGTTATAAAAGAGACCCTATTGAGTTATTCACATAATATTTTAAAATTACATAAGACCATAAAAACATTGTTCATGTGTTAGTCTCATCACTTCAGCTACAGAAGACAGTTTTGATACATGCCCTAAGAGTGGTTAGATTTTGGATTAAGTACTTCTAAGAGCTCGCTCTACAGTGTGACCACGGAGGATTGGGTGGTGATTAAAGATAATCTAGCTAACACGCAATACCTAGATGAATAATTTGCCCCCATTATTAATAAAGGTATTGAGGAGCTTAGGGCAGTGGCAGGGTGGCCAATGGGTAAGAAGATATGGAAGTAGAAATTACCACATCAGAGATGGAAGCCAAAATCAAGGTGCTCTTAATGGGACCAAATCGGGGCGGGGGGGGGAGGGGGGCAGTATAATCTCCATCTAAGAATATTAAAGGAACTAGCACGTGAAATTGCAAGCCCAATAGCAAGGTTTTTAATGAATCCATAAATTTGTTAGTTTGATCTCAATGGTATGCAAGGTCTTAGAACAAATTTTGAAAGAGAGAATAGTTAAGGACATAGAGGTAAATGGTAATTGGGATAAAATACAACATGATATTACTAAGCGTAGATCATGCCAGACAAAACTGATGTTTCTTTGAGAAGATGAGTTATTTTCTAGACAAAGGAAATACAGTAAATCTAATCTACCTGGATTTCAGTAAAGCATTTGATACAGTTGCATATGGGAAATTATTAGTTAGACTGGAGAAGATGGGGATTAACATGAGAACTGAAAGGTGGATAAGAAACTGGTTAAAGGCAAGACTACAACTGGTCATGCTGAAAGGTGAACTGTCAGCCTGGTGGGAAGTTACTAGTGGAGTACCTCAAGGATCGGTGTTGGGACTAATCTTATTTAACAGTTTCATTAATGACCATGGTATGAAAACTGGGAGTGTGATAATAAAATTTATGGATGACACAAAATTGGGAGATATTGCCCATATGGAGAAGTACTGCAACATCATACAAGAGGATTTGGATGACCTTGAAAACTGGCAATAGAAATGGGATGAAATTTAATAGTTCAAAATGTAAGGTCATGCACTTCGGGACAAACAAGAATTTTTGCTATAAGCTGGGAACATATCATTTGGAAGTGACAGAAGAGGAGAAAGACCTGGATGTATTGGTCAATCACAGGATGACCATTAGCGGCTAATGTCATGCAGCTGTGAAAAAGGCTAATGTAATTCTAGGATACACCAGCTGAGGTATTTCCAGTAGAGATAGGGAAGTGTTATTACCATTGCACAAGGCACTGGTAAGATCTCATCTGGAATATTGTGTTGAATTCTGGTCTCCCATGTTTAAGAAAGATTAACTGAAACAGGTACAGAGGAGTGCTACTAGAATGACCATAGGGATGGAAAAGCTAATATTACAAGAGGAGACTTAAAGAGCTTGGCTTGTTTAGCCTACAAAACAAAGGATGAGGGGAGATATGATTACTCTCTATACATACATCAGAGGGACAAACACCAGGGAGGGAGAAGAGTTATTTAAGTTAGGGGCCAATATTGGCACAAGAACAAATGGATATGAACTGGCGGCCATTAAAAAGTGTAGGTTTCAAATTAGGTGAATGTTTCTAACCACCAGAGGAGTGAAGTTCTGGAACAACCTTCCAAGGAGAGTAGTGGGGGGTAAAAAAACAAAGTGGTTTCAAGATAGAAATTGATAAGTTTATGGAGGGGATGGTATGATGAGGTTGCCTATAATAGCATACGGCCCATCCGCAACTGCTACTAGCAAATATCTCCAATGGCCAAATATGGGACACTAGATGGGGAAGGCTGGATGGAAAATGATATATACAGGGAGGATCTGATGAGAAACAGTCAAATGAAAAAAGTCCCATTCAATTACATCATGCAATAGGGGACAGCCAAAAAATGACAAGTTTTTAAAATGCTGATATACCAGTGCTAGAAGTCTAAATAATAAGATGGGTGAACTAGAGTGCCTAGTATTAACTGAGGATATTGATATAATAGGCAACACAGAAACCTGGTGGAATGAGGATAATCAATGGGACACAGTAATACCAGGGTACAAAATATATCGGAAGGACAGTACAGGTCGTGCTGGTGGGAGAGTGGCACTATATGTGAAATAAAGCGTAGAATCAAACAAAGTAAAATTCTTAAATGAACTAAATTGTACTATGGAATCTCTATGGATAGTAATTCCATGATTGAAAAATAAGAATATAGAAGTAGGGCTGTATTACAGACCACCTGACCAGAATGGTGTTAGTGACTCTGAAATGCTCATGGAGATTAGAGAGGCTATTAAACGCAATAATAATAATGGGGGATTTCAACTATCCCCATATTGACTGAGTACATATTACTTCAGGAAGGGATGCTGAGATAAAGTTTCTTGACACCTTAAATGACTGCTTCTTGGAGCAGCTAGTCCTGGAACCCACAAGAGGAGAAGCAATTCTTGATTTAGTCCTAAGTGGAGCACAGGATCAGGTCCAAGAGATGAATATAGCTGGACTGCTTGGTAATAGTGACCATAATATAATTAAATTTAACATCCCTGTTGTGGGGAAAACTCCACAGTGGCCCAACACGTAGCATTTAATTTCAGAAAGGGGAACTACACAAAAATGAGGAGGTTAGTGAAATAGAAATTAAATTAAAAGGTACAGTACCAAAAGTAAAATCCATGCAAGCTGCATGGAAACTTTTTAAAGACACCATAATAGAGGCTCAACTTAAATGTATACCCCAATTTAAAAAACATAGTAAGAGAACCAAAAAAGAGCCACCGTGGTTAAACAACAAAGTAAAATAAGCAGTGAGAGGCAAAAAGGCATCCTTTAAAAAGGGAAAGATAAATCCTAATGAGGAAAATAGAAAAGAGCACAAACTCTGGCAACTGAAGTGTAAAAATATAATTAGAAAGACCAAAAAAGAATCTGAAGAACAGCCAGCCAAAGACTTCAAAAGTAATAGCAATTTTTTTTAAAACACGTCACAAGCAGAAAGCCTGCTAAACAACCAGTGGGGACACTGGACGATCAAGATGCTAAAGGAGCATTCAAAGACGATAAGGCCATTGCGGACAAACTAAATGAATTTTTTGCATCTGTCTTCACTGTTAAGGATGTGAGGGAGATTCCCAAACCTGAGCCATTCTTTTTGGGTGACAGATCTGAGTAGGGTGACCAGATGTTCCGATTTTATAGGGACAGTCCTGATTTTGGGGTCTTTTTCTTATATAGGCTGCTATTACCCCCCTCCCCCGTCCCGATTTTTCACATTTGCTATCTGGTCACCGTAGATCTGAGGAACTGTCCCAAACTGAAGTGTCATTAGATTAGGTTTCGGAACAAATTGATAAACTAAACAGTAATGAGTCTCCAGGACCAGATGGTATTTACCCAAGAGTTCTGAAGGAACTCAAATGTGAAATTGCAGGACTACTAATGGTCATCTGTAACCTATCATTTCAATCAGCTTCTGTACCAAAAGACTGGAGGATAGCTAATGTGATGCCAGTTTATTAAAAGGGCTCCAGAGGTGACCCTGGCAACTACAGGCCAGTAAGCCTCACTTCAGTACCGGGCAAATTGGTTGAAACTATCGTAAAGAACAAAATGGTCAGACACAGATGAAAATAATTTGTTGGGAAATAGTCAACATGGTTTTTGTAAAGGGAAATCATGCCTCACCAATCTACTAGAATTCTTTGAGGGGGTCAACAAGCATGCAGACAAAGGAGATCCAGTGGATATAGTGTATATAGATTTTCAGAAAGTCTTTGACAAGGTCCCTCACCAAAGGCTATTAAGCAAAATAAGCAGTCATGGGATAAGAGGGAAGGTTCTCTCATGGATTGGTAACTGGTTAAAAGATAGGAAACAAAGGGTAGGAATAAATGGTCAAGTTTTCAGAATGGAGAGAGGTAAATAGTGGTGTCCCCTAGGGATCTGTACTGGGCCCAGTCCTATTAAACATATTCACAAACAATCTGGATAAAAGGATTAAACAGTGAGATGGCAAAATTTGCAGATGATACAAAACTACTCAAGATAGTTAAGTCCCAGGCAGACTGCGAAGAGCTACAAAAAGGATCTCACAAAACTGGGTGACTGGGCAACAAAATGGCAGATGAAATTCAATGTTGATAAATGCAAAGTAATGCACATTGGAAAACATAATCCTAACTATACATATACAATGATGTGGTCTAATTTAGCTGTTACTACTCAAGAAAGAGATCTTGAAGTCATTGTGGATAGTTCTCTGAAATCATCCACTCAATGTGCAGTGGCAATCAAAAAAGAGAACAGAATGTTGGGAATCATCAAGAAAGGGATAGATAATAAGACAGAAAATATTATATTGCCTCTATATAAATCCATGGTATGCCCACACCTTGAATACTGCGTGCAGACATGGTCACCCCATCTCAAAAAAGATATATTGGAACTGGAAAAGATTCAGAAAAGGGAAACACAAATGATTAGGGGTATAGAAGGGCTTCAGTATGAGGAGAGATGAATAAGACTGGGACTTTTCAGCTTAGAAAAGAGGCGACTAAGTGGGGATATGATAGAGGTCTATAAAATCATGAGTGGTATAGAGAAAGTAAATAAGGAAGTGTTATTTACTCCTTCTTAGAACGCAAGAACAAGGGGCCACCAAATGAAATTAATAGGTAGCAGGTTTAAAACAAACACAAGAAAGTATTTTTTCACGCAATGCACTGTCAACCTCTGGAACTCCTTACCAGAGGATGTTGTGAAGGCCAATACAATAATGGGGTTCAAAAGGGAGCTAGATAGATTCATGGAAGATAGGTCCATCAATGGCTATTAGTCAGGATGGGCAGGAATGGTGTACCTAGCCTCTGTTTGCCAGAAGCTGGGATTGGATGACAGGGCATGGATCACTTGATGATAACCTGTCTGTTCATTCCCTTTGGGGCACCTGCCATTGGCCACTGTCAGAGGACGGGATACTGGGCTTAATGGACCTTTGGTCTGACCCAGTATGGCCGTTCTTATGAAATCTTTAAATCAAGACATGAGGACTTCAGTAATTCAGCCAGAGGTTATAGGCCTATTGCAGGAGTGGGTGGGTGAGGTTCTGTGTTTTGCAATGTGCAGGAGGTCATACTAGATGATCAAGATGGTCCCTTTTGGCCTTAAAGTCTAAGAGATCACTATCTCTGGTTCTTACACACTTCATCCCAAGCTTTGTAAACTGTTTTGTCCCCCCCACCCCCACCCCAAAAAAAAAAAAAAAAGACACCACAGCTATCTTGATAAATCACAGATGGAAGTTTGGTCACATATGTTGTCAAATCCTAATCCGCTGACGACACTGAAATTAGGACCAAGAACACAAAAAACAACTGGGAGGGATGGAGTAAACTGAAGATGACAATGTCTAAAACAATTCAACCACTGAATAAGTGGGTGATTGTTTTGTGCACAATCTTGAGTCTCTACATTTTTTCCATGCTCAGCTCCAAATAAAGTAAATGAGAGTAATCCAGTCTGGAGGTCAATTCATGGACTACTGTGACCAAACCCTTATCAGAGAGGAAGGGCTAAAGCGATGTACTAAGCTAGAGGTCCAGAAAGTTGCTTTGTCTCCACTGCCACCTTGGGTTAGTGTTGAGTTTAACAAGACCTTGCTGAAGTTTCTGTACACTTTGATGAACAGAGCATGAGGTGCAAGTATAGGGGAGAGTGATGCTGCTCTGCAAGGTGAGGACAGCTTTATTGCTTGTTCAAAGCATTTTCCCTTTTCAACAAGCATCACAGCAGACTATAAGGGAGTACCTATCAAGTGATAATAGTAAGCTCTTCATTAACTGCAACATTTTTTTGCTAAAATATACAGTAATTTCTCCCAATTAATAATTTTTCTAAAATATGTAGACACAAATATGAAGATAAACTGTCAGAGAGAAACCTAGTAATCCAGACAGTCAGAGTTCAGGGTGTTGTGAATAAATATGCAATTCATTATATTTGTTATTAATAAATGTATGTATTCATTGTATGGGCAGTACAAGGTTTTATGATTCCTATAACTATAAATTTCCTTGCTTCTAAGAGTTTAAGATTTGTAAATTATGCAACCACATAGGCAACCACATTGTCATCATTTAGCAACTTTAATTAGACTTTTTTGGTTTGGGAATAATACAAACCCAAGATACTAAACATAAATCTAAAATAAAGCACGTTCAAATTTCAATCTCTTTAGGTGGTTATTTGTTTATTAAAAAACCTCTATTTTCTTTACTGAATCATCAGGAATTGAAAATGTAAACATGGTTCATTATGTCCCCTAATCAGAAGCATAATATATTTTCCAGTACAGTATTGCAATTAAATTGTATGTTAGTTGCCATCCAAAATAGTCAGCAGTGGTAGACTGTGGAAAAATTATTTTGGCAGCCCACAAAGCCATGTTAGAGATGGAGCATATGATCGGTGTCAACATGTTGATGGATAAGCATTCAGGATGTGCTAGAAGAGGTCATGACACATCATACAATAATGAATATTTTGGTAAGCTAGCATTTCAAGTACTTGTTACCAAATACCTTTAAACAAAAACAGGTCAACACTTCCCTGTAGTGCATTTAGTATGTGATTGATATTGAAGAACTTCCAAGTTTCCAGTATTACAATTTTATAGGGTAAGATTGCCTAACTCTTTCCATTATGAAATATTCTTGTGAGCCTTTTTTTGAGACACTTTAAACATCTCCATTGTTTATAGCAGGCCTTTGAAACTCAGCAGGTAGATAGCTCTCAGGCTGCAGCAGTGAATCATTTTGTCTCATGAAACACCATTCAGGTTTTGCCGAAATTTTAAAAACTACTGAAAGTCACGATTTCCCTTATATTAACTTTTTCTCAGGAAACATACCAAAATAACTGAACCTGAACATTCTAAAGCTGTGCCCATGCAACCGCTAAAACAACAGAAGACTCACTGCCATGGAAATACTTAGGCACTGGGACCGCCTAGAAGCTGGTGGAACAGCTACGGGGGAAGTTGGGGGGAAGAGAGACAATATGGGCCACCCCAGCCATCCCAGTGGTCCATCTCCCCCAACACACCTTCTGGGATAACAGCCTTCTTCTGCTGACAGCTAATATAGACAATCCTGAAGCTCAAGTTGTAGCAGTCTCTGCTCAAGTATCACGGTTAAATTACGATGATTGTCCATGATGGGGGTGGATTGTTATAGTCATACATAATAGAATTAGTTTTCACCCTCTCTCTCTAAAAAGCACACATTAGGAAAATACATAAAAATATCTACTCTAAAAACTTTCAGGTATCAAAGTCAAGTACTCAAAAATTAGGAAATGCCAAATTTTAATGTAGTCTGCAACACCTTCATGCTGTCCCATTGTGCATACTATTCTTTTCACAGGGCCCTGGCATCATTCAGTGCACAGAAGAGATGGAGGAGAGAGAAGAATTTGAGACTGCACAAGCATCTGTAAATCCGGCATTTCCTTATTTTTGAGTACCTGACATCACAACCTAAACAGTATGGTTTTTTTTAAATGTGGCACATTTTTGAATATATATAATTTGTTAAAACAAGATAAGTTATTCCATAATAGCCAGGTCCATCTTGTGACTATCTTCAAATTTATTCTTCACTAATCCGAAAGAGATGCTTAATTGAAATGGTTCACAAACATGCAGATTATTAAAAATATATAGCAAATTTGGCAAGTATATTTTTTGCAGTCTCTTTCCAATGCAGCCTAATGATTTTTTCCCAAGACCTGTTCATGAATACATGATTAGATTGAAAAGTATTTTAAAATGTGAGTCACTGATAATGAAGAACTTAGTAATTAAGACCGATTTCCCAGAGATGCAGTTTCGCTAAATTAATATTTGTTAGGGCAACATGGTACAACCAAATCACTATTGCGGTTTTCTGTAAGGACTCTGAGAATCAAAAAGGATAAAAATGCACATTTTATTCACAAACACCTGAAAGTGGAGAAGGTATACATTGACCATAGCTTTTAGTTATAATGACTGCAATATCTAGCTCCTTTTTTATCCTTCTACAAGCCAAAAGAGCTGGTCTTTGATTTGCAGTCAACTTTGAAAGAAGGCAGACATATCAGTCACCCAAAGATCAGAGGAGGGGGAGAAGAAACGTGATCTAGTCCCCTACTACATGCTCCAATAGGTTATTAATACTTCAATATATACTGAATTATCAACCATCAATGGGATTTGTAGTTTCTGGATGCCTGGAGTGTCCCTTACCACCTCCTATTCCAAGAAGGTGAATATAATATTGGCTTTTGTGGACCACCAACCTTCAACAAAATTGTTTTCTCAGCTACTCCCAAAAACTCAAGGAACCTCAATTTGACCTAAGGAGATTTTTACAGTGGGAAAACCAACATTAGAGAGAGCATGTGAGTAGCATTGCCAACTGTCTAATCACACAAACCCAAACACCCTTGCCCCACCCCCTTCCCCGAGGCCCTGCCCTTTCTCTGAGGCCCCACCCCCACTCACTCCATCCCCCCTCCCTCTGTCGCTTGCTTTTCCCCACCTTCACTCAATTTCACCAGGTTGGGGCAGAGGGTTGGGGTGAGGGAGGTGGGGTGAGCTCTGGGCTGGGAGGTGGGGCCAAAGGGTTTGGAGTGTGGGAGGGAGCTCCGGATGTAGCCTGGAGCAGAGGGTTGGGGTGCAGGAGGAGGTACAGGGTGCGGGCTCTGGGAGGGAGTTTGGGTCTGGGAGAGAGCCCAAGGCTGGGGCAGGGGGTTGGGGTGCAGAAGAGGACTTGGGGTGCAGGCTCTGGGAGGGAGTTTGGGTGCGGGAGGGGGCTCAGGGCAGGGGCAGGGCATTGGGGTGCGGGCTCTGGCTGGGAAGCACTTATCTCGGGCGGCTCCTGGAAGCAACTGGATGTCAGGCTCTTAGGCTCAGGGGAGACCCCCCTGGTTGCCCCCACACCTAGAAGCCAGAGGGACGTGACGGTTGCTTCCAGGAGCCACGTGGAGCCCCACTGTGCCACCGACCAGACTTTTAGTGGCCTATTAAAATTGCTTTCAATAGCCACTGGGAGATCAAGGCCAATTCCGGGAGACTCCTGGCCAACCCAGGAGGGTTGGCAACCCTACATGTGAGTGGCTGGGTGGCAGAGAGTGGCAGAAAGCTATGGCAGAAAATAAACAACACCATCCATGAGCTTGGGAACAATAAAGGTGTTATCTGTGGAAGTGTCAGGTTTCATACCTATTAGACAAAGGAAACAGGGTAGGGCATGGCAGTCATGAACTGCAAGTGAGAGGAGATGGTGGACAGAATTTCGGTAGGAATGGAGCCAGGAGAACTCAGCTGCCTGAAATGAAGTGGGTAGAACAGGGGCTAAGCAGAATAACACTATTAAGCTGTAGTAAGATGATCCTAACTGATGTCAGCCACCGATATAATGCTTTGGTAGAAAGGGATGGAACCAGGAAGAAGTGCACTGCCGAGTATTTCTGAGACTGAATCTCAGGGGGAATGTGCTCTCTTACTCCTGTGATCTGAGAGTCAAGATAATTAGGGAGAGAAAATATTCAATACGAGCATTCCAGATCAAGTCAAACAGTTCAGAGGCCATCTTTTCCAGAAAGGCAAAAAGTTGATTTTCCCACAAAATCAGACTACACTGTGTAGCAACTTGTAGAACTTTTTAAAATGCATCCCCTACAACCTCAGAGGCAGTAATCTTTGTCTGGAATGGCAGGAAAAAGGGGTAGTAGCTCCTTTTAAGGACCTCCCCGCCACCCCTCAGGGGTTGGGAGTGGAAAGGTGTTAGGCAATATCTGAGCTGATGGGTGGGCTGGTGAGGCTCAGATAAGCCATTGGCCCCTGTGCACCATGCAAAGAGTATATAAGCCTGGTCCTTCCATCTTGAGTCCTCTCATGCCTGGATTAGATGTCTCATTGAGACAGGTGTCCCATGCAGGTAATTGTTGCATAGGGGGCCCCGTTCCCTTTTAAATTGAAATTGTAAGTGGACTTAGGGGGAAGACATCCCTAAAGAAGCTTGTGAACAGGTTTGGGGCTCCTAATGTCCAGTATAATGAGACAACATCTTTTCTTCAGCCCCTTAATCTTCATGCATGGGGAGGATAATGGGGTCCCAGCAAAAGAATGGGCACAAGATGCGGAGGCTGACAGAAGACCTTCAGTAGGCAGAAACAATTAAGAAAGTTATGATGAGATGTACTGTGCAAGTTATTTCTGGATAGTTCCCAGATGGGTTAAATGAATAAAACTGTGGTTTTATTGCATCTTGCATCTTGTCTTTCTTTTCACGTCTCTATGACAATTTGCAGCAGCAACTGCTGCTGCTGCTGCTGCAAGATACCATTTGTTTTGATTTTACAAGAGAAAATAGAACTAGCAGCACTAGCCAAGAGTAGAAGAGCTGAAAGATAGTAACCCACCCCAACAAGGCAAGCAAGTTTTTAAAATTTGCCAACTAAGGGACAGTAGATTTTGCCGTAAAATTCTACCATTTGATTACTTGCTGCTGCAAAACCCAATTTGATTTTGTGAGAAGGTGGTCTCTTTATAATACTATCTTACAGACTCGCAATTGCAACCTTAGCCACTGCACTGCTGTCAGCATCAGGATGTTTAATTTGCATTTCAATCCTTGGCTTACACACCATTTTAAACACACTTCTATAAATATTACCTACACACATAACTTGATTTAAAAATATTACAAACATATCTGGAACACACTGAACTACTCTATTAGTGTTTTATGGGTAACAAACATCTGACTCAATCAGCAGAGCATAATGTAGATGATCTTAGGTCATGTTTACACAAGACAATTAGCACTAAAAGACACTGGTATGCTAAGGAACATGTGGAACTACAATATAAAGACACTTTCCAGAATTCATGAAAAACTAAAGTATTTCCTTTTAAACTTTTCAAAATTTATGTGTACTTATCACTTTAAATTTCAATTAATATTTTACCCAGCTATTCAGCCAAAATCCAATCTACAAAGCTAAAATTATATCCAGAAATGAAGTTATTAAATACTCCCGAAAAATGTCAGAACCACAGCCACTGGGAGCTGTGGGAGGCCATGCCTATGGACAGTCGACGTAAACAAAATGTTTTGCAGCCCGCCAGCGGATTACCCTGATGGGCTGCATGCCAAACATTGCCAACCCGAGAGGTGTTTGTCTAACCTGCTCTTAAAAATGTCCAATGATGGAGATTCCACAACCTCCCTAGGCAATTTATCAGTGCTTAACCACCCTGACAGTTAGGAAGTTTTTCCTAATGTCCAACCTAAATCTCCCTTGTTGCAATTTAAGCCCTTTGTTGCTTCTCCTATCTTCAGAGGTTAAGAACATTTTTCTCCCTCTTCCTTGTGACAACCTTTCATGTACTTGAAAACGGTTATCATGTCCCGTCTCAGTCTTCTCTTTTCCAGACTAAACCAACCCAATTTTTTCAATCTTCCCTCATAGGTCATGTTTTCTAAACCTTTAATCATTTTTGTTGCTCTTCCCCAGACTCTCTCAAATTTGTCCACATCTTTCCTGAAATGTGGCACCCAGAACTGGACACAATACTTCAGTTGAGGCCTAATCAGTGCAGAGTAGAGCAAAAGAATTACTTCTCAGGTCTTACTTACAACACTTCTGCTAATACATCCCAGAATTATGTTTGCTTTTTTTGCAATAGTGTTACATTGTTGACTCATATTTAGCTTGTGGCCCACTATGACCCCCAGATCTCTTTCTGCAGTACTCCTTCCTAGGAAGTGATTTCCCATTTTGTATATGTGGAACTGATTGTTCCTTCCTACGTGGAGTACTTTGCATTTGTCCTTACTGAATTTCATCCTATTTACTTCAGACCATTTCTCCAGTTTGCACAATTCCTCTTACACAGTGGAGTTTCACAAACAATAAAAATTGGTTTATATAAAACAACAAAACAAGTTTATTAACTACAGAAGGCTAGATTTTAAGTGAATACAAGTTATGAGGGAAAGATTCAGAATAGGTTTCAAGACAAATAAAAGTGAAATCTCATCTAATGCCTAACTTAACAAGCTAGGTGAATTCAAAGCAAAGTCTCTCTCGCCACATGTTTCGGCAGCCTTACTGGCTGAATTTCTTTCAGTCAGGATCCCTCCCCCAGGCCAATACAACTTTCTTTGGTCTTCAGGTGCTGGGAATGCTGTGGGTAGAAAGAAAGGATGAGATACTTTGGTGTGTCTGCCTCTTCCTTCTTATAGTTCTTTCTCTTCTTCCAGAAGAATCTCCAGCTGAGGTTCAGGAGACAGAAAGTCTGTGTGGATGGTAACCTCAAGCTGTTTCTTTGTCAAGATGTAGATTTTTTGCCTACACCCTCTTTCCTGCTGAAGAGTGGCCACTTATCCAGGTGATTTGATTTTGTGGACACCTGGCTCAGGCATCAGATTTTGTGGACACCTGGCTCAGGCATCAGATTTTGTGGACACCTGGCTCAGGCATCAGCTTGACTTTTGTCTTTGAGGAACTGGTTTGTGGTGGGTCCCCAGACTTGGAACTCGTCTCAGTAATACCATTCAGAGGAATCTTATAACTTCACGTACAATGTTGCCACACATATTTTACCAGGACAATCATGATCAGCAAATTATGAGTTTTCAAATAACAACTCACAAGGCATAATTTATACTAAATTTATCATAGTCCTGTAAAAGGGTGAACACAGGGCACAGACTATCACAGTGTTGCCATTTGATTATCTTCATAATGATGAATTGTCTTTCTGTGGAAGCTTACTTTGTACAGACACTAACAGCAGGAGTTCCAAATAATGTACTCTAGGACTCCGGTTTTAGCAGAGTACTAGACATGATTTGCTGTAGTTAAGATTGCACAATATTTTCCATTATGACTGCCTGTTTTCAGTTGTTTATAACTTTCTGAAACTTGAAGTCCAAACATAGAAATTTCACCCAAAAGAGAAGTCATTTAAAGATGACTTTATTTTTGTAAAGTTGAGCAAAAATGTCTTTTTTATTATGACAAGAATGACTATAAGGATTGGAAAACATGCCTTATAATGAAAAAACTCAAGAGCTCAATCTATTCATTTTAGCAAAGAAAAGGTTAAGGTCTGACTTGATCACAGTCCATACATACCTACATGGGGAACAGAAAGCTCATAATAGACGGCTCCTTTATCTAGCAGACAAAGGCACAACAAGATCCAACGGCTGGAAGCTGAGGCTAGACAAATTCAGACTAGATATAAGGAACAATTTTTAACAGTGAGATTAAACACTGGACAACTTGACAAAGAGTGTGGAAGATTCTCCTTCACTGGAAATATTAAAATAAAGAATGCAAGTTCTTCTAAGATACATGCTCTAGTAGAAAGAGGATTTAATTCATAGACTCTCAGGGTTGGAAGGGACCTCAGGAGATCATCTAGTCCAACCCCCTGCTCAAAGCAGGACCAAACCCAATTAGATCATCCCAGCCAGGGCTTTGTCAAGCCTGACCTTAAAAACCTCTAAGGAAGGAGATTCCACCACCTCCCTAGGTAACCCATTCCAGTGCTTCACCACCCTACTAGTGAAAAAGTTTTTCCTAATATCCAAACTAAACCTCCCCCTCTGCAACTTGAGACCATTACCCCTTGTTCTGTCATCTTCTACCACTGAGAACAGTCTAGATCCATCCTCTTTGGAACCCCCTTTTAGGTAGTTGAAAGCAGCTATCAAATCCCCCCTCATTCTTCTCTTCTGCAGGCTAAACAATCCCAGTTCCCTCAGCCTCTCCTCATAAGTCATGTGCTCCAGCCCCCTAATCATTTTTGTTGCCCTCCGTTGGACTCTTTCCAATTTATCCACATCCTTCTTGTAGCGTGGGGCCCAAAACTGGACACAGTACTCCAAATGAGGCCTCACCAGTGCCGAATAGAGGGGAATAATCACGTCCCTCGATCTGCTGGAAATGCCCCTACTTATACAGCCCAAAATGCCGTTAGCCTTCTTGGCAACAAGGGCACACTGTTGACTCATATTCAGCTTTTCGTCCACTGTAACCCCTAGGTCCTTTTCTGCAGAACTGATGCCCAGCCATTCGGTCCCTAGTCTGTAGCAGTGCATGGGATTCTTCCGTCCTAAGTGCAGGACTCTGCACTTGTCCTTGTTGAACCTCATCAGATTTCTTTTGGCCCAATCCTCTAATTTGTCTAGGTCCCTCTGTATCCTGTCCCTACCCTCCAGCGTATCAACCACTCCTCCCAGTTTAGTGTCATCTGCAAACTTGCTAAGGGTGCAGTCCACACCATCCTCCAGATCGTTGATGAAGATATTGAACAAAACCGGCCCCAGCACCGACCCTTGGGGCACTCCACTTGATACCGGCTGCCAACTAGACATGGAGCCATTGATCACTACCCGTTGAGCACGACCATCCAGCCAGTTTTCTATCCACCTTACCGTCCATTCATCCAGCCCATACTTCCTTAACTTGCTGGCAAGAACACTGTGGGAGACTGTATCAAAAGCTTTGCTAAAGTCAAGAAATAGCACATCCACTGCTTTCCCCTCATCCACAGAGCCAGTTATCTCATCATAGAAGGCAATTAGGTTAGTCAGGCATGACTTGCCCTTGGTGAATCCATGCTGACTGTTCCTGATCACTTTCCCCTCCTTTAAGTGGTTCAGAATTGATTCCTTGAGGACCTGTTCCATGATTTTTCCAGGGACTGAGGTGAGACTGACTGGCCTGTAGTTCCCCGGATCTTCCTTCTTCCCTTTTTTAAAGATGGGCACTACATTAGCTTTTTTCCAGTCATCCGGGACCTCCCACAATTGCCATGATTTGTCAAAGATAATGGCCAATGGCTCTGCAATCACATCGGCCAACTCCTTTAGCACCCTCGGATGCAGTGCATCTGGCCCCATGGACTTGTGTTCGTCCAGCTTTTCTAAATAGTCCCGAACTACTTCTTTCTCCACAGAGGGCTGGTCACCTCCTCCCCATACCGTGCTACGGCGTGCAGCCGCCTGGGAGCTGACCTTGTCTGTGAAGACAGAGGCAAAAAAAGCATTGAGTACACTAGCTTTCTCCACATCCTCTGTCACTAGGTTCCCTCCCTCATTCAGCAAGGGGCCCACACTTCCCTTGACTTTCTTCTTGTTGCTCACATACCTGAAGAAACCCTTCTTGTTACTCCTAAGATCTCCGGCTAGCTGCAACTCCAAGTGTGATTTGGCCTTCCTAATTTCACTCCTGCATGCCTGAACAATATTTATATACTCCTCCCTGGTCATTTGTCAGGGAAGTCCTATGGACTGTGTTATATAGGAGGTCAGACAAATGATCACAGTGGTCCCTTCTGGCCTTATCTATGTATATTGGTCATGATGGACAGAAGTCTCAGCACATCAGAAGCTTAACTACTCTCAAATGTTCTGTAGGCATCAGAGCAAAAGAAGAGTTTTAAGGAGTGACTTGAAGGATAACAAGTGGTTGTGGATGTTCATGGAAAGCTCCTTGCTAGCATGAGGGGCAGAATGGCAGAAAGCATGAATGTGCTTGTATGAAAATTTAACAAGTAAGCAATGGAGGCTGGCAGCATGGGCCAATTGGATACAGTAGCTGACATCTTGATAATAAATGAGAGATGAGAAGTAGGGTGTGAATACGTCACAAAAGGCCTTGAAAATAGGGAAAAATGAGCTTATATTTGATGCAATTGAGAAGTCGGAGTCCTGGTTGATCACATGATGACTATGAGTCGCCAATGTGATGTGGCCATGAAAAAAGCTAATGTGGTCTTGGGATGTATTAGGCGAGGTATTTCTAGTAGAGATAAGGAGGTGTTATTACCGTTATACAAGGCATTGGTGAAACCTCATTTGGAATACTGTGTGCAGCTCTGGTCTCCCATGTTTAAGAAGGATGAATTCAAACTGGAACAGATACAAAGAAGGGCCACTAGGATGATCCGAGGAATGGAAAACCTGTCGTATGAAAGGAGACTCAAGGAGCTTGGTTTGTTTACCTTAACCAAAAGAAGGCTGAGGGGAGATATGATTGCTCTTTAAATATATCAGAGGGATAAATACCAGGGAGGGAGAGGAATTATTTAAGCTCAGTACCAATGTGGACACAAGAACAAATGGATATAAACTGGTCATCAGGAAGTTTAGACTTGAAATTAGACGAAGGTTTCTAACCATCAGAGGAGTGAAGTTCTGGAACAGCCTTCCAGGGGAAGCAGTGGGGGCAAAAGACCTATCTGGCTTCAAGATTAAGCTAGATAAGTTTATGGAGGGGATGGTGTGATGGGATAGCATGATATTAGTCAAAGGTCAATTAATTGCCATCAGTAGTAAATAAGACCAATGGTCAATGATGGGATGTTAGAAGTTACTACAGAGAACTTTTTCCTGGGTGTCTGGCTGGTGAGTCTTGCCCACATGCTCAGAGTTCAGCTGATCGCCATATTTGGGGTCGGGAAGGAATTTTCCTCCAGGGTAGATTGGCAGAGGCCCTGGAGGTTTTTTGCCTTCCTCTGCAGCATGGGGCACGGGTCACTCACTTAAAAGTCTTTAAACCATGATTTGAGGACTTCAATAGCTGAGACATAGGTGAGAGTATTATTCCAGGAGTGGGTGGGTGAGATTCTGTAGCCTGCATTGTGCAGGAGGTCAGACTAGATGATCATAATGGTCCCTTCTGACCTTAAAGTCTATGAGTCTAGCTGAGGGATACAAAGACAGTGACAGGCTATGAAAATTATCTTTGCTGCAACATTCTGAATGGACATCAGTGGGGTAAGATTGCATTTGTCAAGGCCAGAGAGGAGAATGTAGCAGAAATCAAGATATGAGATGAGAGACTGGACAACAGTTTTAGCTGTGTAAATTGATAGAAAGGCCCATTATGCAGAAAAACTTAGATTTAGGTAGGTCTGAGTCAAAGATAATCCCCAGCTCATGAGCCTGAGAGACAGGCAGGGTGATGACAGTGTTCAGAGTGATCATGATTCAGCTGGGCGGTCAGGGAGGGGGAAGATTAGGAGCTCAGTTTTAGCCATAGAATCATAGAAATGTAGGGCTGCAACGGACCTTGAGAAGTGATCAAGTCCAGCCCCCTGCCCTAGGGCAGGACCAAATATATCTAGACCATCACTGACAGGTGTTTGTTCAACTTGTTCTCAAAAGCTTCCAATGAGGGAGACTCCACAATCTCCCTTGGAAGCATATTACAGAGTTTAACTACACTTACAGTTAGCAAGTTTTTCCTAATATCTAACCTAAATCACCCTTGCTGCAGATTAAGCCCATTACTTCTTGTCCTACCTTCAGTGGATATTGAGAACAACTGATCACTTTCTCTTTATAAAAGCCCTTAACATATGATTCTTCTCAGTCTTCTTTTATCAAGACTAAACATGCCCAATTTTTTCAACCTTTCCTCATTGGTCAGGTTTTCCAAAACTTTTATCGTTTTTGTTGATCTCCTGTGGACTCTTTCCAATTTGTCCACATCCTTCATAAATTGTGGTGCCCAGAATTGGATATGTTTAACTTGAGTTGACAACTACACAACCATGAGATATCACTGACAGGTAGAGCAGATATTTTTAGTTTGGACAGAAGATGACAAGTCTGGAGTAGAGAGGTAAATCTGTGAGTCATTAGCATAGAGATGCTAGTTGAATTTGCATTTGCAGATTAGATCACCCAGAGAAAGAGTGTAGAGGAAGAAGTGAAAAGAAGCCAGGGCTGAGCCCTGTGTAATCCCCAAAGAAAGTTGGAGGATGAGGAGGATCCTCCAAAGAACACACTGACAATACAATCAGAGGTAGGAGGAGAACCAGAAGAGGTCAGAGTCATGAAAGCCAGAGGAGGACAAGATTTCAAGAGTATGCTCAGTTGTGTCAAAGGCAATTGACAGATCAAGGAGGATTGGGATGGAGTACTAATTTTGAGATTTAGCTAGGAAGCATTATTTCAAGACTTTGACAAGACTAGTTTCAGTGCAGTGCAAGGGACAGAAGCCAGATTGAAGAGTATCTAGGATGAAACTGAAGGAGAGGAATTCCAGACAGCAATTGTAAACAGCATGGTCAATAAGCTTAGAGAAGGAAGAGAGATGGGGTGATAGTTGGAGAAGCAAGTGGGGTCAAAGATAAGATGGGGGAGACTAAAACATATTTTGTATTGTGAGGGAAGAATGAGGAGAGTGTGAGGTTAAGGTGAAGAGTAAAGGATGGGATGAAAATGGGTAGAAGAGAGATCAAGAGATGGGGTCCCTGCTTCATGTGGAGGGGACAGAGGATAAAAGACAAACTTATTCATTCTGTGATAGAGGACAAGGAGAAAGGTGGAGGGAAGTGGGAGGCAGCTGAGGGGGGATTTTGTCCATTTGTATTTTGTCCATTTTCTCTTGGAACAAGTCACTGAGAACCTGCAAGAAGAGAAGGAGAGACAGGAGGTGGGGGAAGGTTTGAGGAATGAATCAAAGGTGGCAAAAAGCAGCTGGGATTGCAGGTGTGGGATTCAATTAAGTTGGAGATGCATAACTGTTCAGTTACAAAGATAGCAAAACTGGAGGAGGAGAGAGAGAATGAATCTGTATTGAAAGAAGTTAACCTGCTCATGGGATTTCTGACAGAGACACTCCACAGTGCGAGAGCAGGAACAGAGGAAGTGGATGTTGGGAGTAAGCAAGGGTGGCAGTGCAATGGGAGAGAGGGCTTCAAGTTAAATGAAGAGATGACATCAAGGAAATGTGCAGCTAAAGTGTTGGATGGATCATCAACATGGAACCTGAGTCACCGAAAATGAGTGTGGGAGATTGAGGCATGGAAGATAGAGAACCAGAGTATTAAAGATTTTGAAATAAATTTGCAGCTTGCATGTCTACACAATAATTTTGAATTGACATCTAATACACTAGCAAACTATATTAAATTCCCACAGAGTGAAAACCTTTAGAAAAGCAATGTGAAAGTCTCTTAAGAAAGCATCTAAAAATGCATTCAAAAAGCTAGATTTGTTATTGTGCTGATTGGAGGATCAAATGACAGATCTGTAGCTGAGCAAGAGGTGAAGTACATCAGATTTATGCAGGACTGGAAAACCTCTGCAATTTCCTGAAATACTGTAATCTGAGGCAGTTGATGTATTACACCGGGGATTAAAAATGGGTTTGGGAGTTGTGTAGTTCAAAAGATATCAAATTAGAGTGGGCTAGCCTGAATTTAGATGGTGCATCAATGAAAATGGATTATTTTAAAATCACGAAGGAACTATGTACCTTGGGTTGATAGGCTGAGCCACATAAGGCAATATGTAATTTGATTGTTGCTCTTTTGGCACATACAAAAGAAAGTGAGTCTGTTGCTGATGTACCCAAAAATAAGAGCAATTTTAAAGAAAAGATGTGGCCACACTGTATTTCATGATGACGTTAATAAGCATTGTGACTTAGTCTCACTTATTTTTAGGGAGATAATTTCTTATTTAGAGGCTTTGTAAAAGGTAGGAAAAGCTGTGCTGAAAATGGCAGCAATGAATGACATGTTGGACCTTATGTCCATAAATGCATACCTAAGGTTTGCAGATTTGAAAGATGAACTTTTCTAGATATCTACCAGGCAAAGCTTAAAAAATGTTTGCTTGAAGCTGCCCGGTTTACATAATAATGGCCATTCTGGGTCAGACCAATGGTCCATCTATCCCAGTATCCTGTTTTCTGACAGCGGCCAATACCAAGTGCTTCAGAGGAAATGAACAGAATGGACAATCTTTGAGTAACCCATCCCCAGTAATCCACATTCAGCTTCTGGCAATCCGAGGCTAAGGATATTAAAAGCTGCCAACCAGGACCTGCCCGAGGTAAGCGGGGACATGGGGTTCCATGCACTGCCCCCTCCACACGCTGCTCCCAGAAGTGGCCAGCATGTCCCTGCAGCCCCGGGGGGGGGGAGCGGACGAAGGGGGCTCCATGCGCTGCCCCTGCCTTCAGGCACCGCACCCGCAGCTCCCATTGACCGCAGTTCCCAGCCAATGGCAGCTGTGGAGTCGACGCTCGGGCAGCGCGCGGAGACCTCTGTCCCCTCCCCCCAGGGGCAGCAGGGACGTATCGGCTGCTTCGAGGAGCAGCGCAGGTCCAGGGCAAGCAGGGAACCAGCCTTAGCCCCATTGTGCCACCAGACTTTTAGCAGCCTAAAATCTCCAGGCTTGGCTTCAATAGCCTCTGGGAGATAGAGCCCGATTCCAGGAGACTCCCGGCAAAACCGGGAGGGTTGGGAACCCTATCAGAGGCCCAGCAACAACAATTTCTCAAAACCCATTATGCTGCTGCAGAATAGTTGGAAGGACAGTAGACTCACCCCCACCCTTCCTGTTAGGGCCAGAGGGAGGGAGTGTCCTCAAATACATTGGGATTTGTAATTTTCATTTTGATTCCACATCTGGAGAGACTTGAACTGACCCACAAAGGTCAGGACTCCCTTGTAAATAGTAAGGAAGTGGGCACTGTTCTGGAACAGCCAGTGTAGATAACTGGGCGTGGTGAGGTTCTCCCACCCTCTGAGTGAGGAATCTCTGAGGTCTCTGTTACACACTGCTAAAGGCAGTATAGAGGTACCCTCAGGACACATGCCTAACCCTAACAGAAGCTGCAGGCCAAAAAGACTCGAACCTCAAGCACATGGAGTGGATTACGTATTTAAATTTATAGAGAGACATACAGACACGGACAAGCACCTGAAAAATATATATTTAGTAAAGATGAAGTATGAAATTCTAGAAGTGGCATTGCTTGGAGCCAGTTATATACAGAGGCTCTATAAAGCTAGTACCCAAAGCTGCTGATTTCCAACACAACAGCAATCTCAATGTCAGGGGTGAGCCACTCCAGAACCCCCCCCCTTGTGGTCATGTAGGTGCACTGCACTCAGCATCCCATTAGGGTTCTTTCAAAAAGTTACCAGACTTAGGCTGGTTCAGAAACATGCACCCCCTGTACAGGGTCTGATTTATTACTTCCCCCCCTTTTTTTCCCCACAAAGGGTGACTTACTTTGTTAGTTGCCACAGGTCACACTGCTCTGGGTCCCTACAAGAGTCCTGGTCAGCTCTTACTCCCAGTTCAGGTGACCACCTCCTTCCCGGAGCTGGGATGGTGATTCAAATGGCCACTTCCTCTGCAGCTCTCCTCCTTGGAGCAGGGTCATGACTTAACCGTCACTCTGACTGTTCTTATGGCAAGAGCTCCCATCTTTCCTCATGGAGGAAGGTAATTCAAGCAGTTATTTTGTATATATATTAGTTGGATCTTTCAAACCTTAAAGGGCCAAGCCACAATATGGCATGGGCTGACCACTAGGCACCACTACAGGCCATGCTGTCACACTCAAATACGAAGTTAGACTTATTCAATATATAACAAATGAATTCATAAGTCATTTCTATCTGAAATGTTGTACTTACAATTGTTAACAAATAACACTTAAGTTACGCTGAATGAAAGCTATTAAAATGTTTCTTTACAGTTATTTGGTTTGTGCATTTGACAGCACTTTGTGTATGGTCAGTTTTGCTGTTAGCCCTTCATAGTCAGTTTCCTGACTTGCTAATACAATGCATACAGTTTTAGAGTCTATTTAGTGCATATATTTTCAGCACTTAGCAATCTCTGAGTATCTGTGGAATATTACATACACAGAGTCCACTTTCAAAGTTGTTATCCAAATATATTATGAAATGAGATAACCTTGTCAATTAGGAAATTACTATTATGAAGTGTATATATAAGAAAATATGACTTCACTGGAAACAGTAGATACAGTTTATAACTACAGTAAACCTGTTTAGGGCAAGGAGTGATTATGATTTGCCATAATTAGGGCTAATGCAAAATGCATTAGAGCACGCACTTAGCTGTTAGATTTCCAAACCATTGGTTTGGCAGGACTGACAAGGGATAATGTCCTAAGCATGAAGTAACTCTTTCGTTTTCATACCCACATGTAAAAACAGACTATAAAAAGCTGTGTCAATACCAGAAACTGCACCATGATCCTCGGTATTGAAATTATTACTGTATAAAGCAGATCGTACAATTTATTGCATTAATACATATATGTAAGACAATGGTAATAATTTAGCCATTTGTGATGTAGTAAATTAATATTCGTGAGAAGTTTATTTTAACATTTGTTAAAGATCAGAAATGGTCAAGCTACAATTATGGAATTCAAAATATGAGATTACAGCTATTTTAAGCATGTATTAAATTTCAAGGACCTTGAGTAGTATATTCAAGATATATCCTGGGGACCTGTATTATCCAACTGGCCAAATAACAGTCGTTAGTTAAAGTAAGCATCTCCCTACAGTACATCTTGAACCTAGAATTAAATTGAAACTATCAACAACTAGTTACTAGGCAGTAAACGGGAGCAAACCATACACACACACAGTTTTAGGATGTGATTTTACCTGCAAAACTGCAGGAGCAAACTGCCGACTGGTTGTTTTCTCAAACCTTCCATCTCCCTCAAAATCTCTTCAGCGGAGTTTCATTCCTGCCCCTCTCACCTAATCAATTCTTCCTGGCCTGTCCCCATCACCTACCTCCCTTTCCCTTTTCTTTCCATTTACCTGATCCCTTCCTAAATAAATGCACCCCCTCACTCCAAAAATTGTGGAACTAGAATGACATTTGCTGCCATCACATTATTAATTCTGCTTGTGTGTGCGCTACACCTTCCCTCACCTTGTGTCTATTTTAGACAATGTTGTCTCATTGTTTCCTTGTGCTCCTTCATCTGTTGTCTCTTCTATTATACTTAAATTGTAAACTCTTTGGGGGAAGGAACCATCTTTTTGCTCTATCTAAATATGCATTTAGAATTTTAACCTTAGGAACCCAAGGTTTCAGATATTTTTCACCCTCAGTGCCCATTTCCCTTAATCTTTCTTACGCTTTTAGAATTGCTCCTTTCTCAGATATTGTATCAAATATGTTATCTGGTATACTGCATACCATAAATCTGTATGAATATTTAAGATTCTGATGACAGCATTTCAACATTAATTGCATGTTTGAAAAAGAACTATTCAATTGGAAAAAAAATATTCTGAATAGTATGGTTTTGGCTCAGGTGTTTGCGTATAAAAAGAATATTTTTGGTATTGGAGTTCCAAGTTAGGAAATTGGGAGTGTTTACTATATATTGGACAGGTCCCCAGAAAGAGTGAAAGATCTAGAGGGTAATTATACTCATTAACTTTAATTATAAAAAGTTAGCAAAAGTTGCTGGCTAAACACTTCAAAGGTTGTTCATCATCAGTTTACCTTAATCAGCTTTATTTAAGTTGCAGCTAACAAAATCTGGCAGTGGAAATGGCCAACAGCTAATCTAGACAGCAATTGTTTTAGAGCTTTTATTAAGTACTTTGTCAGGTAAACCGAAAAGGTAGTTGAAAGAAATTGTTTTCAATCTGTCTTTATCGTCTTAAAAAAATTAGAGCTCTAAAAGTAGTCCACAGGTTCGTAATGAAAATTTAAAACATTAAGGGCCAGATTGTGACAGACCCTTGTACAAAGGCTAGAGAAGGGCGCAAAGATCCTCCCTTCAGACCCTATCTGCAAAAGGGCACAGAAATTGTTCTTTCCATTCACATGCACCCATAAAGAAGAAAAGCAGGACTCAGGAACATGGCACCTAACCCCACCCCACAGATTAGATGGCTACTACACCCTACAGAGTCCCCTTGGCAGAAAGATTCAGAAAGGAATGTGCTCAGAACATATGAACAGCCATACTGGCTCAGACTAGTCCATCTAGACTAGAATCCTGTCTTCTGAGTGGCCAGCACCAAGTGCTTCAGAAGGAATGAACAGAACAAGGCAATTTTGAATACACCATCCCCTGCCATCCAGTCCCAGCTTCTAGCAGTTGGAGATTTAGGGATACCCGGAACATAGGTATGCTTCCCTGACCATCTTAACTAATACCCATTGATGGACCTATCTTCCAGAACTTTTCTTATTATTTTTGAACCCAGTTATACTTTTAGTTTGAGCCTCTATTATGGTGGTTTTAATTAGTCTCCATGCAGTTTGCAGGCATGTCACTCTTGTGAGTGTGCCTTTTAATTTTCGTTTAGCTAACTTCCTCATTTTTATGTAGTGTCCATTCTTGAAGTGAAATGCTATTTTGGTGGGTTTCTTTGGCAGTTTTACCCCTGCAAGGATGTTAAATTTAATTACATTATGGTTGCTATTACCAAGCGGTTGAGCTATATTCACTTCCTAGACCAGATCTTGTGTTCCACTAGAGGCTAAATCAAGAATTGTCTCTCCCTGGTGGGTTCCAGGACAAGCTGCTTCAAGAAGCAATCATTTATGGTGTCTAGAAATTTTATCTCTGCATCCCTTCCTCAGATGACATCTACCCATTCAATATGAGTATAGTTGAAATCCCCCATTATTAGTGCATTTTCTGCTTCTCAAAAGGTATGTCTACACTGTGCACCACTAGTGGTGGCATGCAGGGTGGCTATATGCTGCTGTGAAAGTCCATCTGCATCAATGCTGTGGGGTGTAGCTACATGCAGCAGTGAAAGGCTCAGGCAGCTCCCCACAGCGGATCCTTTCACTGCAGTGAGGAAAGGCTCTGGTAGTGGGGAGACAGTGGGAAAAGGCTTCAGAAACTTTACACTGCCAGAATTTTTCCCTATAGCAGC
This sequence comes from Macrochelys suwanniensis, assembly GCA_033296515.1. Classification (NCBI taxonomy): domain Eukaryota; kingdom Metazoa; phylum Chordata; order Testudines; family Chelydridae; genus Macrochelys; species Macrochelys suwanniensis. Next base: position 86,018,282 of record CM065779.1, read on the forward strand.
GGGACACAACACTGCTAAAAATAACAGTATAGAAAGGGGAGGCACTGCTTGGGCACGTAGAGAGTTGTGTAGGGTTCTAGTGTGTCTGTACTTTAGAGGGTAAGGCACTGCTTAGGCAAATACATTGCTATTTATACCCAGGCAACAGTGTATGTTCTCTATACACCACTATAAGATTTGTGCAGTGTAAATCTACTCTAATGGTACAATTTCCATCCAAACTTCTCATGGAACAAGATGGCTCCACACTGCACCCAAAGGGCAAAATGAGGGCAAAATTTGATCCTAAGGAGTCTTGCTTCCACTCAAAGGGAAATTTGCAAATGAGGTTTAAAATACATACTTTTTGAAATCCATCAATTCTGGAATTTTCACTAAGGCCCCAATCCACAAAGTTATTTAGGCCCCTAAACGCCACACTTAGGTGCCTAAGTCTGGGTTTAGGCACCTAAGTCCCAGTGTTAGGTTCCACTGAAATCCACAAGACTCTCACTGAACCTTGTAGGTGCCTAAATTCACTTGCTGTCTAATTTTTCAGGGTAAAAGTTTGCTAGATGCCTAAGTTTCTGCTTCTGGGCATGTGCACAGCTGCCTCACACTAGGCCTCTGGACACCTAAGTCCCAAAATAAACCATAAGCTGTGGGAAGATAGGCATTCACCCACCTCTCTCATGTGCAGGGCCCAAACCAGAACGTCTGCTCAGATGTTATCTACCAGATCAGGTCCCATTTAAAATCTGGCTGAGGAGTAGATAGTGTTGCCCACCTTATAACTTTTAGCACCTTATAACTTTTTAGTGGTTAGAGCACTTGCCTGGGATGTTGGAGATCCAGTTTAATTCCTCACTCTGTCTAATTATTTATCCATAGTGGAACAGTAATTGGGCAAGAGACAGTGTGCATGCAAAAGAGTGAAAATGACTCTGTGGTTCAGTGGGTAGGGCACCCATGTGGGAGGAGGGAGACCCAGGGTCCAATCCCACTGATCCAGTCACCCTTTCATTATTTATACACAGTGTAACAGCTTCAACAGGAAATACCAAGGTAGCCCCACAGCAGAATATCCCATAGTGCAGTGGTTTGAGCACTCTCCTGATAAGGGGGAGACCCCTATTCAGATCCTTTCTCCCCATCAAACAGAGGGGAGAATTGAACCTCGGTCTCAGAAAATACAGGCACCTCCTTGCAGCCTGGACTTAGATGCCTATATTTGCCAGAGGGATGGGGCTTAGAACATACCCCTTTTCTCGGCATGTCGCATTGACTAGCATAGCAGGCTTCCCGCGTAAAGTACTGCTTTTTGTGAATCACATTCTTGGGCACCTATTTCTCCTCAGTCATTGTATAAGGTACCTAACTCAGACTTTGCGGATGGCAGTGTTGTTCCTTGGATTTTCTAAGCATCTAAAAGTTAAGTGCTGTGACACTGAAGGTTGCAACCCGTGGATCCAGGTCTGAGAGCCATTTCATAAAACTTCCTAATTGAAAGAATGTAGTTCTACCTCCTTCCACTCATTACAAAAACGGAAAGATTAGACAATACATTGAGCAGTTAGTGAAAAATAATATTGCATTAACTTAATCATCCATTATTGACGACACATTCAAAGATGCTGTTTAGCTACTCTTTTTATATAATTGCTATATACTGGGAAGAAAGAAACTGACAATACTTTAGCTTCCATTACTGCAATTAGTCACAGAATACCACCTGTGGTGTAATTAGTCTTGCACGCCAAGAGGAGCAATTTGATTAGGTGATAATTTAAATATGGAAACTCGGTTTTAAATGTTTAAGTCTCTGACACTGTCATACTTTCATCTTTTTGAAATAGTTCTGAAATATAAAACAGTCAGTCCCATAACCAACTGCCAGATACAGGAACTCCACACTTAATGTTGTAGTTATGTTCCTGAAAAATGTGATTTTAAGCGAAACAATGTTAAGCGAATGCAATTTCCCCATAAGAATTAATGTAAATGAGGGGGTTAGGTTCCAGGGAAATTTTTCACCAGACAAAAGACTATATTATATGTGTGTATACACACACACACACACACACACACACACGTTTTAAACAAACAATTTAATACTGGTACACAGTGATGATGATTGTGAAGCTTGGTTGACGTGCAGGAGTCAGAGGGTGGGATATTTCCCAGGGAATGCCTTACTGCTAAATGATGAACTACAGTAGCAATTGGCTGAGCCCTCAAGGATTAACTCTCACACTCTACAAGGCAGCAGGAAAGGAGGGAGGGCAGACACACTGTGTGTGTGTGTGTGTGTGTGTGTGTGTGTGTGTGTGTGTGTGTGTGTGTGTGTGTGTGTGTGTGTGTGTGATGCGCATTTCCCCTTTAAGTACACTGCCTTGTTAATTAGATCAGCAAGCTGAGTGGCAGCTGCTGCCAGGGCAAGTTCCCTCCCTCCTGAGCCCTATCCTGTGTCCCTGCTCTATGGAAGATGGGGTAAGCGGGGTGCAGGAGCAGGGGGACACCATGACATTAGGCCCCCTCTAATTAAGGCACAAAAGAGGTGTTTGTTTTTAAATTAAGGTGACTAGATTTCAAAATTGATAGTGTCACATTAAGTAAGGTCTGAAAGCACCAAAATTTGTTGGATGTGTTGGACTTAAAGCTGGCTTTTGAAACGCATTGACTTTTAAATGAATGGAAAGCTTTTAAACTAAAAAAAAGTTATACAAAAAGTATCACATTACCAAACAGCAGATATCTGGCTCTTAACCAGAGATTAATTGTTTCTCCAGAGGAAAAAATGGTAAGAATCCACCATCATGGCAGGACAGTCAGCCTATTTCTTTGATTAATTATGACTGTAAATCTAATCTGAAAGCACTGTGCTATTCGCCCTGGAAAAGACTTCAAAATACTAAACACTACAGATAAAATTCTTTTTAAAAAGTTGTTGTAATTTTGTTTATTGGGTTCAAAAGTTCCTTTGTGTAAACAACAACCTCTCCACAAACAAAACATTTGATCTAATTCCAGAGGTTCGCTTACTTTATGTCCTTAAATCCCTCTGCCGAGGTATTTGAAAGTAGGACTACGAACATCTGAAAATTTTACCCACCATCAATATTCACTCCCTAGGAGAAAGCAATAGCAAGTCCTAATTACTTTGAAAAACAAAGCTGCTGTATCAGCTAATTAACTTACATTGTACTCTTACAGACAAGTAAGCATGAATTCTGCAAGACAGAACATTACCTTCATGCTCAAAAAAAAAAAATTGCTAAACTGATTTGTTGCTATAACGGAACAGCTTCAGTTTGACAGAAATTAAAATAGTACGTTTTCTGAAACACCTTAAGTAGATGCCAATAGTCTAATACAGTAACTTAGTATACGTAAACTGCTTGAACTAGGTGGGGCAAGATAATTTCAGTTACAGTTGAAAATATTTGCTTTGTTTTATTTTTCCAGTAAATTCCAATGTGCTTTAAATAGTGCACTGAAAGGCAGACTGTATTTCAGCTGAAAAAGTATTCAGATTGTAAAGCAAAGACGTGTGACTATGAACTGTAAGTGTATTTTCACACATCCCTTTCATTGTATCTTTCATTTGACCCAAGCTCTTCAGCACTACAGAAGGTGCTTTTGTGCAGATTATTTAGCAGTAAAGTAAAAAAAACCCTGTAAATTAATCTACTGTATAGTTGAAGATGGTGGAAGTAAAAATATGCTGATTCACATATTATGTTGGCCTCAGACTGAACCACAACAACTGTTAATATGGATTAACTAATTTGCATTAAACTACTGTGTGGATGCTCTCATTCAGAATTAAAGTTGCCTTAACTGGGTGTAATGTAATTTACTTTGGAAGAAATTTACACAAAACCAAATTAAGGTGGCCTTAATTCTCAATGAATGTACTCCTATATGGGGTTTAATGCAGACTAGTTAATCCATGTTAACAGTTAATTCATGTTAATTTTCCTGAGTGTCTCTGTGAAGAAAAGCCCTTAGAAGTAGATGATTTTGGAATTTTATTTTTATTCTGTAGCCAGTCAGCACTATAGCTAGATCTATTCGTGTGTTCTAGTTTGCTGTCCGTATATAAATAATTCAGGTATTCACTTGTAACCAAAGTTCTTCCAGATGAACTTCTGGACATTCACACATTTGGGATGAGCTGATAGTGAAGCTTAGCCAAGTAGAACCATCCAGCAGCAGTGTCTGCTGGTGCTCTCTTGTGTGCTCTGCCTCTCTCCACCTGTTTGGAGGGTGGGGCTATGGTGCACCAACCACCTCCTTGGGTTCAAAGTTGTAATTATGACTCAAAAGGAAGAGGGGAAGGTGGTTGAGGAAAGTGAACACACAGATCTTCTCTGTTGTTACAAGGGAGTATCCTGCATTTCCTTGAGTGCTTTTCTGTATCCTCAAGGTGCCACAGACAGTCCAAATGGAAAGACCAGTCATTATTTCCTCCCACAATAAGCCACAGTTATTTTCAATGTGAAGATCTCACCGAGATGTGAAAATAGGCATTCTGTAAGTTGAACCAAACCAGTCTTAGGTGGATGAGGATATGGTTGAGACTAGAGTAAACATATGGAATTTGAACTTTCTGATTAAACTGATAAGCTGTGGAAGATCTGGAATGGTTCACAAGTCTCTCTCTCTCTCTTTGGGATCAGACAGTAAACAACATGAAATAAAATCCCTTCCCTCAAAACTCTTCAGGAATTTCCACTATGGCACCGAACTAATAATGAACAAACTCCTAATTCTACAAGTTCCCGTGAAAAGGATCCCCAATGAGAGTTGGGGAAAGGTTACAATGCAAGACTGAAGATTGTTTGATGGATGAACTACTACCAATCAAAAATGGAAACATTTAGAGAGGTGTCCTTTGTTCTTCAAGAGATAAACAAAGAGAAGGAACAGAAACAATAAATATGGACACAACTCTTTGGATGGAGTTATACATATATTTCAATATCATACAATCTAGGTATATCTGATGACGATATCACTTACAGACATGAAAGTGATCTCAAAGTTAAGCCACATCACTCTTAGCAGTGATATCTGGAGTACTCCATTTTCTTTCCAGTACATCCTAAGTAAGCAAAAGTTATCTGATGAACTTTTAGTAGAATTCTGAAAAGCCTCTAAGTGACTTACAAGCACAAGTTTCATTAACATTCAATAGTATTTATGCTTCTAAATCATTTATATGCTTCTGAAAATTCCACCCTCAAAATGTAATTGTTTTCCCTCCTAAATCTGAAGATTTAAATCTAGTAGAAAAATAGAGCAAGATAATTTTGCAATGTTTCTTAAAGAAAAGGTTACTACTTCCAAAATGATATCCCTTAAAAAAAAGATTGTTTTCTAATTCTAAATGGAATGCCTTGATCTAGCACAAATATTTTGAAGTTGGTAATGCTGCTAAATGAGTCAATATTGAATACAATTAGAGTAATGCAATATAAAAACATTAAAGCTATTCATTTCCTATTATGTTGGTTTTGCCTTTTTTTAATGGCACTGTGCTTTGTTAATCTACCTGCACAAGCAAAGTCACAATCAACCCATTGCAAAACTCCTTTCATCTTTGCCCCCAAACTCAAATCAGCACCTTGCAGAAAGATCAGGCGTCCTATGTGGATCTTCGGAGGGCCAGATTCTACAACTCTTACTCCAAAATGGACTTGGGTGGAACAACTCATCGAACAAGCTATTATTCAGCACGAGGGTGGCAAAAACTGGTCCATAATGAGCATGGAAGAGGGGGGTGCAGTAGAAAGTTGTTTATTAATGGAGTTTATACATGTTTATATGGCAATAACAGAAGTTCTGTTTAAGACTCATGGTTGTTCGCAGATAAGAAGCTATCTTATCAACATTAGTCATCCAGCACAAGGAAAATCAATCTGCTTTGCACTGATTTTTCACAATGCCCTACTACTAGATTCACAGATAGCAAGAAAGCTCTCTGAAGGTTCAATGACAGTATAAATAGGGGCTAAAAATCTTTTTAGCATCTTTTGGAAATAAAGTCAAAAAGGTACAACAGATCTACCACTATTTAAAGTTCTTACTATTGTGACAAATGTGAAAAAGTAAAACATTGCAGTTAATGTCATATTATCCAATTAATGCCTTCCCCAAATTCTATTGAAATCTGATTGCTGGGAGTACAAAGAAAACAATTTGATAGATAGCTATCTAATCTATGTGTGAGATTTTGGGGTGCAGTTTGAAAGGGAATATCCTCATTTTGCCTAACCAATGAAAGCTAGTCTAAATGAGAGTCCCTGAAAAATCCTTGTCTTAATCCCCAAAGTCAATTTTAAACAGTTTTCTGTTCATATATCCCCCTTTACTTATTTCGCCTCTCAGCAACAAATTGCTTCTTCAAAGTAGTCACCAGTGCTACTCCATGTTCATAGGTGTAATTTGACTTCTATATTGGGGGGGGGGGGGAAGAGGTGGGGTGGTGAGGTGATTCATGTATGGGAGGATGGGGCTCTGGATACAGGGGGTGAGGCTCGGCAGAGGAGGTATTTAGGTGTGGGAGTGGGGGCTGGGCTTGATGACGGCAGTCTGAATGCAGAGGGCTCAGTGGAGGAGGTTCTGGGTGTGGAATGGCTCCAAATGCAAGGAGGTTGGGTGGACGGGATGGGGAGGCAGTTCCCCATACAGTGACCCTCCATACAGAAACTGCTCCCTGCCCTCCCCTTACACAGCCCACATAGGCAAACTGACTAGCAGGCACAGAGTGCCCTCCTCTCCAGCCCCCGTGCAACATTACTCCACAGGGAGGAAGCAGGGCTAAAGGAGAAATCTGAACACTCCCCCAACGCACTGCCTCTGTGATATATCCAGTTTGGGGGGAAATGCCCCCCCCCCCCATCTTCCCTCAAGTCCATGTTCTGTTTTACCAAGTGGCTGTCAATATGTTCTTCAAAAGTTTCTCTTGTCCAGGGAAGAAGCAGCCAGAATCCACATTTAAATCACCAGACCAAGTGTTGCATTAGAACTTGGAGAATCTTAGAGGATGCTGTTTTTTGTAGCCAGATCCACAGATATAAGGCTTATACTAATCATAACATTCTGCAACTAGAGCAACTAACAGAATATTATGCTAAGTTCTAGATCTTTTAGGATGCATAGACAGGAGAATACACTGTCTATTTCAATAAAAAGAAGATGTCACTGCACATATTAAAGCACTTAATTTGTGGGTAAATGGCCTTTGAGCCATTTTCTGAAGACTCACAATTCGTATATCATAACATCAACCTGCTCAATGTAGTTTAGCCATTGTTTCTTTTTCTTCCCCACTGCTCCCTCCAACATTGTATGGCATGTAATCTCCCTTGAAGCAACCAATTCTTTAGATCAGCATCTCCCAAACTGTACTGATTTATATACCACCTTCTAAAAATAAAAATTGTTGTGAAGTGAACTGATGGAACATCAAGCTCCTGTACCAGAGTTTGGGAACTTCTCCATAGTCTGTTACAGATTTATAAGAAACCTTCATCAGAAATATGGGGGAGGGGGAGGAAAAAGCAGAAACAAAATAAAACAGAGCAGCAGTCAAAATAGAGATTCCTTAAATATGTAAGTGTAAATATGAATCTGTACCAGAACTAGAAGTATATTCAGATTTCATTACAATTTACAAGGAAGAGAGAATGGGAGAAAAGGAGAACCATAATGAGTTCAAGTCTTAGGCAGGAGGGAGGCAATAGGAGAGAGAAAGAAGGCCTATTAGTAACTGTGAAAGAAGATGTATGGTGACCAAAGTAGCTAATTACTGAACAACTGCTTAAAGATCTAATTTTCTCTTTAAAAAAACTGACAAATACAGAAACAAGACATCCAATAACTATCTACTAGTGCATGATTATGTAAGGGGACTGTTATCCCCTTACTAACATTCAGAGCTCCCAGTACCAAAAGGGGAAGGGTCGATGGGACTGACAGTCCCCAGGGGCAATGGGGAGAGGCCAATGCTCCAGTTCAGCCTGATTGACAGGGCGGGCAGGCGAATCAGGGAGTCAGGAGGTCAGGGTGAATCCCGCCCTCCGTGTGAGCTGAAGTTGCCTGAGTCAGAGTGAGTGGGGCTGAGCTAAGAGAGGCCAGAGGTGAGCTGGGCCAGATCTGGAGGGGCCAGAAAAGCAGCCCAGAGACACAGACCTGCCCTGGGAGCAGAGCTGCAGCCCAGAGACAGACCTGCCCTGGGGGGAGAAGCTGCAGCCCAGAGACAGACCTGCCCTGGGGGGAGAAGCTGCAGCAGCCAGAGGGGCCAGGGCAGCAGCCCAGGCAGCTGGAGGCAGAGCAGCAGCAGCAGCAGCCGTGCTGAGGCAGAGGAGCTGGAGCTGAGGCAGAGGGTGGAGCTGGGGCTGGAGCAGTCCGGAGCCGGGTGCGGTGAGCAGCTGGGGAGAGCGAGGGGAACCCTGGGCAGTGGGCCCAGCGCAGGGAGACGCCTCAGCCAAGGGGCCCTGCAGGCCAGACTTGCAGGGGGATCGTAACCCCGACGGGGCGGGGGCGACGCTGGGAAGAAGGGTCCTGCCACCCAGAGCCTGCGAGCGTGTGGCCACCGCCGGAGCAAGTGTCCAAGCCACAGCGTCCCTGCAGCACAGCCAGGGCCTGAGAAGGAGCCTGGGACTTACACAGGAACAGACTGAACTGCCCTGACATTGCAGAGACACTGTTGGGATGTTCCCTGCCACAGAGCGGGGTGATGTGTTTTCATTAGCCTTTCCCATTTTTCCTTATTCCTGTTACAAATTAATTGTTAATTAAATAATTTGCCTTTGCTTTGAATTGTATGCAGTGATCAGTGGGTCAGGGAAGCATCCTGTTTAGAGAGTACACCCCGGAGTGGGGACACCCTAGCCCCTGACCTAGGTGACCACAGCAAGGTTGGGGGTCGAGCCCCCCAGGAATCCTGGGCCCAGCCTTGTTGGGGTTACGAGGACTCTGCCAGACAGGAGAGTGCAAGGGGAGTCCTCGAGGGCAGGGAGGCCTCTGGGTAAAGGAGGTGGGAGCGAGGACTCAGATCCTTCTGCTAGCCCATTTCACCGGGGTAGTGCAGAGACGAGGAAAGTTCCCCACAATAGCGGGACTATTCCCCCGCTTACATAATTGGCGTCACGAACAGGATCCTATTCACAGGGTCCACCCCATTGGTTTACTGGTTGCATTCTGGTAGCACTGTCCAGGCCTGGTCAAGAAACCTACCATGGCTCGAATTGAAGAACTAAAGGCCCAGGTTGCTGAACTTCAGCGCAGATTGTCAGACCAAGCTGAGGCATTACAACAAGCTAGAACAGAACAGAGAGAAGCCTTATCACTGGCTAAGGCTGTAATAGACCAACAGGCAGCAGAAGCTAAGAAACCCCCTACTATTTATGTCCCACGGGAGCAGAAGGTCACAGAGTTTGGTGGCTTCCCGACCAGAGCAGGAGACATTACAGTAGAGGAGTGGGTCAAGTCTGTGAAGATGGCTCTGCGTGTGCTAAGAGTACCTGAGGAAGACCATGTGGACTTCATAGAGGAACACCTCAAGGGCCAGGCGAAGGCCACTGTAAAGTTCATGGCAATGGCAGACAAGAAAGATGTGAAAAAGGTGTTTGAACTCCTCCTGGAAGTGTACGGAGACAAGGTACCTATTGGAACTCGACTAAAGGAGTTCTTTGAGAGAAAGCAGGAGCCCGGTGAAACTATCCGGGCATACGCATATGACCTTCAGGAGAGAATGAGCAAAGTGGAGCGGCGAGACTCTCAACGAGTTCCAGACCCAGATATGTTTCTAAAAGAGCAGTTGGTGTTGGGGCTCCGGGACGACTCCCTCCGACGTGAAATGAAAAGGAGGTTTAAGGAAGAGCCCAGTAAAAAGTTCCATGAACTCATGCAGGCTGCCATTATGTGGTCAGAAGAAGAGGAAGTTCCTGGGGCAGAGAGGGCCAAGCCTAAACCCCATACACAAAGTGGGGGCCTAGTGAATGCAGCTGCTGGGGAAAAGGCCCTGCCCCAAACACAGCTAACATTGGAAAGCCTAAGTGAAGCTGTCCAAAAACTGGCTGTCCAACAGGGGGAGATGCTGAAAGTGATGACTGAGGTGATGAAAGGAAATACCTCCACTAATGTGCCAAAATATCCAAGAGCTCCAGGATCCCGAAGATCTCCACTGAAGGATGAGCTAGGGAGGTACATTTGTTACACCTGTGAAAGGCCAGGACATACTAGCCGAGATTGTACACTGAGAAGGAGACCAGAGTCCCAGGCACTCGAAATCGGTGGGGCACCAGGAGCGAGTGGTCCATCTACAGTAGAAGGCCAAGCAGTGGCAGAAGGATTCCTAGGCCTCTCCTTCGTGGAAAATCACTCTGCATACAGTGATGGGAGGAACATGGGCAGGACCAGCATATCTAGCGACTTCTGTAAGCGAGCATTTGGAGACTGTCTAACTGCTGAAGTATGTATAGCAGGGGTAAAAACCAGATGTTTGTTAGATACTGGCTCAGAAGTCACCACCATTACTGAATCACATTTTCAAAAATACTTGAAAGACAAGGAGCTGACCACGCACAACACACAGTTTGTACATCTAACAGCAGTTAATGGACTGGCAATCCCAGTGGTGGGATGCCTCGAAGCAGACATCGACTACATGGGCCAGACACTGCCAGGGAAATGCATCTTCATCCTGAAAGACAAGGCCTCTGAAGGGAGCCATATAGGAGAAGGAGTCCCAGGGATTCTGGGGATGAACATCATTAGTGAGCTGAAAGAGCTACAGTTGCCAGTAAAAGGAACCAGGAGGATGAACCGTCATGGGCACTCTAAGAGGAATGCTGTGCTGAGTGGAGTACTGGCTCGAGCGGAGAGGCAGAGTCATTCCCTGGGCCCCACAAGGTGGATTGGAAATGTTAAAGTTGGCAGAAACCGGAAGACCATTATTTCTCCTTGGAGAGAGAAGATCCTTCATGAACGCTGCTGGATGCCAGGAAATACCAATGAATATCGAGTGCTGGTAGAGCCTACAACTGGGTCAAGCCTACCTAAGGGACTTCAGTCAGCCAATGTATTGACTAGTGCCATCAAAGGAAGAGTACCAGTGAGTCTTTTAAACCCAAGCGTGAAGGCTATGGAGTTGCAGCCTGAGGAGGCGATCCCTCAGGTGAAGATAACATTTGGGGAGAAGGGAGAACAAGTTACCTTTCCTCAAGAAAGATGTGGTGGGAGACTGCCAGTTCCAGTTCAAGCGGTATGCCAAGGGCTGATTCCTGCACAGGTGGCTAACTTAAGGGTGTTGCCAGAGAAGCATCAAGTAGCCTTTTCTAAGGATGAGGTGACCAATTTTGATGACGGGGTCAAAGGTGTCCATTACAGGCCAAAGACAACCAGCAAAGTTGCTCTCAGTACAGCTAAAGACACAGCCCAAAGTAGGAAAAGGACTTATGATCGCAAGTCCAGTGGGGCTCTCATCAGGCCTGGTGACCGTGTACTAGTTCGTAACCATGGACAACAGGGGCGTAATAAAATACAGGACAAGTGGGAGTCAAATCCCCACATTGTAGTTGCTCACAACAATCCCGAGCTACCAGTTTATACCATCCGGCCTGAGCGAGGAGGTCCTGAGAGACTAGTACATAGGGATCAACTAAAACATTGCACTCTTAGTCCAGTCAGGGACCATAGGAGGCGTACATCAGCACACCCTGAGGAGACGGAAACCAATTGGGGGTTGGTTCTAGTCCCACAAACTGAGTACAGAGGGGAACAGAGTGGGGCAAACACAAACCCTAACAAGAATGGCCAGATCCCTCAAGCTGACCCAGTATTACCCGAGGACAGGGAAATAGAAAATATGAGTAATGAACCACCAGTTTTAAGAAGGTCCCAGAGGGCTAATAAGGGTGTACTGCCTGTTAAATTTAGAGATGATTATGTGATTGGTTCTATGTAGTGTTTTAATTAATATTGTTATGTATAGTATGAAGAAGTAGATGTGAAATGTTTAATATGTTAAATGTTCTTTTGATGTTAATGGGTTTGATATGATATGATGTGGGTATATGTTGTTAATAATGGGTCCGGAGGTATTAGTGTAAACGTGGTTGTGGCAGAATTTTAGCAAGGGGGAATGTAAGGGGACTGTTATCCCCTTACTAACATTCAGAGCTCCCAGTACCAAAAGGGGAAGGGTCGATGGGACTGACAGTCCCCAGGGGCAATGGGGAGAGGCCAATGCTCCAGTTCAGCCTGATTGACAGGGCGGGCAGGCGAATCAGGGAGTCAGGAGGTCAGGGTGAATCCCGCCCTCCGTGTGAGCTGAAGTTGCCTGAGTCAGAGTGAGTGGGGCTGAGCTAAGAGAGGCCAGAGGTGAGCTGGGCCAGATCTGGAGGGGCCAGAAAAGCAGCCCAGAGACACAGACCTGCCCTGGGAGCAGAGCTGCAGCCCAGAGACAGACCTGCCCTGGGGGGAGAAGCTGCAGCCCAGAGACAGACCTGCCCTGGGGGGAGAAGCTGCAGCAGCCAGAGGGGCCAGGGCAGCAGCCCAGGCAGCTGGAGGCAGAGCAGCAGCAGCAGCAGCCGTGCTGAGGCAGAGGAGCTGGAGCTGAGGCAGAGGGTGGAGCTGGGGCTGGAGCAGTCCGGAGCCGGGTGCGGTGAGCAGCTGGGGAGAGCGAGGGGAACCCTGGGCAGTGGGCCCAGCGCAGGGAGACGCCTCAGCCAAGGGGCCCTGCAGGCCAGACTTGCAGGGGGATCGTAACCCCGACGGGGCGGGGGCGACGCTGGGAAGAAGGGTCCTGCCACCCAGAGCCTGCGAGCGTGTGGCCACCGCCGGAGCAAGTGTCCAAGCCACAGCGTCCCTGCAGCACAGCCAGGGCCTGAGAAGGAGCCTGGGACTTACACAGGAACAGACTGAACTGCCCTGACATTGCAGAGACACTGTTGGGATGTTCCCTGCCACAGAGCGGGGTGATGTGTTTTCATTAGCCTTTCCCATTTTTCCTTATTCCTGTTACAAATTAATTGTTAATTAAATAATTTGCCTTTGCTTTGAATTGTATGCAGTGATCAGTGGGTCAGGGAAGCATCCTGTTTAGAGAGTACACCCCGGAGTGGGGACACCCTAGCCCCTGACCTAGGTGACCACAGCAAGGTTGGGGGTCGAGCCCCCCAGGAATCCTGGGCCCAGCCTTGTTGGGGTTACGAGGACTCTGCCAGACAGGAGAGTGCAAGGGGAGTCCTCGAGGGCAGGGAGGCCTCTGGGTAAAGGAGGTGGGAGCGAGGACTCAGATCCTTCTGCTAGCCCATTTCACCGGGGTAGTGCAGAGACGAGGAAAGTTCCCCACAATAGCGGGACTATTCCCCCGCTTACAATTAGCTCAAGCCAAATGCCAGGAAATGCCTCCTCTTTGATGGCTCAGCTCTGGATTCAGATCTTAATTTTAGGTTTAGGCCCCACCCTACTATTGATAGGAAACAGGTAAGAAAATATTTGAAGAGACTATATACTTAAGTCAGTACCTTATGAGATGCAGTGTTAAAGGAACTACCTAATGAATTTATTGAGCAGCTGTCAATTATTTTGCACAGTCATGGAAAAGAGGAAAGGAATTTTGTAAAAACTACTAAAAAGCAAAAATGAGTAGGATTGGAAGTATTTTTTTTAAATGGGTAAATATCAGCAAACATTGATTTCTCTGTACATACACCCGAACAGATGAAAGAATATTTTCATCCATAATAATTGAAATTTATAGATAGGTAAAGTAAGAAAAATGCTGCTTGATAGCTTAGTTTGATTTAAGGTTATTTACTTTGTATATTGACATGTGATGTTGACAATTTCTGATGATATGGTTATAAAGCTTTAACTTTTTGAATCTCAACATATGTCATTAAACTATTGTCTGAACCTTGCATAACTTCCTGCAACTGAAAATTTAAACAGAAAAATTAAGTTGTTTAAAAATAAACATTGATACTGTCCAAACATATAAGTAAAAATAGAATTCTGCTAAGCCTACAAAGGTGTAACCAACATTTTTTAGAAGTTTTTAAAGAGTGATCTAGAAATTACATAGTAACCAAATTACAATCCCTAGAAAGATCGTTCAATTTTAAAAGAACAATATATGTCAGGATCCGCAAAATAATATATCCCAAAGGAACAGACATGGAAAGGATTGTGAAAGCCAAAAAGGCAGGCCAAATAAACTGGGGCACTTTTCCCCTACAAAGTTATTAGAAGGGAAAGTAGTAGATGAAATCTCCCTGGACATCAGTGAAAATGTTTGCTATATTTGTTTTTTAAAAATCTCACTTTATAAATACAATCAAGTTGGCTTGGATCAGGCACTCATTTATTAAAACTTGCAGAGAGAAGATAAATAATTAAGTGCAGGGATTGGCACTAAAACCAGTTTTATTTAACACCTTCATTAGTAATCTAGAAGAGTGAACAAACTGCACTACTATCAATTTAGGAGTTTTTCAGATACCTCTGGGGACACAATTATTAAACAGAAACTTGGAGATTAGAAACAAAGGTGAAAGATAAAGCTCAACTTCCTGTTTCTGGGACACTTGCTTCTATGGCCCCTCTTTATGCGAGCCTCAGGGCCGGCTCCAGGCACCAGCGTTCCAAGCAGGTGCTAGGGGCGGCAGTCAGAAAGGGGCGGCAGTGTTTCCGCCACGGCAGCAATTCGGCGGCAGCTTCTCCATTCTGCCGGCCAAGACGGCAAATTGGCGGCAGCTTCTCCCTTTTGCCATCCGCGGCAGCAATTCGGCAGGAGTTTCTCTCTACAGTTTTTTTCACTGCTTGGGGCGGCAAAAAACGGTAGAGCTGGCCCTTGCCAGCCTGACTTCCTGTATTTGTGAAGGAGAGATGGGGTCTTCTGTACTCTTACAGCAACATATCATCAAATAAACTAGTATGATTATGAATTGCATATACACATGTATTAGGTCATAAAATAAGGAAGCAATATTGCATTTCTGTAGCACTAATGAGATCAAACCAACTATTACTGTGTTCAGTTTTCAGCCCCTCTGTACTACAAAGATGGTAATACACTGTATGAGAATTTGAAGAAAAAGACTAAGAAAAGTGATGGGCTAGGGAAATTGTGAGGTTAAGAACCACGACCATTTAAACAAAGGAAGCAGATTTCAAGGTATTCCAAAATGGTGTTAAGGGGCAGGAAAAATGAAGTCCCACTAGTAAGTTCTAAAGGTTGGAAAACAGCCCCACTGAGAATGATGGAAGCCTCATCACTTCAGCAATCATAAAACAGACTACACAAGACACTAAAGAAAAAATGTTCCGAACAAGTCTGCATTGGGAGCGAAGTCAGACTTCTCCATCTCTACTTTACAGGATTCCTCAATGTGACCAAAGTATTGCCAGTTAGTATTCTAGCTCTTCCATATAAGAACTAATTAATTCAGCATGATAGAAGTACTAATCCATTCATGTATGTGTTTGGGTATAGCAGGCTTGCTCTATGGTGGTAATAGCAAGCAAAAAGATGACTTCATCCTCTTCAAATCCTGCTTTGAAGACCACTGTACACAGAGTAAGTCCAAATGTAATTTAATATTTAACTTCTTCATTGCACCTCATCATTGTAAAATTTCAGCATGAAAAAAACAAAGATTAAATTCACTAGATGTTACAGAAGGCAGAAAACCAATGAACTGTACATAAAGATAAAAGTCTAATCCCCTCATGCCTACCTAAATTATTTTAGATCTCAGTAAAGTGGTCCACAAAGCATACAATCAAACTAGTTACCAAAATAAAATGCAACTTTACCCAATGAAATGCAACCTTCATACTAATAAATAGTTCTGTTCAAATGATATTAAAGTCTGAAGCCTCTAAGCAGTAAGTCGTCCAACAACATACACTTTTTCCCTATGACTATGCAGCCTAATCCATCTAAATAAGATTTATCCATAGCATTTAGTACTGGAGCAGATACAATCCGTATTTTTCATGCACATACATAGGAAGTGCTGCATAAATGGCTGTAGAACAGAGTGGTAGGAAAGATCAATTAAGTTGCTCATCTGTCTATGGCAGTGATTCTGCCAAATGGAGACATCTGGGACAGAAACAAAGTTTCAGCAATCTAATTACATGAGTGCTATCAGGCTGCTCTAAGCATTCTACACTTCATATCCTGTACTCAACAAATAAGAAGGCTTTACATTTTTCTGTAATGATTTATTGAGACAAGAACTGCCCAATTATATATGCCACAATTTTACAAAATCTCCATTACAGAGGTTTAGGTGGGGTTGTGCTGCACCCGTGAATAAATGGAAATAGGAATTACTCCAGCAAGCATGTTTATTTGTTTTTCTCCTTTTTTTTTGATGGGCTAGAGAGCAACATTAAAAATTACTTGAATGTAATTCTAACTGTGCATTTTCAGACATAGCTTATTTTGGTTAATTCACCTAAAATTTCAAGACAGCAAACTTCAAGTTTTGAGTCTTGATTTGAAAACAGTGTCTTCCTTCCAATGTAAAATAAAAGTCAAGTTACACAAATTAATATATTCTTCTACTTTGGACCTGTCTTTAGCATTACTAGAACTGCTTTATTAGTCAAGACCCTGAGCGTCTTTTCACAAAGGATCAAGATTTCCCACATCTTAGTATGTAAAAAACGCTTACCTACCTTTTCGTAACTGTTGTTCTTCGAGATGAGTTGCTCATGTCCATTCCATTTTAGGTGTGTGCGTGCCCATGTGCACAGTTGTTGGAGATGTCTGCCTTAGCTCTATTCGTAGGGCCAGCTGTGGCACCCTGTAGAATGTCCCTCTCGTGTGGCGGTATATCAGGCACCACCAGCCCTGCGACCTCTCAGGTCCTTCTTGCTGGCAACTCCGATAGAGAGGTAGGAGGGCAGGAAATTGAATGGAAATACAAAGCACCACATCTCAAAGAAGAACAGTTATGAAAAGGTAGGTAGCCTTATTTTCTTCAAGTGCTTGCTCATGTTGATTGCATTTTAGGTGACTCACAAGCAGTATCCACGGAGGTGGGCTTGGAGTTCTAATCTTAGCAACTTGCAGTACTGCCCTACCGAAGCCAGCATCGCCCCAGGCCTGCTGGATCAATGCATAGTGGGACATAAAGGTATGGACAGACGACCAGATGGCTATTCTATAGATGTCCTGGATAGGCACATGGGTGAGAAAGGCCACTGAAGAGGCCTGCGCCCTGGTAGAGTGGGCAGTGTCAGTCGCCGGGGGAGGCACCTTCGCTTGATCATATTAGAAGCAAATGCAGGCAGCAATCCAAGAGGAAATTCTTTGCATGGATACCGGGCGACCCTTCATCCTGTCAGCCACAGCGCCAAATAATTGCGTCGACCTATGGAATGGATTGGTCTGGTCAATGTAGAAGGCCAGAGCCCTCCTGACATCCAAGGCACGTAGCCTGCGCTCCTCCTCCAACTTATGCGGCTTTGGAAAGAAGACCGGTAAGTAAATGTCCTAGTTTGAATGAAACTGAGAGACTACCTTGGGAAGAAAAGCCGGGTGCTGTCTTAGCTGGACTTTGTCCTTATAGAAGACCGTGTATGGCGGCTCCAAGGTGAGCGCCCGAATCTTGGATACCCGGCAGGCCGATGTCACCACGACCAGTAATGCGACCTTCCAGGAGAGGCGTAGAGCAGGAATCCAGAGGCTCAAAGGGAGGACCTGTGAGATGAGACAGTACCAGATTCAAGTCCCACGGAGGGACGGAGTCCCTGACATGCGAGTAGAGGTGCTCCAGGCCCTTAAGGAATCTAGCCATGATATCCTAAGCGAAAACCAACCTGCCTCGAACGGCGGGTGGAAGGCTGAAATGGCCACTAGGTGGACCTTGATCGATGAGAGGGACAAGCCCTCGACCATGAGATGCAGGAGGTGGTCCAGAACAAGCTGCAGCGAAGCCCACTCCAAATGAACACCTTTGTCCACAATGCAACAGGTGAACCATTTCCACTTGGCCAGGTAGATTTCTTCATAAAAGGGTGAAATTTGCTAGTAACTTAAAAACATCAGGAACTATGTAATTACTAAGAAGGCTTTATGAAAAACAGCTGTTTAACATGCAAAGCCAAGGTTTTGTCAGAGGACAAGTTTTCCAGGGGAAGGATAGAGGGAAGCAATGGCTGTGATTCCTATTGTTTCCAACTCATGATTTAATCACAAGTCTCACAATATTTGTTGTTTTTCTTAAAGCTCCAGCTCCTGGATTTTTGCAATTAGAGAATCTTAGCTTCCATTTATTTTTAAAAAAATATATATATATATATATATATATATATATATATATATATATATATATATATATGTCTCTCTCTCAGGAGAAAAATCTGGAGAAAAGCAAGAAATCATAACTCAAGTGTACTCTAAAGGCTCAAAGGCAAATAAAAGCCAAATCAAGCAAACAATAAATAGAACCTCATGATTTAACCCAATCTTTTGATTTTTCAGGGACCCAACTCAAGACGTTTGAGCATCTGGGGTTGCTAGAACTGGATCCTCGCCCCCCACCTGCTGGGTTAACAAAGTCATAGCAAATCAAAAAGTTCCATAGATGTTAAAGCTAGATTCAAATACTGGAGAGGGACTATAACACACCGAAAAGAGCCCTTCCCCATCACATTTCCAACAGCAATTTATATCCTGTACTTAAAATGGTGACTCTTTCCATAAAAATATGTAAACAGCTCTCCATATCCATCATACCCCTCTTTCCTATCTCACTTATCTTCCATCTTATCCACAGCGTTAGCTCTCCGCTGTTCGTAGTCTGTTTCCACAGATGGTTGCTAGCAGAAGAGAAGGGACATATATTGCAATTACGACACTTGTATAGCCTCGTATGCTTCATACACCATTTTCAGGCTACTTGTTCTTTTTACCTCCTAGTACTTACCTTAATTTTTCATATAAGCCTATAGAGTGTTCTACTGAAAAGCTTGACAAACACAAGCAAAGTCCATTAATTCACACCATGTACTCCACAAAGCACTCAAATTATCTCTACAGTTATAAAGAAAAAACACACAATATCCAGTGCCATAGCTTCCAATATTGTACAGCTACAGGAATCCAACACAGCAACTTATGACATTGTAAACACCACTCACAGAACAAGAACGCAATACTTGATGACCCAAACTTTTATAGAAAAGTCTTCTATTTCCAAAGCTTGCAGTTACACCAATATACAGGAAAGAAAGCTTTAGACCTTTCATGATCAGTAATGCCCAACAGCAACAGAAAAGTGATAGGAATATTATGGTGAAAAAGGAAGAAGTTCCACATGCTTTTCTGAAGACAAAGCAGTAACAATCAGAGCAATGACTGAATCTAAGCCAATGACTACACTTGGAGCTGGGAGAGTGGTTCCCAGCTCGAGCAGGCATACTCAAGCTAGCACGCTAAAAATATTAGTGTAGCCTCGGTAGCACAGGCAGAAGCATGCAGCAGCCCTGAATATGACATCTGGGCAGTGCTTAATTTGTGCCAGAGCTAAGCCCCAGCACCTCTATGCTTGGCAGTTCATAGCCCCAGCACCTTTGGGCTAGCTGCATCAGTTATGAAAGTAAAAAAACAACTGCTTGAGCCTCAGCACCTCTTTCATTACAAATAAAGTACTAGGTCTGAGCGAGTTTGTACTCAGTGCAGAAAGCCTGTGCCACTGTCCATGCTACTGCAGATACACTACTATATTTAATGCACTAAAACAAGTATTTCTACTCGAGCTGGGAATCACACTCCTAGCTCCATGTGTAGATGTAGTCTTAGTGTACTAATTGATGCAAAAAGAAAAGATTGCATGATGGTATTCTATAGTTAAGCAGTGATTCTTACGTGAAAAGTGTCTTTATTAGGAGCAAAAATGCTACTTTTCAAATGGAGAGTCTGAATTTGATCATCATTAATACTACTTCACAGTTAGGAGTAGTATTACAGTACTGCCGAGAGCCCTTAGTATACATTATGGCCTTATTGTGGTGGGCACCATATGACCACATTAAGAGACAATTCCAGCCCTGAAAAGTCTATACTCTAAACAGATAAGATAGGGTCTACAAAAGGGACACAAAATGAAACTATATGACTAGGAACAGGACTGGAGACACAGAGAGATTGAGAGACTTGTCACCCAGGAAATCAATGGACGATCTGAAAACAAAAATTGAACTCTTGAGTACCAGTCCAGTGCTTTAACTACAAGATCATTTTTGGTGCCAACTGGAAAATGCCAATTCATCAAGGTTAAATCAGTGGTTCTCAAACTTTTGTACTGGTGACCCCTTTTCACATAGAAAGCCTCCTTATTAATTAAAAACACTTTTTATATATTTAACACCATAATAAATGCTGGAGGCAAAGGAGAGTTAGCAGTGGAGGCTAATAGCTCACGATCCCCCCGCCTCATGCAAGAACCTTGTGACTCCCTGAGAGGTCCCAACCCACAGTTTGAGAACCCCTGGGCTAAATGTTTTTCTAAATTTGTCCATTTCAATCAAAGATTTTTGAAAGAAAGATTGAAAGAAAAAAAACATTTTGATAAGCTTAAAATGGAATGTCTTGTCTTTGGAAACATAACATTTCATTAAATATTTTAAATATATAATATAAAATAAAATCAGATTAAAACATTTAGATTGACCAGAAATGACTTTTTTAAAATCTCATTTCAGTTCTTGCTTTTGTTCCATTTCAGAACAGAAGGAAAAATCAGATTCACAACATTCCCCTTGATATGAAAAATTAATTTTCCACCCAGCTCCAATATATCTAGTTACATTAAAGTACATGACCGCAAAAGTAGTGTACAGTAAGCAATTCTCAACCATAAAAGTTACCATGATAGGAACAGTAATGCTAACCTATCTAGTTCATGGCATCTAGTAGCAAGAAGAATTGAGCAGCAGTGACAAAACCCAGAGAATTCTGTTAAGAGCTGTATAAAAGCTCTACAGCTGCAGAGAAGTAGGTTCCAAATATGAACACCCAGTCCTGAAGTAATAACATAAACAACCAAAGATAAACACACAGTTAGAGAACGCAGCGCACGTACCACTTTTAATCAGAAGTTCCTTGGCTGCAACAGAGATGTGTTGAAATAAATTACTGCATTCCCATAGCAGTTCTGCAAATAACTCCAGTATTAGATTTAAATGATTGCGATAAGGACCAATCCCCCTGCTTCTAGCACAAGTGAATATGTAATGAATAGAAAAGCATGTTCCCCAACAGAATATTAAAGTAATAGCCTCCCTATGGAGGCTGATGAGTTACTACCCCTTGGGCAGGTGTAGCCTGCATGAAGCACAATATGGCTCTCAAAAACTAAATGTGTGCTTACTGAGTAGTGATGACTGAAGCAAAGGACAATATGGTCAAAAAGCAAGATATTTTGTCCCTCAAGATTTAGCAATTTATAAGACTAATAAATGTTAAGAGACTATATGCATAGAGATTGATGTACAAAAACTGATGCATCTCACATTTTAGACCATTGTCTTGCATTATAATATATTTAAATCTTTCAGCAACTCTTAATATTAGCATGTCATTACTACCATTTAGTCAACATCTGTTCAAATGTAAAGTGACAAATATGAGAAACTATCTTTAAGTTTTCATTCAGTACACACCACTTAAAAAAAATCCAGTTAATACATTTAAGATGAATGTGAATGAAATCCTGACCCCAGTGAAGTCAACAGCAAAATTCCCATTGGACTTCAAAAAAAGCAGGTTTTCCACCTTATATGATAAAAAGAAACATGTATCTAGGTATAACCACCAAAAATAAGTGTACAATACCAATAGTGTGTGAGTCACCTTATCTATGTTTACTATACAATTTCCTTCACAAAGAATAGGCAAAATTAAGTAAATTGTACCTGAAATAAATTGTACTGTATCAACTTCCATTATTTCCTGAACTATGCATCTGTATACAATTTCTCACTGGAAAACTCCTATTATGAACCAACATAAGTTAAAATATACATCAAGCGTAAAAACACTTAGTTTGCAGAGACTAAGATTTGCTTACTGGGATGAAGTATTTTATCACTAAGTTACAGATGGTAGGAATAGTGACTTTTAAAAAAATAATTTTATTTATGGGCCTCATTTTCCACAGCATTGCATCTTGTGCAGTCATTTGCTCATGTGCAAAGTAGATCTAAAAATACCTGCCATTCAAATTTAATAATATTTACATCCATTTTACTCTCACTTTGCACAGAGCAGACAACTGCACAAAGTGAAAGCTGGTAGAAAAAGAGCATGAATCTTTAATCTTAAGTGATAGGGAAGATTGTTAGCTGTTCAGAGATTTCCCCCTCCCAAATATAACCTTCTTCAAACCATAATTATGTCTATTTTCACAACATTATGTATTTTCCATGCAGTATCAGCTAATGAATCTCAAGGCAGATAGGAATCATTAACAGAAACTGCTTAGGATGTTGTCAAATTCAACAAGCTTACAGGCCATCACATGGAACTCAAATGCATTTTACTCAAAGTTCAGGTCATTACAGACTAGACAAACTAAATCTACTAGTTTACAATGATGTGAAAAGCTATCATAAATGCTTTTCTAGAGATGCCACACATTTTTTAACCAACATCACTATTTAACATGATTTGGTTTTCAAGCCAGCTATTTTAATGACTACTGCAAAGCAAAGCAAATATAAATATAATTACTGCAATCAGATGATTCTTTAATCCAAGACCAGCAAATCAGGCTAATAATTTACATTTGCAGGAAGCGTGGTTTGAGGTAAAGGTACTGTATAATATATAGGAATCAAGCCACAAAAAGAAGTTTATCCCAACTAAATTAATTCTCATATGTGAGCCTGCAGAGGAAGTTTCTATCTTGTTCTCCACTCTAGTCACTTTCCATGAAGTTCTCTCTTTATCCCTTATTGGATTTTATGCATGTGTATAGAGGAGTGCCTGCACCTTTCTATTTGTCTCCTCAGTTACAGATAGTCATGATGTACATAATACAGAACAGCACACAGATTAGTAACGAGCTCAATGCAGCAAAGGAATAAAAATGTACTTATAGAAATATGCAACCACTGCAAAAACATACCATTTATAAAGCTCAGCAATAAGGGTTATATTGGCTGGCAAGTTATCAGTTAATACAAACTCCTTCCCCCATTGTTAGAATTTAAGAAGTCAAATATTCAACGTTAAAACATTCGCATGCCAGCTTAAAAACTGTATATAATTTATGCAGGAAAAGATTAAATTGCTGGATTCTGATATACTAAAATAGCAAAAATATTTTTATTGCTTAAGACCTGACATTTTGCATTCTAAACACAACTATAAGCCACCAATTCACAATAGCTTTAGGCAATGATTCCTTGCCAATAAGCTATTAACCATCAGCATCTTAGTCTTCTCTATTTTCCTCCACTCACTTTCCCTCAATAGCTGCCCTCTGCTCAGCAGATCACATGACTCACACATATAACTACCTTCCTCTTCTTTCCTCCTGCATTGCCATTCCTCTTCCTACCAGTCTCCAATCATGACTGATGCTTTGCATCCACTTCCTGTGTGAATTCTAACTCCTATGAAATCTGTTTTCATACTCTTCATGTAAGTTGTCCTCCTTGCCAATACTTCTAATTCTTCTACTACATGGAGCCCTTTTCCTAACATCCCACAAGCCCCGCGCCAACCAAGGTTTTGCTGATTTTGCAAGTTAAAAACAAGTAACACTACCCAGGGTAAATTGCTTCCTTTTACTCCTCCACCATCTCCCCCTTCAGCAGAGGATCTGTGAGGTGCCTAAAGCAGTCTCATGGTCTCTCCCATTAGTCCCTAACCACTCAGCCTGACCTTCCACAAAGTGTCCTAAAAACATATTTACTGTCTGAAAAAGACTAGCAAGTATTTAAATCCAGAAAACATGGTTAATTGTAGCATCAGAAAGTTGAACCTACTCTATATTATTTGCTCCCTTTTCTTATGCTGGAAAGACCAAGACTTTCCAAAAAAATGTGCCTAGAGTTAAGCTGCTAAATCCCTATTTAGGTGTCTAAGTATTTTTCAGGTTTCAGTGTCTTCAAAGGTACTATTGGGTGCTCAGTACTTCAGAAAATAACTACTTATTTAAATACCTAAATAAGGATGTGGGTGCCTAAAGTTGATGTATTTTCTCAAATTCAGGTCTACAGACCTTAACCATAGTCCCTGCACAGCATTTTGTGGATTTCTTCCAAAAGAAAGTTGACAAAAATACTATACAACCTTCTCTCTCCCTTCAGCTTCCGTTTCTCCTACAATTTTCTTCAATCAGATGCAGAAGTTTGTCTTTTCTCCTCTAGCCCCTCAACCTGCCCTAGTGACCCTGCTCTGTCCATCGCCCTCATGCCCACTTTCACGCCCTCCCTCATTTTTCTTTTTAGCTTCTCATTCTCCTCTGGACCTTTCTCCTCAAAATATATACCATGGACTAGATTTTAGTTTCAGTTACACCAAGGTAAAGTAGGTGTAACCCTATTGTCTACAACAGAAGGAACACAGATTTATACTAGTGTAAAGAGAACAGCATCTGGCTTCATATGTGTACAATACAGAATCATAGAAATTTCTTTCTACTTACTAGTGTAAACATGATTTCCATTAGGATTGCTAGCTGTTTAAAGAGCTTATATGATTACATGAAAAAGCAGAGTGTTACCAAATAAGCCATGTAAGAAAGTAAGAGATGAGAGAGAAATTGTTTTCTTGTGGAATTGATGCTAAGCACTCAAGAGACAACCTGTGGTAATCCCTTGAGCACGGGGAGGGGGAGAGAGAACAAAAGCTTTTCTTGAGACCTCTCTTATTTGTTTGAACAAATAATTCAAAACAATTGATTTGTTAACAAAACTGGATTTTCAAAACAAAGTCATGAGTTTTTTGGTAGCAGTCAAACAAACAAACAAACAAAGCAAAGCACTCTTTGAGTTCCATAATTAAAACCATAAATCTCGAAGAGTAAAGCTAAAATGTCACAGTAGGTCATGATTACTCAAGGCAGAATTACCATTTGTTCATTTTAAAATTTAAATGGAAACTTTAAAACAAAAAATTATTCCAGTGTTTCCACTCTACTAATGGGAAACAACCTAAACCAGGGGTGGCCAACCTGTGGCTCCGGAGCCACATGCGGCTCTTCAGAAGTGAATATGCGGCTCCTTGTACAGTATAGGCACTGACTCCGGGGCTGGAGCTACAGGTACCAACTTTCCAGTGTGCCAGGGGTGTTCACTGCTCAGCCTCTGGCTCTGCCACAGGCCCTGCCCCCACTCCACCTCTTCCCACTCCCTCCTCTGAGCCTGCCCTGCCCTCGCTCCTCCTTCCCCCAGAGCCTCCTGCACGCCAGGAAACAGCTGATGGGCAGGAAGGGGGAGGTGCTGATCAGCAGGGCTGCCGGTGAGAGGGAGGTGCTGGGAGCACGGGGAGGTGGGTGGGGGAAAACTGATGGGGGCTGTTGACGTATTACTGTGGCTCTTTGGCAAGGTACATTGATAAATTCTGGCTCCTTCTCAGGGTCAGGTGGGCCACCTCTGCTCTAAAATGAATTTGACCACAAGCTAAGAAACAAAAATTAAACTGAATGTTTTACATTTTCCTAACTGAAAGACACACAGCAAACAAATATCATAAGTAAAACTAATGTGCCTTGCATTTAATTTGAATAATATAAATAGTTAAATTGATTTTGGTTTTAGTATTTTTTTTAATCTCCTACCTCTCCCCCCCCCATCTTTAACAGGTTTACAAGTATTTCTTTGATCTTTAGAACTGAAATTCAGTGTACACACAAGCACACTGTGATTGTGTCTATGTTTGTCTGTTGGCATTACTTTCAGTTGAACAACAAACATATACCATTCAATTTCACTGTTCATACAACTAGGTCTAGTCAATTTCATATTAGGATCTCATGCAGTAGCCTAAACAAACAGTGTAAAGCCACTCCTTCTCCCCTGTTTTTAAAAAAGTGTTTTAATTGGGAAAAAGGCATATAAAACCATGCCCATTGACTTTCAATTATTTATTCAAAAACTACATTTAGGGCCAAATTCAAATGGACCGGACTTCATTTGAGGCAAACACAGGGTGAAACGGTGTAACAAGATAAAACTACGACATTGTGAATGTAAAGTAAAATCAAAATTATCCAACATTCTATTGTAACTAATCCGGAGATATGTCCGTTATCGATTTACACGTAATTAACTCCTTTTAGAGAGGCCTGCTTTGCCAGTATATTAACAGGCAAGTCTAAGGTGGTATTGCCATAGCTAGAATGGGTGCTGTGGATCAGCAATGTGCATGTTCCTACAGAGCGGGGAGAGGAAGCTATCCA
This sequence comes from Macrochelys suwanniensis, assembly GCA_033296515.1. Classification (NCBI taxonomy): domain Eukaryota; kingdom Metazoa; phylum Chordata; order Testudines; family Chelydridae; genus Macrochelys; species Macrochelys suwanniensis. Next base: position 86,044,708 of record CM065779.1, read on the forward strand.
GGCGATGGATAGCGGGCTGGGGAGCAATCCACGCCATGGCGTTAGCAAGGGGGGAAGGAGTGGGGGGGGCTCAGTCACGCAAGTGTTTCCGGGCTGCGGACCCAGGCGGCGATGGGGCACGAATGGCAGCGGGCACTGACCCCGGCGCTGTGGGGGAGGGAAGGTGGGGGGCAGAGGGAGCCCCCAGAGCCCAGGGTAGGGAACAGCCCATCCTGCAACGCAGGGAGAGAGCGCGGCGGAATCACGTGAACGAGCCCCCTCCCCTCCCGCCATTCCCCGGCTGGGCCGTGCCTGGGCATGAGGCTCATGGGGCGGGGGGCGAGCCTGCAGGGCAGCCCCAGCCTGCTCCCCACCCGGGCCGGGGCTCGCCGGAGAGGAGCGAACGGTTCTACCTCCTTCTTCTTCTGTGCGCCCCCGAGCTGCACGCAGAGCAGCAGCACCAGGAGGAGGCAACTGCCGGCCGGCCGGTGCAGCAGCCACCGCGATGCCCTGGTACCCAGCGCCATGTTCCCTCCCCCCCCTCACAGCCCAGCCTCCTTCGGCGAGCACCTGCCGCACCGTTATCCCGCTCGTCCTCGCTGATTGGACGCGGACCCTGGCCAATCATAAGCTGCCTGCAGCACAAAGGTGAGTGGGAAATGTAGTTCTTTCTCCCCCTTGCCCTCCCCTTGTTTGGGGCACGTCTCAGGCGCTCATGCGGGGGTCACACATACTCTTCGAGGCCACTCCCGAAGGTTACACTGAATTAGGGCCTGATCCTGCCAAATGCTGGGTACCCTCAAGGCCCATTCATTGTGCAAACACAGCTCCAGCCAGAGGCAGCAGAGGATGAAGCTTAATGTAGAGGTACTGGAACAATTTGTATAGTGGGGGTGCTGAGAACTGTAAAATTTGTATATAATGGAAATCACTTCAAGCCAGGGGGTGTGGCAGCAGCCCTAGTTCCAGCACCTATGGCTTAATATATGATTAATGTCACACCTGTCAAAGGTCAGGCATCTCACTTGACACTCAGGCAACCTCCTAACCAAGCAAAGAGGGTAAAAAACAACCTGATTACTACTTTAATATGGTCGTCCAACAGCTGGAGGTCTAAAGTCATCCATGAGTTGCAAACTCTAGTGACTACATGGCTGATGCACTTCCACAGTGAAAAGAACTAATATTATTTCTGCCATCACCTCCAATTTATTCTCCCAGCTCATCCTCATTACTTCAGTATTGTCTGGTTTGACCTACAAGCAGCTCTCTCTCATCCATGAATGGCCCATTGATATTGTCTGAGGCAATGGATGACTTTGTTGTACAAGTCAGACAAGACAAATATACAATTTGGTGTGATCAGCATATTGAAAATGCCATACTATCCAAGCTCCCCTTTTTAACCTTCCTGATGGCCTCATGTACACATTGAACAGGCGGGGTGACAAAATGCCACCCTGGGTCACTCCACACTTAAGAGTCCTTCAAGAAGAGGAGTAATTGCCCATGTCTATCCATTGAGATCTCTTGGAGAAAAGAACAAAGCCACTGACGGGGAGCCTCACCCATTCCCACCAAGCTCCAGAGGCAAGTCAGCAACACCCCATGATCAACAGTATTGAAGATAATTAGTGAAGATAATTAGATCTTATATCAGAATGGAAGAAATAATTGGCCAATGTAATAAATGCTGCTTTTGAGTCAAAGTCAGGTCTTCACCCAACTTGACAAGGATCAAGAAGATCAAAAGTATATACCGTGAAAGTGTCTCACTGCAACTTTCTCCACAATCTTACTAAAAATAAGTAAGAGGAGTTACTAGATGATAGTTGGCCATACTATGTATGTCAAGGACAGCTTCTTGAGCAGAGGCCACTCTAATGCTTCCTTTCAAAGCAAGAGGCAGTATGCCCTCTCTGAGAGGATTGACAATTTCTACAAGCAAAGGACTTAGCACTATTAACAATGGATCCAGTATTTAGTACTGTTTGTTAGTGTAATTTACGTTCTTTTTATTTTTTCAACCACATCATTTCTAGAAAAATTAAGTAAAACCAAGTTTAACACAAATCTCCCTAAGGGGCAATTCCTTACAATTCAACATTTTGTTAACTATCTTTACTTTTTCTTTTTTTAAACAACTTTTTTAGTATAATAAGGGATCAGTGATCAAACAAACTTTGTCTACGCAAGAAAATATTATCATTGCACTGTGGTATGCACAGGGGAGAATGAAAAAGCTGGACAAAATTGTAATTATAAAAATGTGTAATCAATTTCCTATCTTTATTCATATTTAATGGGGTGCTTGTTTAGCTGTGTTTTTTCCTCTTAATGTTATATTAAAGCATACTTTATCAGTAATTCAAGAGCATTCCATCTTGTCATGGGACAAACTCACCCCTTCATGTCAGGATGTCCGGGAGCACAATGCAATAAGACCTCATTCTCTGGGCAAGTAAATAATAGAAAGGTAAGGGAGGTGTCATTTGATTAATAAAAATCGACAGAATCATAATTTCAATGGTATCACCTTCAGCAGCATGGCAGGAGGGACTTGCTGCTCCACCCTGGCTTCCAGCTGCAGGTCCTCCAGTTGTGGAAATTTTGATAACACAGTGCTGTAGGAAATGAGCTGAGTTAGGGTATCATTCGAAAGCCCTTTCTCCTATGAATACATGACAAACCAAGAACAATTATGCAGATATACAGGCAAGAAAATATTTTTAAAGTTCATTTTAATTATACTTTAACACAGAGAAGCATTCCTTACATTAAAAAAAAAGACATTGACTTTTAGTAATCCTAAGTAAGTTAGCCTTGACATGTAGGGGTGAAACAAATATTCATCAAAGTCATTGCAAATGTCATCTCCATCTAGGGCACCACTGCTAGACATTTTGTCACACTGATCCTCGTCCATACTGTACTCACACATCAGTATGAGGAAGCCAGCTGGCCAAATATTTGCAGGGTGGTGAGCATCTGATCTTTATAGCTGAGCATTTGATTAGGTGAAGGACTGATTTGGGAGTTCATGGTATTTCACACATAATTGGTATGATCAGTCCATCTTATAGACTCATAGACTTTAAGGTCAGAAGGGACCATTATGATCATCTAGTCTGACCTGCACACTGCAGGCCACAGAATCTCACCCACCCACTCCTGGAATAATCCTCTCACCTATGTCTCAGCTATTGAAGTCCTCAAATCATGGTTTAAAGACTTCAAGATGCAGAGAATCCTCCAGCAAGTGACCCGTGCCCCATGCTGCAGAGGAAGGCAAAAACCTCCAGGGTCTCTGCCAATCTACCCTGGAGGAAAATTCCTTCCTGACCCCAAATATGGCGATCAGCTGAACCCTGAGCATGTGGGCAAGACTCACCAACCAGACAACCAGGAAAAAGTTCTCTGTAGTAACTTTTAGCATCCCACCATTGGGCCTATTTACCACTGATAGTCCAAGGTCAATTAATTGCCAAGATCATGTTATCCCATCAAACGATCCCCTCCATAAACGTATCTAGCTTAATCTTGAGGCCAGATAGGTCTTTTGTCCCCACTGCATCCCTTGGAAGGCTGTTCTAGAACTTTACTCCTCTGATGGTTAAGACACATCAATACCTGGTAGTTCAGGATGTGCTCAATCATCCCAGAGCCATTCTATTACTGGATAATTTGCCCTCTTGATAGTAGGCATAAATGCACCCTTTAAATTCTTCTCCATTTGTCTGCTTCTTGGAAAACATACACGGAGGTAGTTCTGTACGTGTTGTTGGTCTTAAATGGTTAACTTGGCATATGAATGTCTCCAGCGCATTTATGACCTCATCAGTCAGTGTCTCATACCTTCTAAGCACCTTCAGAGCAAGAAGAGAGTCTTCAGAGGCTGAATCAAATCTTTCCAGCCTACCTTCCAATAGTGTCACAGCCTAAACGGGTGTGGAAACCTAGCAGTATGGTGGCACAAAAACAGAATCTTGCAGAAGTCTTGGGTAGTGTCTCACAAAGAGCACTAGAACATCCATATCCAGGCTAAAAACCTGTATTTAGTAGCACATCTTTCTGTGGCTTTGATGGCATGCAAAATAATTTTAGTATCAGCTTCCTCATAGGAAGTACAAACTCCACTGAACAGTACGAGGCGGCAGCTTCATTACAACATGCGACAGCAAACTTCTTCGAGCTGTTCTTTACATTCTGGAACATTTTTCCTGTAAGGTAGTCAATTAACTGATCCCTCATGCAAGTACGAGACAGTATTTTCTTCATTGTGACATACAAGATGTTCATGGAGTCAATGATTTTGTATTGGACAGGAGCAAATACCATGAAGTCTCTTCTTTCTTAAGTCTGATTCCTTTGCATGTGTGTCAAACAAGGTGGACTTCACAATAGGTCCAATGAAGTGTTTAGCCAACTCTCAGCAGGTTTGTTGAGAGCATGTACCTCAGCCACTCAATTTATGATTGCTACACTGAAAGGCCTCTGCTGGTATAAGGTACCAATCACTTTCTCAGTGGATGCTGGCTTAGGAAGACTGTGCAAGATGTACATTAGTTTGCTTTTTTGCCTGGCAAATATGCATTGCTCCATCACATTTCAACATTGATCATGGTACCATGGAGAACTCATGCTGTCCCACAGTCTTATGTAGTTCAACATCATGCTGAAATCTGGACACAACCAGGAGACAAGCAAACAATGACTTGTCTGTGGTTATCTCTGTAATAGTCACTGCCAGCATCACTCTTTCTTCTTTGCTTACGAGCACAGCTTTAATCTCTTCTTCTTGGTTGAAGCCCATGGATAATTCTTTGGTTTTTGAAGGCTTCATACAAGTCATGACCTAAAGTAGATAAAGAAGTCAGTCAAATAGCTATCTCGTCCCTGAAGACTACTTTTGTCATGATATTAATGAGCATACACGAATGGATTGCCAGTGAGAGTAAGCTCATCTTATAGTTTGAAAATTGCCCCTTCTTGGCATTTAACTGCACTTAATGAGTCTAAATGGTGCTTGGTTACTTCTGGGAAAGTCATCTGAGCCATGTTTAATGTTTAGTTTGAAATTTGATGGAGTTCTGGGGTTGTCCGATAAAACCAGGAAAGAGTATTTGGATGCTGTATTGTGCCCACGAACTCCCCGATGACTATCATTGCTCTGTTTTTGTGTTCTAGGGCCTCATCTGAATCAAATGCACAAAAAAGAACTTTTACCAACCCAATGTCCTTTTTGGAATTCCTCCAATGTGTCAGGGTCAGACTTTTCTATGCCTCTTATTTCAGCAAGGTACCAGGCAGTCATCGCAGAATAATTGGTTAAATCTAAAGCAATTTTTTTAAATAAGAGTTTCACAAAGTCTTCCAGTGCTGTGAGGTGCAAATTCACGACATTTAAGGTGTGAGTGAGCTTTTTGTTTAACCTGGTCCTCCACAGTTGTATTCTCCAAAGATTCAGCTACTAGTCAGTACCCTTTTCTCCCCACTGGTGTCTAAAAATGATCAAAAATCACAGTAAAATACAAGGATTTTTTATAATTAATTACAATCCCAAAGTAATTAATATTACGTAACTATGTGCATATTTTTTGCAGATGGATTCCAGCAATTTCGGGCTGGATGATGCTTCTCTTTTGCCAATGACAGACAAGTTAAGTTGAAGCACACCTCCCATTTATTGTGATGTGTAACATTAAAAAAATTAATCAGGTATCATGTTCTGAGCATTAACCAATAACCATACTGTCAGGGGAGGGCCACAGTTTAACTTTATGAGGGCTGCATATTTGAGATGCCCATTGTAGGGAATTGCGGAAGATTATGTTACGGCCTAGCTAGGGTAAGCCCGCTTTCTCGCCGGCCGGTCACTGTAGGACATGGAATGCCAGGTATAATCTGCTCTGAACTGGCTAGAACTGCTTTGTATGGCATTTAGCCAAGGGGCGGACATGGCCTGTGGAAAGCCCCTAATTACTTATGTATGAGCTGTTTTTGTGTTTTGTATATATAGTTGCATGGGCCCGGCCCCGCCTTTGGACTTCATACCAGGCCGAGCTTCGGTGCGCTGGGTTCCCCGCCTCCGTGACAGCAACGCCAGGAGTCCCCGTTGTGGGTGTGTCATTTTACCTTCAATAAAGCCAATAACTCACAGTGTGTGTGGGCCTCGTTCTTTCAGAGCACTCTGGGTAGGCCCGTAGCCTCCCTCGAACCCAACACCCATATTAAAGTATAATTCAAAACATTGATTTTTAAATATTTTCTCAAATATATATTTACGTCTTGTTCTTGGCTCGTCATGTTTGGTTCTATTGTGTTCGTGGGAGAAAGGGCTATTGAATGATATCCAACTCCACCCATTTCCAATGACATGGTATCAAATTTTGCACCAACCAGAGGACATGGAAAGGGGAGCCGGGGGAAGTCAGGGAGCAAGTCCCCCCTACCGTGATGCAGAGGGTGACACCACTGAAGTTATGATTCTACAGATTTTTACGAATCAAATGACCCCTCCCTTACCTTTCTATCATTAACTTGCCTATGGAATTCCACATGCTCCCAGACTAAGGGGTTCTTCTGCTCTAGTGCGCCCTGTTGTCTGTCATCTAGTGCTGTAGTGGTCTGTAGATTCTGTGGCTTGGCCCTCTGGCCAGCTCACTTTTTCAGTGCAGGCCCCTTCCAGGATAACAGAGAAGTCCAAACAGAAAAAAATTAAAGTCTAGTGGTCTTTGTCCAGACCTTCTAACCCCATCTAAGACCTGTCTCCTCTTTTAGTCCTCAGGACCTATATTAGGCGCCTAAGGATTGTCCCTTACAATCCTGTGCCACTTCCCTGGGCTGCTCCCTGTTTGTCAGCCTCTTTCACAGGGATACAGACTCCACTTCTTCCACCCTGGACTTTGTCTTCTTGTACGGATTCTTCCACACCAGCTATTGAGGAGCTTCCTCAAGCCACTCTCAGCACCTCTGACAGCAGCCCTCCTCTGCCTGAGCTGCAGACTTTTATTCCAGCTTTTGCTAACTGAGCTCTTAGTCACAGCTAAAGGGGTAATTAGTCCAACTATTAACTCTTTTCTGTCTGTCACACATGTATAATGTGAATTCCCACACAGAAATTTTTCTTAAGGTAAAATTGAAGTTGCAATCACGCATCAGTATTTCTGGCATATATTACCATAAAAGAATATTGGAATTAAAGAAAAAATTGAAATTCCAAAATTCAGAGTTAATGTTGTAATTCCACAATGAGCCTCAGAGTCACAGTTTAACTCTGCCCAAGATTATACAATTGTCAGATTAGTTTAGAAGTATTTTACAGGTCTGTGTGTGCAGTTGAACATTTTTCTATGAGAGAAGTTAGTTAAAAGAATGATGATGAAGCTGTTGACTTGATTTATGGACTGACTGTCTAACTCTTTTTCCTGAACATGTGGCCTGGAAGGCTGAATTTTTTTTTTTCTGTTGGTAAATAACAGCATAATAAAAGTGACAGCATATGACTCTAGACATCTGTCATTTTTAAAATGTAGTATTCAGAGGAATGGAACTATAATCCATTTCTATCCTGATGTATGAGTTAGCCACACATTTATATAGCCAAACATTGTGTTTCCAAACTGACTTTAATAATGTAGGAAATCTTAAGAACATACACAATTTGTAAGAATGCACAATTGCTTTCACATTTTAAATTACAATTCTAAAAAAAGGAGTAAAGCATAAGTCTCCTTTGAATTTGAAAGTGATCTTTCCTGTGTTCATGTTAACACAATGTATAAACCTAGGATTTTGGATGCATGCATGAAAATTGAGTCTGCAATGGGATGCATTTTGAAGTATGTTTATTATAGCTATTCTTCAGGAAACCCTGTAGTATTATCACTTTACTTGTACTTCCTGCTAACTGGTTAGTGTAGTGGAATTTTGGCTTTTCTTGACTGCAGAGGCAGAGTTAAACTTGCGGTTATGGGAGAGGTGGGGGAGAAAGGGCTGTTTTAAGGTGTTGAGTGTCAAGTAGTTTTACTCCCCTGCAAAACACCCATTAAAATGTATAGCCTAGAAAAATGAGAAATAGTAGGCCAAATCTTGATAACTGTCACTCATAGGGCAAATCCATGGATGTCACCCTCACCTATTTTAGTCACCTGAAATTCTGACCAGGCCTGGTCACAATGATTAAAGAAAAGCAAATACTCTAATTATTAATTATGAATATTTTACTAAGAAATAAAAAGAAAAGTAACAAAAACAAGCAAGCAGTAAAAGATTGCTATTTCAGTCACCATCTCTTCCATCTATCTCATGGTAGAACACTTTCAGCAGAGATTACATCTTTGAGAGTGGGTCCTCTCTGGTGGAGACACTTTGTTAGGTAAGAGAAGAAAAAAGGATATTTTCCCCCATCAGTAGTGAGTCCTGCCTGAGTTGATCATAGATAACTAAAATAGTTTATAGATGGGCACAGGAATTTCACTTAAGAGTCAGTGAATTTTGTTTGGCTCATCATGGATAAACAGTTTATAAATGGCAGAGGTAAGTGATTTTAACTCTTGAAACTGAAGAAGGTATTTAACTCAGTTACTTAAAAACAAGCCATTCAAGCGTTACTCAGTTGAAATTGTTTGTTTGTTTGTTTTTATAAACTCACCAGCTCACTGAGTGGTCCTGAGTCAGGCAGATTCATGATTATAGCAAATCTGACATTCGAATTAAATTCCACTATTTCTCCGTTTATAACAGTTTGCTTATGTCCCCTCTCCAAGAGTACGCCATATGAACAATCTGTTGATTAAGAGAAGTTGTTAATTACAATAGCATTTCAATACTCTATGAAAATTACCAGACCAATTTAAACCTAATCTCTTGGCAATGATTTTGCAAACATCATCTCACCAATGATGATCAAGTCTCAGTGATGTTGTCAAACTGCAGAAGCAGTGCTGGACTGAAAGGTTACTACTTTTGAATGCTGTGTTGTGGCTTCTTTGTCTTCTTACTGTATTTTACTTGTTTGAAAGATGAGATTAACAGATTGAGTTGAGATGAAAGTAATAAGAGCTGGTATCTCAGTTAAGAGAGATTTATACCCATCTCATCCTCTATTCTCAGTGAAGATGAAAGACTCCCTTTTCAGGGTCTTTGCTGGATCCAAATATTAGCCAATGTCACATTTTCATTGGCTCAGCACCTTTATGGATTGGTCTTTGTTGCATTTTCAGCTCAAGAATATCCTAGCTGATAATACATACACAGCTGGATTGTAAACTTTCAACTGTGGCAGGAAAATCTCAAAACATCTTTAGACTTCTAACTCTTCCTTTTTTGATAAACCTGATAAAACTAAAAGGCTATAAAGGAGATATGATTCTGTTTTAAATGAGTCCAAATATGCCATTTGTAATACAAAAGTCTTTCAGTTTTAAAAACAGACTTTTTACTTAAGTGATTCTTAAAGAGACTTTAAAATTAAGTTGTCAAAGAAGGCATTTCTTTCCTTCTTATCATTCCTTGTAGAGGTACTTCTTTTCTTTCTGAGTTTAGTAAGGAAGTTGATTAAGCACTGACAGATTATATTTCATAGAATATCAGGGTTGGAAGGGACCTTAGGAGGTCATCTAGTCCAACCCCTTGCTCAAAGCAGGACCAATCCCCAATTTTTGCCCCAGATCCCTAAATGGCCCCCCTCAAGGATTGAACTCACAACTCTGGGTTTAGCAAGCCAATGCTCAAACCACTGAGCTATCCCTCCCCCCCAGCTAGTAGCATCTTATAGCAAAATCATTTGATTCCACACTGAAACATCTTAACTTCATGATACAGTGAATAGTATTACATTAGATGTTTGAATTTAGATACAAAATATTTGAAAATGTACATCACAAAAGAAGCCTATACCCTCTGTGATAGTCTGCTCATCCCAGACCGGAAAGGAGGGGGTTAAAAGCAGCCTAGGGAAGCAGTGCAGGGAGCTTGGAGAGTGGCTGCATGGAGCAGCCAATCAGGGCTCAGTGACTTACCTAAAAGAAGCTGCAGGGACAGTGAGAGTCAGATGCTGCAGGGAGCCCAAGGAGCAAGAACTGTTCTTAGTGGGCTGCAGGAAGGCAGCGCCTTGGACAGCACAGGTGCTGGCAGGGACTGGAGGAGCAAAAGGGAGCTCCAGGCTGGCAGCTGGGACTTGCGGGCTGGAGGCCCTGAGAAGAGGGTGCTGGGGTTACGGGAAGTAGCCCAGGGAATTGAAGCAGCAGTGGTGGAGAAGCTGAGAGGCAGCAGGAGGCTGCTATCTACAGGGTCCCTGGGCTGGGACCTGGCATAGTGGGTGGGCCTGGGTTTCCCCCACTTGCTATTGGGGAAGTGGCTGGACTGTAGACCTGGAAGATACTTCCCCTCTGGAATGGGAAAACATGGATGTTGGCATGACCAGAGGGCTAAGTCAAAAAGAGGATGCTGTGATTCCTGGACTGAGGCCAGTCTGCAAGTGCAGAAGGCAGCAGAAGAGGCACAACCAGGAGAGGGTGTGGTGGTTGAGAGAGCTAATCCCCAAGATGGCCAACAGGAGGTGCTTCTCAGTGAGTGAAGTCCATTATGCCCTCTTAATCATTTAAGGAATAAATGAAAGTTTTCACCTTCAGTGGAAACATAGGATTAGAAGTAATCAAAATATTTCCCAACTACATGTTTCCTTAAAGCTAAAGCAATCAAGTCTTTAGAGCGCTTATCAAAAAACTATTTTTCTACAAATATTTCTAGATTTCTTTGTGTAAAACAGGTTTTAAAGAGGGGATGGGGTTCTGGCCCCTGACTCCGCTTTTGTGGCATTGGTAGGCTCCTGGCTAGTCAACATTTCTCTTTGTGTCCTAGAAAAGACTATCTTGACATCCCTTAATAAAGTGGAGGTATCTTATTCTTTGAGAAGACACTCCTATTGGTTGTTAGCCTTTTTAACCAAACAGTTCCAAATACTATAATCTACAGTACCTTCACCTAAAACTTACAATTAAAGTTTTATCCCAAATACTATAAGGTCATGTCTACTCTCCCCTGAAGTTTGAACGACAGGGGTGGAATAGTAGTGTATACCAAAGTGCTGTGCTGTGACTCCTGTGTGCAGGCTGTGGGTATGAACAAAACAGTTCCTACTGGGCACTAACATAGCCCTCCCTCTTCAAACAGGAGTGAGAAGTAGGAACTTTTTAGTTTGTTCCCATGGCATCCACATGGGGGAGTTATAGTGCTGCACTTTGGTAAGCATTGCCATTCCACCTCATAGTCAGAACTACTGGGCAATGGAGACATGGTCTAAGCAAGGCAATAACCACAATCATATTTGGATATAATTTTCAAACATGATATAAGCAGAACAATATTAAAGCCAAATATAAGTTATAAAGCTACATTCCAAAGTCTGCACAATCAGGCCTGGAAGTGTTAAGCATGGTTTTATGGCCTAGGAGGAGATTTTCTCCTTGAAGCTTTCTATGCCTATTACTTACTGGGAGAAAATAGATTTCCCAGGAGTTTTAGCCAGCCTGAACATTTCATTTGATAAAACAAGCAACCAAAACATAAGCAGGTGAATTATAATATTCTCCAAGCCTCATGCACGTGAAAGTAATTGTGAACATCTCATAAAATTCAGTAAGGGTAAAGGAAAGCATGTAATAACTTAAAATTACCATAGTAGATTACTGTACTTTTATTAATATTCATTTTTCTATCAATATTAAAGCTTATACCCCACAGACAGTAATTCTAGCTCATTGTAGAAGTGTAGCTTAACACAGAATTTCCTGGATTTTAACTTTGTATAATTTTAATGTTAACATCTTCAAAATACTGAGATGTCTGAAACTTTAACTTTATTGTAGCAAAGGTTTTTTGTTGGCATTTACTCACTTTTAAAAGCAATTCTAAGGTCCACTGGAGATAGGCCCTGGTCCTGCTCTAGAAGCCCCTCAAGAGGATCTCCAAGCCATATTAAAGAGATTATATGGACAGAACACCAGCTTCATTTGCAAGCTTTAAAAGTCTCCTGCTAACAACACTTCAAGTTCAATGTCCTGTAGGGGGCAATCCTGATGCCGCAAGCTACTTGCGGTCCACACGAGGGGAGTATCACTCATGTAAATGTGTGCCTCATAAGCTGGGCATCTGTCATTAAAAGTATAGGAGATGTGTAAGAATGCAACATTTCTCCTGTCTATGTTCTAATGTCTGCAGACAGGGCTGTCCTCCACAGCTCTGCAGAAATAGAAGATACGTAGCTGTCAGGAGGCTTGCAACTTAATAAAGCTAGAGAAAAATCTCCTTCCCCTTTCTCCTGCTGTCCAATATACATAGAAGCTACAGAATGATGAACACCTTCCCTTTTGCTACCTCCTTCTGCTCCCTTGTCTCTGAGTATCCTAGGAAGTAAAGGCTATAAGGTTATAGCCACCACTACCATGATATATCCTGACAGCCTTAGAAAACTCTTCAGCCATTGAAATCCTCCAATCTGCATCCCTATGAGCTTTATGAGGCTTGTCAGGGGCCCACCTCCCCTTGCAACTTTTAGGAGGCCATGTGTGCCTTAGGAAGCTCCTTGGCCCATATTGTCAGCTATATTATGCTCTTGGGGGAGCCCTACTGCTTCAGCTTTAGGAGGGGCAGGTCAGTGCTCCACCATCACCATGCCACCTCAGTAGGTCCTCTGAGCAAATCTTCAATCATCCATAATACGGAAGACCCTGACACAATTAACTTCATATCTGGTAGAAAAATTCTACCTTTGCTCCAAATATAATCCTCCAATGCCGTGACCAATACAGCATTTTTGTGAATTTTAGAGGACAGCCAAAATTGGGCTCAGATATTAGGACTATTATAAGATTATAAGTGAATGAATAGTTAGGGTTTATAATAGAAAATCAGTTGCAACCTTAGCTATTGAGCAGCTACTGCCACTCCATAGGACCAGTTTGATCATATGAGGTGAAATCCTGGCTGCACTGAAGTGAATGGGAGTTTTCTCATTGATTTTAGTGAGGCCATGATTTCACCCATGATTTATTTTATCTCTTGTTTCCAAAACAAGTTTGTTACATTAAAATAGTAATGTACATATTCACGTGAGTAAAATGGGTTTTAAAACAGCCAAATGAAAGTTTATACATCTAGGAATAAAGAATGTAGGTCACACAGGATTGGAGCCTATATTGTATAGAGCAGTGATTCTGAAAGGGATTTAGAGGTCATGCTAGTAAACAGTTGAACATGAGCTCCCAGAGTAATGTGGTGGCTAAGAGAACTAACACGGGTGTAGAAGTAGGAAGGCGTTATTGCTGCAGTATATGGAATTAGTGGGATTATTATTGTAATACTGTGTGCAGTTGTGGTGTCCGCACTTCAAAAAAAGTGTTGAAAAATTGGAAAGGTTTCAGAGAAGAGCTACAAGAATAATTTGAAGTCTCGAAAACCTGCTTTAGAGTGAGAGATTAAAGAATCTCAATCTGTTTACCCAAGAGAAGGTTACAAAGTGACTTGTTGACAGTCTACAAGTACCCATATGGGGAAGATTTCTGATAGAAAGCTCTTTAATCTACAAGACAAAGGCATAACAAAGCCAATTGGTGGAAGGTGAAGCTAAACAGAAATAAAGGGCAATTTTTTAACAAAGAGGGTAATCATCTAGGGATGTGGTGAATTCTCCATCACTTGACGTCTTTAAATAAAACTGGATGTCTTAGAAGATATGATATAGCTCAGCCATAAATTACCAGCTTCATGCAGGAATGACTAGATGAAATTCCATTGCCTGTGCTAGGCAGGTGGTCAAACTTGATGCTCATAATGGTCCTGTAGCGAGGCGGTCTGGTCCCCAGCCGCCCCAGAGAAAGACCAGGAACCTTCCCGGACGCCTAAGTGGGCGGAGCCAGAGAATCCTGTCCCCGCCCCTCAAGGGTCAGGGGGCGGCACAGGAAGTAGAAAAGCTGGCCCTCAGACCGCAGTTGGGCGGCAGCCACTGGAGAGGCCGGACGCCCGAGGTCCAGCTCCCCGCCGGGAGGCCCCGGCGCCCAGCCGCTACCCCGACGAGCTGCCAGGCCTGCCGCCGGCCCGCTACCCCGAGGAGCTGCCAGGCCTGCCGCCGGCCCGCTACCCCGAGGAGCTGCCAGGCCTGCCGCCGGCCCGCTACCCCGAGGAGCTGCCAGGCCTGCCGCCGGCCCGCTACCCCGAGGAGCTGCCAGGACTGCCGTTGGCCCGCTACCCCGAGGAGCCGACGAGCCTGCCGCCCGCAGACGACGCCGAAGTGCCAATGGTCTGCGACCTCCTGGAGGACGCCCCCCTGGTCCAGGTACCCGGAGAGGGGGAAGGTGGAAGTAGCCCGGGGGCAGCCGACTCTAGTCTGGCTGCAGCACTGCCAGAGCCCAGGTCAGTGTGTTGCGGCCAGGATCCCCACTGACTCAGCAGCGGGCTTTTCTGCCGCTGCTAGGGCCCCGGGCTGGGACGCAGTGGAGTGGGTGGGCCTGCGTCCCCCCCTGCCACCCAACCTGTGGGTGGCAGTCTCCCCCTCTCCCAGGTTCGCCAGAGCCAGGACCTGGGCTTGCTATTAACTGAGCTGGAAACTGCTCCTTGCCCCGCCCTGACCAAGGGCCCGGGGCCTATTGACTCCCTAACTGCTCAGCCCCTGCTTAAGGGCCTGAGCTGGAAACTGCTCCTTGCCCCGCCCTGACCAAGGGCCCGGGGCCTATTGACTCCCTAACTGCTCAGCCCCTGCTTAAGGGCCTGAGCTGAACTGCTCCTTGCCCCGCCCTGACCAAGGGCCCGGGGCCTATTGACTCCCTAACTGCTCAGCCCCTGCTTAAGGGCCTGAGCTGGAAACTGCTCCTTGCCCCGCCCTGACCAAGGGCCCGGGGCCTATTGACTCCCTAACTGCTCAGCCCCTGCTTAAGGGCCTGAGCTGAAAACTGCGCTTATTCCCCAAACTACAATAGAGTAGCGGGCGGTCTGGTCCCCAGCCGCCCCAGAAAGGGGCGAGAAACCCCTACACGTGGTGGAGAATGCGGGCACGAGTCCCCCGATCCTTGTGAGAAGGGATCTGCGGAGGACCCGCCCGAGCGACCATGGAAATGGAGAAGCTCGTCAAGTTTTTGGCCGAGAGCCAACGGCAGCAGCAGGCCGCCCAGCTCCAGCAGCAGCAGCAGCAGGCGGCCGCTCAGCTCCAGCAGCAGCAGCAGTTGCTCCAGCAGCTCGGCACCCAACAGCAACAGCTGATGCTGGAGCTGGGGCGTCAACTCCAGGAGCAGCAACAACAAGGTCTGCAGCAGTTGGCGGCCTCGCTGCCCCGTCCGGCGGAATCCCAGCCGGTGGGTGCTGCTGGGTCACCCCACCTCGCACCCCCCCTCCGCCTGACCAAGATGGGCCCTAGCGACGACCCCGAAGCATTTTTAGTAACCTTCGAGAGGGTGGCCCTGGTCGCGGGCTGGGCCCCCGCCCAATGGGCGACCATTTTGGCCCCATATTTGACCGGGACGGCCCAAACCATATACCGGGGCCTAGCCACGGACGCAGCCCGGGACTACCCCCGGGTGAAGGCAGCGATTTTGGATGCTTTAGACATCAGCCCCGAGACCTTCCGTCAACGGTTCCAGAGCTTGGCCTACGCTACGGGAGCCCGTCCCCGGGTAGTAGCCCAAGAACTGAGGGAGGCCTGCAAGCGCTGGCTCCAGCCTGAAGGACGGACGCTGGACGAGATTATCGACCAGATAATCCTGGAGCAGTTCGTCTATATACTTCCGCCCCGCGGGAGGGCCTGGGTTCTTCGGCACCGGCCCGCATCGTTGGCTACGGCCATCACCCTGATGGAGGACTTCCTTGCCGCAGAGGCCCCAGTGGGACCAACCGCTCGGGCCGTCCTGCCCGGATCAGAGCGCACTCCCCCTGAGAGGAAGGGGGCCGCTCGGATGGAGCCCCGGAATTCACCCCGTGGCCCAGAGCCCCGACCCCGACCTGCCGAGGGCCCGGCTCGACAGGCCCCTGCACCTCGACTTGACGCCCGAGGGCCTGGCCGAAGCCCTCCTAGGAGCCGGGCCGGAACCTCGTCCCGGCCGGGGCGCACGGACCTTGGCCCCTGTTTCTCCTGTGGGAAACATGGCCACTTACAGCGGGATTGTACAGAGATGGACTGTAGCTTTGGCCAGGTTTGCACGGGAGAAGCTCGCGCCCGGCGCCCCCAGGGGGCTAAGATTACGGTCCCGGTGATGGTCGGGGAGCACCCCACCGTGGCTCTGATTGACTCAGGCTGTGGCCAGACCTTGGTTCGCCAGAGCCTCGGCCTTCAGCCAGACCCCCGCCTGGGGGCGATCCGGCTCCAGTGTATTCACGGCGACGTACGTCCCTACCCCAGTGCTCAAGTCTGGCTGACCGTGGATGGAGTCGCCCGATCGATGGTGGTCGGTTTGGCCCCCCGGCTCGCCTACCCAGTAATCCTGGGGCGGGACTGGCCTGCCTTCACGGAGGTCCTCCAGTCAAAGGCCGGCGAGGTCCCCATCGCCACTCCAGTGCTGGAAGGGGACCTTCCGGGGACCCAGTCGGAGAGGGAGGGTGTACCCGACCCCGGACAACGAGACGAGGAACGCCCAGACGCCCCCCTGGAGACAGCTGCGGCGCCCCTGCTCCACACGGACTTTTGTCGAGACCAGAGGGAAGACCCCACCCTCCGTCACGCGTACGAGCAGCTAGCCGCGGTAGATGGAGCAGTCATCGACCCTCAACGGGCAAAGCAGTGGCCCCACTTTGAGTTGAGGCAAGACCGACTCTATCGGGTGGAACGGGACCCGCGCACCGGAGAACCCCGGAGCCAACTGCTCGTGCCTCGATGCCACCGGCGGGCAGTCATGAAACTCGCCCATGATATCCCGGCGGCCGGGCACTTGGGCCTTGAGAAGACGTTGGCACGAATCGTGACACGCTTCTTCTGGCCTGGGGTGCACCAGGAAGTACGAGACTATTGCCGCTCCTGTCCAGAGTGCCAGCTAGCTGCCCCCCCGCGGACCCCAAGGGCCCTGTTGGTTCCCATGCCCATCATCGAGACACCCTTCGAACGGGTGGCCATGGACCTAGTCGGGCCCCTACACAAGAGCGCCGCGGGGTTCCAGTACGTGCTGGTCCTCGTTGACTATGCTACCCGCTTCCCGGAGGCAGTGCCACTGTGGAGCATCACCGCCCGGACCATCGCCGGGGAGCTGGTGAAGATATTTGCCCAGGTAGGCTTGCCCCGGGAAATCCTCACGGACCAGGGCACCAACTTCACCTCACGGCTGCTGCAGCAGGTGTGTGGACTCCTGGGGGTTAAGCAGCTGCGCACCTCGGTGTACCATCCACAAACCGATGGGCTGGTGGAACGGTTCAACCGTACACTGAAGGAGATGCTACGCAAGTTCCCCCCAGAGGACCTGCGCCAATGGGACCAACTCCTCCCGCCGTTGCTTTTGGCGGTCCGAGAGGTGCCCCAGTCCTCGACCAAGTTTTCTCCCTTCGAGCTACTCTATGGCCGCCGCCCACGGGGTCTCCTGGATCTGATGCGGGAGACCTGGGAGCAAACACCATCACCAACCCAGGGTCTCCTGAAGTACGTCCTTCAGCTCCAGGAACGGCTCACTCAGGCCGGGGCGCTGGCCCAGGAAAACTTGAAGGCTGCTCAGAAGGCCCAAGCGCGGACTTATAACCAGGGCACGCAGAGCCGCGACTTTAAACCTGGGGATCGGGTCCTGCTCCTCCTGCCCTCCAGCGAGTCAAAGCTCCTGGCCCGCTGGCAGGGCCCCTATGACGTGGTGCGGAAGGTAGGGCCCGTCACTTATGAGGTCAGCCAACCGGATCGACGGAAAAAAATTCAAAGATACCACGTCAACCTCCTGAAGCCCTGGCGGGAGCGTGAGGGCTTATTAATTAACCCCTACCCCCCCGAGCCTGAGTTGGGCCCCCACGTCGCCCTGACCCAGGACACGGAAGGGCCCCAGTTGGCGGGGACCCTCACCGACGAACAGCGGAAGCAAGTCCAGTGCCTCTTGCAGGCGTTCCCGCGGACCTTCACCAGTCACCCGGGCTACACCACCCTAGTCTGTCATACTATTCAGACGGAACCCGGGGTGGTGATCCGCGAAGCGACCAGGCCCCTGCCCCACCGAATGCGCCAGAGTGTCGAGGAGGAGGTGCAGGCCATGCTGGACTTGGGGGTGATTGAGCCCTCCCGGAGTGCATGGCGTAGCCCCATCGTGCTAGTACCCAAGCCCGATGGGACACGGCGCTTCTGTATCGACTTCAGGCGCGTCAACGCCATTTCCAAATTCGATGCCTACCCGATGCCGCGCATCGATGAGCTGCTCGGCCGGCTGGGGGGGGCCTGCTTCCTCACCACCCTTGATCTCAGCAAGGGCTACTGGCAAATACCCCTGGACCCTGAGTCACGGGAGAAGACTGCGTTTGCCACCCCCACGGGTCTATACCAATTCGTCCGGATGCCCTTCGGCCTCCATGGGGCCCCTGCCACGTTCCAGCGGCTGATGGATCAGCTCCTCCAGCCCCATCAGGACTACGCGGCTGCCTACCTAGACGATGTGGTTATCTACAGCCGCCACTGGGAAGACCATCTGCTAAGGGTAGCGGCCGTCTTGAGATCCCTGCGGGCCGCCGGGTTGACGGCCCACCCAAGAAAATGCCGCATTGGGTGGCAGGAAACGACATATCTGGGCTACACCATAGGGAATGGACGCGTGAAGCCCCTTGTGGGTAAGGTACAGGCCCTGACAACCTGCCCGCCCCCTACCACAAAGCGCCAGGTGCGACAGTTCTTGGGACTCGCCGGCTATTACCGACGGTTCATCCCCCGCTTTGCATCTGTCGCCGCCCCGCTAACCAACCTCCTAACTAAGGACAGCCCGCGACGCGTGGTTTGGACCCGGAACTGCGAAGACGCCTTTCAGGAACTTAAGGCAAGTCTCTGTCGTGGCCCGGTCCTCTACAGCCCTAATTTCGATGAGGGCTTCATCCTCCAGACGGATGCCTCGGAGGTGGGTTTGGGGGCGGTCCTGTCCCAAGACGTGGATGGGCAGGACCATCCCGTCTTGTACATCAGCCGGAAGCTGTTCCCGCGGGAGAAGAACTATGCGGTGGTGGAGAAGGAAGCCCTGGCCGTAAAGTGGGCTTGCGATGCCCTCCGCTATTACCTTCTGGGAAACCCGTTCATCTTGGTGACGGACCACGCCCCCCTGCAGTGGCTGAACCGAATGAAGGACAACAACATGCGGATACAGCGGTGGTACCTAGCGCTGCAGCCCTACGCCTTTACGGTTCGCCATAGGGCCGGCAAGGACCACGCTAACGCTGACTTCCTGTCCCGCCTGGGAGGTATGGAAGGGTCTGGCCCCGATGAACGGGAGCCAGACTTGAGGGGGGGGGTGTGTAGCGAGGCGGTCTGGTCCCCAGCCGCCCCAGAGAAAGACCAGGAACCTTCCCGGACGCCTAA
The DNA here is from genome assembly GCA_033296515.1 of Macrochelys suwanniensis. Classification (NCBI taxonomy): domain Eukaryota; kingdom Metazoa; phylum Chordata; order Testudines; family Chelydridae; genus Macrochelys; species Macrochelys suwanniensis. Next base: position 86,064,191 of record CM065779.1, read on the forward strand.
GTGGGTGGAGCCAGAGAATCCTGTCCCCGCCCCTCAAGGGTCAGGGGGCGGCACAGGAAGTAGAAAAGCTGGCCCTCAGACCGCAGTTGGGCGGCAGCCACTGGAGAGGCCGGACGCCCGAGGTCCAGCTCCCCGCCGGGAGGCCCCGGCGCCCAGCCGCTACCCCAAGGAGCTGCCAAGCCTGCCGCCGGCCCGCTACCCCGAGGAGCTGCCAGGCCTGCCGCCGGCCCGCTACCCCGAGGAGCTGCCAGGCCTGCCGCCGGCCCGCTACCCCGAGGAGCTGCCAGGCCTGCCGCCGGCCCGCTACCCCGAGGAGCTGCCAGGCCTGCCGCCGGCCCGCTACCCCGAGGAGCTGCCAGGCCTGCCGCCGGCCCGCTACCCCGAGGAGCTGCCAGGACTGCCGTTGGCCCGCTACCCCGAGGAGCCGACGAGCCTGCCGCCCGCAGACGACGCCGAAGTGCCAATGGTCTGCGACCTCCTGGAGGACGCCCCCCTGGTCCAGGTACCCGGAGAGGGGGAAGGTGGAAGTAGCCCGGGGGCAGCCGACTCTAGTCTGGCTGCAGCACTGCCAGAGCCCAGGTCAGTGTGTTGCGGCCAGGATCCCCACTGACTCAGCAGCGGGCTTTTCTGCCGCTGCTAGGGCCCCGGGCTGGGACGCAGTGGAGTGGGTGGGCCTGCGTCCCCCCCTGCCACCCAACCTGTGGGTGGCAGTCTCCCCCTCTCCCAGGTTCGCCAGAGCCAGGACCTGGGCTTGCTATTAACTGAGCTGGAAACTGCTCCTTGCCCCGCCCTGACCAAGGGCCCGGGGCCTATTGACTCCCTAACTGCTCAGCCCCTGCTTAAGGGCCTGAGCTGGAAACTGCTCCTTGCCCCGCCCTGACCAAGGGCCCGGGGCCTATTGACTCCCTAACTGCTCAGCCCCTGCTTAAGGGCCTGAGCTGAACTGCTCCTTGCCCCGCCCTGACCAAGGGCCCGGGGCCTATTGACTCCCTAACTGCTCAGCCCCTGCTTAAGGGCCTGAGCTGGAAACTGCTCCTTGCCCCGCCCTGACCAAGGGCCCGGGGCCTATTGACTCCCTAACTGCTCAGCCCCTGCTTAAGGGCCTGAGCTGAAAACTGCGCTTATTCCCCAAACTACAATAGAGTAGCGGGCGGTCTGGTCCCCAGCCGCCCCAGAAAGGGGCGAGAAACCCCTACAGGTCCCTTCTGGCCTTAAAAATCTATGAATATTAAGACTGCTAAGGCTTAATATGTTAACATTTATTTTTACTTAACTGGGTACCTATAACCTGTTTATTCTCAAAGCATTCAGCCTCCAGTCATTAAAAACACAGCAGTTTCAATAAAAGCAGTAAGTGGAGAACCTGAAAGGTTGGTTTCCTTTCAGTTCAAGGACTTTAGATTTTTTTAATTGAAATTAAAATAATTTATTAGGTTTTATTTGCAAAATCTGTCTGAAATATTATGACAAATCAAGTATTTTTGAGGCAGAATTTCATGTGCACTTTCACATATTGCTAATTAAGAAAGATGTTGATTTCCTGTTCCTTTGCGCTGTATCATTACTTGATAAAAATTAGGCTCAATCTATGAAATTTTGCTTCTTGGTGTTCACATGTACAGCGGCACCATCTAAAAATTGTCCACATAGGGCATGTCTGTACAACAAAACAGCAGTATACAAAGTGCAATACGCAACTTTTAGTGCACAGCAGCAGGATCCACATGGACAGTTAGCACACAGCACACTGGAACACTGCTGATTTACACCCCAGTGTGCCACTCACTAACTCATCATATAGACAAGCCCTTAGCTACTGTACTGCAGTTTGTACATTACTGTGGTAGCCATGCAACAGTACTTCCCACTTTAAGTATAAGAAATACTGTGGTAAAGGAAAATACTACAATGTATGTTCCATTATAAATAATGATTGAAAAGTAATATATAGCACACAGAAGCTAGTGTGCAGCTCAGTGGATAAAACCTTAGAATAGAATAAAATGAGAAAGAAAATATACCTGCTCATCAGATGCCTGATCCAAAGCCCATTGAAGTCACTGAAAAGACTCCCGTTGATTTGAATGGATCAGAACCTAGGACTATTTAAGTCCTGATTCTGCAAATAGTGATGCATGTGCTTAACTTCAAGAGGTCAATGGGGATTATTCACATACATAAAGTTAAGCATAGCAAAAGTGCAGAAATGGAGGGATATTGTATAGTCTGATTAATTTAATTGACTTTAAAACACATTATCAAGTAATCTGAATGGGAGCATTAGGCCTGGCAGTGTTTGCGGGATTGTGCCCAAGCAAGACTGTCTTGTAGTTGCTCATTTCCATCTATATGTAAAAAATAAATGCAGGGTTTGGTGGCCATCTAACAAAAAAGAAAAATCTGATTATTCACAAAAAAAGACTTCTGGGATTAAAACCAGAAGAGATATTACATTAAAAGTAACTTCATAGGCTTCAAATCAGGTTTTATCTCCAAGTAGTTTTTAAAGTAGACCAAAATTAGCAAAATAAAAGGATTAAAATACAATCAGTATTCTCACAATCAAGGGTCCTCCATCATGCTTCAACAATTTAATTAAAGGATGGCAATGAATCTTATGTCAGCAGAAGTGTGTATCTCTGTAAGCTGTGAGCCAAATCAATGAGCAAAAATACAGCATTGCAGAATAGTGTTGCAATAAACTCCTGTTGTATAAGCAAATACCATATTCAGAGTTATTTTCAAACAAATGGAAAACATTTCACTTCTTGACTGATGTTTGTGTTAGATTTGTGGTGTTGTGTTCATGGTCCAATAAGCATTTTCAAGTGTCAAATGAAAAACATTAATTTTTCACTGAATCTTGCAAGGTGCCTTAAAAGTGAGTGCAAAATTGAATTGTCTCCCCCAGATTAGGTAAATTTGGAAAGCGTAACATCAGATTTATCTTCAGACGTGTGAAATGAGACACAGGTAACATTGCAGCATACTGTAAGCCCCCAGAAGCAAGTACAATTTCAAAATGAAGCCCAGTACCCCAATAACTGAATCACCCTATATTATATTTTCCCCAACTGTAAACACTTTTTTCCACTGCTTACGGTGAAGCACAAAAGAAATCAGTCATTACTCCCCCCCCCCCACCCATCTCAAAGAGCTAGTCTTCTCACCAAATTAACAAAAACGGACTTGTTGCAATACCTGGTACTATGGGATATATTGGCAGAAATTATTATCTCTTTGTGTATGTCTGCAAAAGGTTTTTTGGTCAGATTGTCCTTGAAATGTGCTGATGTCACAGTTCCTATTATCCCAAATCACAGGCCCAATGGGAGGTTTGCTTAAGCAATTGAGGCCTGTGACTTGGAATAGTAAAGGCTATTACTCCTAGGTAAGCACATTTCAAGCCAATACAACTGAGGAAAAAATCTCTTGCAGCGATATAGATGTACATTAGTCAGTGAGAGGTTTGCCTGAGGGAGGAATGAATAAGGATGTCAGTGATAGGCCTAATAGCTTTATAAAATATATACTAAGTCCCACTATTTTACCAAGACTTACAAAAATATTTCCTCACATCATTATGCTTCTATTCATATATTACCACATTACTGTGTCATAACAAAGTTATGACAATATGGAAGACCAAAATAATAATAATTTAGGGGAAATGCTAAACACATTACCAACATTTCTAATCACCAAAAAATTCACAAAAAAGTAGCGTTAGGAGTCTGTTTTGTAGTTTTCACCCTCCTTTGGATAACCTTAACTACAAATAATAACTGGCGATAATCACCAGCCTGAATCTTGTTGTCCAAATAGCATCCTTGGGCCCAATCCCTACATTTGGCCAACTTAGACATAAATGCAGAGGGCGGTAGCGTTACCAACTTTGATTGGATGTATTCCTGGAGGTTTCATCACAGGACATTATCTTTAATTAAAGATTAATCTTTAATTCCCGGAGACTCCAGGACAATCCTGGAGGACTGGCAACCCTAAAGGGTGATGAGGGTGAAACGTGTCTGCCTTTAAGCCTTGTTTGCAGTCCTCTGATGAACGGGAGCAGTTCTTCCCCCACAGTACATTAAATCAGGCCAAAAGGCTGTTAAGGTTACTAGGGTCACTTGAGCACAGCAATGTCCTTGCTATGACCCTGTGGCAGGGCCTGCTCAGTCCTGCCTCTGCTCAAATCTACAAGCTGCTCAGAGACCTTTATGCTGGTAAAACACACAGTGCAGTTTATTTGCAATGTTGGTTCCCAACCCCTTGTACACTATAGAGCCTTACACTTACAGCCTTGGGGAGCCCTCCACTCCCGAAGCAAGCAGGGAAGAGCAAGCAGTCAGCCAGTCAGTCATACATGCCTTCTTTCCTGTGCCCTTTGTACCCTCATCCCATCAGTTAGGCACAGCTCTTCTCAATAAGGTCTGCTCTGGTGTAACTAGAGCTGCAGTAACCAGAGGGCTGGTTCTACTGCCGTTGCCCAGGGTGTCACAGCCCAACCAGGCTAGGACCGCTCTTGCTGCCTCGCTGGCTGTTGCTGCCTGAGAGCCTGCTGGACTTCTTCCCACAGGGATAGTGGGACAGCACCACCGCAACTGGGGTTCTTCTGGCTGGATAGCTGTTGCTGTCGGAGCAGTTGCTGTTGCAGGAGGAGACAGTCATGGAGGTACTGCTGTTGCTGCTGTGACAGGGACTACTGTTGTTACCTGGACTGAGTTTTTGATTCCATTGTTGTCTCTGACAGTAGGAACCCTCCCCCATCATTACCATCATCCCCTCCATGACTCCTACAGACTACCTGGTTTGCCTCCACTCACCAGCCCAGCCATTTGCTCTCAGGGTCCCTTGCAACTCCACGGGCTGCAGGCCTTGGGAAAGGCCAAAGCAGGTACTGGGGTTGCAGAGGTGCAGCCCGGGCTTAGGCAGAGGCAGCTGGTCCAAACCCCGCTTGCTAGTGATGAGTGGTTTATAGACTGCAGTCTGCCCCAGTGAACGGGGGCTAGATGCTGATTGGCAGTAGCCATTGAGGCAAGGTGGGGGTAGAGGGGGGAGGAGATTGTGGGTTACTCCTGGGGGGAAGAACCCTGAGATAAAGGGGTACTGCCAGGGGGCAGCACCCCAAGGTGAAGGGACACTGGGGTCGGGGAGGGACATGGGTGCCAGCAGCAAGTGAGACATTGGCCAGCAGAGGGCGCTCCAAGGCTGGTGAACAGCTAATTCCCTAGATGAGCAGCAGGAGGTGCAGCCCCAGTGAGTCCTTGGCCTTGCTACAGACAGGTATTTAAAAAGTAGTTTTGGGAGAGGTTGCCTCCTTTTAAGATTTACACCTCAGCCCCCTCTTCAGAGACCATATCATACAAAGTAACAATTGTGCTGTCATCAATATAGTCAGTATATTTTCTTCGGGCACGAAGTATAGACATTTCTTGCAACCTGGGCCATTCTAATGGCAAAACATTTGCTCTTCAGAAGTGTGGATTATTTTGTTTGTTTGTTTTCTATAAATCATACCTGACAGGGAAAATCACCCCATTTTTTAGTTGGGAGGCAGAATTTAGCTCCCTCCAGCACATCCATGTGAAGACAATCCTTTAGTAAGGTTATTAGTTCCAGTTATCCCAAGTGCAGTGAGGAAATCTCAGCAAAAAAATCACCTTGAAGCCCAACGCTAAGCCCAACCCTAAGAAAAGCTACAAAATCAAGAGGGGAAAAAATATAAAATAATTGAGAGAGAGGTGAAGACAGAAATACTCTGATTTGGTGCCAGATCCTATAGTCCTTTCTCTAGCAAAACTCACATTGGCCTGATGATGGTGCCTATGCACTATAACTTCAGTTAGTCAATAACATGATCTAATAGTTTTTTTTCCTTCAAAACCAAAGGAGTTGGCCTTAATTATATCTTTCTTGAGTTAGCCATTTAAACAGCTAACCTTCTTCAGATATGGTGGTTATAATAGAGATGATATCTTTACCTACTTCATTTAAATCATAGTCTTTGAGGGCAGAAGGGACCACCAGATCATCCTGTAGTGTAGCTGACTTGCTCTTTTTCTAAATTTTCTTTTTTGCACATTAAATATTTTGGATGCAGTCCTATGTTTTATATTCGCTTCGTACCTCAAAAAAGTAAGGCTGGGAGTCTGATTCCCCATAGTCCTGCACCTTCTGTAGTCACTTAAACCTGTACAAAGTGTCAATCTCTACCATTCTTAGTTGGTAATGTTATGCCACATTGGACTGGTGTAAATATGTCTTTGAAAAGATATAGTCTCACCTTTAGTTGGAATGCTACATTGATTACATTTTCTGATTCACTTAAATGGACATAAGTAACAAGCATTACACACTGCTCCACATTCTCAACCCATTTGAGAGTGAAGGCAACATTATTATTGCTCCTGCATTAAGCAGAAGAGTTTGTTTATAATGGCAAGCTTGCACTGTGAAGGTTAATGAGGACAAGGCACTGTTTGCCAGATAAATCTATCTTCCTGCCACACTTACAGGTGGCTTACCTCTCACGAACTAGTGTGCTTTAAAATTTTGCTCGGAGATTCTCTCTTATGCTTATTGTAAGTCACCCACAGAGAACAGTATTTGTAACTGTTGACTTACATTTTTACGAAGATTCCATTGGGAAAATATACTGTTGACTAGAAATAAATCAGGGATTTCCAAAAGTAGCCCAAGGGAGTGAGGAGCCTAATTCCTAATGAAGTTCAATGGGATTTGGGCACCTAACTCCTTTGTGTTCCATTGAAAATCCCAGCCTAAATCTTTCTCCAAGAAGATCTGTGAAAGTATAATTTCAGACTAATGGCAGGTGTTCCCCAATGATTAGAGTATGCATTTATCTGCAGCTCTGATGTATCCACTCTATAATGTACTATAACCATACAATTTGACTTTTGTTTTCAGTTTTTTGACAATAGAAAGCAGCAGATACTAGCTTTGGAGTTATTTAAGAGAAATTTCAAGACTCATTTTTTTTATTCCCTTGGCATATGGTGAGTGAAGGAATGAGATTCTATTTTCAATATTTGAGATTCTCTTCTGAAGTGCTGGATGCCCTCAGCTTCCACTGCTTGGCGCATTGCAGTATTGGACTTTGATTGCTCAAAGCCTTCTGCTCTGTCTTGGAGTGGAGTCCATGACTGAGCGCAATATGTATTGCAGATCTGTCTACGCAAGTATTTTTACTATGCTCATTATCATGGTGTCTCAAGATCATGCTGTAACATGAAGATAGCTTGTTAAGATGACACACTAGGCCAGTGGTTCTCAACTGTGGTCCACCGCTTCTTCAGGGAAAGCCCCTGGTGCACCGGGCCGGTTTGTTGACCTGGTGGGTCCGCAGGTTTTCCCGGTCGCGGCTCCCATTGGCCGCAGTTCTCCGCTCCAGGCCAATGGGGGCTGTGGGACGTGGTGGACAGCATATCCCTCGGCCCGCGCTGCGTCCCACAACCCCCATTGGCCTGGAGCGGTGAACTGCGGCCAGTGGGAGCCGCGACGAGCCGAACCTGTGGATGTGGCAGGTCAACAAACTGGCCCGGCACACCAGGGGCTTTCCCTGAAGAAGCGGTGGACCACATTGAGAACCACTGTACTAGGCTTTACATATGTGTATTGCTCCCTTGATTTCTGGGGGGCAGTTGGATTCCCAGGCAGCCATAAGGGAATTTTAAAGGAGAATACACCCCACATGGATTAGATTTTTTTGACAGCAGTCATCTAGAAAACACAATAGGGCCATTGGGCTGAATATTCCAATCTTGCAGAGCAGGTATGGCTCCCCTCCTCTTACACTAGGTCCACCATCTTGAGGACTGGTCAGTCCACTACAGAATGAGAATATGCAGCAGTAAGGAGATTTCACTACTGATTAAGCATGACCTAGAATGTGGCTCAAAGAATTACTGAGAAATCGCAATTTGAGGACAGGCATACATCTTTGACACAGTCCCACCTGACATTCTCATAAGCAAATGAGGGAAATGTGGTTAGATGAAGTTATTGTAAGGTAGGTGCACAACTTATTGAAAGACTGTACTCAAAGAGTAGTTGTCAGTGGTTTGCTGTCAAGCTGGGAGGATGTATCCAGTGGGATCTCACCAGGGTCAGTTCTGAGTCGAGTACTATTCATTATTTTCATTAGTGACTTGGCCAATAGAGCGGAAGTGTGCTAATAAAAGTCTGCAGATGATACCAAACTGAGAGGGGTTGCAAGCTCTCCGGAGGACAAGATTAGATTTCAAAATGACCTTGACAAATTGGAGAATAGGTCTGAATTCAACAAGATGAAATTCAGTAAAGACAAGTGCAAAGTACCTCACTTAGGAAGGAAAAAATCAAATGCACATATACAAAATGGGAAATAAGTGGCTAGGCATTAGTACTGCTGAAAAGGATCTGGGGGTTACAGTGTATCACAAACTGAATATGTCAGCAATGTGATCAATTGGGGAAAAAGGCTAATATGACTCTGGGGTGTATTAACAGAAGTGTTGTATGTATGAGGAAAGGGTAAAAAAACTGGGTATGTTTAGAAGACTGAAGGGGGGACCTGAAAATCTTCAAATATATTAAGGACTATTATCAAGAAGTAATGGGCTTATTCTGCAGCAAGGGAGATTAACGTTAGATATTACGAAAAAAATTCTAATCATAAGGGGTAAGCTCCAGAGTGGGGATTCCACAACTGCTATCACTGGAGGTTTTTAAGAACAAGTTGGACAAACACCTGTTAGGGATGGTGTAGGTTTACATAGGTCTGCCGCAGCTCAGTGGGCTGGTCTTTACTTCTGGAGGTCCCTTCCAGCCCTATCAATCTATGATCATTGAGAGAAAATAACAAAGACTTATGGAAATAAACAAACTTATTTTAAAATATGCAAATATGAATAAAATTACACTGATATAACAGCGCAAGTGTGTATGTTTTTCTTCTATCTCGTCTTGCCATTTTAAATTTTGGTTTTGAAGTGAGAGGAAAATTTGCATGATATTATAAACTTGCAAATATGTCAGAAATAAGAAGACAGGAGACCATTTTGTGCCTGGATATCCAACTGTGCAAGAAATTTAATTGGGTTCTTCTTTTTGCTCCAACAGCTCTTATTTTGGGGGCTTACAGTATAAAGATCACACAGTTGACAGTAATTCTAGGCGATATTTTCTCAGCATCGATGTAAAGTGTCAAATTTTAGCTATTCAATCAAATAATATCCTATGACTGAGATCAATAGTCCACTGCTACCTCCCATTACCTGAGATTATAACAAAGGACATGACTGCTGAAAAAATTCTGTTCCTGTTTTACCAGTACAGTTTTTTTTCTGATCTATGTAAAAACTTGAAGAGAATCAAACTCATATGGCAGGGAATTTAAAACAATCTTTTATCATTTCAAATACTTCAAACAGATTGTGTCCGGTCCGAAACACCCCTGCACTTGTAGGAAGTTCAGATTTGGATCTGAACAGTGCTGGCCCCTTTCACTATAATAAGATCAATTAAACCCAGGATTAGAATTTTGAGAAAGTTCTCATCTGGATATCTATTTGAATCTTGTGGCATGGGCTGATGTCAAGTTCAAACTTCAATACTCATGTACAGTGCATTGGAATGAAAAAAAGTGTGTTATTGAAGTAATCATTTTTGGTGCTTTTGTAACTGAAAAATGACAAAGTGATTTAGAAAGGAAGTAGGTAGTAGCAACAGAAGACAACCCTTGTGTAAGATGGACATTTTCAAAACTATAATGATAGGCTCTTTTAGAAAATTAACTAGATGGCCTCTCCAAACAGGTTGGTAATTTGGATTAATGCATCTGTCTGAATCCATCCTCACACAGCAACATAAAGGAAGGGGAATATTTGTAAAGGCTACCTGTCTGGCTTATTAACACTGTTAATAAGGACCCAATGAAAAAACCTAGTGGCTTTTCACTTCCACAGAAAACTTCCACTTTAAATCACATCTGCACATTGCCTTCTCCATAAATTGGGAATGAGACACAGTCCTACTTGTGACTGTGGAAACAGACTTCAAACTACGGAACATCTCATCAATATCCCAAGTGATATCATATCCTGGTAGTATCTCTGCCATCCACTATCACTTGAACCAATTAATTGGATTGCCAACCCAGACTTGGACACCTAACATTGCTGAGTCTAAACCACACAAACGAAGAGCATTGCTGACAATACTTTCAGCTGTGAAATCAACAGCACTGTGTCACTGGTGTTTGGTGAGAAAAAAATCCACTGAAACTTAGAGCTGAAGAAAATTTTTCACTAAACTTTTGTTTAAAAAAAAAAAGATGCAGTTTTGGCAAGGAAGCTTCTCAGGTCCAGGGTGAAATTTTTGGTCAAAACCAGAGACATCCCCTGCAGAATAGCCAATAGCCCAGTGGTTAATATGTTTACATAGGAGCCCAGGTTCAAGTCCCTGCTCTGAATCAGGCACAGGGGCAACTTGCATTTGGTTTCTCAGATCTCAAGTGGGTGCCCAGACTCCTAGGCAATCAGCGACTCTAGGGTTCTTATCTTTTTCTCATGAAAAGATTTGAAAAAAGTCTTTAGTTCATTCCTATGATGAACGAAAAATTTCAAAATCTCAATCTTTTCCCACAAAACAGAACACTCGTTTTCTAGCCAGACTTCCTGAAAACCAGAAACATAAACAATTCCCCCCAAGCCATGTAGAAAATGAGAGATTTGAATATGCAAAACGTCTCCTTCCTTCAGTGCAGACCCGATTCATTTGCTGTCAATCTGCACACCAAATGAGACAGGTTTCAGAAAGAGTGCCTTTGATCATTTCTTGTTAGTGTTTCCTGACATTTGCATGCTTCTCTTTGCAGCATGAATGTTCATTTGGCATATTTTGACTGAATAAATTATAGGTAAATAAATAAATATGGAAGGATTTCTAGTTACTTTCTAAAACTCTAGACAGCTGTTTCTTGAAGGGAGGGCTCACTGAGAAAAGTTATAATTTTACAAAGACACACACACACAGACACACACACACATTTTGTTTTAGTGAAGGTCCCCTCCTCCCTCTTTTTCTGAGACTGCTGGGCTTTGAGCTTTTCTGGTTTCATCTAAAGTGAATATTGGAGCAAATAGAATAGCACAACAGAAACAGAGCAACCATGTGTATATTACTGTGCCCTGTGTCTGTAGATAATCCTGAGCATAAGAAAGAAGCATAGACATTTTTCATCTCACAAGAAGATAGGGATGATAACCATAAAATCAGATGTGTCCTAGTCAAATTGGGACAGGTGGCAACCACAGCTGTGTCAAAGCCCATCAAAATGTGTATGCATTTCAGAATACATTACTTACAATATATTTGGATTACATTCATTCTTTGAGATTACAAATTTGGTTGGTAAAGCTAACTGTGTAGAGGTAAAATACCTACTTTTGTGCATGTCCTCTTCCCTCATCCCAGGTATGGCCCAAGCTTCCTCCCTTTTATTTCTCTGGTGTTTGCTATCACCAATATTAGGAGCAGCTTCTCCCCTCTCCTCACATGGATCTGGTTCCAGGTTCTTTTCTGGCACCTGATGCCTCTACCCAAGGTGACTCTTCTCTATGCCATACACACAGGAGTATCATCCCTCGAGAAAGGTAATAATTCTTTTAGGTGGCACGGAGTGTAAAATTTACTGTACAAGGGACAATTAAAATAAACCCAGCAAAGAAATGACATTCCCGTTTGTTATATTGGTATTTTGTTTAGTTTATTGGGTACAAGAAAACAGGATCTGGGGAAGGAAAGGGTTAAGCTTAACTTATGATTAACTAACACTGACAAATAAACAAACTCCTCCAAACCCAGGGTGATCACCCATCCCTAATTGGCCAGGACAGTCCCAAAATGTGCATTTCAAGTCCTGAATAACTGCTGGACAGCATTTGTCCCTGATTCTGTGCAGTGCTGCTCCGCACCTGCCTGAGGCTCAGGGATGGTGCCAGCCTCTTCCCAGTGTGTGTGTGTGTGGAGGGGGGGGGTGGAATTGACGTAGGCCTCAGCCCCCCATGGCCATGCAACCCCACTTCCTGCTACTTCTCTCTCCCCAAGGTACTGTCTCTGGCCAGGCCAGAAGATGGAGCTAGGCAGTAGTAAGGACTGCCCAGGGAGCCTGGGCCACTTTGGGGAGCCCCAGACCCTCTATTTGCCCTGGGCAGCGTGACGTGTCCTGGGGGATTAGGGTCACAGGCCAGGGCTGCTCTTGGGCCCATTTTTGCATTTTGAAAAGGTGGTCATCCATTCCAAACCCCCAGCTCCCTCCATGTCACCTTCCCAAGGCACATAGTAGGCTAATATTGGGTGTCCAGAGATGGTGTGGTGTAGCACTGTGATAGTGCCTGGTTTAAATAAAAGTCCTCTCCTGCCTCCAAACATGCTCACTAGTTCCCTGGTCTGAAATCCTCCTGTGATTTGGGTGACTCTTGGTAGCTGGTGCCAGGTCAGATCTCTTTATTGGAGGCTGATCACTGCCAGATCCATGCAGCTAAGGTCTCACAGCAGTCACAGTTCAAGAACTCTTTGGGGGGGGGGGGGGGAGGAGGGTGAGTTTAGTAGCAACTCCTTGAGCTGTGCTGTTACTCTCTCAGCTTCCAAGCCAAAATGTGAAATTAAATCTGTTTCTGCATAAGGCCATGATGTCCCCTCATTGGAAGCTAAGCAGCACTGGCTTGTCACTGGTACAATGACTGCTTGTTTAGATTATCCAACACAGAAACCTCTGTATTTGCTCCAGCAATTCCTTCTTTCACCACCCCCAACTTCAAGCAGGCTGAGAAATGTGGCAGAGGCCTCCAGTAGCCATAATAATTGTAGTTCTTTGGTAGGCTTAGTCTGCAGATCCAGGAGCTGGCAAACTCCAAGAAGGAGTTACTTTTGTAAGGTATTTGAATTAATACCATGCCATGGGGTACTCACTCACCACAGGTGGTGCCTCCTGCAGGCTGCTCTGGTGAATAACTCTCTTCAGGTCCAATGCCTCTCCATGCAGTCTCTCTGCCCCAGTGTCCTCTCTCTGACTCTGGGGGAACTCTCTCACTCCAGGAACTGCTGCTTCCTTTTCGTGACTCAGACCTCTGGCCAGGTCATTATCTGTTTTCCGCTTCTGGTGTATAGAGTGTCACTGAACTCAGTGTCCAAGCAATGCCATTCCATCAGTGGCTGCGAGGGAAACCCAGGCCCACCAACTACTCCAAGTTTTGGTCCGGGGAGCATACAACACAGCCAATGTCTGTTCAGTCCCCAACCTTGCTGCTCACTCCTAGAGGCTTACTTCTCCACTCTTCTGAGTATGCCCTTCTCTCAGGGCCAGGGTCCTAGTCTTTCCATAGGGTTCCCTTCTTCCCTCACTAATGCACAGAGGGTGGGTGCAGACTTCCTCACTGCATCCCTTTCTGGATTTATACTAGCCCAACCCACACCTGCTCAGGTGAACGTCAACCTCCAATCATGGGGTGCGCCTCCAACCTAATCCCCTTGTGGGCCCTATCACACTATTTGACCCTGTCTAAGCTTCCTTAACCCTTTCAGGGTTGGTTTGGGGTGAATACCCCATCACATGCTGTATGACATTCTGATTTTAAAAATAGCACTATGCAATATTAGCAAATGCATTAAGAATTGGCTACCTGATCTCAAAAAGTAATTAATAATTAGTAAAAGTGGGGAATCATCATTAAAATGGTGATGTTTCTAGTCAGGTTCTGCAGGTATTGGTACTAGGCTTGATTCTATTTAACATTTTCATCAATGATTTAGAAGTATAATATCACTGCTGATAAAACTTTCAGATGACTCAAATATTAGGGGAGTGATAAATAATGATGAGGCTAGGGGACTCATACAAAGTGATCTGGTTCACTTGGTAAACTAGAAGCATTAAAAGAAGATGTGTTTTATACAGCCAAATGCAGAGTTATACATCTTGGAACAAGGACTGCAGGCCATTCCAACAGAATGAAGGGCTGTATCCTGGGAGCCTGGGAGAGACTCTGAAAAGGATTTCGGTCAGAGAAGATAAGTAACTGATTTGAATGTGAGTTCCCAGTGTGATTTTGTGGGGAAAAGGGCTTATGGAATCCTTGAATGTATGAAGCAGGGGAAGCAGAGAGCGTGCAAAGGGAGGTGATCACGATTTACCTCTGTATACAGCACTGTTGAGACCAATACTGGAATAGCGTGTACATTCTGTATCCACATTTTAAAAGGACATTGACAAATTGTAGTAGTGCAGAAAAGAGCTAGAGAAAGTATCTGTTTATCTTATCAAAAAGAAGATTGAGAGGTGACTTGATTACAGTGTATAAGTACTTTCATGGAGAGAAAATAGCAGGTACTAAATTGCACTTTAATTTAGCAGAGAAAGGCATAACAAGAACCAATTGGCTGAAAGCTGAAGCCAGACAAATTCAAATTAGAAATTAGGCACATATTTTGAATAGTGAGGGTGATTCACTCTTGGAACAAACTACCAGGTGCAGTGGTGGATTTCCCATCTCTTGGAGTTTTCAATCCAAGACTTGGGTCCAGATGTTGAAATGTATTTAGGGACCTAACTCCCACTGATTTAATGGGAGTATACATGAGCTCAGACTAGAGGCACTCATGATCTAATGGTCCCTTATGGCCTTTCCTTCTATGAATATCAAGCTTAACTTAAGTTAAATGATATCTAAATCACCGTGGATCATTTATTGATGCTATACATTTATCTCCCTGTGTTCTGAACTCTACATCCAAAAAGTTGGTTATCATATCATAGCTAACACAAAGCAGAGCTTACTGTAGTGTAAACTCTAAATAGTGTGAGTTTATATATCCTGTGCTATAATAAGCACAGGATATATAAACTCACACTATTTAGAGTTTACACTACACTGCACTTCTTGTGTATCGACAAGAGCAAGTCATTTTTGTGCTGCTTCAAGTGAGCTACTAGACAGCAGATCAGTAATCACACCTACTGTACTGGCTTGCACATGATTTGCTGATTCTCCGCTATGCAGTCCTTACTCTGCTATGCTGCAGAGTGAAAAGGCGTTTGAAGCAGAGGGCATGGATGTTCTCTACATGATGCACTTTCAAACTCACTTTTATACAGCCATGTGAGAATCCAGCAGTTACTTCACAAACCAGCAGTAATGATACTGTATGTACAGGTACATGACATTTCTTACATCAGGAGGTTTGCACCAATAAATCCATAATTCGCATCTAATCCATTAGACTCTGTTCCATAGTGCCACATAACACACACTGGCAGGCTGGGAATGATGGAGAAATAGACATTTATCTATCCCATGCAACCTAGTTATTTTAAGCTTCCCTTTTCAATTTTTGTTCATTACAATTGGCCCTAGAGGCCTTTACATTTTTTAAAAAGTTTAAACAAACCCGAGTACTTTTGTAGTGGCTTTGAGTGGTTGCTTGCCATCAGCATCAAAGGGAGGCCACTCTGCCTCACTACAACATTACAGCAGCAATTGCTAAATGTAGCAGCGTAGCAAAACCCCAAATTGCAATTTGTTATTATCTGCACCTTTGTCATTTACTGTAATCCATAGACTTGAGACAACCAGCAAAATGAACTAAACTTCTGGAGATGAAGATAAAGAATAAGGATTGTGGATAACAATGTAAGTTTATGCAAAGGCGAAGGGGAAGACGTGATGGAGTATTTCCATCACAGGATGGCACTACTGCTTAAAACTCATTTATTAAGAAAATATTCTTATTTCAGAGAGGATGGGTGAAAGTGTAGTTAAGGCAATTGACTGGAACTCAGGAGAACTGAGTTCAGTTCCTGACTCTCCCACAGATTATTGCATGATTTTGGGCAAGTCAATCAGTTACATTAAGAATCAGTTCCTCACATCTAAAATGGAGATAATAATTCCTTGTCTCTCCCCCCATTTTTTTTTATTTATTTGCTCTTCAGGACATGTGTTTGTACAATGGGTAGATGGTACTGTAATACAAATAATAAGAAAAAAAATCTTTGTATCAAAGCAGAGAAAAAAAAGATTGTAAATTAAGCTTCCAAATTTAGTCTATTTTCTTCTAATGGAAATTAGCTACAAAGAAGAAAAAAGAACCCGAAGTGTAGTCACTCTGCGGAAGTCGACAAACTTGGGGCCAAATACTGTGACATGCTAAGCATCTTACTGGCTTAGACATAATGGAAAGGGCTCAGAAGTCAAGAATGAGTTGGAAAACATAAAGGAAGACATACATAGATAGCGTTTGAGATTTAAATCTATGTAAAGCACAACTTGAAAAAAAAACCAAAACCCGAAGATAATCCTGCTAATTTTTGTTTTTATGAATCTCCTTTGAGGGAGATTATTCCAGAAGCCTTGCACTACTGAGCTCTATACGCTCATCATGCTGAGTTATCCTTGTTAGAACAATGTAATTAGAGAACATCTTATTCTGGAATCACTTGTAATCTACTAGGGGATAGGAATAAATGCAACTATATTATCTCAATGTTCAAAGAGCATGCATCCCTATTAATGCTAATTCCATTTATAAAATGCAAATAACTTACTTTTCTTTACCCTGTGAATTTATGTTAATGTACACAGTTTCAATGAAGGGGGAAAGACATGTTTAAGCAGATAATCTTCATATGCAGCTAAAAATAATTAGTTATAACAATGATCTATTGTTTAAATCCAGGAAACATACCAGTACTATGGTATCTTTAACTATCCGCTTAGCCTAAACATGTATATTAAGTAATAATTCTTAGCACTTATAAAGTGCTTTCTCATCCATAGATCTCAAAATACTTTATAAACTTAGCATAGAATAATGAAGTAATTTCCCCAAGGTGAGGCTGGGTCAGATCCAAAGCCCTTTGAAGTCATTAGGTATCTATCAATTGGCTTCAAATTGTCATTGGATAAAGATTATAGTGCATCAGGAGCAGAGCTAAGGGCTGGTCCACACTAGGGTGGGGGGGTCGATCTAAGATACGCAACTTCAGCTACGTGAATAACGTAGCTGAAGTAGAATATCTTAGATCGATTTTAAAAGGTACTTACCGCTGGTCCACACGGCAGCAGGCAGGCTCCCCCATCAACTCCGCTTATTCCTTGCGCGGAGCTGGAGTTCCGGAGTCAACGGAGAGCAGTTCTGGGATCGATTTATTGCGTCTAGACAAGACACGATAAATGGATCCCAGAACATCGATCGCTACCCACCGAATCGGGCGGGTAGTGTGGATGTAGCCTCAGACTATAACCCAAGTCTAGTTAAGAAGAGAATAAAGTAGAACTTTCATTTTGCAGGTTGTTTCCTTTTAAAAATTAAGCTACATATAAAACTATAATATTTCTATATAAGAATGGCCATAGATGGTCAGACTAATTGTCCTTCTAGTCCAGTATCCTGTCTTCCGACAGTGGCCAGTACAAGATGCTTCAGAAAGAGTGAACAGAACAGTGCACTTAAGTTATCCATTCCCTGTCATCCAGTCCCAGCTTCTAGCAGTCAGAGGTTTAGGGACATCCAGAGCAGGGGGTTGCGTCCCTGACCATTTAGTGGACCTATTTTCCAGGAACTTATCTAATTCTTTTTTGAACCTAGTTATACATTTGGCCTTCACAACATCCCCTGGCAATGACTTCCACAGATTGACTGCATTGTGTGAAGAAGTATTTCCTTATGTTTGTTTTAAACCTGCTGCCTATTAATTTCCTTGGGTGACCCCTAGTTTGTTTATTATCTGAAGGGGTAAATAACACTTCCCTATTCACTTTCTCCACACTATAATTTTATACACCTCTAGCATATCTTCCCTATTCGTTTCTTTTCTAAGCTGAACAGTCACAGTCTTCTTAATCTCTCCTCATATGGAAGCTGTTCCATACCCCTAATTATTTTGTTGCCCTTCTCTGTACTTTTTCCAGATCTAATATATCTTCTTTGAGATGGGGCAACCAAGAACTGCATGCAGTAGACAAGGTGTGGGTGTACAATGGATTTCTATAGTGGCATTATGCTATTTTCTGTCTTTTTATCTATCCTTTTCCTAATGGTTCCTAACATTCTGATAGCTTTTTTAACTGTTGCTGCACATTGAGCATATGTTTTCGGAGAACTATTCATAATGACTCGCTTTTTTGAATGGTAACCCCATCATTAGACCCAATCATTTTGTATGTATAGTTGGGTCTATGTTTTCCAATGTGCATGACTTGCTGTTATCAATGGCAGTTTTGTGAGATCCTTTTGTAAGTTTTCACATTTTACTTTGGACCTATCTTCTGTAATTTAGTATTGTCTGCAAAGTTTGCCACCTCACTGTTCCAGATCATTTATGTTTATGTTGAACAGCACAGGTCCCAGTACAGTTCCTTGGGGGACCTCATTGTTCACCTCTATCCATTCTGAAAAATGACCATTTATTCCCACTCTTTATTTCTTCTTTTAACCAGTTACTTATCCATGAGAGGACCTTCCCTCTTATCCCATGACTCCTTACTTTGCTTACAAGTCTTTGGTGAGGGACCTTGTCACAGGCTTTTTGGCAGTCCAAGAACACTATGTCCACTGGATCACTCTTGTCCACATGTTTGTTAACCCCCCTCAGATAATTCTAATAAATTGGTGAGGCATGATTTCCTTTTATAAAAACAGTGCTGACTCTTCTCCAACACATCATGTACATCTATGTGTCTGAGCATTCTGTTCTTTACTATAGTTTCAACCAATTTGCCTGGTACTGAAGTTAGGCTTACTGGCCTGTAGTTGCAAGGATTGCCTCTGGAGACTTTTTTAAAAAATTCGCTGTCATATTAGCTCTGCAACAGTCATCTGGTACAGAGGCTGATTTAAGGAATAGGTTACATACTACAGTTAGCAGTTCTGCAATTTCATAGTCGAGTTCCTTCAGAAGTCTTGGGTGAATACCATCTGGTTCTGGTGATTTACTGTTTAATTTACAATTTGACCCAAAACCTCCTCTAATGACAATCTGGGGCAGTTCTTCAGATTTGTCACCAAAAGGAATGTGTGGGAATCTTCCTCACATCCTCTTCAGTGAAGATCAATGTAAAGAATTCCTTTAGCTTGTCTGCAATTGCCTTGTCTTGCTTGAGTGCTCCTTTAATGACTTGATCATCTAATGCTTCCACTGATTGGCAAGGTTGCTGCTTCTGATGCACTTAAAAATGTTTGCTGTTAGTTTTTGTGTTGTTTGATAGTTGCTCTTCAAATTCTTTTTTGGCCTGCCTAATTACACTTTACACTTGACTTGTATTTTCCCCAGTAGGATTTGACTTCAAAATTTTAAAAGATGTCTTTTTGTCTCTAACCACGTCTTTTACTCTGTTTATCTATGGTAGCATTACTTTCGCTCCTCTCATTGTTTTCTTTTATTTGGGGCATACATTTAATTTGCACCTCTATTATGGTGCTTTTAAAAAGTTTCTATGTAGCTTACAAGCATTTCACTCTTGTGACTGTTCCTTTTAATTTCTATTTAACTAGCCTCCTCATTTTTGGGTAGTTCCCCTTTTTGACATTAAATGTTGCTGTGGTGTACTTATTTGGTATTGTTTCCCCTACAAAGATATTACATTTAAATACATTATGATTGCCATTACCAAGCAGTTCATCTATATTCATCTCTTAGATTAGGTCCTGTGTGCCACTTAGGACTAAATCAAGAATTGCCTCTCCTCTTGTGGGCTTCAGGACTAGCTGCTCCAAGAAGCAGTCATTAAAGATGTCTAGAAATTTAATCCTAGACATCATGTTCCCAATTAATATGAGGATAGTTGAAATCCCCCATTATTATTGGGTTTTTGTGGCCTCTCCTGGGACATTTCACAATCACTGTCACCATCCTGATCAGGTCAGTAATATATTCCTACTGCTATACTCTTATTTTTCAAGTATGGAATTGCTGTCCACAAAGATTCTATGGTACTGTTTTATTCATGTAAGATTTTTACTATATTTGACTATGTTTTCTTTCACATATATTCCCCCACTCCCCGATCAGCATGGCCTACTCTGTTGTTCCTATATATTTTGTACTCTATTATTAAAATGTCGTATTGATTATAATCGTTACACCAAATTTCTGTGATGCCTATTACACCAATATTCTCATTTAATACCACATTTTTGTATTACATGCTAGTTTGATAAAATGGGAATTCCTTTAATGGATTTTGAAACATTTTAATTATTGGATTGATTTTAAAACATTTTGTTTTTTGTTTTTATAAAGGTTACAAGTAAAAATGTTATGTCTGCCTGTCTTGCTTAGTTTTCAGTATTAAATAATATATCCACTGATTATTAATAAAATGTACAATTAGCTGAAGTGTTACAAAACATAATCTTTGTACTTAATATTTTGGAATAATTGATTTTCATACCAACTTGGGTTCCAGCCTATGGAGTCAATAGAAAAACTCTGACTTTCCAAGAGTCTGAATGAACTCTCCCCTGACATTTAGTGGTGAGCTGTGGAAAAGGACTTCAGGAGCTGATCTCATTTGAATGGACACACTCACCCTGCCTAGGTGCTCAGC
The DNA here is from genome assembly GCA_033296515.1 of Macrochelys suwanniensis. Lineage (NCBI taxonomy): Eukaryota > Metazoa > Chordata > Testudines > Chelydridae > Macrochelys > Macrochelys suwanniensis. Next base: position 86,084,800 of record CM065779.1, read on the forward strand.
ATGATGGGATTGCGTGCCTAAATGATCACTTGTGGCTGGTGTTGGATCCCCGGTCTCCTTGTTATTGGGGCAGGAGTAATAAAGGGTTGTTATCCTTGTTGTGTGAACCCAGGGCTGCAGAACTGGCATACTCTGATAGAAGGACTTACCCTCAACTGAATTTCACTCACTAGTCAGGGGACATGGGTTTCAAAGCCCAATGAGTTGAGGGAGGGTAGAGACATGTGCTTTTTTTTGGTGGTGTGGGCCCTGTTTAAGAGTCCTAGATACCTTTTGAACCTTCCTCTCTCTACGGTATAATAAAAGAGCTAATTTAGACTCAATCTTTTTACATGCTACAGAGCTGAAATCACTAATACCTAGGTGTAAGTATTACACCTACTTTGGGACAGTGTCTCTATTGCAAGAGACTGCCCAGTGTGCACCAGCCGTGAGGCTTCCCCCACTAATGGCTGAAATCACTGAGAGCTGTGTTAAGTGGAGGGCCCTGAAGACATCTTGGCGAGCGCCAGGCCAGGTGGCTGGTAGAGAGGCGCGGCCAGCAGGATGGCTGATGAGAGGTGTGGCAAGTGGCCAGCAGGGCTGCTGATGGAGAGGGACAGAGCAAAGCCCCGTAGAGGGCAATTGGCCTTTTAGGCAATGAGAGAGTGCCTGGGCAGCGGAGCTTGTAAGGTGCCTCCTTATCCCTTCCACCCAGGGTGGGAGGTGAACTCTGGGGATGAACCTCTGAACTCTGGGGCTGCACTGACCAAGAACAGCAACTGTGAGTGGGGTGCAGAGAAGAGACGGGCATGTTAAAGGGACTTTTGGGTTGCCGGACTTAAGAACCTAAAGGGAAAAGGACACGGCCCAATTTACTTGGGGGTGGGTCTTTTGCTCATGGTTTATGTTTATGATCCCCAGTTGTGGTGTTTTCCCAAATTAATGCTGAGTTACTTCCCTCCTTTTATTAAATGTTTTGGCTACACTCAGACTCTGTGCTTGTGAGACGGGAAGTATTGCCTCTTAGAGGCTTCAGGGGGTGGCGTGCAATTGTTTCAGGCCACTGGGTGGGGGCTCAAGATGGTTGTGTGTTCTATTGTTGAAAAGGAACACCTACATACTGAACCCGGCCCTTGTTGCTGCTGGCTCCACCTGGCAGAAGGGTTACACTAATAATGAGACAAAACAAACACAAGTTGTCAGAAAGCTTGAGAACAGATTTTTAAATATGCCATTGAATCCAAGTATAAGAATTATTAATATAACACTTCAATGCAGCTTTGGTGAAGTTACATTCAAAAGTTGTAAAGAACATTTTAGGCAGATTCCTGATTCAACAGTGTTATCTGTAAACAAATGCCACCAGCTAGCAAGCATGAGTGAGAGAGACCTTCATAAGACAAAGTCAGTCAAAGGCAAACACTTATGTACTTTATTTGCATGTGAAATACTGCAAGAATGTGTGCAGTCAATACAATGAGTTATTCCTCACGTAACTCCACCCAAAAATGTGTACGTCAGAGAAATCAGTGAAAGACCGATACAATAAGCGTCTCTTGCATCTGCAGACTGAACTGCGACTGTCATCCATCAGCATTCTCCAGCTACTGAAGGAGGAGTCTTATTGAAGTTCATACATCAACTTTAGTGAGTAACTAGCCCTGATGAAACAAGGGATTCACAGTCTAGAGCTAAATTGTGTTAATTATTTTAAAGTACTGAACGCAAAGCTGTAACTGTGCCTGGATCTACACAGGCTACACAAGCTGGGACAAAGAGCAGGAAAGAATCCTTGGGCACCCTCTGCACATTCACCTGCATAAGGTCTAGGCAAAATCTGGCTCATTGTGATATAACATACATACATCTGTACTGTAAGAAAAGCATCTCTTCTGGCACTGCAAAATCTGCAGTGGTAATTAGTGTCAAGTACGTTTGTACCTCCTGAGGAATGGCCACCTAGATTACCAAAAAGAATAAACATGCCAGGGTCCTAGACAGATTGATTTATTCTCATTAATTGCCAAACCCTTACTTTAAGGTTTCATAAAACCTCTGACAGATTAATGGAGATAGATTTAATCTTTGTCCTGTTATAGGGATACAGTTACTAGAACTTTATTTTTCCTCTCTGTCACCAGCAGGCTAACTGCTTCCAAAAATAGAGTTTGAATGGTCAGAGAAAAAATATCTTTTTATCATAAATCCTCTCCAAAGTCATTTAAAATATACTTTTTTTTCCTTCAGAGAATTCTGATACTTTCAAGAGTGTCTGATCTTTAATATTGAATTGAATGGCCTCTTTATAGTGATATAACAAAAATAATTGTTTGTAACTGTAGCCTAATAAAAAAGGAAATAGTCTCCATGAAATTAAATAAGTCTTTTTGCAGCTGCTTGCTTTTATGGTTACTGTAGAAGACACTGGTAATTGCATTATGATGAACAAAACCCCCCCAAAATGCCATTTTTCTAGCAATGATCACTAATAAAGGAATTCAAATTTTGCTGGTCTACTGTTTGCATAGCTATTTTGTTAATTTGAACTTCAGATTTTTTCAGCCTTATTCATGAAGGCTCCTCTAGTTTTCTACAACAGCCTAAAAGATATATTCAGCTCATAACTCTAAGTAGATGATGCCAGCTCTCTCAGAAATACATGAATAAATTTTACTACTGCAAGAATGCGCTATTGTTGAACTTTCAGCATTTTTCATTACTTACTAACAGATTTTCAGATACCTTTGTTTTGAGGAGAGACAAACAAATATTTCCACATATGAGCTCTAGGGACTAAGTGCCCTATTGACAGTATCCAGGATAACCAGAAATGTAAGCTTTCAGTGGGGAAGGATATGAAAACTGTTTTTTACAGGTATTATTTGAACAGATTACTTTGACAACCTCTCTAAGCAGTCTTCAGTATGTTTCAATAGCTCCGTGGAACCTTCACATTCTTGTTGGCAATTTTGTCAAGAGTTTCTCTATAGCTTTGACAATTCTTGCCCCAGTGATTGAACATAAGAATGGCCATACTGGGTCAAACCAAAGGTCCATCTAGCCCAGTATCCTGTCTTCTGACAGTGGCCAATGCCAGGCCAATGCCCCAGAGGAAATGAATAGAACAGGTAATCATCAAATGATCCATCCCGTCACCCATTCCCAGCTTCTGGCAAACAAAGGCTAGGGACATCATACCTGCCCATCCTGGCTAATATCCATTGATGGACCTATCCTTCAGGAACTTATCTAGTTCTTTTTAGAATCCTGTTACAATCTTGGCCTTCACAACATCCTCTGGCAAGGAGTTCCACAGGTTGACTGTGCGTTGTGTGAAAAAATACTTTAGTTTGTTTTAAATCTGCTGCCTATTAATTTCATTTGGTGACCTCCTAGTTCTTGTGTTAAGAAAAGGAGTAAATAACACTTCCTTATTTACTTTCTCCACACCAATCATGATTTTAAAGACCTCTATCATACTCCCCCTTAGCTGTCTCTTTTCCAATCTGAAAAGTCACAGTCTTATTAATCTCTCCTCATATGGCAGCTGTTCCATATCCCTAATCATTTTTGTTACCCTTTTCTGAACCTTTTCCAATTCCAATATATCTTTTTGGAGATGGGGTGACCACATCTACACACAGTATCTAAGATGTGGGCATACCATGGATTTATATACAGGCAATATGATATTTTCTGTCTTATTATCTATCCCTTTCTTAATGATTCCCAAGTATCAGAGGGGTAGCCGTGTTAGTCTGGATCTGTAGAAGCGACAAAGAGTCCTGTGGCACCTTATAGACTAACAGATGTATTGGAGCATAAGCTTTCGTGGGTGAATACCCACTTCTTCAGATGCATCTGAAGTGGGTATTCACCCATGAAAGCTTATGCTCCAATACATCTGTTAGTCTATAAGGTGCCACAGGACTCTTTGTCGCTTCTTAATGATTCCCAACATTCTGTTCACTTTTTTGACTGCTGCTGCACATTGAGTGGATGTTTTCAGAGAACTATCCACAATGACTCCAAGATTGCTTTCTTGAGTGGCAACAGCTAATTTAGACCTCATCATTTTATATGTGTAGTTGGGATTATGTATTCTAATGTGCATGACTTTGTATTTATGAACATTTGAGCCTTTTTCACCTAAAGGAGGCTGTTTGGGTTTCTCTACCAGAAGGGAAGCAAAAAGATTAGCTGTGTGTTTCTTTGTCTCTCTCCTCACTCTCTGGTTGTGGCTTCTATTCTTCACCCCGAAAAGGACTGGGTTTGTGGCACCAATGAGAAAGGGTCTTCATACACAAATTATTACAGGGCTTCTGTCTGTGATCCATGCATCTGGATGGTGTCTATTACTTTCATACCTCTTAAAATATATTTTTTAAAGATCGCTATCTGTAGCACCCTATAGCAAGGTTAACCACCTTCTGAGTACATTCCTCATGGGCAGAGGTCATTCTGCAGCTTCCTGTCTCTATTTCCCCTCTTCATGGCTCCTTAAGAATTGCACACAGCCTTCTCTGTGTTAACACCACAACTATCTGGGGCTAGTTTAATAACAGAAACAGTTCAAAACAATAGTGAGGGACCCAAAATAATCTCCATCACCATAACAAGAATGTTCATACTTTATGTTCTGGCATCTTCTATCCTAACTAGAGCTCTTTATCCCAGTCTGTTCTCCCAGCCAGACCACCCAGCTCTTCCTAACTGGAGCTCAGCCTTCTGGCTCTGACCTCCAGGCCCAATCCCAGTCAGATTTCCCACAGAAGCCTCTCGCTTTCTGGGCTCTGGCCTCCAAACTCTCCTTATGTCAGGGTCTTTCCTATAGAAGCCTTCCTCATTCCCTACAGTTTCCAGATCTTCCCTGCAGGTTCCTGCTGCTAGTTGTAGGCAATCACTTGAACTTTCTCAGGTATGGATAGCCCCAGGCCCTCCAGTCGTTGGGGGCGGGGGCAAGCCACCCTGCTACGGGCCCAAAGACATGTAGGCTTTTTTATTTTCTAGGTACCCTTTTAAATGTGTTCTGCATTCCCCAGATTGTAAATCCTTGGTATTCTTTTCCCTTTTATAATCATTGTAATGATAAAAGAGTACAACAAATGTTTACAGGATTCCAAGGATAAATGGCTTGTATCCAAGGATAAATGGCTTGGGTTAGAATTACATTTATTTTGAATTTGGATACTCAGATATGTTGCTATTCTCTTCCTTTAGTGATTCATTTCTCATTCAGATTTAAAATGTAACAAAAATTAGTATTACTTTATATGAGATCTACACCTATATCATATCAAAGAACTAAGAAAATGTGATTGAGATGAAATTACTGTTAGGTGGGTGCACAATTTCATAGAATATCAGGGTTGGAAGGGACCTTAGAAGGTCATCTAGCTCAAAGCAGGACCATCCCCAATTTTTGCCCCAGATCCCTAAATGGCCCCCTCAAGGATTGAACTCACAACCCTGGGTTTAACAGGCCAATGCTCAAACCACTGAGCTATTCCTTACTCCGCCTCCCCAATTTGTTGAAAGACTGTAGTTAAAGGGTAGTTATCAATGGTTCATGCCCAAACTGGGAGGGTGTATCTATTGGGATGCCACAGGGGTCAGTCCTGGGTCTAGAACTATTCAGCATTTTCATTAATGACTTGGACACTGGAGTGGAGAGTATGCATATAAAATGTGCAGATGACACCCAGCTAGGAGGGGCTGCAAGCACGTTGGAGGGCAGAATTAGAATTCAAAATCACCGTAACAAATTGGAGAATTGGTCCGAATTCAACAAGATGAAATTCAATGAAGATAAGTGAAAAGTGCTACATTTAGAAAGGAAAAATCAAATGCACAAATACAAAATGGGGAATGACTGTCTAGATTGTAGTACTGCTGAAAAGGATCTGGGGTTATAGTGGATTACAAACTGAATATGAGTCATCCATGTGATGCAGTTGAGAAGAAGATTAATATAATTCTGGGGTGTATTGACAGGAGTGTCATATGTAAGACACGGAGAGGTAACTGTCTCTCTCTACACAGCCCTGGTGGAGCCTCAGCTAGAGTACTTATTCTGGATGCTACACTTTAGGAAAGATGTGAACAAATTGGAGAGTTGAGAGGAAAGCAACAAAAATGATAAAAGGTTTAGAAAACTTGACCTATTAGGAAAGGTTACAAAAAACCCTGGGTATGTTTTGTTTTGAGAAAAGAATATGGAAGGTGGAAGATGGAAGTAAAAAAGAAGATGGAAGCTGATAATCTTCAATATATTAAGGGCTATTATCAAGAGGACAGTGATCAATTGTTCTCCATTTCCACTGAAGGTAGGGCATGAAATAATGGGATTAATCTGCAGCAAGGGAGATTTAGGTTACATATTAGGAAAACATTTCTAACTACAAGGGTAGTTAAACTCTGGACTACCAAGGGAGGTTGTGGAATCCCCTGTTTTTAAGAACAGGTTGGGCAAACGCCTGTCAAGGATGGTCTAAGTTTACTTGGTACTGCCATAGTGCAGGCAACTGGAATTGATGATTTCTCGAGGTCCCTTCCAGCCCTATATTTCTATGATTCTAAGACAGTGTAAAAATTACTGTTGAACAGATAAACCACTGGTTTCTCTGAGGTTTCAACTTGCTACCAGTTTTAGAGTACTTTTCAACAGAAATTCAACAGTTTTAGGATACTTTTCAAACTCCAATCCTAAACCCTTCAAGCTATCCTGGTGAGCACAAGGAAGGGACTATAAACAAAGACACCAAACCTTTTTGCTAAAGTAGAATTTCTTTAGGTAAAATCCCTATAATTATAAATCAGAACACACCACTTTTCAAAGAGCAATTTAATTCTGGATCTATAATCATATGCATAAATATAATTTTCAACTCTTATATAGGCTACTTTAAATGAACTTATCAAAATGTTCGGTTAACCAAATAACCCATGTCACATTAGTCTCCTTTTTCACATGATAGGAAGTACTTAACTCATTATGCATTTTCTAAGGGGTTAAATACTGAATTAAAATATTGAATTCATTATGTTACTGTGGTCCTTGCAGCAGACATCCATGCCATATCTTTTTCAGCTATAGCTAGATAACATCCAGTGCTAATCTTGGAGATCACCCAGAAGCTTCTGCTACTACCGAAGGTAGTTTATCCCTTTTTAAAGTAATGTAGATTGCTAAAGCAATATTTCATTGTGCTCAACTCTCCAGACTGGCTTCCTATTCATTCTGAGTGCAATTTAAGATGGCTGGTTATAATTTTTAAAGCTCTGATTGGTCTTGTAGGGAGTTATCTGAGAGATCACCTCTAACTAAGTACCCCACTGTGACATTCCTCAGGGTGCAATCTGGACTGCTGCATCCCCCTCAATTCTCCAACCTGGGGTGCCTTTTACAGTGCTTTGCTTTGAGAACCATCACTCCTGGCCTGCTCACACACAGCTACTAGCATGTAAATTACTCCCAGCTGAGCTATATGAGTGCTCTTTAGCCAGCCACTCCTGAATTACATTACAGAGTGACACTAGCAAATTCTCAGTCCCAGACTTGTCCCTAGAAATTAGCATCTTGTACTGCCCAGCTCCCTCTTGGACAATATAAGCTCAGAGAAAATCTGCCTTTTCTTTAAACAATGTGCACAAATCCTGTTATCCCAAATGGAGGTTCCCAAACACTTCAATCCAAACATACACTGGTTTAGATAAAACAATAAAACAAGTTTATTAACTACAGAAAGATAGATTTTAAGTGATTACAAGTGATTACAAGTGAGGCATAAAAGTCAGAATTAGTTACAAAGAAATAGAAGAAAACACAAACTAATGCCTAACTAATTAAGCTAAATGAATTCAAAGATTTCACTCACCAAATGCTTGTAGCGGTCTGGCTGGATCTTTCAGCCAGGACCGCTCCCCCAGTTCAATAATGCTTTCTTTGTCTTTCAAACTTTGTTAATGCAGTGAGTAGAGATGAGGGGAGAGAGGTGATTTGTGTCCTCTTTTCTCCCTTCTTATAGCATTTTTCTTCTTTGAAAATCATCTCCAGCTGGGATTCAGGCAACAGCAAGTCTGTTTGCCAAGATGGAAATTTCTCACTCACAGCCCTCTTTCTGCCAAAAAATGGGTGTTTACCTAGGTGATTGTCCATTTGATTTTGTTGACACCTGGCTGAGACATCCATTTGCCTTTTTTCTCTGAGGAACTGGTTTGGACTGTTTCCCCAGATTTGGAATATGCCGTAGTAACATCATACAGTAGAATCTTATAACTTTAGATGCAATGTTGCCACACATATTTTACTAGGACAATAATGATCAGCAAATTATAAGTTTTCAAATTATACCTCACAAGGCATACTTTGTACAAGATTTAGCATAGTCCTGTAAAAGTGGTGAACATAGGATACAGTCTGTCACACCCAGCACAGTATTTGAGTGACTGGGATGCCTGGCATTGAATTTCCAGGACTAGCAGCTAAACTTTATTAGCAGAGAGAGCTAACTTTTAGCATTTGCCCCCATTGACAGTGAACTAAATCCTGAATTCAGCAACCTTCAGAGCACATTACAATGTTTTGTTTGTTTTTTGCTTCATGTTTTTTTCTCTTGCTGTTTTATTCTATTTTTAGTCCTGACAACAATGCTGCTAACATCCCTGGAAGCAACAATAGGTCTTAAATGCTTCAAATGGTGGTTAATTTTATGTCATTTGTGTTTCCCTTTTGTACACAAGCACCAATCTGTCATTGCCTATCTCACAGAACTGGAAGGACCTTGAAATGTCATGGAGTCCAGTCCCCTGCCTTCACTAGCAGGACCAAGTACTGTCCCCTGACAGATTTTTGCTCCAGATCCCTAAACGACCCCCTCAAGGATTGAACTCACAACCCTGGATTTAGCAGGCCAATGCTCAAACCACTGAGCTATCCCTCCCCCCTGTCATTATAACAGACATTTTATAAACTACCCTCTGTCTAAGCTTTGGGGGAAATTGTGTTTATGAATAAGAATGAACAGTATTGTCTACCAGAAACCTTTGATCCTGGTGTCACCTTTTGAACTGTGTACCCATTTTAAGTGGCATTAATCTTAAAGTAATACAGGGAAGTTGTGAGGAAAACAGCTGTAGTAGCCAAGCTCCCTTGTGATGTAACCCCATCAGTGCAGTCACACCAATTGAGAATTTTAGCCCTTGTGAAAACAATGCAATGTACAAATAATGTACATCATCTTGTGTGTGTGTGTGTGTGTGTGTGTGTGTTTAAACCTCACCAATCCACATTAAGAATCAGTTATGTATCATGCACTCATCTGGTGCACATTCTGTCATTGGTATATGAACTGAACTTGCAATAACAACTGTATCAAGTTCAAGCTCTCTGTTGACAAAAATAAATAAATAAAAATCCATTTTACTCTGCACACCCCAATTACCTAAAGGTGGCTAACTATTGGTGGACTCTCCAATGATTTCCATATGTAATACATTACTCATAGCGACTGTCATTTTCACTAAGGCCACTTTACGTCACTTTGGCCATGTAAAAGGGTCTTAAACTGGGACTTTTTTTTTTTTTTGCTAGAGAAGTGTAAATTGGCCTTAGCATAAAAGGGAATCAGAGCCTTATGGAGATCTATATTACACCTTGCGGAGAAACAATATCTAAGTCTCTAGATGCCTTGTTTGATGACCTGTTAGGGGAGAGGTAACTAGAGATTTTTAGATCATTACTTTCCTAAGCAGCCATCCTTAGCCTAGCTCTGGATTAAGGGACCGATATAACAACAAGCATCTTCAAATGTGGTAGCTGCTGCTCATATTTGAGGGGAGGGAAGAAAGAGGAGGCTGATGCTTCTAGCACTGATGAATCAGAGCCTTGGCACTAATGTTAGGCTTCTGAACCCCGCCTCCTCTTCTGTTGATGTTTTACAGGAACCTAATTTGGAAGCCTAGTTCTGAATTCATAAAGTGGCTCCCAGTGGGTTGTTTTGGGTGATGCTGCTAGTGTCCTAATGTCTTTGGGGCTTTGAAGCTCAAGATGTTGTTCCTGCTACTGGATCTGAGGAAATATTGTCATTCTAAATATAAAATCAATTCTATGTATGTGTAAAACTGATATATACAATACTTTAGTGCTTACGGCTTTCTAGAAGAAAACTGGATTGAGCACTGAAAGTAGACTACTGGACTAGAGTCAGTGCGTGTATGGCTGATAGTTCCTGCCTAGAATTTAAAGTAGTGGATGAAGACTGGCTGAAGGTTTTAGGTGAGGAGCTGGCCAAGCAACAGGGCTAGGGAAAGTAGGCAGCTAGTAAAACAATCATATCTGCTCTGTTTAAAACTTTACACTTTACTGGCATCCATGGAGTTATAACAATTTACACCAGCTGAAGAGCTGCTCCCATGAGTGTGAATGTTGTTTTAACTTAACACAAGATCAGTCTTCAGAAAGCTTTAACTTATGCTCAAGCTTTCTTGCCCATCACTCCAAACTTTTCAGATTGCCAGGTTCCTACTGCTTCACATGAAACATCTTAAGTGGCAGATGGAGGAAGCTGGAGTATTGATTTAAACTTTCTCCTCAGGTGTGAAAAGTCTTAAATGAAGGAGATAAGAGCATTTGTCTGGATCCAGCAATCCAAATTAGTCCCTTTCTTCAGCCTCCACCCGCCCCTAGCAATCTCCAGCCCTGGGCCTTGGCCTTTCTCTATAAAACTAGGACATTTTCTCAAAAACGTAGTTATCTTTGAGTTAAGGATGCTTAAGTGTATTTTCTGACAGAAGTGGAAACACTAAAACCCAAGGAGAAAATCCTATGTTAGTATAAATTGGCATCAATGTTATTACAATTTACACCAGCTGAGGATCTGCTTTCATGTGTTAAAACAACACTCATATCCCACACAATATCAGTCTCCAAAATGTGCATCCTTACCAGCGCGATACTCATCCACACAAACACATGAATACTCTCTTCAAAACACTTTCAGTTTAGCAATACAATCCCCTTCAATACACATACCAAAGAACTGAAAGTCAAAAAGGTCTCTCCTCATTCTTTATGATGAATAATTGAAAATATTAGGACTGCTTGTTTAATGAGAAGGTAAATAAGATAAGGGTAAATAAAAAAACATAATAAAAATACTTTCTCTGGAAGGTAAAGTGGATGCTTCTACATAATACAAGAACAAAGTGAGAACAATAACGTGCCTTGAACCCGGACCCCCACGCAGTGCCCAGGTCACAACCACCACCCAGCAGCTCACCTGAGTAATCAGGGAAGGGTCCAGTGAAAGGTCACCTGATGTTGTCTCTGGCTTTGACCGTTGGCTCTGACCACTAGGCCTGACCACCCAGCTTTGGTAATTGCGCAGAGCACCATCTGTGAAAATATTTAAAATTAATAAAAGGGAATACTTTCTTTAAACAATGCATAGGTAACCTGTAGAACCCACATGTATAAATGAATTCAGGATTCACAAAAAGAGATTCCCATTTATTTGGATAATGGGAACTTCCATAGTTACATTAGGTATGCTAAAATGAAATAATGGATACACATTTTCTTGCTTTAGGGCATAAGCAACCGCTAGCTGTCTGGGAGTAGGAAGAAACTTCCTCTCTGAATAGGCTATTCCCCAATTCTTTCATTTTTCATTGAAGTATCGGGTAATGATCACTGTCAGAGATGGGACACCAGATTACATTGACCAATAGTCTCATGTGGTATGGCCATTCCTGCACGTTGTACTGGTTTATACTGAACGGAGTCAGAACTACTCAATTATGTAATAGGCCCAATGCTATAAACAACTAATAGAGATTCTCCATAGAACAAGTGGTAGAAGTGTCTGTGTTATAGTATTGGATCAGAAATCTAGCTCCACTCCACTGAATTTCTGGTGATGTGCAATTTATCATTGACACTTGGGGCCCAGTTAAACTCCAACTGACTTCATTGTGAGTGTTTTAAAGGATTCCAAAATGAACTGGCACTAACTGATCATGGATTTGTTACAGTAAATTGGAAGATTTCTACAGCACTTTATTTATTATTATTATTATTATTTAAAAACATGGATCATTCTTTCCATTTTGGCTTGAGGTTGGGAACATTATAAATATTAAGAAAGTCTGAAGGAGTTTGCAAGAAGGCATGTCATTTGGTTGGTTTCTATAGCCTATCTTGGATTATCTTTCGGGTTGGCAAAATTAGATTTTTATTTTTTATAATTTTAAGAGACATCCATGTTTATTTTTAAGCAGTCTTTTTTTAAAAAAGATCATCTATTTAAATTTTAACAGTTGCAAAAAATTGGGCATGGTCAGACAATCATTTAATGACAGTAAATATTGAAATTCAAAAAGTTAAAGCTTGATAACCATTAAAACATGAATTGCATATAAAAATATACAAAGCAAAGATCTTTAAATCAAATTCTAGTAAGTTCTCAAGCAACATTTTTCTTACTTTGCCTATCTATACATTTCAATTTTCGTCTATGGAAATATTTTTAATTGGTTTGCATGTATATGGTGAAATCAACATTTACCAATAAAAATTTAATCCTTACAAGCCAAATTATATTTAAATGCATGTAGAGTAATACTGCAGAGGTTGGAATTATAATGTGTACAGGTTGGCACTGTTTTATGAACTTGGACCCATCACTGTGACCTCTACTATCACCCTAATTGGCCATTTGCCGTCAAGCAAATGCAGCAACATTGGTTTACCACATTGTAGAAATGTGTTTAAAAATTGGCACCAGCATGTTTAATTCCACTTTAATCCACAGATGACTGCAAATATGCCTTTTGCTTAACTCAGTCTATTAATTTTATATTGCCTGGAGCCAAAACTGACTAGGAGAGGTAGGACATGGGGTCCTCACTCCCCAAAAGCCAGAATAAGCAATCTCTTTCATTAAAAGAAGCAATTGCATTGTTTTAAGAATGTTTTCTTCTCTTGTTTTAAGAAATTGTGGCCATATGAGAAGAATTGAAATTGGCTGTGCAATGTTGTCTCCTATTTTATATTTGTCCTACACCATATATTAGGTGATAGGGAAGAATCATGCAGTCATATGACTCCTGTCCTATTAGGACCTTCCTCAAAATAAGATGATTATTTTTTATGGATTTATCCCAATTAGCAGCAATTTGAAATAAATAAATATAATCCTGGAAAGAACTGCCATAGCATATTTATTTGTATTTAGTAATTTAACAAAGCACCTTTAAGCCATGTTATTAAAAGCATAATACAATTAATATGTACATACATGCATACTAATAAAAGAATAGAAAATCAAAGGAGAAACAAAACTGATCTGGGATTGATACCAAATGAGATAAGAAAAAGCAAAAATGTTTATACAAGAATTATTGAGAAGAAGTGAGTTATTAGAAGAGATTTGAAATAAGGTGTGAATTATATACAGAATCAAATGGGATTCAAACTACATGTGAACACAAGCTGTACTTTTTCTACCAAATCAGACTGATTAATCAATGAGGGCATTCATTCATTTATTCAGAGTAGACATACTAAAAACCAAACACTTGACACCATAAGTCTGTGCAAAGTCTAATGTTCTATGGGAGATTTCCAAAGAGTCAGACAACGTCTCTTCTTAAAAGAACTCACCAAACTTCAGTTGATCTTTCATAAATAATAGTGTTGGCTCCAAGCTGGTAGACCGTTACGCTGGGACCTCCCGGAATTCAATGAGGATCTATAGAGGAGCAGAGATCTGCTTGCATGGAACAGATTGTCAAATCGGGAGCTTAGAATTGTTTGTTGTCATAGTGTCAGGATATAACATGTTAGCATATATATGAGAAAATATGATAAGTTAATAAATTCCCTTGCTATGAAAATTTCCTAGATCCTCCACACAGACATATTGTTTGGTTGTTGTTTTTTCGCTATGAATAGCATGGTTTGAATGTCCTTCATCATTTCTCTCTCATTCTGAAATAATATATCCTGAGAATTACTGAAAGAGAGGAAAGATGAATACACATCTTAAAGCTTGAGTATTTTAGTTATAGAAGCCATGTATTCAAAGTTTACTTTTCCCTTCTTCTCATTTCCATTTTTTGTATGAGGTGTTTGAATATGCAGCATAACTTCTGTAAAGGAAATCCTTCTTATTTAGCATACTAGAATTCCTTGATTATAGCAACAAAATGATGATAAAGGAGAACTAGTTCACATAACTTATTTGGACTTTTGAGAAAGTTCCTCACAAGGGACTTCTGTAGGATGAGAGATTGGAAAGATTAGAACCAGTTAATTTATAAAGGAAATATAGAGGGCACATACTGTCAGGATTGAGCCCCTTCACTTGAGAACTTGCCAGTCCAGCTTCCAGATAGATTAATGAGCTCAGCTGGGTTGTGGTCAGACTGCCTGATTGGCTGATGGGAGCCAGTGGGCCTGCTTTTAAGCTCAGCAGCAGGTTGCTGGTTGCTCAATGGTTTGGTCCACAGTTGTGATTGCGTGCATGCAAGTCTTAGGGAATGGGCCATATAAGTACCATAGGTAGCTAGGTACAGGCTTGATTCTATGCTGACTGAAGTCATACTAACGCTCCCATTGACTTTAATCCTGCAGGAACATGGCCTAAGCACTTCACTGAAGTGAGGCCATGAATCTATATATTCAAGATATAAGACAAACCATTAATTGATAGGGGTTGGGAAGAAACTTCCCCTTTGGGAAGGTTATTCCATAACAGGTGATGATTATGGGGTTTATTGAACATTACTCTAAAGTATCTTTTACAGGTCAGTGTCAGAGAGAGGATATTGCACCAGATGGACCAATGGTCTCATTGGTATACCTGTTCCTAATCGATTTGTGAAAAGAAATCTATTACAATAGAGAGCTAGGGCAAAATTCTGTACCCATTAGCAATATAAACCCTAAGAAACTCTACTGATGTCAATAGTTACACCTGATTAATGTAACTGTGACAAATGCCCTTTAAAAAAATAAAGCAAATATATTTCTCACATTTAATTATTTACTATAATTCCATAGTTATATGATCATACAACAGTATGGCATAGGATGGCATAGTATATCCTGCAGCCTTCCTAGTGATATAATCCTGAACATTTAAAATGAATATACATTTTGGAGCATTGTTTCTACAATGTGAGAACCATTTTTCTCTCTTTTTCAGATCTACTTTTCAGACAAAAAGAATCAGTGCAAATTTCACAATCAATATTTGTAATAAAAATTGTTATTAAAATCTTATTAATTGTAATTGTATTAATGGCACTGTACAATCAAGCAGAAGTAAACTAATTTTAGGCGTTTAAAAGCCCGTACTTTTATTTCAGCTGTCTTATCAGTTATAAGATAAAAGCAAAAATCATGAAAGGATCTAGCAAACATTTCATGCAGCTACACTGACTAGCAGAGACAGGTGAATGGTTCACTACATCCTTAAACATCTCTTATTTTCTCAGGTCTAACTAGGTTGATTACTAATTTGCTGTAACTGATGTCATCCTAAAATAGGCAGTTCCTGATTATAGACAAAATTATTTTAATCATACACAAGCTTGGCATGTATTTCTGCTCTGGCCATTGCAAATTTATAGAGTGCAACTACCTAGTTTTCTTTTTTTAAGTATGTTACTATAAAATAGGATTCCCTATGTTCAATACACTTTTAGAGTTACAGAGTACCAAGAAAATACAGTAATAATTAAGTACATTAAAATTGTTGAGCCAGATTCGCTTGTATGCTCTAGCATATTTACACTGATACAATCATGCAAAGCAGCCATAACTAGCTGAGTAAACTGGGTTTATGGCTACTTTGCCTCACTGATGTATTAGTGAATCTGACACTGTATATTAAAATCTATAGGTTATGTATGTTATAGATTTAATGAAATAATGCATATTTGACATGTATATAATGAGTTTCATTCAGTAGGATTCCAAAGCAATTGGGATATACATAAAACAATACTGAAAGCTCAGGGCTGGGAGTACATCAAACTAAGAGCCTCAGTTTTTCCATCAAACTCATAATGATACCTGTAGAAGTTCTTGAAGTGAAGGTAGGATATGGCCCTGAATATCTATAGCAGATCTTTTTTTTGAATGATCTCTAGTGGTCTTATAAATAGGAGTTAATTCTAACGCCAAAGCTACAAACAATATATTTAGAAGAACGTTTCTCCTGAAAGATCAGCAGTACCAGTACTGAAGGTCAGATTCTCAGCTGGTATATATCAGTGTAGTTCCACTGCAGTCAATGGAGGTACACAAACTTACATCAGCAGAGAATCTGGCCCTGAACTTGGAAACCTTTCTCACCTGACCCCTATTCAAACCCTGACCTCCATCCTTCCAACTTCATTTAATCTGGAAAGGTATTTACTGTCTCTAGCCTTTTACCACTACTAATGTCATAGATCAACTAGTGATAGATCTTACATCCAGAATTAATCAAGGAGTATTCAATACTCACATCCAATATTAGCCTTTTCCAATCAAAAGAAATGTTGCTTTAATGGAACTTTATAACCTCTGACTTAAGGAGCCAACATGATTTTCTGCCATCCCTTAGCTTTATTGACAGGCATAAGCAATTATGCAGTAGTCCCTGAGAAATCAGTTGTTGTCTATAATGAATTGGCATGCTATTTCATCTATTAAGACAAAGCCAAAGGCAGTTAAAGCTCTAACTAAACAATTGTGAGGCAGTGATTCTAATTCCTATTATTCCTACTATTAACCCATCATTCATGTTTCATAAAATCAAACAAAATTGTACAATGTTTTCTGAATGAAATAGTTCTGAGTGAAAGTCATTATAACTGACAGCTAATATAAAAATACAACTTTATATTGCATAGCATCTTACATACCAACTGTACCTCCAAAATACTTTAGATTTGAAATGATGTTATCAAGTAAAACTTTTATAATTAAAAAAAATCAACTACAATCCAGGATTATTAAATTGAAAGAATTTTCAAATAAAGCTTACTCTTCTGCATTTATATTGCTTACTTTTTGGACTTCACTTATCTTGGACGGTAAAACAAGGCATATATCTTTATTTCATTCTCATGCACTTGTTCACTACTATGGCATTTGAGTTGCAAACATTTCAATGACTGTTTAAAATTAAAACAAACATATCAGTGAAATTTAGAAGTATTACAAGAATTATTTTAATATTAAAATATCAAACATGTATTTGAATCTCTTGCTTCCTCTGCAAAACTTAAATTTGGGACCTGTATTACATTCAAGTGCCCCTCTAAGCAACTGACAAAGAGTCAAAGTAAACAGTGCAAGTTAAACTATAGAGTACAGTTTCTTGTGTTACATCATTATTGGAGCCACTATAGTAGTTTCTGAAATGACTGTTTAGAATTGCATGACTGTTTGGCAGTAAAAAGTCGGGAATCTTAATCTCTAAAATTTCCTTTGCTAAGAAAGTTCACTCACTAATAAGACTGAAAAATAGGCAGCCAATTTATATCATGCAATAAAAAAATTAATTATGGAACTTGAAAAATGATCATTTGTTTAAGTGCAGCACATTCTATCTGTGAGGCTATTCTTAAAACCAAGGATTTGCACATTGTAATAAAGCACAAGGTATTTTGAGTTTAATACTCATATTCAGCACTAGTATAGCAATTTGCATCTTCAAAAACAGATCCACATAACATTCCTGTGAGGAAGGCCTGCATTTCTACATGGACTGTTTCAGTTTTCTGGTACTGACCTGAGATCCTGGATGGCTTTAGCAAAACTCAGATTTTAGAACTGCCTTCTGGTTACATTGGGCCCAGCACCGACTATGGGGACCAAGACAGCAGCTAGACTAGCAGGGACCTTAACTCCACCTTAACAAAATTCATTGTAAGCGAATACATATATGTAAAAATCACATGGAATTAACATAACTTTTGCCAGTGTTCCCTCTGATTGCTCTTCCTGTATGTTGCAGACTTCTCTCATCCTTTTTCTGTCACGTCCCTTTAGGCCCAAATTCTCCAATGAATTGCACAAAAAAGCATCTCTTGTGGCCTCCTGGAACCACAATGACTTAAATGGGATTACAGATGGGCACAGGGATCCAGCTGCACAAAACTCATTGCAGGACCAGCGCACTGTAACTTAAGCTGATCAGGGCAGGGAATGACTTTTGCTGTGTGTGAGCCTACCACAAGAGCACCAGATCCTAATCGGGACTCCAAGGTGCTATTGCAAGATAAATATATAATAATAAAGTAGGCTGATAACATGCAAGTTGGCAATAAGACACAGTCCTGCTAAAACATACATATTTTTCAATGACACTTTTGTTTTCTTCATCTTAAAAAAATATTTGGAAATACTATAAAACAGGTCAAAAAGATTCTCATTCTCACACATAAATGCATGTTACATATTTATCACCAAATGTTCTTCTTGTATCTATTTTAATTCCATCCAGCGTGATCAAGTAGTCTAAGTCTTCGACAGGTAGCACCAAATTTGCACAGCAGGAATTATATTCTGGGTGGGACTCACTGTTTTGCAAAATGTAATAATAATAAATAATGGGGGAAAGAAATTAGCATACTGAGATGCTCAGGAATGCTTCTGAGTGTTTTCAGATTAAGGTCACTTAGCTCTGAAATGTCTCTTACTGTAGCAGCTTTTAACTTCGCACTGTCTTGTCCAGTGTGTTTTCAGTAATGGGTAGTCTCTGACTGCAGCAGCAGATTTTCCTTTTAACATGCACCTCCTTTGAAGAGTTCAGTTTGTTTGAAGGGTTTGACTTTGGATGCTGTGTGATTCAGTTTCACAGTTTAGTTATTACAAGTTACTGCCAATTACATTAGGATTGCAGGTTGCAGTTTCAAAAAGTTAGGTCACATTCTTTAGTACTTCATGCAATTCAGATACAATTATGGCTTTGTTCTTTGATATTTTTTTTAAGGATAAAGAAATGGCTTGACTCACTGTCTTAGAGTGGTTGACTCATACAAGTATTGAATGATAGCATGGTTGCTTTAAGCCCTGATGATCCTATATATGCTTATGAACATGCTTAACTTTACACACACCCCATTGACTACTACTCACATGAGTAAAGTTGTGCCTGTGCTAGGTGTTTGCAGGGCCTAAGGGCCGAAGAGTCTATTCTTACCAGCTTCTGAGCACCCCATGCAAGGTGCTTAACATCTTCAACTCCCTCTGATTTAAATTGAAGTGGAGGTTGCTCAGATCCAAGTCAGAGGTGCTGAGTGTCTTTCTGGTTCTAATCCTGCTATGGTTTTAAACAAATGTTTCTAGGGCGGGAAAGTCTTGACACTCAGAGCCCCACCT
This sequence comes from Macrochelys suwanniensis, assembly GCA_033296515.1. Classification (NCBI taxonomy): domain Eukaryota; kingdom Metazoa; phylum Chordata; order Testudines; family Chelydridae; genus Macrochelys; species Macrochelys suwanniensis. Next base: position 86,104,163 of record CM065779.1, read on the forward strand.
AGGAGTAGCAGGCTATGTCTACACTAATCGTTCTTCTGAAAAATTTGCCCAGTTTTTACCCCAGATGGCACTCCATAGTAGTAGCAATGTTCTGCATACTCATGTAGATGGTGTTGTAGGCAGACATTAGCTTTTCAGCTCCATGTTGTCTAAATCTGTTCACAGAAGGTCTACAAAAATCTGATAAAATTATTGGTGGCCATTGGCTCCTTGCCTGCACACATACTCCCACTGCTGCTACCCCTAGTGGAGCTGAACCAATGTTAGCAACAGTAGTTTTTTTCCCCCTTGTATACCCTAAACTCTAGAGGAATAAGAACCTTACATAGGGCTTCAAAAATACAATTGTGCTCTTTGTATTTTCTTTCATCTACAATTAAATAATGTGTCCTGTAAAGGGTATTCTTTTCAGTCACTGAAAAGTTTCAGAGCTCAGACTAGCAGCAATAATGTGCTCTGTCAAGAAGTTCTCTTCTTGGTATCATAATTAAATTTCTCGGTGCCAAACAAGCTGAAATGGAAAAGACTCTTTTACCTTGGTAAGATGGCAGAGCCATAAATCCATTAATGAATTGCTTGTCTCAATCCAGATCCTTATGACAGCAATGTAGCAAGCACTATACATGGCAGTAATTAGTATTCCTGTAACAACAATGGAAAGGTCAAATACTGCATGAGCAAAGAGACTGAACCAAATTTTTATCCCTAGACATGGTCCTTGCAAAATAGGATTAATGTAGATGGGTGAGACACATGCACTGCTGCTGTCCATGCTCCATCTGTTCTCTGTAAACAGAGTACATTCCTAATCCAAAATAAAATAATGCTGTCTTATGTGGGTTTATTTCCCGTTGGAGTCTAATCCAAGGTATCCGTCTTTTTGTGGGAATCATGTGAGATACCATCTTGCTGCTGAAATGGAATTATTTTCACCCTTTGGAAAGCTAGAGAATGACACTGGTATTTAATGAATTATTGGTAAGAGTGCCCCAAATAGATTACTGAAAGTGTAACATCTAGAAAGCATTGATTATTACAAAGAGCCTCTCAAAAGGAAATGGATAGTTTCTAGGTCCTCCGGAATTTGTTAGAATATCCTTGGAACCCCATAATAAACATCAGCAGTTATTGGAGTGGTTTCACAGGAGTATGAAATATCCTGAAACAGAAAATACCTGAAAACAGCACAGCATTATCCCACCACATTGATGTTTCTACCTCTAAGGTTTGCTATTTCCCAAATTAAGGCAGCATAGCTTCTAAAAGTCAACACCAAAGCTCTAGGTTTGTGAGGCAGCAATTAAAACAACACGTTTAATATGTTCTGTGAAGCATGCAAGCTATGAGATCATCACTGAACATGTATCTCTAGCACTAGCATGGTGTATTTCAATAGATAATACACACTGGAGTTATTTGATATTCCCAGTCTAATATATACAGAGGAAAGTTGTTGATCCCTTTTTATGGCATATTGAGAAATTCCCTTTCAAATATCTTGCTTACCATTTCCTTTTCTTAACCAATGCCAGCCTTGACTACTCACTCATTCATGCACTTGTCTACAGCTGTCTCTATTTTTTTTCCATGCTGCTCCTTACACAAGGAATGCTCTTCCAGGGAGGATACACCAATTTACTACCCTCTCTTCATGCAAATCCAGCCTTAGGAAACACTTCTGCCATGACACTTATGAGAAATTATTTACAAATAACTATTGACAATAGAACTGATAAGACATGTCCCTATCATCACTTTGTCTGCTGTATTCCTTGCCATTCCACTCACCACTACTTCTCCCCACTCACACTCTCTTTCATATGGGTTTCTTTTGTCTTTTCAGACTGTAAATTATTCAGGGACTCTCTCTTATAGGTGAATACAGTGATTAGCATGTTTTGGGCACGTGTTCTGTTACAACTGTCACAGACAATAAAACAGCAATAATGACTTTTCATTAGTATCTCAAGGTGGAAAACAGTCACATGGCCATTTGGGAGAAACACAAGAACAATGAAAAGAAAATGTATCCTTTAAACATGTGGAAAGATTTTTGTACAAGGCAGCTCTTGTCTCACCATCAAATGTTTTGTTTAATTTGATTTGATTTCCCTGTGTATATTCTAGTGTCACAAGGTCTGATTTTCACTTTCTCCCATGCTGAAAGAATTCTTAAAGTTTGGTTGTATTGAAAACCATGAACTCAAAGTGTTAGGCCTTAGGAGTCTCCTGTAGTACTGGATTGTCTTTTAAAGGGTTAAAGTACCTTCTGTGTCTGTTGTGTCTGATTTCTTTCTATAATGTGTCCGCATTAACAGTTTCTACTTCAGACTGCTAACTGGCGATAAGTGGAGAAATAGAGGGTAGGCCTGAGAAACCAGTAAGGAGCTCAGTAGTTACAGGAGAGTCTGGCGAGATGATTTAAATTGCTGTTGTGTTTCAGTAGCTGGGAGAAGGTCTGATTACTGTTGTTAGATGTATTTACAGCTTAGCAGCCTCCTGTGTGGTACTTCCTACAGAACAGGTGGGAGGGAATCCAGCTGCAGGGAGAAAGTTAGGGTTGCCGGGCATCTGGTTTTCAACTGGAATGCCTGGTCCAAAAGGAATCCTGGTGGCTCGGGTCAACCCGGCTGACTGGACCGTTAAAAGTCTGGTCAATGGCTGCAGGGCTAAGGCAGGCTTCCTTCCTGTCCTGGCTCCACATGGCACCTGGAAGTGGCTGGCATTTTCCTCCACCTCCTAGCGCAGGCACGGCCCTGGGGACTCTGTGTGCTGCCCCTGCCCCGAGTGCTGGCTCCACAGCTCCCACTGGCCAGGAACCTCTTCTCTCCACCTAGGACCAAGCAGGAAATACCAGCTGCTTCCGGGAGCCGCCTGAGGTAAGCACCATCCGGAGCCCACACCCCTCCCACACCTCAAACCCCCAGCCCTGAGCCCCCTTCTGCACCCAAACTCCTTGCCCGAGCCCTGAGCCCCCTCCTGCACCCAAACTCCCTCCTCCACCCAAACTCCCTGAGCCCCCTCCTCCACCCAAACTCTCTCCTCCACTCAAACTCCCTCCCAAATGTCTGTTCTCTAGGACTTTTTCCTATGTGGAGAATTCGCCAAAACAGTGAAGAATGTTCCTTTAGGACAATGACAATTGGAAATTTTTTGGGAGAACTCCATCCAGTTTTTATTTTCAGTATTGGTGGATAATATAAAGTGTATGTAATGTGCAGTACTGATATCAGGATATTTGTTGCACATTTAGAGATTTTAAAAACTAACCAGAGCAGCGTCCCTATAATCTTCTGCAGTTTCCAATCCCATTCATATACACTAATTTGCTATTTGTCATCAAAAGTTGACCACAGGAAAAAACAGAATTTGTTGTTAATGTTCTTCCATATCTGGTTGTTGAAAGGAAGTAGAGTGCTGGCTAGTGCATAAAGTACATAGAAAATATCATGGAGTTGAAGAAAAAATGTCAGCAATCAAGAGTTTATATTTAAATTATTCAAAGTTGTCTTGGAAGCAACCTGCTATTATTTGGAGCACATTGGCTGTTCACTCTCTGAAGTATGTATGGTCTCAGGATTATTTCATCTTGGGTCACACTGCTTCGGGTTTTTTTGTATCACCAAGTGTCAAATTCTTTTAGGAATGCATGCTCAGAAGATTGATACAAATAGATACAGAGCCTTTCATACAAAATCGAGGCACAAATGGGGGCCAATGTTGACGAGCATGCACAGCTATCCTGAGTGCAGTCTACCTGGGCTGTGAATAACAGATGACTTCAGTCTGTAGGGCTGCAAGACTGGCACTTTTCTCTAGCACTCTGAAATAATTTTTAAAAAATAAATTACTGATTAATTTCTGCAAAGGCCAGAGGCATGAGGCTCAAATAGTTCCTCAGGAGAACTGGATGCTGACTGGGGGTAGTGCATCAGGAAGTGTTCAAGTGTTTGGGTGTCTACGTTGTCTCCAGACAAGCATTAATGAAGTCAAGAAACCACTTCTGCTCTCTAGATCTCAAGTGTAATAATAGTATATTAGCTATATAATGGAGTCCAGTTACCTTTTCACATTTCGGGGGTTTTATGGCTGTTGTCAGCTCCTTGGTGTTGAGCTGCTCATTATGGACTTTGCTGTCTCTGAGGAGAGAGTAAAGTTCCTCCTGGTTTCTTCCATTCTCCATTTTGCTTTGTGGGCTGGTTTACTCTTTAGGAAAAAAATGGTGTGCAATGTGGTTGGGACAGACTGCAGTGATGTGCTTTGGTGATTATCCATCAGGGTTCAGCTTACGAATGGTGGTCCATGCTTCTTATGGCAGGGGTTTGTTGTTTCAATCAGCTCTCTCCAGCAGTCATGCTACTCTGTTCTAATCTCTCTCCTAAGCATTTCCCCAAGCCCAGTGGTTTCTTCACCAAAGAGATCCAAGTCACACAGTTCTGAATACTTCTTATATTGTTGACTTGTCTTTTCTGAAAGCCCAAGTACATATAGTGCCTGAAATTCCCTGGGGATGTGCTTTTGGGCAGCCTTCTACACCAGGGACGTCAATTCTCCACAGAGCTAATATATGTCAGAATAATATTACAGATGGATTCGTCCAATTCAGCCTTCTCAGTCAGCCTTTCTGAGCTTGAATCTCGGTAGATACTTTGTTTTCCTGGGTTGTACTGCAGCTTCTTTTGTCACTTGCACTGCTCTATTCTGCGATCTTGAGATTGTTACCATGACCTTCCTTTCGAAGCCGCCTGGATATTCAGAGGTGACGAAGCCTAAATCGGGATTATACCCCTTGTTCCATCCTGTGCTTTGGAAGGTAAATTTATCCTTGAAGTCATAGAGCAAGGTCACATTTTTTGCTTCTGCCCACTCCTTAACTTCTTCCTCGTCATTGTCATCGTCGTTGTCATCCCTAAATGGTGCTGAGACCGCTGAAGTTGCCTATGACAAGGCATGGTTTTTCTGGAAAGAAAAAGTTGGTTGGCCATAGAAACTATGCAGCTGGTGGTTTGTAAACAGAAACAATTGCTATCAGATGAAGTTCAACCATGATAAGTTCCATTGTACCATGATGTTTCACAACAGTATTTTTCACCAGCCTTTTGTCATGTACAAGTATCGTGTTGCCCTACATGTGACTTTTGATGTTCACAGCAATATGCATGCCAGGGATGTGCGGTGCTGTTGTCTCTTCATGTGTCTCTTGCAAGCACATGATGTCTGCTTTTATGCCAGATAGAACTTCAGCCTTCTCTGCAGAGAATCCCTCCACATTGAAACTGGTGATTTGTGAGTACTTTCTTTGGTTGAGGGCCTGAAAGGGTCCATTTATGTCAATATCTATATCTACTGTTATTGCAATCTCTGTGTATATTGTCAGATTTGTTCTCTATCATGGCTAGTTGCAATGAGAGATTAATTAACAGGGATCATGATGTGAACATACCTGACACAATGCCCTTATCAATGCAGTATGTACACTGTATCAGATTAACTGGACTTTCTAGTATAGTAAGTGATGGCAGTATAATACACTAGAAACTTTCTTAAGGAATCAGATCATCTTTAGACTTGTATTGGTTTAGAACACCCCTTTTAGCATTATATTAAATAACAGAAAAGCCATTCCTGCCAGGTCCAGCTCATTTTCCCCTTCCTTTGAGGCACAAAACATGGCATACATCTTCATCACTAATCATATGAGGAAATAATACTCAGGAAAACATGCAGAGTGAATCACATTACAGTAGGCTCCATGCTGTCCATTATAATATGGAGCAATGGGAAAAGCCTCCAGAACACTGATAAAAATCCAGTCGCTATTCTGCTGCATTCCCCCTACCTCACAGACACTGTGGAGTTCTGCCTGTCAGGTCTCTGCTACACTGGTCAGAGGGTGGGGGTGCAACAGGGGAGAAAAGCAGCTGCTCTCTGCAGGTTTCTCCCCTTTGCTCTGAGTGGCTTTTGAAGCACAAATCTGCACAGGAGTTATGGCTAGTTTGACCAGGAGTGATTCCTCATTCACAACTACATCCTTCCTTCACCCTACCTACCAGGGATAATTCTAGAACAGCCTCTGGAAGGTTCCTGACTTCTTATGGGTGTCCTAAGATCTGTGTGGATCTCAGAACGTTCAGGGATTTAAGCCCATAAATCACCCTGATATGAAGACTATGAGTAGAAACTCAGAATTCTAGATCCTACCTGCAAAAATCCATTAAAAGGTTAAGGTGGACTCTGTATTTAAACACATGCCAACACCTATTTACTTCCCCTTTTAGAATGGCAAGAATGCCAAGATGTAATTTTCCCAAATTAGATAGTGAAATACTTTGATTCTTTTAGGTTGTAGTTTTAGAGAACCCATGTAACATAATTGTACCTATTTTTTTTGTAAAATGCTAATTATTAATAGCATAATACCTGTCAGCCTAACTAGTCATCTCATGAATTTTGCACATTTTGTCAGACTAACAGACATATAGTAACTCAGTTTCTCTGCTTGCCCTAGGCCTTATAGCTTCTGGTTGAAGAATTTATAAATAACAAGAATGTCATCTGAGCCACTCAGCTATTTTGTTCTCAGAAATAGTCTAAATATCTCAGGTATTTTAAGCCACTGTATCCTTCCTGATAAGCAAACAGCAATTATACTGTCATCAGCATTACTTAATGAAAATCAACAATGTGGTGATCTTGTGATCTCAGCAGATACGTTAGCAAATGTTAAGAAACACCTATCAGTGGACAGATGCATTTCTAGGCATCATTAATCCAAGAAATGTTTCATACTGATGCAAAGTCATCTAGAGGACCTTAGGGGTTTTCTCATTTAAAATAAAAGTTAGAGAAATAGAGCATGATGTCTTATAATCCCTGATGTGCAAAAGCAGCAATATTATTCTGGATGATGAGCAAACAGTGGGTGATTTACTGAAAAGTAACAGAGGCACAAATGAATGAAAGGAAATGTCAGCAGCAGCAGTAGCTATGGTTTCAGCTGAGTGAGTAGAGGCTAATACTGCAATAGCTTGCTCAGCTTGCTTCCTTCAGCTTTAATGATGACTGAGCCTTACAGTTTCGTAACCAGAAGCAAAATTCTGTTAAAGTAACGCAAGAATGTTTGCAGGAACTGGACACAGCTTAATCAGAATCTTTTTCTTTCTTTTGATTTTCACACCTGTTTATTTGATAATATAAGTAGTTGATGATACAAATCCTATTTGCTGCACTTTAATGTGCTTTCTGAAATGTTGGAGAACCCCCAAGGACTGACACAAGACCACTTTGGGATTTAATACCTTTTTAATTAGGAAAACTGGTCTTGTAAGAACAGAAAAGTAGAAGCCTGACAGGGAGCTAAACATACATTCCCTGCCCAGATATAACAATAACGTTCTGAAATGGCATCTTGCTACATGTTTCTTCTGTGCTCATCACCATAAAACCTAGGTGCCAAATCCAACAATTAAAATTCCATCAGCAGTGGACCATCCTCTCTGCACCTTCCAGGGTTAGACTGTATTTCTAGGGATCATTTAAAAAGGATTATATCTAAAAGAGAAAAAATCCTTGACAGGAATTTTGTATCCTCCCTTAGCATCAGAAAATCTGCCCCTTTACAAATGCACATTGCATGAATAAATCTAATAAAGTTTTATGTACAACTTATTTTTATAATAACTCTAAAAGCTACATCAGCAAAAGGCACATTCGGGTACAGCCAGCAGTTATGTTGTGTAACAAGTTAATACACTGCCTTGGTCCATCAAAAAATATTACCATACCCATCTTGGTCCCTTGTGGACTTTAAAATCCCTAAATTTACTTTGATGCTGCCATCTCATGGTTGTTTATAGTAAAAACACCGTTACTAGGTATTGTTCTTAACTCAAGTGAACAAATAAAGTTGTTGTAATTCTCCCCTCTCAGTATTAGAGTGGATGGCTCTCAGCCTTTGAATATCATTTTTGCATTACATAAATGTTATCTTCACATCATACAAACAGAAAAGTTAGATAAAACACAGGTTCTCTTGCTTGGATGTTACAATGTAACATTACTTTATTTCTGAGCCCTGGTCTACACTACGAGTTTAGGTCGAATTTATTAGCGTTATTTCGATTGATCCGTGCACCCGTCCACACGACGAAGCCCTTAACATCGACTTCTAGGGCTCTTAAAATCGATCTCGCCACTCCACCCCCAACGAGGGGATTAGCGCTTAAATCGATATTGCCGAATCGATGTAGGCTTAGTGAGGACGCAATTCGACGGTATTGGCCTCCTGGATCTATCCCACAGTGCAACATTTGACCGCTCTGGACAGCAGTCTGAGCTCAAATGCTCCACCCAGGTAGACAGGAAAAGCCCCGCGAACTTTTGAATTTCATTTCCTGTTTGGCCAGCGTGGTGAGCTGCAGGTGAGCGCAGATCTCATCAGCAGAGGTGACCACGATGGAGTCCCAGAACCGAAGACGAGCTCCAGCATGGACCGATGGTGAAGTACGCGATCTGATCGCTGTATGGGGAGACGAAACCATGCTAGCAGAGCTACGGTCCAAAAGAAGAAACGCCAATACATATGCCAAAGTCTCCAAGGGCATGCAGGACAGAGGCTACAACAGGGACGCGCAACAGTGCCGCGTGAAAATTAAGGAGCTCAGGCAAGCCTACCAAAAAACCAGAGATGCAAACAAACGCTCTGGGTCAGAGCCCCAGACATGCCGCTTCTATGATGAGCTGCATGCCATTCTAGGAGGTGCAGCCAGCACTGACCCACCCATTTGGTATGACTCCGTATGTGGATCATCAGAAACCACAGAGGAGCATGATGATGATAATGATGCTGAAAATAGCGCCCAGACACAGCAAGGAAGCGGAGAAGCCCTTTTCCCCGACAGCCAGGAACTCTTTGTCACCCTGGAGCCAGTACCCTACGAACCCACCCAAGGCGTGCTCGATGCAGGAGAAGGGACCTCTGGTGCCTCTGGTGAGTGTACCTCTGTTAATTAATACATGTTTTATAAGCAAGCGTGTTTAATGATCAATTTGCGGCCAGTACAGCTACAGCTACTGGAAAACTCTGTTAACATGTTCGGGGATGGAGCAGAAATCCTCCGGGGACATCTCCAGAAAGATCTCCTGGATGTACTCCCAAAGCCTGTGCAAAAGGTTTCTGGGGAGGGCAGCCTTATCCTGTGCTCCGTGGTAACACACTCTACCACGCCAGGCCAGTAGCACGTAGTCTGGAATCATTGCTTTGCAAAGCATGGCGGCGTATGGTCCCGGTGTTTGCTGGCATTCAAGCAACATCCGTTCTTTATCTGTCTGTGTTATCCTCAGAAGAGTGATATCATTCATGGTCACCTGGTTGAAATAGGGGAATTTTATTAAGGGGGTATTCAGAGGGGCTCCGTCCCTGCTGGGCTGTTTGCCTGTGGCTGAACGGAAATCTTCCCCGCTGTGACCCACGCGGTGGGGGGAGGGGGAACAGCGAACATCTTGGATGTGTGTCTGTGTGTGTGTGTGTGTGGGGGGGTGTCGATTAGGTTCGCGCTGCACGTTAACCCGAAAACCGCCGCCCCTCCCTTTTCAATTGCCAACCAGTTTTAAATTGCCAGCCCAAAGGCTGTTTGTTATGGGAAATGAGGGGGTTGCTGTTTGAAAACATTCCCACGTTATGAAGGTTAAAGAAGCCTATAGACTGTGGCTTACCATGGCTGTGTGCAAGCCGAATTCTGTTGCCCGCCGGACCTGCTTGTGTGATCTCTCACACCAAACCGGCAGACCCTCAATATAACAGGCAAAGTGCAACCTTGGACCAAATGCACATGTGATATGTAATGTTTGGAGCATTGTTCTCTAATATGTGTCTTTTAAACTACTCCTCTCCCGTTTGTTTCCTCCCACAGCTGCAAATGTTTCAACGCCACCCCCTTCATCACCGTCCCAGAGGCTAGCGAAGATTAGAAGTAAAAAAAAAAGGAATCGAGATGAAATGTTCTCAGAACTCATGGAATCCTCCCACACTGAAGCTGCCCAGCAGAATGCGTGGAGGCAGACACTGTCGGAGTCCAGGAAGGCAGATTTTGATCGCGCGGACAGGTGGCGTGATGAAGAGAGTAGGTGGTGTCAGCGTGCAGAGAGAAGGCAGGATGCAATTCTGAGGCTACTGGAGGATCAAACGGAAATCCTCCGGCTTATGGCTGAGGAAAGGCGTACGGTTCAGGAAAGGCCGCCTGAGCCCAGACCACCGCTACAGCCCCTGTGTAACCAACAGCCCTCCTTCCCGAGTCCCATAACCTCATCCCCGAGATGCCCAAGAACGCGTTTGGGCGGCCTCCGTGCACCCAACCACTCAAGTCAAGAGAACAGTCCAAGCAAGAAAGGGCTGGCATTCAATAAGTTTTAAAGTGCTGTGTGTCCTTGTCCTTCCCTCATCCCCTCCTCCACCACCCATCCTGGTGCTTCCCTTCCTCCACCAGCTATCCCGGGAGACTGTGGCAGTTAGCCCCATAGTTCCCCCTCTTTGTTTTACGAATTAATAAAGAATGCATGATTTTTAAGCAACAATGACTTTATTTCCTCTGCGAGCGGTGATCGAGGGGGGGAGGGCAGGGCGGTTTGGGTAAAGGGAAGTAGAGTGAATGAAGGGGCGGGGCTTTTCATTACAGGGGAAAAACAGAACTTTCACACAGCATCCTGGCCATTCATGAAACTGGTTTTCAAAGCTTCCCTGATGCGCAACGCACCCTGCTGTACTCTTGTAATAGCCCTGGTGTCTGGCTGCGCATAACCAGTGGCCAGGCGATTTGCCTCAACCTCCCACCCTGCCATAAACGTCTCCCCCTTACTCTCACAGATATTGTGGAGCACACAGCAAGCAGTAATAATAATGGGAATATTGTTTTCGCTGAGATCTAACCTAGTCAATAAACTTCGCCAGCGAGCTTTTAAACGACCAAATGCACATTCCACCACCATTCTGCACTTGCTCAGCCTATAGTTGAAAAGGTCCTGACTACTGTCCAGGCTACCTGTGTATGGCTTCATGAGCCATGGCATTAAGGGGTAGGCTGGGTCCCCAAGGATAACTATTGGCATCTCAACATCCCCAACGGTTATTTTCTGGTCTGGGAAGAAAGTCCCTTGCTGCAGCAGCCGAAACAGACCAGAGTTCCTGAAGATGCGAGCGTCATGTACCTTTCCCGGCCATCCCACGTTGATGTTGGTGAAACGTCCCTTGTGATCCACCAGTGCTTGCAGCACTATTGAAAAGTAACCCTTTCGGTTTATGTACTCGCTGGCTTGGTGGTCCGGTGCCAAGATAGGGATATGGGTTCCGTCTATCGCCCCACCACAGTTCGGGAACCCCATTGCTGCAAAGCCATCCAGTATGAGCTGCACATTTCCCAGACTCTCAACCCTTGGTACCAGCAGCTTGGTGATCGCCCTGGCTACTTCCATCACAACAGCCCCCACTGTAGATTTTCCCACTCCAAATTGATTCGCGACTGACCGGTAGCTGTCTGGCGTTGCAAGCTTCCACAGGGCTATCGCCAGTCGCTTCTGTACTGTGAGGGCTGCTCTCATCTTGGTGTTCTTGCGCTTCAGGGCAGGGGAAAGCAACTCACAAAGTTCCAAGAAAGTGCCCTTACGCATGCGAAAGTTTCGCAGCCACTGGGATTCATCCCAGACCTGCAGCACTATGTGGTCCCACCAGTCTGTGCTTGTTTCCCGGGCCCAGAATCGGCGTTCCACTGTATCAACAAGCCCCATTAACACCATGATGTCCACCTTGTGGGGGGGCCTTTTTTGAGAGAGGTCTGTGTCCATGTCCTCATCACTGTCCTCAGGGTGCTGCTGTCGCCTCCTCGCCTGCTGTAGCTCTAGCAGCTCCTGGTTCTCGTTCTCCATATACTCCTGGAGAATGCGCATGGTGTTCATAACGGCGAGAACAGCCGCGGTGATCTGATCGTGCTCCATGCTTTCCCTGGTATGCTGTTTGCAGGACAGCAGAGTGGCAGCAGAAGCAGCGGGTGGATAACAATGGAGTCAGCAATATGGCGCCCATATGAAAAAAGGCGCGAAAGGATTTTTTGCTCCCCCCTCAGTTGCTTTCACGGAGGGAGGGGGGAGCAAGGGTTAGGCTCATTTCCTTCTAGCTGCAGATGGTACAATATGCGGTGAGCAAGGAGGCGCCTTCCCTTCTAGCAGCAGATGGTACAATATGCTTGATATCCATCATCAGCTCCTGGCCCCCTCAAGGATTGAACTCACAACCCCGGGTTTAGCGGGCCAACGCTCAGACCGCTGAGCTATCCCTCCGCCCGTGTTCCAGGCAGTACTGAATCTCCCTTAAACAAAACGTAAAAAAGAGAATGACCAGAGTCACTCTGGTCACTCCCATTTATGTCCAAGCGCCCCCAGCCAGCCACACCATAGGCCGCCAGCCAGGAGCACACGAATACCAATCATATTGTACAATCTGCTGCGAGAAGGAAAGGAGCTTCTGCTGTATGGTCCCACGACCACAACCATTTATGGCATATTGCACCATCTGCAGCTAGAAGGCAAGGAGCTTCTGCTGTGTAGTCCCGCGACTACCAGCCTCAGGCGGAATGGCCCCCTCAAGGATTGAACTCGCAACCTCGGGTTTAGCAGGCCAACGCTCAGAACGCTGAGCTATCCCTCTGCCCGTATTATAGTGTGACTGAATCCCCACTAGACCTAATGTCCAGGCGTACGCTGGAGATGTACAGTAATTGTGAGCTGAGCAGGCTTCCGTAGCAAACACGGAAACCCCGGAAAAAAGGCGCGAAAAATATTGCTTTCACGGAGGGAGGGAGGGAGGGAGGGATGACATGTACCCAGAACCACCAGCGACAATGTTTTCTGCCCCATCAGGCTTTGGGATCGCAACCCAGAATTCCAATGGGCGGCGGAGACTGCGGGAACTGTGGGATAGCTACCCGCAATGCAATGCTCCGAAAGTCGATGCTAGCCCCGCTACTGTGGACACAGTCAATCGACCTCATGGTCTTAACGCTCTTTAGTGGGGACACACACAATCGATTCCATAAATTCGGGTTTTAAAATATCGACTTCTATAAATTCGACCTAATTCTGTAGTTTAGACGTATGCTTAGAATTCAGAATAACACACAATAACCCAAAAAACAGAGAGAGAAAACATGCTGCTCCCTAAAACAGAGAGGTACCTTATTCTAGGCTGTCTGTCTGCTGACTGACTCAGACTGCATGCTTTCCTACAGATCCCCCTAGCCTGCAAGCAGGATCAGGAAACTCCTTATAATTTAAAGTGACAGCCTACAAGTCCATCAAGTTTTCAAATACACCATGCTAAACTTCTCACATGCTTGAATTTATGTTGCTTAAGCAGCAGGAAGAATCAGAGAAAACGTGAAGCTGTAACACAGGATAATAATTTCAGCACTTTACGGTTCACAAAATCACTAGATTAGTCTTACCAGTATGAAACACTTTTAAATCAAGAAATTTTGTTTCTCAAATGAAGGCTAAACACATCCCCAAACATCACCTCCCTCTATGACAACTTCTTTCTTGATTGTTATCCATAGGATCACATACACCTGAACCCAGCACTGATGATTGCTGATGTGTGGACAAGTCTGCCTTAGGTTCACTGTCATGAAGCTCCTCGTGCTTTGTTTAGTTGGTGAGCCTCTCTTTGATTTGGTCCCATTTCAGCTAATCCTCTAAGGGTATGTCTACACTACGAGAGTAGTTCGATTTTTCTTAAACCGAACTTGTGAAACCGATATTACAAAGTCGAGCGTGCGAATCCACACCAAGGACATTAATTCGAGTTTGTGAGTCCACACTAACGGGGCAAGTGTCAACATTGCAAGCGGTGCACTGTGGGTAGCTATCCCACAGTTCCCACAGTCCCCGCTGCCCATTGGAATTCTGGGTCGAGCCCCCAATGCCTGCTGGGGCAAAAAATGTGTCGAGGGTGGTTTTGGGTAAATGTTGTCATTCAACCCTCACTCCCGCCCTCCCTCCGTGAAAGCGCCGGCAGGCAATCGGTGATTGACAGCGCGGACGCCACAGGACCGCGAGCATGGAGCCCTCTGCTATCATCGCTGCTGTTCTGTCCGTTGTCAACACCTCGCGCCTTATCGTCCACCTTTTCCAGAGGCAGATGCTGCTAAATCGGGCGAGGAGGCAACGGAAGTGCCATGAGACCATTAACTCTGAGAGGGGCACAGACCTCTCACAAAGCACGGGACCCCGGTCCCTAGACATCATGGTGGCAATGGGTCATGTTGATGCTGTGGAACGGCGATTCTGGGCAAGGGAAACAAGCACTGACTGGTGGAACCGCATAGTGCTGCAGGTCTGGGATGAATCCCAGTGGCTGCAAAACTTTCGGATGCGTAAGGGCACTTTCCTGGAACTTTGTGAGTTGCTGTCCCCTGCCCTGAAGCGCCAGGACACCCGGATGCGAGCAGCCCTGACTATCCAGAAGCGAGTGGCCATAGCCCTTTGGAAGCTTGCTACGCCTGACAGCTACCGGTCAGTCGCGAATCAATTTGGAGTGGGCAAATCTACCGTGGGGGTTGCTGTGATGCAAGTAGCCAATGCTATCGTTGACCTGCTGCTCTCAAAGGTAGTGACCCTGGGAAACGTGCAGGTGATCATAGATGGCTTTGCTGCGATGGGATTCCCAAACTGCGGTGGGGCTATTGATGGAACTCACATCCCTATACTGGGACCGGACCACCAGGGCAGCCAGTACATTAACAGAAAGGGCTACTTTTCTATGGTGCTGCAAGCACTGGTGGACCATAAAGGACGTTTTACCAACATCAACATGGGATGGCCGGGCAAGGTTCATGACGCTCGCGTTTTCAGGAACTCTGGTCTGTTTAGACGGCTGCAGGAAGGTATTTACTTCCCGGACCACAAAATATCTGGTGGGGATGTGGAGATGCCTATAGTGATCCTCGGGGACCCAGCCTACCCGCTAATGCCCTGGCTCATGAAGCCGTACACAGGCGCCCTGGACACTGAAAAGGAGCTCTTCAACTACCGTCTGAGCAAGTGCAGAATGGTGGTGGAGTGTGCTTTTGGACGTCTCAAAGGGAGATGGAGAAGCTTATTGACTCGCTCTGATCTCAGCCAAAACAATATCCCCATTTTTTTTTCCACTCCTTGCATCCGAAGAAGTGGGTATTCACCCACGGAAGCTTATGCTTCAATACCTCTGTTAGTCTATAAGGTGCCACAGGACCCTTTGTCGCTTCTATAATATCCCCATTGTGATTGCAGCTTGCTGTGTGCTCCACAATCTCTGTGAGACCAAGGGGGAGACGTTTATGGCGGGGTGGGATGTTGAGGCAAATCACCTGGCTGCTGATTATGCGCAGCCAGACACCCAGGCGATTAGAAGAGCCCAGCAGGATGCGCTGCGCATCCGGGAAGCTTTGAAAGCTAGCTTCCAGAGCGAGCAGGGTAACCTGTGACTATTACCTTTGTGTAAGCAGAACCTGAACTGCCTATGTTTCTTTACCCAGGTACTGTTGCCTATCCTCTCCAATTTCCAAAACCCTTCCTCCCCTTCATTCACTGCTTTAAAAATATAATAAAGGAAACATTGTTCATTAAAACCGTCTTTTTTATTAAGGATTTCTCTGTTAAGGGTTGAAACTGGGACGCATACTGCGGTTGGGGAGCGGGTGGAGTGATGGAAAGGATGCTTCCAAACTCAGTGAATGACAGGCTCCTGCTCCTAGAGCAGTCCGCAGTGGTGGACTGCTTGTTTCAATGGAGCCTGACACCCGTCCCATTTGCAAGTCTGTGATGCGGGGCCTGTGTGACTTTGTGGCCGGGGATGGCGGTTACAGATCCCCTGCTGCGTGGCTCTGTCATGCAGGCTACTGACCACTGCAAAAGATCTGCAACCGCCCTCCCCCACCAGAAACTCACAGAGCCCCCCCCCCCCCCCCCACAGAACATGAAAACCACCTCCCAGAATGACCATGGTGCCTAGTGAATGCAATGTGAGTGTGAGGTTCAGGTGAACCTGTCCCCCGTCTCTACCCTAGCACAGGTGCCTATCGTCTCCAATTACAAACCCCCTTCCCCCCCTTCAATCACACTGTCCTTTAAAAGGAAATCAACGAAACAGTACTTTACAGAACAGCAATTTTTATTAAGGACAGCTGAGTTATGGGATGAAACTTGGACGGGGGCTAGGGTAAGGTGCGGTTGGAGGGAAGGAAAGGACCCATCAAATCTTGGGGAATGAGAGCCTTCTGCTACTTGAGCAGTCTGCAGGGGTGGAGTGATTATTTCCACGGCCCCTGCCGCTCCTCGTTCTCGTGACTTTGGGTGAGGGGGGGATTGGACTTTGTGGCGGGGGGAGGGCGGTTAGAAATCAAAAACAGCGGGGCTCTTTCATCCTGCCTCCGGTCCTGCAGAACATCTACAAGGCGCCGGAGCGTGTCCGTTTGCTCCCTCATTAGTCCAAGCAGCATTTGAGTCGCCTGCTGGTCTTCCTGCCGCCACCTGTCCTCCCGTTTGCTGTATGATCGCTGGTATTGCGACATGTTCTCCCTCCACTGGGTCTGCTGTGCGGCCTCGGTTCGGGAACAGGACATAAGTTCTGAGAACATCTCGTCACGTGTCCTTTTCTTTCGCCACCTGATCTGTGCCAGCCTCTGGGAGGGGGATGCACGGGTACTGAGGGAGACGCTCGCAGCTGTGGGATGGGAGAAAGGGAGTGAATTCCTCAGAAAGATACATTTTCCCGAACAATGCCTATACTCTTTCCCTGTGAACAAGACCATGCACACTACCTATCACATGTGCACTCAGTACAAGGTCGAATATTCTGTCTTTATATTGAGTGCCTGGGGACTTGGTGTACAGATCACACAAGCGGGGCTGGACACTGGAATTCGGCTCTCAGGAGACCATGGTAAGCCGTACACTTTGGACTGCTGAGAGCTTACTTCACAGCAGTGGTGTACTCTCATGTTTCAAGCACAGTTCCTAGAGGTGGCCAGTTCCTGCTGCTGGCAAAACCGGTCAGCTACAACGGTTCGCCTCCCCGCCCCCTCCCCGCGCAGCTAGTCCCGGGAAAGCTCACAGCTTGCTGCCCGTGGACCGCTAAGTTTGAACGATTCGCCTCCCCGCCCCCACCGCGTGGCTGGTCCCGGGGAATGTCCCTGCCTGCTGCCTGTGAACTGAGTCTTCTTTGAACGGTTCGCCTCCCCGTCCCCCCCTCCCCCCGCGTGGCTGGTCCCGGGAAATGTCCCTGCCTGCTGCCTGTTAACCGCTAACTTTGAACGATTCGCCTCCCTGCCCCCACCCCGCGTGGCTGGAAACCGCTGGTTAGAGTTATGTAAAGGAAAAGGCAATCGGTCCCCATACTAAAATACCCCTAATTCAAACCAGGGCACCATGACTGATATCACTCTGATGAGGATTACGGAGACAGAGAAAGACCGTATGCTGCGTGAATGCCAGCAAACACCGGGGCCGTATGCCGCCATGCTCTGCAAGGCGATGATACCGGAGTACCCGCTGCTAGCCTGGCGCGGAAAAGTTTCCTACCATGGAGGAGACAATAAAGCCGCTCTCCCCAGGAACCTGATGCAAAGGCTTTCACAGTACCTCCAGGAGAGCTTCGTGGAGATCTCCGAGGGGGATTTCTCCTCTATACCCATACATATTGACAGACTTTTCGAGTAGTTGCACTGGAAACAACTCAAAACTAAAGCGCCTAAGGCAAACTAAGCAATAAAAACCCATTGCTAACATACCATGCCTATTCTATTCAAAATAAATGTTTAAAACACTGACCTGCTGATCCTTCACCTGATTCCTGGTCCGGGTTACTGCCTTGGGATGGTTGGTAGGGGATCTCAGTCAGGGTGATGAAGAGATCCTGGCTGTCGGGGAAATCAGTGTTGAAAAGCGCTGTCAACTGCCTCGTCCTCCTCCTCCTCTTCACCGTCCGCAAAAACCTCCGACGATGTGGCCGTAGATAAGATCCCATCGTTGGAGTCCACGGACACTGGTGGGGTAGTGGTGGCAGCACCACCAAGCATTGCATGCAGTGCCTCGTAGAAACGGCATTCGTGGGGCTGGGATCCGGAGCGTCCGTTTGACTCTTTGGTCTTCTGGTACGCTTGTCGCAGCTCCTTGATTTTCACGCGGCACTGCATTGCATCCCGGCTGTATCCTCTCTCCGTCATGGCTTTTGAGATCTTCTCGTAGATCTTCGCATTCCGTTTTTTCGATCGCAGCTCAGAAAGCACGGACTCATCGCCCCACACAGTGATCAGATCCAAGACTTCCCGATCAGTCCATGCTGGGGCCCTTTTTCTATTCTGCGATTGCATGGTCACCTCCGCTGGAGAGCTCTGCATCATTGCCAGTGCTGCTGAGCTCGCCACGAAGTCCAAACAGGAAATGAGATTCAAACTGGCCAGACAGGAAAAGGAATTCAAATTTTCCCGGGGCTTTTCCTGTGTGGCTGGTCAGAGCATCCGAGCTCGGACTGCTGTCCAGAGCATCCACGGAGTGGTGCACTGTGGGATAGCTCCTGGAGCTATTAGCATCGAATTCCGTCCACAGTAACACGAATTCGACATGGCCCTGTCGAATTTAGCGCTACTCCCCTCATCGGGGAGGAGTACAGAAATCGAATTAAAGAGCCGTTTATGTCGAAATAAATAGCTTCGTAATGTGGACGGGTGCAGGGTACAATCGAGTTAACGCTGCTAAATTTGACATAAAGTCCTAGTGTAGACCAGGCCTAAGTCTTAAGAAGTCTTCCAAGAAGTCTTATGCTTCAGTGTCCAGTTCCTCTCCAAAATGACTTTTGTTCTCTGCTCTATAATACAGTTTCTCTTCAGTTTGTTCCTTTGGTTCCATTCCTATATGGCAGTGACTGTATCTCTAAAACATGCCATAGCAAGGGATACAAATGTTTAGGTTTCTGTAAAATAAAATTAAACTTTCATGAAGTTACAAGAGTGCCGTGTCTTCAGTATTGCCAAACATTAAAAAAAAATGAGATTTTTAAAATAATAAACTTTGGATGCTTTTTATTTACTTTCAGGTTTTGAGACTTTGGAGTTCACATTTAAAAGCTTTTCTCTGCATCGAAGAGAGCTAGAATCTCACTATTTTAAAAAATAAAAATAAAAATTCTCATGTAATCACAGGACTCCAGAAACTGGGACTTTAAGAAAAATATGTAATAATATAAGACTTAGAATATCAGGGTTGGACGGGACTTTAGGAGGTCATCTATTCCAACCTGCTTCTCAAAGCAGGACCAATCCCCAATGTTTGCCCCAGATCCCTAAATGGCCCCCTCAAGAATTGAACTCACACCCCTGAGTTTAGCAGGCCAATGCTCAAACCACTGAGCTATCCCTCCCCAGTAATATTGCAGGAGTTGCCAACACTGTATTCCACACTGAGTCCCTGTAATACTATTCTTGCAGCGTCATAGAGAATATTATATTACTGCTAGGCTGCTTACAAATATGTTCCTTCTATATAACTTTTAAGCTGAATATTCTAGCAAAGGTTGAATATTTACTAACAAAGAATTACTGAGGTTTCACATAACTCATTTTCCTTGTAGTTCAGCAGATAAGTATTCCTCCTCCTCCCTCCAAAACTCCAACACCTTCAGCAATTTTTTATTTTCCTTCTTTGTACAATTGTTGATAATGAACAAATTATCTTACCTCTAGTATAGTTTCTTCTCTCATGGCAGCAGAGCAGTCTCTTCTGCTCTCCATGTTCTACAGCTACATTCTCTTAATATTGCAGACTATGGTCAGACTCCTACTTCAGTGGTAGGTTTACAATAATCCCCTCTCTCCAAAAAGAATTGATAAAGTGGCAGTGTTCATTAGGCTAGCCAATCATGAAATGATGATGCAATTTCCCTTATGGTCAGGGCACAATGCGGGGGAGGGAGACAACAGTGATTCTAGCCCCACTTTCTCTTCTTGGCCATAGATATTACTAGAAATCCATGTAAATGTCCTTGCCGAGCCACCATCTCATCTTCCAGAGTAGGCCTGGTTGCAGAGGAGGTGGTGGAGGCAGAGTGAGAAGATGGTGGCCAGGGTTGTAGGAAGTAGGGAGCTGCGTGTGGGGGAGCCTGGGGTCTGGAGCCTCAGGAGGAACTGCTGCCCCCCTCTAGCCAGTCACTAGGGCTTCAAGCACCACTTCTTCCCCTAGCCAAGTGGAGGCCATGCCTGATTGGTGTGGCACTCTGACCCCCACTAGTGGTGGCTAGGCCAGCTAGAGATTGAGGAGCCTGCTACAGCACTGGCTAAAGGAGATGCTTCATTTAGATCAGGCAGAAGAGGCTCATTCATTAAGCTCAAGAGGTCCCAGGTTTGATCCCCACTGCCAATGACCCAACAAGGTGGTGTTACACAAGGGACTGGTCAAGGGTAAGAGAAATTGGCTGGAACATCTTTCCCTCCTCTTTTCTTCCCTCCCACCAGAGAGACCAGGACTTCCTGTGACCTTTCCCCACCACAAAGACCCTCAGACATATCTCCTCACTTCCCAAAACCCTGGGCCATCATCTTCTCACGCTGTCTCCTTCACTATTTTTATGCATCCAGCCCATTCCAGAAGGAGAGATAGCAGCTCAACGAGGACATAAGTGTGCTGTGTGGCAACACAAAGCAGAGGAAACCCCATCCACACAGGCATCTCGGAACATGACCTCTGCTACTTGATAGGTAACCTGGGTCTCCTCTTTAGGAAAATTCTGGTTGCATCTCTGCTTACTGTGTAGTAGTTCAGGTGTATGACCTGAGTTCATATTTCACTATTTAGAACCTTTAGTAGACAAAGACAGTGCATACTTGCTGGTCAGGGAAACTCATGGGGTTAGTATTTGTTACAGTGAAAACCCTACTTGGGCTACTAGATTAATGTCACTATATTTACAACACATTTAATAAATATATACAATATAAAAGGATATTTATGCTATATAACAAGACAAGGAGGCAAAGTTCAGGTTGGAGGAGTGGTATAAGTCAGCTGTTGGAATAGTGAAGAATGAATATATGGCAGTGTACATTGGCTGGATCACTTATCTATTCACTTCCAGGGTTTCTAATGTTTGGGGTATTTCAATGAAATTTTTAATTAAAATGAGTTTTAGTTTGGGTTCAGGAGGCTTTAGATGGAGTCTTTTGAAACACACTTTCATCCTAAACTCTTTTTTTTAAAGTAGGACTTTTGTTTGGATATTTACATTGTCAATGACTGGTTCTAACAATGAAGATGGCAGTGGGTTGTATACAGTGAGTGGCAAACAAAGGAGAAACTAGTTTGGGCATCTGCTGAAGAACACCAGAAATATAAGAGAATAAGAATTTAAAATTATTGGACAAGCTCTCAAGGGAAACAAAGTTGCTGGATATTTGTTGGGTAACAAATACAGACAAACATGCCCCAAAGAGGTTTCTATGTTACACTCAGAACTTTATAATTCAGCGACCTGACAATGTAGCTAGAGATGTGATCATAAGTACATATATTCCATTCAAAAACTATTAAGAGAACATTAAGGATGCATAGCTGAGCACTTCCTTTAGGAAATAACAAAGTTGAGGCTGCATGTATAACCTTAATTCTGTCCCCTGGTGTAATATATATTACATATGTAGTTTCTGCCTTGTTTGTCATTCTTTGCTGCAAAAACTGGGTTTTTCTGGCACGGCTAAAATTAGGGCCAGATTTTGTGATTAAGGCAAATGCCTGTGTTAGAGGCTGTGCAGAGTGTCACTGCCACAGGAGAGCTTTAGGAGGCATAATTCCTCCTGATCCTTCTTGATATGTAGGGGGGAAATGTTAACCATACTAGTCCTTAGGAGGGCATAGAGTGTAATGCTCTCTGTGGGCAGCTAAATTTACTTTCCTGGCCTTGATTTTTCCTTCCTATTGGGCATGGCTAATGGCCCAGGAAATGCCAGCAAACAGTCCCTGCACTCAAGAGTTCAGATGGGTTGGGGACTTGTATAGCAGGGGAGCAAAAAGAATAGGAAAACTATATATGGGCAACACAGGTGTCAGTCCAGATGGTTGAAAATTTTCCATGTGAACATTTTTTTTCCAATGGAAAATAGCTTTACAACAAAAATTGAGATTCTATTTGTACAAATTTCTGTTGGGTTTTTTTTTTGAAAATATTTATTAAAAAATCATATTTTTATAATTAAACTTTGGGGAGTTTTTTTTGAAGAAAACAAAAAAAAATCCCTATGAAAACAGAAACAATACATCCTTTTTGACAACATTTTTCATTAGAAAAAATTTAAATTCCCAACCAACTCTCAATGTCAGCCTTACAGTAGCATTCATTTCGACAACTGTGGCAGGAGCTGCTTGTGAAAATAGTGTCTCTGGGGTAACCATGGCTCCTGGTGCCCTTCTCTGTCAGACTCCTGCAGTGAAGTGGCCAGTTTCCATCAAACTTTTAAATGTTGTCAACATGTTCTGGGTTGATTCCGTTCCTATGCTGCATTTAGCAAATCCTTCTTTTTGTATCTGCTTGCAATTTCATTAACAATGACTGCTACTGTTTTCACATGCATAAATGTATGGACTTCTTTGAATAGCCCAGAACTAAGAGAGACAGCACAAAGAGATATGCATACTGAGTTCTGCTTGTGGGTGATCACTTGAAACCACATACAAATTGCACTGAGATGGAACAGAAAAAGGAACAAGTTTGTTTACAACTGACTAGAAAGTAAGATAGAGAGGGAAACTTTGCCTAACTTTTAGGCTCCCTGCCTCCAAGTGGAGTTCAGGGTACCTAGTGAGGTGCCAACGTTCCCTATACAATGCATGCGGAGAGTTAGACACTTGAAAAGGAATTCATGCAAGATAGCACACTGAGTGGGAGTCATCTAAGCAAGCTAGGCAATTCAGGGAGGGATGTGGCCTAAGCCCTGCCCCACAAATAGATTTAGGTGCTAGGTCCAGGCCACAAGGGAGGGCCTTCTGCACTTGGGATTTACAACCACAAACCTTCTCTTGGAGTTAGGCACCTTTTGATACTCCATCATCCTTCATCACTCTTCCCCTGTGGGTTAATGAGGGGGCAGGTCTTACCTAGGAAAGAAGGACCTAAAAGCCAGTAGCCAAGGAGAGCTAGTGAACAGGAGGCAGCAAACAGGGGAGATTCTGAGTGAGATTGTAGGAGGGAGAGACTAAAGTCAGCATGCTTCAAAAAGGCTGCCTCACCAGTGGCAACACCACTCGCAGCTCTTCCATCTATACCTGCCTCCACATAGAGAACATGACTATGGATGCCTCTACCCAGGGCCTAAGGTGGATTTGCAGACTGTGACCTGCATTTCCCCATCATGGAAAGCCAAGCTGGGGACACCATCCAATGTGAGCGGTGCCTACTGGTAGAATCTCTCAGGAAGCAGGTGGGAGAGCTACAAGAGGAGGTGGCCAGGCTGAGGAGCACCAATTACACATGAGGAATTCATTGCAAATATGCATATGGAGACCTCCAAGGCTGAGGAAGCAATCCAGCTGTAGAAAACTGCAGTGGCACCGCCGGGGGAGGAGGAGACAGCTGCTTCACAGGGAGGAAGCTCGTCATTAGCATATTCTGGCAGCGGGCAATGCTCTACCCCTGCTCCCAACCCACCATCCACCTAGATAATAAAACAGTGTTTTCCCTGGAAATGAGGGATAAGGAATTTTCCTCAAAGGTAGAAGACTAGAAGCCAAGTACCCCCATGTCTGGAAGAATCATCTCCATTACTTCCAACAGTAAATGAAGGCTGCTGGTGGTCAATGACTCTCTTCTAAGAGAGACAGAGGAAACCATCTGCTGGCCTGAGCTGCATCCCGGGCAGTGGACTGGCAGGGGCAATATCTGAGACATTACAGTAGGATTTCTGAGGATCATCTGGCCCTCTGAGCACTAACCCTTGCTGCTCATCCATGTGGGCACCAATGATACTACAAGGTCTGACCCTGAGCACATCAGAAGTGACTGTAGGGCTCAGAAAGTGAGGGTGAGGTTGACGTGGGGGGGCAGGTGGTGTTCTCATAGATCCTTCCAAGTAAGGGTAGGGGCCCACGGCAGAGACAGACACATCCGGGAGATGAATGCCTGGCTGCGCAGATTGTGTTGCCAGGAGATCGACAGCTTTCTCGACCATGGGATGCTGTTCCAAGAAGGACTACTTACCGGAGATGGGGTCTACCTATCAAGGAAGGGAAAGAATATCTTCAGATACAGACTGGCTAACCTACTGAGGTGGGTTTTAAACTAGGTTTAACAGGGACAAGAGACAAAAATCCACACAATCCAGAAAATGGAGACCTGGGTGAAGGGTTGAAATCTGGGGGGGGAATGGGCAATTAAAGGAGGGACAAAAGAGAGACAAGAGGTAATATAGAGGGGCAATCTAATGAACATCTCTGATGTCTGTATACTAATGCAAGAAATATGGTGAATAAACAGGAAGAACTAGAAATACTAGTGAATATTGACAATTATGACATAAATTGGAATTACAGAGGCTTGATGGGATAATTCACATGAGTGGAATATTGGTATAGAAAGGTACAACATGTTCAGTAAGGACAAGCAGTGGGGAAAGGTGGGGAGGTGTTGCCTTGCACATCAAAGATGTATACACTTGCACTGAGGTTGAAATAGAAATGAGAGACCGACCTGTTGAAAGTCTCTGGGTAAGGATAAAAAGAGTTAAAAAACAAGGGTGATGTCATGGTAGGGGTCTACTATAGACTACCTATCCAGCAAGAAGAGGTGGATGAGGCTTTTTAAACAACTAACAAAATCATCTAAAGCACAGGACTTGGTGGTGATGGGGGACGTCACTTACCTAGACATCTGTTGGGAAAATAATACAGATTATCCAACAAGTTCTTGGAATGCACTGGAGACAACTTTTTATTACAGAAGGTGGAGAAGACAACTAGGGGAGAGTGTGTCTTAGATTTGATTCTGACAAAAAGGGAGCAACTGCTTAAGAATTTGAAAGTGGAAGGCAGCTTGGGTTAAAGTGATCATGAAACGATAGAGTCCGTGATTCTAAGGAATGGTAGGAGGGAAAACAAAAGAATAAAGACAATGAATTTCAAGAAGGTAGACTTTAGCAAACTCAGAGAATCGTGTAGGTTATAGGTATTTGCTATGTAAGGTGCTGGTATAAATTAAGGCAGTAAAGTAATGAGCCTATAAGGTCTCTAAAACAATAGCTTAGATAAACAAGGCATAAGGCCCAAAAGCCTTATTATAAGCAACTAAGCAGGAGCAACTTATAACCCTAGATCATAAGATATCACAAGAGAGAATGCAGTAATGACTAAACTGCTAACAGGTAATCACAAGATGCTAGTTTATACCAGTTTGGGATATTTTAAGTTAGGAACTTAAGCAGATATTTGGCCAAACCAGACAGTCACTACACAAAAGAATAAATGGACACAAATCTGACATCAGGAATCATAACATTCAAAAACCAGTAGGAGAACACTTCAACCTCTTTGGTCACTCAGTAATATACTTAAAGGTGGCAATTCTGCAACAGAAAAGCTTCAAAAACAGACTCCAATGAGAAACTGCTGAACTGGAATTAATTTGCAAACTAAATACCATTAACTTCATCTTGAATAGAGACTGGGAGTGGCTGGGTCATTACACAAATTGAATCTATTTCCCCATGTTAAGTATCCTCACACCTTCTTGTCAACTGTCTGAAATGGGCCATCTTGATTATCACACCTGCTGATAATAGGTCATCTTAATTAATTAGCCTCTTAGAGTTGGTGTGGCAACTTCCACCTTTTCATGTTCTGTGTGTATATATATCTTCCTACTGTATGTTCCATTCTATGCATCTGATGAACTGAGCTGTAGCCCACAAAAGCTTATGCTCAAATAAATTTGTTAAACTTTGTTGTGCATATAAATAAAAAATAAATGAAGATGTTTTGTGCTGAGCTGACTAGCGGTCTCCAGAGTGACAATGCAGGATTATGTTAGTACAAGGTGTTCTATAAAGCTTTAATTTCCTTGAGAAAATAGTAATTTTTTCATGGTGATTTCTTTTTTGCTGAACAAGTAGCTGTGTTTCCTCAAAGGTAAAATAAACCAGTTGGGGTTTTAATGTAAGGAGTAACTCAGAACTGCAAAATACTGTGCATGCAAAAAAAATTGCAGTTTAACTCAGAGGTCAAAATGATATTGAAGAAATAGCTTGGAGTAATTCCCCTTTCTTAATCCTGAGCAGTAAACACAGACAAAGTGTCAGCATACAGAATTGAAAACTATTTTATGATAAGATACGTGAGCTAACAACCAACTTTCCAAATACCACATGGTAGTAGATTGACAATTCTTGATGGAAGGACTAGTCCTAATTTTCAGCTTTCACCATATCAGTTAGGCAATGCTAGAATTCAATGCAGTATTAAAATACCACACTTCCTTTGAGAGCTAAACAACATAAATCAAGCTGTAGTTACACTGCAATAACTTTCAGACAACAGGGTCCATTTTAATTGGAGTAACCAGCTGGATTACCAATTATTTAGGAATTGTTTTAGCTCATTACAATCGTTGCTATTTGGAGCTTCACCAAGTGAAATATAAATTAAGGCCATATCAATTTATACAACACACAAGTAAACTATTCCCATTTAGAAAGCAAACTGTGATAACCCTGAAATTAAAGAGGTACAACCTTCTTCATAGCATAAAATGATGATGAAACAAATAACAGTATTTCACTAATCCTGCTGCAAATTTATAAATCCAGTAGCTATGTATGCTGGTAGCCAAGAGTTCAGGGAGCTTTTTGCTAAATATAAGGTGATTTTGAAGTATATCTTTAGTGTAAAATCTAAAAGTGATGCCTCAGTCAATATTTTTTTTTGGCTAAAATCACCATCTGATTCTTAATGTTACCTCCTACTTTTTGGGACAAACTTTCTTATCTCAAGAGAGTGCTTGAGTAGTATGGCAATGGGATAAAAATACCTTGATCCAAAGAGAAA
The DNA here is from genome assembly GCA_033296515.1 of Macrochelys suwanniensis. NCBI lineage: Eukaryota > Metazoa > Chordata > Testudines > Chelydridae > Macrochelys > Macrochelys suwanniensis. The sequence goes on from CM065779.1 coordinate 86,131,262, forward strand.
CAGTGGGTGAGGTAATATTTTTTATTGGACCAACTTCTGTTGGTGGGAGAGATAAGGTTTCATGCTTACACAAAGCTTGTCTTTCTCAGCAACAGAAATTGGTTCAGTCAAAGATATTATCGCACCCACTTTGTCTATTTAATATCCTGGGACCAACATGAGTACAACAACACTGCATTGATGTAAAGACTAAGTTAAATCTTGCAAACGATTCTTAACTTTCTTTGTAAGTGCAAGCAGTTGCAGTTCCCATCCTGTTCCAAATGAGAATATGCACCCATTTCTGGGGTTTAGCTATATCAACCATTCACAATAACAAAACATAAACTACATAAACATGAACTACACAAACTGCGAGGGGAGAAGACTTCTGAAAGTAGAATGTTCTCTAATTTAGCAGACAAAGATATAAAAAGATCCAGTGACTACAAGATAGAACTAGACAAATTCAGACTAGAAATAGGGTGGAAATTTGTAATGATGAGACTAATTAACCCTTGGAATAATTTATTTACAGATATGGTGGAGTCTCTGTCACTTGAAAACTTTACATCAAAGTTGGATGTCTTTCTAAAAGATATGCTGTAGTTCAACCAGAAGTTATTGTCTTGATGAAGGAATTATTGGGTGAAATTCTCTGGCTTGTGTTATGGAGGTGTTCAGACCAGATGATTGTAATGGTCCAATTTGATCTTAAAACCTATGAGTGAATTTATGAATCACCAAGTGGAGAATGGAGTGATCTATAAAGTTTGAATCTGAAACTGATCTTTGAAAAAGCATGGTGGTTCTCAGATCCAGTATTTTGGTTCTGGCCTGTCTGTAGTAAAGAGCTAAGGGTTACCAGGTCCAGACACATCAGTGCAATCGTTGGAGCCTTAGGCGCATGGGACCCCAATAACGAGCAAGTGCTGAGAGAATGCAGAATCGGTCAACGCTATTCTCGGCTAATGCCGCAACTCATGGTGTCGGTGGTGACCAGGTGGTCGAGGCACATCTACATAGAACACATCACCGGACATCGGCAATACCAGGAGGGATGAGCTGGCGTGCCGATGAGAAGCGCAGTGAGGAAAGTAACTGAAGTACTTTCCTCATGGATTGTATTTTCTAAATGGACAACCTACCTAATTCTCAATTACTGAGGGACAGTCTCCACTCATTGATATATTTTGCTTTCCACAACCAAATCTCTGTACAACTGTTCAGGAGTGATGTACCCAAGTATTTGGATTCTAATATCTAAACTGTATTGCTAAATCTATTCACCTAAATGTGGGTTATTGCTGACTAGGTACTCTATGTATTATATGACTTTTAAAAACAAACTTTGTATTTGTGGATAATCTAAGCACTATTCCCAGATGTACAGACACTCTTTTCTCAACCTATGTATTCTATAATTTTTTTAACATTAGCTTTAATAAAATGTTTAAAGTGGTATAGGTTTTACAGTTACACTCCCTAGATCTCAACTGACAGAGACAATGCTGAAGAAGGGTAGTATAACTCAAGGTAATTTGGTAAGACAAGATGTCTCAGCCCATCCCAGATACGTGTTTGGTGAAGGCGATACAGGCTTTTTAAAATTAGGTATATTTTATAGTGTGTAGCTCTGGTTTAGGAAATAGTATTACAGTTTTTTATTGAGATTGTTGAATGCATACGGCTTAATCCTTGTGAAGATAGTCTTGACATGTAAACTGATATCATCTCATGTAATAAGATCTCTACAGACTATTCAGGGTTTCCCTACAGCTTCCCAGGCTTTTGGCATTTACATACTCCACGGACAATAGGTCTCTCAGTTTTTAGGAGGAGCCCAAAGCAATACATGAATGGGTGTGGGGAGGAGTGGCATTGATGCTCAGGCTACAACTCTTGCACTAGGATTTCTTCAAGCTACCTCCCAGCTAGTTGCCTGCAGAACAGTCAGCGTGACCCCTGACCAAAAGGAGATGTAGAATAGCCCTGTAGACTCAGAGCATGGAACAGAGAACAAAATACATTCTGATCTCAGTTGACACTGATTCCCTTGGAGGCTTTGATCAGTGGGTTCTCTTAATTTCCCTCTTCTGTAAAAGTGGGATAATTACTTACCTGACATGAGGGGAGGGAAGTGTGACAATTCACTGGACTAAAATTCACCAGAAGACGCATACAATGCCCCAGCAACTATTTTAAAAAATGTCCTGTGCAAAACTATATTGACAACTGTGCACAAAGACTAGGATCTACTTCTACAATCCTCTCACATCACAGTTTGTATAAAATGACTCAGTGAGGGTTTGAGGTATGTCCACCAGAATTAGCATGCAAACCCTCCTCAAAATCCTCAGCTGAGAGTCCTGTGCACAGTGGAGTGATCACAGTGAGCAGAAATTGTTTACACTTGTGGTAAAAGCAGTTGCACACTTTTTGCAAATCCCCTGGAAAATGCTAAGGACTGCATTTTAGGGAGGAGTAACCCTCTTTGGCTAGGGCTAGTATAAGAGAATTCAGAAAATAAAGATTTCCCTATTTTTATTCCAAAATCTGTTTTTCACTAGTCTGACAAGAAAGCTTTTAAAAAGAGATTCTTCAGCTCAATTCTTTTAACCTGAACTTAAATATCTGAGTATTGTAAGGCATCTGATTAGTATTCTGGTTGTACCTAAAGTCTCGCAATCAGGATTGGAGCTTCATGTGTACCCTACCAATACATAGTCCCTGCCTTGAGGAGCTTACAGTCTAAGTTAGATCTATGGGGTGAGGCCCCTGTGTCCTTGCAGATCTGCATGTAGGATAAAGCCTAACATAAGACAAGGTGCAAGGAGTGTGTTAACAAACAGACAAGTGGGGGAATGAAGATAAGGTCAGCAGGGAAGTGTGGTTACATGGACTAACAATGAGTACAAATTGATGGTTCCTAGTCAATTAAAGATCATGGGCCAGACCCTTAGCGAGTATAAATCAGTGTAGCTTCATTGAAGTCAGTAGAGCTACACTGATTTAAACAGCTATCTGGACTTTTATATTTAATTGTAAAATGTATATAAATAAAATAGATATAAATAATCGCTGCTGATGAAAAAGTATGATTTTCCTAGGATTAGAATTGGAAATAATTGTGGCATCTCAGATACTCCTCTTTGGAAACTCTTGCTAATTGCTGACTTTAATAGCAACCACAGCACCTGCAATTAGGTCATCTATTTGTGGGGGCCCCCTGGGAACTCTGGCCAATCAGGTGTTCCACTATCTTATCTTGCTATCACTGTTACCCACTCAGAATGATTTATCTGTGCTATAGAATGCTATGCCATTTAAGGTTTTTTTCCTTTCCCTCTGTCTGTTCTACAATTCCTCATGGTAGTTTTCTGCCTAGCTAAATGCTAATATAGCCTTTGGTTCAATCCCTCAGTGGCTCTATATGTGTGGGGAAGGTAGAGGCAGGGATGTTTTCAAAGCCATAAAAATTCATAACTGTCTTCATACATAATAACTGGCAGGTGTTCCAAGGCTAGGAATGTAACTATCACCCCAAATTTGTAAGGCTCCCTTTAGATACTCTTGACAGTATAGGTTACTATACACATTCTTCTTCCATTTGTAACATGCTTGTGTTCTGCTGGGGAAATAGCCTTAGGTGGTAGACACAAATTACTAAATGTAGTTTGTATTAATTAATGTTCTTTTCCACTGGGTCTATGTTTAAATATGTTTTAATGGAGCTTTTGGTACAGGGACAATATTAGCTCCCCATAGCAGGTGACTTCCACTATTCTTTGACATTTCAAGAAAGTGACACAATATTCTAACATCTTGTTTCAAATCCCTACTCAGCGCAACAGGCATACCATTAGAACCATTTTATTCTCCAGAGTCAGAAGCTTGTTGTTTAATCATTGTCAGATTCATATTTTGGTTTCTAAAAGTATTGTGTTAAAGACCAAGGTGATGTGATTTGTACTTTTCTCCTTTTCGGTAAAATAACTTGCAAATGCTACATTGTGTAGCACTTTTCTAGCATTAGTTGCTTTCCCCCTTAGACAATAACATTTGCATAGTAAAGTTCCTTACTCTTTTTTTTCCTTCATAGAGAGAAATTTCTGATATGAACACTATGGTGCACACAGATTCTTCATTGTGAATGATCTGTGGTATATTTTCCTATGACTTGGAGTTAGAAATAAAGCAAAGGTGAAAAGTTAGGATCCAGTTCTAAATATTAATACAGTTCAGAGATAACCAGATTTTGGTTTTACTTCATATCTTTACTTAGAACAGAATAAATCTTTCTTTTCAACATCCTCTTTGTAGAGATATGCTTGTGGAAGATTATAATTTAGAGATGCTCCCGCACAAGGTACAGTATTATGAACATAGGAATTTGGAGATGCGCCCTGGAGGCATTGGTTGGGAACATTGCAGGACTGTGTCCAACAGTTCACCAGAGACACTCTCCAGTTTGTTTTATTAAAGTTTTATTCCTCTCTCATTCACCGGTTTGTTATTTAATGAACCTCAAGATCATTACACACTTACCATGGTGTCCTTAGAAAGGGGAGAACTCCAAAATCTTGCTTTGTGGTTACCAAGCAACAATGGATGTTTCACTATTTCAGTTAAAGTTCAGTAAAAGTGATAGAAAATGTGTAAGTAACAAAAATAATAATTAAAAAACCTACCAGGAAAACTTTTGTTCCCTGAGAAACTCCAAATTGTCAAAAGACATGAAATTGTATAAAAGATCCTTGGGTCCTGCTTCTGTCATCTCAGATCTGCTTAGGCTTCATCAGGGGAAGTTTGAGTCGCAAGACTCAGGTCCCAGTTATGCTGGTGTGCCCTGAATATGATATTTGGACATTGGACTATAACCTATGAACTATTTCTGAAAGAACTCTTTGCAACTACAAAGCTCACCATCTCTACTATGAATCTGAACCTCAATGAATTGAACTTGTGGTCTGTATGTATACTGATCTTTTAACCATACTCTCTCTCTCTTTTTTTTTTATTAGTTAATAAGAATTGACTGTAGCATGTATTTGGGTAAGATCTGGAAGGTAACGTGTCCGATCCTTTGGGATTGATAGAACCTTTTCTTTTATATAATGAAATAAGATTTACAGAAATTTTCATCATATCTGATGTGGGCACCTAGATGGAGGCCTGAGGCTGGATCACTTTAAGGGAACTGTGTTGTTTGAAATTCTGAGTAATAACGGTAATAAAGAAGCTGTTTTATGCTGGCTTGGATCTAAGTATTGGAATATTCACCAGCTTTATGGGGATTGTCTGCCCTATTCTTTGCAGTTCACCCTAATTGAGTGACCATAGCTGGCTCCCCACTAGGACCCCAGACACAGGGGGATTTCAGAAGAAGGTGCAGGTGGGTGCTGTGGTGTGGAAGCCCGTGAACAAATCCTGGGAGATACTGCTGCCCTCTTTCTTAACCTCAATAACCACAAGCCACACCCTCACTATGCTTCCTTTCCTCCCCTACCCTAAAAATCCCCCAACCCAATTGTCCTTTCACACTCCTTTTGGTATCTCTCAAGACACTTTCGCACTGTTCTCACACTTTCCTTGTTGATCTGGTGTGGAAAGGCCTGCATCTTTAGGTGCCTAAATACCTTTAAAAATCTGGCCCTCAGTGACTGATCTGAGGTCACACAGCCTATGATTTGCATGATTGAGAATAGGACTTGAGTCCTCCTTTTCCAGTCTTGTATGCTGTCTACTATATTGCTGTACTTGATGAAGTAAGAATTTGAGAATCTTATTATGTTTCCTGTACATCTCTCTATGTAATATGCCATATTCTTTCAAAATAGACTTCTTATTCAGTTAGTGGTACAAACATAGAACCTTTTCTTCTTCCATGACATCTCCATTACTGGAGGTCTGAAACTATGGTAGCCCATTCTGTACAATCCTCTACTAACCTCTTGGTGGATGATTAATCCTTTTGATCCACTCAGAATACCACATCATCCACTCAAGATTTTTTTTCTGACTCGTGCTCTTCTGCCATCAACTTTCACTTGCAATGCCCATACATATGCATCACTTGCTGACTCTCTTAAAATATGCCTTGCAAATCAGATCTTTCTTTTTATAGGATGTCATAAGAACCATTTTAAACAAGTATAAGGGCATATAAATATGGGACAAGGTGCTACTAAATCAAAGTATGGTGATCCAAAGGTAGCCCTTGCACAGGCCATCTTTTAAAAGCCAACATTTACAATACAGGCATAGCAGAGATTTCACAGTTACATGCTGTTCTAGGAAATAACTATTTACCCAATATGTAAAACACCTGGAGAGTTTCATACGGAGATGCTATAGAAGTAGAAGAATTATAATAACTTATTTTCAAGTGTTATACCTTCCCTTATTACCACCATGTTTTTTTCTTAAACGTATTCCATTTTTTTAAAAAAAATTGCAGAGGCGTATTATTGCTATATGGCAATTGATTTTCCTTGCTGAATAATAACAACAATATGACTAATATATTCACATTACTTCACTTTTTTTTGTTAAAGGTTTTTCTCTCAATTCTGTCTTCCAGTACCACTCTGTTATTCCTGAATAGCTCTAGACAGAAGATTCCAATCATGTGAATTTTTCTATTAACATCTATCTGAATGGTTTATCTTGGTTGGTAATGTTATGGGTGCTTGGATGCTTGATTAAGAACCAGTCAGACAAGGGGATATCAGCTCCACACCTGCAGATGTAGGATCCCATACCTCCTATGGAATTCTGTTGATACCAGTGGGATGCCAAATGGGCACAGGGGTTCACATATGTGATTCTGTTTGTAGGATGATGAGCATCTTCTGCTTCTAGTGATCCACAAACCCCTCATCCCCACTCTCATTTCCTACCTTTTATGGTAGTAATAGTGTCCAGATTTCCCCACATCATTGGCACCGTATTCCAAAGTTCCGGTAAAGACAGATCTAATTCTCTTAGAGCGTAATCCTACAAGGTGTTGAGTGTGCTCAATTCCCAGTGAAGGCAATTTGAGGTCTCTTAGCACCTTGCAAGATCATCCCATATGCTCTCCAAGCTATTTATTGCATGGTAGAGCTGATCTGAATCTGGAATTGCCTTTCTGTGGGAAATTCTAACATTTTGAAACTTTTCTGTTGCTAAATAGGAAGGAAAAGCAAAAATGTTGAAGTTTCCTGTGAAGTTTCATTTTGTTAAGGTACAAAGCATTTTCTTTTGACTTTCTTCCTTCAATTCATTTTGTTTAGACATTCCTTTTTAAAATATTAAATATAATACAGTACATATATTTTGTTACAATATTGATATTTTAATGTAAGACAAAATGAATTGAATGATAAAGTAAAAATGAAACGTATGTACCTTATCAACATGAAATGTTTTGACACAAATTAAATTAACAAGTCAGAATGATTCATCTTGACTTTTCCCATTGGAAGTGTCATAGAAATGAATACAACCTTGGAAAACATTTACATTTGGATGAAACTGCATTTTTCGACCAAAAACTGTTCTACTGATTTTTTTTTGACCATCTCTATTGTACAGCTACCATCAAAGGATGGTCCTACTACTTGTTATGATGCAGCAATGTAGGTATAGTAAAAGTTAAAGCTCATAAAGGAATAAAAGTTTTAACGTCTGTTAGCAGCTCGTGTTAGGGGGGAAAAAAACAATATTTTCTTTCTATATTCTGTTATGATAAGGAGGGTGTGTGTGGAATGCTGTATTTATTCTTGTTTTTTTATTATGATTTGTGAAGTATCTAAAGTCCAAACAGTATATCTTTGTCCTAGAACTGGAATCTTGATATTGTTGGGAATACAGTCGGCTGTTAAAAAAGTGTTATACCTCACCCTATGAAAGGAGTGGGCACTAACTTTGGTTGCTGATTGAGAGCATTCCATGATGAAGATTTCACCAAGTGATCCTAGTTTGAAGGCTTTGAAGCAGACTCTCTGCCCCAATCAGTTCCCTTTGTATCAGTTTGTATTTCCCCTGCTGAGGATATCCCAAGCAGATACAGCTGGCAGATCTGGTTACTGAAACACTCTCCTTCCTGCCTCTGGTGCAGAGGGTGTGTCAGGGGCAGGGATAGGGAGTGGCCAGAGCACTGCATTCCAGCCAGTTCCCTAGGGTCCAGAAATCATCTGGCACAAGTTGAAAATGTTCCCTACTTGGGCCAGAGCAGAGAATCAGGGAGCCAGAACAGATTTCTTGACAACCTCCCTGATCTGCTGTATGCAGCTTACAGAGGGTTGGAAAGGAGAGGGATTTCCATTTGCATAAAGAGTTGTGTGTTAACAGTGGCCAACATCCTGAAGCCCTTTCACAGACAAAACTCTCACTGAAGTCAATATGAGTCTTTCCAGAACAAAAGCTGAGTAAGGAATTCGCTCCTTATTCAAACAATAAATATGAAGTAATTACAATGTAATTAAGCTTGTCTTTTATGTTGTTTTAACTTGCCCACACTCAATTATTTAATAATTTGGACAATTCATACAGTGATTATACCAACAATGTTCCATTTTTGTCTTCATATCTGGTATGCATAGTATTTACTTTACTTCCCTATACTTTAGTATACAAAATACTGTAGCAATATTATTTAGTTACACCAGCAGAAGCCCCCCTCCCCAAAAGACAAACACAACAAAAAACATGCTAAGGGTGACAAAACAATTTTTTTACCTTTAAAATAAGTATGACCTCACATTCATATGGTTTCTGTGTTTGGAATCTTAGGAAAAGGTATGTACTGAATTTTAGAAAAATAATCCATTTTGGTTGAAATTTCTTCTCATTCCTTTCTCTCAGCCGATTGCAGTCATGGAGCTATGAACAATATATCAGTTCTAAGGTAGCAGTCCATGGTGCTCAAGCAGCCCTTCTCCAAGGTCCTATCACACTGAATTGTACTACAGTTGGCAGAAACAGTCCACTTAACAGGAGATTAGAGTTCTCTACTGTACCTACGGAAGTTATTCATCTACATTGGGGATCATGTTTAAAGTCAAAACCATTTGAAGTTTAAAAAATGAAATGCTAGCTTCAAATATCATTACAATGACTACATGATCAATATTATATTAAATATAGACATTTTGAGTAATATACTGTGACAGACTACACCCCTGTATTCACACCCTAAACACTATTGTAATAATCTTTGTATAAAGTATGCCTTGTAAGGTATCAGCTGAAAACTCATAATTTGCTGGTCAGTATTGTCCCGATAAAATATGTGTAGCAACATTGAATGTGAGGTTATAAGACTCCCCTGGTGTTATTAACACATGTTCCAAACCCCACAGCTCTGCCCAACCAGAAGTCAGGTCTGTCCTAAACAAGGAAGGAATGTGTGCTTGCCTTAATTTGCATGTAAGCAGTAAACAGAATCATGAAGCCATCAAGCCTCCTGGGTCTAGAAATGTTTTTCAAGAGGGGGACTGAAACTACAAAAAAGGGGGACAAACACCCAAAGGCACCCCTCTCTCTCGCTTTCCCTGTCCACCTCATTTCTGCACCTAAGACGATGAAAGGAAACAGCCATTGGACTCTGAGGGAGGGGTCCTGACTTTAAATTTTGTTCAGTAATCTGCTGGAGCATGTGGTGAGAAAGTGTGCTTTGCAGCTAAGCTTGTTTCTTTAGTAGATACCAGTAAGCATTTTATCTATTTTTCTTGCAACCATTTCTGACTCTCAGTCCCTTAAAATCACTCTCTTTGTAGTTAATCAGCTTGTTTTACTGTTTCATCTAATCCAGTGTGTTTAAATTGGAGTGTTTTGGTAACTACTTTAGGGGAAAATATGCCAATTTATTACCTAAAAGGAATAATGAACTTAATATATATGTACTGCCCAGGAGAAGGCTGGGCAGTAGAGGACATGCATTTCTGGGGGAAGATCTGGGATTGGGGGTGTGGTGGGGTCACCCTGCAGTATATCGTAGGCTGGGGAGAGCCAGGGTGTAGCTGGCAGGCTGTAGTTGCACACAGACACCCAGGGTGCGGCTTGCATGTTGGAAGGCTGTTTGTGAGCAGTCCAGGTCTGAGCTACTACAGCGAGGCATTGTAAGGCACCCAAGGTCGCAGGCCAGGGGTGACATAACGCCCCCTAGTCTGGATTGTGACCCAGTATGTCTCACATACATTATATTAATTTATACTTTTTATATACTGATATTGTATTGGAGCAGTAGAACAGAGGGCCAAATACTATTCTCACTTAAATTGTTGTAAATCCAGAGTAGCTCCACTGGCTTCAAGAGTTACTCTGCCTTTACACCAGTGTAAGTGAAAGGAGAATTTGGCACAGAATCTCTTCCATTTTAGTTGGTGGTGTTAGCGTAGCCATTTACTGGGAACAGCTAATGGACAGCTAGGTACAGGATCTCATTAGGCAAGCATCTGATAATCCCCCACTCTTTCCTTTATGCTAGAGCCAAATCCCAAAGTCTTTATGGATGTCAGTGGGAATTTGGTTGACTAAGGAGTGGGTAAAAACTAAGTATATTTGATTTGGCTTTTAATGATGATGTTCCTTTTCTGCAGTGACAAGAGATCTGTCCTAATTGGCAAGATTACACTAGACCAGGGATGAGGTGCCATCTGCTGTGCAGAGATGAGGGAATCTCGATGAGCACTAATAACAAAACTCATCCGCAACCCTTTCCACACAGAGGTTTGGGAGGTTAGTACCATTTTCCCCAATATGGTACTTAGAATAGGTTCTCTTTGGTAACTGTGTGCTAATGTTTGGCAAATGTTGGATTCGTAACATATTCTACAGAATGTGAATCTATCGATTCTTGATATTTGCTGATTTACTGGTGTGAGGGTAAGTGGGTTGTTACGTTGCCAGTCTCAGGAAGGGAGGTATTTTGTGTTAGAGTAGCATTGGAATCATTGTGATATGATGCTGGATATTACTCCTTGCCAGAAAATAAAGACCAATCTCTTACCAGCTGAATTATTTCTTTAATATGCTTTGGTGAGTATAAATGTGTACTATAGGGACTCAATGTGGCAGGAAATTATATATAATGACCTATTTCTGGTTTCTCTTCTGTCCTGGCTTTTCAGAAGCAAGTTACAGTGGCAGTCATTAAATCAACGTCTATTAATAGGTACCACATAATCTCTGTACAGAGATTAGGAAATAACCAGTGTGTTTCATATAGCACACACAGTCCGGAGTTAATGGTGGTCACTATTTGTATCGAAGCCTGGTTGCTGTGAAAGTTATTTGTTAATTAGAAATTACATTTTTCTTTCTTTTGCAACGGTTATGCCTGAGTCAATACAGATTTTTCAGGTTTTTGGTTGTACTCCTTCGATATGTTCTTCTGTCTGTTGACAGAGTGAAACCAGGTGTTGATCAATGATATCTTTATCACCTCATTTTCAACGTTATGTAATTGAACTAGCATCCCTCTGTGTTTGTGGATAAGCACTTCACACAAGTTCTGAGACAGCTTTTTCTACTTGTGCTGTAACATTTTTTTCTTGTTATACTCCTTCCTCAAAGCCTGAGAGTCACCTTGTAAACTCATTTTCTTACTACTAACTGAAGGTGAACATGTGGCCTTCTGGGGTCCTTGTCCTATACACACCTCTCCCAGTCCTGTTAGCTAGAATTTCTGAAAGAGCTTTCTGACTTGTTTAGTAGGAAAACCAGTCTGATTGTTATAATATATATTTACCTACACAGTATATGCAGTAACTGAAATCTCTCGCAAACACTCAAGAAGCATACAGTGCCATTTGTTTTGAGACAGTAGGTTTTCTGGAACAATTCTGGCCAAATAAACTTTGGCAAGTTAAAAAATCAGAGCGTGAGACTAATTTAAGTGAAGCACATTCACCTCTGCAATTGCTGCAAGTGAGCTCTGAATTTCCTCATCAAGTTGATGGTAAGACCAATGCTCTGCTTATCCCCTCACTATATTTCCTTAGTAACTTGGGACTCTTCCATTTTGTTGGGTAAGAGCTGAAAAGATAAGCAAACAATTCTCATGCTATGAAGGACAGTTTTAGTGCCTTGTACACCCCTTTCTAGAAACCACAAGAACGTCTACACCTTTGAGGGGAAGGAGAACTGTCTTCACTATAGCTCTGAATGTGACAATAGCCCATCAGACACCATTGCTGGGCCCAAACTGCTCTCAGTTCCACTGCAATTACTTTGGATTTACAGATGTGGATATAAAAGCAGCATTTGGCCAACTGCACATAGCTATGACAATCTTTCCTTTTACACTCAGTTCGAGACTTGTTTAAGACTTTTGACTAGATCCCCTCCAAACTGCTGAAAGCTGCTTTGTACAAACCTTGCATGAATATGTTCTGAAGCATATAAATAGGGGTAAGGTTTTCTGGAAGATACTTGACCAAGATAGCTACATGTCTGGTTATGAGTAATGAGAAAAAGAGGAATCCTACTCTCAGGCCTTGGCTACACTCACGAGTTACAGTGCAATAAAACTGCCTGCAGCGCTGTAACTCACTAACTGTCTACACTCGCAAGGCACGTGCAGCGCTGCATCTCCTCAGGTACAGCGCTGCATGTACTCCACCTCCCCGAGAGGAATAACGTTTGTTGCACTGCTGCTGGTGCGCTGCGGCTACAGTGTGGCCACCCAATGCGCTGTTATTGGCCTCCAGAAGAATTCGGAAGTATCCCACAATGCCTTTTCTAGCCACTCTGGTCATCAATTAGAACTCTACTGCCCTGGCCTCAGGTGACCAAGCGCCACTCCGACCCTTTAAATTCCCTTGGAATTTTAAATATCCCCTTCTTGTTTGCTCAGCCAGGCGTGGAGTGCTCTCAGCGCATCTTTCCAGGTAACCATGCCTCCACATGCCAGATGAGCCCCAGTATGGCACAATACCGAATTTCTGGACCTCATCGCTGTTTGGGGGGAGGAAGCTGTCCAGTCCCAGCTGCGATCCAGCCGGAGGAATTTTGATACTTTTGGCCAGATATCAAGGGCCATGATTGAAAGGGGCCATGACCGGGACGCAATGCAGTGCAGGATAAAAGTAAAGGAGCTGCGGAGTGCGTACCGCAAAGCCCATGAGGCAAACAGCCGCTCGGGTACTCCCCCCAAAACCTGCCGATTCTACAAAGAGCTGGATGCAATACTTGGGGGTGACCCCACTACTGTTCCGAGCACCACCATGGACACGGGAGAGTGGGACGAGGAGGAGGAGGGGGTTGAAGAAAGCAGGAGCGAGGGTGCTGTGGCTGGGGGAGACACCCCTGACTCCCTGGGTGCATGCAGCCAGGAGCTGTTCTCGAGCCAGGAGGAAGGGAGCCAGTCGCAGCGGCTGGTACGCATTGGGGGAGAAAGAGAAGAGCAGGTTCGCAGTAAGCAGCTTTTATTTTCGCGAAGGAGTTTTTTCAGTGTGGGGTCCTTGGGCGAGGAGGGTTTGGGCTGCATGCATGCCTAGATGTGGAAGAGCGCATTGATGTGGTCTATCACATCAGAGAAATCGGCCACTGTAATCTCTTCGAAAGTCTCAGCCAGAACGTGGGCAATGCGCTTGCGCAGGTTTATTGGGAGAGCCGCCGTGGTCCTTGTCCCATTCAGGGTAACGTGTCCACGCCACTGTGCCGCGAGGGGAGGGGGGACCATTGCTGCACACAGGCAAGCTGCATATGGGCCAGGGCGGAAGCCGCATTGCAGAAGAAGACCCTCCCTTCCTTCCCCGGACACCCTCAGCAGCGAGATATCTTCCAGGACGAACTCCTGTGGAAAATGTGGGGATAGTGTTCAGTGTAGGTTCCCCCTGCAGCTCTTGGCTCTCCCCAAGGCACAGAAACCCGTCGGACAGTACATCCGTGAAACAATCAGTCCCCCTTTACCCTCTGCTTACTCACCATTTTGGGGCTCCCGTGGGTTCTGTGCACTCTGTTTGGGACGGGAAAATTGTGCTGTTTTGGAGACAGTGTGTGCCCTCCTTAAGTGTGGGGGAATCATTGCTCTGTCTGGCATAAAACAATGATGCCTCTGTTAAATGTTGCATTTTGCCTTCAAGATGCAACCTTGAGATCTCCGCCGTCCGTCTTATCACCGGCTGAGAGACTCCAAAGGCTCAGGAGAAGGCCCAGAAGAATGAAAGAAGACATGCTGCAGGAAGTTATGAAACAGTCTCTTAAAGAGAATCAAAAGGCTCGGGAGTGGAGGGAGAGTGAAAGCAGGCTCCGCCAGGAAAACGCAGCGCACCGGCGGCAAAGCATGCAGCTCCGGCAGGAAAGCACAAAGGAACTGATTAGCATCATGGCGCGCCAAGCGGACTCTATCCAGGCGCTCGTCGCCATGCAGGCGGAGCAGTACCGCCCCCCCCCACTGCAGCCAGTGTCCCAAAACACTTTCCCTTGTGCCCCCATATCACCACCTGCCCACTTCACCCAACATTCAGTTTCTTATCGCCCACACCAGATGCCCCCAACACCTGTAGCTTCACCAGACAGCCCTGGAAACTATGACCCTTACCCACTGCACTCAAATCCCATCCCGAATTATAGACATTCTGAAGTGCAGCACTCACTGCACAGCACTCCAGACAGGAAGCCCGAGTATGAAAGCAGGACATACCATAACCTGTGATTGAACCCTTCCCCACACCACCCACCAGCCCCTTGCCCTTTCTGTCTCACAAGCAGTTGTGTTTCTTTTTAATACATGTATTTTCTCTGTAATAAACGGATTCTTTGGATGTCAAAACAGTCTTTATTATTGCATAAGGAAAAAAGATACCTTAGCCCAGGAAAGAAACAGGCAACGCAAGTGAGCTGAGCAAACACAAATCAGCTTAGCAAAGACAGATTACTGATAACATTGGAACCACTTCACTTCAGGGTCATGCAGGGCAGCACACATTACTGGTGGTTTTCAGCCTCAAATTTCTCCCTCAAGGCATCCCTAATCCTTGCTGCCCCACGCTGGGCCCCTCTAATAGCCCTGCTCTCTGGCTGTGCAAATTCAGCCTCCAGGTGTTGAACCTTTGAGGTCCACGCCTGAGTGAACATTTCACCCTTCCCTTTACAAATATTATGGAGGGTACAGCACGCGGATATAACCGTGGGGATGCAGTGTTCGGCCAAGTCCAGCTTCCCATATAGAGATCGCCAGCGGCCCTTCAAACAGCCAAAAGCACCCTCCACAGTCATTCTGCACCAGCTCAGCCTGTAGTTGAACCGTTCCTTGCTGGTGTCAAGGCTCCCTGTGTAGGGTTTCATGAGCCACGGCATTAAAGGGTACGCGGGGTCTCCAAGGATCACAGTGGGCATTTCAATTTCCCCTACCGTGATCTTCCAGTCTGGGAAAAAAGTCCCGGACTGCATCTTCCGGAACAGGGCAGTGTTCCGAAAGATGCGTGCGTCATGCACCTTTCCGGGCCAGCCTGTGTTGATGTCAATGAAATGCCCACGGTGATCCACAAGCGCCTGGAGAACCATGGAGAAATACCCCTTCCGATTAATGTACTCGGATGCTAGGTGGGGTGGTGCCAGAATAGGAATATGCGTCCCATCTGTCCCCCCACCGCAGTTAGGGAAACCCATTTGTTCAAACCCAGCCACAATGTCCTGCACGTTACCCGGAGTCACGGTTCTTCTGAGCAGGATGCGATTAATGGCCTTGCAAACTTGCATCAGCACGATTCCAACGGTCGACTTTCCCACTCCAAACTGGTTCGCTACTGATTGATAGCAGTCCGGAGTTGCGAGCTTCCAGATTGCAATAGCCACCCGCTTCTCCACCATCAGGGCAGCTCTCAATCTCGTGTCCTTGCGCCGCAGGGCGGGGGCGAGCTCCTCACACAGTCCCATGAAAGTAGCTTTTCTCATCCGAAAGTTCTGCACCCACTACTCGTCGTCCCAGACTTGCATGACAATGTAATCCCACCACTCTGTGCTAGTTTCCCGAGCCCCAAAGCGGCGTTCCACGGTGCATAGCATGTCCGTGAATGTCACAAGCAAGTTCGTGTTGTACGCGTTTCGCGTGACAATTTCATCGTCATCGTCGGACTCCTCGCTGTCACTGTGGATCTTAAGGAAGAGCTTGACTGCCAAATGTGACGTGCTGGCGAGACTCGTCAGTATTTTGCTCAACAGGTCGGGATCCATTTTCCCGCTGACTGAAACGGAGCACAGATCGCGCTACAAAGAAACCGTTGAAAGATGGCACCAAATGTGGCCGGAAACACAGGGATCGCTGGGATGTGAAGCGATTCATCATGGGGCGTTGGGACAGGACCCAGAATGCACCATACCCCACGCCCCCTTCCCACAACCCACGGCGCCAGTATTGGAAGAGGTGTACTGTGGGATACCTGCCCATAATGCACCTCTCCCAAAACCGCTGCAAGTGCCACAAATGTAGCCACGTTAGTGCTTGTTACTGTGCTGGCAGCTGCCAGTGTGGACAGGCTGCAGCGCTTTCCCTACTCAGCTGTACGAAGACGGGTTTAACTCACAGTGCTGTACATCTGCAAGTGTAGCCAAGGCCTCAGTCATCATTGCTAAAAAGCTTGAGGGAAATCTGAATAACTAGTGCCAGCCTTTCAAAACACCTCTTCTAACCCATATGGGACAATTTAGTGAAAAGAGCTCTGGGGAAATGCACAAGGTGAATGCATGCAGAAGAACAGCTCAGCATTTCCTATTTTTCAGTTGTCTGTGTTTCAGCAGAATAACCATAATATAGCTGGATACCCATGAAAATGTTCAATAGGAGTGACTTTCCAGAAGCTGGGAATGGGTGACAGGCGATGGATCATTTGATGATTACCTGTTCTGTTCATTCCCTCTTGGGCACCTGGCATTGGCCACCGTCAGAAGACAGGATACTGGGCTAGATGGGCTTTGGGTCTGACCCAGTATGGCTGTTCTTATGTTCTTGCAACGCTGAATTGAGTTCCAAGAAATGGCATGGGGAAGCATCCTGGAATAATCTTCCACTAAGGATAAGCGACTCTAAGGGTGTAGAACTATTAAAGGTGTATTATGGAAAGGAATTGTGTCTTTACACCTTACACAATATTACGAGTATGAGGAAACCACACAGACACAGGTTCCAAGTAACCACGTTTACTTACTATACACAAGCATACAGGCCTACCTCTGCTCACCAGAGGGCTCTCAAGTACCTACAGGGATATGTCCCAATTCCTATGCACTATAAAAGGTATCCCCATTTTACTAAAACCCTTCACTGAACATATTTGAAGAAACCACATTTGGAAGCAAACTGAGAAACTGGTTTCTGCCTTTCTCATGCCCTTTCTATTGCAAAACAAAAACAAAACTGGGCTCCCTTTTTAGATTAAAAAAAAATACTCTATTTCTTTTTACCATCCTGGGATTCCACAGGATTTCAGAAGACAGAAGTACTTGCCGGTAGGTACCATTCCAGAACATAAGTAGGTTAGAAAGTACTGCTGATTTATTACCTGACATATGAAGGCAACTTGGCACCTTCCCACTGAGCTGAGTGAGAAAACAGTGAAATTTGAGTGTTTTGTTTTATTGTTTGTTCCCTTGTTTGTTGCCCTTATCCTTCATGTGTGGTTGGTGGTTGTGGTTCCTTATTGGCTCCTGGCCAAGAGTGGCCAAGGTGGCAAACTGTTTTTGGTAGTTAAAAAAGGAAGCTTTTGGGGGGCAGGGATTATCTTTTCATGGTGTGTGTGGAAAAATGGGGCCTTAATTGGGGTCTCTAAGTGCTACTTCAATAATAATAATTGTGAGTAGGGGGGTGGGGGGAACATGGAACACTCTTGCAGGAAAGGTGGAAAGAAGTTGACTGGCTGCAACTCCAAGTAGGGGGAGCAATAGCACTATAAATTGGTCTCCACATCCCAGGCAAATCATTTTAGTTTAAGGCTAAATTCAGGTCAGCTCTCAGTTCAGGCAGAAAGGTGGATCAACCTGGCACACTTAATTGGCTGTTACAAGTTAAATACTGGCCTCAGACTGATGAAAAGGTGAGAGATGTCATATTTAGGGATAAAACATTTATTCTAAAAATGAGCCCAAGCTGCAAAACTCAGATAGTGGAGGCTGTATGTCAGGAACCCGGGCCTATAGCAAAGCCAATCTCTGAGCCACCTCATGAGGGCATCTGGTTTGTAGTAGACTGTCTTTGTGGCTATGCTACCTGATTGGATGGGGGCGGGGGAATCACCTTCCTGCTTTCTCAAATACAATTAAACTAACAGCACACTGACTGGAAGGGAAAGGCCACACCTTTATTTACATGTACAACAATAAGACAACACACATCAAGAACAATAACCCTCATATATTAGTGTTTGCCTTACCAAGGGGTACCTTGTGTTCTTGGTAGCTACCGGTGTGGTGCTCCACTCTTGTTCGATGATGATAACAGTCGGCTGCATGCGTGTTCCCTCTGTGTGCTGCCCCAGCTCTGCACAGATAGCTAACACAGCAGACCCCGAGAAAACCCCCAAAGACCACAGACTCTAGTAAGATACAAAGGAACCAGAGCCAGGTTTATTGTCAAACGAAGCACAGTGATAGTTCCTCTATAGACTCTACAGGGCATACTACGAATTTGTGCTCCCTGGCAAAGGACACAGCTCAGTCAGTGGCGGGATTTCCACTGCCCCCTAGGCTGGACAAAGATGTGCACTCTGGGACCTACTTTTATACCATTCAGGACAGATTACTCATCATAGTTCAAACGAATCTATTGTGACAGGGCAAGGCCAGAGGGCTATAGGAAAGTGGTAAGGAACCAGTATGTTAGCCCCAGGCTAAACAAATCCCTGATACCTTATCGCAGTTGCTCCAGGTTAATCAAGACACCTGGGGCCAATTAAGAACTTTCCAGAAGGCAAGGAGGTTGATTGAGACACCTGCAGCCAATCAGGGGCTGGCTGAAACTAGTCAAAAGCCTCCCAGTGAGTCAGTGAGGCACGCATGTCAGGAGCTGTGGAAGGAGGTTGCGTGTGAGGAGCTGGGAGCAAGAGGCACTAGAAGCTGAGAGTGAGAAGGCATACTGCTGGAAGATCCTGTGGTGAGGATAAAGAAGGTGTTGGGAGGAGTCCATGGGGAAGTAGCCCAGGGAGTTGTAGCTGTCGTACAGTTGTTCCAGGAGGTACTCTAAATAGCTGCAGTCCACAGGTCCCTGGGCTGGAACCCGGAGTAGAGGGTGGGCCCAGGTTCCCCCCAAACCTCCCAACTCCTGTCACAAGAGGCGTTGATCTGGACTATGGGTTCTACCAGAGGGGAAGATCTCTGAGGCAAACAAAAAATCCGCCAATAAGCGCGGGACCCACCGAGGTAGAGGAGGAACTTTGTCACACTATCCATCATGCTGTCCTTTTGACCCTGTCTTTAAGATGCACCTGCCAGTTCCTTGTTGTGTCTGCGGAGTATTCTGATGCCGCCTTGGCACAGGTTCCTCTCGTTAGCCCCTATGCATGTATATGCATGTGCTTCTAACAACCTTTTCTTGCCAACCTATGTGAGCAGGACCTGCCTCTGGCTCACAGCCCAGCTTTTGCTTAGCAGTGCCTAGAAGTACTTTGGTTCAGGCTTCAGGCCTAAGACCATAGGCGCCGACTCTGTGGGTGCTCTGGGGCTGGAGCACCCATGGGGAAAAATTGGTGGGTGCTCAGCACCCACCGGCAGCTCCCCGCCAGCCCCGTGCCCGTTACCGGAGCACTTACCTTTGCCCCGGACGCCGGCTGACGTTGCGGGGCCCCGCCCCCGACGCCGGCTGACGTTGCGGGGCCCCGCCTCCGACGCACCTAGCAGAGCCGACGGAAGTCAGCTCCTATACCTCAGATACAAGAGTTTATGTTTCAGGGCCTCCTCTTACTACACCTTGTTGAGGGAGAATAGTATCTTATTCAAGTAAGAGGGAAGAATCCTACTCTAACGGAATAGGGTGTCATGCACTCCACTCAATACATGATAAAAATGTTGCCAATTTCATCTTACCGCTCTCTCCGGTGACAGTTTCCTTGGGACCCTCTCTTGTACCTAGAATCCAGCCTACTTTATTATTAGGAGTAAAATCTTCCATTTACACTGTGCCTTTCATGCACAAAGATCCCAAATGCTTGTCGACACGCATCTTATATTTAAGATGTAAAAATATGTTGTGTGCGTGCACGCACACAGAGAAACTGGCTTATAACAACCAGAGCTGGTTGATCAGCTAAATATTTCTAGGATGAGATGGAAAGGCATTGTTGTTTTTCCAGCTGTTAAAACAGGTGGCTGCATAATGCATTGCAATTAACAGGGAGGAGCAGTTGTGAGGACTGACATTTTATTGGATGGTAATACAAGTAACTGTGGTTAACAGGTGACCATTAGCACAGCTTTCAGTGTAAACTGTATTTATATGAAATGCATCCACCAGTAGGTTGGAATGTAGCAGATATGCTGCAATGCTATAGTTTGTGGGGAGCAAAAATAACACTGTAGCTAGATAAAACTGAAGGGGGAATTATCATTTCACCAAGAAGCTAGAATAACTCCTTCCTCTCACAGGTTATATGGGATCTTTAATGACCTCAAGTTGTTAAAACCTATATTCTGTATCCCATCTGAAAGACTCCTGCTCCTTCCTAGCTCACTGGTCATCCTAAACATCTATATAGCCAAGAATCTCTTTGAGCTACTCAAATTAATTGTTAGGAAGTAAAATAATGCATGCCAAGTCATAGGAATTGCTGTAGATATTTTCTCCTGGGCTGATCAGAGGATTATGCCTATTTAGGTAAATGCTGTGCTTATATGAAAAGGGTATGGGAATATTTGAATAAGCCACAGCTGGTTTATGAAATTAGATCTTGCATTCCTTGTTTCCTTTAATTTGTTAGGTGCAAATAAAGTGAAAAATAGAGTTGGTAGCTAATATACTATTAGTCATTGTTAGAGGTAAGAAAAAGAATACTAAAAATGAGGTAACATTTTGGATAACTCATTAGCCCAAATAAAATATTTCTTGAGAAAGAAAGAAACAAGTCTAGCTGAATAAAACAATGTAATCCATAACCTGCAGTTTGGTTAATTATGATATGCAATATATAAAGGTGAGGTTATTTTGTATAATATAACATAGCAAGAAATTCAAAGGATATCTATTGTCCAGTAATGATGGTATGTTGAGCAAAATACTGGTTTTTAAATTAAAAATTATTCTAACCGAACTTAGAGCTATGTTGTGAAAAACAACCCTTAATTTTAAAGTTTAATGCTTTGTATGATTAGAGTCTGATTTGCTGAGCATATACCCGCTCGATTTATTCCCACATCTGTCTGTTTCTTGCCCTTATTGAATGACAAACCCTCAGTGAGAACAAGCAAGTGCTGGTGGAGTAGCATTGTATATTAATGAGGATGTAAACTAAAGAAATTAGAAGTGATGGACTGAATAAAATAGAATCTCTTTGGGTCAAAATCACTTTGGGAAAGAAAGTTGAGCAGAGGCTCCACTTGGATAGTGCTTGGGGTATGGTATGGACCACTGGGATCCTCTAATATTTTGAATGAAATAAATACTACTGGGAATTTTCTGATAATGGGAGGACCTCCTAAAAGAACTGTTTGTAGAGAACAAAATTGGTTCAAGTGATCATGAGATAATTCAGTTTAAACTAAATGGAAAGATAAAACAGGTCTGCAACTAGGGTCCTTAATTTCAAAAGGGCAAACTTTAAAAAATGAAGAGAAATAGTTGAGGAAATAGACTGTATTGAAGAATTTAAGGATCTGAATGTGGAGGAGGCTTGGAATCATTTTAAATCAAAGTTGCAGAAAAAATCTGAAGCCTGCATCCCAAGCAAGGAGAAAAAATGTAAGGAAAGGTTGCAGACCAAACTGGATGAACAATTATCTCAAACAGGTTATTAAGAGAAAGCAGAAAGCCTATAAGGAATGGAAAATGGGATGGATCAGCAAGGAAAGCTACCTCTTGGAGGTCAGAAAGTGTAGGGGGAAAAGTGAGAACAGTCAAAAGCCAAACAGAGTTGGACCTTGCAAAAGAAATTAAAATCAATAGTAAAATGTTTTTAGTCATATAAATAAAAAGAAAACAAGAGAAGAAGTGATCACTAAGTGCTGAGGATGGGGTGGAGACTAAAGATAATCTAGGCATGGCCCAATACCTAAACAAACACTTCAGTTTTTAATAAGGATAATGAAGAACTTAGGGGTAGTGGCAGTGTGCCTAATGGAAATGAGAATATGGAAGTAGAAACTGCCACATCCAAGGTGGAAGTCAAACTCAAACATCTTAATGGGAGCAATCTGGGGACCCCAGATAATCTCAAGACCAATAGCAAGGATTTTTAATGAATCCATAATCTCAGGTTTCACAGTCTAAGACTGGAGAATTGCTAATATGGTACCAATTTTTAAGAAATGGAGAAAATGATCTAGGAAACAACAGACCCATTAGTTTGACCTCAATTATATGCAAGGTCTTGGAACAAATTTTTAAAGAGAAAGTAGTTACGGACATAGAGGTAAACAGTAATTGGGATAAAAATACATGTATTTTACAAAAGGTAGATCTTGCCAGACCAATCTAATCTCGTTTTTGAGAAGATAACAGATATTTCAGAGAAAGGAAATCTAATTAGTAGATCTAATACATTTGGATTTCAATAAGGCATTTGATACAGTGCCATAAGGGACATTATTAATTACATTAATTACATTGGAGAAGGGGTTTAATAGGAAATTCAAAAGATGGGTAAGGAACTGGTTAAAGGGGACACTACAATGAGTCATATTGAAAGGTGAACCGTCAGGCTGGAGTGGGGATAGTAGTGGTGTTCCTCAGGGATCAGTCTTGGGACCAATATTATTTAACACTTTCATTACTGACCCTGGCACAAAAAGAGTGCTAACAAAATCTGTGGATGGCACAAAGTTGGGAGGTATTGTCAATATGGAGAAGGGCTGCAATATTCTACAAGAAGATCTGGAGGACCTTGAAAACTGGAGTAATAGAGATGGGATGAAATTTAACAGTGCAAGGTCATGCACTTCGGGACTAACAACAAGAATTTTTGCTATAAGATTGGGACATATCAGTTGGAAGTAACAGAGGAAGAGAAAGAGCTAGGTGTATTGCTCGATCACAGGACTACGATGAAACACAAATGTGATGCAGCCATGAAAAAGGCTAATGCAATCCTAGGATGCATCAGGCAAGGTATTTTCAGTAGAAATTGGCAAGTATTAGTACCATTATACAAAGCACTGGTGAGACCTCACCTGAAACACGGACAGCTATTCTGGTCTCCCATGTTTAAGAAAGATTAATTCTAATTGGAACAGGTGTAGAGAAGGGTTACTAGGATGATCAGAGGAATGAGATGAGACTGAAGGAACTTGGCTTAGTTTAGCCTAACCAAACGGAGGCTGAAGGAAGATATGATTTCTCTCTATAACTATATCAGAGGGATAAACATCAGGGGAGAGGAGTTATTTAACTTAAAGGGCAATGTTGACACAAGAACAAACGGCTAGAAAATGGCCATCAAGTTTAGGCTTGAAATTTGATAAAGGTTTCTAACCATCAGAGGATAGAAGCTCTGGAACAGCCTCCTGAGGGGAGCAATGGGACAGAAAACCTGACTAGTTTCAAGACTGAGCTTGATAAATTTATGGAGTGGGTGGTATGATGAGATTGATTACAATGGCATGTGGCCCATCTGTGACAGCTAATAGCAAATATCACCAATGGCTGAAGATGGAACACTAAATGGGGAGGACTCTGGGCTACTTTCTCAATGAGAATGAGAAATGTTGAGTAGTTGGGTGAATAAGTGATATTTTGGAGTGGTGGGCATTCCAGAAAAAAAAAGGTTCCGGTCAAACAACATCCTGAAACTTTCAGGATTTTTTGGTGAATCAAAAAGGTTCATTTGGGGTATGTTCCAGAACAGTTGATTTGATCTTGGGTCTTCCACATTCCATCTGAGTGTCCTAATAACTGGGCTGAAGGTTATACAGAGCAGGGGGAAATGGGTAGAAGCACCACAGCCACCATCTCCTCCTTCTTCAGGCATTTTGTAACCGGCCAAAACTATTCATGTTAAGTTCGTGAATTGCTGCAGGTTGACCAAAATTGTATTTTTCATTGAATAAATTCAGTCTAAATTTTTTTTACTAAGCCCTAGTTATGCATGAGTGAAACAGGATTATAAAATTGCCACTCAAATTTCATTAACTATGGCTTTCGTTACTGTGAAAAAAGAAACAGTAAATTGTGTTTTTATAGAGTTTGTTTTTTTACAGAATCCCAGGGAGCTTTACATCTCAAACAAGTAAAAACAATATTGAACAACTGGACAATTCTGCCTTAAAAACCAACCCCAGTTCCAGATTTCCAAATATAAATAGGAACTTGATTTCAGAACCGTGAGATACGCACACTTAAAGCTTGAACGCCCTCAGTCTCCAAATTACATTGAGGACAAACCAATTACTCAGCAGACTCTGACCTATATATATATATATATATATATATATATATATATATATATATATATATATATATATATATATATATTACTAAGAAAGCAAGAAAAGAAAAATCAACGCTATTATTGGCCAACATTACTGAGGACCTTGTAGGTAAGCAGAAGTATTCTAAAAATCAATAAAGTAATTCAGACGAATAAAGAAAGCAGGGATGTATTTTAATGTGATAATGTATTTTCCTCTTTGTATAAATATGGAAAAAATCCTAAAACTTCAGACTCTGCAACTGACCTACAACAGCAAGATCACAGAAGACAAAATATAGCATTAAGTTATTTGCCAGTAAAAACTGCTGATCTGCTACAGTACAGTCATGTCCAACTGGTGGCCCTCAAGGCTCGAAGATCTGAGCATGTTAAGAATGTTGCATTTGATTTAGAATTGAACATGTATTCCCTGAACTGCACCCTCTGCTTTCTAAACTGAAATGTTTGAAACATTCTCTCTCTCTTCTCTGTTGTGAGGGGGGGAGAGAGAGGTGCGACCAGTTCCTCTACAGCCTCAGGAGGAGCAGCTCTGATGTGAGCGTGTGGTGCACTGATCTGCCTGCGACCCTTCCCTGCTATAGCTGCTCAGCAGCTCCACCACAGGCCACTTTCTACATTACAGAGGAGTAAGGGGAGAATAGCTCAGACTGTGAGAGGAGAACAGATACTACCCAGAGCCTAGGAAATTACTTAACAAAAGATGGCTTGACAGCACCACATAGCCTCCAGGCCAGCCTGCAAAAGGGATAAAAAGAAGCAGAGAACCTACAGCATGTTACAGCTTTATGATTCTCTGCTCCAGCCTCAGGAACCATATGCCAGCTGGATCTGGCTTAGTGCCTTCCATCCACCCTCCTACCATGGCATGGGACATGTAGTCCCTAAAGAACATCTGTAGAGAGGGAGGTATAAGACTCAGCTTTATGTCTGCTGTGTACTCCCTTGTACAGGGGGAACGCTTATTAGTGTTATAACAACTAATACTAGGATTACTGTGGTCATAGTGGCCAGGGCCACATCCAGGGCACTTGTGAATAACTTTCACTTCTTTGTGCCACCTCAATAGCCCAAAGGGAGCAGAATAGAGCAGCACATCAGTTCCTAAATATTGACTGTGCCCCATATTTTGTTCCCAGTCTGAAAAGGCTGGACACCGCTGGTACAGGCAGACATCAGCACTTGACAATGACAGACTTCCAGCACTTGCCAAACAGAATTCTATTGCAATGTGAAACAAGGCCATACTAAACCAGGAAGGGCATCAACAATTTGAGTAGACATCACAATCCAAAATCCTTTTTGGAGTATCTGTACTGGGCAGTTTAAAATGCAAATCTTCAGTACTCTATCATCACAAGGGTGGTGTCTACACTGCAGCTGGGAGGGTTCTTTCCAGTATAGGTTGACAGGCGCTAGCTCTGGTTGAGCTAGTGTGCTAAAAACAGCTGTGTAGCCAAGGTAGCACAGGTAGCAGTTTGGGCTAGCCACCTGAGTACAAACCCACCCTGGGTATGAACACAGGAGGCTAGCTCAAGCTGCCGCCCATGCTACCCCCTTGCGAGGCTGCCATTTGTATGCACTAGCTTGAGCAGAGCTAGCCTGCATCTGTCTACATGCCCTGGGAAGCACGCTCCCAGGTGCGGTGTAGACATATACTTAGTTTGAGTCTAACTGCCTGTTCGTTGCCAAAGTTGCTCCCAAAGCACAGAGCTGGCTCACAAGATGTCTATTGACTAATAGCCATTTATCCCAAATGATGAATACAAAACCCATTAGACGACATTCTAAAAAAAGTTACCTTTTATAACAAAGGAGCCCCCACCCTCAGCTTGCATGGCCTGCATAAAAGGGGAAATGCAGCCACTACTCACTGTAGCAAGGGAAGAGAAAGTGGAAGTTGGGGTTATGGCATAGGCAACCTTTCAAAGGGTATTAGAAATTTCTCCCTCTCGGTGCAGTTTGGGAAGCTGTGCGAGGCCTTTCTGAGAAATAAGGCTCTGCACTGCCTCTTGCAATTGTCTGCGCTTTATAGGCATCGTTTGGCCTAATGTTATTGTTGGACAATAAGGGTATGTCTACATTGCACAGTTAGCCTGAGTGATTGGCACCCAGGTCTGAGCACTCGGTTTAGCCTAGCCCAGGTATAAGCATTCCCACAGCAAAACCCTACCTGCATTACTAAGTTCTCACTGTTTCTACACCTGCTTGCGTGTGTCTGGGGAACATCTCATGGTTCTTTGCACTGAGACACTCTAGGATTCTTTTTCTGTCAACTGCAAGAGAACTTGTTTGCCCCTCAGGGAGAATTGTGAGAAGGGCATTGAAGGACTACTACCACCTGAGTGATCTTACTTGCATCTTCCCTATACTTGCCCCAAGCCAGGCAAGCAAGCATGGATTTATTGTGCAAATATGCATATATTTGAGGATTCAACCTGAAGGGGAGGGGGCGACTTGGGGGGGAAATATGTAGGACCACAGACTGAGACTACAGTATCTACATACCCTAAAAAGATGATGGATATTACTCGGGCTGTATCATTGGGATTTTGGAATCGGAGCCCTGTGTATGCTTTAGATGTTTGAGGAAGAGTAGGACAAAGGTAGTTTCCTTGAAGTAAACAATTATGAAGAGGTAGATGACAGAAGGTGGAGAAAGAATTTTGCTTTAAGTGGTGCATTTAGGAAGTAAATTCTAAACAGATAAACAAGGCATTGGGGAGCATGCCATGCAGTCAGCAAGCAGGCAGTCCAGCAGTAGGAGATTATTACTTGCTACTACACTTCAGATTAATTACACCTGTTTATAAAAAGAAACTATTATGCTCAAATCTTTAAATTCCATTTGATATTTACATAGTTAGATTTTTTAGTAAGAGGTGGCTTGTTATACTGATGAGAGAATTCTAATTTTTCACTTCAGCAGTAGGCATCAGGTAGGTAAAAAACAAAACCTTCCAGACTTGATGTCCAAAGGAAGATTGTACGCTATTCTTCTGGAATACAGCTCATGGCTTATTTTATGCAAAAAAACACCCTCAGCATTAATGAAATAATGAGAAGAAATCAAATACAGCCCAAGGAGTGAAGGAGCATTAGAAACGTCACCACCTTCCACTCCAGCAGGAAGGCACATTTCTTTGATCTTGCCCTCACTAACATACACAGCAATGTGTATACTGTATTAAAAAAAAGCAAAAACCACCAAAACTAAAACCCTATCAAAACAAGACACTCCGCTGCACACACTTTTCTCTCCCTGGGGAGAGAACATATAACACATGACAGATGTGTGGTTATTTGGCTTAATGCACTACTGCAGAGCACCAGATACTACCATGCTGAGCACAGTACAAGAACCTATAGAGAAGAGAAAGCCAAAGGACAAAGGTTAAAGTCAACCATTCTTAGCTATGGCCATTATGCATATTATAGCCATTCTGTCTCAGAGATCCATTATATAGGTTGTAGCAGCTTGTCTGTAATGAACAATGTGTTTTAAAAAAAAGAAGAAAAAAAAGATTCAACCTCACCTTACTGCAGGATCCCAGACCTTTACAACAATAGTGTCAGCATCTAACTGTCATGTCTACTGACTTATTCTGTTATGAACAATTGTTTTCTCAGCTCATTCTCTGTGTCACCAAGATTTAATCAATGCCCATTCATCATCTCTCTGGGGGAAAAAAATCCACTTTTTCTCATGTGCCACTTAAAGCCTCCCTTTAACAAACTCAAATCTTTGTCTAAGATGTACTGACTAAAATTACAGCTCTTCACTAACTGCAGTTGTCTCCTGCTTCTGGAAGAGAAAGAGTGCAACATCAGAGTGCTATTATTTTGGTGATCTGCAATTCTCTGTGCTATAATTTAGCTTATGAAGGGACACATTCTCAGAGCACTGGCACTTAGTAACATAATGTATACCTGGAGAGTGGCAGCACTGCCTGGATGATGTTGTGAAGAAAGGCCCTTTGTTCTTGCGGCTTGGACCTGAGGTATGGTGTAGTGAGAAGACACTTATTGACTTCAGTTAGCTAGGATCAAACCTGTAATTAACAGACAAAAGAAAAGGACTGTGTGCTATGAAGGGTTACAATTTATCAGGAAGTTGCCACACATCCTCCAGGACACTCTGCAGTGCTACAGGTCCTGATGACTTGTGAAGAGCTGCTCACAAGAAGCCATTTGCTGTAAGTTTTATTGGCTCTACCACACCTAGGGACAAAGCTGCATATTCTTCAGTGGCAGCAACTTGTATCTTAGTTATCTACCTATTTACATATATATCAATATCTCTTATTGCTCAGCCCTGTAACAACTCACTCTCTCTCACACACAACACACACAGACTGAGAATGCAGCCAGGTGAGATTGCCGCACCATCTGCACTGTCTTTACATTAATTAATTTCTTGCTGTTAGTTAAATAAATAAGCAGTTAAATTAATAAACTATCCTAAAATTTGCCTCAGTCCTCACTGAAATATTACAGAGCTGTCAGCCTTCTCCAACTCAAGAAGACATTTTTTTCTTATGTGCTTCAAGAGAGTAGGATGAGGCTTACACTAATTAATTTATGTTACAATTAATAAAACAGCTCTTTTAATTAAGTAATACGTTCACAGCTGGAAATGTGAAATGCTTATGAGAATGAAAGAAAGAAGAAATTGTGTCTATTTCATAATTATGAAAATAACTGAACAAGGCATTGAGGCTGTAAAGAAAAGGAAAGAAGTTGAATAAAACTTGCAAATTACCCTTCTTTTATTTAGGTAAAATCAAACCACTGACTCTCACTGTTGGAAGCCAGCATATTGCACTCTGTGTTTCAGAGCGCTGTCAAGGTTGGCTGCCAACATGCAAATTCCAAACTACATTCAAATTATGCTAAAGGACAATTAGAAAGAGTCATTGCTAGAGATACAATCAGAAATGGCACAAGTAGTAAAAAGCCCACCGTGTCCATGTGTTAATGGTGATTTCCACTTCCAAGACAGCACAGCAATTGTTCATTTCTAACTCTATGTCTTTGTCTGAATAATGGGCAAGATGTCCACTGACCATTATCTATAGTCTTCTGCCTGCAGTTGTGGAACTGAGATCATATTGTATTGCACTCTATGTTGCAGAGTGCTATCAACGTTGGCTGCCAATGTGCAAATTCCAAACCACATTAAAGGCATCTATTTGAAAACTCCAGAAACACTGCTTTATATGATTAGGCTCTTTTGAAACACTACAAAAGTGCTCATGAGGTGAATAACGGGTGGTTTTATTCCAGTAATGGCACTGTTCCATGAACTGCTGAACTCATGTACAAAATGTTCTCCACATACTTCATTGATATAGTACATTTGATTTAAAAGGCACTCTCTGCTATTAATCAGTAGATCATTAATCTTTACAGCAAAGTGTTGTCACTGTGCATTTCAAGTAAGTGAACAATAGGATAGTGAAGACCACTTTGTACACAAAATATGTCAATAGTCATGCACTAGTGATTCCGCATAACTGTTGTATTGTAACAAATTTAGATAGGAAATTGTATATATGACAGTAACATGACTGACTTCACATATAGTCTTAGATCCTTTCCAGTGCTCAGTCTCTCAAGCATGAGGTCTATGTATCAGGCCCCCTCATCATTACACCAATTTTGCACCAGGCCAGGTGGAGTATAGACCAGCCTGTTGGCTGCTTTAAGTTCCATGAGTACTAACAGCTCACAGTAAGCTAAAGCTGTATGTCAGTTGGGGGTGTTGGGAGCTTGGTGCACCCTTCCCCAACCCGATATGATTCTATGCCACTGGCTTGAGAGAACATAAGAATTGTCATACTGGGTCAGACAAAAAGGTCCATCTAGCCCAGTATCCTGTCTTCTGACAGTGGCCAATGACAGGTGCCCCAGAGGGAATGAACAGAACAGGCAATCTTCAATTGATCCACTCCCTGTTGCTCATTCCCAGTTTCTGGCAAACAAACAAGCTAGGTACACCATCCCTGTCCATCCTGGCTAATAGCCATTGATGGATCTATCCTCCATGACTTTATCTAGTTCTTTTTTGAACCCTGTTATAGTCTTGGCCTCTGGCAAAAGACTTCCACAGGTTGACTGTGGATTGTGTGAAGAAATACTTCCTTTTGTTTGTTTTAAACCTGCTGCCTATTAATTTCATTTGGTGACCCGCTAGTTCTTCTATTATGAGGAGTAAATAACACTTCCTCATTTTCTTTCTCCACACCAATCCTGATTTTATAGACCTCAATCATATCCCCTCTTAGTTGTCTCTTTTCCAAGTTGAAAAGTCCAAGTCTTATTATTCTTTCCTGATACGGAAGCCATTACATGCCCATTTTTGTTGCCCTTTTCTGAACCTTTTCCAACTCCAATATATATATTTGAGATGGGGCAACCACATCTGCACGCAGTATTCAAGATGTGGGTGTACCATGGATTTATATAGAGTCAATATGATACTTTTTGTCTTATTATCTATCCTTTACCTAATGATTCCCAATATTCTTTTTCAGAGTGGTAGCCGTGTTAGTCTGTATCCGCAACAAGAACGAGGAGTATTTGTGGCACCTTAGAGACTAACAAATTTATTTGGGCATAGGCTTTCGTGGGCTAAAACCCACTTCATCAGATGCATAGAGTACAACGTACAGTAGGAAGATTATATAGAGAGAACAGAGAACATGAGAACACAGTGACCAGCCCTCTGTGGAGAAAGAAGTAGTTCGGGACTATTTAGAAAAGCTGGACGAACACAAGTCCATGGGGCCGGATGCACTGCATCCGAGGGTGCTAAAGGAGTTGGCCGATGTGATTGCAGAGCCATTGGCCATTATCTTTGACAAATCATGGCAATCGGGGGAGGTCCCGGATGACTGGAAAAAAGCTAATGTATTGCCCATCTTTAAAAAAGGGAAGAAGGAAGATCCGGGGAACTACAGGCCAGTCAGTCTCACCTCAGTCCCTGGAAAAATCATGGAACAGGTCCTCAAGGAATCAATTCTGAACCACTTAAAGGAGGGGAAAGTGATCAGAAACAGTCAGCATGGATTCACCAAGGGCAAGTCATGCCTGACTAACCTAATTGCCTTCTATGATGAGATAACTGGCTCTCTGGATGAGGGGAAAGCAGTGGATGTGCTATTTCTTGACTTTAGCAAAGCTTTTGATACAGTCTCCCACAGTGTTCTTGCCAGCAAGTTAAGGAAGTATGGGCTGGATGAATGCACGGTAAGGTGGATAGAAAACTGGCTGGATGGTCATGCTCAACGGGTAGTGATCAATGGCTCCATGTCTAGTTGGCAGCCGGTATCAAGTGGAGTGCCCCAAGGGTCGGTGCTGGGGCCGGTTTTGTTCAATATCTTCATCAACGATCTGGAGGATGGTGTGGACTGCACCCTTAGCAAGTTTGCAGATGACACTAAACTGGGAGGAGTGGTTGATACGCTGGAGGGTAGGGACAGGATACAGAGGGACCTAGACAAATTAGAGGATTGGGCCAAAAGAAATCTGATGAGGTTCAACAAGGACAAGTGCAGAGTCCTGCACTTAGGACGGAAGAATCCCATGCACTGCTACAGACTAGGGACCGAATGGCTGGGCAGCAGTTCTGCAGAAAAGGACCTAGGGGTTACGGTGGACGAAAAGCTGAATATGAGTCAACAGTGTGCCCTTGTTGCCAAGAAGGCTAACGGCATTTTGGGCTGTATAAGTAGGGGCATTTCCAGCAGATCGAGGGACGTGATTATTCCCCTCTATTCGGCACTGGTGAGGCCTCATTTGGAGTACTGTGTCCAGTTTTGGGCCCCACGCTACAAGAAGGATGTGGATAAATTGGAAAGAGTCCAACGGAGGGCAACAAAAATGATTAGGGTGCTGGAGCACATGACTTATGAGGAGAGGCTGAGGGAACTGGGATTGTTTAGCCTGCAGAAGAGAAGAATGAGGGGGGATTTGATAGCTGCTTTCAACTACCTGAAAGGGGGTTCCAAAGAGGATGGATCTAGACTGTTCTCAGTGGTAGAAGATGACAGAACAAGGAGTAATGGTCTCAAGTTGCAGAGGGGGAGGTTTAGGTTGGATATTAGGAAAAACTTTTTCACTAGTAGGGTGGTGAAGCACTGGAATGGGTTACCTAGGGAGGTGGTGGAATCTCCTTCCTTAGATGTTTTTAAGGTCAGGCTTGACAAAGCCCTGGCTGGGATGATCTAATTGGGTTTGGTCCTGCTTTGAGCAGGGGGTTGGACTAGATGACCTCCTGAGGTCCCTTCCAACCCTGAGATTCTATGATTCTATGATTCTATGAAAAGATGGGGGTTGCCATACCAACTCTAAGAGACCAATCAATTAAGGTGAGCTATTATCAGCAGGAAAAAAAGAAAAAAAACTTTTGTAGTTCTAATCAGCGTTCCACTCTATGCATCTGATGAAGTGGGTTTTAGCCCACGAAAGCTAATGCCCAAATAAATTTGTTAGTGTCTAAGGTGCCACAAGCACTTCTCATTCTTTTTGCCAATATTCTGTTAGCTTTTTTGTCTGTGGTATAGAATCCAGCTATTCTAATTGTATGCCTGCCAGTGAGGTGGAACAGGTGCCTCCTTGGTGGTGCCAAAGCAGGGGTCAAGATCTGTCCCATGTTGTAAAAAAAGGCAAATGCTTTAGGTACAATATGAGTCGGGTAAGGTATGTGCATATAAAGATGATGATATAGAGTTTTTCTCCTTATGTCCTACATGAGTCAGTGGTAGTCAGAATATTCCCCGCATCCAATGAACCATTTTATTCTAGTGTTCTTGTTACACTAAGAAAATAGAAATTTTATTAGCCTGATTTTAAGTTGACAGACTAAACTATCAAAATTTTTTGATATTCTCAAACAAAAAAATCTTTAAATACCAAAAGTGAAAAAAAAATCTCTTACCAACCTTTCGTAATTGTTGTTCTTTGAGATGTGTTGCTCATATCCATTCCAATCTAGGTGTGTGCACGACCATGTGCACAGTTGAACATGCAGACATATGACTAGGTAGCAGCCCTACAGACCTCTTGGATTGGTACCTGTGCCAGGAAGGCTGCTGGTGACGTTGTGCCCTAGTTGAGAGTGCCGTCACGATTGTCAGGGGAGGCACCTTCATCAGCTCATAGCAGTAGCAGATGCAGGCCATGATCCATCATGAAATCCATTGAGCAGACACTGGGTGACCTTTTATTCTGTCCGCCACTGCAATGAACAACTGTGCTGACTTATGGAACGGCTTTGTTCTATCTATGTAGAAGGCCAGCACCCTCCTGACATCCAGGGTGTGTAACTTGTGCTCCTAATCTGACACGTCTTCTTTGGAAAGAAGACGGGTAAGTATATATCCTGGGGAGTATGAAATTGGGAAATGACCTTGGGCAGAAACACTGGGTGCAGTTGCAGCTGGACCTTATCCTTGTAGAAGACCATATAGGGTGGCTCTGAAGTCAGTGCCCTGATCTTGGACAACCTGCAGGCTGACATTATCACAACGAGGAACAAAAGAGAAGCAGGAGAGAGCAGGAAGCCAGGGGCTCAAAGGGAGGCCCCATGAGCCTTGACAACACGAGATTCAGATCCCGGTGGGGCAGGGGAGAACACGGAGGATGTAAAGCTGAGATAGCAACCAGGTGGACCTTGATCGATGACAGGGACAAACCTTGGAGTTTGAGGTGCACCAGATAATCCAGGATCGCTTGCAGCGGCGCCTACTTGGTCCGAATACGTCATTCCGAGGCTCAGCACATGAACCTTTTCCCTTTAACCAGGTAAGTTTCCTAGCAAGACCTGCTGAACACAGGCCATGCATGCCCGTTCGTCTGCGCTTAGCCATGCAGTACCAAGCTGTCAAGTGCAGAACCTCCGGGTTTGGGTGCAGAAGGCTGCCGTGGTTCTGGGACAGCAGATCCGGCCAGAGGGGCAGCTGCAGCTGGATGCTACCAAAAGGATCAGCAATGTGCCAAATTAGTGCTGGCAAGGCCACGTGGGGGCTATTAGAATAAGTCTCGCCCTGTGTTGCTTGATCTTCACAAGGACGCTGTGAATCAACAGCACTGGCAAAAAGCCATACATCAGCACCCCTGACCAAGGAATGAGAAAGGCGTCTGACCGGGAGCCCCGTCCAATCCCCGGATTGAACAGAACATGTGGCATTTTCTGTTCTGCCCGGATGCGAACAGGTCCACCTGGGGAGTCCCCCACCCCTGGGGGATTGTACTGACTGCCTCCAGATGGAGCGAGCATTCACGGCAGGACAAGAAGGTCCTGCTGAGGTGATCCACCAACACGTTCTTGGTTTCAGGCAGGTGTGTGGCATGCCATTCATCTGATAGCCACACACAAAAATCCCAAAGGCAGAGAGCTTCTTGACAAAGGACTGAAGACCTGGCACTGCACGGCCTGTCGATGTAATACATTGCGGTGATATTGTCCATCAGGACCTGCACCGCCTTGCCCATCAGGTGGGGCAAGAAAGATTGGAAGGCCATGTGAACTGCTTGGAGCTCCCTGATGTTGATGTGGAGGGACAGACTGTCTTGCAACCAGTGGCCCTGGGTGCTCAGCTTGCCCAAGTGGGCTCCCCAGCCCAGGTCTGAAGCATCAGAGACCGGGGGCGGTGACGGGGATGGGGTTGTGAAGGGGAATCCCTCCAAAACCAACCCAGGGTCCAACCACCAATGGCATCCACCCACTATGAAATGTCTATGACCTTGGAATATGGAAAAAAGCACCCTTCAAGTCGAGGGTGGTGTACCAATCTCCCGTATCCAGGGATGGGAAGATGGAGGCCAGGGAGACCATACAAAACTTCAGCTTTCTGAGAGACTTGTTGAGGCAACTCAGGTTCAGAATGGGTCTGAGGCCCCCTTTTGTTTTCAGAATTAGGAAGTAGTGAGAATAGAAACCTTTACCTGTCATGTCCCGAGGGACCTCCTCCACCGCCCCAAGCTGTGGGACATTCTCCACCTCTTCGACAAGGAGCTGCTCATGAGAAGGGTCCCTGAAGAGGGACGGGAAAGAGGGGTGGGGTGGGAGGGACAGCCAAAAATTGCAGGGTATAGCTCTGATACACTATATCCAGCACCCACTGGTCCAAGGTAACCCGCGACCAGGCCAAATGGTAGGGATTAAGACGGTCAAGGAAAGAACAAGGTGGATCCGGGGTACTGACTGGGGCATCGCTCTCGAGTGTGCCTTCAAAATGAGTGCTTCTGGCCCCCAGGATGCTTTGCCAGGTGGGGTGCATGGTTGAGCAAGAGGAGGAAGGGCAGTGATGACTAAAGCTCATGCCTATCCTTGCAGGCACTTGACGAGGCTGACAAGGCCCTGGTGACGGGACGGACCGAAGTGCTTCTGTGCAGACTGTGGCGTATGATGCCCATCAAGCGAAGGGTGGCCCAAGTGTCCTTTAACCCATGCAGCCTCGCATCAGTCTGCTCCGAAAAGAGACCGTTCCCATCGAATGGGAGTTCCTGGATAGAGGTCTGCATCTCTTGGGACAGGCCAGTGGTCTAAAGCTAGGAGCTGTGCCTCATGACCACCACCGACACAACCACCCTAGCCGCCGAATCCACAACATCCCACATCATCTGGAGAGAGCACCTAGCCACCGCAGTGACCTGCTCCAACAGGGTGCCAAATTCCTGGGCCAGACCCTGAGGTAGGGAGTCCCATAAGTTAAAATTGTACCTGCCCAAAAGGGACTGATGGTTCACCACCCAGAATTGCAGGCTGGTTGTTGTATAAGTTTTTCTCCCAAAAAGGACCAATCTTTGGACTCTTTACTTTTGGGAATTGAACTGGTGTGCCCCTGCTTGTCCTTTTCATTGGTTGCAGAGACAACCAGTGAGACCAAAGGTGGGTGGGCATAAAGGTACACAAACCCTTTGGCCAGGACAAAGTACTTTTTTTTGACCCTTTTGGAGGTGGGAGGGACGGACGACAGGGTTTGCCAGAGGGCCTTGGCAATTTTCAGGACATGCACTGGTAGTGCAACACATGTCGAGGCAGAGGTTGAGAGGAAATTGAACAAGGGTATCCACCTGCTTGGCCATCTCCTCCACCTCTTGGCCCAAGTTCTCGGCCACCTGTCGAAGCAGCAGAGCCTGGAGTTCCTTAAAATTGTCTGGTGGACTGGCCCTCAAGGGTCCCATGACCATCTCTTCCAGGGATGAGGATGACGACTGTACCACTGGGGGAGGCTCCAAGGTATCATCCCCCATGGGGATAATTTGGGGGTGGATGCTGTCTCCTTTACCCTGACCTCCAAGTGGGTTTCAAACACCTAGTCCAGTGACACCAGCTGTTGCTCCGAGGCGGTGGCAGATGAGTGGTGCGAAGGGGGCATCGTTATCACCGGCATGCCCCACACACTCCAATAAGGCCAATATGCTGGTCACTGGCTGTGCTACCAAGGCAGTGCCATAGACATAGATGTGGCCTCAGGTGCTCATTTGTGCTGGTGGGATCATGGCAAGAGGCGGAACTGCCCTTCCATGCTGGAGGAATCTCCTTCCGGTGATCATGGCGAGGCCATTGATGCCTGTGTCCGCCTGTTGACTGTCGCCACTGGAGACTGGTGTTTGGAGTGGGAGAATTGGTGCCGGTATTGAGGGGACTGGTGCCAGGGGAACCAGAATCGTAACAGGGAGCGCTCCCATGGGGCAGGCAACTGAGTTCTGCACCAAGAGGATGACAGCGGGAGGGCGAACGGTGCCAGTGGAACAGAAAGCAGTGCCTCCCCCAAGGTGATCTGCGTCAAGATGGCAGGGACTGCGATCGTGGTGCCGGTGACTGAGGATGAGCCCCTTAGGATCTGGGCTGCGGTGCCAGAGATCTGTAGCACGGAGATGGAGAGCGCTGCCTTGTCTCAGGGGATCAGCAGCGCTCCACTGCCCCCTGAGGGATCTTAGTGGCTGGCTTGCCCTCGTAGGGAGCGTTTGACACTTCCTGTGGCACATGTGGTGCCGGCAGCGTGGGCAGAGGCCTTAGGTCTCTCAGTGCTTGGGGAGCTTGGGAAGGTGTCGAAGCAGTCAGAAGTTTGGGTCCCCTATTGTTCCTGGGAGTTGATGGTGAATCCTATAAGGGGCTAAAATCCCCAACCGGGGAGGCATGTCCACGTGGCTCTGGAGTGGTAGGGTGGCCCAAACTGGGTCCTTTGCCCGATGTGTCATGGCCTTTCTTGCCCAGTTCTGGGGAGCCATGCTTCTTCATTTTCTTTCTGGGCACCGGTGATGGGAAGCTGTGCTGCGTGGAGCCTGGTGCCCTGTGCACCAAGACTGAGGCACTAGGCGAGTCTTTGCAGGACGGGTTGGAAGCTGGACAAAGGACAGCCTCCACGAAGAGGGCCCTCAGATGTCGTGCTCTTTCTGAGTCTTGGGTTGAAATTTTTTACAAATGTAACACTTGTCCTTCACATGTGATTCCCCCAAACACTTGAAGCAGTTGCTGTGGGATTACTTACAGGTATAGGCCTGTTTCAGTCCATAGAATCATAGAATCATAGAATCTCAGGGTTGGAAGGGACCTCAGGAGGTCATCTAGTCCAACCCCCTGCTCAAAGCAGGACCAAACCCAATTAGATCATCCCAGCCAGGGCTTTGTCAAGCCTGACCTTAAAAACATCTAAGGAAGGAGATTCCACCACCTCCCTAGGTAACCCATTCCAGTGCTTCACCACCCTACTAGTGAAAAAGTTTTTCCTAATATCCAATCTAAACCTCCCCCTCTGCAACTTGAGACCATTACTCCTTGTTCTGTCATCTTCTACCACTGAGAACAGTCTAGATCCATCCTCTTTGGAACCCCCTTTCAGGTAGTTGAAAGCAGCTATCAAATCCCCCCTCATTCTTCTCTTCTGCAGGCTAAACAATCCCAGTTCCCTCAGCCTCTCCTCATAAGTCATGTGCTCCAGCCCCCTAATCATTTTTGTTGCCCTCCGTTGGACTCTTTCCAATTTATCCACATCCTTCTTGTAGCGTGGGGCCCAAAACTGGACACAGTACTCCAAATGAGGCCTCACCAGTGCCGAATAGAGGGGAATAATCACGTCCCTCGATCTGCTGGAAATGCCCCTACTTATACAGCCCAAAATGCCGTTAGCCTTCTTGGCAACAAGGGCACACTGTTGACTCATATTCAGCTTTTCGTCCACCGTAACCCCTAGGTCCTTTTCTGCAGAACTGCTGCCCAGCCATTCGGTCCCTAGTCTGTAGCAGTGCATGGGATTCTTCCGTCCTAAGTGCAGGACTCTGCACTTGTCCTTGTTGAACCTCATCAGATTTCTTTTGGCCCAATCCTCTAATTTGTCTAGGTCCCTCTGTATCCTGTCCCTACCCTCCAGCGTATCAACCACTCCTCCCAGTTTAGTGTCATCTGCAAACTTGCTAAGGGTGCAGTCCACACCATCCTCCAGATCGTTGATGAAGATATTGAACAAAACCGGCCCCAGCACCGACCCTTGGGGCACTCCACTTGATACCGGCTGCCAACTAGACATGGAGCCATTGATCACTACCCGTTGGGCACGACCATCCAGCCAGTTTTCTATCCACCTTACCGTGCATTCATCCAGCCCATACTTCCTTAACTTGCTGGCAAGAACACTGTGGGAGACTGTATCAATAGCTTTGCTAAAGTCAAGAAATAGTTAAGTCCATGCAGGACTTAAACCCCCAGAGACTGGGGTATGCCCTGCCCGGGGCGAAGTACCCGCTGGGACTCTAACTTCTAACTACACTTAACAGCTACTTAACACTAACTACTATAAACAAGTATTTTAAATACTCCAGATCCCTAAACAGCCCCCTCAAGGATTGAATTTACAACCCTGGGTTTAGCAGGCCAATGCTCAAACCACTGAGCTATCCCTCCCCCACTGTATTTTAAAGGCTCCTAAGGCTCAAAGTCAGAAGACGCTAAATGGCGAGCTCTTGCTATCCAAGGAAAGCTTTCTCCTTGGGCTTCACTCTTTAAAACAAACTGAGGAGTCACAGGACAAGAGCGAGACCTGCCCAAAATGAGAGTAGATAAAAGCCCAAGTATTCAACTATTGTACGTTGGGCTCTAAAAAAAAAAAAAAAGAGAGAGAGAGATGTGTGTGTGTGTGTGTGTGTGTGGGCGGGGGAGGGTTAAAGCCAGATTTATAAAACAATCACTTGAGATTATTTTCATTTGCCTTCTGGTATTAGGTCATATTTTCAAGCCTTCCCCCATAACCATCACAAAGACTAGAAACTTGCTCTTTTTGTAAATGCAAGTTGAGATTCTAATATAATCACATCTACGAATTGAGGCTTTAAGAAAATACCAAAAATCTTGAGAGCTGGCAACACTGTAAGAATTTAGGCCTAGATCCTCAAGGGTAATTTGGGTAATTCCCACTGAAATCAGTCTAGGCCAGTGGTCCCCAACCTTTCTGTGGCCAAGAACACATTAATCTCTTCATCAGAGTGTGGCGGGCAGTGACACCTCTCGGCGGCATTTCGGTGGCAATGGTTCTCCTCCAGAAGCGCACCTCGGCGGCATTTCGGTGAAAGCTTCTCCAGCGGATGCGCCCCTCTTCTTCCTTCCTTGGTGCTGGCCCTGACAGCGGGCGCACATAAATGCCCCGGTGGGCACCATGGCACCCGCGGGGACCACGTTGGGGACCACTGGTCTAGGCCTTAGAGTCAGAGCTGTGAGACACTGAGCTGAAACAGCTAAGCTCCTCATGACAATCTGCTGGTCCTCTAGCCAATAGTCTCTCCCTGTGGAGGGGAGGGAAAAGGAAGAGGATAAACAGCTTCTGCTGGCTGGTTTTCTATTAGTATAGCTCCACTGGTGCACTACGTGATTTACAAATAGGTATGATCATGACCACACATACAAATGCATAGCCATGGGTTTCATGGACCTTAAAGGCTAGCCTTAAATAGCAGGGATCAATCCATGAATGTCCTGTCAATGTTATGGAAAAAAGAAATAGTGACAGATTTTCAGCCCTGGTGATTGGTTTAGGTCAGTTTTCATTTTTAAGGTTTTTGGTTTTTTTTTTTAATAGACAAAGGACTAAACATTGATTCATTAAAATATGAAAATTGAATTTGTTCTGCCATATAGAGAGCAGGGTGTTTCTCAGTCCACAGAAGGGTATGTGTGGAAATCAATGAGAATTTTAATTCCCCCTAACCATTCCATTTCCTTCTTAAAGAAACCCTTGGGTTTGAACTGTTGATGACTTTACTTTCAAAATGCATTTTTATCCTAGTTTCTGAGCTATATTTCTAAAAGTATCTTTGTTTTCTGTTCACCTGATTCGTATTGCTAAATATCAAAGGTCAAGTGTTCTCATTTGATGTCACTGTAATGTTTGTTTTTATCTGAGCCCTGACTGGATTACTAAAGTCTTGAACAAAAGTCTTTTGATGTGCCTGTCCTTAGTAACACACATACATGCATTTTCTTTATCTTCTACTAGTCAACACTTCTGTCCTTCTTTAATAGTGTTGTCAACACCAAACAAGTTAAAAAAAGGATATTCTGGTTTTTGACTCTGCTCTTTTGCACGCATACAGATGTCTGTATAGTGTATAAAATGTTACACAATCTGCCTTATGTTCTGCTGTGCACTGCATCTTGGTATGTTAACATGTTTTACGGTGTTGTTTAAATATTTAATATGTTTATTGCTTTAAGAATACATTTATTCAGTAGGGTCATAGAGCCAGAAAAATATAGCAAACAGCTACAAGTTTGGTACATAAATTCAAAGACACTGTGCTCTTTCAAAATTCATTTGTTGCAACTATCTTGCATGTCTACGTGATGTTTCAGTCCCTTCACATGCATTTTAACTTCCACTTTAAATCTGACTAACAGTGAATATGTTACACTCTCATACAGCAGCCAGTAGTCTGCACTCTGTAGGACTTGTGTATTTTTTTCTGTAAACATGTGAGTTAATTTAGTGCCTATGAGAAAAGAAACAAATTGACTGGCTTTAGCCAGTGCTCAGGGCAAGCGCACACAGTGTAAACTTTTGCCCATAAATTGTGAATGCACTTCGCTCCAAACCTGAGGCTTTTGTATTGTTCATTGGTATTTGATTCCTATTAAATCTGAATGGAGAGCTATGTTTAATATCAAGAAAGAGGTACATGTAAGTACTCTAATAGCTTGAAACCATTTGTAGTTTTAAAAATAAAGTTATGCTTTGTACATTCAATAGAATTATTGGGGTGTGGACCTTAACAGCATGTTTTTAAGGAAATAGAAGAATTTTCTACATTTCTCTGAAAGTAACAAATGCCCAATTATGACAATGGTGAATTGGCCCCACTCCAGGCTTGTATTACACTCCCAAGGTTACAGCTTTTCTCTGATCTTGGCTTGGTAAACGCTGCCACCACTCAAATGCAAAAAAGAAAAACCCCTTTGAAACCAAAAAGGAGCACTTGAGAATTCCTCCCGGTGGGGTACCTACAAGCCCTTCACCCCCCTCCGAGGAAGAGCTGAGAAAGAAAACAAAGGAAATTAGCTGTTGCTACCAGCTAATTAAACAACATTCACAAACCTCTTAGGACACCAGAAATCCAATCCTGTTCTTAAAAAAGATAAAATTTATTAGAAACAAAACGGAAGAAAATACATCTGGAACTTAGGCTTTTGCTAGATTTTAAAAGAGCAATTCCAAAATTTAAGTACCAAGAATAGCTTTCTTGGGGTCCAGCTTAAAAGTTACAAGCAAATAAAAGCACCTGGGGTCTTGCATAGAGGAGATCCACAAGCTGAAATAAACCTGATTGCATCTGATTTAAAAACATTCCCTGTCCAATGATTTCTTCTAGGTATGGAAGATGAATTTTCATACCCAGTTCAAGCCTTACACAGCAGTCCTGTTCTTCTCTGGAGAAGAACAGAAAAAGGGGAAATTTTTCTGCCATTTTAAAAAGTTCTAGGTTTCCCCTTGGCTCTTTTGGTCAGGTGCCCACTCCTTTTTTTTTTTTTTTTTTTTTTTAAACCTGTGGGCTTGTTAACCCTTTACAGGTAAAGCAAGCAGAGAACAGACACCAAGAGAGATTTTACATCTAACTGGCTGGCTGTCCATAAAAGGGAGCTCTCTCTCCTCCCCCCACTTCATTTATCACAGCCTCATAGGTCCAATCCATTATAAATTATTTGGATATTCAACTCCAGTACATTATGTTTTGATTATAAATAAAATCTATTGGTCACTGTTACATCACTTTATCCTACAAGAAAGCAGAAGGCACAGTAATGAGATAGGGAGTGGATCAGTCCCTGACAGAATATTATTGATGATTGTATTGTGAAGTCACACAATTTGCCAAGTGCAGGTAAATGGGATTAGGGAATTTGATTTTTCTGTTTTAATTCTATTTATATTAAGTTGATATACTAAATCGTCCATTAAATAACCATTTCAATGACTCCGTGATGAGGCAGGTTACCTGTCTGGGACTCACAACTGGTAAGAATCCCAGGGTTATGGGCTTACATTCTGTAA
Source organism: Macrochelys suwanniensis (assembly GCA_033296515.1). NCBI lineage: Eukaryota > Metazoa > Chordata > Testudines > Chelydridae > Macrochelys > Macrochelys suwanniensis. Next base: position 86,174,343 of record CM065779.1, read on the forward strand.
CGTGAGGAAAGGATTTAATAATCAGGCTTCAGAATCAGCTGGAACCCATTAGCCTCCCAGTGAATCCAGATGGAAGAAGAAGAAGATTAAGTCAAAGGAACTGGAGAGTTGGACTGCAGCAGAATATCTCAGGTGGGAATGTTCCCATGGGACTAATGCATGTTGCAGTGTTGCCAGCTTTCATGAGTCTGGAAATATTTGCTGTTTTAGTTTAAGTCCTAGCTTCTGGAATCAATTGATGATGTGAGAATCTCAGCTCTCTCTTTTTTCCTTTAATGAAGTTTTGAGCCCTCATGGTTGTGTAGAAAAGCTTGAAAATTTGACTTGAGTGCACCCTAGAGCCTGAAAACCAGAAAGTAAATTAAAAAAAAACCAAACCCCAATATTCACTAGGGTTTTGTTTTTGTTTTTTTAATCTCATAATATTGAAGACAGTCTCATGATTTTTGGAGGCCTGACACATGAGTTTTGAACATGTGCTACTCTGTGTATGTGCTAACCAATGTAAGGGTCTTTGGTCTGTCTGGATTTGGAACACACCCTCACAAGCAAATCAAAACATTAAATATTGTGTCAGAAGTCCTGTAAGAGCAGACATAGCCCAAAATAGCCTGCTAAGGGTGAAATGGGAAAAAATGAACCTTCTCAGGGAGTAGAAGGAACTCCATGAGCACGCAGTACTCCTCTTCATGGAACTCCTGAAATCCAAACAGGTGCAAGGGAAACATTACCTGCTCAATGGGGTGAGCAGAAAGGCAGAGATGTTTATAGTACTTGGATAGTTGAGTAGATAAACGATGGGAAAACATTACAATTGGTTTAATGAATGTCATCCCAAAAAATGTATGCACATTATAATCAAGATCTAAGTGAACTCACAGAACAGTTTGTTAGAGAATTAAACTTGTCAGCCAAGGAGTTTGCATTTACTGACATAGATGAAATGGTTTAGGACAGGATAGTATTTGGGACAAATTCACCAAAAGTCCCAAAACCAGCTCATAAATCAAATCTGAGCTTCATTTAAATAGAGCACATAGATGTTGCTAGAACACAGGAAATGGCACAAGGCCAGTTAAAATCTGTTTCTATACCAACACCAAAGCAACACCACCACCACATCAACAGGCAGGCTATAATTATGTAAGTAGGAGGGTTGAAAGTATGGGATAATATGCAAACTAGATGAGTGTCCATTAAAAGGTCAGAGAGGTAACCATATTTTAAAAGAAAGTATTATGCAAAAAAATATGCCAGTTCAAAAGAATACTTGAGGCGATGAGAAGCTACAATAGAGAAAAGATGTTTGTGTGAAAGAAGTTACTTAGGCAAGGGCAGCAGTAGCAAAAGAGTTTAAGTTTACAGAAGTTCAATCAGGTCAAGACCGAGCATTTATAGAAATTACAATTGTGGAGAAATACCACTGGGTTAAATTTAAATTAGAGACTGATACATAATTCAATACAATATCCATAAAACTGTATGAACTGTTAGATCCCTCAAAAACCTCTCACCTGCAACTAAGAAATTGTTTGGCAATGGAACTAAGAGAATGGATTGCAAGGTACATGCAGTGCAATGTGTAAGCACAATGAGGACCCAAAATGTCTAATGTATTACACTGCAAACACAGCAATACCACTGCCAATCTAAGAACATGCCTAGCTGTTTAATTGATCCACTGTCATTACCAATTTGAAAACATACCGGTTCCAGTCCCATGAAGACCTGATAGGACAGATGACTATTGAAAAAATACAGAGATGTATTTTATGGATTAAAGCAGCTTTCTGAGGAACATAAACCCAAAGTGGATACCATTATAGATCCTGTAGTACATGCTTCACACACACAAAAATCATAGTTACATTGTGTTTGGTGAAATCAGACTTTCACGTAGGAAAACAAATGAGTAATTGTTAAGTAAATGATGGTAATCTCCATGGTACTAACTCTTGGAGTGGAGAAGTCCCATACAGGAGGGCTGACACTGCATAAATTCACAAGTCAATAAACTAGATCATTACCAGGTGATTACATTTGATGCTGTAAGAAGTAAAACTGGCTCAGGTCCAATTTTGAAGTGTTCTGGATTCCAGATCTGGACACTGGCAGATAAAAGTTCCAATGGTCCCTGGCTGCACTGTTGGTCAGGGAAGCATGAAGCTGGGCATCTGGGACTCTGTGTCAAGTGCAGCTCAGCCAGGCCTGGGAATAGGAGTCTACATTTTTGTTAAACAGAAACTTGATATGTTTTCTTCCCGCCCCCCCCATAAGAAGGGTGATGTAACATTACTGGGAATTAGCAGACAGTGCTATTATTACAGATAGTCTTATACTTTCTGAATGTATAGGAACCTGGGTCTTGGAGAAATGCTTATCATAGAATCATAGGACTGGAAGGGACCTTGGTAGGTCATCTAGTCCAGTCCCTGCACTCATGGCAGGACTAAGTATTACCTAGACCATTCCTGACAGGTGTTTGTCTAACCTGCTCTTAAAAAATCTCCAATGATGGAGATTCCACAACCCCTCTAGGCAATTTATTCCAGTGCTTAAGCACCTGACAGTTAGGAAGTTTTTGCTAATGTCCAACCTAAACCTCCTTTGTTGCAGTTTAAGCCCATTGCTTCTTGGCTTATCCTCAGAAATTAAGAAAAAAATTTTTTTTCTCCCTCCTCCTTGTAACTACCTTTTACATACTTGAAAACTGTTATGTCCCCTCTCAGTCTTCTCTTTTCCAGACTCAACAAACCCAATTTTTTCAATCTTCCCTCATAGGTCATGTTTTCTAGACTTTTAATCATTTTTGTCTCTTCTCTGGACTCTCTACAATTTGTCCACATCCTTCCTGAAAGATGGTGCCCAGAACTGGACGCAATACTCCAGCTGAGGCCTAATCAGCACGGAGTAGAGTGGAAGAATTACTTCTCATGTCTTGTTTACAACACTCTTGCTAACAAAATGATGTTTGCTTTTTTGCAACATTATACTGTTGACTCATATTTAGCTTGTGGTCCACTATGACCCCCAGATCCCTTTCCACAGTACTCCTTCCTAGGCAGTCATTTCCCATTTTGTATATGTGCAACTGATTGTTCCTTCCTAAGTCAAGATATGCCACATCTACTGCTTCCCCCTCATCCACAAGGCTTGTTACCCTGTCAGTAAGTTGTGTTTTTAAAAATACTTTTCCTTTCTTTTCCACAAGACAGACTATTATATTTAGCTGTAGTCGCAGACCCTTGATTTAAAGATACACCGTTTGGATGGTTCTTAGTCCGGTAGGAACCAAGGTAAAAGTCAGGTTCACATGCTTGTCCTAGTTGTGAAAAGCTTGATCACATATCAGTGTCCATCTCATTTGATTCATTTCCTCATTGCCAGGCTTCTGGGTGGAATTACGGGACCTTGCTATGTTAAGCGATCCCATTTAGAACTTCTGGAAACTCATTTCTCCTCCTTCAAATCTAGTTATCCTGCAACTGCCTTGCTCTACATTCTGGATATAGAACATATGCAAAATGCCTTCATGAAAGAGACATTTCTCTTCCTTATCCCCTCACTGCTGCTCAGCTATACTGATTTTAAAACCACACACATTTTCTAGCTTTTCTCTACTTCCTAACGCTTTCAACTTCCAAACCCACAATGCCAAATTATAAAGTGTGGTCGGGTGACTGGTTCTGGCACGAATCCACATACCAGTGCATGCTTTTCAGGATTTTCTTCTGTAAAAGATTGTCAAAGTGAGATTCAAGACTCACAAAATTTGTCAGCAAAAAGAAAACAAGAAAAATACCTGTGGCACCTTAGAGACTAACAAATTTATTTCAGCATAAGCTTTCGTGGGTTAAGAACCCACTTTATCGGATGCACCGATGAATTTGTGCATCCACCAAAATTTGTCAGACCACTCTGTTTATTAGCAAAGCGCTTTGCCAATGCACCCAGATATATGTGAGTCCCCTGCAAAGGCACAAGCTATCTTATTTATACAGATAAGGGGAGACAAACTTAATATAAGAAACAAAAGAAGCAGAAACTGACAAATATACATACATATCTTATTTGCATACTAACTTTTACCAATCTCCTAGCTCAGTAGGAGCTCTTTAAGTTCATTAGTTTGAGGACCCATTGTCTCACACACCTTAATGTTTCTCTTCCTGACAACTATATTTCAACAAACCTTTCAGACAGCAAGAACAAGTAGCATTTCTTTAATGAATTATAATTACAATAGAATTCATTCTACTTTCACAAGATCTTCTCCAAGCAAAACCCATTCACTCATGTGAAAGCCAAGGAAAAAGGGTCATGTCTGTAGGTGAATCAAATTAGGATTAATAAATTCACAACCAAGTTTGCAAATAATTTCTCCCATTCTTCAGCACAAACTAGTTATGAACTGGAAAAAAGGAATTTCTATGGGAACTCAAACAATATTTTCTGCAGTATTATAATTTTTATAATAAATTTGTATTTTACATGTTATAGCAGTTATGCATGCAGGGCCAGCAGTTGGGAAAAAACCAAACCAAAAATCCAAACAAACCTACAGCAGAACAGCCTCTGTTTTGCAATAAAAAGGGGTGTGTGTGTATGTGTGAGTGAGATATACTTTACAGAATTATGTTTTATAATGATGGAACACTAATAAAAATTCTACATAAGTATTACCAGAGTAAATTTGCCCTATAGAGTGGAAAGAAAAAAATCTTTATGCTTAATGCATTGCTATACTTAGTATTTTGTCAGCATTTGCAAAAAAATCATTTTTCATATTATTCAGTCCTCAGCTCAAGAACTTTTGGAAACAGTTCTGCCAGGCATATTGCCAGTTTGATAATGATATTGCCAAACAGGGGAAATATGTTAACTGTTGAATTTTCCAATGAGTGAACATCAGCTTTTTTTGTTTGTTTGTTTGAAAAAGGATCACTTTCCAGGCACACTCGAGGAGCTTTATGCTGTTTCTGTAGTAGCACCAAGGTGAAGGGAATACATGGATGAGATTAGCACATATCTTTTTCATTTGGCTTACAAACACTGAGATTTCCTCTCTTACTTGCTACATTAGAAGTGGAAATCTTCTCTCACACCTCAGGGACTCCTTTTATAAAACAGGTTTCTTCATTTAGGAGCAGATAGCAGACAAAGCTGTTAGTAGCATAGGTGAGAACTTAAAACCGCACCAAAAGAAAGACCAAATCTATTGTAGTGATAACCTACGGCGGGGGGGGAAGAGGACATATATAGAACCACATGGTCATACACATCCTTGATTACTCTGTGTGGTGCACTCCATTCTACCAGTTAGAAAGGTCCCTTTTATTTTACCAGCACCCTATAGCATCTCTCTGAGAACTAATTGGTTCCTTGCTAACAATATTGGGCAAGATTTTGGTCCCTGAAAAAGCTTCTTTGTACAGCTGGAGCAGTGCAAAGCAGACCTAGATCCAGTTATGTAAGGATTCCCTTTGGTGTAGAGGCCCAGTGTTTATGACACCATATGCATCTGCCCTCACGGAAATGGAGGCCCTTGGTATGGGGTTGGGTCCTGCCCCTGGGGAGTATGGAAGACCCTGTGGGGGTTGCAGAGCCCATCCCACACCCATTCCACAGCAGCGCTTATGAGTCCTTTATTAGAGGGCTAGCTGGGCTCAGCTCCTTGCTTTGGGTTTTGTGAGCTCTGGGGTCTCAGCACTGCTCAGGTTTGGTTCAGCTGGGCCAAACTTATGTGAGTGGCATTGCAACCTGGCCAAATTTGGCTCCCCAGCTGCACATCATCATGATGGAAGGGTGGCCAGGCCAAACCTGGGCAGCACCGCAATCCAGTGTGCCAGCCCTGGAACGGCGAGCAGAGCCTAGTCAGTCCTGGGGGACAGCAGCTGCAGGAACCAGCACACAACCCTTTGAAACAGTCTGACAACCCAATTTTGAGTCATGAGCCATGGGTTGAGAAACATAAAGCATCACCGAGGAGACTCTAAATCATGTTAGGAACTGTATCCCCTAGAGCTAGCTTTAGCATTCACTTTTATTTAGCAGTAACACAAGGAACCTACAGGCCTGTAACCAGTAAGACATTGGCTTCAGTAGTTAGCATAAGGCTTGAGGCCTATGAACTTTAGCACAGATAGGGATGACCATGGTTACCCCTAAGTTTTGGGGAACTGGGAATAGAGTGTTTAAGGGGGAAGTTTGTCCATAACAATACCAACCAGCCACATGAACATGAGCTAACACCAGCTTTTGGATATTTTGGGATAGGAACATCTGCAGCCGTCTGACAACAAGAGGGCCATGGCAACAAACTGACGTACATGGTAATAAGTTGAAATCACGAATACACTAACCTATAGGAGAAGAGCACCTAGTAGGGTGAGGAAATACAAATAAGGAGGAAGGGAGAATACCCCTACTGAATATACATTAGGCATAGTGGCATCAATGTAACATATTATAAAAGTTGTAGTTCAGCCTGTGGTGGGCGGGGAGGAGGCAGACAGAGCACGCCAGCCCATAGGAGGTGCCAGAATAATGGCCACTGATTAGGATGGTGATGAGGAAGATAATGACTTAGCATTTCAGGTTGTTTTACAAGGGATGGTGTGAGTAGATATTCTCTATATACCTTGCTGGATTAGATTGTTTGTGACTTTGATTAATAAATTTAGTAATTACCACAAATACAGAAGGGTTCGTAAAGTGTGATTATATTGCAACTGTGCACACCAGGATTCCCAACTGAACAGTAATAATTCTGGGCCTGATCTTGGGACAAGAACCTGTCAAACCTCAGAGTGATAATTGGGAATTCTTAAGTAATCAATACAATTAATACAGAATTCATGGATCAGGCTACAAACCAGCCCTTGGCAGTCCCACGAATAGACACTCGAACAAAGGTGGCTTAAAGACACATATCTGCCCTCTCCCCATCTGTGCCAAGACAACCTCCGGCCTAAATAAGGATCTGGCCCATTGAGGTTTAGTTGAAACCTACAATATGTTGTTAACTAATTTTTTATTTCCTTTCACGCTGGTGTACTCCATCTCACCACAATTAAGAAATGATGAAATCGTGTTCCACTCTTCATAGTGTGTATGCATTGGACTTTCAAAGCATTTTACATAGAATGTATTTACATTTTCCATAAGGTAAGATGTAACTCAGTCTCTAAGAAGCAGGTCTCAAAATCATTAGAGACTAAGTGTCACAAGCTTTTCCATGTATTTTACAGCTGATATTAGGACATTACTAACACCTCCAACTCTTTAACTTTCATGTATAGCTACAGTAAATGCAAATACAATTAATGAATGGCAAATGTTTTTGTTTAAAAAAAAAAAGATAATGTAGGAAAAAAATTGTAGGAAAGGACAATGTCCACCACTGTGCCTCCTTAGAAGGTCTATTCACATCAAATGATTGTTGTGGTTTCTGTGCTAAAAGTGGCCATCCTATCTTCTGAAATTAAATCCCACCTGGTCTGCTGATTCAGCCAAGAAATCAATCTGGCCCTTGAAAGCCCTTTTTAACATTTTTTTTCCCATTTTGTGCCAAGCTATGGAGATGTGCTGAGCTGAAGGGGAAGTGAATGAAGAGATCAGACAAATTAATGAATCTTGAAATTTATAATTTCTGCTTTGACCACACACAGATTCTTTCAAGAGGGGATATTGATCTCCAAAGTTATCTATTCCCGGTCTCATGAGAAGTCATATAATGTGTTTGGATAAGCTGCATGACTAAATTCTGCTTTCCTTACCCCCCCATGCAATCACACAGAAGTCAAGGGTTCACCATTTTAAAATATCAGACTGAATATTTTAAGGCCTTCGGGATGTGTTTCTTACTTTTCCCAGCCTCTGTCTAAACTCTTCCTTGAAAAGGTCAACATCTGGCATAGAGATTTCCATGCCAAGCAAACTGCATCCCTTTCACACATCCCATATTATAGTGGAGGTTAAAATAGAAGGGTTTCACCCATTGGCTGATATACAAGGTTCTACTAAATCTGGTCATAATTTGGACCAAAGTTGTTGCCACTGAATAGTTCTATTTTACCATAAAAGGTTTCACAGGTTCAGGATACATATGAATGCCTGGGGGTTAGGTCACTTACCTGGAATGTGAAAGACCCAAGTTCAAGTAATTTCTCACAATCAGGCAGAATAGTGACTTGTATCTGGGTTTCCCACATCCCAAGTGTGTTCCCTAATCACCAGGCTATTCCCCCTGGGACAGGGGCTCTCTTTTTTTGTGAGCAATTTAGAAAGGGCTCATTTTTTGTTCCACTGTGGAACAAAAGCAGATTTTGACACCTTGACATTTTCTGCAAATGAGAATGGTTGTTTTCCCACCATCTCTAGCCTTTACCCTCTGTAAGGTTATACGTATGAGATCAATGTCTAGTTCCCTATGATATTCAAGGGACCAGTTACACTGATGACATGAACAACACAATGCCATGAACAGCACATGGACTTCACTGAGGCTGTCCTCACATATGCCAGCAGTGGATCTAACCCTATATGTCTCTGTCTGATGGCAATAGCAGAAGTATCCCTCTCTATCTTACGATCTCAGGAAGATGCTAATCAGCTGAGCTAGCCAGAACCATGGTCCTTATGCTAACTGGCTAGCCCTGGCTTTTGCCGTCTAACTTAGAAAATAGTTCTTCCCCCAATTTGCATTGCAAACCAAACAGTTTCTAAAGAGAACACAAAGGAAATGTACATAGATATGAAGTCCTTGCAGACAATAAAACCTGCATAATGAAAGTTTACTGCCAGAACCACCAATGATGAGGTTTCTTGGTTTGACTGATAAATACAGTACCGAACCCATATGGTTATCAGTAAAATGTCAAAGCTTAGAAGGCAGCTTTTCAGCTATCAGTACAAAGGCATTTTAAAAACCTTCTCTCATTAGCACAGCTTGCCCAGCAGTGTATATTTGTTCTCTGCTCTGACTTTATAAAGATAGTTATCAGTACACACTTGAACTCCAGTACATATGCACAGGTGGTTAATAGTGAGCAGAATGATGAAGTTGCAACATATACCTATTGTGGGGGTGGGAACAGTAGCAAAATACTGCAAGGAGCTTACTAAAAGCGGCTGAAAGCAGTAGAGATGCCCCACTCATTCTTTAGTTCTGAAATGTGGAAATAACACTACTTATGTCATGAATTTGCTGTATAACATGCAGATAGTGTCATTTTACATTGAGAGGGATGGAAGACATAGTATGAGGAAATGAACTCCCTGAGCTAGATGTCCTTCTGTTTATTAAGCTCCCCCCTGCAATACACGCAGGTTCTCTCTGTAACTGTGGAGGACCAGGCTGCCCTCTGATGACCCCGCAGGAAGAGTTTGAATAATTCTAAGCAAGTTAAATATATTTCTTCCAAGTAGGAACAGATAGCTAGATTCCCAACTGGTGTAAGTCAATGTAGCTTCACTGACTTCAATGGAGCTATGATGATTTTCGTATTTGAGGGTCTGGCTCAGAGTTTAAGGATCAATCTTCTAGGGGAAAACAGGCAAAAAATGTATATAATAGTTGCAAAAAAACAACAAAAACCCCTACAACACGCACTAATAGCAGGGCATTGTTTGAATCAGATCACCTGACTGCACAGCACTAAAAGGTAGATGCAGTTATTTGCAATTTTAGCTGTAGCCTTTTTTGCAAAAGGAAAGGTGTCAAATGTCTGTTTCCCTATATCCAGCTATTTGTCATTTTAATGCTACTATGTTAACAGTTAACCTTGTTTTGAGGAATTCTGGGGAGAAGGCAGTCAGGAAGGATCTGATGTAAATTGGCATAGCTACACTGACTTTAATAGAGCTGCACCAGTTCACAGAAGCTGATGATCTGCCCCAGTGCGTCAAATTATGTGCTGGGTTATTGCTGTTTGAATCTGGAGTCACTCCCTTTAAATCTATGAAGTGACTCCAGATTAGCATTTTTGGGAGAGCAGAACTAGAGCCAGAATGGTTTAGGGTAATAGTTTTAACCTTTAGTTTTACTTGCCATGGAAAAAACAAACAGTCTTCTGTTGACCTGGCTTTTTGAGATTAGAAAGTTACTTTTTAATGTGTTAATGGATAAGAATAGAATGAAAAGGCTTTGCTTAAAGTATATGACCACTGACACTGCATTGGAGTGGAGGGGTGACAACCAGAGATGGATTTTGTGCGTATATTGTTTTCATCTATAGAGACAATTAGTATGGTGGTGTCAGCACCTGCTTTTTTTTCCCCCCCGATGAGACTTCTACTGGACTAAAATCTGCAGTTTCCCTGGAAACAAAATTACATGCCATTCAAATCCTTGAAGTTAAAACAGAGTCTGCCTCCTTCTCATTCACCCTGCATATTGACTCTGAGTCAAACATGAGTCTCTGGGATCTGACATAAAAGGTTTAAATAAGAAAAGACATCAAAATATTGAAACAAAAATATGATTTTCTAAAAGGTCTAAGGAGTCTTAATTAAAAGAAAACAATAATTCAGAGAATTATGGAAAATAATTTTCTACTTACAGGACATATTCAAATGCATGAATGGATAGGAATCCTTTTATCCATAGAGGAAATCTGGACCTGTGGTTAAAGGATTGGATGGGGCTCCAAGAGATCCAGTTTCAATGTCTGGCTCTGACAGACATTTCTTATATGTCCTTAGGCAAGTTACATGCTCTCACTGTGCCTCAGCTGTAAAATGGACACAATACTTCATTTCTCTTATTCTTTGTCAGACTTTTTAATAAGTTACTAAATTCTTGGAGGCAGGGAATATTCTCATTTCAGTATGGGAATGTATAGCAGATGATCTTAGCTGGGACCACTAGCTGTTCCTATAACATAGGCAGAAGCAACAAATGCAAATTTCAAGGGGATGATTGGTTGCACCTACAGTAGGTGTGTATTGAAGGGTCAGTGCTTGCAAGTTGGTGAGATTCTGGGCATGTAGCTCATTGCATGTATGGATGTCTATGTTTTTTGGTTTCTATACTGTTTTTCAACCCATTTTCTTACCTTTTCTCTTGCAGACAGCTGGCCTTATTCCTCTACAGGGGCCTGCCAAAGTAAGTACAATGATTGAGTGCTTAATGGATACTAAAAGTGTTAACTGTTTGAAAAATGTGTGTTTTAATGACCTTTTCCTTTCTTATTTGGTTAGCAAGAATGGAAGCCAGGACGGTTTTTGTCAGGGTATTTTTTGTTTGTGTTTTCACTGTTGTTGTTGGCTGTTGTTTCTGGTAAGTGTTAAACTTTGTAATTAAATACATTTTTGTCAGTGTACTGTGTTCAGCGTATTATTTGTGGCGTGTTCCAGTAGAGCACTCACAGTAGCACTCCGATGATCTCAGGCTTGCCAGGACCTGGATAGTGGGGCAGCTGTAGAGGGCTGAAGACAGACGGCAGTTAGCTTTGATTCTCCGTGTCAAATGCCCTGTTGTAGGTGCATATTCAGATGCTGTGCTCAGTACGGGGGTGGGGGGAAGAGAAGGTGCCCTTCTCTGAATTTTCAGACAGCCTTTGAGCCCTCCTAGGGCTCTTGAAAATAGGCCTATGCACAACTCCTTCTTTGAAAATTTGGCATCAGAGGTATGCCTGAAGGGATGGAAACGATATATTCAAATACAAGTTAGGAAATGCAGGTTGAATGTATTTGCCTCATATTTATAATGTTTTTAGTAATTGTGCACTTCCTAAGTCCAGCATACCTCAACACTGATAGTGATGATGTTTAGTACAATTGAAGTAGCTACTCTTGTATTATCATAGCTGCAGCAATTAATCTGTATTTATGTGTTATTTATACATGCATGCCAAGATTCCCTTTCTACAAGACAGTACAAATGGCTACAGAATCAGTACTGGGAAAGAATACAAAAAAGAAAAAAAAAAGATGGGGTGGTAGGTGAGACCCCTAGAGGAATCTCTACCAAGGTGCACTTCCAACACATTCCTCAAGAGAAGAAGCTCCCTCCAACTGTGGGGATAAGGCTAAAGGGGTGGAAGGGGGGGAAAAAACCCCCACACCCCCTCTTAATAATCTTCCTCTCATTACTAAGATAAAAAGGTGTTTACTAAGCTGTAGATTTGCCCAGCAAGCAGACCAGCGGTGCAATGGCCTTCTTTGCTCAGCGTAAATGAAGCAGACAAGAAAATTGTAGCACCAGCTTTGTTGTGAGCAAGAAGAATAGATATTAGGGATAAGGGGGGGCGGGGAAGGAATCAAAATTCAACCAGTAACAGAAGTAAAGGACTAAGCAAGATGAAAGCATATGCAGCTTAGGTGAAAGTCTGAAAGGAAATACAAAAATTACAAAAACTGCCTGGTATTTGCATTGCTTATATTTGTAGCATTTAATGGCCATAATGATGGGCAGTTTCTCAGAGATAGAAGATATAGACAAGCAGATTCAGAAATCTGCTGGAGTCAAAATCCAAAATGACAAGTGGCACTTCTGCCATACTATGTAGGTGAAGGGGTAAATTACATTATAATTCATTGCTCAAAAGTTACACCAGGCAGAGATGAAGAGCCCTTGAACTAGCTCTTAGTGTTCTCACTACTTCTCTCCCCTCAAAAATGTGGTAATGAGGTTTTTGTCATCACAGCTAGCCTTTAGGCAAGCACAACCATTTGCAGGAGGGACACTGACCAATTTCTGTGCCAGATCAAAACCACCAGTACTAAACACATGAGTTGACTCACTTAGCTTGTGAGATCAAAATAGGTTTTTATCAAGTAAATAGATCAAAATGGGCATTAATCAAGTAAGCTCCAGCGAACAGTTTTCAGTGAGTCAGAGCTTACATTGGACATCGGACAAGACGTGGAGTGGCCAAGTCACAGGATCTAAGCATAGAAAGCAATGCAGAACCACCGTGTAAGATTAAAGAACACCAGGCTGCAGTCTCAGCAAGCCAATTCTCCAGAATTAAGTCTGGCTTTTAAAACACTTCCAGAAGGTCTGGAAGGTTGCATTTTTACCAGTGTATGGAAAGGAATATCACAAATGTGGTAAGAAACACTTCATCACATGCCACAATGACTATTCTGAATGTCCTATCCCAAATTTACAGGATTCACACCCAAGACAGGAAAAAAGGACACATTATCCACTATGGATAAGGCAGATGTCCATCCAGTGTATGATAAGCCCAGGGGCTGATTCACCTTCCTGATGTGCGTGAACTCAACCAGCACACCCACTAATCCAAAGAGGGAGGCATGAACACATCACACCAGTTACAGTACATAGTGAACTCAAGTCTGCTTGGCCGTTTCCAGAATGTAAACTGACCCTGACAAAGTGAGTGAGATTAGGACATAAATTTGAGCCCCTTACGAGCATTCTTATGTGTCCCACCATTATTACAGATCCTAGTTGTGAAACACCTTTCCAGAGGAAATCAGAGTTTAACTCTGAACATGTTCAGATCTAAATGCAAGACCCAACTTGACAGATGCTTTTGCCCACTAGTGATATTGTTCTAGTACTAGAGATTAGAGAAATCAAATTACAAAACAAAAATACAGATATGCACACTAAAAACAAGACTATACAAAAATTGCTTTTTTAATGGAAATTTAGAGTACTTTCTGCTATTTTTAATTGTTGCACAATGCTTTTGTAACCTTTGAGTTGGCTTGATAGAGTTCAGTTCATTGCCCTTCTCCAGTGCCTAAAAAACAAACAACAAAACCCCAACTCCCATATAAAAGCAGCTGGAGACCTAAAATTCAGTCTTTAAAGATTTTCAGCAAGAATTGCACAGGGTCAATCTCCCCCTATCAAGTCCCAAAAAGGAAATAAAGGAATAAATGTAATTAAGTAACAACTTTATAAAACATTATGCTAAAGAAAGAGAACATGGCTATTTTATAATCCACACACATTATATTCAGTTACACAAACAAAGAAAACAAATTAAATCTAAACAGGTCAGTCCCCACACACTCAGAGTTCCCAAAAGCTTCGGCTGAATTCACCTGAGTCTTTGATTGCCAAATCTACACAATTGGCTCAGTCAAAACCAACAACATCTTCCCTCCACTTGCTGGTAGGAATCTTCAGTTGGAATCAATGCAGACTCTTCATCCTCCTCTGCTAAAATCACAGTTAGCCAGTCAGCTGATTGATTAGCCACTCAGTTAAGTATATAGATTAAAAAAAAAAAAAAAAAAAAAGCAAACCCCCCCCCCCCCCACACCACACACAACCCCACACCTGTTACAAGACAATACAAAACTGAGAATAGCAAGATATAAATGACTCTTTCCCCATCATCACATTTTTTAAAAGCTAAGACAATTTAAAATAGTTTGGGAGGGAACTTTTTTTAATTCTATACTTTGAATATTGTTTGATTTTAGCCAATTTCACCTTTCTATAATTAACATTGCCCAGGCTTCCCTGTTGGAGGATAACAATATAACTAACCTGCTGAAACATTAGGGTTGCCAACTCTCACTGATGCTATTCTAGGAGCTTTGCCCCTCCCCAACACAACATAATGCCATTTTCTTAAAATAGCCTATTAAAATATCCTAGATTGCTTTCAATAACCACCAAGAACTCAATGCCAATCCTAGAGGCTTAGTAACTGTACTTCAGAGCCCTTTATAAAGGAGTTGCCCTAGCTAGTTACCTCATAGAGTCTGACTCCACCAACAGAGAAATTATACCCAAAACTACCACACCCAATTCCAGAAGCTTCTGGATGTGGAATGCTAAGTCTGCCCAGGAACAATGAACCCAGACACAACTCACTCCTACCCTCAATGGGTCTCTTAAAGACATATCTCCCTATTAGGCACATGGATTACATTTTGATTCTAAGGCGTTGGGCTTATTAAAATACCTAGCCTTTAACTTTCAGCAAGCACAACAGTTTCCAGGTGGGACACTGACCTATACTGATATGTTGGTCAAACATTGACTATGGGAGCTGATGATATTGACTTAATGAAAGCAACTTACATCTATCTGATTGGAAGGCAGTTTATGATCTGTCATGACTACAGCATCCAGAAAACTGAAGTGAAAGAGAAAAGAACTCTCTCAAGATACATTGACAGCAGTATCTGGAAGATACTTGTGTGTGAGTGGAATGCACACAAAGTGAAGCTGTGAAGAAGAAATCAAAGAAAGTGAAGAAGCTGGATGATGCTGAGATAAATCAGAATCAAGACTTCAAGCAATTGCAGGCTGAAAATCAAGTGCTTGAAAAAGAAGTTAGAGAAGCACAGAAAAAAAAAAGATTACTCTTCTTTTGGAAAGTCAAGAGATGTTAAAACATTTAGAGACTCTGAGGGTGAATGCAGACCTGGTTGCAAACAAAGGGAAAAAAAGGGGGGGGGGGAACAGCCTTTGGAGGAACTCTTGATGTGCATTAACAGTACAACAGAAAGAAAGACAGAACCAGGTAGATAACTACATCATCTTGCCTTTCACTCAGGGTTGTTCAAGGACACCATCAATGAAAACATGGAAGTTCTTGATGGAAGAAAAAATTATACAGAACTGATGAAAATCCAGCATGTGTGATGATAAAAGGCCTTTAAACCACTTGATAGTGGTCAGCTAGAAATCTCTGAAAATCATTCTTTTCTTAAGTCAGGGGCAAGGAGGCTCTTGAATGTGACCACAGTAAGAAAAACAAGACCTCTGAAGAAGGCCTTACAGGACTAATGGTCACAATGCTTTATATGTGATGGTGACCAGTGTTAAAACTTGTATATTTTTCATTAACCCTTAGTAAGTCTGTAAAGGATTTGGTGAGTGATGTAAGCTTGTGTCTCTTTAAGACCACTACACATTTGTAAGCTATTATGGGAATCTCAGCACTGCTGGTAGCAGAGTTTAGAGCAAGAGCCTTTTGCTTGCACAGACTGTTAGCAGCTGCAGCTCTGCTAATAAAAGAGTAAAAGCCTGCACCTGTGTGCTCCTGAATTTACTTTCTACAAGACAGTACATGTTTCAGGATTCCCAATAGAAATTAAAATCAGGGGAATGCTGCAAAGGTTTCACCTGCTGGGAAATCTGTAGCTAGCTGAACTTTAATAGTTACTTTTGAATGTTCATAGGGTAAAGGTAGAGTGAAGCGAAGTTTGGGAAAAAAATGAATCCATTTATCAAGGTTATTGCAGACATGTATTTTCCAGTTTGCCTTTGATGGACCTCATTATCCTTACATGATTTATTACTTGAAAATCTGCTCTGTTTAATGTAGGGCTAGTTGTTACAATACTTCTGACAAATTTGGACGTTTGTAATGTAAAGAAATCAAAACTTTGGCTGGAAGTGAGGGAAGGGGAGAGATGAAAGAGTCAGAGAAGTCTATTTGTAAATTCATTTATCTGTGAACTCAGAGGGCCTCATTCTCATTTACCCTAAGTCCCAATGTATTTCACACAAACTTGAGACCTCTTTTCACTGGTAAGGTCATTAGTGTAAATGAGAATCAGGCCCTGAATCTGTGATTGTAATCCTATTTTGTCTCTGGGAATAAACTTGTGATAATTAGCAAAGCCTTAAGCTCCAGCACTAGCATAGAACCCCCTGAAGTCCAAGAGCTTTGCCCACCCAAAGCTCATTGCAGGTTCAGAACATAATATGGTAGGCAGACAATTAATGCACAATTTGATTTGTTTCTCCTATCATCTTCTTAGTTAGGACTTTTTAATTGACTGTAATATATTTTAGAATTTTGCAGTTTGGCAGATGACTGATGTATGAAGTTATTTCTGAAAATGTAATTATGCTGTTTCTTTTCTACGGTCTTGAGTCTGCAAGATACTTAAAAATATGCTAAGCTTTTAGCATGTGATAGTGCTGCTCAAATATTTAAAGTTACTCACATGATTAAGTTTCTTGCTGAATTGGGGTCTAGTTTTGTAGCTTGATAATGCAACATTTATTCCCAAAAGAAAGGGTTACCAGATTAGGTCCTATGTTTATATATTGAATTACTTGAAAACATTTAAAACAAGCGTTATTGTCAATGTTCAGCTAATAGAAATAACAACTTTAATTATTAAGTGATAACACCTCTCAATTTTAAAAAGAACTATGGAACCTTTATAATTGGAAGTCACCTGAATCATGTCTGAAATGTTGTATGCCCCTGAACAGGATACTATTCAATTTTACAATAGTTGCTCATGCATTGATTTGCTCCAACACTTTGAAAAATATCAGTGACAGATTGAATATGACTTAGAAAGTACAGTTGCTCCTGTTAAATACCCATTCAGATCTAAATAGAGGAAATTAAAGGGTTAGGCATGTTACAACTTCATATGATAACTGTATTTTGAAAAAGCTGTTTAAAGACTCATTCCTTCAAAACCTTACTTCAGTGGGACTACTCATAGGGTGTAAAGTTAAGGACACGCATATGTCTTTCCAGGATAGGATCCTAAGAAATTTAAATAAATGTTGTACTGCAGTTATCCAGAGGGTGGATCCAATAAGTACATTGCTGTTTTAATGGAGAATATCAACCAATCATTTAAACTAAAAAATTCAGTTTAAGGCATTTTCTTCTGAAAAGGATGTTGAGTAGCTGAGGCCAAGACCAAAAAGGGTGAAATCCAGTGTTTATTAAAACAACAGTCATGCAGCTTCAGAAGTAGGTGCAGCACCCTGGCCGCAGAGTGACTACAACTCCCAGCATGCAATTCTGGGTCTAGCAACACCCCATTTCCCCCTCTTAAGAACAAACCTAATCTTACAACAGTAATAATAATACAATGACTTGTTGCTGTATTAATAAACACTTAGTAATTATCAAATACATTAATGGGAAATGATTATGTAACTATAATTAGAATTCTAGTTATAACTGAAGACCAAACCCTTTTCTTTAATAATTACATAACATAGTCACTAGTCCATACAGGCAGCTGGCTGACTCTGATAGCACATCTGCCAGGCTCAATATCCTTAGTGATCCTGTATTATCAGTGGCAAAGTAAAATCATCTGGACCAGTTAGATGGTCTGAAACATCTTTTCTTCACTCTTGGTAAGCAGGTACAGGATGAATAGCATTCCATACCCGACCATCTGACAGCTTGTATGTGTAAGGTCCTTATGTGTCAAAAGTCACAGTTACAGATAAGCAACCAAACACAGCAATGTGGGTCATCAGGTAGCACATTAGGCATAAGCTTGGTTCAGTAAGTGGCACATGTCCAGAGTGGTGCAAGTAAATCAAAACAGCTGAGCCAGTGTCCAACATTAATTCCACCATGGGGGCTTCTCTCTGACTGTACCAGAAACATGAACAGTACACACTATTTTATGTGTGATGGTTGTGGCGCTGCTTCCATCCACACCCAAAAGAGTAACACCAGGCAAAGTAATTATATATACTTGTTGATTACAGTGGTTGCTTTGGCATATGTTAGCACAATGTCTGGTGCTTTTCCAGTGATTGCACTGAGCTCCCTTTGCAGGACACCCTGTATAGTTTGCGGCATGTTGTGTAGATTCACAGTGGTATCATACTTTACCTTGTACGTTTGGAAATCGTTCGGTTCTGTGCCCTTGTCTTTTTTTGACTGCATTGTTTTAGTCCACGTCTGTAGTGGTTGCATGGCTTGGGCTATGCCTGCTGCACCTGGGCTCATTATTTTTTGCCTCCACTACAGGTGACTCAGTATGATTGTCAATGGTTATGGCTTTCTGTAATGTCGGGTCCAATTCAAATAGTAGGCATTCTCTAATAAGAGGCACAACATTTTTTTTTCTCGCGAGCTGATCTTAAATAATTTCATCTGCCACATTGCCAAAATCACATGTGACAATCAGTTCCCCTAAAGCAGCAATATACTGGTTTGTTGATTCCCCTAGTTTCTGTTTATGCTAACGGGATTTATAGCATTGAGCTATGACATTTACTTTAGTCACAAAACAATTCTTTAACATAGAGTGCAGTATCATATTGATCATCCAGAAGGGAAAGAGCATAAAATATACTCTGCTCTTCGGCTCTAAGGCAGCGAATAAGCAAAGCATGTTTTCTTGCTTTGGAAAGTTCTCTGTTGTTAATTGAAATGATATGGGTCTCAAACACACTAATGCAAGCACTGAAACCAAGTGGAGGCTCAGTTGGGCTTTGAGGAAAGGGTGCAGATGGAGGAGAGCCATTCTCATTGCCAATCTGTTGAGATGTGGAGGCCAAGACTGAAAAGAGTGAACTATAACAATGTTTATTAAGACAACCATGTAGCTCCAAAAATAGTTGACACACACAATTACATTTCCTGCTTCCTGTTAGTTTTTCTAAACTCAAAGACTACAACTCCCATCATGGTGTACTGGATCTAGCACACCACACAGGGCATCCACGTAAATATTTACTATAAAGACTTGAATCACACTAAATATATTGGACCAGATTTTTAGTAACCCTTTCTTTAAATTTCAAGAATTTAAGAACTGGGGGGATTATTCAGTCCTGCATCAATAGGCAAACCTTTACTCCTGGGAGTAATCCCCTAGAAGGTTACTGAGACTACTTGCTTGATTAAGGATAATTCAGATGAACAAAGATTTGCAGGATTAGGCTCTAAATTTGCTAAAGCAAAGAGGGCAATGTGAGTTTCCACTTATATTCTTATAGATTTTGTAATGAAAATGTTGGAAATATATTTATTTAGAAATACAATAAACTAATTATAGTCTAACTAGTTTTACTAGTCTTATTGATTTAAAAAAAATCTAATTTACACATTGTTAAAAGCAACAAAAACTCTGAAAAGGAATGGAGCATGTTAAGTTGTCTACCATAAAAGTGGAATTTTATTTGCAGGAAAAACCTCCAGTGACATTAGTGAAATACCTTTAGTGTAAATATTATAAAAGCACATTTGATTATAAATTGATCTTAGAAGGCTTTCCCCACTTCATATGGAATTAAATTCAGATTGTAAAGATACTATGAAATATGCAATGATTTCAGATAGGTGTGTATATATATATATATATATATATATATATATATATATATATATATATATATATATATATATACACCTATCTATCTATCTATCTATGC
The DNA here is from genome assembly GCA_033296515.1 of Macrochelys suwanniensis. Taxonomy (NCBI): domain Eukaryota; kingdom Metazoa; phylum Chordata; order Testudines; family Chelydridae; genus Macrochelys; species Macrochelys suwanniensis. The sequence goes on from CM065779.1 coordinate 86,194,447, forward strand.
TTTTTTCTTAGATAAATTTTTCTCTAAGCCTTTGGCCACTTTACTTAAACATTCTTCTGTTCACAACATGTCTCAGAAAAATATACAATCTGATAAAGTGAAACAAACATTGCATTAAATTAAAGTTACAATTTGAACGAATGCACAGTACTTCTCTTACTGTAAACTATTAGCTTTCACAGGGTGCTCCATGTAATTTAAAGCCTTTCAGGGCATATCCTACTTGACTTCTATGAATTGTCCCCTGACTTACTAATGGGCTTAGTCCTGCAGACCATTATGCATGTGAATAACCCCATTCATTTAAGCAGTTCCTTTGATGGGCCTATAAAAAGACAGTAAGCATGGTACTGATCCTACAGAGAGATATGCATACAAATAGCCCCATTGAATTTAATAGGACTTCTCAGATGTGTATGTGTTTTTAGGATCAGGCCTCATGTAAGTGAGGCAAACAGGATTTGATCTTTAATGTTTTAAAGAATGGTTTAAAAAAGGAATAAAAATATGGTATCTATAAATAACTGCCACAGTAAATAAAGGTTAACAATTAAGGAGCCTGATCTTGAGAAATTCTAAGCACCTACAACTTCCAATAGCTTTAATGGGAGCTAGTGTTCAGAATAGTTCCACACCCTACATCAGACTCTTAAATGACCAAATTAACCCAAGACACATTTAGAGCTAACTTGGCCCAGGGCTACACTAGGGGAGGGGGTCGATCTACGATACGCAACTTCAGCTACGTGAATAGCGTAGCTGAAGTCGGCGTATCGTAATCGACTTACCTGGCCATGAGGACGGCGGCGAGTCGATCGCTGCCGCTCCCCCATTGACTCCGCTTCCGCCTTTCGATGAGGTGGGTTGCCGGAGCCGACGGGGAGCGCGATCGGGGATCGATTAATCGCATCTTAACGAGATGTGAAAAATCGATCCCCGATAGATCGATTGCTACCCGCCGATCCGGCGGGTAGTGAAGACCTGCCCTCAGTTACCTTTTCTGTTACAAGTTATAGTTTTCATGTGGGTTTAAAGTAAAGAGTCAAGGAGTCATAAAGGGTCAAGGGTACAAGACAGACCTATGTCTTATTTAACTTGTACATGCATGCCAAATGTCATGTGCATCTTTCCATTTTGCAAACTACTAATAAACACCACAAAGTCTCAAAATCATGGAAAGTTTCAGTGGCGGCTTCCCCAGGAAACATATTTAATTCAAACCTGAAATACCTGTGGGAGGGATCCCAGGGGTAAGGAAAATTGCACGCTTCCTCCAGATCATTCTGTAAGGGGAGGTTGCTTCCATGTTCGATCCCAGAAGATGAGCAAAATACAAGTATAATACATGCCAGATTCCTTCCCATCACACTACCCTGGAGCCTCCTACTTCCCCACACAGCTCCCTAACAGCAACAGGTCCAGTGAAATCACATTAGCAAGGCCTCACCTGGCCACAGCTGCCCTACCAACATAGAGTAGCTCCTTGGAAAAGATCATGCAGCATGAAGTTTTACTACCTTTTCTTAATATTTTGGGCCAGGATTGGTGTGTCCAGCCCGAAGCTTCACCTATCTCCCCTTCTTGGTCACTCTCACCACTCCCAATTTATAGCTCACCACACAGTGCAAGGAAGGCTGGTACAATGGAGTCAGCTAATTCCCACCCTCTTCCTCGAGTCAGCAGGAGAGTGCTGTCCCTTTCCATGTCAGAATAAAACATATAAAGAATAAGAGATAAAGGGGCTTGCGGGGTCGGGGGGGGGGGTGGAGAAAATGAGGAAGGGAGATTGAAAGTGCTCAGAAACCTCAGGGAAGAAAGAACAATGACTAACTGAATAAGAGATGGTGTTGGGAGAGAGAGATGGGAAATGCCGAGGGTGAGAGGAAAAAATGGATTAGCAGCTTCTCATGTTGTTACAGTTAGGGGCAGCATTCTAATTCCCTCTCTGTGATCTAACAAGTGATACCAGGTGGTGCTCTTGCACGGTCTTCCAAGTTCTTTCTTCTTAGCATGTGAGAAATAGCCAGTCTTGGGAAGACATGTTGCATTGTGAGCTTTTTGGTTGTGCAAGGCTCTGTGTAGGGTCCTTGACGAGGGAACTGCATGGGAAGCAGCAGAGTTTGCTGTCTGCCTTGGTCTCTGATTAGAGTAAATTCTGGTGTTTGGCTGAGGTTCCTGAAAGAAGGGGTTGCTTGCATGTTGTTTGATCACCTTTATTCCTGGGCTGCTCTATATGTGTACGTATAGCTAGTTACACTTACACTCCATATCACTGATTTCTCCTCCACTGGGCAGCCAGCTTACAAGGTGCTGCTTGGCAGAGAGGCAGCGCTGGTGTCAGAACAGAAAACTGATATCACAAGATGGGGCAACATTTTGGACATTTAATAAAAAGGTTCAATCTGCAAATAATCCATGAGTATGTGGGTGATTGCAAATCACCTGGCATATTTTGCACATTTCATCTTAGGTTTTCTGAAGGCCCAAGGTAAATAGATTTAGTTTTGGACATCATAGCTAAGTCAGTCTTCCTGCCCCAAGTGTCAGTGAGCTGCTCCCTCCCACTGGGAAACAGGGGAAGTACTGCCTCCCTTGACATCATGCGCTAGCGGCCTGATTGCCAGTGATAGGAAGAAGAGACACAACCTTCAGATTCAGTTCAAGCTTCCGTGAGCGAGGAGCAGGATGTACTCCTATGGTGTGCAGAACCCTGAGCCTGTATTTGGCTCATAATAATGCTGATAAACTCAGTGCTATAATAAGATTTGTTGAGGTTACATACAGTTTCTTCCCTTAATTGAGACTTAGTAGTTTTAAAGTGTTTGTGGTGATAGATTTTTGCATAACCATGTGATTCTCTCTGGCCAATGGTAATTTGAAATTTGTAATTGTCATGTTACAACACTAATTATCATGCTGTGAAAATAAGTGACTCTGACAGATCCAAGGCAGTACGATTCTTCTTCATACATCCTTCACACTTGCTTTTTTGTTTGTTTGTCAGATACCCTTTGTTGTTGTGTATTTACTTATTTTATCTGTCTGTATATTACAGCAGAGAGAAATCAAGTTTTCAGTGAACTCCAGCTGTGAAGCAGTCAAGATACAATTAATGCAGCTGGACATAACTTAACATACACACAGATTCCCAAATAACATTATAAAATGATATTATTGACATTGCAAGTATTATTGGTAGCAGTCCTAATTGACTAATGCTGACATTTTACATTAAAATATATGCTGTGGACCTGCCTACATTTCAGTGGTTGTGCAAAGCCTGATACGCTCTTAAAATTATATCTCTCTAAACCATGCCCCACTGAGGATCCAGCATGTTGAGCGTCAGGTAATGTCACTGTGACGGGTTCTGCCTGGGGTACCACCTGGAACTGGGGTACCACTGAGTAGGGTGACCAGATGTCCCGATTTTATAGGGACAGTCCCGATTTTTGGGTCTTTTTCTTATATAGGCTTCTATTACCCCCCACCCCCTGTCCCGATTTTTCACACTTGCTATCTGGTCACCCTACCACTGAGCCCTCTGACCCACCAGCCTGGGCTCCCTCTCACACTGTGCTGCTGTGACAAGCCGTAGACATGCTCCCGGTGTTACACTTCCACCAGCATACACACAGGTAGAGTCATATCCAGCTGAATTCTGTGTACTATGAACTGTAATATCCAGGGGGGTGAGAAAAACTGCTTAATCTAGATGTTGCCCAGTCTAATAAGGTTGAGAATTTAGACTGTGTGCTTATATTTTCTTTTCTTTTGGTAACTAACTCTGACTTTTTGCCTATCTTTTGAGTTAATACATTTGTTTTACTGTTTATCTTTACCAGTGAGTTTGCCTGAAGTGTTTGGTAATCTGCGCAGATTTGCAAAGGTGAGTGTATATCCACTTTCCATTGATGAAGTGATGAATCAATTAATAGATTTGCATTGCTCGTCTTGAGCAGTGCAAGACAGTATATTCCTGAGGTACAGTGCTGGGAGCTGGGGAGATTGGGCTCTGGTGCCTTTCTCTAAGTATTTTTCTGAATGTTTTCTCATATTCTTTTTGTTAGAGTTGTATTTGTATCCAAACTCATGTTTGTTTATTTTAAGAAATTTATTAAAATAGCAAGATCCTGAGAACAAATCAAGGGAAAGAGCAAAAGTGGCAATTTAATCCAAGCAGAGAGCCCTAACCTGCACATGTGAAAAATCTCAGGGCTTACTTCTGCTGCCCCTCTGCCAAATAGCTGCAGATGTTGAGACCTTGAAGACTCATTTCACACTGAAAAAGAGTGAAGTGATGTTTAAATATTTTCTTAGTGCAGCTTGTTTGGTTATACTATTTACACCAGTCCTTGAACAGAGGTGGTCATAAATGGCATGTAGGAAATCCCATATTTCAGGAATCTTAGCCCAAAAAATAAAGCCTCATTTCCAAAGTAATTCTGACTTTAGTTGAAAAAATGAAGGCAGAGAACAAATTGATTTGCTGTTGCAACTGTTTCCCAAAAAAATCTACATCAGAGAAGCTGACAACAATACAGCATTTCTTCAAACATTGTACGCTGCTTGCATATGAAGAAAAAGAACTTGTATGTCTATGTGTAACTGCTATAACTGGTAAACCCCACCATAACACTTCTTGGCGCAAGAAAGATTCTTTGTATGTAATAAACTTTTAGCTTGTTCCATATCTTGGAGCAGATGGAAGTTACTGAAACTGAAACCTGAAACTGAAAAAGCCAGCTCTGCAAATGCATATCTAACCATGGGAGGACTCTGGCAGGGTTCTACTGACAGGGCGCTCCTCCTGCATATGGCACTATTTGCCACCCTTAGCTATGGAGCTCTTCTGGGTATTCTGAGTGAGAAAAGAAGAGGTAATGGAGAAAAGAAATTGTCATTACCATGTGAGAGGAGAGAGAGAGGTAATCCCTGGCTCCCAACTTTTCTGCAGCTTTTCCCAGCCAGGGGCTAAACCAGGTTTGGGAGCAAAGATATGTCCTGCCAGAGTATCCTAGCCATGCTCATAGTGAGTATTACCTTTTTTCCCATGATTGTTTCAATATGTTCTTGAAAATGAAGGAGTACTAGCCCTGGATAAAGGCCAGATTCCATTCTCTTTCCTTGCACTGAACTCCAATTGACATTAACTGGAAATTTATGCACAGAATTTGTATAGAAAATGGCCCATAGTCCCAACAAATGAAGGTCAAGCTTGCAAGCACAGCTTTGTCAATGCATTTCAATCCGGATCTACAACTCCAATTCTGCTTCCAGCCCTGGGCTTTTGCTGAGCAGAAACTGCCAGCCATAAAACGACATGCTACATTTCGTAGTGGTTCTGCAATGAGAACAAATATCATGTAGAGACAGGTTTCAGAGTGGTAGCCGTGTTAGTCTGTATCAGCAAAAACAATGAGGAGTACTTGTAGCACCTTAGAGACTAACAAATTTATTTGGGCATAAGCTTTCGTGGGCTAAAACCCACTTCATCAGATACGTAGAGTGGAACATACAGTAGGAAGATATGTATATATATATATGCAAAGAGCATGAAAAGATGGGTGTTGCCATACCAACTCTAATTAGACTAATCAGTTAAGGTGGGCTATTATCAGCAGGAGAAAAAAAACGTTTGTAGTGATAATCAGGATGGCCCATTTCAAACAGTCGACAGGAAAGTGTGAGTAACAGTAGGGGGGAAAATTAGCATGGGGAAATAGTTTTAGTTTGTGTAATGACCCATCCACTCCCAGTCTTTATTCAAGCCTAATTTAATGGTGTCCAGTTTGCAAATTACAGTAACTCCTCACTTAACGTTGTAGTTATGTTCCTGAAAAATGCGACTTTAAGCGAAACGATGTTAAACGAATCCAATTTCCTCATAAGAATGAATGTAAATAAGGGGGTTAGGTTCCAGGGAAATTGTTTTCACCATGAACTAGCACTCCACTAAGCCCTCAAGGGTTAACTCTCTCACTCTACAAGCCAGCAGGAAAGGAGGGAGGGCAGAGATGTGTTTCAGAGATAGAGATGTGCATTTCCAATTAGGTATCAAGCCTGGGTTCAGAAGTACACTGCCTTGTTAATTAGATCAGCAAGCCGGCAGCTGCAGCTTCTGCCTAAGACAGCAGCTGCCTCCCTCGTGTGTCCCCCCTGCTCTATGGAAAATGGGGTAAGCAAGGTGCAGGGGGACATTAGTCCCCCTCTTCTTCCCTTCCCCCACCCCCACAGCAAGCAGGCACACTGACATAGCCCCCCTCTTTTTCGCCTCCTTCCCCCCCCCCCACAGCAAGCAGGCAGGAGTCTCCTAGAGCAGCACATGGTAGTGGGGGAAGGGACAGCTAAACTGCCATTGATAGCCTGCAAACGATGTTAGAATGGAGCATTTCAGAACTGTAAACGAGTATGTTCCCTAATTGATCAGCAAGGTAAGAACACAACAATGTTAACTGGGACGACTTTAAGTGTGGAGTTACTGTAATTCCAGTTCTGCAGTTTCTTGTTGGAGTCTGTTTTTGAAGTTTTTTGTTGAAGAATTGCCACTTTTAGGTCTGTAACACTGCTCTACAGCCAAAATGCTTCTGAAATAAATGTAGTCAAACTTTACTAATTCTGGGTCACTGAGAACGAAAATGATGCTTAAAATTGTTGATTGGCTCTAGTTTTCAAGACAAGCTATTGGGTCAGTATATACGACCCTTGACTTGGGAATGGCGGAGGATAAGTGAGTTATAAAGGGAAGGGATCTCAATTTAAACCAGAAATAACTAAAATACATCTTTGACTGGATCTCTGAATGAATCTATGACTGGGTTTGGACAGTACTTGCTTTTTAGGCAAAACAATGAATGATGCAATCTGAAGCTGGTATTGCGTCATACATGATATGAATTGCATCATGTTATTCCTAGAAGTCATGGATGATGCAATCATAACGAAGCTTACATCACTCTGCTGAACAAATTGCCCTATATCAGCTCTAGAAATCATACAGTGTCGTGCTCTCTTATTTGTCAGTGTTTGATTTTGCAAAGGGACACATTTCTGTTTAGCCAAAGTGAGCAGAGATGCCTCGTACTTGTGTGAACAGTGCAGATAACTTCTGCTATGTTTGTGGCGAAGTGACTTTTGCATCACAAAAGCGCAGTATAACCACTATGGTTAAGAAAGCCTACCACCTTTCTTTTGGCTGCAAAATTGGAGATCAGGACAAGAGGTGGGTCCCACACATATGCTGCAACACTTGTGCAACAAATCTTCGCCAGTGGTTGAACAGGAAAAGGAAATCTATGCCTTTTGCAGTGCCAATGATTTGGAGAGAGCCGACAGATCATACCAGCAATTGTTACTTCTGCATGGTGCCTCCAGTTGGGAAAGGTGTGTCAAAGAAGAAAAAGTGGACTGTGCATTATCCAAACATTCCATCAGCTATACGCCCAGTACCCCACGGAGAAGGACTGCCGGTTCCTGATGCACCAGAATCATTCTCACTTGAGTCAGACGAGGAAGAGGATGAAACTTCTGGTCCTGAACCATCAATGTCACAGGACCCGCATTTTCTCCCATCCTCCTCCTCTGAACCACACCTCATAACACAAGGTGAACTGAATGACCTTGTCAGGGATTTGGAACTACCCAAGAGTAAGGCAGAGCTTTTGGGCTCCAGACTACAGCAGTGGAATCTCCTGGCAGGTGATGTTAGGGTTTCCATGTTCCGTGACCGTCAAAAGGATCTTGTCCCATTCTTCTTCATGGAAGGTGATCTTGTAGCCTGCAACAACATCGATGGTGTGATGGCAGCCCTCAACATCGTTCACGATCCAGATGAGTGGAGACTGTTCACTGATTCACCGAAGACGAGTCTGAAAGCTGTTTTACTGCATAATGGCAATGTTTTGCCATCAATTCCAGTTGGTCATGCAGTCCATATGAAGGAAACTTATGACAGCATGAAACAACTTTTGAGGTGCATAAACTATGACCAACATCAGTGGCAGCTTTGTGGCGATTTGAAGGTTGTTGCTCTCTTGCTTGGTCTGCAGACTGGATACACAAAGTACTGCTGTTTTCTCTGTGAATGGGATAGTCGTGCAAGAGATTCTCACTGCATCAAGAAAGATTGGCCACTCCGACAGTCATTGGAGCCTGGGAGGAAAAGTGTTCAGCATCCACCACTTCTTGAATCAAGGAAGATTTTGTTACCACCCTTGATGTTACACATCAAGCTGGGTCTGATGAAGAACTTTGTCAAGGCCATTGACAAAACACAAGCAGCTTTCAAGTACCTCCGTGGAAAATTTCCAAGGTTAAGTGAAGCTAAGATAAAGGAAGGTGTCTTTGTTGGTCCTGAGATTCGTTACAGGTTGTTGGTGGAAAACCTCCTCAAGGCATACAAAAGCCTTGGTTGCAACATGTCACTAAAGATACATTGTTTGCACTCTCATCTAGATTTTTTTCCACTGAACTGCGGAGCAGTGAGCAACGAGCACGGCGAGCGATTTCACCAGGACATTGCAACAATGGAGAAACGCTATCAGGGCAAATGGAGCCCATCAATGCTTGCAGACTATTGCTGGACAGTGACAAGAGATGCTCCATTTAATGAATACAAGAGACAAGCCAAGAAGCGCCAAGTAGACACTGAATAGGACTAAACTATGTACATGATAGTTTTTTGCCTTTTGTTTCATCATAAATTTTATTTATATAACACCTTTGCTGATTTTTAAAGTGTTACATAAACAGGACAGGTGAAATAGTATCATGTACAGCAACCATAAACACATGAAAAGACCTAGGTTTACAATTTATGATTAAAACTCTACTAACTACACAATATACATAAACATAAAATGTAAAAACTTAAATATCTTAGAAACAGTAGCCAATCAGTTGTTTTAATTGTCATATTTGAATTCAGCACATCAAAATACATACTAAATAGCACATTTTATCTCTGAAGCAGACGACTTCTCAAAAATTGTGGACCAGTGAATTGAACATCCAGGAAGGTTGAAGTGTTCTCTGACAGTTTTTGAATGTTATAATTCTTGACGTCTGATTTGTGTCCATTTATTCTTTTGCGTAGAGATGGTCCGGTTTGGCCAATGTACATGGCAGAGTGGCATTGCTGGCACATGATGGCATATATCACATTGGTAGATGTGCAGGTGAACGAGCCCCTGATGGCGTGGCTGATGTGATTAGGTCCTATGATGGTGTGTCTTGAGTAGATATGTGGACAGAGTTTGCACCGGGCTTTGTTGCAAGGATAAGTTCCTGGGTTAGCGTTTTTGTTGTGTGGTGTATGGTTGCTGGTGAGTATTTGCTTCAGGTTGGGGGGCTGTCTGTAAGCAAGGACTGGCCGGTCTCCCAAGATCTGTGAGAGTGAGGGATCATCCTTCAGGATAGGTTGTAGATCCTTGACGATGCGCTGGAGAGATTTTAGTTGGGGGCTGAAGGTGACAGCTAGTGGCGTTCTGTTACTTTCTTTGTTGGGCCTGTCCTGTAGTAGGTGACTGCTGGGTACTCTTCTGGCTCTGTCAATCTGTTTCTTCACTTCAGCAGGTGGGTATTGTAGTTTTAAGGACACTTGATAGAGATCTTGTAGGTCTTTGTCTCTGTCTGAGGGATTGGAGCAAATGCGGTTGTATCTTAGAACTTGGCTGTAGACAGTGGATCGTGTGATGTGTCCTGGATGGAAGCTGGAGGCATGTAGGTAAGTATAGCGGTCAGTAGGTTTCCGGTATAGGGTGGTGTTTTTGTGATCATCGCTTATTAGCACTGTAGGGTCCAGGAAGTGGATCGCTTGTGTGAACTGGTCCAGGCTGAGGTTGATTGTGGAATGGAAATTGTTGAAATCATGGTGGAGTTCCTCAAGGGCTTCTTTTCCATGGGTCCAGATGATGAAGATGTCATCAATGTAGTGCAAGTAGAGTAGGGGCGTTAGGGGACGAGAGCTGAAGAAGCATTGTTCTAAGTCAGCCATAAAAATGTTGGCCTACTGTGGGGCCATGCAGGTACCCATAGCAGTGCCACTGACTTGAAGGTATACATTGCCCGAAATGTGAAATAGTGGTGGGTGAGGACAAAGTCACAAAGTTCACCAACCAGGTTTGCCGTGACATTATCGGGGATACTGTTCCTGATGGCTTGTAGTCCATCTTTGTGTGGAATGTTGGTGTAGAGGGCTTCTACATCCATAGTGGCCAGGATGGTGTTTTCTGGAAGATCACCAGAATGCAATCTCTACTTCTGGCTTAGAAAAATGTAGGTGTCACAAGGTGAAAGTTGAGTTAGCCCTTTCCTTTCCCTGACCCTGCACTTGTGACACATTGTTCAAACATTAACACAGACATTACAGCTGCCAATCCCTCATCCAGAATTCATTTTATATAAGATTACAGATCATTATTCAACTAATGCTAAAAAAGCTCATCTGTGGAACATTTAAATAATATTCAAATACTGCCACTGAAGGAGACTGAACAATAAACGTTTCTTATACAACTAGTGAAGGAAAGTTTAGGCTTGGGGATTTTAAGTCAAATATTAATACTTGATCTAAAATGGGTAATAATTCTACATAGAAATATTGCAGCAAAAGTTATTTACCATTTAACTTTCAGCTTTCCTTCATATACACTTAGATTTTCTCTTGCAAAATCTATCTGAATGGCAAAAAATTAGGGATGTTTTGAATTTTCACCCCACACTCAAAGAATCTCTTTTTAACCTTGAAAGGTTTGGTTCACTGTTTTTTGTTTTCACTTAATTTTAAGCACCTCAGAAATCCTGGGCTATGGCCGGGACAACATGGTATAATGAAATATCATTGCTAGAGAGGCTGTGTTTGCAATGCCCAGTGCAGCCTAGAAAGAGGAAACACAAGTAATCAAGACAGCCTCTTCTCATTAGATTTTCAGCTCAATTTTGCAAACCTAAGAGCATGAGGTACCTTACTTTGGTTCTAGTTCTGCAAATGGATCTGCGAAAGAAGAATCTTGTGTGACTTTTGCCATTGACTATAAAGGTGGGTTGGATTCAATTCCAGTCATGGGTCAATATCCGAAATGTGCGTGTGCTTAATCTGAACTGAAACCAAACTCTAAACTTATTGGAGTGGAGGGAGGGATATCAGTCCAAAGCAAGGACTGATTGGGGGGAGGGATAGCTCAGTGGTTTGAGCATTGGCCTGCTAAACCCAGGGTTGTGAGTTAAATGGCCCCCTCAAAGATTTAGGGATCTGGGGTAAAAATCTGTCAGGGGACAGTACTTGGTCCTGCTAGTGAAGGCAGGGGACTGGACTCAATGACCAGTTCTATGAGAGAGGCATATTTCCATATATTATATAAAGGTCAAAGGAAATGTCCTGGGAAATAAATAGTCCCTATATTAAACAATAATTTTTCTGAAATATTAAATCTGGAACAGAAGCTTCAGCGTTATCCTTATATTATAGTCTTAATAGGCCTGGATAACACATAGTATTTGCAAAGGTAATGTGACAGGATCTTGTAAATTTCAGTGGATGCATTGGTACACAAACAAGGATTTCTAAACTTTAGTACTGGCATAGCCCATAGAACATCTGATATTAACGTAAAAAACTAGTTCAGGCTATAATTTTTTTTTCAAGTGATCCTTATTTCTTTGATTTATACATGAGATAAAAAGCTGAATGGTTCAGTGAAGTTTTCCCTCTCCCCATCACTGTTTCAGGAAGATACGGAAATCCCTCTCTAATGACCACATTTGAAATATTTGTTTTGATAGAGCTACTCCATCTATTGAAAGAATAACTCTCCTGGATAGGTATTAATTGACCAGTAGCCTCAAGACATAGATAATTCTTTTTTTTTTTAAAATCCTTATATTCTTCTATAAAAATAACTTGTTTTTGATGAATTTTTATCTTGTCGTTGGCCTATCTATTAGGTCTTTGGGTAATTTAAAGGCTCTTTAGGAACTGCAAATGTTGTGTTTGGGTGAGGAAAACCATACATCTCCTACAGTCAAGGGAACTGGATGGCTTAGCAAATTGGTAATGGTATTCAATTCTATGGCATATTAAAAGTCACTTCGGTCTGATGGCTGTTTGGTCTTCTATTAAATTAACTGATGATTTCAGGTCCAGTGAATTATAGATAGGTGTCATTATACATTTGGCACTAATTGGCACCTGTGTTGGAATTCTTAGAAGACTAATAACTCACCTTTTACAGGTGGTCCCGCCAGGTCTGCATGGGCCTGGGAACCCTGGAGAGCAGGCCTGGAGAAGCTTGCATGGCTGCTGGCTCTGTTGTAGCCTCAAAATAGGGTTTAAGTGGGTCCTTTGCCTATTTGCTGCCTGTCCACACAGGGGTGAATTGAGGACCACAGTCAATTTGTCACATTTCAAAAGCATTAAGCATCACTGTAAAAGAAGATTAAGGAAAATTTCTAAAAAATGAACAATGTGCAAGATTTAAGAGATTTCTGAAGCTAGTCAGCTCTTATTGATGTAATGTATTTTCTTGTCCCATGTTTATTGTCTGGTACAAGTCTACTTCTTCTTACAGTGAGACAAGAGAATAACACTCTGAGCATGAGTAAGGCACCATTTTGATGCCACAGAACCCCAAGTGAAATTCCAATTTATTTTTATATGAAAATCACCAGAATCTATCCACTCAAAAAATGTGGCTTCCTCTTTGAAATGAAGATGAAAATATTTCAAGGAGTTGAAAATAATAAGTTGAAACACATTGCAAGCATACATTGCAAACAATGATTTTTAACGTTCAATAAAATATAATGAGAGCTTCAGCTACTCCAGACTCCATCTGAGAGAGAAGCTGAGAAAGATTCCCTAACATACAGTTAGTAACTAATCCTTCAATCTTTCTATTGCATTCCAGATGAAATAAATTACAATCTGGAAGTGCAATTTCATTATCCAAGATCCTAAAATACAGCCAAGATTCAGAGTTACTTAGTACATGGTGAGAATTTTGATTAACCTATGTTCAGACTTGATTAAAACTGCCAGATATTTCAAGAAACAATCTTTAAGTCTCTAACATTAGGAAGTATGATGATATGAATCAACATATCTGTGTACCATAATATCCATGTAGAATAATGGCACAAAGATTAATTTCAGCCTTCCCCTGATTTCAAAAGCAGTAAGTATATTCTCAGAATTCCAAATGCTTTTACAGATACTTTTTGTTATACAGATTGTAATGAAGGCTACAGGTTTAAATTTTTGACAAAACCCTCAAGCCTGTTTTTATCCTAACTCAGGATGTAGTAAGAAGAGATGTAGAAAGTTTTCAATGGAGTGCCAGTGATAAAATAGCCAACTAATAAAACTAAACTAATAAAAAAATCTATTGGTGAAAAGTAAACAAAGAACAAAAGCCCAGACTACACTAAACACAATCCATCAATTACTTCACAAACTCAACATTGTAGCAGGATCCAAAACCTCCCCTTCCAGACAAGTTTTCAAACATCAACAAATCTTTAGGAATCTAAACACAGAGAACTTGGCAAAATTACAATTTTATTTTGTTTGTTTTAAATCACAGCCTGCCCTGCAGACAATATTATGCCTGGAGACTTGCTCTATATTGATTATATAATACTCTTTCCAATATATCCTTCCCAAGACCTTTTCCAGTAGGCCTCCTCTTTATTGATTTAATGATCCTTGCTGCATCTGATGCCATACTACCTTGAAATATCTTTCCTCACACCTCAGGGGCCAAGAGGAGATGGATTTGGGCAGTGCTTGGATAGGAGATGCCAAGAAACACCTAGATGTTGAAGAAAGGGCAGCTGAGGATTCAGTACATATAAGTCTTTTTTTTTTTTTGGAGTCATTACTGAAGTAATGCCGCAGCATGATGATAAGCACACTAGTGTTAGTGGGTTGTCCATCAAATGAGATGTAACCACTTGGATAATTAAAGATCCTATGTCCTTTTTGCTGGAGTAATTATGTTATCTTTAGCATTCCAGTCAAATTAAATTTTTGGTAGTGACACCCCAATGATCTACAATTTTATATGTACTTTCTTCCTGTAAAGCAGGCAGAGGTAGGGTTATGCCTTTTCTTCTTCCATCGGGTGCTGCTGCTGATCTATCTACTGATAGGAATGCTAACAGGCCTTGAAACCGCTCAACTAGGCTCCATCTCCTCCTGCTGTACCCACTACAGAGTCACCTATCTGGCAAGTTCTTGCATTACTAGCCAGTGAAGTGATGGGAAGAGTGGCAGCCATGGGGCTATTGTGCTGCTTCCCCAAGCTGGAAAAGGGAGAGGAAGGTGGAGCTCTCCCTCATCTTTTAGCAGAAGATAAAGAATTGTGGTTGCCCTGATCATTCCCCCATAACTGCCCCTTTTCTCACCACTTTGCTGGCTGGTGAGGTGAGACTTAGTTGGGGTTTTACTACCAAAAGAGGAATTTGGCCAGAACAAGATTTAACATTACTACTCAAGCAAAATGCCATGAGATCTTTAATTACAGGTGGTCTGCTTCTCAGTCTTGCATCCAATTTGAAAGACAGCCTATGAACACCACAGTGCATCTTAGCATCATGCCAGGGCATGGCTTCTATAATGATTTAAAGGGAATACAACTATCTACTGAATACACTCAATAGCTCCCTGTTTTCTCTAGCTGGGCAGAGTAAGAAAGAGACTCCATGCCACCAGCTCCAAAGGAACAAGGGGATGTAGTTCTCCTCTCATCCCCCAGCTCCTCCACTGCAGGATGGAAGATCCCCCAGCTCCTCCACTCCAGGATGGAAGATGGGGAAACAAAATGGCTGTCTGCTCCCTCTCCCTTTCCTGCACAAAATAGCTGGTCTGGAGGAGACAATTTAGTGAAGGTAAAAGCTAGACAGCAATGGAGGGAATAGAGGAGGGAGGAGAATGTAGAAGAGGGATAGAAGTGAGATTTAAATAGAGGAAGGGGTGGGGGACAGAATTAATCCTAACAGAAACTGAAAATGTTAGGGAAAAAAACAGAGACAGAAGGAAAAGGAAAAAATGCAATGATTCAAGAGAAAGGAAGAAACAAAAGTCTAAGAGACATAGAAATTAAAAGGAAAATGTTGTGTTGAAATTCCAGTGCCAAAATAATGTAAGAAAATACATATGATCTGGTTTGAAGTGGAACATGAGCACATGACCCAAGTATTTTTACAGGTAGGAGAGAAGCTATGTTGGAGCTGGCTGGTTTTGGTGACTGGTAATGTTTATTGATATTTTAATAAAATATAACTTGCCTCTGGAAAATTACAGTTTAATAGTAAATAATGTCATTTTGTTTTATTTTGCTGTGGGCTTTTCTTTTTAAATAAATTCTTTCTTTTGAACTAACTTGGTTCTCAGCACTTGGTTCTCCACTGCTTGCATCCGATGAAGTGGGTATTCACCCACGAAAGCTTATGCTCCAATACCTCTGTTAGTCTATAAGGTGCCACAGGACCCTTTGTCGCTTCTGCAGATCCAGATTAACACGGTTACCCCTCTGATACTTGGGTCTCAGCACGTCTTCAAAATCACCTACTAGTTTACATGCCTAAATATGAATTTGACAGCCTAACGTCTGGTACTCACTTTGGAAAATCTTGCTGAATCTTGAAAATATTTTCTCAGACAATCCTATGTACAGCTGACTCGATTTAATTCCACACTTTCCAAGTCAGGTCTACACTTGTGTGATCTGATGAGCACCAAAACAACAATAGATATGCCACTTCTCACAGGTAACAGAAGAGAATGCCAAAACTGAATGACTATAACATTGTGATCAGAAGACCAAACCCAAGTTTAGGCTTGGGGATTTTAAGTCAAATATTAATACTTGATCTAAAATGGGTAATAATTCTACATAGAAATATTGCAGCAAAAGTTATTTACCATTTAACTTTCAGCTTTCCTTCATATACACTTAGATTTTCTCTTGCAAAATCTATCTGAATGGCAAAAAATTAGGGATGTTTTGAATTTTCACCCCACACTCAAAGAATCTCTTTTTAACCGTGAAAGGTTTGGTTCACTGTTTTTTGTTTTCACTTAATTTTAAGCACCTCAGAAATCCTGGGCTATGGCCGGGACAACGTGGTATAATGAAATATCATTGCTAGAGAGGCTGTGTTTGCAATGCCCAGTGCAGCCTAGAAAGAGGAAACACAAGTAATCAAGACACCCTCTTCTCATTAGATTTTCAGCTCAGTTTTGCAAACCTAAGAGTATGCGGTACCTTACTTAGGTTCTAGTTCTGCAAATGGATCTGCAAAAGAAGAATCTTGTGTGACTTTTGCCATTGACTATAAAGGTGGGTTGGATTCAATTCCAGTCATGGGTCAATATTCAAAATTTGCGTGTGTGCTTAATCTGAACTGAAACCAAACTCCAAACTGATTGCAGTTCGCCCATGACTGCAAAGCAATATGATATTGTGGTGCGCTAGCCAAAATTTATTTCTCCATCCATCTTTCTCTCCCTAGCACATTCTTTGTGAAACTGATGAAAAGTCAAAGTTTGATGGGCTATGCATGAGACTTCTCAAACTGCTCAAGTGGAGAGGCTTATTTAAAGTAGTCTGCATCCCTCAAATGGCTTTTTGCCAAACACTGTAGTTTCACAGCCCAGCTGAGCTTCGTCCTGAGTTGCTCAGCTAGTGGCATTTGCACTGTCACACGTGTCATAGCTGTTAACTAGAGCACTAAACCATTAACAGTATGTGTTTAAAATCTTACTTTTGAAAACCTTTGTTAAGAAGCAATGTGTATCCAGTCTATGATTTTAATTGTAGACTGTGCCCTCAAAACTCTTCAGTAAATATTTACTTAGTAAAATACTTTGGGGAGCAGATAAACAACACTTACAGCATCAGAACAGTATTTGCATTTAATTAGCAAAATATGAGATAAAAGGATGGAAGATTTCTTGTTAAATTTGTGTTGTTGCTTTCAAACTCTCTGGTGTACTGAGGAAATGTTGTTCAATGTAATCTCCATTGTTATCCTATAAAATACTATGGACCTTATCATAATTAATATGTATCCAGAGATTTGGTATATGAATTTAACATGCTTTGAATATGCAATAACCTAAATAAACAACAATATTGTGGTAGTTGTTAAAATGGCTTGAATGTGAAGTAGCCATAGACAGAAAAAGGGCAGTGTTTGTAAAAAAGTTTTGAGTATCCTGTTAATATTATTCACAATAATAATTCACAAATAAAAAAGGTCATTTTTTTAAAAAATGGTAAGTGGCGAAAAAAGGCACAGTTGTGTTTGCACTACATGATTAAAGGTAATAAATAGTCTGAACATAGCTTACCGAGAAAAAAGTAGTGTTTGTGTCAATTGGCTTTTGCTTTAATAAATAATGATCTATAAACAATGAACACGTTCATATTTACATAAAGCTTCCACTCCAATTTTTCCATCTGGGGCTCCAAATTAAATCTGGAAGCCATTCTGAACTGTTAAATTGAATTGGTGGTAGACATCTTCTTCCAGATTAACCTGAGCTCCTCATACCTGGGTCATGTATGAGAGAACATGAAAACATTATTATTATTATTATTGGCTTGATAGAGAGCCTGTTTGACTATTAAGCAAAGATAGTTCAATGTGCATGTGTGAAGGATGTTTTCGGGGCCAGGAAAATATAAGCAAATTACTATAGCCTGGAAGCAGCACAATTTTTCTATAAAAGGACTCTAATAAATATATTCTGGAGGATTTGTGTAATCAGGATCCTGATTACAAATGGATACAAGTGCACAAAGTCTTCCAATTCTAAGACATGTTGAAGGAGAACAGAGCTTAATAGCACATGAGGCAGGCCACATCAGCATTATAACCACATCACACACCCAGAGGCATTGGCAACCTTGGAGCTGCAGCTGACTGAGGAGCCTGCCAAGTAGCTAGCAGCTGCTGCTACTGCTGGAGAAAATGTTTTTTTTACAGCTGAGCAGCTGGGGCCTGTGACTGCTGTGCAAAGGGAAGAAATAACAGTTTGAGATGGTGATGGAAATGATATTGCATCCTGAGCATTAAAAACAGTTAAATTTCCATCAAAATTCCTAAAATCCATCTTTTAGAAAAGGACTTAAGAACATAAGAATAGCCATACTGGGTCAGACCAAGGGTCCATCTAGCCCAGTATCCTATCTTCTGACAATGGCCAGTGCCAGATGCTTCAGAGGGAGTGAACAGAACGGGGAAGCTCTTGAGTCATCCATCTCCTGTCATCCTGTCCCAGCTTCTGGCAGTCGGAGATTTAGGGACACCCAGAACAGGGAGTTGAATCCATGACCATCTTGACTAATAGCCATTCATGCATATGTTTATGGAAGATAGACCGAATTCTTTTTTGATCCCAGTTATTATTTTGTCCATCACAACTTCCCCTGGCAACTAGTTCCACAGATTGATTGAGCATTGTGTGAAGAAGTGCTTACTGATGTTTCTTTTAAACCTGATGCCTACTGATTTCATTGGGTGACCCCTGGTTCTTGTGTGATGTGAAGGGGTAAATAACACTTCCTTATTCACTTTCTCCATGCCATTTATGACTGGATAGATAGCCATCATATTCACCCTTAGTTATTTCTTTTATAAACTGATCAGTCTCGAGTCTTTCTAATCTCTCCTCAGATAGAAGAAGCTGTTCCATACCCCTAATAATTTTTGTTGCCCTTCTCTGTATTTTCCCAATTCTAATGTATCTAATGTATCAAATCAAGATCTGGGCATACCATGGATTTATATAGTGACATCCTTTTCCTAATGATTCCTAACATTTTCTTAGCTTTTTTGACTGCCACTGAACACTGAGAGTATTTTTAAGAGAACTATCCACAATGACGCCAAGATCTTTCTTGAGTGGCGACAGCTAAATTAGACCCCATCATTGTGTACGTATAGTTGGGATTATGTTTTCCAGAATGCATTACTTTGCATTTATCAGTATTGATAGGGTGCAGACTGATATAGGCTACAAGAGAAATAGAATGTTTTTCATAATAAAAATGTGAAAGATATTCTGAAAATGTTTGAGCTCTTTCTTTCTTATTCTTATTGCTAGAGACCGTCAGGAAGTTCATTCATATTGTCCATCCGGCTGTTTGATTATGATGTGTTTGTAGAAACTGAGGGAGCTAAAACATTGTTAAACCTCTGTGAAGGGGTGTACAAACCCCACACTTGAGAGAAGTGGGTTAAGGAACAGCTGTGGGCCCTGGCGGCCCTGCCCAGCCACACCTGCAGAGCCTGCACAAGCTAGAGGCAGGGCTATAAAAAGGGGAGCAGAGCAGCTCAGAGGCAGGTAGTGGAAGGTAGCAGGTGGTTGCTTTGAGGAGAAAGGACTGCCCAGGAGTGTTGCCTGGGACTTGACAAAAGACTTATGCAAACCCACAAAGGAAAAGCAGGGGACTGAGTATGCAGGTCAGAGATTTGATTGAAGTGATTTACTCTGGGAAGCTGAAGGGGACTAGGGTAGGAAATGGTCTGGGGGCCAGTGGCTTAGCACCCCAAAGTGTTGGGTGTAGCTGTCCACCAGTGGGCCCTGGAGCAGAGCCCAGATAAGGTGGGCCTGGGATCCCCTACCCATCCTAGGATGACAATTCAATAACAAGAGTCTTCATCTTCACTGAGAGTACAGATGCAAGAGACTGACTATTTAAGGGTCCATCCCTCAAAGACCCTGTCCTAAAGAGGAGGACAGGAAGCCATCAAGGTGAAGCTCTAAAGGACAGGACTGTGCTTCAATAGGTAGACATCCTGCCAACCACCCCCTGACCACTAGGCAGCACAGCTGGTAGCTATGTATCTTCTACAACCTCATTATTTTAACAGCAAATCAAAGATGCGTCCAGGATCTGTGTTAAGGCTATAAAACCAAACAAAATCTTTCTTGGAGCAATAATTTTTTTAAAAAGTCTAAAATTAGGCCTCTAAATCCATATTTACTTGGCTACATAAGTGATCTGAGTTTCAAAATTGCTGTGCTCTGAGCAGCTCCCACTGAACTCAAAAATAGCTGAGCACTTCAGAAGATGAGACAACTTATTTAGACTCCTAAATGTAGTCGTAAGAACCTACCTGTAGGCTCTTGTTTTTATAGGCTTTCTACTCTTGGCTGAAGGTGCTGCTGTAGTCAGGAAATGGCTGTGTCAAAATGCTATCTTCTTACCCGAAAGATCTGGCTTGTTTAAGTACCCATCTCCCTCCAGCTCAAATCTGCATATTTTGTTGCCACTTCATATTCTGTTAGCGCTTAAAGCTCCATCATTGCTATGAGGAAAGGTACTGGATTCTATTCTGCCCTAATACATGTTAACTACGGGTATGTCTATGCTGCAAGCACTGCAGGCACGTTCTTAAATATCTTTCTAAAATGTATGCTATAGCGCAAACAGAAGTTATAGGCTTGAGGCAGAAGTTATCTGGTGATAATTGGTCTGTGCCATATAAAAGGCCAAACTAGAAGATCACAATGATCTCTTTTGGTCTTAAAATCTTCAAATCTCTGAGATACCTTCTTTAACTGGGGTCCAGTTCAAGAGTACATCATCCTACATATCTAGGTTCTTTTTACTGCTCATTATCAAGGGATCTGAGCAATTCCCAGCAGAACTTTACCAAAAAACCACAATAGGCTAATGGTTTAACTATCTCGTCTTTCTCCCTATTTTTCCCCAAGTCAGTAGGGGCAGTTTTAAAAAATATTTAAAGCACTAAAGAGCTGTAGCATTGTAATGTAAACACTTGATACAGTGACAAAAGGTTTTTCTTCCCCCATTGCTATAGTAAATCTACCTCCTCAGTAGCGAGGTTATCCTAAGTTTTAGGTGTACACCAGGCCCAAGTTCTGATCTAGAGGTATACACACAGCACCCTCCAAGGAGTTAGCTTGATATTGACTGGAGAATTACTTTTTGTAATAATAATGTACCCTGACAGCTCCCCCTAGGAACAAAGAAGCTATCCATCTACAGACTGAAGCCCATAAGAGCGGGAGATGGCCCTGTACGTGAACAGGCCCTAGGCTTTGGAACTCATTACCAGAGGAGATTGGAATGACCAGTAATCTCACTCCCTTCAGAACAAAGTGTAAAAATCGGTTCTTCAATTTAGCTCTCCCACAGACATCAGAAAACACACAGAGGTAAAGGAAGAAAGAGGCAAAGGCAAAGAGAGAGAGAGAGAGAGAGAGGAGAGTATGAGGGGAGGAAAGAGAAAAGAATGAAGAATTTTTTTAAAAAAAATTGCCCCTACTGACTTGGGGAAGATAGGGAGAAAGATGAGATAGTTAAACCATTAGCCTATTGTGATTTTTTCTAAAGTTCTGTTGGGAAGTGCTCAGATCCCATGATAATAAGCAGTAAAAAGAACCTACATATATGGGATGTACTCTTGAATTGGACCCCAACTAAAGAAGGCATTTCAGAGATTTGGAGATTTTAAGTCCAAAAGAGAGGATTGTAATCTTCTAGTTTGGTCTTCTATAAGGCACAGACCAATTATCACCAGATAACTTCTGCCTCAAGCCCATAAACTTCTGTTTGCGCTATAGCATACTTAAAAAAAATATATGTAAGAATGTGCCTCATTTCAATCAGTCTCATCTTACTTCAATGGGACCTATATGTTCAAAATTAAGCATGTGTTCAAGCACTTTGGCTGAACCGAGACCCTAAACCTTAAAAACACCTTCCCAATACCTCTTCTGGTTTGGGGTGATGATGCACAACTAGAACAAAAGTAGCTTGACTTTCAGATTCTCAATTGTGTCAGTAAGTCAATTTCAATAAACACACCCAAAACAATGAAATGTACAGATAAGGCAAAGTAAGCAAAACAATAACATTTAAACATTTACCACACATACCAGTAGTCACCCATCTGTCTCATGAGGCCCTAGTAAGGCTAAGGTCTTTCCAACCATTCCCCAAGACAACCCTCCTTTGGAGAGAAGGTGTCATGACCAGGATGATGGTAGTCAGAGCAGGAGTTGGGAGTCAGGTACCAGCAGGTCAAAGTCCACAACAGGCCAGAGAGCAAACTGAGGTTCATGCATCAGTAGGCAGTCAGGGTCAAGTTACCAGGAGACTGGGGTCAGGTACCAGGTTATAGACAGCAATCAAAGAGCACAGTCAAGGACAAATCAGGGTCAGAAGCTGGAGTCTAAGATTTACTATAAGCATGGTCTGGAGCAGAAGCAGGAAGACAGTCTGTGTTGTTGTACAAACAGCTTCCCTTTATGGCTTCCTGGTTTAAATACTGGTACTGGCCAATCAATGGGCTTCAAGGGGCCACCGCTCAGGTCCTTCTGGGTGGTACTTCTTGCCAAGCCCAGCCTCACAGGGTCCTCCAGTGGCAATGTGAAGATAGCAGTAGCCCAGCAGCCCAAGTTCCAGCCCTGCAGGGTTTTACAGAAGATCCTATCCATTTGCTGGATCAGAAAGAAGACCCTGAGTCAACTCAAGCTCATCCTTTTATACCAAAAGCCCTGCCTTTGTCTCCTAGTCTTTGGAAAACCAATCTTGGACCTATGTGCAAACCGCTCCAGGGGGGCAATACCTCTCCAGAATTGTTTAGTCTCAGTGACTCATCTTAATCATCCCTCTCCCCATTCTTAGTTCCTGTAACAGTTGTGATAACCCTCCCCTTTGGAGAAGAACACAATCATATATGAACCATTCATAAATATAGTACAATGGCCCCCTAAGATAGTGCACAGGATTGCAATATCTGCCTTCACTAATTTATGGCAACAAAATATCCACCACATAGTGCCCCCCAATAAAGTAAATGGCAAAAGTCCATTGTTTTCAATGGGACCAAATTTCATCCGGTGTGTTAAGCAGAGCCTCCCTTACCTTCCATTTCGTTTATACAGAACTTATCTGACAGAATGTCATGAGTTGGAATCTCATTTGGGGAGAATTGTTTGTATGTTCAAACCATCCGGACTATCAGAATTCCCTGAAAATGGCATGTGGTAATGTAATTATTTATGGACCATATATCAATGTGCACTGCGGAGAACAATTAAGATTTGCACAAATAACCTACATTTTGCCATTTCCTAACTTCTGAGTGCTAGATTTTGAAACCTTAATGTTCTTTTAATGTAGATTTTTGGATGAAATACTATATACGAATTAATGGGGTCTCCCCCTTCATTTGAAGTCCCCTAGTACTCTCTAGCTAGAATGATACCAGTTCCACACACCCTTATGATTTCAAATTAAAATAGTAATAGAACTACCAGGGAAAATGTTACTATGTTGTTATTCAATTTTTGAAACTGGCACTTGGCAATTTTTTTTTGCAGCTGCAATAAAAATTATCACTAACAAATTAGAGTATATTTGCATCTTTCTTGAGATTTGCGACTTGAAGTGGAATGAATTGATCAATCATTGCCTTTTTCCATGGATCTAAAAGCTGGCTGTCTTTTGAAAATCTTAAATTTAATTGAAAGTCCTATATTTTGCAATTGTTTACTCCATAAAACAAAGTCTTTTATGCCTCTATCGTTTAGGAAACAGATAACACATACAGGGTATATTGAATAATGTAATATATGTAACACTATAATTAAACTTAGGTAATTTATTATTTTATTTTAATAATACACTTCCTTTCAAATGTTTGACCACACTGGAGATAAGATCTCCTACTATACTGATAGGCAGATGTAGATACATATGTATAGATATCTATTTTTAAGTCTGCGATTGAAGTCTCTGACAAGATAAAAGCTTTTTCCTTAGGGATTGCAGTGTAGAGAATGATTCTGCACATGTCAGACTGCAATCCCAGAAGTGAGTCTTTTATCCTGTCAAGTAGACTGTAGCATGGAAGTTTACAGTATGCTGGACTGGTCAGCCCTAAACACTGTATACAAGTTGGATTTAGATCACATCAGTTGATATCAATTTACTTACAGAAAACAAGACATCAAGAAGAAAGCAAAGACACAGAGATGGTCTTTTGAACAATTTGAAATAGTCAGTATAGGATGGAATAGGATTGTAAATGTATTTGCATGCACATGTAATGAAGGGGTTTATTCAGGAGGAATACTCGGCATCTTTCTTTGCTACAGAAGCCACAACTATTTACGGAAAAGATTTTGGCACTGAGATTTGCAAAAGAAACCGGATAGGGTCAACTCATTTTAGGGTATTTCTTGTGGCATGCTTGTCAGCCACATAAATAATGCTCCTTGTTACTGTCTCATTCTCTCTTCAAGTCAAAATGATCAAGCCAAGCCTTGGGGGGTTAAAGAAAATATCTTTAAATTATTAACATTAGCCCTGCTCTAGAACCAATTAACTGAATAACTGGTGTGAAGCTTCCCAATCACTAACTCACTGGAAGCTTTGAACCCAGGTCAAATTCCAGAGATCTTTTACATCGTTTCTAGTCTTTTCCATGCCATGGTGAGAAGGGAATTATTTTATTTGAGTTTTTTAAATAACTTTTTCCTGCTTTATTCTGTTTTTTGTTGTTGCAATTATGGAGTAGATTTGAGTCTCAATACCGCATAATAAAATCAGTAGAACAACTTAGCATAATACCTTACATATTAATGATCTCATTAATCCCTCCCATCTTGTTTGTATGATCATGAAGTGAGGTTTGCCCCACAGCTCTGGAATAGGCAGGAGTGAAAATTAAAGCTACGAGTCTGACCTGACATTTCCACTGCTGCTTCCAGAACTCTAGTATTTCAGTTCTAAGGTAGACATCCTATCACTGGAAACACACAGAAAGAGGCTGCATAAAGCACTCATTAATATTAGGCAATGACATTCCTGCATACCACAGAGAATATATTTGATAAAAAGACTTTTCCACCTGTCACTATGACTCTATTTTTTTAACTTATGAAGAACAAATTAAATCAACAACAGCTAGATTTATTATTCTTATTATTTTTTATTATAGTAATACACTTACGATCAAGGCCTTATTTTCCTTGACATTACACAAACACAATCTTTGGAGCCTAGGAAGAATCTGCAACACAAAGTAGACTAGTGGACTGGAGAATTGCCCCTTTTTTGAATAAGATTTTTTTTTTTTGCTTTGTCTGGATATTTGTTAGCTTTATTCTGCTAATTTTCATTATATATTTAGTCTGAGTGTAATCCATTGGAATAGGTCCTATGGGATAAATCCCATGATGGAATGCAATCAGGAGTGTCAGATAGCTCATCAAAAGCTATTGATACTTGGTTTCTCAAAGAGCATGGTAGCATCTTAGTTGACCTCTCTGTTCCTACTGAAAAAATATGGGGGATGAGGAGGAATTTTTTTACCCCACGGCTGTTTGACTGTGGTAAGTAATGATCCGGTACATTATTACCTTCTTAAAAGCCCAGTATAACAAATAGTCTCATTCATATTTTATATTTTGGCTCTCATAATTATTTTTGAGGTTTAGAAGGAAAAAATTCCCTGAGATTAGAGTTATCGTGTTCCATCAGAAATGAAACCTTAGTTTCCATTTATTCCTAGAAGAAGCCTATTCCATCCTACAATGATCTTCTCCACATAGTTCAAATGGTCTTCTATTATTTGGTGTTTTATCTTGTATAATAATTATATCAGGGAAAAAATATGAGATCAGGATTCTGTTGTAGTTCATCAAATATCAAGTTGGTCAGAGTGGTCTGATGGGACAATCTAAAGGAAAATGTATGGGCCTGATTCTCAGTTATACCATTCTGCATTTGGGACAGAGACACTCTTTGTACTCCGTGCAGGGACCTACCTGGTCTCGAGTGTAAATTAGTATAGCTGCTCCATCTTATGCTCTTCTTCCCATAGCCCCTTATGAATCCTAGAACACAGAGAGTAACCATAATGTGGTGAACTCCAAACACATCCCCAACATGTCCTCTTCCCTAAACCTCTCCCTAAACCAGGGCTGGGAGTAATGCCTGTCTGTGTGTGTATATATGTGTGTATATATGTGTATGTGTATATATATATATATATATATATATATATATATATATATATATATATATATATATATGCGGCCATACGGGGTCAGACCAAAAGTCCATCTAGCCCAGTATCCTGTCTTCTGACAGTGGCCAATGCCGGGTGCTCCAGAGGGAATGAACAGAACAGGTAATCATCAAGTGATCCATCCCCTGTTGCCCATTCCCAGCTTCTGGCAAACAGAGGCTAGGGACACCATCCCTGTCTATCCTGGCCATTGATCGACCTATCTTCCATTAACTTATCTAGTTATTTTTTGAACCCTGTTATAGTCTTGGCCTTCTCAACATCCTCTGGCAAGGAGTTTCACGGGTTGACTGTGCATTGTGTGAAAAAATACTTCCTTTTGTTTTAAACCTGCTGCCTTTTAATTTCATTTGGTGACCCCTAGTTTTTGTGTTATGAGAAGGAGTACATAACACTTCCTTATTTACTTTCTCCACACCAGTCATGATTTTATATATCTCAATCATATCCCGCCTCCCCCCTTAGTCATCTATTTTCTATGCCGAAAAGTCCCAGTCTTATTAATCTCTCCTCATACGGAAGCGGTTCCATACCCCTAATCATTTTTGTTGCCCTTTCCTGAACCTTTTCCAATTCCAACATATCTTTTTTGAGATGGATTGACCAGAACTGCCCGCGGTATTGAAGATACGGGCGTAACATGGATTTACATAGTGGCATTATGATGTTTTCTGTCTTATTAGCTATCCCCTTCTTAATGATTCCCAACATTCTGTTTGCTTTTTTGACTGCCACTGCACATCAAGTGGATATTTTCAGAGAATTATCCACAATGATTCCAAGATCTCTTTCTTGAGTTGTAACAGCTAATTTAGACCCCATCATTTTTTATATATAGTTAGGATTATGTTTTCCAGTGTGCATTACTTTGCATTTATCAACATTGAATTTCATCTGCCATTTTGTTGCCCAGGCACCCAGTTTTGAGAGATGCCTTTGTAGCTCTTTGCAGTCTGCCTGGTACTTAACTATCTTGAGAAGTTTTGTATTATCTGCAAATTTTGCCACCTCACTGTTTACCCCTTTTTCAAGATCATTTATAAATATGTTGAATAGGACTGGCCCAATACAAACCCCTGGGGGACACCACTATTTACCTCTCTCCATTCTGAAAACTGACCATTTATCGCTACCCTTTGTTTCCTATCTTTTAACTAGTCCTCAGTCCATGAGAGGACCTTCCCTCTTATCCCATGACAGCTTACTTTGCTTAAGAGCCTTTGGTGAGGGACCTTGTCAAAGGCTTTCTGAAAATCTAAGTACACTATATCCACTGGATCCCCCTTTCTACATGCTTGTTGACCCTCTCAAAGAACTCTAGTAGATTGGTGAGGCATGATTTCCCTTTACAAAAATCATGTTGACTCTTCCAAACAAATTATGTTCATCTATATGTCTGACATCTTTGTTCTTTACTATAGTTTCAACCAGTTTGTCTGGTACTGAAGTTAGGCTTACTGGCCTCTAATTGCTGGGATCACCTCTGGGGCCCTTTTTAAAAATTGGCATCACATTAGCTATCCTCCAGTCATTTGGTACAGAAGCTGATTTAAATGATAGGTTACAGACTACAGTTAGTAGTTCTGCAATTTCACATTTGAGTTCCTTAAGAACTCTTGGGTGAATACCATCAGGTCCTGGTGACTTATTACTGTTTAGTCTATCAATTTGTTCCAAACCTCTTCTAATGGCACCTCAATGTGGGACATTTCCTCAGATTTGTCACCTAAAAACAATGGCTCAGGTTTGGGAATCTCCCTCACATCCTCAGCCGTGAAGACCGATGCAAAGAAATCATTTAGTTTCTCTGCAATGGCCTTATCGTTCTTGAGTGCCCCTTTAGCATCTCGATCATCCAGTGGCCCCACTGGTTGTTCAGCAGGCTTCCTGCTTCTGATGTATTTAAATAATTTTTTTTTGCTGTTACTTTTGGAATCTTTGGCTAGCTGTTCTTCAAATTCTTTTTTGGCCTTCCTAATTATATTTTTATACTTACTTCAGAACCATTATGTCCATTCTACACTGGCTGGTGAGACACAATAGGTGTCTTTATGGACCTCTTATCTTGCCAGAATGGTGTCAATGGGCCATGGTATAACTGAGTATCGGATGCCGTGAGTTGAAACTTGCTTTGGGACTTTTCCAGCTGGTATGCAGGTTTTTCCTGAAACAGAGGAGGGTGGCCTTTAGTGATTTACAACTCTCTGTGAGTAGACGCAGGCAGCAGGTGTCATGTCATCTCATAATCTGTAGGTTTGCAGTCACTTGTATGGGGCCACCTATGCCTAAAATAGTGAACTTGTTTCTATCAAAAGTGCTATTTTCTTGAACTATTGCAATACAGATTAGAATTAGATCAGTTAAACTGCACTAGGAATGTGCGTTGAATCTGTCACATAGTTTCATCAAAAACTACAGTAGCTAGGTAAGTGTGTAAGTGAAACTTTTGGAATGCTTGAGGCTAAGCTATATTTGGTGACTATAAATAAAAGAGAGAGAACCTGAGAAAAAGAAACCTGAATGAGAAGTACATCTCATGCTGGCTTTAAGCCTAACACTAATGAAGGGAAAGAGGAATGTGCCTGTGTGACCAATAATTCAAAAGGGGCAACCCTAATTTAGGCCAAAGCAGTGGAATATGAACAGCAGATTATGTTTACAGCCAAAGAACATGTGATAGCCCCGTGATGTGTTATGTTGTCTTCATTATTCAGAAAGATCATTTTAATAAAAGCCATATAATCAACGTGTCGGACTGTGGAGTGAAGAAACAAAACAGAAGGGCACAGAAGAGGAGGACAGAATGAGTGCAGGGTTAATGGCAGAGACAGATCAGAATATAGGATTCAACTCCTGCCAGGTATTCTGCTTCAAAGAATTATAGGTGGATAACATGAGCACGGCTCTGGTTCTTGACAGGCTGAAGAAAAATATCTAGTTACAATCCATTACAAAAGAAAAGTTGACTAATGCTGAGTCAGCAGTGCTGTTTTAGTGGGATAAGTAAAGAAGTTAATTGTTTATATGAATAGCACATAAGTGAAAAAAATGGAGCTAAAGCGCACTTAACTTATTCTCGTTCCTTCATTCTGAGCAAACCAAAAAATCATTTGATACAGTAGCAGCTGGACTTGTGGCTATGAGCATTTAACCAGAGATAGAAACTCACAGCTATTTTTCCCCTCCAGGGACTCTTTCAATAATGCTGTGAGCTGAAAGGATGTCTTCCTACTGTGCACATTCTAGAGCCACACTTTGGACAATCAGCTGTCATCAGATGCTTTAGTCAGTGAATATCAAACACATTGATGGGGGTTATTTAAGCAGCAATTTTTTATGATATTCAATTGCTAAATTCACATATAGTACAGTATACTGTCAATATGTAGGATCATATATGCCAATAATTCAGCTTTCTTCTGTAACAAATTACCATAATAGGAGAATTTACATATCGCAAAGGTTTCATAGTCAGTCAGTACATGCTGTTGCTTTTTAAGACTGAAGTTCAATTCCTACAATAGCTAGTTGGTTCCAGTTTGAATTAAAACAATTTTAGTTGGCAATGGATGCACAGTGGAACTAGATTGCAGAGCAGTTGATGCCAAGTGTAGGTGGAAAAAAAGAAGTAAGAAACAGAGCTATCTAATACTGCTGGGTTAGTCACAACACGCACTTCTGAATCAATCAATAGCTGCCATTGATGGGGCTCTGCTGGAGAGAAGTTTGCCGCAGTGTTTTAGCATACCAGTACAAATTGGTTTTAGTGATGACACTGGTGACGAGAAGATAAAATATAGAGTGAAACTAGGATAGTGTGAGAGAGGTAACCAAATAATGCAAAGGGATTTGAAAACTGTCTTCATATACAGTTCATTGCATCCACAATATGAAATCCTTTGCAGCCTAAACACCAATTTCAACACCACAGATTTGCTTCTTAACCGACTACATTTCCACAGAGATATATCCATTTTTTAAAGTTCAGTAATATTTTCTGAGGGTGGGATACACAAAGGTATTTAGGCACTTAATTTCACTGAATGGAAGTAAGGCACCTAAATAACTTTGTGAATTCAACTCTGAGTGTTTAATAACATAATAGCAGCAAAACTTATACAGAACAATGACACACTATGAAAAAAAGTATATATTATATAAACCCTCATATTCATATGTCTGCCTCTCTAATCTATGTAGATTAGTTTAATCATATGCTCAGTTCTTTTCATTCACAAAAGACAGAGACAATTTTATAAACATATACAAACTCTGGGTTTATTCCTGCCTCTCCTTCCCCGAGCTATGCTTTCCACGTGTGGATAGGTGAGTGTGCGTGTGAAGTATTCCTAACTCTATTGAAAAGTAATGAGTCAGGCCTCCCAAAATCATACAATCTTAAAAATAATTGATTGCAGGATCTTTCATTTGCCCTATGATTTTTGAGCAAGTAGGCATCATAGTTTCAAGCTTTACTTTGCAACTATAAGGGCGAGAAACATACTTTATTTTTTTAATGAATGGTGAAATTATCATGCAATTAGCTGACTCCAGCAGCTAGGGCTTTAATAAAAACATTAAATAAATATTAAATATTATGAGACTCATGACCAAACCACTGTAAACAGTGTGTGTGTGTGTGTGTGTGTGTGTGTGTGTGTGTGTGTAAGAGAGAGAGAGAGAGAGAGGAGTGAGTGAGTGAGTGAGGTCAAAATCACTACATAGTGAGCTTCACGTATCTTTTATGATACCCAGCAAGAGAATTACTGCTGCTCTGACAAATAATAGATAGCAACTATGGGGGTATGGGGCTTAACTTTGCACCCTACCCTGCACACCATACTGCCTGGATTTTAGGGAGTGCTTTCTACAACAGAGACAGAATCTCTTTCCTAGTGTTCTCAAATACTACATTAAAATCCTGGTTTGCCACTGTTTGGATATGCTGGGTTAATGGATTCACAGATTTTTAAGACCAGAAGGAACCATTAGATCATCGCATCTGACCTCTTGTATAACACAGACCTCAGAACTTCATGGAATTAATTTATGTTTAAACTAGAACATATCTTTTAGAAAAACATCTAATATTGATTTAAAAAACCCCAGTGATGGAGAATCCACCATAACCCTGGGCAAGTTGTTCCAGTGGTAATTGCCCTCACTGTTAAAAATTTAAACCTTATTTCCAGTCTAAATTTGTCTTGCTTAGTTTTCCAACCAGTGGATCATGTTACACCTTTGTCTGCTAATTTGAAGAACCCTCTGTTATTAAATTTCTGTAGATACTTATAGATTGTGATCTGCCCCCAAAGATATTTATAAGTGACCCCTTTAACCTGGTCTTTGATAAGCTAAATGATTAAGCTCCTTGAGTCTCTCATTATAAGGCATGCTTTCCAGTCTTTTAATCATTCTCATGGCTCTTCTCTGAATCCTCTCCAATTTATCAACATCCCTCTTGAATTGTTGACACCAGAATTGGACACAGTATTCCAGGATTGTGATCACATCACTACAAAACACAGAGGTAATATAACCTCTCTACTGCACTCAATATACCCTGTTTATTGTGGAAGTCGGTAGAGGGAATTTGGATGCAGGCCTCTATGTGAGCAGGAGTCAGGCTAACTCTAGTTGTAATAATGCAAGATTTGTAGAAGCAGGGCTCACGTCAGAAGCGGGTGGAAAGATAGCAGAGTAGAGTCAGTGTGACCCAGACTTGAGATAGCTATGTTTTGAGAACAGAAGTGGGCAAGGAATGGGCAAGACATACTATAAACAAACTGTAGTTGTTGATCATTACTGTATGTAACAAAGGTATAAATGCTTGCCTGAATTGTTTATCTTTTGAGAGACCTGCCTAGGAGGGGGAAACCCTGTGTCCTAGTGCACTCTCTCCCTCATGTGCAATTGTTTGAGTAAATAAAATGTATCTGCCTTGCTGGACCCAAAGAAAGAGCGAGAACTCTGTTTTTCTCCAACATTATACAGCTGGTAAGTAAATTAGCCTTTTTGGCCACAGTATTGCACTGGGAGATCATGTTCAGCTGATTATTCACCATGACCCACATATTCTTCATAGTCACTGCTTCCCCCGGTACAGTCCCACAGCCAGTAAGTATGGCCTGATTTCTTTGTTCCTAAATGTATGACTTTACGTTTGGTCATATTGAAATATATATTGTTTGCTTGTACCCAGCTTACTAAGCCACCCCAGATCACCGTTATCAGTGACCTGTCTTCATCATTATTTACCCATTCTCTCAATCTTTGTGTAATCTGCAAACATTATCAGTAGTGATTTCATGTTTTCTTCCACATCTTTGATAAAAATGCTAAATAGGATAGGGTGCAAAACTGATGGGAATGGAGTGAAAAGCTCCCTTGCCCTTATCTCCCAAAATATATGCGTGTGACACAGGGCAGGCTCTGGCTCTATATTTTCAGGAACTGCCTACTCAGCCTCACCAGTTAAATGCAGCCATCTCTACGGCAGAATGTGATAGCTTTTTAGCAATGCACAGAAATACTACACAACCTTTCTGGAGAAAAAACATGTAGAAAAAATGCTTTCTCGTTTTAATATACAATGCCTCTTTTATAGGCACCAAAGAGATTTTCTTTGTTGGAGGGAATCATCCTAGATTAGTTAAATTCAAAATGTTTCTGCCAAAAAAAATTCTCCTTAATTTTTCAATAAATTAAACAGGACAAATTCACGGTGCATTTTTTCAGTGGCTTATTTCCCACAATTTCTGAAAGAAAACAGTGGGGAATGGAGTAGCCTTTGTACAATGTGATCAATAAATTAACTGTCAAAACAAATTATCTTTCAGATGTTTCACAAAAGCCCTATTTAAAAGAATTACAAAGCATTCTGGCTTCAATGTTTATTTTAAAAAAAAAACTTTGCAGAGCAAACTGAAGGCTTCAAACAATAGTAAAACTTATATCTCAGAGGGGACCTTGTGAGGGGGCCAAAGAAAAGACATTGACTGGTTTCAGACAGAGAATTTTCTCTCTTAATCATTATAATCTATCTCTTTAGAAGCCCTCGTCTCTACTAACCTCTCTTATTGTAAATCAGGATCTATAGAGTGGCTGCATACACAGGTGAGAAAGGAAAGAATATGAATGCCTCAAAATGCCACAGATATGCTAAGGGAAAAAGGCAATGGATGATTTAGAAATCAACTGAAGCCATCCTAGTCATGGACCAATACTAAATGCTGTACAAACACAGAACGAAAAGACAGTTCTTCCCCCAAAGAACTTACAAAGTATAAGAAACGAGGCAACAGATGGATACAGCTGACAAGACAAAACAAGACAGAGAGAGGTTGGGAGAAGGGATAGAACACACAAGGAGAGTGAACAATGTGATGGCAACAAAGGTCCATGTTAGTCCCATGATTGATTTATTTTGGGTGGGTACTTAGCAAGGGATCAGCTAAATGGAAAGAAAGGGGAAGAGAAAGGGAATGTGGGGGACAGGACAGGGGCGGAGAAATAGGTGTGGAGTGAAGCTAAGATGAAGTGACTGTCAAGGGAGAGAGAGGACTGGAACAAACAGCCAGTCCTCACAGGGCAGAGAAAGTCTGAGTACATTCAATTTTACTGGAATGTGCAGAGGTCCCTGCTTTGGCTACTCCTGTTCCTAGCTGCTGGAGTGGCAAGTAGGAGGGAAGGCACTGCCTGGGTCCTAGGGCCTCCAGAGTATATGCAGGGAACCGCCCATGCACAGTTCTGGATCCAGGAGAGAGGTGTGGGGAGAAGTGGCCAGAGCTGGGCTCCATTTTACCCTCTCCCTCCAGTGCATCAGTCCCTACTTTGGCTGTCTCTGATCCTACCCATTGGAGTCTCTGGCAGGCTGCTCTTCCCAGTATCATTCCTCTATAACAGGGAATTAGTGAGTAAGATAATGCTGCTAATGCTAATTCTTTCTGAAGCATACCAGAAGGTAGCATGAGCCCTCTCATGCAAGATTCCACCAGGTCTTCTTCAGTCACCTCTACTGTTCAAAATATATTTATGGCTATCAAGGGAGTTGCTGAGGTGATGAGAGCTATGGAACATCCAATGTCCAGCTGACACCCAGCTCTATGTATCATCATACCGATAGTTTGCCTCAAATAGTTTATTTTGCAATGGAAGATCCCAATTTTATCCAACAATGTTCAAATATGAAATGGGCTATTTAGATCTTTTATCAGGGGACCTCACAGGACAAGAATGACCCAAACTGGTCCAAAGCATTTTCTTCTTACATCTGACCCACGTCTCATGGAATTTTTTCCTGCCATTTGAAAGAAAATCAGATCAATTTATTCACTATTTTAAAATCAGAAAATAATATGTGCCCAATTTTAGGGAATCTGGGCAACAGGGAGGTTCAAGTTTAATATTCTTTGCAGCCTATTGGACTCATTTCTCTATTCCTATTGCATTCTAATCAGTGTAACTTTCATAGCTGCATTACTTGCAACTGTGCCATCAGCAGCATTCACAGCCATGGTGCAGCTGAAAATCCTGAGATTTTGTAGGCAGCCGTGAGAACTTGAGAAATTTCACAAAATCAGTCTTGGGCCAAAAGCCTGAGGTAAGGTAGAGATGTTTGGAACAGGTGTAACAATGATAAAATAGAAAAATCATGATGATTTAGATTTTGTTTTACAGTTTATCAAAAGGTGTCTCTCTTCATTCCCAGCTTCAATTTCGTCACAATTTTCCACTGTCTATCTGACTGCTGATGTAACATTTCATTTGTGATGGTTGTATGAGGGCCACATCAATTTTGCTCTGTTAACTGCTGAACATAATTCTATGCATATAGATTCTATGCATATAGATTCTATGCATCTCTTTTTTATCTCCTACAGAAACTAATCACTTTATTGTGCCCAGTTGCCTGAAGACCTCTAATGAGAGTTTTGCCTGAGTAAGAACTGAGGAATCAAGTCCTGAGCAGAGCCTGCAAGAATTGGCCCAAGGCCTGCATAGATGATCTGTGGCTTTTGAATTTACAGTACATTTTCATCAGTCCAGTACAAAATGCTGGTGCCAGGCTGTCTGAGTTTTAAATAAATAAATAATACTTATTTTTATATTTGCCATATATCTACATTTTTAATTTTGTTCATGTGCATGCATAGACAACAGTAATATCTTTGGCCAGCTGCATAAACAGATATATAATTGTCAGTGCCACATGGCATTCTGTTCTTGTTCACATGATCCCTGCACAGTGTGCTAGAAATGCAGCCCTTAATATTTTGTAGCATCCATATTTTAATTTGGCTACCTTTGACTTCAGAATAGATGCAAACAATAATGGCACCAACTTTAGTGAAAAAAGAAAACCAGAAATTTATACAAGACTTTCTGAGTCTTTTTACTTACACCATTTAATTTACAAAGTAAAATTAAAAAATAACTTTAAAAATTCAGATAATTCTGTTTCTTTTTCTGGCATGAGGAGAAGTTTTCTTTTGTTAAATTATTTAGGTGGTACATATTATTAGTTTCAGAATCTTTCTTTTGGGACAGAGCCTCAGCTGTAAATTTCCATAGCTCTATTGATTTCAGCTGAGCTAAGTTAATTTATACCAGCTGAGGAACTGGCATATTATATATTTTTTAACAAATCAATCCTGGTGATTGGCTGAAAACAGCTTGTATGTCTATTGTTTTGAATATCTTTATCTTCATCTTAAAAGTAAATGAGGGCAAATTTGAATTATTTTCTTATTCAACATATGATATAAAACAATGTATTGAAAATTAAAGTGTTATGTAATTGCATACAAGAGATCATTTTAAAAATATTTTATATGATTAGAAAAGCTTATTATATTTGACAATGTTTTTGTAAAAGCTATGAAAAACTACAGATTACATCTAAAATTGTATTTCTACATTTGTATTTTTACAACTACACTAGTATTGTTTTACAGCTACAACTGTATCTGCTTTTTGTGAACAGACAGTTTTATGCATATAAATATTGTTATGATGGAGGTTGAGAAAAACCTCATAGAAGCTGGCAGGCATGGTAGATGCCCTTCGTTCAGGATAAATGTAAGCAGTTAAGCTCCTTTTTCAGTAGGATAGCTGAAACAACAGGAGCCACTACCCATAACACAGGCCAAATGCCAGATCATTGAATAACTGATCTTTGTGAGTGCAAGGGTTTGGCTAGGGGCTGAGTAGGTGGTGGGGATGGGGGTGGGGGCAGGGTCAGCAGCAGGCTGCATGGATGAGAAAAGTGAGAAGACAGCCAGAGAAGCTCTTGGAGCGTGGCCTGAGAAAAAAATAAGAGACACACCTTTTTGGACAGAGTGCTACCTGGAAAGGCAACCTTGGCACTATGATCAGGGCAACTGCTTCCAGTTTAACACCTCTGTGTTCAGGGAAACAGGACTTTCTGAACATTCTTTGTAAATAAACAGCACTACATCAAAGGAACACCTGACTCTATCATCAGTTTCTCCTCCTAATGGAAGCAACCCACAAGGCCCTGAATATTGTTTCAGGCTAGAAAGGGGTAAACAATACATAAAGAATAAAGAAGTGCAGTCATTTTTACATGAGAATCAATATTTTTGCATACAGTGGCCAAAGACCTCAAAAAGCGATTGTAAGATCACACCAGTAAAGAGGCTCTTACAGCCAGGGTTGGATAAAGTTATAAGCACTGTAGGCGCATGCCTAGGGCCTTAGCTCTTGGAGTCATGGGATGAGGTCATAAATGTGATAGCCTAGGTCAGTGATTCCCAAACTCGGTCCGTGGCTTGCTCAGGGTAAGCCCCTGGCGCGCCGAGCCGGTTTGTTTACCTGCCGTCTCTGGCAGGTACGGCTGCCACTGCTTCCCGCAGCTCCCATTGGCCGGGAACCCAGGCCTAGGCGTCCCCAGACAGCCACTCCATGCTGGCCCTCACCCAGTGTCTACTGAAGCCTGGTAGCCTGAGAAGCTAGTAGTAGAACTGTAGCCTCAACCAAGGCACCACCCATAGGACCCCTAATTGGAGGATTGCCAGGCTCCACCGAGTGCTCCAACCATGCTATTTAAGCAAGAAGGAGGCTCAGGAAGTTGGTCTGAGCAACAATGTGATTTATGTTGTGGCTACATTGGAGCCTGTTTCTTGCATCCAACCCTGTTCCTGATTCCTGCTCTGCTCCTGCCTTTTTTTCTGTTCCCACTCGCATCTCTCCTCTCCTCCAATACCTACCCTTACACCTTGACGCCAATCATCACTTATGAGTCCTGGCTCCGACCCCAGCCTGCAACAGCTGACCCTAGCTCAGGCTTGACCCTAGGCTCTGGCATTTGGCATCTGACCTTGGCTCTGATAGAATCATAGGACAGGAAGGGACCTCCAGAGGTCTTCTAGCCCAGTCCCCTGCACTCAAGGCAGGACTAATTATTATTAGCCTGCTCTTAAAGATCTCCCTTGATGGAGATTCCACAGCTTCAGTTCCGGGTTCTGGCTCTGGTAGCTAACTCTGGTAATGGCATTTGACTCTTGGACTGACCCTTGGCTTTGTTCCCCCCATCTTGATGCCTGTTCCACCCACTAGACCTGATTCCTGATTTCACCAATATTTTAAGACCCTGATTAGGATCCTGGGAATCTGGACCATTCAGGATATTCATAGGGTGATATTTTGATATTGTATTTTAAAGTTGGACTCTTAGCTGAGGGAGTCAGCTGAAAGGTTCTTAGCACATGGACAACTGAATCTTACTGAAAGATGAGAAGGTGCCAGTGCAAATGAAGGTGCTAGTGCCACAGTTTCTCTCAGTTCCTGAGGACTAAAAAACAACACTTTTTAATTGCAGAAAAGAATTGGGTGGCTTAAACTATTAACATTCTTCTACTCACCTTTCCTTAGGTATCAGAGTTAAAATCAGGTTTCAAAGTAGAAAAAATATAACAGGTTGGAAATAGCATATTCTGGCTTGCTATTAACTATACTGCTAAAAGTAAAGATGAAATCTATTAGCCCACTCACATAGTATATACAAGCGTTTTTTATAATATTAAAATATGGTGAAGAGAAATCAACTGTAAGAATATGCAGAGGAACATAACAAATGAACACTGTTTAATCTTGGGCACTCTCTTTTACCTGAGTTTGATGGTTTCTGATTTTAATTATCTTGCAAAGTATTACCTCTGGTGTTGATGATTTTGAAAAATATTATGGCTTTAGAATAGATTTAAAATCTCTTTAGATTATATTCCTTCCTGTGATAGGGAGAAACAGGAAGACAAAGAAATGGGAGGAAAGTAGCTTTTACTGTATCACATTATGATTGTTTCAAGTAACTTTAAAATTTTACTGTACACAACTCTAAAAATCCTGTTACAGTAAAATCACCAAGCACTCAAATGTTCAGTGCCCAATTTTAATTTTAAAAATTCAGTTTATACAGAACATAAAAATGTGAAATGAATTGCATTAATGCATCTACATATTCTTTGTACAAATCAGTATGCATTTTAGGATTCAGAGATTAAGGGAAACTCATTCTGATCCCTAGTGACATCTCTGCATTTCATACAGTCATCACCAATTGAAGCATAATTTGTTGTCATTGTTAGTCTCTACCTGAAAGAGGTGCCAGGATTAGGACCTCATCCTGCAAACCCTTACTCAGATGAGTATCACTCATTTGGAAAAGATATATATATTAGGGCTGTTGATTAATCACAGTTAATTCATGCGATTAACTCAAAAAAATTAGTCAAGATTAAAAAATTGTGATTAATCACAGTTTTAATTGCATTGTAAAACAATAGAATGCCAATTCAAATTCATTAAATATTTTTGGATTTTTTCTACCTTTTCAAATATATTGATATCAATTACAACACAGAATACAAAGTGCACGGTGCTTACTTTATATTT
This sequence comes from Macrochelys suwanniensis, assembly GCA_033296515.1. Classification (NCBI taxonomy): domain Eukaryota; kingdom Metazoa; phylum Chordata; order Testudines; family Chelydridae; genus Macrochelys; species Macrochelys suwanniensis. Next base: position 86,233,441 of record CM065779.1, read on the forward strand.
GTGATTACAAATACTTGCATTGTAAAAATGATAAACTAAAGAAACTGTATTTTTTAATTCACCTCATACAAGTATTATAGTGCAATTGTAATCCGCATACCTCCTGGGTGTGGTGTTCTGTCCCATCTAGTGGCACTGAGACCACTTAGAGAGCGAAATGACATGTCTGCTCTACAGCCATCTGGCTTTTAGCCCACAGGGTCTGCCCACAGGGTCTGACAGTGTTACACAATCTCTTTATTGTGGAAGTGCAACTTACAAATGTAGGTTGTTAGTTTTTTGTTTTGTTTTGTTACATAACTGCATTCAAAAACAAAACACTTATTTACCATGTCACCAGAAAGTGAGAACAGGTGTTTGCATGGACTTTTGTAGATGGCATTGCAAGGTATTTATGTGACAGATATGCTAAACATTCATATGCCCCTTCATGCTTTGGTCACCATTCCAGAGGACATGCTTCCAAGCTGATGACGCTCATTAAAAAAATAATGCGTTAATTAAATTTGTGACTGAACTCCTTGGGGGAGAATTTTATGCCTCTGGCTCTATTTCACCTGCATTCTGCCATATATTTCATGTTCTAGCAGTCTCAGATGATGACTCAGCACATATTGTTCATTTTAAGAACACTTTCTCTGCAGATTTGACAAAACACAAAAAAGGTACCAATGTGTGATTTCTAAAGATAGCTACAGCACTTGATCCAAGGTTTAAGAATCTGAAGTGCCTTCCAAAATCTGAGAGGGATGAGGTGTGGAGCATGCTTTCAGAAATCTTAAAAGAGCAACACTCCAATACAGAAACTACAGAATCAAACCACCAAAAAAGAGAATCAACCTTCTGCTGGTGGCATCTGACTCGGTCTGCACTGCTTTGGATTGTTATTGAACAGAACCTGTCATCATCATGGACTCATGTCTTCTGGAATGGTGGTTGAAGAATGAAGGGATTTATGAATCTTTAGCACATCTGGCATGTAAATATCGTGCAATGCCGGCTACAACAGTGCCATGTGAACACCTGTTCTCACTTTCAGGTGACATTGTGAACAAGAAGCGGGCAGCATTATCTCCTACAAATATAAACAAACTTGTTTGAGTGTCTGGCTGAACAAGAAATAGCACTGAGTGGACTTGTAGGCTCTAAAGTTTGACATTGTTTTATTTTTGAATGATTTTTTTTGTACATAATTCTACATTTGTAAGTTCAACTTTCATGATAAAAAGATTGAACTACAGCACTTGTATTAGGTGAATTAAAAAATACTATTTCTTTTGTTTTTTACAGTGCAAATATTTGTAACCAAAAATAAATATGAAGTGAGCACTGTACACTTTGTATTCTGTTATAATTGAAATCAATATATTTGAAAATGTAGAAAACATCAAAAATATTTAAATAAATGTTGTTCTATTGTTTAACAGCACAATTAATTTTTTAATTGCATGACGGCCCTAATATATATTTAATATATAATGTCTTTTATAACAATTATATTTTTGTGGTATTTGTATGTTCACAGTAAAGACTCATAGACTTTAAGGTCAGAAGGGACCGTTATGATCATCTAGTCTGACCTCCTGCACAATGCAGGCCACACAATCTCACCCACCTACTCCTGCAATAATCCTCTCATCTATGTCTCAGCTACTGAAGTCCTCAAATCATGGTTGAAAGACTTCAAGATGCAGCGAATCCTCCAGCAAGTGACCCATTTCCCATGCTGCAGAGGAAGGTGAAAAACCTCCAGGGCCTCTGCCAATCTACCCTGGAGGAAAATTCCTTCCCGACCCCAAATATGCGATCAGCTGAACCCTGAGCATGTGGACAAGACCCACCAGCCAGACACCCAGGAAAAAGTTCTCTGTAGTAACTTCTAACATCCCATCACTGGCCAAAGGTTAACAAAGCTTTAACTTTGAGTTGAATTTACTGGCCTGTATATTCCACAAATACACACAGTGAAAAGCCAGGAATCTGGAGTGATGTCATTCTCCATCCCATTAGCACTTCCCTCTTCAGTTATCGTTCATTCTACATGGGGGATAAAAGGCAGCAGTATTAAGGAAGCAGAGTGTCTGTGCAGCAAGGGACTGGCACTTGAAAGATGTGTCACACTATTGCTACCATATTTTGCCGAGAAGCTGGGGCTGCAGGGCCAGGAGGACCCTTCAAGCATCAATGCTAGGCACAAAGACACTGTCCATCCTCCTCAGCCATCTGTTCATCTGTAGACCTCCTGAACACAAGACACTCCCCCCGGCCCTGCTCAACAGCTCCTTGACTCATGCTGTCTCTGGGTGCCTCTCAACATGCCTGCAAGCCATTGTGCTCCCTGTAACCCAGCCTGCCTCCCTCCCTCCCCAAGGGTGTGCTCAGACCACAGCAGGCGAGTCAAGGATAAGGCCAACTGGAAAACTTTAATGGAAATGAAATTTTGTGTAAAAAAATAACAAACCTATCCAGACGTGTTTGTTCTTAGGAGCCTCAAAAAATCAAAACAAAAAACCCCATCCCCCATGGAGCTGAGCAGTTCCATTGGTTAATCTGATTTTCACCAATGTTTTGATGTATAAAGGGAAATAACATTTACTGTGCCTCATTGTAACAGATCAAAATGGCCTTAGGGATAGTGCAATAGATTGAAACTCTGGCTACTTAGGTTCTAGTCCTGATTCTGCTGCATGACCTTGGGCAAATCACGTCACATTCATGTGCCTCAGTTTCCCTGTGTGAAAGTATATTTTGAGAGGTCCAACATAAAGCTGTTTATTTTCATTATATACGGATATTCTCAAAACATGCTGCAAGTTCAGCACTTGCTTAAGTGCTTTGCTGAAAAGGGGCCTAAGGTCCTGATAGAAAACCTGTTAAAGTCAGTGAAAAGACTCCAATTAATTTCTGTGGACTGTGGATCAGGCCCCAAGTTTGCTCTTAACATCTCATTAACTCTGGAGTTCCTACTAAAGCCTCAATATTACATCTGTAGACTGTAATGTATGAAAGGGATTGGGAACAAATGTGAAACTGTGTGTGTCAATATATGAAGCTGCCTTTCTTCAGTATGGATTTATGTAGAGCTGATAAATTATTGTTCACCTACTTACAGTGCTTTAAGTGTTCTGGGCACTTTACAGAACAAATAGAAAGATGTGTTCTTGGCCCTTGAAGCACTTAGTCTAGTTTTAAACGTGACACAATGAGAAGGATAACAAACAGGGAGGAGTGGAGAGTAGGAAAAGAATTACTGCAATCAGATCATGTGATTGCTCGGTTTAGGCAAAAGGGCATCTCAGTATTTTAATTACAAGTTTTATTTTTTATGGCTTTTAAAATAGTTTTGTTCCAATGGGCAAAGAGATGGCTTGTGTGAGTAAGGAAAACTGGTGTGAGTAAGGCATGGCAGGCTTGTCCCCTTGGAAAAGAAGTGGTGCAGGTCAGGATTGCAGAGAAGTCAACTGCATGGTGCATGCCATTATTATTCCTGGATTTAGTGTCCATTATCAGGACTAGTGCTCTTTTTCTTAAAAATGAATGGCTACAAATATCAAACTTATCTGTCACAGATAACCTTATCCTAACACGCTTCATATTAAAAGCTGGGTGGATCACTCATAAAAGAGTAAATAAAGGACCAGGTGCTGTTAACTTTTTGAAGAAAACTGCATCTCAATAAATTAACTCCTCTCTTTTCTTTTTTGATCATAAAAACTCTACTTTCCTCATCAGTGCTCTTGATTATCTACTTTCCCTTACTTCTGAGGGACAAGCAAAAGCCTGTGAAAACCTATTACAATATAATAAAAATAATCCTTGTTGTGCTATTTTTACTGCTTGTGAAAGGCAACCCTGAAGAGTGAAGTCCTCTCTCTACTATTAATTGACATGTACAGTATTAGCTGTGACACTGCAGTTTTCCTCCTATTGCCACATCAAAGTATGGGAAAGCCTTACCTGTAGTTCAGCCCTCTGAAACCGGCATCTAGTTCCAGGTGAAGCAATGATGTGATTTAGGCACTTACCCTCTCAGAGTTGGATTGAAACTACTAGTGTATTTCAGTTACACCTCCAAACAGATCACAATTCTAGGTTAGAATTGAACTGATGACCTAACGATTCTATATCCTGTTAAAACCCTTTGAACAAGTGAATACCCCTATGCTATATGCTTAAATGATCATTAGCTAGAAGCTGAAAATAGTTTCTGCATGTGAACATTTGTCTGCCTTAAGGTGTTTAAGAAATTCTTAGAATGATTAAGAATCTGAGAGGAACAGAGAAACTGCATAGTGTTTCCTTTATGAATGTTACAGCAGAGTATCTCACAGAGATTAAGCAAAATGGCTTCATTCCAAACTTCATTGCTTAGTGCTGGAGGGAGATACTTTTGTTCTAAAACTCGATTATGCCCTCAGATATGTGTAGCACTGAAGAGAGGAATAATTTATGCATTTGAAGGGCTAGCAGCAGCCTCCATGATGAACTGTTGTTCCTCAGGGATACTGCAAGAAGTAGTGTATTGTGCCAGATACACATAATGCATCTGCTCTGAAAGATTTCCCAAACTAAGGCATAGACTTGAACAAAAGTTACTGTTTCTTCCTAAACACAAATTATTTATATGTAGTATCTAACAAGCATACAAGGGGAGAATTTCTTGAGTGTAAGTTATTCTAGACCTTTGAGGAATGAACAATGCGTATGAGCCTCTGAGAGAAGATAGTGTTGTTCCATGTGATTTTACATGTATTTAAACAAATTCAGAGATCCAAATGGAAAAACTCTAGCATTTAGGGAGATAGCTTACAGACAAAAGTGCTCTAGTGAGTACAGCTAAGAAATGAATTGCTCATTTCTATATGTAAATACTGTATTTTTCCATCTGACAGATGTAAGATGTTTTGATTGAATTTATCCGTTGATTATTTTTAAAGCAAGTTACCAACATAACATAGAAATATTACTCTTTCAGTTGTCCAGTTTAATGGGCTCAGGATCATTCTGGAATCAGATGTCACTTTTTTTGTACCTCAGAGGTGGTAACCCTCATGGGAGCTGAATTGTGGATGTAAAAATAAGTAAAAGAGCATATAGGTATATGCGTGTCTTACACATTCACTATATTTGCCAAAAATATAAATATGGACACTACTGTTTACAGATCATTTCCCCAAGAGGGCAGTGTACAGTGCCAGTTTTGCTGCACTCACTCTCCTCTGGTGAGGGATGCACCTGCTTTTTGGCGTTACACATTTTGTAGAACATAGAGAACAGAATGAAGCTCTTACAATATATTGATCTCTGTACCAATCAATACAGCACTATTTGCAAAATGCACTAATAACATAATGCATGTGTATAAAATGTTTATATATAAAAAAAATAAATATAGCAAGAATTGCAAGCATACAATTAGAGAGTGAAACATCTAACCAAACATTACTTTGTGAGAAAGTGTGCTCCTGACTCTTGAGGTATTATGAATTTTATATTAATCTTTACTACAAATGTATAACTTTGCATGCCACCTTCCTGAGATTAAAAAATACAAGATCCCTGTCTTCAAAAGCTTGATAAAATAGGCTCAGGGTGGCCAGTAGAGTAAATGCTCAGTTTATCTCCAAAAGAAATGATCTAATCCGTGCACCAGAAAATCCTACTGTGAGGTAGGATTTCTTAATCATAATTTACTGAATTTACTATAATTAACTATAAATGAAGGTTTGAAGTTATTCAACCTAATTATTTATTTGTGTTTACCTATACTTTTTTTCACAGTATTGATTGGAGATCAGTAAACAATGTTAGCAGGAAGCTATAAATGTCCAGGAGTCCATGTACAGTACATTAGTAAGTATTTTTTCCTTTTTACACAATGTTTGAGTACCTTATATTCTCGAACAACCGACATGTTGCTCTTTACAGAACTGAAGATGTGACTGGTGTTTCTGTTTCAAAAACCAAGCTCCTAATACGTAGTAACAAAAGTTAGAGTATAGTAATATTTTGCACTTAGTACTCTTTCATTGATTGATACCTACCTATCTTTGTAAGTTTTTCTCCCCATTTTAAAGACAGGGAAAGTGAGGCATGAACATAGCTGTGATTTTCTCTTGTCTAAGATCACACAGAAGATCATTATTAGAGAGGTTCCCATGTCTGTTGACCCCTAATCACATTCCCTATCCACTGGACTGTTTGACTCCCTTTATATACACTTGATTTACTGAACTATTCTTAGTTCAAGGATACATCTTTCTTCACAACAAAGGATGGCATTATTTCTGCTTGCTATTTAAAAATAATATATTCCAAAGCCTGTGTAACATAACCCTGTTTTGCCTCTGACTAACACAATCCTTGCTGTGTTTTGTAGCTTAATTTGAAAGCTAGACATTAATATTTTATAATGATTTTTTTCAGAATTGGAAGATGCCTATTCATTTACAGCATAGCACGCAGAGGATTATATTTAGGAATAAAAATGAACCTGAACCTCAAACTGTATTAAGCATGACCCCACCTAAAATGGCTAGATTAGAAATAATTCAGAAATGAGCCAGCTTCCTTCGTGCTAGGTTTGAAATAGGCCCTATATAGGGGATGTAGCAGGTAACCATTTGCAAGTAGTCATCTGGAGAGTTGTAGGGAGGTGTGAACATATGGAGAGTACCTAGCAGAGAGTATGTTAGCTTATGAAAATGCAATTTTCAAGAACTAACATTGTCACCAAAGATTTTGATTTTGAGGCTAGGAAAAGGGGAGGAAAAAAAGATGGGGGATGGTATTGTTGAATGGAAGAAAGGAAAAGGGAAACCCAAAAGTTTGGATAAGCATTTGACCTTAACCATAACAAACATCCAAACCTTCTGAAGTTTATTCATCACTAATTCAATCAAAACTTTGTCATTACTTTCTAGGCAATTTCTTGTCAGTCTGTCTAATTATATTACTCATGCTGCAGTATGCAGGCAAATGTAAAATCTTCCAGAATGACAGGGATGGGGTAGCCTGGAAAAGACTGAAACTCTAGGCTACACACTGAGATATTGTGCACCTGTATTCTGTTATTTTTTTTTAGAATTAGCATTGTACTTATATGCTATTCCAGTTCAGGGGACTACAAATGGTTAAAATGTCTATAAATGTCTTTATTGGCCTATATAAAAAGTAAACCTGTGGTGAATAGGGGGAAAGTCAGCACTAGTCTCATTCTCTTAGAAAACATTTTTGCCACCTCATCTGTCAACCCAAAGGGTAAGTACAATCGAAACAAACTTCAGGAACCAACTCAATTACTTAGCTCCTCTTTGCTCTATTTCTCTTAATAAATGTCCCCATCTATTTAATGGGGATGAAAATTTCTATCTCATTGGGGAATTCTGAAGATAAATCCATTGGTGTTTGTGAAACACACAGGTACTACCATGAAAAATGTCTTAGAAAAGCCTATGAGGAAATTAATTCAATATTCAGTTCAGGGTTTGGATGACGTGCAGTAAATAAAGCATGGGGCCACACATTAAATGGTGAGGATGAAAAAAGGTATTGACTAGCCGAGTCACTCTTTTAATTATAAGAGGCAGAGCTCCTGTAGAAAGAACTTAGACACTAATTACATAATCACATACTATCACAATGAATATTCACAAGAAGGCACAATTAAGGTTTCAGGAGAAACCTTAAATTGTGCATTTCCTAACACTTGAGTGATTGACTTTGCAACTTACATAACTTTATTTTAAGCTAGTTTTGGTATGTAATATCAGACTAAAAACTTACTTTAAATGTCCATCCAAGGTACCATTTTTTATCAGAAGTTTTATATAGTCTAATAAAGGTAGACTAGACTTATATTTGATATTTTGGGGGATGTTTTAGGAATGTCTTTTAAGAGAGGAAGTGACCTAGTTAAGTCTCTTGCCCAATTTCAATCTAAATAATAAATGGTTATGTGCAAATTTTATCAGAGCAAAGATAGTTTTAAATTACTATTTCTATAGGTCCTACAGTAACTTGTTTAGTGTCCAGTTTTCCAGTCCTCTATTTAAACATACCTTTCATTCAGCTGGAATGTAGGATCAAGTGCTTAATCTTTGCAAATTGCAGTTCAATTTTGATTAAGTATATATTCAGATTCATTGTGAACGCACCATTAAGTCACACACAGTTTGTTCTAAGGTGAGAAGTGTCCTTTGTCTGTCTTTGCCTCATCTCTACAGTTGATTCTAGAAGATGTGGGCTATGCCCCATAATTGGAATGTGGCCCAGCCACCGGAGTTTAACCTTATGTTGACCTTGAAGAATAGCAGACTAAAAAATAAGCCCCCATTGAACTAAAATATATTATGAACTATTAAATGTGTCTACGATGTTGAAAAAAATGCATAGATCGTCATGAAAATGTAGAATATGTACAATAGGAGAGGGCAATAGTACAAGAATCTGTTCAGAATCTGTCAGTCAAAGAGTTAATTTAAAAAGAAGGCCCCAAAAAGATTGAAGGTAGGAAAACAGAAATCATATGGACAGTCTTATTTTTAAAAACCTGCAAGTGGCAGTCAGAATGCAGGGGAAAAAATGAGTTTGATCAAATCAAGATCCTGGTGGGGAGGAATTTGAATTTTATTAAAATCTAATTTTGATTCTATTTACAGCTTAATGTCCCATGAGAACCTCAGCACTCTGAATCCTTTAGAAAAAGAAAGGAAATTACTAAAGTAATAAACGGAGAGGTATCCTGATTTTATATCCATGTGACATCAAAAAGGTTGTTCTGCCAAAACTACTGCCCATTTCACATTAATAAGATCAACAATTCTACAAACACATGCATTTTACCAATAAAATCAAGTGAAAGGTATCAATCCTTGTGTTTAATTTTGCAAGCAATGGGTGTGTGTTTTTTTTTAAACGTGAGGGAAATAGCAGTAGCTCTGCTGTGATATTCAATACATTTGCTTATTTAAAGATCTTCCCTATATGGGGTAAAATATCCAACGAGGAAACTGCAAGGAGGTCCTTGTATCCTAAGTGATCCAGCGTGATTACATGTGCTCGCAACCTACGAATGATAAAAAAAGGGACAAATATATTAAAATGCCGGCAGGCTAATGCACAGAGTGGCTTGGGAGAGAAGGCTTTAAGACCCAGGGGTTGTATTTGTCGAGAAAGGAAATGTTGCTTTTTGACAGATGAGAGAAATCCCCCTCAGTGTTGGCCATGAGAGGAGAGAAGTGAAGTCAGTCACCTGGTGGTGAAGGACAGTAAAACAGGAAAGAAGGGGAAAAAATCTCTCTCCCCCTTTCTCTCTCTTTTCTGCAAAGAAATTCACCTCCTATTTTCCTCTCAACTCTTTTAGCATAACCTTCAAAGGAGACCATTCCCTACAGACTTTATTATCTTTATTTTTTATTGAGAAAATATCTTTAGCAGCAAAACAATTTTTTGAGTCTATGCAGGACTTGGCGGATTTTATCTTTCTGGTGAAATTGATCATTGCTAATGTCTTGGGCTCACAGGTGCTAAATTAGCTACCAGAATAACGGAGACAGGCTTTCATGATATACTCTTCTCTTCAATTTGAACACATTTGCCTGAAATTTGCTGCAGGATGCTGTCCAGTGAAGCAGTTTTTTTCCTTGGGATGCAGCAATTCGCTGGTTTCTAATCTTATTGCAGACGAAGAAGTAATCTTAAACTGAGTGGATGTTTTTTTTGTTTCTCCCCTCCTTTTCATTGACACGGGATTTACCGGGGAAAGATCACCTGTCGCTATAATCCGTAAGGGAGTAAAAAAGTGAATTATTATTTTATTTATTTATTTTTAACCGGTGGAGGAGGCGTGATCACGGAGAATGAGACTGAGAGGAGCTGCCAGGGTTTGGAGGACAAGGCTGAGTTTGGGCTGGAAACTGAGAGCCTAGAGATTTTTTTTTAATTTTATTTTGGCACAACTTCCCTGGTTCGCCTCCGTGTCGTTTAGTTTCATTCTATGGACAGATCCACAAACCTGGACATTGAGGAGCTCAAGGTACGTGATGCTCCGGGTGTTTTATTCTCTCCTCCCTCTCCTGCCTGGCTTCTGGCTCTGCTAGAGGAGTTGGAGGCGCTTCGGGTGCCGGTGAGTGGGGATGGGGAGGGTGGGAATGGAGGCACACAGCAGTCCTTTGAGAAGGGGGGGGGGGGGCGGCGGGAGGAGGAGGATCTCTGGAGATCAGATTGCACAGTCGGGCTCCGCTTCTTCCCCCTCTGCCTTGATAATAATAATAGCCCCTGTCCTCTCGTCAGTTACATCAGCACTTTGGGCACAGAGACAGAGCGCAGTGTGTCCATTAATCTCACCCTGGGAAGCAGCAGCAGATTTTTCCAGCGGCTGCTGATTTTCCAGTAGAAGTTCGCTCTCAAGGCTCCTCCCTCTCCCAGCCTGGGCATCTCCTGCTAAAATCTTTATTTTTAGATATGCTAGTAGCCTATAAATACTGCCCCGGATCGGTAGGGTGGCTTGCGCCTTATCTGCTAGATGTTGCTCTTCGTTGTTCCCGTGGGTTCCCCACGCGCAGATTTAGGGTTCCCGTCTCCTACACTGTGTCTCTCAACGGGATTTAGCCCCCCAAACACGAGCTACAGAGACACACGGGGGCCCTGGGAACAGTTCAGGAAAACGAAACCACAAAGCGTGGCGGACACGGAGGGGGCTCGGCTGGGATGCAGAAGTAGTGAATGCTTAACCGAGCATCAGCTCGGTGGCCTTTTCTAGCAGCCCAACTTTACAGGAGGACTGTGTCGTGTCAAGATGTTGCTCCCCATCCCATTTTGCTCCCTCGCTGTTGGAGAGCATGCCTGAGATCCGAGCATGCCCCTTAGCACCAGGGACGACTCTGCCTTCACCTGTGGTTGGGATCAACCCTTCCCTGAGTGAGCAGAACGGGGGTGACATAAACAGGGGGACAGGGGCGAAATCTGGGGTGAGGGGGAAGATGAGCGAGGGAGAGGTGTATTCTGGGGGGGGGGAGAGAAAATAATGGAAAAAACGACCAAAAGCAGGAAATAGAGGAACAAAAAACGGGAGAGGTTTCGAGGATCTTCAGGGGTCTCCTTGGGGTGTGTAGTGGGGATGAAGGGTTTAAAGAGAAGCCAGCCTGAGAGAAAATGGGGAATGGCAGGAGAGGGACCACCATACCATTAGGTAGATTTACCATTGCACAGTTAGGGAAATAATAGCGGGGGAGAGTGGGGTCCTCCCCTTCACTTAATCTAGCAATATCCCCAAAACTAAACTGCGGAGTTCGCGCCTCATTTCGTAGCGAGGTTCAACTCTGCCAAGTATCGAAGAGCCTCTGTGAGCATCTTTGCCTTCAGACACGCCGAATCTGAAAGTGCTTGTGGACATTTTCTCTCTCTCTCCCCAAGACTTGCTTGTAAACCATATAAAAACCCTCCTAAAAGACAAACACAAAATGTTGGTGGTTTAAGTGACAGGCTTTCTGACTGCTAAGCTGGGGAAACAAACGCCTGTTTGAAAGTCACTGAGCAATAGTTCCCGCATTTGTCGTCCCTGAACCGAGCCTGCTAAGAGGGACACTCTGGTGAACATCTCCCTTCTCAGCCTTTTCAGGAGTTTAGTTAGAGCTCAGTTTAATTTTAGGACAGTGGCAGGAAGACACGGGATGAGCCCTGCAGTCAAGTCCCCGTGGGAAAGTTTAGTTTAAGTGATTGAAAAAGCGCCACTGGATATTGTGTGAATCCTAAAAATGGGTTGCACTTCGTAGGAATTGCCACTGCTTGGAGACTGCCAGATGCTTCAGCAGGTGTTCTTCTGGCAATCTACTTTGCAATTAAGGCCAGTATTGCTGGGATTCTACAGTGGGCAACCTTGAGAAAAGCAGCGTGGATGGAAGGTGATCCCCAATGTTACTTTTCCTTGGTTGGTTTAAAGAGAGCATCAGCGGTTTTGGAAAAATTCCCCTCCCCCTTCTTCCATAAGAATAATATCTGCAAAAAATCTGCCTTCCGGAAGCGGATGCTCCTAGAGTTGCGATACTTATCTTCACTTAGCCTTCTTGGCACCCCTTCCATGTTTTCCCCACGTCTCAGGCTCATTGGTTCAGTTTACTTGTATGGACATTCTTAGTAAAAAGCTTGTGATGGGGAAGGCTCTCAAACTTTAAGTGGTGCACAAAGCAGTGGAAAGATCCGGTTGCCTAGTTCATGGGATTTGTTGCTGTGCATGAATTACCAGTGTGTGCGTGTGTGGGGGGGTCATATGGAGGTGGCTAGTAACCCAAATTCAACCCTGGTGTAACTACACTAAAGTCAGTGGGATGGATTTTTCCCAGTGAGCTAGATCCTCTGTCCTGTTATGCCCCCTTTAGTACCACTCCAATGATGCAAAGCAGGCTTAAAGCTGGATTTAATGGATATCTTGGGATTCTCCTACGTCAGCCATTGTCCCACCAGTCCAGAAGATATCGACAAAGCTCTATCAAACTCCGACAATTCCTACCTGAGTAAACTGTCTCCATTGTAGCCAGACATAGTAAAGAGCAGCCCTGATGCTGCTCTAAGTTGTGCAAAGGCTGAATTAACTCCTTTCCAGCTCTGGGATCAGGGAGGACCAAAGGTGGCATAAACGATCTTTCTGGTTCCCACCCATCTCCTTCAGGTCCAAGATCAATCTGACCACAAGATCTAGCTCCATATGTTTAGACATGAGCCAGCTGTGCACTCTGGAGCTCTAGCAATCTCCTCTGACCTCCCTCATCATGTTACTCTGAGGGCTGACATGCACAATGTGTTCCTAACCCAAGACCTTGCAGCTACCTTTCCCAGGAATTTTGGAAACCGGGGGGCAGTGGCTTAGTGCAGGATAGCAGATTTTTATTTTAGCACCAAGTTGAGTACCTAGTATGTGCAAGTGAATTCAGGAAATCAGAAAACTAAACTCTGATTAATACTATACATCAGGTGTGCTTGTTGTGGTGGTAATATAATTGCAATACATTATACAGCAGATAAAGATTCTGATAAACTGAGGTCAGACACCAAATGTCAATTTGAAATATGCATGCTCTTTCTTATGATTGCTATGAATTGTATATCTATTTTGAAAGGTCAGTTTTTGTGCAAAACTGAACTAAAAATTATGTGCAAGACCTGCTAATGAGGGTAGGTATGACTTTCGTTTTATTAGTCTGTGCATGAATTCCTTATGAAACAGATCAGTACTGGGGAGAGAGAGAGAGTACTCATCCAGAGATTTTTGGACTGCTCTGCTTTTCCTTTTGATCTGTCTCATCTTCTGTCTCAGATGGCATCTGTGAACTTTCCTCTGACTTTTAATTCACAACCCTGTGGTATTTTCTTTTAAAGCAGTTCCACCACAAAAATAAACTCAATTATGGTTATTTTCTATGAATGTTTGCACTATATCCTTAGTTTTAGTGTTTTGAGCTGTTTCTATTATTTAAAGTGTGTGTAGATATGTATATAGATATGTCTAACTTACATACAGAACATATAGGTACTGTATATGTGAGCGTATATTTCTATAGGTCTTTGGCTGGTATGTAGTAATATATGTATGTTACTCCTCTGTATATATTAACTCTTACACATCAAGAACTGATGTTAAACTATTTGTTCTTCTTCACATGAAAATAGTGTAGTCTGGATTTATAAACAGTACAGAAGCTCTTAAGTTTCTAGGATTACAATAATTTGTGTGAGTCATATTAACACGGAATAGATAGTTACAGATTTTGTCCTTCACATTTTTCTGGCTGTTTGATATACAGCTCTTACAGCATATTTTACAACCTTTCCTCTTATGTTAATTTAGTCATCAAAATGTGTCTACACACTCAGATAATAGGTGATAGCATTTTATTCAGTCCATAAAGCATCCATGATATCTTTCTGAAAGAAAGTTGCTCTGTAAATTTAAAGTATTATAAAGGTGGTATTGTTTACATACTGTAATAACCTGTTTTCAAACCAGTGCTTTCTACCTGAAGTTGCTGTTTGGATGCTAAATTAGAATTTTCCATTAGAATCCCAAAATGTTTGTTATTTCTAGAAATGTGTTTGGGGGTCTTGTAATTATTGCCACTTAATATGAAAGAACCATTAAAATACAGTACACTATATATGAATCACATTGCAAACCTAGCCATGTCATTTGACAATAATTATCCTTCGTGTCTGTTATGCTTTCACATTTCCAGGTGAAATAAAAATACCAAACTTAACTGTATGAAACTGGCCACAGATGATGATCTGTGATAATAAAACCATCCAGTGCATAATAGATTCTTCATTAGGAAGATACTTCATATGTCATGAAGAAACTCAGACAAAGAATCCAGAAGAATTTGAACAAGAGGTTGATTCAACAATATTGTGGTTTTAAACTAAACAGCCTTTTAGATCACTTTACAATTTAAATCAAACAGGAAAGCTAAAACTCAGAACAATTCTGATTTTTTTAATAAGATAGAGCCAAGGAAAGTCATGCTTAGTATGGTGTAGGAGGATTTTTGATGAGTGTAAGTAGGTGGTTATATTTCTGTTATAAATTAGTCATTCCATAATGAAAAATAGTACTCTAACAAATGACATATTTTTAGCACACTCTACTTCACTTATTCATTCTTCTGCTTAAGAGAAGGACATCTTCCTGTGGATACTGAGTTATGTCTTCTTTTATGAACAGCTCTTTCTTCCTCCTCCATTCCAACCCCCCTGGCTCCCCATCTTTTAGGCAAGGCCCATCATCAACAGTGGATAAAGGCAATTAACCTTTGCAGTCCACATTCAGAAAATGTAGTCTTAAAACTATTCCTAATTAAAGGTTGAGTTGAAATGATTTTAAAGTACTAGGCATGCATATTCTTTCTCTTCTTGTCCCCTCTGTGGGGGTTCCCCTCAGTCTCCAAATACTTCTAGAAATTGGATATTTGGTCAGTGAGGCTGGAAAGAAATATATGCACCGTACATAGTGTCATCTGACCCAGAAAAAAAGGTCAAGACAACAGCAATGCTCCCAGTACACATTTTAGAAATCACTGGTCCACTGTCATTACTATGAAGCTGCACTAGCATCTAAGCTGTGCATTTCTGCAATATACATTACAGCTTTGCTGAGCTCCATATTTTTCCAGTTGAAAATATATCGATACCTGAAGCTCTAGTTAAAAGGAAA
This sequence comes from Macrochelys suwanniensis, assembly GCA_033296515.1. Lineage (NCBI taxonomy): Eukaryota > Metazoa > Chordata > Testudines > Chelydridae > Macrochelys > Macrochelys suwanniensis. The sequence goes on from CM065779.1 coordinate 86,248,646, forward strand.
ACACCTCTTGCTTCCAGTTCTCGTCTAATGATGCATCATGTACATATTTTGCATGATTTAAAAATAAATAAGGGATTTACAAGAAGGTCAGTAGTACTAATTTTGAAGTTCTTCTGCAATGGAAGAGATTGCCTTGTGACAATCTCTTAAACCATTGTGTTTATTTCTTACAGAGAATTGGCTTATTTCTTACAGAGCTAAGATTCAGACTTATGGAGAATCCATTTCCCACCCTATAGCCTTTCAATGATCAGATTGCCTAGGGAATGAGTATATTTTGGGATTCAAGTATTACTTTGCTTGGCACAGCCCTTGACCTTTTTGAAGGTTAGTATTGCCAGGAACAAGGTTATCTGTGAAGCATTATGTCACCCGTGTTATGAACAAGGCTCTGCCTCCTGTGAAAACCTTGCACTTGGTGCAATTCTGTGTGAATGTGTGTGAATCCATGTCTAGCAGAGCTATTTCTATATCCACGAGGAATCCTACTGTCCCAAGGATAAATAAGGATTCAAAACATGAAAAAGGCATAAAGTTATAAATAGTTACCATAAAACGATTTTTCTCTCTTTGAAGTTGATATGTCAAAGCCCTTCCATAGTTAATCATTTTATTTTATTTTGTGTTCTTTTAATTTAAAAGAAATCTGAAGGGAATTGGTTACAAATAATATATTTGTGTCTTTACATTTATTTCTGGTATTCTGTAAGAAAGTTTGAAGCTTAGGTTTTCAAAGACCTATCGATCATTCTGTTGTGTCTCCGATCATTCCAGTCATATTCAATGGTGTTCTAGTATGGTGTTGTAGGACCGCAGGCTGGAATTACTTTGCAGTCCAAGAATGAAAGATTAGTATTTATCTACTAAGCCATCAAATCCTTTACTTGCTCTAAGATGTTATATCTTAAACTCCTTATTACATACACACACAACAGTTCTTTGTGAAGAAGGGTACTGTACAATGCTATCCACAAGTATTCGGTTTTGTTTCTTGTTATATAGAGGAGAAGGAGGACCTTGTGGCTAAGCCACTGGAGCATGAGGTTTTATCCTCAGTTGCCGGTGTCACATTGGCTAATTCCCACAAGCCCCAACTTTTAGAGGTGCTGAGCAAGTCGATGGAAGCTGGGGGTTTCTCAAAACTTATAAAAATAAGATGCTTGATCTGGGCATCAGCTTTTTCATCTTTGTAACAGGATAATATTTCCCTGTATTATAGAGGTATTGTGAGATTTAACTCCTTCATGTGTGTAAAGAAAACTTAACGCTCTGTTGGAAAGTGCAAATAAGTGCAAAGTATTGTTATATCATTCTTAAAGAAAACCTTTAATCTTTAAACTAGCAGCACTAAAATAAACACCTTTTTGTTAATTTAGTACAGTCCTACCAACAGTGACACATCACCAGGACTTCTAAAAATCAGTGTCACAAGCAGTAGATTACTCCAGGCAGAAAACTCTGGCCCTTAGCCATCTTATTTTGTTTCATCAGTCCTCCTTCAGTTCATCCATGCATCAAGGTGCAGAATTAATAGGCTCCATGTTCCTACTCCCCACAACTTTGAGGACAGACAAATGATTAACTAAAGCTTGCACTGCTGAAATATCATTTAGAGGGATACTTTAATTCCAGTCCACAAGTAGGAAATAATGTACAGTTAAATGTACATGTATAAAAAGCAAAATCATGCAGAAATAATATGTGGTAATGACACAATTTTGAATGTGTACCTCTTAAACAGAGTGTGTTTTGTGTTGCATAATTGAGTATAAAAATGCCCTAGATAGGTTGCCCCATTAGGCAAGTCTGCATCTTTAAGTCTCCATGTATTTCAGATTCGTATATTAAAATATTTTGCATGCATCCTAGTTTTTATGGTGATTTTCATTTACAAATACTAATGTACTGATGGTTAGGAATTTTGAGTAGGAATCAAACAAAGAAAAACTAAAATTCACATTGAATGCAGTTTGACATATAGCACAGCAACTTTTTGTTGGATCATTGTTATTCACTGAAACTTTAATGTGCATTGCTCCTAAAAGTTACTGCTTAAAGAGCACAATTATATTGTGTGCAAAACAATTGCTGATAAAAGTATTGTAGTACATTGGTAACTATAGCTGACATAAAGAGGCCTTTCTATAAGGTGCCAAACAGCTGATGACAATACAGATAGAGAACCGGTCATAGAAAGATGTTCAGTATCACTAAAAGTCTCTCTCCAGGTAAGGCCAGACCTATAAGCAGAAGAGACTTGCCTTGCCTGTTAACTCATCACTTCCCCAAACAAGTGATCTGTCTTAGAAGAGGGCTGCATATTGGCTCAACTTAAAGGCAACAAAATAGCAATTTGTTCTGTGTATGGTATGCTGGTAACTCACAGTCAAAACTAAACCAGTCAAATCAATAGGAGTTTTGCTGCCTGATACATTGGTAGGACTCTATACGTAGATTAGTTACTAACAGATGATAAGATATTTATTGATTACCTTATTCAGAGTTACCCAATTTTTCATTTAGACCATCCTACCTTATATTCGATCAAAGGTTAATCTTAGGTAGTTCTGACATAGTCCCCTTCCCAGAAAACTGCATTGTGAATATATTTTTAAAAATATATTACGTGTTATGTATGTTTTCTATTAACCATAAATATTTATAATGTCTTGTCCTTCAATCTTTCCATTGACCAATAAGAAGAGTACCAAACAGGGTCACATGTTATTAGCTGATGGGAAATTATATGTAGGCGTGTCCTGGTATTGGTGATAAGTTTCTTTTAGGTTTAGAGAATGACATTTACTATTTCAAAGGTAACTCCATTTCAGATGTATCGCTGAAATATTCTCCATGCCATTTCCCAGTAAATTCAGCAGTCAAGCAGATGTAAAAAGAATGCAAAAAATTGTCTCTCATGCAGACTCATGTTCCCACTTATTCTTAATGCTTCAAAAATTATCCTATTTCAGTTGTGAAGAGTAAAATTTTTGAAACAAGAGCAACAAACCAACTGCTGTCTCCTGTATTCCCAGTACTAGGCATAAGCCTTCTCCTTTCTGTAAGCTTATTCTGTTTTCAGGGAGTTTTGGTGCTATTTTTAGAGCTGATCTTACAGCTTGCTTTCTTTTCCCCCCAACTCATTATGAGGCACAAGTGAGTATGTGATTGGAAAATGATCTATTTGCCCAGCACAGACCTCTGACTAGTTAAGCTCCCTATTTCATTCAGTATTAATTTAGATGAGGCAGATAATATTCGCTGTTCATGTAAATATATCATCTATTCAGTCTACCGAGACTACTTGCACTATTGCTTAATAGAATTATGGGAATATGAGCAGTGTCACTGTGTCCCATGGTAAAATTTCCATCATATAGCTGACAGTCATAATACAAAAGACACTCTTTGCCAAGGTGCTGTCTGTCCTATTGAACTTGGACTTTTCTGGGCCTTGATCAATGAATAGTGTCTATGAGGCAGTAAACAGCAGCATAATGTACAGAGCAAGGAGTTAGGGCCTAGGACAACTGAACTGAAGTCGAGCTCATGATGTCTCTGGAATTATAGAGTATATTGACTGAAATGTATTGTAGTTGAGAGCATATGTTGTTGCATCAGAATTACACCACTAGTGTTTTGTAATTGACACACAGAGAGCTTTCGAACGGGCAAGTGGAATCTAAAGTTTTAAAGTCCGAAGGATCATCTGAGTGACTCAAAGTGGAACACTGAATTTAAAAAACATAGCAAATCATAAACTGAGCTTCAGACAAAGTAACTACAACAAGCTGGTCCTCTAGTCAGCCAGACTATAAATCATGCTGACACGTCATTTTTTCTCTCTCTCGTGAGTATGGCATCGAGACGCCCTAATTATTGACAGATGAAGCAGTGATTGCATTAGTATAGATTTTAGTAACGCTTATTAAATACAATATGCTCAGTTGTCAGCGCTTTGCACCAATATTACTATTTTTATAGCTAAGGAGAGGAATATGTGTGTTAATGATGAGAAAAGGTTAGTTTATTTTTCACAATATAGGGTACAGAACTGAAGTCACTATTAGGAAGATCTATAGAAGCCTCTCAAAGTTATTCTGTGGAATTCTTTTGTGGTATAGAAGGTGACTGAAGGAGAAGAATCAGAGACTTCCCGAAGTCAAATTATGAGTTTGCTATTACCAAATATAATGATCTTTGGTGGTGCTATGATAGTGTAAGAATGAAGTATTACCACTGAGCTGATACGCTATATTCATTACTTTCTGTTCTATGTTTTGAGCCCAATCCTGCATTCTTTGTGCACTGCAGGTTCCCACTGAGGTCAATGGATTGGGCTCTCTCCCTTAGCATTCACTCTTCTGTATTCTACTGGATATCATCTTAGTCACAGCCCATCCTCTTCTACTAAACAGATATACTATTCTCTACCGTCTAATGTCAAATTGCTTTTTTTGTTACCACAACTTTTAATAAAGAGCTAGCGGAAGTAACAGAGGCTAGCAATTTCGGAGATGGGTCTCTCTGCCATCAGTAGAGCTGATAGCTTAAGTCTGTTCTTAAATCTATTTATTTATTTTCTCTTTTGTCTTTCTATGGTGCTGCATATTTTACTTAAAATAAAGATTCAGCTCAAATGGCATCATTCTGAAACTATATCTATGATTTAGTGTGTAAATAATACAATTTATTTAAATGTTAAACTATAGAGATTTTTGCAATTTTATTAAATTTCAGAGTTTTTTATGTAGCCATATGAGACCACATTCCCCATACTCACATGAGTTGTTGAAGCTGAAGTCAATGAGTGTGGAAAACAATGAAGCAGAAGGGAGACAGTACAGCGAAAAAAGCAACGTATAGAACATAAAAATAACTCTGAATCCATTATGTTATCTTACATGGTTCAGTTAGTTGGCTTTTGGGCTTTTGTGCCCCCTCAGCTTGTAAGTTAAACTTATTGGGCTTGATCCTCTGGTGTGTTCCAGTGATGCAGAGCAGTTTAACCAACCACCTAAGTGTTCCCTCTGTATCAGGGAATCATTTGGTGACATAGAACCACAGTAGTGGTTCCCACAGTAACTCTTCTCCCTGCCCCTGGCATAGGGGATGTGGCTGGGGTGTCCCTACACTCTGGTGATCCCCACCTGACAAAATGGCCCCTCAGGGCTGTGGGTAACTGGGCATAAGTCTTGAGAGTTCTCCATCTTATACTGGGGGCTGAGCTAACCCCCATCTGGCTCTACAGATTGAGGGAATCATAAAGTTGAACTAAAGGTACCTTTTCTCCTTTTTCTCCCGTTCTGTACATCTCAGCCAGGCTGTCAGCTGTGCATCATTTAGTACAGTACCACAAATTCTCCCTAGGAGTATGGCATAAGGCAGATGATGGGCATATATTTGGACTAACTGCCTGCTTGCTTCAGAAGTTTTGAGTGGTTGTATTTTTCTAATTAGTAGATATGTTTGTTTTAAATCTAGTGGTCTAGAATTACTTATTTATGTTCTAATCTTGTAACCTACAAAATACCTGAAAAATTTCATTATAAACACAACATGTTGCACATGAGAAAATGAGATACCTATTCCTGCCTCATAAACTGTCGATCCCCTTACATTTCCACAACTGGGCATGAGCTTTTTTTGTATTTGACAACAGAAAAATGCAGAGAGAGATCTTTTTGCATTGAGAGAGAATTCATCTGTACACAAAATCAGATTAGAACTGTAACCTTAAATTGTAAAAATGGAGCAAGAGAACAGAAACTTTTTAAACAATCAGTTATTTCTTTACACAACAATTACTTCTGCTGTCAGCAGCAATAATGTTTACTACTATTTTAATCAAATATATTCTTCTAAAATAGCGTGAGCTGCAAGTAAACGAGACCACACCTTCTAAGGACCCTATCTCCTCCCACTCCAGTATTAGAGATTTATGTCCTACACACAATGCTCAGAAGCAACTAAAAAATATTGATTAGACCTAAGAGGAGTCTGTGCACTATACATCAGATATCCTGCTTATCTCCTTTATAAATTAGGGGCATCACCCACAATAGTCCCAATTCAGCTTCATTTGTACACCTCTTATTGAGCCAAGTGGGAGATTCTATATGAATGAAAGCTGAACTGTGTCCAATGAGCATGATTTCACACCCATGTAACACAGACTTCAGTAGAGCTAATCTTCTTTTATACTGGTGTAAGTGATATCAGAATCAGAATTGAGCCCAGTGTATAACACAGAAGAGTCCCATTTACATTAAACAAGACATCTTCTGCTCATATTGGCTTAAAGTCTCTATATGCTGTAATAAAAATGCACTCTTTTGGAAGGGTGTGATGAGGGGAAGGAATCCACAAATAAGTCGTCTGCCCTCGTGTATTTCTTGTATATGTCTATTTTAAAATACTGGGGAGTCATTTGAAAATAACCCTTCTATTCTTGAGAAAAAAGTACTACTTGAAAATTGTAATGGATCCTGCATGTACAAGCTGTGACAGAAGTTCAAAGCACAGTTTGCTTTTATTGATGCCTTCATCTGAAAAACAAACAAAGAAAACCCCAAAGTTGTAACTTTTCACAAGCCAGGGCTAAGAACGAGAGCCTAGTACTGTGGACCACAGATAAATCAGGTGATACTAAGAGGATTTCAATACTTAAAGTTAATAATATCATTAGTAGCTCCTGAAAGAGCCTTGGCTGCCTAAAGGCAACTTAATTTTAAATACTGAGAGAAGTCAATCTGTATATGCCTAAAAATATGCACTTGGGGATGTGGTTTGCATACACTACAGCATTGTTTTTCAGTATACTCCATGAGGTCTTTGTCTCTAGTCCCTGGGATGAGGAAGAACAAGGGATGCTGGGGTGGAAGAAAGGGCACAAGGGACATCCCTCCTCTTTCACTCCTTTGCAAAGAGACCAATCATTATGGCCAGTTTCCTATTCTAGTTTTGAGGTGTCTCATAGGTGATTGCAATAGCTCATTGAAGAAAGAAAAGGTAAATGACAGCTTCACCATGTAAATTGGCTTTGGCATATATGGTTAAGTCATAGACAGACTCACTTTCCCATTTTTGCACTCTACATTGTCAGAGCTGATAGGCTTCTAACATTTAAAATGGCCAAGGGTAAAGTGGAAAGGAAAAAATATATTGATGTTAGTGAAATCATCTAGGTGCTTTCAGGAGTTGTACTCTGCATCATGAGTAAATGGATATTTTTGACAAAGTGCCAACAATTTTGGCAAGGATATGCTGAGGAATAAATCTGAGGAATTTATTTGACTGTTGTGGGCTTTAAATGTATTTTCCTTTTGTGTCTGAAGAAACCCAAACAGCCCAGGAGATGCCGTAAATAATCATCTGCACTTGTTCTTTGTTTGCAATGCACCGTAATAAAAATAAATAAATAAATAAATAAATAAATAATAAAATTCATATTACCTCAGATATGTCATGATCAATTTCATTATTCAGAGTAATGTACATATAGATCTGTAGAGAAGGTGTTTTTGAGCCAGGGCAATAAGGGTTACAGAAAATGTAACACAGATCTCTTGGTCAGTTTTTATCCTCCTAAAGAAAAGAACTTAGTATCTTTTGAACACCCTGTGGAAACAAGATGCTTTTAGTTATTCTTTGAAGGCTCAAAAAAGTGTAATAAAGAGCCTGATTTGTAGGTGTGATTTAGAATGTACATACTTTAAGAAACCTTTACTTTTATTTGGGGGCTTACAGTCTCAAACCTGATGTTATCCTAACTGAAAAGCCAAACCAAAACACAGTTACTAATTGTTATTACTTGGCCTGATTGCTCTATCCCATGGAAATACCATTGGGGAAGAGAACTGATACAGCCGGGAAATACCACAAGATCTCCTTCAGGGAGTTTCTTCAATTCCTCCATCTGTGGAATGGGTTTCCTCTCCCTACAGAAGCAGCAGAATATCTGGTCTTCAATACCAGTGGATCTTGGATTTCCTGGAGTGACAAAGCCATCCACGATGAAGACAACGCAGCTCCGAGTTGGCTTCTGGACTGTCTGCTTCTTTCCTTGGCCTCTGCCAGTGTTGTATCCAGGATTTTTCCAGTCATCCATCAATCTTAACAGTTAATACAGGATGATTTTGTACTATTTTTTTAGGGGATTTAGCGTTTGCTGTTGGGAGCGACAACTGCTTCCCATCCAACCTCATATGGAGGGCAAGATTCAGACAAGGTCCTTGCTCCATGCTCACGTGTAAGGGGAAATGACTCTGGGCTAGGTGCTTTACAAACATGTTAGAAGAGGGGATCCTGCCTTGAAGAGCTTACAGTCTACATGGATGAAAAGAGAAGCAGGCTGGGGTGCAGTACAAGATATTTTTTCTCTTCCTATTGTCCCTTTTTTGTAATCTTTATTTTGCACTTGACTATTTTGTCCGTTGTAAGTTCTCTTTTTTGCCATTTTAGTTTTCCAATTCATGTCCATTTACCTTTTGATGGTCAGTTTGTAGTCCTTGCTATTTGTGTTGAACCTATGTCTGAGTTCTTTTTGTATTTTAACTGTCTTTTATTTTGTAACCCTTTTCTAATATGTATGTGCACATTTATACATCTATAGCTATAATGCTTATATATATGCACACATATACAGATTTCTAAGCATTTGTCTGCTTAATCATTTCCTATTTGTAGCGTTTTAACATTTTTTATTATTTTTATATCAGATATGTTTGTTTTATCCCTCATGGTATTGAGATATTCACCTCTACTTGTTTAGGATCCAATCTTGTGAACACTCATTGGAACAATGTCATTATTTTAAGTGACATGCAGGGAAATTAAGATCTATTGGTTAATATGAAACGTTAAGATTTGATATCGATATATAAGATAAACCAGTAGAAATAAACTGCATACATGCTTAGAGTACAAAGGATATTAATACATGTGGATGGGAGAAGCAGAATTGGAATTATGTGCTTTGCATTTGCCATTTTAGTGTGACCTTATAACTGTCTATTTCCCTTTTATTCTGTACACAGAACTGTCATTAATGACAATGGAAGTTCATCATGTGGAATGAGGGCAGTATATGGGCCTAATTATTGTAACTGTCTGACAAAGGACATTGCATAGTGAGGAGCAAAACAACAAATGACAAGTAAGAAAAAATTGTAAGACCTTCCTAATATTGGGCCAGGACTCCTCTTCCCTTGGAAATACCTGTGGAAGTTAATCTCCTTAAGGAATCGTTGAGATCCCCCTCCCCTCCGAAAAATCATTTTGGCCTGGGGCAGGGTCTGTCCACTGCAGGAAAGGATATAGAAGCTGTCCCTAAACATTGCAGGCCTTATAGCAGATGACTACCCAGTATTGTAAACCGAGGTCTGTGGGACCCAGGCTTGTGGACTTGATGTTTACAAGCCCCCGCTTGAGCATCCCCACTGCATTTTAAACCTGACTTGTAATTGCTGGACCAGGGTCTCTCAGCTGTGGTAAAGCATCCATACCGCATGCACTATGCAGACATTGTGACTTGAGTCTGTAGCTTGAGCTGCTTCAACACTGCAAAATGGCAGGGCTTGGACCCAACTCACAGCAGGACTTGAGTTCTGATCCACCCACTACCTGGATCCTGAGTGCTTGCTGGCACTAGTCAAACTGATTTGTGTGTGGACAGAAGTGGGGCTGGAGCTCATACATGAGTCAGCATCTAAGCTTAGTGTGCAGCATAGACATACCCAACGAGGCTTCCATAGGGCCTGATTGTTTTTTTGTTTTTTTGGAGGTGGGAGAGACAGCTGCAGCTTGTTGCCCTGGCACTGATGCTCTGTAGCCTAGAGCTACTTGTTACCACAATCTTTCCTTAAATGGGGATCCATACCACAGAAGGGGCTCTGCTGAAAAGAAAAGAAAGTCCCAAGCTGGATTTTCTCTTCATGAGCTCTGGAGAGGAATAATATTTATCCCCACTTCAGGCATATCTTATCCCCTTCCATTGTTCAACACCCTGCCTCAGATGGTGTTGTAGAGATGGCTAAGCCCCTATTTGCAGAGCAGGACAAAGAGCTACACACATCTGGAAGGCATATTCCTCACTATTATTTCCTTCTCCTCTGAAAACCAAGCAGCTTTGTATTTTACAACCCTTCATTGCTTACACTTGAGGGCAATAAAATGTAGGTTAGTCATGATATAAGGGGCAGCATCAAGGCATTTCCAGCCATGTCATAGAAAATGTTCTCTCTTTGTGTACAGTTACTGATAAGTTACAATGCATAGACCAGAGGAGATTTTATGGATCTATTTTTTCCCTATGGTTGAGCAAGTGAATCCATCCATGGTAGAGACACATATCTGGGGTTATATTTGAGGAATTACACCAACAATTTTTTTTTGATGGGAGCTGTGCATGCAGCAATGCACAAATACCATTGGAAGTCTATCATTTAATGTTTAAGAGCTTGACTCTGATTATGGGAAACAGTCTGAATCTTTCTACAAATGGAGCATCTTTTAAAGATACTAGGAATCAAGCCAACATCATGTCTTAATTGGTGTAAAAATAGTATATATATAAACCATAGTACACCATCTACACAAATAATTCACTACATGGGGATGCGGCATAAAGGGTTTTTTGCATTACTTTAGGATGACCACACTATTTGGTGGTGGTAATACCATCAGTGAGCTATGGAAGTCATTCTAAATGTGTCAATCTTTTTATATCAAGCCATATCCCATCATGTATTGTACATCTACCAGATATTGCAATAGTAAATAATTATGTTGAAAATGTTATCGCTATTGCTGGTCTCCCTTCACCATAAAACCAGGCTTCCTCAAAAGGAAGGGTCAAAATAGGAGTCTCTTCGGTATTTTACCTTTGTGAGACCAATACTGGTATACTGCATACGTTCTGGCATCAACATTTATAGAGGATGCTGTAGACTGGGAGTTGGTGCAGAAAAGAGCCACAGAAAAGATTTGAGGGAAGTAGAAACTGTCTTATAGTGAGAGATTTCAAGAGCTCAATCTGTTTAGTTTATCAACAAAGATTGAGAGGTGACTTGATTACAGTGTTTAAGAACCTTCATGGGGAGGAAATACCAGGGCTAAATACTAACGGGCTCTTTAGTCTTGCGGAGAAAGGCAAAAGCCAGAAAAATTCAAATGAGAAATTAGGCACAGATTTCTAAGAGTGAGGGTGATTAACTGTTGGAACAAACAGTCAAAGGAAGTGGTGGATTCTCTTGGAGTCTTGAAATCAAGACTGGATGCCTTTCTAGAAGATATGCTGTAGTCAAACATAAATTATACTTTAGTCAACACAAGTTATTGGGCTCACTATAGGAGTAAATGGGGAAAAATTAATGGCTTCTGATACACAGGAGATCAGAGAAGATGATATAATGCTTCCTTCTGGCCTTAAACTCTATGAATCTATAATAATGAATTTTAAAGTCTGACTCTGAGCAGTAACTTATGGTGTCATGAAAAGCTGTGGGAAGGGCGTGGTCCCATGTTCAAAAGGGATGAAGATCCCTGCCTGTGTGTGTAGTTAGCTGACAGTATCACCCTTTATTGGCACATGTTTTGGGGCAAGTTGAATATTTATCTCATTTTTTAAAAAAAGGTTTTGCCTTTTCCAAGTAATTCCCAAACTCATATCAGTTTAGCGCACCTCAAAATCACCTGTGTATATATGGAATATACATACAGCCATATATGAATTTTGGACCCGATCCTTCATTCTTTGTGCTTCTAAAATTCCCATTGATGTCAGCTGAAAATTTAGGTGGACAAGGAATGCAGGAGCAGATTCATAGTGGACTGTGGACTACGTTATCAAAAATACATCATTGCTTGCATTTTAAAAAAAATTGGTCTCCAAGAATCAAATGAAATAAATATTTTCAAATGTGATAAGTATTCTAGTCAGAAATACAGAGAACACTATTTTCTGCTTGAAATTTTTTTCTAGGACTTGCTGCATATTTCTCAATAAAAATACAATGCATTATAGTGATTTATTCATTCGTTCATTGTTTGAAGCATTGAACTAACCTAAAGTAAAACAGTCATCTCAGGAACACAGGTGAGGATCCCTTTGTATTTTTACAAATGGGAATTTGTTTTCCAGTGATATGGTAATAGACTCTAAAGTCTTTGTTTTGTTAGAAGAAAACAAAATATAGTAATTGCTAAACCCCGCTGTATTATTAGGCTTCAGTTAAATGTAGATCCTAAAACCTCCTCCTTGTCTGGAGGGGCATGAGAGTCTGATTTTGTGGCATATTTATTTTAATCAGTATGTTAACTTTGCCAGTTTAACAGAATTATATATTTTCCCTACTTTTCCAGCATATTGAATTCCATAGTTACTTATGGGCCTGGAGAATTATTGAAGGCCACTGAATTACATAACCTATGGATTTTTCTCAGCCTCTTAAATTATGGTAAATGACCCTTATTAAACACATTTAAAAATTAAAATTTTAATAATGTTGAATTATTTAATTTTTAGCTGTGAGTAATATTAAAACATATTTTATACTTTACTGGGTTGAGGAAAATCTAAATTTAAAAATCAGCAGCAGTGGTACTATATTGTCTATTAGACCCATATTGCAAGATTTTTGTAATTCTGAGTACAAAAATTACTTGTATACCTTCTGGTAGAAAATTTTTAAATAAAATGGCTTTATTCTTAATGATATCAGTTACTATAGACATTTCACTAATGTATAACATATCTTTCTTCTGAATTTTATCAAGCCTGACTTAATTTTTCATTGAGAAGAGAAATCTGTCCATGTCATTATTTTAGTTTGTCACTTTAACGTAGGTCTTATCTAAAACCAAACAATGACGCATCCAGTCATTTCGTAAGAGATATGCAGTTCAGTCTTAAAGGCAGAACCCTGCAATTCTTTTTCTGTCCTTCATCAGTAAAATAGGACTGTAGGATTTGGCACAAAGAATTTAGGAAATAAGGGTTTGATCCCAAAGGGTGCTAAGTACCTGCAATTGCCATTAACTTAAATGGGATCTGCTTCCTCTTTAGACAGCTGGGGATCTGTTATCTAAGGTACATTACTGCTATTGGCCAAATTGCTGAAGCCAGTAGAAGGAGTATAATGTGCCAAGTGCATTTCTATGGATATTCCCCAATTATGTTTCTTGGATACTTTAACTGTTTGTATTCCCAGAAATTTCAGTTAATCACTTTTTCCTGTACAGCATTTGCAATGTAGCATTGTTGCATTTAGAGCAGGCCACTTTTTCACTTTATAAGCTTTGATGTTTCATCAACATTGGTAATGTTATTCACACAGTCTAGTTCTAACTAATAGTCACCAGATTGCCTTATTCTTTAATACTGAATGATTGTATTTGACCCATATCAGAACACGTTAGGTTTTACTGGACAAAAAAGAAATGTAAAAGGTTATGTTGACAGAGGGATGTGTACGTTCACAGAACCACAATACTCAGTTAAAACAAAAATCAACTCTATCAATGCATCTTTTGCTTTTTCTTCTTGAAGTTTAGGGATTTCCTCTTTAATAGTTTTGTGAAATAAACACACAGTGATGTCTATGACTTTTATATCCAGCACAATGTAAAATTCCTTCCCTCTTACAGGTTTTTGGTGCTCTCTCACAACACAAGTAATAGCATACGGAGGATAGCTTAGAGTCTAAGGTATGCCTATGGCCTGGAGGATCTTTGGTTTTGCTCAGCAGAAGACTGTGATGGCTCATATTAACTCATGTTCACAATATAGAACTCTGTCATAAGGCGTTTAGTTACAGTATATAAGTGCAATATTGGATGTATTATCACAAGATGCTAATGTGGGGCTGGACAGCAAGAGGCAGTGGGGAAAAGGTTATAAATACATATGTGGAATTGTAAAACTTGTTAGTCCATGTACCAATAACATCAAATAAGACATCAACATGACATCAAATAAAACATCAAATGATAAGCTATGATTAATTAATATTTTTTTACCAAATACATTTTACTTCAGTACTGTACATATCTTCCAAGTTCACTGCCTTACTTTCAAAGAAAGCCAGATTAAGCCATTTAGTGTTGTCTAACACTAGGTCATAAATTTCATTTTTCCTCTATATTAAAGTAACCTGATCCATTAATCCTTATGCAAAATGTAAATGTTTATATTAGACAATTATGACCAAGTCTCTCACAATATAATCTGATTTATTATTCAATTAAATTTATCCTTTTATATTTCTTGTTATATAGAAACTGGCACTGCTTTTAAATCAAGACATAGGCTCTTGAAGATCCCACTAGGGAAAAATAACACTTTCTGTGTTGGTTATAAAGCTGTAAGTAAATGTTGTTCCCTTAATAGAAATCTGAGGTTTTTATCTATTGTTTTGTGCGATGTACCTAATGTATATTTTTTTCATATACAGTTATTTTATTGACAGTTGGATTAAGTGCTGTTTCACACACCAGTAGTCAAAACTTATAGTTAATGTAATCAGGTTTGCATTGTGCACCAAGAAGATAGAGCTGGAACAGAAATGAAAATCTAGACAGAGAAATAGGAAAAAATGTACACTATGTACACTGTCATAGAGAGCCAGGAGAGAAGCATAGAAAATTGAAAAAGGGTGAGGCATTTTTTTCACTTCAAATTGCGAGTGGTTGTCCTAGAGAAGTAGAGAAAAAGAGAAACTGTCAGTTTAAAAAATGTCCTTTATATTATTATGAGTCCTATTTGGAATTTCTCATTGAGACAAACCTCCTATGGAAACTAATTTTAATCTCAATCACAGTAGAGGAAACTTCTTCTCTGGTGGGACTCTGAATTTACACAATTGCAAATGAGAGCAGAATTTGATATAATAAAAATTTTGCCCAAATAAAGAATGCAGAATAAGGGTCTCATTCTACAAAGTGATGTGCTACCTTAGCTCCCATTGACTTAAACTATAGTTTACATATTTATCTCTTAAGACATGTTCAGCAGAAATGTTCAGGATTGGTAGATTTATAAATGGAACTTTCTCACCTACGTGAACGGTCTGATATTGTCTTTACCAATAGGGTAAATACTTAAATTGCCACCTAACTTCCATGCCACACTGGAAAAACTTACTCAGGGACATGGTTTCTTCTCCATCTCTTGAGGTCTCTTTAAATCCAGATTGGATAGCTCTCTCTCTCTTTTTTAAATATGCCCTAGCTCAACAACATATGAGCTTGATGCAGGAATTGCTAGGTGAAATTCTTGGTCTTTGTTCTGCAGGAGGACAGACTAAATGATCATAATAGCCCTTTCTGGCTTTAAAAACTGTTAAGCTATTTATCTATTGTCAGAAACTGAAAAGCTTTAGATTTCCCGTATCCTCCCCAATTCACTCAGTTTCTAACTTGTATCACTCCTTCCAACACATTTCTAAACCTACCCATCCGAAATCTTCATCCAAGCCCTTATGTCCCATCTTGACTACTTCATCCTCCTTTCTGGCCTTGAGAAATGTAACCTTGCCCTCCTCAAGTCAGTTCAAAACACATTTATTAAGAACATTGCTTTGGCTTGCTGCTTTGACTACATCACACCACTCTGCATTTCTCTCCTGTATCAAAAACAAGGTACTTGTTTTACCTCTAAATCAATATGCCATCAAGCAGTTGACTCATGCCTGCTCTACCGATGAGTCAAGCACCTTTGCCCTTTTTCCTATGCTGCTCCTTTTGCATGGGAGGAGCCCCCTATAAAAATCGGTAAGGGCACTGCATTATCTTCTTTCAAGTTCCCCCCCTTAATACCTATAAAACACAGAGCTAAGCAGTTAGAATACTGTAATAATCATTTTACTGCTACCTTGTTGACCTCAGCTCTCTGTTTCTCCTCTATGCTTTCTATAGCCATTACAGCACTACCAGGGGGCTGTGGATATGAGGCACAAGAAGCAGAGAAATCCAGGCAAAACGTTTCATGCCAAAAGTCACGCTGTTATGCCCACCACTTTTATAACTATTGCTACAAGATCCAAATTGTAGATGATCTGAATTTATTTCTATCAGCCAAATTATTTCTCGCATGAAAAGTGTCTTGAAAGCACCAATGTATCTGAGTGGCTTGAAAAAATTAGAGCACAAATTGAATCTTCTAATCTTTTACTGTGGAGCAGAATAATTTCTTCCAACACTACATTGCAATGTTGCCTGATTTGAGTTTCCATTTTAAATACAATTTATAAATGTTCCTTTTGCAAGAAAAAAATTGGGGAATACACTTTCAAATCTGACAATTCAGGATGCTCAAAAATTCTTAGCTTATGATTTTTGTGCAGAGACATCTGAAGTAGGGTGAACATACAGGCTCAGATTTTCCTTTGTAATGCATGGTGTAGAGGAGAGTACAGGAGAATAAATACCAGTGCCAAGAAGGCAAGGATGTAAGAATGGGGGTTCAAAACATATATGGTGTATCTCATTTTCCCACCGCTGGCATGACAATGGTATGCAGGAGCTGCAACAGCCAGCATGCTCCCTTTTGTAACTGGTGGGTCACAGAGTAAAACACTGCAGAAGCTATAATGGTCCCCTTAGAGAGCTGAGGAGACGTGCATAGTCAGCAACTGGGAAATCAATGGCACCTGGCCATTCACTTGGGTTTTCTCTCTCTGACTACCGAGGGTGGGAGAGATGGCACATAATGAGTGCCACTGTTGTGGACGTGGTTACATGAGGTTGGGCCAAAATTCTCTATACATACGTGGCCGCTGCATTTTAAAGGCCATACTCCCTATTCCTTCCATGAGGCTGTTTATCCCATAAGAGACAATGCATTGAGTCTGCACCCTTTCATATACATTTTCCCCTTGTGCAGCAGAAGATGCTCTGCAGCTCAAACTTACCTTTCTTTGGCCTAGGAGATTTGCTTAAACCAGTGGTAATGATCTGAGGGGCTATGCAGAGTTACAGACACTGCAGAAAGCCTTAGAATGTGTTTGGCTCTGAATCAGACTTGACATGTTCAACAGAGAAACATTTCTTTTGTTATAAGTGGCTCATTATCATGAGCTCTTTGCCTCCTTTGGCTACTTAAGTGTGATTCACTAGGTGGTTTAAAATGTGATCAGCTGCTGCATGTGTGTGGTTTTTTTTCTTTCATGAACAGGCTGGTATATTTTCCTTCTGCGGTTGCAGATATTAAACTAGGCTTTGATAGCCTGTGTCCAATTTACAGACTAGAGTCTCGGTATTTTTTGTAAGAAATATTTCCTCCTCTATTGGAGGTAACTCTACATTTTTATAATCTCCTAGGCTCTTTTAGGTGACCTATAATTCTGTATCTTACCTTGTCTAATTAGAAGCATAACCCAGGATCTTGGCCAAGTAGAACCCACTTTCACAAATTCATAACAGGTATGAACTTCCTAAGTATCATGGAGGCATCAGTAGTGACGCTGTAGGTGAGCTTTTCATTAAAGCAGGAATAAGACCCCTGTGTTCCAAAGTTCAGCGATGGAATTCAGTTCCTCAATTTACTACAGTTACTGTTTGGAGTACAATTGGATTTTTTGTGACATTATTTGGATAAAATAGTTACTAAATTGGTTTTGAAATTTAGCCCTGACCGGCTTGCTAGTTGTTGGTTTTTTTTCTTTTTAGCAGTGAAAGAGGTACCTGTTGTTAAATAGTCACCACACATCACAGACTCTGAACTGCATAAACATACACACCTTACCACTACTCAAACACAGGGCATGCTGGCAATTTAAAAACCCAACAGAAAAATACTTTTCATAATCTCCATATTTGTTAAACATTTTGATTTACACCAAGAAAAGCCATCTGATCTCTCTCAATGTTCTTCTGTCCTTGGCTCCCAGTGCTTCACGCTACAAAGCTCCCTGACCCTGGAGAGGCAAGTTGGACAGAAGTGAACCTTGCTTTAAAGTTAGCATACACCTCAGTTCTCTGGCTCCCTGCTCTTCTCCAAGTCCTCAGCTCAGTCCTTAAATGTTAGACTGGCTGGCTAATCTGTCTCCAGGAAGGTCATCTAGGCAAACAGCCTTAGATTTGTGAATGCTTTCACCTGTGTGTGTGATTCTACAATAGGGTCTAAAGTCTTTCCCAAATCCTTGACTGACATCCTGTTGGGTTATTAGAATATCAGGAGCCTACACCAAAAGACAAGAGCAAGGCAAGTATTCTGTGACCATCCCTGAACAGTGTGGATTTTGTGTCAAACAGTTCACTGACTGTATAACCCATGAAAAGTTGTGGAGTTTCTATGGCCCACAGACATACAGCTGAATATACTTCTTAGAAACCATAATTCCAAAGGAAAGGAACATTGTTTTCTTTTGGTATTTATCCAGAAAAGCAAAGTATAGAATTAAAATGACTGATGTGATTAACTTTTTGAGATTCTCTCCCCAAACCTAGAAATTATTTCTGTAAATGTTTACTAACTCAAGCTAAGTATATTAATAGGAAGAAATGAATACCATCCATTTTCTCCATGGGGATGTGTATTAAATATTAGAGATGAACAAACTGGTTTTTGCCTAATTTAGAAACCAGGTGTACACCATGTGTTTGTACAGTGCTTAGCACAATGGGTCCTGGTCATGACTGGAGCTCCTTGGCACTATGGTAATACAAATAAATAGTAGGTTTGAGAGTGACTTTCATTGGGTTCACATTCACTTAGGGAATAGAGAAAATAGAAGGGATAGAGAAAGAAAAAACAGATGAAAAATAAATAACTGTTACAGGTGCAAGCTATATATCTTACTGAAGGGGATGTGGAAGGTGTTTGCCTGACTTCAGTGACAGCATGAGATTCTCAGTAGCCAGGAACATATTTTTCAAAAATTCAGTGATCCTTGGCAGGGAGGAAGGGGGAGAAAAAGATACAGTGATTTAAATTTGAGGTGGGAAAAAGCTTCATGATCTTAAACTAGTTTAGTGAATCCTTTGAAGCCAAAATATAACTTGCAAGGTTCACAAACCCCTAAATTTCCCCTCCATACTAAACATACATTAAAGGGCCAGCCAATTAAAAATTGTCCACTCTGGCACTATTTATTTTTAATGTAGGTTCTTCTAGTTCATCAGCTGAATTTTAAGACAGTAACAGTACTGTCAAAGAGGCCAAAAAGCTTTTTAGTTAGATTGCTTACATGCAATATATTATCTCTTGGATTTGCCAGTTGACTTAGATTATTACTGTTTTCAGCGTGCAATACAATTAGAGTTTTCTGTGCTAATGGTACTGAAAGCTGAATTGTGTGTACTTATATATTGTTTGCTTCATGTGGCCATTTGTGGGACAATTCATTACTGTGTCTTTTGTTAGCAGTGTGGACAGAAAATGTCTTATTATCAGACATGTTAAGAGCATTGGCCTATGGTTTCAAAAGTGACTAGGATTGCAAAGTGCTTCTATTTCTCGGTTCCCACTTGAGAAATGCTGAAGGAGCTTGATTTTCACAGGATTGGTGTTTATCTCAAGTTCGATGCTCCAAAATTGTGGTATCCCAAATAAAGTCATTCAAAGAACTCAGACTCTAACTTGCTCTCACTGAACTCTGATCAAAACTCCTAATGTCTTCAATGGAAGCAGGGTTGTGCCATAAATTGATATAATATGGGGTTCAAGGTCCCTTAGACAGTAGTAACTTGGGGACTAAAGACTTTATAAGCTTGTACTTATTGAGTTTCTTGCTCTTTCTTCCATCATAGCTCAGGAAGGCTGAGTTTGGCCTCCAAAACCTGCAGAAACCTCTAAAATCTGCATGGACCATACTGGACCATATGACCCTTTGCATAGAAGCCCTGGGGCTAAGTATTACCTACTTCTCCTTCAACCCATCAGTAGCACAGTTTTAAATGCATTGATGCTGCCAGAGGCGGCTTGACTGCTGCTTTCCCCCTGCATGAATAGTTTGGCACGTTAATGCTTAGGTATCCAACTGGCTGAAATGACAGCAGTGTGAAGAGACATACATTTTGAGGAAATGGTATGTATCTGAGATGAACAATCTTACTTCAGAAGGGTTCAAACAGCTGCAGGGCCATAGATTAATAGCACTTGTGGCCAGATGGGAGCATTAGATCATCTAGTCTGTATATCACTGACCATAGAATTTCATCCAGTTTCCCTGTATTGAGCCCACTACCTTGTATTTGACTGACACAATCTTGCAGAAAGGCATCCAGTCTTGATTTGAAAATATCAAGCAATGGCGAATCCACCACTTCCCTTTATAATTTAGTCCAATAGTTAATCATCCTTACTGTTAAAATTTCTAATTTGATTTTGTTTGGCTTCAGCTTCCAGCCATTTGTTATAGTTATGACTTTTTCTGCTAGATCTCTTCAGTTTCTGGTATTTTCTCCCTGTGAAGTTATCTATACAATGTGATCAAGTCATTTCTCAGTTTACTTTTTGATAAAGAGTTCAATCTGTTTATTTTAAGACTCTCTTTGTAAGGCATTTTCTCCAGCCCTCTAATAATTTTTGTGGCTCTTTTTTGGCTCATCTCCAATTTTTCAACATCATTTTTTTTTAAATGTGGCCACCAGTGCTAGATGTAGTATTTCAATATCAGTTTCACTAATGCTGTATAAAGAATAAATGACCTCCCTGCAAACTGCTCTCCTGTTTATACATCCAAGGATCATATTAGTCTCTCTTTGGCACAACATCAGCTGGGAGCTCATATTTAGTCGCTTGCCCACTACGTCCCTTAAGTCCTTTTCAGAGTCACTGCTTCTCAGGATACAGTCCTCCATTCTGTAGGTATGGCCTGCAGTCCTTGTTCCTAGAAGTCAAACTTTACATGTATCTGTATTAAATTTCATTTAATACTCTTGCTCTGCACCCCTGACTCCCCACTCATTGTTTATAGTGCACAATAGGTTTGCATAGCCAAACACAATAAGGAGGTCATTAATAGATAACAGCTGGGCTATAAATTGTCAAGTGGCTTCCTTTTATGTTGCATGAAAAGTAAGAACTGCTTAGTCAGTCAGCAGATAGCTACCTACTACTCGCTCAGCTTCTGAACCATATGGCAAAAGTAATAATTTAGAACTCAGAGTTTTTGCAGCTAAAGATATGCCTGCACTTTGAGATGAGGGTGAGATTCCCAGTTCATGGAGACATACCTAAGAGGACTTGGTTGACTAATGGGCAAGAGTTGCCGAACATAGACTCGGTAATTCTCGTTATATTGACTGAGAGAAACAAAATGCTATTCCTGAAAAGTCTTTGCTACTTTTTCAGAGAATAACTGTGCCCTTCTCCTGGAGAGGGAGAATGTTAACATCCTAGATAAGATAAGGTAGTTTGCAGTTATTGCGTCAGTGAGGAGGTCAAGTTAAAGACTGTGATGGGTATGTAGTGAAAACTGTAAAATGCCTTGTCTCCACTAGGATTTTACATTGTATTTGTTACCTAGAGGTAGTTAACTTTAAACACACCTTTCTTCCTTGGTGAAGAAATAGCCTCCAAGTCTAACATATGCTAGAACTATAACGTTATCAACAAATAAGTTGAGCCTCCAGAGACAGGAGACAGTTCCATTGTCTGGCATTAACTTCTAGATGATAAAAGACTGACTACTAATCTCACCTGCACACAACTAAATGCATAACTTGTTTATTGAGTCTCCTACAATAAGCTCTTAGTGCACACAATTTTATTGTGTATGAGCTTTAGCATGCTGATATTGGTTATTCTTTTCTCAATTGTTCTGAATTATTGCCAGGGTGCCTACAGCTGTGGATAGGCTTTTTTGTATTTAAATCAAAACAAACAATAAATACTATAATCCAGTGACTCCTAGACACCAGGAAGGGGGAGAGAAGCACACTTTTTGTTTCTTTTTTTAAATTCTGGGGAGATTATTATATACTCCATTGATAAGTACCATATAAAAACTTAAACAGAATCCAGACTTTCCCGAGTGCTTGAAGAACAGGAAAATACAACGCTACATAGGACAACAATGAGAAACTGAAAGGTTGAGATGCAGAAATATGAGCCTCAACAGAATACAAGAAATTGAATACATACAAATACAGTAAATATATACTGCAGCTTACTCAGTAATGCAGATACTGAATAGCTCAAATGTATATGTACCTGTTTTTCATAGCATTTCTGAAAAGATGAAAATGTGAATGTTGTCACTGTTCATAATGAATCCGCATTCTTGCATTCTAAATCTTTGCATCATACCATAACATTTGTCATTCATCCATCTGTCTAGCTGCCTTTACTATATCTTATTTGCTAGAATAATTGCAAATATTGAAAATTGTATGATTTAATAGTATTATGAAGAAATTGTATTATTGCTGCATATGCATATATAGAATATGCTGCATATGGCAATATGTAGATTGACAGATAAAGCACAAGGTATAAAATCATACTTCCCTTTTTAACCTCCCTGGTGGCATGATAACTGCATCTTGCTGCATGAATGACATACTTGGGGGTCCATTGAAATCAATGGGATATTTTCTTTTGGGTACAATGGGTGCTGGATCCAGTCTTTAGAGGGTCAGATATTATATCATTGTCCTGTATTTACAATTTAAGTGCTTTTATCCCTCTGCTAATCCAGATGGACGTTTAAGCTGCTCATATCAGGAACTGTGTTCTTGGTTTTGATACCAAATTTGGATCCTGACTGATGTGATTTTTGTCCTTTTTTCCTCTCATCTTTATCAGGAGGGCTATGTGTCCCTGCAAGTTTTAAGGTCCATATTGAAGTCTATTGGTGATTATTGAGACAGATTTCCTCAAAGTAGATTGCTCTAACTTGAACAGTAAAATATATAAAAATTGGAATATCTTACGTTACCTACTACCAATATTTACTGTATCTTTGTTTGGTGGGAAGTAGCACTTCTGTTTGTTCTAAATTTGTATCTCTATCCCCCACAAAGTTGATCAAATTATCCCCTGAAATTGCTCACAAAAATGGAAGGAGAAACTTTTTAAAAGAAAAAAAAACAGTTTTTATTTGCTAACTGTAGTATTGGATCCTAGTAAATATGCTGCAAGATTTCTGCAGGTAATGTAGAAATGTTGCCTTCTAGAGGGACGGTAGCTGATTATAGAATTATGTC
Organism: Macrochelys suwanniensis; assembly: GCA_033296515.1. NCBI lineage: Eukaryota > Metazoa > Chordata > Testudines > Chelydridae > Macrochelys > Macrochelys suwanniensis. Next base: position 86,271,797 of record CM065779.1, read on the forward strand.
AGACATAAGAAATGGTGACCACAGTAATTACTGTACAGTATCGTACTGGTGTCTCAGTTTAAATCAATGTCTAGCACATGTACGTTATTTCCCATCATACTGATTAGGATGACCAGATGTCCCGATTTTATAGGGACAGTCTCGATTTTTGGGTCTTTTTCTTATATAGGCTCCTATTACCCTCCACCCTGTCCTGATTTTTCACACTTGCTGTCTGGTCACCCTAATACTGATAGAAGTAAGGAATTGTATTTTGTCCTTTGTGAATCATAGGACAGATTTTTAAAAGCTTTGCCTAGCTTGGAAGAAGTTTGTAAAAAATTCTAGCACATACTACTAACTCCAAGGACTCCTTCCCATATATTCCATATAGAAAAGGTTCATATCAGGAGATACATTTGGTTTGAAGAGGATGTCCAATTGGCACTGCTTGGTTATAGGATTATTGTAAAAGGGATAATGTGGTTGAACTGTTGATGCCTAAATTAAGGAACTTCAAAAGAAAATTAAATTTAGAGATAAAACTTATAATTATAAAATAATTAATACAAAGAAACACAGGATATTAAAAAACCATTATCATAGAGAGGGCTAAGTGCATTAACTGGCTACATTTTTAACTAGCTTTAGATAGGACTATTTATTTTATTCAAAAGGGCACCATCCTGCTATTCACTACAATTTCTCATTGAACTTGCAGTGCTACAGGACTTGAAATACAACAAACCCTGTTCTTAAGGCATTGTAGTAGAAAAATGATCATAGCTTCCCACAAAATTTCTGCATAATATCCACATTATGTAAAGTATCTGTGTAAATTTAAAATCATAGTTAGCTGAACACTGTGCAACTGATGGCATTAGGGTCCATGATATCTGATACAAATGTTTGAAATCAGAGGGCTTGACTGATTCAGGCTTATTCAAGTTTTAGGTTAAAATTACAGGCATTATGAATGTTTGTGGTCTTTTTTCATAATTGTACATTTATTGGCTCAGTGGTCTCTGATAATTTATAATTGCTAATTGCTGACCAGGTGGCATAGGATTGTAATGAACCACTTTGTTCAGTGAAGCAGGTACTTTTCAAATAGGGCTGCCTTTTTACATTTTTCTTTGATTCCTTTATAAAAAGTCAAAAACGAGTACTGTACTTTGTATTTTATGCTGTCCTTTTAATGGTTAATGTATTTTCCATGACACTGCTTAGGAAGTACCATGCACATATATGTATTTTAAATTAAGTCTCCATGAATCAAAATAAAAAAACCCAAAAAACATTAATGTTTCTAAAAGATTTCCTTAGAACCCAAACCTGGGATCCAAGCTGTCCCACACCTTGGAAATGTTCAGAACCAGATTCTCAGTTAGTTCCCAGGCTTGCAGTTAGACTGAACTATATTATATTTTATATTAATAACATAGCTGAATCCTGGAGGGAAGTTTGGATCTGGATTTACAACCACATTCTGATTTTTTGTGATTCTGATTTACCTCTATTTCCTCACCTTTACAAAAGTTAACAACTGAATTAGGTGGCTACTCATACAAGCAATGGGTACTGAGTGGAGAAAAAGAACAACAGTGGTGTTCATAGAAATAGTACAGTCTGTCTTATTGTAACTTAAATTCTGTTCAGATTCCATGGTGCACTTCAGCTGTAATGTTCTGCTACTCCTACATGACAGAATTCATGCTAATATCTATAGAAGTTGCTTATATGGCTAGAGAATTGATGAAAGATCTGCAGTTCAGAAATAAGCAGAATTTTGCTTTCTAACATCCCTGTGAAATGGCTGAGTTCCCATCCACCTTTCAACATATTGTGTACATGTACACACACAGTTTTCCTTTATTCTTAATTTAAAACAAAACCAAACACTTAGAGTTTGCTTCTGTGCTGGCTCTATCTATGATTTTTCTGCAAGATCTCACCTCAGGCTTCTCTTTTGCCTTTAAGACTTTCAATCTTGTATCATCCTGAATTGGAGCTCGTCCAACTGCCAGATCAGTGAGAAAAATAGCCCTGCCTATTTGTGTGGGGTCCTAGAATCTAAATTCTATCACAGACCTCATCCTGAAAACACTACCGGACATAATGCTTGTAATCAAGAATGGTCCCATTGAAGTCAATGGTGCTGGGACCCAATGGAAATGAATGAGACTACTCCCAGTAGTGAGCACTGTTTCTGGTAATGTTTTCAGGATTGGCTACTAACAGAAGGCTTACTGTTCCTAATCCTTCTATTAACTAGTAGGGGGATGGAGGAATGAGGAAGATGGGGCAGAACCATGGTTCCACCTCCACTCCAGTCCTTTTGGAGAGCTTGCATCCCCTGATGAAAAAGGGGAGAGATCTCTGCTTGGTGAGAGACGGAGATATGTGAGAGAGTTTACAAAACTCCCAGGGTGCATTGATTGGTCTACTTTTCAGTAGGTGGAGCTGGTGTGGGTTTCTACTAGCTCTGCTTATCACCTATACCAGCACTACAGCTTTTTAGAGTTTTAGTTAAAATTCATTACAATAAACAAAGGAGTTATAGTCAAGCAATATCAAATATTGTCCTGAAGTAGAGAGTATGATTGTATATATATAGAGAGCGCCCTAACAAATTCACAGCCCATTTTGGTCAATTTCACGGCCCTAGGATTTTAAAAATCGTAAATTTCATGATTTCAGCTATTTAAATCTGAAATTTCACAGACTTTTAATTTTAGGGGTCCTGATCCATAAAGGAGTTTTTTTGGGGGCTCACAAGGTTATTGGAGGGCGGGCTGCGGTACTGCTACCCTTACTTCTGCGCTGCTGCTGGCAGCCTTCAGAGCTGGGCAGCTGGAGTGCGGCAGCTGCTGGCTGAGAGCCCAGCTCTGATGGAAAAACTGCCACCAGCAGCAGCTCAGAAGTAAAGATGGCATGGTATGGTATGGTATTGCCACCCTAACTTCTGCACTGCTGCCTGCAGAGCTGGGCCCTCAGTCACCAGACGCCACTCCACTCTCTGGCCACCCAGCTCTGAAGGCAGCAGCACAGAAGTAAGGGGGGCATGGTATGGTATTGCCACCCTTACTTCTACGCTGCTGCTGGCAGGGCACCGCCTTCAGAGCTTGGTGCCCAGCCAATAGCTGCCGTTATCTAGCCGCCCAGCTCTGAAGGCAGTACAGGAATAAGGGTGGCAATACTGCAATCACCCCTGAAATAACCTTGTGACCCCCGCCTTCAACTCCCTTTTGGGCCAGGACCCCCAGTTTGAGAAACGCTGGTCTCCCCTGTGAAATCTGTATAGTATAGGGGAAAAACACACAAAAGATCAGATTTCATGGGGAGAGACCAGTTTTCATGGTCCGTGACACGATTTTCATGGCCGTAAATTTGGTAGGGCCCCATATATATATAATATATATATATCCCCCCTGATGGGATATATATATAAAATCCAGACAAACTAGGAAATTCTGTTAATCTGGACAGAAATTCTGCTGTTTCATGCTTTTCTAGCCTTGGGTAGGAGTTCAGATCTGGGAAGCAGATTAAACTACTGGATATTTACATGAATAAGAACGTTTTGTGCCCTCAGTAGCAGGACATTTCTTATCCGTGAGAAATGAGCCACCAAATTCCAAAATCAGAGCCAGGGTGAGATCATGTTGTTTCTTTGAAAAAAATGCCACCACTTTTGGCCATTTAATGATTTTACTTAGGAAGGTTTCTAATGGCCAAAAGAGTTTTCTTTAAAAGGACAATCAATCATTGGATAGGTTGTGTTACTTCCTAGCTTGCCCTCACTTCACTCAGCAAGCTAAATTTTCAAAGAATTGTATGCAAAACCATGCCTTATCCCTCCTGAATATGGAAAGTAAAGAGTTTGCAAGTGCGTATCTTGTGCAGTTCATCTTTTGTAAACAGCTTGGAAAATCTAGCCTGGTATTAGTATCCCCTCTCCATACACACCCAACTCCTCCCCACCCCCCACCCCCCAAAATCTGTAAAGTAGTATACATAGTGGCATGTAATCAATCCTAAGAGAATTATGTCTCCCAAAGGCAGGGTTGTAGACTCAACAAGCTGTTCCACATACAGTGCTTAAGACAGAAGATTTTTAAAGAAAGGAAAAAAAGTGATTAATACCTGAAGCTGACATGATTCTGATTTTTTTAATGCATCATTTTCATTTCTTATACTAAATAGATCTTGCCACTTGGTTTCATGATGCTGTGTCTCTTTTGGCAGGGCTCCCATGATCAATGATAAAAACGTGATTGGTTATAGTAATATTTGCAACTCTATGACTGTGATAAGAAGTACTTTTCTCAATAGAGAGAAGTGCACTGAGTTAGTGAAATACGTTAGTTTTCTCCAATTGGATTTTATGTTTTGTTTAGGCTTATCAGCCAAAGATGACCCAGGTAAAGATTGACACAAAAATGAATGGCATGATAAGATAAATGAATATGAAATGGCAAGGAACCTGATTGTGTAATGAGAATTTTACAAGATGGATTGGGCCCATTAGTTCTATCCTAATTAGAGTCCCTATTTATATATTAGCATGCTGAAGAGAATTAGGCAGTTTGAACACAATGGATTCTCACAAAAGATACAGTGTGTAATTGATATTTGCTACTTAAGTAGGGGTTGAAAATAAAAAATAATCATCACTGCAAGAGCAGAGAGGTAGTCCAGCTTCACCAGCTCTGCATAAGCAGACCGTCCTTCCTTCCTCTTCAAGTATGAACTATCTGTTTCTTCATCTTTTTACCTTATTTCCATACATAAAATATAATATTGTTACAGTGTGCTCCCTCTTCTACTCAGGTGCTGTACTGCCTGGACTGTTTGCACAGTCTTATTCACAGCATACAGTCCATTTCTTTTCCCCCATGAGTATCTTTACTCTTTAGATTCCAGCATTGCAGAACATAGCACAAGCATGTGCCAGGAGGAACCTGGCACCCAGCTTTCTCTACTGTACTTAGCTCTCTCTGAGCTCCCCTTCCTCCTGTTTCTTTCCCAATTATGTATCTTCCCCATATTGACCTAATTACTTCATTAGCCCAACCATTACCCCCAAAGGTCAAGAATCCTCACCATTACGGGTTAATTGATTCCAGTTAAGCCCATTAACTTCTGTAAGCAATTACTTAAGTGAACAGGGTGTCACAGCTAGCACTCTACCCCTTTCGTTAATTTGAGAGCTTTTATTGCCCCCCTGGGAATGTTCTTCCTCTCCATCTGAGCCCCCTGTCCTCTTCCATAGAATCATAGGACTGGAAGGAACCTCCAGAGGCCATCTAGCCCAGTGCTCTGCACTCATGGCAGGACTAAGTATTATCTATACCAGTGTTTCCCAAACTTGGGACACCGCTTGTTCAGGGAAAGCCCCTGGCGCGCCCGGCCGGTGTGTTTACCTGCCGCATCCGCAGGTTCGGCCAATCGCGGCTCCCACTGGCCGCGGTTCGCTGTGCCTAGCCAATGGGGGCTGCGGGAAGTGGCGGCCGGTACGTCCCGAGGCCCGCGCCACTTCCCGCAGCCCCCATTGGCCGGGCACAGCGAACTGTGGCCAGTGGGAGCCGCGATCGGCCGAACCTGTGGATGCGGCAGGTAAACACACCGACTGGGCGCGCCAGGGGCTTTCCCTGAACAAGCAGTGTCCCAAGTTTGGGAAACACTGATCTAGACCATCCCTGACAAATGTTTGTCTAACCTGATCTTAAAAATCTCCAATGATGGAGATTCCACAACCTCCCTAGGCAATTTATTCCAGTGCTTAACCACCCTCTCAGTTAGGAAATTTTTCCTAATGTCCAACCTAAATCTCCCTTCCTGCAATTTAAGCCCATTGCTTCTTGTCCTATCCTCAGAGGTTAAGAAAAACAAATTTTCTCCCTCCTCCTTGTAACAACATTTTATGTACTTAAAAACGGTAATCATGTCTCCTCTCAGTTTTCTCTTTTCCAGACTCAACAAACCCAATTTTTTCAGTCTTTCCTCATAGGTCATATTTTCTAGACCTTTAATAATTTTTGTTGCTCTTCCCCAGACTTTCTCCAATTTGTCCACATCTTTCCTGAAATGTGGTGCCCAGAACTGGACACAATACTCCAGTTGAGGCCTAATCAGTGCAGAGTAGAGCAGAAGAATTACTTCCCGTGTCTTGCTTACAACACTCCTGCTAATACATCCCAGAATGATGTTTGCCTTGTTTTGCAACAGTGTTACACTGTTGACTCCTATTTAGCTTGTGGTTCACTGTGACCCCCAGATCCCTTTCTGCAGTACTCCTTCCTAGGCAGTCATTTCCCATTTTGTATGCGTGCAACTGATTATTCCTTCCTAAGTGGAGTGCTTTGCATTTGTCCTTATTGAATTTCATCCTATTTGCTTCAGACCATTTCTGCAGTTTGTCCAGGTCATTTTGAATTATAATCCTATCCTCCAAAGCACTTACAACCCCTCCCAGGTTGGTATCATTCGCACACTTTATAAGCATACTCTCTATGCCATTATCTAAATAATTGATGAAGATATTGAACAAAACCAGACCCAGAACCGATCCTTGTGGGATCCTACTCGTTATGCCCTTCCAGCATAACTGTGAACCACTAATAACTACTCTCTGGGAACGGTTTTCCAACCAGTTATGTATCCACCTTATAGTAGTTCCATCTAGGTTGCATTTCCCTAGTTTGTTTATGAGAAGGTCATGCAAGACAGTATCAAAAACTTTTCTAAAGTCAAGATATAACACATCTACTGCTTCTCCCCTACCTACAAGGCTTGTTATCCTGTCAAAGAAAGCAATCTGGTTGGTTTGACATGATTTGTTCTTGACAAATCCATGCTGACTGTTACTTATCAATTTATTATCTTCCAAGATGCTTGCAAAATGATTGCTTAATTATTTGCCGCATTATCTTTCCAGGTACAAAAATTAAGCTGACTGGTCTGTAGTTCCCCAGGTTGTCCTTATTTCCCTTTTTATAGATTGGCACTATATTTGCCCTTTTCCAGTCTTCTGGAATCTCTCCTGTTTTCCATGACTTTTCAAAGATAATCGCTAATGGCTCAAATATCTCCTCAGTCAGCTCCTTGAGTATTCTAGCATGTGTTTCATCAGGCCCTGGTGACTTGAAGACATCTAACTTGTTTAAGTAATTTTTAACTCGTTCTTTCCCTATTTTAGCCTTTGATCCTACCTCATTTTCACTGGCATTAACTATGTTAGACATCCAATCACCACCAACCTTCTTGGTGAAAACTGACACACAGAAGTCATTAAGCACCTCTCCATTTCCACATTTCTGTTATTATTCCCCCCCTCCCCAATTGAGTAACTGGCCTACCCTGTCCTTGGTCTTCCTCTTGCTTCTAATGTATTTGTAGAATGTTTTCTTGTTACCCTTTATGTCTCTAGCTAGTTTTATCTAATTTTGTCCCTACATACTTGTACTATTTGTTTATATTCATCCTTTGTAATTTGACTAGTTTCCACTTTTTGTAGGACTCTCTTTTGATTTTTAGATCATTGAAGATCTCCTGGTTAAGCCAGGGTGGTCTCTTGCCATATTTCCGATCTTTCCGATGAAGGCCCACTTTATCCAAAGCAGTGGCCTTCGGTGTATTATAGTCCTTGGCTTGGTGCTTGTGTAGAGCCATATAAACCACCTGGTCCTCACCGCTCAAGTAAGGGGCTAGTTGAACCACCCATGCTCCTTTGTCCCATCCAGCACTCATAGCCACCTGCTGAAACATTATCAGAAAGATGTCAGGGTCATACCCTGGGGCCGTCTTACATAGTCCCAGGCATACCACCCAATGCCCAGTTCTCTCATGGACACTCACCAGCCTCTTCAAGAGCTACTAGTCTTCCTGGGAATGTTCCTTGCTGAACTCCTGTAAGACCCCTTACTATTCTGCCTGACAGCCCAGAAATGTTTGTCTCTCTGCTTGCTGGGACTTTTGCATCTTTTGTTTCTGTTCAATAAGCCACCACAGCATCTCCTCCATCATTTGTGGATCCCCTATCCTAGTGCAGTTTTCCACTTAAGACTACTTCTCTAGACTGGAAGTGTTAAGATTCTGAACAAGACCCCATGTCTCAAAGGGTGCTCCCTCAGCCAACTGGTGTACCATGTTGCCTGGCCCGTTTGCATGGTCTCTCATACACAACATACACACAGTCCTTTTCTCCAAATGTGTACATTTAATATTTTGATTCCAACCACTGCAGAACACAGAACAGGCATGTGTCAGGAGAAGCCTACCACCTAGTTTTCTCTACCACACCCGGCTTGCTCTCTGAGCTTATTTCTTGTTGCTGCAAATAATATATTTTCCCCTTATTGAGCTAATTTCTTCGTTATCCGAACCATTGCCCCGAGTATCAACAATCTCCACCACTACAGGTTAGTTGATTCCAATTAAGCCTGTAATCTTCTCCATTATGCAATTATTTAAATAACTACGGTACTACAGCTAGCACTCTGTCATAAATACATACAAAGACAAGGTGGGGTGAGGTAATATCTTTTATCAGATATGTTAACTACTTATGCTAAACAATCTATTCCAAATTGTATTTAGCTGTGACACTCTAAGTACATTTCCCAGACCCTTTACGCTTGAAAGTTTGTCTCTCTTCCCAACAGAAGCTGGTCCAGTAAAAGATATTATCCCAAACACCTTGTCTCTCCAATATCCTGAGATTGACATAGTTACAACAATACTGCATACATAAATATATGTGATTATTCTATACTATTTCCATATGTACATATGGCTTATATATGTTTATATACAAGATATTCTTGTAACATACATTGTATTACTTGCAAAAAACTGTTCTGAACGCTGCAAAGTCCAGCACTGAAAAGTAAGGAAATGTCTGTGCAACCTTAATTTGGCCACCTGGTGCATACACACTCAGATAGTCTTTAATTACATGATCGGGGCCTTATATAGCATGCAGGTGTAATGTGTAGTAGCAAAGCATAACCCAAGAGACAGAAAAATGTATTCTACTGCTTAGAAAGAAAATTATTCCTTGGGCAAAGAGTCTCTGGTTTTGGGTCCAAATTTTTGAGATCAGTGCTTTTTATGCATAGCATTCCGTGACAGTTCATGCCATTTTCTTGTAGACACTCTGGTTATGTTATAGGTTGTTATGTCAAAAAGATATCTTGCTTGGCTATTTCTTTTGTCCTGGCAATAAGTACACATCTCTCTAAAGTTTTTTGTGAATGATTGCTTTGAAATTCATATTTTTGTTGCTGTCTCTCCTCTGAAATTCCTTTTTTGTGAATATAGGAACTGCTGTTATGCTGTGATGGTTTCCCCCAGGCAAAACTTTAAGTGCAAAGTCTGTTGATATGCTGATGAGTCACATAATGAAGCTTCATATTTCTGCATATATGAAATGCACAGCTATAATATGCTGCTTGCTTTCCATTTTTAAAAAAAATTATGGATTAATATTTAAAATCTATAAAACAAATGTTTGTGATTTTGTAAGTGAGTTAAATATTCTGGCAATTTAGCTATCTTTTAGTATAGTGCTAATGTTTTAAGGGTGAACTGGTTCTGGAGAATGGAAAACTCATTGCAAAAAAGTGGCTCAATGATTGTTTATCATTATTATTAACTTGTATTTCAGTAGCTCCCAAATCATTGTAGGTGCTGTGTACAGATATAGGAAGACCCATTCCTTGCTCTGATGAGGTCATAAGAAGTGCACGTCAGAGATAACAATTGGGGAACAGGTATTAAAAACAATCAGCTTAAAAAGTATATCAGCTGTTGCCAACTATGTCTCACTTATGGTCATAATGAAGGGAAACATGCAAGAAGAAAAACCAGGAGTCCTTGAAAAAAATAGAGAAAAGAAGGTATTTTAAGTTTTATAAAAATGTTAATTTAAGCTTCAAAATTCTAATGGTCACTTAATAAGAAATAAACACTGCTTTGTAAGCTTCCCTTGAGGCAAAATGGCTTATAACTGAAACCCTTAACTGAAATCGACCAGCTTTAGATCCTAGTGTAGACCAGACACCTAACTCACACTAAGCTTCTGAAACTAAGGTGGGCTCGTAAGACTGGAATAAGCTGCTCGAGCTAGTATGAACTCCTGAGGTGACCTAATGTCCCAGGCTGGCCTGAAGCAAACTCCTTGAAACATGCCTCACTCCATTGTGGAATAAGCTCCTGAGAACTCTCAGTATTCTGAGCTCCAAAACCATACAAATGTCAGGCCTAGAAACCAGCTTTGTAGTCTGTTAGCCCTACACCTGACATGTTCTGACCAATTAGCACCTTCCACCTGATCCAAAATGGATTCTCTCCCAGCTCTAAAGAAAATTCCAGGAGCATGTTGCCCCAAGGTAAAAATACCTAAATCACTTTTCTTTCAAGATAAGGGCAATTAAAAGGAAGAACAAGAAAACAATCCTTTAATGTAGACCCTACCATTAGTTTCCCCTTTCCTATCTTTCCTTAGGACTCATAAAGGAATTTTAATACAAATAACATAGACTGACCATTTAACCCTTGCAGAACCCCTTAGGACAACACATTCTGATGGCCTGCTCCATCACACTGCACCACTACCTGGTCATTAATACTTGAGTTCTGAGCATGGGATGTCCTTTCCTCCCTTTAAAATGACATAAACTTTATGGCCCATATCATGCAATTGATTTTTTTTAAATCAAAGCTATCCATAGATTTCAATGGCTCTAAACATCACATTGAAATCAGTTGATAGCCAGTGCAGATCATGGACCACATGTATTGTGGTCTCTTCCTGAAACACTATTTAACAAGCAAGCAACTGCATTTATACTAATGGTGGTTTCTGACCGTGTGTCTGGAAGCTGTATCGTTTTGTTGAGCCCTTTCCAAATCTAGTCAGCCTCCTTATATAGCAATGTAATCTATTTCAGCAACAGAGGCAGTATCTTGACCTCTGATATGAAACAGATATTGACCTTTATTTAGAAAAGTTATCTGCTGCCAGACTGGCTGACTTCTCAATGCATGGAAACATGACTGTGTAATAGATCATATTTATTCTTAAATAAGTTGCATTAATTCTAGCTTGCCTCAGTGGACCAGTATTAGCACCTCCCCCTCCCCCCCGGAAAATCCTCTTGTACTGTGATTCACAAAATGATGTGCCACCAAATCCATAGGTCTCCCTATGGCATGATTCAGGATCCAGGAAAGGCTGTTTTACACGAAGCCTCTGTAGAGTACTTGAGATATATCATGTCAAAGAGCTTGGTTAACAGATAATCATTTATGAAGATAGATTATAACATATTGCTAGTCAGAGGACTGAAACGTAATTCCTTAAGAAAATTATGACATGTTATTTTATTGTTTGAGTCTCAACAGTGTGCATACACTGTACAAGATACAATGCAGACATTCCTTTTCTGGGTTGTTTAGATTATAAAACAACAACAAAGATGAAGATGTGTACTGAAGACCAGAAGGATTCAGTTTTAGATTATTTTTTTTTTACTATATATGCATCACTTGATGTGGGCAGTGTAAAAGAAAGTCTTAAGAAGGGACTTGAATCCAGAGAGGGAGAGGTGATGGGAGTGCAATATTTGTATATGGAACTGCATGGGAAAGGGCACAAGTGGGAGGAGATGAATAAGGCACTTATGTGATACTGATTGTCACACTGAAGTAGTCAGAGCCTTATGGTAAGAAACTTAGATCAGAGAAGTCGGCTGGAACAGATTTGTAGGTGCGACAATAAGTATAAACTTTGTTAAGGAGGAGTCAGTGGAGGAATTTAAAGGGTGATGGTGATTCAGTGGTGGGCAACAAGGCACAACATTTGTTGAAGTATTAGGCTTAAAGTGTTACACCAACTAATATTACTGTAAGAAGTAAAGAGAAATAAAATATAGATTAATTGTACATTTGCCTTGTTGGACATCTTTTAGTTTAACAATTTTAAATCTTTTATAATAACTATTTTATATATAAGATTAAATGTCAAAGGTATTAATAAAGCTGAGGAGTTGGGTGAAGATATAACTAATGGCAAGCAAAAGAGAAATGGAAGTGGGTATCTATTATGCACCTCCAGAACAGGAGGAGAGTGAGAATGAAAAATTATTAAACAAACTGTAGAGGAGTTGGAAACTACAGGATATTTCATGAAACCTTCTGGGTGATGAATACAGCTGAACATGCATGGGTCACCAAAAATATTATTAAATTATGTAGAGGACACAATTTCATTGTCAAGAAAGCCAAGAATTAATGGTGTTTTGTATGAATAGTTCTCATTTTCAGATATACTGAAGTATGTAGAGCCATCTTTCTTTGCCTTTAAAGAGGAAAATCTTGTATCGGGTAAAATTTAAGGGCCAATGGTGTACAGGAGATCAGATTAGATGATCTAATGGTCCCGCTTGACTTAATCTCAAAAAAAATTCCTTCCTATTGGTATGGTTGGGAGGCAGCTCCTGTAGAACTTAACCTCTGATTCTGAGTTTAAGTCAAATGGGATGCTTGGTGCAAATGATCTCTTGAATTGATCCTATTACGAAAAAATAAGGCCTAAATTTTAAAGTGACTAGTGATTTGGGGTATCTTCATTTGAGGATACCTTAAAAGGATCCTGATTGTTAGAGGGTGGGGGATAAGCACTTTTGAAAAATCAGATCCTTTATGGTATCCCCAGCTGAGCAACCAAATTACTGCTCAGTTTTGAAGATGTTTGTCAAGCAAATAAAAATAGCCCCCACATTGAAGGTACTGTATTTCATGAAATCCAGATTTAGAGAACTAAAAAATTCAATCAGGACACATTAAAGCACATGAGCCTAGAGCATATTTAAATATTCCATAACACACTTATCAATGTACTTGAAAAAGGGAAATGCAAATGGAAAGAAACAGCAAATGTGATAGGGAGGGTTTGCAACATAGACAAGAGAGATTAAAAAAAACTTGTTAGGTCAATGCAGGAGGATTTGTTCCAATGGTATTCTGTTCAAAGATCTTACAGCAAAATAAATAAATAGATAAATCCTGGATTGGACATGAAGAAAGGATAAGACACCAGAATATACAGAAGCTTGTAAAGAAAAGTTAAGAGCAGCATACCAGAACGGGGAGCTAATACTAGCTAAAAGAGGAGAACAACATTTACAAGGACATTCAGGTGAAATGAAATGCAAGAGAAAATAGCCCCATTAATAAATGAAGAAGGGAGACCAAACTAGTAATGTTGCTGGAATTGCAGAACTACTGAACTGCTTTTTAACTCCGTATTCCTTCACAAGAAACAGAAACCAAAAGGATTTAGGACAACTAAGAAGAATTGAAGACCATGACAAGATAGCTTTTGATTTAAAAGAAACTGTTAAGAGACTACTTGGGAGAAACTGAATATACAAATTCTGGTCATTATGCACCACAGAATCCAAAGGGAATTTACTGAAGTGCCTGCAGTTATTTCTGAAAATGGAGTACTGAGGAGGCACCAGTGGAATAAAATAGGTTACTGATCAAAAGCATGATCCTAGCAATTACAGTAATGTCCAAAAATTCTAACTTCAGGTCTGAGTAAAATATTGAAACAAATATTGCATCTGTTAACATCCAAAGATGATTGACCAATAAATAGAGGAATATAAAGCATAAATAATGCCAAACATTTTTTTTTAAAAAAAATCTAATTAAAAATTTAAGCTGACAAGGGGAATGCAGTAGATGTAACATATCTGGACTCTAAAGTATTTGTTATATCAGGACGTCAATAAAGCAATGACCAACAAGGTTTCACTTGAATAATTAATTTAAATTGGCTTGGATGTCAGCAGTGTCTCCTGGATTGAAAACTGGCTGAAGGAGCATAAATAAAAGGTAATGGTAAACAGCAGTGTTCATTGAGTTGTGAAGCGAAGGAGCAACGGGTGGGTATAATAGGATGTCACTGAGATCAGTTTTAGGTCTGATCTTTTTTAACATCCTCATTAATGATGAGTAAACAAGGTAAACAACATGTTAATGAGTTTCACAGCTAATACTGAACTGGGAGGCGTGGCAAACATCAGAGAGGTCAGATAAATAATTCAAAGGGACTAACATTAGAAATGAAGACAACCCGTATTCAACCTGGGAAAACATTAAACTGAAACATCTGAGGGGGAAATAACTACAGTCACCGATAATTATGGCTTACTTAGGTCTTAGACACTTAGCCCTGTTGTTGGGTTGCTGAGAAGCCTCTTGTGCACCAATCACATTCCACAGGCCATGGTGCAATGGGGCAGCAATCCCTATACTCTCCTGAGCTCAGGGGTTGCAGTAGTGCCTGCTTTAAACATTAAGCTGATTTAGAAGCTTCTCCTTGATTGTGAAATGGGGGAGTGATAGCATAGTAACCTCTTTCTGGCTCTCTTTTGGGTGACTTACTATGTGGATCCTGCAGTCTCTGCTTACAGGGTTTGCAATTGTGAGCTGCCTGTGTGGACTGTGCCAGGGTAGGAAGCTTCTTATTCATCACCCCAGGGGCAGATCAGTGTCCCTTATAACATATTCCTTGATGAGACACATCCAGTGATGTCAATCCCCCTTAAAGGACTTTGTTTCACAAGTTAATAAGTGCTATACAGTTCGTCAGGCGGAGCAGAGACTGTTCTGTTTCATGCTGTCACTTGTGAGAAATGCAGACCTTGCAAACTCTTGTGAGTAAATCCAACATTCAAGGAATGCCGCACGGTTTGGCTCCCCTCTGTTGCTATCAGGGAGTGCAGATTTTATCCCCTGTGCTGGTGGGGGCTCTGCTCTCGAAGAGATTCATATCAGAGAAAGGGCAGGGTGATGTTTACATCAACATTCTCCTCCAAGGATGCTTGTACAGAAAAGCAGCTTTAGGTTATGGCTCCATAGGAGCCCCAGCAATTGAGGCTGATAATGCTATCTCCCCGGCCACACACCCCTTCCTTTCCTCCCTGTACCTTTCCTTCTTGTCAACATCAGTGACTTTTTGGACTCTGCAGCCAGGTCCATTTGCCACTGATGGAGGGCCCTGTACCCTAGATTATACCAGCATCAATCATCTTTGCTGCTATTTTTACCTGTGTCTGTTGTAGAATGTGATTAGCTAATGCAATATTTTGTGCTATTGACCAAGATGTTTCTAAGCATGACCGGCAATATCAGCTGAGAGATGGATTTCAGGAGTGGATCTGTCATTTCTATCAACAGTTGTATGACTATGAAAGGGAGGTGATCATGATGAGGTCAATCAATAAAGAAGACAGAAATAAAATACAGCACTGGATCGCCTAGTTATAGTCTCTATTGGTTTTAACTGTACTTTTTCATAAAGATGGGGAAATACGACATGCCAGTGCAAGTGGAGATATTTTCCTATTGTACATAATTATATATTCTAGATATGATCTGAACAAGCATTCACGTCACATTAATATGGATTGTAGCACTGAAATTCTGAGGGCTGAGGAAGGCTTGTAACATATTGAATGGCATGGTTCTGCTGTGTGATGGCCAGGAGAAGTCCACAGCTCTGTAGTTCTACAGCAGCTCATTGGCCCACAAAGACACATATGGCTGGGAGTAGCAGTTTGCCGCTGCTGCTCCTGTATATAAACTGAAGTTGCATCTACAGAACTCTGCAACAGCTTCTGCAGAGCGAGGTTTAGGGCTGTCTTCCTGCTTACAGGGTGCTCACTTCCAGAATGTCACCCAGAAGTAGTGAGCAGCATCACTGTTTTCTGTCAAGAGGAAGATTCCAGAATATTTGGCTAGGCTGTAAAGCAGGGATCTCAAACTCAAATCACCATGAGGGTCACATGAGAACTAGTAAATTAGCCCGAGGGCTGCATCACTGAAACCTTTCCATACAATGATACAAAAGTATAGTCAAAAATGAAAAAAATGAAGAGTAATATAGCATTCTATTAAAAGTCAATGTATTAACTTTTTAAAAACTGTCATGCAAAGAGGCGTTTTAATAAAATATAAACACTCAGTAATGTTTGGAGTTTGGCTGCCAGTGGAGTTGGCGCTATGGCGGGCCGCAGGAAATAACTCTGCGGGCCGCATGTGGCCCGCGGGCCGCGTGTTTGAGACCCCTGGTGTAAAGCTTGCCTGGTTTATTGTCAAATTCCACATGCAATTTCCATTCTTCTTTATTTTAGATGTTAATCTATTCTACTGTTGAACTAGCTGATAATGCTAAATCCTGCTTCTGCCCTATACATTTTAAAATAGGCAACATTTTGACCTTTTTAACATTGTTGGGTCTCTGAAGTACTGTTTTATTGTGTTAGAATCCTGTACTCATTATGTTGAACAGGTGAAAACTCACAATTGTCAGATTTAATGACTCCCAATGTCTTGTTCAGATTTGATGATAATCATAGCCATGTTCCCAGGGTAGCGTTGATTCCCAGTACCATTTTATCAAGCGTATGAATGGGGCAGGTATTAGTTAGTTCAGACCTGGGACAGTTTGGTCATAGGTAAACAGTCTGGGTTACTAAAATATTTGTATTACAAAAGTGGAAAGCACCTTGAATTATATAGTTGGTGTCTAACGTTATATATAAGCAATGCTGCAGCTTAGAACTTCTTCAGTTGTGCCTCTGTTTATTTGGATTCTTGCACATAGGCAATTGTATATACTATATTTTCTGGTAGTTATTTTGTGTGATCATGAACAGGCAAATGGTGGTGCCATATGTTGTGCCTAGGGTTCAGTTTAATCAAGGACTTTGTGTAGGTCAAAAGGTTAAACTTGAATGCCTAAAGTTACTGCAAGCATCATAAATAAACAAATGACTGATTTTTCAGAGATACTGAGTACCCACACTTCACAGTGAAATAAGATGAAGCACATCTAGAAATCAGATCTTTTAAAGTGTCTAAATATTATTTGAGGTGCTTAACTTTTGGCATCCACATCTAATAATTTTGCCCATATTTTTATTTACACTGCATCGAATCTCTTCTTGATTAATGCTTGATCATTTTAATAGTTTCTTTTGTGCATAGATAGTCAGTCTCTCTGTCTGTCCCGATATCATTTTAGACAAACAAGTGAAATACCTCTCTCTTTTTTTTTCTTTCCAATTTTAGAGAAAATAAGGGAGGTTTATCCTTATTCTTAATCCTGCTTGAAAGTGGGATTTAAGATCAATGTACTGTGAGTAGTCACTTAAGGAATACATTCACAAAGAAATTAACTATAACTGGCATTGAAGCTCTGCTAAATTTCATAGGTTGGTGTTTTCTTATTAAATTATTCGGCTGGTGCCTTTACTCTGTGTAACTTGTACTACCAAACTTACAGTTCAATAAGTCTTTGTCATTTTTTTACCCAGGAGACATATGGGTAAACATTATAACATTTCAGCTCAGGGAATTTTAACCACCTGATCACAAATAAGTCATCTGTGTACTGACACTGCTCCCTGCATCTGCTGGAGTAGCATCACATATCCAGAGGAGGGCACTTGTGGCCCTCCAGTCAGTATGTTCAACTAAAGCACTGTAACTATACTGCAAACTTCGTTTTAGGGGAAAAGAGACTTTAGAGAGTCTTATCTAAATTGAGCCAAAGTACTATTAAGCAATCATGGGCTATGCATGGTATCAGCAAGGAGATTAGCTTGCAGGTTCCTGCAATTAATTGGCATATTTGTCACACGAATTGCTATAAAAATAGAGAAACAGACATCTTTCGAGGGCGTTCAGAGCTGCAGCTGTTGACTGCACAAGTCTACCACTTGTACTGTGAAGGCCAAAAGCATTCCTGTTCAAAATTCAGGCCAGCCTGTTAGAGTTGGTAAATATTTAGAAAATAACTTGTCCAGTCCCCTACATGTTTTAATAAGATACTGAATCTTTTTTGACAAGGTGACTTTGTTTTCTTTGTGTGTTTGTGAAAATGCAAACAGAAGAATTATGGAATGTCATCTTTTATTTAACATCATTCTGTAGTCATAGACTCACATAAAAAGTTAGATTAAATATAACAGTGAAAACCAAGCTGCTTGAGAAATTGTTTAACTGTTAGTTTGTCTTAAAAGTGACTTATTTAGCCAGTGAAACCAAAGCGGTCTTCAACTAAAAAATATAGACACAGTGTCTTCTGAGCCTGGACAGTTATTCTTCATTGTGTAATTGTGCATTTTATAGTCCTTCCTAAGTGTAGTACTTTGTACTTGTCTCTATAGAACTTTATCTTGTGATTTCAGACCACTTCTCCAATTTGTTAAGGTTCTTTTAATTCTAATCCTGTCTTCCAGAGTGCTTGCAACCCCTTCCAGCTTGTGTCATTCACAAATTTTATAAGCATATGCTCCACTCCATTAATCAAATCATCAGTGAAAATATTGAATAGTACTGGACCCAGGACTGACCTCTCTGAGACTCTACTAGATACAGCTCCACCAGTTTGACAGTGAACCATTGATAACTACTCTTTGAGTTCAATCTTCAGCCAGTTTTGCACCCACTATATAGTCATTTCATCTAGATCATATTTCCCTAGTTTGCTTATGAGAATGTCATGTGGAACTGGGTTAAAAGATGGACTAAAATCAAGATATATCATGTCTACTGCTTCTTTCCTACTAGGTCAGCAACCCTGTCAAAGAAGAAAATTAGATTTGTTTGGCATGTTTTGTTCTTGACGAATCATAGAATCATAGAAGATGAGGGTTGGAAGAGACCTCAGGAGGTCATCTAGTCCAATCCCCTGCTCAAAGCAGGACCAACACAAACTGCTTGTGACTGCAATCCCTTTTCTCTCTTCTATTAATCTAGTAGCTTGGAAATAAAGGTTCCCTTATGGCTGCATAATGCAAGTAGAGGAATTTTACCTGGAATCCAATATAAATCTTGGTTTTCTTAACTTTGAGCTGAAGTATTGCTTCAGAAAGTTATAGCAATCTTTGTTCTGTTAAATGTTCTTTTCCCCAAGCAGGTTAATGTTGTGTGGTTGTCTAGCTTTCTCAATGTGAAATGTAAGGGTTAATGAAGTTCTCTTTATGTATTCTGGACATAAATGCCCAGTTCATATACACATTCCTTTGTCTTCAGGCTAGTATCTATTTGTTACATAAAGCACATAACTCTTGCACATCAACTCTCTGGGTTATGAAGGTGACATACTGGCTGATTGTTTTGTGTGTTCCATGAATGATAGCAAATAGAGTATTCATTTTTATTAGCTGTTTCTAGAGGCGAAATGTATGGATTTGATTTGAGAATGTTGAACAGTTTGAGTAGGAGTGAATCATAATGGCATTCCCTTGGCCTTGGGTGTGGAGTAGGGTTGGATTTAAAAAAAATACACTGCTTTATCTTTTTTTTTTCTTTTGATATTTCTTGCCAAGTTTCAGAAATCAGGATAATTATTATTAGTTGGCATGTAAGAAGTGTATAACAAAATTTGGCCCACAGTTTTAGAGCACAGTCAAGATGATATTTTACCATACTACTGAAAATAAAAACCTGTGTACAAATGACAATCCAAAAAATTCTACTTTTAGAGAAGGCTTACTCTACATGACATCTCCTGTTTTAATTCAATTATCTCACTCTCTCTGTTCAGTGCATATGCTGATAAGGTTCAGGAATCCATTATCCTGCAGAGATAATACTTTTAAACTAAAGAAGTGTGTGGTATGCTGCCTTGAGACATACACAGTATCAGTTACCATATATTTAAAAGATGAAAACATGATATAATAACAATGCACTATCTTGTCAAAATGGAATAAATTTAAAACTAGGTTTCTAATTTATCTGAATGCAGTTTTATACTTTTAGTGCCTAACATGATTATTTTCATTACATATCAATGTAGAGGTGAAGATGTCAGACTGGTAAAGAAGAACTGTCGAATTATCCAATCATAACATTTTTGTGATGGATTCCAAATTGAATGTGTACTACTTCAGTGTTTTATGGCAAATCCTAATGCAAATGTAAACTGTGAAGCCAATATTTTCAATCTTGGGTACCTAAAGTTAGTCATTTAAATACATGTTTAAGCACCAAAATAAGGCCATATCTACACTTATCAATAGATTGGCACTACTGCAATCTATGTAGTCGTGATGATTTAGTTGGTCTGGTGAAGACCCACTAAGTTGATCACAGAGCACGCTCCGGTTGACTCTGGTACTCCACCTCCCCAAGAAGAGTAAGGGAAGTTGGCGGGAGAGCATCTCTTATCGACACAGTGCAGTATAGACACCACGGAAAGTCGACCTAAGCTACGTTGACTTAAGTTACGTTATTCACGTAACCGAAGTAACGTAACTTGGGTCGTCTTGCCATGGTAGTGTAGACCAGCCCTAAGTGACCTCATTTTCAAAAGTGTTTCAGCCCTTGCTACTTCCACTGCATTCAGTGGAAAATCCCACCTTAGCTTTAGGCACTCACTTTTTAGAAATCTTGGACTTCAAATGATGCACTGTAAATAGAATGTATTGCATCTTTTAATAGAAGAAGCCCGTAAACAAGAAATTTCAATCTTGTACACCACACAAATGAAAAAGAAATAAAATTTTATAGTGATACTTCTGAGTGGATGATAACTTGAAATATATTATTGGCAAACATAGCAGGGAATATAAAGGCACGTTATAATGTAGTTAACATGTTGCATACTCATGCTGTTTGTGGCATTCATTGGTTGTGTCTGCATTGATATCAAGACAAGGGCCATGATAAGTCAACATTTTTCAAACTTCAAAATAAAAAATTGCCTCATTTCCAGAGGCATGGTACTGAAAACTCCCACTGAAGTCAACATCAATGTAACTTTTAAAGTACCTCTGAGAGTGAGGGGAAGAGAGGGCTCACAGGAATATGCAAAAATCCCACAGGATTGAATTTGACAGCATGTTACCCTGGTTGATAAGACTACCTGCAAATTATCCAGTCACAACAAAGATTACATTTATATTCTGCAGTTACAATTGTTAATGTTTGGGGTGTATGTTCACACTGAAAAGCAGCTTACTGCTCTTAATAGAGAAGAATGAATTAGTAGAAGTTGAACAAAGTTTGGTGACTCAAGATGATTCTTGTTCCCATGTTATTAATATTACATACATAAGGAATTGTTAGATATGTATATCACAATAGGTTTAAAACTAACTCTTCGGAATCAGAATGGTTTCCTGTAGTTAAGCTTTAGTGTAATGATTTCACATCCTTTCTCTAGCATATATACTCGTTCAAGTGTTTTTTTTCTTACAGTAAAGAAAACAAAACTAAAAAATGTTACTCAAATAGAGCCAAATTGTTCAGACTGCAGGAGCATTTTGACAATTTTTTTTATTTTATTTTATTTTATTTTTTGTTATCCAATCATACATTTTCACTTCAGGTAAGACCAAAAATGCCAGGTATCTCTGTTGGTCAATTATGTTTATTTAAATATTGCTTATCC
Source organism: Macrochelys suwanniensis (assembly GCA_033296515.1). Classification (NCBI taxonomy): domain Eukaryota; kingdom Metazoa; phylum Chordata; order Testudines; family Chelydridae; genus Macrochelys; species Macrochelys suwanniensis. Next base: position 86,293,260 of record CM065779.1, read on the forward strand.
ATACTCACCACTAGGTGATGCAAGAGCACTTCAAATATCACCATTAAACATACCCTGCGGGATGTTTATTAACAAGAATTGTATGTATACATGTGACACTAGTTTACAGCTGGGCTTATTCTGCAGTTGATCAGGAATCATTGCAAATATAGGTAGAAAAAGAGCTTCTTTATCAATCACTGTACTCATATGAAAAAATACTTTGTTCCTTATTCATTGATATACAGAAATATTTCTTCAGTAGGTGGTAAATGAGATCAAATAGCAACCACAGTCCATTCCAGAGGTGTCTGCATTTCAGTGGTGAGTAAATTAATTCCTGCATGCAAGCTATTTTCACTATGCCTGGATGAAACAGTCAGCAATAACCATGACACATCATTTGGAGTCTTAGTTTTATGTTTTTACTAATAGTAATATTTATTGCACGATGCAATAATATACTGACTATCTCTCTCCCTGTGTCACACAGCTTGTGGCAATCCATGGAATGGATGCTAAATCCCTCTCAGTATAATGAGTGGGGGATTGGGCAGGATGCCTTCTACAGTATAAGGGTCTGTTCTGGAACGCTCTCTGATCTCTGGACTGAAATATTCTGGATTTGCTGGGTTTCAAGGCATGGGGCAAAACCTGTTTGTTTCACCTCTCCTTTGAGGAGAATTAGCAGAGTGTGAAGGATTAACAAATGTGCTGGGGTGTTAATTGTATTTAGATATGCTGCGGTAGATGGAGTGAGGTGATTTAACTTTATATTTGACTTGTTACTTTAAGTAATTGGCAAGGTGCTGTGAGTGCTTTTTCATGCGTCTAAATAGATGGATTTTGAAAAAAATATCATTGTCATATAATACTAGCATCCATTTCTATAGCACTGTTCATTCTGAAAGGGTCTAAAATGCTTTACCAACAATTTTTTTCCATTGCCCTGTGCAAATGGGGATGGACAACAAGATAGGCAGGGTGGAATTGTTCCAGCTGCATATATGGTCCAGGAGCCATGCTGCAGAAACTTGGGTACTCAAAGCTGGCTGGCAGTAGAAGAACTAATCTCTGCATGTATTTTTGCTCTCTTTAAAAAGGAGCAGTAGGGACGCCTAAGAACCAGACCTCATGTTCCACACTGCAGTATAGTTGTTCAGGGGTTGGTCATGCCTCTGAACTCTCCGGCTATGTTTCTTTGAGCCCAGGATGTGCCTGGGTATTGAAAATGGGCCCGCCTCCTAATGCTTTGCTGTGTGCTAAGTAGGTGCCTGTCCCAGTGCTATGTAGCTCTAGAGGCCATCTTCTCTCCTACTTCTTCCCCTCAGTATGCCCACAAAATAGGGAGCATCTGGTCCTTTATATACAGTATACCACAGAAATTAGGTTAAAAAAGTCATTGCGTTTACTAATGAATGTATGCCAACAAGTTAATACGTCTCTGGTACAAGATGTCTCACATGGTGCATATATGTTTCTAACTCCATTTGAAGAATGATTCAGGAGAAGTCATGTTTCAAGTTATATCAATATCACAGTTGGGCAACCTTGGAAATGTCAGTAAGATTGGTTAAGGACTACATTTTCAAAAGGCCAGCCTCTCTTTTGTGGGCGTATTTGACTAGTAGGCATAAATCTCCAGAACTTGTGCTTCTAACTAGTGTGCACCACCTGATTGTGGATGCAGTTAAAATAACAAGTACAGCGACTTGCACCAATATTTTATGTGTGAGCAAAAAAAATTGATACAATTTTTACAGGTACAAAGTATACCCATGGAAACAATGGCCAGGACTCAAGTCTTTTCAAAATATTTACCTCAAATATATAAAACCCACTAAATACTGTTGTGTGACCATTACAGGATAAAACTATATATTAGGTCAGCCTTAAGTGTCAGCAAATTAAGTGTTAGGACTCTTGTGCAGCTTGCATAAGATGTGAAGTCTGCAAAAGTCACAAGTTGACCAGTGCAGTCTATAGGAACAGGACCAAAGGAGCTTTTAAAAACAAAGAAACAATTCATTGCAGTCACTTCCATCCTTTTCCAGCAGGAAAAATGTCCAGAAAAGCATCTCAACCATTTTTTTTACTTCTGCTTTCTTTGTAGCTGTGTGGAGCCCCATTCCTGTTTTGAGACATAGATACCATAAATCGAGCCCTGTCATAGATAACATTTCATGATCTGTCCAATTAATTTCTTGAGCTATGGTTGGATCAGCAACTCTGAAATTATTTAGATTCCTCAGTTATTTGACCTCTTTCACTCCAGTTTTATACTTGAGTGTGGCACAAAGATTATTCTGGTTTCATTGGTCAATCAGTGTATAATAGTCTACTGGCAAATGACAAATCCATGCTTATGCTTTTTCCTTCTTTTGGCTTCCTGGGATACAACTGACTACTGAAGTGTTGCTAACATGCCCGTAGACCTTGGTAGGTATAAATGGAATTGCCTTTGATTAACACTGTTAATTTTGCCATGAGAAGAGTAAGTGGATGTAGTAACGGGCACTTGAAGGATTTAACATGTAAGGGGTCATTTCTGCTATCCTTTCTGCTCAATATGTATGAGGCCAATAGGAAAGATGAAGGGATGGCTTGAGTTGTACTGAGGCATGTGCAACCTTTTCTTTGCCATTTCGTGGCTTTTGGCTTACCCAGGTGTCCTTAATGTTCTGTTATATAATGTAAGGAAGGGAACCAAAAAACACCCCCTGTGATCACAAAGATTTGCAACATTGACTTTGCAAATGTAAATCCCATAATCTGGAACTCCTGGGCTAGACACCACTGGAACACTCTGTTCCAAATTCTTTTGGAGGGCTGCAGAAGGGAGCCCTTCTCCTGCTCACTTAGGTGCTCCCTCAGGGAAAGGCCCCATTTTTCTGCACCCTAGAAAGTTCTCAAGAAAGAGCCCTTTCCTTGCTCACCTTAACAGCTCTACAACTGGGGAAGTTGAAAGGCTTGAGTAAGCAAAACAGTAGTTCAGATATTGAAATTTCACTAACATTTTTCCAACAAAAGAATCAGCTTTTTTTTTTAAACGTTGGAGATGATCTTACTCACATTGTCTAATGATGAATTGTCAAATTACAAGGTGAATGTTTCTGTCCTTTTTGTAATCTGCATAAATAAGTGCCAATTATTACAAAAAAAATCCAAATAAAACATCCCTTGCATTATACTTTGCTTGAAAATTAGCAGGCCCATTAATAAATCACTACTTATTTGTTGCAGTTTATTGCAACATATAAAAAGGTGCCCATCTGCTGTTCACCAAAACCAATTGATGCTTCCAGAAATCTCCTGGAAACCTCCAACCCTCATGCAACCTGCCAAACCTCTATCTTCCTTATAAACAATCACATCCAGCAGGCCCCAGCCTCTTCAGTCATCCAGGCAAACATAATATCTTTGCAGCATGCCTTGAAGCAAACCTTTTCATATTTGCAGATTTTCAATTTGAAAATACAACGGTTATGGAACAATGAAGAACTCTATTTTTTTTCCTGAACATTTTGTAACATACATACGAAAGTAAATACATAATAACTAAGTGCTCTAGAGTTGGTGGTCTCACTATACAGATATAATCAGGTAGTGTATTGGTTTGCAGGGAAAGATAAAGATTTAATACACCAAATACATAACCAATCTTTATCCAATCTTTCCTAGCTTTAGGCATGAAACCATTTAAAACAATAAATCTATTTAGAATGCAGAAGGTAAAGAGCCCACAGGCCTAGAGATATTTGAAAGTGTCAGATTTAAAATTATGCACACATAGGATTTGATATGAAAATTCTAAATCAGGTTTTATGAAAGCTAAATTTCAATATATGAACTTCCTCCATGATGTATGAACTTCCTTCAGTATAATTTTTTAAATGTAATAATCACAGAGATAACAGTGGAAACTTCTTTAAACTGAAATCCAGCTATTTTCTTTGCCTTGATAATCTTTTTTGTCAGGGGCACTAAATGGGAAAAAAGAGAATAGAGTTGCTGTGAATGTATTAAGGCTATTAGAGAGGGAACAGGAAGATATGAGTGAGCGTAAGGGACAAGTGATTAAACTAAAATGAAGGGTGGGAGAAGAAGGATTTTCTGATAAGGATAGAATAGAAGGTATCTGACAGGGACACAAAAGGAGACATATTACTAACGACACAAAGCTAGTTGAGAATGAAATTGAGCTGGAATCATAAGCTAAAAATATACTGACCTAGTTTCTTTCATGCATGTAAATATCCTAATAGAAATTAAAGGGAGGCTTTCCAGTGTGCCAATTTTAAACAAAATTCTACTACTTTTGGAAACCATTGTCATCTAAGACCTATTTTGTCTAGCTTAATAAAATAAGTGCTACTGTTTTCTCAGGAGGTGCTGTATTTTTGGAGCAACATATCATTTACTATGATTTTAAAAAGGTTGAGTACTAAAGGGTGAATGAGAAAATGCATGTCAGAGAAAGGTATCAGATCATAATTTATTTCAGTGTAATTTTCCAACAGACTGCCTTCTAGTCAAACAGAAGCGAATTGAGTGAAAATGTCTAGTTTGTAATTTAGAAAGTCCATGTCAAGAGCAAGATCTCAGATTTTTCTCAGCAAAATGTACTTGACTTCATTTGGAGTCTACCCACACAGCTTTCCAAAGCCAGAAGTACAGCAGCAGGTTTATTATTATTAATTATTAAAAGAAGTATCTGTATAACTCTTTGGAGGTGATCTGCAGATCTGTCACATGGGAGTCATGTCTTGACATGTTATGGAAAGTATTCCTTTGAGTAGGGTCTTCGCAATCTTGCTCTGTTAATGTTTAGTTCTGCTATAGGCAGAGCTGGTAGTACTTTCTATAGCTAAAGTATGAGACTGACAGACCAGGTGCCAGTTCATGACAAGGCCTGTAGGCCTCACTGGACCCAGACAAATACAGAGCCGGAAACCAGTCTGGCTTACCTATGGGTTAGTATAGTTAAAATAGATGATATTGTTATAAGGTTGTTTTTAGTGTTTAGACTTTATGAAATGCTTGTAGGATGCTACATGTAGTAATTTCATTTATAGCATCTGTACCCCATGTTGTAAGGTTATATTGAATTTTTGCATTGTAAGCCTCTGTAACTTTATTATTCACCAAACAGGAAAAGAGCATTAATAAATATAGAAATGATGGTTTCCTACAAATGTGTTAAGTCCTGCCCACTGTTCCCTTTAAGCTGTGCGTGCGCACACAGATCCTAAACCCCGCGCACACGGCAAAACACCACACACAAAAATTTGCACAGATGCACAACAATTTGCACAGAAGAATTTTTTTGCGCATACAGCCTGTCAAAAATTTGCACAGAAGAAATTTTTTGCGCACACGACCTGTCAAAAATTAGAGGGAACATTGGGACTCCTGCCCACCAAGAAGGGGGAAGGGGAAAGATTACATTTTGGGAACACATATTGTCTGAGATTTTCAGACACTCATAGCCCTCACAAAGGAAACTCATAGTTAGTATTTCTGTATGGCTTAATATATATTTTTCCTCCTATAATTAAGGTTACAGAAGAGGCTCAGACATTTCACAGGTTAAAGTTTAAAATGTTTTATTTTCTATGGAACAAATCCTAGTCCAAATGAACTCAGTGACAAGAAGAATCCTATTGATTTAAATAAGACCAGCACTTTTCTCAACAGTTTTTTTTTCTTTTCGTTTGTAACCTACTGGATACAAACCTCAGGTTTGTAAAGAACCCCCCCAAGTTACTATGAGTCCAGCTGCTATCTGCTGCTTTCTGAGTGAATGTTACCATGACATCTTGCTGGAGACAGGTGGAATTGGTGTGAGTGACTTGGCTATTGATCATGGGTAAAGAAAGGAATTGATAAATCTGTGCTTGCAACAAATGTCATTGAGAATATTGGGGGTATTCAGATGACACAAATGAATCAAAATGACTGTAGAGGAACAGATATAATCACAAATGCCTAAGGAAGGCTTTGGCAAACTAGGCAATTATTTCTCAAAAGTCACAAGCATCATATGTCTGTGCCTTGCCAAAGCCAATCATGCTCTCATGTTGCTAAAGGACTCATGTCAGGTTACAGCTGCACATTTTTGAAATGCTTGAGGAAAGAGTGGGCAGTGCTATTGAATCTGTTTCTATGACAAATGACTCACTTGGATAATGCATGGAAGGGGCAGCAGTTGAAGTATAGAATCATTCTGTTGATCATGCATAAGGAAGTATAAAATTTTTTCATAGAATATCAGGGTTGGAAGGGACCTTAGGAGGTCATCTAGTCCAACCCCCTGCTCAACGCAGGGCCAATCCCCAATTTTTGCCCCAGATCCCTAAATGGCCCCCTCAAGGATTGAACTCACAACCCTGGGTTTAGCAGGCCAATGCTCAAACCACCAAGCTATTGAGCAAGTTAATTTGGCATGTTTCAAAAACCGTTCAGATTCTCTTATGTTCATTAAACTATGCTGAAACCTTACATGAAGACTCTTAGCAGCACTGATTACTTATATACAGTGTAAATGGGTGTTAAGTAATCACCCCCCACAAATCCTTATCCTGAGTTCTGCCAATGTACTTCATTTTCTTTGTTCAAGACTCCTGCTATCTTAGTGACAAACTGACAAATTTTGTTACTACTAAACTTGTTTTCACTTTGCAACATACTCCCTAACTGAACTGAGATCTCCAGAAATTAAACCATTAGCCCATTGTGCCAGCTACCCTATAGACAACTCTGTATATAAAGAAATACTCACTTGACCCACAGGTTAAAAAAAAAGTTCAAAATTCTTGATAAATGTACAGTGATTTCCTTGGTTTTGGGGGGAATCATGAGCTAATCCTAACTCTAACACGTATGAGTTAAGGGGGCTGAGTTGTTGAAAATGTCAAGGCCTTCCAAATGATGGAGCTGGGGCAGTTGGGGAGGCTTAGTGGTCCCACGAAGCTTAAGATGTAGCTGAAGTTTACTGTTAATGGATTCACTGTATGATACATCAGGAAGCATTGGCAGCAGAAAAGCTGAAACCTGGCATTAATGATATACTGGAATCAACTTTGAAAATTTTAAATTAATTAATTTGAATCCCAGTCACTTTGGCTGTCACAATGTGGGTGAAGAAGTTATTTAATTCTTCTCCACTGTGCTGGGTCTTGGGCAGTATTCAGATAAATCAGAAGCAGAGGTATGGGTTGAGTCCCCTCCCCACCACTTCTGGGAAAGGCACCGCTGGGTGCCATACTGTTAGAGGAACTGTCCTATCTCTCAGTGTGTCTGGCTGCTGCATTTGATTAGTTCCGTGTACTAAATTATTATCTGGGAATTGAGCAAGGCAGTGAGTGGCTGCTTGAAAAGAGTCAACTTAGCTTAGGAAGGACGGAAGCTTTCAAACTACTTGGTGATTTTTGTTGCACATACAGACGTTCAGTTTACTGGGAAAAGAAAACATTTTGTTTCATTTGTCAGCTATTCATTTACAATGTAATAACTACTGCGAGGAAGAACTTGAAACTTAGAGCTATGGCTTGGTACATTTTGCTGATAACTCACTTGCACTGAATAGGTAGAAAACAAAACACAGTTGAGTTGCCAGCTGATGAGCATCTTTGGCTGAATTAGTTCTGTTTAGCAGAGGAGAAGAGTTTTGGCTAAACGTGAGAACACCACCTCTCTATTTACTGAGAAGCCTTAAGGGTTATTACGCCTTTCCTGCTTGCAAACAGCATTAATATGAAGTAGTACTTACTATTAATGGTCTCAGTTGTGACCCCTCTAGTGCACCCATGCAAGGGAGTAAGTGGATGTAAGGAGGCTCCTTACTCACCTAGATGGGCTTCACCCACATTGTGGGTGCCTGTGCAGGGCTGAGAGAGCAACCACCACTGGGCTGCTATTCCACCATTCTAAGCAGGTGAGTGGATGGAGCCCAATTTACCAGCCAGGGGACCAAAGCCAACACAGAGTGGGAAGGTGCTAGTTCATGACAAGGAAATCTACTGAGGAAAAGAACTGGCATAGATGACATTCCCATCGAGGTCCTGCCTTAGCAAGGGGGAATCAGGAAAAAGATTGTGTGGTTTTGAGTGGCACATAGTCTTATCCCTCTCTACTCCTGAGGCAGCACAGTTGTGTGCTGCCTCTTACGCAGTCACAACCCAGCTCACTGACCGTACTAAGACAAGTAGACATAAAGGTTCCTTATTTCAAGGGACTTGCAACACAGTGTAAGGAAATGAACATTAGAATATAGAAGTTTTATAGAGACCTGCAAGCTCACATTTTGTAATGGATGAATGAAAAATGATAATGTGACTTAGGTTTTGTACATTTTGAGAATACACCAAGACCAGTAGAAACATTTCCATTCATTCTTTTAATGTTCCAATGGAATCAGTTTTTTTTTTTAATTAACCATTTCCTTTCATTGTTTGCCGCATTGTGCTAAGCAATGAGAACCTCTTGAAAGTGAAATTGAATAGAAACTTACAGGGGCAAGACTGAGCATTTTAAGTCAATTGTAGTTAAAGTTCACACCATCCAGATGACAGCCAGCAATGTCCAAAGTTGGCTACTTTAACACTCTCTCTCTTTCACTCACTCAACACTATTTCCTTTGCTGACAGTCCTGCCCCACAGCAGGTAAATTTATCTTCATTGTCCACACTGAAAGAAATGCAAAATAAATAAGGTATTAGCATATTTTGTTTTAGTAATCTAGTGTTATTAATTCTAAATTACTGTAGGGAAGGGCAGTTGCTTACAGTAAATAATGTATGTATATTAACCGTTAGCAAATGTTCTGAATTGTTTACTGTATATGTCTTCACAAAAGCTTATTTCCCTTTTGAGAAGTTATAATTTAAGATACAATGGACTTGGGTCAAATATTTTTCCATGGATGTGCTGTAAACAAGAATTTGCTTTAACTTCCCTCTGCATTTTTGAGATTTATGTATTGCAGTGAGTGTCCTACTGACCAAGAAAGGAAATAAATGGCATAAGAACCACCCTATATCTTAGTATCTTCCAGGGATAGTGTACTCTTCTTCAGATAAGAAAATAAATACTGATTGCCCCTAATGTTAGTTAGTTGTTTCCAGTGTTTAGATATTCTGTCCATAACTTCTTGAACATGTTGAGAGTTAAGGCTCCAGCTTAACTAAAATATACTAGTAAATCCAAACATCAAATGACAAGTTGCACAAAAAAGAGAAAGAACAGACACTTGGAGTAGCAACTCCAACACAATTCTGAATGAAGTAAAACTTGTGTACATCTGTCACTTATCTAATACTCAAATACATCACAACCATATTTCAACTCAAAATATTCCTAATAAAATGTATTGTAACACAATTCTGAAAAACCTAAAAAATTACCAGGTTCACATTTTAAGGGGGGAATAAATCATTTTGTTTGGTCACTTATAATACCAGAGGCTGATCAACTGTTAAAAAATTAAGTGACACAACACTGAACTTTGTACTTTCATTGAAGTTATGGCCATATTTCCATCAAAACAATCTTACCAAAGCCTTGGGAAATGTAGCACTAAAAGCACGTATTTGTCATACATGACAGCCAGCAATTTGCAAGCAGTTTCTAAATGACATTTTGCATATTAAAGCTCTATTCTGTCATTTAGTGTTCCCCTTTCCTGCACATTACACCAGGACAGCTTCAAGCAGGTCTGTGCAAAGTATTTTAAATACTTTGTCCTATTTATAGAAAACAATTCTAATATATATTATTACAAACAATCTTCTTTTTAATCACACTATTAGAAGCTTTTGGATTGAGCTGTTTGTTACAACAGAACACACTACCTATAAGACATGATTGTTTATTCTACAAGTGTTTAGTACTTTATTTTATGATGCAAGAGAACAAATAATTCCTGTTTTCTTTTCAATGTCTGCAGTTTTAGCTAAATGTTAGAGAAAAAAATGACTATATTTGTAGTATAAGAAATGCAGTAGGTATTCTACAGCTGGCACAATGATTCCTTAGCATCATAAGTATCCAGATGCTGACATGGAAACAGCTTTTTTTAAGGCTCCTCTCTTGCTATTTTGAAGCAAATAAATATTCATGTTCTTTATTTAAATGTGGTTTCTCCCATCTTTTCACTGCATGACATAATTGTACTGTATATAACCATACACAATCTGTTTTTTTTCAAAGTGCATGTCTTTTACTGATGAAATTAGATGATTTGGAAATATTTCAATGGAGGAAAATATATTAATACACCTATGTAATTTCTGAAGACCAGGCAATTGAACTGAGGTTACTGTTCCTCATTGGCTACAAATTGTACAAAGTGTATGCTAAAAATCCTATTATTTTTATTGTCCTGCTGTCTTCACTCCTGCCCAATTGCTTGTTTCATCCACCTGTTATGTATTGTCTCCTAGATTGTACAATATGGGGGTCCTGTTTTCAGTCTGTTTTACAGTACATTGCACAATGGGACTCCAACCTGGTCGAGGAACCTCAAGTGTTAAGAAATTTAAATGATAAATACTAATAATGAATATAACTAACCTGAGAACTTTTGAAATACTAGAAACTATGTCCACAATCAAAATGTAGATTACAGTTAGAAATCTGGTTGGAGTGTGTATTAGCAAACATAGTCTTACTGTAACTATTGTTTTAGAAGCAAATTTAACACATCCAACTTGTTGTTCACCTTGCATTGTATTTTAGCTTTTTAAAATTGATGCTACAATGCAACTTGTAATAATCAGGTACATAAGCATCTACTATCTCTTGAGTCTAGTATTTGTTTTAGAATTAGTTAATGAAAGCTTTTATTGTAAGAAAAAGTCATGGAACTTTGAAGATGCACTTTCTTAATTCACAGTGTGTCTAGAATAAGGGTGTTGAATATATACCATGGTGAGGGGTACCTTTAGATTTTTATTTAGGGTTTGTGGACTGGGACTACAAAAATCAGAGCTACATCTATACTTTTTGGCACTATGGAACTTCCACTTATGTCAATGGCAAAGACAGCAAATAGAATATGATTATTTGGTAGTAAGTTAACGTTAATTTGCCAGTTACCTATTGCATTCAGCATCAGTCAGTAGATGCGATAATGCAGTGCACTGTTTGGATCATCACTATTTCTGCACTTTGTCTCTCCGGTTAGCTCCTTTCCTGTGTTGGCCATTTGTCTCTCCCCTCTTTTCCCATATTTGGATCTCCAGTCAACTCTATTTCTCCTGTCACATTTCTCTCTTCAGTTACTACTTCTCTCTTTCATACCTTTTGTCTTTTCTATAATTTCCCCCCACCATCCTGTTTTACTGCTTTTTACATTCTACATATTGGTGCCTTTTGCCACTATGCTTTTGGTCTCTACAAAGCAGCAAAAACGTCTCATACAAGGAATGAGCTGAGGGGATAAGATTCCATGTGCGAAGTATGTCTACACTGAAAGGGAGAGGAACTCATTGGGAGTAGCCAGTTCAACATTGTGAAATTGGCTCTATAAATTCTACTTCAGGAGTGTGCATGCCTAGGAATTATTCTGTCATGCAATGGGATCATGGTGGAGAGGGTTGGCTCCATGGGAGGAGGCTTTGAAAAATTGTTGTTCTGACATATACAAAACCGCTAAAGATACCTCAGAGATAAATTTGGGTTGATTAGTGTTGGATAAGGGTCTTTAAAAATTGTTGTGGAAGCAGAGCCCAATTAGAAAAGGACAAACAATGGGGTGAAAAGTTGGTAAATCCTTTCTATTTGGTGTGTAGATCCATGGCACTTATGTGTGTGTGGGGGGGAGTGGGGGGCAAGGGACAAAGTTGTAGCAGGACAAGTAACCACAGGCAGATAACATTGAAGAAGATGCTCTGTCTCACACTTTTTTACACCCAGGTTGCTTTTCTTGCAACAATCCTGCCCTTGAAACACTGAGGGATGTGATTCACTATTACCCAAACTTTGTGTAGTTATTTCCACTAGTGCAAATGGATACAAAATACTATCAAATCATAATGGGGCAATATTTTATATCTACTTTGTACTGGTGGAAATAACCACACTTTTAAGATACTCATTTTGACATAGCAATGTGTAAATTACACCATCATTTCCTTTATCCTGGTAATGATTTTGTGTTTTATATATGTTTCCATGACAATGAGTGGCAGGTCAAAGAAGATTGTTATATTGTTTGAAACATATTTATAATAAATTGAGATTTTTTTTCCAGCTGTCAAAAAGTAACCACCTTTTGTATTCTTAATATGTTGTCAACAGTCAGCAGAGCATGTCACTCCATTCATGCCACTATATAGCCAGTAACTTGGCTCAGTTGCAATAGAGAAAGCTTAGGCCACCTACTGTTGATGCTAGAGGAAGTTGTCCAGATTCCCTTTCAGATAGTTTGCATATCCCAGGGCCATGTATATTTTAATTTACCAGTCTCTTAATCAAACTTGTAGCTCTTGAATAGTCACTCCATTGTGGCACTCAGGGAAAAGCTACGTAACTTCGTCAAAATTATTAGCTCTGGATTTTCTCCAGCATATAATGTGTTTGTAATGAAGAACAAGTAAGAAAAGTCAGTAAAAAAGGCACACAATGTTAATCATATAACTGGTATATCTTGTGTATATGTATTGAAGGAGCATTTTATGTAAATATTACAATGTACTGTAAAAGTTCAGTAGTTATTTAGATTACAATTTGAGGCTGAATCCTGTTTTAGTTTATAACTATTTGATTATGTGTGCTTCTGTGGTAGTATCTGGGTGACTTATTTACAAGGCAGTATTAGCCCCATTCTGGAGTATGTAGTGAGATTTAGGAGTTTGGTAGAAAATAAATGGCACACCCAGGAGCTCCTAACAAGTATTTATTTGTTGTGCTTGGAGTAATAGTAAAAAGTTTAGCAGTGAACTACAAAAGTAAGAAGTTAAATTATACCGTGTGGTCTGGCTAGAGAGCAACAATAAATTTTAAATGGCTTCCCATTTTCAGTCCATTTTTCATATGTGACTATCCACAGACCTTTTTAGTTATGATATAAAGTTACAGAACAAACTGACATTGGCTGGTGAGTGTTCCTGAACATATCCAGGATATGGTAGCAAAACACTACCCTGTGTAGGGTTTCTATTAAGGATACACAATATAACACAAGAACTAGTGGTCACCAAATGAAATTAATAGGCAGCAGGTTTAAAACCAATACAAGGAAGTATTTCTTCACACACTTCACAGTCAAACTGTGGAACTCCTTGCCAGAGGATGTTCTGAAGGCCAAGATTATAACAGGGTTCAAAAAAGAACTAGATAAATTCATGGAGGATAGGTCCATCAATGGCTATTAACCAGGATGGGCAGGAATGGTGTCTCTAGCCTCTGTTTGCCAGAAGCTGGGAATGAGCGACGGGATGATTACCTGTTCTGTTACTTGATGATTACCTGTTCTGTTCATTCCCTCTGGGGCACCTGGCACTGGCCACTGTTGGAAGACAGGATACTGGGCTAGATGGACATTTGGTCTGACCCAGTAGGGCCATTCTTATGGTCTAGGGGTAGCAGAGCTGTGGCAGGGCCACACCATGCAACACTGCAGATATTCTGTGCAGTTCTGTGATCCATAAGGCAGCCTGAGGAGGATGCTGTAACTTAGGTAGACCCTCAGGGCTGCCTAAGCTGTGTTGGGGACTCCTCTAGTTGCTCTCCGCCCCTCTCCCACCCCAAACAGCTCAAGATCAGCCCCTCCGCTCTCTGGACTGTAAATCAGCTGTGATTATTGTTCTCCCTCCAGCTCTGCTGAGCCCCAACATAAATATATGTCAAAAACTTCTCCTCCTTCACTTTCTGCTCTCCCCCCCCTTTTTTTGCTTTGCTTGGCGGCCTCTCCCTTTTCATTTCCCCTTTACTCCCCCCTCCTCATTGCAAAGTTATTTTCTTCCCATTAAAGAGAATTTTAAATCTGGATGCAATAAGTAGATTGGTGGAACTAGTTTCCTAACTGAAATGTCTACGGTGAGGCAACTGCAGTGAGAAAGACTGCACTTTGAAGTAAAAGATTAACATAGCAAAGCATAAAAACACCTTACTGCCGTGTGTGTATATGGAGATGAAACTAGTTGTGTCAAGGAGTTTGGGGACATCTGATGATGACCATGTTTTGGACATAGAGGGAAATCAGATATTTAAGTGCATCAAATTTTCCTCCAAGCTCAAAGGGTTATCAGAATTTATTAAAGTTCTTCAAGATCTAACTTTGCAAGGTGGGAATCAAATGTTTAAAAAATATTTAAATCACACATATTTAAAAAACAAAATGAGAGAACATTGAATTCTGAACAGATTAGAAATAGGTTTGTACCTGCAAGCCAAGCACTTGTTGTTTTCTGTTAAGAAAGGAACGGTTCCGGAACTTGAAGCAGGTTTTCCTAGAATAACTTTTCCTTTAACTGGTTAGATCCCAGGTGGTTTCTATTAAGGATACACAATATAAAAATTTTGTAGAAAAACATTCACAGGATTTCCCCCCAAATTCTAAACTCTGGGCTTGAAATCCTTAAGAATGCCAGAGATCAGCAATCTTTCCTGGTCACTAGAAAGCAACCATTCCTTCAAGCAAACTGCCTCAACTATGAGTAGGAGCCTGAATCACTAATGTGCTGTTTATTGAACTGTGCCTGCATACATGTGTTCTGAGCCTCATTAAATAATTTTGTGAAAACTCAATTAGCAATCAACTCAGATCAGAACAATGCCCCCTATGTCCAAGGAGTAGACACAAAAGACCAGCTATCTCCCAAGGACTTCAACATCCAACATCCAATGTCTATGATTAGCTGCTTGTCAATCTGGAATTATTGTTACATCTGTAAAAAGAAAATAAGAAAGAAAGAAATACTTGTGGCACCTTAGAGACGAACAAATTTATTTCAGCATAAGCTTTCGTGGGTTAGAACCCAATTCATCGGATGCATCCGATGAAGTGGGTTCTAACCCACGAAAGCTTATGCTGAAATAAATTTGTTAGTCTCTAAGGTGCCACAAGTATTTCTTTCTTTCTTATTTTCTTTTTGCTGACACAGACTAACACGGCTACTACACTGTAACCTGTTACATCTGTGATTCCTAAATGTAAAATGGGGCACTGCAGTGCACAATTTCCTTCCTTTACCTCAGATAGTCAATAACATAGAAAAAAAATACTTTAATGCACACTAGTACTTGACCTCAAGTGAGAGTGAATACTTGAGAGTACTGCAGAGGCCTGAGGATAGCTAAATGTTTGCTAGTGGATATATCGCCCAAACTTTATAATAGAAAATGTATTTTGAAATGTCACCTATGTGTGAGGACTGAAGAGATATAATGATTATGAATCCTCCTCCTAATGTTTTCTAAATATATATACATCTGAGAGAAAACATGCTCTGCATCCTAACATAGCCTGTGTTAATTGCTGTATCCAAAAAAGGCTGTGCCGTGCTACATACAGACTAGTTACATCTGCTTTTTTTCCCCCTAGCATATCATACTTGTTTATTATGTATGCAAATAAGAGATGTTTCTAAAAATCTACATAGAGGAAACATTGGAGTCTCCATCTGCTCTCGCCCTGGAACAGGAATACATGGTAGAGCTGGAGTTTGTGGGGTAGTGCTCACAGACGCAGACCAATGATAGTGTTTAAGTTGACACATCTTTTTTTTAAGGCCTCAGCTCAAAGCAGCTCCTGCAGCAGCCTCTGAAATAGTGCTCTAGTCGCACAACCCAATCTGACGTCAGGGCTGGGGCATGGGTGGCCTGGCCTAGGGGTTAGTGTCAGGTACACTTGCCTCCTGTTCTTGTCTGATAATAGCAGAAAAGAAACAGGGCCCTACGGTACTATCACATTAATCTTTCAGATATTACCTAAGTGCAAACTACTCTTTTTGCAGATGGGAGAAGCTAATGGTAGAGGGAGAAGGAGAATTTTCAAAATTAAATTTAAACTGAATAAATCTGCTCTGACTCAGGAGGCCCAGCATTATTCAGGTATGAAGAGGAGTGGGGGAGTTGGGAGGAGCTGGTTTGGGACACAGAAAAAAAAGTGAAGGCAGACGTGATCTTCTAGATAACGAATTCTTAGGGCAGCAGCAAACCAGAATACAGAAAAGATGTGAATTTGCTATACACACACACTTAACCCCAATTCAAAACACCAACTTGCTGATCCATTAGTCCCTGTTTTCTAGGCATCTATATTTTCTCACTTTTATGCATTTTATTCACCATTTATAGGCTTCTTGCTACTCCCTTTGGCCTACCAATGTTGTTGTTGGAATGCACAGGAAGGGAGCATACAGAGCTGTGGCTTTTGTTTGCATACATTTGGACCACTTGGCACTTGGATGTGAAATCTGAAAATGCTTATGCATCCATTTTAAGCGGGGATGCTGGAGTGAGAGTACGATTGCTAGAACTGCACAATTTGCAGAAAATAACCTTTTGTGCCCTTTTTACAGGTTTATCTGTGTACTTAAACTGAGATATGCAGGAGTGATCCCATTATAAAAACAAAGCAATAAAACAGAGCTAAGCTTCTTTAAAAAAGTCAATTTTTATTTGGCACAAAGCAATTGCTCCTACTATCAGGAGAAATAAAATGTCTGAGTTGTGGAAATCATAAATAATATAGTGTATTCTTGAAAAAGGCAGCATAAATTACATGAAAATGAGACCACACCTACTAATAAGCCATCCTTCCCACTTGGTAGTGCAGATGCTTAAGCAGTAAGTACATTGCTAAGTAGATATTAGTTTGTGTAATACTCAGTATTGCACAACATTTACAATAAACATTAAACCTACATTTTTCCATAACTCAGGGTAAAAGCTGTTTGCTTCCTTTAGAAAACAGAAAATGAGTGTTTATAAGACAAATAACTTGAAGTTACATTTTGATAGCAGTCTTTAGACCAATTCAGAATTATATGATGCATACTATTAAGACTGCCTTTTAGAATGCTAAGATAAGACTGGTAGCCTTGTTAGAAGAGTACTTTCCCCCAATAATTTCTATGATGGAGAGACACGGTGGGGATATTTGATTCTGAAACAGGAACTATATTAATGCTGATAACTTCTCATTTGACATATAAGTGTATATAAACAAAGTAAGTGAATTTTTATATATACTGAAGGCATATTTTTTTTCCAAGTAGGCACTGAACAATAGACGAATGTTTTCAAAACCACTTTTCTCCTGCAATGGGGTAGAAGAATAAGCTTACAATAATGCAGCTAAAAGGAGAAAAACAGGAAAACAAGGTTTTGTTTATACTTGCAAAGCAGAGCACATACATTCAACATTATTTCCTTAACAGCTCAGGGCAAAACATAACTTTAAATGAGAAAACAGCATGCAATATAGGGCCCAACTTTTACCTCACTTCCACTTTTTATTTTTCCTTACAGTTGTGTGACAGCGTTGAATTACACTGGATTTACAGTGTAAATGAGACTGGAATCATGGCAATAGTTAATACTGTTTGTTTCATTTCTCTACAAACACCAGAAACACAGAAGCTTTGGAGAAATTGGAGATCTCTTTTATAGGTGGTTTCCTTGATTAGGAAAGTAAACAAGATTGCTTAATGCAAATCCATCATGTTTTAAATTTTCTTTAATTGATTATATGTGACTCATGTTGACTGAACATGACTTAGTTAATATGCCGAAAAAAGTTAATGTGATGTCCATATTCTTTTGGTCTTTTCAGAAGATTTTGGGGGTATTTTCTGTTATTGCTGGCTTAGTTGAAAATACTGGGTCTCTGCTGTGGTCCCTACTACCCTCTGGAATAACCTAGAAAACCCTATGGGCTTTGCTACCTGTTTATAGGTTGAGATAAATGGCAAAGGGCCAGATTCAAACCTGATCCAGTTCTGAGGTAAAGGAAGTCTCTGAGGTAAAGGAAGTGCATGGCCTTGCACTTTGTCCTATTGAATTTCACCCTATTTCTGACACTCCAATCTTCAGGGTCATCCAGCTCTTCCTGCATAATATTCTGATTCTCCTCCGTATTGACAATGCCTTCCTACATTGTATTATCAGTAAACTTCATGAACACACTCCTGTGCCAACATCATTAATAAAAATATTGATTAAGAATGGTCCCAAGAATGATCCTTGAAGAGCTCCACTAATAACCTCCCTTCAGTCCAATAGTCTCCTTCAGCACAGCCCTCTGCCTTCTGCCTCTTTAGCCAGTTCTTTATCCACTTTACAATTCTTGTACTAATCCCCATCTTCTCTAATTTAACTAACATTTCCCATGTGGTACTATGTCAAATGCTTTACTTAAGTATATTAAATCTTCCACACTTCCCTTATTTAAAAAAAATCATTATTTTCTCAAAGAAGGAAAGCAGATTATTCCGGCATGATCTGTCTTTGGTAACCCATGTTGCATTACATCCCCTTTACCATTCACTTACATGAATTTCATTATTCTTTCCTTCACAATTTGTTCTAAAGCCTTACTTAGTATTGAGTTCAGACTAACAGGTCTGTAATTGTCCAGATCACTTTTTTTCCCCTTTCATAAGTATCGGTATGGGTAACATTCTGGGGTGTAATCCAGACCAATGAAGGGTTGTCACTGCCGGTGCTATGTGCTTCAAATGGCTCTGCTTCTGTGGTTCTCTTGGCTGGATGCTCCTGACATACAAACCTGCACTGAGTGTTTGTGGGTTAAGCAGCTCTGATCAAGCAATTCCAATTCTACAGCCTGCTTGTTACACCCATCCCCAGCCACACTCTGGTTACACCTTACAAAATAACCCCAACACACTCCCAGTCCCAAATTTTCGCAAAACCCTGTGCTCTGCAATGTCCAGTCTTCTCCTTGACCTTGCAGAGAGTGTGAAGGTTCATTTGTTCCTTTAAAGATACAATATCCAGTATATATTCCTGAAGATTATCCCCCAGAGTAAAGTACATTTGAGCTGTGAGGAAGATGACATGGAATCTCCTTGTGAAGGACGTTCCACACTGAATTCGTCCACTGCTAGAGTTTGCTAAAATGCAAATGTATGTGTTTCCTGCAATCTCCTCTCCTGCTATCTTGATGATGCTATTTACCTTCGATGTAATTTGCTACTCCTGGAGGGAATTCTGAGCAGAAAAATTAAAAATTGTGCACACAATATTTTAAAATTCTGCATATTTTGTCAGAATCACACTAATAATCATGCCAGTTTCAATTATTTTGGTAATTTATTTCAAAATATTTGTCAGCAACAAAACAAAACAACCCCCCCCCAAGGAGTAGAGAGTTAAAGAAGCCCCTACAACGACCCAATTCCTGTTTCTCTAACCCATCTCCTCCTGCCAGTGGGCAGACACCAGCAATCCCTTAATCCACCAAGAGCCCAGCTGGGCAGCCAGACAACCGCACCCCCTCCCTCCCAGAGCCCAGCAAGGGGGACAGATACCCACATCCCCTCTCACCCAGAGCCTAGTCACAGGGCATCCCCCAGCCGAGACACTTGCACTCCCTCCCTCACAGAGCCCAGGGATCCAAAGGGAGGAGCAGCCTGAGGTTGGTCCCAGGCTTGCATGGATTTTCCTGCAGGGCACGCTGTCTCCTTCCTTCCTGATGTGCTAGGAACAGCAGCTTCCAGGAACCCTCCAGCTCCTTCTTCCCTTCCCCTCACCCCATCAGTGTCTTTTATTTGCGAGTTGGGGAGCTAGGTTCTTCTGGGTTCACCAGCCATTTGTGGTGGCCAGCAGCTCTGCTGAGCCCATTCTGCAGGAAAAAAGGAAATTCAGCACAGAACATTAATTCTTCACAAATTCTGCATTGTGCAGTGGTGCAGAATTCTCCCAGGAGTAATTTGCATTCCCATTGTCTCTTAATGTACCTGGATGTGCCTTGCAGGTGACAGAACTACATTCCTTTGGTAGAGAAAGTTAGCCCTGCCTGGCAGACACATAATTTCCAATATGTTTATAATTTTGAATTTGTTCTCCATACATTCACCACACAATTATAAATGATCATTATGTGATTAGCTTTCTATAGATATCTTACATGACAGATATTAGATACAGGTTATGACATTAGTGAGTTGGGGTACACTAAACTGGTCAGGCCAGCTGAAACTCATTCCCAGATACCAGTGAGGCTCTTGCCTTCTTGCACAGGGATGCAGTTAGGATCACACTATTACAATAGCTGTTCTCCCATCATATGGTGCTACCCCTGAATAGATGGATGTATTAAAAATCCATGCTACCAGACTAGCAATCTCGTGCTAGTTCTTTCAGTATTCTGGAATTGAAATTGTCCTGTCCCCCTGATTTCAATGTATTAAACCCTTTATGTTTTTCTTCCACCTCAGATGTGTTATTTCCGTGTATACATGCTAATTTCCATAAGCCATACTGCCTTCATGTGCATGTTCCATATTATTGTCTTTCCTGAAAACTAAGGCAAAGTATTCATTTAGTTTTCGGGCCCAACCTATATAATCTTTTCCCCATCCATCCTTAATCTCTCTTTATTTATATAACTAATGAGCCTTTTACTTATTTTAATTTCCTTGGCAAATGCTAATTCAAATTGACTTTTAGCAATTCTAATTTTATTCCTACAGTTTCTAATATCCAATATATAGCTTTCTTTGCTGATCAACCCCTTTTTTCATTCCCTATAGGCTCTCTGCTTACTTCTAATAACCTTTTTGAGGTGACTATTAATTCAGTTCAGACTGGAGCCTTCCCTACACAATTTTTCCCTTGCAGGTGTCATGTCTCTGCCAATGATTCCCAAATCTATCTTTGAATCCCTATCACCAACCTCTTGCCTTTGGTCCTTTTTGTATGCCCAGCTACTATCTCAAGCTTCAGTAGAATTACACCAAAGATGACCTGACATAAAATGAACCAAGAGTGAATTTAGCATTTTTCTTCCCAAGTCCTCCCTTCCCCTTTCACAGCACCAGCATCCTTCCTATCCTATTAGCTCATAGCCTGGGGTCCTCTTTAGCTCAAGTGTTTCCTTCTCGCCCCACATTCATGCATTTATCAAATTTTAAATAATGGTCCAGTTCTTTAATGAAGCTATGCCGATTTATACCAGCTGGCCCAATATTTGTAATGCACTTTGAACATGAAAAGGGCTAAACAAGGGCTAAGTATTTTTACTTATTTTCTCTTCCTCCTCTATGATATCTCTAAAATTTACCCTTTCCTTATGATCTCCAAGGCCAAACTTAGTCCATGTTCTAGTCCAATGGTCTTAACCTCACCCCCAAATTCACCAGCAGGTTTTTGACAAGCTCCTTTCACCACTCCATCACTACTGCAGTTTCCTTTTCTCTTGACTCTTCAATCTTTCCCTCTTCCGGATGCCTCCGGAAATGCAGCATCAAAATTGTATCTTCCTTTCACATCTGATCACGTTTCTCATGCCATCTTGAATCCCTGCACTGGGTTCCTATTGTCTTCAGCATAATGTTAAAGATTCTCCTGTTCATCTTTAAGTTTCCAACTCCACATTGGCATAGACAATGGCCTTTGTCCCCACTGTTTTCTCTGAAGCCTCTCTTTCACCCCCTTTGAACCTTCTTTCTCACCTCCTCTTGCATATGGAACAGGCTTCTATTTAATGTAAAACAATTTACCTTTCCCCCTTTCTCTCTGAAACTTCTGAAAACCTATCTTTTCTGAAGTGCATTCCAAGGAGATAATAGTAATTATATAATGTTCAATTGTGAAGGAAGCTCTGTAAACAATTGATGTTACATAAATTATTATTATTAATAAAAATGAGTAGTCACCTTTGTGACACTGTACTCCGTATTCTTCATAGTGATATTAGTATGATGTAATTATATCATAATTGCAAATAGGGCTGACACGCAATTAAAAAAATTAATCACGATTAATCGTACTGTTAATAATAGAATACCATTTATCTAAATTTTTGGATTTTTTTACATTTTCAAATATATTGATTTCAATTACAACACAGAATACAAAGTGTACAGTGCTCACTTTATATTTCTTTTTGATTACAAGCGTTTCCATTGTAAAAAACAAAAAAAATATTATTTTTCAATTCCCCCATTACAAGTACTGTAGTGTAATCTCTCTTTATTGTGAAAGTAGAACTTACAAATGTATTATGTACAAAAAACCTGCATTCAAAAATAAAACAATGTACAATTTTAGAGCCTGCAAGTCCACTCAGTCCTACTTCTTGTTCAGCCAATTGTTCAGACAAACAACTTTGTTTACATTTTCAGGCGATAATGCTGCCCGCTTCTTGTTTACAATGTAACCTGAAAGTGAGAACAGGCGTTCTCATGGCACCATTGTAACCGGCATCACAAGATATTTATGAGCCAGATGTGCTAAAGATTTATATGTCCCTTGATGCTTCAACCACCATTCCAGGGGACATGATTCCATGCTGATGACGGGTTCTGCTCAATAACAATCCAAAGCAGTGTGGACCAACGCATGTTCATTGTCATTATCTGAGTCAGATGCCACCAGCAGAAAGTTGATTTTCTTTTTTGGTGGTTCAGGTTCTGTAGTTTCTGTATTGGAGCATTGCTATTTTAAGACTGCTGAAAGCTTGCTCCACACCTCATCTCTCTCAGATTTTGAAAGGCACTTCAGATTCTTAGACCTTGGGTCAAGTGCTGTAGCTATTGTTAGAAATCTCACATTGGTACCTTTTACGTGTTTTGTTAAATCTGCAGTGAAAGTGTTCTTAAAATGAACAACATGTATTGGGTCATCACCCGAGACTGCTATAACATGTAATATATGGCAGAATGTGGGTAAACCAGAGCAGGGGACATACAATTCTCCCCCAAGGAGTTCAGTCACAAATTTAATTAACACATTATTTTTTTAACAAGCGTCATTAGCATGGAAGCATGTCCTCTGGAATGATGGTTGAAGCATGAACAGGCATACGAATGTTTAGTATATTTGGCACATAAATACCTTGCAATGCCAGGTACAAAAGTATCATGTAAATGCCTGTTCTCACTTTCTGGTGACCCCAGGGGCCGGTTTTGTTCAATATCTTCATCAACGATCTGGAGGATGGTGTGGACTGCACCCTTAGCAAGTTTGCAGATGACACTAAACTGGGAGGAGTGGTTGATACGCTGGAGGGTAGGGACAGGATACAGAGGGACCTAGACAAATTAGAGGATTGGGCCAAAAGAAATCTGATGAGGTTCAACAAGGACAAGTGCAGAGTCCTGCACTTAGGACGGAAAAATCCCATGCACTGCTACAGACTAGGGACCGAATGGCTGGGCAGCAGTTCTGCAGAAAAGGACCTAGGGGTTACGGTGGACGAAAAGCTGAATATGAGTCAACAGTGTGCCCTTGTTGCCAAGAAGGCTAACGGCATTTTGGGCTGTATAAGTAGGGGCATTTCCAGCAGATCGAGGGACGTGATTATTCCCCTCTATTCGGCACTGGTGAGGCCTCATTTGGAGTACTGTGTCCAGTTTTGGGCCCCACGCTACAAGAAGGATGTGGATAAATTGGAAAGAGTCCAACGGAGGGCAACAAAAATGATTAGGGGGCTGGAGCACATGACTTATGAGGAGAGGCTGAGGGAACTGGGATTGTTTAGCCTGCAGAAGAGAAGAATGAGGGGGGATTTGATAGCTGCTTTCAACTACCTAAAAGGGGGTTCCAAAGAGGATGGATCTAGACTGTTCTCAGTGGTAGAAGATGACAGAACAAGGAGTAATGGTCTCAAGTTGCAGAGAGGGAGGTTTAGGTTGGATATTAGGAAAAACTTTTTCACTAGTAGGGTGGTGAAGCACTGGAATGGGCTACCTAGGGAGGTGGTGGAATCTCCTTCCTTAGAGGTTTTTAAGGTCAGGCTTGACAAAGCCCTGGCTGGGGATGATCTAATTGGGTTTGGTCCTGCTTTGAGCAGGGGGTTGGACTAGATGACCTCCTGAGGTCCCTTCCAACCCTGAGATTCTATGATTCTATGATTCTATGATTGTAAATAAGATGAGGGCAGCATTATCTCCTGTAAATATAAACAAACTTGTTTGTCTTAGCAATTGGCTGAACAAGAAGTAGGACTGAGCAGACTTGTAGGCTCTGAAGTTTTACATTGTTTTGTTTTTGAGTGAAGTTAAGTAACACAAAAAAACCCTACATTTGTAAGTTGCAGTTTTACAACATAGAGATTGCATTACAGTTGAGGAATTGAAAAATACAATTTCTTTTATCAGTGCAAATATGTGTAATAAAAATAATATACAGTTTGATTTAAATTACAACCCAAAATACATTATATATAAAAATGTAGAAAACATCCAAAAATAGTCAATAAATTTCAATTGGTATTCTATTGTTTAACAGTGTGATTAAAACTGCAATTAATCATGATTAATTTTTTTGAGTTAATCGTGTTAGTTAACTGCGATTAATTGACAGTCCTAATTATAATATATTTTTATGCAAGATAAGGCATGTGAGATAGCATTGAAAAGGTTATGATTTGCTGAATATGATTGTCCTATTTGTATGCATGTATCATTTTGTATCTGAAGTTAGTAATATGTATTATGTATCTGTATTTCAAATGTAGTTACACCTGGAAAACACCCACTAGACAAGATGCTTTCAGTCTGGACAATGGGTGGGGAAGGGCCATTAGAGAGAACAATAGCCCTTATGAGAAACTTATTTCCCACCTCGGGAGCCTTCTTGAGGATGCTGCAGACAGCCTCCATGTAATGGCTGTTGTGACACTACAGGGTCGTGTGACCACGGTCACCTGGTGCTGGACTCCATCTTGGGATGTCAGTATTTTTCCACTGACTGGCGTGGGAACCAAGCTTCAAAACATAGTGCTCTTGCCATATGCAAAAGCTATATAAGGCAGGGGAGTGACATCATTTGGGGTTCTTCACCAACTCCCCACCCAAGAAGACTTGTGGAAACACCTAAGGAACAAAGACTGAACTGGGGGAAGTACTGGACCCAGGCTAAGTGGATTTTTAGCCTGTGAATGGAACACCTGGGTATTCTAAGCTGTAAGCAAGTGCAGCTTGCCCCTTAAGAATATACAGTCTTATGTATAATCACTTTGGTTATGAATAGCAGATTCTCACCCTATCTATTTAATATAGTATAGTATTTAGCTTAGTTTGCATTTTTTGTTTATTTGCTTGGTAATCTGCTTTGATCTGTTTGCTATAATAAATAATAAAGTGAGAAAAATAATATGATAGCTCTTTCGACAACAGCTTTTAAGAGAGTGCCCTTGAGCCCACTTGATCTGAAGAAGGATATATAGAAAAATCATAAGGCAGGAAGAAGGAAACTAGATAAGTCTTTTCAAGAAGTATAAAGAATTATATATTTAAATGCATGACCCTGATAACATAGTCATCTTGCACCCTAATAATAAATTTAAGATTGACTGATTTCCTAATATTTGCCCTTGTGGCTCATTTTTGAAGATTCATAGCTGTATGAAATGATTAGGAGAACAACAGATTAAATAATATTTAGATAAACAGGATGTATTCAAAGCCTGATAAAATGTATTGTAGGATACTTAAGGAAATAGCTGAAGAAATGTTGGAACTCTTAGCAATTATCTTAGAGAACTCATGGAGGACTGGTGAGGTCCCAGAGGAACGGAGAAGGGCAAACATAGTACCTGCCTTTTTAAAAGGGGAACAAAGAGAACCTGGGAAATTGTAGGCCACTTAGCCTAACTTTAATACCTGGCAATGTTCTGGAACAAGTTAAACAATCAATGAATTTGTAGGTACCCAGAGGATAATAGGGTTATAAGGAATAGCCAGCATGGATTTGTCAAGAACAAACCTAATTTCCTTCTTTGACAGGGTTACTGGCTTGACGGATGGGGGAAGCAGTAGACGTGATATATCTTGATTTTCGTCAGGCTTCTGACACAATGCCACATGACATTCTCATAAGCAAACTAGGGAAATGTGTCTAGAAGAAATTACTATATGGTGGGTGTGCAAATGGTTGAAAAACTGTACTCAGAGTAGTTATCAGTGGCTCACTGGCACACCGGGAGGGCATATTTAATGAGGTCAGTCCTGGGGCACTTAATATTTAATATTTTCATTAATGATTTTGATAATGGAGTATGCTTATAAAATTTGCAGATGAAACCAAGGTGGGAGGGATTGCAAGCACTTTGAATGACGGGATTAGAATTCAAAATGATCTTGACAAATTGGAGAACTAGTCTGAATTCAGCAAGGTGAAATTCAATAAAGACAAGTGCAAAATGCTTCACTTAGGAAGGAAAAATCAAATGCATAGCTACAAAATGGAGAATAACTGGCTAGGCAGTAGTACTGCTAAAAAGGATCTGGTGGCTACAGTAGATCACAGATTGAATATGAGTAAGCTATGTGATGCAGTTGTGAAAAATGCTAATATCATTCTGAGGTGTATTAACAGGAATCTTGTTAGAAAAACATGGGCAGTTATTGTTCCGCTCTACTCAGCACTGGTGAGGCCTCATCTGGACTACTGTCTCAAATTCTGGGCACTACATTTTAGGAAAGAGATGTGGACAAATTGAAGGGCGTTCAGAACAGAGCAAGAAAACTGATAAAAGGTTTAGAAAACCTGACTGGTGAAGAAAGGTTTAAAAAACAACCTGGGCATGTTTAGTCTTGAGAAAAGAAGACTCAGGGAGACTTGATAAGTCTTCAGATATGTTAAGGGCTGTTATAAAGAGGACTGACCAATTCTCCATGTCCACTGAAGGTAGGACAGGAAGTAATGGACTAAATCTGTAGCAAGGAGATTAAGGTTAGATATTGGGAAAACACTTTTTAACTATAAGGATAGTTAAGCTCTGGAATAGGCTTTCAAGGGAAGTTATGGAATCCCCATCACTGGAGGATTTTAAGAACAGGTTGGATGTCAGTGATGGTCTAGGTTTATTTGGTCCTGCATCAGCTCAGGGGGCTGGACTTGATGACTTCTTGAGGTCCCTTCCATCCATACATTTCTAGGATTCTTAGGGTATGTCTACACTGAAAGTGAAAATGTGATCGAAGCATGGGTAGCTTCAGTCTAGCTAGCATGAGTAACACTAGCAGTGTACACATGGCAGCACGGTCTTCACAGTGGGCTAGTTGCTCCAGTATAAGCCCTCTGGGGAGCCTGGGTATGTAATCTAGTTGCTAGTCTGCGCTGAAGCCGGTGCCACTACGTCTTCATTATTTTTGCTCCTTGAACTTACCTGGTGCCCAAGACCTTGTGTTACTGATTCAACTTTGGTGGCTTGGTTGGGCATCAGGGCATCAGGTGCTTAATGTATTGACTCGACTTTAGGTGATTGGAGTGCAACAAGAAAGTTCCACAACTACGGACCATCGGCGATACACAGGAGAGGAGCTCCACTCCTGAGGAGGAGTGTGGGAGAGTGTGTGCTGGTGGGTACAGGAGTTTGCTGAAGTGGACTTGAAGACTTGGTCTGTTTGGACAAGGAAGGATAATTAGAAACATTATCATTGTTGGGATGACCTGAGTTATGCTTTTCCATTATTTAAAAAGATTTGGTTTCTTTTAAGTTTAACCTTAATTCAGAATATCTTGACTTACAAGTACTCTCTCTCTACAGCTATAAACTTCTTGTGATTTTTTTAACCCTGAAGTTACAGATATGTTCTTGCAACTTTAACTCTATTTTAAAGAAGGTTCTCAGAGGTATATAATAAGCCCAAATTCTTTGTAGCTTCTCCATCCAGGGGCTGTTTGCTAAGTTCAGGATAGAGCAGCTTGGTCTTAGATAGCATGACCTGAGCATTCCCTATACTGATAATAGAGAATACTCTACTGCTGAGGTAACTTTATTTAATTATCTAAGACAATTGACAATATAAGTACTGTACACTGAAAGGCAAGCAGCATGTCCTAGTAACAGTGACTAGCTGTTTCTAACTAGATTCAGGAATATGGTATGTTCCAAAACCTGGCCCATAATTACTAGGATTAAACATTGGCATATTGCATTCATGTGGCATAGGTATTTCTAATATGCATTAAGACATCTTAAACTGGGTATTCTTTTTTTTCTGGGAATGTATTAAAACTGATTAGTGAAAACAATAATCCTGATAAGGCATTGTATTTGCTATCACAATTAAGTTTTTAAGCATTAATCCTTTTAGGTTTCCTGTCATGATGAAAACTGGTTAATAATACTTCATGTTTTTACTATTTGGTCAGGGACAGGACTGAGGAGTTAAATGTGGAAGGTAAAGCCCAGGATACTTGATAGTTTGTATGTTCATTAAATAACTGAAGAAAAAGAATGGGTCATTAATGCCTATATTGTAAAAAAATTATTATTTTTTTTAAATAACTATGATTAAAGGCCAGTTTTCTTCTTAGCTCTGCTTACAATTTTACTAGCAGCTTTAAAAAGTTTAAAGTGAATTTAATACCCATGAAAAAGTGCCATAGTAGAAGCCATGGAGCTGTAGGCCTTTATCCACAGAACAACTATAGCATGGGAAAGTAGTAACACAAGTTGACCTGTGCTGTCCTGCCATCATGTCTCTTTTTTCTTCTGGAGTGATACTAATGGGAGAAGAGGAGTGGGAGGTTGAGAGGATGATACAGCTGTCTATTCAGAGACTTATCCGGCGCTTGTTTAATTCAGTTGGAATCTTTCCATTTATTTAATGGGCCTTTAATCTTTAGCCTCCCTATTATTAAGAGAGCTAACTGTGCTGTGAACATCTCTCCATTAAGAGTTGAAGTGATAGACCACAGTTGTCTGATTAATACAAAGTGATTCACAAATATTTTCACAGTAAAACACATGAATTCAGTTTAGTGTTAGTAGGGTCAGACTCTGCACTCTTCCCAAGTTTTCAGATGGCCACTGGATATTAATAACATGTTCATGAATCTCCTTGTTTGGAAAATATAAAATTCACTCATGTGCATTGGGACAGCATAAAG
Source organism: Macrochelys suwanniensis (assembly GCA_033296515.1). Classification (NCBI taxonomy): domain Eukaryota; kingdom Metazoa; phylum Chordata; order Testudines; family Chelydridae; genus Macrochelys; species Macrochelys suwanniensis. The sequence goes on from CM065779.1 coordinate 86,322,276, forward strand.
CATATGTCCCACATAAAAGTGATTTAAATGGTTTTGTAGGCTTCTACTCTGATTCTTTTCTGCACATTTGGAAGCTGAAAGTCAAATTGTTATATCCAAATAGCTAAATAAGCTAGTTCCCTAGCTTGTGAAAAGGTGTGTTTCAATATTCTCTTCAATCTTCAATCAATAAATTAGAGTTTTTCATCTAATGCATTTTCAGGTGGTTTTTTTTATTTGTTTGATGGTGGTTGGGGGATAGTTTTAGTTGTTGAGTGAGGGGTGGTGATGGTGTTAAAGGGTGCAGATTTAAAGCTTCCAGAGAGACTTTAAATTTCATGTTAAAAGCTTCTGTGCACATTGAGGCAAGCATAAATAAACTGTAGACAATTCCATCCTAGTCAGTCAAGAAAGAAAACTTACTTAATTACCCTTGCCCACATAATGAAAAGTTCTCTTTCTGGCCATCTGGCATGCAACCGCCTGAGTCTCTTTGGCTGTCCAGCCTTTCCCTGAACACTTGATAGACTTGAATGCTGGCTGTTTTTGGACAGTATATAAAGATACTAAACCCTTCTCACAAGAAAACCACTTCTGTGCTTGGATCTGTACACCAAGTCTGTCACATGCTTTAGCTGCAATCCATGTCTGTTACACTTGGTATAGATTTTCATCAACCTCAGATGTATCACAGTGCGTCAATACAGTGCAGCCTATCTTATCAGAGCAGACTATAGGTAATTTTCTTTTATAGTATTAGCAAATTAAAATTATTGCAGTGTTCTTGGACTCTATACCACCACAGTAATTTGGTGTATGTTATATCTAAGCATATTTTAGACTGCAATAGATAGCTTATTTAAGGTTCATTTCCATGTTTGTTAAAACCTCATTTATAACTCATTTACTATATCCAAGTCCCCTGGATGTTTTTCCTCCTCATTAGCCACAGATAACTCCATTAAGCTTTGACCAACATTGGAAAGGAAGAATCTAGATGGTGAATGTTCAGTATGTGCCATCGTACAGTGACACTTAAACAGATTAAAATTACTGAGGCATTCAGTAATGACAGTTTTATGCCAAAAGGTTATATTTACTGGTTCATTATACTTAAAATTATGCAAAACTAAATAAATTAGAAGCACCTTAACCTGTACCCTCTCCTCAGTGTGATAAACATTTAACCCACACAGTGCATCTCTTAAGATAAAAAGGCTGTGCTTTTAAAAGTACAAGAATTATAAACTTTAGTTACCAATTTTCTAGAATCTTTTTAAAATCCAAATCAGACTATAAAGTAACATGTTGTACTCTGATGTGAGTGAGCTAATTGCCTTTCTAATACTTTACCAGGTGGCAAATAAAATAGTTGGCGTTTTAATTTAAATTAAATTATGTTTACATTTAAATGTATTGTGTACTTGTTTAGCAGGCAGCTAAAACTGGTATCTTACAAAGTACTTGGCCTGCAAAATTCTGAAAGCTTGAATAAAATCTTTCGTTATTTAATGTGCTCATCTGTATGTTGCATTACCAGTGAGGGCTGACTTTCTGAACCTTAGTCTGCTGTGAAAGTTTGCCAGGGAGAAAAGTGGGATTGGGGGAGCAGAAAGAACATGGAAATTAAAAATAAAAATAAAAATTCTAGTATTGTGCCATGCAGTATGATGTCATGACGTACATAAAGTAACAGTCTTGGACTTAGGATCCCATTCATCTACATAATAAATGTGAACGTCTCTGCTTATGACAAGGAAGTCTGACACTGCCACACCAAATGGTCTATCTGTTAGGACTGAGATAGAAAAATGTCCAAAACGAATTCAACAGGAGAAACTGAGGCATGTGCCCTGCAGTTTGGATGCACCAAAGTGCTGTGCTGTCACTCCCCCATGTGGATACTGTGGGCATGAACTGAGAGGTCTCAAGTTCACACAAATGTAGTCCAAAGAGGAGTCCATTAATGCAAATTAGGAGCCTTTTCCCTAATGAGCTAGCATGAGTATAAATAGTAGTGTAGTCATGGCAGCACAGGCAGCAACGGAGACATGGCTTTAGCTGTGCCAAGTACAAACCCACCTGAAACCACTAGCATGAGTATCAAAGAGTCTTGTAGCACTTTATAGACTAACAGATATATTGGAGCATAAGCTTTCATGGGTGAAGACCCACTTTGTCAGACGCATGTGGTGGAAATTTCCAGAGGCCTCTGGAATTTTCCACCACATGCGTCTGACAAAGTGGGTTTTCGCCCACGAAAGCTTATGCTCCAATATATCTGTTAGTCTATAAGGTGCTACAAGACTCTTTGTCACTCTTACAGATCCGGACTGACATGGCTACCCCTCTGATCCTTAGCATGAGTATGTGTACATGAGCAGAGAAATCATATCCCTTGCTCATAGGGTAGACATAATCTAGATCTTTCAGACTCTATTTACCTAAGTACATTTTCATACTGAAAGTGAGCCATAGTTTTAACATAACTGTAAAACTATGGCTCATCTTTTCAAAGCTACACACAAATTGCATGCATATACCTGGGCACTCCTAGTTTACACAGAGAAATACCCAACATGCTGGTGTATATGTGTATGCGCTATTGCATACCTAATTTTTAAAAACCTGGCCCACAATATTATGGCACAGTGTTTGTGAAAAGTAAATGCCATTTAAGCATATAATCAGCCATGTGGGAAACAGGGAATAAAAGCAATTTTTAAATTACATTAGTATTAAGCTTTGGTAAGTAGAACCTGCATGAAAGTTTGGCTTCTAATTGGCTGGTGTTAGAAGCCTGAAGCACCCCTGTTGCTAGTTTAAATAAAGTCAAGCTGGGACTCCTGATCTGGAGTGCTAAAGTTATGGTTGGCTGAAGAAAGCAAGGCAGCAGAGAAAAACAATCCCTGTGTATATTCAGGATTAGTTAAATTAAAGGACTAGAACTACACATAGCATTCTGTCCTATTCAGAAAAGCAGAGGAGATTTAAACTAGGAGCAGATAAGGAATCTATTAAGACTTATGGTTTTTGTTCATGCCCAGGACATCTATATGCAGAAATCAAAAGAAAATAATTATTCTGAGATATTTCAACAGCTGAACTTGGAGAAGGCCTCAAAATATGGAGTCTTTCTACTTAATTTTCTTTACACAACAGGAATTTTAAAAATAGCTGACCTTTAAGTGGAAAAGACTCTTCCGTCATCAATGATATGAACCATAAATGTAATTCTATTATATAATGGATGTAATGTAGCGACTCCAGAAATTGCATTATCATGAAGAAATTTTAGCCTTGAAATATTTAAAAGCTAATTACTGAATGCCACAGGGAATAAACTGGAACTCTTTCTGTTGTGGTAATATCTGAATTACCACTAACTATACCTTCTGTAAAGATACTTCTGTAAATGATAAATCTAAATATTTCTATTTAAGTTCCAACATAATTTTTGCATACTGTCCACCTGCACCCCTACTGGCACAGCCTTGCCTACTGTGATCTAGCAGGGATGGCCCCAAGGGAAGGCAAAAATTGTTTCCACTGTGGTGGGGAACTGTTAGTGTCAATCCATAGGAGCTCTATTAGAACCCTTCTAATAGACACTAAAGTGCTACTGACTCATTCATACCTCTCCCCAACTGGTGACAGCCCATTTTTTAGACAGCATTGACCTCCTGTGAGGTCAGTTGTGGTGATGTTGCACTTACCTGTTTTGCCATGGAGCTTGTCTTCTGGAAGACTTTCTGGGGAGGACGCTGTGGAGGGAGGGTCTTTGTCAGCAGATGCCAGTGCAAACCCAGGAATACATCAGGCTCCTAATTCTGAAACAGAAACACATGAAAGTATGAATCTGCTTAGCCGTGTGCAATTCTAAGATGTGGTGATAATGGAGAGACTGCCACACTTAGAGTTTGGAGAAAAAAAGCAGCATATTCAGAATCTGATCTTTTTCTACAGTGGTTTAAATTAGAAAACAGGCCCGTATAATAACTTCAGAGGAACTTTGAGCTTTTAAACAAATATTATCTTTTTTCACTTCAAATTCAACAGGTAGAAAGAAATATGTTACAATGTAAATGCATTCTGGGCATGTACTCTACCTTAAACAAGGACTGAAAATAAATGTTTATTCTGCACCTTCATTTTCCCTTTAGGAGTTAATGAAAGGAGGATGGCATTTCAACGCAGTGATCAATATCTGAAAGCTCTGGAATGCTCAGCTCTGATGTGGCTACATATATCAGAACTGACCCATAGGGAGTTGTTTTGCCCTGCCAGTATCAAGTTGTTGGAGGCTGTGTAGGTACATTGCACTAGTGGCAGAAGGCCTTCTGTCTGCCCTGGACAAAGGCAGGTAGAGTGCTGTCATGGGTTCTGGGGCAACTTCACTAGTTGTTCTTATATCTCTTTCTAGAAGTGCAGCATGCACGTTCCCATCATCATCCTCAGATCAAAAACTGGTATGCAAGGAGGTAGGTCCTTGCCCATGCCTTCATCCTGCCTTCCTCATATTGTGGAATATAGTGCCACAAACAGTGCTATGACTCCTCTGCATCTTGTACCGAAGAGAGAGAACCACCAATATTCTTTCTGTCTCTGTGAAAGAGAGTTCCCTTTCACCTCCTTCTTCTGTATACACATGCAGGGGCAGACAGAATCAGTTATACATAGTGTGTCAATTTGGCTACAGAGCATATCTGTTTCATTTTATAATTCTGATGTTACTAATTGATTCAGATGTGGTTAATTTCTTTTAGAAGAATAAATGAATGGACAGCAGACTCGCGATTAAAACTATCCTAATCTATTTTTATTTACATACAAGCTACATTTTTTGCAGGCAGACTTGGGACAGAATGGATTTCAATAGAGAAACTACAGAACCCAATACAGGATTGCACATAGAGGATAACACTTGTCTTCTCACCATGTGTCCTTGATGCAGTTCATTTGGTCTTTCTCCACACAGCTCGGTTTCTTTTTTCTTGTAATCTTTAGCTTTCAATGCAGAAGATACACAAGGTCTCATTGAAGACAATCAGAATTTTGCAAGTGACTTCAAAGGGGACAGGAATAGGCTCCTTGTTGTAACAGCCCCACACACATTTTAGACTCTTCAGTCTATTAATTTTCTTCTTTTCCTTGTTGTTTTATGGGCTATTTTGTGGTGTCAGATACTGCATATCTAATGAGAGCCCATGTGAAGTATCTAGCTCCTAGAATCAGAATTTCAAGAGTTAGGGTTACTTTGTCACCTAAGAGAGTCTATTTAGGAAGCTGATTTATCTCCCTTAAATGTTTATGGCATTGTAAATGAGCTCTTCCCCTAAATAACCATATGGTACATCCACATTCACAAGGACATGCTACTTTTGCCACTTGAAGAATATATTTCACTAAACACTTTATTTGTACACTATGTTTATATTAGCTGCAAAACATAAATTAATATACCATAAGGTTGTACAGTTAGGCACTCAGCTGTGAATGGCAAAAGTTAAGAATGAATGTTCAACTTTGCCTCTCTGCCGTTATGCATATGCATTACTATACAGTGTTTAATTGTGTGGATACATATTATGGTAATAATCCAATATAATATCCCTTTTTACAATTTTCCAGCTTGAATACACACACATCAAGTCGAACATGATCATATGCTTGCAGACTGCATCATAATGTACTTGTGTAATGGGGCTGATTTTAGGTTGTCCATTTGAGTGTTTACCTGTGCCACTTACTATTGCATTTTAATGCAACATGAAATATTTTTTTTAAAAAATAATTTCCTAAAATTTTAATGGATTAAAGAAACATCATAACAAATAGGAAACAACTGAACAAGGTCCAGACAGTGCTTACTGTTCCCGTTAATAAACCGGTTTCTGTGCACCAGTTAGTCAGTTTTGTATTTTAGATTTGTTAGTGTCAGTTTAAAATTTCAGTTCTAGTGGGCATTTCTATGCCAGTGCATTTGATACACTTCTGAGGGCCTGTTCTTAAGCTCACTGAAATCTGTGAAAATGTCCCTCTGATTGCACAGCCTTGGGTCAGGCCCTAGGTGTTGTAATTCAAGAAATCATCTATGCCTCCCGCCCCTTGGCAAAACCTCTAACTTTATTGTTGTCTTCTCAGATTCTGCACTTTGTGTGTTTATTTGTAACTAGAAAAAAACGACCAATCTAAGGCCTTACAGTTCTAAACATCTTAAAAGAATCTAAGGCTTTAATTCTGTTTAAATAGCTTAGGCTGCTTCAATAGCAGAGGACTGTTTTTCAATTGAAAGTACAATATTAAAAAAGAAAAGAAAAGTAGGGCCAGATCCTAAACTGAGATCCATTTAGACACAGGCATGCCCGGGAGCTTTCACAGTCAGACAGCCTGCTGCCCAGACTGAAGCGGGAGAGAATCTCCCTTCCCCAGTCTATGTGGTTCAGAGGGAATATCAAGTGGAATGTAAGAAAAGCTTGAGCCCTGTGGGAAAAGCAATATAAAATACTACAGACTAAGGATGTGATCCAAAGCCCATTGAAATCAGTGGGGGGTCTTTCTGTTGACGTCAGAGGGCTTTAGATGAGGTCCTAGCATGCTGAACAGTTTTGCTGCTTTTGCCTCCATGATCCGGGTATCCCTTGAGAAGGGTTTGTGGGACAGCAAGTGTGGTGTTCAGTTATCATTAAGTGCCTAAGGAGCTTTGCAAGAGCTCTGTTTTAGTCTGTGTTTGGTTCCAATTGCTTGTGCATAAGAGCTTCACAGAACCTCACCCAGACTCTCTGACTGGGAAGCTCAGCCCTTAAAGGCACACAGACCAAATACCAGCAATAAAGGAATCCCATGGATAACACAGCTCCTACTATTTTTGCTGGTTTTCCCCAAAATATTCCCTGTCAGGCAAAGATGGATCATGGAAAACATTTACACCAAAGGTGAAAAGCTCAGAAAATTGTGTGTTAGGAAAATAAGGTTTTATTATGGAAAGTTTATGAAAACCATTAAAAGAGGACCTCCTTTACTATCTGGAAAATATTGATAGTATGAATTGTATCCCCACCGGCACCTCACTAAACAAACCATCTATTTTCACACTAACATGGTTTGTGTTTAAAACTGGCCAGTATATTTGTGAATTATTTGTTTTCTGCAAGACAGAACAGATTTAATCTTGGGTCTTTAGATTGTGACTACCTTCACTATTCTTTTTCTTCAAAGAGCTGCCCTGCTCTGGTTTTTGCTCTTGTTCCATTAAACGGATTTAATGTAGCAGTGATATACAGGTCCTGTGAAAAAGCACTTAACTGCTGTAGTGAGATATCATTTTCAATGAGACAAAGAAATACAAATGTAAAAGGATACAATGTATTCTGTGACAAGGATACGATGTAAAGCAGCCAACTGCACAGACTTATCTGTCTTGCTATTAAGAGTTTCCAAAATGTATTGGAAATCCTGCATCTCTGAGTGTTAAGATAGAACAGCAGATAAATGTAACTAGCAAGAGTGCTATAATAAGAAGTGGCATTTGGAAGGTGGTATTTGGACCCAAATATGGACTCCACGATAGAAATGGGTGACATTATTTTTGGCCAAAAATGCTGATTCAGGGTGACCAAAACTACGTGCACATTCAGGCACATTTTGGCTATAGCTTTTGTCAAAATAGAAAATAAAAATTAAATAATAAAAAAAAATCCACACACACATAAATGTCAAAATGGTACATTTTGACGTTTACAAAATGAGACATTTCAACTTTTCATTTTAGAAAGACATTTTGTTTTTTAATTTTCCTAAATTTTAATTTAAAAAATGTTTTAAGAAACCTGAAAATGAAACTGAAACCTGAAAGAGTTTGGTCTTTTTTTGTTCCATGAAATTTGAAAAAAATGTTTGTTATATAAAAAAATCCCAAAGGATTTTGGGGGAGGGGTAGGGGGAGGGGGAATTGAAAATTGGCCACTGAACTGAAAAATCAGCTCTGCTCAGCACTGCTTCATTATATTGATATGTTTTACACTCATTATGGAAATATATGCAGTGATCACTATGAAAAGGGTCAAAGTTAAGCAACATGTTACCTCATAATCGTGCACATCTGAGATACCACAGCTTTATCCTATTCTAAGTATAAGAAAATATGCTTGCATCGCAGATAGCACTGCATGGCAACTGTTTTCATTTTTAGATTAAGAAAAACAAGAAGAAAGTAAACTATGTGAGATAATACAGTATATGTGTAGGTTTCAGTGTAGTAGCCGTGTTAGTCTGTGTCAGCAAAACGAAAATAAGAAAGAAAAACTTGTAGCACCTTAGAGACTAACAAATTTATTTCAGCATAAGATTTCGTGGGTTAGAACCCACTTCATCAGATGCATGGAATGAAACATACAGTAGACAGATATTTATACAGAGAAACATGATAAGGTGGAGGTGCACAGACCAACCTTAAGAGGCTAATTAATTGAGAGGAACCATAACAGCAGGGGAAGAAAAAACCTTTGAAGTGATAAACAAGATGGCCACACAGGTGTGAATGAGGATCGTTAACTTAAGGGAAATAGATTCAATTAACGTAATGGCCAAGCCATTCCAAGTCCCTATTTAATCCAGAGGTGATGCAATCTAGTTTGCATATCAATTCGAGTTCAACAGCTTCTCTTTGAAGCCTGTCTTTGGAGTGAATCTGTCGCAACACTGCGACCCTCAAGTCTGTCACTGAGTGGTTAGGGAGGTGTGAAGTGTTCTCCTACTGGTTTTTGAATGTTATGATTCCTGATGTCAGATTTATGTCCATTTATTCTTTTGCGTAGAGACTGTCTGGTTTGGCCAATGTACATGGCAGAGGGGCATTGCTGGCACATGATGGCATATATCACATTGGTAGATGTGCAGGTGAATGAGCCCCTGATGGCGTGGCGGATGTGATTAGGCCCTGTGATGGTATCACTTGAATCGATATGTGGACAGAGTTGGCATCGGGCTTTGTTACAAGGATAGGTTCCTGGGTTAGTGTTTTTGTTGTATGGTGTGTGGTTGCTGGTGAGTATTTGCTTCAGGTTGAGGGGCTGTCTGTAAGCGAGGATTGGTCTGTCCCCCAAGATCTGTGAGAGTGAGGGATCATCTTTTAGGATAGCTTGTAGATCTTTGATGATGCGCTGGAGAGGTTTTAGTTGGGGGCTAAAGGTGACGGCTAGTGGTGTTCTGTTATTTTCTTTTTTGGGCCTGTCTTGTAGTAGGTGACTCCTGGGTACTCAGTATATGTGTGTGTGTCTTTTGGAACAGGCTTCAGCCTCTCTGTGAACTAAACTGCTGCTGTCTCTCAACACAGGCAAAGTTATCAACAATATAATAGTCTGATTCAAAGCCTATGAAAATGAACTGGAGTCTTCAGTGGGCTTTGGATCAGACCCTAAATAAGCAGTATGCAGAAAACAAAGACATTATGGTTTAATGGCAAAATATACAAATTGGTAATTGTTGGCTTTTAATAATGACCACTGTAGGTAACTTCTATACAGCACAGCAGCTTCTATAAGCACTGGATACTGTGATGTTTTGTTTTGAAAATGTGATAAGGACAAAAGTTTGAAAAGATCAATGAACACCAGGAAAGAATGCTAAGCACCACTGCGCAACCCATGTTTGCATTTCTGTGCAACTAATATAATTTCACTTTGTGCTTAAATTGACATAGTAAAGAAGAATAAACTACCAGATCTAGAAGGATATTTGATATGAGCAGTAGATTTAGTGAATGTGAACAGAAATGTAGTTGGTCTTTAGTCTGTCACATCATGTCTAGTTTGCAAAGGTCACAAGTTCCATGTAAATTGCTCACACCAGATGCCAAATTTCATTCTTTAAATTTTGTCAGAGAAGATGAGAATCATTAAACTGTGTAACATGCTAGATTGTGTCAAACTCCTAATGTTTTTTTTTAAATCACTCTAGAAATATGTCTTCAGTGGCACCTGTTCTGAATAAAAAACAATCCCACCAAATATGAATACAAAGAAAAGAAGAAAAAAGAAACTTGGTGTGGACTGGTAAACATAAGCAATTCCTTTGCTTTCTTGGACAAATTCACAACTTTCTCACTAAATACCTAAAAATTATGATATAGGGACCTGTAAAATAGGAATAAATATAGCAGTAGGATTATGTTACCTATCACTGTCAGGAAGGAGACAATACATGTTTCAGATATAGTTGAATGTGTAACCCTAAAATGTCCTGTTTTGAGACAAGGGGCTGTGATGGGGTGTCCACCCCACAGAAGGTGTAAAGGGGTTAAGGTCACTCAGTGGGCCAATGAACTGCACAAGCTGCACCTGAAAGAGGAGCCAGGGAGAAGGGATTAATTAGACAAGGTTCAGCTGGACAGAAAAAGGAGGGGTCCGTATAAAGCCCAGAAGCTGAGGGCAGATGGGGGACAAGGGTAGTGTGGTGGGTTGGTGGGGAAGAAAGATGGAGATGTGCTACATAGGAAGGCTGCAGGAGAAAATCTGTAAGGTACAGACCTTGGTTGCTAATTAGATGGTTCATGAGCTAGATCATGGAGTAAAGAGTTAACCTGGGTTCCCTTATCAGCCACTGGGAAATGGTACAGACCAAGTAGTAGGGAGTAGATTTACCCCCAAAAGACTGATACTCTGTGTGCTGAGCTGGTATGGTGTTAAAACTCCATCAGCCCTTCCCAACAGGCATTTCTTGTAGAGCTACATTATAGGAAGAATACTTTTGAAATTGCTTTAGGAATAGCTAATTGACAGTAAGGTGCACTGCTGGGAAAAGGGAAAGCTGAGGGTTATGGTATAGGACCCAGAGTAAATGAAAACTATAGCCCAGGTATGTCATAGAGCCTAAAGTGACTGAGACAAATGAAATCCATGGGAGCTAGGTGACTTTGAAAACTTGCCTTACTGCCTTAAAACCTTTAAAAGTCTGGCCCCAAGTGCCTGATCCAACCCTGGGGTACATGAGGTCTGAGTACAACTCCTGACTTTTTTCCACAGACTTTTTGTATGACCAGGTAAGTCCATTTAAGTGCTTTCTGTGCCACCATTTCTCCTGAAAAATTGAAGCACTTTCCTATGTGAAAGGGTTATTTTAAAAATAAATTGTCATGTTTGTCAGAGGTTCAGATTCTACAGTGATATGATAGACCATATAATTACCTAGACATCAGATGTAGTATATATTCACCTGCCTTCCCTACCAAAGAAGACTGCATGTGGTAATGTCACTCTTTAGTGTAAAAAAAACCAAAAGACCTACTTCATTGGGAGCAGGCTGACAACTGACTTTTTATGAGAAAGCAACCTAGAGCGGGAGGCAGAATAACTTACTGTACAGCATTGCAGCATATCACTACTTTTTCTGACCCAAGAGATTCATAACACTAGCCTGCTTTCGTTTCTTACCATTCCCTCCCCCCCACACACACTTCTTTGCTTGAAAACATTACTGGAAAGTGTTTTTACAATCTTTGCAGGTTGAAGATCTTGGGTAATACAGGGATTTGGTAAAAGAACCCAAATGTGGAAACAGCATGGCAACATTCTTCAGAAGGCTGTCTGGGGATATCTGACTAGCAAACTCAAATTCCTTTTTGTTTTGAGTAACAATAGTGGAGTCAAAGCTAATGAGAGCACTAATTTTGCTACAAGGCTCAAGAGAAGACAATTAGCTGAATAACTTTATTTCATTATGGTACTATTAATGTAATAGCCTTTTACAATCTTAAAAATAAACATTTTCCCTATTCTTTTCTTTAAAAGGCTGCTCATTGGACTCTTTAAAAAAGATAATAGAGTGCTAAAGTAAAAAAAGCACTTCCTTAATTATATTACTATTAATGTTTATTGTGGTTGAGCCTAATGGCTGACCAAAAAAAGGGCCCTATTGTGTTAGGTGGTGTACAGACAGAGTAGTTGATAGCCCCTGCCCTGAAGAGCTAACAGTCTAGCCACAACAGACAGGGGGTGAGCAGAGGGAACAGACTTGTTCAAACAGTGTTAGTTCCATGATTATTTTTTTTGGGTGGGGGGGGAGTATTGAGGCTGGGATAACCATGTTTTTCCCATTTAGAATTGAGAGATTGAAGGGGAGAGGGAGAAGAGGGTAAGAGAAGCAGGTGTGGAGTGAAACTAAGATGAAGAGACTGAGGAAGCAGGACATGGAGGGTTGGAACAAATAGCCAATCAGCACAGGTAAGTGACAATCTGGTCAAATCTGTAGTTCTCAGAAAATGCAAAGGCCCTTGTTTGGGGGCAGTTGCAGAAGCAGCCAGGTAGGCTGAAGTCTGGGGTTGGGTCCTCCCAGCTCTCTCAACTCAAGAGGACAGGCATCAGCTGGGTTTTAGTTTCCTCAGACTCAGAGGGGATATTTCCTGCATAATCTGAGTCTAGGGGATGGTGTGGGCCCAGCTGTGTCCCACTTTAATTACTGCCCCTCAGTGCAGTGCTCCCCAGCTTATCTGTTTCAGCTGCTTCTGCAGCTGCTCCTACCAGCTAGAGTCTCTGGCTTGTTGATGGATGCTGTTGCTTTTGGAATATTTCATGTTTCTTATATTTTGTAGAAATAATTACTTTTGACATTTTCTGCAGCAGTGTATGACTCTGCATCAATATAGTTTGGGGCAAAATCTTTAAACATCCAAGATTTAGGAGCTTAAATTCCATTTTAAGAAGTGACTTAGGCATTTATCTACCTTTCTTACACACACCTCTACACTCATTGTGCAGGTCATACTGATGCCATTTCTTTCTTTACCTGCTTGGGAATGATTTAATAAAATACAAACCGAAATTGGAGTGGTGGAAAACTGCTTGCAGGGTGGCAAGGACTGTAAACCAAACTACTTTCTCTTAGATGTGTGATGGGAGGTCTGATAACTGAGTGTAGCTTTAACTTTTCCTTACTGTAGCTAGTCAAATAAGAATTTTGTCCATGTGTGTATATTAAAAAAAGCTAAAATTCACAGTATTTACAGTTTTGATTAGCACTGCTGCTCATCTTCCTAGCCCTGTTTGGAAGACACATTTGATTATGTGGCTACACTGAGTTCTGCAAATTACTAGCCAGAAAATCTATCAAGGCCTTGGTACTAAGCCTTTGAGAGCATGTGGGCAGCTGCCATTAATACTGTAGTGTAGCTCATAATGGAAACTACAAGCCATGATTATTCTCCCCTTAGAACAGCATGATGTTTGAGCTGTACTAAACTGGAAGAAAATTTCAGTCCTGCTCTTCAGACTCATCTTCACTGAGGGGAACAGTGAGACCAGCAGGCCTAACCTATAGGATACAGGTAACTGCAAGCACATTGAACTGATACTGGATAAAATACTGGCAAATGCTTAAGTGTGAACTTCAACACATGTGAAGAGACACCCAAGATTTCTAATGATTAGAGAATTGGCATATTGATAAGACCTTTTCTATCAGCCTGTGGCCAGCTGCACCGAAAGGCCATAAATCTCCATGAACAGCATCAGCAAAGAGAGCCTCTATGCCAAGCACAGAAGCCAGCTCTGCACTCCCATCTCTAGTCCCCAGTGTAGGGATGGAGCAGGCCAGAGGTGGGAAGAGGCAGATAAAGGGTGGCAGTTGTGCCTCCAAGCAGTTCCCCACTACTGCAAGCCTTTATAGGGATTAAGGCTTCTAGAAATGCAAGTTAGGACAAACCTCCTGTGCACTCAGGGCTGTACCAACCCTTCCAGCTGAGAATCAGGAAGGTGCAAGCTGCATCACCTCAGTCACTGTACTGGCAGGGATGAATTTCCCTGTGTCTGTGATCTAGAACTGAACTCTATCAAGATAAAGCTTTGGTTCCATCCCATGTCTTATGTTAATGAGTTTCCAAATAAAATGATTCTAAAAATCTGCTGTGGAGGAGATTCTGTGCTTCTCTGTAGAATCTTCTTGTTTAAATTGATTCCTCAAAGTAGAAACTAGCTTTTAAACAAAGTTAAATCTATTAAAGCCAATTTGTGCTGGAAAACACCTCCTAAATAAAATCCCAGCTGTCTAGACATCTGTGAAGTCTGCTTGGCTGTTTCCTCTAGCCATCTTAATCCACAGACCAACTGTCTTGTTCTACCATGAGTCTACAAGTCCAAAGATTATATTGTAAACAGCTGCATAAGATATAAAGGACATCATAGCATTCTGAAGAAAAAAAATCTTAAGAAGAGTGAATCACCTCATGTAGCTTTCAGCATGACAGCCTTCTCACAATTACAGATAAATTTAGTGTGCTTGATAGGGCATTAGGGTCAATGCTTTCTACCAACAATAACAGAAGCTGAGTGTGTACATTCTTAGGGACTGCACCACAAATGCACCCTGTCTAGCTTCTGAGCTAAGTTGTATACTACCAGGTTGTTAAGCTGGCTATCAGACTACTTCCAGAGGGGTTTTTGTCAACATACTTAGAGCACATCCTTTAAAGCTTCTTTCATGTGCTCTCTAATAGTGGATTCTGCTTCCTTTGGAAGTCTGACCTATAGCTGGTGGTTTTGTCTCCTAGGTTATCTGGATCACAAACTACATGCAGGCAAACCTCTGTTAGTAGAAATTCAACTTTGTAGTGTAAGCAGAGTCAGGATGAGCTCTACCCTGACATCTGGTGGTGAGTTGTGGAAAGGGATGTCAGGGGCTAGTCTTGTTTGCATGGACACACCCACCTTGCAAAGCATGATGGACCGCTTGCCCAAATGGTCACTTTGGCTGCTGTGGGAGCCCCAGTTTCTCTGTTGTTGGGGCAGGAAGAATAAAGTGTTACCCTGATTATGTGAATCAAGGACAGTGCCCTTTTGTTATGATGAAGGGACTCACCATTAGCTAAGCAGCACTTGCTAGGCGAGGGACATGGATTCCAAAACCCAGTGAGTTGAGAGAGGCTGGGGACAGGTATTTGTATCTGGTGGTATGGGCCTCTTCTGAGGGTCCTAAATGTCAATTGCATCTCCTTTCTCTGCTGTGGAATATCAGAGCTAATTGAGTTCCTTAGGAGTCTAATCACAGGCTGCTGAGTTGGAATCACTCTGGGCCAAGTGTGCAAATGAGCACACAGGCTCCCCTAGCTACAAGCTGAAATCACTAAAAAGCTGAAATTATTATGAGCTGAAATCACTGAGCACTGTGTTAAGTAGTGGGGGAGCCAGAAGATATATTGCTGAGCGGCTGGTGGAGCAGACCTGCTGGCAGAGCAGTTGGCGGGACAGCCGGAGCGGCTTGCGGGACGGCTGAGCGGAGTGACTCGTGGGATGGCTGGCGGAGCAGAGCCGAGCGAAGCCCCAGGAAGGGATGGGGGAGTCAGCTTTAAGCCACGTAAGGTGCCCCTTACCTCTCCCCTCCCCATTTCTACCCAGACTGGGGGGGCGTAACACTCTGCAGATGAACTTTTGAACTCTGGGTCTGGACTTTTGGGTTGTTGGACTTTTGGGACTTCTGGTGATTTTTGGGGTTGCTGGACTCAGAACCAAAGGGAAAGGACATGGCCAATTTGCTGGGGTGGGTCGTTGCTCACAGTTTGGTTTACAAATCCTAGATGTGGTGTTTCCCCAACAAAATGCTGCATTGTTTCTCTGTCATTAAAAGGTTTTTCTACACTCAGACTCTGTGCTTGTGAGAGGGGAAGTACTGCCTCTTAGAGGCACCCGGGGGAGGTGATATATATTTGTCCCAGGTCACTGGGTGGGGGCTCGAGCCGGTTTTGCATTGTGTTATTGGAATGGAACCCCTAGATACGGAACCCGGCCCTTGTTGCTGCTGACTCTGACTGGCAGAAGGGTTACAGTAGAAACATTTACTGTAGAACATTCTTACTATGAGGTCTGGTGATAGCGCTCTTCAACTGCTTTTATTTTCTATCAGCATAAAAAAAAACCCTGACCACTAACTAGAAATATTTTGAAGAGTAGAAGCAAAATGACAAGCTCTCAATTCTGTTAATGTATAAATATTATTTTTTTAGAGTAACTTACTAAATCTTTTTTTTAATCACAACTAACTGTTCTGTAAAATATCTGGTCATGTTCTTCTTTTTGATATGCTTGAAATTAGTGATATTTTCCATAACACTTTGTAAAGACATTTTCATTAACAATCTGGGTGGTATTTTTTTCAATTCTACATATTTTGGGGTTTTGTTTAGTGTTTCTCTCCCCCCCCCCCCCCATTCTAGCAACCATATTTTGTAATCTTGAATTCTAAAGAGGGGATAGAGCAACATATATAAATGCTTGTTTATCTATATTGTAAACCTGTCTCCACTGCATCTGGGGTGCATCAGTGCCCTAGAGCATAATCTGGATGCTTGTTCCTGCAGAAGTGACATGGTCATCTGTAATTGAGGAGTTGACTTTAAGCTTCAGTATTCAGCAACTAGAAGTTTCTTACTGAAATCCTAGATGGTCTGGGAAAGATGACAAGTAGTTGTCTGCCTCACAGTGAAGCAGAGTGCAGCCAACAGAGCTTCTGCAGCAATTTTTTTTTAAAACCAGCTCATAGCAAACACACACAATACAAGTGTTCCTTTAAAGAAAATGAGTCAAAATTGATTTTGACTCCACAATCCTGATGGGTTAGGCTCAGCCAATCAGAAAACCAGAACACAAAGTTTGTTCAATAGTAACCAACTAAGCCAAATACAAAAAATATGAACGGCAACTTTTAAAAAGTTATCCAAATTGCCAAAATGTTCCCATAGATTACTCATCCATAAATCTTAGAGATGAAAATCCTGGACCCATTGACTTCAACAGGAATCTTGATATAGATTTCAGTGGGGTCAGAATTTCACCCCTAATTTTTAAAGTTTCTTCCATTTCATGAGTTACTTCACAAGCAACTTTTGTTTAAAAACATTTTGGTTATGAATATTTCATGTCTATTAGCAGTGTTACTTTAATCATCGTATTGTAGCATACCTTTGAAGGACTGACATAATTGTTAAATGAGCATTTTTCTCATGTTGCTCATGAAAGCCACCTTCACTCCTGAACAGTTCCGATGAGCATATTATTTAACTGCAGTCTTGAGTATATTACAACCTTGGCTTGCCATAAACAATTCGCCTGGCTGAGACAAGGTCATGTGATCTCTAATTGTTTTTGTTCTATTGCTCTCCTAGTTGGTCAACAGCTGTTGGCTGTGAATGGAAGAGCAATAGCAGAGGACATCAGAAACCCCAGCTTATTTAGGGAAGAAAATACCCCCGTTTTCACTCCTACACAATCAGACTTAAATGTTGGTTACTCTTCAGGCAATCCTATGGGCCTGAAAACTCTTAGGATTTTTATGGCTGCAGGTGCTGCTGTGGGAAAATTGCCACAGAGTAAGAGAGCTTAGAAAAATGAGTTCTGGGCAGTCAGGTTGCAAAATATCCTTAAGCCATTTATGATAGTATTGGAGATATTTACAGTTACTTCACAAGTAATGCAGCCTTTGGGGCATATTTGCTTAACCTTAAATGCTTTTTTTGCTTTCATGTGAAGCATCAAGCAAAGACCTCTGCTGGAGACCAGTTTGAGGGACTGAGTCTGATCTCAAATGGTAAATAACATATTGCTATGATTTCCAGTTGTATCAGCCCCATGCAGGGGAAAAACCCTAAAACATACTGAAGCAATGATGGCATAAAAATAAAGTAAATGGACAACATTTGACCAGTGTAGCAAAACAGACTGCACATCACAGGTAGAAGGTTAGCTATAAAAACAAGGTGGTATTCATTTTGTGAATAACAGTTCTGTACCCACTTATGGTGTATATAAAATAGGTGTAGGCAAAATAGGAGCCAGAAAATCATGAAGAGACGCTATACGTTAGCAGGGTTTGAAGCTAGTAATGTAGATTGTAAATAGGGGCAGTCAGTAATCTTTTAGACAATGTTGATTTAATCAAAACCAAATCTTGTGAGAACAGATCAGTTCCAATTAAACTTTTATTGTAAAATCTTAAGTCCAGGATGAATTTTATGGTCAAAACAAAGAGAGCTTTCTCAGGCCCAGGACAAAACTGTGGCGCAAAGGGGAGTAGGAGAGATGAATGAACATCAAAATAGACAGTAGCCTGATATTCCATGCAATCACCTGGGATATAAATGCATAAGTCCCTGGGCCTGAGTACTTTAATGACTTGGATACTGGCTTTTCTGGAGTATGTCTCCTGCTGGAGTTGTTCCATTTCTATATAAATAAATAGGGCAGAAAGCAAGAGACTGATACTGTATGGCAGGGTCTGTTACTGTATCTGGTGAAGTGGCATCTTTTGTCTTGTTGGAGCCCCTAGGCACCACTGTAATACAAATAGTTTTGAAGTAGCTAGACTTTCACAACTTTGGCAGCTCATCTTTAAAATATTACATGAGATACTATTCTTCCACAGAACCTATGGTGGACATCAGAGCACATGTATCACATGACAGTGACTGTCTGCTTACATATTTAGCTTAAAACAAACTGAACAACCATAATAGTTTCTAAGATTTTAAAGTGGGGCTGTCAATCATAGTTAAACTTCTCAATTAACTCAAATTGTGATTAAAAAATTGATCACATTGTTAAATGATAGAATACCAAATGGATGTCTTTCTACATTTTTGAACCTGTTGTAATTGAAATCAATATAATACCAAGTGTACACCAATCACTTTATATTTTTGACTACAAATATTTGCACAGTAAAAATGATGGACAAAAGAAATAGTATTTTTCAGTTCACCTCATACAAGTACTGTAGTGCAATCTCTGTTAAAGTGCAACTTACAAATTTGTGTTTGAGTGCAGTTACATTAAAAAAAACACAATGCAAAACTTTAGGGCCTACAAGTCCACTCAGTCCTATTTCTTCTGCCAATCACACAGACAAGTTTGTTTACATTTACAGGAGATAGTGCTGCCCGTTTCTTATTTAGTGTCACCAGAAAGTGAGAACAGGTGTTTGCATGGGACTTTGGTAGCTGGCATTGCAAGGTATTTGCCTGCCAGATATTCTAAACATTTGTGTGCCCCTTCATGCTTTGGTCACCATTCAGAGGACATGCTTCCATGCTGATGCTCATTTAAAAGAAAGAATGCATTAATTAAATTTGTATGTCTCCAGCTCTATTTTACCTGCGTTCTGCCATATTTCATGTTATAGTAGTCTCAGATGACCCAGAAATGTTCTTCATTTTAAATACTTTCACTGCAGATTTGGCAAAATGCAAAGAAGGTACCAATGTGAGATTTCTAACAATAGCTACAGCACTTGACCCAAGATTTAAGAATCTGAAGTGCCTTCCAAAAATGGAGGGATGAAGCATGCTTTCAGAAGTCTTAAAGGAGCAACACTCCAAGGTGGAAACTACAGAACTGAACCACCAAAAAAGAAAATCAACCTTCTGCTGGTGGCATCTGACTCATGATGATCAAAATGAACATGTGTTGGTCTGCAATGCTCTGGGTTGTTGAGCAGAACCTTTCCTCAGCATGGATGCATGTCCTCTGGAATGGTGGATGAAGCATGAAGGGACATATGAATCTTTAGTGCATCTGCCATGTAAATATCTTGCAGTGCTGGCTACAACAGTGCCATGAGATCACCTGTTCTCACTTTCAGGTGACACTGTATATATGAAGCGGGCAGCATGATTTCCTGCAAATGTGAACAAACTTGTTTGTGTGATTGGCTGAACAAGAAATAGGACTGAGTCGACTTTGTTTTGTATTTGAAGCTTTTTGTACACAATTCTACATTTGTAAGTTCAACTCTGATAAAGAGATTGCACTACAGTACTTAGGTGAATTGAGTACTATTTTTTACAGTGCAAATTAGTAATAAAAATAAATGAAGTGAACACTGTACATGCTGTATGTTATAATTATACACTTTCAATCATTGATTTCAAACATGCAAAAACATTTAAATTGTGCTCTGTTTAACAGTGTGGTGAATCCCAATTTTTTAAATTGCTTGATAGCCCTAATTTAAAGACCATTTTTATTTGCCATTTTGGATACTGTATGTTACTACTTCCTCAGACTGTTTAGCATGCCCCATTTTTGGAATGTGTATGTCACTTGTTCGTTGACATACTTTATAGTTTGTTTATATAACCATGTATCATGGTATAAGCAATTTAGTTTGTTCTTCATAACCATCTATCTAGTAGTTAGATATTTTGAAAAATGATTTACTACTCACTTTGCTGTCATCCTCACATGCCTGTAATAGCAAATACAATGCAAACATCAGGAATACATTTCTTATGAATATTGCCATTTCAATACTTAAGGAAAAAATAGGAATTTGTTTAACTGATTAGTAATAAGACTGACAGATGTCAGAAATATTATAATTTTCAATCCCAGCCAATTTCTCTAATACTGTTAATCAACCTGTCATGTCTAGTTGTTTCTGTTTTCCCTAATTTATTGACTTGACACTAACACATCACTTTAGGCTCATGAAAATGATGGCTCTTAGCAGAAATAATTTGGGTAGAGAGATTCCCATAAAGCTCAGGTCAATCTATTTAACTGTAACTGCATCATTCTTGCTATTCAACTATGTTTCCACACAGCAGACAGTGACAGCTTGATGCCGAATTGTTAAACGTTTTGGGAGTTTGTGACAAGACTAAATTTCTTTCATATGGTACTAACACAATCTTGAATTCAGACCTCCAGAGGTGCAAGGTGAGAATGTGATTGCTTTATGTAACTTTATTCCTCTGTAGTTGTATTCTTTTGTCGGGATTAGTTAGTTGCAAGAGTGTAAAAGCAGGTAAGGGATAGCTGAATCAAAACTCACCCTCCCATGAAACGATCAGAAGCTAAATAGCAGCCAAATGCAATCTGACATTACTTGGAGTTATTTAATAATAGATTTCCAGTTTTGTCCTCAGTAATAACCTTAGCTCTGCTTATTAATCCTGCACACATCATGGACCTAAAATAGACTCTTAAAATGTGATTGTAGGGAGCAGTGTTTAATGTTGAGTCTTGGGTTTCTGCTTCAAATAAGTCACTTAGTAAAGGTAAACCACTTTAAGGAGTTATTACTAGTTTGAAATAGAATAGTTCAATTACCTTGATAGCTTTTTAGCAGGTATTTCTGATTCATGGAGTCAGTGAATTAAAAACACACCTGCACCCTTGTTTCAGCTTGACGTCAGTGGTCCACTGTTGTCTTTTGCAACTACCTCATCCTTTGGGGGTGGATCCAGTGAGCCTGGGCTTTTTAGACTGAAACAAGAGCAGTTGCTTAGGTCCCCAGATAACTGATCAGTCCCTTCGAATAGTGGTATCTGTGAGGTGAAGTCTGTTACACACACACACACACACACACACACACACACTGACTAGTGTGAATTTCCAAGGCCTTTAACATTTCTCTCTAAAACAAGATATTCATTTAGGCATTTATATAAACCAGAGACCTGATCAAATAGAACAAAGTATCTTACTCGATCTGGGCTTGGCAATTTTACCTTCAGCCTTGGAGGCTAGAGAGCACCTCTTTGCCTGTATTTATTAGTGTCCCTTGAGAGTATTGCCTACTCTGCCCCTTCCCCTATCTTAATTAGGTGTAAGCTGTTTTAGCTTATCCTCTGAATGTGTTTCTTCCCACTTAAGCTTGTCTGTTCTCCTTTGAGATGTTCTGATCTGGGATATCCGTGGATGGCTTCAGGTATTGTCATACAAGAACTCTTAATCAGAGACTTGACTGCTATCTCTATGTAGGAAGTTAATCTCCTTCCTGGACGCTGGAGCTGGCTCACAGAGACCAGACAACCACCGGAGTTGCAAATAAACGTTTTCAGAATTGGATACAGAAATCATTTCAGGTTCATATCAATGTACTATTAATACAAGATCCCATAGGGTCTTAACTTTAATCACCCCGATATCTGCTGGGAGAGCAATACAGCGGTCCACAGACAATCCAGGAAGTTTTTGGAAAGTGTAGGAGACAATTTCCTGGTGCAAGTGCTGGAGGAACCAATTAGGGGAAAAGCTCTTCTTGACCTGCTGCTCACAAACAGGGAGGAAATGGTAGAGGAAGCAATAGTGGATGGGAACCTGGGAGGCAGTGACCATGAGATGGTTGAGTTCAGGATCCTGACACAAGGAAGAAAGGAGAGCAGTAGAACAGAGACCCTGGACTTCAGAAAAGCAGACTTTGACTCCCTCAGGGAACTGATGGGCAAGGTCCCCTGGGAGAATAACATGAGGGGGAAAGGAGTCGAGGAAAGCTGGCTGTATTTTAAAGAATCCTTATTGAGGTTGCAGGAACAAACCATCCCGAGGTGTAGAAAGAAAAGTAAATATGGCAGGCGACCAGCTTGGCTTAACAGTGAAATCCTTGCTCGTCTTAAACACAAAAAAGCAGCTTACAAGAAGTGGAAGATTGGACAAGTGACCAGGGAGGAGTATATAAATATTGTTCAGGCATGCAGGAGTGAAATTAGGAAGGCCAAATCACACTTGGAGTTGCAGCTAGCTGGAGATGTTAGGAGTAACAAGAAGGGTTTCTTCAGGTATGTGAGCAACAAGAAGAAAGTCAAGGAAAGTGTGGGCCCCTTGCTGAATGAGGGAGGGAACCTAGTGACAGAGGATGTGGAGAAAGCTAGTGTACTCAATGCTTTTTTTGCCTCTGTCTTCACAGACAAGGTCAGCTCCCAGGCGGCTGCACTCCGCAGCACGGTATGGGGAGGAGGTGACCAGCCCTCTGTGGAGAAAGAAGTAGTTCGGGACTATTTAGAAAAGCTGGACGAACACAAGTCCATGGGGCCGGATGCACTGCATCTGAGGGTGCTAAAGGAGTTGGCCGATGTGATTGCAGAGCCATTGGCCATTATCTTTGACAAATCATGGCAATCGGGGGAGGTCCCGGATGACTGGAAAAAAGCTAATGTAGTGCCCATCTTTAAAAAAGGGAAGAAGGAAGATCCGGGGAACTACAGGCCAGTCAGTCTCACCTCAGTCCCTGGAAAAATCATGGAACAGGTCCTCAAGGAATCAATTCTGAACCACTTAAAGGAGGGGAAAGTGATCAGGAACAGTCAGCATGGATTCACCAAGGGCAAGTTATGCCTGACTAACCTAATTGCCTTCTATGATGAGATAACTGGCTCTGTGGATGAGGGGAAAGCAGTGGATGTGCTATTTCTTGACTTTAGCAAAGCTTTTGATACAGTCTCCCACAGTGTTCTTGCCAGCAAGTTAAGGAAGTATGGGCTGGATAAATGGACGGTAAGGTGGATAGAAAACTGGCTGGATGGTCGTGCTCAACGGGTAGTGATCAATGGCTCCATGTCTAGTTGGCAGCCGGTATCAAATGGAGTGCCCCAAGGGTCGGTGCTGGGGCCGGTTTTGTTCAATATCTTCATCAACGATCTGGAGGATGGTGTGGACTGCACCCTTAGCAAGTTTGCAGATGACACTAAACTGGGAGGAGTGGTTGATACGCTGGAGGGTAGGGACAGGATACAGAGGGACCTAGCCAAATTAGAGGATTGGGCCAAAAGAAATCTGATGAGGTTCAACAAGGACAAGTGCAGAGTCCTGCACTTAGGACGGAAGAATCCCATGCACTACTACAGACTAGGGACCGAATGGCTGGGCAGCAGTTCTGCAGAAAAGGACCTAGGGGTTACGGTGGACGAAAAGCTGAATATGAGTCAACAGTGTGCCCTTGTTGCCAAGAAGGCTAACGACATTTTGGGCTGTATAAGTAGGGGCATTTCCAGCAGATCGAGGGACGTGATTATTCCCCTCTATTCGGCACTGGTGAGGCCTCATTTGGAGTACTGTGTCCAGTTTTGGGCCCCACGCTACAAGAAGGATGTGGATAAATTGGAAAGAGTCCAACGGAGGGCAACAAAAATGATTAGGGGGCTGGAGCACATGACTTATGAGGAGAGGCTGAGGGAACTGGGATTGTTTAGCCTGCAGAAGAGAAGAATGAGGGGGGATTTGATAGCTGCTTTTAACTACCTAAAAGGGGGTTCCAAAGAGGACAGATCTAGACTGTTCTCAGTGGTAGAAGATGACAGAACAAGGAGTAATGGTCTCAAGTTGCAGAGGGGGAGGTTTAGGTTGGATATTAGGAAAAACTTTTTCACTAGTAGGGTGGTGAAGCACTGGAATGGGCTACCTAGGGAGGTGGTGGAATCTCCTTCCTTAGAGGTTTTTAAGGTCAGGCTTGACAAAGCCCTGGCTGGGATGATCTAATTGGGTTTGGTCCTGCTTTGAGCAGGGGGTTGGACTAGATGACCTCCTGAGGTCCCTTCCAACCCTGAGATTCTATGATTCTATGATTAACACCTAGTTTTGCTTGGAGTTATGGATTCACATAGAATAAATCTTCAGAAAAACCGTGTAAAACTTGCCAATTTTGTAACAAAAGTGGCAAACTTCATGATCATCCCTACTAGGACAAAAAACTTCTCCCTTCAGCTGCCTTTTATTCAGTGGGGATTTGGCACTGGTGCCCTAACCTGAACTCTCAACTTTTCAGGAACTGGCCAGCTGGTTCTTTTCCAAGCTCTTCAGAGACTCGCTAGCTTCTCCAACATCAATTTCACATTAGCTTGGTGTCAGAGACTTGCCTTCCCGCCCATCTTTATGGAGCTGTGGGTCTCAGAAATACTCCTCTAGTCCCTCTGCTTATCAAGGCAATTTATTGTATAGTATTTATTGTATTGAGTCTTTAGATTCACCAAAATAAATGAGAGAGCCCTTTTTGTGCTCCCTGAAGCTATAGCCCCACACTTGGGTAAAGTGCTTTGGTAATTACCAGGGGCAAGGTCACAGGATCTTTTCCTGTTCACTCTGCTGAAGAAATGGTGGTGTGTGGCAGGGATGGAGTGTTGGCCATTTCTGAAGTGCTCAGAAGATGGCCAGTGGATTGCCCCTGCAGATATTGGAAAGTTGGAGAGTAGAAGGCTTCATCACTGAGTCTCAAGAAGACACTACCATAAACAGAAAGGGAAGAACTAGGGTGCTGTTCAGTGTTGGGCAGTCGAAGTGATGAGGGTGAAGGGAAGGGTCCTGGATTACCTCAAGTCTTTGAGATTTGAAATTACATTGAAATTTTGTTTGAGGTGTGTGTGTGGTTAGTTTCAATATGAACAGTTTGAAGAGACCTACCTACACATCTGTTTAACTAGCTAGGTACTTATGGCTCTCGCCAACGTGGTATCTGAGTACTTATTGTGAAGGACAGGGTTTTGAGTATTTTACCATTAGTAGAACATAAGCTTGTATTGAACACTCCACATGGCACACCAGATTTAGCTCAAGTCTTTAAATCATGATTTGAGGACCTCAGTAACTCAGCCAGAGGTTATAGGTCTATTACAGGAGTGGGTGAGTGCGATTCTATAGCCTGCACTGGGCAGGAGCTCAGACTAGATTAGCGTGACTGTCCCTTCTGGCCTTAGTCTCTGAGATCTGCTGATCAGGCCCACGAATACACTGCTGGTATAAAATCCAGGAGAGAAAATAATAGGTTGGCATCTTTTACCACAATTTAAATCATGTTATATTTTTGTGTCTCTTACATTTTTGTGAGCCAAACATCACACAATCACCATGATACGCATTTTGTGATAAATGTGACAAAACATGACAATTAAACATCACTTGGATCAGGTTCTAGCTGTGAGAGTGGGCAGGGAACACTAAGCTACCAGTATGGCAGGTAAGCATATGTCTGGGTCTGCAAATAACAGTGTGGTTGCTACACAGTGGCAGGGACTGTATAGCAGATAGGCCTAGCCTGATTACTAGATATTCAAAAACCAGGCAACTAACAAAGATGTCTAATAAATATTTCACATTCACTGTCACAAACAGAACTATGTATGCACATACAAGTGGAAATATTTTAAGTGCTATAAAACACTAGCTCAACAACAAAAAGAGCCGTCAAAGTAAAATGGTCCATAAGACTTTTTTTTAAAACATGTAATGTAGCATATCTGGCTAGCATTAAGCGAACAAAATCTGTGCTGTAATTCTATTCCAACTGAGTGAAAAGCTGTCAGGAATCCATCTAGCAACATAAGATGTAAGCAGATGAGGAAGGTGCCATGCTTATTTACTGACTCAGATCTATACAAATCTTATAGAATAAATTTGTTAGTCTCTAAGGTGCCTCAAGGACTCCTCATTGTTCATTCTCCATAGTAACGGAGCGATCAAGCATTTTCTTTCAGCTTTGAAACATGTGTCTTTTGAATGTTGCTTTCTGATCAACTAAAAGACTTAACCTTTCTTGCGCACACAGCTTGCCTCAAATATTTACTCAATCACTTACTCTGCCAGTAAGAAGTACCAAATTATCCATCTAGCCCTTGATTCAATGAATTACTTTAAGCATGTGTCCTATTAAAGTCAATGGAACGAAGTGTGACTTAGGGCTGGTCCACACTAGGGGTGGGGGATCGATCTAAGATATGCAACTTCAGCTACGTGAATAATGTAGCTGAAGTTGAATATCTTAAGTTGATTTCAAAAGGTACTTACTCCGGTCCGCAGCAGGCAGGCTCCCCCGTTGACAGCGCTTCCTCTGCTCGCGGAGCTGGAGTTCCGGTGTCGACGGGGAGCGGCTCTGGGATCGATTTATCGTGTCTAGACGAGATGCGATAAATCGATCCCAGAACATCAATAGCTACCCGCTGAATAGGGCGGGTAGTGTAGACATAGCCTCAGACACAAAATTAAATACACTACTGAAATGGAGCCTTTACTAAAGACTGTTGCAACAAAATGTCTATTCCTAACAGGAGTCCCTAGTCAGCCTAGAAAGAAAACCAGACGTATCCTACTCTGTGTCCTTGTCCAGCCACTCCCATCTCCCTCCCACCTCCTTGTCTCCAAACTCCTGGCACAGCCAGTCCAGAATCACCTCTCTCCTCTCCCCCTCCCCCACTGACCTCTACTTCCCTTCCCCCCACCTCACTTTCTCTCCCTCCTTCCACATATACTGGTTCTCAGCCCCTGTTTCCTTGCCCTGCCAATAACAAATCTCCCCTTTCTCCTCATCTGACCTCAGTCTCCCTCCACTTCCTTCCCTGGCCCCTAGTCCTAGTCTCCAGCCAGTCAGATTAACCCCCTCACCTCCATATCTCCCAGTCCCTCTCTTCTCTTCTAGCTGCCAGAACCATTTTGCTTCTTGTCCTAGTATGATTCTCCTGCCTTCCCTGGTGAATCCATCTAACCTCCTCTCTATTCAAATCAGATTGAATCATAGAATATCAGGGTTGGAAGGAACCTTAGGAGGTCATCTAGTCCAACCCCCTACCCAAAGCAGGACCAATCCCCAATTTTTGCCCCAGATCCCTAAATGGCCCCCTCAAGGATTGAGCTCACAACCCTGGGTTTAGTAGGCCAATGCTCAAACCACTGAGCTATCCCTCCCCCGACTTCTTCACATTGCCTGGGCCCAGTAGGGGGGTAATTGATAACACAGGAATGTCAGGCTCCCTGCTCTTAGTTTCGGTGCCAGACCCAGCACCCCCACAGCAGCCTAGAGCTGCAATTATAGGGAAAGTCTTGCTCAGCCATGGATTGTAGCGTGTCCAGTGCAGACAGATTCTTTGGCAAATGTAGCTGCTAAAACAGAAGAAGTCTCTGAGCATCAACAGTGAAATTTTTTTTAAAGGCTTATCACTTGTCCAAATTTGGGAGATTTTCACAGGCCAAAAATCACATCCCTGATACAAAGACTACCCCTTTAATGAATTTTACATTCCTGCTGCAAAGCATGAGTGTGCTAAAATGGTTCAAAAATTCACCAGAATTTTTTGAAATTAGCAAAACAACATTTCCCCCTACTTTCATTCGCAGAAATGGCTGATTTTTTCTGGTTGAAATCTGTCCCTCTCCTCCTCCCCTCCCTCCCCCAAAAAAGCCTGAGGTGCAGACAACTGGTGTAGAAAATTTCAGCTCAAATGGTTAAAGCTTACTTCGTTTCCTGCCTGGTCATGCTGCCACTTCTCTAGCAGCTTGCCTGGTGAGCTGACTGGACTCCCAGGCTCTGCAGCAGCCCACAAGGGAGCCTGCCTTGGAGACTGCCAGAGAGCTGGAAGCTCCGCTCCGTAGCAGCCTGCCTGGACAGCTCATCAGGTTACATATGCAGGTCTCTTTACTCATACATAAAAGTAGCTGTTCACTGTTATACAAAGATAATGATTCTATCTACTATAATGTTGCTTTTAGTGCTCCTTTGCTTAGAACCGAGCTGCTGTTTCTAATGTATGTTTCACTTTCAAGGCTCCATGTTTTAGTGACTTGGAGTCATATTTTACTAAAAGCTAGCAGGAAAGCAACCAGCTTGAATGCAGTGATTCTAATCCTTAATTATTTTAATATGTTGGTAATAGAGTAGATCTTCACAGAATTCAGTCCCTGATCCTGCAAAACTTACTCATACACTTAATTGTACACACAGCGAATAATTTCATTGACCGAAATGGACTACTTGCAGTGCAAAGTTAATCAAGTGCTTTAATCTGTGCATGATCAGGGCCAAAGTCCCTAAGCAGCAGTCAAGCTCAGAAAACTTTACCAAGTGTGGCTATGAACAACAAAATGTCTAAAGACAAAATGTGATAAATCTTATTTTTATAGTGTCACAGTTATGTCATCTCCCAGTGGATAAAAAGTTGGGATCTCATAGACTCTTGCCTTTGGGATCACTTGAGATATTCTCGGTCCTCTCTTTGATTCCAATATGGTCTTTTCATCTTTTATTCTAGTCTGGATTTGTATCTATTTATTTAGTTATTTTAGGAGAAAGCCCCACTGATCACCTGTTAAGAGTCCCTACATGTTTCCAGAAACTCCTTTGTTCTGCCTCCTTGCTAAAACCAGAAGTTCCAGCACCACAACTGCAAGTTGTAGGAAACCTCAAACAACCCTCTCATCTTGTGTGTGAAGTGTTTTCTTTTTTTGTAGATGAACATGGGTTATAAAATATAACACATTTACAGTGAAATCGGAAGGTTTTTTGAGACCCCTGCTTTCACTCTGAGGCCCTCATCCTGCAGCTCTTTTCACAGAAAAGCCATGGCACTAGGGGCAGCCATCTTCCTCTGTGGAACAAGCTGCAGGACTGGGGCCTAAGTGGGCACTTCCAGTGCTATTGACAATATCCAGGCACATTCTAGTAGCTGATATTTGGCTTTTCCCTGGTTAATAACAAAACAAAGCTCAAATTAACACAAAGAAAAGACAAAAAACGGGTGCATATGATTCTGCAGATGGCTAGTCATTTTCAGTGACTGCCAAAGTTATGGGAATATTTATCTTGCGATCTAACCTGAAATGTTTTTTTTTAAAGTTCATTTTAACACCCCCCCCCCCCCGGAACTAGTTTAAAAATCTTTTAGTCAATTTCTGAAGAGTGACACAGAATTCATGAAGCAAGCTGCTGTTATCCTTCCATTTCTGTACTCCATGAACAGTGCAGCCAGGGACTATTTAAATGTCATGTTTACAGTTTAATATTACTAACAAAACAGGAATAAAATAAATGGGAGGGGCAGCAGAGGGGGGGAGAATATGGGGGATAAAAGCAAGGAGGACAACCAATTATAAAGTTCTCCTGGAATTATTTTTCTTGGTAGATGAAAGAAAAAATCTCTTCCTAAAGATACATTTTCTTGGTGGGGATGGAGGAGAGGGGAATATTTAATGACAAATTATCAGTATTATGTCTGAAAACTTTTCATGTGTACAGACCTACTGCATGTATCATACATGATTTAACTATGTGCTGCTGTTTACTTGGGTGAAGCAAAAACAATAACCCATGGAGTATATAGGGGCGAGGAAAACTCAGTGAAGTTCCCCTTGTCAGTTTCCTCAACTTTTCTATTTGTGGAGAAGAGCAGGATTTGCCCCCATGTTGAAGAATTAGAGATGGCCTTCAAAGCCCCATGATGGGGTTTACAGACCCCCACACTAAGGCTGAGAGTAAAGGAGCAGTATTAGGTTAAGAAGTCGCTGCCCCACAGCAGCTGTAAAGAATGCTTCAAACGGAGGACCTGCTTAAAAAGGATTCTGACAGTCAAGCAGAGTGTATTTTGGGAGAATTAATACACTCAAGTAGGGGGGAGGGGAGGTGGAGCTAATTCAGAATACTGAAGGAACTAGCACATGAAATTACAGATCTGGTGGCAAGTATTTTAAACAAGTCTATCAAATTGGACTTGGTACCAGATGACTGGAAAATAGTAAAAGAAGTGACTGTATCTAAGGGCAGGTCTTCACTACCCGCCGGATCGGCGGGTAGCAATCGATCTATCGGGGAATCGATTTTTCGCGTCTCGTTAAGATGCGATTAATCGATCCCCGATCGCGCTCCCCGTCGGCTCCGGAAATCCACCTCATCAAAAGGCGGAAGCGGAGTCGACGTGGGAGCGCCAGCGATCGACTCGCCGCCGTCCTCATGGTCAGGTAAGTCGATTACGATACGCCGACTTCAGCTACGCTATTCACGTAGCTGAAGTTGCGTATCGTAGATCGACCCCCTCCCCTAGTGTAGCCCAGGGCTAAGAAAGGTGGGGGACGAAGTGATCCAGGCTACTATGGACCAGTTAGGCTGGACTCAGTGTGCAAGATTTTAGAACAAATTTGGAAGGAAGGAATAAAGACATGGAAGCAAACAGAAAATGGGATAAAATACAGCATAGATTTATCAAAGTTAAATTATGCTAGACTAACTTTATATCTTGATTTGATAGCATATTTTTAAAGACAGATGAGATCTAGCATTTCCTCTATCTGGACTTCAATAAAACACTTGATATGGTATCACATGAGAAATTATTAGTTACAAGAGAAGATGGGGATTAGTACAAGAACTGTAAGGTGAGTAAGAAACTGAGTGAAGCGGAGACAACAATGGGTTGTGTTGAAAAGAGAATTATGAATCTGAAGGGAAGTTACTAATGAAGTTTCTCAAAGATTGGTCTTGGGACCAATCATATTTAATGTGTTCATTAATGACCTTGGCATAAAAAAGAGCATGCTAGTGAAATTTGCTGATGACCACAGGAGGATCAGAATATTGTACCAGAACAAATGAATGACCTTTAGTACTGGAGTAATAGGAATGGGATGATTTGTAATAGTACAAAGTGCAAGGTAATGCAACTAGGGACTAATAAGAATTTCTGCTATAAACTGGGGAATTATAGCAGATGAAAACAATAGAGGAGGAACAAAATTAAAATAAGGTTTCTAACTATCAGAGGAGTGAGGTTCTGGAACAACTTTCCAACAAGAGTAGTGGGGGTGGGGAAAACAGCCTAACTAGTTTTAAGATGAAGCTTGATAAATTTAAGAATGGGATTACATGATGGGGTTGCCTCTCATAGACGCGACTGGCCTCACTGACCTAGGAGGTCTCTTCTAGTCCTATGTCCCTATGAATATGCGGAAGCCAGAATATTCTGTATCTTAGAGTTACATGCTGCTTTCATCAACAGAACTCTAGCGGGCAAAAGAACAAAGAAGCAGGACACAGCATTAGCTATAGATTAAAGCATGTAGCTTGCTTAAAAGGCAGTAATATAACCATTAACGGTTTCCCTATCCTCTATATACCAGTAATTATTTGCTGTTCATTTTTAAATTAGTGTCTTAGATTTCGCTGTTTTCCTCTCACCTTTACATCAATGTTAACATTTGATGATGACATTTAGCTGATTGCTGTCAATGTGTTGAATTTTACACCATATGATCTGTAATTCATGGGTCCCCCCCTCCCATGGGCAGATCCTTCTGTATATATGCTTAGTGTTTTAAGCTTACATTTTTGGAAACCAATGCAAATGTTATATACAAATAAAATGAATTTAAGCATAGAAGATTTAACACTAAATGTAAAATTTTTAACATACCCCCTACCTCTGACCTACTTCAGTATACTATAGAATCTTGAGAAATATTCTACACAACCTGTATTACACTTAGGGTATACACTGCATCTGGGAGTGAGCCTCCCAGCCCAGGGCCACAGACTCGGGCTTGCACTCTACAAATAACTATGTAGGCCTTGCGACTCAGATTAGAGTTTGGACTCTGAAGCTTTGGGGAAGCAGGGTGTGTGTGTGGGGGGTGGGGGTGGGGGGTGGGGGGGGGG
Organism: Macrochelys suwanniensis; assembly: GCA_033296515.1. Lineage (NCBI taxonomy): Eukaryota > Metazoa > Chordata > Testudines > Chelydridae > Macrochelys > Macrochelys suwanniensis. The sequence continues at coordinate 86,354,415 of CM065779.1, forward strand.
ACACAGGGGAGCGCAAGCCACAATGTCAAAGCACCATCTATGAAGTTATTTTTAGTGCTAGCATGAATCTGTCAGTGCACTGAAGGCATGCTCTGAGAGGTCAAAAATCTGTTTCAACATTTAAACCCATATCCATTACTTTTAATGTTATTGATTACTCTATACAAGTTCATCCCCACTGGGGCAAATTCAGCCCATATGGACTTTTTTTTGCAACTACTTTGGTTTCCGTGGTGTTCAGGCTCCTAATTCTATTACACTGACTTTTTATCCCAGTCTAACTCCATTATAGTCAGTGAATATACTTGATTTACACTGTAAGTAAAAGAAGAATCACGCCTATGGTCTCCTACAGTAGGGATGAAAGTTAGCTCGTATCAAAAAATAAAATTCATTAATATTTGTAAGTTTTATTGGCACTACATTGCTAAAACCTAACAATGCTTTTCAAGCAAGAGAATCTGAGTTCTATCTCTGCTGTCACTTTAAACTTCCATGTGCTTGGTAGAGTGCACTATAGTGACAACCAACAAGTTCAGGAGTTAATACAATTTATTGTAGAATTATTTAGTTCAGCATCTGTGAACAACCATTTTAACTTCATAGGCCTCATCAGAATGAATCATATATTCTGCAGTGGAAAAACAAGTTGTTTCATTCAGTGGTGGTTCTTTTGTAGGATCAAATCTGAGTCTAGTACTTCTCTTAATATGAAAGGAAACTGTTTATCTAACTGTATATGCTACCAGCTTACTCTATAAAGTGTTGCAGGTTGTCAGTTGGTGCAGGCAATGAAAAGTAATAATAACAATTAATAAACAGTTGACTATTATACTAGTACCAGTAAGGATTCTGAATCAGTAACATCTTAGAAGATTTCAGAACTGTAGCCCAGTTAAAGACTGTGATGCACTATCTATTTAGCCAGACCTTTGAAACATCGCTGGATTTATTTGCAGAGAGAATCAATATAGAAAAGAAACATTTTTAGCTGCTCTCGCTTTTTTAGACTTTGGTCTTGTGCCAAGTATCCAGGTTCTTATTTGAAAGTAAATGTCATTCCTGAATGCACTAAAAATCATCACTTTACACAGAATCTAGCAATTTTGCAAAATAGGATGTAGCACAATATTCCATTACACATACAAAAAAAAATTGCCTGATTTCAGCTTGTACTGTGCAGTGCAAGTAAGTACCAATAAGGGGCCACCTGGGTTACATCAATGTAGATCCCATTGGCTTCACTACAGCAATGTCAGTTTACATCAACTGAGAATCTGTCCTAAGGATAATTTTGACTAACATTCTGCAGATATTTTCAGATCTCTATACTATGCTATAACATTGACTAGAAATGTTTGTGGGGGAGGGATAGCTCAGTGGTTTGAGCATAGGCCTGCTAAACCCAGGGTTATGAGCTCAATCCTTGAGGGCCATTTAGGGATCTGGGGCAAAAATCTGTCAGGGGACAGTACTTGGTCCTGCTAGTGAAGGCAGGGGACTGGACTCGATGACCTTTCAAGGTCGTTCCAGTTCTAGGAGATTGGCATATCTCCATTTAAAAAAAAATAAGAATAATAGCAAGGTATAGTATGCAATTATACTCTTTGCTTACAATCAAAAGGACAAATACTCTCTATTGATCTAGGTAAATACTAGTAGTACTGAGGGGAATAATATAAATGTAATGAAGGGAGTATACACCATATAAACTGAAGATAAATGGGTTTATTTGATGTGACATTGTTACTAATTTACTGCGTTGCTTCATTTTCCTCAGCTATTGTGTAGTGTTTCTGTCTAGTATTGAACAGCTGCTGCATTTCATCCCAGAGACTGGGGATTGCAATGAGTCTGGGGTAAAATGTGTTTACATTTTAGTGGCCATATCATTTTCTCCATTAGGCTTAGAAGGATCTCACCAAATTATTGCCTGGTGGGCCATGAGGGACCTGACCACCACGGAATAATAATAATAATAATAAAAAAATCTGGGAGAGAAGGGAGCCTGAGATAATGTAGTCATCCTTATAGAAGGTATATCAGTACTTTATCATCATCTACATCCGAAGATCTGGTTTACATGGGGGCTTAGTCCATACTAACTTAAGTTAGTGCTGATTGAAAATGCCTGTGTACATGACACAGACCCTTAAAGCACACTAACTCCCTACTCGGTGTGAATTCTCTTTCAACAAATACTAAGTTCAGTGCGAATTGAGTTTGCGCAGACTATTGTTCATGTGCACACAATGCTAATGCACACTGCTTTGGCAGTCCTCCAATGCTATACCACGCTGCTTTGTGGGTATCCGTGACAGACCTGCCTGTTTTTTTGTGTGCCCTCCATTGCTCTGGGGTCAATTGGCTGAATATCCCCTCCTCCATTTAAAAACTGGAGCAGACATAAGATGGGTCCATTTTCTTTGGATTCAAATATATCAGTAATACAGCGACGTTACTGCAGCAGCCTTCCAACATATGCCACAAGTAGTTATTTGGAGCTGTGGTGTGATCCTTGAATTCCTTGCCATCTGGGGAGAAGTGACTGTGCAAGCAGCTCTTGTGACCAGCCATTGCAATAAGAAACATTGCAAGGATATTGCACAGCAGATGGCCGAGAAGGGTCATAGACAGGACACCTTCCCAAGTTGTATAAAGAATAAACAACTAAGGGCTGGTCCACACTGGGGCGGGGGATCGATCTAGGAAATGCAACTTCAGCTGCGAGAATAGCGTAGCTGAAGTCGACGTTTCCTAGATCGAACTAAGTTTACTTACTGTGGGTCCACGAGGCACAGGCAGGCTCCCCCGTCGACAGCGCTTCCTCCTCTCGGCGAGCAGGGGTTCCGCAGTCGACGGGGGAGCGCTTGACCTCCTGAGGTCCCTTCCAACCCTGAGATTCTATGATTCTGGGATCAATTTATCGCGTCCAGATGAGATGCAATAAATCGATCCCAGAAGATCGATCTCTACCCGCCGAATCGGGCGGGTAGTGTGGACTAGCCCTAAGAAATGTACAAAAAATGAGGGATGACAGAAAATCCAGTAGTGTCCATTTGACTTCCTCCTTTTATGAGGAGGTAGACAGAATTTGTTGCCAGCACAGAACTGCAGAACCCAGTGCCCTTGTGGACAGTGGTACCATTGCTGCTGCCACCAACAACACTGGAGCCCCTGAGGACAAGCAAGAGGCAGAGGAGGACAAGGATGTGGGCTACAGAGGAGAAATTACCGCCAAATAAATGGGATCCCTTTGGAACCTGGGACACTGAGGGCAGACATGTAGGAAGCCAGGCTGATTCCTGGCTCAGGACACATGATTAAGAACTTATCATTCCTATCAAGGGTACCGCAGTATGTAAATATCTATCTTTATAATTTACAGTATTATTCTATACTGCTATGCTAAGTTCTGTGCCGGGTGCCCCATGGCGGCTGCGAGTTAGGAGCCTTTCTGAGTCTCCAGCCCCTCCAACCCTTGTCAAACATTGTCTCTGCCCCCTGCTTCGTTCTACCTCTGAAATGTTTTCAAAATGGCAGTTGGACCAGATGGGCAATAGGCTTTTAGCTTCAGCAGAAGTTCTGCTTATCAGCTGTTTACAAACTCATGCCACAGTAGTCACATTGAATCATAGAAACGTAGGGCTGGAAGGGATGTCTAAGTCATCGAGTCCAGCCCCCTGCACTGTGTCAGGACCAAGTAATCCTAGACAATCCCTGACAGGTGTTTGTCCAACCTGTGCTTAATAATGTTCAACAATGCGGATTCCACAGCCTCCCTTGCAAGTCTATTCCAGAGCTTAACTTTAGTTAAGTTCTTACAGCTAGAATTTTTTCCTTATATTTAACATAAATCACCTTTGCTGACAATTAATCCCATTACTACTTGTCCTTCCTTCAGTGGACATGGGGAACAATTGATCACACTCCTCTTTATAGCATATTTGAAGACTGTCATTGGCTCCCCCCTCAGTCTCCTCAGACTAAACATGCCCAGGTTTTTTTAACCTTTCCTCATCGGTCAGATTTTCTAAACCTTTTAAATGTTTTGATGCCCTCCTCTGGACTCTCTCCAATTTGTCCATAACTTTCCTAAAGTGTGGCACCCAGACCTGGACATAGTACTCCAGCTGAGGCCTCACCAGTTCTGTGTTTCACATATGACACTCCTTTTAATAGCTAGAGTGATATTAGACTTTTTCACAGCTGCCTCTTATTGTTGACTCATTCAACTTGTGATGCACTATAACCCCCAGACCTCTTTCAGCAGTCCTAGTACTACCTAGCCCAGGGATAGGCAAACTTTGGCATGCAGCCCACTAGGGTAAGCCCCCTGGAAGGTCGGGTCGGTTTGTTTACCTGCCGTGTCTGCAGGTTTGGCCGATCGTGGCTCCCACTGGCCGCTGTCCCAGGCCAATGGGGGCTGCAGAAAGTGGTGGCCAGAATATCTCTTGGGCCACACTGCTTCCCGCAGCCCCCATTGGCCTGGAGCGGAGAACTGCGGCCAGTGGGAGCCGCAATCGGCCGAACCTCCAGACGTGGCAGATAAACAAACCGGCCAGCCCGCCAGGGGGCTTACCCTGGTGGGCTGCATGCCAAAGGTTGCCAATCCCTGACCTAGTCAGTTATGCCCCATTTTGTATTTGTACATTTCCCCAGTTCTCCAGTATTCCTCACATAAAGACCCCCAAAGTTTTCTGCAATGATTGGTGGAGCCAGTCTCCTTGCAGCATACCCAAACTCTGCAAGTAGAACACCCCTTTTATTTCAGGTTTCCTGGTCTAACCTATTTTCTGCCATTGACCCCATCTGGGTCCACTTATCCCCTCATCTGGGTCCACTTATCCCCTCTTCTGTGAGCCTCACTTTTGGAATCACTGCTTTTAGCCATTTCTCTCTCTTGCTGCATTTTGTGGAAGCTGAGAGAAAGTATTACTCTCTAGATAAAGCACTGAATAATATTTTCTTTCCACTAATTAGTCACTACATATAATTCTTTGGTGTTGTAATCTTAGAACAATATTTTTGTTTCGTCTCTAGTCTAGAAATGTTTCTGAAGCATCATCCAATAAATTTTCCTCTTCTCCTAGGGGACTAATCACCCAGTTGTACAATTCTAATTATTTTGGCCAAGACGTGAGTGTTTGTAGAGACACAACGGACTTTCCTTGAAAGATGGAGAATGTCATGCAAGCTCATTAAATAGTCTGATGAATTATTTGGTTGATGATTTTCACCTCTTTTCCTGTTTGCACAATGTCCATTGAGAGATCAGTTTGTTCATTATTCAAAATTATTTGACAAAAGGTTTTCAAATTTTCATTTCTCTATGGCTTGCCATTTTCAGTTCAAACTGCTAGATGCATTGCTTATTATTAATCACATAAGGCACATGATGTCTTGTCTGTTCCGTGACTGGATGAGTATAACACAGTATGTTAAGTAGTGGGGGGGGGGGAAGGGGAGGCGGAGAGGAGAGGAACTAGTATGTGACTTATGTAATTAGGGTTTTTAGTACACATGTTTGTGGTAAGCAAATTTAAATTGACCTTCTCCTGAATATTTGGTTGTATTAGGTGAACAATTAGATTTCCATGATCATTTGTAAAACTCAATCAGATAAATGTTCTGAGAAAGTGAACATAAAAAGGGCAGGAACACTGCCAAAGTGAATTCATTTAAAAATTCAAGTGGATATTCACATAAACTGCCATGCTTGGAGTGTAATTCTGTACCTTTCTGGATTACCTTATGGTTAGATGACAAAATGGGGCTGACAGGAAGGCTGTGGAATGCTGACAGTAGAGAAATTCTGGTCCTCCCTAAAGTATGGAACACGAACAAAATAGATTAGAAATTACTATGCAGCTACTTGATGCAGCATGCAGCTGCGAGAAGGGGGTGGCTTCTAATCTCTGTCTTAAATCCTGCTAGCGAAGGCAATATGTTTAGCACTGAGGTGCTCTCCATATAGCAACTACATGGCCACTCCTGATATGTGTGATTGTAGCCAAAGTGGTCAATTTAATGAAGTGAGGCTGCACAATGTTTTCATGATTTGGTGCAGGATGATCCGTTTTTGATGGTCACCAGATAGTTTTTAGAGATGGTTAGTAGTGGTGCAGTGCAAGGGCTGTTACTATTGGTATGCAGGGAGTGCATCATACCAAGCAAGGAGTGATTTAGGTGGAACAAAGGAATCGGGTGTTATGAGTTTTGAGCAAGGTGTTATTTTCCTTGAGGTCCTTTTTCTTTTCTTTTTTTAAGGCAACAAGGAAATCTCATTTGCCATTACATAAATAAGCAACTGCAGTGTGCTTCCTGCTGTACAGATAACATTTTACAGTAACAATCATTATCCTGTGGCATATATTGATATATCTGCAAATGTTTTAATATAACAGCATCAGTGATATGATGTGTGCGTGTGTTGGTTGGGGGGAATGATGGGTTGCAAAGGACTGTTCCTTGGGAGTCACACATTCTTGATTCTAGCATCAGTAACACCCCTTCATTCACGTGAGGGCTGAAGAACCTCTTTCTGAAAGTATACAATGTCTGGAGTGCAAAAGATGGAGTGGCTGAATTCATGCGCATGTGCTCATTTAGAACTTGCTCCAGTACCCATTTAATTCATGGAATCCTTTCCATTGGCTTTTAATGAGTTTTGGATCAGATGCTAGAGCAAAATGCCCTATGTGCCCAGACAGTTTCTCCAGAGGAAATCTTGCTGTTATGGTATTTCAGTACAATCTGTATTTTGTCATTGGTAGATCAGTATGCACAGTGGTCAAGTCAATTTTTGCACATCATATATTTGTCCTGCACAGTCAGAATCTTTTACCCCCCCCCCTTTTTTTTGGACAGAAATCTGACTGCTAACCAGGAGCAGCTTCAAAAGCATCTAGTGGCACATACAATTTTGTATCTTAAGCATTGGTTACCTGCTAGAGGAGGTTCAACACGTCTGTGGCAAGTAGCATTTTGTTAGCAATCTTGTGTTACCTTAAACACAAGGAAAGTGTTCAGTAGCAGTCAGCTTGGTAAAAGTGGATGCTTTTATCTACTGTACATGTAACTGAAGGACTCCCCCCCACCCCCACTCCACTGTCTGTGTGCATGGTATTTCTACTATCCTTCATTTACTATTAGTCCACTTTCCACTCTCACCATGGATTCAGGTACATTTTTAGCGTAGTGTCATTGAGTTTATGTGCTGATGACAATGTGTTAAAGATATGAGGTGAGTGTAGTTTTTCTGTTTTTCTGTCTGAGTAGCTAATGAGGAGAGTGAACTAGAGTCTGCTCTAGACCCTCTGTGTTGGTTCCATTGTGATTATTCCTCCTGCCTTTATCTATGCTCGGGTTAGGGCAGCTCTAGTGCTACTTTATTTTATACTTCCCCTTATGGAAGCTTTTTGCCACAGCAACATAAATATTTGTGTCCAAGCATCCAGCTCATACTCAATGTATTTTTGAGCACACCTCCGTTACATGTCTCTACTGTCACTTCTGTTTTGTGGCACACCTAGACTTGTGCAAAATAAATATTGCTTTTTTTCATATGCTGTGCTCTCCTCCCTTGTATATCCCTCTCTTATCATTGCCTTCTGCACATCTCTCTATTGACCCACAGCACAGGAGAGGATCTGACTCATAATCTTCCTGTCTGTATACATTCCTTTTGCTGCTGGATGGAAAAAAAATGCCTGGATGGCAAAACATATTGAAATGATGCCTAGTTTTATGATAGCTTCTGTTTAAAAAAGGAATGAATTACTGTAAACTCATAACACCACTTAAAATTCATTTTATGACTCATCAATCACCAAGTTTTAATAGATAAAAATAAGAGGTTGAAATTGAAAAGTGAAAGAAAATTTAGCTGCAATCATTGAGACTTTCCTTATGCCTTATCCTTTTATTTTACTGCACAGAACTTTAGTTCTTTTTTTTTCCCCAGCAGGCAGGGATGTTCAAGGACAATTTCCTTTTTAACATTATCTGTGAAAAGCAAACATTATCTCAGTTGCTAGGAGACAACTATTTGTTTCTCTAATGAGAGATCACTATACCTGTTTTTGGTAAGATGCTCCAGTTATATATCTTTGCTATTACATTTATTATCCAGAGATTTAAAACATATATAGGCTTTTATGTAACATTACAAATCCATAACTTTAAGCTTTAAGAAAACAACAATTTTTAACAAGAATTTCAGTAACTGTTAATTGTTCAGACTTGTTTACTTTTTTAGATCTATGCACAAAGAACATTTCAATCAGATGATGGTGTGTTTTGAGAAAAAAAATCAAGAAAGATGGAGATGAGTCTTTGCATTGTTACTTTACTTCATGCCTGAGCAACCCCACAGACCTGAGGCCTGTATGGGTTTTATTTCCTTTGATATACTTCTGTATCAAAGATCATAATGTAGGAACCAACCATATGGGAGATTCAGGTTTAAGACTTGCATCAGGTCTCTTATTCCTTGGTCTCTGTACAGTGTGCTAAGCTCTTGGCTAAGTGATGAATGATTGATGTAGTTCAATATCGTCCAGAGTTAAAAAGCTCCGCTGGTGGACTGTGAATCTCATCTTGTCCTCTTCAGGCAGCAGGAGTGTTGTCAGACCATGTTTTACTGAGGTTGCATTTGAATGGGTATCGTATGATAAGGGCTTAACAGAGAATATTTAGGATCTGCAGTTCTTTTTTAGGAACATAGAAAAATCCTCGCCCTGAACCAGAATGTAGCAAAGGACTCTGCATTCCTTTAGTGCTATGTTTTGATATTCTGTTTGCATGTTTAACCCTATTGGTTCAAGGCAAGAACTCCGTTTTTACTTTTTATTCTTTTATTTTACTAACTGGTTTTGTAGTACTTCAGCAAATGATTTATTATAGCTGCAAGCATATCAATTTTGATGCATCAGTACATCTTATAGTATGCTTGTAAAACCACCTGTCACATTCAAGAAGGGATGTCAGTGCTATAAGACTAGCTACCTCTGGTTTTGCATGATAATCAAAAGATGTGTTAACTGCCAGCATTGTCAGATCAAAGTAATCTAAAGACGACCCCTTTATATTGGATACCGGTATGAATAATATAACTATGCATTACAGATGCCAGGGTTTTTGAAGATTTTCAAAGTATATAACATACAGTTGCACATCTTTCATCTGTTGTTCGTAATGGGTACAGATAACAGATGGTACTTGGTCTATGAAGCTTTCTATGTTCATTACATGAGACATTACTAGCTTCGTAAAATTTTCTCACTTTTGTTTGCTCAATCTTGCTGACTGATTACATCATTTCATAATAAAGTTCAAAACTTTATAATTATCACCCTGATGATTTCCATCTGCTGGGCCAGAACTGCAGCTGATGTAAATCAATGTAACTTCATTTACCTTACTTTGCTTTGCTATTTCTTATATATTTGGCTTTGGTTCTTGCAAATAGCATTCTATTAAATTTACAATAGTGTATCATATTGTACACAGACATTCATCAGACTAAATGGTTTTGTAGTTAGCTGGCCAAATACGACTGGTCTTACATTGCCACTGAATGAAGTCAATGGAAAAACACCTAGTTTGACCCTATATGTTCCACTTAAAGTGGCATAACTTTGGTAATGGAGATGTGAGGATCCACAGGGCTTGATCATGGGTTTGGTGATCCCTGAGTAACTGCTGCATCCACACCACCACCCAACAGCTCGTGCAGAGTATTTGTCAATGGGCTGAGAATCTTGTGGGGCCAAGCACCACAGGGTGTACTGCCCACCAACTGGCAGTGCTCTCAGGGTCCCTGATTGGTCCAGGAATACTACTTAAGCCTGGAGGGGACATCTAGAAGTTGTCTGCACCTAAATGCATCCCAGCTGACTGCTTGACAGACCCTGCTCCTTTGTGCTGCCCTGGTTACTGGCTTCCTGACCCTGGTTCTGACTCTCAGCCCTGGATTACAATTCTGGCTCTCACCCTCAGCACTGGCCCTACCCACTAGCCCTGACTCTGGCTCCACCTATTAGTCCTGACTGTCTAGACCCTGGCCATGACAGAGGCTTTGAAGCACCCTTTCTAAATAGCCAGTACCTGAAATACAATGTTAAAACAGGAATAAACTCTGACTTCCGGTAGCAAAAAATACTGGATTCGGTATGGATGTTGTGTGCCAGCTACAATATATTAATATTTATTATTTTTATAGTGTCTGCAAGTACGTTAGGAGCTTCACATGCATAAAACAAGGCAGGTCCATCCTGAAGAGCTTGCGGTCTTAAAGAACTGGTGAGGGCCATGTGAAAAAGGGCCATGTTATTCCATAGAAATAAAGTGATAGTTGAAGTTTGGTTCCTCTTGTAAGATCAACAGATTTTTGTTAACTTAAAAAGATATTGGTTTACTCTAGCAAATGTTTTGTATTAGTGGCAGCACGGTGGCATTTTGTTTAGTAAATTGCAAAGATAAACAATGTGGCTGAGGTACCCAAAAAAGAGATTCTCTCACTCACCTTCTCTTTCTAATGTCCTGGGACCAACACTGCTAGAACAACAGTCCATATGAAGATAAACAAAACCTGGGACATTATGAATGTTTTCTCTTATGTAGAGCTGGAGGGTTTGTGGAGCAGAGCAGTGTAGTGTATAATATTTGGGTAATTTCTTTTTCAATAGCCCTGTGAACCCTATAGTGGTGTCTATGGTATATGTTTTGAAACCAGATAAAACAGCAGTGTGCAGTCCTGGATTAAATATTTTTGGTCCTGTGCACTATGGAAATTGGTCCTTCAACCACTGCCACTCAAATTGGGCCTGATCACCTAAACCTTTGATTTATGTGTCCCCAATTAGTAATTTAAAAATGAGGACTAAAACCACACAGAATTATTTAAAGTTCAAGCATCTAGGGCAGTTACAGAGAATTTAGTGGTGGTGTGTGAATGACTCAGTAAATGATGCAATTTAAAACTTTGCTTCACTAACTTTTATATTAAATAAACAGGCATTACAATATAAAAAGCTGCATTTATACTCTCGTACACTGCAACATAACCATACACTGCATTTATACTCATCTTCTAAGGTGAAATTAATGGGTATAAAATGAAGAGAATGTCTGTAATTCATTTTCTAATGGTGCTTTTATGGTGGATGGGCATGCCTAATCTAAAATTAACATGCTACCATTTTATAATTAATTTTATAAATTGATTAATGAGCATTAAATCCACCTTTTTTAACCAGAATTAAATATTTTTTTACTTTGTCACGGGATATTTAACACTAAGTATTGTCTTAATTAATATCTGCATAAATCCCATAACAATAACTATCAATATAGACAGCATTTTCAAAAATGTTAACATTTTATCTAAAATATTAATTGATATCTACCTTGCCTCTGAATTGTCTCGCTTCACTTTACTCATAGTTGACTAGGCCTCACTCAGCAACCCCTGGATCAGCTCTCCACTCCCATCCCAGGCTAGGGCAGCTCCTCGTGATCTGGCTGATCCCAGGTCCCATCACCTGCCCTGCACTCCCTCAGCGTAGGCTAAATGTGAGTGAGTGGTGTTGCCATATCACAATGTCACCCACTCAAATTTGGCCTGGCCACCCCAACCCCCAAGTTGTGATAGTGGAGGTTACCAGAACAAACCTGAGTGGCACTGCAATCCCACACAGCAGGTTACAATTTCACTCGCTCAAATTTGTATTGGCCACCCCTCCTGAGATGGGGGTCCTGTTTAAGTGCAGATTGGTTAATCCAGGCCTGGCCGTGTGTATCGTCAGACCCTTGTGTTTACTGACTACGCACATTTATTATTTGGACCTCATTGTGCCTGTGTAGTTCCTTCACACTAAGTTTATTGTGTAAAGAGCAAAAGTCACAACGGCTGGGAAAAGAAAATAAGAGGCAAAACACTAGAAAATCTCCTGATAGGAATTAGACACAGGTGTGCAAAAAAGGATAGTCAAATCTAGTGTTTGCAGTAGCAATCTGTGAGTCAAAAGAACTACAGCTGACTTTGTACTTCAGTTTACTCATTTGTGATTAATAGTAATCTTACTGAGCTCCCAGTTCAGCAACATTCTTATGCTTAAAGGAAGGCGTGTACTTATGACTAATCCCATTGACTTCAAAAAGGCACACATGAAAGTACGGTCCTGAATCAGGACCTGGGGGCTGAGAGGTTTTGAGTGCCTTTGACACTTTGCAGGATCAGGCCCTATGCTACTGCCTTTTTTTCCTGCTGTTTCTTCTCTCATCTCTTGCTCTTTCTGGTGTGCTGCTGCTCCTTTACCCCAGGAGGTCAGCAATTACCTCAGCAGATATATGAACTCATACCTGTTCCCACCACATTGAGGAATGACTTCTATTCCTCAGCACCCATTCATAACCCTGAGGTGTGAATGTCAAAGCATAATTAGACCATTTAATGCTAACATGCACAGACATTTTCTTTTTTGTTTTTATTTAAAAAATAAAATAAGGAAATTAAAATTAAATCAGTGCAGTGCTACAGTTAAATATCTAATCACTAAAAGATGGGAAAGGAAAAAAAATGGGTTCTCAATGTAGCATTAATTCACTCATATTTTTCATATTTTATGTTGAACTCTTCTTGAACATATCTCAGGACTATTACCCCATCCTCAACCTCAATGATCTGTACTGCTTTAGAAACTGTTGATCATTCTCTCCATCTCGAAATCCTATACTTCCTTTGCATTCTTGATGCTGTCCTCTACTGGTGCTCTTCCTGTTTCTCCACCTATTCATTTAGTGTCCCTCTTAGTGAATCCTCCTTTCTCCCAGTCTCTAAGGCCTTACTTGACTCCATCCTTGACCCAATCCATTTTTCCCTCTGCACCATTTATCATCCACTCACATAGGTTCAACCACTGGGTTTGCACTAACATTTTGCAGACCCACCTTGCCATTCATGACTTGTATTAAATATCTTGTGTCAGCTTCTCTCTGACATTTGCTCCTGTATGTCCTGTTGGCAGCTTAAACTTAATATGGCCAAAATGAATTTCTGATATTTCTTACCAAGTATTCCTGTTTCCCAACAATCTTGGTCACTGTACAACACTATCATCCTTCCTGTAGCTCAGACTCATAGGTTGGAGACATCACTGATGCTTCTCTGCTTCATCCACGCAAAGTCCAAATATTAACACCATTTTCCAGTATATCATTTTGGATATCCAATGTTTCCTTAGCATTGACACTGATAATACCTTTGTTCAGGCCTTCTTCATTTCCTGTCTTGACTGCTGTGACTTTCTCCTCCTTGGAATCCTTGAAAAACTCATTGCTCCCCTATGATCCACTCAAAATGCAGTATTGACATATTTGCATATCACTCTGTCCATGTTATCCCAGGTATAAATCCTTCTACTGGCTCTCCATTTTTTACTGTATCATATTTTAGAATCCTGTCCTCACCTTCAGGGCTCTTCACAATTTCCCCCCACCTTACTTAACTGCGATTGTCTCATATTTCTGCTAAATATGACAGCTGTAAAAGCCCATTTTCTGCTTATTCCACAAATATCTGTGCTTTCCTCCATGCTACCCTTTATATAAGGAAATCCTTCCCTGAATTAAACCAAAAGACCACTGCCTTTTACCTCTTAGAACTCACTTTGCTGTGCTGCAATCAGCCAACCAATGATGGTTAGGTTGCAAAACAGTCAGAGAACTGGAGTACTTGTGCCACCTTAGAGACTAACAAATTTATTTGAGCATGAGCTTTCGTGGGCTACAGTCCACTTCATCGGATGCATAGAATGGAACATATAGTAAGAAGATATTTATACATACAGCGAAACATGAAAAGGTGGAAGTACCCATACCTAATTAATTAAGAGGAATTATCATCGACAGGGGAAAAAAACTTTTGAAGTGATAATCAAGATGGCCCATTTCGGACAGTTGGCACAAAGGTGTGAGGATACTTAACTAGGGGAAATAGATTCAATTAGTATAATGACCAAGTGATATAATGGGAGTGGCTCGGTCATTATACTAATTGAATCTATTTCCCCTAGTTAAGTATCCTCACACCTTTGTGTCAACTGTCCGAAATGGGCCATCTTGATTATCACTTCAAAAGTTTTTTCCCCTGCTGATAATAGTTCATTTTAATTAATAAGCCTCTTACAGTTGGTATGGGTACTTCCACCTTTTCATGTTTCTCTGTATGTATAAATATCTTCTTACTATATGTTTCATTCTATGCATCTGATGAAGTGGACAGTAGCCCACGAAAGCTTATGCTCAAATAAATTTGTTAGTCTCTAAGGTGCCACAAATACTCCTGTTCTTTTTGCTGACACAGACTAACACAGCTGCTACTCTGAAACCAGTCAGAGAACTGTGATTTTACTGATTTAATTTAAAAGATTTCAGGAGATTTGGAACAATTAAGTGCACAATTGTGATGCTATATAACCACTTGAATTTATGTTCACAACCCTGGTCTTCCCTTTTCCCTTCCCTCCTCTTGTTTGTTTCAGTCATTTTCTTGCATCTTGTTTCAAATTGTGATGTACATTCTTCACAGCAGGGACTGTTGCCCGTGTGTTCCTATGGCACAGAATGCCATAGAACTTTGATCCAAAACAAGCCCTTCTGATGCCACCACAATACAAAAAATGTCAATGGGCTGTATTCTGATCTCACTTTGATCAATATAAATTTGAAATAACTCAACGGAGGGTTGATTTTGTCTGTGTATGTGTTCAAATGCATATCGTTCTATGGCATTAAGTGATTCAGTGATTTAGTAATTCTTTGTTTTGATGAAGAGATTTCAAGTACATACTTTAGATAACCCCTGACTTTGTTTACCCGGTCTCTTTAAGCAGCATCCTTTATTGCATCTGATGGAAAAGTTAACAGCTGTGGAAAAATAGCGCTTATAATGTTTTATTTTCCAAGAAGATGTTTGTTGTATTTATCACAAGAAGGATGTAATTCGTTATGAAGAAATAGTCTGTGGGTCTGAATAAAAGATTTAATACTGCATCCAAAATTCCCTCATTATCTTTGGTAGAAAACTGGAAATATTATATTGTTTATAGACAGATATTGGCCAATTTTATTCCAAGTTATTGCTTACATCTCAAGTACCTATGCTTGTACATTTTGTACAGCAGCTCCTGGTTATGCATTTGTCAAAGGTACAGTACTGTACCTGGGTTGAGTATCTTAGTCTTCAGCTGATTAAAAAGATGTCATGCCACACAAAGGGAAGGAATAAAATGGGAGATGTTTCTTTTCTTCCTGTTTTGAAAGGCATTGGCACGACAACCATGGTGTTTAATAGCATAATTCTTGGAAGTATAATGATGAGTTACATTTCAGTGGTTCAGAAAATAATAGAACACTGATGCTGCTGATTAACACCATCTCATATTAACAACATCTAATTAACTTTCATTTTAAGCTTTTCAGCTGGATTATATGATCTTTGCATAAATTTCAGCTCAGTAAAAATGGGGCCTGTGTGTTGTTCATTTTTGCCCTTTAATTTCTATTAGTAGTAATAAATATGTTTGCTTGAGGGGGTGCTTATTTTGTATAATATCCTGATGCCATCCCTTGCCTGTTTTTTTTTTGTTTTTTGGTTTTTTTTAGATGTGCTAATAGGATGTTTGGCATAAAAGTAGCTGGCAGCTTGTATTTTCACTGGGAAGGCTTCAGCAATTTGTTAGTATAACCCAAAACAGATTTAAAGGATTTGCTAAGTATTAGAACAAGAATAAAATTTTTACCACACTCTAAATCCAAATATGCTAATGGAACACAGAGCTAAATAGCTTCATTAGAACAGTTAAACACTGAAACACGTCATTTCTTTAGATTGCAGTTACACAAAAGTAGGTTCACTAACATGACTGTTTTGAACATGTGGAAATATTTGCATTTGTAATGCATTTTCTCATTAAACATATACTTCAAGTTAATGGGAATTTTGCTTACTTTGATAGGAAAATATTACTTTGCATATAAAAGAAAGTACAAGATTTTTGTGGTGTGGGAGGAGGTATTTTGTATGGATTATTTTTTTAACTCTTTTCTGTGTTTTGGTTCTGCTTGGTGCTTTATTATGTGTGTAGGTCTAAAGAACCAAAAGAAAATTGATTCAAGAAAAATATAGTTTGTGCATTTGGAATTTAACTTTATGAATATAGAGGACTGAGGATCTGGTAATTCTGAAAGTTTGTTTAATTAATCTGAGTAAACACTCAGATTTTTATCCTCTATTTGGGCCTTTTCCCCTACATAATTATCCATGGGCCTTTACAATACTATAGGGTGCTTATGTGTGCCAGTCTATAGTGGTACAAGTGGTGTATTACAGAAAGATCATAAATATGACAAAATACATTCTAGCTGTGAAATTCTGGCACTATGGAAGTTGATGGCAAAATTCTCATTGACTTCAGTAGTACCAGTATTTCACCACAAGTTTGCAGGAAATTACCCATAGAAGAATTGATTGCAAATTGATAGGTAAGATGCTTGACCATCTGCACTTCAAGCAAAATTCTGCCCTCAGTTATATGGTGGATCTTGACTACAATATCCTTCTCTGCTTACATGTGCAAAGCTATTTGCATCATAAATAAAAGGGAAAGCTACACATGTAGAAAGAGAGGACACTAGAGTTGAGATTTGCCCTGGGGATCAGAGAACAGAATTTTGCTTTATGCAACAATACTAATGGCGAGTAACTTCTATTCTTCACTTCACTGGCTTAAGGGAGAGTGATAAAACTTCTGACATATCCTATTTTTTCAATCTGAAGATCACATCCATCTATTTTTAAAAAATAGTATGTTTCTTTAATCAAGTGTCTGAGGCAGCATATGCTAAGATCACTGGGCTAAATGAGTTACTATGCTTAAAACTTTTCAAATACAATTTTGGGGAGTCCTTTATCACAGAGACCTGTCACATACAGCCAGCCAATATGTTAAATTGCATCTTAACACATCAGTCTCTTTAACAAATTATTATACATATTGATACAGACTGAGTCTTGTTGGCTTACTTAATGACTGAGTAATTCCACCAATTTCAAGATGAGTACTTGCCTGACAAAGCAGCTCAGGATTTGTCCCAGAATCTGTCTGATTGTAACAAATTAGGAAAAGTGGATGCTGGCAGTGATATTGAGGAGAAGGTGGGTAGAATATTACCGACCAAGCCTTGATATTTTGTGTTTTCAATAAGCTGTATCACTACACTCAGGCTCACTATATGTCATTGTAACAGCTCGGCTGTTCCTCTGCAATAGGTGGCCCAGTGATAGTAAGAAAACTCAATTAGAAAGTATTTTAAAGAGAGAATGAATGAAGGAAGAGAAGGATAAAATTGAGATGAAAAATTGAATACAAAGGAAAACAAGGTAGAAGGTGAAAATTCTACAGAAAGAGAAGCTACAATGTATAGGGAAATGGACTAGAAAGTAAGGGAGGGATGAAGAGGAAAAAAGAAAAAATGTAAACCATGATAAATCACTTTAAGTACAAGTTCTACAAGAAAAGTGCTCATCCCGAAGATATTTTCAATAAGGATCTTTTGAGAATCACTAATTCCTCAGCAATTTCAATTCAGTTGCATCTTAGTACCATTGTCGAAATAAAATTAATGGTATTCTTAACTTTATTTTCAACCAAAAGGGGGGGGGGAAAGATTACATTTGTATATTTTGTAGAAATGATTGATGTAGCATAAAGTTCAAAATATAAATTGTGGTTTTCACAAAATAAACGCTTTCCTTGACAGCCTATCTTTTGGTGTTTTTAGATAAAAGTGTGCATTTGATTGGGAAAGTAATATAGTTTTATAGCAGAACATATAGAACAGGCTATCATTGAGTAATTCAAAATTCCTGTGCAGTAAAAATGTTTTCCTTACAAAAATGATCTAATTACAGTATAAAAATGTTTATGGCCTTAGAATAATAGTATTCTTCAGTAAGAATGAATTGTTGAGTTGCAAAAATCACATGAATTATTTAATCAATAAGCATTGGACTAGGAAGATATTAAAAGTATGGAAATAGGTGTCTATCACACCATAAAAGCAATATGCATGATACCAGAGATCAATGTTGTTAAATATAAATTTGAGACAAATGCACAGTTGATTCAAGATACAAAGTAAGAGTCCTAGCTGATTCCACTGTCTGATATGGTGGGTAAATGTTACAGTTGTCATCCTGATTTTAAGGCAATATGCCACATCTTACCTTGGAACTATAATCCACTCAGCTATTACCATCTCCATTTCCTTTAACATCTAAGTATTGCAGTTCTCCAAGCCATGACATGCTCAGCAAGTCCTTTACTTGGGATAAGAATTGGGACCATCAGTGCTGAGACCTCAAAACTCCTACCCTGAGCTTGCATTTAAGGACAGTGAGGGGTAAGCTCTCTAACAGCTACTGTAAGGGACTAAGCCATAGAAATGTCAATAGATACTATGAATAAATTATTTCCTTTTCCCACCTGTAGAGTAACTTCAAAATCCATCTGTGCCAGGTCTGCCATTATCTGCCTACAGTCTAGAGACTGTTCTCATGGTTGGTGTTCTTTGATTATGATGATGATGATAAGAGATCAACACAGCTACAACAACACTGTAAACAGATTATAATGATGACAGTTAAATATTGAGTGTTCCCACAGGAATATCATTTCCACATTTCCTTAGGAAATTTAGTTTTACCCTTCCTTGTCCATAGGAAATTTTTTTTGGAAGTGTCACCAGTCCTTGCAATTGTTCACTTCCCTTTATGGCCTGAAGAAAATCCTCTGCTTGGAATATAGCTTTACCCCACCTTGTCTCAAATGCAAAATGGTCATATTTTCCATTGTATCTTCAGGTACTGACTTGCTTGACAACTTTGTGGTTTGATCTAATGTAATGACTAATAGTTTTGTCATGATGTAAAGTTAGACTTCCCATGGCTTTGACCTGCTTTCCTGCCTGTCCTGTATAATCTGGAGAGGCTGCACATCTTTTTATCTTGTTTTTTCTGCTACTTTTTCATACTGTTTTACACCCCCAGCCATTTCCCTTTTATCTTTTCTCCCTCCCTTCACTACTGCACTTCTGGCACATTGTAGTCTTTTCCCTTCCAGTTGCTAGAAGGCTAACCACCTTATCAAGTGGTCCATTCTCTGTGGAAGACCTATGACATCAACTGCCGTTGGGATGTAATTGAAACATATCAGTCTTTTCCCGCTGTGGTCCATTTTACCATTAGGCTATAGTGATGATTTAGTAGCCATTGCAGCTACATCAGTCCCTTGTCCTGCCATTCTGTGGGCATTATTCTGCACCAAAGGAAGTTGGAGGGGTAAATCTTTTACTACCTTCCTAAAATAGAGTGAGCAGTCAAAGCAGCATTTTGAGTCTCTGCACAGTGCAAAATAAAGTGTTAAATCTATGATTTCATAGCAGCTGTATCTATCGCTCTACAAAGCTGCTTTTCTTTCATAATTCTTATGGCAAAAATGCATGATACCATCTACTGGAACCTCCAATATTGCATCATAACTATTCAATACATTATCTTCTTCATTGTTGGTTATTGTATGGTAGAAATACTGATCACCATTTCCCTAGAACTCACTACATATTCGATCTACAGTTCACTATAGTTGCCATGAACACAGCGAAACAAATGTATGACACAGAGTACAACTTTAATGTTACAGTTAATCAATGAACACTTTGGGATCTATTTTTCACTTGGTTTGAATGGAAAATTGTCTCTTGCACGATAGTGGATATGTGCATCATGTGAATTCAGTGTATCCTTTTAAACAAATAAAATTGTGGGGCATTAATAGTACTTCAAAGATGGAGCAAGGGAATATGTCAGCTGCCACTTTAAATGGAGGTGCTACAGAATCTCTTTCCTATAAACAATTGTGCAGATGCTGTGTACACTTGCTGCTTTAGTTAAACATACTATAAATGACAAAGGCAATCATTTTTACATTTCCCTATGTGTGTTGTTAACAGTAACAGTTTCTGTGTATTTACTGCCTGGAGCCACAAGATTTATGTTTTACTGAATAATATCCACCCCACTGGGTGAAAAGTTCTGCTTCCTAATTTAAACTTCGCACAAAGAAAATTCCTATGAGTTCAGAATGAATGTAAAGTAATATGTTTAAAGAATGGTTAGGCAATAGTTTAAATCTTCTTTTCCCTTCAGAAATCACTCTCAATGTAGACTTGTGTTCAGCCACAGGGAAATTATGTTTCACTTGCTCTGCATCCTTTCCGAAATGGACATTCACTAAAACAGATAAAAGCTGGAAGAATAGATTAACTCAGCATAGGAAATGGCTACATCTTTTGTTACTGTTAGTTTGTAGTTCTGTACATTTCAGCAGCTTAAGCTGCAAAGTTTGAATCCAAATTCAAACTGTCTGTACATAGTATTTATGGATTTTTTTTCCTCCACAGTCTATCTTTCTTTGTTACCCTCTGCCTATGTGTTATCCCAACCCCAAATCAGGTTTATTCTTTCTGCCCCCATGTTTCTCATAGCATCTCCCAAGTGGAATACAAACCCATTATTGGTGCTCAAATCAAACTTTTGATCCACAATGTTAGCCAATTGAAAATTAAGCAAAGTGTGTTTACATGTCTTAGAATTTGGTTCAGTCATGGCCCTGAACTGCATGTTATATTTCATTAGACAGTTAAGAATTCTACAAAAGGTTTGTATTCAATACAAGAGATGAACTAAAATTAAAATTCTGGTATCTGAACACTGTGAAAATCTTGCCAGCTTAGCCTTTGAAGCAATGGGAGTCATAATAGGTCTCTTTTAGATAGGAAAATAAGCTTTTTATAACGTTAATCACCCCGTAAAGTTTAAAATATGGCAAAATTTCACTACCTCAAACTAGTTTTGTAAATCCTGATACTTTAAAAAAGAAGTGAGGTTTCCAAAACCTTAAATTCTATGAGGTTCGCTTATCCCTAATAAAATTGGATAAGACACCTTCAGTCTTCTACAACCTCTGATAAAGGAACCATTGACTTCACTGTAGCACTATGATTTACATCAGCTGAGGGACTGGCCCATGAAAAATAAAACTTTGATTAGATATCTTTGAGTCCTGGTGATGAAAGAAAATGAGGAGAAAAAGAAAATGGAAAGCTAAAATATTGGTCTTTTCATCTTGTGAGGATTAAAGCAGAGAGAAACAATGTAGAATTTCCTTCAGACAGACAGACCGAGTAATTTCACTCGCGTAACTCCTAAGTATAATTTGAGTAGAAATTACTAAGGGTATGTCTACACTATGAGAGTAGTTCGATTTTACTTAAATCGAATTTCTGAAACTGATATTACAAAGTCAAACGTGTATCCACATTAAGGACAGTAATTCGACTTTGTGAGTCCACAGTCACGGGGCAAGCGTCGACATTGCAAGCGGTGCACTGTGGTTAGCTATCCCACAGTTCCCGCAGTCCCCGCTGCCCATTGGAATTCTGGGTCAAGCCCCCAATGCCTGCTGGGGCAAAAAATGTGTCGCGGGTGGTTTTGGGTAACTGTCATCATTCAACCCTCACTCCCGCCCTCCCTCCGTGAAAGCGGTGGCAGTCAATCATTTTGCGCCCTTTTCTAGTGATTAACAGTGCGGACGCCACAGCACCGCGAGCATGGAGCCCGCTGCGATCATCGCTGCAGTTATGGCCGTTGTCAACACCTCTCGCCTTATCATCCACCTTTTTCAGAGGCAGATGCTGAGAAATCGGGCGAGGAGGCTACGGCAGCCCGCTGAGGACATCGACTCTGAGAGGGGCACAGACCTCTCACAAAGCACGGGACCCCGCACTGTGGACATCATGGTGGCACTGGGTCATGTTGATGCAGTGGAACAGCGATTCCGGGCCCAGGAAACAAGCACGGACTGGTGGGACCGCATAGTGCTGCAGGTCTGGAATGAATCACAGTGGCTGCGAAACTTTCGAATGCGTAAGAGCACTTTCCTGGAACTGTGTGACTTGCTGTCCCCTGCCCTGAAGCGCCAGGACACCAGGATGCGGGCAGCCCTGACAGTACAGAAGCGAGTGGCCATAGCCCTCTGGAAGCTTGCAACGCCAGACAGCTACCGTTCAGTCGCGAATCAATTTGGAGTGGGCAAATCTACCGTGGGGGTTGCTGTGATGTAAGTAGCCAACGCAATCATTGAGCTGCTGCTCTCAAAGGTAGTGACCCTGGGAAACGTGCAGGTGATCATAGATGGCTTCGCTGCGATGGGGTTCCCAAACTGCGGTGGGGCTATAGACGGAACGCACATCCCTATCCTAGGACCGGACCACCAGGGCAGCCAGTACATTAACCGAAAAGGCTACTTTTCAATGGTGCTGCAAGCACTGGTGGATCATAAGGGACGTTTTACCAACATCAATGTCAGATGGCCGGGCAAGGTTCATGACGCTCGCGTTTTCAGGAACTCTGGTCTGTTTAGATGGCTGCAGGAAGGTATTTACTTCCTGGACCAGAAAATAACTGTTGGGGATGTGGAGATGTCCATAGTGATCCTCGGGGACCCAGCCTACCCGCTAATGCCCTGGCTCATGAAGCCGTACACAGGCACCCTGGACAGTGAAAAGGAGCTCTTCAACTACCGTCTGAGCAAGTGCAGAATGGTGGTGGAGTGTGCTTTCGGACGCTTGAAGGGGAGATGGAGAAGCTTACTGACTCACTCTGATCTCAGCAAAACCAATATCCCCATTGTTATTGCATCTTGCTGTGTGCTCCACAATCTCTGTGAGAGCAAGGGGGAGACGTTTATGGCGGGGTGGGAGGTTGAGGCAAATCGCCTGACTGCTGATTACATGCAGCCAGACACCCAGGCAATTAGAAGAGCCCAGCGGGACGCGCTGCGCATCCGGGAAGCTTTGACAGCTAGCTTCAAGACTGACCATGCTTACCAGTGACTATTATGTTTGTTTACACAGAAGGTGAACCTGCCCCCGTTTCTTTACCTTGTTCATATTGCCTATCCTCTCCAATTACCAACCCGATCCCCCACCTCCAAACACACCTTTAAAAAGAAAATAAAGGAAACATTGTTCAAGAATACCGTCTGTTTTTGTAATGAATTCAGGGTATGTTAATTTGGACCGGAGGCAGGATGACAAAGCCCCGCTGCAGGGGATCTGTAACCTCCCTCCCCCGCCACAAAGTCACATAGCCCCGCCCCCACAGAACATGAAAACTACCTCCCAGACTGACCAGGGTACCTACTGACTGTAATGTGTGTATAACCTTCTGGTGAACCTGCCCCTGTGTCTGTACCCTGGTAAAGGTGCCTATCATCTCCAATTACCAACCCCCTTCCCCCCCTTCAAACACACCGTCCTTTAAAAGAAAATGAAGGAAACAGTAATTAACAGAAATGTATTTTTTATTAAGGACTTAACAGTTATGGGATTGAACTTGGACGGGGGCTAGGGTGGGGTGCGGTTGGAGGGAAGTAAAGAAAGCATCAAATCTTGGGGAATGACAGCCTTTTGCTACTTGAGCAGTCTGCAGGGGTGGACTGATTGTTTCCATGGCCCCTGCCGACCCTCCTTCTTGGGACTTTGGGTGAGGGGGGTATGGGACTTTGTGGCGGGGGAGGGCGGTTAGAGATCTGATGAAGCGGGGCTCTGTCCTCCTGCCTCCGGTCCTGCAAAACATCCACAAGGCGCCGGAGCGTGTCCATTTGCTCCCGCATTAGCCCAAGCAGCGTCTGAGTCACCTGCTGGTCTTCCTGCCGCCACCTGTCCTCACGAGCTTCCGTCCTCTCCTCCCGTTCGCTGGATGCTTGCCGGTATTGAGACATGTCCTCTCTCCACTGGGTCTGCTGTGCCGCCTCAGTTCGGGAACAGACCATAAGTTCCGAGAACATCTCGTCCTGCGTTCTTTTTTTTCGCCGCCTGATTTGTGCCAGCCTCTGGGAGGGAGATGCCGGGGTAGCCCGGGAGACACTCGCAGCTGTGGGATGGAAAAAAGGGAGTGAATTTCTCACAAAGATACATTTTCACGAACAATGAATATAGTCTTTCCCTCTGAACAAGACCATGCACACTACCTATCACATGTGCAGTCAGTACAAGGTCGAATTTTCAATCTTTATATTGAGTGCCTGGGGTCTTGGTGTACAGATCACACAAGCGGGGCCAGACAACGGAATTCGGCTAGCAGCCGGCCATGGTAAGCCATAGACTTTTGGCTGCTGAAAGCTTAATTTACAGCAGCGCCCTCCTTTCACCTTCCAAGCACAGCTCCTAGCGTTGGCCAGTTCCTGCTGCCGGCGATCCAGCCAGCATGAACTCTTCCCCATGTCCCCCTCACCGTGTGGCTGTCCCCAGGAACGGTTCCCGCATGCTGCCGGCGATCCGGCCAGCAAGAACTCTCCCCCTGTCCCCCATACTAAAATTCACCTAATTCAAACCAGGTCACCATGATTGATATCACTCTGATGAGGATTACGCAGACAGAGAAAGACCGTATGCTGCGTGAATGCCAGCAAACACCGAGGCCATATGCCACCATGCTTTGTCAGGCAATGTTACCGGAGTACCTGCTACTAGCCTGGCACGGAAAAGTTTCCTACCATGGAGGAAGCAATAAGGCCGCTCTCCCCAGAAACCTTATGCAAAGGCTTTCACTGTACCTCCAGGAGAGCTTCATGGAGATGTCCCAGGAGGATTTCTGCTCTATCCCCAGACATGTTAACAGACTTTTCCAGTAGCTGCACTGGCCATGAATGCAGCTACAGCGCCTAGGGCAAAGTAATCATTAAAAACCCATTTCTAAAATACCATGTCTATTCTATTCAAAAGAAATGTTTAAGACACTCACCCACTGATCCTTCCCCTGATTCACGGTCCGGGTTACCACCTTGGGAGGGTTGGTAGGGGATCTCCATCAGGGTGATGAAGAGATCCTGGCTGTCAGGGAAATCAGCGTTGAAAGCGCTGTCGACTGCCTTGTCCTCCTCATCTCCTTCATCATCTTCCCCGTCTGCGAAAACCTCCGAGGAAGCGGCCGTTGACAATACCCCATCGTCTGAGTCCACGGACAGGGGTGGGGTAGTGGTGGTGGCCCCACCTAGGATAGCATGCATTGCCGCGTAGAAACGGCATGTCTGGGGCTGAGACCCGGAGCGTCCATTGGACTCCTTGGTCTTCTGGTACGCTTGTCTCAGCTCCTTGATTTTCACGCGGCACTGCGTTGCATCCCGGCTGTATCCTCTCTCCGTCATGGCCTTGGAGATCTTCTCGTAGATCTTCGCATTCCGTCTTTTCGATCGCAGCTCTGAAAGCACGGACTCGTCGCCCCATACAGCGATCAGATCCAACACTTCCTGATCGGTCCATGCTGGAGCCCTCTTTCGATTCTGGGATTGCATGGTCATCTCTGCAGGAGAGCTCTGCATCGTTGCCAGTGCTGCTGACCTCGCCACGATGTCCAAACAGGAAATGAAATTCAAACTGGCCAAACAGGAAAAGGAATTCAAATTTTCCCAGGTCTTTTCCTGTGTGGCTGATCAGAGCATCCGAGCTCAGACTGCTGTCCAGAGTGTCCACAGAGTGGTGCACTGTGGGATAGCGTCCGGAGCTATTAGCATCGAATTCCGTCCACACTAACCCTAATTCGACATGGCCATGTTGAATTTAGCGCTACTCCCCTTGTCGGGGAGGAGTACAGAAATTGATTTAAAGAGCCCTTTATGTCGAAATAAATAGCTTTGTTGTGTGGATGGGTGCAGGTTTAATTCGAGTTAACGCGGCTAAATTCGACATAAACTCCTAGTGTAGACCAGGCCTAAGAAGCTGAATCTCTTTGGGCAAGGAGACCAGATTATTGAAAGACAAGATGTGGCCACCCTAAAGTCTCAGGTGATAGAATCAAAGACAAGATTCAGACTAGCAGAAAAGTTAAGAGACAAAATTATGTAGAAATGTAATAGAGAAGGAAGATCTACATCTTGAAGTAGTAAATACGTACATAATCATATTTAGCACAGGGTTGTAAGCTGCCTAATGAGAAAATGTTTGGTAAAGTGGATTTTATGTTGAGAGAAAGCTGTCCTAAAGAATCCAAGGATTCCCCCAGGTTTCAGGGGAATCTTTGGGTGATAAAAAGTCTGCATAACCTATCTCTGCACCACCTGAACCTGATCACTTTTGTGAGCATGTCAGGAGCACAAGTGTGCAGTGCAGAATTCAGAGCACTCTGACGTATGCCTCTTCAATGCAGGTTCTGGTGTGGTCTTAGAGCAACCCTGAACTAGTCCAGGACTGAGAGAGAAGAAAGTCGACTAAGCGTTCAGCTGTGCCAAGTGTAGGACAGATGCCTAGAGCTCCGTAGAACAATGGCATGGGGCCTGAATTTAAAAGATGATAAAATTGCACTAACATTTTATTTGAGTGGCAGCTAGGAAGAGTGGGACGGAATGTCTTGTGACCATAATCACCAGAGAAGGAGAAGTTGGTAGGATGTCCTAAAAAACCACTCATTTTGAATTTGCTAGGGTCTAATATTATGCAAAGCTGACTATCGGATGGAGGTTTCATTGAGTACAGGCATAAACTCAGAATGCCACTATATGTTGTAAAATATAGTATCTGAAGAAACATAAGTGAGAAGGTGTTGAAACTGGTTGGGTCTTTATGCCCAGTGGTGAGGACATAGAGAGGAGGAACAGACAAATTTAAGAATATCTAAACACTGCAGATTCTTGACGAATGAAGGGAGTTCTATCAAGGTATTCCTGCTGGAAATTTTTACAGAGATAGGAGCAGGAATGGCATAAGACACAAGCTGGAATATGCTCTGAGAAAGAAACAACTGTAATTTTGATTGCATATGGATGAGAAATGAATGAGAAATCATTCTTCAGAAGAATAAACAAGCATTGAAGCAGAGAGGATGATTTTGATCTTGCTGTAAGCTTGTAGCTGTATAGCACTTCTTATCCAGAAAGAGCCCCAAGCACTTTACAAACTTAAATTGATGTACAAACTATACAGATATCATTTAATATTTTGCTGGAATAAAAAAAAATTCTATTGACTTCAGTGGGAAAAAGATTTGGCCCTTTCAGAGCAAACTATGCCCCTGCTCTTCTTCCCCTCTTCCAAATGCTTTAAATTCTGAGGCAAAAGTTTTCCAGCTAATAGTCTTAAAAATGCTACATGCAAATAAATACTGTTTAATTCAGGTTTTTTTAAAAAAATGTGGCTTATTTGAAGTTCCTCCCAACAATAGAAGCAAGGAACCATTTATCACTAATTCATATGCTAATAAATTCAGGAAAATCTTTTAAATGTATTTGAAATGAAACTGGAATAAAATGCAGTTGAAATTGGAAGTATTCCTCCATCCCCTTCAATAGGAAATTGGTTACTATAATGCAAACCCAAACCTGGAACATTAAATGGTGCTTTGAAAAGATTTTATATTGCTGGTTTGTGCATAAGAGTTAATATCCCTATTGATTTGGCCTTTTTAAAAAAAATAATTCTGTTAATAAAGTTTGTGTGGCGCTCTACAAAATTAAACTATATTTTATTTTATGTATTTTTTTATTTCATTCATTTAGGCTTTTTGCCATTTTGCTTCAGGTGCAGTGAAATGTGATTTTTTTTCTTCTATACATGGTGAGGAGTGAATATTATGGGACAAAGGATAGTAGGCAATGACATACAATTATTCTTATTATTTATTTTATTGTTAGCACTGGTAGCAAAGACTATAGTTAAGGTTGCCACCGGTGCCCACCAAAAATGGCAGCGCTGCTGGTAGGAAGCTGCCTTCTCCCTCCTCCCACATACCTGAGCCTACCCTGTGGATGATTACATTTTCAAAGTGAAAAACTGAGTCTTTGGAGGTGTCACAGAGAAGCATTTTGGTGGCAGATAAAGGAGATGGGAGGGGAAGTTTTTCAGAATAAAAACCTAACACCTGACAGAACAGGGGGTGAGAGAAATCCTCTGACCCTTTCACTGTTCTTTACAAATCTAGTACTTTCATTTACCAGTTGAGTCCATTCCCCCTCTGCACATAGTCCCATAAATCCATTCCATCCCTGCCTCCATCCCACTTCAGAATCTCCCCAAATCCCCTCATCTCTCTCTAACCCAGTATCTATCTGCTCAGTACATCCCCCCAGCCCACACACCATGCCCCCAACATAGAGCTAAAATTCTTGAGCCCTGTATAAGGAGAGATAATTTCACCCTCAAAGAACAGCATCAACACAAACTTCTTAATAACATGTATTAAAATGCTGTATGAAATCTGTGTCCAGCTAATTATTCTAAATATTAGCATTTTCTAAGTGTAAAGGTTCTGTTGAAGTAAGAGGCTTTTCATTACCTATACTATTTTAAGATTTGTTTGTATAAAAGTCTGAAGAACCAATTTGGAAGTTTTGTTTGTTTGTAAATATCAAGATGACAGATTTATCTGAATAAACTCATAAATAGGCCATTTAAAGAGTAGAATATTCCCCACTGTATTTCAGCTTGTCTGACTTGCAGATGTCAGTGTAGTCTATTGGGGAAGCTATTCTTGTGACATGTTTTCATAACTAGCTTTCACAGAAACCTTTTGCATGCTATTCCTTCTGTGACTATATTTAAATTTATTACGCATAGGCAAACCAATAAAACATCCAAAGCCTATCTGCTGAATCCATTTTCTTGCATTCATTTGCATTTTAGGAAAAACTAAAGTTTTTTTTAAAGCAAGTTGATTTTTAAATACATAATTAATACATCCAGAAAAAGGAACTATTTTGAAAAACATCCTATATTATTATAGTTATTACCATTACTTACAATTATGATGTTCTATTAGACAAATGTCCTTTACCAGTTCTGTGATCAACGCTGCCAAATCAATTCACCATAGGAAATGTAATGCTATGATTTTTTTTTCCAGTTAGCTTTACAACACCAATCGAAGGACAATCTTGAATTCAGATTATTTTGTGAAGGAATTGAGACAAAGTATAAAATATAACCAGCCATTCCAGCACCAGGTGTGATTTCATCACACTGTGTTAAATTAATCAGGATTGGCCAGTGTTAGCACTTGACGGAGGAGACCTCTTGGGAAAACTCAGGTTTTACAGAGAATGGTGTTGGTGATTCAGTAATGACACTGTTCCCTAGACCACTGGCCCAATATGGGCACTGTACTGTACTGTACAATACTGTACTGTCTTTCAGATTAATTATGAAACTGAGGTCCTGATCACTTTATTGGTACTCTGATATTTGGTCATTGTTTTGGTTTTCAATTCCATGGTGCTTTTTGTGAGGTGTTCACATTCATGTACTGATGTTACTTGGATAGTTACATTCTTTCCAAATTCTCCCAAATTTCAGTGATACTCAGAAGAGTACCATTCCCAGTCCTAAACTTCTTTGGTATGGTATAAATGCAAGAACATACTCATTACTGTAACCTAACAGTGAAGAATACTGTAACATACTGTAGTTCAATGGCGGTCTGACTTTTCCCACTGGAGAAAAAATCTGAGGAGCAGATCCTCGCGTAAATGGGCCTAAAAGTGGGAGTTTTACAATATGGCGGTAGTGTAAATGAGAATCTGGCTCATAGGCAGGGATTTGTTGTTGTATCCCACCCAGTTTAGTTGCAAATGGTTGTGGAATTAGGGTTGCAGCAAAAAAAAAAGGGTGAATTGGATGGAGAATTGGGTCTGGAGAGTTTGTTGCTGCGGAATAGAGAAGGGGAGCTTTTGTTGAGTATTGGCAAGGAGTGCTAGGAGGTGTTTTCTGGGTTTGTGTTGGAGAGGCTGGTAGGCAGCAGGCAGGGGAAAGGCAAGAGCTGGCTGCTTTCCACGCAGTGCTCAAGAGGAGGGAAAGAGCGCTGCTTCATTTTTAACATAGCCCCTCTCTGTCCATACAACAATCAGACTAACACCCTAAAGCTTCCCACTGAACTAGATTCGTCTTATTGTTGGGCATTAAAACATATCATTCATTTTGAAAGATATCAGACTCAGGCTTATTTTAGAAGTATAGCAAATATCTCGGATATTTTCTGGGTTGGAAAGATTCTATTTACATGTGACCACTGTAATCCACTGAGGCCTGCCTTTCTTGTATGCACAAACACTCAGTAAAAGTTAGACAGCAATGCTTATCATTCTGTTTTCAAGGAAATGAAACATTACTAAAACAGCATGGCTTGTTCATGTAATACTGTAATATCATGTGATGTAAAGAATGCAATAATGTTAAATTCAGTGCTAGTACTCCAGGGTGAGTTGTCACTTTAACAACAATACTTGGTCCAGAACATCCAAGTATCAGCCCTTTAAAGACAAGTATTCTGGGAAGGTGAGGGTGGAATATCTGACTGCAGGCTAGGAGCAGGGACTGCTGGGGAAATGGGACAGCTTTAGCCTGTAAGATGTCTGTAACTCAATATATGAGGAGCAGGGACTTTTTTTGGGATGCCCCAAGGAAGAAGCATATGAAAGGTACCTGCAAGAGGGGTTGTGGCCACAAACAGGGAAAAAACCAGGAGAGGCCTTAGTAAGAAGCCTATAATTAGCTGCGTGAAAGAAGCCTGGGAAAGGGATGGGGAGAAGGCCTAGGAGGCTGTCAAGCAGAGGTACTGTATAAAAGGAAATGATCCTGGGTACAAGAGAGAAAGTCAGGCGGAACATAAATCATAGAATATCAGGGTTGGAAGGGACCTCAGGAGGTCATCGAGACCAATTCCCTGCTCAAAGCAGGACCAATCCACAACTAAATCATCCCAGTCAGGGCTTTGTCAAGCCTGACCTTAAAAATCTCTAAGGAAGGAGATTCCACCCCCCCCACCCGCAGGTAACCCATTCCAGTGCTTCACCACCCTCCTAGTGAAAAAGTGTTTCCTAATAACCAACCTAAACCTCCCCCACTGCAACTTGAGACCATCACTCCTTGTTCTGTCATCTGGTACCACTGAGAACAGTCTAGATCCATCCTCTTTGGAACCCCCTTTCAGATAGTGGAAAGCAGCTATCAAATCCCGCATCATTCTTTTCTTCTGCAGACTAAACAATCCCAGTTTCCTCAGCCTCTCCTCATAAGTCATGTGCTCCAGCCTCCTAATCATTTTTGTTGCCCTCCACTGGACTCTTTCCAATTTTTCCACCTCCTTCTTGTAGTGTGGGCCCAAAACTGTACTCCAGAGGAGGCCTCACCAATGCAGAATAGAGGGGAATGATCATGTCCCTCCGTCTGCTGGCAATGCACCTACTTATACAGCCCAAAATGCCGTTAACCTTCTTGGCCACAAGGGCACACTGTTGACTCATATCCAGCTTCTCGTTCACTGTAACCCCTAGGTCCTTTTTTGCAGAACTGCTGCCTAGCCATTTGGTCCCTAGTCTGTAGCAGTGCATGGGATTCTTCTGTCCTAAGTGCAGGAAGAATCTGCACTTGTCCTTGTTGAACCTCATCATATTTCCTTTGGCCCAATCCTCTAATTTGTCTAGGTCCCTCTGTATCCTATCTCTACCCTCCAGCGTATCTACCACTCATCCCAGTTTAGTGTCATCTGCAAACTTGCTGAGGGTGCAGTCCACGCCTCCATCCTCCAGATCATTAATGAAGATATTGAACAAAACCGGCCCCAGGACCGATCTTTGGTGCACTCCGCTTGATATCGGCTGCCAACTAGACATGGAGGCATTGATCACTACCCGTTGAGCCCGATGATTTAGCCAGGTTTCTAGCCACCTTATAGTCCATTCATCCAGCCCATACTTCTTTAACTTGCTGGCAAGATTACTGTGAGGGACCGTATTGAAAGCTTTGCTAAAGTCAAGGAATAACATGTCCACTGCTTTCCCCTCATCCACAGAGCCAGTTATCTCATCATAGAAGGCAATTAGGTTAGTCAGGCATGACTTGCCCTTGGTGAATCCATGCTGACTATTCCCGATCACTTTCCTCTCCTCGAAGTGCTTCAGAATTGATTCCTTGAGGACCTGCTCCATGATTTTTCCAGGGACTGCGGTGAGGCTGACTGGCCTGTAGTTCCCCGGATCCTCCTTCTTCCCTTTTTTAAAGATGGGCACTACACTAGCCTTTTTCTAGTCATCCGGGACCTCCCCCAATCACTATGAGTTTTCAAAAATAATGGCTATTGGCTCTGCAATCACATCCGCCAACTCCTTTAGCACCCTTGGATGCAGTGCATCCAGCCCCTGGACTTGTGCTTGTCCAGCTTTTCTAAATAGTCCTGAACCACTTCTTTCTCTACAGAGGGCTGGTCAGTGCTGCAGTGTGGGAGCTGACCTTGTTTGTGAAGACAGAGGCAAAAAAAGCAGTGAGTACATTAGCTTTTTCCACATTCTCTGTCACTAGGTTGCCTCCCTCATTCAGTAAGGGGCCCATACTTTCCTTGACTGTCTTCTTGTTGATAACATACCTGTAGAAACTCTTCTTGTTTCTCTTAATATCCCTTGCTAGCTGCAACTCCAAGTGTGATTTGGCCTTCCTGATTTCACTCCTGCATGCCTGAGCAATAATTTTTACTCCTCCCTGGTCATTTGTCCAATCTTCCACTTCTTGTAATTTTTTGTGTGTCTAAGATCAGCAAGGATTTCACTGTTAAGCCAAGCTGGTTGCCTGACATATTTACTATTCTTTCTACACATCGGGATAGTTTGTTCCTGCAACCTCAATAAGGATTCTTTAAAATACAGCCAGCTCTCCTGGACTCCTTTCCCCCTCATGTTATTCTCCCAGGGGATCCTGCCCATCAGTTCCCTGAGGGAGTCAAAGTCTGCTTTTCTGAAGTCCAGGGTCCATATTCTGCTGCTCTCCATTCTTCCTTGTGTCAGCATCCTGACACTCCATCATTTCATGGTCACTGCCTCAAGGATTTCCATCCACTACTAATTCTTCCCTGTTTGTGAGCAGCAGGTCAAGAAGAGCTCTGCCCCTAGTTGGTTCCTCTAGCACTTGCACCAGGAAATTGGGAAATTGCACCAGATAAAAATGGGAAGACAGACCTCTATGTGTGTAAATCACAGTTGGTGGCCATAACACTTGAAAAGTAGAGCATCTTTCTAAATTTTGTTGTGCTAAGCATGAAATAGAATTTTTCATTGCTGATGCTGTGTACTCATCAAATTCCATGCTCCATCTGTGGTGTACTTACACTCCAAAGATCCCATTAACTGCCTGTTTGTTTACTTTTCATCTCTATTTGGTTCTAAGTGAAAACCAAAGCTTTGACATGGTCCATATATAACACTGACTAGAAAGTCCCCAAATGCAATTTTCTTTGTAGCAGATAAAGAAAACCTAGAGAAATGCAAGGATGTTCAGGAGATGGAGGTTAATAAGGCTGGTGATAAGCTTGTAGAAAGATTTAAGAAAAATGCGTTAAAAACTGCCCCCACTCCATCCTCCAGAAAACGGAGGTGGTAGAAAGTAAATGAGCCAGAAATGAAAATGATCTTTTTTGGACATGTAATGGGATTTATTGGCATTAGTACTAAGCAGATATTCATTTCTTTTGAGGGGAAACTCCAAAATGTATGTATTGATTCTGTCTTGCACAAGAGCTCTGCTCAGTGCAGGAAGTGGGGAATCTGATTATGGATCACTGATCCAGAGATCTAGCTCCAGATGAGCAGCTCTGTGTTGTACCATTGATGTAGGGTCCTTAATGGAGGACTGGATCAGAACTGGCTCTTCCAGACTCCATCCTTGCCTCTAACATTTCTTCTTCTCACTTTGATCTTTATGCTGGAGGCGAGATCAGAGACTCAGAACTGGTTGTGGCATAAGTAAATCTAGCAGAGAGTTCCCTATGCATAGTGCAATAATGTACTGGGAATATGCAGCCATAGCAAAAAGGATGTAGTACGTCAGAGAATCTGGCCCATATTTATAAGGAAATAAATATGACTGGTACAAAACTGACCTTCATGGATAAATATCTTGTTTGCTAAATATTGTCATTGCACACCTTTTGAATATTGTAATTCGAAATACCTGGATCTATCCTTATCATTGTAATGAATTTCAAAAATGTAATCATTACTTTTTTCTAAAACTAATGCTCTGAATGAGAGATCCTCTGAGTTTTAGGGAAGAAGAAGAAGAAGAAGGGAGAGGGGAGAATAAACCTATGGTCCCTATAGGGACAAAAACTAAACTTCTACAGAATTCAGTGAAGCCAGTTAAGTCGCATCCATTTTCATGTGTGATCTCCCTTACTGCAAAACACTATAGTATTTTACAATGTTCTAAAACACAGCCTGTCTTACCATAATGTTACTGCAACATTTTGAACCATTACTGTAGTATACTGTAGCGTTTCTTTATACAGTTTGATTGGTTAACATTATACTAGGCTTCGATGTTGCTGACCTTTTTAAGGAGGCAAACAGAAATTTGACTTATCAGCTGACTATTTTCATCCAGTCACGAGGTGGAATTTTTCCCTTGCATGCAACAATGTACACTATAAAGGTCATTAAAAATGTAATGCCCTTTACAATAGCAACTTCATTTTCTGCTCTTGTGCCCAGTATGCTATTTCTAGTTCTCTGGGAGAAAAATAATTGCTTTTCATATGCTATTTTAACTGTATTTTACTACTGCTTTTCTGTGTTTAAAGAATCTTATTCCTACAGTGCCAGTCAAAACATATAAGGCTGTTGGTGCTCATTTTCATATTATATTATATGCTTATACATACAAAATGTGTCTGATGTACTTTATGCACTCTCACCAATTCAGTTCAGTCCGTGCATTTTGGCAAAGATCAAGTTATTAGTTTAATATCTAAAACGTCTTCTTTTGGACATGGTCTCAATATTTGTTTAATCTCAAACTACTTTGAGTTTTACTTTTTCTAAAGAAATCTGCCTCATTTAAACCATTCTAATTTCTGCTTTAAATGCTAACATTGGCCGATCAAAAGCTAATTTTCTTCATGTCAGTTAGTAAAAAGATGTGTTGAAATCCTGCATAATAATCTGATAGTTAGCAAACATGGAAACCAGCTGCTTCATGCATATAATATTTGCAGCACATCTTTACCATCAGGAAAAACACTCTACTAAAGTCTCTAAGTTAACATAACGTGATATGATACAAAGTATATGTCAGTGACTTCTAGCTGAGAAAAAGATTAGCATATCTCCTACTGGTTTGGCCCGCAAATGATGTTTTTCTTTAGCTTATCTGGTAGAATTGCTATTGCTGCCTGTGATTCATGATTAGGCTGACTTGATTCCTGGCTTTATTGATATGAAAGTCACACATTTTGAATTAAGCAATGGGACAGAACTACGCTGATTAACTATTAAGTCTTATTTGCGTGTTTGACCACCAATTGACTAGTTGGCTAACCCAGCATGTGATGGGAACACTGGAAATGTCAGTCATGTTGGAGCATACCCACTCAGCAGCAAATCTGCACCTAAGAACATTGTCTGACTGAAGCATCCACAATTACTTTTTCATTAACAATAGGGGACTTGGTAGAAACCTTGTAACTCTCAATACAATTGTCAGGCATGTATCCAGGAAAATGTCACATGTATGGTCCCTAAACGTACCACTAATATGCCATTGCCAATAGTACTTCCCAGACTATCTGCTACCATTTGCAGTGCTCACAAGGTGACTTAGCTCAATAAAATACAAGAATAATCACGTTACAGATCAGTGGTTCAATTCTGCTTCTGTTTTGAGTTTCCTTTTGGACCTCCTTGTTAATAGTCACTTATCTGGTATCTATCTCTGTTTCTGTACTTACCAGACCTGGAGTTTTTTACTACAAAAGATTTATGCTGTTCAGTAGAATCCCAATGGCAAAAAGATGTAGCAATTTAGTTTGAAACCAAAATGCAGAAATTAATGAGTTTCTTACTTAAGAGTGACATCCACTATACAATTCTTTGACTTCAAACTATAGATCCTAGAGATGCATGATAGGCAACTACTCCTTGTCTACAAGGTTCTTGCCTATTGAGTCTCACAGGGCTCAGTATTCTCACCTATGTTGTTTAACATAGAATCATAGAAATGTAAGGCTGGAAGGGACCTCAAGATGTCATCTAGTCCAGCCTCCTGTGCTGAGGCAAGACCAAATATATCCCAGATATCCATGTAAGAAAATTAGGGGAAATTTTAAGATGCTGCAATCTATAATGCCACACATACGAGGATTTCTCATTCTACATATGTTTTCTCTTCCATGACACATAATATGATCTTTCAGATGTCTAAATGTTTAAGTCAGTTGAGATTATAGATGAAGGGAAGCTGGTTTAATATGTCTATTGGAAAGATAGATAAGAATAACCTATAGGAATCTTAGAAGATATATATTTGATTTTTGAAATAAGTCTAATCAGATAGATCCACTTGAAAGAGCTGAAGTAATCAGAGGCCTTATGGTTCAGTAGTTAGAGTATAGGACTGTGATTTAGTAGACATTAGTTCTACTGCCACTTTAATATAGTCTTTCTGTTGGTAAGTTACTTAACTGCCCACTATACTACTCCTCCCCTTATTATCACATCTATAAAATTAAATATCACTTTTGGAATTATTTAGAAGGACTTCAGTGAGATGTGCTATGTGAGTAAAAATATATTTATTTCACTAAATAGGAGAGTTCTGTGCTAATAAGAAAATCATTGACAAATATCAAAAAATTTTAATCAAAAATTTTTAATCGCTTGTTACAAAATGAAATGACTAAATAATTTGAGTGATCAAATAACTTTGCCCACGTTGAGCCTGCATATCTAGACTTAAGTATTGTACAGATTATACTCTCCTTCTACCCATGGATATTCAAAATGACAAAGGTAAATTCTGTCAAGACAGGACAGGTTAGGAAACCAATTAGGAATTTATAAAATGAGTCATTAATCCAGGTCTTTATGAAAAGTAGGAAGCTTTGGTCACCAATTCCCTGCGGAGGTAAACAATGCATGCATGAGTGGAGTTGTGGATTTATTCTAGTATCCATTTCAGGCAGGTATTTAGAATCAGCTGCCTATCACTTCTGTGCTGTAGCATTTTTCTGTGCTGCTTGAGGATGCTTTTAGTCGTGTTGCTGTGGAATAAGGCATGCAACATAAATTCAGGGGCAGCTGCAATATAAACACTAGATGTGACCCAGAGCTGAAATCACACCTACAGACATCTTCTCCAGAATGGACTTCAACCAGCCCAAGTTAATCAGATCCAAATGTAAATGGGCAGATACAAGTGGAATAAATGAGTGTCTGTGAACCAGCATGTGACTACCTTGATGGCTGATCACCCTTCCTATTTGTGTACAGTTTTGATACATATCTGTATGTACTATCTACATATTTTACAGGTCGAGGTCCTTGTCTGTGCATCAGTATACCTAAGCAAAACAGCTGCAATTTTCACCTGGCCTGGGTCTTGGCTGACCTTGATTACTTTTTACCTTCTGATAGAAAAGGCTGATTAGATTGCTCATAGAATGCCCTGGTGCTTCCTAAAATTAGGAGAGGGAGAAAACAATTACATCATTACATTTATAGGACCAAAAGGAAAGCTGTTTTGATAGCATGATCATCATCCACAACAAAATTGCTAGAATAATTGTAATGGACTAGCCATAGATAAAACTATGTATGAGTGTAATTGAATCCTTTAACGGGGGGACATAGACAGTATCTTTATTCTGGTGAAGTATATGGGTCATTGTATTTTTGTGCCAGCTTCCTGAAATAAACAATAAATCATTCTTTAAGGTTCACAAGGTTTATGACTTTCTAGATGGGTTGGTGAAAGAATACATTCTTCCATAAACTCAGTACACTGGATACTGGCAAACACCTTAGAAAATAAAGAACTCTGTGACCCTCCAGCATTTATCACTGCTTTTGTCTGTTTTAGTTACAGATCTGCACTCTCATCTTAGCCAAATATACACAGTCCCACCTTTTATGAGAAGAAGAAGAAAAAAGACTTTTTGTGGTTCCTTTGTTACCCAGCAATGACTTTTCTACAGTATGGATAACTAAGTCATTCAGGGGAAAGTATATAGAGAAAACTTTACATATAACAGGTATATCTTATAGCGTGTCCCTCCTCGTAGCAATGTCTTTGTGGAAATCTCTTCTTACATATTTTACCTTTTTACTTTATTCATGCACAACTTCATTTTATACAGTCAGCAAAGTTAATCTATGATGGGGGATGAACCTGGCCCTATCTCTGGGCCAGATCCTCAGCCAATGTAAATGGGAATAGCTCCATTATCCAATTAAGCAAAGACAGATGCAACAGCTTAACTTTGTGAAAGCCTCTGTGTTTCTTTTTTGTATGCATGTAGCTGATTTTCACCAGTGGAGCATGTGGCCTGTTGTTTTGAGATCTCAACTATGAAAAGAGGGAATCTGGGATACATTCTCAAAGTCAAGCTGGGCTGCGCTGCGCTGCCTTTTTCTTTGTTTAATTGGTATTATGGAGCACAAATTCTTTATGGAGTTTAGCAATGCTATCAGAGGCAATTACAATACAGCACTTATCCATAATTGTGGTATAAAGCCGTCTTAATAAAATCAAGCTAAATATAGGGGTAATGACCCTACTGTGATTTATACTTTAACAAATATTCATGGTTATGAAGGTTAATAGCTGCTAACACTTGAAGTGAAGCTTTTTATTCACAGACAGAAAATAAGTAAAATAAAAACTATGGGGCCTATCGGGAATTCCTCATCCCTCGAGACATAATGTGTAAGACAAGCAACATAAAAAGAAAGAAAATTAATATTCTAATAAGCATTTGATAACATAAGTTCCTTTTTAATAGATAATACACCCATAAAATTAAACTGACTATGCAACAGTTAATATAAAACCTGTAATTGTGGTGAAATTAGCAAAACAGATTGAAATAAGAGACTAGTAACTCTGTGTATGCAACAGCAAAAATGTGGTGGCAAGGAATACTGGTGAATTCAGAGGCAAGGATCCTCAATGTAGTCTGAAGCGTTAGATAAGAATCTAAACATTTTGATCTGCTGATGAATGACCACAATTTTGTCAAGTTTAGATGATCATTCTTTTTCAGTATGACATGTAATATTCTGTGTTAGTAAAAGGATTTAAACTTGGATTGGATGGATGGGCGGGGGGGGGTTTGAGTGATAAAAAAAGGCACACCTTTGAGCTCAAGGGCATGTCATGTGACCATGGGAAAGTGTCAGTTCTTCTAACACTAAACAAAAGCTTTATTAGAATAAGGCACATAGTGTTATCCATAAGCCTACGCTGTCTCTGCTTCAATTTTGAGCTTTCCCAATCACATCCTGCCTCACTTCCTTCCACCATTTTAATGAAACAATATACAAAATTCAGTGAAGGATGTGGCAACCAGAATTTACCACCTGCTGATGGCCCTGTTTTGTGGTCTACTTGAAAGGAGCATGCAATGGACAGATGAGTTCCAAAAAAACCCCCAAACTAGAATTGATTGACTCTAATTGGCACATTGGATATGTTGTATAGCATCTGAGCTGGCAAAGAGACTCTTGTCTTATCCCTATAGGCATCCTCTCTGGCCTTAGTTACTCTAGGCTTTCCAACTAAAACTTCTCACTACTGCTACCACTGGTAGCAACATCAAGAACAGGTAGGTGCACACGATGCCACTGGCTGGTGGCAGTTTTAACAATTGTCTTATCTTGACCTGCACTAGTATATTTTAATACAAATGGTCATCTGTACCATTTTTGGCCCTGAGAAAATGGTTTCAGAAGCTGTATGATATGTTGACAAAGTGCCCGATGTGTCTTGTGTGTGAAAGATGGAGTCACACTGTATAATGAAAGAAGACATAGTTCAGTAAAACAAGGATTAAAACTATTTGAAAGACTTGTTCAGTTTTTTTTCTGTAGTTCTCACTTTCAAATTCATTTCATTCTCCGCTGTTATAGCTTTTATTTTCTTTGTTTCTAAGTTACATGACCTTTTTGGCAGCAGTCAATCCAAATGAGAATTTATTGCAATAACAGTGTGAGCTCTGTAATGAAAGGTTGTGATAGATTTGTGATGGGTTGATTAGTTTGGTAGTAATCAGTTAAAATGGACATTTACCTTCAGGGAATAAAGGCCAACTGCAGTTAATTAGTCCTCCTGCCTAAGCATTATATTGCATGGTACTTGTTGGTTGCTGTTGTTAGGAACAGCAGAATCATTTAAAGTCCTGCTGCTAATGGAGAAAAAAAATACACAGGTCTTACTTTATGGCTGCTTAGTGACAGCCCACATCAGGGGTGATACCAATGTGCAGCAGCAGGAATCCGGAGACCTTCTGGTTTACTGTGCTAAAATGCTTCTGTGTGCTGTTAGAGTACATGTCGGTGTGAACTCTGTCATCCTATTGTAAGGTTCAACATGTGCTTTTTGCTGAGCTGGCTAAGGTACACTGGCTAGTACAAAGACTGTGAGCACACCATATCAAATGACTATAATCCTGATGCTCCTGGACACTGAAGGTCCAGTTCATCACTGCCCTTAACTCTAATTAATTTGTGTAGTCATTTACATTAATGCAAAATGGATGCAAAATACCCATTTTGCTTTAGTAGTGTTTCATACCCACTTTATGCTCACTTTATACTGGGGTAAATGACTGCACAAGCAGCAGCATAATGATGAATTGGGCCTTAAATCCTTGTACCCATGGAGAGCAAGGTTTGGATGATAGTTGCCCTCGCAAGGCAGGTAGGTTCAGGAGCAAGGCTGGCTCTAGGTTTTTTGCCGCCCCAAGCAAAAAAAATTTGGCTGCCCCCCACCCCTGGGCTCCCCCCCGCACCCCCCCGCTGCCCCAGCCCTGGGCTCTCCCCCCCCCGCACCCCCTACTGTCCCAGCCCTGGGCTCTCCCCCCCCGCACCCCCTAACGTCCCAGCCCTGGGCTCTCCCCCCCCCAACACCTGCACCCCCTACCGCCCCAGCCCTGGGATCTCCCACCCCAACTGCACCCTCCTGCTGCCCCAGCCATGGGTCACTGGTAACTTGGTCCCAGGGCAGGTCATTCAGTAGGAATTTTGGATGTGCACAGAACGCAGGCAGGATTGGTTCCCATATGGTTATAGAACTGCAGTAAAGTGGAACAATTTTCAGCTTGTGTAACTGAAGGATATCTGGATACATATTATAAGACTGTCCTACATTAATGAGGAAAAGTTGAGGTGCCTTTATTATTCTTTTGTTCCATTCTTTTTTTCTATTGGGAATTTGACAATGCATTATCACTGTCTTCCTTTTAAACAAACAAAAAAAGACAATGGCAGTTGAAAATAGCAATTCCAGTCCTAATAACCACTGGGAAGCATTTCTTGCTCAATTTTAGCCTACTTTTTCTTCAGCAAGTTACAGTGGATCAGTATATTTGATTTGGGAGAAATTAAGTAACAGCTGCCCAAAATGAGCTTGAGCACTCCTGAGTTTTGAGGGTGTTCAAGTCTGGAATGCAGGTGCTAGATTCCCTTTCTGAATATTAGCTAAACCTGGAAAGGAAAAGTCAATTTCTGCTTCCATGGCTCAGAAGTGGAAATCCTCCTACGTGCTTTACAGTATCTAAAGCTGTCCAGGTACTCTAGTAGAGCCTCCTCTCCCTTACTTTTCATTTTAAATACTAGTGCGATCCACCTACCTCCCTTGCTAGGCTTCAGATAGAGAGGTGCACTGTCCATTTTGTCCACCCAATTCTTTCTTTGGGGGCTCCAAGGTGAGGTCACACCAGTGGAGTGTCCTTTTTTTTTTTTTTTTTTTTTTAAAGTTAAAATATGGTATCCCTACTAGGGTGACCAGACAGCAAATGGGAAAAACCGGGATGGGGGTGGGGGATAATAGGAGCCTATATAAGAAAAAGACCCAAAAATCGGGACTGTCCCTATAAAATCAGGACATCTGGTCACCCTAATCCCTACCGTTCAGCAGCCAGCTTTACATTAATACAGCAAGCCAGAGCGTGTCTCAGCTATCTCACTCCCTCCCCCTCCCTTTCCTATTGATAGCAGCTAAAGGAATGCTGGGAAATGTAGTTCTTTCCCTGCTCCAGGGCTGACTCTATAGGCAGGGAGCTAACCAAGGAACTACAACTCCCAGGGCTCCCAGCCGCCCCTGCAATTTGGCCGCCCCAAGCAAATGCTTGTTTTGCTGGTGCCTAGAGCCGGCCCTGTTCAGGAGGCTCTTTGGACTTTTTTCCTTCTTTTTTGCACCCATGCAGGATCAACTGCAATATACCAACCTCCCACAATGTCATTTGCAAACAGTTAAGGTTC
Source organism: Macrochelys suwanniensis (assembly GCA_033296515.1). Classification (NCBI taxonomy): domain Eukaryota; kingdom Metazoa; phylum Chordata; order Testudines; family Chelydridae; genus Macrochelys; species Macrochelys suwanniensis. The sequence goes on from CM065779.1 coordinate 86,396,828, forward strand.
CTAAGTGCGGATCCAAAAAAAATGCACCACTACACACATCACAAGTATGACAGCCAGCATCAACTGTCTTTAATTTTATGGCACCAATTGCATAGAGAAGAAGCATTATCCTCAAAACAAAGTACAGTTTTATTTTTGAAATAACTGGCTTCTTAACATAAGAACAGCCATACTGGGTCAGACCAAAAGTCCATCTAGCCCAGTATCCTGTCTTCTGACAGAGGCCAATGCCAGGTGCCCCAGAGGGAATGAACAGAACAGGTAAATATCAAGTGATCCATTCCCTGTCACTCATTCCCAGCTTCTGGCATACAGAGGCTAGGGATACCATCCCTGACCATTCTGGCTAATAGCCATTGATGGACCTATCCTCCATGAATTTATCTAGTTCTTTTTTGAACCCCGTTGTAGTCTTGGCCTTCACAACATCCTCTGGAAAGGAGTTCCACAGGTTGATTGTGCATTGTGTGAAGAACACTTGGTTCATGGAGTTGAGCAAAATGGGGGGAAAAAACCCAAAAGCCCTAGCATCCTGTTTACTTCTCAAGTGAAGAATAGCACAATGGGAGATCACATGATATTTTGTGGAGCACGGGGAAAATATTCTTAAGAGGAACTGCAAGACATTAAACTGTGGACATCTATAGAGCTATTTAATCACAGATTAATGTAGTGTTTTAATCATCAGAAGTTTGCCCTTTTTTTACAGTGTACAATGGTGTACATCAAGAAAAATCCTTCAGGTCAGTTTCAGTTGACATCTGTAGTTGAAGTGCATGCATACATATTTTTCCCATTAGTGCATGGTTACACCAGTGCTCAACTGGTAAATGAGGTTTGCCAAGGGTTGCTGACCACCAACTGTTGAATAAGGCCTAATTACAAGTATAAGAAAAGCCTAATATAACTAAATCGAGTTTTAGATTTGTTGTGTTACAGGTATTTCTTATGGTACAGGAGAGTTTTGGAAATATTGCAAATACTGAGGTAACCTTACCTATTAACATGTCAGAACTGAGAAACTTATAATGGTGACCCCAGTATGTGCAGAGAAGAAGGAACTTACTGTTTAAACCAAAAATTGTCTTGGATAAAAGGGGTGCTGTAATAAGGCGGAGTGACCTCCTATGGACCCGGAGCAGGAGGAACCCCTCACTGAGCCCTGGTGGGCGGAGCCAGGTCATGCTCATCCATCCTGCTGGAAGTCAGTAGGTGGAACAGGAAGTATAAAAGGTGGGGCTAGAAGTTTAGTTGGGCTGCAACCACCAGAGCAGCCAGATGCCTCTTGCTTGCTCCTGAGCTGGGGGACTGGCCAGAGCTGCCGGAGTCGCATGCTGACCCGACCGTGGACGAGCTGCCAGGGGAGTTAGGACATTGCCCAGGGGCAGCCAACCTTTGTCTGGCTTCAGCACCACCTGAGCATAGGTCAGCATGTTGCGGTCAGGATCCCTGCTGACCCAGTGGCAAATCCTGCTGCCACTGGTAGGGCCCTGGGCCAGGGTGCAGTGGAGTGGGTGGGCCTGTGCCACCCCTGCCACCCCAACCCTGGGGTGGCAGTCTCCCCGCCTAGAGGCCCAGAAGCCAGCACTTGTTGGCCATCCGCTGGAGTAAGGATGCCCTAACCCCTGGCTGCTTGACCCTGAACACAGGCCCAAGCCATAGACCTCTGTTGCTCCGCCCTGCCTGAGGGCCTGCCTCCTGTCAAAATCACTCTACGTTTGGACAGCAAGAGATACATGACTTATTGTATCGACTGAAATGTATCATCCTGCACTTTAAGCTTCTTAATATAAGCTGTTTTTGTTGTTTGTTTTTTAATTGTTATGATTTAATTGCATCTCCAGTTTTGTATTTGAGATAATCTCTTATTGCATTATTTAAACAGGAATGATATATTTCTATTGTTATCCTTTCTGTTGAAAAGGACAGTGCCTTGTAATATGTGACAAGCCACTTGTCAGATTGGCACCTGTAGTGGTTCAACGGCGGGGTTCCTCCCACTCCAGGTCTGAGAGAGGCCACTCCGCCTCACTACAACTCTGGGCGTCACTTGTCATGGGGAATTAGTGGCATGGCAAGAGTCTATAGCTCGGGCCAGTAGTCCAAGGCTTATTGGTGATGAGTCAGATGCTGATTAGCCATCGGGAATCTTAAAGTTGTATTGAAATAAAGTTGTATTGACTAGGTGGTGACTTTCTTGGGCTTTTTGAATACGTCTCTTTTCTTTTTCAAGTCTAGAGAAAATATTTTTCAGAGGATATTTGCTAACTGCTTGGTGAGTAATCCATGTCTTCCACAGGCAGCTAAATATGGCAGCTAGCTAGCTTTTTGCTAGATGTTTTCATGTAATTAACATCCTCAGGCACCAACTTGTGAAAGTAAATTTCCTATCTTTGGCAAACTAGGACAAGGCCCGGGAGCAGCACAGGAAAACTAATATTAAATAATGAATGCATAATTAAAATGTTTCAAGAGTCAGTTGTACAAATCATTATTTGGGCAGGTTGAAAGTATGTGACAGATATGGCAGTAACTCAGGATTTATTAATGGTACAACTTTCTCATGCTGTTGTCTTCACATTTTTTAAATATATGTAACCCTTCTGCCAGTCAGAGTTGGCAGCAACAAGGGCCGGGTTCAGTATCTAGGGATTCCATTCCAATAACAATGCAAAACCGGCTCGAGCCCCCACCCAGTGACCTGGGACAAATATATATCACCCCCCCCCCCCCGGGCGCCTCTAAGAGGCAATACTTCCCCTCTCGCAAGCACAGAGTCTGAGTGTAGCAAAACCCTTCTAATGACAGAGAGAAACAATGTGGCATTATGTTGGGGAAACACCACATCTAGGATTCGTAAACCAAACCGTGAGCAAAGACCCACCCCAGCAAATTGGCCATGTCCTTTCCCTTTGGTTCTTGAGTCCAGCAACCCCCAAAATCACCCAAAGTCCCAAAAGTCCCCTCAACCCAAAAGTCCAGACCCAAAAGTTCATCTGCAGAGTGTTACACCCCCGCCCCCAGTCTGGGTGGAAATGGAGAGGGGAGAGGTAAGGGGCACCTTACGTGGCTCAAAGCTGATTGCCCCGTCCCTTCGTGGGGCTTCGCTCGGGTCTGCTCTGCCAGCCATCCCGCAAGCCGCTCCGACTGTCCCGCAAACTGCTCCGCTCTGCCAGCAGCTCCACTCCGCCAGCCGTCCCGCAAACTGCTCCGCTCCGCCAGCAGCTCCACCCCGTCAGCCGTCCTGCAAGTCACTCCAGCTGTCCCGCAAACTGCTCTGCTCTGCCAGCAGCTCTGCTCCACCAGCAGTCCCGCCAGTTGCTCAGCAATATATCTTCAGGCTCCCCCACTACTTAACACAGTGCTCAGTGATTTCAGCTCATAATAATTTTAGCTCTTTAGTGATTTCAGCTTGTAATAAGGGGAGCCTTAGTGCTCATTTGCCCCATTAGCCCAGAGTGATTTCAACTCAGCAGCCTGTAATTAGACTCCTAAAGAACTCAAAATTAGCTCTGATATTCCACAGTGGAGAGAGAGAGAAGGAGATGCAATTGACATTTAGGGCCCTCAGAAGCAGCCCATGCCACCAGATACAAATACCTGTCCCCAGCCTCTCTCAATTCACTGGGCTTTGGAACCCATGTCCCTCGCCTAGCAAGTGCTGCTTAGTTGATGGCGAGTCTCTCCATCATAACAAAAGGCCACTGTCCTTGATTGTGTGAATCAGGATAACAACAGTTGGGGATCTTACAGCAGCCAACGTGATCATTTGGGCTGCTTGGGCTCATGGTAGGTGGGGTGGGTGTGCCTATGTAAATGAGGTCAGCTCTTTCCCACAACTTGCCACCAGATGTCAGGGCGAAGCTCATCCTGACTCTGCTTACGTATAGAAAACTACATTTTGTGTGTGTATGTGTGTATGTATACACACACAATGTTTTGTACATGTAAAACATCAATAGTACACTTATGTGGGAGCAGACATAACTTTTCAACAACTGTTGAAGAATAACAAAACTACTGGGCACTTAAATCAAAACCCAAATACACCTGAAAATTATAAATTGGGGATAATGTCATCTCTTTAAACATGCAGTTCTAATTGTTAACCTTTCCAAACTCTAGTAGCATTTATTTAGATATTTGCATTTAGAGGTCTGCAGGTCCTTCAGCCTCATCCCAGTGCCCTTCATTCACTGGAAGCAAACTAGTTCCTTGGATGAAGAGAGAAGATTTGTCCCTTTTTAAGATGTCTTGTGATTCATGGTAAAGCTGGACAAAGTCCATTCTTGTCTTCTATTTGAGGTTCTGTGCATTCCTCTTACCATACATTTCATGTCTTATAGATCTATTCTTTCCTGAAGTCTCAGAGCTGAAACCATAGCTACTGGTAGCAGCTGGTCAGACATTTCATTTTTTTCTAACATCCTCCTTCTACCAACTTCATTGTCTTCCTAAATTAATTGCATTAGACCCTCCAGCCATTTTGGTTTCATACTACTTCCTCAGCAATTATTTTACCTCTCACTTGAACTTTAAACTGGTACTCTACACTTACTATTTTCTAGCTTCTTTAAATCAAAATTGTAGATCATGAATGTTCCCTTAGACCTCTCCTTTCAAGACCTTTCTATCATTCAGATATCTCTCCTTAAGGCAAATTACTTCTTTTATACCCTAGCATGCTAAGATTTTGTATCTACGGTACACTAGGATGCCTATGCTAAGTGGCTGTGTGGACTTTTGCTATCATGCATGGAAAAAATCCATTGTGAGCTTTGGTCTTTTCCAATTTCAAAGTGAGCTAGATCAAAGTGCTCTACAGAATTTTTCATGCACAGTAGCTGGGTCTGTAGAGTGAGGCTAATGTCCTGTGGATTTATATTCCAGAGTGCTGCATACTAACTGTTCATATAGTTAAGCTCTGAGTCTGCTGATTTTGGTAAATGGTATTTCAGGTTTTTAGATTAATTTCCGAATTCCCTTCTTCTATTGCTTGGCGTCTTCCTTCCTTCCTTCCTTTCTTCCTTCCTTCCTTCCAGGATATTGTATTTCTGTTTTGATACTCAGTGTCACACCTTTCATGTTATTTAGAAACAACCTAAACCCCACCTCCTCTTTTTAAAACGTACACATTTTCATTTTGAATATCGAGCAATAGGGTGTTAATATACTCACAGGTTGGAGATGGGTCTTCATTCAGGAATTATTTACACTTAAATTTATCAACCATAAACCATATAAGGAATTAAAGTTTACGGACCATAAATCTAAGGTATGAGGTAATCATTAAAGGTGCCAGAGTCAGGGTATTATTGTCCTTGAGGATTCCAATAGGAGTCCTGTTGAAGTCAGCTGGATTATTCATGGACAAGGGGATTAGTTGAGTGCTGTAAAGGAGTCAGACTTGGGCTCTACAGGGATCCATATGGCACTGAATGTCAATAAGTATATTGTGATCCAATAGTCATCGTGAATAGGTCTTGAAAAATGTACCAGAGTGAGCATAGCCATCATGAAACATAATTTCATCTCCACACACAATGCTATTTAAAGGAAAACGTCTCTCTTGGTTCTGTTTTACCTTCTTTCCATTCCTGGCTTCCATCCCCATTTTCTTTCATCTCCTCCTTCAGCATGGTGTTTTCAACCAGGGTTGTTTTCAATGCCTGTTTCCTCTCTTCTTTCTTCCTCACTTTTACCCTTTATCTCTTCCTCCCCGCACCCCCTTGACAGTAAGTTCTTTACTCCATATACTCTTTCTCTTATATATTCCCCAACTCTCTCTCACTATCTCTTTTCTGTCATGCAAATACCTTACTTCTCTCTTCTAAATTACCATATTGTTCTCTTCTGCCCACCCATCCTCATGCACACTCCTCCTTCCACTTCCATGATCCATCATCAGAGTCTTAATAGTTAGAGGACTTAATTTCCAGAAAGCTAAATTAAGAAAAAGGTCCTCATTGTCCAAGGCTAACACCCATCTGAAAATCCAACCCCAACTTCTACCAAACTCAGCTGCTAGGCAGCACAAGAGGGAGATGGTATTCTGAAGAGAGTGTTGTTCCTGGACCCTTCCTGAGGGTTAAAATTTGTCTAAGTGTAAAGTCTCCCCCTAGGTCAATCCATCCCCGATAGTAGGAAGAGGAGAGCATTTGCCTATTTATACCCTTCCACACCAACTTCTTGTTGTTCTGTCCCTTGAATCTCCTGGAAACTAAGAAGGAGATGGTGGTACATGGTAGGTCATCCATCCTCCGTATTTTGAGTCATTGTACTCTGTAAATAGCTGAAGTGCCTACATCTGGTGGTGCTAATTCTTTCCAAAGTCACCACATGTGAAACTGACTTGGTTGCTTTGGTCAATTTCAGAACCTTGTGGATAGTAAAGAATAGCAGCAATGAAAAGGGCCAAGACTTGGGAATGTCTACCTGCACACTTTAGAAGAAAGCATTTCACTATTTCTCACTGATTTATACTAAAATCACTTAGAAGGGGTTTTTTGCTACTTAAGGGTCTAGAAACTTTAAAAACAAAAGTCAAAGCATAGATTCTTCACAAGTTAATGGCAACTTACCCAGGAAAGAGCCCTTCTTGTGCTAGGTCATTGAGTTTAAAAAACCATCTGCATTCAGTGGAGTGCTAACATGTCGGAAGTAATGTCTCTTCTCGACTATAGATTTGATCATTCATAGTATGTTTTTTGTTCCTAACCATTATTACAAAACCATTTTCTTTTTAGTTTTTCTAGTATCAAATATCTCTATGCTTCTTAGGTGCCGTATTAGTAGTTTCTCTTATTATTCCTAGTTTGGAATTCTAAGGCTTTGTTCTTTCTCTCAAAAGAATTCAATGAACTTCACTAGTTGTGAAAATAAGTCTGATAGTACTCTCCAGAGGAATGATAAGTACAGGCAGATATTCAGCATGTTTCCCATCTTGAATCTCTCTCAAATCAACATCCTTTATGCTACCATCCTGAGAATTTCCTAGGTAGAAAATACCATACATGCCCTAGGTCTTTTGAGTTGGGAACACAATCAAGATTAGCTTGTGATCCCCACACATTTCATTTGGGATCACTCCATATTCAGTTAAGGGCACTCTGTTCTTTCCCCCCCCCCTTCAAAAAATATATCAGCTCACTCCATATCTAGTGTTTCATTTCAAAGCTACCAGACAAGATGGATTTGCAAGGATTTTCTACTCAAAAATTGTTGACATATGAAATAGGATCTTTGCATTCAACCTCTTTTTAGGTTAATTTTATTCACCCTTTATTGCCTACACGTGTCTGTTTAATGTGGAGGGAGTGGATCAAGAGAAGACATTTTTATTCACAGAGGAAACCATGGAATAGAAACCACAAAACAAACTCAGCACTTGGTACTGACTATCCTGTAGTTCCTTATCTGATAACTACCCTTAATGTTAACTCTTCTCAATTATGCATTTCCTGTTGTCTCTTAAAAACATCTGATTTCTAAGAACCCATTACACTCCACTCTCTCTTTTCTGTAACTGTCTTAAATTGTTTCACCTCATCCATGCTACTAAACCTTCCCTCCTCCAGGGACTTGATGATATGCCGTTACCAAGTGATGTCAGATTGTTGTTGCATGTAATTCTTTAATTCTGATTTTTGTAAAACCTTTCATTAAATCATACATTGGTTTTTGACATCTGACTCTTAGTTTAATTCTTATCCTCTTTATAGAATCATAGAATTGTAGGACTGGATATCTAGTCCAATCCCCTGCAATCATGGCAGGACTGTGTATTATCTAGATCAACCCTCACATGTGTTTGTCTAGCCTTCTCTTAAAAATCTTCACTGATGGGGATTCCACAACAATTCTCTATCAATTTATTCTAGTGCTTAACCACCCTGACAGGAAGTATTTCCTAATTTCCAACCTAAACTTCCCTTGCTGCAATTTAAGCCCATTGCTTCTTGTCCTACCCTCAGAGGTAGAGAACAATTTTTCTCCCTCCTTCTCATAACAACCTTTTATTTACTTGTAAACTGTTATGTCCCTTCTATCTTCTCTTCTTCAATCTTCCCTCATAGGTCATGTTTTCTAGACCTGTAATTCTTTCTGTTGCTCTTCTCTGGATTTTCTCCAATTTGTCCCCATCTTTCCTGATGGGGCGCTCAGAACTGGACACAATACTCCAGTTGTGGCCTAATCAGTGTGGAGTAGAGTGGAAGAATTACTTCTTGTGTCTTGCTTACAACACTCCTGCTAATATATCCCAGAATGATGTTTGCTTTTTTGCAACAGTTTTGCACTGTTCACTCATATTTAGCTTGTGATCCACTATGACCCCCAGATCCCTTTCTTCTGTACTCTTTCCTAGGCAGTCATTTCCCATTTTGTATGTGTGCAGCTGATTGTTCCTTCCTAAGTGGCGTACTTTGCATTTGTCCTTATTGAATTTCATCCTGTTTACGTCAGACCATTTCTCCAGTTTGTCCAGATCATTTTGAATTTTAATCCTGTCCTCCAAAACACTTGCAACCCCTCCCAGATTGGTATCACTTGCACACTTTATAAGCATACTCTCTATGCCATTATCTAAATTATTGATGAAGATATTGAACAGAACCGGACCCAGAACCGATTCCTGCAGGACCCCACTCACTATGCCCTTCTAGCATGACTGTGAACCACTGATGATTACTCTCTGGGAATAGTTTTCCAACCAGTTATATACCCACCAGGTTGTATTTCCCTAGTTTATGAGAAGGCCATGTGAGAGTATGAAAATCCTTATTAAAGTCAAGATATACCACATCTACCACGTCACCCCTATCCACAAGGCTTGTTACCCTGTCAAGAAAGCTATCAGGTTAGTCTGATATGATATGTTCTTGGCAAATCCATGCTGACTGTTACTTATCACCTTATTATCTTCTAGGTGTTTGCAAATTGATTGCTTAATTATTTGCTCAATTATCTTTCCGGGTACAGAAGTTAAACTGACTGGTCTGTAATTCCTCCTGTTGTTCTTATTTCCCTTTTTATAGATGGGCACTATATTTGCCCTTTTCCAGTCTTCTGTAATCTCTCCCATCTTCCATGACTTTTAAAATATAATCTCTACTGGCTCAGATATCTTCTCAGTATGCTCCTTGAGTGTTCTAGGCTGTATTTAATTGGGCCCTGGTGACTTGAAGACATCTGACTCATCTAAGTAATTTTTAACTTGTTCATTCCCTATTTTAGACTCTGACCATACCTCATTTTCACTGCCATTCACTATGTTAGATGTCTAATCGCTACTAATCTTTTTGGTGGAAAAACAGTCATTTAGCACTTCTGACATTTTCATATTTTCTGTTATTGTTTCCACCCCTCATTGAGTAAGAGGCCTACCCTGTCCTTGATCTGCCTCTTGTTTCTAAAGTATTCATAGAATGTTTTCTTGTTACCCTTTAGGTTTCTAGCTAGTTTAATCTCATTTTGTGCTTTGGCTTTTCTAATTTTGTCCCTACATACTTGTGTTATTTGTCTATATTCATCCTTTATAATTTGACCTAATTTCTATTTTTTGTGGGACTCCTTCAGTGATCTAAAAAAAAAAAAAATTCCTGCTTATGCTAGGGTGGTCTCTTGCCATATTTCCTAGATTTCCTACACAGTGGGATAATTTGCTCTTGTCTCTTTGAAAAACTGCTAACTCTCTTGAACTGCTTTTCCCCTTAGACTTCCTTTTCATAGGATCTTGCCTACTAACTCCCTGAGTTTGCTAAAGTGCCTTCTTGAATTCCATTGTCTTTATTTCGCTGTTCTCCCTCCTCCCATTCCTTAGAATCATGAACTGTACCATTTCATGATCACTTTCACCCAAACTGCCTTCCATTTTCAAATTCTCCCTATTTGTCAAAATCAAATCTAGAACAGCCTCTTCCCTAGTAGCTTTCTCCACTTTCTGCCAGCCAGATGCAAAGGTAGTGGATCTCATGAGACTTCTAATAGCCTCATAGTTAGTGCTGGGAAGGAGCCAGTGATCATGGTACACCTGCATGCCGATGAGATAGGGAAAGGTAGGAGAGAGGGCCTGGAGGCCAAATTTTGACTGCTAAGAGATTAAAGTTTGGGATTACTATGGTACTATTCTCTTAAATGCTTCCAGTTCCTCACACTGGGCCAAAAAGGCAAGCAGAACTGAAAAGTCTCAATGAATGGATGCAGCGATGGTGTAGGGAACAGGGATTATTGTTCATTAAGAGGAGTAACCTATAAAGGAGGAATGTGATCAACCTTAACCAAAATGGAACCAGATTGCTGAATATAAAATTAAAAAGATTGTAGAGGTAATTTTAAATTAAGGGCTGGAGGGGAAGCTGGAGGTGCAGAGGATCACATGGTTTAGGCAGAGACATTCTGTAGGGAGGAATTTATTAAACAGGGAAACTATATCCTGATATAGAGGATAGGAAAAAAGTTGATAAAGTACAGGTACAATCTAATGAGGAACACGGAAATGTAAAAGAGTCTCCTTGAAACATAACACATGAAGGCAAGCAATAAAATATTGACAAAATGTACAATATAATGAAATGCATTATACAACTAATACAACTAATAGAGGTCTAAATACTAAGGTGGGTGAACTAGAGTGCCTAGCATTAGATGAGGATATTGATATAATAGGCACAGTGGAAACTTGTCAGAATTAGGATAATTAATAGTACACAGTAATACCAGGGTATAAAATATATAGAAATGACAGAGTAGGGTCATGCTGGTGGGGGAATGGCACTATATTGTGACATAAGTATATGTGTGTGTGTGTGTGTATATATATATAATGAATCAGAGAGAGAGAACATGAACACACCGAATATTGTGAACATCTTAAATGGATAAAATTGTAGATAGAAATTCCATGCTTGAGTAATAAGAATATAGCAGTAAGACTATACTACCAACTACCTGACCAGGATGGCAACCCTGACTGTGAAATGCTATGGGAGATTAATGAGGCTACAAAGCAAAAATGCAATAATAATAGGGGTCTTCAACAATCCTCTTATTGACTGGGTAAATATCACCTCAGATCATGATGCAGAGAACATTTCTAGACAAAAATGACTGCTTCTTGAAGCAGCTAGATATGAAACCTACAAGGAGAGAGGCAATTCTTGATTTAATCCTAAGTGGAGCACCGGATCTGGTCCAAGACTTAACTATAGTTGAACCACTTGGGAATAGTGAACATAATATAAATTAAAATTTAGTATCCTTGAGTGGGGGAAATCTCTATATAAAACCCCCACAACAATAGCATGTAACTTTAAAAGGTGGAACTACACAAGAATGAAGATTCCAGTTAAATGAAAATTAAAGGGAATAGTCCAAAATGCCTGCAAGCAGAATGGACACTACTTAAAAACACCATAAGAGAGACTCAGACTAAATGTATACCCCAAATTAAAAAAAGACAGCAGGAAGACCCAAAAATGCCACAATAGTTAAACAGCAGAGTAATGAAGGCCATTAGAGGCAAAAAGGCATTCTTTAAAATTTGGAAGTCAAATACTAATGCAGAAAATAGGAAGGTGCACAAACTCAGGCACGTTAGGTGATAGGCCAAGAAAGACTTTGAGAAGCAACTTACTCAAGATGCAAAAACTAATAGTAAACATTTTAAGTACATCAGAAGCAGGAAGACTGCCAAATAGGCAGGGGGTCCAATGAATAAGAAAAGTATTAAAGGACCAGTCAAGGAAGACAAAGTCATTGCAGAGAAACTAAATGAATTCTTTGCATCAGTCTTCACTGAAGAGGATGTGGGGGAGACACTTTCATCAGAGCTATTCTTTTTGGGTGGCAAATCTGAAGTATTGTCCCAAACTGAAGTGTCAATAGAGGTGGATTTAGAACAAATTGATAAATTAAACAGTAATAAGTCACCAGAACCAGATGCTATTCACCCAAGAGTTCGGAAGGAACTCAAATATGAAATTGCAGAACTACTAACTGTAGTATGTAACCCTAGCACTGAAATCAGCCTCTGGACCAGATGACTGGACAGTAGGTAACATAATGCTGAGTTTTTAAAAAGGACTCCACATGCAATCTTGGCAATTACAGATGGGTAAGCCTAAATTCAATACCAAGCAAATTGGTTCAAACTATAGTGAAGAACACAATTATCAGACCGAGAGATAAACATGATTTGTTGGGGAAGAGTCAACATTGGTGAGGCATGATGTTCCTTAACAAAAGCAATCTACTAGAATTCTTTGAGGTCGTCAACAAGTATAGGTGAAGGGTGATACAGTCAATATAATATAGTTGGGTTTTCAGAAAGACAGTGCAAGGTCCCTCACTGAAGGTTCTTAAGGAAATGAAGTAGCTATGGGATAAGAGGGAAAGTTCTCTCATGAAACAGTAACTGGTTGAAAGATAGGAATCAATGGAGAGAGGTGAGCAGTGGGGTCCCCCAAGAATCTGTACAGGGAACTGTGCTTTTCAACGTATTAAAGATCTGGAAAGGGGAGTGAAAAATGAAGTGACAAAGTTTGAAGACAATGCAAAATTAGTCAAGATAATAGAGTCCAGTGGAGACTGGGAGGATTTAGGGGGATCTCACAAAACTGGATGACTGGGCAACAAAATGATGGAATTCAACACCAATAAGAGTATAAAATAATGTAAACTGGAAAGAGTAATCCCAAGCATACATACAAAATGATGGGGTCTAAATTGCCTATTATACATCCAAGAAAAAAATCTTGGAGTGACCATTGATAATTCTCTGTAAACTTCCACTCAAGGCACAGTAGTGGTCAAAAAATCTAACTATGTTAGGATCTATTAGGAAAGGGATAGAAAATAAGACATAAAATATCATAATGCCATTATATAAATCCATGGTGCACCCACACCTTGAATACTGTGTCTAGTACTGCTCACCTCATCTTAAAAAAGATATGGTGGAACTGGAAAAAGTTCAGACAATGGCAACAAAGATGATCATGTGTATGGAACGGGTTCCATGGAAGGAGAGACCAAAAGAAGATTAGGGCTGTTGAAGCTACCAAAAAAATGCCTAAGGGAGGATATGATAGTCTATAAAATCATGAATGGAAAAAGTGAACAGGGAGGTGTTATTTACCCTTTCACACAATACAAAAACAAAATGTTACCTGATGAAAATAATAGATAGCAGGTTTAATACAAAGAAGTGGAAGTTATTTTTCATAGAACGCACAACTGACCTGTTGAATTTGTTGCCAGAGGATGTTGTGAAGGTCAAAAGTATAACTGGGTTCAACAGAGAATTGGATATGTTCATGGAGAATATGTTCATGAATGGCTATTAGCCAAGATGGTCAGGGATGAAACCCCATGCTCGGGGAGGGTCAGCAATGAAAAATTGGGGTGGATCATACCATAATTGTCCTTCTGTATACTCTCCCTGAAGCTCTGGTATGAGCCACTGTCCGAGACGGACTATTGTACAAGATGAACCAGGGTCTGACTCAGTGTGGCAGCGCTTCTGATTTTATTATACCAATTTTCACGTTCCATTTGATTCTTTTGAAGCATTTCTTTTTTTTTTCTTGTTAGCCTTTGGATTTCCCCAATTTTCCTCTGTTAAATATTTGCAAATCTAAAGTTCTTTCACTAGGTAACAAGTGCATTTTTGAACACTGCTCTGTTAACTGTTCGGCTACAGATTTTTTCAGATCTTACATAATGCAGAATTTTAAGCATTTCACACTGTTTGTTTTCAATTCAACTGATTACTGTTTCCATAATTAACTGATTGGTTCATTATCTTTAATCCTTCAACAGAACTTTAAATATTCACCTATATCCCTTCACTTCTAAATTCCATTACTGTTTTTTAAAAAAGCCTGTTTCCCTACTTGATTTACTATGGGTAATGGATGCTACAGATAAGTGCCTATTTTAAAAGCAAGTAAAGAAGTCCCTTATTTTATTAGTCCTCCTCTGAGAAATCAGCTTCTAAATTGTTTAATCTAATACAAACAGGCTCATATCGCCACATAGTGCCTTTTGCCTTAGCCCTCCATCCTTTACTTATCCTTATTGTCTTTTTACTTTACTACCTCTAGGATCTCTTTGCTGTCACCCTCCTATTATCATAAGGATAAGAATATCAAAAGTTCATACATCTTTCTCACCTGTAACAAGTTTCAGCTTGACAGAAATGCTGGACTTCCAGTAAATCACATAGCAACGTGTCACCCATTTTTTTAATATTATATACAGCACAAGTAGTTCTCATGTTGTACTTCATTCTGTATAATACTTTGTAGCAGAGAGATTCTACTGTGGACAGTAGTCTCTAAACCCAACCTGCCAGGCATTTTTCCAGGTAGCAGCTAGAAGTGCTTTGGTTTTGTTCTAGTGTCAGATCGTTCCTGTGAGCCCCCTCATGGCTTGAAGTCACGCTGCAGGCTTCTTGCCATCAATCTTCCCTCTCTTCAGGGCTCCTCAACTAAACTCACAACAGACCAATTTCACTGGCCCTTCCAGCAAGGCTTTATTTATTTTACAAAATAGCAAACCAAAAATGAAAAGTAGCAGTAGGTAGTTACCCTGCTGACTTTAATCTCTGCCCTCAGGGGTATCTCTGTTGGGATTCCCTCTGTGATCTTTTCCACTCAGTTTATCCAGAACACCTTGTCCAGTTCTGGGAGAACAATTCATCCAGTTCTCTGGGATTAAAAAAAAAAAAAAAGCCAACACAATTCAGTTCCACATTTTGTCACTCAGGTATCTTTACCTGGCATACAGCAAAGCTACACTGAGTTGATCAGACTCAATTGTAGGGGGTGGGCATAGTTACACAGAAAACCTCTTCCTTTACATACATTTACACATTAAACTGCATCACATTTTTGGGGATTGGCTTGGTTACTTTGCAGGAAGTAATCTTGGTTATCTGTGCAGCATGCTCTGGCCATGTAGAACCTGATCTTTACATTCCAGGTTTATCTTGTTCATTGTCTGTAGCACCAGGGTATTTCTGCTTATATTAGCTAGCACAGCCATCCTGACTCCCTATTAAGTCCCTATTTACAATTTACCCTTCCATTTGCCTTCCCAATCATGCCCAAGAAGAAACGAGGCCAGATACTTATGTCTAACCAGGCCTACAATCTCCTCCAAAGCTACTGCCAGGCTTCCTGCTTCTGCCTCTCAGCACCCTTTGTTTCCATTGTCCGATACCTTTTATAGGGAATCAGGTGATCCCTGTTCAGGTGTGCCTTCTTAGTAACCCTGGTTGTCTGGATCCAGCCCTCTGGCCCTTAATGGGGCAAGCCATCCTGTTAATGTTCTCCAGCTTTTTTATTCTAGAGACTTTTAGAAATAGTACCATGGATCATTGATAGTCCATAGATGGATGAGAACCACTGCTATATATTAAGGGCTGGTCCACACTGGGGCGGGGGATCGATCTAGGAAACGCAACTTCAGCTACGAGAATAGCGTAGCTGAAGTCAATGTTTCGTAGATCGAACTAAATATACTTACTGCGGGTCCACGCTGCGCAGGCAGGCTCCCCCGTCGACAGCGCTTCCTCCTCTCGGCGAGCAGGAGTTACGCAGTCGATGGGGGAGCGCTTCTGGGATCGATTTATCACGTCCAGATGAGAAGCGATAAATCGATCCCAGAAGATCGATCTCTACCCTCCGAATCGGGCGGGTAGTGTGGACTAGCCCTAAGCAAAATATCCACATTATCTCTCTCATCTTTAAATGTATTGATTTCTGTATAGCAGGAATCATAAACAAAAATTAAGGTAATGATACTATTACCCCTTTTTGACCTGAATGTCCACTCAAAGTACAAGGCCCTAAGGGCATTCCAGTTGGGAGTAGAAATCGATGGTGGAGTCAGGCATTTTCTGTGATGCATCCTTGTTCAGATCCAAGGAGTGTACAAAGTTTGCAGGAGGAACCAAAAACAAAAAGAGAATTTCTTTGCTTATCAGCCCAAGCGTCTTTTGTCAGTACCGGACACAGAAGCTCCCTCTCCAACTTCTTTCAGGGTTGTACACTGTGCTTCTCCAGGCTCTGTCTGTCTCTCTCAGTATATGTTGCCTCAGTTTTTCTGTTCATGTGTCTCTCTGTGTGCGCTGAATTTCTGTCTGCACTTCCGATTGACACATAGAAGCACATCTGGTCAAGCAATAGACAGCTGAACCTTCCACATGTTGCTAGTTACTGGGCAGACTCCACTATGCCTTGTTTTAGATGGGGCTCTTTAACGGTCTCTTACAGTTATCTTAATGGAAGGGCATGTTCACTCCCATCAGTTTCAAAGAGGTTTTAACCCAAACTGTAAAAATACAAAATCATTATTAAAATTGTCTACCTGTATCTATATATTTACAGACCCATACTGAACACACAAATAATACCAAAGACTGAGTGAGTAGCAATGAACATATTTTGTGTTATATTGTATTATCAGGAATAAATTATACTCCTCAGCAAATTGTTCTTCCATCACTACTATTCTTTTAATATCTGTTCAGTTATGAAATACCGCTGCATGGAATCAGCCAGTATACAGATGTGACAGGCAAAAAAGATTGCTGGTTATTAGAGCACGTTTATGTAAATATGGAAGATGTGGTTATGTCATTTACTAAAATTCTGGCAGATTTGTCAGGGTGATACATGTGAGGAATGAGAAGGCAGTTCTAATAACTTTTCAAATGACCACTTTCAGTACTTGCATTTCAAATAGGATGTTTTCAGTGATTTTAAAAATACTTTGTTCTTACATTGGCAGAGAGCAAAATAAAATAGAGACTTTCTAATTTTATGAAGTTTTTCTGTGTCCCTACATCTAAATAGCTTCATTTCATTCAACTAAATCTAGCAGGAGATTAGATCATAATATGGAATAATTTATTTATTTTTCTTTTTTTGGTAAATTGAGAACAATGTTAAAATCTTAGTTATTTGAAAAATAAAACAACCCTGCTCATCTACAATGACTACTTTCATCACATATTTCAAGAAGCAGAAGTTGTTCATGCTGACGTGTGCTGCACATTAGAGTTAGCATTCATAATTCATAAACCCAGGTGCTTTGGGGGACCAGAATATAATGCACTCTATCACATCAAGGCTGGTCTATCACTATGTATAAGCTAATTTTGTTTTTAAATTTCATTTCATTGTAATTGTTCATTAGGGGCTAGACTGTTACTTTGACTGTGCACCTGCACAGGGGAGTAAAAACACCTTTACGCTGCTGTGCAGGCTACCTGGACTCTGGGCAAAGCCATACATGCCTCCCAGCCTATATACTACCCCATCTTAGGGTACGTCTACACTACCTGCCCGATTCGGCGGGTAGAGATTGATCTTCTGGGATCGATTTATTGCATCTCATGTAGACGTGATAAATTGATCCCAGAAGCGCTCCCCGTCGACTCCGGAACTCCAGCTTGGCGCGAGGAGTAAGCGGAGTCAATGGGGGAGGCAGCCTGCGCTGCGTGGACCCGAAGTAAGTAATTTTAATTCTATCTAAGATACGTCGACTTCAGCTATGCTATTCTCATAGCTGAAGTTGCGTATCTTAGATCGATCCCCCCCACAGTGTGGACCAGGCCTTCGTGTTGTTCCCCAAGTAAAAACTACCTCTTGCTTTTTCTGTAGCATCTTCTGCATGGGTTTAATGAGGAAAAAACAAACCATAAAACCTCACAAGCTCTTTCACATCTTAGAATACGCTTTTCTGAAGGAAATCCCATTATGGATTTCCCTGATTTTAAGGGTATTTCCATTCACTGCTGAAGCCTCCTAGAGGAGTGATTTTTACGAGGAGACTCTCCTGAAGCCTGTTGAATATAAGCAGAGTTGGCCAAATACTGAAAACTGTTCCACAAATGTTCATTTGCATTTGAAGTAGAGCTGTCAAGCGATTAACAAATAATCATAATTAATCACACAATTAAAAAAATTAAATGTGATTAATCACGGTTTTAACGGCACAGTTAAACAATAGTAGAATACCATTTATTTAAATATTTTTTGCGTTTTCTATCATTTCAAATATAGAAAATGATGGCTGAGGGCTCTGGAATTCACACCTGCTCGGGGCTCCAACTGCCAGGAAACTGCAGGCTGGGGCTGCTCCAGCCTCTCTGCTGCTTCCAGAGCTGCAGGCTGAGACTTCAGCCCCCTCCTGCTGAGGCCTCCCACCCCACCCATAGACATGCGATTAACATGTTAATTTTGCTTTCAGTTAATCGCAGACGTTAACTACAATTAATTAACGGCCATACTTTTAAGTATTTACACACCTTTCAGATTTACTTTCCATGAATGTTTGAGCAATTGAACTTCATTGGCATGAATGTTTGGTAAGGGTGAAATATGTCCCTTGTCCTAGGCCTTTGATGGCCGTCTACATAGGAGTGAAGTCACCCAGGAAGTATATTTCAAAATTACCAGCACAAGTATTCATAAAAGTTGATTTTTAAAATCTGTACACATGAATATTCATGTTGTAAGTGCTTGCACGCTCATCCAATCAGGAAGCAGAAATAAAACTATGTGAATGTGGTCACCACTAATCATAGAATTGTAGGGTAGAAGGCATTGCAAGGGTCATCTAGTCTAACCCACTGCCAAGATGCAGGATTTGTTGTGTCTAAATCATCCAAGAGAGATGGTGATCCAGCCTCCTTTTGAAAGCCTCCAGTCAAGGAGATTCCACAACCTCCCTAGGCAGTCTGTCCCATTATCCTATTGTTCTTATAGTTAGGAAGTTTTTCCTGAGATTTAATGTAAATCTGATATGCTGTAGTTTGAACACATTGCCTCTTGTCCTGCCTTCTGTGGCAAGAGAGAAGAGTTTTTCTCCATATTTTTATGGCAGCCTTTCAAGTATTTGAAGACCACTATCATGTCCCTGCTTTAACCCCTCTTTTCCAAACTACACATATCCAGTTCCTTCAGCCTTTGCTCATATGGCTTGCGTTCCATCTCTTTGATCATCTTTGTCACTCACTTCCTGGATCCTTTCCAGTTTTGCTACATCCTTTCTATACATTGGTGACCAAAACTGGACACAGAACTCCAGCTGTGGCCTAACCAGCACCAAGTAGAACAGTACTATCACCTACTGTGACCTGTATGCTATGTCTCTATTAATGCCACATAAAACTGCATTTGCTTTTTTTGCAACAGCATCACATTGTTGATTCATGTTGAGGTTGTGATCCACCACACTCTCAGATCCTTCTCGACAGTGCTGCTGCCAAGCCAGTTATTCCCCATTCTGTATTTGTGCATTTGGTTTTTACTCTCTAAATGTAGCACATTACATTTGTGTATGTTGAATTTCATTTTGTTGCCTATAGCCCAGTTCTCCAGTTTCTAAGAGTACGTCTACACTACCCGCCCGATTCAGCGGGTAGCAATCGATCTTCTGGGATCGATTTATCGTGTCTCGTCTAGACGCGATAAATCGATCCCAGAAGCACTCCCCGTCGACACCGGAACTCCAGCTCCACGCGAGGAGTAAGCGGAGTCGACAGGGGAGCCTGCCTGCTGCGTGTGGACCCGTGGTAAGTGCTTTTAAGTTTGAACTAAGATACTTCGACTTCAGCTACGTTATTCATGTAGCTGAAGTTGTGTATCTTAGTTCGATCCCCCCACCCGCCCTAGTGTGGACCAGGCCTAATACGCAAATCTCAAGTAACAAATAATGAATATTTAGCCCCTGCCAAAAATTGTTTGCAGTCAAACAATATAGTTAAAATGCATTGAATATTTTCACATACATTATAAAAAATCACGCTGCTTTTTTGAGTTTCCATAAGCAAAGATACTAAGTTTGCTAAACAAATTGTTTATTATTATTTGTTTTATTTTATTATTTATTTGTTGCTCCTGTTTGTTCATGGTATTACAGTAGTGCCCACAAGCCTATTCAGGTATTAGGGTCTCTTTATATAGCACCCAGCATATAGTTACATATAGTTATATATACATATATATGTTATGAAGAAGGAGATGAAACAAATAAATATAGGAGGATAATAGAACAGTTACACGAGGATTTATTCAGCTCTAGTTATAAGGATCTTTTCCTTTTTTAAATGTCATTAATCTGCTAAGCGACCTTTAGTAAGAAGTGATATGTTAGCTCCACTATATTCTGAAGGGAGTCCATATTAATGAGAGAGAAGAATTATTAGTACTTAGGATAATAGAGCATAATTAATTTGAAGAATTGTTCTTGTTTTTATTAGTTACTAATAGAGCAAAAGCAGCGTGTTAAATGTTTAAAGTAACGGACAGATATAGGTGAACAATTTTTTTTTTGTAATTAAAAAAACCCCACACATTGTTTTGGGTGAACCCAAAACAACAATTATTTGATTTTTTTCTCATTAATCAAAAAAACAGATTAAATATTTTTACCCTTTTTTTGTTTTTTTTGTTAAACATAACAACATTTTTAAATGAAATGTATTGAAATGAAAAGTCAAAACATTTCAATTTGAAAATGTTGAAACAAAACGTTTCCAGTTTCTTAGGATTCACTTTTATTTGGTTGAAACTATTAGCTGAAATCTATCTGAATTTGCGAACAGTTTTTTTTAGCTAAATAAATGATATTTATCTTCCCCACCCCCACCCCCCAAAAATGGGACCAGCTCTACTAATAGAATATCATGGACTCAACTGAAGCATCCTGTGAAGTGAGCTGGCCTAGTCATTTAACTCAGGATGGCCCTCCTGGGCCTCACAGAGTACAAAGTAAACAAAAGGATCTTTCATTGATTCAAACTAAAAAATAGTCAGTGGGACATGCTTCCTCCCCTCCCCATAATTATTTCCTATTCAAAGTGGAAGCATAAATACATCCATTCCAGGGTTTTAAACTCTATTGCAACTTGTTGGAGAAAATGCAAGAATTTTTTTTATTCCTTCAAGCCTGAATGTATAAGTTCTTGAGTTAATCTATGGTTTTAGGTCTTATTTATTATTCCTTCCATGTATTCTAGAACAACCTTTTCTTTGATTTTACTCTTTGTAGCCATCATGCTGATTGAACACCAGTTTTGTTTTCTTGGAAATAAATGTGTTCTGCTGAAAAGGGCTCTAGTTGTTAAAGTGCAAGAATTACAACAAGGCAGTTGTTCAATTAAAAAGTCCTCATTAAATGATAAAAAAAAAATCTAGTAAATGCTGAAAAGAAATTTACCACCAAGGATTCCAGAATAGAATATTTAAATAGTTTTGTATACTTTCATGAATTTTAATTGTCACTTGCTTTCTCTGTCAGCTGAAGCAGAAATTATCCACCTGATATAATTTAAACATCCATGTGATTTTAGAGTTAGATTTAGTATGAACATTAGCACTTTGCTGAACAGTCTGACATGGAAAAGTGCAGGGTTGATCTTGTCTTAAGCCACTGGAGAACTGTGGCACATTTATTTTTAATATTTTAAAGAATGAAACACTTAAATATTGGGGAAATGCTTGACAATTTCATGCTATAGAAATTCCTTGGATTTTTATATTTTATTTTTAGCTCTATGCACAATTTGTTAGTTGGTCCTTACTTGTGAGCTGATCTAATGTGCATTGGCACTTGCAGCTGTGGTAAATGCATACACAAATCTGGGTATATGACTGCACGCACATTATTGCAAATTAAAAATCTGGTCCTTAGCTATCAGTTATCACTTTCAGTGTGCGTTCATATATTCACCAGTCTACTCTATTAGCGGAAATTGCTAGAGGGCCTTTTACAAAGTGAGAACTGCACAGTAGTATTGAATAGGAAATACAGAATTAAGAATCTCTCAAGGCCTAAGGACTTTGTCCTCAGCAGTTGCTTAATGTGGCTTAAATTGTATAATGGGGGTGGGGAGGTGGTTTTATTTTGTGTAATAAAAATGAAACAAGTGTTTATTTTTCTTGTTAATGTTCATTGCAGTGTTGATATGGTTTTGGTATTACACATTCATTTAAATATTAATGTAAGCATCTGCTCAGTTCCGTGTAAGAAATGTTATGTGAGGCAACAAGGAGGTGAGATACTTTCCTTCTGTTATTGCAGTGTCCCCACGTTCCCTCAGGGAGACAGAGGGAAAGGAAGAAATGAACCTTTAGAAAGTAGAGTGTGATAGGAATTTGTCAAAATGGTATGAATGGCATAAAGCAGGGGTTTCAAACATGCAGCCCATGGGCCACATGCAGCCCGTGGAAGCGCTTCCCTGCAGCCCCCCCCTCCTCCCCCGTGTGTGCGCTTCCCACTCCTCCCCCCTCCCTCCCAGAAACCGCTGGACAACTGTTCTGGTGGCGGAACTTCAGAACATAATTCGGGGTGGTGGTGAGGGGAGCCTGGCGGGCCGCAGGGAAGTGCTCCACCAGGCTCCCCGTGCCCCGCCCCCCGAGTTACGTTCTGAAGTTCTGCCGCCAGAACAGCTGTCTGGCAGCTTCGCAGTTTCTGGGAGGGAGGGGGGAGGAGTGGGAAGTGCGCACACAGGGGAGGAGGCGGGGAGAGGAGGCGGGCCGCCGGGCTCCCCCCGCTCCCCCAGGTAGGTTCTATGGCTGCCAACTCCCCTCACCCCCGCCCCCCCAATTACGTTCTGTCGCCGCTAAGATCCCCATTCCCTCCGTGCTGCTCCAAGGTTCTATTTTTACCCCCAGGCAGTTCCCGCTGCCAGAACAGCTGTCTGGAGGCTTCGTGGTTTCTGGGAGGGAGGAGCGGGAAGCCACGCATACAGGGGAGGAAGCGGAGAAGGGGCGGGGCCTAATGGAAGGGGTGTAGTGGGGGCGGGGCCAGGGGCAGTGAGGGAGTGGGGTCAGTGATGCGGCCCTCGGGCCAATGCACTAGTCCTCATGCGACCCTCGTGGTAATTTGAGTTTGAGACCCCTGGCATAAAGTAACTTTGATGTTAAAACAAAATGCAAACTCGGGTTTAATAAAGATGAGAATTTTATCAAGGAGGAAAATACAAAATCTTTTGTCCCAAAAAACTGTTGGGGTGGAAGTGAAGTTTTATTTCCTGTCAGGCCACCTCTGCTTCTGGCTCCTGATTGGGAGCAAGGCAAAGAACATAGTGTATGAAGGCTGTCCATGAGTCCTGAAGTTTGTGATCTGAACTAGGAGTCATGTGAGCCTGTTAAATAATGGATTTAGTAGCTAAGGATTTTGAAAACTATACAACATGTTTTGAGTGGAAGCAGAAGTGTGGCAGATGCAGTGAAAGAAAAAATTATACAGCAAAAAAAAAAAAAATCAACGGTGAGCTGAGCATTAAGGGAGAAAGCTAACAGCTAAGGAGAAAAATAATACAACGTTTTTCTAAAGAGTCAGAGAAAATTCAGGGACGGAATTTAAAACTGTCAAAAAATGAAAACAAATTGGAGAAGTTAATACATTTGCTACTTGTCATGGGCTATTCTCTTTTTTTATTCCCTTCCCCAAGTGGATGCAGGAAAGGTGGGTTTGATGGCTGTTAGGTAGCTAATGTAAGAAGCAGACAATAGTTAATGCAGTTAAGTACTGTTGGCACTACCAAAGGGGATATACATGAAAAATAAAGAGTTAGCTCCCCAAATCAAAATAGCTACCAGTGCTGATATGACAGCAGTTCATGTTCAATGAGAAATGTGGATAACCTAACCAAGTAGTGATAAGACATTAATTATATTCTATACCCATACATGAAAAAAGGCATATCACCAGTGTCATCCCTGTGAAATATAATTGCAAAGAGAAACAAAGATTTTTCATTGTCAGTAACATGAAAAGGGGTAAAATAAACCCATTCAGATTTTCATCCAAATGACATTCAGAGGCCCCAAACTTTATCCAGAGCGGAATTAAATATTGCTTCCTTCCACCACAAAATAAATCTTCCACTTACTATTTCAAATAGATTTGAAAGCACAGAAGAATGAGGATTATGAGGTGAAAGAAGGAAAGGAATAGGGTGTAATGAGGATGTATTTTCCAGCTTCACGTTACAATGGTCTGTTTGGTTCTTATTGAAATCTGTAACAAACTGACTTCAGTAACAGATTTGAGGAATGAGGGCTCGAACTATTAGATTATCAAAGAGATATAGTGAACAGGATTACATAAATACTCTAAGTACATGTACAATTTAAGACTATATAAATCTTAAATCTGAAGGCACAATAGATCTGTTCATATTCCATCTCAACCTTAGTCCAAGTGTATACATTTTTAATATATAAGGCAACACCTCCTTCTTTTTTCCATCTGTCCTTCCTGAGCAAGCTGTACCCTTCTGTACCAATATTCCAGTCATGCGTATTATCCCACCAAGTCTCTGTGATGCCAACTATGTCATAGTTGTGTTGATTTACTAGCATTTTGAGTTCTTCCTGCTTATTTCCCATACTTATCACATTAGTATACAGACATCTAAAATACTGGTTTGATTCGCCCCGCCCAGTTTTGTCTTGTCTTTCCTTTATCCCTGCTATAACAGCCCATGCTCCCTCCAAATTCCGGCCCTTCTCCCATGTCGCCATGTTTTTTACTTACCTGTGGGCTTTCGTCACCTGCCCCGCTTTGAACCTAGTTTAAAGCCTTCCTCACTAGGTTAGGCAGTCTGTATCCAAATATGCTCTTTCCCTTCCTCGATAAGTGGACCCCATTTCTGCTTAGCAGTCCTTCTTCCTGGAACAGGATCCCGAGGTCAAGGAAGCCAAAGTCATCCTGTGTTGACACCTTTATGTCTACATCTTTTTTTAAATAAACACAATACAAGATGTTTACAGTTTTTATTAGAATGTGAACATTGTGTGAAAACAGCTGTTCCTCCTGTATTTCTCAGCCATTGTTGGTTTTGATGTTCCAACAATAAAATGTATACATGTGTTTTTCAGTTTAAGCTATAATCAGTAAAACAGATCCTCCTGGGAGGAAAGTTGAATTATTTAAACCACTATAAGTGTTACAAACCTGGAAATTATGAACTGAAAATGAAACCTGAATTAAATCATACACATTTATCCTGTTTCATTAGCTGTGCTTTCCTTCTTCGTGGAGGGAATATTGCAGTTACTCTTACCAGCCCACTAACTTTTAGCCCTTGCTACATAATGCTTCTTAACTGTGTAAAAACATCTTCTTTGGGTTGCTAGAATTATCCTCCTCTGCACAGGATTTGACCAGTAAGGCAAGTTTCTTTTTTCAGATAAGCTTAAAGGATGCTAACGATGCACTTTGCTTCTGGAACAGCTATATTGACCTTATGTTCTTTCTGTGTGACTGATAGAAAAAGGCTTCAGTTGATGATGGTCTTGTTCTTTCAATGTCCAGCTGTGACAGCCATAGTTAGCTACAGGTTAAATCAAAGCCTAGAGAAACATAAGCTGTGTAGCTTCTAAAATGCTCTAATTTTGCAATATCTACCAGTGATACTATAGTTGTTGCCGCAGATTCTAGGTACCTCCAAATCTCCAGCATGCTGTCAAATTTTTAAAGGTGTTATATCGTGTGTGTGTGTATATATATATATAGTGGCAAATTGCCGGCACTACTATGATGGGTCCCGCACTTTCTCTTCTTGTGGGGGGGGGTTTCAGGGTGCCATTTCTTGCCCCTGAACTGGGGTAACAGCTATCCTACTAGTATCCCAGGGAAGGGGAGTGGAGAGGGAGGGACCCAGGCCTGCCCTCTACTCCGGGTCCCAGCCCAGGGGCCCTATGATAGTAGGTGAACCACTTGTACCAGTGATTCTTTCCCCTGGGCTACTTCCCTCTCCTGACCTTCAGCTTGTGGGGCTTCCTGCCTTCCCTCTGCACAAGCCAGGTGTCCCTTTACCTAGGATCTTGGTCTTCTTAGCCCGCTGCAGCACTTCTCAAAACTCTCCTCCACTTTCCTTCGAACTGCTCTTTGTTCCACCACCAATCCACTCTGCTTCACTCCTCCAAACTGCTCTCTGCTCCACCACCAAACCACTCTGATTCAGCTCCTCCTCACTCTGCTCCAGCTCCTCCTCTGGCTGATTGAAGCAGGGGGATTTTATCAGGTGACTGGTTTCAGGTGCTCTAATTGGTTTCAGGTGCTTTTAATTAATCTACAGGGAATAAGGCTTCTCCTCACCCTAGATCACTCTCCTGCTGCCTTCTGGCCATGCCGTATCACATATCCTCCCCGCCCTGCTCAACACCATGGGGTTGGGCAACTTGGGACGAGAGGCAATGCTTTCGTGACAAGCCATCTGCGTTGCCGTATTGGTTTCCGGCCCTATGCTGTACTCGGAAATGAAAAGGTTGCAGAGATAGGAACCATCTAGTCACTCTTGCATTCTTCTCCTTGTTTCTGTGCATCCACTGGAGCGGGGCATGGTCTGTCACCAGGGTAAATGGCCGCCCCAGTAGGTAGTAACGGAGAGTTTCCATGGCCCATTTTATCGCCAGACATTCCTTTTCAACGACGGCATACTTTTGTTCCCTGGGGAGGAGCTTCCGGCTGAGGTACAGGATCGGGTGTTCCTCCTCCCCAACCATCTGCGAAAGGACGGCTCCTAGCCCTACCTCTGAGGCATCTGTTTGTAGAACAAATTCTTTCTTGAAGTCTGGGGCTATAAGTACAGGATGGCAGCAAAGGGCTGTCCTTAAATCTGCAAATGCCCCTTCTGCTGCATCAGACCACTTTACTATCTCAGGGCCCCGAGCTTTTATCAGGTCAGTCAATGGCCCTGCTCTTGTGGCAAAATGAGGGATGAATCTCCGATAGTACCCTACTAACCCGAGAAATGCTCTGACCTGCTTTTTACGGATTGGCCAAGGCCAATCTTGTATTGCCTCCACTTTGTTCCATTGGGGTTTTACCAAACCTCTCCCTACTAGATATCCAAGGTATCTGGCTTCAGCTAGTCCTATCACACACTTGAGAGGGTTGGCAGTGAGGCCAGCCTTCCTCAGGGTGTCTAGTACCGCTTCTACTTTTACTAGGTGCGTTTCCCAGTCAGGGCTATGGATGACTATATCGTCTAAATAGGCGGCGGCATACCTGGCATGGGGTCGCAACACTTTATCCATAAGTCGTTGGAATGTTGCTGGGGCCCCATGGAGTCCGAAAGGGAGGACAGTGTATTGGAACAGGCCATCAGGTGTAGAGAAAGCTGTCTTCTCCTTGGCGATCTTGGCCAGGGGAATTTGCCAATATCCTTTAGTCAGGTCCAGAGTGGTTAGCTATCGGGCCTTGCCTAACTGATCAACTAGCTCGTCGACACGTGGTATTGGATAGGCATCGAATTGGGATACTTCATTCAACTTCCGGAAGTCATTACAAAACCTCCAGGTGCCGTCAGGCTTGGGTACTAAGACAATAGGACTGGACCACTGGCTGTGGGATTCTTCAATAACCCCAAGTTCCAACATCTTCTTCACTTCTGTCCTAATTTCCTCTTTTTTAGCTTCCGGTATCTGGTATGGTCTTATCATCACCCTTATTCCGGGCCTGGTGATGATATGATGTTGGACCAGTGTCGTACGGCCCGGCTGTGTACAGAACACATCTTGGTTCCGTTGGATCATATCAATGACCTCTGTTCGTTGTTCTGGGGCTAACTCAGGGGATATCCTCACCTGCCCCTGTCGGTCGTCCATCTGGGATGGAGCTCTCCGAATGACCAGGCATGTCTCTCGGTCACGCCAAGGCTTCAGCAAGTTTACATGGTAGATCTGCTCTGGTCTTCGGCGGTCTGGTTGTCTGACCTTATAGTCCACTTCCCCAATGGCTTCCACTATCTCATACAGCCCATGCCAGCTGGCTAGGAGTTTGCTTTCTGCTGTCGGAACTAGCACCATCACCCGTTCTCCTGGCTGAAATTTCCGTACTTTCACCTGGCGGTTGTAATATGTGCGCTGGGTCTCTTGTGCTTTTTCCAAATGTTCCCGTACTATAGGGGTTACTCGAGCTATTCGCTCTCTCATCTGTGTCACGTGTTCAATGACATTCTTTCCTGGGTTGGGTTGTTCTTCCCAATCCTCCTTGGCGATGTCTAATATTCCACGTGGGTGGCGTCCATATAGTAGCTCAAAGGGAGAGAAACCGGTGGACGCCTGGGGGACTTCCCGTATTGCAAACATTAGGTATGGTAGAAGGGTATCCCAGTCTTTTCCATCCTGTGCTACCACCTTCCGGATCATAGCTTTAAGGGTGCGGTTAAACCGCTCGACCAGGCCGTCTGTTTGAGGATGGTAGACTGAGGTCCTTATGGCATGGATGCGGAGCAGGGTACATAAGTCCTTCATTAATTTCGACATGAAAGGGGTTCCTTGGTCAGTCAGGATCTCCTTAGGGATGCCCACTCTGGTAAAAACCTGGAGTAGTTCTTTTGCTATTGCCTTGGATGTGGGGTTTCTTAAAGGAATGGCTTCTGGATACCGTGTGGCATAGTCAAGGATGACTAGTACGTTTCGGTGACCTCGTGCTGATCTTTCCAGCGGGCCCACAAGGTCCATGGCTATCCTTTCAAACGGGACTTCAATAATAGGCAAAGGTACTAATGGGGCCCGCAAGTCAGGTCGAGGGCTATGCAACTGGCATTCTGGGCAGGAGGCACAATAGCGTTGGACCGCCGCACGTATTCCTGGCCAATAAAACCTTCTTAGGACTCTATCCAGTGTCTTGTCTATTCCTAGATGTCCCCCAAATAAATGACTGTGAGCTAGCTCTAGTACTGCCCTTGTGTGTTTCCGTGGGACTAAGAGCTGCTCTACTTCTTCCCCTCGGATCTGCACTATTCGGTATAACAGATCACGTCTGATCACATAATACGGCCCCGGGCCTTTGGTCTTTCCTTCCACCGGTACGCCATTTACTTCCACTACCTCCTCCCTCACATTCGCATATAGCGGATCATTGGCTTGGTCCTGCCTGAAATTCTCACGGGCGGTACCGATCTGACCTAATTCCAGGGGGCCTGTTTCTACTCCGCCCCCTGGGTTGCCCCTACTTGGGCTAGGAACTGACTCTGAGTCCTCACTGGCCTGAATTGTCTCCTGGCCTCCTGAACGGGTTCGCTTACCACCAAGGGAGGCTTTCTGGTTCTCTGCTAGAATCCTGATCCCTAGCCTTTTATCTGCCCTCCTTTCCCGCCTAGACTTTCGGGGTTTCCCGGGGGATGAGACTAGCTCTGGGGCAAATTCAGCAAAAATTGGGGTGAAGCTATCTGTAGGTGCCTCCATTTCAGCCCGGGGGTTGCTACTGTCCCTTGGCTCTACTGGGGGGTGTAAGTTCTCAAACCCAGGGAAGTCTCTACCAATTAAGACCGGGTAGGGGAGCCTAGGGACCACTGCTGCAGTTACCCTGGTAGTGTTCCCCTGGATCTCAATCCGTACTGGCATTGTGGGGTAGAAATTTACGGTGCCATGAACGCACGTTACCCCTGTGGTTTTGGCCCGGGTTAGTTTGTCTTGCCCCACCAACTTCCCTGAGACCAGCGTGACAGCACTCCCGGAATCTACTAATGCTGTGGTCACAATACCATTCATTTTTACTGACCTTGTATACCCATGTGGGGTCGTTGCGACCCCTACCAGGCCAATTAGGCCACATTGTTCCCCAGGATCCCCCAGATTGCACTGCATAGGCTCTTCCCTGTTGGGGCATTGGGCTGCTATATGCCCCAATTCCCCACACTCGTAACACCGACTCCTTATCCCGGTTGCCGCCCTCTGCCTGGGGCTATTTGGTCGGCCCCCCCCAGCCCTCTCTTCCCAAACCCCCAGGTCCCTTCTTGGACTCTGGCCATTCCTCAATTGTCTTTCCTCCCAGTTATAGTTCTCCTGTAGTTCTCGGTGGTCCGGGACCTTGGGTTTGGGGCTGGCTTCCTGGATTGCCGTGTTTCACCCCCTGGGGTCTGGAACAGTTCACGGGCTGCTAGCTGTCTTTCCACGAGGGAGACCAACTCATCATAGGTGGAGGGGTCATTCTGGCCAACCCAAGCCCGGAGGCCTGGTGGTAGCTCCCTCATATACCGGTCCAGTACCAGGAGCTCCATCATCTTCTCAGAGCTGAGGGCCTCAGGGCGCAGCCATTTCCGGGTCAGGTGGATCAGGTCAAACAATTGCGATCTGGGTGTCTTGTCCTCTGTATACTGCCACTCATGGAACCTCTGGGCTCACAATGCCGTAGTTACTCCAGATCTGGCCAGGATCTCTGCCTTCAGCTGAGGGTAGTCTGCTGCAGTCTCTGCGGCCATATCGTAGTATACCTTCTGGGCCTCCCCACACAGGAACGGGGCAAGGATACCGGACCACTGGTCTCGGGGACAGGCCTCCCGCAGGGCTGCTTTCTCAAAAGCCAGGAGGTATGCCTCCACATCATCCTCCCGTGTCATTTTTTGTAGGCAGTGGCTGGCCCATATAGTCCGGGTCCCATCGCCGTTCTGGCTTCACTCCATAAGGGCCTTCATCTGGTTCACCAGCTCCTGCAGCAGGGCTCGGTCCTGGGCAACCTGATTCATCAACAGACGATTAGTCTCTTGCTGTACCCTAGTCGCCTCCTGTTGGGCGGTTGCTTGGACCCGGGTAGCCTCCTGCTGGGCCGCGGTGGCTTGTATTAGGGCCTTGATTACGTCATCCATCTTAAGGACTGGATTGTTTTGGCTAACCCTGGTTTAAGTCCCCAGTGCGGAGATCCCACCCCTGACACCACGTGTGGCAAATTGCCGGCACTACTATGATGGGTCCCGCACTTTCTCTTCTTGTGGGGGGGTTTCAGGGTGCCATTTCTTGCCCCTGAACTGGGGTAACAGCTATCCTACTAGTATCCCAGGGAAGGGGAGTGGAGAGGGAGGGACCCAGGCCTGCCCTCTACTCCGGGTCCCAGCCCAGGGGCCCTATGATAGTAGGTGAACCACTTGTACCAGTGATTCTTTCCCCTGGGCTACTTCCCTCTCCTGACCTTCAGCTTGTGGGGCTTCCTGCCTTCCCTCTGCACAAGCCAGGTGTCCCTTTACCTAGGATCTTGGTCTTCTTAGCCCGCTGCAGCACTTCTCAAAACTCTCCTCCACTTTCCTTCGAACTGCTCTTTGTTCCACCACCAATCCACTCTGCTTCACTCCTCCAAACTGCTCTCTGCTCCACCACCAAACCACTCTGATTCAGCTCCTCCTCACTCTGCTCCAGCTCCTCCTCTGGCTGATTGAAGCAGGGGGATTTTATCAGGTGACTGGTTTCAGGTGCTCGAATTGGTTTCAGGTGCTTTTAATTAATCTACAGGGAATAAGGCTTCTCCTCACCCTAGATCACTCTCCTGCTGCCTTCTGGCCATGCTGTATCACAATATACACGTAAAAGCAACAGGGTTGGTGCATCAAATGTTGCCTGCTGGGAAGTGGTACTTATGACATGTCCAACCTTTAAGTTTTTGCTCACTAGTCAGAGGCTGAAAGAAACATAAACTGCATTCTGTTTTTTCACTATTCTATTTTTTTCTTCACTAGTCTCGAGAAGATTGTAGTACACATAAGAACTTAATTCAGCTCAGATTTCTTTTCACCATGGTTCTTCCAGTAGTATTTCCCCCCTTCACCATAATTACCTGGGTGTTGCAATGATACAGTTCAGTGGAAAAAAGGTAAATGCATCACATTTTCAAATCCAAACTAATGAGCTCTTTTGCTTGAAATTTGAAGGGTTGAAAGTACTGCCAAATCATTGTTTAGAATGTAATAGAGATCTGGTTAGATGAACAACAAATCAGTCTCAAGAATGGCCAAAGTTTAAAGATGGAAACTTTGTCAAAATGTTCCATAGGAAAAATTAATAGTTGTCTTAATGAGATACTTTCATTAAGAGTTTAAGGGCTGCTAAACAGGATTGGGGCAATTTATAAACCAAATTTCTGTGTTGGAAGTCTGCACAGCCAGCAGAATCAAACACCATACAAACTTTTTTAAAATAGGGGTTGAGATGTAACATGTACACTTCATGTTGAAAGCATAACACACTTCATGCAAAACTTTCATCTATGCGTTGGAAAATGTGGGGTATGATGCTAAGCTCCTTTTTAAAATGTAGAACTGAAAATGTGATCTCCTTTGTCTCTTACATCCTATGGAAATTCCAGTTTTATTGTACCCTGATGTCTACAGTGGCATTCATTAATGCCTTATTTCAGTATTTATTAATTGTATCATTCCATTGCTCATAAGATCCTTTATAGTGTCCTTATTATAAAATTGATAATTAGGTTCTAAGATGATCTGTTCCAGTCATTTAGTTAACATTTCCAGATACATACATCTTGTCTCATCTTTTTAATTCTGGGTATGAATCTAAAGAAGAAATCTGACCTCCTTTGTTGTGGGGGGCTCAGATAATCTAAATACAAACCTACTTGTCTCATTTGTGCAGGATTTTAAGTGCAACTTCGACCTAGCTACTGCCTCTTGGGAGGGTGGATTACCTATGCCAGTGGTGCCCCAACTTTTCCTGTCATGCCCCCCCTTAGCAGTAATGGACTCTCTCTGTGCCCCCCCACTCCACTGCTGCTCAGCCAAGGCTTCCCCCACAGCAGAGCTTGGGCTGAAGGCAGAGCTATGGACAGAACGGGGATGGGGAGGAGCTGGGGCTAGAGGCGGAGCTGTGTTTGGGGCTGGAGCTTGGCTAGGGGTAGAGGAGGGTTCCGAGTGGAGCTTACGGCTGGGGTCAGAGCAGGGGGTGGGATGGAACTGCGTCTGGGGATGGAGCTGGTCTGGGGGCAGAGAGGCTGGGTGGTGCTGCCTCCCCAACCCCGTGGGGGCAGGCCCGGGCCCTGCCATGTGCCCCCCAAAATGTTCCTCAGGGGGTGCACCCCACAGTTCAGGGACCACTGACCTATGTAGACAGTTTCTTATATTGTATGCTCTTCTTGGCATGTGTCATTGGAAAGACAGCAATTCCAATAGCATAATGTCCCTGAACACAATGAACACAATGCAGAGTTATTGATTTAGTATCACTTCAGAGTGAAATTTTCCGCCCACCAAATTACCAACACTATGGTCCTGCATCTCCGTGGAATTTTCCTTGGCAAGGTTTTAGTCCTGCTTTATCTTATGACCTTATATGCCTTCGTGTCATGTTGGTACTGGTACAAAATAACATATCACAATATATTTTGAAAACATTATTTAATGTAGATCCTTTTAACATGTATCAACATATAAGTTGCAATTTCCAATTATATAACATGAAGAATAGTAAAATGATCATAGTAAAGATAAAATGAGTGTGACGGGTTGGGATCACAGAAACCACCTTGGTGCTGCCACCTGGTGTGCCAAGGCTACTTCTGCCCCTGCTTCCCTGCCCTTTCCAGCTTGGGACTCCGGAATCCTGTCTGTTTTGAGCCAGATCCACTGATATGCTGCAAACACAGACCCAGGTCCGAACCACGTCCCCTAACAACTGTAAGGCTCCTGGAAGCAGCTCAGGAAGTGCGCTTGCCTTTGACACCCAGGTGCCCAACTCCCAATGAGGTTCAAACCCTTAATAAATCCATTTTACTCATAAATAGTTCGCCTTCTATTTCAAAGATAGAAAGAGATGCACAGCTGTTTGCCCTCCTCAGGTACCAACTCGTACTCCAGGTAACTTAATAAGTAAAAAGTGATTTTAATAAGTACAGACATTTACTTTTAAGGATTTAAGTGATTCCAAGTAGTGACAGACAGAACAAAGTGAATTACTAAGTAAAATAAAATAAAACACGCACATCTAGGTCTAACTCAACTCAACACGGATAAAAGCCTCACCAGTTTCAGACTTTTCCTTTCACAGGCTGTAGAACTTCTAGCCTGGGTCCAGCAATCACTCACACCCCCCATTGTCTTTGTCCTTTGTTCAGTCTCTTTCAGGTATGTCCTTGGGGGGTGGAGAGCCTCTCTCTTTAGCCAGCTGAAGACAAAATGGAGGGGCCTCCCCGGGATTTAAATACACTTTCTCCCCTGGGTGGAGGCTCCTCCCCACTCCCTGTGTAGCATCATGTTGCTCTGGAGTTGTGGGATCACATGGGCAAGTCACATGCCCAGGCACAATTCCGAAACTAGCCCAGTGACATTTTTGACCAAGCTCAGGTGTGGATTGGTGTCTGGGACTCCTT
This sequence comes from Macrochelys suwanniensis, assembly GCA_033296515.1. NCBI lineage: Eukaryota > Metazoa > Chordata > Testudines > Chelydridae > Macrochelys > Macrochelys suwanniensis. Next base: position 86,430,950 of record CM065779.1, read on the forward strand.
TTGTCTGTTAAGTGCTTGCACTTAACTTGCACATTCTTTTCTCCAGACATGATCCCGTGCTCTTACCAAGGCTATGTATAAACCCAGCAAATATAAAACCAATATTCATAACTTCAGCTATAACAATGATACATGCATACAAACAGGAGGAATAGATTCAGTAGATCATAACTTTTACAGAGATATGTTACATGGCACATGTAGCATAAAACATATTCCAGTTACATCATATATACATTTATAAGCATCTCACCATAAAGTCTTATGGGGTACACCGTCACAATGAGTTTCAAGTGACATCCAGTCTTTGGCATCTTATTTCTTATTGTAAGGATATTTTTTGCTGTTGCATTTGAGAAGTTCAAGAAAGCTTGGAATTGATCACCTGATTCTAAATGTGTGGATTTGGTCTGAACCTCCTTGTGTAAAAGTTGCTGAGAAATAGCAAATTTGTTGTGTATATTGTTAGCTCACACTTTCAATCTAGAGGGTCAGTTCTAAAACTCAGTGTTCATTTTCATGTTTTAAAATTTAAAAATTGCTGTTTTGTGGTATTAATAAGTGGGGTTAATGGATGTCCTATGAACTGCCTGGGCAAACTGAACAATCTTAATTTCTCACTAAAAGTAAGCGTGTCTGAATGAGTAGCAGCATTTTAATTCCTGTGGTGTTCCCTAATGGGATCTGCTTATCTATAATTCAGCCAGCCCCCAAAAGACTGAAGCTGGCTAAAGTTCTATTTGGATTAAAGCTGTAAAAACAGAGATTAAGAAGACTGAAACACTTTTTTAGCTTGGTTCCATGTTTATTTGACAACTTGGCTGGTAAAGAGAGTCAGAGGATACAAGTCTACAGAGGAATACAAAAAAAATGTTGAGTAAATCTTAAAGTAAGCAATCAGAAGCTTATTATGACTTTGCAACATTAAATAGAATATGCTCACTCTGGTTGTGTAGTTTGCATTATACACTAGACTGTGCAAATCTATAGGACTCATGCTATATCTGTAATAAGCCCTGGGAGCTGCAGAGGGACAGAGACTGATCTATTGGACTGCGTACAGAACTGAGAGTTGAGTTGTGATATGGTCAATACACCATAACCTTGAAAACAGGGAGCAAACTCTTTAGTAGCACTCAGTATAAGACAGAAGTGACAAGCAAGGAACGTGCATGTTCTTTGGAAATTCTGTTTGAAACAGTGACATGGGACTCTGCTGCCTTTTTCTCTGATTCATCGGTGACAGATATTGCAATGATATGACGGAGGGAGGGATAGCTCAGTGGTTTGAGCATTGGCCTGCTAAACCCAGGCTTATGAGTTCAATCCTTGAGGGGGCCATTTAGGGATCTGGGGCAAAAATTGGGGATTGGTCCTGCTTTGAGCAGTGGGTTGGACTAGATCACCTCCTAAGGTCCCTTTTAAACCTATGATTCTATGATCTGTGGGAACCATATTGTAGTAAGTTTATGTATCACTGTGGGATAGGGTTTGTATATAACATCAGAATGAAGGGTTATCATGGCTCATCCGGGACCCACAAATTGTGGGCATGTGGGGATCTTTGGGGGTGGAGGGATGGATTGATTGACTGAGGTGAATCACTCCGTTCGTAATAACCTCCAGAGAGGTACCACCAACGGGGGAGGGTTGCATATACTGGTTCAAACTGAGTTTTCCTGTGACCAACAGCTAAAGAAAAGGCTTTTGATATCAGAAGACTAGGTTTAATCTTACTAAGGGCCTTCCTTCTTATCCAGCAAATGGACAGGATCTTTTGTCCAAGAAGGGCCCCAACCCTGGCAGAAGGATTGGAAAGACTTTGGTCTACTAGGGTCCCATAGTACTGATGAGTGACCTCTGCTAAGCCTTCAGCACGCATATAGGAACTATTCTTGATTTGTATTATGTTCTCTCTGTAAAGCTTTTACCTTAACAATAAATGTGCTTGCCTGTGGAGGGTGGTTGGTAATTGATGTCTTTTGCTATAGCCCCTGAAAATACAGTTAATCATAGGTGCTGGACCCCAGTCTGACCTGCTGGGAAATCACAGTGAGGTACAGAGGGACTGTACACCTAAACCCCTGGTCTGAAGGGGGAGAGATGCATGTCTCAGCTGCAAAAGAATTGACAGCTTGGAGGCCTAAAATCTTAAGTGGGTGCCCTAAAAAATACTGGGGGGGGGAGGGTCAGAAGTCTAATTAACTCTGAAAATGTGACATCATCCTTCACATCTTCCAAGATCTGTGTATTTTCTTGTAGCACAGCGAGACTCACCTGGCGGCGCCTCCTGCTGCTTGTCCTGGGAATTAACTTGCTTCCAGCTCAGAGCGCCCTCTGCAAGCTGATGTCTCACCTGCCGCTGGCCCCGTGTTCCTCCCGGACCCTGGTGCCCATTTACCTTGGGGTGCTGTCCCCCAGCAGTACCCCCACACTCTGGGTCTCCCCTCCTAAGGGAAACCCCAACCCTCTAAGTCCACCTTGCCTCAGTGGCTACTGCCAGACATCATCTAGTCCCCGCTCACTGGGGCAGACTGCAGTCTGTAATGGCCACTCATCATTGGCAAGGGGTAAGACCTACTGCCTTTGCCTATCCCCGGGTTGTCCCTCTGCAGCTCCAGTACCTGCATAGGCCTTAAACAAGACCTGCAGCCTGGGGGTTTTCCAGGCTGGAGCTCCCCAGCTCCCTTTGCCCTAGTCCCCAGCATTGCACCACTTCAGGTACCTGGGTCCCAGGCAACTAGGTCCTTCTCTCTCTACTGCTAGAGAGAGACTCCTGGCTTCTAGCCCATAACCCTCATATAAAAGTCAGCTGGACCCTGATTGAGCAGGCTGCCATCTCTTCACTGGCTGCCATCTCTCTCTCTATTTTCCCCCTCCCCCTCAACTTCATTCAGTACACTCTAGCCAAAGTTATCTTCCTTGACCACTATTCTGATCATTTCAATTCACATATTCAAGTCCTTCTGCCCTACTGGATTGCTGTCAAACTCTGACCTTTGCTTCAAGGCTCGGTGTAGTATCACAAGTCCCTGTATTTCATCTGTTGGCCCATACTATACTCCCTAGGAACTATTTATTTATTTTTTATTTAGGTAAATGTACCAATCTGCCTCCATTATACTCTCACATCATCCTTTCTCCATCACACCAAACACCCTCTCTCTGCCCCTTCCTAAAATTCACTTTTTTCCAGTTGCAGATTGGGAAGGGAGCATAGCAGGACAAAAGAGAGGCAGCCTTCCCTGCACGGAACTCTCTACAAATTTTTCTTGGCTTCCTGGAGTGCCAAAATACCTAGAGACAGTAGAGGACTATAGGTACTCTTGGATGTGAGGCTTTGAGTCTGAGAGACAGGGTGGATAAAATGAGATGGAGCTGCGGGCTGGCTGGGAAGAAGCCCAAGCAGTAATATAAAAGATCGGATTGCTACCAGAACTTAGAGCAGCCGTTAACTCATGTAAATTATATCGCCATTACCAAGGAGAAACATAATATACCATTCTTAACAAATTTTGTTCTTTCCAGTTTGTTTATGTGACCTTCCACTCTCCCCATAAAGTTGATAAATGATTATCTGGGAACATAAGAGATTTGCTCGGTAGCACTTCTTGGGCAAATTTTCCTGCTGTGTCTTTGGAGCATACGAGCATGCATCTTAACTAATTAATCTGATAGAAATTCTGACAGTCCAATCAAGAAAGTGCTCCTGATTAGAAAGAATCTGAAATTTAATTGTATAAATATTAATACAGATATGAAGCGCAATATATAAAGATTTTGTCTTTGAAAGAAAATAAGACAAGTTAAACATTTTGCACTTATTTAAGAAATGATATAATGTATTATCATATATTATCATCCAATAATCCATACAAATTCTGGGGATATGGATATTTGATTCTTTTCCATTATTATGGCTCACTTGAGTGCAGCCTTTTAAACACCAGCTATCCAATTCTATCTGTGGATGCCCTCTCCTCAGTTTAAACATGGGTATGCCATCACGTTTCACTGAGAAGTAAATGACAGAAATAATTGCCTCTCTAGAGCATATGCCAATCAGCAGTTCCAGCTCTGTGGCATCTATCCCAGAAGGGAACCTTTAGAGAGTTTGTGGGTATAACACATTCATGCTGTGGCTAATCTAGCTGGCCTAGAGTTTGGATTTTATTTCTAATCTGTTATCTTTTTGTATTTCACTTTAAATGGTTGAAGGCATCTCACTGTAACTTCTTTCATTCACACTTTGGTGCATTTTCTCACGCCTCCCTCTACACCCGTAGCAATGTTCCTCTTCCTGTGTGCTAAGCAATCTCACACTCCTCTTTCAAATCTCTCCACAAGGCTCACTTTCTCTGGCTAGCTTTTCACTGTTAATCTTCACTCCTGATGTGTTCTACTCATGTTCTCAGGACTGGCTGTACTATGCTGGAGCTGGCTGCACCAGCAGAGTTAGGGTTGAAAACAAAATGGAACTAACAAGGCTTAATAGCTATAAATAAACATAGAAATATATCACATTTTAATTGTTTTTAAACCATCTTCTTCTTTATCCCCAACCCTTCAATATATATGCATCATTCTCCATTTCTTGCTGCTGCACAACTGTAATACAGAGCTCAGGAACTGTTCTTTTCTGCATCCCTTATGGTGCAGGACACCCAAAAGGAATGGGTAGGAACGGAGCTCCTAACCAGTGGCCAGCAGAGATATTTGAGCATGCAGAGGGTTGCTACGTCTTCTGCAGGACTGTGGCAGTAGGCATGCATAGAAGTGGGAGAGGCAAATGGAATTTTGGGAAACAGAATTCCATCCCAAACTCACAGTGGAGTGGGTGGCCTCACACAACTCTCAATGAGGGTGGTCCCTAAGTTGCACCTTTGTGGCCAGAATAAAGTGGGTAAGCACTGATATAAGGAGGCTTGAGGCCTGACACTGGTATCCACATCATTCTATCCTTTTTTTTTCCTCCATACAATTTCCATTCCATACCTCTTTGTTGTATAGAAAGTGTTTTGTTTCAGTGACTCTGCTTTTAAGCACTTAGTTCACAGAGAAATCTTCGTAATTATCCTCCTTCACCATTCTAAAGACAGTGTACACCAGTTCAGCAGCAGCATGCCCATTCATTAGCTGCTCAGGATGGGAATGTATGACCAGAGTGCTTTGCTATGCTCTACCACCATTCCACCAGGCTATCCCAAGGATCTCAGATATTGCATTTGGACAGGTAGGTATAGTTGTGGTCTGCCCTCAGGTTTCTTTGAGAGAGATTTTACAAATGTATCTTTTTTAGTTGTAGTGAATGGAAAAAAAAGTAATTTCCATGGCAACCTAATTTACAGCATGGTAAATAGGCAGCAGTACATTGGAAATCTAGACTACAACGTGCTGGTTAAAGTGTAATAATAAAATGGACAGAAAGTTCACAAATAGACAGTTTTTCACCAGAATTAATTTCAATGGTTTTGCTTAATATTTGACAGTTGTACAAGAAAATTGCCTTCCAGTCTTTTCAAAATTCAGTACAACTTTCGGAACAGAAGTGTATGTAAGAAGCAAGTCGGATGACTGGAATTCCTTAAGGGCTGGCTATCCTCCTTAATGGGAGTGTTATACCACACTTCAGTATATATTTTTTGCATAGAGTACTTTATGTGTGCACTAGTTGTATGCTCTCTCAGTATATACTACTTGCGACCTGTACCTGATCTGTACATAGACAAATAAGCATGCTGCACTGTATGGCCCTTTGATATTTTGCTCCCATATACCAATTCTCCATCATATATGCATTGAACGTTATTCTGCTGTGGGTTATGTATGTGCAAACTTATTGGGGCAAATTTTGCTCTTAAACTAGTGTACACAGTGGAATAACTCCAGAATATGAGTGTAACTGATAGCAAAAATTAGCCTATTGTCTTCAGTGGGATTTGCACCAGCATAATTAACAGCACAACTATGGCACACAGAGAACTGGCTGCATGGAACTATTGGATGAATTTGGTTTAGTTCTGAAAATACTGAAGGTACTATGGGGAAGCTGAAAAATCACATAGAGATACAAACAGACTTTGTTTCCATTTAAAATCTTTGCTTTTTCAGTGTGCAAACACTTCTTTCTGTACCTTGCTCAAACATTTTCCTTACGCACTATAATGACAGGGCTCAGAGTGTCTGAGTATAGCCCTGTAAAGACTTGAAGACATATTAATACACACATTTTGTTTAGATATATATCACCCATTACCAGGCCCTTTAGATAGTATTTCTAATCTGTTCCTTATCCTTTTGTTTTTCTCTTTAAATCCCTACCTTTGTTGTTGTTTTGTTTCTGTTAAGGCACAAGTCTGTAAACTGAGAATATCATACCCTTGGTGGAAAGTCAAATAACCAGCTATAGCTTTTAGTAAGCTTTAACAAAATACTGATTTCAGGATATTATCCTTTTTTGTATGAATGGTGCACCTTTAAAGACTCATAAACAGCCGAGGAAATGGGGAGTCATGAATTTTTCCCACACTACTAAAGATAAGATCTATAACTTATTAGAGAAGGAGCTAGATGTTAACTATAAAGGCATTATGTTCTTGTCTGGTACAGTAAATGTATTCTTTTCCTTCTCTTATCTTCACTTGCACGTTTTATTTATTTCAGCTTTAGATATTAAAAATACTACCTTTTTGTGTCAAGGTTAATGACATAAGTAATTCAGTCTCATGACAGTTGACCTCCCTTTTTGTGTGGGCACTTTGGATTTCCCAGTGTAATATTTTAATTGAAATGGCATTGATGGTTAAGCTCTGGGCTCAATCTATTTAGCTTAACAAAAAGATGGTTAAGTGGTGACTCGATTACAGTCTACAAATACCTACATTGGGAACAAATATTTAATAATGGGCTCTTCAATCTAACAGAGAAAGGAATTGTATGATCTAGTGGCTGGAAGTTGAAGCAAGAGAAATTCAGAATGGAAATAAGGCATGAGAGAAATTAACCAATGCTTTACTCAGGATCATGGTAGATTCCCCATCAATGACAACTTTTAAATCAAGATAGGCTATTTTTCTAAAAGAACTTTCCTAGGAATTATTTTTGGGGAAGGTCTATGGGGCAGTGCTATACAGGAGGTCAGGCTAGATCAGGGGTGGGCAAACTTTTTAGCCCGAGGCCACATCGGGGAATAGAAATTGTATGGCGGGCCATGAATGCTCACAAAATTGGGGTTGGGGTGTGGGCTCTGGAGTGGGGCTGGGGATGAGGAGTTTGGGGCATAGGAGGGTGCTCTGGGCTGTGACCGAGGGGTTCGGAGGGTGGGAGAGGGATCAGGGCTGAGGCAGGTGGTTGGGGCATGGGGAGACACTCAGGGGGTGCAGGCTCCAAGCAGCGCTTACCTCAAGTGGCTCCCGGAAGCAGTGGCATGTCCCTTCTCTGGCTCCTATGTGAAAGCAGCTCTGCATGCTGCCCCATCGTCAGGCACTGCCCCTGCAGCTCCCATTGGAGCGTAGGAGGGGGCCATTGGAGTGTGTAGGAGGCAGAGCGGGGCCATGCCGCGGCTTCCAGGAGCCTCGTGGTGTGGCCCCCGACCCAGCGCCCTGGCCGGAGCACCGGAGCAGGGCCCAGCCACGTGGTGCGGCTCGCGGGCTGGCTTAAAACGGCTCGCAGGCCGGATCTGGACCGCGGGCTGTAGTTTGCCCACTGCTGGGCTAGAGGATCACAATGGTCCTTTTGGCCTTAGAATCTATGAACTAGGACAGCACTGATGAGCTTATAAATTCTGTTACTTTTGTAAATGTTTGTAGGACATGCTCATTTTCTGCCTCCTGCAGCATGTAACTTGTTTGATAATCAGTTACCAGAAATATTCAACCCAAATCCTATAATTTTAAACAGCAAGTTCCAGCTGAGACAATACAAAAAAGAGCATATGTATAATACATATCAAAGGTCCTTTCCATCTTCTCTTACTATTGGCATTACTCCCAATTTTAAGATTGTGTTCACCGGGTAGACTTTGGCTGATTGAAAGAAACGCTCTACCACAGATGTGACACACAAGCTGAGGATGACCAGAGACATTATGCTGTAACTTGTGAATCCTGAGACCTCTTTGCTGAATCAGTACATTGTATTTTGGTTTTCTTAAATTTTTGATGCCTGAAGATACCTTAACTCCTCTTCTGATGATGCATGCAAATCATGACATCTCTCTGACCCATGATGTGTTGTAGGTATACTGCGCTGCTGACGTTTGATTTCTCCTTTTTTTTTTTCCTACTTAAACTGAACCCAAACCCAAAATCTGGATCCAAACTCCTTTGTATTTGGGGTAAGTTTACATGCACAGCTCAGGTTTCCGGCTAGTCCCTACCTCAGAAATGGGCCATGTTTTGTCTAACAAACACCTTTCATTTTGTATTTTCATTATTATATCTATTAAACCAAGAGCTTTACAAATAGAAGAAGAATTGATGAAAACCTGTAAACAAAATTGAAATTATTCTGGCATGAAATCCAAACAGAAAGCCATCATAATACTAGTAACAATAAACATCTCCAAACATCCTAAACCTGCTAAATATGTGTGTTGAGGAACATTATTCCTGTACTGATACTTTAAAAAATTTGATGATTTTAATTTTGCAGTGATGCTGTTTTAAAATTACAGTTAGAATTTTTTTCTAGCATCCTAGCCCTCAAAATTCTCAAAGACTATTGATAAGAGGAGAAGACTGGTGGATGAATCAGGAAAAATATGTGTATGTAGCAGATGAATAATTGTATCTAGGCAAAGAACTATCATTATGCTTGAGTATATTTATATTTTATGAACACTTGGCTTTTCTTTATCTGTGATTTTTATATAAAATTGCTCATCTGTTAACATATCTGTTATTCCTGCAGTTACTTAAGAATTGCTTTATTAGCAGGTTTTGTAGTCAAATTTTAAAAAGGCTAGGTTTGGCTTTGTCTAAATGAAATTGGGTTAGACATCTCCTGATAAACTCAGGAGGATTCCATTACTCCCAGATTCCAGTAAACCTGGAAGAAAATGTGAAATAACCTTTCTCAAGGTTTTGCTGTACTTTGAGTTCTAGTTGATCTCAGTGAAAATCACAGGGGAAAAGTTAACTTGATTTTTCAAATGTCAAATCACAATGAAAATCACAGGAGAAAAGTTAACCTGATTTTTCAAATGTCAAAATGTGTTTACATTTGTTTTAAGTTTTGCAGAAACATCTGAGTGGAGTTTTGATTTTCTCCATTTCACCCTTCTGTAGTTTTCAACTTATTTTGCCTCCTTTAAAAATATGTTTTAAGTGCACATGAAGACATCAAGCTGAATAGGAGATGCATGACTTACATTCTTGCACAGATACAATTTTTCCAGTTGTTGAAAATATTCACAACATTTGTTCAGTTCTTCCACTTGGTAGTCCCAGATATCTGAAGGTTTCTCCTTTATTGTTATATTGATGCTTGATTGAACTTTACATCTTTTCAATGATGTATTGAATTTGAAACGAACCTCGATACAGTAGTGAAACATAAGCCTTGACCATTTCAACTGCAGACTTGTTAGCATAAATAATTTTTTGAAAGTTTATCCATGCAATATGAGTTCACTGTACAAGTGTATAATAATACCAATAAGAATCTTTTTATACATGTAAAGTTGCTTGGGATTAAATCAATCCATCATTTAGTACAGCATGCTAACTGTGTGTTTTATAGCACTTTGATTGTAATAAGGAGCATGTTACTCTTGCCTCTTTATTCCTCCGTTGGTGTTTTTCTTTTTAATGCTGTACTTAGTGTTGGCTTCTGTCTGGGAGGTTGGAGTCAGATGTTCTGCAGAATATTTAACTGTGGAAAACTTAACTGTTTTACCCAGGAAAAGGTGTTCAAAAAGCAAATTCTCTCCCTGCACTGCAAGGTTTGAAGGGCATTGTTAAATAAGCAATTATTCTTGAGGATCCTCCTAGTTTATCAAAGCTTTTGAAGAACTGAAGCCAAATGCCCTAGAAGTAAAAACACTTCTTACTCATTGATATCAGAATCTTTGTTTGCACCCCATTGTTTTAGTATAAAAAAGTGTTTAATGATTTTTATAAAGAGGTATTAGGGTGTCTTTATTTTAGAGTCAGAGCTTGATTTTTAGAAGCACTGAACATCCACAACTGCTAATGAAGTCAACAGGAACTGTGGGGATTTTGTAGCTCTGGAAATCAGGCTTTAAACCTTTAGTAAAAATATTTTACATAGCAAACATTTAAAACAGATACATGCAACTGTATAATTTGTCAGATTCTGATAAAGAGGAAGTTACCCAAAAGTCTGCACACAGCAGACTGAGTTAAGCGGTGTAATAATGGGCCATATTCATCCCTCACAAAAGTTCACTGACTTCAGAGACACGACCACAGGGATGAATCTGGCCCAATATGTTTTGTGAAACATATACAAATACATAGAACAGCAGAAAATGTATTCTCTGCATGAGAAGTTACAATATATTTAGAAATAGAAACAGATAGCTTAGGAGGAAATTTCTCTTGACTTCTTCCATTCAAACAAATCATTTCTGCACCTGTGTTTAACAGATTCTATGCAATTCTTCTTATTTCTTCTTTTTTTAAAGTCTGCATGTTCACTCCAAAAAGTGGCTGTGTAAAAAGGCACTTTCTTAATCAACAGTCCGGCCCTCTTTGTGTGTTCAGAGTCATAACTGCTGACTCTCAGGACAAAAATGAGCTTTTACTGTTTTTCACTCCTATTAGCCCTGTAGAGCCAATGCAGCTAGAGAGAGGAAGCAGTTCCTTCCTGTGAACTAATAGTACCATTTACTAAGTTCCTGTAGGCAAACACATTGAAGGCAGTGCAGTTGCACTGTTGTCTCTGAGGGCAAAATTTGAAGACACTAGGATTTCACAGCTGTAACTGTGGACTCAATTTGGCCTGCAAAGCTTTTATTACTGGTTGTGATGTGCTTTACTTTCAGATCTCAGGGTGAGCATGCAGGCAATTACTTCTCTGTTGAGCACATTTGGTAAAATAATTCAGTTACAGGAAATAAGGATGGAACCCATGAAGCACTTTAGATTTTTTTACTGAATAGAACCACACTTGCAGTACAGACAGTGTGCTTAGCACTGTACTAATATTAATACACATATATATGTGTGTATGTGTGTGTGTGTGTGTATGTATATGTATATATTAAACAAACATCTTGCAATTTGATAGACGTATATAGGAGACAGGAAATCCAGAGAACCATATATTTTAATTGTTATGAAATCATGTTTTGATGGCATCAGAAAAAGGGAGTAAAGGAGAGGGGATGGCAAACTGGAACTGGCCATTTATTCCATATATAGAAGGCAGCATGTGAAAAGGTACAGAGATGAGTGGGAGAAAGAAATACTAGCACTGCAAAGTCAAAAATGAAAGCATAGTATTTAAAAATCTACTTAAATCATATTTGCACACAACAGGTTCAGAAAAATAATAACAGTAAAGCATTCCTTTACCATCTTTTAAATCCTTGCTTAAAACCTCCCTTTTGGGTGATGTCTGCCAGTCCTTTGTGCTTGTCATTGGTTAGACAGATAGTGAGCTGAAATCTCTGCCTTTCTGCCTAACTATTTTTAATAGATATTATCTGCATTGTCCAAACCCATTCCCAGTTTGTTTTATCAACCTGTTGTTTCCTGTCTGGTAGGTGAACCCTTTGGAGTAGGGACTGATTGTCTGTGCTGCTTGTCTACACAGTGCCTACCACAATGGAGCCCTGAATTTTAATTAGGATTCTTTAGGAGCTACTGTAAAGCAAATAATAAATAAGTATCAATAGACTGTATGCCTTATTATTGCCTGAAGTATTTCTATAGTCCCTATCTGCACAGAAGTTAAGAAGTTAAAAACATGACTTTACTCCTGCTGTCATTTTAAAAAGCAATGGAGCAAAAAATGTAGATAAGGCTTTTGCTTCCTGTCCTAAATGTCAGCTTTTTATGTTGTTCTGTGTATTTATGGAACTAAAAACTTGGCACATAAGTTTTGAGTTAGTTAGAACTTGGCAGAAAGATGTTAGTCAATTTTTTACGTGGCTCAATTCTGAAACTGTTACCTAGAGACACATTTCTGAAATCATCCTCAGTTTAGTTTTAGGACCATGCAAAAAACTCTCCAAGTTACTGGCATAAATCAATCTGATGGGAATGTTATCACAAAAAAACAGATCATAAGGGAGCAAATGCTGATGTTCCTGCAAGCCCTAAAGCCTTCCCACCAAGAACAAACCCCTTAGTCTTGGTTGCAAGATAAAAATGATATTAATACTTTATGTAGACTGGTCTGAGTTTTGCAATACTGATATATGTGAATTTTTCCCAGGTGGGAATTTGCCAGTTTCACAGAGAAACATTTCCTTTTTCATAGTGGAATGAGGGTTTGTGAAAAAATTGAGGTAAAAAATGAAAAATGTTTTGCTGGTTTTGCACACTTGTACCAAGGGGCTTTTTCTCTGCTTTTACTGGCAGTTCATATTTTACACAGCTCCAATACAAATATGAGACTGCATCTCCTTCCTTCTTAAAGGAACAGGAGCTTAATATTCTTGACACTTCCTCTGGCAGGGCACTAGCATACATTTTAGACCTGAAGTAATAAAAGACTGAAAGAAGAGAGGCAGCTCCCAACATATCAGCTGTATCTCTTGGGTATGTGGGTTGGGGAGAGTTCAGGAAAGAACAAGAATAGCTGTGAAAAGATGAACACAATCAGACAGATTTTTCAGCTCCATAGTAACCATGTATAATCATTCTGACAAGTGGTTCAAAAGAGTTTAGGAAATGTAACTATCATCTGGGTAATTAGATAAAATGAATAAAGAAGGAAAAAAAACGTGAGGGCTTATTTTAATCAGAACTGACAATGGGATCCTCTCATAAAAATATCTGTGGCTTCTTATCAACCGTTCTGACCTAGTGGCAGGCAGATCCAGACTGACATGGCCTGAAAGGAAATGTGGAATTGCCTACAGGGGGCACCAGTTTCTTAGGCGTCTCCTCCCACCCTAGGCAGGAGACTCCTGGTGTGCTCTTTTACTTCAAAAGTCTCCCAGTGTTCTCATCTTTTCCATCTTCCTATTTTTTGAGGAAATTTCTCACTCTTAGCAACAGATGAGAAAAACTACAGGACAGTGGCTTACACTGTTGCTCTGTTTGCACAGCCATAGGACTGGCTCTGGTGGTGGCTTGGCTTTTACTCACCATGTCTGTAACAGTAATTTTGTTTTTGTTTTCTGAATAGTACGTTTTTCAGATCATATTATTGGCATGGAATACACCTACCATGCCATATAAAGTATAAGAAGCTACTAGGACATTGCAAAGGAGGATAAAGATAATATTTCTAACATGGGTCCCCATTCTACCTTTGGGGCAGGGAAATACTGTGTTCGAACTCACCAGGGACAATGTAAGATTGCACCACGGTCCTTTTGCAGTAGCATAGCTGTCATAACTCCCTCTAAAAAATACTTCCAAGAGCAGGAATTCCCTTTGCCTGGCACACAGCCAACCCTGACAATAGTGGCATAAGGGGCATTCCATAGGGTGGACTTGTGCCACTATTCTTCACCACTAAGGTGAATTCTTCACCACTAAGGTGTGATCCCTGGAGCCCCTGAATCTGAGAAGGTCCCTGCTTCCCAGGGGTCCCTAGCCTGGTAGCTGTGCCAGTGCAGGAATGAATTGGGCCCACTGAGTTTCCTACTCAGCTGATGGGGTTGTCTCCCTCTGTTTTGTTGCCATCCTCACTGAATACTGCTGGACCCTGGAGAGCTATTCTACTGGGATTATCTGGCTCAAGGTTTTCTAAATAAAATTCATGAGTGGATTCCTGCAGGAAAATGTAATTCCTTCATTGAGAAGGGTTTTTTTATTATTATTTCCATGAGACAAATTTCCAATTTGACTGGAACAAATTACGTAGCTCTTATTTTATAATACAGATGGAGGAAACTCCAGGGCCATCATCCAGGGTGGAATTCAATTCCCATCTTTACTATTATGCAAATGTGAAACAGAGATATTAGCCACTTTGGGACTGGCTGCACATACTGAATCTAGCTGCAGTACAGTACAAGTGAAACTGCTAATAAATTTTCTGCAGGATTTCTGGGAGGAGAAATTAGAACCTTTTTAGAAAATACAACATACTTAAAATGGCACATCATTACCCAAAAGTGCAGTCATAACTAATACTAATATATATTATACATGGGAAAATCTCACTCTTTCCCCTCCTCCTCACTTTTTATTTTTAAGACTTTAAGACAAAATTGTACAATTTACTGCATATCAGATGTGGATTTCGAAAACATTATTTCCTGCTACCAAAATCTGGAAATACATTAGTGGGTCACGACAGTACTTCCTAGAATCTCTTACAAAACCTGTACAATAATGTACTCTACATTCTTTAAATATATATATGTGGGGGAAATAATGCTGATTTTAATCCAGGATTTTTGAAGCAGCCCACTCATCAGCAGTGGTGCTGATAACACAGCATGCATAACTTAGTTAAATAAAACCTCCTAGGTGGTAGGTGAAGAAAAAATAAGCATATGGTTGTAAATACATGGCCATGATTTTGTGAGAACGGATATTTTAAAATCGAAATAAATTTTAAAAAAACAACAAATCTCAAATCCATAATACAAATCTTTAGTGTTTCCTAAATATCAGCAATTTCCAAAGAGTAGTATCTGGCCCATAGAGTGCATTCATAAATATTCCATCTTAACACTTCAATATCTACACCTTTGTACTCTTGACTTTGTTTTCTTACGCTTGTCTCACTATATCCAGTTGCATTAACCTAGCTATTTTAACCATCTACTCACCCAACTTGCCTATTTTAATTTTATCAGTCAGCAAAAAGTGAGTTTGTAATGGGACTAAACCTTCAGTGAAGTGCACTCTTGTACATTTGTACTTAGTTTCCAGAAAGATTACAAAACCCCCTTAAGTGTATTTTATTTTTTCATCCAAAATATGACATATCATCTGAATTTGAAGGAATAGAATTTCCTTCCCTGATGTGTAGAAAACTTGTTCTTATTTGCATTTTGTGTTGATAAATGAACCATTTTCCAATGCTTTCTCTGAATTCCAATAATGTCTGCTTGAGTTTAATCAACACAGATCCAGGCAGTGGCATGGGGCTTATAGTGATTCTGTTCTGAACTTGAATCATAACTACTAGTGTTAAATCCAAGATATTAAACTACTCACTATTTATATAGCTAGGGTTTGTTTGGTTTTTTTTTCCATTTTTTTATTAGTGAAAGATAGAGACCTCTTTTATGAAATAAAGACTAGTGGAATTGAACGTGGAGTACTTGTGGCACCTTAGAGACTAATAAATGTATTTGGGCATAAGCTGTCGTGGGCTAGAACCCACTTCATCAGATGCATAGAGTGGAACATACAGTAGGAAGATATATATATACACACAGAGAGAACATGAAAAGATGGGTGTTGCCATACCAACTCTAATGAGACTAATCAATTAAGGTGAGCTATTATCAGCAGAAAAAAACCTTTTGTAGTGATAATCAGGATGGTCCATTTCAAACAGTTGACAAGAAGGTGTGAGTAACAGTAGGGGGAAACTTAGCATGGGGAAGTAGATTTCAGTTTGTGTAATGACCCAGCCACTCCCAGTCTTTATTCAAGCCTAATTTAATGGTATCCAGTTTGCAAATTAATTCCAGTTCAGCAATTTCTCGTTGGAGTCTGTTTTTGAAGTTTTTGTTGTTGTAGAATTGCCACTTTTAGGTCTGTTACTGAGTGACCAGAGATATTGAAGTGTTCTCCTACTGGTTTTTGAATGTTATGATTCCTGATGTCAGATTTGTGTCCATTTATTCTTTTGCAAAGAGACTGTCCGGTTTGGCCAATGTACATGGCAGAGGGGTATTGCTGGCACGTGATGGCATATATCACATTGGTAGATGTGCAGGTGAATGAGCCGCTGATGTGATTAGGTCCTCTGATGGTGTCAATTGAATAGATATGTGGACAGAGTTGGCACCGGGCTTTGTTGCAAGGATTGGTTCCTGGGTTAGTGTTTTTGTAGTGTGGTGTGTGGTTGCTGGTAAGTATTTGCTTCAGGTTGCGGGGGCTGTCTGTAAAAGCGAGGACTGGCTGGTCTCCCAAGATCTGTGAGAGTGAGGGATCATCCTTCAGGATAGGTTGTAGATCTTTGATGATGCGCTGGAGAAGTTTCAGTTGGGGGCTGAAGGTGATGGCTAGTGACGTTCTGTTACTTTCTTTGTTGGGCCTGTCCTGTAGTAGGTGACTTCTGGGTATTCTTCTGGCTCCGTCAATCTGTTTCTTCACTTCAGCAGGTGGGTATTGTAGTTTTAAGAATGCTTGATAGAGATCTTGTAGGTGTTTGTCTCTGTCTGAGGGATTGGAGCAAATGCAGTTGTATCTTAGTGCTTGGCTGTAGACAATGGATTGTGTGATGTGTCCTGGATGGAAGCTGGAGGCATGTAGGTAAGTATAGTGGTCAGCAGATTTCCGGTACAGGGTGATGTTTATGTGACCATCCCTTATTAGCACTGTAGTGTCCAGGAAGTGGATCTCTTGTGTGGATTGGTCCAGGCTGAGGTTGATGGTGAGATGGAAATGTATTGAAATCATGGTGGAATTTTTCAAGGGCTTCTTTTCCATGGGTCCAGATGATGAAGATGTCATCAAAGTAGCACAAGTGGAGTAGGGGCGTTAGGGGACAAGAGCTAAGGAAGCGTTGTTCTAAGTCAGCCCTTGAGTGATTATGGGAGACTTTAACTTCCCTGATATAGATTGGAGAACAAATGCTACTAATAATAGGAGGGCCCAGGTTTTCCTGGATGTGATAGCTGACAGATTTCTTCACAAAATAGTCACCGAACCTACAAGAGGTGATGCCATTTTAGATTTGGTATTGGTGAGTAGTGAGCACTTCGTAGAAAAACTGGTTGTAGGGGTCAACCATGGTTCAAGTGATCATGAGCTAATTAAGTTGAAACTAAATGTTTAAATGGAAGTTTAAACTAAACAGAAAGATAAACAAAAATAGATCAGCAATTAAGGCCCTTGATTTCAAAATGGCAAATGATATCCACAGTCCAGACTGGAGACATAGTACCAGTCCCATAACTTAGACAAGTAACAAATAGGGAGGGATAAAATGTATTTGCATCTCTGTAATTTTAATGGGAGATTTTCAAAGAAACAGGTGAGTTAGGTCTATTGAAAGTCATTAGGGGTTGGGAACCTAACTTTCTTTTGTGCCTTAGAAAATATTAAATAATTTTAAATGTTAACTATCCTCACCTGCCCTTCTGTATTGCATAATTATCTCAGTATTTCAGAGACTCCAAAAAGTTTCAGTTCAAGTTAGATTCTAAAGGTTAATGAATATTTAGAGAGTGGAGTCTTATTAAATCCAGATAGATTCTCCCATCCTTGTGTAACATCGTGCCATCATCTTATCCTAATATAAGTCACGCAAGAAGGATTTTTTTCCAGTTGATAAGATTTATTTTACTTTAGCTAATAACAAGGCTTCATTTTCCATCAATACATATCCAGTTGTTAGTGGGAATAAGCACATGGAAAATGAGACCCGTTTAAATGGTTGATAATCCCATTTGCAGTCTCTCCTTCTCCAGAGGATAAGAAAATCACAATTTACTCAAAGACTTAAAGGTTAAATTGCACTTTTCATCTTAGTGGGCTCAGATTTTCCCATTTTGGTGTGACACCATCTTTATTTTTCCTCTGAATCTTGACAATCTCCAGACACAGGCCAATACAGTTAAGACTGAGCTCAGGAGAATGAGGATAATGATTTTGTTTGAAAACAATATTTTATTTACAATGAAAGAAATGCATGCCTGTTGTACTGCAGAAATCTGTGAAATTATAACCAAACATTCAAGCCTATTCTCTTTCTACTGGCACTCTTTAAAAGCGTGTCTGGGAATTTAAGACAAGTGCCACTGTGAGATCAATAACCGCTCCCTTAGGGAATGTAAAAACTGACAGCATCATCAATGTGAAAGGCCTTGCTAGCTTCAGAGACAATGAAGACATATTCATTGTGACCTGAAGCAAAGACTCTCAACAAGTGAACCTTGGAGAATCATTGTCCATTTTTTTTGGAAACTGTCACCAAAGGGACACTGATGTGTTCTTTTTCAGTGTAATGAAAAATGAAAGTTATTCTTTTCCTTTGAGGCTAGATCATTGACAGTCAATTACCTTTTCAATAATGGAAATTAAATTTTCAAAGCTGAACACATATACTTCAAAAGACAACTGAAGGGAGTGATAAGGGAAATTCATTTCATTAAAGGTGGCCAATCGTTTATTAAATAAATTCCTGCAGTCGTTTCGCCTTTGAAACAGAGATACATCTGGACATATTGTTTTTATCATAATAAAGTCTGTATGCGATGAACAGTGTGAATTTCTCACATCTCCCTTTATGTATGCATTACTTCTCTCTTTTAAGAACTTTGATTCTATTAATTTAGGAACTGTGTGAAACCTCAAAGCATACCGAGCTTGAATTTAGCTTCTTTCTGAAATACTGCTCTGATTTTAAAGCTGTTCTCTCCTTTCTCTTAGTTTCACCCAATCCTGTTTGTAAACATTAAGTTCTTTAAAAGATTATACCTATGATTAGACAGAAAGTTTTCTATCTGTCACTGTTTGTGATGAAACCATTTGTTATGCTGCTTTGTACTCATTTCTAGGGGTGCCTACTACCTGGGGATTAGCTCCAATCAGGTCTGACACCTCCTTCTGCTGCACACTGCATGCCCTGCCATTTTTCTCTTGCTCCCTTTGACTCAGGGTACTCTGTCTTCGTGGCTTGGCCCTCCAGCCAGGTAAAATATAGTCTCCCCTTCTGGGGTATCAGAGTCTTTCCATACCAACAGTCCCAAGTAGTCTTCTCATGCACTGCCCTGATGGTTTATGCCACTTTGTTACCCACACAATTTAGGGTTCCCATTCCCTACTCTCCCTATGCCTGGGGTTCCAATGGCCCTGTATGGGTTAGTGGGACTTTTTCCCAGTGAAAGAACCTTCACACAGTGAATATCCTTAAACATATACATGTATTTATTAACCATTAATCAGCAGAATACACACACAAAGCATCTAATGCTTACCACTCCCAATAAAGCTGATGTGTGTCTCCTGATGGCCAGTCAGGGTCATATCGCCTGGGGCTCTGGTTTCTGCACAGTATGGTTGTGCAGGGGTTAAGAGTTCTGGCAGCTTTGGACTTCAGCTGTTTCCTGGAGTTAGGTTCCAATGAGATTTCTTTTGATCCTCATTATATAGTTGAAATGCGGGTTTTTCTTATCTATGCCTTAACCAATCGTTTTACTTAAAGCATGACTATACAATAAATTTACCCACTTATAACCTCTAATGGGCTAAAACAATTTTCTTGGAAACAGCAAAACCTCATAATTTCTACTTATCAGCAAAAGCAACTTTTAACAAGAAACTCACACAGGCACTCAGTAAGAAACTTGAAAGGTTAGCTTGCCCATATTCCCTTCTATTCCCATGAATCTGTGATTTCACTGTATCTCTCCCTGTTAGTAATGCTGCAGCTGCAGCAGGTATTTTTTCTATCTGCTAAGGCTGCATTTTCCTGACTCTATAGTTTTTGTTTCCAATATGTGGTAGCTGAGCATACAAGATGGCTGTGGGTTATGATAACTCCATACACAAGATGGCTGTGATTCATGTCAAGTCCAGGCCTCTCATTACAACTCCCCCAGTGGCTGGTAGGGGAACCCAGGCCTGTTCACTACTCCAGCTTCCAGTCCAGGGACTCTATACTTGGCAGCTGTGGTCTGCTTTCCCTCAGACCCTGCTGCTCTTTCCCTGGACTCCTTCCTACAGCTTCTGGCTTCCTACCCTGCTTCCAACTCAAACTCCTACTCCCAGGGAGTGACTACAGACTACTCCCTCTAGCCCTTTTTGTTGCCAGCTTCCTGGCTTTAGCCTACCTCCATGTGTTCCTTCTCTGCTGGGCATTGTCATCATTCAGGGAATTACTTAGGCCATCTCATTCCCTTCAGCTGTGGCCTAGCTTGTTGACTGGCCCCTTCTCAGCCTCATTAACCCCTCCCAGGTGGTGGTGGGTGACCCCCATCACACCATGCATGATGTTATAGTAGTCACAGACACAGTATTCCAATAATATAATATAGCTACCATAGACCAGAGGGGGGAAAAATCATAGATCAGTGCCTGCCTACCTACCAAAAAAAATAAACACTGCCTACCTACCAATAAAATGATGTGGGTTATGTCACCTGGGTGTTGTCCATTGCTACTCAGAGTAAAGCTAACTCTCTCCTGTACTGTAAGTTTGGCTTTTTTTATCACATTTTGATTACGTGAGATTCATTTTTACTCAATGTCCTGGAAAAGAACTGCATTATGTGCTGTGACCAAATGCATTGCTTCAACTATGAAGAGCATGCAAGAAGACTAGATATCATCAGTGCTCTTAGCTATTGTTGCATGTAATCTGCTCACTTTTGTTGAAATCACTGGAAAATACAGTATCTGATTGCAAACATTCTGTCCCTTTAAATTGTGCTTTTTCCTCAAGCTTGCAGTATTTGCCTGGTCTCATTGAAGTCTTCTTAGGCTGGTGAATGTCACTGCCTTTGAATTCTGCTTTGATTCACTGGATGTGATGAATGTTTCATGAGTTCTCAGTACAAGCCATTTTGTGGCTTGCTATACCTATTATTAGGTGTTTTTTGTTTTCTTTTTTTATATACAAATGTGACTTCTGGACTAAACACAGTGACATCCAATTCTGCATATTGGAAACCTGCATGTCATAACTTTAGGCATTGGTCTTGTAACAAAAGCTGATGCAGGAATAATTAAAATTGATGCAGTACAGTATGTCTTTCCTTTTTTATGTTTTTTATTATAGTGCAGTACTGAAATACAATTCATTTACAATTCATGAAATACAAATAATAATGCAAGATACCCCACAAATGCTTTCTACTCTTCACCCCCTCACATTGTATTTATCCTTATATCACGTGTGAAATGTTTTTGTGCAAATGCTGCAATGCTGTTGTGATTTATCAAGTGCTAATTATTTCAAAGTGCTATGCCAAGAAAGCAAAATCTGTGCTTTTTGGTTTATTAAGAGACTTCTGATTATCTTGGGCTCCAAAAGAGTAAATATTTTTCCTTAAGGAATTAAATATATTTGAACTTGTTGCCAGTACTCGTCACAGCATTCTCTGGGCACAGTCCTCAGGACCAGTGTTGGGTTGCTAAAACTGCTTTCTGTAGCCAGCAAAGGGCTGTGTTCTTCAGCAGTAGACAATACAAATTTCATTATTGGGCTCAAATTTAATCTGGTTGTAATTTAATGCAACTTTCACACACTTAGATGGGACTAACCTGTTTATGCTAGAGTTGAATTTGCCTTTTGGTCAAGAATGAGAACTTGGATTGTTACAAGACTCTTACTGGACAAGAAGAAGACTAGTGCTTGCCAGTTGATCTCTGTAAAAAAAAAAAATCCTGAGAGGCAAGTAGGTTGAGCACAGAAGGCAACATTGGAGCAAGCAAGTTATGATTTTTAAGGCAGTGGTGACTGAGGACAAAATAAGGAGGACTCCTCTGAAGAAGTAGCGGAACAGGATACCAAGTTGCCATAAGAGACAGTTGAGGGTTGCTGTGGAACTGGATTGACCTGTAGCTGAGGACCGCAACATAGACATGCTTAACAGTTTAAAGGATTATCTCTGAGCAAGAACGCCAGGGGCTGGGAAATTTATTGTAATTTACAGGGAGGCTTATCTGAGAACATTGATCAGATCAAGCTGGGCTTATAATGAAGAACCAGTGCTGGCGCCATACTGCTGCTGCAGCACTACCTTTACAAAGAGCTGGCATAGCATCAGAGAGTAGGTGGACCAGCACAGTGCTGCTATGACTTTGTGAATAACATTCAATTTTTTTAAAGCACTATTAAAACGAGAGTTCAGAAAAGATTGGGGAGGGATGAGATGAAGGAGAATAAAGGAGATGAAAATAAGCTAATAAAGACAAATATTTTTACTGTCATGATTCTAAGTGTACAATGACTTCCTAAACTCCCTTTAATTTACATAATAGCCATAATAAAACACAGGCACAAGATAAACACTGGAAAGCAAATCTAAATACCAGACGGATTTTTCATCCTGTTCCAACCCCCACCTCATCAAATAAGGGAAAGTGGGGGAGAGGAGAGAAGTGAGTATGGATTGAACCATTAAACAAGCCTTTTAATTTTCTGTCTCAAAATTATTCTTCCTCTTCTTTCCTCTTTTTTCAAGTAAAGTTAAGCCTCCGAAAACACTTGTCATACATAGGCGCCGACTTCCCTTGTGCCCAGGGGGTGCTTGACAGCACGAGGGTAGAAAAGGGTGATGCATGAGAGAACCCCTGGCTTGACATTCCCATATTAGGTAGCCAGGAAAATGTTCAGTGTGGAGAATGCTGAACTATGAAAAAGGGTGAAGAAATGTACTCCCTTCCCAGAGCAAGAGGGATTGGGAGGAATTCTGACTGAGTCACAGTTCATCCTCTGCTCACTGGGGCAGTGAAGCTATGTGCAGTCTCTGACCCAGGATAGCTTGTAAAGTAACAATGTGTCCCAATGTCTGAGGTGGGAGCATAAAATGTAGTGTATATAATGGCAGAATTAGGCCCTTTGCCTTTAAGCTGTACAATACCTAAAAGTTTACAGAATAGCCTCTGAACTCCCATCTGAGCACTGCTTTCTTTTGGCTCATGATAAATACAAGGTGATAGGCATTTGAGAGCCATCTGGCATAACTGAAAGATGTGCTTCTCCAGCTGCAACACCAACAATTGGTGCATTTCATGCTAAATAAGTAGGTAATTTATTATCCGAATGTTCAAGTCTTGGAAGACATCTCTTGTTGTTTAGCTAATTAAAATCAAATTCATAATTTTCACTGTTTCCATTTGTTTTGTAACAATTCATTCAAGTAATTGACAAGTGTCACTAATGTAGAAATAAGCTCCTGACATGGTTCTGGAATGAAAAAGGAAATAGTTGTAAACATAGTCAATATGCCTGATGAGACAATACAATCTTATTTATTAGTAAGACTTGTGCAGTGAAGCAGACCAGGAACTTTTGAATACTGAACTACTAGTCATTCAGTACATGTATAATGCTGAAGAGGTATATAAGGGGAAGACAAACCTTGTGTGAGTGAGCTAGACCTGGAAAGTGGTCTTTCCATTTACACATTTTGTCATCAAATCATAGAATATCAAGTTTGGAATGGACCTCAGGAGGTCATCTAGTCCAAACCCCTGCTCAAAGCAGGACCAATCCCCAACTAAATCATCCTCCAAATACAAATCCTAGGAGCTTATGGTTTTATCTCAGAATGTTTGGAGTATATGTTTATAAACTCTGTGGGGTGTGGTTTGCATGGCTTACCCAAATTGAACCTTATATGTTTGACTCTCAGGGGTTAAATTACACCTACTGGTTTACTGCTGATTGTTCAGAACTTGAACTAGGGGAACTACCCACCTACTCTTAGTATTTTGAAATTTCTGCTGCCAGTCTTGACCAGAAATAATATATAGAGGCACGTGAGATTGATGACAAAATAAACTAAATTTTGAATGTCAAACATTTGGAGTGAGTTTGGTTCATGAGAAAGGGGAAGATTCAGGTCCATTTCTATTTTAGCAGGGTTCAAGCTTTAATTTGACTAATTATAATCAAATATTTTTTCTCCTGTATATAACCAAACTTGTATATACATTTTTGGATTTGTTCCACGGTGTACTGTACACTGCTTATCATTTCCCTTCTAGTATGTTTCTGATCTCAGATTTGAGCTGGCTCACAATAAATTTCATTTAAAGTGACAACATTTTTAGAGTCTCCTCTAAAAATATTTGGTTAGGTTTTCCTCAAGCTAGAACAGAATTTGGGGATGAGGATCATTTAATTTACCCAGACTACTCCTAACTTTGAAATGAATAAACAGAGTTGCTGAATCAAAACTAACAATAACCAAATGATATTTTAATGGGAGTTCCATGCATGGTGGGCTTGATGGGTCAGTTACTTAATACCAAATCCTATGTGAATCTGTTTGATTATAAGGAGTCAGATAGGAGGTTAACATTTACTCTTTTCTTAAATGAGAAGGACAACTTTCTTGTTTGTTTAGGGGTCAATTTTGGCAAAAATATTGAGAGAAAAAACGTATTTTGAAAGTCTTGTCTGCAAGCAAAACATTTTTCATTTTTTCCTTAAATTTTGTTTGTGTGAAAACCAAAGCCAATTTTCACAGATGGAACTTTACTGTTTTGGCTCTTCTTCTACAGCTTTACTGAGTCGACCATATTCCCTGTCTCTCTTGCGGGGGCACTAAGAGTAGGGATTGTATCGTCCTTGTCCCACCACCCATTTCCTCCTTATTTCACCAACTTCCTCTGTTCCTGTATTCCTGCTCTCACTGTTCTTTGGCTTTCTCCTCTAATCCTTCACCTTACTATTACACCACACTATTTTGTCTGCCAAATCAGTTCAATACTTTGGCTGAATGGATGGTTGTGCACTTACTGTTTGAATATTTTACATATTAATATGATGAAAAATTTGCCTACAGTTTTCATCAGTTTCTTGTCACCTCAGGATGGGATGCAGAGATAAAATTTCTAGAGACCATTAATGACTGCTTCTTGGTGCAGTAAGTCCTAGAAGACACAAGGGGAGAGGCAATTCTTGATTTAGTCCTAGGTGGCATATAGGGTCTAGTCCAAGAGGTGTATAGTTAAATCGCTCAGTAATAGAAACCATATTATAATTAAATTTAACTTTCTTGGGGGGGATACCAAAGAAACCCACCACAGTAGCATTTGACTTCAAAAAGGGGAACTACACAAAATGAGGAGGCTAATTAAACAGAAAGTAAACATAACCATCACAAAAGTTTAAATGCCTGAAAACTGCATGGACACATTTTAAAAACATTGTAACTAAGTCTCAAATTAAATGAATGCCCTCATATTAAAAAAACAAACAAACAAACAAAAACAGTAAGAGGACCAAAAATTGTCACCATGGCTAAACAGCACAGTAATGAAGGCTGTAGATGCAAATAGGCATTAAAAACTGGAAGTCAAATCCTACTTAGGAAAATAGGAAGGAACATAAATGCTGGCAAATCAAGTGTAAAAGTATAATTAGGAAGGCCAAAAAAGAAATTTGAAGAGCAACTAACAAAAGACACACAAACCAGCAGCAAAAAAAAAGAAAAAAAAACATAATTCAGAAGCAGGAATCCTATTAAACAGTCAATGGGGCACTGGACAATTGAGGTGCTAAATGAGAAGTCAAGGAAGACAAGGCTGTTGCAGAGAAGCTAAATGGATTCTTTGCATCGGTCTTCACTACAGAGGATGTGAGGGAAGTTCCCACACCTGAGCCATTCTTTCTGGGTGACAAATCAAAGGAACTGTCCCAGACTGAGGTGTCAATAGAAGAGGTTTGGACAAATGGATAAACTGAACAGTAGTAAGTAACCAAGACCAGATGGGATTCACCCATGAAATTACAGAACTACTAACTGTGATATGTAACCTATCGCTTAAATCTGCCTCCGTACCAGATGACTGGAGGATACCTAATGTAACACTGATTTTTTAGAAAGCCCAAGAGATGATCCTGGCAGTTACAGGCCAGTACCCTAACTTTAGTACCAGGCAAATTGGGTGAAACTGTCATAAAGAACAGAATTATCAGAGACATATATTGGGGAAGAATCAACATGGCTTTTATAAAGGGAAATCATGTTTCACCACTCTATTGGAATTCTTGAGGAGGTCAAACATATGCTGACAGGGATGACCCAATGGATATAGTGCACTTGGAGTTTCAGAAAGTCTTTGACAGGTTCCGTCACCAAAGGCTCTTAAGTAAAGTAAGCTATCATGGGATATGTGGGAAGGTCTTCTCATGGATCAGTAACTAAAGATAGGAACAAAGGGTAGAAAAATGCTCAGTTTTCACAAAAATGAGAGGTAAATAGGGAAGTCCACCAAGAATCTCTACTGGGACAAGTGTGGCTCAACATATTCATACATTATCTGGAAAAAAGGGGTAAAGAGTGAGGTGGCAAAGTTTGCTGATGATACCGAATTATTCAAAATAGGTGAGTCAAATGCTGATTCTGAAGCATTATAGAGGGATCTCACAAGACTGGGTGACTGGATAACAAAATGTCAGATGAAATTCAATGTTGATAAACACAAAGTGGTGCACATTGAAAAACATAATCCTAGCTATACATACAAAATGACGGAGTATAAATTAGCTGTTACCACTCAGGAAAGAGATCTTGGAGAGATTGTGGACAGTTCTCTGAAAACATCTGCTCAATATGTAGCAGTGGTCAAAAAAGCTAACAATGTTAGGAACTATAGGAAATGGATAGACAATAAGACAATAAATATCATGTACATCTATGGTATGTCCATATCTTGAATACTGTGTACAGTTCTGGTCACCCCATCTCAAAAAAGAAATATGAATTGGAAAAGAAAGTACAGAGAAGGGCATTACAATGATTAGGGATAAGGAAAAGATTCCATATGAGGAAAGATTAAAAAGACTGTGACTGTTCAGCTTAGAAAAGAGTTGCCTGGCGAAGATATGATAGAAATCTATAAAACCATGAATGGTGTTGAGAAAGTGAATAAGGAAGTGTCATTTACCCCTTCACATAACACAAGAACCAGGGGTCACCTGATGAAATTAATAGGCAGCAGGTTTAAAACAAACATACAGAGGTACTTCTTCACACAACACAGTCAAGCTGTGGAACTTCTTCCCATGGGATGCTGTGAAGGCCAAAAGTATAACGGGGTTAAAAAAATAATTACATAAGTTCATGGAGGGTAGGTCCATCAATGGCTATTAGCCAAAATGGTCAGGGGTGCAAACCCATGCACTAGGTCTCCCATCACTGCCAGAAGCTGAGTCTGGATGACAGGGGATATATCCCTCAGTAACTGCACTCTTCTGTTCATTCCCTCTGAAGCATCTGTGTTGGAAGATGGTATACTGGGCTAGATGGACCATTGGTCTGACACAGTAAATCCAAAAGAGCCCTTGGTTTCAGATGCAAAGTACATAGCAAGATGGGGCAATTTCCATCCCACTAGAACCAACAGACTTTTCATTCATGTGTTTTTCCAATTGACATATCGCTTAAAGCTTCTGTCCTGAGCTGGTCAGGAAAATTCCAACAAAACATGTTTTACAGTGGTAATTTGTTGACGCATCAAAATGTTTCATAGAAATGGTTCGATTTCAACTAACTACTGAAGAATTCCACAGTGGGGAGACGTGATTGCTTTCTAGCCTCTCCATGTGGCAAGAGCAGTACAAAGGGGCTGACTACAGCCCAGAATTGGGTAGAATTAATGTTTAAAGAAAATAATCTCTCTTCACTTTCACATTCCAGGTTGAGTTTTCCAGTTTAACAGTTAAGAGAGGAAAAAATTTGTAAGCCAAGCACATTTGATCTGGAAATCATTGTGAAGCAATAACAGAGAACCCAACAATGTCATGGTTACAGGCAAATTTCAGAGTAGGGCAGCACTTTAAATCTCGGTGAATTTGGTCTCTATCTCTCTCCCATTATTTTTCTTTTTTCTTCTTATATTGCAAGATGGTGTTCTCATTACTGGCTTTTTTACTCTTATGACTTCTCCTTGTAGGTCTTTATCTGAACAATCCTGTAATATAGTTCTGTATATGTGAATTCCTGAAAATGTTTTCTTTTGGCATACTGTAATACCATCAAACATCAGTACTGCAGACCATGCAAACCTATGTCCTAAACAATCAGAAACCACTGAATTCAAGCCATATGCAAAATATAATCAGATATGTCTTCATCTGATTATTTAGATTTAAAAAGTATATCTAGGAGACTATAGGCACCCTTGCAGTCACTTAAAAATAGAATTAAGTTAGTGCTCCTCTCATTACTGAATGCAATTTAGACAAATTTAGTTTTAGATTTAGCTTAATTTACAATTGTGAGAGCCATTAGCAGAGGGAGGGAGAGTGCGAGTGTGAGTGTGAATAAATATATAATGCAGACTTTTGGGCTTAGGAACAGAGAAAAAGGGCTGTACTATAAAATATGACCTTTATATATAGTAACATATACTGTGTCTTTTAAAAAGATTTCTATGTATTCCAAAAACTATGTATGGATATATTTTCCCAGATTCTTTTAAGTCATAATTTTTCAGTGATTCTCAAAGCTCTACAGTTTAAGAGGATTGGACTATTCTATATCTTCCAAACAGGAGATAAAACCCAACAGCAAGTCATTCATGTTAGGAGAAAGGTAATCCCTTACATTTGTTTTTTCAGAGCCTCTAACAAGAAACAGTTAAATCCTTTGTAATAACTTAGTCCAATACCTTTTTGCCCCAAAGAATTATAATGCCCAGTTCCGTACAAACCTGATTTTTGTTTAGTTTTTACCTTTCGGAGCACTGGAACTAATGAGTTTCCTGTTTTGCCAAAATTAACAGTTTGTCTTGAGAAAGAATGCTGCCTTCTGTACTTTATACATTTACTAATGGGGTTCTTTTATGAGATAGAATGCATCTCAGTTCACACTTATAGGAAAGGGGTCCTTGGTTTCCAACTGCAAAATTAGCATGATTCTAACAATGTCTGAAGTCCAACTTTGAATAAAATGTCTCAGCCTAGGATTAAAATTTACAAAAAATCTGGGGATCAGGGAAGTGTCAGATGTTTGAGTTGTATGTTGAAGACTGTATTTCTTTAAATGCCAAGAGTTTAATCCATAATATGGTTATTGATGCCAGATTCTGCAGTAATTAGAGTGAAACTCCCCATGTCATTTTTAAAAAATACTTTGTATATTTGCTGATAGTCAAGATACTTCACAGTGCTCAGTGCAAATAAACTAGCTTATTGGCCAATGGCATTTATGGTTTGGGTTTTAGGCCTAGTGTTTGTATTTTTTTACACCTAGTTTTGTATTTATATTCTGCTACACATTCACTTTTAAACTGAAGTCACCTTTTTTTGAAATATAGGTTTTTAAAAGGTGGTTGGTTGCCACCTTCATGTGCGTTTTGTGCAGAGCTAGCTCTGGAACCACCTCTATGTTAGTTTTCGTGACTCTTGTTTTGCCGTGCTGTAGTGTGTTGAATCCCCTGAGTAACTCAACATGGACTCCAAATCTGTTTAAGGTTTGTCTGTCTGCCTACACACTGCTGTCTATTGGAAGGATTGTCATTATGACTATCAGTCAATGTGTGTTATCATATTGCCTTTCATTAGCTCTCTCTTACAGAGGAACTAAGCCCTGAGGAATGGAAGAGGAGGGAACTGGGCAGGAGAGACAGAGAGGAAGAGGAACAAGAAGATGGAGAAGATAAAAGCAGAGGAAATTAAATCTTTTTTTGTTCTTGTTTTTGGTGAAATCACGCCGCTAACAAACAGTTTTTGTGTTTACCAATTAAACATTAGTTTATGGCTGTTTTGGAAGAAGAACTTTGTCCTCTGACACATTTTCTTCATGAAAAATGCAATTAAAATATGATCTACAAGGATTTGCTGGTAGAAAAGGCCAGAGAGCAATTATGTCACAAACCCTATTCAGCACAGTAGCTCCTGGACAATTGATTTGCAGGACCAAGTATCATTATGCCTAATTATACAATAAGGCATGACAGTGTGGCTGACTATAATAAGACAATCTTCACTCCTGGGGCACTGAGATGTGCCTCTGAAGAGTGCTAAAAAGGCATGTTGTGTAGAACATTGTCCATTGTAACTAGAAGATGAAATTTAAAGTACTGAATAGCAGCTTCAGCATGCAAATAAACCTCCCTTCAGAAATCTTAACCAATAAGAGTACTTTCTTACTTCCTGCACTGTCTGCCTGCACTGTCTGCCATAATTATTATTGAATTTTGCTCCCCCATGGTAATGTTACATGATTTACATCAAACCTAAATCACAGCTACAAAACGGACTACTGCATGCCACAGCTTAACAATCTTCAAGAGCTTTCTCTCCTGCTTACAACTAAGGTCCTTGTCCTAGTCTTAGATTAGCAGAGAACAAAACACTTTAAATAAAGGGTTTTTTCCCCCTTAAAAGGAAATTAATAGTACTGGTTGGAAAACCATTTTTTCCACAGAAAATGTTGAGTTTCTGGCAATTATTTGAAAACCAAAATATTTTGAACGCCTCTTTTGGCGAGGAGAGGTGATGTGTCATGGAAGTCCCATATCCACAGACTTTGCCTTACATGTGGTGATGAGAATAATAAATCACTTAGTTTTTCATATGTTGCCAGGTACGAGGATACTCCAAGGTATGCTAGAGTGAGTCAGAAAACTTCTGACTACATTTTTTCATCAGAAACTGATGATTTGTCAAAATTGAGAAGTTTCATGGAGATGGCTACATTTTAATAAAGTTCTGACAGATACAGGAAGGTTTTGAAACTGGCTTCCTGCCAGCTCATCCAACCGGCTCCTCAGCAGCCTACCTGGTAACTGAGGGCCTGAGAAGCCCTTGGAACATCATCACCCAGGCCTCCAGGCTTATGGCTCCTTGGCAGCTTGCCTCATGGGCACACACGGACCCAGGAGCCTGGAGATTGGTAGCTCCAGGGCAAGCTATGATCCAGAGTGCCTTGGAGCCAGGGACCTTGTTCCCTTTTATGGAGAATTTGAGATTTTTTTGTTTTTCATTCAAAATTGGAATGAACCCAGATTTCAAAATATTAAAATCTTCCACAAAATGGAATTACCTTTCTCCACCCATCTGTAACCCATATTCTGCTTTTCAGTAATGACATTGTCTTCAGTGGAACTACTAATGAAGTCAGATACTATTCAGTGTGAGCAAGAGTGGCAGTATGTGTCCCTTTGTGGAACCAATGGTTTTATTAGTGCTGTGTATTGTAGTGGAAATACCATTTGTAGGTATTGCAGAACTCAGGGAAGATGTAGAAACATAGCTTTAAAGGGCCCACTCCTGAAGTCCTTACTCAACCATTACTCAGGCAAATTCCTACTGATTCCAGGATGAATTTTGCCTAAATAGAGCCCCGCTTAAGATTGGGCCTGTCAGAAACTTTGATGGGGATGGTCAGGCCTAATGGGTGAAGCCATGGCATTCAGGTCTAGTGGTTGGAGCCACAGGGGAGAGCCAGAATCAGGAGTCCAGAGCAGGGTTGGAGTGAGGCCTGAGAGCGAGCAAGGCGGGAACAGGACTAGGAACAGGGTTGTAGCAAGAGCATGGCTGGAGCAGGCTAAGGTTTGGGGATTCTGTTGCCACTGTCAGACAGGAGATAGTTCCAAGTCCTGGAGTGATGTTGAGCAGACTGAGCTGCTGTTCCTCATGTGAAGCTTATATACCTGCCCTGAGAGTCAACAGACCAATTCCTGGCTTGTGGATTGGCTGGACCATAGATTTGCTCTGGGACAATACCTGTAGTGTAAAGAATGAAATAGTTTTAGCACATGTTGTTGTCTTAAGGTTTTTCTTTCTGGTCAATGATACAATGTTTCTTTTCTGGAAACTCTCTTCAGAGCAGGGGCTGTCTTTTACTTCCAGTTTTGATGTTGAAAACCATATGAAGCCAGACATTTCACATCATTTTGATGTATGTATTGGACCATATTCATTTTTCAGCTAGGCATGGGTCCACTCAAAGTTGAGCACAGGTTTATACCATAGAGTTCTGACCTTTAATGACTCTTTTGACAGACATGATCTGAGTGTAAAATTTGTAATGAAGGCTGAAAAGAGGTGAATTTTAGTTCTCATGGTGAAAAATATGTACAGCTGTGGTTACAATAATACTCTGAAATTTTTTTTGGAGTACAGTATCCCTCCATAATAACATTGCAAAAGTGACCGAGTTGTTGTTAAAGACAAGTTAATTTTAAAATATACATGTAACTGCATTAATTTTCAGACAGTAAATCAGGTAGAGCCACCTTTTGAATTTTGCTTTTGAAATTTGTTGCTCAGCTCCATAATACTGAGTTCACCCTTGTGGTCTGATTTTCCCTGGATGAAGTCAAAGTGTTGTCTTTTGACACATAATGTTAAGATAATTACCACCATCACCTGTTATTCTTTCATTGAACAGTATGCAGATTTTCAACAGTTTTCTTAAATGGATTTTGAGAACTTTGAGTTTTCTATTGGATCCATGTTCTTTTTTAACATATTGATACGTCAAGATATGTTAATTATTTGTTTTTTGTTTGGTAAATTGTCTTGATGCATTAAATTGAGCAGAAATGATTAAACAAATGGAATAGTATGTAGTGATATAAAATAACAAAACATGATTGTTACTTAAAATACTTGCAAAATATCTTGTTGAGGTACATAAAGAAAACGGTATTGCTTTGTACTTGTATCATGTGTGCGCAGATTGCCTTATCTCTAATCACCACCACTGGGCCTAATAGGAGGTGGCCTTCTTAGAACTCCAACAATGTATCAGGTGCATTGTAATTTGGCAGCAATCTTCATAGGGTTCCTTTGCATTTCAAAATCACTGGTGTATTACTGGGCAAATTCTGCCTGTCAGAACCAAAAGGGAAAAAATTCTCTATGGGCTTCTGTGATAATGCAGATACAACCCATGCCATATGTTTCCTTTAAGTATTTTTGATAACTTTTCAGAGTTGGCTTAAGTTAGTCTGTATTGATAAAAAGACTCAGTGGTTAGCACGGGTGTCTTGAGATTGAGAGGCCGGGAGTTCACTCTCCAGCCAAAGCTTATTTTAAGCTGAGCCAGAAGTATTACATGAGTGTACTCTGGCAAGCCAAATTCTGTCTGGGAGAAAGAAAAACATGTGCTGATAGTTCTTATCGCTTTGTTCATTTCTAACTTATATGGTCGTTGTTAAGCCTAAGGGGAAGGTGGTCATTGTTTGGCTTGATCAGACCTGAAATCTGAGCAATCAGTTGATCCTATAGTACAGCCCATTTGATAGAAATGAAATCCATCTCTTCAGTAGCATTTCCTTTTGGTTATTTTTAACAAACACATAGTATGTTAGCCACGCTCCAGTGCATTTCATTCTCCAGCTATATACAAATATAAATCAATAGATGTATCTTAGAATAGAAGCCTCCCTTCAATGGTTAGAAGTGTTTTTAATCTAACAAGTTATTAAAAACAGTTTCTCCTTTGTGTTCCAATGTAACCATACTATTTTTGTAAGGTGCTGGATGTGTGAGGCAGTTTAATAAAAACACAAGTATAGTTAAAAGGTGGTACTTTCTGCCTGTTTTTTTAAAAGAAATCCACAAATTGAAATGAATGTCAATGTCATATAACGTTGGGCTTCTGAGATGTTAATTTATATTACAGGGCCAGGCAATAATGATGCAGCAGCAAATATAAACCAGTAAAATGGCTCTAGACTATTCTTGGTAACTATAACAGGCTTTTCTTAATACCATGTGACAGAAGATTAATCCAAGTTATTTGACTTCAAGGCTTGAATGTATATGACTTAACTATTGATGTCAACCCCTTCCATCTATACAACTAGATTTACTTTGAATTTATATTTTCTCCAGCTATTTTATCTTTCTGATTCAGCTACTGGTGCCCAGATAATCCTACAGATCCAACACTGTCATGTTAGAAGCGATTTATGATGGATGATGATACCTGGGGCAAATTCTTAAAAGGTTAAAGCAAACTGCTGTGGTGATTAGAATATTATTTAATCTGTTATATTCCAGTTTTTCATGATAAATCTGTGCCTTGTTATCAGGACGTGAGAGAGTCACCAAGTCACCTGCTCCTCAGATCAGAAGGTGATTGTGGCTTTGGGTAGATATTAAGCAGCCACAGCACTGCCTGGTCAGAAAGAGCAAGTGTACTAGCCTTTTTACCTCAAAAGCACCTTGGTTCTATTCCACCACAGGTCTCAACACACCTGAGTTTGGTCTTGATCTGTTCCCAGTGGACATCACTGCACTTCACAACTAAAATACTTTGTCACATAAGGTGTCACAGTTCAGCACAATTGTTAGTGTCTGCTCAGAAGGACCCAGGACTGGAGTAGCCAGGACAATGCAGGTGAGCCTTAAAGTGCAACTTGGAGCTGTGGCTGGAAGTTTGTGTGACATCCTTATGCATTATGTCTAATTGTAAACAAGAATGTTCATTTCTCATTTCCATTTTCTAGAATTAAGATGCAGTTGTTTTTTTGTTTTTTTTTAAAAAGTCAGTTTGGCAATTTATTTAAATAGTAATATTGAGTTCAGATCATTGTAAAATGAATTAAAAAAACACATGGTGGTGCAGCTACCATCATGCTTGTATTTCTTTGAGTAATTGGTGTGTGAATAAGCTGTATCCACTGAAACACTGAAGAAAGAACAAAGTAGTACATCTGATGTGGAATACTGTGGTTTCAGAGGTATAAAAAGAAACCTATGCTACACTCAAATCAGGCGATGATTAGACCTAAATTGACTATCTCAGATAAATACATTCCATTTGTAGGGCCTGTTTGGCAGCACAATGTCAATAGGGGGAATTAATCAAATCCACACAGTGCGAAATGATATAGGTCTGTCTTGGTAAAAGAATTTTGCCAGGATCTTTAGCTGCAGCCAATCACTGCTCAGGACAGCTGAAGACAGAGGTGCACTTGTGCCTTTAGCACTCCCTTCCACCAATTCTTGGGGCTGTCTGGCTGCTAGAACTTCCTCTCTTGTAAAATAGAGCGGCCTTTAGGGCATCTGTACATGCAGAGACAATATATCTCACCCAAGTATCAAAATAAAAAAAAATAGCAGATTTTTGAAGAAACATAGTATGGCACTGTGACCAAAAGGGCTAATGTGATCCTTGAACGCATAAACAAAGGGAATTTGAGTAGGATTAAGAGGTGATTTTACCTCTGCATTTGGCACAGGTGTGACCACTATTGGATTACGGTGTCCAGCTTAGTGCCCAAAATTCAAGAAGGATGTTGATAAATTGGAGAGGGATAAGAGAAGAGCCATGAGAATGATTAAAGAATTAGAAAACATGCTTTATAGTGACAGACTCCAGGCAGGAGAAAAATTGTTTTAGCTTAACAAAGAGACGGTTAAGGGGTGACTTGATTACAGTCTAAAAGTATCTACATTGGGGAACAAATATTTAATAATGGGCTCTTCAATCTATCAGAGAAAGGTATAACATAATCCAATGGCAAGAAGTTGAGGCTAGACAAATTCAGGCTGGAAATAAGATGTATATTTTTTAACAGTGAGGGAAATTGACCACTGGAACAACTTACCAAGAGCCATGGTGGAT
Organism: Macrochelys suwanniensis; assembly: GCA_033296515.1. Taxonomy (NCBI): domain Eukaryota; kingdom Metazoa; phylum Chordata; order Testudines; family Chelydridae; genus Macrochelys; species Macrochelys suwanniensis. The sequence continues at coordinate 86,466,492 of CM065779.1, forward strand.
TTTCCATCACTGACAGATTTTAAATCAAGAATTATTTTGGGGAACTTCTGTGACCTATGTTATACAGGAGATCAGACTAGACGATCACAATGGTTCCTTCTCGCCTTGGAATCTATGAAAACTTTCCATCATCCCTGGAACACTTCATGAAGTTTGGGAAACTTGGGAGAGTGTAGATTCAGATACAGGAAGGTTTTATTATAGGTGAGGATTGAGGTGGGGGAGTGTTTTTATTAATTAATTAATTAAAATAAAACATAGTGGCTGGATCTTGTCCAACATTAAGGCTGCTTTCTGCCATACTGGCAGCTCAGAGCTGCCCTAAACAGGATTCAGTCTCTGCAGGGGAATCCTCGGGAAATGTGAAGCTGCCATAGTAACTATTTTACTACCATCCCTAAGGCCCGGGGATCTCCAGCTGCTGGAGATCCACTGGTAGCCAGTGGAGTAATAGTGCTGCTTTGAGCTCCTGCTATGGCACAAAGCAATCTTCAACCAGGATAGGATTGGACCACAAGCCTTTATGATTTAAATAATAAATGTGTGGGCACCTCCACCCTGCTAACTGAGCAGGGGGTTGGACTAGATGACCTTCTGAGGTCCCTTCCAACCCTGATATTCTATGATTCTGTGATAACTCCCACAGCTTGTTAAACCTTCTAACAATTCTGTGAAGTATTATCTCTACATTTTTTTTAAAGTGTATTGTTTTGTTTTAATTTGATACTAATGTGAGGTTCTTTAACTGCCTTGCTGCCAAAATTGATTCTCCCCGAATTTAGAGATACCCAAATCCTTACTGCTGATTTGGGGGGGGGGGGGGGGGGGGGGGGGGGGGAGAGGAGGGAAGGTCCGGAAAGACACCTCTAGGATCCAGCATATTTGAAGTTTAGTAACTTGAACATACTTGACCTTCCCAGCTGGTTCTTTTCAGTCTTGATTAAATAGGAGAGGTTTTAAGGGATTGGGGTTTTGCTCCTTTAAAATGTAATTGAGTTTAGAGATCAACAGTGCTGTACCTTTAAAAAAAAAGTTGGCATTTGTATTGAAAGAGTGAAAGAGGGGTAGGTGTATTGCTTTGTTTCAGAAGTCACAGAATGAATTTAATGCATGCTATGGGATATAAAAAAAAATAGTGATCTGATACTTTGTCTCTTGCAAATGCCAGAATATCTGGGGAAACTCAAAACTATTTATGAGTATCAGTGACTTTTTTGATGTGGGTTTAATAAATGCACTTTTTATATTGTCTTTCTAGTTTCTCTCCACATTGTTGCCAGCAATGATACTTCTTGAAATAACTTCCATACTCAAAGATAGCTCCTACAATAGGACTCCTAGAAGATATGAAAGAAGTTCACTTCCATCTTTTTTCTAGTTGGAATCTATGCTGGTCTCTCTAAAACTGGCTATTGGAATAGGGAGTAGATGGCAAATAATAATCCTTCACTCTACATTTTTAATATACAAAATTATGTTTGATTAAAAAATGGGGTTCCTTAGTGTGAGTAAAGAAAATTAAAATGGTCCCATTTAGACTTAAAAATCACATTTCAGTAGGAAGGATGGAGCTTAGGTTTTTGTTCACTTTTGCTGCTGCTCCAGCTTGCCCACAAACAGTTTTCCTTTGATTTACATTCTAATGGTCATATGGTCACAATAGAAAAGATAGAAATCAGATGTCCTGGGTTTTATTTCAAGCTGTGTCTGTGACTTGCTGAGTGACTTTGATTAAGGTGTGATCTACACTACAGACTTGCATCGATATAACTATGTTGCTCAGAGAAAAATCCACATCCCATAGTAACATAGTTATATCGACCTAACCCTTGGTGTAGACAGTGCTATGTCAGCGGGAGAGCTTCTCCCATCGACATAGCTACCGCCACTCAGCCCAGGGCTACACTAGGGGAGGGGGTCGATCTACGATACGCAACTTCAGCTACGGGAATAGCGTAGCTGAAGTCGGCGTATCGTAATTGGCTTACCTGGCGATGAGGACGGCGGCGAGTCGATCGCTGCAGCTCCCCCGTCGACTCCGCTTCCGCCTTTCGATGCGGTGGATTGCCGGCGCCAACGGGGAGCGCGATCGGGGATCGATTAATCGCGTCTTAACGAGACGCGAAAAATCGATCCCCGATAGATCGATTGCTACCTGCTGATCCGGCGGGTAGTGAAGACCTGCCCTCAGGAAGGTGGATTCATTATGCAACGGGAGAGCTCTCTGATCAGCATAGGAGCGTCTTCATTAAAGCACTACAGTGGTGCAGCTGCATTGGTGTTGACTCAACCTGAGTCACTTCAATCCTTTGGACATCAAATTCCCCATCTTTAAAATCGGGTTGGTGATGCTTTCTTCTTTGATATCAATTAATGAAAAAGAATTGTATACAATACTTAGTATTATTCTTAGTCTATATGTTCACATATAGTTCATAAATACTGTTTATAATAAAACAATATGTGTGTATACATACATATTTATGTTACAAACAAAAATATGTTTAAAATAGGTCTATTGTCCTAGCAGGGTTTCAATACTATGCACTCAGTTAGGCCTGGGGTCACATATTGGACAGTGAGGAGAAAACAAAATATTCAATAACTGTTCATTCAATGAACGATATCCATCCTGTGCATAGAATAAGGCCAGGGGTTCTGTGGGAAAAAAACAACGTGTGTGTTCATGTAGGTAATGACTGTATCATAAAACATATGCAAGGGGGTGGGGATTAAGGTTACACTGGCATCCTTAATTCTGGCATTTCCTAACTTTTGAATGCTTGGCTTTGAAATCTGAATAATGTTCTTTTGATATACTATTTTGTGTGTAAATTCCTTGGATTTTTATTAAGCAAACTGAAAGAAAAACTCAAATCCCATCATGTGGAATCATATTGATTCACACATGGGTCTTCTGCAAGGTTAAAATTTTTGATCCACTATACAGAGCTTTACCAGTTAATTGAACAGCGTATATGATAGCAGTAGTAGGTTGTCATCCTTTGTGTGTTAGCAACTAAAGGGAGATAAGGCACATATTTTGTCAGTGGGTTTCACAGTCATTTTCTGACAGAAGAGAAATGTTGAGAATCCCTTGTTCCATTCCAGGATCTAAGGGGAATGTGATCTAGTGGGCACAGACCATTCTGCCCCTTCTTCAACCTAACCCTCTTTTTTGCCCCCTTCACCGCCCCCCCCCCCCAATTGCTTTCATTCCAGTCTCACTTCACATCTTTAGATGACAATATATTCAATCCTGCTTCTGGGCCCAGTCCCCCAGCCTCAACTCCCTCCAGCTCCCTGTCCCAGTACCTCCCTCCCCATCAGCTCCACAACCCAGTTCTCTGCTCAATTCCACATCCCAGTCTCAGAATATCCAAACCTGGTTCCTCATCCCAATCCTCCAACTCAATTCCACCTTCTAGAACCTACTACCACCAGCCAGTCTAACTCCTCATCACAGTCCCTCACCCCACATCTGGCTTTTCATTCCTATCCCCCCTCCCCTAGGCTCCACATCACAGTTCCAGTTTTCTATTACCTCCCCTCTCCTAGCTCCTTGCCTCAGTCCCCTCATGACCCCCAAGTCCCTCCCACTTGGGTCCATGTCCCCATTCCTTGGCTTATCCACTCATTACAGTTCCCACTCCTTGCACCAACTGTACCATCCCACCTATATTCGGTTCCTCCTCCCACTCCCTTACCTGCACCCCATTCCTCATCCCTTTTCCAAGGTCTTACAATGGAACCTCTCAGGCAACATTAATTATAGGCAGCACTATTTGCACCATCTATAATATACATATTCGCAAATTACTATATTGTAAATCTTCTGGTGGGAGGGCTTTATTTTAGAAATGGGCTTCACTGCTGCAAAGCCTTTAACACAACTTAAGCACTTATGGTGAGATTCTGTAGGGAAGATGGGGGAGTGGTGGTGGTATAGGAATTGGTCAGAGGAAGAGCCATGAGATCAATAATTATGACAATTCAGTAACAGGGACCCCATGCAGGAGGTGCAGAGGGGTTGCAGCTACATTCCATTTTATAGTCTGGAGTAATGGCTGCAGAGGGTATTTCTTCCCTGCAGATTCAGCCTGGTCTAACCTCATAGGGAAGACCCATGTTATTACATCCACCGTGGTGCTGTACTGACCCATGTGCTGGGAGGCATTTCTATCAATTCATTCTCAGGGTGTTCCCCCTCTCTTTTCCCTCCTCCATCCCAGCATGGAGCTGCTGTTTGTGGCAGTGACATGAAAACAATATTTTATATAAATAACTCCCTAGTTTATTAATGCAGACAGTTCTGAAGGTGAGAGCCAACAGCAAGAACTTTTAATGAGAACATGATTGTGATTTGCAGGCTGAATTCCTTAAAGCAATTCATAGTGCACCCGACTGACTTCTCTGCTTTTTCCATTTCTTTGTTTTCTAATAAACATAAGTGCCATTTTGTGGCTATATTTTCCCCAAATTTATAGGTCTTACTGATTTCACACCACAGCTTTACCAGAAAGCTGGTGTCACCTTCTGGCCAACTGGGAGTACAGGAGGAGGATTTTTTGGATGGCATCTCTGCGGAAGTGCAGCAGAAACTGAGCTGGCAAATGTGGGGTTAAAACATTGATCCAGTGTAGGTAATGTCAGTGCAAGAGGACATAGACAAGAAAATACATTCCAGGTGGAATTGTGGGATAGCATCAGAGGTCTAGCAGCACCCTGGCTTGACTAGCCTGAGTTCTTATTGCAAAGTAGGCAGTTTGCCAGCCCATATTCAAGTGAATCTAAACTCAAACCTATATTCTCAGCTGTGTCTTCCAAGGTGGGCTTAACACATCCTCAAGCTTGGGCCAGAGGTTTTTCTTTGTAGACGGAAAGCGGGTATGGGGCAGCACCAGACTAGAGCCTGGTCTAACTTGGCACTGAAGACATACCCAGAAGGGCTGACTATAAACTGTCAGCCTGCCTGTGGATTGCATCACCCCAGCCCTGCAGAGTTCACCATATGAAGCCAAATTATTCAGGTTTTGTGCAGAGAGGGAAAATTTCACCCTTAATGAACATTCCTGCATTTTAGATTGTTTTTCAGCATCACGCAGAATTTCATGCTGAGAACCAGCAAGAAGTAGGTCCATTGTAAATGAAAGCTAAGGAATAGGGGAAGAAAGAACAGATTGGAGTAGGTGTGAGCAAAATGACAAATGCTGTAACATTGTATGCACCTTCCATCCAAAAAGGAAAGTAAAGGAAGATATGAAGGGAAAAGGAAAACTCCAAACCTTTTACTGTACCACCAGGGAATCCCATGCCAACCTGATGCATTAGTCATCCTCTGCCCTGCCTTGAAAAGCCTATGGGAATTGAAAACCAATACTTAGCCACAGGTCTGGAACCCAGAGGAAGGATTTGTTTAAAGACACCCAACATATAGTTTTCATATACTAAAATTATGGTTTTGTCTCTTCAGTTTGTCTGCTGTGATTTTACCATAATAGACTAATCTGCAGGGAGTCTACAGGTTATATAGCAAATTCAGGACCCTATTCTGAGTTTTGCCCATCCTGTAAGTCCCACTTTTTATATCATTTAGACAGAGGTGTGTCAGAATTGTAGTCCCTTGATGAAATCCATAATAAACTGTGCAGAATTTTTAGCAGTTATGACAAGAGATGGTCAATAACTGTTGGAGCAAATGGGTGATAGCAACTTTAAGTCAGGTTTCCTAACCTATTTCGGTTTTGGTAGTAACTCTATGCTTGAGCAATAAGGTCCCCCTTGCATGCTTCTTCCTTCCATGTCCTGGTATAGTTGCCTATGTCAGGACCAGGATGTGGGTGGTCCAGTCTAGTGGTTAGAGCTAGGCAGGAGAGGAGAACTGAAGCAGGATAGCCACAGGTGCAATCATAGCTGCAGACATAAGCAGTGAGCTGCTTCTGCTGCTCATCTTAAATGCAGACCTGTTGGCTCCTTACAGCCACTTGGGCAGGCCAACCAATCAGGCAATTCTGCCACAGCACAGCTGAGCTCACTAAATTGCCTGAAGGCTGATTGGGCTAGGCCCAGGCTCAGCTGAGGTAACTCAACCCCATGGTCCTGATAACCCATGGGCACAAAGGCAATGGCATAGGAAGTGTTTTGAAGAGTAATGTGTTATAAGTATGAAAACAAATGTAGCAGCCAATAAGCACTATAGCTCAGAGATTTGGATGGTTTAACCTTTTGTATTAACCAAGGGAATGTGGAGGGAACTGGTTGGGAATTTTTTAATGGAACATGTTTTGTTGGAAAATGCCATTTTGTAGAAACTGAAACTTTTTGTGGAAATGCTTCTGTTTCAACAAACATTTTGTTGAGAAGGTTCAGTGAGCCCTGAGAAGAGCCAGTACTCCAATGGTTAGGGATGGCACCTGAGAAGTGGGAGACTGAGGTTCAAATCCCTGCTCTGTTTGGGTTGGAGCAAGGACTTGAATGTGGATCTCCCACATGGGTTCCTTACCCACAGATCTATAAGGTTAGTCTCTCTCTGGACTAATGAATACTTAATTATTTACAGGAAGAGGTCACTTGAGAGAGTTACTCTATAGCCTGGTCATTAGGATACACACTATGGGTATGGGACACTCAAGTTCCAGTTCAGAATCTAGAAGATCTGCGTCTCACACCTCAATTTTTGCAAAATAAACTCTTATTTTCTGGCAAGTCCTAGCCAGAATACCATTGAACCTTTGCCTCACAGTGGACATGCACCAGGGTATGCTAGAAGGAATTTAGGTTTAATATGTTACCCAAAGATGACAACTTTTAGCAGTGCAGCACTCTTCCTTATTCATCCATGTGTGATGGGTAGGATCTTTATGCTCAGACAAGGATTTGAGATCTTCTCTGGTGTTCACACTTCAGTACAATCTGTAAATGAGTCTGAATAAGGAAAGGTGCAATCCTTATTCCTACCCTGGCTATCACTAACTTTTCATCAGATATTTGCTTGGATCAATGATCTCTTTAACGCTCCTCTCACTTTCCTCAATGTCATTTAAACCTGACTCTAACCTTCCAACTCATCTTCTGCAGCTTTGTTCTCATTTGATGGTCTTTCTTTCTCTCACCCTTCCTACCTTGCAGACTCTGACAGTGGTTTTCAGATAGTTCTATAAAAGGATCTCTCCCATGTAATTGTGAACTCATTTCCTGAAACATTGTACATATACTATTAGCCAACTAAAAAACCGTTAGTTTATTCACAATTCATTCTAAGTTTCCTGTGGGTATTTTTTGCACATCTATAGTTAGGCCAAGCTCTCTTTCAAAAATGTCAATTAGTTGGATCATTCTGGCACAATCTCTCTCTGGTTGTTCCAATTAATGGATGCTGCATTGTGTGATTTTTCTTCTTCTTCACCCCTCTGAGAGCACACTAAAAAGAGGAAACCAATTTGCTTTTTAGTGTGGGTTTTACATGACTCCTTTGAACTTCAAATTAGCTTCTGACAGTTCATTGCATTTCTTGATCTCAGGGCTAAAAAATAAAACATGCTGACTTTTCAGCCAATTCTGGGCCATATTAATTGAAGCAAGTTCAGAGATGTGTAACTTATACACTACCTGTACAGTAATGCCCTTTGTACCTCAGGGGAGCACCACCCCACCCCTAGTAACCACCATCCTTTTGTAAAGTGTCTATCAGAGGAAGACAACTTTAACTTCCAGAGGAAGCTCCATAAGGAGGTGCTTCGGCAGAAGCCAATGCTGCTTTAATACTGAATCAATGGCAGGACAGGCACAACTGTCCTGGCTATGCCACCTTGCCAGCCAATGCTGGCTATTTCTTGCATTGCACTGATTCTTCGATTCCACCCTCCAATGCAAAGGGAAGTTGTGGCTGCTTTTCATTTCCACCATCTGCTGACTGGCAGTTCTGTCACAGCACGAACCTTCTGCCAGGATATATGCCAGTGGAAACTATTTTTTAACCTAGACGATAATGCAACCTATTGAGTGTTTATATCAAACTTTACAAAACAGTAGCTCCAAAATAATACCCCAAAACACCCCTTTCATCTTCATCCATTTCAATGTTACATATCCCACATCAGCACATTCCAATCCTTCCATCTGGAATCCATACCTTAAACAGCAATGTTTTATCTGACTCACGAATCTGAGCAAATCAGTGCTACAAGGTTGTTATGGGCATGCTTAACGAGTGAAAAATGTGTGAGTCCTTTTCACCATGGCTATTAGATATAGTGGAATGCTTTGAATAAGAACCCAAAATGTTCTCATGCTTTGCAATGTGCATGTTGCAATGTGCATTGAAATGAATCTCCTCATTCAGGAAAGCATTCATCTTCAGGACAGCGCTTAAAGCATGTGCAATAGGACTTGAGCATATGCTTAAAGATAAGTATGAATTTAGGTGGTTTTCTGCACCAGGACCCTTTTTATTTTACTGCTTGGAGCTTCACTGTAAGAGGTTCTTCATTTAAGATAGTGTCAAACTTGGGGGTGAAGGGAATTGTTCTCTGTTTTCTCTGACAATTACTTATTTTTCACTATCTAAAATCTGTCTCTGCAGTATGTGGTCTACCTTCCTGCTCCTAGCAACTTGCATCTCTGTTGCTGTTTTATAAACAATGTGGGCAGTAACTAGACTCTCCATAGAGCTTCTCTAGGGAGAACAAACATACAGATGTGATTTTTGAACAATGACCAGCATAAGAGAGCTAACAATTCTGACACTGACCAGTATTTAAAACAAAGAAAAATGTGCTTTGAAATAGATATTTGCTATGTAAATAAATGTGGCTAATTTTTGAAGTATGTGATAACCTCTCAGAGTAAATACTCTATATAAATTTTCACTATACTGCAGTATATTATATAATGAAATAATAATTACAATGTCTTTTCATACAGCTGATGTTGGAGACCAGAAGGTCTTTCAATATGAAACTCATCTTGTTATTTATTGAGACATATTTATCATTACTTATTTGCAACCTCATGCTCTTTCACTACCCAGTACTTTAGTTGTCCCATAGTCACATGGATGGAACCAGCTGTGATTATAATAAGAGCTGATTATAAACTTCACCCAAAATTAGAACCAAATGCATTAAACTTTCAGTTGCAATTTATTTTAAAACAATATTTCCCTAAACCCGATTTTTACTGAAAGCAGGAATTTCCAAATGCCATGGGAGTATTTTCATGAATACTAGTACTTTTAAGCTGAAAGCAGAAAATGTAGATCTGAGATTGTTTAAATTTTTTTAAAACATTTTGGAATCTGCTGAAGGGTTATTTATTGATTTATAATTATTTGTGAAGCAGCAAGAGGTGTTTAATTCAGATTCATCTGGAGAGGTGGACAAGAGTTTGGATTCGTATTTTATTTATAGTGGTTTATGCATTCCTACTGTCTTCCTTCTGAGTTTTGAATTCTCAGTTAGATGACCTCTGCGAGCACTCTGGGGTACTGACAAACTTTTAAAGAGACAGTGCTTTAGGTGTCAGCAACTGGAGAGAATAAGATTATTTTTCCTTGTTTTATTCAAGCCAGTTACATTTATCATACTTTTTCTATACTTACATTTCACAGCTATTGTATTGCTGCTCAGGGGCTTTAATATATTCCATGAAAATTTAGTTCTTTGTCAGTATTTCTGTGAAATAGAGGCCACAATTCTAGGCTACTTGAAGCAAAACTTGGCCTTAAACCAAGCAGAAACAACCACTTGGGAATTCATTGTACCTAACCTATTGTTTGAAAGGCTAATGTTCTTTTGAAGTGAAAGGACTTAGAATAGGGATACGTTTGGACTGCAAATGACTTCCTTTCATCTTGGAAAGAAGAGCCAGAATCTGGCATCAGCTCTGTAGTGTTTTGATGGACACCTTGTCACCTGATTGGAGATTTTTACTTTGATTGCTTTCTGGAACTCTGGCTTATGTTGGTTACATTTTTGAGTATAGTAGATTTAAATAATTGAGGATTACTTACAGAAGTAAATTATGCCCACAGTTACACTCTTGAAGCCCCTTGTTCGGCTGAGCTACATGGGTGTAGCTGAAGGCAGAATTTGGATCTTTTGTAAACTGATAAATGATCTCTCCTTCATTGCCCTCCACTCACCAAATTTAAAGCGACTTACATATTTCCTTCCTTCCACAAATGTAAGTTGTAGCAGCAGATGTTTTTGTTAAGCTGTGGGGTTGTGTTATACCCCAGGGTCTTCAGTCCCATTGCTGTTGCAGTACTTCACGTAAAATGCCACGCATATTGACTCCCGTGGAAGTGAAAGGCACAAAAGCATTTTCTTTATTGGCTAGTGTAGATCTCATTGAAAAAATCCTGTAGTCACTTTAAGAATTGTGCACTCTATCAGAGTTTCGTCAAGATGATGGCTGCTGAGGAGTGTCAGGAAATTGGTATCAGCTGTTAGTTACAGGTGTGCAGTAGGAAAAGGGAAGGTTTTGCAATGCAGGGGAAAAGGGGTGAAAATGAGAATAAGGGAAGGGGTTACTCAGGAGAAAGGAAAAGTCACTTCCCAATGTTAAGAAACAATCTAGTTGGCTACACATGGTCATGTGAAGGAAAAAGGGATCTATCTTCCATGAACTTATCTAGTTCTCTTTTGAAACCAGTTACATATTTGGCCATCACACCATTCCCTGGCAGTGAGTTACACAAATTAATTGTGTGTGGTGTGAAAAAGTACTTCCTCTGGTTTATTAAACGTGCTGCCTATTAATTTCATCCAGTGACCCCTGGTTTTTATATTATGGGAAAGGGTAAAAAACACTTTTTCTGTACCATTCATGATTTTAAAGAACTCTATCATATCCCCCTTAGTCTTCCCTTTTCAAAGATGAACAGCCCCTAATCTTTTTAGTCTCTCCACTTCTGGAAGCCGGTTCATACCCTTGATCATCTTTGTTGCCCTTCTCTGAACCTTTTACAACTCCACTGTATCCTTTTTGGGATTGGGAGATCAGAACTGGACACAGTAGTCAAGATATGGGCACACCATGGGTTTATATAGTGTCATGATATTCCTTATTTTCTATCCCTTTCCTGATAGTTCCTAACGTCGTTAGCCTTTTTTACTGCTGCTGTGCACTGAGCTGAAGTTTTCAGAAAACTATACATGGTGACTCCAAGATATCTTTCTTGAAGGTTAACAGCAAATTTAGAATCCATCATTTTATATGTGTTCACATCATTCTTTTTTTCCAGTGTGCATTACTTTGCACTTATCAGTGTTGCCCATTTTGTTGCCCAAACATCCCGCTTTGAGAGAGACCCCCCCACCCCCGTCAATTTTGAACTTAACTATTTGGAATAATTCCATATCATCTGTAGATTTTGCCACCTTACTGTTAACCCCCTTTTCCAGATCATTAATGAATATCTTGAACAGCACTGTTCCCAGTACAAATCCTTGGAGAGGCCCTGCTGTTTACCTCTCTCCTTTGTGAAAACTGACCATTTATTCCTACCCTTTGTTTCCTTTTAGCCACATTCTGATTCATGACAGAATGTTCCCTGTTATCCCATAACCACTTAGTTTCCTTCAGAGCCTTTGGTAAGCCTTTGTCAAAGGCTTTCTGAAAATCCAACTATGCTATATTAACTGGATTGTGCTTCTTGACACACTCAAATACTTCTAGCAAACTTTCCTTTACAAAAGCCATGTTGATTCTGTCCCCCCAAAAACCCATGTTTATCTATGTGTGATCATTTTGTTCTTCACTATAGTTTCTATCAATTTGCCTGGTACTGAATTAGGTTTACCAGCCTGTAATTGCCAGGATTGCCTCTAGAGTCCATTTTAAAAATCAGCGTTACATTACCTATCTTCCAGTCATCTGGTACAGAGGCTTGTTTCAGCAATAGGTTACATACTACAATTAGTAGTTCTGCAATTTCATATTTGCATTCCTTCAGAACCATCTGGTCCTGGTGACTTATTACTGTTCAATTTATCAATGTGTTCCAAAACCTCTTCTACTGACACATCAGTGTGGGACAGTACATCAGATTTTTCACCCAAAAAGGACTGCTCTGATGTGAATATCTCCCCCACATCCTCTGTAGTTAAGAGTGATTCGAAGAATTCATTTAGCTTCTCCGCAATGGCCTTGTTTGTTTGAGTGTTCTTTCAACAGTTTTGTCACCTAGAGGCCCCACTGTCTGTTTGTCATGTTTTCTGCTTCTGATGTACTTAAAAAAAATCTTACTGTTAGTTTTTGTCTTTAGCAAGTTGCTTATCAAATTCTTCCTTGGCCTGCCTTCTATTATTTTTACACTTAACCAGCCAGAGTTTGTTAACCTTCCTATTATCCTCACTAGGATCTGACTTCTAAATTTTAAAGGATGCCTTTTTGCCTGTAACAGCCTCCATTACTCTAGTGTTTAGGCATGGTGGCATTCGTTTGGTTCTCTTATTGTCTTTTCTGATTTGGGGCATTCATTTAGTCTGAAACTTATTATAGCGTTGTTAAATAATCCCCATGCTGTTTTCAGGCATTTAACCCTTGTGACAGCTCCTTTTAACTTCCATCTAACTAGTGTTCTAATTTTTGTGTAGTTCCCCTTTTAGAGTTAAATATTACTGTAGGAGATTTTTGGTATCTTCCCTCTTACAAGGATGTTAAATTTAATTACTTTATGGTGACTATTATCCAGAGGTTCAACTATAGTTAACTCTTGGACCATGTCCTGTGCTCCACTCAGGACTAAATCAAGAACTGCTTCTCCCATTGTGGGTTCCAAGACTAGTTGCTCAAATAAGCCGTCATTTATGTGTCTAGACATTTTGTCTACATCATGCCCTGAGATGCCATGTTCCCAGAAATATGAGAATAGTTGGAATTACCCATCATTATAGCATTTTTCTGCGTTTGTAGCTTCTCTAACTTCACTTACTATTTCACAAGCACAATCACCATCCTGGTCAGGTGGTCAGTAATATATTCCTACTGCTATACTCTTTTTCATGCATGCAGGGCCAGCACGCTCACTAGGTGACCCTAGGCGGTCGCCTAGGGCACCAAGATTTGGGGGGCGGTGGGTGGCTGGCTCCCAGCTCCCCGCTCAGCCACTGAGTGGGGAGCCGGGGGGCAGCCTTCGTGAGCCACCCCCCTCTCCCTCCGCTCAGCGCCTGAGCGGGGAGCCAGGGGGCAGCTGCCGTGAGCCGCCTGAGCGGGGAGTCGGGGGGTAGCCGCCGCAAGTTGCCCCCCCTCTGAGCCGGGGGGCAGCCACCGCGAGCTGCCCCACTGCCCCCACACTCAGCCCCACAGTGGGCCGCGAGCCTCCCCGCCGCCCTGGGCTCCCCGCTCAGCTTCCGCGGCCCACGGGTCACGGGTGGTGGGTGGTGGGGGTTGAGTGCGCACGGGCGGGGGCAGGCTGAGCTCGAGCTGTCTGGGGTGGGCAGCATTGCGGGGGGGAGGCTGAGCTCCCGCAGGCAGGGAGCTGGCTGGGTGGGTGGCATTGGAAGGGGGCGGCACAGGGCTGGTGCAAGAAAGTTTTGCCTAGGGCGCGAAACTTCCTTGCACCGGCCCTGCATGCATGGAATTTCTCTCCATAGAGATTCTGTGGTATAGTTTCTTTCATTTAAATTTTTTATCATATTTGACTCTATGATTTCTTTAACATATCCCACTCCCAGTGTGACCTACTCAGTCATTTATGTATATTCTGTACCCTGGTATTACTGTGTCCCATTGATTCCACCAAGTTTCCTCTATGCTGTTATATCAATATCCTCATTTAATGCCAGGCACTCTAGTTCACCCATCTTAGTGTTTAGATTTCAAGCATTTGTATAGAAACATTTGTATATTTTGTTAATATTTAGTTGCTTGCCTTCATATGCTATGTTTAAATGGAATTCTTTCATCTGAGTGTTCCTCACTAGCTCCTATCTTTACTTTACCAACTGCTTTCCTATACTCTTTACTGGGATATTGTATTTCCTAAGTTAGCTTGTTTATTTTGATTCATACAACAACAAATAGACTGAGCACATACCTAAAACATTTCAAAAATACAGTTATTGTAATTTACAACTCTATCAATTTCAACAAAACCCATAACCATTAATGGCCAGACAACAAAAAGGCATTGAATAATCCTTCTCACCACTTTCCACCTTCATAATTCTACTCCTTCACCAAAAGCCAGCAAGAATAAATGGACTTTACAGCATTGTCAACAGAATTGGTATACTCTGGGGAATGCAGGGCTGCTAGAACAATTTGTATAGTGGTGGTGTTGAGAGCCATCGAACCAAATTGTAAATCTTGTATATGGTGGAAACCACTTCAAGCCAGAGGGTGTGGCAGCACTCCCAGCATCCTTAGTTCCAGCAATTATGGGGGAATGAGTTCCGGAGTTCAGGGCATTCTCACAGAACATGACTGGCCAAAAGCCCTCTCTCTCTCTCATATTGAGAAAGCTCCCGTTCTGCTGAACATCAAGTAGGTAATATGGCACAGGAAAAAAGGGATCTGTCAAGTAGAAAAAGTCTAAGGCCATTTAGGGCTTTTTAGGTCAAACACAAACACCTTAAATTCCACCCAGAAACTGTAGGAAGCTAGTGCAGATCATATGTTTTAACCCATGTGTTATGTCAGGGATCGGCAACCTTTGGCACGCGACCCACCAAGGTAAGCCCCCTGGCGGGCCGGGCCAGGCCAGTTTGTTTACCTGCCGTATCTGCAAGTTCGGCTGATCGCAGCTCCCACTGGCCGTGGTTTGCTGCTCAAGGCCAATGGGGGCTGCGGGAAGGGACATGGGCCAAGGGATGTGGTGGCTGCTGCTTCCTGCAGCCCCCATTGGCCTGGAGTGGTGAACCGCAGCCAGTGGGAGCCGCGATTGGCTGAACCTGTGGATTCAGCAGGTAAACAAACTGGCCTGGCCCGCCAAGGGGCTTACCCTGGCGGGCTGCGTGCCAAAGGTTGCCAATACCTGTGTTATGTGATCATAATCTGATATATTTTTAACAGGCAGGCTGCTAAAACTCTGCACCACCTTGAGTTTTTGGCTGGATTTAAGATGTTATTGCAGGATGTTTCAAAGCAGAAATCCTTTGCTACATCCTCCTCCCGTATATCAATATTCCCTGAAATGGAAAGAAAACATAATAAGGCTATTGAACTTAGGAACAAAAAAATGTTTTTGCCTGAAACCTAGTATGTGTTGTCAATGCCCCAGCAAAATGTTTTCTAAAGTTTGGCAGAAATCCATTGGGAGTTCTTTTCATCAGAAGTGAGTAAAAAACCAAACATTTTGTGGGTTTAGGTCAATATTTGCTCACATCAGGTGGAAAAAAGCCTAAATAGCTTCGCCTAAAATTTTCTGTGCTGGAATTCCTCACAGACAACTATTTCCTTTGGCTTTCTCTAAAGTTCAAAAAGCAATTGCAAAGCTAAGTGCATAGATATCAAGGTACGTCAGGTAACTGAAACCTCTATATAGAGACAGCTCACGTGAGAAAATTGGTCCAGTCCGGTTACTTGAACGAATTATCACTTTCTGTGTAACATATTTCAGTATTGAGATAACTAGTCTGAATTCCTTCCCCCCAAACTCAAAGAACTCCCAAGTTAAATGAAGTATACTCTGGGGGGTGGGGAGGTCTAAATAAATTGTTGGATTCAAAAGTCTTGCAATGATGTCTCAGCTGTGCTCTTGCCTCTCTACTGCTGTCCCCTCATCCCATTGCCTGCTAGAGCTCCTAACTTGATGTTCTGCCCCTGATTTTCAGCACTCCTCACTCCCACACCCTTCTCTGCCAAAGGGAAAGAAAAGTATGAAATTTTCACTTCTCTGTCCACATAACCTTTACTCTGACCTTGTACCAATATCCATATTCTACCTCCCCACCAACAACTTTTTTGTATCTAAACTTCATCCTGCCATAACCCAATACAGCTTCAACATTTCCACAAAACTTCAACTCTCAGGTTGTAAATACTGATCTAAAAACATTACATAGAGGTCATCCACTCAAACATAAGGCTTCCCCTGCTTTAATTGCCCACATATGAACATCAAGAAATATTGACAACTTACCTCCCATATATTACCAAACAATATTGTAATGATCAGCATAGATAGCTCTTCCACCAGTAAATGGTGCTATATTTTTGTCTTGGAGTTAAGTTATGTTGTATCTGATGGGTGCATGGAGGAGGACTGGTAGGAAGTTAAGTCCTGCCTGTGTCTGTGGGAGTTGTTAACTTGCAGTGTTCTAATAAACCCTTTGAGTTCTATAAGAGAGTATTGCAATATCACTATCAATTCTTTACTCCACTTTGTTCAATATATGCAAACAAACATGATTAGCACTTACATAGCCTTGTATGCATTCACTATTTCATATTTACACATTCACTATATTATCACTTATTAACCCACAAAAGACCTGCAAGGTAGATAAATTGTAGTATCTTCATTTTAGAGATTAGGAAACTCAAACAGATGAAGTAACTTGTCCAAGGCCACACAAGTGAAAGAGCTGGAATTAGAATGTAGAATTTACTGACTCTATACCCTGTGCTTCAGACCAGGCTGCTTCTGGACATCTCAGTCTATCCCATTCATCTCTCCAAAGTATATTGAAATTCTTTTTCACCTTCTGATACAACTCAGGTTTGGAACCTTCTGATACAACTCAGATGGAACCTTAATTATAACTGGCCAGACTGAAATATTTAAAAAACTTTAGCTTTAACTTAAAATTTTCCAACATGCAAATGTTGGAGGGAGAGGGTAAAGTGGAGTTGGAGTTTTTTGGCTAAATTGTTCTAATACGATATTTTTCTCCAAACACTTGCATCCTCTACTCCCAGTACCCTATTCATAGGTATATACTTACTGTGATCTCATAAAGGGAAATACCCATGTCCTCTCTTTTTGTACAGCACTTCTGATTATAAATTATTTATTGAGCACAAAGTTTGGAAATTAAGAGTAACAGGAATCTATATTTTGAGATAATTAATCACAAAACATTGTGTTATTAATGAAGGGTATTGAATAAGTATTCTTACAGGAGACATTTTCTTAGCAGTTCCAATGTCTGAGGATTTGTTATGTGCCATGCTGCTTTCAAACTTCAATAAGCATGCCTGATAATTGTGGGAGATGCATTAAATGAGCACTACTCACTTAGAACTATGACAATAAGAGATACTGCTAAATTAAATCTCTTGTAAGATATACTATAAATCCTGACAGATAGTGTGAGCATGCAGGAGCGATTTATTGACACTGCCTTTTTGTCTCTAGTCACTTATTTATACTGTAATGATTATTAATTTCATATTTTTCTCTTGCTTTTACTGTAGCTTTTGGATACTGCTCTGTCATGCAACAAGCTGGATTTTACCAATCTCAAACCTTGATGCTCCTTAATTTATTAAAACTGGAAATTCAAAATGAATGAAGGCCTTGAAGTAACTTCACTAGCAAAACAAATTGAAATCTTTTCTAAGTCATTTTCTCTTTCTTTTGCCTCTTAGCCTTGCTGCTGCTGTCCAGATCCATTAAAATGTCTCTGTTTGACATTCTATTTGACTAGAACTCCAGTATATTCAATCAGATAAGCTAAAATCAGTCTGTTATACAGTGATTGCATGTGTAGGCATCTAAAAAATGCTGTGAAGAAATGTATGTTTATAACAGTCAGTGTCTAGCCTGTCTGAAAACAGTATGTTGTATTAAGAAAGAGGAAAGATGTTGGCTACACTGGTAGAGGCTTCCAGCTGATCTAGTTCTGCCTTTTCCAGGGCTTTTTGAGGGAGTGATCTGATAATACTTTGCGGCCCCAAATGCATCGCCTATATCGATATGCTAAACATCAGAACTTTTTTCTCCTACAACACTTGAAAATACCTTGTTCACTTTCCTTTGAATGAATCTTCATTTCATTTATTTTCTGATTTTTTTCCTCCCACCCACTGAAAATCTCATCAGAACTCTCCATATTCTCTTGTCTCTGGGTTTCCCTCCACACCTGAATATAATTCAGTTCCCATCCTGCCTCCCTGGTATTCTAAACTCTCTGTGGCCTTAAATGCTATTTCTGATTTCACCTACGCTCCTGCCTCTTCATTGTCATCTAACGTTTTGTTTCACCCTGACATTCAGTAATTTTGCAGTTTTGGTTAACTGAAAAACTCTCTTCCCTCCACACCAGAAAGCCATTTTTTACCTTAAATCTTGAATGAAAACCTTCTTGTTTGCTTTAACTTACAATTCATTCCAAGTTTTTCTCTTTCTTAATTAAGGGATCCCTCCTTCCTGCTGTATTCCACCTACATATTACAGCATCCTTCTAGTTTTCTTGCTATGTTGTGGTGCAGACAGGAGCAAGGACACAGCCAAAATTAATGGGACCGAGAACAAAACATTGAGCAGAGCCAACCACCAGCAGCTCTGAGATCATTCTCTGTGGCCCTGTCCCTTCCTCGCAGAGTGTTCATTTCCCCCTTGCCTTTACCTCCCATGAGTGTTTGTGTTCTCCCTCTTAAGCACCCACCTTTCTCTATCACCTCAAGTTGTGAAAAAACCTTTGGGGACTTGTGGGGGCTCATGCATGGGTGGTGCATGAGCCCCCCTTCAGGGAGACTAGCCACGTGGCCCCATTCTTCCCCCCCCCCTCACTCACTCTCACACACACACACACACACACACACACACACACACACACACACACACACACACACACCCCAGAAGGAGCCCTGGGCTGCCAGCTGCCCCCAGGACTAGGCCGGAGGCCGCCCCCAACAATGGCCCCAGCGACGGACTGCTGGTCGCCACCAACTTTGGGCCCAGTGTCAGGTCACTTGCTGGCCCCAGTGCTGGGCTGCTGGCCTCTGGCCGGAACTGCGCTCCCGCCAACTGGGGCACTGGCTTGGGGGAGAGGGTGGAGTATGGGTGGGGCCAGGACTTGGCTTAGGGGAGGCTTAGCCTCCCCTAGCCTATTATACCTGCTGCCCATGAGCTGCTGCCTGCAGGAGCTGTGGGATTTTAAAAGGGAGCCCACAATTGCAGTGATTGCTAGCTGTGCAGGGAGCAAATCAGTCTCCCTGCTGTAGCAGCTGTTCTTTTCTGTATAGGTTCTTACAACACACTCATCATTGTAGTATCTGAGTGCCTTCCAGACATTCATTAAGTGGCATGACTACCATCTGGCACGCGTGGTTTGTGATTTCTCTCATCCTCTCCCGAGGGAGAATTGTATGTGCGTTGGAATGGTTTCATTTGGTAGGGGATTTTTTTTGTGTTGGTTTATATGTTTCTTCTATGCACACTGCTCTGTATTTATCTTAGAGAAGACAGGTTAAAGCAGTGCAGGGTACTTGGAGCAGAAATTGGTAATGTTTGGATAAGTCCATAGTTCCAGCTGGGATTCATCCCACAGTGTCAGACACACACCTAGGAAAGTTCTATCTTGCAAAACCGACTCTAATTGTAGAAAGTTCCATTGGGCCAGAGGAGTGGAGTTGTTGACCATCATCTTCTAGATAACCTGGGTGCAGGACATTGAGTTCCTTAACCATAACGATTGAAACCTAGAACTTGATTTGAAATCCTGTGGGAAGCTAGGGTAGCATGACATTGCATTTTGTATAGTCCCAGCCCATTTTACTCTTTTGCCCAATCAAAGGTTTATTAAGTCATAAGGCAACAACATGAATTATAGTGTGTGTAATAGATGCAGATTACATTGATTTGTGCTGTAATTTACTGCAAGTATACTTAGAAATGGTCACTTGTTTATGTTAATTAAATAGATACAGAACAATATCCTTTCTGCAAACTGTTATGACAGAAATGAAATCAACTCTCTAATAGCAACCTTATGGAGCGATGAATTGACGTTTCATTTTTATATGTTTGTGAGTCAGACCATTAGATTTTCAATTTTAATACAAGATTTAGGATAAATAAAGGAAGCACAACTTCCATTCAGCAAAAAGAGAAGCTTTTCAACAAAAGTGTTAAAATTATTCAATTATTGAGGGATGACAGGGAATACTGAAATACTACATATAGGGCCAGATTCCATGTTTGGCTCTGGTTCCTTTGTACCATTCTGACACAAAGTAGCCATAAACACAATTTAACTGAACAGTTAAACCAGGTTTACATTCACTGGAGCAATGCAAAGCAATGGAATGTAATGGTGAATCTGGTTCATAAAGTAGAAACTGTAGAAGGAGGTAACAGTGTATGGAAATATACAGCCAACTTTCCAAGCCTCATCAGGTCTGATGAAGAACCACAAATGCCCAAAATTTGCAACTGGCACTTATATATTTAGACTTCTAGCAAAACAATTACAGTATATCTTGCCACATTAAGGTGCAGATATTTGTTGCTAGCAAGTGACAGCTGCCCAGAAGAGCATTAACTTACTATCAGTTTTCTGTACTTTAATTTTCCAAAATAGCATAGGGTACATAACACTTTGGTTATCTCCAGACCATACCACCTAATTTCTGAAGTTTGCAGTTACTTTATTGCTTTTCTTCCTGGGACCATTTTGTGTTGTAAGTTGATATAGTGATGTAACACATAGGGATCCAAGTCATCTCAGGAGATCCGCATGTATATCTCCTTTACTCTTCACAGACAAAGGGGTGGCTGCTGTGGTAATGGCAAGATATGGTAACCCTTCTCTACAGGTTTGAATTTCATACATGGAGAGAAGTTAGGGCCTGTTTGAGTCAGGCATGGCCGTTAAGCAGGACGGGGTTGAAGGATAGCTGTATTTCCCTCCCTACCAGTCCATCAGATTACAGGGCCACAAAATGTCATACCTGTCATGTGTACCTACAGGAAGGATTCTCTGAAAATTCAGCCTTTGGGGCCTGCTGTGCCTCATTGCCTTTCTTCCTCCATTCTCACTGCTCATTCTGTGGGTTTCCAGCCAGCATGGAGCTGTCAGTAGTGTACAGGAAGAGGGAAAAGAGAGCAGGGATGCCACCTCTGAGATACACAATACCAGGACATACAGGATGGTCCAGAGCCCATAAAACTGGACAGCTGGTACTATGTACTGAGCACCCTTACAGATTTCCCAGGAGAGCTACCCCAGGAAAAGAACAGTCCTCAGAAAACATGGACAGGTGGCAATGCTAGAAGAGGGCAACTGGCTGCGCCAGTTCTGGTGGTGCAAAGCTGAAGAACTGAACAGAGGCATAAAGGGAAGAGGCAGGGGCTGAAGTTGGACTGAAGTGAACAGAGGATGAAACTGCCGACCATTGGGCAAAGGCAGAATAGTGAGGGGTTAACATGAGTGATTAAACTCAGATTCCCTTGCTACGGCTACTCCAGGCTCCATAACATTTCTCCTATCCACCATAAAAGAACAAGGACTTGGGCTCCCTCTTCCCAAATGAAAACTCTGATAATGAACTATAGAGCGAGATATATTAGTCACCTCTTTTAAAAAAAATATAAATTTGCAATTAGCTTTCAATAAAGAACTTGACAAAACACATCAACGGCTGTGATTCTCCACTGTCTCGCCCCTTACAGCCTGCAGTGTGAGTAGAGAACAACACAGCTAAATGACCATTGAACCTGTCTTCTGGTACATCTTTCTAAACTATGCATCATTTCTACATCTCTGCAGAACAACAAATAATACTCCATTACAGCATCCACTCTGTTTTTGCTATCCAGACTTTTTTTTCTTTTACCTGACTCAGTTCAGAATAAAATAGAGAGAACATATAATATTATATAAATCATCTGACTGGCTTACAATGAGACAGAAGAAAAATATAGCTTGTTTAAACAAACACCTCACAAATTGTGTGGATTATTCAAGTTATTAACATGCAGCCAAAATTTACAGAGATGTGTTATACTCATTGCATTATCAGTGTGTCAAGAATTGTGCTTTTATAAATAGAAAATAAATACTAGCTCGGCATTCAAATAAATGAACTATTTTCAATGACAATCAACATTGTAAAATGGGTGAATGGTTTGGAAATATACTGTATACTACTATATTTTACATATTCCTTATAAATCATACATACTTCAGTTTCAGGGGTAATGCGCTGGTGTACTGTTAGTAAGGTATGATGCTTAACATGGCTTATTTATGCTGATAAGGTTTCAATAGATTCTGACAGCATTTATTTGCATTACACTAACTGTAAATTCAGGAATATTCTGGCCTTTAGATTCTAGCAAGATTTCCCTAGCTCTTCCCTTTTATGGTTGATAATTTGGCACTGTGATGTTTAGTTTTGTTCCTGATTTGGGGAAAATGCTGCTGTTTTAAAATCTAAATTATGCATTGAGGATTCAGATACTATGATGAGTATGGTGTGACCTTACACATGCTTCTAATACTCATTATAGATTGATAGTCTTAGATAGATAATTAGATTGATGTGTGATGGGAAGCTGTAAGAATATGATTTGTCCAAATTATACACCCTTAGGTTCTTTCCTGACTGAAGAGAAGAGAGAGGGAGACAAAGAACTGAAAGCAGAAGTTATGGGTTGTTAACAGCAGAGTTTAATTTTCTCTAGTCACATTCATGCCAAGTTGTTGTTGTGTGTATGCACAGTCATGGTTGCAAACATTGCAGCCAGACATTTAATTACCTCAGTGCCAGTGTTTTTGCACAGTTTTAGCTGCAAAATATTTGATCACATACCATTGTGCATCTAATTTGAATAATTGTTAATGCCAGATTCCGGGCCCGGGGTTTTAAGAACTCAGAAGCTCGGTGTCCTCTAATCCACAATATTTCTTATCTCTATCAAATGCTTTTATAATACCAGTCTCTCATTTTCAGATCCCATTCAACTTAATCTCTCAAAAACAATTTAATAATCATGCAGCAAGGGCGGTTTAGGTTTGACATTAGGAAAAACTTTCTGTCAGGGTGGTTAAACACTGGAATAAACTGCCTAGGGAAGTTGTAGAATCTCCATCATGGGAGATTTTTAAAAGCAGGTTAGACACACACCTGTCAGGGATGGTCTAAATAATACTTAGTCCTGCCTTGAGTGCAGGGGACTCGATGACCTCTGAAGGTCCCTTCCAGTTCTATGATTCTGTGCCTGAGTACTTGGTCACAGTTGCAGAAGCCATAGTCAGTTATCCTTTCTGGTCTTGTTTATATAGCTACTTTATTGCCAGGTCTCAGGGCAGAGATTTTGGAAACCAGTAAAGCAGTTCCTGCCATTACTACATTATTAACTATGTCCAGTATAGAATAATAATTACTATAGCAATCCAAGTGTGAAAAGCACCTCCTAGTAAACAGCCAGACTGTGAGCAGAGGAGTGAGCCTGGAAGTCTGATGACAGAGAGAGTAGCTTATCCTATTCCTCAGTAAAAAACTCTTGTGAGTTGTAGTCTTGCCAGGTTTTCTCCCTACCACCCCTTCTCCCCGCTGGCAGATCCATGCTGGCTATTGATATGGATGAGCTGCCTTGCCCATTAGTCTCTAGCTCATCCCTGTGGTGAGCTTTTAGGTAGCTACAGTGCCAATACCTTCACCCTGTCCCTATCAGCAGCTCAGCTCACCTTCCTTCCATAGAGGTTGAAAAGGTCTTGTTCCCTGATACCTCTAAAGAAGGACATTGCAGATGATGAATGGATTCTTCTGTTGGCCCTGTCACTCTTTCTTCTCCCCTTCCTCTTTGATCTCCTTCCCTCTGTCCTGTTTTCTCATTCACTGCATTGATTCCTACTTTCTTCCTTCACTTATCCACAAACAAAATTCTAACATGGCTGCTATACTATTTCTGCTTCAGCCCAAATACATTCTGTATTATAACTACATTATTTTGGCAACAAGCCCAAAATTCATTCTCTCTTCCATGTTAATATGAACAAAATTGTGCTTTTCACAATTCTACAAGCAAATACAAGAGGGTGGTTATTATGGCTAAGTGAAATTAAATTTGTTGAAATATTCACAAGTAACCCAGCTCTATCTAGTTCTGTCAGAGGTATAAAAATGACCCTGTTTATATACTGTGTTCCCTGTCCTGTTGCCTATGGTAAAAGTGTTCTTCCCACCACTGCTCAATGTCCTTTTTCCTCTTAGAATTACTAACTTCTATTCAGGTCTTGTCTGAGATCTCTTCAGCCCAATTTCCAGACTTACAGAGTTTCGGATAGGTAACATGTCACATTTTTGGATGCAGAGTTGAGCCAAATTACCTTTCCTCATTAGTAGATTTAATGGATGTTTGTGGGATAGTTCCATAGAATAACAATTTCACTGAAATATTACTGACCGCCTGCTCAATTCACTCAGTTGAGTTTCATGAAACTTTCTAAACTCTTGGAACTATTTTAGAGCACTTTTTGTCCTGTCTTCTCCTCACATCCCTTCCCAAGTAGCCTGGATTTCAGCACCAGAAGCCACACTTTCCTGTCTTCTCTCTTTATCTGTGTAACTGAGTGGAGCTCCTGGTGTGAGTAAAAGTTAGAAGGGCTTGGGAAGCTCAACAATCGCTTCTCCAACGATGGCTCAGATTGTCAATTTTTAATAAAGGTGCTCACAATACAATAACTTGTTTTTGAAATAATTGGTTAGGATGGCACACTTGCTACCTTGCTGAGAACTTTTCAGCTAAGTTGCAGCCCAACCTCCATTAGAGCAGTCGTAACAGCTAATGAAAACAGGAAAGCGGACAGAAGATGTATATTAGCTGGTATCACAGGGTGATATCTGTGCCTATAAGTATCTTGCCTTTAAAGGCAAATTGCCATGGCTGCTTTATTCAGTGCTATAATTTGTAATTTGGTGTTATAATTCAGGGAGAGAACAGAAGGTTCTGGAATATTCAATGAGGGGGAGGATAGAGCAAGCATGGAAGAACCTGAGACTGTTAATAATACTGTGTTGAAAGTATTAGAGATGGGGAGGCCTGGATACGATGCCTCTAGATCATAGTAAGTAGACATTTTTTTCCTCAGGTGTTAATCTTTTACAGCAGAGAAATTGGATCTGCATGGAAATGCACTGTAGTTATCATACAAGGAACTCAGTATGTACTCATTCTTCAGATTGGTTTTGTTTGAATAAAGTTTGTTATACAGTAATCATTATATACAGACAGGAAAGCATAGCCTCTGGTGTGGAAACGCAAGCTGCTTGGCGAGGGATGTGAGAAGATGGGACAAAAAATGTTCTAAAAATAGTTCCAAAATATTTCCAAGCGTTTTCAGAGTTTCATGAAACTGAAACCATGAGGGTCTTTTCATCTTTGGGGTGGGGGTGGGGTGTGCTGAACAGTAGGGACCAAATTGATTCCTGGCATAAGCAGCTGTAACTTTTTGTAAGTAGGTACAAATTCACAGAATTGCACCTACTTGCCCCATTTGCAGAATGTAACCACCATTTCAGATCCTGGTCTGATTTTGTTTTAAACCTACAGGTACTTTGCTGAGTGTCTACTAGTATTTGCCTCGGCTGTAAACAATAGGTGGGATTCAGCAAGGATGATATAATTTTCAAGACAAGTTTATTATGATTTATATAGATGAGTTTTAGGCTTGGGGGTAATAAATGATCCTTTGGACTGTTTTTTTCCCCCAGATCATTCTGATTAGAGGATTGAATATGAAACTCATATTTTACTAGACAGACCCAGAGAGTACTGGTGTGCTGGCTGTCTAGCAAATATTACAATTTTACGACCTTAGGTGGATCAACCAAACACTATGACAACCCACCTCAATCCAATGCTTATTCCTTATTGGTTGGCAACTGCATTTTAATACAGCAGAAAGCACAAAATGGCATATTCTTTTTCAGACTGAAATTACATCATTATTTACATGTTATCATTTTGATGTCCTCTCCTAGAAGTAATAAGCTTAAACCTGTGCTGTGTGTTCTAATAATAATGGAAGCACTCTGTATGGGAACCCATTTTCATTATTGTAATGCAAAGTACAGCTTTGAGTTCATTATTGTTTAATTTTAAAACAGAATGAGCTCTACTTTTCTACCTGAAGAGCTCTACTTTTCTAGTAGTTCAAAATTGTTCATTGGAACCTATCACTGCAGCTTCACAGGGATTACTAATAGTTGGACCTAAAAGCCAGAGTAATAATATACATAAAATTCTGCTAAGCTGCAGTGAACTGCAAATACTGCCATATGTGTGGAATTGTATTCAAAGTTAGCATGTTTGCTCTAAGCCTTAGAGGGTACATGTACCTAGAATCTGGAAGTGAGCCTCCCACCCATGGTCGACAAACTTGCACTATTGGGCTAACAATAACTGTGTAGACATTGCAATTCAGGCTGAGCTCTGGCTCTCAACCCACCCCTTTCTCTGGGGTCTAAACAGACTGTTTACATGGTACTTGAAGAGGGGGAAACTGCAATACAAAAGGCAACTTATTTATTTATTGCCACTACTACTTTCATTTCAGCTCTAGTAGCATTACAAGATTACTGCAAATCGCACAACAGCTTTCAGAATAAGCTGCCCATGACATCTGAAGTTCCCCATTCTTTCAGGGTTTGTTCTACCCCTGATGAAGACTGTGCTGCAGCATGCTGTGATGCTATACAAAGGTAAATCAGAAACCAACCATTGGGCTGGGCTAAAGGGAGCTATAATTCATTGGCCTACAAGGGATATTGAGGAAGCAAAGAAGTGTGGCAAGTTCAAGTTTCCTTTGTATGGACCAAATAAAGCTCGGCAAATAGCAGAATTTTCAGTTCACTTGGCAATTTCAAACAAAAAAAAAATCATTTTAGCTGAAACAAAAAAAAAGATTTTTTTCAAAATGTTTGTCAAATTGAAAAGTCAAAAATAATCATTTGAGGTCAAACAAATGTTTTATTCCACTTAAAACATTTTGTTTCAATTTCAAACATTTTGAATTTTGAATTTAATAAAATGAAAGGTAATTTTGAAATACATTTTTCAGCATGAAATGACCTTTTAAACATTTCATTTTGAATGTGTCAAAATGAAATGTTTCAACCTTTTTTTGGATTTTTTCTTCAAACAAAAACATTTAACAAATTCATGTTGGTTATGCCGAAATGTTTTGGTTTGATTAATCTGCATTTTTTCCAGAAAATCCTTTTTAATGAAAGGTTTCACCCAGCTCTACTTAAAAGTTCACTGCTTAAACATTAACTGAAATGGGATCAAGGAAATATGCCTCCTTTATTATTTGTTTCAAGGAGTCCCCAACCTTTAACCTTTGAAGTCATTCAGTCAGTTTAACCAGAGTAGAGAATTTGGCTCATGATTTATTAAAGGCACAAGAACCATATATGTTCCCCAATTAAGAGCTAAATTTTATCCATTATATCTAGTCAACTTGCATGGGTGTACTAAGGGTAAAATTTGGCCTAACATGTAAAGTGCCTCTATCACAATTAAGTTCTTTAAATTGGATTCTTTAAAAAATCCAAAATAAAAGAAACCAAATGCTTTGCTTATTTTTTCTACTTTAAGCTTGAAAAGGTAAGCTCCCTTAATGGCCTGCCTTTCTGGGTATAATATATTAATAGTGTCCATGAAAAGAAATATTGTTCAATATAGTGGTGTCTGCCAACATTTTTTATCTATTCTATATCTATTCCAACATTTTTATTATGAGAATTTCAGTAAGAAGTCGTTAACAAATCTTAGTTTCTAAGAACATGCTAATGAATGAAACATTAAGAATGACCTTGTGTTTTTAATTTCATATCATCAATGGAGATTTATTGGAAAGAGAAAATAACATAACAGTGCTGATCCCTGGAAGAAGCAAGTCCAACGTTTTAACAGAAATTCTCAAGAATGTTCATCAGATTTTCCTAAAACTGTGCACAGTATTAGAACTTCTAGTCCTATGGTATCCCTGAAAATGGAGACTGCTGATGGCTGTGTGATCTTTCATGTCTTTTAGTGTATATATATTTATTTTGGATAACTAAATAGCCAGAGACACCATAGTATCTGAGCACCTCAAAATCTTTTATTTATTTATCCTTTCAATACCTTGGTGAGTTAGGGAAATACTACTATCCCCATTTTTGTGATGCGGAATTGAGGCAAAAAGAGTCTAAGCGACTGGCAGAAGGTCACAGTGGAAGCCTGGAGCAGAACAGGGACTTGAACCCAAGGGTAGTATACTAACTACTGGGCCAGTCTTCCTCTCACACTAAGGTGCAGCACATGCTGTTTCATCTCTGAAATGGGGTATCACTGCCCCTTCTGTATGAACCGTACAATAACTGATCTATAAAAGCCACTCCCCTCTCTTCCTTTAATTCCCATGTCAAGACCTACCTTTGTGATGATGCCCATAAGAAATAGTGAGGACTAGGTTCAGAGACAGATGGGGTAATTCACACCGTGTCTATTTACTGTAACTTTTAAAAATGCAAAAATATTTATGTACATATTTGTTTGTATGCCTCCCTCTGTTATCTTGCTCCTCACATTGCACTAGATGAGTCTTCTCACAGAGTGCAAAGTTAATCATGTGTTTGTCTTCATAGAATTGGAGACTAACGTATTCCCATGGGACAGGCACCATGTCTTAATATGTGATTGTATAGCACCCAGGAAAAGGACGTTGCAATCTCAGTTGAGATTCTGGGTGCTGTCATATGAATATTAAATGGTACTGTAGGCTGGTTTGGTTTCATAAGATTTTTTTTTTAAATTGATGATTTGCCAATATTCCATTGGCACTTTCATTATATTATACAGGACAAAACCACCTGCTGAACAAATAGTTCTATGTGATTATTGTCGTTTGTGTTATTTAAAATGCAAGCTACTTTGTTTATGCAAAAAATAAACAAACAAAACAAACAAACAAAAAAACACACCCTTACATTAAACCAGACAGGTTTTCAAAATGCTTGCCAGGAAGTGGTAAAGTTAAGGTTGCCTAGACAACCTTAATTTTGTCTCTTTGTATGTATGCATGACAATAGTCTTTAATTACATATTGAATGCAATTAACTTCAGTTTTTAATTGAATTCAGTGCAGGAATAGATGGTGCATAATAAGTGAGGTGCAGACACTATGGTGATAAAAATAATTCAATAGCTGACTCATTTGCTGACCAGGGTCTTGTCTGCAGAAACTGTAGTACATGAGCATTGTTCTTTCTCTTTTTTCTTAAATGTAACTAACTGTTCTGGCATTTGTATACCCCCACTAGCATGGAAACAGCTAAGGAGCTGCTTTGGGCTGGAGCAGCCTCATCCTGCCTCACCTGAAAATCATGCCAGGATTGGAGGAGGAGTTAAAAAGTGGGAACTCCACTCAGATTGGGGGGAAACCCTGGGAAGGGAGCAGACTGTTGAGCTTCTCCAACCCTGGAGAGAGGACTGACAGCCTACAGAGCCCCTCCCCTCACAGAAGGAGGGTACAGAACCCCTGAGTTCAAGGGAGAAAGAACTGAGGCTTGCACTGGAACCCAGCAAATTCTGAAGTTGACATTGTTGCTCCCAGGGTCCCTCTGAAGTAAGAGAGGCCCATATCCTGGAGGGAGCTGCATACATTTCTTTTGCTTAACCCTTTTGCTCATTGTGGGCTGTTAGTGGCATCACTGGGGACACAGAGAGGGGAGGAGACAATCAGGAGGCCCCTGCTGAAAGGTGAGTGCCAGCCTGCTAGAAAGATGCCCTGTAGCACCTGGTGGGATAGAGGTGGAGTAATTGGATGCAGGTGTGAACACTCCCCACATAGCCTAAAGGGGGCACCCTACCATGGACAGATTTGTGACACTGCCCAGTATTGTTTGTCGGTTTTGTCTAAGTAGAGTGTAAAGTCTTTGACATAACACCTGTCTCTTTGTGTATGTACATCCCTCGGCATAATGTCAGCCTGATCATGATGGGAGCTTCTGGGCATAAAAGGAATGCAAATAATAACAATTCTCAATTCAAGGTACTTAAGCCTTTGTGTAACTTTAAGCCTTTCAGTATTCCAATAGGCATCAGTGGGAGTGGGACCACAAAAGTGTTTAAAGTTACACATGTTTAAGAACCTTGCTGACTCAGAGTCAATGTTACAAAAGAGTGTAACACAAAAGATTTAGATGAAGGGGCAGATATAGGTTGCACATGGAATTTCGATGTTAGCATTTCCTGATGACTGAGTTCTTCACTTTGCAAGCAATTTACTGTTACCATAGTTTATGGTTTGGAATATATATGTAATAATTATTCTGAACCAATATATATGTATGTATTCTATAAGTCAATTTACATTTAAATTGGCTACAATGAATAAAATAAATTCTATGCAAAATACATAAAGAACAAAATAATTAAATAAATTTAAAAAATATGGAAATGTTCAGTTAACTGAATGAAAGTTATATAAATGACCACATTAAGTAAATTAGATATTGACCAGTGATGGCTGGGTTGGTCAAGTATTTCAGCCCTAATCTGTCACTTGTAATGGAAAATAGAAGCATAAAGTGTTAAGCAAACTAAATATGTAAAACCAAATCAAATAAAGTAGACTTGAAGGGTGGAAATGGCAGACCTAATATTAAATCCTGGCCAGGCTCTAGGAGCTAAAACCCTAGTACACGAAAATGTCTATCACTGATGACCTCTCTTTCTTTGGTCAACTGCTTTTGACAGAGTAATTTGTTATGTAAGGCACGTGCTGCTTCACTTCCAGTCCAGTTAGGTAAAAATTCATAAAAACCTTCTTTATTATGCCTGTCTCACTATAACTAAGTGACTAAAGGCCAGACACAACCTCTCTTTCTGATAAAGCTCCAGTATAAGATTTTATTTTAGTCTCCTTGGCTGCTTAGACATTGCATATCAGAGAGATCAGGTGGGTGAGGTAATATCTTTTATTGACCCAACTTCTGTTGGTGAGAGACAGACTTTTGATCTTACAAAGAGCTCTTTGTCAGGTGATTGCCTATGTGTGATATCTCAGATTAACTAATCCCATTTTATAGGGGTTGTGTTATTTCATATGGATTAAGAATCAGGCCATAGTGGATTTACAAACATTTTACTTAAAACATAATGCTCTGTTTGAACTGTAGCAAAGACAGAATTTTTATAAAAGCTGTCCTTTCCCTCATGGATAGATGTCATTAAATTAGTTTGTAAAATAAGGTCATATATATTTATGAAACAAGAACAGACTTTTCATCTTCTCCTTATCTAAGAATTACTATCTTGATTCACCTAGTAAATCTGTCAAATGAAAACATATCTATCAAACACTATTAATATGGAACTAAATTCTGAAGTGAAATCAGGCAGTTACCTTGTATCTATATCCCTTCTCTCAAGTCCCAATCAAGTTCCTGAAGCTTGATATATTAATACTACTGTTGTAGACAACAGGCCAGATGATGTTTATTTTTCAGATCAGAGGTCCAATAATGAGATTTTGAGTGGAAAGGAAAGATCTATTATTCCCCAGTGTTTGAGCAAAACAGCAACCATACCTCCCCAAAAAATAACCCAAACCAAAAAACTTGAAATTTTTATGCTATTAATTTTTTGTGGGCAACTGATCCTGCATTTCATTCTAAAAGTAATTGTTGCCTCTTATTCATTAGGATTTTGAAAGATCTGTGAAGTGTATGGTTCGCTCCACACATGTAAGAAACTAAAAATGCAAAAGCTGAAAACTATTAGGATCAGAAGGAGAATTTTACCCAGTTGGCCTACCAAGTCAAATAACAATTCTCTCAGCAATTGGTATTCTAAAAGGTTCACAAATGCACATATTTGCTGGCAGTGGTATCACCTGGGCAAACTAGGGACTATCAACCTGAATCCTCACTCTGTTACGCCAGTCAATGAAATACACAAACCTACGTTCAAGTGATTGAGACTTAATTTGATTTTTGTACAAACAGAATATAATCCCAACCAGGTATACGTGTAGAAAAAAAAATTCTGAGAATCTCTCTTAAGCCTATTATTAATTTCTAACAAATCCTTAACATTGGGGAGGATCCAGAGGACTGGAAAAAAAGCAAATGTTGCACCAATATTTTAAAAGGTTATATGGGATGAACCAGACTTGTTAGCCTGCAACTGATCCCAGGCAAATTTCTGGAAAGGCTGATATGGGATGCAATCAGCAAAACATGGTAGCATAACTAATGCCATTCAACATGGTTTTAGGGAAAATAGGTCTTGTGAAACAAATGATATCAAATTTGTTTCACAAGACCTATTTTCCCTAAGTTTGGCTGATACACGTAGCGGTTGTCAGTGACTGGAACTTGGGCACTCATGCCGAGTAGGAGTTAAGAATCAGAGCTCAAGAGCAGAGCCAGAGTCCAGGTGCCAGAGCCAAGGATCAGTGCCAATGTCAGAGGTCAGGAATCAGAGCCAAAGGTCAGTACCATGTTACTTGGAGTAGGCCAAGACAGGGAAAGTGTAGGAACAAAGCTATAAGCAAGCAGACACTAGCATGCAATAGACAGAAGTATGGAATAGACAGATTCTATGAGAAGACACTGAAGAGCTGCTGGGCTTGAGCTGATCTGCTGACTCTTCCAACCAATCATGTAGTGTAACCAATCAGGCAGCCTACAGAGGCCAGCTGCACTCATTAGGTTGCCTGGAGACTGGCTCTGCTCAGGCCCTGCTTCCAGACTGACTCCGCAGCAGGCCCCAATTGCTGACCGCTGTGTTGACATAATGTACTTAGACTTATGTAAGGCAGTTGACTTAGACCTCCATAACATTCTTATTAAAAAAACTAGCATGATACAAAATCAATGTAGCTCATATAAAATGGATTACAACTGGTTAACAGAGATCTCAAGAAGTAATTGTAAATGGGGAATTATCCTACTAAGTTGTTTAACTTTCCAGTGGGGTCCATCAATGACCTGTTCTTGACCCAGTGTTCGTCAATGTTTTATCAATGATCTATCTGGAAGAAAATATAAAATAATGACAGTAAAAGTTGAAGGTGACAGACAAATAGTTGGGGACGTAAATAATTATTGTGAGAGGTCAGTGATACAGACTAAACTGGATCATTTGGTAGTGTGGGCTCAGGGACTGTCTTTTTGCTCCATTTGTACAATGCTTAGCACAATGGGGTCTCTGTCCATGACTGAGGCTCCTAAGCCCTATGATAATACTGGAATACTGTGTCCAGTTCTGATGTCCACATTAAAAAAAAAGGCGTTGAAAAAAATGGAAAGGATTCCGAAAATTACAAGAATGGGCAGCTCTGGAAAACCTGCCTTACAAGGAAAGAATTTAGAAGCTCCATCTATTTAATTTATCAAAAAGAAAGTTAAAGGGGTGATTTTGATCAGTCTTAAGAGTACATGGTGAGGAGATTTCTGATAGTAGATAGTTGTTTCTTTTCTAGCAAAAAAGGCGTAATGAGATCTAATGGTTGTAAACAGAAGCTAGACAAATTCAGACTAGAAAGAAGGTGCAATTATTTTTTAACATTTAGGGTAATTAACCAAAAATAAAATTTACCTAGAGATAACTTACCTTTTTTTGTTTGTTCATTTTTTGTTTGTTTTTAATCAAGACTTGGGACCTCAAACAGAAGTTAGGGACTTGAGGCAAAAATTACCAAGAGGTAAGGTTCTATGGCCTGTTATGCAGAAAACAGACAAGATGATCCTTTCTGACCTTAAAATCGATGAAGAAAAAGATGGGGGGAATCTACTAACAAAAACAAACAACCCTCACAAACAAAGGAAAAACCACCAACAAAAGAACCGGCATTGTACTGCAGGGTGGAGAGAGATGCTACAGATCTAAATCAGCTGCTTTTTACTAGATTGTAAACCCATTGACATTTAATGCTTTTTCATTGTCAGGAAGAGAAAATAGGACATTATCAGGCATGTTACATGTTTCTGATATTTGGAAATGCTAAGAGAGAAACAGAGAGACAAGGTGGGTGAGGTAATATCTTTTATTGGCTCTTCAGGTCTTCCTCAGAGCTCTCTGTAAGCTTGAAAGCTTGTCTCTCCCACCAACAGAAGCTGGTCCAATAGAAAATATTACTTCACCCACCTTGTCTCTCTCATATCCTGGGACCAAAATGGCTATAGCAACATTACATATAACACTGTAATACTCAGCTTTCTCGTAGAATTGTGGTTTGGTGGTATATGCTGACAAGTAATTGGGCTAATGACAGTGTATTGAAAAGGAGAGATTAATCCTTAATAACATTGACTGTTATTAATTAATCCTCAATAACATAATAACTGTTTATAGATATGTGATGAGAGATTCATTGTGTGTAAGAAGATCAGTAGTGAGTGATGATGGATTCTATGCAGTGTGGGAACTGGCTAAACACTACTGTTCATTTCCAGACTTTAACGGGTTGTTTTCTGAAGTTGCAAAATGTTTATTTTTAAAGAAGTTTGTTTGGGGGGTTTATTAATTGAATTCCCTTAAAACACACTTGCAGGTTCCTTTATAATGAAGTTCCTTTTCTGTTTGTGACATAACCTTTCATTCCTGAAGTCAGATGCAATGTTTCCTTATGAAGCTTTGGAATTCCCTCTTAAGAGCAGATTCCTTTCCCAAGCAAGCTTAGGTAAAGAAAGTGGCATGTGATGTTTGCACTGCAAATGGATTAGCAGTGGCCCACCTACAGGGCAATTATAACTATCTGAAACATTGTTTCAGCTTGTATAGGTTAACAAGCCAAGTATATAGATTTTAGGAGTATGAATTGCTTTGCATTTGTTTTTCATAAAATGAATTGTACACTTACAACTATGTAATGATATTAATCTTCCTCATAGCAGGCTCAGTATTTAGTGCCCAGTTACCCCCTTCTCTGTTCATCTCTGCAATTGATTGTTAGACTAAAACAAGTAGTATACTATTAACATTTCAATTCTTATAAGTGATAAGATATCATTTATCTTCTTAACAGCTTGTTCAGTGGAAAAGATGGGATAATGCAATGGACATATGATGTTACAGAATGCCTTGAAATGTGTGTTATGACTTCCATCACTCACTGACTCATTGTTAAATTGCTTGGATGTAATGTGGAAAACCTTCTGTACATGAGATGGTGATCTTTAGTTTTCCATTACCAAATGTCAGCTTGCTTTCAGTTAAGTGACCAGCCCGGTAACCTCTTTCAGGGTTATATTCTTTTCTGTTGCTAGTTATTTCTGATGAGTAAATAAAATATTAGGTGTTTCATAGTTATTGTCATCATTACAAATTTGCTAAGGGTGGGTAAGTAAATATTTTGCCGATGCTGGTAAATTCCTTTGGCAATTTTACATGATTGTAATACCCCATACCTTAGGATTTTATATTGTGCTAAGGACACAGCAACGCTTCAGTGGTTGTTCTAAAATATAGTATCACAGTGATATTCATTATGCTCCCAAACTCAGAACTTCTATGAGAAAACAATGGCCAAAAGCTTCAGACTTGTGTAGCTAAAGTTGGGTATCTAAATATGGATTTAAATGCCCAAATTTAGCCATTCCAATTTGAAAATTTAAAACCAATTTCTTTTAAATTTTAAGTTTTTAGGAAAATATGTGGATGTGCCAGTGCATTTAAATAAACTCCATGAGCAATGTGTTTAAAACTAAACCAATTAACATATGGAGATATACCTATCTCATAGAGCTGGAAGGACTTTGAAAGGTCATCAAGTCCAGTCCCCTACCAGGACCAAGTACTGTCCCTGACAGATTTTTGCCCCAGATCCCTAAATGGCCCTCTCAAGGATTGAACTCACAACCTTGGGTTTAGCAGGCCAATGCTCAAACCGCTGAGCTATCCCCTCCCATCTCAAGCTCTTTTTTCCTTCATGTTAAGGATATGTAGTAACATTGTGGAATCACTGCAACCAAGTTACAGTAAGAATGGTTCACATAATGGGAAATACTTGGTTGCTGTAGAGAGTGAAAACAGAGGTGTACAATTACTGCTGTGCTGGACTCTTTGTTCTAAACTGAATACACAAACACCTAATCTTTAGTTCAACTCTTCCAAGGATAAGTGAAGCTAAGGTGATTTTTAAATTGCACTGAAACTACCTGGTTAGCAGTGACTTCAAGTTTAATATCTCATTAAAAGGCATAACACCTTTAACAAGGCTGCACAGCCTTCTATGGTTACACTGCAGCGCCAGCACTGGGTATGAGCTGAGCTACATTAGGGGACTTGACACAACCGTTTTTGACCTAAACTCAAAAGTGAAACCAACTGACAGTAATATACACACATATCACTTGATTTTCTTTACTAGTTTACTTAAGTGAATTATGAGCTATTGTGAAAAAAATGTTTAAATATAGGACATTACTGAATTTTTATATTTGCAGTATTGTAGCTGTGTTGGTCCCAAGATAGTAAAGATAAAAGGTGGGTAGTATCTCTTATTAATATGACATTGGTCCATGAAAAGATACTATTTCATCCACCTGGTCTCTCTGAAGTTTTATGAGGAATTTTTCAACCTGTAAAAATTTGGAGTCAATGATAGCATGAGACTAGTTGGTATTGAATTGCTCCAGCCTTTGAAAAGAGAAAATTAATGTGCCAGTGAGGAGGACACTATGCTTTCCAAGGTTAATTTTGTCACAGACTTCTCATTTTGAATGACAGTAACACTGTAATTATCATAAAACTTTCTTGCAAAATTTTCAATAGATGCACAATAAAAGTGGTCTCTCAATAAAAGCTAGCAAACACAGTGAACTGCTAGAACATGCCATGTAAAATAGAGGGTATATCCGCACAGCAACTAGGCACCCATAGTTGGCTTATGCCACCTGACTCAGGCTTGTAGGGCTCAGACTGAGGGGCTGTTTCATTTCTGTGTACACATCTGGGTTCGGGTTGAAACCCTGGCTTTAGGACTCTGAGAGATAGGAGGGTCCTAGAGCCTGGTCTCGAGTCTGAGCCTGGAAGTCTACACAGCAATGAAACAGCCCCACAGCCTGAGCCCCACAAGCCCAAGTCATCTGGCAAAAGCCAGCTGCGGGTGTCTAGTTGCTGTGTAGACATACCCTTAAATACAAGTAAATGTGTAAATATTTGCTCCCTTGTAGTTTTGGGAAGCTTAAATACCAGTAGATATGCAGAACTACTGTCAGAGTGACACTAGTATTAGAGCTGGGAGAATAATGAATTTTTGGTTTGCTGGCAATTTAAGACATTTGAAAAGTTTTTTTGTTTTAGGTCAAACCAAAATCCAACATTTTCAAAACTTTTCAGCAAATTGAAAAATTAAAAAAACTTTGGGTTGAAATGAAACATTTCATTTTAACATTACCAAAATGTTTCATTTAGATTTTCAGGCATTTTGACAAAAGCAAAGGAAAGGACAATTAAGTTGACAAAGAACGGAAGGAGGAAGTGTCTCTCTCATAACTTTTAACCCGGCATTTACTTGAGATGCAGGAGAATCAGGTTCAATTCTCCCCTCCACCTGATATGGAAAGGGGTTTGAACCCGAGGCTGCAATTTTGCAGCTGTGGGCTATTCTACCATTGTTATCCATCGTGGCAATTCATAGTCCTTCATGATGAAAATAGATAGTCATTGAGCCAGGGAAAGAGTGAAATGACTGGATAGCCTGGTAGTTAGGGCACTCACATAGTATGTGTGAGAGAACCAAGTTGTAAGTGCCTTTTCCAATTATTATTTATTTATAAAACAGTGGAACAACTTGAGGAGGAGAGATTCAGATAGCCCCATCCCAGAACATCCCAAAACCCAGTAGATAGGGCATTCCTGAATTGGGGAAGACAACAGTAAAATTTCTTCTCTACATCAGACAGAGAGGGGAAACTGAATGCAGGTCTCCCACAGCACAGGTAAGCCACAAGACTAAAACTTATTAGAGAGGTGACGGCATCTCATCCAGCTGTGACTCTAGTCCTCTTTTCCTTTGTTTTGTCAAAATGTCTGAAAGTCAAAACAATTTCTTTTTCAGATTGAAACAAAACATTTTGTTTCAATATTACCAAAATGTTTTGAGTTTTTCAGTTTAATTGAAACTATTCAGTGAACTTGACATAAATTCAAAATAGTTTTGGTCAACCAGAGAGTGCATTTTTCGATGAATAAACTGTCCAAAAAAATTCACCACCTCTAATTACTATGCAAATTACTAACAAATACTGCTAAGAGGTCTGGAAACAATGTGAAAAATTCAACAGTTCCTACCCTGGGTAGAGGTGGTTCTCAAATCTTCCTCTACTGCCTGAAAAATTCTAAGATGCCCACATTCCTTTAGTAGTTTGTACTTTTGTAGTGTGATTAGTGTAGATAGCGCTCTGGCAATTCTTTGCAAATGAATCTGCACTCCAAGAATATGCAAATATTCTTGTTCTTTTCTTCATAGCGAGCTACACAGGCTGCAAGGCTATCTCAGTCCTGTTCTCAGTCTTGTTCATTTTTTTTCATTGTATCTTTCATAAGAAGAATAAGGTTGTTAGCAAGGAGAACAGTGTGCTATGGCCAGAGGAAAACCAAGAGTGATTTCAGTCAAGGTTATTGTCTATTGAGGTGTGATTGGAGACATAACAGCAAGATGTTCTTCAAGCACTTTGCTGAACTTAGGATGTGAAAGAAGGAATAATAACAGTGTCAGGATCAGTGGAGGGTATTATAATGCATGAGTGGACAGTGCCAAATTTAGGGGGGGTAAGGCACAAGAATTACTGATAATCACAATATAGGGAGCAAGAACAAGGAGACAGGGCCAATAGGGAGAAGAAAGGATGTTTTCTTAAGACTAAGTAATGTCAAAAATTTCCTGGGGGAACAAAATGAAGAAGAAACTGGCAGCGGGGAGGAGTGAATGGAAGTCTTGGGGAAAAGAAGATACTGTCATAAATGTATCTGTATATTGTCCAAGATATCCAGATCTCCTGGTGAACCTGGGCATTGTCCTACTGATTTTTGAGACACTGACTTGTGAATTTGAAAGTCTGTAGACCAAGTGAAATGTGAAGTGTAGGTGTGACAGATATACCTTCTCTGTTCCATTTAAATATTTTGTATATATCCACTTATAATTATAGTTTTGTATTCTATACCAATCTTTACATTCAGCACAGTGACCATTGTTGCATCAGAAATTAACAGTAACCAGAAAGATGCATTTTTGAGAGTTTGAAGTTGAACTGGACGGATCTCCTTAATACAGTTACTTAACATAAAGGACCTAAATCTGGGATTAGTGGAATCTATGTTAAATTAATTGAAAAAATTCTGTTTTCTGAACTATTGTATGGTATGTTCAATTATTTTCAAGTGTCATTTCTGGGGTAAAAATATAAACATGCAGTTTTATATTTCAATTTTTCCCCAAATGCATCTTGACAGTATGTAATCGCATTCTGAATAGTTTGAAAGAGTGGGATATGACTATATCAAGTCATTGAAGCAAAGCTGCTCAGCATAAATTTACATACGAAAAACGTATATCATTCAACCTAATATTTAATTCTCCCTTTTCCCCTCATAACTGTTGAAAACTTAGATAGCTGGTTGGAGACAATGTAAGCAGAGTTAATCCCCAAAAGGTGGTCGTGGCTTTCTTACTCATAACTTAAAAATGAGAAGAATGGGATGTCACAACTGATTGGTGATGTGTAGAGCCATTTACCTCTAGGTCATTATTGTGAATTCAGCCTTATTGGGGACTCTCAGTGCTACTGTAATATACATATTAAATAATAGCAATAGTATAGTATTAATGGTCACTTATTTTGGTATTGGTTCTGCATTGTATTCAGTAATGCAGCCTTTAACATACATAAATAAAAAAATATTATTGTTCTCCTAGTAGACTGAACAAATTGCTCTTTCGTCACTCCTTGTTTAACATGTCTATATGAAAAGGATGTAGCCAGAGGTCTGAGCACACTCTTCAGATTTGGGAATTCCTGCTTTCTAATCCCATCTCTTACCATGACTCCTTTGTGTACCATGCCCTTGGGCAAATTACCTAACCTCTTTATGCCTTTATGTTGTTGTGAGGACTCAACAGATGTTTGTAAAGCTCTTTGAAGATGGAGAGCCCTATTTAAGTTCTAACTTCAATGTAATGAACACTCTTGATACAGTTTGAAGGACACTGTTTTCTAATATGTCATCCATGTATTATCAGTATTTGTCGAACAATAATTTGTAACAAATATTTATACAATGCTATCCATTCATACAGCACTTTGCAAACATGGATAGGACATGTTCCCTGCCTTGAAAAACGTATGATCTAAATAAGATAAGATGAACAACCCAATATCAATTGTGAGGAAAAAGGGGAAAGAGGGATTTCCTGGAGAGGGTTGTAATTAATTGGGTTAATCTGTATCTACGGTATACAAAGTGTTTGATTATGGGGACTCTGTCAGACTGCAGAGTCCATTTTGAATCTGGGTTAATTGTCTTCTCTCACCTTTCAATGCCACATTGGAACAAAATCCCAAGAGGGTAAGACAAAGGCCTAATAATAGAAGGTCATTTACTTTATCAACCCGAACAATAAAGTATGATCACTCTTGACAATAAACTGACCCCCACCCAGGAAAACTGGTTTAGCAGGGAAGAGGTCACCTGGCAATGGTATCACCTGGTATGGATCTGTGGTCACCTGTTGAAGCTGGTAAGGGAGTCATCTCACAGAGGATACTGGAAAGCTGTAAAAAAAGGAAGGAGCTGATGTAATCAGGGTTCTGGAACAATTTGTATAGTGGGGGTGCTGAGAGCTAATGAATCAAACTGTAAACTACTTCAAGCCAGGGGGTGTGGCAGTCCCCCAGCACCCCTAGTTCTAGCACCTATGGATCTATTTGGAGTTTGGGGGCACTTTTCTTTAGTTTAAGAGGTGTAAGTATCAACCCAGCATGTAGGGGCCCTTATGAAGCAGGGGAACCTGCCTACCTTCCTGAACACACATGGTCTCCCAATGACTCCCAAAGGAAGATTGAGTTAGAGAGGGGCATTGTGTTTAGGATCTGTATTGTGAGCTATAAGATCTGTACTCTCTTATGCTTTATCTGTTAAATATAAAAGAGCAGTGGTGTTGGAATCTGTGCAAAATATCTCTGTGTATAGGCTCCAGAACTAATACAATTCCTGAAAGAGTTTAACTGTAAAGCAGAAGGCTCACAAACTGGGGTGGAGTTCAGCGAGCGGCTGTGTGTAAGCTATGGAGGGGTCTGAAGGACCAGCACTGAGCCCAAGCTTTAGGTTACTGG
This sequence comes from Macrochelys suwanniensis, assembly GCA_033296515.1. Lineage (NCBI taxonomy): Eukaryota > Metazoa > Chordata > Testudines > Chelydridae > Macrochelys > Macrochelys suwanniensis. The sequence continues at coordinate 86,507,727 of CM065779.1, forward strand.
ACAGTTTGTTTCAGCTCTCAGGATGGGATACAAGGCAGAGGTTTGTGGCCCAAGAGTGTGCCTAGGGACCCCAAATATGGGCCATTTTGGCTGGGCTCCATTCAGGCTCTGGAGACGGAAAACACCCAGGATCCAGCAGCTGGGTCCCTTCAAAGCAGCCTAAGAAATGTCCAAGAGGAGGTGATGCACCATGATCTGTGACAAGGGGATTTCAAGGAGAGATATGTAGGAGAGTGAGAAAGGATAGTAAAACGAAAATAAGAAAGAAAAACTTGTAGCACCTTAGAGACTAACAAATTTATTTCAGCATAAGCTTTTGTGGGTTAGAACCCACTTCATCGGATGCAGAAAGGATAGTGGATAGGATGGGGAAAAGACTTTTGCAGTACTAAAGGTCAGAATGACAGAAGGCACCAAGTGAGAATGAAGAAAGGAGCTGAATAGAACAGTAAGGTGGGAGGACTGGGTTAAACATGATGCATATGGGAAATGAAAGCTGAAATGGTGGAGGCAAGGTAAGGTATTTTTTTAATGATGCCTATCAAACAAATATGTTTGTTCCTAGCTCTCCAGTTCTTGAACTATCATTGCTTTTTTTCTGATTAGGATATATGAAAAATATATTTTTGTATTCATATGGGAATGAAGTACATAGAAATAAATGTATTTACATATGACACTTAATAATGTAGCTTTATAATTCTTGTCAGTGAAAGAGTTCAGCAGAGCCTCAGTTGAGGTATACTTAGGACTGCTGACCACATTTAATCTTTACTAATTAAATTCCAAATTTACCAAGATGTATAAACTGCTAGCTTATTATCAGGGAAGAAAAATGTCTGTCTTTTCTTCTCCAGTATTATAAGATGTCATAAAGATTTGTATCTTTTCATGGCTCTGTGTTCTTGGATAAAGCAGAAGATGCTAAAGTCCCATTCCAGAAAGGTGATGAGAGCCACTGATTTCAGGAACAAGCCCTAGATTAGGAGGTAATGTCAGTGCTTAATTTATAATGAAAGAGGTGCTGGGGCTCAAGACATTTTTTTTTTACATTCATAACTGATGAAACAAGCCCAGAGGTGCTGGGGTTATGGACTGTCAAGCCTAGAGTGCTTTTGCAGTACTAAAGGTCAGAATGACAGAAGGCACCAAGTGCGAATGAAGAAAGGAGCTGAATAGAAGAGTAAGACCTGGCAAGACCTGGTGCAAATTACCTACTCGGTAATGCACAGTATGAGAAACTACAAAAGACCTTATGATAGGAAGGAAAATGAACTTACATTTTTTTGACAAGGACTCTGCAATAATTATGCACAGTGCTTCATTTTCATTAGTGTTTGGGGACATGTATCAAGAGTGGTTCACCAGAGACATACAAATGTGGACCTCTGGAGATCATCACATTCAGACATTAGATTCTCTAGCAATCTGCATTCAATGAGTGTTTTGATTTAAAAGGGGGGAGTGGAGGCAGTGAAAATAAAATAGTATGTATGGTGAATATGCCATATTTCAGTTACTTAGGCCTGGTCTACACTACCTGGTTATTTTGGAATTAACCGAGTTAATTTGAAATAAAACTGATTCCGTCCACATGACCAAACCGTTTTTTTCGATTTAAAGGGCTCTTTAATCCGGTTTCTGTACTCCACCTCGGCAAGTGGAGTAGTGCTAAAACTGAGATTGCAGTTCCGGGTTACAGGTACTGTGGATGCAACTCAACGTTATTGGCCTCCAGGAGCTATCCCAGAATGCTCCCTTGGGACCACTCTGGACAACACTGTCAACTCCGATGCACTAGCGAGGTAGGCAGTAAAAGCCCCGGGAACTTTTGAATTTCGTTTCCTGTTTGGCCACCGTGGCGAGCTCATTAACACAGGTGACGATCATCACAGTCCACCATCACATGCGACCATGCAGAGTCCACCATCACAATGGGCGGCGGGGATGGCGGGGACTGTGGGAACTGTGGGATAGCTACCCACAGTGCACCGCTCTGACATTCTATGCTAGCCTCGGTACTGTGGACGCACTCTGCCAAATTCGTATGCTTTAGTGGGGACCCATGAGACCGAATGTATAAAATCGTTTCTGAAAATTCAAATAGAATAATTTCAAAATAATTTCGTACTGTAGACCCTTATATAACATTTATGGGAAAAATAAAAATTCTTCAAAAATTGTCAAAGGCCCTTTTCCTTATAGAGAAGAAAGTCCGTGGCAAGTTTGAATTTTAAAATCAAACCCATTTTGTATCTACCAGAGCACAAAATAGCATCTTCAGTCTTTGAAAGGTTCACACATTTATTATATGTTCATGTTAATTTAAAACGGACTCAAACTATTTTGTGAAAATGTTACATTCAGATTCAACACCTCTGGTTGAAGAAAAAAGATGAGAAACTGAAACCAGAAAGGAAATTTTTGGGAGGACAAGTTATCAAGGAGTGAAAATAAGGTTTAGAAAGGGATAGTTTGCACTTAGATTTAAAAGTTTCTGCTACTGAACTTCAACTCTTAGGAAGATAAGCTATTAAATTACATTTCTAAACATCTGTATACCATACATTTTCTGAGGATTTAATACACTATCTTCTGATTTTTAGCAAAGCATTACTAGGTCACCTGGAAGGTAATACATTTTCTTGCATAATTGTATTTCTTCCTCTGCCAACCTGCTTATAAGAACACAAGAATGGCCATACTGGCTCAGACCAAATGTCCATTTAGCCCAGTATCTTGTCTTCCAACAGTGGCCAGTGCCAGGTGCTTCAGAGGGAATTAACAGAACAGGTAATCAAGTGATCCATCCTGTCACCCATTCCCAGCTAAAGACACCATCCCACCCATCCTGGCTAATAGCCATTGATGGGCATATCCTCCAGGAACTTATCTAGTTCTTTTTTGAACCCTGTTATAGTCTTGGCCTTCACAACATCTTCTGGCAAAGAGTTCCACAGGTTGACTGCACATTATATGAAGAAATACTTCCTTTTGTCTTTTTTAAACCTGTTACCTATTTATTTTATTTGGCAACACCTAGTTCTTGTGTTATGAGAAGGAGTAAATAACACTTCCTTATTTACTTTCTCCATGCCTTCAATGATTTTATAGACCTCTATTATATCCCCCTTGGTTGTCTCTTTTGCAAGCTGAAAAGTCCCAGTCTTATTAATCTCTCCTTATATGGAAGATGTTCCATTAACCCTAATAATTTTGGTTGCCATTTTCTGAATCTTTTCCAATTCCGATATATATATTTTTTGAAATGGGGTGACCACATCTGCACAGAATATTCAAGATGTGAGCGTACCATGGATTTATATAGAAGCAATATGATATTTTCTACTTAATATCTATCCCTTTCCTAATGATTCCCAACATTCTGGTCACTTTTTTGACTGCTACTGCACATTGAGTGCATGTTTTCAGAGAACTATCCATAATGACGCCAAGATCTCTTTCTTGAGTAATAACAGATAATTTAGATCTCATCATTTTATATGTATAGTTGGAATTATGTTTTCCAATGTGCATTACTTTGCATGTATCAACATTGATTTTCATCTGCCATTTTGTTGCCCAGTCACCCAGTTTTGTGAGGTCCCTTTCTGACTCTTCACAGTCTGCTTTGGACTTAACTATCTTGAGTAGTTTTGTATCATCTGCAAATGTTGCCTCCTCACTCTTTACCCCCTTTTTTCCAGATAATTTATAAATAAGCTGAACAGCTCTGGACATGGTTTTATACCCTGGTGTGTGTAAGTGAGGTATAATATCAGAATATAGAGGGTGATTATGGGTTTTTTTCATAATGTTTAGGAAAAACTATATGACTATATAACTATATCTGTTAGTCTATAAGGTGCTACAGGACTCTCTGTCGTTCTTGCAGATCCAGACGGACATGGCTACCCCTCTGATATATGAAGGGCTTCACTATTATGAGACCAGTTTCAGTACACGTCCCAAGGACAGTCGAAGTACATGTGGGAGCAAGGAATATGTTAGTGGCTGCCCTCCTACCTCACTTAGCTAATTTTCCACTCTTTGTCACACCATAGAACATACTTTTAGTGAAGCTTTGAGCTAATTGCAATTTTATGTTTGCAGCTTAATAGTTTTCTGTGGACTAGATATTTTACTTCCACGCAGGCTTATGTTACGTAGGATACATAGAGAGGAGCTACAGCAAACTTTCCTACTTCCTACACCACCTAGTTAACTCTAGGGTTGCCAACTTTCTAATCACACAAAACTGAACTGAACTGAACACCCTTGCCCTTCCCCGCTGGTTCCCCAAGGCCCCATCCCTGACCCCAAGTCACTCCATCACCCCTCCCTCTGTCACCCACTCTCCCCAACCCTCACTCACTTTCACTGGGCTGGGGAAGGCGGTTGGGGTGTGAGTGGGGGTGAGGGCTCCTGTTGGGGGTGTGGGCTCTGGGGTGGGGCCAGAAATGAGGGGTTCAGAGCATGGGAGGGGGCTCCAGGCTGGGGAGAGGGTTGGGGCATGGAAAGGGTTGTGGGGTGCAGGCTCTGGGAGGGAGTTTGGGTGCAGGCTCAGGGATGAGGTTGAGGTGCGGGGGGATGTGGGATACAGGCTCTGGGAGAGAGTTTGGGTGTGGGAGGGGGCTCAGGGCTGGGGGAGGGAGTTAGGTTGCGGTAGGGGTGCAGGTTCCATCTGGGCAGCACTTACCTCAGGCGGCTCCCAGTCCATGGCACAGTTGGGCTAAGGTAGGGCTAAGGGCAGAGCCTGCCCTGGCTCTGCACGGCTCCTGGAAGCAGCCAGCATGTCCAGCTCCTAGGTTCAGGGGCGTCCACAGGCACCGCCCCCCTCAGCTCCCATTGGCCATGATTCCCTGCCAATCGGAGGTGCAGAGCCGGTGATCAGGGCAGGGGCAGAACATGGAGATTCCCTGGTCACCCCTGCACCTAGCCACTTCCGGGAGCCGCGGGGAGCTAGGGCAGGTAGGGAGGCTGTCTTAGCACCGCTGCACTGCCGACCACACTTTTAACGGCCTGGTCAGCGGTGCTGACAGGAACCGCCAAGGCCTCTTTTCAAGTGGGGGTCCGTTCTAAAACCGGGTGCCTGGTAACATCTCCACCAGCACTGTGAAAAAAGAGGTGTGACAGAGGCAGGAGGGGCCAGAATAGGGCACAGGGCAGAGCTCTTCCCATCCTCGGCTGCCACGTGTTCCTTGGAGATTCTGTAATAATTTCTTTGGAAGTTTTCAAAACAGTCCTGGTGGATTCAAGGATGAATGAACTTATCTGGGTATTATCCCATACAGGGCCGGCCTTAGACCAAATGGCACCCCAGGTTAGGAGTGTCTTTGGCACCCACCCCAATTTGTTAAATTTTGAATACCTTATTCTTTATTGCATTTCTAGCCCATTTCATGACTTTGATGCATAATTTACATGCATGATTTATCCCTGTCATTTAAGATGACAAATTTGCTAACAACAAAAACAGCACTTCGAGCCCAGTGGCCCCCAAGCCCAGCACCCCAGGCAGTCACTTGGGTCGCCTGCCCCACACCCCCTCCCATACCCCAACCCCAGCCCAACCCAACCTGATCCCATAACACTATAAAGTCACAGAAAGTTTATAGGGAGGTTTCTATCTCCCTAAAAAGGGAGAATGAGCATGGAGTCTTTTAAATATATTATTTTCTTTTGGGGAACTTGGGAACTGATAAGAATAACAACATATTAAAAAACTGTATCAGCATAAGAGGCTGTTATGAAAAATCAATTGTCAACGTATGTTGGTTGCATTATGATGCTACATATCTTATTTGTTTCATTCTGGGTTTATGACACGCTGGGATTTGTTGGTTTTCTGTAGAATGAAAATGGTGCTTTGTCAAATGCTTTGCAGCAGCTCCATTTCCCAAAGGTTTGATGGGTTTGTCATCTTTTCCACTTGAACAAAATATCTATAATTACATACTGTAATTTTGTGGCTACTTGAATTCACACTGATTCTAATTAGATGTAATGACGCTAATTGCTGTGCAAAAGTGGACAACAATCTGTGAGGAAAAAAGGCAATAATTTAACAAGATATAACACCTAGGCAGTAGAGTGTAGGGATGGGCAAACTCTGTTCTTCATTTTGGACCCCCTCGAATGCCATTGACTTGAGCTCCAACCATTTGCATTGTACTTAAGAGACTATAAGTAGCAACACTTACCAGAGGAAGATCAGCCAGATGTCTCTGTCCCACGCTAGCTCCCAGTAGAAACAGGGAGGGGGAAAGAGGAGCACTATTGGGGTTCCCACATGCTGTAAATCTGCAAGAATGGAGCTTGCAGCATGAGGAAAACACACAGACTGCTTTCTTTCCTCCTGTACCTTTAGCCCCTTGTTGCTCCAAGTAGAAAATGGGGAGGGAAGGGATAGCTCAGTGGTTTGAGCATTGGCCTGCTAAACCCAGGGTTGTGAGTTCAATCCCTGAGGGGGCCACTTAGAGTTCTGGGGCAAAAATCTGTTAGGGGACAGTACTTGGTCCTGCTAGTGAAGGCAGGGGACTGGACTTGATGACCTTTCAAGGTCATTCTAGGAGATTGGCATATCTCCATTTATTATTAAATCAATTTGATTAATTTATAGGAATAAAAAGTTTGCACTCCATATCTTTCAAAATAGCTCCAGAGGTTCACAGGCCCCCCCCCAACTTTGCTATTTCACCCATCTTTTGATGTATTTTAGGGGTTCTAGTTCTGGCTCTGACACTGACCTCCCATTTAACCTTGGGCACTTCGTTTCACCCAACTTGCACCTCAGTTTCCCCATCATTAAAATTAAGGTTATAATGTGCTCCTTGTTTATGTCACAAGGTGGTGTGAAGTTTAAACAATCGTTATCTGCAAAGCTTTTTGACATCCAGATATGGAAAGCAATATAAGTGCTAAATATTATTCTGTCACTTAGGTCTAGACATTGAAGGATTATAACACACTTGTGAAGTTCTTTGTTGTGTAGGTTATGTTGACTAACAATATATGTGTGCACAACACAATCCTTTAAACAGACAAGTAATTTGTATCCTGGCAGGCATTTGCAAAAGGGAAGGTTAACAGAAAATGCATCTCTGTCCAAAATAATATTAATAACTAACTGTGTTTCCTTCTTTAAAAGAGAAGTATGTCCTCTTGGTTGCTAATATCGGTGGGTTATTTGGAAGAGCAGATATATGACACCCTCCCCCAATGCATCTTTATCAAGCAACAATCCTTCTATCATATTCTTTAATAACAGGTTATGAATTATTTATTATACAGTGCCACCTAATGTTTTCCTGCTCGATTTACTTTCCCTGTACTAAATGACTATGTGCTTCTTACAGTTCTCATTATGACCAGACAGTTGGCTGGAACCTAAAAACTATAAATATTACAAATGTTTTTGTGCCCAAGGTTCATATATTTTGCAGACAATTATATCTGCATGCCCAAGTGCTATGATTTGTTTACCTTAATATATAAACCTTCCATATGGAATACGCCTACAATTGAAAATAGTTTCCATTACAACAGTTCAAAATAAAGTTCAAAATAAATATTCTGGACCAGAGCCTCCTGTGCAGCTGATCTGGATGGAGCAAAGGTCAGGGATGTATGTGCTCATTTAAAGCTCATCTATCCTACCTCCAGTTTCTGCTTATGCAGGACTATTCTCCCTGAGCTGCTTCAGCTGGCCCTTCAGGGGCCAGAGGTATCTTAGCTATGACTCTGATTCTGACCACATCTCCTTTTTCCTGCTACCCCAGAAGCAGGGAAACTGAGCGGTATAAGAGCACCACATAAACTGCTGCAGAATCCCCTGTGTGCTGGGCTGATCTTCTCTAGTTTTAAGGGCCTCACAAACAGACTCGTGTTCTGGAACAAAGCAGTAGCACCATAGGAGAGAATCTAGCTCTCTGATAGATGCAGGGTGAGTTTGTTTTGTGCATATTTGTGTGTCCACAAAAATCCTCTGTCACTTTGAAAGATATTTGTGGCTAATACGGTGATGCCTGTAGCAATCAAGAAATGTTAGTGCTTTAGGGTGAGATTCTGATCCAGGCTGCATATCCATAAGAGTAAGGGAGAATAATAACATCCAATTTACATTTCTCCAGGGGGTAACCTGACTTTAATCAGCTGCATACCCTTTTGCCTACCCCTCTCCCCTAGGTGATGCCTTGGTTGCACTAGGGAGTACCGGGGATATTAAACCTCTGCTGGTGTAGGTGATCAGTAAATTATTCCTCCCTTTGGGGCAAATAGAGAGCAGAGAGGGAATTGTCTCTGTGAACCACTGTTCCCTCTTTGGGATATTCCTGCTGTGGCACAGCAGTGTGCTGCTTACTAAGGGTTGTGTCCTACGAACAGTCTAGTCTTTTTATTCTTTAGTGTATGTGGGGCAGGAGGAGGAGACAGTGCCCTCCCATATGTTCTGTACTGCATTATGAACTCCTTTTATTTTTTTTTAAAAATCACAATGTACCATTGCTTTGACAGAATGGATTACCTCCTCTGGTGGTTTGGAAATGGTCCCACCCCATGCAGTTAATCATTTTTGACATACTCCTCTTTGATATTTTAACGTGCCCTTAAACCAGTGGTTGACTTACAGTCCGGCATCATTTACAATGTATACCAATATTTGTTATAACATTGTAGTGGCTTTATTCAAGATGAGTTGACAGACTTCCAAGCCCTGGTAGCTCTGACCTGATTCATAAGTGATTAATTGGCCTTCAGTGCTTGTGAGCTGTAACTGTGTCACAAAGGCTATAGATCTGTCACTTTGATACACAAGGTAATCAAGTTCTGTAATAGACTCTCCATGCATGTTAATAACTTGGTAAATCTAAGCAAGACATCATAAAAGATGGTTTACACAGCTGTATTGCAGAATAACTGGGTCAGAGTTTTCATAAAAAACATAGCAAATCATTCTTCCTTAAGGTTTTGAAATAGAAACAAGATCCTACTGAAGCTGTAGCTTGGCCTTCAGTGCTCAATTGTTACGAATACCTTCCACATTGGAAACTAAATAGAAGAAATAAATTTAGATTAAAATGAGAGGAAATTAATGAATGAAGCTATACAATTCCAAATGATAATAGAATATAACTACTAACTGTAACTGGATGATTTAGTTGGGGATTGGTCCTGCTTTGAGCAGGGGGTTGGACTAGATGACCTCCTGGGGTCCCTTCCAACCCTGATATTCTATAATTCGATACTTTGCATTTGTTTCAAATATATAAACATTTGATTTAGGAAAATGAGCCATACTTTCATGAAATGAATATGTAGGAATAAAACACAACATTGTTTGACTTCACACTTATCAATATTTGGTTGAAATGTCAGTCACGAAAAGGATAAAGCTAAACTTCAAGTGAAGCAGTAGCTTTGTACTTCCTGTGCTATGCACTGTACCAGATGCAGACTCCTGAATTTTGATAAGTCATTTGGGAATACAAATTATTTCCAACAATTTCACTACCTGTCTAAAATGTCATGTTAGATGAAAGCAATTAAATGAAAGGGAATATATATGTAGATTGCAACATTATGCCCTGACTTTTATAATGTGGGAGTCATATTACATGAAAAAGAAAAACCGATGTCGTATAGGAGTGTGAATATGGGTTATAGAGATTGGATGTGTATGATAAAAGACAAAAGTGTCCTTACTACTGTTCATACTGTGTCTTCAAATCCAAAATTTACTTTTGATTATTCTTTATTCATTAAAATACTGTTTGGTTAGATACCCTTATGTTTTCACAGTATAAGCTCAAAGTAGTAAAGGCAAAGAACTCTGCACTTCAGCTGTGTGTTTTCCCATCATTCCTCTCTTTCCCCAGATGATTAGTTTATTTTATTTCTTTTAGTACTAGTACATTCACAGTAACTGATCAGACAAATTGGCCCTCAAGGGATTTTTGTTATTGATTTTATTTAGTCTTAAAACCCCAGCTTATATCGGTGGGACTCTTTTGCACAACACATAATTAGCCTGCGGATCTCATTGATACAAGTTATTATTGGGGCCAAGACCTTAGTAGGATTACAAAGGATTAGACACATGCATAATGAGATCCTCCATGCAATTACATTAGCCAGGATTAAAAATAAAAGCTAAGGGGACATTAAGCAGGGGAAACAGACATTGTCAGGGGGTGCAGGGGACTGATTTCCAAGTAAACATTGAGTTAAATAGGGAAACAATTGGCTAAGCAATGACTAATGGTGGGAGACATGCATCCACAAACTAATTTTTGGGTGCACAAAGCCCTAATCTTTTGGCTTCTTGATTTGCAGGAAACAGAAATCGTAAGGCAAAATCCAGCTCTTCCCTGGCAAAGATGTCTTGGAAGGGTAAAGCAGTTTCTAGGGTTAGCAGGAAAAAACAAGTAGTAATTTCTGCAAAAGGAGGCTTGAGGGGACCTCCAAATCTCAGCAGAGATTCTATTCTTTGAGTTCCTCTCAGTGTGGCCCTGTATGCTGCGAGAATGGCATACAGGATTATAAAGGAAATCCTATTGGCCAGGGAAGGATTTCTCCAGCACCAGGGCTGTTTAGGGTTAATTTACTCAGCCCTTATTCCAGAGGCAGGAAAGGGCCAATTAGCAGGAGGAAGGTGGTCCCCACAGTGCTCAGCTCTGAGGAGAAACTACCAATAGGCAGCTATGGAAAGGCCAGCATAAATTAAAGTAGTCAGCTGCTCTGATTTACACTGGGGGCCATTGTGGCCCAGAATTTGGGTATTGTAAAGGTGGCTTAAGTCCACCTTTCCGCCTCGCCCATTGGCTGAACATTATGTGCTATAGTCCTTGGAGCCCAGCACAGAAACTCTTCCTGTCCCCAGTCTTCTGTACATTCACAAGCATACATGCTCTTTGTAAGTTTACTCACATTCCCTAAGATACTTTGGCAAATTCCAGACTGGAGCCAATAACTCCCATATTTCCTTATTTAGGCCTCATTTATGCATATTAAACTCATAACTAAAATCTTATCAAAGGGCCATAACTTTACTAAACTATAGATTTCACAATACTTTCTGAAATACACAACCGTATGTTTTAATAATTATGAAAGTGTTCTTCTCTTAGAAGTTCTTGGTATCCAGATGAATGATTCTCTCTCAGGAATGGACTGAATAAAGGAGCTGACAAATAACAAAGCCAATTAGCCCAGATACCTAATCGCCCATTTGGATTAATGTCTCTGCAGCTCAATTTGTTTGGTACCATTTTCATTAACAACAAATAGTAAGTGTGGTTTTATGTGAAAGTCAATATTTAGCACAGCTAAAAACAAACAGTAGGGTAAAAATGGCTTTTAAGAGACAACTAATTGCTTGAAATATCACATTAAACCCTCTAGTCAGAGAGGTGATCTGGTAAACTTATGTCTCAGCTCTGCACATCTCTTGCATGTGGAACTCTAATAGAAATCGATATTATTTCTGCACGCGGATTTAGGCCCTTGTATTGTAGCAAGAAGCAGGAAGAAAGATCCCAAAACTAGCAACTTCATCTTTTATTCAATAAAATGAGTAATAATTTACTATTATGTAATGTGTGGGAAAATAGACTGATTAGAAAGGACACTACATGGTTAGACTTCAGTAAAGAAGAGTTTGAATAATTATTAGGAAGAGGAAACCTAGACAGATAGTAGGGGAAAGTGACACGATCGAATTAAAAACCAAACCTCTTTATGTATTCTTAACTTACTACAGTGGATGCACTTAAAGTGAATTCCAATGTAAGAGGTATTACTTACTGGTTCCAGTGATATTCCCCATTTAAAATATAGGGAATATTGCTGCAGCTGGTTATACTCTGAAACCAGAACACATTTTTTATTATATTTTAACAAGTAACATGTAGGATTTTCATACTTGAAGGATTGAAGAAACATTTATTTTTTATTTTTGTTTTTCTTTATGTATTTAGTACCATTTTGTGAAAAATCAACTCTACATTTTTCTGTATGATCAGTCAGTTAATTTTGCCTGTTTGTGTGGGCCATTCACAAAGCAAACATTACAAAAAACAGGAAAAATTGATTTTTTTAAAAAAATTGGCAGTGTACCACGTGAAGTGTTTTAATTGACTAGATTTCAGGTTGATGGTGGTTTTGTACTTACTTTGCTTGGGCAAGGGGTAAGGCAGTGGAAAATCAGATCCATTAGGTAAGCAAAGAGCTGTAGAAGAACCCAGGAATCTTGACCAGCAGAGTCCTGCTCAAGCCACTAGCCCACATTCTGTTTAATCACACTGTGTGCAGTTTTACTGTCTTGGATTTAAGCTATAAGATTCATTTTATGAATGGCAGTAGATTTTTTCTTGTCAAATATAAATATTTTTGCACAAAATCAGACATGCCGAAGTGTGGAACAGACTTTCGTGCCTAATGTGATTCTGCTTTATATGGTCGTGTGAAGGTTTTGATTATAAATTGTTTATGGTAATTATGAATAGCAATCAAGTCTAAACTGTGACATTAGTCATTCTGTTAATTTGCATAATCACCTTGAGGGGAAAGTTGCACTATACCATAAAGATTTTATTTTTGCTTTGGGATATAGCATAAATGCTTTTTAGGCCCACATCTGCTGTCCTTACTCAAGCAAAACTCCCGTTCATTTTAATGAGTTTTGCCTGAGCAGGAACTGCAAGATCTGCCCATTTGTATTTTAATAAATTCTTGCAGGAGATGGATACCCCATATTCTCTCCTGGTAACTGGCTATCAGGAAGCTCGAGTCTAAAACACTTGCTGCTTCTCTCTGTACAAGAAATGAAAGTGCAGACAGTTGCTGGCCCAAAGAGTTTGCAGTCTAAATGTAGACAGGTTTCAGAGTGGTAGCCGTGTTAGTCTGTATCAGCAAAACCAACGAGGAGTACTTGTGGCATCTTATAGACTAACAAAGTTATTTGGGCATAAGCTTTCATGTTTATGAACTTATGAAGTGGGTTTTAGCCCACAAAAGGTTATGCCCAAATACATTTGTTAGTCTATAAGGTGCCACAAGTACTCCTCGTTGTTTTAGTCTAAATGTAGAGCTTGTTGAAACACTTTTGACAAAACTTTTTTCTTTTAAAAAATGCTGCTTTCTGAAAACCAGAACATTTCACTGAAATTTCTTTGTTTTAACTAAAATGTTTCTCAGGTCCAGAATGGAATTGGTGGTGTGAGAGAGATTAGGACACTCACCTGGGATGTGGGAGAGACCAGTTCAGACCCTTATTCTGTGTGATATATACACCAGGGACTTAAACGTAGAACTTCTACATCCTAGGCAACTGCCCTAACCACTGGGTTACAGAGTCAGTCTCTCACTCTTAGGGAATATTTCCTTATTTATACAAAGTGAAACAGCTTCAACTGAAGAGATCACATGAGACCACACCCCTATAGTCTAGTGGTTAGGACACTCACCTGGGATGTGAAGGAGCCAAATTCAAGTGTGTGGCCCACTCAGGCAGAGCAGGGACTTGTACCTTGGTCTCCCACATCCCAGGTGTATACCCTTACCACTGGGGTGAGTTGCTTGTTTTTTATGAAAAAATGTGGAAAGGTCTCATTTTTGTTCTACCTTTGAACAACTATTTTTCAAAACCTCATTTTCCCCCCTCAAAATGGAATTGTTGTTTTCCAGCCAACCCTATCAAAAAGGGGATACAGAGAAGACAGGATACTCTAGGAAACTCAGGAGAGGGTATAATGGGGGCAGACATTAATTGATTTTATCAAACAAAACAAAACAAAAACCACCCACCGTACTTACTCCTTATTTCTAAAAGTGGCTTTCCGTCTGATTTCTTTCACTCCTAAAAGTGGCAGAATGGATGGTATAGCAATGTGATACAGCACAGTGCGACAAATAAAATGTGATATTTGACTTTAGTCTCAGGTTGTACCGCTACCCGGAGCTGGTTATAACTCCTAGGAAGGCAGCATGCTTCATTAGCTACCGAGACTACACATCACACCCATGCTTCACAAACTCCATGACTCCTAGTTCTAATCTCCACTTCATTTCACAGAAGAATTCAAAGTCCTGCTTCTATTTTACAAGTACTGGGACCTAGCTAAGGCTGCCTTATCCTCCATAGTCACCAGCTATGCTCCACAGACACAATACAGCTGGATACACCCAGGTTTGGAGTGGTTGATACTGGGAACAAAGCCAATTTACTGATGAGGGTGTGGCTGAGGAACTTATTTCCAGAAGACATATCAGACTGAGCCCAGCCCAATGTTTAGGTAAAGGTGTAAAACACCCCTTTTTGATTATAGATTCTCCCAGAATTATTGCTCTGGGAGGAGGAGGTAGGAAATAAATAAATAACTTCACTGTTTCTGGTTATTTAGTTAAACTCATCTATCCAGGAATGATGGATAAAGGAAAAACACCTTTTAGTCGTGGAATTTTGTAGTCTTTAATTCTGTCCAGCATTTAGGCCCTATTACAACAAAATACTTCGGCATACACTTAACCATTAGTATGTGAGTAGTCCCACTAAAATCCTGTTCTCAAGTGCTTTGCTGTATTGGGATTTAAATACCATGTCGATGGGCATTATATAAAACTTAGGTAGAAAATGTGACCGAATATATAGAATGTGACTTATATATTAAAATATATTATATTAATATATGTCTTCCCTGAGATTTTACTCTCCCTCCTCCCCCAAATAGTAAATGTTACTATTGCTTTTAATAGTAAAATGTTCTGCCATCTGCATACTTTTTGTTACTAGTTAATGCAAAATGAACTTTATTACACCCTGAACCAACTGTTTTTTTTTATGTTAGTGTACAGTGGGTGATGCACATTAAGTCATTGACTTAGCTAGAGCTTCTGTGTATCTTTAAATCAGCCTGTGAGTTCTTCTACAGGAATGGCAGCCATCAGCTTACCCTAAGTATAAGTACATCTCCTGAGAGGAGAAATCTTTCTGTGAGTATTGTTTTGTCTCAACTTTGCTCATGATTTAGAGAGGGAAATAAGAGGCATAATAACCATAATAAGTCTGAAACATTCCATGAGATGCAAAACCTAGATGCACAAAAAAGTGTGATTCTTTTCTTTCTCTTAAATCCAATTGAGAAACAATTCACATTCAATAAAGCTGCCAGATTTCATACGTAGAAAAGAAATGCAATTTTAATTTAGCCTATAATTAAACAGAAGCGCCTGTTATTAACCATGTCAGTCTGATTGCTTTTCTGACTGCAGTTTTCAATTAGGCATAATCTGTTCTATTCATGTGCCAAGGAGGGGAGGTGGGGAAGATTTTTGTTAGCAAATTATGAATTTGAGCAGGCACTTACAAGAAAACACATCTTGCAGGGCTATTTGAACTTGTATGGAAGAGATTCTTCTAGATTTAGATAAATGTAGCTAACTTGATTAAAGGTGCACTCCCTAAGATATCATTTTTCACAGTGTTTATACTTCTGTTTTATATTTGATAACAGTTTATTAACTTTTCATCACATGGATACTTTAAAAATATTGTAGTGCTTGCCTTCTCCCATGTTGAATGCTTAAAAAAAAAATTCTAAATGGGAAGCCACTCCATGACCATAAACACCAAAATACCCCAAGTGGGAAAGCGAAGTTTATTTTAAAAAGAAGAGGAAGAAGCTTTTTAGGATCGGTGGAACATTCTTTTCATTTATTTTGTACTTCATAAAATAAAAGCAACCTTTACTGTGTTCAAGGAAGTAGGCCATAATATCTTGAACTTATACCATCCCTTTCACTTTTGTTTATGGTTGGGAGGATAGACTGGAGAATCCTGGTCTGAAAAGCCAGGAAGAGGAATGTGGAGTTTGTGTATCTCAGAGCCTCATAGACTGTAAGGCCAGAAGAGATCATCATGATCATCTAGTCTGACCTCCTGCATATTGCAAGCCACAGACCCTCACCTACCCCCTCCTGTAATATATCTTCTACCTTCACTTTTCCCTTCCCTTCACTAATATCTCTTCAGGGTTGGTACTGCATGCATGAAGAGTATGTGGACTGAAGTGGGTGCAGTGAGAGGGGCAGGTGGGATTTTTACACATTGTTGGCCTGGTCATGCTGCAGGTATTCCTCATTATGGCTTGAGTCAATATTACCTGCTCATACCTTCTATCATGCCTCCTAAGGAAGACTCCAGGGGAAGTAGGCAATGGAACCATGCCATCAAGCATACTAATTAGAGACTAAGGGCTTGGTTCACTGTTTCACTGTTTCCCATGTGCTGACGCTGCCACAGCTAAGAGGTCATAAAGCCAGTGGACATGACAACAATGAGTGGACTGAAGGAAGGGAGTATGGGATCACAGAGCCTCACTATGGGACCTCAGGATTTGACCCTATGACAGAAATTTCTCTCCTTCTCCCTCCAACCCAAAATCTTTCCACTTTTATTTTAGTTAAAGAAAGGTTGAATGGGAATTTTAAACTAGCTTCTTACTGAAGTCAAGGGGCTTCTCCAGGAGTAGCTGAACACTGCACTGAGGTTGCTGGTTTGCCTGTGTAGTATGTTACTTCTTTGAAATGACTTCTTAGATAAATCAATCTTCCACTCCCCCCACACACAGAAATCTGGCCACAGTGATCAGAAACACCTGAGAGGCACCTCTTTTACCCTGACCCCAGAGTGTCAAGCATTTTAAGCGGCAAATGGATTTGTGGACCACCAGGTACATTTAACTCACTTGCTCTTGGAAAGACTAAAATGTACAATAGTCCCCCAACAGTTTTTGTGACAGCAAACTGAAATGGTTGTTGGGTGTCACACTGCTAGTGAAAGAGAAGCAGGGCTCCTGTAGAGTAAGAGGGGGAGAAAAATTACACACCATTCTATGTAATCTTAAAAGGAAGAAAGTCTTTGGAAAATGCTTTTAGGACCTTTACCCTATTGTGTTCTCTTATCTTTCTACAAACTGTTTTCAACGGTGCATTGATACATTGCATACCCCTCTTAGCAAAAAGTTTTTAATACTTTTTAAATATTTAAAATTCAAAATGAATGAACTGTGATAGCAATAAGCCCTGTCTGGGTGTGCACTACTAAACTTCCTCCTCAGGCTGCTGAACTTGTGGAAGAAATAGGGGCACAAAGGAACTGTAGGGAGCCATGCCACCCAAATTCACAGTACTGTCTCTTCTTAGATAAGAAACACAGTTTGTGATTAATAAGGGTACATCTATACAGGGATAAAAATCCTACGGCTGGCCCATGTCAGGGCTCGGGATCCAGAGCTGAAAAATTTATGTGTAGCCATTTAGGCTCATGCCCGACCCTGAGCTCTGGAACCCTGAAAGGGTGCCTGATCCCAGAGCTTGGGCTCCAGCCCAAGCCAGAATGTCTACACAGCAATTTTTAGTTCTGTGGCCCGAGTCAGCTGATCCAGGTCAGCTGAAGGTCTTTTGTCCCTATATAAACATTCCCTAAATCACAAACTTAAACTAAGTGGGTTAAGGGCTTGAAGGTTCTGAGCATAAGTCTCTACTGTAATGTAAATGGTTAAGGGATAGAATTAAGGGTGCTGCAGGAACTTGAATTTCCTTACTTTCATTCAGCATGTCTCAAATAAGCTTTGTATGACATTTTTATTTGTACTGTGGTAGCACCAAGGAGTCCCAGGCATGGATCAGAACCTAACAGTCACATTTAAATCACTAATTTACTTTATCAGACTTGGAGACTGATTTTGTTGAAGTCTAGAGTGACATATCTCAAAATGTGTGGTGTCTCCCCTATTCTTATGTGATGCTGGTAAACCAAGTGCCAATTCTGCCAAGGCTGCAGGCATTAGCTAAGAACTGACAAATTCTTAGCTGGAAACCAAACCAGCTCATCTGTATCTTATTTTTGTTCAAAACAGATATTAGGCTTATAGGAATGTATTTAGTGTTTAGACTCGATGAAATGCACATAAGTTGCTGCATGCAAGAAACTCACTTCTAATATCTGTATTCCATGCTATAAGGAAATATGTACATTTTGCTTTAAAACTTTGAAAATGCTTGCTCTGAACATGTGAACCCAGGAACAGGAATCGTCCACTCCACCCATCCAGGTGGACTATCAAAAATTAAGTGGGCGACTATAAGACAAAAGCTTTGTTAATTAGCCCCTCCACCCCTGGAGAAGTACAATCAGAGGGCCCTGTCCCATGGGTTTGAATGCTAGAAGAGGGAAATAAAAATAGTTGACATTAAGATTTTTCATCTCTTTGCTGTTTGAACTCTCACAGGGCCAGAGACTCTAAATTGAAGCGAGTGATCACCTGGGGTTATCCCTGGGTTTGCCCTGAGAGATATCTTGAATTGACAGATAACTACAGTTATGTCACTTTTAGGATTTAGATTGCAACTCATTTGTGTATATATGTTTTCTTGCTTTAACCTGTAAATAACTCTTATTTCTTTTTCCTAGTTAATAAACCTTTAGAAAGTTTATTACAGGATTGGCTACAGCCGTTGTCTGTGGTATGAGATCTAGGATAACAATTGATCTGGGATAAGCAACTCGTCTTTTGGGACTGGAAGCAATATGAATATTTTGTGATTTTTGTGTAAATGACTAAGTCCAGCTTGTGTGGGTGTCAAGAGTCTATGGGGACTGTCTCTGACTCCATAATAAAACTGTTATAGTGAACCAGGAGTTCACATTTGTTACTGGCTTGGTGAGATGTAATTATAGAATATACCCCCTGTTTGGGGTGTCTGTCCTGTTTTTGACAATCTGACCAGAGGTAGGCGTAGGCACTCATGGTCATAAGCCACTCCAGAGAGCTGGACACATCTCTCAAAATGTGTGGTGTCTCCTCTATTCCTATGTGTTCCTTCTATTTTATCTCAGTTCTTTTGCTTTTGTGAACTACAATAAAGATTATAGAGCTTTTTTCCATCCTATACTCTTTATAATGGACTCCTGCAAGTTTTATCTCATGTTCTAGCAAGGTAGGGCAAATCAGTGCTGAAAGGTCACTCATACCTCCTTTCACTAGCAAAGGGAAAGAAGCTCTTTGCTGTACAAGGATATCTGGGGGGGAGAAGTGTTGTCACTTGTGCCATTGTGATTTCTAGTCTTACAGGAAGGAAGCATAAAGGATGGAACTGTAGCCTCTTGAGTGCAACAGACTGTAATAATTCACTGCTCTACAGTCAAAATGCTTCTGAAATAAATGTAGTCAAACTTTACTAATTCTGGGTCACTGAGAACAAAAATGATGCTTAAAATTGTTGATTGGCTCTAGTTTTCAAGACATGCTATTGGGTCAGTATATACGACCCTTGACTTGGGAATGGCGGAGGATAAGTGAGTTATAAAGGGAAGGGATCTCAATTTAAACCAGAAATGACTAGAATACATCTTTGACTGGATCTCTGAATAAATGTATGACTGGGTTTGGACAGTACTTGCTTTTTAGGCAAAACAATGAAGGATGCAATCTGAAGCTGGTATTGCGTCATACATGATATGAATTGCATCATGTTATTCCTAGAAGTCATGGATGATGCAATCATAATGAAGCTGACATCACTCTGCTGAACAAATTGCCCTATATCAGCTCTAGAAATCATACAGTGTCGTGCTCTCTTATTTGTCAGTGTTTGATTTTGCAAAGGGACACATTTCTGTTTAGCCAAAGTGAGCAGAGATGCCTCGTACTTGTGTGAACAGTGCAGATAACTTCTGCTATGTTTGTGGTGAAGTGACTTTTGCATCACTTTCTGTGATATCCTAGGAGCTTTTAAAAAAATCTTTACACAACGGTAAAGAACTGTTCACTTACCATTTACCTCTCTGAGTAGACTACTGGACTGTTCACTGCTGCACTTGGGTTCTCACTGAGAAGTAAACACACTGTAACTCTAGAAATACCTAGAGATGAGAGGGGGGGAAATTTCCTGCTGGATAGAGAAGGTTTCTGGTCAAAAATAAAGAGATTAGGACTGTGACTTAGCTCTGAGGAATAGCTACAACTTTCTCCCTCTTCTCCTCAAGGTTATGGGTCCTGGGTTCACCTAAAAGGATGCCTGAGGTTTCCACCTAAGGAAACCCCTTCTAGTACAGAGAGCACAGAGGGGCTGTTCGATGGGAAAATATTCCACCCCAATCTCATATAGTGGAGTGTTAGAGCACACAAATATAGAATAGCTATTATAATTCCCAGAGTAATCAAACTGGGGCTTTATTAATTATGGGGAGCTCAGGATAGGGGAACAAAAACAATATATCAATTCTATCCCTCCCAGCATTTACACCCAGTTCACACCATCCTGTTCTCCCTCCCAGCACCTGCTTAAACAAACAGTGAGTTTAGGCTCAGCCTTTGATGGGTGGTGCAGCGCTGAAATTGGTGGCCAGCTTAAAAAAACAATATAAAAATAAACGATCATTCTTGTGGTTCTCTGGTCTGGATTCAAATGTGCCGTTAGGATGGCTCTCACCTCAGCTTCCTGGATTTCTGGTCTCTGCTGAGATGACACTGCCCAATGTCCCAGAAATCCCAAAGGACTCAGAGTCTTCCCTTATGTAGGTCCTTACTGGCTGTGACGCTTCTCCCTCTTCTCAACTACAAATACAGCCAAAACCAAAAAAAATTGTCTCCGAGTTTTGACTTATGACTGATTTTGGTAGTGTTGCTAGCCAGTTCTGTTTCTAGCCTGGACCCTAGGCAATCTGGGAAAAGGAGCCTGAGCCTCTGTAGCCATTGCTGCTGAGAGGCTCAGTGTGGTATCTGAGGCACACCGTCTCTAAAGGGGCTGCAGAAATTTAAAGTCCAGCTTTACTGGAATACCTTTTCCTGTATTTACACTGTTTCTATGTTGCTCTTGCTAATTTCCATCAATTACCTAGATCCTTTGGGATAGAACAGTTCCCTGCAACACAGCCTTCTTCCCAACCACTTGTCTATGTACCACAAATCCAAAGCACTTTACAGAATCAAAAATAACTCTTACCTCTAAACATTTTTTAAGCAGTCATGACCTCACAATTGGAGACAGCTTGCAATGGTGCCAGTAGTGTGCTAGAGAGTCCCAGAAAGATTATTGCAGACAGGATTGTTTTCTGAATCAAGAAAAACATTAACTCTGTTAAGTTTAGTGCCAACCATTTACTGCATTGGCATTGGTTTTTGACACGCAGGGGATAAAATACTGACTTGCCGTTTGTATGAAGGAGTGACAGAATGTTTCCAAATAGATTCTGCCCCATTTCAGACAAAATGCTACTGGAATCCTTTTTTAAATGGATTTAATGTTAGCCTGTATTTAACCTGATTAACATCTCTTTCTGGCATGAATAAGAGATATTAAGAAATACACTTTTCTTTTGGCAGTTGGCAAACCATATCATAGAAGCTGCAGCAAGCTCATCTCCATTCTTTGCCTGTCCTAGTCATCTTTAAATTCATGACTCATAGCTCTGATTTATTTCAGTGTTCTCATGATAGCCACATGTACAATCACAGAAATTGAAGATTTTGGCCTTTTTGGACATGTTAAAAGATACATAAATCTTATTCACACCTCAGCCGTAGTGCTTGGGTGGGAATTTGAATTTCCAAATACAACAAAAGCAGCACAGTTATGAACTGTAAAGGGATTTATATGTTGCTTTTTTATAAATGACCCATTTTAACTTCTTTTTAGCTGAATTTAAAATATTACTTGGCAAACATTTTTTCCCTACCATGATCACTTAACTATCAGTTAAGTGATGCTCTTTAAAATCTTTCTGCAATTGTGTTTTTTTTTTCCATTTACACCAACAGAATGTACACAGAATATTTAATCTTTGTCATGCTGGTAACACTGATTCTTCACAAAAATACTTGTAAAAAAATTGCTTGACACAAGTATATGAATTACTTCAGGAAATGCTGTTATGCATCAGTGGATGAAATATTCGATGTTTTTTTCTTCACATTTGTAAATAGGAAGTGGAGGAGTATTCTAATTTTTTATTTGTATTCAAGTATCTGCTATTCTGAAAAAATTGTATTTGATCAACTCCTAAAAACAAAGAGCCCTGAGCAGCAGATACCTTCTGTTTTATCTTGTTTAGGCATTGGTGTTTCCCTAATTTATTATCTTCTCAAAGATAATCAACAATTTTTATGTATGTATTTATTTATTGGAAGCTCTGCCTGGGATTCTCTCAAGCACAAAATTGTTTAACATTATTTTTTAGTATTCAAATACTAAAAAGGGGCATTGACACATTTTAATTAGTGTAATGTCATTAAATACATAAGAAAGGAACTGAAATCCTTTCCAACAAATATAATTGAGTGCTTTTGACAAAAATAAATTAAGACTCTATGCAAAGTTTAAACAATTTATTATATTACAGTACCAAGCAATTTATTTATAAGTAAGCTTCCAACTTTGTGTACATACATCATGCAGTTAATGTCTAAATACCAGCAATTGTGCCACAAAATTGCTCAACAATGGATCACAAGTGTAAAACTGGGGTCCAGTTTGAGGCACTTTCAAACCTTTGTCATATAGGGCTCAGTCCTGCTACTTGACATATAGTTATGTCATGTGAATCACCAATTTCCTTATAAATTCAACTATGACACTATATATATCTGTACCCTTGACCTGTGTTAGATATAGAGCCCATCAGAGAAACTTCAATGGAATCATATTCTATCAGAATAGGCAGTTCTGTTGTAATACCGCTTGATTTCATGAGAATTTCATTCCAGAAGAAAACTGGGAAATAAATTCTGACAACACTGAAATGTCTCAGTTCTTTATTTTTAGAAGAAATCTTAAAATGTTTTATTTTGTATTATAATAAAAGTCTAAATCAAAATGAAATGTTTTGATTTTTGTTAGGGTGACCAGATATCCCAATTTTATAGGGACAGTCCTGATTTTTGGGTCTTTTTCTTACATAGGCGCCTATTACTCCCCACCCCCGTCCCGATTTTTTGCACTTGCTGTCACCCTAATTTTGTTGAAGCGAAATGTTTCAATTGATCCTAAATGATTTTTTAAAATGTTCCTTCACAGAGAATTAAGAAATTTTCAGTATTCACTCTAATTTTGAATAAAAACACATTTTGAAAACTCAAAAAACCTTTGTGAAACAGAACTTCTGTCCTTTTCACAGTTCTATTTAGAACATTTAATTTTCTGAATGCTGAATATTTGAAACAAAACACACAGTATCCAGTTATCCAGTACAGCAGAGCTGTAGCATTAAGTTTGTAATTATACACAGAAAAAATCAAACCCAAATCTTTTGTCTAACTGGAAAAATCCTATAATCAATTATTTAAGTCACAAAAGTGTACATTTGCACTGTATTTGCTCCATTAATTAAGGGTAATTTTATAGAAACTACTGTGCATGAACATTTTTGATGAGCATTACACCTGTGCAGAATTCATTTAATATTTTCACAGATGGATCATCTGGTAGTCTGAATGCAGAAGGTTTATTACATTATGAGTCTGATGCATAAACGTTAGGTTCATGCTTCATAACCTGTGAAATATCAATATGGCAACAATTTCTTCTGGTCAACCTCTGAGACACGTTGGATATGATTTAATAGCATTTTGATCAGTAAACAGATACTCTCATATCATATTTATTTTGCAGGCAATACTGTATGAACAGGAGATGTGGCAGGGCCCATATGTGGGCAGTCTAACCTAATGGTCAAAGCCCAGGGGTTGTGGTCAGGAGTCACACCAAGGAGTAAGCTGGAGTCAGAGCCAGAAGTCAGAGCTGAAGTTAATAAGTAGGGTCAGGATCTGAGACCAGGAACAAGGAGTGGGAATGAGGTAAGGAGGCAGGAATTTGGGATTAGGGGTTAGGATTATCAGCAGGCCTAGCAACTAGTTGCTCAGACAATGGTGTGGTGGGGAACAGGAAGCTTTGGTCACCTCCTAGCATAATCACCAGGTGGCTACTAGTCAGCTGATCTGTCTGGGTTTGTGGTTTGTTTGTGGTATCATCTGCAGTTTCCATATGTAGCCTTCCAGCACAGAAGTGCAAAGAATAAGGCTCCTGCTCAGCAACCCCACTGACTAGGTTGAAGACCTGTGATGCCTGACAAGGAGATACTGAGCATCAGCATGTAAACAGTACGAGTACACAGGGATTAACACTAAATCCTTTCTTTTCAAAACCTGGCTTATCAAAATTAGAACAAAAGGTGAATTAAAATGGCAATTTGCAAAGAAAGATGGTAGTCACGTTTATTTCATTACTTGGCCTATACAGTAACTCCTCACTTAATGTTGTAGTTATGTTCCTGTGAGGTCCTCTCAAAATCTGGCCCCATCACCTTCATACAGCTCTGCTCCAACAGAAGGGTCTCTGAGCTGTTTGTGAACTAGAGCAAAGGTAGGAGCCCTTTCTTTTTGCTGACACAGACTAACACGGCTACTACTCTGAAACCTTTAAGTGAGGAGTTACTGTACTCTTTGACCCATGGCCCCACTACATGTTCAACTGCTTGTGCCACATTGCAGGCAAGCAAAGGAGTACTGTCTCAGACATTTCAATACTTGATGCAGCACAGCAACTAATTTAATGTGCCTTTTGTGATAACTAAGACAACCTGTCTTTCCATGCAGTTGAATATAAAATTTACAAAATACATTTTACAAATGTACAAATGTACAAATTGACAACTCTTCTTTAGTAGCATAAGCAAAATATGGAGAAGTGTGATACACATTTTTTTATTGACACTTGCTCGGATGATATACATAAGTGAAATTCAGCCCTGTGCAGAAGGCCAACACAAGACCCATGAACAACTTAAGCTCCTGTTGAGCAGTGCATAAGCCTCATGCTTCTCTCTTGCTCAAGGGTAAATTTCAGCCCTTGTAACAAATGTGGCCATCCCATACTAGTGACAATTTTATACCACACCATATTATCACATTGTATACCATGTGCATTATGGAGGTGTCAGACATGGTTCCATAGTTAGGATGTATTGAGAGTTGCATTTACAGTGTGGCTGAAATACAGTACCTCTGCATTACACTTAAGTGATTGAATTTGGTCACCAAATTTGGCACAATAGCTTTTCATAGAAAAACTGGATTTTCTTTGTATTTCTTTAGTAAAATACTAACTTTGGCCGAAGAAACATTTAAAAATGCTTCCTTTTTGAAATTGTGCCTTGATTTTTCTCATATTTTTAGCTTCCTCTGGCTAAACAATAATGGTTGTCACAAACTTCAAATTTCACAGGCTCACCTCAGACATAAAAACTTCTGAAATAGAGTATATAGCTTTTCCATTTATGCAGGATAACCACATTGAGCTATGCTGAGATTAGCCAATGATACTGTGAAATTCCATAATACTTCCATTTTTGGATGCTGCCAGACTGCTTTCTTATAGATACATACCTCACAGGCATATTGAGGAGACAGGGTTGCAGACTAGACAAAAGAGGATAATGGGAGAAGAGCCCTGGAGAGAGATGGGACTTGGGGTTATGAATAAGCCTCATTTTTTCCTCGTGCTTCTTGCCCACATCCTCGCTCATCCTTCGTGGGCCCTCAGGTCCTCCCTTCCTCCACACACCCTCTATATGGCAGCTCATGAGTGGCTCCCTTTGATGAGTATGAGTGGGACTGATGGAGAAAGGGATAAATTAGGATATGGGGGAGGCAGGCAAAGTGCCTGAGGTTATGGGAAGCAAGACGTAGGGGATTAAAAGGATATGCTGGGGGGATGTTAGGAGGAAGATATTGATGTCGGGGGAGGGGGTGTGTGGAGTCTGTGCATAGTCCAGTGGCAGCACAGTCCAAGGCCTCTTCATGAAGCCATCCCTTCTATAGTCCATTTTACATTATTTCCTTGGTAACATTTCATATGAAACATACATGTAATATGTGAAATCATCCTTTTCTAATCATTCCACTTATTTGGAATCAAAGGTTGCATATTTTGTGAGGAGATATAGGAAGGAGTTGTCTGGTGTGGGTGGTTCATTTAGGTGAGGTATTCTGGAGATGGCAGAATCATAGTTGTAGGATGTGAGGGCTTAACTAGACAGTTTTTTATAGCTATGTTTGTGGTATAGGAGCTTAAGACACCTAAATCTTTGTAACGATCCTTTTGTTTGGGGAAATACATAGTTGTGTGAGCACAAGGCCAAATTTTCCAGGCCGAGTAAAGACAATCAAAGAGTTGTTGCAACTCCCCAGTCCTGCACACCCCAACCCCAGCATAAGTTAGAGATGCTCTAATTTACACCAAAGGTGTAAGGCTCCTAAAGGTAGGCCTGCACTGCACATTTAGACTGGGCTCTGGCCCAAGTACCCCTTCCATCCACACACAAATCAGACTGAGTCAGGTGTGCAAGCTCTCAAGACCCAGGTCCTAGGACCTTGCCTTTGGAGGGTGGGGGTGGGGGTGCAGTTAATCTTAAAACTAGTATTTCCTAACTTTTGAGTGCTTGACTTCTCAACCTTAATTATGTTATTTTAACAATGTTTATTCATGTGTAATATAGATAAATTCATAAGTTCCCATATGGTCAATGCTGAGCTGCGTTCAGTGATTAGATATTGCATTGCTTGATAATTATAAAACCTCTGAAATATTTTCCATTTGAGAAATGGATATCAGTCATCTTGAGTGCTCCTTGAACTCCTTTGACACCACTCAGCTATCTCCAATGTGTCCACAGTTCCACATCTTTTTAATTTTCTCTGAACTCTCATACCTCAATCCACAGCTCTTTATTGCTGCTATGTGTAGCTCAGGTCCTCTTTACTATTTTAAGGTCATCCAAATATGTGTAACATTATGTTCTTTCATCCGGCTCTGATTATGCGCTGTCAGCTAAAACAGTTTCATTGTCCAAATGACTGTCCTGATCATCCAGATATTTTTCAAGACTTCCTTGATTCTCCTCCAGCCCTCTCTGCAATTTCTTTATCCCCATTTCATTCTTCCAACACTCAGCCACATCACACAGCCCACAAGCCACCTGACTAACTCTCTCATTGACACCCTATCTTTAATACTTCTACTCCTCATCAACCCATCCATTGCCTCCCTTTGTTACTCTCTCAAGTCTTCCTCTCTACCCCTCCTCCACTGAGAAGAGTGAATGTAAAGAGCTTCAAAATATAAATATTGATGATTGTGGTGAAGGGAGAGAGAACAGGTACAATATAATGCCATATACATCCAGCCAAAGTGATCATTTCACACTCTGACTTCCAAAGTGAAAATTTTCAGGCACTTCCTAGGCTAATGCTTCCTCAGGTTTTGAAAGCTCATCATCCATTATATGTCAGCTCTGCTATCTCCTTGTTCAGCCCACCACCAGTGGCCAAGTACATAAGTAATTCTGTGGCTTCATGCACACACCATTATGCTGCAGAATTTTATTGCTTTGATAATCTTTGTTATTAGCGGGTCCTTCTTTTCCCTGACAGAGGGAATATAGCATGTATTGAGAAAGGAATAAAATAATGCTCAGTGGAAGCAAAGATTATTAGAAAGGTGAAAGTAATATAGTATATTACCATGTTCATAGCATAGGTGAGGCATCAGAGTTATAAATTTAGTATCTTTCTTACCAAAAATTAGAGATTATATTAGTCCAGTGAGTTCAGGTTTGTTCTAGCAACAGTACTTAGATGAAGGTGACTGACTACACTGCTCTTAAAGCACTCAATACAGTTTCAAGGCAAGCCATACTTTGGAGTATGCATGCTGCTGAGGATATTTGAATTAGCATGGTATTGGTGTAAGGGAAATTGGTGTAAAATCTGTACAGGCAATTGTGTTCCTTTTGTCTGCACACTGTACGCAATGTGATATTTCCTGACCTGTACTCAATCTATATATTTTTTTTTAAATTAAAAAGTGACACCTGGAGATTGGAAGGAAATTATGAAGGGGGGAAAGGAAAAAATGTAATGTGTATTAAAAGATCAACTTTATTTACTCTGAGGCTACAAACACTATTATGCATTATTCAGAATTTTGTGGTTGCTGCATGGTGTCTGTGACAGTGCTAGGCAAGAACACCTGAGCCAGTCATCTCCTCACAGCAGCTCCAATCAAACAATACAGAAAAGCTGATTAAACAGAGCTGTGCCTAATTTGTGAATGGAGGAGAGCTGGAAGGCTAATTAAGCCATTAGGCAGAGGTACAAACAGGCACAAGAGGCAGTAAGAAGGTGGAGGGAGACTGTTCTTCTCTGCTTTGCTTGTTGCAGGCTTCCCAGGATTGTTGGAGCAGAGCTGTATGAAGGTGATGGGGACATATATTGTAAATAAATTATATAAGGTGTTTGACCGGCACAAGGGTCTCTGAGCTGTTTGTGGACTAGAGCAGAGGTAGGAGCTAGAGGGCACTATTACATTATCACTAGTATTGTTTGGGTACCCTAACTTTTCATTTTTCCATACTTTAACATGTTTGGATGTATTTTTAAATGGGACCTAGCTTAAATTCCTTGGGTTTGCAATGCTTGCCTTGGTGATAATTACAACATTTGATAATGTGTTTGGGTTTGTTTTACCTTAAATTACACATACAATCTCTCAAACTTAACTCCATCTTAATATAGATTTTTTTTTTTCCTCTGGGAATTCTCTACGAACTAAACCAGAATAGATGCAAGAATCTACAATCCAAACACATTGCAGGGGTCTCTTTACTAGTGGTTGCACTCATATGACCCAAAGTGGCTGAAATATTGCTAGATTTCTTCCATTTGTTCAAAATTTTGTAGAACTTCTTCTCAGCATAATGTGATGCTCAGATACCAGTGTGATAAGGACCTGAAATGGGACAAAGTAGAGCCAGATTTGGTAACCTTCAAAAATCACAGCCAAACTGGCCTTTTCTCTCAGGCTTTTTCAGACATTGTAGAAAAAGTTAGGTGGAGGCTGTGAGGCAGATCAGGTGTTAGTCGAGGGTATGTAACTTCGTGGGAGGTATTTATATTTGATTAAGGTTTGTGTTTTGGTTGTATGTAATATACCTAGATTTTTGCAGGGATGTGTGAAATTTAAACAAAAACAATAATAAGCAGAGTCAAAATCTTAGCCCTGGTTTGACCTGCAATCCAAAGACCACGCTTTCACCTAAATCTAACCTGGATTTGAATATATAACCTATTAGCTCAGTCTATTTTGTGCATAATTCACATATTTGGTCATTTGATCTTAATTTTCTCCATATTCAAAGACTTCACGGCAATTTGATTGAAGGTAAATAATATTCAGAATGTTGATTTAAAATCCCATATTACTTTATTGAGATCTTCAACCACCTTTGCATGTTGATATGATTGTTCTTGACAAACATGACATACCACTAACTAATCTAGGGCAGTTTATTTTATTTGTAAGGTATCTCTGTATTTGTCATTAATATTGTTGCTACTAAATATCCTTTAGTAGAACTCAGCCTTGACAACATAACCTTGTCATGCTCTTTTGTGACTGGCTATCAATGTCGCAATGCATTTAGACACTTTCATACTGTAAATTTCATTCTATTTACTTTGCTCTGACCTTCTGATCTGCATCTGCTTTCATGATTGCTGATCCTGTCAGTGTGTCCAAATCTTTTCATGGTACACAAATATTAAACACAGTACTTGTTCATCTTTCCCATTCTCTGCTCCAGAGCCTGAAGATGGTTCAGAATAGACACTTCTTTTCAAAATATTGCTTGTTTCTTAGTGTTGATTGAAACTCCCGGTCAGTCTCCAGAAGAGATAAAATATGTAAGAGACATATTGCTAGATAAGTCTTCTCTTCCTATAGCTTTTAAGGTTCCTTTGGTTTTTTGGTGTTGGGGTGTGTGTGTGTAACAGTTTGGTGGTGGTAGTTGCATTCCTGGGGTGCTGTGCTTCCTTCAGGCAGAGGTTGAAAAGTTATGTTTGTGTATTAAGTTATTCTACTTCTCCTCCTTTTTATTTTTTTTATTTTTTGCAGTTATATAATCTCCTGGGATCTTTTCTTTTTCTGAAAGTTGAATGTGTGCTCCATTTTGGGCTTGAGGATTTTAGAAAGCTTTTTAAAAAAATTCTGCAGTTGTGTACAAAAACTGTACAACCAAAAGAAAGAACAGTCAGAATCTGAACACAGTAGGAATGAGGCTATATCCATGGAATCGTATGTTAATATTTATTGAACTATTTGTCTCTGATTCATGAGTCACCTTAACACTAAGGACAGGGAGGATGCTTGTGGGACTGGATTATTCACTGTGACATCTGGGAAATTAGACCACCTGGTATGCCTAGCCAATTTATTGTTAGTGCTCCTGGACTAACACCTGATATTTGGATTGGGATAGGGAATCAGTGGACGTTTTGGCCTTTGGAACCCCCCGCAGCTTCAGTGTATAAGAAAACTAGAGCAAGGGAAAGTTGTCACAGTGTTTGACAAGGTCTGTTGGGATGGAATAGGACAAGGAACTACCTTGATGGGACAGTTACTATTCCAAGCTAATGATAGCTGTGTGTATGTGAAGGCCACCATTTTGCTAGACATGCATTTTAATCTCGCCACGACCGCAGGAGATCACATTGTTTATTGACCAGCAGATAAGACCCTACAGTTAGACCTTCAGTATCAAATTTCTTTTAATTGGACCAGTTTAATACCCGATCTATTCCAAAATTTGCATTCACTCCTACCGGAGGTTCAAAAGATTTCTGACTTACAGGGTCAAATCCATGTGTTTCAGAACATATATCAGATTGATAAACATGCTTTCCATACACCCTATAGAGTGTCTGCTTTGTGTACTACTTATGATGTAATGTGCTATGTAACTAAGGCAATCAATGAATCAACCCCAGCATATTGTTACAGTGGGGACAGTAATACTTATCTTGCATCTCTGCCTCAGTTTCTCCAAAGTACAAACAATAAGCCACAAACATTTATACTCTTTCATGGAATGCATTAATTAAAAACATCTGCAGTTTATTTATGTCCTGCCCATTCCAGTATCTTCTAACTTCTTTCACACATCTGTTCTCATAACATCATTATCTTGAAAGCTAGGTCACACTGACTCTGTGTTTCCCACCCGCTTCAGACACAGAGCCTGCTTTTCCAAGTCTCGCATTATAAGACTTCAGAGTTAGCTTGACTGTGCTCTGTCTTGATATAACTGACAGAACTTTGCAAGTTTCCGGTCCAGGATTTCAGGTCATGATTCTGTAGTTTGCAAGTGCTGTGGGATTTTTCATATTCCCACTTACAAAGATTTTGATATAATTGGGTGTATGTCCACTGGATGTTTGTTAGCCCCAGTGAGATGAATTTTTTCATCATTGTTTCTTCAAGTAAAATCCTCTTTTGAATCATGTACATTATATACTATGATTGTTTTCTTTGAACAATAGCTTATATTGATGTATTGAACACCAGTAGAATGTGAGCCTGCTCTCTATTTTTGAACCACAGCATGCTTTGTTGTAAAGAAATGTCTTTCCTTTTTACAGAGTTAAATCAATACTTGGGCTTTTTCTTTTTCCCTCGGATACATTACATTTGATTTTTAGATCTTACAAGACACCAGTCTGTTTACTGCTGCTACTATTAAGCTTTTGCATTTGTGTATTTTTTTGCATACTTCTAGCTAAATACCATTAAAGTTTAGAAATGATTAGTCAAATCATCAGTGCTTTATTAGTCAAATCTGTTTCATTCCATGTCTTTGTCTTTGCACATTATCCTCTAATGAAGACTATGGAGTCACTTTCTGACTGATAAATGCACAACTTCAGTGCTATCTTTCTTCTATCGTATGTGGTGGTGTTTTTTTTTTTTTTACTTGAAATGTCATTTAATTTCTGCACCTTTTTCCACGCTAGTTATTTTATTGAATAACCATAATACGTTGGAGATCTTCAGAGTTCATCTGTATTTTGTTCATATACAGTAACTTTTAACTTGAACAGCTAATATTTGGGGTCAGAGTCTATCTCACAGCTATTCTACACCAATGCCAGTCCACTGACTTCAAAAAAGTTGTTTCTGGTATACACCAGGGTATAGATCAGATTCAGCCACACAGTTGATCAATTGACTTTTTTTTTATTTATTATTATTTTTTGCATAGAAGTACCAATTTTAATATTGTGTTTGAACTCTTCAGTTGAGTGTTTTTGGTATTTGAAGGCCAGTCAAAGTGGAAACACTGCTGCCAAAGAAAACTAAAGATTATTTATACTGGGAGTGGGGGGGGGGAGCCATAGATGCTGAGGAACATTCAATTTGGACAGAGTATCTGTAAAGGAAAGCAATAATACAAATGTATTTCTGTGTCTAGTAAAAAACAGAACAAACTACAGCTGAACTGAAGGTTGAGATCATATGGCTAAATGATGGAAAATACAGGGTGTCAGAATAAAGTATTTTAAATAAAACTAGGCTCCTGGACAAAGGTAAAAACTATAGGTGTCTGTGTTTCAGAGCAAGAAGTTTTAAAAGCAAACAGAGATGAACTAGAAATCCTGGTAATGGAAGAGGACCTTGACATAAGAGGCATTACTGAAACACATTTGAATGATAAAAAAAATGGATGCTGTATTACTGCTCTATAAAGCTATAGATAAAGGACAGATTAGGTTCATGCGTAAATGGTTCAGTAATGTTATACGGTTGCCAAAATGTTCTATGGGGTCTACACAGCTAACATTTATAACATGGAAATCCAACTATGGTGGATTTAATAGTGAAAGAGATTTGTAAACTTTGGCATATAAAAGGTAAGATGGAAAATGGAAGGGCTAAGACGTTTTGAGAGCAAATAGCCAAAGAAATAATACTAAGTGTTTCTGAAGTAGACACATCCAGAAGATCACTGAGTCCCCTGGACTACCATGGAGTAAAGACAGCAATTGTGAAGGATAAAGACACTGCAGAGATGCTAAATGACTGCTTTGCATCATTCTTCCCCCTGGAGGATATTGCGGAGATGTGTTTATTGGTTGTACTCTTTTCAGGCAATGAAAATGAGTTGTTAAAAGAGGAGGCAGAACAAAATAATAAATTAAAGGTCATCCAGTAACACAGATCACACAGTACATATCCGAGTTCTGAAGAACTTAAGCATGAATTGGCTGAGCTACTAACAAAGATGTGCAGTCTCATTAAAATTGGCTACGATACCAAAAGACCAGAGGGTATCACACATTGTACCTAAGTGGGTAGGGGAATGTCGACACTGCATGTGAAGGTTTAATTGTAGATCTAGCTGTGCTAGCCTTAATCTACATAGTGCAGGTAACAATAGTAGTGAAGATGTGGTGGCATGGTTTTCAGCACAGGCTAGTCACCTGACTACTAGATCACTTGAGAGACTGGGAATTCCCAGGTTGCTAACCCACATTGAAAACTGTACCACCATGTCTTCACTACTATTGTTACGTGTGCTTGCTAGATTAAAACTAGCACAGGTATGCGTACCCATGTTACAATTACACCTTCATTTTCAGTGTAGACACAAAAAGGCATTGGAAGCAATCCTTACAATTACAGACTGGTGAGCCTTATTTAATACCAAAAAATGGGTTGAAACAGTATTACAACATAATTAAGAAACAGATGAACGTGTGATAGGATAGACACATTGACATGGTTTTTGTAAAAGAAATCATGAATGTTGTGAACATGGCAGCAATACAGAGGCTAAAGGAGAACCAAAATATCTATGTATATTTCATATATTAAAAATCACTTTGATTAAACCCCTCCTGAGTGAATCTTAAGGAAACTAAGTCACAAATGTTTTCTGAACACCATGATTTGCCTTTAAGAAACATTTATTGCATTGCATGCAGAGGAAAATCTCTCTCAGCATTAGAATGGAACTTTAGCTCAAAGCTGTCTATTTTTGGTGGGCTCTCCCTCAAAGGCTCCCATGCCAATTTGATAGTATTTAGTGACCTCTTGTTTGGGATTCAAACTTGGAATCCCTCTTTCCAGCATGAGAGGTTTTAATTCATCACTTGAGTATTACCAGCAGCAGAAAATCTCAAGGCCAGTGCTTGTCAGAGGTAGCAGCAGGAACAGACTATGGAGGCACTCTTATGAGAAATCTGGAATCGAAATATTTACAGCTTCTATAGGCTGATGTATCAGATGGAAAACACTTTGCACAAGGACAGGCGTTGTCATGGTATAAAATTCAAATATGGAATTTTTTATGCTTGTACTTGAGAGTAAATTTCAAATGTGCTTTTATTGAAATACTGCCCACATATTGGTCTGCATCACTTTATTCCTTCAGCTGGAGAACTGTACTTTCTCCCTGTTATGAATTGAAGTGTCTGTTGAACATCACTTGCATAGGCAGAAAAAAATATATATATGGTGAGTTAAGTTTGTGAGTTAGCTGTTTAATGTGAACATACCTGCACTTCAGTGATAATTTTCTGAGCTCTGTTTTTGGTTTGTGTGTGTTTTTTTTTAAGTTAGAACAGAGTTTGGGCACATAAATGAGCTGAAGTTTCTTTTCTCCCTTCAAATATGCCCAGCAACATTTACCACAAAAAGAACATTACTAAAATTAAATAATTATGCTTAAATAGGTGAGAAACATTTCTTCAGTGATAACTGAATAAGAGACGATAGGGTCAAGGTTGTGCTAATGCTCAATTGCCCGGTTCAACAACTTCTTCTCTCTCAAATAAAACATGAACCAAATTTAAGAGCGAAGGTCCCAAAACAATCCAGATATTTAGCTTCTTGTTGAATTCTGCACCAAATACACCCAACCATTAGGCTTTCTGTATCTCCCTGTGATTGATATTACATCCTTTTGTGCATTATCTGGAAGTTGGAATGTAGCCTGGCCTCCAAAAATTGGTAGTTTCGATGCTAATGCAGCCTTGGAGAAATTAGATTTTCTATAAAGCTTTAGTAGCATTGAAGATAAATACAGAGGGTAATAAGCAGCATAATGATCTTAGAATCTGCAGCTTCATCCTATCTAATGTCCCAGAAGACTAATGTAATTTCAGAGGAAAAAGGTACTAAGATGCATCATTTATCTTTCTCTCCCATGCCTGTGCTATCAACTGAGATGTAGTACATTAACATGTGAATGGGATTTTTTGTCAATCAAGAGAGAGATAAAGAGGGATAGTTTTGAAGACACACAAGGAAACAGAGGTATGTAGACTGTTATGTTACAGATTGACACATTTAATATATTAAAACCTTTGAGTTTGAATTACAAATAGAAAGCTGAAAACACATTTCTTATTACAATCATACTGATTTTTTTCATATCCTTTTAGTTTATGCATTCCCATTTTATAAAGGTCAGTTTAGGAACGTAATTAGAGTTCTAAGGCTATTTATATAAATACAAAAATCTTTTTAAAAGTCTTTATAGAGTCATTTGAAAATTTTGAATGAAATTGCATCACAGATGTAAATACAATTAATTGAATTCTGGCATTACACCAATTAAAGAATTTGTTAAGGGCTTTCTGATTTTTATCCTATCAAGTTTACTGTGTTTCTGGGATTCTTATGTACTAACATGTCACTCTCAACATTCTGCATAAACTGCACAAATCTGTTCCCTTTTTAGTCGTATTATTTTAAGTTAAATATCACATGACCCAATATTCAGTGCTCATCAGGGGAAATGGTGAAACTTACTTTCCGCATAGTTAGTTTGTCTTTATAATGGTTTCTTAAATTTTATCAGAACTACTTCATAGGCTATACGTACTGAAAGATCAAATACTGACGTAACCAGTGAAATTGCTCAAGATATGATCGGCTCTTAAAGAATGGGCAGGCTTAGATCTAGGCAATAGCTGTGTATGGTCATTAGGAAGTAAAATACTTGTTTTTTGTTTTTTTGTTTTTTTTAAAGGTTATCTGGTTACTGTGACTGACTGAGTCAACCTGAGTTTTCATTCTTGTGCTGATATAATATATTTTCAGTTCAAGCAACTCGTGTTCGGATTTAAGAAAGTATAAGGAAGAATTCATAGTCTTTCAGTATTAAGCCTTAACTCTTATCAGAAGTTTGCCTGGCTAACTACCTGAACCTTAGTCTACAAAAAATGATCTGGAAATTTTGTGAGTGAGTCAGTTCCTAGAATATACCAGATTCTTCTATTTCCAGTAAAATGGACAATAGTTGCACATGTGGATTCCTGCTAACATACTGCAAAGTGGGTGGGGAAGATAAATAATGAGAAGTTGTTGTATTCTTTGGGACCTCAAAGAATTGGTAAAGCGGTAATGTTAATTAGGTGGTAGTGTTTAATGGCTGTTGTTGTGTAGAGTGCATATAGCAAGATAATATCTTGGTATTCCTACTGCTGGTAAGAGGTGAGCTGAAAAGCTATTTAATAAAATAAAAGTTTAAATCAATGAGTGAATACACTTTGGCAGGGGTTGTACGTAGGAAGTGTTTATCTTATTACCGTGTCAAATATTTTCCAATTTTCATCATGTAATATTTTTAGTGACAATACTGTAAAGGAGGAGATAGTATCACCTGCTAATGTAGTTCAGTGAATGAAACTCCTCCTCCATTACTTTATCTTTTAGAATAAGAAGTAACTGGAACAAAAGAGAGCACGCTTCAAGCACAGGGCTACTCACCCCACTAGGAGTGTCGTAACTTCACTGTTGGTACTGGAGCCCATCGAAACCCTAGTCATGGGCCAGGACCCCGTTGTGCTAGGCACAGTACAAATACAGAACAAATCAATTCCTGTCCCAAAGAGCTTACAATCTAAGGTATAAATCAAGATGAATGAATATAGAGACACAGCTAAGTGGAGGAGTAAAGTAAACAATGGCTATATCTACATAGCAATGTACGCATAGGGTAAATGGGACTCGAGTTAGCTGACCTGTATCAGGGAACCCTGAGCTAGAGCAGCTACACTGCATTTTAATCCTAGATTAAGAATTTTCTGACCCATGCTCTGGCATCCACCCTGCAGTGCATGGACTCAAGTCAAAGTAACCATATCCCAGAGTGCCTAATGCCCTTCCCGCAATGTTGACATTCTAGCCCTAGGAATATGTTGCACAGTGGGGAAAACTCTCCTGTCCATGCTCTTTCCTGACGATGGTGGCGCTATTGATGGGACTTGGGTGCCCATAAAGAGCACCTCAGTACATGAACAGCATAATTAGCTCCTCTGGTGGCTGTCTCAGGAGAATGAGTGCAGTTTGAGAAGGCCTTATACTGAACTGCCATCTGATCTGAGAATTGGGCTCTCCAGGATTAGGCTGAGTTACATTGGCTGGGAAATACCTCTGTGCACCAGTTCTGAGGATAATTCGGACATCAGTCTCCAGGGCTGTCAAAGTATTAAAATGAAAGTTTGCAATTCTCAAGGGGATGTTCAGTGAAGGTGTGGTTAATTTATTAATCTGGTTTGACATAAAATGAAGGTCTCAGATGAGAGACACACCCTAGCCTGGATGCTGCTAGCTGGAGAGAGATGAAATTCATCCCCAAGGCTTGGTGCGCAGTGTGCTCCAGCGATCCCTTATACCTGCCCCTGCTGCACCTCAGGAGGCAGAGATGAGGGATTTTCAGTAGGCTACAGGGAAGTTTTGGGGCTAGCTCCCACTGTCTGCCCCGACCACTCGCTGGGTGTGCCTGCCAGGAAGGGCAGCGGGAGCCCAGGACTAAGGAGCAGAGCAGGGACCAAGCACTGCCCCACAGGGAGGGGAAGCAGCCAGGGGAGGGATGACTCCTGCCTATCAACTTTTGCTCTCTCTACTCCAGGCAAGCTCCATACAGAAGCAAGGAGGATCTAGAACAGACCTTATGCGCACAGCAGGAGTGTGCTCGGTCAGACAGTAATGGTGCTTCTGACACGCTGCAGTGGCTGCCTGCAGCACAGCTCCTCTGCTGCCATGAACTGTGGGCTACAGCTGGAGGACTTCCAGGACCTGAGTTAAGCTGGGGCCATGTGCACACACAGGAAACCAATAGGGCTATGTCCCAACTTTAACACAGGCTTACACCCTGCAGGTCCTGGAACCCTGGGTCCAAGTCTTAGTTTAGCACATTTGCAGTGTGGATGCAAAGGGAAGGGGTTTGGCTTGCTCCTGGGCTTAAATTGCTGAGTAGACATACCCACTGACAATATTTGTCATGATTTCATACCAGCATCCTTTCTGCTATCAAGAGTTTTATAGCCATCATGGCAAAGGAAAGTATTGAGGAGGGCTTTGAAGGTGGATGGTTATGGGCATTATCTTCCAACTGTGGGGGGCAGCATGGGAGAAAGCACAAAAGGTGTTTGAAAATTTAACAAGTGAGCATTGGAGGTTGACATCCTGGGCCAATCCGAGGCAAGCATTGACAGCAAATAAAAGATAATCATGGTGCAACAACCAACCACTTCTGGGGGCCTGATCTAAAGTCAATACTTCCCTTCACTTCAGTGGGTCTTGGATCAGGCTGTTAGTGCAGTAATCTGTTTCAATTGCAGATGCTTCTATGGCTTTGTCCACAGTTGAATGAAAAAGAGAAAATCCCAATTTCAGGCTTGCTGGGTATAAGCAAAGATATAAGAAATTTCCTAGTTCTCATGTATGCTTTTTGTGTTTTGCTGCAGAGCTTTCTCCCCTCCCTGCTTTTAAGTTCATGCAACCCAAATATCTCCAAACAAAACTTAATCAAAACCACCAAGTGTTGCCAGTTCTTGGGTTAAAAAACCATGTGGTACCCTTAGTTTTACAAAGCTTTTACCTTAAACCCAGAGCTTGGGCCAAGCTTTTTGAAGAATTTGCAAAATTCAGGAAATGTTTGAACAAATCTTGCTCAAGTTTGGGGTTTTAATAAAAGGTTTGCACAGCTCTAGACCAAAGCCTTTAATATTTGTCTATAGCCATGGGCCAAATCTGAAGAAGTGCTGAATTTCTTGTTCAAAGAATTTACAGATGCTCAACTCCAATCAGGATTTGTCTCCACATAATGAAAATGTTGTTCTGCCAAAAACAAAGTAGGTTTGTAGACTAGTGTTACCTGCTGCTAAGTGGTGATGATGTATCCACATGCAGTCACTTCTGTTCTGGCTATTAGATGCATTTTTTCCATTCACTTTCATGTCTGAAGTTTAGTGAAAGAAAAAGATATACCAATTTGGCTAGAAATGACCAAGACTATTAACAACAATAGTTATTTGGAAAATCATAATTAGTTTGAAAACAATGGAAACATTACTGAGAATTCATATCAAACTCTGCCCAGGAGGAAAAGCATTTCTGTTTCTGGGGATTGGTACAATAAGGGTTTTTTCTTTTGTTCATTTAGGTAAATTGGACCAAAACCTAGTTCAGTGGTGACTGATCTTATTTATTTTTTATATACTCCTAGGAAACTGAAGGAAATGGTTTAAGAAAGTGCATTTAGAAGTGATGTACTTAAAACATGGGTACTGTCTTTTGATTCTTCGGCTATATCTACACTGCAGTTGGGAGTGGAGACAGACACATTCTCGCACTGCTTTAGCCAGAGCACCAAAAATAGCAGCGCAGCATGGGCTAGCAGCCTGAGTATGCACCCAGAGAGTCTGAGTAGGTTTGTATTCAGCTAGCCCTAGCTGCCACACATGTTATCCTGGCTGCTCTGCTATTTCTAACATGCTAGCATGGGTACATGTCTGTCTACACACGCTGGGAAGCATACTCCCAGTTGCAGTGTAGACACAGTATTTGAGACAGATTCTCTTTGCATTTACAGCATGGCAAGTCCTGTATAAGAGTATGAACCATATCCCACTGAAATAAATGAGCAACTTTCCATTTATATCAGTGGTTTTTGGATCAGGCCATAACTCCTTTGAATTCAATAAGCCTACTCTAAATGTATATCTGAAAACAGGATCTGATCCTTTTTACACTGTGTAAACTGCAAAAAAGCTAAAAGATTCATAATACACCAGTGGGACAAATTCACAAAAGCTTTAACAGGAAATGTATGGGATTAATGAATCATAAAGTACATACATAAGGAAAAGACACTGTAGTTTCTCATGGTAAACTGCAGGAAATATTAAGTGAAAAATAAAGCCTTTCAGGAGCTGAGTTTTAAGAATACTATTAGCATGCTACCATCATATGAATACAGGACAAGAAACAATAACAGTTAAGACAAAGTATGATGCATTAAATCTCTTCCTGAGAAGTCCCTAGGCCTTAGAGAATCATTACCAGTTAATGTCACACAATGGGGCTGTTAATGGACTTCTGAGATGTTATTGAGCAAAATGCCATTTAATTGCAGAAGGAAATAGCAAACGGTAAAAACGTTCAGCTTCATAACAGAAGACAAATAATTTTTTTTAGAAAATATATTTTTTTAAGTATGAAGCATGTGCCAGCTAGATTACATGTCTTCAATGAGAATAAATGAACATGCAAATCCCTTCCTCTCCCAAGTGCAGGTGCAGTCTTAATTGAAATATACTAATATACCAAAACAAAATGAACTATCTTACTGGATCTAAATGAATGTGCTGTTAAAATACTTGCAGGCATGTTCTTATAGAATTAACTAGTATCAAGTGTTTTTTTTAATTTGTCATATTGCCATATTGTTCAAAACATCCATTAACCGTCTGTGTGAAATACAGAAAATATTGGGAGCTCTTTTTTCTACATTTATTTGTCTTGCATTCAAGATAAACCAAAGGAGGAACAATTACAGGAAAATTAGTGTAGCACTGCTTATCATGCTGACTAATTTTGTCTCATTGTTTCCTTCTCCTTCTGTGTCTCTATCTACCTCTTCTCTTGTACTTAGATTTTAATTTCTTTATTCTGGGCTTGTACAGAGCCTATCACAATGGAGGCCTGGCCACTGACTCTGGCTCCTAGGCTATATGGTAGTATAAATAAATGTTATCCGATAATGCAAGTAAAAAAAAAACTGTTGCATTTAAAAAAACCACTCTAGCCATAAACAATTTTTTTCCAAATTAATATTTAACAATTATAGAATATATAATATAGAAGTTTAACAAAACAATACAATTATACATAATAAATCTGTGCCTCCTACTCCTCTCACTGCCAAATACTAAAACCATTTTGGGTGACTGATATGAACACAACTCTGCTATCTCTAAAAATTAAGAGTGTGATTTTTTTAAAAAATGGTGGCTTAATTCTGCTTCCACTGAAGTCAAGGGAAGTTTTACCACAGGCTTCAGTAGAAGCAGAGAGAGGTCAAAACAACCGTTGGAAAAATGCATCCTAAAGTGGTGGTTGATCAGTCAATGTAGTCCTTGAGTATTTATATATGCATGTCATAAGGTCCACTCACTGCTAGTGGCACAGCCTGCCGGCCATCCTGGGGATTGGCTCCAGCCAGATGTTGAGCCCTCCCCTGGAAGTGTCTCTTCTGTTGTCCTCTCACCCTGCAGACTCTCGCTACAGGAACTGCAGCCTCCTCTTCATGATTGAGGCCTCCAGCCGGGTCACCATGTGCGTTTCCACTTCCTGGGTATCAATGTCCCTGTTGACAGCTGGGCTCAGGCAGTCTTCCTACTCACTGCCCCACCAGTGCCAATCTATCAGCAGCCAGTAGGGGGACCTGGACCCACCCTTTTTTCCAGGTCCCAGTTTAGGGGCCACTCTCATGGCCAGTCAAGGTTTGACCTACCCCTTACCTTACTGCTTTTCCTGTGATAAGTCACTTAATTGCTTTTTGTCTCAGTCCCCTATCTGTGAAATAGGAATAATTTCCTACTTCACTGGGGAATTTTAATGCTAAATTCATGAATGTGTGTAGGAAGCATAGATACTATGGTGATGGGGCCATATAAGCCTCTAGAGGAGTGGTGGGCAACCTGCAGCCTGCATGTGGCCCATCAGGGTAATCTGATTTGCGGGCTGAGAGACATTTTGCTGACATTGACAGACTGTCCGCCTCCCCGCTCCCCGCAGCTTCCAGTGGCTGCAGTTTGCCATTCCCGGCCAATGGGAGCTGTGGGAAGCGGCGGCCAGCACATCCCTGAATTTAGTCTCAAAATTTCCCAGTGAAGCAGGAAATTATTATTCCTATTTCACAGGTGGGGGACTGAGACACAAAGCAATTAAGATGCAAAGCAATTAAGCAAGGTCACATTGGAATTCCATGAGAGTTAAATACCTAAATCCAGGTTTCCTGAAACCCAGTATAGTACCTTAACCAGAAGACCATCCTGCCTGA
The DNA here is from genome assembly GCA_033296515.1 of Macrochelys suwanniensis. Taxonomy (NCBI): domain Eukaryota; kingdom Metazoa; phylum Chordata; order Testudines; family Chelydridae; genus Macrochelys; species Macrochelys suwanniensis. The sequence continues at coordinate 86,549,971 of CM065779.1, forward strand.
TTAAGAAGAGGAATTTTAAGAACTTTAGTCAATGTAAAACTTGAGGTATGCACTTTCAAGTGTTTCTCAAATTACTCTAAAAATTGGAGCATATTTTGACTGGGCCAGACTGTTTCTCCTAATTTAGTTCTTCCCCAGCTGTGGAGTGTAAGGTGACGAACTTTACATAAACATAGGAATCCTGAGACAGTAAATTAAATTTAAGTTGGAGAAGTTCTATTATCTGGAAAAAGTCTCCAAAGGTTGACAGTCCTTTGGCAGCCCATCTTTTAAAGTTAATGTCTTCCTGTCCTGAAGGAAAATCTGATAGATGAATGCCTGGAAATTCAGTAATTATTTTGCTACTATGCTGAGGAACCTTATTTCCTTTTTTCAATATTGGCAGAGTGGTTCCTAAGAAAGGGGGATGTTCAGTTTCCTGTGGAAGAAAAGTGCCTTTGGCTTCAGTTGCAGTGGAAAGAATAAAAGCAGAGTTTCTTTCCGTGCCATGTAAAAGTGCAGAATACTTTACGTAGTTCTTCTTTATACCAAGGATGTAGAAACACTAATAAGACATGTAGTAAAGGACATTGATCAATGTTTATCAGGTTGTCAGTAACATAATTATAAGTTATGCCATCCTTTTGAAGTCTTTATGTAAGAGAGAGTAAAGGAGCTGCAGACTGAGCTTTTTTTATTAGTAGAGTTGGGTAAAGTTTGTATCCCCAGGGATTTGAATACTTCTGAGACACCATAGGAATGGAAAAGTAATTAGAGCATCTCACTGAATGGGTGCTTAGGGCATTATTGCTTCTGGCTTGGTCATAGTTACACAAAAAACAGATAAGTATGTGGGCCTCTAAGATTTCTGTTGAATCGAGGCTTGTGATCCACTGAAATGAAAAAATAGATTGTCAGCTGGGGAAAAAAGAAATTATATTGTTGTTCACAGACTGTGATGCCCTGCGTCGCTGCAGAATCTCTGAAAGCTACTGCAAGCAGTTCAACAATATAGAAAAGGAAAAAAGTGACAAAGGATGCACTTGCCTAGAGTAGCATTTTAAGGAAAAAGGCTCTGATCAAGACTCATTAAAATAAGACTGTATATATAGTTTGTTATAAACTGATGTTCAAAATTCAGTTTCTCCAGTACTACAAAAAGATTGTCCCAATGAACTGTATCAAACCCCTTATGTGCCTCTAATGATAGAAGGCTGCTTTCATTCGATTGTTTAATGTGGTAATGATAGTTTCTTTTTTTACTGAATATTATTTATGCTTATCCCTGGATTAAAGCCTGATTGGTTAGTGTGAATTAGGCTAGATGTAATCAGTTTGCTAAGACATTTGCAAGTATTTTATTGTCCTGATTTTGATCAGGCTTCTGGATTTTTCTCCTAAGTGCAGTTATACTGGATTCCAAACGAGGATTGAACAATTTTTCCTGATCAATGGAGACTGAACATTGGCAGCACTAGAAGCTTCTGAAAAAATATTTATATTTATAAAAAAGGTTTACTGTTAAACCCATCCAATCCTGGAAACATGCCATTTGAAATGTCCCTTACCACATTTTGAACTTCCTCAGTTAAAATCTATACTTCACACTGTACTCTATTATTTGGTAATCTGTAGGATTTTTCAGTTCTCAAACACACAACTGCCTATGTATTTGTGTTTGTAGAAGGAGTTCCTGAAAATTCATGATATTTTTTCTTTTTAAAAATCTCTTGTTGCCTATCTGTCTAATTTTCTTTCGTTACAGTTGCAGATATAACTGTCAGATTGGGATATTTTGGAAATCATACAGCTGATTTTATTTCCAAAATTTAAAAATGTTGGGTACATGATGGAGCTGCTTGTACCCTAGATGAGATGTCTTCAAGTGGCAAGTGAATTTCTCTAGCTTCATTTTGCTTCTTGGGAAGCACAATGATCAGTTGGAAGAGATTTTAGTTTCTTTTCTAAGATCACATATTCTCCTAAAAGATATCTTTTGGGTTTGTCATATAGGTAATAGTCAATCCACTAGCATATTGCCTCCCACAAAATCTGTAGTGAGTCTGACCAATGCTTATTTATTTTGAAATAATCCATATATGTTCATTGATAAATTGAACAAACAAATGCTTCTCTTTTCAGCATATGAGAGAGGAATTTCCATCTTAATGTATTGTCTTGAACATACTATTCTTAAAGACAGATCCATCTGTACACCTATTTTAGGACTAGTCTACATAAGGATTTTTTCTGGAATATCTATTCCTGATTAACTGCTTGGGTGGGCACGCTTATTTTGGAATAAGTGTGTCCATAAAGGGAGTTAATCAGGAACAGCTATGGTTAAAATTTAAACCCTACCTTAATCCAAATTAACTTCCCTGTGCAAAAAGGCAATAGGAGTGAAAGATTTTTAGCTGTTTCAGTTTTATCATAGAATATCAGGGTTGGAAGGGACCTCAGGATGGACCTCTAGTTCAACCCCCTGCTCAAAGCAGGACAAACCCCAACTAAATCATCCCTGCCAGGGCTTAGTCAAGCCGAGCCCTAGGTAACCCATTCCAGTGCTTCACCACCCTCCTAGTGAAATAGTTTTTCCTAATATCTAACCTAGACCTCCCCCATTACAACTTGAGATGATGACTCCTTGTTCTGTCATCTGCTACCAGTGAGAACAGCCTAGCTCCATCCTCTTTGGAACCCCACTTCAGGTAGTTGAAGGCTGCTCTCGAATCCTCCCATACTCTTCTCTTCTGCAGACTAAATAAGCCCAGTTCCCTCAGCCTCTCCTCATAAGTCATGTTTCCTAGCACCCTAGTAATTTTCATTGCCCTCCGCTGGACTCTCTCCAATTTGCCCACATCCTTTCTGTAGTGGGGGCCCCAAAACTGGACACAGTATTCCAGATGTGGCCTCACCAGTGCCAAATAGAGGGGAATAATCACTTCCCTTCATCTCCTGGCAATGCTCCTACTAATGCGGCCCAATATGCCATTAGCCTTCTTGGCAACAAGGGCACACTGACTCGTATCCAGCTCTTCATCCACTGTAATCCCCAAGTCTTTTTTTTTTTTTTTTTTTTTTTAACTGCCACTTAACCTGTCAATCCCCAGCCTGTAGGTGTATGGGATTCTTCTGTCGTAAGTGCAGGATTCTGCACTTGTCCTTGTGAACCTCATCAGATTTCTTTTGACCTAATCCTCCAATTTGTCTAGGTCACTCTGGACCCTATCCCTACTGTCCAGCATATCTACCTCTTCCCACAGTTTAGTGTCCTCCATGAACTTGCTGAGGGTGCAATCCATCCCATCATCCAGATCATTAATGAAGATGTTAAACAAAACAGGCCCCAGAACTGACCACTGGGGCACTCTGCTTGATATCGGCTGCCAATTAGACATTGAGCCCAATACCAAGTAAGAAATCACATTTGGAGTGGAAAGTGAAGTCCTCAAGTAATTTTATGTTTAGAAGCTTTCACACATTGACTACGTAGTGTTCCATGAGGAGAGAACTTAGATTTATTTTTAGTCTGGAAATTTGTAGAATTTTTTCCCAATCTGGAGTTTTAATGCCACATTAAGTCTACTTGAGGACAGAATTTTATATTTGTAAGATGAGTAATTGTTAAATAAGTCTGATAGAAAATTAATTCATCACAACAGACCTATATACTCCAGGTAGTGAGTTTATTGTGAGATTTGTAGGAGAAAGCAAGAGGGGGCATCATTTTTCTTTTGCAATGACTGAAGTTACTACAAAGGGCAAGGCTTCATAGGTTAGGGAATATCCACCATTTCTTTCACTTAAAAAGGAGAGGATTTTCATAGGTTTTACTGGGTGGGTAATGTCTTCACTACAGTATGTACAGAATTCTTAAGTCTACAGAAAAGATGAGGGGAAATCACATTATATGTAATGTCTGTAACTAAACAATTGTCTAAATAGGCTATCCTCTCTGTAATGTTACTGTGATATAGACCCTCCACTGATAAACCATTGAAAAATCAATCTGTTTCAAACTGAATAATTAAAAGATCTATATTTAACAGGTCTCAAACAGAGCAAAACCCATTCAAATACCCTGCTGAGGGCAAAATGAATAGACTGATTATTAAATCATAATGGTTAAAACTAGAACAAAGATAGTCATCGAGGGGGATATCATGGAACCAATAATTATTACCCAGGCAGTAAGGCTTTCCTATTGGATTCTGTTAAGTATAATCTAAGCAAGATGACATAGATGGTACAAAGAGTTCTGTGGCACCTTATAGACTAACAGACGTATTGGAGCATAAGCTTTCGTGGGTGAATATCCACTTCTTCAGATGCATGCAGTGGAAATGTCCAGGGGCAGGTATAAATAAGCAGGGAAGAGTCAGGCTAGAGATAATGAGGTTAGTTCAATCAGGGAGGATGAGGCCCTCTTTTAGCAGTTGAGGTGTGAACACCAAGGGAGGAAAAAACTGCTTTTGTAGTTGGCTAGCCATTCATAGTCTTTGTTTAAACACTTTGTTTAAATACTATGAATGGCTAGCCAACTACAAAAGCAGTTTTTCCTCCCTTGGTGTTCACACCTCAACTGCTAAAAGAGGGCCTCATCCTCCCTGATTGAATTAACCTTGTTATCTCTAGCCTGACTCTTCCCTGCTTATTTATACCTGCCCCTGGACATTTCCACTGCATGCATCTGAAGAAGTGGGTATTCACCCACGAAAGCTTATGCTTCAATACGTCTGTTAGTCTATAAGATGCCACAGAACTCTTAGTCTGGATCTGTAGAAGCGACAAACACGGCTACCCCTCTGATAGATGGTACACTTTGGCCTCTTATTGGATCCTAATTGTAAGAGACGGATCTTCTTTCAAGCACTATGAATTTTAATGATTCTGTATAATGTTAGACTATTCAATGCTTGTAAATTGGATGGGTGAGGGTGGGTAGGAACTGAAGTTGTAACCCTGTGTAGCAGACTTAGATGTAAGAATCAATAGTTGGGACCCTGAAGAAATACCAATTTGCACTGTAAATTCTATCTTGGCAGATACTCAGACATTGACTGCCTCGTCCACAAAGCAAAGATCTTCCCATATCAGAGGGACTCTAGGGGCAATAATTCCGAGAGGAAATGATGAATGTATCTGTTCTTGTGTCTCAGAGAAAAAAGCGTTAATGTGACAACATTGGAAGCAGTGGCAGTAGGTGAGCTGCCTCTGTCCTCTCTTCCAGGAAGAAAAATACATTATTTGATGAACTAGTGCTTGGTGTCATTTTCCAGAGATGATGACACAACATGCGTTTTGTGGCAACCCATGAACTAAGACTGTCAATTTATGTAACAGTACTCATTGCTGTGAGTGCAAACAGAAACGAGAGAGAGGGCAAGGGCAGAGAGGGGATATAAGAATGTGTAGCACAGTAGCGTAGCCAGAGGGGAGCAGGGGGAGCAGCCACTCCCCCTGTGAGCAGAAGCGGCACCTTAAAAAGGAAGCGATGCCTTTTTAAGCGCCGCTTCTTGCACTCACCCGGCAGCGCTCCGGGTCTTTGGCGGCATATTGGGGGCAGGTACCACTGCAGACCGGGAGCGAGTGAGGATCCACTGCCGAAGTGCTGCTGGAGACCCGGAGTGCCGCCGGAGGCGCCGCTGGGTGAGTACAGGGGGAGCCTGGGGAGGCGCCTTTTTATAGCCCCTCTCCCCTAGTGCTCCAGACCTGCCTACGCTACTGGCGTAGCACTCCCTGATTAGCTAGAAGGGAGCACTGTGACATGAAGTCCCACACCTAACTGGGATTTCGACCAGCCTCTCCTCAACAAACATTGATTTGGTCCCCACCAGATGTGAACAGCTGGGACCAGGATAATGATCTTGAGATCCCCATATACCGCTGGGTACAGGTTTGCAAAAAGTGGCTGTCCATTTTCTGGGATGTGGGATTTTGATGGGGCCTGGACACGTGTGTGTTGGACAGGGGGAACCCCTTCCCCCTTATGAAAAAAATGCAACTGCTGGGAGATGGAACAAAAATTGAATGAACAAAGGAAGAGCAGAAGACCAGAAATAACACATGGAAACAGAAAAAACTTTTTTTTTTCTCTTGCCATGTGCTCTTATGTATATTATTACCTGCATAGACTCTGGTTAGGATCAGGCTCCACTGTATTAGGTGCTCTGCAGACACACAGTGAGATTCTCAAAGAGCTCAAAATCTAAATAGTCATAGTGGTATTCCTCAAGCAAGTGATTTTATTTATTTATTTATTTTTAAAACGTTGATTTTGTTGACTTAATCTTTTACCTTTTCAGGAGTATGTAAACAATGGTTTTGCCTAGAACTCCAACCTACCCAAGGCAAGCACTGCTTACACTTTGTTTGTTCAGAACTAAGTCCTATATGCATTACCTTTTGCACCTACTAGTCTTACTTTCCCATTCACTCCTATCTTCCTTATTTGTGTCTGGTGTCTCTTTTAGTTTTGAATCCCTTAGGAATATCAATAAATAAATAAAAGGATCTTTATTGACTTTATTTCAACTGTCTATGCAGAAAATTAAATTGACCCATATTTTATCCATTTTTTTCCTTTCCTTTTTGTCCGGTGATTAATGCCACAATCCTTGGTGTCTAATCTTTGTACATTTTGTTTTTTTCAAATAGTAGTTAATAACTGAAATCTATAGGAAGAAGTTTGGGATTTCTTTTGGATTTTAGTGACAATGCTAACGTTGGATGGTTAAGGATTATTTGAATGTATTCTGATACTCCGATAAAAGAGAAGCATAAGGCACCAGAATAACTTTTGCAATTGAACCCAGAACTCTTAGTGATTTCATTAGTTTCCAGGCTATTAAGTTATTTTCATGGGAATTTAAATAAATTAGCTATAATTAGAACTATTATATTGTGCTTAGTTAATTACTTTTTAGTAAAAATGAGCAACTGGGGGCCAGCGTAATAGTGCAGCAAACGAATACATTAGTCACTTAGACTTGCTATTGCTGAAAACAATGGTTTGAGTCTCAGTACTGCTGGTCCAGTGACTGACTAGTTCTTACAGCTAAGGAATTGAATCACATTTTGGAACCTTAATGCTGGCATTTCCTCTCTGGGCGGAAGAATATAAAGATCAATCAAGGACACCTCAGTTTAGAAAAGCAAAATAGGGGTTGGATGTGCTGGCAAATAGGGTTTGGATTCTACAGTTTGACTGATCACGTGAGTAAGAGTTAATAAAGCCAATGAGTCTTACTGAATCTGGGATTTGAGTAAAATCATCTTACCTGAAGGCAAAGTGATCCCTTGGGTGAGTAAGTGTTTGAAGGAATGGCAACAGGAAAGTCTGTAGTAAATTATCTCTGCTTTCATCAGTAGATCTTATCCTGAAAAAGGACATAAAGGGCTCATTGGTGTGAGGTTCACTTGATTAGTAAAGGGAAGTTTTGAGGGGAAAAAATGGAGTGACCTTTTCATACAATAAGAAATGATATCTTGCAGGGAGAGTTAAAGGGACTCTTAAGTAGCATTTTTTAAGAGTGATTGATTATTTTTTTGCATTTTGTCAGTTGTCAGTAATTACCTGTAGGAACCTTGAAAATCCAGTACCACTTCCTTTTCCATTGGTCTAATTCTGTTTTACTTTAAGATGATGTGCAAACTGCCCAGCTGGAGAAGGAAAAATAAGTGTCCACTACAGAGCACTTTCCATCCCCTAGCTTTAGTTCCAAAAATAAAACTCCAAAAGCAGAATAAATCACCTCAAAATACTGGGTAATAAATAGCTAGGCAACTTTTTTCAGATGGATCGTTTTAATTAATTTTAAAGACAGGAATTTGACATGAATTCACTGGATAGTTTCTCACTTCTCCCCCTCCCTCCCAAACTGGGAGACTTTGGCATCATTCAAAATATGCAGGTGGATAGCACCCTTACAACCATTTAGCCCAGTGGTTAGAGCACTTACCTGGGATGTGGGAGACTGGAATTCAGTTCCCCAAATCAGGCAGAGCAGGGAAGGGATTTGAAGTGCAATGACTAGTCATTGTTATTATAAATAACTATGAATTGCTACTTTGGATGACAATAAATAATTATTGTGCCAGACAAGGGGGGAGAGTGACTCTAAAGCTTGGGAGCTAGAGCACTCACCTATCAACTGAGACCGAAGTTCCTGCTCCAAATTATCTGAAGAGGAGACGTTGAAGATTTGGTCCAGAATATCTCCTCATGCAATGACTATGCCACATTTCAGGATCGTTCCAGACACAAGTTCATAAATCATTCTTCACATCAAGCAGAGGAGGGAATGAAACCTGGGTCTCCCACATCCCAGGTGAGTGCCCTAACCACTGGGCTAAAAGTTAAGGAAGACAGCACTGCCTCTTTCTCCAATTTTTTTTTTTTGGGGGGTGTGGGGGGCAATTAAATGAATTCTTGTCAAATTCATGATAGCATCTAGTTGACCAAAACTAGTATTTTGGGAAATAAACTTTGTCCAAAAGTCCTTTTCTGAGTGAGAGGTGAGTCTGTTTAAATACAAAGGAAATTCCAAAATGATAAATTCTGTGCTAACTATCAGATAATGCTCTTTACAATTAAATTTACTGGTTTAGGACAAAGAGGATATGGTTGGGGGTGGGGGGGCTGATTCTTCTCTGTTACGCCATTCTAGTTGAGTAGCTATTGAACTGAATACAAGATTTACTGATGTGTAAGGAAAATTAATGTCAGGTGCTCAATCTCAATACATTGGGCTGGATTCTACAGAGTTGTCTCCCACAAGGTGCTAAGCCCCAAAATAAGCAGGAATATTTGAGTCTATGTAGAAGGAAAGAGTTACTTCCGTTAGTTTAGCACCACACAGACCGTTTAAAAAGAAGACAGAAGCTGTCCGTCAGGACGTTGACAAAACAATGTCTTATCCTAGTGTTAAATACTGTACCAAGGGCAAAATACTGGAAAAGTGGCTGAAACATTCTATAAGTAAAACCCATACAGTAGAAAGCAGACAGATTCTTTTCACCTTGTCACCTAACAGTAATCAAGAAGATGAAAGTTAATAGTGAGTTATCTCCTTTACAGTCTTTCACAGTGGAAAATGGAGCTGCTCTTTGGCCTATGTGCTAATTGACTGCCATGCAGTAATTGGATGGAAGATTGAAATTGAACACCTGGGACTAGCTCTTTTCTCTTTTCTTCTCACTATCAGTTATGATAATGTGGAGGCTGCTTTGTCCAATGTTCTCTAACGTTGCGATGATCTGTCTGAATATTTTTAATTTTTTCTTCCAAAACCATTACCTATGTGTCAGGCAATATAAACCAGACTATAGGTATTAGCAGTTGTCTTGGTAAGTTACAAGTAGTCTAGCACCAGAGTCTATTTCTGTCCCACAGAGCTGCTTTTAGCTTTTGAGTTGAAATACATTTTCATTTCTACATTTCTCAAACAAATGGTGAAGGTTGTTAGGTTGGGGCTCTTGTCTGGTTGTTTAAGTTCATAAAATTTCCATATGGCCATTGCTAAGCTATCCCAACATGAGGGAAACTGGGGATGGGTTTTTCACAATTAACTATTTTTAACTCTGAATATTATAATTTTAATTTTTTTTGGTTTTGCTAAATTTAAAATTGGTTAAGAAATAAAGGAATTATACAAGTAATGCATAGCACAGGCACTAAACAGGTTGAATAGATTGAAATGAACAGAAAATGTTATTTAAATAAACATCCATATTTATATAATTAGAAATGAAAGAGTAATGTGCTGAAGTCTTAGTCCTGCAAACATATAAACTCATGTGAAATTCTAATCCGAAGTAGCAACAAGTAGTCCTAATCAAGTACCACTGACTTCAGCATAGGCCCAATATGAATTTATGGGAGGTATTTGAGCAGCCCCAGTATTTATTTATGTGGATAAACGTATGAAAAGGATCAGAATGCTAAAAACATGTCAGGTTCTAAAAAACCCCTATCAAACTTAGATAATGAGATATTATCTATCTCCTCCATTAGTCAAAGAAAAAGTTCCAGTTGACTCTGCTCGTACATCTTGTTAGGGAAGAGCCTGTGTAAATGGATAGCCTTGTTGTGTGAACTTTTGGGCTAGCAGAGAACAATGTCCAGAGGTGAATGCCCTCAATGAAAACACTGTGACCCAAGTACCCCCAGTACTATAAATGGCCACCATAGATACAGGAGAAAGGCAAGACATCACAATAAACAGTGCAAAACATGCAAAGGGATTAAGGAGATTTACTTAAGGTGATTCTTATTTCTGTCTCTTCCCCTATTGTTTTGTCTTTCTCAGTCAGTCTTCTAGACTATAAGTTCCTTAGTGTTGAGGCTGTCTTTGGATGTCTTCTGCTTGATTTTGTGCTGTGGTATTTAAATCAGCTATAGACAGGTCAAAGTCTACCTATAACGTGTGTGTAAGAACTAGAATGCCACAAGTAAAATGGAATTCCACAGCAACTACCAGTGAGTGCAGAAAGGAATCACTGCTCTTCAACTCAGTGGCTGGGAAGTGAGGTTCCAAGGCAGGGGCTTCTTTTCCTTGTGGTAGTGTCAATGGACTGCCTCCTCTGGAGCATCGCCTTGGGGCTTCAGGGATGCCCTGCAAGCAGTCCCTCAATTCTGTTTCCACTCTTGGTTCCTCAATAAATTCAAAGAGTCTTGTACAAGTCCAGTAAGAAGACCCCTCCTTAGGATCTGGTTTATTAACTTAAAATTCAAAAATAAACACAGTGGCTTTCCCGCCAGCCTTAAATTGGGCACAGTGCCAAAATCCACAGGTGTCTCAGGGTCTCTTCTAGCAGGTTGCTCTCAGCCCTTCCTAGCTAGGGCAACTTCCCTAGTCTTAGGGTCTTCCCTGCAGGAGCCTTTTTCACTCTGCACTCTAGCTACAGTTTCCTGACTCTCCTCCCCCCCCCCCCCAGCTTCCTGCTGCCCTTTAGAGGGCAACAGCTGATCTCTCAGGTGTGCATCTTCAGCAATAGCAATCAAAGTTGGCTCACAAAGGGGCAAGCCACCCTATTAGCAACAGATGTGTACATAACAATATCTTGTTAACTGCAAGTGCAGGGAGAAGCGGCCACATAGGACCTCTGTACATATCCCATTCAGCTTAGCAGACAGTGAGAGGAAAGAAAGTAGAAGCAGACAGCTGTTTAGGCAAAGAAAATCGATAACCATGTATGTAAGACAACTATACAGGGACATCTGATACCCAACTGATGTTTATTTTATAATTTACTTTAGCTCTGTACATTGCTGGCTTATGTTAACACATGTTGTTCTTATTCTTTGCCTTGTCCTCCCTCACCTGCTCTTTCTCATTAGTACTGGGTTTGACTAGCACAGACACACATAGAAGCACTGGGTATAATGTAAACTCTACCCATCCCAGGAAAAGCCCTGAAACTCATTGTGCCTCAGACATCCCTTTGGTAGGCAAGTACTTCATGTTTCCCCTTTTGATTAGGGGGTGGAGAAGGGAAGCAATTTGCTGCTAGGTTCTTCTAGTAAATTTATGATCCCATCCCATTCCCTATGGATTTAGCAGCACTGACTGGTGTGTTGGCTCTGTCCTTACCCAGCACTGCATTCCCCTCCCCTCGATTCCAGGATGCATCTGCTGATCCCTGCATACCTAGCTGTGTGGTCCAAGCAGCCAACTCAGGTTAATAGTATTCTTATTTCTCTTTATTCCTCTGCACTGTCATGTCAAACCACAGTGCAGCCCTTCGTGCACAAACTACTCTTAGCACCTGAAATCACAGATTATTTCACTTTTGGCAGTGTGCACGTGCATGTGCAAAGTTGAGCTCAGGCTTAGACCTCTGTTGTTGCTAATTCAATTGCTTTGTAATTGATTTATCCAAGAACATTTTTGTCTCAGTGACTGGTTATTTCTTCCTTGTTGGAGAGGACCATATCCAAAATCATCTAATCTTGGTTGCCTTTTGACTCTCTTTGGATTTAAGAATTGGTTTTCAGTACATTTCAGAAATGATGAGATGACTGGTGTTTTGCAGTGAACTCTGGTATTCGAAGTCCAAGTTCTGGAAGTTTGTCACTGTTTAAGAGTGCTTTATCAGTTCCTTTGCCCTGGTTTGGAGGTCTTCATTTACTGTATTTAAATAAGCTTAGAAAGCTTTTTTTTTTTTTTTTTTTTTTTTTTAAGCATCTGTACAATACCACTCATCATAAGAGCCAAACAACCTCTGGCTACATTTCTTCTTCTTTGGGTGTGGTGTTCCCATTATTATTGCTAAAGAAAGGAGTTTCATAGGTCCCTGGACTTTGAAAAGCTCTACAGAGCAAGAAAAGAACAAAGAAATAGTTGGCGCATCCTGAATTTCACTGTTAATATACTGGGAGAAAAAGTTGGGGCTCCATGTTTGCTTGTTTAAACACTAACCCTATGCATAAATGAAACTGATCATCTAAATTAGGTAATTCTGGGAATGCAAAATACATTACATTTATAAAGAGCAATGAAATAAAATGAGTCACCAAAAACAATTGACACCAGACTGTAGATAAATTTGTAGTGAATTTTTATTTATGAATCCTGAGCATTACTTCAAGCAATTATAAAGCATTATTACAATTGTTTTAAACTTATAAACATGCTCTATATAGAGAGTTGCACACTGCAAAATACTTTATTAATCAATCAAATTATGTATTGTAAAAAACTACAACAAAAAGCCTGCTTAATATATTTTGGTTGAAATTTTTTGAAACAATCAAAATCAGAAAAAACATAGTTTAAAACATAAATAATTAGCCAGATTGTGGCCCTAATAATGGTCCCAGGCAGGGAATTAAGGAGGCAAAGTTTCCCCCTTCTACGTGTGTGCTAGTTACTTGCATCATGTGTAACAGCACTGAAGACTGAGTCTCATCTGACTTTAGGAATGAGATGGTGACTCAATGTGCTCTTTTGGCTTGTGGCAAAGTCAGTTTCACCCCCATAGTAATGTATTAATAATTCTAAGTCTTCAGCCAAGGAAGTCAAATTGTTTTAGAAATTCATGAATTAAGCCTCACAACACATTTTGTGTTATTACCCTGGTTTAGAGATGAAGAAACTGAGACACAAGGGGGTTAAGATGAAAACTTTCAAAAGGACTTACCCAATGTTATGCAGGTATGATGTGGCAGAGACAGAACCCAACACCTTGCAGACCTGGTGCTCGAACCACAATGACATCTTATTTTCCTTTGCTATCAAAGCAAGCAAAACTCATCCACATGGCAGGGGCTCAAACTTTAATAAAAAAAAAAAAGAGAGAGAGAGGGTGTAAGCCTCCTTTTAGTGATTTGCATGTAATTTCTCTCCTGGAATCTGCTGAATGCCTGGGCTAGTGAGGCATCCTGCAAAACATCTTTTTAGTTGATTTAGATTTTAGAGGGCATTCAGATTTTAACACTACAACTCCTAGTTGCCACTTCATCCTTAATTTAGTTTTAATCATCCACTTTCTTTGGTCCCAGATCAGTCTACAAGACCTCTTTTTGTCTTATCATGAACTGTCTGATAGTAAAATGTTTTACTGAGGAGAAACATTTGCAAAATCTTGTTTTTGTTTCTTTTGGAGGGGTTGTTTTTTGTTTTTGTCCCCACCACACCCTCACTAAGTGGTGTGTGTGTGTGTTTTTGTTTTGTAATTTTTTAAAGAGCAACTTTATTTGGCTCTTCTATCATTGCTTATGTTTTCCAAGTATTGGAAAATACTAATTAATTTACTATTGTAGAGCAAGGTTATGCCTGGTTCCTTTGCAGGTGCACAAAGATGAGGAAGAGATTCCAAAAGGCACAAGGATCACCGGATACTTCCTAGGCCTGCTTGAAAATCTTCTGTCAAACTTTTTTGACAGAAAATTGAGGTTCTGACTAAATGAAAATTTTCGCAGAAGGTATCTGGTTTCCTGGAAAGTTAGTTTATTTTGTAGAAAAAACAAATTGAAAATATTTTTTGTTCAGTTTCTAAATATTTGGTTTTTCTGTTGAAAATTTAGAAGAGAAATGTGTATTCTCATTTTCTTCTTACAGAAGATTTGTATTAAAATATGTTCTGATTTTCTCTATTGCTTTCAACTTGAAATTGCACAAAGCAATCCTTGCACTGTTTGCAGCATGGAGTTTGTGGCATACTAGCAAAATCTATCCCTATCTCTGTAAGAGTTGTGAATGTAAAGTGGCAGGTTGGCATGAGTTATTGTAGAAATACTGAGTATAGTAATTTAGGGCCAATCCTGCCAGTCACACACACACACACACACACACACACATTGAATTGTCACTGACAACTGGAAATGTAGTGCATAGGTGGCTTGGAATATCAGGCTCTTGGTCAGCAAATGCTCAGTGGCTTTGTGTGAGAATCTGAAACTGTGTGTGCACATTTTAGTAAGTAAATAAACCTCACCTCCCTCAAATATTATGTCACCAAGAACTTGAGTTTCCATCAGTTGTTAAAATCTCTATCCATGTTGAAAAGTTCAGAATACTTCTTCAGTACGTAAGAATGTTTCTATAATTGTATTTCAGATACTTTTTGCTTTAGCGGATAAATACATTCTTCAAAGGCTGACTTACAGTCAAAATGAGTTGGGGCATTTGCTTCCTGAAACTTAATCTTTAAAATGAGGATTTATTTTGTTTTCACATCATTATGGATGAGGGATTTTGATATAACTTGAGAGATTCTTCCTTTGCTGATTAGTATGTACAGTACTCTGGGGGTTTTCTCCTTCAAAGCAGACCTGCCTTAGATCTTTAATCTAGCGCGCGCTCTCTCTCTCTCTTTTTTTTTTTTTTTTTTTAATTTTTTTTTTAGATTAGCCATTCTCCTGAGCTCCTTTACATAGCAACAGTCCATCAATAGCTACTGTATAGGAAGGATGGATTCAGGCAATATACAAGGGTTTAATAGTGTGGTACTATTTTCCTATTCTTGTTTTGTTCATGGACAGCTTTAGGTAGCTTCATGGCCTCAGTGAAGCTCCCTTCAATGATGTTGCTTACCTTGGAGTTTACTTTGGCCCACCACGGCTTGGCTCTGATGTCTTCCCCTCTGTAGTCTTTCTTTCATATTCTGAACTGCCACTAAGCATTCCGAATCAGTTCTGCTCATTCACCAAAACACCTTCTGTGTGCAGGCCACAGTAGCTCCCTAAAGTTTGTAATGATTATTTTTAAGCATTTTAAAATGTAAACAATACATACATCTGAGCTCTCTAGGGAGAAATGGAAACTCACTTAATGAGATGGCTTGGTACATAGATACAGAAAACTAAGGAAAACGAGAAAATTGCTGGGAAATAGAATGTAAATAAGTAGAAGATTGTGTGTAATTTATTTACTGGCCAGAACTTCAATAATTTTGAAGGAGCCCTGATCCTGATAGGTATTTGTGACAAGGTGCAAAGGTGTTCTGGCATGTTAGAGGTTCTTGCCTATCACATGACTGATCTGGGCAGGGTTATAAAAGGAAAATGGTGGATGTGTCCTCTCTCCTTCCAGCTGGCAAGACCTTGGTCGGTGGTTATCTGGTAGCTTGAGTTGGTTTGGTCTGGGTTTAGGGTTCTGATTTGGAAATAGTCAGCCCTAGGAAAGGCATGTGAAGTGATGGGGACTTTCATTTTTGTTTGTCAAGCTATTGGTAAGAGAAAGGAGTAAGATACAATGTGCTATGGGTGAGAGGACTGTACATATAGCACCAAATCCTGGAAACAGAGCTTTGAGTATATGGGGTATGCACTGAAGAGGCTTAATGGGAGAGGAAGCAATTCTTTCTTTAAACAGTAGAGTGGAAGCATCCTCCTATTTTTTTTCAACAAACTGAAGTGGGACATTTAGGGTCTATCTACATTGCAATTAGATACTCACAGGTTGGCCAATGCTAGCTGACTCGGACTTGCAGGACTCGGGCTGTATAATTGCAGTGTAGACTGGTTCTGGGACCCGCCCACCTCAGAGGATCGTAGAGCTGGGTTCCAGACCGAGCCTGAATCTCTACACTGCAATTAAACAGCTCCCAAGCCCCATGAGCCCAAGTCAGCTAGCATGGGCCAACTGCAGGTTTTTAATTGCAGTGTAGACATAGCATCAGTCTTAACCATTGCTGAATGGCAACCTCTTTGAGAGATGGGAGGAATCTTGTAGTACCAAAATGTCATTTCATTCAGACTTGTACTAGGAAGGTCATAATGGTATAATAGTAATCTAGCCTTTTTTTGAAATTGGAGAGGCTAGTTTTATCACCAAATCTGATAGTATTCTGTGCCAGAAAAAAGATCAAATGTGTTAAGATAGCTATCAACACTTCTGTCCTTATTTGATTCAATAGTAAATATTGGGGGTGTTTGTTTTTTTTAGCATCTATAGATAAAACCTGGCCTTACAATGTGCTTGCAAATTACCCCTGAAGACTTTCATCTTTGATGGAAATGAAATACAAATCCAATGCAGTCAGTGGAGTTTTGCTTGCTTACTTTAGGCATGAAGTGTGGTCCTAAGTATGTAAAAAGACAATTCTGGATGTCATTTACCCAACAGTTGATTAGAATGTAAACACTGAGTCATGGGCTATGCCATGGTCTCTTGCAATGTATTTCAATCTAGAGTGACCCAGATTGAAAAAATAAGAATGTCAAGTGAAAACAGCCACAAAATATGAACAGTGATTACCAGTCTTGTGAAAACAGCCACAAAATATGAACAGTGATTACCAGTCTTGATCGGGCTTGGAAAAGCCTGGTGAAGAATACAGAACTTATTTGTTGTTCAAGATGGCATAAGCTAATTAAACTATTTATACAGTACATGGCATTACACTGTAGTAAAGTGATATTACACACACTTGATTCTGTTTTCTGTCCTCTTTTGATTTGAAACATATTTTACCTACATAGAATGTAACCAGCTTATCATGGGAAAGTCAGTTTGAAGCAAAAAAAAAATTTCAATTTTTTCCCACAATTTCCAAAATATCTGTTTCAACATTTCAAAAAGGAAGTTCCATTTATCATGTTGACTTGATTTTTTTAAAATCAAGTTCTCATATTTAACGTGTATAAAAAAGGTCAAAATCAAAAAACATTCTGATTGACCCAATCTGATTTTCTTTTCAGATTTTCAATTTGCAACAATTCTTGATATTTTGGACTTTGTCCCAATTTGGGAATGAGAGAACTTTTGAAGATATGAAAAATTCTCATAGTCCACCTCTACTGAGGCCAGTGCTTTTAGCCTAAGATCAGGTTATTTATTAAAAAAAAAAAAAGCTAAATCTTAATTTTAGGTTCTAACATGCTTTGAAGAAGCCCAAAGAGGAATTGTCCAGGCAGCATGTGGCTGGACAGAGCTGGATGGATACTGACATCGTTATCAATGGGTAAATGATCCAAAGACCAGAGAGGCTGACTGAAAAACATATGCTATAGCTGCTATCACCAGGGCCGGCCTTAGACCAAATGGTGCCACAGGAGAGGAGCATCTTTGGCGTGTGCCCACCTTCCCCCGTCCATTTATTAAACTTTTAAATGCCTTTTATTTCATTTGTAGCCTATTTCACAACTTTGATGCATGACCTGCATGCATGATTTATCCCGGTCATAAAAGGTGATAAATTTCAATGCTAGGATCTGTAAATCTGTCTTTATTAATGCCATATATAAGTAAATACGAAATACCTGAAACATGTTACTTCAAACATTCTATTTTCCCTTTTGTCACTAACAACAAATACAGCACCCAAGTCCAGTGCCCTTCAAGCCCTCCACCCTAGGCAGTTGCCCGCCCCTAAATCCAGCCCTGGCTGTCAGTAACATAGATAATATGGTTGAAATCTAAACAAACCTAGTTAATGAATGAAGCCAATAGAAAACCATTTAGAATTCCTAACACTCCCACCCATTTTTGGCTTGAGCCATTGTCACTTTCCTTGCTGATGCTGTATGGATAAATTGCTGTACATTTTACAGATTTATGCAATGTTGTTTTTATTGCCTGATTTTCCCACACAGTAAAGAGTCTGCCTCTTCATTGCTTTATACAATATTTAAAACAAAGCTTTAGTACTTTGTGCACCCAGGTGCCTGCATTTTAAATATACACTCCAGTGTGTACTTGGCACGATGTCATTTGCACACTATGTAGCCACTCACCTATCCATCTTCTCAGTACAAGATACCCAAGGAAATTCATATTACAATCTACTGGAGAGGGCTACGGGGATTATTCTGTTGCTTAAATAAGGGGTGGGAATATAGACAGTGAACCTCATAAATCCTTGAGCTTTCTATGCCTTCCTCATAGGGCATGAATGCTGGATGTTTCTCTGTGTAGTTTATGTGCCATTTGTTATCTCAAATGTAGTGTCTGGCTTATTTGAGGGATTCTGGCTCTGGTCCTCAACATATGAACACTGACTTCACTAGAAAACAAAGATACCATAGAAGGAAATAGCGATGTTCGATTTAAAGTACAAAATAAGAAAACAACCTGCATATCCTATTGGATAGAAATGAATAAATACACTGATGAAACACAGCATCTCACTGCTTGTGGAAAAAGTGTACATGGCTAGTAGGATTTTCCAAGCAGGTACACTGTGCATTGTTCACAGGCACTCTGCCACACATTGCAAATGCAAAGCAGTATTTTATTTTTCATTCTAATTATTTCCATGTGTATAGATGTGAGAAAGCAGCTTTGGCATTTTACAAACTGAGGATTCCAATACAATAATGAACAGCTTGTTATCAACTGGCAGTTGTTCTGCCTTAGCTTGCAATTCCTAGCCTCATTCAGCCAGCTGAGAATTTTTTTTGTTAAATGTAAGTACCTCTTATTCTTCTGCTACTTCAATAATGTGTTACTCCCTAAAGTTACCATCTCTGAAATTTAATTATCTGTTAATTAAATCACACACTTTAGGAGTTTGTTAGATTAAACAGGAGCCTATGTTTCTAAAAAGGTATTCTGTAATTTTAAAAAGAACTGGGTCAGATGAGATGCAGTGTTAAACAAGAGTGAACATAGAAATGAAAGTCATTAAGTATGCATGTAAAGGTTTGGTAGAGTGTGGTATAACCTTGATAACAATAACAGATCACATATCCATCAAACCTGCAACAAAACCAGTATTTCCTGAAATATAGCTCTCCTCTGAGAGCCCCAAAGCACTAGGAGGAACAAATTAGCATACCAGAATCCTACAGAATTCCACTGATGGCATGTCCCTATATGAGGTAGATTTACTTTTTCACCAAAATTGGTATCTTAAATGCATTTGCAATTTTCTTCTTTTCCTTCTCAGATACAGCTACCCTAAAATCTATCAAATCCTAGCTACTTAGTGAAGTTTTTCCATTGGATTGCCCTGTTATTGATCCATGAAATGGTACAGTCACATATCAAAGTGACCTATTAGGCACTCTTTTGCCTAGACAATGCTGCAAGCACTTCACCAATACCATGAACCTTTTTCCTTCTCAGCCGAGGGGCTGAGTCCACTTAGGAAATATGTCTGGCATAGCAAATCAATATGCTGCAATAGTAGTTGTTTTCATCTATAAAGATTTTTTTTTTTATGAAGCCTTAAAGTATACATAGATTGATAGCCTCAACTACCCTGCATAATAGAAAGGCATAGACATAATGGAGCTGAAGTGCTGCGATTTTTAATTGATACTGTTATGTAACCTAAGGATCTTAATGAACTAAAAAAGGAGGGAGGAGGAGGGAGACCACTGAAGTCAAAAATTCAACTAAAATTCCCAGTTAGTCGATGTTAAGGTAAGCGAAACCAGAAGGGTTTATTCAGTAATGAGTAGGAAACATTCCAACTGCATACATTATTGTCATGCATAAATATCTTCTGACTTTTACAGTAGTCTAGGACTGGATATCAGATAAATTCAAAATAATAGAAAGGCAGGATGAGTGGCATGAGATAAAGCAAAGAATTAATCCAGTCTTGGGTTATGTGTAGAATTTTGAATGTGTTGGAATATGATGTCCCTCTTTACCAACAATAAAGAAAGTTGAATCAATATGTATTTTGTAATAATGTGAAATTGTTGTTGTTCTGAAGGAGACTGATCTCTGGAGAGGTGGGGCATAAATGTTAGTGAGGTTTGATACTTAAGAGATTAACTCTTCCATAAATGTATTGTGACAGATGGTATACAGCCTGTCTTAAGGGAATTGTACTTGTTGCATCAATATTGATCATTTTTATTTTTTTTCTGCCACTGCTTCTAAAAAGAAAATTTCTATTTTTATTCAATTGAAACACTGATAACTCCCTGGGAACGGTTTTCCAACCAATTGTGCACCCGCCTTATAGTAGCTCCATCTAGGTTGTATTTCCATAGTTTGAGAAGGTCTTGCATCACCTTCATCAAAAGCCTTACTAATATCAAGATATACCGCATCTATTGCTTCCCCCATCCACGAGGCTCATTACCCAGTAAAGACAGCTGTTAAGTTGATTTGACACAATTTGTTCTTGACAAATCCATTCTGACTGTTACTTATTATCTTCTAGGTATTTGCCAATTGATTGCTTAATTATTTGCTCCATTATCTTTCCAGGTACTAAAGTTAAACTGACTGGCTTGTAATTCCACAGGTTGTCCTTATTCCCCTTTTTATAGATTGGCACTAAATTTGCCCTTTTCCAGTCCTCTGGAATCTCTCATCTTCCATGACTTTTCAAAGCTAATCAATATTGGCTCAGATATCTCCTCAGTCAGCTCCTTGAGTATTCTAGGATGTATTTCATCAGGCCCTGGAAACTCGATCTAACTTGTCCAAGTAACTTGTTCTTTCCCTATTTTAGCTTCTGATCCTACCTCATTTTCACTGGCATTTACTATGTTAGATGTCCAATCCCTACTAAACTTTTTGCTGAAAACTGAAACAAAAGTCATTTAGCACTTTTGCTATTTCCACCTTTTCTAGTATTGGTTTCCCCGCTCATTGAGTAATGGGCCTACCCTGTCCTTGGTCTTCCTCTTGCTTCTAATGTATTCATAGAATGTTTTCTTTTTACCCTTTGTCTCTAGTTAGTTTAATCTCATTTTGTGCCTTTCTAAATTTGTGCATACATACTTGTCTGATTTGTTTATATTCATCCTTTGTCATTTGACCTAGTTTCCACTTTTTGTTAGACTTTCTTTTGAGTGTCAGATGATTGAAGATTGCTTGGTTAAGCCAAGGTGGTCTCTTGCCATACTTACTTTTCCTATGCAGTGGGATAGTTTTGCTCTTGTGCCTTTAATAATGTCTCTTTGAAAAACTGCCAAATCTTTGTCCCTGTCTTTCCATGTTTTTCTCTTCTACAGGAGTGCCTTATTTTCTCTAGTCTTACCTCCAATTTTTCTTTGACTAGAGAACTTTTCTCACCATCCTCTTCATCCCAGTTAATTTCAGGTCTCTGATCAGGCAGAAAGTGCTACTTGAGTGCCCCTTAGCTGCAAATAATACTCTGGACCTGATTTCTTTCACCTTAAGTCATGTTGACCTCACCTTTATTTTACAAGAACTCCAGTTGAAACCAGTGGGGGATTATGTCTCAACGTGTTTTAAGATGGCAGAGTCAAGTCCTCTTAGAATAGGGGAGAGAGAGAGATTTTAAAGAGACAGAAATGCATGAGCTCCAGTATAGTTTCAGAAGCAATGTCAGAAACAATTACATTATTAATTCTGATCAGTTAACCAATATAAATCTCACCAACTTTTTAAAAATTGTTAGTCAACTAATGTCATCTTTATCTCCAATTTTAAGCTTACTCTTGGCCTTACTTTTACGTGACCGTTTTGTCTACGCTTTTCAGATGTCACCAGCACCCACTTGAAAAGATGAGCGGTCTTAAACTCTTTTTTATTGGAAACATGCAAATATCTTTATTCAAAACAAATGTAGATTATTTCAATATTAAGCTATCCTAGAGAAATGTCTTTAAGCATTCCCATCACTGTCAAGAAAGCAACACTATAGACATACCAATATTAAAGCATCTCTTTTCTGTGCACCTCATGAACATTAAAATAATTATATAATACCTGCCTTCCTACTCATTTCATTATCTCCCATTTTGAAATTCATCCAAAAGCTTGAATGTAATCTTAAAGATTTCATAAATTTCTATTTCCATAAAATATAATCAAACTGTATGACATTTGATCAGAATAAGATATTTTAGGATTAGGAAATGTGTAATCACAGGGTACTGCATAATTCATGGCCATTAACAGACAAAATGCTATATTTATATCCCAATTTTGACAAAAATGACTGCATTCAGTAGAGAAAATTAAAAGCTAATGCTTAATTCTCTCCATTCATTCCACTGGAGTTCCTTGCATTTTTTTTTTTTTTTTTTTTTTTTTTTTTTTTGTAAAGGACAATTTCATTTTAAAAGGAAACGAAGCTTGTGTGGAAGACCATGAAAAGCATATTTTAACCTGATAATGGGATTGTATTGACTAGAACTGAACCTCAAAAAGTTGAGTCAAATAATAAATTGAGTTCATGCTACCTTTGTGAATATTTTCACAAATGAGTTTACCGAGAAGAATATTTGCAGAAACAGCAAATTTGAAGTGAATATTTATGGAAAATTCACCCAGAGATTTAGCAGCAAACACATTTTCATAAATGAAATGAATCATCAAATTTATATAACAATGAAATCTAACTGCTCCCAAAGTTCTCTTAGAATCTGGAAAATTGAGAACTCCCCTGTATGTGACTACAGGGATTAAACTGAACTTCACTGAAGTTAATGGAAAGGCTCACATTAACGTCAATTGTCAATGGACTTTGAATCAGGGTCATAATCTCAAGGAAGTGGACCACATTTGATTTAATCATGTGTTCACTATTTTCATGATTATTTTTTTTAAAAGGCATCACATCTTTTACAGATGAACTTTTCCTATGTAGCTTGTTTCTAAAATTTAAACATTTTGGATTTATTTATCATACCTAGAAGTCCATTTGTGGTTGAAACTGTTGTCTCTACTATAATTACAAGTGACGCCGAGTATGACTGCCTAAAAGAATCTAGAAAAGTTTTCCCTACTTTGTTCAAGTTTACCTTATTCATGTGACAGAACTTTGTGTGCAGTGAGGTTTACTGTTTCTTCTGTGTGCCCAGTAAGTTAACACGTTTCTCTTTTGCTGAAGAACTCTTCTAACTACAGGTATCTTCATTAGAGCTAGAGAAGTAATTTCCAGCTCAGATCGATATACCAGCATTAGAAGCGGAAGTATAGCCAGGGCAGCACAAGCAGTGGGAAGGGCTAGCCGTGGAAGTACATACCTAAGGTTTCAGACAAAATTGTACACTGGTGGCTATCTTGTCCTGATGCTTGCACCTCTGCGGCTACACTTCTCTTTTTAGTCTGCTAGGTTGATTAGACTTAGCACAGGTATGTCTACTTGAGCTTGAAATTCTATTCTATATAGATTTTTATACCATGCCCGTTACACTACTGGAAGGCACTCAGATAATACAGTATTAAGCAGTGTCACTAACAGCTGTCAGATGTTTGGGGTCTCATCCTCTTCCAAACTAGGGCCCTAACCATTGGACTATCTTTCCTCTTCTCAACCTTCCTCCTCTGCTCTTCTGTTGATATTTGTAAACACAAAGAAAATTTTTTATAAAATATATTTTAAAGATTTAAAATGAAGTCACAGTATGATACTATTGAGTGTTCTTTCAGAAATGGAACTTTTTTAAATATTAATCAGTTTGATAGTGTCCCTTTTAAGGTGCCTGTCACTGCACAAAATGTGGTTTCATTTGCAGGGATCAGTAGCTTGTTGCAGATTGCTGGTCACAAGAAAAAAGTACTACAGCTTTCCCTTCATCCCATTCATCCAAACCCCATTCATCCTCTTCAATTACTACTTTTTTTTTTCTTTTTTTTTTTCCTTGGACCATGTTGCTGTCTGCTATCTCAGATTCTTAGGAATATGATAGAAAAATACATATAATTACCAATTAATGATAATTTATATTTAATGGTGTTCAGGTATTACCTACATTATGCTGGGCACTACCCAGAAAATGTACCCAATCAAAATGTATGTATGTGTATATATTTATTTTGATACCCTCCCCCATTCATATGCTGCTTTTCTTCTGAACTGAAACATTTTGTGTGTGTGTGTGTGTGTGTGTGTGTGTGTGTTTGTTTTGATTGGTACCATGTACCATGGTATAAATATATAGTATTTATACTTCTGTGCAAATAAATAAAATGTCAATTAAATCCCACTGCTCCTTAACCCATTCTTTATAAATTGGTTTATTTTGTTCTGTTTGATACTACAAAGATAGATTCTAACCTTTGTTATGTGGCTTGTATTGTCATTTTTAAGCCAAAACAAAATCTGTTTTTGTTGATGCCAATATAGTAGCAGATCTTTCAGAGCTGAATAATATGCCATCTAACAAAAATTCTAAGTAGGCTCACTCTGGTTAAAGTTCTTTCCACTTTAACATGTTTTTATAATCGAATACTTCATGGAATATGCCTTATGAAATCAGTATGTTCTATGGAACATGGTACATGAATAGCCACATGCTGAGATATCCTAATCAGTGCTAGAGTGGATCACTTAGAAGTGTAAATATCAAGTTTAATCTACATTTCCTAGATTAGATTTCAGTTTTAGTGAAATACTCATCATTCCAAGGTACAGTAACTCCTCAATTAATGTAGTTATGTTCCTGAAAAATGGAACTTTAAGAGAAACGATGTTAAACAAATCCAATTTTCCCATAAGATTTAATGTAAATGCGGGGGGTTAGGTTCCAAGGAAATTTTTTGGGGGTAGACAAAAGGCATTATATACTGTATATTACTGTACTGTGGTTGGGAGGTGCCCCTGGCTTACCCCATACAGGCACAGCCCGCTGCAGGCAAGGATGCTAGGAACACCTTGAGCAGCAGCATCAGCAGCTTCCCCCCAGAAGAACAGGCGTTGACTCTGCCGGGGGATGCTTCAGGTCCACCTCTTCGCATGCCCGCTCCACTGCCCTCCAGAGCACACCGCGTCCCTGCTGCTCCCACTCCCTCCCAGAAAGTCCTAAGCACCGCCAAACAGCTGTTTGGTGGCAGGGGAAGCACTGGGAGGGAGCGGGAGGAGGCAGAGAGGAGGAACTCTCTTGTAAAGTCACTGCTCTTCTACAGAATCTTACAAGCAGTGGACAGAGCAGGCAGCCAAATGACATTATAAGGGAGCATTGCACAACTTTAAATGAGCATGTTCCCTAATGGAGCAGCGATGTAACTTCAAAACAATGTTAAGTGGGAGGACATTAAGTGAGGAGTTACTGTAGATACTATATAAGGATTATTCAGAGGCTTTAAAATTGAGGCCTGTCTGTTTTGCATTGGCAGTAAAGCAGGGAACCTTTGAAAGAGAACAGTTGCGCCTTCTGTCTAGAACAAAATCTTCCCTTCACTGTTGTATGTCAGTTTTTCTTTAGACCGTTCTGCATAAACCTGGAAGTGGCTGCATTTCAGTAAACTAGTGGTCCCTATATGCATACATTTCATAAAGTGCTTTGTGATCCTTTGGGATGAAAGACATTCTCTAAATATTAAAGTAAAATGTTAATTGGTGGTTATCAACCGTCCTTTTGCTCTGCCACCAAATGAGAGCCAGTCATGTGACCCTAGCACCACTTCCATTGGGCAATGGGAG
The DNA here is from genome assembly GCA_033296515.1 of Macrochelys suwanniensis. NCBI lineage: Eukaryota > Metazoa > Chordata > Testudines > Chelydridae > Macrochelys > Macrochelys suwanniensis. The sequence goes on from CM065779.1 coordinate 86,575,702, forward strand.
TGGTGGTAGGTGGGACATGCCCAGAATTTGGGACCAGAAGCAGCATATGATTTCTCCCTGCTCCCTCCACACCCTGCAGTACAAGCAAGGGGTGGGAAAGAAGGCGAAAGAGAGAATCAGCAGCCTTCTCCTGCTGATGGTGAAGGGGAGGGAAGGATAGGGGAAGGGAAGGAGAAGAGGAAAGGGGTGCACCTCACCATGTTTCCAGGAGCTGAGATGTCTTCCATCCCTGCTCCCCTGTCTCAGAGTGTTTCCACTGCTGCCATCCCCATCAAAGCCACACCTCAACTATTAAAGTGACCATTTGTAAACACAATCTTGAGTTAGTGATTTTTCAAAAAAATATGTAATTTACTTTTGAAATAGTCCTGTCTATTAAATAAGAGATATTGGTAATGCCATTAATCAAAAAGTATTGTATATTTAACATAAAATATAGCAGGGGATCTATATCCTGTGGACATCATGCAACATTTAATTTTGGACTCCTTGAGTATTGTACATATGTAGTGGGAGCAGGGAGGGAATGCTTAAGCAATATTCTGTATACCTATATACGCCCCTTCTTTCTGCACCTCCGCTTACTCTTTGTTGAACTACAGGCCAGTGTTCTGTCTTTTCTGAAAGCATTCCAGAATTAAACTTCAGAGCTATTATATGCAAAACCCTGATAAATGCATGTTAATAATTCCTAGTCAGTTTTTAAAGAGTACTGTACACTTAATAAAGCAAATCTGAAATGCACACAATATACATTGTAAATAGTGTAAAAAAAATATTTGGAATACTTTGAACAACTTTTAAACAAAAGCTATTAGACAAAATCTTCTAGTTTTCCTTATACAGACTTCCCACCTTTTTGTTGCTGTTACAAACATTCAAGTATGAGGTTTCAACACAACAATTTTCTATACCACAGACATCAAAACACAATGCTTCTGATATTCTTTCAGAGGTGATTTTTGTAGAGTGAGCATACTATCGGAGTGTATCTCCCCAGGTTTCTTTAGAGCTTGAGAAATGGCAGCCTGCCAGTCCTCGCAAACACTTCAGGACTCCGTCAGCAAACAGTCTGGGAATCTCCACAGCCAGAAGTCCTTGGGTTAATAGTTGACTGGTCCTCTAAGTTGCTGGTGAAACAGAAATCTGTAGCCTATATCTAAAGTGGGAGAGGGATTGGGATCAGTTTATAAAATATCCATTCCCTGGATCTCTAATCTTCTTACTGTATAGGGCATTATTTCATTTCCATAAACCCAACCAAGGGCTTGTCTACACTGCCCTGCAGTTCAGATTACACTGCTCTACAGCCAAAATGCTTCTGAAATAAATGTAGTCAAACTTTACTAATTCTGGGTCACTGAGAACAAAAATGATGCTTAAAATTGTTGATTGGCTCTAGTTTTCAAGACATGCTATTAGGTCAGTATATACGACCCTTGACTTGGGAATGGCGGAGGATAAGGGAGTTATAAAGGGAAGGAATCTCAATTTAAACCAGAAATGACTAAAATACATCTTTGACTGGATCTATGAACAAATCTATGACTGGGTTTGGACAGTACTTGCTTTTTAGGCAAAACAATGAATGATGCAATCTGAAGCTGGTATTGTGTCATACATGATATGAATTGCATCATGTTATTCCTAGAAGTCATGGATGATGCAATCATAATGAAGCTGACATCACTCTGCTGAACAAACTGCCCTATATCAGCTCTAGAAATCATACAGTGTCGTGCTCTCTTATTTGTCAGTGTTTGTTTGATTTTTGCAAAGGGACACATTTCTGTTTAGCCAAAGTGAGCAGAGATGCCTCGTACTTGTGTGAACAGTGCAGATAACTTCTGCTATGTTTGTGGTGAAGTGACTTTTGCATCCCAAAAGCGCAGTATAACCACTATGGTTAAGAAAGCCTATCACCTTTCTTTTGGCTGCAAAATTGGAGATCAGGACAAGAGGTGGGCCCCACACATATGCTGCAACACTTGTGCAACAAATCTTGGCCAGTGGTTGAACAGGAAAAGGAAATCTATGCCTTTTGCAGTGCCAGTGATTTGGAGAGAGCCAACAGATTATACCAGCAATTGTTACTTCTGCATGGTGCTTCCAGTTGGGAAAGGTGTGTCAAAGAAGAAAAAGTGGACTGTGCATTATCCAAACATTCCATCAGCTATACGCCCAGTACACCACGGAGAAGGACTGCCGGTTCCTGATGCACCAGAATCATTCTCACTTGAGTCCGAGGAAGAGGAGGAAACTTCTGGTCCTGAACCATCAATGTCACAGGACCCACATTTTTCTCCCATCCTCCTCCTCTGAACCACACCTCATAACACAAGGTGAACTGAATGACCTTGTCAGGGATTTGGAACTACCCAAGAGTAAGGCAGAGCTTTTGGGCTCCAGACTACAGCAGTGGAATCTCCTGGCAGGTGATGGTAGGGTTTCCATGTTCCGTGACCGTCAAAAGGATCTTGTCCCATTCTTCTTCATGGAAGGTGATCTTGTAGCCTGCAACAACATCGATGGTGTGATGGCAGCCCTCAACATCGTTCACGATCCAGATGAGTGGAGACTGTTCATTGATTCATCAAAGACGAGTCTTAAAGCTGTTTTACTGCATAATGGCAATGTTTTGCCATCAATTCCAGTCGGTCGTGCAGTCCATAGGAAGGAAACCTATGACAACATGAAACAACTTGTGAGGTGCATCAACTATGACCAACATCAGTGGCAGCTTTGTGGCGATTTGAAGGTTGTTGCTCTCTTGCTTGGTCTGCAGACTGGATACACAAAGTACTGCTGTTTTCTCTGCGAATGGGATAGTCGTGCAAGAGATTCCCACTACATCAAGAAAGATTGGCCACTCCGACAGTCCATTGGAGCCTGGGAGGAAGTGTTCAGCATCCACCACTTGTTGAATCAAGGAAGATTTTGTTACCACCCTTACACATCAAGCTGGGTCTGATGAAGAACTTTGTCAAGGCCATTGACAAAACACAAGCAGCTTTCAAGTACCTCCGTGGAAAATTTCCAAGGTTAAGTGAAGCTAAGATAAAGGAAGGTGTCTTTGTTGGTCATTCGTGAACTTCTTCGAGATGATGCATTTGACCATGCACTGCGTGGCAAGGAAAAAAAGGCATGGAAAGCCTTCCAATTAGTGGCAATACATTTTCTCGGAAACAACAAGGCAGACAACTACAGGTTGTTGGTGGAAGACCTCCTCAAGGCATACAAAAGCCTTGGTTGCAACCTGTCACTAAAGATACATTTTTTGCACTCTCATCTAGATTTTTTCCCACCGAACTGCGGAGCAGCGAGCGACGAGCACGGCGAGCGATTTCACCAGGACATTGCAACAATGAAGAAACGCTATCAGGGCAAATGGAGCCCATCAATGCTTGCAGACTATTGCTGGACAGTGACGAGAGATGCTCCATTTAATGAATACAAGAGACAAGCCAAGAAGCGCCGAGTAGACACTAAATAGGACTAACTATGTACATGATAGCTTTTTGCCTTTTTGTTTCCTAATAAATTTGATTTATATAACCCCTTTGCTGATTTTTAAAGTGTTACATAAACAGGACAGGTGAAATAGTATCATGTAAAGCAACCATAAACACATGAAAAGACCTAGGTTTACAATTTATGATTAAAACTCTACTATCTACGCAATATACATAGACATACAATGTAAAAACTTAAATATCTTGGAAACAGTAGCCAATCAGTTGTTTTTAATTGTCATATTTGAATTCAGCACATCAAAATACATACTAAATAGCACATTTTATCTCTGAAGCAGGTGACTTCTCAAATTGTAGACCAGTATTACATGTGTGTGAACAGCAGTGCGTAATAAAGCATTGCACTGTAATTCCCCCAGGTGGACACTTTAGGATCAAACTAAATGGTTCTTAGTTCCCATTAATGTATTCCAGTAGGAACTAAGAACATTTTAGTGCCCACATGGGTTTTACAGCACAACACTTTGGGGAACTCTGCTATTCAAATGCCTGTAGTTAAAACTGTGGGACAATGTAGACATTAGCTTAAGTTAGATACAAATTCACAAACCTCATTCTCTCTCCAAGACACCATGCCAATTTAGAGCAATTAGCTGGTACCTGAATGTAAGTTCCTCAGGCTCTGAAGACTGTAGGGGTAACAAATGCCCCCCACTCTCCTCGAAGTCCATAAAACACACCAGGGTGAACCAAACACCATCCTAATATGGGGCTTCCTTGGTTAACGCTGGAATAGCTCTGACCAAAACAATACAAGGATTGAGACGCAGCCCTTAGAGCAGACACATTTCTTGGTCCTGTGTCAATCAGCTACCTTTACTTCCTGTATTTATAACCTTCCCCTCTCCCCTTGCTCTCTGATTGGCTGAGCTCTCAGAGGGTGATTAGAATGCAACATGCCAGCTAGATTGTCCGCAAAACTTCATATACAGCATCAGAACAGCTCCTGAGTATTTCTAGTAACTGCCACACCTTCTTCTGGAAGTTTCTGGGTGGTTCTAGCTGAACTGCCCTGTGCTGCCCTCTGAATGCATGTGTAAGGGGACTGTTGTCCCCTTACTAACATTCAGTGGGGATGTTTTGGTTGGCTAGCTCCCAGCACCAAAAGGGGAAGGGTCGATGGGATATCAGGACCCTGAGACTGACAGTCCCCAGGGGCAATGGGGAAAGGCCAATGCTCCCGGTCAGCCTGATTGACAGGGCAGGCATGCTAATAAGAGTCAGGAGGCTGAGGGGTCCCATCCCCCATGTGAACTGGAATTGCCTGGGTCAGACAGAGTGGGGCCAAGCTAAGGAGAGAGCAGGGGTCCCAGCTGAGCTAAGGAGTAGAGCTGTGCCAGATCCAGAGGGACCACACAAGCAGTCCAGAGAGAGCAGACCCTGTGCTGGGAGGAGAGCTGTAGCAACCAGAGCCAGAGGGGCCCCGAGAAGCAGCCCAGGGAGCTGGAGGCAGAGCAGCAGCAGCAGTGCTGAGGCAGAGTGGTGGAGCTGGAGCAGTCTGGAGCTGGGTGTGGTGAGCTGTTGGGGAGAGCGAGGGGGACCCTGGGCAGTGGGCTCAGCACAGAAGATGCCTCAGCCAAGATGCTCTGCAGGCCAGACTTGGAGCGGGATCATAACCCCAGCAGGGCGGGGGCGACACTGGGAAGAAGGTTCCTGCCATCGAGAGCCTGAGTGTGTGTGGCCACCGCCAGAGCAAGTGTCCGACCTGCAGCATCCCTGCAGCACAGCCAGGGCCTGAGAAGGAGGCCTGGGACCTACAAGGAACAGACTGTGAACTGCCCTGACATTCCAGAGACACTGTTTGTAATGTTCCCTGCCACAGAGCAGGGGGGTATGTTTCCTTTAACCTTTCCCATTTTTCCTTATTCCTTTTTAAACTAATTACTGATTAAATAAACTGTATTTGCTTTAAATCATATGCAATGATCAGTGGGTCAGGGAAGTGTCCAGTGCAGAGAGACTACCCTGGAGTGGGCACACCCTAGCCCCTGTCCTAGGTGACTACAGCAAGGTTGGGGGTCGAGCCACCCCAGGAATCCTGGGCCCAGCCTTGTTGGGGTTACAAGGACTCTACCAGACAGGAGAGTGCAAGGGGAGTCCTCGAGGGCAGAGATGCCTCTGGGTAAAGGAAGTAGGAGCGAGGACTCAGATCCTTCCGCTAGCCCATTTCACCGGGGTAGTGCAGAAGCCAGGAAAGTTCCTCACAATAGCAGGAACGTTCTCCTGCTTACACATGCAGAGGCACAGAATATCCAACTGAGATTCATGTCTTCTCTCCCCCATCCCCCTCCCCCCCAACTGCTTCTCTCTCCTCCCTGGAAGAAACCAAGCCAAATGCTGCAGTATAAATGATAGTGCAGGGTTGGTGGGGGATGCTTTTTGTGTACTTCCAGCTGTCGGATTAAGATATGAAATGCTAGTGTATTTTAGCAGTTGCTAATGCTTTCATTTTCTGTCACCTAGTTTTATTTGTGATAAGTCGTTTATTGATGCCATGGTTTGGTTTTTTTTTTTTTTTTTTTATTGATGGTAAATTAATGGCAACAGCAGTTGTATTCATCATTACTTTAGTATCTAGTATGTAACAGTGAGTTTACTTTTGAGTAACATTAATTACATAAGAAATTTAATAAAATTAAAACTTGGCTGTTGGGATCATACAGATGTATGGCTGGAAGGGATTTGAGAGGTGCTCAAGTCTACTCCCCTGTGCTGAGGCAGCTCTAAATAAGCATAGACCATCCCTGACAGGTGTTGATAGAACCTCTTCTTAAAAACCTCCAATAATAGAGATTCCACAACCTCTCTTGGAAGCCTGTTCCAGAGCTTAACTACCCTGTAGTTGGGTTAGATATTAGGGAAAACTTTCAAGTTTCCCTTGCTGCAGATTAAGCCATTATCTCTTGTCCTACCTTCAGTGGACACAGAAAATAATTGATCCCTGTCCTTTTGTAACCGCCCTTAGAATATTGGAACACTGTTTCAGGTCCCCCTTCAGTCTTTTTTTTTTTTTTTTTTAAAGTAAAGATGAAACATCGCCAGTTTTTTTAACTCTTCTTCATAGTTGGGTTTTCCAAACCTTTTATCATTTTTGTTGCTCTTCTCTGGACTCTCCCCAGCTTGTCCACATCTTTTCTAAAGTGCGGTGCCCGGAATTGGATCCAGTACTCCAACTGAGGCATGACCAATGCTGAGTAGAGTGGGACAGTTACCTTCTTACTTATAGGTTTCAGTGTAGGGTAACAACCCACGAAAGCTTATGCTGAAATAAATTTGTTAGTCTCTAAGGTGCTACAAGTTTTTCTTTCTTATTTTCGTTTTTCTTCTTTCTTATGACGCTCCAGTTAATACACCCGAGAATATTAGCCTTTTTCACAACTGCATCACATTGTTGACTCGTATTCAATTTGTGATCCACTATAACCCCCAGCAGGGCTGGCTTTACGCTGATTGTGCTAATTCCACTGGAATCAGGCCCCATGGGAGGGTTTTTTGTTTTGTTTTGTTTTTTGTTCCAACAAAGTCGGCGGGGCCCCACCGTCGTCATTCATGTGGGGCCCCGCACCCGCTAAAGCTGGCCCTGACCCCCAGATGCTTTTCAGCATCACTACCACCTAGCTAGTTATTCCCCATTTTGTAGTTGTGCATTTGATTTTTTCCTTCTTAAGTGTAGTACTTTACATTTGTCTTTTTATTGAATTTCATCTTGTTGATTTCAGACCAATTTGTTAAGGTGCTTTTGAATACCAATCCTGTCTATGGAAATGCTTACAATTCCTTCCAGCTTTATCTGTAAAATTTTAATGCTTAAGCATAGTCTCTATCGTTTTCCAAGTCACTAATGAAAATATTGAATAGTCCTCAACCCACACCTGACCTCTGTGTGACCATGCTAGATACAACCCCCCCACAGTTTGATAGTGAACCATTGACAGCTACTCAAAAGTATGATCTTTCAACTGGTTGTGTACCCAGTTTAGAATAACTTCATCTAGATCACATTTGCCTAGTTTGCATATGAGACTATCATGTGGGACTGTATCAAAAGCCTCACTAAAGCAAATGTGATATAATTTACAATCTAAGGGTTGCAATTTGGGTACAATAATAGTGCTGTGTACAGTAATATAAAGATAGTGATGTATACTTACACAAAACAGTCATACAATGACACTTTTCAGAATTTTAAAGCCGCATTCTCATCTTTGTTCATTTCTTTGAACTTAATATTTGATAAACTTGAATAACGTATATTCACTTATTTATTTGTGCTCATTTATTTATGCATATGCTCATAATACATTTACTGCTATATATCTTGTAGTTACACCAATTATCTTGTAGTTACTTTTTCATAACCATTAGGCAGAAAATCAAATAATTAATCCATATTAGAAATGTATTGTGATAAATTACGTTCCCTATCCTTTTCCAGTTTTGATTAGTGATTCTAACTATTTCCAGATTGATGATTTTCTAAAAATAAATGGGGAATTATACAATTATTTTTAAAAAGATGGTTTCCTTATAAAAGCTATGAGAATTTATTTTAAAGTACCTGGGATATTATATTTAGCAAAATAATTAAATAATTGTAGAGCATATATATGTAATGTAGTGGATTGCAGTTGTTACAGCAGGAGTTCGACTATTACATGAGAAGTGTGTATGCAACATAAATATGTAACCAGGGAGACAATTTTCATATAACTAATTGAGCAGTATTGGAATAAGGCAATAATTGGGGAGACTTAATTTTGCCAGCTGGTTTTCAAATGCTATAACACTACTTTGGACCTGGAATAAAAGCTATTATACTCAATTGCTATTTGAATGGGGATTTTCAGTAGCAAAAACTTCATCCTCCTTAATGGTGGGTGGCATCTGAATATCTTGTTTGACATATTATTGTTACAATTTGTTTAACTCCTCTATTGAGAAAAGAAAACCTAGGATGAAATCCTGGTCCCGTTTGATGTCCATGAGAGTTTGCCATTGATTTCACCCCTAGTACTGAAGTTAGCATATCCAGAGAAGATTTTTTTTTTAAATGAACAGTAAATGGTAGTAGTCAAATGGATAACTCATGTAAAACTGTTGATTACAGATGATTATGTTGTTTTTTAACTGTGCCATTTGGTTATTTTGTGCTCAGATGTCTCAGAAGCTGTAAGGTAGAGTCATTGCCATTTTAGAAGCAAAAGTACTACTGCATCCTTAGCAAAAACAACCACCACCACGCCCTAAATACAAGCAAAATAAAGCTAAAATGACCAGAGCAGTATGTATAAATTATTGTAAAAGGCTTTTGATTGTGTGACATTTTCTCCAGAATTTCATAAAGGATATACAGATGGTAGGAATTCACAACAAACTTTACTCCTTATTTCAATTTTGAGATCTAGTTGGGCCACCTAAGTTCAAGCTCTACGTTTTTTCTAGATCAATGTTAAATCAGTTCTGTAGACATCACTACTTATAGACTTCAACTGAGTCACTATCTTCTATGAAAACTCCACCCACTCAGCTCCTGGGTTGTCGACCATGTTGTCATAGCTTGATGTACACCTATTTAATCACAGAAATGAATTTGAAGCAGTACTTTTTCTTTAGGGGATTCACAATCACGCTAATAGCACTAACCAAATGACCATTTAAGCAAAACAAACTGCTATGCCCACTTTCTTTTCCTTGATACCATCTTTATGTTCCTCAATTTTCCAACAAAATTGGTGTAATACAGCAGATGGGGATTCTCTTTAATTGTGCTTCTGTTGTATTAATGGTTATCGGTTGTCTAGATCTAGAAGAAGTGAGTAATTACACCATTTAACACTATAAATAAGAGCAGGTGCAACTGTAAATAGTCCCTGATTAACAATTTAATTTTAAATGTTATAACAGATTTCTGTAGGCGAATTACTCCCACTGGTAGGGAAGTGTACTTTTTTTATAATATAATTCACTATACCTAGTACTTAATTCTGCCAGCAATAACAAAGACCCTTACTGTGCCAAAAACCTCAAAATATATTGGTCCTTACTATCAGAATAACTGCAGTAAAACAAATGAATTGTTATTGGAAACCTTCCTTGTGGAGCACAAATGTAAATTATAGCTTTCAATGCCGTGCTTGTTATGTATGGTATCAAAAGAGGAAGGTTGACACAGAGGGAGAAATCCTAGTGTTGAATGTAAATATAATACTGTGTTTAATGCATATAGCTTTCAACATGAAGCATTGTTACTTGCCCTCTATAATATGGAAATTCTAAATGAAATAGCTTAATGTTCTAGTTTGGAAGACTGCTAAAGGACAAGGGTTAAGAGTTGTCTATATTGCATGCAATGAAATTGTGAATTACTATATGAGAGCTGGGGTGAATAAACATGGAGCACCTTAATTTCCGGAATAAAGTAACAAAATAAATGGTAAATTAGAGCATTCAGTGTTGCCATTGTTCCAGTACTAAATATTACCACTGTTACTGGAAGCTGCTCTGTAAATCAGGGAAGAATCTTACTGATGCATAAAAAAGCTGGAGGAGTTGTGATGTAAGAATTAAAATAAAGTTGAGGGAGAGAGCTCTACAGAAAGAGGATTGGAACAGTTTAGAGAGCAGAGGAAATCCAGTGGCATTGTAAAGGGACCAATGAAAGCACTGATATAAAAAGCAAGAGCAAGGAGGCAAGAGGCACAACTGAAGCTGAAAGAGATCTACTGAAGAAATCCTTTGTTTACAGAGAAGGAGAAATTTATTGATGACTTTGGAGGAGGCAAGAAGAGAGAAGACTGGACCGAAGAGAGGCAGTAGGCTTTCAGGCCGCATTGAAGTTGTTGTGCATTTATTTGATCTTCAGAAGAAGAATGCAGCCATCTCAAAGCACTCAATTAAAATAAGGTTATATAGGTACTGTAAGTATGAAATCAAGTCAGGAACTGCTAGAACTAATTTCTAGTGTTCTTGGTAGTAATCTATGATTAAATCTGAGTCTTCAACCACTCTCTTTTAAGGGTTTGAGTGGATAATGAAAGAAGTTGGATGAAATTTTGAATACCTTTGGGAGCTGCTGGTGCAATGCATACTTCCTGAAGTATCTATGACTTATATAACTATAGGACAGCTTGTCCAACATAGCATTTATTGTTAGGAAAGGTAGGGCTTCCCAGAGAGCTCAAATGGCCGAGAAATATGTATCAAACGGAACTGCAATGGCCAGTTGCTACATCCACCACTGTTGTTCCAAAGGGATTTCAAACTGGGCACAGGTTGGGTTGGTGAGGGGCATGGAGGAATCAAAGATGATTCCCAAGTTGCAAGTCAAGAATATGAGAGAGGAATAGGACTGTAGGAATGCAGGAATGCAAGCTGTTAAAGAGCCAGGGAAAGGCTGATATTGTAGACTTAACAAATGTATATGGAGAATGGAAAATAAGGGACCATGCATTCAGGAAGAAATGGTGCTGCAGTGGATAGTAAAAAAACCTATTCCCCATCTGTCTTGCTATGGAAGTGGGTTAAAGAGGAAAAAAAGTTTTGGAATAGTTCTGTGGGATCACTCCATTTCCCAACACTTACCCCTGTCCCATCCATCTGTAGCACTCTTTCTTGTAGACTCCATTTAAGTGACTTTTACAATTGTGGAATTGCTGGGCACATCTCCATCTAGAACTTGCCAGTGCTACTTACTATACCTGTAGTCAGGTAGTGGACAGCAATGTAAAGTATTTCTTGTGCACTTCAGTGCCTCCCATCCACTGTTGGCCTGGACATCAAAGAACTGAGCTCAGGATCCAAAGTGTATCCCTGGCATGGTTACAAAGCTGAATTTGTTGGAAGCAACTACTGCTTGAAGTCAGAGGAAAAGGAGGAGAGACTAGCTAAAGGGTGAACTCTCTGTAGTGAATGGGATAATTGATCTTAAAAAAAAAAAAAAAGAGTATCTGAGAGAGAATAGAAATCATAGTAGATGCATAGTGTGTGGGGATATAAAGAATATGGACACTAAAAGTTCCAGTGAAAAATAGCTGAGTGGTAAATAATGAATGGAAAAAGTTAGTGGGTGGAAGTAACTAATAGACTAATTAATAAAAATTGAAGAGTAGCGGAAGGAGAAAGAGGTACTCAAAGGCAGAGCAGATATAGTGGAAACGCATTAAATTCACATGTATTTAAGCCTTAGAAGAGAAAGTAGTACTGCCCTGGGCATTACTTATTGTATTATCTAAAGTCCTTTCCACATGAGAATGGTATTTCATGTGTAACTTTCAACTTTTAGACATGCAGGATGAGAATGGAGCCAAATCTGCATTAATAGATAGGATCAACACAGATAAAGGAAAGCATCACAAGAATAATCAAAGAACCTGGCACTTGCTGATTGTTTGTTTGTTTTGTTTTTCCCCCAAGTCTAAATGTTTGTGATTTTACTGTGTGGCACCCATTGCCTCATCAACAAGCCAAAGCAGTGACTGAACAATAAGAGACCTTGGCATGTGGATACATTTTCTAAACTGCACAAAATGAGAATTTTGGAGAAAAACTTCTCAATTCATAGCTTATTAATCAAAATGTTGTTTGATTGAGAAGCCTATTTAGTTTCACTAGATAGCTTTAGTCTCTTCCCCTCCCCCCCAGTGTTTTCTCTACTCATATTAATTGACCAGGTAAAAATACTCACTGCTAATTTCTTCCATTTTCCAAAGTAGGGCCCAAAACAAGCCTAAACTCTTTTTTCAGTTTGAGTTTAGTAAGCCACCTAATGTGGCATTTAACTCCATAGTGATCTCCCTAATGGGCTAAACAATATTTCCTCTGTCATGTATAAATCCCCTAAAGGATTTTGCACACAATTAGGGTGTTATGGATACAATTTATCATACTGATTCCATGAAGGGGCTAGAGGGTCAGGAAAACTGTGACGTTACACTTGCAGGGTTTCCTGCTAAATTTACTCTCCAGAAGCAGGGGATTGGAGCCCTAAGTGACTAAGCCCTGGTCTACACTACGAGTTGAGGTCGAATTTATTAGCGTTATTTCGATTGATCCGTGCACCCGTCCACACGACGAAGCCCTTAACATCGACTTCTAGGGCTCTTAAAATCGATCTCGCCACTCCACCCCCAACGAGGGGATTAGCGCTTAAAGCGATATTGCCGAATCGATGTAGGCTTAGTGAGGACGCAATTCGATGGTATTGGCCTCCTGGATCTATCCCACAGTGCAACATTTGACCGCTCTGGACAGCAGTCTGAGCTCCAATGCTCCGCCCAGGTAGACAGGAAAAGCCCCGCGAACTTTTGAATTTCATTTCCTGTTTGGCCAGTGTGGTGAGCTGCAGGTGAGCGCAGATCTCATCAGCAGAGGTGACCATGATGGAGTCCCAGAACCGAAGACGAGCTCCAGCATGGACCGATGGTGAAGTACGCGATCTGATCACTGTATGGGGAGACGAAACCGTGCTAGCAGAGCTACGGTCCAAAAGAAGAAACGCCAATACATATGCCAAAGTATCCAAGGGCATGCAGGACAGAGGCTACAACAGGGACGCGCAACAGTGCCGCGTGAAAATTAAGGAGCTCAGGCAAGCCTACCAAAGAACCAGAGATGCAAACAGCCGCTCTGGGTCAGAGCCCCAGACATGCCGATTCTATGATGAGCTGCATGCCATTCTAGGGGGTGCACCCAGCACTGACCCACCCATGTGGTATGACTCCGTATGTGGATCATCAGAAACCACAGAGGAGCATGATGATAATGATGCTGAAAATCGCTTCCTTGCTGTGTCTGGGTGCTGAGAAGCCCTTTTCCCCGACAGCCAGGAACTCTTTGTCACCCTGGAGCCAGTACCCTACGAACCCACCCAAGGCGTGCTCGATGCAGGAGAAGGGACCTCTGGTGCCTCTGGTGAGTGTACCTCTGTTAATTAATACATGTTTTATAAGCAAGCGTGTTTAATGATCAATTCGCGGCCAGTACAGCTACAGCTACAGCTACTGGAAAAGTCTGTTAACATGTTCGGGGATGGAGCGGAAATCCTCCGGGGACATCTCCAGAAAGATCTCCTGGCTGTACTCCCAAAGCCTGTGCAAAAGGTTTCTGGGGAGGGCAGCCTTATCCTGTGCTCCGTGGTAACACACTCTACCATGCTAGGCCAGTAGCACGTAGTCTGGAATCATTGCTTTGCAAAGCATGGCGGCGTATGGTCCCAGTGTTTGCTGGCATTCAAGCAACATCCGTTCTTTATCTGTCTGTGTTATCCTCAGAAGAGTGATATCATTCATGGTCACCTGGTTGAAATAGGGGAATTTTATTAAGGGGGTATTCAGAGGGGCTCCGTCCCTGCTGGGCTGTTTGCCTGTGGCTGAACAGAAATCTTCCCCGCTGTGACCCACGCGGTGGGGGGAGGGAGAACAGCGAACATCTTGGATGTGTGTCTGTGTGTGTGTGTGTGTGTGTGTGTGTGTGTGTGTGTGGGGGGGGGGGGTGTCGATTAGGTTCGCGCTGCACGTTAACCCAAAAACCGCCGCCCCTCCCTTTTCAATTGCCAACCAGTTTTAAATTGCCAGCCCAAAGGCTGTTTGTTATGGGAAATGAGGGGGTTGCTGTTTGAAAACATTCCCACATGTTATGAAGGTTAAAGAAGCCTATAGACTGTGGCTTACCATGGCTGCCTGCAAGCCGAATTCTGTTGCCCGCCGGACCTGCTTGTGTGATCTCTCACACCAAACCGGCAGACCCTCAATATAACAGGCAAAGTGCAACCTTGGACCAAATGCACATGTGATATGTAATGTTTGGAGCATTGTTCTCTAATATGTTTCTTTTAAACTACTCCTCTCCCGTTTGTTTCCTCCCGCAGCTGCAAATGTTTCAACGCCACCCCCTTCATCACCGTCCCAGAGGCTAGCGAAGATTAGAAGTACAAAAAAAAAAGGAATCGAGACGATATGTTCTCAGAACTCATGGAATCCTCCCACACTGAAGCTGCCCAGCAGAATGCGTGGAGGCAGACACTGTCGGAGTCCAGGAAGGCAGAATTTGATCGCGCGGACAGGTGGCGTGCTGAAGACAATGACTGGCGGGATGAAGAGAGACAGCGGCGGGATGAAGAGAGTAGGTGGCGTCAGCGTGCAGAGAGAAGGCAGGATGCAATTCTGAGGCTACTGGAGGATCAAACGGAAATCCTCCGGCTTATGGCTGAGGAAAGGCGTATGGTTCAGGAAAGGCCGCCTAAGCCCAGACCGCCGCTACAGCCCCTGTGTAACCAACAGCCCTCCTTCCCGAGTCCCATAACCTCATCCCCGAGATGCCCAAGAACGCTTTTGGGCGGCCTCCGTGCACCCAACCACTCAAGCCAAGAGAACAGTCCAAGCAAGAAAGGGCTGGCATTCAATACGTTTTAAAGTGCTGTGTGTCCTTGTCCTTCCCTCATCCCCTCCTCCACCACCCATCCTGGTGCTTCCCTTCCTCCACCAGCTATCCCGGGAGACTGTGGCAGTTACCCCCATAGTTCCCCCTCTTTGTTTTATGAATTAATAAAGAATGCATGATTTTTAAGCAACAATGACTTTATTTCCTCTGCGAGCGGTGATCGCGGGGGGGAGGGCAGGGCGGTTTGGGTAAAGGGAAGTAGAGTGAATGAAGGGGCGGGTCTTTTCATTACTGGGGAAAAACAGAACTTTCACACAGCATCCTGGCCATTCATGAAACTGGTTTTCAAAGCTTCCCTGATGCACAACGCACCCTGCTGTACTCTTCTAATTGCCCTGGTGTCTGGCTGCGCATAACCAGTGGCCAGGCGATTTGCCTCAACCTCCCACCCCGCCATAAACGTCTCCCCCTTACTCTCTCAGATATTGTGGAGCGCACAGCAAGCAGTAATAATGGGAATATTGTTTTCGCTGAGATCTAACCTAGTCAATAAACTTCGCCAGCGAGCTTTTAAACGACCAAATGCACATTCCACCACCATTCTGCACTTGCTCAGCCTATAGTTGAAAAGGTCCTGACTACTGTCCAGGCTACCTGTGTATGGCTTCATGAGCCATGGCATTAAGGCGTAGGCTGGGTCCCCAAGGATAACTATAAGCATCTCAACATCCCCAACGGTTATTTTCTGGTCTGGGAAGAAAGTCCCTTGCTGCAGCAGCCGAAACAGACCAGAGTTCCTGAAGATGCGAGCGTCATGTACCTTTCCCGGCCATCCCACGTTGATGTTGGTGAAACGTCCCTTATGATCCACCAGTGCTTGCAGCACTATTGAAAAGTAACCCTTTCGGTTTATGTACTCGCTGGCTTGGTGGTCCGGTGCCAAGATAGGGATATGGGTTCCGTCTATCGCCCCACCGCAGTTCGGGAACCCCATTGCTGCAAAGCCATCCAGTATGAGCTGCACATTTCCCAGACTCACAACCCTTGGTACCAGCAGCTTGGTGATCGCCCTGGCTACTTGCATCACAACAGCCCCCACTGTAGATTTTCCCACTCCGAATTGATTCGCGACTGACCGGTAGCTGTCTGGCGTTGCAAGCTTCCACAGGGCTATCGCCAGTCGCTTCTGTACTGTGAGGGCTGCTCTCATCTTGGTGTTCTTGCGCTTCAGGGCAGGGGAAAGCAACTCACAAAGTTCCATGAAAGTGCCCTTACGCATGCGAAAGTTTCGCAGCCACTGGGATTCATCCCAGACCTGCAGCACTATGTGGTCCCACCAGTCTGTGCTTGTTTCCCGGGCCCAGAATCGGCGTTCCACTGTATCAGCAAGCCCCATTAACAACATGATGTCCACCTTGCGGGGAGGCGGGGGGGCTTTTTTGAGAGAGGGCTGTGTCCATGTCCTCATCACTGTCCTCAGGGCGCTGCTGTCGCCTCCTCGCCTGCTGTAGCTCTAGCAGCTCCTGGTTCTCGTTCTCCATATACTCCTGGACAATGCGCGTGGTGTTCATAACGGCGATAACGGCCGCGGTGATCTGATCGTGCTCCATGCTTTCCCTGGTATGCTGTTTGCAGGACAGCAGAGTGGCAGCAGAAGCGGTGGGTGGATAACAATGGAGTCAGCAATATGGCGCCCATATGAAAAAAGGCGCGAAAGGATTTTTTGCTCCCCCCTCAGTTGCTTTCACGGAGGGAGGGGGGGAGCAAGGGTTAGGCGCCTTCCTTTCTAGCAGCAGATGGTACAATATGCTTGATATCCATCATCATCTCCTGGCCCCCTCAAGGATTGAACTCGCAACCCCGGGTTTAGCGGGCCAACGCTCAGACCGCTGAGCTATCCCTCCGCCCGTGTTCCAGGCAGTACTGAATCTCCCTTAAACAAAACGTAAAAAAGAGAATGACCAGAGTCACTCTGGTCACTCCCATTTATGTCCAAGCGCCCCCGGCCAGCCACGTCATAGGCCGCTGGCCAGGAGCACACGAATTTCAATCATATTGTACAATCTGCAGCTAGAAGGCAAGGAGCTTCTACTGTGTAGTCCCATGACTACCAGCCTCAGGCGGAATGGCCCCCTCAAGGATTGAACTCACAACCCTGGGTTTAGCAGGCCAACGCTCAGAACGCTGAGCTATCCCTCTGCCTGTATTATAGCATGACTGAATCCCCACTAGACCTAATGTCCAGGCGTACGCTGGAGATGTACAGTAATTGTGAGCTGAGCAGGCTTCCATAGCAAACACGGAAACCCCGGAAAAAAGGCGCAAAAAAGATTGCTTTCACGGAGGGAGGGAGGGACGTTTGATGGCTTGACGACATGTACCCAGAACCACCAGCGACAATGTTTTCTGCCCCATCAGGCTTTGGGATCGCAACCCAGAATTCCAATGGGCGGCGGAGACTGTGGGAACTGTGGGATAGCTACCCGCAATGCAATGCTCCGAAAGTTGATGCTAGCCCCGCTACTGTGGACACAGTCAATCGACCTTGTGGTCTTAATGCTCTTTAGTGGGGAGACACACAATCAATTCCATAAATTCGGGTTTTAAAATATCGACTTCTATAAATTCGACCTAATTCTGTAGTATAGACGTACCCTTAGAGCTTCCAAATCATGCACATTTGTGTGGAAGAGACCACTTAACTCTGTCTTTTTGGGACAGCTCCTGTGACTGTTTTGTCCCACTGGCTCCCTTGTCCTGTTGCAGCACAGCTCTTGCAAGAGTCATGCTGCCTTTGGTTGATTACACTTGTAGCACAGAAAGGAGTCAGATGGTATATATTCTGCCTGAAGAAGCATTTACACCTGCTGGAGTATCCTCTGGGTGAGAACTGTGGGATATCCATTGGTCTAGCAACACAGGTTAGTAAGGGACAATGCTATGGAATGCTAACTTTTTTTTCTCCACTCCATCCCACTCATCCCATACCAGTACCACACAGAGCACCTTCAACACACAGCTGCAACAGAGGTGTCCACAAGCTTTAAGGGAATGAAAGACCATGCTGTGAAGATATTGCCTAATTTTCCATATAGGCAGTGGGAGATCTATTAATGTTCCCTCTGCACGCATACACGGTCTGTCCTCTACTACACTATCTGCAGCATAATTAACTTCTTGCCATTTTCCCTGGGTCAGGTCTTTAGCTTCTGTGACTTCCAGTAACTCACATTATTAAATATTGACACTCTTGTTTAATATCTTTTGAGAATGGAAAGTGTTACCATGGTGATAAATATATTTTATCTGTTGGTGAAACTTTTTCCATGTTCCATTGTCTTGGGGTTTTTGGGTTTTTTTTTTTTTTACTTGTTTTTGGTTTTCCTTAACTTTTGTATGTCCAAATGCAGGAATTCTGCATGGTTTACATAATTATGAACTATAATGTGTTTCTTTAATTTTGTCAAGAATTTTTCATCATGTGTTTTTGCTTTTGATGGAAACAAGCATGATATTACTACAAAATGAAATATATATATAGTTTTCTGAATAATAGCTTTGTTTTCATGTTTTCATCAATACAGACTATCCAATAAGTTCTTGGACTGCATTGCAGACAACTTTTTATTTCAGAAGGTTGAGAAAGCTACTAGGGGGGAAGCTGTTCTAGATTTGATTTGAACAAATAGGGAGGAACTCGTTGAGAACTTGAAAGTAGAAGGCAGCTTGGGTGAAAGTGATCATGAAATCATAGAGTTCACAATTCTAAGGAAGGGTAGAAGGGAGTACAGCAAAATAGAGACAATGGATTTCAGGAAAGCGGATTTTGGTAAGCTCGGAGAGCTGATAGGTAAGGTCCCATGGGAATCAAGACTGAGGGGGAAAAACAACTGAGGAGAGCTGGCAGTATTTCAAAGGGACACTATTAAGGGCCCAAAAGCAAACTATTCCGCTGGGTAGGAAAGATAGAAAAAGTGGCAAAAGACCACCTTGGCTTAACCACGAGATCTTGCAAGATCTAAAAAATAAAAAGGAGTCATATAAAAAATGGAAACTAGGACAAATTACAAAGGATGAATATAGGCAAACAACACGGGAATGCAGGGGCAAGATTAGAAAGGCAAAGGCACAAAATGAGCTCAAACTAGCTACAGGAATAAAGGGAAACAAGAAAGCTTTTTATCAATACATTAGAAGCAAGAGGAAGACCAAGGACAGGGTAGGCCCACTACTCAGTGAGGAGGGAGAAACAGTAACAGGAAACTTGGAAATGGTACAGATGCTTAATGACTTTTGTTTCGCTCTTCACCGAGAAGTCTGAAGGAATGCCTAACATAGTGAATGCTAATGGGAAGAGGGAAGGTTTAGAAGATAAAATAAAAAAAGAACAAGTTAAAAATCACTTAGATAAGTTAGATGCCTGCAAGTCACCAGGACCTGATGAAATGCATCCTAGAATACTCAAGGAGCTAATAGAGGAGGTATCTGAGCCTCTAGCTATTATCTTTGGTAAATCATGGGAGACAGGAGAGATTCCCGAAGACTGGGAAAGGGCAAATATAGTGCCCATCTATAAAAAGGGAAATAAAAACAACCCAGGAAACTACAGACCAGTTAGTTTAACTTCTGTGCCAGGGAAAATAATGGAGCAATTAATTAAGGAAATCATCTGCAAACACTTGGAAGGTGGTAAGGTGATAGGGAATAGCCAGCATGGATTTGTAAAGAACAAATCATGTCAAACCAATTTGATAGCTTTCTTTGATAGGATAACGATTCTTGTGGATAAGGGAGAAGCAGTGGATGTGGTATACCTAGACTTTAGTAAGGCATTTGATACGGTCTCGCATGATATTCTTATCAATAAACTAGGGAAATACAACTTAGATGGGGCTACTATAAGGTGGGTGCGCAACTGGCTGGATAACCGTACTCAGAGAGTAGTTATTAATGGTTCCCAATCCTGCTGGAAAGGTATAACGAGTGGGGTTCCGCAAGGGTCTGTTTTGGGACCGGCTCTGTTCAATATCTTCATCAACGACTTGGATATTGGCATAGAAAGTACGCTTATTAAGTTTGCAGATGATACCAAACTGGGAGGGATTGCAACGGCTTTGGAGGATAGGGTCATAATTCAAAATGATCTGGACAAATTGGAGAAATGGTCAGAGGTAAACAGGATGACGTTTAATAAGGACAAATCCAAAATGCTCCACTTAGGTAGGAACAATCAGTTTCACACATACAGAATGGGAGGAGACTGTCTAGGAAGGAGTACGGCAGAAAGGGATCTAGGGGTTATAGTGGACTACAAGCTAAATATGAGTCATCAGTGTGATGCTGTTGCAAAAAAAGCAAACTTGATTCTGGGCTGCATTAACAGGTGTGCTGTGAGCAAGACACGAGAAGTCATTCTTCTGCTCTACTCTGCGCTGGTTAGGCCTCAACTGGAGTATTGTGTCCAGTTCTGGGCACCGCATTTCAAGAAAGATGTGGAGAAATTGGAGAGGGTCCAGAGAAGAGCAACAAGAATGATTAAGGGTCTAGAGAACATGACCTATGAAGGAAGGCTGAAGGAATTGGTTTGTTTAGTTTGGAAAAGAGAAGACTGAGAGGGGACATGATAGCAGTCTTCAGGTATCTAAAAGGGTGTCATAAGGAGGAGGGAGAAAACTTGTTCTATCCTCAGAGGCTAAGATGAACAAGAAGCCATGGGCTTAAACTGCAGCAAGGGAGGTTTAGGTTGGACATTAGGAAAAAGTTCCTAACTGTCAGGGTGGTTAAACACTGGAATAAACTGCCCAGGGAGGTTGTGGAATCTCCATCTCTGGAGATATTTAAGAGTAGGTTAGATAAATGTCTATCAGGGATGGTCTAGACAGTAATTGGTCCTGCCGTGAGGGCAGGGGGCTGGCTTCGATGACCTCTCGAGGTCCCTTCCAGCCCTAGAATCTATGAATCTATGAAAACAAATGCCACTATAAAATTGTTTACAAAATTGAATGTGAGCATGTACTGTAAATTGTATAAATTCATGTCTCAGTCTCCAGTACTATAGTTTTAGGTACCATAGAAAAGCTTGTATATAAAGTAGCAACATAGGATATAATTTCTTAGTGTTGCAGTGTATAATTTTCAAAAGTGTTCAGTGTTGGGCTAACAAAGCTTCCTTTAAAGATCCTACTCATGAATAGGCAGGGCTAGCTTACAGTGTTACATTCTGGAAACCTATCAAGTTCAGAATAAGGTGCAATTGTATATGTGGTTCCAAGCACTAATTAACTGAAATAGTTAAAGAATTGCGATTTACCTATTAAAACAGGGAAGCAAGATTGTTGTGCACCCAAAATTACACTTCTTTCTTAGTTTATTATTGCAAAATAAAGTCCTGCTCCTTCAGTGGGAAAAGTTAAGTATGTGGATAAGTCTTTGTAGGATGGGGGCTTATGTGTTACTGCTGGATCAACAGCGTATCCAAAATATCAGATTTTCAGAAAATAAAAATAAATGGTTTTGTGTTCTCTGTGTCATTAACATAATTGTCCCCTATTAGCTTCATGCTCATTAGGTTTGAGGAGACCACTTCTAATAGCTCTTTTCCATGAATTCAAACAAGTCTTGGCTTCTGTAGCCAAAGTGAAATCAGCAATAGGTGAAAGTCAAATTTTACTAAAGCAAAATTTAAAATGTTAATTACATAAAGAATAACTAAAGTTTAAACTCTTTGGCTAGTATAGTTTTTCAGCCATAGATCTCTGAAACAACTTTCTCTTCCAAGTGACTGGAAAAAAACTGCCTGTTTCTTATGCCTTAATAATAGATAAAGATATTTTGTTTCTCATATGAGAATTTATTTCCAAAATGATTTCAAATTCAGATCACTCCTTAGTAATTTCATTTGTTTAAAAACAGAGGTCATAATATCAAATTTATTTTATCTATTGTAAATCATAATTACACAGCCAATGCTTTGATTACATTTGGATGTACAATTAGATGTATGTTTAACTATGCCATTGTACACTTAAATACATGACCATGAGAATAAGCCCACCCAGGTGTTAGCACACTCTCATTTAGGCATACAGTTGTTTATATGCTAAGACGTATGCAGTGTAAGAGCAGTTATATACCTCTTTATATGTAGCTGTCTCTCTTTTTAAAAATAAATAACTTGCAAAACTGCTGCATCTTCTGAAAAATTTAACCAACGTTCTGGACAAACAGTTCTTGAACACACACAACTCCCCCCGCAGGTTTCAGGATTAGATTAGATGCACTGTAAAAATTGTAACAATGGGCTTCTCCAAAAATATTCCACCCCAACTGTTTGATGCATGTGATGTTCCATTGATAAAATATTTATTTGGATTGCAATATTTATTTTTCAGTCTGTACTCTTCAATGCAATCTACAATTCATCAATCCTTCTACTTCCTAGTCCTCTCAGCTCACCATGACTCACTTTCCCTGGTACCTCTTGGAGGTTCCTGTTAGTTAGTTCCCTTATCTGGCAGCTTTTTCTCACAGCACCAGTTGTGGTGGATCGATGTCATGTGGACTCTGTTGACCTGCTAGCCACCATTGCCTCTATTCTGTGGCCTCTGGTTGCGAAGGGGTTGGCAGCTGGAAATTGGGCGGGGCGGGGGGGGGAGATGCTGAGCCTGACAGTGCCTAACTTCTAGGTGACACGAAAATCACAGGAATATCACTGCAATTCACAAAGACTGAGTTTGATGCCTAGGCACCCTATAAAATGAATGGGGAGAGACAGGAATCTCAGATGAGTCACAAAAAACTAGTGTTCTGAGCAGTGAGCCACTTACGGTAGACAATGGGAGATGCCAATGAGAGGGGTCAGGGTGCCTGTCTCTGCTAGCAATCCACAATTAGGAACCCCTCCCCAAGAGTCAGGCAAAAGTTTCGTCTTGTGAGAGTGACTTAGGCAGGCACCTAACTTCATACAAAAGGGCTGGAGGAAGAGGAGTGGTGCCCATCTTGCAGCTTTTAACTTAGTGGTTAGAACACTCAGCTGGGATGTGAGAGACAACTCCTTCCTGTGGGAGGTGGGGAGAGGATTTCAGCAGGGGTCTCTTATCTCTCAGGAGGAGATGACTCTAACCACTGACCCATAAGATATTCCGATGTAGGCAGCATAGGAGCCGACTTCTGTCAGCTCCAGTGGGTGCGTCGGGGGCGGGGCCCCGCAACGTCGCCCGATGTCTGGGGCGAAGGTAAGTGCTCCAGTAACGGGCGTGGGGCTGGCGGGGAGCTGCCGGTGGGTGCTCCAGCCCCGGAGCACCCACTGAATCGGCACCTATGGTAGGCAGTGCTCAAGTCATGTCAGAGTACTGTTATGACACATTTTAGGAGAAGGAACACTATTCCAGTACTTTTGCCAGTCCCAGGAAGAGCGGTTCCGTTCCCTCCCTGTATGTAATGCTGGGCCCAGGCAGGGTGTGCTTGGGAGCAGGTCACCTGGGGACGCTGTATCTAGGGCCATCAGGGTAACACAGGGGGCACAAATATCAGACACTGCAGATCATGTATCCAATTCCATTTTTGTCATTTTTCCACCACCTAGGGTGTCAACCAAATTGCTGGCTTGACTTTTTTGCTAGCACTGTATATATCCAGGCTGGCTTCTCCACTCTTGCCTTCTGTGTCACTACTGCCTTACTGTCTATAGAGTGTAAATTGATATTTCTTTTTCTAGACCCTGATTGGCCTCTTCCTGATTTTATTTAGTGTGACAAACTGCTTGGATATGACCTTTTTTTTACAGCCTCTGCGATGTGCATCCTTACATTAACAGTCAGGAGGTTCATGGAACCCTTTTTGCACAACAATACCATGTCTATCTGCTGAGTGGACCAGCTTTTGCCTTGTGTTACTGATAATAGATGCATTTCTACATCTATTTTAGCTCCGGTATGCAATTCTGCTGCATCCCTTGATGCAGCATCCATTGCTACTCCAATTTCTACTGTGTGCTTAAAAGTAAGATTTTTCTTTAGTTAAGAGCCTCTTCTGTGTGCTTTTATTAAGCAATCCACACATAAGTCTGTCTCTTAGGGCCTTGCTAAGCTCATCCTTAAAAGCACTGTATTCTGATAATCTTTTTAACTTTGTTGCAAAGAAGGAAATAGATTCACCTTCAAGTTGATTCCTCTTATGAAACCTGAAGCTCTCTGCTATAATTGGGCTTGGGTGCGAAGTGCTCTTGAACAATTTGCACCATCTTTTTAAAGATTGAATTTGGCTTCTCTGGGGTCATCAGACTGAGTACTAAACTGTGTGCTTTTCCCCCATCACACTCGGTAATGCTGTTGTGTGTGTTTCTGGGGGAATTTCATTCACTTCAAAATACTGCTCTAGTTTGTCTCTATTTGCGGGCCACTCCTCTATAGCTCTTTTGAAGGTCTCCATTGTTCCAGTATAGGCTGTCACTTCACCTTGCTGCTGTTAGTTTAGTAGTTTGGAGTACTCGTTTTTAGCAGACATCTCTCGTCTCTCCCCTAATCTATCAATGTTGTAGATTGTCTTGCTACTCTGGTGCATATAAGGTTCTTGGAATCCTTGTCTCCAATTGTTGTGTATGGTGGATATAGCACAAGTCCCTGATTAGAAACAGACTTGTACATGTGGTCGGAACCATGATGGCTGACTCTTCTATTGCAGAGAGAAGGAAGAAAAACATAGTAGGCACTATATAACAGATTTAACAAAAGCAACTGTTTCCAAAACTATTACTACAAATTCACTTAAACAGATCCAGCACTGCTCAATACATTCCAATATATCACAGTAATGTGTATGGGTATTTACCTTCAAATTTAGGCCTTGGGGTTTTTTACATGTGATTTAAGAGAATACATGTCATGTAGCATCACTCTCTGTCTACTAATGTGTGGATCTCTATACTATCCCTCGTGGTAGATGCTTCTAAAGATCAGGTAACAAAGTAAACAGTCAGTCATTGTTTTTGAGGTGTCAGTGGAAAATAACAGTCACACTCCATTATAGGGAAAGGATCCTGTAACGAATGCACATTTGGATGGGCTTTAGAGTTGCCAAATATCACGGTTAGATGGATTTTATTAAAGCACTAGCTCCTACAGGCATGTGATTGTGAGAAAATGTCCTTTTTTAATTATAAAAGAGGTACATTTCAAGCCATCAAATTGGCAAACAAAAGCCTGCAAATGTGAAGTGAGTTACACAAAAGGCTCAAAAAGAGGCTAATAAAAATACTTACTTTTATTTTTTGTAATAATCACAGATTTTTGTGTGACTTGAGTGATTTTTTTTTTTTTAAAAAGTGCTTAGCATTGGCAATACTGTGTTAAGAATCTTTAAATTCCTAGGATATGATGAAGGCAGCATTCCTTCCTTCTTAATTAGGTCAGCCATAACACAGAAGGGCTGTCAAATATAGGATAAAAGCAATTGTTTGCATAGCATAGCATCATAGAAGATTAGTGTTGGAAGAGACCTGAGGAGATCATCTAGTCCAACCCCCTGCTCAAAGCAGGACCAAACCAACTAAATCATTCCAACCAGGGCTTTGTCAAGCTGGGCCTTAGAGGTTTTTAAGGATAGAGATTCCATCACCTCCCCTAGGTAACCCATTCCAGTGCTTCACCACCCTCCTAGTGAAATAGTTTTTCCTAATATCCAACCTAGACCTCCCCCACTGCAACTTGAGACCATTACTCCTTGTTCTGTCATCTGCCACCACTGAGAGCAGCCTAGCTCCATCCTCTTTGGAACTCCCCTTCAGGTAGTTGACGGTAGGGTGCCCAGAAAGCAAGTGTGAAAAATCGGGACGGGGTGGGGGGTAATAGGAGCCCATAGAAGAAAGACCCAAAAATCAGGACTGTCCCAATAAAATTGGGACATCTGGTCACCCTAGTTGAAGGCTGCTCTCAAATCCTCCCATACTCTTCTCTTCTGCAGACTAAATAAGCCCTGTTCCCTCAGCCTCTTTGTAAGTCATGTGCCCCAGCTCCCTCTCTCCAATTTGTCCACATCATTTCTGTACTGAGGGGGCCGAATAGAGGGGAATAATCACTTTCCTGGATCTGCTGGCAGTGCTCCTACTATGGCAGCCCAATATGCCATTAGCCTTCTTGGCCACAAGGACACATTGTTGACTCATATCCAGCTTCTAGTCCACTGTAATCCCCAGGTCCATTTCTGCAGAACTGCTGCTTATCCAGTCAGCTAGCCAGCCTGTAGCAGTGCATGGGATTTTTCTATCCTAAGTGCTGGACTCTTCACTTGTCCTTGTTGAACTTCATCAGATTTCCTTTGGTCCAATCCTCCAATTTGTCTAGGTCACTCTGAACCCTTTCCCTAGCTTCCCTACCTCTCCCCCCAGCTTAGTGTCATCCATGAACTTGATGAGGGTGTTCAAGGATCTAAGTAAATACTTTGAAATGACTGAAATTACATCCATATAAATGACACACAACTGTTTTTGTATGCTAATAGAGTTTAAGTGAACAATTCATTCATGAATGTGTTTATAATTATATCTCACCATGTCTCAGAAATATATCACGTATGTTCCATTAACTACTGCATAGGGTGTGGCAAATCCATAAACTCATAGAGAGATGGTAAATGGTTTGCTAGAATCTCCATTTGCAGCTTATGGATGTTGTATTCCAAAGGATGAAAAGGAATTCGCCATTGTCTACTTTAACTATTTTATAAATACATTAATAATTGAATGTGAAGGCCAAAAAATAAACACCTTGTCCAACTCCAGCTAGAGATGGTGAACCTGGAGGTAGAAGCATGACTTTTTTTTTACTAGACAATTTTACTGAAATTCAAGAGTAGATTCGGAAGTAACATCTACTTCTCCCTACACCACTTCTCCCAGACCCGTCACAAACAAAATATA
Organism: Macrochelys suwanniensis; assembly: GCA_033296515.1. Lineage (NCBI taxonomy): Eukaryota > Metazoa > Chordata > Testudines > Chelydridae > Macrochelys > Macrochelys suwanniensis. Next base: position 86,602,525 of record CM065779.1, read on the forward strand.
GTACATTTCAGTTTCTTGTTGAAGAATGGATTAAAAAAGAAAAACAAACCCCAACCCTGAGATTCTGTAACTTGCAGTGCTGAGGGAAATACCTTCATTCAGTTACATAGGCTTTGTTGGTAAATGAAAAAAAATACAGGAACTTGTTTAAACGAAGGATGGGTAGATCTTAATGCTAATCAGATTTATTAGAGAAAATATGTATTGACTGTTTTTAAATTAGTTAAATGAAAAGTTAGGTTTGGTATGTTACTTTAGATTTATTTCTATAGGTAGCTGTTTTCTATGTATTTGGTAAACTATGCTGTAGCTATTGCCCTGGTAAATTGATTTTCAAAATGGTATAGTTGCTGAAAGAGGTCACCCTTTTCTAAGCTCAAATAGAGGGCATTTAATTATTTTTACATTAGAACTAAGATTCTGCTATACTAAGAAAACAGTGTCTAATATATTCTGTAGCACTCCCATATTGGATTTATTATTTATAATCTTGGAATATATTTCCATGGAACATGCAAAACTAGTATTATCTGAACAAACTTAATAGCTACCACCGGAATCCTTATAATACCAACCAGATGATGCTAGACTTAATTTGTAACAAGTGGTACAGTAGAGTGATTAAACACAGCCTTTTTCTGCTATTTTTAAAGCAAGACACTGACACCTCTAGTTCAATTCTCTGCAGTGGGCTTTGGAAGTAACAAATATATAATCTGTGTCTCTCTACAAGCAGTGTAACTTTATGTATTTCTGTTTTCTGTAGAGTGCATGTTGATATTTTAGGTTTATCTAAAGGAAAATTCAGCAGGTAAACTCAACAGTTTTGTTATATCTGCTGCAGTGTTGGAAAGTAATTGATACATTCCATCCCACAGAGGTAGAATCAGAAATACATTGTATGTAATGTAAAAATGGTTGAGGATTGTTTTTATCACAAACCACCACAAAAGGGGAAAAAAAATCAACCAAGAAACCCTTACATTAGTTCACAGCAAAGGTCTGACTTGATCCTTCTCAAATCCTATGCTGTTATAGAATTATTAAACTGAAAAGACATTAGGTATGTTTATTGCTTCCAAAACTGTTCTTTCTACCTACACAGGCATGTGTTAAGGATCAAATCCTTATTTATGGGATGTCTTGAAGTGATCAAAGTGTTCTGCTCTGAGTTCTTCCAGAATAAAGACTAAGAAAGGAGAGAGAGCCTATATACCTCTCTTCACACTGTGTAAAAGGAAGCCAAAGATTGAACAAATGCAGGAATGTGAACTGCTATCCACTCTATAGTCATGTCACAGGAGCTATAATGCATATTGGTCAAGGCCATGTGGGAAAAGGGCAGAGTCTTTGGGAAGAGGTACTCAGTATGCAACTTAGTAAGCACAAAACATTGTAAATTACAAAAGCCCAGAAGAGCAGTAATTCCCCCTCTGTGGTTCTAACAGATCGTGGGAGTGGGGTTGGTGACTGCCACTTAATGTCAGCATTTGTACAAGCAATGCTACCACAGTGTGAGTGCAGAAGTGCATACAGGCAGAGACTTCACTTAAGATTAATTAGATCTGCCCTTAGTATTCCAACAGATCGTGTGGCTGCATTGTAAATCATATCAATCATTGCTATGACCCCTTCTGGCTCTGCACAGCTATTGGACTGGCAGAGAGAACGATACAGCAGATGGATCTGTCAGGTGGCTGCCACTTTTCTCATGCTGTTTTAGGCATGAAGTAGAGCATATGGCCCTACATGATGGCTGCATCAACACAGAGATAATACGTAAAGGCTTTTGGGGATGCAAATGTTCTTTGTGCAGCGAGGCTAGGGTCCTGATTTTACTCCACTGCTACAAGGCAGATCAGAGGCAAGCATACATGATCCTGCCAAAAAAAAAAAAAAGTATTGCCAGCCTACTGTTTCCTCTCTAGCTATCACTTTGGGACCACTTGCATATGTGCTGATGTTGATAGTAGCTCAGTCAAACAAACTGATGTTTTGTTCCATTATTGATAGTAAAAATGGCATCAACTGAAGTTTAAAGTCAGCACAAGACTTCTGTTACCAGATACAGAAAGCAGAGATACAGACATACAAGTTGGCATCATGGAAGCATCTTTCTTTAAAAGCAGCACTAGGCTGCATAACAAAGTCGTGGTTATCAACATGTGATGAATTCTCTCTTGGGGGATATTTCAATAGGGAATAGAATAAATGTTGTACATCCTGGACTGCCCACCCCTCTCCTGCACAATAAAAGTTTATAAAAAGTCTGTTTTGCTTTAGTAGAAATAATATGCACATAACTTGCCACCCCAAATGGAGTTTTTTAGACACTTCAATTAAACCACACTGGATTAGATAAAATGCTAAAACAAACTTATTAACTACAAAGAGATTTTAAGTGAGTCCAAGTAATGAGGCATATAAGTAAAATAAAGATAAAACTTAACTCATACCTAATTTAACAAACTATGCTAAATTCAAAGCAAAGGTTTTTCATTACATACTCTCGGCGGCCTTGAGGACCAAACTTCTTAGGTGAGGACCCCTCCCCACATCCAATGCTGCTTCCTTTGTCCTTCAGGTGCCATGAATGCAGTCGGCAGGGAGAGAAATAGAGTGGTGCCTTGGTGTTTGTCCTTCCTTTGCATAGTTTGTTTCCCTCTTGAAAAAACATTTCCAGATGGGTACTAGGAGACAAGAAGTCTATATGGAAGGATGTTCCTGCTGCTTTTCCTAATCTTTTGGGGCTTCCTTTGTCTCACCTTCCTGCTTCATGACTCTGTTTACTGCTTAAATACAAATTAAGCAAAGCACACATTCCTTTGAGACAGACCTATTTGCCAACCTCAGTTTGGAACATGTGGTGTTAACACCATGCAGTGGAATATTGTAACTTCACATACAATGTTCTCACAGCTTTTATCAGGACATAACTTGATTTGCTGGTCATTAATCATTGCGATACCTCACAAAACATACTTTGTACAAAGATTATTATAATATTTTAAGGTGTGAACACCCAGGAAGATTGTCATACCCACCAGCTGATTACTAAAACATACTTCCTGAGGTTTAACACCGTATGAGTGACACACACAAATGTCTCTATTTTTGCATATTTCTTAATCTTCATTAATGTTTATTACAAAGATAGTTAAACAGTCTTCCATAATTATTACTTAAGATATAAAACTATAGTAATTTATTAAACTGCTGGTTCTCCTGTTGGTTGCTTTTATCTAATAGTGTCTGCCCCTTGGCACTGTCTGTACAGTTATGGTTATTTTTTTAATATTGAAACATGCTTTATGGTGAACACTTAAAGCAATTCTTGGTACCTGAATGCTCTCTGAGTCTAGTCCAAAACTGTCTGCTGCTTTCATCAGAGTATATTTCATTGCCTACTGAAGACATATGTTATGATCAACCCCTCTATTATTCAAGAAGACAGTTATTTTTCATTTTGTCTTTATGGCGAGAAGCCAGTCCTGAAGCTGCTACTTTGTAAATTGTGACATGATTTCACCTCTGTATCTACATAAGACACTGACTAGATTTACAAAGAAATTTAGCTGTGGTGAGGCTGAGTGTCACCATGTCCAATTTCTAGCTGCCTAGAATATCATTGGGAGTCTGAACGCCTGAGTTCAGCACCTACACTTCCCAATGAATCAGGAGAAACAGGTGCCTCAGAATGGGATTCACTTAAATTAGCCAATGGGGTATGCCTAGCTGAAGGGTGTAGGCTAAGCTCTGCCCCTCCTTTGGAAATGGAGGCCTAGACCTGGAATTCAAAGGAGTACCTCTCTCAACTGGAAACCCCCTCTTGGTGTTAGATGCCTACACTGTTTTAGAAAAAAACTAGGGAAGAATGAGCTTCCTTATAACTCTTAGGCCAGTGGTTGGGGAACTCAGCTGTGATGTGAGAACCCCCCAGTTCATGTTCCCTCACTACCTCTCATGTGGGTGCTCTAGCCACTGGGCTATGGGCTATCTTGATGTGAGGGCTCCCTCAGTCTCTCTTGTTGCACTGTGAATAAATAATGAAAGAAAAGTAGGGCCAGAGAGAGCAAGCATGAGAATGACTGACTGTGTTGGGTTGGGCTACCATCCTTTAATTCTTTATTGATCACATCCTACATCAGCCTTTTCACAAATTTTCCTTTCCAGCTAAACTGGCTAGAGTTTCCTATTTTGTAAATATACAGGTGCAATATCAGTTTCCATCCCCCACCCAGTCTGCTACAACTTCCTCAGTGTTCCGAGATTGTTCAAAATCAGCATTAATGGTTCAGAGAGCTCCTCAACAAGTTTTTAGTATTCTTGGTTGCAAATTACTTTTTTTCCTGCTGACTTAAAAATATTTAAGCAGCAACTATTACAATTGTTGATAAATTGTATAGTGAATTGTTTGACCACACTTTAGTGTATTAAATATATTTGGGCCCAAATAACTACCATCAGTCAAATTTACTGCTCTAAGGCAACGATAACAGTACTGGAAAAAGGCTCAATATGATACCAGTCTCCAGGAAGCCATCTTGTGCTCTACAGCAGTGGTGGGCAACCTGCAGCCCATGGGCTGCTCACTGCCCCTCAGGGTAATCCACTGGAGGGCTGCGAGACAGTTTGTATACATTGACCATCCATAGGCCTGGCCGCCTGCAGCTCCCAGTGGCTGCAGTTCACCATTCCCAGCCATTGGGAACTGCAGGCAGCCGTGCCTGCAGATGGTCAATGTAAACAAACTGTCTTGCAGCCCGCCAGCAGGTTATCCTGACAGAGCACAGGTTGCCTACCACTGCATTTCAGGTTCCAAGGGATCAGAAGGCACTTCCTAGGTATGTACAGGGGTAGAACATTCATATATCTTTTCATTTTCCTTTGGAACATTCCAACATTAGCTTGTGAGAGTCCCTCCCTACATGTTGCTATGGTAAAACTCTTGTATACACTGATCCTGACAGTTTTCCTATCTTCTAAAGCCAAAGCTAACTTCAGCTAATGCAAGGTGCTATGGGATATTTGACATGGGTGAGTAGAATTGTCAGAGTATAACTACTTCCCAAAAATGTACATGTTAAGAATAATATTAATATATGTTTGGCTAACACTAATTAAAAATCCTTCTCAGCTGCTCTTGGAAAGGATATTTCATTATCACTGTAAAATGTAAATTCATCATCCTGATTGTTATGGAGTACAGAACAGAAATATTTAGTGAATACTTCTGCATCATAATTGACAATTCTACCATCTAAGTATCAGACCTGCACCATTGTTAGAATTCTGTTTGATATATTTAAATTTTATCTTTTTGTAAACATAATGGTTAGATTTTTTTTTTACTGATACTTTTAGTTCCCCTTATCAATTGCCTGCAATATCTGCCTGACTTGCAATCATCGTTATGAGTTTCTCCATATTTTCATGTATTGTATATTAATTCTTCTTTTACTCTGTGAGAGTAGAATTTGGCTTTGTTTTTTTGCTGGGAGCTTCATCTAATACAATATTCATAAATAATTCCCTCCCACTCAGTTTTGCTCATGATTGCTTTTCAGTTTTGGGAAATGGGTCTTTTTAAAATAACAGCATTTTTATATATGTGTGTGTGTGTGTATGTGTATGTGTATGGTGGCTGGAGGTGATGGTCTATGTTAGAATAGTTATATAACTGAACAGCACATAGCAACTGAAGTTAGATAATTATCACTTGCATCCAGCTAACCATCATTTTTTAGTTCCATTTTTTAGATCTATTCATCTTTATCAGACAGAATAGATGTCTAATACAGAATTACCTGGAGTTGGCTTCAAATGATATCTTTTACTTCAGAGCAGAACCCTGAAGTTAGTTATAGAAAAAGTAGTAGATTTTAGAACATTTTAAAATGATTGGACCCTGATTATCCTCATTTAAACTCTTTCTTCCTTGTGGTATACCCATATAGCTCCCAATAAAGTGTGTGTTTTGTTTCCCATTTCTTCTCTTTATCCATATTTCTCCCATTCTAGCTAGATGGGCTGAGGTTGATCCATAACAGTGGGGTACTGAATTCTACCTCATCCAAAGGATTCTTAGACCAAAGGTATTTTTAGGTTTTGCTTGTGGTTCTCACAAAACAGTAGTAGCAGTCATTAAATTTTGCCCTCATCACTGAAAGTGTAGAAACAATCCTACTAACACCATTTCAAGAGGCGTGGGGAGAAAACTTTTAGTCGTGACTGTCTAATCAAAATCCTATGGAAGTTCAGCAGAAAAATCTTGGATCCCTTCTACTATTGTATTTCTTGAGAGGACTTATTCAACAGCAAATGGCATCTGGCACTGAGGACAAAAGCATATGATCAGTAATATTTTTAAAGCTACGATAATGGGGAGAACCAAATGATCAGTATATTTCTCAACTTTTGTGAAATAAAACTTCTTGAAGTTTCAATGGAAAAAAGGTGGGAAATAAACTGCTAAAAGAAGCACATCCCACTCGCTCTGTAAAAATATTATTTGGAGAAAGTTAGCAAGACAGCAGGAGCTTAGTGGATGGTTTTAAAATCTATCTACATTTAAGACGTTCACCGCTATTAAATTCCCTCCTACTGTACAGAAAAGTGCCACTTGGAAAATGCTTTCAGGACAGCAGGAGCTAGAGTATGTGTTAGCTCATCTACTGTAAGTTTTTAAAAAGTTGGATACAAAATTCTTAACCACTATATGTAGAAATATAAGTTGAAAAATATCTTTAGATCAGCAGTAGTTATGCGAATCAATATAAATGTACAGGTAGCTTCCTTCTGGCCACTTCTGCACACCCATCTTCCTCTTGAAACGAATATGGTGGGGATTGATAAGAAATGTGTAGCCGCACTTGGCTAAGAAGATGTTTTGAATTAACTTTGCAACAACTAGATACAGAGTAGGTTGCACCAGAGAGACCCATTGCACTCCAGGGATTCCCCTTTTTGGTGAGGGCAGGGTCTATTTCCACCCCTGCCTGTCTTTTTGGAGGACAGCTTTTCATTTGATGCTGAGATTAGATTGGAACTTTAGAAGCTGCTGAGTGGAAATGCTGAATCAGGACATGCCCCAGCCACCCGGGCTATTCTAACATAGACCATCACCTCCAGCCAGCGCCAGCCACATTTTAAATAATCTGTTATAGTGACCTATGAAATATCTCTTGAAAAATGGTCTCTCATTTGAAATCCAGTAAGCCAAATTTGCCTTTTTACTTAACTGCAGTGACTTTAATTGGATGAGTAAAACCAGACAAATAAAGTAATAGCAAAAATTAATCTAATTAGCACAGTGAATGGATCTGTTCACAAGCTACAACCAGACTTTAAACTGTGGGTACTGTCTGTTGACTGTACCTTTTAAAGTTCTACAAAACCACATTTCTCTTCTTCATTGTGAAGTTATAAATTTAGGATGAAATACTAGTCCCACTGTAGTTAATGACAGTTTTACCATTTACTTCAGTGGGGTCAAGATTTTCCCCCTTAGTTTTTTGCAGTTCTGCAATATCGTTGTGGTCTGAAGTGCCTTTCAGGAAGCTCGTCCAGTTCCTTATGTGTGTTTTAAGATATTATTTTTTTATAATAGCATTTTCATCTTGATATTGTTTCTGTATTCACATTATTTTTGGAATGGTCAGCAGGTTGGGTGAGGGAGAAGATCAGCTTTAGACTATGATGGTGCCCTACAAGTCCCTTAGTGTAAGGGAAGTTGCAGACATCTCTCACAACATTAACCACTTCTCTTGGCATGCATACATTGGTCCCTCTGCATTCGTTTGTTGTCTGAAGCTATATAAACCAGAGAGCCTCATATTGACCTCACTGAAGATTATATTCTCATCCCAATCCATGGCTTTGTGGTGCCTATGTTTAAACATAAATGAATATTACACTGTGCTAATTGTTGTCCAATTAAACTGACATTCCATTCTGTGAAGGTATGGGAGAAGATTATTGAAAAGCTTCTGCATGGAATAGTTGAAATTTGGAAGGGTAGTTATGGATTAACACCAGATATGAGCACAACTGATACTATATTTGCACTATGAATCTTCATGGAGAAGTTCAGAGAAAAAGACAGTAACTGGGCATGGCCTATGTGGACCCAGAGAAGGCGTACCAACAGAACTAGTTTGGTGGCATATGTAATGGGTGTGCAAGATGTCTTTCTGATCCACTGACAATTTAGCCAAAACTAAATGGGGCTACAGTAGAGAATTTCCAGTAAATTTTGGCCTGAACTGGGGTCTGCCTTAACTCCTTTTGGGTTTGTGGTTATCATGGATGTGATAAGTGAGGATATACAAAGCCTTGGAACATGCTGTTCTCTGATGATTTAGTGATATATATGGAAGACTGGGAAATCCTACAAACCAAATTTGAACAGTGATAACCTAGTTTTGACCACCGTGGAATTAGAGTGACTGTTAGTAAGACCTAGGCTATGATAACAGGGAGGAGGCCCCGTAATAAGGGATATCACAGGCTGAGATATTGGAAGAGTGAAAGAAATATCTAGGATCAGTGGTTTCTGACAATGGTGCCCTTCTGAGCGATGCCCAGCATCACACTAATGCTGTTTGGTGCATATGGTGGGAGCTGACCCCAGTTGTTTGTGACACAAGATTTCAATAATGGCTTATTTTTTCAAAAAATAGCGTGTATAAAATTGCAGGTTGACCCATCCAAATGTACAGAACAGAGTTTTGGCTAGTCACTAGAAAATAAATCATTATGCTCTCCACCAGGGAAAGAAGATGCTGAGATGATCGAATGGTTGGACACTCCCTGAGGGGAAACAAAATGAGGCAGTAAAGGGCCTAATGCAGATGGCTCCAGTTGAAGAAAAGTTGAGGGAGGTTACATTGGTATGTGCACATCCAGTGGAGACATGGGAGCTATATTGGGAGGATGGCTCTTGTAATGACTGTGGCTAGAGGACAACCAAGGGGGAGATCAAGGTCTCAGTACATGGTCCGAATATCGGCAGACCTCAGGCCAATCTGCAGGAAAGCCCAGTGTTTGACTCAGTTTTGAAAGAAGGCTATAAAAGTCTCCACCCCCGAACAAGGAAGTGACAAGAATGATGAAGAACCCCTACAGTGTATTAATGGCTTACATTTTTTTTATCCTGCCTCTGTAGTTGCATATCTAATCAGTTTGGGGTACAATACAAGTACTTCTGTGTTTTGGTCATTTGGAAACAAAAAGCTTTGGTAGCTGTGAACACTCCAATTAAAATATATTGTCTTTGCAATTTTTGGAATGAAAATGACGCTCTTAAAAGGTGTTGTATTCATAGTTCTGAATATTAGTGACTTCTTTTTGTCTGAAGAATAGGTCTATCAAGGGGAACGGTCATGAAAGCTTCCCAAATCGTGCTAATATACTTCTGTCATCAGCTTTAAGCTATTCATCTAGGTTAGCTATGTAAGCATGTATTCCTATTCTCTTCCACCCTGTCCCCTTTTCTTCTACTGTCTCTTATATTCACTTATTGTGCTCTTGATTTAAATTAGATTGTACATTCTTTGAAATAACTACTTTGTCATCTTGTATGTTTGTACAACATCTATTACAATTACTAAAATACAGGTTGTACTGCCTCTATTACAATTACCAAATACAGTAACTTATAGTAGCCTGGAAGAACCACTTGCAGAAATAAGTTCATCCCATATATCTGAACTCTGGGCTTCTTTGTTGAGAGACCCAATAGAATAGTGATTTGTTTTTATTATTACTATATGGAATCTTGCCCATTAAAAATGCATTGGGAACTAGACCACATTCAATCCATACAGTGATTTATAGGCAAAAGGCACCATGTTCCATTACTATTCCAGTAAACACTTGCTTAATATAATTACCACTGATAAGTAATTCTGTTGGCCAGAAAATAATCATTATTCAGTATGTACAGTACTTGGCTTTTCATATTTTTCCCCATTATTTCTTAAACAAGGTCTTTTTAAGATTATTTTTCAGATTTCTTCAGTTTAAAAGGACAAAAGCTAGGTCTATTAAAGGTATAATCAGTGCCACTAACAAACTGAACAAAGGAGCCAAGATTGGAAACAGTTTTACTGCTGTACCAAAATACCTGTATGAAAAGTATTGGTTTTGTTTTGTTTTTAAATTGGCATACACCCTATTATAAAATGTACTAGCACTAAACTAAATTGTACTTTAGTCTTGAAATGGAATGGGTTACCTAACTTCTTATTGTAAAGTTATTTAACACTGGCAGTCAATATTTTTGTACTACAAACAGTGCACTCATTGCTATACAGTACAGAAAAAGGCAAGAAGATTACATTCTAAAATTCTTCGTATAGACCTATAGGGCCACATTCCACCACCTATACCATTCCCCTGTGTGTATATACAGACACACACTCCTCCCCCACCCATCCTGCTGTCTGCAGCAGGGTGGAGCAGCAGCACAACTGCTCTGCATGTGCTATTCTAGCTCTGAAAGTCCCCAGTGCTCTTGTGTTCTGCTCAGCAATGCAGTGTTGGCCAGTGGATCCACTGGTCTCGCCTGTTTTCCTCACCCTGCCCTTGCCTGCTACCAAACAGAGTTGCACAGGAAGCCCCTCTTTGCAGGCACCCCAAAACATGTTCATTTGTGCGGTGCAGCTGCACTGATATAACTTGCCTTTGTGTAGGAGGCAGCAGAATTTGGCCCATAGCATACTAAGTAATCAGATGTATTTCTGAACTGTATCATCATAATTTTAACTAAACCTCGTCTTTTCCTACCAATATTCAGTGAATTGGAAATGGTAGTATGTTTTAAGGAAGGATTTGACAGAGCCAAAGCAAGTGAGTTCCAATAGGGGGAGAAGGTAGAACAATGAAGGTGATAATGGGAAAGTGTCTTTTTTTTTCTTTTCTTTTTCTTTTTGTTAATGGCACCGAGGTTTGGGTGCAGCAGAGGAGAGGGGGAAAGCAAGTTGAAATGAGAGCAAAGACGAAAGCTGGAATAGACATTTAGAGTACAAGCATAATTAAAAGAGAGAGGAGAAAACAAAATAGAGACAAGACACTGCTGACAAAGTTCCAGCAAGACTGTAGTTTCACCCTGTTGATGAACTGTTTGGGTTTCTGCACCAGCACCAGGAGCCGCCGGCCCTTTAAAGCGCCCTCCAAGCCCGGCTCGGGCAGCGCCTTTGCGCCACTTTTCCTCACAGGGGGAGCGGCCGCTCCCCCTGCTCCCACCCTGGCTACGCTACTGCCTGAGCATACCCACCCATGCACATATGTCTGTGTGTGTGGTGGTAGGGAGACAGCCAGTGGATCTGTGCAGTTGTGAATGCTTCCTACTGCTAACTCTTCTCCCCCACAACCTTGCACCTTGGGGAGCAGAGTCCTCCCTCAGAGCCAGTACAGGGCTGCAGATCCACTCTGCATGGGGTCCCAGAATTTAGTCTTCTACCCCTAGCCTGGAACCTTATTTGTTCTGCTACGTTCAGGATCCTCCATACCACTCACAGAGGGCAGAATTTTCTCCAGTGGATATTTTGCAAACTGTTAGTTTATTTTAGGTATTAGGGAGGAACTATGGTGATACATGTTCTAGCATGTCATATGGAAAATAAAACCTAATGCTAATAATTGTAGAGAGGAACCAGCTTGCTAATATCGTATGTACCTGACCTGTCCATAGGCAATGTGATGAGGTGAGATCTGCCAGAACTTGGAAATATTACTCCTGAAAGGCAGCGCTCACAAACACATCATCAAAACGTCCGCAACCCAATGACCTTTACTTTTGCAATGTCATTTCCAGAGATTCCGCTTCTTGGGTAGTGACAGAAAACAGTTAATGACAGGTGAACCTCAAATAGATTGGTTTTTTTCACGAACGTCCAAAAAGTTTAGATTAAATACACAAGTCTGGATGCTTGTCTAAAAAATTAACTGCTTTGGCCTACTCAACTAGACTGGAAATACCATGAAAGCTTTATTATATATTTTCTTGTCTTGCCTAGAAACAGTTGCATGAAAATAGGAAAGGAAAGTTTTTCTAATCTCTTTCAACCTTTAAGATAGGTATTATTCTGGGTCTTTTAAGTTTTGGGCAAAAGTTTAGGGTAATTCTTAATTTATATAAACTAGTTTTCCTACCCTTAGTTTGTAATTGATGCAGTAATAATAAATTGCTCTAATCAAGTTTCAGTGGCTAGCAGGAGGACATGTAATTGAAAAGAAGTGTAAAATGGTAAATAAAAGATTAGTCTCTTAAAAAATTAACGAGACATGATAGTAATACAAATTCAACCTATAAAGAAAAGGAGAACTTGTTTTAAAAATATGTTGAAGTAAATGTCCAATGTATACAGTAAGAAATGCAGCAAAAGAAACCACAGACTTAGGATCAAATGGAAAACTCTTTTGGGGAAAATTTGAAATGGTGTGTTTATAAAGCCTTGATTTGTATGTATTTAAACAAGAATAATCTAATGCATGATTTGAACTCTGTAGTTTGAGAAGCAAAGTGTTGGTTGAAAATATTTCAGATGCTAAACCTGTAACTTCAGTAATATAGCACTTTTACTTTTCAAACTTTCCTAAATTGTTTTGTTTTCTTTTTAGTCAGAAAAGCTGTTAATCCACTATTCAAATCTGTGTATATTTAGGATTCAACTCCTTTTACTCAATTATCTTATAAATGAACAAGAATAAATTCTTTCTGAGCTTGTAGGAGGAAAAAGTGGCACTGTATGTGATTGGAAAGGTAAGTTCCCCTCCCCTGCCATTTTAATTCCAGTAAGGTTTCACATTAGATTTCTCCTGGCCTCTGGGTGGTCAAAGAGACTTAATTCCTTTTTGAAATAGAAATGAGTCAACATTCTTTCCAGAATGCTTTTTCCTAATCTCTCTTAATTTAGTATGGTTCTGTCTCTCCACTGCCTTGCACCTTGTATAGTTATATACCTTGGTACAAAGTGGGTGTAAACCACTACCGAATCAGAATAATATTTTACATTGGTTTTCTACAGGTGCAAATGATTATGCAAGGTACAAGATGCTAGACAATTTGGCCATATATGCACATAATTCTTTTTGAGCTTGAATAAAGATGGACTAAAGAGCAAAAGCAGCAGTGCTGCTTAATTACTAGAAGCTTTACTTTCAGAACTCTTACCAAATAAAGCTCAGGGTTAAAAGTTCCCTGCAAAACTGATTCTCTGGCTTAAAGTTTCACAGACACTCTCTTCCTTGTTGCACTAGAAAACTATGGGTGCCTTACCGCCACACAGGGTGCACTAATCTCTTCACATTAAGACATGCATTTATCCAGGTGGCTAGGTGCCTGGTAAAAAAAAAGAAAAAAAAAAAAGAAAAGAAAAAAAGTTCAGCTGCAATTGTTCAGAGTGGACAATTCAAAGTGACCTCAGAAACAACCAGAGTATGTGTTAGAAGAGAACAGGCTGACCCAGAGGCTGATTTGAGTAGATGGGCTTTTTTATTGAGATACTTGTTCCCCTCGACCCAGTGGTCGAGTAACCACTGAGTTAATTACCTTACACTTTTTTATTTGTTAGCATGTAAATACCCATATTTACTATTATATCCCCAAAACCCTTATTGAGTAATATGAATGCCCATCCAATAAATATTAACCGCTATATACTGAATATAATTATTCCCGCCCCTGATTACTATTTACAGCAGTAGCATATTCTACAGACAGTTTTTACTTTACAAATACATTTTTTGCTATAATTGCAGCCACAAATTCCCTTGATCAGCAGTTAACAGGGAAGGGAGGAAGGGGCCATGACCCCGAGCTCGTTTGTGGAGCTGGGAAAGGAAGGGAGGGGGAAATAACACTGCTTTACACAAAAAGGTATTCTTTAGATCCCCACCTTTCTTATGCAGCTGCAATGCTTCTCAATCCTTAACAAGGAGAAGGGAGGGGAGGAGGTAGCACTTTATTTATCAAGCAAAGAAACCATGCCTGCACATGCCTCCCTCCCTAATACCACGCTAGCGGTTACCCAGGTCTTTACTTAACCCTTACATACCCCAACAGTATGTGAAAAGAAACACTGTCTGAAAGACAGTCTTTATAACAATGCAGTCATATGTATGTCCAGTGAGTAATCCACCCAAGTTCTTTACCTGAACACCTGCATTTATGTCCCACATCATAGTCATATCTGAGCTCCTCCCATTGATGTATTGTATCCTCTTTTGAACCCTGGGGAAGGGGTTGGGCCATATTATCTCATTTTACACTTGGAAATTGAGACAGGGGGTGATATCTGAGACCCCTTTAAGCCAAGGGGAGTTTTGCCATTGACATCAATGGGGCCAGGAATGCACCCAGAGAGGTTTTGACTTGTGCAAGGTCACACTGGTAGTCTGTAACAGAGCTGGGATGGATGAGCATTTCCTGAGTAGCCCCAAGATCCTTCTTTCTCCCTTCACATCCTAAATTACATGGTTTATTTTAATAAAATAATTAGTTTAATTTCTTTACCACTTTGGCCACAACAGACCTATATCCTCAGTGCCATAACATTTTTAAATATATTGTTCCAAAAATTAGTACCTCAATAGTAGCAAGTGACAAAAATAAGAAGACCTACTTATTAAAGGGTGGAGACTAGGAAAAACATTATTTTATAATTATTTATATTTGTAAGGACTGATCTAAACCCATAAAAATAAATTGAAAGACTCCCACTGATTTCAGAGGACTTTGGATATGGTTCATATTCTTGAACAATATTAAAAAGAAGTAATTAGAGTACTGAATATAGGGTCAAAATGTTCACATTCCAGTATTTTTATTCTAGTTTTTCTTCATCCAGTGTTGAACATTTTTAAAATATACAGTATTACACAAATAAAGTAGTATAGTGAAGCAAGTTAACTGCTTTTTATACTGAGGTTTAAAAACAAGGCAGTAATGGATAAGTAATTATGCAAAATGTACCTACTGTGTGTAATATTATGTACTTGATGAATGTCTGAAACTTGAGTTAACATGTTAAGCTATATGTGCCACACATTGAAGGGAGAATAGGCTGTTTTATTGTGAGTTCTCTTGTGTGACTGTTACATTATATACTATGCAGTGCACAGCTGTTGACCTTTTCCCACTAATATTTCTTGTAGTGCATTAGCCAAACAGCCAAATAAATTTCAAAACATATTTTGTCTTGACTCTCCTTCAAGATTTTTTAAAAATGTATCCCCATAAAATGTATCCCCATAAAGAGTGATGATACAATAATTAGCACGCGCGTGTGTGTGTACAATTTAATTTGTTTACTATACAAGCTGCTTATATCATTATTTCCCATCAATGTTGTTTGTGGTGCGCTTTGCCTTGTACTACTTGATTCTTTAATGCATATTGGGACTATGCCTTGTTTAAAGGTGCATTCAACACAATAGCATAATGTAGTCTTAATTTTTACTCCAGTTGTTTATGAATATCACCCATTTCATGAATGAGAACTATGTGGAATACACCACCACCAAAACATATTCTGTTAAGTTTGTTAAAAAGTATATAAGCATTTGCTCCTATTCTTCATAGAAATTGTCCACAGCAAGGAATTCTGGGCTCCAACATTGAACTGCTCTGCACAGTCTTTGCTGTCTTGATAAATCTTTCATGCTTTAGAATAATGTTTGCATCTGTTTCCATGTTCTTTCTTTCCCCCATCTGTTCTATACATATAATTTATCTTTATAGATCTTTTTCCCCCTCTAATCGCTACACTCTTTCAATCTGCTATATTTACTTTTTCATTTAACTGCATTTACTGCCCTTCTGTTACTAGAGACCGTCTTCATCAAATATTTCATGTATCAAACCAGTTTGAATCCATTAAGGGCCTGACTCCTTCCATAGTCAAAAGTTTCATTAAATAGCATATGTTACTTCTACCAGCCTTCCTTGGGATCTTTGTGGGGAGCAGCTTTCATTTAAAAGTGGGCTTGTACAGAAACTGCTGAAGTGATGCATTGTATACTGTAATCCTGATCAAATGCCTACTCTGTCAGCACAACCCACTTATGGCCTCTTAAAGCCTCCCTTGTATGAAAGTGACTGACCTGGGGCTATTCTACTTAGCACCGTGCGTTCGCGTACACATGCCTGTGTCAAAGGATATTATTAGCACAAAAATGAGCTCGACATTTCAGCTTTCCAAGATCTCTTCTTTGGGATTTTTTTGCAGGACAAGTTCATTTGAAAGTGCTACAGGATATTATATCACCTTAATTTTTCATACAACTTTTGCCATGTCAAGCTATATCATTTTTTTTTGCTTTTGTCTACAAGGTCTCAGAGCTAGCCCTGAATTATTTATACTGGCAGCCATCAACGCAATCTGATAGAAACGGTTGTGCTAATACTCAGCTCTGGACAGACAGATTGAGTCTGGTAGTTGGAAAGAGGAATTTGCCATGTTGATAGCTCATACAGCCATGAAGAAACACACGTGCTGCACTGTACAGAATTCTGATACATTTGCAAGAAAAAAAGGTCAGCTTTGATTTGATTAGGATTGCCAGCAGAATTCCAGGGGGTGAAATGCTATAGGACTAAAAAGATTGTGTCAATTTGTTTTTGTTGTATTCACTTTCTTAGAGTTTCATGAAATACATTTACTGTGAATATTACATGTTCTACCTCTCTGCTCCTTCTGTGAGGCTGGTTAGCAGCAGCAGACTTGTTCATGAGCTGCCACTGCCAAGACACTGGCGCTACTTAGAGGCTGGCTGGTGCAGCGTTGGTGATTGTGCTGTCATTGCCTGTTGCTGTGGCTGGGCAGCAGCTGTGAAAATGAAAAGTGGATATAATGGGTGAATAACTGGCTCTTCTTTGGCTTCTTGAGTAGAGTAGAGCACTGCTTAGGTCAGAGCTCTTTGGGGGAGAAGACTTCCTGTCCTAGGCCATGCAATGTACCTTGTGTTCACCTTCTGTTCCAGTATAGTGACAGTAGATGGTAACTAGGAGTAGAGGTTAAGAAGTGAAGCTATGTTTCCCTCTAGTGGAGACTTGAGTTCCTCAGTGGTCAAGTTGCACTTAGATAGGTGTGCTGACCAGGAGCAATGATGGTCAAAGAAGTCCTTCAAAGCAAGATTCTTGGACATAATTTAGGAAGGCTTTGAGTTGAAGCAGCAAGTGTGTGTGTGTGGGGGGGGGGAGAGAATCATCCAGTACTGGAGAGACTACTAGCCCTTTATATAAGCAGAGGAGAATTTGTGATTTGGATTTGAAGAATCCTTTAGTCCTCATCTAATGTTTTAAATATGCAGGCAAATACCAAGTGTTAGAAACATAATGTGGAACTATTCCCCAATTGGTAAAGAGTGTCGTTATTGGGCTGTGCAATGTGCTGCCAATAAAGGCTGTGGATGCTTGTAAATAATTTAAACAGATTTTTGTCTGCCTCTCTTCAATTTGCATTCTCGAATTTCTCATCTATTGGAAGCTAAACAGAAGTGTAAACTTTTTTATGGAAAAGTACAGAACAGATTTATTTTGTAAAGCTCATTAGTTACTTCCAAGACCCAAAACAACAGGAAGACTATTAAAGAAAGAGAGAAAACTAGAAGACTGTCAATTTAGTTGCAGTTAACTCACGCGATTAACTCAAAAAAGGTAACTGTGATTAAAAAATTTAATTATGATTAATCACATTGTTAAACAATGGAATACCAGTTGAAATCTATTACATACTTTTGGATGTTTTTTCTACATTTTCAAATATATTGATTTCTATTACAACACAGAATACAAAGTGTACAGTTCACCCCTTACAAGTACTGTAGTGCAATATCTTTATCGTGAAAGTGTAACTTACAAATGTAGTTGTTGGGGTTTTTTGGTTACATAACTGCACTCAAAAACAAAACAATGTAAAACTTTAGAGCCTATAAATCCACTCAGTCCTACTTCTTGTTCAGCCAACTGCTAAGACAAATACGTTTATT
Organism: Macrochelys suwanniensis; assembly: GCA_033296515.1. Lineage (NCBI taxonomy): Eukaryota > Metazoa > Chordata > Testudines > Chelydridae > Macrochelys > Macrochelys suwanniensis. The sequence goes on from CM065779.1 coordinate 86,620,519, forward strand.
TACATTTATGGGAGATACTGCTGACTGCTTCTTATTTACAATGTCACCTGAAAGTGAGAACAGGCATTAGCAGGGCACTTTGGTAGCCAGTGTTGAAAGTTATTTAAGTGCCAGATATGCTAAACATTCATATGCCTATTCATGCTTCGGCCACCATTCCAGAGGATATGCTTCCATGCTGATGGTGCTCATTTAAAAAAAATAATGTGTTAATTAAATTTGTGACTGAACTCCTTGGGGGAGAATTGTATGTCTCTTGTTCTGTTCTGTTTTACCCACATTCTGCCATATATTTCATTTTATAGCAGTCTCTGGTGATGACACAGAACATGTTCGTTTTAAGAACACTTTCACAGCAGATTTGACAAAGCGCGAAGAAAGTACCAATGTGAGATTACTAAGGATAGATACAGCACTCAGCCCAGTGTTTAAGAATCTGACGTGCCTTCCAAAATCTGAGAGGGACGATGTGTGGAGCATGCTTTCAGATGTCTTAAAAGAATAACACTCCGATGTGGAAACTACAGAACCCGAACCACCAAAAAAGAAAATCAACCTTCTGCTGGTGGCATCTGACTCGTGATGATGAAAATGATCATGCCTCAGTCCCCTCTGCTTTGGATCATTATCAAGCAGAACTCGTCATCAGAATGTATGCATGTCTTCTGGATGGTGGTTAAAGCATGAAGGGACATATGAATGGTTAGCACATCTGGCACGTAAATATCTTGCGATACTGGCTACAACAGTGCCATGCGAATGCCTGTTCTCACTTTCAGGTGACATTGTAAACAAGACATGGGCAGCATTATCTCCTGCAAATTGTAACCAAACTTGTTTGTCTGAGTGATTGGCTGAAGTAGGACTGAGTGGACTTTTAGGTTCTGGAGTTTTACATTGTTTTAATTTTGAATGCAGTTATTTTTTTTGTACATAATTCTACATTTGTAAGTTCAACTTTAATTATAAAGACATTGCACTACTGTATTTGTATTAGGTGAATTGAAAAATATTGTTTTTTATGTTTACAGTGCAACTATTTGTAATAAAAATATAAAGTGAGCACTGTACACTTTGTATTCTGTGTTGTAACTGAAATCAATATATTTGAAAATGTAAAAATCATCCAAAAATATTTAAATAAATGGTGTTCTATTTAACTATGCAATTAATCATGATTAATTATTTTAATCACTTGACAGCCCTAAAAACGACTTTTATCTAGGTAAATTATTGAAAGACACACTCCAGGATTTTCTATTTAATATTAATCTTTCAATATTTAGGTCTCTCTCTCTTTCTCTCCCCCCCATTCGAATATCCCCTAAAATATCACCTCATCAGGTAGAATAACAGTAAATGTCTTCTATTAAGTCAAATGTAAGTAGCTAACATTTTTTTAAAGGTGGGGGGCAGGATTTTAGGGAATCTGTAGTGAGCATAGTGTCATGGAATTAATCCTATAAACAAAATGTAAATGGCTTTTTAGCATTTCTTATTACAGGTAAGTAAATAAATTAAGGAAGGGATATGTGAAAGATCGTACTCTCAAGTACCTTAGAAATGTCTACACTGCAATGTGACATCCATGGCTGGCCCATGCCAGCTGACTCAGGCTAAGGGGCTGTTTAATTGCAGTGTAGCTGTTTTGTGTGTGGTCTGCAAACTGGGCATTAAGAATCTATGGAAGGGTCCCAGAGCTCAACCTGCAGCCCAAGCCCAAATGTCTACACCACAATTAAACAGCCCCTGAGCCCTGCGAGCCCGAATCAGCTGGCATGGGCCAGCCACATATGTCTAATTGCAATACAGACACAGCCATAATATTGCAGAAGTGATATCAGGAGTCACCACAGAGGCAACTGTATATTTTCTAAAGTGAGGTATTCTGAATGGAAATTAACTACTGAAAGGAGAGCTGTAGAGTTCTGAAAACAAATGGGCTTGTGTTTTGTAAACCTAAATGGTTGGCTTTTCTTTTCAGCTACTGATACTCATCAGGCTTGCTTGCTGTTTCAAAATGACATAAATCAAAACCTCCAAGCAAACCTCCCTATTTTTCCCTATTGGCAATAGTCCTGGTATAATCCAAGGCCCCAAATAGTGGGAACCTTTCTAGTGCTAATGAGCACACACATGGCATTGGCAATAGAGCTCAAGAATTTCATCTCAGGCTGCTGATTCTCTGAGAAAAACTGTAACAATCTCCCTCAACATGAGGTGAGGGGCAAGACACAGTAGCCATTCAATATTAGGACACAGATTCATTACATTCATTACATTAGCCAGGATGGCAGGGATGGTTTCCCTAGCTTCTGTTCTGTTCATTCCCTCTGGGGCACCTGGCATTGGCTACTGTTGGAAGACAGGATACTGGGCTAGATGGACCTTTGATCTGACCCAGTATGGCCGTTCTTATGTTCTTTTATTGGGAGACACCCTATGCACTTACATTCTTCTGTGGAGGGCTTGTGGCCTATAACACTCCTCAACTGCTGCTTCATAACTTGAGGATTAGGTATTTAACCCCATTCCCTAGTATCTGTCTATGGGGGAGCACCAGCTATTCATTGGTAACTCTCTCAATATTGTAGTGGAGCCATTGTAATGCTTAAGGTTGAGTTCTGTTTTACATTTAAAGCAGGAGTTTAACCTTTTTATTTTGTATGAAAAAGAAAGTGCATCTGCCCCAAATTTTCAACAATTTGAGTAAAGTTTGACTTTTGAGAAGTTTCTAGAACATGGTTTAGTTATATTCCAAATCCTACTCAAACATTGGCCGACTAAAAAAAGTTTACATATGGAATCTGATGACTTTCCATGTCCGGCTGACACTAAAGAAGCAGATGTAGACATTTTAAAATGTCTATAATATTGGTTGGCTTGCTAGGGTTGTGTGACTATTTATTTGATTAATTAGCAAAACAAAAATCAAACAAAACCTTCTTTGACACAATTGAATCATACCATGTTCCAGTTATTCTTCAGAGTACAAGGTTTATAACGATGAGGATTCTCTCTGAAGTAATAGCTGTTGGTTTGTCAAGGACCTGGACCCTCAGGACATGACCATTTAGTCACTCTTGTACTTTGCTGAGCAATTCTACTGTGGCAAAGATCAATCTTTGTGGATGTTGCTTTTGTTGAAGACTAAGACTTGTCACTGATTAACTGGTTAAAGAGTTTCATGAACAGAATGTTCAACAAAGTATTCCTTTGCTTTTGTTGAATATTCTGATAACTGTTAAATTGTTCAGCTGGCTCAAGAACTGTATCCTCTCCTCTGGGACAGTAGATATTTTGAAATATGAAATATTTTCATCAAATTACTTTTTATTTCAAAAAATGATTTTAAAGATTTTTTTTTTGGGGGGGGGGAGTTTTTTTAGCATGAAGGCCATTTATGAAAAGTGACTCTCTTAAAAAATGTCAACCTGTTTTGTTTTTGAGTCAGCTGAATAGTAGAGCTGACTCCTGAACAAGCTGAATAGTTCAAAGAAGAACAGAATCTTCATCATAGCAATTTTTCCTTTCAAACAGAACAGGATCTTGGTAGACCAGGATCTTGGCAGACCTTGACAACAGTTGGGGTTGAACAACCCATACTAGGTCTCTCTCTTTTGGATAGAGGCAGAGTGACAACCATGGTTCCCCCCAGATCTTGAGAAATGAAAGGGAGATAATCATTCCTCCTCTTGAATACATGGCAAAAGAGGGAAAAGATACAGGTCACCAGGCTTCCTACAGGAGAATTTTAAAAGTAATGGGATTTGTTGGGTAGGAGAGAGCAGCTGTCGGAAGATGGAAGGAAGGAGATTTTTTTTTTTCAATTATGCAAACCCATAAAGTGGGGCCAAGTTTGCAATTCTTTAGTTGAACCTGGCTGAAGTTTCATATTGACAATGAAACATAACAGTAAGTGCATTTCTCCTAGGTGGGAACTGTTACCAAAAAATCATTGAATACTGTCAGTCACTTGAGGTTCTGACCTGTTCAAGGGAGACAGAGAAAGCTCTGACAGTTGAGAGACAATTCTAATAAGAACTGGCTTTCAGTTTTTCAGGCCTCCTGTAGAGTCTCATTGATGTGGAAGTACATATGAATAGATGCCCCAGTTACTGGAGATTTCCAGTAGGACTAATACTTTTTTGAACATACATCTGACAATCAAATGCAATTTCTGACATTCTTAAAATAATATACACATATGAATAAATACAACAGGCAACTTGAAAGTATTTTTATTTTAGCTATTCTTTAGAACTGAAGTAATGCTCATTTGCAATTTCATTTTTTCTAACAATTCCATAGTTCTCAATATATAGTTACTATTAATTACAAATACATCAGTTAATAACTTTAATTTTTGCCATTTGAAATATATTACTTATCCTTGGAAAAATACAAACTAATGCTGCTGAAATATTATCTTCGGATACATACATGGTGATTATGTATCAAATATTAAAGAGAAAGGAGCAGTAATAAATTGCGTATAAATAATTGGTTATGTTGACTGCAAATTCTTCAAATTTTAATTTTTCAAATTCAAAACCTTCATAATAGACTGTGCCTGTGAGCTGCATCTATGTTCTCCATGTCACTGAACACTCTCAAATGGCAAAGTGCTCGGCAGAGCTACCAGGAATGGGTAAAAAAGCAGTGAGATATGGAAGATGGACAGAGTTCTCCTTTTGCTGTTCTGTGAGATCACTCGATCATGAAATGCACAGTTTATGGATATGTTTCCAAAGGAGACACCAGAGCATGAGATACTTTTAAAAATGCTGTCCCCAAACATAGTCTTTGGTCATGCATACCTGATTTCTTAATGTGCAGTTTCTTTCATTTATGATCTGATTACTAGTGTGAATTCATCGTTGTTGCTGTCTGTTGGCTTTCAGCATGCTCTCTTCAGCAAATGCTATTAGTCTATTGTATCATCAGAACAGTTTGCACCAAAATTAAATGGATCCATTACGCATGAAACCATACATCCTTGTTCTGTATCCAGATGACTGAAGTATGAAGAACTAAAAGCAAAAATATTGGCATCATAGTGCTTGTTTGTTTTCAAAGTACACATGGCGGGAGGGATAGCTCAGTGGTTTGAGCATTGGCCTGCTAAACCCAGGGTTGTGAGTTCAATCCTTGAGGGGGCCATTTAGGGATCTGGGGCAAAAATCTGTCAGGGGACAGTACTTGGTCCTGCTAGTGAAGGCAGGGGACTGGACTCGATGACCTTTCAAGGTCCTTCCAGTTCTATGAGATAGGCATATCTCCATTTATTATTATTATTTTATTATAGTTCATAGGATAACGGGGATGCAGGATCCATGTTCATTTATTTTTTTCACATAAATTCTTCAAATAGCTCATGTATACCAACAACCTCTGCAGTAGGAGTTAGTGATGTATTATTGGATTCTTCACTCATTACCATGCAACTCAAAGTCCCATTTAAAAAAAAAAACTAGGTGTTTTACTAAAACTCTTGATCTATTTTTCTTTCGCATTTCTCTCCGGTCCTCTTCTTTCTTCATTCACTCTCCCAAAATGGGAGTGATAGACATTTTGCCACAAATTTGCAGAACAAACTGAGATACTTTAAACTTATCTGAAACTTAAATAGTGGCAAACCCATGGTTACTATGAAAATATAAATTGTGGGAAGAAGAGGAGCCTCATGGTGTTCTAGAATTCCCTGCATGTTGCATAACTGAAAGCATAGTAGCATCTGGCCTTTTCAGTAGAACAATTGGTTTGTCGTGAAAGTCTCGCCATTAAAAGTTAGGCAGTTTTAACTGAGAACCACTGTAGGGTCTAATTCTTCTTCCCTGATTCTTATCAGGAATTCGCAAATGAATCCCCAGATACTAATTTATAGCATCTGTGACTCCTGAGAACATTTTCATTACATTATTTTGCCATGTACTCTTTTACAAACAGATTATAAAACACAGCAAACAAGTTTCAGTCTTCAACTTTCTAGATAACATTCAATCAAAACTGTGATTTGTTTTCTGTAATCTTTCATTCAGTGTCTCACAAAGGGTAAGAAACATACTTTAAATTAATGTGGTGTTGGAAGTAATAGTAGTCTCTTCATAAACAGCTTTTGAATTCAGCCACCATGCTAGATTTAAACCACTTAAACTTGAAATTTGTCATGACATGAATTCTTAGAATGCTCAGCAAAACATTCAAAGATTATTTTTGAAATTCAGTATTCTCAGATAAATACAGAAGGTTATAGAAAGAAGGCAAGTTTAAACATGTATGTAATTGTTGAAGCCTAAACTGAGTAGCAATTAGCTATATAACATCATGAGCTCACCCTTAATGATTGGCATATTCTACTGTATGTGTTTCATTATGTGCATTTTGACACTGAAGAGTTTGAAACAATTACATAAGACCTTTGTATACAGTACCCCCATCATATTCATAATAGCCATGAACTCTAAATGTGTTGTTAGACTACAATTTTTAAGTTAATAGGACTAACAATAAAATTGCTGAAAATTTAGCAGAGACATCAAAGTTTAGAGATTTAGGCCAGGTGCAAGATTATTTTAGAGGGGGGTGAGGAAAGAAGAGATTGTAGTGGATTTTGGGGCATGTTTCCCTGTTGCACAATTTTTGTTAAAGTGTACAATATTGTATAGCCTGCAAGTGTAAGATTTAGCTTTTCAGTGTATGGTGACGAGACAATCTGTAAAAATATGAGGGAGAAAGGGGTTTGAAAACACTCAGCTTGGAATCGGACAGACCTTATGAGCTGGGGTTTGCGGTTGCACAGTGAGAACTGAAAGTATGGGTGAAATACTGGCCTTATTGAAATCAATGGCACAATGGCTTCAGTGGGGCTGGGATTTCATCATATATCTTTATAACTAACTCAGTGGAGTTCAAGGTTCCCATAGGGAAAGTCAGTCTCAACCCCAAATGGTATGTAATATGCTTGCTTCAGCCATATTGCTCTCTATGCTTGGCAGAATGCAAACTTAAGTGACATGTTGCCATATGTTTGCCCCTGTATTTGCACAGTACCCTTGTGCCCAAGACCTAAACAATACAAAGGACGAGCTGTAGCTGCTAAGAGTCATGTTAGCTAACACGTGCAGATTCCATTTGGAATCTGCAGGGCTATTAATGTTAAGACTCTGGGATTTAAAAGTTAAATTTGCAAAGACCCTTCCCCAAACCACCCAGTTCTCCCCTGCCTCCCCACTCTTCCCCCCCATATTCCCATTATTCTCCTGACAATCATTCTCCCACTTTGTGGAACAGACTAAAAAAGTTCCAATGGCTTCTTTCAATTATCAAAATAAGGAATGGTGGTTCAGGCTGAATTCTTATCCAAAATGTAACTGAACTACTCATTTTTCTTGAGCCAGCACATTTATTTTTAGTTCCAGTTGGATTACCGTGAAAAAGCCTTTTTTAGTGCCCATTGAATTGGCTTCAAGCCAAAACTGGAAATGAAGAAAACATTATCTGAACACTTCAGAATAGTCCTAAAAATAGGGGGAGGAAGATTTTTTTTTTTTTTTTTTTAAATCTGAAGAACTTTGGCCACTTGTGGACTGCCTATTATGAGTTTATGTATATGAATGAACATGCACACTATAAAATATTCAGAGAGATGTGTTATTCCAAAGGACAGGGTTCTCTCCCCCTCCCCCACATTTAAAATTGTCAAGAGGGCCTTGGTTGGTTGGTTTTAAACCAGGGGATTCACAATTCCTTGCTACGTTATGATCAGACTCTTCTAATTTGGCTCAAATGAGTAGCTCAAAAAGTTCTTTAAGCTTGAGTTTCCCTTCCTTACCTTTCCCTTCCTTACCTTTCATCCATTAGATGATAGGCAATGTTAAAGATGACATTCTAACTGACAGCTTCTACGAGACACATAAGATACTCCTTGGACCATTTTCCTAGTAAATTGCTGGTTTCCTGAACTGGTATTTTTGTCCTTTGTTTCTATAATTGCAGTAGCACTTTCATAATGAAGGATCCTGTCAGATTTTCCGTTCCACAGTTAGTTTTTGAGGGGACTCTGCTGTTCTAATTCACATTAGGCTGGAATGTCATGTTGAAGAACACTTTGCCTATATACCTACACTTTATTCAAAGAGCTACAACCTATCCTGGAAAACAATCACTCTCACAGACCTTAGGAGGCAGGCCAATCCTTGCTTACAGACAACCCCCCAAACTGAAGCAAATATTCACCAGCAGCTACACTCCACACCACAGAAACACTAACCCAGGAATCAATCCCTGTAACAAACCCTGTTGCCTACTCTGTGCCCATATCTGTTCAAGGGACACCCTCATAGGACCCAACCACATGAGCCACACTATCAGGGGCTCATTCATCTGCACATCTACTATTATGATATATGCCATCCTGTGCCAGCAATGCCCCTCTGTCATGTACATTGCCCAAACTGGACCGTCTCTATGTAAAAGAATAAATGGACACAAATCAGACATCAGGAATGGTAACATACAAAAGCCAGTAGGAGAACATGTCAATCTCCCTGGATATTCTATAACATATTTAAAAGTAGCCACCCTTCAATAAAAAAAACTTCAAAAACAGACTTTAAAGAGAAACTGCAGAAGTAAAATTCACTTGCAAATTTAACACCATTGATTTGGGCTTGAATAGGGACTGGGAGAGGCTGGCTCACTACAAAAGCAATTTTCCCTCTCTTGGTATTTACACCTCCTCATCAATTATTGAGCATGGACTACATCCACCCTGATTGAATTGGCCCTGTAAACACTGGTTCTCCACTTGTAAGGTAACTTCCCTTCTCTTCATGTGTCAGTATATTTATGCCTGCATCTGTAATTTTCACTACATGCATCTGAAGAAGTGGGGTTTTTACCCACAAAAGCTTATGCTCAAATAAATCTGTTAGTCTTTAAGATGCCACCGGACTCCTCATCGTTTTTGATGACTAACACAGCTACACCTCTGATACTTGATTTGAATGAGTTTGGCTAGTTTGATTTTTAAAAAATCTCGCCGTATTTAAGCCTTTTGTTTTTGTCCCACAGAGTCAAAAATGACTGAGCTATGAGAAATGAAATGTTGCAAATAGACTCCTTCTCTGTTGTCCGACACAATGTAATGAAAATATAAACGAGAAAAACATTTTCTATTTATTTTTGTATTATAATTATTATTTATTATTTATTTCTATAACAATATAGGAGAAGATTTTTCAAAGGCAGATATTACTTCCAACTCCCATTGATTTTCAATGGGAGCTGGGCCTCTAACAGTCCTCTTGGCCTTTGAAAATCTCCTCCCTATACTATTTTTTGGAAAGTATTTTAAACACAATTTAAACAAGGAAAGGAAATATATTAAAAACTAATGGTGCCAATTGGGCCCTGATGCTTAACTTTATGCACACGTTTCAGTGAGGTCCATACAACTATTTGCAGTGTGTAAAGTTCAGTTCATCTGTAAATATTTACAGGATCAGGGCCTGAGGTTTTTTTCTTGTACCACATATTATAGGGATCTCTAAATAGTTCAGGACCTTAACCTAGAGTATAAAGGCTATGCACTAAGAGACTATTTGTCTTAACTGTATTTTATATAGCATTACATCAAATTTTTGAGGAGGTTATAGTGCAAGTTTTTGGGGGGCGGAGGGATTGTGTTTTTGAGAGATTTTTTTGTGTTATATGGGTGGGGGGGCTGGTTCCAGGTCTGCATGCCAACTTATGATTTTCCCTTTGGGAACAAAACATTCAAATTTTTCCTCATACTTTATTTTTGTCCCCTTCAAATTTCTCTCTTCTATTCTAGAATGTGTAAACACTCATTTATCATCTAGTCATCTATGCAAGATTGCTCATAAAAAAAAATAATTGACATAGATGATTTTCTTATTGATTGTTACATTGAGTCACTGTTTCACTTGTTTTATCTTTTGTGTCTTCACTATTTGGGGTACTTATATTCTGAGTGCTTTCATAATGAGAACAGTTGGCTTGCATCTGGGTGTCAGCTATTCCACTAATAATATTTTTGTCTGTCTAGCTGATCGTAATTATTCTGTTTTCTTAAATGGATTTGTAGCTTTTAGGAAATTGGATAGGTGTTGATACTTGACATCATCTGCTTACTAATAGAAATAATTTCATTGGGCATGTTAAGTCATGTCATCTATTTTTCTGTTTTTGGAGACAACTGACACTGAAATGTTGGCAATTTTTATAGTTAGTTAAATTATCCACTACCAAGTATTGGATAGTTTGCAATTATATTCAAGGAGAGGGAAGTGAATAACATTGCTAGCAAAGAGATTACAATTACTTTAGGCTTTAGCAACTAGTATTTTTCAGCTTAGACATGATTAAGAAACTTGGTGAATTTTTTTCATTGCTGAGTATGGATGTGATGATCATGTTCATTTTATTGAAAATCTTCCTGTTTTTTAAATGTTGCATCTATAAAGTCAAAAATATGAGGAATCTAATCTGGAATCATCTCATCTTTAATTATAAAAACATAGCGTTGTCAAGTGAAATATCTAAGCCTAAGTGACGTGCAACTTGCATGAAAACCTAGTGAAGAAATTTTGCTATATCCTGTGGTTAGACTGAACTTTTCATTTTATCCCTTAAAGAGGTAAATATTTGTATTGGCATAGGGATTTGGGGAAATAATACCTATTAGCATTAACGGGTTTATACACCTACATCTCAAGTCCTAAGGATACCCCAAAAGCTGGTTTTCATTGTCATCCAGAATAAATTGTAGGATTCTGATAAGCTATAGATGACTATCTTCATTCTCTGTATAGTCAGTGTGATTATGCCATTTCTTGCCAGATGTTAGTCTTCCTTATGTTTCTTTTGTTGCTCATTTATGACTGCTGATTTTTGCCTTTAAATCCTGATATGTCCCCTTATCTTAGGACAAATAGCCTTCACATGAAATTAAAAGTTGCTTCTAAAATCCATCATCTGATTTTTTAAAAAAAGTTTCTTTCTATCATCTATACTTGCTAAATGTTCCTATAATAGCCTATGTATATTTTTCCAAGTATTATGGAATGTAATTACTTGAAGAATTCTTTGTATGTTATGGACATGTTAGTGTAGGACCTGATTCAGGAGGGCTCTTTAGTCCAGTTGATTTATATGCTTAATACCTATAGATCTTAAAGCTCAGTACATAGTTAAATACTGCTCTGAAGAGGGATGCTTTCTTGACTCAGAACTGTAGATAGTTGCCAGATACAATGAATATTGATTAGCACATTTGAGTCTCCATAATATTGAAGATAGGTCTATAGCAACTAATGAAACCTGGACATTTTCTTCAATAATAGAAATCCAATTGTTGTGTCTCTAACAATAAAACAATTTAAAAGCTGAAGCTGTCCTTTAATATATTCCCTTTCCAATAATGTTAAATCCAAATAATCATGGATCATTCTAATGCTATTCTAACAAAGGAAAGGCATATCTATGATTTAAAAGAGCATAGATATATTATTTATAGAGTAATATGTTCATCTCGTAGTAATGGCCACATAAAGTACTTTTGATAGGTTTGCTTACATATACACAGTAATTGCCCTAAGCTTTGGAGAGATCTTAACGCTTTTATTCAATTTAGTAAAGAAACAAAGACATGCACTCAACATTTGTTGGCGGAGGAAGAAGGAAATATTTCTGTGGCAGGTTGTTGCAAAAAATGCTGATAGTTTCAAACTATGTACCAGTGGAGGTGAAATAGTTGGTACAAGTGAGGTGGTCAAAGTGCATGGTAAATGCAATTTGTTTCATGGCTTTGTAATTCATATTTCCACCACATGTGTATATATAGGAATTGGTATGAATACTTATAAAGGGAGGTTGGGTTCTTCTCAGGATCTGCTTTTATGGATTCCCTGCAGTCCGATGCACCATGAGCTCTAGTGGCTCACTGTGGAAGGTGCAGCTCATTTAGCATGCCCTAGATATACGGGTGGTGGAATGGCCTCTCTTTAGAAGAAGCTAGGGTTTAGGCTGAGCAGTTCAAAGATTAGAACAGTCAAAATGAGGGGAAATGTTTGGGCTGGACTTTAGCTTGATTAACATATTAACACAAATTAAAGCCCCACCTTGCTGTAAGGTCAAATATCATGTCACCTTTTAATCCTTTCTTTTATAGTTTGGCTTCCCTGAATGTCATACCATAAGGCATATTTTCCAATTCTTTAAACATTCTCATGGCCCTTCCTTCTCTGAACCCTCTCCAATTTATTAACATCCTTCTTGAAGTGCGGATACCTGAATTGGACAGAGTATTGCAGCAGCAGTCACATCAGTACCAAATACAGAGAACCTCTCTATTTTTACTTGCTATTCCCCCGTTTATATATCCAGGAATTGCATTGGCCCTTCTGGCCACAGACACTCTGGGAGCTCATGTTCAGCTTACTATCTATACTAGCCTCCAAATCTTTTTCAGAGTCACTGCTTGCCAAGATAGCCCTGTATCTTGCAAGTATGGCCTACAGCTCTTGTTCTCAGTTACATAACAACGTTTGGCTGTTTTAAAGTGTATATTGTTTGCTTGAATGTGGCTTACTAAGCTATCCAGATCTCTCTCTCTCTCTCTCTCTGTCCATGACTGTGCTCTTCATTATTTACCTACCTCCTTAATCATTGTATCATTTGCAAACTTTATTGGTAATGGTTTTATTTTATTTTTCAGGTCATTGATAAAAACATCAAATAGTGTAGGGCCAAGAACCCTTGTGGGATCTAACAGAAGCAAACCTGTTTGACACTGCCTATTTTACAATTGCATTTTGAGACCTGTCAGCAAATATTTAATCTATTTCATGTGTACCAGGTTAATTTTGTATCATTTTAGTTTCTTAATCAAAATGTACAGTCAAAGTCAAATGTTTTACAGAAGCATTAGGGATTGTCTGTATGGCCCTGCTGTCTGGACTACCAGACAGCTTACCTGGGTGTAAGCTGCAGTACCTGCTAAAGTGCTGTGCTGTAACTGCCCCAGGTAGTCCCTGCTAGCATGAGCTATAAGGTACCTAATTCATGTTCACATTGTCCAAAGGAAAGTAGATTCCACTGAAACCTTCTGAACTACACCATATTATCATAACAGTGTCCCTTTCGAAGATGGTTTATGAATCGTACCAAGAATTTTTTTTCCATTATTTTAATCTCTAAATATTTTGGGAAAGCATTATATAACAGTGTTCACATCTAAAAGTTCAGTTGTTAATAGTTGTTCCTCTCAGTAGTGTATTTAATGTCTTAATTGGCAGAGAGAGCAGTTTAGTCTCCTAGCTGATGTTCAGTGACCAGGTCTGCCTAGCTTTGAACAGACCCTGGTTAACCACTCTATCTCCTAGTCTGCTACTGATAAAGACAAGTTTGTTGAAGTCCAGTGGCCAGTGAGAGCTAATTCACATTTGATCTGTGTAGGTTGGATCTTCATCAGCCACAGCTTACCATGGTGGTGCTCAGATGAAGGCATTATAAATACCTAGATATATAGATAGTTTCTTACTCATTTTTTTCTATTTTCCAGTAAGTGGTAGTGTTTAGGAAGACAGGGCTGTGTATGAGTGTGGTTAGCTGGCTTCCAAGCAGCATGTCATGTATCCATTCGGAACTTCTGTTATCAGCTATGTGAACATGAATTTAAAATGGTTGAACTATAGTGACACCTCTATTTTACTGGGAATCCTTTCATTGTAATTACATCAAATATGTTAAAAGAAGAGTAATTCATGTAGGGTGAAATTTACCCCATAGAGGGACAGCACAAGTTAGGGCTTCAAAATACGTTTTAAATGGGTCTCCAATGGTGAACTGTGGCATGGGGTGAATTTTGCCCATAGTGCACATGTTTAAATGGGTAGTTGAACATGCTTGGTAGTTGATCCTTGCTGAAGATCTCGGTTGGAATTTAGTTCCCTGCCTTCCATTAACTTACAGAAACAGGGCTCAAATGTTAATATATTTCCCTCTTAACTTTATTCTGTCACATATCTATTTAGTCTAGTGGATGGCAAGGATTTCTACTTATTTAGGACGGCATTAGAGAGTTAATGCAGAGTGCCAAGGAACTATAATGATTTTTATGGAAGTGTTGGTGAACAGTGGTGAAATTTTAAACTCTGGCCTTTTAATACAGAAGTCTTTAAATGAAGATTTTAAAAGAAATATAAACAATTCATTGAATATCATATTTCCTCTTGATGTTTTATTCAGCGGAGTATTGTATTAAATTTAGTCTCAACTTTTTTTAAAAAAATTCACTGATTTTTACAAAAGGAATACCTAGTTAATTGGGGGCAATCGCTTGTCCATTGTAGTGGTCCATTTTTTTTTAGCTTTCACCACTGTATTCAAGAACTATAATCTTTCTCTCCTCCTTCATACCAGGAGCCCATTCAGTCTATATAAACTACAGACTCCAAATGTAATCATCTGCCTTTCCCCCCTAACCTCCCACTGTGAAGAGAACCAAGATAAAAGGCAAACTCTTGATTTTTTTTTGTAGTGGGAGCTTCAGTGGTTGGGTGCGCATATAGGGGCACCTACATGAATGTATTGGGAAAGGAGGGGAGCAAGGTTTTCATAACCCAGGGCAGGATTTGGCCTAAATGGTTTGTTTGAAAATGGTTTCCCTTATGGACATCTGAGAGAACAATAATAATAATAATCTGACTGTCATTTGTATTTGTAGCAATGTGTTCAGATCTCCAGTTTGGATAAAAGAAGAGGTAGGAAGAATAATCAGTTACTTTATTTTTTGCTTTCAAGAACACCTGGTAGCGTCTAACTGCATACACTGTTACATCTGTTTGAAATATTAGCAGCATGAAAGCTGGGCATAAATAAAACAGTTTGTCATAACTAATAACAAGTCATTTGGTTGTCAAATACAATGCAACATAATAATCCAGGCAGTGATCTGGTTAGGAAAATGTAGCACCACTTCTGTCCAAATCTGAAAATGAATAGAAAAGGCTAATGCAAACAGCAAGAACTAATATTCAGAATTTATAGACCCCCTAAATGATATAAAAACAGCGTAGTTACTACATATAAAATAGAAATGGAAATTGGAATTCCAAAGTCCCTGACATCTCCATATGGCACACCCTTCTGGGGAGAATTCCAGAGGAAAATAGTTACCCATTTTCTCCTACATACTGATTCTCACTTAAAAATGAATCCAGACATCCCCAGTATTTCTGGGGGTGGATAACCACACACATTTTCTGAGATTGCCCTCAGATGCCAAATTTCCGATCAGACACCTACAATAGCTTGCAAAAATACCTACAACATACTGTTGAGGGGTGGGAGGAGGAACGCACACAAACCCTACTCTATTCTAGAATCCCCCTTCAAAACAATACAGAAAAACAACTCAAATTTAACAGTAGCTCTTACAGACCATTTTAATTGTTTTTTTAAATCATCCCACATTGTTAAAATTTGTATCTAGTGCTTCATGGTTTTGCATTCCTTAATGCAGAATAACTTTTAAATTTAATGCAGTGACACTTTTAAATTAAGCTAAATGCAGCACAAGGCTGTTTAGATTTTTTTCTCATAAACTTGTATTATTGGTAATGCCCACGTACCACACATATTAGAAAGAGTCCAAGAATAATGGAACCTATTTTATTTTATGCCCAACAGCATATAACTTTTAATTAATAATTCAGTTTTATTTTAAAATATCCTAAACTCAATTTAGCTCAGCAAAATTTTTCTTCACTATCCTTTATTTTCTCATTGAAGGATAAAATAAAATAAACTCAGATGAACACAAGTGACATTCTACTATGAGAAAAATAGGTTTATTATCTTTTTTGTGTTTATTTCAAGAATTGCTTTATTTTTTCTATAAATAATAATTTAAATTTGGTAAATGTGCTACTCTTATGAAGGCCTGATCCTGCAATGTGGAAGTTGAGAGACAACATCATGGAGGATCACTTTCTCATAGACACTGGCAGCTGGTGCCCAAATGGTGGGGCTGGAGCTGGCAATTAGATTCTTACCCCCAGATTGTTTCTAAAAAAAATATTTGTATGAAATAAGATCAGTCAGCCAGCTTATTAATTTGGAGCTCTTCTCCCTCCTCCAATCAATAAATTCTGCACCTCGTTTCCCTTAGCTCCTCTGCTGTAACTCCTAAAATTGCTCCTGAAAATGAACAGGGAACCCACCTCTGCAATGCTCCCTGGGGACTCCTGCACCAGTCACCAACTGCAAGCCAGGTGAAGGTGGGGGATGGAGGGCAGACTTGGTGTGTATTAGGGCTGGTGCAGCCCTAACTTTTACTGGTTCCAGGTTGCTCTGAATCAGGGAGCTGCAACTGCTACATGTAGATCTCCCCTCCCCTCCATCCAAGTTCAGACAGAGCCCTTGGCCCTGGCCTTCTTAAGTGCTGGGCACCTAAAATTCTAATTGAAGTCTCTGGCCGCTGTGGGTGTCCAGTAGCTCCTGAAAATCAGGCTAAAGGCATCAAAAATTGGGTACACAGAAATTGAGGCACACAGAATAAGAGGGCACTTCTGAGAATCTAGATGTTACTACAAGGGTGTCTGAGAGAATCTTCTAAATAGTTTAGGAATTGCTTTGGAGACCTTATGGAGAGACAGTTTATAGTAAATACAAGATATTAGTAGCTTTTATTTTCTGATCAATTTTGTGCAAAATGTGAGTGTTTGACACTGACAATTATTTTGAATACAATTTGCTACAGAACGTATGCAACAATTATAGTAATTCAACAAGGATGTGGTTACTGTACATGTACTTCAGTATTTGAGATCAGCAGCAAGAAGAGTTGCCAACCATCCGGGATTGGCCTGGACTCTCCAGGAATTAAAGATTAAATTTTCCATGTGATTAAATCTCCAGGAATATATGCAACCAAAACTGGCAATCCTAGCAGCAAGCCATTGGCCCGGAGCACTGAATAAATATCTAGGCTAAGAAACAAATGCAGACAGCCAAGACTGTAATATTACTTGTATAATCATTGTGTTGGGAGATTCTACTATGAATTGGAAACATATTGAGGATGTAGTGGGCCACAGATGACCAACTGTCCTGCTTTGGAAACTTTCATGTTGGACATGCTTTTTCAGAAAACATGACTGTAACACTGACTTAAAAACTGCTGTGGTTTCACTAACTAATATTGTGAAACAGAAAAATTTGCAGCACAGACCAGAATTGAATGTCCTTAGAAACTGTTTCCTCATACTGTGGTGTTTCAGATGAGACTATAGAACTGATATTTGTCAGTTTTTGTTGCACTGTAAGCTGGGAGTCGGAAGATTTTAGAAATATTTTTGGAATCTTATTGTTTACTGTAATAATCTCCAACAGTGCAGTGCTCCAAAAGCAAATTCTAGAGCAGCATAAATGTCTGCACCATTTTCACTGTAAGCAAAGACAGCAGTACAGTACTTGGTTATTCCTTTTAAGTTCACAACACCTTTCTGTCAGCCAGTGGAAACATTCTGAAGGCATGGTTCTGTGTCTTTTGTAACAGGAACAGCTTTTTCTTTTGTTTGTAACCAGAGCAGATTCCCACTCACCAGAAATCAACTACCTTTGTTTCTCTCCAATATCATTACTGGGCTTTTATAGCCACACGTGACACTTCTTATGGTACAATAGTTGAAATATAAATGTAGTGCATTTTTTGTTGGAGGAAAAAATATGGTAGAATGTGATTGGTGTGGGAGTTGCACTATTGATAGAACTGTGCAGTTGTGTACGTTATGTTTTTTGTGTTCTAGAAGCTGCTCCCCCACCCCTTCTCTTTATTTGTGAGGATTCTACAGGTTGAGATCAATAGTGCTGTCTGACCATTTGATCAGTCACTTTATTGCATTACCCAGTATAGTTTGCTGGAACTCACAGCTTGAATAGCTAATTGAAATTGGCTGTCAATTTGTGTAGCACTCAAGAGTGGTGCACTGTGTATAGCTTCAGCTGAATCTGCACGCATATAAAATATACAATATCTTCATGTTGCATTAGTATTGACACAATGGCTATTTGGAAAAGGGTTATTTTGAATCGGGAGACGTACATTATTTGCTGTGTTTTTTTAAGATAATCAGCCTAATAAAACAGAAAACTGGAATCCTTGTATTCCAAGTCTAGATGGCTGACACAGCACACTTATGTTGAGCATCTTAGCAATTCTTTCACTCTTCATTTGGAAGGAAGCCACTGCAACCAACAGCATTATTAGCATTCATCATTTAGAATTAAGGCATGGAATATCTTGGTATAGATATTTATATTTGTTTTCACCATTTTATGAACAAAGCTCAAGCATGAAACCTTGACTAACAAATCTTGTCTAAAATCTTTCTTAGAGGAATTAACAGGCATTGAAAAAACTTACTCCTATGTTCTGAGAGAATGAAATTCCTACATGAGAAAAGGTCATCTTCATCTTGTCATAGTAGTCCTCATCTCAGAAGTCACCTCAGAAAATGAAAGTTGCTGACCTTGAGATGTAAACTGCCCCATTAGAAATTGAAATAAAGTTTTGCAATTCATTTCCTTTAAGACAGCAAATTCTGCCTTCAGTTGTACACACCCAGCTTCCCTTGAAACCGTGTGTAACTCCCCATGGGTCTCATGAGATTGTATCCACAGCAGCTTGGTTGCTATAGCAGGAATGACCACTTCTTTCCAAACTCAGAGCATGAGGCGAGGGCAGAGCATAGAATTTATATGCCAACACAATTTGCCTCTCCATCACTGAAGAGCAGTGTTTCTATATTTTCTGACACAGCAGCAGTAGAACTTGATTTCAAATTCTCACCATTTCAGCAAAAGATATATAGCCATTCAAGGTAAATAATCATAGAACCATAGGGTTAGAAGGTGTTGCAAGTGTCATCTAATCTAACCCCCTGCCGAGATGGAGGATCTGTTGTGTCTAAACCATCCAAGACAGATGGCTTTCCAGCCTGTTTTTGAAAACCTCAGGGAAGGCGCTTCCACAACTTCCCTAGGCAGTTTCTTCCATTGTCCTACTATTTTTACAGTTAGGAAGTTTTTCCTAAAATTTAATCTAAATCAGATATGCTGTAGTTTGAGTCTACTGCTTCTTGTCCTGTCCTCTCTGACAAGAGAGAATTTTTTCTCCATCTTTTTTATGGCAGCCTTTCAAGAATTTGAAAACTGCTGTCATGTCCCCCCTTAATCTCCTCTTCTCCAAATGAAACATACCCAGTTCCTTCAGCCTTTGCTCATATGGCTTGCATTCCATCTCTTTGATCATCTTTGTCATGAGCTCTGGGTAAACACAACAGAAGTTAGCACAATAAAAGATGTTTCCTCATCCTCCCAGTCTCTCTCTCTCTCTCTCTCTCTTAATTTAAATATTTGTATATCCTCTTGTTGCATTTCTTGCTATATCTTTCTCTTTAGTATGTCAGTTATACCAGCTAAGCTTCCTCAGAAGTGATGTGCAAATTACATGTCACTAAGTGGATGTGAGGCTAAGGGAGACTGAGTGTAAGTGAGTCTAAGGGCAAACACTTTAGTTTGCCACAAGCAAGGATGCAAATCGACCTTGCAGTAGCCTGCTGCGGACTAAGGGTCCATATGGACCCTGCTGCTGCACACTAAAACATCTGTAGAGCGTTTTGAAACAGGAGTAGATTAAAGTACACTGGGGAACTTTTGGTGTACAGTGTCAGGGTCTGCAAGACACTTAGTGTGCAGCAGATTAGTGCAAGATTCATTTACACTCCAGCTTGGTGTGAACTAAATATTTTTACAGACAAACTCTAAGATAGTGTAAATACGGAAGTGGCCAGAATGAGGTGAGCAAGACTTTCGCTGGGTGAAATTCAATCCCAGTGAAGGAGGCTTGCAAAAGACATGTCCACTAAAATGTCTTCTGTGATAGGAAAGGGTCAAATTTTGGCAGTTCCATGCTCTGGATAACCAAGACAGTTTCAAATTTAATATCTGATATGGTAAAAAAAAATTCTACTTCATAAATAAGAGAATCAAGGTACAGTTACCATGGGAATTGGGAATGACAGTGACAATTCCTGACTTTTCTACTTTTAAAACAATTTTGTGTTCATGTAACTGCTTACCTCAACTGAGTTACACCAGCATAAAACTAGCATAAGGGCACAGAATCAACCTCTCTTGACTTCTGTATGTTTAAATACTCAAATATAATGCTGTGTTAACATATTTGCTGCACAGCTTTTTAATTACTGTAGCAGTCAGAATATCACTAAAAATTGCTGACAACTATTTATAATCATATAAATGTCAGGAGTATTATTTTAGAACAATAGCAATAAACCCAGTGCTGGAGATAATAAATTTCATTTTAGTTTCCTTAGATCCTTTAAATTCCCTTGCTGTGTTTCAAGACTCATAATTCCAAAAGGATTGATAATACTCTCTTTCAGGCTTTACCATTAAGCTAAAATGAAAGGAAATAAATTCCTATCCAGTCGTAGAATACTGACGATACTACAACTGCAGCAGTTCACACACAACACTAAGTTTTATAGGTCTAAAATAATCAGTGCAATATTCACATTCTGACACAGGGCTGGCATTGTGATTTAAGAAAATGATGTATTGCAAAACACACACTTGCAACAGGTAAATATTATGCATGTGCAATTATCTGGTCCATATATGCCAATACTTTTTCCTAGAACAATTCTGTGTAGAAGCCAGGGCTCTGAAGAATATATATGTGGTGGGGGTGGTTGTGCGTGGGGGTCTGGGGTGGCAGGAGAGTGTTTCTGGTGTTGGGGGACAGGTTGGGTGGTCTGGGATAGGCAGGAGGAAGATTGTGGCGTTTAGCCACAGCCATGGGCAAACCACACTATTCCAAAAAGGCTGGGGGAAGGATTATGCTTTGTCAGGTACTTGGTGCACATGGGAACTGTGCAAGCTCTACCATCCTATAGCTTCAGCAATCGCCACCAAACAATCTGTAGAGTGAGGTCATGGCCTTGCTTCATTCCACCCCCACCCTCACTCCTTTGGAGGGATGGGCATCTCCCCAGAGGTGTAAAAGAGTAAGCAGTACGGTGCTCTCTTGAGCTAGGGACCCATGTGTGGAGATGCAGAAGACTACTTGCACTCACTTGTATATTCACATTGAATACAAGGGATAATGTGGCTATTCACTCTTTTTAATCTTTCTTCATAGATCAATCCTTCCACATTCATCTTTATTTCTTTTGTCTGAACTCCATCAAACTTCGCTACATCTTTCTAGTAATGAGGTACCAGACGTGCAGTAATCCAGGGGCTGTCTCCCCAGAACCATATAGACAGCGAATTTTACTTGTCCTGTCAGTGATGTAATGCCTTTCAATATGCTGTTGACTATTTTTTACTGTCACATCCCTTGCACACTCCTGCCTCACTTGCTGACCACTAGCACTCCTACCTCCCTTTCAGTGTTCCTTCTTTACGATGGTTTTCCTCCCATTGAATAACTGATTTTTTTTTTCATTTTCTTGAAGATGGATTTGCTGGTATTTTACAAAGTCAAATATTTGTGTTTTAAAATTTATTTGTGTATTGGTAGCCTTAAGGTCCCTTTGTATACTTTTTCCTCACTTGTATTTGTGGTATTAATGAATGTGCAATTTACTCATCCTCTCGGCTCTGTAATGAAAAACTGAAATAAAATCATACCCAGCACCTCAGCATCCCATCAGATACGTCTTCCACTAACTCAATATAATGTTTCTTATTACTATCCATCAGTCAGCTTTACATCCATATGACAGTGTTCATAGCCAATTTAACGTGAATCATTTTTGCAATACAACTGAGGGACAATATAACATGATTATATACATGCTGCTTATTGCTCATTTTTCCATTTGTTCACTTCATATGTGTTCTATTATCTGACTAGGGATTGAAATTACACTTAGAAACAGAGCTGGGAGAATGATTTATGTTGAATTATTTGAATGTTACCTCTTACACTGATCACAAATTATCTGTGAACACATCTTGATTTTGTTGGCAGACAATTCTCAAAGAAAAAGATTAAGGAATTACGTGATAATTATTTACCTAGTTATACTCCCCATTTCTTAATCAGTGGTTCAATAAATTTGGTATTTAATTCATTTAACTCCCTAGGATGCATATTATCCAGACTTGATTTGTATTTGTTCGTATTTTTTAAGCATTCTCTTACCTGTCTTCTCAATAGCTATATTACATGGTCTTTCAAGGTTATAATTTGGAGAAAACTGATAGTCTTGAAATATGTATGTCATGGTATAAATATCTAGATAGAACATCCATGCAATGCTTATTTCACTGCTGAGTCACATTGCTTTTGTGTTGCCTCCTGCCACCCCTTTCCCTGCATTCATATTTTGTGTACATGTATGATGTTGTTTTGACTGAGGCTGTCTTGTTTTTATTAATCTACAAAGCTCTGCTAGCACATTGATGATATTATGAAACTGATAGATAATTCAACACATTCCAGACACCCTAATACTCAGTTTTGGAAAGCAATATAGGTTAAATTAAAAGTCATCTTTCACTCTGTGAATAACTTTGATGTTTTTAAAGTAATTCATTCTGTTCTATATATTCTTATACCACGTGCATCACTGTAGTATCTGAGAACCTTCCCATAGTGCATTAAACAAGGTGACTAACATCTGTCAAGTGTTTGCTATTTCATCCTATCTCCAGGGAAAGAGATGTGTGCAATGGAGTATTATGTATTTAAAAAAATCCAGAAGTGTAAATACACAAGCACGTGTGTGTGTGTGTGTGTGTGTGTGTGTGTGTGTGTGTGTGCGCCTGCCCATAGAACTATATATTGATGTTTAAAGAAGGCAAGATCAAATAAATGAACCATGCACTTAGAGCAGAAGGTGCTGAGGCTTGTGATAGTCTTTAGTTCCTGTGAGAGCTCATTCCACAGTCTTGGGCCAGCTCTTGAGAAAGCTCTGTATCCTGCCCAGATGAGCTTTACCTTTATTGTGGAGTGCCATTGTGCCAGATGAGCAGAGTTAACACCCAGGGTCTTCATCTAAGTGCTTTAGCTGATCTTTTAGATACTATGGGCCTGGGCCCATAAGCATCTTGAAGCTGAGGACTCAGACCTTGAACTTGATATTCATTGGGAAACCAGTGTAACGAGTAGAGTGCTGGTTTGATGTGTTTAGAGTAGCCAGCATTGCTGAGGAGCCTTGCAGCAGCATTCTGTACCCGTAGGAGTTTTTCTAAGTGCTAAAGTCTTCATGTCCATTGCATTGCTGTAGGACAGTCAAGGGGTGATACACTTGATCCTTGATATAAAAAGAAGCTATTTAAAATTTAGTTGTACAGAAAATTCATTATCAGAAAATGCATGTGGCTTATAAAAGTGTGATATATAGGAATGTTTTAAATATGTAGGAAGTGGGTTATTGCAAACTGACTTCATGTATTGATTGTTACTGTAAGAAAGAGGAATTGATACTTCTGAACATTTAAAATTAGAAACTTTGGTTCTATAAATTAGGTTTATTTTATTAAAGATTTGGGTGAAAGTCATAAACTGTAGCATAACCAGGTACAGAAACAGATATTAAAAGCCATGTACACAAATATATATTAAAATGTTGATCCGCTTAAGTAAAATGCCAGATTCTCATAAATTATACAATGGAAGATTGGTTCTTCCGTATTAATTTTTTTTCCCCAACAGGTAATTTGGAGATTATATACACTTCAGGACTATTATTTCCTTTAAAAGAGAGTCCATAAATGGGTATATCTCAGGCAAGTTATATAGGATATTAAACTTTCAAGTTTTCTATACTGCGGGATGTAGTTTGCCCATAAAGTGTTAAAAATGTTAGATGAGATAATGAAAGCATTATGGTTTAAAGATTCAAAGTCCAGATAAATCTAGCTAACAGACATTTTCCTCTATGTTGAACACTGAAAACTTATCAGACAAGCTCAGTTCAGTTGTTTGCTCACCTACTGAATTTCAGATTTTCATCGAAGTTGAATAAGCTAGTGTCCTCTTAGCATAGTAATTGCTCAGAAAAATGGTCTGCTTCAGTGAAGGTAGCTGCAAACTTTAAAAATGAGCCAAATTAGAAAAGAGATGAAATTGGTCCACTAAGTTAAATCTGTTGGGTGAAATCTTGGCCCTACTGAAGTTATTGGGAGTTCTGCCATTGACTTCAATAGAACCAAGCCTTCAACCTTTTTTTTAATTTTATTTTATTTTATTTTATTTTGAGGGATAGGAGGAAAAACCCTTGACAAAACTTACCTCTGCTGAGCCATAGAAATTCCATGAATTCCCTAGGCTGTGTAGAAATGAGAGTTACTCCCTATTCTGAAGTGCATCTAGCTAGTGGCCATACAGCTTCAGGCCCAGGCTAGGGACTGAAAAGAGCCTCTTTTCTCCCAGCTTGATCACAAAAGTTTCTTGTGTCTTTGTGGGGCAAAAAGGGATAGGATGCATCTCCCTTTTTCAATATCTTTTGGGTATAAGAGAGGAGGCTTTCCTCCACTAATCAGACTGCAGGGGACCTCTCTCCATCAAAGTGTTTGTCCTGCTTCCACTTTTTTTCAGATCAGGGAGAGCACAATATGCATAACCTGGGGCTCATTTAAGCTTCTACTCTAACTGAAGAATAGTTAGAGTAGAACCTGCACTGGTGTTAAATTGCTAAGGGATTCAGCGAATCCCCCATGCCAAGAGTTTGGTTCCCACACATGGTGATTGTTCGGCTATACTGAAAGAAGGACAGGAGAGATATTACATATGGTTTTAATCAGGCCACAACTTGATTATTAGATATCTGGGACTACCTGGCAGATAAAAGTACAGTGCAGTAACCCCATGTTCATTCAATAACTTCTTGGGTGGCTTTCACCACCCTCCCCTGTTTTCCCATCCAAGTCTCCCAGCCAACCCATTGCTGGGACCTTACCATTCACCCCCCTTGTCGGAGGGTGAAAGTGGGCTATAAGAAAGGGGGGTGTGCACCCTCCCATACCATTCATAGGAGTCCCCATCTCCCCTCCCCCCATTCCTTTAACCAACACCTCCTTTTTTAAGTCCTTTACCAAGCCATTTATCTGATCACTGCATACCTTCCCTGTGAAGTACCTTCACTGGACATCTACCCCATTTATATATAATGAATTGTGACATATAGCCTATGGTCTCTTCATGACATGCTTGAACAGAGCCCTCCTGAACCCGCTGTGGGAAAGGCACAAAAAAAACCCCAAATCCACCTAGGCCAATCTGGTGGGAAGAGAAAAATTCCTTCCCAGTCCCACTAAAAAGGTGTGGCTAGCGCAATGTCCACAGAAGGTTTTAACCAAACCTGGTATTTCACCACTTAAAGGCAGGGCTGGCTCTAACTTTTTTGCCGCTCGAAGCAAAAACAACCCCAAACAAACAAAAAAAAACCAGTTGTTGTTTCCTTTCCTACTTAACTAAGTAAGACGGCTTTTAAAGGCTTCTCAATTAGCCCTGGTCTACACTACGAGTTTAGGTCGAATTTATTAGCAGTGCATCGATTGATCCATGCACCCGTCCACACGACGAAACCATCAATATCGACGTCTAGGGCTCTTAAAATCGATCTCACCACTCCACCCCCAACGAGGGGATTAGCGCTAAAATTGATATTGCCGACTCAAACTAGGCTTAGTGTGGACGCAATACGACGGTATTGGCCTCCTGGATCTATCCCACAGTGCAACATTTGACCGCTCTGGACAGCAGTCTGAGCTCAAATGCTCCACCCAGGTAGACAGGAAAAGCCCCGCGAAATTTTGAATTTCATTTCCTGTTTGGCCAGCGTGGTGAGCTGCAGGTGAGCGCAGATCTCATCAGCAGACCATGATGGAGTCCCAGAACCGAAGACGAGCTCCAGCGTGGACCGAGCGTGAGGTACGCGATCTGATCGCAGTATGGGGAGACAAAACCGTGCTAGCAGAGCTATGGTCCAAAAGAAGAAACGCCAATACATATGCCAAAGTCTCCAAGGGCATGCAGGACAGAGGCTACAACAGGGACGCACAACAGTGCCGCGTGAAAATTAAGGAGCTCAGGCAAGCCTACCAAAAAACCAGAGATGCAAACCGCCGCTCTGGGTCAGAGCCCCAGACATGCCGCTTCTATGAGGAGCTGCATGCCATTCTAGGAGGTGCAGCCAGCACTGACCCACCCATGTGGTATGACTCCATATGTAGATCATCAGAAACCACAGAGGAGCATTTTCGGGGAGAGGAAGATGATGATAATGATGCTGAAAATAGCGCCCAGACACAGCAAGGAAGTAGAGAAGCCCTTTTCCCCGACAGCCAGGAACTCTTTGTCACCCTGGAGCCAGTACCCTACGAACCCACCCAAGGCATGCTCGATGCAGGAGAAGGGACCTCTGGTGAGTGTACCTCTGTTAAATTAATACATGTTTTATAAGCAAGCGTGTTTAATGATTAATTCGCGGCCAGTACAGCTACAGCTACTGGAAAAGTCTGTTAACATGTTCGGGGATGGAGCGGAAATCCTCCGGGGACATCTCCAGAAAGATCTCCTGGCTGTACTCCCAAAGCCTGTGCAAAAGGTTTCTGGGGAGGGCAGCCTTATCCTGTGCTCCGTGGTAACACACTCTACCACGCCAGGCCAGTAGCACGTAGTCTGGAATCATTGCTTTGCAAAGCATGGCGGCGTATGGTCCCGGTGTTTGCTGGCATTCAAGCAACATCTGTTCTTTATCTGTCTGTGTTATCCTCAGAAGAGTGATATCATTCATGGTCACCTGGTTGAAATAGGGGAATTTTATTAAGGGGGTATTCAGAGGGGTCCATCCCTGCTGGGCTGTTTGCCTGTGGCTGAACAGAAATCTTCCCCGCTGTGACCCACGCAGTGGGGGGAGGGGGAACAGCGATCATCTTGGATGTGTGTGTCTGTGTGTGTGGGGGGGTCGATTAGGTTTGCGCTGCACGTTAACCCGAAAACCGCCGCCCCTCCCTTTTCAATTGCCAACCAGTTTTAAATTGCCAGCCCAAAGGCTGTTTGTTATGGGAAATGAGGGGGTTGCTGTTTGAAAACAATCCCACATGTTATGAAGGTTAAAGAAGCCTGTAGACTGTGGCTTACCATGCTTGCCTGCAAGCCAAATTCTGTTGCCCGCTGGGCCTGCTTGTGTGATCTCTCACACCAAACCGGCAGACCCTCAATATAACAGGCAAAGTGCAACCTTAGACCAAATGCACATGTGATATGTAATGTTTGGAGCATTGTTCTCTAATATGTGTCTTTTAAACTACTCCTCTCCCGTTTGTTTCCTCCCACAGCTGCAAATGTTTCAACACCACCCCTTTCATCACCGTCCCAGAGGCTAGCGAAGATTAGAAGTAAAAAAAAAAAAAAGGAATCGAGACGATATGTTCACAGAGCTCATGCAATCCTCCCACACTGAAACTGCCCAGCAGAATGCGTGGAGGCAGACACTGAGGGAGTCCAGGACGGCAGAATTTGATTGCACGGACAGGTGGCATGCTGAAGACAATGACTGGCGGGCTGAAGTGAGTAGGTGGCGTCAGCGTGCTGAGAGGAGGCAGGATGCAATTCTGAGGCTACTGGAGGATCAAACGGAAATCCTCCGGCTTATGGCTGAGGAAAGGCGTAGGGTTCAGGAAAGGCCGCCTGAGCCCAGACCGCCACTACAGCCCCTGTCTAACCAACAGTCCTCCTCCCCGAGTCCCATAACCTCATCCCCGAGACGCCCAAGAACGCGTTTGGGCGGCATCCGTGCACCCAACCACTCAAGCCAAGAAAACTGTCCAAGCGACAAAAGGCTGGCATTCAATAAGTTTTAAAGTCCTGTGTGCCCTTGTCCTTCCCTCATCCCCTCCTCCACCACCCATCCTGGTGCTTCCCTTCCTCCACCACCCATCCCGGGCGACCGTGGCAGTTACCCCCATAGTTCCCCCTCTTTGTTTTACGAATTAATAAAGAATGCATGATTTTTAAGCAACAATGACTTTATTGCCTCTGCAAGCGGTGACCGGGGGGGAGCGGGGGGGCGAGGGCAGGGCAGTTTGGTTAAAGGGAAGTAGAGTGAATGAAGGGGCGGGGCTTTTCATTACAAGGGAAAAACAGAACTTTCACACAGCATCCTGGCCATTCATGAAACTGGTTTTCAAACCTTCACTGATGCGCAACGCACCCTGCTGTACTCTTGTAATAGCCCTGGTGTCTGGCTGCGCAAAACCAGCGGCCAGGTGATTTGCCTCAACCTCCCACCCCTCCATAAACATCTCCCCCTTACTCTCACAGATATTGTGGAGCGCACAGCAAGCAGTAATAATAATGGGAATATTGGTTTCGCTGAGATCTAAGCTAGTCAATAAACTGCACCAGCAAGCTTTTAAACGCCCAAATGCACATTCCACCACTATTCTGCACTTGCTCAGCCTATAGTTGAAAAGGTCCTGACTACTGTCCAGGCTACCTGTGTATGGCTTCATGAGCCATGGCACTAAGGGGTAGGCTGGGTCCCTATAGGCATCTCAACATCCCCGGCGGTTATTTTCTGGTCTGGGAAGAAAGTCCCTTGCTGCAGCAGCCGAAACAGACCAGAGTTCCTGAAGATGCGAGCATCATGTACCTTTCCTGGCCATCCCACGTTGACGTTGGTGAAACGTCCCTTATGATCCACCAGTGCTTGCAGCACTATTGAAAAGTAACCCTTTTGGTTTATGTACTCGCTGGCTTGGTGGTCCGGTGCCAAGATAGGGATATGAATTCCGTCTATCGCCCCACCGCAGTTCGGGAACCCCATTGCTGCAAAGCCATCCAGTATGAGCTGCAAATTTCCCAGACTCACAACCCTTGGTACCAGCAGCTCGGTGATCGCCCTCGCTACTTGCATTACAACAGCCCCCACTGTAGATTTTCCCACTCCGAATTGATTCGCGACTGACCGGTAGCTGTCTGGCGTTGCAAGCTTCCACAGGGCTATCGCCAGTCGCTTCTCTACTGTGAGGGCTGCTCTCATCTTGGTGTTCTGGCACTTCAGGGCAGGGGAAAGCAACTCACAAAGTTCCATGAAAGTGCCCTTACACATGCAAAAGTTTCACAGCCACTGGGATTCATCCCAGACCTGCAGCAGTATGTGGTCCCACCAGTCTGTGCTTGTTTCCCGGGCCCAGAATTGGTGTTCCACTGTATCAACAAGCACCATTACCACCATGATGTCCACCTTGCGGGGGGGGCTTTTTTGAGAGAGGTCTGTGTCCATGTCCTCATCACTGTCCTCAGGGCGCTGCTGTCGCCTCCTCGCCTGCTGTAGCTCTAGCAGCTCCTGGTTCTTGTTCTCCATATACCCCTGGACAATGTGCGTGGTGTTCATAATGGCGAGAACAGCCGCGGTGATCTGGTCAGGCTCCATGCTTTCCCTGGTATGCTGTCTGCAGGACAGCAGAGTGGGAGCAGAAGCGGCGGGTGGATAACAATGGTGTCAGCAATATGGCGCTCGCATGAAAAAAGGCGCAAAAGGATTTTTGGCTCCCCCCTCAGTTGCTTTCATGGAGGGAGGGGGGAGCAAGGGTTAGGCTCATTTCCTTCTAGCAGCAGATGGTACAATATGCTTGATATCCATCATCATCTCCTGGTCCCCTCAAGGATTGAACTTGCAACCCCGGGTTTAGCTGGCCAACGCTCAGAACGCTGAGCTATCCCTCTGCCCGTGTTCCAGGCAGTACTGAATCTCCCTTAAACAAAACGTAAAAAAGAGAATGACCAGAGTCACTCTTGTCACTCCCATTTATGTCCAAGCACCCCCGGCCAGCCACACCATAGGCCGCCAGCCAGGAGCACACGAATTTCGAGCATATTGTACGATCTGCAGCTAGAAGGCAAGGAGCTTCTGCTGTGTAGTCCCGCGACTACGACCATTTATGGCATATTGCACCATCTGCAGCTAGAAGGCAAGGAGCTTATGCTGTGTAGTCCCGCGACTACCAGCCTCAGGCAGAATGGCCCCCTCAAGGATTGATCTCACAACCCCGGGTTTAGCGGGCCAACGCTCAGAACGCTGAGCTATCCCTCTGCCCGTATTACAGCGTGACTGAATCCCCACTAGACCTAATGTCCAGGCGTACGCTGGAGATTACAGTAATTGTGAGCTGAGCAGGCTCCATGCTTGCTGTAGCAAACCTGGAAACCCCGGAAAAAAAGCGCGAAAAAGATTGCTTTCACGGCGGGAGGGAAGGACGTTTGATGGCTTGACGACATGTACCCAGAACCACCAGCGACAATGTTTTCTGCCCCATCAGGCTTTGGGATCGCAACCCAGAATTCCAATGGGCGGCGGAGACTGCGGGAACTGTGGGATAGCTACCCGCAATGCAACGCTCCGAAAGTCAGCGCTAGCCCCGCTACTGTGGACACAGTCCGTCAACCTCATGGTCTTAATGCTCTTTAGTGGGGACACACACAATCGATTCCATAAATTCGGGTTTTAAAATATCGACTTCTATAATTTCGAACTAATTCTGTAGTGTAGATGTACCCTTAGTCAAGGCAAAGATGCTATTCTGGGAACATTTTGATCCAAGAAGCCCATATTTCGCACAATCAGTACCTTGCCTACTCCTTCTCCAGTTCTGGGGGAGGAGAAACAATAAAGCAAAATATTCCTGGTATCCATGCAGAGGACCCTGAGGAGGTTGACTGGAAGAGATTCTCTGGAGGACAGTGAATGGCATTTGGTACAAATAAGGGAAATAAATGAAAGATCAGAGAAAATGAAAGTCTGAAGACAAAAAGGGACCATAAAGGCATGGGGAAAAAAACAATTAGGGATTTGTTAATACAGAGTTAAATGAAAAATGATGAATGAAAAGTTTTAATGCACCTAGACAGGGTTGCTGGACCAATTTGTATAGTGGGGGTGCTGAGAGCCATTGAACTAAACTGTAAACCCTGTTTGATGCTAACTACTTCAAGCCAGGGGGTGAGGCAGCACGCTCAGTTCCAGCACCTATGCGCCTAGGTGGCTTAGAATCCTCAGAGCCTAAATCAGTTTTGAAAATGGAATTTAGGCTTCTAAGTCTCTTTTGAAAATCAGTCTGAGGCTCCTAAGTTACTTTCGGTGCTTTTGACAATTTAAAATCTTGCATTTATTTTTTTGAAAACATGCAAAAAGGTCAAAAGGATGAAAAGTTTAAAGAAATAGAAATATAGAAATACTTAAGGTTCAAGGAGTATTGTGCACAGGTTAGAAGAGCCAGACTGTTACTACGAGATTTACATAACACAACCAAGAGGATACCATTCCACGTTCTCTTGGCAACACACACACAAGACCACAGTGAAAATCTGTTCAGTTGGCAATTATCAAACTTGAGTTTTTATAAATATCAATTTATGTTCATCACAATGCTAAGGTCAGTTTGTAAGACATTATTGAACCTTTTATGTACATGACTGCTACAAAGGCAAGCATGAAATGCACAATGAGACATTGATTTCAGGATTAAAAATTTCACGGCCTGTATATAAAAATAAATATTTCATTGCTGTGAAGCCACATCTGCTAATTATGAAAATCTACAAATCACAGAAAAGAATTGCATCCATCAATAACAAGGAGAAAGAAGAAGCTTCATTCCAGGAAGGAAAAGAACAGATTAGAGAATCATACCCATGTATCATGTAAAATTTAAAAAATGCAAATTTTGAATGATGGAGCTATAATTCCACTGTGCAGTCCTAGTGGTTACACAAACAACTCAAGCTGTTCTCTCTGAGTTTATGATGTCACCTGAATCCACTCAATAGATTTATAGTCTCATAATTCACAATTGCACATTCTGTATTTTCTGTACATAATTGTTTAACTATAGACTGCATGGGAAAAAGTAGTATTTTCAGGGTACTTTAAATATACTACTTAAAACTTTAGTACAACTACAGTAGTGCAAACCAGAATGTTGGTATTTTTCCTGCTGCGATATATACCTTATTGGTAGGGTTACTTTTTTTTACATTATATAGCTCTCAAATCAGTTCAGGGCCCCATTTTGTGAGGTGCTATAAAAGGAAAGGTTGTGATGCAGCATTTTTGTATTCCTGTTATGTGAACAGATTTTCCTGTGATTAAAAAATTCTGACCTTTTGAGCTCCTATACTACAAAGCACTCAACTGAAGCCCCACTGACTTCAGTGGGGCTCTGGTTGAAAGCGGGTTTTGGCACCCACATAGCAGCTTCCAGGATCCAGACCTTCATTTGCATGGTATTATTAAAACATAACCTGCCTTATGAAAAGTGGTATTATAAAATTTCAATTTGGACAGTTCTGAAATGCTCCCCAACTTTAATAATCTTCTTCTGAAAGTGCAGAAAAATATTTTTGCCATGCTGTATTTGAGATAGTCATTGACACAAACAGAGATCAGACTGTCAAATTAAAGACTCAGTTCTGAATGCCTCTTGCAAGGTGTTGTGTCCTCAACACTTATTGGCATCACAGGAGGTACATAGCAACATACAAAGTCAAGCCCTGAATTGGAACATAAATATTTTAGATCATTCCCTCCACATACTAGACTCCCGTAGCTCAATCTGTTTAGTTTAAAAAAGAGAGTGCATTATTTTGGAGGTCAGATTAGATGAGCTCAGTGGTCCCTTCTGGCATTAGAATCTATACTAGGCAATTAAAGGTTTTTAATTTGATGAAAGTGTACCTGGGAGATACAGAAAGTGAATTGACATTGGAGACTGAGACAGAGGTGGTACTGCATTGTTTCTTTAATCCTATTGCATCTGAGTTTCTCTGTATACAGAGAAACTGTATAGTGTATATCCTCAGGATAGAGTGACTCCCTCTTTAAAAAAAATTATTTTTTCCCCAACAGTTACCATATTGTGGTATGTAAAATGCCATTCTTATTTCGTATTGTAACTGTAGTATCTCAGAACAGAGTGTGGCATACATTGACTTTGTAGTGACTGGAGAGGCTCAGGCTTTCTGCTGTGATGTCAGACTAGTAAGTATTTGCAGGTATTGGTTCAGATTTACTTTTGTCTGACAAGAGACTGTACCTAAGAAAAGAAGAGTGTTCTCTTTAAAGATGAAGACCAGATTATCAGCTAGTGTAAATTTCCCCAGCTCCACTGAAGTTGATGGAGCCATCAGTTTACAGCAATTGGGGATGTGTCCCTCAAAGGGACTGTCATTTAGGGCTTTCATTTAGAAATCTGATTACACTGGTAATTTAGCTGAGAAGTGCATGTTTTACTCAGGATCAATAATTTTGGGTCACTTTATTTTGCAGCATGTGTGTTACATAACAAAGTGATATTATCGTCACTTGATCAGGAATTCAAACTGATTTATGTATACCTCTCTCCCTTGAAAAAAATCAAAGAAGCTAGGAACAGTGATCTTTCTACTCTCACTACTACCATTAATCACTACATGCAAAATTCTTCCCTGATGTAACTTTCTTGATGTAACTCCTAGCTTACGACAGGGCTAAATTTGGCCCTTATCTATAAGATCTTCTGATTACTCAACTGCTGGCATTTACATAAGCTGAAGGAATTGCTTCATGTGTATTACAGAGCACCTGATTTGTCTTATCACCTTTTATATCAACGTCTTTTACTTTGGTATTAGGCCTGCCGCCAGCTACTCTGAGATAAGAAAGCTGAGACAAGCTGTAGAAATGCTTTAAAAGTGGGATCTTGGTGTCTGTCCCAGGATGCTATAGTTCCTGCACAAACACACAGGCAGTCCCAATCCTTGCCCCACATAGTTAACAGTCTAAGGGTACGTCTATACTACAGAATTAGGTCGAATTTATAGAAGTCGATATTTTAAAACCCGAATTTATGGAATCGATTGTGTGTGTCCCCACACACAAGCGTTAAGACCATGAGGTCGATTGACTGTGTCCACAGTAGCGGGGCTAGCATAGACTTTCGGAGCATTGCAATGCGGGTAGCTATCCCACAGTTCCCGCAGTCTCCGCCGCCCATTGGGATTCTGGGTTGCGATCCCAAAGCCTGATGGGGCAGAAAACATTGTCGCTGGTGGTTCTGGGTACATGTCATCCCTCCCTCCGTGAAAGCAATATTTTTTGCGCCTTTTTTCCGGGGTTTCCGTGTTTGCTACGGAAGCCTGCTCAGCTCACAATTACCGTACATCTCCAGCGTACGCCTGGACATTAGGTCTAGTGGGGATTCAGTCACACTATAATATGGGCAGAGGGTAGCTCAGCGTTCTGAGCGTTGGCCCGCTAAACCCGGGGTTGCGAGTTCAATCCTTGAGGGGGCCATTCCGCCTGAGGCTGGTAGTCGCGGGACTACACAGCAGAAGCTCCTTGCCTTCTAGCTGCAGATGGTGCAATATGCCATAAATGGTCATGGTCGCGGGACCACACAGCAGAAGCTCCTTTCCTTCTCGCAGCAGATTGTACAATATGATTGGTATTCGTGTGCTCCTGGCCGGCGGCCTATGGTGTGGCTGGCCGGGGGCGCTTGGACATAAATGGGAGTGACCAGAGTGACTCTGGTCATTCTCTTTTTTACGTTTTGTTTAAGGGAGATTCAGTACTGCCTGGAACACGGGCAGAGGGATAGCTCAGCGGTCTGAGCGTTGGCCCGCTAAACCCGGGGTTGCGAGTTCAATCCTTGAGGGGGCCAGGAGCTCATGATGGATATCAAGCATATTGTACCATCTGCTGCTAGAAGGGAAGGCGCCTCCTTGCTCACCGCATATTGTACCATCTGCAGCTAGAAGGAAATGAGCCTAACCCTTGCTCCTCCCTCCCTCCGTGAAAGCAACTGAGGGGGGAGCAAAAAATCCTTTCGCGCCTTTTTTCATATGGGCGCCATATTGCTTTATCCATTGTTATCCACCCGCTGCTTCTGCTGCCACTCTGCTGTCCTGCAAACAGCATACCAGGGAAAGCATGGAGCACGATCAGATCACTGCGGCTGTTCTCGCCGTTATGAACACCACGCGCATTGTCCAGGAGTATATGGAGAACGAGAACCAGGAGCTGCTAGAGCTACAGCAGGCGAGGAGGCGACAGCAGCACCCTGAGGACAGTGATGAGGACATGGACACAGACCTCTCTCAAAAAAGGCCCCCCTGCAAGGTGGACATCATGGTGTTAATGGGGCTTGTTGATACAGTGGAACGCCGATTCTGGGCCCGGGAAACAAGCACAGACTGGTGGGACCACATAGTGCTGCAGGTCTGGGATGAATCCCAGTGGCTGCGAAACTTTCGCATGCGTAAGGGCACTTTCATGGAACTTTGTGAGTTGCTTTCCCCTGCCCTGAAGCGCAAGAACACCAAGATGAGAGCAGCCCTCACAGTAGAGAAGCGACTGGCGATAGCCCTGTGGAAGCTTGCAACGCCAGACAGCTACCGGTCAGTCGCGAATCAATTCGGAGTGGGAAAATCTACAGTGGGGGCTGTTGTGATGCAAGTAGCCAGGGCGATCACCAAGCTGCTGGTACCAAGGGTTGTGAGTCTGGGAAATTTGCAGCTCATACTGGATGGCTTTGCAGCAATGGGGTTCCCGAACTGCGGTGGGGCGATAGACGGAACCCATATCCCTATCTTGGCACCGGACCACCAAGCCAGCGAGTACATAAACCGAAAGGGTTACTTTTCAATAGTGCTGCAAGCACTGGTGGATCACAAGGGACGTTTCACCAACATCAACGTGGGATGGCCGGGAAAGGTACATGACGCTCGCATCTTCAGGAACTCTGGTCTGTTTCGGCTGCTGCAGCAAGGGACTTTCTTCCCAGACCAGAAAATAACCGTTGGGGATGTTGAGATGCCAATAGTTATCCTTGGGGACCCAGCCTACCCCTTAATGCCATGGCTCATGAAGCCATACACAGGTAGCCTGGACAGTAGTCAGGACCTTTTCAACTACAGGCTGAGCAAGTGCAGAATGGTGGTGGAATGTGCATTTGGTCGTTTAAAAGCTCGCTGGCGAAGTTTATTGACTAGGTTAGATCTCAGCGAAAACAATATTCCCATTATTATTACTGCTTGCTGTGCGCTCCACAATATCTGTGAGAGTAAGGGGGAGACGTTTATGGCAGGGTGGGAGGTTGAGGCAAATCGCCTGGCCACTGGTTATGCGCAGCCAGACACCAGGGCTATTACAAGAGTACAGCAGGGTGCGTTGCGCATCAGGGAAGCTTTGAAAACCAGTTTCATGAATGGCCAGGATGCTGTGTGAAAGTTCTGTTTTTCCCCTGTAATGAAAAGCCCCGCCCCTTCATTCACTCTACTTCCCTTTACCCAAACCGCCCTGCCCTCCCCCCCTCGATCACCGCTCGCAGAGGAAATAAAGTCATTGTTGCTTAAAAATCATGCATTCTTTATTAATTCGTAAAACAAAGAGGGGGAACTATGGGGCTAACTGCCACAGTCTCCCGGGATAGCTGGTGGAGGAAGGGAAGCACCAGGATGGGTGGTGGAGGAGGGGATGAGGGAAGGACAAGGACACACAGCACTTTAAAACTTATTGAATGCCAGCCCTTTCTTGCTTGGACTGTTCTCTTGACTTGAGTGGTCGGGTGCACGGAGGCCGCCCAAACGCGTTCTTGGGCGTCTCGGGGATGAGGTTATGGGACTCAGGAAGGAGGGCTGTTGGTTACACAGGGGCTGTAGCGGCGGTCTGGGCTCAGGCGGCCTTTCCTGAACCGTACGCCTTTCCTCAGCCATAAGCCGGAGGATTTCCGTTTGATCCTCCAGTAGCCTCAGAATTGCATCCTGCCTTCTCTCTGCACGCTGACGCCACCTACTCTCTTCATCACGCCACCTATCCACGCGATCAAAATCTGCCTTCCTGGACTCCGACAGTGTCTGCCTCCACGCATTCTGCTGGGCAGCTTCAGTGTGGGAGGATTCCATGAGTTCTGAGAACATTTCATCTCGATTCCTTTTTTTTTTACTTCTAATCTTCGCTAGCCTCTGGGACGGTGATGAAGGGGGTGGCGTTGAAACATTTGCAGCTGCGGGAGGAAACAAACGGGAGAGGAGTAGTTTAAAAGACACATATTAGAGAACAATGCTCCAAACATTACATATCACATGTGCATTTGGTCCAAGGTTGCACTTTGCCTGTTATATTGAGGGTCTGCCGGTTTGGTGTGAGAGATCACACAAGCAGGTCCGGCGGGCAACAGAATTCAGCTTGCAGGCAGCCATGGTAAGCCACAGTCTATAGGCTTCTTTAACCTTCATAACGTGGGAATGTTTTCAAACAGCAACCCCCTCATTTCCCATAACAAACAGCCTTTGGGCTGGCAATTTAAAACTGGTTGGCAATTGAAAAGGGAGGGGCGGCAGTTTTTGGGTTAACGTGCAGCGCGAACCTAATCGAAACCCCCCCCACACACAGACACACAGACACACATGCAAGATGTTCGCTGTTCCCCCTCCCCCCACCGCGTGGGTCACAGCGGGGAAGATTTCCGTTCAGCCACAGGCAAACAGCCCAGCAGGGACGGAGCCCCTCTGAATACCCCCTTAATAAAATTCCCCTATTTCAACCAGGTGACCATGAATGATATCACTCTTCTGAGGATAACACAGACAGATAAAGAACGGATGTTGCTTGAATGCCAGCAAACACCGGGACCATACGCCGCCATGCTTTGCAAAGCAATGATTCTAGACTACGTGCTACTGGCCTGGCGTGGTAGAGTGTGTTACCACGGACCACAGGATAAGGCTGCCCTCCCCAGAAACCTTTTGCACAGGCTTTGGGAGTACAGCCAGGAGATCTTTCTGGAGATGTCCCCGGAGGATTTCTGCTCCATCCCCGAACATGTTAACAGACTTTTCCAGTAGCTGTAGCTGTACTGGCCGCAAATTGATCATTAAACACGCTTGCTTATAAAACATGTATTAATTAACAGAGGTACACTCACCAGAGGCACCAGAGGTCCCTTCTCCTGCATCGAGCACGCCTTGGGTGGGTTCGTAGGGTACTGGCTCCAGGGTGACAAAGAGTTCCTGGCTGTCGGGGAAAAGGGCTTCTCCGCTTCCTTGCTGTGTCTGGGCGCTATTTTCAGCATCATTATCATCATCATGCTCCTCTGTGGTTTCTGATGATCCACATACGGAGTCATACCACATGGGTGGGTCAGTGCTGGCTGCACCTCCTAGAATGGCATGCAGCTCATCATAGAAGCGGCATGTCTGGGGCTCTGACCCAGAGCGTTTGTTTGCATCTCTGGTTTTTTGGTAGGCTTGCCTGAGCTCCTTAATTTTCACGCGGCACTGTTGCGCGTCCCTGTTGTAGCCTCTGTCCTGCATGCCCTTGGAGACTTTGGCATATGTATTGGCGTTTCTTCTTTTGGACCGTAGCTCTGCTAGCACGGTTTCGTCTCCCCATACAGCGATCAGATCGCGTACTTCACCATCGGTCCATGCTGGAGCTCGTCTTCGGTTCTGGGACTACATCATGGTCACCTCTGCT
Source organism: Macrochelys suwanniensis (assembly GCA_033296515.1). Taxonomy (NCBI): domain Eukaryota; kingdom Metazoa; phylum Chordata; order Testudines; family Chelydridae; genus Macrochelys; species Macrochelys suwanniensis. The sequence continues at coordinate 86,659,107 of CM065779.1, forward strand.
GATGAGATCTGCGCTCACCTGCAGCTCACCACGCTGGCCAAACAGGAAATGAAATTCAAAATTTCGCGGGGCTTTTCCTGTCTACCTGGGTGGAGCATTGGAGCTCAGACTGCTGTCCAGAGCGGTCAAATGTTGCACTGTGGGATAGATCCAGGAGGCCAATACCGTCGAATTGCGTCCTCACTAAGCCTACATCGATTCGGCAATATCGATTTAAGCGCTAATCCCCTCGTTGGGGGTGGAGTGGCGAGATCGATTTTAAGAGCCCTAGAAGTCGATGTTAAGGGCTTCGTCGTGTGGACGGGTGCACGGATCAATCGAAATAACGCTAATAAATTCGACCTAAACTCGTAGTGTAGACCAGGGCTAATATGAAACACAATGCAACTGGTGAATGTGACAAGCTAGAAAAGTCCCTTCTCTCCTGTCTTCCACTCTGTATAAGCCCACAGGTGTGGGCAAGTGGAAGATCGTAATATTTTAGCACCTACGTATTTAGAAATAATAAATTATCTTAGTCTGCCTCATTATTTGTTCTTCTATTTTCACTTAAAATGTTCCTTCCTTCTACTTTGTTTTCAGTCTTATTTTTCAGTTTTTGCCCTCTCAATCTTGATCTCTTTTTCTCATGCCCAGTTCTCCTGTTTCTTTAGTTTCCGTCAAATGCTCCTCCGAGTTCATGCATGTGTAACCCAAGCTTATTCCGTGTGGCTGGACTTGTTTTTGAGTCTGCTTCTGCCTTTGAGTTAACTGAGGTGGGTCTTCTAGTTCATACTTTTAAATCCAGAGGTCCTTATCTCAGACGCTTGGCCAACAAACCAGGGCATGGTGGGGGAGCATTACACATACACCAGTTCAGGGGAAACTCCATGTATAAGTTTACTTAGCTAATGCACCAGCCCCCATTGCCCATTCTGTTCCTGTTGACCTGAGGGAAGGTGTCTTTGGATTGCCTCTCTCTCCTCAGCCTGTGCACTGAGTGACTGCACAATCTCTTTCACTGTGCTCTGAGGTTTCAGACTTTAACTTAGGCAGTCATTAATTCTGTAAACAAGGGGGGGGGAAAGACAGAGCATGGTCTTCTTCCTTAACACCGTCCCATACTGCTTAGTTCTCTTCTCTCTCCCCGCTTCCTCCTGCAGTCCTCATGTGCTCTCCAACTTTCTTTCTTTTCCAGGTCATTTCCCTCCTTTCTTGGTGTCCTCTTTCCCCAAACCAATGGGTTCTCACTGCTTTTACCCTCATCCAGATCTCACCTACCTCCAACTCTAAATTGCGTTTCTCTAAATTCTTCCCCTTGAGGAGTCTGCAATTCTTAACTCTACTTTCCCTCTTGAATCCTATTCTAGAACTATTCTTCTGGCAACGCTGCTCACTTAGGGTATGTCTACACTACGAGAGTAGTTCGATTTTACTTAAACCGAATTTGTGAACCCGATATTATAAAGTCGAACGTGTGTATCCACACTAAGGACAGTAATTCAACTTTGTGAGTCCACGCTAACGGGGCAAGCGTTGACATTGCAAGCGGTGCACTGTGGGTACCTATCCCACAGTTTCCACAGTCCCTGCTGCCCGTTGGAATTCTGGGTCAAGCCCCCAATGCCTGCTGGGGCAAAAAATGTGTCGCAGGTGGTTTTGGGTAACTGCCATCAGTCAACCCTCACGCCCGCCCTCCCTCTGTGAAAGCGCTGGTGGGCAATCAGTTCGTGCCCTTTTCTACTGATTGACAGCGCGGACGCCACAGCACCGCAAGCATGGAGCCCACTGCGATCATCGCTGCAGTTATGGCCATTGTCAACAGCTCGTGCCTTATCGTCCACCTTTTTCAGAGGCAGATGCTGAGAAATCGGGCGAGGAGGCTACGGCAGTGCAGTGAGGACATTGACTCTGAGATGGGCACAGACCTCTCACAAAGCACGGGACACCGCACCCTGGACATCATGGTGGCAATGGGTCATGTTGATGCTGTGGAACGGCGATTCTGGGCCTGGGAAACAAGCATGGACTGGTGGGACTGCATAGTGCTGCAGGTCTGGGATGAATCACAGTTGCTGCGAAACTTTCGGATGCGTAAGGGCACTTTCCTGGAACTTTTTGAGTTGCTGTCCCCTGCCCTGAAGCGCCAGGACACCCGGATGCGAGCAGCCCTGACTATCCAGAAGCGAATGGCCATAGCCCTCTGGAGGAAGCTTGCAACGCCTGACAGCTACCGGTCAGTCGCGAATCAATTCGGAGTGGGCAAATCTACAGTGGGGGTTGCTGTGATGCAAGTAGCCAAAGCAATCGTTGAGCTACTGCTCTCAAAGGTAGTGACCCTGGGAAACGTGCAGGTGATCATAGATGGCTTCGCTGCGATGGGATTCCCAAACTGTGGTGGGGCTATTGATGGGACTCTCATCCCTATCCTGGGACCCGGCCACCAGGGCAGCCAGTACATTAACCGAAAGGGCTACTTTTCAATGGTACTGCAAGCTCTGGTGGACCATAAGGGACGTTTTACCAACATCAACGTCAGATGGCTGGGCAAGGTTCATGACGCTCGCGTTTTCAGGAACTCTGGTCTGTTTAGATGGCTGCAGGAAGGTATTTACTTCCTGGACCAGAAAATAACTGTTGGGGATGTGGAGATGCCTATAGTGATCCTCGGGGACACAGCCTACCCGCTAATGCCCTGGCTCATGAAGCCGTACACAGGCGACCTGGACAGTGAAAAGGAGCTCTTCAACTACCGTCTGAGCAAGTGCAGAATGGTGGTGGAGTGTGCTTTTGGACGTCTGAAGGGGAGATGGAGAAGCTTACTGACTCACTCTGATCTCAGCGAAACCGATATCCCCATTGTGATTGCAGCTTGCTGTGTGCACCACAATTTCTGTGAGAGCAAGGGGGAGATGTTTATGGTGGGGTGGGAGGTTGAGGCAAATTGCCTGGCTGCTGATTATGTGCAGCCAGACACCCGGGCAATTAGAAGAGCCCAGCGGGACGCGCTGCGCATCCGGGAAGCTTTGAAAGCTAGCTTCCAGAGCGAGCAGGGTAACCTGTGACTATTACGTTTGTTTATGCAGAAGCTGAACCTGCCTCCATTTCTTTACCCAGGTAATGTTGCCTATCCTCTCCAATTACCAAACCCCTTTCCCCCCCTTCCCACACACCCTTAAAAATAAAATAAATGAAACATTATTCATTAAAACCATCTTCTTTATTAAGGATTTCTCGGTAAAGGGTTGAAACTGGGATGCATACTGTGGTTGCGGAGCGGGTGGAGTGATGGAAAGGAGGCTTCTAAACTCGGGGAATGATAGGCTCCTGCTCCTAGAGCAGTCTGCAGTGGTGGACCGGTTGTTTCAACGGAGCCTGCCACCCCTCCTTTTTGGGACTCTGTGTGGCGGGGCTTTGTGACTTTGTGGAGGGGGAGGGCGGTTACAGATCCCCTGCTGCGTGGCTCTGTCATCCAGGCTACGGACCGCTGCATAAGATCTGTAACCGCCCTCCCCCACCACAAAAAAAAACAGAGCCCCCCCACACAGAAGATGGAAACCACCTCCCAGACTGACCAGGGTGCCTAATGGCTGCAATGTGAGTGTGACCTTCTGGTGAACCTGCACCCCTGTCTGTACTCTGGTAAAGGCGCCTATCGTCTCCAATTACCAACCCCCCCCTTCAAATACATCGTCCTTTACAAGAAAATCAAGGAAACAATACCTAACAGAAAAGTAATTTTTATTAAGGACTTCACAGTTATGGGATGAAACTGGGAGGGTGGCTAGGGCAGGGTGCGGTTGGAGGGAAGGAAAGAACCCATCAAATCTTGGGGAATGAGAGCCTTCTGCTGCTTGAGCAGTCTTCAGGGGTGGAGTGAATGTTTCCACGACCCCTGCCGCCCCTCCGTCTTGGGATTTGGGTGAGGGGGGTATGGGACTTTGTGGCGGGGGAGGGCGGTTAGAGATAGAATGAAGCGGGGCTCTGTCCTCCTGCCTCCGGTCCTGCAGAACATCTACAAGGTGCCGGAGCGTGTCTGTTTGCTCCCGCATTAGCCCAAGCAGTGTCTGCCTGCCGCCACCTGTCCTCACGAACTTCAGTCTTCTCCTCCCGTTTGCTGGATGCTCGCCGGTACTGAGAGATGTCCTCTCTCCGTTGCGCCGCCTCAGTTCGGGAACAGACCATAAGTTCTGAGAACATCTCGTCCCGTGTTCTTTTTTTGTGCCACCTGATCAGCGCCAGCCTCTGGGAGGGGGATGCTGGGGTAGCCTGGGAGACACTCGCAGCTGTGGGATGGGAAAAAGGGAGTGAATTCCTCAGATAAATTTTCACGAACAATGAATATAGTCTTTCCCTGTGAACAAGACCATGCACACTACCTATCACATGTGCAGTCAGTACAAGGTCGAATTTTCTGTCTTTATATTGACTGCCTGTGGTCTTGGTTTACAGATCACACAAGCGGGGCCAGACAACGGAATTTGGCTAGCAGGAGGCCATGGTAAGCCGTAGACTTTTGGCTGCTGACAGCTTCATTTACAGCAGCACCCTCTTTTCACATTCCAAACACCTTTTCACGTTTCCTGCTTCCGGCGATCCGGCAAGCATGAACTCTCCCCCTGTCACACCCATGGCGCGGCTGTACCCGTGAATGGTCCCTGCATGCTGCTGGCGAACCACTCAGCATAAACGGTTCGCCTCCCTGCCCCCACCCCGTGGCTGGGCTCGGGAAAGATCCCTGCATGCTGCCGGCGAACCGCTCAGCGTGAACGGTTCGCCTCCCCACCCCCACCGCGTGGCTGGAAACCGCCGGGTAGAGTTATTTAAAGGAACAGGCAACCAGTCCCCATACTAAAATTCCACTAACTCAAACCAGGACACCATGACTGATATCACTCTGATGAGGATTGCGGAGACAGAGAGAGACCACATGCTGCGTGAATGCCAGCAAAGACCGGGGCCATATGCCGCCATGCTTTGCCAGGCAATGATACCGGAGTACCAGCTACTAGCCTGGCGCGGAAAAGTTTCCTACCATGGAGGAGGCCATAAGGCCGCTCTCCCCAGGAACCTGATGCAAAGGCTGGCACATTACCTCCAGGAGAGCTTCATGGAGATGTCCCAGGAGGATTTCTCCTCTATCCCCAGACATGTTGACAGATTTTTCGAGTAGCTGCACTGGCAACGACTAAAAACTAAAGCGCCTAGGGCAAACTAATCATGAAAAACCCATTGCTAACATACCATGCCAAGTCTAGTCAAAATAAATGTTTAAAACACTTACCTACTGATCCTTCCCCTGATTCACGGTCCGGGTTACCGCCTTGGGAGGGTTGGTAGGGGATCTCAGTAAGGGTGATGAAAAGATCCTGGCTGTCGGGGAAATCAGCGTTGAAAGCACTGTCGACTGCCTCGTCCTCCTCATCTCCTTCCTCATCTTCCCCATCCGCGAAAACCTCCGAGGAAGCGGCCGTAGATAAGATCCCATCATCGGAGTCCACGGACACTGGTGGAGTGGTGGTGGCGGCCCCCCCTAGAATTGCATGCAGTGCCTCATAGAAATGGCATGTTTGGGGCTGGGATCCGGAGCATACATTTGACTCTTTGGTCTTCTGGTACGCTTGTCGCAGCTCCTTGATTTTCACGCGGCACTGCGTGGCATCCCAGCTGTATCCTCTCTCTGTCATGGCTTTTGAGATCTTCTCGTAGATCTTCGCATTCCGTCTTTTCGATCGCAGCTCCGTAAGCACGGACTCATCGCCCCACACAGCGATCAGATCCAAGACTTCCCGATCAGTCCATGCTGGGGCCCTCTTTCTAGTCTGCGATTGCATGGTCACCTCTGCTGGAGAGCTCTGCATCGTTGCCAGTGCTGCTGAGCTCGCCATGATGTCCAAACAGGAAATGAAATTCAAACTGCCCAGACAGGAAAAGGAATTCAAATTTTCGCGGGGCTTTTCCTGTGTGGCTGTTCAGAGCATCCGAGCTCGGACTACTGACCAGAGCGTCCATGGAGTGGTGCACTCTGGGATAGCTCCCGGAGCTATTAGCGTTGAATTCAGGCCACACTAATCCTAATTCGACATGGCCATGTCGAATTTAGCGCTACTCCTCTCGTCGGGGAGGAGTACAGAAATCGATTTAACGAGCCCTTTATGTCGAAATAAATAGCTTCGTTGTGTGGACGGGTGCAGGGTTTATTTCGAGTTAACGCTGCTAAATTTGACATAAACTCCTAGTGTAGACCAGGCCAGGGACTTCCCTGGCTGCAACTTAAACCAGAAGTCTCCTGAAAGAGGGGAGTTCAGCAGAAAAGACAGTACTGCCACACTTCTGTCCCTCAAGTGGAAAATTATCCTTTTGTTTGTGGATCCTGAGAGGCATGATAATCCACACACACACACACACACACACACACACACCCCACTATTTTTTTATTTTAATTTTGCATTGTGCCTAGAGAGATGTTGATAGGGCACAATATAAATTTGAAAGATGATTATTAAAGAACAATTCTGACAAGTCATACCCTTTAACTGAAAGCCATTGCTTTTCTTTAATTTCTTGAATTTTTTGCTGCTTCTACTGAGTTTTTAAATTCCTTAGAAAACCAGAATCAATTAAATGGAACCACACTGGATATCTTTGGTCTTAAACTTTCTTTAAGATGTTAATGTATCGAGGCAGATGGTATGAGACAAAGCATAGAGATGACTAAGCCTTTGTGTTCAAAGAGTTTTGCATGTACAGGAAAAAACATAAAATTATTCTGGTTATTAAAAGAATAACTTAGAAAAACAGATTACTATGAAACTTCAAGTGTTCAAAGTATTTGAGTCCCTACATTTAAGAGTATAAATCAATGAAGTACAGAACAAGATTGTCCATTAACTTTTCAATGAATTGAATCTCCATCTTCAATGGAAGAAAAAATTATGATCCTGTACTTATCATATGATTATTCATTCTCGTGAGCATGCCATGAATTTGACTGACAAACATAATTAAATATGTTAAATACAGAGCTGCAGTAGATGTTCCCAATATGTTATAATGCTAAGAGCAAGCAACATCGAGCGTATGTCTATTTTTACCATTATTTCTCTTTCCTTCTGATGTGATAACTTTTATTGGAAAACAATATTTAAAGTAGAAGCATTTATTGTCCTCTTTTATGGACAGTTGTTCCAATAACTATTTAGTAGTGCTGGCATCACAGGGAGAAAATTGTATACCTTATCCGCTGTCCTGCCTGTGGCTGTAATGAAGTCTCTGTAGTAATCTAATTGTATCGACTTAGCAGGAAAGTGGAATTCTAATTGACAACATGAAGCCAAGCAAATTGCACCATCACAAGAGACATGCTGACTTAAGCCCAGTTGACACTGATGTCAAAAGTATTTTTCTGTGGCTAAGAAGAAAAGTCAGATGCATTTCAATTATTAAACTTCCAAACATGTAAATTATCCAATCAACTTAGTTTACTGTCTTTAGGTGGGACCATGAACTCCAGTCTCGTATTCCTTATATACTTGCATCCTATGTGCTATTTTTTTTTAACGGAGTTTGGGGTATTCCAGGACTGTAGGGGATGATCCTGGTTTCTAAGTAGAAGTGAGAAAAGCAATTCAGGGCCCATGAATTGCTTTTCTCACTTCTGCTTAGAGAGTGATATCAGTCCCTTCACTTTTGAAGGTGGAGAGGACTGAGATCCAGCCCTTTTTGTGGGGGGAGAAGTACCTGCTTTGGGGTGAGCTGGAGAAGATTTTATATTGTGAGACCTAACTGATGTGTCTTATTAATCAACATGTATTTGTTCACAGATATGGACACATTTTAAAAACTGAATTACATATATAATAAAATCTCACCCCAACCTTCCTACCCCTATCTGGAGCATGGAAAGAATGTAGGAAAGGGGAAACCCATGATGTTAGAGTTGTTGGTCAGAGCGCTATTCCTCATCCCCATGGCTGGCTTCCATCAGCTCCTGCTATTGGTACTTAAGGAACATTGCACTGTTTCTATCTGGAAAGGAGAGCAAGAAAATGTTATTAAGATATTCTATAGGAGCTGCTTTGTGCCATTGTTTTCTTAAAAATTAAAGCAGAAAAGTGAGAGCGTTGCTTAAATCAGTGCTGATGGATGTCTTTAGCTTGTTTGCATTCCTTAGCTATGGTTATTGGGTCAGGGATCCCTGACCCAATAGCCATAGCTAAGGAATGCAGATAGAAACAATGATTAAAATAAGCTCAGAACACAAGCAATGTACATAACTGCTTATCTGATATGTGGTAAGGGTTAGGGCAGAAAGGAGGTCAGAGGAAATTTTGATTAAAATAAGTTAATATTTTGTTTGACAAAAGCCTGAGAACTGCTTTAAACTGAAAAATTGCACTTATAGATTTTTTGACTAAGAATTCCTCTAAGTCAGTGACTCTCCAGGCCAATGTTATTGGTAAATAGAAAAGCCATCGTATGAGAGAGAAATTATAGTTCATCCTTTCCTATTTGCTAAAAAGGTCTCCTGGGAGCTTGAAAAACAAATTATGTTTTCATTATTCATCTGGCCTCCTGACTGAAGCTCTTTGGCAGAACACAGCTTTCAGGGTTCAGGAAATGTAGAGGTCAGGCTAAAAGCTAGAATTTGAAGGCGAAAGGCTATGTAACACCCAAGCCTGCAGTTCAAGGAAACAAGTCTAAGCCCCAAACGAAACTCAATAGAATGAATGATAAGTCATCCTTGGGCCCAAAATAAAGGAGATATATCTCCTTCTTCAAACCCTGAAAGGACCAATTCATCTAAATGCACACACTTGTCATGAAATCTGTCCGCACTGAAATCAGTGGCAAAGCAACCATTGACTTCAATAGTGTCATGATATTTAATTTTTTCAATACTTGTCATGATATGAGTCAATTTTGAAATGCCTTTTTCCCTAGTAGGTATAGTAGATGTAATTTAAAAATTAAATTGGTCTGAAATAATTGACTGGTTGCATAGATATTCCCTCCCTTTAAAATTGGGAATTCCACTACAACTAATTGTTGAATTGTTCAAACCAGAGGAAAGTTTTAAGACCACTTACATTGTTGTTGTTTGATTTGTATTCCATAGCACCTATTGTGCCAAATGCTCAAACACTTAACCTTGGAAATTTTCCACGGAGGTACTTGAAAGCTGCTTGTGTTTTGTCAATGGCCTTGACAAAGTTCTTCATCAGACCCAGCTTGATGTGTAAGGGTGGTAACAAAATCTTCCTTGATTCAACAAGTGGTGGATGCTGAACACTTTTCCTCCCAGGCACCAATGACTGTCGGAGTGGCCAATCTTTCTTGATGTAGTGGGAATCTCTTGCACGACTATCCCATTCGCAGAGAAAACAACAGTACTTTGTGTATCCAGTCTGCAGACCAACCAAGAGAGCAACAACCTTCAAATGGCCGCAAAGCTGCCACTGATGTTGGTCATAGTTGAGGCACCTCACAAGTTGTTTCATGTTGTCATACGTTTCCTTCCTATGGACTGCATGACCAACTGGAATTGATGGCAAAACATTGCCATTATGCAGTAAAACAGCTTTGACTCATCTTCGATGAATCAATGAACAGTCTCCACTCATCTGGATCATGAACGATGTTGAGGGCTGCCATCACACCATCGATGTTGTTGCAGGCTACAAGATCACCTTCCATGAAGAAGAATGGGACAAGATCCTTTTGACGGTCACGGAACATGGAAACCCTACCATCACCTGCCAGGAGATTCCACTGCTGTAGTCTGGAGCCCAAAAGCTCTGCCTTACTCTTGGGTAGTTCCAAATCCCTGACAAGGTCATTCAGTTCACCTTGTGTTATGAGGTGTGGTTCAGAGGAGGAGGATGGGAGAAAAATGTGGGTCCTGTGACATTGATGGTTCAGGACCAGAAGTTTCATCCTCTTCCTCTTCCTCGTCTGACTCAAGTGAGAATGATTCTGGTGCATCAGGAACCGGCAGTCCTTCTCCGTGGGGCACTGGGCGTATAGCTGATGGAATGTTTGGATAATGCACAGTCCACTTTTTCTTCTTTGACACACCTTTCCCAACTGGAGGCACCATGCAGAAGTAACAATTGCTGGTATGATCTGTTGGCTCTCTCCAAATCATTGGCACTGCAAAAGGCATAGATTTCCTTTTCCTGTTCAACCACTGGCCAAGATTTGTTGCACAAGTGTTGCAGCATATGTGTGGGGCCCACCTCTTGTCCTGATCTCCAATTTTGCAGCCAAAAGAAAGGTGATAGGCTTTCTTAACCATAGTGGTTATACTGCGCTTTTGGGATGCAAAAGTCACTTCACCACAAACATAGCAGAAGTTATCTGCACTGTTCACACAAGTACGAGGCATCTCTGCTCACTTTGACTAAACAGAAATGTGTCCCTTTGCAAAATCAAACACTGATAAATAAGAGAGCACGACACTGTATGATTTCTAGAGCTGATATAGGGCAATTTGTTCAGCAGAGTGATGTAAGCTTCGTTATGATTGCATCATCCATGACTTCTAGGAATAACATGATATGAATTGCATCATGTATGACACAATACCAGCTTCAGATTGCATCACTCATTGTTTTGCCTAAAAAGCAAGTACTGTCCAAACCCAGTCATAGATTTATTCATAGATCCAGTCAAAGATGTATTTTAGTCATTTCTGGTTTAAATTGAGATCCCTTCCCTTTATAACTCACTTATCCTCCGCCATTCCCAAGTCAAGGGTCGTATATTCTGACCTAATAGCATGTCTTGAAAACTAGAGCCAATCAACAATTTTAAGCATCATTTTCGTTCTCAGTGACCCAGAATTAGTAAAGTTTGACTACATTTATTTCAGAAGCATTTCGGCTGTAGAGCAGTGTTATCCCTCCCCTGAAGAGCTTACAATTTGAGTATAAGACAAGAGACAATAGATGGATATAGATCAATGGGGGAGTAACAGGAAACAATGAGACAATTTTGGTCAATATGAAAGGCAGTGGTAATGGCACACCAGCAGCCTAACTGTTGTCAAGTTTATTGTAGGCATCATGGCAAAGGAGAAATTTAAGGAGGATTTGAAGGATAAGCATTACACTGTGAGTGAATGTCATTTTTCCCTTAAATTATGAAAAGAAAAACCCATGAGCTCTGAAAAATTCAGGATTTTCATGTTGATTTTGCTTTGCTTCCTGATTTTTCACAAGCATGCATTTATTTGCTTGCATATTTAAACACTCTTGTGAGGTTATCTATTTTCTAAAATAACACTTGGACACCCTACTGTTTTGTGGGAAGTTTATGTGCCTGAATAACTCAAAGATATTAATAAGAAATTCACTTACTTACTGGTGTGAATAAGAATTGGACTGCTATGAGGTTGATATGCAAGAAAAAGTAATTCTGAAATATATATGCACTGGTCAATTGTTGGAAATTGTCAGGAGTATGGTCTCCATCTTCGCTGCAGGACTCTGATACTAGAAGCAGCAGATGCATAGTGTGAGAGATAAGAGTGATTTTGGGGAGTGTGCATGTATCATCTCTCAGAACAGAGGTTTTGTGGAGTTTCTCTGTCCAGCAGAACATGGGCCAGTCCAGGGAGGCATCTGCTACCCACCTCTACTTGGTGTTGCCCTCACAGTCCAAAGATGCAAATGTGGCAAAGGCTACTGCAGTCTGAGGGATTCCTTCTCTTCAACCCTTGTAGAGCTCCCGTTTGTCAAACCTGGCACACCTGGCTACCTGGACTTAGAATAGGAAAGAGACTCCAGCTCTCAAGAATGAAATGGCTCTCAGAGAGATTAGATAGAGGACATAGGACTTCATTATTCATAGGAGATCCAACCTTTGACCCATTGTCTAGGAGGTAACTGGTCAGAAGATTTCGCCAAGTTGCTGCCAGGGCTTGCAAATCTTGAAGTATATGGGAAAGAACCCATTTAAACTTCCCAGAAGTCCCAGGCATAGAAAAGGAAGCAGATTGCACCTATGTAGGACTGTCATGTAGCAGAGCTTATAACGCCATACATTACAGTGTGTAGAGCAGGATTTGCTGCGCTTATGTGGAAGAGCAGTCTCTGACCCATTGCACAGTAGGGATTGGGGGAAGAGTGGTAAATCCACTGCTAGGTTAATCCACCAAACTCCCCCCACTCCTTGTAGTAGAGACACAAGTGGCATGGAGGCTACTCTAGTAGATGTCTGTTGGCAAGGAATTGCATGGGGAGAAGGATCCCTTCTATGACAGCCTCAGAAAAACACCCTAGGTCTCAGCCTGTTTCCACTATGCAATGGGGCATTTGCACTATGCAGTGGGGCAGGAATTTGGCCTTAGGTAGTTCACAGCTCTTCATTGTTTCAGGCTGACAGTACAAAAGCATTATTGTAGTGCATAGGAGTGAGAAAATGCAACTGGTTAGAATATTGCTATAATCAAAGTTAAACAGTGAAATCCAATTTTATTTCCAAACTGAGTGCAATGAAAAAGTAAACAGTGCCACTAATAAAGAATAATTTTGATTTTAAATATTGGATCATTTTAAATAATCCACAATGGGGATTACACTCAGTACTAAACTCTATGCCCTGTAGTAAGGCATTGTAGTATCAGGCCATTAACCTGCTGCAAGTAAAATAGTGTTTTTCTATATCGCTAATATAATTTAAATATAGTGTACCTTTTAATAAAGACAGGGCATGTATGAGCTAACTCTTTTTATTCTTACCAACAGAATATCAATACCAATTCCCTTGTGCTTAGGTCTAGTTAGTCTTTATATATAATATAAAATTTGTGGTTAAAGTCTGTTTGTGATGATACCAAGGGAAGCTATTTTGCCTTCCAGCATTTAACTGTTTAAGAAAGACATGTTCACTACCCTCTCAATCTGGTGCTGCCTGTTCTGTCATAGGTGATAGAATCACTGGCCAGCATTATGATCCTGATTACCAGAAATTATATTAACATTCTAGAAGTCACTTAGAGAAGTCTAAGCCCTTGGGTGACAAAGGAAACATAAGTTAGTGTGCACTGTGCAAACTGGAAGTGACAGCAAGAGCTTTCCATATAGTTGTCATTTAAGATCTTTGAGTGAATTCATTTATGTTACGTGTAAAGCCTTTCACAAGAGATGCAAGAGTAAGACTAGCCACTGATTATACCATTAATCATTCTCTTCATATACCCCATCCCACCAAAAAAAAAAACCTTTTCATTTTTGTTCGTATCCAAGGTATAATGATTTCAGACTGTTTAGAATGTATATATTTTATGCTTTGGAGTCTTCAGCTAAAGAAATTATTGTTGCACCTATGCAGCATCTACTGCTGTTTGTGACACACGTTACACTACACATCGTAGATTGCCAGCTAAAGACTGTAAAGAAAACCTAAAGTAATATTTCTTCTGTAAGGGTTTTTTTAATGTCACATGTTGTACAAGTTGGAAAAAGAGCGAGTAACTTGCTGACATGTCACACACACAAAAAGAGAGGTGCCCACAGCCTGGGCTGCCTGGCTAGAGGGCATGTTACAGTCAGGGTGAGTGAGGAAAGCCAGCTGGTTCTGGTAAATTACCTGTCTAATGTCCTGAAAGAGTTCTGCTGAGCTGCTATGGCTGGTTAAGAGCAGATTGTTTTTGCTTTTCTCTGTCACACTAAATGCCGATGTGGGCACTTTCATCTTAGTAGCTATATTTTCTCTTCTTGGTTCATTGTCTGCTTTGGCAGAAAACACCACACAAAAATCTGTTCCATTACAGGTCACCTGATTGCTTGCAGGTCCTTTGTCAGCCTAAATCATTGTTTGGTCTGACTACTGTCATATTTTATATATGCTTTTTATTCCTTTATAACATTTTTCATTCTGTGCTTGAATAAAGAAAGATTATTTAAAGGTCATTGAGATTAAATCTTAAATGCTCAAGATCTGTAAGCAGTGTGCTGTGGTTTGTTAAAATCCTAATAATACAGGTAGCAAAACACACTCAATTTTTGCATATCTATTTTATTATCTCTAGGTGTATGTGGCATACTTATTTGATTTGCAAGATTAGGTTCTGAATTCTTACAGCTTGTGAATGTAGCAAAATATGGGTGTGGAAATAGATTTTTACTTGATATTAGATTTTTAAAAATCGTTTGTGGTTTAAAGTAAACATTTTGAAGCTTACATATGTTTTAAAGATATTGATGATCCTGCATGAGGCCTAAAAGCGTAAATAAAGCTAGCTAGTGATTTTTGGAAGACTCAGTAAATACTCTGCAAACTATTAGACATTTAGTAGATGTACTACAATGGAATTCTGTAATGATGCCCATTAATATTACGAATGCTCCACTAGACAAAAAGGTAAAAACAAAATCCTGAGCTGGCACAGAATGGTCACACTGAATCAACAAATCCTTCTCTTGTGTTATAACAGTTATTAAAAGTGACTATATAGGTATATTTTTCCACCTATGTCAAGGATATGTCTATACTTAGTTCTTGTCATTAAAAGTTCACAAACTCTTAAAAATTCCTCCTTTTAAAAAAAATAAAACTTTATGATAGAATTAAAGTTTTAAACAGAAACCTATTAAACAAAAACAATAATTTTGTCGTTTATAAAAAAGAAATTCACACAGGTTTAAATGTCAGAACATCTGAAGGTAAAGGTTTGATAGTCAGAAAATAAACTCATTGTACTGGTATCTCAAAACCTTAAGTCTGGAAATAGTTGTGGTTTCAACACCAACCTGAACTCTGCTCCCTTTTGCTCTCAGGGACTTTATCTGTTAGTGAATGATAATTTGTCTCCCCTAAAGTAGGAGTATGAGACCTTGGCTAATAATTCGGAGCAGGAAAGGTATAGATTAATTAACAGTCACTGGAAAAGTTGAAAGGAGAACTCATGGGCTGCTGGTTTGTAGTTCAGTGCCTCTTCAACTAGGCTGCAGGAATATATATATATATATAATTTTAAAGAGTCTGTGTCCATCTCTGTCTCCTTCTCCCAATCTCTCCTTCTCTACTTCCCTCACTCCCAGCTGCCTGCACTCAGAGCTGTGGAGTGGAAGGACCAACTGGAGTAGCAGAGAAAGTCCCTGACTCAGCAGTAATCATCATGAGTCCTAAGTGGAGGGAAGGCTGGATGAAACAGGAAGCAGCAGCTGAGCTGCCAAAATGTTGCTGTTGAGGGCTATGTATTGTCATAATGGGTCCTCTGCAGTGACTGGCCCCCACCACCATAGTGTGAGCTTCACACTGCCAGCTGCAGAATCAGGAGTCCAAGTACAGGTATCTCATCCCCACATCACAAGATATTGCATTCAAAACTTTTTCCTTTTTGTGCCTGTCCCCTCCCGTTCTTTAAAACAACAAAAAGGCCTCTTTAAAGAACCTGAGCACTGTAAAAATAAAAATTAAACAAAATAGTATTTTTCAATTTACCTCATACAAGTCCACTCAATCCGGCTTCTTGTTCAGCCAGTTGCTAAGACATTTGTTTACATTTAGTGGAGATAATAATGTCTGCTTCTTGTTTACAATGTTGCCTGAAAAGTGAGAACAGCCATTCATATGGCACAGTTGTAGTGGGTGTTGCAAGGCATTTGTGCCAGGTATGCTAAACATTCGTATGTTCCTTCCTGTTTTGACTTGTAGGCTCTAAAGCTTTACATTGTTTTGTTTTTGAGTGCAGTTATTTTTTTTTTAAAAAAGTAATAACTCTACATTTGTAAGTTGCTCTTTAACAAAATAAAGATTGCACTACAGTTTCAGGTGAACTGAAAAATACTACTTTTTGTTTATCTTTTTACAGTGCAAATATTTGCAATAAAATAATATAAAGTGAGCTCTGTACACTTTTTATTCTGTTGTAATTGAAATAAATATATTTAAAAATGTAGAAAAACATCCAAAGATATTTATAATTTAGATGGTATTCTGTTATTGTTTCAGTTCAATTAAGACTGTGATTAGTTAAAATATTTTAATCTCATGATTAATTGCGATTTTAAAAAAATCATTGGACAGCCCAGTTTATTATAATACACCCTTTGATACACTTTATGAATTGATTTGCCACCTTTTTAGTAACTGAATAGTACAAGCTATTTTACTGTTAACTTGAATCCCAAAATCTCCTTAAATGTTGTTTTCATTCATCAATATGTATCCATAGTTCTTCTGATTTTTTTCATATCCAAAATTCATCAGGTTGCTTATATTACAAATCTAATGACCATTTCATAGAACACTGCCCTTTCATATATTTAAATATCTTTATTGCACCATTAATGTTCATAGGGTCTCAGCAGAGAAATAAAAAACTCCCTTCTTGGAAGAATTGACAGTCTAAGCCCCGATCCTAAAATTGGATCAGTGAGGATCACAAGGATCACCCTTTGTCCTGTGCAGAGCCCCAATGACTTTAGTGGGACTCTGCAGGATTGTAAAGTCTACCTGAACTCATCTGATTGCAGGATCAGGATCTAGCAGAAGATGGTCTGCTAGGTAAGGCATTTCTAAGTTTGCTGTCCTTAGCAGCAAGCCAAAATTTTATTTTTTGTGGAAACTGCATTTTCTGTCAAAAATTTCAATGGAAGATTTCCAACCAGTTGTAATTGAAACATTCCTTTTAGAGGCATAGAATATTCCAAAGGAATACCAAAGTATTATGTTACGGTGCAGAGCCAAGGAAGAGGAGGTATTTGAATCAGGATCTGGACAAGTTTTGAGTACAGGCTTGGGGTCAAACCCGGACTATGTTTCAACTGTGCTGAGCTTTGTGAGCTCTTCTCATGATACTTTTGGCTCAAAAAGATAGGAGTCTTGAATGATCAATAAATCCATTTCCCTCCTTCCCTATCCCCCCACCCCCCAAAAAAGAAACCACACAAAAAACCCTTTCTCATTTGAAATGATAAAAATAAAAATATATACTGAAAGCTATCCATCCTATGATCTGAATGAGACAGGAATCCTGACTTGGGGGTGGGAGGGGGAGAGGATGTGATAATGTAATTAATGACTGTGTTATAATGCATATACATAAGGAGGCCAGATTAAGGTTTTATGGGCAACCTGAGTTCCAACATTGCCTAATTTTTGAGAGCTTGACTTTACAACCTTAAGCAGGGCCAGCTTGAACTATTTTGCCGCCCCAAGCAAAAAACAAACAAACAAAAAACAACCCAAGCACCGCCCCCCCAACAAAAAAAATACCCCACCCGCCTAAACAACCACAACCGCCCCGCCCCCCCCCCCCATGACAGCCTCTCCCACCCAAAGTGTTGGCAGGGAGCGCGGAAAAGTCCTTTTTTTATTTTAAAAAAAAATCTGAGCGCTGCCCAGCCGGAAGGTGCCGCCCTAAGCACGTGCTTGGTGGGCTGGTGCCTGGAGCCGACCCTGACCCTAAGTCTTTTAACCTAGCTCTATTGTGATTTTTTATATATATAATATATATATATATATATATATTTATTTGTAGGTCACAAGGTAAAGAGTGAGGGATGGGGAGAGTGTACCCAAATAATTCAAGAACTAGTCAGGAATTGTTATGATTTATGACTGGGTAAATATACAAGAATTCAGCTTCTGGAAAGAATAGGGTTAACTAATCCTCTCCTTAAAAAGGGAAAAGCTACAGCTGCCTACCCCTCAGTTCATGGATTGTCAGGAAAATTAAGGCTGGCCACAGCTGTGGTGAATTGTCATTCTGCCAGGGCATAAGAGGAACGTGCTTTGAGGCCTCTGAGCTAACCTGCACTAGGAAGCTCTCTAGGAGTTGAGAGAAGTGTGTTAGTTGAAGGAAACCCTGTTGGTGAAGTTTGACTACAAGAACCAATCATGTAATTAAGAACAAGGGGGAAAGGGAAGCCCTCCGTGCTCTTTTAAAAACAACAAAGCAAAACAAAAATCCTCTCAATCCTCCCTGATTGTGAGACTTTTATGTTTTTCAGATCACTTTATAACATGCGTAATTCTGTCGCTTTCCTGTGTTGTTACAATTGTATATATGCCTTCTAACATTCACTGCCATGATGCATACATTTTGAAGTGAAGAACTTGCAGCAACTGTGAAAGAATAGGAGTTAGAGAAAAGACAGGATTTCACTGACCAAACTTCTCCATAACAGGTTTACAAAGTGAATCAAATTCCAAGTCAGCATTGGAGTCTCTGCCTTTCACAATGCTAGGGGAAGAAGTTGTGATTGTAATGTCACAATTAATATCTCTGTTCATAAGACGTGATGGGTAAACCTCAGTGTTTTGAGTAGGATAAGTATCCACTTGTTCAGCTGCTTATCCAAATGTGTTTGGTCTTGAACTCATGAGAACAGACTTGTTTGATCCTTCAAGCAGATATACGTTGGTTCTTATTTTTGTTTGGATCAGTTCACCCATCTTTACTCTTAAGATATCTTAAAAGTTGCCCTGTTATTTTTACCAGGAAATAAACATTGTTTTTAAATGTAAAATTGGTAATTTTCTATGAGGTATTTTGTTATGGATTGGGTGGATGGATCTACATACACATTCACTCAATGGCTTAATTTTTTTTATTCCTGTAAAGTTCAAAATCTATAATCTCATAATTTTATGGTCCCATTAGAAATAGTATTTTTGGAAAAACAAAAATAAATTGCCTTCATTTAATTTTGTCACATATAAAAACGGAGGCCTTTTTCTGTTGAAAGAGAGAGGCGAGTTTGAACATTGACTAGGAACATAAATGACAGGGAAAATAATAGAAGATGTAAAAATGGAAGAAAATTTCTGTATTTACTTCTACAGTTATTAAAGCAATTTCTCCTAAATACTAAAAAATTAGAAATGAATAAAGTGAATGCATGTGCCCTGACATTCTCAGTTAATTTCCTAAATTTGCATATGTTGAGACCAGTCTAAAATGTAGATTACAATTATTCTAATACAAAATTTGTCTTTTGTAATTTTTTTTATGTCCAGTCTGCTGCTTGAGCTAAGTGAGTTATCTGTTTTTGTTGACCACATCTTTACATTTTCCCTTTTTTTATATAGTCATAAAGAATCAAAACCACTCAGACTGGCAGTAAAAATGATAGAGGTTCCCTGGTAGGGCAGGTTATCCTGGGAAATGCTTTTTTTTTTTTTTTTTGCTATTACTGGTCGTGGGTTTTGGGGGTGAGGGAGGGGTAACCCTTACATGAACAGCTCTGACACCTTATTGATTTGTAATAGAACCTTGACCCCCGGGACATAGATGGGATCTAAAGACTATGCCTTTTGGTAGTCTGGTGATGACAATCCATTTTGATTTGGTAGAGTTATAAAGGTTTAAAGTATGGTCTTTGCATAACCCACTGGTGGTGATCTGTCCCCTCTAGTGGGGGGAGGGGGATATATAGAGAGATAGATAGATAATTGAGTCTAGTCCCCAAAGCCTTAGCTAACAGCCATATGGTATAGACCTGAGCTCCCAGGTTCAATCCTGCCCACTGATGACCAGGGTCTGTCGGCATCACAAGTGGGGGCTTGTCCGGGATTGCCATTGGGAAGTCTGAAGCTCGGGACATGCCTGCTCCGCTAGGTGAAGTATGTAACCACTTCCTGGGTGTGGTGCTCTGTCCCATCTAGTGACACCGAGACCACTTATAGATTAATGAGTCTGCCCTACTGCCTTAGCTAAGAGGCATATGATTTTTAGCTCATGCATTTAGCTTCACAGGTCCCAAGTTCAATCCTGCCATCAGTGTTACATTTGCACATGATCAGCGAGCTTTAAAATGAAAAAGAGGCTTTTTCACAACATCCCACAACATTCTGTTGACATGGCACAGATGACTGAAGTACAGTGGGCACAGTTAACTTTTCTTTTATCTTTTTACTGCTAAAATAAGAAATGATTGATCCTAGTGGTATTTCACATTATAAGTATGGGGAATACCTGCTCGCACCCCTTCCCGTTTCCCTCCCTTTTTTTGTAACACTCACTAGTCTTCCTTCATAATGATTACATGTCTGTCTGTCTATGTACAGCTGCATGCACAATGCCCAGTCCTGCCTGGGGCCTGCAGGTGTTACTGCAATGCCAATAGCTAATCATATTGTACAAACCAGTAAAAAGATACGGTTTTTTCCCCCTAAACTGGCCACTGCAATGTGAGTAGAATTTTCAGCCTCTGAAGGAGAGTATGGAACATCATCCAGATGTATGAGTGTTCATTTGGATGAAGGCAGGGTACTTTTAGTGAGTTGGATATTGTGACAGAATACACCCCCGTATTGACACCCTACACTCTATTGTTGTTATCTTTGAACAAGGTATGCCTTGTAAGGTATCATTAGAAAACGCCACAATTTGCCAGTCTTTATTGTCTTGATAAAATGTGTGGTAACGTTGCATGTGAATCTATAAGATTTCCCTCTATGATGATGTTCATACATGTTCCAAACCCCACAGTCCTGCCTAGAAGTCAGGTCAGTCTTAAACAAAGGAAGGAATGTGTGCTTGCCTTAATTTGCATTTAAGCAGTAAACAGGGTCATCAAGCAGGGAGGGAAAACAAAGGAAGTTCAAGCAGGTGGAAAAAAACCAGCAGGGAGGATTCTTCCACATAGACTCTTTTGGTCAGGCCTACACTACCAACTTTCATTGGTATAAATAGGTCACTCAGGGGGTTGAAAAATCCACACCCCTGAGCGATGCAGTTATACCGACCTAACCCCCCAGTGTAGACAGCATTATGTCAATGGGAGGACTCCTCCTGTTAACATAACTACCACCTCTGTGGGAGGTGAATTAACTACATTATTTACACTACAGAGGTGCTGCAGTTTTATGCAATTACATTGATATAAATCTATATTCACACCTAGGTAAGTAGGGCCCTGTGTGGACTGTGTGGACTGAAATGTGGCAGGTATCTATGAATTAAGCAGTAAGGATTAAAACAAAAGAGAGAGAGGTGCCTCATTCACAGTGTACTGTCCAACCTGTGCACTGAATGATGGAAGCATCCTGAAGAAAAACTATGAACAAATAATTAAACACTATAGTACCTCTTCTGCCCAAAGGGGCAGACTTAACATTGCCTGGGAAAGTTTGGCACTTATTGACTGAGTGATTTACTTTGTAATCTTAATGTTCTTATAATGCAGGGATCAGCAACCTTTGGCACGCAGCCTGTCAGGGAAATCTGCTGGTATGCCGGAAGGGTTTGTTTACCTGCCTCGTCCGCAGGTTCGGCTGATCACAGCTCCCACTGGCCGTCGTTCACCATTCCAGGCCAATGGGGGCTGCAGGAAGTGGCGGGGGCTGAGGGATGTGGTGGCTGCGGCCTCCTGCAGTGTGCCAAAGGTTGCTGATCCCTGTTACAATGTATGCTTTTCTATGGGATACAGTATATGTAAGAAGATGGATTTTTTAACCATCTGCATACATGGTGAAACAGAGTGAGAATTTCACTTGTAAAATTTTGTTCAAAGCCAAAGTATGACACTATTTTTTCTCCCTTCATGTTAAAGATATGAATGACTTTGACTTTCTATGACACATTCATATATGAAGAAGCCAATAAAACTGTATTTGAGACAAGCACATATGGTCTATTTTCTATTCTACATTTTTTCCTCTTAGTTTCCCATATTTTCCACATACTACTGAAATTTGTAGCCTGACTTAGTTATAATCACATCTGTTGCTCTATTAGTCACTTTATAATCCATGATAATAAGAAGGAAAATAATGCTTTATATCATGGAGCAGCAAACAGCTAAACATCAGAATATGGGTACTAAAAGCCTTGTTCAAACAAATTGGTATGGTTGAATTTGGCTCAATGCAATTTTTTTCTTTAACACAGTTCAGTGGCTGTAATATGATGATTTTGGAAACCTATTCAGATAATCTTCATAGAATAAAATCTATCAAATGACAATTTTTCATTTTCTTAGATTTATTTTGTCTTTTTCCCCCCAGATGACACGAGAACAGTATATATTGGCAACACAGCAGAACAGCCTGCCAAGGATTGAAAATCCGCAACTTTATCCAGTGGGAATTTATGGATGGCGAAAGAGGTGCTTATACTTCTTTGTCCTTCTGCTGTTGGTTACCATGATTGTTAACTTAGCAATGACAATATGGATTTTGAAGGTTATGAATTTCACAGTGGTAAGTACCACCATGATTTTACATCTCTTGATCTTCATGTTAATAACTTGTCCTTTTTCCAGTGCACATTAATTTATTCTTTAATGTGCAAGTTATTTTTAATGAGATATTCTACTAAACTGTCAGCATACACATTACACATACACTATGGCACATTATAGATTTATTGCTTAATTAAAAATGGAAGGTTACAATTTTTTGGTTTGTTTATTGATACTGGAAATTAGGAAAAATGACTTGTCAGTTTACATCATGTGAATCTGGAGAGTGGGCATTTTAACAAATAATAGGCTTTATTATCCATGTAAATATGTCAAGGTGGTTGCTGGTTTTTTTTATGGATCACAACACATCATAACTCTACTGTAGGAAGACTTAGTGACTTCCTTGTGTCAGTAAATCTATGGAATCTGCA
This sequence comes from Macrochelys suwanniensis, assembly GCA_033296515.1. Classification (NCBI taxonomy): domain Eukaryota; kingdom Metazoa; phylum Chordata; order Testudines; family Chelydridae; genus Macrochelys; species Macrochelys suwanniensis. Next base: position 86,681,659 of record CM065779.1, read on the forward strand.
TGCATATTTATATGTATTTTCTCTCTCTCTCTCAAAAAAAATATTTTAAATGTGTTTATGAACTTTGCTTGAGATGATGTAACGTTCTTATTCAGATGATAAGACAAATTCAGGGGATGTTAAAAATACAGCTAAAGGATATTTAAATCAGTTATAAAGATGTATTTAAAATGCAGAAGAATTCCTCTGTATGCTTGTCTTGATGATACATTGTACCATACTGAGGCCAGTGCAGAAAAGGCAATACTGGTGAAATATTCAAAACAAACACCTTTGTACCTGGGACTTATTTGACTTTCCAGAGTACAGCCTACCACAGAACTACCTAATTTAGAATTTTAAGTATTGGAAAACTAAAATACCTTAATTACAGCTATACAAAAAATGAAATATCAAAACTCTTCTTTCTAAATGATCAGTGGAACTGGAGTCATGGAGTCATAGGGGGCATGTTCTCTGGAGGAACTGCTATTGATGGGAAACCAAGGAAACGGGTAAAGGAGGGGAATAAGGTTGGAAGCCACTCAGTCACATAGACACAGCAATCCACAGGGTTTATAAAGTTCCATTTGTTCAATTTTATCTGCTACAGCTTCATTTTTTTGCAAATAAAATCTGGTGGTAACGTCTGATCAGGGAATTCTCTGAAGTGTAGCAGCTGGCAGAATGAGTCATGTAACTTGGTCTGGATTTTGCAGACACAAACCTAGTTCAGTGATGTGCCCGGTGGAAGGAGGAGTTTGAGCTATACACAGACCTGGCCATGCAGCAGGACAGCAACAGCTGGAAATTAAAACTATTAGTTTACCTTATTGGGGAACAAGGCGGAGAGATCTGCACCGCTCTGAACCACACACTGCCTTAAGCTTCCCAGCAATCCTAGGAGCCCCGGGGACCTATTGCTCTCCAAAGCAGGACAAAACTGTGAAGCGACACAGGCTTTTCACTAGAGAGCAATCTAAAGGGGAGGGGATAGACTCCATGTTACTGCCTTACAAACACTGGCTGCTACATGCAATAATAGAGTCTCGATAGACTCCCTAATTTGGGACAGGATAGTCTGTGGCACTTGGGATCATCCCTTCCACCTGCTCTGGGAAGGCAATCTCACATTAGACAAATGCTTAGACATAGGGCATGCTGTGGAAGCCTTGAGGGGAAAGATGAAATCCCTAGAAGACGCATCGCATCCCCAGACCTACATGCGGGGTGAAACAACAGGAAAGGAAAGCAGTTGGCTTTCATAAACATAGCGAGATGTATTTACTGTGTGAGACAGCATGAGCAGGTAAAGGAGAAGGTGCCCCAAGGTAGGACCACATTACAAGGAATGTGGCAAGGTTTAACCATCTTGTGCAAGAGCAGAGGAAGGTCTTGGAAAGATTGTCAGATTTGTACAGGAGGGGGATGGCACATCAGACAACAGTGGTAACATCGTGAGACTCTCCTGGGCTCTGAGAGCATATCAGTTCAAGCTGTCAGGATGAGAAAGCAACAAGGGATAGTACCATCCTCCATGCATGGAACCATGTTAATAGGGACCCGCCTTTTGTGATTTCAAGTGAATAGTGAGGCCTCCTGCATAGTGATTTCTCAGGGTGAGTTGGACTTGAACACACCCATTACAAAGAGCAATCACAATGTAAAATGAGAACACAGTGGAGCCCAAAGGAAAATGTGATCTCCTAGTAACTAATCTGAGAAATAACAGATGGTACTAATTGAAGTTTGTGGTGGTGGATGGTAAGCACCCCAGACCTCTCTTGGGGAAATACAGCCATACAAACCATGGATCTGATCCAGTAGTAAGCATGCAAAGAAAGTCTTATGGCACTATGTAGTCCAGTGGGCCAACGAGTTCAAAAGTGTGTAGTGCAGGGGTATTATAGGACCTGTAGAGGCCAGTGCAGCCTAGTGGTGGTAAAGATGTCATCAGGCATGTTGTTCATCTGTATAGACCCAAAGCCACTGAAACCGGCATTGAAAATATCCACAGCCCACAATAGATGAAATCTTGCTAGAACTTTCCAAATCCAGAATCTGTATGGTCTGTGGTGTGAGGAATGGGTTTTGACTCAAGCCTGGTGAAAGAGTCCGCATGCTGACAACCTGTGCAACACTGTTTGGTCGCTACAGATGGCTATGCATGCTGATGAATATAAGCCCAGTGCCAGAGGTGTTCCATAGAAGACTCACCGAGTGCCGTAAGGACTGCTTGGGGTGAAAACAATTGCAGATGATGTCCTCATTGCAGGTGAAAGAAGCCATGATACAGAAACTGAGACCATGACAGGAAATGACAAGCTTTTCTACAGTGATGCAGGGACAAGAACATAAAACTGAATGCAGATAAAATGTGACTGAAATAGCATGAGGTGACATACATTGAACATCTGCTCACATCAGAGGGACAGAGAGCCAATCCCATAAAAATGGAAGCAGTCAGAGACATTCCTGCTCTAGTAGATGTGACAGGGGTACATAGGTGCTGGAATTAGGGGTGCTGAGTGTGCTGCTGTGCCCCTGGCTTGAAGTGGTTTTCATCATATACAGGATTTATAGTTTGGGTCAGTGGCTCTCAGCACCCCTCATACAATTTGTTCCAGTACTCGTGAAGGGGTACAGCACTTTATAGGAGTGATGCATTTTCTGTCCACACTTGTCTGCAATAGAAGAACCCATATGTCAGCTCCTCTGCAAGTCTCAGTCAGCTCACACAGCAGGATGTTGAGAGGGACTAGGCAGGTCCCTAACAGCAAGCATTTGACATGCTGAAACAAATGATAATGGATGCCCCTGTCCTGAAGTACTACCAGCCAGGAGAGACACTGCCACTCCAGCGTGATGCATCAGAGAAAGGATTGGGTGTAGCTCTTTTGCAGAAGCAGCCAGTCACTTATGCCAACAGACCCCTGTCAGAGACTGAACAAAATCAAAAAAGAGCTTCTGGCTATGGTTTTGGAGTGGAGGGTTTCCTTCAGTCCACCTGTAGCCAATAATAGTGCAATGAGCTTAGACACCCCTAGAAACAATCATAGCAAAGCCCCTTCTTGCAACATATGTTGATGCATCTCCAACACTACCAGGGAGATCAGATGTTGTACACGTATGTACCCAGCATCAGCGAGCTGGAGGAAGGGGATCAGGACATTGAATCCATTAACATTCTGCACTGTCTCCTGGTTTCAACACTGAAGCTGATGGAAATCAAAGAGGCTATGGAAAAGCCCAATTGCAAGCTGTCAAAAGAATGTAATAAGAGCAGGGTGGCCTGAAGACAAAAGCCAAGTTTCTGGTAGGAGCAGAATCATATTTTCAAATTAAAGATTAGTTGAGTGTGCAGGATAGAATCATATTTTGAGGACAGGAAGTTGTTCTCTCTACCTCATTTCATAAGCATGTCGTGCAAAAAATACAGGCCTCACACCTTGGCATTGACAACTGTCTTAGACAGGCTTGAAAGTATATGTACCAGCCAGGAATGAATACACATCTCTGCTCCTTGATAGCAGGTTGTGACAGCTGCTGGTCATGTGATAACCACCAGCAGAAAGAGACTCTATTACCACATGATCTACCCACCAATGAGTGGAGGCCTGCTGCATCGAGAAGGATGAAAAATCCACCAAGAGGAGATGGCCAACAATCAGTGAAAGCAGGCAATAGAGTATAGCAGGTTAGCAAAGAACCTACTGACCCTGGAGTTGGACGCTTCTCACAACTCATAAGCCTACTCCTTCTGGTTTCTCCCTATTGGCTAGATCCTCACAGGAGGTCCTGGCTCCAGGGGCTCTATATCCTTCACCTGTTGAGAAGACCAAACTATCTCAAAGACTATGCAACCACATGAGTCTGTAGTAAAGATGAAACTGCAACTTAGCTGTGTGCTAACAACCTCTGGCAGAAGAGACAGGAGCTGGAGTCTGGGTGTCAATTATTTGTTTTTAATTTAATATTAAAATGTTTGTAAAACAGGGAAGATATATCATGGTCAGTGGAATTGAAGTATCACTGGAGGAATAGAGAATGCAGGGAGTGAGGTTAAAGGACACTTCAGCCACATGGAGAGAGAAGTCCACAGGCTTTAATAAAGTTCCTCTTGTTTAACTTACCTTGCATTCAGCTTCACTCTTTGGGAATAAAACATTGAGAAACTTTATTGGAAAGTTAATAACTTGTAATGGAATATAGAATCAAATCTCACATTTAGTGCACAATGCAAATCTATCTGTTTCAGTGCTTCTGCTTACTATTTAGCAGACTGAAGCCTTTGGTTTAGTAGTTTTAGCAATATACATGTGGCTAATATAATTAAATGAATGGGAGCTTAATGATTTCACTAAGATAACATTTGAAGTGTAATATACTTTATACCTAAATGCAGTCTTTCAAGACTATGCTGGATATTGCAGTTCAAAAATCACTTAATGTGGATTTTTAACAGTTCTGAAATATTACAAATCCAATTAGATTATATTTAGTTGACACATGTGAATTAATCTTTAATCCTCCTGTTAAGAGTGAAAATAATTTTATATTTTTCACCAGTCCTTACTCTTGTATTCAAGTAAGCAATTGTTAATAGCATAAGAAGAAAAAAAATTAACCCACCATGACATTAAAAAGCAGAAAATAATGTGCAATTTGTGCAGGTAACATTACTCATCTACCAGCATTATATTTCCCTTTCATTATTGCATTTGCTGTCCCATAAATGCAAAATCATATCTGTTAACATTTCTTATTTTGACAAGCTGGATGATCTTCTAATTCTGAATGAATGTTCTTACTCAAAATTGTATATTTTATCGTTGCAAATATTATTATTAACAGGGTATTAGTCATTGTAGTATTTCAAATGCAGTGATAATACATAATTTTAAGAAATACCATAAATCTTACTATTGCACTTGTCCATGTGTGAGAGCTTGACAGGGAATGGGTTCTTATCAGTAAAGGATCTGGTTGAACTCTTCACAGTTAAACCCCCACATGAAATTCCTTTGTATCAAACACTGTGATGTTGGTGACAGAAAATCATCCCAAAAAATTGTTGAGAAAATTCTAATTTGTAAATCTGAAAAAAAATCTATTCTGTTCATGGGCATTCGTGAGCAAAATAAGACTACATTTTTCAGATAAATTATATGTTCTGACCCGTTAGCTCAGCACTATTAGCCCCAATCTTATCTATTTAAATTATCTAGCATATTAGGATTTCACTGGTTTCAGAGGGGTAGCCATGTTAGTCTGTATCAGCAAAAACAATGTGTCGGAGAAAAACAGAGTTCTCACTCTTATTTTGGGTGCAGCAAGGCAAGATACACTTTATTAACCTAAGCAATTGCAAAGAGGAGAGAGTGCACTAGGACATGGGGTTTCCCCCTCCTAGGCAGGTCTCCCAAAGATAAACAATTAAGGCAAGCATTTATACTTTTTGTTACATATAGTAATGATCAACAACTGCAATTTGTTTATACATATTCTTTCTTGATATCTTGTTTTCCTCATTAATTTTGTTATGGTCTACATTCTATTCTTATCTAATACAAGGTTACAGTAACCTCTCTCATAGTTATTTTCCCCTCGCCTCAGACAGTCCCCGCTTCTGCAAATCTCGCGTTATCACAGCTAGAGTTAGCCTGACTCTTGCTCATATAGAGGCCTGCATCCAAATTCCATTTACCGACTTTCACAAATGAGACTAACAAATGGTGGTACCTTAGAGACTAACAAATGTATTTTGGGCATACACTTTCATGGGCTATAATCCACTTCATCAGATGCATGGAGTGGAACATACAGTAGACAGGTATAAATATACAGCACATGAAAAGATGGGAATTGCCTTACCAAGTGGAGAATCAGTGCTAGCGAGGCCAATTCTATTAAGGTGGATGTGGCCCATTCCCAACAGTTGACAAGAAGGTGTGAGTATCAACAGAGGCAAAATTATTTTTTTTGTAGTGACCCAGCCACTCCCAGTCTTTATTCAGGCCTAATTTGATGGTGTCAAGTTTGCAAATTAATTCCAGTTCTGCAGTTTCTCATTGAAGTCTATTTTTGAAGTTTTTTTGTGAAGAATGGCCACTTTTAAGTCTGTTGTTGAGTATCCAGGGAGATTGAAGTGCTCTTCTACTGATTTTTGATTGACTTCATTCTTTTGAAAGCATCTTTAAAATTACCAAGGTAGTGTATGAATGTAATTTTTGTAAATATTGATGGAAAATATGCCTGGGTATCAATATAACCACTATTCGCTGGATGATTTTCAAGGTTAAAAAAAATAAACAGTAGTAGTGGTAAAATCCATGTTGGCTAGACTTTAACGTGCATAGCAGAAGTAGCTATGATGTTAAACTAAGAATGGGACATAGTTTATTCATGTTGACTTAAGCTTAAGATCTAAAAGTTACATGTGTGTCTGAGAGCAATGAGAATTGAGGAATTGACTTGGAGATCTGATTACCAAACTGGAACACAGAGCTGAGTTAACATACATACTGGTGTTGTTTAGGTACAATGTATACACTATTTCAGGTAACTTGTAATCTATGGTTTATTACAAGCAGAAATTAATCTTTTTTTTTGTCTAGTTAAACAATTTTGAACTTTTCAAAGTAGTTTAAATTGTGACATATTTTCTGCCTCTGAGTTTCTTTACAATCACTTTTTTAGAAGATTGTGAGTGACCAACACATAGTGACAATTTCTGTATCAACAATACAGCAATGTTGGCTTTGAATTAACCAGTCATCTCCCATTTTTAAGAGAATAATGTAACCGTGTGTGTGCATATAAATCTGTTACCGTTCTATGTTGGAAAATCGCTTTAGCTAAAGTTGTAAAAGCTTGTGCTTTTAGCACCGGAGGTCCTCACTTCAATTCCTTGTGTTGGCCGAGATAGTGGCTGTCACACTAAGTTGAAGCTTAGTTCTTGCCAGGAAAGGCCTATAAGGAAATGAAAAAAGAGCTATAAAAAGTCTCAGATAAAGGGACAAAGTGGGGACAAGCTGACCAAAGAAAGTAAAGGGTCCTTACTATATAACTAAAGGCATTCACAGAAAGGTGAGAATACTCTTTTTTTAGAAAAAAAAATGGTACGTGTACTGCTATAATTTATGAATATATTATCTGAATACCATCCTGTAGATATTTCCTGATTTGAATTATGTAGTATATATGTATTTTAAGTTTTAATGATGGTGAAAACATTTAACCTATTTTTACATTTTCATGTCTTTATAGCAGATCTCTCATAACTTTGAGACTTAACTTTTCCATTTTAATATTGAAATTTCCCTTCATTCCATGTTGCTGTCTTGATGATTGTGTAACATCTCCAAGTGATGACCTTCAAAACCTAAGAGGAGCTGTGTTTTAGTACAATGTGGTGTTCTTAGAGAGTCTGTAAATTTCAGAAATGTTAACATTGTAGCTGACCTAGAGAAATTATAGATCCCATCATCTTTGGTGATGTTTTTTGCTCTAAACCTGTCATAGTTTAATGGATTCTAGTGTACGTTTCCCCTGGCTACCCACTAGGACTTCTGTAAGGGGAATCCAAGCTCTGTGCTCTGAATCCCCTGAGGGAAGGTAAACGGCAGTCTGAAACCTCAGCAGTCTGCCACACCATTCCTTCCTTGGCCTCTGTAACACATTTTTTGGACCCTGACTGTCAGTCTGTTGCCACTTCTCAGAAATGAGTCTCCTCAGCACACAGGCCCTTTGCCTTAGGACCAGAAGTCCACCCAAAAGGTGTGAACCTTCTGGTTACAGTGTAACTCTCTCAACGACACACACTATCCATGACAGTCAATACACACACAGACACACACTTTGTACAGATCAAACATCATCTGAAAATACAATGCCCTTCACTTTCTATCTTAATGTTCCATTGTGAGACCTGGGGGAAACAAGTGAGTCCAGGGGTGTCCCTTACCTCATGCAGGCTATTACCGGATAGCTGGTGTCTGTCCTTCATGGAGCCCCTTCCCAGCTTCTGTTTTGATACTTGATAATTGTTTCATTCAATATTGTCACATCCATACGTTAAAGAATATATATGCAGCATAACACACTACCTAAAGCACGAAATTTACTTAATCTCCCCTCAGAGACAATTAATAGGGGTTTCTGGAGGAAAATGAACTATGAGGAGGGAAAACAAGCCATAGGGTTTCAGTGTAATTCCTCCACTAATGTTTCACCAGCCAGTGATCTGTCATAGAAGAGCTCTTGTGTGAGTTTCCCAGCCTTCTGGATCAGCATAAAGGGACAACCACTTCCCTGCCCACCACTTTCTTCTAACACTCTCCCTTATATCAGCTTCTGCCTTCCAGCCTCTGCCTATGTTCCTCATGGGGTTTATGTAGTATAACGGGTTGGCAACCTTTCAGAAGTGGTGTGCCAAGTCTTCATTTATTCACTGTAATTTAAGGTTTCGTGTGCCAGTAATACATTTTAACATTTTTAGAAGGTCTCTCGCTATAAGTCTACATACAACAATAGTTTAGTTATATAATATAAAGTAAATAAGGTTTTTAAAATATTTAAGAAGCTTCCTTTAAAATTAAATTAAAATGAAGGTCTTATCAGTTTAGCGTGATCCTTCTCCTGGCTTTTCCTTGCTGAGTTTTCCAATGTCCCCAGACAGGCAGCAGTCTGAGCAGGCTGGCGGCCGGGACCCCGGCTGGCAAGGGGCCTGCAGCTGGAACCCCACACTGGCAGTGGTCTGAGTGGGGCCAGCGGCTAGAACTCCAGACCGGCAGCAGAGTGCCACTGAAAATCAGCTTGTGTGCCGCCTTTGGCATGCGTGCCATAGGTTGTTGATCCCTGTGGTATAATGTGCCTTGTGTGTGCTTTTCTCAAGGGATGAATTTCACTCTACCACTCTGAATCTACCAAAAAAAAGTCTAAAGAATCTGTTGGAATACATTTTAAATGGTGTTCAGGATTTTTATGTGTATAAATATGCATCACATAATGCAACTTCCTTCTAAATCCGTGAGTCATGTCCTAGGATTATGATGATCTGCAGCAACTTATAGTAGAGGTAGTACAAAGGTATACAGCTTCAGGCCTTAGGCTCTCTGGTGGGACTATCCACAAGAGTGTGAGTACAGCGGGTCAGAAATGTTTAGACAAAACAGTGTTTTTGTCAGAAAATGCTGATTCATCACACGCAAAACATTTCCCACAAAAAGTGTGATTTTGACAAAACACTTGATGGGAAGGTTTCTTAGGTCCAGAGTAGAATTTCTGCTGTTAATGAGCATGAGAGATGATCACCTCATTATAGCCAGTAGCCCATTGGTTATGGCACACACCTAAGCTGCAGGAGATATTTGATAACTAGGTTCAAGCCCCCACTCTGCCTGATTCAGAGCTAAGATCTGAGCCCAGGTTTTCAACAAGCCAAGTGAATTCTCTAACCACAAGGCAATTGGCTATACTCGGCACCAGATGGCTCTCAATTTCCTCTGATGGAACTATTCCATTTTATATAATTAAATTATCAGAGCAGAGGGATCCCCCCACTCCAGGTCAGTTTCGTAACCACTGGGCAATAGTCAGTCTCTCCCTATTCTGATGAATATTTAATTATTTATGCAAAGTGGACCAGCTCCAACAGGAAAGCCTGAGAGAGACCCTCCCGAAAGTAGCCAGTAGCCTGATGGTTGAGGCATGTATGTGGGTTGGGGGAGATCAGAGTTTAAGTCTCTAATCTGAATCAGGCAGAGCTATGATTTCAACCCTAGCTCTCCCTTATCTCCTCCATCTCAGGTGAGTGCCATAACCACTGGCACCACCTCTCTCACACACACACTTTTCATGAAAATGTTCTAAAGGTCTTTGTTTCATCCCAAAGAGAAGTGGGAATTTTTTTTTGAAATTGTGGAAATTCTTGCAGGACAGCAAAACTGTCAGTTGTGCAACCACCAAATGTTTTCACATTGGCCACCAACTAGCTCCTGTGGGGGATGATGTTTGCTTATGCATTTCTAATTTGGTCTCAGTTCCAACCAGAGATCAAGAAGTGAAAGGCTTTGTCTATTTTACTAATAGTTCCCCCCATAATTTAATTCCCAGATATCCCATTCCCATCTCTGCAGTCATTTGCAATTTACAGTAAAACACTGGCAATTTTTGACTGCTGTGATGAGGGCAGTATTTGCTTGCAGGGTGGAGCTTTAACTCTGATTCATTGCAGTAGCCTTGCCTATAGCAGGAACAAAATATACCATCATTTGTGAAGAGATGTTTAATGTTTACCAACTTCTGCCATGTTATCTTCAAGTGTTCATACTATTACTTTCAGTCCCTCCATCGTTATGGAGTTGCACAACTTGAAGTGTAAATAAAAGTTAAAAAGTGAAGCAGCATATGTTTGTTTGTTTTTTATGGGTCGTGTTTCGACAAAGTATCGTGGATGCTGTTAGCATGGAGAATCCTCCAGAAATGCTGGATACCTTACCAAGCCAGCCAAGCAATGAAGACTGTTTTAGCCATTGCAATGTAAAGGGACTCGGACTTTTTTGGGTTCCAGGCCAGTAAGGGATTAGGTTAATGTTTGTCTAATAACCTTGGATGTCTTGTGGTTCTGCAGCTTTGGTCCAGAGCTCTGATCCCAGCAGCCCACAAGCCTCACCCTGGCTTTGCTTCAACTGCTTACCTCTTGCAGGTTGAGTTTTAGTACCATTTCAGCCTTGAATTTTCTCCCAAATCCAGCCTCTCTCACTGGACCCTCACAGAGGAAGTGTTCGGTTCACTGCCTTTACAGAAACAGTAAAACACTTCAACCTGTCAGCTTCCTAGAAGTACACACTTTTTACTGAACTTACACAGCACAGATGATTTATAATGAAAACAAACAAGTTAATTAACTGTAGAGCATGGGTTAACTGATAGCTAGTAAAAGAGAGATAAAGGTTACAAGCAAATAACAGTGGAAAATATACATCTAATAATTGAAAACTTAATCTAGCAAGATAATCTTTTGTTCAAGGTGGTTTCTCTCCCTCAGTCTTCTTTCCTGCCTTTTGCTGGCCAGCCTGGCCATGACCCAGCCGAGATCAAATTGCTTGGTTTCTTTGTCTCCTAAAGTGAAGGATAAAGATGGAGTGTCTCTCCTTCATATCCCTAAAGGGATGCTTTTTTCTTACAAGTTAGGAAGAACTACTGCAGATTCACTCTCCTCTGTCTCTCTGGGGTGCAGGAGCCATGTTAACTCTCTGTTTCTCGAGTTCCAATCAGGATAACCCTTGCCGGATTAGCTTGATGTCTTTCTTTACTGCTAATATATAAATTGAGGTAAACCCATATTCCTTTGTCTAAAACAGACCTGTTTATCACCTTTACCTAGACTAGGCTGTCTGGTCTTAATCCTATTCTAGTAATATCATACAGAGGGAATTAATAACTTCAATTATAATATTAACACATGCATTTTACAATGATATTAATAACCAACATGTTATTAGCTTTCATATGATACCTTACAAACCATATTTTCTGCAAATATTATTGCAGTAGTATATAAGGTGTGAAAACAGGTATTTGTAGAGTCAATCCCCACCAAATGATTAAAAAGGCGCTAAAGCAGACTTCATTAAAAATCCCTCTGCAGCCCTGTTCAGCATTTTCATGATTCAAACAGGCCAAGTAAAACCTTGTGCAGCAATGAAAGGTATTTTTAATTGAACATAAACCTAGTTCCAAGCATAAAATGAGGATAAACAGCCTTTTTGATTTTCCTGGCTGGGATTCTTTCCCTCATATTCACAACTGAACATACACTGGTTGTTAACTGCCAAGATTTAGGTCCATCTATTTGGACAGCATGATGCCAGTTTGCCAGTTGACTGGATGCTTGCCCTAGGACATACATGCCAACCAGGCATAGGTTTAAATGGGCAGCATGCATAATAATTCAGATGCACTTAACTTTTGCAATAACACTATCCTCAAGTCTTTTTCACCCGGGCACTTGCATCAGGATCCTGTGCCTACACTTCAACACATCTGTGGATGTTTGTATGTCAAAAATAATACCTCAATAGTAGTGGAAATGCTATCACAGTCATTTATAGCAACCAACAATTATTTTGAGTGTGAGGCAACAGCTAGTTAGCTTTGTGGTTTCAAAATATATGTAATATCTTATGCAAGTACCTTATATCTCTCAACTAAATACCATCTGGAGGCAAACTGGGCTCATTGGATTCACTCCTTTGCAGTTCAATGATCAGGTTGCGTACTTGTCTTGAGGAATAGAGAACTTGCCAAAAGAATTCTGTATGAAAAACATCTTTTCACATGAGGCTAAAGAGAACAAAATACTCCTCATTTGTTGGTCCTGCTTCTCTGTTTAAGGAACAGTCCAACATAATAATATTTGACCTGCAGCCTAGTGCTGGGAGATACTCTGGAGGTTTGGTTTAGATGTACATCTAAAAGCTGGAGCCTACCTTAATAATCCAAACAGTTATAATTTTACAAAATGTTACTGGAAGTCTCACAAGAACAAGATTTTCTGTGAGATTCCTGTTACTTTGTTTTCCTTTGAGTCAGAAAACATGAGAGCATAGTCTTTGTTGTGATGTACTGGAGTTTATGCCAGAAAGTGCAGAGGACTACAAAAGTGAAAAAAACTTTTTATCGCCAAATGCTCTTTTCAGGTTTCTGGTGGTTCATTCAATTTACCAATGAGTAACGGCTTGCAATATAGTCCCTATCAAGAGTCTACACTGTCAGAAGTTTCAATCCTCCATTCGTGACATTACAACTGAGGAACAAATACTTGATAGAAGCAAGGGCATTCTACCCATGTAAATGTAGACTGTAAACTCTTTGGGGCAGAAGCTGTATTCCTATACGATTATACCGAGGTCAGTACAATGCACCTTGATCCTGACTAGAGCCTGATGGCTATTTTTAGTAGCAAATAACAGGGAGAGAGAGAGGAAGGAAAATGTTGCATAAAAGGAGTTGTTTCTAAATAGAATGCATCACAAACATTTTTGAAAAGCACCAAATGCTTTTTTCAGTTTCTCAGTGTCTAGAACTGGATCCACATTGTGGTGCTGTGTTTACTGTTCAGCATTAGGAAAATCCCTCATCGTTTCTTCAAAGTATCAGCCTTCAGTTAATTTTACTGGTACAGCACTAGAAGCAATTGTATTCAGTGCTTTAATTAAAAGTTTGACTAAGGTAGCAAATCACCTCTGAATTACCAATGCATAAGTAATTAATTTTCTTGCAAAAATATGTAATACTGTCTTGTTTTTCTCCACATGTATCACAGTATTAAGGGGAACATCTCTGCTTCAGACTTAACAGATTGTTTTGACCACCCAGATCTATTTATTTTGTGTTTGATCCAGTAATCTCTGTATCATCAATTCTGCTGGTTTGATGGCTTGTCTAATGGTAGGAATGCATTATATCCTGTAAATTGTCACTGGTCAAGTTATACTACACTAAACCTTGCCTGGCATAGGAATCTGTTGGAAGCATGGAGGGTACTCTGGTCCCTGGTGGGGTCATTACCAGTCCACATATGTTAGAGCAGCATTGGGTCTACTCTACCAAATGGCAGGACTGGTATAGAATCACCGTAGGTTCAGGGATCCATACCACCTCCTTGAGTCTACCACTCTGACAGCAGATAGTGGGTGCCACAGATAATCTGTCCCATACTTATAAAAACATAAGAGAGGCCATACTGGGTCAGACCAAAGGTCCATCAAGCCCATAATCCTGTCCTCTGACAATGGCCAATGGCAGGTACCCCAAAGAGAATGAACAGAGAGGTTATCATCAAGCGATTCATGCCCTGTCACCCAGTCCCAGCTTCTGGCAAACAGAGGCTAGGGACATCATTCCTGCCCGTCCTGGCTAATAGCCATTGATGGACCTATCTTCCATTAATCTATCTAGCTCCCTTTTGAATCTCGTTATAGTACTGGCCTTCACAACACCCTTTGGGAAGGAGTTCCAGAGGTTGACTGTGCATTTCATGAAAAAATAATTTCTTGTGTTTGTTTTAAACCTGCTACCTATTAATTTGATTTGGTAATCCCTTGTTCTTGTATTATGAGAAGGAGTAAATAACACTTCCTTATTTACTTTCTCTATACCACTCATGATTTTATAGACCTCTATCATATCCCCCCTAGTCGCCTATTTTCCAAGCTGAAAAGTCCCAGTCTTACTAGTCTCTCCTCGTACGGAAGCCGTTCTATACCCCTAATAATTTTTGTTGCCCTTTTCTGAACCTTTTCCAATTCCAATATATCTTTTTTGAGATGGGGTGACCACATCTGCACGCTGTATTCAAGGCGTGGGAGTACCACAGATTTATCTAGAGGCAATATGATATTTTCTGTCTTATTATCTATCCCTTTCTTGATGATTCCCAATATCCTGTTTGCTTTTTTTGACTGCTGCTGCACATTGAGTGAATGATTTCAGAGAACTCCACAATGACGCCAAGATCTCTTTCTTGAGTGGTAACAGCTAATTTGTATCCCATCATTGTATATGTATAGTTAGGATTATGTTTTCCAATGTTCATTACTTTGCATTTATCAACATTAAATTTCATATGCCATTTTGTTGCCCAGTCACCCAGTTTTGTGAGATCCTTTTGTAGCTCTTTGCAGTCTGCCTGGAACTTAACTATCTTGAGAAGTTTTGTATCATCTGCAAATTTTGCCATCTCATTGTTTACCCCTTTTTCCAAATCGTTTATGAATATGTTAAATAAGACTGGGCCCAGTACAGATCCCTGCGGGACACCGCTATTTACCTCTCTCCATTCTGAAAACTGACCATTTATTCCTACCCTTTGTTTCCTATCTTTTAACCAGTTACCTATCCATGAGAGAACCTTCTCTCTTATCCCATGACTGCTTACTTTGCTTAAAAGCCTTTGGTGAGGGACCTTGTCAAAGTCTTTCTGAAAATCTAAATACACTATATTCACTGGATCTCCTTTGTCTGCATGCTTGTTGACCCCCTCAAAGAATTCTAGTAGATTGGTGAGGCATGATTTCCCTTTACAAAAACCATGTTGACTATTTCCCAACAAATTATGTTCATCTGTGTGTCTGACAACTTTGTTCTTTACGATAGTTTCAACCAATGTGCTTGGTACTGAAGTGAGGCTTACTGGCCTGTAGTTGCCAGGGTCATCTCTGGAGCCCTTTTAATAAATTGGCGTCACATTAGCTATCCGTCAGTCATTTGGTACGGAAGCTGATTTAAATGATAGGTTACAGATGACAGTTGGGAGTCCCTGCAATTTCACGTTTGAGTTCCTTCAGAACTCTTGGGTGAATACCATCAGGTCCTGGAGACTTATTACTGTCTAGTTTATCAGTTTGTTCCAAAACCTCCTCTAATGACACCTCAATTTGGGACAGTTCCTCAGCTCTGTTACCCAAAAAGAATGGCTCATGTTTGGGAATATCCCTCACATCCTCAGCAGTGAAGACCGATGCAAAGAATTCATTTAGTTTCTCCGCAATGACCTTATCATCTTTGAATGCTCCTTTAGCATCTCGATCGTCCAGTGGTTGTTTAGCAGGCTTTCTGCTTCTGATGTATTTTTTTTTAAATTGCTATTACTTTTGGAGTCTTTGGCTAGCTATTCTTCAAATTCTTTTTTGGTCTTTCTAATTTTTTTTACACTTCATTTGCCAGAGTTTATGTTCTTTTCTGTTTGCCTTATTAGGATTTATCTTCCACTTTTTAAAGGATGCCTTTTTGCCTCTCACTGCTTATTTTACTTTGTTTAACCACGTTGGCTCTTTTTTGGTTCTTTTACTGTGTTTTTTAAATTGGGGTATACATTTAAGTTGAGCCTCTATTATGGTGTCTTTAAAAAGTTTCCACGCAGCTTGCAGGGATTTTATTTTTGGTACTGTGACTTTTAATTTCTATTTCACTAACCACCTCATTTTTGTGTAGTTCCCCTTTCTGAAATTAAATGCTACAGTGTTGGGCCTGTGTGGAGTTTTCCCCACCACAGGGATGTTAAATTTAATTATATTATGGTCACTATGACCAAGCAGTCCAGCTATATTCACCTCTTGGACCTGATTCTGTGCTCCACTTAGGATTAAATCAAGAATTGCCTCTCCTCTTGTGGGTTCCAGGACCAGCTGCTCCAAGAAGCAGTCATTTATGGTGTCATGAAACTTTATCTCTGCATCCCTTCCTGAGGTGACATGTACCCAGTCAATATGGGGATAGTTGAAATCCCCTATTATTATTATTATTATTGAGTTTTTTTTTATTTTAATAGCCTCTCTAATCTCCCTGAGCATTTCAGAGTCACTAACACTATCCTGGTCAGGTGGTCTATAATATAGTCCTACTGCTATATTCTTATTTTTCAGGCATGGAATTACTATCCATAAGGATTCTATAGTAAAATGTAGTTCATTTAAGATTTTTACTTTGCTTTCTTTCACATATAGTGCTCCCCCCACCCCCACCAGCATGACCTGTTCTGTCCTTCCGATATATTTTGTACCCTGGTTTTACTGTGTCCCATTGATGATCCTCATTCCACCAGGTTTCTGTAATGCCTATTATATCAATATCCTCATTTAATACTAGGGACTCTAGTTCACCCATCTTATTATTTAGTCTTCTAGCATTGGTATATAAGCATTTTAAAAACTTGTCACATTTTGGCTGTCCCCTGTTGCATGACGTAATTGAATGGGACTTTTTTTCTTTTTACTGTTTCTCATTAGATCCTCCCTGTATTTTATCATTTTCCATCGTCTCCTCCTTATTAGGACATAGGGAATTTCCATTTATAGATCTCACCCTAAGGGATGTGTCTGTCTGAACCACATGCTCTTCCACACCTGTCGGCTTTCCCCAGCCCTTAGTTTAAATACTATTCTACGACCTTTTTAATTTTAAGCACCAGCGATCTGGTTCTATTTTGTTTTAGGTGGAGCCCATCCTTCCTGTATAGGATTCCCTTCTCCCAAAAGCTTCCCCAGTTCCTAATAAATCTAAACCCCTCCTCCCTACACCATCGTCTCATCCACTAATTGAGAGCCTGCAGTTCTGCCTGTCTAACTAGCCCTGCGCATGGAACTGGAAGCATTTCATAGAATGCTACCGTGGAGGTCCTGGACTTCAAATTTAGGCTGCTAGGTAAGAGATTGACCTCCAGGACCTCTCTCCTATCCTTCCCCATGTCATTGATACCTACATGTACCACAACCACCGGCTCCTCCCCAGCACTACACATAAGCCTATCTAGATATCTCGAGAGATCTGCAACCTTCGCACCAGGGAGGCAGTATCCAGAGGAGTATCCTTAGTGTGAGAGGATACCACAACATCTGGAAGAAGGGTCCCAACTATGGGATCATTTCCCTCTGCTCCAGTTGGATGTTTTCCTTCCCTGAGGCTTTCATCTTCCTCAACAGCACAGAGGCTGTCAGACCAGGGGTGGGACCATTCTACTGCATCCCGGAAAGTCTCATCTATGTACCTCTCTGTCTCCCTTAGCTCCTCCAGTTCAGCCACCCTGGTCTCCAAAGTCCGTATACTGTCTCTGAGGGCCAGGAGCTCCTTGCACCGAATGCATACATACACCACCAGCCCATAGGGCAAGTAATCATACATGCTGCATTGGGTGCAATAAACTGGGTAGCTCCCACTCTGTTGCTGGACTTCTGCCTGCATTCTCTTTTTACTCCCAAAGCTTGTTCCCTTTTTAGTGCTTTGTTTTTTATCAAGTGGTGTTTTGACCTTTAAGTGCAAAGAATGTTAGGTGTATCTAGCTCGTGGTCACATTCTCCCTGTAAAGTCGCTCGCCAAACTCCCCTGTTAGACACTCCAGTTTGCTAGCTCCTCTGGTCCCTTAGGAACAGGCTTTTTAAAGCCCTGCACTGCCTGAGCAGCCCCGCTCCCTGGTTAAGGGTTGATTGGATGCCTCGTCAAGAAGCTCCTAGCTCTCAGCCTTGCCTAGCAGGCTGCTAGGCTCAGCACACACACGGTCAGCGCACGGTCCCCAAAACAAACAGACCACACAGTATATTTCAGTCAAGCAGCAAGCACACCACAAACACTTCAGATATCAAACTTACCCCAAGGGTCCCGCAATTGCTCCTCCTTTACCTGGAGAAGTCCCTTGCTAAACTCCCTTGTTAGCCGCTCCTGTTCGCTAGCTCCTCGTGTTCACACTTGACTGTGAACCCCCTGCAGCCACCTGCAAGATCTGCTGTCAGCAGCCAGCTCCCAGGCCCTATGTTAGCTGCTTCACACACACATAGCCCTTTGTTTGTTTCTTGGCTGTCAATTTCTTTGGGTAGTCATTAAGGGTTTCAAAGTGCCCCCATTGGCTAGCGGCAGGTCTGGTTCCTTGTCCCTAATGGAATTACATAATTTCTATTATCAACTGTATAAATCATGAGACAGCTGTTAGTCATCTCACTTATCAGCATTGATGGTGGCCGTATCCTATGGTGGTGATCGTGATATACAAATATAAATGATTTTATATTCTATTGTATAACTCATTGATATCTATCTTTTTTGCAGATGAATTTGTTAATTATGATTTCTTTATATGATGTCCTGAATATTCGTGTGTTGCTGAAACATTTCTGTAGAGAAAAGCATTTTATAATGAAAAAAAGATCAGACTCTCAGTAGGACAGATCACTTTCACACCTTTATCAAGCAAAGCTAGAATTCTATTAATTCTAGTAAAGTGGAGGCTAAATGCATAATTGTTTTTGATTTTTTTTTTCATGTATAAATGTGATTCCACATTTATGGTTTGTTTTTTTCATTTTGGGTTCTATGGCGGCTTTGATGGTTTGAATAGATATGAAGGCTTTGGGCTTGCCTTTGGAAATGACTATAAATAATCTATGACATAGTTTAGAACACACTGCAGAACATAGTTGTTATACTTTGCTTTAGATAGCACATGGCGTATTTTTTCTTTCTGTATTCCTGTAGCAATGCCATCAGCCCAGTCCTGTTCCAATAGAAGATAATAGCAATATTTATATTGACTTCAGAGGAAGTAAGATCAAGTTCAATGTGATCTACCCATGTATACTCTCATATGATGTATTTACATGCTTGAGTCAGTATTGTTGCCCTGAAAGACACAGCATACACCAGTGCATCCATGTAACTGAGACATTAGGAAAGACAATAAAACAAACCTATGTATAGTATACTGGAAAAACATATTTAAAAAGGCCAGTGTTTTGTATAATAATAGCTTTATAAAATTTATTTTCCATATTTAAAATAATTGTATACGCTATTCTTGTTTGGTGACACACAAATCTAAAACCAAAATGGAAGGTCTCATTTTTCTGCCTTTAGACTAACCTTCAGAAATATACGTGCAGCTCTGTTTAACTTCAGTGGGAACCATGATCACAAGTGTCTAAGGAGGTAATTAGTCCTATTTTTACTTTGCACTACAGAGTTGAAGTATCTGGAAAATTGGTGAATAATTTAGCAACTGTCTGAGAATATAGCTTAAATGTGGTTAGCAGACCATAGAATTAATTTAAGATGTGCTTTGTAAAACTTTATTGACACAACTTTTGAATTCTTCAGCTATTTTCTTTTTACTTGCAAGGAATAAGGAGTGAGTGAGAGTTTGTGCACACATGCAATTAAGGACAGTTTCTCCCAAAAGATTGTCTGCATGAGGACCAAAATGTTTATGCAAACATTCCATATGGGCATAGGGATGCGCCCATTCAAAGAAACTTGCAGGATCAGGGCCTAAGCTATGCCAAGTACTTTGTAATAGGATGTGTGTGTCATTTTTGTACAAACATGATGTACAAGTGTAACCCACTGATGAAGTGTGTATTACAAGTTTCCCTTTGTGCCTAGTCTGCAGAGGATACAAATCAGTTACAGCCTTAGAGACACTTGGCTTTTTAGAGTAGCAACTGATGCTTTTAGCTCTAGAAATCCCAAGTTTGATCCATGAAGTTTTCACCAAGACACTGGCCTTTGCACAAAATTTGAGGAAATTACAAATGTAAGACACCTCTTCTAAAAGTTATTGGAAATCTGTCAACATTTTTCATTAAACAAAGCATGGTAAGGCTATAAAAATCAAAATATTCATAGTATTGGCTCAAAAGGGAATGGTAATTTCAGATAGTGCTGTGAAGGTGATGAGAAGGAGGTTGACATACATGAGGTATAAATTTGATAAATGGAGTTTAGTGTTCATCACAAAGAGCACCTCCAAACCATTTAAGCATTTGAGTGAGTAAGCAGTGTTCACAAGAGGTCCTGTTCTGAGCAAGTAAGTCATCGTGTATATTAAACTTGGGCAAATATCTCATAAAACATTCTTCAAATATTTGCATGAATAAAAAAAATGAATTAACATTAGTTCTGTCCTTGACCTTTCTTTATATTCCTTTTCTATTAATATTTTAGAAAATACATTTACTGGCAGGAATATTTGTGGAAACAGTGATTTAAAGGAATATTGGACAATTTTTAGGTCTTAAATTTGAACGCTCAACCCTGAAACCAAATGCTAATAGTTACACTTGTCCTACTGGGGAACAGAAACAATACCATCTGACTCAGTTAACCAGTCACAATTAACCACAAAGCTTGAATAGTAAACTGTTCTTAAATCTCCAAAGATGAGGATTCCACAACCTCCGTTGGAAGTCTATCCTTAAAATTATAATGTTTTTTCTAATATCTAACCTAAATTCCCCTTCCTGCAGAATAAATTGATTATTTCTTGTCCTAGTTCAGTGGATATGGAGGAACAATTTATCACTGTCCTCTTTATAACTGTCCTTAATACATTTGACAACTATTATAAGGTCGTCCCCCCCCCCCCCCCCGCTTAGTCTCATTTTCTCAAGACTAAACATGCAGTTTTTTTAAACCTTTCCTCACTGAGCAGGTTTTCTAAACCTTGTCTCATTTTTGTTGCTGTCCTCTAGACTCTCTCCAATTTAGCCACATCTTTTCTGAAGTGTGGTGCCTAGAATTGGACATGGTACTCCAGCTGAGACTTCACCAGTGCTGAGAAAATTCAAATAATTGCCTGCTGAGTCTTATATACAGTACTCCAGTTAATACACCTCAGAATTATATTAGCCTTTTTCAAAACTGTATCATGTTGTTGGCTCACGTTCAATGTGTGATCCACTATACCCCTGGATCCCTTTCAGCTGTACCACTGCGTAGCCAGTTATTCCCCACTTTTTAGTAGTGTATTTGATTTTTTTTCTTTCTAAATGTAGTACTTCGCACTTGCCTTTATTGAATTTCATCTTATTGACTTCAGACTCACTCTTCCAATTTATCAGGGACATTTTGAATCCTAATTCTGTCCTCAAAAGTACTGGCAACCCTACCAGCTTGATGTCATCTGCAAATTTTATAAACCCACTGTCCATTTAATTTTTGAAGTAACAAATGAACATTTTGAATAGTACCAGACCCAGGAAAAATTGCTTGAGACCTCACTAGATATGCCCTCTCCCAAGTTTGACAGCAAACCATTGATAACAACTCTTTGAGTACCATCTTTCAACCAGTTGTGCACCCACCTTATAGTAATTGCATCTGTACCACATTTCCCTAGATTGTTTATGGGAATATCATGTGGAACTATGTCAAAAGTCTTACTAAAACCAAGATGCATCTCATCTAACGCTTCCCCCAGGATTTGGCATGATTTGTTCGTAACAAACTTATGCTGGCTGTTATCTTCTAGATGCATATAAGCTGTTTAATTTGTTCCATTATCTTTCCAGCTATCGAAATTAGGCTGATTGAGCTCTAATTCCCTGGGTCCTCTCCCCCCCCCCCTTTTAAAGATAGGTACTTGGTTTGCCCTTCTCCAGTCCTCCGGGACCTCGCCTGTCCTCCATGAGCTCTTGAAGATAATCATTAAATAGTTCTGAGGTTGTTTCAGTTAGTTCATTCAGTACCCAGGGTACATTTAATCAGGCCCTGCTGATTTGAATACATCTAACTTACCGAGATATTCTTTAACATGTTCTTTCCCTGTTTTGGCTTGTGTTCCTTGCGCCTTGTTAATATTAAATCACGTTAAGTATCTGGTCAGATTTTACTTTTTCATGGAAAACTGAAGCAAAATAGGTATTAAACAACTCAGCCTTCTTGATGTCAATGGTTATTAGTTCTCTTTTCCCACTAAATGGAGGATCTACACTTTTCTTCATCTTTCTCTTGCTTTTAATGTATTTAAAGAACTTTATTTTATCTCCCTTGCTAGGTGTAATTCATTTTGTGCCTTAGCCTTTGTGATTACATCCCTACATGCTTCTGCTATTCTTTTTACTCATCCATATCAATTTGTCCATATTTCAACTTTTTATAGGATTCCTTTTTTGATTTTCTTCTCATTAAAGAGCTCCAGATGGAGCCATAGTGGCATCTTACTATTCTTCCTATCTTTCTTTTTCATCAGGATAGTTTGCAGTTGTGCCTAACTGCTAGCTCTCCTGAACTCATTTTTCCCTTAGATTTTTTTTTCCCGGGGGACCTTACCTACCAGTTCGGACTTTGTTAAAGGCTGTGGGTTTGTTTTTTTTAAAATCCATTGTCCTTCTTAAGCTGTTCTCACTCCTCACTTTCCTCTCAGTCATGAAATAAGTCATCTCATTATCATGGTCACCCAAATTGCCTTCAACCTTCAAATTTGCAACCAATTCTTCCCTGCTAATTAGAATTAAGTCTAAAGTGGCTGCCCCCCTAGTTATTTTCTCCATCTTCTGAAACAATAAATTGTCCCAAATATATTGCTAGAAATTATTGGACATTGTGTGTTTTGCCATATTACTTTTCCAACAGATGTCTGGATAGTTAAAGTCCCCCTGCAACTGCCAGGGTGTGGGGAGCCAGACCACTAGGCCAGATTCAAAGGTTGGAGTTGACACTAGTTACCAAACCACACCAGGAAACCAAGGTCCAGGCCAGGATTGCAGGCAGGTTGAAGGGGCAAAAGACAAAGTTTGTAGCAGTAGCAAGCCAGAGTCTGCATTGCTTTTCAGACAGATCCCTGGGACGACTTCCTGGTTTAAATAGTTGTTGTAGACCAGTAAGGCATCCATAGGGTTCTATCACTCTGGACTCTTTGGGCAGTACTTCTTATAGAATCATAGAATCATAGAATCTCAGGGTTGGAAGGGACCTCAGGAGGTCATCTAGTCCAACCCCCTGCTCAAAGCAGGACCAAACCCACTTAGATCATCCCAGCCAGGGCTTTGTCAAGCCTGACCTTAAAAACATCTAAGGAAGGAGATTCCACCACCTCCCTAGGTAACCCATTCCAGTGCTTCACCACCCTACTAGTGAAAAAGTTTTTCCTAATATCCAACCTAAACCTCCCCCTCTGCAACTTGAGACCATTACTCCTTGTTCTGTCATCTTCTACCACTGAGAACAGTCTAGATCCATCCTCTTTGGAACCCCCTTTCAGGTAGTTGAAAGCAGCTATCAAATCCCCCCTCATTCTTCTCTTCTGCAGGCTAAACAATCCCAGTTCCCTCAGCCTCTCCTCATAAGTCATGTGCTCCAGCCCCCTAATCATTTTTGTTGCCCTCCGTTGGACTCTTTCCAATTTATCCACATCCTTCTTGTAGCGTGGGGCCCAAAACTGGACACAGTACTCCAAATGAGGCCTCACCAGTGCCGAATAGAGGGGAATAATCACGTCCCTCGATCTGCTGGAAATGCCCCTACTTATACAGCCCAAAATGCCGTTAGCCTTCTTGGCAACAAGGGCACACTGTTGACTCATATTCAGCTTTTCGTCCACCGTAACCCCTAGGTCCTTTTCTGCAGAACTGCTGCCCAGCCATTCGGTCCCTAGTCTGTAGCAGTGCATGGGATTCTTGCGTCCTAAGTGCAGGACTCTGCACTTGTCCTTGTTGAACCTCATCAGATTTCTTTTGGCCCAATCCTCTAATTTGTCTAGGTCCCTCTGTATCCTGTCCCTACCCTCCAGCGTATCAACCACTCCTCCCAGTTTAGTGTCATCTGCAAACTTGCTAAGGGTGCAGTCCACACCATCCTCCAGATCGTTGATGAAGATATTGAACAAAACCGGCCCCAGCACCGACCCTTGGGGCACTCCACTTGATACCGGCTGCCAACTAGACATGGAGCCATTGATCACTACCCGTTGAGCACGACCATCCAGCCAGTTTTCTATCCACCTTACCATGCATTCATCCAGCCCATACTTCCTTAACTTGCTGGCAAGAACACTGTGGGAGACTGTATCAAAAGCTTTGCTAAAGTCAAGAAATAGCACATCCACTGCTTTCCCCTCATCCACAGAGCCGGTTATCTCATCATAGAAGGCAATTAGGTTAGTCAGGCATGACTTGCCCTTGGTGAATCCATGCTGACTGTTCCTGATCACTTTCCCCTCCTTTAAGTGGTTCAGAATTGATTCCTTGAGGACCTGTTCCATGATTTTTCCAGGGACTGAGGTGAGACTGACTGGCCTGTAGTTCCCCGGATCTTCCTTCTTCCCTTTTTTAAAGATGGGCACTACATTAGCTTTTTTCCAGTCATCCGGGACCTCCCCCGATTGCCATGATTTGTCAAAGATAATGGCCAATGGCTCTGCAATCACATCGGCCAACTCCTTTAGCACCCTCGGATGCAGTGCATCCGGCCCCATGGACTTGTGTTTGTCCAGCTTTTCTAAATAGTCCCGAACTACTTCTTTCTCCACAGAGGGCTGGTCACCTCCTCCCCATACCGTGCTGCGGAGTGCAGCCGCCTGGGAGCTGACCTTGTCTGTGAAGACAGAGGCAAAAAAAGCATTGAGTACACTAGCTTTCTCCACATCCTCTGTCACTAGGTTCCCTCCCTCATTCAGCAAGGGGCCCACACTTTCCTTGACTTTCTTCTTGTTGTTCACATACCTGAAGAAACCCTTCTTGTTACTCCTAACATCTCCGGCTAGCTGCAACTCCAAGTGTGATTTGGCCTTCCTAATTTCACTCCTGCATGCCTGAACAATATTTATATACTCCTCCCTGGTCATTTGTCCAATCTTCCACTTCTTGTAAGCTGCTTTTTTGTGTTTAAGACGAGCAAGGATTTCACTGTTAAGCCAAGCTGGTCGCCTGCCATATTTACTTTTCTTTCTACACCTCGGGATGGTTTGTTCCTGCAACCTCAATAAGGAGTCTTTAAAATACAGCCAGCTTTCCTCGACTCCTTTCCCCCTCATGTTATTCTCCCAGGGGACCTTGCCCATCAGTTCCCTGAGGGAGTCAAAGTCTGCTTTTCTGAAGTCCAGGGTCTCTGTTCTACTGCTCTCCTTTCTTCCTTGTGTCAGGATCCTGAACTCAACCATCTCATGGTCACTGCCTCCCAGGTTCCCATCCACTATTGCTTCCTCTACTATTTTCTCCCTGTTTGTGAGCAGCAGGTCAAGAAGAGCTTTTCCCCTAGTTGGTTCCTCCAGCACTTGCACCAGGAAATTGTCCCCTACACTTTCCAAAAACTTCCTGGATTGTCTGTGGACCGCTGTATTGCTCTCCCAGCAGATATCGGGGTGATTAAAGTCACCCATGAGAACCAGGGCCTGTGATCTAGTAACTTCTGTTAGTTGCTGGAAGAAAGCCTCGTCCACCTCATCCCCCTGGTCTGGTGGTCTGTAGCAGACTCCCACCACGACATTACCCTTGTTGCTCCCACTTCTAAATTGAATCCAGAGACTCTCAGGTTTTTCTGCAGTTTCATACTGGAGCTCTGAGCAGTCATACTGCTCTCTTACATACAGCGCAACTCCCCCACCTTTTCTGCCCTGCCTATCCTTCCTGAACAGTTTATATCCATCCATGACAGTACTCCAATCATGTGAGTTATCCCACCAAGTCTCTGTTATTCCAATTACATCATAATTCCTTGACTGTGCCAGGACTTCCAGTTCTCCCTGCTTGTTCCCCAGGCTTCTTGCATTTGTGTATAGGCATTTAAGATAACTCACCGATCGTCCTGCTGTCCCAGTGTGGGGCAGGAGCCCTCCCCTCTTGCACTCACCTATTTGTGCTTCCTCCCGGTATCCCACTTCCCCACTTACCTCGGGGCTTTGGTCTCCTTCCCCCGGTGAACCTAGTTTAAAGCCCTCCTCACTAGGTTAGCCAGCCTGCTTCCAAAGATGCTCCTCCCTCTCTTCGTCAGGTGGAGCCCATCTCTGCCTAGCACTCCTTCTTGGAACACCATCCCATGGTCAAAGAATCCGAACCCTTCTCTCCGACACCATCTGCGTAGCCATTCGTTGACTTCCACGATTCGACGGTCTCTGCCCCGGCCTTTTCCTTCCACAGGGAGAATGGACGAGAACACCACTTGCGCCTCAAACTCCTTTATCCTTCTTCCCAGAGCCACGTAGTCTGCAGTAATACGCTCAAGGTCATTCTTGGCAGTATCATTGGTGCCCACGTGGAGAAGCAGGAAGGGGTAGCGATCTGAGGGCTTGATGAGTCTCGGCAGTCTCTCCGTCACATCACAAATCCTAGCCCCTGGCAAGCAGCACACCTCTCGGTGTTCCTGGTCAGGGCGGCAGATAGATGACTCAGTCCCCCTGAGGAGAGAGTCCCCGACCACCACCACCCTCCTCCTCCTCTTGGGAGTGGTGGTCGTGGAACCCCCATCTCTAGGACTGTGCATCTCATGCCTTCCAGTCAGTGGAGTCTCCTTCTGCTCTGTTCCCTCAGAGGTATCATTCACTCCACTCTCTGCACTAGTACCTGTGGAGAGAACATGAAAACGGTTGCTCATCTGAATATGCGTTTCTGGTACATGGACTTGTCTCATACTCTTTCCTCTTCTGGAGGTCACATGCCGCCAGTGGTCCTCACTGGCCTTCTGTCCCCGCTGCATAGCCTGCTCTGAATCCTCAGAACACTGTGCCCGCTGAAGCCGATCCTGACGTCTATCCAGGAACTCCTCATTTTCTTTTATGGAACGCAGGGTTGATACTCGTTTCTCCAGACCTTGAATCTTCTCTTCCAATATGGAGATCAGCTTGCACTTTGTACAGACAAAGTCGCTTCTATCCTGTGGAAGAAAGACAAACATGGCACATCCTGTGCAGGTCACGACAGCGGATCGCTCAGCATCCATAGTCCCTTCCTTTGAAGAGTTTCCTCACTCAGCTGGTTCACAGCTGACTGACTGTCTTCTTGCGAACAGGGCTGCAAACAGGGGAGTTTGAGAGGAATTGCTCCAGGTAAAGCAGGAGCAAATACAGGACCCTTGGGGTAAGTGGCTGTCTGTAGTGTGTGTTTGGGGGTACTTGTGTCTGTCTGTCTGTGTTCATTCGTTTGTTTGTTTGCAGGACCGTGTGCTGTGGCTGGCAGTTGGAAGCTGTGAGTTTCTACACCAGGGGGCGGGGCTAATCAATCAGGCAGGCCAGGGCTTTATAAAGCAGTGAGCAAGTGACCAGGGAGCTTTGCGAACAGGGCTGCAAACAGGGGAGTTTGAGAGGAATTGCTCCAGGTAAAGCAGGAGCAAATACAGGACCCTTGGGGTAAGTGGCTGTCTGTAGTGTGTGTTTGGGGGTACTTGTGTCTGTCTGTCTGTTCATTCGTTTGTTTGTTTGCAGGACCGTGTGCTGTGGCTGGCAGTTGGAAGCTGTGAGTTTCTACACCAGGGGGCGGGGCTAATCAATCAGGCAGGCCAGGGCTTTATAAAGCAGTGAGCAAGCGACCAGGGAGCTTTGCGAACAGGGCTGCAAACAGGGGAGTTTGGAAGGGGAGTGTGAAGGGGGCAAGGTACTCTTGCCATTCCTAACTCCTTTAACCCAAACTAAAGGCAGAGCTACCAAGGGGCTGCGAGTATCTGTTGTGGGGACAGATTGGCAGGTTGACCGTGTTTGATTTCCTGTTTGAATAGTGTGATTTGGGAGTGCTTTGTTCTTGTGATGCCTGACCCTTCTGTAATTCTTGGATGCTGCTTTGCCTGGCTCCCTATTGGTGACATGGAGGTGCTGGTTGCCCATGATGCCCTCCCCCACTCCCAGATTCTAAACCTACATATCTTCACTCCCATCCTATGTCCCGCTTATTGCCAGGTTTCGTGTTTTGTCTTTTTCTATTTGTTCTAGAAATGCATCCTCCTTCTCCTGATTTGGTGGTCTATAGTGGACACTACCATGACATCACCCCTGTTTTCCCCTTTTCTCTTCATCCAGAGATGTTCAGCTTGTCTGCCTCTCACCTCCTTCAGAACCTCAGAAAAAAGTGTATATATTCATGATATATAATGCAACACCTCCCCACCTTTCCCCCCTGCCTGTCCATCCTGAACAAGCCAGACCCCTGTGCATAGGTGCCAATTCTGTGGGTGCTCTGGGGCTGGAGCACCCACAGGGAAAAATTAGCGGGTGCTCTACACCCACCGGCAACCAAGATCCCCCCACTTTGCCTTCTTCTCCCACCCCCCAAGCGTGCTGTGTCCCCCCCCCCTCTTTCCCCTCTCTCCCAGAACTTCTTGTCTCTCCCCATCACCTAACAGGTGTTTGGAGGGCTTAGGACTTTCCGGGAGGGAGGGGGAGAAGAGGGAGGGGGCTTGGAGGAAGGGGGTGGAATGGGGGTGGTTCGAGGGCAGTGCAGGGGCAGGAAGAGGCGGGGTGGGGCCAGGGGCAAGGGGGGTAGAGCACCCACCGGGCAGAGGCGAAATCTGTGTCTATGCCCCCATGTACCAATATTCCAGTTGTGAGATTTATCCCACCAAATCTCTGGGATGACAATTGAGTCATAATTTAGCTTATGGGCTAACACTTCCAGTTCTTCCAATTTGTTCTCCACACTCCTTGCATTTGAGTAGAAACATCTCAGATGTTGAGTAGATTCCACCACTGTTATGCTTCTTGCTGCTTTTCTGACCCTATTGTAATTTTCCATTTCCTCCCCAATGTATAGTTCTCTGTTAAGGGTCTCCTATTCTTTGCAAAGAACTCTCACTTAAAACCTGACAAACTCACTGCACCAAACACGTCTTACAGGATATTTATCTGTAAAGAATAACTTGTCACACACAAGCATTATGATATGGATGCATGGATAAGATTTAAGGAACAATATATTTACATTGAAAGAATACTTTATGGACTTTGAGTAAAACATATTCACTGGGGGTCTTGTGCCTTGATGATGACCCATTCAAACAAGAAGCAGTTGTCACCCCTCCATAGTCAGCTGGTGAGGTAAAGCAAGATTCTGTTGTCTACCCTGGTCACATCCCAAAACAGTCAATGTAAACTACTTGGAGTTGGAAAGGAACATTATAGCAGGCAGGAGATTGTTCTGGCTGTGACTAAAGACAAAATTCTGTTTCAGAATAACAAAGGGTAGGGAGAGGCACTCTTGATCCATTCACTGAGGAAACCCCTAAAGGAGCATGGGGATTTTATGAATGTTTGGATACTGCTTCTTGTTTGCTTCAGCCAGCACTGCAACAGACTAAACTCTTGAGGGAGGGAACCTACTGTAAAGGAAAGTTAACCGTTGCAAAGTGTAAACCCAGGTTTGCATTTTATGATTGTGTTGTAACTATTTGCTTCTATCACTCTCTCTCATTTATAGCTAAAACAAAAGTAGCTTTATTTAAGAAAGAATAAAGATTTATCATAGGTGCTCAAAAGTGGTAAATTGGGGTACACTGCAACTTTGGGTGCAGGGGATCTGGAATTTCTATCACTAGCCAGTGCCAGGGGATGGCTATAATGAGGGAATGATTCTAAGGGACTTGAGGATTTGGGTGCACCTATTATTAACATGCAAGGCGAAAGTTAGGGCTGGCATAGCCAAGAGGAGAACAATTGAGTGGCTGAAAGGCTGGTGGTGTTAGGGCGCTGATACCCAGCTACTACAAGAAAGTCTCCCTCTCATGGGATGCAGGGGGTAACAAGGTGTGTCACAGTCCTGGGTACACTGAGAACCATCACAATGTGCAGAGACTCTTCCACTTTTTGATCAGGTGGACCCCATCTCTTCCCAGCAGTCCTTCCCTGAACAGCATCCTATGGTCAAAGAAACCAAACCCCTCCTGTTAATGCCATGTGTGCAGCCATGCATTCATACTCAGAGTGCATGTGTCCCTGTGTGGGACCTTACCCTCAACAGGGAGGATGGACAAGAACACAACCTGTACCCTTGACTCCTTCATGGCTTCTCTGAGAGCCCTGTAGTCCCTGCTGATCATCTTAGGGTCATGTCTGGCAATATTATTAGTGCCCACGTGGATGAGCAGCATGTAGCAGTGGTCAAGGAACAGATGAGCCACAGCAACCTGTCTCAGATTATGGGCTCCACTGCAAGGACCCAGGGACTAGAACCTGGATCTGCAGAGCCTGGGACAGCTGATAGGCCCACACTGCTATTGGAAGGCCACACCCACTTTGGCCTGCTGCAACGCGAGACTTTGCCTGATCTCCAGTTTCTAGCCTGAATCTGACTTTTGTCACTGGATTCCAGCGTGGTACTACCTCCTAGTCTCCAGTTTCCGACCCTAGCCTGACTCTGGTTCTTGCAATTCCTCCAACTTCTGCTCCATGACTACCATCCCTAGTGAGCAGATCTGAGCCCAACTGTGACTGGTAGGCCAAACTGCCTATGCCACAGTCCCTAACATCCAATTGGGGGGGCACACCTCCTGGTACATTGTCGGGTAGGCAGATGGATGATGCCATCCCCCTCAAAAGGGAATCTCCAGCCATTACCACACTGTGCCTCATCCTTGTGGGTGCAGTGGCTGTGAGTATCCCAGTCTTGGGGATGGTTGTCTTCTCCTCAGCCATTGGGATCTGCTCCTCTCCTCCAGTTTACAATATTGCATACTAGTTCTTGACCTCCATGGATGGGAGACCTGGCTGGGGGGCAGAGCATCACCTACTGTCCAAGGTGGCCAGCAGCCAGTCTCCTTCCTCCTCTGGTGCCATTGTAGTCATCTGTGGTTAACTAGCATCCTCCATTGTGGAAGTCTCCATGTGCATTCTGACAATGAAGTCTTCCTGCTTGTGGATGCTATGCAGATTAGCCATGTCCTCCTGCAGTTCTCTTCCCTGCTTCCTGAGTGATTCCACCAACAGACACTTGTCACTCTGGGTGATTTCCCTTGCCTGGTTTTCTTCAGCAGGAACATGCAGGCTATATTCCAAGCAAGTCAAGACCAGGACTTGGATTGAAGTCTCCAGGGTCAGTATGCCTCCCTGGCCAAGAACTCAACATGTACAAGCAGAGAAACAGCTAGTAGTGGTGCTGGTGACAGGCCATTTTTCTCCCATTGCAGGTTCTTCCTCAAATTGCCTGCAAGTTAAGCGGGAGTGGGCAGGAGGGGGAGACTCTGCCTCTCTGCCATCCTCTTTTGGTGAACTCCCTTAGTCTCCCAGATGTCTTCATCTTACTAGGAATGTGACGAAACCACCAAACATTTTAAACAGGATTACAATGTCAATAAGAATTCTTTTATCACATATATGAATGAAATGTTTCTGTGGACTTCATGGAACCTCTGACTAAAGCTCCATTTTATCCCATGGGTCTGGCGGTTGATGGCATTTGCTGTGGATGCTTGAAGGTTGTATGTTTCTGGACAGCTAGAGACTATAAAAAGTAAAAAAAAAGTAAACCAACAAAACTAGAATATGAATGACACTCCCTGAGACAACATAGAAATTGCTGAAGCATCACAGAGCACAAGCCAACATGATTACACAAGTCAAAAACCTCAGATTGTAAAGTTGGCCAACTCTTCCTGAACAAAATCCAATCTAGTGCATCTTCCCTAGTCACTTGTGAAGTGAAGAAAGAAAAAAATACCTTTCATTGCCAACCACAATGAATCAATGTGTTGCAGGCTACTTCTGTGACTTCAGAGTTCTTCATGTTAATAAAACACCCAAGCATGCATTATCCCTCAGAAAATCTGTGGTGCAAATTTCTTTTTTTTCTTTGCCTTCTCGTTAAACACAATGAATTATTTCAGTTAGTTGGGGTTTATTGCACCTAAGAGAAAATAAAGCAGGTCTTTTTTCACTGATATAATAATGAAATGTGTGGGGTTTTTTTATGTTGCACAGAATTCTTTTTAATTGTTCCTCCTTTTCCTTAGTCCAAGTGGATAAGTTGTTTTTGTATGTAACACATGCTAGAACAATACTAATAAAGTATTCCAGAACCAAAACACTTCATTAAAGAAACAAGATACTCTACTCACCTATGACATTTGCAAAACTTAAAAGTAACAAACTGCCCACATCATGTTTTTTTAATCAAGTCCAAAGAAATGCATATTTTATTGCCACACAGTTTTATACTTGACCAATTAATTACGTTTTTTACTATTACTACTTGGGTTAGTGGGGCTTGCAGTAGCACTCTAAAAATAGGTTCGTAGTCAGAGCGTTGAAGTTGTCTCAGACTGGAGCTCAGGCTCTGAAGCCCACCTGTGAGGTTCCCCTCTGGTGTCGTCCGGACCGGTGATCTGCTAGGTCACTCCAATCCTTGACTCTGGGAGCCAGCCTTACCCTGCTTTACTGTGAGAACCCCCACTCCTGGGCTGTTCACGCACAGCCTCTGGCATGTAAGCTGCTCCTTGGATTGTGCAAACAAATGACAATAGCCAATATCTCCGGTCCCAGACAGAACCCTAGGAACATCTGTCTTGCAGTGTCCAGTTATGCCTGCTGGATGCTGCAAGCTTATATGAGTTTGTCAATTTAACAAAGAAATTGATATAGAATAATAGAAGATTAGGGGTGGAAGAGACCTCAGGAGGTCATCTAGTCCAACCCCCAGCTCAAAGCAGGACCAACACCAACTAAATCATCCCAGACAGGGCTTTGTCAAGCTGGGCCATAAAAACCTCTAAGGATGGTGATTCCACCACCTCCCTAGGTAACCCATTCCAGTGCTTCACCACCCTCCTAGTGAAATAGTTTTTCCTAATATCCAACCTAGACCTTCCCCACTGCAAGTTGAGACCATTGCTCCTTGTTCTGTCATCTGCCACCCCTGAGAACAGCTGAGCTCCATCCTCTTTGGAACCCCCCTTCAGGTAGTTGAAGGCTGCTATCAAATCCCCCCCTCACTCTTTTCTTCTGCAGACTAAACAAACCCAGTTCCCTCAGCCTCTCTTAGTAAGTCATGTGCCCCTGACCCCTGGTCCTTTTTGTTGCCTTCCACTGGACTCTCTCCAATTTGTCCACATCCTTTCTGTAGTGAGGGGCCCAAAACTGGACGCAATACTCCAGATGTGGACTCACCAGCTGAGTAGAGGGGAACAATCACTTCCCTTGATTTGCTGGCAATGCTCCTACAATGCAATCCAATATGTCGTTAGCCTTCATGGCAACAAGGGCACAATGTGGACTCATATCCAGCTTCTCATCCACTGTAATCCCCAGGTCCTTTTCTGCAGAACTGCTGCTTAGCCAGTCAGTCCCCAGCCTGTAGCAGTGCATGGGAGTCTTTTCGTCCTATGTGCCTGACTCTGCACTTGTCCTTGTTGAACCTCATCAGATTTCTTTTGGCCCAATCCTCCAATTTGTCTAAGTCACTCTGGACCCTATCCCTATCCTCCAGCATATCTACCTCTCCCCGCAGCTTAGTGTCATCCATGAATTTTCTAAGGGTGCATCCATCCTATCATCCAGATCTTTAATGAAAATGTTAAACAAAACCAGCCCCAGGACCGACCCCTGGAGCACTCCACTTTATACCGGCTGCCAACTAGATATTGATCTGTTGAGCCTGACTAGCTAGCTAGCTTTCTATCCACCAGCTGCCAACTAGACATTGAGCCGTTGATCACTACCCATTGAGCCCAACAATCTAGCCAGCTTTCTATCCACCTTATAGTCCATTCATCCAATCCATACTTTTTTGACTTGCTGGCAAAAATACTGTGGGAGACCGTATAAAAGGCTTTGGTAAAGTCAAGATAGATCACGTCCACTGTTTTCCCCATATCCACAGAGCCAGTTAGATCATTAGATCTGGAACCAGGGACTTGTGCATGTCCAGCTTTTCTAAATAGTCCTTAACCTGTTCTTTCACCACTGAAGGCTTCTCACCTCCTCCCCATGCTGTGTTGCCCAGACAGCAGTGTGGAAACTGACCTTGTCTGTGAAGACCGAGGCAAAAAAAGCATTGAGTAATTCATCTTTTTCTCCACATCATCTGTCAATAGGTTGTCTCCCCCATTCATTAAGGGTCCCACACTTTCCCTGACCTTTCTTGTTGCTAACATACCTGTAGAAACCCTTCTTGTTACCCTTCACATCCCTTGCTAGCTGCAACTCCAGTTGTATTTTGGCCTTCTTGATTACACCTCTGCATGCCCGAGCAATATTTCTATACCCCTCCCAAATGATCTGTCCAAATTTCCAATTTCTTGTAACTTTCCATGTTGTATTTAAGCACACTGAAGATTTCACTGTTAAGCCAAGCTGGTCACCTGCCATATTTGCTATTCTTTCTGCACATCGGGTTGGTTTGTTTCTGCACCCTCAATAAGGCTTCTTTAAAATACAGCCAGCTTTCCTGGACTCCTTTCCCCCTCATATTAACCTCCCAGGGGATCCTGCCCATCAGTTCCCTAAGGGAGTCAAAGTCTGCTTTTCTGAAGTACCAAGCTTGTTATCCCTAGGGGAGTCTCTGACATGCTACAAACCAAATGCAGTGATTCAGGTAGAATAAACAAACAGATTTATCAACTACAAAGGGAGATTTTAAGTGCTTATAAGTCAAAGCATAACAAGTCAGATTTGGTCAATGAAATAAAAACACTTTCAATGCCCTTACAAACTTAGATGCTTCTCACCACAGGGTGGATGCTCTTCATCCAGGCTCTCCCCTTTGATCAGCGCTTCGGTCGCTTGGTGTGGTGTCTGTAGATGTAGGTGGAGGACAGAGAAAGAGCATGGCAAACGTCTCTCCCTTTTCTCATGTTGTTTCTTCCCTCTTGGCTTTGCCCCTCCGCCCACCTGCCTTCGGAGTCAGGTGAGCATTACCCCGTCGCAGTCCCAAACTGACCAAAGGAAAGGGGGTGACTCACTCAAGAGTCCAACAGATCCTTTGTTGTTGCCTAGGCCAGTGTCCTTTGTTCTTGTGAGGCTGGGCTGGGTTTGTCCCATACATGCCCTGATGAGGTGTGAACTGCCCCTCTGTTCTTGGAGAGTTTTTGCCTGGGTTTGCTTTAAGCCATGAGGACACACACTCAGCCTCATAACTATATACATGAAATTACAACTTTTACTATTACTATATAATGCTCGGTACGTCATGAGCCTTCCGAAGACACCTGATGTGACAAACTTTGCATTAGATACCACACAATCATATTATAAGGATGAACATGCATTCTTCAGAGTCTGAGCTCCAGCCCAAGCTGCAATTTCAAACACTGTCTACACAGCTGTTTTTAGAGTGGTAGAATGAGCCCTGCGAACCCAAGTCTGTTCACCTGTGTTCGGAGGCTTGCCACTGAAGGCTGTGTAGACATACCCCCTAAGAGGCCGGCTAGGCTAGTGACACATTGCCCCGTACTAGAGTTCTAGAAGAACAAAGTCAATAATAAAGAGAGAAGTGATTACAGCACCATTTCAAGAGCATTCCAGGAAAAGAAGTGTGGATCTGAAAACTAATTGCTTTCCTGCTTCCACCATGCTTTCGAGAGATAATAATTTGCTGCAGACTTACACTCCTGATGCTGGCGTGGCTCTGTAGGTTTGTACACTGTAGCGGCAGAGCTAGTGCTCTACTCATTTCCTGCACAGGTGCTCTAAGGGGGGCAGCAAGTACAGCTGATGCATAATCATAGTTTGTGCTTCTGTGCCCAGTCTAA
This sequence comes from Macrochelys suwanniensis, assembly GCA_033296515.1. Taxonomy (NCBI): domain Eukaryota; kingdom Metazoa; phylum Chordata; order Testudines; family Chelydridae; genus Macrochelys; species Macrochelys suwanniensis. The sequence goes on from CM065779.1 coordinate 86,717,563, forward strand.
AGGGCTGAGCTGACCATACAGACATCTGGAGCAGGAAAGTCTTGCTTTTTACTTCTGCATGGGCAGGCAGGCCAAGAGACAGTTTTTCACTAAATATTTCATTTTAACTTTTACTGTTAAGGGAGGAATATTAGCATTCATCTATTTATCAAGAGGTAATAAAATTATAGGTAAAGAATATCTGTTTTTTTTTAAGAATAACTTATATTTAGTTTAAAAGGAAACACTTATAACCGAATCAATTTAAGATAAATTAATGCCTGCATATGGGCTTGCATTTGAGGCTGGTGTGTGTGTGTGTGTATATGTGGTTTCTTTAGAAGGGTTTGTACAGCATTTATATTTTAAAATTACTATTAAAAGACTATTTGGAGTCACAATTAAGGTGGCTGTGTTATAGTGAAATATGTATGTCTTGATGTTTGATTTTAAAATGCTTGGTTTTATATGTGGGCAGTCTAAATTTTGATGTCCTTAATTTTTCATTGCCTTGCTTTAGGTGTTGTGGGGTTTGTAAACGATTTGAGGAGGGAATAAGTATGTTATCACGTAGGAACTGGTTTGGGGAGTTGTTTGGCTTTAGAATTTTCCAGATTGTAGCTTTTTTGTTTTCATGTAGAAAAATTAAAATACCCTTTTAAAAATAATTTTAAAAAGTTTATAAAAGCAATAAGTGTCTTGGGGTTACTAAATTAAAGGTGTGAATGGAATTGACCAAGCTAAAAGTGAATGGAAATCAACAATCATATTCCAACAATACCTTCAAGATTGTTGAGGAAAGATCCTGTCAGATAAAACACTACTGCCTTTCCAGAATGAGCAAAATTTTCACATACTTCTAAATTATTTTGGTAGCAAGAACAAATAACCTTTAACTTCCATTCCATTCAGGTGTTTTCTTCTTCAGTCCCTGTGCTTATAGACTGTCTTACTTCCAGTCCAATGTTGTTGTTTTTTTTTTTAAATGTAGCTATGGAAATGTTATCTTTTCCCCAAGGGCAAATGTCACCCTTATCACTGTGAGGTCTGTTTGGCTACCTCCTGCACATTAAAAATTTAGCAGTTTGTATTTTTGACAATTGACAATTAGATTCAGATGATTGACCAGAGTGGGAGAGGACAGCAAGAGAGAGAAGCCAAATGTACATATTGAGTTGTCCACTTTATTGTAAAATGCTGGAGGAAAAAAAGAAAAACCTTAAATTTTACAGTGCAGATTCCCTTCATAAAATTTATAGAAGATAAAAGACTGCATTAAATTAACACATCTTCCCTCCCCACCCCACCCCCATTAATCCCCCAGTGCTTCTAGTGAAGAACTCTCAAAATAGGAACACCGAATGACTGTGTGGGACATCCTAAAATGTGCGCAGAGGGAATCTTCTTCATATAGCTCTCCCCTGCCCATGCTGTAAGAGGTTGAGTTATCACCGACTTCTACTTAATCTTCATCTGACCTACACAGAGGCCTCTCTCCAGAGGGAAGGGAAGGATGGGTGATCCATATGTACCATCCCGCTGCACCCCAACCTCACAGAGATGAAAAAAAGGTTAAATAACCTCAGGCTATATTTTTTTCTGGTGCTGTAGAACTTCTCCCCCTATACCCCTCTTAAGGTGATTCTGGGGACAGCGCACAGCTGGAGAAGCCCTTGTTATCCTGGTTCCACTGGGGGCTGACTCCATGGGGGACTCTGACTAGATTTTGAAGGAGAGCTACAGGGCCCAGGATTACACAAACACAGCGTCCATGGGAGAATCTCTCTAGGTCTGCAGGTTCTGTAGGCTATACCTTTAACTCATTCTATTGCGGGAGGCAAATCTTATAGATATGCCTCTTAAAATGTTCTGGGCAAACTTCCCTCAACCCCCGCGCCCTTGTGTTTTACTGCAGGAGTGTAGTCTATTTTGTAGTAGGCTCTGTGGAGAAATAAATATCCTGTAATGAAATGGTTATCTGAGTTTTGGACTAAATGTCAAAAGACTATTGTACTCCTCTTGTAAGATTTAATAAAGCTATAATCTCCAGTTCACTCAAGTTTAATAAACCATTTACTTTCAAGAAAATAAAATTGGATAACAGATGAAGGTTTTATTACAGGAAAAAGACTATGAATACCATTTCTAAAGGGAAATATTTATGGATGTCTGATTCATGGTGTGTGTGAACAAAAAATGACTTTAGATGCCCTAAGGTCCAGGTTAGAATTGAATCACTTACGTAAAGCAACTGTACAGTGAAACATGTAATGAGAAAATTTTTATTGAAGCTGTTTAAAGAATGTTTCTTAACTTTTTGCCTAATTTCCTAAGGAGAAAATCAGTATGAATTATGGCATATTCAGATTAATAAAGGTATAATCTCATCAGAAATAGTCTCACCAACTATTAGTATACACTCACATGGAATTTAAAAAAGTCAAATTGAGTAATCAAGGCACATAAATATTTCACAATACTATGCCCTATTTGTTTCAAATTGAATGCTTGAGTAATATTTCAGTTTGATAATAAGCATATAATGTGCAACTGTTTATTAACAGAAATAAAAAGATTTTCTCAAATATTAATTGCTATAGCATGCAGTGCATTTAATTAGTAACAGAGAAACTTCTGAGAAATTCTCTATTGATGACCTGATAACTATATTACAAAACAGATTATTTATCAACATGTAGTGTGCGCTGCTGAAAATAAGAATTTTATACAAGAACAATTGAGGAAAGGGGAAAATGTGTGCTGAGTAGTTCATGGAGTTGATGTTTCTGGTTCCTTCATACGGTGCATTTTGGTTTTTGTGTTGAGGATAGACATGGCTGAATATGGGCAAATTCTAGTTTCAAGTTTGCAGCAACTATCTTGTTTTTGACAAAAATGAATCAGACAAATTTTGACATTTTTTATTGTGTAAAAATGTTAGCTCTGTGGTTCTTGCCTGTGTCACCTTTTTGGAGTCAGAGTGTCACTTGAGATTACCTGTTCTGTTCATTCTCTCTGAAGCACTTGGCATTGGCCACTGTCAGAAGACAGAATACTGGGCTAGATAGACCTTTGGTCTGATCCAGTATGGCCACTCTTATGTTACATAGCAATGTTAATTAATTATATGTTATATAGCAGTGTTAATTGTAAACTATTTCGGAGTTGGATCATCATTTCATTTGGTTTATGTACAGTGTCTGATGCAATGGGGCTCTGATCCCTGATGAATAGTAAATAATACAGGGTGAAAACATCTGGAGATCAATTAGTGTTGGATTATCCAGAACTACACAAGTCTCTAGCAAACACCATCAAGTTTCCTATGCAATATCTGTGAGTAAGCAATGTGTTTGTGTGCTGAAAGAAGGGTTAGATACTTTAGTTGCAGACCACAATCTGGCTTGGGAGAAATTTTCTTTTTCCTATGTAGACAAGAGAAATCACCTCAAAAAATTATTCAGTAACCTGCTGAGTAGCAGTGTAGCACAGCAGTACAGAGCTAAACTGAAGTACTATCAACAATGCCAGTATGGTTTAATTTACAGATCATGTCCAGCTCTCAGACCTTCAATATTGTTTTAATCCATCAATTTTAATATCTAGAATTTATCGTGAAATGTTTAGACCATTCAATAAGTTATTGAATGGTCTAAACATTTCACGATAAATTCTAAATATTAAAATTGATGGATTAAAACAATATTGAAGGTCTGAGAGCTGCTACATTATAGGTGCAGGTGTTGGGTAGACATTTTTTTTTGTTTGGGTTTTGAAATATTTTATTTTTCCACTCAACTTTTTAAATTTTAGTTTCTCATGTTTGTTTTAATAAGTTCTGGAACTGATTTATTTACAAGTTATGATTTTACATAAAATACATGTGCTGAAAAGCACCCAACTCATCCATTATTTCCACCTGAGCAATTGGCTGTGGCTCTGGATGATATATCAGCTTTTGGTCTCCAGGTAGCTTGTTACAGTAATGTGGATCTAGCATTTGTCAAGCTGTATGTGATATGGTTGTTAGGATATTATGACTTTGGATATATTAATTTTTACAGTCATGTCAACCTTACATGCTCAACAGAGAGAAATTTTTTTTTTTTTTTTTTAAGCAAAGCAGGGGAGTTGTTCACTCAATAACCCAGACTGAAGTAACAGGTAGTATACATGATCTGTCAGATTACTAGAAATATCTACATTTTTCTTTACATACCTTTATTTAAGTTATATGGTTACGCTTATTTTATGTGCCTTGCTGTTCTTTAAAGGGATTGTGAATAAAATTTGTGATGGGCAATATAAAACAGTGTGTGGGTCTGGTCTTGAATTTCAGATTTCTAGTCAAATGTTATCTAAACTGTTTGAAACTCTGGAGTTTGCAAGATTTTGAGGGAGAGGCATTCTGAAGGGAGAGGCGGTATTTCCTGCTTCTGTACTGGCTTTCAGATATGCTGCAAGAAAAATGCTGCTTAAGATATTTAACACTTGTTGGTTCCAGGTCAGAAAGGAAATGGAAATGCAATGACTTCTCAGTTCAAAAACAAACCATGTTGTCCTAACTCAAATATCTTGAACTTTAGAGAGTTATTTTAGGTTCATTTGCTGTGTTAGGTGAAGGTCTCAGGTCTGATTTCTCAACTTGTTCACTTATCTCTTAATACAATACTGAATACATTTTCTTCACAAAGGGTTAAAGGCATCAATAAGTAACTTGTTGGAGGATCTCTACTGATAATAGATGCATTGGCTTCAATGGGACTACTCACATGCTTAAATTTAAGACTACTTTGCTCAATTGGGGCCTGAGCGAGAGAAGAAGCTTTCATAACCGTTTTATTGTCAGAATGAATAGAATTTCATTAAACAAAACAATATTAAACTTAATTAAGTTTTATATTGGGAAATAGGGTTTTGTTGTGTCCAAATTGACTGTTTATTCCTGATCTTTTAATGTCATTATATTCATTAGATGAGGACTCTGGAATACTATGAAATGATAGCAGGGTAAGACTTTAGTATTTGGTGTTTGGGAGTGTATAGAATTGCCTTGGTACTGTAGCTCTTTACGATCTAATAATTAAGTTGACTATTTGTTCTGCATACTGTCCTCTTGGGTTGACTATTACGGCTCCCTTTTGTGTAGACTCCCCAGGTAGCATATCTCCCAGATTCAAGCATGTTCAGAATAGTGAAACCTCACACTTCCATACACATGTGATATCACTCCCACCCTCATTTCTATTCTTCACAAATCACACCTCTGCTTTCTTCCCATTTATGTAGGGCAGAACACCAAGGCCACCCTGACTTCCATGTGTGTTACTGTTCTGTATGTGTGGAGGAGAACAGGTGCCACTACTCCCTCCGTATGTGAGTGGGTGAGGAATAGGCAGAGGAGGAATGAGCCCTGGTTCTACCTCCACCTCCATGTAACAGCGTGTAGAGGTGAGCCAACGCAGGTTGCGTGGGTAAATGGATACCTCCTATTACTTCCATTTACTTTCCTTGTGCTGTGCCTGTGGTGACGCAGCCATGTGCTGTCTAGAGCTGGTCAGGAACTTTGACAAAATATTTTTATTTTTATTTTTTTGCTGAAAATGCCCGTTTGTCAAAACCTAAACTATTCACAGGAACAGGCTGGTTCTGATTAATTTCCTGACTTGAATGTTGGGGGGGGGGGGGGAAACTTTTAGAATTATAGAAACATCCTGTCAAAATATTTGAAACAAAAATTTGTTTTTTGTTTGTTTTGAATCTACTTTTCTTTTTTAATTTTAACTTAATTTACACTAAAGTTTTTTTAAATAAAAGTTTAAAAAGGCAAAATCAAAATAAATAATTTCAAAATTATCAAAACTAAGCATTTTGATTGACTCAAACCATTTTTTTTTTTTTGGTTTGTTGGTTTAAGAAATGTTTAAGATTTTACTTTTCACCCTGATTCAGGATAGGAAACTTTTTTGAAATCTCAAAATATTTGAAATCTAATATGGTGCGGGTCCTTAGGCACTACCAAAAAACAAATAATAAATATTTTCAGAAAGGAAAAATAAAATTTTAAAGTTTCCACTTTGTTAGCATTAACCCTCATTAGATACCAGTGTGTTTCTTGTAAACAAATAAATACATTTTGAGAGAACGATTTTTTTCAAATTGCTCCGTGTTGAAAATTTTATCAGGTGTCTACTTCATGTCTTTTTATCTGTCCAGTGAAGATGCATAACATCACAGAATTTGAAACATGAATAAACTTTGACTTGGCCCATGGCAGGTGCAGTATTCAAATTCAGGAAGAGTAAAATGTTAATGAAATTTGCCATCATTTGAAAACTAGAAACAGTTCCATGTAATAGAAGCTGTGCCAGGAATGGAAATGTCCTGCAATATCCTGAACAAACATTGTTGAATTAAGTTAAACTTTATTGAATTAAGTTTAATATCTTTGGAGTCCATTGTGATAATTGAATAGTTTATGTATCCTTATGAACCAGGATCGTGTATATTTTTCAATAGGGGTTTAGGCAAATTCACTAGGTTTAACAACTCCAGAGAAGCACCATCATCTCTAAAGGCTAGCATATACTGGTTCAAATGGGTATCCAGAGACCAACGCACATGAATGATTTTGAATAAGTAGCCTAAGTTTAAACTAATGTAGAGCCTTCTTTCTGATCCAAGAAACAGACAAGACTTTCTAATGGGGGCCCAATCCTTCCAGGGAAGGTTTGGAAGGAGTTGGCCCAGTCTGTGTACTTGTTCTGAGCTAATGGCTGTTATGAATATGTGGCCACATAAAACAACCCTTGGTGGGTTTTGAAGGATTATTCATCATCCAGAGCTGTTGGAGTCGGGGAAAATCTCTGGTAAGACTGTTGTGGGGTATTTTTTGTCTTGTTTTAATGTGTTTCCTTTGTAATGCCTTAAGACCAAATTTCATACCACTTAGAAAGAGCTGTGTGGTACCATCTTTGAGGATAAAGTAAAGCAGGCCTGCTTAGGCAGTTTGACATTGCCAGGGAATTAACAGCATAGGCTGGAAGCTGCACAGTCTGGAAATGCCCCAATATAGTGGGGTAGTTAGCCGCTCAAGCCCTAAAAGGGTTAAAACCAGCCTGGGAAGGGGCTGCCCCTGGAGAGCCTAGAACGGTGGTTCTCAACTGTGGTCCACCGGTTCTTCATGGAAAGCCCCTGGCACACTGGGCTGGTTTGTTTAACTGCCACGGCGGCAGGTTCAGCCGGTCGCGGCTCCCACTGGCTGCGGTTCGCCGCTCCAGGCCAATGGGGGCTGCGGGCCACGGCGCGGGCCGAGGGATGTGCTGTCTGTTGCATCCTGCAGCCCCCATTGGCCTGGAGCGGCAAACCACGGCCAGTGGGAGCTGCGACCGGCCAAACCTGCCGCCGCGGCAGTTAAACAAACCGGCCCAGTGTGCCAGGGGCTTTCCATGAAGAACCGGTGGACCACAGTTGAGAACCACTGGCCTAGAAGCAAAGGCTGATTGGGAAGGCAGCCACAGCAGAGGCCAGGCCCAATTAGGAGGCAGCTGGCCCTGATAAAAGAGCTGAAAGGCAGAAGCGAGGCAGTCTCTCTCCAGCCTTGGAGGGAGCAGGACCTGGCTGCTTGAGGGACAGGGTACCTGAGCCAGAGCAGTGCTGGGGAACAGGGCAAGGGGACTGGGGAGCTCCAGCCTGGCAATTCCCCAGGCTGTAGGCCTGGAGCAAGGCCTAAGGGAAGGTACTGGGGTTAGGCAGAGGCAGCTGGTCCTACCCCCCTTGCCAATGATGAGTGGTTTACAAACTGCCGTCTGTCCCAGGGAGCGGGGGCCAGGAGCTGACTGGCAGTATTCACTGAGGCAAGTTGGGGATAGTGGTTTGGGGGTTCCCTGGGAAGGGGAGACCCAGAGACTGTGGGGATACTGCTGGGGAAGAACCCCAGAATAAAGGGGCACACAGGGTATGGGAGGGACCCGGGGGCCAGCTGCAAGCAGGACGGCGACCAGCAGAGGGCACTCCGATGGCTGGTGAGCTAATTCCCCGGACAACCAGCAGGAGGCGCCGTGTGGTTGAGTCCCGCACCGCTACGCCCAGTCAGGACAGAGAGATAAACACAAGTTTCTACCCAAGAGAGACAACACTGCTGGGAAGCCAGAAGCCCAAGAATTGGTGATGCTGCTGGACCATGAAGGGGGAATACAAGTGCAGTTGCCCTGAACAGTGACAGAAGCAGATGATGAAAAGAAGCAGCTGAATTCCCTCGGGGGGGAGGGATAGCTCAGTGGTTTGAGCATTGGCCTGCTAAACCCAGGGTTGTGAGTTCAATCCTTGAGGGGGCCATTTGGGGATATGGGGCAAAAATTGGGGATTGGTCCTGCTTTGAGCAGGGGGTTGGACTAGATGACTTCCTAAGGTCCCTTCCAACTCTGATATTCTATGATTCTATGAATTCAATCAGTGGCCAAAGCAAAGATATTGGAATGATGAGCTGTGTATACAGTGTGTGATCTAATTGACAGATGATTTCCTTAAATCTTACAAACATCCTGAAAATATACTGCTTGTAGACAGATTATTTCCATAAGAGTTTCAAAACTACTAACACAAAATAAATGTTGTTTTCTGGTGATTACTGGGGGGGCATCTTAGCTCATTCCTTTAATTTAATAACCTGGTGACCTTGCTTTTCTTTGCATTTGATAAAAATAATGGGAGAGATTTTTCAAAGACATAGATGGCAGTTCCAACTCCCATTGCCTTTCGATATGAATTAGGCACCTAATTTACATATTTGAAAAATCTCCCCCGATATGCATATCTTTGTTATAGAGGCATTTTAACAGTGGTCTTCACCTATTCATTTCCAAGTTCTGAAGTATTTTGTAAACACTGTGATATCTAAATACCTCGTTGTCATTTAGCAACTCTATTTGAATTTTTAAATTTTGTTTTTAGTTTTGGATCACTATTAATATGAGCTCCACACCACTCTAGATATGAACTTCGTATCAAGCTTATGTTAATTCATTTTCTGAAAATATCCCCCAAAATTTTTTAAAAGTGCTTGCTATTGACTTGAAAATTACAATGTATTGAAAGCATAAGGGATTTAGCATTTCAGGGAACCATTCTAATTAATTTCATTGATGAAATGTGTATTTTTCCAAACATTCCAACATTCTACTGTTACTCATTAGACTCATGGGTCAGTATTAACCAAAAAAATAAATAAAGTCAAACTGATATGCTAGTAAACCAGCAATCTGCCAGGAAATATCAAATTGCCCCACGTGCATGAGCCATTAATGCTTTTCAGATCCTAAAATAATGAGATGAGAGCATGAACTGAACCCTAAAATATTCACCCACACAATTCAAAGGAGTTTTGTGAGTGCTAATTAATGAATGTCTATACTGTGCTTTGAATATGTAAGGTGTTACACAAATGGTAAGTGGTGGTGGTGTTATAACTGAACTAGAGAGAATTTTTTTGCGCCATTTCAGGATGAAAAAACACAGCATGAACTGAGAATGAGGATATGTGACTGTTCCGTGGAACAACAAAACACTAGCTGGCTATGGTGTTTTTGCTTACAAGGGCCTGATTCTGATTTCACATCTCTAACTCCCCCTAATTTCCACCAGGATGAGATCATAATCAGGCCCAGGGGATGTAAAACATCCAGGGTTTGCAGGATTCAAGCACTAAGGACAGATATTTAAACACAGACAAGCTACTGAGAACCCAAGAATTGAACAATGTGGGTTGTATTACATCCTAATTTGACTTTAGGAAATAAGATTTTTATCCTTTTCAGAGATTTTTTTACACTGAAATGATTCAACATCTATTTATATCAGCTACTAGAGTTTGAGGTTTTCATGAGATCTGCTACATTCAAAGGAAAGGTTTCTTGATCTGGAATATTGCAATTATTTCTACTTTCATTTATTACATTGCAAATATAATGTTTAGTATTATGTATAGGCACGTGCTTTTATTAAAAAAGAAAATATCTTTCACTATTAAAAAATCCTAAACCTAGGAAAAATCCATTACACCATGTTGGCAGGAGGCTACAGGTATTCTAATTCAATATATATTTTCCTTCATTCTGAGAATATCTTTTGGTAGCTAGTATAACTTTTTAATTATAACTCGAGTGGACATACTGAGGAATACAATGGAGAATACATTGCTAATCAAGTAAAGGACACAATTTACTTTGACAAAATGTGAAGTGGCAGCTAAATATATATCAATTACATTCTTCCTAAATTCAAGATCTTGGCTCCTCCCTTCCCCCTTCTCCTTAACAAAGAATCAGGCAGGGACTTCCCAGCTTTTCAAAATCTATCTAGAATTCCTTTGGTCCCAATGTGTCGTTTACATTTATAATAAAATATAAATATTATAAAATCAGGTATTATATTGCCTGAAATCTTGAATGAAGACTTAGTTTGAATTGGCTTAGATAAGGAAGATTGTGTGGACTGACATCTGTTTGAAAGACAGTAAACAAACAGTAAGAATCAATTGTGTACCAGACTGGAAGAGAAGTATGTATTGGGATACTGGAGGCATCTGTGTAGTGTCCCATCAAATGTAATGTCCTTATTAATAGCCTGAAAGATGGTTTAACAACACATGGCATTTGCATATGAAATTAAACTGAGAGGTGGTATACACAGCGTAATAAAGGGACTTGGAGAGCATAGAAATATAGACAGAAAATGACAAAATGAGTTTCATCTTGAAAAATTTGGGGAAAAAATGAAAACATAGATACCCAATGGGAAGAGACACCTAAGAAGTGGTCTTGTTGAAAGAAATCTCGGGGTGGTAGCGAAAAGCAATTTAGATATTAATACTCCATGTGATATGACAACTATACGGCCAATGCAATTTAGGGCAGTATATGCAAAGGAATTGGATTGTGGAATAGGAAGGTAATAGTTCCTTTCTGTACAGCTCTGGTGAGGCCATACCTTGAATATTGTGTTAGGTTCTAGGCACCAAATACTGGAAACATGTAGACAAATTGGAGATAGTTCAAGGAAATGGAGAATAAAATAAATACACAAACATGATCATGAGCTGGCTGATGGAATTAACTGATGAAACAATATTAAGACCTAAGACCTCAGTCCTACAAATACTAATTAGTGTGACAGATGCAAGTCTGCCTAATGTTGCCTTATGCATTACCAGAAGTGGCTCAGATACTACAGTGATGAATGTTGTATATGAATTTATATGGAGTAGAATAGAATAGCAGGACTACTCCTGTACATGACAATGGGACTATTCATGTGTAAAGCTCGGCATCTACATGTTTGACGTATGGGGGCCTAAATATTTATAGCTTGGTTTAGTAAAGATTAAAAGGGATATAATAGTTAATACTTATGTTTGAAGGGATAAATAGTGGGTTATACATTTAGATCATTAAATAATGAGACGTCAAATAGTTAAGCTCAGTTGGGTTTATTAAATTAGATTGTTCTAAAGAAAAAAAGAGTACAGAAAATCTGTACTCACCAATACGGGGCTCAATGGTTGCTAGCTTGGATTGGTCAAAATTGGTTTATAATTTCATAGGTTTTTATGGACTAGTTATTTATTACTTTCTACAACTTGAAGTTAATTGAATAGTGAATATTATCTAGTCACCAGCAAATTTCATATTCCATTATGCTCTACATTTCCAGCATAAAAATTTAACTGACTTAACAACAAAGTTTAGTGAGTTTAAAAATACTCACCACCATACGTCTGCACCAATCATTTCATTTTGTCTTTTGTGGCTTGGAACATTTTATGTATTGTCCAGTCATATGTTAATGTAACATTATGGTTATACACAGGCAAGGAGAATCATGTCCCCTAATATATTTCCATTCTATTTGCCCTTTCTTGTGGTTTTAGTTACAATTTTATTAGCCAATCACAAGAATAAAAACAACCTTAAAATAGGTTTTGAAATTGGATCATGCTTGTCGATATATTTTCACTCTATAAGCAATATAAAATCCACCAACTAGTAATTGTTCATTATCTCTCAGCATAGCTTTCATGAATCCTTATAATACTCTCATATGCTAACAGTTTCTTACCATAGCTATGAGGGATATTTGGAGCTATAGGCCCATATGGTAACAAAGCGTTTGAACATCAAGAAAAGAAAGGACTTAACATGGTAAAGAGGTTGTAGTGAGAAGCAGTACAGTGAAATTACGAAAAGGAAAAAAATATGCTTATTAGAGAAAAGCTTCCTGAGAAAAAGATCTAATAGTCAGTGAAATAATACCCCAAGTTAAGCAAACCAAGTGCCATTATTTGGGCCACTTAAAACTAAAGTAGAGAGAGCACTAGAGAATATATTGCAAGGAAGAATCCTGGAGGAAAGATTGTTTTGGGTTTAAGGCAGGGTTCAGTTTCCAGTTGAGCTGGCAGAGAAACCATTTTCATAGCCAATGAACATTTGAGATTTTTCTTGTTCTTCATTTGGATGAAACCAGGCTTCCCCTCCTCCCTCAAACAGAGAGAGATCAGCATAGTCAATAGTTCAGTGCTTAGGGTACATATTGGATTCGAAGAAGGGACTTGAACGTGTTTCCCACATTCCACTTGAGACCCTTAACCCCCCAGGCTATTGGTTGTTCTGGGGTGGGTCTCTTTATCGCTTTTGTTGGAGCTGTTCTGTTTTGTATAACTAATTAGTCATTTGGACAGCAAAAAAGAGACAGAGAGGGACAGAGACTGTGCCCTGGTGGGATGTGGTAGACCCCAGTTCAAGTCCCTACGTCTCTGACCCCCAAAAAGGTGTTCTATCAAAAAATAGATAGAACCGGCACTACTTTCCAGTACAAATACAGATCTGTGTCTTGTTTGGCTGTCTGCAAATGCTAATGCTTCATGATTTCACAATGGTGTTGAGGATAATGTATGCGAGGTACTTTAATGTTGGCATAATGAACTCCATATAAGTACATAGCTAGAATTCTCTAGGATTCTAGTCCACTGGGGAAGTGGATTAGATAACCCCACAGTTCATTTCCATTTCAGCTATCTATTGTTGCATGACAACTCAGAAGTAATGCTCTGCTGAATGGGAAAAAATACATTGGAAATGTCTTGATTATTATATACTCAAGGTGTACTTATTTTAATAAGTGTGTAAATGTGTTTCTTTTAATAACTCTCCTGTTTTTTTGGCCATTGCCCTTGCACTAAGCTTTAAAAAGTTCAAAAACAGGATGTTCGCTCAGGGGTGAAATGGAGGCAAAGGTTAATTCTGGTGGTTCAGTGTAAATGGTGTAATTTGGATTTAAAAATCAATGAGTGTTGGTTGGTTTGCAACAGGTACTTGAGGGTTAGCTGTATTGAATGTTTTTTACAGTTATAGCATCACATGACAAAAATAAAATACCTGAACTGTAAATGCTTAACCATTTTAATTACATGCCTGAAAGTATCATTGGCTGTAATTAAATAGGTTTTGTGAGGGAGCAAAAGGAGAAAGCTGTATTTTATATTTTTGTACATTAATTATGGAGCCATCAACTGATGCTTTTCTTAAAAAAATGAATGTTAATTTTTGTATGTCAGGGTTTAATTCTGAATAGTCGAAGAGAGAGACTTTTTGAGCAGGATATCTATTTTTTTAAAGTACCTGCCATCTGGGCTCCTCACTCAGTCCTAACAATTATCATTTCTTGTCTATGGTTTTGGAAAGGAAACAACAAGAGGAACAGGAAAGTACAGGAAGAAAACCCACATAGGGGATGAGCAATAGAAATAGGGTGGGGGGAAAAGTAATAGAAAAGAAGTAATTTAAGAGAAGTCAAGAGCCTGATTGTATTCAGGGCCGGCTGTAGGATTTTTGCCTCCCCAAGCAAAAAATTTTTTGCCCTCCCCCCCATTTTGTTCTTGTCCAACCCCCGGCCCCACCTCAACTCCGCCCCGTCCCCAAATCCTCAGTCCCGCCTCCTCCCCCGCAGGTGCTACATTACCCCCCCCATTGCTTCCTGTGCCCCCCCTGCAACCACCCACCCTAGCTCACCTCCGCTCTGCCGCCACCACTCGGGTTCTCCCCCTCCCTCCCAGGCTTGCCACGCGTGGTTTTGTGTGCCGCCGCTCAGGTTCTCCCTCCCATGCTTTCAAGCCGAGTGTCCCCCTCAAGCCTGGGAGGGAGGGGGAGAAGCCGAGCGGCAGCGGTGCATGAAAGCTGAGCGGTGGCGGCACAGATCGGAGGTGAGCTGGGGCAGCAGAATGCCGCCCCTAGAAATGTGCTGCCCCAAGCACCAGTTTGTTTTGCTGGTGCCTAGAGCCAGCCCTGATTGTATTTAGTATTCTGTCTTAATTTAGGGCTTAGTCTTGTAATCACATAAGCCTGTGAGTGATTTTATGCACACAAGTAGCCCGACTAAAGTGTTCATAGGGTGGGCCATTAGAAAGATTCGGTTTTTCTTACTGAAGATGATGGGCATTTGTACCTCTGTGATATATGATTGTATTTCACTGGAAATTACTTCATAACTCTGGTCAAATTGGTCCAATATCTCTGCAAGAGATGCTTACTTGAAGAGGTTTTATTGTGAGTTATAAAGAAAAGTTATTGTGTGAACTTCAAGTTACAAAAATCTAAACATTTATTTAAAAAATAATATTTTTGTGTTCTTAATTTGAGCCTTTGGAGCTGGTAATGATGCTATAGCCTTTATGTATGTTGTTGGAGAAACATGAAGGGCATGGTGCATCAGATTTTATTATTTAAATGTTTAACTATTTATTGAAATATTTTAATTTGCTGTGCCTTGAGTACCTTGAAGCCATTCATTAATTGTTCCTTTATTACTCTGCCAATTAATGAATGCCTATAAATTTTATATTAATTTAGAAATGCATTTGGCCTCAAATCATTATGATCCTTCATGGTGTGGTGGTGATATGCAATAAATAAAATTGCTGGATGCAAAAATGATTTTACAAGTATTTATTACTTACAATAACACTGTCTTTAGTCTTTACAGTAATTTTCACTGTATCATTTATAGAGAGAGGAGTCTTAAATAAGAAGTAGGTTCAGCTGAGGTCACTGAGGCTTGTAACAAAGCAGAACCGAGAGGGAGAAAACAGTTGAATCTTTAAAATATATGCTGTAAAGAAAAGCATACATTTCTCCAAATAGACAGCAAATTAATATTTTTTTAAAAGGACCCTGTCTATTAGTCTATGGTTCATTCAATATCTACCAAGTAAGCAAAATCTAAGTACTAGTAGGATAATTGGAGACAGCTATCATAGAGCAAGACAAATGCATCTTACTGACAGATCAGGGCAGAGTTTATTCAATCTGACAACCCTGTGTTCTTTGCAGGGAAAATTTCATGCAGAGTTAAGAACAGATGCTGAACAATATTGCACATCTGATTTCATGCTGCTCATGCATGCTAGCCTCAAGCAATCTTGATGAGGTCAGAAGATTAGTGAAATTTCAGTCATCAGGAACAGTGGCCATGTAGGTAGATGGCTCAAATCTGGTGTACTAAAGCAAAGTAGGTAAGGGCTTCTCCAGTGTGTCTTTCTTACCCTTCAGCATATGTGTCTATGACCATCTGTAAAAGGACCTAAGCTCAACAGAGCACACTTGAAATGATACGTGTTGCATAATTTTGCTGCTTTCTAAGATACATTTTCTGTATTTTATATCTTTACTTTTACATTTTCGTTGGGTTTACGTTTTTACTCCATGTATTTTTAATCTGCCTTTAGCTAACTCCACATCTTACTCCTCATAACACAAGAACTAGTGGTCATCAAATGAAATGAATAGGCAGCAGGTTCAAAACCAACAAAAGGAAGTATTTCTTCACACAATGCACAGTCAACCTGTGGAACTCTTTACCAGAGGATGTTGTGAAGACCAAGACTGTACCAGGGTTCAAAAAAGAACTAGGTAAATCTATGGGGGATAGATCTATCAATAGCTATTAGCCAGGATGGGCTGGGTGGTGTCCCTAGCCTCTGTTTGCCAGAAGCTGGAAATGGGTGATGGGATGGATCACTTGCTGATTGCCTGTTCTGTCCGTTTCCTCTGGGATACCTGGTGTTGGCCACTGTTGGAGGGCAGGATACTGGGCTGGATGGACCTTTGGTCTGATCCAGTATGGCCATTCTTATGTTCTTATGTATTCATCATGGAAAACGCAATAAATTGTATGTCTTGAATGTGCCGCTACAGTTATATCAAATATGCTGCTTTGGTGCATTACGAATGGTTAAAAAAAATCTGCACTTAGTGTCATTCACTTCACCTTAAGTGAAGCTGTAACAAAGATGGATATTAGAAGAGCAGCAAAGGTGGCTACAGGCACAGAAAGACTTGCATATGATAAAAGATTGCAAAAGGTAGGATTATTTATCCTGGAAGGCTGAAAAAGTAAGAAGGGCCTTGATTGGGTTAAAAGTATTAAGGGCATAGTTTAAACTGCTCACTTTTTTCTTTACACAAGGACAAGGATATCCTTATGTAATTAAAAGGAAATAAATTTGGAATAACCAAAGAAAAAATACTGTTTTATGAAGCACCTAGTCAACAAGTAAAACTCACTACTGTGGAAAGCTGAATCATGTGCTGTCTGATTTTTTTTCCAAAGATAGCTAATTTCCTGACTGCCGACCCCATTTGTGGCTAGTCACTTTAAAATGATAAAAGTAATCTGGTGTTGTGCTTTCAAAAGTAAGCTGATTACTTTTGAGGGACTGGAGAGAATTATTTCCTCAATTTACTGTATTGCACAATTGCCTACATAGGTCTCCACTGAAATGTTGTCTTTTGCCCAGTAAATGTTACCAGGGAGGTGTTCTGTACGTAATGACTTTTATGCGCAGATAGTAACAGTATTGCTATATTGAGCATTCAAAAATGACTCAGGTCGCAAAACATTATGACATTAAAATAAATTTTGAGGGTTTTATATTTGCCTGCTGACTTTTGAGTCTCTAGGGTTCATTTTTTCAAGGTTTTCTCTGCAACAATAAGGGCTAGTAACTTTATTTCAATGAAAGCTGATGGAACCACAAGATTCCAGGTACTGGGGCTTTAAGAAAAATACCTGACATCTTAAGATTTGTGACAAAATCAAGAAAGTTGGCAACACTGTAGTAACCTCATAAGATATTACTAACACTATAGATGCCTTATTAGGGAATGGGAGGGAGAGATCTTCACTTTCTTCTGAATCATCAGGTATTGGCCATTGTCAGAGGCCAGGATAACAGAACATATATACCAGTATGGAAAAACGTATCTTCCTAAAACATGTTCCAATTTCCTTTGACCTTGCAGGAGCTCAGAGTAAAATGTTGGTTTTGGACATGATTGTAAAACTTTAAACTACTCCAAGTTACACAGGGATTATGATGCTTAGAAGTTAGCCTATATTGGACCAATGTACTTTCTGCATATTGGTGTCCTAAAACCAAACCAGCCAGTGGTGAGGAGCTGCCAGCTGCAAAAAGACTTTGGCAGGAAACCTTGATACCAAGATGATTAAAGATCCCTGGGAGAATTGCCAAGAGCAGAGTTCTGAGTGTTTGTTTTATATTTTGACTCTTTGATGCACCTGAAGAGTAGGCCATGTTGGAAGTGGATGCTAATTGTTGATGACTTGAAGGAAAACTGAAGCAGTGTGAGCAGTGTTAATGTGATTGTGCTCTCACTTCATGGTCTCCTCTTTTCATACTGTGGCCAAGGCAAAGTTTCCCTCCTAGAGTGTTAATCCACTCCTTATTTAAATTATCACTCTAAGCATACATGTTTAATGTGGGATCTTAAATATGAAATAAATTAATCTAAATGAATCAGCAAATTGCAGGTGCTCTTACACTCCCCCAAGAAACACATTTTTTCAGATTCTCCATACGGGCAATATAAAGAGGGTATTCTACCATGAGGATAATGCTTAATGTCTAAGCTAATGGGCTGTTAGTGATTAACATCTCTTCATTTATCTTAATTTTAAAATGTAGCTTCTAAACTGTATGCTTGGCCAGTATAGACCACCTCATCTTCATTACAGTCATCCGTGTATCCCATTTTGCCTCTCCATTGTGTTTCACACCTTCCTTGTTTCATTGTGTTCCTGTTTACACTGTGAACACGTTGGAGCAGACACTCTGCTTTATTTGTAAAGTGCCTAGTACAATGCGATCTCTAATCTGACTGGAGCCTTTTGGTATTACTTCAGCACAGTTAATATTAAATTCCAGGCAGGTTATGGTAATATCTATACTGGCCCACCAGAAAGGAGCCCATTGTAGGATTGTGAGCTAAACTTGTACAGTGTGCAGCTAAGGAAGTCCCCACTGAACATGCACAACTAATTTGGTTGTAATCTCAGAATGTTGTGAATGTATGTATCGACTGTGGCAAAAGTAAAATTGCCCACTCTGTGCTTGTGAGGTGCACATGGGCTGAGAGATGGGTCTTTGCTTCAGCCTGTACTCTCTCTTCTCTGCTAATTTCACCATGTTAAGGATCTTTTACTGGGAATAAGCTATATTCCATTTATGCCCACAATTAAAATATCTGAAGTAATCTATACAAACCTATATAGATGGGGTCTATAGGAGTTGGTTGCACATTTCAAAGGGTAGAATTCAACCCAGTGTGTTTAGTTAGGTCACGCTAGTATTTGAATATCATGTAAAATGTATTATATTTTGTTGTGAAACTAAATTACTGCAAAAATCTGTGACATTACTTTTGAACTGATTGCACAAAATAAGTCAGTAGCGGCAAAATTCTAGGCACTGTTGGTAAAGATGTTAGTAACTATTACAAATGAAGAAAAATAGTACATGTTGACTGCACTTATTTCATTTATGGATACATGACATGAAGATAATTTTCTCTGTCTGCTTTGGAAGAGAACTAGTAGAAATTCTATATAAACTGAAAAATAAATTGAGAATGGGAGTTAAAACAAAAATGGCAAGCATATAGCAATGGATTTTTATAGCATTCTGACATGTAGTACTGTACATGAATTGGTTTGGTGCTTATATGAGAAATTGCAAATGATAAAATATAATTGAGATGACTATTGAGATATAAAGATTATAGGCTGACTCGGCGATAGATTATATTTTACTGAGTCAGTCATTTCTAATTTATTCTACTGAGAACTCTAGCAGATAAGTAGATATTATGTAACTTAATCACTTTTGTCTAATGGTATGTGACTAAAATTATATGCAAATTATCTTTTAAAGACAGAGGAAGTTCCAAATGGATTCAACATTTATGTGGCAGTTAACTTAATTTCTCAGGGTGAAATCCATTTCTCCCTCAGAAAATAACTCATTGGGTATTTGTTCAGTGCTTAGGATCTAAGAAAACAAGGCTCAGCATGAAGGGGACACCAATGGAGATGAGAGAATGCAACCACAATCTCTCCTAATGTAGAGGTCACAGAGCTACACTGTAAGGTGTTAGTAACTCTTATTCTGAGCTATTGTCTGGAATAGAAACTTTTGCCATTTCCTCCTCATACACAATAATTTGGGGCAACAATTTTGGGCCACTAGATCTGATAAAAACAGTGTTCCCTTCTATAGCTCTCAGGTGAAACTTTTCTATACTGTAGAAGCAACAAAGGGTCCTGTGGCACCTTATAGACTAACAGACATATTGGAGCATAAGCTTTCGTAGGTGAATACCTACTTCGTCGGATGCCAGCAGTGGAAATGTCCAGAGGCAGGTATAAATATGCAGGGAAGAGTCAGGCTAGAGATAATGAGGTTTGTTCAATCAGGGAGGATGAGGCCCTCTTCTAGCAGTTGAGGTGTGAACACCAAGGGAGGAGAAACTGTTTTTGTAGTTGGCTAGCCATTCATAGTCTTTGTTTAATCCTGAGCTGATGGTGTCAAATTTGCAAATGAACTGAAGCTCAACAGTTTCTCTTTGGAGTCTGGTCCTGAAGTTTTTTTGCTGAAGGATGGCTACCTTTAAATCTGCTATTGTGTGTGCAGGGAGATTGAAGTGTTCTCCTATAGGCTTTTGTATATTGCCATTCCTTATATCTGATTTGTGTCCATTTATCCTTTTGCGTAAGGACTGTCCAGTTTGGCCGATGTACATAGCAGAGGGGCATTGCTGGCACATGATGGCATATATTACATTGGTGGATGTGCAGGTGAATGAACTGGTGATGGTGTGGCTGATCTGGTTAGGTCCTCTGATGGTGTCCCTGGTGTAGATATGTGGGCAGAGTTGGCATCGAGGTTTGTTGCATGGATTGGTTCCTGGGTTAGAGTTGTTATGGTGTGGTGTGTAGTTGCTGGTGAGAATATGCTTCAGGTTGGTGGGTTGTCTGTGGGCGAGGACTGGCCTGCCTTCCAAGGCCTGTGAAAGTGAGGGATTGTTGTCCAGGATGGGTTGTAGATCACTGATGATCCGTTGGAGAGGTTTTAGCTGAGAACTGTAAGTGATGGCCAGTGGAGTTCTGTTGGTTTCTTTCTTCAGCTTGTCTTGCAGCAAGAGGCTCCTGGGTACACGTCTGGCCCTGTTGAGCTGTTTCCTTATTTCCTCATGCGGGTATCGTAGTTTTCAGAATGCTTGCTGAAGATCTTGTAGGTGTTGATCTCTATCTGAGGGGTTGGAGCAAATACGGTTGTATCTCAGCACTCGGCTGTAGACAATGGATTGTGTGGTGTGTCCGGGATGGAAGCTGGAGGCATGTAGGTATATATTTCTATATTGCTTCTCTTTCTATACCCATTCTGTCATGCAAGCATTCTGTGACTTATTTATTTTCATTTTACTTTATTTTTTAAAAGCCTGCTCACTTGATTGAAATTCACTTTACTGAAGTGGTAATGGTTTAATGGTTTCTAAAGGCCAATGCTAGGTGCAATCTTTAAGCTTTTTTATTAAGTTCAGTTTTTCCTTCTATATTCAATAATGAAACACATACAAAGCGTGAGGGAGGGAAGAGAAAAAAGAAACAAGTTGTGTTTAGATACTATCTTGAAATGCAGAAATTGTGGGCCTAAAATTCCCCTGGATAAAATCCCAGAGGAAGACAAAGACCAAGGGTTGGAAAGATCAAGAGCAAATTCCCATGCCGCTATAAATTATTTCACCTTTCTACTCCATCTGCCACTATCCTACTGCTCCACCTTTTCTTTCCCTTTTAACTTTCCATCAGTTCTGTTTGCAGCCCCTGGTGCTGACTTTATGCGTATGTCTACACTGCAATTAGACACCCACAGTTGGCCCAGGCCAGCTGTCTTGGGATCAGAGAATGGGGCTGTTGAATTGTGATGTAGACGTTCCAGCTCGTGTTGGTACCCAGGCTCTTGGACCCTTCAAGGGTCCCAGAGCCCTGGCTGCAGCAAGCCAAACTGTCTACTCTGCAATTAAGCAGTCCCTGAGCCTGAGACAGTCCAGCTGCATGTATCTAATTGCAGTCTAGACATACCCTATTTGGCCACTCTCCAGGGCATTTGTGCTGTCTGGTCACATTCATATGCACCAGAAATCCCAAGCACAACTTCAGTATGTAAGGGAGTATGGATGGTCTTGTAATTAAAACACAGGGTTGTTTGTCAACAGACCTAGATTCTGTTTCCAACTTTACTAAACAGACTTCCTTGGGTAAGTCACATAGACTCCTAGCTCAGCTCCTACTGGAGTCTAAAGGTATGTCTAAACTGCAGACACCCGTGGCTGGCAAGTACCAACTGACTAAGACTAGGGGGCTGTTTAATTGCACTGTAGGTGTTTGGGCTCAGGCTGCAGCCTGAACTGTGGCACCTTCCCACCTCGCCGGTCCGAGAGCCACAGCTCCAGCCTGAGCCCAAACATCTACACTTCAATTAAAAAGTCCCTTAGCCGAAGCCCCTCAAGTCCAAGACTGCTGGCATGGGCCAGCTGCGGGTTTTTAATTGCAGTGTGGACATACCTTCAGTCTTTACGTTCACTTCAATGGGAGTTGGATCAGGTACTGAATCACTTACTACCTCTGAAACTGAGAGAGCTGATTTTTAATCTCTGGTTATACACTGGGTTTAAACCAACACTGACTTCAGTGACATTGCTTATGAATTACCTCACTCTAACTTGTGTCAGCATTAGTTCCAGGATGTGTCCGTGAGATATTTAGATGAGTGTTCTGCAGGCTAGCTTGATTTAGTATATTAACAAATTAAAGTAAGAATTTATTTGAAGTTACATGTTTTTAATTAAGCTAAAGTATTTGCATTTACAATAATTTATTAAAGCTTGTATTTATCATAGTGGCTAGTGAATGGTAAATAACCCATATGCAAATGAATACTGTAAAATTCAAATGAAGAAATAATCTCATGTATGAGAATGAATTGAGAGAAAAGAGTTTAAAAAATTCTAGAAATAAGATAAGGCCATTTTACCCATTTGTTTTCCTCACTTCCATTTTCCTAAGACTGCACATAAGCCTTATTCTGTGTCCAAAATAACAAAATTAAAAGCTTTCTAATATAAGCAAAAACTTGTAGCTACAGTTAAGAAGATTAACTGTGGGAGACTGTGACAAAGTGGATTTTTGAAAGGCAGGCCAACAAAGTTTTGCATTTGAAATGAAATTATAAAACTGTTCAACATCAATGTATTTATCTTCTAGAATGAAACAGGAGTAGTTTTGAATCTACAGACTCTCACTAACATCTCACATTAAAAGTTCTTTCTGCTTTTTCAGCCAAGCCTGTAATAAATCTATAGTTTGTGTTCTGTAAAAACTATTCTGTTTCTTTGACCTTGTTCTTGCTTTCTTATTCTGAAATTGTGAGGTGTTATTTATTGAACAATATTTCTATGCATCCATTAAGGAGTCCTTTAACCTCAGGTCAGAAAAACAAGCACCCAAATGCAATCTTCTGTCTGCAGCTTTTACAAGATAGAAGAATTTTTACATCACTACCTACCTACTTGCTGTTATTTACAGGATATACTTGTCAAGAAATGCTATTTTGGAGTAAATCTTGAGAACACATACATTATTCAATATTTAGCTGTCAGGAAAAGCATACCTTTTATTTACCCACTTTGTCAATGCAAATGCGTCATTAAAACATGATTTTTAAGTGCCAAAGTTCTAGTGGAATGTTAGCAATTCAGCAGAGACAATAGATACTTCTAATGCTGTACTAGATATATGTATTAGCCCATAAATTATTGTATATTAATAATACTGCTTTGTACTTGTTAGCTCTTTCATCCACAGATTTTAAAACACTTCTGCCAATTTTAACAGGTGAGGAAGCTATTCTTGGGAAAGTCAATATTCCTTAAAGTCTTTTTCAGAGCTGGGACTCAAACCTGGGTTTCTTGAGTGTCACTGCTGTTCTCTAATCAATACGTTATGCAACCTTTCTGACATACTGATCACATAGAACATTTTTTATATTTTGTATGATTTTGAAGAGATCTGTGCTAATGCAACTGCAATTTTTCCTCATTGTTTATTGATGTTCACCAGTTCAGCTCATGTCTTTACCTATTTATTTTCTTCTCAGTATCCTCAAAGTAGTGTATTAATTGCTTAAAGTCATACTATCCTGAGAGCTGTGATCCTGTTTAAAATCACAAACAAAAGTCTGGGTCACCTGAGGAAAAGCAAAATGAGGAAGTAAAATGTGCTGAGCATTCAGTAGGTGGAACTCTTTCCTTTGGCTAGGTGTTGAATGCTTCTGGAGATATTGGGGGTTTGTATAAGAGTGAAAGCAGAAGTCCTGATTTCCTATGGTAATTAAAGATCCTAAGGCACTTTTTATAAGAATTGGAGTGATAACCTTTGTTCTGGCTGAACTGAAAATCAGGAAATTCTATTCTGCTTACCTCTTCAGAAACAGTTCTTCTTTACTTAGGATCAGATTTTTAAAAGTATTTAGGCGCCTCATTCATTTGAAAATTAGATGTGGGTGCCCAGTGAGATTTTTCAAAGGCACGACGGTGCCTAACACCCAATTAGAGTTAAGCAGCTAGGCACTTTTGAAAATCCTACTAGGCCCCTATCTGCACTAGAAGTGCCTAAATTCCTTAAAATAGGAAGGGTCAGGTTTTTAAGGATATTGCAAGGAGTTGCTGTGTTGCTAACAGTTGCCAGATTCCCATCAGAAGTGGCTGCATTCTGGGTACATCCTCATCTACCCTGCAATTTAAGGTGTAATTGTAGCACAAGTAGGCATACCCATGCTACCTTTAATCTAGCTAGTGTGAGTAATAGCGGCGAAGATATGGCAGCATGTGCTTCAGCATGGGTTAGCGCAGTCTGGAAAATAGCCCATGCTGAAGCCCATACTGCTGTGTCTTCACTGCTGTTCAGGTATAGCTTTGCAGGATTGGCTATACTTCTAAGCTTTTTGGGCAGTCAAGCTGTTAGTTATTTTTTGTTTGTAAAGCACCATTCACATTTATAGTACTATATTAAAAACTAATAAATGCAACTTGATGAAATGTGCAGAAGATTGTACAAAATGGAAAGGCAGCTATGATGAAATATTGGCGTCCGCCTCCCCCCCTGCCCCCATCCCCCCATCGCCTGCTTCACAAATTCTGCAGCGAGAGGGAGCATTTATAAGAAGCAGTGGGGAGGAGTCTGAGAACAGCTGCTCAGTGTTGCATGTTCTTTCTCCCATGAATTAGTTAATACTTCTTGAACCAGTATTAAGTCCCTCTCTCTGGCCATGATCCATACCCATTGAAGTAAAGGAGAATGTTTCCAATGGACTTTGGATCAGGGGCTATAGCCTCAGTTTATGATCATAGCCAGAGTTCAGCTATAGCCCATCAACTCATGGCAGCTCAGCAAGAAAGCTGGTTGTGCTGCAAGCAATGGGCGGGAGGACCTTATGTGGGGAATACTAAGACAATCCCCTTTATATGTCTGTCTAGGAATCTTAAGTCCCTGCAGGGGCCTAGCCTTTGCTCACTTCAAGTGACTCTGTGTTTGCAGGATGGGTACAGGATGCGTGTCTGCAAACCACTCTCAGCAGCTAGACAACTCTCAGATAAATAGTTTCCTTCTGTTTAATTTTTAAGCAGAGACACTTGGAGGGCCTAACTTCTAGAAGGAATCTGATTGGCTGATGGAGGGTTGTCTTTATAGTTATGTAACCCTTCTGCCAGGATGAGTTGACAGCAGCAAGGGCCAGGTTCAGTACATAGGGGTTCCCTTCGCAACAATGCAATGCAAAACCGGCTCAAGCCCCCACCCAGTAACCTGGGAAAATCTTATACACACCCCTGGGCGCCTCAAAGAGGCAATACTTCCCCTCTCGCAAGCACAGAGCCTCAGTGTAACAGAAATCTTTAATAGCAGCAGGTAAACGATACCAGCCTTAAATTGGGAAAACACCGCAACTAGGCTCTATAAGCCAAACTGTGAGCAAGACCCACCCCAGCCAATTGGGCCGTGCCCTGTCCCTTGGGTTCTTGAGTCCAGCAACCCAAACATCACCCAAAGTCCCCAAAAGTCCATGAACCCAAAAGTCCAGTCCCAAAGTTCAAAAGTTCATCTGCAGGGTGCTACACGCCACCCGCCTGGGCAGCAATGGGAAGGGGCGGGGGGTAAGGGACACCTTACGTGGCGTGAAGATGATTGCCTCACCCCTCCATGGGACTTCACTCTGCTCCGCCAGCCGTCTCACTGGCCGCTCTGCTCCGCCAGCTGTCCCGCAAGCCGCTACCGCTGTCCCCACGAACTGCTCTGTCCCACCAACAGCGCCGCTCCACCAGCCGTCCTGCAAGCTGCTCCACCTGCAACCACGAACTGCTCCGCTCTGCCAGCAGCACCACTCCGACTGTCCTCACGAACTGCTCTGCTTTGCCAGCAGCACCACACCATCAGCTGTCTTGCCAACTGCTCCACCAGCCACTTATCTTCAGGCTCCCCCACTACTTAACACAGTGCTCAGTGATTTCAGCTTAGTGATTTCAGCTCAGAAGGCTGTTAGCACTTTAGTGATTTCAGCTTGTAGTTTAGGGGAGCCCTAGTGCTCAGTTGCACTATTAGCCCAGAGTGATTTCAATTCAGCAGTCAGAAACCAGACTCTCAAGGAACTCAACATTAGCTCTGATATTCCACAGTGGAGAGAGGCAGAGATGCTGCAATTGGTGTCTCAGACCCTCACAAGGGTCCTACACCACCAGGCATTATGCTTGATCTTAGCCAAAAGGCCAAGAAGCAATCCCCTGTCCCCAGCCTCTCTCAATTCATTGGGCTTTGGAACCCATGTCCCTTGGCTGGCGAGTGTTGTTTAGTTCATGGCAAGTTCCCCTTTAACATGACAAAAGGCCAAGTACAGTTCCACTGGCCATGATTTACATAAGCAGTATAACAGTTTATTCTTCCTGCCCCAATAACAGAAATTCCTGCCCCAATACAGAAAACTGAGGATCCTACAGCAGCCCAAAATGCCCATCTGGGCCACTATGGCTCGTACCAGGCAGGGTGGGTGTGCCTATGCAAATTGGATCAGCCCCTGGAGTGCTTTGCCATGACTCACCACCAGATGTCAGGGTGGAGCTCATCCTGACTCTGCTTACAGTTACATGGACCAGTATTCAGTAACTATACATTATAAAACAACTTCAGGATCAGAATTTATACAAGCTTACCATATTTACTCAGTGGTTGAATGCATTTGTTTGGAGGCCTGCGTACCTCACATTGTATCATGGTTGTATGAGTGGCCATTGGATGTGCAGAGAGTTGTGTGCACTATTACTTCAGTCAGTCTCCGTTTCATTAAAATACAGTCATGTTATGGTATTTTTGGTGTCTAAAATAGGATTGTTCAACTGACTAGCATGCTACAATAACTCTCTGTATTTTATTGTAAGAAAACCTAGTATAACACACAAACTTAACAAACAGAGGCAAGCAATTACAGTAGTCCATAAAACCTAATGTGACTGAAGCTTCCAGGGCATGGTTGCTTGGGTTGGGGTGGCAGACTTTTGGGCGGTTGGAAGAAGGGTAGAAGAGATAGTACAACCACGCCTCCCACTATAAATTCTATGCATTTATCTCACTTTTTCCTCTGTGCTCATCTGTCTCTTTATGGTTCAGTCTTCTCCCTCACATTTCTCTCAAGGAACTCAAAGTCTGTGTCTTTCTTAGCAAAAATAGGATTCATAATTCCCCACCAGTAAAGAGAATGGCTAAGGCTATAGTGTAGACAGGGCTCAGTTATTTTATAATTGTGTTATCTAAAGCTACACACGATAGTGACTGTTTGACAGAGGAATTGTCCTACCACAATCAAATCAAATGATAGAAAACTGAATGTTTTTTCTGCTTTAGATGAGACTGCCAAGATAAATGAAAGATTTTGCACCACCTACAGACTGGTAATCAGTTCAGGAAATTCATATAATAGATTTGTGAGAAATTCCTCAGGCAACAAAATTTAGATTCCTTCATTTCATTTCTTCCTTTCTGAAATTAGACAGTACAAGTGCAATCTGTTTGAGAACAAGTTGTGATGTGACTACAGATGCCTAAATAATTAACTGCATGATGGAGTGGTACACTGGGTTCCTTCTAATCTGTGCTGATGTATTTCAATGCTAATGAGTAACATTTTGTGTCTGCTGACCTACTGAGGAATTACTCAAAATTTTAATCAAGAAAATTATTCTTTCAAATTAGACACTTCTGAATAATTACCAACAAGTTTATTAAAATCTTCAAGTATTTTTCATACACTTGTCAGATAACTAAAAAGTAGTTTAAACTATTTTTACAGAAGATTCGGGCTCTTGTTACTCAGGTCAAGAAAGTAAAAGTGGTTGCACATTATTTAAAGGGTTATACATTATTTTAAATATTCAGTTGTTACCATGATGACACTACTAAAATCCAGAATCTGTCAGTCACAAAAAAGTAGAAAAATATTACTTTTCTCACATCATGGGTCTTAAGAAGTCAACATTGCCTTAAACAAATAAAATTGAATAGTGTCCCAATCTACAAGAACTATAAAAGTACTCAATATGTACAATTTTAAATAGGATACAAGTATGAAATGTAAGGATCCAAACCTACAAGGTGCTGAGAGTTCTGCAAAGCACTTCATAGTCCCACTGACTACTAACCACTAACCTTGTGCTCCCCTTCCTCTAGGTAAAAGGTTGAGATGTATTAATGTGTGAAAGAGAGAATCCTTGTGTATGCACACTTGTATATTTGTGTTTGCATGAAAATGTTTTGGAAAATATCTTCCTCTGACTTGATGATTTGGTCGATCGGTCTTTCAGCCCTTGTATAGATGATGCCGATCACAACACTTCTTCAATTCTTCTCGTATCCTGGCCTTCCTTCTCCATGTGCAGCCATGTCTTTTCACGAATGAATCTTCCCATCTCTTTTGAGTTGGCCGAATGGTCGTTTCAGTTCCTGTGGGTACCACTTGGCAATAGCTGCAGTCCATTGACTGTCAGTGAGCCTCGCTATACGCCCAGCCCATCGCATTTTACTATGCCTGCTCTCAACAACGACATCCTGCGCTCCACTCTGGTGTCTGATCACTTCACTGGGAAATCAGTTGCGGATTGTAATTCCCATAATTCCTCTTTCCATTGCCCTCTCCCTGACAGACATTTGCTGCTCCTCTGTCTTCATCAGCGCTCATGTTTCACTGCTATACAACATTGCTGGCAGTACTGTTGAGTTTAAGAGGCTGGCATGTGTTGCCTTGTTGATTTTTTCCTTGGAGGACATCCTTGATAGAATTGAATGTGCACTAACCTGATTTCTTTCTTCGTGAGAGTTCACCTTCCTGATTGTGGCACATGTTAATTTCTTGGCCCAAATAGACACATTGCTCAACTTCTATTTCTTTTCCCTTGATTGTTATTTAGGCTTTTGGCAAGGTATCAGACCACATACATTTTGTTTTGGAGTAGTTAATTTTCAGGCCAATTTGCCTGCTTTTTGTGTTGAGTTCTCACAGCATTTTCTGTAGTTTGATAGTATTTTTGGCGATCAACACAATATCATCCGTGAATCTGAGATGGTTTAACTGCTCTCTGTTGATGTTGATTCCACCCTTCCAATTCATCTGCCTCATTACCATTTCGAAGCACGCTTTCAAGAGTTTCGGTGAAACCATGTCTTTGTTTCACACATTTCTTAACTGGGGTAGGAAGGGGGTATCAAATAAAGTTATCTGTAGTACAGTCAGAATTTGCTTCCTTTAATAGTTTGATATCATTTGTGTCTATGCCCTGCTCTGCAAGATCACTGCATTGATCTCTACGCTGATGAATGTTTTTTCATAGTTGACAAAGGTAATACATAAAGGGAATTTGTATTCCCTTGAGCGTCCAATAGTTGGTTTATAGTGAAAATATGGTCCATTGTATTGAAATTCCTTTGAAAGCCTGCCTGCTTTCTCGGCTGCTGCTCGTCCACACTCTGTGAGAGTCAGTTTGTTATTATTTTGGTGAACAGCTTGTAGACATGTGAGAGCATTTCCAAGTAACAGCTAAACCTCTGAGCAAGGATTTCCCAGAGGTCTTGGTGTCCAGCTCGTATCTTTCAATGGTCAGTCCATCTTTACCTGGGGCATTTCCTTCCTTCTTTGGTGAACTGCATGTTGAACTTTGCTGACAAGAACTGGGAGTACATGCTCGTTGGTCTGTTGAAGTGTTGGTTCTGGGACATTTATCTGAGACACAAACAGTTCGGTGTAAAAAACTTTGCAGACCGCTTCCATCCCTGTTCTGTCAATTACTGATTTTTCCATCCCTGTTCTTCAGTTCCATTATTGTTGACCTGTAGAGTGTCAATTCCATTTTGCATTTTTTGAGCCTTCTGAGATCTTTATCCATCTTTAAGAGCCTTTCATTTTGGTACTTCTCAAAGTCCTCCTTTAGTTGTCTTCTTATCAACTTGCAGAGGAGGGAGTACTCAAGTCTGTCACATCATTTTGCTTCATATTCCTCCACCTCTCTTACAAGTTCTGTG
Organism: Macrochelys suwanniensis; assembly: GCA_033296515.1. Lineage (NCBI taxonomy): Eukaryota > Metazoa > Chordata > Testudines > Chelydridae > Macrochelys > Macrochelys suwanniensis. The sequence continues at coordinate 86,747,563 of CM065779.1, forward strand.
TTTCCTCTGAGATTCTTCCCTTCACTCTTTTCAGTCTGTCTTTCTTTCTTGGCTAATTTCTTGCATTACCTCAATTTATCAGTGAAGTTTTTATAATACTCATCACAGTTATCTATAAGACTCCAATCTTCCTTGGAAATGTTCACTTTCAAGATGAGCTCATCAAATATTTTTGACCACTGTCTCTGATTTGGTATCTGTAGTGCTTTCTTCTCCACCTTTTTGTTGACATTGAGCCGTGCTCTAAGCAAGTGATGGTCACTACTAGTGTTAAATGATGGTACTACTGAGATGTCTTTTACAATGACTATATTCTGATCAATAAGTGGCACAATCTCGTTCTTGTTCTTTGCCTGGGTGTGATCCATGTCCATCTCCGCTTTGCCATCTTCTTAAAACAGGTGTTACCAATGAACATTTCTTTCATCTCAGCCAGAGTTGCCAGTTATTCTCCTTATGGATTCTGTTCGCTGATGACATACCTTCCAATGAACTTTTCACCTTCTTTCCTTCTTCCAACTTTGGCGTTGAAATTTCCCATCACGATCATATGTGGATTTTTGAGTGAAGGTTTCCTTGAGCTCCTGATACAATGTTTCCATATCGTCATCTTCGCTTGTGCATCTGGGAGCATAGATCTGAATAATCCTGAAGGTGCTGTTCTTGTTCAGTTAGAGGTGTAGCACTCTGATGCGCGATGACTTGAACTTGCAGGAGATGATTTTTGAAGACCATTCCTTGTTGATGATGAAGCCAATTCCTCCAACGGTTCTCACACCTTCTTTTCCCAACATGATGGTACTTTCGTCTCTCCACTTCACTTCCATCTCCTTTCTTCGTCATGTATCGCAGAGACCAAGGATGTCACAGGCTGTCCTTGCCTTCTCCTCCATTAGATGGTTGATTGAATAGTCTCTCGTCACTTTCCTGCAGTTATAGGTGCACACTCAGAAGGCAGTCCTTTTTCTGGCCTCTGAGATTAACAGCCTCTTATCAATTGAACTCACCACCACCGTTGTAGGACAGATCGAGGAGCACACAAGGAGTTGGGGCCCATTTATTCATGTTTTAGCTACTGACTAAAAGTATTTTACTTCAGAAATAACCACTTTTTTATCAATCAAGGAATAGAGGTGCATTATTTTCACTACATCTGAGCATATCCAGATATGCTTAACAAAGGTTCTGACTCTTGGCTAGAATAACATAAAGATCTTTGTGACTATAATTACAGCAGAAGCGGATATCCCTCTGACTAAAATGGCCCCAAATTTAACAAAGTCTAAACCTGCATTTTTTCATGTGTGATTTATTCCAAGAAATGATGGTATTACATTTGACTAGATAGCACAGACCTGTAAATATAATGATTTCTGGTATCAGTTTTCTCATTTGTTTGCTCACATACTGGAACAATCTCTGAGAAGACAATTTGTCCTTCCTCTTACTAGGTTCCTCAAGTGACTTCTGACATAGTTAATCTTCCATCACTAGTGGTGTGTGTTTCCTGGTGACAATCATTAGTGGGGATTTCCATCATTCTTGGACATCCTTATCATGATCCTTTTTTTATTGTGATGCACACAAGGCTGCATACCATTTTCGCACAGTCAACCTGTGGAACTCCTTGCCTGAGGAGGCTGTGAAGGCTAGGACTATAACAGGGTTTAAAAGAGAAATGGATAAATTCATGGAGATGAAGTCCATTAATGGCTATTAACCAGGATGAGTAAGGAATGGTGTCCTTAGCCTCTGTTTGTCAGAAGGGGGTGATGGATGGCAGGAGAGAGATCACTTGTTCATTACCTGTTAGGTCCACTCACTCCGGGGCACCTGGCATTGGCCACTGTCAGTGGACAGGATACTGGGCTGGATGGACTTTTGGTCTGACCCAGTACGGCCTTTCTTATGTTCTTCTCACTATTGAGCCAGAGATGTCATTGTCAGAATTCCTGTCTGTGGAGTAACCAGTCAAGATTGTTGCTGCCTCTTTCATTCATGCAACCCCTTTTTATTACTTGGCTCATGACTTATAGTTGAGCTTCTGAGTTCCCTTGTGAGCTTACTAATCTTATCCCTCTCTGTCTTGTATATGTTATTGGTATCCATATCTCATTTCCATATGTTATGTCTTTTATTCTTGCATGCCACACTCTTCCACTTTCCTTCATTTAACATCTCTGTTCCATCTACTGTTTCATCTTGCTGTGTCTCTCTTGGGTCTCTCATCTTGCTGCTTCTTCTGATCTAAAGTTCCTGTGGAGCTTCTTACAGGCACCCACTGTGTATGACATAATGATCCAAGTCCTATGTCTTGGTAGACAGAGCTTCACATAACAATTAGCAAAACTTGATTAATCTAATAACACCTAAAGGCCCAAGCCTTTAGGCCTCATAACCAGTGTGAAAAATAACTGCTACTGGTCTTTCTACTACCACCAAAATGTCATCCCTTACAGTATAAAGGAAAATAAAGCCATCAGATGGAAACTTTCTGATTACTAACAACTTGGATCAGAGACTTAAGAATTAAATGTTGATATCACTTTACAAATTTGAGTGTCATGGAATCCCCCTGTTTTTCTCTTCTCTAATAAATGTAAAAGTTCAAATTAATACATGAGAGGATGTTCCAAATTAGCTGTTTGTTTTCAAATGAAAATAAGATTTTCCAAACCAATGAAACTAGAAAGAAAACTTAATTTAATAACACACTAATCATTTCAGGCTTGTAACTATGTCAAATGTTTCTTGTTGAGTTCTTTTTTACTCAGGATTCATTATCACTAAATTAGTTTTACAAGGTAATTATTGTTAGACACCTAAGTTCCATTAAAATGAAAATAAGAACAATATTTAAGTACTTGTGAAATTCTCACATATTCAGCTAATAATCTGAATGTATGGGTATTGTGTTTGTGGGTGGACAACTCCTTTCTTCTCAGATGCAGCAAAATTGTGAATGTTCATGAAATTAACAACCTGAAAATTACCAGAGAGAGATTAAGAACCTGATTTGGATTACCTGTGTTTCATTCATGCTAAAAGAGAGAGCAGGGGTGAGGTAGTATCTTTTAGTGGACTTCTGTTTGTGAAAGAGACAAGCTTTTAAGCTCCACAGAACTCATCTGCAGCTGCACAAGAGTTCTGTGCAGCTCAAAGCTTGTCTCTTTCACCAACAGAAGTTGGTCCAATAAAACAGTGGCACTCAATCTTTCAGGACTACTGTACCCCTTTCAGGAGTCTGTTTTGTCTTATGTACCCCAAGTTTGCACCTCACTTAAAAACTACTTGCTTACAAAATCAGACATACAAATACAGATGTCACAGCACAGTATTACTGATATATTGCTGACTTTCTTATTTTTACCATATAATTATAAAATACATCAATTGAAATATAAATATTCTACTTACATTTCAGTGAAATTTCCTTGCACCAGCCCTGCGCCCACCCCCCGCAGCTAATACCGCCCCCCACCACGGCAGACAGCTCCCCTCACCCCCGCGCGGGCCGCGGCCCGTGGGCCGCAGCAGCCTCCCCCCCACCCACAGCGCCTTCCCAGCTCCACGCTCAGCCACAGAGCTGGGAGGCAGGAGGCAGCCGCAGCGAGCTGCCCCCCCGCCCCCCCAGTTCTCGGCTCAGCCTAGTGGGAGCACTGGCCCTGATCAGTGTTTAGTATATAGTGAGGTATAAAGTCATTGTTTGTATGAAATTTTAGTTTGTGCTGGTGTCACTAGTGCTTTTTATGTAGCCCGTTGTAAAACTAAGCAAATATCTACATGAGTTGATGTATCCCCTAGAAGATGTTTGCATATCCCCAGGGGTACACGTACCCCTGGTTGAGAACCACTGCAATAAAATATACTATCTCACCCACTCTTTCTTTCCTTAAGATATTCAATTACAAATACTTTTTTTAGGTATTTATTTTGGTCAGTGGGGTCTAAGACTGACCAGGTGTAGATAGATGCATTTTTATTTAGAAACACCCACATGTACAGCCTCATGGGTTCTCTGCAGCAGAACCTGATGATCTTGGTTTAGGTGTCTGTTGCCTATTGTATGATTTTGTTTCTAATTTGGTCATTTTTGGAAACTAAGAGTCTTATTTAATGAGACAAAACGTGTGTGTGTGTGTGTGAGAGAGAGAGAGAGAGAGAATTGCTTTAATTTAGCCACAGCTTAGTCTTTTGCTCCCTCAACAATCCAGTAGGAGTTTTGCTTCCTTAAAGCCTGAACAAGGACTGTAAGATTTGACCCTAAAACTTTGCTATAGCTGTAGATTTGCTGTTTTTCAGTAATTCTGCTCTATTAGTTTTGCAGGCTATAAATTTTGTTGCAATTCTTTTCTAGTACTGAAGCATTAATCCCAAATTAAATAATCACAAAAAGAGTGATGCAAAATGCAGGAAAATAACCATTGCCTTAGACGCAACTAATGCTGTTGTCTATGTTAGGCAGATCTCTACAGCCACCTCAACAGTATTGCAGCCAAAGAAAGATTTGTCTTTTCAGTAACGTTGTCTCTAACTTCCTCTTCACGCCCTGAATGTCTGATAATCCATCTCTCATGTGGCACCTGACGTGATTAATTGAAAGTTGTGCACTTAAAACCCAACAAAAAACTTGATAGCCTACATGTGTGAAAAGCATTTTCAATTAGCGTCATCTGCTGTGCCTGAGCAACAGCTGATTGGAAAATGTAATGTCATTCAACTAATGAATACATGCTTCATATCTGAAGATTATTCATCTTTCGTTGCAGTGGTTGTCACCTTCCTTCCCCCAGCTTCATGCATGGCATGGGGAATCTATCTAATATTTAAAACAGGAAAATGGAATTCAGGAGTCATGGGGTGAAATCTTGTCCCAATGACTTCAGTGCAGCCAGGATTTTGCCCATGGGGCTCCCTTTGTTGGCTCCCTGTGTGAAGGTGGACAAGTTAATTACTGCAGGTATTTGCAAAGGCTCCAAGTCTCACTGAAATCAGTGAGAATAGTATTTGCTCTGAACATCTGAAAATTAGACACATTTATTTTTCTGTGCCTCAGTTTAGCCATCAGTAAAATGGTTACAGTAATACTTGTCTTACAGAAAGATTCTGAGGTTTAAACATATTGAGAGCCTCAGCTGAAATGTGCTCTGTAAGTGCAAAATGTTACAAACAGCAAATGATTAAATGACAGCTGCATTTATAAATAATAAAAATATTAATCCCCTTGAAGTCACAACTCACTGTTTGACAAACCTTAATCAAGGTGATGCTATACAAGAGAGCCTAATCAGTAGAGATGAATGAAATTTTTTGGATGAACCTTTTTATGCAGATTTGGGTTGACAAATATTTCATGAATTCACTCAGATTTCCCAAATTGTTTTGGTTGAAACAAAATTCTGAAAAATTGAAACATTTTATTCTGACACTTTTGAAATGAAACATTTCAAATTATATTTTTCTTTAGAATTTAACTTCAATTGGTTTTTCTTTTTTTTTCCTTTCTATTTTTTAAAAACCCTCTGAAACTAAACACTTCATCTCAGGCAGAACAAAACCAAAACATTTCCCTTGACCAGAAACTTTTAATTATTTGGATTTGGCCACCAAACTGAAAAATCAGTTATTTGCCAGGAGAATTATGTGCATACTGTAACATTTTGTTTAATTTGGAGGATTTATTTTCAAACGTACACATTGCTATGTTTTTTGATACCAGGAGTTACCACTTAACAAGTAAAGGATATGATTAGTTCTGAGTAAAATTTATACCAAACTCTCGCTATTCACATACAGAAAATGTAGACTGAGATTTCCTTACAACTTGAACATGCTCAGAATAGCTCTCAAACCCCATGAGATGATACTTAAAAGAATAGTGCTGCTTTTATGAAACCACATCTTCTTTCCACACGAGAACTATAAATGGCAGGTGATATTTTAGAAATAGACTGCTTTGAAAGAGCGTGCTTCCAATGCCATTAAAGGAGGATAGTGTCTGGGAACATATTAAATCCACCCTTTGAAATCTTTACTATTAGAATGGTAGATTTAGTATGCTTTTGAGGTTTTAAATAAAAGGTCATTTTAATGAGGAAATATAAACTGTAATTTTTACTATACAATACACACACATTGTATGTTTTAAAATTTCAAGTGCTGTTATGATTTTTATAGATTAGGGACAATTTTTGTCATTACATCTTATAATTTACAGGCCCTTTGACAAATCAAGATTTTTATCATTCTTCATATGCATTAAACTCTGAACTCTTCCTGAAATGTCTTGATGATCTGTTGATGAAATCTGCCAAGCATTCATAAATTGTATACGAGTATTAATCAAAATTCATCAGGCTATAAATTCCAGTGCAATTGGATTACTATCTCTATTCTATTAAGTCAAACTAAGCAATATTTTCATTTTGCTTAAACTTAAAATACTTCTTATTTTCCACTGGCAACTTTTATTTAATTATTCCTTAATTTTTCAGCTAGGACTGACGAGGGGGTAGGTTATATTTTTGTGCGTGTGACTGTATCACATACAACTTGGACCTTGCGTTTATCATGTAGGCCTTTATGCCAGTGTATCTCTGACTTCAGTGTAGTTCCTTCTTTTCATATCAGTGTAACTAAGAGGAGATTCAGGTCAATAGTCTCTCTGTATGCTTTGGGAATTTTATTAATATAGCAGAGATGAAATTAATGAATTACTGACCACTAAGGCATTCTTCTCCATGGGGCAGTGCTTTCTACCATATTTTAAAACGTAGCTCTGTGGCACCTTGACAGCAGCAAATGACTCAAACTCTCCAACTCCACTTGATAGACTACATTCTCTCATCATATTAGTGTTCCCCTACCCCCTCAAAGGCAATTTCAGGCCTAACTCAAAGCCCTGGACAGGTGTTTTGTTCATTCCTGATTATAATGGAAGTATAGTCAAAAGGGGAAATAAAATCACCTATACACTCTCAGAAGAGTTAATTACTTTCAGGAGTAAATTGGCCCCCTGGTTATGAACATGACAGTACACCTACTGTAATAATCAGGAAGCAAAACATCAGGTCTTCAGAGCAATGGCACTCATAAACATAAGCAAGGATGCTGATGTTTAATTTTTGTAGTCTGCTTTAAAAGTCCGTTTTCTGTTTGTGGTGACGTGATCTCCAGCTACTCTTAGCTGAATCAGACTTGTTTCAGGATGCTGAACATATGGAAAGACGTACTGTGGGTGTAGAGTGTCAGAGATTTAGAGTTGCTAAACACATGAGATTAAACTTCATGTACAGAAGAATGGTTGGTTCCTGTTCAGTTCCATGACAGCTGAGCCTTGGAAGTCCTGCTGAGGCTTTTAGGACAAAGTGGCATAAAACTGATATAATGTTGTTGTGAATAAAACATTAAGCACCTTCTCAGCTCCCTCTTACAGGTTTATTTTATTGGCAATGAGATGTACAGTAACATGAATCCTACACCTAGGAGACTGTATCATACCCACAAGTAGCAAAAGACATTGTGGTTTTTTTTGCCTAATACAATTTTGGAGTATATAAATTATTCCACTTAAATTGTTCAAACACGGTTAATAAGTATAATATTTGATACAGTAAAAGTAGATACCATACAAATGCAGAAAACTGTTGCTTACTTTTGTGATTTTTGTGAGTCCTGCAACTTTTGGTGTTTTCCTTCAAGTACCAACTGCTAGAATCAATCTCTTGCATAAGAATCTGATTTCATTTTTAAAAAAAGTTTCTAACATTTGCAGTTGCAGAGAAAACTTGAATCAAGTGCAGTCTGAAAACTCAGAAGGTAAATAAAAATAATCCAACATTTATTTATTTTTATTTAATATCGTAATTGGCTTAAAAAAATCTCAGTGTTTTTTTTGGGGGTGGGAGGGGAGGATGGGGAAGAGAAGCAAACACATGATTTTTTGACAACTTGGGGTAGGCATGTTTTGGGAATTGGCTGCCTTAGTTATTGATAAAGATACTGTTCTGCATCAAGTCTACATATATAATTATGCTGGAACTTTTATGTATATAATGTATATTCTTGGCGGAGGGAAGAGGAGGAGCAGGGGCGGGGCCTCGGGGACCAGTGAATGCCAGTTTTTAAGATTAACCAAACAGCTCTTTCAAAGCATACTACATTTATTTAAAGACAAAAGCATACAGAGAAAACATGAAAGAAAAAAATGATCTAAATGCATACTTAAATTTTACCATTAGCCCTCATCAGTCCTGTGGAGACGCTGATAGATTCCAGTTCATCCAGTCCTTCCACAGGAGTGGCTTTCCCTTGGACAAAAGTCATGTCTGTTTGTTGAAACAAGAAAAAGGCCCGTGTCAGTTCAAACTGGCTTTTTATATCCAAACTCCTGATTTGTCTACCAGCATCCTGAAAACAAGTAGAACCAGTTACTGCCCTTTTACCCAGGCCTTTGAGGTTTGGCCCACTGAGGATCTGCATAACCAGATTTGGGATTTTTGCATTAATGACCCCTTATTGCCTCCAGATTTTGCAGGGAACATGACCTCCTCCCCGCCCTCCCCCCGCAAGTGAGGAACACACACAAGTACATACAACACTTAATGATACAAGGGGCTGTGAATGTATGAATCTGTATCATCTGGTCCAGCTCAATATCATGTTATTTGAAGTTTTCATGCTTTCAAGCCCTGGCTCAAACATACAAATAGGGTGACCAGACAGCAAGTGTGAAAAATCGGGATGGGGGTGGAGGGTAATAGGAGCCTATATAAGAAAAAGACCCAAAAATCGGGACTGTCCCTATAAAATTGGGACATCTGGTCACCCTACATACAAATAACATTTATAACATTAAATATAGTAGGTTCCCTGTATGCTTGTGTTCACATATCTGTCACAAATAATACTTAAAAAACCATAAACATAACATAAAATGTCAATTGCTTATAACCAACCTAATAACTAATCTTGCTAACAGTTAGTATAAGGTACCCTGCACTGTTGCCTGGACCTGCGTGGCTCCCCTCTTACTACAACACTACTGCTGTCTGAAATTGGCTAGTTCAGTTGTTCTGATTGTTTTAATCATTCTGTGCTTATTGCCTACTTGAGACCCTCCTGGGCATGTCTTTCATATGCTTCATTTTTATGTGGAGTACAGTACTTGTCAAATTTCAGTACTCCCATTTCATAGCTAGCCTCCTCTTGCTGAGTTAACTGAAAACTATTAAACACATCAAGTGCTTCAGAACCAGCCATAAATAAGGATACCTTGTGAGTGACTTCCTTTTATATGGCACCACTTACCTCTGAATGCAGAGTAGAGGTGCTGTTTGAACTTCCTCCTGTTGTCTGTGTCCAGAGTTTCAGCTCTAATGGAGCTTTGAAATGTTCCAGTCTTTCACTTGGGATGTCTTCTTAACTTTTTACTCCTGGTACTATGTGGTATTCAGTGGTCATTCTGTGCTTAAGGAGCTTGTAAGAGATCTGCTTTATTCTGTGTCCAGTTCCAACTGGCTATGCCTAACAATCAAAGCTTTACAGCACCTGGACTTGTTTTCTAAGAAGCTCAGCCATTAAAGGTCCCAGTCCCCTTATACTACAAACCCGACCCCTAGGTGCCTTTAAAGTAACTGGTTTATTTATTTATTGACAAGTGAAATATATTTGCTTACTGATTTTTAAGGTTTTGAATTCGGTTTGTATGGAGTAGGTGTACTGAACCTAACTGAAATATAAATGTCTTGTGTTCCTATACCAAGGATATACTATGTGCCCTGGGCTTCAAAATGGTAATATGCCACTACATTTCCCTCCCTCCCTTACATGCTTTGAACATTGCTCTGGTAGTCTTCAGATCTATTTTAAATCTTTTGGAGCAAACATTATCTCACTAACTAACCCTCTTTGAAACTTATTCCATATCAGTCATATATCAGTTCTCCAATATATTTCTTCAATGTTGATGGTAATATCTTTGGTGCCCTGTGGTAATATAAAAAACAAACTCCCAGAAGATACACAATATAAGTGTACTTAATGGCAACTGATTATCATATGCTTCTCAAGTGATTTGCCAATACATTGTAATAGGAAGTAGCTGACCTTGAATTTACATAATAAAGCTGAAAGTTTAAACTGCTTGTTTTTTTGCACCTTCCAATACATACATGTTATAAATAGTTGCACCATATATGGTGCAATAAATGTGAAATTTGACCTAGAGTAGCAAAGGACAAGAAGCTTGCTTGGAATATGTGCAGATAGAAGGAATATATAGGGACATGTGCAGAAATTCTTGAGTGATTTTAAAAGTTATATGCAACATTAAAGATGAGGATAGAACTAGAAGATTAAAGTAACTTAGTTCAAGCAAGTATAGTTATGGAAGTAATATAAAAAGAACAAAAACATTAATGTGTCTTAGCAAGAAACTTCTGAAACTGAATACATTTCAGTAATTTGTTTCAATATTTTTCCTCTCGATTTTTAATTTTCTTGGATGAGCCTCATTTTTTCATATGAACTTGAAGTGGAGGACTAGGTTAGATATGAAAGCAGGTATTTAATGTAGTCTATTTTTATACTGCTTTTCTATCTGGTAACCTGCTGCAACAGTTTAGATTATAAATGGGTGTCCTGGGGAAGTCCATCAGTATTATGTTTTAATAGCTGAGCTTAGAGAGCACAACTGAGTGGACCATGGATCATAACCGCACTTTAAATCGTGGTCTACACCAATGAATTTTCAGAAAGATAACAAAAATTGTGGCATAACCGATTTGTTATAATGATAAAATGATAAAACCTCATGCATGAGTTCCCTTAGAATTGTACAATAAATCCTAAGATGTATCACAAGGTTCTAGGTGAGGGGTCCATGTAGTTAATGATATTGGATACCATAAAATTAGTACAGTCTGTTTGTATTCAGAATAAAAAGAAATCATGTTAAGTGAATAGTTCAGTCATATCTTAAAACTGGTTACTGCTTTAGTTTTAAATACCTAAAAACAAACAAGTTTATCAATTATATATTAAAAAGGGCTAATAATGGATATGCTTTGGTAATGTCTCTTCAAGATGACTAATTCTTACAATAGTTTAGTAGAATTAGCTGGTGTTGCTCAGCAGAGTTTTGGATAAAATAAGAATTTGCCCCAAATACTCCAACAAAATTTGAATCCATCCCAACTGGAACATTCATGGAGCTTGGTTACTATCTTTTTTTCCACTTGAAAATCTCAGCCCATACTCTGGTTGTCATCAGAAACAGTAATCTAATGAGGGAGGTTATTCTTCATGTATTTCTGACCCAGTTAAAAGCAAGGATGTACTGGTAATCTCACACGAAGGTCTATTCTTCAGAGATTTCTAGACCAAAGGTTCTGAAAAGGTCAATTGAGCCTCAGATGAGGATCTGAACTTTTGGACACTTATCCCAAGTGAACCAGCAAGCCTTTCAAGCTTGCCTATTAGTAATTTCTGGCAGTTCCTGTATATCAGATAATGGGGAAGGAAAATACTGTGGAACCACAGTTGCAGACCTTTCTAGCAATAATATGAAAAAAAATCATTTCTGTAAGTGTAACTGAGAACATTTATAATATAAAAAAGATGTGCATAACTTAACAGTAAGTGAGACTACTCCTGATGGCCAACAGGTGTGAAATAGGATAATAAACTTCTGATGAATTTAACCATTTATTAATGATCAATTGTGAAGTAAAGGACTGTGGTCACTGGTATCAGATTCTTGCTTTGAAGTTTCATCTTTGAAATACAGCCCTGGAGATGGATAACAGTGAGCCAGGTTGCTAGGAGAGAGTCTGGGTATATATATTTTTAACTGACCCTTTCTGTGAAAGAGAGCTTTCACTTTAGACATTTTGTTTCCATGCTGCACAAGCTTTATTTTAGACTCCTTTACAGACACCCACCTTGTTTCTCTAATAGCCTGGGACCAATACAGTTATGACAATACTGTATATGTTATTATTTTAAGCTATTCAGTCAGGTGAATTATAAAACCAATTAGAAAATGTTTCCTTCTGTTTTTTAAAAAAATCAGACATACCGTACTACTTCAACAACACCACAATCAGGAAACTTGGAGTGATTTGTTTTGTATTGAAGTGAAAATGTATTTTCCGCTTATTCTTTACTAAGAAGGTAATGATCCTACTTCAGGGCAAACTTTGCGTGGTGAAGGCAGTTGTGAGGAATTCTTTGTAAATGGATTTGCAATTAGCTGTTAAGGTGACAGTACATTCAATGACATTATACTGAGTAAATTAATTCTAAATCATCGCCACATTTTCAAAAAAATTCTTTAATGGCCATTTTAATAAGGTACTTTGTGTTTAACACATACATTTATAAATAATATGCAGGCTTGATTAAGCTTTAAACAGCTTGTATCCCACACTCTGGGAACTGGTTAAGGAATTTTATTAGTATTCTAGTCTATATTTGCCTTGTGATGTCTCCTTAGAGGCATCTGAGAAATAGAACATTCACAGTTTTATAAAATGATGTATTACAAAACTTCCTTCCAAGAGTGGTTGAAGAAGAATAAGGCAGGAGAGGCTTCCTAGCTGACTCATCCCCAACATATTTATCTTTAGCCATACATGCATGCATACACACATTTAGCCACACATACATACATATCTTTAGCCATGCTGTAGATGCAGTTTGAACCGCAGATGAATTGTGTGCCAGTCCCCCATAAGTAGGTCATCCAATTCTTCCTTGAGGCAGTCTTCTCTGCCATCCATGCACTGGAGCTCAATCGTTGTCAATCCCTCAAGGTCAAGGATGAGCTCTTTCACAGGTTTTAGTTTTCATGGGTCCCTTGGTGACTGAGGAGTCCAATCCTTAAGCTACAGGCTCATTAGCAGACATTGCAGGTGGTGTTGGAAAACAGGGTTGGGACTGCATGGCAGTTGTCTTTCCTTTCTGGCTTTTTTCTGCGATTAGAGCAAGGCGGTTTTTCTGAAAAGTGGACATTCCATTCCTGACAAGTCTTCGCCAGTTATCCCTATTCCAGTGTGTGGTGTCTACGTTTATCTTGAGGGTGTCTTTAAAGAGTTTCTTTTGGCCTCTCTGTTTCCTTCTCCTTTGAGTTGGGTGTACAGCAGTTGTTTTAGCAAGCAAATATCAGGCATGCGCACAGAGTGCCCGCTCCACCTCAGCAGGTGCTGAATAATCAGAGCCTCAACACTTTAGATGTTGACCTCTGTGAGGACACTGACATTAGTGCAGCAATCCTTCCACTTTATGTAGAGAATCTTCCGAAGAAAGTGCTAGTGCTGGCATTCCAGGGTTTTCAGGTGTTTTCTATAGGTCACCCAAGTCTCACAGCCGTAGATGAGAGTTGGGATTACCACCACTTTATAAACTCGAAGTCTAGTATGTGTTCTGATGTTGTGATTGTTGAACACCCAGCAAGACAGTCTGCCAAAGGCAAGGCTGGCACAGCAGATTCTCTGCTGAATCTCGACATCTATGTTTGCCCTCTGTGAAAGATGGCAAAGTATTCTACATTTTCCAATTGTTCTTTGTCAATGTAGATCTTCCTTGCTGGGTCTAATGATTGACTGGGGACTGGCTGGTGGAGAACTTTTGTTTTGCCAATGTTTAGAGTTAGCCCTAGGGTTTTGTAAGCTTCAGAGAAGCAATTAAGGGCTCTTTGTAGATCCTCCTTTGAGTGTGCAACTACAGCACAATCATCTGCATGGATGCCAATGCCCTGTAGTAGATGGTTTGGGGTTAATGTTTTTATAGCTGCAACGAAAATGGAGAAAAGGGTGGGTGCCAATACACAACCTTGTTTTACACCAGTTAGGATGACAAAGGGCTCAGAGGTAGAACCACTGCACAGAATGGAGGCAGTCATCTGGTCATGGAAGAGACTTACAATGGTGATAAATTTGCTTGGGCAGCCAAACTTTGATATGACTTTCCACAGAGCCTCATGGTTGACAGAGTCGAAGGCTTTGGTCAAATCAATAAAGGCAATACACAGTTCCTGGTGGAGGTCTTGACATTTTGAGGAGCAGCAAATTGAGATTGTTAGTTAGTGTTTCTCCCCTAACTTTCAGTACTTCAGCTGGTATGCCATCAGGACCTGGTGCTTTATTGTTCCTCATTTGTTTAATTGCTTTGCTGACCTCTTCAGGTGTTGGTGGGTTGGCAAGAGTTTCCCAGATTAGGTGCTGAGGGATGGATTCGATAGTGTTGTCAGTCACAATTGATTCTCGATTTAGAAGCTGTTTGGTAGTGTTCCTTCCAGCGCTCTTTGATGGATTCATTATCTTTATCTCAGAGTTGTGAGGCCACATGAGCTTGCTCTGTACAGCGTCTTCGTCTCACAAAAAAACTTCGCATATCATGTCTGTCAGGGAATGTTTGGATTTCTTTTGCATTGTCCTCCTACCATTTGTTTTTGATTTCTCAGATCCTCCTTTCAACTTCAGTTTTGAGCTGATGGAAAGAGCTTTGCTTCTGTCTGGATAGTGGTTGGTTTTGCCAGTTGCAGAAAGCTTTTCTCTTCTGGTCCGAAAGGGCTTTAATCTCAATGTTGTTGTCAAGCCAGTCCTGATGGCGGCAGGTAGCAAGGCCAATGGATACCTCGTAAGCCTCATGGATGGATGGTCTGTGTTAGGGCTTCCTAGTCTTCTTCGACACCTGTGGTGACATTTCCAGGTGTGCGTATGGTCAGTTTTTCATTGAGGAGTGTTTGGAAGTTCTCTTGTGCACTGAGGATTGAAGTCTTTGGATGTTGTATTGTCATCTGTGTGATTTGGATTGATTTCTATGTTTAATGCAATCCTGATGGGTAAGACTGACCTCACCAGGAGGTGGTCAGTCCAGCAATCATTGGCTCCTCTCATGACAGCAGTGACTTGGACATCTCTTAGATCCTGTGTTCTTACAATGACATAGTCTAGGAGGTGCCACTGTTTTGAGCGGGGGTGTTGACAAGTTGTGTTGTACTAGTTGCTTTGTCTGAAGATTGTGTTTGTGATCACAAGGTTGTGCTCTGCACATTTTCTGAGTAGAAGGATGCCATTGTAATTGGTCTTGCCTACTCCTTCCTTCCCAATGGTGCCACTCCATATGTTAGAATTAAAGTCCCCTAAGAGGATTATTTTATCTGCTTTTGAAATGGAAGACAAAATTTCATCAAGGTCAGTGCAGAAGGATTCTTTCTGTTGTTCTTCAGTATCGAGTGTTGGTGCATATGCACTGATGACAGTGGCAAATGACATATTGACCAATTGGATGTGGAGGGTCATAAGGTGCTCATTGATGCTGATAGGGAGCTCAGTCAGGCAGTCGATTAAAAGGCTTTTGATTGCAAAGCCAACACTGTATATTTCTCTGTCGCTTCCTGGTTTTCCTTTCCAGAAGAAAATATAACTGCTTCCCTCGAGTGGCCTTCATTTGCATGGCTTGTTTTGCTGACGTTGTTTGCTTGAGAATTCTCAGGCAACAATTGCTGTTCTGCATTTGGGTCTTTCACTTTTTGATTCATCTAGTAGGGTATGGACATTCCAAGTTGCAAGAAACATTTTTGGGTTTTGACCACATTTGGAGTGATCCCTCTGGAAATGGTTATCCAGTCAGGTTATATTTGGAGTACCTTTTCTAGCCCCTTCCCTGTATGGGGTGAGCAGAGGGGTTCCTAAAATCGCCAGCTCAGTCATGACTGCTGCTGCCAAAAATGCCCCCCATCACAGTCCAGGGGCACATGACAACCATCTTGTGGTCACCACCTGCATTTGGGTCTGTGGCTAGGGACTCCTGGTGATCACTTCACCTATCCCCATCACCACTCGCCCATCGCCACAGGACTTCAATGGGTAAGGAGTGGTGGGAAAAGTTCTTACTGTGAAAGAAGCCTGCTTGTGAGTAGCTCACCAACAGCCACATAAATCTTGGTGAAAGAGGCACCTGTGTCCAGTCTCAAGGAGGGTCCAAGATGACCGGGGGTTTCTCCTCCATTACAGCCTTCTTCCGCCTTTGCAGCCATTGAGAGGTGATCCTGCTTCATCTGCCTGTTCTGCCGATGAGGTCTTGCACTGGTTTGTGTTGGGCTGCACTTTGTCTGGTACCTCGCCTTCGACCTTACTACCAGGGGTGACCCTACTAGGAGTACAGGACTCCTGACGGCATCGCTCTTTGGGTCTTAAGTATATATATGCAAGCTTCTCCACCATGTCACGCTGGCAGCCCTGGAACTCAGTATCATACACTTGAATCTAAATTACTTTCTATTCTGGAATTTCTGAATTAGAAAAGAAACTGGGATCAGTTGGGATCTGCCAAAACTATATGAAGTTATAATTCGAGAATAGGAAAAGTTCTTATCAAGGAGAACTCACTATTCTAAAAGTGTACATAAGTGTTGCTAGAAACTCTGGAATGGGCTGATCTACAGACTATCAGTTCTTCACTATTTAAAGTAATACTTGATGAAAAAAAATTCTTGTCCCTTGTTTTATTATTACTACTACTGAGCTTTAATGTACATCTTCTCATCTATAGACCTCAGAGCACTTTACAAAGGTCAGCATCACTATTCCCACTGTACAGGATGGGGAAAAACATCCAGCAGGCCAGTGGCAGACCCACTAATCCCAGTTGTCTGAATCCTGCTCTAGTGACTAAACACAGACTAAACAAACAGCGCCTCATACTAGAGCTGGCTGGGAATTTTTTGACAGCTTGTTGTTGTTGTTGGAGAGAATGCTAGTTTATCAAGAAGATACACAATATAAGTGTATTTAATGGCAACTGATTGTCATATGCATCTCAAGTGATTTGCCAATAAATTGTAATAGGAAGTAGCTGACCTTGAATTTACATAATAAAGCTGAAAATTTAAACTGCTTGTTTATAAGCCAGTGCAACCCTCGGTTGGCTCCTTTCTGCATAACCAATATGATACAGACTTTATTTCCATGATCGCATCCTATTTCTCCATAGGACCCTTGCATCATTCAGTAAATAGGAAGGTGTTCAATGAAGGAGGCAGCTATTTAACTTTGGCCTCATAATTCAAAGTCTGTCCCCATGTCTTATGTACTGCACACCTTCCAAACCCTGCCCCAAATAAGGACGTTTTCTCATGGGTGTATTTATGTCACTAATTGGTCTCGGATAAAGCATTTTGCAAACAGCAAGAATTACAGGGTGAATTTTTATGGCCTGTGATATACAGGAGAGCAAAGTAATGTATTGTTATGGTCCCTTCTGGTCTTACAAGCTAAACTTGTTAACAAGAGCAAGTAAAACTTTATGGTAATTTTTTTTGTTTTTTAATTTAAAAATGTTAAAATTTCTTAATTGTTTTAATTGCCAGAACTTTGACTCACTGTATTTCTTGTTTGGAAAAAAAACAACAAAATGTTTTCAGTCAAATTGAATTCTCAAAACATTAATAAAGTCAAAATTCAGGAAATGTTGACCAATTCTATTAATCTATCTTAAAAATACCCTGGCGAGGTAAAGAGATCCCTCAGGTATTAATAGCCCCAATTTCCAAATGGAGAAAAGACAGGCATTTTTTGCTCAATGTTTAATAGAGTGGGCGAAGTAACTCAAGCTCTTGTTATGGGTAGTCAGAGGCTTTCAGGCACAACACAAGGTCATGTTGTCAGGCTTCTGCTTTGTCATGTAATTTAATACAACACAAAATATAGCAAAAGCTTAACTGTTCCAGTAAAGATGCTTCTGATTTGTTGTCTCACACACCCAAACAGTCTTGAGAGAAAGGGAGGGTGAGTGAACCACAGATGCAATGTTCTAGATTGATTCTGCCGATGCAACCTGCTTGACGAGGCAGTCTTGTCATTGCTATAAACTCAAGGTGAAATGTTTATGGTTTTGTGCAATACACAGTCTCCAAATCCTTTTTGCCTAGTGGTGCCTTCAAAGACAAGCTGAGTAGTCCATTGCCACTGCAGTTTAGACACCGATGGCTCACTTTAGAGCATGTAATGTGAAGACATAGAAGTTATTGCATCTGTAGTACCTTAGGCAAAAGTGTTTCCAGTACGTCCTCTCATGCCCCCAATTTTGCACTTTGTGCCTGAGAACTTGATCTTCCCATGTGCTTATGGATTGCTTCAGGAAAGGTGACACTGAGCTGTGATGCCTGCTGTCCTCAAGGCTTACTATGCTCACATTTTTTGCTTTATGCATCTCATTTCTGTGAGAAAACATTCTGCTCTATTTTGAGGTTATGAATCCAAGGGCTCAAGGTTATGTTGTTTTTCTCAACTTACCTTTTAAAGCAGATGTTAGTTCATTTGTATCCCTTTGAGGGCCTAAACTTCCCCATGTGTCTTTCACGTGATACCGAACAAGGTGCATTTTGCAGTTTTGGTTCACAGCTCTTTCTAGTGGGCTAGATCCAATTCAGCAAAAACATGGTGTCAAAGATGAGACAAAAAGTATTGAACTAAACCTATGGAAAAGAGAGAGGGTAAGATTAAAATTAAAGAGAAGAATAAAAAAGTTTAGCATGAACAAAATAAAATGCCAGTCTGAAGGGAAAGAGGTCAAACCTGAAGCCAGAAGGAAAAAAAAGTCCAAGGGTAAAAATGTTCAAAACTGTTTAAATCCCATTTTCTAAAATGACTTCCACAGTTAGGAATCTGTCTCACTGGAACTCAGTGAGGGACTTAATCTTCTATGTCATTCAGGAGTGTTTGAGAATTTTATTCCAAGACCACAGTGTCCAGGGTCCTCAAAGGAGGTTGGGAGGGGGAGTAACTGGCCTGATGGACTAAGAGTGCCCCCTGACACTGGTGCATGAGGATTTGGTCCAACCTGAGCTGCTCTAGGAGGCAGAGCTTGGAGCCACAAGAGGTCTTGGCCATATCCTTCATCCATAATTCCCCTACAAGTGGGGGGTCTAACTCATAGTTGATGTATCCCACAGATTATTATAGATATAGGTGAGGACCCCACTGATGTATAAACATGTAGTAAAAACAGTCATTGCCCTGGAGAAACTTACAAACTAAACAGACAAGATAGGTGAATGGTGGTTGGTAAGGGGAAGGAATGCCATACACAACACAGTGATAGGTCTGGACGGTCTCAACTCTTTTAAATTAATTTCAGTATGTCTTCTTACTTCTATAGATGCTCTCACAGGTGAGGATGGAAGGTGAAAAGTGAAAAGGTGAAAAGGATGAGTTGTTAGGAGTAGGAGAAGGGGAAGGTAGGCCAATATTAAGAAAGGGAAAGGGAGACAGAAGAGAGAATGGAGGGATATAGAGAAGGCCGAGTGTAGTTGCAGCAGATAAATTGTGAGGAAGGAGGATGGGAAGGTTGGAGCCAAGTATGGCGCAGAAAGGAGAAAAAATTCAGTGTCAAAACAGAAGAAAATAGAGTTCAATTATGACATTTGTGTTGGAAGGTTGCTGTGCTTGGTGCTGCCTCCACTTCTGCTGGGGGAGAAAGGGAGTGGGTGGTGGTCTCTCAGGTCAAACTCCACGTGCAAAGATTCCTCATCTCTAAAAACATTGTTAACCTCCTGATAGTCTTGGATACCAAAGGACTTAGCGTATGGATATAGAGCTATTGACAGTGATGTTGGCAGCATGGAGGTAAGGTTCTTTGGCAATTTCAGGAATCATTGGGGAAGTGAAAGTGTCTCCTGCTCTAGCAGAGAGATAGAATGGGCCAGTTAGAAAATCATTACTCTAAGTTTTTGTAAAGCACTCTAAGATCCTAATTCTTACAGTGCTTTTGAAGGTAAGTATTAATCTGATGGGTGGGTAAAAAGAAGTGCAAATATTAGGTGATTTATGTAACACTAAATCAATGGCTCAGTTGGCAAAATAACCCTGGAGTCCAAATTCCTTCTAGATTTCTTATGTAACTGCTACGCAACATTCCTCTTTGGCTGGCAATCTGGAAATGCTAACACTTATAATAGTGGCTTCATGCTAAAGCATTTGGCCAATAACAGAAAGTAAGGCCTTGTCTACATTGGGGTTTCAGTTACTGGTTTAGCTGCATTAATGCAACTCCCTAGAGTAGACTCAATGTGCATTGGTATTGTTCACTTGGTTTTATTTGTCTGGACATGAAGCACTAGTGTAAGTTGGGCCTACACTAAAGAGTTGCACAGTGCAGCTACAGTAGTAGCTGAAATCCCAGTATACACAAGAGTTACATCCAAGTAACTATTGTCTAGAACACATAGATGAAATACTTTAAGTATGTCACAGCAAACCATACGTGGTTCAGATTACAGGATGAATAAAGCATTCTTGTGTTAACATTAGATGAATACAAATGGGTAGAACAAATGTTTAATCTGGAATGAATGAACCTAATGGAAATAATTTTGCCATCATACAAACACTGAATGCAGCAAATCATTTGCTGTATCACCCTACTGAGAGTCGTCCGTCTACAACGAGGTCACTAAAGATCAAATAAAATATTCAGGACTGTAACTGTATAACATTAGCCTTTGTTTGAACTGAACAAATCCTGGCTGACTCCAGGATCACTCTGTATACAAGCTGACATTTCAGCTATGTATCCTAGTAGCTCTTTTTATCGAAATTAACGGAACAAACATAAATTTCATTCTCTCAGCAAAGTGTACTGCACTAAAGACTAGTAAAGGAGGTGTCTGATACAAAATATATATTTGTCATAAGTTTGATGGTCTTTGGAATTAAAAAACAAAACATGTTTAATAAGAAATTTTCTTTAATTACTGGCTAGTCACTGGCCATAAGGGACCATCTGTATTGTTACTGTGTATAGATGATTCTCTGCAATTTTTCATATTGATTGAGACAGTGTAAATTTGGGCTTGCTGAAAAATTCAAAAATAAATAAATATAGACTATCACTCTGCTCTGATATTTCTCTATCTTGCTTTTAACAGATGTCTTTGATATAAAATATGCAAAAAATTCTGCCAAGCTACTTAAATAGCCAGTCCATTTCCCCCCCTTTTTTGTGATTCATATCAGTTTAAATCTAACATACTAAAAGGTAAATGTAATGTAATGACAGAGTATTGGCTGATAAATTATTACTTGACATTCTGTTTTATTAATTCACATTTTTCAAATCTTATGCAAGTAAATGTGGCAGTTAGGCATGGACAAAACAGAAGTGTTGCAGTTATGGTATGAATGAGAGGTAGGGGATATAGATATATAGCTGTTTACAGTTGACTAAAAGTACGCTAGTGTTTGCATAGTGGAACACACAATCTTATTTTCTCCATTATCTGGCATTATAATTTAATTCATAAAAGAACCACTATTTAGCATTTTAATTGGGTAGGTAGAACACTTACCCCCAACACCTCCAGGCCTTTCAGTTGCAGCTACATGGTGAAAGCTTGCAGAATCTGTTCATCCTATTTCTGTATAATACTTATAGGGTTTGTTAGTTTGTTTAATACATACAACATCTAATCTGTATTTAAGTTCTCTTCTCACATAGTTAAATATACAGAGTACTTAAATCCACATAGTCTGCCATGTCATGGGTAAGTCACAGTAAAGGGTTTACCCTGGCCTCCCTTCTAGGCAGTTACAACAAAAAGCGAGGTCTGTTGGCTATTGCCTAGAAGAAAAGCCAGGGCATAGAATGTTGCACAAGGCCCCAGTGAAATGAAGTGGCCTGGGAAACTTGCAGAAAAGTCTTGGAAAAGACTTGGCAAAGATTGTTCATAGCTTCTCCTATTATAATGGTTAGGTTAATTAAATGACGGCCTTTTTCTTCCAGAGCAAAAGGTGTTTCTTTCATTAGTGGCATGCTAAGATGGAAGTGCCATATTTTCTTGGAAATGATTCAGTAAAAATAGCTTGCCATGACAGCGCTCAGGGGGTATTTTACCATTTCCTACTGCTTGCGGTGAGAAATTACACATAAACATAAAAAAAAAAAGTGAAATGGAGAAGGAAATTGAAAATGAGGTTAGGCCAAATATTTGTGGTGAATGCTGCTTCAGTGACTCCTCTCATCAGGCCACGGGAAAGCATTCAGCCTGGAATTTAACTTAACTTTTTAAAAATGTTTTGACTGTATGAAATACTCATGGTATTTCCTAGATTGTCCTCTTTTTATAGAGCCCAGTATGGGCTATGTACTTTCCAAACACTTAAGGATGGTCAGTGTTGTGAAGAGTTCATGATTTAAGGTACTCTAAAATACCTGGCAATGGATAGGCTTCCAACATGTATTCTGTGACATCACAAACACCATGCATTGCATGGCTTATAATGCGACTTCTGCATTTTGTGACTTCACATTCTAGAATATTTTTAGTGAGCCAAGAAGTAATTAGTTGAATCTTTATTTCTATGGAGAATGCTTGACACAGCCTGGTGTCAGTTCATTTTTTCCACAAAATGTGTGCATAACTCAATTCATTTTTGCTGTGTGCCATATTTTTTTAAGTGATAAATGTTTTTAAACTTAATCAGCAGCTTAGGTTCATTTTATTGCAGTTTCTGTATGAGGATTCTTGTTGCTTTTATCTTTGTCTATCCTTTATAGTCACTGCACAGTTCTTAAAAATCACTGCATATAATACACACAGTTATTTCATACATGCACTAATATGTTCTTCATCTAAAGTGATTTTACACAATGATCAGCTCTGATCTCATTTGAAATTAAATTCTGTATAAACAGGTGTATTTCTTCAAAATCAACTGACAGAAGGATATTCCAGAATGTTGTGGGAGTTTGTGACTAACACACTTTATTATGAATTCATCAGGTGTCTGCAGTGATACTTGTCAAACTCAATTTATTTCATAGTGATATGGATGCTACAAGTGTATTCTAAGGAATTCTACTGTAATTAAACATTTGTAAGTAGACATTAACATGGTGTTCTGTTATTTTAACAGTGCATTGTTAGCACTTTAATGTAATGGGATTTAATTGTGAATATCTACATTTTAATTTATAACTGAGCCAAATACATTTATTTATAACCATTGCTATGACTGTGTTACTCAATAATAAAACAGGTGGCATGAAGGCTTGATAGCAACCGGGCAGCCTCTTTACATTTTGCTTTTCTATTTTAATTTTTATTTTAATTTTTATTTTTTGCTTTTCTTTCTAAAATTAAATAATTTGAATAGGCCACAAGTTAAGTTGTTCAAACTGTTTGGTTAATGCATACACACAATTACCATGTAGAAACCATGGGTAACTGGGTGCACAAATGACCATAATTAGTCATTTGCACATGCAGTTTCCCTATTTGCTAGTACAACTTGTGCATTCAGTTACTTACCTAACTGATGCAGCTAATCAAAAAAGGTGAAAATTTATGAGTTTTTTTTTCAAAAAGTCAAACTCTGACATTTGAAAATTTTCATCCACCTTATAGTTAGTCAAAACACAGGCAGAAGACTGAAAATTTCAACACTTTTTTCTGATTCCCCTCCCCATAAATTTTGACAAGCTTTGTTAACTTGTTTAAAACTCAAGCCAAATGTTGTGTTTAAAAAAAACTAAATAACTTCCACTATAGTGATAATTAAACATAGTGTGTAACAATGTAAAAAGCCATAAAACATATTATGCCAGATATATTCTGTTATGCTTAACTCTCTAAACATCTCTTGATGTCCAACACTTGGCATTGAGGGTACACAGTCTGGGGTCTTGCCAAGATAATGCAATTAGAATTGGGTGAGAAACATTTTTCCTATCCTGTGAACATTTGAGATTTCCAAAATCTTCCCATTCTGCAGATTGAGGAAACCTTTCCTCCCCCCACCCCACTTTCCATTATCTTTCATTGGGAAATAAGCACCTTCTTAAGATTTTTCCTGAACGGAGCCCTTTATGATTTTTCCCACCAAAACATTTCTCTATCTTCCTTTTATACAAGTGCTTAATTTTAAGCATATGACTATATCTATTGAAGAAAGTAGCTTTAATGGAAATACTCACATGCTTAAAGTTCAGCATTTGCTTAGGTGTTTTGGTGGACTAGGGCCAGAAGCCCTTATCTGAGGCCTTGATCCTAAGGTACAGTACAAATTACTCTCACCTCTGAAATTTGTGAGGGTGGAATAAAGGAAGATAGAGAAATGTTTTGGTGGGAAAAATCATAAAGGCCCCAGTTCAGGAAAAATCTGAAGTATGTGCTGAAGGAAGGCTAGAATACTCAGAACCTTGTATTACTGAGCCCCAAATAGTTTCAGACATTTCCAATTAAATTAATAGTGCCCTGCTGAAAGAGATGTGCCTATGTATAAAATCTGATCTGAATATTTACAGTTAAGATCCGATAGCCTCTTAGAAATAATGTTGTAATCCATTATGTCATACACTATTTCACTGTTTTATACATCCCCTTAAGAATCTTGTGTGTACATTAAATGAATCTCTGGGAGGGTTCAGTATTTCTCTCTAATCTTACACGACATTTTCATTTTTAGTGTTCTATTTAGCAAAAGGAGAAAGGCTGGAACAAATGTAAGGTTAGATGGATCTAACTTTTGTACATGGCCACACTATTCAGTGGGGAATTTTAACGTAAGTTTCAGAAAACACTAACTATTTCCATACAGGGCTTACTGACCTGACAGAGAATTTCTATAATGTCTAGTCTTTACTCCCATGGACAAATCTGCCCGAGTCAGGAGGACCAAATGTTGCTCTGTGGTCAAATATCGATTGGCTAAATCTGTGTTCAAAAATTTCAACATTAATTCACTTCCAGTTTGGATTATCTCCTGTAGTGCCTCCTGATTCCCTTCTAGTTATTTGTACCAAGGCTACCAAATCTTTCATTGTTACATTTGCCTTACACACTTCAGCTAGTTAAGGAATTAATTTGCTTCTACTGTGTGGGCACATGCAGAAATGAAGTAAAAACAAACCAGGAAGGAACAAACCTTTGTTCTACCAAGATCTTGGATTCCCTTTCACATTCTTCAGATAATACCCGCACATGGTAACCCTCCTATTGTTTCCCAACCTGTAGACTTTCCTCTGAGGGCTGGGCTGGTGAGGAGGAAAGGCCAGTATATAGTTAAGAGGTTACAACTTTCTCCCCATCAGTCTCTTTTCCTCCTACCTAACTCCAGTTTATCATGCCTTCCTTTCATCTCAACCTCAGCAATACTCTACCATTCTCTTCTAACCTGTCCCTTCAGTCTCTTGCTTCTAGGTTTTTATACTGTGTACATCATCATAGTATCTAAGTTTTTATGAAGAATCTAATAGTCTTATTGCCTTGTCTCTGTTATACCCACATCTTCGCTCCTTCTACTCATCTTCTATGAACTTGCTATTGGTCCCTTCATATAAGTTACATCTACACTACACACTGCTGGTAACAGCAGGGCCGGTGCAAGGACATTTCGTGCCCTAGGCGAAACTTCCTTGCACCAGCCCTGCGCCGCCCCCCATGCCCGCCCCCGATGCCGCCCCCCCCCAGCCAGCTCCCCCACCAGCGGGAGCTCAGCTTCCCCACCCCCCACCGTAGGCGCTCAGCCCCCGCCCCCCAACCGGCGGGCCGCAGGAGCTGAGCGGGGAGCCGGGGGGGCAGCTCACGATGGCTGCCCCCCTGCTCACCGCTCAGGCGCTGGGGGGTGGGCAGCGAAGCAGGGGGCTTGCTGCGGCTGCCCCTAGCTCAGGCGCTGAGCAGGGGGACAGTGGGGCGGCTGCCCCCAGCTCTCCGCGGCTGCCCTCCAGCTCCCCGCTCAGGCGCTGAGCTGGGGGGGGGGGCGCAGTGGGGCGTCTCGCTGCAGCTGCCCTCTGGCTTCCCACTCAGTAGCTCAGCGGGGAGACGAGGGGCAGCCGCGGGAAGCTGCCCCTTGTCTCCCCGCTCAGCAGCTCAGTGGGGAGACGAGGGGCAGCCGCGACAAGCCGCCCCTTGTCTCTTCACTCAGCAGCTCAACCACTGAGCGGAGAGGCAGCGGGCAGCCACCTGCCACCCCGCAAATCTTGGTGCCCTAGGTGACCGCCTAGGGTCACCTAGTGGGCACGCCGGCCCTGGGTAGCAGCATGAAGGGTAAGTGTAGCTACATGCCCCAGTGAAAAGCAGGCTGCAGCGTAGCTACACCTGTCAATGAAAGGGTCTGGCAGGGGGGAGGCATCAGACAAAGACTCTGGCAGCTCCCCCCTGCCAGAGTCTTTCCCTGCTGCTGGAGTCTTTAACTATATTGGGGAGAAGGGGAAAGACTCCAGCAGTGAGGAAGCAGCTGGAGCCTTTCCCTGCTGTTTCTCCCTGCTGGAGCCTTTCCCCGCTGCCAGATCTTTTCCATGGGCATGGAAACACTCTGGCATGGGGAGGCACTGGGATACTACACAGCTAAAAGTAGCAGTGTAGATGAGGTGTGTGCACTATTTGGGCATCCAGAGAGCTATGTAAGGTACATACTTTACACTGCTATTTATCCATCTCATCAGTTTTTCATCTTCTCCAAAACTATCTTTTTTTCTCCTTTCTCAGCAACTCTTAATTTCTACCTTCCTCTATATGCTCTTAGTTAAGAAATTCATGTTATTATTTATTTGTCTAAAGCAATATGGGACAGTTACTGTGAAGGATGCTATCTAGCTATACATTTCTGAAGGAGGAGGCTGTATTAGTTAAGTTGCCAAAAGTCAACAAATGTTTTGCAGGTGCTCCATTAGGGTTCAAAATACTGTTTTGCAGATGCCAAGATTACAGATGACACAGAAAATGTCCATACTTTACTGAACCATGAATGATTTACAAGATTTGACAACAAACATACTGATCTAGTTCTGAAAATGTATTCTACATTTTTCTGTTAAAGATGATGAGACACACAGCCCCAGTCATGCTGCATCAATTCTGGGCTCCAAGTTTAAACATGATATTCAAACGTTAGACAATATATAGAGGAGGGCAGCAAAGTTTATTTGGGGATTAGGATTGTTTTATAAGGCAAAATTGGTGGAACTGACTATGTTTAGTCTGAAAATAAAGTTATTTAGAAGGTCCCTACTCACACATCTTATAAGTATGTGAAGTTAACAAAGAGAACCTGAAGAAGAGGAGGAAATGTAATGGGCATAATACACTTAGGGTTTTTATTTACGGAAGAACAGATTTAAATTATACATTAGGATTTCTTTTTACTTACAACCATAAAAAAAAAATTAGCCAGATACTTTTTCTCTTACAAAATGAGCTTGGTGGTAAAATTGAGAAGCGCTCATTTTTTTAAGCAAGGGGGGAGATTTGTTTAACATGTATAATGCTAATGACAAGGTACACATACACATACTAATACTATGCACTTTCTATAGAACCTCAGGCTAATAGGAACATTAGAAATGCCATCCTGGATCTGACTAGTGCTCCGTCTTGTCAAGTATCTTGTCAGTGACAGTGGCCAGGACCAGGTGTTTCAGAGGAAAATGTAAGAAACCCAATAGCATAGTTAGGGGGAAAGAAAAGTTTCCTTCTAACTCCCAATGTTATAAGATAGTTTACGCCCTGAAACATGAGTGGGCCACTAGGTCTTACACATCCCCTCCATACTGATCCCTACCTTTTGTGGAATCCTCACCCAGTACTTTTTTAAAGCTTGTAAGTTTAACAGTTTAAGGAGGAACTTTCCTGAATTGCATGTCTATGGCCTCATTACTTCCTCTACTCCTCTTGGTGCTAAAATAAACAGAATCAGTCTTCATGTTGTGTAATCCTGAGCTGTTTAATTTTAAAAACATAGTGGGAGTATGATCACTGATGAGTGACCTACCCACTGAGCTATTTGCTAATCTGAATTGGGCTGGTCTCTTTTTTTCAAAGTCTGTTTGGTCCTGGTACTGAATATAAAATCTCAAAGATTTCTCAAGTTTTGTTTTGTTTTAGGGCAGTCAGGTCTAGTGATATCCAAAAATCAGATGGAACAAGTCCAGAATAATCCTCATAGCTCCTTAGTGTTTGGGGAAATTTTGACTGTCGGACCTACTGCAGAATGCCAGTCAGCCTCCTCTCCATCTTCCAGCTCACCTGAACATATAATCCCAAAATCAGCGTCAGATACTACACCCAGCCCTGGAGTCATGATTGCTTGACTACATGCTTCACTTGAAACATGTTGGCCTAGCATTTAGCTCTCTCAAGGTCCACATTATTAAAACTGGTACATACCTGAACAAAGGTTGGGTTTCAACAAAATGGCATTAAAAAAAAAAAAACATTGTCAAAATTCCTGACCACCTCTGGTTACACCAGATATCAGACTCGATGATCATAACAATCCCTTGAAATTATGGCATATTAGAAACTTATATTTTGTAGATAGCACCAGTTTTACCTTTTCATTTCCAGAATTTTTAATACAAGAATGCAGCACAGCTGTGGACTTCTACAAATCATCTAAAAAAAACCCCATTAAACAGTGATGCAATTTGGGGGATAATTTAAACCCACTACACATACAATGAAAGTTGAAATATATTAAAATTCTGAAAAGTAATACACTCTAACAGCAAACAGGAACGTTTTAATGGCTATTAAAATATGTTTAGTATACCTTGCTCTTTATCTCATTGCATTTAATGTGTATTATAGCATTATTTAATTATGTATATTTTTCAACACATTATCATAATCCAAATCCACTACAAAGAAAATTCTTCACGTGAGCTAGTCACATGCACATTTACAAATATTAATATTGCTTATGTTGGAGATAAGACACTGGTTTTAGCAAACTTTAGGTACCTCAGAAAGCTACAGTGTTTGGAAGTCTCTAGTTATTTGGGTAGAGCTCAGTTGTGAACCACCTTACACCTGACGGAACCTGCTGCAGGTTTGCTACTTCCCATTCATGTGGGCAAGTGGGGGTGAGGAGTGGTGGGAGCCTGGGCTCCACCCCACTCAATGTGCCACCCAGTGCAGCTGAGCTGGCGCACTGCAGGAAGCAATCCAGGCCACATAGAAACCAGGTGCCAGAGTGTGGCTGTTAAATTCTATTGCACAGCCTGCCCCCGGGGCAGTGCAGGAACATACTGCCCCTTATGGGGAACTTGTGGCAAAACCATAATCATGTCCATAATTTACAATCTGGGACAGTAATAACTGGGTTTTGCTGCTGAAGAGCACTCTTTACCAAGTACCTTCTTCTATAGAGGTGGTTGTGTCAAGGAGCTAGCTGCATGCTGTTTTCCACATTGTGTCTCAATGAATAATCACACAGCATGCTAGTGAATATTCATGACAGCACCATTTTATATCTGCTTTTAGAGGATGCCAATGTGACACTGAAGGAGGATAAAATGAAAAACTCTGTTAAGTCCTTAAAAAACTAGGCTTAAGGCATGTGAGTGATCACGTTTCCTTTAATTTCCCTCTAAAACCACTGCAACAAGCCCTTGCTGTGTATCCTGAAGTTCCAATTAGATTAAAATAGAAGGCTGTTGTCTAGTAGAGACCCTCTCTGGATGTTTTCAGAATTCAGTACAAGACTTTACTATTAGTCTGTTCATCCCTGACTGTGGCATCTAAATATGATAACGAGCACATTTGAAAAGCAAAGATAAATACTAATACTGTATGATGCCTGGACCTAGAACTCGGTATTAATACAATACAAATAGAGTAGCCTATTACGTGGAAATATTGCACTTTGGTTGTTTTTGATGATTGATTACAACAACTTACATATTGATTAATTTTCATGCTCTTTGCAGGGAGAACTGCTAGCAGCAACAGAAAGACAGATGACATATTGAGTGCTGTAGTTTACCTTTGCTCTTTTATTTAGGGCAGCCTTTAAGTTCTAAGGCAGCGGTGTCCAATAGAAATTCAATGCTAGCCACACTGCTAGCCACTCTTGTGGTTTTGAATTTTTCTTATTAGCCACATTATAAAAAAGCCACATGCATTAGCCACAATTCAATAGCCTATTAGCCACATGTGGCTAGTGACGAACGTATTGGACACCGCTAAGGCATCAGTATCTGATGTGTGATTTGAATACCCAAAATAGCTATTGATAGATTAACGGGGAGTCCCTAGCAGCTAGGCACTTTTAAAGTATTCAGTAATTTATCTGAAAGTTATTGCATTTTGGAGAAGCTTATTTCAAACGTTGAAGTCTGTACTTCTGCAAATGGAAAGCTGTTTTCTGACTGTCAGTCCTACTCCAGATGAAATTGGTACATGTGGTTAATTTCAGTTAGGCTTCCCTGCTGATATTAGGAAAGTGACTGTTGTGCAGTCCTTTGCATCCTAGTTAATGTGCCCCAGCTTTACAGCCAATACCATTGGTCACTGACAAGATGTGTTTGGCAGCAATAGACTCCAGATGGTGAACTCAGAAATCTGTCTTTTTGCAGCAGCAGCAGCATCTGGATCTGTGCTGGTGTTCTCATTGATCTCTATTCAGCCCCCTGTGCTCATTTTTCTATTTGAAATTGTCATGGCTATTAAACTGCCTATGGGGATGGTTCCTTTTGGAAGGCATTTTCTTTTCAGTCACAAGTTGTTCACTCATCGTTCTTTCTATCCTTTTCCTCACATTTAAAAAAGTGAGGCAGAAGTGGTAAAATATGAAACATACTTTTATTGCTACAAATTATGTTTCAAATGGGGGACAATTGGTCTAGAAGGATTACATTTAAAATAATTCCAATTATTGCCCTAACAGACTGGGCTAATAACACAGGGTATGGTTGCTCTTTCCTTATTAAAAACATGGGGACTAAGGGGAAGAAAAACCCTGCAGTATTCCCCTATTCTGTCTGTATGTTCTTCCGTACAAAACAGGCCCTGGGACTTCAGTGGAGCCAGAATGTCCCCCCAAATCTTTCTGACAACTCAGAAAACAGAGTAATAAGTTAACAAGGATAAATTGAGTTCCTCAGGTTCCCAGTTCCAGAGCACCCATTGTGACAGTATCTGAGTGCTGCTGAGTTGGAGCCCTGAATTCCTAAGTCTTTGAATTATGAAGCAATCTTTCCCATGCCTCTGTCTTCATTATGTAGAAGTAGCTGACTTGTTTATATGTATCCCTGGAGTGTTACTTTATAATTAGCTGCAGAGGAAGTCAAAGCACAAATATCTCTTTCTGAACCTATTCTAACTTTTACAGCTTCATTTATCAGCTAAAAACTTCTCACTTTTAAGTGTGATTTGCTTGTGAATCCTGTCTTTGACAACAGCTCTCTGAAAAACTGTAAAACATTTCAATTAATAAACCATGGCAAATTGTTTTGCTCTAATCCAACAGTTTGCCTATTGAAAACTCATTTTATTTGTGCATCCTAAAAGAAGATAGAAAAATAGTTCATGTTAATATTAGACTTCACAGTAAATTTATCTGAGGCCCTCATTCTATGTATTGTGCTGACTCAACTGTCCCTTGAGTCAGCACAACGCAAGAGAAAAAAGGAGCTTTCATTTTCCCACAAGATTATATCTTAGTCTTATACAGACCATTAGAGATTCCTTAAAATTATTGCAAATTAATAGAGAGGACTTGTATAAATTGATACTGAAATAACATTAAATGCTTCATTGACCTCCACCAAACAGAGTAAAAATATAGCTATTTAAAAGTAAATAAGTCCCTAGAGATAGTATTTTATGGCCATTACTAATTTAAAGCATTGACTTAAAACATAAAAACATATGGAGTAGCTGCTTTATATTTTTTAATAGGTTAAGGCAGTATTATTTAAGACACAGTTTTCATGAAATGACCCACTTTTATATTAATGGCTTCCTGCCACATATAACTGATGGCATGCTTTCCCAGCTATCTATGTGGTGTCCTCGCTTAGCATTTAGTCAAGGCAAGAGGAAATAATGCACAATTTGCATACTTATTTTGGGCAATACTCATGGAAACTATGAAAAAGAGAAAACAGAAAATGCATAAAAGTTGACTTTTCCTATTATATTTCAAGATCTTCAAGAAATTGACTAACTTTCCATAGTTCCCTGAAGATGTGCTAGTTTAAGGACTGCAAGACTGTCCCGTTTTTTAAAAAAAAAAAGTCCTCTGATTTCAATGGAAATTTCAGATAGGATTGAGACCATAAGAGACAAACTCCCAACATGACATGAATTACTAAGGTTGCATTTCTGAGTATGAGAGTGACCATAGTTATATTCCATTTTGAACAGGCAGCATTTGTGAAAGCATAAGAGATATTTAAGAGGGGAACCATGCAAAATGGTCCAGGCAGTCCAAAGGTGGCCCCATCTTTCATCTTTTCCCCTCCACCCCAATGGAATGAAATGCTGGGATGGTTGCAGACAAAAACGTACCTTCCCACAGCTCCTATTGGTTGGGAATGGCGAACCGCGGCCACTGGGAGCTGCGGGCAGCCATGCCTGCAGATAGTCGATGTAAACAAACAGTTATGCAGGCCACCAGTGGATTACCCTGACAGGACACAGGTTGCCCAACACTGCCCTAGACCCTAAAAACATCTACTTTTTTACCTGGACTAATCCAAAAAGAAAAAAGGAGGAGGGGCTTGTCTGTGCTGATCACTGGTGACATGCAATTACCAAAAATAGCACAGAGCCTTCTTTCATTATACAACAAAGCAAAATCCATCACTGGCCTGTGCCAGCCTACGCAAGCTCATGGGGCTTGGGCTGCAGGGCTGTTTCTTTGCTGTGTATACTTCTGAGCTCAGGCTGGAGCCTGAGCACTTGGACCCACAGAGGCCACCCCTGAGGCAGACTCAGTGATCAGGGCCGGCTCCAGGCACCAGCCTACCAAGCATGTGCTTGGGGTGGCACCTGGAGGGGGGGCGGCACTCAAGGATTTTTTTTTTTAATTTACCAAAAAAACCAATCTTCGTCTGGTGGGGGAACGGGGCTGCTGGCGTGCTACACTCCCCGCCGGCCGGGGCAGCGGGACAGCGGATGTGCACGGTGCCCCGCTCCCCGCCGGCACCCCAGCCAGGGCAGCCGGCAGCAGGCGTGCCCCGCTCCCCGCCGGCGCCCCGGCCAGGACAGCGGGCAGCAGGCGTGCCCCGCTCCCCGCCGGCGCCCCGGCCAGGACAGCGGGCAGCAGGCGTGCCCCGCTCCCCGCTGGTGCCCTGGCCGGAGGAGCGGGGCGGCAGACGTGTGCGCTCCCCGCCGGCCGGGACAGCGGGCTGGCGGACGTGCCTCACTCCCCGCTGGCTGGGGCAGCGGGCATTTCACGCTCCCCACCAGCAGGGGGAGTGGGGTGGCAGGCATGCCGCGCTCCCCGCCGGCCCCCCTGGCGTTTTGGCAGGGCAGCGGCGTTGGTGGGGGGTTGTTTTGGCTGGCGTTGGTGGGGGCGGCGGTTGTGTGTTTTGTTGTTTTTTTTTGCTTGGGGCGGCGCTGTCAGTGATAAAGGACAACTGTGTGAATATGCCATGAAATTTGATAATGTCCTACAAAAATCAAATAGAAACCCACCCATACATTTTAGAATGTGTATGCTCATGAACTCTATTTTTCATGCTTCATAAACTTTCTCTCTTTTGATTTTTAAATGTTAAAAAGGAGACACTTGTAGTATCAGATTGTATGAATGCACTCAATATATCATGTGGTATAATGGCATGTATTTCTCACATCTTGCAACTTCACAATCCCTTTATAGCATTTCCCAGTTTCAGCCAGTCAGCACACAAAGCCTTCTACTGTATCCCAAATATCATGCATATTTGTTTTTTCCAAGAAAGCTGAAGGTAGTCCTCGATTAGATCGTATATTTGAAATTTGAGAAAGCAAATGTTCTAGTGCTGGAAGTAACTGTTCTGCAGATACTTAAGAAACATTAATATGACTTGGCAACAGGAAACCAGTGCAATCGCTTTACATTATGAAGCATTCCCAAAGTGATGCAAATAAAGCCATGCATTTATGCTAGGTTCCATTCATACAGATCAACACCCATTCCTTTACTGATCATTAGAATAAAGTCTACGTACCAATATTGTAGATACTACACAATGCATCGATCACCAAATACCCCTAGACAGACTGAGTCACAAAAATGGAAAGGTGACAGTTAAACTAAATTAAATATTGAGAAAGGAAAGCAAAGTCTAGGCTACTGTATTTCTATCTCTATTTCAAGAGCACAATTAATCAGACTACTCTGTACTTCATTTTAAATCCCAGAAAAGAAACACTTCACCAAACACAAGAATGACCTCCATTTTCAACTTTTTCTTTTTTAACACAGTACACACTTGCTGTTCTGACCTGAAAGAAATTCAGCATTTCTTTGTAGCATATTTACAATATATTTTTCCATTTAGACAGGTTTCATCAGCAGAACTTTTATAGTTAAGCAAAAAGGGAGCAAGCAACTTTTCAGTCAGAAAAGAACATAGGTAACAGCTGAATGTGAAACTCACTTTCCTTTCTCCATCCCGCATTGTGAAGGCCTTCCTCTGTCAATTAAGTAGTTTGCTGTGATTTCAGCACATATAAATGTACCTTGCTTAAAATGTGCATGTTCAACTTTTGTCAGCCAGGCTCATTAATTTGCAATCACTAGTTATCCAGTTTAACTAGTGGCATCTTTGGCACAAACACTGAACAAATTGCAATAATTTCAATTATCTATGAGGCTTGTTTGAAACAAAGTCTCAGCCTTTTGTTTTTCCAAGAAAATTAGTGGATTATTCTAAGAAACCATGTTTGTATTGATTTTGTTTTCCTACTGCTGCTTAAGCCTTTTTTATTTAACTTTTTGGTCGTAATAGAATAATACACGCACAAATGGAGCTCAGCTGTTTAAAATTCTTAGATGTGTACAGAACCTATTTAGAATGAATATCCATAGCTGCTGGTATTTAAAAACCTCTTCCAAAGGACTTATCAGCCTTAACAGGATTCACTTCCTACTATGTTTAAATTAAATTCAGCATCACAAAAATTCTGGTGGTAAAATTAACCATGTTAGAAAGATTTGCGTATGTCTGAAGATGGGGGTTCATACAAAATATTTTGCTACAAATGTTTGTTTTCAACATATTAGGGGTTTTCTCTGTTTCCAGTCAGAGAATCTGACCTATTGTGGCTATAGAAAACAGTCAGAGATTTCACCTGAAAATAATGTAAAAGTATTAGCATATGTATTCTATATGGGTATTTTGATTTTATTCACATGCTATGGATACAGTTGCTAGCCAGTAAACTATCTGCAATATTTATGTTAGAAACCCCAACTTAAAGGAATCATAATGCTGCCAATTTCCTGAAGATATCTGATATATATAGATCTAAAAGTAGATTGCACCTGATTTAAATGTACGTGGGGGGCATAACCAAATAACTACTGACTGAGGAGAAAACAAGAAAATAATTAATGTGAAAGGGAAGCCAGAATGGCGTGAAACTATTTAAATATATGAGAAAAGTCTCTCAATGAGTTGTGCTGACTAAAATGTCAATACAGATTTTAGTAGTTTTGAATCTGAGTAGGCACTTTGTACCGAAAATTTTTCCACTTACTGAAGAGGACAAATTAAAGTTTCATCCGATAGCCATCTCTGTGTTAACAGCCCCTCTGTGATTGAGTACAATTGGGGCCTTAAATGGTAAAAATTAAGAAGTTACCTTACTTCAACATTTTACCTTATTGTGGTAAGACAAATCCGTTTCCTGCTTTGTAATATTATCACCATAAAATCAGCATCTACTTTCTACCACTGTTGATATAGTCACCTGACTTTGCTGTTTTAGTAAAGTTGTCAGATTTTAGCCCTGTATAATTCTATTGCTGTCAACAGGATTGCCCGGGTAACTGAACTGAGACTTCAGCCACAGTTTTTCATCTTGTAGCACTTCAGTGTAGACACTACCTATGCTGATGGGAGAGGGTTCTCCTGTCAGCATTAGATAATCCATGTCTCTAAAAGGCAGTAGGTCGGTTGACAGAATTCTTCCATTGACCTAGCACTATCTACCACCAGGAGTTTGATTGGCATAGCTACCTCTCTCAAGGGCGTGGATTTTTCACACTCCTGAGAGATGTAGATATGCTGATGTAAATTCCCAGTGTAGACCACCCCACCAAAAGACAGAAGGAGCAGAAAGTGAGATACAGCCTGAACTAGCAGCTGGTAGCACAACCTTGTGGGAAAAAAACTAGAGTGCTTTTTTTCTTTTTTGGAGGGGAATGGGAGGACAGGTTGAATAAAAAAGTTTGGTGTGAGCAAGGAAACTGTCTTCTGTTATTTGGTTCCTCCTGTGTTCAGGGAAACATGATTGCATCAAAGGTATCAGACTTCATTAACAATTTCTCCTCCCAACTGGAATAACCTATGATTTTGGCTAGGAGTTCAGATCAAAAGGGGTAACACCATTTTCCCCCTTTTGCACTAAGTTCAATAGTCATAATACAAGAAATTATAAAGGTAGTTCTAGGTGTACAAGGAGTACAGGAGGGAGGCTGTTGTATTGCCCTTTTGTTGACAGGGAGTTGATTTGGGGTCTCTGCAGTGAGTAATCTTCCTATTGGAAGAAAAATTGCTGAGAGGCATTTTCTATGGGAATTTGTGTACAAAATAGACACGTCATGTTTACCTGTTTATACAGCTAAACACTGGCGATTCCATTTGCTGAGGTCTGTGACAAGAAACCACTTCCTTCTCTCTGTCTTCCTCTGCCTCAATGCTTTTAGCATGTTGTTTGCTCTCTTGTCTGTGCCCGTGGCCTTGTCTTAGCTCAAAATCACTAGCCTCTGACAGCACACAGTTTCTGTTCCCAGAAGTAAGCATGCACTAGTTTGCTGGGCACGTTTAGTAAGCCTTCTTTTGTGCACTGCTCTTCAACACAACCCTTAGGCAGGCTTGACTGTTTCCAATGTCCATTGGATCTGGCTACTCTCCTAGTCCCCTTCCAATAAATTTGGTGCACTGTGTGGGTTGAACACCAAGGACTACCCAGATACATAGGCGCCGACTTTGTGGGTGCTCCGGGGCTGGAGCACCCACGGGGAAAAATTGCTCCCCGCCCCCCCCCCCCCCACACACACACACACTCAGCTCACCTCTCCACCTCGGCCTCTCCACCTCCCAAGGCTCTGCCTGATGCCAAGCCGAAGGCGCTTTTCCTAGCTCCAGCTGTTCGGCAGCGCGCTGCACGCCTGGGGCAGCGCCTCAGGGGAGGGGTATGGGGAGGAGACAGAGGTGGGAGGGGTGCAGTGCACCCGGGGGAGGGGGCGGGGATTTGGGGAAAGGGCAGGGCTGGTGGTGGAGTTGGGGCGTGGCCAGGGTCGTGAGCCTATGCCCAGATATGGTAGTTGTAGCTAGCCCTCAAGGCATCTGTGATAGGGTATCCACCCAATACAAGACCTGAAGGGGTTAAGGGGGCTAGGTGGGCCAAATAACAGCCTAGGCTCCACTTGGAGAAGGAGCAAGGAGGCCTAATTAGAGATGAAGCTCAGCTGGACAGGAACAGGAAGGACCTGCATAAAGCGCAGTACTGGGGGAGGAGGGGATACAGAGATTGAGAGGCAGGCTGCAGTTACTCTCAGAGTAAGAGAAAGCAAGGCAGGTAGTAGCCTAGAGATGCAGCTGGAAGGTTTTGGACTGTGCAGACCTTGGCTTCTTGTGGTAGGGTCCCTGGGTTGGAATCTAGTGCAGAGGGTGGGCCTGGGTTCCCCACCAGTCACTGAGGAAGTGTCACCATTAAGAGGTAGTGAAAGGGAAGACTGGCTAGGACAGGGGGTTCTGAGACACTTTGCTACATGCATTTCCCACCCACCCACCCAAAGGGGAAAACTACAGTGACGTGGGCCAAGTCACAAAGCAGGAACAGCTAAGGTCCAAGAGAGGGAGACAGAGATGGATGGAATGAGCAACCACAGGAAGGGGCATCAGACCGGCAGAGCTAATCCCCAGATGTGGCTAGAAGGAGGATCTCCAACAGTGAATAGAGCGCACCCTGTGACAGGGTTCTTTGGGGCAAGCCCACTATTACTTCTCCATTTCAGTGTAGACTTGCAAATTGAGTATTTATATTCTTATTTATAAACTGTTGTCAGTAAGCTGTGACTACTGATTACTCCTCTAACCCTTGTCCCTTCCCTCTGTGTGTTTTGTCCATCTGGTGTATCTTACATAAGCCAAAATTGTGGGCACTATGAAGGAGAGACTTTGTACCTCTTGTCTGTACAGCACCTATCACAATGAGATTCTGATCCTTGGTTGGGCCCTTAGAGCACTACTATAACACAAATAAATGAGTCGTGGGTTCTAAGCAGAGCTGGTCAAAAATTTTCAGCTGAATAGTTAATTCACAAAAAAATGGTTTTTTTGATTGACCAGTAACTATTTGCTTTCATTGAATAGTGTCAGCCAAAACAAACAAACAATGTGTCCCTTATTACCTTTAGCTGAGTCGTTTGAGCATTCAACTGGGAGGTGAGAGGCCTGGGTTAAATTCCCTGCTCCAATGGCCATTTAATTATTTATACAAAGTAGAGCAGCTTCAACAGGAGAGACTGAAAGAGACTTGCCCCAGAATAACCCGTCCTTGCAATGTGGGAGACCCAAATAATTAAAATCCCTTCTCTAAGCTAGGAGGAATTTAACCTACATCTTCCACATCCTACTTAAGTGCCATAACTACTAGGCTGCAGATTATGAGAGAGGCTGCTATCACCACGTCCTCTTTTGCCAAATTTTGCAGCTTTTGGATTTGGCTTGACTTGATTTTTGGAACCGTCAGTGACCCAAAAACCTCAACAACCTCTAATTATAAGGCCAGAAAGGATCATTGTGATAATGTAGTCTGACCTCCTACATAACACAGGGCATAGGAGTTCCTGAATTAGTTTCTGTTTCATCTAGAGCATCTCTTTTAGGAAAGCATCCCATCTTGATTTTAAATTTTCCAATGGTGGAGAATCACCCTCACTGTTAAATATTTGCCCTTTATTTCTCGTCTGAATTTGCCTAGCTTAAACTTCCAGCCATTGAATCTTATTGTACCTTTGTCTGCTAGATTGAAGAGCCTTCTTTTAAATTTGTTTCCTATTTATGGACTGTAATCAAGTTAACTCTTCAATATTACAGCTGGGTGAAATTTTTTAGTGCATAGTAAATTTGCATATAGTTTTGGTGCCCTCCAAAATAGTTGAATATGAATCAAATTCTGCAAATAGTTTTGGGGTAAAAAACAAAAACCAAACATATACAAAAAACCCCACTTACAACGCTGAAAACAAATTTTGGAAATGTCAAGACCTTTTATTTTGAAAATGTTAAAATGAACCATTTCATATCTACATTTTCCAATCGAATTGTCAATTTGAATCGAAGTTTCATTTAGAAACATGTTGTTTTGACCAATTTTTTCTCAATGTTTCATTTTGGTGGGACAGGGAGAATCAGTTTTGGTTCCAAACTAAGTAAGCTTATTTTTGCTTCAGCCAGCTATTGCATCAGTGCTAATTACAGAGATAATGTAACTCCTCTACTCCATTTTTACATCCAAGGATCATGTTAGCCCTCCTGGGCAGTGTCACACTGGGAAAACATATTAAGATGACTATCCATCACGGCCCTCAAAGTCTTTTTTGGAATTGCTGCTTACCAGAATAGAATCTCCCAATCTGTAAGTATGGCCTATCTTCTTTGTTCCTTGATGGATTACCTTTTATTTGGCTATTCTAATACTCCCTATTTGTTTGAGCAATCCAGATAGCTATATATCAGTGACCTGTCCTCAGTGTTATTTACTACTCCCACAGTCTATTTTCTGCAAACTTGTATCAGTGATTTTGTGTTTTTTTTCTCTACGTCATTGACAAATATTTTAAATAGCTTAAGGCCAAGAGCTGACCCCTGCAGGGCCCGACCAGAAACATACCTTCAGTGATGATATCATATTACTATATTTTGAAACCTATCAGCCAGTTTTTAATCCATTTAATATGTGCCACGGGGTGCACTCAGTGCTGGTGGCACCTCATGCTGGCCATCCTTGGAATTAACTCTACCTTCTGGCTCCCCCACTCTCTGGGTTTGCCAGCCCAAGCTCCCTTCTCTCAGGGAGTGACTGCAGACTGCTCCCCTGCACCCTTTCTGCTCTCAGCTACTGGGCTTTATACAGGCCCCTCCTGTTCCTGCCCAGCTGAGCCTCATTTAATCAATCCCTGCTCCCTGACTTCTCTTCCAGGTGCAGCTTCGGGAGTTAACTGGCCTACCTGGGCACCTTAACCCTTTCCAGCTTTGTGTGTGGTGGACACACCATCACAATGTGCTATGTTTATTTTGTGTCATTCTAGTTTCTTAATCAAAATGGTGTGCAGTACCAAGTCAAATGCTTCACAGAAGTCTATTACATGAACACTATTACCTTTTATCAATCAAACTTGTAATCTCAAAAAAAAATCAGTTTGATAGGATCTATTTTCCATAAATCCATATTGATTGGCATTAATCATATTAAGTTCTTTAATAGTATCCTGTATCAATCATTCAATTATTTTGCCCAGGATCAATGATAGTTATCTGGGTGTCCCATATATATTTAGCTTTCTTACAGTCTTCCTGAACTTCTGCAGTGTTTCAAGACTTAGTGAAAATCAGTGTTAATGGTCTAGACAGCTCCTCAACTGACTCTTTAAATAACCTCCCAAGTTAGCTGTGCCCGTTGATTTAACATATCTAGTGTTAGTAGCTGCTGTTTAACATCCTTCTGAGTTATTGTTGGCATCTCTCGTCCTCATCATCATTCTATGATATGAATACATCATCTGGCTTTTCCCAAATATAAAACAGACATATTTATCTAATCTTTCTGCCTTTTCTGCATTATTAATGCAAAGTTTACCATTTCCATCTAATAATGGACTGTTAAGATTCCTTTTGTTCCTAATATGCTTTTTTTTAAAAACCCACTCCTTATTAACCTTACCTCTGCTGGTCATAGATGTCTCCTTGTGTCCTTTGGCTTACCGCATTAATTTGCTGTAATTCCTAGCTTTTGACTTTTATTCACTACTATCGTGGGGTGGAGGGGGAGGAGGGAGAAAGGGACAGTTGATCGTAGTGAATAAAAGTATATGTATATATAGTTGCTTTTACTTTCACTCGCATGCAGGCTGGTTTCTTAACCAGTGTGGCCTTCTTGCTGGATTCTGAGATTTTTGGGCATCTAGTAAAATATTCTTAAATAGTTCCCAATTATCATTCACATTGTTGTATTAACATTCTTTCTTCCAACTGATTTGGCTCATTATATTCAGTTTTATGAAACTGCCATGTTAAAGTAATAAATATTCTATTACTGGTATGGACTTCAATTTATTTGCACTTTCTGTTTGCACATCACAGGTGTAGTGAAGTCATGATCACTTGTACCCAAGCTACCGCAATATTTTTAGTTTTGTGATCAATTGCTCTTAATCGGTCAAGAAGAGATCTATTCTAGAATTCCCTCATGTTGGAGGCAACACTTTTTTTGAGATAGGAAGTTGTGATCTATAATTTTTCCAAATTGTGACAGTGTTTAATACTGGCAGCATGACATCTCCAGCGTATGTCACTCAAATTGAAATCCCCCATGATAATTCATCTTTTTTTCTATGCATTATCGAAAGGTGCTTAGAGAGCCAGTCATTCTGTTCTCTAGTGTGATTTGGTGGTCTGTAGAAGACATTAACTTGTACCCCGTTTTCTGTTTTATCTGTTTAGAGCAGGGGTGGGCAAACTTTTTGGCTTGAGGGCCACATCTGGGTGGGGAAATTGCTTGCAGAGAGCTCCGAAGCTCCCATTGGCCTTGGTTCCCCAGGGGCCGCAGGGTCGTGGTGCCAGCCACTTCTGGGAGCGGAGTGGGGCCCGCGGCACCCCAGGGGTGGCAGTCCTGTGGGCTGGATCCAAAGCTCTGATAGGCTGGATCTGGCCTGTGGGCCATAGTTTGCCCACCCCTGGTTTAGAACATGATCCATAAGCATTCAAGATCATTTGCTTCCAAGTTGTCAGTGACTTGGAAATGAGTAATGCCATTTTTGACATAGAATGCCACTCCTCCCTCCTGTATTGCCCACTCAGCCCTTTCTAAATAGTTTACAACCATTGATTTTTACATTCCACTTAGAGCTGAAATTAGAGCAAATTAGAGCACAAAATGTGGCAGTTTGCAAGGTTTCAAAATTTATTTTTGTCACTCATTTGGAATTAAAACAAAACCTTTCAAGTTCTTTTGCAAGTGTATATCCATCACGTTCTCCCCTGTAGCTTGCAGGCAAAGGCCCTAGGCTGGAATGTGACAAATGCAGATTCAAGTCTCTGCTGTGCCTAATTCAAACAGAGCTTTTTCTTAACTCGGATCACTTCACATCAGATTGAGCAGGGACTTGAAGCTGGGTTTCCCATATTATAGGCCAGCTCCCTAATTACCCAGCTATTTTGTGCATGCTCTTGTGTTTGCATGTACACATGTATTTGTCTCTTTCTTCCCCATACCCCAACCCAAAAAACTTCCTGTAACGATATTGCGGTTCATTAAATAACAAACCTATGAATGAGAAAGGGATAAAACTTCAATAAAACAAACTAAAAAGCATCTCTGATGAACTGCTTCACAGAGCCATGTGCCTCAAGGGCACATCTCCAAATCC
Organism: Macrochelys suwanniensis; assembly: GCA_033296515.1. NCBI lineage: Eukaryota > Metazoa > Chordata > Testudines > Chelydridae > Macrochelys > Macrochelys suwanniensis. Next base: position 86,790,162 of record CM065779.1, read on the forward strand.
CCACAATCACAATGCAGTCCCTGATGAGGGAGCATCTCCAAGTCACAATCTTTCATAAACATACTTCTACACTTCCCAGTGAGAGTTTTGTGGCAATTGATATGTCTCTGCAAAACTCTTCAGCTTCAGTGAAACAACATATTTTGCTAAAAATTCATTTCAGCAAAAATGTTCTGACCAGCTCTAGCTTCAGACATGCAAGTCTTCAAGTCTTCCCACCAGACAACATGAATTTCATTAACACCTTTGCCATAGCAATTAATTCTCATTTTAATACACAGACAATAATTTAGAGGTGCATTTTGATACCAAAATGGCCTTAGCACACTAGTGAGTCAGGCATAAGATTCTTTTTCCAACTGTACCAGCCAGATTAATTTTGTTTCACCTGTGACTGATTCAGAAATTTAATATTTGAAATATTCAGTACTTTAGCAAACTTTAAGAAGGACGTAGTGTACGTGTCCAAAATCCATCCATATTCCTCCTCTGACTGAATTTGGGGATATGGAAAACAGAAATGTCAAAATCCTTAGCTAACGTTGTTTTGGTTGGTTTGTTTCTCTGTATATAAATAAACCCATGAACAAGCAAGATTCCAATAAAAGCAACTGGAAATAATTTCTAAAAATAATCTTGGTATGTGGATATTTCATGAGCTGTTCATTGAAAATATTAATATTTGAAATTCAATCTCTGTTAATTTTAATTAGATACCGATGTCACATGGTACATTTCTGATACCTGGTTGGATGATTGCTATAGTTACCACAAGCATGTCATGGACTGTGGAATAGAAAGGGGCATGATTCATGCAAGCACAAATGGGAGAAGAGGTTCGCCACAAGAACATCTCTATTTATATGTGATCCACACTATAAGAGTTTGAGAATTCCCATCTTGTAGAATTTAATTTTAAAAACTAACTTTTATATGCAACAGGGAATAATATTCCTTTTACACTTCTACAGAGTGGTTTGAAAAATAATATAGAAAGAATTCTATTAAATTATGTAGAACCCCAATAAATGTCTAGAGTCCTAATGGTGTTTCATCCTAATTAAATTCTACAGGACTTTTTCATAAGAGTTAATTGTCTTCCAGTATTAGTGAAAGAACACACTGAGGGTACAAAGGCTATTATATTTATTTAAAATAATGAAGGAATATTTGTGGAATCACTTTTCTTCAATACTTGCCCAACTCTAGAAATCAGGCTGGAACAAATTATTTCTCTTATCCTAAACTGCCTTGGGCCCTGATCCAGTATTATGGTCCGCATGGGTAGACTGCTGAACCCTCACAGAACTGCTTTGACCTCAGTAATCCCACACAGCTCACAAGGCAGGATCAGGGCCTCAGTTCTTATAACACTAATTTGAAATTTACATTAGAATTTGGAAGTTACAAAAATGCATCTATCTGAGATTAAAGCAAAATGAAGTTGTTTTCTTTTTAAATTCTCTTTTGCCTGTCTCTGTGTTTCCAGCATCTGTAAAACAGATTAAATCTACTAAAAATAATTTTCTCTGGAGTACCGTTGGTGGGATTAAGCTTTACATATTTGCAGGATTTGTCTCTGACTTTGATCTTTACCTCTTCCTCTTGGCTTCCAGTTGCCTTTGTGTGTGTGTGTTTGTGTTTTCTCTGTGCTCATCTTTAATGTTAATTTTCTGCTTTCCTGTTCTATCTTGTCAGTTCTCTGTAAATCCTCCTTGTTAAATGCTATGAGATCAATATTGTCTGCAAATCAAAGTTTTCACTGTTTTCTCACACAACATGCCTCCTCCTATTTCGTTGCTTGCAGTAATAAATGTAGCACCTTCTGGTACCAAGTTGAACAAACCTGGCAATAGTGTGTCTCCTTGTCTCATTCTCCTATGGTTGTCCTGAACCATTCAGTCAGTTTCTTCTTATTTACCCACACAGACACCTATCAAGTTGCTCTCAATGTTTTCTATCAGTTTGATCAATTTCTCAGGGATGCTATACATTCTGAAAATGTGCCAGAACTTTTTCTGCCAAAATGTTGTCAAAAGCCTGTTTGAAATCTAAAGTTGTTGCAGCAGGTTCAGTTGTGTTCTGCAATAGTTCTCCAATGTGAGTCTTATTACAAATAGCTGGTCTATTGTACTTCACCTGGTGTAAATCTGGCCTATTACTCTCGAAGTCCTGCTTCGACGTGCCTCTTCAGTCTCCTCTGCAATGTCTTGGTGAACGCTTTCCCTGGTATATCCAATATGCTGATTCCTCTGCAGTTCCTCCACTCACTTGTGTCTCCTTTGTTATAGACTTTCCCCTACTCACTCATCATTTGCTCTTGTTTGTAAATCTTTTTGAATAGTTTGTGCATTACCCTTACCACCTATTTGCAAAAGGTCTGCGGTTATGTTGTCACTTCCTGGAACCATTTTCTTTTTCAAACTTTTTATCGAGATCTTTACTATTTCCTCTAAGAATTCCGGAATCTGCTCTCCATCAGCTTCTCCAGGCCTAATGTGTTCTGCACATTGTACAGCTCTTATTCTTTGCTTGTTTGTCCTCAATTATTTTCTCTTGCTTCTATTTCACTGCTGAGATTTTCAACTCCATATGTCCCACTAAATTATCTTATCTTGCAGTATAACCCCGGTGACTCCTTTCTCTTCATGTTGTCTTCTGTATCTTTACATTGTTTGCTTATCCAGCTACTTCGCTTTGCTTTCTGTTTTCTCTGCCTGGTCAACCCATCTTACTCAGTTCTTAATCTTGCATCTTCCTTTTTATTCTCCTTCAGCTGTCTCTCTTAGCTGCAACACTTTTGTTATCCACTTTGTTTTGGCTTTGTAGCACTTGTTCAGCCACTCTCTCAATGCCATTATTTTCACTCTTCCATTTCTCTTCAACTTTCATTTCGTTCTTCACCAGGGACTTGATGATTTTCTGCATGGCTTCTTTGTATTCTTTCCTGATGTCTAGTTCTTTCAGTTTATCCGGGTCAGATCTTCATTCTTGACACTTTTAGTTACTCTGTATCAACCTCATTGACTTCAGCAATAACTCATGATCTGATCCAATATGAGCCACAGATGATCTACAAGACAACATGTTTGTTTTCCATCTTCAGTTCACAGACACAATGCCTATCATGTTCTTCATTTTCCCATCAGGTGATATTCATGTTCACTTCCTCTGTGGCTTTCTTTGTTGAAATAGCATGTTTATCGCCAGATTGTTTCTTAGGCAGAAGTTAAGTTTAGGCAAAGCAAAAGATGACTGGTTACAACTGCATATCTTGATATAAGCAAACAGTTTTCTGTCAGCAAGTGTTGTGAGGCTGCTTCTAATGTCCTGTTCAGAAACATTAGATCTCATTGTATTATGCATCTCATGATCAGTGTTTCACAACTTCCCCTAAACGTTCCTTTTTGTCCTTGACTTCTCTTCCATGTTTATATTGTTTATCAGATTTTGTTGTTGAGGTGTTTAAGTCATCATTATCATCTGACGTCTAATCAAACATCTTTGTAACGTTGCATTTGTAATATCCTATATTGTAATTGTGAACAAAATTAGCAATGAGACAGGATTTCAACATAATTGCATTTCTACCAGTCATAGTCCCCATTGTGTATTCCAGTTTATCCAGTGTTTAAATGACGAGACTTAATTGTTCCCCCAAATTGAAGGAAATGCCTTTCAAATTCAGTATTTCTTTCAGATGTCCTTTTGGTCTAGTCACTGAAAGCTGTTTCACTAGAATACCCAATTAACAGCATCTACAGTAGGTATTATCTGGTATCCTCTCAGAACAACAGTCATATCCCAGCTGTGACTGGGAGTGAACTCCTCTTTTGCCTAAGTTGTATTAGTATGTTAATATCCCCTTCATCTCAGGCAACTTCTTTGTTTGCAGGCTGAATGGTCACAGTAACATATTTCTTTTAGCCATAAGGTTACATTTGTTGTTCTGTAATTTATATCAAGCAATCAATTTTAGATTATCATACTAGATCGGGGTGGGGAAACTTTTTGGCCCCAGGACCACATCTGGGCATAGAAATTGTATGGCCGGCCATGAATGCTCACGAAATTGGGGTTGGGGTGCAGGAGGGGGTGAGGGCTCTGGCTGGGGGTATGGGCTCTGGGGTGTGGGCAGAAATGAGGAGTTCAGGGTGTGGGAAGGGACTCGGTGGGTGCAGGCTGGAGGTGCGGGTTCTGGGATGGGGATTGGGATGAGGGTTTTGGGGTGTAGGAGGGTGCTCCGGGCTGGGACCGAGGGATTCAGAGGGGGATCAGAGCTGGGACAGGGGGTTGGGGCAGGGGGACGGAGTGGCTCAGGGGTGCAGGCTCTGGATGGTGCTTACCTCGAGCAGCTCCCAGAAGCAGCAGCATGTTCCCCTCTCTGGCTCCTACGCGGAGGTGCAGCCAGGCAGCTCTGCTGCACACTGCTGTGTCTGCAAGCACCACCCCTGCAGCTCCCATTGGCCATGGTTCCCAGCCAATGGGAACTGCTGGGGGGAGGCTTCTTGGGGTGGGGGCAGCATGTGGAGTGGTGCCCCTGGCTGCCCCTATGCATAGGAGCAGGAGTGGAGGCTAGTTTGCCCATTCCTGTACTTGGGGCAGATTTACCGCAAAACATACCTTGCCCTGGCACGGGGCCCACCAACGGCAAGGCCCCAGGGCCGGGCACTCAGGCAGCCTGCTCTGCGGGGAGGGGGGACTGTGGAGGCAGAAGCTGTGGGGGGCAGTAGAGCAAGGAGGGAGGCTCACCTGCAGCCTCATGGAAGCAGGCAGGAGGTATGGGTGGCGGCGAGCACTGCGAACGCGGGATGGAGGATGCAGCAGGAGTACAGGGTGGCCACGCAGCCGCACGGAGAGAAACGGCACTTTGAAGGTGAAACCACCGCTTCTCTCCGGCCGCCAGCTGCATGGCTGCCCCCTGCTCCTCCTGAGTCCCCCGTCCCACATTCGCGCTACTCGCCGCTGCCTGGTGAGCGGTGGCTGCGCGCAGCCCATGTGGGGTGGGAGACCAGCTGGAGGATGGGGCTGGCCACAGGAGCTGGCGCAGAGCCCGCAGGCGGGGGTGCTGGCCAGGCCAGGCAAGCGGAGATGAGTGCGCGGAGGCAGCAGGGCACTCAGGTGGCTGCTGATGGAACCGTGCCCCACCCTAACCTTCAAGTGGGTGTTCAGTACTGTTCTCATTCACCCCTGCCAGTGCAGCCAAAGAGAGCAGAATGCAGCTCTTCATGCAGACAAATTATTAAACATAAGAAAATACCTAATGTGGGAAGGACACAACAAAAGTCATTGATTCCATGCTTGGCAGTGCAGAACAGGGGCTGCTGGCCCCACAGCCTGACCTACTTGGAGTTTCTCCAGAGAACAGAGTGCATCCTTCCTAGGACTAAACTGATTGTCTTAGGGCTTGTCTACACTGGTGCTTTACAGTGCTGCAACTTTCTCGCTCAGGGGTGTGAAAAAACACCCCCACCGAGTGCAGCAAGTTTTAGCACCGTAAAGCGCAGTGTAGACAGTGCACCAGCGCTGGAAGCCATGCTCCCAGGTCTGGTAGTTATGCCCCTCTTAGAGGTGGGTTTTTTAGAGCACTGAAAGAGCTTTCTCCCAGCACTCTGCCGCAAATACGCAAGCTGTAGTTTCGCTAGATGAAATTGAAAGTGCTTCTTTACAAAATATTACTTATGATGACTTGATTGATGATTTTGTAAAGAAAAAGTGTAGAAAAAAGCTATCTGAATAATTTTTTTCCCCAAATTGAATAAGTTTCTTCAGAGGAAGTTTTTATTTTTCCATTCATGCATCATCTATACTTTTCATTTTTACAGTTTTCACGTTAGCATAATGCAAATACAAGCTTTCATCTAGACCAGAAGTTCTCAAACTGTGGTCCGAGAACTCCATTCAGTTGGACGGAGGAAAGGTTGTTGTGTTTTTTTTATAAAGCGCTCTTATCCAATAGTTTATAAAACACTTTTATTACACTAGTTAGCTAACAGTACAGACAATATTTGGAAAGATCATTAAGTGGTCCACCGAAACCCTTGGCACTTTTCAAGTGGTCTGTGGAAAAAAAAGTTAGACTACAAAACCAATCAAGGTACCTCACTCTATTTTCATTTACTTCCTATTACTTATAACATAGGACGAGGATGAATTAAAAAAGAATGAAAAACGGGAGGGTGGAGGAGATGAGAGAATGTTTTTTCTTGGCTGGGTCCCATGTGGGGGAAGCTCAGCACAAGGCCCCACGAACTCTAAATCCACCACTGCCTGTACTAGATTCATAGTGGAAAATAGAGGAATGGTTGATAGGAGATCTCAGGTTCTATTCCTGACTCTGCCATGAATTTTCTGTGAGCTGGGTCAAATCATTTAGGGCCAGACTGTACTTGCTGTTTTGTAAGGAGTAAAAAACAATTACAGTCCTTGTGTTCCCTCAAGTGGGGAAAATACTAGTTGTATGAGCAACCTAGATGTGGTTCAGATACAGACTGCATCACACAGAGGAAATTGATCAGAACTGAAATTTACTGGAACAATTATTCAGAATAGCTAATTCAGTATAAACCTCTGTGTGAAACTTCTTCTGGAATAAGAGTCCCCCCTCCCTCCACACCCAATTTAGCTTTATCCATTTACAAGTGGATTAAAGTATACAAGATTTTTTATTCTGGGTCCAGAAAGCTATGTTGGTTAACTTTCCAAGTGTAGACATGTCCTAAGCCCATTTGTAAATGCCAGTAATATTTTTTTTTAAAACGTATGTTCTTTTACTGTGGAAACCTAATTCTTGTTTTACTTATCTTTGGGCCCTCCCTTGAAGTAGTGATTAACTCTGTTGAAGTCAATGATGTAAAACCAGGGCAACTGAGATCAGATTCAAGCCCTTCTAGCTTTTATTTTCTCTATGCTTTTTGTTCATTTATGCATGCACAGTCTCTATCGGTTCAGTATTGAAATTCTATTTAAAGATTCAGCTTTGGAAATGCTTTACAATGTTTATGGGTCTTACTTTCAGCAAAAGAAAATGTTATTTACTAGCAGGTTTAGCATGAGGGAAAGCAAGCTGCTAAATCCCTGAATCCTTAGGGTTAATGGTATTAATTTGGCTCTGGGGGCACAAAGATGCATGCTATCTTTTTGTACCATATGAAAGGAAATCCCTCCTTTTACTTATTTTTTAAATCTGAATGAAATTGCAGATGAAATATTAGTCTGTTATAGCCTTTGGAGATGTTTCCAAATGAATCTTTTACATGTCTTCCAGTTCAGTGTTATAAACTGTGGTAGAAGTGAATTATATTTGTATACTGCCTGGGCCTGTCCTGTCCCCTCTCTCTCGTGCGCGCACATGCGCGCACACACACACACACACACACACACAAATGTGATTATTTAAAAAAAACAATTATTTTTAATAGGGCTGTCAATTAATCACAGTTAACTCACACGATTAACTCAAAAAATTAAATCGCAATTAATCGCACTTATAACAATAGAATACCAATTGAAATTTATTAAATGTTTTTCTACATTTTAAATATTGATTTCGATAACCCAGAATACAAAGTACACAGTTCTCATTCCATATTATTATTTTTTATTACAAATATATGCACTGTAAAAATAAAAAAAGAAATCGAATTTTTCAATTCACCTCACACAAGCACTGAAGTGCAATCTCTTTATCATGAAAGTGTAACTCACAAATGCAGATTTTTTTTTTGGTTACATAACTGCACTTAAAACCAAAATGGTGTAAAACTTAATAATCTACAAGTCCACTCAGTCCTACTACTTCTTCTGCCAAGTTTGTTTAAATTGACAGGAGATCCTGCTGCCTGCTTCGTATTTACAATGTCACCTGAAAGTGAGAACAGGTGTTCGCATGACACTTTTGTAGCCGGCATTGAAAGGTATTTACATGCCAGATATGCTAAACATTCATACGCTCCTTCATGCATCAGCCACCATTCCAGAGGACATGCTTCCATGCTGATGATGCTCATTAAAAAAAATAATGCTTCAATTAAATTTGGGACTCTACTCCTTGTGGGGGGAGAATTGTATATCTCCTGCTCTGTTTTACCCACATTCTGCATATATTTCATGTTATAGCAGTCTCGGGTTATGATCCAGCACATGTTCGTTTTAAGAAACTTTCACAGCAGATTTGACAAAATTAAAGAATGTACCGATGTGAGATGTCTACAAATAGCTACAGTACTTGACCCAAGATTTAAGAATCTGAAATGCCATCCAAAATCTGAGAGGGACGAGGTGCGGGGCATGCTTTTAGAAGTCTTAAAAGAGCAGCACTCTGATGAGGAAACTACAGAACCCAAACCACCAAAAAAGAAAATCAACCTTCTGCTGGTGGCATCTGACTCATGATGATGAAAATGAACATGCGTCAGTCCGCACTGCTTTGGATCATTATCAAGCACAACCCAGCATCAGCATGGAAGCATATCCTCTGGAATGGTGGTTGAAGCATAAAAGGACGTATTGATCTTTAGCGCATCTGGAACATAAATATCTTGCAACGCTAGCTACAACAGTGCCGTGCGAACGCCTGTTCTCACTTTCAGGTGACTTTGTAAACAAGAAGGAGGCAGCATTATCTCCTGAAAATTGTAACTAACCTTGTTTGTCTGAGTGATTGGCTGACCAAGAAGTAGGACTGAGTGAACTTGCAGGCTCTAAAGTTTTACATTGTTTTATTTTTGAATGCAGGATTTTTTGGTACATAATTCTACATTTATAAGTTCAACTTTCATGAAAAAGAGATTGCACTACAATACTTGTATGAGGTGAACTGAAAAATACAATTTTTTTGTTTTTTACAGTGCAAATATTTGTAATTAAAATAAATATAAAATGAGAACTGTACAGTTTGTATTCTGTGTTGTAACTGAAATTCATATATTTTAAAATGTAGTAAACATCCAATTTTTTAAAAAATTCTATTGTTTAACAGCACGATTAATTGCAATTAATTTTTTTTAATTGAGCGATTAATTGTGATTTTTTTAATTGCTTGACAGCCCTAACTTTTAACTCTTTTTGGCCAATAGAAATAAAATTTGCAAAGAGGAAAACTTCAGCAATAGTCTGGAATAAAATTTAAGTTTTGTATTTTGCTCCTACAAATATCCTATATCGGTGGTTCTCAAAGCCGGTCTGCCACTTGTTCAGGGTAAGCCGCCTGGCGGGCCAGGCCGGTTTATGTATCTGCTGTGTCTGCAGGTTCGGCTGATTGCGGCTCCCACTGTCCGCGATTCACCGCTCCAGGCTAATGGGGGCTGTGGGAAGCGGCGTGGGCCAAAGGATATGCTGGCTGCCCTTCCTGCAGCCCCCATTGGCCTGGAGCGGTGAGCCACGATCAGCCAAACCTGCGGACTCAGCAGATACACAAACCGGCCCGGCCCGCCAGGGGCTTTCCCTAAAGAAGCAGCAGATCGGCTTTGAGAACCACTGTCCTACATTGCACCAATGGAAATGTAAAATGATGCAATAAGGACTGAGTACTTCAGGATTGTAGACTTGTAACACTATGAAGAGTTGGTCAAACTGTCTGACCGATTACTATTTGTAGGCTGGGTAGAATAAAGTGGAGTTCTTAAGGGATTAAAAGGCAATGATTCAGAGTGTGGTTACCAGATTTATATAGCTTGTTGGGATGAGCCTCTTGGAACTCTTTGTTTGTATTTTTGACCTACACCAGCTGCTATAAAGTTTGAGTGCACATAATAATTTAAATTGCAAACTGGACAATTACCTGTAATTAAATCCTTGTACTACTTCCATGGCTGATTTGATTTTTAAAACTGTTTGGTTAGCTAAGGCAAAGCCTTTGGCAGGGATAGAAAGCTGAAGCTACATAAGCACAAGTAGACGACCAATGTAAGGTGTTATACACTTATATATTTTTTTCATGAGAACTTTGTCCACTCCCACGTTCCTTTTTTATTCCAATAATATTTCTTAAATGGAAGTGGAACTCAGTAGCTGTGGAGAAAAGCTTCCGAATGTTTGAGTGCTGCTGAAATTAGGCAAAATGAATTTAATATTCCCATCCTCCACGAATGGAGAGGGTGGAACAGAAACTGGGAAGGAGCCAAAATTGTCCAACAGGAGGGGCAGAGTGGAGATAGAGATTATATTTTATAGTTATAAGGAAGCATAGTGAGTAACGTGACATTTGAAAGCTATAGAAGTGGATGGATGAGCAGTCAAGTCAATTTTATTAAAATTGACTGACATGTCTGTGTATGATTTTTTTGTTTTGTATTCACAATCCAAAACAGCAACATCTATATAAATTAAAATATCAGTCAGAACATAAAAATGCTCTCTAACACCCTGCTGAAAGGGCAAAAGTTACCATCAATTTGATTACTGGAAAATATTGAAAAAAAAACAAAAACACGTGGGTTTTTTTTGAGATGCTGATAAAAATTAATTTTATACTCAAGAGGTAAAATCCAGCATGCTCTTAGAAGCTGGAAAATTTTACAATGCCAAAGATGAGGTGGATCTTTGAACACTCCAGATTTACATGGACAAAAGCTAAGGGCTTATCTCTGCTTGAAATGCTACAGTAGTAACACTGTAACACATCAGCATAGACACTATCTAGCTAGGTGGATCGAAAAATTCTTCTGTCAACCTAATGCTGTCTACACCAGGATTTAGGTTAGCTTAATTACATCACATGGATTTTTCACACCTCTGAGTGATATATCTTGGTCGATCTTATTTTCTAATGTAGACCAGCCCTAAAATATGAAGGAACTTTTTCCATATCTAAGGACAGCAGTTTCTATGGTTTGGAATCATAACAGAGTATATGCCTTATGTAAATAAAGATTTGATAACTCATTCAAAAATATATGCCATTTTCAAAATAGAAAACCAAAAGGCAAACTTAAAATCATGAATCATAGCTCGATGTTCTTGTTTGGTAATATCTGTCACTCTTTGAGTAGTTGATTTAAAGATATTGATAAGTGAGTAAAAGCAAAAGCAAACCTAGCTATAATAAATTGGAGGGCCTTATACCATGGAAATAAAAAGTGCATAGGTTGTTCCTTCATCTCCTGAAGGCAATCTATAATTGGGAAGAGTACAGATTTTAGATCCAAAATTTAAGAAAAAGCAACACAAGTTCTACTACTTACTGAAACATCCACATTGGCATGTAAAAACAAAGCAGGATAGAATTTGGAAGAATTCTGTTCACAATACTTTGAGGAATCCCTAAGGCTAAAATTGGGCCCCTAAACCAATGTTCAGCCCTGTAGAGTATCTGCAATATTTTTACATTAAAAATTCTTAGCACTGAGGCTACCCTGTTCCCACCATATGAGCAGGTAAAACAGAGAAGAGCTAAGGTTATTTTGTTTTAAGCCTTTATAATAAGGGGACCGGTGGCCTGAATGATGAAACTTTATCCCTAAATAAGTGTAAGCAGAGACTTGGTCTACAAGGTGGCCTTCTGTCTTCCACTCAATTTGCAGAGGGGTTCTTCCAAAAAAGTCATGACTTTGGTCTTATAGCTGAGAACCAGATCTTAAGCATTATGGTAAGAGGAAAACAAGAGAATGACTGGTGGTAGCCTTTTGGAATGAGCAATAGAACAACCATGTCATTGGCATATAACAATATTGGGATAGATCTGCTCTTACCTTGTGGCAGAGAAAAATTATCTTCTGTTTAAAACATCCACCAGACCATTAATATATACATTAAAGAGGTGCTAGAAGGCATTCCTGGTGTACTGCCTAGAAATAGGGAAAATATTTGTTCATTCCCCATTAACTTTCAGTTCTTAAACTAGCCATATCACCCTGATGTAGAACCTCCAAAATATGCAAAATTCTTAGATGGATACCCATTCTTGTTAATTTCACCCAAGTTTGTCAGTTAATAGAATCAGTTACTATCTTTAGATCTATGAAAGCAGCATGCAATCTAGTACCCTTAACCACAGTATATTTATAGGTCACACAGGATAAAATAAAACAATTAAGTGGCTCCACAAGCCCTAAAGCTGGACTGCTCTTCTTTGTTTTATATTTAGCCTCTAAAGCCCATATGTCAAGTTTAGATGGTAAAACTCTAGATTAAATTGAGTGGTCAGAAGAGGTTACTCAAGATCGGACTATGGTGTGTGGACAGAAGTTTTTCAGCAGTCATGCACAATGAGTGACTTTAGGAGGCCTTACAAACTGCATTTGCAGGGGCTAAGGTCTGAAATGATGATAGCATGAATGAATAGTGCTTGGCTCTCCTCCTGCTCTTTAATGATGTAGCAAATGCAGGTTATCTGACAATAAATGGAGTTACTGAGAACAGCCAGTAATCTATACTATGGAGCTTTGTTACAAAGAGGTTAAAAAGAGCTCAGAAGAAGGCCATGGATGGAGCTAGAAATGCAAATCTGGGTATTTCTCTTGTTAAACGGGAAGATGTCCAATCCATCATAGTGATGTTCAGTTGAGGAAGGTTAAGTAAGCTTGCTGTTGACGTGTTTGGCAGCCTTGAGGGCTTCCATGAATTAACAATACCATGGAGTTGAAGAAAGAGGCAAAGACTTCATAGCATAGGACAGAGAAGTTGGGTAGATAAAATATTGAATGGTACTGTAAAGTATGGGAAAACATCCTGTGCCTTGGAGGTTGCTGAATGATAAAGTGGTGTCTATGGGGATCAGAAGAAGGTCTGGTGGAGGACTATGTGGTCCTCCCAGGACACTATGTTGAGCAATAAAAATTTTTTCCCCACATCCATTTCCCCCCACTCTTAATTGTATTTGATGCTGGAATTCCTTATCATGAAAGAGGACTTGCAAGGCTGAATCTGAATCCTTTCTAAAAAGTTTGAGAGTTTTTGAAAGAATGGTGTTATCGTTTTCTGTAATATAAGTATGAAATTGGGCTTGGAGCAAAATAGAATGCCAAAGAATAAGATTGTTATCAGAGTTGTTGATGTAAGCTGTTCAAGTGAAAAATAGATCGTGTGGGCTGGGTTTTGCAAAGTGTTGTTGAGTTTAATCAGGGGATGTGTATCCTGAGTCTGAGATTAGTCACTAAGTGATAAAGTATGGTAGAGATAGTTAATTATCAAGTCAAGGAAGTGGGTGAGTCATAGAGGAAGTCAGAGTTATGTTTAGGAGGACAGTACTTAACTAAAAGTTTTAGGATTGTGGGAGCAGCAGTTGAAGTGCTAGATGTATGAAGGACGGTAACAAAGTGGATATAATGGGAAGATTTAAGAAGACAAGTCCTTATCTACAAGTCTCCATTCTTTGCCCACTAATCCTCCCCTCCCTTTCTCTAGGTGACAACATCTGCTCTCATGTTGTTAAGTACCATCACTATGCTGTGACTCCCAAATCTATCTGTTCCACTTCATCCAACACCATCTCTATATCTGATATGACTTCTTAGATACCTTACTGCCATCTTAAATTTGACTTTTCAAAAATGTAACTCCTTGTCTTTCCTCTAAAGCCTCCCTTCTTTCTCCGTTGCCACTGACAGTTCCTGTCACTCAAGTCCATGATCTTGTGTCATTTTTGGCTCTTTCATCTCTGTAGACTATTCAAATCTTGTCTCCTCTTCCTCATTGATAATGTTGCTAACCAGGCCATGGACAGTCAGGCATAATGGTGATAGTAAGAGTTCAGCCTACAAGTTAAAGCTGGGTCTAGGGTGGGCAGAGTCCCAGAAACAAGCGAAGTACCAGAGGAGCAAAAGCCAAATGCCAGGGTAGAGTTGTGAGTCAGTTGGCCGGGGATCAGTACTGGAGAGACAGAAGCCAAATGCCAGAATCAGAGGGCTAACCAAAGTCATAAGCCAGCGACAGAGGTGGGGGCCAAAGCCTGAAGCCAGAGGAAAGCAGGGACTGGAAGCAGGCTGAAGCAAGGGCTAGAATGAGCAGTGACTGGAACAAGTGGAAGCACAGCTGCAGATGTGGTACGTGTTGAGCTGCTGCTGATCTGCTGTGGGGCCCAGGCTTATAAATAGGATTGACCATACAGAGTGGATTCATATTTTTTGGAAGAAAGCTCAAAGTTATGCTATACATTACTCATGAGCTATCAATGGCAAAATCAAATATAAAACCATAAAGATGTTTTGTTTGGTCAATAACTTCCCTCTTATCTTTCTAATGACAAATACAATTGAACAATTGATTAGAATGTTTTTCCTAGTTAACAAAACTTGCCTGTACAACAGAATATCAAAACTTTAGAGATGGATTTTTCCTATTTTTCCATAACTTAGTGCTATAGAAATTGCAGAAGTTTTATTATTATTCAACTGTGCTTTGTCTCCAGCTTGCTTTAAGGGGTGATAGTGCAGCAAGTAAGCCCGTAAATGATCGTTTGTATCAAGTTGTGCTTGTTTCCTGAGCAAAAGGATGGTATTTGAGGTGTCTACAACTTATTTCTTTACATTTCCATATAAATGTTTTGATTGCTAAGCCTGCTTCATAAAGAACTTGATTACAGAACTTACCAGCAGATGAACTAAAATGACTTCAGCAGTCTCATCGAAAGGCACTGGAACTTAAATGCCTAAATGTCATAGAAGCCTATGAAAATTTTACTCCAAAACCGTTGCTAAGGAGAAGGGGAAGGCAAAGGACTAGCATATAATCAAAGAGGTGAAAGAAACAAACTACCAACCACCCATTATTTGCATGCAGAATAATCCTCTGAGCAGACTGAGATCTAGGAGTCTATCGTATTTATCAGTTAAAGTAATCGTTAGGCCTCATTAGAGTGCTCCTACAGTCAAGAGGAGGTCTGCAGTTAACCATAGGTCTATGTTCATTTCTATTAAAGAGACCCAGAGAATAAAAGGTATTAATATGACCTTTTCACTGCGCAACACTAAACAATTAAACATAGTTCAAGGCTGTCACTACAGAGATCTGGGTCTGTTTAGTACCATGGGAGCAACTACCATTACAATATTTATAACCTTTTATTAAAGATACAAGTAAAGAAGGGAAAACAGTTAAAGCAGAGGTTCTCAAACTTTAGTAACATGGGGGACCCCCTTTTGATTTAAAATTTTGCTGTGGACCCCCAAACTCTCCACTCAGCCCCAGGCCCTGCACCCACTCTACCCCTTCCCCAAAGACCCACCCTTGCCCCATTGTTTCCCACCCCTGCTCCACCGCTGCCCCTCCTCTTCCCTACCTCTTTCTTCCCCCTCCCCCGAACATCTCATCCCTGCTCCCTGGCATGCAGGAGGTGCTGGCAGGGCCAGCTCCAAGGACCAGACAAGAAAGCATGTGCCTGGGGCGGTGCCTTGTAAGGGGCGGCAGTCCGGGGATTCTTGGGGCATCCGTGATTTTTTTTTTTTTTCCTTCGGCAGTTCAGCTGGTTTTTTTTGTTTTGTTTTTTTTTGCTTCGGCAGTCTGGCGGCGGCTTGCTTGGGGCGGCCAAAAAGCTAGAGGCAGCCCTGCTGGGGGGGGGGGGGGGGGGGAGTTGATCAGCGGGGCCTGTGGACCCCCTGGAGTACCTTCACGAACCCCGAGCGGTCTGTGGACCCCAGTTTGAGAAAAGCTGAGTTAAATCATTTGAAATATAAAATATGAAGTGAAGCTTTCATTTTAATAATCATCCTTTTCCCTTTGGATGTAGAGTTTTTATAAGGAAACCCCCTCTGCCTGGCAATTGTTAGGATAGTATTAAGGATGGCAATGACTGTGCTCTTAGGGGAAAGGTTAGTTGATATGGACTGGAGCTGTAGTTAAAGTACAATCCTTCTATTTATAATTCGAAATAAGACACACACAGACACACAAAGGAAGCAAAAAGAATAGCAAAGACATAAAATGAATCTTCTGCCTCTGGTTCTGCTTCTTACTTCCAATTTTGTTGCTGAGAAACACGGGCCCAGAACATGGTTTTGTCAGCCACTCCAATACTTGGCAAAATTGTACCAGCTTGGGGCTGTTATCTGCCTCACTAGTCACAGACTAGCAGCAGTGTTGCAAGAGATGTGGTTTTGCTGGCCAGCTAAGTCAGGCTCTGCTTAGACAGAAGTAAAAAGATAAAAGAAATAAAGGTGGAGGAAGGAAAATGGCACATGATGGATGGGGGCGGGGGGGGGGAATAAGAACCAATGTCTCACATACGAGATGCTAAAATACCTGTGGCACCTTAGAGACCAACAAATTTATTTCAGCATAAGCTTTCGTGGGTTAAGAACCCACTTCATTGGATGCATGGAATGGCACATACAGTAAGCAGATATTTATACATTCAGAGAAACATGAAAAGGTGAGTGTTTATATCAACGCTAATTAATTGAAAGGAACTGTTATCAGGAGAAACTTTTGAAGTGATAATCAACATGGCCCATTACAGACAGTTGACACAAAGGTGTTAAGAGTTTTTAAGGAGGGGAAATAAATTCAATTAACGTAATAACCGAGCCATCCACAGTCAATATTCAAGCCTAAGGTAATGGTATCTAGTTTGCATATTAATTCCAATTCAGCAGTTTCTCATTGGAGCCTGTTTTTGAAGTTTTTCTGTTGCAAAATTGCTACTTTTAAATCTGTCATTGAGTGATTAGAGAGGTTGAAGTGTTCACCTACTGGCTTTTGAATGTGATGATTCCTGATGTCAGATTTGTGTCTGTTTATTCTTTTGTGTAGAGACTGTCCAGTTTGGCCAATGTACATGGCAGAGGGGCATTGCTGGCACATGATGGCATATATCACATTGGTAGACGGGCAGGTGAACGAGCCCCTGATGGTGTGGCTGATGTGATTAGGTTTTATGATGGTATCACTTGAATAGATATGTGGACAGAGTTGGCATCGGGCTTTGTTGCAAGGATAGGTTGATGGTGGGATGGAATACACAGGTATTTTTCTTGTTTTCTTTTTGCTGACACAGACTAACATGGCTACTACACTGATACCAGATGCTGCTCAGGATTTTTAGTGGAGATGGTGATATCACCTGGCATCCTCTCTCTGGCCTGGTATGCTTAGGATCCCTTACAGGATCATGATGATGGATGCCCAAAAATATCGTGGTAGAGCCCAGGAGATGGAGGGCATGGCAGCTGTGATGGTAAAGCTCACTCCTTCAAGTTCATTTTTCTCTACTATTTTGATACCCCTCCCTGAAGTCTCTTTTAAGGACCCCAAAAGTGGGTGATGAGTGGAATAGTCCATCCCCTCATTATTTGGTTCACTCATTAGACCTAATTTCTGACCCATTATGGTCCACTAATTTCTGCTTCCATTCTTGTCTTGTTCACCAGTCATGATCTCAGCACAGTCTTGGGGTGGTATCTTATCAGTAGATGCATATGGATGAATTCAGTCTTTATCTCCCTTTTATACCTCCCCCCCGCCCCCCAATAATTGTATGTAAGGGATTGAGTTGAACTTTTGTTACCTTGGACAACTTCAAGTACCTCCCTCTGCACAACTTGTCTCCTGACACCCGGAATAAGTGCCAACACTTCTAAACCACTCCTGAGTTATTTTCAGTTACATTTACCCTCCTTACCTTGCCCCTGTCGGCACCCCAACATAACACAGTAGCTTACTAGTCTTGACTGGTAGGTCTAATTTAGGATGACCAGATGTCCCGATTTTATAGGGACAGTCCTGATATTTGAGGCTTTTTTTTAAATAGGCACTGATTACCCCCACCCCCGTCCCGATTTTTCACATTGCCATCTGGTTACCCTAGTCTGATTCTATTCCCACTGAAGTTAATGGCAGAACTTCCATGGGCTTCAGTAGGAGCAGGTTTGGAAGAAACTTCTATTTAAGATTTTACCCTGGTCATTTATTGAAACTACTTTTTCCCTTACAGGATTAAAAGAATTTCTTAGAATTAGGCAGATAATGCTATATTTAATTTAGCTCTTCTATTTTCAAGAACTATGGTAATTTAATTTTTGATTTAAATATGTCAAGTCACTTGATGAAAAGAACTTGCAAAAAATACAGATGCTGTATATCATGTAAAATGAGACCCCATTGACTTATTTTTTCAGAATTAGCTAAATTTTAGTCTCATTGGGTCTGGTCTTGCATCACTTGTTCATGCCAAACTCCCATAGAAAATATTAGAGAGAGAAGGTTGCCTCAATAAAGATTACAGGATTGAAGCAATAGAATTTTATTCTGAAAGCAAATGTACTATTGTATTGAGCTAAATATCACTACCTTATAATTTATTTAAGATTTGTCCATTAAACCAAGACATTCCATACTTCACTAACTAAATTAGGAAATCAGCAAGTACTACATCCTATAGAACCAAGCTGTTAGTATGTTCCAGGCTCCCAGTGTCTGTCTTTCAGGGTCACTGGGTACCACAGTCCCCTGTACTTTAGAATGTTTGTGCCATATAATTTTATTAAATCAATTTATAAAAAGCCCAAGTGTTAAGATTATGTTTCTAACACTTCAAGAACCATATTAACATTTTCTGAAGCATTATCAAATGAACTCAGGAAGACATAAAAAGTGATACATTTGAAGCATGTTGCTAATTATAAGTATCATTCTCTGTGAAAACAATGTAATTTCAGATTTCAGAAAGCACTAGAATCTGTCTCCATTCTCCTTAACATAGCTTTTTAATTATAATTTAATAAGCTATGTAATGACAAGTTAACATAGAAAAGTATAAATTTATTTTGTAACCATGATCATTTATTGAGGTGAAATTTATTTTCATTTCCTGAAGTATTTAAAATTATTCATTTTAATGCCCTCCTCTACCATCATCACACACACAGTCATGCCCGCAGTCAAATATCACATCTGCAAAGGCTAGTATGTTCATTAAAATACCTGAGCCAAGGTTTTAAAAATGGATACTTAAAGTTATATGCCTGTATAACTGGCTTGATTTTCAAACTGCTGAATATCTAGCAGCTCTTCAATGAGAGCTGCTGCATGGTTACACGTTTGAAAGTCCATTTTAAAGAAAAATCTTGACCTATTTTCATGCTGTATTGATTGTCTTAAATTACTCGCAGTCAAAGAACCATAAACTAAAAATTATATCATGTTTGAACATCCTGAATATAATGGTCCTAGCTCTGTGGTTAAGGATGCAGCCAATTTCCTATATAAATCCTACTTTTAGCTTCCCTATAACTTCAGTGAGGACAATTCATCTGAAAACAACTAGATTTTACTCTGACGGCCAAAAAGGTTGTAGAATTTTCCTGTAAAGACTGAAGAAAATTCATCAAACTTTTTTTTGAATTACACGAGTCATTAAACATGACTCTGACTTGGAATAGTGGCTAAAGATTCTTTGTATTCTTCTTCCTAAAAAATGGTTTGTTACTCCTCCACAACTTTTCATATAATTAAATATCTTATACAATTGTTACACAGACAGATGTAGATCTATTTTCTTGACTCACCTGAGTAGTCTGACTAGGTGTGTCTCATTAGAATCAGCTCAAACAAAACAAAACAAAAAGCTAAATGGCAATTTGAGGCGAGACAGCTAGAGGGAGGGACAAACAACATAGGAAATCCTAGAAATAAACCACCTTGAAAGAAACCATAAGTGTAGATCTGTGGAGAAATATTTGTGTGCACACACAAGGTTTTGGACAAAATCCTATGCAGGGGGTGAGAGGAAGGGACTGCATGGGTAGGTAGTTAGGAGACTAAAGGAGATACAATGAATCTGTAAGGTGAAACTATCAGGCTAGAGCGACGTTACTAATGGAGATCCTCAGGGATCTGTCTTGGGACCAATTTTATTTAACAATTTTATTACTGTCCTTGGCACAAAAAGTGGTTGTGTGCTAATAAAATTTGCAGATGACAGAAAGTTGGGAGGTATTGCTAATGTGGAGGAGGACCAGAATATCCTACAAAAAGATCTGGATGACCTTGTAAACTGGAGTAATAGGAATGGGATGAAATTTAATAGTGCAAAGTGCAAGGTCATGCACTTATAGCAAAAATTCTTATTAGTCCCTAAGTTGGGGATTTATCAGTTGTGGCTTGCAAAGTGCAAAAGGTCAGAAGGGATCATCGTGATCATCTAAAGTCTCTGAGGAGGAACTGTTTGAAAATTAATGGTTTAATTTTAACACTTCCTACTTTACATACATTTTAAATACGGTTAAAGTTATTGTTTGAGTTAATGAATGTTTTAAATGACTTGTAACATTCAGCATTATAATTTGAAATAGTGATGTGTGGTTTATGAAGTCTGCATGAACCCTTGGATGCTTTGTAAAGTCTATGCAGTACAAATAGAGAGTGGGAAAATACAGGAAATGAAGACATTCTAAGCTCTTCTAGGTGGAGGAAGCAAGGGGGATCCAGGGGCCCCTTAAACTGAAAAGCTTCCTAGGGTACATGAAGTCATGGAGAGCTAGGGAGCTGGTTACCCTGCAGAACTGCAAAGTTCTGCCCATGCAATGTGAAACAAAGGTAGCTGTGCCCCTGCAGAGATGCTAACATCCACATAGGGGAGAGGTGGGAAGGGAAGAACCTTGAGGAGTTCCTAAACTCTGCATTGGCTCCATTGTATAGAGAAATTAATAGGCAAAACATTAATAATTTGTAAATAAGTTGGTGAGTTAATATTAAAGATGCAGTAGAATTCCTGACACCATCTTTTTGGTCACAGGAAAGCTGACTTGGGTAAAGTGAGATAAAATAAAAAATAAGCAAATTAGGGACTGGAATATGGAGCAATCTGGATAGGGTTATGTTTGGAATACCATCCTTCAGTATAGTGGGCAAAAGATATTAATTATACATAGTCATACCAGTCAAGAAAGTCACACTAAGTGTGAATTATATATTATTGATACCCACTTACACTGTGTATAGTATGCTGTAGACATTTATATTTTTGTAACACTGATTTTTTTTTCTGCTGTTTTTTTTTCTTCTGCATTTTATTAAAAATTTATGTATTTCCTTTAAAAATTAAAGAGGAAACATTAGAAATTAACTTAAGAGACTAGTGACCATGTTGTTCAAGCTTCAGGCAACCAGTGCAAATGGAACTTAAAAAGTAATTGCTTTCCAGATGGAAAATACTTTATCTGATGTTTTGCTATATATCGTATTGCACAGAGCTTTGGGAGAATGTTGCAATATTTTTAATTGAAAACCCTCTCTTTTCTTATGACAACACTAATGGAATCATAGTTAGAGCTACTAGTAATGAAGTGCTATATCTGTTTGTCACAAAACAAAATCAAGGCTGAGTGCAATATTTTGCTTTCATCATCTTAAAATAGCTTCTTTGCTGAAAGTAAGAAATTTTGTTTCTGTTAAGGGTCAAAATGTGCCCTCATGCAGGTGAACATAGAAAAAAGGAATACAAGGGCAGAGCTTTCTTATCTTATGTAGCCCATGGCCATGGCTTTGTTCCCACCATGCACTGGACAACTATTCAGGAGTTGGTGCAGGTTCTAAGGCTTTGTCTACGCTGGCAAGTGAAAGACAACACTTTTGTCATTCAGAGGTGTTAAAAGAACACCTCCCTGAAAGACACAAGTTTTGTCAACAAGCGCTGGTGTAAACAGCGCTTTGTCGGCAGGAGTGCTCTCCTGCTGACAACGCTAACGCTGTTTGTTGGGGGTGGAAGTTATTTGTCGGCAGGAGAGTTCTCTCTCCTGCTGACAAACAGTGGCTATGCTACATACCTTTCAGTGGCATGGCTGTAGCGGCACAGCTGTGTTGCTAAAAGTTGCACAGTGTAGACATATCCTAAACTAAACCCCTTGAAGTGTAGTCATGGGCAAGATGCCTTTACATACTTGGGATTTCCAGGAGACAATTCTCTCTCCCTGAGATAAAATGCTTCCTGGTGCTTCCCGTAAGGCTATGTCTTTCTGCACCATGAGAAAGCAAGGCTGAGCTACAGTCATGCTCAAACCCATAATTTTTACTCCTATTGTGTCTTCATTAGAATACATATTTATGTGGCAACAATAACTTATCTTTTTTGAGATTACATGTTAGGTTGATAAAGTGATGAATAGCGTGGATTTAATATATTTAGATTTTTGTAAGTCATTTTACTTGGTACCACACGACATTTTGATTAAGAAACTAGAGCTATACAAAATCAACATGGCACACATTCAGTGCATTAAAAACTGGGTATCTGATAGGTCTTAATGTAATTGAAAATGGGGAATCATCAAGCATGTGTGTTTCTAGTGGGATCCCATGGATCCTTTGCTCAATGCTATTTAATATTTTTATCAATGATATTGAAGAAAACATAAAACATTACTGGTAAAGTATGCTGATTACAAAAGAGGACAGGTCACTGATGCAGACGGATCTGGATTGCTTGGTAAGCTCTGTGCAAGCACACAATATATGTTTTAATATAGCCAAATGTGTATTTTTCCTTCTGGGAACAAAGAATGTAGGCAATACCTAAAGGGTGGGAAGCAGTAACTCTGAAAAAGACTTGAGGGGGCATGGTAGATAATCAGCTGAACTAGTGTGACACTGTGACTAAAGGTGCTATTGCAATCCTTGGATGTGTAAACAAGGGTATTTCAAGTAGGAGTAGGTAGGTTATTTTCTCTCTGTAATTGGCGCTGGTGCAGCCACTTCTGGAATACTGTGTCCAGTTCTGGTGCACACAATTCAAGATGGCTTTTGATGATTTGGAGAGGGTTCAGAGAATTATTAAATGGAAAAGATGCCTTATAGTGAGAAACTCAGGGAACTCTATATAGCTTAACAAAGAGAAGGTTAAGGAGGGATTTGATTACAGTCTATAAGTATCTACATAAGGAACAGAAATTCAGTAATAGAGGAAGAATCATCTATCAGCAGACAAAGGTATGACAAGATCCAGTGGCTGGAAATTGAAGCTAGACAAATAATGACAAAAAGAAAGACATACATTTTTAACAATGAGGATAATTGACCATTAGAACAACTTACTAGGGTTGTCATGAATTCTCTATCACTGGCAATTTTTAAAGCAAGGTTGGATGTTTATTTTTCTGACATATATGTTCTAGCTATTGTACTTGAAGCAGTAATTAATTCAGGAAAGTACTATATATGTCAGTCTGCATAAGTGCAAAGTACTATTATGATTATTAATAGGAAGAGGTTAATACAAGAAGTCAGCATCAACTGGGTAACAAAGTGGTTATCTTGACTTCTGTATCATAGAGAATAAAAATTTTTGTGTTGTATATTTTATGGTGATGATCTGATTCAAGGGTGATATCTTTTCGAATAATATCAGCATCATTAAGTTCCTGTTAGAACAACTTTAGTTTAGGTTTCAGAATGAACTAAAAAAAATCTGCCAATCTTCATTCTTCTGAGCATCAAAGTTTAAACAGATTTTAATAAGAGGTTACTACAATTTTTAAGCCCAGGAATACAAAGAATTTCATGTTATAGTTGCAACAGTTATTGAAGAATGTTCTATTCATTTTCTAAAAAATATAAAAGTGATATAACTAATGATATCACGTAAACTCATTGATTGAAGGAACATTTGAAATATTTATCCTAACAGCTGTAACTTTTGTCTTTTATTAAATAAGATCTTACTCTTGACAGTATTTTAGTAATATTCCTTTAAAAAAAAACTATGTTAAGAGAACAAACTGCCTGGTTAAGTTTTCAAAATTTCAAAGAGGCTACAGTTCAATTTGCTTGTGCAGCCTTAAATCTGCATTTGTATTATGACACTGTCTTTAATTACATGATTGCATAACATTGCAAGCTTCTATACCTCTGTAATCTTCTATATAACATGAGAACACGTGTAGCTTCTTAGTATTTTTCATTATTACATATTTGAAACTATTGTTATCTTCATAATATTTTAATACATCTATGTTCATTCATTTTGCATAGGAAAATAGCCAAGGTTATTTATTTCAATAATTTTGTCAGTACCATATATGATACATTATCAGCCTTAATTCCTGGTTAGGGGATGAAGAAACTAGGAAATTAATTTAACAGTTCCTAGATGTGTGTCACAAGCTTTCTGGTGTGCAATTCAGAGACTGATGTAGTTAAGTACATCAAATTTAGCTGTGATCTTAGGTCGCTTATAGATGGCAATACATTTTCAATATTGTTTTGTTGATTACCTAAAATATATTAGGGAAGTATAGTTTAGTTTGTGATTTTGTATATATGACTGCTTTGGACACTGGCGTTCGTAGAGTAGTACACAGTACTAGATGCTGTTACCCACTTGTATCTTAAGTGATAAAAAGATTGGCTGGTTAAATATTGTACTATTTGACAGACGTAATGAAACCAGGTACTCAAAGACTGTTCTGTTGTATTCTGATTTATTCAGGGTCTAATGTTAAGCCCATCAATGTGCTGAGTGTCTTGCAATGTGACTAGCAATTTCTTTTTCATTTCTCTGCACTCCTCCCAGAGGAAAACTCTGGATTCTTCTTATTTTATGGTGTGCTATATTTTATTTGAAAAGCTTTCAGCTAGCCCTACAGGAGTGAGCTTTGCATTCTTGGACAGGCTTCTCAGAAAGCTCTGTCTTCCTTCACAAATGAGCTTTACCCTTGTGGTAGACAATGCCATTGTGCCAGAGTAGTGCATTTGAACATAGCAATCATGATCTCAGAGCATGAGGCAATCATTTAGCTATTTTGGTCCAAAAGTGTGAAGTGCCTTGAAAATAATAACTGAGACCTAGAACTTGACACAGTGTGCTGTTGGAAAACAGTGTAGTGAGTAAAGACAAGTCAGATGTTCTCATAGATTTTTAAGGCCTATTATGATCATCTAATTTGACCTCCTGCATAACATACAGCCCTAGAATGAAGACAAGTATTAGACACTTTCTCCCCCAGATCACAAGGTAATTGAGTGGCTGCACAAGATCACTTCAGGTGGAACTGGGAAGAGAATCTAGGTCTCCAATATGGAAAGCCCAGGCACTATCCTTGTGGGTCAAGAACGCAGGCCTGCAAAACCACCAGGTAGTTGATAGCTCCATCCTGCCACCTAGCAGCAGCTATAATCAGTTTGCACTCGACTATCCATGATCCTTTTTGGTCACAGACCATGGGAAATCCCGTCTCAAGGGACCCGACAGACAGCAGTTCCAATGGCTCCCGATTGGCTCCCCACCCTATAAACCAAATGGCTGTTCCAGGAAGTGTCCAGGCAACAGCATGGATTCTCTGTAGCTACCATGGCCACTATTCCTTGTGAACTCCTGACTTCAACCTCAGCTTGATTTGGACTTTATCTTCAGACTCAGACTCTGAAGCCACACACAGATTTTGACCCTTGGTATTAACCCTGGCCTAGAACCTGACTGCACACTCCACCACTATCCCCTGCCTCAGGTTTGCCCCTACTCTGACTCTTGACTGCCTGTGTTGGGATCCAGAAACATGGGCCATATAATTTCACCCAGTAATTCCTGTAATTCAGTAGCTTCTGATTGAATTATAGAACAACGTATAGAGAAAAAACACAATCTTGATTTAAAGACTTCAAGTCATGGAGAATCCACCTCTTTTTGTTGCTGAGTTATTTCAACAGTTAGTTACCCTCCCCCTTTAAAATGTTCACTTTATTTTAGGTTTGAATTTGTCTAGTTCAGTTTAAACTTCCAGCAACTGGAGACTGCTGTTGGTAGCCTGGGTTGCTGAGGTGGAGCACTGCACTCTATACTGTTTGTTGATTGCTTGGTGTTGATTTTTTTTTTAAGCCTGCTCAGGAAGTAATGTGAATTAAAGCCAGGTCACCATAGTGTAATGCAGTCTTCTGGACAATCAGAGAGAGGAAAACACAATCCTCATAGATGCTACTATGTGCGAACTACTCATTGCCACCAAGGGATCCAAAAGAACTCTGAAATTGGACTGGCTTGACCAGTTGCAGCTAAGTCTTCAGCTGGAAGAACCTACACCATAGCTATACTAATTCCAAATTGTCTTCATCTGGTTCATGGCATAATTCCTTTCTTGCTAGGGTTTGACATCAACCAGCTCTTCTTCATCAATGTGTTGATCTCAGCCATACACTTAATTAGCTGGGTGAAAATGACATTGTCATAGTGTGAGGGACAGACAGAGCTGTGTCTCCTCTCCTTACCATTGGCATTTGAATCATTTAAGTGACATCAGTAGTCCTAGTGTTCACATGTAGATGACAAATAGCCCTGGAAAAAGAAGTGATCCACATAAGATACTATAGGTGAGGGGATTGATGGAGAATATACAGTTTCTTGAGTAGTCATTTAAATCTGTGCAAAGTGGTTATAAAATGCTATCAGATCAGAATCAGTGTTTTACATCCACTTTGAACAGACGTAAATGATTCCACAATGTGCAAGGTAGTGGAGAATCAGGCTCGTTATCTGTACATGCATATGTAGCCAGCCAGCATATATTGTCTGCTTTGTTTACTGCCCTGCTCTACTGTACTTCTGCCTCCAGCATAACAGGAATCTCTGAAATCAGACCACATTGACATGGTTACATATGGTCTGCTCTGGTTTATGCCTCCAAAAAGCCATAAATTCAGGTGTGTTTATAGTATTTAAGTATTACTTTAATCTTCCCCACCCACTGAAACAAAGACACAGCTTAAGGTTCATGTTATAAGGTTACCTAGATTTTCTGGGGTGCTAGGGTACATTTTATACTGCCCTATTTTGGAGTACTTTTTAAACATATTTTTTACCCTCTGCACTTTTTTCCAGAAAAGGGGATAAATTGGCACACAATACCCATTTCTATGTTTAGGGCTGTGGCAAATTGCCGGCACTACTATGATGGGTCCCGCACTTTCTCTTCTTGTGAGGGGGGTTTCAGGGTGCCATTTCTTGCCCCTGAACTGGGGTAACAGCTATCCTACTAGTATCCCAGGGAAGGGGAGTGGAGAGGGAGGGACCCAGGCCCGCCCTCTACTCCGGGTCCCAGCGCAGGGGCCCTATGATAGTAGGTGAACCACTTGTACCAGTGATTCTTTCCCCTGGGCTACTTCCCTCTCCTGACCTTCAGCTTGTGGGGCTTCCTGCCTTCCCTCTGCACAAGCCAGGTGTCCCTTTACCTAGGATCTTGGTCTTCTTAGCCCACTGCAGCACTTCTCAAAACTCTCCTCCATTTTCCTTTGAACTGCTCTTTGTTCCACCACCAATCCACTCTGCTTCACTCCTCCAAACTGCTCTCTGCTCCACCACCAAACCACTCTGCTCCAGCTCCTCCTCACTCTGCTCCAGCTCCTTCTCTGGTTGATTGAAGCAGGGGGATTTTATCAGGTGACTGGCTTCAGGTGCTCTAATTGGTTTCAGGTGCTTTTAATTAATCTACAGGGAATAAGGCTTCTCCTCATCCTAGATCACTCTCCTGCTGCCTTCTGGCTATGCTGTATCACAGGGCCTACTTAGGAAAGTAAACAAAATAGAGCAATAGTGTGATTATTAACAGTCTTTTGAATACCTTCTTGCTTAAACATGTGTATTTAATTTTTTAAAACTTGCTAGCTTTAAAAATGTTAAATTTAATATACACCTTGCTAGGTAGACTATTTTTTAATTATGGATCTGATTATTTAAACTGAGAAACATTTTCTAGCATAGTTTAAACTTTAACCTGACACCTGGCCTACTGTACCAACCAGGCTCACTTTCATTTTTGCAGGCTATATCCATCAAGTTTTAAAATGTCAAATAGCTTACAAAACCCTGCCATTTCTAATTAAAATCATGTCATCCTTACATTCTATACAGAGAATTCTGATGCCTTGTCACCTTAGTCGTAAAAGGATTTTTAAAAAAAAAATCTGTGGTAGAGATGCAAATGCAATGTGTTATCCTCTGCAAGAAAGTTACACTATAGTTTGTGATAATTGCTGATTAAAATTAATGGCACTTGAAAAATGGGACTATATCAAATGTGAGATTCATCATTTAGATGCCCAGTGTAAACATCTACCTTTAATGCAGAGTTTGTGGATTTGCCTAATGAATAAGTGGTGATTCATTTACACTGAACTACACAAAGCAGCGTCCAAAATCATTTCTGCTAAATTTATCTGATTCAAAGGGTTTAAACTGGAAAAGGTACCCAATTTGAAGTTTTATGACACTTTAAATTTCAAAAGATATGTATCAAAGGCAACTTTATATTCCTATTTTACATTTTAAGGGTAAGTTGGCTTTGCCCTATAAATAATTAATATCACAAAGAATTTAAGATCTGAAATGACTAATAGCATTTGGCAGTAATAATATATTGGTCTGGAGATAAGCATATATTATTCTAACAGCCGGACATTGAAATTCATAGTGGTATAAATTGCAGCCCCCACTTGATTGATTATTATGGAAAAGTGAAAGATCAAACTACAAGGTCTTGTCACATAGGTGCTTCTAGTCTGTCAGTATGTTTAAAAGATAGGAATTGCCATATTGCCTCAAAATAGTGGTCCACCTAGTCCCACAACCTGACAGTGCCTAATACCAGATGTTTCAGAGGAAGATGTTAGAAATCCTATTGTGAAACAAAAATTATGGAAATACCAGCCTGATATATATCCTTCTAAGCCCTTTTAGTGAATGACTGGCATATGCCCTGAAGTCTAAGTATTTAATTATATATTGTGGCTGTAGCGGAGCAGTTACTCTGCTCCTAGAGAAAAGGCTAGGCTGATTGGGGAAGCAGCCACAGCTGGGGCCATGCCCCAATCAGGCCACACCTCGCCCTGTTATAAGGGCTCAGGAAGGATCTGGGTGAGTCTCTTTCTAGCTGTGGCGAGAGAAGGACCTAGCTGCTGGGGAGAAAAGGGTACCTGGAGCAGAGCAGAGCAGGGCTGGGGAAAGGCCAGAGGAGCTGGGGAGCTCCAGCCTGAGGCCTTGGTAAAGGCCTATGCAGGTACCAAGGCTGGGAGGTGCAGCCCAGAGATAGGCGGAGGTAGCTGGTCCAATCTCCTTGCCAATGATGAGTGGCTATGACAGATTGCAGTTTGCACCAGTAAGTGGGGGCTAGATGATGACTGGCAGTAGCCACTGAGGCAAGGTGGGTTTAGAGGGTTGGGAGTTCCCCTGGGAGGGGAGACCCAGAGTGTGGTGGGGTACTTCTGGGCAGGGCCGGCTCTAACTTTTTTGCCGCCCCAAGCAAAAAAAACCAAAAAACCCCCAAGTGCTGCCCCCCCCCCCCACCCAAAACAAAAAAAACCAGTCCCCCCAACCCAGCCCGCCCCCGGCCCCACTCTCCCAGCTGGAGCGCTGCGGGGCGGGGCAGGGTGGCCAGCCCGCCCCCGGCCCCGCTCTCCCGGCTGGAGCGCCACGGGGAAGGACGGCTAGAGCGCCCCCAGCCCTGCTCTCTGGGCCGGAACGCCGGCGGGGCAGGGCGGCCAGCCCACCCCCGGTCCAGCTCTCCCGGCTGGAACGCTGGCGGGGCAGGGTGGACAGCCCGCCCCCAGCCCCGCTCTCCCAGCTGGAACGCCGGCGGGGCAGGGTGGACAGCCCGCCTCGCCACAGTATGTTAATTAAAAAAAAACACAAAAAAAAAACGCCTGAGCGCCGCCCCAAGCACGTCCTTGGTAGGCTGGTGCCTGGAGCCGGCCCTGCTTCTGGGGCAGCACCCCAAGGTAAAGGGCACCGGGGTCTGGGAGGGACCTGGGGCCAGCGACAGGTGAGACACCGGCCAATAGGAGGCACTCCATATGCTGAAAAGCTAATTCTCGAGATGACCAGCAGGAGGCCCTGCGCCGGTGAGTCATCCCTTTGCTACAGTGGCAATGAGCTCCCCTAGTTAGTTGTGTTGTGTTAATAAGAAGGACATTTCCTTTTACTAGTTTTACATTTGCTACCTTTCACTTCCACTCAGTGGCCCCTTGCTATTGTATTATGGGAGGATTAATAATAGCAGTAGTACCATTTAGTAGTACCAGTAGTACCAACAGCAGTAGTACCATTTGTGTAGTACCATTTAGTTCTTCTTTGAGGGCTTGTCCCTGTGTGTAGCACACTTCATGTGCTCTGTGCTCTTGGGACTGGAGAATTCTTCCTAGCAGTGTCTGCTTGGTCTGCACATGTGCCCCCTCTCTCTCTTTGTGCACCACACCGCAGGTATAAGGGGGTCGTCAAACCACCACTCATTTTAGTTGTTTCTCATGGCTCGTGGTTTGGGATGGTGCCTCAGTGTTTGTGCCTCTTTGGCCTTACTTGTAAATAGTTAAAATAGACTAGTTTATAGTCTAGTTAATTTAGTTTAGTGTACTTTGGGGTTCAGTGTCCTGGCTGGAGTCCCACTTGGTAGGGGAACAATCTCCGCTCCCCTTTCTCTCTCCTCTTCCCCTTTTATATTCACTGCTGGCAGTAGGGGAAGCATGCGTTCAAGAGCTGTGGACTGCCAGAAGCCCTTCTCACTAACAGAAGATCACAATGCCTGTCTTTATTGCCACAGACAACCACATCTCTTCCAGGTATTATATCTGCAGTTTGTTTCTGAGGAGGATAAAGCAGTCGAGAGTTCTGGCTTAAGAGGTTTTTCATGGAGAAGACTATGAGAGCCAGTCTGGTTGGTATCTAAAAAGGGAGACACACCTGTCCATCTGAAGAAGGTAGGAGTGCCCCTTGAGTGTGGCTATGGCCAGTTCCAGGTCCTCTGCTCTCTGCATTGGCTCCAAGAGACTGTGGTAAGCAGAGCCGGGGTAAACATGGGGAAGGGCGGCACAGACACTCCCATAGAGACAAGAGGGAAAGTTACTAGTTCAAGTCCTGCAAGAAGAGGTAAAGTCCCCATCCCATTCCAAGGTGAAGGAGCCCTCACTGTCCAGTCCAGGACTTCAACTAAAGGCAAAGCATTGCACCCTCCATTACCAGTAGCAGTACCTGAGCATCTCTAGTGGCTGTATCTGGAACAGTGCCCTCAGCTCCGGTGTGTGCAGCACTAGCTGCTCATGCAGTGAAGGAGGAGGCAGAGAATCCATCTACTCTGGTCCACTTCTTGGCACCAGAAAATGTTCTGATCCTCCCAGAACCAGAGCCACCATTACTGTCTGGGGACCTATGCCTGGCAACAGGATGCCAGTCAATACCAACCTTGCTGTGGAACCAATTGGTGAATCCCTCATCAAGCTGGGGGAGAGCCTGAATATTGCTGCTACCTTCAATGAGTAGAGGCAGGTCACCACCTCCTTTGGGACTGGGAACTTACCAGTATCACTTGTGCTTTGAATCTTCAGACTCAGAAGGGGGCTGCCAGGATCAAGGAGATCTATCTCTGAGGGGACCCTCATGGGGAGGGTTGAGTCTGGATAGAGCATCCAGCATGTTGCAGTACTCCTGTCTGCGGGAGTAACCACACTAAACATGCTCATACCCATCACCTTGGGGACCTGCACCAATCAGTGCCAATATCGGGGCCCAGAAGATTGGTGAGCCTATGGCCCAGCGTACCCACACCATGGGGCCAGGGAGCCTCAGAAGCACAAGGCTCCCTGGTGGGAGGAAGGATCTCCACAGCCTTTCCTGGAGCTATGACAACCCTTGGAATGGGAGGACAAGCCTAAGCAGAAGGACAGTGCACCAGTGAGCTTGTCATCGTCCTCTCTGGATGAAATTGTGATACTGGCTTCCCCTCCATGCCTGGGTGCCCCTAAGGACTTTGGTTTACAGGGTCTTGGATTTACAGGATCTTGGTTTACAGGGTGGCAGAGATCTTGAAAATCCCCCTGGAATAGAGTCCAGGAGGTTCTGCACAGGTTGCTGGACATCCTGCACAGCTTGGGCCTGAGCAAGGTAGTGCTGAAAATTCATAAGGCCATCCTTGAGCTGTCCAAGATTCTCTGGCAGGTACCAGCCACCAGAGCACCAGTGTTGAAGTTGGCAGAGAAGAGGTATTCTATTCCACAAAGGAGTTGAAATACCTTTTCTTTCACCTGGTCTCCAGCTGTTACTTATTACCTTATTTTCTATGTGCTTGCAAATTGATTATTTGCTTCATTATCTTTCTGGGTACCATAGTCAAACTGACTGGTCTATAATTCCCTGTGTTGTTCTTATTCCCCTTTTTATAGATAGGTACTATATCTACCCTTTTCCAGTCTTCTGCGATCTCTCCCATCCTCCATGAGTTCTCAAAGATAAATGCTAATGGCTCAGAGATTTCTTCATCCAGTGCCTCTTATATTCTAGGATAAAAGAAAAGGAATACTTGTGGCACCTTAGAGACTAACATTTATTTCAGCATAAGCTTTCGTGGGCAACAACTCACTTCATCAGATGCATGGAATGGAACACAGTAAGCAAATATTTATACATACAGAGAAACATGAAAAGGTGGAAGTAACCATACCAACTGTAAAAGACTAATTAATTGAAAGGAACTATTATCAGCAGGGGAAAGAAACTTTTGAAGTGATAATCAAGATGGCCCATTACAGATAGTTGACACAAAGGTGTAAGGGTACTTACACTAGGGGAAATACTAAATTAGGGGACATAGATTCAATTAACGTAATGACCGAGCCATTCCCAATCTCTGTTCAAACCTAAGGTAATCATATCTAGATAATTCTAATACCATTCTAGAATTATCTAGATACCATTACCATCTTGATTATCACTTCAAAAGTTTCTTTCCCCTGCTGATAATAGTTCCTTTCAATTAATTAGCCTTTTACAGTTGGTATGGTTACTTCCACAGTTTCATGTTTCTCTGTATTGTGACGGGGCAAGGCCAGAGGGCTATAGCAAAGTGATAAGGAACCAGTATGTTAGCCCCAGGCTAAACAAATCCCTGATACCTTATGGCAGTTGCTCCAGGTTAATCAAGACACCTGGGGCCAATTAAGAACTTTCCAGAAGGCAGGGAGGTTAATTGAGACACCTGCAGCCAATCAGGGGCTGGCTGAAACTAGTTAAAAGCCTCCCAGTGAGTCAGTGAGGGGTGCGTGTCAGGAGCTGTGGAAGGAGGTTGTGTGTGAGGAGCTGGGAGCAAGAGGCACTAGGAGCTGAGAGTAAGAGGGCGTACTGCTGGAAGATCCTGTGGTGAGGATAAAGAAGGTGTTGGGAGGAGTCCATGGGGAAGTAGCCCAGGGAGTTGTAGCTGTCGTGCAGTTGTTCCAGGAGGCACGCTAAACAGCTACAATCCACAGGGCCCTGGGCTGGAACCAGGAGTAGAGGGCGGGCCCGGGTTCCCCCCAAAACTCCCAACTCCTGATCAGACACAGGAGGAGTTAACCTGGACTGTGGATTCTACTAGAGGGGAAGATCTCTGAGGCAAGCAGAATCCGCCAATAAGCGCAGGACCCACCGAGGTAGAGGAGGAACTTTGTCACAGTATGTATAAATATTTACTTACTGTGTTCCATTCCATGCATCTGATGAAGTGAGCTGTTGCCCACGAAAGCTTATGCTGAAATAAATTTGTTAGTCTCTAAGGTGCCACAAGTATTTCTTTTTCTTTTTGCTGACACAGACTAACACAGCTACTACTCTGAAACCTTATATTCTATGATGTATTTCACCAGAACCTGCCCACTTGAAGATCTGAAACTTATCTACATAATTCTCATCTTGTTCTTTCCCTATTTTAGCCTCAGGTCCTACCCCATTTACACAGATGTTCACTGTGTTAGTCGTCCAATCACTGATAACCTTTTTGGTGAAAAACTGAAACAAAAAAGGCATTTAACATTTCAGCTATTGCTGCATTTTCTATTATTGTCTTTCCCTCCTCATTGAATAATGGACCTCTCTTGTCATTGTCCTTGGTCTTCCCTTTGTTTCTAACATATTTGTAAAATATTTTCTTGTTACCTTTTATGTTCCTAGTTAGTTTAATTTCTTTTTATGTCTTGGCCTTTCCGATTTTGTATCTACATGCTTGTGGTAGTGGTTTTTATATTCATTCTTTGTCATTTGATCTAGTTTCGACTTCTTGTATAACTCTTTTTGAGTTTCAGGTAATTGAAGATCGCTTGGGTAAGGCAGGATCGTCTATTACCACATTTCCTATTTTTTGTATGCATTGGGATTTTTTGCTCTTGTGTCTTTAATAATGTCTCTCTTCTAAAAAAGTTACTGATGTGCAAGGGTGAACTGACTGGGTTCTCCTTGCAGGACTAGCACCTTAGTTTCCTCTAATTTCTTCTTGTAAGGGGCTTTCTCTAAGGTCAAGTCCACTCTACCACTTACTTCAATATAATGTATGTTGCTCAGGGGTGTGAATAAGCTTCTCTCAGGGGTGTGAATAACCCAGCATAGCCACAACTTCTTGTAGAGGTGGTTTTATTATGCTGATGGGAGAGGTCTCTCTTTTCTGCACAGAGTGTCTTCACCAAATGCGATACCAACACAGCTGTGTTGATGTAGCGCTTCTCGTGTAGACTAGTACAAAGGCTTTTGAAAGTACAATAAATGTCAGATAATTCTCCCATATCTATGGTTAGTTTCTTTGTTTGGTGATGTATTATGTTTAAGTAAGTGTAATACAGGTTCCTCTGGGTGGTACTGAATGCAGGGTCTTTCCATTTTACCATTATAAACCCTTTATTTTCAGGATTTTATTACTTTAAAAATTCACCCTGAAAGAAATATTAATGTTCATTGTTCAAAATCATGTTGATTTGATAGATGGAGTGGTTGTCTGTTGGGCAGTGATCTGCATTTTAAACAGCAATGAATATGATTTTTTTACTGTAGCTGGAGCCATTAAAGTCTATCTGTTATAACAAAAAATCAGCCACTGTACCTGTTATACACTATACACGCACAATAATCCACTTTTTAAAAAAGTTCCTAAATTCTTATTTATAATGGTCCAAATTATCCATCAACTAATATTTACTAAATTTTCTATAGCACTTTTTAAAATGTTTTAAAAATAAATTAATTCTTAGGGTATGTCTACACTGCAATAAAGTATTTGGTTGGCCTCTGTCACCTGACTCAGGGCTGCAGGGCAGTAAAATTCAAGTGGTCTATCTAGTCCAATATCTCATCACCAGAAGTGGCTAGTGCCAGATGCTTCAGAGGAAGTGCAGTAAACCCTGCAGTAGGCAACTAGTGGAAGTTGCTCCTAATTCCAAGTAATTAAAGGTTGGCTTATGCCTGTAAAATTGGAGATTTTGTATCCCTTTGAAAAATCTTGTCTATTTTTAATATTTACCATTAAACTTGAATATTCTTAATATTCATATATCTAATCCCTTTTAAATACTGCTAAATTATTGGCCTCAGGGACCTCTTGTGGCAATGACTTCCACAGATAGATATGTGTTGTGTGGAAAAGATGTTTCCTTTTACCAATTTTTAATTTGCTGCCATTCAGTTTCATTGAGTGCCCCTTTGTTTTTGTATTATGAGAGTGTGAATAGCAGTTCACCTGTATTTAGTTCTGTGATTGTCACATCTAGATATTTATTGGTTTGGTTTTGTAGGTAATCAGTGGCATTTAAAATGACAATGTGTAGTTTGACTACCTGACATTGTTTCAATGTCAGGCAGTCAAACTATACATTGTCATTTTAAATGCCATTGATTGACTACAAAACACTCCTTAAAACTGGTGCTTCTGAGAATGGCACTACAGAATTTCCTAAGGCTGCTTGACCTAACATCCTTTGTGAGGTCACTCAGAGAAGTACCATCTTTACAGTGATAGTGTCTGAAAATACTGATAAAGACAAATAAAATAGCATGATGTGAAGGTGAAACTTCCTGGAGTTAAGTAAACTTGCTCTCTTAGTACCATAACAGGTCAGTGTAAATTGTATATATTGACAGCCAAGCAGGATGGTTACTTAATCACCTCAGCAGTGATATTTTGCTGTTGAATAGATCAACAGGAAAAAGGTGAGTTTAGATATTATATAAATAGCAGATCATAACTTGTATTTTAAAGTAAGCAGCTGAAAGACAAGTTTATTTCAAGCATTTTGATGTCCTTTCAAACAGTATCTCAGTTAGTGAGCAGTTTGTTCAGCATTTGTATGGCATTTAATCCTACAGTTGAACCAGCTTTTAAATATCCAAAATGTCAATGAACTAGGTAAGCAAGAGTCCCTGCACAGAAATTCATTAGAGACAATTTTGACTGCATGCCGCATTTCATATCCTTTTAGCTAGAGACTGTAATAACAACAGCAGATGACTTCTCAGTTTCAGTAGATGAAAGGCAGTGGGGTCTCTACTGGCAATGATAAATGTATTTGTCTGATAGAACTAAATGTTTTATACATGCATTTCAGGCAGTGATAAAAATGATGACATTGTGCAAAAATAACACTGAACAAAATATTGATTCATGAGTAACTATATATTTTTATTTTTAAAAGACATTATATATTATTTATATGACCCGAGCAAATTACAAAGGAACAAATGTGCTGAGAGAGAGAATTAATTTAGATTGAATTAAAATGCTGCATCTTTTTTTTTTTAACACAGCCTTAAATCCAGTGTTGCTGTGTATCCCCCTGTGTTATTAAATGAGTAAATTCTTTAGAAAACATGGAAATGAAGTGTTTGAGCTGGCTACGTACTTTTCAGGATTCAGAAATGTGTGCCGGCACTTCCTCAGTATTAAGAAAGGTCAATAAGTTAAAACATTGTGCCCAAAGTTTAATACCTAAATCCAAGCATCTTAACAAATTGACCTATGTATGATTTTCAGAAGTGTTGAACATTGATTGCTCCCACTGAAGTAAATTGCCCCCCCCCCTGTTTAAGTGGCTATGTATGGATTAAGATGTATTAATTTTAGGTACTCAAGTCTGAACATTTTTACCTGAAGTTATCTAAGCTCAAAGGTGCTGGAACTAGGGATGCTGAGGTGGGATGGCTGCCGCACCCCAAGGCTTGAAGTGGTTTCCATCATATACAGGGTTTACAGTTTGATTCAATGCCTCTCAGCACCCTCATTATACAAATTGTTCTAGTGCCCCTGTCTACACTGCCCCCTTCCCCCTGCCCTCTCCCCACCCCCCGCCAAAAAAAAAAAAAAAAAAAAAGAATCCACCACAGCTATGAGTCTCAGAGCCTGGGTTTAGACTTGAGCTCATGGGGTTTGTGTTACGGTGCTAAAAATAGCCATGTAGATGTTCTGGGTTGGATTGGAGCTCATGGCTCTGAAGTCCACCTCTCTCCCAGGGCAATGGAGCCCAAGTTCTAGCCCAAGTCAGAACATCTACATGGCTAGTTTTATCATCCTAAGGCAGGCCCAAATTTCTAGACCAGGGATCTGAGACTTGCTGCCACGTTTTTGTTTCTACAGTGTAGACATACCCTAAGAGGCTAATTTTTAAAGGTGCTTAGGCACCTAAAAATGCAGACAAGTGCCTAGTTGCCTAGTGTGTTAGTCAAAAGCAAGCACCTCCCACTAGGAATTTAAATACCTTGAAAAATCATTCCTATGTTTCTAAATACAGCCCTGACCAAGGTCTCTCTGAAAACATAAGTAATCCTAGAAATTATCATCCAACTGGACCAAATACTGCTTTCATTTGTATCCATTTAACTATGGTTTTATGGATGTATATGAAAGCAGAAATTATTCTTAGTCAAGTCAAAAAAATCCTGCATAAAAGATTCTCTTTTTTTTTTGGTTATGGAGACCACAACAGCTTGTAGGCATTTGCAGGTGAATTAGAGCTCATGTGAATTTTCACACAAGAGTCATCCCATTTTCTGATCAGATTTACTGCTGGACTAAAAAGTAATCAAAATTTAAATGGGAATGAAAGGGACATATTAATCACAAATAGTTGATGACAATAGAGCTTGGCATCCTCCTTAGGCTCTATGAAGAGATTGAACTGGTATTTCTGTTTCTGAGTTCAGCAGAAAGGAAGAGGTTAAGCTTAAATGTCACAGCTTCTCTTTTTCCCTTGGATAGGGTCAAAAGCAGAAAAGACCAGGGAGATGTCTGCGCTGATGATAAAAATTAATGGCTACTTTGGAAAGAAAATAAGGATAGAACTCATAAGAGCTACTAACAATACTATGTAAAGAAGCTTAACAGAAATATCCCCCCCAGCTCAGTAAGAGAAGGGGGGGACCAATTCTAAAGGATGGAAAAGTGGGCAGCCCTACTAGCCTGACACAAGATTAAGCTCTAGCTTAATAAGGGGGACCTAATGGGATGCTAAGACAGAATGCGGTTTAAGACAGACCCGGCGTAAGGTAAGTGATTGTATAGGCCCTACAGAAATTTCCATTTAAATAGGTTTTCTGCTGTTTACTTGTTCTATACACTTGAAAGAGAAGGCCCTGATCTGTTCTTCTGTGTTAAAATACAAGTTAAAGTTACTCCATCAATTTCCCTCTGTCTTTTATTTATTTATATATATATATATATATATAAAAATGACTACTGTTACAAATAGCACCTCAGATGACTATAACTTAGAGAGTAGAGAATTTTTTTTCTGTTTTCAGTTTGCTATATTTGTGTATTTGGCAGCACTTTGTGTACTGTCAATCTCACAGTTTATCTTCTAAAGTCAGTCAGTCAATTTCCTCCTGTCTTGTTTGTGCAGTTTTCATATACAACAGTGAGAGGACAGAACTTTTTTTATTAAAAAATGAAAATATTATTGTAAAAACTCAACCTTTTGAAGTAGGCTCTTTTAGTTGTCCATGTAGTATGTGTGGAGGGAGACATCTCTGATGTTCAGACTACCATTTTTATTTATTGGATTCTTTAAACCCATATAACTGAAAGGTGCTTTTTTAACCCTAACTGACACATTTCCTGTATTTATTTTTTTCATAATATGGTTTACTGATGAATTTTTCCTTTGGGGAAGGTAAACTTAGCTCAATATCAGAATAGTAGTCTTTTATTTGTATTGCAGTAGAACCTACAGGCCAGGGCCCAATTGTGTTAGACACTGTGCAAACATATAACAAAGAGACACATGCTACCCCAAGCAATTTATTATCTAAGTATGTATTATATACTATAGAGCAGGTCTTCCATCACTTCTATCTGTTCTTATTTCTGATACATGTTGGAAGGATTTAAAGCTGTGCTGTAACATGTACAAATTCAAAATATAATCTTAAAAAAAACCAGAAAATTTGACAAGTTTTGCTTTACTAGATAAAAATAAATTACAAGATGTTGTATGTTATGAAGAAGTAGCTGCTCTAATTCTGTTGGTCTAACTTATAAATCTATATGACTGTATTTTAAAGAATCCTTCTCATTTTAAAATGTTTTATTTATGAATCAGTTTAAATTTTAATG
Source organism: Macrochelys suwanniensis (assembly GCA_033296515.1). Taxonomy (NCBI): domain Eukaryota; kingdom Metazoa; phylum Chordata; order Testudines; family Chelydridae; genus Macrochelys; species Macrochelys suwanniensis. Next base: position 86,829,401 of record CM065779.1, read on the forward strand.
AACAGTTTTTATACAAGTAAAATGATCTACGTTATTCTGGAAGCCTCAAACCATTATGCTTTCTAAAGATATAGCAGAACACATAGCGTTGTCATGTAAAGAGGATAAATAGTAATTTGAAATCTATAGCTTTGACTTCCAAGTACAAAGTAAACTTTTTTCCTTAAAGGCAAAAGTTAACACTCTCTTAAAAGAAACTCATCATAACACCATTTAAAATAAATCATTGTAGATTATTTTTCTCAAACATTTGTATTAAACATGTGTCTATTTTAGCCCATGTAACTGAAAAATTGTGGGTTTTGTAAAGACTTATTTAACATATCATATATTTTAAAGATTTCTAACTGTATAATGGAGGATGTATACAATTATAATTTTTAAATGGAAAACTCATTTTTTGTGTACATATAATGTAAATAACTGAAATTTTACAGATCTTACTCAGGGAGAGTGGTGTGTTTGTTTTTCTTTTTCTTTTTTGTTCTCATAAAGTTACATCATGCATATAGGCATTCTAATATTATCCTTATGCAATCTCCCTCATAGTGGTGTAGGTGGATTACTGCATCCTAATTATCGATGAGAGATGCGACTCAGGAGAAATTAAGAACCAGCTTGAACTAAAACTCTTTGAAGATAACTTCATTTCCAATTCCCAAGTAGTTCTTTATTTCCTATTTCTTGTTGAGTCCAGGTTTGATTATAGTAATAACAGACGCTCAAGTTGTTTGGTCTAATGAGATTTTCTTCTCAATTTTGCAACTTCACTCAGAAACAGATATTTGATAGGGCTCTCCAAACATTGCTACAACTATATGCACTTCCTGGTGATGGTCTTGCAAATTCTCCCTTTGGACTGAAACTTCTCATCTAATGTTTTGGAGTAGCCCATAGGCAATTTTCAGTCACTTGTAACTTTTTCAAATTTTGAACCATGTTCCTTCAAACACAAAGACACTTATCTTATTTGAGGACTAAATGCACGGTAAGAGTAAAGTTTAAAAATGTAAGTGAGTGTAAGAGTCAATAGTGTAACACTGTTGCAAAAAAATATATAATTCTGGGATGTATTATCAAGAGTGTTGTAAGCAAGACACGAGAAATAGTTCTTCTGCTCTACTCTGCGCTGAACGGGAGTATAGTGTTCAATATAGTGGCCTGAATAGGAGTACAGTGTTCAGTTCTGTGTGCCACATTTTGGGAAATGTGGAAAAATTGGAGAAAGTCCGGAGAACAGCAACAAGAATGATTAAAGCTCTAGAAAACATGACCTGTGAGGGAATATCGAAAAAAATGGATTTGTTTAATCTGGAGAAGAGAAGACTGAGAGGGGACATGATAATAGTTTTCAAGTACATAAAAGGTTGTTACAAGGAGGGAGCAAAATTGTTCTCCTTGACCTCTGAGTGTAGGACAAGAAGCAATGGGTTTAAATTGCAGCAAGGGAGGTTTAAGTTGGACATAAGGAAAAAACTTCCTAACTGCCAGAGTTGTTAAGCACTGAAATAAATTGCCTGGGGAGGTTGTGGAATCTCCCTCATTGGAGATTTTTAAGAGCAGGTTAGACAAACATGCGTCAGGGATGATCTAGATAATAAGTCTTGCCATGAATGCAGGGGACTGGATTAGATGACCTCTTGAGGTTCCTTCCAGTCCTATGATTCTACGAGTCAGTGGATAGCAAAAATGTATTTATACTATATTTCGGACATGGAAGCCTGTGCGACTTATGTATGTGTGTGCATACACATACGCACAGCTCATCTGCATTATTTCAAATTCTGTCCCCCCAAAATACCTTTTGAATGAAAGTAAGCATGAGAAATTCCTGCCAAACTTTTTTAAAATTGAAAGTTAAAGTGAAACGATGAGAGGGTTTTAGAACATCTTTCAACCTGCGTTTAGGTTGCACAATCTGTAGCATTGTTCCTAGTTCTTCTGCCAGAGTTAGTAAGTCTGCAACCAGGGTCGGATTTAGGGGCAGGTGTTGGCATGAATAAATACAGATTAACAGATCCCAGTCTGCAAATGTATCATCTTATATGATGGGGATAAATAATGCATGCAAATCATACATCGAAGTCCTGAAGTGGACTACAAATGCAATAAAAAATAAGATATTCAAAAGTTTAACAAATGGGATTGGGGGGCAATGGAGCGCCATTTGGTTGAGGGCCCTGTCTGCTCCTTAGGTTCTGAGGAACTTAATAGTTATCTCAAAGAGTAAAATTTTCCTTCTTTGAAATCTTACTTACCCAATGAAGGGTTGGTGTGGGGAATTGTATAGTGTGTGAAGTTTATTATGTAAGAAATTATCTTCAGGCATGTTCTAACACTAATGTACCTAAAGTTTTTAAAAAAGAACTGTTTTGGGGGAAAGAAGCTGAAGTCTTGGTACTGTATATGCAGTGAATTTTGAGAGAGCACGTGAGGACAATAAAACAACACCAAGCTTACATCCGGAAGTTGTTGTTCTATACCCTCTTTTGGGACAACTGCATCCAAACAGAATTGTCACTCTATCTATCATAGGAGGTAATGAGTAACAAATGAATCTCTATTTGGAAAGGTGACTTTGGTAGGAAAGAAGCTGGGTCTAGAAAGGTAGGAGATACCAGGAGAAGCTTGTTCTTTGCTATCTAGACCCGTGGTTCTCAAACTTATTTGATTGCACACACCCTTCTTTGTGTCTGTGGTAGTTTACAACTCCCTGCCCCACCACCACACAAGAACATATGCCAATTTTAACAAAAATACACAACTCTCACTACATATTAAACAGCAAGACATGGATTCAAACAAACCCAATGATCCATTGTAATAAGACCAAGAGCAAAATTGTGATTGTAGTTGATGCTTATTATTAAATGTGCACACTGCATCGTAGCAAATGAATTAATATACAGATGGCAACAACATTGTATAATGCCTTGCAAGCTTCATAGAAATCTGTCAAAATGCACAGCACCATCTGAGGACCTGATATGTCTGGAGGAATCAGTTTTGCTAGTTATTCATTGCTGTGGGTAAAATTGTGTAGAGTCGCAGTTTTTTTGGTTTGTTTCCCCCCCAAAAAAACTTCTCATGCTCCCCTAGTTTGAGAACCTCGGATATAGACAAATACCAGTTCTTATGAATAGTTGGCCTTAAATTGAATCCAACCTGAGCACTGTATAAAGCAGAAGACCTGTGGCAAAAATAGAATGTGATCATATAATTAAAGACTGTGTCATAATGCATATGCACAGGCATCCTTCATTCTGGCATTTTCTAACTTTTGAGTATTTGTTTTAATTTGCACCCTAAATAACATTCTTTAAATCAATTTTTGGTGTGTAATTTCCTAGGGGGGTTGCTGCTTTTTTTAATGTTTTTGTTTTTAGGAAAAAGTAAAAATAAATTCTTTGTTAGATACAAGTGTAACAACACCTAACCATCAGACCTCATCATCAGGGTTTGAACTCTCAGCACTTCAGCATAGACTTTTAGCATTTGAATTACAGGACTAGCTGTATTAACTGTCAACAGGGGAGATCTGTTATCTTGGAGGGTGGATGGACCACTGGTACCATACGCTAGACCTGAAGGATTGATGGGAGAAGCCTGGCCTGACTCTCTCTCCATGCTCCTCGTTTTCCAGAAGATGGGGAGTTCTTGCCCCTTGTGCTGACCCCCGAGGCAAAATGAGACATGGAGGCCATGTGCTTGCTCTGAGAGAGGGACGTGAGGGTGCCTTTCCTGCCCATCCACCACTACAGCCGGTCCAGCAGTTCCCAGGTATTTTCAGTGCACTGCAGCGTAGTGCATTGGTGGTGCTGCTGCTTTGGCAGTGGTGTGTGGGCTTGGTTTTTTAGAATGCTCATGTTCAGTTCTTATTTTAAAGAGCTGTAAGTGTTTTCCTGAGGAACGCAAAAGGGAAATGACAATTTTTAATAGTTTGCAACTCAGCTAGCTTGAATGTGGCAAACAAAATGCACTGATCTAGCTCCAGCAGCTTTCTTCCTGCTAAATTTCAAAGGCGTACTCAAACAATTAGTGTCTCAAAAACTATTCTAGAACAATTAAGACTGAGAACAAACTCTTGCTATTTGCAAAAGCTTCATCACAATACTAGCAATGTAAGCATCCCGCCCCCCCCCAAGACTGCTTCCACACCAAAAAAGAACTTTGTAAGACTACATATAACAGTGCCACCTGGTGATTCCCACCATAACAATGCAGTAAATGAAATCTTCAAATAAACAGGATTTGCAATGTTCATGTCCACTTATAGGTTATAGTCAAGTGTTACCATCATTTTACAGATTCATCTGAGACACAGAGACATAGAAAGCCAAATTTTGTTCTCGGCTCTACGGATGTAATACTTGAATAAATCAATGCAGTTATACCAATGTAAATCTGGAGTAACTGAGGTCAGAATTTGTCTCAGAAGTTAAATTACTTGCCTGTGCAAGGACAATATGATTTAATGGATTTCACTTGGGTCTGGAACCAGGAAATCTGGATTCCATTTCAAGTTCTGATACAGGCTTTCTGTGTAAGCTTGGCTAAAGTTCACTTCCTCTGTGTGTCAAATGAAGGGAATGTTTACCTACTTCATTATTAAATGCTGTTCATTTTGTATAAGTAAAAAAATATTAGTGCTAGTCATTTTAGAGGATGGCAGTGTAATTTAGGAACCACCTACCTCCCAGTCTTAAATTCCCACTCCACTTATTTCTAGTGAATCATGATGAGCAAGGACTATCATTAAAAAGCCATTAATTTTGACACATGATGATGCCAATATACTATTAATCTAATAAAAAAAGACTATATGTTTCAGACCTACATAATACATTTAGCTTGTACAGTAGAACTCTAAAACAGATGTTCCTGCCAGAAATTCTTAATTGTTAGAGCTGAAATTCTTAAGATTTACTGTAATATTTTAAAAATAAATTTGCATTTGACATGTACCACATATCTACTGTGGAGATGACTAATGCATTCACAATAACTGTGTGCTATGTTTCATTATTATAGCTGCTTTTCTGTAATTTCTTAAATACATAAACTAGATTCTAATCTCTGATCTGTAGCCCACATCAATTCTTAGCTCAGACTCTGCATGTAAAAGCAAATCAGATATGCAGTTCAGAAATGCAGCAAGACAGAGTGAACATCTGAGATTATAAGAGACAGGAACAGTTAGGTTTCTGTATTTTTTTTAATATACAGCAATTTTTTAATAGTTGTGAAAACTATTCCCAGATTGATCATATAAATTGTATAGCTATAAAATCTCTAGAATATATTCTAATCCAATATTGATTTCTGACAGCAAACTAGTTATTGTCTGATATGATAGTACAGTAATGCCTCACTTAAAGTCATCCCGGTTAACGTTGTTTCGTTGTTACATTGCTGATCAATTAGGGAACATGCTCGTTTAAAGTTGTGCAATGCTCCCTTATAACGTCGTTTGGCAGCTGCCTGCTTTCTCCACTAGTTGCAGGAAGAGCAGCCCGTTGCATCTAGCTGATAGGGGGGCTGCTGGTCCACCCTGGTTCCAAGCCCCTATCAGCTCCTCGCTCCCCTAAATTCCCTGTGCGGCTGCCTGCAGTTCAGCTGTCCCTCCCCCCACTGACATGTGCTGCTCCTGTCCTCTGCCTTGGAGCTGCTCCCCGAGACTCCTGCTTGCTGTGGAGGGGGCAAGGTGGGTAAGAGGGGGACTAATGTCAGGGTGTCCCCCTCCCCACTGCTCCTGCACCCCGCTTACCTCATCTTCCATAGAGCAGTGGACACACACAACAGGGCTCAGGATGGAGGGAGCTTCCTGGAAGCAGCTGCGGTCTCAGCTTGCTGATCTACTTAACAAGGCATTGTACTTAAGAGTGGGGTCAGCGTACTTAAAGGGGCAATGCGCCTCTCTCTTTCTCTGTGTGTCTCTGTCTGCCATGCTGTCTCCCCTCCCTCCATTCATGCTGCCTTGTAGAGTGTGAGGCTACATTAACAGCAATGAGTTAACCAAAAGTTGAGGGCTCAGCCAAAACTTAGTTCGTCATTTAGCAGTAATATCCCACCCTCTGACTTCACCACCTCAACCAGGCTGGTCTTAATTTGGCTTTCAATGTGATTCAGTTATTGTATTAATTTGTTGTATAAACTTCCAAAGGCGTTCTTGAAATATACTATGGTTTGTAAAGTAACTGAAATTAAGAGATACATTTGAAACCAGGATATTTCAGTTTTATGTAGTGAGCATTTCAAAGAGACCTTAAAGATATGGTAGAGGGTTAGAATCTCATAGTATTAAAGTTCAGAGTCCTGTAGTCATATCTGTCAGTTATGGTTTCCAGACTTTTGTAACTAAAAATACACTGAAACTTGGAAAATCCATTCAGGGGTTGGTGCCATCTTCATTCTCATAATTATATCTTCAGTAACTCTACAATGAACAGTGCGATACAAGGAGTGCATGGCTAAGAATTTTGTGAGATTTGATATTAGTTCCAGGGTTTTAATTTTTTTTTCTTGCTTTCTAATTATTAATCAAGTGATGTACACTGAAGATTTGGATTATTGTGGTTTTAAGTATTCACTTGCAAAACAAAATGCAAAATCATGTTATCCTGTGGTTGGTTTATTTATCTTTTTGGATACATTTCATGTTTGGGTTGAGATTACCATTTAGAAGTTGCAGGGGTAGAAGGTGGTGACCAACAAAAAGCAGTCTGAAGCGGATGAACAAAAAATTAGGTGATTTAGGATTAGGTGATCGAGGAGTCATTATTGAAAACAGACATTTCTCTGTCAAACTACTAGTTGTGGATTTTAATGTTGTGCTCAGGAGACAAGTGCTTTTTTTCTGTATAATTTTGCGTTTTGCAGGGCAGGACCTCGATCTAGTTTCTGTCCATTTCTATCAGCAATGTTTTGATTGTACTTCCTTTCCCACTTTTTGTAATGATCCTTTGAGGGCTTTCTTTTGGGCTAAGATGATTTGTGATACAAAAAGAAGGTGGATTTTTAATACGTATGAGTAATAATGGTTCAAATAAGACGAAAACTGACAACTTTTTTCCCAGTGGTTGAACAAAACTAAATCTCTTTTCAAATTTGAAAAATGTTAATTTTCACCTGTCTCCTAAAGAGCTTTATTCTTGGGGGGCATGTCCATGGCTGCATCAGAAGGTATACCTGAGCTAGCTTTGGTCAAGTTAGCTTTCTTAAAATAGCAGTGTAGCTACAGTAGCATGGGTGGTATCCAGCCAAAGTACATACCCAGGATCCTGGGTGGGATTATAGTTGGATGGTAATCAATGCCACCACCTGTGCCACCACTGAAATACTGCTACTTTTAGCAAGCTGATCAAAGCTAGCTCAGACATACCTATATGTGCTGCAATCATAACTCCTGATTGCAGTGTAGACGCAGGTGAAAATAAATGCCGAAATACCACAAGGGAGGTTGACTTTGCACCTTTCAGCTTGATTTGAGAGCAGGGACATCCCACAATATTTCCATCATAATTATTTAAACCCATAAGAATATCACAATTTAAATAATATTTGGATACCCATTCAAATATCTAGGGGCTTATCTATTTTGGGTAACATTTTCAGAAGCACTTTGTGACATAGGCTTTGAATCACTGGACTAGAAGTTGGTGATTGCCTGGCGCTCAGTGATCATGAGGTGGCTACACTGAATATGGGAAAACAGAAGAGTCCTAACCAGTAATATATGTCCTTGGTGCTTCAAAAGGACTAATTTCCTAAAGATGAAGAAAATTGTAAGCAAAATTGATTGCAAGGAAAAATTTAGATGGAAATGTGAATGAAAATTGGGAGTTCTTTAAGAAGAGTTTATTAGATGTTCAAAAAGCCATAATTCCACAATCAAGAAAAAGGGTAACTTGGCTAAAAGTTCTGGTTCAGGGATGAGATAAATGCAGCAATGTAAGTGTGTATTTATGTAGTTTACGGGAAAAGGAAGAAATGTATAGTAATCAAATTATAAATTAGAAGTTATAAAGTGTAGCAAATTGATAAGGGAAGCTATGGACCAGTGAGGAGAGAGGGAGATAAGATCCATGGAAGGTATGCTAATGGCAATAGGAAGGCATTTTTAAATATACTAGGAAGAAAAGAAATCCTAGCAATGGCATAGACCGTTGCTAGATGCAGATGGTTAAACAATTAATAATGATGCAGAAGTGGCTGAAATGCTGAAAAAATATTTCTCATCTGTATTTGGAAAGAAGCAGGATAATATATTTGAATCATATGAGAATGAAAAAGTTCCTTCTGGACCATTAGTAAACAAGGATGTTAAACACATTCTAGAGATAAACATTTTTATAATCACCAGGCCCAGGCAACTTGCACCTGAAAGTCCTAAAGAGTTGGCTAAGGAAATCTCTTGCCCACTGATTTTAATTTCTAATAAATCTTGGAGTAGTGAATAATTCCAGAAGATTGCTATGCCAATATTCAAAAAGGTGAAGCAGGGTAACTGGCTACCTTTAGGCTTGTTAGTCTGACACCCATACTACACAAGGTGATGAAAAAGCTATATGGGATTCAATTCTTAAAGAGTCAAAGGATAGGAAAATAATTTAATGCCAGCCAACATAGTTTTATGGAAGTAGGTCTTGTTAAACCTAATTTTGTTCTTTGAGATTACAAGTTTGGTTTATAAAAGTAACTGTCTAACATAACTTGGTGCTTGTCTACATTTGGAAGTGAGTGCACAGGAATTTTGAATTGCATTTATGATGCATTTATAATGTGAGATGCATTATCAACTCTGCACTAACTCCCCATTTGGCCACACTATGCACTACAAGGGCTCTTGGGTGGTTTCGCTTAGTACACTTTAAAAAGTATTCATCTAAAGTCACTTGTGGTGCACAGTAAGGCTGTCCACTCAGGAAGTCAGTGTGGGGTAGTTACTGCGTTGTAAATTCAGATCCTAGCTTCCTGCACACTTACTTCCCTGTGTAGATAAGCCCTTAAACCTTTGTAAGCATTTGACCAAGTACTACATGACATTCTGATTAAAAAATTAACACTATCAAACAGCAATAAAGCACCTGTTAGATTAAGAACTGGCTAACTAGCAGATCTCAAAATATAGGTTTCAATAGGGAATTCTCATCTAAGAGGGGGGTTTCTAGTGAGGTTCCACAGGGATTGGTGGTAGGTCCAGTGCTACTAAACATTTTTGTCAATGATCTGGAAATAAATACAAAATCACTGCTGAAAAAATTTGTGGATGTCACAAAGATTGGTAGAGTGGTAAATAATGATGATAGCAGGGCAGTCATACAGAGAAATCTGGCTCTCTTGGTAAGCTGGGCCTGTTCAGACAAAATAAATATTAACAGAGACAGATGGAGAGTTATACTTCTGGAACAAGTAATGCAGGCAATACCTATGGAATAGGGGACTATACCCTGGAAAATAGTGACTCAAAGGGTTTAGGAGTCATAGTGGACAAACAATTGAACATGAGCTCCTAGTGCAATACTGTGGAAAACAGGACTAATGTGATCCTTGAATGTATAAATAGGGGAGTAGTGAGTCAGAGTAGGATGATCATATTTTTACCTCTGTACCTGTCCATCTGTGAGATAAATACTGGAATATGCATATAATTATGGGGCCCACATTTAAAATAGGATAATGGAAAAACTAGAAAGGGTGAAGAAAAGAGCCATAAAAATGGTTTGAGGGATAGAGAAAATGCCTTAGTGAGATACATAAAGAGCTCAATCTGTTTAGTTTATCAAAAAGATTGAAAGGAATTACAGTGTGTAAATACCTTGCCGGGGTGGGAATGTAAGGTACTAAAGGGCTCTTTAATCTAATGGAGAAAGGTATAATAAGAACCAGTGGCTGAAAGCTGAAACCAGACAAATTCAAATAAGTCACAATTTTTGAAGAGTGAAGATGTTTAACCATGGGAACCAACTATCAAGAGAAATGGTAGAGTCTCCTCTTGATGTCTTCAGATCAAGACTGGACACCTTTCTGTATATGCTTTAGTCAAACTCAAGTTGTTAGGTTCAATACGGTGGCAACTGGGTGAAATGTAATGGCTTGTGATATACAGAAGGTCAGACAAGATGATCTAATGGTCCCATCTGGCATTAAACAGTGTGAATCTATGAAAAGTCACTTAGGCACTTTTGAAAACAGTGTGCTTTTAAAATTAGTATACAGCTTGGAATAAGTTTTAAATGTGAATAAATGGAAAGTACCTATATGATTGCATTTTGTTGTAAGAAAACACAAAGGGCTAAATTTTTCAATGACAATTCCAAGGATTGAAAAAGTATAGCTCCCTTAAAGTAGTAAAGGACAGATAAGATTTTAGATACTGCCCATTTAGGGTAAATTCCTGGATCCAGTGAAATCCATGGCAAAACTCCCATTTCCTTTCTTAAGAGTGAAATCCTGACTCCAAATTCTGATCCAAAGCCCATTCAAGTCAATGGGAGCCTTTCAATGGATTTTTAATCATGCCTACATAATTCAAATTCAAGTGTTTCTATGTAAAATCTACTCTTTTATATTCACTTTTTAAAAAAAATATACAAGTTTCTGTTAAAGGGAGAGAAACATCACAGTTAATACAGCAAAAACATGTTTTATAATGTAAAACATACTTAAACTTTTGGATGCAGTATTTTCTCTTCTCCTAAAGTAATTTGCAATTGGATATAGTTAATTGAAGTGTAAAACTTAGATGAAAATATACTAGATAGTGTTCCTTTTTAACGTTTAGTGCTTATCTTTTCCTTTGTATAAAAAAAGTCTCGCTGTTAGTTACCAGCTGCCATTTGTCTAACTATGACATGATCTTAATACACTTTTATCATCCCAGTATGTGTCCCCCATCTGACATGCTTTTCCACATCAACAGATACCTTAATTTTTAGAGTGTACATGCTGCTAGAGTACCAGCAACCAGATTTGTACTCTATGGGGCTTTGCTTAAGTTTTCTGCTAAGAGGATGTAATCAAACAGCTCTTTCGCTGTGGAATCCAACAAAAGAGCTGATGAAAAGGCAGACTGTTAAAATAATCCTGTATTTAGCATAATTATTATCATATGATTTGTTTTTAGAATATATAATTACAGAAAGTTAGAAATGCACATATATATATATAAGCATTACATTTTCTTAGATTATAAAATTCTGCAGATTCAAAGGATCAGGAATCGAGTACAGTCATACACTAGAAAAAACATCTTCAGCAGCAGAAGTTCAGGGTAGAAGATGGCCACCCAAATTGCGGAAATATCACAAAGGGTCTGTAAAGCAATATTAGCTAGGATTAAATGCATGTTAACATTGCTTTTTCAGGGACAGGGTTACCCATTTCAAGATACCAGAAAGTATTTGGTCCAAAATACATTATATAGACTAAGCTGTGTGTATATATATATATATATATATATATATATATATATATATATATATATATATATATATATATATATATATATATATATATATATGTGATATGTGTATATATGGATATATATACATATCACATGGATATGGATATATATCTATATCTATATCCATATCCAGACTTTTATAAATAAATCTATGATCAGGTAAAAAATACCTCCCCAACTAGCAAAACACAAATAAAAAAAAAATCTTAGTCTCAGTAAAAGTCTGGATAAATAGAGAGGTTTTGCAATGTTTCCTGAAGATCAACGCACTTGGACTCTCCCTGTTAAATCAAGGAGGGGAGTGAATTCCAGGGCCCTCATCTGCCACCAGCCTCAAAAAAACAAATCTGGGCAATCCTGAGTCAGAAGGTTCATCTGATTTTAGTTGTCATATTATAACACAGAGAAGTAATTTTTTTTTCATTTACAGAGGATCAAAAGCTTTGCATGTTAAAACCAACAACTTTAATTGTCCTTGGAAATTAATTGGAAGTCAGTACAGTTTATGGAGCACTATTGTAGTGTGCTCCCTGAAAAAAGCATTGCTATATACACAGGCAGCTGCTTTCTGCTTTCTGCACTAGTTAAACTCTTGAGTGATCTGCAATTGTATCCCAGCCCAGTGAGTCTGGAAGTAACAAATAGGCAAGTTGACCAAATCAGTGGTGTCTGCAACTTAATATATACTGTCTACACACATGCATGTCACATATCATTTGAAAGCTTATTATGTCTTCTTTAAGATAAAGATGTCTTCTTAAAGATAAAGTCTGATGTGGTGCTGTTACCATAGAAGGGGGGATAAACAATTACACCATCAACATGTTAAAATGATCACTTTGAAATATTTGCATTTGTTTCTTACTTTAATAACTCTGTGTATTATTTTTAAGCCATAAAATTGGATCTTTGTGACCTCAAAGCACAACCACAATCTAAAGGGTAAAACAAAATCTAATAAATTTGTACAGGTATCATTGAAAGGTTATAGTGATGGTGACATTGCCAGTCAACATAATTATCATCATCATGAACTCAGAGTGTGGGTTACCACACTCTTCATTGCCTTGGCATATACACAGTTCTGTGCAGGGAGGATTGTTCTGACTACACTCACAGTTGATTGGGGCACAACCCTTAGTGGCACAGGAACAAATAAGGTCCTATAGAAGTTCAGATGACATTGGGCCATTGAAGAATACAGGAAGTAGTTTATCATCCACATTTTTCCATTCATGTTGCAATAGTGATCCAATATCTGGTTTATCTGTGTTTGAAGATATCCAAGTCTTTGTTTGTCAAGATGTTCTTTTGACGTGTTCTTCAAAACTGCCCTAACATGGTGGGAGTTTGGCCGGTGACTTGTCCTTTTTGATGGCTACACGTATGCACAATCAATTCAGGTCTCTGTGGGTTTCCTATTCTTTTCACTCTGGTCATACAGCACTGCTACCATTTTCCTTGCTTCAGAAATTGCAGCTTGTCCATCACTCCCCCAGTTTGGCAAGATCTCTGAAGCAGTATGCTCCCTCTGTTTTGAGATTTAAACACAGAATTTCCCCCCCCCCCCAATACCAAATAGGGGATGATACAGTCACATCCTGTTAATGCATGTACAGCAGAAAGTATGTTGCAGAGTCAGGAGTGAGTGCGTCAGAAACTGTATCCCTGAGGATTAAGTGATGCTTGTCAGTTGTGCTGGTAATATTGCCTTTTTTGATCCATATGTTATCTATGGGTTCTATTTTTTGGAAAGCAGTGAACAGCAAAGACCAAAACATCTGTATCAGGTAACCCAATTACTATGGTTCCTGTCTCACCAAGAGAACCAAAAGCCATATTGGCACATACAGAAGCATCCTTGTGTCTACTTCTTCCTCAGTACTGCAGAAGCCTAGGGCTTCTTCAACACCTTTACTGTGGTTGACTTTGTTACTTCACCACTGGAAAAGCTTCCAGCAAGGAGGAGTGTTTCGTTGGGTTTGCTCCTAGATTTCAGGTGCATTTTGAACCATATATTTATAGAGGCATTTTACAAGTGACTGCTTCTTGGATGCCTTGTTTAGAAACCTTTGCCATTGAGGCACAAGGTGTCCACCAATCACCTGGTATTTCTTGCATCCAACCTTAGATCCAGTCCAATGCTGTCTTTCTGCAGTTTTCACAGATTTACTGCTGTCATATCTATCAAAGATTTTGATTACAAAATTAACTTTGTCGAATCCTTTTAGGACCTGCCTCAAAAATACCCAGCAGCCAATTCATCTAATTTGTGAGACGGTAATGGCATCTGTGATGTACATTATAGTTTCTTTGTTGAGTACTTTTAGCTCATGGATTCTTTCAGCTGGAGCTTCTAGCTGATGCCCTAATTCATCTTAGTCTGTTCTTTTAATTGTTCTGGGAGCACAGAAGAGGGGCACAGGTCCTACTGGATGACCAAGAACAGTTGCCATTGAAACATCATCTCTGCATCTTGCTAAGGGCAGGCTCTGTGGGAAAACACTTTCTGGACTGGTAGCTGCTGTGTTTGTCCCTCCTTTGCCAGACTTAAATTTGGTGGTCTTGGCCATGTTAGCAAATGTTTCAATGCCAGATTTATTGAGTAGGCTGAAGAAGCTACATATGCCTTCAGAATCAACTGTGCACCAAAATGTCCTGTTTTCAGTAGCGTTTTGTGTACATCTGATATTAGATGCAGTCCACTAGCTATGTTGATAAACACCTCTGAATGTGATTCAGGGTCAAATGGGTTTGTCATATAATTTATGAAATGCTTGGTAAAAGCTGTAACATGCTTTTGGTCCCTTGCCTCTGCACTGAATAGGAGTGGTGTAATGACGATAAAGTCCTCCACTCTTTCTCTTATAGGTTTTGCATGTTCACTCAGGACATTTTGTGAGGGTCCATCTGACAAGGGCTAGCGTCTTCTTGTCAGTCCTACAATCCCACTGCTGCTCATTGAGTCTTTAACTATAGAAGCAGGTGAACATGATGCTTTCAGATCAGATTGAGTCTGTTTTCTTTCCTAGATTCAGTACAATTCTGACATATGTCAAATTCAACTTGTTTGTGTATTTTGGAAAGCAACCTCTCTGATAGAGTATTGGTGGCACATCATCTAAACTAGAAAACTCATCCAGTAGCCACCAATACAATTAATCTCTCCTGGCTTCTGCTGCCAGCATGACACTAGGCCCCATATTCTTCATAGAGATATTATTGTGATATAATTATGACATAACTATGGTGTACTTTATACAAGATAGGTCATGTGAGATATCATTGAAAAGGTTGTGATTTACTGAATGATTATCCTATTTGTATGCATGTATCATTTGGTATCTGAAGTTAGGAATATTATCTATGCATCTATTACAAATGTGTTTACACCTGGGAATGCCCACTAGGCAGAATGCAATCAGTGTAGATGGCTGGCTGGGAAGGACCATTAGGGAAAACTGTAGGACTTAGAAGATGCTAATCTCCCAATGGGGAGCCTTTCTGAGGATGCTACAAACAGCCCCTGACTCATGGCTGCTATGGCCCTACAGAGGCATGTGACCAAGTCACCTGATACTGGGCTCCATCAGAGAATACCAGTGTTTTTCCACTGAAAGGCGTAGGAACTAAAGAGGGGAGACAAAGGGTTGCCGCCATATGCAAAAGCTATTGAAGAAAAGGGAGTGACATCATCGTGGCTCTTCTTCACTGACTCCCTGTCCAAAGGAGACGCTTGGAAACACCTGAGAAACAAGAACTAAACTTGGGGAGAAGGGCTGAACCCAGGCTAGAGGGATTTCTAGCCTGTGAAAGGTGTATCTGGGATTTTAAGCTGCAAGCAAGTGCAGCTTGCCCTCAAGAATCTCTGCAAATTGGCTAAACCAACAATTAAGGGGAGAATTGGCTACTCATAATCAATTTCTTTAGTATATTAACCTTAGACAGTGGTTTTTTGTTTATTTGCTCAATGATCTGCTTTGATTTGTTTGCTATCCTTTATGACCACTTAAAATCTATCTTTTGTAATTAATAACCTTATTTTTGTTTTCTCTAAAAACCAGTGTGTGGCAATACTAAGTGGGGGGCAGAAAGCTATTGCATACCTTCCTCCACATTGAGGGAGGGAGTGAATTTCATGAGCTTACACTGTACAGTTCCCTGTGCAGCACAAGATGGTATAATTTTGGGTTTACCCTTCCAAGGGGTGTGTGCACTTGAATAACTGGGCAGTTCCTTAGCTGAGCCTTCCCATGCAGAGCTGATCTCAGCATCTGTGTGAAGCTGCAAGCAGTACAGTGTAAAGGGAGCCCAGGCTAGTGGGTCAGGCGGGATCAGTGGTACCCAGTTCCAAGTGGCACCCCGGGGGGAGCCCGTCACACCACCAGTACAATTAATCTCTCCTGGCTTCTGCTGCCAGCATCACAGAATTCTGTCCAGCACTGTATTCTTTTGAGTTTCTTGAAAAATAACATTTTTCAAAGTTTTTGTGAAGAGTCTTTTTCTCTTTGCTGTAAGCTTTAAGAGGCTTGTATCCTCCATGTCTTCATATATGTAACTTCCCTATGGAGGTAAAATTCCCGAAGTATATTGTTAGTATTACCACCACCACTTCCACCATTTTCATTTTGTAAAAATATACAGATTTGTGAGAAATTAGATCCATATGTTAATATAAAATTGCCATTTTTGTTTAGTGAGCACTTTGATTGAATCTGTATATTGTCATTTCTAACACTAATTCTGACATAAGTGTCACTGAATTAAAAAGCTAATTTATAGAATAGTTCAAAGGCTACTACTGCATGCATAGGTAATTAAAAATTAAAACCTTCCACCAGACAAACTAGATGCTACACTGTATGTACAAAACCATGCAAATGGAGAAGCATTACATTAGGATTTCACATATATTTATATCAACCCTCAAATTATGAGCACTCAACCTTCTGCTATTGATGCATAACCTTCAGTGAGAGACTAATCTGATAAACAAATTTCCATTGAAAATATCAAAAACTATCACTTGTGAGACACTTTAACAATTAAGAAAGTGATGTGAAAACATTTCATTTTAATATATTGCAAACTGTTTAGTTTTCCCACATGCGAAATAGCCTCATCATTTCTTTTTTAAAAAATTGCCCATAAAAAATAATTTTTTCCTCATACGTTGTTGTTTTATAGCTTTGACCAAAAACCACCACCTTAAGGGTGTGGAAATCAGCTTAAACAGGACAAACTATAGTCAGTCATGTTGCAGCATTTTTGGAACTGCAAAAAATGACATTTGCATTTTGGGTACCATTGTTTCATCTTGCCTACACACTTATAACACTACTTTCCAGCTCCACATCATCCCTCCTCTAAATAAATTTTCAAATGAGAAATGATGTGGGTGTTTATAAGATGGGTACATTAAACTCCAAAAAGATGGTCCTTTTTGGGGGA
Organism: Macrochelys suwanniensis; assembly: GCA_033296515.1. NCBI lineage: Eukaryota > Metazoa > Chordata > Testudines > Chelydridae > Macrochelys > Macrochelys suwanniensis. Next base: position 86,846,316 of record CM065779.1, read on the forward strand.
ACTGCTGTATACCCATACATGTATGGATGACTGAGAGAACTGAAACAGGGGAAAATGGTGGCCAGGCCTAAATGAAAAATAGCATTCTTGGCCAAGAATGCTTATCTAGATTCCAAAAACAGTACATGGTCCAACAAGACCCTCTTGTTGCACACAATGGTGATAGAACTTGGGAAAATTCCTCTTCCAAGAGAAGAGAGATTGCTTTTGGTTGTTTACCTGGCCATACAGCATCAAATTTGTTTTATAGAGACTGAGCATAAGAAAAGTAACCCGATTCTTGGATAGTAGGAAAGCTGAGAATCTGCATCATCAGGGTCAGAGCTGGGTGACACTGGCATATTGATGGCTGCGAACATAGCCTCTACTTCTTGCTTAGGTGAAGTAATTATGCCAATGGGAAAGTGCTCTCCCATCAGCATAGCGTGTCTTCACCAGATGTGCTATAGTGACACAGCTGTGCCAATGTAGTGCTGTACTGTAGACTTATTCTCAGTGTTTTGCTAGGAGGTTTAACAAAAGGATTTAGCAAAACAGTGCCAAGTTGTACTTACTTTAACCAGGTACCAGACTGGCATTTAATGGTAGCCTTCCTCTTTAGATATCTGTATCATCAATAAGTTTTAATAGCAAATCCTCCAGATATTAATAGTTTTATTTTCTCTGTGCTTTGTGATATAGTTTTGAGAATCTTTGGGAAGATTGCAGTAGCTCCGATGTTCTGAGGGACTAATAATAATTGAACATTTTACATTCTGATTACAGAAATACAAAAGATAAATAAAGATGCAGTAGCATATTTAAAAGTGAGCATGATAGTCAAATTGTCCTGTCTTTTAGAGCAGTATCTTTTCAGCTTGACACAACCATTATCTGAATGACTGGGCAGCTAGCCAAAATGTTGTAATATCACTGGAAGCATTTTTGTTACAAACGTTGGATCTAATTTACATGGAATTACATTTATTATGTGGATGAGTTGTTGGATGCCATCTCTGCATGTAATTTTCAGGGCCTTTTTCAAAGTGACAAGTTAGAGGAATAGCTTAAAATATATTTAAGACTTCTTGTATCTAAATTTTTCATTAATAAAAATAACATGCTACAGTTTAAATGTAGAAACTCTAATTTTAATATATACTTTTCCATTTATCTCAAAATGTAATGGTAAAGTAACTAAATATACAATTACCCTCTGACAATCTCTTTGTACTCTTTTAACACAATCAATATCACAATAGCATATTTAGTCATTTATTATGTGACCATTCAAACAACAGGGGCGGGGGTGGGGGGTGGAAGCAACACAGTACAGGTGAAAAGTTACTTACTTAAATGTCCTGCAATGAAAAACATCACAGCAATGTGAAGCATCATTCTCCACCTCTGATGCATCACTTTTTTCCATTTTGAAGCAGCTGGCTGTGGTCGTTATGCACTTTGTTTTACAACCAGAGGTAACAAGCACAAGACATACAGTTAGAACAGAAGGATGTTTTGGTTCCAGATGGCTTACAGAATGTCTTTTAGTTGAGGGCAGAAGAAAAAAAAAACTTTTTATTGTCTAGCTACCGTATCTGCCTTAAATCCTGGCTTTAGCTAAATGCACTTTAATTTAAATGTATCACTGGTAAGAGAGAACATCTGTAGTGAGACTTCTTTTTATCAGCTTTTGAAATCTTGTGCTATCAACACACTAATTTGTGCCTGTGCTATCATACACATTGCAACTGATTATTCTGAAAATTTGCTTGCCCCATACAGTGTCTGACAATAGAGCAGCGTGACTATATACTTGTCATTTCCACTGGAGCCCAAATATATTTGACCCACTGCATACACGTGTAGCCCCTGGTCTTATTCACTGGCTCAGTATGAGGTTGTTCAAGATAGGGGGAGCCCACCTTGCAAAGTTTTTACACAACTTTGGGAAACTAGGCCCGAGGCTCCTTTGTGTGCTCTGCGTTGTGTGTCACTGTGTGTTCACCTCAGACCAGACCCACTCAGACAAACCACCAGGAATAAGGCTTTATTCTGTAAAGACCATAGAACAGGATTACAGTCCAGCAGCCTCCTCTCTGCTTGCCCACTATGTGCTCCCAGCTCAGTCAGCACTGAGACCTCCTGTCGGGGGCGGGGTGGGGGGGGAAGTGGGTACATCCTGGCAGGAACCAGGAAGTTCTCCCAACATGCTGGAGTTTGTAGTCCACAACTTGTAGTTCCCAGGGCTGCTGTTGAAGCACACTTTACTTTGGGCTACACTTGCAACTAGTTCCTGATCCATTGCTCAATGGAAAGACTCCCATTGACTAGAAAGGGCTTGGACTCAGGCCCCTATTTATGATTTATGTTTGAGGCTATTTTGTGTTTGTTTTTTTTCCCCCTGAGTCCAGGTCTACACGAGGGGCGGGGGTTGATGTAAGGTACGCAACTTCAGCTACGTGAGTAATGTAGCTTAAGTCGACGTACCTAGCTCGACTTACCGTGGAGTGAGGACGCCGCAATGTCGACTGCCACTGCTCCCCATCGACTCCGCTTCTGCCTCTTGCCAGGTTGGTTTACCGGAGTCGACAGCAGAGCAATCGGGGATCGATTTATCACATCTACACAAGATGCGAAAAATCGATCCCCGAAAGGTCAATCGCTACCCGCCGAGTCGGTGGGTACTGTAGGCCAGCCCTTAAATACATGATGCGATAGCTTTGAAGCACCTTTCTCTTGTGTTTTTTTTCTCTTCCCACATTAGTCTTGCCAATTTTGGAATCTTTCTTTGATTACTAATCCTCTGTTCCCAACACAGTAAAATTAAAATCCATCCAAGACCCAATTGGATTGCCAAAGCAGATCTTTCACAGTAATTGATGACTAGCAGTACACTGTAGCACCATCTGGTGTCAACAGAGCATCTTTTACATAATCACTAGTGGTAGTCAGTCAGACACTTGTAATGTGGCATGTACATAGTGATGACAAATTTTGTGGCAATTTCACAGTACTTGAAAATGAAAAAGAAATTCATAAGTATTTAATACACACAGACACACACACACAGAGCTGTTAAGAATCACTTGTTTCTGCTGATGCAATACACATAACTTTGAAAATATTTGTTTTTTTCAAGATATGTTTAAGACTTGAAAAATATTCATGAAAGCCGGAATTTTAGACAGGAACTTAGAGTGAAATGGATTTTTATTCTAACTTTTTATATTTATTTTCTTATGAAATTGTTCAGTACTGAATATTCAGCTCGAGTTTCAATAGGTGCCATCTTAAATGCAAAATAAATCCTTAGTTTTTTTAAAAATATATATTTTGATGGAGCAAAATTAACTTGAGAACACATGCTGCAGATAACAAAACTGGACGAGCATATTGTAAACGTTTAAATTAAGGATTATTTTACTGCCCTGAAGGTCTCTGCAACCTTATTTGCTTTACTATTGTATTGAAGTCTGGTTATAAATACTTTTCAAAGTGCTAAAATGTGTGAAAGGTGGGGCGGGGCAGGAGAGGATGTTCGGGAAGGGGGGTGTTCTGGAGATTTTTGTCAGGGGGTGCAGAGAAAAAGGATTGTCTGGCTTTTTCCCCCTCACTTTTCATCAGCCAAGCAACCTCATTATCTTCTCCTTCTCCATCACTCTGTCCATTTTCTAAGTATAAAACAGGACAGGTTCTGGTAAATGAGGGGTTGAGGGTAGGAGAATACTATTTACCTATCTGTGTCCCTTGTACCAATCCTTGTAGTGTTTTCTATCCTGTATCTGCTAGCCAGCAAACATGTGCTTCCCCCCCCCCCCCCGCCCCGCAAAAAAACCCCAACAACAAAAACCTCCTCCGAGTCTTACTTTATTGCTCAATTATTGTGTTTCTCTTTGTCTCTATACTCTGTTCCTCCTGGATTGTCTGTCCTTATGTTCTATTTATATCATCTTCCTTTTTCTCATCATGACAAGTGGTACTGACTTTTCAGAGGGGCCTTGTAATCTCTGTCAGGGATGGCTCCAGGCACCAGTTTTCCAAGCTAGTGCTTGGGGCGGCATCAAGAATGGGGCGGAAGTCCGAGTCCCGCAGTGGCAATTCGGCGGCAGGTCCACTCTTCCAGACGCCAAATTGCCGCCACGGGACTCAGACTGCCGCCCCATTCTCGCCTGCCACGGCAGCAATGGGATGGCAGGTCCACCGCTCTTTCCTTGCCGCCGCGGACTGGGACTGCCTGCGTCAGGGGCGGGGCCCCACTATGTCTGCCTGCGTCGGGGGCGGGGCTGCGACAACTGCTTGGGGCAGCAAAATGGTGAGAGCCTCCCTCTGTGGAGAAAGAAGTAGTTCGGGACTATTTAGAAAAGCTGGACGAGCACAAGTCCATGGGGCCGGATGCACTGCATCTGAGGGTGCTAAAGGAGTTGGCCGATGTGACTGCAGAGCCACTGGCCATTATCTTTGACAAATCATGGCAATTGGGGGAGGTCCTGGATGACTGGAAAAAAGCTAATGTAGTGCCAATCTTTAAAAAGGGGAAGAAGGAATATCCGGGGAACTACAGGCCAGTCAGTCTCACCTCAGTCCCTGGAAAAATCATGGAACAGGTCCTCAAGGAATCAATTCTGAACCACTTAAAGGAGGGGAACGTGATCAGGAACAGTCAGCATGGATTCACCAAGGGCAAGTCATGCCTGACTAATCTAATTGCCTTCTATGATGAGATAACTGGCTCTGTGGATGAGGGGAAAGCAGTGGATGTGCTATTTCTTGACTTTAGCAAAGCTTTTGATACAGTCTCCCACAGTGTTCTTGCCAGCAAGTTAAAGAAGTATGGGCTGGATGAATGGACGGTAAGGTGGATAGAAAACTGACTGGCTGGTCGCGCTCAATGGGTAGTGATCAATGGTTCCATGTCTAGTTGGCAGCCGGTATCAAGTGGAGTGCCCCAAGGGTCGGTGCTGGGGCCGGTTTTGTTCAATATCTTCATCAACGATCTGGAGGATGGTGTGGACTGCACCCTTAGCAAGTTTGCAGATGACACTAAACTGGGAGGAGTGGTTGATATGCTGGAGGGTAGGGATAGGATACAGAGGGACCTAGACAAATTAGAGGATTGGGCCAAAAGAAATATGATGAGGTTCAACAAGGACAAATGCAGAGTCCTGCACTTAGGACGGAAGAATCCCATGCACTGCTACAGACTAGGGACCGAACGGCTGGGCAGCGGTTCTGAAGAAAAGGACCTAGGGGTTACAGTGGACGAAAAGCTGAATATGAGTCAACAGTGTGCCCTTGTTGCCAAGAAGGCTAATGGCATTTTGGGCTGTATAAGTAGGGGCATTTCCAGCAGATCGAGGGATGTGATTATTCCCCTCTATTCGGCACTGGTGAGGCCTCATTTGGAGTACTGTGTCCAGTTTTGGGCCCCACACTACAAGAAGGATGTGGATAAATTGGAAAGAGTCCAGCGGAGGGCAACAAAAATGATTAGGGGGCTGGAGCACATGACTTATGAGGAGAGGCTGAGGGAACTGGGATTGTTTAGCCTGCAGAAGAGAAGAATGAGGGGGGATTTGATAGCTGCTTTCAACTACCTGAAAGGGGGTTCCAAAGAGCATGGATCTAGACTGTTCTCAGTGGTAGAAGATGACAGAACAAGGAGTAATGGTCTCAAGTTGCAGAGGGGGAGGTTTAGGTTGGATATTAGGAAAAACTTTTTCACTAATAGGGTGGTGAAGCACTGGAATGGGTTACCTAGGGAGGTGGTGGAATCTCCTTCCTTAGAGGTTTTTAAGGTCAGGCTTGACAAAGCCCTGGCTGGGATGATTTAGTTGGGGTTGGTCCTGCTTTGAGCAGGCGGTTGGACTAGATGACCTCCTGAGGTCCCTTCCAACCCTGAGATTCTATGATTCTATGATCTCTGTTCCCTCACCCCTTGATTTTTCCCTCACAGAATAAGTGTAAACAAAACCTTGCTCTAGAAAAATCATCTCAAGGGGGAAAATGTTGCACTCACTTATAAGGACCTCACCTAAGAAAGCAGTCTGATACTAGCGAATGCTGCTGCTGCTCTAGAGTGATTAGCTCTCCTTTCACTATAAAGTTATTTCAATAATGTGTATTTTGTCTTACTACTTTTGAGTTGTTGATGGTATTTGCAGTTTTGGTATGCTGGCTAGCTGAAAACAAATGGCAGGTCTCTCCCCAAAAGAGGTACTCCTCTCTCCCCCGCTTTCAGAGTGGCTGTTTTGGATCCTGGCTCTGCCACATTCACTCATGGATCTGCTCACTTTTTCTCTGTACCATCTTCCCCTTTTTCTACTCTTATTCACAATCCCTAGTTCCTTTCCACATACTCTGCTACTCTCTGTCCTGTCGAGAAGATGTACATTAATGCAATTAAGATGTTTATTTTCAAATTATACCTTCAATATTTTTCTCTCCAACTCTTCTCTCCATCCAAATATCTCTCCATCATTATCTACTCTCACCCATTCTTACCCTCTTGTTCCTTATGCCCCTTCTTTTTTCCCCCTCCTCTTTCCTTTATACTCTTCCCTCTGTCCTTTAACCCACTCACTTGGTCTTCTCGGAATGTGTGCAAAGGGTTCAAATGAGTGAATGGATCACAGAGTGAACCTGCAAATGTGAGATATTCTAGTATACTTAATCGAGCTGCAGAGTCTCACACAGATATCCTTCATGCTCTTTATTCTGTGTACTGCAACAATAAATGAGGATCATTCTAAGCGCTCTAATACAATCCATTTTTATAGCTATACACTCAAAGAATAGAGTCATTAAAGCTAGGAATAGAAACTTTGAACTTTTTCAATCGAATAAAATTTTTACCACTGTTTCACTGCTGGTAGAAAGACATAAATTGTATCATATTCATGACACAATTATAGCAAAACATCTGTGTGGTTTATAAACCAACAAAGTATACATACATTTTTCTCATCAATAAAATGTGCAATAAATGTTGAAGTTGACATCATAAATAAATATAATGATATATTTGTATTCAAGGACAGGGTTAGGACAAACTCCAATGCTTCTTGCAGCAAAAGGAACAAGGATGGAAAATGATTCTGTGCAACTTGTCTATGTAGCCTTTAAAAATCTTCCTTCATTGACAACATTATCATTTTATCTTACCTGTTTCGAGACTGGGGAAAAGTCATACGGGAAAATATTAAGTTTTGATTTTTTTATAAACTTTTATTTGCAAAGCTAGACTGCCAGCATTCTGCTTTTCTTTTCTGGTAAATTTATTTATTGTATTAACACAAGGAAATAAATAGTCCATACGTAAGATAATACAGAGCTAAGTAATCCAAAGTAAAGCATTGTTAACTTGAAATATGTTGTATTTAGCTGTAAACAATAAGAGTAAAGGATTTGAATCCTAATCTACTCACTTCTTCTTTGCCTAGCTTTGATTTTTTTTTAACTGTACCATTTAACTCTACTCATTTCTTTTAAAGACTACTTTCACAAAGTTAGTGTAATTTGGTTTTATGTGAAGTCGTCTTCGGTGATGAGTGGGACCAGAATTAATCTCTACAATTTGTGAACAGATAAGCAGCCCCATACATGGAGGTTTTTGCCATTGGATCCATGTGAGCTCACTTCCAATAACACTTGCTCCATCTACCCACATTTAGCAAAGTTTCATTCATTCAAGGCCAGAAGGGATCACTGTGATAATCTAGTTTGATCTCCTCTATAAAACAGGCCATAGAACTTCCCTGAAATAATTTCTGTTTGCACTCGAACATACATTTTTAGGGGAAAAACTCCAATCTTAATTTAAAAATTTAAAAATTTCCAGAGAAGGAGAAGAGGGCCTTGCATGAGCCCTCTTTGCTTGGATGAATTTCATTCCATTAGAGTTTTAAAAAATTATTTGGAAAATGAGGAACAAACAGGGAACCACTAATTAGAAATCTGGCTATGCAATATACATAACATTCCGTTAACAATTTCCCATTGTGTGTGTGTGTGTGTGTGTGGTGAGGGGAAGGGGGTAGAAAGGTTCACAATTTTATTGAAATCAAATATGAACTTGTGGAAAATACCATCTTCTGCATACTGTTACTAGACCTCTTGTAAAATTTTCATACTGCTTTATTCAAAACCAAGAGATTGGCCGTTGTACACCAATACACAATACCATTATCCATCTACAAAAGTCACCACTGAACATTTATGTAGACTGGGGGAGGCATCACAGAAATATAAGTATAATTAGCATCTTTAAAATGTTAATATACCATGTAGTATTTCACTATGGTATGTCATATAGTAAGAAACACTTAATCTTAATAATGTCCCAATGGAAAATGATTATTTAAAATAATCATTTAAAAGTTAAGGAAAAAGTGTTATATCAAACTTAACAAATTCAGAATTTTACTTCACACGGAGTAATCAATTTAATATGTATTTAAGTTAATTGATAATCCTTAATATTCCACTGTAACCAATGTAAGTCCATCAACTAGCCACCTAAATATATTAAAAGGCCAATTCCATTAATATTATTTAGGAAGTTGAAATGTTTTTTATCAATGCTTCTAATCAACTAAATTATGTTTTCTTTGAGCACCTTTCCCCCCCTAAACTTTGGAAATACCTGCAGACTTGATATTGTCAACCTTACCTACAGTAAGTAATACCCAACTATACCAGTAGTCTAAAGAAAAACAATGGGACTAGTCATGGAGTGACTTATTGCCCAGTGTGAGTAAGGGTATCTGAATTGGGCCCTGTGTGACTCAGTCTTTTATATGCACATAATTAAGATATGTTTTAATTTGAAAGTGAGAGTTCAGTTCTTAAAAATGGTTCCTGTTGGGGTAGTTCAGTTTCCATGCCTGTTCAGTCCTTGGTGTCTCAGTAAAAGTGAATAATTTAATTCTTCTGCAGAGAGCTAGTCTTTCAGTACTGTGATGTCCACTCCTTAATTTGAGGGATATAAAACATAAAGCAAAGTATGACTGAAATATATATTAGAGAATTAGTTGAAAAATTGTTATTGAAACTGTTTTTTATTGGAATTGGGTTTTCAGTTAAATGATTTTTTTATAAGTGTGTTTCTTGCAGAAAATTTGTTTGGTTTTATCATAAAACAAATGACTGAAAACAGGAATATTTCAATTTGAAAATACCACCATGGTGTCCTGTGAGAGTTGTAGTTTGGTTCCCTTATGTCCCTATTCTCTTCTATGGGCTGGGTTGTCAGGCCAAACTACATCTCCCATGATACACCGTGGCCAGGGACTCCCATGATAAACTACCTCCCCTTTCCAAGAGGTATTTATTCCATGGCAAAGAAAATTCATTTTTCAACCAGCTTTAGTGTGTTTTTTAGACTCCACCTCTATAAATATAGACCTGAAAATGGAAAACTAATATAAACTGATGTAAACTGACACTACAGTTCAAAGACACAGATGGTTCCAGTTTTGCACCATGAAACTGAAGAGGATCTGAAGATCCCCACAGATGAACAAAAACCCTCTCACACTTTTTGTGTAAAATTACTAAGTTAATTACAGGGTGTCCCCTGACCTCAAACAATCATTTCATTACCCATCTTCAGAATAATTAGGCCAGATGTCCGCCTAGCTGTGTGATAATGATGGACAATGTTTATGGGGAGTACAACAGAAGTTGTTTTGTAGACCGTCCCAGAAATACTAAAGATGGCTCTTCATCATCTGTTCTAAGAAGACTTTAATTATGCTACTTTCATGCACAGATAGCTGTGCCCCTAAAATTGATTTGATTACTTTTTATTAGGTATTTTATTACTCGAATAATTCCACTGGTATGATCCAGAATGGCATATAATTAAGTAAATGAACACTTCAGAATAGGTCCGAGTAGATTCTCGCACTGGATTAGACTGTGGCTAAATTACCTTCCCTGGTTAATAGGCGACACATACCTGCACCAGAGGGAAAGAATTATCCATTAAAGATGAACAATGTTATCCTTGGCTTCACCTTGTTCCAGGGGTTAGTTATCTACTATTGACAGTAACTGGAAGGAGATTGACATTCACCCACACACACTCACTAGATTAGCTGTGCTGGCCAGTGCATTTGAGGAGTAGTGACAAAGCTGCATCCACTCCCTGCCCAGGGGAGTAGTGGATGTGCAGCACCTGCTTGCTCCTCTGGGCGTGGATCCAAGGTCCAGGAGGGTTGCACAGGATTAGGTGTGGAAGAGGGTGGATTTTGTGACAGATACGATGGCAGGCAATATCTTTGGGGACCAGATTGTATTAAGTTTATGTATCACTGTGGGCCAGGGATTGTATGCAACTCCAGAGGGTGGATTATTGCAGCTTCTCCAGGAACTGTGTGTGTGTGTGTGTGTGTGTGTGTGTGTGTGTGTGTGTGTGTGTGTGTGTGTGTGTGTGTGTGTGTGTGTGTGTGTGTGTGTGTGTGTGTGTGTGTGTGTGTCAGTCAGGGGTGGGCAAACTTTTTGGGCTGAGGGCCACATCAGGGTTCCAAAACTGTATGGAGGGCCGGGTAGGGAAGGCTGTGCCTCCCCAAACAGCCTGGCCCCCTGCCCCCTATCTGCCCACTTCACGCCCCCTGATTGTCTCACTCAGAGCCCCCAACCCATCCAACCTCCCCTGCTCCTTGTCCCCTGACCACCCTTTCCAGAACCCCCACCCTCCCGCTCCCTGTCCCTAACTGCCCCAACCCCTATCCATACCCCTGCCCCCTGACAGGCCCCCCCAGGACTCCCACGCCTATCTAACTGCCCCCTGCTCCTTGTCCCCTGATTGCCCCCCGGTTCCCTGTCCCTTATCTAACCCCGCCCCCACTCCCTGCCCCCTTACCATATCGCTCAGAGCACCAGGACTGGCAGCCACGCTGCCCAGCCAGAGCAAGCCAGGCCGCTGCACTGCCTGGCAGGAGCTCGCAGCCCTGCTGCCCAGAGCGCTGGCAGCATGGCGAGCTGAGGCTTCAGGGGAGGGGCGACAGCAGGGGAGGGGCCGGTGGCTAGCCTCCCCAGCCGGGATCTCAAGGGCTGGGCAAGATGGTCCTGTGGACCGTAGTTGGACCACCTCTGGTGTAGGGGATGGTGATGAGAGGGGTGATTAAGATGACTCAATTAGGTTGTAAAAGCCTCCAGAAAGGTATCACCCCGTGGGGAAGCTTGCATGTACTGGATCAGACTGGGTTTCCAGAGACCAACAGACAAATCAAGTGCTTTTTTTGGCTATAAAAAGGCTGGGTTTAAACTAACTCAGGACCTTCCTTCTGATCCAGAAAAACAGACAAGACCTTCTGTACATAGGAGGCTCCAACCCTTGTGGAAGGGCTAGAAAGACTGTGGCCTGCTAGGCCTACCACTTCTGGTAAGCTTTTAGCATGTATATAGGAACTTGTATTGTTTTTTATTTAATGCTTTTAACTTAAGAATAAATGTGCTTTCTTAAAATGTCCAGTAACATGTAAATGCTGGCAATAAGCTGTTCAGATCCCTTCCTAGAGACTGGTGATAGCTGGAGGCCTGAGTCCTGACTGGGCACTCCTGGAATGGACTATGGGGTATGGGTGGGGGAGGAGAGGGTACATGCCTCTGGGGCACGTGGCATTGGCCACTGTCAGAAGACAGGATACTGGGCTAGATGGACTTTTGGTCTGACCCAGTATGGCTGTTCTTATGTACAGGTGCAGTTACCCTGCTTTTGCACCAGTATGTCTACACAGTCTGGGTCATAATCTGTCTTCTTATAGCTTTGATTTAATTATTAAATTGTGTTAATGTTTTCTTTATTTCCCCCACTTAATTGAAATATAAAACTTTGTCTTTACTGTTGGAGGAGTGCTGGTACTCAGCTCCTGCTAGAAAAAAGTTTTTTGTTTTGTTGTTTTTAGCCACAAGTTGCCCACCACTGGTCTACATGGATGTGCAAAACTTTCAAAGAACATCTCATATTCCAGTACAAAGGTTTTTATTAATCTTGCGCATCTCTTAGATACTCTGCAAGACAAAGGAAATATATATTTCAAAGCAGCAAAAGCAAAATGCAATGATAAAAGGAGAGAGAGACACCGATCAGCCTGAAAGAATAAACAGCCAGTTTTTGTTTTTATAGCTAGGCCTACTCTGGAAAAAGACCACACAACAGGAAAGTATAGTTACAATAATTTAAGCTTGCTCGGATAATAGACTGCTATAGAAAATCTTAGAATGGGTAACAGCTGAATAAATAATGAATTTTAAGATGTGTGGCCAAACTTTTCAAACATGGGGAGATGCACATTTGTAATTAGATACCTGTATAAAATGCTTTGACTATAAGAGCACCCACAGATCCCACTAGCTTCATTGTGAATTGTAGATGCTCAGCAGCTTTGAAAATTAGGTCATGATTTTTTTATCTGCCTAAAACTTTAGGTACTCACATTTGGACAGTTTATATTTTCTCTTTGGTTGACTTTTATGTATTTTAATTGCTATTATATATATATATGTATACGTTATATATATACACACGTTTTTCTTAAGCATTTTCTCTTAAATAGCATTAAAGCCACTAGACAACATGTTTTTGATACATTATCATGGTTTAAAACCATATTGTCTTATAAAATGAACTTCAGATATCCCATACAAAGTGTATAGTTTGATCTGGACTAAATTTTGTGATTATAGTTATCTAAATTCCATGATTCGTATTTAAAAGTTTAATCATATTGGTTGGTCTGCCTCTACTCCTAAGGCAATTCAGCTATGCATAACTGTACTATGGGCTTAGAAGCAATGTCTCCATCTAGCTTTATACAAATAGTAAATATTCCATCAAATTGTATATTTGTAATCAAATTTTGATTATTTCCACATTAAAAATACAATTTGTATGCATCATCCTTTTAAATAAAAGAAACATTTTATGACTGGTACTAAAATGAAGTGTTTCTGGTACAATAATTCATAGTGAAATGTTAATTATGGTAGCAATTAGATAATTAGTTTTCATACTTGACACCCTGTTAATATGAATGGGAAAATTTCACATCTTGCTTTAGTGATATTGTTTGTATTTTAGGTTACAGACTTGACAAAACTGCTATAATGTACCTAACTATTTTTATTGTCAAGGCTACTTTACTTTGGCAACTAGACAATGAACCCTGAACTTTGTCTTTTTTTAAAAAAATCTATGTTCTGAAGGATACAATATATAGTCTCCAAATGTTGTCACAATTTTTTCTCCAACTCCATTCTGGATCCCCTCTAATCTGACCACTCCACCAAAGCTGCTCTCACCAAAGTTTCTAGTTAACTCTTCCAGGCTAAAATTTATAAAATTTATTGTTCTCCATCTTCATCTATCTTCTCTTGGTTCTTCTCCTTAACTCTGATTATTCCTTCATTATCTTACAGTCCTCCTTTCCTCGCCTGTTCCCTGGAGGGATCCAACTTTCCTTTGTGTTTCTGTGGATGATCTAATTCACAGTTACATGGCTTCAAGAACTGTTTGCAGTTGTTGACTCTCAAATCTAACTTTCCACTTTTGACTTTTTTTCATCAGTCCAATACTGTATTTTAACCTGTCTCTCTGATATCTTCCTTTTGAATATCTTTCTGTCATCTTAAGCTTATTTGGCCAACACTGTTAATCATTGTTTTTTTCCTTTCAAACCATCTCTGCTCTCCTCATTGTCTGTCACTGTTGACAGCATCACCATCCTCCCCACCATGCAGGCCTGTAGGTGATTACCCTTTCTTCTTTTCTTCATGCTGTATTCAAATGGTGCCACTTTTTCCTCTCTAACATTTCTAAAATCCAAACTTTGCTTTCTGACCACACTACAAAAACTTTCCTCCAGGTGCTCATCTTTTCACATCTTTACTACTGCAGTCTACTTTTTTTGCTCTGACCCCCCTAATACCCACATCCCCCACTTCCAGACAAAAGACAGTACAGCTGCTAATATCGTTTTATCTTGTCCTTAACATCAACCCTGTCAACCCCTCTTTGTATCTCTCCATTGGCTTGTCTCTCACCTTATTAAATTAAAGGTTCTTATCCCCACCTTCAATGAAATTCAGAACTCTGCCTCTCCCTATTTATCTGCTTATGTCTCTCAATAGGTTACCCAACATTCTAGCACTAGCCACCTCTTTTTCCCTTCCTTTCAATAGTCTTTCTATGTCTTTCAACATCACCCTTTCTGCACAAAACACACTCTGAGGTAGTTCATAAGATCACTATCTTCACCTTAAAATTCCTTCTGAATATCTGCTTCTGTCAAAATACCTATAATAAATTGCTGACTAATACCTAGTTGTTAAATAGAAGGCCAGTGGATATGGTTAGTACCTTTTTAAGGTATTCTGCTCTTTCCCCCTCTCCTTTGTATGTTGCTTGTTTTCTTAGACTGCGAGCTCTTTGAGGTAGAAACTGCCTTGTTATATACTTGGAAAGCAACTACCACATTATTATTATTAATAGGAGCTTATAAAGACCCCCTAAATCCTTGCAATTCATGGATTTCCTTGTTCACCAATTCCCTGTTGTCCCTACTCAAATGTGCCAAATAACTGATGTTTGTATTTTATTTTTAGGATAAACATTAAAACCATCCAATAAAAACCGAGTTATGAGATTTACTATCTTTTTTCCATGCAAGTCAAATGTTGGACCAATTAACTTTGTATAGTCTATTTTAAAAGGAGCTAAATGACTGGTGTATCTGTATTGTTACCACTGATCTTCTGCGCTTTTGATATCTAAACAGAATCCATGGTAGGTTCGCTTGGTCATTTCCTTAATGTTTTAAAAACCATTTTCCATCCATTGTACGTAAAGGACAATACAGGATCAATTAAGGCAGAGTGCTAGGTTTTACTGTCTCCTTTTAACAGCATTAGCAGTGCTTAAGCCTCCCTACATTTAGTAAAGCATTTTTAAATAACCTCCTGACTTGGAAAGCACGAGTCATAGCTCACTCATGTTGTTTGTTTTGTATAATGGTGTGTATAAAATGGCTTATCTAACAAAAGTAAAGAATATTAACCTGGAGTTATAAAAGTTTTTGTTGCTTGAAGGAATTGCCAGTACAGTGACAAAAAACTAATTAAATCAGGGTGGGTTTTTTTTGCCATTAGAAAGACCTTCTTGCTTGTTTTTCATCTTTAAAAGATTCATTTTAGATATTCAGTCATATACACTAAACCCATTTAACAGTTCCTTTAAGGACGTATCTGTGCCCATTTACTTACAGCCCAAGACTTAAAAAATTCCTGAATATTAGCATTAAAAGCTTGATTGACTCCATGAACTGATTATTCACTTTGTTTCATTTTCAAGAGCAGAAACATTTGTCATAATAGAGAAAAATGTCTGTCTGCAAAGCGTCTCGATCCCATTTCATAGGCTCCAGTAACTTAGACTTCCTTTCCTTCCCAACAACTTACAATTAAATTGTAACTTAGGACTTTATTCACCTTGACATAGTCATTCAAATGCAGCAAAATTATTGCAAGATAATCTCAGTGGCAGCATATAATACATGCTTTGTTTCCCTATTTCTGAGGTTTAATATTCTTTCTTTCTTTGAATTTCCGGTGTATAGCTGAGATGTGGTGTAGAAAAATCACTAAGCCAACAACATCAGAATATTATTGACAGTGGTGTTAGCAGTAAGAAAAAACAGGACTGATTACCTTTCCCAGACCTGAAGAAGAGCTCCGTGAAGCTCAAAAGTTTCTCTTTCACCAACAAACATTGGTCCAGTAAAAGATATTACTTTACCCTTCTTTTGTTTCTACGTGTTAGAGTGAATTTAATTGTCCCACAGAACAAAAGATTATGGGACTGAGGCTTCATGCTCCCAATACACTGAAGAGTGTGAATGGAGAGAAGTAATTCTGCCAAGCAATAAAAATTGGTAATCAATTTCCATGCCTGCCAAACATGCTGATTTGTTCCACTCACACTACTGTGTTTCTACGTTGTTTGATAAAACCCACCTAGTGGAATTGGAGAGCATGAAAGTGGGATACCATGGAGTATAAATCAACCAATATTGCTGCAGTCAGTGACTTAGTATTTCTTTTGGACTTTGAATCAAATCTTGATTCAATATATTTTGTTGGTCTTTGAGGTGGTGCAGATAGAAATGGGACCTAATCTAAAATTCTGAAGACAAGTACTAGAAAATTATGTCCTTGGGAAGTGAGTTGTATTCCTCCCTTTCCTTGGATGGCATTAAGACTTGTTTGGACTAATGGCTAAGCTGTCTTTGTATAAATGTAGCCTTGGATATATTTCAAAATCCAATGTCAAGCACCTTTAATTCTTGACCACTTTAGAGTTTAATCTACACAAACCTCATTTTATTTGAAACCTTATTTTCTTCAAGAGCCAGCTCTGAAAGACTAAATTTTTAATCTCACAGGTCACTTACTTTCTACAGAAGTTCATGTGAGGTGGAGAAGATTTTTTTACATCAGTTAACATAAAAATAATAGCTTCAGATTATGCTAGTAAATTAGATTAATGAATGGCTTCATGTCATTACTCTGACAAGGTAAAAAATGAAATCCCAGGAGGACTCCTGTAAAGAAAGTGATGCAGCAGACCATACATCTTACAGATTACACAACTAGTCAACTTTAGAGTCAGTGTGTTTTAGTGCCTTTTAAGATGGTTTACGTTGCAAGAAGAGGATTTATTCTAGTGGTCTCTCAAAGTTATTTATTTGCATTTTTCAGAGTGATTCCTATCACTTTCCACATAATGAATAATTTTGCTAGATAGTACCAACTAACCATCTATGTCTTTATGACTGTAATAATAAACACCATGGCTTACGTGAAGCTTCCCTGAGACCAAGTAGGTGGAGATTGAAAACTACACATCCCTATCACTTCATCTAAAGGAGTATTTATTTCAGCTCCTAGCAGTACCGGGCAAATGACCTATCAGCAGATGTGCAAGTAAGCTGGTATGCCCCGGTATGACGTACTGGCAAGAGCTGGTGTGCCATACTGGGGACTGGCTTCCCCAGGCAGCAATTTAAAGAGCCTAGGGCTCCCAGCACTGGCTGGAGCCCCGGGCTCTTTAAATTGCCGCCAGAGCCCCACTGCTGGAGACCTGGGGTAGCGGCAGCGGGGATTGGGTGGCGATTTAAAGGGCCCGGGGCTCCGGCCGCCGCTACTGCCCCGGGCCTGTTAAATCGCCACCCGAGCCCTGCTGCCAGAGCCCTGGGGGTCGCAGCGGCAGCTGGGACCCCCAGGGCTCCATTGGCAATTTAAAGGGCCTGCGGGTCCCACTGCTGCTACCCTCCAGGCCCTTTAAATCGCCACCCGAGCCCCGCTGCTGGAGCCTTGGGGTAGCGGCAGCAGGGCTCCGGCAGTGATTTAAAGGGCTGGGGCTCCCAGCTGCTGCTATGTCAGCAGAACCCCAGGCCCTTTAAAACTCCACCAGAGCCCAGAGCTCCTGGGACTCCGTCGATGATTTAAAGGGCCCGGGGCTCCACTGCGGTAGCGGCACCTGGAGCCCCAGCCCTTTAAATTGCCCCCGAACTCCAGGGCTCCCAGCCGCCTCTGCAGCTGGGAGCTCCAGGGGTGATTTAAAGGGCCCGGGGCTCCCAGCTGCTGCTACCACAGCCAGAGCCCCATGCCCTTTAAATCATGATTTAAAGGGCCTGGGGATTTAAAGGTCGAACCTCTTCCAGGAGAGGCCATGCTTCTTCTGGTTGAGGCCCCACCCCTTGATCAGGACTCCAGAGTACCGGTAAGTCCTTTAAGTTACTTTCACCCCTGCATATCAGAGTTGCTCTGACTACCCAGTATAGGGCAATGGTATTCATTTACACAACCTTTTTTTTTTTTTTTTAAATGGATGTTGATCCACCAGCTTCTTTCCCATTGGATATCCTGCCTCTCTTCCCAAATGGGCTGTCTCTAGCAGTGACTTACACACTTTCATCTCCATTGTGTCTTACTCATGGCTGGCTGGCTGCTTCATGCCCATTCTGCACTCCAGAATAAGGTGTTCTAATCTACCCTCCCAAATCTTATCTTTGAAAAACAGTAATATAAATTGGCTGAGTCCTAATCTTTTCTCTACAGCGTCCACAAAATATTTTCATTAGAGGGGATATTTCATATTGTCTTTCACTTCACCTTTGTCCCCCCACCTGCACCCCCCACCCCCACCCCTCGGCTCATACTCTGTTCAAAAATAGTGGGACCCAAAATCTTCATTTTATCTTCCTGGTGCTGCTCTCACCACATGAGACCAAGTGCATCTGTTTTTCTTAACTGTGTGATACAGACTGAGGGGACAGGACTGCCCAGGGTCAAGTTGATAACCTCACCAGAGGGCCTGGCTGCTGCCAGAATTTACCAGGGTTGAGGCAGTCAATAGAAGTAGACCCTGGCCAACACCAAAAGATTGTCTCAAAGCCCATCTTCTGATGCAAGCTGCCTCAAGTGCAAAAAAACCAGAAGCTTGAGCTAATCATTGGTCTAGAAATGGATTTTATTTTTAAATGAAAACTCTCATATTTACAATCAAGGGGGCTGATTATGCAAATCCTTTCTGCTAGAAGCGGTAATCTTGAAATCAACAATTGTCTGATCAACCGCTTGCACTGTTGAACTATTATGACCTCCATAAATCAGAAAAGATGTAATAATGGATCTCATATTGACTTCCAAAACTGAAGCATTGATTTGAAATCACAGTGTATACTCTTGCCATATATGAAATATTATATTTCAAATTTCAAGAGAAAATATTAATTTTATGTCACCTTATATCTTTTTTATTGGGCTCATTCTCCTCCACGTACCAACAGCCATTGAAATGGCTGAAGTTTTTGAATTTAAGGTTTGATAAAATAAAAATACAGTAACATACCATCACCATGGAGCATGAATGGGAACAAAATAACCCAAGACTTCACTTTCAACAATAACATTGGAACATTATAGGCTATGCAGTAGACAGGCCTCTGATCCCAGACCAAAGTTTTCACAGATAGATAAAATCAGCCAACAGTAAATATGTAATAATTACTTATTTTCCATTTCTCTCCCCCCCAGCATATTTAAAATGAGAAATTACAACACTATCCTCCTCCTTTCTCAGTTCTAGTCCAGGGTATGCATTAGGCATAAAACTCAAGCATTTGCCTCTTCCCTCACATACTTCTACAGGCCAGCTGGATTCTTATGCATGCAGCAGGGTTTCAGGGACTGTGAAGGATTTTCCTGCAATTGCTACTCCCAGACACCAATATATGGCACTGGGCACTAGCACTGAGGGCAGGCAGACTGTGTGACTGCTGAAGGCGGACAAGCTTTCCCCAGTTAACCCCGAGGCATCTGCCCTTTCCTCAAACAAGCCCTTATACTCTCATCCCACAGTCTGCTCCTGACTTCCTTCAATACTGTGGTCCCCCCTGGCTTCTCCAGGCTCCCAGGACCCTTGGGTTCCCCCAACACCCATGCTAGCTCTGGATCCACCTTCTTTCTCCCTCTGATTCTGCCAAGTGAAAAAAATAGGCTTCTGCCTGCACCCACTTCCCACTGCTTATGAGAAGCCTGAGGGGAAAATAAGTGGTTATCTCTCACTTGTGTGAGAGATCACATATGGACAAAATGTAGCGGCCATTCCAGCCTATAGAAGAAAAAAGAGAGAGAGAAAACAATCTTACTGGAGGAATCCCAGGTCTGTCTTACACACAGGAATATGAGGCCTGTGTTAATTCTTATTTCTTTGGATACTGATTTCCATAGTCTAAGTCTAGCACTTGTGTATATTCTGCCTCCCACATTCAGGAGACCTCCTCAGGTCTGGTCTCCTGTAGCACATAGAGAAAGCATTTAATTACAGAATCTTGCAATAGATCTATTTAACAACACAGTTAGTGAATTTAAAAATAAGGTAGAGAAAGGCCTTAACTCTCAACAAGTAATAGAATTGAATTTGTCAAGTACCACAGCTTGGCAAGAAAATAGGAATCACATTCAATTCAATCTAAGATGATTCATTACATACATTAGACTCCAGATAAGGCATCTGGAGGTTTCAAGCAGATGATGCATGCCTTGTAGTGGTGCCAAAGCATACAGTTGGTATGCACTAAGTACCAAACAATAAAGGGTCATGTTTGGAATAATACTTTGATCAAGTATTATTATTACATAGTGATACTAATGTTATGAACTTTTGGGTTCAATCAAGAAATGTACTAGCAGTACTATGCATGGTGTGCAGTTGGTAAAACTCACGTTTACTACATTAAGATAATGTGTTACATTAGGATAAAACTGAATCATATAAGCAGCTAATATTATTGACTAACAGTTGAATGATAGCCTGGAAAGTTTCAAATAATATGGGCCAATTATTTGGAGAGGGAGAGAAGAGGAATAGCTCAAACAAAATAACTTATAGCCCTTATTGCACAAGGGTGGTAATAAATTTGAGATATACATTCTTTTCTTAAATTTCCTTTATTCATTCTATACTGAATCTCATTTTTTTTTCTTTACATCTTTGAGGGCCCTTTTGTTCTCTGCAGATTAGAATAGTTTCTGTTGATTTTTTTCTTTTTGCCCTATAGCAATTGTAGTTTAAAACAAATGCTTGAACTATTAATGTTCAAAGAGACCTTAAGTGTGTTAGCCCTCTTGGGCTAAGGACACACCTGAGTCAAGGGCAAACTGCTAAAATGTTTTAGCATTACTGTGGTATTGTAAAACAAAACTCCTTGTTTCTTTAAAAGCAAAAAGAAAACAGATATAAAAAGTAACTTGAAGCACTATCAAGGAATGAAATGACGCATACAACACTTCATATTTCAATAGTCTTTAATACTGAGGCCTTATTATCTTGAACTTTAGAGCATGCAACTTCAGATGTGCAATGGATTTTTGAACCCCACAATATCATTTTGTACAACTTTTTAGTGTAGGACCCTGCTTTTAATGTTAATTTCTCCATTTAACATTTTGCTAGGTTTCTTTGTGGGGGAGCACAGTTCATAGCCTGAGTTTGTAGATGTGTGACATTATTCAATATATACCTGGGTCATAGAAGACAATATGCAATGCTAAAATTTATTCTGACATTCCATAGAAGCATGGACATAGGGTGGAAGCTGGGTACAAGATAAAGGTCTTGAGCAATGAAATACTGGAAAAAAATAATATTTTGTTCTGCATCGCTTAGTGCAAGCCAGGCTCTGCGTATAAAAATTAGGAAAGCTGGCCACGAATAAGAGATGATAGAGGATATCTGATAAAGTCTATATGCGATCATTCTCATAGGGCTTGTCTCCAATTACTGAGGGATCGGCACACTGCGCCGATCACTCTCCTGTCAACTCCGGTACTCCACCAAAACGAGAAGCATAAGGTAAGTCGGTGGGAGAGTTTCTCCTGTCGACCCAGTGCAATGTAGACACCGCAATAAGATGACCTAAGGTACGTCGACTCGAGCTACATTATTGCATTGTGTAACTTAGGTCAACTTAGCCCTGTAGTGTAGACCTTCTCTTAGTAAATTTTGTCTGTGGATGTTAATTGAATTCTTATCCCTGAATATTTGTGTTATGAATTCAATTTAGGCATTTGGCTTGTATGGCTGTTAAAGGAACAACGTAAATCTTAAATTTAGTCAACTAGAGTTAAGTTAGTTTCAGGTACAACATCTACCGTTGAGTCCCTCTGCTCTTGTATGTAGGATTTGCACTTTTTCTTATTTATTAAAATGTTTAGTGTGATCTGAAGAATTTTTTTTCCAGTTTGGCTACCAAACTGAAAAATCAGTTATTTGCTCAGCTCTGATTAGTAACTGTTTGTTATAAGGACCATGGTATTGGAGTAGGAATTGTGGTGTGGGGGATGGGCTGAGCTCAGATTGAGCACTCCCCAAATCACAGCCCATATTTTGCTCATATAGAAAGGGAAGCTTTGAGGAGTGTCAATTGGGGGCCAAATCACAGTGGATATGGGGAAAGTAATTAAAGTCTCCCTCTTTCCATTGATGGCCAGGAAGCAAGCAAATAAAGAGAATCAGGTTGGATAGATAGCTTTTCACAACTGGTATAATAAAATTATGACCTTTTGTTAAACCAAAACCAACTGTGTGGTATTTTTAATTTCCTCATTAGTGGCTTTGTGGTCAGTGTTTCTCTTTTTGGTGGAATCATACCAGAAGTCCGGTGGGTCATTTACCTTTACATTTCAAGTGTTAAAACTATTAAATAACAAATTAAATTACCTAAATTAAGAGGCAGTCCTCTGGCTGACTGCCTCTATATAACTCTTATTTGATAATCTTCTACCTGTGGCATTCACTTCTAAATCCCAGATAAGATTACATGGTTTACGTTCTCTGAAAAACACCTGAATAGCAAGCTGGGGGAGAAAGGGGAGAATTAGTGTTCTTTGGAATCCTTGTAGACACTAAGATTTGTAGTTTGTTTCTGGAAAATACAAAGGCCCCAAAAGCCCACAGCCACAGCTAAGGATAACACAGCTCAGATCAGCAGGCAAGAAAGGTCACCTTTGCACTCCCCTGTTCCTGGGCCAGCTCTGCACCACACCGATCCTTCAGGATAAGTTAAAGCAACCTGAATGCTGCTTGATCTTGCACAAGGAATTGTGAACAGCTCCAACAGGCCAATATGTAGCTGTGGAACAGCAGGGCTCAGGGTTCCTTAGACATGAATTCTACACCAGCCATAAAGAGAGTATGACACTCTACACCCCAGGGGAGAACCCTGTAGCCCTCGTATTCATCATTTGTATACAGTTGTAATATTGCATTCAAAGCATGCCTTGTAAGGTATCATAGGAAAGGTTATGATCTGCTGAAACCCACAGTTTCATCTAAATATGTACATCATTAATGCATATGAAGTTATGATAATTGTGTTGTGTGACTGTCACTAAAATATGCTGTGGGTTTGGGAAGTGTCCAGATACTAGCTCCCCAAAGACAATAACTAGGGGGATAACCAATGCCCAGGCAGGTGTAGAACAACCATCAACAGCCATTGTCCAGCAAGGGAGCTACAATTAAATGACTCACTTGCACAAGGCTACACCCAGGGCAAGTGCTCAACCATCCCTGGTGACTTAGCAATGTCCACCAGACATGCCTGGACTTTTATTCTCCAAGCACATGGACTAAGTGTATAAAACAGAACACAGTGGACCCATCCTTTGTCCTTTCTCTTCTCCCCCACCTGTGCTGAAGGCTGGAGCTGAAGAGGCTTGTCCCTGGGCAAAGAGGAAAAAGCTTGCATATGAAAGATGATAATCAACCTGCACTATCTAGTGGGGTGAGAAAAACTGCTTAATCTAGATGTTGCCCAGTCTAACAGGGCTGAGAGTTTAGATTGTGTGCTTATTTTATTTTATTTTGGTAACCACTCTGACTTTTTGCCTATCACTTATAATTACTTAAAATCTATCTTTTTAATTAATAAACGTATTCTACTCTTTTTCCTTACCAGTGAGTTTGACTGAAGTGCTTGGTAAATCTGCTCAGGTTACAAAGGCTGGTGTATATCCACTTTCCATTAATGAAGTGGTGAACCAATTAATAAACTCGTATTGGTCAAGAAAGGGTCTTGAGCAGTGCAAGATGGTATATTCCTAGGGTACAAGGCTGGAAGCTGGGGGTATTTGTCTGGTGCCTTTATCTGTGTGATTCATAAGTGGCTCTGGGATCATTCATGCAAAATGCAAGGTAAGGGTTCATATTCAAGTAGAATCTGGGTATTAAGTAAGTCTTGGGGTTGAGGAGCAAAACCTTCAGGTTCGGACTACAGAAGCTGCTGTGTAGCATGCCTGCGGCCACTGCTATATAGTTTATGGAAAGTGGTTGATGTGCTCATGTGGGATTTTTAGCCTAGTTGGATTGCTGTTGTGCGTTGCCTCACTGGTTATGCCCCAACATTCTACATACTCGTTCTGTGTCCTGCTGTGAAAAGCCCTGCAGAATATTTCCCCATAGACAGTGGGGTGCCAAGCCTGAGGCACCTTTCTTACTGTGTCGTGTCATGTCAGCACTGGGGACACTTGTGCCATGCATATTTTTTTGTTTCTGTGGTCCTAGTAAGTCCTCAGAAGTGGACACAGGATCTGGGCTTTCTTGTATAATTATATATTTATGACAATATTTTTTATTTTATTCAAATAGGTACTGTGTGTGTATATATCAAAATGTGTGCTAAAAAGCCTGATGAAAAACATGCAGAGTACACTGATTCAGCAGCCATCTTTTGAAGCTTCCTGTCTCCACATTAGAGACTAATTACTACTTTCAGTCCAGTTCTGTTCCCAATGAAGCCACCGGGAATTTTACCTTAACTAAGCAGGAGCAGGCTCTTTCAATTGTATTATCATAAACAAAATTGTATTAAAACAACTTTTTTATTCTTCTGCTATTTTTGATTGTACTCCAATTTTTAGTTTAGAAGAAAATAAAGGGGAAAATAAAGCACTCATGCTCAGAACTTTCAGGCCAATGTTTATCCCAGCTAATATTTCACAACCCCAGTTCCTGAGCTGTGTTTTAGTGAATGTCTCTTTTCATATCAAATAGAATGTTAAATATAGATCCTTTGTGACCATCTTTGTTTTTACTCAAAACTGCTGTGTGTATGGAATTTCCAGGAGGCGTCAAAAACCTTCATTTTCCTGCTCGCTGAAGACCCAGCAAAGATTGTAAAAGTAATTTTTATCTTCAAGCTAGTGAACCTATTGGATTACTATTTGTTAATTTTTAAAAATATTTTTGCAGCTTTTGAAAAGTTGAGTAAGTTGTTATCCATATGTGCATGAAAAGTTTGATCTCTCATGCACTTTTGATCTCTCATGTCCCTTTCACCTTACTTCTCTCTTCCATATTCTTTGCATTCAATACTTCTAGACTTTGGGCTGAATGGTTTTTATTTCTTCACAGTGGTTACTTCCAAAAGTGAAATATATATGTTGTTGTTTGTAGGATGGAATGGGGAATCTGAGAGTCACCAAAAAAGGAATTCGACTTGAAGGCATATCTGAATTTCTACTTCCATTGTATGTGAAAGAAATACATTCCCGAAAGGTAGGAGCTTGACATCTTTTGGGTTTATTTACAGATAATTCAAATTAATTTCCTTAGCCTGAAAATGTAGAATAGGATTTCTTCACCCTCTAAAATGGCATTCAATGCAGGCTTGCTTTGAGAATACCTTAGGAGAAAGCATTGTAGAGAACTGAAAGGCTCATGAGTGCCAAAGATGAGATTTAATCTAAAAAGTGGATATTCACTGTTATCTGAAACTTTCTGTTCCCGTGCTATTACTTTAAAAGTGCCATCATCCCTCATCTACGTGGGAAAACAAAATATGCACATTAATCTTCAGGAGATGGAGCTCAGCACTGTGAATGGAACATTTGATTCTTCCAATTTGATGTGGACAATACAAGTTCTGCAAAATGCAATGAAAAGTATGAACAGTTTCATATATACTCAAGTAGCTCCACCTGAGTACCTTCTAGCTTCAACTAGTGTAATTTTTTTCATTGGGTACAGGGAATTTTATTAAAACTGGATAATGTACACTAGGATGGAGATTTTTCAAAGCAACCCATTTGTAATGCTAAAAATGTAATTGTTTTATCACTTAACAGCAGGCCATTATAGAAAAAATAGTTAAATCAAGATATTATATATTCAAAATTTCAACTCAGCTCATTTTAACTGAGTCATGCTGGGTTGTAGCTCTCCTAGATATATTAAAAATAAAAAAAATTGCAGTACTTGAATTCTATTAAGTTCTCGCTGCTATACAAATGCTATCAGAGAGGAATGTTAAAATGTGTTTTAGTCAATGAAGTACAGAGAATTTCAATATGGATTGTGCAAATGTTGACAGGAATGAAGAACTATTAAAAATGTCTTTCCAGTATTAAATATCCCTCAGAAAAGTCTTTGACCTCAACAGACAGTAGAAACAATCATGTATGCATGAAAATGTATCATGAGAACTAAAGGCTACAATAAGCTTAAAATCTAAATTTATAAGTGGTACCTTGATATTTTTCCTTCATGATTATATTCTTAGTGTAGTAGAGAGAGCCTGAGAAATGGGGCCTGGTGCAAGAGTCCTGTTATGAAGCCTGAGACCTGAACTAGAGTAGTAGTCAGGCCCTGTAATATAAAGCAAAGCTAGCAAAAGTCAGGCTGTGAGCAGAAGTCAGATGCTGCCTGCATGCAAGCTCACAGAAACTGGCAAGAACAGGGCTGATATTGCAAAAACAGACACATTCCTAAAAAGAATGAGGCACTCAGGCAAGCACATTCTAGAAGGGTGATACCAGAACACTCCAATACCAATATGGTACAAACACGCTCCCTGAAGATGATAGGAGGATCACACACCCCCACTTAAAGATAAGGTCAGGATGTCAGTATGATGGATAGAGATGTTTTGATTGAACCCACATATAAGCTAAAGAGGTGGTAACTAACTACATCAGAGGGGCAATATGTAACTTCTTTGTATCAGTGTATGAAGAGAGGTCTCGGGAGTGTCTTTGGCCAGGGGGGAAATGGAAAGTCCCGCCAACATCTGACAACACTTAGTTCTTAAAATAATCAATTGAAATGGACAATTAATTGCTCTGTCTCCTTTATCTGTAAGACAAAAAAAACTGGTGAAGATTTACGTAGTCGTGTGTGTTTGCCTGCCGACTGAAATATCATGTAACACTTTATCAATCTATATATATGTCAAAATAGAGTCATTGTGTTTTGATCACTTTATTAGATAGATAATCATCTTTGACTTTTATATTCACAATCAGTTTGTTCCCTTAAGGCTTGCCTTTTGAAAAATATTCCTTATGAAAGGTTTGCTAAAAATAGGAAAGGTAATTAATGTAACATCTATAAGCAAACCTTCAGTAACAAGGTAGCTGAATATACTTAGAAATGCAAATATCGTTGCTTTAATTTAGATCATGATACAACCAAAAGATTAAGCTCACAAAAATGACCTCTATGTATTTTATTAGCCATCTCTACCAGGAATAGGCATTTAAGGTCACATTCTGCCCTATAATACATGAACATGCAACTATGGGTGGAATTTGTTCCCTCATATAATTTTTTTTCAAAGTGTCATCCTATAGA
Organism: Macrochelys suwanniensis; assembly: GCA_033296515.1. Lineage (NCBI taxonomy): Eukaryota > Metazoa > Chordata > Testudines > Chelydridae > Macrochelys > Macrochelys suwanniensis. The sequence goes on from CM065779.1 coordinate 86,873,494, forward strand.
AAGGCACAAAGACCCTCTCAAAATAATCTTCCAAAGTCTCATGTACATCTTTGTAACTCAGTGATCTTTGATACACTGACTTAGCTTTAGCTTTTTTATTATTTTCAGAAGTAAATGACTAATATTCTGAAGGTGATACTGCAGCCTAATGTAGGAAATATAAGATTTGTTTTAAAAGCTGCAGAATATTTAATGAACATTTTCTACTGAATTTATTTTTTTAGCTTTAAGTATTCCTAAAAGCATCCATGTCCCAACCCAGCCAATAGAAACTTTACAAATGAAGTGTTTATGGAAGTTTTGCAAATTCTCCAAACTCTACAATCCTTCTAACTACACTGGGGGAAACACAGCTCCTTCCCAGTGGTCACAGAATGCCAGATTAAGTATGCCATGACAGTTTCTTCCCATGGGTGATATCTGTGATTCTGTCCATCCCAACTGCTATGTATGATAATCAGGCTTATGGGAATTATGTGAATGTATTACCCAACAAGACTTTGCTATTGCCAAGTGCTTAAGCAAGTGTGACTTTGCTCACACAGGTAGAATTGGGAAAGGTACAGAGAAGGGCAATAAAACATATTAGGGTATGGAACATCTTCCATATGAATAGAGATTAAAAGGACTAGGACTGTTCATCTTAGGAAAGAGACAGCTAAAGGGGGGGTATAATAGAGGTCTATATAATTATGAATGGTGTGGAGAACATGAATATGGAAGTGTCATTTACTCCTTTACATAATACGAGAAGCAGGGGTCACTCAATGAAATTAGTAGTCAGCATGTTTAAAACAAACATAAGGAAGTACTTTTCTACACAATGGATAGTCATCCTGTGGAACTTGTTGCTAGGGGATGTTGTGAAGGCCAAAAGTATAACTGGGTCCAAAAAACATTTAGTTAAGTCAATGGGGCATAGGTCCATCAAGGTACATGAGCCAAGAGGGTCAGGAACACAATCCCATATTCTGGGTATCCCTAAATCTCTGACTATTACAAGCTGGGTCTGGACAATGTGATGGATCACTAAATTGCCTGTTCTGTTCATTTCCTCTGAAGCATCTAGCACTGACTACTGTCAGAAGATAGGATAATGGGCTAGGTGGACCATTGAGCTGACCCACTATGGCCATTCTTATGTGAAGTAATCCAGTTGAAATCAATGGGAGATATCCTGGCTGCATTGAAGTCAAAGGGAGTTCTACCATTAATTTCAATGGGGCCATTACTGCTGCTCACATAAGCAAAGTCCTATGGAAGATTGGTGTGCCAAGAAGACTAGATAGTCTCCCAGAGGACTACTAGGAGGAGAAATTGGCAAAATATAAAATGGCTGATACGGGGCTGGAGAAAAGTAGGCCTGGGAGTAAGGCCTCTCAAAAAATAGAAAAAAGGGGAAGAGGATAGCTGTAGCTACATTGTTTGGCAAGGGTTTGGGGCACCCGTTCAATCACAGAGTCTATATTCTGGACCAGTACTTACGTAACACTCCCTAACACTGATACATAATGAAGACCGATTACAGTCCTAAGGGTGTAGTAACCATTGTGGGATGTAAAAATGTGGATTTGCGGGGGAGGGAGGGTGAAAGATACTTCTGGAGCTGTGCTAAGGCTGGAAATGCATGGTGGTTTTTTAGTTCTGCTACTAGCTGCTGAGGAATATTTGCATTATTTTGGGACCTTCCTACCAGGCTGACCTTTCCCCTGGATATGCAGAACCAGCATGCTTGATTGTCTGGGTCACAGATACAGTAAATGCCACCATTTGAAAGTAATAAATTGGGATGTATTTTTTGATGGCGGGAAGAAAGGGGAACACAATTTAAATCTGTTGAACTACGTTGTCTTAGGAGAGTGTTGGCTTTTTTGGGGAGTGGGGTCGGGAAACAGAGACTGTGACTTCCATAGGGATGGTTAACATGTGAATCTCATACACTCATTTTCTTTCTGGTATGCATAGATTTCTGACCTTTTTGACAGCAAGTGGTTATTTACAGAGAAAATCAAATCACCGTTGTTGTAAACTTAGTAAAGTTAATAAAAAGGAAAACAATAAACACATTCTTACAGAATCAACTTCCTAATGTTCTTTATAACATAGATTTTATTTGTGTTATGTTGCAGGAATCAGTCTTGAAAATGTTCCCCAAACTTACATTTCCTAATATCTCTCATTATTGGCAATCATTTCTGATACTTCAAAAAGAGAAGTAACTATGTGATTCACAAACAGTACTTGATATTCAGACTGAGATAATATAGATTCTGTTATTACCACTTATTTTCTTTCCTTTCTTTTGATTAACTTTTTATTTAGATGAGACAAGAAATCTTATCTGGTATTTTCCAGATTTAATAATATTCAGCTCCTATAATAAACTAACATCAAATTCAGATAGTATCAGTGTGAGCAGAATATCGTCTTAGGTGCTAAATTACAGCACAAATGTAAGCAGCTGACTGGATACTCATTCCAGATCCCATAGAGGAATTATTATTTAAACTATATATGTGAATTTCTCTCTTTCTGCTTGAAATAGTCTTTGCACATGCAAATTAAGAAAATACTTTAAGAATAATCGTTTTTTTCACCTTAGTCGCCATTTGAAAGGAGCACACCTGAAATTTTGCACTTGGAAATTACAAGGTTACTCACTTGCATCTTCCTTGTGATTTAATCCATAAATGTCACAGCTTGCTTGAAAAACATGCTGCGTATCTGTTATATTAAGAATACAAAACATTAAAATGTGAGAAGGAGAATAAAGCAGCAGAATGAGGTTCATTCCCCCCCCTCACACTTTTTCCTGGAGATAGTATAAACCCATGGTGAAATAATATTATTAATGTAAGTATTGTACATCAGGGAGTAAAAGATGCAACTGAATCTGAGGACATTACGAGCTCTTTTTTGTTGCTGATTTATTTTCCATACTACTAAAAATGGAACCCATAAAAGGTTTGATATACGAATATCTTCTTTTATGAAGTTTGCTATTTTCCCATTAAAAGAAGGTAGACAGTGAAATGCGGTTCGTTGATTGTTAGTACTTGAGCTGAGACAATTGATAGATAAGAAAATATTTTTGCACAACTGCTATGTTTCTCCTGCACAGAGGAGAGAGGCTGTAGAGAGGTCACATGGGGACCTCTGCACACACCTGGGGGCACTGTAAAGTAGTGTTTCACTGTTTCTCTCCATATCTAAGGCAAGTCAGAATTGAGCTCGGGAGAAGCCAGGGAACTTCCAGTGTTGGAACCATGCATATTAAACCAATGACCAAAACCCACTGCATATGATTTACTTTGTTTTTGTACAAATTCCAAATCCTCTACTCTATATCTTGTAATTACTTAATTCAGAAACATTTGTATAACAAGATTCTAGGATTGTCCCTCTGTGTGTCACTCTGAAGCCTGGAATGCCCGTTGAGTCAGTGTGAAGTGATGGAAACAGCTGCAAGGATATCTGAGAGCTCTTCTTATTTAGAATATCACCAGATTCAATCATCACTGGGATTCATGCACTGTAACTGTTCAATTTTTAAGTTCCTGGTCATTTTTAGCTTTTTGTTTTAGGAGTTACACCCATATGACGAATGGGTTTTCACCTAGGGAAAAATTAATATGAAAAGCAAATGCTATCCATTTTTTAAAAGTCCATTTGGAGATTTTAAATATTGATGCTAGGAATTTGGCTTTCTCAAATGTTTACCTTTAGCAAATAGTGTGGAATTAGTCCTCCTCACGCGATGTCCTATTCTTCACCATGGTAAAGTAGTAGCACTAGTTAGTTATGCAACGTTTTGCTTCCCAGAAACGTAAACAAAATATTCGTATTTACTTTGGCTGTAGAAATTACATAACTGTTAGGCTCTTTGGAAGGTGCAACTTGCCTAGCAGACAGTGACTGATAGGTCTGGTGCTGTCCCCTTTGATGTACCCACTCCCTGGTAGAATCAGTCTGAAAACTCATTGTAGAAACTGTGTGTGTCATAGTTCAGGGCAGCTGCACCTGTCTTCCTCCTCTGTGGTTCCTCGAGGGCACCCACTGTAGGCTCCTAGCTCTTCAACTGTCATGTCTCTTGGGTGGAGACTTGTGTCTCTCTACCATCTGACAGGGGGATTTCCAGGCTGCACTGATTTCTGGCTATACTGTGATATTCCCAGCAAGCCAGACTGCCTGAACAGGCCAGCATCTGTACTTCGATTTCTCTTTGAAGGCAATGACCAGAGAATTGCCCACAGTTATAAGTTACCACTCAGCTCCTTCTAAGCAAGCACATTTATTATTAAGGTACAAGTATTACAGAGAAAACATATTAAAAATAATAAAAGAACATACACACCTGCGAATAAGCTTACCAGACATTACCCCAACTCCAACAAGAGGTCTGACAGGAGTCAGTGCTTCAGATTTCACAAAGGGCCTTTTCCTGTAGTTACAAATTCATAACAGCCTTAGCTCAGACCAAGTATGCCCATGAATAGATTAGTCTTTTCTTTATACCACTTCAGCCTTTGATCTTATGATGCTGAGAACAGGTAATCAATAGACAATGGTCCTCTCCACAGGACATAGCTTCAAAAGGCTGATATTTTGCTTTGACCTCCACTTAGAGATTCTCTGCTATTTGTCCAAAACTCCATTCTTGTCTGGCCCATTGTTCATTATAGTCCTTTGAAGTTCATAACACTTCCCAGTGTTCACATCCCATCTTTCCCCTAGAGAAGTTGCATACAGTTCTGGTCCACATCAATACATACATTTTGCATTTATTACAATAGCCACCAAAAGTACTTAAACTTAATTCAATGCATTTTTTCATGGATATTGCCATATTTGTCATCTTGTGGACCTTGATACCTGAGGAAAGGAAAGTTTCAGGGATGCAAGGATACAATATTCTATTCAAAACGTCTAGATTTTGAAATATACATATTTCATTTGTTTGAACTGATACCTGGTTCTTATACCCTAACTGCAGCTAATCCGATCTTTTTCTTGCTTTTAGCCTGAGAAAGTTCCTTTATTTATCTAGCTATAAGATTCTGAAAGACTGTAAGAAGTTCATTACCACAGACGAAAGTCCCTTGTGTATCAGCTCAGCTCTTGACATTTTTTTCCATAAACTTCTTTAACTGACTTAGTACCCCTGGGACTTTGTGCAATAACTTCCAGTATACTAGAGGCATTATGACTGTGGTACTGATCTAGTGAAAGAAAATGTACTGTGAACTATTCACACAGAATCTTCTTCTTCTTAGATATCCTGAACTTTGGGATACTTCAGGCTGCATTATGTGTATGTTTTTGTCTTTAGGTGTAGAGAATTGTTATAATTGTATAACATTATGTCCCCTAAATCCTGTCAAAATGTTTGGAAGCTATTCATTATAATAGGACCAATTTAGCAAACATTCAAGAAATAAAATAAAATACTGCACTCTAAAAAAGCTTAACAATAAAACTGAAAATGGGAAAAGAAAAGGGGTGAGGGATGATACTAATGGTTCCAACTCAGCTCCCTATGGCATCTGTGACAAAACCCCATTGCGATAAGGCCAACAGTTGTCAAACTAATTGTCCATCTTTTTAACTTATATTTTAGAGTAAAAAGATTGTAATTTTTTGTTTAAATTGGTGAGAGACGTTGTGAGATGAAATTCAGGGGGGATTTCTACAGCCTAGGGCACACCACAGTAGTAGATTCCTGCTTGCCTACTGATTGAAGTCATGATAGTGAGAATATTAAATGGTTGCTGGTGTCTGAATACAGACATGCAAGGTCTCAAATATAAAGGGACAGATTATCTGCCTCATTCTGGTCTAATTAAACCATTAATAAATCCCCTGCTGGAGAGTCATTGAGCCAGGCCATGCGAATGGGTGTCAAATGGTTCCAGGGGAGCTGGGCCCAGTCCATCAAGGGCCTTGTGTTTTTGTTTTGTCTTTTACTTTACTTCTCGCCAGGGGGTTGGGGCAGTGGGCTTGGACTGAAGCTGCTAGTCTGAGCTGCTGCCATTGCCAGGGTGTCCACACTGCTATTTTTAACATGCTAGCTCAAGCTGAGCTATCATGAATCTGTCTACCTGCTCTGGGATGTACAGTTTGACTCTCGCCTCCTTGTTCTGTTTTGCTTGTTTGCTTTTCCAGTCCTCTTCCCTGTGAACCATAAATCTGGGTCTATAAACTTTCTACTGTAGCAAGCAAATATGCCAATATGAATGTTTGAAGGAATATGTGGAGACAATCTTTACTGGATGGAACTTGCAGAATGGTTGAAAAAGGGTCGTACAACTGGCAAAGGTATGCAAATCTGCTATCAGATGCAGAAGGATGTGGTACAATATTTTGCATCATCTCTTGGATATTTTGATGTACTTAGGTGTTTAGCTTTGAGAGTTTTAGATGAGAAATTAGTTCTTGTAATGGTAATTTGGGGGGGGTACTTGAATTGCTTGCAAGGTATATGATTAGTTGTTGTGAGATCACTTGAAAGCTATGAAGGACAGTATGGCAAAGGTGACATGCTTATCAACTGAAATCAAAATGAATTTATCAGTAGGATAACAAGAATAGTATGGCAGAGTATTTTCAATGAGTTTGAGAAAGCTAAATATTTCTCTTGTTTGATTGTACTCCAGACCTCTCCTGACTGGAACTAATATCTTAGGTATTGAGGTTTTGAAAGATGGCACAAAGGTTGTTGAGAGCTTTGTAGATTTCATTGATATCCTCCCCAAAACAAAGGAGGATATTACATATATTTTTCAGAGGGGTAACCTTGTTAGTCTATATCAGCAAAAACAACAAGGAGTCCTTGTGGCACCTTAGAGACTAGCAAATTTATTTGGGCATAAGCTTTCGTGGGCTACAACCCACTTCATCAGATGCATGGAGTGAAAAATATAGTAGGCAGGTATAAATATACAGCACATGAAAAAGATGGAAATTGCCTTACCAAGTGGGTGGTCAGTGCTAATGAGGCCAATTCAATCAGGATGGATGTGGCTCATTCCCAACAGTTGACAAGAAGGTGTGAGTATCAACAGAGGGAAAATTACTTTTTGTAGTGACCCAGCCACTCGCAGTCTTTATTCAGGCCTAATTTGATGGTGTCAAGTTTGCAAATTAATTCTAGTTCTGCAGTTTTTCAGCAAGCTAAAATTAACTAAGACCCATCTAAGAACATCCACAAGGCAGGAAGGGTTAAGCGATTTGGCATTTTTATTTCTCTAGGGAACTCAAAAGCAAGACAGATAGACTGGGAGTAGCTAATTAGTAAGATTGCTTCAGAGAAGGCTAGGACAGTCCCTTTGTAAAAGTACTTAGTGGTGATTGCATGATGTTGGGGGGCAGGGGACCCAGATTTACATTTCAAACTGGGCCCAGAATACCCTTGGCACAACACAGTATTTAGCCAGCACACCTAGAGCCTAAGCCCTCCCTTCAACTCACAGCACAGAGACTAGAGAGGGATAGGAAGGAGAAGTAATCAAAGGGAGTATAGCAAACAGGTCCATAGCGAGCAGCTGCCAGGATCGCTAACTGCCCCTTCCTGAATAGCCAAAGTCCAACTGAAAACCAATCTACTGCTGTATATTCAGCCAATGTAAAGAAAAGGGGTCAAGTATTGTATAATGATGTCTGGTGTATGGGTAAAATTCCGCATCCTGAACTAGCTGCAAGTGATGAAGGAGCCATACTGTAATCTGTTACAGAAAGGGAATTACACTAATCGAATCTTGTGATCCCATAAGCATGTGTTGCTGTTGTAAAATGTTCACAAGCATAAATAGGTGTAGTCTATAAGAAATTGAACTACTGGGAAAAAAATCAAAATGCATCCAACAAATAAGTGGGCTAAGAATTTTTGGCATCATTTTGACAACATCTTTTTAATGGAAATCTATCTCTGAATGATTTACCCAGCAGCAAATCTTCTGTTTTCCCAGGATTAAGGAAAAAGGTTGCTCTGTTTTCAAATGACTCATCTGTAACAGAGACTGCACTTGCTGGCTGCATAGAGTCAGTGATATATAGTTCCATAGCAGCAGCATCTATTCAAACCATTTTACGAAATTGTCACCAAGAGATCCCATATGTATGTTGAACAAGAAGGGAAATATGATTGATCCTTTTAGTGCACTGCAAATCAAATCCATTGGTAATTATAAGTCTTTTTTCCCATTATTGCCAACAGACTCCTTCTATCCATAATATGGCTTGAACCACGGGAGGGAAGTTCAGGCCACACAGCAGTATCCCTTAATCTCTGAAGCAGCAACCTATGGTCAGTTGTGTCAAAAGCTGCCAAAAGGTTTGTGTGGACTAGAACAGCCAAATGACCCTCCCCTAAACTGATTTAATTATGGTTTAAAATTATTTTCTTGCCATTAAATGCCTTTCTGTTCTCATCATTTGCATTAATCTAGCAAGTAACCATCATCAGATGATGATAATTAAAATAGTATCACACAGATCAATAGTTGATGTGCAAATAACTCATAATGGATTTAACTAATTTGAGACAATGCTTCAAAGTTTCTGAGTTAAAATATTATAGTTTGCCGAAGCTGTACTATCAGTGTAGAGGTTTATTAGTTTTAAATATACTGCAGGTGTAACAGGCAACTCTCCCAAATTCCTTAATCCTGAGTAGCCATTTACCACTCACCCATACGATGTTGTTTGAAGCATTAAGCAAGCCCAAATTTGCACCCCTGTAATGCAGTCTCCCTGCCTGTGTTGGAGAAAGATAATGTTTTCCTTCATTCTATAATTGCTTCATATGCTGTCTTTTCTGTCCAGCTAATAGGGTCAAAAGAGCGCCCTCTGTTCTCTGTTTGTGTGCTTTCAAGAGATTGCTCTAAGAGAACACATTATTATATAATACAATAAAATATTATTAGAAAAAATGGTTTACAAGAGAACATGTTATTATATAATACAATAAAAGATTATTAGAAAAAATGGTTTACAAGGCACAAAATCAAGAAATGTGATAAAATGGAATATATGTACAGCATATTACTAAAATCATGCATTTTTGTACTCAGAGTTGAACACCTAATTAGATTCAAAATCTATATTTTTATTTTAAAACACCTAGTATGCTCTTGGAGGGAGTCAGGGAAATGTTTCTTGGAAATTGAGGTTCATGTGAAAGCTGAACTTCCTTAGAGATTTCATCTACTCAAGATTTTTCACTCAAGCCGTGTGTTCCCTGCATGAAATGGGGTAGAAGGAATGCTGCTAGCTCACACGAGGCAGTGTTAGCAGAGGCTAGCATGCAACAGGCTCCTTCCTCCACCCATCCCACGCTACCATACTTGTATCATCCTCTTATGTTCATCTTAAAAGAGGGGATAAGATCAGATTCACTCTTTAGGAAGCTAGGCCAGAAGCTCATCTTTAGAGGGTTGGCATTTAGACATCCTGTCCCCTTCAACAGCTGCTCATCACGGGGGTTATGTCTGAGTCATCTCCCCAACTGGAGGTTTTCTTTGGAAGGGGTGGACTGAGTTCCTCTTCTTCCTGTCAGCAGAAGGTTGGGTTTGGCAAGTTCTGATTATTGCTGATTTTTGTGGTCAATAGCAACATCCATATCACAAACCAAACTTCTGTGGTTTCCCCACCTCTAATACACAGAGAATTCATAATTTAAAGAATAAACAGAAAATGCTGGGGTATGCTTCAGCCACTTTTAGGTGTGCTTATTGCTGATTCCTGGTGTTTAAGTACTATTTGATATACCTCCTTTGTCTTTGGGCCTCAGGATGGTCAATTTGAATGCTACTACTCCATGTAGCAGAGGTTTTAGAGGGAAATACTGACTCCATCTTACGTAGGTGAAAGAGAGTATATGTTCAATTGCTAGCTGGAGATCTTTCTACGTTCAGAAGCTGTTTCTGGCCTTACAGTGATATCTGTTGTTGCCCCTGTTGAACTTTAATTTTCTTTCCACATGTTGTCCTGGTGAACTTCAATATTCCTTCCACATGTAAGCTCATATTTTGCATAGATTCAAGTTCTTAACTGGCTACATAGACTGTAACAGTATTTCTACTTGTAAAAGAAGTGGAAGACTTTTGATGACTATGACTGAGAGTTAATCACATTGAAAGAGTGCATATATGATGTGACTATTTGAGGGGAAATTCTGACCATATATACACTGTTCAAAACTCCTACTGATGTAAGTGGAAGCTGCACGTGTATGTCTGAGTAGCATTTGGCTGTCTATAACTCTGCAGTCAGGAAGAGAAAATTTCTACCGGTAATGTTGCTTTGATAAATTCAACAAATACATGATTCATTTAGTGTTCCTAGAAGTTACATGGCTGTTAGCAATGATTAAGAAGCTTATCTTTTTGAAGGTATTTGATTACATTGTTCTTGTGATTATATTACAGTAGCATGGTTGCTGAAATTGATTGCCCCCAAAAGATTTATTACTTGGATGGGATCAAATATATTTTTTATTAAAACTTAACTAGAACTGAAAAATATTGGCTCATTTCCAGTCTGGTTTATCAAAAACCATTTGTAATGTAGTATTATAATGATGTTGTCTGTGTTATTTACCAGTTGCACAGTACATGCCTGGAAGGTGTCCATAATTTGCTCTAATGTTCTGCAAGAGCTATCTTTTTATTTAGTGGGCTTTCTTCCCAAGCATATTCTCATGTATACAAGCAGGGCCAGATTCTCAGCTGCTTCCTCTCCACCCCAGACATGACATTTGTGCCTGGGGACTAGGAGAGTATTTTGATGTAGCTATGTAAGATCTATAGGCACTGAGGATTCTTATATGCTGGGAAATTGTCAAAGGGGGAGGGGTGTCTAGTCTATGCTATCTTTGCATCCCCTGAGCAGCACAAAGGGAACGCAGAATCCACCCCTCATTGTTTTCAATGTCTATTTCTGTGACTAAATTCTACTTTCCTGTGTAGTGTGATAAAATCTAAAATGCTTCCCAATTCCTAATGCTGAAATCTACTCGCCTGACTTGCCTTTACGATTATTTGCCTATTGGTGAGAATAAAGTCGTCATTGTGGAATAAAGAGCCCCCTGTTTCATTGTTGCTCTCAGAATGATGGCGTTCCAATGTACTGAGAGTCCAGTGTCAGTTTATTGTCTATGTACATGACAATGTTGTCTTAATCACAAGCTTTGCTAAGGGACCAGTCACGATTGTTTTTGCTGGTATTCTGTGCAGTGACTGCCATTCTGGAATTCAGTTGGCTGTTCTGCATTCTCCAATGGCAATTAAGGACACATTGATTCATGGTGGTGTCCTTGATTTGCTTTACTTCACTGAAACCTGTTTGAGGTCATCCGGTTGTAAAACTGTATTTTGAACTCATCTTTTTTTTATTTCAAATCAGCCTGGTACTTCTTTTATTACTTCATTTATTTATTGTTTATCCAAGCAGATGTCTGACTTTTGTAGTGAAAATTCTGAGCTAATATTACTCATGCTTTTAGTTTTAGGTGATGACAATGCCCCTGACCAATCATCAGTGGTTTAAATCCACCCTCTCTTGTACCAAGCCTGAGTAGCTGGCCTTGGCTTGGGGATGATTTCTGGGAATGTGGATTGGTGGGGAGAGGGGGGGAGAATTCCTCTTCAAGTCATGAAGTGGCAGCAATGTCTTTGCCTGATACTGCAGTCTTGATTTTTCAGTAGTCCTGGCTCCATCAAGGGTATATGCTGGTTCAACAGTACAATGTTTCAATTCAGTAATGATCTTTTCATCTATCTGATCCTTCATATAGCTCATCCAGGGTTGTACTTGTCATTTTTAATGTAAGTGTGACGCTTTTTTAGGGAATGAGGGGAGGATGAGTTTTCTCAGGGCAAATTGTATTAAATAGGACTGGATATCTTCAGCTCAACAATGGTTAAGAAAATTTTCCAGTTACCATTGCTGAAAATATCAGTCTGGGAGGTTACCACTTGATTGGTTGGAGACCAGCTTTTATTGTCCAGGTTCAGTATGAATTTCATTCTTATCTTCTAAGCATTGCATCTCCTCTGAAAGTGAAGAGGACTGAAGGCCTCTTTGCCGTCATATTCCAGATGTTGTAGTTTTAGCCCTCCTTAGTATTTTAGTTTTGTTCACATTTCTTAAACATGTAACTGTTAGTGTATGTTGTATTATCCTTTAATTCAGCTGTGCATCTGAGCACTCTATGCACTCTATAGTAAGCAGTCTTCAGTGAGACCTGTTTATTATTCTATATCTCTCTAGTTGGTAAATCTGTGTCATTCAGTTGCATAGTATGGGAGAAGCCTTGATACAATCTCTTCTCATAATTTTGCCTGGAGTGCTAAGTATCATTGTGGTGGGGCTGTAAGGGATTTGAGTGTTTGTTTGAATTGCTGGCTAAAAGTTGGTTATTAGCATTTGGCTCTTCCTATCACCATAACTCACTGTGCCCTCAATAAATAATGAAACCCTAGCTCTTATATAGCACTTTTAATCAGTGCAATGGTAAAATAGGACTGGAGTCAATAAACATTTTGATTATAATTAGTTTATTCATGGGCAGACAGAAAATAAAACCACAAATAGAAGTTGAACACAAATAACTTCAACTTCTGTCTGTATAGTATTCATTCACCATAAAAAGATCGAGTTTTTGTTCAAAGTTTCAAAATATAAAAAGTTAATGAATGTAATTCTCCACTCTATTATACTAGTTATATGTCAGTACAATCCTGCTGAAGTTTATGGAATTAGACTGGCATAGAACCTATATATCGAAGTGAAGAATCAAGCCCCATATTCCTGTTTCCTTGGGTCGATGAGACAAATGGAGCTTCTTAAGACTGTACACTATAGGTACGTAAAATATTCTTGAAAATAATGTGGGTTTTAAAGTATGCATTTAGAATTTACAGAGTACAAAAAGTCCCATAACAAGCAAATGACAGCCTTTATGCATTAGACAAAGAAAAGGTGCTAGTGTCATTTCACAGGAAACCCCTACCCAGGTGAGAACTCGAAAGACTAGAGAGAATTGAGACACAATCTTACATTCTCTCTTTTTTATAATGGAAAGAGAAAAAGGTTTTATTGTCTTGCACACTTGTATTAGATCCATGGATCTCACTGGGAAATTCCGGAAGAACCCTCTGTTAGAATTGTAAATCTCTAGTTGCTAACAAATTACAGATAAATTGTCCTTCCAGAAATACTTATGGGACTTCAGATAACTCAGTAACCTATGGAGGGAATTTTAATTGTTTTCCTTTAAATTCAAAAGATTGACTTTCTGCTAAATACAAACATTATCTCAAAACGGTAGAACTAATAAGTGTGTCTAAAGTAGGGCTATGTGACATTTGGAGATTTCACTTCTCTAAAAACAGAGAACATAATTAACATTCTATATCTAAAAATATTGATACAAAAATTGCTTCTTAAACTCTGGTCCTTCATATCCACTATTCCCACTTAGGCAAACCTGAGAACAGAAAGTTTAATGATAGAATGTGAAAAGAAGGAAAAAATGATAGAAGTAAAAGAAAAGAACACAAAGAAAAATAATGAAAACATTGCTCTTGTAATTGTTCAGAGTTACAGTTATCTCTAAGATGGTAGTAAAAACAGAAATCTGTCTGAGTCATATCATATACAGCCACAAAGCCATTGATTGAAATAAAAAGCCCCCCATAAGTTCAAAGGTAGAACAAACTTCTAAATTCAGCTTAAGAAGGAAAGGGGGGTCATAAAATATTAATTCTGAGAAAGAGATTAAATTAATTTATTGACATTTTGAACTTTGATCTTGGTAAAATGCAGACTTCTTTATTTACAAAATTCAGTTTTTATCCATTAGCGAAATCCATATACAATCTTCAATTCCTGTCATATTTACAATTGAACAGCACTGTATAGTCATATAAGCGTAATTTGTCAGAGGAAGTTCTCTGATGTTGTAACTTTGCTTTGAATATATCTTGTATTTTTCATAATCTTTTTCACAATCTTTTTAATGTAAATCATTTATAATCAAAACATATAATAAATCAAGCTGACAGATCATTAAAATCTACTGAAATAAACATCAGTCAAAACTTGAAAGTATGTTTGGGACTGTAAAGATTTTGTGAATGTGCTAAGACTCGTGTTTGAAAAATCTTTTTGTTTTCATTTCATCTTTTCTAAAATCACATCTTATTTCTAGGGATTGATGAACCAGTTTAGATAAAATAAAAATCATTCTATATCTTTACTCAACACTCAGACTGAACCTTTATTGTGTTTGACTAACTTTCTCCCTATTGTTTTTGTCTGCACTCACGGATTCCAGCAGCAAGCAGAAATGCCGAAAGGCTGCTCTCAAATATGTTTGGACACACAAAGAAAGGGAAAATGTCTCCCAAATCCCATAGTATTCATAAGCCTGATCAATGGGAGCAGAAGGAGTTAAGGTTTTAGCCCCTCAGGCATCCTGCAGACCAAGCTGGAGCCTGCCCCAAACACAATGCCTTCCTAAAATGTCCTTCTTTAGTACGTGCAGTGTAATTGTAACCATGCAGTTCCCCAGATATTAGAGAGACAGAGCTCTGTGTGGCTCAGAAACTTGTCTCTCACTAACAAAAGCTGATCCAATAAAAGATATTTCCTCACCCATCTTTTCTTCTGCAGAACAGTTCGGCACTCCCCACCCAATACAGAGCTTTGCCTAATCATGAAATTTAGCCCTATACAACAAAATATCTCCCATAACTGTATCATCCAGCTCTTCTCTGAGCAAATCATTTGTTCCTGTACTATAAGTGATTAGTGCAATCCCCTTTTATTTTTATTTATAATATTGTAGCCTTCCATCTTTGAGATTACTTTTCCTATTTTCTCTATCCTCAAAGACTCTGAATGCCATACTGATTTCCATCTCCTTTAGCTTTTCCTGCATCAGATTTTGTAACATTTGTTCATTGTTCATCTATTCCACGTGTTAACACATTTCTAGTGTAACTAATTTCAGCTCTAGTCAGTTCACTCATTGTGTCTGCATTCAACTAGCAATATTAGGAAATGATGTAGGCTAGGTTAAGGACTTGAGGCCTTCCAAACATTTCAACCTTTAGACCAGACATGCCTGTTGAATTTACAGTACCTAGCTTATTGTATGGAATAAATCAAGTTAGGGTGACCATCTGGTCCCTAAGTACGTGGTCATCAACTATGGAATTTTTAGTTTTGACAATACCTGGTTCAATATTTTGCTGTATCCCAGAAGAGTTTCCCATCACTCTAGTAATGGGACTTTTGCATGTTTTGTGCCTGCAGCCATGTTTCCCAGCAAATCTGCTTAGTTTACAAATTTTCAAATTTAGGAAGCTGTAACAATACTAGTACTAACTAAATTCCAAACTTCTTTCCTCAGCAGTGAAAAGGAAATTATCTGTGTTGTAGCAAAGATAGTTGCATTAATCTGTAAAGTATGTGGAATATTGTGATAAGATGGTCCAAACTGCAAAGGTTCTTCTTGGCTAAATACAGAATGTGCTTCTTAAAACCAGAGACTATATTTTCTACCCTCAGTATTTTCTCCTACTGCAATTAGTATAAGAAAATATCACCAGCCTTTACTACACATAGATCCTTAAAATATTGTTCACTCAATACCTCCTTAACACAGGCTTTCAAAATGTCTCCCTGTAATAATCACCCTTTATAGGTGTAAAATGGAGAGTTACAACTCTTCAAGGATGAGCCCTCTCCTTGTGCATTATGCACTTAAACTTTATTGGTTGTATTTGACTTCAGTGGTAAACTTTATAGAGCAGGGACTTTGTCTTTTTCTATGGTATGTCTATACAGAACCAAGAACTGTGATTAATAAATGTTTCCATTTAGCAAATACTACTGATTTTTCTTGTTTAACACGTGTCACGTAAAGGAGAATTTCTATGCAAATGTTAACATTTCTGCACTAAGCAGCTTTGAGCTTAATTCTTTTGAGAATATTTGGGGACAAACGTGGTTTTCCCAGAACAATGACAATGCAATTTCTGTGACTGTGCTGCATTCAATAGTGATAAGAACAAATAATATTAACCTTAAATTAAATGCTTGGTAGCACATTCAGCATTAATAGGGTTGCCAGGTGTCTGGGTTTCAACTGAAACGCCTAGTGGGAAAGGGACCCTGGCAGCTCTGGTCAGCACCACTGACCGAACCATTAAAAGTCCGGTTGGTGCGGCGTTGGCAGGCTCCCTACCTGGCTCCACATGGCTCCCCAGAAGCAGCAACATGTCCCTTGGCTCCTATGTGGAGGAACAGCCATGGGGGCTCTGTGCACTGCCCCGAGTGCCGGCTCCCACGGCCAATGGGATCCACGGGGGAAGCACCTGCAGGAGGAGGCATCGCAGAGCCGCCTGGCCGTGCTTCTGTCTAGGAGCAAGGGACGTGTAGCTACTTCCGGGAGCCGCCTGAGGTGAGCACCACCTGGAACCCGCTCCCTGCACCCTCTCTTTCTCCCAACCCCCATCCCTGAGTCCTCTCCTGCACCCAAACTCACTCCCGAAGCCTGAACCCCCTTCTCCTCCCCACCCCCCTGTCCCAGCTCAGAACCCCCTCCCGCGCTCAGAACCCCCTCCCGCACTCTGAACTCCTCGGCTCCAGCCTGGAGCCTCCTCCTGCACCCCAAACTCCTCATCCCCAGCCCCACCTCAGAGCCTGCATCCCCAGCCAGAGCCCTCCCTGCCTCCCACACCTCAACCCCGTGCCTCAGCCCAGAGCCCCCACTCATACTCTGAACTGTCTTTCCCCAGCCTGGATCCCCCTCCCACACCCTGAACCCCTAATTTCTGGCCCCAGCCTAAATCCCGCACCCCCAGCCCAGAGCCTAGACCCCCTCCCACATCCCAAACACCTTCCTCAGCCCAGAGCCCCCTCCCATGCTCCGAACTCCTCGGCCCCAGCCCAGAGCCTATACCCCCTGCCTCATCCCAGAGCCCCTTCCTGCACCCTAAGCCCTTCATCCCTGGCCCCAGCCAAAGCCCTCACCCCCTCCTGCCCCTCAATCCCCCTGCCCCAGCCCAGTGAAACTGAGAGTGTGAGTGAGGGTGATGGAAAGCAAGCATCAGAAGGAGGGGAGATGGAGTGAGTGGGGGCTCGAAGAAGGGGTGGGGCAAGGGTATTCGGGTTTTGTGCAATTAGAAAGCTGGCAACCTTAAGTGTTGCCAGGAGCCAGCTTGCACAAAACAAATTATTTTGAACTCTGCTCTGTTCTAAGTAGAGACACAGACAAGACATTGCTTTGAAAATGAGTGTAAAATGCATTTATTAGTACATTTAAAAATATTTTGAAAAATTGCATCAATAAGTTAAAACATTTCTTAAATATAACTTATTCTGTTCAGTAACAAACACCCTTCCACACCTGATTTTTAGGGTTCTCTGAGGACAAGATTTATAACAGTTTGAGGCTGAATCTACTTCCAGTACGTTAAGCTGTGTTCCTTGTGTCTGACTTTGGATCTGGTCATGCAGTTCTTATTCAAGCATAATTTAGTGATGGGTGCCATTGAAATGCATTTAATAATATGACACTAGATCAAATGCCAAGAATGTGTTAGGATGGGGCTGTGAGGTTGTGTCTCCAGGGCAGATCCTCAGGGTATATTTTTCTCAGTACCAATCAATTCTTACTAGCTTCATATTAAAGTCAATCTTTTACATGTACATTTGTATATCTTTGCTTTTTCAATCTATTATTTGTATGTCCCATAGCATTGGGACTATGAGAGTAAGATTTCAGAGAAAGTCAAGTGGAAATTATTTAAATAAACAAAATCAAGAGAACTGGTACTATGGAAAAATTACTGCGGCATACCCATGATTGAAGCCATAAGTGAGCTGGGATAAAGAAAACTCATAGGGAAAGCAAAAGTTTTATAAGGAGACAGCTGAGCAAATTATCACATTTGTCCTGGAAATGATCATTAGAGTGTTGTTAGCATTAGTTTCATAAGATGAACATCTGTGCATTTACTCTGAAGTTGGCAGGTTCTCTTGAGCTAGAGGAGCTACAGGACTCATTCATATCTGCTGACTTGGATTTGTTTTTTCTGCAAAGCAAGCACAGATAGCTGTTTTCAAAGTTTGCAGGATTGCACCTTACATTTTACTGTTACTGAAGTCATTGGACTGATAAGTGATACAGAGTGCTGTGTGCAGTACGTAGCAGCAAGCTACAAGAAGGAAAACAAAAGAAAATGTTATTTTACTGAAGTCCAGAGTGAGAGTCTAGAGTGAATAAAAAGGCTTTAACTAGCTGGATCAGAAATATAGATCAAAAATCCATGAAGGAAGAATTAGTTGTATTTTTAGTTTTGACTCTTACTGAGTTCCATGTTGGCACCTGATGAATTACATGTTCCTCTTTAAATCCATGGATTACCTTTCTTTTCCATTGTTTTCTGTGGAATCCAATTAACTCCAAAACTCTAGAGGAAAAGAGTCCCTAATATTTGGGTCACCACCTTTGATAAACTTGTAGATATTCTAGAATGTTAATTAATCCCCCTGATTAGCTGAGCCAGAAAACTGACACAGCTAGTTAATCAGCTTTCTGGAGCAGCAACCATGTACCCTAGATTCATGAGTCTCGATGGGAAATTGCACATTCTACAATTAAACAAAATTCATTTTGAGAAATATTTTAGTAAAAAACACCACACCAAAGTTCCAGACCCAGATTTTGTTCACGAGGTATTAGATATATCACATTTGTATCCCCCACTATTGTACAGTAAGAGAGAAGTCGATTTTACTCTTAAATAGATATAACAGCAGAGGATACATTGCACACAACCAGCCCTTTATCTCTGACTCTGAATATGATCTATGGATCTGCTCTTCTGGGCCACAATATGCTCCATATTCGTTTTCTCAGCTGTATTGTTTAGATCAGGGGAGGGCAAACTATGACCCGCGGGTTGGATCCGGCCCATCAGGGCTTTCAATCCGGTCCATGGGATTGCCAGCCCCATGGCGCTAAGGCAGGCTCCCTGCCTGCCCTGGCCCCATGCCTCTCCCGGAAGCGGCTGGCACCATGTCTCTGTAGTCCCTTGGGGGCGGGGACAGAGGGCTCCGTGCACTGCCCTCGCCTGCAGGCACTCCCTCCCACAGCTCCCATTGTCTGGGAATGGGAAACCGCTGGCCACTTCCAGGAGCAACACAGGGCCAGGGCAGGCAGCCACCCTGAACTCCTCCTGCACCCCGAACCTCTGCCCTGAGCCCCCTAATCCCCTGCCTTGAGCCCCCCTCCTACACTCCAACCCCCTGCCCTGAGCCCCCTACCGCACCCTACATCCCAATCCCCTCCTGCACCCCAACCTCTTGCCCCGAGCCCCTTCCTGTACAAAACACCCCCTCCTGCACTCCCTCCCGCATCCCAACCCCCTGCCCCAGCCCTACATTAATGGCCCTGCATAAAACTTCCCCACCCAGATGTGGCCCTTGGGCCAAAAAGTTTGCCCACCCCGGTTTAGATTTTTCCACAGCATTAATCCTGTTGAATAGTAATGCTTATTCCATGAGTAGTCCCATGGATTGTTCAGCACAAGTAGGGAAGTTATGTAAATGGTGGTGTAACTTACACATCAGAGTGCCAACTGGTGGAAATTACATGGTAAGCAGTCAGAAAGGCAGGGGTATTGTAAAGCAATCTACCAAAGGGTGAAGGAGTCCTTCCTCATGCAATTTTACTATCATACGACCCCATTCTTCCCTTAGTTTGTAGGTTATACCAGCTTATACCTCATTGCTGATGTGTCAACTATAGCATCATTTACATCTACTATGAGTTTGGTCCATAGTGTTTGATTTCACAGAAGTAAAAGAGTCTCTAGGATGAAGTGCTACAGAGGTAACCGATGGGGGTGGGGGAACAAAACTAAATTTAAAACATTTTACTACAGTGTGAAATATGCTGGTCATTTTCTTTCCTCAAGTGTTGTCACCATCCCACCTGCCAACACACACACATACATCCCCTCCATCCAACAAGAATTGTTTTGGAGACTTTTCTCTAAAAATAGCCTTCATATAAGAAAAGAGCATGCCTCAGTGCCTAAAATTTTAAAGGATCATTGTCATACCAGTATGCAGGAGGGATGGACCTATATCCCCTGAGCTGGAGACCATCTGTGCACCACTTAATACTAGTAATCATAATAATCTTCCCACTTACGTAACACCTTGCCTCTTCAGAGCACTTGAGAAATATTCACTAATTAGCCTTTACAACACTCTTGTGCGATGGATAAGTATTATTCTCAAATTATGCCTGGGGAAATTGAGCAGAGTTTAAGTAAACTGTCCAGGACTGCAGAGATTATTTTTTTAAAAAGACAAGTCAACATTTGAGCTGGCAACAGAGAGACGTGCTTGGGAGAAGTTAACACATTTACAATGAAGCAAAAACGGACACCTGAGAATCTCTGAAGGTGAAAATTTCTGAAGTAGAAAAGTTAATGCAAAGTCACCATTTATCCTGGAATAAATAAGAAGCCTTGAGTTTTGACCACTAACAGTTCATTGGCTCCTTAAAATTCTTAATTATATGAATTATAAATTGAAAGAAAAATAAATACATAAAATATAAAATGTCCAGGATCCCTTCTTATTTGGAATCACATTACACTTGTCTATACAGATAACCAGATATGTAAAAGTAATCTTCAAGAGGAAGAGAATTTGAATAGAATTTGAGTGCTCAGTTATCCATATGTGTACAGTTCTCTGTATATTTCCACAGGGATACCATTTTTTTGCAGTTTGGCTTTGCCTTGCTGAAGGAGTGCTATACATTTCATCCTTTTTTTCTTTTCTTATTGAACCCTTTAAGGGCCTTAGGCTATCTAGTGCATGTTTAAAATGGGCCCTTTCAAGTTTATTTTACAGATCGTTCTTGAAGAAGATCTCAGGGTCAAAATGTCTTTGGAAACTTTTTTTCATTTTCAATGTACTCTCAAGATAATCCTTCTGCTCCACTTCATGCTCTGTGCTAGACACAGACAACTTCTCTGTGATTTGTGATTTTATTGTTGTAAAATATTTGTTATACTGCTCAATTGAAAGCAGTGGACTTGACTGCCCAAACCCAGCATATGCCTGTGTTTTTAAGGTGTTTGGCTTTGCAAATTTTAATCAAATGTCAATGAATGTATTGCAAGTACCATAGGACATTTTATATTTTATGTATTTATTTTTCTTTCAATTTATAGCAACACAATAGGTGCCTGTTTAGGCTCTAGATAATGTCATGAATTAAAAATATGGTCACATAAAAATAAAAATACTTTGAACCAGCAACTAAACTTCTCTCCAAAACCAGAAAAAATAAGACAAAGTCCATTAGCATATCTCCCAACCCATTATCACAAACACCAGTTTTTATTGTGGCTCTTCAGCCTCAGGCAAAGTGGTAGGCTGGTCAACCAATTCACATTATTTAGATCAAGGTGAGGAATTACATTTCATGGTATGTCTACACAGCAGTTAGGAGGTGTGATTCCCAGCTCGGGTAGACATACCTGTGAAGGCTCTGCTCAAACTAGTGCACTAAAAATATCTATGTGGCTGTGGCAGTACAGGCAGTGGCTTGGACTAGCCACCTGAATATGTACTTAAGGGGACAGAGAGGACAGTACTCAGACAGCTAACCCAAGCGGCTCCCTGTGCTGCCACAGCCACCCTGATATTTTTAGTGTCCTAGTTTGAGCAGAGCTTTCAAAGGTATGTCTACCTGAGCTGGCAATCACACTTCTCAGTGGCTATGTGTAGACTAAAAGGAAGGGCCCCTCAGGAAGAACCGCCTGCCACGAAAATCCTCTTGATTTATCCCAAGACAGTTCCAGGTCTAGCACCTTTTCTGATCATTGGTTTGGCAGCATGCTGGATCATAAAGTATTCTCTCAAGTAGGCACATCCACACCATTTAGGAACCTATGCACTAGATTTAAAAAAAAAAACCACTTTAACTCTCCCAGAAATCTTAAGGGTGTCAGTGTTGTGAACAGCTGTATTCTACAGCTTCAGATACTAGGTTGATTTAAGTCATATTTCTCTGTAATGATCATTGCAGTAATCTACTCCCGAGGTGGTAAAGGCATGAATGACAATGGCAGTGTCTGCAATAGAAAGAAAATCTCACAAGATCCTGCTTCAGACACAGATGGAAAAAAAGGCCTTCCTAGAAACTGCTTTGTATGGACTAACAATAGCTGAAGATCCAATACCTCCCCCCAGAATGCAAATTCTCAAACCACATTGTG
The DNA here is from genome assembly GCA_033296515.1 of Macrochelys suwanniensis. Classification (NCBI taxonomy): domain Eukaryota; kingdom Metazoa; phylum Chordata; order Testudines; family Chelydridae; genus Macrochelys; species Macrochelys suwanniensis. The sequence continues at coordinate 86,895,810 of CM065779.1, forward strand.
GATAGTACATATTAAGAGAATTGTATTTTGAAAATAATTAAAACTAATAATTTTATACAAAGCAGGAAAAATTAGTTGACTGAGATGAGCATTGCACAATATTTTCATTATACTTAAAATTATGAAAAATTACCTACCTTGGTTCTTTTGAAAATTGAAACTCTGTTTTTGCATAGACCATAGACGGTAGCCGAGCATTGATGGCCCAATACCAAAATGTCTCATACATGAGCTAACAAGACCTCTTCTAGAAGCAACAGGATAAATCTTTTCCCCTTTCCTTCACTTTTGTGCTAAGATGGGCACAGATGTTAGGACACTGGCATATAAGATTCAGGAGACCTGGGTTCAATTCACTGCTCTACCTACAGTCTTCCTCTGTAACTTTGAGTAGGTCACTTGGTCTCTGTACCTCAATTCCTCATCTGTAAAATGGGGATGTTTTCAGGAGAAATACATTAAAAGAGTGTGAGGCACTCAGACACTATGCCAATGGGTGCCATGAGTAGATCATATGAAACAAGGTTGCAGTGCTGATGATATAGATGTAAGCACAAGACATGCACTGAAACCATCAACAAATTCTCAGTACCTAGAGTTGCTATTTATGTCTTTGTTTCCAGGATATAAAGGATCAGGTTTATATAGCATCATTTTAGCTCATACTTTTCTTATATGATATTTCCGATGTATTTTGAAATGTATATGCTATTAATTGCTCATGAGAAGTCACACCTTTTTCCTAACCAAAGCCATGACAAGTAGAGCCCAGCACTATTGCTCTACTAAGCACTGCTGTTAATGAGACTACAAGTGAAATGTTCCCATTAAAAATATTAAACTGCTAATGATGTTGCTCCTGACTGGGGAAGAAGGGCAAACAGAGTTGTGATGGATTGTTGCCAGCAAATGTCTCCATCCTTTGAGACGCTGCTGGAGCAGCAGTGCAAACAGCAGTGGTAGTGCAGATGAAAGCAAGCAGACATCCTAGTCATGTAAGAAAAATCAGAAGATTCATCTCAGCCTGTCACACTTAAATGCTTCATTCCCCAATAGTACAAACAGGTTTTTTTCACTTTACTTTAATACATTATAATATAGTAAAAAGAGTGCTTTGTTTCTTGTACTGCCACGGAAATGTGCATTAAAGACAACATTACTACACTCTTCAACTTTATCAGAAACCTGTTGCTTCCTATAGCATCCACTTCTATATTCATAGAATCATAGAATATCAGGGTTGGAAGGGACCCTAGGAGGTCATCTAGTCCAACCCCCTGCTCAAAGCAGGACCAATCCCCAATTTTTGCCCCAGATCCCTAAATGGCCCCCTCAAGGATTGAACTCACAACCCTGGGTTTAGCAGGCCAATGCTCAAACCACTGAGCTATCTCCCCCCCCAATTGTACCCTTCTGTAGCAAACTTGGCACTACGCCTAAATATGCAAGGTGCCAAGTGTTTCCTGAGAAATACTGAGTACCCTCAAGCACCCATTGACTTCACTGTAGCTACAGGATGCTCAGGACCTATCAAGAGGCACTGAACAACTTTTTGGGTAGTGGAAGGGGCTCCAGTTCTACTGCCTCCACTGATTGTAGCTTTGGCAGGAAGGCAAAGACAGAGAGAGGCAGTCTTATAAGAAGGCATGTTCTGAGAGCCTGAAGTTCAGAGGTGCTATGTACACACAGCTATCATTGACTTCAATTGGAGATGGAGTTGTGAGTGCCCAAAGCGTCTGAAAATCAATGTTGATTTTTAAGCATTTTTAAAAATTATTAATTTAAATGTTCACAGTTGCCCACAATTGTGGGAGTTTATTGTATTGATTTGTTTTATCAATTAGTGATTTATGGCATGTCAGACAATTGGGGGTGGGGTCAGACTTTTGTTTAATGACAGTAGACGTTGAGATGCCGAAAGTTAAGTGATCACCGTTAAAACACAAATTATCATATCAGATTTTAAAATATACAAAGAAAATATCATTTAAATCAAATTCTAAGGAGTTCTCAAGCAGCATTTTTCTTTCTTTTCATATCTGTAAATGTAGATGATTATTAATGGAAATATTTGTTTGTCAGTTTGAGTGTGTAAGGTGAAATTAACGTTTATTGACATTTACCGATAAGTAGGCTTGGAAGGATTAGATTTTTTTAAAGATGTCCAAGGTATGTTCATAGGCTGTATTTTATTATGTACTTTACAGTTCATTCCTGAAAAAGGCCTCTGAAAACAGGGGCTTATGGTAAAATAAGTTAAATATGAAGATTTTGGCAGAAATAATGAGAGAGCTCCTGATATTCAGTTAATGTAAATCACCACCAGTGTGGGGTTTTTTCAAGCACTGGAATCATTTCATTCCTTTGTTCTTTAAAAACTTAATGAATCCAGTTGCAGAATGGATTATGGTTAGCCCTTTGCAGTAAAAATATGGCAGAAATTATTCCGCCAGTAGGGTAGGGCAAGGTCCAGAAAATTGTCTTAACATTTTTTTATCACAATGAAAAGATGGCACAATGAAATGTCACTTAGTCATTTCAGACAGCTGTTACTCTGGATGAAATAGGTTCAACGCTATTCTTATGTTAAAATGAGATTGGGCCATCCAGTGCCAAAAGTATCTTATCACCGATGCCACAGTATTCTTGCTGATGCAGGTGTACGTGAAGCAAAACTATCTATCTATATAACTATAATTATTAGTAGCTAGTGACTTGGAGGCTGTCTTAGGTTAGGGGTAAATGAGTGTTTGTTTCAGATAAGCCTATAAACATAACACAGTACAAAAGGTTCCTGTGACTGTTTATGACATTTAATTTCACTGCCAGTCTGGATTTTACTGTGGAAAAACTGGCATTCATAAATCCCATGTGATTTTCTCTTTCCTAAGGCATATGGTGGGGCCAGTGTCTTGAGTGGCCCTCTCACAGCAATTCATAAGATTTTTCTAATAGATTCTGCTTTAGTTATTTATGTTCCCAGCTACACTCTTACTGCCAGTTAAATCTTATTCTCATGTACTTTTGCCATTGTATTTTTATGTGATTGCTTCTGCGTTTATCCAAGATCTGCAGTTATTTTTCCCCATATCAGTTATACATAGTAAGGGACGGTTTAAAAAAAGGGGATTAGACAAAAAGCCAGATTGATCATTGAGTTACTCCGTTTTTTTCACCCGTGTAATTCCATTGATTTCAATTCAGTTACGCGGTTTAAAGCTAGAGTGATGCAGTGGTATATCAGGCTAAAAGTTTACCTAACCATAGATGTGAACAAGATTAAAGATGCCATTAGGAATCATTGCCACATACCTACTTATTTGTACTTCTGGCAAATATATAGATTCTGGTCTTGCTTCCAGTGGTCTTTGGGAGTTTTGCAATGACCTCTCTAGGAGCAACATTGAGACTATACATAGGACTCATGAATTACAGAATTGTATTGTTGCTCAGATGGTGCTTGCATCTGGAAGGTGTCCACAATATACTCTCAATTTAAGATTTTACAGTAGTTCGTTTGTTTTACACATATTGCTGCTCTTGCCTGGGGTACTTGACTCAGGATTGGATGTACTGGTTTAGGTACAGTAAAATCTGACCTGAACCTGTGTCCACAAATAGAAGTGAATCCAAACTGAGCCTTTTGTGAGATTTAAAATACCTTGGTTGACTTTTTTAATCAATGTATTTTCATTCTGGGCATTTCCTGATTCTGGCCAGGACCAGAAGAACCAAAATACTTCAGGAAATGTGGTTCTCCTGCACTATTTCCTCCAAATCAGAAGACAAAAGTACCCGAAATCTTACAATAATACCTGTTCTTGTGAGGTTTTCAGCTGTTTTGGCTGATTCAGTAGGTTCTCATAAGTATAGGAAGAAAGATGGTTAAAGCATAGGAATAAGCGTCAGAAGACATGACTTCTATTTTTGATTCCGCCATAAACTTTCTGGTTGACTTTGAAAAACGTAATTTCTTTGAGTCAGTTTCCTCATCTATAAACTGAGATTAATAATATCCTACATCATAGGATAGGTGTGAGGTTAAATACCTTATTGTTTCTAGAGCTCCTTGAGACCTTAGATGGAAGATACCGTATTAGTGCTAAAAGTGTTACTGTGTTCATTGACAATTCCACTGAACAAAAGAATTGTCCTGCCAGATCATGCTAGTGGTTCTTCTACCCTTGCACACTGCCAGAGACAGGAAAACATACAAGATGCTTGAGCAAAAGTCGCTAAAATCCCCATGATGGATAATTATTAAATAACTTTCCTAATATTCATCAGTTGGTGATTGGCTTATGCCTTAATATATGAAGATTTATATCACTTATTTTTAAATGTTTAATCTAATGAACATATTGGTGTTCTGATTCTCCATAATCTCAAATCATTTTCTGAAGCCTGTTAACGTTTTTGAGTCAATATATATTATGACAATAGGTTCCACGGGTTAATTATTCATTTCTTAAAAATATTTTTTGTTGTTTTAAAATTTGTTAGCTTTCAATTTCATGAGCTGTCCCTTGTTCCTGTATTAAATGAGAGGGTAAATTGGAGTCCAAATATACTTCCTCTATACTATTCATGATAGCACTGCCCCTACATCCACTGAAGTCAATAGCAAAATTCTCAGTGACTTCCATCTGAGCTGGTTCAGGGCCTATTTAAATCCAGCCCTTGCTGCAGAAATTTCCTCCTTTTAGTCCTTAGAATATGTTAATTTTTATATTGATGAGAGAATTTATAGTTCAAAATGTATATTATTATGGTACCATTTTGCCATTCACATAGGTTGCTGACTTTATGTAGAAGGGGGAATGGGCAAATGAGTTTTGCATCAGTAACTGTCAACTAATGTAGCAGAAGCCACAAAATGGAATATTCGTGCCCCAGGATAATGTTGCCTCATATTATCTTGAAAAACAGTGTGAAGTCAATCCTGTGGTTTGTAGCACATTGATTATGTCAGTGCCTGCATGGAGTGTAGAAATGTATATCTTAGGATACAAAAAATGAAGTTGAGGAATTTTAAACAGACTTTCACATACAAGTAAGGGGCAGGTTGCTATCTTTAGAACTAAAATGTCTCTGAGTAGACAAAGATTTCAGAGAATGTTACAAAGAACACAACAAACTTAGTTGGCATACTGTACTAACAACAAAGGAACCAGAATAGCAAACCTTCATGCAGTGCTAGGAATAAATGGAACTAGAATTGGTGGAGATTTGGGGCAGGCAGAGAAGAGAGGGGAAACAGAAGGGAGGGCATACACACTTGAACAAAAAAATTGCTGCAGTACATCAGGCTCTTGAACCTATGGCAAATTTATTTAAACCCAGTAGGGCCTTTTTTAGTATACCTTCATAAGAAAGACTTTTGAGGAGTCTGAAACACAAATGATGGAGAAGTTTAATTTTAAAAGTGCCTGTGTGATTTAGGAGCACAAGCCCCTCCTGAAACCAAGTGTGGCTCCTAAACCCCATAGGCACTTATGAAAATCTCCCCAAAGTTTCCACAAATTAGAGTGACATATTACTTATTGCTTTAGGGAAAAGTGTGTGTGTGTGTGTGTGTGTGTGTGTGTGTGTGTGTAAAATAAAAATTCGTTAAAAGCATTTGAAGGGTGCAGAGTCAAGCACTTGGAAGTTAGGAATTTCCAGAATTAAGGTTGCCTGTGTTAGTTTAATTTGGCCATTTTGTGTGTATGCATTATGATACAGTCTTTAATTGCATTATCATATACTAATTTTCCACGGCTTCCCCTCCCCACAGCTCATTCAGTTCACAGGATGTATGGTGCTCAATTAATGAACAGCTATTTGGTATTTTGTTTTCTCTTTTTTCTTCAATGTGTGGCCCCATGCATTACATCCTGCATACTGTTCAAACTCTGCTTTGAATACAGAATTATTATTTTCCTCATTAGCTTCCCTATGGAACTCATCACTATTGTATCTGAGTGCTTCACAAGCGTTCATTAATTTTTTTTGAAGTGGGAAGATGGAAAACAGACTAAAAAGTTGGCTTAGAATCACTTTTGCTTCTCCCCTTTGCTCCAGTTCAGATACAACCTTAGCCTAAAAGTGGGGCAGAATACAATTGTGTCTCTTCTGTGAATAAATAAGCCTGCAAACCAAAGTCCTCTGAGTTCAGGGCCATACTCTAATTAGTTCTCCCTCTTTGTTTTCCCCACTGCTGTTACTTTTTTTAAATTCATTTTTCTTGAACAATTATAAAGAGAGTTATATACGGTAGTTTTGCTGTAAGAGCCAGGACATCAATTCTATATCCCCTTTTTCATGGACATTCGTTTGATTAATAATATATGGGAAAAAAGAAGGGACATGTACTTTCTCTATATCTTGTACTGATTACCATAGTATCTGATGGCCTGTTACTGGCAAATTAATGAATGCTTTTAGCATAATCACATTTACTGGAGGCGGAGGGATTTGGCATCAGTACCAGACTTGCAAACTTTTAGAAAATATGTTGATTGCCTGGAGGAGGCAGTTTTCTGAGTCCACCTTCTGAAACTTCATGCTGTTACTCCCCAAGAGGAGCAAGCTTTTTTCGGTCTGATTTAACAAAGAAAACTAATTCATCACTGCTGCTTCAGCTCCAGGCTACTGAGAGATTGCAACATGCAACTACACTTTCTACAGTTGTTTGTGTTCCACATTTCCAGTGTTGTGGAGAGATAATGAGTGCAATTGCCTGTTGGATTGCACTAATATATTTTGATGGAAAACAAAGGGGCATGTTATTTGGAGATGGTGTAAAAATGAAGCCGTCCACTCTTCTGAATATTTTGAGAACTGGAGTTTAGATTTCTGGGTTTTTGGCCTTGTTTTGTGTTTGTTTTTGATAGCTTTTTCTCCTCCAAAATCAGATTTAAAATAAGCACTTATATGCTAACTTTACATATACCAGAAATATAACTTTGTTAATGTTCAGAGGTTTGGTTTGGATAAACTAGGAGTTAGATTTGGGCCAGGAGGAAGGAGTTGCAGAATTCTACACGTTCTTCTGATGAGCCCAAACCCTGTATTCCACAGCTACAATGATCATCAGCTGAATGGTTATTGCTGACATCCTGATTTTCAAAAGAACATTGAGTCAGCCTTTGATATTTTGCCTTCTAATAATTGTGAATGGAATTTTGTAGGTTCTAAGATGTCTGTTTTTTTTAAAATGGACCTGAAAACTGAAGTCCTGTGCTGAAAATTGGGCCCTTAAATTGTCATTATGAGGCACAGAGCACAGGGATGTACCATAGATGTCTTGGCTCTTGTAGCAAAGCTATATTATTCTTTCCCTGTGACTATTTAAGAAGAATGAATAAATTATTGATTTGAATGTGTGCAATTGATATCTTAAAACATTTTTGTCTGTCCATAAATCAGTAAAAAGCCAATCCCAGCAAGGTGATGAACCCCCTCATCAAACCCTGACTTTGATGGAAGTTGAAGTCGCTCAGCATTTGCCAGAATCAAGCCCTAAAACAAGGCTCTGCAATAGGGGGTTGGACTTAGGGTGACCAGACAATGTGAAAAATCAGGACCGGGGTGGGAGGGTAATAGGAGCCTATATAAGAAAAAGACCCCAAAATCAGGACTGTCCCTATATGATTGGGACATCTGGTCACCCTTGTTGGACTAGATGACCTCCTGAGGTCCCTTCCAACCCTGATACTCTATATTCTATTAATACTTTACATTCACTAGATTACCCTTGCAACTGCAGAGGCTAGAAAAATGGGATTATTTGTTGCTTTTAAATAAAAGATTAAACTAGAGGAGATGGGACTGCTAGCAAATTGACTGCATCATGCAACACCAGTTTACTGGGTCAGTTCACGCTCAAAAGTACTCAACCTTCCAGGAAGCTTCATCCAGACTCCTCCTGTTCATCTCCCTCCTTCACATGCTCTTCAGTCAGCTGATACAAAAATGCAGCTTCATCCAAGACTGCAGTACAGCCTTTCCACCAGTATCTGGTATTGCAAGAAAGGAACACTGAATGTAGTGACATATCCAATTGTATTCAAACAGATTGTTACTCAGATTGAAGGGTATCAAGTTCATCTCAACCACAGGTGCATCACACATTCTTGCTGCAAGAACTCCTACTCCCCTTGCCAGATGCGCACAGTTTGCTGTGGGTTTTATTTTTTAACATAGTTGATCTTTCCGTGCTCCGCCAATCTTTCCTCACTGTCTATGGTTCAGTATTGCTGCCTTTATTACACATTGTATGTTTTAACTATCCTATAGGTCTCCTAGCAAGAAGCAATCCCTGCATCTCTTTTTTGGTGATATCTGTCAGGGCCTGCAGCAGAGCCAGTCTCCAGGCAACCTAACAAGTACAGCTGGCCTGTAGTAGGCTGCCTGGGTGGCTATGCTGCCTGTTTAGTTGGAAGAGTTAGCAGACGGGCTCTTAAGCCCAGAAGCTGCTGGAGCAGTTCAGCAGCTACTCAAAATATTTGCCCATTGCTATTTGTTCGTAGCCCTAGCCTAGCCCTAGCCCTAGCCCTGTCCCTGCCTTGCTTTTCCCTCCCTCCAGGTAACCCGGCTCTAACCCTTGGCTTTGATTCCTGACTCCTGATTTTGTCTCTGACCCTCGGCTCAGGCATCTGGTCTCTGACTATGCTTCTGACCCTGGGTTCCTATTCCTGGCTACTGATGCCTGTTCTAACCTATAGGCATGACCACATACATCCCAGTCACTGAAAGGGGAAAGTGTTTAAACTTGAACAATGCACTTTGAATATTTCACTTTGTTTTTGTAAAAGATCCTCTGCTGTTCCCAAACTGCATGCAATGTAGCTGGGCAGATGCACCTGTTCTAATATGTCAAACCGCTAGACTATTTAGAAAAGAAAAGCAAGATATGACACACATTTACCCTCTGCAAATAATGTATAATTAAATGTGTGTAGCCAGCCCAAATAGTGTGTGTCATATTTCTATGTTCTCTAACTTGATACCCTTCAATTGGAGTAACAATCTGGATGCAACTGGATATGTCACTACATTCAGTGTTCCTTTCTTGCAATACCAGATACTGGTGGAAAGGCTGTACTGCAGACTTGGATGAAGCTGCATTTTTGTATCAGCTGACTTAAGAGAATGTGAAGGAGGGCGTTAAGTGTTTCCCAATAGCTTGTATCTGAGTCAGGGCAGAGTGTTGGATCTCAAGCAAGGTCTGCTCTCTAAAGTGAATGAGTAAGTGAAAGCTCATTGACCCCATGTCAGTCTACTCCTAAAATCTTGATTCACTATATTAGGAAGGAAAATATGCACATTATAAATTCTAAGCTGGTGTCAGATAGGGACCCTAGAAATAAAAACAAAGAGAATTTACCCCTTTTTCTTACCTCCTTTCTACTCAATTGCATGCTTTAAATCATGTTATATTTTACCTGTGTATGCCCCAAAACTTTGTCCCAGTAAACACCATTGACCTTCAAAATAAATGACATAGATTAAGAATTTATGTAAACTAGCTGTTTTTTTTTTTAATCTGTGCAAACCTAATAATAAATTTCTGGATGTTGAGAGTTTTCAGATGCCTATAATCTAGATAGGTATTTTTTATTAATTTAAGTAAAAGAAATGGTTATAACAAATTTTTACTGTACTAAACTGTAGTAAATTGTTATATGCTTTCTTTTAATGGAAATTAAATAAATTGAAGAGAAAAAAATCTAAAACACATTTATAAATAAGTTTGGATTAAACTTTAAGGCTAAAAGGAAAACAGTGAAAAAATACACTATGTTAGGTAATATTTTAAAATAAATAACACACAAACATGACTCCAGAGGTCTTGATAGTTTTCCCCTCTAAGCATACTTCCAACATGTAATATCAGTAGAGAGAAAGGCCATCTGTCCATGTGTTTGCTTGTTAGTTATTTTCAGACTTATTTGGAAAGTAAACCGGCCCTGTTCTTGTGTAGGGGTTGGCAAATCTGAGACATAAAATTAAATCTCTTAACATGTTGAGTAGTTTAACGCAATTTAGGAGACTGGAATAATGGGAAAGGCAGTTCTGGGAAGTGATTCAACAATAAAACCTGTAATCTATGCCCTGTCATCATCATCTAATAATAATGATGATAATACTTAGCTCTGATGTAGCAGAATTATTCATGCTTTAATTATTTGTTTAATAATGTTTAATGACTATTTTGCTTCAATCTTCCATAAAAAGATTAATGGTGACCAGATGCTGAACACAATATTAACAACAATGGGGAAGGAACATAAACCAAAAACAGGGAAAGAACAGGTTAAAGAATATTTAGATAAGTTAGATGTATTCAAGTCAGCAGGGCTTGACAAAATTTGTCCTAGGGTACTTGAAGAACAATCTCGGAACTGTTATCAATTATCGTGTACACCTGTTTTTAAAAGTGGGGGAAAAGAGGACCAATCAGCCCAACTTTGATACCTGGAAAAATACTGGAACAAGTGATTTAAACAATTTGTAAGTTCCTAGAGCAGTGGTGAGGAACCTAGAGCCCGTGTGCTGCATGCGGCCCAACAAGGTAATCCGCTGGCGGGCTGCGAGACAGTTTGTTTACACTGACCGTCCGCAGCTCCCAGTGTCTGCGGTTTGCCGTTCCCGGCCAATGAGAGCTTCAGGAAGCGGTGCGGGCTGCAGAGATGTGCTGGCCACCGCTTCCTGTAGCTCCCATTGGCTGGGACTGGTGAACCGTGGCCACTGGGAGCTGCGGGCGGCCATGCCTGCGGATGGTCAATGTAAACAAACTGCCTTGCGGCCCGCAGGTTGCCAACCACTGTCCTAGAGAATAATAAGGTTATAAGGAATAACCAGCATGGATTTGTCAAGAACAAATCATGTCATTTCCTTCTTTGACAGTTTTACTGGCCTACTGGATGGTGGGAAGCAGTAGACGTGATATATCTTGATTATAGTAAGGCTTTTGACTTATCTAGCAGACAAAGGTATAACACGATCCAATGGCTGGAAGTTGAGGGTAGACAAATTCAAATTGGGGAAAAACGGTGTACAATTTTAACAGTAAGAGTAATTAACCAGTGGAATAACTTACCAAGGTCTGTGGTGGATTCTTACAATTACTTACCGTTTTTAAAACAAGATTGGATGTTTTTCTATAAAATATGTGCTAGAAATTATTTTGGGGAAATTTTATGGACTGAATAATACAGGAGGTCAGACTAGATCACAATGGGACCTTCTGGCCCGGGAATCTATGCATCTATTACATTCTCATAAGCAAACTAGTGAAGTATGGTCTATATAAAACTACTATAAGGTAGATACACAACTGGTTGACAGACTGAACTCGAAGAGTAGTTATCAATGGTTTGGTGTTAAACTGGTGGGATGGTGTAGGTGGGTGTGTTCCACCAAGGGATAAGTCCTAGTCAATATTTTCATCAATGTCCTGCATAATAGAGTGGAGAGTGTGATGGGTTATATCACAGAAACCCCCTTGGGGGCTGCCAACTGATGTGCCAAGACTACTTCTGCCCCTGCTTTCCTGCCCTGGCAGCTTGGGACTTCAGTGCTCCGCCTGGTTTGAGCCAGACCCACTAGCCTGCTGCAAACTCAGACCCAAGTCTGAACCACATCCCGTAAGAGCTGTAGGCTTAACTGAAAGCAGCTTAAGAAGTGTTCCTGTCTTTAACACTCAGATGCTCCTGCCTTGGTGTTCACACCTCAACTGCTAGAAGAGGGCCTCACCCTCCCTGATTGAACTAACCTCGTTATCTCTAGCCTGACTCTTCCCTTCATATTTATACCTGCCTCTGGACATTTCCACTGCTTGCATCTGATGAAGTGGGTATTCACCCACGAAAGCTTATGCTCCAATAACTCTGTTAGTCTATAAGGTGCCACAGGATCCTTTGTCGCTTCTACAGATCCAGACTAACACAGCTACCCCTCTGATACTCAACTCCCAATGGGGTCCAAACCCCAAATAAATCCGTTTCACCCTGTATAAAGGTTATACAGGGTAAACTCATAAATTGTTCGCCCTCTATAACACTGATAGATATGCACAGCTGTTCCCCCCCCTCAGGTATTAATACATACTCTGAGTTAATTAATAAGTAAAAAGTAATTTTATTAAATACAGAAAGTAGGATTTAAATGGTTCCAAGTAGTAACAGACAGAACAAAGTGAATTATCAAGTAAAATAAAATAAAACACGCAAGTCTAAGCCTAATACAGTAATAAAACTGAATACAGATAAAATCTCACCCTCAGAGATGTTTCAATAAGTTTCTTTCACAGACTGGACGCCTTCCTAGTCTGGGCACAATCCTTTCCCCTGGTACAGCCCTTGTTCCAGCTCAGGTGGTAGCTAGGGGATTTCTCGTGATTGCAGCCCCCTTTGTTCTGTTCCACCCCCTTATGTGGCTTTGGCACAAGGTGGGAATCTTTTCATAGAATCATAGAATCTCAGGGTTGGAAGGGACCTCAGGAGGTCATCTAGTCCAACCCCCTGCTCAAAGCAGTCTCTCTGGGTCCCACCTCCCCATTCTAAATGGAAAAGCACCAAGTTTAAGATGGTTTTCAGTACGAGGTGAAAATGGTCACATTTCCTGTGAGACTCCAAGCCTTCATTCCTCCCAGCTTGACTCACAGGAAGGCCTGCCTGAAAACAGCGGCATCCACAGTCAATTGTTCTGGCTGATGGGAGCCATCAAGATTCCAAACCACCATTAATGGCCCACGCTTCGCATAATTATAATAGGCCCTCAGAGTTATATTTCACATTTCTAGTTTCAGATGCAAGAGTGATACATTTATACAAATAGGATGACCACATTCAGTAGATTATAAATTTTGTAATGATACCGTACAATAGACCTTTTGCATGAAGCATATTCCAGTTACATTATATTCATACTCATTAGCATATTTTCATAAAATCATGTAGAGTGAAACGTCACAGAGAGTATGCTTATAAAATTTGTGGATGACACTAAGATGGTGGGGCAGGGTTTGCTAGCACTTGGAAGCATGGGATTAGAATTCAAAATGACTTTGACAAATTAGATGAATGGTCTGAAATCAAACAAGATGAAATTCAATAAAGACAAGTGCAAACTACTACTCTTAGGAAGGAAAAATCAAATACACAACTACAAAATGAGGAATATCTGTATAGTCTGTTTACTGCTGAAAAGGATCTGGGGTTATATTGGATCACAGATTGAATATAGGTCAACAATACTATGCAATTGTGAAAAAGTCTAATATCATTCTGAGGTGTATTAACAGGAGTGTTGTATGAAAGACATGGTAATTAATTGTCCTGCTCTACTTGGCACTGAGGTGATGCCTCATCTGGAGTTCTGTTTTCTGGGTGTCACACTTTAGGAAAGATGTGAACAAACTGGAGAGAATACAGAAGAATGCAACAAAAATGATAAAAGGTTTAAAAACATGACCTGAGGAAAGTTTAAAAAAACTGGGCATGTTTAGTCTTGAGAAAAAATGTGTGCGGGCAGGAGGGGGGAGGCAGGGGGCAGAACCTTACAATGATCTTCAAATATGCTGAGGGCTGTTATAAAGAGGACAGTGATCAATTGTCCTCCATGTCCATTGAAATAGCACTAGAAACAATGGGCTTAATTTGTAGCAAGGGAGATTTAGGTTAGGTATTGGAAAGATTTTCCTAACTATAAGGATAGTTAAACTCTGGAATAGGGTTCCCAGGGAGGTTGTGAACAGGTTGGAGAAATACCTGTCAGGGATGATCTAGGTCCGAGTTCAATGCTGGAGGCTGGACTTGAAAACCTCTCAAGGTCACTTCCAAGGTCACCTCCAAACCTCTCAAGGTCACTTCCAAACTCCCATTTCCATGATTCTGTGATTTCTTCTGTTATCTATGCTACACCACTTGCCAAGGCAATTTAGCATTTATCAGTGGCTACAATTATTATTCAGATTCCTGTTGACATTGTTTGAAATTTCATTGTAGTTTGTTTAAAGAATATCATAGAATTTTATCCTTTTGTCTGTCTTGATAGTGAAATTTGTTCTGTTCCTAAATACTGTGGAGGATATGGATATGTAATGACCTGCTAGAGCTATCCAGTTGATCAGATTTCCCCTCTGACATTGCACTCTATATGTTTTATGGAAATATGCTAATGAGTATGAATATAATGTAACTGGAATATGCTTTATGCAAAAGGTCTCTTGTAAGGTATCATTACAAAGCTTATAATTTACTGAGTATGTTCATCCTATTTGTATGAATGTATCATTCTTGTATCTAAAACTATAAATATGAAGTATTACCTTGCGGTCCTATTGTAATTATACAAAGTGTGGGCCATTAATGGTGGCTTAGGATCTTGATGGTTCCCATTGACTAGGAAAATTGGTTGTGAATGGGTTTATTTACCTGCGAGCCCTCCTGTGTACCTGACACGGGTAATGAAGAATTAGGTCTTACAGTGACATGTGACCATGTCACATGAAACTGTAATCCATTTTAAACCTGGTTATTTTCCATTTAGAAGGAGGGGTGGGGACTCAGAGAGACAAAGGATTCTCGCCTTGTGCCAAAGCTATAAAAGGGGGTGGAGCAGGACAAAGGGACTGCCAGTCATGAGTTGCCACCTGTGCTAGAACTAACAGGGACTGTACCAGGGGAAAAGATTGGGCCCAGAACTGGGAACTGGGTATCTGGGTGCTGGAGACAGGAGTACTTGCTGAGCTGTTTTCAGTTAAGTTTGCAGCTTTGGGGGAGTAGTTCAGACCTGGATCTGTGTTGCAGCAGGCTTGTGTGTCTGGCTCAACAAGACAGGGTTCTGGAGTCCCAAGTTGACAAAGAAATGGGCTCAGAGGTAGTTTCAGCACATCAGGTAACAGTCCCAAGGGGGTCTCTGTGACCGAACCAGTCACACCCTCCCCACTCAGCTTCAAGGCTCAAAGTTTTAACCAGATTTATTATCTCCAATAAACGTAATGTACTGTCCATCTCTGAAATACAGACTTACAGGCCAAATTTATTCCTGTTATAACACTTTACTTGAATGGCATAGAAGCTAATGGAGTTACACCAAGGATGAATTTGGCCGTGTGTGTGTGTGTGTATAGAGAGAGACAGACACCTTCCCTGGTTGTGCAGCTTCTGTGAAAGAGAAACTTCTGTTGACTGCAGATTAGGCTTTTTGAGGATTTCACCAACAAGCCCTTAATGTCACGTAAAAGATGGATTTTACTTAAAGCCATGGATTCACTCCAGGGTCACCTGTTGTCCTTTTCTTGTTTATTGTCTATAACTAACTTAAAACCTTCAGGGCCCTTAAAAAAACTTTGGGATATGACTTTGTGGTGTGCTCTGCCACATAGCTTGTAAAATGTAATACTACACTTAAATTTCCTACATTTGAAATCTCTCTTTTTTAAATAATAGCTAAAAATTGAACCTTTCTCTAAGGCTATGTCTACTCTCATGGAGATGTGTAGCGTATATACACTGCACACTGCTCCTAGAATGGGTATAAATAGCAGTATAGATAGATGGTGAGGTACTGCTTAAGTGAGCAGAATAAAGACACATCAAAACCTTAGGGTATATACCCTATATGACTCTCTACATGTCCAAGCAATGCCGCCCATATCTGCAATGCTGGCTTTAGTAGTATAGTATAGAAAAGCTTCCCTTTTCCAGCAGGGAAAGGCTCCAGCAGCAGGGAAAGGCTCTTGCATGGAGGATGCAGAGGGGAAAGGCTCCAGCAGCTCCCTGCTGACAGAGCCTTTTCCTACTGCCTCCCCACTGCCAGAACCTTTCACAGCTGCATGTAGCTACACACCTCAGTGTGGATGCAGCCAGCTTTTCACTGCAGCATGTAGCTACATATACCTGAGATGCTGCCCATGTAGACAAGGCCTAAATGATGTGTGAGAAAGGGTATTATTTATCACTCTCATAATATCAGCCAAGTGGTATTATGGTACCTCTCTTGATGACATCACTATAACAGTGTCATTGGTTTATACAGTTAGCAAAGAATGAAATCAGCATATATAATAAATATTATAAAATGATCAGTGAACCCTAGTGGAGCTGTATCAAATGAATAATTTATGGATACGCAGGTGATAGATTTAACATGCATGAGATCTTTTAAAGTAAGGGTCAGTCAGCATTTCCATTATACAGTAAACTTATTTTCTGCTTCAATTTGCTCTGTGTTGAAGCTTGACAATTTGTGTCTCTTCTCAGGAGTGATTTATTTTTGTACAAAGTTGAACATTTTAAAGAATTGCATCAGTCACTTTAAGTTATGCTTTCTCTATAGGTAATGTTGAAATCCGCTCTTCCCTTTCCCAACCCTGAATTTGTTTATAGATATTTGAGATGTACTCTATCATATCTCAGGGCATGTGATGGGGTGGGCTTCCTGCACTGGCCCTGAGAGGGTTGAATTAGGTCAGACAGGTCCAATTAAGTGGCAATCAGGGAAAGATTTAGGCCATGATGAGGCTGCTAATTGGAAGGGAATAGGCTTACACAGAGCTAAGAAAAACAAGGTGGTTGAGGTAACATCTTTTATTGGACCAACTTCTCTTGGTGAGAGAGACAAACTTTCAAGCCACACAGAACTGCTCTTCAGGTCTGACAAAGGAACTCCCAAAGTCACAGTAAAATGCAAGGTGGAACATATTGTAAGGGACCATTCAAGGTAGAGTGGCCTGTTAACATCTCTGCAGGCAGTCTGGCTTGCTGGGAATATCACAGTGTAGGTGGAGAACTGTGCAGCCTGGAAAAATTTGGGTCAGGAGGGGGAGAGAGAGAGAGAGCCATCTAACCAAGAGAAATGTGCCCAGGAGCCTAGAGTGGGTGCCCTGGGTGCACCATGTAGAAGGGGATACAGGTGCAGTTGTCCTGAACTATGACAATGGTTCCAAAGAATCAATGGATAAGTGAGTCAGTTAAAAAGCAAGCATTTGGGATTCAAAGAATCAAAATATATTTTAGTGAAGTAGAAACAGGAGCTCAAAAAAAATCGAAACAGTTACTTTTGGAACCCGTTTTTACTGTAAACAAATCCAAAACTGAGGTTGATGTCTTACACACACATTGTATGACAGTATTTCAGGAGCGTCTCAGTTCATGATGCCATAAAACAAAGTATGGGCCTCAAAGACTACTCCTAAATCCATTACTTTTGCTGTTTAGTCAGATTTTTAATACCATTATATCATAGTTTATGTAGGGGGAGGGATAGCTCAGTGGTTTGAGCATTGGCCTGCTAAACCTAGGGTTGTGAGTTCAATCCTTGAGGGGGACCATTAAGGGATCTGGGGCAAAAATCTGTCAGGGGACAGTACTTGTCCTGCTAGTGAAGGCAGGGGACTGGACTCGATGACCTTTCAAGGTCATTCCAGTTTTAGGAGATTGGCATATCTTCATTTATATATTATTATATGTATGTGAGTACAGTGTACTAATTCTAGCGTTCTAGCTCTAGGCAAGAATATACACAATCCCATGCATTACAAATGAGGAAAATATATATATTTAATGTCCTATTTTACTCTGTGATTCTACCAACTGAATAATGAAACAAGAAATATGAAAGCTAAAATAAATATAGGCGTGATCAAAATTGATTTAATAATATATGTTCTTTTCAAGCTTCTCATTTTTTAATGAAAAGTAAACTATGTTGGACAAGTAATGAATAGCTAGTTTAACTTTTCTTGATGACTCAGATATTAAAGATTAAATTTATCGGTTTTATAGATCCAAAGTTTTGTGTCTTCAAAAAAAAAAAATGCTGACAGTTGGCCTTGTGGTAAAGGCTAGCCTTGCATTATGAAAGAATGCTTGGGAGTGATTTATTGGTCAAGGTAATTTTCTACTAGATTATAGCAATTAGAATAAATATGAATTCTCAGTATGCCAGCCACTTTTTCTTGACCTTTTGAAAGCCATGTGCAAATAGGCTTATAGGACTGTTGGATCAAAGGCAGCTCAGGGACATAGGTATGTAACATGATTCATGTCATCTCACCTCACCTGATGAAAATGAATTTTAGTAACTTTAAAATATTTATGCAAGTATTAGCACTTTGGAAGAATGGCACTTGGTAACTGCTAGCAGCATGCCCAACAGTTAAAAACAGCTGTCTTAAAACAGTTAAAACAGTTAAAACAGATTACTTTCCAGGATGACCCATTTTCATTTGTTGGAGGGATAGGGATAGTGAAAAGAATGTGTTTTAATCAAGGCAGAATGAATACTGAGTAGTTAATAATCAGATTTTGTAGAAGAACTCAAATCAATTAGGGCAAAATCCTATGTCCTTAATTAGCCAGTGTACCCAACTCTCCCAGGTAAAGCCATCCATTGAAGTCAATGGGAGTTTTACCTGAGTAAGGGCTGTAGAATATGTGTGTTGTTGTTTTATAGGATATTTTTATAATATTTCAATTGGATGACTAATATAAAACAAAAAGTTCCTTACAAGTATCCAATGTAAAGTATATTTAAAATTGTCAATAGATGCAAGATTTCTTCAATTATTTCTCATAATGTTTTACAAGAAGTTACTGTAAATCACTTATTATGCGTCTTTTGAAGAAGTTGCCATATTTCTAATATAACACACGAACTATGGATCACCAAATAAAATTAATAGGCAGCAGGTATTTTTTCACACAATACATAGTCAACCTGTGGAACTCCTTTTTTTTTTTCTTAATGTCCAACCTAAACCTCCCTTGCTGCAATTTAAGCCTATTGCTTCTTGTCCTATCCTCAGGATTAAGAACAATTTTTCTCCCTTCTCCTTGTAAAACTTTTTACGTACTTGAAAATGGTTATCATGTCCCCTCTCAGTCTTCTTTTTTCCAGACTAAACAAACCCAATTTTTTCAATCTTCCCTCATAGGTCATGTTTTCTAGACCTTCAGTCATTTTTGCTTCTCTTCTCTGGACTATCTCCAACTTGTCCACATCTTTCCTGAAATGTGATGCCAAGAACTGGACACAATACTCCAGCTGAGGCCTAATCAGTGCAGAGTAGAGTGGAAGAATTACTTCTCATGTCTTGCTTACAACACTCCTGCTAATATGGCTCGGAATGATGTTGGGCTTTTTTTTTTTTTTTTGCAACAGTGTTACACTGTTGACTCATATTTAGCTTGCGGTTCACTGTGACCCCCAGATCCCTTTCTGAGTACTCCTTCCTAGGCACTCATTCCCCATTTTGCATGTATGGAACTGATTGTTCCTTCCTACGTGGAGTACTTTGCACTTGTCCTTATTGAATTTCATTCTATTTACTTCAGACCATTTCTCCAGTTTGTCCAGAACATTTTGAATTTTAATTCTATCCTACAAAGCACTTGCAACCTCTCCCAGCTTGGTATCATCCACAAACTTTATAAATGTGCTCTCTATTATCTAAATCAGTGATGAAGATATTGAACAGAACAGGACCCAGAACTGATCCCTGCAGGACCCCACTCATTATTAACTTCCAGCTTGACTGTTAACCACTGATAACTACTCTCTGGGAATGGTTTTCCAGCCAGTTTTGCACCCACCTTATAATAGCTCCATCTAGGTTGCATTTCCCTAGTTTGTTTATGAGACGGTCATGTGAGACAGTATCAAAAGCTTCACTAAAGTCAAGATATACCACGTTTACCACTCCCCCCTCACCCCACCCCCACCCCCACCCCCACCCCCACCCTCACCCTGCTACATCCACAAGGGTTGTTACCCTGTCACAGAAAGTTATCAGGTTGGTTTGACATAATTTTTTTTCTTGACAAATCCGTGCTGATTGTTACTTATCACCTATTATCTTCTAGATGTTTGCAAATTGATTGCTTAATTATTTGCTCCATTATCTTTCTGGGTGCAGAAGTTAAGCTGACTGGTCCTTGACTCCCCAGGTTGTCTTTATTTTCCTTTTTATAGATTGGCACTATATTTGCCCTTTTCTGGGCATCTGGAATTTCTCCCATCTTCCTTGACTTTTCAAAGATAATCGCTAATGGCTCAGATATCTCTTCAGTCAGCTCCTTGAGTATTCTAGGATGCATTTCATCAGGCCCTGGGGACTTGAAGACATCTAACTTGTCTAAGTAATTTTTATCTTGTTCTTTCCCTATTTTAGCCTCTGTTTCTACCTCATTTTCACTGACATTCACTAAGTTACACATACGATCACCACCAACCTTCCTGGTGAAAACCGAAACAAAAAAGTCATTGAGCACCTCTGCCATTTCAAAATTTTAAGTTATTTCCCCTCCCCTCATTGAGTAACGGGCTTACCCTGTCCTGCTTCTAATATATTTGTAGAATGTTTTCTTGTTACCCTTTATGTCTCTAGCTAGTTTGATTTCATTTTGTGACTTTGCCTTTTTAAATTTTGTACCTACATACTTGTGTTATTTGTTTATATTCATCGTTTGTAATGAGACCTAGTTTCCACTTTTTGTAATACTCTTTTTTTTTTATTTTTAGATCATTGAAGATCTCCTGGTTAAGTCAGGTTGGTCTCTTGCCATACCTCCTATCTTTCCTACACAGTGGGATAGTTTGCTCTTGTGCCCTTAATAATGTCTTTCTGAAAAACTGCCAACTGTCTTCAATTGTTTTTCCCCTTAGACTTGCTTCCCATGGGATCTTATCTACCAACTCCCTGAGTTTGCTAAAGTCTGCCTTCTTGAAATCCATTGTCTTTATTTTGCTGTTCTCCCTCCTACCATTCCTTAGAATCATGAACGCTATCATTTCATGATCACTATCACCCAAGCTGCCTTCCACTTTCAAATTCTCAGCGAATTCCTCCCTATTTGTCAAAATCAAATCTAGAACTGCCTCTCTCCTAGTAGCTTTCTCCACCTTCTGAAATAAAAATTTGTCTCCAACACATTTCAAGAATTTGTTGGATAATCTGTGCCTTGCTGTGTTATTTTCCCAACAGATGTCTGACTAGTTGAAGTCCCCATAACCACCACGTCCTGTGCTTTGTATGGTTTTGTTAGTTGTTTAAAAAAAGCCTCATCCACTTCTTCTTCCTAATTAGGTGGTCTGTAGTAGACCCTTACCATGACATCACCCTTGTTTTTTACTCCTTTTATCCTTACCTAGGAACTTTCCTGAAGTCCCTCCTCCCTGTACCAAGCCAACTGATCAGAGGCAAAATTTCAAAGTCATTGGCTGTATATTTTCAATAAAGTAGCAGTGGCTGGGTTACCTAAAACAGCTGTCTGCCTTGCTTGGGACATGAGAGCTCCTACAGGAGATAGCTCTTTGATCCCATGTACCAAAGAGTATAATAAGAATCAAATAAACAGAGGTACATATAACCATAAAAACAATATCCATATCTTCCATATTCTTCACAGTGCTTCACCATCTTTTTAATATGTTTATCCTCCTAACATTCCTGTGAGATAGGTAAATGCTATTATCCCCATTTTACAGATGGGAAGCTGAGGCAGAGACACATTCAGAATGTCACTTTCTCAAGATCATATAAGAAGCTTGCAGAGGAGTAGGCAAGCAGCATCCATTTCCCAGGCTAGCATCTTAGTTTGTCATATGCATTATACTACTTCTCAATTCCAAATGGCAGTGGCCTATGATTTTGGACAAGAATCTGAGTTCTGTCTCTGCTGCTTCCTAGAAGTTTCAAGTGACCATGGAATGCAGCCAAGTGACAATGTAAAGTCCTAGTTTGTAATGGATATTTTGCAGTATTAATGCAAAAAATCATGTAAGCTTTGGCCTGTAACATTTGACAGAATTTTTTACTATCATAGCTTTTAAAATATATTTCCTTCTATAGGTTTGCTATTCTGCTTGATGTCCTATTTGCTCCTGAAAGTTTGAAGAATTCATATTCTACAATCTTTCACATACTTAATACTTTTATTTTAGAAAAGTTTCTTCATGTTTGGAGGTGATGCCTTTATAGGTATAGCTAGAATAATTCTGAGGCGAATTTTAGTTTGGAATGCAATGTGAATAGCAGATACAGATGGCTAGATCGTTGTAGTGTACAAATCCTGAGAGACAATTTGGCAGTGGTGCAGATAGAAGCAGAAGCATCTTACCTATAGCTCCCTGGGTACACTCAAGGCCAGTGTTACTGAATCTTCATAAAGGAAACTGACATCTCTAGCACTAGTCCTTTTTCAATTAATTTCCTTTTGGAATTGCAATGTAATATTTCTAAAGCAGCACACAATGCCTTCTGGTTAGTCAACCATATTCATATCTTTTTTCAGCTGCTGACTGGTTGACTTATGCACTTTTATCACTAATGTCAGTACATCTACAGTTAATATTTCTTCTCCCTTCTTTTTAAAAGAACAAAATATACTGTAGTTATACTTGTCTATGAACTGGTGGAAAAGACATTAGGGCACATTATCCAGTTAAAAAACTCCACCAGTTGGTGACTGGATTTGCTGTGTAGAAGTTCATTTTATTACAAATGAAATTTAAAGCAAGACCCTAGTACTCTGTAGTCATTAGCTCTACCACACAAGACAGACAGCTTTTTGTAAAGGTAGTTTTGGCTGTACAATTAGTTTATATGATTCACTGAATTCTGACTTAATATGGACAAAAGTCACCAAGAAATCAACAGACTCTACCATACAAAGCAAAATAGACTGAGTGAAATGGTAGGCTGTCACAGGCTTCCCTTTATTAGTGTTCATGAGCAAAAAACCAATACTTGGCCACATACCTCAGTGTATTTCAAATTATTTCAATTACATTTTTAGTGAAGGATGCATTTAGGGATGCATTTAAATCAGGGCTCTCAAACTCAAATCACCACGAGGGCCACATGAGAACTAGTAAATTGGCCCAAGGGCCGCATCACTGAAACCTTTTCATACAATGATACAAAAGTATAGTCAAAAATGAAAAAAATGAAGAGTAATATAGTATTCTATTAAAAGTCAATGTATTAACTTTTTAAAAACTGTAATGCAAAGAGGAGTTTTAATAAAATATAAACACTCAGTAATGTGTGGAGTTTGGGTCCCAGTGGAGTCGGTGCTATGGTGGGCCGCAGGAAATAATGCGGCCCGCGGGCCGCGTGTTTGAGACCCCTGATTTAAATGCACCTGATGTAAGATTTTATGGGGATTCAGGTTTCACCTCACAAATTGATTTTTATTGCAGGGTCAGTGGGAGAGTAGTGGAACCCTTCTGTTATAACCTGGTTACTTTTCCTCTAGATCATATAAACCTTGCACCCCTTCTCATTGTGTTACAACACATTGCAGGTGTTGTAAATCCTACTGAATTATGGCTTTGGAACAGCCTCCAGATATCATGAATCACAGGTAATATAGTGGAATGAATGAATCCAAATAAACCTCTTCATCCATAAAGCAGTACCTGTAGACATTTTATACAAAGCATTAGAGAAAATAAAAAGTGAGACGATACAATGGAAGATGGAGATGTTTCAACACTAAAAGGACAGCATGGCACATACCATGTTTTTCTAATCAATTCTTGTTTGAGACTTGTGCATTTCTTTCACAAAAGCAAAGTTAAAATAAAATAAGTGTTTTATTAAGTTGAGATGGGTTAAGGGAAGTATCTAAATGGTAAATATCTATCTCCTCCCCTCTGGAAACCTGAGTCTAAGTCCTCCTACATTAAATCCTTGAGTCAGGTGGGCAAGAGAAAAATGAGTAGGCCCTGGTGCTCTGGGAAAACCATTTTCAATGGAAGATCCTTAACTCTGGAATTTAGTCTCCATGTTAATCTGCCAGAACCTACATTTACTGACGTTCATCAAAATGCCAGGCCCATCTGTTCACTCGGGTCCTTATCTGATGTTACATTGGTTGAGAGTTCCTTATGTCAAAAGAACAGGTTAGATAAGCACTTAGGGATGATGTTCTTTAGTTTCTCTTTATTGTGAATATTGGAAATCATCTGTTTGGCAAACAGTTATTAACAGTATGTTGTGGGTTGTTTTTTTAATTATGGGCCACATTTTCGAAGGCCTCAACCCAGCTTCTAATTTTGTACTTGCAGTTTTCTGCCATCAGTAGGCTATGGGTACAAAACTGCAGGCCAAAAACTACAGACTAATTTTGAAAATTTGACCTTTGATTTTGAGCAGTAGATGTTCATGTGCCCAGAGACTTAGATAGTGGATAAGTAATTTTATAAACTAAATAAACATGATTTTGAAGATCTGTTCTCTCCAAATCCATAAATTCCCATATCAAGCTGAAAACACAGTTGATATCAGTCTTATGAGATATTCACAGCTGGAATAATACAGGTTTTTGAAGGTAAGAATTGAAATATATTGTTTTTGCTCAACTCTTCCCTCAATATAACTTCAAACCAATGCTGTTTGAAGTTATGCTGAAAAATATTAATACAGTTTTCTTTGCCTTTTGTCTTTTGCACATCAGTTTGATTTTGTTTTAGTATTTAACAAAACCTAGAGCTAATTTGTCAGGTAGCCTACTAAAACCTTAAGGCCGTTGACAGAGTCAGGTTAGAATTATTTCAAACTAACATTTTTCTTCTACCCTTCAGGGAGTATATCTTTGAAGAATCAGAAAGATCTGGCCCAGAAAATTTTTATTGTTAAGGTGCAGTTTGAAGAAAGCACTCTGCAAAAGAAACATTGGTGCTTGGCTTATAAAATGCTTTGGTTGAGGCTGAACTATTCGTTGACCACTGTAGAAGGAGAAAGTATTTCAAAGCAGTTAGAACTCATTTTCTCTAGGAAATGCAATCGTGTTTAATCACTGTTTTTAATAACTGACTTGTTCTTGACTGCAGTGACAAGTGAGCATTGTGTCACCTCAGTTAATTGTTAAAAATCATATTAAAACATGATTAAACTTCCTTAGCCCTGGTCTACACTACAGAATTACTTTGGTATAACTACATTGCTCAGGGGTGTGAATAATCCACACCCCTGAGCGATGTAGTTATACCGACCTAGGCACTAGTGTAGACAGTGCTAAGTTGGCAGAGGAGTTTCTCCCACTGACATAGCTACAGCCTCTCGCAGAGGTGGATTAACTACACCGACAGGAGAGCTCTAATGAAGATGCTCTACGCTGAAGGGATAAAGTGCTACAGTGGTGCAGCTCCATCAGTGCAGCATTTTATGTGTAGACCTGCCCTTAGTGAAGACAAAAACTTACAGGTATTACAGTTGTTTTGATAGCATCAGTACCTTATCAGAATGTACTGTGGAGCTTTTTTGTTGCCAGCTTTCTTGCCACCTTTTAGCATCTGCAATCAGAATAATTTTCCGGCTAAACTCATAATTAATGTTTTCGCATTAATAATAAAAATATTGAACATTGATAACTCATTTCATCCAGAGATCCCAAACTTTACATACCAATTACAAAATATCCACAATAGTCACTGCACCAGTCACTGAAATGTAGCCCCCTCTGGTGTGAAAGATGCTAGATTCAGTCTAAACAGTGCACAGTTGCAATCTATAACAGTTTTAAAGAGCAGACAATAAAATGAACGATTTAATTTGTAATGGGCAGGCAGGAGGGAAGATTTTTAGGTAAGCAGTGTGTAATTCATTACTCCACTGAAACATAGGCAGAAAACAAGGGAGCAAAACACCAATATTCTTGAAAAAAGTGCAATTAGATTTTTTTTTTAATGTCAAGTTGTTAGGACCTCTAGTGGGGTGTGGGTGTGTGTGCATTTTCCCTTCCCCTCTCCAACCCTGAAAAAAAATGGCAAAATCCAGATAGCTGGAAATGGCTGTCATATCATTTCAGGATGTTAGTACAATACTGAAGCAAAAATGTGTGGAGTGGGGGAGGAAATGGAAAACTCAAATTTAATATTTATACCACTTTATAAGGACTTTCTCCGAAAGTTAAAATGTTGTGAACAACTGGCAAACAAATTGGCTTTGGAAAATGTCGCATAAAATATTTATCAGGTCATTTTTGACCAAAAAGGCCATGTAGCTGTATTATGAGGATCAGTGACAAAACTTGAGTTCAAATAGCTTTGCAATGCAAGAAAATAGAATCTCATACTCTGGGTGATAACCATCTACATAATCCCCTGCAGCAAAACAAAAGAAATATGCTCATCAGGGGAGGAATTTTAGCACAGCCTTATTTTAGGAATGAAAAGGACAGAAATTCACACAGGACTCCCACTGACTAAAATAAATGTTGTACATTACTATCTGGAGGCAGAATGTGCTCCTTAGAGTGATTTTAGATGGTTATTCTATTTTAAGTATTTAAAGCACCCGAAGTTGCTTTAAATCCTTAAAATGGTATAAAGGCCTGTGATAAATAGGGTCACTACCTAGTCCCCAGTGAACCAAAGGTAAATTTGGGTTCAATTTCACCTAACTCACTGCACACCATTTGCTCAGGGGTAAAACTATAACTTCCAGGAAGGTGAGCTCGATGCTAGCAGTGCTTTACCAGTATAGGAATACTGATATATTATATTGGTGAAGCACTTCTAGTGTGGACCTAGCTATATCAGCAAAGTTTTGCTCTGTACAACTATAGTAAAACCAACACCCACAAATGAAACAAGCTATATTGGTAAAGGCACAATTTTGATGATATTGCTGTGTCTATACTAAAGGCTTCTCTTAACAAAGAAGGATTACATCTCTTCCTACCCCTTACTGATATAGCTATGCTAGCAAAAGTCTGTAGGGTAGACATAAGCTAAAAAAGGAGAAATCTGTAGGGAAAGTTGTGTTCCCCAATCAGTGATCCTCATCTAGTATAGCACTATTTTCTCCATTGCAACTACAATGGTCCCGTAAGACTAGGATGAATCCTAAACTGAAAAAAAAAATCTGTTCACTTTCTGCTTATGTTATCTTTCTTGTTTCATAAAGAGTTTAACCCTTTATGGTAACAGGAAAAGAATTGTAGAGACGTTCCCTCCCTCCCCCAAGTTGAAGATTTCATAAACTCCTTACCATTTAAAATGTTGTCCTTTTTAAAAATTGGTTGGAAGATGTCTCAGCCTTTTTCATTTTCTTTCTTTTTAGTTTGTGGCGGTGAAAGTGTGGCTGTCTGCATGCATATGTGTGAGTACCCATAAGGCCACATGGGGAAGGCACGAGATAGAAAGTTCTAGATATTATCTCATAAAGATGCTCATTAACATTTTGTGTGTTAAACTTGAGATTGTCATCTGTAGTTTTTTGTAAATAAGACATTTTTAAACTACTTCTTATCAAGGGTATTCAGTCAAGGTCCGCATTACATGTCTCGGCTGTGAGAGAGGAAAGGATTAGCCACTAAGTCTGATCAGTAATTTTTTGAAGAATATGTTTTGTCTTTTGTAAAATACTGGTTCGTCCATACAAATTTATCAGGGTCCAGGACAGGAGAGAGACCCACCCAAGAATAGCCAATAGCCCTGTGTTTGGGGCTCTCACCTGGTATGTTGGAGACCCATGTTCTAGTCCTGCTATGTAGGATTTGGGCCAGGGACTCAAACCTGAGTCTCTCATGCTCTTGGTGAGTGAGGTAACTTAATTGTTGTGTAGATTAAGAAAATAAGAATGGCCATACTGGGTCAGACCAATGGTCCATCTAGTCCAGTATCCTGTCTTCTGACAGTGGTTGATGCCATATGCTTCAGAGGGAATGAACAGAGCAACAAACATGTGATGTAGCCCCTGCCATCCAGTCACAGATTCTGGTAGTCAGAGGCTTAAGGACACCCAAAGCATGTGGTTGTATCCCTGACTATCCTGGTTAATAGCCATTGATGGACCAACCCGCCATGAATAGATTAAATTTCTTTACTGCAGTGGTCAGTAAGGGTTTGGTCTTCTAAATGGCTACAGCAATAGGAAGATTACTGTCAAAGTTATTAGAATGAGACCAGAGGAACACACAAGAAACAATTGCAATTTATCACAGGTCCCCTTATTAATAAATCCACTAAGCAGATGATAAACAATGAACACTGAAATACTGCAACAGATAGAGACTTTGTACAAAGTGTTTAGCCCTATGACTGGCCTCATTCACATCTCCTGCTGGGGAACCCTGGAGTGTTTTATCATTATCTTCACAATCACCATGAGTGGTTGTCTTCCTGATGGTTCCCAAAGCAGGCAGGCCAGGATACAGCTATTATAATGTGTTTCACTGATGCCCACTGGGGTTCATGTATACTTATGAAGGTTTCAACCCCTTTTCCTATTTGAACTTCCACACCCCACTACTTTGGGGAGCCACATTTTTCATAGGCTGGCTTATTAGTTTCCCATATATTTATTAACACTGACCTCATTCATTCACCGTAACTTGTGGTTAGCACATTGCTCATACCCAATGTCTGCAAAAATCCTCAAAATACTCTAATCAGCTTTAACTGGTACACTGAAGTACATATGTACTAAATATCAACAGTTGAAACAGTTACAGGAATAAGTGTTTTATCTTGTGACCTTGGGCCATGCAAAAGTTAGGCTACCAGCAGAAACCTATCTTTAGGCGCAAGGCCTTGTTTAACTAAGCTAAATATCTTATAGGCCTGCACTTGGCCTATAAATAATACTTGTATTTCACCTCTATATTCTAAATCTACCTGATATTGTTTCAGGACCCAGAAACCCAGACCCCGCTCTGTTTGCTTCTTTTTGTTAATTTCCTTCTGAAGTCTCCACAGCTCTTCATTAGCATTTGGCTCAGTATGCTAATATACTTCCGTTGTGAGATACACAATATTCAGGGGTCTACCAGGGAGAATATGTCTCCTGCCACTTGTCTGAAGAAGTTTGTCTCAGAATTTGCTGCCTTTGAGTGACCTGCATTTAACTACAGGACCTAGAGAACATAATTTTTAGCATATATAAATAACTCCTCACATGTGCCATACATACATCACACAGTTATGATGATGACAGTGTGACACAGGCTTTCAGTAAAGACCTTACGTGACCCTCTTTGGTGAACACAAGGGATCCCCGAAGCCCTGTGCACTCTTGTGCCCTCTGCTAATTGGCATCAAGAGGTTCTTGGGTCACAACTATGCCAATGAGCATTTTCAGATACTTATAACTTAATACTCAAAACTGAAGGTTCTAGTTTTCGCTGAGGACTTTTTATGTGACAAGCTTGAACTGTCTAAGTTCAGGCATTTTTTAGTTTTCTTTACACAGAAACTAGAGGTCAGAATATGAAATGGTGTATTTTTAACATTGACGTGTAACTTAAAAATAGGTTGTAAATTTGCTCCATTTTTAATTTGACCAAGACTATGTGTTTGTTTTGTGAGACCAGGCATTTAAATTTCAGCCCCACAAGA
Source organism: Macrochelys suwanniensis (assembly GCA_033296515.1). Lineage (NCBI taxonomy): Eukaryota > Metazoa > Chordata > Testudines > Chelydridae > Macrochelys > Macrochelys suwanniensis. The sequence goes on from CM065779.1 coordinate 86,925,150, forward strand.
AACCTTTTTGGAAAGATTATTAATAAAGTTATAATGAAATCTTAACAGAGTTATAATGGAATCTTAAATATAGTAGTTGCTAATGACAACTACTGTAATATTCAGAAAGGAAGATGTTTGATCACCCTTTCTTTTCATTAGATCTTGTCCAGATGCCAAGAACTTTACAAGGAATAAAAAACTCCACATAGATACCACACCAAAGCCAGTGATACATCAGTTGCAGGCATTGTAAGCCAAATTTTTCAAAGGAGACTGAAAATTTAGATTTTAGTGCACAAACTACATATTCACATGCAAATTCATTTTTTTAATCTTTAAAAACACACACCAAAAAAACCCTGGGATTAATATTGTAGGCCAGAATGAGGCCCCTTTAAAAGTTTTATCATATAAATCTTGATAAGAAAATGCATGAATTTGGGTTTTTACTTGAGAGTTCCCTTGTCACACTGTAATCTTGTAGCCAAAAAAAAATCCAACAGTTTAATTTCTTAGAACTGCAATAATTCTAGACTTTTTTTAGACCTCTCTTATGTTATGAGTTCTATTGACTGAAGGAATAATATCTTATTGGGGATCTTGTATGCTAGTCTACTCTGAATATAGACAGAAGAAAGCTATAAGCCACAGGACTGTATTTGTTGAAGTCACTAAGGCTACGTCTACGCTTGGGGCTAGGTGACTGGCAGCATGGACTAGCCACCCCGAGTACGTACCCACGTGGCCTGGGAGAATTTGTACTGAGGACAGGTTTCCCATGCTCACCCTGCCCGTGCTAGCCCAGTTACAGTGTTATTGTTAGTATGCTAGCTTAATGAGAGCTACTGCAAATATGGTTATTCAAGCTTGGAATCACACTCCTAGCTCCAAGTGTAGATGTAGCCTAAAGTGAAAGTGAGAGATTTTCTTCAAATATTTGTAACTGAGCACTTCCTAAAATGTTGTGCACCAAAGAGTCAGACAGTTATCAAAGCAAAATTAAATAATTAGCAGTTAGATGGTAGAAGAAGAAGAGACATCCCTAATGATTTCATTTGGAAAAGATCTACAGTATTCAAAGTTCGTGCAACTAAAGAGTAAAGGCCAATGCCATAGTCACTGAAAAATAATATGCCCCCCTTCAAGGGATCTGTCCTGTGCTCTCTCCCTGAACTATAATCATTTCTGTAGAATCTTAGTTCCTTTATTTTGACCTTCTGAACAGAGCTGGTGACTTTTCTTTATCTGTGACTGGCAAGTCTCATGGCAAACTGCCTTTCTGTTAGAAAATGTATTGAAACACTGAGTCATGTCCTAGAGTAAAGGTGAATACTGAATATTTCCTCTCCACAGATGACAAATTTTAGAGGAAGATCATTTAACAAATTTTGAGCTCAGATACCAGCCAATTTGTCTTACTGATGACTAAGCTACTTGTTAAAGATTTTACAAGGTTAAAGAATGTGCAGAAGCAGAGTATGAGTACATTCTTTTCAAATTCACTTATGATTGTTGGTTTGTCAGAACTGTGGGTGACAATCTATGTGGAGGGGATTTCATTTTGGCAACATTGGGTATTCCTTTCCTACTAATGTATACAATATATTGCAATTTTCATGTTGATGCTTCAAGTCTGACCAAGGAAATAGGGCGGCAAGAGATGCATACTGATTTTACTTTCATGAAAGGGGCAAAGCAAGGGCATTCCTAGAGGTGAATCCATGTTCTTGATGGTCAAGAGCAGGATGATGCGACATCTGCCATTGTTTAGGACAAATGCAAAACTCCTAGATCCTATGCTGTCATGAGACACAGGAAAAAAAATGTATCCCTTAACCAAGATAGATTTACTAATTTACCTTTCAAATTATTATTGTTTATTATTTGTGTGACAATGGTACCTACAGGCCTCGTGTAAGTACCTTAAACTCATCAGAGCCCCATTGCACCAGGTTCTATACAAACATAATCCCTGCCTCAGACTACAATTGTGGTTCATGAAAACATGCAGAAATTGGATGAAATAATCAAATATGCGGGTGTAGAGGGAGGGAGAGCAACAATAATATGAACAATTTTTTACATTTCAATGGGGCCGTTCAGAGTTGATTGGCAATAGGTAAACTTCTTATTTAACATGGGAACAATAGATATAACCAGCATTACAGAAAGCATTGCCAACAGAATGAAATAATTAAGATGTAACAATAACTGATTCTTCACGGCTTGTGATCCAAACCTCAAAAAGTGTTATCAGGAAGCCTCAGCGTTGTAGAAACAAATACAGGTATGTATAGCTAACAAAAATTGGATAGAACAATCTCCAGTTTGTTGTTCGAGTAACTGATAATTTTAGTAGAGTTGGTAGTATTTTAGTAGAGATTTCTGTGCCCTTTATTGTCCTTACAATTTGTGGGTTTCTGTAATTTTGTTTGTTTTTTTTTGCAGTTTAAGATTATCCAAGTCCTTAGAACTAATATACTACTGTAAGTCTTTGAAAAGTACCAATAGGCAAATTATAGAGAAATAGAAACAGGAGAGCTATCTGTCCAGGCTTTTTTAGGGCATTCCTCACCAGAGTATCTGAGCACATGAAAAGGATTAAAAGTGTAGATAAGGTCTCTGTATCTCTCACTCATTCTTTCATTCTCTAAGCTTTAAAAAATGTGATTTTTGGTGATTTGGTCAAAGAGGTGGGTTTTACCGTTTTTCAGTAGGTGCTGAGGGTCATGATAATTCCAATCTCTTTTGGTATTAGTTTCCACAGACACAGGCCAGTTGCTGAGAAAGCTCACCTCTGTGCCCTGTGTAGGTTGACCTCATTCTTAAGGTTGTTTGTTCCATTGTTCCAGTGGAACACAGCTGTTGTGGCAAGTTATGGTCATGCACAGGGAAGTGATCCCTCAAGTAATTCAGGATCTGAGGTGTACATCAATGTCTTACTTCTGGGGGAAGGATCAGATTAAGGCAATCAGTGAGGGGCTGTAAATACATACACCAGGACACACACACCTGGTTGAAGGGGACTCCTCTCCCAGACAGGCTGGGCAGCAGCATTCCTCCAGCATGCCCCCAGAACAGGGGCTCCCCTTCCCTCAGGATAAGTTGCAAATATTTCCCTCTCCTAACTGTGGACACGCAGATAGCAGCAGGTTGCCCTCAAGTACTTCCATCATGAGCTGGGGTGTAGCTGTGTCACTAATGAAGCAAGCTCACTTCACTCTGCAGTTGTTGCTAGACAGTGTTCTGCTGGGGTTGTGCTTTGAAGCCCTATAGAGCAGTGGGTCTTGGAGCTAACAGCCCATGGATGTGCTGGGAAGTTATTGCATTATTCAGAACTATTATGTCAGGCTTTCTGCAGCCCCAGGAAGATAGAAGCATGAGTTACTTTCAGTTATTATTTTCAAGCCTTTCTGTACAACCTTGTGAGTTAAAAAATTATGTTTAGAAGAAAAGAGTTGATAATCTAATGTAATCACATGACTTCAGGAGTTGGAGCCCTAGTTACAGGCCGATAGGGACTATGCCTTAACCTGGTCATGATTGGGCTTTATAAGAAGCTTTCCCTGTATGCATGTTATCCAATAATCTGTATACAGGGATTGGTCTTCTGAAGCAACTGGTACTGGTTACAGTATAGCATACTGGACTAGATGAGCCCCATGTCTGATCCACTTTATCAATTTCTATGTCACTCTGGCCAATTCCATAAACGGCTTTGAAAATTCAGATTGAAACTTTGAACTTGAGCCAGAAAAGAGAAAGAGGCACTGGATTGATGCACTGTTGGCAGCGTATGTTGTTGAATAAGCCAGCTGCTGTTTTCTGCACCAGTTGGAGCCTTATAAAGATTATGGTTTCAATCCTGTTTATCACACATTGTAGTAGTTAAGACTCTAGGTCATGAATCACCTTAGCCAAGTCTAAATCTCACAGGATGGGGTCTTCTGTCCCAGTCAACCATATGTAAAAAAGGGGCAAAGTATTTCAGTTTGGACATACAAAAATAGGGAAGAAGCCAGGTGAATATTGAGGCTGCAGCCCATATTAGCAATCTGAAGGCAAATGCCCTCTATTTTGGGTAATATTATGAAGGTGGTAGGTGAATAAGAACAAAGTTATTATCAGAGTTGAACCAAATTATAGACAACAAAGCCAAATTATAACTAAGTTTGGCAATTTTGTGTTCAGATAAACATTCATAAATTTAAATAATAGGTTTGATCTTTTAGCTTTATAACTATCTGTATTAGTTTGTAGAGCTGATCAGAAATTTTCTGATGGAAAATAACCTTTTTCCAAAATTGAAGTTTTCACATGGAAAATTTCAATTTTGCTGCAAACTTATGATTTCTGCCATCAGGAAAAACAAAATCATGGCTCCCTAGATGCCTGCCTGGAGGCCTGCAAAGGCTGAGGGCCCTGGCTCTCTGCCTTCTCCCCACAGCTCCAGGGTTGGAAAGGCTAAACTCCTGGGTTCTCTGCCTCTCAGGGAAGCCAGGTTGGAAGGCTCTGGTCAAATTCATTTTCTGTCTGGGTGGCTGCAGGGAGAAAGTGAAACTGACACAAGCATTCCAAGAAGTCAGCTAGGAAGCAGAAGAATTTCACTTCAGTTCTGTGATAACAGAATTTTTATGGAAATCCTATCCCGAGAAAATGTTTGCATATTTGACTTTTCATCCTGGTTCAAAAGGAAAAGATTTCAAAACTGCAGGATTTTTCATGGGAAGGGATTTCTATTTTCTGGCCAACTCTATTTGTTTGGCCATTAGAGGTATGGATTTAGTGTAGATCCCGAGTATATGAGATAAATACATTTAAAAAAAGGTGAAATCTAGACAGGGGAAAATGTGAAATTTAATCTGAAACCAAATTCTGCCACCATTTGCTCACTTAATTTCTGTGGACGTTCAGGATTTCCCCTTCCTGTATATTCACCAATGATGTTTGTCCAATGACGTTTTAAGCATTCAAGTTTTAATTAGCTTTTTCTCCCAGCTAGTGAGTCTAAAATAAATGTTGTTAAAAACCAGCGGACAAGTCTCTCCCTGGCGGGGCATTCAGGGAATAATATTTACATGGGTGTATTTGTGTTAATTTTTGTAAATTTGCTTGCAATCTCTTCACCCTCTGACTGGATTTATTTAGTGTTGTCTGTAAAACAAACAAAAAACCTAAATTCTGGACTGTTCCGTTACCACTTTGGTTTAATTTCCTCCTCTGACATGTGACCCGCTTCTGAAATGCATACAAACAAAGAAAAGATGTTCAGAAAGAGACCACAGTGCAGTGATCCTAATCTGAACCTTTGTCTTATAGTGTTAAGACCTCCATTGGCCTCCTACACTTGTCATAATTTGAATTTTCTGGGGGGTTTGCAGCTCAGTGGTCCAGAATTTTATTTGTTATACATCATAGCTAAGGAGTGAATTGTGGGTAGTTCAAAAGCTTTCTGCAAGTTCACTGCAACTTTGCTTCATTTCAAGTTGAGATGTTTATATGTAAAATTGAGTGGAAGTTTTTTTCAATGTTTGAATCAATTCCACAACTCTGGGTCTATTTGCATAGGCTGCAACTATTGTATCATTAAGTTTCTTTATGCATGATAACTGTTGACATAATACAAATGTCATGGTACATTATACTAGACAGTAAAACAAGCAGGTTATTTTTATCTGGAGGTTATAGCAGTAATCACCATGTAGCTTTATTACCACATGTGGCTCACCAGGGTCCAGCATGCATGTCTCATGGAGTCCACAGGTTTGGTCAGAGTTCCTCACAGGACAGCATCTTACTCTGATGCATGAAAGGATTCTTGATAAATAGACCGGAGATCCCAAGATTCCTCCCAAGCAACCAGTGAGGTGTAGGTTAAGGGAGGGGAAATAGAAATAAAGAAGAGAGAACCTTTCCAGCAGATGGGGCAAAGGGTAGTAGGGAGAGGAGGGAAGATATATTTTGTAAATTGGAGCCTGAGACGCTCACAATAATCATGGTGCTGTATGCTAGGAACATACCCTAATATTGATTGGAGAAAGGGATAACTAGGCTATGAGCATTGTTTTGGTTTTCTAGTCTTTCTTAGCATTTATGGGAGATTAAATTTCCTGTGCAGAACAGGAAAAACTGAGGGGGAAACCCTTAGTAGTTTGGCTCTCAAAAGGCAAATGAGAAAAGAGAAGAAACCTAGAAAAAGGTAGCCCCTTGAGCAATGTTAGGGAAGAAGTTACCCTCTGACTGGTTGATTACAGGCCAATTGACTCTTTCACAAAGGCCAAATCCTGTAAGGTACAGAGTATCCTTAACTCCCATTAAAGTCAGTGAGTTGACTGGTGCTTATTACCTTGCAAGTGGGGACCTTAAAAGCTCCCCATAGACAGATTGACGCAGATCCTAGTTGTTGGAACTGCCTTTTGCATCTATGAAGGTGTGACCTGGAATGAGAGAGATGATTAGGAGCTAGCCCAACAAGAACTAGGCTTTACCATATATGTTCTGTTACAATGTCCTTTAGTGCATAAGTACAATTTCTGTTAGCTAGCTAAAAGTCTTGTCTCTTTTACTTTATTAATTGACAGGTTTCAGTGTAGTAGCCGTGTTAGTCTGTGTCAGCAAAAAGAAAATAAGAAAAGGAATACTTGTGGCACCTTAGAGACTAAAATTTATTTCAGCACAAGCTTTCGTGGACTACAGTCCGCTTCGTCGGATCCTCCCACTGTATGTTCCATTCTATGCATCCGACGAAGCGGACTGTAGTCCACGAAACCTTATGCTGAAATAAATTTTAGTCTCTAAGGTGCCACAAGTATTCCTTTTCTTATTTTCTTTTTATTAGTTGAGACTCTTTGGTTTGCCCTGTGTTTCAATATCAAATCATTTGTACAGTCATTGTTTTTGTTTGCTGATAATGTGGTCCTCATTTTCAAAGTTCACTTGTGTAGGCAAGTCATAGAATAGAATCATAGAATATCAGGGTTGGAAGAGACCTCAGGATCTAGTCCAACCCCCTGCTCAAAACAGGACCAATCCCCAACTAAATCACCCCAGCCAGGGCTTTTTCAACCCTGACCTTACAAACCTCTAAGGAAGGAGATTCTACCACCTCCCTAGGTAACCCATTCCAGTGCTTCACCACCCTCCTAGTGAAAATGTTTTTCCTAATATCCAACCTAAACCAACCCCACTGCAACTTGAGACCATTACTCCTTGTTCTGTCATCTGCTACCACTGAGAACAGTCTAGATCCATCCTCTTTGGAACCCACTTTCAGGTAGTTGAAAGCAGCTATCAAATCCTCCCTCATTATTCTCTTCTGCAAACTAAATTATCCCAGTTCCTTCAGCCTCTCTCCATAAGTCATGTGCTCCAGCCCCCTAATTGTTTTTGTTGCTCTCCGCTGGACTCTTTCCAGTTTTTCCACATCCTTCTTGTAGCGTGGGGCCCAAAACAGGACACAGTACTCCAGATGAGGCCTCACCAATGCCGAATAGAGGGAAATGATCATGTCCCTCGATCTGCTGCAATGCTCGCTCTTATACAGCCCAAGATGCCGTTAGCCTTCTTGGCAACAAGGGCACACTGTTGACTAATATCCAGCTTCTCGTCCACTGTAACCCCTAGGTCATAAAAGAGCTCTTTGTTCCTTCCGGAACTGATCTGGGAAACCAGATAAAAGTCACATCATGCTGAAAATCTGGTGCTACCTGTGAGTGTGAGATATCCTTAGTAAGTGGATTTTACAGGTCAAATCATAAACATTATGACTCACTTTAACTTGTGTGTTTTATAACAATGTCAATTAACTGATTTTTCTGCTTGCTATGCAATTGGTGATAATTGCATAGATAATTAGCCTGGCCATTGGGGAATGAATGAATTGACCTAGGGTTGGTTTGAATACTTATCCAAATCTCTTGAGTCTGAAAAGTTGGCGTGAAAAAGGAAAATAATTTTCAATAACAATTAACTCAACTATTTCAGATCTCAAGAACACTTCCTTTGGGAAAAAGTTCAAGATGTTTGTTTTAAAAACTAAAGTTGAACTAAACCGGATTGTTTTCTACAGAGAAAATAATGAGGCTGTCATGCTGTCAGGTGCGGCTCACGATCGTGATTGCCAACCTTAGGACAGACTGTTAAAAAGCAGGGCAGAAACCCCAAACTGGTTGTATGTTATATAATTAGATTTCACCAACTTAGTAACAAGTGTGAACTCCTAAAGCACTATAACAGTCTTACCATGGAGTCAGACAGTCCCATTGTACATTCCAGTCTCCCTTGCCATCCAGAGAAGCTGGAATTAGTGATAGTCATTTTACACCAAAAATCACACCATCATTTAGGTTATTCCCAGTCCCAAAGTACCAGTCACTTTCCCCCAGGTCAGCTGTACTCAGATCTCAAATCAAAGACAACAGCTGTAGCCAATCCTATAATAAACTAACTAAAGATTTATTAACTAGGAAATTGAATGAGAGTTATTTACAAGGTTAAAACAGGAAACATACACACACAAATGAGTTACAGTTATATAATCATAGAAGCATAGGACTGGAAAGGACCTTGAGAGGTCATCTAGTCCAGTCCCCTGCACTCATGGCAGGACTAAGTATTATCTAGATTTTAAAAGGTAACACAAGCTTTTATGGAAAGCTGCTCTATTAGGACTGACCAAATGCAAAGTTTATGTTTTGGAATCTTTGCCCCTCAGAGTCCAGACAGCATAAAGAGAGCCCAATTCCTTCTGGTCAAGAGATTTGTATCCCTCACTCCCTAGAGTCCAAGCTAATGGGATGAGTTCTTATGCTCGTAAATCCATGTGTGGGTGGGGAGAGCAATTGACAGTCTTTCGTTCCCAATTTCCCAGTTGGATTCAGTAGTCCTTCCTGATGGGTAGGAGATAACACCTTCTGTAGGAACCCAGCATCTTGCGATAGGTGAAGTTTTTTCCCTCTGTTTAGTGAATTAGAGTTTCAGAACAAACATTTTATAGTTACAGAGCAAACACTTAAGTATTACCTTATAGCATGGAATACAGATATTATAAGTAGGCTTAGTACAGCATCCTACTAGCATTCCATTAAGTCTAAACACATTCATATACTAATATCTATTTTAACTATACTAACCCACAGGTGAGCAAGACTGGTTTCCAGCTATGCATTTATCAGTGTTCAGTGAGGCTTGGGGCCTTGCCATGAGCTAGGACTAGATCAGCCTGTGTCACAGAGTCCAACATGTTAGGTACCTAAAAGAGTGGTCTGATTCCTCCTCAGCATTTATTTAGCTCTTAACTTTGGCACCAGCGTAGGAAAAATGTGGCTAACGTATCTGTTTTAATCAAGTGATGCCTACAATGCAGAAATGAGGCACGCAGTCAATAAACATGCTAGGGTGTCCATGAACCACCACCTACCTCTGTTAGTCAGAATTGTGCAACTGGGTTTCATATGTCTGTACAGCTAGTAACTATTGTAGAGGCTCTAGTGTTATGGGCTGTAATTTTGGAAACAGAACTATGAGATGTCATATGGTATGAGTATGGCATGAAATGTCAAGTGGTTCTAGTTTGCAGCAGAGACACAAATATGAAGATCTAACTGTATTAACTTTTGTTAATGTTTATTATAGGCAGCGTGAACACCTTTAGTTAACGTTCACATTGTGTATCAGTTTCCATTATAGCCTTCATATTTTAGTGGCTTAAAACTCTGCCTTTAACTATTGGGGTAACATTTTCAATGCTTTGGAGAAGATCCTCAACTTGTGTAAATTGTCATAGACCCTCTGTCTTCACAGACTAATGACAATTTATGGCAGCTTGGGATCTTCCTGCCTCTGAGGTGACAGCCTCTGGATTTGTTTATTTATTTATTTGAAGTATAAGGAAAAATGGTGCAGCAAAGTTTCTTCAAAACTATGCCTCTGGATTTCTTAATTTCTTTCAACCTACTAGTTCATCTATGAACTTTAAACATTCACTTTCTTCAGTAAATTAATGTGAAGGCAAAGCCTTTTAATCACCCTGTTCTGCTACAACTGTTAAAAGTCTGCAGGCCTCAATAAATCTCTGGAAATTCATTTAATCTGGATGGTTCTTCTAAAGACTTGAAATAATCTGTATGTGACATTTGTATAGTACATTATTCTTGATGTATTTATTGTTGGGAGGAGGTGTGAGATTGTGTTTAAAGCGAATCTTTGCCCTAGTACCAGGGACTCCAACCTGTTCTAAGTGAAACCAGAGCCCTAGGGCTAGTCTACACTTACCGGCTGGATCAGAGGTGTCGGATCGATCTTCTGGGTTCAATTTATCGCGTCTTGTCTAGACGCGATAAATCGAACCAGGAAGTGCTCCCCCGTCGACGCTGGTAATCCAGCTCGCCACGAGGAGTAAGCGCTGTCGACGGGGGAGCCTGCGCGCTGCGTGTGGACCACAGGTAAGTTCGAACTAAGAGACTTCGACTTCAGCTACGTTATTAACGTAGCTGAAGTTGCGTATCTTAGTTCGACAGGGGGGGTTAGTTTAGACCAGCCCTTAGAAACCATATATATTAGAAACCTTTCACAGCTCATGAACTTTACAGGAGATCTTCAAGGAATTAGTCTCTCCAGTAGTAAAGACCCAATCTAATGTCCACTGAAGTAAATTTGAGTTTGGCACAAGATCAGGCCCTAAATTCTTTAGCCCAAAAGTATGGGAATGGTGGAAGGAAAGGCTGTTTTATGTGTGACAGGATTGGGTGTTTGTCATAAATATACACAGGGAAGCAGTACTGAATTGCCTTACCTGTAAGGGGTTAATCAGTTCAATTAACCTAGTTGTCACCTGACCAGAAGGACCAATGGGAAAAGAAGATACTTTCAAATCAGGGCGGGGGAGAGGGGAGGAGAGAGGTTTTGTTTGTGCTCTCTTTGTTTGTTCCTTCTTTGGACAGAGAGAAAGACCAAGCAGGTAAACCATCTCCTAAAAAAATACCTGAAATGATGCATATAAAATTACAGAAATTGTAAGTAAAGGCAAGGAAATGCGTTAGATTATCTTTTGTTTTTGCTTGTGAATTTTCCCTGTGCTAAGAGGGTGTTTTATTCCTGTTTTTTGTAACTTTGAAGTTGACCCTAGAGGGGAATCCTCTGTGTTTTAAGTCTGTTTATTTACTCTGTCAAGTTACCTTCCATCCTGATTTTGCAGGTGATTCTTTTACTTTTTTTAAATAAAATTCTTCTTTTAAGAACCTGATTGATTTTCAGTGTCCTAAAAGTCAGGGCAGTTTGGTCTGTGCTCACATTGTAACCAATTGGTTAGTATATTATTCTGAAGCCTCTCCAGGAAAGGGGGTGAATGGCCTTGGGGGGATATTTTTTTGGGGGGGATAGGGCTCCAAGTGGCCCCTCCCTGAATTTTTGTTTAAATCACTTGGTGGTGGCAGCAATACCGTCCAAGGACAAGGAAAGGAATTTGTTCCTTGGGGAAATTTTTAACCTAAGCTAGTGGAATATAAGCCTAGGAGGTCTTTCATGCAGGTCCCCACATCTGTACCCCAGAGTTTAGAGTGGGGAGGGAACCATGACAGTATTTATGATAGAGGGAGTATAGAAGGGGCAAAATTACTTGCTCTGCTACTGTACCAGCAAGGTCCATTTAATTTTTAACCTAAATTTTGCTACATTTTACAAAAGCTATTTGTTTTTTTTACCAATTGTCACCCACATTTTAGACCACTCAAGTACACGAAAATACTGAGTACGTTAAGCAAATCCAATACATTGATGTGTTTGTTAATAATCAATTCGTGTAAGTGTAAATGTGAGACTGTCTGTTAAAATAAAGCCCAGTGGAAGGGGTGTGTGTGTGTGTGTGGTGTGTGTGTGCACATTATTGTCAATCCCATGCCCATCACATTACCAGCTTTACAGATAGTGTGGATAGTTATCAACATTCAAAGCAAATTCAAGTTGGTGAACTATTTTTCTTGCTAAAGTGGGTCAAAAATGAAAAACTCCCCAATTGCATTTCAGAACATAAGTATTAAAAAAACAAAACAAAACAGTAGAAGAGTAAGGTTGAATGTTTACACTGCAAATGTGCCATGGAAGTTGACACCTGGGCTGACTGGATTAAAGAACATTTGGAAAGCAAATTATACTTGATGCTGAAAGAAGATAGTAAAAATAAAAGCATACATTGGAAGCAACATCCACACAACACAGCAGAAAAACAGAGCTCTGCATTATGTGGTAAGTTAATTTTACCATGTCTTATGCTTTTCAAGACTTGCTGATGGTCCTTTGGGGGATTTTGTACTAAATTTTAGCCCGGCTGCAAAATCCCTGACAAATTCAATCAACCTGTCCAAGAAATACTTGGAGGAGAGTGATGTTGCCCTGAACAACAAAATTAAAGCAAGACTGGCTGGGAACGGTTAGGTGTTTGTTTGTTTTTGGACAAATCACCAGTTGATTGACCTGTGGTGGCAATTTCGTAGGATTGTTGTTTGGTTGGTTTTTTAGCTTTTTAGTGGAAAAGCCTGTACTTATTTTGGGAGATTTGGAGATTGTAATTTTAGAAAATAGTCACACAGTTGCATCCTGTGTCAGTAAAACTATGTGAAGATGAACTTACCTTGCAGGATGTGGCATCAGTGAATTCTGACTCAGCCTCTTACTGCCCAAAGTTCACACAGAATGTAATGCTGAATGAAAAATCTGAATTACTTAGTCTTGCCCAGCTCATCTATTGCACATTGCAATGGGTATTCTAGAAATGGCTAATTTAAAGATGTTCATAACTGAATATGAGGTTTTCAAGCATTCCAGGAAAATGAAAATCTTCTATGATGTCTGTGAAGAGATCAAATTGGAATGCAGTCTTCCAATTGTTGTTGTACCAACAAGATGGTTTAGTCTGTTCTTAGCTGCACAGACTTGTCAGAAGTCCTGGGGTGTCCTAATGCACCTTCTAGAACATAAAGAGTTCATCAGCACAAAAGATGAAATGCTGAACAATAAAGCAGCTACTGAAGAAACTAGGTAAATCCTTTCCACAAAAGTCAAATTTCTGATTGAAACCCTTCGGCCATTGTATGAAGCGCAGAAAAAATTAGAATCCTGTTCTACAACAGACTCTGTGTTGTCTAACACAGAGGTGTATGTCATTCTGGTTAACAAGGTCTCTGCAGTATTTTGTCACAAAAATACATATGGGGAGATTCCGGAAAAAACAAAAACAAATCTTTTCATATCCATTTTGCCAGTCAGTGAGCAGTATATACTTGGAAAGGTTTTTCCAAAGTTTTCACACAGCTGTCACAGAAGTGGGAAGCTACTGTCTCTCATAATATATCCCCTGAAACTTTTAACAGTGAATCATAATTCTGGAAAGTCATTGTGCTTGTTTGACCTCCATTGCAAAAGAGTGGCCTGTACTAATGAAGATTTAAAGATTACTTGCGTATAATTTTCCTCTTTGTTACTCCTGATGAAGATAGGGCACATCTGGAAAGTGAATTCCATACATACATGGCAATGTCTCCACCAGACAATGGCAACATCACTCCATTTGAATTTTGGAAAATCCACTGCACCGACTTCCCAAATTTGAGCCTACTTATCGCATCCTCAGTGTCCCACCTAATTCAGCTGATGCAGAGAGAATATTTTAAAAATTTGGCTAACTCCAAGGCTGCAGGAGAACAAGTTTTGGAACAGACACTTTGAAAAAACTGGTGTAAGCCTTTGCTACATAGGACTTCTGGAATTTATACAAAGCCCCTTATATTAAATGTAAGTTAAAAAGAGAAGTATTCTTTTTAATAAACCATATACTGAACCACATTAACTTCTGTTTGTTACAATATCTTGAGGCTGCAGTTGGTTTGGGTACCCATCTAGTGATGCTATGTATTACGTAGCTAAATACAGTATATGAAACAAACTACCACGGCATTAAACAGTTTGTACTTTCAATATTCTGACTTCTCTATTTGTTGCCTTTTTTAATGTCCTTCCCATCCTCTGGTATTTACCCAGAAAACTGAAGTTAGTTTTTCACACCCATTTTCAGCCATTTTTTAAATTCTTGTAATATACACTGATAATTCCCAGGATTTTTTCAGCAAAATAAAAACTGAAAACAAAGGGCCTTTTATATCAGTCCAATCCATTGTAAAATCAGCCAGACATGAGAAATTTCTAGTCTATGTGCAAACATCAAAACATTTTTCCAAACCGAACAAACTATTCTGAGATTTCTAACTAGACAATGAAGAATTTCAAAAACATATATCCTTATTCTAGATTTTGCTAAAAGCTCATGAATAAACCCAATTTTTAGGCCATAATATTGAGACATGGTACTTCAAAAAGTGTTCAGAGTATTTGTTGTATATTATTTTTTTCAGCTCTCCTATCTTAGAATTTTCTCGTCTAATTTACCTCAGAGTTGGTCAAACATTTCTGTGGTGCACAAAAATGACTCGGTCAAAGTTAGAAACAGGCCTTTCTTGAGGGACAAGGTGGGGTGCTGGTCATAACCTGGACTGTGAAAAGGTGGCTTCATTGCTCTGCCAAGTAACTGGAGCTGCAGGGTTTTGTTTCAAATTAAGGGACTGCAAAACCCTCCTGTTCTATAGACTGAAACTTTGGGTTTTTGAGGATAGTCTAGGTTTCCTAGCATACAAATTCCTGCCATCATTTTAGTAATATTCGGATAGTACACAGGAACATCAGCCAGCAAAGATTACAAAATACTCTTGGAAGAACATTAATTTTTATTAAGTTTATCTTGCTCCACAGGAAAGATAAAGGAATTTTAATTTCCCCCAAAGTTCCTATATTGCGTTTATAACTAGATTCAAATTTAATGAAGCTCTTTAAGTTATTTCTGTGTATACATAAAAAGGTTCACCTGTCTCTTGCCTCAGTATATTCCAATTGCAAAATTGATCCAGGTAACAGCCTGATTACAGTGGCATTAGATCGTATATCTAGTTTGTCTTTAATATAATACAACAGAATCAACAATTCAAGGATTGTAGTTTGCAGTCTATAATGGTTGTATCATCAGCATGCTTCAACTTCTTAAACTCCTTCTCACCTCCCCCTGTAATCCCTTTGGTTTTATTATTTAATGTCACTATTGCTAAGGGCTTTCTGCAAAAATTAAAGGAGAGAAGGGCATTCCTGTCATGTTCCTTTTAAATAATTGCAATATAGACTCTGGTATGGCCTCAATATCCATTTACCAAATTTCTTCCAAATGTCAAACTTTTACCTAGTGTTACAGAAAGAAATCCAAGTATTCTCAGCTAATGATGAAAGATACATCTTTCATCAAGTATGTTCTATTTAAGAACCCACCTTTGACTCTGTGAAGAAGTTGGTGATGAATTTTAGTAACATCAAGGACATTTCCATGACAATGTTTTAGTCAGAAATTCAGGATTCACTACAGGCTCCAGAGCAGAAAAGAGGATTGAGGTGAAAATTACTTACATTGATACAAATACTTTCATTAACTATTGGGGGGGTGGGGGCAGGAAGATACTGGTTATGTCTCAAACTCATTTGCTTTTTGCATTAAATATTCTGTTTTTGCAAGTTTGTTCCAGTGTAAAAGTTTTTTTCAGTATAAGATTCAGTGGTTTGTTTCTTTAGACAGAGAGCTTTTACCTGTTAGGTATTTGAATCCTGAAGTCATTTCTAGAGGAAATAAAAACCCACATAATGTCATTCTATGAAATCTAGTGTTTATATCTTTTTTTTAAACAAGGTATTTGGGGTGCCATAAGTGGGGAAGAAGTGAGAAGCCAATACCATCAAAAGGGATTGGCTGCTGTATATAATCAGAAGGTGAATACACATAAAATCCTCATGTGAATGGTTTAACTTGTTCCATTTAAGGGGTTTCTATAGGCTTTGCACTGTCCAAGAAACTTTCCCTGAAAATGGTTCACAAATACAGATAATCTAGGCATATAATGGTATGGTGACTGCTACATTTTGTTCATAATAAATAGAAGCATTTAGAAGTCCTGAGGAGAGAAAAAGTTGTGGCTCTGTAGGATCCACAGTGAAAGTAAAAAAGGAGAATAAGGGAGTGGACTGTCTTATCACACAGTTCTTTCTCCAATGTGAGAGATTCCTAGGGGTTAAAAACATGTTGGCTGTCCAGTTCATTCATATATTTTTATATATACTATATATAAAAAGTTCTTATGTGTACTTAACATTTTTATGGGCTTCAGCTTGGTATGTTGCACCAGATTGTGACAGTAATTATTGGTCCATATTGGAGCACTGTGGATAGTTTAAGGTATCTCCAGGATGCTTTGTACCTTAAGAAGACCCAGTGAGTGCCCCCAGCATTGAGAACACAGCTGTTTTGCCACCTATTAGGAGGGTGTAGTAAGGACTCCCCTCCAAGGCTGGCCAGCTGTGTTAGCAGATGTAAGAGGAGGACGATATCACAGACTTCTCCTTGTTCCTCCTCCTCTGTTCAGATACTTTGTCCCCCAAGTTGTGCTGGCAAGGCACTCAGGAGTGGGTGGTGATGGCAGTTATGACAGAGACTGTATTTGTGGGGAGAAGGACTTGCCTTCCCACCTGTTTCCCTGCATATATTCAAGTGAATTCAATGCCAAGAAATAATGTAAGTGTAATGAAGAAGATTGCTCCTTTCCCAACATCTAAGTGGGAATCAAATAGGAAAAACTTTTTTTACAGTATATGTATATATTCTAAATATGAAGCTTAGATATTTGATCTCACTACCCCGACATTCATAGCTTAAGGGGGAAAAGCAGAAGAAATCACACTATAAAGCAGTTTACTTCCCTTTGTATGTTTGTGAGCAATTTCTAAATCCTTCATCCCTGTTTTTGGAAAAAGTATGAGATAAAGTCACCCTCACTTTAAAGGTGTACATCAGAAAAGGAATAGTGACAGGGTATCTTAGCTTTCACTTTCAAAAACTGTGTTTCTGGCAGGCAGAATCTAAGTCTTTTTAAGACCATTTTATATATCTAATTATTTATTTACAAATGTACTTATCTGTATTTTTGTGAATCAGCATCCTAGATAATGAAAGTGTGAATCAAATATAAGAATAGTATATTGGGTTTAGTTTGAGGGTTGTGGGTGATGTTGATGGCCTGTTATATACAGGAGGTCCTTTCTGGCCTTAAAAAATATGGTTGTTAAGAAGAAAAACTCTGTGTGTGTGTGTGTGTGTGTGTGTGTGTGTGTGTGTGTGTGTGTGTGTGTGTGTGTGTGTGTGTGTGTGTGTGTGTGTGTGTGTGTGTGTGTGTTTCAGATTAATTCTGACTTTTGAATGTATTTTCCTTATTTACAATACTTGTCCAAATGTGAATGGATGAGTTTAGTTTTCTGTGTTCTGTTCTCTGGCAGCTGTTTTTTTTAAATTTCTTTTCTTAATGTAACCCCTTTGGGGTTTCGAGAGCATGGCCTCTTTAAATCTTTTTCCTAATGGGGGAGGGGAAGCAGTGAGAAAAAGGAGGGAAACTCCAGGGGGGTGGAGCTGGAGCTGGGGAGAGAGAAGAAAGGCTGCAGTCTGCAGGCCCTCAGGGGAGAAAGAGAGAGAACCTGCCTGAAGCCCGAGAAGGACAGGCTGGAGCTGGACCCAGTATCTGTATCACTGCTGCCCAGAGCTGCATGGGGCTGAGAGTACTGGGGCTTGTGACTCTGCACTGGGAATAAGGAGTGAGGCTGTTAGCTAGTTAAGTGGGGAGGGGGTTGCTCTGTGTGGCTTTGCAGAGAGCGGCAGAAGAGGGCACCGGAGGGGTTTGTTGGGGAAAGTTCACTGGCACCGAAGATGACCAGGAGCACCCATGACTCACCACTGGACTGGAACTTTGCTCAGGACTTCTGAACTCTGTGTGCAGACACATTGCTCAGTGTCTGCCCTTTCAGCCTGTGCTACCACTGGGCCTGTGGGGCCTTGGTTTGGATGCAACCCAGTTTTACTGATCCCCCTATATTTCCCCTTGTTGTTTTTCCTTCTCTCATCCCTTTGTAAATAAATATTTCCCTTTCTTATATCCATTGTACTTTTCCTGTGGGGGTGTGTGTTCACTCTGGGGGGTTTGGAACAGGTGCCCCTCGGGTGGAAGGGACTTTTCCTGCTGCATTCCTGCGCACGCTTTCTCTTGGCCAGAGCTGCCTGCAGAGCAGACTCCATCTTGGCCACGAGGGTGTTAGAGTTACACTAATTTTATTTTTTAGTTAGAATAATGAGAGAACCCATAATCAGGCTCCTAGTGATTTACAATCATTTAAATTCACAAACTAAATATGCAGTTCCGTCAACTCACCCTTCATGCCAAAGCAGCAACTCATAATCAAATGCTAACAACCCTGTACCTCAATCTATACCTCAATACTACTTCAAAAGCTGGATGAGACAAACGGATCCTGCAGTATGCCCTGGAAGTTGCAAATTCAGGCTGTATTGTACCAGGGGTTGAATGAGAACAGAGAATGTCCTGCCTACTCTCTATTGTATCAACTAGATCCTTGATTGATGCTAGATCCTTTTATATCAAGAAAGGATCTAGCATCAATGGCTCAGCTGATTGTAACTGTGCTAGTGTTTTACAGGGAAAGAGGTGGTCTCTTAGGTAGGCTCATCCCAGGTAATTTAAAGCGTATTAGGTCAAAACCTGATCTTGCCATACGCACAATCAAAGTTTTAAGCCAAATAGGTTCATATAAGTTCAGATAAATTACAGGACTGGATGGCTCATGGAACTGGTTATTTGATACAAAAAATTTACTTTAGTCACAGTTCTGGATTAGGTTGTTGATAGAGCTCTGCAGAGAATGGAAGTTCTGGGTCATGAAGGATTTCAAAATTTGGCTTCGTTCACAGTCAGAACAAAAACTGAATTTCTGAAATTAATGTTTTTTGAATTTTTTTATTTTGTATTATCAAGTTAAAAAAATCCATTTCAAAACAAAAAATCAAAATGTTTAATTCCAAAAAATGTTAAAATAGGATGCTTCAACATCATTGAAACTTTTCCCCCTAGTTTTCTTCTGAAATAAAAATCTGGTATAACTGACCCAATTTAATGAAGTTTCTGTTTCAATGGAACCAAATATTCCACCAGAATATGTTTTTTTTCAGTTTCTCCAATCAGCTCTACTTGTTAATGTATAATCTCATGATTGTTCAATGTAATATATAAATACAGTAATAATCTCAGGCCATCGTCTACATCACTGTCAATCTTGTTAGACACCTTAGCGGTGTGCATTAAAAGTTCCCTAGTGCACTTCAATGCAATACTGTTTGAAATCACAAACCAATACCTTAAAAATCAATTTTTTAGCTAACATGCAGGCATGCTTATCTAAATCAAATCAATCCAAATCTTACCTCTGAACTTTAGAGTTGCTATTCAAATGGATCCATAAACTCACTGATTTTGAGTAGGATTATGATGTTTGTTTTAAATTTTCAATTATAAATCTAATTTTTAAAATATGCTTCTTGTAGCAATATTATTTGTGCCATATCTGAATGTGGTGTCCTTGATCCATTTATTTATGCCAAATTTTGTGTATTTAAAATAATATACAGTACACCCTTGATTTAATTTCCTTCGCTATAATGAATTTTTAGCTATGATGAACACAGACCCTGGATCCCAACTACAGTACTGTACTGTTTAAAAAAAAAAAAAAGAAGAGGGGTGGGGGGAGGATGTTGAATATGAGTGCACAATTTTTATCCAGCTTGCCGCTGGGCTGACAGCTGAGCTGACACCCTGGACCCACTCCGCTGGCAGGAGCCGACAGGCCTCACGGTGATTGTTGTTTTTGCTGTAACATACCCCTGGCTATAATGAACAAGTGGCTTAGAACGCGATAGGTTTGTTATAGCGAGGGTGTATTGTATGTCTATTTAAAATATATTTCCCTCCCCTGTTGTATGAAAAACCCATGTAAACAATTGGACAAACTAAGTAGTGAAAATAGTGGAACTGATCCTACACAAGGTCACGTCAAATGAACAAAGCAAAGAAGCTATAAAAAAAAATCCCCTCTAATCTCAGGCACTATTGGTAATAAGCGTAGGGAAAATAATTCATTATGATTGTTAAGTTGGTGATGGCCTCTGTAACCTTTCTACACTTCCGTTTTCATCCGTCTGGAAATAGGAATAACACTTACTCCTCCAAAGGCTTAAAATCATTCATGTTTGTAAAGTAAGATTATTATAATGTTTGTTGATGATCCTAAGGGTATTGTATGAAGAATACACGGATTTTGTTATATGGTAAAGGTTAAGGTAAAATGCAACAATTTTATTCTTTTTAGTTCATAACTTGTATCATCCAAATGTAGTCCTCGGTGGATAAAACATGATTTCTAGAGCATAATTTTATGTCTGATTTCTTTAAATAGAGGCTGTGCAGTAAGATTTTCATTTTTAAGATTTTTCTCATTGTTCTTTATATATATTAGATATGTAAAATATTTACATGAATTTTGATGTAAAACAAGAATATAATATTTTGACAAGACCCTTTCATCATATGTATGGGGTTATTTTTACAGTTCTAACTGAATTCTACCTCTATATCTTTTCCCCCCCTCTCATTTGCTTGTCTTATACATGTTTACTAGGATAGCCCACTGGTCTTACAGTCTGACAGGAACGTAACAGTGAATGCAAGAAATCACATGGGACAGTTAACTGGACAACTGACTGTAGGTGAGTATTCTTCTTTAAAGAAGATTATATGTATTATTTAAGTCTCATGAATAATATTTTTATTCAGTGATGTGAAATATTTATTGCAAAATCTCTGATAATCATACTGAATAATAATATATTGGGCCTGATTCAACACTCATTGGAGTCAATGGAAAGTAGAGCTAGTATTAAAAAAAAGAGAGAAAATGGCGTTTTCATTAATCAAAATATTTTTTTCTTTTTTTTTTTTGTCACAAAAAAACAAATATTTCAACAGACAGTTTTGCACAAAATGATTTTTTTCTGGCTTCTTTCACATTTTTTCATGGAAAGTAATTATCAGTTTTCTAACAGAAAGACTTCCATCTCTTCAATGAGCCTTGAATTGGTCCCCCTAGTCCAAATCCTGAATACAGTCCTGCACAGATTAAATTGCAGAATCCGACTAACAGAATGTAAACGTGTAAACCTATTTGAAATTTGTACCCAGTTAGCAAGATGTTATTTGTGTTGTCAGGACATCATTGTACTGTAATCAGTGTAATTTGGAACATATTTCCAGTCATTAATGAAAATGTATTTGATATATCTTTTTTTTAAACAATTGAAGTACAAAATATAAGAGCTAAAAATTCCAAATAAAATTAAAATTCAAAGTGGTCTAATGTTACTAACTTCCTAATGTAACTAATGTGGTACATTTTATTTTGATTTCCTTTTACGTTATCCTGCTTTTATTAAGTCTACTACTTTCTAATACTTACTATTATCATAAGTGTGATTTACTATACATTAAAGCATATATCTTTTACTAATAAGGCTGTATATTTTAGTGGCGAGCACAGGACTAAATGCATTCATGGCCTTTTTGAGAGTATTGATGAAAAAGGTCAATACTGACTCTGAGGTACCCTTTAAAATAATTAAATGTCCTAGATAGAGGATATATTAGAAGGAAAGTAAATGGATACAGGCTGGGAAACCAAAAGTGTATTGGTTTTCCTTTAACAATAGTTCTGACTTTTTTGATATTGTTGCCTTAAAAATCTCTTGATCTTGTCTATCACAAATCTTGCCATGGGGAGGGTAGAAGAAAAACAAAAACCTCTACACCCCTGTTAGTAATTGTTATATAGTGTTTGCGTTATTAACAGTTTTAATAGATTGTTCTACTTAGGATGTTGTAGTAAAAAGTTTTTCATTAAAGTAATATTTCTGTCTAGGGTTTATATCATCGATGTTATCATAAAATATTGCTGTCATCTTGTCTACATAGTAAACCTTTTAGATAAAATAATCTTGTGTTCCCTGGGGAAAGGATATTAAAAAGGGATTTTTTAAATAAAGAACTCTTCTGTCTCATGTTATGAAACCTACGATGTATTCAACCTGGAGAATCAATGTACTATATATTCTACAGGAAAAGGATATGTCCAAATGAATGTTGTCATATTCTTTATAAATTCAAGAACAAATAACACAAAATACTGAGTAATCTTAAACTACTCAGAATTTTGTATTTATAACTTTATAGAAGTTTTTACTAGAGGTTGGGAATTTTTCAACAATATATTTTTTGTTGGAACATGCTATTTGGTTCAAACCAAAACTTTTTGCAGAAACGTTATCTGTTTCCACAAAACATTTGTCAGGAACTTTTCTCTGATCCAGGATGGAATTTAGAGGGGAAAAAAGAGACCAAACAAATAGTTTAGTGGTTAGGGGTGTCATTTTCCATGTGGAAGAACCAGGTTCAAGTCCCTGATTTGCTTGCTTCAGAGTAGAGACATGAACCTAGTTCTCCCACATGAGGGTGAGCCCTAACCATCAAGCTGTTGAGTCAGTCTTGAGCCCAGGGCCACCCAAGCAGCAGCCGGCGCGGCTGGCTGTGGGGCCGCCCAAGCAGCTGTCTGCAGAGACACTCCATCACAGATGGTGGGCTTCTGTGAATTATACTTCCAAACAAGTGTAGTGTCTACAGGCCTGAAGCAACAATCTTAACTCCATGTGAAGGCAAAAAGTAGTAAGTCAAAGCTAGAATTTACAAAGAAACTAATTCTAAAACTATCTGAGGATTCTTGAATATATGAAGTAGCAGATCATGAAGAATGCATGTAATAGCAGCAACATTGGTTGATCTATGGAATTAAAGGAAAATGAAACCAGACTTTTAAAGGAATTACTGATTAATGAATATGAATATCTGTCAAAAAAAAATCCATCCCACCATCTCTTAACCCTCCCTTCTGAAATAGGGAGAAAAAAAAATTTCTCAGCCATCAGACAAAACATAGACATACTGCAGGAAGAGAGGTCTTCTAACTGATTAGAAGCTGGAGCATCTTCCTTGAGAACGAACTTCAGAAATAGTAATCACAATATATGAAGTACCTAAAACAAATGTCAGTCCTCCCCTTGTTCAGAAACAACATATGATAGTTAATGGCCTAACACTAGATAGAACCATTGGGCTTGCATAATGTTAGGCAGTTTTCCTTATAAGCATTCATGTTTATAAGGTCAGATTCTTTAATTCTCACCTTTTAATGAGAGGTTGACTTGTTTTTACCAAAAACGTTTCTATTCCATGCCTGAATAGGTTAGTGCCTATTCTTGGAGCATACTGAGAACAGCAGGTATCATTTATAAAATGAAAAAATATCACTGTGAGAAAAGCAAAGTGTTAAAGCCCTTCATCAAGGCACACATTCCAAATCCCATTAAACATTGATTGCTGTAGAGTTCTGTGGAAGGCTGAAGGTTTGAGAGAGTCAAGGCCATGGCTCAGACTCAGCATAGAGCGGATCCCATATTTGTTTTTCTGTTGGTGCTCATGAACAGTTTCTTATCTAACTACACATTAAACCATGGGAAATTGGTGTGCAAAAGTAACCAGACTTGCTAGCAGATACAGATGAGAAGAAATTAAACTGATATCTGTTTTAGCCACTTCGTACTTGCCAGTGCCTGTTGCTTCTAGCAGATGTATTATTAAAATGTTCTGCTTCAGCTGATATTGTTAAAAGGTGGGGTTTCTGTGGCACTCATTTACATCTGCAGCAGTGAATCTGGTACTCTGGTTGGTGATACCATTTCTTGTCAAGGCAATACAACATTGAAAGTGTGTGCGTGTGTGAGAGAGAGACCTGATCTGCTTAGAGCCAGTGTTTCCCAAACTGGGGTTCATGAAACGTTACAGGGGGTTCTCGGGGAAAAAAATCCCTAATGGCGGACAGAGCTGTCCCTAGGCACCCCAGGCAGCACGGGGCCAGCAGACTGGAGCCCCTGGACTTCCAAGAGCTAAGCAGATCGAAGCAAGCATACCTATCCCACTGAGAAGATTTAAACTTCAAGACGCCTTATAAGAAATACAAAGGAAGGTGGATATTTTTTGCTGTTTTTAAAATGAAACAGGCAGCTAGTATTGTTTTTAAAATTATGATGAACAACAAGTTTAAGCTTTATTGTAACGTGCGTGGTTTGCCTGGACTGCTCAAGACCTGAATGTTTGTGTAGGAGGAATTCTTGATTTGAGTTGTCTTTTTAAATCCCTGCATGCTGTTTCACATCTGATACTCCTTGATGAAACCTAGGAGCCTTGTCTTATAACAGGCTTATTCAAAGTGATACAAGCGACGGAAGTGAGATCTTGGAAGAGTGTTGCCGTTTTCATAATGTAATAAAGATACTGTCATGATAAATAATACATAGTGTGTAATAAGCACGTCATAAAAACTAATGTTATATCTCCAAGAGCACTTTTCTGATTTATACTCAGATAAAGGAGAAAATCCCTGGAAATGTTCATTTTTAGGAGGGGGTTCGCGAGAAATGACATTTTAGTGAAAGGGGTTCGCGGGTTGGTAAAGTTTGGGAACCACTGGCTTAGACACATTGTATTTGAGTTTAATATTATAAATACTTAAAAAGCCCTAAAGAAAACATGTGTTGTTGTTTTAGTCATTAATGTGAACACCTGGGAACTGTTTAACTGGTCTACAGCTGGTGCAGATTAAATCAAGAGAGTGGAATGTTCCTAACTATAAGTGTCATTTACATTTTGTCCCATTTATTTTTTTTTCTTTCTATTTTTTGGTGAAGTCTATCAGAAGTGAGTAGCCTGATATTTTTCAGAAATGCTGAGTACTAACACCTTTTATTGTTGATAATATAAGTTGTGGATGTTCTTTTATTTATGAACATCAGGCCATAGGATTCAGAGACATTAATAGCGGCCTAAAATGGAAAATTAATTGAATTGTCAATTCATCCTAAAAGTGGCACAAATAGAAAATAATATTGGTTTGTGAACGTTACAAAATCTGAAATGCTTCTGTAAGAGTGTAAGGGGAATACAGGTGCATACAATGTAATTGAGAATCTCAGGAACAAGACTTCTTGTGGCTGATTCTTTACTACCTTACACTTTGTATTTACACGTGTAGAAAACAGGTGTAAAATGCTACCAAATCAGAACAGTAGCATTTTACACCCACTTTACACAGATATAAATGACAACACAAGGGGCCACACTGTGGATAATCTGGACCCAGATCTTGACATCCAAATTGCTGCACTGGTCAAACTTTAGGAGAATACACTCTCTTCATCTGAGATATTTGGAAAAGTGTCCATGCTATACTAGAAAGGTCTGAGAAGCAGGGCTTAAATTCAGCCAGAGCTACCTGGAGCAGAGCTCTGGTAAATATTTTCAAACCCGCAGAAGCCTGGGAAAGCCCCACCATGCCTCGTGGGTCTCCGGGAAATACTTAATGAGAATTTAAGCTCTTCTGAAGATCTTCAAATGGAAGATTAATTTAGCTACCATTTTCTGTTTTAAAGAAAAGAAAAAGTAAGGTATGATCATTCAGGGTGATGGAAGACCCTGAATGAAACTTAAGAAATAACGTATTCAATTCCATGAGACTCGGGATGATGAAGTATATTCAGTAGAGGTGGGTAATAAAGTACATTATGAAGGCATTTTGGAGCACATCCCAATCTACAAGCAGTGAAGGGGGAAAGTATAAACAATGGCGACAGGTAGTACTGGAGAATTCAATTGTATATGTTTAAATATAAAGTAATGGCTCTGAGTCATTATAATAACAAGGCCATGTCTGTCATCAGTGTACAGTGCTAGTTGTCTTGATGCTAACATTGTAAAAAATTACAAGGGGAGACTGTCACAGGAACAGCAGCTATCTGTGTTATCACTATGGATTGTGCTAAATGGCCAGGCAAATGGTAGAATCTGAAGAAGCATATGTTATGTTTGTGTATGTTACTGAAATTATATATTTGTTTTTAGTAATAAAAATATTGGACAGATCATAAGGAGCTTTCATTTTCTGTAATGAAATCCTAATTTTAGTTGAAGGGTCTCTTTAGGAACACAATAATGCAAAGATAATTTTAATGTCAGTGACTGAGTAGCATAGGCAAGTAGGACAGGTGCAGAATAACAATTGGATAAGGGGGAAAATTGTACCTCTAGAAATAATACATTTTTCATCATGTAGTCATTACATGGGTAACGTTAAAAGATGCATTTTGTTTTAGCCAATTTTTTTTTAAAAAATGAGTGCCTGATTAGGATCTTAACTTCATATTTAGTCACCTATATCAGTGGCCTAATTTGTAAAAACACTGAGCACTTAGTTGTTCCCATTGATCTCAGTGAGAAAAGCCGAATGCTCATTGCTTTTGAAATTTAGGCCCCTTATTTAGGTGTCTAAATTGATTTTGGAGCCTAACCTTTAGGCACCCATTCTTGAAAATCTTGGCCTAGATCCTATTTCTGAACCCTGATCTCACTTTATTTAAAACAAACAACCTTTTGGTGTAATTTTTTTTGAAAGTTTTAAACAGCTTAGATTTCAAAATTCCAATTTCACAGAAGGAAAAAAAAATTGTTTCCAACTACAACTTCTAACTAAAAATTGTTCAACCTTGTTAGAAGAGTCGGTAATTCAGAAATGGTTTATATTTATGCCTTTAAACTTTGCTAGTACTTAGCATTGACGTGTAGTGCTTACGTTAATTTTTGAAATCATAAGACAAAAAATACAAAAGTTCCAATGGCAAAAGTCTTCATTAATTCTCAGTTATAATTAAGAATTTATACATGAAAATTTTCAAGAAATTATCATTCAAGGTGCCCACACAACCTTAACACTACCCTTTCCCTCCATTTACACAAGATTTGCAACACCCATTAATGTCTTCATACTATCTCTATTAGTTTGCCCTGTGTTTCCACCTACCCTACATAAATACACAAAGACTGTGGGTTTGTCTGCACACAAATTCAGTATTCATCAAGACAGCATGTGATTTGGCAGAGTGCTAGCTATTCTACAATATTGTCTGCAATTTCCAGTTGCTCAGCTGTTAGTCGGACAATGAGCACCAATTATTCTTTTTTCCTTTGTACCAAATCAGTGGTGTTCATGGACAAGGGAGGTATGGGTGCAAAGATATTGGTCACCAGTGACTCCCATTTGGTGTTGTCTATCATGGTCTCTGTTACATTCTCCTTAATCTGAACACTTGGCCATAGGGCATTGGTCCCAGTCTTAGTCAGAGAGGTGAGTTTCAGACAAAATCCATTCAGGCTCCCGTAGCATGGTGGTGTTCCCACCGAAAACTTGTGGTATGCCAGAGCACATACCGTGCACCCGAGCTGTACCACCTACTTCGCTCTCTCTTTAATGACTAATCAGGCCCAACGTCCCTCACTTGTGGTCAGCTTAATTTGTGCCGAGCACTCACAGAACCACATGCACTTGATTTTTTTGCAGCAGGCTGTGTTTATTTAATCTCCTCTTTGGGTTGCTATCTTCACATTGGTACAATGCTGTTTATAGATCTCATTCTCTATTGTACCCATACTATTCAAATATACCAATTCTTTAGGATTACCTGTCCATTTAGAAATAATCATAATTGGCACAGTCAAATTATTAATTTCATGTGGTGCCCAAGGGCCAGAACCTACTAGCCTTGCAAATTCCAAATTTTCTCCCCCAGTGCTATGAATTCCCTTTTCTATTAGTGTGGTCGAGGTAAGTGTGCTGTTTAACAAACTTGATCACTCCTGCTTTATCTCTTCTATTTCCTGTATTACATGCATAATAAATTTGGCACCATATATACTACACAAATTGCCCAAGAAACATTATTATTCAATGAATTAATTAGAGTATTTACAGATATATTAATCCAGTACAAAGTTTGTGCAAGGGAGTACATAATAATAATAATCAATGCCTCCTGTTGCAAGGTTAAAGTACTGCTTCCTCCTTTTTTCAATGGCTTGACCAAATTTATCAATCATCAAGTTAATTTTAAGGTTTAATCCCTCAATGTTTGCAGAATTCCATAGAGAGAGCCCAACTCCCAGGCCACCCAGTATAGTTGCCACAGAGTCCCTTCTGTACAATTTCTATAGAGCATCATATTTAAATGATTCTATGGTAGAGGTCTGTATTTTGGGCTGGGATGTGGGGTGTTGCATGTTATTTATTATTGACCACCAAAACAGCTGGGTTCTATTTACATACAAGCCCACCAATTGGGCCTACTAAAGTAAAATTGTTTTGCCTTAGAAAAACCCCATACTTGTTTATATGCCACAATGTTCCCTAGTCTTGTTTAAAAGCCCCAGACTCATTTATGTTCCACCACCTTTCTGGAATGTATTATAGACCCGTAAACTCTCAAATCATACAGATGATTGATATGAGCCCCTTCCCCAGTTTTGGATTTAGGCCCACAGATACCTCCCAAATACACCCCTGGTAGTTCTCCAACTGCCAACGATACTACCCCTGTGTCTGAACAAGACAAATTTCCTAGAACGGTAGTTTGATTTTGTTTAGTTCCAGATGGTGGTTTGTATATCATTTTCCCTCCATTCTTATGGAGCGATTGGAGTCTGTTGTACTTCTGAGGTGGCCTTGGGATCGAGGAATCATCGTTTGGAGTATTTCTAAAACTTGGGACCAATGCCACACCCCCCCACATCAGGACACACAACATTGTAAGCTTCCACCACTTCATTGTTGCAAATCTGTAAAACAAAAAGGGAAGAAACCATTTCTCCCTTCTTTCTTTACTTACTTTCATGAGCTTTGAGTTGGCCTCCCTGAACCCAACTCTGCTCTTTACTTCCCAGGTCTACTAAGCATACAGAGGGGGCAAGTCGATCCAATATCACTCATGGAACATACCCTTTCGGAAAGGGTGGTAGGGAGCCTGGATCATGACTATAGATCCTACTTGATGATTGGTCGGGTCTCCTTTGGCATTGAACCACACTTTGGTCTTCTGTGCTTCTACCTCATTAGTTGCCATACTCTTTTTTCCATATTCTTATTACAATTGTTTTATTTTTTCTAATTTGCACTGCGTGAGTTACTCTGGTAACTCCTTGAATCCTCACTTGCTTTGGCTCTTCTGACAAATGCCCTTTCACAGTTATTGCTGCAATCCTGTGAAAGGGGTGCTACAAAAGACACCTATGGTGCAGGGGTCTGGCAGCCCTATTGGGAGCTCACTAGGCTCCCCCTCCCACAGAGATTTTTATCTCTTCACTTCTTCCTCCAGTTTGTTTTTGTTAAGCTGCCAAAATGGTACCCTCAGTCTTCCGTGTTCCTGATCTCCCAGTCCCTTCCTCTAGAATCCCTTGCCCCTGGGTCTGGATTCCATTGAAGGAAACAACTGTATTGCATGTACCTTACAGATCTCATTTTGCTCCTCCAGCCCCTTACTTTTCTTTTCCAATTTGTGGACCAGGATCTTTAAATTCTTTTGCATTCCTTTATTCACAGAAAAATATGTATGAAAATGCAATGAAAGTAGACATGTCCCATGAAAATTTTCATGTAATCAAAACATAATTTTGTCAGAAAATTTTGACCAGTCCTATTCTGTACTTCAGCCTCTTTGTTGAATAAACAAATTACATACTAAAATAATGTCATATTCATGAAATTTTGCTTGCTGTGCAAAGTGTGGACTGATATAGGGAATGTGCCTTTTTACAATTCTCTAACCATAAATATGTTCAATTTTTGCTTCTTCTAATTTAAAATAAAGACAATTATTTTGGGGGATGATTTCCTTTAATAAAGTCTCGTTGGTATTTAGGGCAATGATTTCAAAACTTGTTTCTTATAATAACATCTGTTTTTCATTTTAAGTTGAAGAAATTAATTCTCCTCAGTTAAAGTGAACAGAAACAGTTAGCATGTAACAAGACAGCTAATTTACAAAAAAGCTCAGCTATATAATGATGTGGTATGTAAATAATGATCCAAACTGGTAAATAGTTGGCCATTTGAACGACCCTTTAGGCAAGAAACAATTGGCCAGTTCTTAAAGTGCACAAACTCATATATAAGAGCTCTAATGAAGGAAGCTTAGCTCTGATTGCTACTTGTGAAACAGCCATGGCTAACTTTGTTCTAACTGAGCTTCTTGTGATAAACCCAAGAGAACTATTTTTATTTTTTACACACACGTTAAATGTTTTAGATCAGTTCAGGCTGTATGATAAAGAAGAATTCATTCTGATAGCCTAGCACATAGCCACACTGCTGCCGTTACTCCTAAAGCTATGGTGAGTGGTGTGTGTATACAATATATGATATGTAACATTCAGGAGGTGATAACAAAGATGTATGATTAAAATTGCTAGTAAATAAAATTTCCATTTAACTCTGGGTGGAATATATTCGACATATTCAAACATTTATTGGTTCCTTCTGCCAGATGAGATTCTGAAGCATCTTTTTCAGCTCACTTGGTGTGTAGTCTTATCTGTTCTTTGAAGCCAAAAGCCTGGTGAGTTTTGGTCCCTGCATTTATACCTGATGACTGACATACTCATGATTATAGGTAGAATGGGATGAATAATATGCAATTCATCAGTGTAACTGCAATCAAACAGTTAATTAGGCCTATGACCATTAGCTTTGGTTGGGTTTACCTTGAAGATTTTCACTTCACTAAACTTGACTTCTCATTATACTAACTGATTATCACCTTTTTTAATATAACATTTCAATATAAAACAAATATCTTGTTATATATTTGTTAGTTATGAAAAGAGAGATTGCATTTCAATTTAAACCCCTGGTTCAAATTATTTGCAGTATTCTTTGTGCTCTGTTTACCTTGGCAATAATTCCTTCCTAAACTGAAGATGTTTGTTTGTGATAGCTCTTAATTTTTATGTACTTTTTAGATTTTAATCAATATTTTTACATCTGATGTACAGCTATACCACTATACTATGGTATCACATAATAACTATCAAACAATATCTACTGTGTTTCTCTTATGAATTTCTAAGTATAAAACATATTCTGTAAATGAAAACGGTAAAACAGTAAGTTACTTCACAATTTAGCAAGAGTATGTGGTTAGTTTAGGTAGCTGCCTGCTGTTATACATTCTAAATTTCCTCTTTGAAACACAGAAGCATGTACTGCTGTTTGACATGTCCAAGTTCAAACACCTACTATCGGGGTTTTGGACCTCTACATACATATGCATAACATTAATATGCTATTAATTAAATTCTGTATTTTCTGTGTTGTCATTACAATGGGAGGTGGTCTATGCAATAATGAAGAGTTGGGCCAGTATCCTGAGCCACTGTGTACAAACAAGGTTGAGATCCCCTGCTTTGTGACAACTTTTTTTTGGTGACTAAAATAGTTTTATCCCAAAGATTTCACCCATCTGTATGTGTAACACCTGGTTTTCAGTATGGTTTTGCTGTTAAACGATCTACAGATGGTTTATGGAAACACGGAGAGGAAGTAATATTCTAGAAGTTAAAGTAACTTTTTAAACTGAAGACTATTTTACTGCCTTGCTTTTCTACGCAACCACTGGACAATACTGATTCACTAGCAAACATTCCCTAGTTTGATTGTTAGTGTTACATTTATGATAGAGGAAAAACCTTTCCCTCTCCCCCACTCAAGTTTTTGTTATAAGTTCTTCTCTCACACCAAAATTTTCATTACAAAAAATTTGCTGGGAGTAATTAGTAACTCTAGATATTAGCCCAGAAACGCCGACTCCGTGGGTGCTCCAGGGCAGAGCAGGGGTTGAGTACCCAAGGGAAATCAGAAAGTTGGCATATGTGTATTAGCCCCAATTAAGCATGATGCTTAAGCATATGACAAGCATTAAGCATGTGAGGAACTGAAGTCAATTCAGGTCATTGGGATTGTTCACTTGCTTAAAGGTAAGCATGTGCTGAAGTATGTTACAGAAGTGTGCATTAATTTTGTATTCCAGCATTGTAACAACCATGCTTTTTGTTCTCTCTACTATTTAAAGGGGCTTTATTATTTCTTTTATTTCACTTTATTGTTTTGGTTTTCTAGTATTTTTGTTATTTCTACATACGTGCCAAGAAACAGACTTTAGAGTAGGCAATTAGTCAGCTACAAATGCAGCAAATCTTATCTTTAAATACAAATAAATAAAAAACACTTTTCTTTTTTATGATAGTTTCGTTAGGTAGCGAGACGATCTACATAGAATTGTTTTCACTTGAAGATATACACATTGTATATTATTCACCATAATGTTGACACTTCATATCTGTTTAGAGGTTAGTGAAAGCGTCCAAAGAGTACTGTCAACATATTTTACTTCTTCAGATGAATTAGTTGTAGTATTAGTTCTATATATGAATGGTTTAGGAGAAAGGCATAAAAAGGGGCAGGTAAATTTAATGCCATTTTGTAACTTTATTCTATTAAATCCAGAAATTTAATAATACTAAAAAATAAACCTATTAAGAAGCCATCAGGTCTTTCTAGCATGCTTCTTGACTTCCCTCCCTCCTTTAGGGGAAAAAAAGATACTGTACACTATAAGTTGTTAAAACGATAGCTAAGAAACCTATTGTTAAGAAAGTATGAGGGGGTAGGAATACATGGTTACAGATTTATGTTCTTATTTGGAGTCTATATCCAGATTTGCACTTACAGAGGTCTGAATTGAAACTCTATTATTTTAATATCTTATGGGG
The DNA here is from genome assembly GCA_033296515.1 of Macrochelys suwanniensis. Taxonomy (NCBI): domain Eukaryota; kingdom Metazoa; phylum Chordata; order Testudines; family Chelydridae; genus Macrochelys; species Macrochelys suwanniensis. The sequence goes on from CM065779.1 coordinate 86,957,915, forward strand.
TCAAATATGGGGAAAAAAACAGTCCCAGTGTCCACGTGTGATAGGATTTACACACGTAGATCAGATAATCAGGCTTCTAAGCATCACTTTGCATGTGCAATATACTATATTTGTATGCAAAATTAGGAACATATGAAATATATAGCCTCAGTGAAATGTATTGCAGAAGACTGCATATTGATCAGTGCTTCTTCCAGTCCCGTGTCTAATGCTCTTAGGGCTTGATCTGAAGTTTATTGAAATCTGTCAAAGCCAAGTGTTGACTTCTGGAGGGTTTGAATCATGCCTTAAAAGAATATCAGTGGTTCATTTTGTTGAAGATCATCTGTGAATCCATCCATATTAGCTGTGCAATCCCTAGAAATATTATCTGGTGATCTCTTGTCTAACACCACAGCTTGTTTGCTCTCAAATACCTTTGGTCTGGTACAAATTGTTCGCAAATTGGACCATAGAATAGTCTGTTATTGTGTTATGTTTGCCTATTTTTAAGAACAATATGTCAAATATCAAGATTTGCTGTGTTTGTTTCAGTACAGTGATCAAAAGTAGAGTGAAATCAAACTTCAAATGACTTCAGTGCAGTTTTGTAACCATAAAAATTTCTCATTGCAAAATCAATACCAATTAATGACTATAAATAGAAAATAGTTGTGTAGTGTGCTAATTAATCAAGTTAATTACATTTATTGCTGTTTGTATTGTTTTGCCTCCATTCGAAATAGCATGGAGCTTCATCACTGATATTTGTAGAAAAGATGAATGGTGAACTGACAGATTTCCCTTTCTATAGGGTAAAACAAAAGTTCTTACATGGTTGTTTAGCTTGGGATATTTTTAAAGAGTAATTTTAAATTCTGTAGTAACTAAGCATTCAAGATTTGATATTACTACTTAATTTGTTATTTGAATTGATAATACTGTACTTACAGTAGAATGAGGGAACTGATGGCATTGAAATGGTGATATAGCTGATTATTGAAAGTATCCTGCTACCATTCTTCTATTTTTGTGAATAAGAATATTCCATAAACTTGCAATTAATTAATCACATGGAATAACTAAGACTCATTGAAACAATCATTGTTTGATCTCACTTAGAAATCAGAATAGCTCAAGTCAAGTACCAGTCGATGCCTCTCAGAAGTAATCAGAGCAAATCACTACATCTAAATGGTGACATATCTTATATTCAAGTAGCATAATAAGCCAAAATCAGAGTTTTCCCTCTCAACTAAAATTAAGGGCAGTATTGTCCAGTAAATAGACTATTCCTACAAAGGAGACTGGAAATGTCATGAGCTTTCATCTATGGAGTTTCCACCAGATTATTTCTTATATGAGTTGGGTTCCTCTCCCTCCCCATGAATTATCAAGGTATTTAAACCTTGTAGGCCAGTCCCATCCCAGGGCCCTACTTGTGGCCTGGGGTGGCCCTGCATGCAGCCTGCCTCAGTTTTGCTCTGAGTCCCACAAATAATTCACATATTCCCAAAGTCTTTAAAATAATATTCCCTTTCACCTGGGATTCTAATGTATTCAGATTTCTCAGCTCCCTTTTAGTTGCAGAGTTTCATAGCCCTCCCTCTTGGGACCTGTGTGTTCCCATCTGAATCTCCCTGGTCTGTAGACTCTTCCCTTGCTTGCCTTCAGGTCCAGGGGTTGCATGGCTCTTCTTCTTGGGGCTGTGTCCTCCTGGCTGAGTTCTTCCCTCAGCAGCAATCTCCCTGATTGAGTGGGGAGTCTCCCTCTTGAGTCACCGTCCTCTATTCACTTGACACTCAAGCCTTCCAAGGGGGATCTAATTACTCCACACACCAATCTATGCTGACTAGGAGACTTTACCTGCCCACTCTTCAAGGTTTCTGGTCCTAGGCCCTTAAAGAAGCAATAGCCTGGGTTTTCCCTATACCTTTTCACTCCCAGACACTAACTATTCCATTTTGCTCATAATCAAAGTCTAGTTTTGGTTATTTTAAACACCTGCAATGAGATAACTGGTCCCTCACATAAAATTAAAGGGACAGTACCCCCTTACAGATCCTAAAGCCTAGGATTCCCAAAGATCCCAACGCCAGACCATGAAAAATCTATCGAACACCTACTGGCTGATGGACTTAATTTACAAGTCAAAGGAAGATATGGAAAATGAGGGCAGAGTCTATCCCAGGGAGGTGTGGAACAACACCTTGCTGAAGAGCCTACTTCATTGCCACCTTCAGCAGCTGAATTTTCAGCAAAGTGTTGTCTCTGGCCCCTGCTTTAAAGGCCTCTGGTTGTTAGGTGCCTTATACACGGGAAGCTTCTGATCGCTCTTGCTTCTGGAATAGAGAAAGATCTTTCTGTCACTTCTTTTCCCTTCAGATTCTCCAGGCTGCTTTTTGTGGGGACTGGTGACCTGACTGTTGTTTCTTATCTAGCCTTCTAGCAGGGAGGAGGGGTGTCCTGTCTCCTTTTTTGGATCTTCTTCGCCCCCTTCAGGGTGCAGCTTACATCTCTGATGTCAAATGCATAGCTGCTGCCTCAATCTCCTGCTAAAGACAGGCTTCTCCAGGCCAGCAGAGTGATTTCAGTGCTTTGGCTTTCTCGCCAAAGCAAAATCTTCCCCCTTCCACAGTAAACAAAGTTCAAAGCAAAGTACAATACATCTTTGTGTCCCCCCCCACCCATTCATTGACCTTCTGTACTATAGGCCTTCATTAGGTGACCTGGGTCTTTCTCAAGCTAAAAAGTTTCTTGGCCTTTCCAAGGCTAAACAGCTCCATACTCCTTTGCTCCTCAGTGCAGGATTCACCGTTCTTTACCACTGGGCCAAATGCCTCTCTCAAGGGTATCGACCTTCTCCCCTTCTTGCACAGGCTTACATGACTCCTTTCACACTTAGTCTCAAGAGCACTGGCTCAACCCATCCAAGAGGTACAGCTGAAATGCAGGGAGCATGTTCCATGGGCTCCAGTCCCAAAGCCCTACTAATGAAGTAGCAGTGTGCGCCCACCTCCCCATTCACTTCACTTTTCCCAGAAGCCATTTCTATGTTTATCTGTCTCCTTTCAGGCCTTTCTCAGGCTCTTTCAGTCAAGACCCTTATGGGCTCAATTCCCATTTTCCTCCCCACAGGGAACTTCTATTGCTGGCAGTCCTGACCCCTGAATCCAAAAAGAACTTGCTCACCATGCCACTGTGCTCCCTGGATCTCTTGCCAGCTTCTTCCCAACAGTAAGCCATTGTTGTTGTTTTTCCTAGACCCTGGTTCGAGTAGCTACTGGTTACTCTCTCCCTTGACTGAGAGCCTGGACGTGCTTTTTCCCTGCTTCCTTCTTCTCGGCAGACTTTACCCCTGGCCCACAGCCAACTGATCTCTGGATTATAAGCCCCATGGTCCAGGAAGTATCAGGCACAGGTTGGAGGCTGTCAGTGAATTCCTTAAAGGCACAGGTCTCCATGTGACACATTAATGGTGGGCATTAGTTATATCATCTTCCTGAGTCTGAAAATAGCTCCAGTGCCTCTACTGCAGCCCATAGCTCTATCAAGTGGCAATAGAATGAAAAGAAACAGACTTCGGTCAATTTCCTACCATTGCTAACCCTGGTTCATCTAACTCTGGTGTTAGCAATGTTGAAAGCCATAGTGCAGATGGACCACAAACTGCCTTCATTAGTTTAAACATTGTGTCCACAAACCTTACTCAGAGCAGATATAATCAACATGGTGTTTGAAGTGCGAACACCTGACAGCAGCCCATTTACATTAGGGCTCCCAACATAGCTACTCCAGTGGAACTGACCTGGTTTTAGCAAAAATAAATATTTGCAATTATTTTTTTCTAGTGTAGGAATTCCCACTCTGGAGAAGATTATATTACATGGTGCTTAAAGCAATGGAATCAGCAATCAGTCTGTCCATAATAGAACTCTTAATATTAGTAAGGGCAATGAAATGAGTTATAAATTATAAAAAAGAGAGAGAAATGGAAATAAGAGTACAATAATAAGGACATGAAGAAGCAATGTCAGAAAGGCAAAGGGACACAATAAGGTGCCATTCATCAAAGTTATAAAAACACAAAAAAATTATAAGTACATAAAAAACAAGGAACAAGGCACAGTAAGTGTAGGTCTAATTCTTAAGCGAGAAAGAGAAAATAAGAGCTGACAAGGAGAAAACTGAAATGCTGCTCTTCTGAAGTCTTCACAAAGCAAGATGTTTAATACAATAATAGTTAACAAGGAAAGGGAAAGGCAGTAGCGTAGCCGGTGGGGGAGCAGGGGGAGCAGCCGCTCCCCCACTGAGCAGAAGCGGCACCTTTTTTGTGCTCTTTTGCTCCTATGCTGCAGCCAGAGCGGAGCATTTTTTTTGCTCCCAGTGCCTTTTTTTAGCTCCACTCCCCCTGTGCTCTAAACCTGGCTACGCCACTGGGGAAAGGTCATGAGGTACAATCAGAAAAGGAAAGTGTAAGAACACTTAGATAACATGAATATATTTTGCATGCTCATAGACCAGTAAAATTCACCTTAGAGTGCTAAATCAGATAGGAGAAAAGTTATTGGCACCATTAGCAATTTTTTGAGAACTCATGGATGACAGATAAGGTCTCAGCAGATTGGAGCAAGTCAGACATCAAACCTATTTGTAAAAACAGAAAAAAACCAGCATGCAGGACCTTACAGATAAATGAGTCTAACTTCAATAGCTGATAAACTTTTAGAACAATGCATAGACCAGTCAGCGAAAGCACCTGGAAGAAAATAATATGATAAATAGGAGATAATATTATAGAGAGTATTTAGGAATCCAGTGATCTAGTGAATTTGAGAATTTTATATATCTTCAGAGGGAAATGTAAAGATTTTGGTGAACCTTAGATTTTGGATTTATATAACTAAAAAGTTTCATATTCATAGTAGTTCTTTCTTATGAATGCTCTTGCTATTTGATTTTGATGTGCTCTTCGGTATGTACAATGGATGGTCATGTATATTGTACTTTATATTATCTCCTCACTTTTCAGCTTCTCATTTTATTTTCAGTTTAATAATGTAAATAATATACATAGGAGAGCTAGTAGGCAACTTGGGTTTATCATAAAACATGCAATGGCAAACCAATTTAATAGTTTATTCTTCAGTATGGTAGCATCTGTAGGGCCTGATCCAACTCCCATCAAAGTAATGGAAACACTCCCATTGATTTCAATGAGTTTAGGATTAGTCCTCTAATGCATAATGGAAAAGTAGTCACCTCAGCTTCAATAAAGTCTTTAATATGGCTTCACACACCGTACTACCTGAAGAATATGTTTTAGATCAAACTACATTATGATGAATACATATGTGTTACAGATGGCTCAGTTCCAAGTTTGAGGGTGGTGTCAAGTGCAAAGACTTGGTTTGGGTCTACTACTACTCACGTTTAATTAATCACTTACAGAAATGAGTGGAAAGTGTGCTAATCACATTCATAGATAATGCACATACTTTGGAAACTAGATTTAAATAATCTTGATAAATTGAACAACTGGGCTAAAGTCAATGAAAGGTGAGTTGATAAAGGCAGATGTAAAAGACTTCATTAGAGAAGAAATAATCAAATATAGCCTGACTGCATGTTAGTATTGCAGAGGAGGAGCTGTGGTTTATAGTGGATAATAAATGAAGTATGGGCTAGTGCCATACTATTGCAAAAAAGGCAAATATGAAGCTGGATTTTATTAATACAAGTATCATGCGTAAAACAAGTCAAGTAGTAAACTCATTGTATTGCATCCAAGCCTAAATTCAATTAATGTGTTCAAGTTAAAAAAAGACTTGAGGAGGTTCAAAGTGAGCAACAAAAATAAGTTTTTGAAAATAAGACCTGCAGAATGAGGAAATATAGATAACTGACCTGAGAAATGTCTGAGAGAAACATGCTGGGGACCCACTTCTCATCCATTTCCAGCCCCTTTACAATATAAAGGTGCCCTAAAATTCCCAATTCCATCTGAGAGAATTCTCCCATGCAGGGCCTGAGGAGAACTGCCTGTGGACCCCCTTGTAAGCCCTGATGTAAGGTGTATGTTGAGAGCTTGATTGGGCACATAGTGCTGAGGAGATTCCAGGCACTAGTGCTGCCACCTAGGGAAGCCCTACAAGTCTGCTGTAACTTAGACAGCTCCTCAGGGCCACCGCAGCTTCCAGAGCAAAACAGAATCAGGAGGGCACAAAGGTGGTTTGAATCCGGCTTGAATCCCTCTCTCCCTGTGCTTTGCTTCTTAGAGGTGTAGCACAAAATCTTGCCCCCTCTGTGGGTGCATAACACATTTGGTTATGCTTTTGTTCCTGTGGGCATTGTCTACCTATAGGGGCTGGTCCATTTCACACCTCCAACCAGCATTAGGCGATAGAGCTAGCTGTGCTCTGAGTGGAGCATACATTGGACCCATTGCAAGGGTGGCAGAGTTGCCTGTATGTGTGCTTTCAGGGAGTCCCCAGGAGGAAATTCTGCATTAGTCAACAGACTAATTAATTAATGCAGAATTCTCCTGGGGGCTCGCACTTCACCCAGTCCCATGCATCTGGATGTAGTGGCCAGATTCTAGATTTAATTACGTATATGCATGAAAAGGGATTTTATCAAGAGGAAAGAAATAGAATCATTTTGGATTTAAACTTGATCATTCATCTATTAGAGATGATTTGATAAGAATATTATTGTTTATTTGGTATAGTATGAAAAGCAAAGAGAAATAACAAAATAAAGCTGGCCACAACCCTGGGAATGGACTAGATAACACACTAGATGTCCCTTTCAGCTAAAATGATTCAGTTGTTCAGTCTTCATCTCCATTCAATCTGCATCTGTAAGATGGGAGGTGAGAACTCATAGCCTAGGGGAGGTGAGTGGTTAGGGTTTATTTAAGCCACTTTTGTGTCCTCCTGACCATTGGCTATTGTGGAGGCTGAAGAGACCCACAATGTCACTTAGATGGCTCTGTGGGGGCATTAAAGGTAGGGCCAGCTCCCCAGGCTGCCCTGAGAGCCACAGTGTTGCCTGGAATCTTCAGAAGTTTGCCCCCGATATGCACCTCTCAACCCAAGTCCCACCCCGTACACTAGGGCTATGATGGGGTCCTCAGAAGGCAGCATTTCGGCTGTCTTCTGCAGTGTCTACACAGGGGGAATCTGCCTTGAGGCCCTGACAGACCCATCCCTGAGGGCACATATAAATGAGGTTCCTTGTTTTATTAAAACACACACCTCAGCAGTTTCAACAGAGAGCTCATCAGAAAGGATATTGGGTCAAGCTGCCCTTTTTGTGGTTGCCCAACCCCTGCTCCCCTCCTGACTCAGTCATGCTAAGGCTGCTGCATAGGCCCATTTATGCCCTGCTGTCTTGGTTACTTTTAGCAATAAGCAGTAGTGATTCAGGCATTTTTCTGGTCCACCAAGATTTCCCCATAACACATCGTCCCCCTAAAAATTTGAGAGCCCAATCCATTTCTCCACCCACTTCCCATCAACCCCCAGAGCCACCTATTGGAGCCATGCAGGAGTTCTAACTCCCTCAGCAGATGGAGAGAGAACTTGGATTCATAGAGGGCTTCTATGGAAAAGGACAGGGAATTCTGCATATGTGCATTCTCTGTACTCTATAACTATTCTGCACCTACTGACTGTAGATCACTAATCCTGATGTGCATCTGGTACAAGCTATTGTAGTTGAGCCTTGCTTTCATGTTACCTCCATAACTTCTCACTTGAAACTTCAACCTTAATTGGATGTATGCCATTGAGAATAACAATACTGTATTGACTCAAAAACAAAATAGAAAAAATGTGCGTCTGTAGCTATCTATGCAAGACCAAATTTGAGAGGAAAAATTGTGGGCCTTAACAAAACCAGATACAGAAAATTTTGTCACGTTATGTGCTTTAAAAAAAATATATATAACAGACCTAGTCACTTAAATTTAACACATAAACTTAATTTAAGAGAACCTCTTCATGGGCCAGTTCATATGTAAAATATAGGAAAAATTGCTTTAATCATTTATTTATTTATTTATTTATAAGAAAATATAACACTCAAAACACTTGTCTTAATGGAAATCTGAATGTGTTGGCATCTTCATATGAATTAGGGAACACATTATTTTAAATTGAATATAAGGGGTATGGAATTAGTATGAATTCTTCATTTGCTTTATTGTAGGGATTCTGAAACTGGGGGTTGGGACCCCTCAGGGGTTGCGAGGTGAGCTGTCAGCTTCCACCCAAAACCCTGCTTTGCCTCTAGAACTTATAATGGTGTTAAATATATTAAAAGGTGTTTTTAATTTATAAGGGCGGGGGGTCACACTCCGATACTTGCTATGTGAAGGGTCACTAGTACAAAAGTTTGAGAAACACTGCTTTATTGCCTTTGCATTCATTGAAAAATATGGGAGCCCTCTAGTGACTGAAATAATATAATACCTGAAGTTCCTATGAATATTAAATAAAATCTCTGTAGTTTATCTGCCTTTATATTTCAAAAATATTGAGTTTAAATCCTGTGGGGGGGTTGACTCTCTTTATTAAAAATGCTTTATCTCTTTTTATCCTCTTAGTCTCAAAAGCATCCACACATTTTCAAATCTTTCTTTATCAAGAAATATCCTGTATTTAATAAATATTTAAACACTGTTTTTATTGAAGAAACAAAACACTGTAAATTAAGTGTGAATATGATTACATTTTGCATACACAGAGATCATGAGCTCTCAATAATTCGCTTTGAACTGTGGGCCTTTGTGATGAACTGGAAGATATGTGTATTACTTTTTATGAATATGATGCATACCTCTCTGTTTGTTGATGATGGGTTACTAGCTATGGCGTTAGATCAAAAGGAGTTATTAAAGGAACTAAGCAGGAAAGGTAAAACAATGGCTTCTGTGAATCGGGTATAGAATGGATATATTGTAATTTAAAGGAGAGCACCCTGATGCTTTGTATAATTGATGCGTTTCAGGCACCTCAGTTTCAGTTCATGCACTGGTGCTTCGAGGATGGATTAAAAATGTACTGTAGGTGCCTGGAAGCAGAGCAGAAGGTACAGCAATGAAAGTGCTAGCTTTATTCTCTTGCACAGCTTTGTATTTCTTTATAGTTGCTGATAGCAGTGGGAGTGGATGGTTTTTACTGCCAAGACAGAAAGAATAATGCAGAGTGTAAGTTCCTTGGAGAAGGACATATCTTTAAAGTTCCATGCACATTTTTGTGCTATGTGAATAATAAACAAATGCAACACTAAATACAAAAGGAAACCACACGATGCAAAGTTTCTGACTGAAACCTAAAACCAAGGGAATTCAGAGTGTTGTCTGTCATTCTGGTCCACACAATAAAAAACATACTTAGCACTTATTTAGTACTTTTCATCTGCAGACCTCAGATCTTTACAAACATGGCAAGTGTCATTTTCCCTATTATTACCTCTTTTGTATGGAAAGCAGAAAAACATGAAAGAGAGTGAAATCTATTAAAAATTATGCAGGAAATAGGTGCTCAAAAGTGACCCATCATTCATCGCAATCTGACGCATAACTCTGTGTGTCATGATGCACCACATGCATAGTCACAAAAGCCTGTTGTGAAGATCTGAAGCCTGCAGATATCTTGTCAAGGTTGGCATGAGACAAGAGAGCATCTAACAATCCAAAGCATCTAAGAATCTGCGATGAGCTATACCAACAGAGAGATGTCTGATGGTAAGGTTTCTGCAGAGTGTACATTCTGCAGCAAAAAGCTTCCTAGGAATGCCAAGGAAGAAGGCATCTCTATACTAAATTACATTAGTTTTTCAGGAGAGCCCATCTATTATGCATGCAAGTATGAGCTTTACCTTCCCACAGCCACTGTTTGCAGTTCCTTTACCAACTTTGTGTAATGTAAAAATATAGCTCTGTACTTGATAAGGTATTATATCACTTATACAAATTTGGGAGATTTCCATGCATATTCTCCTGTAAATTCCACTTTAGCTAATCCATTTCTGATGGTTACCATCTTGGCTGATACCAAAGAATAAACCAGGGACAGCTAGAGCTAAAAGAAATTGTTACAGCTTGAGCTAAATTTTCTAGTTGAGAGCTAGAACAGACCCATGTCTTCCATGGACTGGGTACAGAATGGGAAATATAATCTTCACTGATCATCGCGTTGCATAACATGCCTAAGTGCCTCCAAAGCATTTTTTTCTTAACTCAAGAGCATGCCAGTCATGGGAAAATGGAAAATTACTTTTGTGATGCCTAAATCTTAGGGACAAGATAGGTGTGAGTATTTGTTAATATGTACCACAATTCCAAATAATGGTTATCATTTGTTTGTTGAATAACCAATGAAAATTGTGCAAAATACTATCTTATTTTAGCAAAGCTATAAAACAGTTATTTATTATTACATATTATTTGTATGCTGCAAATAACCCAAAGCCTCATTGTGCTATAAACATGACAAAGTGCCAGTCCCTGTCCTAAAGAACTTATAATTGAAGTAATAATGCCATACTCCACAATAAACTTATAGCATATTGAGACGAGCTATTTGTTATATATAAATGTGTCACAATTCCAAATAAGATAGAATTCATACTTTTATACTTTTCATCATTTGTACTCTGAATTATCTAAAGGTGTTTTGCTAATGATGAGCAAATACACAACACAGTTGGTGCGATGCTAACTTTGGTCATGCAAATGTTGTGCAGTAAGCATAAGTTATAAAGGCACATTAGTAAATAATTTAAAAATGGATGCAAGTACAGTGACAACTGCCTTAAGCTGTCATGTAAAGGAATGACAGGAATTGGTGGCTTAACAAAGGTACACTTCAGAATTGTGCACAATGTTTGGTTGCAGTATCGCCTACTGGAAAGAGCACTAGATTGGGATTCAGGAGACATGGGTTCTATTCCTAGCTCTGCCACTGGCTGCTGGGTGACCTTGGGTAAGTCACCTCACCACTCTGTGCCTCAGTTTCCCCATCTGCAAAATGGGGATAGTGATACTGACCTTTATTAAGTTCTTTGAGACACACTGATGAAAAGCACTATGTAAGAGGTAGGCATTATTAATACTTTGTCTGATTCTCTCCTGTGCCAGAGCTCTGATCAACGTAAGGATAGGATTATGAATGTGGGAACAGGCATCAGGGAGGCAGTTATGATGACTACCTGTTCCTCAATGCCTTCCGCACCACCGTTGCCATTTAGAGCTGCTTCCAAGCACTGACACGGGGTTCTTAATGGCTATTTCCGTGGTGGAGTTGGTGCTCCACTATGCCCACCTTCTGCCTCCAAAACATAACCTTCCACTGACATTCCCCCAAGGCAGGACAAAGGGGCTGGCTACAGTGTAAATATACCACAAAGGATTTCCCCTCCAAGAGAATTTTTTACCCGGTGTTTGTAGCTTCATTGTGGCCCCTTTGCACAATGGCTTGAGAATACCCAATTTCAGAATCTGTCATTCTGAGTGAGTCTCTTACAACTGAAGATTGACTAGTAAGGATGGCTTCATTCTAGTGTTTTAATACCTACATTTATTTTGATAAATTTCAGTATGGAAAGTTCATGTTAAAGAAAGAGCCAGAATTATTGTACTTGTAATTTACCTCAATATTCAGCTTGATAATCTGCAAGATATAGTACAGTATATTAGTATTTTTATTGTGAAATCCCCTTGAATGCAAACAATCCTAAAAATCATTCTTCACATTTTTAGCAAATACTCTGATTTAATACAAATTCACAGAGAATATTATTCACTATTAATTTGCTTTGAAATCACAGCTAAATTCCCCAGGGATTATTTAAAAAGTACTTAAGGAAGATACTGAAATAATATTTAGGCTTTTCAAATATAAACTTTGCTTCAAATGAGTCAGTAGTTTATAAATTGAAAATGCATTTAAACTTCTTTGGGTTCTTAGTCCCAAATCCTCACCACACTGAAAACAGAGTTTGGCCACTCACATTGTTGGGACAAGTCTCTGACCCTTGGGACATAGACTGCTCCAGTAGTATGCATGTATGTGCTCAACAGAGCTGAAGAGATTCTCAGATGGCTCACTAACTGAAGGAATGCCCAGAAATGACATTCTCAATGCAGTAAAATTTGGAAGAGCCAGACAGACATATGCTTCCACAAACTGTGGAATCTATAGTCCAGAGAGAGATGCTATTCTGTGTCCATTGCAAATGAGTATACTGGAGGATGTGATTGCTCTATATGTTTAATCTAACAACTTCACAGATGTACATTGCTTATATGTGATGTCTTGAGAGACAGTTCTGTCATACTTTGCTTCTTTTTGTTTTTTAACATACTGTCACAGATTTACAAATCATGTATTTGCTGACGGCTTTTGAGACACAACTCTGTGAATTGTAACTGAAAGGATGCAACACAAATTTATCACACATGCAACTATATACACTTATTTTCTCTCTGCATGGCTGAAATGTAACAAAACAGTCCAGTATTTCTGTTGTCATAGCATTTATGACTTTGTCAGCAACTTAAATGCTCCAAAAAAATGTCCTAAATGGTTGCACATCAGAAATGGTCTTAATGTCTCTGGATAATTCCACAAATGACTTGATTATACCAACTATTGTTTCAGCAATAATAATTGAGTACTACTCAGTAAAGCACCATTGGGTTCCATAGTGTGACATATACTCAAAGCACATTTCTTTTATTGTAGAAAAAGTGGAATTCACTTTTGTAATGACATTTGTGGAGTAACTGATTTCTAGGAGTATTTTGATATTGTATGAAAGTAAAGAGCCACAAATGTCAATGGTTTAAAATATCTCACAAGATTCCTGGTGGTGACAATCATTTTTGCTACAGATGGTTAGCTTGTTAAGCATTCTGCATGAAAAACTATACTGTTTGTAACACACTTCAAGTTTTACATGTGAGTCATTAAAAGCTGGGCTATTACTTGTAATAGATATCTTTCTCTCTCTCACTTTTCCCCCATCATTTTTACCAAAACACTATTCTCCTTTTCCCAGACCTGGCAGTAGCTCTATACCCAGCCCATCTGTTTTGATGCCCTCTGCCAGTCTGGTGGGGCTCAGGAAAGTAAATATAGGGTCTGACTTGGTACAGATATGGCAATTTCCTGCATGTCCTTGGGAGAACTTTTTGAATTAAGTTTAAGTATCTTTGGGGTCCATTGTTTTAAATGCAAAGTTTATGTATCATTATGTATGGTTCCTGCATATGTTTACTCATGTCCAACATGAGTAAAGATCTATATCTATACTTAAGAATATAAGAACAGCCGTACTGAGCCAGACCATCTAACCCATCCTGTCTTCTGACAGTGGCCGGTGACAGATGCTTGAGGGAATGAACAGAGCAGGGCAATATTGAGTGATCCATCCCCTGTAATTCAGCCCCAGCTTCTGAAAGTTGGAGGTTTAGGGACATCTTGAGTATAGGGTTGCATCCCTGACCATCTTGGCTAATACCCATTGATGGACCTATTGCCCATGAACTTATCTAATTCATTTTTGAACCCAGTTATACTTTTGGCCTTCACAACATCCCCTGGCAATGAGTTCTGCAGGTTGACTCCATGTTGTGTGAAGAAATACTTCCTTATGTTTGTTTTAAACCTGGCACCTCTTAATTTCTTCTAGTGACCTCTTGTTCTTATGTTATGTGAAGGGATAAATAACACTTTATTCATTTTCTCCACACCATTCATCATAATTTTATTGACCTCTGACATATTCCTCTTAGTCAACTTTTTTTAAAAAAAATTGAACAGTTCCAGGCTTTTTAATCTTTCCTCCTATGGAAGCTGTTCCATACCCCTAATAATTTTTGTTGCCCTTCTCTGTATCTTTTACAATTTTAATATATCTCTTTTTCAGATGGGGCAATCAGAACTGCACACAGTATTTAAGGTGTGGGTGTACCATGGATTTGTATAGTCACATTATGATATTTTCTGACTTATTATCTATCCCTTTCCTAACGGTTTCTAACATTCTGTTAGCTTTTTTAAAAAAATCGCTGCACATTGAGCAGATGTTTTCAGAGAACTACCCACAGTTACTCCAAGAGCTTTCTTGTGTGGTAACAGCTAATTTAGACCCCATCATTTTCAATGTAGAGTTGGGATTATTTTTTCTAATGTGCATTACTTTGCACTTATCAACATTGTATTTCATTTGTCATGTTTTTCCCAGTCACCAGTTTAGTGAGATCGCTTTCTAACTCATCCGTTTGCTTTGGATTTAACTATTTTAATGTTGTATCTTCTGCAAATTTTGTCACCTCACTGTTCACCCCCTTTCCAGATCATTTATGAATATGTTGGACAGCACAGGTCCCAGTACAGATCCTCGGGGGACCCCATTATTTAACTCTCTCCATTGTGAAAAATAACCTTATGTTCCAACTTTTTGTTTCCTATCTTTTAACCAGCTACTGAGTTGTGAAAGGAACTTCCATTTTATCCCATGGCTGCTTCCTTTGCTTAATAGCCTTTACTGAGGAACCTTGTTAAAGGCTTTCTGAAAGTCCAAGTATACTATATTTGCTAGATCAGCCTTGTCCACATCCAAAGATTTCTAATCGATTGGTGAGACATGACTTCCCTTTACAGAAGCTGTGTTGACTCTTCCTCAACATACCATGTTTATCTGTGTGTCTGATAATTCTGTTCTGTACTGTTTCAACCAATTTGCCTGGTACTGAAGTTAGACTTGCTTGCCTGTAATTGCTAGGATCGCTTCTGGAGCCTTTTTTAAAAAACCGATGTTACATTAACTACCCTCCGGTTATCTGGTACAGAGGCTGATTTAAATAATATGTTATATACCATAGTTAGTAGTTTTGCCATTTCATATTTGAATTCCTTCATAACTCTTGAGTGAATACCATCTGTTCCGGGTGATTTATTACTGTTTAATATATCAATTTGTTCCAAAACCTCCTTTATTGACACTTCAGTCTGGGATAATATCTCAGATTTTTTCCGTACAAAGAATAGCTCTAATGTGAGTATCTCCCCCACATACTCTCCAGTGAAAACTGATGCAGAGAATTCATTTAGCTTCTCTGCAATGGCTTTATCTTCTTTGGGTGCTCCTTTAGTACATCAATCAACCAATGACCCCATTGACTGTTTGGCAGGCTTCCTGCTTCTGATATACTTCAGTATTTTTTTGTTAGTTTTTGTGGTATTTAGCTAGTTGCTCATCACATTTTCATGGTCTGCCTTCTTATATTTTTACTTCACTTGCCAGAGTTTATACTCTTTCTGTTTTACACATGTTGAACTTAATTCCTAAATATGTCTAATTTTTGGTTTCCCATTTAGATTTTCCTAGTGCAAGCAAGACCGAAGGACTGATAACAGATTAGAGTATTCATAGTTGTTTATAGCCTGATCTTATATAGTACTTATTCAGTAAGTCCATAATCTTTGGGAGTGTAGAGTGTGACCACCCTTGAGAATCAATTCTATTCTCACTCCTGTCTCTGTGAGATTAAAACTCAATCTCATTTAGTACAGAGGAATCTCGGGTGTTTTAGGCCCAAATTAATTTAAGCAGAGTAAACAGCTTTTTTGCAGTCCCACTATCCAGGATGGTGGAGAAATAAGCTGTCCACTCTCAAATTCCTAGTAGATTGTGGGAGGAGGTGGTAGTGGTCCAACTAGCTAATCTCAACAAAGAAGACCTGATGTACAGGTGAGCCAATCATTTGTCCTGTGAAAAGAGGGCAATAGGGGGCTATTTAACCTTTTTTACCAGATACCCTGCCTTAAAAAACAAGTGAGAGTGGAGGAACCTCAGCACCATATTGGATCAGGTCCTTAAATGGGATTTGAGGAACACGTGCACCTCACAGTTCAGAAGCTGCATGAGAAGTAAGTGGGCACTTTCACATACACACACACACACAATCCTCAATGCAGTAAAAAAAACAAAGCCACTTTAGAGCTGTTGAACCTTGTCATCTTGGTTTTATAGTGCTTAGGGATTACAAACCAGAAGGTTCAGTTCTTGGGGGTTTATATCTGTTATAGTTAGCATGTGTTTGTCAAACCACTGGGACTGAAGGCCTCTCTGGAAGCATTCTGCCCTTTTCAGGATTAAGCCTCTGTTAATGGGATATGAGGGTTCTGAGAGACTCTCGAGATCTGGTCATTATTATGTGGTTATAAAGAGCACTTCAGAAACTGTTCACTTCTTTCACTACACAGAGTAAATAAAAATTGTAGTAAAACCTGATGATCACAGTCAAAATGTTTAAAATAAGGCAAAATCATGACACGGGTGTGGAATCTGATACATTCTGCATAAGAGACACTTTCACAACAGGACAAATATAGCACTAATTTCAGAGGAAGAGCGCTTCACCTATGTTACTAATAAACCTTCCGTATGGATATTCTAAATATAATTCTAGCTTCTATATAGTGTAAATATAATATCACTCTAGTGGAGTAATCACCCTTCCAAGAGCTTAATCTTTTTTTTTTTTAACTTGGCTCTGAATATTAAGAACCTCATCAGAAAATCCTAATTCAAAATTGGCTGGTAGGGCTTTTATATCTCTGATTGGATTCCGGTTTTTGAAGATGGCCATGTATATGTTGAACTGATGATTGCAGCATTATGTAAGCAGGTGCGTTCCTCACTGTACAATATCTACTAGCTTCAACAGGGCTGGGAGGCTGGTAAGTGAACTCAGATGACAACTGCAAAATGGAGTTTGGAATACCACCCCCATAATCCCTTGTATGTGTATTTTGAGGGGATAATCTAGGCCTAAATTAGGAATCTAAATTTATAAATGTAACTAAATTGGTAGGGATCGATGTGAAAGCCTAGGAGTGTCATAGAAATAACATTGCACAAGAAGGCTGAAGGATTTTTTACTATTGGTCAATGAAACACAATTTGTCATTTATCACCCTCACTTTGAGAACTAAAGCTCTGTTTCATTGCTAATGATGAGTAAAATAAAATAGGATAAATTTTTTTTAAAAAATAAGGGAGAATATATATTTAAGTATGAGAAGAAAAAGGGATTGCATTCTAAATATCGTAGATAGGGCATTGATATCTGCTATTTGTCTAAAACCTGTTCACCACACTGTAGCCAAGGCATTCTCTTAGGACTTTGATGTCTTTTAACTGTAAGGCACTAGGTGCCTTAAGATAGTTAGGAATTTATATTCCATAACATGAAGTGTCAAACAAGTGATGAGACAAAATTGAGTGTGTGTGTTTGCTTTTTTAAGTTATTAAATTATAAAAGTATGTGACAGGACTAGAAAATCAACCTGGAAAAAATGCGTTTTCCACAAAGTTAATTTGTTTGCTTCTTTGTGTTGGCAGAATATGCCAGTGCTTATCTTTTGTTCTTACTGGCACAAAACTGAAAATTATACAGATACAATCTAAGGCCTGGTCTACATGGGGGGGGGGGGAATCAATGTAAGTTACGTAACTTCAGCTACGTGAATAACGTATCTGAAGTCGATGTACTTAAATCTACTCACCGCCGTGTCTTCACTGCGGTGAGTCAACTGCTGATGCTTCCCCGTCGACTCAGCCTGCGCCTCTCACTCTGGTGGAGTACAGGAGAGATGGGAGAGCACTCGGGGTTCAATTTATCGTGTCTAGACTAGATGTGATAAATCGACCCCCGCTGGATCGATCGCTGCCCGCTGATCCGGCGGGTAGTATACACATACCCTAAGAAAGCTTTCTGAATTGACATTTCAAGATCTCAGAATTTGAGTTAATTCTTAATTCTGGCTTCTCCTTAGACTAATGACAACTAAATTATATATACTATTTCTTTTTGTTATTTTCAAATCCTATCCTAATAGACAATACTGGGATAATCATTTATATTATGAAACTGTTGAAAGATTTTATAATACAAAGTGTTCTATAACAGACAAAAATATTGAAACCAAAATATTGTTCAAAACTTGAGGTACTGTATCTGCTTCTGGGATTCAAAATGAAGTATTGATTATTTATCTTTCATTTCAGTTTTCTTAGATTGTGTCTTATTTCCCAATTCCAGGAGCTGATGCTGTGGAGGCCCAGTGTAAGAGATTTGAAGTGAGGGCAAGTGAAGGTGAAAAGGTGCTGTTTTCTGCAGATGAAGATGAGATCATCATTGGAGCTGACAGACTCAAAGTAACAGGTAGAGTAACAATCAGGTCTCGAAACAATATTTATTTATATTTTAATAACCCTGGTGATAATTTTACTTAATTAACTTGTATCTCTCAGACTTTCATAAACTCTTTTCCCATGGCAATGAATGGGTGTATGGGGACAGATTCTTAGCATTAGCAGTGAGTGCTTGAGCTGTTCAGAATAATCTAGCATGAGCAACCAACAGGTACTGCATAATGTCACGTATGAAAGACATTTTCTAATGCTCAGAATAGGGTGACCAGATAGAAAGTGTGAAAAATCAGGACAGGAGGTGGAGGGTAATAGCCGCCTATATAAGAAAAAGCTGTGAATATTGGGACTGTCCCTATAAAATCGGGACACCTGGTCACCCTAGCTCAGAATAAATTTCTTTGTGACCAGAGTTGAACTTAGAATTAAGTTTATATGACCACAAACTGTATACGTTTCATTTTTAACAGGGACGATTTTATATGTCATCATTAATAAAGCATCGATTTATGGTACATGTGCCATTTTGAAAGGTTTTACTTACATAATGCCCCCTCCTAATTGTGTAAGAGCTGCCATTACGTAGTATGTTTTGCAGTTTTTCTTTATTGAAAATCTCAAATCTAATTTCTGTATGGCCAAGTAATACTCAACTAAAGCGGGCTCATTTTGAATTTGAGAAGGGGAAGCCTATTTCTGAGCTGAATCTTAGTCAGGTTAATAGAAGAATTAGAAAGAATTCTCACTTGGGAGGCAAATTACCCAGTTTGGGGCAAGTTTGTAAAACTTACGTACTATCAGTGTAAAATAAATTACTACTAAAGCATTTTTATGCATTTCCTGAACATCAGTACCTAGAAGGTGCATCGATGCATTATTATATACTTGATTGTAGTGCTGGGTGAACCTTAAAAAGCTCAGATAAGCTAGGTTTAGTTTAGATAAGCATGTAAGCTTTCAATACTTAAAAAAGCATTATCTGAACTAGAACTGGGTCTGAATTATGAAGTTTTAATCCAGAGTCAGATACAAATTTGAACTTCACCACAATTCAAGTATGTTTGGACTCAGAGTACCAGGTCAGTCCACATTTAAGAGACGTTTGAATTACCAAGTTCAGGTTATTATTCCACTTCTCTACAATTCAAGTGGGATGGTTCTGTTTTGAGACCATATTTAAGTGGAGCTATCTGAACCTCTTTTGTCTGTAAAGTTAAGATGTAAATCCCTTGCAACAATAGGCTTTTTGTGAGAATTTAGAAACGGCTTCTTCTTTACAGTCAGGCCAGATATATCAAAATGGTTTTCTCATACTATTCTACTACTTCCAGTGCCAGTCCAGACTGGATCCAGGAAATCCAGAGGCATAGCCCATGGGCTGGGAGAGATAACCAAACTTTATTTTTAAGCATAAAAAAAAATGTCTGTCTACAACAATATTGATTAATAGGTAAAGAATTCTTTTTTTATTCACTCCTGTTCTTCCATTCCTACCTGATCTCTATTTATTTTTCACAGCCCACACTTCTCTTCTCATGCTGGTACTTCATAATCAAAGGCTTTTCACAGCAGACAATTTAGAAATGCTGTCCAGTAAAATAGCATTAATTTCATCTGCTTACAAGAATGGGGCGGGGAGTTCTTCATTGCCTCAGAGGAGCTCTTCACAGACAGAAGTTTTAGGAGACTTTTATCACAGTAGAGGAGACATTGGAAGAATATTAGAAGAACAAGGCAGAATCATCCTAGAGCCCCATTGGGATCCAAACTTCCAGTCAGATTGTTAAATATTCAGACATTCAATCTTACACAGTTGACACGAGCTTTCAAAGCAGCTATTAAAAGTGTACAAAAGAAAACATGTCCGACAAAGGACATAGAAGTGCTAGAGTTGTCACCATTAGGGAAACTAATTGTGTGCTGTAGATGTGATATATCTTTTTAAAGACTTTGAAAAGCAATGTATTGTATAAGTGAACCTTAACTTCAGTTTTTATGGCAACATTGTCAAAGTGGCTGAGTCTAAGCAGCTCCCATTGACTTCAATAGGACCAGTAGGCAAAATTAGGTCAATAAAATTGTTCCTTGTGACAAAGAAAATGATTTTTCTCTTAATTCCTGAAAGAAACCAAAGTGTGTATATCTAATATTAAGTAAAAAAACAAGTATAGGTTTAAAAAAAAAATACTGAAGATTTTACCTTAGCCAGGAAAATTTGAGTTAATGCTGCTTTGACACCTTTAACTGAGTCTCAGGGATTACTGTATATATATGGTCCTCTACCATAGGATTTCATGATATTAGAGTGAATTGAAATAGCTATGTCCTAACATTTGTCTGTATATATACAGTGACTGCTAAGTGCAAACTAAGCCTTGATCCTGGAATCACTTATGCACAGGCTTAGCTTTACTCATGTGAACAGTCCCACTGAGCTTAATGGGAACTACTCACGTGAGTAAAGTTGAGCATGCATGTAACTAAGTGTCTGCATGTAAGTGTCTGCAGGGTGAGGGCCCAAGAGAATACTGTGTATACTTTGGTAATGCTATTTGCTGTTACTTAAGCAATAGAAAAGTTCTCAAGTTTCACCGCTTTATGAATTAAGGGCCAGATTGATGAACATACTCATCAGCTCCGATTATTTTCAGTAGGTGCTGCTGAGTGCTAAGTACGTTTGAATAGCTGTCCCTAGGTATGTAGATGGATCTTCTCTGGAACACAGGTGCAGATTCACCAAATGATCATAGTGATGTCTTGCCACTTAGAATGAATTTATTAAAGCAATATAGGTGTATGCAAATGCTGGGGACAACCTGGGTTAATTTGGCCTGTTTGTGTTTATTTTTGGAACAATCGTTTTGATTTGTGGGGGGTTGTATATATTAGAGATTGCTAGAGCAGGGTGAAATTTTTCGGGAGCATAGTTTATTTGCTGAATATAAATGTAAATGACTAAATGTAGTTTAGTCAACCTGAAACTATTTGTGATTTTGACACAAATTTGCTGAATATTTTGGGCCAGGAAAAAAAAAGGGCTAGGTTCACAAAATGGCTGGAGAGGAGGTGCCCACCCTATAACTATGTTAGAGTATTCACCTAGGACGTGGGAAAACCAGAGATTTGAACCAACATCTCCCTACTTCCAGGTGAGTGCCCTACACGGGGGACTATAGGCTATTCTGGGCTTGATACCTTCAACAGAAGAGACCAAAAGCAACTCTGCTTTATATATGTAACTTTAGCACCCTTGTAGCCAAGATGGAGTCTGCTCTGCAGGCAGCTCTGGCCCAGAGAAAGCACGCGCAGGAATGCAGCAGGAAAAATCCCTTCCACCCCAGGGGCACATGTTCCAAACCCCCTGGAGTGAACACACCCACTGACAGGAAAAGTACAATGGATATAAGAAAGGGAAATATTTATTTACAGAGGGATGAGAGGAGAAAAACAACAAGGGGAAATATAGGGGGAGCTGTAAAACAGGCTTGCATCCAAACCAAGGCCCCACAGGCCCAGTCGTAGCACAGTCTGAAAGGGCAGACACCGAGCAAAGTGTCTGTACACAGAGTTCAGAAGTCCTGAGCAAAGTTCCAATCCAGTGGTGAGTCATGGGTGCTCCTGGTCATCTTTGGCACCAGTAAACTTTCCCCAATAAACCCCTCCAGTGCCCTCTTCTGCTGCTCTCTGCAAAGTCACACAGAGTGACCACCTCCCCACTTAACTAGCTAACAGCCCCACTCCTTATTCACAATGCAGTCACAAGGCCCATGCTCACAGCCCCATGCAGCTCTGGGCAGCAGTGATACTGGGTCCAGCTCTGGCCTGTCCTCCTCAGGCGATTCCTCCCAGGCACAGTGCTCCTCCTGGCTCCTGTCGTGGGGTGTCCCAATCGGCTGCCCTGGCCTTCCCAGGCTTCAGGCAGGTTCTTTGCTGCTTCACTTTGTGAGGGCCTGCAGGCTGCAGCCCTTCTCTCTCTGGAGCTCCAGCCACCCCTGGAGTTTCCCTCCTTTTTCTCACTGCTCCCTCTCAGGAAAAAGATTTAAAGGCCATGCTCTCTAAACCCCAAAGGGGTTACATATAAATGATTACATGTTATTTGGAGTTGGGACTTGAACTTCTCACCTCTCAGGTGAGAGCCCTAGCCACCATACTATGGAGTCATTCTCTCTCTTTTTTGCTCTGTCTCTCTCTCCTTCCCTATTTCTCCCCCCCTCACCCCCCCGCCCCTCCAATTCAGCTATTTTATATAAAGTGGAAGAACTTCAACCACAAACTTGAGAGAGCTCAACCCAAGAATAATGTATAGCCTGCTAGTTAGGGCATACACCTGGAAGGAAGGAGGCCTACCCTCCCTCTTTGGAGCAGGGATTTGAACCCAAGTCTGTCCCCTCCGAGGAGAGTGCCCTAACCACTGGACTAAAAAATATAATCACTACCTGCTACTACTGCCATATTGTGATCCTAGCCCTTTAAAAATGCTTGAAAACAAAACATTTCAGGTTAAACGACATGCTTTGTTTGCCCAAAACAAATGTTTTCTGATTCAGTGAATTTTTGGATTTGGTTTGATCTGAACTGATATTTTTTTTCAGAGCTGTCAGTAAAATGAAAAATCAATTATTCTCCGAGCTGTGGAGATGAATGGTAATTGTATAGTACTAGTCATTGATGGAATGTGTTAGTAGGGCATTTTCTAAGGCAGGAGAGTCCTTGCTGTTGCTATGGTGTCTTTTAGCATCCAAGTTATTTACTGATGACCAAGAATTTCTGCTTAGGTTTTTTTTCATTAAAGATGAGTATTCTTAGTCTTAGGTTTGCTTACTTTGGCTGGTATATCTTGACTGGGTGTAGCACCAAACTCCAGACCTTAAAGTGCTGCTATTTATTAAATATATTGGTACTATCTCTAGTTCCCTTTGCCTCCTGTGCCCTACCTTTCTCAATATAAGGACAGAGCTGTGCAAAATATACACTGAAGTGTAAAACTGGTTAAAATTGTGTATATATAGATGGGTGATTGCATTTAATATATATATAAAAATAAATGATGAGGCCTAAATTAGGTGTTACCATTCAAGAAAGACATCTTGGAATCTCCGTGAATGGTCTCTCTGAAACCATTCATTCCATGTGCAATAGCAGTCAAAAAAGGTAACCAAATGTTAGGAACCATTAGGAAAGGAATACATAAGATAGAAAATATCATAATGCCATTGTACAAATCCATGATATACCCACACCTTGAATACTGGCTGCATTTCTGGTCTCCCTATCTCAAAACAGGTATATTAGAATTGGAAAAGATACAGAGAAGGGTAACAAAAATGATTAGGGGTATGGAGCAAGCTAACATATGAGGTGAGATTAAAATGACTGGGATTGTTCAATTAAGAAAAGAGATGGCTAAAAGGGGATATCAAATCATGAATGTTGCGGAGAAAGTGAATAGGGAAGTTTTATCCCTTCATATAAAACAAGAACTAGGGGTCACCTAATGATGATAATAATCAGCATGTTTAAAACAAACCAAAGGAATTACTTCTTCACACAATTCACAGTCAACCTGTGGAACTCATTGCCAGGGGATGTTATGAAGGCCAAAAATATAACTGAGTTTCAAAACGAATGAGGTAAGTTCACGGGTGATAGGTCCATCAATGGGCATTAGCCAAGATGGTCAGAGATGCAACCCCATTCTGTGGGTGTCCCTAAGCCTCTGACTGTAAGGAGCTGGCTGGCACTGGATGATGAGGGATGAATCATTCAATAATTGTCCTGTTCTGTTCATTCCTTGCGAAGCATCTGGCACCAGCCACTATCAGGAGGCCAGATACTGGGTTAGATGGACCATTGGTCTGACTCAGTATGGATATTTGTATGTTCTTAAGATCACTCTTTTACAGTTACTTCCTAACTAGCCTCATTAAACTGATGGTAATGGCCCAGGAATTTAGGGGCCTATAATGTAACTAGGATGAAACAATGGCTAGATTCCAAAACCTTTTACTGTAAAAACTTTGGGGTCCCTTTTATGTTAACTCTTTAATCAGCTTATAAAAAAACAAAAATGTCCTCTATATTGCAATTTTAAAATGTAAATGTAATTACCTTCTCTAAATGGGTTACACAAAAATTCCTGATTTCCCTGAAAAGAAAACAGGGAATGCTCTAGCTACCCTGCAGCCAAACATCAAAGCTGTAGCAAGTTTGATAAACTTCATTACTGACTGCAGACCAAAACTGAGACTATTGAACCAAGCTATCCAGGAATGTCAATTAGAGAGGAACTAAATAGTTTGTACCAACTGTACGAGTCTACATGTAGACTCATGGGAAGTACTAAAATCTTTCCAAAAGATGATAAAATCCCCAGCCTGGGAAAAAACATAAACTTTTCTTCATATCACAGGTCTTTGAGTTCTGACCAAGGATTGTGTACTACTTTTAATTTTTTCAGAAAAACCTGGTGAGGTGATGAGTCTCTGTGGGTTGCATCAGTCAATTTACATTACTCTATATGACATGATATAACTGATGAAACCTGGCAAGATGTCACAGTGCCAAGCATCAGATGTAAATTGGGGGAGGGGGAAGTATTTTTCTCAAGCCGACACTTTCATAACCACAGTACCTTGGGATAGTATGTAGGGAAGAAGAGGAGGGGAAAGCAGGACTTTGAAAAGCAGGAATAAACAAACAGTGAACAGAAACAGAACACTATTTCTGGATGGACAATCTGAAGTTTTCAAGTTACAGTAATTCAGGATTGTTATTACAGTGTAAACCAGATTTTGTTTTCCCACTTAACTGTGGCCTAGAGGTCTCTCTGAGGAATCACCACTTTATGAATGAACCACTATGTAGTCAGCAACTTTTGTCAAGATTCTTCTGAGGGCTACACCTCTGATGTGTTCCAGAAAGCCACGGAGCCAAACTCTGTTGTTTCTTCTCCCTTTGGATACTCAGGAAATATTGGTGCAACACAGCTTACAATGCAACCTAGCATAAGATATTATGACAAATTTCTGTCTTTAGAGATCTGGAAATATTAAGCATCAAGTAAAAGCTACAAATCTTGTGACACTTTTATTTGTCTATCTAGAATGCAAGGAATCTTATTTTGTGCAAGAAAAGTGTGGCAGCAGCACACTGATGAAACCAGCCATTGAGAAAATGAATATACATTTTTCCAGGACTAGTAAAACCTGGAGGCAGAAGCTGTATTTTTGTTTCCAGAAAAAAATATAGTTATGGATTTCCCCATTAAGGAACTTCATAGCTAACCTTTAAATTTTATAAATATTATATTAAAAGGTGAGCATAGGAGTTCCTGTTATTTTGCCACTAAAAATAAGTCAGCATAGCCACTGACACTTTACCTTATGAGAACCTCACTAAATAATGAAAATCATTCACACCCACATTGCAGAGGTGCCAAAGTTTAATTTTAAAATCTTGATGATTTAGGGTTTGCTGATATAATTTATAGAACTTCTATTTCTCTCTCATTCCACCACCATTTTCTGTTTGTCTTTAAATTGTTAGCTCTTTCCTACTTCATCACACAAAGGGACAAAAAGACTGTGCACGTTCTGAAAGCTTGCATTCTTGTGACAAATTTAAAACTTCACATCTTCCTTTTTGTATTTTAAATTGTATGACATCAGCCAGACAGGGAAGTTACTTCAGAGAATTTTCTCTAGGGAGCTGATGAATAAACAAAATGTATAAACCTACACATCCAAAGTTATCCTACACGTCAGTTCTCAGGCTGAATCAAACCACTTTGTGAACATTGTGTATGGATATGTCTTAGTGGTTCTGTAGTTAAGGATGAGTTTAGTTTTTCCACTAAAGTACAGCGTAAATCTCTTAATTAAGAATTATAATTCACAGAAATGAAGGTTTCAGCTGGACAATCTTTATTTTCTAGATCTTTTTCACAGTCTTTAGGACCTTCTTTTCAGAGTTCTGAAAAATTTAAAATCACTCCTTTTCAAATTTTGTACAGAGACTTGCCATCTTTTTGGGGGCCCCTAAAACATAACAATCTTGAAGTCACTCCTTCAAAATTTCACACTGGACTTCACATTATGAAACGTCCAACATGGGATTTAAAAAAAAAAAGAAAATTCATAATAAATCATTCAGCCTCTGGTTTCTCAGTCATAACTTATATTTCACTACAGTGTATAACAGAACATTGAACCTTTGTGGAAGACTGCTGTCTTTCCTAGCCCTGGGATTCCTGTTGACAGCCTTAACACATTCCAGGGAGGCTGCATAGGAAGAAGGGGAGTGTGGATATTTCCAAGGGGCTGGGAAGTAGGGTTGAGCAGTAGAGCTCCCAGCTGACTTCATGTACCCTGTTGTTACCCCAAGAACAGATTCAGGGGTCCGAGGGCAGCCCTCCTATTGCATACATCCAGGTTCTCAAGATGTTGACCTATCAATCTGTTCTTGAAAGGTGAAAGAAGGGGACTTGTCCTAGTAGAATTGCCAGGATTTAACAAGGATCTCCCTATGACCTTCTGGAAACTCCCCAAAACAGACTAGATCTTTTCACCCCTGGGAGGAAACGGATATAGCCCTCCACTCAAAGGACTGACACCCAGGCAGTACTTTTCCAAAACAATGTATTTTCTTTATTTAGTGTAACCAGCCTTTCCTAATACAATTAATCTAAACCTAAATTAAAACATAAACATAAATCCCTTAGCACAGGTATATACGTTAAACTACCCTAGACTATAATGTCATACAGCTGGAATGGCTTAAGTGACAGCTGCAGCGGCACAGGAGCCAGCAAACAGAGCTGTAAACAGGGGAGTTTGAGTGGGAGTTCTGTTGGAGGTCTGTTGGAGGAGAAAGTATTTGTTTTTGGTCTTGAATTTGTATTGTTTGGATGTGTAGAGGCTTGTAGGGGCAGTGTGATGGGAGAGCAGCTGAGCCCTAATTAGGGGGCGGGGCTTCGCTGATCAGGGGTCCTATAAAGGCAGCCAGCCAGTCAGGCAACGGCACAGACAGCTGCAGCGGCACAGGAGCCAGCAAACAGAGCTGTAAACAGGGGAGTTTGAGTGGGAGTTCTGTTGGAGGAGAAGGTATTTGTTTTTGGTCTTGTATTTGTATTGTTTGGATGTGTAGAGGCTTGTAGGGGCAGTGTGCTGGGAGAGCAGCTGGGCCCTAATTAGGGGGCGGGGCTTCGCTGATCAGGGGTCCTATAAAGGCAGCCAGCCAGTCAGGCAGCGGCACAGACAGCTGCAGGGGCACAGGAGCCAGCAAACAGAGCTGTAAACAGGGGAGTTTGAGTGGGAGTTTCTACGGGGAGTCTGTATTTTGGGATTTGTTTGGTGTTTGTTCTGCTGTAGGTGCTGGTGTTGTGGTTTGTTTTGTGTTTTCCGGACTAACAGGATTTAGGTGAGAAGGCTGGCAGATATAGAGGCAGCAGTGGTCATGAGCCAAGCAGTGGAGGACACAATGAGGATGACTGGATGTGGCAGCTGCTGTATGTATATGATTCTGGAGGGGGTACCTGATAAGAGTTTTGTCTGCATGAAGTGCCGCCTGATAGAGCTGATGGAAGAAAAGATCCGAGGATTGGAGATGCAGGTGGAAACTCTGGTTGAGTTTAGATGGGGGTTCGAGCAGTTGATGGAGGAAAGGCACGAGGTGGCTGACGGGGAAAGCTCAGAGATGCAGATGGAAGCAGGATCAAAGGCCTCTGAGGGGGGACTGCCGGGTGAAGAAAATGGACAGTGGAAGCATGTGACTAAGAGAACCAGGCAGAGGAAAAGACGGGCCAGTGAAGGAGAAATAGAGCTCAAGAACAGGTTTGCAGAGTTGGAGAATGAAGAAGGGGTACAACAGGTGGTCACTGAAGGTGGAAGGGCAAGGAAGAAGAGAAGAGCGGTTAGTCCCATAGAAGAAGGGGAAGAGTCGATGGGGACAACACCAAACATGAGCCCCAGGAGGATACAGGATGGGTTGAAGAGGATTACAAGGGAAAATAGGAATGGAAAGGACTTGCAGCCAGAGGGAACAGGGGATAGACTGGAGAATCACACTGTCACCAGGAAAAGGCAGGTCTACGTGATTGGGGACTCCTTACTGAGAAGAATAGACAGGCTTGTAACCAGAGTTGATCCAGAGAACAGAAGGGTGTGCTGTCTACCGGGTGCTAAGATACGGGATGTGGACCTGAGGTTGAAGAGGATCCTAAAGGGAGCGGGAAAGAATCCATTGATCATCCTTCACGTAGGAACAAATGACACGGCTAGATTCTCACTGGAACGAATCAAGGGGGACTATGCCAGGCTGGGGAAGACGCTTAAGGAAATCGAGGCTCAGGTAATCTTCAGTGGGATTCTGCCTGTTCCTAGAGAAGGGCAACAAAGGTGTGACAGGATTATGATGATCAACAGATGGCTCAGGGATTGGTGCTACAAGGAGGGCTTTGGGATGTATGGCCACTGGGAGGCATTCATGGACAGAGGACTGTTCTCTCGGGATGGACTTCACCTGAGTAGGGAAGGAAATAGACTTCTAGGATGGAGGCTGGCACAACTGATCAAGAGAGCTTTAAACTAGGAATTTGGGGGAGACGGTTGGGAGATGTCCAGGTAATCTCCACGCTGGATTTTAACATTGAGAGGGAAGACAACCAAGTAAGAGAGGATATAGCCGGGGGTAGGAGAATGGACATAAGGAGGAAGGGCAGAGTGGATACTAGTCAAATAGGTCATACTGGCAGTACAATGTCCATACCAAATTGGGTAAGGAATGTGAGTGAGGCCAAACAGCAAAAATTAAGATGTTTGTACACCAATGCGAGGAGCCTAGGTAACAAAATGGAGGAATTAGAGCTACTGGTCCAGGAAGTGAAACCAGATATCATAGGAATAACCGAAACATGGTGGAATAGTAGTCATGACTGGAGTACAGGTATTGAAGGGTATGTGCTGTTTAGGAAAGATAGAAATAAAGGTAAAGGTGGGGGAGTAGCATTGTATATCAATGATGAGGTAGACTGTAAAGAAATAAGAAGTGATGGAATGGATAAGACAGAGTCTGTCTGGGCAAAAATCACATTGGGGAAGAAAACTACTAGAGCCTCCCCTGGGATAGTGCTTGGGGTGTGCTATAGACCACCGGGATCTAATTTGGATATGGATAGAGACCTCTTTAATGTTTTTAAGGAAGTAAATACTAATGGGAACTGTGTGATCATGGGAGACTTCAACTTCCCAGATATAGATTGGAGAACAAGTGCTAGTAATAATAATAGGGCTCAGATTTTCCTAGATGTGATAGCTGATGAATTCCTTCATCAGGTAGTTGCTGAACCAACAAGGGGGGATGCCATTTTAGATTTGGTTTTGGTGAGTAGTGAGGACCTCATTGAAGAAATTGTTGTAGGGGACAACCTTGGCTCGAGTGATCATGAGCTAATTCAGTTCAAACTAAATGGAAGGATAAACAAAAATAAATCTGAGACTAGGGTTTTTGATTTCAAAAGGGCTAACTTTAATAAATTAAGGAAATTAGTTAGGGAAGTGGATTAGACTAAAGAATTTATGGACCTAAAGGCGGAGGAGGCCTGGGATTATTTCAAGTTAAAGTTGCAGAAGCTATCAGAAGCCTGTATCCCAAGAAAGGGGAAACAATTCATAGGCAGGGGTTTTAGACCAAGCTGGATGAGCAAGCATCTCAGAGAGGTGATTAAGAAAAAACAGAAAGCATACAAGGAGTGGAAGATGGGAGGGATCAGCAAAGAAACCTACCTTATTGAGGTCAGAGCATGTAGGGATAAAGTGAGACAGGCTAAAAGGCATGTAGAATTGGACCTTGCAAAGGTCATTAAAACCAATAGTAAAAAGTTTTATAGCCATATAAATAGGAAGAAAACAAAGAAAGAAGAAGTGGGACCGCTAAACACTGAGGATGGAGTGGAGGTTAAGGATAATCTAGGCATGGCTCAATATCTAAACAAATACTTTGCCTCAGTCTTTAATGAGGCTAATGAGGAGCTTAGGAATAGTGGCAGCATGACAAATGGGAATAAGGATGTGGGGGTAGATATTACCATATCCGAGGTAGAAGCCAAACTTGAACAGCTTAATGAGAGTAAATCAGGCGGCCCAGATAATCTTCATCCAAGAATATTAAAGGAACTGGCACATGAAATTGCAAGCCCATTAGCAAAAATTTTTAATGAATCTCTAAACTCAGGGGTTGTACCGTTTGACTGGAGAATAGCTAATATAGTTCCTATTTTTAAGAAAGGGAAAAAAAGTGACCTGGGTAACTACAGGCCTGTTAGTTTGACATCTGTAGTATGCAAGGTCTTGGAAAAAATTTTGAAGGAGAAAGTAGTTAAAGACCTTGAGGTCAATGGCAATTGGGACAAATTACAACATGGTTTTACAAAAGGTAGATCGTGCCAAACCAACTTGATCTCCTTCTTTGAGAAAGTAACAGATTTTTTAGATAAAGGAAACGCAGTGGATCTAATCTACCTCGATTTCAGTAAGGCATTTGATACAGTACCACATGAGGAATTATCGGTTAAATTGGAAAAGATGGGGATCAATATGAAAATTGAGAGGTGGATAAGGAACTGGTTAAAGGGGAGACTACAGCGGGTCATACTGAAAGGTGAACTGTCAGGTTGGAGGGAGGTTACTAGTGGAGTTCCTCAAGGTTCAGTTTTGGGACCAATTTTATTTAATCTTTTTATTACTGACCTCGGCACCAAAAGTGGGAGTGTGCTAATAAAGTTTGCAGATGACACAAAGTTGGGAGGTATTACCAATTCAGAAAAGGATCGGGATATCCTACAGGAAGATCTGGATGACCTTGTAAACTGGAGTAATAGTAATAGGATGAAATTTAATAGTGAGAAGTGTAAGGTTATGCATTTAGGGATTAATAACAAGAATTTTAGTTATAAGCTGGGGACGCATCAGTTGGAAGTAACGGAAGAGGAGAAGGACCTCGGAGTCCTGGTTGATCACAGGATGACTATGAGTCGCCAATGTGATGTGGCCGTGAAAAAAGCTAATGCGGTCTTGGGATGCATTAGGCGAGGTATTTCTAGTAGAGATGAGGTGTTAGTACCGTTATACAAGGCATTGGTGAGACCTCATTTGGAATACTGTGTGCAGTTCTGGTCTCCCATGTTTAAGAAGGATGAATTCAAACTGGAACAGGTACAAAGAAGGGCCACTAGGATGATCCGAGGAATGGAAAAACCTGTCGTATGAAAAGAGACTCAAGGAGCTTGGTTTGTTTACCTTAACCAAAAGAAGGCTGAGGGGAGATATGATTGCTCTCTTTAAATATATCAGAGGGATAAATACCAGGGAGGGAGAGGAATTATTTCAGCTCAGTACCAATGTGGACACAAGAACAAATGGATATAAACTGGCCATCAGGAAGTTTAGACTTGAAATTAGACGAAGGTTTCTAACCATCAGAGGAGTGAAGTTCTGGAACAGCCTTCCAAGGGAAGCAGTGGGGGCAAAAGACCTAACTGGCTTCAAGATTAAGCTAGATACGTTTATGGAGGGGATGGTTTGATGGGATAACATGATCTTAGTCAAGGGTCAATTAATTGCCATCAGTGGTAAATAGGACCAATGGTCAATGATGGGATGTTAGAAGTTACTACAGAGAACTTTTTCCTGGGTGTCTGGCTGGTGAGTCTTGCCCACATGCTCGGGGTTCAGCTGATCGCCATATTTGGGGTCGGGAAGGAATTTTCCTCCAGGGTAGATTGGCAGAGGCCCTGGAGGTTTTTTGCCTTCCTCTGCAGCATGGGGCACGGGTCACTTACCGGAGGATTCTCTGCATCTTGAAGTCTTTAAACCATGATTTGAGGACTTCAATAGCTGAGACATAGGTGAGAGGATTATTCCAGGAGTGGGTGGGTGAGATTCTGTGGCCTGCATTGTGCAGGAGGTCAGACTAGATGATCATAATGGTCCCTTCTGACCTTAAAGTCTATGAGTCTATGAGACTATGTTGTGCACATGGTGATCAGTCATATGTAGGACAATGACAGAAATCTTAATAAACTTTATGCATATAGAACAAGGTAACATTCATAACACAAACACACATCTTTATTATCCCAATCATGCACCTTTATTAACCCTATTTCTATTCTATATCCTATACTATGGCTGATGTGCTTACTCTCCATAGCATTCTTTCTGTTTATCTGAAGGATCCTTCTGCTTTGTCTCGGGATCCTTTTCTGCTCTGTCCCAGAGGCCCACTGCTGCTACTGCTGTCACCCTGCAGTTGCTTCTTTCTTCGGGTTTTCTTCCTTGCTGTTCTTTGCTCTTGTAGGTTTCTATGATCTTCTCCTGCTCCTAACTTGACTGACTTTTGCCTGCCTGCTCTCTGCCTTATATACTGTTTTTGGCTTGTTCTGATTGACTTATTTTTCATCTATCATTAACATACCTATCCTCCATCCCCTTTAGACCACCTATGATTGATCCATACTTATATCTCAATGACAACTGCTAAATCTTGCTGTCAATCAAAGCTGTTACACAGCATGTTTTATGTATTATGGGATGTTACTATTATGGTATAGTGACCCTCACCTAGTTTTGGACTGAGCATGCCTGTATAATCCCTTCCTGCAGTTTTGGAGTGACCTTTACCTGACCTCAGGCCACACCCTGCCTACGTTTTAGTCATAGGCTGAACTACTTGGAACTGCGAAGTCACTGTCCTTGGCTGTGTGCCAATATTGTGTGAACATTTACAATGATCACACTTTTAAACCATAAACAATTACCTTATTTCTTTAATAAATACTTGTTTGCTAACTTGTGTATCTTAATGTTATGGTCTAATGCTGCCACCCCATTTCTTACCAATTTAATTAATTTTATTTCAGTTTTCCCCTCTTTTCAGTTAGTGGTGGCAGAGCAATGTTTTCCAGTGCTTTGCTTGCAAACAAGATAGAGCAGCTCAAAATCCTTACGTATCACTGTTACATACCTTTTGCAGTCCTACTGCAGAACCCAGGTCCTTGACCTCAATGGGTACCCTGGCTGTATAATTGTGTGGGACTTTTCCTATCTTCCACCTTCCCTAAATCCCAATCCAAAGTGAAAAGATGCTTTTCTTCCCCCTTTATTGTTAATTATTTAATAATTAGGATATTTATTATTAACATGTTGTTAGTTGCGCAGGAAAGTGTGACAAACCTTGAAAAATGCATGAGTGTAATGCAATATGCATGACATTTGACAGGTCTGTGTACAAATGTGATGTATGTTGACTCATGCTCAAATGCACACCTGTCACTGTTTCTTTCAGCAAGCGCAGTACGAAACCTAGCTTTCAATATTTATTTCGAGGACTCCACTGTAAGAGATTTTGCCGCTTTCTGTATAAAGCCAATCCATGTGTGTTCATATAGTTTGATCCAAGTTTAAAGAAATATTTGGCCTGCAAATTGTCGAGTATTTAAAAATCTCTGTTACTGAAATCCTATTTCGTTATTGTGTAAGCAACCTTAAACAAAGAAGCAAATTTTTGTTTGTTCTGGTGCTACATTTTATGGAGTAAAAAGGGAGTTCATTGGACAAAATGGCATATTTTTGGCTTCCGTGCATTTCGCATGACCAGCAAAGCAGTTCATGTACATGAAGGAATTGCGTTCCAAAGGTCATACATACACTTAGAAAAGGAGTGCTCCTATCACTAAGCTTTTTATGCTTTCTGCAAATTATACTAAACATTTCATCTTTGACAAGAAACTCATAGATGTTTGCCTTTTATGAATTATGGGAAAATGTGTTTACATCTGCATCTCACTCCTTAGCGTATTCGTCTGTGTCATGTGCTTTACTCCACAACAGCTTCCCCTCAAATGATAAAAAAACTAGAGTACCTTGATGTGTTCTAGGTGTGTTCAACAACTTTTTAAATATCAGCTAAGTCTTTGCGCACATAGCGTTTTATACTAATGTGTGTAAAATATGGGTGAGGAAAAGATTAACTTGCAAATTAAGCTGCCCAATTCTAGCAGCAACAGCTACATTTTCAATTGTCAGGCTTTAATTGAGTATTCAAGAGAAACCATCTCTTGTCTTACAATCAAATCAGGTTGTGTTTTGCAGCTGCAGCAAATGGTCAAATTGTAAGTAAGTTTACTACAAAGTCCATTCTAAATTAGCTGGTGACTCAAAATATTGGCTGGCAAAAATAACTGTCTTGGAACAACCTGAACTATTGTATCTGGGGCTGTTTTATTTACTTGCTTGGTTTGTTTAGTTTTGTCACTCCA
This sequence comes from Macrochelys suwanniensis, assembly GCA_033296515.1. NCBI lineage: Eukaryota > Metazoa > Chordata > Testudines > Chelydridae > Macrochelys > Macrochelys suwanniensis. Next base: position 86,992,440 of record CM065779.1, read on the forward strand.
CTGCTGCAGTAGTTAATTGTATAATCTGCAAATAGCAGTGTGCTTGCTTTGATTCCCTAGGACTTTCTGAAAAAAATGGGGTTTTATAAATGATGATTGAGTATTTTATCAGTAATTTCTCCTGTTTTTTAAAAAAGCGAATGAATAAGAGTGTCAATCAATTCATTTAATGAAATTTTGGTGGGTGGTGGTTAAAAAATTCTACTGCCTCCATTATATTTTGAGGCATGTAACTCTTTAGAACCATGGATTTTCATGGCTGTACACTGTTTGAGTTGATCTAATTTGTTGACAATCACTTTATTTGTTCCCATATTTCAAGCATGTTAGTTTGTCCCATGACTGGAGTAATAGACTATTGAAACAAAAGTTTGACAAGATGAATAGCAGTGGTGTTTGTGTTGAAAAAATAGAGGTACACATTTTGGAGGCTATTGTGTCCTCCTGGGTGTCTTTAGGAGAAAATATACAGTTACATAAAAAGGCACATTGATAAAGAGGAAGAGAAGGCAGGTTTAGCAAGATATTAACAGAAACACTTTCAGATTATTGCAGGGCATGCATAGGTCAAATGTACTTTGATACGAGGGTAGTGTTCAATAAAAAATCTATTGGCAATTATAAATATATTTTTTATTATAATAGATAAAATGTTCTTGGCCCAATCCTGCTCCCATTGAAGTAGTGAGAGTTTTGCCATTTACTTCAGTGGAGACAGGATCAAGGCTTTGATTTTTAGCTCAGATGCTAATAAATGCCCCCCACCCTTATATTTTAATTATCATTCAAAATGAACATTCAGGAGAGAATATAGACCTCTTAGTTTTGATTTTAAGACTGTAATGTAGGACTGGAGGTAATTGAAATAATATAGAAAGGGCTGCTAGAATAGTTAAAATAAGATAATAAAGTAGAAATGTGGCTTAAGGCTATAAAAAGGAAATATGACAGACATATATAGAAATTAGGAATATTTGTGAATTACAAATTAGGTGTTAAGAATATAATTAAAACATTTATAACAAGTACTGAAAAATAGAGAAAATAAATGATTATTTGATATACGTGGTTTTGAGAGCAGATATATAGATATAATGTCTTCAAAGGCTGACTAGGAATGTCAGTATCAATGAGAAAGAAGACCTTGGATTTGCCAGGCCCAGTAGAAGCATCATCATTCAAGGTGAATGCATTTTGGAGGGAGATGTGATGCAGAGTAGGGGGAGCACTTAATAACGTTCACCTGGCTTACTCAGCTAAATCGTAGGTGGCACTGGCAAAATTGCTATGTTTGATGTGGTTGTAAAAAAATAAAAATTCCAAATAGAGGCTGAGCAAAATTTAAGTAGATATGCCAAATTAGTGGACTCCTAGTGAACCCAGCTCTCCATCCATAGCAAAAAAACAAAAGTTCAATTATGACAGAATATGGTGATGTTTGGTAAAAAAAATATTTCTCTATATCCCAAAACTGTGTGTTTATGTATAGGATATCTGAGATGGTGTTTTGAAATGTCAGGGAGAGCAGACAGTTTCAGCCCCTTCGCACAATAAATAGCTGGTTTGGTTATTTTCTTGTAACACAAGGGGAAAGCCCATCTGTGACAGATTCATAATAATTTATGAATATTGTGTGTTGGTGTGGTTACCATGGGTTTTCTGTATGAATGTTCCAATGGTCTAGTAAATCGGTATTCCCATGCATAAGTTCTCCTTGAGGTGTGCACTTTTTTTACCTGAAGTTAAGGCTGTCCAAACATTTTAATTTTAATGGATTATTTTTGGATACTTCTACCATTTTGGCTCAAGTCTGGCTTGTTTGTTATCAATCTGCAAGTGAGCGTGTTGGGAAATTTTGAGTAGAAATGCCTCAGTCACTGATGAGTGAATAAAATGGTTTTTCTTTTAGAAAAAATTGTTTGCTCCCTTTTTTCCCCACAGCTTTCCCATTGCAGTGGAAGATGATGGAAAACTGATATTTGAAAGGCATATATCCCTAAATGGTAGATGTGCTTTTTGGTATTCTAGTAAAATTCAGTTCTGATTTGGCCAAGTTTAAAGTTTAAAAAGGGCTGTCTACATCCACATTTGGGTTTTTCTTTAGTTTAGTGTTTTGTTAAATGAGACAAAGCCAACCCTCCCGAAGCAGCTTGCATGGACCAAAAACCTGGCTCACTGTTTTAACCTGTCAGGGTGTTTTCACCTTTCAGGGTGTCTCCTAAAGCTCCTACTTTTGTGGTAATAAAAATATTAAGAGGCTAGAAAATATTATCCTATTATCCAGAAACTGGTACTGGATGAGAGGGGATAGATCACTTGATAAATTGCCCTGTCCTGTTCATTTTCTCTGAGGCATCTGGCATTGGTCAGTGTCGGAACACAGGATACTGGGCTAGATTGACCATTGGTCTGATGCAGTATGGGCATTCTTATGTTGGTGTGTGCAGTGTTTGCAATGACTACATAATAATGCCACTAAATTTGCAATGGGCTGGGTGACCCTGCCCCTGCATTCAAGTGGGAAATGACAAACAAAACCAATTTAGACGTTTAAGGAGATTTTTTTTTAATTGTTGAAAAAAAAAATTCAAACAGAGGATATTGAAACCTTTCTAGTATTGATTAAGCAGATGCTTCTGTCCTCAAAATTTAACTAGAGATGGTGGGGGGGGGTTTCTATCTTTCAAATGTCTGAATATGTTATTTTGCAGGGAGTCAAACTTGGTTTTATTTGTTATAGCTTTCTCATTTTTTAACTTGGACTTGCAGGATAAAATACTGGCCCCACTGAAATCAGTGGGGAGAAGAAGTCATTCATTTGTGTGTGTATGTTTGAGTTTGAAAAGTAGAAGAAGGAAGCAAAGGAAGGTTGTGATGTATGTAAAACAGACTTTGTGAACATAATACTTGAATAATATGACTACAAAGTATTCTCTGCTGGGGAGATATATGAATCCATGGCCATCAAAATTTGAAACCAACATCTACACTGATGGGGATTTTAGTTTTGCAGCATCAGCATCAAGGGTTTCACTATTGTAGATCTAAGCACAAAGCAGCAGACTGCAGATAAAGCTGTGAAAGATATTGTTTATTCCAGTAATTTCTTTGGTGCAATGCATCTCAAACCTTATTGGTAGCAGACTCCTGTGAGCTAAGAATACTTTCACCCAAGGGAAGGCACTCCAGAAAAACATTAAATCACCCACAAAAATATGGCCTGAAGCTTTCTGCCTGCATTGTAAATTTAAATTTCTGTTTGGGTGGAGGATAATGATGGGTTTACATTTCAGTTTGACAGCAGTAAATGCAACACACTTATACACAAGTATCATGAGTCATCCTTTTGACTCTTAAAACACGTAACATATATGAGCCTCATATTTTATTAAATGTATACAATGAAAATGTCTGTGTATGACTTCACTGGGTGTTCAGCATATACAATAGTGCATGTACAGAGATAAGGACTGACAATTGGAAATGAGCATCACTGCACATCAATTCCAGAGGGAAAAGTAGCAAAAATGAACTTTGAATTACATAGAAAAAGCAAAAGGAAATGCAATAATGATTGTTCCACTGAAGGAGATTCAAATATAGAGATCTGTAGATTGGCAAAACTCTAGATCCAACAGATGCTTCCCAAAATTCTGAAGAAAAAAAACAACCCAAACTGGAAAGACTATACAGTAGATACATTTTAAAAGTCTTTGAAAATGATAGACACATAGAAGAGTAACAGCAATACAATATTTTAAAAGGTTGTAGAAACAACCATCATCAGCGAAGAGAAGCAAACAAAAAAATGTTCATCACATACAATAATGAAAGAAATGATTTAATTAAGCTCTTAGAAAGAAATGATTTAATTAAGGACAGTCAACATGGTTTTACAAGCAAACAGGAAGAGATAATTCCTAACAAATCTGGTGGATATATTTTGAGGAACTATGACAAATGTTGCTTGACGTGTGATTTCCCTTGAGAATTTTGATAGAAGGCTAGATTGCAGATGCACATAGTTGCGCAGAGGAAATAGGACAAGAAAAATACAGGCTCTAAAATATTCCACTCACAATGCATCTGTAGAACCTGTAGAATACCATCCAGTAAGTCTACAAGTGGGAAGAATTCTGATTGAACTGCCGGTGAAAGGATAGTAAGCCCAAGTTCTTTGTCAAGTGAACAGCTGAGTACTGAAGTTCACATATTGTAGGAGATGAATATGAGACAGTGCATTATGATTCCATCCTAGGTTTTGGCTTTTCAGTACTGTTCTGAGTATGGGTATTGGAACAAAAAGGACCCTTACAAGATGAAAGATCAGTTAGCATTTTACCTCTAGTCATAAACTGGTTCAGGTAAGTTTAAAAAAAACATTCTCTCTTTGATCCTATATGGGAGAACAGTGCACTACTTTCTATGACTTTCAGTAGCCTGAACAAATCACTCTTCTTACCTGATAGAATGCTTAACTCTCAGTCTCTGCTTGTTAAACAAATCTTTTTTCCCCTCTCTAATGTATTTGGTTCTACTAATTTACTTGATTTTCTTTTGGATATTATATATAGTTTTGTGTTTCTTGTATTTTAGTTTTTGAGAGCTAATTTTAATTGTTTTGTAAATGTTAACATGCTTTATGTGATTAAAAATATTTTGCGCTATTTTGAGCTTTTAAAAATGTATTATGTCTCAGTCTATTCAGACACCCATGGAACACTGAGTCATACCTGGATTGGTGACAGGAAATAACAAGATTTTGCTACTATTAGAACCAAAGATACTTATGAGTGGGAGAATTTCAGGAGAGGAGATAAATGGAGTGCAACTATCGTTGTTCACTTTATATATGACAACTTGAATAGAGAATTTGTATATTATGGAATCATAGAGTTGTAGGACTAGAAGGGACCTTAAGAGGTCATCTAGTCCAGTCCCCTGCACTCATGGCAGGACTAAGTATTATCTAGACCATCCGTGACAGGTATTTGTCTAACCTGCTCTTAAAAACCTTATGGGTTTTTTTTAAAAAGAGCTATTTTAAAAGTAAAATACACTTCAGAATATCTTCACAAGACTTAAATAATTTAACTGTGAAGGTCATTTGGCAGATGCACTGTACTAGCATTCTTATTCCATATACAGCAGTACCCGATCAGCAGGTCTAGAAATTCCCAAAGTTTGAACTTTGTCTGCTTTGCGCAAATACAACAGTCCTCTTTCAGCAGTGTATTAGTTGGCGTTCCCTTCATTGCTAGTGTTATTTGCAATCTGTAAAAATAGCTAGACATAACACAATGATTAGTATAAACAAGAGGATCTCAGCATAGCAAACAAGGACGAACAGTCTTTGCATGGGTGTGTGCGCATGAGTGTGGATGAATATGTCTATATGTTTCTGTCCATCTTCTGGGCATATCTCATCTAATAAATTCCCTGCCATTGCAGGGGCCTCAAATATTGGTGGTACCTCTGTCTCTCCTGTTCTTTGCCTGTAGCACACAATAGTTTAGCTTCCTGAGAACTGAAATGCTTTAGTCCAATGCTAGTTATTGGTCCTAACACAGGGGTAACTGGGTGAAATTTAATGATATACAGGAGATCAGAATGAATGATCTAATGGACTCTTCTCACCTTAAACTCTATGAAATCTATATTTTAAAATACATCTATATGTATCTATATATATATTCACTAATGAAATCAGCACCTTCTCTCCCAACTACCCAGTCTTCTGAGTGGGGTACACACACATGGAGGTGTTTCGATGCATGCAGTACACTTTATTTTATGTATTAGAATGAAAAAGAAATAATGATTGTATCTAAATTTACTTTTATCCCTTTTTGTTTCAGATTTGGATTTTTTAAAGGAACCTAAATGAAGTGAGGTGCCTTAATGCTTATTAATTTTCAATGACATTTGGGCAGCCAACTCCAGTAAGCTTGTTGGAAAATCCAAGATTCAAAGTTTGCATGAGGTGGCTTAAATTAATATGAAGGTCATCAAATGATTTTAGGGCAGACATTCGTCAATAGAAAAAGGAGCAAACATCAGGCAAGAAATATCAATTATAAAAGATAGATTGAGTAATGCATAGTTTACCCAATCTTAAACTTTTTACTCCTCATTATTTAGGGCTTAATTGTAGCCTTGCCATGAGCCTTGAAGAAATCTGCATCCCCTCTTCTCCCCTTTTTCATGGAGAAGGAATGCCCAGTTCTAGACCTATACCTGGTGCAGTGTGCATCCATAGGCAGTGCTCGCACAGCTATATTGGCCAATGTCTTGGTTCTTCTCAGCTCCCTCCCACCACCTTTCAGTACCCATGTGTCTGGGTAGGCAAGGTAGCAGCTCACAGAGTCTGGAGCCCTCCCTGCACAGCTACCCGCATTACTCCCCTGTGTAGACTTCCCATGAGAGAGCCCCTTATACTCTCTAACTCTTCTGCATGGTTGCACAAGCCCAGACACGATTTGGCCCTTCAAGAATGATTTACAGTTCTTTTTCTTTATCCCAAATCACAGGAACATTTTCACCCATTTTTCTCCAGAGTTAAACATACAGTATTTGTAGACTAACTCTCTTAGTGATTTAAAAAGAAAAGGTCAAACACAGAAATAGCAGCATCCCAGAGACAAGAAAGAGCATTTTGTGGATTATTGTATCAGGTCTCTCGGCATTTGAAAGGTTACATTTTAAAAAATGTGAGATGCAAAATATACATACAGATTAAGGAAGTGGGTGAATGGCCTTTATCTATGGGGTCATGGGAACATGGGCACAGCCATTTGGAGGCTCTGGGACACTTCGCTTCCATCAGGTCCAAGGGAAGGAATGACCAAGGGGGTCATACTCTGTTGCTATGGCAATGTTGGTGATGGTAAGGTGATGTCATATAAGAGGCGTGACATCCTCTGAGCATGGGAACTGCCCCGAGGCTTACAAATCAAGCACTTTTGCAAATGGGAGTTAGGCTTCCAAGTCATGCAGATGCATATCTTATCTTATAAAGAGAACTTATAAAAAAGTCTTCTATTTTATCATTTATGCACTTTAAATACTAAGATATTTTAGGGCCTGATCCAAGACTCATTGAAGTCCATTGGTGCTTAGAACACATGGGTTTTCTAGATTTGGGTTAAGATCATCAATCCTGCTCTGGGACGTTTATTCTGTGTAAAAAGATTAGAGCAGTGTAAAGGGGCCCTAAAAGCCCAGATTCTGCCTGACAGAGGATTCCCGCTCTGGAGGCATGGTGGAGGCAGCTGCAAGTAGTCTCCCAAGGATCTCCTTGTGAGCACCAGCATAGGTGCACACACCAGCACAGCAGCTGTGCAGGAGGGATGGGTCAGGTGTAGGGCTGCAGCTGGAAAATGTGAGAGGCTGCCACAAAAATGACTTGGAGGCTGGAGAGAATGCCTTACAGGGAGAGACTTAGAGCTCTCACGCAGAAGTTTATTAAAAAAAAGACTGAGAGTTAACTTGATTATGGGCAGGTCTCTTCAATCTAGAAGAAAAAGGCAAAACAAGAAACAATAGCTGGAAGTTAAAGCCAAATAAATTCAAATTAAAAGCAAAGCACACGTTCTTAACAGTGGTGGTGCTTAACAGTAACCACTGGAACAAACTACTAAGGGAGGTATTCAGTTCTCTGTTTCTTGATGTCTTCAGATCAAGGCTTCAGTGCCTTTCTGGAAGATATGTTCTAGACAAATGCAAGTTATTGGGCTCACTGCAGGGGTAACTTAGTGGAATTCTATGGTCTGTGACATACATGAGGTCTGACCTAGCTAATCTAGTGGTACCTTCTTGCCTTCAAATCTGTGAATCTATGAATATCATCAGAGTCCAACATATATCTAACAGCAATAAAGCGAACAAATGTTTTATTTTCTTAACCAGAACCCCTAAAGAATGTTGCTTACTTCAGTTTAAAGTGTTCATGAAAAAACTGTTTTTCTTTCTTGTATTTGTTTTTGAAACTATTCACTAAATAATGTCAATGAATAATTAATAGTCTATGCCTTGGTCATGAATACTTTGTTATGCCTTGTTGATGTTTGAAATCTGAGCTGTTTTGACATAATTACAAGTATGTTTGTTTAATTAATGAACAAGTCTAATTCTTGAAATCAGGTTTCCAGTGCAAAACTTGTAATTACAAAATCCATTTTCAACATATTTTGCCATAGAAACATTATTATAGCAAACATTTGAGCTAGTGAAGTTATTCTCTGGAAATTTTGCTGAAAACTAACACAAAACATACATATTTATTTTAATACTTTAGAAGCCTTATTTACTGAAGGTTTGATCTTGCACTATTAAAATCATTACGAGGTTTGTGATTAACTTCAATGGGAGCAGGATTGGACCCTAAATGAATAAACTAAATTGATTGTTATATTGAAGATCACCAAAGTACTGCACTTTGGCTGGTCTAATAGAAGATTTATGGTGTGGTTCATTTCTCAGAAATAGTTGTTAGTGGTACAACATTTTTAATTGCAAATCCTTTATCCTCGATGATGCATGTCATCTGTTTTGTTAATTTGAGTATATTCAGATTTTCCAAGAAGTACCTTACCCGTTCTTTGGGTTTGGTCCTCCAAGTTGCTGAGCATTCTGCCCCTGATTTTCCAAGGCACTTAAGCATATGCTTCATTTAAGCATGCAAGTAGTTCCACTGAAGTGAAAGCACATGCTGAAATGCATTGCAGGATCGCAGCCAGAGTACTCTAACTGTTGTGGGTCGAAGAGTACACACAAATAAAGGTGCATGTTCCTGATTACATCTTGGCACACTGAAACATCTATGGTTAAAATGATTGAAAATGAAAGATCATTCCCAGTTAGCACTATACAGTTATCCCCTTGTTCTAGTGACTAAAGAATGAAAAGTGTTTGTTTTGGCCTTAAAGGGGGTTCATACTTTGAGTTGCCCTTTCTTTTTTTCTACTTATGCACATGTGCTCTTTTCATACCATATTTCCCATACCTGTGTTGATGGAAGATAGTTATTTTTGTATACATTTTCCAGATAGACTTCCAATTAAGTGACAATACTAACCTCGGTGTGCAGAAGTATTAGAGTGGAAATGGGGAGATCCATTTGTCTAGATCAGAGCTTTCCAAACTGTGTGTCGCGACACGTTAGTGTGTCGGCGGCAGTGTGTAGGTGTGTCGCAGGGCGGCAAGCCCTGGGTACTGCGCATGCGCAGTATGTGTAATCCGGGTGGAATTGATTCCGCGTCACTTCCGGTGTGTCGCGAAATGATGCATGTCTAAAAAGTGTGTCACCAACATGAAAAGTTTGGAAAGCTCTGGTCTAGATGTTCTGACTTGTGTCTGTCACCTACTGCCAGCGCAGAAAAGCTGAACTTCGTGGAATGTACGTTATAGCAAGTTTCTAGAAGTGAATGAGCTTCCGATGTGGCTGAAGTTGTTATATAGTGTAGTTTGTTAATCAGTTTGAAAAGCACTTTGCAAAAATTCTAGATAATAGGCATTGCAAAATCTAAATCAAAGGGCAAAAATCTCCTTTTAGATCTTTAAAGTGGGTCTCAACTCCATCATTCTGTTCTCCCTATTCATGTGTGTAACTACCACTGATCTTAAGTAGAGAGCTTTCCCCTGGAGCCATTATTATTGCACAACAAACGTTATGTAAGGCCCCCGGGCCGCAAGTTGTGCAGGCCTGATGTAAGAAGTGTGACAGAGTGATGGCAAAATGAAGAGGACATCATCCTAAGCTGTAACTAGCAATAGAACTATTTCGTACAAAATATGTTGTATCTGCTTTTAATCACACACAAAATCTATCTTCTTGCAAAGCAAACATGTATGAAAGTTGAAGCTGTTGACCTAGTATACTGTAAGTCTCATAAGCTACTTGGTCTACAGAAGGGGTGGGCAAACTTTTTGGCCTGAGGGCCACATAGGGGTTCCAAAACTGTATGGAGGGCTGGGTAGGGACGGCTGTGCCTCCCCAAACAGTCTGGCCCTTGCCCCCTATCTTCCCCCTCCCACTTACTGCCCTCCAACTGCTCCCCTCAGAACCCCCAACCCATCCAACTCCCCCTGCTCCTTGTCTACCCCCAGGACTCCACCCCACTATCCAAACCCCCCTACTCCCTGTCCCCTGAATGCTCCGACCCCTATCCGCACCCCCGCCCCCTGACACTCCTATCCACACACCCCGCCCCTAACCGTCCCCACCCCGGGATCCTCCGCCCCTAACTGCCCCCCCCAGGACTCCCACGCCTATGAAACTTCCCCCTGTTCCCTGTCCCCTGACTTCCCCCTGCCCCTTTTCCAACCCCCCTCCCCGCCCCCCTTAGCATGCCGCTCAGAGCACCAGGACTGGCAGCCGCGCTGCCCGCCCACAGCCAGCCACGCCACCGCGCTGTAGGCTGGCAGCTCTCACAGCCGTGATGCCCAGCAGGAGCTCACAGCCCCACCGCCCAGAGCACTGTCAGCAAGACGAGCTGAGGCTGCGGGGAGCGGGGACAGCAGGGCAGAGACCGGGGGCTAGCCTCCCCAGTCAGGAGCTCAAGAGCCGGGCAGGATGGTCCCGTAGGCCAAAGTTTGCCCACCTCTAGTCTACAGCTTCATCCTCTATAAAGCAAAAATGTATAGAGGTTGAAGCTGTAGACCCAGTAGCTTATGAGACTTGTATATACATGAATACAGTGGTCCAAGACAAACTAAAGGTGGCCAAGATCAACCATGTGGAATCCAAGAGTTGCTTTTCCTTGCTTTTATGGTCATCAGAAAGAGGTGAGGTTTGAACTTACATTTGAAAAGATTTATATCAATATCTCTTTTTTTACTCATTAAAAGTCAAAGGAAAACATTTATTTTAAAATATTAATTTTCATATCAAATGAACTGGCTGCATTATATCCACTATTTTATCTAAGCCATATTACCAAAATGATGGACTGCTTTCTTTATCTATTTCTCACTCAGTTTGTGTTTCTCACAGCATGGAATGAAGAAAACCCATTAGCAAAAGCATACTGTGCAGTAAGAGTATTTATCAACAAGTGTGTTTCATGTTTAAGTTCTCAGGATTGCTTTCAGTTTTCTTGGTATTGCAATTTTTGTCCCTTTACTGTTACTTCTGCCTTGGCTTCCCTGGTTTGACTTAAATTTTAGATGAAAGCAAAGAGCAATTTCTCTTTCTGAAAATATGGAATTAGTAGGAATAGATTTTCTATAGTAGGTTTCTTGTGACAGCAAAGGTAACATTAATTCAAAAGGTTTTTTGTTTTTAAAAAGCATTGATTTGGAAATTAGAATTATTATTAGTGAGGAGGCAGGAGGAAGGAAAGTCCTGCTGAAAAAGATGAAATGCTGATTAGTAAGTACATATAGGTCAATGTCTGTATTGGTTATCTATTTACTTCTCAGTTGCATTCCAAGCTATTAATGATAATCTTTAATACTCCGGATCATCTGGGACATCCTTTCACCTTGCACCATGCTGCAACAGTTAAAAACCCAGGAATGTTTTTGCTGATGTTCTGAGGGTAGATTGCTACATGGCCGTCAACAGGACATACTCAGTTAAGAGCTTTAGTGGCTTGGCAGAGCCTGAATTTGGTGAACTTCAGAGCACAATATAAGATTCATTTGTTTTGTTTAGCAGCTGGTTGACTGATTTTGATTATTACATTTGGCTCTTTTTGAATATTTATGTAACATTTGGTCGTCCAAGACTTGCTGGCAACAGTTCTAACAGTATCTCCTCCTCTGGGGAGTGGCATATGCTAATTGTTTATTTTAAATTTTTGTAATAGAATCTCCTTATAGTTACAATGTTATGTGCCATAAAAATCATAAAATAGAAATCAACACCACTTTTAAAATGGTACGAAAAGGAAAAAAAGAAGTCAGTGATTCTGTTTCTTCACAAAATAACTCTTAAAACATTTGAAGAAGAATTTTGTGAACACATACAACATTCATTTGGCAAGCAAGTCTTTAAAGTTACTGTAATGATACGGTGCAATATGCTACAGAAGCTATTCCTTTACTGCTGTAAACATGATCACCTTCCTTGATGAATAAAGGTCAGATACAGGCTCTTCCTAATATTCTGGCTGACATGGCCATTTCTGGTTCCCAGTCACTGCAGTTAATTGCTTTAAAATACACCTGCTTCCACGTTTTTGCTAAATTAAAAGGCTTGTTTCACAGTTATGCTGAGCTAAAGTTGGGAATATTTTAAAGTGACAAAATTACTGTTCTACATTTTACCGTTTCCCTCACAGCTGCAGAATTTCCATTTTAAACTACAGTTAAGACATGTCTAAATAAGTCATTTTCCCTTTTGCATTGTAGTAATGACAGGTTTGAATGTGCTGTATTCAGCTGTGCAATTTAGTTCCAGTGCACAAAGACAGAACATTTATGAAGAGCATGACTACAAAGGCAGTCAGAGTAGGTAATAATTAAGAGAATTAATGGTAATATCACAATAGAAATTTTTAAACAATCTTCTGAAGAACTGATACTATAGCTTTTATTTATTCCACATTTTTGCATAAAATCTGACTTTCAGTAATTTAAGTTGCTAATTTTTTTGTTCCAATTTAGCCTATTAGGCAGCAAAGCAAGTAATATCAATGCATCTTCATTTTGTTAGGGAGGAAATTTAAGGACTTCTCTCATCTTTTTTATTTCTTCTTGTACTCTGAGGTATTTGAAACATTGTGAAGTGACATTTTGAGAAAAAAAAATTAATGTACATAATACTGTACCCTGTTTTTATGCATCTGTCTTCCCAGAATTTGTATGTGTATTACTGCCCTCTACTGATGAAATATCATCAATGTTTGATTATGTGGTAACACTACACTAGCTATAGTAATGACATTTCTAAAATGATATTATATTCTAGCTGCATAATGTTAGCAGCAGGACCCTATTTGTCTCCTCATATATTTGTGCTCAACTCTCATTTGCCATGCTCTGCTGTCAACAAGCATTATGCCAGTCATGATCTCATTGTCCATGAAACTCCAGATGCAGCCTGAATTGCAAAGATTTGGCTAGGTGACACTGCAAACCACTGACTGAGATCAGCCAAGAGAACAACAATTGTCTTCTCTTTCAACCTCATGCAAAAAGGGAATCCCCTGAAAATAAAAAAAAAATTAGCATCTGCAAGAAACACTTTTCACATTTGACTGCCTTTTTTATCCCTTCCAGGTGGATTATTGCAATGTAATTTGTTTGGCCTTAAAAACCTTACCCTTGAATACACTAAAATTGGAGCTAAATGCAGTAGTGGCATGTCTCGGAAACAGTTTCCCAAGATCACAATGTTCCTGTACTCTACTCCTTCCACTGGTTTCTAATAGAAATTCACATCAAGTTTAGACACACTCCTTAATTTCAGGGCTTTAAATGGTCTGATCCTAGCATTCCTTAAAGACTGCCACCGTCCTCCAGGACCCCCACCTCACATGACTTAGAACACTGGATCTATCTAACTTGGATCTATCTAACTTTTAAACGTCAGACTCATGTGAGGGAGGCAGGGCTTCCTCCCAGTCAAGGCCAAGGTTGTGGAATTCACTCAGCACAACCTGTGAATGACAACAAACCTCACCACATTCACTTCCAAATCATTTATTTGACCTCCCTTTCCCATTAAGCAACACATGTCAATTTCACAGATTAGACAGACAGAAAAAAATCAAACATATCCACAAGTACACATCAATATAACTTCACTCTCTGGAGGGAAGAATGAAGAGGAAAGATGTTTGGTTTTGACGTGCAGATAGCATGGTGATTGGTTCAGTATGAGAATATAGATAAATAGAATCGTAAACAGAATAAAATTTGTTCAGTGTGATGGACACTGCCTATTTAGCCTATTTAAGTAAAGCCACCATGGAGAATGAGATGCATTATTACTTTAGATGACAGAACAAGCAGCAAGGGTCTCAAGTTGCAGTGGTGGGGAGGTCTAGGTTGGATATTAGGAGACACTATTTCACTAGGAAGGTGGTGAAGCACTGGAATGGGTTACCTAGGGAGGTGATGGAATCTCCATTCATAGAGGTTTTTAAAGCCTGGCTCAACAAAGCCCTGGCTGGGATGATTTAGTTTGGGTTGGTCTTGCTTTGAGCAGGGGGTTGGGCTAGATGACCTCCTGAGGTCTCTTCCAACACTAATCTTCTATGATGTGCTGAAACTGAAAAGAGAAGGCAGGTATGCATATTCACATGATTACAACTATGAAAAAATAAAGCATTCAAAATCAATTGAATATGTAGTTCAAGTCTCTGGACAACTGGAATTAAAATTCTTCATAATTACTGTAGTAGAATTTATTGTCAGAGAGAGAACTGAAAATGACATGTCCCTAGAGCTAAATGATAAGTATCAACTCTGAGCTTTCACTTGGGACTCTTAAAACAATTATTAAACCTTTATCTAAGATTATGAGCATTTCCCACCTACTTGTTAACTGTTAAAATAAATCGAAAGATGAGTAATTGTATATTCATGTGTAATCTTGCCCAATGCATATTTCTTCTGACTTCAAGAGACAGCCACCCTAGCACAGTGTATGATCTTACTACAAAACATATCAAGAAGAACATAGCAACACAAGCCTCTATAAGTCACTTTAAATAGCATCAATCAGCAATAAAATAAAAGGTATCTTAGATAATTTCAAAGACATCTGAAATCTGGGTGCCTATGACAGGGTTGGGACTCACCACCGTAGCACCTCCTGCTGACACGTCCAGGAATTAGTTCAGTCAGCTGCGGAGCGCCCTCTGCTGGTGGTGTCTCACCCGTCATCTGCCCTGCTGGTTTCCGGACCCGCGTTGCTCCCTGCTCGGCGACATCAGCTTACGGACACTGCCCTCCGGCAGTGCCCTCTAGTCCATGCTCACCCCCTTCTGGGGGTGGGGCTTAACAACAGTCCTTCAGCTTGTTTCTGCCGCAGTGGCTAACCACAACCCCAAAGTCTAGCCCCTCACGTCGGAGGCAGGTTTCTGTCTCATGGGGCCACTCCTCCACAGCCAGGTGCTGTACAAGAGGGAAGGGGGGACCCAGGCCTATCCGCTACTGTGGTTCTCCCTGGGCCACTTCCCCTTTGGCCCCTTTGCACCTCCTTAGCCCTTTTTGTCAGGGCTGGCAGCCGAGCTCCCCTCTGCTCCCCCAGGCCTGCCCGGCACTGCGCTGTCCAAGGTGCTGGTCTCCTTAGCTCAGGAGACAGTCCTTCTCCCTTGATGGTCAGGGAGAGACTCCTTGCTCCTCTGCAGGGCAGCCTTTATATAGGGCCTAGCCTAACCCTGATTAGCTGCCTCTTTCCCGGCCCTGATTGACTGCCAGTTCACACAGCCACTCTGGCCTGCTCTAGCCCAATCTCAGATGGGCTGGGGCAACCTCCCCACCACAGTCCCTATAGCTAGGTTCCTAAGTCCCTATTTAAACAAGTAAATCAGTGGGCTGATTTTCCAAAGGGCTAAGCTAGCAACTCCTGATCACTTGCTGCGTGCTCAGCATTTTTGAAAGTTAATCCATTTATTTAGACCCCTAAATGTGGATTTAGGGGTATAATTTTAGGCACTTATTTTTTAAAAAATTGGCCATGTTCTCCTTTTCCAGGTCCCTATGCAGCAGATGAGATAGAGTCCATCTGGGTCATAGAGATACATATCTCACCCATATGACCTTTTCAGAAGAATGGTCAAACAGGAGGAAACTGGGGAAACAAAAGTACTTGCTGCACAGTATCAAAACTATTTAGTCTTGGAATACACTTCCTTCCTAGTCCTTCAATGCATGTCCTAGTATCATCTTTGCTATCACTGCCATCCACCCGAAGTTGGGCTGAGTACAGTGCAGTTGTTATTGTAGTTCCATTTGTGTGACATTAACAGAGAGGAGGGAGAATGGAAAGGTGTACGGCGTAGGTTTCTTGTTTTTGAAAATGAGGTCCTGCCTCTGATCCAAGTGTGAGTGCTTCATTCTGTTGTTTAGAGAGAAGCTTTGTTTCCATCAACCTTCTGATTGTGATGAAGAGAGAAACTGTGGCTCGAAGTGCCCTGTTACCTCAAATTATATGGGGTCCTTCTGGATTATGTCAGCTATGTAGAGTGATTTGGGTTACCTAAAGCCTTTGAATTGTTTTCCTCGGTGACGGAGTGTCAGGCAGCCAGAGAAGAACCCACGGCCTGCTAGAAATGTAGGGGAGGCAGCAGCCATACCAAGTACTTTCTGGGTGTCATTCCAATCCTGAGATCCCAGCTGCAGGACAGTCTCTCAGCATCTTAGGTGGCCACATAAAGCCCTACATGGGTTTTTATGGCTGTTATTGAATGGGGGTTTCCCAATATTCTTTACTGGCATGCACTGACATGTAATGTGTGTGTGTGTATATATAGTATTGTTATTTAAATCCTCATTGAATATTATATTTATTTGTAGATATTTTTGATAGAGTATGTACTTATTCATTAAGGATTTTAATGTATTTTGTATAATTTGGATAACATGTTAAACTTAAAAATACAGTATCAGTTCTTTAAAGATTAATCTGAAATGCATAACCATAGACAATGCTGGTGTAATCCTATATCCTGACATTACTCTGCAATAATTGCTGTTGAAAAGACAGATAGGGCCAAATTCTTCTTTCGCACTAGTATAAACCAAGAACAGTTTGCGTCAGTGTAAGAAAGGACTGAATTTGGGCTACAACATTTATTTAAGAAAAGAAACCCATGTTTTTTTCAGGAGTTGCTTCATTTTAATTCTAAACATAAGGTGTAAGTCTAACCATGTATCTGGTCTTTAAACTTTTAAGGAAGACTGTACCAATTCAAGCAGAAAATATCATACTGTGATGGGGCAAGGCCAGAGGGCTATAGGAAAGTGGTAAGGAACCAATATGTTAGCCCCAGGCTAAACAAATCCCTGATACCTTATGGCAGTTGCTCCAGGTTAATCAAGACACCTGGGGCCAATTAAGAACTTTCCAGAAGGCAGGGAGGTTGATTGGGACACCTGAAGCCAATCAAGGACTGGCTGGAACTAGTTAAAAGCCTCCCAGTTAGTCAGTGAGAGGTTAGGAGCTGTGGAAGGAGGTTGTGTGTGGGAAGCTGGGAGCAAGAGGCACTAGGAGCTGAGAGTAAGAGGATGTACTGCTGGAAGATCCTGTGGTGAGGATAAAGAAGGTGTTGGGAGGAGTCCATGGGGAAGTAGCCCAGGGAGTTGTAGCTGTTGTGCAGTTGTTCCAGGAGGCACTCTAAACAGCTGCAATCCACAGGGCCCTGGGCTGGAACCTGGAGTAGAGGGTGGGCCCGGGTTCCCCCCAAAACTCCCAACTCCTTATCAGACACAGGAGGAGTTGATCTGGACTGTGGGTTCTACCAGAGGGGAAGATCTCTGAGGCAAACAAAAATCCACCAATAAGCGCAGGACCCACTGAGGTAGAGGAGGAACTTTGTCACAATACATAATCATTTTTATTTTTGTATATATCCAAATGCTACAGATCATAGGGGAAAATAGTTTATGATATAATGATTTTTAAAAATCCTGTGTTTAGTAAATTCTTACGGATTTTTTTAACTTCACTCAAGGTTAATAGAAATATTAAATGTGAGTGTGGTTTTTTTTTAAAGCTTTATTTAAAAATCTTGATTTTAATAGTTTTTCATCCAGATAGTATTATTTCTGTGCCCAATGGAACATTATAGATAGATAGATAGATAGATAGTGCACTTTTATATTGCAGCAGGAACACGTACAATAATTACAAAAATACAAATGCCCTATCTATCATGGTCAAGAACTGGTATGCTGTACTGGCAACATGAAGTGAGGAGCAGACACCATTGGCTGAGGAGGTGGTTCCATATGTCCCCAAGGCTGGAGGCTCACAGCCACTTCACCCAAGAAGAGAAGGAATAGGATGCTGGTGGTCAGGGGCTCTCTTCTGATAGGAACAGAGCCATCCAGCTGCCGACCTGACCAACCTAACATGATGTCCTAGTAGCTGTACCTCCTGCATGGAACCCGTATCCAAGATGTGAATGAAAGGTTGCCAAGGCTCATGCATCCCTCTGACCACTACCTCATTCTGTTCATCCATGCGAGCACTAATGATACTGCCAGGTATGACCGTAAGCTGGTCAGCAGTGACTACAGGGCTCTGGGAGCAAGGGAGAAGGAGTTGCAGGTGCAGATGGTGATCTTGTTCAGCCTCTCAATTAAGGGTCAGGGCCCAGACAGGGACTCTCACAGCTTGGAGATGAATGCATGGTTGCACAAATGGTGTTGATAGGAGGGTTTTGGATTCCTCCACAATGGGATGCTGTTCTAGGAAGGAGGACTGCTTAGAGAGATGGGGGCCATGTGACCAAGAAAATGAAGAGCATCTTTGTGCACTAACTCACCTATCCAGTGAGGAGGGCTTTAAATTAGATTCAAAGGTGACGAAAGCCCAAAGAGCTAGATGGAGTGGGTGTGGGGGGCATGGAAAATTAAAATAGAGTCATAGGAGATTCAGAAGGTGAATCTCTTCAACATCTTAGATGTCTATATGCAAATGCGTGGTGTGGGAAATATATAGGAAGAACTGGAAATGTTATTGCATAAGCTAAATTATGACTTAATTAGCATCCCATAGTCTTGGTGGTATAAATGTAATGTCTGGAATATTGGTATACAGGGGTATGGCTTGTTCAGGAAGGACAGGCAAGGAAAAAGGGAAGAGGTGTTACATTATACACCAGGTGTTACATTATACACCAGGTACACTTGTTCTGAGGTTCAGAAGGAAATAAAAGGCAAACCGGTTGAAAGTCTCTGTGTAAAGATAAAAATAGGGGAAATAGGGGTGACATCGTGGTAGGAGTCTGTTATAGACCACCAAATCAGGAAGTGGGAGGTGGATGAGATATTTCTTGAACAAATAACAAAAATTTCTAAAACATCAGACCTGATAGTATTGGGGGATTATAACTACCCAAACATCTGTTGGAAAAATAATACAGCAAAACACACAATGTTTAAAAACTTCTTGCAGTGCATTGGAGGTAACTTATTTTTTTAAGAAAGTGGAGGAAGGAACTGTGGAGACAGCCATTCTGGACTAGATTCTGACCAACAGGAAGGAATTGGTTGTGAATCTGAAGATGGAAAGCAATTTAGGTCAAAGTGATCATGAAATCTTATTTCATGATTCTGAAGAAAGGTTGGCATGAGAGCAGCAGAATATGGACAATGGACTTCAAAAGCAGACTTTAACAAATTCAGAGAACTGGTAGGTAATATCCCCTGGGCAGAAAATCTAAGGGATAAAAGAAGTTCAGGAGAGCTGGTAGTTTCTCAAGGAAACAATATTAAAGGTACAACTTCAAACTATCTCAGGGCATGTCTACACTTACCAGTAGATTGGCACTGCTGCAATCAATGCAGTGAGTGTCGATTTAGCAGGTCTGGTGAAGACACGCTAAATCAATGGGCAAGCACTCTCCCATCGATTTGTCTACTCCACCTCCCTGAGAAGTGTAAGGGGAGTTGACGAAAGATGTTCTCCCATCGACACAGCGCAAAGTAGCCACCGCGGTATGTGGATATAACTACGTCGACTTCAGTTACGTTATTCATGTAACTTAAGTTGCGTAAGTTAGATCGATTTATCACAGTAGTATAGACCAGCCCTCGGTGTAAAGAAAATACAGGAAGAATAGTAAGAAGACGATATGGCTCCATCAGGAGCTCTTTAAAAACCTGAAAATCAAAAGGAATCCTACAAGAAGTAGAAACATGGACAAATTTGCAAAGAAGGAGTACAAAAGAATAGCAAAAACATGTAGGGACAAAATGAGTTACATCTAGCAAGGGACATGCAAGTCAATAAGGAGAGGGTCTTTAAATACATTAGAAGCAAGAGAAAGATAAAGGAAAGGAGCTCTAAGAGGTTTGAGCTGTTTAATACCTATTTTGCTTCAGTCTTCACTAAAGAACTGGTGAAAGAATATTCAGATAAGTTAGATGTATTCAAATCACCAGGACCTAATTAAATTCATCCTAGGATACTTAAGGAACTAGCTGAAGCAATCTTTGAACCATGAGCAAGTATTTTTTGAGAACTCATGGAGGATGGGGAAGGTCCCAGAGACCTGAAGAAGAGCAAACATTACTGGACATTAAAAAGGGGAACAGAGAGTACCTGGAGAATTATAGACCACTCAACCTAACTTTCATACCTGTAAAGGTACTGGAACAAATTATTAAACCATCATTTTGTAAGCACCTAGAGGATTATAGGGTAATAAAGAATAGCCAGCATGGATTGGTCAAGAATAAATCATGCCAAACCAACCTAATTTCTTTCTTTGACAGGATTACTAGTCTGGTGGATAGAGGAAGTAGTAGATGTAATGTATCTTGGTTTTAGTAAGACTTTTGACACAGTTCCACATGACATTCTCATAAGCAAACTAAAGAAATGTGGTCTAGATGAAATTACTGTAAGGTCAGTGCACAACTGTTTCAAAGACCTTACTCAAAGAGCAGTTATTTATCAATGGTTTGTAGTCAAACTTGGAGGGTAGATCTAGCGTCCCCTATTAAATATTTTCATTGATGACTTGGAGAGTGGAGTGGAGAGTGTGCTTATAAAATTTGGAGATGACACCATGCTGGGAGGGGCTACAAGAAATGTAGAGAACAAGATTAGAATTCAAAATGGGCTTGACAAATTCAAGAATTGGTCCGAAATCAACAAGATGAAATTTAATAAAGACAAGTGTGAAGTATTACACTTAAGAAGGAAAAATCAAATGCACAACTACAAAAATGGGAATAACAGACTAGGCGGTAGTACAACTGAAAAGGATGTGGGGTTATAGTGGATCAGAAATTTAGTGAGAGTCAACAACATGATTGTGAAAAAGGGAAATATTCGGAAGTGCATTAACAGGAGTGTCATAGGTAAGACATGGGAGGTAATTGTCCCACTGTACTTGGTATTGGTAAGGTCTCAGCTGGAGTACAGTGTCCAATTCTGGGTGCCACACTTTAGGAAAGATATGGACAAATTAGACAGAGTCCAGAGGACAGCCAAAAAATGATAAAAAGTTTAAAAACCTGACCTATGAGGAAAGGTTTAAAAAAACTGGGCAAGTTTAGTCTTAAGGAAAAAAGGAACAGAAGAAAGACCTAATAGCCTTTAAATATATTAAGAACTGTTATAAAGAGGAGGGTGATCAAATGTTCTGTCCCCACTGGAGAGAGGACAAGAAGTAAATGGCTTAATCTGCAGCAAGGGAGATTTAGGTTAGATGTTAGGAAAATCTTTGTAACTATAATGTTAGTTAAAGTCTGGAATAGACTTCTAAGTTTGTGGAATCCACATCATTGGAGATTTAAGAACAGGTTGGACAAACATCTGTCAGTGATGGTTCAGGTTTACTTGGTCCTGCCTCATAGCAAGGGCTGGACTTAATGACCTCACTCATGGTTTATCATTAATAGGAGAAAATAGTATCAAATATGGATCAGTCCAGTCATAATACACCTAATGATAATACACCTGCATCAGGGTCATGTGACCAGCAACATTTAAAATGAGTCATTTAAATTTTGGCCATGTAGGGGATTACACTGTCTACTGGCCAGGAGTCTGAGGAATCACCACAACCTTATTTGTATAAAATGGTGCAGTTTAACTCATTTTTACTAGGCAAGTGCAACCTGTAGAAACTGCTGGTTCCAGCATGCAGACTTGATCCAAGCAGGCTGGCTGGATTTTGTGCTGGATCCTGTGTTAAAATAAAGGCAGTGGTGACCCTTTCTGTAGGGCTGTCCACACGCTGCACTTCACTTTTGCCTTAAAATCATAATAAAAATAGCTCACTTTTTCTTTTCTTTTTTAAGTACTAAGTCAAATGAATGTGTTCTTAAATGATGCCTTGATATACTGTTTCTGATTAGTTGCATATTCCTGTGTTTGATGTAGCATTAATCAAGCCTTCACAGGTTATAGTTCATAGGAGAATCCCTGATCCTATGGAGAGAGTGACAAATAAGGTTAACTCTCAACACATAGTACAAAAATTATTAAGCTTTTCTATCTCAATTAAACCTTTTAGAGAATAAAGCCTGTAATTTCAAGGTCCTTGCAATGGCAAAGCAATCCTGATTAATTACTTCTATTTCTCTTTGAAAGTTAGACTGTGGATACTTTTACTTGTTACAAATTCTTTGAATTAAATGTCAAGCTTCCACCATAATGAAGATTTTACAGCCTCTCATTTAAACTCAATAGGACAAACTTGTACTACATCCTAACATATACACGAAACTAGCACTTCATAAAGTTCTCTTACCAATGGAAGTGGTGGATTCTCCATCTTTTGATGTCTTCAGATCAAGATTTGATGCCTTTCTGGAAGTTATGTTTTGGTCAAACAGAAATTATTGGGCTCAATACAGGGATATCAGGATGAAATTTATTGGTCCCCTCTGACATTAAACTTGGGAAATCTATTTTTCCTTGTATGTGCCAGTTTCTTTCATAGATATTTACAGATAATGTATCAAAACAGTCCTCCTTTTTAGGGATCTCCTCTAATGGGGAAGCTAAAAAAGTAAAGGAGACTCTCACCTTTTTTTAAAGTAATTTTCTAGCTTTCTTCCTTAAGATGATAGTCATGAGAATGTAACTGATGCATTGATCACTAGGACTGAAAGTCTGTCACTGGTACCTAAAGATCTCAAGTTATTCTGACTTTCCTTACATACTCTGACAAGACTGTGACAAGGCTGGCCTTTGGGGTCTGGAAAACCATTGCCATGTGTCCTTTAATATTTTCAGAGAGCCTAGAACAAGTTCACAGCAGTAGGGGATGGCACTCTTCAGGGCATCACAACCTCCCTTCCTATTTTAGGAGAAACCGCAACTGTCCAATTAAGCCATATTTCTGTACGCTCTGTGTGCAAAAGAAATGAAAAGCAGGCAAGAAAGTGCCAGTATCTGGCCCTTTATTCACAATGAATAATTTAACCAGCTTTCAGGTTCCTGTTTTCATTGACTTTAGGTGTGATTCTGCATTCTTTTCACACACAAAATCCACAGTCTTCTTGGTCTAACCTCTGTCTCATCTCTATGGGGTCAGCTCTTTGAGTCATTCTCCATTCCAGTCTGTCTTAAAGCAGTTACTTGGAAACTCCACAGCTAATCTAGTCCTTTTGTATGACATCTATTTGTCTAGTTTTGGTTCTGCCAACCCTTCTCTCACCCTCCACTTCTAAGTTTAATAACTTAATTTTCCTATATATTCTTCCAATCTTCTTTTCACATGCCCAAAACATTTAAGCCTGGATTCTCTCAGCTTCTCTATGATTGATACCATCTTCATTAATTCGTTTGTTTCAAACAAGGTCCATCCTTGTAACTCCAAGCATTCATCTTCCCATTTTCATGTCGTGTCTCTTCCTCAGTACCCAGAATTTGGGGCCATACAAAAGTGCAGCCTAATTACCATCTTGTAGATTTTAGTTTTTAATTTGATAGGTATTCTACTATGACAGATCACTCTACTCACTTCTTTCCATTTAGTCCATCTTTTCTGTTCTGCTTATAAATTCATCATGGAGTTCACTATTATCCTGTACTATCATACTTAAACTTCTGTACCTTCAGTATTGACTGGCCTTCCAAGACTTACAGTCTCATGTCTTCCTGCAAGGTATCATGAAATCTACAGACCATATACTCTGTTTTATTTCTTCTGATTTTCATACAGTATGCACCTCTGTGGCTCTAAACCTTCTTCCACACCCTCTTTGCTCTCACCCATGAACACTGCATCATCTGCAAAAAGGATGCACCAGGGTGCCATCCTGGATGTTTTCTGTAAGTACATCAAACACTAACATGAAAAAGGGGCTTAGTGCCGAGCCTTGATGTATACAAACTTCTGCTAGAAACTGTTCAGTTTCTTCGTGTGACTTTTTAACTGTGGTAACAGCACCCTCATGCATGTCCTGGATTAATCTGATATAGTCTTCGGGTATCTGTTTCATTGTCAAACACCACCAGATGACTTCTCTAGGACATGGTCGTATGATGTTTCAAGGTCAATGAATGCTATGTGCAGGGTTTTCCTCTTTTTGCTATATTTTTCCACAAGCAATCCTAATGCAGGGATAGCATCCACTGTTCACTTGCCTGACACAAATCCAAAGTGATTGTCACTGATATTTATTTCTCCTCATAGTCTCTTATCAATAACTTTCTCCCAGAACTTCATTGTGTGGCTCATGAGTTTAATGCCGCGATAGTTACCACAGTCTTGTTTACCTTTTTTTCTTTTAAATATTGGTACTAATGTGCAGTTTCTCAACATATCAGGCATCTTCTCAGGCTTCATGACGAAATTAAACAGTTGTGTCAATATATTCATGCTTACTTGCACTTCCATACTTCTGCTGGTATTCCATCAGGCCAAGAACTTACTTATTTTTTGTATTGATCAATGCTTCTGCAACAACTTCTTCTAGAACTAGTGCCACCCAATCCTGATTTAGTTTTATCAAATGGCATGGTGCTCTTGAATTATTTTCATTCATAAACCTTTAAAAGTAATTACTTCACTGTTCTTTAATCTGGTTCTTATACAAAATTCACAGGGAAATCAATAATGCAGGATCTGGCCCTTTAATTGTTAGCCTAGTAATAAGGCACTTAATGCCACCAAACTTCTTTTGAGAATTAATGAGCCATAGTTTGCTGGTTATGCCTAAATCAACCAACAGCTTTTCTCCAAGAGCACATGAATGAGGTAACATCATCCACTACCAAACATCAACTTTGTATTTCCAGATGTATTAATGAAACTTGTCATTCTCCAAAAGCTGCAAATCAGTAAGTAGTAAATTGAGCAGAAATAAGTAGTTTACACCAGTCAGTCTAAGTATAAATTTTCAGTTTCCATAGTTTCAGGGGGAATTTGATTTGGGAATGCATGACTAGATCTTGCTTGTACTGATTAGGATTAATATGATTTGTGCTGTGCTCTCTGTCAGAGAAATGTCTTTTAAAAACCTGCCATCTTTATGGGTACTGGGGATTTCTTTCCATACATCCACTCTGCCTCAGGTTGCTTTAACTTCTTTCAGTGTTTCTGTGTGGATTATCCCTATTGTCCATTAGGCTGTCTGGGGAGGTGTGGGGGGAGATGCTTTTTTCTAAATGAACTCAGTTATGTTGTTAACTCATTCTCTTCCAGAGCTGGAGTTGGAAGTAATTTCACTCACACTTGTGATTTTGCTTTTACCTCCTTTGCACCTTACTCAGTGCCCTCTCTATTTTATTTCCTCTGAAAGGTTGACTTTTTATTGTTATCCATTCTCTGTCAAGTTCCATTGAATTCAGTTCCCTAACTACATCACTTTGCAGTATACTTGAAAGGGCTAAAAGGTTCTAGTTTTTTATATGCCGAGATTTTCATTCTCAGTATAAATCTTGGTTACAATTCTATAAATTTATGAGAGTGAAACTGTTGTCTAGTTTGGATTTTCATTAGATTTGCATCTCTTTCCAGAGAGATCCAATCCTGCCAAGTTTCAGTCACTGAGCCCAGGGCTACACTGAGGGCGGGGGGTCGATCTACGATACGCAGCTTCAGCTACGTGAATAGCGTAGCTGAAGTCGGCGTATCGTTGATCGACTTACCTGGCCATGAGGACGGTGGCGAGTCGATCGCTGCCGCTCCCACATCAACTCTGCTTCCGCCTTTTCATGAGGTGGATTTCCAGAGTCGACAGGGAGCGCTTTCAGGGATCGATTAATCGTGTCTAAATGAGACGCGAAAAATTGATCCCCGATAGATCGATTGCTACCCGCCGATCCGGCGGATAGTGAGGACAAGCCCCAAGAGAGATTATCCTTATTTTGAATTAACTTTAGGAAATTTTTAAAGGACCTCCCTTATCCTGATGAGGGACTTTTCTCTGTTTGACATTTAAATTCTTATCGTTTTTTTAACTCATTCATATTGTCAGTTCTCGTGAGTCTTGGGTACCAGATAAAGTAGCTTTCATGATCCACTAAAAGAAGACACACATTTTACCTCTGAGTAAAACAAATAGCACTAAAATATCCCTTGGTTTATTTTTAAGGACAAATCTTCCGAATATAAGAAATAAAGGGTATGTTTCTTCCTATTTATCCCAATTTGTCTTCAGAAAACAGTCAGACTTTTACATTATAGATATGAGTTATGATAAAGCATGTAATATTCATAGGCACACACATTTCTAGTTTCTATCATACTAATAGGAGTTATCCACTGAACATTCCCCATACACATGGATGAGAGAAAAGATACCTAGAACGTGTTAGCTTTATACAATATGTTCCTTAGTCATTCTCCTCTTCTTTTTAGCTTCTGGTAATAAGGTATTTGTAGTTGTTATGCTAGTTCTTTGAGTTTTTCTTAATCTTGGTGTTTTATCATGGGAGGTATATCAGTAGATTTTGAGGGACTGATCTTTTTCACCTCTCTTGCTAAAAACAAGATAATATATATGTGAACACATCTCTTCTGCTAGGGAGTATTGTATTTCCCTGGTGAGCAGAATGACACATTTCTGAGGATCAAGAACTTGCTATAAAACTAGTTATACTTCTCTTTTTAGAGAGAGAGAGAAAAAAAATTGTGGGATTATGTTCCTGAAGGTAAAGGAAAACACATCCGTCTTTGAATGTTAGTTGTGTCTTTAAGGATTTTACTTAGTCCCCAGTACTAAAAGTTAAAATCTGCTTATGTAATGGATTTGCGTTTTAACACGTGTATTATAGGGGCGGGGGGGGAACCTAAATTCATAAGCAAATGTACTCATGAAAGTGAAAAAACTTATTAATGTTGCTTTTGAGCCAGTTATGGCCATTCTATTCTTGTTCTTTGCGCAGAATTGTCTGTGATACCTTGGCACACGCAATAGAATGTGAGTAGAGTATGGCCCTTGGTATGGAGATGGTTTGTTCAAGCTTCCCCTAAGCACCTCAATCTTGACTTCCTACCATCTCTGCTACTTTAATTTTGGGCCTCCCATAAGTAGTGACTGATGGTTGTTCTAACTTGTGCACAAATGTCTGATGAGTTCAAGTCTTTTTCCTACCTTCACAGCTGCAGAAGGCCCCTTGGATGTTAAATGTGTGCAGCTTTGCTGGCCAGGATGTGGGGAGGAGCTGAGGATATGTAGGAAGCACCCTCTTTGTGGCAAGGAATGCAGTTCCACAAGAGTTCCCTTCATGGCACTACGTGTGGAGGCAAGATTTAGGTTTTGAGAGCAGATCAGCATAAGGGTGTAGCTCGAGAAGTTATCACTATACAGATGCTCCTGTCTGTCTCTTCCCCTCATCCTGTCTACTGACAGTACTAGGCTTGCAAAGGCTACTCCAAACAACAGAGTAGTTTGGAGTACACCACAACACAGCTTTGTTCATGTTCTGTGGTGTTGGAGGAAGATTTCTCCCTCTCCTTTCCTGTAGATCTCTATAGTAGTCAGCTGGGTTTGGTGGTTCGGAGTGGATTTGCCCCATAAATTTATTTTTTGTAACATTCAAAAATAGCAGCTGGGTTGAATCCACCAAACTGGTTTTCACTGTGACCTAAATAAGGATTTACAACATTTACATCTCTGGAGATGAAAGCCTAGAGCTTTAATCCACGCTGAAGTCTGTGCTTCTGTGGCTACACTGCCAGTACCCAAACTAGCACGATTAAAGCTATCTCAGATATATCAATACCTGCTTCTATTACAGCCCATTAGACCTCCCTAAGTCCCCTCTCTCTGTTAACCACAGTAGCATCAACCATTTCAGAAAATCTCCTGTGCACACAGCTTTTGGAAGAAGAAGAAGTACCATCATTTTTAGCCAAGGAAATCAACACCATTCTTCAGTTTTAACTGAGGCTTCAAGTTGAGGACATTTTCCCTCTATCATTGCAAAATGTTAAAATAATATAACATCTCATTTCAGTTCTCTTTGTTCTTTAATCTGCTGGCTATAGTTGTTTTCTTAATTTTAACATCATAGTTTAGTTCAGCAAAGTGTTTAAAATATTGTTACATCTAGAGTGATGTATCAACTGCTCATTGTATCTCTACAATTATTTAATAAGATTTGTAAAAAGCTATGTTTATATATACAAAACAGTAGTGCTAAAAATAATGAAAAATCAGAAACAATTTAAAATACAACATTTAATACTAGAAGATTTGATGATCAGGCGTTAGGATACTGGACATTGTCCTCAGCCCTATTTCTAGTAAAATAGAGTGAGTGGAAATATATTAATTTCATTTAGTTATTTTTCCCTTTTATTGTCAGTGGTCTAGTGAGGACTTCTTTATGGCATATCATTGAATCTGTTTTTATTACAGAGAGTCCACTATTCCATCTTAAAATGAGACAGAAGGAGCTTACAGGCACATGGCTGTTGATTTAGTAACAATGATAGAAAATTTGTAGAGAGAATGGGTAACAAAACTAAAATATGGCTCTAATACAAAGGCAATAAATAAAAATAGATATCAGTATATTCTAAAAAAAAACAAAAAACTCTAATCTTCTGAATGGCTAACAATATAGGTTTGGTATTACTATCTACTAAAATACATAAAGTTAGTAATTTAAATGGCTGTTGTATCTGTTCTATCCTTGTGTCTCAGAGTAAAGAATAATACCAGCTTTATGGAACTTTTGTCTCAGAGTCAGTATCTGTCCTCTTAGCCTTCTTATTACATTCCTGATTATTCCCACTTTGCAAACAGCCTTTTTTGCTTTAATGGGATGTTTATTAAATGTTGCCAGATTTCTCCAGTATGTTTTAAAGAATGGCTTAAAGTGGAAATAATATTGTCAAATTTTGCATCTTTGTTTTGAAATTATTTATTATCTGAGATGGTAAAACTACTCTGAATAAAATAAGAATTTCACTGAACATTCCCTCAAATCTCAAAGTGAACCTTTTGTGTAAGCATGTGATCCTTTTAGATTATTGAAAATGTTTGCTTCAGGGCCAACCCTGCAGCAACCACCATATCTTGCCTTCAGCAGCAGGTTCTTTTCTAGAGCCAGCCAATCAGTCTGCCTGTTTCTTCATCCTTGATCACCTCTTAATTGGAGAGGCACATAAACTCTATGACGCTAGGAGTGTAAAGGCCAGAAGGGACCGCTAGATCATCTAATCTGACTTCCTGCATATCATAGGCCACCAACACTGCTAAGCACCCACACTGGCAATGGAAATGAGACCAAAGTAAATGAGACCCACAGAAAACTACACTATGATGTGTCCCAGTCACAGAATAGGAAGGACCGAGGTTCACTTGAGGCTTCTGCATTGACAGGGAAATGATTAAATGAGAGATACTCAGATAATCCTGGCAAGCGATCCACACAAATATGCTGCAGAGGAACATCAAAAAAAGAAAAGAATTTTTGCTCATCTAACCTGGGGGAAATTCCTTCCCAGTCCCACATATGGCAATCAGTTAGACCTGAGCATGTACGCAAGAAACACCCAGCCTAGTCTGGTGTAGGTCTGTTCTTCAGAGATCAAGCTGAGTGACTTATTCTGCAGCAAGAGCCAATTATGCCTATCTGCTACCACTGCTTGCACTTAGAAATATGAAGGGCACTTCAAATAAAGAACCCACTGCCAGAGTGTGGGTCAGGCTGCCTGTGCATGGTTCATATCCACAGTCTAGACCGATAGAAGAAGACAGTAAATTAAATACAGGAAAGATTAACCTAGTTGGGAACAGATCATCTGGCCCTGGTCGCTGACAGCTCGGAAAGCCTCCAGCGGATGTTTGACGTCACCAGCCGGGATGCTGAGTGGATGGGCCTCCACTTCAACCCAAAAAAGTGCGCCTCCCTCCATGTCAACGATGGTGCCAGGGCTCTGGTCCGGGCATCACGGTTTCTGATCAAGGACGCGCCCATGGCCTTCCTCGAGGAGGGAGAGGTATACCAACACATGGGCACACCCACAGGAGTCCACGTCCAACCCCCGAAGACACCATTGCAGAGATCCTGCAGGACGCAGCCCAAATCTACTCTTCCCTGCTCGCCTCCAGGCAAAAGATCAATGCCCTCAATACCTTCCTTATCCCCTGCATCTCCTTTGTCCTCAGGGGATTGGCCGTAACCAAGGTTGCCCTGAACAAGGCTGACAGTACCACCAAGCAGCTGGTGAGGAAATGGCTCTACCTTCCCCAGAGGGCCATCACCAACATCATCTACATTTCCCACAGGCAAGGCGGCACCAACGTACCTCGGATGGGCGACCTGTGTGACGTGGCGGTGATCACCCGAGCCTTCCGACTCCTAAAGTGCCTGGACCCGATGGTGAGGAGCATCGGGGAGGAAGCTGTATGGGACATGGTCAGGAAACCCATCGCCGGGGCCCCTCCAAGCAGGACGTTGCCACTTACCGCAGCGGCTCTGTCGTAAATATAAAGGGAAGGGGGAGAGGGTCTGATGCAGTGCTATAAGATCCTCTGACCAGTAAAGGGTTAAGAAATGCAGGTAGCCAGACTGACACCTGACCTGGCTGGCATCTGACCAATAAGGGGACAAGATACTTTCAAATCTTGGGAGGGGGAAAAAGCATGCTGAGGAGGAGAAAGAAAGAGAGGAAGCATGCTGAGGAAGAGAGGAAGCATGCTGAGGAGGAGAAAGAAAGAGAGAGGAAGCATGCTGAGGAAGAGAGGAAGCATGCTGAGGAGGAGAAAGAAAGAGAGAGGAAGCATGCTGAGGAGGAGAGGAAGCATGCCGAGGAGGAGAAGGAGAGAGAGAGGAAGCATGCCCTGGAGATGGAGAAGACCAGGGTGGAGCGGAATCTAACTAACAATCCTTCCCCAATAATCCACAAATGGGGGCGACTATGTCCACCGTATGATGAATCCCGTGATATTGCTGAATATTTTCTCACCTTTGAGAGACTATGCAATCTCCATCACATTCCTGATGATCCCAAAATGACCCTATTGGTAGCAAAGTTGACTGGAAGTGCTCTGGACATATTCAATGACATGCCTATTGATGAGGCTTCTGACTATGAGAAATTCAAGGATTTGGTTTTAAAACAATTTCAAGTTACACCTGAAACTTACAGAGTAAAATTTCGAACCCTTATCCGAGGGCCTGGACTAAGTAATGTAGCTTATGTAAACCGGATAAAGGAGCTGTTAAAAAAATGGGTCAAGGGAAGGAATGTTACTAGCTTTGAAGGAGTGTGTGATTTGATGGCTCAGGAACAATTCCTGAATATGTCCAAGGATGATATAAGACAGTGTTTATGGGATAAGAAAATGGACTCAGCAGACAGCCTTGCTGCTTATGCTGATCAATACGAACAGTCCCAGATCAGCAGAAGGGCAAGGAAATTTGGCACACAAGGGGTGCAGGAAGCAGAGAGGAACAACCCTGGTCATAGTTTGGGGAGATACCAGAAAGGAAAACCCGAGACCACACCCCCTCACCAGGAGCAGCCCAAGGCCCCACAAGGAAAAACCCAGACCCCTTATTGCCCCACCACCCCATTCTCCAGCAACCCACCTCGCCCCACTGACCAGTCAGCTGGGCGATGTTTCAAATGTAACGAATTGGGGCATGTGAAGGCCAACTGCCCTAAGAACCCCAACAGAATACAGTTCATTGCACCGGGGTCACACCAAAGGTCCTCAGGCCCAGATGCCTCCCAGATACCCTTGGAACGAAGGGAAATGGTGAGTGTGGGCAGAAAGAAGGTTACAGCGTGGAGGGACACTGGAGCACAAGTATCGGCTATCCACAAATCCTTAGTGGACCCCAGCTTAATCAACCCAGAGGCACAAGTGACGATTCAACCCTTCAAGTCCAACTCTTTTGATTTACCTACAGCCGTGTTGCCTGTCCAGTAGAAGGGCTGGTCAGGAAATTGGACTTTTGCCGTCTATGATGATTATCCCATTCCCATGTTGGTGGGGGAAGACTTGACAAATTGTGTGAAGCTAGCCAAGAGGGTGGGAATGGTCACCCGCAGCCAGGCTAAGCAAGCTGTCACACCTAGCTCTGTTCCTGAGACTTCCACCAGAACCCCATCTGTTCTACCAGAGACCCAGATAGAGGTGGTGGAACCGGATACCCTGCCAACGACTACAACAACCGTTGTAGATCCAATCACAGAAACCCGACCCAAGCCAGTCTCGGAACCGGAACAGGCGAAGCAACCAGCACCAGAACCATTGCCAGCACTGAGTCCAGCGCTTGCAACCCCATCTACCGTGCCAACACCCGAGGGCACCACCGAGCCTGTAATGGCAGCAGCAGCCGATAACTCAATACAAGAGGCTCAGCCAGAGCCTGAATTACCACATTGTGCACCAGCGGAGAGCGGTTCACAGTCAACGGAAACAAACCCACCACCTGCATCGCTTCCAGAGGGACCCAGCCCAGGTCCACAACCCAGTGAGGAACTGATGTCTCCAGCATCTAGGGAACAGTTCCAAGCCGAGCAGGAAGCAGATGAAAGCCTACAGAGAGCTTGGACAGTGGGACGGAGCACCCCACTGCCTCTCAATCGATCCCGGTTTGTTATAGAAAAAGGACTTCTATATAAGGAGACTCTTTCTGGTGGACACCAGGAAGACTGGCATCCTCAGAGACAGTTGGTGGTTCCGACTAAGAACCGGCTAAAGCTCTTGAGCTTAGCCCATGATCATCCTAGTGGTCATGCTGGGGTGAACAGAACCAAAGACCGTTTGGGGAGGTCATTCCACTGGGAGGGAATGGGCAAGGATGTTTCTACCTATGTCCGGTCTTGTGAGGTGTGCCAAAGAGTGGGAAAACCCCAAGACCAGGTCAAAGCCCCTCTCCAGCCACTCCCCATAATTGAAGTTCCATTTCAGCGGGTAGCTGTGGATATTCTGGGTCCTTTTCCAAAAAAGACACCCAGAGGAAAGCAGTACATACTGACTTTCATGGATTTTGCCACGCGATGGCCAGAAGCAGTAGCTCTGAGCAACACCCGGGCTAAAAGTGTATGCCAGGCATTAACAGAGATTTTTGCCAGGGTAGGTTGGCCCGCCGACATCCTTACTGATTTGGGAACTAATTTCCTGGCAGGGCGCATGAAAAGCCTGTGGGAAGCTCATGGGGTGAACCACTTGGTTGCCACCCCTTACCACCATCAAACAAATGGTCTGGTGGAGAAGTTTAATGGAACTTTGGGAGCCATGATACGTAAATTCGTAAATCAGCACTCCAACGATTGGGACCTAGTGTTACAGCAGTTGCTCTTTGCCTACAGGGCTGTACCACATCCCAGTTTAGGGTTTTCACCATTTGAACTTGTGTATGGCCGCGAGGTTAAAGGGCCCTTACAGTTGGTGAAACAGCAATGGGAGGGCTTTACGCCTTCTTCGGGAACTAACATTCTGGACTTTGTAAGCAACCTACAAAACACCCTCTGAGACTCTTTAGCCCTTGCTAGAGAAAACCTAAAAGGGGCTCAGGAAGAGCAAAAGGCCTGGTATGATAAACATGCCAGAGAGCGTTCCTTTAAAGTAGGGGACCAAGTCATGGTCTTGAAGGTGCTCCAGGCCCATAAAATGGAAGCATCATGGGAAGGGCCATTTACGGTCCAAGAACGCCTGGGAGCTGTGAACTATCTCATAGCATTCCCCACCACAACTCTCAAGCCTAAAGTGTACCATGTTAATTCTCTAAAGCCTTTTTTCCCCCGAGAATTGAAGGTTTGTCAGTTTACTGCCCAGGGAGCAGAAGATGCTGAGTGGCCTGAAGGTGTCTACTATGAAGGGAAAAATGACGGTGGTGTGGAAGAGGGGAACCTCTCAATGACCCTCGGACGTATGCAGCACCAGCAAATCCAGGAGCTATGCACTAAATTCGCACCGATGTTCTCAGCCACCCCAGGACTGACCGAACGGGCATACCACTCCATTGACACAGGTAATGCCCACCCAATTAGAGCCCGACCTTACCGAGTGGCTCCTCATGCCAAAACTGCTATAGAACGGGAGGTTCAAGACATGCTACAGATGGGTATAATCCGTCCCTCTAGCAGTGCATGGGCCTCTCCCGTGGTTCTAGTCCCCAAACCAGATGGGGAAATACGCTTTTGCATGGACTACCGTACGCTAAATGCTGTGACTTGCCCAGACAACTGTCCAATGCCTCGCACAGATGAACTATTGGAGAAACTGGGACGTGCCCAGTTCATCTCCACCTTAGACTTAACTAAGGGGTACTGGCAGGTACCGCTAGATGAATCTGCCAAGGAAAAGTCAGCCTTCATCACCCATGTCGGGCTGTATGAATGTAATGTACTCCTTTCGGGCTGCGGAATGCACCTGCCACATTCCAGAAACTCCTAGATAGTCTCCTAGCGGGATTGGGAGAATCGGCAGTTGCCTATCTTGACGATGTGGCCATATTTTCTGACTCATGGGCCGAACACCTGGAGCATCTCCAGAAGGTCTTCGAGCGCATACGAGAGGCAGGACTAACTGTTAAGGCTAAAAAGTGTCAAATAGGCCTCAACAGAGTGACTTACCTTGGACACCAGGTGGGTCAAGGAACTATTAACCCCCTACAGGCCAAGGTGGAGGCTATCCAAAAGTGGCCTGCCCCAAAGTCAAAGAAACAGGTCCAATCTTTCTTAGGCTTGGCCGGATATTACAGGCGATTTGTACCGCACTACAGCCAAATCGCCGCCCCTCTAACTGACCTAACCAGAAAGAACCAGCCAAATGCGGTTCAGTGGACTGATGAGTGTTGGAAGGCCTTTAACCAGCTTAAAGCAACACTCATGTCTGACCCGGTGCTAAGGGCCCCGGACTTTGATAAACCGTTCCTAGTAACCACAGATGCGTCCGAGTGTGGTGTGGGAGCAGTCTTAATGCAGGAAGGACCAGATCAAGAATTCCATCCTGTCGTGTTTCTCAGCAAGAAGCTGTCTGAGAGGGAAAGCCACTGGTCAATCAGTGAGAAGGAATGTTACGCCATTGTCTACGCTCTGGAAAAGCTACGCCCATACGTTTGGGGACGGCGTTTCCACCTGCAAACCGACCATGCTGCACTACAGTGGCTTAATACCACCAAGGGACATAACAAAAAACTCCTTCGATGGAGTTTAGCTCTCCAAGATTTTGATTTTGAAATACAACACATTTCAGGAGCTTCTAACAAAGTGGCTGATGCACTCTCCCGTGAAAGTTTCCCCGAACCAACTGGTTAAAATCGTCCTTGCGATGTGGGAAATATTGTTAGTCTTTATCCAGTTATTAGTATATTTGGAGATGCATGTGTCTTATTACTTTTGTTTTCTTTTAGAGCTCCAGGAAGAAATCACAGCCAGTGTTTCACACTATCGGTGATTTGGGGGGCGTGTCATAAATATAAAGGGAAGGGGGAGAGGGTCTGATGCAGTGCTATAAGATCCTCTGACCAGTAAAGGGTTAAGAAATGCAGGTAGCCAGACTGACACCTGACCTGGCTGGCATCTGACCAATAAGGGGACAAGATACTTTCAAATCTTGGGAGGGGGGAAAAGCTTGGTGTGTGGCTTTGTCGGGGAGAGTGATCTTGGAAGACAGAAAGAACCTACAGAAAACCAGTCTCCTCACCCAACCTCACTTTTCTAAAGTAAGTGTAGTCAGCACTGCGAGTAGATTTCTGTTTATTTTGCTTGGTGATACATTCCCTTTGGGAGAGGGAAGGGTTATTCCTGTTTTTCTGTAACTTTAAGGTTTTGTCCAGAGGGGGGAATCTCTCTGAGTTTGGAAATTGAGTGCCCTGTAAAATAGTTACCATCCTGATTTTACAGAGATGATTTTACCTTCTTTATTTTTAATAAAATCCTTCTTTTTAAGAAGCTGACTGTTTTCTATGGTGTTAAAACCCCGGGGTGGGTTTTTTTATATCACTGTGTAACCAATTGGTTAAAGGATTATTCTCAAGCTTCCCAGGAAAGGGGGCTCCGAGCTTGAGGGGGTATTTGCGGGGAAAGGAAGTTCAAGTGATTCCTTTCCTGGATTCCTGCTCAGACCCACTTGATGGTGGCAGCGAAAAAAGCACTTCTCAGGGTGCAGGGAATTTTGTACCTTGGGGGTTTTAACCTAAGCTGGTAAAACTAAGCTTAGGGGTTCTTCATGCGGGTCCCCACGTCTTTACCGTAGAGTTTAGAGTGGGGAGGGAACCCTGACAGGCTCCCTGGAGGCCGAGTTCGGGAGAGAGAGGGGAGACCTGTCCTCTCTCTGGTCCCGCGCCTGCAACACCTCAAGATGCCTAGAAAAGAGGATTGGCTGCTGCTGGAAGTGGTGCGAGGAGCACTGGGAGCTGGGAATACTGGTGCCACGCATAAAGGCCCCCGACCACACCATCGTCACCCCGACCACCAGAACAATGCTAGAAAGGACCCTGAAAGATGCCATCCGCTGCCACTACACCGAGAACCTCAAGTGGAAGCCGGACCAGGGCAAGGTGTTTGAGGTGTCCAGCAAGTGGGAGGTCAGCAACTACTTCCTCTCCGGGGGCAGTTTCACCAGGTTCACTGACTGGTTGTTCGTCCACAGGGCCCGACTGAACTGCGTTCCCCTCAATGGAGCCATCCACCACGGCAACCGGGACAAGTGCTGCAGGAAATGCAGCTATGCCAACGAGACCCTGCCCCACATCCTGTGTGGATGCAAACACCACTCCGGAGCCTGGCAGCACCACCACAACACCATCCAGAACCGGCTGATGAAAGCCATCCCACCATCCCTGGGGAAGATCACCGTTGACTCTGCCATCCCCAAAATGGACAGCCGACTGCGACCTGACATCGTCATGACCGGAAGGCGTTGAAGTACACCCCGCTGGCTGACACCCTGAAAGCCCAGGGCTATGAGGTCCAGATCCACGCCCTAATCATGGGATCTCTGGGCTCATGGGATCCCCACAACAAGCCGGTACTGAGAGCGTGCAGAGTCGGTCGACGCTATGCCCGGCTCATGAGACAGCTCCTGGTGTCCGACACCATCAGGTGCTCCAGAGACATCTACACGGAACACATCACAGGACACCCCCAGTACCAGCTCGAGTAACAGAGACTGCCGACCAGAGAAATAACCCACTTCCTTCCCTGCCAAACCGAGGGACGCACCCCACCCATGTACTTATTCTCTACACCACTACTAACTTGGACTCTTAATACATTCCATGGGTGGCGTACCTGAGCCCACTTATCCACTGATGCTTTAAAAACTCCCAGACCCCAATCTGGATATGCTGGTTATGTGATACATATGTACCTCATGAACCTTGTAACCGATACTTGCAATCCCCCATAACCCAAACCCGACCCCAGGTGGTACAGTACGTTCCTTCTTAACTTGTGTACATTTTATTTTAAACATTAACTTTAATAAAATTTTAAGCTTGATAGTTAAAAGAACTAGTCTAAAAATGGGGAAGGGGAGATGCTGTCAGAAACTTTCGGCTTTTTGTTGAAAAAGAAAATTTTTGGTTGAAAGCAAAGTTTTTTTTCTCAGTTTTTCAATGAAAAGTCAAAATGTTTCCATGGAAAGTAGATTTTTTGTGAAAAATTTCATTTAATCAAACCCAATTTTTCATAAAAACCCAGTTTTAACTGAAAATGGTAAAATAGCCTTATTCGTTAAGCTTTGTATAAGCATCTGAAATTATAGATGCTTATATAAACTGAAGCGACAAAGAGTCCTGTGGCACCTTATAGACTAACAGATATATCTAAATTGAGTCTTCAGAAATATTCACTTATTCTGTATGCCTCAGTTTTTGAGTGTTCAGCAACACATACCAGGTTGTCTCCTGTTGGGCACCCAAAAATGAGGCTTTCAGAATTAGTGGCCATTTCAGAAATGTTGTCATCAGTAAATTAGTGAGCCAATGTCTCCTGGCAAGGGAATGTAAAATGTGAAAAGGGTAAAGAGATTCAAAATAGTTGGTATCTTCAGAAGAATAAGGGAGCTGTGCTTTTTCAAAACCTTTGAAGACAAGGTACAAGATATCTCAAGCTAGACACACAAAATCTGAGACACACAAAATTACTGGACACTTCTGAAAGTTTGATCATATATTTTTGTTATTCAAACTCATGTTCTTTATCTTTTTAAAATTGTGACCTTTAGTATGATTTCTCCAAAAGTGTTGAGATGGGTACACTGATGGGCACACCAGTGCTGGAAAGATTGGACTTCCATTATTTATGTCAATGTTCTTCTATGGATATATAGATGACTGCAGTTTCTAGTACTCTCAATACAGATTTTGGCATAAGCAATAACAATTTCTTTAATGCAAAAAATAAATGTTGAATCTGAAGAAAGCATATTGATAATGAGATGCGGAAGCATAAGCAGATGAATCAATCAAGTATTTTGTCCTAGCATGTCGATTGATGGTTATAGAATTGAATGTGTTTTTGTTTTCCAGTATAATTGTACTGTATTTTATTTATGTATTTATTTTAGGCACAGAAGGGGCAGTGTTTGGGCACTCTGTGGAGACACCCCATATCAGAGCAGAACCTTCCCAAGACCTCAAGTAGGTGTTCGTTAAAATAGTTGTTTAAAATTTATTTTTCCCAACACCAATTAAGAATTCTTGATTTTTATTTTTTATTTATAAAGTATCAGGCCATTAATTTATATATATATATATTCTATTGGCCTGTTCCTGGTATATCTAAAACACCCACAGACTTCACCTACAACAGAAGATATTACAGTTGGAGAGAAAAATATCCTTTATCACAAATGATATGCACACCCCTTCATTTTTTATAATGTAACTTTCTCCAGTGCCAAACTAATCTAAATCATCAAGTTTGGGGTTCGTACACACACTATACCTTTTGGAACAGCCTTTTTTTAAAAAAAAGTCCAGTTTACGACAGTGCTGTCTAGCAGCATGAAGCCCAGATCTTGTTTGTTTATGAGCTATTGCAGGAGATAAAAGCCATAATGTCAACAGAAAGTAAACAGCCTCAGGTTCGTCCTTCAAACAATACTTCTGTGGGTTTTTTAAAGGGTTTTTTTTTTTTTTGCTTCGGGAATTCATTTTTAAGTAAGCCAGTCTCTCTTTCAAAACGATTCAAAGTCATTCTGAGATGGTTGTATGTGTATATGGATGTGTATGCATAAGTAAATAGTAAGAGGACAAAATCTAAAGTTTACTAAAGAGTCTAAAAGACCAAGAAAAAGATAATTTAGAATGGCTTGTCAATGGAAGCCTTTTCATAAAGTTTATATGTGATTTCAGTGGTAGGTATTAATAATTTACACTAAATGATGGAGAGATGAAATTTAATTGTGAAACAAACAATCATACTAGAATCTAAGGATTTTTTGTGATCTTTCCTAGCTTTACTTGCATCAAAGTTTACTGCAACTCTTCCATGGTTTCTGCACATTATAAACCCTTCTTGCTATCCTGCCTAGCAACATTTACAGTGCCCAGCTGTTCACTGGCTTCCAGAAGGAAGTTAGATGAAGCCCGCTCCATGCATTTTAAAAAAAACATCCACTTAACATTGACTTCAGTGAGGCTCCGCATAGCCATAGAGCATGCAGGACTGGGGCCTTTATTTTATTTTTTCTCTCTCTAAGAAAATGGAAGGCTCTGACCAAAATTGAGCGTTTAAACAGAACATTTTAAAATTAATGTAAGGCTTTTGGGGGGGCCTCCAGAGAGTGCAACACTCTTCCCCCCCACCCCCTACCCCGCTACCAAAGGCTGTTGTCTGTTGTTAAAAGTAGTTGTTCTCTACAGTAACCAGGTGGCAGGATTACTAACAGTGAGGAGGACAGCAGAGACAGAAGAGAAAACACCACAAGTTGCTGTTGTTTCAAAAAGGCACAACCAGTAGCAACAGTCTCATGTGAGGGAGAAGTGGTATTTTTGCGACCCTAAAGAATATGGAGGATAGAAGCGGAGGTACTTTGTCAACATTCAGTTTTCTGGATGTGATCTTAAGAGTTCATTTGAGTAGGGCTGTAATCTTCCTGATGCCTCTGTGTATGCAAATTGCATTATCCTTTATTTGCCATAACAACCCATTGCAAACTCGCATCTAAATTGCGTCTACTATCAACCCTAGTTCTCTTTTTGGCATTTCTCTATTCCTTCCCACTGAATATCTGCCAAACCAACCATTCCCTCCAATCATTTGTTATCACATGTGCTGCAATTAATGGGAATTCCTCAGCATTCTCGAGCTAGCCTTCCCCTCTTCTTCTAACATCAGATTGATTTAGAGACAACTCAAAGAAGGATGATTCAGCACCAAACATCATCAAATAAGATATTTATGAAACTGAAATAACTCCTACTGGGCACATAACATTTCAGGCCAACAGCATTAATTTACGATTAAATTATTTTATTCTTCATTTATTGAATATGGATTATGCTGGGCTAGCTACCCCTAAATGTTCACTACTATGTATTCATTAGGGTTCAGGGTTATTGCATTTGAAACTTCTGAAGTCATCTAAACAAAGTCAAGTTATCAACCTCTGGAATTAGGATTTTATGAAAGCTGACAATATATTTTAGTCTAGCACAGAAGATTCTGGACAACTTACTAAATAATGACCTTGTATATGCAGCAGAATCCATCCACTGAAACTAGAAGGTAAAATTATGACCATGTTTACTAGAGATGAGACTGAACTACAAAATTGGATGTGAACCCAGATTTTGACACCCACTAAATTAAGGTGGTTTTTTTTCGACAGTTCGGCTCAGCTCATTATAGACAAAAGGATTAGTTGCAGAATTCAGCTCTGGAGCTTGGTTCATACTCTGAACAGTGTCATCCCCCCAAAAATGTAAGGGTGTTCAGACTTGACCCATCTCTAATATTTGCTATTAAAATGTTCCTTTTAAAAATCATACACAACGCAGCTTTAAAACAACTGCATATTTGTCCCCTCTTCTGTGTTGTTTTTTCCTTATATTTTTTCTCAAATCTAACCAGCCAGCTTTTGCTAGCAAAATGTTTTCCTACAATCCTTTGTGAAAGCTGATAAACCCCTTTAGATCAAGTCCATTGCCCAAAATATAATTGAATCTGACTTTCATTAGCTGAAACGTGCAGAATAAAAGAATCGTGCTTTAGAATGAGCAAAGTGAATTACATTTTAATAATTAAATCTCCAGATTTCCATTGATACCTTTTCTCACAAGAATGCTGTGAAGGAACTAAACTGCCAAGATTATAGCCCCAAAATATTGGCTTTAATGATAATAATGCATTAAAACATGGTGCACTAATGGGTAATATCTATGCACAAAAGAGGCAGCCAGTGGTTATATGCTGATAGCTATGCCCTGAATCACCTTCTTAATAAGGGGGTAAATTACTTTGTTGTTGTTTCCTACCTCTGGGGAGAACTAGAAGATCAAATTTAATAGCTTTTTTTTCTTCTGTGTCAAGAAATACCATTGACTATTAGCTAATCCTGAAAGCTAGTGCTGGGCATAATGAGATGGAAATTGATCAAGCAGCAAGAAACAGATAAAGCCCGTAAGATCTCATTTTGACTCTGATCAGTATCGAAGATACACAAATCCCACAGAATGGTTTTATGTTTTCCACAAAGCTACAACCACATGACATCTCTAAGAGCCTTTTTCTAAAAGGCTGCAGTAGGTAGCATTCTAACATAGCAGTGTGTCCTTTCTGTAAAAGCTTGAGGCCAGAGAAGGGGTCACACAGTTTTGTCATTGAAATGATCGAGGTTCAAAGAAGCTAGGCTGAGAAGCTATTTGAAGTTGGCGGGAGAGGAGTGATCTTCTGTTCATGCATCTTCTGTTAATTCTTTTAATCCAGGAAAAGCTAACAAACCAATCTTCAACACAAGGGCGAAGAAGCTATAGCCTGAGACGGTCCAAGCCCCTGCTTTTTAAAAATTATTTTTTGTAGAACGTTAATGGCTATAAACTATTGCCAGTCTCTCAAACTATGACCAGTCGGATTTTAGTGACTTTCTCATTCTCTGACTTTTTTCACAATTGGTTTCATTCCCAAGCTGATCTCACCTTCAGATATTCAGTATTTAAACTGATATGTTCTTGTGTTGATACAAATCCATTTTTCTAATTGTATCTCTAATTGGTGAGAATAAATTCTTCCTTATCTTTATACTTACGGGGGTGTGTGTGGGGGGTATGTGTGCACCACCACCATGTCCTCCTGTATGCTCCATTTTTCCTAGTTAGTATGACAGGCACCTGTTAGTTCTGACCTTTTTTAAGATTGACAAAGAGCTTCCATTATATACCCCTGTTTTTTTATGCCTGCGTTTTTCAAAAACATTCACCTCTTGGATTGATATTTAGGACCCTTAGTCTAAGCCCAGAGATGACTATTCTTTAATAAATATGGCCCAAATCCTTTCTGCTGTTTTAAAATATCAACGAGTGAGAAATATACACTTCTTCAAATGTTAAAAAATAACCCTACTTTTTTGTCACAGGCCTTTAACAGAAACAGCTAATGCATGAAATGCAGTATAGACAGTCCTCACTTTAATACTAATGTTCTAAGCCAGCGGTGTCCAATAGAAATTTGATGCTAGCCACACTGCTAGCCACACTTGTGGTTTTGAATTTTTCTTATTAGCCACATTATAAAAAAGCCACATGCATTAGCCACAATTCAAAAGCCTATTAGCCACATGTGGCTAGTGGCGAATGTATTGGACACCACTGTTCTAAGCTATTGAAAAATCAGTTCCGAGCATACTCAGTGACAGTTAAGTAAACCTGTTAGCTGAGCCAATTGAAACCCAGTCCTCTTTTTAAGGTCACTGCACTTCATGATTCTCTTCTCTGGCCTGACTAGGAGGTTTGAGACATTGGCTGTTACTCTAAGTGCTGTTGTGTCTCAAAGCTCAACTGTGCAAG
Source organism: Macrochelys suwanniensis (assembly GCA_033296515.1). Taxonomy (NCBI): domain Eukaryota; kingdom Metazoa; phylum Chordata; order Testudines; family Chelydridae; genus Macrochelys; species Macrochelys suwanniensis. The sequence continues at coordinate 87,035,455 of CM065779.1, forward strand.
GTACTGAGCACTTTGGTTCCAATCCAGCAAAGTATTGTCCAGCTATACCAAAAGTGTACTATCTATGCCATTATCTAAATCATTGATGAAGATATTGAACAGAAATGTATCCAGAATTGATCCCTGCAGGATCCCACTCATTATGCCCTTCCAGCATGACTGTTAAGTATGTGCTTCTTGTCCTATCCTCAGAGGTTATCCTTTTTTTGCTCCCGACGCCTTTTGCTCTTACGCTGCAGCCAGAGTGGAGCTTTTTTTTTTTTTTTTTTCTCCCGGCACCTTTTTTTGCTCCTGACGCTTTTTGATCCCGGCGCCTTTTTTTAGCTCTGCTCCCCCTGTGCTCTAAACCTGGCTACGCCACTGGCCCTAGCATTTCTAATTTTGTCCCTACATGCTTGTGTTGTTTCTTTATATTCATCCTTCGTAATCTGGCCTAGTTTCACATTTCAATTGATTTGCAACTATTCTATTTTTTTTATTTATTTTACAGTGAATTTTGAAAATTTTGAAATCATTTGCAAAACATTTTCCATCCTCCACTCAGCTCTAGGATATGAAACTGTTAGAACTACAGATAAAAAGCTTTTGCTTAAGCTGTAACAGCTTATGATTTTTAGCACTGAAAATCTATTAATTCCCCAGTATATTAGCCAACATGGCGGCTATCACACAAAGGATAAAAAAAGGCTTTTGCTGCTGATTTTTCTGAGCTTGTTCATCTGTGGTATCCCTGTAAAGACTTAGAGAAATACCCCTACCCCTTGCAACCAGACTTTGCCTCCCTCAGTTGAAGCACACATGATATTTTCTAAAATGTCTTGTTCTGTTTCACATTTCCACTTGGCAAGGTCATGTTTTCATTTTCTAATGTCTAATGTAAACCAGTAAGGCTGGTTTTTTCCATCACTTTTGATGTGTTAGCTTTGTGCAAGCAAGTATGCTGAACCATTCTACTGTCACAATTTCATTTAAGTCCTACTAAACCTTAGGTGGTCAATACAGAATATTGTAATGATGAGGTTTTCAAGTATTAACATGTTAGATGTTAAAAAGCAAAAACAACAAAAATGCTATATGAAAAATAAGATGACAATACATTCAAAAAGGTTTTTGAAAACTATCAAGCAGTTACCAGTCTTTCTCAGGTAAAGGACACACAAATGGCCTACTGATCATTTAAAGGCTTTTATTTCCCCTCAGCCCAACTCTCACCCCGGGATCCATCATAAACTATCATAAACCTAATCTAAATAAGTTTCTGTTGTAAATTTAGATTACATATTACTAGCCATCTTATTTACTCTACTAACATTGACTCTTAGCTGCACCCCTTAAAATGCCCAACATACACTTAACTGTCTTTTGTTTCCATCCTTCTCCAATGTTCCAGGTTTTTTGTTTTGTTTTTATACTTCCTTGTCTTTTGGGTTGTTTCCCTGTATTCTCATAAATCCTTAGACATCCTGGGGATGCCCTTGCTCACTCTATAATTTATAGATTCACACACTAGACTTCTTTAACTTTCCTTAAACCTCCTGGTCATTCCTGAAGCTTCATTACACTTGATGGATGCTGTCTATTCAATGCTGTTGCCCTCTCCAACACTTCTCCAGCCTTCCTTGTTGCCTCTTCACTAATTCTTTAGTACTTGTAATAAATACAGATAATGGCACTTTCAGAGCCTCTCCTATTCCATTTTATCTCAACTTTAACCCAACTTTCTTTTGGGTTCCCAGAAGAGATCCTGCAGCTTGGCCTTTGAAGAAGTGATTTTCCTCCCCACCTGTGTAGGTCTATTAATATTCAAGTATTCAGTTACTATGATAATGTAGATCCACCATAATGAAGTAATGGAGTTTGCAGTGCAATTAGTATTCAGCTTTTAGTCCAGTGAGTTGATTTCTGGGTTAATGAGAGCTTTAGGAACTATAAAGGTGACAATGACTTGCCCTACAGCCAATGATATTGGTTAGATATGAAGGTGGACGTAACAGCAAATGGTACAGTGACTGCTTTACTGTCCTGATACCGAGTCACACAGGGTTCATCTTTATTTAAATGTGTTGTCAATAACTTGTTAAGTTAAATGTGGAAAGTATAAGTGAAAAATTCATATTTACTGGTTTTCAGGAAGGGGTACCCACTATTTCCATAGGGAATCCACTTTGCTCCTTTGATGAAGTCACAACACCTAGGGCCAGATTCTGCCCTTGAATGTATGTGTCAGGCTGCCACTGAAGTTAAAGGGAGTGGCATGTGTGTATCCGAGGACAGATTTCAGCCTTTAGAATACAGCTGATGATCAATGCACAGAATTAGGATTCTATGAGTAAGGCACGTAGATATATATTTCTTTCCCCTTTAATTCCAGTAACAGAATTGATTTGATCCTGGAGTTACTGCATTCCAGTGGTTATAAACAATTATTTTAAATTTCATGTACAGATTTGAAACTGGTGTCCAACAAGGTCCAGGAAAATTGACCTTCAAGGCAGTGTAGTAGGTTAAATAAATCAAGAAAAGATTTTTTTCAGTACATTTGTTCTATAATGTTACATATTTTTTTTAAAAAGTGGGTGTATTCTACTATAATAAATATTATAAATAATAGCATATATAATGGGAATAAAGTAAACATAAGCATTTTAATTTCCAAGCACCCTGATTCCCACAGCCAAAGCACGTAGGGAAATAAATTTCCGTATCATAATAATAATGATAAAAAACAAATATTTATATGAAACAAGCTCATGAATGAATACAAGTTCTAGGGTGAGCCATGAGTTGTGCAGAGTCAACATCTCTGCTTGTCAGTGTTGATTAGTGCCCCTTTAATATATTTTGTGTCTCTCCTTTGACATAATTTGTACTTCCTGATCATTTTCTTTTTAGTGTGTTGCTATTTATCAGCATTAAAGTGCACTTCTACCTAATACTGTCACAGCTGAAAAAAGTATTTTTCAATATATAAGGCGAGTCTTGGAAATTTAGGGACCCCAGTTCACCCTGCCCAGCTGGACACACATATTGGCGGGGTGGGGGGGTGGGATGAAAGTTTCTGCTGTAAGAAAAGGGAAAGGCTGTTGCTTCTGCTTGAAAGACCCATGCAACGGATTCCCACACCAAAGAACTGGTAATTCTTGGGTGGGGATAATATAGAACATCCTTCCGGAGCAAAAAGAAACACGGCACAATTGTAAGGCTCTGCTGCCCTTTGCTGTCCTGCCTGGGGAGATGGGAAATGGCCTCTGTCCCTATTCCAGGTGTGAGTGGGTGAATTATAGTTCAGAGATGCCTGGGTGGAGCCCTCACCTTTTCTCCACTCCCACTGTGTGGCAGATCAGAGAGATTCAGGGTGAGGAGTAGAGAATGTGTAGCATGAGGCTCCCCAGCAATAGTGGGCAAAGTAGGGCTGTAACTCATTCACTGAGGTCTCTGCTATGCTTCTCTACCAGCTTTTACTGAGATGGGTGCTCTCCCACTGACCCCCACATCTCAGGCCTGCTACATGTGTTTTAAGATGTTGTCTTTCCCTGTCCTCCCCCTCAACTGTGTCTTTTATGGGAGGGGTGGCACTCTCCCTGGAAGGCTGCCAGTTTTTTTGGGTTTGTGGGAAAGGGAACATGTGCTTCTTCCCAGTCCCTTTGCTAATTGCCCCATCTACTGTCTCTCCCATCTCTTGGAAGAGCATGACATAGATTGGGGTGGGTTTTTTAGGGGAATGAGTGGGGAATGAGCCACAGGTGTGCTCTTTACAACCTTTAAACATCTTTTCCTACAGAGGGAACAGGTTCTCACTCTGCTCTTGCCACCTCGGTTCTAGAAAAAATCCCCCATGCATTGGCTCCTCCTTCTCTATCCAATCTTCAGGAGAACCACAAAAGTTTTTCTGCATGGGGGATGTTCCACAGTTGCGATGGCAAGGTGAGAACTTGCCCTCTAATTGGCAAATCATGCTGCTATCTGATGTATATTACTCTCAAAAGACAGATGGTCAAACTCTGTGCTAACTTGCAGTCCTATTCAATTCAATTAGATTGAATAAGGGGGATAAATCAGCATTGAATATGACCACAGAGGCATTAGAATTTGTCTGCAGTCCTCCTGAAGTTCTCATATCTCACTGTTCCTTTATCCTTTGCTTCTGCTTCCCTGTCCTTGCTTTCTGCTTTTGTTTTCCTAATGATTCTCTCTCATAATCCATGACATTGTCACTGTAACCTAGGATGTCGAACATATGCCAGACTGCTTTCTCAATGCCAGCATATCACATTAGAATATGTGTAACTGTGATCAGCCAAGTGTCTTAGTTTGATCTTCAATGTGTGACATTAAAATAAGGTTTGGATCTGTTAAAATAAGGCTACATTCATTTGCTCCCACTGACAGAACATGGTGAACAATTTATCCAGTAACTGAATATTTGCCCGGCACTTTTTCGTATCTTTATTGAGTTGCTGATTCAGCTGCCAATCTAAGACAATTTTAGTGCCCACAAGCACCAGTGAATACATCACATGGTTGACACACTTCTCTCATAATGGGTACCTAGTAGACAAGATGGATTTTTCTTTTCTTTTTGTTGGTGGATCTTTACTCTTGTAATACTGTAGAAGTCCATAAAATAATACTAACTGAAAAAGAAAAGAAAACAGGTTGATGAGACTCAGAGATAAAGGGATCAAAGTCATGGAAATGTTTTCATCTTGGGACTCTTTGCACTAAGACCAGTTTGAAAGAATCTGGAGAAGGGGAAAGGGATGCCCTTCTTCATGTGTGTTTTCTGATTAGCAGCACATTTTAAATACTCCTGTTCCTTTTTAGCAGACTTAGCCTACAGTGCTTTACGTTTTATTATCTACTTGCACATGCTAGAGGGAAAGGACTCCAGTGATGCCATGGGAAGAGAAATTAGAGGCCCTATCTATACAGATTGAAATTTGATTTTGTTGTTCTACTAAATACTGTGCTCTGGATTTTCTGCTCAAGGGGCACAAAGCAAACTTAAGTCAATCAAATTCCTACAGGAGAATTCTCCCTGTGTTGGGAGAATCTCTGCCGAGGTAAAGCCAGTTGATATAACCCCATACCAGCTTCCCTAACAACTCTATGTAAGGGGGAGGACAGAGACATGTAAGTGGTGGACTGGCGATGAGGCAGATGTGGAAAGGGTTAGGGTGGAGCAGAGGCCCCTATGCCTGATCCTCCACTGAAGTAAACTCCATTAGACATGTTAGATTAGGCTCCCTAGTGCTCTGTATTCCACTGTGTGGCTGAGGATCATGGAGCCACAACCAGCTCACTGTGAATCAGGGCCTGCATGTTTTCTGAGCAGGAGGAGGAACAATGAGGCAAAACAAGCACCCCTAACAATTTTTTTAGCTGAGGGCACCTTGAAATTGCATGAGAAGAAATAACTCGGGTTCTGACCCCTTACCCATCATATGGTATTCTTGGCCAAATTCAGATGTGAGTAATTAAATTATGCCTTTCTAAATTGCTCCTTGTAGCTGAAGTATAATGCTGCTGTGGACAGATGACCCATTTCACCCCAAAAGGGTTGGCCCAGTACACAGTGTCTGGGTGATTCAATTCACTAGTGGCCCATCAACCAGTTTTCTCAGATCCAGCACAATGGAATATCGTAGTTGTAAAGTTTGTGTCATTTCAATTTAGTGGCACGTGTCATTTGACCTTTGAATCAAAATATTGAGGTTGGTTTAATCTGGATAGCTGTTCTATCTGGAATTGGCAGATTAAATTTTTAAAGATCCTTGTTTTAAAAGCATACTTCTCTTTCCTGCTACATTAAGGTGTCTGTCTAATAACAGAGGCAGTATAAAGTTTTCTGCTTTGTCAGATCTGCTCGTTGTCTTGGGTAGAAAAAAATGAAATCATGTAACTAGGAATCACTCACAGAAGTAAATGCCGCTCTGACAGGCCATTAGTACATTTGAAAGGAAAGCAGATTCTTGCTACAGTATTCAGAAGAGACCTTTGCTTCTATTTAAATTATGCATTTTTAGAGACATGAATATGGTATCATGCAATGTTGCAATAGATTATGGCAAAGATCAAAGCTTTTAGAAAATAGGACTGAGACAAACAACAAGTGTTATTCTACATCACAGGTCTGACTATCCCCTGGCAACACCCACTGAGGAAAAAATCTCTCTGAACATATAGGCTTTTACTTTTCTAGTTGATAGTTTCAGGTCACAGCCCCTAAGATTCTTTCCAGATGTATTATAAGTAAAACAATAATAAAAATACAGAAGTAACTGTAAAAAGATAGGAAAAATCATTTGTACTAGCAGATAGCTTTTAAAAACTACACTGAAAAGCATCTCAGCAATTCATCTATATATCACATTGCTGAAATTAATAATTTCAATTAACTACTTAAATTCTTTTGTTTTCTGAAAATACTCAAATTTCTTTCAACTGTGCACAGAAATACAATATTAATAGCTTCTTCGGGAATTCATTGTTCAGATCTTTTAGATTCATGCAATCAGTCACTTACCAGTTTTATAAAACTGGTGGAAAATTGACTAATCATGTTGAAACTAGAGTAGACAATTCTGAGCAGCACTGTGGCATGTTTATTGCAAATCATTGTTAGTGATCCTATAGAAAAGATTACAGTGCTGTGAAAGATATTACCGAACACAGATGAGTGTATGCAACACTATCCCTGGCTGTTACTGGAAAACTTCCAGGAAAAATCAATAGTGGTTTAGATTTTCTGAAGCCATCAGGAATGTGGAATTGTTAATGTCATCCATTCAGTGCAATACATATAACAGAGGGCAGTTGTATCCTCCTGACTCAGAGATGATAAAGGTAACTCATAGCAGGTATAGAGATTATGGAAAATAAAGTTATAAATAACATTACACACATTTAAATATATTGAGTAGTAAAATAAACAGTAATAAACAGTAATAAAATTGAATTATGCCAATAGTCAGCATTTTTTAAAATCCCACTATAACATTAATAAAATATCTAAATGGATAATATGTATATTTCTGCAATCAGATCTGCATAGACCAACATTTGTTTGTGTGTGAATTAGACTGCTAAACCGTGGCCTAAATTTCCCATGTAAGCAATTTACATTGGCTTTTGGTTACTGCAGAAAAATGCAAATTAATGCTCAAAATAGAGACATGTCAAAACTGTAGAATAAACATGATAATTACAAAATATATATTATATATACAGCTCTCTGTTCTTGATTTACAAGAATGGTAAAAGAATGAGACTGATGATCAACAAATAGAATATATAACTACTTATTAGAGATTTTTGTTTATCTATATGACAACATAATGAATATTTACATTCTGCACTGGTGAAAGTAGCCACAAAATCTTTTACTAGCACCTATCTACTTATACAAATAAAACAAAAAAAGAATAAAGAGAATCCACTACAGAATACAGAAGTTAGATACTTTCCAGTTGCCTTTATGTATAATAGCAATAATAATATAATTACTCCAAAATGATGAATTAAAGGATAGGTCATGTTTTTCAAAATTAAAGGATGGGTCCTTTTAAAGAGCGTGTATTTTTCATAGTGATTTCCATTAACTGTCATTTTTAACAATTGATGTTTTAAGCTTCCTTCCTTTAGAGGTTTTTTTCCCTTTACCTCCTTTCCTATTCTTTGTTCCTTTATGGGCTTTATGTTGGTGATAACCATAATTAATAATCGGGACTAGCTGCTGCTTCATTTTTCATGAAACAAAACCATTCAGCACAAAGAATGTTACACGTGTCTTCAAAAAATATCTCTCTCCTGTTCTTTAACAGAAGATAATGTGTTCATATTTTTCATTTGCCTTTAAACACAGGCATTTAAAATGCCGAGTACCTGATCATTTCATATCTGAACAACATATTTAAGTTATATTTTTTACTTCCAAAAAATTGCTTTCAGATTTATTCCCATTGAGTGCCAGTGACTCCCAGCAGTCAGAAATATTTTACAGATGCTATCTTCATGACATTCAGCTCAGACCTCATCTCCATTATCCTTGATGTAATGTGGTATTTTGGGCTTCAGCAAGATAATCCATGACTGCTATCTCCTGTCTGCAAAATAAATAAATAAATAAATAAAACATTACAATACGCCTAAATCCAGTTGTCTATGCTACTTAATAGCTATTTCAGTTTATTTTAGTTGGCAAATCCTTTATATCAAACAATTCCTTTCTTCTTCCCCTTATAAATGCATTTTGTTATACTTCTGGGTGATTATGACCTACTACTCAGGGGTCAGACTGATAGAAGGAAAATGCAGAGGAACAAACCACTTCAGCCACTTTTCTCCCAGCTATCTATCTAGGTGCTGAACTGGCTCTCATTGTGGTAGTATCTGAGCACCTCATGATTATTAATGGATTTCATCTTCATAACACCCCAGTACTATCCTCATTTTACAGATGGAGGACTGAGATACTGTGAGATTACGTGATTTGTCCAAGCTTGCTCATTCTACATAAAATCACATAGTAAATCTTTGGCTGATCCAGGAATTGAATCCACACCTCTTGAATCCCAATGCAGAGCCTTATCCATTAGACCGTCTGTCCTTTTAAGCCCTGCATGTGAGCACCATCACCACAAATCCTCACCACTACGACTCTCACTTAGCCGAGAAGAGTGGAGTACTGTGAGCTAGCACTGCAGAGAGAGTTCACCCCTTGGCGTTGAGTGGTCCAGGATCTTGAGGACAGAGAGGCAAGGAAATGAAGAAATAGAGAAGGGGGAACTAGTGGACGGACAAAAAGAGAAACGTGGTAATTGCTGAGAAGTGATACAGAGAATATGGAAGATATTGTGGAGTCGAAGAGGTCAGTGACCAGTTTGCAGAAGGGGTGAAATGTGTGCAGAAAGCAGAGTAATATAGACTGAGGGCCTAATCGATCTCTCACTCCCCAATCCCCTCCTCATCCCCAAGCATGTGAGTAACTCCAGTGCAGTTAGGAGTTATTTGGATGTTGTGAAGGAAAAAGAGGTTGAAACTGTTATTAAAAAATTCAAAGGAAACATTTCAATTTGGATTTTATTTAAATGTACATCTGGCATTGTATACACAGGTTAGACATTGCTTTTCAGCATATAGTCACAGTAGAAAGCAGCATATCTGTGCTAACGATAATTCTGTGTTGGAGCAACTATCAACTAAATTAGGCCTCAGTTCAAGAAAGCATCCCTAAGCAGTACAGCAAGCATGTACATAAATCCCATTGCTTAAAATTAAGCATGTACTTAAGTATTTTCTTGAACGAACAGTGATGGGCTTAAGTGCATACTTAGGTGCTTTCTTGAATCGGAATCATAAAGAATAATAAATAAACAACTCATTCAACAATTCACTTTTCATTTTCTTTGTCTTGACAATGGATTTTCATCAGCACATGCTGTTTATATGAGGATTGGTTTTTTTTTAATTAATGGATACTTTTATTTTTCAGACTTGAGTCTCCAACTAGATCTTTGATAATGGAAGCTCCCAGGGGAGTACAAGTTAGTGCAGCTGCAGGAGACTTAAAGGCAACCTGTAGGAAAGAACTGCACTTGCAGTCCACAGAAGGGGAGGTAAGCTCAGTCTGCAATGAAATACTATGCAGTTCTGTCCAGCAAAAAGTAAATAATATAAAGAAACTATTTATTTGATACTGTATGTAAGAATCAGGTGTATACTGTAAGAAATGCTCTGTAGCTACCTGAATTTAAAAGTGGATTTACTCCAGCCTGGCTCATGCATTATTCTTTGTTTGCTTTCTAAAAAAAATGGTTAAATTTATGGTTAAATTTTATTCACACCATTTCTCTCAGGAAAAAGAATGTTAACAAAATACAAATGTGAGTATTTGCCCTAGAAATAGCTTGGCATGGAATGCTGCTTAACATAGCAGCAGAGGACAAGTTTACCAAAATCTGTCACCAGAGTCCTGGTACAGGTATGAGCAAGGATTTTGCATACATACACAATTACATTGTGTGAATGTGCCCAGAGAAAGTTAAATTGAAATTTTGCACCCAACCAATGAATGTTAAATTTGGACTGATATCTTGACAAGGCCTGAGAAAGAAAGAGGTGTTATATTTTCTAACTTTCCCTAATTCGATTTAACTGCTCTCTCTCCTTGAATTGTTATTGCCTCTCTGAGAGATTGAAAGCTCCACTTCAATGAAATACCACACCATCCATGTGATATTTCAGTGATCAGTTCAGTATGAATAGATTTTGGGGGCAGGACTCTCTGCTTGTGTGGTCATTTATACCTGTGGAAAGTGGTATAAAATGCGACCAGAACAGAATGAGAATCAGATCCTTGGTTTTGTTGTAGCTTAGTTAATGTGTGATAGTGGTGCCTAGAAGAGTACAGGAATGAGAAGGAATCTTTTCATTTTCTTACCTAAAAATGAAATAATATTAATAAATCTTGGACAATAGCATCTAGAGAGCTCAGTTCCCAACTAGACAATTCAGTGAAGTGGCTAGATTTTCAAATTGTTCTGAGAGGGAATTGCTGGGTTCCAGGTACTTTTGAAAATCTGGCCACTTCATTTAGGTGCCTAACTGGGAACTGAGCTCTTTTGAAAATCTGTCTCCTTGTGTTTATATATCACACCTCCCCCACAAAATCCCAAATGTTTCACAAACTATACAAAACGCATATAACAGCTTTGAAATATACCCACATCTGTGGTGATGGGTAGCCACCAACCATTGCACAGCATAGTGTATTACGATACATACAGGAATGTTGTGGCCAAGGACTCTGGGTCAGGGCACTAGTTTTATGAAAATTTCCAAGGGATCTTTAATTTCCATGCAGCATACTTAAAGCACAATGTTGTTGTTTTTTCTGGCACTAAGCCTAAATTCTCCACTCTTGTTCTGTGCACCATAGTACCACCTCCTTTCATTTTTTCTTCAAAACCCACTTCTTCCCACAATCCCTTAAGAAGTTAATCTCATACTAGTGCAACCCGCAGAAAATCTCATTTAAAGAGAAGGACCCGATATGATGCATCTCAAATGACACAAGGAAAACAATTGTTTCAGAGCAAAATTAAACCTTTAGGCTCAGTATTCTGCAAAGGACAGCATGTAGCCAAATGCGACACCCTAAAGGTATTGTATGTCATAGTAACCGTTTCTCCCATGATTCTCCCTAGCTATGTGGGGTACATATGCTACTTCACTCTTTGGGGGCATAGCTTATTTCCCCACATATATGCTTCTTATGCCTGACTATTTTCATTGGTCATTGTGTCTGGGTGGAGGGAGTGAATTTGTGGCTCTGCCCACTCCCCATCCACTCCGCGCCCATTCTTAGCACCTTCCCATCCATTTTCTTACAGTGGAGAATACAGCTTGTGCAGTTCTTCTCTCACTTCAGCAGCTGAGGAGGGGGCAAAAGGAATGTGTCCTATGTGGCCATATTAGGACTAGTGACAATCTAGGTCTTATTTCTACTAGCCTCCAACCTCCCTCACCTTTGCCCAGTCTAACATGCCTTGAGTCATGTTACGTTTTCCACCTAGTGCCTGTGTCTTACTACTCTTGCTCTACCTTTAGTGGAATTTCTCATGTACTAATCTAATACTCAAACGTTGAGAAAAGTGGCGGAACTTTTTTTAAACTATTAGCTCTTGGAGGCAGTGAGTGTCTTTAATTTCTCCATTTAGCACTATGCACGTCTATGGTGCTTTTACAAATGTTTTATAATAGTAATAATCATAGGTGCTGACTCTGTGGGTGGTCCAGGGCTGGAGCACCCATTGAAAAAAATTAGTGGATGCTTAGTACCCACTGGCAGCCAGCTCCCCTTCTCCCCACCAGTGGCCCCGCCAATCAACTCCTCCCCATCCCTCCCAGCAGCTTCTGCCCACAGTGATCAGCTGTTCTGCAGCATGCAGGAGGCACTGGTGGGGAGAGAGGCAGGAGCGGTGATGGGGAACGCTCAGGGGAGGGGGAAGAACAGTGTTCGGAAGAGGTGGGGCGGAGTCTGAGGCAGAGCGGGGGTTGAGCACTCCTGGACCAACGAGGAAGGCGGCACCTGTGATAAGAATAATTGTGAACCAATGGTTGTGAGGATAACCTCTTGCCCATGGGTTGATCAGGGATTTTGTCATGTACCCTGACTGCTATTTGCCTTCCTGACCATTTTTTTGGAGTGCTAGTCTCTCATCTCCATGTAAGGTATTTTTGTAAATGACATTCAATGACCTAGTTTAGCCTAGATACTTTGGTGATGAGCACCTAAGGAAAGTTAAATTGATTAGATTCTTTATCTAAAATTCAGATTCACTTAAGTGTTCAAACTTAACTGCCTGTGAATGTCATGGTGTTATAGCAAGATTGACAAAACTGTTCAGATGATAAAAGAAGGCCCCATTCTCAGATAAGGGTTGCAGATATTTTATTCCTAACTCAAGTCTCTGTTTAGAATATTTATAAATTATCTCAACACAAACCTGACAGGTTCTTGGCTGAACACCAAATTGGAGTATTTGTTCAGTTCTTAAACCAACATGAAAATCATGGAAACCAAAACTTTATACACATCTGGGATTTCCCAGGTGGTTGATTCCATAATGATTTGTTAATTCATTAATAGTTGTCATGAAACATTACTTTCCTGCCCGCCCTCTGCCAGACAAACACCACGCTTTGTTACTCCCTAATAGATAGTTATCATAGCCAAAATTATTTTATATGCTTATGATACATTGTTTAATTCTTCTAGTGCTGGTAACTTTTATGTTCAGCAAAGGAACATCCAGTTTTACCCTATGGATCTGCCCCTAAATAAACACAGGAATTCCATACTGGATCAGACCAAGGTCCATCATGTCTGGTATCCTCTCTCCAACATTGGGCTGTACAAGATGCTTCAGTGGAAGATGCAAGTACTCTGCATAGGCAAATAATTCCCGCCCTCCCCTTAGGACTCATCCTGATTGCTTGAAGCATGAAGATTAATATCCCTTCCACAACATTTTTGTTACTATTAATTATGATAACTGTGGATATTCTTGATCTCCATACAAATGTTCAATCCCTGCCAGCATCACGTTAAATTATTAGCCTTAGCAACTTCCTGTGGTATAGCAAGTGATGTGAGGAGGTGGCAGGCGGGGTTTGCTGTATGTAGAGATAGCAGATATCTTTCCCTCTTCCCACTCCCTTCTCCCCTCCAAAAAGTTCAAATGTCCTTAAATTGTAAGGTTCTGGAAAATGGATAGCTCAAGAGAAGGCTACCACACTGTTTCCTTGTGAGTCAGCATTTCATCTGTCATCTGGGTCAGTAGTGATAGCATTTAGGTTCCCTACCTACCATCAGTTAGTCTATGAGTAATTATCTGGCAGACTTAATCCAGTTCCTAACTGACAGATTTCCACATCAGAACACCTGTATCACAGTTGCTGGAACGCATGTCCCCGTGTGCTTTTTGTCACCTATAAATGATAGTACCAGAAGCACCAGAATGCCATTCTGGTTCCCAGCACATAGGCCAAAGACTTACTGAGCATGAAGACTAAATTATCTTTTCATCCCTAGAAGTGGCCCTTCTAGAATATGTCTTGGTTGAGCAGTCTGGAAGAGCATGACTGTTGATGCCCATTTTGTATTTTTCTGTGGACACACAGAGGACTTCAGTGTTCAAGGCTAGCAGTCCAGCACCATTCATGTGCACTAAGTTGTATAAGAAATGGACAAAGCAAGTAAGTGGAGGAAAATTACATGAGAGAATTTAAATCACAGAGACTAATATAATTACAAATTATTTATAATAAATAGTTTACAATTGATTTCCTTGTTAACTCACTGATGACTAGAGAGTTTATCATTATTGTTCGATTAGTATATTGCATTCTTAAGTGCAATCAGACACATTTTAAAAGTAATCTTTGCCCTTCTCTAATAAACACAGCCTTTGTCAATGAGTCTTTGTGCACACAATGTTTGCCATATTTGATGCTAGAGGTTTTGTACTAGAAAATAGTTCTTTTGTTTTGCTCACATACTGCCTAACCAAACTGAATTTTATAAGGTTTGGAGACATGAACTTATTCTGTAAATCAGTTGAGATAAATGCATTGAATCTGTACTTTCTTTCTGTAGAAAATATTACAAGGAATGAATTGTATAGTACTTGGAATAAATTTGTTATAACCATATTAGCAGAACATTATGAATTTACCATGGATTAAGCAGTGAGAGATATACTTCCCTTTTATTTAAGAAGAACTTTAAAGTTTTGTGGGGGGGGGGGGTTATGTGAAGAATATAACTCTGTTTACCAAATACTTTTCCTCCAGTCCTATTTCTTGTACAGTATAATCCTTAGCCTCCCACAGCACAAATTGAAAGTCTTTGCAAGCATTCTGCCTTCTGCTGTTTGATGCATTTTCTTTTTATTTACTTCAGTATTATAATAATCCTTTTATCCGTATTATAAATAATAATGCATGATCCCAGATTGAATACTGGAGGCTGTAATTTAGTCTCAGATTCTGCTGCCCTTTATAAAGCACTTGAGCTGCACCCTTGTGATTCAAGGCATCAGCAGAATCCTTTGATTCAATTACAGCTTGGCATTTAATTGTGAACTACGTATTACTCTATAAATAAACCATATTGAATGGTTTAAAGCAGCAATCATTTACCCATAAAATGGAATCAGAAACTCTGGGCATTAAAAGATCCTATCAGCTCACATAAGAGGAAAAAATAATATTCCATCATTGCAAATGCATCCCCCTGGTTGCTAGTTGACTATTACTTCCACATATAAGCACATTAGAAAAGTTCAAAGATGTTCAGATCATTTCTGAATAATGCTATTTGCATCCTGTAGCTACTAGCTTTTGGTAGTCCTGCAAATACATAAAAGTTTGTTGATTTGAACCAAAAAATATACCAGCATATAACAGTAACAAGTTTAAAGGATTATTTGATGGTGACAACTCAGTGGTCCAAAATATGACTTACCTAGCCCAGCTCTTATGAAACTTAATTCTGATTCAGATGCTCCATATTTACCCAAAATGCTCCCATGTAACAGACTCTGAACTTTAGCAGCATCACATTGGCTAACAAAGGCCAAGTGTAATAAAGAAAGAGACTGGGTATGTCTACACAGCTGCTGGGGCAAGTTTTGCAGCCTGGGTCTATAGAGTTGTGTTAGCAGGGCTCATGCTAGAAAGTCCACTAAAAATAGCAAAGTGGGCATTCCAGTTTGGGCTGGAGTTCAGACTCTGAAGCCTGAGGGGGAGAGGGTGGGCTTCAGAGCCAAGCTCTAGCCCAAACCAGAACATCAAAGGAATGTCTACACAGCTATTTTTAGCATGCTAGCCCTAGCCCTGATAGTGCGAATCTGTCGACCCAGACTGCAAAACTCGCTCCTGGCAGCTGTGTAGACATATGCTCTGAGACTACTAATTTATGCAAACATATCCATCTTTATTGTCACCTTGTCCCCCCACTCCATCCTCCTTTGTTTATCTACCTTTTGGGCCTAGTTCTTATAATCTTAGACTTCAGGATCTTTTGGGCAGAGGACTGTCTTTGTTTTATGTATTTATACATTGCCTAGCATAATGGAGCCCAATCCCTGTCTTGGGCCTCTAACTACTACCATAATAATAAATAATAATGACATTAAAAATTATGCAGAATATTAGGATATATTTCCTAAATATCTCACTGTGAGGCTGTTGACTATCATCCCCAAGGAAGTGGTTTAAACATCATTATTTGTATCTTCTCAAAACCTTACAAAATGGTACACTTTTCTCCTGATCTTCTGTGCTTGTTATCCTTAATATCTTATTCATCAAAATAAATGATATCATTCAATAAAAAAATTATAATTATTAGGTCAAACTCCAGTTTTAATTACACTTGTGAAAATCCCATTGAAGTCAATAGAGTCACTCCAGATTTATAACTGTATAACTGAGATCAGAATTCACTGTTGGTCATCTAAGTATTTATATGGCTCTATATTATCTGGTCCAGTAAGTTTGGAAAGAAGTGTGAGTTACCTGATCTGTTGACAGTGAGGGTTGTGATTACAGCTGGTTGGAAAAATTCCAGTGAAACATTTTTTTGCTGGAATTTGCTGATTCATCAAAATCAAAACATTTTTGTGTAGAGGGTATATTTCTGATGGAGCAAGAACTAAGCCTTGTCAGGCACGTTTCCTACCAGCCTACCTGATAGCAGCTTCCAGGATCCCAACTCCTTGATAGCCACCTGGTGGGCTGATAGGGAGCCAGGAGCCTGGAAGCCCCAGTTCTAAGGTTCATGGCTCCTCAGCATATAGGCTTCCAGGGTTTCCTGCTTAGGAACAGTCCATGTGGTGGATTGCCTTGGAGCAGGGAATGCTTGGCTTTCAGAGACCACAGCCCTGAGGCAAGCCACCAGGCAGTCTACCCCAGAGGGCTCCATTTCCTTTTGCAGAGAATTTTGAGATTTGTGGATTTTGTTCTGCATTGGAACAAATCCAGCCTTTGGAATTTCTAAGTCCTCTTTGAAATTGAATGACTTTTCTCTGCCTGGCTCTGGTTTTGCCTGAGCAGGAATGACAGTTTGAAGGCAACTATAATTTCAGGAATGAAATAATGCCTGAAGTGAATTCATTAAAAATTAGTGATAAACAGAATTGGGAGAACAAGTAAGCAGTAAACAGCTATTCTATTGGCTCACCCTTCAAAATAATGCTTAACAATTGTATTCTGTTTTTCATCTTCAGATCACTTTGTAAACTCCAACTAATTACTTGTCACCTCTGTGAGGTAGGAATGTCATTAGTAAAGCTGGTGAGGAACTTTTCAATGAAACTTTTTTTCATTTAAAAAAAAAGCCAGTTGGTTGAAACATAAACAGTACCAAATTTCAAAATCATCAAACTATCCCATTTTGACATTTTCAAAATGAAAAGTTCTATTTGCTTCCAAACAACTTTTCATTTAAAATTTAAGTTAATGTATAGTAAAAAACTGTTAAATGTAAAAGGTCAAAATGGAAACAAAACGTTTCAAAATTACCAAAGAAAATTGACTGACCCAATCTGAATTTTTTTCAATTACCAATTCATGAAAATTCTTGAGATTTTGACTTTCAGGACAGGATTTTTTTCAAAACCTTGAATTCTTGCTGTATTGGAAAAACATTTCCTGACAAGCCCTAATAGCTAATGCTATTAAGGAAAAGGAAACTGACACAACTGCCTACATTTCTGCGGTAAATCATAAAAAACACCATTGAAATTGGGCAGATTTCCTAATTTTCAGTTCTGTGCTTAATACGCTACCATGTTTAATCTAAGAACCTTGGTGATAAGCCTTGAAATATTCATAATGCAGGGATTTAACTGGTGTCTTAGGGCACCAGCTAGCTCTCAGCTATGTGAGTCAAAGGTATTTTCAAATAAAAAACCTTCACATTTTTCATCCAATTTAATATTTTAACATATAAAACCATCTTTGGATGCATTTTCAGTTTTTGGAGTACTGATATGTGGGACCCTGTGGATTTTCCTTCAAATAATATCCATATTCCTCATTAATAGAGATGGCAAAATAAGTCACAGTACACAATTTATTGCACACACGTAGCCACTTTCACAAGCTGAGCATAATTTTCTTGAATATATTCGTTGTTTGAATTTATATGATGAATATATCACTCATTGGACTAAGCATGCATATTCAAAATTTGAGTGTTTCTTTTTTGCAGTTGGGCAGATAAATCACATGGGATTGTTTCTGTCCCTCATTGGATGCACATGCTAATGGTACCAACACAAATACCTGCAAGTGCAAATTTAAAACTCAGTTTCTGTGAACACTTGAGCCTGTTCCTTTGTACAGTAATTGGCTTTCCACAAACATCTGTGCTTGTAAAATTTGATTGCTCAAATGTTCACAGAAAAAAAACTTAAAACAAATGAGCCCATGCCTGAATTCATTAAAAATGGGAACAGATATATCTGAATACTTTTTTTGCACCATTCTATACTGCACTGGTTCTTTAACAGCTCAGATAATATATGTGTTTAGCATGATTTAACATTACAAAATAAATGTTCTCAGAAGTGAAGAATTTTGAAATATTTCTGAACTATAAATAGCTACTTCGGTACTGGAAAATCCATAGTGAAGCACAAATTCTTACTTTCTCAGTAGGTATTAATAATTAAAGAATATTTAACAAACAATGTCTGTGTCACCAAAATATAGGGTATAATAATATCTAACTTCTAGATAGTGTTTTTGTCTTCAAAGCATTTTACAAATTTACCTAATATATTAATGCATTTGGCCCCAGTTGCCAACTTTGTTTCAATATTTAACCATCCTCAAAAGCCATTTATTGTCTCATGCTTGTTATGTCTTTGCCTCTGCAAACAGATGCCCTATTGTGCACTGATATGTTGGCACAGAGTCTCATTCATTGCACTTTATCACTGCATGGACACAGGGGTCTAGGCTTGTGCATCTCATTTCAAATTGAAAGTCATATGTAGCAATAAATGGTTGAAAATTCACCATGGAGGATTTAACCACAAAACCATTTTTACTGCAAGTATATACCAATGCAAAGAACATTATTGCTGTTATTATTAAGCTAGTAAAAGTTGCAGTAAAACAGTTTTTATATTCTTTTGTTAGACAAATAATACAAATCAGTCTAAATCTCTGAGAACAGAATTACACTCTAACTACTTGGGCAACCCAATGTGAAATTTAATTAGTACCATCACCGTCCGGGCAGCATGAAATAATCTTAATGTGTTAATTTCATATTATACAAATATACGTAAAGATTTAAAAACACACAAGAAATCACAATAGAAAATTAAAATGTTTTGATTTTATAAGAACATAAGAGGCCGTACTGGGTCAGACCAAAGGTCTATCCAGCCCAGTATCCTGTCCACTGACAGTGGCCAATGCCAGGTGACCCGGAGTGAGTGGATCTAACAGGTAATGATCAAGTGATCTTTCTCCTGCCATCCATCACCCCCCGCCCTTCATTTTGCCTCATGAAGGCTTGTTTTCTCTTTCTCAGAACATCCAGTTATACCAAATGGAGGTTGAATTAGTGTATAAGTGTTGAAGGAAATGACTAAAACTAAAAATGGCTAAAAGTTGTTTGAAGGAATGAGCTGTGTGGGAATAGAATGTTAAAGGGCCACAGTTTGGGCACTAAACTTGCATTTTCAAACATACCTACATGTGAAAACTGCATTCATGGGAGCCTAGTGACCCAATTTGTGAAAACAACCATCTGTGCTTACAAAACAATAACATATGCAAACTAATGCACAGAAGAGATCCAATCCTGGGCCAAATCCTCAGTTGCTGTAAATCAGCATAGAACCATTGTACTCGGTAGAGCTTGTGAGAACCACAGAGCTAATTTAGAAGAAACAGATTAGGCTCCTAGGTGGATTGGCTGATATCCACCAGAGATTTTCAATAATTCTGGCTCAAATTGCCTATTGAGAAAAAGATGACTTAATATCCTTTTAATAAATTATTATTAAAGTTAATCAACAAACAAAAACGAAATCAAAACTTATCACTAAGGCTAAACTACTGTAAACTAACCAAGGGTTCAACAATTAAATTGTTAAGCTGAGGTCAAAATAAGATCAAATAGACAAGTTAACAGCAATATTGAAATTAAGCAATACATTTAGTCAAATCATGAAATTAATACAGCAGATGATCTATCCGTATAAGTCCTAAAAGATGAGTCTAAGGAGGTAGCTCACTATCTATTGAGTAACAGACCCCACTTAGAGAATTTCCCTATGGCAACAAAATCAGCTTAGCTAGCTGAATATTTTAATACTAAAATTAAATTATTATTTACCACTAAGTCACATCCTCAGAGCCAATTGAAGCTTCCACCTTAGATTTCCCTATTATGTATAGCAGCTAATCTGTTTCATCTTCCCTGCCTCCACCAAACATATAACAGACATTAACAAAACACTAAGATAAATAAAGTTGAGCAGCTCTCACTGAACAGATTATAATAGCTGGGAATTTTGGCTCATAACAATTTTGAAACCCTTTGTTTTGTTTTTTATTTAGTCTCTTACAATGTTTTGTTTTAATGTAATAGCTTTTTTCATATTGTTTTTCTGTCTAGTCAAATATCTTGTATACTTCCACTGGAAATTGTCCTTTCTTTTCTGTGCATGTTGTGTCATGCCTGGTTCTGGCCTAGATATGGTTTGTGAACTACTGTAACAAAAAACTTGTGTGGTACAGAATTTTCAAAAGGAAAGCATTTAATTGACATCTGGAGCTAATGTAAGGGAGCACTTTGTCACCGTATTGCTACTGAACATGAAAAAAAATCAAAGAATTTCATAATCTTGTTGCCCAAATCCTAGGAGACTCAACATAATTTTACCGTAAACACATCCCTGCTAGTAGCTCTAACTCCTTCAAACATTTCTCGTAGCTAGAGAATGCTGTTTTATGAATTCCCATTGAGGTTTGGATCTTTTTTGTCAAAAGGTTCACTTTGCTTTGAGTTGTTCCTTATGAAGATCATTATATCACAGGGCTGTCTTGTCAAATAATAATGTAGTATTGCCCTTTCTTCTGTTACCACTCCATTTGCATGATGTCATATTGCATGGCCAAATGCATGCCTCATAGCAATTAACCACAGGAAGAAAACAATAATGCTGATTTTTATATTGTAGCAAAAACAAATCAAGTTGTCACAGCACCGCAATGTGAAACCTGAAGTAGAAATTACAGTTAAACAACATTCCAAATCTTCAGATGACTAGAAAAAATAATTGCAGCAGATTCTCTATGACTTACACCAGAGTAATTCCATTGAAGTTCCCATCTACAGCAGTACAACACACCTACATTGAGGTTCTGCACAACTGTAGTTACAATGATATAAAAAAGACCATTATAGATTCATAGATTATAAATCCAGAAGTCTAGATTATAAAGACATGGAATTTCCCTAAATTAATTTCTGTTTGAACTAGAGCATATCTTTTAGAAAAACATCCAATCTTGATTTAAAAATTTCCAGTGATAGAGAACGTACCACAATCCTGGTGATTAATTACCCTGACTGTTAAATATTTATACTTTATTTCTAGTCTGAAATTTGTCTAGGTTCAACTTCAATCATTCGATTTTGTTATACCTTTGCCTGCTAGAATGAATACCCCTGCATTGTGGATACTGAAGACTGTAATTGTTACCCCTTAATCGTCTCTTTGATAAATTTAATAGCTCCTTTAAAGAATGTTTTCCAATCCTTTAATGATTTTCATGCCTCTTCTCTGAACACTCCAATTTATCAAAATCCTTCTTGAATTATGGACAGCAGAACTGGACACGGTATTCCAGCAGCAGTCACACCAGTGCCAAATACAGAGGCAATATCTCTTGTAGCAGGGTTGTCATTGACCACCCACTTGTGGCCAGAGGTGACTCCACAGCATGCTCACTCTGTTTCCCCTATTCAGGTCCACTTAGGAATTCCCCGTAGTATTTCTTTGGACTACCCCCAACCACCATGTGGGGCTGGGTTAATAGGTGGAAACAGTACAAAGTGGTCCTCAGTGTCTCCAAAATAAACACAATAGTTCAAACTCATCTCAGGTTCTTCTCCTGCATACGGAGCTCTTTTTCTACCCCAGACTATTCTTCATGGACCCATGATGCTGTCCTTCCTAGCAGGAGCTCAACCTACTGACTGCCTACAGGAACTCAGTCTACTGGCATCCTTCTCCCTGTCACGGCACTCTCTGTGCATTATTTTGCTGGGAGTAAAGTCAGTCTGAGAAGCCTATAACTACCCGGGTTATCCTGATGACCCTTTCTTGGTTCTAGGAAGACAGCACATCATCCTGTTTTCTTTCTGCCTCTTGCAGAATGTTCTTTCCATTCTAATATAGTATGGAATGTCCAACAAGGATCATCTGTCTTCCTTGGACAGTTGGTGATCTCTTTGTGGGCACACTTGATTGCCTTGTGGGTTAGAATATGTCCCATGCAGCTCTGTGTTCCATTCCTCCCATCAGGAACTTCAGAGATTTTTCTGCAGTTTCCTCACTGACAATATAACAATAGGATACTTCTAGCTGTGTAGAAGTCCTCTTGGTCTTCTCTCTGGTAAATCATAGCCTGCCCATCCTCATCCACTTTTGGTAGGAGATTAGTGGTGCTTTCCCATGGCTTCTCTGCCATTTGCAGCTGGTGTTGAATATAAAAGAATGTTTGCCTACTGAATTGAGGAGCAGTGTATATGCTATGGCATTATGTATTCTATATATTTGCTGCCTATAATGTAGTAGATAACATATTAAAGCACTGGGGAGTATTTCAGGATTCCCACCACCTCATGAGTCTCATAGTGCTATCTCCAGGGCTTGTATCCACACTGAAACACCTTCTGCTGTTTAGCATTTCCAGTGTTGCATGTAGGGCAATGGCTGATCTTGCTTTAGCTTGGTGTGGAACTTTCTCACTCAAACCATCTTCCTCAGTTCATCCCTCATTAATTTAAAAAAACACCTAAAAGCTCACTTTTTTCAGAGGTTTTTTCGCTATTAGTCTGTCCCTCTGAAGGACTTACTTTTTTATTATTTTATTCATCTGTTTTGATGAAGATTCATTATACTGTAGTTATTTATTCAGCACCCTGAGCAATTTGCCAGATGGCTGAAGTACTTTCTAAACATTATAAAACTATTTATAAACAAATTCATGATCACATTATCCTTTCCAAACTGGCCAGCCTCAGAACATTTAGTGTTGTTTCTGATGAGAGAAAGTAAAAAGGACATTTCCGACTCGGATACAATGTTCAGAAATCAAATGGTTATAGTTTGATTGTGCTCTTAACAAGACTTTAACCGTAAACCTTTTTCATCTGATTTCAAATCCAGTAAGCACGTTATCTAGTGTATGTGTACACATATGATTATTTAACTATGATGTGTATGTAGTTATTGTTAAGACTATACAGTTTAGCATGTTTCACCACAAATTGTTTGCTACTTAAAGTAATACATGGGGGAATGACCTTTAACAGCACTTCACACTTATTAAAATACAAATTGTTCGAGGTAGGGAGATGATACTGCATGGAATGAATAAATTTCTATCATCAAAGATACAAGAGAAAAATTAACCTGTTCAGGAAACATTCTCAGAATGTTATTGTATGGGCTCCCATTTATGGTTGAATAAATGTCTTGGGTGAGGAGTTAGGAGGTATTTGCATAAACTGTAATTATGTGCACTAATGTGTGTTCAAAAGCACATGCCAGCAATACCAGATGAAATGTATATTGTTTAGATATTCATATTAATCTCTCAGGTGCACATTAGAATAAAGTTTAAAATATTTTATATTAAGGATGGAAAAAGAAATTAAATTTAGTTGTTTCTTTCTTTTTTTCCCCTCCGCAGATATTTTTAAATGCAGAAATAATCCGACTGGGAAATCTACCGATGGGTTCCTTTTCATCTTCCCCATCTAGCTCCTCAACTTCTCGACAGACTATCTATGAGCTCTGCGTTTGTCCCAATGGTAAACTGTACCTTTCCCCGGCAGGAGCAGGCTCTACTTGTCAATCCAGTAGCAACATCTGTTTGTGGAGCTGAAATGACTCCAGTTTCTCCTCACACCAGAATAGCCTTTTGTTACTGTCCCTCTGCTTCACAGTTCTGCTCGGTTTCCCTTGTGACAAGTTTGAAGCTTCAAATGGCCTGCAGAGCAACTTCTTCCAGTGTAAGCAGGAATACAACGCTGCCTTCTCTTGTGGCTCATGTTACCACTCAACGTAGAGATGGGAGTGAGATATTCAAAAATAAATGTAATCTTCATCAGGAAACCTGGATCATAATATCATCTTTTGTCCAAAAGGGAGAATAACACAGGTGCCTTTGCTACGTGAAGTGAAGCACATAGTTTTAGTTTTATGCAGGACCTGGATATGAACTGCACACATATACAGTACTTATACAAATTTGCCCAGAGTCCAATCGTGAGATGAATAGGTAACCCCTGTAAGATAATTAACTTTACTGTCTGAAAGCACAATTTTCCATTCATCTTTTTGGATGTAAACTTTTATCCCTGAATTTTAAAATTTTGAAGCATTGTGTGATGCTTGCTTTACTAAACAATTAAAATTCAGTACATGGTTTTTATCAAAAAAAGAAAAAAAAGAGAGACAGAATCCCTCTGAGTTTTGTTTCTTTAAAACAAATGTGTTGTTACTCTGTCTTCTAAGTCTAGGGTTTTGTATGTTTAGGTAAATTTTGCAAGCACTCAGCAATATTACATTTACAGAGTTCAAAAGACATCCACTCTTGTTTGTCAGATCTGAATAGCCTTACACAGTTATTAGTGGGTTATTGCACATGAAGTGATTGCTTTAAGTAAAACATACAGTTTCTGGAAAAGAAAAACAGGATAAAGAGGGAAATATTGATGATATGAAACTGTCTGATCAAATAGGTTTTTTTCAGAAGACATTTATGATTGGCAAAAAAAAGAGAGACACTCTTCAGAGGTATATCTTGTCCATTTTATAGCATTTATAGCTTGTCTATCTGCTGCCATTTGAACATAATGCAAACACACAAATACTAATGTAATGCATAACACCAAAAAGCAATTCATTTACAACTGGAATGGCACCCTCAGATTTATTATCCTTTTTTCTTTTGTCATCTGCTATTAAGATTTTTAAAGTAATAGCATTACAAATCAATGAGCAAATATGAAATGACAGAGAATATTAACAAGTACATTGACATTGTGTTGACTTCACCAGGTCTGTGTCTAGATAAAGCTATCATATTTCCACTCTGCTTTCAATAGTAACTCTCTTTTTGACTAGCTTGACCGTGGAACTTAGTTCTGTTCCATTTTTCATTACCTGTTTTTTAGTAATTGAGCTCCTGCAAAAGACACTTTGGTATGTTGTTGATAAATTTGTCTCACTGCTGCTTAACAAGAGTATCTTGAAACTTGCAGAATCCAGGAATGTAAAACAGATAAAAAAATGTTTCCTATTGTGGGAAGATGACTTGATAACAATAAGGTAAGTGTGCTTTTAAATATTCTTTTCAGTTATCCCACCCAGCTCATAGTTTTTGCTGTGTCTAACTATAAGAACACTAATGCAATGACTAGCTTCCAAAGCTAACTCTGAAGTCAGGGAGAGTAGTATTAAGGGGGTAAAAAATAAATGAAAAAATAAAAAGTGAAACTTAGCAACAAGACAAATGTGATTAATTTTCTCTTTTAGTGTCATCTATAGGGTTTATTTTGTTCACTACAAGTGACATTCACCCTTATCCAGAAGACCAGCACAAAGTCTATACACTTCTTCACAAGTACTTGGCCTTGTTCTAGTCTTATGCGTAGGGATGAATTTCACTAAAAGGAAGAACTACCCTCTCCGCTACTACATAGTCTAACAAGGATTTTAATTAGACTACTTCATTTGCTCAGATTTCTTCAGCTGTTAACTATCGAGTTAAATTATTTGTTTTGAGAATTTGATTCCTTGTCTTTAATAAAGAAAAATACTTCTGTTATTAGTTATTTGTTTTCCTTTTTCTAGTAAGCTCATTCTTTGCAATACAAGAAATAAAGTAGCAGCATTGTAAGAAAACTGTAGGAATTGTCAATGTATACTTGACATTCAAATGACCTTATGAGGAAAGAGAGATCTTTCATTTGGGCACATAGGTAACAGCATGTATGTATAAAACTCATCAGGACAAATGATATTCCAAGGAGAGGAGCACACCACTGAATGGGTGTGTGTGTCTGAACTCATATATTCTATCACCTGTGCCCACGTGAGTATGCTGGTCATTTAAAAGATGGGCAAAAAATTGCAGAGAATCATTGATTCAGTGAATTTAACCCTTTGTTCTCCAAGTGTTCATGAACAGATTGAATATTTCTTTGCTGTTTAAAGTGTATTGCGGAATGTTTGTGTAAACAAATGTCAGCCTGTAGGAACGGCTTGCAATAGTTTGCTGTGAGTATTCTCCATTCATGATATTTGAACTGTATGACTGGTCACCTGAATCATACAGTAGAGTTTTGGTTCCCTGGCTGAATGACCTAACTTGTATAAACTACTTCTACTTCTGCGTGAACGGAAATTCATTACATTGCAAAAACAAATTTAATTATATGATGAGATAATTTTGGCTACAAGACTGAATTCATTTTCCACTAGCATTTGTATGTTCAGTGTTGCCAACTCTTGCAAATGTTAATGTGAGTCTTGTGAAATTGGACATTTTACTTTAAGCCCCAGCCCCTGGAATCAAGTGAATATATAAGAACCTCAGCATTCATTTTTTTTTTAAAGTACGTTTCTAGCTCTCAAGGTTATGGAGAAAAGCTTTAAAATGTGACCTAATTAAAAAAAAAGCAGAAGGAAAATAACAACAAAGGAAAAATTATTTTAAGCCAATCTCACAATTTTGGGGGCCTGACTCATGAATTTTGAGTGCTTGGAGTTGTCATTACTGAAAACCTTACTTGTATGTATGTTTATGAAGAGCAAATAAGAAGGAATGCTGAAACAAACCATAGTTACAAGTTCCTAAAATGCTTCTCCCTGTTTCCCAGTTCAACTGGTGATAGTGCTAAAAAAAAAATGCAGCTGCACACACCCATGCATTTAGTTTTCGATGAAGGGCAAGTGGATGCTCTCAGCAAATCACACAGAAACAGGGAGTGATATCACTACATTGTGACTATTGATTTTATGAAGTTGAGGTGTAAACTAAAGGAGGCCACATGTTCAAAACCGAAGGATGTTTTTCATTGCTCTCAATGCCATCTGTCACCTTGCTGCCTTGCCTAGTCTCTTGGTGTCCTAAATGTTTTTATGGCCATTTATAATATCTACCATTCATGATAAAGCAACTGCAACCCTTTCCCCAATTAGTTTGCTTGACTGGCTGAATGTTCCGATACCCCTCTTTAGAAAAGGTATGTGACTTCTTGTCATGGCTAAGGCAACAGCTTCCCAATTTCCAAGTCATTGCATTGTGGCAGCTGTAGGGCAGGAGTGAGAGTCCCAAAAGCATTTTTAAACCTTTCTATTTTAAATTAGTAAATGTCCAATTAGGAAAATAATACCTGGGGCTAAAAAAAATCCTCTAAGGTGCTTTATAATATATGAATACATGTATCACATACTGCCTCTTTTTATTAGCCTATTAGCTTGGGCACTACTGAAGTGGTTTTGTAGTTGGCTGACCTCCTCAGAATTGCTCATATGGCCACAATGAAATATAAAAAAGACCTTGTTAGCTACATGTATTAATATATATTATAGTATAATATGTTGTAAAAATGTCCCTGTTATAATAGAAAAGGATACTGTCTCTTTCTTGTTTAAAAAAAAATAAAAACATTGAATGACCTCTTTGAGCACTGTTACCTGTATGGTTTTGTACTGCAGTTCATTCACTGGTTAAATGTTAAAGACCAAAGACTGACACTTCTAGTATATCTAATAGTATGACAAAGCTGCTTCCACTAATTCTGTTAGAAGGAAGAGAGGAGAAGTTGTAATTACAACATGAAATGGTAATGTACTTTTGCTCTGTGCAGCATTTTGAGCTGTAGATTTTTTTTTCCAGAGGGATAGTGTGTCAATGTTGTCCAATTATATTGTTCTTCAGACATAACAGGATCTTTCACTGTTTGAGATCATGAGAAGAGGAAAGAATGTGTATTCCAAAATGTGCCAAAAAGTTGCTTACTTCAACCGAATTTATAATTTACATTGTTTTGCTTGCACAGTGGTTGGACGGATAACACAATTCACTTTAGACCAATTTAGAAACAGAGGGCTATTTAGTATGGATTGAAGAAACAGCCCTAGGGACTGAAAGAAGTTGATGATGGATGCTAAGGATATTCAGCTGTAATAACCTGTGATATTTTTAGGGTTTCTAAATCATTGCCTACAATACCTTTTAACAAAATAAAAGCCAAACTTAGAATATTAGAGATATCAGTTGATTCACTCTAATGCAGATGCAAACTGGATAAGAGTTTGAGTGTTGTATTATTTAAAACCATACTTCAAAAAAGGTCGCTAACCATTTTATGTTTTGTTTTGTAACTATCATGTTAATGTTTTCTTGTGTGTATAGATATATAAAAAGATGGAAATATTTTCTTACACATACTATGCAATGTTTGTAAAATTGCAATATTACCAAAATTACAAAAGCTGTGCTTTTGTACTCTCTTGCTTTATGTAAAACAAATCTTTTTCTATTTAAATTGATTGTTTGTCTTATAAATTGTAGATAACATATTTATTCTAAAGCAGTATACTGTATATTCCAGATTTTTTTGTTTGGTTTGGTTTTTTAGTAAAATAACAGCAAGGTTTTGGAAGTTGGAAATTACTTTTGTTGAAAAGGTGGAACTTCTGCAGCATGTAATTAACATATAGAATTTACAATCTGTACTGTACTTTGTATTTGGTCTTAGTATTTTCATCTGGTGCTACTGTATAACCACAATGTGATAGATGAAATAGGAAAACAATTAACAGAATTCATTCAGGATGCTAAAATGTCAAAGGGAGAATAGAAATGTTACTACTGATGAGAAACCTGTTTTTTTCTGAGTAATTTCTGTTTAAAGATAACTTCTGTTAGCACATTTCCTGTTTGTTTTGTCTAAATTTGAAATTTGGTAATATTTTTTCTTGGTCCAATCTAATTTTCTCAACTACATACAAAACAGAGACTCCTAGAAATTGTTTTGATTTTTTTAAAAACCACCATCAACATATTTAGATTGACTACTTTGCAGACATTCCAACCTGCAAAATGCATGGATTTATTTTCATTCCAGGTTTGAAGAAGTTAAAACTAAGGGCATGATTCTAATATCATACTAAGGCCACTTTGCACCACTCTTTTGAAGAAAAGGAGTCTTAAAGTCAACATAAATTACATTTGTACCTACTTAGACCCCCTTAACCCTAGAGCTCGTTGGAAATTTGTAGATGAAATGTTTTGGGCTGAAAAGTCCTCTGGTGTTGAAAGCAAGACTGTTTGTGAAAATAGGTCAGTTTCCATGAATCTCCCACCTAAAAATATTCTTGAAAAAAGTATTTTCAAGATGTTTAGTTTAAACACTTTTGAAACAAAAAAACCCCCAGTTTTTCCAGTTTTACTTTTGTTTCAAAATTTAAGTTAATTAGACTGGAAAAAAAGTTAAAAAGAGAAAAAACAGGTTGAAATGTAAATGAAAAATTTCAAAATGATCAAAGCAAAATGTTTCAACTAACCTGAACAAAACAATAGTTTGGCTTTTTAGTTCACAAAAATGTTTGAGATTTTTACTTTTTGTCCCAATCTAAGACACAAAAAAATTATGAACTCTTGAAAATATTAGCTGGACGGAAAACCCATTTCTACTTTACACTGTCAGAGTGGTGTAAAGTGGCCTTAATGTAAGTGCGAATCAGGCCTGTGTTAACTAATTCAAAAATACCAATGCAGTGTTCAATAAAACAAAAATATTCTGACCCATTCTATGCAGACATGAATTAGTAATTCCCATCCCACTAAACCTATATAAGTAAGTATAATTTTATATGCCCTTCTAATTTTAAGAGAGAATCTACACGGACCACTAATCATAAACATTGAACTGATCATTACAAACTGTTTTGTCTAAAATAAGAACTCACCTGAAACTTTGCTTGAGCCTTGATTTGAACCCAAATTACATGCTTTTGACATTCGGTTTTTTTTAAATCACCACACACCTGTACCGTTTGTGATTTGGGCCAGGACTGGAAGGGAAATCATGTACTGTGTATCTGGTTAGACCACATCAGGAAGTACGAGATATAGAATCATAGAACTGGAAGGGACCTCGAGAAGTAATCTAGTTCAGTCTCCTGCATTTAAGGCAGGACTAAGTATTATCTAGACCCTCCCTGAGGGTGTTTGTCCAACCTGCTCTTAAAAATCCCCAGTGATGGAGATTCCGCAACCCCCATAAGCAATTTATTCCAGTGCTTAACCACTCTGACAGTTAAGAAGTTTTCCCTAATGTCCAATCTAAACCGCCGTTGTCACAATTTAAGCCCAGTGCTTCTTGCCGTATCCTCAGAGGTTAAGAACAACAATTTTTCTCCCTCCTCCTTGTAACAACCTTTTATGTACCACAGCTAAACTTGTTCCACATAAATGAGACAGATACCATTATTAGACCAATAAGGTTATGAGAAGCAGCCAAACTTTAGATGCTTCTCTGAGCATCTGACCCTTTTGAAGAAGTACCTCAGAAAAGAGGTAAATACGCTTTAGAAGCTGTTTTCAGAGAAAAAAAACAATGGGCCTTTTTTCTGGTCATGCTACAGTTAGCACAGGACCTCAGTTGGGGAGAAAAGGTCTCTCTACACCACATATACAACTCCATGATTCTCCTTGACTACCTCAGCTTCTGGCATAAACCAGCAGCATTAAACAATATTAGATGGAAATTAGAGTTGCTATTTCAGCTGCCAGAGATACCCAAAGTACAGTTACCGCACTGGGTGTGCCCCCTATGCTGTCGACTATGTTGGGAGGAGGGTTAGAATATTTTCCACCACTAGGAGAGTTCCCAATGCCAGGGAGTCTGGCCCAGTGAAACACTTCTAAGTTTTCTATTTTCTGTTGTGTGCGCTTTTCCTGCTAAATCAAATGCATCTTTGATAGTCTCACCTTAAGTACTATAGCAATTCACTAGAAGGCAAATCCTCCCCCTGAATTCCATAGGTCTAAGTAGCCCCCACATGTGAGAACAGGTGCACTTATTCACAAGATTGCACCAAATGTTTTAGGGCCAAATGTGAGTTAGTGGAGGTGTACCTTAGTGAGGATTGCAGGATAAGGAAACTTTATTCTGTCCAAAAAGATAATTGTTTGATCAGTGGAAATGACTGATGTATACATTCAGGAATATAAAAATACAGGAACGGCATTCTGGGAGAGGGAGAAACCTAGTGGCAGCCACTGGACATAACAGGTGCCTCTGCAGCATACAGATTTTTCCCAGGGGAAGTCATCTGTGCTAGTATCACTCTTGGAGGGAGGTGGAGGGATAGCTTGATATGCAGGCCTGGGGACTAGGGGTATTGTTTATACAGCTCCAGATGGAGCCAGGCAACTTGTGAAGAAGGAATTTTCTTATATATGGAAGGGCCAAAGGTCTGTGGATTCTACATAGACTTCCCTGCAGATCCACGGTGTCTGCTGGTTTTACCAGTTGTGCCTCCTACCCTATCTCAGTTTCCTAAACTTCTGTCGGTTCTCTCTCTTTCTCCAGACTGGAGGTGCATATTTCACCCTCTTCCGGGTTCTGCTGTGGGAGGTGCAATCGCATGTGGGCCTAGTTTGAAACACAGATATAAAGGATGTGTGAATGGAAAGAAGAGAAGAGAGGCCAATGAGCAAAAAAAGCATAGAAAAAAGAAGTGGAGAAGGGGAAGAGTCTAGAAAAAAAGATAGGGCCAGATGAGAAGATGTTGCCGTTTAGAAAAATGGGGGTAATATATTCCCCCTTTACATTTCTGTTTGCCTCACCAGACATGTTTTAAAACATGGAAAGAAGAGAGAAACCTTCAGGAGGCTGTTGACTTGCTAGTCTCTTGTGGGATTAGATGTGTATTATTGCTGGCAAATGGAGGGCATAGGTTATTTTATGGGTTACTATAGTGTTTGTTATGCCAAGCCCCTCCTGGTGATTTCTGAGCTTTTCTGTCTCTGACAGGAGCAGCAGGAGAAAAGGAGCTACTAGGGACAAGACTGAAAGTTATTTGTATGCAGACAGAGCCCAACGACATCCAGCGGGGTTTCAGGCGCACCAAGGAATGCAAGTTCAGACCCATTACACTAGGTAAATGGAAAAAAGCCAGAGAGCCAGTTAGGAAATAGAGAGATGTCCAGTGCATCTATGTATGGTTAGAATTAACACTCATGGATTTTTTAAAAAGAAAACAGTACGAACCTATCATACGTTTCTTGTATTTCTCTCTATTAAACATAATTTTTTAAAAACAATTTCTGGCATCAAAACATTTTGAGTTTGTCTGTGATCACCTTCACAGAACCCAGAAAAATTATAAAAGAAAACAATTTTATATAAAAATGACAGTAGAAAAATAGTTGTGAAAGAATAAGTTTAACAAATAACAGCAACTTTTTTATGTTTTGCAGCGTAGCCCTAGCATGTATGGAAAGGTAACAGTGAAAGTGTAAAAGAAATATCTTTCCATGAAATAAATTTCATTTCAAGGCCTTAAAATCCATGTTAAATTATATGGGACCACTCTCCCTGCTGTCATCTTAGTTTCAACAGTTACTAGTATGAGGGAACAGACTACATCTGTAGTTGTGATTTAGGTCATATACAGTACACAGTCTACATAAGGTCATTCACACAAATCCTTTATGATTAATATGTCACATCATACAAGTTCTCTAGGTAAAACTGCACATTAGATGTATGACAGACCGGCCAACGTTTTGATAGTGAATGTAGACCATTTGTACCTCCAGTTTCCTTTGGGGAAGTCCAGGACACTGTGCAAGTTCTTTCTGAAGGACAGTGAAAATGAACATTTTTTTTCATGCATGTTAGCATATTTTTCATGAGCAAAGCACCACATGAGTAACCAGTTTACTGGAGTCACTCTATATCTTGATTTGATTATTTACCTCCAGGTTCCAAAATCTTGCATGGATTTAATCTAAGATTGGTTTTATATTTTTGTTTATCTATAGTACATTATATACTTTTAGGAGATTTAAATTATATATCTAAACTACAACACTTTATTAATGGCCATATGTTGTTGATAACTGAAAGGGAAAAATACATTTAAATCATATTTTCTCTCATTTTTCAGATATTTCAGTTGATTTAGGCAATATTCCTATCTAGTTTTAGGAAATGTAACAAACCTTTAATCAAATTTGCCACTGTACAGTTTGTCTATCAAGCATCACTTTAGTTAGACTTTTGTGATACCTAAGTATTTACATTCCAAGACAAAAATTTCTAACTGGTGTATTATTCCCTTTTAGAAAAGAAAAGTTGTTTATTACCAGAATTACTGGAAAAAAGTATATAAATGTATTACCATGTTGTGAAGTATGAGAAGCTATGTTATATCAATTTTTAAATAAATGTGAATAAAAATCTTTAATATAAAGCATTGTTAAGTGTGCAACCTCAAATTATTTAACCATTCTGGTGACCTGTTATTTGAAATGATTCTGGGAAGATATACAGTATTGAAAATGTGGTCTATATATTTTCTTGTTTTATGAGTTGCCTCTTACATCGTGTAGAAGTTTTGATTATATCTCCTGAAAGGGAGAGAAGTTTTTTTCTTTACAGAACCCCTATATTTTTTGCTATATTCTTTCGTACCGTGTCAATTTATTCTTTGGGTACCTTCATACATTATCAATTTATCCTTTGCCTGTGCATGTAGTAGTATTACTTCACTTAATACTTAGGCTAAGATCCATCAAAACACATGAGCATAGGCTTAAATTAAAGCACATGAGTAATCCCATTGAAGATAATATGATGTGGTTAAAGTTAAAATTATGCTTAAGAATTTTGCTGGCACAGAGTCTTGATGAACTAAAGCAATATAATGCAAAGCATTGAATGGCCATGATGTACTATAAGGGAACTGTAGTGAATGGAAATTGCAGATTGGTCTCCAATATCCTAGTCTTATCTATTTGATTAGAGTAGTAAACCACTAATTGGAGGATCTATTCCTCACCATTTCCCTTTGTATATCTATGTGATTTCTCTGCACAGCTGCCTACATCAAATCAGAAAGCACAAAGGAGGTACTTGGTTATTATCTGGATTATCCACTACACGCTAGTTGCTTTCTGCACATATAGTAAGAAACCAACCCTGGCCACATATGAGCATCTCAGTGTGCTTTGGCTAGCTGCATATTTAAGTATGGATTTCACCAGTTATCAGAGTGAATCCACAGCTATTGGCCATATAAAGTGACGTATACACACATATGCAGATCTTCACGTTATCTATTTACTTGAAACTTGTTCAGCAACAAGGAAATAGCCTTTTGTCAGCATGTAGTGCAGGCCTGTACAACTCGTAAAGCGGCGAGGGCCATATTACTCCAAAGAAAACAGCTGAGGGCCGAAACCCCCCGGCCCCGCAGAAACACGCCCCCCCCCCCCCCCCCCCCCAGCACCGCCCACCCCACGGAAACAAACCCTCCTTCCCCAGCGCTGGGGTGTGGAAGCCTGTAGAGGGGGGAAAGAAACAGCGCACATAGGATGACCAGATCACAGCAGTAAAATAGGACCCGCCCCCTCCCCGCTCGGCCCCACCATCACACCCCTCTTCACCCCGCCCAGGGGTCACTATATTACTGCACACAACAGTCAATCAATGCAGTTGTAGATAAATCTCTGCATTATGCATTTTTGTATAACTTTTATATGACTTTGTATTGAACCTTGGTAATATGTTATAGCGGGCCCCTAAGGTAGTATAATTAAGGTAAAATAAAAATGTCTTTTTGCTAGAAGTAGAATAAGATCTCCCCCCCCCACTTTGTATTCAATTGCCCTGTTGAATGAATGAGGTGTGAATGAGGAAGGCGTGGAAAGCAGGCACCTCGAGACAGCTGCAACACTTGGAGAGGGGATGGGAATGGGAACCAGACCAAGGACAATCAAACTTGTCAAGTGGGCTGATTAGAGAAAAGCAGACATACTGATGGCCTCGGGGGTTAGAAGCAAACACCGTCCTATGGGAACACCCTCTTTGCAGCATTGGGACAACCCCCAGCCCAGAGACAAGCAGCAAAAAGGACCAACGGACACAGTCCCAGATTTTGGGCCTCACAGTGAGCCCACCTACTCACCCCCCCGCGGGCCGCACAGTGAGCCCACACGGGCCACATGCGGCCCCCGGGCCGCATGTTGTGCAGGCCTGATGTAGGGGGCAGTAGCAGGTTGATTTCACAGCATATCTGCCTCAGCACAGTTTGCTTTCACTGATGGTCTTGTACTAAAATTGTCTGCAGATCCATTGTGGATGGTATTACTGCACCGTGTCACAGTGAGCACAGTAACTCCACTAATATGAATTAAATCAGTTTCAATCCTCAAAAGATGGAACTAGCGGAGCTGGCTGCTGTATATTACCAGCTGTCCCAAGACACTGGAATCCTGGAGGGGGATTTTTAAAAAGCAAGCAAGAAACTGGTTTGTAAATTGTGACACGATCCTAAATTGTGTCACTGCCCTATTTATTATCCTAGGGTCAGAGGAAAACTCAAAGAAATGGAGAATGGAATTTTCCTTACACTTGCCACCATAATTTTTGGAAGAAGAAAAAAGGAAACATTTGCATTTTCAGTGCTGCAGGGAAGTATCTCCAGATAAAATACATAGGAAATATCATTCAAAAAAGGCTCGTCCTTGTGAAAATATGAACCTGATAATATTGACATTTGGTAATGAGACAACGATTTGGCCATCAATTACATGAACCAGCCAGTGTATATATCAGACATGCTGTAGGGACCACATTGACCTAACTTTTCAGAAAATATTCTGTGTTTCCATGTCAGAGTAGTGGATCTCTTACCTTTTATTTTTCCTTTGGGACATCTGCCTCTTTTCTCATGTACTTTCGTAAAAGCTTGAAGATGTTTTGGAAATGCTGGGTGGAAGTAATTCCTCATTTCATAAGCACAAGTCAAAGACCTTGTCAACATTCCTGGCCAAATGATCCTAGGTTAAATCATCCTCTTCACTGCATAAATTATCCTTTTCTGGCCATTGTGGCTTCTGGAGGGAGGGTAGGCAGAGCAGCCCCTAAAAGACATGGATGCTGAGGCTTTTTTAAACCCCATGGTTCTCAAGGCATTCATACAAAGAGCCAGTGTTCTTCCAGCACTTTCCTCTTTTGCATAGCAAATGCAGGATCTAGGCTACTTCTAGTTCTGTGCTGACATGTTCCTGCCCTTTCCAAAGGAATCCTGCTGTGATTTTTCTGCTAGAAATTCTTCAGATTTCCTGAAGAGAACACTGTTTCCTATGATGACTGCTCCACATTTCTATCCCTCAGCAGTAATACCCCCTCCCCTCAGAAAAGACCTTCAAGATGCCAGCCTCAGCATTCCTCAGTTTTAGAGGGAGGGGTGATGCAGCCATATTCACTCCCCCTGATGTTCTGGCCACAATTTAGTTGGATTTTCCCCTCAGTGACCTGGCCTATATCCCTTTGCCTCTTCATCTCAGATCGAAGTACACAAGTAAGAGAAATCATAATTTCAGCCACTTCTATGAAAAGAAATGACCATTCTCAAAGAAGCAGTCAACTTCTGGTTGTTGCTTTGTTTACTGGTCCAATCTATAGGAAAATATCTAATTGCCAAACTTGTCAAACATTTTCAATTCTCAAAATAGTGAAGATTTCACAGAATAAGTTTATCATTTTATACAGGTGTTTTGTTCTATTCAGGTGTGTTAAATTTTAAGCTGTTTTCTCTGAAGAAAGAAATTAGTGAAAGACGACAGAAATGTTACTAAGAAAACTATGTTACTAAGAAAACTAGCACTGTATGAAGTCTCTGGGGAGGCTGACTTCTATTTTCCTCTGTGTCCCATTCCCTAAAAAGCAGATCATTCCAACACTCAGTTTATCATCACTGGAACTGATATAGATGTACATATTTTCCTCGCAAGAGAAATTACTCAGAAGCAAAGAGAAACAGATTTAGCCCCCAGAGATATTAAGCTGACCTGCTAAAAGAAGCAGTTGTAAATAGTGTCCCACTTTGGTGTGGCATTGTTTCTGTGCTTGAAAATGCTTGAAATTATGATCTCTCATATTTAAAGTGGATTTTCTCATACGACTGAAGATTGCATAATATATGTCACTGTTTAAGTAGCCTTCTGTTTGCAGCACAAGACAGCTCAGTATTTCTTTCCTGTAAAAAGATATTAAATTTTTATAGGTTTGAGCTGTAAAGTGGGATATAGTATGTTGCTTCAGGAAAAAAAAACCCTACTTGTTTTCTCCCATCAAATAAACTCTACCTTAGAGGTCATTTGTGCATTTTATACTGTTAGCTAAGTTTACTATACTATAAGATATTTTAACTATGTCATTTTCACTGGCTCAGATTGAGATGCCACAGTAGCCTGTAATATTGCTGTTTAGGCTTGGTTAACAGTGGTATTTAGTAAAAATGTGCTTTGCATTTTGTAATTCAAAATAATAGTATCTGCAGTGAGGATAAAGCACAGTTTTCTTTAACACTCAAAACATAATTGGTGACTAATATTTAGCTACTAATAGGGGGGAAATAGTAACATGTTAGTAATGATAAATTATCCTAAAAAACTTCAAACACTGCAATATTTCTGAAAGGAAAAAATGTCATGTTCTATTTTTTATATACTCTATTATAGGAGATCCATGGGGAATATAATAAAAACATTTTGGTTACTGCATTGTATAATGTTTTAGTATCAAATATTCTTGATGACTTTGCTGTCTATGTTGTTACTATTAGAATTAACAGGGAATGTTGATGTGTGGCTTACCACAGAAATTCCAGCCATGGAGTTAGCCTCAGCTGTAGCTATATTAAAGACGAAAGGAGGTAACCACATGAAGAATTTGTTGAGACATTTAAACCAATTTGGTGCTGTGGGTTGTTCCATTAACTAGTCACAGGTGGACTAGACCCACAACTCCTTCAAAAACCCAGTCTCAGGTGTGACATTCCGGTTAGGAGGAGCAATTGAAGATAGGTATTTTCTTTGATGTGATCTTGTTTATTTACAAATAACATACAAAGTCCTGTTCCTTGGAAAACTGGGGGAAATAAACATCAGGAGTGTTTCTTTATATACAGAGTCATATGCCATGCTTGTCCAGGCTGTGTCTCTCTGTCTCTCCCTGTGCATGTCTACACTACCGCTTAAGTTAATCTGATTTATGTCACTCTGGAATGTGAAAAAGTAACCTAAGCACTGTCCACATCTGCACTATAGTTTCTGCTTCTCATGGAGGTGGAGTAGTTATCCCAACAGGAAAGCTTTCTCCCACTGGAATTGAGTGTCTCCACCATCATGCTACAGTGGTGCAGCTGCATTAATGCAGCTGTGCCGATGTAGTGCTTCTAGCGTAGCCCTGCCCTTAGTCTGCTGTCTCCTGCTGCTTTTATACCCAGGCACCCACCCCACCCCTCTGATCAAACAATACTCAATGAAACCTTTGGCCCAGGCTGTTCACATTTCTGGGCAGCCTTGAATTTGCCTTTGTTTTGGGCAGAGACACTTGCCTATGTTTTTGGTTTGGAGACTGCTACTATTTCAGTCACCTCTTTACTCTCATCCTGAATGAAAGGCAGCAGTTTCTCTACCAATGTCATTTCTTCTCTGTGGGATACCCAGGTACTCCTCTGTGCTCAGTATCAAATGCCATAGCCGCTCATTACCATGATGAGGGAACAATAATGTAACAACCCGGTGAGTGGATGATATGCCCTATTGGTTCTTCTCAGGCTATAATTTTTTTAATTCTCTCAATTATGCAACTCTGAATCTCAATTTTTATAGAACTATCATGTACAAAATAAAGATTTTGATAAAATACAGCACTGTATTTACAATTTCAATTTACATCCATTATTACTTAGCTATATTTCATTTTTTTGGTTATGCTTTCTGCCAGCTTCTAGCTGATCAATACAGTTGTTTGTGAGATTTCCTAATGTCAGTGTGAAGTGTGTGTCAGTGTGAAAACTTGTGTTTTACCTATAAGTTGATCAAATACAATTGTATAGTTAAGCTGACCAGGCGAATAACTCAATAAATAATAGCGTGTGTTTTCCTCGATGGCCCAGAAATATTGAAAGATCAACTATGGGATCTGTTCAGCTGTCCCTAATGACTTCAAGCTGATGACTGTGTCTTACAATAGTACAACATTAATCATGTTAATGCACCACTGAAACCGCCATTTCAACTTTATTGAATCCTTCTTATTTTACTTTAATTTAAGCCTCAATCTGAACTAATTCTGGCTCTAGCTATTGTTTTCTTCTTGTCTGCTTTTTAATTTTGTTTGTACTTGTTTTTTTACAGTGTTTCTTGTGATGAACATATTTAAAATACATGGGTTGAGAATTATAGAAGACAGCTTCATCAGTGGTTCTCAAATATATTTGATTGTGCCCGCCTTCTTTGTGTCTATAGTAGTTTATGCCCCCCTTCCCACCATACAAGTACATATACCGATTTAAAAAAAAAACCCATGCAATTCTCACTAAATATTAAAAACAGCAAGGTATTGTTTCAAACAGAGCCAACGATCCATTGCAATAAAAGCAAAAGTGAAACTTTGACAGTGGTCGATGCTTACAATTAAATGTGCACAATTAAATGTGCACACTGCATTGTAGCAAATGCATTAATGTACAGATGACAACAACTTTGTATAAAACTATGCAAGCTTACTGGAAATCCATCAAAGTGCGATACGCCATCTGAGGACCTGATATGTCTGGAGGAATCAGCTTTGCTAATTATTCACTGCTCTGGGTAAAATGTACTCAGTATTTTTTTTCCAAAAGCTTCTCAAGTCTTCCCTCCCCAGAATACATTCCATGCCCCCCCCATGGGGGCCTGCCCCCAAGTTTGAGAACCTCTGATGTATAAGAGAAATAGAACTATATGGAAATGGTGAACCATTGCCAAAGCTGTTCAAATCACTTAAAGCTAAAGGACTGGATGACTGAAGGGACTGACCATGACATATGGGGTCTTTCACTGTTATAATATGGGTTTGAATCTATATTGGTACAATAGTGACTGACAGTTGTTCAATGACCTATGAGAAATTAATTGGCTGTACCTATCTAGTTACTTGTGGACAAGTAGCCACATTAAAGCAACAAGAACATACTGCAAATCATCAATCAGAATCAGCATAATTGATCCAGTTATTGAGAAGCCTCAGCCAAGAGTGAGCATACAAATTGTATTGACCTCTGATCTCCACAGGTGATCCCATCAAGTCAAGATAGAGGCACATTAAAAATTTAATGTGCCCCCTTCTAATGCACATGAGTAACTTTACATAAGTAATGTCATTGAAATTAATCAGAGGCTTCATTTGCTATGGGAGAAGTGGGGGTGTTGCACCCCCAGACCTTGGTTTGCCAACCCCTTTTCTTAGGTCTAGATGCACCATTATGAATTCTACTTTTTTGTCCCCTTGACTTTGCAGGATATAAAATAATCATATGCTGACACAACTTTGCCCACCCCAATTTTTTCTCAAACGATGCCTCTGAAGTCAATTGGATTACTTCCATGAGTGAAGCTACACATTTAGTTTGCAGGACTAGTCCCTGAGGAGCCAATCTGTGCTCATAAATGCATACAGTTAAACAAGTATATAAGGCCTGGTCTGCACTAGAAAATTAGGTCAGCACAACTACGTCACTCAAGGGTGTGAAAAATCCACATCCCTGAACAGTGTAGTTAAGCCGACCCAAGTCCCTATGTATACAGCACTAGGTTGATGGAAGAATTCTTCTGTCAACCTGGCTACCAGCTCTTGGAAAAGTGGATTATGTAATCAGACGGGAGATCCCCTCCCTTCAGGCTAGGTAGTGTCTAAACTAAAGTGCTACAGGAGCGCGGCTGTAACAGCACTGCTGTAGCTTTTAAAGTGTAGCCAAGTCCTAAGTGTTTGCAGGATCAGGATATAAATCAGTATTGCCTATGCTATTAAAGTCATTCCACTGTACTGGTCTTAAATAAAGCCCTGTGCACCATATTAAAGGCCTAAGTGGAACTTAAATAGAGTATTTGATCTAATACATGAGTCCATCTATGCTGGGGGAGACCCCTTTAGACTTTTCAAAGGAGCCCCTGTCATAAGCGTTATTATTTTATTTTTTAAGTAAAATGTGAATTTAATATTTTTTCCAGAAAGTTGAATCATCTCAAAATCTTTACGGAGAGAATTTAATGTTTCTGCTGCTATTGATCTGGTACCTGTCAAGGGAGCTAAAGTCACTTTTGACCATAGTAAGCTAATAGGCCTTTATTTTTCCGTTTGGAATCTAAAGTCGTCTTGTGCTAGATGAAAAACAGAGTTGAAGTTCTTTCACTGCTGCTAAATTAAGAAATAGACTTAATCTGAGTGGAGTTAGCAACTTTTTGATTATTGTGACTTGCTCTAGGGCAAGTGCCATTTAATTATACTGTACTCCCTTTCAATCTAAGTAGTTAGCCAAATT
This sequence comes from Macrochelys suwanniensis, assembly GCA_033296515.1. NCBI lineage: Eukaryota > Metazoa > Chordata > Testudines > Chelydridae > Macrochelys > Macrochelys suwanniensis. The sequence goes on from CM065779.1 coordinate 87,076,908, forward strand.
AAGGGTGTTGCAGGTTGCTCCAGTTAGGAGGAGAAATTGATGATAGGTATTTCCTTGATGCAATCTTGTTTATTTACCAAGAATGTACACAGTCCTGTTTTCTTAAACAGAGGGGGGACCAAACAGCAGGAGAGCCTATTTAGTCAACAGCAGACCCAGATGCCCCATCTCTAAGCTTCTCTCGGGGTCACACATGATGCTTGTCCATGCTATGTCTGTCTCTTTCTTTGTGTGTGTGTATTGGCTCCTGCTTCTCTTCGACTATGTCTACACTTGGAGCCGAGGATATGATTCCCATCATCAGTATACAGACTCGTGACACCTCTTGTCAAGCTAGCATGATAAAAATAACAGAATGGTTCCAGTTGCATGGACAGTGGTGAGTGGCATCATGGACTAGCTGCTCTGAGTATAAACCCACCTGGACCCTGTGGGCATATACTCAGGGTGGTTGCCCATGCTGCTGCTTGCCACTGTCCATGCAAATGCAACCATACTGCTATTTTTTAGAGTACTAGCACAATGAGAGCTATTGCCCATATGTCCACTGAAGCTGGGCCTCACAACCATGGCTCTAAGGGTAGGCGTAGCAATGCACAAACTCATGCATACACTCACAAAGGCCTGTCAACCAGAGAAGAAGTGGGGAGTGCGTGAATGGTTGAAAACACAGCAGAAAATGAAATAGTATTTGGCCCAAATCCAGTTATGATTATCAAAAATTTGCTGAGTCCTCTCAGATTAAGTCCAGTAAGAAGCTAATAATAAGCAAAAAATGTTTGGTTGCATTCCATAAAAAGACAAAGGTTTATGATGGACAGATCCTTTTTTTCCCCCTTTTTCTGATTTCTCTGTCTCTGCAGCCTAACTGATTTTTATTCTTTTCCTTATAATGTCAGCATAGTATTATGCGCAGTATTAATGGCCCTTTCATCTTTATGTATAGTTTTGCCTATCAAATAATTTGTGACTCCAGTCAACACCTTTATTTGGGATCCTACAATACTCTGAAAAATATCTTATTTCAAATAAATCTTTAAATTCATACTAGGATTATGGATTTTAAAAAATATTTACTAGAGTACATCAGTCTGTTAAAAGGAGCTAAACCTGGTTACTTATATTTGTTAAATGACTAGGGAAATGACTTATCTGACTTTTCTGCGAATGTGAGCCTATGCTTAAAGAAAAAAGAACATAGTGTAATATCAGCTTCTGTGTAATCTGGTTTCTTTAGGGAATGTTTCTATGTATATTTTCAATAATTATGAAGTGTAGATATTGAGAAGGAAATAGAGGATGTACAGATACAGAGATGTCAGCTAATACAATGCTCCAGTGACATGAATTGTCTAAAGAGTGTGTGCATGTCTAATTGTCTGCAGTCCAGAGCACAACAGCTACCACTTGTAGCAGCGGCATCATCTGATTAATGACAATCTTCAATGAGTTGATAGGCTTTTCTGGTGCAGCTGACTGTATATGATACCATTTGGCATAGCAAAATATCTTTAATGGATACTTTTATTCACTGAATGCTGGGATACTTTAACTAATCAGTCATAGATGGCAAAATATATAGCTGTCAGCCAAGACCCTTCCTAAAGCTGGTTTAGTTAGTGGTCTTTCTAAAATGAATTGTTGACCTTAATGAACCGTGTCCAAATGGCAGAAAAATCACTGAGGGCTGGATTCACAAAGACGCTTGGGTGCAGTGATGCTCAGCATCACCACTCCTAACTTTTAGGCACCTAGAAAATCACTAGGATTCACGAAGCCTGAGTTTGGCGCGTTGTCTGCATACTTTATGAACAGTTTTCAACAGGCGAGACTGAGGGAGCCCCATATCAGAATATTCCATAACTCAGTGGTTGGGGCACTCACTTGAGATGTGGTAGATACCTGTTCAAATCCCTTCTTCCCCTTCTGGTGAAGGGGGAATTGAACCCAGAGGTCTCCCTCATCCCAGGTGAATACCGTAACCATTGGGATAAAAAGTTATAAGGAAGGTCATCCTTTTCCCCTGCCCCCTAGCATTTTGTGTAAACTATAGGACCTGATCTGGTAGGTGAGCTCAGAGTTCGCATATTGGATTGGGCCCCATTGGCAAATGAGGGAAGGAATGGCTATCTTTCCTCTGATCATGCATTGCTCTGGGGCTGAGGCTTCTGGATGCCTGGCATGAGGCTGCAGTGCATGTGCTCAGAGACAGAAACATAGTCTTCTAGGGAACATTCACCACAACAATTTAGTCGCTGAGCAAGTTTAGGCACCTACGGGATTTGTAGGCAGCAGAGGGGTGGTTTGTGAATCCCTGTGGAACCTGATTCTGGGCAGTGAGGCGTCAAGTCCTTTTGTGAATCTAGCCCCAACTGGATAGAAACTGGCATCTTTGTTGGCAATCTCAGCAGACAATCTTATCAAACAGAAGGGAGTATCCCAACATCTGTCCAAAGGTCATTGCAGAATCAGGATCTAGGCAACACCTTCATTTTTCAGGCCATGAGTACCACATTTTTCTAAAGAAAAAGGAGATGACTTCAGCAAGATTATTCAGGAAATGGTGACTCCTACCAAGCTTGTGAAGACTACAGTACTGGTATTAAGTCTAACAATCTTGGGAATGCATTTATAAATGTATGTCTAAGAAAATAACACATTTATTATTATTTTTATTTATTATTTAGTTGATATTTGCATCAGGGTAACAGCCAGAGGCCTTGATCAGGATTCGGCCAAGTAGTAGCTGGCATTGTACAAAAAATGGTAGATATAGTCCCTTCCCTACAGACAGGAAGAATGGTGGTACTGTCAAAGTGACAGAGAATGGGAGAGTTGCAATGATTTATGGAAGAAAAATCAAGAGTTCATGTTAAATTAAAATTAGCAGGCGATGTTTGTGACAGGCTGAGATCTGCAATTGGCATAAAGGGAGGCAGGTCAGTAAATCTGTGTAGACTGAAGAAAGGATGTCTTTGTTATCCGGCTCTTCTTCTTTCATCTCTCCTTTTCTTCTTTTCCATGCCTTTCTTTTTATCCACTTTTGTCCTCTATTTGACCTTTCATTCTCTCTTCAACTGCTCTTTGCAACAATATGAAGAGATAGAAGGCAAAGGTTATGTCACATATATGAGCACTCCATCTGCCCATGGTGGCTTCACCCATAGTAGATGGTATTTTGCACAGATAGTTTTGAACTGGTTATCTAGACAGTAATTTGTTGGTTTAGTAACCAACCATTCTGCAACTTACCACATATTCTTTGTTATGAAGAGAAATCCAATGACTTTCCTTCTTTATCTTTTTTCTGCTGTTTTGTTCCAAAGCCATCTGTGCTTAGAAGCCCCAAAAATGCCATGCCAAAACTGATTGACAAATACGCCTACTCCATAGATGCCCATTTAGAAATAGCAACTGGATTCAGGACCAGATTGAGTTTTGCAGCTCTGGCCCCTCTTTACTCATGTAGGATTTCTATCAGACGTTTTGTGAAATCATAGTTTTTGCTATCCATATTTCAGTATACTATCTCAATTGCCTTTCTGTCGCTACTTTGAGTTGTGACACGTCCTGGCATCATGAGGGGGGGTCTCCTTTATGAATTACATCTGCCAAGAGTTTTGGGGGTTCTACTTAGTGTGTGCTGATATGGCATGTGGTTGGATTTGAGTCTTTTTTTGGAAGATCGGGAAGTGAGACTTACCGACAATTTAATAGCAAATCCTATTTCAAGGGTAGAACTGGATTACATGGGATGACATACATGGTTAATTTGTTATATGTTGTTTCATAAGAGTTTGTGGGAAATTATTCAGTCAGGTTGGCCCAATTTACTGCAATCCATCCATCCTTATAAAATACATTTTAAGAGGGCAGTATCAGAGGTGAAGAGGACCTCAAAGTGCTTAACAATAAAGGCCATTTGAAGAACTTTCAGGTTACATCTAAAGTCATAATTTCAACTATCACAAGCAAACAGGGAGATTCAGGAGATCTCAGTACAGTGGTGGGCAACCTGCGGTCCACAAGCCGCACGCTGCCCATCAGGGTAATCCACCGGTGGGCCGAGACAGTGTTTACATTGACCATGTGCAGGAACGGCCGCCTGTGGCTCCCAGTGGCTGCAGTTCACCGTTCCTGGCCAATGGGAGCTGCGGGAAGTGCAGCCAGCAAGTCCCTGCAGCCCGCACAGCTTCCCGCAGCTCCCATTGGCTGGGAACATCTAACTTTGGCCACTGGGAGCTGCGGGTGGCCATTCCTGCGGATGGTCAATGTAAACACTCTCTCGCAGCTCACCAGCGGATTACCCTGATGGGATGTTTATAAATGTATATATGATGTAACTGGAATATGTTTTATGCTAAATGTGCCATGTAACATATCTCTGTAAAAGTTATGATCTACTGAATCTATTCCTCCTGTTTGTATGCATGTATCATTGTTGTAGTTGAAGTTATGAATATTGGTTTTATATTTGCTGGTTTTATACATAGCCTTTGTAAGAGCATGGGATCATGTCTTGAGAAAGGTATGTGCATGTAAAGAGACCAATCAGGAAACCCTTACACAGACAATAGGAGGTGCAGACCCCAATCCACATCTGAGCTTGGCCAGGAATGCGACTGGCTGGACTGGTTAGGGTGCATGGACATGTGACTTGCCCATGTGATCCCCAAACTCCAGGGTAACATGATGCTACACAGGGAGTGGGGAAAAGTCTATTTAAACCCTTGGAAGACCCTTCCATTTTGTCTTCAGCTGGCTAAAGAGAGAGGCTCTCCACCCCCCAAGGACATATCTGAAAGAGACTGAACAAAGGACAAAGACAATAGGGGGTGTGAGTGATTGCTGGACCCAGGCTAGGATTTCTACAGCCTGTAAAAGAAAGAGACTGGAACTGGTGAGGTTTTTATCTGTATTGAGTTTGATTAGACATAGATGTGAGTGTTTTATTTTACTTAGTAATTCACTTTATTCTGTCTGTCACTACTTGTAATCACTTAAATCCTACTTTCTGTACTTATTAAAATCATTTTTTACTTATTAAGTTACCTTGAGTACGTGTTAGTACCTGCGGGGGGAGGGGCAAACAGCTGTGCATTTCTTTCTATCTTTGAAATAGAAGGTGAACTATTTATGAGTTTACCCTGTATAAGCTTTATACAGGGTAAAACGGATTTATTCAGGGTTTGAACCCCGTTGGGAGTTGGGCACTTGGGTGTCAAAGGCAAGGGCACTTCCTGAGCTGCCTCCAGGCAGGCCTACAGCGGTTAGGGGACGTGGTTCGGACCTGGGTCTGTGTTTGCAGCAGATCAGCGGTATCTGGCTCAAAACAGACAGGATTCTGGAGTCCCAAGCTGGAAAAGTCAGGAAAGCAGGGGCAGAAGTAGCCTTGGCACACCATGTGGCAGCTCCAAGGGGGTTTCTGTGATACCAACCTGTCACAGTCCACATGTTGGATGAAGAAAGAAATGTGAAAAAAATGAAGAAAGCTTTCAACCAACTTGGATTAATGTTTTCAGCATAAATAGATCCTCAGCTGGTGTAAATTGGCATAGATCCATAAAACTTAGTGTATCTTGAATCTGTTTCATGATTAAAATTTCTGCTATAAACATCTAAAAATGAAGCAAGACCAGGGATCTCATTATGCTCTCACTGAATTCAATTTGACTATTAGTCAAATGAACGCCTTGCAATCTCAAAGGTCTTTGTCTGGATGGGTGTGAAAAAGAGGTAGCAGCTCTTTAAGGATTGTTGATTAATATGCACAGGCAATTGTTTGATTACACTTGTTGTTTGTTAATAAGACTAACCAAGCTGAGCCAACTTTATTGCCTAAAGACAAAACAGTACAACACAAAAAGGAGACCTACATTCCATCCTTCTGGGAAGCATTCTATCTTTCAACATGTTCACCTTGCACAGAAGGTATGCTTCAAAGATATACCCTCAAACCCACTTCTATTTATAGTGTGGTTGTTTACAAGCTAAAAGCCCCCTATACACCACTTAAAGTTTAAGTATGTTTAACCCACTACGTTGTGTCAACGTTGTCCTTGGTACCTCCCTATACTTTTCCATATATCGTTTTTGAAAAGTACATTGTAAGTGTGGAGGGATATTAAAGAAGGTACTGGCAGTGATCCCCCAAGCGAAAATAACCCCCCATAACTTGTATAAAATCCAACAGCTTCACCAAGTAAAAAGATATCTTGGGTCTCCTGTTAAAACTTGTTTCTGTATGTACTAAACATTGATTGCATCTGTCTTTTGAAAGATACTTTTACTATGTAAAACTTACAAACAAGTTAATTAACTTTGCTCTTTAAGTGACCACTATGTTAACACCCCTGCTGTGAGCCTTAATGTAAACAAACATAAGGTGTTAAGTGACTTCCACTTCATTGTAACAAGCAAGGGCTCCTGGAAACAGACCCCCCACCCTCTGTGATTAAAGGGCCAGGAGTCTCAAATGAATTAGCACACACCCCGAAAGTGGTGGAGACAGTAAATTAAGATCTAGAATGTATGTTGATGAATGCATGATATACGTGAATGGCTAGGGAGGTGCCAGCCTAGACAGGGAGGATCCATCTGCCGAAGACAGGTTTTGGGTGGACCGATACAACCCCCGGAGGGTAAAAATGGGATCCACCCCACCACCTGAAAGGATGAGAAAAACAAACTTTGGACAATGAGGAGCCACCAGGAATGCCACGAGGAACATGTCATCTGCTGATTGAGTTAGCAACAGCAAGATGAAACAGTTCCCATAAACTAACATAGGAAATAATTCCTATAAGAATGGCTTCTACACACTGAGGACTTTGAGTCTGGTTCTGCAACCACCCTCCAGGAGCATCAGATGAATCTGACAAGGACTCGGCTCCACCCTCATGCCCAGGTTACCTGGCCAGTAACTTGGCATGAGCAACTTCTAGGCTGGTAACTATGACATCTATGCAGAACCTGTGTGTGTGTGTGTGTGTGTGTGTGTGTGTGTGTGTGTGTGTGTGTGAATGAATGTGAAACTGAATGAAATGTTATAGCTATAACTGACTGCTTACTATGATTACGGGGGGAGGGATAGCTCAGTGGTTTGAGCATTGGCCTGCTAAACCCAGGGTTGTGAGTTCAATCCTTGAGGGGGCCATTTGGGGATCTGGGGCAAAAATTGGGGATTGGTCCTGCTTTGAGCAGGGGGTTGGACTAGATGACCTACTAAGGTCCCTTCCAACCCTGGTATTCTATGATTTCTATGATTCTTTTTGTATTCACAATAAATGTGACATTTTGTCTTATCCCCTTTAAAAAGATCCTGCTGGTTTTTATTTTATTGGTATAACAAGTGTCCTTATGCCATGAAAGAACGCTCTAACTCTACTTGGTACAAAGTATTCACCCATCTTTGCTTTTACAGGTTTCTTATTTTCTAATGCTAAAGCTGACTTCAGCTTTGCCACGTGTTGTGGGATACTTGGAAGCCAGTCGCAACAAGGTGATGCCCAGGCAAGTGGCACAGTGGTGTAGTTGTTGTGATATATATAAATCCTTGCTTTAGTTGCCAATAAGGTTATGAGCGGTCAAGGACTGTCTGTGAAAAAACAACTTTGTAATGTCCATGGGGAATATGAAGAATTAGCAGAGAAGGGAATAACACCAGCTGTGCTGTTATGCAAGAACTGGGGGAAATGGAACATCTTGGATTATGCCTGCCTGGAACTGCTTTCCTGGAGTTATGGGTGAAAGGCTTAGTAAACAAAGAGCTGATGATGTGACGGACTGGTCTATAAATAGGTACCTGACATATCTGAAATTTGGAATCACACATCAAACCAGAGCCCTGATTTTGAAAAGGCATGTAGTGTCAGCTCCTCACGCCTGCATGGTACCAATTAGTTCCCAGATGTGTTAACTTAATGTTGTGGTCTAATTAAACCACGTCCCTTGTGTTTTGTCTGTCTTCCTATGTGTCCAGAACAAAGAATTTGTGCTCCAGGGCAGGGAAGTCTCCTGTAGCACAGGTGAAATGTTGAACTTCGGGACTATGTATGTATATGGAACATATGATGATGTGGTGTGGTATAATGTTTTTATCAGCATGATTTTGGGAAGATCACATTACACAAGTGAAATTACTTACCACCACCCTTCAAATAAGTGCTGACAAAGTCTTTATACTGCATCTCACTATCATGTATTCTGTATATGCCACTAAACCACAGAGAGAGTTTTAAAAAATTATTGAAGCTGCTTTTTTTTTGTAATCTCCCAGTCTGAAAAGACAAATCCCAGTCCTCCGTCTGTTCAAGGGAACAGCAAAACTCCCACTGACGTCCACGTGTAGAGAATCAGGCCTTATGATTTCAACCATATGGAGCTTGCTGCGAATTATGAAAACCTCTAAAAAAGACCTAAAATAGTTTTCTGTACCTAAAAATGTCGAGATTTTATCATCTGTTTTCTCAGGGTCTTCCAGGACTAGAAGCAAATGATGTAGATGCCATTAAGAAAGTGGAAAATCCCACATTGCAGTCATCATTTCCGGTTTGTAGGTCTGCAGAGTTATGGGCTTCTTGATGCTATCATGTTTCAGTGAAGAATAGCTGTTACTTCTTTACAACAGAAGCTTGACCATGTTGGGGCTCAGGCTGGAGTAATTTTAATGGAGAAATTCCTCATTTGGGAGGTGGGGTAAGATGGAGGAAAAATTTCTAGGGAAGTTTGGTTTTTGTTAAGATCTATTGTGATTGTTAGAAGCTGTTACAGTGGTTTGGGATGTTAGAATAAATCCAGAGAGATGAATTAGTGGATGGTGAGAAAAGGTCCATGATAAATTCATTTATCATATGGCTCAGCAATTCATCACATGCATTTCCTTGTAACACATACATATTATCTCCATGCAGGTAGCAGATGTACATATATAATTTGTAGGGAGGTTTGGTTCCTGTGGGAGAAAAGATGCCATATAATGAAAAAATTTAAGCTGTTTGTTCTTGTTAATGTCATTTTTCTTATTTTTTTAACCTGAAGAAATCCTGCTGCACATTCTGTATCCTGAAAATAAGATACCTTAACAGTCAGCAGGTTCTTCACTTAGGACTGCACTTTGCTAACTCATTTGGTTTGCTTTACTTTGTTTGTTTTTAATCTAACAATGACAAGCATGCAAAATACAGAGATTCAACAAACTAATTAATAAGAGATAAGATGAAACTAAAGATTTGGGGTTTTTTTTAAATAAGAATTAATTAAAGAAAGTGTTATCGGTTGCTCACAGAGTTGGTTGCAACTTGACATTTTTGGCTTCCATGGGAATTCAAGCTACATCAATCAAATCAGTTGTTACTTCAGTGATTTAGGCAAAAGAGTGGCTGATTCCTGATATGACTGCAGTTCCCACTTCCATGAATTGTATCCTCGCAGAGAAATTCTGGCTGATACTTTCACAACAAAGGGGCATTAGGACCATCACAAAGTAACAAGACAACAGCAGAAGTGCTAAATGACTATTTCTTTACTTTATGGAGAGACCACAAGAGGTGCTTTCCTCCTTGTATACCATGAGAGCACTGCATTACTCAGGATAGCCAATCAAATTCTGAAGTGATTTTTGTATATCCCTGAACTGATAAATGGGTGGATTATTTGTTTACTGGATTAGTCACTCATTACAGTGAGATGTTGTACTGACAAGGAGTGACCTCCCACTGAGCCAGAGTGGGAGGGACCACTCTGTGAACCCTGGTAGGCAGAGCCAGGCTATGCTCACCCCTCCCACCAGAAGTCACAGGGTGGAACAAGAAGTATAAAGGGCAGGGCCTGAGCTCAGTTGGGCTGCAGCCATCAAAGGAGACAGACACCTCCTGCCTGCTCCCGAGCTGGGAGACTGCAGCAGACTCCCACCAAGCTAAGGATTGGCCAGGGCTTCTAGATCTACTCGCTGAGAAAAGGTATCAAGGAGTTGCTGGGACTGCCACTGGCCTTCTACCCAGATGAACCAGAAGACCCACTACAGATCCAGGTACAACCTGAGGGGAAGGTAGGAATGGCCCAGGGGCAGCTGACTCTTGTCTGGCTGCGTCGCTACCGGAGATCCGGTCAGCGTATTGTGGCTGGATTCCCCGCTGACCCAGACTGAGATCTCCAGTCCCATCTGGATCACCTTGAATATGAACATTAGACTATAACCTATGGACTAATTCTGAAAGAACTCTTTGCAACTACAAAACTCACCATCTCTACTATGAAACTGATCTCAGAAACGGTACTCACATCTGTATGTATACTGATCTTTTAACCAATAAACTCACACTCTCTCTCTCTCTCTCTCTCCTTTTTTTAATAAATTTTAGTTTTGTTAATAAGAATTGGCTGTAAGTGTGTATTTGGGTAAGATCTACAATATTCATTAACTTTAGAGGTTATGTGTCTGATCCTTTGGGATTGATAGAACTTTCTTATATGATGAATAAGATTTTCATTAATCCTCATCATATTTGACTTGGGAGTCTGGGTGCTATAAGGAAACCATGTTTTGGCTTCTGTGCATCCAGTAAGGTATTGTGGAAGCAGTTTTCTGCTGGCTTGGTAAATCTAAGTATTGGAATATCCACCAGTTTTGTGGATTATCTGCCCTGTTACTTGCAGTTTTCCCTAATTAAGTAACCTCAGTGTGCCCCCCCCCCCGCCAAGGGACCCCGATCACAGGGCCTTTGTACTTTCTACTCATGGGAACGATGCCCTGGCATCTGACCTTCCAGAGTCTTCTAGAAGCTGTATCTGTTGGGGCTCCATAAACACCCCCTTATGGTGTCAGATGTATGGCACTAAATGTTGCAAAAGCCCTCAACTCTTATTCCTCCTTTTCCATGGCAGGGAATACAGAAAACTTTGCTGTTGACTGGATCTGCAGTCATGTGCAGGTGTGTACCCTGCAGACTTGTTTTCTGAGTGCCTTTTACCTCAATATTTTCATATAGGGTTTTTTTTTATAGTGTAAGTTAAGTTTTTCCTCCCTTTCACAGGACTTTACAATTTTCTTCAGTCATCATAACTATTGCACTTGGAGCTCTTGAGGGTTCAACTCCGTGACAGAGCCATGTCTCAGGCAGAGTCTAAAACAGGCTTGAAAAAATGTTCCTTCTGCACACCTATCTTCCCTGATTCAGATGCACGTTTGTCACGGCTACAGGACTAGCTGCACGTCTATCCATTTTCTGGTCTCCCTCATTGCAACTGCTCAAGTGCCAAGCCCATGCCTTTACCTCTCCTGTGGTAGAAGTATACGGTTCTGTCTTAGCCAGACCAGGCCCTCGGCTACAGTACCCTTTGTATCAGCTGTGCTCACCCAGCAGGTCCAAATAAGTTCCAACACCTGCAGTTCTTCCCTTTGGGAGTCTATAACCAGTGGTGTCCCATGATCAGACAGCCTTCTTAGCCAGGAAGTATTGTTTATTTTGCAGTAGGAGCAAAACTTTTAGAGAAAAGGGGTTTTTAACACAACTAAACGTCTACATATATCTCTTTCCTATAGCCCTACCATCCATTGATTGTGATTTACATAGGTTTAGCTCCTCCAGGCACCTCAATGAGTGCTTGTTTCTTAGGGTATGTCTATACTTACCTCCGGGTTCGGCAATAAGCAATCGATCTTCTGGGATCAATTTATCGCGTCTTGTGTAGACGCAATAAATCGATCCCGAAAGTGCTTGCTGTTGACACCGGTACTCCTGCTCCGCAAGAGGAGTACGCGGAGTCGATGGGGGAGCCTGCCTGCCGCGTGTGGACCCGCAGTAAGTACCTTGTAGTTCGAACTAAGATACTTCGACTTCAGCTACGTTATTCACGTAGCTGAAGTTGCGTATCTTATTTTGAACTGGGGGGTTAGTGTGGACCAGCCCTTAGTCTGATTCTTCCAAACAACTATCACCTCTTGAGAGAACGTCCTTTTTAAATGCTGCTATAATTCTCTTGCACGTCTTTGTTCCTGGGCTTTGACCCCTCTGGTCAAAACCTGTGCTGTAGGTTCATCAGGAGATTGAGACAGTTCTCAGAGCCAATGGTCCTGGCATTGTCCGTTAGCAACTCTTGTGAGGGGTGGCTTAAATGGAGCCATTCTTTTCCTTCCTGCCTGATTTCCTATACAGCCCTCTATTGAATTAACCTAATATATTCATACAGGAAACATCCCAGTTACAAGGCCAATGTACAGTATTAATAAATCACTACAGAGCAGCTCCAAATCTCTCACAGCATGCTAGATGTGTCTTTTGCCTCAGGAAGGTACATTCACCATCACAATGCTCAGTGTCCCAGGCATTCCTCTCTCCTGCCTCACTCAGTGGGCCAGTCATACAGGCCTACCTGACAGCAGAAGCCACACAATCAGTAATAAGAAACCCTTCACTCTTTAATCTTTAACTCACTGTGTTTCCATCCCACCCTCCTGCTCCCACATTTTGCTTATAATTTTTTCTGTGTAATGTGCAATTTTGAGGGTAAGCTTTTGAGGACAGCTTTTTATTTATCTGTAAAGCCCTGTGCCCACCTATGGTGCAGTGTAAATAAGAAGCTATATGGCTTAACTGAAATTACAAGCTTACATGACAATTTATTTTTTGTTTGGTGAGAAACTCTAAGCTGTAAGGCCAAACTGAGAGTGGAAACAAGGGCTTTTGATGGCAGCAGAGAAGCCTCGGAATTTTGGATGCTTTATTTAGTTAAACTGTCAATCTCTCCTAGCATGGAGTAGAATAAACAGCAAGATGTCACTTGAAAATTATTGGGAGAATTTATTGGGGCATTCAAAAGGTCCCTTTTGGTCATTGAAGTGGGACACTCAGAATGAAATCATCAAGCTCTATTACCTCATGTTTGGCTAGCAGAATGCTAGGGCATCCGGAGAGAGCAGCCTGTTGGATGAAGTGATTGATAGCACTATTTAACAAGTGTCAACAAAGTTGGCGAATTTCTGTGTCTTGCAACCACTCAGAAGTGAACACATTGAACAAACTTGGATGAAGCTAAAGAGAAAATAAAATAGAAGAAGGAGCTCAGAGATGGAGTTTTGGACAGGCAACGATTGATCAAAAGGTGAATAAGGTTGTGTGTAGAAACCTGCTGCTCACAGTGAAATGAGACCATTTAATTAGATCATTTTAGTAGTTCTTTTCTGAAAGGAAGACAAGTCAATATGATATACCCTTTGTGCCTGCAGGTTGAAATGCTCCAAAGAATGGCTATGTCTACACTAGTACTTTCGTTGGTAAAACTTTTGTCAGTCAGGGTTGTGAAAAAAATACACCCCTGATCAACATAAGTTTCACAGACAAGAGTGCCAGTCTGGACAAGCACTATGTTGGTGGAAGATGCTCTCGTACCAACAAAGCTACCGCCGCACATTGGGGGTGGTTTTATTATGCCGGCACAAGAGCTCTCTCCCATCGGCATAGAGCAGCTACATGGGAGAGCCTTCACTTAAGTGAAGGACCTACTGGAAAAGACCATGACTGTCCAAGGACTCAGCTCCCACACAGTCTCTGGGCTAAAGGGGAGTATTGGAAACCCTTGGGGGTTGGGGTGATGAGGGACTGTGCTTTCAGAGGGAAGGAGCCCTGCCAAAACCCTGCCTAACCATTAGACAGCACTGTTGGTGATTGTGCTCCCTCATACAGCATTACTCACCCCCTAGTGATTCCAGATTCCACGGGAAACCCACCTGTGAGCCAGGAACACACAAATACACATCACCAGTATTGATACAACGGGCTGTGAATATTCTTTAGCTCATACAGACTGAGCCATCTCAGTGTAATGGCTTTTTGAGGTTTCCATGGTTTAAACATAAAATACACTGTGATGGTCCCCAGAGATGCTGCATGTGGTTGTAATATCTGCCACACCTTGCTAGTTTGGGAAGATTCAGTTTGGTCACTGGTGAAAGTTTGATAGCACCCAAAGTTCAGCTAACTAAGTGATGAATTTTATATTCCTCAGAGTGAAACAGAGGCACATGACCATTGATAAAGTTAATTAATTGAAACATGAGCGAATATTTGTGCATTCCTGGGTTATCTATTCAGTCCATCTCCCTACCACTACAGGATTGTTGCCATATATTTTCTGTACTTTTCCCAATCTGGTTTACAAGCTGAACATGCAACTTTTTTTTGGTCCTATACTGCTTCTTTATGTTTTAAAAAGACAGTCTGCTTTTATTTTACATTAGAAATCTCCGGTCTTCACTTTCCTTTCTTTACAGGAGGACCCTGGCATGATCATTGGAAGGACCTGAACAGTGATCTCAGATGAAGTAGGAACCTTAGATAAAGTTCTATTTCCTCAAAATTGAGAAGTCAGGGAGAGCTAGAATTCAGGTTTAAAATTTTGTTTGGTGTCACTGTTTCTGTTCCCTAAAGATCTTGCCAAAGTCCTTCAGCAAAGAGGAGAAAGTGAAGACATGAGAGTTTGAATGTGAAAATCAAGCACAGTGACTTTTTCTTTAAGCTGAGACAGGCTTCACCTATCTTCAGAAGCAGTAGGCCGCATTCTGGGGGGTTTCCTTTGTGATTCACCTTTAAGTGTTTCCAACTCATAGGACTTCTATCACTTCCTTGGAAGACTTGCACAAGGACTAGTCTTTCAACTTTCCCCCTTAAGGAGTTCTAATATTTGACCTAAATTTGTTCATTCTTAATTGCATCCCATTATTCCTAATTATTATATACCACCCCCATGTATTACTATATATAAATTCTTGGGGGCTTTAGCCTCCATATATTTGTAGACTGTTACCATGTCTCCTCTTATTCTTGTAATACCTTAGCCAAAACTACCCATCTGATTCTTTTAATCATTTTTCATAACCAAGTTCCTTTAGCACCCTGATCGTTTTTGTTGCTTTTGCTGCACTCCATCCAATTTATTAGAAACTCGGGTAATATGATGATGATAACTGAATGAAATATTCCATGTATAGTTTAACAAGAGCCATATAGAAATACAAATATCATTTCCAAGGAGCTGACTATTGATTTACTGTATTAAGGAGTGCTGAGAGGAGCCAAAGCCTGTGAATATCAAAATGGGATGACATATGCATATAATGTATGTCACAGTAATGTGTACCTAAGCACAAAAGAAGAGAGAAAGTATAACCTAAATCTATAAGTCACTATCCAGGCACTGACTCTGAGAGCATTTATAGAGATGTGATCCAAAAAAAACCTTCAGGATCTCTGATCTTTGTATGACATCATCAATGTTTCTCATGGAAAATAACCAAATGACTTCTAAGCCGAAAGAAATTAAAGGGTTTTTATTGTAAAATTATGACCGAAAAGAAACATTTTGCTTTTTCTTTTGTCAGTATATATTAAGTGTTTTAGGGTAAGCTTACTCTTCCATCGTGGTGAAGGTTAAGCTTTGGCAGAGCTGTAAGAACAGTTCAATTCAATTTGCAAGCACCGGTGTAGAACAGTAGTCAGGTAAATGTAGATGAATATCTATTCGTGTGAAAGTAAATGTTAATATTCAGATGTTTTAGCTGAATGCTAAATATTATGATTAATCTGTTATATTGAGATAGGGATACCTGATGCCAAAGGTAAAATGTAACCTCAAAACCAACTATTTCTTTGGTCAAAACTATCCCTGATGTAATGCCATAGAAGTCAATCAGTTAAACCACAAACATCTTGCTGATTATTTTAAGATAATGCTAACCAGATTCACTATATGATCTGCAGATGGAGCCTGGCAACAGGAAGACACACAGGTTTGTGTTGGTTCTGATGGTATAAGCGGGCCACAACCAGACCTCCACCAGGCAGCTTAATGTAAAAACGAAGACGAAAAAGGCTTGAAAGTGGGTATGGCCTGGGCATCCCTTTGCTGTCTATGGAGTTCCTTGTGGACACTAAAGCTGCCCTCCATCTAATGTGAATTCCTACCCTCCCTTACTCCTCCACCCCAAAGCGCAAGAGACTAGTTTGGTGAAGAGAGATGGCATTTGCATCACAATGTGGAAGTAGCGATGAATGGGATCCTATATTTTCTTAGGGCTAAATTCTGTTTCCCTTTTCCTCCTTATGCAGGCAAAACTCCTACTGATGTCACTGAGAACTTTGCCTGAGTAAGGACTGTGGGATTTGGCCCTTTATAAATTGGATATTTATTTCAACAATGAATTTATATTAAATTACAGTAGAGGCAAAGGTTAGCTGTGATCAGCGTATGCAGCTCCTGATTTAGCTTTTAACTTTGATTTGGGCTGATGATGATATATAGCTATGATGTCTTCCTTTTTATTTTTAACAATAGTTTGAGTGTTCCAAAAGCGCTCTGTTTGGCTTCCCAAAGGAAATTGCAGGTGCTCAGATACTATGGTGAATAGTTCAGTGTAAATACTGTATTGAAAGCTTATCAAAGCACCTACTACAATTGTCCGCACAGTCACTGAGTATGTGCATGTTGAGGAAAATTGTCTTCTGAAGCCCAAATTGAGAGCTGATCATCAGCAATTTCAGGGATCTTAAAATGGTATGATATTGCTTCTTGGTATTATAGGTTACACATGAAAGCCCAGCTCAGGTGCTGTATCTCAAATGGAAATCCTTTATTCCCTTTATTTCCAAACCTTCTCTCTCATCAGTTACCTCTCCCTCCCACAAAGTCAAATAGGAAAAAGCTCACAAAGAAATCTGCTGGTATTTTGCTACCCAATAACTATAAAATTATGAAAAGTACATTTCTAAAAGTAGATTGTTTCAAAAATAGAGATATGGAAAAGAATAGCTCAGTGATGTAAATTCCATACATTACATAGAGAAAAAAAAAATCATCGTAGAATAGTCCACTTAAAGATTTTATATTTTTAGAAGAAACATTCCACTTTAAATAATATCCTGTTGATAACTTTCTATTCAGCTGGCCCAAACTACTCATCTTAGCCATGGGAGTAGTGCCACTGATTGACGTCTGGTTACTTGTACAAGCAATATTTGGCATGTTTCAGTTCTTATCAAAGTGTTAAAATTGCTATTTTATTGATTTATTTCATTTGTTATTCTCCATGATATGACACTTTGTATTGAGTCAATGAAGAGCTTATATTTACCTTAAACCTTTCTCATCTTAGCATTTTAAATGTTTATTCCTCTAATCAGCCTTAGCAATCATTTTTTTAAAATCTGTCTCTGAAAGAAGAAACCTGTGTGATTTCCATAAATTCCTCCCGTAACTTCACTGGGTCAGTATCATTAGGGTGCATTAGCAATCTCCAAAATGCACTGTACTCTGCTGCCACAGTCTGCAATGTTGTTCAAAGGTGTGTGTGTGTGATGTATTTTATAGTCGTCTTTTTCAACAGCTTCTGTATTAAAACAGTTGAGTAGCAAATAGCGAGGCCATTATCAAGTTGCCTATGAATGTTTAACACTTCCATTAAAAGTGTTGAGATTTTTCTGTCTTATTAAATCCCAAAGCTACTGTATTGTCACATTGCCAAAGGACACAGACATATTAGCATTGTCCACTTTATCTCTGCCTGGCCCTTGTATTTCTGTACTTCTTTGTTAACTCACTTTTTTCCGCTAGAAAAAGGTGTGTGTGTATACCCTTTTTATATATAAACACACACACACACACACACGTTAATTAATGTGAAAACTGAGGGGACAGGAGATGAAAGTAGTGACGTTAACCCAGCTATACCTACCTTGTATGTATTTATAGTGTGCATTTAACAACAAATATTTACAGTAGTACTCACATAAAAAAACAGCAACATGGGATAGCAATATATATGCTATGTGGCCAGCTTAATATTACTATCAAACCGTTATGTTTTATATTTTTATTTCCTGACCTTAGAGTGCTAGAGGGGCAGACACCTTAGATACAAGGTATGTATTATTTTTTATTTTTGTCATGGAATAGCTTATATGTAGAAGGGCCTACTTCTTCCACAGAGCAAATGGAAATCAATAGGCCAAATTAATTCCTGAAGCAATTCCTTTCATTTCAGTGCAGTTAAAACAGGGGTGAATTTGACCCAATGAACTGGCCATGTGCAGAGATTTTCAGTGCATAACTGACTGTTCTGCCCCCTCACTCTTTCTAATCTTTTGCATTTTAATGGATTCCTGATTTTAGTATTCAAATGTTGGATGTGTGGATTTCACTATCCCACTGGAGTTGCTTCACTTTAGCAGCAGAAATGAGTTTTCTGCCTACAAGCAGGGGACGAAAGATTCAGAAAAGTATATTCTGTATTTTTTTCCTTCCTTTTCTAATTGCTTCTTGATAACAAATCTTCAATGATTACTCTATTTTCATGGATTCCTGAGCCTGAACAAGAAACCAAATGACTTTAGGTCTGGCTAATGCTCTTTAAAATGAATCTAAAACTTTGTTCCTTTGCGTCTGCCCCTATTGCTAACTTCAGTGGCACAATGGATTCAAGGAGATAATGATTTGTGTTAGTTGATACTCATATGTCCCATAATTAGGAGGAAAAGCAATGGAATATGAGTCTCTCTTGTGTGATGTCAATACAGCAGACAATCTGTCTAAAAAACATGCAGACTATCTTTCAAAAAAAGATCATTGTATTTTTTTCCCTTCAGACTCAATTAGACATCTATGGATAAGTCAGAACATTTATTCCTATGTTATATGGAGAACCTGTGACTTAGACTTTCAAAAAGCATTAAAGCTAATTTCCCTTGATGAAGAATCAGTTGTATCAAGTGACAGAAAAAGTAATTAAACATGTTCAATCCATAGCTAACTCTTCTCTTTGCCAACAAACTAAATAGCTAACCAGCTGTAAGGACCATAACAATAACTAGATTTTATGAATAATGGGAAACTAGGACCACATAATTTGTCCCAATAGATGAGGCATGCTATTGACTTCCATATGACCAAACTGTGTATAATGATTCAAATTTACAGCTTCACTAGTACCTCTGTCCTGTTGAATACGGATTAAGGAATAAATATAGCTGTCTGTGCTGCAAGATGACACTGTCTCCACCTTGCTAGATTGTCTGCAAAAAATGATGAATGAAAGAAATCAGGTGTGTTAGATGAAATATTGATATGGAAAGTCCTAATTTTACAAAATTAATCACAATTTTTTAAAAAAATTAATTGACTACAGATATGTCTGCTGTGAGAAGGAAAGCTGCATATCAAGATATTTAGAAAGATGCTTGATAAGAAGACTATAAAGCCCTCATTCCTCTATATTTATATATTGGGCTGAAATATCTCAGAGTACATAGTCTAAGTTTAATCACCAATCCAAGCCTTTAACTTTTTTTAAAAAAATCTTCATTACTGTCTTTCAAAGGTGTTGCTCCATTGAGAACCACCACTGCCACTCACTGGAAAAATCTATGGTACATACATCCCTTCCCTAGTGTCCCTAGGGAAAGTAGCACAGAGAAAGAAACTTAGCAAGCTCCAACACTGGAGGTGCAGTAGTGAAATGTTGAGCAACACAGAAGTACCAGAGAGCAGTGGTTCTCTCAGTTTTCAGAAGTACCATCCCCAATTTTAAAATAGAGCTATTGCGCGACTCATTGATATGAATAAACACACAGTAGTCCTGGTGTGTGTGCAGCTAAAAAAAAATAAAGGCAATGTCTATAATCTTTGTCCATATCATCCTTTCTTCTGCCTATCTTGTTACCTGAAACTGGAACACACCGATTTATTTTTAGTAGGAACATTTCCTTTCAAAAGTCCATAGCAGCCAGTAGCACCATTTTCCCTCTAATAGTATGAGACATTTCCATTTCTGTATAATGCTAAATAACTGTGTGTGAGTCTCCAAAACACAGACATGAATTGAGTAAGAATTTGGATCTGCTTCTCCTGGGGAAATGTTCACTTGGTTTGTGTTTATCTTCAGCAGGTTTACTTCTTTAGGACCAAGTTGTGCTTGAAGTCCATGGCACTAACCCCATGCTTGACTTTAATAGTAAGTATTTGCTGTATTAGGGCCATATTGCACCATGAGTGTTTGGTGTGACTATGCACAGGACTAAATAAGGCAAATAAGTAAGTCTCTGACCCAAGAGAAGTTACAGTGTAAAGGTATGAGTGAATATAATACAGCAAAACAGGGAGTTTATGGTTTTTTAGCTGGTTTGCTTCTGAAGATGATGGGATTCCAGAAGTTTTGAAGGAGATAAGTGAGGGCATGTGGCACACATTAAAGAGCCTTGGGCAGCAGAGAGAAGTTGAGCAGAGCAGAAGGCTGTGTAGGAGATGAGAGCAGAGATGTAGGCAGGAGCAGAGCTTTTCAGTGCCTTCAATATGAGGACATGAAGCTTAACTTCGATGCAGAAAAGTGAAAGTGAGTGAAAACTTCAAAAGAAGGAGCTATGGTCAGAGAGGCGAAGATTTATATATATTTCTTCTGTTTTCCCCTTTCACCTCTTACTCACACCTCTTGAATTTCAGTCTGTGTTCAGCACAGAATCTGTTAGCTAATAAAAACAGCTGTCAGTCAATTTATCTGACAGTTTCCATCCTGATTTATAAAAACCTTAAATCTTTGCTGTATCTATACCATATATATTCATCCCAGTAAAGGGTATAGGGTTTTTTAACTCAAAGTCTCAGAGTATAGCAGGGGTTAGAAGCTCTTAACATTTCCTGCAGGCTGTGTTGCCAACACTACATAGAGCACAAAACCAAGACTAAATACAATGGTGACGGTAACCTTACAGGGAGTTTAAAAAAATGAAAAGCTTCATTGCCTTGGGGGAGACCCAATCAACAGTTTATTTTTTATCTCTGTAAAATCAGAGCAGAATTTCCAAGCTGTATTGTCATCACCCTTTCTGTCCTGATTCTCAGATGACTGTTCTTCTCTTCGTTTATTTACTTAGGACCAGGCTGTTCATTTCCCGTTTGTGTGTTCAGATGGCCTCCCGAGCTCGAGATATAGTAAACAGAATTCTATCTGTGGGCAAGCAGCCATTGCTGATAGAGAAGTTCTGGGAGTCATTCTGAACCTCTCCTTACTCAGGGCTGCCCCTAAATGGCATAATCTAGCTGTTAAATATTTGGATTTATATAACTGAAGTCTCCAAGCACCTTTGCCATGTATCCAAATGTGGTTGTTCCAGAATAAGCAAAGTAAACCCAGGTCCCCCAACCAGGAAGGGGAAACAAAACATACCCCAACTATAATATCAGATTTCAGAGCACCACTTTCACTCCCCATTTTCCACCCAAAAATTATCTGGAAAGGCACTTGCTTTGCTGTGTGCCCTAGGGGGTCAATATATGTGGGCTAATTTAGACCAATGTAGAGAATGATTTCCATAGTTCGGAGCCCCTTGCACATTCTGAGCAGCTCCTTCTGTGTAAATCAAGGTTGCTTCAGTTTGTGTGTCATTGCCCTGTCTAAGTGTGGGTCGCAGTGCTATAAGGGGCTCTTACCCCCAAAATAGGCAAGTCCCCAGCCAGGAAACAGAGACCATTATCCTAACCCTGAAGGCCTGATGAGCCCTGTGGGAAGGGAGACCTTGTAGTGCAGAGGCAGTTACTGGTGAAAGGAACTACAGTAGCTGTGAGACTAGAAGGAGTTTTCCAAGAGAAGGCATCTGTCGTGTGAACCTCCTGAGTCTTATCTGAATAAATCCCTGCTTCCATAAATTGCTAAATAATTCCCCATTAGAGACATAATTAAGCACAGCTCTAATTAATAAATCAGGGATCTTTATACAGAATGCACGTTTAATATGCTGAATAGTATACAGGGACCTTAGTTATCCCTTAGCATGTTTTCAATGTTTTCTAAACCTCTATTAATATTTCTAAATATTTCATAGTGTTTGGTATCCATCTGAAGTTCCATTTCGATGATATGATACTGGGGCAACTGGAGTAAGTAAATTTCACTTTTTGTCCAATTTATGATACACAGTTAATCTAATCTGAACAATATCTAGGAGAGACTCTGACTCTGGTAGCATTATAAGATTTTACCTGCCTTATCAGATGCTTTCTAGTTCATTGTGACTTGCACATTCCCATGAATACCCTTATATTCCTTCTTGGATATAGTATTCTATACCTCTTGTGCTAAAGTGCTGTGTAGCATTTGTTGCAACCCATTCCCAGGGGAATTTAGTGGGGAGTGAAGCAATCTCTCAGAATGGTTTCTAACATGTATAGTGATGAATGCTTTGGGAGTCTCAAGAATGAAAGGAACTATACATTTAAAATTTTATATTTTCAAGTCTTAACTTTTATTTTAAAATTAATAAAAACTTCTGGATTGTAGCTACTCAAATGTATGAATTATTTTTACTGTACAAGTGAATGATGGAATTCTTCATTAAAATAGATTGTATATATAAAACTATCAATATACAGTCTGGATTGAACACCGATGGAGCATAATTAAGATCCTATTTAACTACATATGTCAAGGCTTGCAAAAAATGTTCCTGACAGCTACTATAGGCAGAAGAACAGACCTATTAGCCAGGGGCCAATACAAAAGGGTTCACACCATGCTCCCACAGACACTGTGTAAAGACAGCTGCATTCATTTAAAAAAAAAAAAAAAACACCCAATATGGCTCAACTTCTTGGCTTTTTGGTACTGATGTTTGCTGGGCTTCTTACTAAGACACTGCTACTAGATTCTAATAGGGGGCCCACATCCATCATCTCCACTAATACACATCTGATCAACTGGAGTTCTCCCTCTTCAGCACCCAATCAATTACTTGTATTTCTCTAATTTCTCCCTGCTCCACTAGCATACTTTCCTATTCACTCAGCCCAAGTCCCTCAGCCACTCATCTTCGAGCCTCACCCTGTTAATTCTCAAAAGTCCCTCAGCTTTAAGGACATCAGTCATTCATATTCTACGTATATTTGATGTCCTCATTTATATTGCCTAAAAATGTGTATTCCTCAGAACTAAAGAACCATAAGAATGTGGTATTGGAGCTGTTTATATGAATCATAGCAGTATAAGATTGGAAGGGACCTTAAGAGGTCTTCTAGTTCAGTCCCCTGCACCAAGGCAGGATTAAGTATTATCCAGACAATACCTGACAGGTCTTTCTCTAACCTACTCTTAAAATCTCCAGTGATAGAGATTCCACAACCTCCCTAGCCAATTTATTCCAGTGCTTAACTATCCTGACTAGATATTAGGAAAAAATTTCCTAATATCTAACCTAAACCGTGCTTGCTACAATTTAAGCCTAATGCTTTGTGTCCTCTCCTCAGAGGTTACGAAAAACAATTTTTCTCTCTCCTCCTTGTAACCACCTTTTATGTACTTGAACACTTATGTCCCTTCACAGACTTCTCTTCTCCACATTAAACAAACCCAATTTTTTCCAATATTCCCTCATAGGTCTTCTTTTCTAAACCTTTAATCATTTTTGTTGCTCTTCTCTGGACTCTCTCCAATTTTTCCACATCTTTCCTGAAATGTGGTGCTGAGAACTGGACACAATAGTCTAACTCAGGCCTGCACACCTCGTAAAGCGGCAAGGGTCATATTACTCCAAAGAAAACAGCTGAGGGCCGAAACCCCCCGTCCCCGCAGAAACACGCCCCCCCAGTGCCACCCGCCCTATGGAAACAAACCCTCCTTCCCCAGTGCTGGGGTGTGGAAGCCTGTAGAGGGGGGAAAGAAACAGCGCACATAGGATGACCAGATCACAGCAGTAAAATAGGACCCGCCCCCTCCCCGCTCGGCCCCACAATCACACCCCTCTTCACCCCCCCCAGGGGTCACTATATTACTGCACACAACAGTCAATCAATGCAGTTGTAGATAAATCTCTGCATTTTTGTATAACTTTTATATGACTTTGTATTGAACCTTGGTAATATGTTATAGCGGGCCCCTAAGGTAGTATAATTAAGGTAAAATAAAAATGTCTTTTTGCTAGAAGTAGAATAAGATCTTCCCCCCACTTTGTATTCAATTGCCCCATTGAATAAATGAGGTGTGAATGAGGAAGGCGTGGAAGGCAGGCACCTCCAGACAGTTGCAACCCTTGGAGAGGGGATGGGAACCAGACCAAGGACAATCAATCAAACTTGTCAAGTGGGCTGACTAGAGAAGAGCAGACATACTGACAGCCTCGGCGGTTAGAAGCAAGCACCTTCCTTTGGGAACAGCCTCTTTGCAGCATTGGGACAACCCCCCAGCCCAGAGGCAAGCAGCAAAAAGGACCAACGGACACAGTCCCAGATTTTGGGCTGCACAGTGAGCCCACCTACTCACCCCCCCTGCGGGCCGCACAGTGAGCTCACGCGGGCCGCATGTTGTGCAGGCCTGCTCTAAGTGAAGCCTGATCAGCACCAATTAGAGCTGAAGAAATATTTCTCTTGTCTTTCTTACAACACTCCTGATAATACATCCCAAAATGATGTTTGCTTTTTTGTGACAGTGTTACGATGTTGACTTATTTAGCTTGTGATCCACTGTGATCCCCAGATCCCTTTCTGCATTACTGCTTCCTAGGCAGTCATTTCCCATTTTGTATGTGTGCAACTGATTGTTCCTTTCTAAGCGGAGTATTTTGTATTTGTCCTTATTGAATTTCATCCTATTTCATCCCATTTCTCCAGTTTGTCTGGATCACTTTGAATTTTAATCCTATCCTCCAAAGCACTTGCAGCCCCTACCAGCTTGGTATTGTCCGCAAACCTTATTAGTGTACTCTCTATGCCATTATCTAAATTGCTGATGAAGATATTGAACAAAACTGGATCCAGAACTGAATCCTGTGGGACTCCACTTGATATGTTCTTCCATCTTGACTGTGAACCACTGATAACTACTCTCTGGGAATGGTTTTCCAACCAGTTTTGCACCTACCTTATAGTAGCTCCACCTAGATTTAGGTGATGGTCATTCAAGACAGTATCAAAAGCCTTACTAAAGTCAGGATGTACCACATCTACCTCTTTTCCCTCCTATCCATCGAGTCTTCGTGATCTTAAGTTTCCTGCATGAATAATTTTGTGCTCTGAATTTGGATCTTTGATGCATATTGTATCCCACATTTTGGCCTTTGTTGGCTGAGGGGTATGGTTATTTAACATTCTTTCACCTAATGTGGAAGATCAGAGTTCTTAGGCTACAAGAAAGCTCTTGCAGGAGGTAAAATGCCAGAAAGATTTTAAAGCCCTGACATATACCACTGGAAGGCAAAATAATTAGGACATAGTTTCCTTATTACACCTCTCAATAATAATACCAGGTCTGCCACTACACAGATTAAGAATATTGGGGTTGAGATCTGCCCTGTGTAGTTGAGAAGAATTTTTCCCTTACTGCAGCCATTTTTCTTTTTTACAATTTCACCCCTGCCTTCTTTTTGAGTCTGAGTTCATCAGTTGCTAAATATTGCGGTGGTGTATATACTTGTGCAGTTTTAAATAAAACAGATGCTGAGACCTGCCAATATGCTACAGAATGTTCAAACAAGATGTTTTTCCTGCTACAGTAACTACTAAAGATAAATGGCTCTATGATCAATAAAACAGAATGAAAATCAGCTTCAGATAGTGCCCAAAGGGCCCAGCTTTGATAACACAGTACTTTACAACTGTCAAAGTATTTTTCTTTTCTATTTTACAACATACAGTGAGGCATGACGACAGTGAAAACAGTGGTAGTTCCCAAGTTACCCACCCGGCTAGCCCTAGACACTGTTGAATTTTCAGAAGTAACAAAACCCCCCAAATTGTATCTTTGCTTAAACTATTAAAACAGTGTTAGTCACAGCAGCAAGGTAAGAGATGTAAGATGGTTGCTAGAGAACACACACTGTGTTCTACAGTCACTCCAGTGCCAGGCTATTTAGGAATAGTTTTTAACTCTGACCTAGCTGGAATAATATGTCAAGTACAAAATGTTCTACCAGACAAATAATTTGTATTGTGTGTGTTTGTTTTCTTTTAAGAACAGATGACCCTCTGCTACCTCCAGCCTCTATTAGGTCCTTTTCTAAATGGGGGAGGTGAGCTTTGTGCGC
This sequence comes from Macrochelys suwanniensis, assembly GCA_033296515.1. NCBI lineage: Eukaryota > Metazoa > Chordata > Testudines > Chelydridae > Macrochelys > Macrochelys suwanniensis. The sequence goes on from CM065779.1 coordinate 87,102,959, forward strand.
CCCCCCCACCCAGTGTTGTTATATTTGCATGCCTAGTTAGCCCTTCCCAGTCTTCAGGGAGTGCTGCAAGGGCCCACTTTCCATTTTCAGCTTTTTCAAGGACCAGGCTATAAGCCTATCCTTCTCTTCCACTTACCCCTAATTATGCACTCTTGCATAAATCTATCTATATATGGTGTACTGAATTGTGGATCATGTCCATGGTAGAATGAATAAGTAATCTAGAAGAAGTGGGATTACAGAAGCATTTTGTCGTTCACTAGGAATTCCTGACAAAGAAGATGAATGGGACAAGAACACCATCTGTTCTATACCACTCTCTACCCAGAAAGCATTAGATGAATTGAAGGGGAACTGGTTTACTTGTTAACCCTCACCCAAAAAAAAAAAAAGTTTAGGTCAGACTGCCACAGGTTTCAAATTGTGACTAGAAAGTTTATCAAAGATTTGACATGAATATTTCTCATATATAGTAGGCTTCTGGAAGCTCCAGACAATTACCACTTTGGAAGAACAAGCCTTCTTTCATGAATAAACCCAACCCTTTTTCAATAGTGTTTCAATTCAGCTGTAAATTTATTGGGCAAATTTTCAGGGCTTCCCTCTTGTGTGGATTATCCTATTTTTATTGCCAAAGCCCACATTTGTGCACACAAAACAAGAAGCTCAGTGTGAAGTTACTTGACTTGCGAGGAATGAAAATGGTTCTCTGAGTGTGCAAACAGGTGTACACACTCACACAAGGAACCACTTCAAGAACATGGCCACTATAGTTATCAACATGTTGAACTCTAAACAATAGAATTTTTGCAGAATGCTCTTGCCTTCCGTTTGAGATTGTCAATAAGTCTTTCATTTATGAATTTGGTCTTGCTGTAAGGAGAGCTGATGATCTGAGGAAAAACTATTATTTTGTATTCAGGTTTGCTCTTAAAATGTGTATGAATATTAACAAACTTGTTGGGTCAGTGGATTCAACAAATACTATGGTAATGGACAGGAGTATAAAACCCGAAGATAGATAGTGATGGATGCTAATTTTGATGCTCAGGTTTTCTTTATATCTACTGCTGGGGAATTATGGCCAAAACAAGGAGGGAAGATATGCTTCCTTGACGAGTATGGCTACCTAGAGGAAACTGAGAAATAATTCTTCTACTGCATATTCTACCTAAATTAATTAGATAGATTAATTGAACAAAATATGTAAACTTTTGACCTATATCAAACCACTTTATTTTGAAGAAAAGACATTTGTTTCACTTTGTCGAAGTGATTTGCTGTGTCAAGTGAAACAGAAGCTGCAGGGAAATCTTGATTTTTTTCACAGAATGAAGTATTATATATTGCAAAGTTTGCAGGTCTCTTCTTTAAGAATCACCCTTGATCTTGGCGTATAACATTCTGTGTTACAGACTTCAGGCATGTAGCAAAGATTGTACAGACTAAGGTAATAAGTAATGGGTTATAATCAGACCACTGGAGACAATCTTCTGTTTTTCAAGCAAAAAATCGTTAAGACTTCACAGACAGTACCATGGAGATCTGTTATTTTAGAGAATCAGTGAAAAATTCATGAAGATAAAGAGATAGGTATTGACCACATTTTAAGCAGAATGCTAATATTTTTTTTTCTGATTTAAGATTGTCTTATTTGAGTTATGGTGAAAGGGTTTTCTAACAATCTTGTTTAATTGACAAACTAAATTATTTTTTAAAAAATCTTGATAGTCCTCTGTTTCAAGAGATTACTGCCAGATGTAAGAAGTGGCATGTCTCTTGATAACACTGTTTTTACCAGCATTAATGTATACTTTTTTTCCCTATGATTTATAGTAAAAGCAACTAGAAGACTATTGTGCTACTCTTTTGAATAGCATCTTACATTATCCCCAATGAGAAATCTAGTCTTTTATTTAAAATTACGATTGAGTCTGACAAGTTAAAGAGAACCCCATTCCCTGTTTCACGATGAAGTTTTCTAACTTTAAGTATTTTCTTTTTGATTATATTAAATATAAAGGAAAATTGTCTATTCTAAACAGTCTTTAAAGTATCTGTAATGTATCTGAAGTATCCTCTTCAGGCAATGAAGATGTGTATCCCTACCTGGGAGTGACCATTTTAATGATACGTCCCAACTGGCAGGTCAGGTTGATAATGCAGATTAGGATTCAGAAAATCACCTGTAGTATTTTGATGCACCTGATGGAGACATGGTATCTGGAAATTAGATACCGTTCATCAAATTGAGCTGTTTTAGGGTGATTTCATCAGAATTGCAGTCGTTAATTTAATAGCTGACTTTAAATATCAGCAAATGCACCAATTTTTTGTTTTATTTTAAAATGATCTTGCCAAACAAAAGGTTTGCAACTCTGATCCTCCTTTAAGAATTCCCCATAGAGATTAGGGCTCCATAATTAGCAGCCTCATGTAACCCTCCCATCTAATATAATGCACCTTATAAATTTCTCATGTCCACACAGTCCCAGACTGCCTATGAACTGAGTACCCAAAACCCTGACTGTTATAAGTCCATAGCTGGCTTTAGTATGAGTCCAAATTGCAGTGGAGGATGGCAGTCTTAAGGAGGCTGTATTGCATCTCCAAGTTAAATCAGCATCTGTTTGATATTTACAATGAATTTTCACCCAGTGCTGACTGGAGACAAAAGTGAACTGCTCATGGAGTAGAACTCCAGACAGTCTGTTAGGTTCCAGGGCGGGGCATGCTTATTAGGGTTGCTACTGTAACTTGCAAGCCTTCTCTATTCCAAGTTGTGATGGTTAGTCACTAGATGTCTAAATATCTCCTTAGTATGCACAGATGGCTGACCACTGCTGGCCTGGGATGGAAGTTCAAGTTTCTAATAGGGAAGCTCCAGAATATCATTGATCTCCAGAGCTTGCCCTGCCTGAGAGAATTGGAAAACCACAGCTTGTAACTAGACTCTTAATAAGTTCCCTATCCTCACTTCTGCCAAAAAACCCTCAAGGGGATATAAAAATAATTGCAACTGAATTTTGTATGTGTATCTTACCATGTCTGCTGGTTTCCAGTATTACTCTGAAGCAGAAGGCATTTTTTGTGTCAGTAGAATAGAATAAAAAAATATATTTTGACCTTGCATTAAAGCAACCCATTTCATAGAATGGGAAATGTAATTTACCTCCACAGGGCAAACACACAGCACCAGGATCCTGGGGGCATGGACCAACCTACTGTAAGGAAAGAGTCCAAGATAAGCTGATGGGAGACCTGCTAGATAAAACTATTCAGCAGATTGAGTTCCAAAAGGATGAGGATGCACACAGGGTGGAAAGAAAGATAGTGTTGACCCGTCAAAGGCGAAACTGGTGGATGGATTCAGGGGGGCATGATGCAGGTTGAGGTAGGAAGACAGAGCAGCAGAAGGAGCAGTTTGACTGATTGCACTCATGGCTAGCAGAAACAGGCTCCAGTGCCAGCTCCTGCTCTTACCCCATGGACTAAGTCCCCTCCATGTTATAGTCCCCACCCTGCAGAGTGTGTAGTCTTTGGATAATTCAGGGAGCAGCTGGACCATGTCACATACAATTAACCCTAGCACATGGAATGGGCAAATGTACCCTTTGCATTCATCCACCACAGTCCAGTCTCAGTCCACATGTGCAAAATATTCCTGAAAGGCCAAGGAGAACAGAAGGACAGGTACCACCCAGGAATAGTTGGACATGTCACAGTTGGCATTTCAGTATCCTCCACCGAGATGTGCCTTTGGCAATTGTGATGGGGTTATGACTCACCACCACAGTGCCCCCTGCCGGTCATTCTGGGAATTAGCTCACAGCAGTCCTGGAGCGCCCTCTGCTGGTGGTGTCCCGTCCGCCGCTCCCTTGCCAGCATCTGGACCTGCATTGCTCCCGGCTCACGGCATCCTCTTCAGGACACTGCCCTCCAGCAGTGGCCCCTAGTCCACGCTCTCCCCCTTCCAGGGGGGTTTAACAGCAGTTCTCTGGTTCGCTCCTGCCACAGTGGCCAACCACACCCTAAAGTCTATCCCCTTCTGTCAGGGGTCTGGTGCAGTCTGTTATGGCCACCTCTCAGCCAGGTGCACAATAAGGGGGAAGGGGGAGGGACCCAGGCCCACCCACTACTCTGGGTCCCGACCCAGGGACCCTCTAGAGGCAGCCTCCCTGCCCTCCTTCTCTCCCCTCATCTGCTCACTCTCCCTGGGTCACTTCCCCACTGACCCCTTTTGCACCCTCTAGGCCCTTCCAGTCAGGGCCCACAGCCTGGAGCTCTCCTAGGCTCCCCTGCATCTGCCCAGCACTGCGCTGTCCAAGGTGCTGGTCTCCTGAGCAGAAGACAGACCTTCCCCTCCAAAGGCCTGGGAGAGACTCCGTGCTTCTTTCCTGGGCAGCCTTTTTATAGGGCTGAGCCTGGCCCTGATTCGCTGTCTCCAATCTGGGCCCTGATTGGCTCCCAATAAGCCCTCCTCCCATTGGCTGCCCTTCTACGCAGGCTCCCTGGCCTGCTGCAGCCCACTCATACACCCGCCCCACCACAGCAATTTAAAAAAACCTGCTACCGAAATGTAGATTAAGTCCAAAGCTGAATGTGAAGAGTTACAAAAGGATTTCATAAACTTGGGTGACTAGGTGACAAAATGGCAGACGAAATTCAGTGGTGATAAAGGCGTCAAGGCTGGAGGGAGAAGTTAAAAGTGCTAAACTTGGCTGATTTAATCTCTGACCAGGAAGAGGAGCAGATTCTGGTCCTCATTAAGTGAGAGAAGCCTAGCTAGAGTCATGGAGTCGTGCAGGACTGCTGCCAGACAGAAAGGAAATCTCCTTTGAAACAGGGAGCCCAAGGCAATTGGGAAAGAGGAGCAGGAAGTGAGTCCAACCAAGACTCTGCATGCCGGTGGAGGGGCCTACAGGGAGCTTCCCTGCAAGCAGTCAGGTGCTTCCCTGCAAAGGGAGTGGAGAAAACTCCCCTCTAGCAGAACCAATTGGATAGCAGAGAGGACTAAGAAGCTTAGAGAGAACGGATCTGATACATTGGGAGGCCAGGAAGAAGCTGAGGCAAAAACCCAAGACAGGGGAAGTAGCAAGTGGTCCAGGTCTGTGTAGTCAGGCTTGGACTGCCTGTGCAAGGGTCCCTGGATCAGAACCTAGTGGAGAGGCAGGGCCTGTTTTCCCAACCAGCCCACCAAAGAGCTGAAGTGGAAATCCCCCCATCAAGGGGCAAAGAATAATAACTACCCCCCATGCCCCAAATACCAGGGGTTAAAGACTAATGAGTATGACCCTGACTGAAGGTTCAGTATGAAGTTGACAGACTATTATTTTTTGGACTATTGCTACCTTAGAAGGGGTGAGACTCTGTGATCTAACCTTATCACAGTCACAAGAAGCAGCAGCCACCGCAGGGCTGGAATTGCTGTCAGCAGGCCGTGCAAAAGGAGGAGACACTGATATACCATGCCGTGACACTAGGGGGTGCACCATCTGGTGAGTTGCTTGCTTATGGTAACTATTTTCCCAGTGCATTCATATGGTGAGACTGACTCATGTAGTCCTATTCAACATACAATTAAAACAGCAGCGTTGTATGTGTTTGTTCAGCTTTTATTATACATAGGTACATAATTAGTGATTTCCTCCTCTCCTTAGTTATGTAGAGTGTATTTTTCATATTTCAGTGGAATTTTCACTTTAAAGTCGATGCACACATGATCTAAAATTGTGATAGAATTAATCAATTCAGTCATTAGTTACATTAGAATAGCTTTTTGAGATTAGAAAATTATCCAGTCTAGCATAGAGCTGATGGGGGTGTGAACAGAAAATAAATTCCTTCTCAGCAGAGTGTAGTCATTAGAGCTTTGTGAAATCCACTAGTTTCAGTTCAGAGCTTTGGTGAACCCAAAATGGCATGTTGGTTTCTCTGTATCTGCAGTCACTTTAATTGCTTGGACTGGGGGTTCTCATGAGCCATAAGACATCAAGTCAAAGCCTGAAAAGCTCAGTGGATTCATTACTAGACTACTAAGTTTTATCATTCCTTGTCTAGATAAACAGTTTGTGCCTGGCACGTTGGGGTGTAAACTTACCTCATATTAGCTATCCATATGTGTCATAAATATAAAGGGAAGGGGGAGAGGATCTGATGCAGTGCTATAAAATCCTCTTACCCGTAAAGGGTTAAGAAATGCAGGTAGCCAGACTGACATCTGACCTGGCTGGCATCTGACCAATGTGGGGAAAGCTGTGTGTGTGGCTTTGTCTGACTCAGAGTGATCTTGGAAGACAGAAGGAACCTACAGAAAATCAAACCTCCCTTTTCTGAAGTAAGTTTAGATAGCATAGCGAATAGATTTCTGTTTAATTTTGCTTGGTGTATTCCCTGTGTTAGAAGGAGCGGGGGGGTGGGTTATTCATGGTTTTCTGTAACTGTAAGGTTTTGTCTAGAGGGGGAAATCTCTCTGAGTTTGGAAATTAAGTGCCCTGTAAACTAGTTACCATCCTGATTTTACAGAGATGATTTTACCTTCTTTATTTTTAATAAAATCCTTCTTTTAAGAAGCTGACTGTTTTCTATGGTGTTAAAACCCAGGGGGTGGGTTTTTAGATCACTGTGTAACCAATTGGTTGGGAGATTGTTCTCAAGCTTCCCAGGAAAGGGGGTGTACAGCTTGAGGGGGTAGTTTGGGGGGGAGGGAAGTTCAAGTGATTCCTTTCCTGGATTCCTGTTAGACATTTGATGGTGGCAGTGAAAGAAGCATTTCTCAGGGTGCAGGGAATTTTGTACCTTGGGGGTTTTAACCTAAGCTGGTAAAAATAAGCTTAGGGGCTCTTAATGCGGGTCCCCACGTCTTTACCCTAGAGTTTAGGGAGGGAACCCTGACAATATGGATGTGGCTGCTATGCACTAAACGTTCCCAAGTACTCCTTAATCTCCTTAAATCTTGTCCCACTTTCAATGTGAAGTAAACAAAAGTGCACTAGGAAACCTTTAATGGATCCGTCAGTAAGGGGTAGATTTACACCCCAATTTGCCATGCACTGTTAATCTCATACAACTCCTCTTCTAAAGTACCCCCTCAAAAGAAGTGTTCTGTGGGTCATGATGGGCAGGCAAGATAGCTTTTTGGGCAGCCTATGTCAGGAAACGTTTCTGCTGGTGGGAGAAGAAAGGGTATCAGGACCCCTGCTGTTGAGACCCCTGTTGTATAGAGGTTGAGTCCCCAGACAGCCCAAGTATTCTGAGACTGAAACCTGCAGAGTCTTATCTTTCAAGATTCAGTTAGAAAATTGTGTTATATCTCTAGTAAAAGTCTCCTGGAGACTTACAATAGTAGGTCTTCAGTTAAAGTGTTATTACAAAAATCCAAAATTTTGACTGGGGAATAGCTAAAATTAGGCATTCCTTGTAGACATTGTTCAAAAGGAACATTAAAATCTTCCAATTAAGAGAAAATTCTCTTATTAGAAAGATGGAGCAAAAATAAATCTTCTCTCTCACCTGTGAATAGTCACATCTGCTGAAGAGAGAAACGTTTGAAGGTTATTCCTACAGTTGGGTGTGACCTTTGTTAGGGTATGTTTTGGATTTGGGATTTTAATATGGATCATCCTAACCATTGGACTGCAAAACCCAGATCCATATCTAGGTTTAGATTTCTCAAATCCTGAAAGTTCAGGGATGTTTTCTGATCCAGAGTGTTGGTCTCAGCCTTTTTCTAGTAATGTAATATTTCTTCTTCATTATAGGTAAGGCTGTTTTAGTCATAGGTATTTTTAGTAAAAGTTATGAACAGGTCAAAGACAATAAACAAAAAGTCAGGGCCCCGTAACCTGTCCATGACTTTTACTAAAAATACCTGTGACTAAATCTTACCTGCTCGGAGGAGGGGGCGCTCCTGAAAACTGCTTCTGAGGGGCAGGAGCGGCACAAGTTCACGCTTCTGCTGGGCGGGGGAGAGTGGCCCATGGCCCCCTTCTGCTGCTGGGTGGGGGGTAGTCTGAGGCCCCACCGCTGCTGCTGTTCTGGGTGGGTGGGAACCTGAGGCACCACTGCCGTTGGTCTGGGCGGGGGACAGCTCATGGCCACAAACAGATGATTGGTCAGACCCACAATATCCTGGAAGTGCAGCTCAATATACCTCAATTACAAGAAGCAGAAATTATGGCAAGAGGGCCCCCAGACTCATGGAAAGTCTGTAAATTGAGGGGAAGGGCCTGTAACAGTTAATCAGCTCCCCTCATCCCTGTTGGCTGGATACTGGGAGACAAAAGCTCCTCCCCTATGCACTCCCACATGCAATTTGTGGCACGAGGAAGGGTTCAGCTCCAGTATATCTGGGACACAAGGCCTTCCATCTCCCTGCTGAGATAGGTAGGTGCATTCGCAACTATAGTCCTTGCATTTCACAACTCTGTATCTAAAGCAAGGGTGATTTTGGTGATCTTGATTCACTGCTTGTAGTCATCACCAGCAATGTACATTTCTCAGGTCTCATTTAGTCATCAGTAAGGATACGATTTAGTCATGGAGGTCATGGCAGTCACGGATTCCAAGACTTTATTGGTCCTCCGTGACTTCTTGGGGTTCAGCTGTCAACAGTTGAAGCTGGGGCTGTGCGCCCCAGCCCCATGATGGGGGTTGAAACCAGAGCCATGCGCCCCTGCCCCACGGCTTCCACAGGGGGCTGCAACCAGGGCCATGCTCTCCTGTCCTGCTTATATGGTTATTTTTAGTAAAAGTCATGCACAGGTCATGGGCTCTATTAATTTTTGTTTGTTGCCCGTGACCTGTCCGTGACTCTACCTAAAAAAATAACCATGACAAAATCTTAGCCTTAGTCATGAGCTTCTATTCTGCTTTAAACCATCCACTTCTGCAGTAAACCCTCCAAATACAGCATAAAGCAATGATATTTTCCCCTAGAAACACTTAACTGCTGCTTTTGTCATTGTGATATGAGTGAGGCAAGTTCATTTAAAAATGAGATATACAATAGCAAATAATGAAATCAGGCATGAAAAAGACATCACATGGTCGACCTGATTACAGGATGGCTTTCTGTAATGGACAGTATGTGCCAGACTTATATATTTAGCACCGTTTAACCAACTGTGGCTGACAAAACAACAGCTGTTGGTTGAAGAATCTGAACAGCTAACATTCATAGCAAGAACTTGTAAACTGTATGTGTCAAAACCTTTACTCACTCAAAAATTCATACAGTGGGAATGGAGGAAAGTTTAGAGTCAAGCTGGGGCAGAAAAAAGATTCTGGTTGCAAAGATATTTAATGCTGTGGAGCCAGATTATACTTCTACCCTTATTCATATGAAATAGTAATTTGTTCCATGAGTTTTGCCATTGATTTCAGTGGGACTGCTAGCAAAGAAAGCTTCTGCTCAGTCTGAGTAAGGTTGGCAGAATCTGCTCCCCCTCCGTCCTTGCAATTACTGAACATGTCACCTTACTTTAACAAACTATTTTCAAATTTATCATTCAGATGATATAAAATATAGTGAGAAACTTAGGTAAACTTTAACTCCAAATACACATTACTGAATTTGAATGTTAATATGTTTTCTAGAAAAAATATATTTTATTAGAGCAGAGACAATTGTTTCTGATATCAAAATGTACCTTGCCAATTCTCCTTTTCAATATGCATAACAATGTCTATTCACTCTAATGGAAGCTATGCATAGTTGAAGATTTATTCACTAGAGTAAACCCAAAGACTGTCCCAGTCAGTATTTTAGGTTTCCAAAAGATCCATTATGTTAGGAGTTCTATACATATATCTCTTTCAGAGTGAATATCCAGTGGCATTCTAGTCTTCCCATATGCTTTGTGTGTACACATGTTTGTGTGTGAGATAGAAGAAGGCAATCCAGGGCCCTTGGCATGCCACAATGGCAGGGATGGGAGGGCTACCCTGACACTTCATTTGCCCAGAACTCCCTTGGGAGTAGCACTGGCTAGGAGTTCCCTCCCCCATGAAATATAGGGGCTTGTCCCATGGCACTCTTCTCCTCCTGTCACACCCGAAGTAAAGGGCCATGGAGTTAAACCCCATTGTTTAACGGCATGGTGCAGTCTACACTTCTCAGAGTTATTGTCCCAGGCTGTCTGCAAATGCAGGCAACCATTGCTTTACCAGTTACCCTCAGGTCACATTTTCAAGCTTTTCTTCACAACCATGCAGGCTACAGACGTTTAGCATCCACTTAAAAAAAAAGGATTCTGATGTCATCTTATAACCTCAAGCACAGATTTCTAGTGTGTTTACCTTAATCCAGCCCTGACTGTTGTTATCGTCCCCCCATGGCAGCCAAAACACCTATTGAGTTTTTTTCCTTCCAGTAGAAGTTGAGTTGATAAACAGACAGGATTAACTTTCCCCCACTATGCTCCTAGCAAATATGCCATTATGACAAGTAAATGTTGAAGATCTCATTAGGATGGATGCTTCATGGCAGGATACTGACTAATGTAGCACTTTCCATTCAGAGATTTGAAATTGAGGAGCTGTTCAATTAAAAGCCTGAATCATGTCATTCCATTGAAAGGCAATATTTTTTTCTTTAGTAAAGTAAACAGAATCTGATCTGCATCAACCTGTCTGCTTTTCATAATATGCATATTTTCTCAACATCCAGATGCAATATTATTTCCGGATTAATTTATACTGTTCACATTACAGCATCAGTTGTATCCATATTAATAAGATTACTATATGTCTTTCAATCCAACAGTTTTTAATGAAGCCGGAGTCCTGGTTACAGAGGTGCCAGCCTCCCCTGGAGCTAGATACAACCACCTCCACAAAATACTTTCAATTTCTATTTTCTTACACTCTCTCTATAGTTCTATTCACATGCAACCCAGTTAGTGGATGATAGGAAAATCACTACACACTACGCTCCACCATACATAGTCCCCAAATGTGGTGTCATGTCTTCTGAGGGCAGAATTGCAAGTTCCAGAATGTCTGTCTCTTCTGGCAATGGTTTGTCTTTTCTCTGTCGGCTTGTGTGTCCATCCTCCACTGAGTGGTTACGAATGGTGTCATTTTAATTGGTGAGGGAGCTGGTGCCATCAGTTAGAAGCTCTTCACTCCATGAGGCTGGGTAGTTTGGATTGTCAGCTATCTCCAGTCCCTCTTCCTCAAGGACCTTCACTGTAGAGTTCATGTTTGCCCCTTTACTGAGTCAGTAATGTGCTAGCTGTCCTGATGAAGGTCTCTTTCTCTAGCAATTAAATTCCACTCAGTATACTTCTGATGTTCTCTCTTATGACACAAGGCCTTTCCTAGTGTTAGCATGTTTCTGACTTTCTGTTTTTTTGGCTTAAAAATTAGAGCACATACCACAATTGGCTACCACTGTATGCAGTCCACCTACACATAGGTGCCGACTTTTGTCGGCGCCGGTGGGTGCTCGCGCCCCCGCCCCCCCCAACTCCACCCCGGGCCCCGCCCCTTCCCCAAATCCCTGCCACCGCCTCCTCCCCAGGGCACGCTGCATTCCCCCCACACACACACTTGAAAGCTGGGGGTGGGGAGGAAGCAGCAGAGCACCCACTGGACCCGGCATCTCCCCGCCAGCCCCCCCATGCCCCCAGCTCACCTTTCAGAGGCTGAGCGAGACGTGAAGCGGCAGCCCACTGCTTTTCCTGGCCCCCTCCAGCTAGTCGGGGGAGGGAGGGGTATGAGGAGGAGGCGGAGGCAGACCCAGGCGCTCCACCTCCTCCCCATACCCCTCCCTCCCCAGACCAGCTGGAGAGGGAGCCAAGAAAAGTGGCGGGCTGCCGCTTCGCGTCTGGCTCCTCCGAGTCCGAGAGGCGGAGGTGAGCTGGGCGCGCGGTGGGGGGGAAGCAGCAGAGCACCCACCTGGCCCGGCAGCTCCCCACCAGCCCCACCCCCGCGCCCAGCTCACCTCCTCAGCTTCCCCAGGCGCCGCAGCAGCTGGCGGCCCTCCACCTCCTCCCCATACCCCTTCCCCGAGGCACCGCCCCTGCGCTTACCCCCACCCCCTGCGTGCTGCCGCTGATCAGCTGAAGCCGGAGGAGCCTGCATGAGCAGAGAAAAAGCCGCTCAGCCTCTGGCTGCCGCGGCACCTGGGGAAGCCAAGGAGGTGAGCTGGGTACGGAGGCGGGGCTGGCAGGGAGCTGCCGGTGGGTGCTCAGCACCCACCAATTTTTCCCCATGGGTGCTCCAGCCTTGGAGCACCCACGGAGTTGGCGCCTATGCACCTACACGGTTGGCTACTTTCTGTATAACACATCTTTTCACAGCTTCAGATAGCCCACCTTGGTCCAGAAAATCTTAATCAAAGCTCTATGAAGCTATATTGTTCTAGAAGAGTCTACAACAGAAAGGGTCATATGTTTTCATTTTCAGTGTCCACTATTCATGACTCAAACAACTCCTTGTCTTCCCTACTGAGTATAGGTGAGCACTCAAACCTGATTGGGATTATGTGTGCGCGCGCACACACCACACACACACCCTTCTGTCTGGAGCTGCACTTTTCTGACAGATTTTAATCTACAATAAAGAAGAGCTCATGGGAAGCTGCTTACCTAAGGTGTGATCTGTCAACAACTTCACTGCTACCTCCTGGAGGTATTCCCTTTAGTGCTCCTACCCCTCTGCTTGCGCAAATTCTGCCCACCCACCCCCAATTAAATATTAAAAATCCAAAGAGAACTAATCCATAAAAAGGTGTTGTGAATCAGTTAGTTATTGAACACTTAGCATGACTTACCCAAACCCACAAAAGCAAGGAAACCAAACATTAAATCACCTAACAGGCCATAGCCTCTACTCCTCCGCTCAAAAGCACATATCTTACCAATACCATGAAATGCAAACCTCAAATTTAACTGTGTCCCATAGAGATGCCAACCTTCCATCACCTTTAACCACTCTTTTAGGTCCAACCCCATATCAATTAATTTTTTTCAGTTATTGTTTTCAGTTTTTAGTATCCTACATACAATGGCCACTATGGTAAGATGAAATAATAATAGTTTGCCATTGAGGTTTTTTTCCCTTTCCCAATGTGTATAACCAATCCCCTCAACCCCCCGCAACCACTGTAATGTGTCCTTAGGTTTGTCACTGAAATTAGGCGTGTTTCCTATTCCTAGTTCTCTTTAGTTTCCCCATCAATCACTACATCATCCACTATGTCTTACAAACCCAGCAGACTTGACTCTACCTCTATATCAAATTCTAACCCAGCTCTGTAACTGCTTCTTCAGTGTCTTCACAGCGCTATTGGCTCAGGACTATCTGAGGGTGTCTCCAGCTGCTGGAAAGCTAGGTAGACACATGAACTCATATCTGTACTTAAGGTCCTAGAGCAGTGGTTCTTAAACTTTTGTACTGGTAACCCCTTTGACATAGCAAGCCTCTGAGTGCGCCCCTCCCCCCTTTTAAATTAAAAACACTTCTTTACAGATTTAACACCATTATAAATGCTGGAGGCAAAGCGGGGTTTGAGGTGGAGGCTGACAGCTCATGACCCCCCCTGTAATAACCTCATGACCCCTTGAGGGGTCCTGACCTCCAGTTTGAGAACCCCTGTCCTAAAGTCATACGCTGGTGGTTCTATACATAGGTACCAATTAGCTTCCTGCCTGACCTGACTCTGCTATGTCTGGGTTAGGATTATGTCCACCATGTAATCTAGGTCACCAAAGGATTACTGAAGGGACAATCCAGTGTCACCATCTGAGCAAGTTCCCTGATTAAGCTGGGAGATCGCCCACTGCCTTGGTCTCTGACCAGCTTGCCCTTCACTCTGGACTCTCCTACGCACACCAGCTACCAATTTTGATACAACTAACAGTTTCACAACTCTGCCTTTCTTTCCATCACATTGTTTTTGTAACTGCTATCAAATCCTCTTTTACAGAGTTGGGTCCGCTTACTGTCACCTGGCAACTACAGATTTGAACCACCCAGGCCACCTATCAACTAGTCCAGTCCCCTCTGTTCCATTGTTTCTCCAAAAAGTATCCAATAAGTTCCCCTCCTCTAAACCACTCAGTCTAGCTCTGCAAAATCCAACATTCCTCTGATTTGATATGAACCATCTCCATCTGCCTCCTTTCCCCATATAGGATGGTGAGCGCTTCAGACATGGACTTATAATTATAGTACTTGTCTATGTTGACTGAGGTGGCCAAATATGCCATCTTTACTTTGTGGGCACCCAATCAATTTACTTGTCATTTCAAATTGCATCAATAATATTTCTCTCCCAGTCTCCTTCCTTGTGATTAAATATAAGTGCTTTTGCTGATCCTGACTACTTCTCCTACCATTCAAGTGTGACTCGTTCCTGCCATGGATTCCCCACACAATTCTCTGGACTCCTCAGTTGGCTGGAAAACTCCATTTAGTCAATAGACACTTTCAGCAGAGAGTTTCTATGTGCTGGCTTCCTCTCCAGTTCTCCCTGCCTACTTGCAACCCAGCCCTCTCTCTTGGGTCTTCCTAGGCACACACTGGCCACTGTTTGGTATAATCTTTGGTGGCATGAGTTTAGTTCAGCACTATCCCCTCAATCTGACAGTAATGAAGAATTGGTGTGGGTGGGCTGAATGAATGAGACAGGATCATGTTTCTTTAAATCTAGCTGTCTTTAATGGAAGCAGAACCTTTCTGCAGAAGTGTCTGTTTCGCCCAAGGCTGCCTGCAGACAGAATCACATAAAACTCTTCATTTTCCATTCCCTTATATGATCCCTTTTATATCTGCCACCATGCAACCCACATAGTGGAAAAAACCCATCACAAGATGATTTACTGCATCTAATTCTTTATATGCAGTATGGCATGATGATTTACTGCATCTAATTCCTTATATGCTGTATGGCAAACCATGTAACTGGCATTTCTGGAGTGACGGTGTGAGTTTTCAAAATGTCTGCTTTGTACATTAATCCCAGGTCATTGTGAACTTTCCTGTCATGTTCTACATATACTGCAACACAAAAACATTCCTCTTACATATTTTACCACCTTTGTGTATACACAACTAATCATCTCATTCCCATTGGCATGCAAATGCATTTTCTCATACAAGAGTGACTCAGATTTTCCTGAGAATACTGTCCTTGAATTCGCCTATATAAGCTTGTTGTGTTCCAGAAATGTGGTTTCTCTATTAATTTGTATTGCAGATTTTCACATTATCTAATGCTCCCTAATAGTTTTAGTTGGCTTTTGACACTGATTTTTGTACATTCTGGGATGACTTTAAAATTAAAGATGTATTTTGTACCATTTCCTCACCCTGCACCTCATGACAGCAACAATTTTTCATTAGCCTTCTGGTTAGTATGAGTCTACAGAGTGTGAGCTTACAGATTTAACTATGATAGCAAGCGTTTGGCTTCTCTGCCCTAAAGCACAGAAAAACCTCTCATTTGCAATGTAGCCTTTGTCCCTTCTACCCTTCATTCTACCAGGTTAAATTTTTAAATCCTGATTACTATCTTCTTAAACCATATGTTGTCACCGAATTATTAGTCTCCCAATTTGACAGCTGTTATGCATTTTGCATCAAGTCCCACTCCTTTTATTAACTTCTTTTGAACATTCACATTTCTGATATTACTATAGGTCCTACTTATTTGGCATGTATTTTTAGAATGGCTGTGAAAGCTGTTTCAGCATTTGTTCATTAAGAGTCTATTTGTCTTCTTCAAATGTAATTTCCTAAATATAGTAAATAGGTAGCAAACGTTTTTATTTGTTTCTTATGAAAGCCTATTATTAAGAGAACCTATGTTGTGTTAAATGATACTAGAAAAGTAGTAGTTCAGTCTTACAACTGAAGCTATGATATAATACATGTGAACAAAAGATTGACAGTCAAGTGGCAGTAAGTTGCTAATTGGTACCCAGCTAAACAGTATCAAAAGCTGAGGTCTCTTGCTGAAGCTCTTTTGAAAAGTATTCTGGAAGGTCAGATATGTTGTGCTAAGTGCCAGTGAATAATTGCGAGTGGTTGAGTGCTTCCATGAATGGATTCCTAGTTTTCCTCTTCTGTGAACATTTTCAAGATGGCAGAGAGGGGAAAGGAACCTCTTCCAAATCATGAGAAAAAGTTGAAATTGCAAATTTCTTTTAACCAAATACCTGAAAAAAGTAGTTTGCATCAAAACATTGTTTTGATAATTTCTAAGTTTTACTTCATTCAGTCATTTAGTGAAACATAAGCTAAAAGTGGTTGAAATTGGAGTAAAACAGACATTTAGAAACTTTCTCTCTCTCTCTCTGACTAGTGTGGCAGGTGATTAAGAGGGATTGCTACACTCTTTCAGTATTAGTGACGGCCATCAATCCATACATGTGAATGATGATATATCATTATCTATTATATCTATGTAATTAGGTTTTGCCATAGCCAATAGGCTAAGAACTTTCCAAAAAGAAAAGTAGTAACAGCCCCTTCCCCAAGAAGTTCACAGTCTAAGACTAGACTGTTGTTAACACTCACATGCTTTAAAAAAAAATATTTTAAGTATAATGAGTGATGAGCACCTCAGTCCTCAAGTGGCTGTCTATGGACACAGCAGTAGCCCTGCATACAAACATGTGCAGAGGCTGTCCTTACCTCCCCCGAAGTAGAGCCCAGGGCTAGATGATAGGATTAGGATACACACTTAGCATGAGACTGCAACAGGGCACATCCTTACAAAAGCTGAGGGATTGTTACACATATTTGCCAGTTGCCATATTTGTGTATGTGTTAATGGAGTTTAGAGGTCACCCCAGGGAATATAATATGCCAGAGTGAGCTCACATTTTCCTGGTCCTTGTGCTCTATGACATATTCTTAATTCATAACAGTCCCATCCTGAAGCAATAGAATTTCATTGACAAATGCATTATTCTTGTACCACACTTTGATCTCTGTCCAATGGGTTTTATACTTATTTTTCTATAGGACTGATAGAAAATTTTCCATCTAAAGTTTGATGGAAAATTGGGGTTTTAACTAAATATTTTTCATGTCAAGTGTCTGCTTTCTCTAGAAAACTGATTTTTTCATTAAAAACAACTGCCTGAAAACTGAAATATTTCAATTTGGAAATGCTGCCATCGTGCCTCATGAGTTGTATTTCAGTTGCATCAGGTCCCCATTCTCTTCTATGGGCCAGCCTCACTGGCTGAACTACATCTTCCAGAATGCACCATGCTCAGGGACTCCGATGGTGTAATGTCTCCCACGTCTAAAAGGAGAGCCCAGGGAGAATCACGGGAGATGTAGTCCAACCAAGGAGCCCAGGCAACAGAGAATGGGAGCTTAAGGTATCCAAACTAAAACTGTAGAGGCAATGCTACAGTATTTTCAAATTGATTTCTTGTTTCCATTTTCAGCTGAAAATTGTTGGTATTCAAATCTCTGCCAAAAATTGACATTTTCCATGGAAAATGTCAATGAAAAATTATTTATCTTCATCAAACCTTTTTTTCAGGGAGAGACATTTTTTGGCCAGCTCCATTTCTTAGTTTTCAATTCTGTTTTCTCCCACTCCACTCTTTCTCAATGATACGCTCGTACAAAAGGGTTTGCATGACTGGAAATTGTGTGAGGCAGCTGAGTGCAAATTGAGGGTTCCATTTGATTGAGTACTTCAAAGTTGGGGCAACTTCAGCTTTCAGCTGGTGGTCAACCTGTTGATAGTGGAGTGCTATTTAAAAACTCTGTTTGAGCACTCTATTCACTTTTTCCTATATGCAATTATATATTCCTTTACTGCCTTCATGATGCTGGTATCTGAAATGCCTTCTAAAGATAAACATAAATATTCTAAACCAAACCCAGAACTGAACATACTATATCAGTCTCCTTACATCATATTAATAACTATGGGATTTAAGTGTTACCAACCTTCATGACTTTATTCTGAGTCTCATAATATTTGACGAGGGCACAGTTTGCAGTGTCTAAACACCGAATCTAGAATAATGTTTGGTTTTTAGTTTCATAAACTACTTTGACCACACACCATTTACAAAACACTTTATAATAGATCAAAAAGACTCTTGAATATTATAAAATCGGGCAATATTTATACATTTATAATATTATATATTGTCATGCATAATATATTTTACGGAAATTAGATGCACAAATGTTGTAAAATCAAGTGTTTTGTTTGTAAACCCTATTCCTCATGCTTTTTTTCTACCAGTTAGCTGAGAACTTATTAGTTTCTCAATCCCACTGACTTCAAAATTGTAACTACTTCTTGGGAGATATGGAATGCTCAAACAAATGATTGTCATTTCTCATTGTTTTAATACATTCTCATTACTTTTCAATCATGTTCCAACAACCCTTCAGACACCTAGAATACCAAACTTTGTCCTATCCGATGGTGGGGGTGATCCTTTCTCTCCATTACAGCTCCTCACATCCAGCCTTGAAGATGGGGGATATGGCTTCTTTTTTTTAACTGCTGTACAAATCATCTACCATTAGTAGATAATGGGGTGACACTGGGAGCTTTATCGCTGATTTAAATGGGTTCAGTATAAAGCCCAATGTCTTACCACTGAAGACCCAGCAGATACATTTGCAAATACTCATCCTCTTTCAGCTCTAGCGTATTATAAGAGTCTAGACTTGGAAGTTTCTATTGATGGTGCATATAGTGTGTCAGGCCATAGCACTACTCATTGCATTAAATTTAAATTTTAATGTCTTGTGTAGTATTTAAATGTTTAATAATCTGAAACATTTGCGTCAGGGGAAAAAAAGTCGCATTGACCGCATTTATTAAGGACTAAAAGTCTAGCATGAAATATTCTGCTTCATTGGCTGCTGTTGACTCTGTACTTTAATTTGACAGGGAAGGCAGGTGAATGATCTGCTCAGACACTTGTGCCACTGAATAAGCGAGCCTCGCTGAAAAGAAATGTGCTAAGAGAAAGTAAAAATACTTGCTTTTCAGCTGTGTGAAACGCTACAGATTTGGTGATTGAATACAAATATTTTCTTTTTATTTAATCTGTGTGGGCTAACACCCCATAATATTGCTTTTGATTTGGGATTTGAATGTATTCAAAGCAAAATTCAGACAAAACAGGTGAGTTTTGCCCATGTTCAGGTTGAAACCAAGCAAAACCACTTAATAGAATTTAATAGTTAATAGAATTTATGACTTAATAGAATTTATGACACGAGCCATAACCTCTGGTTGAAGTAGAGGATATCTTTCAGAAAGACATCCAGTCTTGATTTAAAATCTTGAAGTGATGAAAAAGTCCACCAGATCCATTTTAAAGCTTTTTAAATTGTTAATTGTCTCACTGTTTAAAAAGTGTCTTTAGCTTCAACTTTAAGACATGGGATCTTGTTATTTACTTCTCTAAGTTAGAGAGCTCTGTAGTATTATATTTTTCCTCTCTACAAGGGAATTTATAGACCATGGGAAAAGTCACTTCTTAACCTTGTCTTTGATTAATGAAATAGAATGAACTTCTTAAGTCTCACTGTAAGCAAGGTTTTCTAGACCTTGAATCATTTTAGCAGGTCTTTTCTGAACCCTCTCCAATGTCAAAATTTTCACAGAAAATCATAAATATCAACCTTCCACCTGAAACATGACTTACAGTCAATTCCTTATCGAATTACAATTATGAACAAATGCTTTTTAGAGCATTATAAAAACTGACAGGCAAAGAAGGATGTTGGAATTGGAAGAAAAAATAATACTGTTATGATTAAAAGGAACTGGTTGCTATAGTGACTTGTATACACCTTTCAAATCCATCAGTGGCACGGAGATTATTTAAAATGATTGTTGTGGTTGACCTTGCATATGTGGATGTTTGAACAAAAGATGTATCACCATGAAGATGAACAAGTCTGAATAAAATAAGAACCAGCCTGAATCATCACACATTGGTTGGGCCCAACTCAAAACTCTGCTGAAGATGGAGAAAACTCATTATTTCCCCCCTTATTTTCATGCCCCTTTCAATTCCTGATTCTGATTGAGGCCGGGTGCAGAAGAAGCAAGAAGATATCAATACCATGAAAGAGACTATTCTTGTAGGTCCAAGTTCAGGCCCAGGCTGTGCATAGACATATGCCAAAAAAATTGAAACCAGGAGAAGAAACTTTATATACAACACTTGCATTCCACTTTTGGCATTCCTAAAGCTTGAATAACAGAAAGGAGTATTGTAGAGTTCAAGACCATGGCTGATGCAGTTTAGACCATGTGACTCCTGAGTCAGTCCCACCACATCTTGCAAAGATTACACCTGCCCCAACAGGAAAAACCTGTTTTCACCAGGGCAGTATATGGGCCAGATCCATTTGAAATGACTGAGTGTAAAATAGCATACCTGCCCTATAGCATAGTCTTCTGGCAAAACATGGTTCAGCAGCATCATGCCTCAATTTTCCTTTTTGGACACATGAGAAACTCCATACAGGCTTTTCTCTATCAGAAATACCCTGGTTTATTGTCATAAACTGATGCAATGAAAAAACAGTCCTCAGGGTCCCAATTCCATCTTTCCTAGCCCTACTTGGCTGAACCCATCTTTTACTCCAACTCTCTGACAGTCTCTCTCCCAGCTTCCCAGGAATCTCTCCTTATCTCCCTGGGCTGAGAGAGCCAACACTGAAGCCTCAAACTCACCTGCAGGCACCTTCCCAGCTTTTTGCTTTTTTTCTCTTTTTTTTTTTAATGGTGAAGCAGCCTTGACTGATGGGTTATAACCATTACCAACCACAATTCCTCAATATTAGCAGTTTATATTTTCTCATTTTGCACTTTGTCTTTCAGATAACATAACACCATCTTTTTAATATCCCATTTCCCCAATGTTTTTTACTAAATACATTGTGATTTTTGTTATCTTACGCTGTTTAAATTCCTCAGAAAGCTTTTCCTTTCTTTATCAAAGGTGATCAATTGTTTCTTCCATCTTGCTACATGCACACTGTCCATCTTTGTGTCTACCTGAAAAATCTTTTTGTTTAAGCCACAATGGCCAGTTAGTACTCTAAACAAAATCATCGCTTAATTAGTCCCAAAGTATGTTGTTATCCTCAACTCTAGGGCAAATATCTTCTTCCTCTCTCTTCTGGAATCCAAATTTTTTGCCATTCCTCTTCTACATTTTTTTTTACTGCCTTTTGAATTCCTGTTTGCTCAAAGATATTTTTGTCTATCCTTCCATTTCTTACAGCGTTTTAGATGCTTTGTTCGTCATTTTTTCCTTGTTATTCCTATGTGCTCTGAGATCCAAACTAATGCTACATCTGTAGTACTTGAGTTATTAGAAATATAATGTCATTTATTAAATCTCTTCTACATACTGAGACCACTTTTTTATCGCTATAAAACCTGAGGTTAAATTAAAAAATAAAAATGACCACTTCTGCTGGGTGCACATCCCAGAGTCAATTTAATGCTAGCCTTATTGCTACTAGTTCGGCTATTATGAAAGCTTCATAATCAGATGTTCTTTTGGGTGTGCTAATTTTGGCATAGTATGATGTCCCCACTCTTCCTGTGTTTTTTTTCTTCTGTTTTTTTTTTATTCATCTGTGTATATTGGACAAAACCAACTCCACTTTTCCTCTATATAATGGTATACTTCATTTATAATACTTACTATTTCTTTTTTACCATTAAGTTTATAAAATAAATCTAAATCCACTATTGGCCATAACTAAGTTTCCCATGACTAAAAGTTTTGACTTCATTCAGTTTTACCTTATCTTTCAACTTCAGCATCCACTCTTCAACTCAAATGGCATATGGAGTTCTACTGTGTGCTTTAGTTCATCTATCAGATTCCCAACAATCCTCATATTTTCATTTGGTACTTTCATCATTGCAATTCCCATTAACTTTGGCCTGGAAAGTTAGGTCCAGTAGCTTTATTTGTAGTGTAACTGACATTTCTGTAGCACACATATAGGTGTTGTAATAAATGCACCACATGCAATTCATAGTGTGTGGGCTTGTATTATTATAATTTAAGTTCTGATTTTGATGCTGGCCTGAAAGCTTGGCAGCCATAGTCAATAACTGGTCTGTTTAAGGCGCTGTGCAAGGTCAGTAGTGTTTTCTTATCTGCCCCCCAATTAGTACCTGCAGGACTTTTAAGCAGGTTAATCTTTCCTGTCCATTTATTTTAAACATAATCTACATGATCTTTCCAAAGAAATTTAGTATCAAATATTACTCCTAAGAATTTAAACCTTTTAACTATATATCTATTTCTTCTACATACAGATACAGTTTACGTTCCTTTGTAATTTTCATTTGTAAAAATCAGTCCTTTGATTTTCGCAATGGAAACATTGAAACCCCAGCATTTCCTCAGTCAGAGGTGACTTGTAACGCTTTGATTTTCTTTTCTGCCACCTCAACATTCTTGCTCCTAACCCAAGGAGCACAATCATCTGCAAATAGAATGACACCTACCCCAGCACTTATTTGTTCTGAGAAATCATTTATCATAATATTAAATAAGGTTGGGCTGATAAAAATGGTACACCATAGGGAAGAGTTAATATTACATATGAGAGGGGTAGCCGTGTTAGTCTGGATCCGTAGAAGTGACAAAGAGTCCTGTGGCACCTTATAGACTAACAGACGTATTGAAGCATAAGCTTTCATGGGTGAAGTGGGTATTAGACTAACAGATGTATTGGAGCATAAGCTTTCATGGGTGAAGTGGATATTCACCCACGAAAGCTTATGCTCCAATACGTCTGTTAGTCTATAAGGTGCCACAGGACTCTTTGCCAATATTATATATGTTCAACATAACATTCCCAACTCTGACCTGTGTGGTCCTTTTACTCAAAAATTCTCTAGTCCACTCATATATTCTTTTCCTTATCCCTAGTGCATCTACACTGTACAATGATAAAGAGATAGGAGGGTCAGGACAAAACTGGGAGGCAAGATCAAATCAGTATCTTAGATGCCTGTATACAAATGCGAGAAGTATGGGTAATAAGCAGGAGGAACTGGAAGTGCTAATAAATAAATTCAACTATGACATTGTTGGCATCACCGAAACTTGGTGGGCTAATACACATGATTGGAATATTGGTATGGATGGGTACAGCTTGCTCAGGAAGTACAGACGGGAAAAAGGGAGGAGGTGTTGCCTTATATATTAAAAATGTACACACTTGGACGGAGGTGGAGATGGACATAGGGGACGGAAGTGTTGAGAGTCTGTGGGTTAGGCTAAAAGGGGTAAAAAACAAGGGTGATGTCATGCTAGGAGTCTACTACAGGCCACCTAACCAGGTGGAAGAGGTGGATGAGGCTTTTTTTAAACAACTAACAAAATCATCCAAAGCCCAGGATTTGGTGGTGATGGGGGACTTCAACTATCCAGATATATGTTGGGAAAATAACACGGCGGGGCACAGACTATCCAATAAGTTCTTGGACTGCATTGCAGACAACTTTTTATTTCAGAAGGTTGAGAAAGCTACTAGGGGGGAAGCTGTTCTAGATTTGATTTGAACAAATAGGGAGGAACTCCTTGAGAACTTGAAAGTAGAAGGCAGCTTGGGTGAAAGTGATCATGAAATCATAGAGTTCACAATTCTAAGGAAGGGTAGAAGGGAGTACAGCAAAATAGAGACAATGGATTTCAGGAAAGCGGATTTTGGTAAGCTCAGAGAGCTGATAGGTAAGGTCCCATGGGAATCAAGACTGAGGGGAAAAACAACTGAGGAGAGCTGGCAGTATTTCAAAGGGACACTATTAAGGGCCCAAAAGCAAACTATTCCGCTGGGTAGGAAAGATAGAAAAAGTGGCAAAAGACCACCTTGGCTTAACCACGAGATCTTGCAAGATCTAAAAAATAAAAAGGAGTCATAGAAAAAATGGAAACTAGGACAAATTACAAAGGATGAATATAGGCAAACAACACGGGAATGCAGGGGCAAGATTAGAAAGGCAAAGGCACAAAATGAGCTCAAACTACCTACAGGAATAAAGGGAAACAAGAAAACTTTTTATCAATACATTAGAAGCAAGAGGAAGACCAAGGACAGGGTAGGCCCACTACTCAGTGAGGAGGGAGAAACAGTAACAGGAAACTTGGAAATGGCAGAGATGTTTAATGACTTCTTTGTTTCGGTCTTCACCGAGAAGTCTGAGGGAATGCCTAACATAGTAAATGCAAATGGGAAGGGGGAAGGTTTAGAAGATAAAATAAAAAAAGAACAAGTTAAAAATCACTTAGATAAGTTAGATGCCTGCAAGTCACCAGGACCTGATGAAATGCATCCTAGAATACTCAAGGAGCTAATAGAGGAGGTATCTGAGCCTCTAGCTATTATCTTTGGTAAATCATGGGAGACAGGAGAGATTCCAGAAGACTGGAAAAGGGCAAATATAGTGCCCATCTATAAAAAGGGAAATAAAAACAACCCAGGAAAGTACAGACCAGTTAGTTTAACTTCTGTGCCAGGGAAAATAATGGAGCAAGCAATTAAGGAAATCATCTGCAAACACTTGGAAGGTGGTAAGGTGATAGGGAATAGCCAGCATGGATTTGTAAAAAACAAATCATGTCAAACCAATCTGATAGCTTTCTTTGATAGGATAACGAGTCTTGTGGATAAGGGAGAAGCGGTGGATGTGGTATACCTAGACTTTAGTAAGGCATTTGATACGGTCTCGCATGATATTCTTATCAATAAACTAGGGAAATACAACTTAGATGGGGCTACTATAAGGTGGATGCGCAACTGGCTGGATAACCGTACTCACAGAGTAGTTATAAATGGTTCCCAATCCTGCTGGAAAGGTATAACGAGTGGGGTTCCGCAAGGGTCTGTTTTGGGACCGGCTCTGTTCAATATCTTCATCAACGACTTGGATATTGGCATAGAAAGTACGCTTATTAAGTTTGCAGATGATACCAAACTGGGAGGGATTGCAACGGCTTTGGAGGATAGGGTCATAATTCAAAATGATCTGGACAAATTGGAGAAATGGTCAGAGGTAAACAGGATGAAGTTTAATAAGGACAAATGCAAAGTGCTCCACTTACGTAGGAACAATCAGTTTCACACATACAGAATGGGAGGAGACTGTCTAGGAAGGAGTACGGCAGAAAGGGATCTAGGGGTTATAGTGGACCACAAGCTAAACATGAGTCAACAGTGTGATGCTGTTGCAAAAAAAGCAAACTTGATTCTGGGCTGCATTAACAGGTGTGCTGTGAGCAAGACACAAGAAGTCATTCTTCTGCTCTACTCTGCGCTGGTTAGGCCTCAACTGGAGTATTGTGTCCAGTTCTGGGCACCGCATTTCAAGAAAGATGTGGACAAATTGGAGAGGGTCCAGAGAAGAGCAACAAGAATGATTAAGGGTCTAGAGAACATGACCTATGAAGGAAGGCTGAAGGAATTGGGTTTGTTTAGTTTGGAAAAGAGAAGACTGAGAGGGGACATGATAGCAGTCTTCAGGTATCTAAAAGGGTGTCATAAGGAGGAGGGAGAAAACTTGTTCATCTTAGCCTCTGAGGATAGAACAAGACGCAATGGGCTTAAACTGCAGCAAGGGAGGTTTAGGTTGGACATTAGGAAAAAGTTCCTAACTGTCAGGGTGGTTAAACACTGGAATAAACTGCCCAGGGAGGTTGTGGAATCTCCATCTCTGGAGATATTTAAGAGTAGGTTAGATAAATGTCTATCAGGGATGGTCTAGACAGTAATTGGTCCTGCCATGAGGACAGGGGGCTGGACTCGATGACCTCTCGAGGTCCCTTCCAGCCCTAGAATCTATGAATCTATGACCCTTCCCTCCATGGCATGTCATACACATTTTCAACATCTAGACACACAGGTATCATAAAACCTTTGTGCCTTTTACTTCTATATATTTTGGTTTCTAATTTAATAACGTAATCAATGATGCATCTTTCTCCCCTAAAACTACTCCATTCCTTGTCTATAATCCCATTGTTTTCCAAATAGACAACCAATCTGCCATTCACCATTCGCTCCATAATTTTACCCAGACAGGATATAAAGGCAATTGGTCTATAAGCATCCACTTTGTGGATAGTTTGCCTAGTTTTTGTATTGGTATTACTACTGCATGTTTCTACCCTACTGTATTCTATAGTGTTACATAATTTCAAAAGATCCCTCAAACTACTTTCAGAGAGCTATTTAAACAGTGTTACACAGGTTATCTTTCCTTGGGGGTGTATTCTTGCTGATATCAATAGCTTTCTCAAGTTCCCACATGCAAAATTATTCAGTGTAGTATCTTCATGTTTACCTCAACTACATAATAGATCATAGCTGTCTTCAATTAATAGTCTTTTAATCTGATGGAAAACTTCACTTTCATTTTCATCATTACTCATCCCTTGGAAAGCTTCTGCTAAAACTGTTGGTTTCTCATTATCAGAACTTCTAACTATGTTGTCAGTCCCAATGAGACCTGGGTTATGACTATTGATAGTCTGAATTCCATCCATTATTCTAATTTGCCTGGGTATTTCTCATGCCTTGGTATCTTTATTTATCTGCCTGCAATGCTTCCTCCAACTCTTTCTTTGATTTTTTGGGGTTTTTTTCAAATAATTCTTTTTGCTATTGCCTTACTACTTTGATATTTCATTATATCTTCACTATTCATTGTATTTTTCACTTTTTATAGGCTTTGTTCCTTTCTTTCACTGCCATTTTGCACTCTGCATTCCACCCTGGAAGTGAGTTTTCATTGGGGTACTTTAATATCTTAGATATGGCTAGAGTAGCTGCTGCTATTAATCCCTTTATTACATTATCATTGAAATTCTGTCATCACTCAGATAATGATTATTCAAATATTCAGCACATTTACTGGTAAATAGCTCCCAGTTCTCTTTCTTAAAATTTCAGGTAGTAATTTTCCATTACCTTCAACCTTATCTTGCCCTTGAATAGTAATAATTATATGGAAATGATTACTCCCCATTCCTTTGTCCTTATATATTTCCCATTTGTAATTCCTTGCAAAAACTTCTATTATAATTCCCAATTCTAAGCAGGAAAAATTACCGTCTGCTGCATTAAATCTAGTTGGGGTACCATCATTTAAAAACTTTGTATTATTTTCATCCTTGACTTTTCTAAGTATTTAAAATTTTTATCAGTTAGCTTACTTCCTTATTATTTTTCTCACTTAATGAGTGTTTAGGTCACCACATTTAATGTATGGTCTTTTAGCTTCTTCACTATTTCTTGTAGCTCTAAGCTTTCTAATTCCCACATGAGTTATAGATATTATAAATCCTTAAAGAAATATTTCTCTTCTTCATTGGGAACTCAGCACCATTGTATTCTAGGTTTACTTCCTCATTCTACTATGCAGTTCAAGATTTCCCTCATGCAAGTACAAACACCTCCTCCTCTTCCTAGTTCTCCATCTTGCTTAAAGGAAATATACCCTGGAATTTTAAATGCAGGGCTTTTTTTATTCAACCATGTTTCCTGGATACTTATATCTGCTTTAATTTTCATTTCCAGCATATTTTCTTTTAGTTCTTGATCATGTGCTATCAAACTTCCAACAAAAAATTGTGATCCACATACTAATCATATTTCACCATTAACCTCATGCAAAATTGGATGAATACAGTCCATTGACAAATTGCTAATATACAAGTATTTTTTCTATCATTTTCATTTTTCTGATTTGTTTCCCCAGTTTGTGATGTACAATTTATCACTTCTATCATAAATGCAATAAACCTTTCTTTTTTTATTACTAATATATCACCGCCTATTCCTTTCATAGTGTTTATCATGTTCTTTGTAGAATGAGGCTGCGTCTGCAGTTCCCCTTTTCCTGTGCTGATTGTCTTTTGCTTCTCTGCCTGATGCTTTGAGAGTCTTCTTAAAGCTTCTGCATAAGATATATTGTTAACAATTTTTGTCTTTTGTATCTCTTTAGCTTGTCTTGCTATAATATGCCCTCTATATGCCAGACTCTGACTCCCATCACAGTTACAACATTTGACCTCGGTCCTTTCTGTATAATTTTCATAGAAAGGCTCTCTCCCACATTAACTGCAACTCATTTTCCTTTTACAAACAATTGTTACATGCCCATTGGCACTTTTAATACCTATGGGGAGGGAGAATATATGATTTAGTTCTGAACCTCTGAAACCCTGATGTTACTTTCTCAGGTAGAGTCCCTCCCTTAAATGTAATCCTCACTGTCATTGATGGCTTGCTTTTTCCTCCTTGTCTATGAGTTAGTTACTTATTTGCTAACACTTTATCTTCTCCTGTGCTTTTGATCTCATCATTGGTCACTTCTCACAGCAATCCGTATATTACTCCCTTCATTTCAGTCAAATACGTTGCAGCTGGCATTTATTTTAACTTTCCGTAGCATCTTAGTTTTTAGCAGTTTATCAGCTTGCTGTTTGTTTTCAATCCCCATCTCACAGCTTCCTTGCTCTTAATTTATCCCCTATGCTTTTTTAAATCCAGTCAGCCACTATCACAGGGTTTTAAGGTCACCTAATCTTATTTCTTTGGCTAGGGATCTTTCAATTATAAACACTTTGGTTTATTTCCTTCCTCAGCTTTTTGCATTTTTGCTGATATCACAGCAGCATCTGATTCTGCTTCTACCCACCCCCCAACCCCCATTTGTATCCGTTCTCCCTGTCTAAGAGACTCATCTTCAATTTCCAGAGCAACTTTATTTGGGGTCAGAAAATCTTCCATCTCTTCCAGCCCTTGCCACCTTCCTCTTCCTATTTCCCTCTTTATAAGGCCCTGGTGCCTTCCCATAAGTCCATTTGGAACCATTCTCCCTCTTTAAAAGGACAGTCACTCTGTGACACTGTGACATCCCAGGAGTTAGGGATTTTTAGCTGCTGGTTCTCTTCACCTTTAAGGGAGGAAATTTAAGGTAGGAAAAAGTATTCCACTACAAATGTATGTGCCATGAGGGAATATCTACAACACATGTCTGCAACTCCCCCTCATTTCAAAGACAAAACGTCATCTTATTTTCATTTGTAAACTCGTCATCCATCTGGACCAGACTGAAAAGCCTGTGCTTGTCTCTAACACTGAGTACAATCATTCAAAATAAATTCAAATATAAAACAATAAATAGGAAAAAGTTAATATAATTGAAGAGACAACAATAAAATAACACTGATTTAAATATTGTCTCTCATAGGTTGTAGATATCACTTCTGCAAGTATTTCTGTAATACATGCAATTTATATACAGAAATCCAAATAATCTCTTTATGTTCTGTATAGTGTTAGAACAGACCATCTTTTTTTTTTTTTTTTTAAGCAAAGAAGTAGTAGCACACAGGGGGAAACCACAAAGTGGATATGCAGCAAAGCCTTCTGTCTGCCATCAAACTGTACGTACAATCTGCTAACAAGCAGCAAAATGAAGAAGAGGCCTAAAGGTCACCTCTGAGCTCAGCTTTCTACTCTTCAAGGAATGGTCCCGTGGGAACCCACCAGATCTCAAAAGAAAGCCAATTCTCCACAGTTCAAGGTGTCAGGTTAAAAAGGAATACAAATATGAAAGTTGGATAAGAGCTCTAAAATTCTGCAGGAGTTGTAAGAGCAGCATAGAAGCTATACAGAAAAATGGTAAACAGAAAACTTTCAGATTGCAAATAAATAGGAAAGCTTGATATGTTGTTTAAAGCAGAAATCTTAGACTGTAGAGAGGTATAGAAAGTGTATGCTGTAGTCACTAACTATACCGGTAATAGCCACACCTTGCATCTGGAAGTTATACCGTACAGTTTTATTGTGTATAGCAACTTGCACGCAAGCCTTAGCCTAGCATTGGGTACCATGAATAGTACATACTATGTAATATAAATTACATTGATTTAAAAACATTGTGTGGTGAATAAATTAATGCATATAATTCTGATACCAATGACACAAGGAGAGAAAAATATATGCTTAAGGCACAGATTTCAAAAGATCTCCCTCCAGGGCAGAGAAATATCAGAAGGCTGTTCCTGGTAACAGAATTTGCAAGGGGAAAAGCTCTCACACCAACACTGTGGAAACTGAAAAAAGGGACACAGAAACAATTTAAAATTGGATGCTGTTTCCTGTATCTTCTTGTAGTTTAGTAATGGAATGGATACTTTTTAAAGGAAAGGCAGAAGCAGGATGAACAAAGTATTTCAGATATAAAACAAAGCTTGTATCAGTTTCACAAGAGTTTATTTACTTATTTGGCTTTGATTTCTTCTTAAGTGGAAAATTGGGTCCTCCAGTGAAGCTGGATTTTGTTTTAAAGTAAGGCACAAAATTTACTGGTGGTTTTCACACAGCCTGTCTGGCTATCTCTTCTGAGATTTCTGCAAGTTTCTGTGGCATCGTGAGTTTAGAGGTGCACCAGAATGAAGTTTACACTCAAGACCCCATGTGATTTGGAGAAAGCTGCAAGACAGTCAGAGGCTACTATTGAGATCCCATGTTTAATTTTCTGAGACATCAACAGAGGTTCAGTGTCATGTTGGGAGAAAGAGAGGTGTCAATATCTGCACCTTAAAAGGTTTAGGTGCTGTTCAGTCTTTAGACTGAGTTTCTATTTATTATTTCTTTCAAACTTTTTATCTCCTCAGTGCTAATACTGTCAATGGTATTGGGGCTGCTAAGAGGTTTTGGGGATCCCAGGACAAAATCTGAAACTGAGGCCCCCCACTCTTCCAAAAATATTACTACTGAGGGTAGGCCATGGTTGGAGAGTGAGCCCATACCACACTCACTCTGCAGTGGCATTTTGGTTTTTCCTCGTGGTCTTGGGCATGGCTTCCCACTCCAGGTCCCATGACAGGTTTGGCCCAGACATGCCCCTATTGTGATGGGGACCTACCAGGCCAAATTTCAGTGAGTGTTGCTGCAACCCTACACACACGTTCACAATGCTACTTGATTTAGTGGCCCTCTCAAATGTGGGGCCAGGGGCAAAAGCCCCACCCCTCTGGCATCTCTGCATGGTTCTGGTTCACAAAGAACCAAGTAAATGAAACAGCCATGATGACTGCATAAGAAATAGAGAAGGAGAATCAGTCCTACATAAATGTTCAATGGTAATATCAGTAGGGGACTAAAATATTTTCAAGGCTGTAAAATTTAAAAAAAAACAGGTAAAACTTACTGTTACAAATGAAAAGAGAAGCACTCACTGTAAAAGTGTTTATTGATGGAGTTTGGTTATATATTTGTATTAAAATATTTTCAAATTCTGCAGGAGACAGCTCTTACTTGCCTGCTAGAGGAAAAACAAATCACTGTAAATTATTTTGTGCAGATTTTTTTTAAAATCTGTAATATAGCAAGAAATATGTGGGGCAATTTATGCAGCACCTCATTTCAATATGTACCACACTGCAGCAAGATGTGATGTTTTTCTGTTGCTATAATATGATCTCATGGTAAGCAAATATTATAGTACACAATAAAATAAATGCTGTTTTTGTTTGCTCCATTGTATCTAAGTAACCAGCAGGTGTAGCTAAGTAACTAGCAGGTGAAGCACCTCAGAGTGTGAGAGTTTCATATTTCATAAATAAAGCAAAGTCATCTATGGTCAGTACTTGGATTTGAAACCTCCCAAAGGTGCTTCAAAATGCTGTGTTGGTTATTCAACATATGTAACTCTTCCTTCTGAGCCAGTATACTCCCAACACACCCACATGATGTTAGCGGAGCACTCTGTTGTTTGAAATACTTGATTATTTGTTTAACCGTAGCACTGAGGAGCTTCAGTCATGGACTGGGACCACATTGTGATAGGTGCTGTACAAACACAAAAGAAAAGGAGCATCCCTTCCCCAAATAACTTAAAATGTAAGTATAAGATAAGAGATGGATACAGACAGACTGATCAGTACAGGGAAACAATGGGTATGTCTACACTTCACACTATGCCTAGGCTCTGACGCAGGTTTGAGACCAAGCATCACTTCCATCCACACACAAATAAGTCTGGGTCATATCAACAAACGCTCAGGAGCAAGGTCCTAGACACTGATAGGGGCTGGATTAGAGTCTGAGTCCTGCTGGGACTTTGATCCAAGCCCTGTCATTTTTCCATGTGGAAACAGGTTGAGCCACAGACTTAAGTCACGAGATCTGTGTAGTGTAATAGTGGGTGTGTTAGCATGACAGTGAGACCTGGGTCCAGCAGCTGTAAACCTGGGTTTACAATGCAGTGTGGATGCTCAAGCACAGGCTTGGAACGGCTAAAGCCACAAGCCTGGGTCCCACAGACCCGGGCTTTTTGTGCAGTGTAGACATAGCCCATCAGATAATATTGTCCAAATAATAACACAAACACAGGGTGGAGGAAGGGGTAGAACACACAAGCAGAGTGAACAAAGAAATGACAGCAAACATTTTAATTCCATTATTTGTGGGGGGGTAGGGCTGGTTGCTTAGAAGGTCATCAACTAAAGGGAAAAAGGGAACAGAGGTGTGAAGTGAAGCTGAGGTGAAGAGACTGATGAATGGGAGGTTTGGAACAAACAGCCGATCAGCACAGGGCAGAGAAATTTCAACAGTTTTGCCTGGAATGTTCTGAGGTCCCAGCTTCAGCTGCTTCTGGTCCTACTGGCTGGAAGGTGTGTCTGCTTTCTGGAGTTCTCCCCCACGGCCACATGGTGGTGGGAATGGGAGGCACTGCCTGGATCCTAGTGTCATGCCCCCAGAAAGTAGGGAGGGGTGTTTAGGGGTTGTTTTTTTTAAGGTGAGACATACAATTGATTTTTTTTATTTTTTTTATTTTTTACAAACTGTGGCCATTAAATGTTTCTTGGTACTTTTTTTACATAAGTAAAGTTTTGAGCCCAGATGTTCTGGCCAAATTCTAATTGGGGTAAATACCTTCTGCCTCACTGAATTCTACAATCAATTTCAATTGCTATTATTCATTTCCTGTCAAATTGTGAGGTATTGTTTTGCTACTAAATAGTTCCCATGTTCTATCCCACAGGTTGCTGCATTTTAAGAATGGGTGGAAAGATTCCTGTTTGTTCCCTGAAGGCCTTCAGGATCCATTATGAAGAAAGACACAGTAGAAATGTAACATACGGTGGCCACTATTACAATTGCCATTGTCAAGTGACACAAAATTTCTATAGTATGCCCTCTATATTGATTTACTGCAACTTCAACTTTCAGTGACTAATATATCAGCATAAATGTATCTGCACTCTTTATTTATAGTCTCCCCTCTGAATCCTCCTCCTGAAGCTATCTGAAGTGAGGCAGGAAAGTCTGTTTGAGGAGCTTTTCAGCCACAAACTAGCTAACAGAGCCAAAATGGAGTTTAGCCAGGGAGAGAAGATGGAGCATGCTCCATCACCATGTGGATAAAATTACTGTTTCCCCTCCTTCCCCCCGCCAACAGTACTAAAGGGATAGAAGGGGACTGGAAGAATAAGTAACCAGAGAGAATACCCCTCACAGCAATAGTACTGGGGCTGTATTCAGAGGTAGGCTGGGTCTAGTAGTTGGAGCACTAATCAAGGACTTGAAAGACCTGGATTCAAGTCCCTGCTTCATCATAGACTTCTTGGGTAACTCACATAGCCTCTCTTTGCATCATTTCCCCATCTGTAAAAAAATGGGGGGGAAATAGCACTTCCCTATCTTGTTGAAAGGATACATGCATTGTGAGGCATTCAGATCTATGGTAAGGAGGGCCGTATAAATACCTAAGATAGAAAAGGTTTGGAGGACTCCCCGTCCTGATTATGTGAGAGTCTTCTCAATTGTTCATCACCAGTAATCACAAACGAGAGAGCCCATTTTTGCTGCCTGACCTCTAAGAGAGGTGTGCAAAGCTGTGCTGTGTTTGTGATATCTCACTCTCCAAGAAGGCTGGTGGGGAAAGATGGATTGAAAATAGGGAGATACATGCTTCCAGCTTCCATCCTGGACACACCACACGATCCATTGTTTACAGCCAAGCTCTAAGATACAACCGCATT
This sequence comes from Macrochelys suwanniensis, assembly GCA_033296515.1. Classification (NCBI taxonomy): domain Eukaryota; kingdom Metazoa; phylum Chordata; order Testudines; family Chelydridae; genus Macrochelys; species Macrochelys suwanniensis. The sequence continues at coordinate 87,137,008 of CM065779.1, forward strand.
TGCTCCAATCCCTCAGACAGAGACAAACACCTACAAGATCTCTATCAAGCATTCTTACAACTACAATACCCACCTGCTGAAGTGAAAAAACAGATTGACAGAGCCAGAAGAGTACCCAGGAGTCACCTACTACAAGACAGGCCCAAAAAAGAAAATAACAGAACACCACTAGCCGTCACCTTTAGCCCCCAACTAAAACCTCTCCAGCGCATCATCAAAGATCTACAACCTATCCTAAAAGATGATCCCTCACTCTCACAGATCTTGGAGGACAGACCAATCCTCGCTTACAGACAGCCCCCCAACCTGAAGCAAATACTCACCAGCAACCACACACCATACAACAAAAACACTAACCCAGGAACCTATCCTTGCAACAAAGCCCAATGCCAACTCTGTCCACATATCGATTCAAGTGATACCATCACAGGGCCTAATCACATCCGCCACACCATCAGGGGCTCATTCACCTGCACATCTACCAATGTGATATATGCCATCATGTGCCAGCAATGCCCCTCTGCCATGTACATTGGCCAAACCGGACAGTCTCTACGCAAAAGAATAAATGGACATAAATCTGACATCAGGAATCATAACATTCAAAAACCAGTAGGAGAACACTTCAACCTCCCTAATCACTCACTGACAGACTTGAGGGTAGCAGTGTTGCGACAGATTAACTCAAAAAACAGACTTCAAAGAGAAACTGTTGAACTCGAATTGATATGCAAACTAGATTGCATTACCTCAGGATTAAATAAGGACCTCGAATGGCTCGGCCATTACGTTAATTGAATCTATTTCCCTTAAGTTAACGATCCTCATTCACACCTGTGTGACCATCTTGTTTATCACTTCAAAGGTTTTTCTTCCCCTGCTGTTATGGTTCCTCTCAATTAATTAGCCTCTTAAGGTTGGTCTATGCACCTCCCCCTTATCATGTTTCTCTGACTGTATAAATATCTGTCTACTGTATGTTTCATTCCATGCATCCGATGAAGTGGGTTCTAACCCACGAAAGCTTATGCTGAAATAAATTTGTTAGTCTCTAAGGTGCTACAAGTTTTTCTTTCTTATTTTCATTTTGAAAATAGGGAGTGACATTGTTCTGGGTAAGGGACTTCCCCACTGCTGAGCAGATCCTCAAATCCTGCCTGCTGAGCTGGTTGAATTTTTCATTTTTTCTCCTTAAGCAGCTGACTAACCTGGCATTTGAATAAGTTTAAGGGGTGATCTGGGCATTCCCCTTCAATGCCTAAAGACAGTGCTTATAAACCTAGTTAGACAAATGAAATATAGTTCCAAGCATTTCAGCAAGAGTTACTTTAAAGATTTTCTTTTTAGTCAGTTTAAATGATGAAAATCTGAGGTGTTATTTTTTCAATAGGATATTAGAAGCCTTTTGATCCCCTGAGAACAGAACTTAATCAGATTGAGGCAAGATAGCTGTGATGGACAGAGTTATTTATTTAGTGGCAGCAAGGCTTTTCATCTTTGGAAAGTGTTGCGTACTCTCTTAGTATTAGAATAGTACAGAACTGAACTTTCTAACAGTGTCACTATGTGCCAGAAAAGTGATTTCATCAAACAGGCGCATTCTGTATTGTAGACTGAGCCTAACAAACTTAGATTTACAGAGTTCTAATAAAAAATCCCATTCACTGGCTTTCTAGTATGGTAGATTTACCATTTTTCCTTTCATTTCTAGAGTGAACTTATTACTTGTAAATGTTACAAGATTTGGTAACACTGTAAAATGTATATTTCTCTTTATGCACAGATCACTGACAACAATAGTCCAAGCTTTCCCTAAATTGCCCCACCACTGTGTATGAAGTCTGTTCAGGCAGGATCAGAAACTAGCTCAATCTCTATGCCCATTCAACACTTGTTCTTTCTGATGAGACTGACAGATACCATGGTGAATGGTGCACTCAATAGACATTGATAGAATTCTTATTTAGATCTCGGTGAGATTGTTGGGGCAGGTACTGTCTGCATTTTGTGTCTTGTATAATGCTGAGCACATTGTCTGGTTGCTTAACAAATTAGTTTGCCTTGGATTTTTTTTTAGTGGTTTCAAACAGCTGAGAACATAACTTCTTGTTATATAGGTCTCTGAACAGTCATCAGATTTATTCACTGTATTCAGGCCAGTGACTTAGAGACAAAAGGTTTTATCCTCAGTTACTAATCCTCTGAACTCCCCTGCAATATGTTTACTTTTACATTTAAAATAACAATAATAAATAATATAGGAGTTACCTATTGCAGACATATGGAATACATGAAGCTATACAAATTCAGAGTGGAAATAAGATGTATATTTTTAATGATGAGAATAATTACCATTTACTTGGAACATTGGGGTGGATTCTCCATCACTGACCATTTTTAAATCAAAATGGGAGGTTTTTCTAAAATATGTGCTCTAGGAATTATTTTGAGGAAATCCTATGGCCTGTGTTATACAGGAGATCAGACTAGATCATCACAATGGTCCTTTCTGGCCTTAGAATCTATGACTCTGTAAAAGTGTCTTTATTAAGTACCGGCTGGCCATGTGTTTAGCACTGTACAAAGCACAAATGAAGATTTGGTCTTGAAGATCTTGCACTATAAACTAACTAGGCTCTGAATCCAGAGTGTGGTCCAGAAGATGGTGCTATCTTAAAGCTCGAGTTTTAACATTTTATTTGGTGGAATGGATGTATGTCTGTATCTTATTAACATGGGCAGGCTCTTTGGAAGAAGTTAGTTTTTAGGAGGTGTTTGAAGAAAGAAAGTGTGTGCTGTGATGGAAAGAGTACCAGAAGTTTCATGGAAGAGCTAGCACGAAGAGAAAAATGGAATGAGACTCATTCGTTGGGTAAAAGGGACAAGAAGAAGAGTAATGAGGAATAAGATAGAGATGCAGTGATGGGTGGAGTTGTTCAAAGAATAAAAGCTCATCTTATTTCAGCATAATGTGAAAGGAAGTCAATTTAATCAGTAGAAGAGAGGAGTGACTTGGTCTGAGAAGTAGGTGAGGAAGAAGATTTTTGCTATTGATCTTTGAATAGACAGCATGGGAACTAGAGACCAGAAAGAGACAGTTGCAGTAGTCAACGTGTTACATAACCAAGGCAGATAAGTATTTTAGCTGTCGGGACAGAAAAGAAGGCTTGAATTTTTGAGGTTTTATAGAGAGAGAATTTGAAAGGATTTACTAACAGCTTGTTTTAAAAAGTTACTATGGCATTAGTCCTGATTTACACTGCAGTAACTGAGCAGAAAATCAGAACCACTATTTCTGTCTGAAGTGATTGAGAGGTTAGTGGCTTCTTAATTGTTCTCCAACATGAAAAAATATAATCTATTGAAACCATTTCAATCTGTTTTTGTCAGCTGCAAACTACTGATCCTGTTCAAATGCGAATTTTAATTAACATGCTTTATTGAGGTCACCCAGAGCATCTAATTCTTTCGCTCCTCAGAGACAATGGCCCCTTGTTGTTATAAATCTATCTGTTGCCCTTGGGAACTTTAGTTGTGAACTCAGCTTGAGTCCTATTTCTCTGCTGCTTCTTGTATCTGTATTTCTAATTTGGTATCAGATATCCCTGCTAAACTGTGACTTTTACCGGGGGTGAAATTAACAAGCCATTTTTGTACAAGGGTAAGATGGAGTCATTGTTGTTCTCTGATTTGCTCAAGCTGTTTGGGCTGTCAGGCACTGAGATCTGAGATACAAATGATAATAGAATATTTTACCGAGAATCACCATATTTTGTGGATCTCTATTTGTCTGGTTACCAAAAAGTGGTTTCTCAGCATAGTGTGTGTATTGAATTCTCTACATAGTTCTGGCCCTGAAGGTTTTTTTTATAGGATGGACACAATTATAATGGCTCCCAGCCCAGGACCAAGAATTATTTTGATTTTTTTGACTCCCTGTATGTTACACACACAAAAATCCCTAAAAATGTTGTCATGTTACTGCTTGCTTGTTACTACAATGAAATATTTAACTGTAACAAATTATTTCACATTAAAAAAATTATTTTAAAATCATCTCTGAACTTACTGCCTTCATTTCTTACTTAGCTAACCTGTCATGACTTCCCTAATATTGATTTGGACTAGGGCTGTCAATTAATTGCAGTGAACTCAAGTGATTAATGCAAAACACATTTGACTATATTTTTTTAAATGGTCACAATTAATTGCAGTTTTAATCACAGTGTTGTTAATAGAATACCAATTTAAATATAGAGCCCCCCCCACCCACAGGTAACATGAGGCAGGGAGAGCATGGCAGCCCTGGGCTATGTGCAGGGCAGGGGGGAGGGTCACTAGGCCAAGGAAACACATGGGGTGGTCATGTGTCCTCCCCTTTAGATTGAGCTCCCTCAGCATGGGGAGGCACGAGTCATCTATGGTTGTCAGTGCTGAGGGGGCTTTATAACTAACATTCTGATTAACAATGGGGCCACTCACAGCTCTCTCAAAGATATCATATCAGGCCTCTCTTGAGACTCAGGGCAGGTCTACACTTAAGATGCTGCATCAGCGCAGCTGCACTTTGCTTCTGTTGCGCTTTAATGAAGACACTTTATGCTGATGAGAGCGAGTCTTCCATTGGTGTAGTTTATCCACCTCCTCAAGACGTGGCAGCTATATCGACTGGAGAAGATCTTCCATCAACATAGATTTTTCACACCTCTGAGCGACGTAGTTATGCTGATATAGGTCTGTAGCATAGACCAGAGCTCACTAAGGGTACGTCTATACTACCCGCCTGATTCGGCGGGTAGCAATCGATCTTCTGGGATGGATTTATCGCGTCTCGTCTAGATTTACTTTGCAGTAACAAGGTCTACAAACTTTAAATTAAAGCTTAAATTCTGCAGTACATGATGGAAAAGTGCTGCTGTAGCTCAATGCAAACTCTGTTCCCCTTTCAGTCTGATCCCAAGTACTCTGCAACTCCTTGCTGTGGGGCTTTTTAAAGATTTTTCACAGCGGTTTGGCCCTTCTCCTGGCTAGATGACTAAGCAAAGCCAACATCTGTTATCTTCTGCAGCTTTAGCAACATAGAAGACACCCAGATCTTTTTTGTCTGATGAGAACTATAGTTGTTGATAATAAAAAAAAGCCCCTGGATTATTGATTACAGAGGTACATTTTGTACAACAGCAGCAACTCTCCTTCGCAGACTTTAGTCTAGTACACATTTATTATTAACGCCCTTTGAATTGTACATATACCAGACTATCTTTTTCTCCTATCTGAATTTATCTGAGAAATCCCATATATATGTGTATGGGGGTGGAGGGGCAAGGGTGTTTGAGGATCACTTTTTTTGTGCTTGTGCCATTGAAACACTTGATTTTATTATATTATTTTTTATTATTTCGTTGCTATTGTTTACATTGCAGTAGGCTCCACAGTGTACTAGGTGTCCCCCAGGTAGAGATGGTATTATACCTATTTCACTGGATGGATACTGAAGCTGTGAGGTTAAGGGGCTTAACTAAAATCTATGCAACATAGTAGAACGTAGATGAAAACAAAAGAATTTCAGATTTTTTTGTGTTTTCAATCCACTAGACCCTGATATACTCATGCATGTATCAAGTAAACCAAGAAAAAAAAATCCAGTTACTTGAAGAAGCAGAGTAAGAGGATGCTAATTATAAGTGTTTTAGTTGAAGTCACTTAAGTGTTTCCATTATAAAGGACCTTTTACATACATATTTCTTTGAAGCAGCCATATAGTCATCGTGATGGGAGACCAAGTATGAAAATGCTAATGTTGTGTCTGCAGAAAAATGGAGTTAGAACTTCATTTGAAAAGGGTGAATTGAATCATAACAACACTTTTCTTAATATATATACTGAAATGCCTTTATGCCTCCACCGTCCTCTGCCTTTCCTTATTTATCCACTCTTATCACATCACCTTCCTGCTCAAGCTGCAAGTATAAAAGAGATAATTTTCTTATATATATTTCTTCAAAATCTCTACCTAAAAATGTTTGAATATATTATTTGCAGACTTATCAAATTTGAGGGATGTATGTGTCAAAGATATATGCATAAATTAACATACTATTGGCCCATTATTACTCTCTAGTGCTTTAGTGTGGTACAGTTTGCTGGAATATGTTTTGCAGGCAAGATTCCAAAAGCAGCAGAATAATATTAATGTCATTAAAGTCTGTTACCTTTTTGATTTCTAGCAATATGTATTTCAGTAGCTAGTAATTCACCATTTTCATTTCATGGTTAAAAACCTGAACAATGTCTGACCTTCTGCTCCAGTACTTAATGTCATTATGGATACACTAGTTTGATTTGGCCAGGCCATACCCGTGTGCATTTAGTGGCTTCTCAATAGAAGTTATGCAATGAAAGGATAAAATGTCAGACCTTTCAGCACTGCAAGAAAAGCTTCCTTACTAAGGGTCAGGGACTAGAATAATGTGTCACTCAGATTGAAGGCTTCTTGCAAGATAAAAAAATTACCATTTTGAGCTCAGGGTTATAAGGAAAGAAAGATTTCATACTGTTTAAAATATGTTTTACATTGAGTCTAAACGAGTCCACATGGAGAGGGGATTGTTGGTGCGGTTTTACCAGAAATCAAGGACAGCACTGAACATGGGGGGCAGAAGAAATTCAAACAGAACAATGTATGCAAAAAAAGCAAAAAGACATTCATAAATCTGTGGGTAAAATTTTTATAAATCCGGCTTGCAAACATGGAAAAATACATTATGTTGCCAATACATTATATATGTTTTTGCAAAAGCACCAGAGTAGGTTGGTATTGAAGCATTGCACAAAGTTAAATTGCACATAAAGAATAAATTGCAATTGAATTGGAGGTTTAGTCTATTATTATTAAATGAAGGAGCTAGAAATTCTGTTGTTTACTATGTGTCACTGACCAGCTGCAGTAGGCTTGCGGAATGACAACTCAGGACAAGTGGAGGTAAAAAGCATAAACAAGTTATCAATACCAGAAAGGCAAATTAAACATGATATATAGTTCCTCGAAACTCAAAAAGCACTGAGATTGTTAGTGCCAAATTCACTAATGGAGCAAGCAAGCACAACTTAGTTGAAGTTGATGGAGTTGCACCTGCTCATGCAAGCAAAGCATTTAATCCTATGACTTCAGTTCCTGAGACCAGAGCCTACATGACCACCATCCTGTGGGTCTGTAAATTAGCCACAGCTGGCCTAACTGGGACCTAATAGCTTCCAGTTGTCAGGAAATAGCTGACACATTCAGTTTCTTTGTCTCTCACACTCTCTCTAAATCAAGCTGGCACAAGGGAGAAATTGCAATTCTTTTTCTTCCATCAAATATGAGTCTTTACCACCAAGAGCTGGAAAAAGGGAAGGAAAAAATTGAACTGAGGCTTTCTCCTTTCTTTGAAAGATGCTAGTCTTTGTCCCTAAGTTTAACTGAGAAGCAGCCTCAGTGCAACTATCCAATTAACTTCTGAAATAGGTAAATAAGAAGAGAAAACTAGTTTTCATTCTGTTCTGGAGAATAATTAAACAGTCAGTACTCTACAAGCACACAGAATAACTTACACCTTTCACGTTTATTATTGATATTACAGAAGGGCCTAGATGTCCTCAACTGAGACCAGTGACCTCTACTACTCAGCAGAGGTAGGCAGTGTTCCAACACACAATGAGAGACAGTCCCTTCCCTGAAGAGCTTATATCTTAAATAGGCAAGTCAAAGGCTAGGAGGGGAAACGGACACAGAAGTGATGTGACTTAGTCAAGGACACACAGCAGGTAAGTGGCATATATGGGAATAAAACCCAGGGGTCTTGAGTCCCAATCTAGTGCCCTATACACTGGACCACACTACTTCTCCGTAAATCATCCATACTACATTCCTTTATATGCACTGGATGGAATTCCTAATGCGGAGAAGGAACTAATTGCTACTGTGCTTCCTGAGCAGGAACACAAGTAATGTGGCACAAACTACTTTTAGGTGGAAGACACAAAGAAATATCTAATTTTTAATACTGATGGGGAAAATACTGATGTATCCCCAGATACAGTTAAATATAAAGAAAATTAATTTAAATATCTTACCTTGTATATGCCCTAGCAAGACAGCAAATGGAGTCTGCAATGCCCAATAAAGTCAGGAAATTAAAAACTAGTACCCATGGCATAACTTTAACATATTTTTGTTATAAAAGTGCCAGTAAAGACTTCTTTATTGCACTTACACAAACTAGACTAGCCTCTGTTTAAACTTCCCATGAACTCATGAGCATGCATTACTAGTATGACAATAAGGAAATCAATTTGTTTGCAAATTACCCTTGTTAAACAATAGACACAAGAAAGTCTCTGTGCCATTCTTATTTTCCTTGATATTAATATCATGATACCAAAGCATGGATGGTTTTAACACTGAAGATAGGCAGCAAGAAGCAGATCTTGGATGTGTTGCAGTAGCATTTGTCAAAAACCTAGATGTGAGAGGTGAAGTCAAATGAAAATGATCCCAAATTGTAAGCTTAAGTGGCATGGAGAATGATGGCATTTATCACATGACAAAGCAGTCGACTTTAAATGGATCTGGATGAATAACCTCACCAGAATTGAACAAGACACACTACAGCAGAAACTTTGCATAGTAATATTATCAACACTAATGACTCAGAATTAAATATTGCTTGTTTTGACCCTGATCCTACCCTGAGAACCAACCACACGACGGAACCTCTGACTTTAGTCGGGCTGCACATAGGGAAATGTGTGCGGGGGAGTCTGCCTACTTGGTTCTCTGTGTGAGATCACAGACTTAGTTGTCTCCTGCTTTACTAAACAAATCAGTTATCAAGCTCTGTTTGAATGTATGGATTATTAACTAAAATAATAGTTACAGGAAATAATAATGCTAGGTAACAATCCTATGACTATAATAAAATTATATGAATTAGTACAGAATGCTCAGAATTTAGCAAGAAGTTATAATCCACATAATAAAGTAAATGGACAGCAATTCAAGTCTTACCATATAGTAGTAATCTTATCTAATGTTCTATTCTGGAAAGATGATTTTTATAAGAGGTGCCAAAACAAAGTATCCTTTAATACAGGACTTTGTTAAATGCCAATCAAACTGTATATAACAGTAAGTAACAGTTCCAACAAAATTAATTTTACAGTTAGAAGAAAATTTAAATAGCTTTAATTACATAAACATCAGTTAATCAAAACCCTTTTCACAGTTAATGATTATTGTAGTCAACCTTTGCACATGTACAAATGCTTAAATATTTATTATGTATTCTATACAAAAAATAAGAAAATGTTAATATTATGCAGTTGAATACTCAGATCACACAACCTTAGCTTTGCATTTTATCTGTGGATTTGTTGATCCAGTCTGAATTTCTTGAATCTCCTTTCCCATGGTCCCATCCTCGTCATTTTAATGTCTCTCGCTGCCTGGAGAAGAAGCAATACTTGTGGAGTGCAGAGTTTCTTGTTTTGGGGGCCCTGTCAAATATTCCTCTGAGCCAGCATCAACCTACTGCTGACTTATACCCAGATCTGAGATATATTCTATGGGTGATGTGCAGGCAGCTAATGCTTGCACCAAACACTTTATTTACTAAATTTGGGTTTTCTTTGGGCTGGCTTTCACAAGGGTGCCTTTTGGAAATATTATTCTGCATTTCTTCTTATTACAGAAAGGTGGTTTCGCCCAGGGTCTCATTTGAATAAAGGTGTGAAAGTGGTGACTGTTAAACTCACCCTTATACTTTTCTTTTGTTACATGTTTTTGTATATGCTCAGACAGGGTTTGGCTTATATAGGGCTCACTTCATGGGCACTTATTTTAAGCCTTTAGGCGCCATTTGTTTAAACTCCTGACTGTCTAGGTCATATTTTTGGTGGTCAGTACTTCAACCAGGAGAATGGGTGTGTGGTGGGGTGGTTGCCCCACACAGGCAGAAGAAGGGTTAAAGCAGCCTTGGGGATGTTGCGGAGAACCCAGCCAATTAGAAGAAGGCTTAGTGGAACAGCCAATCAGGGCCATGCTGGCCAATATAGGAAGGGCTGCTGAGCAGAACAGAGGCAGTCTCTCCCTGGAGGCCAAGGGAGGAGGACTTGCTGCCCTGTAGGAGGGTTGAGAGAGACAGCACCATGGACAGAGTAGTGCTTGGCAGGGTCAGGGGAGCAAGAGAGAGCTTCAGCCTGACAGCTCCCCACTGAGGCCCTGATACAAGGGCAGAGAAGGTGCTAGCTCTGTGGGCAAGTGGCCCAGGGAAACAGACAGTAGAGTAGGAGGGGGAAGCAGTACGTGGCTGACAGCTATAGGGTTCCTCGGCTGGGACCCGGAGTAGCGTGCAGGCCCGAGTTCCCCCTCCTCCTCTTCACCCCCCCACTTGCCACCGAGGGGAGTGGCCAGTGCATGGACTGAAGTTTGCCACCGAGGCAAGTGGCTGAACTGAGGACTTTTGGGTCCCCAAGAAGGGAGGAGAGAACCAAGTGGGAACAGCTGGAGGGCTGTGTTCAGAAGAGGATGCCACAGTCCCGAGAGCGATGTGGGTCCTAGAGGTTGAGGCAAGTGATGATGAGTGAGACACCACTAGACGAGGGCACTCCAGCGAAATAAGAGCAAATTCCTAGGACAGCCAGCAGGAGGCACTGTGGTGGTGAGTCCCACCCCGTTACAGGGTGACATGGGAGCTTTCTATTCCTCTCATTATCTTCATTTTACTCCAGATAGGGCTGTCTTCCTTTTGCCATGTTTCTTGTTTCCTGTGTTTGATCAGAAATATTTTATATTTGCCTGCCCTTGTTCTAAATTCCAGTTGTCCTGAGGAATACAAGTGTTTCTCACTGGATGTTAAAATGACTGTAAACTGTAATTAGACTGAACCAAGATATTTTTATCAGTTCCAGGCATTGCTTGTTTGTCTCTTCCTGAACCTAAGACTAGCTTTAGCTGCCTTCTGCCATTATTTCTCATTGGTTTTGGGACTCCATCATTCAGCAAGCCTTCTCAAAAGTGGGTAAAGTACCCCCAGAAGAATCTACACATATTCCACTAGTAGGCAGGCCAGAAAGGGTGGAGATTTCCATAGATAAAAGCTGCAGAACTGCTATGTGGTTATCCTGGCATGCAATTGTGTTCCACTAAAGAAGGGATATGTTTGCTTTGAATGAGATTACCTTTAGTAGAAAGGTACACCAACCTTCAATATCAAGTAATCCTTCCTTCTCTCCCTACTGCTTGTTAGTGCAGTATAATGGGAGGATAGCAAAGAGGATAGATGTATGACAAGTGAAAATTACTTAGCAACAATTCAGCTGTCATAGTCTCCTCCTGATCTTCACCCTACTTCTCCTCCCTTGGCTTGTACCATCAGCTTCAGAACTTATCTGACCAGAGAGAGTGAGTATAGCTTCATCCTGTAAATTGTAGGTATGGGTGTCTACATTTTTCTTGCTTCTTGGGAGATGGCATCATACAAGCATAAATTGAAGTATCTTTCTGGCAGGAAATGTACATTACATACATTGCATATGTACCTTTGGGGTATCTTGGAATTTACTTGGTTTGAATATTCTAGGTAATGCAATCCACACTCAGATGCAAAAAAGATTAATGGGAAAAGAACTGGCCACAGAAGTAATGTAAATTTTGGAAGCATATTAGTGTGAATTTCAGCCGTTCTAATGTCATCCTAAATAGAGCGCATCTTAGGGTCAACATGAGCTTAATTTCCAAAACACTTATCATTAAACATCTCAGCTAATCAACAGGAGCCCCATGAATAGTACATAAAATGCTTTTCTTATGTAATTTAGATTAGTGCATGAAATCTTTATCTACAGTATCATAATGACCTTATTCCCGATAAACCTACAAAAGCAGTTCAATATGATGTTAATAAGAGTGACAGTTGATTCCTCAAATAAAAAATGTAAGAGCATTGTACCTTCAAAATTACTGAAATAATTGCTATTTCTAAAATATGCATAAAATCTACTTTGTGAGCATTTGTAATTTTTGCAGTAATGCAATTCAGTTTAAATGATAGGACTCAGCCATGTTTTATAGGACTCTGATACACTTTATAGCTCTTGTAGAATGTACTAATATCTGGTTGACCACACAACAGACTGTAAAATCCTCTTTTAATGTAATGAGTTCCATGAACTTAACTGGTTTCTATCAATACAAAAGATATATAAAGACAATGCAAAATATTTTTCTCCTTTTTTCCAATTACTTCAAACTATACGGCACTTATAGAATTTTAAAATGAGAGGAATACATTGTAACAGAATGTGCTATTAAGCAGTATCTTCCTCAGAGGTGGTCCATTTTTCTTTCTATTTTAATGACTTTCTGGCTCTGCTGCTGGTGGTCTGGCTAATAATTACATGCTTACTAAAGGAGTACTCTGAAATGAATTTTGACCTTTCGTAAAAGTATATTTGGCAAAATGATGCTATAAGAAGCAAACCTAATTTAAAAAAAATCTGTCCTAGCCAGTTTTACTGTTAAAGGATGTTCCACAAAGTGGCCAGAAAATATGAGAGAGTATTTTTTAACTGAAAAGAAAAATAATACTGGGATTGTAAAATAACAAATGGCACATTTTTGTCTAAAAGACTTCATAAAATTACACTGCGAAGTATGTTTTTTCTCATACTTGTCTTAGATGAAATCTAAAAGGCTGCAGACTGTGTGCTAGTATACTGTAGTTAGTGAGGATCTGGAACATGTCTATTTTAAAGTGTGTACTGGTAGTAAAACAGACGAGCTCAGAGAGAAATTAGTAAACTGATTTTTTTTCCAACTCATTGAGGTCTTGCTTGAGAGTCAGACTAAGATCACAAGTGAAAATAAGTCATCCGTTTTTCTTCAGCATAAAATCATGTTTGTCATATGGTAATTCAACATTGCTGGCCAGTGTTACCCCAGAAGTTTTAAGTCTAGAATGTCAGCTGTGCAGCTAGTCAGGATTTGGCTGCATTGGCAGATGTGTAAGGAAAGCTTTCTCAGAACCTGGCTTTACTCTTACATATCTATCTATTACCTTATTTATTCATTCTTGTCATTTTAATCTGAAACTCAGAATAATTTGTTTCAAAGTAATCCACTGGATGATTTTAAAAAAAACAAACTCAGCTCAGCTGAGCATGGATTTGCTCCATAAACCTTTAAGAACTAGGGGATGGTTTTCCAGTTTGTGATACAATTCAGGGTGAGGAAATTTTTGGTGGGGTTGGAGGCTGTGCTGCATTTATTTCACACAGTTCTACTCTTGGTTACCTGGGCCGAATCCTGAGGTGTGACATGTCCCCTGATGTCATTAGGAGCAGAAGATACTCAGCGCTTTGCTGGATTGGCATCTCACAGGATTTGGGCCTCTGTTATTGAGTGAGATAAATAGTTGCTCTGTATTTTAATAAGGGAATAAGAAGTAGAGCTATAGTCTGTGCTGGCAATGTCCGGTCTTCTCCTCTCTGTGTGTTTACGGTCTAATGTTGTTTGCTGTTTGGTATAAGCTAGTAAAAAAGGAAAAGTATGTTGAATTCCAGGCCGGCTGTAATAAGCAGTTGTCAACTGGATAGATCATCTCTACCACATTATGCTAATGAAGGCTATGAGTGAATGTAGGTTACTGCCTGCTTTGATGACTTCTTAATGTGATTTGTGCTATAAATATTTCTTATTTCATTAATCTCAATTCCAAGGTATTCATTTTGTCATATCTTACTCTCTACTACTTTCTCTTTCCCTTTGGGAGGTTTAGCTTACTTGCAGCGATTAGCTAAATGCTTTCTTCTGTTGTTGGCTACACTTGGTTGACTTTTTCTGTTGTGAAATTAGTTAATGGAGTCCAGAAGTCCTTATTTATGGATTCTTTTTCCCTTACGCATCAGCAATAAATTAAAATGTCAAATTTCAGTCAATGTAAAATATCCATTTTATCTGACAGAAAAGTTGTATTACCATGATCCAGAATAGGGACAGGTAACAGGGGAATCCAAAATTATAATTGGTTTAAGAGCTGGAATGTGTCCCTTTGTATTTATTGGCTAATGGTTTGACGTGACTTCTTAGACCCATTGGCAGCTATTAACTTTCTTTTCCTGGCTTTTAACTGGCTTTTAATTTAAGATGGAAATTTTTGAATTGTGATCTTCCTGATGTGGTTCAGGTATGCAGCTAAAGAAAAAGTTTAAAAGCTAGAGCAATAACTGACTTGTTGGATATCGAGGACTAACAATGTTGTCCTTTTTTTTTCTTTACCGTGTGATAGAATGTTCGCAAATAAAAAACATACGACTCACAAGCAATGTAAGATTCTAAGAGCACTGCTGAGCCATAGGAAGTACAATATTATGCATAACAATGTATACAACTTTTCTTTTTAATTGTTTGTCTTTCTGGTTGGCAAAAGTACAGATTTTTGTTTTAACCAGGTTTCATAACTACGAAATAATATGAAGGTTCAAAATGCATAAGTGACATTTTCTGTCTCCCTTTCCTGAGTAAGACAAATTTAGAAGCAGTCTGGCTCCAGTAAGACTTTTTAATTAGCACTGTGGACTCTAAAGGTGAACATGATCTAGACAGATATGTGCTGTATGCAGATGTATGCTCGGGACTTAAAAAAACCCTGCAAGATGAATTTGCAGTTTGGAGAGTAGACTGAGAATCTGGAGCTCCCAGCAATCGTTTTGGACCTTTTCATGACAATTGATGTCAGACAACTGGCTGACAAGGTGAGTGAACTTTGATGTTTGAATGATGCTTACAAAATAAAAACTTCCCCCATGCAAACAGATATCAGATTAAGAATCAGATATTAGCATGATGAATTTTGAACTGAGGTGGACAAAGAAGCACCCAACATAGCTGGCATTCAGTATGAAAGTGAAAATGTTTGGCCTACAGTTTTGTGCAAAAGTTGTGAGAGTTTGTGTTCTTTGTCAAAAGTCACACTCTTTGGAGAGAACTTTTTTGCAAAATATGCTTACCATTTTTACCATGCTTACCCTGAGGATGATGTGTCACGGGCAGACCAGATGCCAGCTCATGCCAAGGCCCCTGTGTTTACTGAACACTTATAAATGCATAGCTGGAAACCAGTCTTGCTTACCAGTAGGCTAACATTATCAAAATAGGTAAGAGATGTTAAATTGCTAAGAATGTGTTTAGACTTTATAAAATGCTTGTAGGATGCTGCATGTATTAATCTCATTTAGAACCTCTATAACCCATGGTATAAAGTTCTATTGAGATTTGCGTTTGTATATCTTTGTAATTGTGTAACTCACCAAACAGGAAAAGAAGCATTAATTAGGGTAAAATGCTCACCCTGCATACAAGTATGGCCCATTGGAGGCAACTGAGTTATTATAGCATCAAAAGACAGAGGCCCTGTTGACTGCATTCCTAACTCCCTCCAGGAAGGAGAGGCCTACACATGAACTCATCCAATCCGTTTTAGACTCTGGACTAGAAGGGATACAAATCCCTTACAAGGAGAAAGTGAATCTCTTTTATGCTGTCTGGGTTCTGAGTGACAAGGATTCCTAAACATAAGCGAAGAAGATTTCAATTACAACACAGAATACAAAGTGCACAGACTCATTTTATATTATTATTTTTATTACAAATATATGCACTGTAAAAATGATAAACAAAAAAAATAGTATTTTTCAATTCACCTCATACAAGTACTGTACTGCAATCTCTTTATCGTGAAAGCTGAATTTACAAATGTAGCATTATGTCCAAAAAAAACCTGCATTCGAAAACAAAACAGTGAAAAAATTTAGAGCCTACAATCCACTCAGTCCTACTTCTTGGTCAGCCAATCATTCAGACAAACAAGATTGGTTACAATTTGCAGAAGATAATGCTGCCTTCTTCTTGTTTATCATGTCACCTTAAAGTGAGAACAGGCATTCACATGGTACTGTTGTAGCTGGCATTGCAAGATATTTACATGCCAGATACGCTAAAGATTCATATGTCCCTTCATGCTTCAACCACCATTCCAGAGGACATGCATCCATGCAGATGATGAGTTCTCCTTGATAACGATCCAAAGTAGTGCTGACTGACGGATGTTCATTTTCATCATCTGAGACCGATGTTACCAGCAGAAGTTAAATTTTCTTTTTTGGTGGTTTGGGTTCTGTAGTTTTCGCATCAGAGTGTTCTTTTAAGACTTCTAAAAGCATGCTCCACACCTCGTGCCTTTCAGATTTTGGATGGCATGTCCTCTGGAACGGTGGCCGAAGCATAAAGGGGCATATGAATGTTTAGCATATCTGGCATGTAAATATCTTGCAACACCAGCTACAAAAGTGCCATGTGAATGCCTGTTCTCACTTTCAGATGACATTGTAAGTAAGAAGCAGTATCTCCTGTCAATGTAACAAACTTGTTTGTCTCCTGTCAATGTAAACAAACTTGTTTGTCTTAGCATTTGGCAGAATCAGAAGTAGGACAGTGTGGACTTGAAGGATCTAAAACTTTTCACTGTTTTGTTTTTAAATACAGGGGTTTTTTGGACATAATTCTACATTTGTAAGTTCAACTTTCATGATAAGGAGATTGCAGTACAGTGCTTGTATGAGGTTTTTTACAGTGCAAATTTTTGTAATAAAAATAGTGAGCACTGTATACTTTGTATTGTGTTATAATTGAAACTAATATATTTGAAAATGTAGTAAACCTCCAAAAATATTTAAATAAAATGGTATTCTTTTATTGTTTAACAGTGCGATTAATAGCAATTAATTTTGTTAATCGCACGATTAATCACGATTAATTTTTTTAATCGCTTGACAGCCCTACTTTGGGAGTTTACATTTATTATTGGGTTGGTGAAAACTAATTATAGGACATACACTCCAGTTTGGGTTCTGCCTTGTTTTTTGACCATCGGCCTTGAGTTTGGTACTCTCGTTAGTGAGCCATTCTAGATAGCGTGACAGAGGCCTCATAACACATAGTGATAACACTCTGCTACACACACAGCTGAAGTTGGTCTGCATAAATGTAGGTGCACAATTGCCTTCATATTTTTGTTCATCCAAGAGATCTTTGTTTTAAAATAGAAAGTGGCTTGATAGGAAACTTTTTTAGGCAATGTTTTGTGTCTAAGTCAAATGCAAAGGGTAATTTTCTTCATTAGCAACATATCTGCTTTACACGTTTTTGTTTTTGTTTTTTTACCTGTCACAATACGTTAACACTTAATAGTTGAAAAGGAAAATACATTCCATTCAATTCATTTTCCAATGTAATTGTTTTTATTTCTGTGATACTTCAGGAAAAAGTCCTGCTAGAAAATGTTCTCTTTAAAATGAATGTAGAATCACTTCATCAGTGGTAGTTCAAGTTATGAGAATTTTTTCCAAGTTGTTTTTGAATTAACAAGATTAGAAAAGATGTCAAACTATCCAGGATGATAAATCATAGCAAATGTAAACAAATAAACCACATAATAATGGAATTCATCTGACAAACCATCGTCAAATTATTAACCGTTTACAATTAGGAGCTTTGCTAATTAGAGTATAATCTGATTCACAAACAATTTAAATATATAGTTAGGATGAATTTTTATGCACTACTCAATCTATGAAATATTCATGACATTAAATGTGCATACTGACAGAGATACTTAGGAGTGAATGGAAACTTACATGCACAAATAGAGTGACTGCCCTTAAAAATTTCCCAGTGTTTTCTCTGCAACTAATAATGTTACTGCAGTATTCAGTGTATTGCCTATGCTTGATACACTAAATACTATAGTAATGTTATTTAGTTATAAAATCAATTAGAACGTTTTTAAGGGTGACATTAATATAGGAATACTATAACATTACACTTCATTGTATGGGTAAACCTCAAAAGATACAGTGGTTTTGTTAAACGTAAAACGTTCATCTACATCTATGAAACTTATTAAAATCCCTTTGCTCTGGAAATAGAGTGGAATAGGGAAATATGGCGATATGCAGATACATTACTGCGAGAGGTTGCCCTTGGCCATGGAAAGCATTTTTTCCTCAGGAAACGAAATAAAGGGTACATTAAAAAATGTGGGTAAATTATTCTGAGGGCCAAAGAAGTTTCTATACTTTATCATGGAGAAGACAAGCTATGGGAGCATCTGAAAAGCTAGAAATTCTACCCATGAACTTCTCTGCTTAGCCATGCATGATGTCAGGACAAAGTCTATTTTTCAGGAGGAAGGTAGGCAAAATTCAAGTTATATTAATTCATTTCTGAAAATGGAAAACGATACTAAGGAAATTTTCAATGTTGATAAATGCAAAGTAATGCACATTGGAAAACATAATCCCAACTATACCTATAAAATGATGGTGTCTAAATTAGCTGTTACCACTCAAGAAAGAGATCTTGGAGTCATTGTGGATAGTTCTCTGAAAACATCCACTCAATCTGCAGCGGCAGTCAAAAAAGTGAACAAAATGTTGGGAATCATGAAGAAAGAGAGAGATGATAAGACAGAAAATATCATACTGCCTCTATAAAAATCCATGGTATGCCCACATCTTGAATACTGAGTGCAGATGTGGTCACCCCATCTCAAAAAAGATGTATTGGAATTGGAAAAGGTTCAATAAATGGCAAAAAAAATTATTAGGGGAATGGAATGGCTTCCATATGAAAAGAGATTAATAAGACTGGGACTTTTCACCTTGGAAAACAGACAACTAAGGGGGGAATCTATAAAATTATGACTGGTGTGAAGAAAGTAAATAAGGCAGTGTTATTTACTCCTTCTCATAACACAAGTACAAGGGGTCACCAAATAGGAAGCAGGTTTAAAACAACAAAAAAAGTAATTATTTCTTCACACAACGCAGAGTCAAACTGGAGCTCTTTGCCAGAGGATGTTGTGAATGCCAAGACTATAACAGGGTTCAAAGAAGTTCAAAAAAGAACTAGATTAATTCATGGAGGATAGGTCCATCAATGGCTATTAGACAGGATTGGCAGGGATGGTGTCTCTAGCGTCTGTTTGCCAGAAGCTGGGAATGGGCGACAAAGGAATGGATCATTTGTTGACACTGCTCTACAGCCAAAATGCTTCTGAAATAAATGTAGTCAAACTTTACTAATTTTGGGTCACTGAGAACGAAAATGATGCTTAAAATTGTTGATTGGCTCTAGTTTTCAAGACATGCTATTGGGTCAGTATATACGACCCTTGACTTGGGAATGGTGGAGGATAAGGGAGTTATAAAGGGAAGGGATCTCAATTTAAACCAGAAATGACTAAAATACATCTTTGACTGGATCTATGAATAAATCTATGACTGGGTTTGGACAGTACTTGCTTTTTAGGCAAAACAATGAATGATGCAATCTGAAGCTGGTATTACATCATACATGATATGAATTGCATCATGTTATTCCTAGAAGTCATGGATGATGCAATCATAACGAAGCTTACATCACTCTGCTGAACAAATTGCCCTATATCAGCTCTAGAAATCATACAGTGTCGTGCTCTCTTATTTGTCAGTGTTTGATTTTGCAAAGGGACACATTTCTGTTTAGCCAAAGTGAGCAGAGATGCCTTGTACTTGTGTGAACAGTGCAGATAACTTCTGCTATGTTTGTGGCGAAGTGACTTTTGCATCCCAAAAGCGCAGTATAACCACTATGGTTAAGAAAGCCTATCACCTTTATTTTGGCTGCAAAATTGGGGATCAGGACAAGAGGTGGGCCCCACACATATGCCGCAACACTTGTGCAACAAATCTTCACCAGTGGTTGAACAGGAAAAGGAAATCTATGCCTTTTGCAGTGCCAATGATTTGGAGAGAGCCAACAGATCATACCAGCAACTGTTACTTCTGCATGGTGCCTCCAGTTGGGAAAGGTGTGTCAAAGAAGAAAAAGTGGACTGTGCATTATCCAAACATTCCATCAGCTATACGCCCAGTACCCCACAGAGAAGGACTGCTGGTTCCTGATGCACCAGAATCATTCTCACTTGAGTCAGACGAGGAAGAGGAAGAGGATGAAACTTCTGGTCCTGAACCATCAATGTCACAGGACCCACATTTTCTCCCATCCTCCTCCTCTGAACCACACCTCATAACACAAGGTGAACTGAATGACCTTGTCAGGGATTTGGAACTACCCAAGAGTAAGGCAGAGCTTTTGGGCTCCAGACTACAGCAGTGGAATCTCCTCGCAGGTGATGGTAGGGTTTCCATGTTCCGTGACCGTCAAAAGGATCTTGTCCCATTCTTCTTCATGGAAGGTGATCTTGTAGCCTGCAACAACATCGATGGTGTGATGGCAGCCCTCAACATTGTTCACGATCCAGATGAGTGGAGACTGTTCATTGATTCATCGAAGACGAGTCTTAAAGCTGTTTTACTGCATAATGGCAATGTTTTGCCATCAATTCCAGTTGGTCATGCAGTCCATATGAAGGAAACCTATGACACCATGAAACAACTTTTGAGGTGCATAAACTATAACCAACATCAGTGGCAGCTTTGGGGCGATTTGAAGGTTGTTGCTCTCTTGCTTGGTCTGCAGACTGGATACACAAAGTACTGCTGTTTTCTCTGCGAATGGGATAGTCGTGCAAGAGATTCCCACTCCATCAAGAAAGATTGGCCACTCCGACAGTCATTGGAGCCTGGGAGGAAAAGTGTTCAGCATCCACCACTTGTTGAATCAAGGAAGATTTTGTTACCACCCTTACACATCAAGCTGGGTCTGATGAAGAACTTTGTCAAGGCCATTGACAAAACACAAGCAGCTTTCAAGTACCTCCGTGGAAAATTTCCAAGGTTAAGTGAAGCTAAGATAAAGGAAGGTGTCTTTGTTGGTCCTCAGATTTGTGAACTTCTTCGAGATGATGCATTTGACCATTCACTGCATGGCAAGGAAAAAAAGGCATGGAAAGCCTTCCAGTTAGTGGCAATAAATTTTCTCGGAAACAACAATGCAGACAACTACAGGTTGTTGGTGGAAAACCTCCTCAAGGCATACAAAAGCCTTGGTTGCAACATGTCACTAAAGATACATTTTTTGCACTCTCATCTAGATTTTTTTCCACCGAACTGCGGAGCAGTGAGCGGCGAGCACGGCGAGCGATTTCACCAGGACATTGCAACAATGGAGAAACGCTATCAGGGCAAATGGAGCCCATCAATGCTTGCAGACTATTGCTGGACAGTGACAAGAGATGCTCCATTTAATGAATACAAGAGACAAGCCAAGAAGCGCCGAGTAGACACTGAATAGGACTAAACTATGTACATAATAGTTTTTTGCCTTTTTGTTTCCTAATAAATTTGATTTATATAACCCCTTTGCTGATTTTTAAAGTGTTACATAAACAGGACAGGTGAAATAGTATCATGTAAAGCAACCATAAACACATGAAAAGACCTAGGTTTACAATTTATGATTAAAACTCTACTATCTACACAATATGCATAGACATAAAATGTAAAAACTTAAATATCTTAGAAACAGTAGCCAATCAGTTGTTTTAATTGTCATATTTGAATTCAGCACATCAAAGTACATACTAAATAGCACATTTTATCTCTGAAGCAGACGACTTCTCAAAAATTGTAGACCAGTGTTACCTGTTCTGTTCATTCCCTCTGGGGCACTTGGCTTTGGTCACTCTCGGAAGACAGAATACTGGGCTAGATGGACCTTTGGTCTGACCCCTTCAAGCTTCAGCCACCATTCCAGAGGACATGCTTCTATGTTGATGATGCTCATTTTAAAAAAAAAAGTGTTAATTAAATTTGTGACTCAACTCCTTGGGGTGGAGAATTGTATGTCTCCTGTTCTGTTTTATCTGCATTCTGCCATATATTTCATGTTATAGCAGTCTTGGATGATGGCCCAGCACATGTTTTTCATTTTAAGAACACTTTCACTGCAGATTTGACAAAATGCAATGACCTTGTTAAATTACTCACTGTCTCAGTTTCTCCACACTAAAGTTCAACCTCCTCCTGCCGTTGAGTTGACATGGCCTTCTGGCCAAACTGCTTTAAAACATTCAGCCCCTTTTGGGGTAACAGAGTCCCTTCATCCAAGTCCAAGAACAACATCACAACAAGAGACTATTTGGCTCTTTCAGCCCTCTTTCTTACAGGCATTCTCCCAACAGCAGTGGCCTGCCTCAAGGTATAACTGCCAGCTCCTGGGCTCCAATCAGCCCATTCAAGAAGGTCAGACCTAGCCTCCTGCCAGTAGCCTCTGGCAGATTGTAAACCTCATCTGCCTCACCAGCTTCCTTATGGCCCAGGCATTCCATCTTTTTGCTCCCCAGCCTCCTGATTTCTCTGGCTCCCCAGACTCCCCAGGCTAGCTCAAGCCCAGCTTCTTGTCCCACACATAGGCTGCTGTTATCTGTTCTCCTCCCCATCCTGCACTCAACTGCTGGGCTTTCCTCCTTTTAAGTCCCACACCCTGCACAGGTATAGTGGAACAGGGCTAACTGGCCCAAGGTCTCCTTGCCATGTTACGGACCCCTAATCTGACCAGTCTCATATTTCACCATAACAAACCTGTTGTCAGATTATTAGAAATGTAAGAACTAGGGTTGTCAAGCTATTTTTAAAAAATCACGATTAATCGCATGATTAAATGCACTGTTAAAGAATAATAGAATACCATTTATTTAAATATTTTGGATGTTTTTCACATTTTCAAATATATTGATTTCAATTACCACAGACTACAAAGTGTGCAGTGCTCACTTTATATTATGATTTCTATTACAAATAATTGCTCAGTAAAAAAACAAAATAAATCATATTTTTCAATTCACCTAAAACAAATAATGTAGTACAAACTCTTTATTATGAAAGTTGAACTTACAAATGTAGAATTACGTACAAAAAATATCTGCACACAAAAATAAAACAATGTTGAACTTTAGTCCACTCAGTCCTACTTCTTGTTCAGCCAAATCGCTCAGACAAACAAGTTTGTTTACATTTGAAGGAGATAAAGCTGCCTGCTTCTTGTTTACAATGTCACCTGAAAATGATAACAGGTACAGTATTTGCATGTCACTGTTGTAGCCAGCATTGCAATATATTTACCTGCCAGATGCGCTAAAGATTCATATGTCCCTTCATGCTTCAACCACCTTTCCAGAGGACATGCATCGATGCTGATGACGGGTTCTGCTCGATAATGATCCAAAGCCATGCGGGCTGACGCCTATTTCATCATCTGAGACAGATGCCACCAGCAGAAGGTTGATTTTCTCTTTTGGTGGTTCAGTTCTGTAGTTTCTGCATTGGAGTGTTGCTCTTTTAAGACTTCTGAAAGCATTCTCCACACCTCGTCCGTCTCAGATTTTGAAAGGCACTTCAGATTCTTAAACCTTGGGTCGAGTGCTGTAGGCAGCTATCTTTAAAAACAAACAAGAAGTCCGGTGGCACCTTAAAGACTAACAGATTTATTTGGGCATAAGCTTCCATGGGTAAAAAACCCACTTCTTCAGTTTTAGCCATGGAACAGATACTGCTGTCCTATAATAAAGAGAATGGCCTGATCAGTAGACACAGCATGCATCTGTGCAAATATTCCAGGAAGAATTGAAAATTTGAACTTAAATGTATTTAGTTTGCAGCAATTCAATAATAATTTCTCATCTCTGTCATAAAGCTTTTCATCTGCCGCTTCCAAGGTGCTTTACAAAGGTGCAGATGCTTAAATATCTTCATTTTATAAAGGGGGAGACTGAGGCACTGGCTGCTCAGGTGACCTGCCCTATGTCTCACAGCAAGTCAGTAGCAGTCAGGACTAGAATTCCCTTGCACCCTGAAAGCATATATACAGGAATGGATTTTACCCACCACTCAAGTGAATTTCAAAATGCAGTAGAGATTTAAAATATGTATGTACATTAAATGTGTTTGGGAACAATATTCCTCTCTCCTTTTAATTATTTCTAGATGCCATGTAATTATTGATTCTGATAATAAAATGGAAATTACAGAATTCAATGGATGAGATCACATCTGTGTGAAAGTTATGGCTGACTGCTATTTTTCTATCCTTGTTTTTCTTTCAGCCCCCAAGGCACCTTTCTTTAACAAACCATTAAGTTTCACAACATGTTGGAAGGTTTTGGCATCCATTTGCTTATCATTATAAAACAGATTGTATCTATTTCAATCTACAGATAAGGTAAACTGCATCTGAAACTATTTTCATTCATTACCTATCATATAATAGCAAAATTACACCTATTGGAGGAAGGAATAATTCAAAAGGCAATTCTGGGAAATACTACTGAGGAGTCATGTTTCAGTTCCTATTCCTCCGATTTCCTTACACTGACAACTTTAAAATTTGAAACAACAGATCATGCCTTTACCGTGAATAGACAGCATCCATATTGCCAAATAACAAGACAACACTGTGTGATTTAGTGAACACGAGGAACATAACAAACATTGAAGAACTTTGTGAAGTAAGACCTACTAAATTTTACAGCAACCTTCCATCATGGTGTTTATTGTTGTGCCCCTTTAATCTGAGTGTCTAATTAACTAAGAAACTTCTGGTTCTGAGTATTGCTATCAAGCCTGATCAATTATGCAGAGCCAGAGTAAAAAGGCTATGTTTACATGGTATTACAAGCTAATAGCACAGAGCTGGGGGATGGAGTGTGGGGAGGAAGAATCCTCTGTGCCAGTTCAGAACTCTGATCAAATCATGTTAGGAATTGTCCTTTGAATTTTTTTCTGGAAAATGTGGCTTCCACAAAATCAATTTTTTCCATAGGAAAATGTCAGTTGAACTGAATTTTTGTTTTTAGGGAAATTCTAAATGAAATTTCTTGTTTTGGGTGGACCCAAATTAAAACACTTTGATCTGTTACAAATGTTTCATTTTACCTTGGATCAGCACTAATGTCATCTTGTGATGTTCAAAAAATTGTGTCAGGCACCAACAAAATCATTTAAAAAATAAGAAATTATGTGGTGTTTAATTTGCCTTCTGGTTTTTGACTCTTTAATATGAACTCAGTCTACTTTTTCAATCTTTTATCTGGAATCTTTAGAGGTAGAAACTTATTTTAAAAGAGTAAACATTGTGATTCTCACTTCATCACAGGATTCCAGGAGCTAGGCTTTAAGGAAAATGCCAAATATCACAAGACTCATGATAACATTTGTAACAGTTGGTAATACTGGGTCAATTAGATATTTCTTGATGTCTGTCCGAGCTCCTGTAGTGCCTCATGGGAGTTGCAGTATATGTGCCTCATATCCCATTCTCTCCTATGGAATGGACTCTTAGATTGGACTTCATCTCCCATAATGCATCACAGTCTCCTCTCTCTGGCTGAGACACCAAAGTGCATCATGGAAGTCCCATGGCTGCAGTGCATTATGAGAGATGTAGTCCAGCCAGGGAGACCAAATAATATGCAGTATAGGAGAATGGAAACATGGGGAAATCTGAACTACAACTTCCATGAATCACCTTGGCTGCTCAGGCAGATGTAATTTAATGTCAAATTGACCCAAAATGAAATATTTCTGAACTGAACATTTTCAGAATTTTCTGCCACATGAAGAATTTTGTCCTAATGTTAGCAAAAACAACGGGGAGTCCTTGTGGCACCTTAGAGACTAACACATTTATGTGGGTATAAGCTTTTGTGGGCTAAAACCCATTTCATCCGATGCATAGAGTGAAAAATACAGTAAGCAGTATATATATTACAGCACGTGAAAAGATGGGAGTTGCCTTATCAAGTGGGGAGACTTGAAATAGCAGGATTTTCTGCAGTATGGAAATTCCCATTTTTGATCAGCTCTACTGAGAATGTACAGCTATCTGGCCTGCTGTTGTGTCATGGGATGAGAATTACGGTCCTCTCATTGGTTCCTACATCCGTTTTTAGTAATGTGGATTCATTCTGGGCACAGACCAATGGCCTCAG
This sequence comes from Macrochelys suwanniensis, assembly GCA_033296515.1. NCBI lineage: Eukaryota > Metazoa > Chordata > Testudines > Chelydridae > Macrochelys > Macrochelys suwanniensis. The sequence continues at coordinate 87,163,035 of CM065779.1, forward strand.
CTCCTAACATATGTATATCCTCTTCCCAATGCCTTGCAGAGAGGCAGTAAAAAGTTATATCTATTGTCTGCATTGGGATGCAGAGTCACATTGCATGTATTCTCCATGTGCCTCTCCATCAATGCAGCAGAAACACAGCATTACTACTGTTTTTCATCCTCAGACTCATTACCTAGCTCCTCACTACGCTCAATATCTATACAGCAGGATTCTGTTATTTTCTTCCATTTTATTCATCATGAGCGGAATAGATCATGATTCGTTTGTCATTCTCCATTAATCTGATTTTTAAAGTACAATTCTACTCTGGAAAGTGACTTTGTAAAAAGTTGGGGTTTCATAATCACTGTCTCACTGATTTCTATATCAGATTTGCTCAGGGTGTGAGTAAAAAGAAAGAAGATGCTTTTTCTAACTGGCAGCCCCACAGATTTACACTGGATTCTGTAGGTTCTTTACATCCTGTAATAGAAGTTTTTCCCTCATTTACATCTGTGTATCCCCATTGTCTTCAGTCTGTTCTCAGGGAAACCTTTAAAAACCCATTTACCTCACAGAGATTACCATATTAGCAGCTCCATCCAGTTTCAACTAATGAAACTCCAGCACAAGCATCTCCCTCTCATCATTCCTGTGGCAAGATCACATGGGGAGAGAGGTATAAGTTCCAAAGTATCTGAAACTCTCTCGACACCCTAAACTCTCTTAGGCTAGTTAGGGACATGCACAGTAGTCAGGAGAGACCAGCCCATCACAAGAACTAAAGGGGACATATGCTACTGACTACTTACAATCTTCAAAGGAGTCCTATGTTACAATTTTGACAGTCTATCTCTGGTCCTAATTATGACTCATTCAGTGATCATTTTAACAACTTGGCCTTCAGAATATAGATCTTTCTTATATCATTGTACAGCAGAATTGTTCTTTTCCTATTTTTTCTTTGAACATATAAAGTGTTGTGGCTCTAATACTATCAATACCTTCTCTTTTAAAGTCTGTTTCTGGCACTTCCTGATATAAGGCTTTCAAAATGTTTAATCCCAACATTTTTTATTTGCATGTTAGACACACTTTTTACTATAGCAACACCCACCTCTGTGCAAAATCCACAAAATAGACTGATAAGCAACACTGAACAGTGAAGAAAAGTGATTGTACTGTATTAGCATTAACTTAACAAAAAACTTAAGAACATTATCAGAAGGAGACATATGGAATTTGATTAGATATTTTTGTCAGACTGAAAACCAGCGGGTGAATATGAATAAGATAGTGAAAATAAAAGCATGGAACAGGCCCTAAGTAAACAGAAATTTGGTAAACGAATATTTTTGCAATCTGTCTGTTACATTTATTTATTTATAATTCAATTAAGTAGTGAAATGATTGTGGAGCAGCATTAAAGTGTTGGTACAACATGGGTTCCTAATCTCCACCCCCCTTAAAATCCATGGCCCACTTTGAATACATTATGGACAAGAAGCACAATATTACATTGCAATGAAAATGTATTATAAAAGTTGTCTGTCTCTCTCTATGTTACTCTACTGATTTCTTTATATTGTATGTAATTGTCATAGAGTAACTGATTTACATCCTCTGGGTTTAGCAATACAATAGCTGCTGTGCCCTTGAAGTTCATCTGTGATGTGGTATGTCTTAATTCAGCTTGATATAAAATCTTATTATGCAATTGTTTATGATAGAATATTCTTGCTGTTGGTAATATCAGTTGTTTACAAAGGGCTTCCCAAACCCTTTTAACACTCATATTTTCTTATCAGGGCGACAGCTGTTTCTGAGTTCTTGAAACCTCACACATTTCTCCCACTAGTTCATGGAGCTTGTGGGTAGTGCCAGCCATAGTAGAAATATATTCAACCATAACAGAAGAAATATATTGTTTCTCCAACAATAAACAAGCACATCTGTAATTATTAATATCCCTTTCTTCCGGTCACCAGACAAATATACTACATTATCAAGACATAATGCTGTAATTTCACAGAAAAGAAAGTATTAATTTAACTAAAACACTCTCTTGAAAACAGAATCTTAGCACAACATGGACCAGGTTAGCAGGATTTTTATATAGAGGACTCAGGGAAACAAATATGTGCTAGCAGAGTAAACACAGATTTATAATAAGTATACACAAGCAATACAGCTAAATGCTCATAGTCCACAAGGAATTCTCCCCATAAACATTTAAATGGTTTAATAAAGCTAATAAATGATGCTTTAATGTCTCCTTATGAAGGACAAAAGTCTGAAATGATACATGCATTATATGCATGGAGGGTCAAATCCTATTCACTTACTCATATAAGTAGACTTCTAAATCAATGGGATTTCTCCTGTGAGCAAACCAAGCAGGATTTGGACCATAGTTTATAGCTATTAGCATAGAATAGAAATAAGGTATAAATATATACCCTATAAAATGTGGGTTGATGTATCTTGTTATTCCCAGGGTTTGTGCAGGTACTTCCTCTATGCTGATGTGAAAAATCTAACACTTTGGTAGCTAATCCTAAAAGCTGTTGAGCACCCTCAACACCGATAGACATGAGAGTAAGATAGACTCAGCATCTCATAGATAATAAGTATCACCCACAAATCATAACTACCCACCCATAAGGCACCCTCACTGAAAATAGATTGGAGCTCAGTTCTCAAGTTTGTAGCCATGATATATAGTGGTTGGTCCTGCAAAAGTTGACCAAATACCTCTTTTGAATACCAGTATGACAAAGAATCTCCTTTTATGTTTCTATTACCTTCTGCCAAGGAACCCCTCTACTATAGTTGTTGAAGAGTACCATGCTTCTTTTGATATATCTCTTCAGGTCGATAACCTCAGATACTCTTAGAATCATTATCACTTATTCACCAATTCCATTGGTGTGTCAGGGTGAAAGGTCAGTGATGGAGAAAATGTGCTAGAAGGCAGGATGTCACTTTACTGGTTCTGTTTAAGTGTTGGTGGAGGACAAAGGTATGTCGGTTGAAAGCATCCGGGACTTAAATTAATCCATATAATCATCTGTATCCCTCTAGTTGTTGTCTTTAAAGGCAACAAACAAATATCAGTTCCAGAAGCGAATCTTTAAAAATAGTTAATATGTATCTCTTGCATTTTCCCCCCTAGGCTATGAGGTGTTTGGTCATTGGTCAAATGGACAAGCAGTTTTTTCACTGAGGTCTGTTTCCCTCCCTGGTCGTCCCTCCTGCACACCCTGTCTGTTTTTCTTTTTCAGCAACAGTAAAACTGGGATAATTGGCTTAATAAATTGTTACTGGCTTTGTTGCTGGGTCACTAGCAATCCGTAAATAAACAAGCATTAATAACTGACTGGAAAAATCAATAAAAAATGTACATGTCTGTGAAAACAGCTAGATAATTTAGATATGTCTACACTGCAAAGAAAAACCTGTGCCACCAAGCCTCGGAGCCCAGGTCAATTGACTCAGGCTCTCAGGGTTCAAGTTGCAGGGCTAAAACCATCACTCTAGATACTCAGGTTGGAGTCTGGTCTTCAAAACCATTTCAGGGCATGGGCTCCAGCCTGAGCACAAATATCTACATTGTTATTTTTAGCCCCACAGCCCAAGTCCATTGACCCAGACTCTGAGGCTTGGCCTGTGGGTTTTTCTTTGCAGTGTAGACGTACATTTCCAGGCAACGAGAACTTTTTACAAATAATCTGGAATGTTCAAAAGATGGTGTGATCACCTCTGATCCCTGGCCAATGATATTGCCATAACACAGAGTGCATCTTTTGGTAGACAGTAAAACAATATAATTCTTTATCAAACTTAACCTTATTTCACACGTTTTATACTCACCCAGAGGTAAAGTTCATCACCCTAGATTCCTCCTCGAATATCAAGTACTGTGTTTTGAAGTCGGTAGTGTTAGCCTATTCACCGTTCACTTACCTTCACAATAGTATTAATAGGGGTGTAACAGAGAGTAAACTGACTCTAAGGTCCATATAGGCCAGGTCTGTTCTCGTTGTGGGGTAGCAGCATGCAATGTAGGACATTTTGGGGGCTGTAATCTGGAGGGACTGATATGAAGTATAGCCGAGCAACCTTGTGACTGTGGGCTGGAACTATAGAAGACAAGCTTCTTCTTCAGCCTACAGAGCTCAGGAAGCAGATAGACTTGATGTGATGTCTTACAGTGAGATGAATGGGAAGATAGCCAGGAGAGTCTCTGAGGAAGCTTTAAGAAAAGAAGATGGAAAAATTTAGCCTAGAAAGAGGCAAACCAAGTGAAAGAAAAAGCCCAGGGTAACAAAAGTAATGGTGTGTAGGCTTGGTGGTTATTAGATATGTGGTACACAAGCTGTTAAACTTTCACACACCTAGGCAATTTTTTTCACACCCTAGCTGTAAAATTCTGTTCACAACCCTTAGCACTGATTGGTCGTGGGGTAGAGCTAAAATGGTGTGATATTGGCCCTGTATCCCCTGACCATGTACAAAGGGGCACAGGCAGGACTTCTGATGGTAGCACCTCCTCTTCCCTTTACCAGTGTTGAGACGTGTCTAGAAATCACATGTGCCCCAACTGTTTGTTTTTACTTCCGGGGGTGACTTCATCTGTGGCCTTCCAATGCTCCTCTCCATCAGTTGGTCTCAATCGAGTCCTCTGTATATGCCTAAGAGGGAGAATAACTGCTACATCAGTGATTGTTCAAAATGGTGGGGGAGGTTGAGGGGAGCCCTCTGATCCAGATGCAGCTGGAGACCCCAAAATCCAACCTGGAGACCTGATCAATTGTGATGCCATCTGAAGGCAGGGTGTCCACCCATTGTCTGAACCCAAGAAGGGGGAGGCCTCATATGAGGCTGGGGAGTCTCCTCAAAAGATTTGAAGTGTGGAGCTGAGTCACAGGTGGATAGGGTATAAGATATCAAGGGGGCTGGGTTGAAGGAACCAACCATGGCTGCATAAATCTAAATCATGTGTTTTGTTGTTCTTTTCTGAAAATCTCTCAACAGCTGGATGATGCCTTTCTAGAGACCTGTCGGAGAACCTGGACAGCATTAGATCAGGCAACACAGATGAAACAAGCCCAAGTTGTTTTTGCCCATCACCAAGACAAGTTGTTCAAGAGAAAACTAAGAGTGAAGAGGAGGATGGCTATATGGCTTTAAGGAGGTCATTAGGCATAGAGCTATCTGAGCCTGTGTCACACTATGAGTGTAAAACAGTTATGAGGTCTTGTGATGGGGTGTCCACCCCACACAGGACTGGAAGGGGTTAAGGTGTCCAGGCAGGCCTATTAATTGAAAAAGCTGCCCCTGGAGGAAGACCCAGGGAGCAGGGAATTGATTGCAAGCGGGAACAGGTGGGGACTATAAATCCAGGAAGCTGGTAACAGACAGGGTCTGCTGCTGGGAAAGGGCAGTCACTTACTTGGAAGAGGGAGGAGGATTTGGAGCTGGTAAACTCAGAGAAAATGGAGGAACCAAGAGTAGTAGGAAGCAGTCCAGGGAGGGAGAAGTGAGGGCTGGGAGAGTAAAGTCAAGAACTGCTGGCTTGAGATACTTGGACTTGAACCTGGAGGACAAGGCGGACCTGGGTTCCCCTACCAGCTACCATGGGTCTTGTAGAGACCCGTGGGGCAATTAACAGGAAGACTGCTTGGGTCACTGTGGGAGTGACAGAGAAGGACTGTATCCCAGAAGGGGAGAACACTGAGTGACGTAGCCAGAGGGCTGATTCACAAAGATGATGCTGCCGTTCTGAGAAAGGGGATGAGAGGAGCCGCAGACCTGACAGTGAGAGATGGTATGACGGCATGCAACCACAAGAAGGGGCGTTGACCTCGAGGGCTAATCCTCAGAGTGACCACGAAGAGGCGCTAGACAAGCGGTGAGTGGAGCACCCATGACAGGTCTATTGTACATATTTCAGTTCATGTTATCTGTGACAGGGTTGCAACATACCACCGTGGCACCCCCTGCCGGTCAGTCTGGGAATTAGCTCTCGGCAGTCCTGGAGTACCCTCCGCCGGTGGTGTCCCATCCGCCGCTCCCTTGCTGGCGTCTGGACCCACGTTGCTCCCAGCTCGCGGCGTCCTCTTCAGGACACTGCCCTCCGGCAGTGTCCCTTAGTCCACGCTCACCCACTTCCGGGGGGGCATTATCTGCAGTTCCTCTCTGTGCCCCAGCCACAGTGGCTCACCACACCCCAAAGTCTAACCCCTTCTGTCTGCAGTCTGTTAGCGCCACGTCCCATGGCTGGGCACTTGTACAAAGGGGGAAGGGGGGACCCAGGCCCGCCCTCTACTCTGGGTCCCGACCCAGGGACCCTCAGATGGCAGCCTTCCTGCCCTCCTTCCCTCCCCTTGTCCATCTCTCTTCTCTGGGCCGCTTCCCCTTCGGCCCCCTCTTTGCCCCGATTGGCTCCCTAACAGGTCCTCCCTGATTGGCTGCAGCCTTGCGCAGCCTCTCTGGTCTGTCTTAGCCCATACTCTCAGGGAGTGGAGCAGCCGTCCCACTCCAGTATCCTTAAGCACTGTTTTAAGGAGAAGCTTTCTGAAGGTTGCAAAGGGTGTGTTATAGATGTGCCATGCCAATGGCATCATGACTGTGTAAACTGTACTTCAGAGGATATAAACCACAAATTGCAAGCACTTTGTGAGGACCTATATCTGGAAAGCTTATTAAATACTATTATTGCCTTAGCTTTTTGCAATGCAATGTTTGTGCTTAATCCAAGAAGATTTAGCTCAGGGTTTGACCTTGGTAAATGCTGACCATAATGCTCAAGACCCATATGGTGTTTTAAACAAAATTTACCAAACTGAAGGGTAATTGCTTAATGGTTTATACCAGGGATCTCAAACTCAAATGACCACGAGGGCCACATGAGGACTGGTGCATTGGCCAAAGGGCCGCATCACTGACACCCCACCTAGCTGCCCGCGGCCCCACCCCCACTCCACCCCTTCCATGAAGCCTTGCCCTTGCGCCGCCTCTTCCCACCCCTTCCCCGCTCCCATTCCAAACCCTTCCCTGAAGTCCCCACCCCAACTCCGCCCCTCCCTGCCCCCTTTCTAACCCCTTCCCCAAATCCCCGCCCCTGCCCCGCCTATTCTCCACCTCCTCCCCTGAGTGTATGACTCTCCGCTCCTCCCCTCTTCCTCCTGGAAAGCGCTAAGCGTCGCCAAACAGCTGTTTGGCGGTGGGAAGCGCCAGGAGGTAGGCAAAGGAGCGGGGAAGCGGTGCACTGGGGGGGAGGTAAGGGAGGGGAGTTTGGCAGCCCACAGGAAATAACGCAGCAGGGCACGGGGAGCTTGGCGGCCGCAGGAAATAATGTGGGGAGGCGCAGGGAGCTTGGCGGCCACAGGAAATAACCCCGCGGGCCGCATGTTTGAGACCCCTGGTTTATACTGACCACCTGCTCCAGACAAGAAGTTACAAAACCCTGTTTAAGAAAAAGACTATAAGAAATCTAAAAGGATTAAGTTAGATTATGATGGGGACACAAACAGATATTGTAAAATAAAATATATTTAAAAAACTGAGTTAAACCAAATGTGACTCAAAGCAATGTGACTTTGTTAGGATTCAGTGGGTATACTTAGTTGGCCTTTATATTATCCAAAAGAAAATTTGCCTGTTAACACTGGCCTCATCCCTTTCAAGTTAATGGGAGTTTTTTCATTGGCTTTGAGCTTTGGATCAGGCCATCCATTTCCTCTTCCACCAGGCCACCAAGAAAATCATTTGACTTTGTAAGTGAAAAATAATCACCTATGTAAATGGTACCCAGGCCAGCTGAATAATAATAGTAGTGAAATTCTAAAAATGAACACACTACCTGACTGGAAACCAGTACTGGTATTTCTAAAACAGGTAAAGTACCTTGACTATCTAATCTTGCATAGATCTCTGACTGCAGAGTTTTGGAGCATTACTAGTCTTGTAGCCAGAAGTGTGGCCTCCCTCAGAGAGTGACAAGGAGGGACCACAACGCCCCGTGGTGGGCTGAATGAGGAGAGCCAGGTCTGCCCCACCGGAAGCAGAAGGGCGGGAAAGGAAGGGGAAGTACAAAAGGCGGGCCACGCAGCTCAGTTGGGCTGCAGCCACCACAGGAAATGGATGCATCTGGGCTGCTGCTGGAGCCTGCAGAAGAGTTGCTGGGGCTGGAGCCTGAGGACTGTCCGGATCTCCCGGGGCTGCCGGCCGACCAAGACACTGAGGAGCTGTTCGGGCTCCACCTGCGGACTGGCCACAGCTCCCCAAGATGACAAACGCAGGTACACCCAGGGCAGAGAGTAGGAAGCAGCTCAGGGAAACTAGGCAACAGTCTGGTTGGGAGCAGGCCTGATACAAGGTCAGCATGTTGCGGGTGGATCCCCACTGACCCAGTGGCAGACCACTCCACCATTGTTAGGGCCCTGGGCTGGGACGCAGTGGAGTTGGACGGGCCCACGTCCCCCCTGACACTGGACCCCTGGGGTGGCAGTACTCCCCCTCCTTAGGCCAGGAGGCCTGTGCTCCTCGGACACCCCTACGTGAGCCTCATAGACTGTTATTGGTGCTCACCCTTACCTGAGCCTCTAGACTTGGTGCTCACCCTTACCTGAGGCTCATAGACTGCTTAGCTGCTCTGCCCTGATTGCTGGCCAGAGCTTACTCATTGCTTTGCTGCCCCACTCTGGCTGAGGGCCTGGGGCTCAAGGACCACTTAATTGCTCTGTCCTGATTGTAGGTTAGAGCATACTAACTGTTTGATGCCCCACCCTGACCGAGGGCATGGAGCTCATACACTGCCCGGCCAGAAGACCAGAACACTAGGTGTAGCTAATTCCCTCCTTTGAGCTCATCTTTTCAGGTACACAACAGCGTGGTCTCCTTCAGAGACTGACAAGGAGGGATGGCCACGCAGCCGACAAGCCTGTTTATGAGATGCTCCAGGCAAATGATGATAAACAAGGATTTACTTAAATCAATACAGGAATACACAAATACATGTTTCAGGGACTTGACATCACTAAGGGACTAAAAGTAGTTTAATTTTGGATAACTTTTTCAAATGAAAATAGACCACATTTGCTAAGTGAGGAATTCAGTTATTTAAGATATGACAGATGCTTTAATAAACCTCTGAACCCATTATAACTTGAGAAAGCAGAATATTATGGGTCACAAAATCAATAGAAAAGGTGAAAAGTTTCTGTAACAGATGTTAGGAGTCACATGAGCTGTTTGCCCTTTCCATTATTATAAGAAACAATATTTAGTTCTCCCTTTATACATAACAAATTAAGGCAATGGATAAAATACTAAATATTTTTATTCACACTTTTAGTAATTGTGTGTATCAGTTAAGTGGAATCCTGCTCTATAACACCAAATTCTAGCTCCAAACTGTATCATACCAAAACTAAGGATACCTGCATAAGTAGGGTCAAATTCTTCTCTCAGATCATTGATGAGAGTCCATTGACTTTAGGAGTTGCACTCATAACTTGTTTGGTTCAGGATCTCCAGTTCTGTTCTGGTGTATGCACTGTCAATTTTGAGATTGCATTACAAAGGCAATTTTTGAATGCTGTTTTAACTGTTCCATATTGGATATTATAAACTTAGCTCTCTAAGAGGTGGGACACGCAAATGAAGGTTTCTTGTTTGGTTTGGGTTTTTGATTTGAACTGCTGGTCAAGGTCTCTAGAGAAATTGGGAATAATTCTGTCCTTTTAACTAAATTGCAATCACTTCGAAAAACGCAGTGGGTGGCATACACAGTATAATCAGTGATCATTTCATTACATAATTGTTACATTCAATAATATTATATATACTGAATAAATGCCCTGTATATTCAAAGGAATTAATCCTATAGATGAGTGAACAAACAAATTTTGCCTAATTTTACACCCACTCAACTACTAGTTTGAAAATATAATTTGTTTGAGCATTTTTGCAAAACTGAGAAGAGAAGGGGCAGAAAGAAAAATGCAGAGAATGAAAAAATTAGTAGGAAGAGGAATAGAAAAAAAATCTTGAAATAAGCATATGTGGAAAGTGAGCACCTATTGATTCCAGCATATGCTTCTTTTTTTCCTCTCTCTCTTTCTCTAATATGTATCATAGACTTTTTAGCAAGCAATTTTTTAAATAATGAATCACCCTTAGAAATGATGTGGGAGAAAATTAATAGGAAAAAAGATTGCAAACTCAAATTGGCTTCAGATGTTTGCAAAACTATGAAATCTACATGGTTCACTTATCCCTAGCTAAATAATCCACACTGAATCTCTCCACAATTTTGAAAAACGTAGTGCATGATTAATATTGCACAGTTTGGAGTAGTGGTGGAGGAGCTTTCAATGTTCTCATAATTGATTTGTTCATCCACCTAGATTCTTTTATTCTCTAAAAATTGCATGTTTCCCAATCCACTTGTCCTTAGTGTTTTGTGACAGCTGTTCTCCAAAAGGATGTAATTTCACTGCAAAGGTGGCTAGGCACTTTTAAGTCAAATAAGGAGACAATTCCTTTTTCTCTTATGACCATAACTGATTTCATTCTACTGGAGTTGCTTATGATTAGGGCTCGATCCACCTATTGGAATCAAAGATAAAGGGAAGAAAAAAATGGTAGTTAGATCAAGCCTTTACGCTTGTGTGAGAGGAGAATCTTCTCCAATTTCCCCACTTGAGGAGCTTACAATCAAAATATTATTGTTTTTCCCATGCCCAGAGTCACTCTATGCATCTTTCAGGATAGATATGTAACCAGAGCTTATAGTTTAGCACTACTAACAAGCAGAAGAGGGATGGGCACCAGCACATAACAGAAGCAAATGATTAAGCACATGGTGATGTACAGCATGCGTTTTTGTTCTGTGCTTCTTTTTTTTCTTTATTGTACACTCACACTTTCACTCGTCCTCATAACTTAAATTGAGTGGTGGTGCAGACATTACCTTCCAACAGCTCTTTCATCACCTACCTTGATGCAGATTGGCAGGTGATTACTCAGATACTGCCTCCCTCTTTTTCTGGATAATCATTGGGTGTCCTATATGTCATAAACCCCAACTAGTTTCTGCTGTCATTTGGTTTCTGAGGCCACCCTGGCCTGTTTTCTTGCTCTGGAGTTGTAGCACGGAAAGACAAGGAAGGATTTTTTCCCAGAGCTGCAACTGGCAGGTGTGATACATTGCCTTCTTGGCTGGGACCTGGTGCCATTTTGTTCCATTTAATAGCATGTAAAGATGTTCCTGTCTCTCTTGCTTCTCTAGTATCCTGCCAATATTTCTGCTTCTAAAAATCCCAGTTTACAATTTAAATTTACAATTGCAAACTCAAATTGGCTTCAGATGTTTGCAAAACTATGAAATCTACATGGTTCACTTATCCCTAGCTAAAAATAAGTGTTTGGATATATTTTTTCTTCCAGTTGTTAGATCACTATTAAAGCAGAGTACTGCTTCTTACACTGGGCTCTCAGGTTGCAACTCATTTATATAACAAGATGGCTTCTCCACTATAGAGGCCCAGAAGGCAGATTATTAAACTGTTGTTAAAACGTTCCACTGACTATTCATGCTGAGAAATGAGAAAGCTGGCCAAAGGCAAATGGGTACAGTTTTCATGTAAATCCTATTGGAAAATATGGTGTAGAATGTTCACTTTAAAAAATGTTAATATAAATTTATATGGCAAATGATTCAACCCAATGCAAACTGACTTGCAAACCTCTGATTCACGCTGCCTTCTGTGTTTAGATGGGAGACTGAATATAGAATGAAGGTCACAGGAAACTTACTAATCCCAGCTACTGACAACAGATAAAACATTATCATTAGATAACATAAATCTTGTTTATAGAAGAAAATCCATTCATGTCTTCCCACGCACACACCAACCCACCTCAGTTTGTTTTTCCCTTGCCATACCTTTGCATTTGACAAATGAGAACTGTGTGACCCTGAAAGCTTCTGTATTTATATTGCATTCTTGAAAATAAACAAATATCTCAACACCTAATTCATCTATCTGTTTGTCAGTGATCAATCTGTCTACAAACCACTTTAGCATTCACTTTTAAACTCAAGCTCTGCCATAAATATTCTCAGATAATCCCAGTAATAGGCTTCTGTCATCCATTCAAACACCTGTAGCATCCAGGTCATTTCTTTTATAGATCCCGTCTCCTTTTAGATATCCTGCGTTTCTTCCCAAATATTAAACTCCTGCCTTAATTAAACAACCTATTATTTTCAATTGTCAACACATTGCTTCAGCACTGGATTAAGCTAACATTGGAGGCAGGACAGGCAAAATATTTGCTGCTCTTGGATATAACTAAAATGTCATTAAGTGTGACCCATATCCAACTGGCTTCAATGTTGCAGCATCAACCCTTTGGTGTTTATGGCTCCTTTCCACCCACAGAGGAAGGGAGAATCAACTAGGCAGAGATAAGGAGGCAGTGGCAGAAAAGGAGATGTAGTTCCTCTGTCAACATTAAAGCTGCTCCTTACAGCATTATCACTACTTCTCTCTCTCTCTCTCTCTCTCAGGGGAGGGATCTGTTCTGTTGGCAAAGGCAGAGAAACCAATGGGAGCACAGCTTCTCATGGAACCATGATGCCAGGAGAGAGGGCAGCACTATGGTGAGGCATGCCTTCTTTGGCATTAGTACTTACATTCCATGGGACCCAGGAGATTTGTCCACCTGCCTCCACCATAACTCCATCTTTCTGAAGGAGACTGTAGCTGGAAACTCCCCAAGGAGTTTCTCACTCTTTGGATTTTGCTATTGGATTCAAGTCCTGAGTAGAGCTGGGCAAAATATTTTGGCTAAAACTTCTGTCACTTTAACCAAAACAATGATTTTGGGGGGTTATATTCTCAAGGGGATTTAGGCCCCATTCAGTGGGAGCAGAAGGAGGTCGGGGTGATGCTCCCCACCCCTTTTACCCAAAAGCCTCACCTGGGTTACAGGAGACATGGTTTCTAATCACTGTCCTGAAGCAGGGACTTGAACCCAGCTCTCCCCCTTCCCTGGTGAGTACCCTGATCTCCAGGCTATTGGCTATTATAGGGTTGGTCTTGCTCAGTCTCTCCTGTTGTTCCATCTTGTATAAAATACTTGAATAGTCACTGGAGCAAGGACTGGAATAAAGGTGTGTCCACAGTCTATTGTCTCTCTCTCGCTGGCCCAATTGAATATTTAATTATCTATATGAAAAGGAACAGCTTCAACAAGAGAGACTGAGTCCCAGCCCAAAACAGCAGATAGTCTGGTGTGTAGGGTCCTCCCTTGGGTCTGAGGAGTGCTGTGTTCAATGTCTGCTTCAGACTGGGATTTGAATCTGGATCTCCTACAGCCTACAAAAGTGCTCTAATCACTGTGCTATGGGATACAAGAGGGGAAGGCACAGGTGGCACCAGCACCTCTTCCATTTTGTGAATGGCACTTTGGTGAATCTAACCCTTGATTTCCAAATTCCCTTTGATTTTTTTTTATTAAGCTACAGTTAAAAATGCCCCAATGCAAAATGTTTCATTTTGGACCAAACTAAACATTTTGTTTAATCCAAACACAATTAAGGGCCAGGGCAGGGTTGATTTGCCAAAAATATCAGATTCAGGTTAACCCAAAACAATTCTTTTTTTTTTTTCCAGAGCTGCCAGTGAATTGAAAAATCAGTTATTTGCACTGCTCTAGTCCTGAGAGCCCAGGAATAAAATTATCCATCAGTTGTACCACAAGTTGGTGGTGGTTGTTTTCATCTGCACCAAAATTTGCATAACTGGAAAAATAAGTACATGGTGTAATTGAATAATAAAAGAAATAAGAAAGGATTTTTAATGTTTCACAAATGTAACGTATCTTGGAAATGTGTATTAATCTGATTTGTAGATGTGTGTATTCGACTTGCGCTACAATAGCGTTTGGGGAGAGGGCATGTGATGTCTGAAATCCAGCATTCTATTTTTATCAGCTGTACCTCACTTTGAACTATATCATTTTAGAAAATATTTATCTCCATCCCACCCACTGAGTTTTTAAGTGGGACTTAGGCTGCTAAGTCAATTATTTGCCTAAGGAGCAGTTGTGCAAGTTTTAATAATGTCTTTGGGTGAAGCAACTTTGCCATCTCCCTAAATTCATTGCCCACCTTACTATCCCTAGGAAATTCTGATGTTTTGAAAATTTGTTTTGCTATTTTGAATTGTCATCCTGATTCAGGATAAAATTATTTTGCAGAATGGAAATTTGCAAAAATTTCCAATTCAGAAATGTCTAATTATTTCTTTTCAGCGTTCTGTGTCTTCCTGAGCTGCTGAGTTGTAGTCTGGCCAGGGAGCCTGGCCCATAGAGGAGAAGGGGGTATAAAGCACCCAAACTACAAATTCCCATGAGGCAATTGGGAATTGGGAGCTCAAGCAGTCATTCAGAGAGCTAAAAGGGAAACCATTTTCCTGTCACATTAACATTTTTGAGATTTCAATTTTTTTCTTTATTCCACATTGGAACAACACTGAGATATTCTCTCCCAGCGCTCCCCACCCCACCCCGCCCCTGCACACACAAACACACAAAATCCAAAATAGTCAATGACCCAGTAGTTGAAGCACTCACATGGGATGTGGAAGACCAGACAGAGGAGGTACTTAAATCTGAGTCTCTCAAATCCGAGGTGAATGCCTTAGCCACTGGGCTATTGGATATTCTGGCATAGGGATTGGTCTCTCTTTTATTTTGATTTATTCATGTTTATATTTTGATTTGCCTGGAGCTGACACAGAATTAAACTTTTTTTTGTCAATTTTCCCAACAGAAAACTGGGGAAAAAATCCGTAATATTGACATGTTTGAAATTTTAATTTTTTTGTGGAGACTGCATTTTTCATTGTGTGGGGAGAAACCATTTCTTTAACCATCTCTAAAATAAGTCTCTACCTTACAACATTGCCTACCTTACAAACTTCCAAAACTTCATGGAAGTGGGAAATTCCTGTTTGTCATTTTCATTTCTGTTTTTTAAGACCTCAGAGAGATTAACAATGTAAAGGGCAGAGCAGAGGCCCCTCAGCCACAAGGGGGCCTAAGGAGTCAGACAACCCCTCTGCAGTTGTCTGGTTAGCAGTTTTTGAGTTGCGTGTGGATTTTTAGTAACATATAAACTAAAGTAGCCTTAGGTAAAGAGCTGTGTTTATTTTGCTTTCAAATCAAAAGGTATTGTTTGAGTGTTGCTTATGTGAGTTTTTGTCCGGTAGCATTCAGTCTTACCTTTTCTCTTAAAGTTGTACAGTACTACAAATACTTCAGTTTTGTAGGTGGTGAGATTTGTCATCATCACCACAGCTTGGCTCTTGTCTGCTGCTTTCTTCCTGTTTTGCGATTGTTTTATGAGGATTGTGCAGCATGCCATTCATCTTTTGTCAAATTTAAATATGTCTCCTCATTTTTGGATATTAGATTTCTCTGCCTCACATATAAAACCTCCCATGGAAGATCAATGGTGGCTGGACAAAGATGCTATTCCTTTATGGATCACTTGTAGCCACAGTCTGCAGAATAGGGGAATGTGACAATGCACTACCCCAGTGTGGGCTGCTGCCGGTGTGTCTCAGGCAGGAATACTATTCCAGGAGATGAAGGGCGTGGAGTGTTACTGCTGCACCATCCTCTCTTGGGCAAGTAGTCTCCATCCTTATGCACAGTAGGGTATGTTTGGTAGACATAGCCCCACTCTGCCCCTAGCCTCTACCTCTTTGGGATGACTAGACTATTAACTCTTTGTACTCAGATCTCAAGGCCTGCCAGTATGTCCTGCCCCATATGGGTGTGTAGTGGAAAGAGATTATTTGTCTTCTTCCCCACTCCTATCCCCCCACCTTTCACGTCCATTCATGGGTGGGCACAATCAAGTCCTTAATGTTGTTGTGTAACAGCTGAATTACTTGTGCAACTCTTTCCTTTAATACATAACGCCCCTGCTCTAAAATCCATATTCAGAACTGTCTCCTTGGCTTGAATTTAGCCCTCTTGTTGAGATCAAAGCTGAACTTGGCCCCTTAAATCATAATTGAACAATGAATCAGATTCTCAAATTGAATTGCCTATGCAAAGAGGATTAAAATGCTGCCAACTCACTTCTTCACTTGGCTATAATATGAGCTGCAACCCAGCCTCTTTCTGTTACTCTGGAGGTGTAAAGCAGCTAGAGTTCTTTATCTGGGGATTCCCCTTCATGGTAGCTCCCAGCTTACTAAATTGCTATATTCCTGCAGTCACCGGCGGGTGGGTTGTCCCGTAGGCCCATTATGTTAACTTATCAGTGTCTAAAATTCTTTAGAGAGATTAGACTTCCTTTCTACAGTCTGGTTCCCTAGTCAGGAAAGGGGTGTGTGTGTGTGTGTGTGTGTGTGTGTGTGTGTGTGTGTGTGTGTGTGTGTGTGTGTGTGTGTGTGTGTGTGTGTGTGTGTGTGTGTGTGTGTGTGTGTGTGTGTGTGTGTAAGGTTGGTGAATAACTTTATTGTTCTCTTTCCAGTATTTGAAAAGACTAATTTGGCTATATATGGATTAGCATTTTTTAGGCACATAAAATGTGACTAAAAATATTTGGGGTCTGATTCTTTAGACTTCACTCGGGCAAAACATCTATTGACACCAGTTGGAACTGTAACAGAGTGAGGCCTTTAAAAAGTGGATGCAGCTAATTCAAGGACTGTTGAGGTTGGTTGACTACCTGAGCTATGTATAAGCGGAAGCCTGTAAGAGTCTTGGGGGAAGGTAGGACTTAATACAGGTTTTCCTGATTATAGAAAAAGGTGAGAAAGACCTGCTGGGAGCTGACAGGAACGTCATCTGGGTACTAGCATGATCTCTAAGGGTGAGTCTCCACTTCAATTAAAAACCTACAGCTGGCCCATGCTAGCTGACTCAGGCTTGTGGGGATTGGGCTAAGGGGCTGTTTCATTGTGATGTAGACATTCAGACTTGGACTGGAGCCTGAACTCTGGGACCCTCCAATCTTACAGGGTCCTAAATTCCAGGCTCCAAACTGAGCCCAAGCACCTACACTGCAACTAAACAACCCTTTAGCCTGAGTCCCATGAGCCTGAGTCAGCTGGCACAGGCCAGTCACAGGTGTCTAATTGAAATGTAGACATATCTTTGGGAAAGAAACTCTTGCAGATGATGTGCTAAGGTAAGATGGATCCTGGGGAAGCAGTATGCATATTGATGCAAAACAGAGAGATGAGGTTGAGGATGGCCCACTATGATTGCCACTGAGGGAGATGGTGATGTGAAAACTTTGATCCTCTGTAAGAAAGGGTTGAAGGGACTGCTAAGTCTAATGAAGGACTTCAGGGATCATACTGTTTTGATGAGCCCTCAAAAAGGATGGACTGCAATAGAAGTTTAGCCACAGGGCTAAACCAAGACTCGCCTGTCATCTGGGGAGACAACAGATCAACGAGAAGAGGGAACCGTGACACAGATATATGACTAATGCTGACTGAGTAAGGCAAACCTGTTACATGATGTTGCCTGTTGGCGTCCGTTAGTCTCAAGAGACGATGGATATGCGCCCATGGGGAATATTTAGTTGATGGTTGTGCAACGTCTGTTGTGGCTGTGGAGCCCCACATGGGAGTGGCAGTCTCCATTGCATTTGCTGCATTTGAAGGCGGTGTCAGCTGTGGGTTGGAGCCACTGCTTCCTTTTTCGTTGAACCCGCTTTTCCTCAGCAAGCTGCCGCAGCTTGTCTTCGCCAGTTTTCAGTCCAGTGGTCAGAGCGTGTCTCCATCTGCATCTGTCCTGGGCGAGCTCTTCCCAGCTGTTGATGTCGATTTGAACAGTCTTCAGGTCCCTCTTACAAACATCCTTGAAGCAAAGGTGGGGCCATCCTGTAGCTCTGTTTCCGGAGGCAAGTTCTGCATACAACAGGTCTTTGGGGATCCATCCATCTTCCATGCGACTTAGATGGCCAAGCCATCTGAGGCAGCGTTGACGGAGGAGAGTGAACATGCTGGAGATCTTGGCATGTTCCAGCACCTCGTTGTTCGTTATTCGATCACTCCAAGTGATCCCGAGTATGCGACGGAGGCAGCACATGTGGAAGGTGTTCAGTCTCTTTTCTTGCGAAGCGTAGAGGGTCCAAGTTTCGCTGGCGTAGAGAAGAGTGTTTAACACACATGCACGGTACACAGCGACCTTTGTGTTGATGGTCAGCATGTTGTTGTTCCATACTCTCTGTGACAATCTGGCCAAAATTGTGAAGGCCTTGCCGATTCTACGGTTGATCTCAGGGTCCAGTGAGAGGTTGTCCGTGATGGTAGATCCAAGGTAGGTGAACTGACTGACCACCTCTAGCACATAGTCATTGATGGCAATGCTTGGATGTTCTGCATCCTGGGCCATAACTTTGGTCTTCTGAAGACTGATTGTCAACCCAAACTCTTCGCAAGCTCTGTAAAAGCGGTCAATCAGATGCTGGAGATCGGTTTCTGTGTGGGTGGCCAGGGCAGCGTCATTTGCAAACAGCATGTCTCTGATTGTTGCTTCCCGTACCTTGCTTTTGGCCTTTAGTCGAGCCAGATTGAAAAGTCTCCCGTCAGACCGGGTGTGGAGATAGACTCCCTCTGTGGAATTTCCAAAGGCACGTTTCAGCAATGCTGCAAAGAAGATGCCGAAGAGTGTGGGAGCGAGAACGCAGCCTTGTTTTACTCCACTGTAGATGTCGAAGGCATCGGAGGACGAGCCATCATACAGTACTGTGCCTTTCATGTTGTCGTGAAAAGACTGGATCACGCTCAGCAGCTTCGGTGGGCAGCCAACCTTTACCAGGATCTTGAACAGCCCATCTCTGTTCACAAGGTCGAAAGCTTTGGTCAGGTCTATGAAGGCAAGGAATAGCAGCTTGTTCTGTTCTCTGCATTTCTCTTGCAGCTGCCTTAAGGAGAAAACCATGTCGGTTGTGGATCTCCCTGCTCGGAACCCGCTCTGTGACTCTGGGTAAACTCTGTCAGCAAGCTTCTGCAGTCTATTCAGGATCACGCGTGCGAAGACTTTACCCACAACACTCAGGAGCGATATGCCTCTGTAGTTGTTGCAGTCGCTTCTATCACCCTTGTTCTTGTAGAGGGTCACAATGTTGGCGTCTCTCATATCCTGAGGTACTGCACCTTCGTCCCAGCACTGACAGAGGAGGTCGTGGAGGTGTTCTAGGAGGACGTTGATGCCACACTTGATAACTTCTGGTGGGATGCCATCCTTTCCTGGAGCCTTTCCTGTGGACAAGCTCTCAATGACTTTCTTCAGTTCTTCCATGGTGGGCTTCTCGTCCAGCTCAGTTTCAGCGGGAAAACCATTCACAGTATTGAGGGCAGCTTCGGTGACACAGATATATGACTAATGCTGACTGAGTAAGGCAAACCTGTTACATGATGTTGCCTAAGTCCCTTACATTTAAGGAGTGGGGGTTATTTTTGTTGTGATTACTGTCCTAGCTGTGTCACATAAATTGCGAAATGTCGTGATATATTGTGACAGTTCTGCCTTAAGACTTCTAACATCTTGGGGCTAAATTGAATAAAAATTTGCACCAGGTTCTGTGTTTTTCAAACATGTCTATTGTGTATTGTATATATTATGGCAGGTGGCATTGCAACTCTCAGTCTTCTAAGTTTCTCTCAGCATGCAAGCAGTCAGTCTTGGGAAGATATGCTGCATGCTGTCTTCAGTTTTGGTATGCAAGGATCAGGGGAGAGGAAGCAATGTGAGAAGCAGGAAAGTTTGATTTCTGCCTTCATGTCAGTTCATAAGGCTGAGTTGGTCCATAGGAACTGGGCATTGGTTTGGGGTTGAGATTTCTGAAAGAAGGGATTGCCTCCATGGTGTTGGTGACCACCTCTGTTCTAGGACTGGTTTAAATAAGACAAGTTACCCTTAATATATACCCCGACTCTCTGTCACTGATTTCACTTTCACTAGGAATCAGAACTGCAAGGTCCCATACAACTGTTAGCACTTAGAGTGGCAACAATGTAGGATCCTACACAATGTCAGAAAATCTCTGCACTATGCTGTACAATCTTGTGCATGTTCTAAAACTGCATAATCCCAAAACAGTGTGGATTTTGTTTTTATACTCTTTTCCCGCCCCCGCTTCCAGTATCTATATGCAGTAATATCAGATGAAAAAGAACATTATGAAATAGGTCAGCTCCTCTAAAATACGTTAAACCCTTCAGTCAAGTTCCCTAAAGTAAGGGCTTTTTTATCAATAGCCTCTTAGGAATGTTCCCGTGTTTGAAATATTGTCAACTCAGAAATGTATAAAAAAAAATGTATTCTGTTCACTAATGTTTTAAAGTAATGTGTAATATCAGTGTTTCCTCAAAAGTATGACGATGAACAGAGTTCTGCTTATAGCCTTCTTGCTGTAAGAAAATGTGCTTGCTTTAGTGTTGTACAGCAAGAACATCTATTTTATCAAAAGTGCTCATTATGTCAAAGAAAATGATAGAGGAAAGTAAACTGTGCTGAGGTTTGAGAAGTGACGGTGAGTGGCAGCCTGTAAGCATCAGGGGAACATAGTAAGAACACTGTATCTTGCAATTGATTCTGCTGCACCCACAGCAGGAGGAACTAAAAGGGAATAAAAATAAACTGAAACATGAAGGCAACTTTGATGCTATCTGGAGTTCTTGCCACCTTTGGATCAGTACTATCATTTAATGGACATTTCCCACTGGTTATAAAGGCTTAAAATTGTTAATATTTCTGCTCGGGGATTTGTAATGTCTACAGTACACATTTTTCTGTAAGTCACCAGGTAACAGCCCAGATCTTTAATGAAGGACAGCTGCTAACATTTAATAACTAGCATTTCTGGGAGGTTGGGAAGGTTTATTAATCGGCAGTTTAAGACACTATTTAAAAATAATTGGTATTTTTTTTAAGAAGTCTTCCTTGATAATAAATAGAGCAATTTTTAAAAGATCACTCCCCCTCCCCCCACCCCGAATACTCTCCTAGTATTTTTAGGGCATATGGGCTTGCTTAAAAAGGGATTTTCAAAGGTGAAAACTGACTCGCCTTCTTGAGGTAGTCCCACCAGGTAAGGTCCTTTGGAAATGTAAGTTTATAGTGCTGCATCCCAGTTATATCTATTCTGTAGGTGAACAGAGGGTTTCACTCTCCTATCACCTGTGTGCTTCTTACAAACCTTAATTTTAGGTTTTCTTTTTAATGATGGATATTTAAAGATACAGCGCAATTTTGGTGAACCTAATGTTTGTTTTGTTTGTTGTTTTTAAGAATTGTGGGCCCAATCTTTAGTATAATAGATTCCATGGTGTGAAACCCACAGCAGCACACCTGGGATCTCGGTTGACTGAAACAAACTTGCATGCATCAGTTTAATGGAGGAATTTTCCCCTTTGGGTTTACATGTCTGGAGCTATCCAGATCCTCTTTCCTTTGCCCTCTAGAGACTGAGACTCAGATCTGCCATACATGGCAGTCTGGCTCTTGGGGTCTGGAGGAACTTCATATCCCTAAACTCACTGCAAAGGATGAGCTCTTTTATGAGGGAACTAGCAGGGAAGAGATTATGTATGAGTAATGGGTGTTCACCTCACACAAGGCCTGAACTGGTCAAATAAGTTGATTAACCTTACAGGCTGCATCTGGAAGAAAGATAGAGACAGGTAAGACCAAATGGCTGATGAAGCCTAGCTGTGGGAGGAACTGGGATAGGCTTATAAAGAGATGAAGTTGGTGGTAGGAACAAGGCTGCCGGGAGAAGCTCTGCAGTCACTCCCTAGAGAGAAGTGGAGTTGGTACAATGAGAAGTTCTAGCAGGAGAGTAAGCCCTGGGACTGTGCCTTGCACTACAGACTGGCAGGAAGCTGAGAGGGGTGAAGTAGCTATGGGGAGTGGAGGAAGCTTCAATGGTAAGCCCAGAGGGTCACAAGAAAGAGAATAGAGGTAGGAAAGAGCCCAGGGAAACAGCAACAGGGCTGGAGCTCAAGCAGACCACGGTTGCTGGGTAAAGGGTTTCTGGACTAGAATCTGTGGTAATGGATGGGCCCAGGTTCCCCTACTGGCCACTGGGAAAGTGGCACAGACTTTAAAGGGAATCAGAAAGCTGCCTGAGATTGCAAATAGACCGTTTGTCCAGTGGGACTTTCATACCGCAGAAAGGGAGGAGTATAGTGCTCTGGCTGCAGGGTTGAGTCATGAGGAGGGAGCACCCTGGGGCCACAGAGAAAAAGACATGCACCATGAGGCGAACAAGCAATTGGAGGGACATTAGACTGGATGCGAGCTGATCCCCAGACCTAGCCACAAGGAGGTGCTATGGTGGGGAGCATACCCCATTACAGTATGTCACACACAGCTATCTTCCTGGCTGTCAGTCTGAAGTAGAAGTCAGCCAAGGAGACGTGAAAGGGAGCATATTCAAAACAGAGAAACTTTGTTAAACTTTTCATATTAATGAACATCAATATTTCCAATGGAAAAAAAATTAACACTTTGAGAATGTTCATTATAAATCAACGCTCATGCTTGAAAATGATAATTCAAATAATTTATTTCAATTCACCTGATGAGAAAAATCAAAACGTTATTGAAATCAACAGTTTTCTGTGGAAAACTTCTTAATGAAACCACATTTCCCAAGAGGAAAAAACTTGTTTCAGTCAAAATGTTTTGATCAGCTTTAAAAAGTAAACCATAGCCTGCAACTATGGCTATGGTACAAAAACTTCAAATCCTTAGCAAAAAAATCCCCACACCTTTTTTTTTTTCCCCCACCCCGCCCCTTGGATATTCCTTAGGATTGTCAAAAACTATTGCTCTGGTTTTTTGCCAGTTGATACTGAACGTTTTTCTTGGGCCTGAGGTGATGCCTGGCATTTATAATTTGAGTGTTTATTTAGCACCTTTAATCTGAGAATCTCTTCACCCTTAACAGTTCTGTCTCTTACAGTCTGGTGGTTTAGACAAGTAAATACAGTACTATCCTATTATGTAAATATGTGAATTGAGACATAGATTTGGCCAATGTTGCACAGACTCAGTTCAACTGAGCTACTTAAATACTTTTGTTCACATGCCTTGGGGTAGAGAGGGAAAGAAAATTCAGACACAATTTTTTTAAAAAATATATATATTAGAGAACACAGCTCTTCTTTCACCATTGTTTATCTATGGTCTTTCTCTCTAGTCCATGTATATTTCTACTTCACACCAATGTGATTATGCAGTGTTATTTATATCCAGGTTAATGTGATTCTGGAAGGTTATGATTGGTACAAATGATTTATGAATGAAATCATTACAAGATTAATGCACTCTAGCAATAGCTGATACAGATGAATAAGTGTAAGACTCCATGCGTTTCTCTCATGAGGAAATGTAAACTATTCAATCTGGAGGCTAGAAAATGCCGCCTCATTCTGAGAATTGACATACTACTGCTACTGCAGTCCCTTGTCAGTTGAAATTGAGCTTCTTCCTGGATTCTGAGAACCTAGATTGTGACATGAGTCTACTAAGAGTGAAGGGAAAAATGCAGATGGCAGCAAAAATATATAGCAATGCAGAAGTAGCAGACACCAGACTTAGCTATGTATGTTCTCCTTCTGTTAGCGCATGTCCAAATTATGTTGTGTCTTGACTACTGAAGGCTAACATGCAAACGATTTAGTTTGGATAAGCATTAAGATTTCAAACGTTCAGATCCTTCTGTAAAAATGAGCTGGAAAGTGTGTGAGAGAACTGGAGAAAGTGTGTGTGTGTCTGTCTGTCTCTGTAAATATTTTCCTATACATTTTTGTACATCCTTTCAGCCCCTCTTGTTCCTGCTAGTTGCTAGCTGCTTTAAAGTGATTAATTTTCTTTCAAGGTAACCGATTGAGTGCTGCATCTGCTGGCAAAATCTAAGGTTATGCCTTTACTGTAGGCGCGTTACAATAAAGAGGTTGACATAATTTAAATCATGTGCCTTGTAGGACCACACTGAGTGTTCTCTGGCTAGGGGTCATTGGGCTCTTAAAGTGTGACCCATATGTAGTGTTGAGGAAAACAAAAATGTTAGACAATAGATTTGCTGTTGTTATAAAACAAAGCCCAGCAGTTTATAAAAAGAAAAGGGATTTGAGCCTTTACATCACAGTGTGAGAAAGCACTGCACTTAACCATTTATAGTGAATAGATTCCTTTTTTACAGTCCTTAGTATGGTGAACTTGCTGTTACTTGCAATATTATGTTACAATATAGTACCAAATGAGTCTTTCCCAAACACCACATACATATTTATCACACAACCCAGGGCAAAAAATCTGTCATCTAAGAACTTTGTAAACCAAGCATTCGGAGTGACTGCTTCCCTTCTTGATAATGAAATACATTTCACCCACAATAGTTGTATAAACAGACAGTCATTATGCTCTTGAATGAACTCACACAGAAAAATGATAGGACAAAAACACCATATTGCTTGGGGGTGAACAGTCCCGTCCCCCCCCCCCACACCCCCAGTCCTCAACACCTTCAAAAGACAAGCCTAGGAGCTTAAATTCAAACTTTGCTAGACACTAAAAATCATGGACTGAATAAAGACACTGGATTTATGCCTTATTACAACAATCTGTAACCCACTAAGAGCCTATCCCCTCCCACCAAGCTGCCTCTTTTCCCCCTCCTTTCCTTCCCCTCCCCCTTATGGTTGGAGGGGTGTTAACAGTCCACTCCCCCTTGAATGATATCTTGAAATATATGTTAACTATTTATGTTAATCTGCTCCACCCTCTATTTAGCTGTGACACTCTATGTACCTTTCCCAGACCTGAGGAAGAGCTCTGTGTAAGCTCAAAACCTTGTCTCTCTCTCCAACAGAAGTTGGTCCAATAGAAGATAATACCTTACCCATCACTATTCTTAGTATTGGAGCTAAATAACATTATCATGCAGCAGGATCTGTGTTCTGATTTCTAGTTTTTCTTACCCAGAATGGGTGGTTTCTATAAAGGAAGGGCTGCAGGGACAATGAGGGGAAACTCTGTGGGCAGAGATGCATTAAGGAGCATAGACCCTGGGATTGTCCCTGAAGGGAGAGGGCAGCAAAGATGAAGATGTTCCAGGCAGCTGCCAAAGCAGCTAAGAGACACCCAAAGACAGCTCCTTAGCAAAAGATTGGTTAAAAAGCTGTGCAGAGAAATGAAACTCCAGGGAGACAGGGCTGGAGAGAACAACTCCATGACTGATGCCTGCAAACAGTGAAAGGTAGGAAGCAGCAGGGAGCAAGCAAGGGACCATACAAAACAGACCTTAGCTGCTTATAACAAGGGCCCTAACCTAGATTGGGATCCAGAGGAGAGGATGGGCCTGGGTCCTCTTAACATCCCCTCTCAGGAGAGACCATGTAAATACTGGAAAAGGGGCAAAGACTACTGAGCCCAAACAGGGGCTGAAGGCCTGTTATCTGGTCACCAAGAACTCAACACTTGTTTTTAAAAGTTTAAATATGTACTGCATTACTCCAAAGGTGCTCAGTTAACAAAAGTAGCCCACTGTTGTTTTGCAGATGAAGGCTCTACTGCATAGTGGGCTTTATACAGTGAGCCTTGAGCATGAACCAATTTACTGCCTCAGCAAACTGGTGCTTTGATGCAATTAATTTTTCTTTCTACATAACTTTCTATGATCTCTTAGCTCCACTAGTCAGGTCAACGCTTCGCTGGTGTTACAAAGCAAGCCTTGAGTTGATTGGCACCACATAAAAACTATCATATGTTACTGTGCAGTCCTGGAAAATATTTTTGAAGTTCCAGGGCTTAGTTAACCAACAGCTGAATAGGTCAAAGCATATAAATAGGCTTGGCAGAATTCAATTTTTATTTTTTTGATATTTTAATGGGTAATAATGTTGATTTTTTTTTATTTTAAATGTTCACAGTTGTGGGAAATTATGGGGTGGGTCAGAGTGATAAGTAGTCTGTCCCTTAGGGGTAGTGGGGCCTTACGGTCATTGTGCCCCATCACATGGCATGGCCCTTTAAGAGACTGAAAGGTCTTATTATATATACAAGAACCTGAGAGACACTGCAGGACACGAAGCAGTGCTGGGAGTAAGAAGTGTTTGGGAGGAAATCCCATTACTCTTTCCTCAAGAGCCATGGGCTAGGAGGCTTGCAGAGAAGGCAGGGAAAGTCTCCCCTCTCACCCAACCAATTGGGGATGAGCTGGGAGAAGAGGCCCAGCATCAATGTTGCCTCCTCCATCATAGCAGATCAGACAACCAGAGTTACCAGCAGGGAATAGCTGGCCTGTTGAGCTGCCTGAAGCCTAATTAAGGAAAAGGGAGCCAGCTATGGGAGAAGCTGGTAAGGCCCCCCAGCTGGTTAATCCATAACTCAGCTTCAGAGAGGAAAGCTGGGAAGATTCCTGGGTAAGGAGAAAGTGTGGAACTAACTAATATGGCTCAGTTCCAAAGAGGAGAGCTAGGGATTCCTGCTTACGGACTGACAAGGGGTAACCCCAAGAAGGAACCAGGAAGGGTTCCTGGATCAGAAACTGTCTCCAGGTTCGGGAAAGAAGTGCCCCAAAGGAAGGGGCCAGAGACTGCTAGCTGGACTAAGGCCAAGGCAACAAATGTCCTTGGTTATATCTGAGTGAGCCTCTACTTGTGACTATGGGTGTCATTAATAATTGACACCCTTAGAAGGGAAGTTCTCTTTGATTAAAAAGGTCTATCTGGATGTGGCGATAACCTGGGTGAAGGGAGTGATGATGGGCTCACCTGTGGTGCTGGGCTCATGTGTGGTGCTATGCCTGACCAAAACGAGGCACGCTGGGATGACACCCAGACCATCACACTCCAACAGTAGTTATTTAATGACCGTAGATGTTTAGATTCAAAAAGTTAAACCTTGATAACTATTAAAACACATATTTTCAACATCACATGTCAAAATACACTAAGTAAATATCCTTAAATCTGACTTGAATACATTTTCAAGCAGCATTTTTCTTTCTTTGCCTGTCAACTTTGATTATTATCAACAGAAATATTTTTGTTGGTTTGCGTGTGTACGATGAAGTCGTCGTTTACCAGCACTTAACGATTTTTTTAAAAAATCTAATCCTTCTAAGATGACATCATTATTTTCTCATTATTATGAATTAAGTAGTTACACAAATGTGGTTAGATGTAACTTGGAGCCCCAGCCATGGACCAGAACCTCGCAGTGCTAGTTGTGTACAAAAACAGAACAAAAACACATTTTCTTCCCTAAGGAGTTTACAACCTAAGTATAAGACAAGAGACAGCAGGTGGATATAGACAGATGGGGAAACAAAAGAAAACAATGAGCCTGCATTGGTAAGCATGAGAAGAAAACTATAGTTAACTAATTATCTTTTGAGAGGATTATTTAACAAATGTGATCCAATCTCTATAAATAGTGATGCATGGATAACTGAGGTATACACAAATAGTGATACATGTGCAACATAGAATTTACAGATGACTGTACTGACAAAACAGGTTACATACGTTCACCTCCAAAAAGCTTTTTAAGACAGGTTTGACATATGTGTATGTCATATGTATTTTACGTATATATGTCAAATAAAATATCCCTAATTTGGATTCATCCACACTAGAAAACTACCATACAGCTTGAGGTATAGATTTAGTATAACTGACAGTGTTTGGTCAGTTATGGTTCCTTACTAAAATAATGATTGTGGATGCATTGGCAGAGCTGTGTAATGACATCTGCACTGCTCATTCAATCTTTCAGGTTCATGATCCCTAAAACTAGACAATAATAAGCCAACTATAATACTGATCTTTATAAAATATAATAGACGACGATAACCTTTACCTAGAGTTTTTAAATTGTTCTCTATACTTTAATAGAGAATTACTTTGGCTATGGAAATCTATAGGAGCTTTCCAAAAGCTGCAGAAAGGATTTAAGCCTGCAATAGAAAATGTCTTCTTTAGCAGTCATCTGGAGCAATCATCTGGTAAAACCTTTTTGTTTGTTTGCATTTTAAGCAAATCAATAAATATAGGGTTCTATATAAACTACACTCAAATGCTATTTGGGCCCTGAGTCAGCAAAGATGCCTGAGTGTAGTGCACATGCTTAGTGCTTTGCTGATGAGGTTGACATTATTCAAGCTTAAACTTAAGCATGTGCTTAAATCCCATGAAATCAATTTGTCTTCAACACATACTTGAAACTAAGCACACAGTGAAATAGTTTGCTGAAGAGGAGATTAAGGTTCTATAGAACCTTATTGTCATGATAACAATTATAACAGGGCAATACTGTAGCTTGGGAACAAGATTGAGTAATCTGACAGTACAGAGCAGGGGTTGGCAAAAAACAGGCTGCGTGCCTGCCTGCTGTGGCCCCACGCTGTTCCTGGAAGCAGCTGGCTCCTGCTGACATGTCTCGGCGGTCCCTGGCAGGGGGGAGGTGCCTCCTCGTGCTGCCCTTGTCCCCAGCACCATCCTCACAGCTCCAATTGGCTGGAAACCAGCCAATGGGAGCTGCAGGGGCCGTCCTTGTGGGCGCGGGCAGTCCACGGAGACCCGCTGCCCTCCTACTCCCAAAGGGTGCGCAGAGATATGCCAGCAGCAGCCAGCCGCTTCCGGAAGCGGTGTAGGGTCATGGCATGCACGCAGCCTGCCTGAGCACCCCGCTGTGCCGTGAGACTTTTAGCATCCCGGAGATCGCAAGGGGGCAGCTAAAGAGCCTCACAGGCCAGACAGAAATGTTAGATGGGCCGGATCCAGCACGCAGGCTGTATTTTGTCTGTGGTATTTTGCCTGTAGTAAGCGTAAGAGTATTTTTCCTGTGGTAAGCGCCTCCTGGCCAGAGACTTCACCTCACACCCCCTCCTACACCCCAATCCTCTGCCCCAGCTCAGAGCCCCCTCCTGCACCAAAATCCCTCCCAGAGCCCATACTCCTCACCCTCTTCTGCACCCAAACACTCT
Organism: Macrochelys suwanniensis; assembly: GCA_033296515.1. Taxonomy (NCBI): domain Eukaryota; kingdom Metazoa; phylum Chordata; order Testudines; family Chelydridae; genus Macrochelys; species Macrochelys suwanniensis. The sequence goes on from CM065779.1 coordinate 87,192,067, forward strand.
GCACCAGCCCAGAGCTACCTCCTGCACCCCAATCCCCTGCCCCAGCCCAGAGCCCCCTCCTGCACTAAACCGTCTCCCAGAGCCCACACCCCTCACCCTCTCCTGCACCCCAACACTCTGCACCAGCCCGGAGTTCCCTCCTGCCTTCAGAACAGAAATTGTCTAGACAACCTTTGTAAGTGTAGAGGCAAAGGGTGTTTTGGTTTTTTTAACGTTGGTAGCTGTTTAGGTTCATAGGTGATAGGTACATTATAGAGAGGGTCCCATGAATCATAGAATATTAGGGTTGGGAGAGACCTCAGGAGGTCATCTAGTCCAATCCCCTGCTCAAAGCAGGACCAACCCCAACTAAATCATCCCAGCCAGGGCTTTGTCAATCTGGGCCTTAAAAACCTCTAAGGGTACTTGATATACATTTAACTGACCCACTAATACACATGGTATGTTTGACCAGATGTTTCTCAAAATATCCAACATATTGAAATGTTTCATGAAGTGTCTTTAAAGATTTACAAATGGTAAATTTTAGTGCTTTTTTAAGCTAATTTTATTTTAAGGGGTCACTTCCCCTTTACCTCTATCTACATTAAATTATGTACACAAGCTCATTATAGTCAGAACAGATCTTCATCTGGAAATATATTTGAACTCTTCTATACATGCATGAAAAGTGGTTCTCAAATAGTGATATGAGCACTTCCTGGTGGCCTATAAAGAGATGTTTGTCTATATCTCCTTATTTCCAGCTGCTACCTTGCATTAGTACATGGTTTTGTTGTTTTTTAAGTATTTCAGCACTTGTTTAGTGGGAAAAATATCAGTGTAGCTGCTACAGGGATGTGCTAGAATCATGAATAGAAGGCAAAATAGTCTATGTGGCTGAACACACAAACAGATATGGTCAGTGAGGCAATCTAAGATGAGGTTGCCCACTGAAAAGGAGACTCCTGTAGTACAGAATGTGCCTCATGATCTGAGAAATTATAAATAAAATAAAAAACCAAGCTAAACTTTGACCCAAAAATCACTCACGTGAAATACAGACTGTCTGAAACTTAGAAAGTGCTAGTCTCTGATTTATTTTTATACTTTCATTTGTCTTTGTACTTCTGGCTTCCACTGAAGACTGAAATCAGATATAAGACGTTCATGGGAGAGGCTGACTTTGTCTTCTACCTGCCCCAGTGCAGGATGTACTGTAAATCTTATGAGAATCTGTTCCCCTGAAATTCCCATTCAAGAGACTAGGATAAACTTTAAAGACACATGCAGGGGCAAAACCTCAGCTGGTAAGAAGTGTCAGAGCTCCATTGACTTCAACCAGCTGTGAGGAGCAGTCACACGAACTTTTGAGTAAAATGGCTATATCTATATATAAATGAATAATAGTTACAGAGGAAAAAGTGATTCCAGATCAGTTATATCTGTGAAGAAAAGAACACCCAAACCGCCAAAAATCTGAAGGATATATCTGCCTACATAAAAGAGAAAAAACTAATTGTTGTATGCTACTGCTGGGCCATTTCAGATTCCTTGGACTCTGTGACCAAGACTGCAAAAAGTCACTTTCTAGTAGATGAAGTAGTTCTCTATTAATATAGAGATTAATAGAGTAGTTCTCTATTAATATAATTCACTCTTAATCCTTAGCAGAACTCTTAAAAGACAATCATGAGCAATAAGGAAGAACAGCAATTTAGTAGTGTCTTCATATCTACTGTATATATATTTACAATTAAAAATAGAATCACGGGGCAGCATTCAGTTTACACATGCAATCTTAAAAGTCAGGAAATGCCAAAGTTAAGTGCTTAACCATATGACCTTATCATTCTCTTAATGTGTCTTTTTTTTTAATCTAATTTTAATGTACTTCATGAACTGCTGCCCTTTGTAGAATTTTAGTCCCGCTGCCAAATGCTGGAGTCACTCTTCAGGCAGAATTCCCATGTAAGTTAACTGTAGTTTTGCCTTTGTAGAGATGGTGAGTTCCGGTTCAGCACTGGAAAATATAATTTGATAATAGAATGTATACCCTTGTAGTTCATGATTATTTTAAAGATACAGTAATATTTTATCATTACTTCAGCTCAGTTAAACTTAGGCCTATTTTCTGTCTTGTTTGAAGCTTCACGCAGTAAATAAAGCATCAAATAATTTTAGAAGTCCTGCATTTTAGAACTTGTTCCATCTTCAAATGAATTGTTTTTAATAGCAATCATATTTGTCATGAACAAAGAAGCATTTTGACTGCTGTTATTCTTACAACAAAGTGTTAGTGGCTATTTAGTTTTTGGCACTATAATTGTATATCAACATTGTAATAATTTACATCGAGATTGCCTTCAGATTTGAAAGGCAACACAAAGCAGCACCAAATAACAAGAGTGATGTGCTATTGGCTTTCAAAGTGTTAAATGTTAACAAATTAAATACTTGCCTATGGTACCTACTGAAACTGTAAGTGCTATATTTGATGTTTTTTCTCTTCAGCAGTTGGCATTGTATCTGTTGCTTCATTGATTATGTACTATCAGAAATATTCCAGATCTTGTTTTCAGTGAAGTAGATAAATAATGTTTACTTTCAATATTACTGGGACACTGTGATATCTACAAGAACATGTAGGAAATGGGGAAACATCTCAAATTCAGTCATTTACTGTCCCTTTTTTTAAAAAAAAATTGAGTCTACCTTTAAAACCTCTGACTGATGCATTATCTTTAGATTAGAATTCTTTGTATAGTAAACTCTTCCCACAAAGAGGGTAAGATGTTTGTTTTCTAAATTGGTATCTGTAGCTTTTTTGCTACCATAAAACATATCTAAATATTTAAAATATGGGGAATATTTACAAGAGCTTTATATACGAATGTTGAAGACTAGAAGTTTCAAGATATTGGCAATGATACCAGTATAAAATTTTGAATAAAACTACCATAAACATAATGATGACTTCATTTTTTGACTCTCAGCATAAAGATTCTAAGAAGTCATATTTGAATATATATCAATTTGATACTAAAATAATACTCATCACTTTTTATTAATGAAATATAGGATGGGAGCATGTGGAAGTGGAGTGCTTTGAAAGTGAAGAAACTTGAATTTGGAGGAATAGGAGAGGAAAGCAGTGCAGGAATGAAGGAAGTGCAAAAACATGAACACAGTGATAGACGAGGAAGATGATTCCAAGAGTATAATAAGGTTATAAGGAATAGCCAGCATGGATTTGTTAAAAACAAATCATGCCAACCAACCTAGGTAGGAAGGCCAGGCTGGGAGACGGATAGTAGCAGAGGGGATAGTGATGGATAAGAACAGAGTGAGGAACAGGGACAGGCAAATGGTGTGGAAAAGAACAGAGGTGGGACAAGCGAAAGGTTCTTTAGCTAGTAGAATACACTCCCCCCCTCCGCCCCCCGAACCTGGAATTAAACCTAGTTGTCCTTAGTTCCCAGCATTCTGCTCTTGTGAGCAAGTACTTGCAAAAGCCACTGGAAAAATGTGTGTGTCTTCTCCTTTAGTCTCTGGTCTACTCAGAGCAGCATACTATGGCTGCAAGTTACTCAGCTCAAGTGATAGCGATCTGTGCTGTAGATCTATAGATCCAGATACCTTGCTGATTACTCTTGTTGGTGTCAATATTATTCCATATGTTGGAATTCCAGTGTTTTTTGTTTGATTTTTAACTTAGGAAATCGTTTTTTATGTATAGAAACCCTACATTAAGATATTAAAGCTGCAAAATGAAGCACTCCAAAGTTAGGAAATGCCAGAATTAAGTTTGCATGTGCAATCTTAATTTGGACCTTTCTCAATATGCATTAGAATGTAGTCTTGAATGACATCACCAGTTTAGCAGAATATTTAAAAAAAGAAATCCTCAAAGACCTGATCTCCTAAGTTTGGGCCTGCTCCTGCTCCCACTGAATTCATCGGGCGTTTGTCATTGATTTCAATGAAGGCAGGAGTACACCTATTGTTTGGAATTTAAGCTACTGTTGACAGGATACAAATGAACTGTAGGCCTAATTATACCATTATGCATATGTATGGATTTATTCACATGAACAGTCCCTTTGGCTCTACTGTGCCTTGTATGCCCAAGTGTTTGTGCGATCAGTCCTTTACTCTATTTTTGTAAATCAAATATTTTACTGTAAACCAAAGCATTTTCTTTTTTTAAAATGAAGACAGTTGATGAAAGTACACGCACACGCACGCACACACACACACACACACACACACACCCCAGTCTGACAGATTGAAATTAAAAAGAAAACATGTAACTCAAAGTGTAGGTTTGTAAGAGCGCTTATCACACCCATATGCTTGCTTTGATTTGTGTTTACAATGTTTTTAATCGGGTCTAAGAGAAGGTTAATCACCTTGTGCAGTAACTAAGGTTCTTTGAGATGGTTGTCCCTGTGGGTGCTCCACTTTAGGTGTCTTGGCACCCTGCACTTCTAGTCGGAGACTTGTGGTAGCAGTGCCCCGGTTGGCTGCGCACGCGCAGCAGCCATCTTGCACCACTATGAGCAGCTACCCCATGCACACAGACAAACGCCACCCAGTTCCTTCTCTACCCAAGAGGATCAAGCTGAAACTCCAAAGCAGAGTGGATGGGGTGGGTAGTGGAGCACCCACAGGGACAACCATCTCAAAGAACCTCAGTTACTGTACAAGGTGAGTAACCTTCTCTTCTTTGAGGAGTGACCCTGTGGGTGCTCCACTTTAGGTGACTAAAGATCAGTGCCCCTCGGTGGAGAGGAGGGGCTTTGGAGTTGATGTATGTTTGGTGGAGAGCACCAATAGACCGAAGTGAGTGTCTGCGGCTGACTACTGTTCCAGAGCATAATGTTTGGTGAAAGTATGGGGCGATCCCCAGGTAGCTGCTTTACAAATATCTGTGGTGGGTACATGTTTGAGAAAGGCTATGGATGTGGATATAGCTCTAGTGGCGTGTTTACAAAGTCCAGAAGGAGCTTGCAAATTGTAATTTTGGTAGCACAGTTTGATACAATTAGAGATCCATTTAGAGAGTCTCTGTTTGGAAATGGTTTGGCCTCATGATCGGTCTGTTGTGGATATGAATAGCTTGGACAATTTTCTGAATGCCCACTCCTATCTCCACTTCCTCTTCTTCATCACTGGTGAGAGGAGGGGCCGAGCCAGTGGGTGTAGTGATAAAGCTTGACCTTGACCTGGCTGGGGTGCCATCGGTGCCAAAGAGCGGAGTTCCCGGGATGGAAGCAATGAGTAGGTCCGCATGGCTGACAAACTCTTGTGGTACCGGGAGACTCAGTGCCGACAGCACAGGCAAGCTCAGGCATGTCTGTGCTGTAAGTTTCTTGGAGCGGAGACACATTTGGGTAACATGTTTCTCCCTCAGGCAATGGACATACTGCAAGTGGCCGTCTGTCACTGGTATTGAGAGTCTGAAGATCAGACAGCTCCTGAAACCTGCAGAGCCAGGCATGTCCAAGAGGCTAGCTGAATGAAGAATGGGAATAGTCCCGGTCTACTGCCTCTTCAGAGGCTGCCCGCCAGAGGCGGGGAGAAAAACGGAAAAGGTTGTTTTTTTTTCAAATGTGAAAATGAAAGAAAAATGAACAGAGAGACAAACAATAAGGATACCATATGTTGATCCAAATGCACTTAAAAAGTCAAGTCCCTAACTGTTCGACAAATAATCATCTCCATTTAAAAATGATCAAAGTTCCTGCCTTATTTTTTCTCAGAAAAACCAAATGTAAAATGTTAGTACTTTATAATATGCAATGATTACTAAAGAATCAACTGTAAGGGAACATACTATTTTAATACATATTCATTTTGATATAGTCTTTAATTACATCATCACATACTGCTCATTTCACAGGACTTCTGTCTCATTCAGAGCGCAGGATGGACACTCAAGGGGACAGAATTATGGTTGTTGGCACTATTGATATCCGGCATTTCCTATCTTCTAAAAGCTTGACTTTTCAACCTACGTAACATTCTTCTAATTTTTTTTATTATTATTTTAGAGTCAGTAAGAGGAAATTAGAATAAAGTCCCCATCAGAGAATGCAGTGTATGTCTCTTCTTTAACATGAAGGATCACTCTGCCTCACAAAATGGCAGATGCAGCAAGAGCAAAGAATTTAATAGTACCCCTTCAAACATTTTAATGGCTCTTAATTGCGAAGACAGTATAGACAGGTTTTATGCAGGCCCAGGATGGGTGTTACTTTCAAATTCCCTTCTTACACTTCTTACAAATGTGACACAGGTACCAGGAACAATACCTGTCAGCACAATTGCTTACATTATCATCATTTACTCCTCGAGCGACCTTTCAAAAAGGCAGAAAATGTTAACTAAACTGTTAATAAGATTCCAGTGGACAGAGGTGATGGCAAAGAGAGGCATCTGCATTTTCTCTTTCAAACAGAATCACATATAGATTTTTGCTCTTGCAGAAGTCTATCAAGACACCATTCGTAGAATTGTGATGGGTTTGAACTTAATGCTTCAGCATATGCACATGCAAATTGTTTGTTTTTTGTAGCTAAGGTCTGGATTTTTCTGGACTTGATGGAATAGGTAAACCATTTTACGCAACACCCTGTCATACTTCAATTATACCACTTATCATGGAGAAAGTAGTTGGTGAGTTTGTGTAAGAAGTGAAGAAGTATGGTATAGTATATTATGTGTGCACACTAATGGCCACCATGTTGTGTGGCTGAGAGTCATGCTCCAAACTGGTGCTTCAAGTAGTATTATAGGTAGCCCAGCAAGGAGGATTGTCCTATATCTTTTATAGAAGGCAGAGTACTGGTGCTTTCTATTTAGAACTTGTTTTAAAAAGGGTCAAGGCAGAACAGTAATACAGAAGACTGATATAGTACTAGGAAGCATAAGGAAGGGTAGAAGAGATTGGGAAGAATCTCTGATGATGATCTCTGATGATCTGGGATGCAAAAGTGATGACTATCTGCACTTGTTAAGAGCTTTATTCTTGTTTCTTATTTTCTTGAGGCAACTTAACTTTTGTGATCCTAGCCCACTGGAACAAATAGTTTCCCTCTTTAAAAGATATTTCATTAGCTCATCTCCTACATCTTTGGTGTTTTTTTGTATTCTTTTGTTTCAGTTGACCCTTGTGTAGAAGATCGCCATAAAAATACCTCAGAACATACACTATTTTGTGTATCACTGCTGACTACTAGCATTCTCAGTGTCCTTTTTGTATAGAAGTACCATGGACCTATCATTGATTTGCAACTAAAACATCCAATCTGTGCACTAAATGAAGACTAAAGATTGCCTTACATCAGTACTGTTTTACTCTAGTTTTACACTGTTGTAACTCCATTGAAAATAAAATCAATAGAGTTGCACAGTAATACAATTAGAATAATGAAGTCCTGAATCAGACTCCTAGTACTATATATTCCCAACAAACTTTTTAACAAGTGCTACTGTGGCACTCTCAGAAGAGGTTCTTGATATCCTCAGAGACATGTCTTGACTAGTGAAGTGAAACAATGTGAGTTGCAGCAGGCATCTCTGAATATAGTACTTACATATCAGATGATAAAACAAGCACACTATTTAAGTGCTTTCATATCCTGGAGAGACATATAATGAACTGTTTTCAAAACTCCGGGCAAATCTACTCTACAAAATTAAGTCAACCTAAGTTACATTGACATACAGCCTCTGCAGTAATTAAATTGCTTTAGCATGTCCACACTACGCTCCTTGTGTCAGTGGTACGCGTCCTCATACATGATGAGTATGGTCCTGGAAAAAGATGGGGCGAGTTGGCAAAATAAGGGCGGGGGGTGAAGAGCTCACGGGCATGAGTATATATGGATAGGGCAATTGAACTGAATACTGGCACCATTTTCCAGAGGCAGTGGTGAATGTAGCTGATATCTCACTGCTGAGGGTAACAGAAGCTGAAAGGGAACAGCTCCTGCATGTTTCTGGCTGCAGACTGGGTCTGTATGCTGCTAGCCTGTGTGCTGCAGTGATGCCTGCTGAAGTACTTGTTGAGTGGCATGGGAAAGCATCCTACCGCGGTGGAATAAATAAGGCAGCCCTCCCCAGAAATTTTTGACAGAGGATTGCAGAGTACCGTCAGGAAAGCTCCCTTGAGATCTCTATGAAGGATTCACAGGACATCCCAGTGCACATAAACTATTCTGCGGGGTCCCCTCTGCCTAACTGTACAGGGGAATGAGAAGCAGATAGCCACTCTACCTCTACTGGTGATTTCACTATCTTTTCTAGCACAATTAAAAAAGAGTAAATGGACAGGTGTGTCCCTGCAAAATTAATCAAACTGCATACTTACCGATGTGATTGCAGAGCCATTGGCCATTATCTTTGACAAATCATGGCAATCGGGGGAGGTCCCGGATGACTGGAAAAAAGCTAATGTAGTGCCAATCTTTAAAAAAGGGAAGAAGGAAGATCCGGGGAACTACAGGCCAGTCAGTCTCACCTCAGTCCCTGGAAAAATCATGGAATAGGTCCTCAAGGAATCAATTCTGAACCACTTAAAGGAGGGGAAAGTGATCAGGAACAGTCAGCATGGATTCACCAAGGGCAAGTCATGCCTGACTAACCTAATTGCCTTCTATGATGAGATAACTGCCTCTGTGGATGAGGGGAAAGCAGTGGATGTGCTATTTCTTGACTTTAGCAAAGCTTTTGATACAGTCTCCAACAGTATTCTTGCCAGCAAGTTAAAGAAGTATGGGCTGGATGAACGGATGGTAAGGTGGATAGAAAACTGGCTGGATGGTCGCGCTCAACGGGTAGTGATCAATGGTTCCATGTCTAGTTGGCAGCCGGTATCAAGTGGAGTGCCCCAAGGGTCGGTGCTGGGGCCGGTTTTGTTCAATATCTTCATCAACGATCTGGAGGATGGTGTGGACTGCACCCTTAGCAAGTTTGCAGATGACACTAAATTGGGAGGAGTGGTTGATACACTGGAGGGTAGGGATAGGATACAGAGGGACCTAGACAAATTAGAGGATTGAGCCAAAAGAAATATGATGAGGTTCAACAAGGACAAGTGCAGAGTCCTGCACTTAGGACGGAAGAATCCCATGCACTGCTATAGACTAGGGACCGAATGGCTGGGCATCAGTTCTGCAGAAAAGGACCTAGGGGTTACAGTGGACGAAAAGCTGAATATGAGTCAACAGTGTGCCCTTGTTGCCAAGAAGGCTAACAGCATTTTGGGCTGTATAAGTAGGGGCATTTCCAGCAGATCGAGGGATGTGATTATTCCCCTCTATTCAGCACTGGTGAGGCCTCATTTGGAGTACTGTGTCCAGTTTTGGGCCCCACACCACAAGAAGGATGTGGATAAATTGGAAAGAGTCCAGCGGAGGGCAACAAAAATGATTAGGGGGCTGGAGCACATGACTTATGAGGAGAGGCTGAGGGAACTGGGATTGTTTAGCCTGCAGAAGAGAAGAATGAGGGGGGATTTGATAGCGGCTTTCAACTACCTGAAAGGGGGTTCCAAAGAGGATGGATCTAGACTGTTCTCAGTGGTAGAAGATGACAGGACAAGGAGTAATGGTCTCAAGTTGCAGAGGGGGAGGTTTAGGTTGGATATTAGGAAAAACTTTTTCACTAGTAGGGTGGTGAAGCACTGGAATGGGTTACCTAGGGAGGTGGTGGAATCTCCTTCCTTAGAGGTTTTTAAGGTCAGGCTTGACAAAGCCCTGGCTGGGATGATTTAGTTGGGGTTGGTCCTGCTTTGAGCAGGGGGTTGGACTAGATGACCTCCTGAGGTCCCTTCCAACCCTGAGATTCTATGATTCTATGATTCCTTCCTCTGCATCAGGCTCGCCTGTGCTGGACTGTAGGGACTTGCTCAATGGCTCTGGAGTCAAAAAGAGTTCCTGGCTCACTGGGCCACTGGATCCCCCTGTTGCCTGTCCCCCATTCTACTCCTCCTCCTTCCTCCTCCAACACCTTGTCCTCGGGGTTTACTCCAGTGGCCTGTGACTCGGAATCCTCCAAAGTATCCATAGGGCCCTTTGTGGGGTGGGTGTCTCCGCTGAGGATAGCATGTAGCTTCTTGTAAAAGCGGCATGTCTGCAGCCCCACAGCAGAGTGACTGTTAGCCTCCCTTGCTTTTTGGTATTCCTGCCACAGTTCCTTGACTTTCACACAGCACTGCTGCAGGTCCTTGTTCTCCCCCATGCCCAGAGTGATCTGCTCATAGATATTGACATTTCTACAGCTGAATCAGAACTGGACATGCAAAGCCTCTTCTCCGCACAAATCCAGGAGATCCAGCACCTCCTTTGTACTCTAGGTAGGAGCATGTCTGCAGCATGGAGGTGGCATGGCCAGCTGGGTAGTTGCTATGTGAGCGCTCCACGACGAGCAAACAGAAAATTAAATTTCAAAATTTCTCTGGGCATGTACCTGGCTGCTGGGCAGCAGAGTTCAAAACGGTGGCCAGAGCATTCACAGTGGGATATTGTGGGATACCTCCTAGAGGCCACTAAAATCAACCTAAGTAATGCAGTCTCTCTACTGACACTGTCACCCTGACTACATCAACCTAAATGCTACGCTTCTCGCAAAGGTGGAGTTATTAGGTTGGCGTAGCGGGCAAATTACATTGATGGGAATGACATTTTATATAGATCCTTACAGAATTAGGTAGATGTAAGCTGCCTTGTGTCAATCTAACTGTGTAGTTTAGACCAGGCTTCAGTGTCTGTTACACCTGTAAAATATGTACATATATTCATGCATAGGTAACAACACATAGAAAATAGGAACTTGAACCCATTTGTACACAAGTGCAAGCTTTATGTGTGTAATCAATTGTGAACATCCACAATCTGTGGACACAGTTTGGGCAATAAGGGTTGAAAGTGTAATAGTATTTCAGGCAAATCTCTTTTGTCAAAGCTAGCCTGGTTTGAGTGAACAAAATTTTACATACAAAAAAGAGAGAGGAGGTATTTGCCCTGTCTTGGTAGCATTTCACATCCACTTTGCACTGTTGTAAATTACTACATAAATTGCAGGATAATGGGGAAACCACACCCCTTATTTGATAGCCCTTAAACGGGGATATAAGGTAGAATTGAAGATATCTTTCAAAATGCCAGACATGGTTATTCATGCAACTGAGGCTGGCATACAACTGAAACTGTCATCATTGGTGTTAATTTTGGACTTGAGCTCACTTTTCTATAAATAAACAATGAAGATGGCTTAAGCAAAGAAAGCAAAACTTACAAAATTTTCTAGGCAAAGAGGTTAGGGAGGTGGGGTTGTCTAGATAATTACTGTGTACTCGAAGCAGCTACACAGTGATGGTCTTATCTAGATAATAGACAAAAGTGCTTTCTTTGTTAACCTGAGTTAACTAACATGATTTGAACCATCCCTTTGCACCTCTTAAAGATACCATTTATCACCTTTTTAATCATGTTAGCTGTTCACATTGAAAAGATCTGCAAATATCATTTTTAAGATTCTAGGGTTTAATCTTTTTACAGGCTGCCTCAAATTATGACCTAGTCATTGATCCTGCTCAAAAAGGTATGCGTTCCATAAGGATTGAATTTGATCAGGTCGGTGTAGAAAAGCTGCAACTACCCACGTTTGAACATATACCTCACTCTTGTTGAGAACAAGAGGCAATGTGAAATCTGGGAAGCTGGAGCTGAGACTTCTGGGGTTACCTATGAGTGATTTGAGACAAACTAGGCAGGTGGGTTTGTGCTGATTGCTAAATTCAGCAAAAAGAGCACATTTTCCATTAAATGGTTTGGGTTTTTTGTGGTTATAAATAAAACTTAACATTGTTTCTGCAAAACACACAAATCATCTGTGAGCGAGAAAGAAATAGTGTTGGGAAGGATTATGGAGTATGGTGCCAAATTTGTATTGTGATGTGCCATATTGGATTACAACAGTCAGATTGCATTAGTCAACAGGAAAGATGCGACCCAGAGGGAAATATTTAAGTGATTTATGGAAAAAGAGCACTCTTTTCCAAAGGTATTTTTCATAGAACAGTGCTGTACTTAACAGAAGTAGCAGCTTATAAATAAAAGATGCCACTGCATGCCAAAAACTCTTGGCTTTTGTGTTTCCAGCAAGGATCTTTTAAAGAAATAATAGTTAGGGCCAGAAACATGGCATTTAGCACAGTACCTAAACATCTAAGCCCAGAAAGGGAAAACATCCCATGCATTGCAGAGTGCAAATGTGTGGCTTTGGTAGTTGAGGATGGTGTTGCCCTACTGAGACATCCTAACTGATTAGTTTGTAGCATTGATGTAGGGTTGAAAGAAAGTACACACTATTGTTAGCACAAGGGTTAGTGCTGTGATGTCTGGACGCAGTAGAAATTCAGGAAGAAAAAGATGGAAAATGGAAGCTTATGAAGATCAGTGCCTAGAGTTAGAGGCCTAGAGGAGCTATTGGATATAAAAATAGAATGTAAAAAGCCTGTACCATAGGTGTAAAAATTAACTTCAGGGATTTGGTTAGTTATCTCTGGTAAAAGCAGACTGAAATATTATAGTGTCATCTTTAATTTCTCCAGTACCAAGAGTTTGAATTTAGAAAAGAGGAATTTTCTGAAAGAAGACTCCAACTTCAAGGTCTAGAATAAAGGAAAAAATAAAACTGTTACTGGACCAAAGAGATTTCAAGCTGTAAATCTACAAGTTCTCCTTATACCCATTCTTTTTCAGTTTCAGCATTACTCATCAACATCAAGACATGGCACAGTCTTCTTTCACCTTAATGGGTGATATCCTGGCCCCATTCAAATTTGTAGGAATTTTGCCATTGACTTCAATGGAGCCAGGATTTCACCCTAAATCTGTAAACTGGGTGATGCATCTTATCAACTTCCTCATTGATTATGGAATGTTACTTCCCACCTAGATCTTCTGTATGCAGGAAATGTCAATATTCCTTTTGTACTACAATGGTTGCCACCTTAAAAAAACTTGTAATATTATTAAACTAGAAAACTGTGCTCCAGAGTACAGGATCATGGGTACTTTACATTGCAGGTATATGCTTTAGCATCACGGCAGTTTTTAGGAGGTATATGCTTTAGCATCAAAGCAGCTTTTACTTGTCACAGAGTGGAAATGAAGGTGTTAATCCCACTGTGGATCTAATAATTACAATGGGTGGTTTTTTACTTTTAACACAGGTCATAGTAATCATTACACATCAATATATAAAGTTATGGTGAGGTGTTGGTGTCCTGGAGCATTGCCAGGATCAGTTTTAATTCAAATCAAAAGGTATTTAAATTTTTCCTTAATAATCTGGAAGAGGAAGAAATAGCACTTCTAGTTGCATTGTTCAAAGATATTAAACTGATAAATGTTGGGAGATCCAGTGGATATGCAGAAACAAAAAAAAATAGTGTGCCATTTGAGGCAGAGACCTTGCATTCTATTTATATGTGAAAGGTGAACATTTATAGAGCTATATGAACAGCCATAAAGAAATAATCCCAGAGAGCCTAAAGCAGTTAGAAATATGGGCTGAAGGAACAAACTGAGATGGACAGATACAAATTAAGGCCCTGATTCTGCAAAAATGAAAGCATGTATTTAACTTTAAGCACATGACAGAGCGGTCCTGGCTCATTGAGACTAGAGAGAGATGGGAAATAAGTCAAAGCAAACATTTTCTGGGAGAGAGGCACTGTAATCAATCACAAAGAGGGGCTTATAGTAAGGATGACAGTAATCAACATATCAGATGTGAGCTTGCAATTCAGTAAGATAGAAACTATGGCTTAGGTGGCAGACACATCAGAGAGAAGAGAGGTGATAGTCCATCTCCAAGCAGCTCTGTTGATACTCACCTGGAATGCAGTCAGTTTCAGGACCCTTATTACAAGCAAGATGCAGGAGCAAATTCAAAGAACAGCAAAAGTTTACAGGGGACAAGAAGCATGGATTTAGAAGGGAAAAAATCAAAAGATCTGAATGTGTACAGCTTAGTTCAACGATGACTGACAGGGAGCACAGTAATTATCTACAAGAACTATATCTGAAGTGTGTAAACTTCAAGGAGATGGTAACAAAGTTATATAATTTGAAATAATAGGGATGAGGCTAAAGGTAAAAATATACTGATTTAAAGAAATATTTTCTAATGGTGCAATCTATTTGCCTCAAACAGTCTTGAAAGAGAATGGTGAAAGCCCTTAACTTGAGATATTTAAAACTGAGAACTGAATAAAGTAATAGAAAATATAGTGTAGAGATCAATCTTCCTCGCAGTGGGATAAATGACCTCCATGTCTTTCTATCTCTATTTTCCATGATTCCGTCCCTTCAGCTTAGAGTTGGAACAGCAATCAGGAAACTAAGGTGAAAGGAAATACTATTCAGAATCTATGAGAAGTTAACACTACTAAGTGTATTCTAGTCCAATGTGCTGCTTACTCTTTACATCTTCCCCATTCCCCAGGCATATGGGATTGGAACAAAAAAGGCAAAACAAAAAAGAAATCAAGCTGGTTTTACATTCTGCATCAGCACTTCTGGGCTCCCCCAGACACTGCATGGAATACACTTTTCCAACTGGTACTTATTTGTGAAATATTTTATATTAATACCTGTTTGTCATACAAAAGTCATAGAAGGATTATCCTGTAAATAAACTGCTGTTAAAACATACCATAAAACTGAACAGTCCTCTTGAGCTTTTTCTAGGAAGTCATCTTAGACAAACTTTCATTTCTGTGAAATCCCTTAAGAGCATTAAAAATAGTGCTAACATTCATACACCATATGTTGTATCTTAATTTAACTTCTTCCATTTTTATGCCCATTTTTTCTCAATGCTTTTTAATGCTATGGTGACTAATTTTATAGCCTAAAAGAAAAACCCAATATAAAATTACTGCAACCTAAAACAGACAAATGAAACAATTCTCTACCACATTATAATAAAGCATTATCAATTGCAAAATAAAGCTCTTTCAACATTTATGTTTTCTGAGGTTTAAACTTACCAAAAGGAATAATTTCAAGGATAGCCTCTAAAATTGTGGTTACAAAATTAAGCATTCAGCAAAGGCATTTGCACATGGAAATCAGGTAATTGTGCAACTACCCAGTTTTCAGGTACAAATGTGTAGTTTGCAAATGCTAATAGGTAAGCCTTTCAAACCGGCATGCCTCACTTTAGAGGCTGTGAGAGACTGCTTGAAATCTGAGCCCACAACATTTAAGTCCAGCAAAGTACAACAAAATGCAAGGTACTTAGGAACATACAATGCTAGGCTATACCTACAGGATGGGGAGATTGTATTCTGTAGAGGAGTGACTCTGAGAGGATTTAGGGTTCATTGTCGATAAGCAGCTAAGCATGAGCTTCCAATATGATGCTATGGCAAAAAGGGCAAAGATAATCCTGCATTGGGGTATGCAAACCCTACATTGGCCAGGAAACGGTTAATGAGCTGTTGTGAGCTCAATCAGCCCCACTCCTCTCCCTGGTGGTTGGAGTTTGCAGAAGAGGAAAGGTGCAAACTGCCCTTTGACTGAGAGAACCTGGCATTGGTGAGTACTTTTTACATCTTAGAGCGGAGTGAAGAATGACAGAGCCCAAAAGAATTGTCTATAGGTCAGGAAAATAGACTCTGAAGGCTGGGATTTTCATTTGGACTTTTGTTGCTCCTGAAAAAGTGGAGTTTTTTGTGTTTTGTTTTGTTTTCTGTAGGTCTAAATTACCCAACCAATCAGATGGGAAACCCTGGCTTTGGCTACATACCCAGAAATGAGAGTTGGGCCACTGCTACGGGGTCTCTTTGATTAGTCCTTTAACAAAATTATATCTTCTCCATGCCACATAAAAATTTGAGACCATTTGCCTAGAGCAAAATTAAGTTAAATCAACCCAACATTTTAACTCTTGAAACAACCTGAAGTGATATAGGGCACTTTTTTAGGTGGGCATCTATGTAGTGTTCTGTGCAGTATTACTTTAAGGGGATGAAGCAACCACAGCCAGTGACCTTCTGGGATCAATGCTAACAAATTCCTGCTGTTGCTAAGAATAATACTGCCTAGTTCTTATAAGGTATTTATGAGTATATCTCAAAGAGCTTTACAAAAGGAGGTAAGTATCATTATCCCCATTTTACAGATGGGGAGGGAAGAAGATGGATGAGGCACAGGAAAGTGAAGTCAGCCAGCAGGCCAGTGGTCAACTCAGGAATAGAAACCAGGTCTCCTGAGTCCCAATGCAGTGGTCTATCAATTAGGCCCTACTGCTTCCTAAATGATTAATAAAACTCTGTAATGTAGCATCTGGAAGTGTTTGAGTATTGTTCTTCAGCAGGACAGAGACAATATATATAATATATATCTTTGGAGAGTAGTGGAGCTGGATGATTGTTGTTATAAATATAGATAAATAAATAAAATTAGAAATCAGGAAACCTGCGTCATCCAGTTTAGTGCATTATACCAGATCTTTGTTGGCAACCAGCTAAAAAGTGCTAAATTACCGCACACCCAGGCATCTTTCCATGAACCTTAAATGAACAATTTAGCACCAGTTGTTGATGTGCTGTAAGTATTTTAGTAAATAAAAATTGAGAAACATTCCACTATCTTTGTAAAACTCTCTATTCTGACTTAATACAGAAGGCTTCTGAAATTAGCTTTTACAGCTATATTAAACCCTAATTTACAATACATATGTTAAAATATTCAGATAAAATGTTATAATTTAATCTGCCTTTGATCTTTAACGTCTGATTTAGATGATTTTCTACATAATTTAATCCTTGAGCAAAATATCAGAACTCAGCCTGCTATTGTACTTTTCACTCAACATTCTTCTTGATCGGTCTGCTCTCTCTGACACAGGTACTGTCTCACTCATTCTCCTCCGCTCTTGACTCCTGCAACTCTCCACTCTCCTAGTTCTCCTCCTACTTAGCTTCTCCCACTCCGTCCTGTCATACATCTACTTTTGGCTGCACTGCCACCAACTCTGAACTCATTCCAAATATGAGCTTCTTTCTCCTATTTCCTCTCTACCATCTCTGTCCTCTCGTACCATTTGCAATCCTACAGTCTTCAGTTCCAAGGCCCACGCTTTGAGCCACCTTATCTAGATTCCTGAAGTGTCTTCCTGTCTGAGACCACCCAAATCCATTCTTTTCTTGTGGTCTAAAATTCTTGCCCATGGCTTGGTCACTTTTCATCCTGGTTACTGTAACCTTCTCCTGTCTCTCTGCTTCCCTCTGTCTCCTCCCATATTTTTTGCTTTGCCCCTTCATTCATGCTGCCCCCTATTTTTGGGATATTTACCTCCTGTCCACCAAGCATTCCACCTCATTCCCCTTTAAAACCTATTTTTTCCAGGTGACCTTTCTGCTGTACCTTGTTGTCTTTCCAGCAATATCATTATATTCTCCTTTTACCTCACTGTCCTGTTAATCACCTTGTATTTGTCTATTTTAGGTCTCAATCTGGCAAATATTTGCACAGCTCTTAACTTTATTCACATCAGTAGTCCCAAACAAGGCTGGCTTTGGTATTTGTTGGTTTTCACTAATATATCATTTTCTTCTCTCACATTTCTTCTTATGGTGCCACTGAGTTATAACTACCTCCTGTCTTTTTGGCTGCTTTCAATAATTTCTGATTTGTCATTAGAACAGTAAATTAGGAGCTAGTGTCTGGGGAAATGCAACTTAGAGCCACAAAAGTCCTTTGTGGGCTTCAATGGCCATAACAGTTTCTGATTTGATTCAAACAGAAGAAAAGGAAAGGGAACCAGTCCTACACTTCTCCCCTCTCCAGGGAATGGCAGTAGATATCATGCAGCCCCATCACCTCCACCAGTTTGCTACCTTAATTTTTGAATACAGTCTTCATGCAGTAAATGGTGACTGACATTTTGATTCCAACCTTCTTCAGTCCTCTAGCATTTCTAGTATCAAGTGTTCCCATACACTTATTCAAGTATTCTTTATCTCAGGCCTGCACAACATGCGGCCCACGTGGGCTCACTGTGCGGCCCACGGGGGGATGAGTAGGTGGGCTCACTGTGCGGCCCAAAATCTGGGACTGTGTCCGTTGGTCCTTTTTGCTGCTTGTCTCTGGTCTGGGGCTTGTCCCAATGTTGCAAAAAGGGTGTTCCCAAAGGAAGGTGCTTGCTTATAACCCCCGAGGCCGTCAGTATGTCTGCTCTTCTCTAGTCAGCCCACTTGACAAGTTTGATTGTCCTTGGTCTGGTTCCCATCCCCTCTCCAAGGGTTGCAGCTGTCTGGAGGTGCCCGCTTTCCACGCCTTCCTCATTCACACCTAATTCATTCAACAGGGCAATTGAATACAAAGTGGGGGGAAGATCTTATTTTACTTGTAGCAAAAAGACATTTTTATTTTACCTTAATTATACTACCTTAGAGGCCCGCTATAACATATTACCAAGGTTCAATGCAAAGTCATATAAAAGTTATACAAAAATACATAATGCAGAGATTTATCTACAACTGCATTGATTGACTGTTGTGTGCAGTAATATAGTGACCCCTGGGGGTGTGAAGAGGGGTGTGATGGTGGGGCCGAGTGGGGAGGGGGCGGGTCCTATTTTACTGCTGTGATCTGGTCACCCTATGCGCGCTGTTTCTTTTCCCCTCTACAGGCTTCCACACCCCAGCGCTGGGGAAGGAGGGGTTGTTTCTGCGGGGCGGGTGGCGCTGGTGGGGGGGGGTGTTTGCGCAGGGCCGGGGGGGTTCGGCCCTCAGCTATTTTCTTTGGAGTAATATGGCCCTTGCCACTTTACGAGTTGTGCAGGCCTGCTTTATCTACTTAACCAGTAAGAAGTCCCAAATCTATATTTTATTATAATAGTTCTAATTTCATATGCTAGTCAACAGATCAGACAAGACAAATAAATTACTTCTTAAAGCTCTGTTTAAAGCCCTCTTGTGCAAGGCAAACATAAAGGTGGATATGGTCCCCGGTCAAAGATTTTTTATGAACTGAGAAAAGGAGCGTGAATTGGTTTGTCTGAACTCCTGCTAGGAGGCCTACACTATAAGTGGACTGTGTCCTTATTTTATAGTTGCTAATTTGTTGTGTTTGCTAGTACTGGAGTCTTTCTCTCTAGTACTTTCTAGTGGCATGTGTTTTCTTTTCAAGCCATTTTCATAAAAACAAATGAATCCCAAAAGTTCCACTGATATCAACACTTCTTCCCAAACTGGAAATTATTCATAATTTTACAAAATAAAGATTTATCTCGTTATGCTGTTCTGCAAATGAGACCCTCTGTACCATATCTGTTCTTCACTCAAAACTGAAATAACAATCCAGATCTTGCATTTTAGCGAGCAAGCCACCATGCTACTTATGATAGTTACTTACTGTAGCTGTGGCTTGAGTCAGCTCCCTCTTGTGGTGACATTTAGCAAATTCATGGCTAATGCTACTGTAGAGGCTCTCTAAATTCCACACAACAACAACTCACAATGAGACACAATTATCTGACAGTAATTTTGATCGCACTTTAAAGTCAACAGCTACTGGGATTTGCCAGCTATGTTTGCTGTGCATCTCCTATTGA
Organism: Macrochelys suwanniensis; assembly: GCA_033296515.1. Classification (NCBI taxonomy): domain Eukaryota; kingdom Metazoa; phylum Chordata; order Testudines; family Chelydridae; genus Macrochelys; species Macrochelys suwanniensis. The sequence continues at coordinate 87,211,690 of CM065779.1, forward strand.
ATTCCAGGAAACTTATTTTTATCAGTCATCACCGATGTAGAAAATTATGTCCCCATGATGTCCCATTACCATAGTTCTACAAAATTCAGTCACTTTATGGCAGAGTGCTTGAGAAGACTATTTTCATCCTAACATTAATCATGTGGTTTGGTGAACTTCTCGTGTGTCTGGTAAGACTAGATCAGTAAGATGGCCTGTCAAAAGCTTTCTGCTTAATGTTCTTTACAATCCCCTGCTAGCCTCCAAGGCTGCCTTTGAGGATTAAGATCAGTCCTGCTTTGCATTTACTCATCTTTCCTTAGGTTATCTCTGAACATCTGTTCTCCTAGTTTTGTCATTCAAACAAGTAAACACTTCTATCTGATTTCTGGATCAGGCAAAAGTGATAGGCAAAGTTATATAGTTGAGTATCTAATAGAAAATCACCAATAGCATAAAGTATGAAATGTGTTGCATGTAGTTAATAATATGGTGTCAAAACAGTGTCATTCTGACTGTGTATCTCTTTCCCAATGCCCTTGAGGAAGATAAAAGTTTAAGCTTATGACTTTATATTTTTAGACCTCATACAGAGAGTCTGATTTGTATAAGGTAATAGTGTTCCTTGACACTATATATTGATACCACCTTATTTGGAGTCTTATTTTGCATGGATTTTTATATCCTATACTGTTAGGATTATCAGGTCTGCTGTGTCCTCTTAAGCAGCAAAGAGGTTCAGCAATAGCTTGTCTTTGTGCTGTTATTCATATTCTCTACAGCAACTTTGGGCCTTCTTCACAATTCTCCTTGATCTTCTGTAGGCTGGGGTAGATGCTATGGAGTATGAAGACAGAGTTCCACCTGTGTTGCTTTTTGAGTGAGTAACTCCTTAGACTCAGTTCATGTCAATGATTGAGTTTCACACTGAGGGTATGTCTACATTTAAAATGTTACAGCAGCACAGCTTCATAATAGACAATCCCTAGGTCAACAGGAGGGGTTTGCTCATTGGCATAGGTAATCCACCTCCTCAGAGGCAGTAGCTAGGTCAATGAAAGAATTCTTCCGGTGACCTTGTCTATACTGGGTCAGTGTAGCTACATCAGTATAGCTACGTCTCTCAGAGATGTGGATTTTTCACACCTGTGAGAGACTTAGCTATACCCATTTAAGTTCTTAGTGTAGACCGGGCCTTAAATCATAATGCTTATGTTACATAAATGGCCACGGGTGACAGTCTGGAGTGGGGCCCCATTATGCTGAGTACTCTACAAAGTTATAGAAAAGCACAGCCATGAAAAACCTGATTCCCTGAAACTTACCATCTTAGGCCACGTTTATATGTACAGTACTGCAGCAGCGCAGCTGTATGGGTACAGCTGCAGGGCCGGCTTTAAGCTGATTCCCCGGAGTCAGGCCCCATGCCCCAAGGGGCTCCACTCCAGCTAAAGGTTTTTGGGGTTTTTTTTGCTTGCACGAATCGGCAGTAGGATGTTTTGGTTTTGGTTTTTTTCTCTGACAAGCCCGGCAGGAGGGTGCGGGGCCCCGTCGTCGTTCTTCGCGTGGGGCCCCGCACCCGCTAAAGCCGGCCCTGTACAGCTGTGTCACTGCAGTGCATCTGGTGAAGATGCTCTATGCTGACGGTAGAGCACTGTCCCATCAGCATAAAAAAACCCACTTCCGCAAAAAAGCAGAAGTTATGTCTCCGCAAGCAGCAGCAGATCTCTTGCCGACATAGTGCTGTGCACACGAGCACTTATATTGGTGTAACTTCAGTCGTTCCAGGGGGTGGAATAGTCACACCCCTGAGCAACATACATTTTGCCGGCATAGCCTGTAGTGCAGACATAGCCTCAGTTTTTCTGTTGAGGTCATTAAGATGCTGATCCAAACACCAAACTGACTTCATTGGTAAATTAGTGTTGGAGCAAAATGTTTTAGTCAATTTTTGATGATTAGTTTGCATCAACACCATCCAGAACTTGTGTTTTTTTCTCAACAATTAAATGTAAGTCTCATAAAAAACTAAGTTCCTTTATCACAGGAGAATTGCACTTTCCAAACATAACATTCTGTGGCTAATCTTCCACAGGCAAACAGCTATAGAGGAAAATATATGATGAGGGAAATTATCTGGTGAGAAGGGCTGGACAGGTGCCTGTAATTTGCTTTCTTGAGTGTCCCAATTCCCATTGAGTTCAGGGAGCGTGGGGGAGAGGGAGCTAAGGTGGTCAGATAACACTGATTCTGAAAATGAGAACTTGCTAACTATCTAGTGTAGATTGTATTTAATGGCAAAGTCATATCCCAATCTAAGCAGGTGCATAGGAGAGTCTTCTTTTATTCAGCCATTTTCCGTAGGCTTTATTAACTCTGTCAGTTGTACTCTACCGTGGCTAACAGCTCTCAGAGAGGGAAATTCTGGTGGGAATTATTATAACCATACAGCTGTAACTTGGCAGATAAAAAAGGTCACTGTGAAAAGGTAAATAATCCCTCTAACTGGTGTGAGGCTAAATCACAGACGTATTGTGCTGTTTTCTAATATAAAAATATGCTCTTAAAACATGTTCTTAATTAGGTAGGATACCATGGGACAGCTGAAAATACCTCTACTGCAAAGCACAGACAAAATGCATGCACATAGTAATTTGTTAATGAAACTTGATGATTGAGCCAGTGTTGAAGAAAAGAACAAAAAAATCAATTTTCTGGTTTTGGTTCTATTCCCCCTCCAAGTGTTCAGTTTTATTTAAAATGATAATGTAATGCATAATTGTTTGTATACTTCGAATTTTTTTAAAAAATTGCTGCCTGAGTAGCATACTTTATTGCACAGTACAACACTTCTCCATTGAATCTAATCATCACTAAGGCAGACTTTGCCCTCTTATTTACATGGAGTAGTATTTCACTCCTAGAGTTCTCCAATTGACTTCAGAATCTGTCCAGAACATCTTATTTTAAAGACAGTTTTAATGAATGGATTTCCATTAACCAATATTAGTTGTATCATAGTTTTGATTTTTAGTTAGTGAAAGTAGAAGAAACTTCAACAATATTTCATTTTAATTGGCTATATGTGAAACCACCAATTTTCCCTTCTGGAATTCACGCCATTTTTCTGCTTCAGTTGAACACCTTTACTGTGTAATTTAATCCAAAGCACTTTGATTAATTAGGGATAAACAACAAAGGTTCTGATTTGCTCTGTTCAGGTATAGTTTCCTCAGAGTCTAATATGCAAACACATTTTGTTCAGACACCTCCAGAAATGATGACCAGTAGGATTCCTTTTTGGCAAATCTGCTAAATCATGATGAAGGTACTTCAAAAAGATTGAGAAATCCAAATAAGTAAGCACCCAAAAAGTCCAAACTGTACTCATAGAATCATAGAATATCAGGGTTGGAAGGGACCTTAGGAGGTCATCTAGTCCAACCCCCTGCTCAAAGCAGGACCAATCCCCAATTTTTGCCCCAGATCCCTAAATGGCCCCCTCAAGGATTGAACTCACAACCCTGGGTTTAGCAGGCCAATGCTCAAACCGCTGAGCTCAAATTAAGTAAACAAGAAAGGATCTCCTACCACAAAATTTCCACCTAGATTTGAATTTCCAGCAACCCAAAGTTTGGGAGCATGTAGATTTCTGGCTAGTGGTGTTCTGTTATTTTCTTTTTTGGGCCTGTCTTGTAGTAGGCGACTCCTGGGTACTCTTTTGGCCCTGTCAATCTGTTTTTTTACTTCAGCAGGTGGGTATTGTAGTTGTAAGAATGCTTGATAGAGATCTTGTAGGTGTTTGTCTCTGTCTGAGGGATTGGAGCATATGCGGTTGTATCTTAGAGCTTGGCTGTAAACAATGGATCATGTGGTGTGTCCAGGATGGAAGCTGGAAGCATGTAGGTAAGTATAGCGGTCAGTAGGTTTCCGGTATAGGGTGGTGTTTATGTGACCATCGCTTATTAGCACAGTAGTGTCTAGGAAATGGACCACTTGTGTGGACTGGTCTAGGCTGAGGTTGATGGTGGGATGGAAATTGTTGAAATCATGGTGGAATTCCTCAAGGGCTTCTTTTCCATGGGTCCAAATGATGAAGATATCATCAATGTAGCACAAGTAGAGTAGGGGTGTTAGGCGACGAGAGCTGAGGAAACGTTGTTCTAAGTCAGCCATAAAAATGTTGGCATACTGTGAGGCCATGCGGGTACCCAGGAGTCACCTACTACAAGACAGGCCCAAAAAAGAAAATAACTGAACACCACTAGCTGTCACCTTTAGCCCCCAACTAAAACCTCTCCAGCGCATCATCAAAGATCTACAACCTATCCTAAAAGATGATCCCTCACTCTCACAGATCTTGGGGGACAGACCAATCCTCGCTTACAGACAGCCCCCCAACCTGAAGCAAATACTCACCAGCAACCACACGCCATACAACAAAAACACTAACCCAGGAACCTATCCTTGCAACAAAGCCCGATGCCAACTCTGTCCACATATCGATTCAAGTGATACCATCACAGGGCCTAATCACATCCGCCACACCATCAGGGGCTCATTCACCTGCACATCTACCAATGTGATATATGCCATCATGTGCCAGCAATGCCCCTCCGCCATGTACATTGGCCAAACCGGACAGTGTCTACGCAAAAGAATAAATGGACATAAATCTGACATCAGGAATCATAACATTCAAAAACCAGTAGGAGAACACTTCAACCTCCCTAACCACTCAGTGACAGACTTGAGTGTCGCAGTGTTGCAACAGATTCACTCCAAAAACAGGCTACAAAGAGAAGCTGTTGAACTCGAATTGATATGCAAACTAGATTGCATCACCTCAGGATTAAATAGGGACTTGGAATGGCTTGGCCATTACGTTAATTGAATCTATTTCCCTTAAGTTAACGATCCTCATTCACACCTGTGTGGCCATCTTGTTTATCACTTCAAAGGTTTTTCTTCCCCTGCTGTTATGGTTCCTCTCAATTAATTAGCCTCTTAATGTTGGTCTATGCACCTCCACCTTATCATGTTTCTCTGACTGTATAAATATCTGTCTACTGTATGTTTCATTCCATGCATCCGATGAAGTGGGTTCTAACCCACGAAAGCTTATGCTGAAATAAATTTGTTAGTCTCTAAGGTGCTACAAGTTTTTCTTTCTTATTTTTGTTTTGCTGACACAGACTAACACGGCTACTACACTGAAACCTAGTATAATTAGTGATTTTCAACATGGCACAATATCAGGAGGAAGAACCTTTTCAAACTCTGCAATAAATGGAAGGGGAAATCTAGCAGCATAATGACATGGGATACTTCAGTTACTGACCAAAATCTCCCGTGCAGATAATAAATTCTTTTAGTTATGCCTTACCATAGTCCATTTAAAGTCTGATTTACCCTGCCAGCTATGTAAGAAGACCAAACAAAATTGCTAAGTTTCAGTAATACACTCTAGGAATTGGAACTTTGCAAACTGTAATTTGTAGGGATAAAAACCAATATTTGTAGTCACTCAGATTGAAAGGCAAAATAACCTAATTATTATATTGTTAAGCTCTTCTAATAACCTGATAGGTATATGAGTCTCTCTCTCTTTTTTCTCTCTAGGGATTGTGGGAACTTTTGAGAGGCTGTGTTTGGTATGTGATGTGTGCACTTTCTGTTGGTCTGTATCAGTTATTGTTTACTTGCTGTTTCTTTGTTTTTAGGGGTGTTGTTGCTTTCTCCCTTTTCTTAGGGTCGGATGTGGGTGGGGGACTTCTTCATACAGTCCACTTCTGATGGCTTTAGCAGTTTGACTGACAAGCATGGGATTTGAGGTATGCCTACTGTCTCCTGTACTGTGTAGGATGTGTTGCTGAGTGTAGGTTAGGTTATTGGCTGTGTATAAAATCTGTCTTTCAAATGAGAAATCTATAGTAATTTTCGCAGCCCAGGAGCAGTTTGTCAATCTTTTTGGTACAAGAGGGATTCTGGTTCAAGGAGTTTTTTTGTTCTAGTTTTCCCCTTGTTTACTCCTGGTAATAAAGTAGTTTTTCCAATGCCCTTTCTTCCCTCTCCCCCTTCTCCCCCCAACCTCTTTCCTTCACAACGAGATGCTAGTGTCTGATCTCTCCCATTATGGGAAGGTAGTTTCTGCAGTTAGATGGTTCCATTAGGCTGCAAGAACCCAAATGTGAGGCATGTTATGTCATTCCAGCACCAGGTTCCTATGGTTTTAAATAACCCTGAACAGCCCTTGAACCTGGTTTTAAAGCACCACAGAGATTTAAGTGGATTTCATACTTCTGAAAGTATGAAATGATTCTTGTTTGGTGACCCTGGTCATTTGAAGGCTTTCTGCCCACATACTGCTGGGTCTAGGATCCCTGGTAAAAATATGGGAGCCCAGGATAGTGGAAGGGGGCTGGGTCATCGAAGGACGAGCAGCAGACAGAGCATCTGCATCATCAGATTCTATTCCCCTCCCTTTCCTTTTGTGGTCTGTTGTTGTCCAGGAAGCAGCCCCCACAAGCTAGCGGGACCCTCTGTTGCAACCCATCACTTGTACCTGGACAGAAGCAAGTCCTGGAGGCTGAGGAGCACCTCCTGGTGGAGGGAGCAGAGACCAGTTCTATCTAGAGATGGAGGCTGGATGACAGAAAGACAAGGCGGATTTATGTGGAACTATTTCTACAATGTTAAAGATTTTGGAGGCCCCTGAGCTGCTGGCAGTGGCTGAGGTTAGAGTTTTGTTTTCTGAGAAGGAGGATACCATTGCATTGGGTGGCAGCTCCATGTATAGAGCTCCCAGTGCAGACACTGTCTCCCCCGTGCATGGTGGTCCTCAAGCCAGAGATAACCTGTGCCTGCCGATAGTCAGTGGGGGTGGGATGAAGAGGGGGGGCACAGTGAGGGCAGTGGCTTCAGTAGATGTTACTGAGCAGTGAGAAGGAGATTGTGACTTTTTGGATATTTCTTTCTCAGAAAACCGTTTAGCAAGGTGAGGAAGCATGTGAAGATTATTCAAGATATGGAGGCTTCCCCATAGCGCTTTTTTTTTAAAGTACATCTACCTTCCATTGTTTCTCTCTCTGCATCTTGCCACTCTCCTGGTCTCTATGATGCTGTTCTCTGAATGTTAGTAAATACCAGGATGTTCATAAAAGAGGTTAACTCTGAATTTCTCAGACAAAAATGAGCTAATGTTGTCCCTTTGCAAGAGACTCACTCAGACCCTGATAATCAGGGAACTGGTTGAAGGAATGGAAAGGGTAAGCCTTCTTGAACCATGGCCACTATCTCTAGTGTCACTGCTGGGATAGCTTTTCTGTTTTCCTGGGGCATAGGAGCACAAATCCTCTCTATGAAGAAGATTGTGCTGGGCCGGCTCATCCAGCTGGAGACATGTAGTGGCACTGTTTTTAACTTTTTATGCCACCACACTGGGGTAAGACTATGTCTCCTTTTTGCAGACCCTTGTCCATGCCTTGCTTCGCTGTGGCCCCGATACTCTTATTGTCGTGGGAGAGGATTTCAGATGCACTGTAGATTGTTTTAGACAGGAACCATATGGAACCACACCCTCCATGAGCCAAGTAACTATATTTTTCCTGCAGAGCTTTTTGTTAGCGGATGTTTGGAGGTTCTCTCACCCCACTCATAGGGAGTACTCTTGACAGAAGGCTACTCCCAACCATGTCTCAGGGGCTAAATTGGATTGCCTTTATACCAGGAAGGCCATTGTGAATGTTTGTTTGGTCCTCCATGTCTTCTGCTCACTTGTCTGATCATCATTATGGCCATATCTACACTACAGCCTATGTCGGCAAAACTTATGTCGCTCAGGGGTGTGAATATATACCCTTCTGAGCGACATAAGTTACACTGATATAAGCGTCCATGTGCACAGCGCTCTGTCAGCAGAAGAGCTTCTCCTGATGACATAGCTTATGCCACTTGCAGAGGTTAGATTTTATGATGCTGGGAAAGCTCTCTCCCATCGGCATAGCACATCTTCACCAGACATGCTGCAGCGGCGCAGCTCTATTGGTACAGCTGTGCCCCTGCAGTGCTATACATATAGGCATGGCCTATGTCTCTGTCAATGTGTCTCTTCCTCTTCCTGCCTGTGATTCCCATTGGTGCTTTGATTCCAAATTATTACAGGGCTTTAATTTCACCGAGATGTTTGTTGTGTTTTGGGAGCATTGGCAACAGCATGAGCCCCTATATGAGCCCCTGAGAAAATGGTGGGTTTCGGAAAGGTCCATATCCACCTATGCCAGGAGCATACCCAGGCTACAATGTAGTCCTTACATCAGACCACGAGTGCCCAGGAATGAGACATCTTGGACCTTCATGGGAACCTTGATATGGGAAATCCGGTGCAGATTCACCAAACCTTAACTAAAAAATTCTGGCTTCTGAGGTGACTGTTGGGAGAGAAGGGGCAAGGAGCCATGGGTTTGAGCCAATTTTACTCAGCTGCAGAAAGCTGATGCTCCCACAAGGGTCTTATTCAAGTTGAGGAAAAAGATTATGGACCATTGGCAGATGATTTTTTTTACTTTCTACTGTGACCCAGAAAGCAGCTGTTTTCTTTCACAGTACTGTGTATTCACCTGAAGCCTTTGATGTGCTAGCAGTGGAGGATCTGTACTAGGAGTTACCACATCTGAATGATGAGGAACAGTGAATCATAGAAGATTAGAGTTGGAAGAGACCTCAGGAGGACATCTAGTCCAACCCTCTGCTCAAAGAAGGACAAACTCCAACTAAATCATCCCGACCGGGCTTTGTCAAGCCGGGCCTTAAAAACCTCTAAGGATGGACATTCTACCATCTCCCTAGATAACCCATTCCAGGTCTTCACCACCCTCCTAGTGAAATAGTTTTTCCTAATATCCAACCTAGACCTCCCCCACTGCAACTTGAGATCATTACTCCTTGTTCTGTCATCTTCCACTACTGAGAACAGCCTATATCCATCCTCTTCGGAACCCCCCCATCAGGTAGTTCGAGGTTGCTATCAAATCCCCCCTCACTCTTCTCTTCTGCGGATTAAATAAGACCAGTTCCCTCAGACTCTCCTCGTAAGTCATGTTTACTTGCTGTTTCTTTGTTTTTAGGGGTGTTGTTGCTTTCTCCCTTTTCTTAGGGTCGGATGGGGGTAGGGGACTTCTTCATACAGTCCACTTCTGATGGCTTTAGCAGTTTGACCGACAAGCATGGGATTTGTGCCCCAGCCCCCAATCATTTTCGTTGCTCTCCGCTGGACTCTCTCCAATTTGTCCACATCCTTTCTGTAGTGGGGGGCCCAAAACTGGACGCAGTACTCCAGATGTGGCCTCACCAGTGCCAAATAGAGGGGAATAATCACTTCCCTCAATCTGCTGGCAATGCTCCTACTAATGAAGCCCAATCTGCCATTAGCCTTCTTGGCAACAAGGGCACAGTGGTGTCTGGATGCCCTGCTGTTGTTGCAGGAACTCTCTGTTGCCATCCAGCGGCTCTCTGCAGGGAAAGCCCTGGGTATTGATCAGCTTCCATCTGAATTCTATAAGCATTTTTGGCATTTTATTGGTCCTGCCTTTTTTTTTTTTTTTTTTTTTTTTTTTTTTTAGTGGAGGTGGAGTGTATCAAGGAAAAAGAGCTCCCCCTCAGTTGCTGCAGGTGATTACCCTACTGCACAAAAAAAGAGGGCCTTTGTGACTTATGGAAATGGAGATCTATTTCTCCTCTCTTCTCATTATAAGATTTTATCCAGGTACTTAGCTAACTGCCTGAAGGACTATCTGGATTCTTTTATACACCCTGATCAAACATATTGTATTCCTAACAGCTATATTTTTGATAATTTGTTTTAACTTGTGGTGTTTTCCTGTTTACTTGTAATCTGGATGTGGGGCTTATTTCAGTGGACCAGTAGAAGGCCTTTGATAGAGTTAACCATAGTTATCTTTTTATAAACATTAGAAGCTTTTGGGATTGGGCCAGTGTTCTCTTCATATATTTCTTTATTTTACCGAACGTTTTTAGTGTCTTAAAGATTAATGGGGGTCTTAGCCACTGCTTCCCTGTTTGCAGAGACATTCATCATGGGTGTCCTCTGTCTAGGAAGTTTTATCCTCTGAGTTTGGAGGCATTTCTGCACGCCTCAGATGCCGTCTGACTGGTCTTTCTGTGCAGGGGTGCTGGATGCTTTTCTGGTAGGCCTATGCTGATGCTATCTCTGTTTTTATCACATCTGATGGTGACTTGCAGACACTCGGCACTTGTTTAAAAGTATATGAACAGGTGTCTTCTGCTTGCACTAACTGGGATAAGACCAATTTGGTCTTACTAGGCTCTTGGTAGTGTGGAGGTCCCCCTTTGCTGCCCCAACAATTTCTGTGGGGTACCTCTGGGATTAAGGTATTGGTGGGGTCTTTTTCAGATCTGAAGAATAAATGTTAAGGAACTAGAAAGGGGCTGAGGAGAAAGTAAAGGGCTGCTTGCAGAAATGGCACTGGCTTCTTCCTGGGCTTTCCTTTCCAGGACAGGTTTCAGTTGCCAACAACCGTGTGGCCTCAATGCTATGGCACTGACTAGTGGGTCTGGACCCTCCCCTGACTTTTTGGACTGCATTCAGGAGCATATTAATCTTTTTTTTTAATAGTTACCACTAGTTGTGCCCTGCTTTGCTGTTCCTGCCATTAAATGAGGGGGAGCCAGAGACTCATTGCCACCCTGCTGACTAATCAGTCTTTCACCTCCAGTCTGTTCGGCAGTGGCTGTACTCTCTCCCCTGGCTAACTTTTTGCTGGGTCGGGCAACCTGTACAGTACGCATGCACAAGCTTCAATGTAGATACATTTTGCTGTTTACACTATTTTTGTCATCATGTTTTCATGTCACCTCATTCCTGTTTTTCTGAGAATAGGGCCTTTCAGCATTACATTTTGTGTATTTTATTATAATAACTAGCTTCCTCTTATCTAAATCTTCCAACACAATAACAAAACATCGTCTGTGTCCTGTCAGCTGTGAGCATTATTTAAAGAATGCTCACGTCAGGTAAAATCTAGGCCAAAGCTTGGCACACGTATTACCTATTTAAACTCATTCATTATTTCATAATTATAAACTATTACATTAAATTAACCAAACCCTTATTTTTATCATTCAACAATTCTTCATCTTTATATTTTAGTATAATAATTTAGTATGTTTGTAGCATGTATACAACCCTAAATTAATCGTTAACCTTTATTTTTTTTATCTGAATTGGAAAGTTATGGAAAACACAATGACCTTTAATGTCAACATTTTTTATATTCTCCAAATTCTTCAGAGGACTTTAAGTAAAAGTTCTAGCATCATGCTTGTAAATTATTAAAAGCGTTGTCAGTAATTTTGCCTTTATTGCTTTAGTTTAGGGCCTTGGTATTCAATTGCTCCCCAACAGTGGTCATTATTTTAAAAGTCAACATTTATCGCAAAGGTGTCTGAGCTACTGTAATTTTTCTATAATTAGAAATGAAAATAACAGTAACTCAGATACCCTTCTTAACTTTTCAAGAGTGACCACTGCATAGAGCTTTTCTTCTTCAAAGTATTTTACAGACATTAACTAGTTAATCCTCTGAACATGCCTGTAATGATCTTGGGGTTCATTAAATAACAAACCAGTGAATGATAAATAACTTAATAAAAGGAACTGGAGAGCATCTCTCATGAACTGCTGTGCACACAGCCATGTGGTGTTCCCAACCCCCTACCTCCTGAGCACATCTCTAAATTTCTTTGTTCATAATACTGTCCTTTATGAGGGAGCCTCTCTAAATTATAATCTTCTACAAATATAGCTACAACCTCCATCAGTTAATTTGATAAGTATTTTACAAATGGGAAAACTGAGTTGGAGCATTTGAGTGACTTGCCATTAACCACAGAGGGAGGCATAGTTTATGAAGTTATGCTTTTAAGGGAATAAAATCTGTATTACAGAAAAATTGAATGTTCATTAAATTTACAGATATAGAAAATCCAGACTCTCTCTAATAAATCTAGTGGCACCTTGAATTCCCTGATTTGGGTAATAGCTCTGAAGTATTTTGAAAATTTTGAGTTTTAAAGGTGAAATTTAATGCTGAGAATTGGCGGGATCCCCAAATTATTAACCTAACACATGCCAAAATTTTAAATGATAGACATTTTAAAGATACAGTGAACTTTTTATGACTGCAAGTATCTGAGAGTAAGGTTCTGTTCAGGGAACTGCATATCCTCTACTCTTTAAATATCTGTCCTTAACTATAACTGAAAAAACATAGAATTCTGAAAGATTAAATAATTTCCAATTATTTTGCATTAAAATGTATTTAGTAATATTAAGTATGCATGTGTATTTTGCTAAGGATTGGTCTTAAATGGTTTCTGTATTTTTTTTAAGTCATTCCAGTCACCTTTTTAGCATGTAAACATTACAGTTAGGATGGAAACTGGCACCTCATCAGGACAGGAAATAATTCAATGATTGCTCATCCTTTGCCTCTGATATATCATTTCATTTTGTTGCATTAAGGACTTGAGACATGTTACATAGGGCTAATTAAGATAGGTGAATTGTAACTTCTGTGTCCTATCAAGCTCAAATGCAGGATAAGCTAAAATCATCTCGAAAAGCACCTTTTTAAACAAGTAAAAATAAGCACTTATATGTGGGGAAGGCAAGGCTTCACCCGAAAGCTACAGAAAAAGAGAAAAACACTTGAAATATGAACCTTTGTTAGCAAACACACTTAACATAGTCTGGCCTGGAGCTTATGAAGGATTCACCCAAGTCATCGATTCAGAAGCAGAAGTATAGGTACACAGGCTCAACAAAACCGCAATGACAGGAAGACTTGCAGCCTTTGGCAAAATCACCCCTTCTACAAGATAAAAAGCTAAGTCACTATTCTTTCAAAAGAGACCCTCTGATTCTTCACTTTCACTGTCCTGGGGCAGCCTCAGAGCTGCCTTCTACTTAACAAGAAATCAAGACTATAATGCCCCCAAGCTGTTACTCCTCCATACTGACCAAACTGGAGAGGAACAAAAAGGAACAGAATCTTTGCAACTTCACAGAGCAACATCTGGATTTGGAAGTGTTTTCTAATTTTGCTTATTTAGACATACATTAAAGAATTGAGATCAATTACTGAAATCTATATCTCAGCTGTCTTTATGGTCATGTATGAAATTAATTACTGGGCATAGGACCCACAAGGTCCATGCACCATTTACATACCACTTAAGCACTATTTTGAGAGTTTAAGTGGAACTTAAATGGTGCATGGGCCCTGGGAATAGAAGTAGATTTCAGCCAATGAGATAACTCAACTTCTTTATACCATTGCCTTTCCATTTTGGGCCAAGGGAAGAAGGGTTTGCTATTGACATTCAATAAGGAGTTATGATAGAGGCACATTTAGTTTAGATTATCTCCATTAGATAATGTATCCAGGATGTGTAGGACTATTTTTAGCTGTTTGTGAATGTCCCTTGCTAGAGTCATTAAGGAAAGATGCTGAATTTCTTTCAATTTTTAGCCATTCTGGTGATTGAACATGTGATAAATAGAGCTCCTCCCCTTAGATCAAAGGTGTTAGTAATACCTTTTGTGTATCTGGGAAGATTACAACTCCTTCTGTTTTAGAAGCATTTTATCAAGGTTAATTCTATACACATTGTTTCTTCAGAAAAATTGATAAGAAACTTTTAATTTCTTTAAACGGGCAATTTTAGAATGGCAAAAGTAATTTGCTAAGAGGATAATTGATATTCAGCGCAATAGTCATCTTTGGAATAGAATCTGATCATCAGCCATAAGCATTTTGGGAAAACCATTTTAGATCTTATAATATTGGCGTTTTCCAGGCATAATACAGGTTATTTGTTTCCTCAGAACTGAAAAGACAGCCTTTCTTCTAATATGATAACATTAGTTACACCTTTTAGATGGAAAAAGAACAAACAGTGCTTTCTAACATTTATTTAAAACTGACCTCTCTGTTTTTTATATTCACACCCAGAAATTATTAAGGAGTCCATATTTAAAAGAACAGTCGCTGGGGATCTAAGGATCAGCAACATAGAGCAGAACATCATCCTTAAAAAGAGAAAGTGTAAAGTGTTGCTTGCTTATTTCTATATCATCTGTATGCTGTCTGTAGCCAGTATTTACTTTCCCTTAACAAGAGAGGATAACAACCTACATAGGCATATTTTGGAATTAGACTGCCATCTGCTGTACCTTTTAGGTCAAGTTTGAATTTAAATTTCATATAGACAGTAATATGAGCAGCAGCTCTTTAAATTCATGAATTTAGGAATAATTGACTTGCAAACAGAGAGCAAATGTCCACACTTTGCAAACTGTTTTTGAAGACAAATAAAAGTCACTCTCTAGACGGCTTGTCATATACAGGTCTGCTATATTGTGATTCAAGCCCCCCCAAAAATGTATTGAATCTACTGAATAACCTTCCCCTGATGGAATACAAAATAGTGACAATTCACTTGCCTTTTAAGACCAGCATGCAGAAACTATATATAAAATCATCTATTATTCAGAACAATTTACTTTAGCAGCCACAAAGCTCTGCATTATGATATTGCAAGAACTTTGCCCAGAAGCATCTAGCAGCAGTTAATGAAGACTGAATATATTGTATATTATAAACAGCCACTGGTTTTGAGGGCAGTGTTACCCAAAGCATAAGTGCAATCATTACATATTCAGCACCTTGCAGAAGCATGACCATAATTAGCTCAAAAAGTAGAGCTCTTTTTTGGTTTGCAGGATCACATGCCTGATCTCCCTATAGGTTTCAACTCATTGTAATATCCAGCATGCCCTACTCTGATAATACCACACCTCACAGTAACCAATTGCAGACTGGAGTTGGCCAATAGGGACCCAGATATATCTGAAACCCTGAAACAAGTACATTTTTGGGGAAAGTAATAATAAATATAGGCTTACCAAATCCCTCCCCCATCCTATCACTCCAGTGGCTCCAGTCTGCTGTGGAGTACTGTGGTGGGTATAAAGTCATTAGAATAGGTATGCTAAGACTAATATTTTAGATCTGATTGTGATCTCACACTGGTGTACATCCAGAGTAACTCCACTAAAGGCAAAGGAATTGCACCCAGGTAAAAGCAGTGTGCAGGAGAGATAAGAATCAGTCGTCTTGGACTGCGAATTTGTATCAGCTCTAGGGGAACACTGAATATTGTTAGTATGTGGAGACAATCCTCATGAAATGAAATAAATAGTCTCAGATAAAATAATTAACTCATTTATGTCCTATTCACAAAAGAGAATTCTAGGACTTTGGAAGAACTGCACCATGCCAGTGCAGTATAAATCACAATCAGACCCAATGTCTTTCTTTCAGTTTCTAGAGCCTCCCTATCTGCAAATTATCAGTTTAGCATGTTTTTCTTTTTACCACCTCTCTTATTAATTCAGAATATACGTGGTAGTGCTTGGTTAGAATATTACCAGCCTTTATTATTTCCTTTGATGGGAGTCTGAACACCGTGAGATCAGATTTTCTTGTTTATTAACAGGAAATATTTGGTTGTCTCTGGAATATTGGTGGACCCAGGCATTTTGTAGTGTTGTATTATTCTGACATATGGAAGGACCAGATTCAGTAATATCTCAGGATTTCTACTCTCGGGGACAGTGAACTGAAAGAAGTCATTATCTCAATTACACTGGTCAGTGGAGTTACTCTCTATTTACATCTGTGTAACTGTAACATGTCTCCAATAAATTACTGGTGAGGCCTCATTTGGAGTACTGTGTCCAGTTTTGGGCCCCACACTACAAGAAGGATGTGGATAAATTGGAAAGAGTCCAACGGAGGGCAACAAAAATGATTAGGGGGCTGGAGCACATGACTTATGAGGAGAGGCTGAGGGAACTGGGATTGTTTAGCCTGCAGAAGAGAAGAATGAGGGGGGATTTGATAGCTGCTTTCAACTACCTAAAAGGGGGTTCCAAAGAGGATGGATCTAGACTGTTCTCAGTGGTAGAAGATGACAGGACAAGGAGTAATGGTCTCAAGTTGCAGAGGGGGAGGTTTAGGTTGGATATTAGGAAAAACTTTTTCACTAGTAGGGTGGTGAAGCACTGGAATGGGTTACCTAGGGAGGTGGTGGAATCTCCTTCCTTAGAGGTTTTTAAGGTCAGGCTTGACAAAGCCCTGGCTGGGATGATCTAATTGGGTTTGGTCCTGCTTTGAGCAGGGGGTTGGACTAGATGACCTCCTGAGGTCCCTTCCAACCCTGAGATTCTATGATTCTATGATTCTATGATTCAGTCACTACAGAATCCATTTCTGGATATGTGACTTAAAGCCAGTAAATAGTACCACTCTAGTTAAAAGAACATAAACCAGTCCTGCTTACATCGAAATGTGTGCATTGAAAGAATGTGAGAAATAGGTTTCTAGATGCTACAGTAGCATACTGGTTCAGTACAGAGTCAAGAAAAGGATAGTGGAAAATCAAAAAGCTCATATTAGGGGGGAAAATAGATCTGAAAACACTAATTGCCTACCCTACAGTTAGGTTCATTTCTCATAAGCCTCAAGCTGTTGATACACACATTAGGAACAGATGAACAGCTTGGTCTACAGTCTACTCTATGAGCAGATGGAACATATTAAATATGATTGATTGAGAGGGGTATGTTGACAGTGTTACAGGTACTACTGGGAGGCTAAACCTGCAGTCAGCCTCTGTTACTTTCCCCAGACTCTCTAATCCCCTCTTTGGCAATTTCTCCCTTTCCTTCTTTTCACTTTTTCTTCTCTTCTCTTCACCTGTTTTCTTTCCTAACATTCTAGAGTTGTCCTGGGACTAGGTAGGTGAATACTCATAACTTCACACACTCTATCTAGCATTTTACTGGAACTTCAAATTTCAAAGACATAAGTTTAGCTCCTTTTTCAACAGTTCTTTGTCTATAATACATTTACCCTGAGATGTATTTGCATCTGTTACTCACAGGTGACTTGTGTTAACTACATGCACCTTGTGCAATCTATAATAATAGGGTTGTTTTACACCAAGGTATTTTTATAAGAAAAGAAATATAAGCATCCAAATTAACTTATAATGATGCCACATTGTTAGATTCATAGCAAGTTCTTTCAGAACTTATAAAGTGCTCAAATATCTCAGTGATAAATAGGGTATGGATACCTAGTTACATGTGACACCACCATGTATTTTGATATCTTTGAATTAATAGCTATAGTGATTTTTAAGCAAACATGAATATTTCAGCAATAAAACTGTACTGTGGTTAACATTACAAAAATATGCACCTAACTGATATTTGAGAGAGAGAATCAATTCCTGTGATATTCCCTATACTTTATATGGGGAATACAGCTAATACCCCCTGCACTGTGACTCTGGGTAAACTCTGTCAGCAAGCTTCTGCAGTCTATTCAGGATCACGTGTGCGAAGACTTTACCCACAACACTCAGGAGCGATATGCCTCTGTAGTTGTTGCAGTCGCTTCTATCACCCTTGTTCTTGTAGAGGGTCACAATGTTGGCGTCTCTCATATCCTGAGGTACTGCACCTTCGTCGCAGCACTGACAGAGGAGGTCGTGGAGGTGTTCTAGGAGGACGTTGATGCCACACTTGATAACTTCTGGTGGGATGCCATCCTTTCCTGGAGCCTTTCCTGTAGACAAGCTCTCAATGACTTTCTTCAGTTCTTCCATGGTGGGCTTCTCGTCCAGCTCAGTTTCAGCGGGAAAACCATTCACAGTATTGAGGGCAGCTTCGGTGACGGTGTTTTGCCTGGAGTACACTTCAGAGTAGTGCTCCACCCATCTATCCATCTGCTTGCCCTTGTCCTGGATGTTTTCGCCTGTTGCAGACTTTAGTGACACTCTCCACTTCTTTGTGGGTCCCATGGCCTTCTTGTTGCCATCATACATTCCCCTGATGTTTCCAGTGTCAGAAGATAGTTGAATGCTCCGTCAGAGCTGGAGCCAGTAATCATTTGCACACTGTCGAGCTAGTCTCTGTACTTTGCTCCTGGCAAATCGATACTCTTGTAGAGTCCTCTGACTGGGGGAACGCTTGTACTCCAGGTGAACAGCGTGGCGTTCTTCAATGGCTGGAGTGAGTGTGGCGGACTTGGCCTCAAACCAGTCATTATTCATGTTTCGTTTCTTTCCAAAAACTTTCATGGCTGTGCTGTATACTGCGTCTCTGATGTGGTCCCATCTCTCTTTGGCGCAGCCACTGGGAGGCATACAGTTCAGCACCTCGGAGAGCTCATGGATGAATTTCTCTGCCTTGTCTGGGTGTGCGGTCTTGCTCACATCGATGCGGGGTTTGCCCTCTGGCCTAGAGTGATGGATCTTCTTTGGCTGTAGCCTCATCTTGCTGCACACCAGCGAGTGATCACTGTCGCAGTCAGCACTGTGGAAGGTGTGAGTAAGCAGGACGCACTTCAAGGCAGACTGCCTGATGATGATCAGGTCGAGTTAGTGCCAGTGCATGGAGCGAGGGTGTCTCCAGGACACTTTGTGTTGAGGCTTTGTCTGGAAGAATGAGTTGGTGATGCTGAGGTCAGGGTACGAGCACAGTTCCAGAAGTCGTTGTCCATTCTCATTCATTTCTCCAACGCCAAACTTTCCAAGACAGGTTGGCCAAAAGTCGTGGTCAGCGCCCACTCTGGCATTGAAGTCACCCAGTAGTATCAAGTGCTCTTCTTTAGGGATACTCCTGATGATCGTGTCTAACTGATCATAGAACTCATCCTTGGTATCCCTGTTGGCGCCGAGTGTTGGTGCATACACGCTGATCAGGTTGACAGGTCCAGTGGATGTGTGGAGTCGGAGTGATAACAGTCTTTCAGTTCCTTGTTGACCAGGTTCCACCATCCCCAGTAAAGAATTTCTCACGGCAAATCCAACACCACACTCTCTGATTTCTTCGGCACTCTTCCCTTGCCAGAAGAACGTATAGTTCTTTTCCCTGAGAGTCCCAGCGTCTGGCAGCCATGTCTCCTGCAAAGCGACTATGTCGATTTGGAGTCGTGCTAGCTCATCGTTGATGACTGCAATCTTCCGAACATCGCTGATTGCCTGAAGGTCTTGTGATAGGCCAGTTGTCATGGTCCGTACGTTCCAGCATCCTAACTTGAGGGCTGGTTTCTTAAATGTTGGTTTTCTTTTGTTGTTGCCTGGTGCATGGTTCACAGTCCACTTGTCGGGTACTCACGTACACTAAGCCCCACGCACCCAGTGAAGCAGGTGAACTGTGGCGGGACAACACCTTATTGGCTGGGGGCTGCCCAGCTTGCGGCGGGTGATAGTTGTCCAGTGAGACATGGTGATCCCTCCCACCATCGGAAGCAACCCCTGGCGCCAGCTCTACGCCAATCAAGCAGGGGGCTTATAACCGGTAAACTGTTGCATCCCGTGTTGTGTCGACACTGTGAAGTGAAGCTGGAGTGTCCTCTCTAGGGCGCAAGCCAGGGCAGGGTGATATGGAGGAACAGCTGTTGCCCATGCAGCAGAACCCCCCTCTCCACGCAGCTGATGGATCCAAGGGAAAGACAATGTCGATACAACTTGGCACCAGTGGCGTCACAGGAGTTGCCGGAATGACGTTGAGGACAATGTCAGACCGCCATCGGGACTCTGACACTGGATTTGGTTTCAGGGTTCACTCCCTTAGCCTTTCCCATGAGTGGGTATTGCCACAAGGCAGCGGAGGTTTTAAATCAGAGTTTTCCTTCTCCTAGGTGGGCTGCCTTCCAAGGCTGACGAGCCCCACCTACCCGCAGGGTTCTGAGCAGGGAGATCCACAACCGACATGGTTTTCTCCTTAAGGCAGCTGCAAGAGAAATGCAGAGAACAGCACAAGCCTCTATTCCTTGCCTTCATAGACCTGACCAAATCTTTCGACCTTGTGAACAGAGATGGGCTGTTCAAGATCCTGGTAAATGTTGGCTGCCCACCGAAGCTGCTGAGCATGATCCAGTCTTTTCACGACAACATGAAAGGCACAGTACTGTATGATGGCTCATCCTCCGATGCCTTCGACATCCACAGTGTAGTAAAACAAGGCTGCGTTCTCGCTCCCAACTCTTCGGCATCTTCTTTGCAGCATTGCTGAAACGTGCCTTTGGAAATTCCACAGAGGGAGTCTATCTCCACACCCGGTCTGACGGGAGACTTTTCAATCTGGCTCGACTAAAGGCCAAAAGCAAGGTACGGGAGGCAACAATCAGAGACATGCTGTTTGCAGACAACGCTGCCCTGGCCACCCACACAGAAACCGATCTCCAGCATCTGATTGACCGCTTTTCCAGAGCTTGTGAAGAGTTTGAGACCAAAGTTATGGCCCAGGATGCAGAACATCCAAGCATTGCCATCAATGACTATGTGCTAGAGGTGGTCAGTCAGTTCACCTACCTTGGATCTACCATCACGGAGAACCTCTCACTGGACCCTGAGATCAACCGTAGACTTGGCAAGGCCTTCACAATTTTGGCCAGATTGTCACAGAGAGTATGGAACAACAACATGCTGACCATCAACACAAAGGTTGCTGTGTACCGTGCATGTGTGTTAAACACTCTTCTCTACGCCAGCGAAACTTGGACCCTCTACGCTTCGCAAGAAAAGAGACTGAACACCTTCCACATGCGCTGCCTCCGTCGCATACTCGGGATCACTTGGAGTGATCGAATAACGAACAACGAGGTGCTGGAACGTGCCAAGATCTCCAGCATGTTCACTCTCCTCCGTCAACGCCGCCTCAGATGGCTTGGCCATCTAAGTCGCATGGAAGATGGATGGATCCCCAAAGACCTGTTGTATGCAGAACTTGCCTCCGGAAACAGAGCTACAGGACGGCCCCACCTTCGCTTCAAGGATGTTTGTAAGAGGGACCTGAAGACTGTTCAAATCGACATCAACAGCTGGGAAGAGCTCGCCCAGGACAGATGCAGATGGAGACACGCTCTGACCACTGGATTGAAAACTGGCGAAGACAAGCTGCGGCAGCTTGCCGAGGAAAAGCGGGTTCAACGAAAAAGGAAGCAGCGGCTCCAACCCACAGCTGACACCGCCTTCAAATGCAGCAAATGCAATGGAGACTGCCACTCTCGTGTGGGGCTCCACAGCCACAACAGACGCTGCACAACCATCAACTAAACATTCCCCATGGGCACATATCCATCGTCTCTCGAGACTAACAGACGCCAACAACAGCTAATAACAATACCTAGCTCTAATGTGGTGCTTTTCAGCAGTAGATCTCAAAATGCTTTACAAATGATGTCAGTATCATTATTCACATTTTACAGATGGGTAAACTGAGGCACAGAGGGGAGACGTGACTTGCCCAAGATCACCCAGCAGGCCAGTGCTGAGCTAGGAATAGAAGCCAGATCTTCTGAGACCCTTCAGTACTCTATCCATTAGGCTGAATCAATTGAGACAATGATAGTATGCAGGCAGAAGCCATGTTCTTTACTAATAAAAAGTAGCTAGCAGTCTAGTGGGCATAAATTGGGGGCTTCCAAATGTTCTGTGAATAATAAAATCTTTTCTCATCTCTCAGACAATATTCATTGAACTCAAAATAAGTCTCTCTTTTCGGTGCCAGCTTGAATGGATATTCATTTGGCTACCAGATATTGGCAGAGTACCTTTGTCTGTAATCAGTTGGTTAAGTTGTCTTCAGGAAGTGGATTATTTGGTAGAAGTAGGTAGTGAGTAATTGACTGTCTGCACTTCTGTACTCTTTGATTTAAAGACAATGTGCTTAGGATGGAAAGTCAACAAATCATGCCAAAATACATACAAGGATTTAATTGTAGTAATTAATTCATCTATACAACTCAGTGTACTTTTAAATAGCTTCTTGACTGAAAATAAATGCTTCATCCATCTTAAATATAACAGCCTGAAAGAACAAGTAAAGTCAATAGAAAAATAAATTGCATTACAGAGAGCTCAGACAAATGTATTAGACAAATAGACTCTTCCAACTCGACACATACTAAAATTATAAAGGATTTAGAAAGTAGATGCAGCAGCAACATGAACAAATAGTCATGCAAGTAATGCACATAAACAAACTTACTGACATATAAATGGAAAGGAAAACAAGAGAAACTGAACTATATTTATGGAAACTCTTTTTTTTTAGGAGGGGCTCCCTTCTAAATAATCATATGGTTCTTGAATGTGATCCCTAGCAGCTTTGTTTTTTTGTCACAGGAAGAGGAGTAAATGATTCATATGGATTTTTTTAAAAAAGACAAGAAAAGTGAGGTAAGAGAGAGAGAAACTCTTTATGAAAATAGGTGAACAATGCATGTTGTACTAGGAATGCACGAGCACACATATGCGCACCCTTACATATTGGCTTTTAGCCAAAGAGTGACAGGTGATCATGGTGATATTAGTCAGATTTGCCTCCTTCCCCCCCTCCCCATAATTTAAATGCAACAATGTGTATAGGCATAGATGGAGGGCAATGTTCCAATATCAGTTACACACTTGGCCATTTCTGTCTTATGTGACTGTAGAAGCATGTAATTTGCATGATATTACTGTGCCCTTTTGACAGTAGGGTGACCAGAGGTCCCAATTTTATAGGGACAGTCCTGAATTTTGGGTATTTTTCTTATATAGGCTCCTATTACCCCTCACCCCCGTCTTGATTTTTCACATTTGCTGTCTGGTCATCCTATCTGACAGATGCATTTAAGGTAACCTAGAAGAGGTTAAGCTCTTGTTCCAGGCTTTGTCATAAAACTGAGGTATGCACTTCTCCTACGTTAAAGGAACAACCTAAATAAACCTCTGTAGCTGGCGTGATTTGTTTGATCTCCATAAATAAGTATTTAAATGTAAGGGGAATTCTGAGATGCTCTCTTAGAATGCTGTCATGACAGAAAAGCTCTGAGGGATTTCATATTCAAAACCCTGGATTCTTGTGCAAATCTGGCTTCTCCTTTTTCTGCTGATGTGAGAACTGCTGCTGTTTTTAACATCTGGTGTTGTCTTAATATCTAGGGAAATTCTTAGGAGCCAAGGAGAATGAAGAGTCTTTTTCTGCCTCAAGAAATAGAAGTGCTGGTGCAGACAGCTGGCTGCAGTGCTTCTCATGTCGTTCTAAAAAAAAATACTCATCAAAGTAGAACTCCATTTTCTGATTTTGAGGTTGATGAAGTTCAGACTTTAGACGTTAGGGTTTTAAATTAACTTCAGAAAGTTCAGGAATTCACAAACTTCTTTACTATTAGCACTGAATAATATCATTGAAAATACATCAGTCTTTCTTTCTTTCTTTTTTCTTTTTTTGGTCATCCTACAGGGAAAGGGGTTTGTTTGATCCTGTAAGTCCTGCTAGTATAGTGGAAGGATTTTGGTTGTTGAGCTTTATACTCCTTTGTGTCACAAAATTTGGAATACAGACTTAATGGGCCCTATTATTCCCTATCTCTGCTGCTGTAGCAGCATGCCAGTAGGTTACAAATGTGCCTTGCAGGGACTACAAAAGTCCCACTAGCGCACAAATTCTCATTTATGATTGTGATACCAGAATGGTTGATAGTGATGGTGCTCAGGGTAATAGTGAAAGCTGTAATGCAGCAGATTAACCTGAGCCCAGAGAAAAGTTGTGCAGCTTTGAAACCACTTTTGAAGATAACTCAGAGCTGTTAGCCTGCTAGGAGTGAAATTGGAAGCACTAGGGCATTTATTTGGCTTTGGAATACGAGTGAAGGAAGAATTTTGCCATTAGAAAATAAAAAATCAATGTGAGAAGCAGCAGCCTTATTTGTTATATCCCAGGAGTGATGGTGAATGATGACGGATGAAAGAACAGATGAAAACTTTTTTTAGTTATGCCTAAGGGTGGATAGCTGCAGCTTTTATTTTAGTTGTTCTGCTGGACCTACACTGCACATACATCAATGTACTGAAATTGAGTCTGAAATTATTATCTATTAATCAGATCATTAGCCATAACAAAAAAAATGAATAAATAATGCAGTAAGACAGACAACCTAGCTTGACTTGGAACTGAGCACTTTACTAAAAGCCAAAAAACCCTACCCCTAAATTAAGTAATACATTAGTAACGGAGTAGTGAAAATTCAAGGACAGAGATCATACATAAAAGGAATGTTAGAAGTGAAAAAGAGCAAGTGGTAACATAGATTTGAGCAGTTTGGACGTAGAATGAATGCTGGTAAGACTGAGGCTGTAATAATTGAAAAAGGAGGACTCACCATGAAGGCAGGGAGTTTAGAAGAGAGAAATAATTTAAATACTTAGGATCAATGGTTGCTGAGAACAGTGCCCTACTCTGTAATGGCCAGTATTTTACTAAAGCTGCTTGGTGCAAAGGGTGGGAGCTGACCCCAGTTCTTTGTGACAAAAAGATATCAATAAAGCTAAAAGGTAGTGCTTAAAACTGTTTTGAGCATCCTAATACATGGAACAGAGACTTGACCATCCACTACACAAGAGGTTAATATGCTCTCCATTATGGAAATGAAGATGTTGAGATGGTCAAAGAGTTGGACGCTTTGTGATAAGAAAAGAAATGAGGTTGTCAGGGACCTAATGAGGGTTGCTCCAGTTGAAGACAAGTTGAGGGAGGCTAACGGATGTCAGTATGGGCATATCCAGTGGAGACCTGAAATCTGTAGTGGTAGAATGACTCTTGCAATGATCATCGATGAAAGACGACCAAGGGAGAGCCCAAAGATTTGGTACATGGACCTCCAAGAGACCAATCTGCATGACAGCATGGCATCTGATTATTAGTTTTGGAAGAAGGCTATAAAAGTCACCAACCCCAAACAGAGAAGTGGCAAGAAAGAAGAAGTAGAGAAATGAAAAGAGAACCAACATTCTATTCCTTTCTTTTACTAAGAAAGATACAGCTACAGCACATACTAACTTGGTTATGAGAAAATAAATCACTCATCACATGTTTTATGTTTGATAAATGAAATATATGGTTTGTCCCATGCAGACACAACATTGGCCAAATTAGGTAAGTATTTGAAAAGAACAAAAGAAATATTTTAAAGAAGTTTCCCTCTGACGCTCATTAGTAAGGCTACAATTTAGTCATGGGTATTTTTAGTAAAAGTCATGGACAGGTCACAGGCAATAAACAAAAATTCACAGCCCCATGACTTGTCCATGACAAGTCCATGACTTGTAATAAATACCCCTGACTAAATCTTAGCAGGGGCTGGGGGGGAAGGAGCGCTGCTCTAGGTGGTTGGGGAAGGGCTGCTGTTTGAGGGGGAGGGGCAGGGACCAGCAGCACCAGCTGCCGGGAGCCACCAAGCATCAGCTGCTCCAGCCATCCCCCGGGCCGTCCACCCACCACTGCTCTTGCCACCCCCGGAACCACTGCTCAGGCGGTCCCAGCGCCAGCCACACTGGTCACTGCTTGGACTGTCCCCGGGGCCAGCTGCCTGGGGCTGTGTGAGCAGCGACCGGTGTGACTGGCCCTCGGGCCACCCACCCACTGCTGCTCTGGGCCACTCACTTCTCCCAGGGCCAGCTGCACCAGCGGCTGCTCGGGTGATTCCCGGTGCAGTTGGCCCCGGGGCCACTCCAGCAGCTCTGGTGTGCCTGGCTGCAGAGCCGCTCCAGCAGTGGCTGGTGTGGCTGTCCCTGGGACTGGCAGCTCTGGGCTCAGCCACACTGGCCACTGCAGAAGTCACAGAAAGTCATGGAATCTGTGACTTCCACAATCTCCATGACAGACACGGAGCCCTACTCATTAGTGATCCCTAAACCTACTTCAAGAACTTAAATTAACCAGCAAAAATGTACCTATTTATCATTGTACAGACAATCGGAAAAAAGGAGAGAAAATGCTTAATTGATAGGGAACCTTGGGGTTCAGATTCTCATCTGCTAGACCACTAGTATAGGACAACATCTTATGGACAATTTCTATAGAATTTAAGAGTGATAATCTTTCTATAGCTTCTTAAACCATAGCCAGAATACGTCTTAATTAGATTCTATAAAAAGTATATCCTTCTGTATTAAGGACCCATTAGGGGAAAGCACTTAAGCACATGCTTAAGTCCATCCGTACTCAGGACAGCACTTCAGCATGTGCTTAATAGTGATGCCTTCAGGGCTTACATTTCCAGAGGAGCACACACTTCACCTAATCATGGTGTCTGACTAGATCAGTCAGTCAGACAATGGTTCTCTCCTCAGGGTATAGCCTCAAAAGACAGAGGTGGGGATTTATATTTGCCTCCCCATAGGTATTTCATAGCAAACACCATTAACTTTGTTCCAAAAGTTCCTTCTCATCTGGAACACTGTTTAAAATATTTCTTTGAAGCTCATAACACTTCCCCGGGTTAACATTAGCCATGTTTCCCCCCAGGGAAGGCAATCCCACAAGAATACATAAACTTTGCATTTATAATGCAATGAACTCCTACTGAAACTTAATTCAGTAAGGTCTCCTAAAGATATTGCAGGAAATTGCTATATCCATCACACATGTGCCTGCATGGTTCTCAAGTGGAGAAACTGCAAATTTACCCAGCTCTTATGAAGGCTCTGCAAGGGAAGGAGAAGTTTCTTACTTCCTTCCCACTCCACCAAATTGTCCAGATGCAAATACTGTTTGAATGCAGAAATCTGAATTTGAGAGAATTAAAATAAAAGAACCTAATTTGGTCTAATTTACATTAGTGTAGCTCAGTAGTCCCACTAAAGCCATGAGTTACACAAGAATCAGACCCATAGATGCAAAAACCTGTGCAAGCAGGTTTTGAGGCACCTTTAAAAAATGCAACCCCTACACTCTAGGTAGAGTATTGGCCAAAGCATAAACTATTTTTCAGATAATTTTTTGTTTTGGTTTGGGTTTTAAATCCGGTTTCAGTTATTGGAGCAGCTGATGTAGGTTGCAATCACATTTTTTTCTAACACAATAAATAATAAACCAATCTTTTTTTCAAAACATTTGCTCCTTGCAAACACCTAGTTTAAGTTTCTATAATTATGCTGTGCACGTGTGTAAATCTCTGCCTGAAGTTCATTTTTTCCATCTAAGTTCAAAGCTACAAAAGAAGGTTTGTTATAGACTCGATAATATAGAGGCCTGGACATAGCTTAAAAGCCATAATGGTCCAAACATCACTATCAAAATAGATCAAATCATGATGATTTCTAAAATATAGCAATAAAATGCCAACGCTTTTAGGAAAATATAGAAATGGGGGGAAATAATTTGCTAGTAACTGCTGAGGTTTGCAAGAAAATCTTAAAAGTGAGCAATCTGGAAAAAAATGCAGGACCTTATTCTGATTTCATTTGCATCACTCCTTCACCGGTACTCCATTAACTTCAAAGGAGATGCTCCTGATTTGAAGCTGTGTTAGTGAGAGCAGACTCAGGTCTGAACACATTTATGGAAAATTTATAAAACTTGTTCAATGCTCAGGATCCATTTTTAATACAAATTCATGTTGCTTTAAATTGCTTGCTTTTAACATCTATTTTGAATGCCTCGTACGTAACCTCCTAATATTTTTTTAGCTTTCTTCTTTTTGTACGCAATGGATAACCTCTAAAGCATCTCTCAAAATACAGTTTTCTGAGTTAGATTTAAATTTTTAAAGACTCAGGAAGTGACAGGCTTTAACTGACATTAAATAAATGTTATGGGTTTTTTTCTCATCATGGAATAGATTGGAAGAGTGAGGTTATTTTGCACTCAATTCTGCAGCTTTTACTTGGACAAAATTCTCTACTGACTTCAAGAGAAGTTTTGCCTGAGTAAGAAATGCAAGTCAGGGAAAATTTCGAGCTTTGATTTGCACCTTTTTGATTCCTCTGAGTAACCCTTACTCATGTGTTCCCACTTACTTCAGTGGGACAATTTTATGCTGGTGTGATGGCTCTACAAAGCAGGGCACTGCAACTCCCATCAGCCCCGTCCCCACTGCACTTCCCTTTCACCTGGCCAGGTAAGGAGAAAGGACCTGACTCCTGAATCAGGAAGTGACCTGGGTCTGTTTGCAGAAAGCTGAAGCAGGTGCAGCAGCCAGCTCTAGGCAAGTAGGGAGTTGAAGAGAAGTTGGGGGCAGGAACCATATACAGAACTGTGTGTGGCTACTCGATGTTGCAGCCGGGTGCAGCTCTGTGTAGGACTTATGGGGGAGCAGCAGCAGTTGGCAGAGGGCCTCTCCAATGAGAGAGACTGATTGAGCCTGCCATGCAAGCTCCTATTTGCTTGGAATAGAGACTGGACTGGAGAGGGCACCCGGATTATTAGGGCTGAAAAGCCCTGATTCCAGAGACCCAAACAAGGACTACTGTTGCTCACTTTGAACTGTCACTGTTTGAGCCTCTCAACCTAAAGTATTTTCAACATTTACTTTTCCTGCCAGCTTTAGTAAAAACCTTTCCCTTAGCCATGTGTCTGAGTGGTTATTGGGACATCCCACCGCTTGCTCCTGAAACACATATAGTGCTTGATACTGAGACCCTGGTACTCTGAGCTACTGGTGCCTATGGGTTAGGAATACAGAGTAATCCCATAATGACTTGGGTAATGATACTCACAAGAGTAAAGTTTAAAGGATCAGGTCCTTACTTGATTTACATTTTATGAACTAGAACTCTGTATTTTTTGGATTTCACTCATGAGAGAGCTGGATCAACCAAAAAAAAGAGCAAGTTGCATTGCTTTCCTGCTCTTACTTATATGAAATGTCAATAGACTATGCAGAATGTCACTGGTTCATGGTAAATCTATCTCAGTACATGTGTCTTTTGGGGCAGGGACACCAGATGTGAAAAGAATCCCTTTTTGTGCATGTTGAATCCAACTTACCTATTTTGAAAGTATTTTCTCATTCTTGTTGGAATAAGAGACCATTGGTACTTGAAGTTAAATAGCTATCTCCAATAACGGTACATATTGCTCATCTGGGATCCCTGTATCAAATGAGCTGCTGTTCGGTTGTAGAAATGTATTTCCTAAATTTTTGTAAAACATTTCTATTTATTATTGGCCACGTTCAGTTTACATATCTGAGATATAATACCTCTCCTACCTAGCTTTCCAGTAATGAAAAAAATCAATTGGTATTTGTTTCGGGTTGGGTTTTTTTTACAAAAGTATTATGTTTTTTAAGATAACATGACTTCACTAAAGCACTCCCCTTTACATGCCTGCTGCTTACAGGGTAAGCAGTGCTCCTCACAGTGTTCCTGGAAGTGTTCCTCACAGGGATAATATACTCAGTCTTCAAATGACTGAGGACTGATCCTGCATTTTACCAACTCCAACTAGCTTGCTCATAAACAGATGTGCCATGGCCCTACAAGTCTTGGAAGGGACAGGAGATAGGGGAGGAGGATAGAAGTGGAAGGGAAACACAGGCAGAAGGGTTTATAACCGGGAGCTCATTCCAGAACCTGGAATTGAACACATTATTGCTGAGTGTCAGCATTGTCTTGCTTGCTAGCACATAGCTGAGAAACTCACTGCCAAATGGAGTCTCTCCATCACCCTCAAGTGGTAGTTCCACATAGAAGAAAACAGCATTCAATTGCTATCAGTTACTCCATTAGCTCAAGTGGTAGAGGACCATGCTGTAGATCTAAAGATCCCAGTTCTGCTGATGTCCCATGTGAGGGATCAGTATGGTTCTATATGATTAATCCGTTTTTTAAAAAAGGTAGGAAATTACATCCTAAAGAACATTAAGGATGCATATACAAGCACTCAATAGTTAAGAAATGCCAGAATTAAGGTTGCTCATGCAGCATTAATTTGGCCTCTTTTTGTGTATGCATTCTGATAGTCTTTGATTACATGATCACACTTTTTTCCCCCATGGGACCCCTGCCTCATTCAATGCACAGGACAAACTGTGCTCTGAGAATGAACCAGGATTTCATATTGAATGAAGCTGTTGTCTATAGCAATCCTGACTCGTTTGCTGCAGTAGTTAGAAGGTGTGCAGTGAATGAGGCAGGGACAGCAGGAAGAGAAAAGAGGGTCTCGAGGGTAAGTCATTTGAAAGTTAAATGACACTTAAAATTTTTGAACAAGACATTTTAAGTTGTTAGTTCTCCTTTATTGGGGTAGGTAGCAGAGCAGTACCATGAGAGGAGTATAACAGGAAGAAGGCAGAATTGAGACCTTTCAAAATTTTGGCCCAAGCGAGGAGGTATGGGGGCGTCATTTGAGCTCCCCGCCTCAGGTGCCAAAATGTTGTGGGCCAGCCCTGTTTGTAAAGACTTAGGCACTAAAATGAGAGCAGCGTAGGCAAGCTCATGAGGAAATTAATAATTCTGTATTTAATGCAGCGTTTGAATAGTGTGCAGTAAATAAACCATGAACCACACCTTCAATGTTAAAGATATAAAGAAATAATGTAACTATACAGGACACTGAATGAGGCAGGGATCCTGTGGGGAAAAATAGTGTGTGATCATGTAATTAAAGACTGTATCCTAATGCATATGCACAAGGACGCCAAATGAAGCTTTTTATAGATACAAAAAGCCAGAATTAAGGTTACAGTGCTTGAGTTTTAAACCTGAATATTCTTTTAACATGGATTTTTAGATGTTTACTCATTCATATATATATTCCAAGGACAAATAGAAGCTATCTAGTGGTTTACATTTTATTTTCTCTTCACTTTCATTTTTCTATTATATTAATCCATAGCACCCTTTAAACTCTATTTGTGACCAACATATTAACAAAGTAATTGGGTATATACTAGTATTTACCTTTGTCTGGCAAACAGTAGTTAACATTTTGGGAGGAACCTTATCCAAAAGGAAAAAAAATTCGTACAGACACAGTGAAATCAAGTCACTTATTTTTCAGTCCATCATTGTCCAACCATACTAGACAGGACTTCAGTCACAAAAGACATATTAGGAAAATTTTGCAACTCAAGGCTCTCCCAACCTTCTTACTTCTACCCTGTTCAAGCCTCTTGTCCTAAATATTATGGTTGGTGGTTGATGGACTGAATAAAGTTATTTGATTTTGCTGTCTCTGCATGTTTTTGACTCATTAGTTTTTCTTTGGGGACAGCTCCTCCCAAAATATCAGTTATTCTTTGCGAAGCCAAGGTAATATTAATCCATACACTGTTTGGTTTATTTTATTTCTGTTGTAGGAGCAGCAGTGATCTGCATGCTATGTATAACCTGTATGTTCAAAAGGTCTGTTACACTCCCCCCCACCCCCCACTTTTGTCTCCTCTCCCTCTCTGAATACCTGTGAAGTGGCTTTCCCCCCACCCCTCCCTCCTGGAATGCTTGTGGGATGAATGGGCTGCTTATACAGCTGGAAGATCAGAAGAGCTCCAAGGTGTCTGGGACTCTGATTAGGCAGCGATCATACACGCAATGCATGGACACTGCATGGACACTGCTTGAGGTGGAGTGTGACCAACCAGATGCGGCCAACTCATCTCTAGTCGCAGGCCATGAGGAGCAGGTCCTTAAAAGGGGAAGGGGCCATGTGCTCAGGAGCGCACTCACAAGCTTGTACCTCCCGTGAAGGCCCTTTGCCTGGACCACCTGGCTAGTGGTCCGCTGCGTTGCATTCCATCGCGCCTCAGGAAGCCTTACCTGCATCACACCATCCATTGCTGCGCTGTGGGACACTTACCTTGAAGGATCCTGACATCTCCAGTGCTGTGCCTGTCCTGGGAGCATGAGTATGCGAGTGTGAGTGTGACCCCCCCGCCCGCTCCCAACTTCTTTTGAGCGTAGCTATCAGTATAATAAATGTGCTGCTTTCTGCCAAACTCTGATGGGTCATTAGTCCTCCCTAAGCATACTAGCTGGCCCAATTTCGGGTAACAATTTCTTGTCCACATATTAAAGCTTCTGACAAACTCACTGTATGCCAGCCCTTAAGTGTCTGATTTTCAGTTTGGCTGCGTGCAAGTTTTGTATACATTTGTATGCCTCTAACTTTCTAAATTCTATCCTTAATCATCATTATCTCATTCCTATGACATCTTCTTTTAATGACTCAGCAGCACTAGTGTGTTGTATGTAGGTTTGAGTTGGATGAAGGCTTAGAGATGAATGAATTCGGAAACAACTGTTACCAGCTGTAACCTCTTCAACAGCTAAAAGTCTGAGAACTAGCCAGAGAAATAGGAATAATTAAGATTAAGGAATTGAAAAGCTGCTGATTTGCTACCCAGCATTGTCCATATGCCATGCACTGCTCCTCTAGACATTGGGGAAAGGAACTGTGAAAGATGAAGAAGGGAACCCCATCTGGTGCCTTTATCTCTTGCTTGAAGAGCTGCCATGCTTAATGTGTGTGAAGCTTGTCAGAACTTCTCATAAACAATGTAGCTTTATACAGTTTCACAGTGTCACTTATTATGCAAGTGTTTCTTGTAAAAACAATTGATTTCTTTAAAAAAACCCTCATTTTTAAAACATTAACCTATCTTAGTACTTTCGTGTTTAATGGTTTAATAGACTATTAATGCACAATTTGAATGTTATAAAATCTGTTTACAGTGTTCATTGTAGAAAAGACAAAAAGAAAAATGTCATTAAATTCAGGAGCAGTAAATGTTCCTCTTTAATTAAGGCAAGTCATTAGAATATGCTTTATTTTCTGTACGAATCTTTACACATATAAAATGCAGTGAAAAACTTTAATTTAATTTTCTTTACTCTATCTCCGGGGAGTCCTACATCTCCCACAGCAGCTTGCAGGCCCTCTGATGATATGTAGGTTTCTTAATGTTTTGCCAGTCATTGCCAGCATGTTGGTTTTCTTTTACCTTCTGTGTTCTCTTCAAAGCAATCCACCCTCTTTCCAGAGGCGGATTAGAGGTTTGTGGGGCCCTGAGCCATATCAAGTGGGTGCCCCTCCCCATCAGGGCCGGTGCAAGGAAGTTTCGCACCCTGGGCGAAACTTCCTTGCACCAGCCCTGTGCCCCCCTCAGCCAACACCCCCCCACCGCGGCAGCCAGTCCCCCCACCTGCAGCGGCTCCCCCCCCCAGATTAGCGGGCCCCCCCCAGCTCAGCCACGGAGCGGGAGGGCGGCAGGCAGCCGCGGCCAGCCGCTCCCTGGCGCCCTAGGCGACTGCCTAGGGTCGCCTAGTGGGTGCGCCGGCCCTGCTCCCTATCTCTTCTGCCTGCATTCCCTCACCACTCCTGCCGGGGAGTTGGGTTGGGGCGTGGGGGCTTCCCCACCCAGCGCTCCTGCACCCCAACCCTGCTCCCGGATGGGCGGATGAGCGAAGCAGGTCTGGGCTCAGGGCTGCCTATTTTTCCAGGGGGCCCCCAATTGGCTGGTGCCCCTTGGCACAGGCCTCATTGGCCCAGTAGCTAATCCCCCACTGCCTCTTTCATTACCTGTTACTTCCTTGTCCAATGTGCTGAGCTCAGCCACCAAGTTTTCAAACCTCTCTTTTGAGTGGTCACAGAATTTTACATTTAGCTCTGCTAATAATTGCTTACCAAGACTATCCTTTCTCTCTGTGTTGTCTCTGCCATTTGGATGATGGGTC
This sequence comes from Macrochelys suwanniensis, assembly GCA_033296515.1. Taxonomy (NCBI): domain Eukaryota; kingdom Metazoa; phylum Chordata; order Testudines; family Chelydridae; genus Macrochelys; species Macrochelys suwanniensis. Next base: position 87,245,290 of record CM065779.1, read on the forward strand.
TCAAGCATCATCAGAAGACTGATATGTAACAATATGTGTGTCAATAAAAGAGAACACTGTCATTGGAAAAAGGAAGGAGCATTGGAGAAGAAAAGTGCATGCTGTTTTTAAGACACCGGACTTAATCCCTCCAGTTATTATTCAGGCCATGAGGCTGGAGCCCTGAGAGAAGGAGGAAGCTTCTCTGACTTATTTTCTGACTTGTTCTTTTTTTCAGGAATAAGCAGGGAGTAGGTCCAATGACATCTGTTTCTACCTCAGAGAGACATGGTGTGGCATAAGCTTCTCTCACTGAAAGAGTCAGGGAGGGCAGAACTAGCTATTCATTTCCTTTTAGCAGGGACTGGGAAGAGTCTGGGGCTCTATATAACACAAGGCCTTCTACCTCTTAAGGAGGTCTGGAAAAGGCAGCACTGAGGTGTTGTTTCAAAGGCCTAGGACTTCGTTGGCAATCTGAAAAAGGTTATTGATTCTTTTAAGTAGACAACTTTGGGGAGTCAATAGAACTTTGATCACTAAATACTCTGGATTCCAGGTTGTGGTGGTTTATATTAGTAAATATATCATTAGCACTCAAAGGCCTAGGGGCCCATTGTGCTGGGTACTGTAAAACACAGGAAAGAGACAATTCCTGCTCTGAAGGGCTTACAATCTAAAGTAACTGTATATGGGCTTGTCTATATGGAGAGTGAATGTGTGGCTAGCTGCAATGTAAATCTACCGCGCACTGCCATGCATGAACTGGCCATGTGGACCCCACAACCATGTACTGAAAGTTCTGTAGTGCACTTTGATCTAGTAGCAGAGTCAACATGGCCAGTTAGCGTCATCAGTCACAGCTTATTAGTCTAAATACTGTGATGGTGGCAAATAGGGGATTCTCTGTAAGTTGAAGTCTTTAAATCATAATTTGAGGACTTCAGTAACTCAGCCGGAGGTGAGGGGGTCTATTACAGGAGTGGGTGGGTGAGGTTCTGTGGCCTGTAATGCACAGGAGATCAGAGTAAACAATAATGATGGTCTCTTCTGGCCTTAAAGGCTATGAGTCTTTGATTAGGGAAGACTAAGGGTTTGTCTCCATAGGCATTTTAAAGCAGATCAAACTGAGTTAATCTGGTTTGAAAACAGTTGCATGCCCACGATGCAATCCATCACTGCGCGTTAACTCCGCATTTGCCATGACCCCTCGAGTTCTCTTGCCAAGTAGACTATGTTTGCTGTGCATTGAATTAGTATGGTCTATTGTTCTTGTGGACGTAATTGCTGCGAACCACTTTTTCATGCTTCCAGTGACTATGCAACAGTTCTTTGCAGGTTGATGTTACTGATCTGTCTCTTTACCTGTTTTACCTCCCCTGCTCTGGGATCAAGTTTCCAAGTTGTCCCCTCCCCCTTGAAAATTTGGCATGGAGTGAGCATTTGCCCATTTGTTCCTGCATCGCAGTGTATCCGCATTCTTGCAATACAACTGCAGTAGCACTTTAGAAGCCCCATAACACCCCTCATTCAGCTGCTTGGGGCTGTGCTAAGATCCTGAATCATTGCCAGCTGGGGAGAAGCATCAGGGAAGGAAGCTTTTAGAATAAAGACCTTTTTGTGGACAGTGCAAAGCAGATGTCTGTGAGAGGCCATGTCCAGGACACCGACGAGGGCTGGAAAAAGAGTAAGCAGCTCAGGAGAAATGAGGGACAAAAGGAGACAATATATTAGGGGCATGCGATGTGACCTGTCCTTTTTATGATGAACTGGACAGGATCCTACACAATGATAGCACAACCTGTCCAAGACACCCCACACCCTCTGCCCCACTGAGGACAACCACCAAGGCCCCCCAGAGGATAAGTTGGAGCATGTTGGAGAGGAGCTGTCCCCTGAGACCCAAGATATTTTTGGGACATGGGATCCTGATGCTGGCCAGCTGGAAAGCCAGCCCCAGTCCTGCCCTGTTGCAATGTACTCCAGTTCCTGCATGTGTCGGCCAAGCCAGAGTCCCAATCAGAAACACAGGTTGTTTCAAAAAGAGGCAGACCCCCTGGAGGGAACTTCGGCATGTAAGTATCTATCCTTAACATTTATTATTTATTAGTGTTGTGCCATACTATCGTTCTGCTCCCCCGTGCCCCATGACCACAGCCATTAGATGCATGTGAGCTAGGAGCCCTTCTGGGTATCCAGCCCCTGTCTTCTTCCTGTCGCTCTTCCTTTCAAATAGCAAATGCACACTTGACCTCCATTCAGTAGCATGCACACAGTACACATGTTCCATTTTCAGTTTGCATTGTGTAAAAACACAGTTCTGGTTGCTGCAAACTGAGGGAGTGGAGTTCTCGGCGGTAATCTCATAGCATACAATGATGAGCCATAATTGACCTAACTGTATTTTAAATTATTTTTATTATAAAACAATGGTAATGAAGCCAAAAATAAAGTTTTAATTGAACCAATGGATAAATATCAATATATTTGTGTTTAAAAATACATTTACCAAAACAATCTATAGACACCCCAACAAAAAGCAAATCTTTAAATAAAACAATAGTGAAAACCAAATGGATAGTGCAACAATGCAAACAGTACCAACAAAGCAAGGTGGAGAGAACTTAAATTTCCAGGCATGTATAGGTGTTCCCTCTGCCTCTTCTTGTATACAGGGCTTCTGGGGCTGAGTGCAATGGCTCAACATTTTCAGGTGCATTGTAGGGCTCATAAGTGCTGGGCATCCAGGCACCTGTGTTTTCAGTGGGAGATGCTGGACCTGAGAGAGGAATGGCCTCTGGAACAAGTGTTGCTGTGGTAAAGCAGGGAGGAGTTGCTCCTGGTCCCAGTAGCCAGGATTGTTCAGAAGCTGGAAGACCTAACTGGGTCCCTGTGATGGGGTAGTCTACCCCTTACGGGCAGTACTGCCTACTGGTCAGTCCACCTCACCATCTGTCATGAATATTTAAGAGTTGAAAGGACTGATTATAGATATAAGGACCTGGAAGATATTGGGATAGAGGAAGCAGTCCCAGGAGTAAGTGAGGTTTGGAAGGAAACCCTGGTACTATTTCTTTAAGGGTGAGGAGCCTGGCAGAGAGGGCAGGGCAAGGCTCCTTTTTCTCCCTAAGAGCTGGGAGAAGGGACCAGCATAAATGCTGCTTCCCCCTTCATAGCAGAGCAAATGCCTGCAGACACTGAAGAAAGTAAGAAGGCTCCTGCAGGGCGTGGAGTTAGCAGGGAGCAGACAGTGGCAGAAGATGGCTGCCAAACCCTCCGAGCCCGAGGACTAAGTGGGGCCGGCTGAAGGAGGCAAATTGCAACCCAGCTCCAGGAAAGAAGGAGACAGAAGGAGAAGACACAGGCTAAGAGAGAAATTGCAACCCAGCATCAAGAGAAATGCTGGGAACTCCTAAGAAGGAAAGGGACAATAATTGCTTGAATTACCCAAGATCCAGGAGAAAGGACAGGTCTCCTGCCATAAGGAGAGACATAAAGACTGAGAAGATAACCCTGAAGGGATTGGCAACATGATCTCCTAGGAGAGCTGCATTTTTTTCTCCCTCTGGATTTCTGGGTACAGCCTCCACCTCTCAGCCGGTCTGGTTTTCCTCTGGGACTCTGCCATGCTTTCTCCAAACATTTCATCCCGAGTCTCCTCTTTCACCCACTCAGCTTGGCCAGCCTGTCAGCTGTAGATAGAGGCCCCGACCTTGACATTCTGGCAACTATGGTGGCTATTGGAGTATGGAAAAAATAGTCACTTATTGTTCATATTTCAGACAGGCCATGATAGTAATATTTGAATATGCATATATGACTTGACTTCCCTGAGACTCTTCCCATTCTTGAGGGAACCTCAGAGATGGTAAGGACCCCGCATATGAGGAGGTGCTGGGCGCATTGATATTTCTGTCTGCTGTATGTGCAGTTATGCTGTTGGGGATAGGGGGGTTGGAATTATGTTTCCATTTTGGTTTTGCAGTTTTCCTTGTGTGCTGGAGGCACTTCTGTGGTGTTGGAGGGGTAAGGAGAAGCTTGGGGGGGGGGACATTGAGAACTGAGATAGATAGTAATCCCCTCTGCATCCCCTTTAGACTGTCCTGACTCTTGATGACTGAGGTGGGTGACTAAGAGGCAGAGAATGGCCTCATCCAAAAAGGTAAAGGTTAGACCAACAAGCTTTGCTGTGAAGCTTTTCACCAGGATATGACCCCCAGAATGATTGCAGGAGTAGAAGCAGCTTGCAAGCTATAGTAGGTGGATGGGCATGCTGTCGTTCCCTATAATGTGTGAAATAAAATCAAGCCATTCCTCAGTCTTAAGTTCTTCTATGTCTCCCCTGCAGTCATGGTGAAAATGCAGAGAAAAATAGGGCTCTGTGATGATTGTCAAATAGAATGTGTCTTTTTCAGGGCATTTAAACCTCAGCAGGGAGAAGTACTGTTTGTACCTTTACCAGGCATATAATGTCCATGTATGCCTCCATGTAAACTATGAACACCAACCAAACTTATTTTCCTGTAACCACTGTCTCAATGAACTGTTGCATTTTGCGTGAATGAATTTTTTTTTCTGTATTTGAATGTGCTGTGGAGGTGGGGTGGGGTAGGGGCTTCGGCTGCACCATATTTCTAGCTGCCATTTTGGATGGGCAAATGGGATGGTGTGGGAAGGTTCACCAGGTAGGACAGATGAGGGAAGTGAAAAGGAAAAGAGGCAGATGGGGAAGTGTCCTTCATGTTATGGGTCCTGAAAAATGTCTTAGTTGTGGTTGTAGCATGAGACAGAGGCCGATTGTCCAGGTGCAGCAGCAGCCATTTTGGAAACATGTATGTGAGGACTGAATGGGCAGTATGAGCTGAGGGAAGGAGGGAGACAGGCATGGACTGGATACTCTGACGGGGTCCTAGCTCACATCCATCTATGGGGCATCTGGAACTGAGACAGAATGGCCTGGGTTTCTGGCTGGGACTCAGGCTCTGCTGATGTATGGTACATATGGGATATGTGAACTAGGGCTGGTTTTACAGCTGGTCATATCTGTGTCCCTGCTCCCAGCAGGTAATTCTGTCCCAGCATCCTCCTGCTCATCTTCCAGTGGGCCTTGCCAGTTATCCTCAATGGGGAGAGAGTCTGGCCAGCAGGCTTCACATGGCATCTTGGACGGGTTGTGTTATAATTGTGTAGGAGCTTGTCCAGTTCATCAAAAAATTAACAAGTTACATGCTAGATTGTGTCCTTTGGTCCCTCATTTTAATGTACACTCTCCTGAGGTGCTTGTTTTTTATCCAGCACTGGCTGGTGTCATGGCCCCTCGCAGACATCTACTTTGCAATGTCCAATAAAGCTATGTCTAAAATACAATTAGATACCAGATGGCAATGATCTAGGGTCTCAGCACAGCTCCAAGCAGCTGAATGAGGCAAGTTGTGGGCTTCTGCCATGCTATTGCTGTTGTATTGCAAGAATGCTGATTCACTGGGGTCCAGGAACAAATGGGCAAATGCTGACTCTGTGCTAGCTTTCAAAGAGGGGAGCGGGCATACTGGGAACTGGACACCAGAGCAGGGGAGGGCACACAGGTGTAAGGACAGGTTAGTAACATCAACCTACAAAGGATGGAGGGATAGCCGTTGGAAGCAGGCAAAACATGGTGAGCAGCAATTGCATCCACATGAACAATAGACCATGCTAATCCAATTCACAGCAAACCAAGTCTACTTGGCAAGAGGACTCAAGAGGTCACTGCAAATTTGGAGTTAATGAGCAGTGATGGATTGTGTCATGGATACACAACCATTTTCAGACCAGATTAACCCAGTTTGATCTGCTTTAAACCCCTTGTGTAGCCAAGTACTAAGTGTCCTACAAGATACTAAAGAGATGAATAGCCTGCTGATGATCCTGTATTCTTCCTCAGAACTCTCTAAAGGCCAGCCTAGTATCTGATGCACAGTCCATTGAAACATGTCCTTCCTCCTGACAGGAGAGGTGTGCTCTGACCTCAGGTAATGTTTGCTGTATGATGTGGATAAGACCTGCCAGCCCCTCACCTCCTATCAGGTTAATAGTGTGTTAATTTATGTGATTGATCCCCAAACCTCCTGGGATATTCCCACTGAAGTCATGGTGAACATGAAGTCTTGAGTCAACTCACAAGAAGCCTTATCTGCATAAACAATGAAGTTTCAAAAATCATTCAGCGTTTTTAACCCCATCCTGAGACCCACACACCAGGTGGACACATTTAGAAAGGTATGTGGCATTTTCCCATTACTTAGGAAAAGGCTTCAGAAAGCTTGTGATTCAGTGCCTTAAATATTAGTATAGCATGATCATTAAATCATACTGATTAGTTATGTAAAGGAATAACTTCTGTATGTTTTTACACAATATACCAGTCAAAATGGTAAAACAGTTGCACAGAAACTGCCTTCTTTTATCTACTTCAGTGCTATTCAAGTGGGAATTGACACAGCCACAGAGCAATTACTTGTTCACGCTGCAGGCACTGAGGCCTGGTTATACAGAGTTGTCCATCATCTCTGATGAGAGTGACACAGCACAATCTCTTTATTTTTCTAGACCATACAGACATTAAAATGTGTCTTGTAATTTGCATACAAGATCAATTATTTAAGGAACTGGAAGATATGTCAATTAGTTAAGAATCTATTTATTTAAAAAAAAATAGAGCAATGTTAAACTTTTTAAAATGTTAAAATTTTTAGCATGATTCAAACCTCTAGCCAGCAAAGATTATAGCTCTAAAAAGCAAAGAAATCACAGGAAAGTCAAGATGGTGTAGGAAGGGGGTCATTGCTTTCAGGTAAAGAAGGACTGGGATAAGGCATATAAAAAGTGAAGATGCTTTTAGTAGCTTATGTCCAAACTTTTTCAATGTATTATTAGTTGGATGGCATTTTTTTTAAAGTACAGTATCTTTGTAGAGTGATACACAAACTTTAAATTAAAAAATACATAGGCATAACAGAATAACACTGTAAAAGTTCTACTACAGTTCAGCAGATGTTTATATAGCAAACAAAAGAGAGGGATCAATAAATGTTTCAAACAGATATTGGTCCATGTAGCTTGTATTTTAAGCTTGTTCCTCATGGTATGTATAGTAGCAGGTTTTTTCTCAGGTTTATGATTATTTTACAGTGGAATATGTGACTGCTTCAAATCATTCTATAGTTGTAAGTATTCAGACAAATACCTAATTCTGTCATTGGTAGATTAGGTTAGATTCTACATGCATTTATTTATTTATTTTACATTATTTGATCTTTCTATTCTGAAGATTTATTAAACACAAATACTATAGAGAAAACAAGGCACATTGGAAAATCCAGATGATAATGTTATTTTTTAAAGTGTGTGTTTATGAACTGACAGCAGATTTAAAGCAGCATCCTTAACTATGCCCCTGTTTAAATAATGTGCTACAAATTTGTGCACATATTTTATATTCGTAGGAGTGGAATCTTTCAACATGTTCCAACGGGGATTTTATTTTAATAGGTCCTGTGATCCACAAAGTTTACCACAAGATGTCCCTGTTTGTTCAGTTTTCTCATTGTACAATATGTTAGACTAGTGTGTTTATTGAAGGGCCGAGTAACACAAGATTAATAAATCCCAAACTGACCTGTTTTTTTTCTTTCTTTTTCATATCTCTCTGCCCATGAAATTCTTTGGCCAGATTCCCATCTCATATTTATGGGGGAATTACATGCAGAATTACATTTACTTAGTTATATTTCTGTTCCTGTCACATGATGTGACACAGCCTACTTCTAGGATATGGGAGCGACGTGTTGCAGAAGGTATTTCAGAACCACTCTCCACACTGTTAGTTAGAAGTAGCAATGATACAACATATATATATGTGTGTGTGTGTGTGTGTGTGTTTGGCACTGATTTGGAAGGTTTCTCACATATGTTTTAAATATACTGTTTTAGCTTGAAGCATTTTTCTTCATCAAAGCATAACTTTGGTAGATGTGCTTCGTGTGATAAGTCAAAATCAGCAGCTAAAAGGTTCTAAAAATGAATACATATAAACTAAGCCTAAGTCTGTATGAGCATCTGTTGGATAAAAATGCCTGGGAACAAACACTTTTTTATAGTTTGTGCCTATTTAATTAGCCTAAGTCTGGTGTGTCCAGAGACAGAATTGTGCTAAGAAATTTCTAGAAAGAGGTATGCTGGCTTCTCAGCTGGTTAGACTGCTGTTTTGATTGTTCACTTTTCAGAATCTCCTTTGCAGGTTTAGTAAAGGTTATGGTGTTTTCTGAAGGAATTAAAAGAAGGTACTTAGTATTTTTTTTCCAATCCATGAATTTCTATAGTGATTTTGCTAACAGAAAACTATAGCCTTTCATTAGAACAAATTAAATTAAATTTTATGGCACACTACACTTCTCCTAATCTCTCATATTCAGACAAAATACGATTACCAGCTTTTTAGTATCATCCATTTTCTTTCCCTCCTCTCTTTCTTTATTGGAGAAAATGTATTTAAAACAAATATAATTTGGCTAGTTTCTCAGCTGCTGTAAGTCAGTGGAGCGACACTGATTTACATCTGCTGAAAATCTGGCTCTGTTTTGTAATAAAATGTGTCTATTTTCCCAAAGCTCTTTTCACAGCAAAGCCTTTTCCATGTTCTACAACATGTGGCTCTGTACCAGCATTTGGAAAGATTTTGTTAGCCTGGAATAAGGACAAATTATAGACCTGCTTCTGTGCCAACCGAAATCAGTGGCAAATTTCCCATTGACTTCATCAGGAGCTGAATCCATCCACTCTATAGAAATGAGATTCCCCTTGTCTCTTATTTTAAAAATAGCCATACTTATATATAATATAGTCATTGAATCACTCTGGGTATTTATACCCATTACCATTTTATCTGAGCAAAGTGCTGACTTGAAAAATTTATAATAAATAAAAACTGTACATTCGTATTATTGTTTGGAAGTCACTGAGCACATAGTAGGTACTACCATATTATACAAAGAGAAAAGATCCCTGCCCTGAAGAGCTTACAGTAAGCTCTTGCTGACACTGCATGTTGATAAGTATTGTTTTTAATGCTTCTTGGCTAATGAGATGGTAAAAAAAAAAAAACAAGCTTGAGAGATCAGTAACAGTTTCAAGGAACATGATTTAACTTGCAGTATCTGGATTAATATTGCTTGGGAAACGTGAATTTGGAAGCAAAACTAATACCAATTCTATAGGTTTTACTCATGTTGTACTCTTGAGGGTGCTATAACTTAAATGGTGATTTTAATCTTACAATCTTTCCATAAGTGAAGAGATCTAGATAATAATTTCCATAATAATTCTTCCTTTCTGGATTCTTCCATAACTTTATACTCCTATAGTTACTTAACAGAGATGCTCTTCTTTAATACTGCGTTTGGCAAAGAAGTATGACTATGAGCAAGATTTTTCAATTATTAGTTATTCAGTGATGTAGCACTGTAAGTATACATGTGCAAACACATAGCTAGATAAGGTCTCTGGCCAGTGTAATAATTGCGTGACACAGGAGTGCTGGTAAGACAGTGACCTTTATTTCTTGGACCCAGCCACCTGACATAGCTCAGGGTTACAAAAGCTCACTATCACATGGCAGAAGTCAGTTCCCGCTGACTCCCTTAACAGTTACCCTCAGAAATTAAAAACAATCTAAAAGAAGAAGCATAATACTGTATGCAAGCAGACTCATAGTAAAAGCAATGACTTCCACAAGGGGCTTACAGTATAATGCTAAGATTTTCAACACTTGGGGTAAAATCCTGGCCCCAATGAATTCAATGGCAAAACTCTCATTGACTTCAGTGGGAACAGGATAATATCACTGGGTGCCTAAAGCTAGGCTCCTAAGTCCACCTAAATAATTGGTATGACTTTTCAAAGGTCCAGGGCATCCAGAAGCTCTCATTCAAGTCAAAACATATTCATGGAATATGAGAGATTTTCGCCACACACACAACTGGGAGAACCCAGAGTAGAGACCCTTTAGAGTTTCCAGGTGGAAGTGAATGAGGTGGTTTCAGTAATTGAAGCATGTTAGGTCAAAAATAGAAACTGAACTTAAAGATCTGGGTGAGGAGGGTGGGATGGTCCTGGTTCTCCTTGCAGGCTAAGGGATTGTATAGGGTAGCATGCAATCTGGATCTAAGCCATCAGTCCAGAAACAGCTAGCCTTGAACAAGGTAGGTGAGTTTGCCTCTTTTCCTTACGGAGCAGCCTGCTTTGTCTCTGTGTGTGGGGGGGTTCTCGTGTGTTATCGTTCTGAATTCTAAGAAATGAAGGAATGTTACATTGCACTCTGCCAGCAGGAGTATTTTACGTTTTTTATCCAACTTCTCTGTGTATGCCATGAACATAACAATTAACAGTAAGGAAATCAATTTCAAAAGAGATTTTGGGACAGATTTTTGAAGGTATGTAGGCACCTAATTCCCATTGATTTCCTTCATTTTGCTCATAAGTACTTACAACTCCAGCTGAAGACAATGGGAGCTGGAGGTGGCTACCACCTCTAAAAATCAGGCCATTTGAAGCACAAGTCTCATTGAAATTCCATGAGATTTAGAATCCCACGTAGCAAAATCACTTTAAAATGGAACCTCAGCATTTTTGAAAATTTCACCCTTAATATTTTCCCACCTAACCTACGTATTGGAAGGTTTTAAGATACAAATCCCACTGGATTGCTTCGAATCCTTAGGTCTTCATAGAAACTAATCTACGAGCTACAAAAAAAGAAAAGTAGGTAAGAAATTTAACTGATAAACTGAGAAGCAATAATCCATCAGATTGTAATATCACAGGTAGGAAATTAGCCTCTGATTCAACACATATTTATACTTTACAGTAATAATCAATCAGGGGAGACATGAAAAGGCAGTAGCCCTTTAAAGCAACACCTTAAAAAGTATGAAGTGGGACCTATGAGAAGCTATAAAAGGCCAGCAAACAATATTTATGATTGTAAATTCTTCGGGACAGAACCCAAGTCTTCCTTTATGTCTTGAACAACACTATAACACTGAGTATGCTTAATAATGAATAATAGCTTAAGCAATTAATCACAACAACACACCCTCCAGGGTATTCCCCACCCACTCATTTTTACAACATTTTTTTCGGTAATATGGAGGTCACCATGGTCTCCCAAAGAAACATATCAAAATCCCAGAATTACATGAAACTCATTTTTCCTTTTAGCTCCTATGAAGTAACAGATTTTGTTTTTCAGTTCAGGACCTTCAGGAATCTAATGACATAGCCTTATTGGACAACATAGGTGTGATAAATGAAGGGGGCGGGGAGTAGCTCCCTTTTATGGACACCCAGTCAGCCAGTAGCCATAAAATCCCTCTTAGTAGCCATTCTCTAATTGCTCTACCTGTAAAGCGTTAAAAAGTCTCACTTCTATGCATAGATAAAAGGAAGTGAGTGGGCACCTGGCCAAAAGAGCCAATGGGAAGGCCAGAACTTTTAAAAATTGAAACAAGACTCCCCTCTTGTCTGTTGTTGTTCTCCGGGGAGAGGCAGATAGGACAGAGCTATGCTGTAAGAGCTTGGGCCAGGTATGAACAATCCTCGGTATCATATCTAGAAACTAATCATTTGAAACTCCAGATATGTATGTAGATCAGGAAATGTCTAGGAAGACGTGATTAGGTTTATCTCTTTTTACCTGTGTGCTAACCTCAAGTGCTTTTGTTTTGCTTGTAACCTTTAAGCTGGACCTCAAGAAAGCTATTCTTGATGCTTAATCCTTGTAGTTACTCTTTTAAAATCTAGCAATAGCCTGAGTTTCCAGATATATTTTCTTTCTCTCTTTCTTTTTTTTAAATAAAATTTACCTTTTTTAAGAACAGGATTGGATTTCTGTGTCTTAAGAGGTTTGTGCACGTTGTTTAATTAGCTGGTGGCAACAGCTGATTTCCTTTTGTTTTCTTTCTCAGCACTTCCCTGGAGGGGGTGTGAAAGGGCTTGAGGGTAACCCACAGGAAGAAATTCCCAAGTGCGCCTTCCTGGGTTCTCAAAGGGGTTCTGCACTTGGGTGGCGGCAGCATCTACCAATCCAAGGTCAAAGAAAATCTGTAACCTTGGGAGTTTAATACAAGCTTGGAGTGGCCAATATTAATTTTCAGAATCCTTGCAGGCCCCCACCTTCTGCACTAGAAGTGCCAGAGTGGGGAATCAGCCTTCACAAGAGGTTCTCTATATCTAGAGATATTCTCCTCTCGTCCTCTGAGGGCTATGTCACACTCTCTGAGAGGCAGAGCCCTGGCATGTATTCCAGACAATATCCCTATAACTGTCTGTCTCTAAAGTGTTGGTTTAGAAGTTATCTCTAGCAATAGACAATATGTCCTTGTGGTAGTAACTGTAGACATAGTTAGAGCATGGACACTTGTCTATACAAGTTAAGACAAGTTACTACAGCTCTAGTAATGTACAGCAAGGATTAATCTTCAAAAAGTCCTAGAGGATTTAGACCTTACAAGGAAGACTTGAAGTGAGGGAGCATAAGAAATTCATATGCTCCTTCACAACTGAAAACCTGAGAGTTGTCTTTCCATCTGATGCTTTCCTTTGAAGAATTTTTTTCTATCTTCCAGTATCACCTTATTCCTATTAGTATTTTTTCTACCTCATGTCTTGTGATGAAAATCAGAGATGGATGGTGCGATTGAAAGCTGCTCTGTAATAATTTTTGAATATTGTATTTTAACCTGGTTCTTGGGAGGTTTATTGTATGACTCTAATGGTTTAATTTAATAAGAGAGCTTTAAGGAAGAAACAAACAGAGAGAAAACTAAATGACTCAGATAAGCCACTTCTCTGCAAACACTTGAGGTCTGTTCAGCAACAATACCATTATAGGAAAAGGCCTGGGAAGCAGAACAAAAGGACTATAGCAGTTTAAAAAGAGACTCTCAGAGGGTGTGAGCTGTTCAGGGATCTGTCTGGTAGATGTTTGGGAGAACCAGACTGACACACAGACACCTCCTAGAGATATCTGAAGAAGCTGGGCCTGCCTCGCTTACCATCAGGTGATGGTAAGAATCTAGGTACGATAGACATGCATGCAGACCTGCTGGGTAAACACAGCTGGTACATGGGGTATCATAGCCCGCGGCCCAACCTAACAGTGAGAGAACTATGAATTCCATCCTAGGAGAGCTAAAGGCACACGTTCCTGACACCAGAGTTGATGCAGTCAAAGGAGCCAGTAGGGAGCCACAAGTGCAGCTAGCCCTGTAACTGTGATGAATGGAAAAATAGATGCGGTAATGGAGTATGTGTTCCATTCTTCCAAGGAAAATGACAAAAAAAAAGAGAGACAATAAGAAGGAAGTGAGGATATTTAAATGAATGATGGCTCTCTGGCCCTCTGTGATAGGGGTGTTTAGCCTCCACACTGGCCTTTAAGGGTTTAATAGAGCCCTAGGGAGGCTGCACAGGAGACAGTCAATTAGAGAGGAGCAGGCCCATATAAGCTGAAGGGCAGAGCAGGGTCAGTTACTCTCTGGAGCACAAGGAGGGAGAACTGGGTGCCTGACAGTCAGGAGGAAGCTAGCACCCTGGACAGAGCAGTGCTGCTAGCAGGGACCAGGGGAGCAAGGGAGAGCTCCTGGCTGGCTGCTGGGATTTGCAGGCTGAGGCTCTGAGGCAAGGGTGAAGAGGGTTCTGGAGCCACAGGGAAGTGGCCAGACAATTGGCTGCAGTTGCCACTGAGGAAGGGGTTAGACAGTCAGACCGCAGCACTCGCCTCCTTACGGGGTGGAGCACAGATTGTGACATGGCTGGAGGGCTGTGTCATGAAGAGAACACTGCAGTCCTTGGAGTGATGTGGGTCTAGGAGAAGAAGTGACAGTGGACGAGGCACCATCGGGAGAGGGCATATCGACCTGCAGAGCTAATCCCCAAGACGGCCAGCAGGAGGGCTCAGCATGATGCATGGAGCCCCATTACATCCTCCATGCGTCCTGGTAGGTAACTGCATATTGATCAGTGTTCTAGAAGGGAGAAGAGGGGATCTAGTTTTAGCCTTATGCCAGTATATTCAATATCACAAAAGCCAAACTATGTGGCAGACAATAGTGTATTTGTGTTTTGTAAGTTGAAAAAGTAAATGCTACTCAAAAATAGAAAGTTAAATTCAACAGATGAAGAGCCTGGAAAATTTAATGGATTAACTACTATCTTTTTATAACCTTTTGCTGCTGATTAAAGCTGTTGCTAACAATACTACTCATTTTGTTGATATGTTTAACAAACTGTGGAATGACTCTGTTCCACCCTATACACGCAAATCCCATGCCTTCTATGACTCACAACAGCATCACTTGTACAACTGGCTTTATTGTTCTTCAGATTTGGACAGTATGTAATGATGTGGACTGAAATGTGAGGAACAAACACCCTACTGTTACAAGAGAAGAAAAATAACAAAGCCATGTTTTTTCCAAGCCTATTGATGCCCTAGTTTTTGGTGGTGATTGTTTTTCATGTTTGGGGGTTTTGTTTGGTTTATTTTTTAAGGTACAATATGGCAAGTAGACTTTTCTTGTCAATATCTATTCCTTTCTTTTTCATCTGTGGTCTATCATGTTCAGAAACATGTCCATGGTACAGGTAAGTATGGTATTTTACCTGCATCAAAATTAATCTGTAGTTTTGACCTTGGGCCCTCAATCAGATCCCTATGGGTGAACGCTTATGTCTGTGGGGAGACCCACTGAAGATAACGGTGCTCTACCCAAGCACAGGGTGCAGCTCTGTGAAGTATCTTGCAGGACTGGGGCCTTTTTCTTTTTTTTTAATCATTAAGATCATCATCTTTAAAAACTGCTGCATTTAGAGTACAATAGCATGATCATCCATTTTGTTAAATACTGTTCAGGAAGGACTCCAGGGCAGACATTGTCTCTTCAGTTTATTTAAACTGGAAGCAAGTAAATGGATGGTTTTTCCCAGTCAGGGCAGACTCTCAGGCATAGTTGTCTTTGGGAAGGGGATTGAGGTGAGCAGACAGAAAAGGAGAAACTAAAAAGAGGAATATAAGTATTTTCCTTTCTTTTTTTTTTCTTAAACCTAAAGAAAAATAAATATTGTGGATACATTATGGTAGATTAATCTTCATAGAATGTGGATTTTGAAGAAATCATTGCAGTAATGTTGTTAGTTAACTACATTAGCTTTCATATCGTGCCTGTTTCTTTCACTCCTTCTAATATGGAGAATTATTGGTTTTGATTGAAGGTGTCAGCATTTATATACTTTTTGCAAAAACTGATGAGCTTCCTATTAATATCGGAAGCTTAAGTGACTGATATGTGATTTGCATTGTTAAATAATATGAAGGTATAAGAATAACATTAAACTAACATGTCCTTAGAAACAGTGTCAATCTCAGATATCACTCTGCGGTACCTTTTGTATAATACTGATGTTTTAATGTCAACCATTGTACCTACCTAATAAGAGTTGTGAGGATTAAACTAATCAAGTGTGTTGAGAATGAAAACCATAATCCAAATGCTAACTAAATGACAGTGGTCACTAATTAGTAGAAATTGACACTTATTTGCCATCTAACAGGGGCACAACATTACATATCCTTCATCTGGGACCAGAAAATAGATATCTCTTACCAGCATATGTGTGGTATACTCTAACTACAGAGACATTTGCCCCTATATCCTATTGATGTAGTCTCCCTGTCTAAATATATTTATTCTGTTCACAGCATACACAGAGCATACACAGAGAGACATTAGATAACAACATAAATACTCTTGCTGGCAGATTGCAATGTAACTACTTTATTTCTTGGAATTCAGAACTATAACACACAAGAATCCCAAAACTGGGAGAGACAAAACAGGCTGCTTCCTACAGCAGAGAGAAACAACTCATCCCACTATCTTCTAGGCTGGTTCTTTTCAGAATGACACCGATTGCAGGCTTTCTTACAGTGCATCTGTAACAGGACCAGGAAACAAACCTCAGTACCCCACAATAATGAAATACTCTTACACTATGCTGGTAAAAACAATAGGTGCATATTTCATGTTGTCTGCTACACTTAGAATGGAAGATAGTGATGGTTACTGTGTGGCTGTGGTAATCAAATATTTGCTTCTACTGTAAGCAGGTATTAGGGCAAAGTTATTCAAGGTAAGATAGTAACACCCAAGTTTGATTCCAAGATATTATTTTGACACTGTATGTACAAATTTTAATCATCATTGTCATAATGACTCTTTTCAGGGAAATTGAAACAGTGTTTTGAAGCTTATCCCAGTGTTTTGATATTAATTATGCTCTGTGCAGAGTCCGTAGGTTCAACCATTTGCCTTAACCATTGTACACAAAGTATAATATCTTTAATGGGATAACACTATTTTGAGTGCCCCCTCTTAAAAATGATCTATGTTATAAAAATTCCATCAAAAAGATTACTGATATCCTATTGAAATACATTAGCAGTGTGAGCAAAGTTGCAGGCCATTATCTGAGTCTTGCAGGCTGATCTTAGAAAAAGGCAAATATCATGAAGAAAAATGAAGAGGGCTTATTTTCCTTTTTAAAAAGCAGCAGAACTCATTACACCTGGATCCTATTAAACTGTGCAATGTTATTGCGCAGGCTGTTTTCATTAATATTCAAAATAATTAATTTCTTTTGCATTTTATCAAATGAGGAGGTTGTTTGTTGTAGAAAACTGAAAAAGTGACCTAATAGAAATAGAAGGTGCGCATAGCAACCAGACATAAGACAAAAATAAATATTCCAACAGCTGAGTACTCTGGGAAATCAACACAACAGTATTCTCGTTTTATCAGTCAAAAACAAGCTCCTTTTCTCTTCAAGGGTAAAATTTGCAGCACTGCTAAATACTTGGAGGCAGCCAGAATGATTATCTTCACAAATGTTCACATAAAACGTTTGTTGACAAGGAATGTAAGTTTTAAGATGTGCTAAGTGAAGCAATTAATACTATGTAATACTCCTTGCATACTTATCTAAAGCTTTAGATATGTTCAAATTCTTTTCCGTCTATGTGGCAAGACTAGAGTTCAAAAATAAATATCCCAAGCATTATTATCTTTTTATTTTTGGGATCACAAACCTTGGCAGTTTCTGCTCAAGGAACACTAGAATATGTTGGGATGTTCTACCTTACCTATTCTCTCTCAGAGAGATGCTTCCAAATCAGGATTGGGGCTAAAGGACACAACAAGAGAGCTAAGATTGCTATTATGAATGACTGTGGAAACAAGCACCGCTATTCACATACCAACCCCCAAACTGTAACTATGCTGTCCTCTTCTCTTTTAACAACTTTTATTTAAAAAACAAACAAGAGCTGTGCAATAGCTTCATGCGTCTCCTTACATTTTCAAAAGATTTGAAGCACTCAAAACTAAGTAGTATGATATATGAAAGCTAACATTCAAAATGTTGTGAAAAACTATTGAAATTAAGGCATGATATGTGCATGCAAATACCATCTGGCAGCAATGTCTCCCTTGGGGAATGGAAGAAATGTACAGCACTATGTGAAAATAAATTTGGAATATACATCCCTAAATAGACGGGCAAATTAAAAAAATAAAATAAAAAGCAGCTGAATGGACAACGTCCAGATGTATATTCACAGCATAAACGTCTGAGCAACTTATAATTAGAAAATCAAACAGAACCTGAATGCAGGACAAACATATGCTGAATCAAACTTATTGCAAACTTTATCATCTAAATACAAATATTTATATTACTTTCTGCACATTTTCTTGCTTTTTTTTCCTTGCTGCTGGCTATCCTATTCCCCTTGTCCCCTGTAATCTGTGATTCTTTTCAACTGCTGCTTGTTATAGGATTCTGCTTCAAAATCCTAAACTTACACTTCAAGAAAACTTGGCCTGTTCTCTTATTACACTGCTGTAAATCAGAAGTAACTCCTAAGGAATAAAACTGGTGTGGGAGAGAGAAGAATCAGGATCTATATTTCTAGTTCAATTTCCCTATTGATCGTGTGAAACAAAACCAGAAGAACTTTAATCATCCTAAAATGAAACCCTTGCAAGTATATTGGTATTACTTACTCATTAAACTTACAACAATGAAAACACTGACAATTGCATCTGAAAAGCCCAATCCTATTCTCAGAGATCGTCTTCTTGCAATGAGAAACTTCCTATTGATTTTATTTAACATGAGATTATTTCTCTGCTGCAAGGCAGATTCCAAATTACAGGCCTTATTGCCACTTCCCCTAGGGAAAATCCATTGGAGAGAGTTAAATCCCCATGATCCTCTCCCATATTCTTTTAGGGGCTGTGGTCTTCCCTCCCTGGGACATGCTGTAGGTTCGGCCCATGAACTCTGCAAATCTATTTGAATCTGTAAGAGTCTAGGGCTATCCGCCCGGAGACTCTCTGGTTCAGAGGCCCTGGTGAGCCACCCCATCCTCCTGGAATCACAGCTCACACTGCCAGGGTTCCCCTAGTAGCAGATGCCCATGTGATCCCCTTCTACCAGAGTTCCCCACTGAGGAGGGAGCTCAGCAGAAAGGTAATACAATTTCTAGCTGAATTACATTTCCATGGGGTAGGTGGAAGAAATGACCAGTGTGTGTTCCACTGACCTTGCTCCCATTCTCCCCCTGGCTTATCTATCACTTGAGAGCTCCCCTTGCAGGAATACTTGACAGCCTAGGAGGCTTACTGTATGGAAGAGTGAGATTGACATGGGGAGGATTCCTTCCACACACAGATCTTGTAGGCAGTTAAGCTCCATCTTGTTATTAGAACTGGATGGGAACCAAACATTCCGCAACTTGGCCAAAAAATAAAAATGACCAGTGAAACTGAATTTAAAAAAAAATTGTTTGGGGTCAATCAAAATAGTTTGGTTTTGATAAAACTATAATGTTTCATTCCATTTTGCCTTTAAGAAATTTAATTTCAAAACACGTTTTTGAAATGAAAAACTGAAATGCTTCTTTCCAGTATTGTCACCATCAAAACGCTTCATTTTTGGTTTGTGTTTTTAAGGAAATTTCACTGAAATCAACATGTTCCTGTGACACATGTTGATTTTTGCATGGAAAACTGTTCCATTGCAAACTTTTTAACCAGTGCTACTCATTCTCTTGTTCTGAAGACAAAGATGGGTTTTGTTTTACATATTTCCATTAATTATGATTTATTTGTATTGCAGTAACTATCATGGCTCCATTATGCTAGGCACTGTATAGGCACACAGAGGCTCTTCTCCCGCAGAAAATAATGCAATTTAAATAGACAAGGCAGAGAAAGAATAGGAGAAAGGAAGTACTATTACCCCCATTTGAATCATGAGAAACTGATTTTATGCAAAGATTTAGGGCCAGATTTTTTAAGTATTTAGTTGTTTAAAGATGCAGATAAGCATCTACTGCAATTTTCAAAAGCACCCATATATTATATATGTTAGTCTACTTAGCCTAGGGACTGTCTTAAACATTGAATTTGCTATGTGCGTGCAAAGGCAACATTTAAAATATTAATTATCTATGTATTTCTACCACTTATTGCACTGAATCTTTAAAAAAATATTTCTTTATATAAACAATATTTTTGTATAAATAAACCATTCACTGCAATATCCAAAAATGTTTGTTTATAATGAAATGGCAAAGTAAGGTTTATATGAAATAAATGAATAGATACCTTTTTTATTTCTAGAAACATATTTTTTCTTTTTTAAATATTGCACCTGGGAACCTCTCAAACATTTTCCCTCTGTCTCTGAGTTCTTCCTTTGAGTGTGAGCACTGCTGAAAAGGAGTCTCATAGTAAATGGAATTTCCCTTTTGGCCTTTCTATGAAATAAACAACAAATTTCATATTCGCTGCCAGATTATTTTTGTGTGACATCTACTTTTCACTTACGGCACAAATATACCGTTGAAGCTTGTTTCTCTTCTCCACTGTTTCACAAATTCATCAAAACAACTAATTTCTTTTAGTTCAGGTTTATAGAGATTATTTTTACTTCATGTTGCTAGTAGCAGTCTCCTTATAACCTTCAAAATACAGTACTAGATCCCATTAAACAGGTATATATTCTAATTGTGCACATTTGAAAACCCATTACTAGCCATTAACTTCTATTATATCTGTAATTACTTCTTTGATACATAGTCCAAAACTTCTAGTACACACAATGGAGCAAATTTTTCACTGACATAGACCCTGTACAACCCTACTGAACTGAATGGGGATGCAGGGAGATGGATCAGTGTAGAATTTTGTCCAGTTTTGTGGTCCCTCGTGTCTGCTGCCTAAGACCACTATTTCCTTTATGTACCCTGAAATCTTCCTTTTCCTTCAGTGGAGACATCTTTCTTTCAAGACCTATACTCCGGTTTGTCTTTTCTTCAGTCACAAAATAATCATCTCTGTGCTATTCCTGATATTTGCCTGCTTGGTAAGTGAGCATCCTGTGACAGCTTTCCACTCTACATGGAGGCAATTTATGTTCCTGCCAAGCTACCTGCTAGTGGGGTTTCTTTTGTTTGTTAATTTTACATAGGGGAAGAAAACTAGCAATTTCCTGGCATGACTAAGGCATCTCATATGCACCATCAGAAACATAATTTTACAGACATGTTAGTTCCCAGGCAGAAAATTATGTGCTAAATACAAAATTGCTATTTCCGGAGTTTTGGTACCTTGTTAACCACAAGGAAATAATGACAATTGTGTACTGTACATTCTTTCCATTAATATTAGTGGAAGCCAGACTGGTGCTTTAGGACTATAGACAGGTTGCTAGGGTCAGAGCTGCTGAACCAAGGCTGTCTAACACACAGGCACTCAGAGCATGACCTGCATGCTGGTTGTGAGTGGCCCAGGTTGGGACCTGCAACAGCAAATCATTGTGAGGCACCCAGGGTTGTGGGGCTGGCGGAGACACAACCCCTCATTGGTGTGGATTGCACTCCATCATGTGACGGGATGTAACCAGGGAAAAAGGAGAATAGTCCATGTATCTCTACGTTGCATCAACCCCCTGCTGCTGTATGGCTCAGCACAAAACTTGCTTAAGCCACCTTTGTACCTCTTCCAGTCTTGCACCAAGCACAGCTGAGAATCTGATCTTCAGCACACTTCCAGCAGAGAATAAATCCATTGTACAAGCATCTGAAAATCAGGCCCCCAATCGGTGTTTCTGAATGGGCACCCAGAAACTGAAGGATCCAAAATCTTTAGTCACCTCTGAAAATCATAGCTATCTCAGTGCCTACCTCAGACAGCCTGCATAAATAATTACAAACACAATCTGCGCCCAAAACACCAGGAGCAAACCGCAACATTTTGCTGCATGGCAGAAGCCAGTCCATCATCAAAATTCCACCATGTCAGCTTCAGCAAACTCAGACACCTACCCCCTCAATAAAAAAAATCTAGATCTCCTCACTACTGACCCTCAGCTCTCCTTAAATGCCTGCTGAAATGGATGGACTTGCAGAATGCCATAGAACAGACTAATTTAGGCTATTTCCAACCAAGGGCTTGGAGACTGAATTCCAAAGGCTAACGTCCCTTGTGGAGAGCACCCTGCAAGCAGACTCCTTTCTTAGGTCCCAGTTCAGTGAGTTCTGTAAGTACATGCCTAAATTAAGCATGTGAATAGTCCCATTGAAATCAAAAAGATTACCTACATGCTTAAACTTAGGTATGTGCTTACATGCCTTGCTGAATCAGGGCTTTATATACCAGCTTCAGCACCTTTGCTGGTTTCAACTGTGGTAGGATCACACAGGCAGACAGATGATTTCTTAGGCAGGTTGGTTCAAAACCATTTTAGGGGCTTACAGGCCGGAATCAACTCCTTGAGTACCACCAAAGTACCTGGCCTGTAAAACCCTAAATAGCTTGGCTGCAGCTTGTCTAAGAGACTGCCTCTCTTACCATATGCTGTGAAATTTATTTGTTCTAAATCTCCCCCCCACACACACACACACACAAACTGCTTGAAGGCAAAAAAAATCCCTTCTCTTCTCAAGTTAATATTTCTATGTATCTGTGAAAAGGGAAAAAAAGCTTCCTGCTAAAAAGTAAAATTTAACTCTTGGACCTACATAGGGAAAGTAATGCACAATGAGCACTGGGAATTGTGAATACTCTTCCCAAGCAGAACTTTGCAAATATTTTTTCAGTATTTTTCAGGGATTAAAAACATGTACAGATTAATCTAAAATGATATTTACATGAGAAAAATCAGTTAAAAGCCTCATAGAGTGGTCCAATCAGAATTGGTTTTTTTTAAATGTAATCTAATACAGACTACTCAAAAACATCCATAGACCCTATAACATTGCCTTCTGTAGTTAATTATTTCCAGAAATTTCTACTCTGAATTTGTCTAGCTTCAGTTTCAAATCATTGGATTGTGTTATACTTTTGTCTGCAAAATTAAAGAGCTCTCTACAAGCAGAAATTCCCCCTCCCCCATGGCTACAAGACTGTGATCAAGTCACCTCTTGGATAAACTAAATAAGTGGGTTTTCTAGACTGTCACAGGGTGGTTGGCCCCTTTAAATAAAGAAGATCCAGCCCCTCCACCCCACCCCACCCCACCCCCACCAGATCAGCTGGTCCCAGTTTGGCCAGTTAAGAGGGCAGGGAAAGCCCCTGGAGTTCAGGGAGAATCAGAGAAGTTGGAAGTTTCTGTGGGAAAGCTAAATAGCAATACAGGAGTTTGTTGGTTGATCTCATCAAGCTGGAGAACAGTAAAGGGAGTTGCCTGTTGGCTTCTAAACTAGACCTGAAAACTGGGGAGGGCTGAAGGCAGATGAATAGGCTTAGCTGCTGATGCCTCCATGCTAGAGAGGGCTAAAAGCCTACCTGCTGACCTGTTTGAAATGAGTGTAAATGGAATGGGGAGAGGGGGAATGGGTGCTTCTCTGTTGAGGATGAGCTCCCAGCAGAGAGGCTATGGGATGGAAGAGGGTGTTTCATGCTGGGAAGAGTAGGATTGCACTCCAGCTGGAAGGACTGAATCAGCTGTCCTGGAAGAAGGACAGGAGAGGATCAAAGACGATCTATGGGGGAAGATGCTGGAGTGTGGTATGTGCTATGTTGATGGACTAGGTGGTTTGGGATTTTTAAGACATATATGCAGTAGGGCTGATTAATGGACTATGTTCTGGGGCTTTTATTACAGATTATTTGTACTATTTTTTTCAATAAACTCTTCTCCTCCCCCTCCAAGAGATGTATTATTGTGTCAAGAGAGTCAGTTGTGGAGTCCTTAGGGGCCCAAGAGGAACAGTGGGATAGTAATCCTGGCATTAGGCACCCAGCCACAAGAGGGCACGGGGGGATCATGGGGAGATCTTCACATACACTTTGAATCATTATTGGAACTCCCTTCTGAACCCTTCTCAACTTATCAACATGTTTTCTTGACGTATGAACACCGGGAATGGTCACCCTACTCCTCCTCCTCCTGCTCTGCCCTGCCATGCTTCCTGCAGAAACAGTGTAGACACCTAATGCCAATAGAGGGCTTTCCACTGAGAATCCCAAACAAAGGGAAGCGCCCGTCTACAGCCCACACTTAAGTGGGTGCCTCCACCCCACCCCAGGTCTGGTGATTGTCCCTTCTGTATTTCAGTCAGGTTCATTTCTTCTCCATGCTGAATGGATGTCAATAGGGGACACTGAGAGCCCAGGGAAGACAGATTCCCTGCTTTCAGTTCTGATGTCCAGTACTACAATAACCCCCTACCAGCTACGAGCAGAAATTTCAGGGAAAGTCTGGCTCAGCCCCTGCAGGTCTGGGATGTAGCACACTTAGTGCAGATGGAATCTTAGGAGAATTTAGCTGCCAAACACCCTGCTGAACATCTTTGAACTGTTTTTTGTTTTGTTTTGTTGTTTTTTTGCAGTTTATAATTTGGGCAAATCTGAGTGAGTTTTCAGAGGAATAGCAAAAGGTACACTCCTGGCACCAGGGTGATGCCCTGCCAAATTCCAAGTCCCTTCTCCAAAGTGTAGACGTTGTAAGAATTATTTTTTTTAACATGTGCAAAATAATTCATTTCCCCCAAAATCTTGTTTCAGAAATGGATGAATCTTTTTTTTGCTGAAACTTTCTGAATAAATTTAATCTGAGTCAGACAACTGGTTTGGGAAACTTCAGACCAAACTATTACAAATTTGACAAAGTAATCAGCAATTGAAAATAGAGTCTTATACTGGAAATGCTACCTTAACTATAAGATACTGGAGCCACTTAAAATGAGTTGGTTAAGTCTGGAGTTGCCCTAATGAATCATTTCACTGTTCATCCCCTAATTCATGCACTACAGTGGAGGGGCATCAATTAGATTTTGATAGGGGAGAGATGCTGTTTTAGAGGGCGAACCCAAAATGTTCAGTCATGCTCTGATCTTGTATGTCATTGTATTGTAAAACCTAGACATAATATGGTGTCTTAGCATTTTCAATTTTCATTTGGCTAGAGGGCTATTTTGGGACTTGAGAGACCAGGGTTAAATTCCCTGGTCTGTTACAAGCTTTCTGTGACCTTGGGCAAGTTACTTAGTCTTTCTGTGACTTAGTTCCCCATCTGTAAAATGGGGATTATAAAATACTTCCCTGCCTCTCAGGGACAAGTAGGTTAAGTATATTAAATACTGTGAGCTGCTCAGATACTATAGTAATAGGGGCCATATAAGTACCTAAAATAGAGCTTAAAAGTCAGAAACAGCGTGTCATTTTAGCCTCATTTTGGGTTGTGTGCGACTATTGAGAGAGGGATGCTTAATGTTAATAGGTAAGAACTAGTTCACAGGCAAGGCATTATGTGTTGGAATGCAAAATGACATAAAGGCAGGAATCATGTCTTATAATTAACATGAATATTTGCACCAGCAAAGTAGTTATTTTGAATTAACCTAATATATTCAGAGTTGGAAATCAATGGATAAAGGCATTTCTTTTCACCAAAGGAGTCTTACCCTAATGCTTCATGATCAGAAGGTGGTATTTACGGTAATACAGTATTTCTGTTAAATTTATTTATCTCAGAGTACTAGGGAACTAACATTCTAAGCCTTTTTCCTTTGAACTGGTGAGAAAGGGAAACTAATTTTCCTGGGCAATCTACATTTTTAAAAAAGGTCTGTCCTTTCCATTTTAATGACTACTAATCTGTATTGCACCTTTAATTAAATACAGGGAAAGTCACTTTGAATTTCCTTCCATGGCACAGGAGACCAGACTGCTTTGTAGAAAGAATCTCATTAAACTGAGTGCATTGGGTTGTTTTCTTTGCAGTGCCAAGGTTTCAGAAAATAAATGATCTAATTATTTTGTTCACAATAAAAACAGAATACTGGCCTCCTGGGCCCTGCGTTGGCAAGGACTAGGGATGCAACAGAAGTAGTACACTTCATCCCTGGGTAGGAAGTTCTGCCTACACATTCAGTACAAGTAGTTTAACAGTGATTCCTTTAGCCAGTGAAGGAACAGTGTATCCTCAGTAAAACATGTGAGGACAATCCCCACACTAACATAATTCTGAAGTGCATTCCTGTCAACATCCGTGTTCATCATGACTGAAAAACTTGGGCTTAACAATTGTTTCATCTACATCATGGCACAATAGTTTGCATTAGTTTATGTAGAGCTCTGGAGCAGAGTGGCATCTACAAGAAGTTTGCAGGCCTCTTCCTCCAGGAAGCCCCTGAAGACCCCTACTTGTCAATCATTCAGCTTGTTTGATATCAATGAAGTCCTGCGTGTAGACTGAGAACAGAATATACACCTAAACTAGCCTTCTCTGTAGTAGATATCAAATGTTTTTCACAACACTTCTTACTCCTATA
Source organism: Macrochelys suwanniensis (assembly GCA_033296515.1). Taxonomy (NCBI): domain Eukaryota; kingdom Metazoa; phylum Chordata; order Testudines; family Chelydridae; genus Macrochelys; species Macrochelys suwanniensis. The sequence goes on from CM065779.1 coordinate 87,271,205, forward strand.
TTAATGGCATCACTCAGTGGCAAAAGCAGTAAGATGCAAAGACACTGTAAGCATTTAATGTAACAAATATTCCTAGGCTTTTATCAACAGGGATGTTAAATTTCTTTAACTGTTTTCTGCTGCAATACTCTTTGCAGTATGAACAGACAGGAATACACCACTGATCAGTCTACACTTTGCTTTTTTCATTATTCCCTGCTCCTACTCTCCAGTATGTCTTCTTATTTCTAGAGAAAAGAGTATTGCTTTTATGGAAATTGTGTACAGTAAAAAGTGTAGATCTAGTCTTTACACTTAAATCTCATTAATTGGGTTAGGCAGTTTGCAACATCCAAAATGAAGTGTCATTCTGAATGCTGCAATGTATTTCATATGATATTTGTATAATAGCGTGGAATTTTTCAAAAACAGTATTTTAACATTCACCATCTCTATAGCTCTGCAATTCATTTACATGACTTCCTGTAAATTGTATGAAGAAAAAGCATCTATTTCACGCAGCATTTCTTGAGCACTTGAGATTGGTCCCCATGCAGATGCCCAAGTGCAAGAAACTACAAGGAAGTAATTGTGCAAAAGCCAGCTGCAATAGCAGTTCCTGCACTCTTCTGACTATAAAGAATGCTCCAAGCTAATGCCAGTGACTGTTGGCCACTACAGAAGAGATGGGGAGGTCCAGCTACCTCCGTGCCAGTGAGAGGTGGCTCTCTGCAACTACAGCCTGGACAGAAGATACAGTTGCCCCCATTCTGCTCCTCAAGGCATTGTATCCTGTGCTGTGTCTACACTACCCCTAATTTGACCCGGGAAGGGGTCCTCTTGTCCAGGTGGAGTACAGGCATTGATTTTAAAAGCCCTTTAGGTCAGCGGAAAGGGCTTGGTAATGTAGATAGACACGCACATTGTAAATTCGACCAAATGTGGCGAATGTCGATCTAATGATGGAGTGTAGACCAGCCCATATTCTCTGGGGCACTATGCCTCCACAGCATCCTCTCTTGTGGGCTCCCATGTACTGGAGCAACTGAGTTTGGTTTAGTCTTGGTGTCTCATGCTGGAAAATTACTCCCAGACAGTCGTCTCCAGCAAAAAGGTTTAGTAGCTATAACTCTTCTCCTTGAGGGTGGATGAGAAGCAGGGGACAACTGAAAGGGATCTGCAAGTCTCCAGGAAATATATATTGGACTTCTCTTGTGAGTGGAAGTGGAGAAAAGGGATAATATTGACATGAATAATCCTATATTATTTGTGCCGAATTCAGTTGTTACTATTTTAGTGCAATCTGGTTTTGCAGGCTAGAATCTCAGTTTATCTATAGCGTGTAGATGAAATTGTTTTTTTGTTTTGTTTTTTCAAGCATTGGTTTGATGATGAACAGATTTTGCTAGCTATTGGGTCAGCTCCTCCAAGCTAATACTAGTAAACCAGATCTGTATTCAGCAGAAAGCACCATTTCATCAAATTGAATTTTCCTTATCAAAGGACACATTCCACCTACAAAATGCTGCAACATAATGTAATTAAAGAAAAGCTATATGTCAGTCACTAATGGATACATGGGCCATAACTGCTGCTAAATGGGAAAAGTGTAACTGTCAAATTCAATAGCTCTCTAACCGTAACAAAGACGGGGAATGCATATAATGTATTTACAGGGGAAAAAATGACCTGGGACAGTAATGTTATTGTCTGTTAGGGTAATCTGGAAAGTAGATGAAAACCAGTTAGACAGTAATTTAATACAAGCACTACACAGACCTAAGGGAGAAGCAGTGTGTCACTGTATAGCACAGTAATAAAAAAGGTCGTAAGTAAGAATAGTTTATGGTTGATCAGAATAATTCACTTCTGAGAGCTACCTTACTGTACTTGTTCTGACTACTAAGGCAAAAACCTTAAGCAAGATACAAAAGAACTTATAGATCCTCTGTATCAAATATGAAGCATACTTTTTCATACAGCTAAGTAAAAGGATCTTAAACACACTGGTTACAAAGTGAACTTCTATATCTAGAATAGGAAAGAAACAATCAAATTAGATCAATAACCTTAATTGTTGCATGAAGAAAGCATTTTTCCATTGTAAAGTAGAATAGCGAAACAAAATTGTTACCTTTCCACATTTAATCAAGCTGAGAATTATCAACAGAGTGAAGATTTTTTTATTAATATGGCAAATAATCCCCCCAACAGCAAAAATATGCCTTCCCTTCTCCTCCAAAACAATTATAAAAATGATTCATGCATTTATATTTTGGATAAAATTCTCTCTGATGACAGCATGCTTCACATTTGCATACTCAGTACACAACTTGCATTGGCAACACCGGTGAACAAATCATTTGCAATGATTAGTTTATCTGATTAATTTCATTTCTTTCTACTTGCAGAATATCCACAAGTAGAATGCAATTTTCTCAAATTTATTTGCTATTCAAAATTATTCAACAAATTTGATTGAGACCAGTCCATAGAGTCAAACAGTTCTCTGTGAGATTTGATTTGTCACTATGAGAAATTCACTACTATGCAGAAGAACCGTACAAAGTCTACCTACCACTTAAACTCACAAAATAAGGTTTAAGTGGAACTTTCAGTAAGCCAGGTATAAGCCTTTTGCTGATCTTCTACATGGGCAATTTTCATCTTATTGAATGCCATTGGTTAGTTGTGATAGGTCAAATGAGGATACTAGTCTAGTCTAGATGAACTATTTCAATACAATACAGGACCAGGATGGTAAAGAGACTGGTGATCTTTCTGAGCTAAACTAACATGCTCAGGTGCCCCAATGATGAACATAACATAATGCCTTAGACAGACTGTCCTAAGACTCTGTAAAATATTATGAGCACTTGAATTTTTGCCAAAGGAGAGTGGTGGAAAGTAGACTAATAGGAAATGACCCTACTGTCTGTATCCCCTGAATAGCTGTGAGTCATAGTCAATGTAAATAGTTCAAAGTAAGCAATCATAATGCTAAATGCCTTTTGCCATGTCTAATGTTAGCTGTCCCCTTCATAATTGTGACAGATTCATATCAGTCCTCCACCTCAGAAAATAACTGGTGTATAATAATCTAGAGTTGGTCTTGAAAGGAAAGATGACCACTAGGGTGGTCAAGGCACTAGACTGGGGCTCAGGATAGTTGGCATCTATCACTTACTTTTTCTGTGCCTCACTTCCCCACCTGTAAAGTGTGGATAATAGTAATTCCCCACCTTGGAGGGCTATTGTGAGGATAAATGTATTAAGAGTTGTCAGGCACTCAGTTACTACATTAAAGGGGGTTATATAATCACCATAATAGATATAGTCAAGAAGACTCTTGGAGGAATACTTAGGCCTGGTCTACACTACACAGTCAGGTCAACATAATGCAGTTTATGTCAACCTGATTATATCAGTGTACACACTACAGCCTTGTCCCACCGATGTAAGTGCTGTACTACACTGACATAATAACTTCACCTCCATGAAAGGTGTAGGGCTTATGTCAGCATAGTTAGGGCAACACAGTGTCTGTGTAGACACTGCATTACTTACATCAGCTGTTGGCTGTCTTGTCAACTTCAGGGCTCCATGTTGGAATCCTCAACTTGACAAGAAAGCCAGGCAGCTAGAGCCCAGCTGTCCCTGGCTCCTTGCTCCCAGCTGGGCTGCGCTCACCTGGCTCCCTGCTCAGTGAGGTGAGAAGCCTGGGTAGTGGGGAGCCAAGAGCCCTGACTCTCAGCCCCCCACCCTGCCCCCCTTCAGTCAGTGGAAGTGCTCCTGGTTAGGATGCACACCAACGACAGAAGGAGGGTAGTGTGGACATCAGCCACCGCAATAATTACTATGGTGGCTTTAAGTCGACCTAACATAGGTCGACTTAAGTCTGTAATGTAGACATGCCCTTAGACACTCACTCACCCATCTACACATATTCGCTGCTATAGCCCAGAGCCCCCTAACTCTGTTAAACTTTTCACCCTACAAGATTTTTAGTGTAACTGGCCTTTATTGCTTTTCTTTGTGTTACTAGCACACTGTCTTGTTAGTGACAATGATTATTTATTTTTCAAATTCGTTTTAATCATAGATCTTAGGAGGGACAAATTTAAATGCCATCATACATACCTGCAGAAACTACAGGAAGTTATTTCTCTTAAGGTTATTGGGTTAAAAATGTCACGTGATTTCTTCATTAGATTTATACTAAAAATGTGGGGAAATGTGTGATCACCATTGATGTCATTATGTGTCTGCCCCTTACACAGCTCATAATTTTTCAAATAACAGATATTTAAAACGACTGTTTGGAACAGAGTATATACCTAGTCTGAGTGTCTTACCTCTTATTCAGGTAGAATTAATAGAATCACTACTAAACCACAGTAAACACATTGCTCTTACCAGATCCATATTGGTTGGTAATGCAGTTGTGTGATATTTTCCTTTAGTGGCTCTTTTAATATATATGCTTACCACATAAGTGATGCTGCACAGTTAATGGTGCAGTTGTGCAAGTCATTCTTCTCTGATTGGCTCTGGGTATCTGATTTACATAATCACTGTACACTTATTTCTTAATGTAATTGTAAATTATAACTGTAACAACTACAGTACTCATATTCCCCTGCTCTGAGTGGCCTCACCAAATATTGTCAAGTTATTTGCAAAAACAAACATGCCAGTTCAGCTCCTCCCTTCCATCAGTTGAAGAAGATATCCTCCAAGGAGGAAGTAGAAGGGATCCCAAAAGGCACAAAAAACAAATGAAAGCAGGGTCAATCATGCATGGCTGGGAGAGGATCAGGGAAGAGCTGGAGGTCTGCAAAATATTAAGACCTACAAGGACTGTGGTGCAAAGCCAATACAGGCTGAGGTAAATGGCAAGACATCAGAAATAGAAATCAAGTCGCTTGACGGCCAATCCTCTGCTGTAACCAGTGGCCTGCACTTCCTCCCAGAGCATGATCCAGGGGGGAACATGTCGTATAATCAAATACACATCATGCCCATGAATTGGCTGTGTATTATGTAAAATTTATTTAACTCTTTGTTAGCCCTTAATTTGGTCCCATTATTAAAAGTGTTGCAGCTTTAATATACAGGAAATACATTCAGCAACTCCTCCCTGTGTGCTGGTGAATATACATATACACTCTAAATCTTAAACTAATCATCCAAAAGCTTGTGACAGTAAATGTAAAGTGGTTTCCTGGTCTGCAGCAGCATTCTTTGAAAGGGAAGATTCCCTGGTGAATTCATTACTACACTGAAGTCCCACCCCTTGAAACTGCTGTAGACACATAACAGGATGACTGTTCAAGAGTTTACTGGGATGTAAGTAAAATTGTTCCATTCAGTCAGAAGCAGGCATCTTTGACTAAGGTAAGAGAGTGACCTATTACTTTGTATATACTTTATTGTGACACGTGAAATGTAGGCTTTTTATTATTATTATTATTATTTATTATTATTATTATTCAAATGATGTTGCTTTTGGCACTTTGGTATCAATGTTGACCTAATGGAAAAACATACAGTACTCTCCTAAGGTCCAGATTTTCAAAAAAGTCTCATACTGTAATTAGCTTTAAAGTCTAAATCATTGAATAAAATAAATTCCAGCATCCAATTAATATGTGAAAACTATTTTTCTATTTGGACAAGATGTGTAATTCAAACATGTGGTCTGTAAAATAAACGGTAGGGAAGGAAGTTTTTTTAGTTCATTATAAAGATTAGGAGGTTTGATTGCGTATGATTTCGACAGCGCAGATATAATGGTTTAGGATTTTCATGTTTCTTAACCATTTTTGATGGATGTTTCATCTGATAGATAATACCATAAGAATGACAAGTTATTTTAAAAATGTGAACACTGATTAAGAATATATGTTTCATCTAGTCCAAAATGTGCTTATCATAACACTTTATTATATTTGTAAAATACCGTGATATGAATCTTTAACTTTCTTAATTAGCTAATGTACAGAACGTATTCATATAATTCTGAGAAAGCCAGATTTAATAATCTAATGGCATGGGAGCTTTCGCAAAATGTAGAGCTGTCTAATCAGTGTGGTGACAAATGAAATGATCTGTGGCCTCCAAGGTTGAGAGTTAATTGAATGAACAGACAGTATTTTTTACAGCTGCTAATATATTCCTAATGGAGAGCTTGGTTTTATGCTTCCTTAAAGTAATTGCACATTCATCCTTAATTTAAAATCCCTTGGTTTTACCCAGCTAGTTGCTTTTAGACAGGGCAAAGGTCTTGCATATTTATACTTTGGAAATGTAAATTGTCATTATGATATATAGGGCACCTACTTATAACTGTGAGTGATTGAAAATCGTTATATATCTTCTTAACCTGCACTTAAAATATTACCTTGCTCCCAAACTTAACAAGAGTTAAGTAAAATTAGAGTGCTGAGAAATAATTATCCTCAATACCTTAAAAATATTCTATATTTTTCAGATCTTTCTCTCCACATTAATTAATGAAGAAATTAGATTATGATATTATGTTGTATGCAACAGAAATAGATTTTTTTTCCAATACAAACAGTGCATCATTTTATGTTAACAGCTTTAGATTTATATCTATTTCTACACACACAGTTTATGTGACACAAGAACAAATCTAATACAAATAAAATCAAGACATTGGGAGAACCCACTCATTAGTTCAATTAAAACTAACCATTAAAGTCAATATCCCAAGTCATGACAAGAAAAGTATGTAATTTATATATTTTATATGGATATTAATACAATATTAAACACCTGGGCAAGTTTTAAACGAAATTTCAAATTATTTCAAAGTTTTTCTAGATAATTGCATGTAACATAATATCTGTTTGTATTCCAAACTCAGCCTCTCTTTATGTACATGTATAAACCAGGAAATTAGTGTGCTTGGGTATAAGTGGAACAGCATATATGGATTTAGGAGGATGTGCCATTTAAAACAGGTGCAGATATGCACACACATAAATGTAGAGCTTTCCTTCACTGCACAAACATGAGTATAACAAGTATGAAGCTATGATTATAGTTGCACATATGTATTTTCCCCTGGAAAATTGTGTGGTCAGCTTCAATTATGGAAAGAAATATTCAGACTAATGATATAAAAATATAAAATATATCAGAGTTACAAGAAACATCCTTACAAGGATGAAAAGGTAGTTTCCCTTGAGATACAGTGATTATCCAGGAGTAATAAATTAGGAATTCCTTATTTGACATTCAGTGCATCAAGTTTTAAGTAATGATTTAATAGAATATCTCTCTTTTACTACATATTTAATACAAAAAAGTCCTTGTAGTAGCTATCTTGTACTCCTGTTTGTATTTAGTAACAATTTGATTTTATATTAAAATATTATTACTTAATAGACTAAATATACAGATGTAAATAGGAAAAAAACTATGTTAAAAGAACTTAGTCTCAAGTTATTTTATTAAATAACCTTTTCAGATCAACCCTGGGTAACTTATCTATCATGTGCAGAAAAGTATGTTTATGGTTTCTCTGACAATAAAGAAAGTCATCAGGCTTGATTCTGATCTCATTGCATTGGTGTAAATACAGAATAACTCCATTGAAGTCAGTGGAGTCACACCGGTAAAACTAGGTGTATCATTTCAGAAAAAGAGACAAACTAGAATAAACTTTGTTTAGAGAACTTTCCCATTCCTTGGTAACTCGGGATAGGTCACAATTTCACACTAGTGAAATTGTTTCAGTGCTCAGGCATACACATGACATATAATCAGTCTCCTCGTGATTTTCCTTTTCTTGCCCTAGAAATCCTTATCTTTAAATATATGGGTGTAAATTAAGTTGGATCCATGCCTCAAGCTTACTTCCTTACTCTAGCCCAGCCCTTTAAGATAGAAACCTTAACACTTGTGGAGGAACTTAAATATTATTTCAGTTGTTCACCCAAGGCAACAATTTATTTGACAACAGGCCTCCATTCTCTCTGTGGCAGCTAGTGGTGATAGAACAGCCACTCAGAGGAACTCAACATGCCCTGATACAGGATACTTTTGTGAATATGTACCTGTAATGCTGAAGATTCAGAACCCTGGAGATTTTATGTAAATAACTTAACACCCATTTTAATATTCAATTACCCAGTATCTTGTTTACCAGAATCCCAGCAATTACCAGAACTTAGGTCTGAAAAGGCTGCAATTTGGAGTAAACTTTAATAACATAGAAAATGCTATGCTCCTGGCTTGCTCTGGCATCTCTGTAGTTGGTGTCTGGGTAACTGTGGTGGCTGTGCCCTGGCTAATCTTTGTCCTGGCCTCGGTGGAGGGGTATGGCCAGTCCCTGTTTCTAGCTGCTGCTTGCCCTGGGACTCAGCTGGGAGATGCTCTGGCTGGCCTACTGGCCTAGCTTCAGTAGCTCCTTGGCCCTGGCTGACAGGGTTCTGGCTGCTGCTCCCTGGTTACAGGTTGCAGGTTCCTGGGGCCAAGGTGATGGCTAGATCACTGCCCAGTGTCATCCAAACCCTAACTCCAAATCTGTGGCCACAGATGGGTTGGGGTACTATAGTCTAGGCCATGTCTCTGTGGTTAGTCCTCCCAGCTGAGTCTCTATGCTTAGAAGCCTATAGGTCTCTAGACTCTAACCACAGAAAGCCTGCCTACAGCAGGCCTAACCATAGCGATGATGCCTGTCTTGTCGCCTCAGCTCTTCCAGATAAGATATTTAAGCTTGGGAGAGCAACTAAAAGAAAGAAGCTCTTGACCAGAGCAAGAAACTTATTAATGGGTTTGTATGATGGCAAAGAGAGGGTGCCATTGGGCATGGCACTCTTCATGGATGCAGTGGCCCTAACACTAGGTTGTGCTGATCAAATGTGGAGGTTATTCCAGGTCATTGCCTAGAGTAACAGCAATGGGGTATGCTAGTTTTGGGGAAAGTATTTTACACACATAGCAACTCACATGCACTTACATCCATATCAAGTGTGGCAACTGTGTAATGGAATGGCTTGCCCCTTAAGGGCTAGAGGCCTGGACCAGCCAGCCCTGATTATTAAGGGGGCACACCTGAACAAGGATCACCTGATTCCCCTATAAAAGAAGCATCAAGCTGCAAAGGGAGTTCTGGGGAAGTTCTCAGAACATGGGAGTACAGAGGCTGCTGGGAGCGAGTAGGCTCCAGCAGAGAAACCTGATACTTGAGGTGAGAGACACCAGGTAGGAAAGGCCTAGGATAATAAGTGGCCTTGAAAACTTTATTCTGAAAGTTAAATTAATGAAGTAGAACTTGAGAAGGGATGAGAATGGACAGAAGTGTTTGAATTATTGAGGAACCAAGAGGGGAAACTGAGGCAAGGGGCAGCTTAAAGGGGATGTCCCGAGGTGGCCACTCACTGGCAACACAGTTACAACCAGCGTGTCAACTCTTATGATTTTATTGCAAATTTCACAAGTTCTGGAATTTTCCTTAAAGTTCCAGTGTCTGGAGTTATGTGGTTACATGAGAATATCAGCTTTCATTTTTTAAAAAAAACTACGTTACTATCCCTTGTGGTTGCAGAGAGAAGACAGAAAATGTGAGCTGAGTGCACCTTACTGCTGCAGGAACCAAAAAGCTAAAGAAAAATAACCCAAAATTAAAAAATCTCATGAGTTTTCAAACCTAAATCATTGGGGGCGGAGGGAAGAGGTTTGTGGCCTGACTCATGAATTTTGAATGTGTTTTGGAGTTGGCAATAGGGCTAGACAGAAAACAAGAAAAATGTTGAGGTTTTGAAATTTTGTTCTGTTCTTATGCAGAATGAAATTATGATGATTTGAAAAGAGAGAGTGAGAGTGAGCTACCATCCCAAAACAGCCAATAGGTAGGTGCTTAGAGCACTTAGCTGGTACATGGGAGACCTACGTTCAAGGCTCTGCTCACAAGTAAAGCAACAAATTGAATTTGTTTCTCCCAGCCATGTACCCTAACCAATTGGCTACTGTGGGTAGGTCTCTTTTGCTTTCATCATAAATTTCATCTTGGACCTGAGAAACCTTCTAATCACAAAACCAGTTTCCGCAAAAAGCTTGTTTTGATGAATCAGCATTTTCCAGTTGGAGGGGAAGTTTTGTTGAAATGTTCCTGACCAGCTCTAGTTGGCAATACTTCTTTATGCAGGTTGAGTTAATTTTGCACTGAGTGAAGGAGAAGAGAAATTAACCATCTGTGAACAAGTGGTACCGGATGTGCCAACAAAGACTTTTCAACACCACTCAGATAATCAAAACAGATATGCAATATAAGGGAAGAAATAACTTAGTGCCACTAAACTGACCAAGTGACATGAGAGTAATTGTTTGAGGCAAGGTAAATGAAATACAGTATACGAATCATGTTGTCCATTCTCTAAGGGCATAAAGGGAGGTGTTTAAGATCATTCTGAAACTCTTCTCACCAAAAAAAAAAAAGAATATTCATTTGAAGGGGCCATTATATAGATAGGTTACAGTTTAGTAGCTGTGTTAGTCTGTGTCAGCAAAAAGAAAATAAGAAAGAAAGAAATACTTGTGGCACCTTAGAGACTAACAAATTTATTTCAGCATAAGCTTTCGTGGGTTAGAACCCACTTCATCGGATGCATGCAGGCCGACCATATTATTGCTCTTAAAATTGTAAGTCTCTCCCCCTTGTCTGGCAGTGTGTGTATGAGCATGGAAGGATGGGGTGGGGGAGGGACGAAAGGAGAATATAACTCATGAGTTTTGAACTTTTCAAGCAGACAATATTGCACTGACAACCAAGGTTATTAAAGCAGCTGAGTAAGTCCATCCTTACATTTTTAAGTGCTTTGCTGAACTGGTCTACATAACTTAACCATAACTAGGGAGTTTTTGGCTGAACTGGGACTAGGGCACTGAAGTCCTGATTTTCAAGCCATTGGTCTAACCAATAGAACACACATTTTCCCATAATACTGATGAATGGTGGTTATCCTATTGCATGGTAATGTTTACAGTTTTGCCTACATATTTTTAAAGCTGTTGTCATCTGCTAAAAGACCCAGAGCCTGATTCTCCAATGCATTATGCCAGTTTTATGCTGGTATAACTCATCAAAATCAGCAATGTAAAACTGGTGTAACAGAGTGGAGTACTAGGCTTTTGTTGTGTTTCTTACTTGAATCTCCTTCACGTGAACCCAAGAACGGCCATACTGGGTCAGACCAATGGTAAATCTAACTCAGTACCCTGTCTTCTGACAGTGGCCAGTACCAGGTACTTCAAAGGGAAAGAACAGAAGAGGCAATCATCGAGTGACCAATCCCCTATAGTCCTTTCCCAGCTTCTGGAAGTCAGAGGCTAGGGCCACACAAAGCATGGGATTGCATCCCTGACCATCTTGACTAATAGCCACTGATGGACCTGTCCTCCATGAACTTATCTAATTCTTTTTTGAACTCTGTTATAGTTTTGGCTTCACAACATTTCCTGGCAATAAGTTCCACAGGTTGACTGTGTGTTGTGTGAAGTACTTCCTTTTGTTTGTTTTAAATCTCCTGCCTGTTAATTTCATCGAGTGACCCCGGTTCTTGTGTTATGTGAAGGAGTAAATAACACTTCCTTATTCACTTTCTCCACACCATTCATATTTTACAGACCACTATCATATCCCCTTTAGTCGTCTCTTTTCCAAGGTGAAAAGTCCCAGTCTTTTTAATCATTCCTCAGATGGAAGCTGTTCCATACTCTTAATCATTTTTATTGCCTTTTTCTGTACCTTTTCTAATTCTAATATATTTTTTTAGATGGAGTGACCAGAACTGGGGCACAGTGTTCAAGGTGTGGGTGTACCATGGATTTTTATAGCAGCAATAGAACTGCATGTATAGCAAGCAATAGAGCTACATGTATTTGCCCACATACATATATTTACATCTTCCTGGGAATTTTTTAACACCGTAGGAAACTATTCGAGACTAAAAATAATATCAGATTTGATTATGAGCAAGTAAGAGTGAATTCTATAAAACAGGTCTGAGTGGAAATTAGGCACTGACTGGTCAACAGAGGTACAGAACAGCAGAGATGAAAGTTAATAATAAATATAGAACACTCAGAAACACAGCCTAACCATGAGCAGAACAGTATTACAGGTGGCAGAGTGTCTCAACACTAACATGTTCCAGTAAGAGACTTTCTGAGATATGAGGCAACAATTGCTATAAAGAATGGTGGCTGCTGATTTATGTGGAACAAATCCTTTTTAATGAAGACTGTGAGGACTATCCATTATAATCATACAATGCAAACGGAGTCTCAATTTTGAAGAAAACCACTGAGGGATCAGCAGCTGATATCACTGAGGCAGACAAGGTTGGTGAGAGATGTCAGGTGCAGACCCCAGCCAGCCTAAGGATGGTAAATAAAGGAAGATGGAAGGATGGGGAAGAGGAGAACAAACTGCACGTTAGTTGAACTCTGACTGGAAGGTACAAGGAGAATACAAAAAACATTTTTTTCAGTAGCCCCTGTGTCTGACAGTAGATAGTAACTTAATTCATGATGTAATGGTCTTTTGTTACTCCCCAAGTTTTTGGGAACAGTTTTATCACTTATTTTATTGTAGATTTGGGCTCACATTTTATCCCAGTTTTATAAGGGAACTTTTTAATGAGATCAGACTTCTGTTTTTGCTGAGACCACTTCTGGTTCTCATGAATTAATATGAACTTAAGTATATGTGTGTGAGCCCACAGAATCTGAACCTTACTGTTGGGTTCACAATGAAGTGCAATCATGGAGAAAACTGGGCTCATTCTAACATGAAGTTTTTTAAATAATCAGGGCTCATTAACCTATGTAAACCTGCTCTAACAAACAAATTCATTAAATCTAAGCAAACATCACTCCCTTTACTTTAGAATAAGAGGTTCGGGTCTCTACCCCCCTCTTGTGTTGTGGTTGGTTTGTTTGTTAAATCAGGAAGTTGACTACTTCCTGAAAAGATATGTGACATCAGAGAACTCACAGTTGCCTCACATCATTGCCTTGGCAAGGCAATTCAGGCAGATGTAGAAAAGGGAGATAGGATGTTATTTCACATACACATGTGCCCAGAGATCGCTAAGCAAAGATATTCAAAACCCCATGGAGCTCAGCCTGTATACATGTAGAATGTCCCTGATTCCACACACTCCAGTTTCTCTTCCTTCACCAGCCCCAAAACTTGCTTCCTTGTCATATTTCCACAATTTCCATATTTCCATGTTTCTTATTTGCCTGTCTAGGTACTTACCTTATTTTCATCACCATGATATCAGGGTAATTACCAAGTATTTAATAATAGAGATAATAATCTTTCTTTCTTCATGGCTTCTAGGCAAAATAGCTTGACTAACATTCTTGCTTCTGTGTAGGTGTGTGTTTGTAGAGCTCATTCTAAGTTGGAGAAAACAGGTTTATGTTTAGCTCCAGGAGTAGTAAGTTCCTTCTCTTCTTGCAGGTGTGAGCTCCTTAGTCTCAATCCAGCTCCTGTGAAAGTTCTGTCTCCCTCACTCATTGTTCAAGTGTAGCGTAGCTATTGTGAAAGGTCATGGTTATGGGTGAAGAGATGATCTCTCTCAGCCAGGGCCGGTGCAAGGAAGTTTCACGCCCTAGGCGAAACTTCCTTGCACCAGCCCTGCGCCGACCCTCCCCCAATGCCGCTCCCCCACCTGCGGGAGCTCAGCCTCCCCCCGCCCCCCGCTGCAGAGGCTCAGCCCCCCGCAACCGGAGGGCAGCAGGATCTGAGCCGGGATCCGGGGGGCGGCTCAGGGCAGCTGCCCCCCGGCTCGCCGCTCAGGCGCTGAGGGGGGGGCAGCGAGGCGGGGGGCTCGCCGCAGCTGCCCCCCACTCAGGCGCTGAGCGTGGGGGCAGGGGGGCGGCTCGCCGCAGCTGCCCTCCGGCTCCCCACTGAGCGGGGAGACAAGGGGCAGCCGCGGCAAGCCGCCCCTTGTCTCTCCACTCAGCAGTTCAGCGGGGAGACAAGGAGCAGCCGCGGGAAGCCGCCCCTCGTCTCTCCGCTCAGCAGCTCAGTGGGGAGACGAGGAGCAGCCGTGGGAAGTTGCCCCTTATCTCCCCACTCAGCAGCTCTGCGGGGAGACAAGGAGCAGCCGCAGCGAGCCACCCCTTGTCTCTCCGCTCAGCAGCTCAGCCACTGAGCGGGGAGGCAGTGGGCAGCCGCCCGCCGCCCCTCAAACCTTGGCACCCTAGGCGACTGCCTAGGGTCGCCTAGTGGGTGTGCCAGCCCTGGGAGACAAGGGGCAGCCACGGCGAGCTGCCCCTTGTCTCTCTGCTCAGCAGCTCAGCCGCTGAGGGGGGAGGCAGCGGGCAGCCACCCGCCGCCCCCCAAATCTTGGCGCCCCAGGCAACTGCCTAGGGTAGCCTAGTGGGCGCGCCAGCCCTGCTCTCAGCTAGCTAAGTACAAGACTAATGGAGGGCTTTGAATATTAGGACAGTAACCTTGAGCTGGACTTTACACCAGGGCAGCCAGTGTATAGGGTGGAATTCCAGAGTGACTTGTTCTTGGGACCTGTGTTGTTAAGCAGGTGGCCTCTTGTGTCTGAACCCAGCACATCCTCTGGCATTGGAGAGTCCAAAAGGATTCAAATCTGAAGACCAACCTAATAATAATTTGAAGTCAGATTCCTTCAAAAATGGGGGATGTTACAGATGAACCAAATTATTCAAAGCACTTCCCTCTTCTTACTAGAATCACAGCTTTCTTGCCTTGGATTCAGCTTGAGCCAGCTTTTCTTCATCTGCATGCTGATTTTGAAAATTCCTTGTGTCTGTCAGTATCAGACTCCATTTTCCACCATAGACTTTCATGCTTTCTTCCTTTTTACTTTTTATCTTGCACGTCCATCTGAGAACCATGGCAAGTGGCAAAGTGGCTGAGGTGTTCCAGAACTAGATCTTCAGCTAGAATAAACAGGGGAAGCTTTATTGACTTCAGTGGAGCTATGTCCATTTACACCAGCTGAGCATTTGGCCCAGACTGTCCATAGCAGTCGTCAGACAGTAGCTGTAGTGCTCCAGTAATTCTTCTGCTCCTTGACCTTCTGTTTGTGTAGAGTTTCTGTAAATAAATGTTGGAGTTTGGAGCAGTCTAAAAGTTGTGAGGGATCGACAAGGATTGTGCTTTTTTTTCTTGCCTTCTCAACCTGTGGTTGTTTTAATAAAACCCTTCTCTTGGGGTGCATATAGAGGAAAGAGGGATCTTCTGCTACTCTGAGCATAACTGGATACATTTTAAATCTTCAACAGTATGTCTCCCTCTATATCACATAACGGACGGCAGCATATAAGCCTGAGGCTAGGTCTACACTATGGACCTATATCCACAACCCTGTGTGACGTAGTTATACCAACCTAACCCCCGGTATATGCAGTGCTAATTTGATGGAAGAGCTCCTCCAGTCGTCATAGCTACTGCCTCACAGGGACGTGGATTAACTACGCTGACGAGAGAAGCTCTCCATCAGCATAGTAGCATCTTCACTCAAGCGCTACAGCTTTAGTGTATCAATGTATCAGTGCAGCTGCGCCACTGTAGCTCTGTACATGAAGACAAGCCTTTATGAAGGGAAAGACAGAGCTTGTAAAGATGTCAGGTAAAATGCGATAGAAAATAGTCAAACAAAAACTGGGATAAGCTTCTATAGTTATTTTTCTTCTAAAACATGATAAGAAAATAAAATTTGTTTCTATATTAACTTTTCAGATGGAAGGGAAAAGGGAAAACTACAAAGGGGGAGAGGGGCCGAGAGAAGAGTGAATATGATGAAAATAAAGTAGCAGAACTAGCAAACAAAGTAGGATAAAAACAAAGTCAGTATGGTTTTAGAAGTGTTTTACCCATTCTTCCTGTACTCAAAGCACCCATAATGAGTTCTGTCAATTCAAAGGAAGTGCAGGCATCTTCTCATTCTCATTCCAGGAGGCTGCAAGGTACAAGCTCTGTCATGTCTATTTGTCTGCAGCAAATGTAAGCACAGTATCCTGTGAGAACCATCCAATTAGCCGTCTTATGTCACTCTTCTTAATACCATGTGGTTTAGGGTGTGCCATGAATACAGATAAGCTTCTGTGCCCTAATTTCTAATATTAATATTTCCCCTGGCAAACTTGATGTATAATTTATTATTTAACAAGTTCCAAAAGCGTGCTCGACACTTACAGCAAGTAAACAGGTAAGGTCGTTGGCCAAAATAGCTTACAATATTGTATCATGCTCATTCCTTGTTTTGTGTGTCTTTATTGTGATCTGCTTTGTTAAAACTTCTTTAAGGCCAGGACTAGGATTCCTTGGCCTGATAAACACGAACTTGAAAAGGTATAGGTCAAAGCCAAAACAGTAACAGAGAGAATCTTAATTAATTTAAGGGATACCAAGCAAATGATAAATTGATGAGAGCCCTATTAAGTTTCTGTAGTTGATCTTACTTGAAAACAAAGGCAGAGTCACTAGGAGTATTAGTGGACGTTGCTAATCCATTACTTGACCTGCGCTATTGTTTGCTCAACTGTTTAAAACTGTTTCTGATCAAAAGCATCTGAAGTTAGTAAATGTAGTACTAAAAAGTAATTACACAATTGCTTTTTGTAGAGGCCACCTGAGCCGGACAAATGCAAAATTCCGGCTAGGTAGGTACACAGAAAATTTCTCTGAAGTATGTGAGCTTTTGTATGAGTGTTGTCTCTAGTCAATTTATGGGTTTGGGCAGAAGCCATGCAAAACTAGGCAATTTCAGCTGAATTTTTCTATGAGCGTATGCTCTTATCTGAATCCCAACTCAAGGTGCAAATCACAAAATCCACAAGAAACAAGTTTCACATTCTCAGACACATCTCAGACACATCTGTGAACTCTTTCAGGGAAACAAGAGTAACATCCTTGCAGCCAGCCACATACTGGACAATTAGGTCGGAGGCTCCAGAAAGCTAGTCTTAAAGATCATTTAAGAGTAACATTAACTTCTGTATATATATATATATGTGAGAAAACTATATGGCCTAAAAATGATATTTTTCAGTGATTATTGCATTAACATGTGTACAAATAATAGCTACATTATCGGAGTGCCTGGTTGCATCAGTTTTTCATCATGAATCAGTGTAAAGAAAGGATAAATTCATGAATGTGTAAGAGTAGTTCTTCTGCACCATGAGTAAATATGTACAATAACTGTGAACTAGTTCTGTGCAGTTAGGGACAAATTCTAAAGGATACTTAGCACCTACAACTCCCATAGCATTCTGTGTACCATTTAGGATTTGGCCCTCTGTTTATTCATTATGTCATTTCTAACTATCAAACATGCTATTGAAAGTATAAACATAATCCGTATGTTCTTGTCCAAATCTCAAATATTTCTGTAATATAAAAGGACTGTGTCTCTGTAGAAGCTTTTTGAACCCTTCCTTGTTGTGAGAAAGAGGCTCCATAGAAATTCTAGTTTTAATGCTCCGCTTTCACTGTGAGTGAAAAAGAGTTTATCATGCAGAATAGTGGCGTTTAGAAAGTGAGCAAAAATATGTGATTAGGAGAAAATGAGTAAAGTTCTTTCTCTGGTCATTAGTTAAAGTTTAAATTCCCCTTAGGAATAGCCTAGAGCTGATGTAATGCATGATTTGAGGGAAGTTATAAATTGCTGGAGGATGTTGTCACAGACTTATCCAAAGTTGTGGTTTAAGAATATATCTAATACTGACTTTTTAAAGCTAAATGGTTTTTATGAGTCATTTTTAAAGAACGACACAAACTTAGGAAAATGAATCCTTTTTGGACGCTATAGACAATTTGTAGCAATGGATTACCCTTTATAGAGACTGTAACAGGGTGGCTTGTCCTTGAGCTGGAGAACCTGGGGCTAAGCCAACCATGATTGCAGAATGAGCCCCACCCGAGGGGAATCAGGCAATTTCCTATAAAGAGCAGAAAGTGGCTACAGTAATGGGGAAGTGCAAGAGGCTGTAATGGTACCGAGCAAGAGCGGCTCTTGCAGGGAAGACCGTGAGACTAGTTCCAGCTAGGAAGGGTGTGGAGAACGCTGTTAAGGCAGGAAGGACTGTGACCAGACCATGGGAGTTTCAGCTCTATGCAGCTGGAGGGAAGATTTCTGTGTTTAGTTTTAAACTTAATAAATCAGACCCTAAGGAGGACTGTTCTGGGAAAACCCAGTGTGGAGTTTATTTGAAGATCTGAGAAGGGTAACTGAGGTAAGGGACTGTGGATAGGGCTGCCCTGAAGCCAACAGGGGTACTGTGAGGCAGCCACTCATCTACAGGTGCAATCTATTTGCAAACATATGTAAATATCAACATATAAAATACTATGTGTAGAAACAATGTCTTTAAATGACATTTAATTAAAATAGTCTCACAGGAAATAGCAAGCTCTAATGACAGAGTACATTGCCATTCCTTTAAATAATGGAGGAATTAAAGGTCCCATGAAAATTCCTGTGGAAGAGTTTGCAAACACCTGCAGATGCTCCTTTCAGAAGCCATCTTGGATTCCCTCCAGCTGAACACAAAGTTCCTACAGCTGCTTTGGAAGCATGTTGGGCTTTTTTATAAATGTAATTTTAAAATGCTCAAATAGTCTAAAACCAAAGTTTCATAGTGTCAGAAAAGGTCATGAAAGACCAGAAGCAGGAATCTAAACTGGTAGCCATGAACTCCTGGGTTTTGTAGACCCCTATTTTTCCTTGCAGCCTATTTACAACCCATTCCCTATGCGCCCCCATGCATTACGCTGTATGAAGCTGTAAAAGACCCGATTTTCCTGCATATTCTCTGCAGCACCTAATATGATAGGAAATTGGAAACCCTGTTCATAATTGAGAGCATGGTGGTAGGTTCCTTGAATTTAAATTCTCTGTCAACTTCAGAGGGTCTCTGAATAATATAGAATTTTAGAAAAGCATGCATTACCTTTGTACACTGCTCCCCTTCAGCCTCACAGGTGGGAAGGCTTTTACTGGGCCAGCAAGAGAAGAAAACCCTTGGCCCCTTTAAGGGCCTGAAATCAGTGACTTGAAGGGGAGGGGAGGGCATAAAGTTTCTTCTCAGGGAACTTTGGGCCGGCCCAGAAGCTATGGTGCCTGTAAGATTTCTCCTTGATGGGGCTTATGAGCTCCTCTATCCAAGGATCAGGTGTTGGAGGAGTTTTCTTTTCCCTTGGATTCTTCAGGAGCTAGCAGCAGCCTGTAGTACTGAGTCCAGATGCTGCCTTTCCTGTAACTGGGCTGCCAGACTAGGATGAGATTGTGGATTTCATGAGCCCTAGTACCCAATATTATGGATAAGAAAAACAACCCTCCTGCGGTGGAATCTAGGTGTTGGACCCCAGCGCGCCCATGGATGAGTGCACAATTGGGGTAGTGGCAGTGGGTCCAGTAGCAGGCAGAATGTTATAAATGTCAAAGACATTTGAATTTAGCTCAGCAAGGAATTGTAGGTACAGGGGATAAGGTTATTCAGCCAGCTCCTTGTGCATGTGTATGTGTGTGGTGAGGTGTATTGTGCGGTGATTCCCCCACAGATGACAGTTCCAGTCAGCACGACAGGATTAAACAGGAGTGACTGCTCTAATCATGATGCACCTGCTCAAAGCCACTAGAGATAATATTTAAGGGCAATATATAGAATTAACCTCATTATTACACAAGGAAGACAAGATGGAAGACAGGCCAGAGAGAGAGAAGAAGGGCAGGGAGTCTTACAGAGTAATTTCAATCTGGGAAAGTGGTTGTGCCACGCACCAGATAAATGCAGCCATGCTGTCGGACAGATATTTGGTCTTGTCAAAATATAGCAAATTAGTCTGTTAGGCACCCAATACATTTAGGGCTCGTGCATGAGACCATTTGAAGGAACTTAAATTTTTGACTGCAATGCACGTGGGAATGACATAGGACCAGGCTGATCATGAAATAAGGTTAAAAGGATGGTTTTGGCTCATGTGGTGTCACTCCTTTGTGCTGACTGATTTATAGGTTCCTCAGCCATCAAGCTGGAGACCTGATTTTAACAAGCAATTATGCTGGGCTTTCATTGAAGGCAAATATTCAGACTTACACAATGACAAAAGCAGAGGTGTTTTAAAAACCTTATAGAACACACATTTTCCCTGGACCCCAGGGGAGGTGACACTCCATTAGAGGAGAGGGTCAGTTGCGTCCTCCCCTCTAGGAACAGAACTAGTATGGGAGTATGGAAAAAGCCTCATCTGCCGCTGAACTCAAAGTGCTCTGTACCCCGTGTGGGATTATCATGACAAAGGAAATCATGGTTTGGGAAGGGTGTTCAGTGGTACTAAAGATATACAAAGGTGTAGATTTGATAGAATGATTCCAAATGTCAAAGCCAAAGAGAGTTTGCATTGCATAGTGAGAGGTAAGGGGGTTGTTTTGTTTTATTTGGGTTTTTGTTTTTTAAGTTGGAGGGCCTTTCTGGATAGTGGATCTCTACGAGCCTGTGTTCTGAAGTGTGTGCCCAAAAAAAATACCTTGGGAATATCCCTCCTTATGACAAAGTGAGTACAATGATTAGTGTTGGGGTTCCCCAAAACCTTTTCCACTCAGTTTCCCAAGAACTCCAATCTTGTCACTCAGGTTCCTTTATTTGTCACACAGCAAAGCTACTCTGAGTTGATCACACTCACGAATAAGCCATGGATATCAGGCATACCACACATCCAAAGTTACACAGAAAATCACTTCCTTTATATACATTTACATAATACATCGTGTTTACTGTACATTGCAACACACATTTTGGGATTGGCTTGGTCACTTTGAAGGAACCAATTCCTGTACAGTATGCCCTGTCCACACACTGTCCATACCGATCTTGCTCTTTACCTCATTTTACATTCCAGGCTTATTTTGGCTATTGTAAATGGTCCCCAAGGTGTTCCCCCTATCTGTTAGCATGTTTCCCCCTATCTGTTATCTGCTTTCAGACTGCTGAGCCATTTACCCCCTAATCCTGTCTTGCAAGAAATGAGGCCTCACCTGTGTCCAATTACTTATGTCAAGCCAGGCCTACAATGGGAAAGACCTAAAATAATTATCTCTTATTCTTCCATCCCCCACTGTAGACATGGTGAGGGCTTGGATAATAGTAGCTAGCTTTCAGATAAAGCTGCTTTCTGGCTATACCCCCCAATGCCCCCTTAAGACTTCATCTGCTGTGTTTTATTATGAGGGTCACGTTATTTGCACAGGCCAGGCCCATGGATGCTCATGAGAGTTCTCAGCCTATAAGGGCAGGTTTATAGTGTAAACCTGGGTCTGTGGGATCAGGCCTATGGACTTGATTTTTCCAAGCCTGGGCTTGAGTGTCCATACTGCATTGTGTACCTGGATTTATAATTGCTGGACCTGGGTGTCTCAGCTGTGCTAACATGTCCATACTGCACTATGCCGATCTTCTGACTCGGATCTGTGGCTTGTGTCCACACTGCAAAATGACAGGGCTTGGACTTGAGTCATAGCAGGATTTGGACCCACCCCTGCATCAGTCCTTACTAACCTGAGTCAGACTGATTTGTGTGTGGATGGAAGGAGGCTAGGGTTTAAACTTGAGTCAGAGTCCAAATGGTTAACAATCTAGGAATCTGGCAGGGGAGAGGGGAGGCAGCCAAGAAAACTGCCGGTGCCTCTTGGTGGCAGGGGCCCAGTGCAGACAATGTTCAACAGAGGGTCTGGTTCCCTGATAAAGCAGAATTAGAAGCAGATTAGGAGAAGGCATCTTCAAAAGAAAATGGGGGGCAGAGTAGAAATGGGGTTGGGGCTAATGAATGACACAGAATAGAGACAACCCCTATTTCCCTATTCCCTTCACTCTTGTACGAGAGGAGGAGGATGGGGGTCTCAGCAATGGTACTGGACCAGGTTAACTGGGGGGGGGGGGGCTGATGGCAGCCCTCCGCTAGGTGGAACAGATTGCAATAGAAGGATGACCTGCACCGGATAAGAAGATGATACAAAGTTTCCAGATGTTAAAGTTACAGCCTAGTTAAAACACATTCCTGGTTCCTTGATTTCCTGCAGTGTTCAGGACATTGGATGTGAATTTATTTATTTTATTTTATTTTATCTGCATCACATTTGCCAATGCAGTCATTTCCTTCTGTCTCTTCTTATGTCCCCAAACCATTATAGTGGGATACTGGTGTAAAACAAAGCTAAGTGTCAAACTTAAACTTGAATACAATAGAAGTGTTCACAGTTGCTGCTATTGGGGCCCCACACTTACAAGCTTGGTAAATTTTTCTAGTTAATAAAGTCATTAGGAGACTGTAGCAAGGCGGTGTGGTTCCCTGCCACCCCGGAGAGGGACGAGCCTCTCCGGACACCAAAGTGGGTGGAGCCAGTGAATCTGGCGCCTGCCCCACAGAGGTCAAGGTGCAGGACAGGAAGTATAAAAGCCCAACCCCAGAGCTCACTAGAAACACAGCCGCCGGAGAGGCCAGATGCCTGTGGCCTGCCTCCCGGTTGGGAGACCCTGGCAATCGGTGGCCGACCCGAAGACTGGCCAGACCGGCTGATGCCTGATGCCAACCAGAGCCCAGAGGAGCTGTCAAACCTGCCCCTCACCAGTTACCCTGAGGAGCCCATGATGCTTGACCCCATGGAGGACACCGTCCGGACCCAGGTATCTCTAGAGGGGGAGTTAGGAAGTAGCCCAGTGGCAGCGGACCCTAGTCTGGCTGCAAGGCTGCCAGAGTCTATGTCAGTGTGTTGCGGCCAGGATCCCTTCTGCCGCTGCTAGGGCCCCGGGTTGGGACCCAGTGGAGTGGGTGGGCCTGTGTCCCCCCTGACACCCCACTTGTGGGTGGCAGTCTCCCCCTCTCCCAGGCCCTTCGGAGCCAGTAGTCTGGACTTGCTGTTTACCTGTTTGCTCAGCCCCTGCCTGAGGGCCTGAGCCATTGACTCTTGGCTGCCCCGGGCCGGGGCCTGCTCATTATATAACAGTTGCTCAGCTCCTATCTGAGGACCTGAGCCTGTAACTCACTACTGCCCGCTGACCGGGTGTGAATAACTGTTATGTTTTACCTCTACTGCTGCCGTGGCATGAGACTCCCGTGGTCAAGCTAATTCCCTGTCACAACTGAAAGGAAGTAGCGAGGCAGTGTGGTTCCCCGCCTCCCCAGAGAGGGACGAGCCCCGGCCAAACCCCTCTACAGAAACGTAAATCATTCTGAGCTACTATAACTATTATGGTGATTATTATTGAGGTGCTATCTAGCAAAAGATCATCTCTTAAAGAACTGAATGGCTTAATTGGCTTAAGAATGTTTTATTGCTGACCAGCATCCATGTCTGATTCCCAGCTTCTTTCTGCATTGTACAAATAAAATCAATAAGAGCTACTATAGACCTTATGGAACTAAAGTAATTGCAGCATGCATAGCATCACTGATGTAGTATTGTATTCGATCTAAAGGGTTAAGAACTTGCTTGGGGAGAGGAAGAGTATTGATGCATTGCTGTTTTCAATTAAGATGGATAGAGAATGGTATATAGGAGCCGCAGTCAAGGACAATGGGAAGTTGCTTTTGAAGAAAGAACAGATGGGGAAGAAGACAGATTTATGATCAAGGTGATTGGTGTAATAAGCTAAGGAAATATAGTTAAGGAGAAAGCAGGGCTTTTAAAATAGTGTTTTACTGTGCTGTGTTCTTATGTTCTGAGTATAGTTTTCCATAGAGCACTTGGGGTATTACAGTTGTGGACACATCTACATTCATACAACTGTGTAGGAAGTTGAGAGTGACCCATTTTGGTGATACATTAAAGCAGAGGAAATATTTGTATTGAAATAAGGAATGTGTTTCCTGTGCTTTAATGCTGCTTTTCAGAGAATTTGTAGGCCGGGCTGAGGATTCAAAGGGTTTTATGTTATATTGTGTATTATCTGATGCATATAAACCATGCAAGTTGCACAACTGTCCCCAAAATATTTCTAGTTTTATACTGCAAAGTTGATGTAACTTTCTTGGTTGGTTTGAATCCTTTTAAGGCTGGAACCTACTCCTCATGCCTTGAGGTCTTTCTTATTTATAGTCTATGTTGAAAGCTACGAGGAGGAATAATATTAATTTCATGATAACAAAAGATCACTCTATGGCTTTCATGTTATGCAAAATTTAGGTTATGGTGGAATGTTAATTTTGTGACAGGATATATGCCAAGTGGCTCATCTCTTCTCTTCCCCACTAACACCATACATAGCCACCTGCACAGTGAAGGGGTTAAAATCTTTCAGTGTGGAAAGAGAAATCCTGGAATCCATGGCTAAAAAAGGGTTTTGCAGGTCATCTGCTCCAGTTTGATGCTAATGAAGGATTGTTCTCGATATAAATTTATTATTGCTTTATGCAGTCTAGTTTTGAATTGGCCAAGCCATGAGTCTTCTGCCACTTCACTAGGTTTCTGCTCCTGTATTGGACTCAACTAGCATATACTTCTGTATCCTTGTGTAACGTTCTGATGACAGCAGTGGGATTGCACATGGGCATAAAGGCCTTTGCCAGCTAGTCCTGATACAAGGCTGTTGATAATAATGTAGATCTAAATGTCAAAAAATTTCCTGACTTTGTGAGTATATATTTTATTTGTCTTACTTTAATATTATTATTCTCAGATAGTCCCACCCCCTTTTACATTATGCTAAATCATTACTCTCCTCTTTTGGTTTTGACAGCCTTCAGATTTTGTTTAATTTCTCTTCTTTAGTTGTAACTTCATCAAAATACACAGATTTAGCTCAATTATTTTTTCCTTAGTAGCCTCCATTACAATTTTTGCTCTTTATCTCTGAACTCCCTCCAGTTTGTGAATACTGGCCTGGTAACAAAAGCCCACATTCTCAAAGGTGTTTAGGTGTCTAAATCCCAGGGGATTTGAAGATGTGGGCCAAGGTGGTCATACAATTGTGGATGCAGAGAACCTGTCCTGCTCTTTTAGTTGTGAGACATAAAGAAGAAGGGATATCGCATAGCTTTGTTTGGTAGGTGGCTTCCATTGGGAAGTGCTGCACTTCCCCCATGCTGAACATAGAGAATGATGACCCAGTCAGCCTGCGATTTGATTTTAATGAGCCAGTCTGTCATAATGCAACTGACTTTCAAACCACAACCCCTCAGAAGAATGCCTTAAATTTCAACTACAGTTCTTATTGTTTTGTACATGACAAAAATAATGGACTAGATACACATCTGTATGTAAGTGACTAGTGTTTATTTATGGTGGGGGGAGGGTATATTGCTCATACTGTTCTCATTTTATGTTTTCTATGTGGACTTCCATTCCATAGCTCATCTGTTTTTTTTAAAAAAAAATATGTCTAAGTGCGAATGAGCTCATCATTCAGTATTTTTGGACACCACTGCTCCTTGGAGAGCTTTACTGAAATAGTTATACTTAGATATGTTTAACTTTTTTGTGAGCATACAGACAAATATTTGCTGTAGCTCTATTTAAAAAATCTTCCTTGAGATACTGTAGTGTAATAAACCGCAAAACCATTTTGGCAACGTATAAATGATACATATTTACCATTAAGTCTTTCTCTGGTTTGGTTGTGCATGTTTGTTTATTCCTGTACAAGTATGTGAGTCTGTTAGGGAAAACTAGTTACCAACATACCATTTAAATCATATCACTGACTGCTGAAATCAACAAGGATGCTCACTTATGATAGACAAAAAATACATGGTTTTGATAGGATTCCTTTTTGCTGGTGGTTTTATTTTATGGTAGCAACATGTCAAAAACCCACCCCGTGAGATTTATCATGGTCTGTGGCATATAAACTTAATCTAAAACATTTTAAAAGTTATTCTAATTTTATTTGCAGAAATATGGAAAACAGGACTACTCACAGTGACCATGGAATTTCTGCCAGTATCAAGACAGGAAAGATATGACCTGAGAATTCAGGAATGGGTATATGCATATCTAAACAGTATTTCATGCCGTAAAATCCTATGCATAGTAAGTATTATAATAGATTTCAAATACACAGATGGATATTTGTGTCCACATAGAGCTCATTTAGGATGGGTTACAGGGCCTGTTTCTACCACCATTGAAGTCAATGGCAAAACTCCCACTGCCTTCACTGGGGAAATGGATTGAACCCATTGAACCCATTGAACACTCACAGAAGGGTTCACAACTTGAAATATTGTACAGATATTTATATACATAACTTAGTCATGGGTGAGTGATTCGGATTCTCAAATGAGTGCTCATGAATCCTTTATACCACAGCATCATGCGTTCTGTAAACTGCAGGAAAAATATTTTCACACATGCTGCAGGAAAAATATTTTTAGCAATGTTTAGCATTCCTAAAACATTGCTAAAAATCCCAAAATAATCAGGATTATTTTGTATCCATGCACCGGTAAGGCCACGTGCCAAAGTCATTGTAGCAACATTCCTCCTTTGCCTTGCACCACGTATAGTAACTTATGCCTATGCAGAGTGGAGTGTGAAATGCTACCTCATCAGAAAGTTTGTGTTTTACATACACTTTGCACTGGTGAAAAAGACTACACAAATGCAAGGAGTGGAGAAAGAGTGTGATATACAGATCTCAGGAGAAGCACTAAGAAAAATTACAAATGTTCTAAAAACTTTTCTAGATCCCAAAATGTCAGAACATTAAAACCTGATGTCTCAGGCCCTTCTTTATCCGTGTGTGTGTGTGTGAGAGAGAGAGAGAGAGAGAGAGATCACACACACCTTTTTATATATTGAGAGAGAATAGTGATAAATGTATAATTAATTTGACTACTTCACTTGCCATCTGCCCTCTAAGAGCTATTCTATCAGCCGAACTCCAGAGCAACTGCAAACAGCTGCTATAATTGCCCCACCATGGAAATGCTGCTTCCATCTCACAATGAGGAATTTTCCCTAAAATGTACCCATGCAGGAGGCTCCAGGCAGGTCAAATTCCATCCTGGGCCAGTGACAGCTTTTCGATGTGTGTCAGAAAGAGACTTGAAGGGCTGCAAACGCTTTTCATTAAGAAGAGTATAGCCCCGGTTTCCAACGGTACCTGCATTTTAAATTCTCTCTTCCATATACAGCAGTGAAAGACTAAATCTTAGATGTGTGATGTGAGTTGCTGGATTACTTATGAAAATTTCACAGGTTTCTAAAACTGGTACCTTATACATTTTCTGATTTTGAGTCCTGTATATTTGGATTCCTTATTCAACAGACTACTTTTACAGGCAGAAAGGTCTGAAAAACCATTCCCACCATTTGTGAGTATGAATATTAGTGTTTCACTAATAATCAATTTATGCCTCTGCTTGGCATATGAACTTAATGCTGTTTATAGCCAATTCCAGTTAAGTATGGGGGACTTAATAAAATAGCTGCTATACATCTTCAAACTTTATGATAGGCCAATCTCTCTTCTGAGATTACCTTATTAGGACTGAATCATTTCCCAAACGTTTTACCCTAAATTCTTTAAAAAGGAAACTCAGTTGTTCTCCACTCTTCAAAACCAGTATTGTAAAACTCCAATCAGCTGACCAACTAGGAAGTTACGTATGTATAAATACTGTGCTATGACTAAACATCTTGGGTTTTGTTTGGCTCCCAAACTAGTAATGGTTTGTGCTGTAATCTAAATTTTTATGTTTCTAACATTTTATTTTTGAATAAGAATTATAAGATTTCACTAAAATGTCATAACTATTTTAAGGGATAGAGCACAATGCAGGCTATGGTATGATAGAATGTTTAAAGTAGATAATTTTACATGTTGCAGTGTCATTGCTGCACTCTGTATTTTTAACAGAATTACAAGAATACACATTTTGTAGATGCTATGATGATGCTTACAGCCCATTCACATCCTCTTTGCAGCATCACTGTGCCAAAATGGTAAGTGATTAATATTAAAGTTCAAGAAACACTGAACTCCTCCCTCAGTGTGGAATATCACATGCATCATGTGATATCAAAAGCCCCAAGAATACTATCACAGTATGGGTTTATATACTGTAGGTAGCCCATGGTATTTGCTGTCTTTGCAATATATAGCAATTAGGCTTAGTATGGGAATACTAGTGGAATAGGCAGGTTGTACGTTTTTGTATAAATAAATATTTCTGAGCTTAGAACACACATTTATACCCTGAAACTCTCTGATAATGAAATTAATACTAATGGAGTTACTGCAGGGTGAAGTTAGCCCATTGTCTGTTGCAGTAAACTGCTTGATAGCATGAGGAAAAAATGATAATACAGGTCTACAGCTTGGGCTTACTCTGTATCTTCCCTTCTTACAATGTAGACTAAATTGTGAAGAAAAAAAAAGACCAAGAGAAGATAGAAGCTACATCTACTCTACAAGGTAGGGATGTTCTTCTTAGCTCACATAAACGTATTAGCACTAGCTCTCATCTTAGCTAGCATTCTAAAAATGGTAATGTAATCACAGCAGCATGGGCTAGCTGCCCAGAGTACAAACCCATCTGAACCTCGTGGGTATGTAGTCAGGGCATCTTGCCCGTGGTATAGCTTGCCACTACCCATGCTATGCTACTATTTTTAGCATCCTAGCTCAGATGAGAGAGAGTGCAAGTATGTTTTATCAAGCTGGGAAACACCTCCCTACCTCATAATGTAGATGTAGCCTAAACCAGAGATTCAATAAGGAATAGGTTAGTCTGTCCAGACCTTGCCCCCAATCCAGACCTGATTGTATCACCAAAACTCAAAGTGTCAGAAAGGAGAGTCACTACCTAATAAGTACTTTACCTTGAAGGTTTGAGTAGTAGAATTTATACTGTCTTTTAAACTTGGCACTGCCCTGGGGTTTCACTTTTAGTCATGCTGCAGAACTCGCAATGTGCCTCTGAAGCATTATAGCTATTCTGGTTGTGTGCATATGCTGGGAATTCTTCTGGGTAAGCAATATGAAAGCCCTACCGTGGTAGAAAATGTGACCTGCTGGGCCTTCTACCAAGCCAGCTGCAGCTGCCAAATGGGAAGAAGCTAAAGAGATGCTGCCAGCTGGGGAAAGGAAGTGAATTTCAAAATAGTCCTTGAATGAACTACCACTGCTGGAGGGGGAAGAGACAAGATCATTCAAATGTTGATTTGCATTAATTACACTGCCCTCCTTTAGTTCTTTATTAATTGTGCTCTGTACCCGCTGCTTCATTATCTTGCCCAGGATCAATGTCAAGCATGCATGCCTATGATTACCTAGGTCATCCCATTTACCCTTTTTAAAAACTAGCACAACATAAGCTTTTTTACAGTCTCCTGGGACTTCCCCAATGCTCCAAGGCTTATTGAAAATGAACTTTAACTATCCAGTGAACTCCTCAGCCAGCTCTTTTTTTTTAAAATCTAGGATTCAACTTATCACCCTATGATGAGACTTTATGATCTGTTTTCCCCCCAAATACAGGACAGAAATATCTATTAATCACTTCTGCCTTTTCTGCATTATTACTGATGGTTCTATCATTTCCATCTAGTAATGGACCAATACCATTGTCAGTATTCTTTTTGTTACTTTATATTTTTAAAATACTACTTCTTAGTGTTCTTAACTCTTCTGGCCATAGATGGCGCCTTGTGTTCCCTTTGCTTCCCTTATCAATTTTCTACAATTCCTAACTTCTGAATTATATTCATTACTAACAACTTCCCCTTTCTTCCATTTGTTATATACAATTTTATTTATAGCTGTCTTCACTTGCCCTCTAAACCAGGTAGTTTTTAATCAATATGGCCTTCTTCCTCAGTTGTGGCTTTTTGGGGCATATAAACTTAATCTAAAACATTTTTGTTTTAGATAAAGTGTTCTAAAATAATTTCTATAATCTTCTCTGAGTTGCTTCTAGGTTGGTGTAGCTCTGCCTTTCTTGCAGCTGTGGTTAAATGCCACACACTAGCCCTTTTATATACTCTAAGCAAGTTAACCAGACTACTTTAACTCCTCTTTAAAAATGCCATGAGGGGAGGAAAAGAAATAAGGAAAAAACACCATCCCCATTTAACAGATGAATAAGCTGAGAGTTACCCAAATAATCTGTTTAATGTCATTCTGAAAGTCTAGGCAGATCTGGATTCATTGAAGTCAATGTACAACCAGTGCAACTAAAAGTACAATTTAGCCCTTGATTTCCAGTTAGAAAGGCAAACATTCCTGATAAGCATATAGTTACTACCAATTTTTGAGTGCAAAACATGTTCAGTCTGTAAAAAAAAATTGCAACTAAAGGTTCAAGCCACTGTAGAATTGCAGACATATAAACATGTCTGTCCTTCCCTTAAAATAAATTTAAGAAGAAAAACCCCGTATTACAGAGCCTAATTGGCCAATCTTTACCTGAAGCTCAATGAATGAGACATCTCATGCTAGTAAATTCTACTCATCATGAAAAAGCATTGCTGCATGAGACCATAAATTATTAGTTTTTATTTTTTGCTGGTCGTACTTTCCCACAAATAAGTATTATAGGAGAAACAGCCATCAATGCAGTTGTCTGGACCAAAGTGTTTTGAAAGAACATCAAAATGCCATAACTTCCCAAAAAGGTTTGATGTATTCATGTTTCACTTACACCTTTGAAAGAACTAGATTTACCGTTTAAAAATTCAAGCATTCAAGTTATAACCTTCAGACAAAGGCACATAATGCATGTCTTTGCCACATTTATCATTTTCTTCAAATAGAAGTTTTTGTTTGGAGAATGTATATGCTTTCCAAAAAACATTCCAGATGGCGGGGGTTGGGGGATGGGACCTTGAGGGGAAGAGGAGAAGTCCAGCTGTTTTTAATCTCTCTTCTTTAGTTCTTGTTAAAGTGAACCCACACCCTTTAAAAGACTAAACAATCACTCTCCATCTAAATAAAAAATCTAGAATAAAGTGGAAAAAGTGTGGCCCTCCAGCTGATTGTAGCCATGGAATTACACAGGTAGGCAGAGACAGCATGAGGGGAATGAGCAATAGGTGGAAGCAGCCCTCTCCCCAAAGCACCTTACTTTGTGACTTGATGGTGCCTACTAACTCTCCAATGCAAAATTGCCCTCTTATAGAAATTTGTTTCCAGCAGGCCTTTTTAGTGCTACTGCTTTACATTTGGCAGAAACCCACAGCTGCTATTCTAAGGTGGCCATTTGGTAACTGGTTGTGTCTCCCTGTCTTCCAGCTGGTAAATATATTTTACTCCTATTATATTTCTCCCAGTTTTCCCTTTTGTTATTCCTCGGGAGATGGGTCATTCCCATGCTGCCCTTACCTTCAATATGGAAATGTGGCCTCCAGGGGCTTTAAGTCAAATTAAGATCTACTGTAAGTAGGTGCAACTCTAGTGAAGTCCCAGGTCTAGATTTAACTCTACATGTCCCAGCATAAAGTGTTCCATTTTTATTAAAGCAGTGCTACGTACATAAAGACAGTCTTTTTTATGCACATGGCTTGTCATTTCCACAGACAGCCACTATGATTTTAAATCCATTCAAAATACTGCTACAAAAATTATTCCCTTTCCTGCCTTTTCGGCTGCATCCAGCCCTACTCTTCAAAACCTCTCACTTGCTTCCCCTTTCCTTCCATGACAAGTATATGTGCCTTTTTCTTGCCTTCATGAACCTTCTCAGTTTAGCTCTTAAGTTTCTGTTCTTATGTCTTTCTCCAGTCCCTTCTTCCTCTTCCCTCCTACTGCACCCCATAATTAACTGCTCTCAGTATCCTTCTACCACTGCCACCTCATGCCATTTTTCTACACCAGACTCTCTCAATCCCTGTGTTCTTTAAAGACTCCAATTCGTAAACTCAACAGGGATTACTTTTTGGTAAATACTCTTCAGTGCTCATGTGCTATACATATTTTCTGTAAGCAACAAATCTAATTTCTTGTAAGTGCTAATTCTTTCTTTTTTCTGCATAAAACTACCCAAGTAGTTTACCTCACAAATTGCTTGCAACATTTAATATTTCCTGTTCATTTTATCCTGTTCATAAAATATAATAGGCCAAATCTTGAAGTTTTTGGGCTTGATTCTGATCTCACATTAGTGTAAATGTGAAGTAACGCCATTGTGTTATGCCAAATAAGAGTTTGCTCTTCAGTCTGTGTGAAGGCAAAACTGCCACCAGCTCTACTGGGAGCTGTCTGTGTAAGGACTGACTATAAGGACTCTAGATGTTGTCCCTATATGTTTACTCCTAGTTTATAACTGTTTTACTGTGGTCATTTGGAAACAATGACACTTTTCCTGATGTGATTCATTTATTTATTTAGGGCAGATTGCTATGAGGTGAGTCCTGTGTGAAGAACAATTAGGTGTAGGTAGGATTTTATTTTTTTCAGTATGGGGCAAACTAAAAGCCTATTGTTACTGTTCTTTTTGCTTACATTAAACGTTCAGGGTTGAAAAGAGCTGTGAAAACAGTCTTTATCATTGTCAATCTTGCCATTTTTAGAAGCCGTAGCAGCTGTGAAGTGCTGAACAATCATGGCAGTCAGAGTAAGAAAAGTAGGAAATCTGAGAGAGAGAAAAAAATGTCTTAGTAAGCAAAATCTGGAGAAGCATACTCTGTTTGAAAATACCAAATGAGAACCAAAGATTGCCAATGAAAATACCAAGAATGAAAAGAGGAAGAAAGCATCAGCAAGGTATGAATAGAATATTTATTCTCCAATACAGGGAGCGGAAGCCCTTCAAGATGAGAAGCTGTATATGATCTTAACTTCAACATAAAATCAACATTTTACTTCAGTAAAAATGTTCATAGAGGTGAATAAAAGTATGTCTTATAAAACACCTCCTTAAGATAACATCAGCAAATTTAAAAATATTCTGGTTGATTTTCTCCTAATATAATGGTTCATGCATCCTTTTTTTTCTTCAACATCTAACCACTAAGTGTCAGAGTTTGTGGGGGAAATTTCCCTTACTGGGCAGATTATTTCATAATTGTCCTCGAGGTTTCCTGACTCTTCATCTGAAACCCATAGTATTGGCTGTGATCAGAGACCAGATACCAAACTAAACAGACCACAGGCTTGATTGGTATGGAAACCCCTATGTTTCTTTGCTTTTTGGCTAGTACATATCTAAATGCTGTTTGTGCACACTTCTGAGAGGGTTAGCCAACAAATGGGTGGGAATGCCAAATTTAACTCTTGATCCCTCTAGTAGCCCCTTTTCCCCTCTAGTAGCATGACACATTTCATTCTGGATCATGGGGCAAAACTTAAATCTGGCGGGGAGGGGTTGTTTTGTTTTGTTTTGTTTTGTTTCCATGATGGGGCCTGGTTGTGCAGAGCAGGTTAATGTGGAAACCACCAAATTCTCTAGTTTTGCATTACATGTGAAAACACGTTGAACTGTCCCACTAAGTCCCTGACCGCTTGCACTGACCTGCATTCATGTGCTTATAGTGGTAATTGTCAGGTCAAGCATAAGTTCATTTTTAAGATTTATAGTTCAGATAAATCTTTCGGCTCATCTCAAAAATTAAACGAACATAAGCTCTGATCCTCCAATCAAATCTGCATGAGCAACCCTCAGTGTCCCCATGGAGTCCCAGTGATGTCCAATGGCAGGATGGAAGCCATACAGTGAAAGATCTGTAGCATCCTCATGATTTCTTGGCAGAAAACCAAGCCTTGCTTTCACTGTACTCTCTTCCTAATTACCAGCTGGCAATCTGAAAGACTGTTATAAAAATATTTTCATATTTTAGTCATTGGCCCCGTTCATTTTTCAGTTTACAATTTTCCTCTGCACTTTTATATTGACAATGTAGAACTGCGTTTCAATTGTCATGAGGGAAATTGAAGGTTCTGGCAGTCGGGTAGTGGCTCTCTTAGCCTCCTGCAGGTGTAAGGAGACAGTTTGGGATTCTGGGACAGACACACATTAACTGGTTGGTTTTGGTATAATGACCATCATTCAAATTTTCATCATTAGGTTTCCAGAGTAACAGCCCATCGAGATGAAAGTGAGTTGCTCCATTTAAACACTGCATCAGTCTATTTTTAGTACAGGCTTTGAAGGTTTTCTTCGCAACTAGAAATACAGGTTTCCTAAAAAATGGCTGATTGTTGTGTTTTAGGGTTCATTCTTTCTACTTTCTGACTGTGATGTTGGATTTAATTTTTTTTACAATCAGATTTGAAGGAATAAAAGACAAGGACCCAATCCAAGCCCATGTGCATAATTCTTTGGAGAACTCAAGCCCAAATGAGCATCATACAGTAAAAAATGTTTGTAATTCTGTATAAAACGGAGTTATCGGAGGGAAATAAATATGACCATTTTTCATATGATTCAATATTGTACATTTTATGGTTGCACAAGTAGAAAGGGTGCAAGGAGCCTGCCTCTGCACAATCCAGGGCCGGCTCCAGGCACCAGCTTTCCAAGCTGGTGCTTGGGGCGGCAGGCGAAAAGGGGGCGGCAGTCCGAGTCCCGTGGAGGCAATTCGGCGGCAGGTCCGCTCTTCCTGCCGCCGAATTGCCACCGCGGGACTCAGACTGCCGCCCCATTCTCGCCTGCTGCAGCGGCAATGGGGCAGCAGGTCTGCCGCTCCCCCCTTGCGGCCGCGGACTGGGACTGCCTGCATCGGAGGTGGGGCCGCCGCCCCTGCTTGGGGCAGCAAAATTGCGGGAGCCGCCCCTGGCACAATCCCACGGGTGCCTCGCTAGCACCAGGAACCATCTCAGTCCCTGCACACACAAGCATATGAGGACTTCTCCTGCTATGCGTCCACAGGGATTCATATCATCCCAAAGTGGGTGGAGAACAGGAGGACTCCCAAATGCTCACCAACCTGCTGACTTGCTTTGGCGATGCCACTGATAGCAGCATTGCACACAGGCAGAGGGGGGAATTGAACCCAGCTCTCCCATAACCAGGGTGAGTGTTCTAACCACTGAATTAAAAGTTATAGCAGAGAGTGGGTGCTCAAAAACATTCTTGCTTAGGGCCCCCGGTGGGCTAGCACCACCTCTGCTTAGGTCTCAAGTCCGTTTGAGGGATGGGGCATAGGTCATATCCCTCTCCTTGGAATTTTCAATTGGCTAACATAGGTGGTTCAACATTCAGCATGCTGGATTTTGTAGAACCCATTCTTAGACACCTAATTCTCCCCGTGCTTTGTATAGGGAGCCTGAATGCCTGACTTGGGGTTGCAGATTCCACTGGGTGGCAAGGCACCCACAAAGTTAGGTGCAGCAGCACTGAGCATTGAAATAACGAAGTCCCTTTGTGAATCTAGGCCTCAGTGCTGAGTTTTGGAACAAAGAGTAATTGTCTACAAATTTTGGTACAAATGGTCTTAAAATTACAGCAACTTCTGGAGCCAAACCAGTGCTGTTTCATATAGTATGTGTTTTGCTTTGGGAGGCACAGAAATAATAGCTGCTGGGTACTGAAATAATGCCATGCATAAAAGAAATAAATGAATAAAACTGTATTTTTGAGAACCTGAGGTCTGGCATTGCAATACAGAACTTCCCTTTACAGGATTCTGTATGAATACATCCCATGTATTTTCACATAAGCATGTTTTTTAATTTTTCCCTGTCCTCCCTTTTAAAAAATATACCTAAAAATAAAATCCATAGCTCAACTAATTCTTTATCAGTCAAAATGAAGAGGGAAGATGATCTTATCACCAAAGGTTCAACATTCATAGGTGAGAATACAGCTGAAAGATAGGAAAGGTGAATACTAATTACTTGTACGCTAATCTTATTAAATGTAGATTGCTGTTGCTTTGAATAAATCTTAAACATTAATTGAAATGTCCAAAAGTTCCAAACTGTTTTTGATTACTGCTATGATATATAAACTCATTGGCTAGATTCTTTTATCTGCTGATT
This sequence comes from Macrochelys suwanniensis, assembly GCA_033296515.1. NCBI lineage: Eukaryota > Metazoa > Chordata > Testudines > Chelydridae > Macrochelys > Macrochelys suwanniensis. Next base: position 87,307,130 of record CM065779.1, read on the forward strand.
TAAATGGAATTTTCCAATAACAGACTATATCACTGAGGAATGTAAGGCTGTTTCCTCAGAGCACTCTATGCTTCACTTGGAAGCTGTTGACCCAGGGGGCCAAAACAGAGCAAGATTATGAGACTTGAGTGAATAGCTCATTCTTTTAGCCACGTGCTCTGTGCTATGCACTGCCATGTGGTATAAAGCTAAGCGGTATGAACTTGGATAGCCAGTGAGGCACTTCCTTTATATTTCACTGACCAAAACTTAGCCTCAGTTAAAACTCCATACATCATGTAATAGAAGTCACACAATGGTAACCTTTGTTCTATCTCCTAAGTTTAACTTTTCTCTTTCAGCTGTGCATTTATATCCACTAGGCTTTACAAACACACAGGGCCAAATTCTGCTCATTACTTCAACACACCACCTCAGAATTCAAGAGGGTTTGATGGTAGATTTTGGCCCTATTATCACGTGAAGTTTTGTGTGATTGAAATGAACTCTGTTTTGTTTTTCTCCTTTGTAACCATTATAATTATGAATTATAAACATATACTTTTGATGAATTAAAAACATATATTTTTTTAAAGAGAAATAACACGTATCTGTAGGGGTGAACCTTTCATTGTGTTGTGCAGAGACTAAGATGCTTACAGGGTTGGATTTCCACTAGACACTTTCAGCATGTGCTTAGGGGTGCCGGCGTTCTAGGGGCACCTAAAAATCAGAAGTGGGTTAAAAGTTAATACATAAAGCTCCCCTGTGGGTGGCTGGGCTCCTGGCATGAGTTGGTGGCCACCCAGCCTGTAGGGCTGGAGCAAGATGAGCATCTGAGACAGCCCTCCTGGGGGCACTGTGAGCCACTTCCAGGCGGGCCAGCTGCTGAAGGTGCTGGTAGTGTCCCAGCCCTTCCCAATCTCGGCCACCCCGCTGCCTCCACCCTGTGCCAGCACCCCATTCACTTGCATAGGAAGAGCCAGAGCGCGCCTGCCACGCCAGGCTGCAGGAGAGACAGAAGACACCCAGGGACTGCTCTCCATGGGGAGAGGTACAGTCCCACTCCCCCTTGAACCTCGCCTGGAGCGAGTGGGCTGAGCCCCAGGCTGGGAGCGCCATGCATGGCAGAGGGTCTCATGCCTTCCCAGGGAGGCTGTGTTTATATTTCTTTTTGTTTCCCTTTTTACCAAAAACACAAAGGTCAGCTGTAGGCAGGGGGAATGGGAGGCAGCCCTGAAGATGCTGTGCCTAGGGGTGCATATGGTGTACATCTGACCCTGGCTGCTCACCTCACATTTACTTTAATACCTGCTCTACAGTTAGTTCTGGATTGTTGCATAGAGTTTCTATTTTAGTCATTAGGAATCCTGAAGTCTGTGTCCAAGGACAGAACCGGACCTGTTTTATTTCAATATTTACTCCTATATAATTGTGTACAGGCACACTGTGCCTAGATCAAACACCTTGTATACAGAAATGTACGTTGGAAGACTTTAAAAATGTAGGGCTTGATCCATCTCCAATTGATGTCAATATGTGTCTTTCCGCTGAATTTAATTAGAAGTGGCTCTGTCTGTGTTGCTTGCAGTAAAACTGGGTGAGGGTGAACTTGATTTCTGTTCCTGTGGAAAAGCTTGAAGTTTTTCCATGATTACCCGCTCAATCCAAGTATCTTGACACAATAGGCCAAACTGGCTCTTGGCTACACTGAAACCAGAATTTGTCTCTTTGTAGTCTTTGTTGAGGAACACAGCTTATAAATGGGACACTCAGACCTCCTTGGCCCTTGACAGACGGGATGTATATTTCATATTTGGTAAGCTTACTTAGTCTCTGCAGAAGGAGTTGGTAACTAATTCAAACTAAGGAAGAGTTGAGTGGCAAGAACTTAGGCTACATCCACACTACCCGCCCGATTCGGTTGGTAGTGATCGATGTTCTGGGATCGATTTATCGCGTCTCGTCTAGACGTAATAAATCAATCCCAGAGCCACTCCCCGTTGACTCCGGAACTCCAGCTCCGCCAGAGGAGTAAGTGGAGTCGACGGGGGAGCCTGCCTGCTGCGGTGTGGACCAGCGGTAAGTACTTTTGAAATCAATCTAAGATATTCGACTTCAGCTACGTTATTCACATAGCTGAAGTTGCGTATTTTAGATCGATCCCACCCCCCCAGTGTGGACCAGCCCTTATATGAAATTTCTTTACATAAACTGTAGTCTGTATGGAATTTAAACCAGTGTCAGCAAAAGAACTATTTTAATAGTAGGATAGGTTTAAGAAGGAAATACACAGGTATCGGAAGGAAAACCTGTGATGAATCTTCAGTCAAATGAGATGTGCAGCTCCTTTAAGGGAGCCAAGAAAATGCCGTTGTACCCATCTGCTGTGAAGGTGTTGCAGCCAGACATTTGGCAGGTGACAAATATTTTTCTCTTTAAGTGTTGTCATGAAAAAATTAGACTCTACACGTGGGAATCATTAGATATGAGAGAGGGTACCACATCAGCTTGTAATGTAGTGCAACAAGATCCACTATAATCTGGTGCTTTTCCAAATAAAGAGGAATAAATACTGTTGCATCTGTGTCTATAAAGGCATAGATTACAAAGAAAGCTACAGCTTTGTAGGTAACTATTTGCTTCTCCGGAGACTCTGCCAAGTTGTAATGTCCCAGAAGTTGGAAGGAAAAATGTGACTAGGACTGTAATGTGTCTTGACTTTTTAAAACAATTTGGGTTTGTAAAGTGCTGTGCATAATTATAGTATATGTGATAGCACACAAATATTGGCAATTGTGAGGAATAACTGCTTATTCAAAGGAACGGACAAATGAGAATGGCTTTTAGACTTATTCCCATGCTAATATTCCCTGTACTCCTAAATCTTACAGGGCTCAATTTTAAAGTCTAATCTCATTCCTTACTCCAGCAAAATGCCCACTGCACTAATTTCTGTAGTGCCATAAGTGTGCATGGCACTTGATTTATTTTTCTAAAGGTCCCTGCTCTTTGAAGCTTATGTTCGAGCCCAGTCTTAGTCTTTGAAGTCAACTGAAGGTTTGCATTGACTTAAATGATAGTAGGATCAGACCTTAAATAAACTGAACTCCCATAAAAGTCATTGGGAGTTTAATCTGAGTTAGATGTGAATAAATACTTCATGCATGGTCTTAAAGAGAAGAGAAACTTTGGGGTAATGTAATACAAAATAGTGTCTATAGAGAAGAATGGTATTTTCAGTTTGCAAAAGAGCTGTTCTTGCAGCCTCAATTTCCCTATTCTACTCTTAATTTTTGTCCCTTAATTCACAAATCCAGAATTCCTTACAGCTAATGACCATCTGTTGTGTTGAGGAATTTCTCTAATGCTCATTATCTTTAAATTTAAATTACCATTTAAATGCTTCTATACAGAGTCCAAAGCAATACGATAATTGGAGGTGTTTGAACATTTTCCGGCTATGTTTTTTCTTCAGAAAATGGGACTTCATTGAAAATAAAAATATTTTCCATGGAAAAATTTTGGTTGTGATTAAATATTTCACTTTCTAATTACACTTTTGGGGAGTAAAAAAAATTAAAAATTGATTAAATGAAATTTTAATGAAATTAAAATTTACCAAATTCCTTCCCAACTCCAAATATGGTGATTAGTTGGACTCTGATCATATGGATGAGACCCACTAGCCAGACACCAGGGAAAGAATTCTCTGTAGTAACTCAGAGCTCTCCCCATCTAGTATTCCATCTCCAGCCATTGGAGATACAGGAGACCCCCGCTATACCGCGCGCCACTATAGCGCAAATTCAGTATTTGCGTGGGGGAATGCATGGATCCCAAAATAAATTGTTTACATTGGGATCCATGGCAACGCGTCCCCCCGCGTTAACATGGTACCGCGCATGGCTCCCAAACCCCGCGTTCTAGCGGGGGTGCGGCATATGTGTACATATACCATTTTAGACAACCTCATCATACCATCCCCTCCATAAATTTATCTAGCTCAGTCTTGAAACAAGTTAGGTTCCCCCCTCCCACTACTCCCCTTGTAAGGCTGTTCCAGAAATTCACTCCTCTGATGTTTAGAAATCTTCATCTAATTTCAAGGCTAAACTTGTTGATGGCCAATTTTTATCCATTCATTCTTGTGCCAACACTGGCCCATAATTTAAATAACTCGTCTCCCTCCATGGTGTTCATCCATCAGACATATTTACAGAGAACAATCATATTTCCCCTCAGCTTTTGTTTGGCTAGGCTAAGCAAACCTTACCCAAATCTTGTCTCATAAGGCAGGTCTCCATTCCTCTTATCATCCCAGTAGCCTTTTTCTGCACCTGTTCCAGTTTGAATCCATCTTCCTTAAACATAGGAGACCAGAATTGCACACAATATTCCAGGTGAGATCTCATGAGTGCCTTGTATAATGATGGTAACATTTCCCTATTGCTACTGGAAATACCTCACCTAACGCATCATAGGATTGCATTAGCCTTTTTCATGGTCACCTCACATTGGTGGCTCATAGTCAACTTGTAATCAACCCATGCACCCATGTCTTTCTCCTCTTCTGTCACTTCCAACTGGTAAGTCCCCAGCTTGTAGCACAAACTCTTGCTGTTAGTCTCTAAGTGGATGACCTTGCACTCTGCACTATTACATTTAATCCCATTTCTGTTACTCCAGTTTTCAAGGTCACCCAAATCTTTTTGCATGATATTCTGTTCCTCCACGTATTGGCAATTGCTCCCTACTTTGTGTCATCTGCAAACTTCATTAGCATGCTCACACTTTTTGTGCTAGGGTCATTTAATGAAAATGTTAAATGAGTTGGTCCCGAAACTGATCCTTGAGGAATGCCACTAGTGATCTCCAGTCTGGCAGGTCACCTTTCAGTATGACCCATTGTAGTTTCCCCAGCCAGTTCCTTACCCACCTTTCAATTTTCATAGTAATCCCTACCTTTTCCAATTTAATTAATTTCCCAAGTGGGACTGTATCAAATGCTTTACTGAAATCCAGGTAGATTAGATCTATTGTATTTCCTTTCTCTAAAAAAACTGGTTATGTTAAAGAATGAGATCAGGTTGGTAAGGCATGATCTACTTTTTGTAAAACCACATTGTATTTTATTCTAACTACAGTTTACCTTCATGTCTTTAATTATTTTCCCTTTCAAAATTTGTTTTAAGGCCTTGAGTACAACTGAGGTCGAACAAACAGATCTTTAGTTTCCCAGATCACGTTTTCTCCCCTTTCTTAAATATATATTTGATTCAGAGCCCTTTGAATCAAATCCTCCAAAGATATCCAAAATGGTTTGGGTTCGATTTTTATCTTTTGTATTTTCTCTTCTTAAGAGCAGCATTGCTGCCTGTGTTTTTAGTGAAAATGAAGCATATTTCCAAAGTAAATATAGTAAGTATCAGCCTCACAAGCTTAATTATTTATCTAATAATAATTCATCTTTGGATGTAGGATCAATTAATACTTGTGAAAAGTCTCAAATTTCTATTTACTTCCATGAAGTCTTGTCTTGTATTCAGTGAACTTTTCTAATTTTTGTTAGATCTTTATTGTACCTTGGTTAAGGGGGTGGCCATATAAATAATCACTTCTCAAGTAGAGTGTTTATTAAAGTAACAAAGGAAGGTCCAAATTATTGATTTCCTTGCCCAGTGCTATCCATTGGCTCCTGCGGCCAGTGTGCAATGCAAAAGGATTAGGTAGCCCACAAGTACTTTTTAAAGTTAGGGGGCCAGATATTCAGCTGGTGTAAATTAGCATAGCACAGCTGAACTCATTGGAGCTATAATGACTTAATCCAGATGAGAATCTGCCTCAGGAAATCCCGGTTACCTTCCTGCTGTTTTGGGTGTCTGAGTTTATTCAAAGCACTAAGTGGTTTCTCCCCTCTAACCAAGAAAAAAGTGATAGTTACAGCTGGACAAATTTTTTCAGCCAAAATATCTTTTTCAACAAACAAACAAACTGCAGATTAATTGAATATTGGTAAATAGTGTTGATCAAAACAAAAACAAACATCTTTGAAATGTTGAAATGATTCATTTTGTTGCTATCAAAGCTAAACTTTGTCTTTTCAGGCTCTATTCATAAAGGGAGGCAAGTACGAGTCATAAAACTGGAGGAGATGGAGGGTTAGAGTCCTAAAACCTATGCGGACATAGAGCCCCCACACACCAGTGGTTAGGGCCCTGCTTGGTAAGCAAGAGACCTAGGTTCACATCCACATTCTGCGGTACAGGCTTCAAGCCTGATCTACCCCTTCCCAGGTGAGAGCTCTAATCAGCATGCTGTTTGGTATTCCAGGGTGGGGTTTTTCACTCTCCTGTTGATGCTTTGTATAAAATACTTGAATAGTCACGAGGCAAGAGAGAGAGAAAAAGTGACTCTAAAGTCCAGTTGTCAGGGAACTCCCCTGGGATGAAGACAACCTGCAGTGAAGTCCTTGCTCCAGAGTAGGCATTTGAACCTGGTCTCCCACATATCAGGTGAGTACACTGGGCTACTGGGGAGAGGCTCCTCCTTGTTTTTGTGAATCTTGTCCTTCATTTCCTTTGACTTTATTTTTAAAAGGGTTTAAAATGTCCAAAATTAACCTTTGGTTCAACCCAAAATGAAACTTTTCTAACTCTTTCAACTTGCCAAAAGTTCCACAACTATTTGATTTTGCAAATTAAATCTACTGTTGCAGAGTAGAAAATCAAAGACATTTTGCACATACATAACTACCTTTGAAGACACTGTAAAATGTTCTACATTGCTATTTGTACCAAAATGCAAGAAGGATAATGCTTTGTAATTCTATACTGCATGCTATAGAAACTGATGACATCAACAAATGTCAAGCTAGTACAGCATCTGGGGATCAAGACTCGGTGTAGAAGATAACAGATAAATGGATTAAAACAGAGAAAGTTTGTCTTCGATATAAAAAGTGTTCTCTAAAATAGTTCTCTCATTTGATAATAGTGCAAATTGTGCTGTAATAGTAATAGGGTAATAGTGCAAATTGTGCTGTATGCAGGAAACTCTTCATATTTTTAAGAGAACAAATTTATCCTTTAGACAACTATATAATATTTGCATCCACAAGAGCAAGTTACAGTTCTATTTCATTTCTGCGTTGTATTCTTTAGACAAGTTGAAAGACATTGAATTTCACAAGTTGCCCACCACTGTTCCCTCTAAGCTATGCGCATGTGTGCATGCACACAGATCCTAAATGCACTGTACAGATCGCTGTAATGCACACAGCGAAACACCGCACGCATAAAAATTTGCAGAGAAGCACAACTATTTGCACAGAAGAAATTTTTTGCACACACGGCCTGTCAAAAATTAGAGGGAACATTGCCGACCACTCATAAAGAGCTCACTGACCATTCTCCACATGACTTGATATAACTGGACAGTTTATCCTTTGTGTTTGAAATAAAAAACAGTGGTGAACCTGTGCTTTATATTTAGGGTGTGCTGCCTGAATATCTGAAATGCAGCATCCTTCTCTGTGCTTTTCCAGTTGCTTTGGAATGACCGCTGGGGAAAAAGTCAATAGACCATCACAGCTGGATCATTCCCAGCTTGTGAACTACAGAAAGGGGGTAATATAAACACAATGCAGTTTAAAGTTCCACCACCTGTTTTATTATATTCATTTTTGAGCTGTAATATAAAACTATGGTGCTATAAATAATCAGTCTCTCTTAGAATCCTGCAAGCTGTTAATAGTGATTGTTTCTTTCCTCTCAATTCTTTAAAAAAAGAAAAATCATGTGAATTTAGTCCTCATTTAAATCTCACCTTAAAACTCACTTCTTCCATGTTGCCAACTAGATGTGTTAATTTGCCAAAACAAAAATGGCTTTGACAATCAAGATATGCACTTCCTGTAATTGTATAGCCATATCATCTTATTACTGTAATATTTGTTCTTCCTCACCTCATCCTCCTTATTGTTTGTTGTCCTCATTTATCATCCCAGGATATATTAGGGCCCAATGGGACTAGTGCTTATTACTGTGAGTAATTCCATTGACTTAATGGAATTGCTCATAGAAGGAGCCACTACATCCACAGGCATTTTCAGACCCTTAGAATGCAGGTTCTTCTTTTTATTAGTTCTGTAATGCATCTAGCAGCCTTTTGGGCATTGTACAAACAGTAATTAATCAAAGGAGTGATGCTACAGAATGCTGATTAACACTGCACATTTTTTGCTCTGGCAGTATGACCCAGGGAGCCAGACACTCCTGCAGCTGCTGCAGCAGCCCAATGTGTCCCTGGTCCACAAGCATGCGGGAGAGGGGTGACAGCAGCACCCTACTTGGTCCCAGCAGCTTCCCCCCAGCTTGGAGTTTTACATCTCTGAGAGGGAGCCACATCTAGCCCTCCCCCTGCAACACTTTTGCTCCTCCAGCAGGTTGTGTCACCAGGTTGGAGAACTGGGGTGTGACATGTCCCCCCCCACACACACACACATTGGCACATAGATCCCTCAGCTGGGATGCACCACCCCACACATGGGTGGGGGGTCCAAGAATTCCTACCTATCCTCCAGGTGCTGCTTCTCTTGGGTGCAGAAACATCTCTAATCCTCTTCGGTCTGGCATCCTGGATCCAGAAATCTGAAAAGAATCCTGGATAATAAACAAACAAAAAGTAAGAAATCCTGGACCTGGCAACCTAAAACGCAAATCTTGCTGCTGCTGAAATGGAGCAAAAAGAGGCTCCATGCGGCCTAGGCTAGGATTTAAATAATAAGAGTGGTCCCCCAAACTCATCAGCTCCCTTCCTCTCCCAGCTGGCCATTGAGTGGTAAAGACCCTGGAGGGGGAAGAGCCACCCCACCCTTGCCTCCCTCAGTGTGTGTTCTCTTCCCCCTTTCTACTGGGAATGTCTCCATCATCCCCGGCCCCATCAAGTTCTCCACCTGTTGAGGCATGTGGGTGGCATTGGCAATGCTGTAGCCAGGTACAGCCCAGGCAGTGGTAGTACAAGAATTCCAGGCCTTACTGTGGAGGGATGGAAGGTGGGGAGAGCATTTAAGGTTGTTGCTGCAGTTTCTTGTCCCTTCCTGTTAAGGATATGTGCATAAGCTGATATATAGTTCTGTGTTCGTTCCCCTTTAACCTTAGCTTCTCTTCAGGGTCAGTAATGGTGATGTGATGTAGACTCTTGTCTTCTGGAAACAGGACTGAACCTCACACAACCATTTGATGGTGACAACTTTCCTTCACTACCAGCCTGGGCTGGGTTTCAATTCATATCCCAAATGTAAAAGTCTCTCTTTCCTTTCGCCATAGGCTTGTTAAATCCTTTTCTATGCCAGAGAATGTATAGTTCTCTCCTAATAATAATTCCACTGACAAACTTATCACCACATATTACTATGAAGTTCTGTGTTCCTTTTTGTAGAGTTTCTCTTTAGTTGAAACACAGATTTTTAATTTCAAACTCTGCAGGGATGCTAGCTGGTTGCAACAAGAAAAATAACTGAGGCAAAAGTCAGAAAAACATGGACAGAGATTTCTTGTGTGTGTGTCTTAAAATAAAAATAAGGCAACTCAACACTAAGTTAAAGGCTGAAACTTTATCTATTTCATATAGAGTAGCTGGATTTATTCCATAGATCTGAGCCCAGTACGGGATGCTATGTACAAGATGTTCTGTTGCAATGCCTTGGATCCATGGGCCAGATCATCAACTGGTGTAAATTGAAGTGGTTCCCTTGAGTTTAGTGGAGCTACTTCATTCATGTCATAGCCAAAAACTTCCATGAATGTTTAAATACATTGACTTTGATTTCTTTCCCTGAACATTCATACAAGGAATTCTAAATGTGAGGAAACTGGTATTTGCTTGCAGAGCATAAAAAAAGGTGAAATTTGTTGGAGAAATAGGCATGAGTGAATAACAGTCAAACTTCAATAGGACTACTCATCTGCTTAATGTTTGTCACATTCCTAAGAATCTTGCTGAATCAGGACCTCAGCTCTCTAGGAAACCAGTCATTTGCCTGAATCCATATGATCACTGCAATTTTAATTTAATCATGTTATATTGCTATCACAATATCCATACACTGTGCTAGAAAACTGTACAGAAGATTTTTTACAAATAGCCAGCATGCTTTACATTTGCTTAGAATTAGAGAAAGAGTCCAAACCAAAGGGTCACAAGTTCTTCATGATTTTCACAGATGACTTGATGTAGAACTCCAAAGACATCTCCAGTGTGGGAGATGTAAAGTCTTTACAACAGGAAATGTAAGAGTTCAATGATATACAACATTTCTGAGTTTCTTGCCAAGTTATGACAGGAACATTGATGAATTAATAATAGATGGAAGCAAGGCCAAAAACTGGAATACAATATTCCAATGAGATTGGAACCAGTTATTCCTCTGTCAGTTCTCATTTACACATGGTCTATCTTTAATTCTGGTTTGCATTATTATATAAAAATACCCACCAAGTGGATTTTTGTTGCCCCACAGAGCTTCAGTACCATAGTATTTCCTTAAGGGCCTGATCATTTGGGATGCAGATTTCTTTCAATGGGAGCTGGGGCAATGGGAATTGGTGAAACATGCATTGCATGGGATCATGACACTCGTTTGCTTCAGAGCTCAATGCAGGAGAAGAAATCTACACCTGAGAAATAGAGTGACCAGATGTCCCAATTTTATAGGGACAGTCCCAATTTTTGGGTCTTTTTCTTATATAGGCTCCTATTATTCCTCCACCCCATTTGCTGTCTGGTCACCCTACTTAAAAATCCAAGGATGAAAAAGACATCCTCCTTAAAAGGGGGCATCTGAATGCCTTTCTGAAAGAGTTTAATCATACTTCTAGCACAACCTTGTGCTATTCACCAATGAATAGAACTTTTTTTTTAATTAAAAGGTGTATATATGTTGAGTCTAGGTCATTGTGGTAAATCCTCCTTTAGAATTTAAAAAATGCTTCCAAATATTGAAATACTTTGGAGGGACTTTCTAGGAAACCTGCATTATAAATTACTAAAGAAAACCAAGCTTCTAGATTATTAGAACTCTTTTTGTAATATTAAATTGCACATAAATTCAGTGTAAGCATGCCCCTTTGGTATTTAGCATCTATTAAGGTATGAGTGAGCTTCTGAAAACAAATTAACAGTATATGAGAAACTTATATACTCATTCTATGAATAGTATTGTACATTTCATAAAGAGAGTCCTCTCTAGATCACTCAGATCAGAGTCTTTGATCCTTTAATATTTTTTTTTTTTAAGTACAGCAATTTTGTACACAATGTGCTTGGAAATTGCTTCATTCTTCTAATGAATGTTAATCCATCTGTGGTGTATTATGCTTGGCCTGTCTCCCACCTCTTATGAGATGGTTTGGATTTCAGAGTTCATCTTCTGTTTAACTAAAATGTTTATCTTAAAAGGGAGGGGGGTAGTCTTTGCCTTTCTTGAAGTTTGATAGCTTAATGAAAATCATCATAAATTTTTAAGCACATGCATAACTTTAAGCATTTAAGTATTGACCTCAATAGGACTACTTCTGTAAGTAAAGTTACTCCGGCTATAGAACACACAGATACACATATTATCATTCCAATGAGGAATGAAAACAAATTTTGGAACCTTGAAAGTTGCCATGAAATTGGATTGTTGTCCTCCGGTCAGCTCTACTTGCAATAGTGTGAATATACTTAAATACAGCAAAATAGATGGATTTTACATTCTGTAGGCTGTCAAATCATTATGTTTGAGTTCCTCTGCTTTAACTATGTATGTGTCTAGTGTTCAGTCCAAAAATATGGTGGGCTTGGAACAAAAGATATTTCTGAATCCTCTGACACATCCTATAAAATGCAGATGGCTATATCCTTTTGCTGATCATGAGAAATGAAGGGAAAGATTTCAAGATCTCTTCTTGCTTAATTCATTCACTTCTTCGTGCATACACATTGTTTTCCCAGTGGTGTATGCTGTAAGAAATCAAGAATGAGAACAAGCTCATTGTTCAAGCTCAGGCCACAAATCTAGCTATTTTTTCACTAATATTAGTCAAAATTGAGTTAACACATTAGATTTCTGTTGGATTATAATCAACCGTCTTCAATAAAACAGTTTTATAACTCAACAAATTCCCATTGGGAATCTGCTGAAATAAAGACTGAGTCTGGACAATGGAATTTCTAGTTTCAATGTTTAATGCTAAAATGTGACTTTGTGGGCTAACAGTATAGATAGGACACCAATAGTTTCCAATATATCAAATTTTGCCATAAAAATCAAATCAAACACAAAACTCACTAGACATATATTAAAGCTGAATATTCATAACAGAGCAGTGAAACATAAAAACATATATGTATTATTTTATCTCAAATGCAATGTCCTGTTTTTAATGCATTGACAAAGTAGCTGGATTGTGCTGATGAGTGTCAGTGTGAGTGACATATGTCCCCTGTGGTCTGGAGCTGCATGTTACAGACATTTGTGTAGTAAGTCTGATTCCTAGGCAACACTTCTATCTTGACTAGGATATAGTAACCCTTCTTAAGATGTATGGAAATTCTTTCCATGCATGCTTGTCTTACAACAAACAGGTAAAATTCCATGTTACTTTGCCATCACTGGGCTATTGGCTGTTATGGGGCACACCCTCTCTTACATTTTTATGAAAAATTTGAAAGGTCTTGGTATCACTTTATATCAAAGTGGAACCAAATGCTGAACCTTGAAATTTTTCTCAAAACAGAATTCTTGTTTTCTGCCAGCCCTAGTTAGGGTACTCACTTGGGACATGGAAGACACTGCAAGCATTGCAGGAACTTATAGCTCAACCACTGGGCTATTACCTATTCTGGGTTGTGGTCTTTCTCTTATTTTGACCAGAAATTCCATCCTGGACCTCAAAAACCTTCCCAGTAAAAGTTTCATCAAAACGGATCCATTTCCTCAGAGTTTTGTTTTTGACAAATTAGCATTTTCTGCCAGAAAAAGCATTTTGTAAAAAAAATTCTCAACCAGCTGTAGTTTATATTTTGAATATTAATTAGTCATAAATATGAAAGAACAATAAGACAAATTTATTGTGAATGGATTACTAAAATACCCAAAGTATGACATTTGCAATCATAGCTCTATTTCATTTGTAAGAGGGGAAATAATATTTCTGTCTTGGCATGTTTATAATTCAAAGGCTGAGCCAATTGTCCACTGTAGGTGGGCTCATTCTCCTAGTTCCTGGACTGATATAATAATGTGTTATGAATATCATGTGGTTTTCACTGTTGCTGCTGGATATCAAAAGGACAACTCACAGGGTTACTGGTTCTCTTGAAATAATATCGCTGAATTCAGTAAGCCTATTGTTTGGGAGGTTATACACAATGTTATTTTGCCCTAAATATCTGCTACCCTTGCGTTTGACACCTCATATCTTCTAACAGTGAGCCAAAATATTATTTCTGTGGTATGTTCATATAAAACTTCCTTGCTTCTCAGAGGGGTCCAAGATGGAGTAGCTACTGTGTTCCTATCAGTCAGCACATTGCCTTCTGAGCTTTCTGTAATCTTTCTTCTTTTATTTCAACACCCCGTGAATAAATGCAACAGCTAACATGAGTCATATTGTGGCATTCCAGCCACATTTTATTCTCTTCTAAAATGCTGTATAAGATTTTATTTTTATATATATATATATATATATATATATATATATATATATATATATATATATATAAAAACATGATTAACATTATGCGTATAAAGAATGGTTCGTCACGAACAAACAACAATAACAATTTTAACATTTTAGTACTAAGTTTCTTTATTGAAAGTTACCTGACCAGAACTGAGCTTCCTTGCATAAATGTTACAGGCTTCATTTACATGGCCTCCTCTTCCCTTTTGAGCCGATATATTTGTGTGGTACAGAGCTAGTTGTGCAAAACACCATGTAGAATTATATGTAATAGAATTTGCGTAAGCTTTGCGCTTATGTAAATAGAGTTGGGCATCTAAATCCTAGCTTTTTAGCATTCAGTAAGGACAGTATTTTGAATATATATCCCTCTACATAATACCGAGTAAAGTGGAGCAACTTTTACTAATGCCAGCAACAGAATTCAATTTACTGTGTGTCTTGGTTGCTATAAATTGCTAGCTTCCCCCACCCACAGTCTTTTTCTGACAACAATCTCTCCATGAGCCATTATCTTGTGAAATAGCAGCATATTGTAATAACATTGAAAATTAAACATAGATATTTTCTTATACATAGTTTTGAACAGATATTTGATAACATCATCCATTATGATCCCCTGGACATAATATATCCTTCCTACATTTCAGCCTCCTTTCTGCTATTTCCTGTTGTAATTTTTCTGTGTGCATCTGGTATATTTTGGATTTGGTCTCAAGTAACATGCAAGCTGTATTTTTATTTATTTTTTTAAGTCTCTAAATCACGGAAGTCTAATGCTTGTGAAAGACACTGGACTGGAAGTTCTGAAAATGTCTGTGAGGCTCCATATGGCTAGAGCCTAGGTCTTCTGATGCCTGAGCAACTGCCACATCTATGCCACCACCCAACAGCTCTGCCAGAGTAGTGATCAAGAGGCTGTGAGTCTTGTGGGGCCACATACTACAGGGTGTGCCACCCACAAAGGGCTTGATTGGCAGTTCTGCCAGAGTCCCTGATTGGTCCAGGTGCACTACTTAAGCCTGAAGGGGACATCAGAAAGTTATCTGTGCAACTAGGTGGATCCCCAGCTGACTGCTAGAACTGATGTTGCGCCTTCACCTGGCTTTTGCTTTTGTTGTTGGCTCTTGAACCCTTGGCTTTGGTTCCTGACTTCTGATTCCAGTTCTGGCCCTACCCACTAGGCCCAACTCCAGCTCCCCCCACAGGGCATGACCACCCATGCCACAGCCATAATTGTCCTCCAGTCATTCCCAGAACAGGAAGGATGAAGCAGCAATGCGAGCTTTCCCACAGTGCCCTGCCAATGTGCCTCAACTGTGACCCAGAGAGACAGCTTCTAGAGGAGAGCGGGTAATTCATTCTTCAAGACTATTCATCCTTGGTCTCTCAGCTAAGACTACCAACAAGTACACAAGTTGTGGTGGTGGTCATGATATGGGCACCTTACTCCAATACCAAAAAGATCAGGAATGCTGTTATGTATTTTCATAAAATATGAAAAGCTACTATTCTTCATAATTTTTATACTGTCACTAGATTGATAGTTCTCTTACTTCAAACAACCAATCCCAGTGAGGCAATGAGATTTCCATAGGTTATTGTGAAGGCCAAAAGTATGACTGGGTTCAAAAAATAATTAGATAAGTTTATGGAGGATAGGTTCATCAATGGCTATTAGCCAAGGTAGCCAGGCATGCAACCCCATGTTCCAGGTGTACCTAAACTTACAAAAGCAGAAGCTGGGACTGGACCGCGAGGTATGGATCACTCAAAATTGCCCTGTTCTATTCATTCTCTCTAAAGCATCCGGCACTGGCCACTGTCAGAAGATAAAATACTGTGCTAGATGGATCAACGGTCTGACCCAGTATGCCCATTCTTATGATTAATGCTAATTAGAAAATGTTTGTTTTTTCTTGTAGAAAATGTTGATGCAAATGAAAACCATTTCTAATTTTGTCACAAACTTCAAACCATTTATTTTTATTTCAGTCTGAAGTTACTCAGTTTTCCAGTGAAAAATCAAAATATTTTCAGGAAAGGACACTTTCCATGAGATTCTTCATCTAGTCAAAAACCCAATTTTCTGTCAGAAGGAAGGTTTTGATAGAAAATTTTTAACCAGTTATAATAGTGACAAATGGGGTAGGAAGTACTGAAGGTACTTTTTGTGTCCAAGGTAGCGCACTTTAGTAGCAAGAGCTGTCAAGAAGTAGCACATTAGTGTTGAGGCCACAAAATATTGAGAGAACCTTGAGTAGATAGAGAACAGTCTGATGTTAAAAAGGAAGAAAACCAACAGCAGAACAATGGAATGTGGAACATGATATAACACCTGTTGAGAAAAAAAATTGTTCGGCTGATGGGCCAAGGCCAAAGAGAATTGCCAAGATACTTGAACTCAGGTGCTCTATCTAAAACACAGACTTTTCCATTTTATTGCAACACATATAATAGTATTCTTTAGTTTAAAAAAAAAAGACTATTATATGTGTTCCAATAAAAAATGGGGCAAAATCTTGGTTTAAGCTATAAAAGTTCCCCAAAATGGGTATGCACATTAAAAAAGTGCTTTGGCATTTTTATAGTCCCATATTCTGGTCAGCAACAGCCCCTCCAATTCTCATAGAATCAAAAATAATCTGTGTCGGAAGGTGTATGTAGGGATCACTGGTGGATATGGGGACAAAACTGCAAGAACACAATTTACATATATCCCTAGAATGCTCTTGACTCCTATCATGGAGCTCCTAAAAGGCAGTTTTTCCCTGAGTTTTTCAGGTAGCCAGGAACTGGGCAGACATCCTTCTGTCTCTGTTCTTCTTGGGTTTGGGGCTTTTTGCAAGTGTCCACATGCAGCAAGTTCTGTTAGAATATGACTCATAATTGTTTACATTCTAAAACTGGGGTTGTCAAACTATTTCAGCAGAACACATCTTTACAGCATGATTCTTGTGGACCACTTCTTGTCCATTTTTGAGCCTGTGCCATCCCTGTGGCAACTTCTGTAATTGCTTACATGCAAAAGTAATATTAAGAAAATACTTAGTATATGTTTAACTGTCTTTAGTGCAATGAGACATCTGGACACAGCAGGAAGGCCAGTCCCATGTGATCTGCTGGGTTTCCATGGGCCACAGTTCTGAAATCTCTGATCCAAACTGATTTTTAAAACCAGCTAGAACATTTCAAAAAGCTATAGTTATTTTGCACCTCCTGTTTGTTCAAATTGGTCTTCCAGGCAGATTTCACAGTATAGTTGATGAAAACAAACTTCATCTATCAAAGTTTTGCAACCTATTTCTTCTCTTTGCAGGTCAGCAGTAGAGCAGGTAGGTTAACAATGTTGTCTAAGTGTTATAAGTGGTGTATATGAGGATTTTTCCATGTGCTCATCATTAGAGTCAGGGAGCTTACATCACTAAAACCTGGAATACTGGACTTTAAGTCTAAGAGCCAGGCTTTTCCCCTTTTGGAAAAAAATCCCTTTTGCCAACTATTTTTTTGATACATGTTATATTATATTATGGCTCAGGAGTACTTCTTAACTTTTGAGTTTGACTTCTGAAGCAGGATTTAATCCATCACTGTTAAAAATGATATACCAATGTACAGCCAGAACATTTTGCATTTGCAATGTTATGAATGTGTTACCAATTTTTAACTTGATTTTTTGGAATTTCATCAAGGTACTGTGGAACCAAGATGTGTTGTGGTTAAAATATATTTTACACAATTGCTTTTGCCTTAGAATTACCACAAAAATTATTGTGTTGTCGCCTTTCTTCTTGTTATTTTATAGTGTGTATACAGGTACATGGCACTGAACAATAAGTAAACATGCTACAGTCCTTGTCCATAAGCTTAAAATCTAAAGATACAAACTGGTACAAAACAGTACAGTAAACAGTGAGGAAAAAAAAATTCTGCCGCGTGTTTGTCTCTAAAGCAGGTTGAAAATATTCCAATGGAACATTTATCTGTTGGGAAATGCGGTTTCTTTGAAACCAGAACTTTCCTCAGGAATGGGCTGATTTTGTTGAAATTTTGTTTCAGAAAGAAATAGGGAGTGGGGTGGGGTGGGGAGGAAAGATGTTAAGGTTGAAAAGTTCTGGTTTTATATATGTAAATTGGAACAGAACATTTTGATTTTTCATTTCAAAATTTACTTTTCATTTTCAAATTTCTTATATTATTGGGGGTGGGGGACTTCGCATCAATCAAGGAGGGAAATAGGAGCTTCTCTGGGCACACTCAGTCCCAACCTGCTGCACCTGTGAGCCTTCAGAAGGGCGGACCCTTAAAAGGAAGAATCCCAGCCCAGTCTGGGAGCACTCTGGAGCAAGCAGAGCTAGAGCTTCCTAGCCACAGAGAACAGGGGATATTCACGGGGGAAACTGCCTGAAAGCACCAGCCACCCGGGCCATTTGAGGAAGTAGAGGACTTTTTTTTCTTTTTGAAGCTCTGGATCTCAGCTTCGTTGTTTGGACACACAGGAGATAAGATCTGCTTCCAGGGACTATTGACCTTTACCCTGCACAGAGACCTGGCTCTCTTTGTGTGATGTGGAAATATTTTGCCTTGTCTTCTTTCTGGACTATTTTACAGCCCTGAAAGGGAGCAGAGTTCATAAGAAGTATAGCCAGAGAGCTGTACCCCAAATTCTGAACCTGATCAAAAGTAGCCTCATCATCCAAGGAAGGATGTCTGGTCAAGAGAGGTGTACCTCTTCTCACTCCAAGGGGGAATCAGAGAAGTATAACCTGTCACAATTATAAGGGGGGGGGGATCAAAATTGAAACAAAACCCTTTGATTGTCCTGAAACTAATTTTTTTTCAGAAATTTCATTTCAAGAGAAATGTCTTAATTCTTTGTCTTATTTGTTTCATTATGAATCCAAAGGCTTGAAATCATGGAATTTAACACACACATTCTAGTCTCTGCACAGCTCTGTTTGGCTCACTGTGAGCCATTGTTTGAATTATAGACTGAAACTCCTTCAAAAAAGGCTGTGAATCACCACAATACACTGTGATTTAGAGCTACAACTTTCCATTTGGATCACCAGTTTAGATTAAGATAGCTAAAACTATATGCCACAAGATCATCCCCTATTGGTTACACATCTGTGTATTATTTTTTTATTCTATATACTTCTAAGCAGGGCCAGCTTTAAGCCGATTCCTGTGAGGAGGCCCCGCTCCAGTGGTGTGGTTTTTTTGTTTTTTTTTTCTCCAAAGAATCAGCGGGAGGTTGTTTGTTTTATTTTGCTCCGACAAGTCCAGCAGGAGGGTGCGGGGCCCCGCCGTCACTCTTTGCGTGGGGTCCCGCACCTGAGAAGGCTGATTAGTTATTCCATTTAAGGTTGTACATTGCTCTTGACTCATCCATTGACAGAAAGCAACATATTTTAGAAGGGTCCTCAACCCCATTTCTGCATGAGTAACCTTGCCAGACCAATTTTAAGCCCTAATACCAGAATTTAGGACAAGAAAATCCACATATAAAATTATATGTGCATAAATGAAGATCACATTTTTAAAATTTAGCCCAAAGTTTTTGCATGTGCTGAGAATATAAGGTGCAATAAATTGGACACATCGGGGGCTATATTAACTGGTAGCTGAGTCAACCTTACCTATTTGATTAAATCCACCACCTCTGGCCAAACCAACATGCTGTTGGAGATTCACCCTCACCAGTGCAAAAGTTCTATAGACTTGTAATTCTCATGGAGCAATGATTCAGTGCAAAGGCTGCCCATCACCCTGTGAATAAATATCTTACTCTAAATGTTGGAGGTCCACAAGGTAAGAGCTAAGAAGGCAAGTTGCCCTAATTGTTCAGGCACTACATTGTATGATGTATTAAGTTTCATGATGTAACTTTGACATTATTGCCATGTTTCCTCCTCTATCTCCTTCCTGAGCTTCACAAAAAAAGACCCAAAGTTCCAGTTAATCTTATCAGTAGCAGTACTACTCATTTAATCTAAGAAATAACTATAAAATAGGTTTGAATGGACCATAAATGAATCAACCAAAGGCAAACTGTGTGGCCTCTGCATAAAAAGATAATTAAAGTCAGCAACGACACTTTTTTTTTTTTTTTTACTAAAAAAAAAGAAAACCACTTAACTTGGCTCCATCCTGTTGTTGGGAACCTATAAGGGCAGCATCTCTCTGATTCTTGTTACCAGGGTAAAATATATGGCAGAAAAGTGTGGAAATTTTGCACTATTTCACATAAAACTTACCCTTGCTGTCTTGGAGTGCTATTTTTTGTGTGTGTTAGTAGCATTTGTTATATGAATAGTTAACATTTATTATTAATTGATACATTAATTAAAGCCATACTAGTGATTTCCATTAGCTCGCTCTCAAACTTCTACAGAGCTGTCTGTCTGGTTTTAATCAAAACCAAATGGTAATCCAAGTTCCCAGGCTGGAGCAACTAAGAGGAAATCATTCAGAGGACGCAGAAGAAAGCAGGAAAGATAAACAGATGAAAGTTTCACAAAATTTGTGTGGAACGAAGGATGTAGATGCTGTGGGTTTCTCTAGAGATGTGATTCAGGCACCCTGTCAAACTGGAAAGAAATCGTTACAAGTGTTTTATGTCAGCAAAATTCTAATATGATCAAGATGGAGTCTGTCCTTGTGCTTTTGCAGAGCTGGATTTGTGTGACTCTGGAGGA
Source organism: Macrochelys suwanniensis (assembly GCA_033296515.1). Taxonomy (NCBI): domain Eukaryota; kingdom Metazoa; phylum Chordata; order Testudines; family Chelydridae; genus Macrochelys; species Macrochelys suwanniensis. Next base: position 87,327,540 of record CM065779.1, read on the forward strand.
TTCCCAGTAGAGGTAAAGCGGAATATGCCATTGCTTGTACTATAACTACTTTTAAACTGTAATGACAGTCATTCATTTCTTGTGATTCAAGCTAATTTCATTGGTAAAAATGTATTTGCAGTTTACATGTATAGATTTTTATCTATGTAATTCTGTGGTTTTAACGGTCAAAATTTCACTAGAAGCTTTGTAAAAGCAAGCTTGCTTTTTGCCCATTTCTTGCTCTGAATCCCAAAGATCTGAAACATTCAAAGATGTTCTCCTATGTTTAGGGACAATTGTCGAGTCACATATGTATGTTACAGTTATAGAATATTTTTTTTCATAAACCATTGTGGAATGGAAAATACTTCTAAATTCTCTAAGTGCATCATAAATCTTTTAATAGTTTGACAGAGTTCTCAGTAGTTGGCTAACTCAAATGACTTGAAATGTTCAGTCTTGTCGTCTTTTTATTTCCCTCCCCCCCGCCCCCCATGCAGTCCTTCTTTCACATATGCATACTACTCAAAGGCAGGAAATACTTTTCAGGCAATCTGGGCCTGGTTGTTGAGGCCCCCTTTCACAAAACATCAGTCTGAATTTAGTAGACAGAAGTCACTGGGAAAAGCTTGACAGAATTCTGCTTAGTTAAGACTCCCTCCAGCTGCAGAGGGTGTTTTTGTTAGAATCACACATTGAGCATAACTGCTTAGAATAGAGCAGTGATCTCAGCAACGAAATCTGAACTTTTATGCTAGCAGAAACTAACTGGGACTGAGGGATTTTTGGGGAGGTTTTGGTTTTTTTGTGGCCAAAGTTTTTAGCGAGGTAATGTCTGTGATTTCCACCTTCTCTTCATATAGGTAAGGCGGTCTTGGAATCTTTTATTCTTTGTGTTTAGATAAATAAATAAAGCTAATTTGAAAAATCAAGACATTTTCTGTAACTGGTTAAACTGAATGTCAGTATCCTGCAGTGGAGCTGTCTACGTTTATGATCTAAAGAGTAAAACTGGAGGTAAAAAAAAAAAAATCACAATAAGCGGTAGACTGTGTGCCAACTACATTTATCGAAATATGACAAATCTAAAACAAAATCTGAATGTGTACTATATTTGTCTATAAAAACATGAATGATATACTAAACCTAGTTTTTTACATTCAATTATAAATTGTTGCATGGTTTTGCTTGCATTTTTTTTAATGGCCATAAAATAGGAAAACTAGAAGTGTGAACAATTTGTTTCTTTTTTTTTTTAACCTCATTTGCCAACAGGAAGGGCATTTAGGGCTAGGCTTTTTTCCTTGGTACTGATTCTCTGAAGCAAAGCTTTAGGTAGTAATATCATTTATACCTGTTTTGGTTTTGTCTCTAGTGGTTTTTCCCAAAGCTACCTTAGCTATAATTCATGTCTTAAAAATAAATTCTTAAAAGTGTAAATTCTAAATGTGAAACTTTAGGGCATATATCCTGACAGATCTAGTGTTAACTGTTGGTTTCATCAATCAAGATGGCAGAATTAAAAATAACCGAATGCAGCTAGATATCTGTTTTGTCGTGTGGAATGCTATTCATGCATTTTAGAAAGGAAAAAAGCAAAAAACAGTAAATATATATTGATCATAGTAAACTGAACTGAATCTCATTCAAATCTTTTCTTAATGTTTAATATTAGCAATAAAAGTAGCAAGAATCTTTTTGAGATATTTAGAAGAAAATTTAGGATATTATCTTTAATTTATATGGCATAAACATAGTTGGCACTACTCTCTATATAGTAGGTTATTTAATTATTACAATGTTATGCACATTGGAAATGTATTTGGCAAACTAAACCATAAATATCCCTTTGTCTCTCAATATATCCAGATTGACAGCTATTGCACAGAAGTAATATGAGACGTTCTTTGTCGCTTCTGTGCGTCATTAAGATTCTATACAGTTATTGGCCAATTATGTAACTAAACATAAGTCATCATTTCAAATATGTTGGGGAGAGCTGCAAAAAAGTTTTAATTGTGTTTTTACCAAGTATTGTTTTAAAAATAATGGTCCAGAAGTTTCTCATTGCTGTGTGGCATGAAGGGGAGCAAAGGAGCAGAAATTATTTCAGAAGGGGCCGAAATACCACAGTGGAGAGGAGCAATGGTTTATATCCCATGCTTCCCCATCCCTCTAAGACAGAGGATGCCCTTCAGTATGAATGCCTGCAGGATTACTGCTCTGTGGGTAATGGGAAGTGTTGGTCCCAAGGGGAACAGACTGAGAATAGCTGCTAGATATTGTAGCATCCTGTCAGGATTCCACAGATGTCTGGGTAAAAATTAATGTGAAAATTATTGCTGGCCCTATTGACAATATCTTCCCCTTTTGTGACCCAGAGATGTGGTTACTACATAGCCATATTGGGGAAACTAATGGCAATGAACCTTGTCACCAAGCAGAACAGAAGGCCAAAAAGCAGCATGAGGAGACAGGCTTTTCATATGACTCCTCGGGATTCTGAATAGGGACTTGATATACCTGGGGATTCTCAGTCGTAATGCTTTTGCAAAAATGCTCCATGCTGTATTCTCTTCAGAGCCAAACACCCCTCCCCCAGTTTTGATCCTGCAAACATTTATACACGTGCTTACCTCTACACATTAGTAGAAATGAACAGACGAGAACCCAGCAAAGAATAAAAAGAATGGGCCCTTTCTGATGGAGCAATCTTGCGTGGTGCTGAGCACATTCTGCAAAGATTTCATTTACTTCAACAGTAATAGAAGGTACTCAGCATCTTCTGGGGCTGTGCTGTGCAATCCATGAGAAAACAAAATTGTACATCTGAAAACCAGAATGCCAGCTTTGTCATTTTAGCTGTGAGGGTTTTTTATGAGCACCATGAAGTAAAGTAAATAACTGGCCACTCTTTAAGTGGAAGAAATCCTTAAAACAAATCATCTCTCCACTACTTCATTTATGTTTATACCCTAACATTTTCTAGCTTCTATACTTTGTAAGTTTTAATACCAAATCAAAGCTAAAAATCACAAATACTTTGCTCACGTATCACCATCCAAGCAAAATTAATATGTTTAATTCCAGTTGCCAACACAACTATATTTCTTTAAAACAAAAGATGGATTGGAAATTCTTGTATGACTCTATTGTATCTGAAAAGAGAGGATGTAATCTGGTCATTCTGGAAACACTTGCCCATGTGTTTAACTTCATGCACATGAATAGCCACACCTAGAACAGTAGGACTAATTGTATGTAAAGTTAAGCATGCGCGTAAGTGCTTGCAGGACTGCATCTGAGTCAAAAGTGCATCTGAGAACAGAACAGATGCAACCTGCACATAGGAAATCTAAGGCCCCAATCCTGCAAGCTGTTCTGTGAAGGTGAACTCCTATACCTGTGTGGAGCCTGATTCATCTCCAGTAGGGGTCCACATGAATGGACAAGTTAGAAGATTTTGGCCTAAATCCTATTGACCTTCAGGACATTAAGCCAGGATTATTTTTCACCCAGACATTGGAGAGAATTGTCTGAAGGGACAGGGGATTTATAGTAGGTTCCTAGAACATGGAGCTAGGTGTTGACCTTTCTATAAACATAAACAAATAAAATAATCATCACCATTTTGACTCTTCAGTAGTTTCAGTTATTATATTTTTTATTTAAAATGTTAGAAATGCTAGGTTTAATGTTGCAATGTATTTTTTTTTTTTTTTTGGCTTTTAACATGATGTTTGTGAAAACTATCATTCCAGCAATGATAGTTATCTTGAAAAAATTTTTGCACTGATTTGGTAAAAAGCTTACTCTTTTCTCCAAAAGGTATATTTTAGAATATCCTCCTGTGAATTTTAGTCATCCTGGATCCATATTATATGATCATTGTATTAATGGCGGGGAAAGGTTCAAAGAAATTAGGATTATTTTTGATTTGCAGTTTGTGCCCTTTTTATTTGGGCGGGGGTAGGTGGAGGCAGAGATGCTTGAAATAACAGCTGTAGAGGGCTAATCTTGAGGTCTTAATCCCTGGTAGTTACTGAAGCCAATGTGACACTTGCCAGAGTAGGGACTTCAGCTGCTGTTGATGATGCTTTTAGGAACTGTGTATTTGAAGTGTAATCCTGTGGTAGAGGAGATATAATCCAATATTATGATTACTTTTTTTTTCTTGAATGAGGAAAATCTCTTACATTGAACTTGGAAGTGCCTATTGTTTTACATTTGGCAGATTGTGCATCAGCCACTGAACATAAACACAAAAACAAAGCCTTAGGCAATATGTATTTTTAAAAGCTGGTTCAAATAATCTCTTTAATGTACTGTTGTCTCTCTCTCTCTTTGGCCTTTTGCTCTTCTAAGGGTTTGACATTGTATTTTATTATCTTTTTAAAAAAAATCAAAATGGGAACCAAACTAGATCTTTGAACAATGGAAAAACTTGCATCATGATTTGAACTTCGTATATGGTGCCTGTTACTTCTTTGCATCTCTGTTTCCAGTCCCACCCTTTTTCTGTCTTATCTATCTAGACTGTAAGCACTTTGGGGCAGAGAATTTTCCTTACAACGTGTTTTGTACAGTGCCTGGCACAACAGGGCCTCAGTCATGATTGGGGCATCTAGGTGCTGCTGTAACACCAATAATTTTCTATATTAAGCCATAGAAAATGTCCAATTTTGAAAATCACTGAATTTTTGGGAAGTTTTTGGATTGTGACCCAAACTTTGCGGTGGGATTGGAGGGATTCAGAAAGAGAGTGACATGGTTTGATTGACAAGTGAGGAATTTTTAGGATGGAATGGGGGGTTATGGGAGGTTATGGGAAAATATTGGGGAGGCTAGCGAGGAGAAGATGGTAGTACTACTTCAGGAGATGAGAGAGTAGAAAATGGCAATAACGAAGATGAAGGAACAACCAACAAAAACCATGCCTAGCCTAAGCAATCATAATTATATTATGGTATCCGTAGCCTCTGAGGGGAAAAAAGTGTCATTTACCACAACATCAAATTCACTATGTTCCACATACTTCAGGACTGCCACATAATGAGACATCGCTAATTCCTCCTCTTGGTTTCCCTCACTGTCACAGCAGTGCACTTAACACTGAAAAATCCACACTGGATATGTTGGTTCTAGCCAACTACCACCCAGTATTAAAGCTTCTGGTCCTGAGCAAGCTCATAGAAAGCTAGCCAAAGGCCAAAACGCTCAACTAATTGTTCCAGGGCTAGGACATTAGCTTCAATCTGGATTCAGGCCAGAATAGGTGATGGAAATAGCCTTTAATGGTACTTATGGATGATGATGATCTCTTGCAGTCAACCCATTCTCATCCTCCTAGAGCTCTCTGAACTATTTGGCACTGTCTAACATGAGACGATGCTGCCTCACCTAAGGGAAGTCGCAGGAGTCCAAGGGAATGAGCTAAAATGGTCTGAGTCCTTTTGGAAGGGACACACCTAAAAAGAATTGATGGAAACCACATCTCCACCACAAGACCCCTCACTTGAAGAGTCCCACTGAGATCAGTTCTCTCTCTGGTTCTTTTCAACATCTACAGATGAACTAGTCAGACAACATGGACTCAAGTACCAGCAATTTGCAGATGACACACAGCTTTACCTATCCTTCACCATATATGACCACACCAGTGCTCCCCCGATAGCCCAGTGCTTGGATGAGATCAGCTCATGCATGAAGAACAGCTGGATGAAGCTGAACCCAAGCAAGACTGAAGCTAAGCTGGTGGGCAGTGTGACATTCAATGATCCCTCACAGGAAAGGTTCTGGGCAGAGATCTGCTTCATGAAGCTCTGCATTACAGAACACAAGCCTCTTAGAGGTACAGTTACCCACAGGGAGAGTAAACACTTTTTGGAAAGTTTGATGCAGTCTTCTTTAGTTGAATTGACCAATTTGTAGGGGAGTACCTTCAGTCCGCAGCATCTGACAGCAAAGTCTTCTACCATCTCTAGTTGGCTATGAAACTCTGTCCCTTCCAAATGGATGACATGTGCTCCATTCTTACATCCCTTTGTCACCTCCCACCTGAACTACAGCAATGCAGTACATCTAAGCACAAAGCCATCAGCCCTTTAGGAAACTCCAACAATTACAGAAGGCTATGGCACATCCCCTCAGCAACACAGGCTACTGCAAGAACATCAGACTTGTTCTTTACCCTGGCTTCCCACAGAATGTTGAGTCAAGTTCAAGGTTTGGGTCCTTATCTTCAATATACTGACTGGCCTTAGTCCAAGATACCAAAAAGATCTCCTGACGCTTTGGGATAAGAAGCCAATTTATCAACCACTGCCTTTAGACACAATGAAATTATAAAGGGAAAGCTCATCTGTGCAATGAAAAGACGTTTCTGGGGGGCCAATCTGGAAATGTGGAACTAACTCCCACAGGATCCAAGGACATGGATAAACCTCACCACCTTCTACTACTTCCACCTGTCTTCTATAACCTAAATTAACACACCAGTATGTGTTTAAAAACCCAAAACAAAAAAAACTCCCAAGAACAGAACTGTACCAAAACAAAGCCCTCCACTGCAGACGAGTTCTGCGGACACAATTCTCTCCTTGGGAACTGTATGAGTGAGAGAACAAACCACATGTGACAGGTGTTAAGTGCTATTGGAAGATGCTCAGTTACTATGGTGATGAGCATGGTATAAGAACACATGTAAAATGGAATCGTATTTTATGAAACTGGCATTTCTCAGTGATCACCCAGCTGCTTTGGAGAAAATAGGTCTAAAATACAGTAATTGCACAATCTCTGCTTATATTTGTCAGCAGTCTATCCAGCTGATTAGAGCGTATAATAGAATGAAAGCTTTACCTCCCTTTGAGTCCTCCTACATGGTATTGCCACTACAAAGTAATCTGTATGTAATATAAGAGCTTCACTGCTCTCTAGTCTCTTCAAAAGGCCTGTTCCAGTTGCCATTCTCATGATCTGTTGCAACTGCATCCTAAGCGATATTCCAGATGCACTTGCCCAGTTTCCTCTCAGGATATTTTCAATTGCACACAAATGGGAATTCCTAGCACGATTTTACTGGCAGCCTGTACCTTTTCCTCCTTTAAACCTCATCTCCACTAGGAAACAAAGCCATTTCTGACGAGGTATTCAGCAGTAAGTTCCATTGAACTGGTGTTGAAAAAGTGTTTAACGACTAGTGTACATGGGACAAAATCTGTTTTCAACACTATTATGTATAAATGTGTAATTGAGACCTTGCTCAATCAAATCTGTCACATTTCTGTAATGGTGTTTTTTTGTCCCATCTACACTAACAGTTAAACTATTTTCATCACCGATTCAGCAGTGGGACTCGTTGCTGACAACCATTGTCAGCAGTGGCTCGAACAGGACCACAGCGCATAGCATTTTTTCTTTAAATTGTCTCACTCCTTCCCTTCTATTGGAAGCTTCAATCTGGTAGGCATTGGAAATAAAGTCAAGGATTATTAAATTGGTTTCAATATGACAACCATCTATAGCTAGAAAACTTGGTCTTTACACTGCAGGTTTGGGTTTGTTTGGGGTTTTTTCACTCTGAATACATTGATTAGTTTTTCTGTTAACTCCATCACAGGTTAAGAATGATCATCCTGGATTCCCTCAGATAAGTTTGGAAGTTTTAAATAGATGCTTTGGGTACATCTACACTCTGAGCTGGGGGGAAATGGGGTGAGGCAAATCTCAACTCAAGGAAACATACCCATGCTAGCTAGCCATGACTGAGCTAGCATGCTAAAAATATAGCGTAGCCGCATTCGCATGAGCAGCAGGAAGGGCTAGCCACCTGAGCAGATACCAGTGGTTTCAGAGAGCTTGCACTCATGGAGGCTAACCCATCCATTTCACCCATGCTGCTGCAGTGACACTCACTCATGCTAGTTCTGATAATGTCTCCATGAGCTAGGAATCCCCAGCTCAAAGTGTAGACACACCATCAGATAAATAAGACACACTACCTGCAGTTCAGCATCAAATTAATCTTGGGCCTGATTCTGCTTCTATGAAAATCAATGGCAAAAGTGGCTGACTTCAGTGGCATCAGGACTGTTGGTTTTTGGTTTTTCCCCCCTAGAGGAAGAATACAAATTTAAGATGGCTGCTGCTATTCCATAATATGTATGGCACTCTGATTAGGTAGACAATTTATTACTTGGAAAGTCACACAAATAAGTAACATCTACAAGGCGTTCAGAACTGAACATTCACACATTCAGAGGCCCAAATTATTTCAAATGTATAATTTTAATAGGTTTTTTTCTGTTTTATTGAATAGCTGTCAATATTAGATCATAAAAAGAGTACAAAGGAAAGATGAGCTTGGGTAGACAGACACATGCTAGTTCTGCTCCAGAGAACACCCTAAAAATAATGTAGCCAGGGGTAGCCCGGGCAACAGCTCTGATTAGCTGTTTGAGTACAAACCCATCCAGACCCTCTGGGTATGTTCTAGGGCAGCTAGCTTGAGTCATTGCCTGTGCTACCTCCAGGTACACTGCTATTTTAGCGCACTGCCTCAAGCACGCTCCTAGCTGCAGTGTAGACATTCCCCCAGATATGTTAAATAAGCCTGGGGAGTGTGGAAATAGTTCACTTTGATTTTGGAGCCTGTCTTTTCCCCACCCTTCTCCTTGAGAGGAGGCTGATTCTCTAACTCCAGAACTAAATCAGATTAAAATTTTTAAAAAGAAATATTGTATGATTACTAATTTGCTCCCTTTATATGATGATGAAGCAAGACTATATTTTGAAGGGGAGCAAATCATTATAAAATTAAGCAATTCGTTAATGTTTGTTTTCTAAAGATAAATCAAGATGAATTAAAGTTTGGAATCATATCTTGGTCAGTTTATGCAAACCGTATTGGTTTCCAAGACTTTGGATTTGTTAGCATGAACCATTTGCCGAGCTTATTTCATAGTTCGATGCATCTAATTTCTGAGGTTTTTTGAATACTGTTGGACAGCCTGATTACACTTGGACTCATTTTCTGTAATATGTTAAGTATCTTTTGCATAAAAGTTTTAAACAATCTTAACAGTACTATATTTTTTTCACTGACAGCTAGTAAAATACAATGGGTGTATTCTGATATATGTCAAAGTGTATAAAGGAGGATACATAATGACTTCCTGTGGGATAATGAAACTGATTCCCTCTAGGAAAAAGGAAATCCTTACAAAGTCACAAGGAATGAGGCCTTGGGTAGTTTTATTAAGGGCTTCTATTTGCTATGGTCTCATGGATTCATTACCCTCTTGTCTGATTGTTGTTGGAAAATACTAACTTTCTGTAAAAACTCTGTTTCGAAATTGACATTTTTGTTATGCTTACTGTAAGTGACCGATTTTATTTTTGTTTCTGTCACGAAAGAAAATGTATAGCTCACTTATGATTTTTCTTATAGAGGAACCGAGTAAGAAAATTGTAGCTTCAACTTCTAATACAACTTTCTGATGAGATTAGGGGCTGGTCTCTACCCAATGTTGTACTGGTTTAACTAAAGGTGTGATGTTAAACCAATGCAGTTTTATGTGTGCACACTCTTATGGTGGTTTAAACTTGGTTTATATCTGTTTAGCTTACACCTGCAAATAACACCAGTCAGTCAACGTATACATGTTGCTGTGTGTCTGGTGTATCCCAGGTTACTGGGAGCTCTTTAAATGGAAGAACAGACATGATAGTCACCTATAAAATATTCACTAATTTCTGCATTGCACGGTTCTATAGAAAACAGTGATTTTAATCCTCAAAGTCCAACCCTAGTGCGCACTGGGGTCAACTAAAACCAGAAAGAGGTTCACTGATTCAGGATCTGCTCTGTTCCAATGCATTGATCAGCAATCTAGAGGGTATATTGCCAGGACACTGAAGAATTCTGTGGAGTTTTGTTTTCTATATTACCGATGGGCATTATTGGTAACAATGTTAGTATTTTGGGGTAAGCTCTGTTATGGGTATATCACTCTGGTAGTATAATATTCACTATTGAAAACAGTTTTTAATATTCTTTCTTTTGGGTTTAGCAGTACAATACAACTAAGTTGATGTATTAACAATTGGCAGGAAGTTAAAGCAATTTGCCTGCTTTCTATTGCTTTAATAAAGAAATGTGCATGTAACAAATTAATTTTCTAGTTTCTCACAAATGTTTACATGGCAGTCAGGGTACATCAGAAATGATTGATTCAGAAAAGTACTGTATTATGGTACATGCAATTGAGTGTAATTTAGGCATAGAAACATTTGTTTACACAAAAACTGAAAAAAATTAAAAGGCAGAGTATTTCTTTGAAGCAAGAGAGAGAAAGAGGGACTTAATGTAATGAGTTAAGCAGAGAGCTAAGTTTTATGTTGAACTGTTTGTAAGCAACCTTCTGTCTTAATACCAGCCCGATTCTTAATACCAGACCCATTTCTTAAATCATGTTTGGTAGGTGGGGCAACACACAAATGAAGGTAAAACAAAACTACCAAAATACATATTTTTGGTTCATCTCCTACATGTATGTGTGTCTAATATGACTATTTTATTGGTGTGTCATAGACTGTGGTCTTTTGTTCTATCTTATTGTACAAAATGTCTCCCATCTACAGCCTGAGCAAGACATAAGTGAATTCTATTGAGATGGTGGGGGAATCACTCTTTGACTTGTTTTGCTCTATCTATCTAAAACTCTATTTGATGTGTTGATTCTGGAAGTGGGGGGAAGGGGATGGGACAGAAGATCCTGGCCTGGCCACAGGTTAGCAGTTCCTGTCCCATATAGTGCCCAGACAGGAAATGGGATGCTGGGATCATATCCTGCTCACCGATGTTGGGGATGCCGTGTTCGGAAAGTGTCAGGTAGGGAGGAGGTAGATGGGGCTGGAGGTGAGCTCTCTGAAGATTAGGGTAGGAAAGGAGAGTAGAATCATTCCTCTTCATACAGTATACAGGGGATTAAAGAGAGAAGGAATTCCTAGCAGGTTCCATAGGTCTATTCTAGTAGAAGATGGGGCAGCTGGCCTTCCACTGATCTGGGGTCACTGCTCTGTGAGGAGGGTGTGGAAGGGCCTCCCTAACTAGTAAGCTTAGTCCTCTGGATAGATTTGTATGTGTCTGGTAAATATTCACACTCCACATTACTGTAATCTCATATTTTAGGAAACAATGAAAGTGCCCTTGCCATATATTTGTCTTGAATTTCAAGCAAAACATTTGATATTCTCTTATTTAATCATTTTGTCTGCTATCCATTAAACAGCCAACGTGACTGTGATAGCACAAGTAAAACAGAAGGGTTCCTAAAGTGAGATTTATTTGTTTTTCATCCCCCATGAAATACAACCCTCCACATCCAAAAATGAAAAACAGTAAGGGATCTGTTCTGCCCTCGCCGCACACATGTAACTCCATTTAACAGCAATGGGAGTAACACTCCCCCATTAACCCTTAGAATGCTGGCATTTTTCAGACTGCCAACCAAACAAATGTCTAGGAGGACATGTATAAATGTCCTTTGGACATTGTATAGCCTGATGCTATACACTCAGGACTCCTGGATTCTCCTCCTGATTCTGCTACAAACTCACTGTGTGACCATGGGGAAAACTGTGTAAACTTTTTGGATCTTCAGTTTACCAACTTACAATGATGAAACTAAAACCAATGTTGTAGCACTATTTTTTTTTTTTAAATGCATTGGGATGCTCACATGAAAAGTGCCTCACAAGAAGGAAAAGAGAATTTCAAAGCAGAATCATCCTCTTACTACCACATTTTGCCTGTGAAAATAGTTTTGGGGCTGAGCATTTTTTAGGGGGAGGAGAGGGATTTGCCTTGCTGTATGTTCTTTCCATCTTCCTCCGCCTCCCACACATTAATGACTTGTGCCGGAATTCTGTTACCCTGTGACTATATTTTCTTTTTAAGTACAAACTTCCACAAAGGTGGAAAACATGAAATGAAGCTTGCCATCCTAAAAAGAAGTTGAAGATCTCAGGGTGTGCACAAGTCCATTCTAAAAGTCACTTTGTCAGGGCATAATTTACAGAGACTCATTTGCACAGTCATAATTCTGCATTTCTTTCAGGCAACCTACTTTTATACCTTCAGGCATGTGATTTGTCAGGACAGCTTTGTGGGCAATCAGAGCTTGCTGTAGTGGACTGAAATGACCCAGAACAAACTCGGTAGTTAATCTTCTTTATTGGTGAAATCAATAAGCAGATTCGTGCTAAGTGCTGACAGTTCTTATGTAGGGAGTGAAAAGTAGAAGTGTCTGCTCCTTGAACCTGCAATGTTTTACAGCCCAGTCATTTTGTTTCATTATTTGATAAAGAACTTGTTGCTCCGTCTTGTAGTATATGCATCATTTAAATAGCTGTAACGTATTTCCTTTGCTCAATGGTTCATATGTTTAAATGTCAAAGCGAATAGATGAATATACATATGTTGCCATCTAAACTATCAGTTACAAGGACCAATTGGGGAACCTTCACTTGCACTGATGAATGCTTACTCATGAGAGTAACCTTACTGATCTCAGTGGGGACACTTAAGTGAGTAAGTACTCACCAACATGGGTAAGGGACACAATCACACTAATAGAGCTTTAGGGGACTTGTAAAAGATGTCTTAGTTAAAATTTAAGCAAATGCTTATTAAAATAGCAGAGCGCTCTGTGATTAAGGCCCTGATCTTTCAGTATGATGCACACAGGTGACCTTTCTCCCTGCACAGAGCCCAGTTGAAGTTGTGGGGCTTAAGGGTTCATTCATGTGATGAACTGGTGTATGGCCACTAATAAACCACATTTTCCTTCAAATTCTAGAGCTACTTGAAGTGAGAAATATGCCAGAAAGTTACATTAGTTTTCCCTGATTTATTGATATTTTAGCTTCTTTAAGGGCCCAATCTTGAAAACTCTTCTGGATGCAATACTTACATTACATGAGTAACTAGTCTCATTCGAACCAATTAAACTACTCCTATTAATAAGAATGACAGCCAGTAAATGGCTGCAGGATTGGGCTGAAATTTAGCATCACGATAGAGAGGTTTATAACATTTGTGAAATTCTGAATAATCATCAACTTCAGATCCAAGCCTTCAGACACTAACCGGAGGTCTGCACTAAATGGGTTTCTTTTCATGAAGAAGAAATGCAAACTTACTTTGTGTTCTAGGAGTCACAAGATTTAGTACATTTTATAACCATGGAAATGGATATCTTATGACAGAAATAGTGAAGAGAGACTCATTGTCAAAATCTTGCCCATGAAGCCAGTTGCCTGACCATTAGCTTGTTTATACCATTTCTGTTTACTTGATATTAGAGAGTAATCAGAAAGTAAGTCATGCTAAATCATAGCTGCCATCAAGTTTGTATGATAACTATTAAAGCTATTTCACAAAACATCCTTTCAAATTCCTTTCTTCTAACCCCACGCTCTTATCTTTGTTTTTACATTTTTGTTTCCACTGTTCCTACTCATGTGTCTGTCTTAGAGTTGAATCAATAACCCAATCGCTCTCATTTCTTACAGATGTTAAAATGATGAAACTCTCCCTCTGGAATTCACTGCAGTCATGACATCTCCTCAGATCCTGTATAGACTGTACCTCACAGCCTGTTGCTGAACTATTATGACATGTCTCTAGCAATCAGAAAGAGAAGCTGGGAAGAACATGTGACCCAGTGGATGGGCTTGCCTTTTAATTCTGTTGAGTATAATACAGCATGTCATCATGGACTTGTAGCTGATAACTTTCAGGCAAGTATGGAAAAAGATGAAGTTTTGAATGTGGACCGGAAAGAAAAATGTGCTTCTTTACCTGACTGCTGTCATGGTGGAGAACTGATTGGCTTCCCTGCAAAGCTGCTTAGCAACATTTCAAAAGAGGTGGATGAAAATGATAACCATGAGGATGAGGAGCATTTTCTTTCTTTAGATGCCAGCACAGAAACTTTGGTCCATATTTCTGATGCTGACGACGACGACATTTCAAATCTTGGTTTGGATAAAGTTAACCACCAGTTCAGTATTGGAAGGAAACTGACAGATGAAGAGAAGAGTTTAGGAGGAGCAGGCTCCTTAACAAAGATGGTAGCAATGATTAAAACAAACAGGGAATCTAACATTTCTGAAACAATGGGAGATATTGATGAACCTGACTATGACACAGTCCCCAACGAAGAGAAGGAAGAGGAGGACATTTGTGGCAGTATTGGGAAAAGCCTGGAGCTTTGTAATTATAAAGGCTTAAATGAAGTAATAGATGCCCCAGGAGAAAATCTCTCCAGTTCTCTCAATGTGAAGGAAATTATGCCTGAGAAACAGCTGCTTCATACTGCTGTAATTGCACAACAGCGTAGGAAATGTGATGCTCCTAAAGATGGGCATGAAAAGGCTGACTGTAATGTGGTCCAGGGTGAGTTTTCTCCTGGTCTGTATACTGGCAGTGGTAGACAACCATTCTCAAAACCAGACTCCAGCAACTACTTTATGCAATCTCCTCTCAGTTCCCATATAATGTCAATGGAAAATGGACTGGATGAAAGTGGTTACACAGAACCTCAAGTGGTTTCTGAAAAAAAATGCCTTACAAATATCAGTCCAGTGGAAGGCACGCTGTGTTTACATTTGAAGGATAATCTGTCCACCCACGAATCTACAGACAATCAAGTGAAACTGCGCAAAAGAAAGGTAGGATGTACACAAATTACAGGGTTTGGTTTCAGTTTTTGTCAACCTTTTCTCATGTAATCTCATGGCTGATTTATTGAAGCAGTAAGGTAAATATCACTCAGAATGTTGTGTAGATGCCAGGTGCTGCAAATGCTTCTGCAAAACAATTTGGAAACATACCACATGGATGTAAACTCATTTTAAGATCTGAAAATTACTGACTTGTGAATTTGGTATGTTCCTTATATATAATACACTAATGCCTTTTATCACAATTTTTTATTCTGTTCTATTCTTTTATTTTTATTATGGCCAAATCAATAAGCACCCTCCCGGGGTTTCCTTTTTTGTTGTGGTGTGTGTGTGTTGTTTTGGGTTCTTTGCTAATACCAACTATCAGAGGTGGTCTTTAGATATAAGTGATGTCTGCAGCTGTATAGGGTCTTTGTTTAAAAGGGTTGGGGAGGAAAATGTTTGTTTGAAACTTTTAAAAGAAATTCTAAAATGTCCATAGTACTGGTGCTGTGAAGTACAGGGAGCAGCTATTTGAGTTCTAGCAAAGCCCCATGAGCGAGTTCTCACAAAAAATGTTGCTGGCATGAAGATAGCAGAAGCTCTTGACGTTTTCAGACTGAGAGCAACAAGAGAACTTCACTGGCTCTTCAGACAGGGGAAAAGAGAGTAATTCCAAAACTCTAAAGGCCAGATCCCACAATCCCAGCAGGAGCAAAACTCCCATTGACTTCCATAGAAGGAGTTTTGCTGATCATGGGACTGCAGGATTGGGCCCTAAGTCTGTTTCTGCTGGCTGAGTTGCTTAGGGCTTGTCTGTACAGTTATTAGTACAAGGGTGTGAATTCCAGTGCACTCTAGCCTGCTGCACATTAGCTGGCTGGTGTGGGTCCTGGTGGGGTTCACTAACAATTCCGTATTGTGTTTTAATTTAGTCCTGTTTCAAATCATACCACATTAATGCACATTACATAACTTTAGTGAGTGCCAACAGGGTCCACACAGTGCAAGTAGCACATGACACCCTCCTAGTGCAGATTAACGTGCAGTGTAAACAAGCCCTTATTCTCTCTATCCAATACCTGTGTCATATTGTGGTTCTTCTCTCTGCCTAGCTATCTGCTAACATCCGCAATGAGGAATAATGCCCAGCTCCTCTTGCCTTTTTTCAGAAATCTGGTTTCTATAAAATTGTGGTTTTGCCATCAGACAAGATCTTCAATGTCTCAGTGGTTGTTTCACTAAATCACAACCTCTAAAGCATGAACTAGTATGTCCAAACTGCTGCATGCCAACACAGCATCCTGAGTTGTGGCTATCACTCCCTTGTGTACACTGTTTGGTAACATTAACACTCAGTGGGATTTTGTTATGGTTGGAAGCTATATGTAGCTTTTACAAAAGGCTCTAGAAACTCTCATATCCAGTCTTGGTTTAGAGTCAAATGCTGTACTTCGTAACTCTGTAGTGACTGTTACATTGATTTTTAAAGTCACCGCATTTGTGACTTACCTCTGTTACTCTTTCCTTTTTATTTCTATCTGACCTGCCATAGCTACCCCTGAAATCCTTACAATACCACATTTAGCCATCTATATATAGGCCAAACACTGTGAGTGTTTGTATATCATGCTTGGAAATGCTGCCTTTTTTATTTCCACGAGTGACATCACTGCATTGATTCATTAGCATTGGCTGGTGCTATTATGATGCTCTCAGCAATTCTGCTTTCAGTATGTGGGATATGTGTCATTCAAGTGTAATAGCTGTCAGTTGGCAGATAAGCCACACAGTCAAGAATTGATTTCCATAGATTTTGAACAATCATTTTTTTTCCAAAACCAGTTGGTAATTTTGGTGTGTCTGTAATTTATTCAGCTAAACGGATTAGTTTTACAGCATATGTATATATTCATATTGTTTGAGACTATATCATTATTTTAAGATAATACAGTGTGTGATTAGTAATGCCCACAATGGGATTTCAAAGCAATGTGATCTGATTAAGATGCTTCCACCTGACATGTATATACATAGACTAGTATATGTGCAATAGGAGTGTGCTGAATACCTTTTAAATGCAGTGTGCAGCATGAGTATGTTTGTGATTGCAACAATAGGTACTGTATTTTAAAAAGCAACAATCTTTAAAGATCTCAGTAATACTGCAGTGGAGTACGGTGGCGCTTGAGAAATTGTGGGAAGGCAAGCAAGCAAACTAGAGAGAGGGAGCAAGCCAAGAGGCTGTTGGAGAGGAGAATGGAAAATGTCTCGGGGGAAGTGGCAGTCATATGGAAGGAAGGAACTGGAAGTCATATGCATGAGGGAACTGAAAAGGGGTTGTGTTCCAAAGAGCAAGGGAGCTTGGAGGGTTTTTGGGGTGAGCCAATGGGAGCCCGCTTCAAGCGACTTTTTTTAACCTGCCCTTGAAAAGGTTTGGTTAAAGGGAAGAGGTCTGATCTGCTGCTGCTTCCTAGTATGAATATTCTCACTCTCTAGATGTTCAGGTCCCTTTGCTAACAGTTTTCCTGCCTTGATGGTTTTATCATTTAAATCTAATCTTACAATATTTTACAAGGATGATATTGCCCATCTCTAGGGATAACAATCGCTACTAAAAATGTGCCATGTTTCTAAGCTGACGGTGAAAACCACTTTTATAACTAGAACAAAAAACTGGAAAGAAAACAGACTTGAAACTGAATCCAACCATAAAAGTAAAGTGTTTGCTTTGCAGTGGCTGGGGGACTTAAGGGATTGGTAATGGGATATAGGGCCTTTTCTCTCCAGGTCAGCAGTTCGACCTAGCCTAAATACTGCAGTTAGGGACTAATACACACCACTAGCTGTGGATGTTTGCTGTCCAATATGAAATAAATGTGATGGTCTCAGTCCAGTGCCTGATAAATAAGTGTCCACATCATTAATAATAAAATAGGCACTTAGGGCCAGATTTTTAAAGGTATTTAGACACCTAGGCACTTTTGAAAAGTCCACTAGGCCCCTATCTGCTTCTATGGACATCTAAATATGTTTAGAAATCTGGCCCTTACTGACAGAAAATATTTCACTCTCAAGTGAACTATCCTCTCTCTTCCAGAGATGCTCCCTGCTTGTCCAGGTTGAAGCACCCTGGGGTGACAGAGTGGGGAATCTTGTTCTGCTGTTGCCTGTGCTGTATCTGCTCTGTAAATACAGGGTCTCAGCCTCCAAGGCTGCCAGTCAGGCACATTTCACCAGCACTAACTTCCATCTTAATCATTTGCTTTGACTATGACAGATGTGTATTGTCCCAGTTTCACTCATTGAAGATGTTTGAACTGGACCCCCCATGTTATAAATGGAAAGGAGCTACCATTATGGCATTCTCCATGACTCTGGAAATTGCTACTTCCCTTGACTCACCATAGCTCATATTTTTAGCCTGTTTTCTGATGGAGGTTTGCTGAGCAATAGCAGGTGCCTTTATTGTTATGGCAGTAGTTATACAATGTTTAAGTTGCGTGGCAGCTGATTAGTATGGTATTTGAGTAGTTTGAGTATGCGGCTTATTATGTAAGGGCATCCAAACCTTAGGACTGATGTTTATTAGCAGCATTGCATATCAAAAGAATAAATGATCGAATTTGTATTGTGAGACTAACTAGTCCCACTGTATGTCTGCACAGGGTAAAGAACAACATAGTAATTGTTTGTTTGAACCCATTTTTATAGAGGTTTGATAACACAGTACATCCTACTTATCCAAACATCTGAGGAGATGCCCAAAACCTTTGGGCTATTCAGTTCAATGGCAGACCAGACTTTGAAGTGTTCTCTCAGTGTTAGAGGACCCTGGGAACATACTTAAAGACCTGCTTTGGCCAGTACTCTCAGCTCTGATACTTCTCTCTGGAACTTACAAGGTTGAAAGGACAGTAGCTTCAGATCAGGATGCAGTTGCATAATCTCTTATGTAGCATTGCAAGACTTAAGAGCTCAGCAAGCTCAGAAATTCAGCTAGACCTCATGGGAGATATGTGACATTTGGTAAATTGACAGTGGGGTAACGAGATTTTGAATAACGAAGCATATCACCTATGGAGGTATGGAACTCTTTCATAGCCATGCTGTGAAATCTGTGTCTTCTCAGGCTGTACTAGACTTCAATACCTGCTGTAAACAGAGACAGATCTGAGACAGGTCTATGGAATGGGTCATATCAGGTGCTGTAGAAAGTTATGGGTGGTTTAAGAGGTGATTAAACTGAACAGTTTTGTCTTGTACATTTTTTTTTCTTCAATATCTCTCTCAGGGCTGGCCTTACCATGAGGCAAACTGAGGCAGCCACCTCAGGTGCCAGAGTGGGGGGGGGGGTGAGAGCGCCACTAGGACCCAGAGTGTAGAAAATTGTGTCTGCTGCTGGTGCATATGTATTCTCTCTGCTCTAGATGCACAGATGGTGGAGTGCTGTGCTAGAGGAAGGAGGGCACAAGAGACATAACAGGCATGCAGGAGAAAAGGTGAGAGGGAATAACAGAAAGCAGCAGAAGCTGCAGGGAGAAAGAGGAGGAGCAGCCTCTTATGTACCTCTCTAGCATCCCCAGGAGCCCGGACTGATTAACACCAGCTTCTCAGGGAGCTGCCTGTTTCCTGCTGCTTCCCTGAACCCACTTGAGGACAACAGGCAGTCAACTGAAGTAGTAGGAGCCAGTTAGGCCCTTACGTTGCTGATATCTTCCCTCACTCAGGCCCTGTTACCAGCCCACTTATTCGTCCCCTTCAATTGAGTGTTGAGAGCCACTATAGCTGGCACAGAACAGCAGTTGTGAGTGAAAGAAGAAAATGCCCCTCTGGGGCAGCATTCAGAAAAAGAAAGCAAAGGAAGCTTTTCTATCTAAGCAGGAAGGAGCTCTCCTGAGATACATAGACACAAATGTTCACGGTGAGCCTTCCGGCCCCAGTGAGGATATGAGTGGTGAGGAGATGCCTGATCTTCCAGTTAGTCAGAGTGCAGGTGATCTGGCAGCTACTGCAGCATCCATATCTCCATTTCAAATGGATGTAACCATGCACATTCCTGAAGAAAAGTGTAGAGAAGAGTGTGGTGGAGATGTAAGAAACAGCTGCTGCTGAATTTAGTTCCTTAAGTTTAGATGATCCAGGACTGTGGACCCACTTGAGCAGTAGCCTGAGGGACTCCCTTGTACTGCATGGGCCACAGCAAGTGAAAAACTTAATGTTCCCCAAAGACAATGAAAATAAAAGTTTCCATCCAACACATTACTGGCATGAAGTCCCCAATGGCGACAAAGTGGAGAGGCCATGGCTTATGTATTCAAAAACCCAAAATGTTTTTGTTGCAAACTCTTCCAATCTAATGTTCTAGCCACATTGGGTTCTACAGGAACAAAGGACTGGAAAAATCTGGTTAGAAATCTGACATGCTATGAGAAGGCAGCAAATCACCAGAGAGCATTCCATAGATGGAAAGAGCTTGAGATGAGACTAAGGTTAATATGATCGGCATCAAGAGAAGATGGCATCAGAGTCTCTTTACTGGCAAAATGTTCTGAAAAGGCTCATTGCCATTGTGAGAATGCTTGCTACCCAAAACCTAGCACTGTGTAGCACTTCAGATCAGCTGTATGTGCCAAATAATGGAAACTTCCTTAAAATTGTGGAGCTGATGGCTGAGTTTGATTCTGTACTCCAGGAGCATCTAAGAAGAGTCACCACCCAAGAAATGTACACACACCACTACCTTGGAAAAACAATTAAAAATGAGATCATACAGTTACTGGCAACAAAACTCAAACAAAAGATTGTAGCAGATCTGAAGTCAGCAAGATATTACTCTGTTATTCTGGACTGCACACCTGACATCAGCCATATGGAACAAATGACTTTAATGGTGCATTTTGTAACAACAACAGAACCTATTGAAATGTCCCTGCAATGGTGACTGTCAGAGAGCATTTTCTAGAATTTATTGACATTGATGATACTACAGGAGCTGGTATGACAAATGTGCTTCTTAAAAAGCTGGAAGATATGGGAATTGCTATAACTGACATGAGAGGTCAGAGCTACGATAATGGTGCCCACATGAGAGGAAAGAACAGAGGAGTGCAGACACGGATCCAAGAGTTAAACCCTCAAGCTTTTTTTGTCCCATGCAGTTCTCATTCATTGAACTTGGTGGTCAGTGATGGCGCATCAGCTTCTAGTGAGGCTGCTGAATTTTTTTATGTCATTCAAAGCATCTATGTATTTTTCTCTGCATCAACTCATTGATGGCAAATTTTGAAGCAACATCTGGGAACATCCTCTCTGACACTGAAACCACTGAGTGCCACACGATGGAAAGTCGAGTGGAGGCGATAAAGCCTATCAAACACCAAATTGGGAAGATAGATGATGCCATAGTTGCCATTATGGAGGATAATGCTATGACAGGAACTGTTCGTGGAAGAACAGTGGCAGAGGGAAATGGAATCACCAGACACATACATAACTTCAAATTCCTGTGTGGCTTAGTGTTGTGGCATGACATACTGTTTGAAATAAATGTTGTAAGCAAGAGGCTCCAAGGTGTTGACTTTGATATATCTGGAGCAATGGAACAACTGTACAAAGCAAAGTCATACCTACAGTCTTGCCGGTCAGATGAGGGATTTCAAAACGTTCTGAAGAGTGCACAGAAGTTGGCAGAGGAACTTCATACTGAAGCTATTTTCCCACCCATTCAAAAATACAAGAGTCACCGAAGAAGATGACATTTTGATTATGAGGCATGGGATAATCCCATAAGAGACCCCAAACAACAATTCAAAGTTGAATTCTTTAAGCGGGCGCTAGATTGTGCAACACAGTTGAAGAATGTTTCATGCAGCTCAAGGAACACAGCAGTATATTTGGGATGTGTATGATATTCCAAAACTCCTCACTATACCTGAAGAAGACCTACGCCAGCAATGCAGGGCACTAGAGACAGTGTTGACACATGATGACATGCACGATATTGATGCGAGTGATTTAGGTGATGAACTGAAAGCCCTTTCAAGATACATTTCAGCAAGATCAACTCCAAAGGCTGTTCTGGAATATATGTGCACAAATAAGATGACCACCCTCTTTCAAAATGCTTTTGTTGCTCTGCGCATATTTCTAACACTTCCTGTAACAATTGCCAGTGGAGAACGCAGCTTCTCCAAGCTGAAGTTAATAAAAACGCATCTATGCTCCACAATGACACAGGAGAGGCTGGTCGGCCTTGCAACCATCTCAATAGAGTATGAACTGGCCCAGACTGTGGACTTTCAGGAAGCAGTTCAAATCTTTGCAACCAAGAAGGCACGGAAAGCACCACTTTGATTATTCAAACAGATAAAAATGCCAGCGTTTATTATGCAGACAAGAAAAGTTACGTTTGCTGTTCAGGCATTTTAAGTTGTTAGTTCTCCTTTATTGGGGTAGGTAGCAGAGCAGTACCATGAGAGGAGTAGAACAGAAAAAAGACAGAACTGAGACCTTTCAAAGTTTTGGCCCAAGCGAGGGGCTATGGGGGCATCATTTGAGCTCCCCGCCTCAGGTGCCAAAATGTTGTGGGCCAGCCCTGCTCTCTCTAAAACATACACTACTAGAAATGAAATTTGTCTGCATACACACACCTCTGATTGGGGTGTAGAATTGCAGCCTCCAGAGACATTTGCCTTAGGCTGACAAATGAGGTGCCCTTCAAATTACCACCATATTAGACCAATAATGGAGCATAAGTAGGGGATCTTATTACAGTTGACAGTTCAGAACTGGACTATGGAGGGGGAAAAAATGTAGGTTTCTGTCTCAAGAGAAAAAATGTGATTGTCATCACAAAATCTATAAAGTTGGGAAACATTTATTCTGCATGGGAGACCACAATGCGTTTCTGTAAATTATTATTATTACTTTCCTGGCAGTGGCTTACCAGAAGCAGGTACTGGCTACTTGTTGTCATAGCAACAGCTCCAGTTTTGTAGCATTTCCTCTTCAATTAAGTGTTTCAAAATAAGGCTGGCTCCAAGGGTTTGGCATTTTAACAAATGGAAAAATCTTTTAAAAAACAGTGTGATGCAGAATATAATAATTTTTTTATTCTACATTTATGCCCAGCATAATCAAAAACCTTATACCCCTTTGAAAATCTGACCGCAGGAATACAACTATAGCTACAGCACAGATTGGCATATGTATTATTGATCTAAGAGACAGAAAAAGCATAAAAGGTGGAGGACTAGAATTATGGGATAAACTTTCAATAGCGGGGACCACAAATGAGTGCACATGCATCCACTCACCACACATCCCTGCCCTTCTCCCAAGTGCATATGAAAATGGAGTAATGATGCCAACAAACTGGTACTTAGCAGAGCACTTAAATAGCATATTTCATTTTCAAAGGACTTTTCCAAGATAACAAAGCTAAATTTAGATTGGTGTTCAATAACCTGATTTGGGGCATAAATGCAGTGTTGCATAAGCAAATTCAGGGCATTTCAGGTGTGCTTGCAATTTTGTAGGCACACATGTTATGCCTCAGTTTGAAAGTCTGACCCTATATTTTAAAAAGTATTTACCAAGGGTAAAACATTCAGAAGTGCCTAAGTCCCATTTTCAAAAATGACTTAGATATTAGAAGTCTGTCTCATAGAAAGTAAATGGGACTTAGATTCATGAGGCCCAGATTTTTAAAGGTACCTAAAGATGCAGGCAGGCACTCAATAGAATTTTCAAAATCATGTAGGCCCTAAATCACGTTTGAAAATGGGACTTAAACTCCTAAATTACTTAGGTACTTTTCAAACTTTTACCCTAAATCATTGACAGAAAGAAACTGGATAATGACAAGACTAAATACAAAACATTATGGGTGAGAGACATGAAGATGAAAACAAAGAAGAAACTGCATTAAGCTTCTCTTACAGAATAGATCTTGACTTGATGAAGAGCAAGACAAAAATTATGGGGCCAACTTTAAATCTAGAGGATACAATATATATGGGGAACTTTAGCCAGAGAGCCATCTATGTATGCTAATTTACCTTTTCATAGTGCATTACTGGCTGATCCATTCAGAACTGTAGTAAGAGAAGAAACCATTTTATATCTACTTTTTTTTTTTAACTAAGAGGGAACTGACTCAGAATGAGGGTGAAATAGGAAAGATTATGTGCTACAGAAATGTCTTTGTATGAGAGTAAGGAGTGGGTTCATAGAGCAGAGCAATGTAACGATACTGTGTTTTTAGAAAGTTACAGATAATTAAGAGATCCAGCAAACAGAGCATAAAGGAGTATTAAAATCCCTAAGTGTCCAAGAAGCAGGGATCTCATAGAAGATTGTAAGTAAAAAAGGCAAGAGGCAGCAATGTCAATGTAAAAGAGAACCTATTTATAAGAGATTACTGAAGTTGACTGCATGAAGGATTGTTCATAGATCTGATAGCAAAAGACAAACAGGACTGGGAACAGAGAAAGAGAAGGAGGGAAAGCCTAGGAGATAGTGTGTGCGCGCTATTCTGATTGTACAAAAGTCCCAGATGAAATCCAGCACACAAGACAGTATACACCCTGGGGTAAATCAAATTTAGTTTAAGATCCAAAATTTCAGAAAATGCCAAGTAGAATTACACACCCAAATGAACTGTTACATGTCAAAATAGTCAATTGCACATGCAGTTGCTGAGGCTGAATCCTCAGCTGTGGTAATGTGATATGTACATGTGCATGTATTCACACTTGTAACTAAAAGATGTTTTCTGAAAATCTGGGATTTATAATTATAATTATGCATCCCTCCAAATACTTCTCATAATGCTCTATAAACTGGGTTGTGATGATTTGAAGAAGAGATGGGTAAACTGTTGAGAAGAAAATACAGAAAACACCACTGCACTGAAAAAACAGTGCCCTGGCATCTCAAACCAGTGCTTCCAGAAGCTTCTGAAACATATAACTGTTTCATTGTTTTTCAGTTTCATAAATGCTGTACAATCTACAAGTGCTTCATTGCTATGAGGACAGCTATTCTCATGATATTTCTGGACTATCCCAAAGCAGGATCATTTGAAAATCTTCTAAGAATAGGTTTTCTTCTGAGACTTTTAGACCAGGTTCAGATAGTTCAGATAAACTTTGAATCAGCGTTTGAACTCTTGCTTGTTTATCCAATGTGAACATGAACTCGAACCTTTTGAGGCTTGCTTAAGTCATTTCTAATGTGAAGCTTCTGTCTCACTATATAGGCTATTATTTGTGCTAAATTTGTATGCTTGACAAGATTAGAGATGGTGAGAGGAAGTACTGGTTAATTTGCTGTACTCGATTAAATGAAATATCAGCTTAATAATTATTGGCTCTAGGAAGAGTAACTGATGTATTGTGCCTGAGTACCTAAAATGTTTGAGACACAAGGTAGGTGAGGTAATATCTTTTATTGGGCCAAATTCTGTTGGTGAAAAAGACAAGCTTTTGAGCTACACAGAACGCTTGTTCGGGTCTCGGGTCTACCTGAAATACTTGTCATTTCAGCAGTGTTCCTTTTTTAAGTATAGTTGTTGCCTAGAATGCAAATTTGGGGGAAGATTCTGCTTCTTTTTAACTAGACCCAAGCAAACTGTATGCAGTGAACATTTTATTTGATTAACTCCTCTCCATTTCTGTTACCAAATTATTTGGGATCACATGTCACTTTTGTCAAACTTGTTGGGTATATGAAATTATTGGATGAATGGGTTATGCAAACAAATTTCAGTCTATGAATTGTTCTTTATTATTTACTGTGCCTATTGCTTTCAATATTTGCAGTTCACTCTTAATGCTGTAACATTTTCCCAGAATGGTCCCACATGCTTAGTGCTCATGTCTGGCTGTAAACCAACCAAACTGTCTGAGTCCCACAGCCAGGAGACTACCTAATATACACATTGATATTGACTGGAGCTGACCGGAAGATAGAAATTCTGTTTTGTGGAGCATTTCTAGTCAACATTTGAATTTTGTTCCAATTTGGTACTAAACCCAAAATTTCAAAATTCTACACAAAAAGGAATTTCTGAACAAAAAATTAGTTTTGGATGAATTTATTTTGATGCTGACTATTTTATAATACAACATTTAATTTTTTTTGAAACCTAAAAGTAGTTTCAAAAGGAAGAAAAGGAACATTTTTGTTTCAAACGTTATTAAAATGGAATGTTTTAACATTGTTGGAACTTTTTTCTTTTCTCCCAAACAAAACTTCAATCAAACTGGCAAGATTTCATAAAGGATTTTGATTTCAACAGAACTGTGTTTTCCAGTGGAAAACTATTCAGTCCAAGTTTTTCTGACCTACTCTAATATTCACGTTACCTCTAATATTCACATTTTTTCAGTGAGTGCTTACAGTGATCACCATTAGAAAGTAAACATATATTCCAGGTATTGCCAGACAGTGCTATCTGACATGTCAGGTGTATTTTCTATTTTAAATGTAATGTGATGATAGTGTGTTATCTACTAGCACTTGTAGACAGAGAGACCACATTTTATTGTAGTGGAAAGCACTGGGTTAAGACTTTGGAGATCTAAATTCAATTCCCAGGTCTGCTGCAGACATTTCTGTGTGACCTTGGATGAGTCACTTAATCTCTTTGTACCTCAATTCCCCATCTGTAAAATGGGGATATTAGCACTTCTTCTCTCAAACCATTTGTCTATTTAGACTGACTGTAAGGTCTTTGGTGTAGGAACTATCTCATGTTTTTATATGGTGTTCAGCATAATAGGGCCATGATCTAAGTATCACAATGCAAATAATAATAATGGCAAATTATAACTTGTTAATGGTGCACTGTAAGTTTAAGCACGGTGAAGTTCAATAAAGGGTAGGAAGAAACCACAAATGCTCTTCCACTGAAGCTAGGCTCCTGCAAGAGAGCATATGAGAGTATGCATAGGATAACTATGAAACTCTTAAGCTGGGAATTGGAACATGAGTCATAACTGTGTCCTTATTTGGCTAAAGGGAATTGAATTTATCCTTTTCTGAGACTCAGACTGGAATTGTTGGACTCTGTGTGCTAGCTAGGAGAATTTGATATCTGCAGAAGACCTAGTGTATTTCAATGAATCTCCTTAGAACATTAGATGTGCAATTGTATACACTTCTCACAATTCATGCTTTCCTCCACAAAAAAATACTTTTTAAAGTTTTAAGAAAACACTCGTAATGATGGAACTTTCCAACAAAGGGAAAAATAGTGTTCTTGCCAGCCAGTCATATTTGCAGTTTCTGAGGGTTGCAAGAGAGACTGTTCTTTAAAATAAAAGTACTACAAAATATTGAGAATCCTGAGTTGTCATTGGGTAACACCAGTTCCACAATATTAAGCATCAAACTGTGTAAATTTAAGCATGCATAGTCCCCTTGTCTTCAATGGGTTTGCTCATGTTCTTAAATCTGGGAATACACTTTTGTACCTTGCTGAACCCAGTTCTTAGTAATGATTATTAATCTTGTACTACAGTGATCCCTTCTACAGAAATGGCAAAAAATGCCTGGCAAAAGAAAAATTACTTACCAATGAATGTTGTTTTTCATTTCTGTTACTTCTGCAGAGTCACATATAGGGTGACCAGATAGCAAGTGTGAAAAATCGGGACAGGGGTGGGTGGGTAATAGGAGACTATATAAGAAAAAGACCCAAAAATCGGGACTGTCCCTATAAAATCGGGACTTCTGGTCACCCTACCACATATCACAAGAATGGGTATTTGCAGAGGCATATTTAAAATGAGGTCATAGAAGTAATCTTCACACCATTCAGACTAAATCTTTTCTATTTTGAGCTTGGCATTGGAGGCAAGTTTTTGTGATGTTTGCTAAGCATATGGCAAATCTAAATGCTAACAATTGCTACATCTGTTTTTAAAAATGGAAGTCCAAATAAGGGAGAATTTGTTCACTTGTGTGTGCAATTTAGATATTGCTTTTTGTTGTTGTTTTTTTTACCTCTCTCATTAATTTTCATTTTTCCTACTTAGTTTTCTAAGGTGTTGGGAAAGCTTTGGGAACAGGGTTTTTTTTCCCCTTGACCCAAAACTCACAATAACATTAGCCTGAGTTATTCACAGGAACCTTTAAAATATTCAGAGTTGATTAGACATCCCAAGTTATAAGCTCTGAGAGGACAATTGTTACTCATATAGTCTCAAAGCTATATTTTGCAGTATCTAGCACAGATCTGCAACTATTATTGAAGTGTAATGTTGCTTCACCACAAAGAATTTGCTGCATTAAATATTACCATTAAACAGCTATAATTTTAAAGGCATCAATAAGAATCTGGCAACAGCAACAAGTAAAGCAAACTTAATATTAGAATATATTTTTAAAAATGAAATGAAACATTTTATTCTATTTTGAATATTATTAAAATGTTTGCTTACTTCCTAAATTTATCCAGCCAATATTAAAAGCAAGTTACAGAAGTATAAAATAACTTGACTACAAAATTAGTTGAAACTAAAATAAAATTTCTCTAATTTTGCCACAGTAACCACTTTAATTACTAGACTTTATAGGGCAGGGGATCCAGCTTCTAATATAATTAGATTACCATGTAATTTTTTCCTTGTAGTTTACATAAAACATGTATCATAAATATTATCTCTGTCCAGTTGGAAGCTAAAGAACGCTTTCCCACAGACAACCGTTGTGTTTGGATTGAAGTCTGATGAATTCCAAACAATCTGAAAAGTATTTAAAACAAGCTATGAACAGAAAGCAGTCATTAATGGGATGATTGCCAGGCCATTACAGTATAACCTTTATGCAAATTTTACTTTGACACATTTTTGTGACCGTGTTCAGCAATAAATCTTAGAGGCTGCCAATTTTGTCTAGACTGCAAACCAAGAGCCATAAAATGACTGTTGCACATCAAGTTATGCATCAGTCAAGTTTCAGCTGCCTAAAATGGTAATAAATGTATTTGTATTTATACATGTTTTTCAGGTCACACATCAGCATCCACTGAAGTGAGACTAGGAACTTCTAGTGATCAATGTATTGAGCTATTCTTTAACATAATTCTAAAGACTTTTTCCTGTGTGGAAAGATTCCATAGGAAGCAATCTTTTACATTTATATAAAAGAATTATAAAAGAGGTCAGTCCAGATCTATAATGACAAAAGGTTTTACTGTTTGGGGTCTATGTGAATTGAGTTATCAGTCTTATTTCTTAAGACTATACAAGGGCAAAATATTTGTTTATTTAAGTTGCATGTGAAAATGACTGGCCCCAGTTCAGCAAAGCCATTATGCATGTGTTTAACATTAATCACCTAGAGAAGTCCCATTGATTTAATTTGAGTTGGGTCTACTAAAGGTAACAGAGGCACCCATAGCCATATGCACATTACATACAGTGGAAGGTGCCAAGTCATCAGCATTGGGGCACTTCCACCCAGGGCTGGATTAAGACATAGACAATCTAGGCACATGCCTGGTTCATGAGAGGATGGGAACCTGGACTCTTACTGGTCTGGTTCAGGTACTGGTGCAGGAGCTGGCCCAACAGCAGTAGCAAGGAGTAAAAGCTGTGACTGCCACAATGGCCACTCAGGTTTGGGCCTGCAGTCCTCTGTCATGATGGCACCCATGTACCAGATCACAACACCACTCATTCAATTTTGGCCCTGCCGCCACCCAGTCATCACAGAGGACCATAATGACAAATGTGAGGGGGCACTGCGACGGTGCTCCTCCTCACCATTGCCATGGCACCAGCTCCTGAACCAGGGCTCCCCCACCCACCTATCTGCCCAGCCTCACTCAGCTTCCAGCAGCCCATGTCTTCTGTGCTCTGCTCATAGGACTTCCTCAGTGACAGTAGCAAAGCCTGCTACAAGTACAGGGAGCTGCAATGAGTGTCCATGTGGAGGAGCTGGCAGGGAGAGGGTCTGCGGGGATAGACATGATAGGGTTTGCCAAGGATTGGTTAATCTGGCCCTTCTCCCACCTCAAACAGACACAACATACATAAATGCCATGCTAAGTCTAAGTGAGAGTGACACACGTGTATACCATGCAAGTTTATTGACGTTAAGCACATGCTTATGATCATTGCTGGAGTGGACCTTGAGTTTGATGTCCTCTTCATCTGTTGATGGATCGCCACATAATTAGGAACAGTTGGTTATTTGACTCTGAGATATTCCAAAGCTGGTAGAGCTAGGGGTTTTCTATGTCAGTACTTTGTACTTGTATATATTGGCAGAAACTCTGTTCTTGTTTAAAAGGGTTTGGCCCTGAACCATTTTGTCTTGGTCACATACACAACTACCAGTGAAGGAAAAAGCAGGTGCAGTGTTACAAAGTTTTCATACCAAGGTCACTGTCACTAGCTGACCCTGTCAGGGGAGTAAGTCTATGCCTTGCCTGTGACCTAGCAGCTATCTCTCAGCTGGTCTGATATGGCAAATTCATTTATAACTAGTGACCCCAGCTGTGAAAGGGTCAGGAAAGATTACACAACAAGGGAGGGAACCCAGTTAGAAAAGGAGATACAGGAGAAATGATATAGGGAGGTCCCTCTCTCAGGGAAGGGCCTGCAAAGGCAGACTGAAGAAGGCCACAGGAATGGAATTAATCCCTGTTGTGCGCCTTGGAAAGGGGGCAGGACATAGAGATTGCGGTTGGTGTTCCAGGAGGGAAAGAAGGAGTTGAGAGGACCAATGAAGAAGCCAAAGGTTTGGGAACCAGAGGAGAGGTTGTGTTAACCATAGAATGTGGGGAAGCAGAACAAGAGGTTCAGAGATAGGAAGTGGCCCAGGGAAACAGCAGTGTGTCCAAAGGAACAGATTTAGCTCCTCAACATAGGATTACAAGGCCAGAACCCAGAGCAGAGAGTGGGCCTGTCAGGACCAGCTCTGCTATTTGTGCCGCCCAACGCAGTGCACTGAATTGCCACCGCAGCCGGCTTGAGGGCAGACCTGCCGCCGAATTGCCGCTGCGGCCGGCCGTAATGCTGCCCCTTCCACGTTGCTGCCCCAAGAACCAGCTTGGAACGCTGGTGCCTGGAGCCGGCCCTGGGGCCTGTGCTCCCTTACCAGTCTCAATGAAGGAGCATACAAGCCTGATGTAAGGACTATTGATACTGAGCCTAAAGGATGGGCTGAGGAATAGCCCAAAAGGTGACAGAAGGATCTACTGTGCTGGGCCAGTTTTGCATTTTAAATTATATTTCTGTCATCCTGGTAGGGATCTGGACTAGGCAGGACTTAGCCAGAGGGCTGAGTCGCAGACAGAATCAGACCATTGCAGAGTCAAAGTGAAAGTCAGCCATGACCCAAGAGATGATGCTTCTGGCAGTGACATGCCCTGACATAATGGGGTGCTATGGCAGTAAATTCAACAGCTTACAGTCACCAGCTGAAATTATTGGAATGATTATCTCCCAAATAAGGATAATTAAGCCTTAAGCCTAGCACATGACCCAAGTAGCCAGGTATTGGGCAAGCTCACAGGAGATACCAGGAGGGCAAATATCATCCCCCTGCCCCCACCCCACACTCATAAAGAAAAACCATGCCACGGAGGGAACTTCAGCCAAATGTCTGAGGTGGTTTCCAATTGTACTTTTCCAAGGCGCAGAGGACTGGAGATTGCTTAAAGGAGCCTACCTATGCCCCTCTTCCACACACACCCCTCCGGGTGTGCATATGTACACATACACACGCACACACCCATCCCTCTCTTTCCTCAGACAGCTGTGTAGGGATCCACACTGTAGAGAGGTTGCATTGACTACCACCCCTCCCCTGGCTGGAATGAAACAACACTATTTCTGCTCTCCAGGGACTGTCCATAGCTTTAGAAGAGAGGTTGGATTTGGCCTAAGAGAACTAATTCAAGATTCCCATAAGGGAAAAAGCTGGAAAATATGGGAGTATATAGGTATAGGTGATGGGGTAAAATATGTAGCAAACACAAACTGGATCCTTGCTCTCCTTCATAACTGTATAGTAATGGCAGTCAATGTTCTTCATCATCGAGATAAGAGAAATTTGGCATCATATAGCAGTATCTTACCTTCTATTATTGAAAAACTCACCTGTGATATTATTTGGATATTAGTTTCTCCAGTAATGTGCAACCTTACTGTTATGATATTCATATCAAGTTTAAGTCACACTCTACACAACGATAAATCCAACCTCTAAAAAGTTAAAATAACTAATACATAGGGCCCTGCTTAATTTGCGATATTGTAGATCCTGCAATATTAGTGCAATTTTTATTTTAATTAGCTTACTTTGCACAGTCCACAATTTTGCATACATTTTGAGGTTTGCAACACACACCTTTTTCATCATTAATACAGTAGACCCCATTTATCCAAGCTGTTAGTGGCTGGGGCTCGGGTTGTCAGCCCTGCATATTAATAACTGTAATATAGTTGCAGCAAAATGTTTGGTTATCAAAAAAATTAGCAGGCATAACAAAATACTTGAGTGTTTATATTGTTCCAGCAAATTTTTCTTAAACAAATAGGTCTTCTCTGGCGTTTTCAAATTACTGCAATTAATAAAGGTCCATTATTACTTTTGATAGCTGCTTTCAACTACCTGAAAGGGGGTTCCAAAGAGGATGGATCTAGACTGTTCTCAGTGGTAGAAGATGACAGGACAAGGAGTAATGGTCTCAAGTTGCAGAGGGGGAGGTTTAGGTTGGATATTAGGAAAAACTTTTTCACTAGTAGGGTGGTGAAGCACTGGAATGGGTTACCTAGGGAGGTGGTGGAATCTCCTTCCTTAGAGGTTTTTAAGGTCAGGCTTGACAAAGCCCTGGCTGGGATGATCTAATTGGGTTTGGTCCTGCTTTGAGCAGGGGGTTGGACTAGATGACCTCCTGAGGTCCCTTCCAACCCTGAGATTCTATGATTCTATGATTCTATGATTCTGCAATTTTCCGTGTCTTGTCCACAACTCAACTGCAATTATTTGACAATGATCCTGCAATTCAAGTAGGGCCTTCCTAATACAGTATGTAAATTAATATATCAGATTGCCACATAAAATGAAAGCTTGTGCATTCTTTCATTCTCGGACACATACCCCAATTTATTATACAATTACAGATCAAAAATGGTTTCCACATGGTTGGGGGTGGGTTAGGCATAAAATATATCCTCTCATATATAGCCATTTCAAAAAGAGCTTTTATCCATAAATCTATGCAGTGGGTAGTTCTGCTTTTCTAGTAAATTATCTCTTGGCTACCATCACTGTGCTTGCATTAATAACCACTTCTATATGAATTATGGCTGTACTGAATAACCAAAGAAGAAGAAATCCAAACCGTTGATATACTTAGCATATTTCTCAAGCTCATCATTCATACTGCAATTAATTTTAGCATGAATTACAGCTACTTCAAAGCTGACTTTTCTGCAGTACCAGCAAATGTAATTGAAAAAGATAGAAGATGGGAACAGGTAGGCAGCTGGACATCTATTTTAACGTCTTTTCCTGAGCATTGTTACTGTTCACTCTTACTTTTATCTTCTCCAGGAAGTGCCAAACTGATTGCATCTCACCATCAAAAACATGCCACAGGCTTCTATCATTGTATGTCACACCACAATTCCACAAGATGCATTTCTGCACTACAACTTTGCAAGAGATTAACTGCAAGGTGATGTGCTAGGGATAAGCAGAGGACAATTTGGGTTTTACCTTTATATTTGAGCTTCAATAGACAGGGACTGGCTAAAGGTTACAGATGTCATGGGTGGGGGAGGGGGAAGTGCCCAGAGTCCATGAGGTAGGTGGGAGAATGCTAGTGTTTGGAAAGATCCATGGAACAGACACCACCTGTGATAAGAATTTTCAAGCACTCTCTCGCTCTTTAGTGATAAGCATCTTGTCACTTCCTCCCTCCATTTCCAAACGTTCCTGAACCTTCCTAGTAACAGGCACCATAACTAAGCCAGTTCCCCATCCCGCAAGCAGAAATTACTCCACCTTTACATCATGATTACTACTCTGTGGATAAACATTTGTAATCTAGCACCTTGTACAAATACTACATTTGATTTTTTTTAAAATATTGTAATTATCACTTCACTGCAGGTTTCCTTTCAAAATCTGGTTTAGGTCAGTTGACTGAGTTCTTACTGTCTCAGGACTATGCATAATCATGACCTCAGGGAAATCTGCTCTAATCAACTTCAGAACAAATACATATATATATCTGCCTTCCTCTCACCTCACGCCCTGAGGAATAGCAAAACAATCCTCAGATTGGAATGTCAGCTACTCTTTTCTAGATCATCCACATTCTTATGCTGCTATGAATGCATTCCTAGAGAGCATGCTAATATTGCTGATTTCTGTACACACACACACACACACACACACACACACACACACACACACACACACACACACACACACACACCCCTCCCTGCCAACAGCTTTCTAGGAAAGTGTTCAACTTTTTCACTTTGTGTTTTAAGCTGCACTAACTGTATGCAAATCATATATTGAACCTAATAGTTCTTTGGTGCTTTCTTTTACTTAAATTTGTAGCAGTGAATTTCTAATCTCAGTGAAATGTGTATACTGGGTTTCTTTCCTCTTACAGTCATTGCAATTTCTCCAGGATCAAATTGTGACATTTAACAACTGGTCCAAGTAAGGGGTGGGGCAGATCCACACTGTGACTGTCCCTTAGGGTATGTCTACACTGAAGTTAGATCTCGCAGCTGACCCATGCCAGCTGACTTGGGCTTGGGCTAAGGGGCTGTTTAATTGCATTGTAGATGTTCGGGCTCAGGCTGCAGCCTGTGCTCTAGGACCCTGCAAGATACATCTACACTGCATTTAAACAGCCCATTAGCCCAAGCACTGGGAGTACAAGTCAGCTGTCCCAGGCCAGCTACGGGTGTCTAACTACAGTGTAGACATATGCGGGGAGAATTCAGGGAGGGATTACACACCTGGTGCAAAGTGCTTATTCCCTTTGGGGCATACCTCAGGAGCAGGCTGCACTGTCCCTCAGGACCTGTAATTGTGTCAGGCCCTAGTTCAGTTGGTATAGTGGAAGGCTCCTTGCATGCTCTTTATTTATCTTCACCTCTACAGTTAAATTAAGTCTATCCCCAAGTCTGTCTCAGTGAATTTCTGACAAAAATGGATTTGGGGAAAGTCTGTCTACTGTCTCCCCCATAGCTCTGTCTGTAGCTGTAGTCCTTGGTCCTGCTCCATGAGACATACCTACACGAGTGCTGATTGAGGTGGTGCACTAAAAGCAGAGTATAGCTGCTGCCAGGACTGGCTCCAGGCACCAGTGCAGCAAACGCGTGCCCGGGGCGGTTAGCCACAGCGGGGCAGCTGGCCGCTAGCTGCAAGGGCAGCAGTCAGGCAGCCTTCGGTGGCATTTCTGCGGGAGGTCCACGGATTTGGGGGCAATTCAGTGGTGGGAACGCCGAGAGCGCGGGACCGGCGGAGCGCCCGCAGGAAAGCCGCCAAATCCGTGGGACTGGCAACCTCCCGCAGAAATGCCGCTGCCGTGCTTGGGTCGGCACAAAACATAGAACCACCCCTGGCTGCTGCTGTGGAAGAGGCTAACTGCCCCAAGTACACACCTCTCCAGGATGTTAGGCACATACTGGGGCCAGATAGCCCCTCCCGCCACCATGGCTACACTCTATTTTTAATGTGCTACCGCATCGGAGCTAGCTGGGGTATGTCTCTGTGAGGTGAATTTTACACTGTCCAGCTTCAAGAGGAGACATACCCATATTCAGTCCCAGCCCATTAACTAACCATACTTCATTAACCTGTCCTAGCTGGTTCAGACACTAACCAGTTCTTCTCCTTGCTTCTTCCTGCCATGAACCACATCACTGTGACCTCTTGTCCCTCTTCCCACACCTCATTCCCAATAGTCCAACTCCTATCCCCATGAAATAGCTCATGGAGTCCAGAGCTCAGATGTCACAGATCCTCCTGGTGAATCCTAATGATGACACTTTAAATGTTAATTACTGCTGAGTGTTTTAGCAGAAACATCCAGTTAAATGTGAATGTGGGGACTGGTACACAGACTGGGTGCAGTGAGGCCATTAAATGCTGTCAAGCCTTGTTGGGGTGGGGGGAAAGGAATTCAAACCCCACTTATGTCAAATTGAGTTACTTCCAACTCTGCTGAAAAGGAGGGAAAGGGGGAAGAGGATGCTTCCTCTTTACCGTAACGAAAGCTTCAACGGTCTCCCGAGTGCCAAAACTGCCTCCTACACCTTCCTAGCTGCCAAAAGCCCCAGCTGCAAAAGCTTCAAGCTTCCCTTTAACGAGTTATGGGAAGCAGTAATATTTTCAATATAAAAATCTGTGGCATAAATTGAATTAAATATAAGTAACAAACAAAAGGACTGATGTACTGAGTGGCATATACTGGGTCACTTATTTAGGTCAAGTCTGCCACAGAGGCCACATCTTTGGCTGTAGACTTGGGAAATGATTTACAGCATTTTAATTGATTCCTATAATGATATAATCCCAGAGAGGAGCAGGAGACAGACGAGGCAGAGAAGAGGTGGTGAAGGAGAGCTGAGAGGGGAGAATAGTAAGAATAGGGTGACCAGATGTCCCGATTTTATAGGGACAGTCCCGATTTTTGGGTCTTTTTCTTATATAGGCTCCTATTACTCCCCACCCCCGTCCCAATTTTTCACATTTGCTGTCTGGTCACCCTAGTAAGAAGGAAAGAAAAGGTGTTTTGAGTGTGAGAATCTTGGAGTCAGAGAGAGACAGAAAAATGAGATGTTAAAAAAAGAGTATTATGGATGCTAAATAATCTATTTCTATAGCATTTATATACCTGGGGAGATGTGCTTTAAAATACCATACATAGAAGAGAGGGCACAGAGCTGATTGATCAATTAACCTCCTATATCATAATGTCACTTATGAAGAGGAAGATCAGAAAGAATGAGGAGAGAGACAGCACAGGAAGGGGATGGCTGGTCAAATCAATTCAAATCTCTGAAATCTGTTGGAAAGAATGTCCAACAGTGGGTCTTCCATAGGGTATCTGCAGGAGGAGGAGGAAATGGAAGAAGAGAATGATGGTGCAACATTGATCATAGCTATCTTGGTGACTGGCTTATCCTTAGTATACTAAAAATAATGATCATATCTAGCTCTTCCATAATTATAAAGCTTCATAGCACTATACCAAAGTATTCAAGTTCTCCCTTATTTATATAGCTTCCTTCAGCCAGAAAGATCCTAAAGCACTTAATAAACTATAATACAGTAGAATCACTTCAGCTATCTCTGTAGTGGAATGCAGGTAGTGAACTGACCATGGCAGCACTATGCGCACAAAAAGCAAAGAAGACCATATGAGACTGACATAGGACACTATGAGAGGCTTTTAAGGGCACAGAAAATTGTCTACACTGGAATATGGCTGATAAACCAGGATAACAGCCTAATTTTTGTAAAGAGTGCTATAGGCTCTTCATTGAGAAGTGGCCAAGACTTCCATTTTGTCTCATCTGAATAAGGGCATCTTCAGCATTATGATGCTGGAGTATTGATACTGTACTAGCAATTTGGTAGATGCATTCTTCCCTATATATCAGCAACACTTCTTGTCTGGTTTTTTTTCTTTTGAAAAGTAAAATATTTCTTCTTGCCAACCTAACGAGCTGATAGGTAAGTCAAAAGATGGTAAATATGGCATTCCCTTTTCTGTCACTGGGAAATTCTGGACTTTCTAATGGAGCTTCAGGTAAGAGTACTCATTTTACGTAACCTACTAAAAATATACATTTAAACAAAAAAAAAACTTAGTACTTTACTGCTATGTTCAGCTGAACTGTTTATTAAGAATAAAAAGAATTTTAGGTGCTTCTGTCTTTAAAAAAGATTGTTGTTTTATCTTAAGGTATAAGGAAAAATAATCCATACTGAGAACAATATTTAGATTCTATTTCTGGAATCAATTCAAGATTCCAATGGTGAAAGGACACTTCTCCAACTCTCTCAACCAGTCCCTGGGAAAGTTAAAAATAAGCCTTGCTGGAAAAAAAAAATTGGCACTTGTTATTTGAGAAAATTTCTTTATTCCATGAACTGCCTCATGTAGCAGATATTTATTTACCATCTGTGTAGACTTTTAGAATTTTCCATCTTAAAAGATACACAACTGAAATAGAAACAGATTTTCCATGCGTATGCTTTCCACAGGCCTCTGCTTTAAAAGTGTGTTAGCTTAGATATGTACGAAATTTTTGTGGTCTCCAAAATGGGAAAGCTCAGTTACTGTCTATCGTTCTGACTCAAATTCCGGAAGTGATTTCTGCTGATGTCACCTCCATGCTGCAAAAGCAAATTCTTCTGGGAGCTTGGTTCTATAGAGCTCTCCAGGGCATTATATGAAAGGAAATTCTTTTTATACTTTATTTACCTGCAATCAGTTGGAAAATAGCATTTTGAGAATGAATTTCTTTCTTTTCTTTTTTTTGTACACAAGCATGCTTCACTCGGTTTTACAGCTATACAGCTTGACTGTTATTCTGTTCTGGCTTGGTCAGTTACTGGGGTGCATCTGATACCTGCAGCTGGTGTTTGCAGCTCCTGTTGATTTTCTTTGCCATTAGCTCTGTGAGCATATTTTACTTTTTGTGCACACAAGCAATGAGATCTGTATTCTGGAGTTCTTCCTGATGTTGTACAGATGTCTTTGGTTCCTTCTGTAAGACTCGCCTTCAACAGTGGTTATTCTGTATGATTTTGGAGTGAGAGACATAATAGCTATTACCTTGGTAGGTTACAAATCACTTTCTGCTTGAACTCCATCATTCTTTCTCACTCACAATGAGGGTAACTGTCTGGCATTCTTTTCATAGAGTTCCGTTGGTCCTAGCTCTTTTTTTAACTGCTGCGGGGGCAATTCTGTTTGGCTGAAGAAGCTTGTTTGTTTTTAACACTTCACTAAGGTCTTTCCACTCCTAAGTCTCTGAACTGGGAACCTTAATAAAGTGGGGCATGCTGAGATATAGTTAACAATGAGAAAAATATAATCCTTTAGCCCACGACTCCTTTTTAAAAATCAAGTTCCTTTCCAATTGTGCAGGCTTTTCTGCTGACCCATTTGATCACTCATAGCAAGAGCTTGCCATGGTGCAATCAAGCTGATACATCAGAGAACTGCCAAAATGAGCATTTTCTGTCATTAATTCATGTGGAGTCCTATGACGAGCAAACTGTAATTTACAATGTGTTATCAGATTGCTACTGGATGTGTTGTGCAACAACTCAGGTTTTTTTTTTAAATGAGTTGCAGTTTGGAAAAAGAAGTAGTCTTTCCTATTCAGTTCATTTAGGTCTGTGTCAATAAGTGTTAGGTTACGGTAACAGAGAATAATCTGCCAAAAAACTGACGGTTTCTGGAAAAGGACAAAGATCCAGGAATAATTGTGGACAGCTCAACAAAAATGTCTGATCACCGTGATACAACAATTTCTTACGCTGAATGTCAACTTTGGGTTTAGTTACATCATCTGAAAGGATGTAGCAGAACAGAAAAAATATGTAACCAAAATAGGGCAGTAAAATTGATTAGAGGCATTGTGTTTGGAGATCAACCTTCTTTACATGAAGAAAGTAAAATGATTAGGATTAATAAGTTTGAACTGAGATGAGTGCAAAGTGATGCGAATAAAGTATGAAATAATTATAGCTGGTCAGGAAACTATTTGTCTTCCAAATTTTGTAAAAAAAAACAAAACAAAAAACACACACACACAAAAAACTAACTCAAGTTATTTATTCAATTTCCAGCAATTAAAAACCCAAACATCAGTTTTCAGGTTGTTGGTTTTTTACAAAAACTCAATTTTCAATGAAAAATTTTTGTTCCACAAATATTGCTATTTTGTTGAAAAACCATTTTCTATTGAAAAATGTTTTGACCAAAATATTTTAGTCAGGTCTAAAACGAATGGGTTGCACAGAAAAAGTCAATAGGATATCCTATTATAGTTCCCATAAGTAATAAGGGTAGCATTTGCAGCGTCACTAGTTAAACTAAAAATAGCAAGGACTATCTTTCCTTATATTCTTGAGGACATGAACTAGTTACCAACTGGGGTGAAGAAGAAATATCTTCTATCATATGCATTACAAAACGGGCTAGCTATATTATAGGAAAAAGAAGGTTCTAGCTTCCAATGGAGCATCTGACTTCCATCAGAGACAGAATACCAGATAAATGATCCACATTGTACTTTCTATGTTCCACCTATTTGTTGAATTATATTACTATTTATAGATCACTTTTCATGCACTGAATCTTAAACTATTTAACAGAACAATGGATTACAATGCATAGTCAACATACTGGAGGTAGAGAGTATGGGCTGGATAGCTCCTGGCTCAAAACTGCATTGACTTCCTATTAAAAATAGTATTTTATCAATGTGGGATATCCCTTGGAATGTCACTTCCAAAACATTCCAGAAAATTGTCCAGTTTCTGACTCTATTACACCTTTGCTGAATATTTTATAGATGTTTCATGTTACTACTCAATCTTCCTCAGTGGCGTTGGGGCACATACCTCTGTGACAGTGATTCAGAAACTAAAAAAAATTAATGGGAGGACAAATCACAAGTTCAATTGTCATCAGAACAATTGAGGGAAACAATAAAGTTGAGGATACATTGTGTGTAGAAAACTAGTAGAGAGGCAAACACAGAATACAGCAACCCACCTCCTCACTAGCACGGGTGTGTCAGAGCACAGCACCCCTGTTCTTACCTCACTCTCCATAGAATACCAGGTAAAGGTCTCAGTGCTTATTTTCAGCCACTTGATGGTATGGTTTAGAATAGTAACATCTGAGTTCATCTCACACTCCCAGGCCATTACCACTCCATCCTTGTCAATATGTAGTCTTTAGCTGCAAAAATTGTCTAGTCAAGAGAAACATGAGGAGCCCAAGAATCGAGCATGCAAAAACAGAAATAACCAAGTATCAGAGTGGTGGCCATGTTAGTCTGTATCAGCAAAAAGAACGAGGAATACTTGTGGCATCTTAGAAATAACCAACTTGCTCAAGTATTCAATAAAGAATTCATTCACTGAGTGTTGGGATATAAATGTGTGATTTCAACTATTGCCTTAGGACTTACCTAGGGAGGTGGTGGAATCTCCTTCCTTAGAGGTTTTTAAGGTCAGGCTTGACAGAGCCCTGGCTGGGATGATTTAGTTGGGTTTGGTCCTGCTTTGAGCAGGGGGTTGGACTAGATGACCTCCTGAGGTCCCTGCCAACCCTGAGATTCTATGATTCTATGACTGAAGAAGAAGTGAGTGTTTGAGGGAAAAAATTAGAACATGGTCTATCATTAAATGTTAAGAAGCTTGAAAAGTGGGACAGGTTTATTCCTGGTATTATGCCACGATTAATTTGGCTATAGATCTCTTATTAGAAATTACTGCTTTGACCTAATAAGTCCAAGACACGATTTAAATATTTTTAAAAACAGATTCAAAGGAAATTTTTGCCTGCAGTAGCTTTAAAGACATCCTCTTTGTCCATCCATTTGACAAAGTCTATGCACACTGAATTCAGAGAGATGCCGTGCTTGTCTGTGTTTTGAATTTTTCTGTGTACTATACTGCAGCAGGGAGCAAGCTTCCCAGCCCAAGCAGTCAAGCTTGTGCTAGCAAGGCTCAAGCTAGCACTCTAAAAACAGCAATGTGGATTTTGCAGCTTGGGCTGGAGGCAGAGCTCAGGCTTTCAGGAGTAGGGGGATGGATGCTCAGGGCAGCTAGTCTGTGCCACCACTCACTTGCTGCCCATGCTACCACTGCTACGCTACTATCAGCTAGTGAGAGTGCATCTGTGCGACCTAGGAATTACACCCCCCAGCTCCAAGTATAAACATAACCTTAGAGGTAGTGCTGCTGCCAACAGGAGGAAAAAAAACTCAGCTTCAAATTACATTGTATACTGTGTATCTAAAGTACATATCTTGGATTGGAAACATTTATATAGTTTGAATGTTCCCTTAAGACATTTGGCACCAGTTGAGAAATAGCATATGCACACCTAAACCACAATGCCAGTGTGCACACCAATGTGCTTTCTGAGTCAGGATCATAACACATGGAGAAGATCCATGCTATAGAGGCATACGTTGCACCTACTTCACGTACATTATCAATCATTCTGTCTGTGACTGGCTCTATTAATCCATGACAAATAGTGAAATTTGCCTTCTCTACCATGACCAAAGCATGAAATCTGCCATCTTTCCATATGAGCCCCCATGCTGTATGTGTATGTATTGTATGGCAGTGGCTTATTATCATTTTTGGCACTGTGTGGAACAGTTGCTTTGAGATTATATCCCTTCACATGCCCAGTACAGAAATAAATATAAGCATTCATTTGTTCTAGTCCAGTAGGTACTGTATAAACTTTCTCCGTGTGTGTATTACTTGCATCAAGAGAGGTACACTAGGGGGCCTTTTAGAAATGTTTGCTATAAAATTATTCCTGGTTAAACTCATAATTTTTTCTTAATAGCACTA
The DNA here is from genome assembly GCA_033296515.1 of Macrochelys suwanniensis. NCBI lineage: Eukaryota > Metazoa > Chordata > Testudines > Chelydridae > Macrochelys > Macrochelys suwanniensis. Next base: position 87,369,876 of record CM065779.1, read on the forward strand.
TACTTAGCATTTATACAACACTCTACATTTTCATAGTGTAGTACCAGAAACAAACTGAACCTCAACCTACTACAAGTTAGGTGGCTGTTATTTTTCCCAGTATAGACCTGAGGAAATTGAGGCACAGAGGTTGCTCAAATTCACAAAGTAGATCACTAGCAGAGCTGGGATTAGAATTTGGGAGTTCTTGGATGCCATTACTACACAAAATCCAGTGGCTATACCAAACAGCTTCTCTCTTAAATATTTAATAGGCATATTATGCAAGTGCAGTGGAAGCTTCTTAAACGAATACCTTGTGGGGAAATATACTGGTTACTAAGCAAAAACAAAAAAAAACACCCTGAATTTAACTCACATTGAAATGGCTAATCAATAGAGGAATAAAATTCCAATATATTCCGCCAAATAAAATGTATCTATCAAATGAATGTATTTGTAATATGATGTTAGTGGCTATCAGTTCTAAATATAAAGTATTAGTGAAATCTATTGACAGGTATTCATTTAGTTATCCCTTTGAATTAAGTTTCCCGAGGGATTTACATGTGATGAAATCTGTCTTCAGAGTGAAAGTATGTAGTGTTGTAGCCGTGTCGGTCCCAGGATATTTAGAAAGAGAAAGTGTGTGAGGTAATATCTTTTATTGGGCTAACTTCTGTTGGTGAGAGAGACAAGCTTTCCAGCTTACACGGAGCTCTTCTTCGGGTCTGGGAAGAAGCTCTGTGTAAGTTCGAAAGCTTGTCTCTCTCACCAACAGAAGTTGGTCCAATAAAAGATATCGCCTCACACACTCTGTCTCCTTTAAGGGAGAAAGATCAATTAAGGAGTTACACTCTTTAAGGAATATTTTTATTAAAGTATCAGTGCAGAGGGGATTTTCAAGGAGAGTAATGTCTGTTGTACATCCAGTATTCGCTTCCTTCAACAAACTAATGTACTGCGTGTTAATGCCCTGCTCTGCAAGCACCTTTAATATTGCGTTAAACTCAACGCTATTGAAGGCCTTTTCATAGTCGACAAAAGCAATGCACAGCGGGAGTTTGTATTCCCTCGCTCTTTCTAGGAGCTGGCTAAGGGTAAATATATGGTCGATTGTACTGAAATTTCTTCGAAACCCTGCCTGCTCTCTCGGCTGTTGTTCATCCAGACTCTGCGAAAGTCGATTCGTTATCACCTTTGTGAAGAGCTTGTAGATGTGAGAGAGCAGGCATATAGGGCGGTAGTTCTTAAGATTTTCTCGATCACCCTTCTTGTGCAGCAAGATGGTATTCGACTCCTTCCAGCTTGATGGTATTTTTCCTTCTTCAAGTTATCGACTGAATCTTAAAGCGAGGGCCTTCCAAAGTTTTTCACCTCCTGCATAAATCATTTCTGACGTTATTCCATCTTTGCCTGGAGTTTTTCCCTTCTTCATCTGGTGTAGTGCGCTTCGGACTTCGCTGACAATTATTGGGGGGATGCGTTCTTCTGACTCTTCGAGGGTTGGGAGGGGGACGATGATTCTTGATTTGAACAGTTCTGTATAGAAGTCCTTGCAGACCTCCTCCATCCCTGCTCTGTCGATTACGGTCTCTCCATCCTTGTTCTTCAATGCTGTTACGCTCAATCTATGCTGCGTCAATTCCCGCTTGCATGTCCTGAGGCTCTTGCGTGATTCAGCTGTTTTAAGGAGCTTTTCTTTCCGGAAGTTCTCAAAGTCATCCTTCAGTTTTCACCATATAAGCTTCCACAGAATGGAGTACTCGAGGTTGTTTTCCGAGCTCCTTTTCATGTTTCTCCGCTTCTCCAACAAGCTTTTCATTTCAATCGAGATTCTTCCCTTCGCCTTCTTCAGCTTTTTAATTTCAGCTGCTTTTATGCAACATCTCAACTTGTCAACAAAGATACTATAGTCCTCATCACACTTTTCCATCTGGCTGCAGTCAAACCCAGAAATCGCTTTTTTCAGCTTTGCTTCATCAAATGTCTTTGGCTGCTGTTTCCTGTTTGCCATCTGTAACGCCTTCTTTTCCACCGCTTCGTCGAAAATCAACTTCGCTCTAAGCAGGCGATGGTCACTGCCGGTGTTGAATGGCATCCCAGTCGCATCCCAATCGAGAAAGGCATAAAGCAAGGAGATACAATTTCACCGAAACTATTCACCGCCTGCCTCGAAATGGTTATGAGCAAGATCAATTGGAGGAGTGGTGTCAACATAAACGGAGAGAGATTCTCATCTCAGATTTGCAGATGATGTACTAATTGCCGAAAGCACCAACCAACTGCAGAGCATGCTACAAAGACTCGACAAGAGAAGTAGTCAGGTCGGCCTGAAAATGAACCGCTGCAAAATGAAATATATGCGATCAGCCCGAATAACGGTAACAGGAGAAGACATCGAAGAAGTGGAACAGTATATATATTTGGGCCAAGAAGTTAATATGCGCCAAGACCTGAACGGAGAACTCTCGCGAAGGATTCAGGCAGGATGGTGTGCGTTTAATTCCATCAAGGACGTCCTCAAAGGAAAAATTGACAAGACCACATGTAAAAATATTTTCAATTCAGCAGTGCTGCCAGCCATGCTGTATGGCAGTGAAACGTGGGCACTGACGAAGAGAGAAGAGTAACGGCTGTTGGTAGCTGAAAGGGCAATGGAACGAGCTATGTTGGGAATCTCCCTTCTGGATCGTATACCAAATGAAATCATCAGAGAACGCAGCGGTGTGAAAGATATTGTCGTGGAAAGCAGACATAACAAGATGCGATGGGCGGGCCACACAGCACGGCTCACGGATAACAGGTGGACCGCAATCATTGCTGAGTGGTACCCGCGAGAACAGAAAAGACCCCCGGTCGGCCTCCAAGAAGATGGGAAGATGACATCGTTAAACGTTTCGGACGAACGTGGAGAAGAAAGGCAAGCGTGCGAGAAGAATGGCAGACGTGTTGTGATCGGCGCAGTCTTAACGACAGCTGAAGTCCAATCGATCCAGGTGATCCAGGTGATCAGTGCAGAATATGCACAGAGGACTAACCTGGCAGTCTAGTATGGTAGCACATGGCACTACTAAATAACCAGTCCAAAATTGGATCCCAACCTCCGGTGAGTCTCAAGGAGCATGAAGGGTGCTCATACCCTGCTGAGAGGAAATGCCTCAGCTGTTTTGTGTCTAGTGTCAGCTGGAGTGCCTCTAGCTGGAGCTCAGAGTACGCTGTGGATAGCCCTCCTTAACTGCTATAGAAATGGGGAGGAAAATGGCAGGATTGGAACATTGCCCACTTATCTGTCACCCATTCCTGTCCCGTCACTATCCACGCCCACACACAAATTATGCATAGAAATCCCATTATTTGCATGGAATTATTTGTTCTCCTGCTGGGTGCATGGTATATAATCACTGACCTATTATCTTCTCATAAATAGTAAAAGGATTTATAGTCTATGGGAAAATGTACCCATTCCAAGGCTGAGAAAGGTTTATGAAGAAAAAAAACAGATCCACAATGTTAATATTTCACTTAAATAAACTGGTCTGTGAGAGCTGGGACTTCTGTGATTAGACAGTCTCTGCTAAATTACATTGCAGTGGAATTTACTACGCAGAAAGATAATCCTTGTTTCTTGAAAGAAAAATTCAAAAGATCCAGTAATTAGCTCTCAGAGGAGTCAGTTGGTTATTTTACAGCTGTGAAAAAAACAGTAGAGACCTTATTTATTGACCCAGCTATCTGATAAATCAGGAAGAGATCAGTGTCTTGGAACTTTTCGAACACACCACCTTCTGACATTGGGAAAGATCCAAATGAGGTCAACACTGTCAACTTCCTGCACCAGAGAGAGGGAGAAAATCTGATAAACACAAAGCTGCACAGGGCAGATGGGGGAGGGGGGAGCTTTTAAAAGAAACTGTATTTTTTTGTTAAATGTAACAAGACAGGCCCTTCACCAAACAGCAACACATGCCGATTTATATTTTCCATTTTGATTTCACTATCGGATCTGCACAATGAAATATGAAGGTCAGCAGTGAAACAGTCCCCACCAGACACAGTCAGAGAAAATACAATTGCTGCCCCCATTCACCAAAGCATTAGGGATATTTCTAAATTCTGGCACTCCTGAGGTGGGCCAGAGAGACAGGCAGCAAATACAGAAAGAAAAGATGGTCCAATGGTTAGCCTGAGTTCAAGCCCCTCCTCTGGCACAGACTTTCTGTGTGACTTGGGTAAGTCACTTTGACTGTGTCTCATTTCCCATGTGTAACGTGGGGATAACAGTACTTCCCTACATTGTAGGAGTGTTATGAGGATAAATACATTAAAGATTGTAAGGGACTCAGATATTCTACTAATGGAGCCCATATAAGTACCTAAAATAGATAGATAAAACAAATGAAAATTTCTTTTCCTCTACATAAGTAGCATCCTCAAAATGATATTCAAAATGGCTTTCAGTGTTGCAGTATTATTATTATCAGTTCCATTCTGGAACAAGATACCTTAGCTACCATTAAAACTCAGAATGTTTCCCCAGTGTCTGCAGTACTGTATTATCTCCAGTTTTACATATAAACTAGTTATTATGCTGTGGTCACTGCGAGTATCGGCATCAGTGAATGCTGATTTTTAATGGTGCCCCGTGTAATTCTAGGAATAGTTTCAAAACCCCAGGAGCCAAGTTTATCCCTTGAGTAACTCCATTGATGCCAATCATTGTTTCATGGGCACTGCCCATGACAGTAGGTGATGGCTTGAGGGTCACAATCTCACAGATCTATGAACTGGTTTAGACAGTATATACAGCAGTCCAAACCTTTGTCCCAAACCAAACAATTATTGGGTCTTGAAAAACCCTTTTTCCTCTTTTTTATTTTTCATTTAATTACATCTCTTCATTTCCTGTTTCAAGCTGGAACCAAAAATGCTCTAATACCACAAAAATGCCTTCACTTGTGGTATTTCTATAACAGAGCATACCTGAAATCTCACCAGAAATCTTTTTTTCACAAGATCTTCAACCCAGTTCTATAGATCTCATAAATTCAAACAAGATTCAGATAAGCTTTTGAGGTTTGCCTATCTCTAATTAGAATTAATAGTATACTTTCCCTCAAAGAGCCTGTTATAAAGCTACCTGATGTTTTTTGCCAAGTCTGTTTATTGTTGTTCCTTTACAGTAAAGTGAATATTCCATTATATTTTCTTGTGTAGAGATGAGCTAATAAAATTGGCCCACTGCAGATAGCTTTTCCCCATGGCTATTGCTTAAAGGTTAGCAACAACTTATATGATTGTGCCCAAAATGCTAGCATATGTATCTGTGGGTACTTAAGATTCCAGCACAAGTCTAGTATGTGCTTCTACAAAAGTACCAGTTTAAAAGTATATACATCTGCCTATGTACACGGCAGATAACAAATTACAATAGGTGATATCCTGATCCTGTTGAATTAGATAACAAGTCTCCCACTGATTTCAAAAGGCCAGGTTTTCATCTATAGTCTTTTTCTCATATGGGCCTAATTGTCAGGGACATCTCCATTAACTCTTAAAACAGCAAAAATAACAGCATTTTGCTCACCTCCTTTATGAGAGTAAATCCATTCATGTGTGGAACTACAATCTTAATGTAATCTACCTACTGGCATTTTTAGAGAATAAGCCAGGATCATTTTCTGTGAGTAAGGCAAGTAGGATTTGGTTCAAGGAATTATATATATAATTCCAGATATCAAGGATTGGGTCCTGGCATTTTTCCTTACCAGGGACAGGAATTAAAAATGGGGAGGCTGAAAGAACTGTGCCTTCCATTTGGGCAGCTGAAGTTGGGCTAAAACTTAAAAGTAAAGTTTTGTTGTTTGTTTTTTAATTACGATTATTTTCATGGGTTCACATTGTTTTATAGAATATTGGATCCAGATTTTTTTCAGGATACTATTCTGTCTGGGTGTAGCCAGTACATAGATGTGTGAGGTTTTTTTTCCCCTCAGTGTAAAAACAGGCATATATTTGCCTCAGCTGTAAAGGGAATGTGAAATGGACAAAGACAAAAGTTAGAAGTTGGTCATATTTGATTACCCAATCACATGGAGCTTTGATTTATTATTTTAGTGGGAGGGCTATAGCAAAGAATTATTCTTCTACAACACTTAAAACATAATATGCTTCATCATGGGGATGATGATAATTATTTTATTAAATTTATATATAGCAAAACATTTTGAGGTTCCAAAATTCTTGTTCTGCAAATAGCGCTTTAAAAGCCACTGGCTTTGATTTACACACACACACCACCCCCGGTTGCAAATTACAGCAGCTTGAGCCATTTAGTCAGGGCGCCCTAGGAGGCTCCCTGAAAATGGCTATGGGCTGAGACTGGCTCCCACCCCTGCCATTGCAATGTGTTTTTGATGCTACACTTTCAGGCTTCTGGCCCTGCTTGTGTATCAGTAGTTGGGGGTCTCCATGTTCTGCTGCAACCTTACTGTGGGCATATTTTCTCAGGGTAGACCCTGTGTTAGGGTAATGGAAGCTGCCATTAACCAGGGGTGACTCAAGCTCAGTAACCTGATGTAAAAGAAAGCTAGTGTAGAGCTGGTTAATTTTTAATTCTGCTGGGATAATGCTGTCATATCTCATGAGATAATGCTTGATTACAGTGAACAAAATATTGGAGTACTCTTAAATAGCTGAAAGGTAGTTACTTGAAGTTCTCTAATCGAAACATTTTGATTGTATGAGGACATAAACTAATTGACGCCAGCTGTTCTTTAGCTAACCATTCTAAACGTCTCACTATTCCCCATCCCTGAGCAATCTTTCCCCCCAGAGGCATATTTCATGCACAAACTATGTCTGCCATTCAAAACTTTCAGCTTTGTGTGACAAGATTTGTTGATGTTCTTCACCTATTTCCTTTATATTTCAACAACTACATTTAAAAGTTTCAAAGAAAAACTACAGAAATATACCTTATTGTTCCATTTTTTACAAGGAGTGATACTTACCATTATGAAGAGGCATTTTGGATACTGTTTAAAACATAACAATATTACTGCTTCATCAGATAGAAGATGAGACATTTCTAAGGAAGGTGGTGAGTTAATGCTAGAAAATAACCTCTCGTTTATTTCGTAATCTGATTAATCTACTATTTGGAAAGATTAAAATGTGTTAAATTCATATACGTATTTTATAATAGATATTGATTTATATGGATCATTAAAGATTTGTGATTTGCCTAGAGAAACCCAAATAAGTATTTGCAGACCAAAAAACTTCAGTTTAAAAGTTAAGATGTACTATAAGTAATACAGCTACTAGAATGCATACATCAAGAATATAAGCATTTAAAATAATTAACCATTTAAAAGTATGCAGATGATCAATTACGATAATGAAAATGCACATTTATATTCCCACAAATCATAATTATCCTGTAAAAATAGATATTGAAAAACCACCTGCATGCTATAGGCTTTGATATATATATTGCTGATGCAATTAAAATTTCTACATTTAATAACACATTGTGGTATCTTTCTTTACTTAACAGCTTCACTTATATTTACTTATGCAACATGCAGATGTAGATATGTGTATATTGTCAGGAATTCTCATCTTATTTCCTTTTATTTGTTGCATTTGTGACAGAAATTTTCAGAGGCCTCATCACAGCTGCCATTTGGGCATTCCCAACACTGCACACCTATTCACCTGTGCACACTTTTTAAAAAAAATACACATTATCATTTGCAAGGGGAAATAAGATTTACAAATGGGCTTTGGAAATTTTGCCATTTACATTCTCAGGTCCTCATAAAAACCTGTGTGCGCACAAAGGAAAGTCATACTATAGAAATTTAACTTCATGTTGTGTTAAACAATGTTTAAAAGTGGAACAAAAAGTGGTCCAAGAGGTATCATGCGTTATGCTGCTAAGAGCCATGCATTATGCTGTACTGGGAAGATATGCTAAGATGTGAACCACACTAAAGCAGCAGGGATTTCCAACCACAAACAGCAACTAAAGAACTTTATATTGAAAGATTGCATTTCAGCTTTTCACATCAATAAGACTTTACATTAGGGAGGAAGAAAGCAAGGTTAAAAGATGAACACTTCCATTTAGGGCAGTTTCTGAAACAAATGTTTCCTCTCAGTTCTGTGGGATTTTCATACATTTTACTTGAGGATGTGCTGCTGTTACTACACTCATGGTTTCATGATTCATGAAACTTTTTTTCCATGTGTGTAAGCAGGAACCTCTTAGTGGCATATCATAGGCTGCCCAGTCACAGAGGGGAATGAGTCACCTGAAAAAGAAGCCAGCTAAACTGGAGAATATGGAGTCAAACTAACTGAAATAGAAGTGTTCAAGCTTCATTTTTATTCTGCTTTAAACAATATTCAGCCTAATAAACAGAATAACATATGCATCTTATCAGACTGCCTGATGCTTGAATAGTCCAGATGCTCCAATGTGTGAGCATGCTCCAATATGTGAATAACTCCAGCACAATGTAATCAGCTGTTTGGCTTCGGATATATTGAAAAACAAAATACTTTGTTAAGAAGAGTCAATGTTGACTGTGTGTTTCACTGCAGTCCAACTAACCTCCCCCCCGGTCCCCGCCAAAAAAACAATATTGTGCTTTCCTTACTAAAATTGTTAACTTACATTAATAAAATAGAAAAGTTAGACTATTTGGAAGTGAAGAATTAAGGCACTTAGCCTGTTTCCCATCTCCATTTCATCCTTCATTATTCATTGCTATCCCATCCAATTTACAACATCCATTCAGTCCTCTTGTCCCCCATTGTGTGGCTTATTTACTGGAATTTGGAATTTACAGTTTACTGATGGTTTTCTGTGTCATTAATTAAGTCTGCATTCTGCCACCTTTAATTGCACTTAGTAGAGCCATACTCTGCAACTCATTCCATTGATTGCTGCTTTTTGCAAGTAGTCTCAATGTCTGACTTTTTGTGAGTACTATATAAGTTGTATTCTACATTGGTGTTATATTGGAACTGTGTCACTTGAATATAAAATGATTTGTTATTTTGACCTTTGCATGTATGTTTACAAATTTTAGAGAGCAGTATGAGGACTGGATGTAGGGTGACCAGATCGCAAGAGTGAAATATCAGGACACATTGGGTGAGCGAGGGGAGGGGAGAGGTGACAGAGACAGACACAGGTGCACAGCCCCGACCGGAGCCATGAGAGGGAGCACACAGCCCTAGGAAGCTGCAAGAGGGGTGTACGGCCCCTGCTGCAGCCCGCACCACAAGCCACAGGGCAAGGACTCAGGCCCCGGACCCACCCCTGCATTCCCTACCCCTGCCTTCAGTTGAGGTGATGAGCAGCAGGAAGGGTGGGGCCAACCAGGGGCAATGGGGTATGCATGGCATGGCGCATAGGCACACTGATCCGCCTGGTCCTGTGCTACCAGCGTGCCCCTTCCTGTTGGGGGTGGGCCCATGCTGCGCCACACAGCTCCCCTGCCCAGCACCCCCTGGATCCACTATGCCCAGAGCCACCCCCACAACCCTTCTAACACAAATGCACAGTGCTGTGCATACATCCCCTGCCCACAGCCCCACAACAGCTGCCCAGCACCCCACACAGAACCCCCCACTCGCTAGTTTCCCAAAACACACAGATTTCTCCTCTCTCCCTTCCTCCCAGTGCCCTTCCCCACAGCCCCACCACCACAACACACCCCCAGTGCCCTGATACACACAGATCTCCCCCACTGCCCAGCACCGCCCAACAGGCCCCCACTGCCTAGCACCCCAAAACACACACCGCTCCCCCACTGCCCAGCGCTGGGAGCTGCCCCAGGAAGTGGTGGGCGGTGGTGCTACGGCTGCAGTCCAGATGGTCCCGATATCGGGACAAAGGGCATCCCGACCGATGTAAGGTCGGGACGCGGGACAAGTCCCCTAAAATCGGGACTGTCCCGATAATAATGGGACATCTGGTCACCCTAACTGGATGGGCAGTGCAAACATTTAGGGATAGATTTTCAAAAGTGCAGAGCACCCAACGCTATAGCTCTTGAAAATCTGGCCACTTCATTTAGGTGTGTAAATGGAAACGGAGGGCATGTGAAAATCAGATACAAATTGTGAGTGCTGAGCACTTTTGATAATCTGACCTTATTTGTTAACAGGTGTAACTAAGTATCTGTGAGCAGATTCTAATACACCCATGTTGAGTTAGTATCTTAGTGTCCCAATAACTTCAGTGGGACTATTCTTAGAAGACAGCACTACTCAACATGAGCAAAAGTATCAAAAAAATCTTACCCTGTACAATTAAGAGCCCAGTTGTGCAAGCCTTGTTCTTCCTGGTAATTAAGTACATTACCGATATGTAATGAGTAGTCTTACCGATATGAGTAAGGGTCAAGCCCTATAGTGACAAATTAATGTATATTCAGTTAATCTAACAAAATACCATTAACACTTTTTAAAATAAGTTCATGTACTATAGATACACCAAGACCCCCAAGTGACTCTAAATTGTAGGTTTTTCCATAGTCAATAAATATATACAGGAATTTCATAAGACTTGATAGGGGTTTTTTCCACTGGGCTCCTGAACAGTATAGATAATATTTTTCTATCATGTGCTTTCATAGCCTTTTTTAATTCTGGATCATTGGGTCTTTTACATTATTTGAAATTTAACTTCCTTCACCACTTTACTATGACAGATTCTATATATTAATAGTCTCCCATCCAATAAAAAGCACTGGACATATTTTGCTCCATAGCTCGTGTACACCACACCGTAAGCCGGCCAGTGATACCGATTCAAGGGCAATTTGAGTCTTTCTCTTCTTCCAATGACTTAATCATCCTGTGTCCTTTATGATCTGGAAATGTTTGGGTTATTTTTATTTTGTTTTTCCTTTTTTGCAGCCATTCCACCTCAGGGTGGGATGACATCACTGAGAAGACAAGTTTATCTAGTTTAGACAGTAATGTTGGGGTGCTTTGCAAGCTGTGTTCAAAGTGCAGCCACAGATTCATCAGTCGGGACACTGACTTTGTTCCCTTTCATTACTGTGGTGATAACCAGGTGTTTTACACTGTGTGAGTATTAAAGTCTTTACCAATTTAACAATCTACGATATGTATTTCCTCACTTTATGTCTATATTTATATTCTCATTAGACCTAAGATGGAAAGCCAGATATAACGTGCCTCACAGCTGTTATTGTGTTCATTGCACATTTCAGCTTTACATCTGTGCTTTTGTTTTTGCTGTACATCTGGGCTTTTGTCTCTGTAGTTTGTTAGTGTCTGATTCTTTCTATTTTTTAATTTACCATCCTACATCCCCAGAAAAACAGAAATATGTTTTCTATAGCTGATAAGAATAATTCAGTTAGTGGAAAATTATCAATGAATTTTTGGGTAGAGGTGATACATTAAGGGATAAATATTAGCAAAATATATAAAATTCTCTCTCCCCAAAACAAATCGTAATAGGCAATTCTTTGGGGAGGCGGCCAATGGGGAGATTTATCTTGTGCAAACAAGCCAGTTTATTTCCAGTTGGGAACTTCAACAGGCCATTATTAGGCTTAAGTTTGTAATCTCTTCTCTGAAAATCAGCAAAGAATCTTATAAGAATGGCCATACTGGGTCAGACCAAAAGTCCATCTAGCCCAGTATCCTGTATTCCAACAATGGCTAATGCCAAGTGCCCACAGGGAATGAACAGAACAGCTAATCACCAAGTGATCGATCCCCTCTCTCCCATTCCCTGCTTTTGGCAAACACAGGTTAGGGACACCATCCCTACCCATCCTGGCTAATAGCTATTGATGGTCCTATCCTCCATGAATTTATCTAGTTCTTTTTTTTAACCCTGTTATAATCTTAACCTTCACAACATCCTCTGGCAAGGAGTTCCACAGGTTGACTGTGCATTGTGTGAAAAAATACTTCCTTTTCTTTGTTTTAAACCTGCTGCCTATTAATTTCATTTGGTGATCCCTAGTTCTTGTGTTTTGAGAAGGAGTAAATAACACTTTCTTATTTATTTTCTCCACACCAGTCATGATTTTATAGACTTAATCACATCCCCACTTCATCATCTCTTTTCCAAGCTGAAAAGTCTTAGTCTTATTAATCTCTCCTCATATGGCAGTCGTTCCAACCCCCTAGTTATTTTTGTTGGCCTTTTCTGAACCTTTTCCAATTCCAATATCTCTTTTTTGAGATGGGGAGACCACATCTGCATGCAATATTCAAGATGTGGACGTACCATAGATTTATATAGTGGCAATATGATATTTTCTGTCTTATTATTTATCCCTTTCTTAATGATTCCCAACATTCTGTTTGCTTTTTTGACTGCCACTGCACATTGAGTGGATGTTTTCAGAGAACTATCCACAATGATTCCAAGATCTCTTTCTTCAGAGATAACAGCTAATTTAGACCCCATCATTTTATATGTATAGCTGGGATTATGTTTTCAAATGTACATTACTTTGCATTTATCAACATTGAATTTCATGTGCCATTTTATTGCCCAGTCACCCAGTTTTGTGAGATCCTTTTGTAGCTCTTCGCAGTCCGCTTGGGACTTAACTATCCTGAGTAGTTTTGTATTATCTGCAAATTTTGCTACCTCCCTCTTTACCCCTTGTCAGGGTTCCCTCCCCACTCTAAACTCTAGGGTAAAGACGTGGGGACCCGCATTCAGAGCCCCTAAGCTTATTTTTACCAGTTTAGGTTAAACCCCCCAAGGTACAAAATTCCCTGCACCCCAAGAACCGCTTCTCGCTGCCACCATCAAATGTCTAACAGGAATCCAGGAAAGGAATCACTTGAACTTCCCTCCCCCCCAAAATACCCCCTCAAGCCATACATCCCCTTTCCTGGGGAAGCTTGAGAACAATCTCCCAACCAATTGGTTACACAGTGATCTAAAAACCCACCCCCTGGGTTTTAACACCATAGAAAACAGTCAGCTTCTTAAAAGAAGGATTTTATTAAAAATAAAGAAGGTAAAATCATCTCTGTAAAATCAGGATTATAACTATTTCACGGGGCACTATATTTCCAAACTCAGAGAGATTTCCCTCTCTGGACAAAACCTTAAGGTTACCGAAAGCCATGAATAACGCCCACCCCCCTTGCCCCTTCTAACACAGGGAATACACCAAGCTGAAATTAAACAGAAATCTATACGCTCTGCTATCTAAACTTACTTCAGAAAAGGGAGGTTTGATTTTCTGTAGGTTCCTTCTGTCTTCCAAGATCACTCTGACTCAGACAAAGACACACACACAAAGCCTTCCCCCCTCCCAAGATTTGAAAGTATCTTGTCCCCTTATTGGTCAGATGCCAGCCAGGTCAGGTGTCAGTCTGGCTACCTGTATTTCTTAACCCTTTACTGGTAAGAGGATTTTATAGCACTGCATCAGACCCTCTCCCCCTTCCCTTCATTTATGACACCCCTTTTTCCAGAGCATTTATAAATATGTTGACTAGGATTGGTCCCAGTACAGACCCCTGGACGATACCACTATTTACCTCTCTGCATTCTGAAAACTGACCATTTATTCCCATCTTTTAACCAGTTACCAATCCATGAGAGGACCTTCCCTCTTATCCCCCGACAGTTTACTTTGCTAAGAGCCTTTGGTGAGGGACCTTGTCAAAGGTTTTCTGAAAATCTAAGTACGCTATATACACTGGATTCTCCTTGTTCACATACTTGTTGACCTTGTCAAAGAATTCTGGTAGATTGGTGAGGCATGATTTCCCTTTACAAAAACCATATTGATTCTTCTCCAACAAATTATGTTAATCTATGTGTCTGACAATTTTATTTTTTGCTATAGTTTCAGCTAGTTTGCCCGGTACTGAAGTCAGGCTTACCGGCCTGTAATTCACTCCAAGACAGGAGAGTCGCATCATTTCAGGAAATCAGTGAGAGGTATCATAGACCTATTAGTTCACTTTAATCATAGACCACATTCATTCATAGACCTATTCACTTCCAGATGGCCTTCTCCTTGCTTAGCCCTCCAAAGAGGTCCAGACTGGTCCTGAGCACCACAGATAAATGACCATGGGAGGATGCTGGATCAGTCACTAGATCCCACACTTATGTATCAACATGTAAAGCCCTCTTAAGAAATCCCTTTATATTCAAGTCCTCTATAAATATTATATATATGTGCGGTTCACTCCTATGCTGTGGCCCTTCTTCTACTATTAGTTGGATACATAATCCATGTCAGACATTCAGAAAGGGGTCTTCTATGGCTGAAAGTGAATCCATCAGCTCACTAAAAATGTAAAAGATACCATAACATGCCTCCACTAAATGTTCTTCCATTTATTCTGGAGCATATTCTAAATGGTTCCATTCAATAAGTACTATGCACTTCTCTTTTATGATCTTAAATCTGGATTCTTGATAGGCTATCAGGTCATCTAAAAAGGGTAGCCATGCCAACATTAGTCTCAAAATATTGCAAGTGCGGCCAAACTCTGGGGCTCTCTTCAATACTGCTCTCCTTTGGTCTACCCAGAGACAAAAAACCTCTGAATGCTGGTCTCCTCTGAAAATAGTAGATTTTGAGAGCTGTTGTTAAAGATGATCCTCACAAATATTTTTCAGTGAACATTTGAACATTTTAAAATATTTTGTTTTTCATATATAACCATATATTGTCACTTTAGCTCAGAAGAATGAGATACCTTTCAATCTTGTTTTGTCTGTTCTGAATGCTGCTTTAATTTATTCAAGTCCCGCAGTATTCTGTCTTCTTGGCACATGTGCTTTTTATTCTATCCACCTTTTTAACATGCTGCTTGTACATTGTTAGTAACATCCTGCTTTGAGTGCTTATAGTGGTGCTGGCGAAGTGTTGAAAGACAATAGTGTTGTTTTGAAGTTGATTCAGAGTATCATATTGTTACAGTTTTTTTGTTTTATTATTCTCTGTTCAAGTATATTTTTTTCCTTTCCTTTTCTTCTCATAATGGTAATGACTCTTCCTTCCTTGCATTTTTTCCTTTAGCTAGTTATTAATTTTAAATTCTGCGCTTCTGTCCTTCCATCTCAATAAACTATTGTCTAGAGTTGGTCAAAGATTTTCAGATAAACAGCTTTTTAATTTTAAAATGGTCATTTTTTAAAAGAAAGCTTTTCACTAAAAATCTTCAACATTATCAAAAAAAAGTTACAAAATTTTCTGCAATTTCTAATAGAAATGAAATCATTATTGCAATAACTACTGACATTTTTCATTTACCAACACATTCCTTTCAGTAAGAAAACACTTTAATAAAGATTTCAAAAACAATTTAGATAAAATTTCACTGAAAATGTTGGTGAATATTTTATTCACCTTTTAGCAAGATTTAGCATCCTAATGGAATTCATTGACCAGAAGGAATCAAGAAATTGACATTACCTCCAAACCAGACCAAAGAGCAGGATTCCATAGATCATTCTTTCATTCATGGCTTCCACCTGGTAGAACAATTATCTGCCTTTGGACCCAACAGATGAAAGCTCTTCATAACTTCTTTGCAGGTAACAGTAAGATAACAATCATGCTTAGCAAATGGATCTAATAATTATTTATGCAATCTCATGGTTGATAACTAAAGGAGAAGACGAAATGTAGAAATAAATCTAAATATTCTGCTAGAATATACACCAATTTTTATGTGATTTTTAAATAATATATATTTTCAACATCTCCGTTTTTAAAAATAAATCTGCTCAAAATGCAGGTGTCAGTGATAATATTTGTGCAGTAACCTGCCATCACAACATGTGTACTACCCTTTGTATCTTTGTATGCCTTGACAACAGGATAACCTATCTATACCAGAGGGTTTCAAATGTTCCATACCTCCCTCATTTGGCAATATAGGAAACACAGCCCATTTCCCAGTGGACAAGTCTCCACCTTTACAAAAATTAACACCACAATTGGCAGATAATCTCAGTAGAAATCATAAGGATGTGAACCTTTCCATTTCTAGAAGTGAACTTTCTAGATCAGGTTTCAATGGGCAGAGAGCACTGTGGGGAAAGCTTTTCTGTCACTGGGTGTGTGTTATATCATGTCTAGGGGTGAGCAGACACTTCAGTTTCCAAGGCTATCTGTTTGAGATACTGTTATATAAGTATTAAAATCTTTTTTTAAAAAATAGACAAAATGTTTCTTGTATCGGAGCAAATGGGGGGGAAGCATCAATCCCTTGCTCCTTACTGACCACAAATGCTGCTGAAAACAACCATTAAACTGAGGTTTAGTTTAATTTTTCCAAATCTCAGATTTCAGTCAGAGTTAATATGTTCACTCAGTGGTCTGCCGCACTTTGGCTGTGATGCTGAGTGCCAGAGTAACACCTCTGAATATAACCAAGGCACAATAATGTGTGGATATACCACACTAACAATGACAAAGTAGAGACAGGTTATGCTTGTGAAGCTCCAGAAATTTCTGGAAGACATAAGAGTTGCTGGATAGAACCTTAGTTGCATAATAATATCTACAAAATATCACATAAGAGCACTGGGTTCTAGTTTATTCTTGTTAGCAAGTAGAGCGTCATAGAGTTCAACAAAAGTCTGGGCTAGGAAAAGTTATTACACCCCATAATAGCTTCTGTCAGTTCTGTTTCACTCATTCTCCTTTTCTTTCAAATTTTCTTAACTATTCCCTCAATTCCAACATACATT
The DNA here is from genome assembly GCA_033296515.1 of Macrochelys suwanniensis. Lineage (NCBI taxonomy): Eukaryota > Metazoa > Chordata > Testudines > Chelydridae > Macrochelys > Macrochelys suwanniensis. Next base: position 87,386,605 of record CM065779.1, read on the forward strand.
GTTAATTAAGAAGGATGAGCATTGCAAATGAAAATATTAAAAATCCAGGAATAATTATTTAAATTTTATATTAAATTGCTTCAGCTGTGTTTATGCTCCTTTTATGTCCATTTCCCATGTATATTGTAGGATTTTATGAGCAGAAGTGTTCAAGAAAAATGAGAATTTTAACTGAATATTGGAGAACAGTCACAGAAAGCAAACTTTGGTTTAATAAACACTGGAAATGTGACTCTTAAGAGTTAAACTTACCCAGTTAAGAGAAACAATACTATGGTCCAATAAAAACAGCTCAGATTTCAACATTAAATACTTACAGCTCATAGTATATCAGGGTTGGAAGAGACCTTAGGAGGTCATCTAGTCCAATCCCCTGCTCAAAGCAGGACCAATCCCCAATTTTTGCCCCAGATCCCTAAATGGCCCCCTCAAGGATTGAACTCACAACCCTGGGTTTAGCAGGCCAATGCTCAAACCGCTGAGCTATCCCTCCCCCTCGTAACAGCCATATGAATTTGGTAGTTATGTTAGAATCGGAGGCAAAGTGAGCAGAAACCAACTCTGAACTATGTACAAACCAAGACCTATTGAGAGAAGCTGAGAAGATAATTCTGATTAATGAAAATATATTTTAAAAATCACAATCTTCCTGCAGACAATGTGTAAATGGAATGGGGGAGGAGGGCTAGAGGGCTAGAAGGTGTGCATTATATAAAATATTAATGAATTAGTCACCTGGCACAAATTGTTAGTAGTTACATTCCCAAAGATCAGACTTTTACATCCCTCAGTAATATTAATATTTGGGAGCTAAAAGATATCTGGTAAGAGGCATGCTAACTAATGTTTTTCTGTCTCATAAATGCACTGACTGAAGACTACTGTTTTCACTGCTGTGACCTCATTCTATGTATATAATTCCTTTTGGAATCAATGGGTAGTTCAGCACAAGGATCAAGGCTACTATATAACCCTGTCTGTGGGCATTCAAGCTTTCATTGCCACATACTGTGTGTATAAGTCAATCCTATTAAATCATGTTTGATAACTACAATAATTCAAATGTGCATAAGCATATCAAAGGCATAAATGAAATAGCTGAATATATTATACAGAAAAGTTGCAAACTTGTCTGAATCCTGGGCTTTTACAAAATTCCATTCTACCATTTGGTATTTATATTAGCCATTTAAATTTGATGAATTTAAAACAATGATATATGATATACAGTAAATCAATGATATTTAGTGGTGATGGTGTTATACCAATAAAATAAAAACCAACAGGATCTTTTTAAAGGGGATAAGACAAAATGTTACATTTATTGTGAATACAAAAAGAATCATAGTAAGCAGTCAGTTATAGCTATAACATTTCATTCAGTTTCACATTCATTCACACACACACACACACAGGTTCTGTATAGATGTTATAGTTACCAGCCTAGAAGTTGCTCATGCCAAGTTACTGGCCAGGTAACCTGGGCATGAGGGTGGAGCCGAGTCCTTGTCAGATTCATCTGATGCTCCTGGAGGTTGGTTGCAGAACCAGACTCAAAGTCCTCAGTATTTAGAGGCCATTCTTATAGGGATTTATTCCTATGTCAGTCTATAGGAATTGCTTCATCATGCTGTCGCTGAATCAATCAGCAGATGGCACATTCCTGATGGCATTCCTGGTGGCTCCACACTGTCAGATGTTATCTTGTTTTTCCCATCCTTTGAGATGATCGGGTGGGTTCCAGTTTACCCTCCGGGGGTTCTCTGGTCGTTCCCACTTTGATGCCGCCTTCAGCCGATGGTCACTGAATTCCTAGGCTGGCACCTCCCTGCTCATTTATTCATGTACACCAAGCATTCATCAGCAGACATACTGTCTTCAACACTTTTGGGGTGTGTACTAATTTATTTGAGACTCCCTGCCCTTTAATCAAAGAGGGTGGGGGTCTTTCTATGCTGTTTCTAGGTACAAAGCATGCATAAAGAACAAAGTCAAATAACTTGTTTGCAAGTGTCTCATAGCAATACAGTATCTTTCTGAGAACAGATACAATCAATGGTTTACACAGACAGTAGCTTGTAAGTTTAACAAGGGATCCAAGAGATCTTTTACTTGGTAATGCTATGAGGTTTAAATTGTGGGGGACAAATTATGGGGAGTTACTTTCACCTGGGGAATCACTTTCAGTACTTTCTTTAATATCCCTACAATGGGGGTAAAGTAAAGGTTTGGGGGGTTCCCTAATTTTGGGGAAACTATCAACATAGTAAAAGGGATCTGATAATAGCTCTAGAATTTCAGAACAGCTGACATGACTGCAACATCTACGGTGGCTTAATCTGGGAATGTTCAGCTCTTCCACTGTAATAAAGTTGATTGTATAACAAAGTATGGTACAAGCAGTTTGCAGGCTCCCTGGGTTATGTGACTTCTGCTTCTTCTGACTTCCCCCATATTTAAAGGCAGAGAGAGTGAGAGCTCTGTGATTGTGGTTAGAGCTATCTCCAGTCAGAATCAATTACTCTGTATATTAGAAGAAATGGGACTAACAGGAACCTCAAAGCAGAACTTGCCTTACTGACCCCTGTCCATCAGCCTTCAAATCAAATCCTAAAACTTCTTGGTGAGGCCTCGTTTCCATGTGGTTAGGCTGCATCCAGAGATTGTGGAAATCTGACAAGGACAGATGGCTGTGTAAGATTTGTTATTTTGAGAGAGGCTGTGAGATTCCAGGTGTTGAATCTAAACGCAAACATGAATCCTAGTCCTGATTCAGTCTCAGTCTCAAACTATAAATCATTTTTCAACCAGATCGAGATCCAAACACCACCTCCTCAGCCCATCCCCTATTATTAGTTTTTAAACGCTAGAATGTGTTGTGGTTTGACATATGAAAATAACTTAAGTTTAAATCTTACTGTACAGAAGTAATTTAATAAGAAAGTACTTGTTAATAGGACAACTTGTCACATGGAAAACTATGAGATTTTTTTTAGGAATACAAGAAATCTAAACTCCTTTATAGAATCAGAGGACTTAAAGGCACCTCGAGAGGTCATCTAGTCCAGTCCCCTGCACTCACGGCAGGACTAAGTATTATCTAGACCATCCCTGACAGGTGTTTGTCTAACCTGCTCTTAAAAATCTCCAGTGATGGAGATTCCACAACCTCCCTAGGCAATTTATTCCAGTGCTTAACCACCCTGACAGGATGTTCTTTTCCTAATGTCCAACCTAAACCACTCTTGCTACAATTTAAATCCATTGTTTCTTGTCCTATCCTCAGAAGTTAAGAACAATTTACCTCCCTCCTCCTTTTAACAACCTTTTAGGTACTTGAAAACTGTTATGTCCCCACTCAGTCTTCTCTTCTCCAGACTAAACAAACCCAGTTTTTTCAATCTTCCCTCATAGGTCATGTTTTCTAGACCTCTAATCATTTTTGTTGCCCTTCTCTGGACTTTTTCCAATTTGTCCACATCTTTTCTGAACTAGACACAATAATCCCGCTGAGGCCTAATTTGCACAGCGCCAAGTAGATCAAAATAATTTATTCTCGTTGGCTTACAACACTGTTGCTAATACATCCCAGAATGATGTTTGCTTTTTTTGCAACAGTGTTACTACTGTTGACTCATATTTAGCTTGTGATCCACTATGACCCCCAGATCCCTTTCTGCAGTACTCCTTCCTAGGCATTCATTTCCCATTTTGTATGTGTGCAACTAATTGTTCCTTTCTATGTGGAGTACTTTGCATTTATCCTTATTGAATTTCATCTTATTTACTTCAGACAATTTCTCCAGATTATTTTGTATTTTTATCCTATATTCCAAAACACTTGCATCCCCTCCCAATATTGTCTTCAAACTTTATAAGTGTACTCACTATGTCATTATCTAAATCATCGATGAAGATATTGAACAGAATCGGACCAGAACTGATCCCTGCAGGACCCCATTCAATACATCCTTCAAGCTTGATTGTGAACCACTGATGATTGCTCTCTGGGAATGGTTTTCCAACCAGTTTTGCACCCACCTTATAGTAGCTCCATATAGGTTGCATTTCCCTAGTTGGTTTATGAGAAGGTTTTGTGAGACAGTATAAAAAGCCTTACTAAAGTCAATATATATCACATCTACCGCTTCCCTCCTATCCCCAAGGTTTGTTACGTGACCAAAGAAAGCTATTAGGTTGGTTTGATATGATTTGTTCTTGGCAAATCCATGCTGACTGTTACTTTTCACCTATCTTCTAGGAGGTGTTTGCAAATTGATTGCTTAATTATTTGCTCCATTATCTTTCCAGGCACTGAAGTTAAGGTGACTGGTCTGTAATTCCCCGGGTTGTCTTTACTTCCCTTTGTATAGGTTGTCACTATATTTGCTCTTTTCAAGTCCTCTGGAATCTCTCCTGTCTTCCATGACTTTTCAGTGAATACATAATTAACAATGGATGTTCTCCTGCTACCTTTTTCTCCTTCACACTGCGATATAAAATAATTGTATTTTTGGCATTTCATCAGTTGCACAAGTTTGCAAAACCAAACAAGGACATGTGTGGGTTAGTTGCTTTTCTTATAATACTCCTCTCATCTTGCCCTGCAGCTTGTAAGTTACAAGAGTACAGACACTCTTAGATTTCTGGGAGTGACATCAAGGGGGAAAAGATTAAAAAAAACCCTAAAATGGCTTTAAAATCAGTTTATTCTAATCTGGAATCATTCACACTAAAATCATAATTGTATCCTACACCAACTCAGCATAGCATTCTGTCCCCTTCTCGTAGGGGCCAGACCACATAAATAGGTGATTTGCCTGCTATATAACCTTGGGTTTAAGACTTTTAGGTCAGGCAATAGACAGCTCCTAAAGTCCCAGATTCAATTCCTACTGCTAACCACCCACCCAAGAGTATTGAGTTAGATATGTTTTGCATGGCATCTCCATAGTAAATAACTAAGGTTGTTTGAGTGCCTTAGCTGTGTGGTTCCACTCATTTATTTTTTAAATTTAATTTTAATCTGAAGTTTCTGGGTTTATAATTGATTGTGTTTGAGATCATTACAAGGCCCCTGTAATGGCTTTTACTAATACGTTACTGAGATGTACTCTCAACCTTAACACCCTTGTAATACCTTTTGTTTGGGAATTCTTATAAAGTTCCTTGTTCAGTGTTAGAGACTGGCAGTTACTGTCCTACTATAATGACATGACAGGTTTCAGATCCAAGTTTTCAGGTGGTACCAATCTCTATAATGGGATGACTGAATCCAAACATTTGAAATTAAGGAAATTTGAGATCTGGATATTGAAACCCAAAGTTCAAGAGAGTTCAGATGTGGGAGGGTTTTGTTTTGTACTAGTTTTTCATAAATAGGTCTGAACTTAATCCCAAAGAAGTTTATGGAAAATCTTTCATTGACTTCAGGAAGAGAAGAATTGTATTATTCTGTTGAGATATTTTGGTTAACTGGTATGGGGAAAAGAATGAAAGTGATTACAAGTAGCTGAGTCATGACCATGTTCCACACTCAACATTTCCCTAATGTTAGAGATGAATATATTAGTGAAAATAGCATGTTGGCAATAAATTGCAAGATGATAGTATTTGTGTGGTGAGCACTAAGACTGGTGGTGTGTGAACATAGAATAAAGTGAAATCATATTGAACAGGGCAGAATAGTTTAAGTGTTTGTTTAACTTACCGCCATGCAGTGACAAAGTAATTTTCTGCACTTTCACTTTTGGAGACATGGATAGGTTTCAGGTCTGTCATTTCCACATAAATAAAACATCAGTTGTCTGTCACTCCTCAGCAGGTCAGGTGGGGTCACTGAAAACTAGAGCTGCTCAGAAAACCCCAGACATTTTTTAGGGAAAAATCCCTGTCAGACCTTTTTCAGTTGAAATATTTCAACCTTTCCGTATGAATTTTCATACTGAATTGCACCAAACATTCATTGTTTCAGTTCAAACTAACATTTTGAAATGAAAAAATTTCATTGTTTTTGAAATGTGAAAATGAAACAATTTTTCAATTTCAAATGTCAATTTGAAATGTAAAAATTAATTTTGAATTTTCCAATTGGAAAATTTGAATTTTTCTAGCAAAATGTTGATTTTTGACAAAAATACATTTTCAATAGGAAAAACTTTTGCAAAAAATTTCAGCCAGTTCTTCTTGCCTGTCCCCTTCCCTTGCCTCTCCTATTCTCTTGTGCTAGTGTTGCCAGCTCATAATTTTACCACAAGTCTTGCAATGTTTGGTTTGTTTCTTAAAGCCCCAGCAGCTCAAATCACATGAATGTGAGGGTTTCAGCTTTCATTTTTAAAGAAGTGAGTATCTGTCATATCATGGATATGGAGAAAGACTTGAAAACATGATCCCTCAATGCACCCTAAAGGTTCAGAAACCAGAAATTAAAAAAAGAATCCCAACTTTTATTTTTTAAATAAATCTCATGATTTTTAAGATAATCTCATGATCTCTCAGGGCCAAATACATGATTCCACCCAAGGGTTAGTAGTACTGTGTATCTAACAAACCGATACCCGGTGACAAGTTTTCCAAATGGCCTTGCTTCTATAACAGGTGTTGAATAGTGCAGCAGGGAAGGGAAAGGCAATTGGAATCACATGCACTCCAGTTACACCTGTCTTACTAGTACTGTACTATAGACCCTCTGTCTATCCCTTTGGCTTCCACTAAAGAATATATCTACACTGTAGTTGGGAGCAAGTCTCCCAGCCCGTGTAGATAGACGAGCACCAGAGGACTCAAGCTAATGCACTAAAAATAGCTATGTGAATAGTCTGCCTCAGGCTTTTAAGCCTTGGGAATCAGGTAGGCTTGACACCACAAGCCAGATGCCCACATTGCTATTTTTAGCACACTATCTCAATTCCCACTAGTGTGAGTTTGTCTACCCATACTGGCAGACTTGCTCCCAGATGCCCTGTAGATGTACCAGAGGGGCTCCCCTTCCTCTCTCCTTCTTTCCCTGCCAAGCCCTTCCTTTTTTAAGCTTGGTAACAGGGTTTCTTTCAAAGAGTGACGTTGAGGCAGGGTACCATCTTCCCCTGAATGATGAAGGATACAACATCACATCCTTGATAAGCCCTCTTTCCTGACTGTTTACAAGGATGTGATGTTGTATCCTTCATCATTCAGGGGAAGATGGTACCCTGCCTCAACTTCACTCTTTGAAAGAAACCCTGTTACTGCTCTTTTTTCTAAGGGGTTTGTCCAGGAACAGTGGGGGTTAGCTAACTGGCTTTGTTTGACAGCCCAGGTCTTGTTAATCTTTCCTATAACCTGTTGCTCTTTCTAAATAAGTAACTGGATTTTCAAAAGTACGGGGCACAGAATTCATATGGGGGCTGCTGGGTCTCTTATAAGATGTTGCCATAAGTGTCATCTATGTAAAACTTTTCAGGCAAACTCCAATAACAAACTCCAGTTGAGGAGCTATTGTTTTTAATCATTCAGACTCAATGTAATAGTTAAACAATGTTTCTCCAGTATTTGCATTGTACATGCATGGACCAGAATGCAGAGTTTGAATGCTCCATCAGATATACTATTTTAGTTATGGGGGGTTATTTTCACTTTGGGGAATCAGTCAGTATCTTGTTTAATATCCCTACAATACCCATGCAATTGCAACCATATCAATGGGATTTGTGTGTGCAAATCAGGGGGAAGAACTGGGCCCATAAAATCTAAAAGAAGAGCATGAAACTCAAGCAGGGCAAAAGCAGTTAAATATTTGTATCTTTATAGAAAACAGATGGCACAATAACTCGATTTGCTCGTGCCAAGTCTTCATGTGACAACAATTGCAAGGTCAAACAAGGGCTACCTATGATTGCTGCCTTCACATGACAATTTGCAATACTTAGCTATGCAGGCAGTGCCATTTCTGACACATTGCCTTCTAGCTTTGCAAACCTGGTTTTGCTTGTAAAGGGAAATAAAATCTAGGAAACATTTTGTGAATTGTTTTGTTACCACAGCTGAAACAAAAATCTGCTTTTGTTTGGGTGGAGGCCCTGAAAAAAGTTATAAATTCCGAAGCATTGATTAAAAGAAAACAGAAATCATAGGCGGATTTGATAAAGGTCCTAGCAGCCTGCATAGTCTGTTAATGTAACAGGAAGCATTTCTTCAGTTATTGACATTTCTATTGCATTCATTGCCATAGAAAGGTTTATCACATAATAGTATTTTGAACATACATAGCACCTTCCATCCAATGGTCTCCATGTACTTTAAAAACATTAGTTCATTGATTTAGCCTCTCAGCACCCCTATGAGATAGAGATGTATCATTAACCTCATTTCTCTGTTGAGAGCTGAGATAGAGGTTGATGTGATTTGCCTGAGGACAAACAAAGATGTGGCAGAGATGAGAACAGAACCTAGGTCTCAACTTCTAACCCTTTCTTTTAACCGTCCTTTCTCCTTCCATTTTGAAATCATTTATGGCTGTGAAAAAAATGGTGTTTTTTTAAATCTCTGTGGAGTGTCCAAGGGTACAATATTACTATCCATCTTCCTTGAAAATCTGGCTTTAGGGGGCTCAATTAAAGTCAACATAAGCTATGAATTTTGAGCTTTGCTGCAGTAACTTAGATGACGATCCCAGGAGATGCCATACAAGAGGTGAAAAGAAGCTGTGGCTGCCCCAGATAGGTCACATGATACATTTAGAAAGACAGTTACATGAAGTACTTGAACTCTGCCGGTGTGTGGAGTAGATGCAGCACCTAAGTGAAGGTGTGCCAAGGAATTAAGGCACCATTCAGCAAAGTACCTAAAGAGAGACACAAGCATATGAGTAGTCCTATGGATTTCAGTCACCTTCTTGAATTAAGGGCCTCTGTTTGTGGAGTCCAGGAGCAGTCATAATGTCCCCAGGAGCATTGCAGTGAGTGTGCTTAAATAGCAGCAGTTACAACACATTTTAAACAGGTATAACAATTTGCACTGTCCCACAGCACAGACCTGCAGTATTTGCTGGTGCGTAGAAACTCAGGACTGTAACCATGAACCATCCTGTACAGATTGGTACCTTCTGCAATATCAAGGGCTGCTGAAAATGCTAGCAACAGAAAGGGGCTAGAAGAGCTACATTATAGCTGCCAGTTGTGCTGGAACATCAGAAAAGAAGGGCTCTTTGTGACCTGCCCCACCGAAGTGCACTTGGGCAGTGGTAATTTGGCTTAAATGGATACACTGAAACTCAGCCCAAATTCAATCCATAATTAAAAATACCAAATTGATGACATTTTTAAAATGTGTTTGTGACGGGTTGGGATCACAGAGACCTGCTTGGTGCTGCCACCTGGTGTGCCAAGGCTGCTTCTGCCCCTGCTTCCAGGCCTTTTCCAGCTTGGGACTCCCGAATCCTGTCTGTTTTGAGCCAGATTCCACTGATCTGCTGCAAACACAGACCCAGGTCCGAACCAAGTCCACTAACAACTGTAAGGCTCCTGGAAGCGCTCTTGCCTTTGACACCCAGGTGCCCAACTCCCAAAGAGGTTCACACCCTTAATAAATCCGTTTTACCCTGTATAAAGCTTATACAGGGAAAACTCATAAATAGTTCGCCTTCTATTTCAAAGATAGAAAGATATGCACAGCTGTTTGCCTTCCCCAGGTAACAACTCGTACTCCAGGCAACTTAATAAGTAAAAAGTGATTTTAATAAGTACAGAAAGTAGGATTTAAGTGATTCCAAGTAGTGACAGACAGAACAAAGTGAATTACCAAATAAAATAAACTAGAACACGCAGTTCTATGTCTAATCACCCTGTGTACAGATAACAACCTCACTAGGTCCAGTAAACAGGCTATCTTCCTCTTAGCCTGGGTCCAGCAATCACTCACCCCCCTATTGTCTTTGTCCTTTGTTCAGTCTCTTTCAGGTGTGTCCTTGGGGGGTGGAGAGTCTCTCTTTTTAGCCAGCTGAAGACAAAATGGAGGGGTTTCCCAGGGGTTTAAATAGACTTTCTCCTCTGGGTGGACACCCCTCCCTCTCCCTGTGTAGCATCCAGTTACAAAATGGAGTTGGAGTCACATGGACGAGTCACAAGTCCATGCACAACTCAGTTCCTTCTCAGCCAAGCCACATTCCTGGCAAAGCTCAGATGTGGATTGGTGTCTGCAAGTTCCATTGTCTGTTAAGTGTTTTTTGATTGGGCACTTAACCTGCACATGCCTTTCTCACGAAATACAACCAATATTCATAACTTCTACTACACCAATGATACATGCATACAAACGGGAGGAATAAATTCAGTAGGTCATAACTTTCACAGAGATATGTTACATGGCACATGTAGCATAAAACATATTCCAGTTACATCATATATATGTTTATAAGCCTCTCCCCATAAAGCTTTATGGGGTACACCGTCACAGTGTTAAAGGAATGTATGGGGTCACACAGCATTTCCTTTGTGACAATATTTCAACCACTTTAGAATGGAGTTTTCCAGACTTTGGACAGCTGTGAAATTTCCATAAAACAAACTCATCCATTTAAGATTTTTTTATTTATTAGTACTGTACAATTAAAGTAGCTATAACTTCCGTTCTGTATTCTGACCACTGAAACTATTTGAGAAAACAAGTGCTGTGGCTTAACACCTCCGTTTAACTTTACAGCATGAAACCCCCCAAAATGGCATTGTTCAATGCACAAGATATGTGCCCAATCTTCTACCACACCATCTACAAATTTAGTCAGATAGGTGGTGTACCAATAGTTCGCTGGATGTGACTCAGTCATTTTTTCATTGTAAATTAACTAACATATGTCAGGTGCTCCATGCCATCTGTGTCACTTCCGCTGTTGTTCGTTTGTTTTTTAGACTCTTTTCCCTCCAAACATTAATACACAGCCCTGTGAACTAATGGAAAAGGATGTGCTATTTCTTGACCCTCTGAATGGTTCCATCAATAGTGATTTGTGGGAAAAAAATAGTTTTTGGGCTGTCTGTGTGCCTCGTACCTCTTCAGTACTAACATGTGGTTTGAGCCTTTGTTTTATATTTTCTCTCTTAACAAGCCTGATCCAAAGTCCATTGCAATCAATGGAAAGATTCCCATTCACTTCGATAGACTTTGGTTCAGGCCCAATATCTAATATATGAGTCTTAAAGAACATTGGGAAGCTACAGAATCACTAATAGGCCTGTAATACTTGCACAGCTTCCCCTCAAAGAGTTTTTGATTAACATTTACCAGGACACTATCCTTCTTATATATTCTGTTGAACTAAGATTGCAGCTAGGGTTGCAGTAGTCAACACCAAATATTTTTAAAAATCACAAGTCAGTCAGTCCTCAATCATGAGATCAGCTTGAAAATCATGGGAGTTTTTTGTAATGGCTTCTTTTTCTTTGCCTTTTGGTTTCTGAGGTTTTTAAGGTGTACTCAATCACATTTCCAAGGTTTCCATACAGGAAGGGGAATAGTGATGCTGGTATAAGGTACCTTTATAGTGGTATAATTGCCTCCACACTAGCAGGGGTTGTACTGCTTTAACTATACTGTTTTTCTAGCTTAAATAAGGCCTCAGACTGGAAATATGGAACTGATTTAAACTGAAAGTGAAACTAACCTGTTCAGTCTCACTCAACTGAATCAAGTTCAAAAGCTAGAGAAATTGTATAAAAAGGGCATCTATGGGTATAAATATATTGGTAAACAATCGCACACTAACCAACATAGTTATATAGGAACAACTTTCATATGTAAACCAGGCATTATATATTAGCACAGTGCTATTGTTTTTAGGTTTCCAGAACAGCACAGAAATAAGAGACTGTGTACATTCTCTGACATTCATTCAGGGAGGATGTTGATTTTCACTTTGATTTTGTTTAAGGTGGTAGGGAGAAAATTTTGTTTTGGTTTTTTCTTTAATTAATGAAAGATGGTTCCTTTCCTATAGCTACTGAGGTTGCCTGCTTCTTTACAAAGGTATCTAGTTTTTTCTGCTTTAAGGGATACCTTTCAGCAAGTTATCACACTCACAAATTCTAATCATCCTAATTCTCATTTTATGCCATTATGAAATAATCTCTGGCTCAAATTCAAAGATAAATCTGGACTCAAATTAAGACAGAAAAAGGAATCCTGAAAATTGAAGACATTCTGTGAAGATAAAAATTGCACTTTTCAGTTACATAGTATTGTTCCCTCTTTTCGACCCACGTGCCTAGTCAAAGTTTGGAGCCTTGTGGATGTTTTAGTTAGGAGTGAAAATTGTGATAATCAGGTATTTCTTTGATGTCGTTTTGTTTGTTGTACAAAATCCTCTGTCTCTGAACACAGAGGGAACCAGCTAGCAGGAAAGAGTTTATTTTGCTCACAATCTTTTCAGCCTGCATTCCAACCCAAAGAACCTGTCCCCAGGTTTCTTCCTGAGTCAGCCACACACTTTTTCAACTGTTCCTTCAGCCTTTCTCTGACTGACACTCTCTCTCAATTTATGTGTGGTCTCCCCACCACCACCTGATCACAGTACCCAGTCAAATGTCATACCACTCCTACCTGGTGCAAGTTTCTGGGCAAATTCTATTAGATTTTATTTTCGGTATGGCCCCTTACCTCTCTCTTACAACTGACTTCAATAGGGACTCGTTCATACATTAATTTAAAGAGGTAAAAGGTAAAAGAAATGTATTCCCATCAAAAAAAATTAGTGGCTTTTCTCCTCTTGGGTTTCCTTTGGGTCAGCTCAGTCCCTGAAGAATGCCTATTGTTTCTGTGGAATTTGTTGGTGGAGGCAGACCCCGTAGAATTCTAATGGGAAATTTACCTCTTTAACAATTTTTCCAGTCTGAACTTCCACAGCTACATTCTCAGATTCAGAGAGTAGCCAAGCTGAAATTCTGCCCTGTGATACCTTCTCAATTGGTCTTTATGGATAACTTTGGGTTTAGTTCTGGAATCCAACTGTACCCTGTACACCACTTTGTTTATTAGAGTTACTACTGTAAAGGGCCCCTCCCACAGTTTATTCAGTTTAAGACTCCTATCCTTTTTTCCAGGATTGTGGAACCAGACCAGGTCCCCTCTTTTAAAAGTTACCCCAATATGACCTTATGTTATAGTCTTTTTGTTTTGTCAGAGGCTATCCTCATATTTTCCATAGCAAAGGTATGAACATTTTTAATGTTCGAGAGTAGGTTTTAACATAAACCTAAATGGTTCAAATCCCTTCGTTCTTCTGGAACTCCCTACAAGAGGTTTGGTGGGGTCCTTAGCTCATGCCCAAACATGAGAGCTGGGGTACACTGCTGTTTGATAAGTCATCAGAAGGAATGGGCTATTCTGGCCCAGGTCCTTTGGTGCTGTTCTACAAAGGTAGCCAGCTGAACCCCCAGAGTCCTATTGAACCTTTCTACCATCCCATCAGATGAGGGTATGCCACTGGGAACGGCAGGGGGCCGTGCCTGCAGACGGTCAATGTAAACAAAATGTCTCGCGGCTCGCCAGCAGATTACCCCAATAGTTCCATGTGCTGAAGGTTGCCAACCCCTGCTATAGTCAAATTAATGAAGAAACCAAAAAGAAACACCATGGCCCAGATCTTAAGGAAATTTGTACAGGAATGTTTTATGGATAATTTTCTGCGCTCCTCAAATCTTTGCTTTACACACAGTTCAAAAAGATGGATGGCGCCTCAGCTTGCACGTGCAGATGGAGAAAACCAAACACCCTTGCCCTGCCCCCCGACCCTGTCACGCCCCTTTTCTGAAGCCATGCCCCCTGCGCTCACTCTACCCCCTCTCCCTCCATTGCTCTCTGTCCCCCACCCTTGCTCACTTGCTCATTTTCACTGGGCTGGTGCAGGGGGCTGGGGTGTGGGTTCTGGCCAGGGTTGCAGGCTCTGGGGTGGGGCCCTGGAATGAGGGGTTTGGGGTGCAGGAGGGGGCTCCAGGCTGGGGGGGTGGGGCTGAGGGGAGCGTAGGAGGGGGTTCTGGCCCGGGAGAGGGTGATGGGGTATAGGAGGGGGTACAGGCTCTGGGATGGGGATGTAGGCTCTGGGGTGGGCCCAGAAATGAGGGGTTCAGTGTGTAGGAGGGGGCTTCAAGATGGGGAAGGGGGTTGGGGTATGGGAGGGGGTGCAGGGTGTGAAAGGGAGTTTCTGTGCAGGAGGGGGCTGAGAGCTAGGGTAGGGGGCTGGGGTGCAGGAGGAAGCGCAGGGTGCAGGCTCCAGGCAGCGCTCACCTCAGGTGGCTCCTGGAAGTAGCAACATGTCCCTAGGTGGAGCCGTGGCCAGGTGGAGGCGCAGCACCACCCCTGCATCTCCCATTGGCCGGGAGCATGACGGGGTAGCATGCAGAGCCTCCCTGGCTGCCCCTGCACTTAGGAGCCAGAGGGACATGCCAACCACTTCCCAGGAGCAGTGGAGGGAGCCTGCCTGCGCCATCACTGGACTTTTAACAGCCTAATCAGAGCTGCCAGGGTCCCTTTTTGACCAGGCGTTCCGGTCGAAAACTGGATGCCTGGCAACCCTAGCTGTGACTACAACAAATATGTATGCAGAATATTGTGGTGCAACTGTAGAGGTGCTATCTAAAAGCTGGCCCTGTTTGTAAAACTATTACAATTTATGCAAGTAAGTTAAATGGCATATTAGAAGAACAGATCCAGGAACAATTAAAACTAAATTAGAGGTTCAGGAAGAAAGTCTTTGGGCCCAGCTAGCCTGCCTCACTATACCTGCAGCCAATGCCAGCCTGGAGGGGAGATAAAAGAAGGGAACCTGGCTCAGTTCAGGGTTGAGTGGTGAAGAGGCAGGAGTTAGCTGTATCCCTGCCTGAAGCAGCCAGGGTAGCCATCTGTAATAAGCACTAGTTTCCCAGCCAAGAAGACTGTGGAGGAACCCCCAGCATGGGAGTTAACTGACTGAGCGAACCCCAGAAACATTGCGGCTGCCCCAACCGATGGAGCATGGGACCACAGCAAAGCACCACCCAGACCACAGAAGGAATTCTGTGGGAAGCAAGATGCCCGGTAAATTGGATTAGAGGGGCCATACCCCAAACTGAACAAACTGGTAGGAAATAGTCCAGGGGAGCGGATTCTGACTTGCTGCTGGGAGGAATACCAACTCCTGTGTTCAGGGGTTGACATACACAGAGCCCTGGGCTGGGACCTGGTGGAGATGGAGGGCCCAGCCCAGGCCTGTGAGCCAGGTGATCTAACCACTAGGCCTCCCAAGCCCTGTTACAAGAACCTATGTCAAAAGATCAATCCTGAATTGTGGGTTGTTTTATTTTGTTTGGAGAATGGTAGAGTTAACATGGAAGGATTTTTTTTCTTTTCCACGACCCTTTATAAAGTATGGTGAAGGTTTCCAGTATCTTGACACCATTCTTCATTTTTGTTTTAGACCATTCTCCTTTGTCCCATTGCTGGAAGCAATCACAGGACACTTTACTCTCAACTAAGCACAGGTAACAAGTAGTTGATGTAGGAAAACACTATTCAGTTGCTGGACCAAATATGTAAAGCCTGTTGCTTCTGGAGATATTTTGCCACAATCGCCTCAGGGCTGAGGTTTTTCTCAGACTTCAGTCTCCTAAATGTCTGTGCAACCTCATGCTAGCAGGCATTAAGATGCCTGGAGTTATCTCTACTGCCTCCAGCACATTCAGATCAGGTGAATAAGAGTGTACTTGGAATGTAGGGAACTTTCTGCAATTCTTCTTGAACACAAATTCTCATTTCCAAATGCTCAATGGTATTACCAGTAGTTAGCATTAGAGAGCTACCTTATTTGAACCTGTGTTCCATTCCTGGGACACAATAGTACTTGGACAATTAATCACTTCAAAAGAATTTAGTTTACGCTGCACTTTGTCGTTGTAAGGACTAAATTGCAATTTATATATGAGATAAATAAAAACCGCTTTAGACTTGAGCTTGTTATTTTCTTTCATAATTAACCTTACTTTCTCATATAATAATGGACCTTCTGCATGTTAATCTGCATTCCAGGGCCAATCATTTTCATGTGGCAAAGTTATGAATGAACCTCTTTAATAGCTCACAGGATCTCAGAGAGAACTGTTCCAGATCCCTTGATGTTAAACAGCATTCAGCCACCCTTTAGAATTGAGATTTTTTTTTCTTGTTGGCATAATTCAGATTGCTCAGCAATCTTAGTTCATAGTTCATGACAAGAGCACAGCACTTGAGAACATTCATCTTTTCTTGAACTGAAATCAAAGTCCCTCAAAAGCTCTCAGTGTGTTTCAACTAGATTACACAGAAGATAAGAATTAGGATATAAATTTTTTTATGAGTCTTATAACAGTAGCAAATTATCCCAATTAATAAAGTCAATAGGAGTTGCACCCATTTATGCCAGGGGTGAATTTGACTAAATAAATGTTCACATATTTTCCCTTGAGCTTGACAAAACTTGGAGGTTTGACTTTGCACAGGTTCATACACCTGATCCAAAGCCCATTGAGGTAAATGGAAAGGCTTCCGTTGACTTTATTGTTATAGATTCTTACCGCCCAGTTTCACTTTGAGTGTCTAGTTTGATACATTTGAAAATGAAATTCAGCCAGAACCATTAAGGATTCACCTGGTTTCATTTCAAAATCTTGACAAACCATTAACCTCATCTGATTTGGCTGCAGAAACTATGAGCTGGGCCAGGCTTACATGTAACTGGGTGCAGGTTCATTCCATACATTCATAAATCTTAGCTGACCTTTTAACTAACCTGTTTGTGTTTGGAACAAGACCCAAAAGGAGCTGAGTTTGATGTTGCCATTCGCTGGTTTCATTGCAAAAATTTTACACAATTTTACCGTTTTGCCTGGTGATGTGACCTTATCTGTTGGACTTAGTGTGATACAAATACAGAAGTCAGAAATTTAGGTTATTTTTTTAAAAATCTGGTAAATTATGTACAAAAAGGCCAGTTCTGTGGAGTGCTGGCAATAATATAGAAATACAGAATGTGTCAAGTTCCACTTCTAGGGTCCTGCTAAATTGCTGTATTTCTTCCAGCCTTATAATTAGTGCTCAGATTACTGTCATAATACTCTCCTCAAAGTGTAAGTGTTTCCCTTCATAACAAATAGAACTGGGGTCAACTAAAGGTAATAGCCTTTTTTTTTTTTTTGCTTAGTTGGAAAGTATGGATGCAAGTGTGGTGCCAGTTTACAGCACAAGAAGAGGAAGAAGGAAATCAGGAAGTTATTGGCCATTTAAAAGAAAGTCGCTTATAGGTTCTGTTCTCATCAGTCTCTTTCACAACATGATGCTAATGTTGTTTGATTTTATGTCCTTACTACAGTCTTTGTCACAAGACCACAGTAATAGAATTTTGTTCATTCTACACTGTCACTCCAGAAGACAACATTTGCATACTATTTTGTATTTACGTCTGGCTACTACCTTTCCCCACAAATTAGTTTGGCTTTAGCTAAAGCAGTGTAATAGATAGCCAATCATACAGAATCTGAAGATAATACAATGTACTACAATGTGTACAATGTAACAAATTCATAATCTTGATACAGTACAGCTCTCATAAGACAAAACATAGAAAGCAAGCTTTCAAAAGTAAGGAGCATTAGCCCTCTGTGACAGACATAGCCAGACAGGTATATTATCTCTGTATTAGCAAAAACAACGAGGAGTCCTTGTGGCACCTTAGAGACTAACAAATTCATTTGGGCATAAGCTTTCTTGGGCTAGAACCCACTTCATCAGATGCATGGAGTGGAAAATACAGAAGCAGGTATAACTACATGAAAAGATGGGAGTTGCCTTACCAAGTATGAGGTCAGTCTAACTGGCCTGTCTCTCTCGCTTACAGACAGCCCCCCAACCTAAAGCAAATACTCACCCGCAACGACACACCACACAACAAAAACACCAACCCAGGAACCAAACCCTGCAACAAACCCCAGTGCTAACTCTGTCCACATATCTATTCAAGGGACACCATCATAGGACCTAACCACATCAGCCACACCATCAGGGGCTTGTTCACCTGCACATCTACCAATGTGATATATGCCATCATTTGGCAGCAATGCCCCTCTGCCATGTACATTGGCCAAACCAGACAGTCTCTATGCAAAAGAATAAATGGACACAAATCTGACATCAGGAATTATAACATTCAAAAACCAGCAGGAGAACACTTCAATCTCCATGGTCACTCAAAAACAGACCTAAAAGTGGCAATTCTTCAACAAAAAATACTTCAAAAACAGACTCCAATGTGAAACTGCAGAACTGGAATTAATTTGCAAACTGGACACATCACATTAGGCCTGAATAAAGTGGTTGGGTCATTACAAAACCTAAACCTAATTTCCCCCATACTAATTTCCCCCTACTGTTACTCACACCTTCTTGTCAATTGTTTGAAATGGGCCACTCTCATTACCACTACAAAAGTTATTTTTCCTCCCTTGGTATCCTACTGTTAATTGAATTGTTTCATTAGACTGACCTCACACTTGGTAAGGCAACTCCCATCTTTTCATGTAGTTATACCTGCTCATGTATTTTCCACTTCATGCATCTGATGAAGTGGGTTCTAGCCCATGAAAGCTACCACTCTAATCTCTGTATTAGACCATCTTCTCAATACTTCTCAATAATAAAGGAGGTGGTGTGTGGTTTCTGCTGAAAGCTAAAGAACTAGCTGACTGTCATGGTTATTGTGAGATGTTTGCACAGCAAATAGTCTGAGATATGTAAATGTAGAATATTGGTTGCAAAATTGTTGAAATGAGACTTGTCACCTGAGGCAAGGTGAGGTCTTAGGTCTAGCTCAATCAACACTGAGAACAATGGATATCTGTGGAGGCAGCACTTGTTTACTGTCTGAACCAGCTGGAAACTTGTGCATTTACAAAGATAAATAAACCACAGAAGAGTTCTCTGAAGAAGGGGCTCTCTGGGCTAACAGACAGTCGCCTGTAACCATATTAGAGCAGAAATAATGACACAAGTTGTTATCCATTACAGAGGAGAGACTCTGCCAGTGGGGTGTCTCATGAAAGGTGGATCCCAGCTTTCTGAACTGGACAAGTGCTGTAGTAATTGATGATTGAGGGAGAAATGCCTTATGAGATAGGAAAGTGCAGGGAGGGATAGCTCAGTGGTTTGAGCATTGGCCCACTAAACCTAGGATTGTGAGCTCAATCCTTGAGGGGGCCATTTAGGGATCTGGGCCAAAAATTGGGGATTGGTCCTGCTTTGAGCAGGGGGTTGGACTAGATGACCTCCTAAGGTCCCTTCCAACCCTGATATTCTATGAAAGTAACCTGTTAGTGAGTATAGGCTTTATATTGCATTTCATGTATTTCTTTTACGTTTAACCTTATGTTTCCAATCCCTTATACTTGTTTTTATTTAAATCTCTATCTTAAGTTCTGTTAAACAAACTTCAGTTTGGTTTTATTCAGGGCCAGCTCCAGGCACTAACCCACCAAGCACGTGCTTGGGGCGGCACCTTTGGGCGCGGCGGCGCTCAGGGATTTTTTTGTTGTTTTAAAAAAAAAAAAAAAACACTCTTCCGCTCTGGCACTCCTGCCGGGGGAGCGGGGCGGCGGGCATGCCGCCTTCCCTGCCAGCGCCCTGGCTGGGGGAGTGGGGCAGTGGGCATGCCATGCTCCCCGCCGGCGCTCCGGCCAGGGGAGTGGGGCCGCGGGCATGCCGCCCTCCCCGCTGGCGCTGCAGCTGGGGGAGCGGGGCCGCGGGTATGCCGTGCTCCCTGCCGGTGCTTTGGGTGGGAGAGGCGGTTGTTGGGGGGGACGATTGTTTCGGAGGGTGGGGGATTGTTTCGGCGGGGTGGCGGTGCTGGGGGGGTTGGCGGCTGTTGGGGGGGTTGGTTTTTTTGTTTCGGCGGGGCGGCGCTTGGGGTTTTTGTGGTTTTTTTTGCTTGGGGCGGCAAAAAAGTTAGAGCCAGCCCTGGTTTTATTACAGATATGTCTAAGTGCTTTGTGCTAAGGAAAGTGGTGAACTGGTATGCAGGGGATCGGTTTACAGTATGGATGCTCAGAAAGAAAGAGACTGGGCACTAAAGAAGGGTGTGTAAATTGCTAGCCTACAAAGAAAAGAATTGAGGCTCACAGAGCCTGCAGCAGAGCGTGTGTGCTGCCAGCAGCCGGCAGAGTTGTGAGGCTTTCTGCCCAGTGGCAGCACACAAAGGTTTCTCATGCTGTGAACAGGTGATAGTGATTCGTACTGGACACCTCTGGTAATCCCCAAAAGTGTCACAACTACTGTTATGAAAAGAATTGTAAACAAAATAAGAACAACCAGAAATTGACTAACAATTTACAGTGACCAATATACTCAAGGAAGTTAGCCCCCCTTCTCCTTTGTGAATTGTCTGTGAACCAAGTGTGAAACAAATTTGCTTGCTTTGGTGAATGCATTTTTCCCAATATTTGTATCAGCTGTAGCTGTTACTGTTACTCGTACACACAGCCTAAAGAGTGGTAGGTACTACAGAATAAACGAACGATACAATTCTGCTACAACGTAATTAATTGCAAACTGATTTTATACATGACAATATGAGTGGGATCAACAAACAATAAGGGGCAGAAAGGGGACAGTAAAAAGTGAGCTCTCTTTTTATAGGGCAGAATAAATGGCCAGATAAAGTATGCTCTCTCTGAATTTTCAATTGCCATCAAGCTATGCTAGGCAGAGCTTGGAAGGGTGTTGGGAAAGTTTGCTTTATTCACCTTTTCAACCCCTACAATTCTTGGGTAGCAAGGGGCTGCTCTGAGACGCATGGGCCTCCAGGAACCATTTCACCATCTGGGGATTGCCTGCCACATAAATCCATGCCTCTGAAACACCACCACTAAGTCAGGACTGGTGATCAAAGTAGCAGAGGGCCTGCTAGAGTAAGGCAAAGCAGGGGGGACTAGGGCCAGAATCTGGTCCAGCATATGCAGTTTGTGGAATGAGTTTCTAAAGTCCTTCAGGATCTGTTATGTTGAAAGTTAAGTGCTGTAAATGTAAAATAATTATCTTGTGTGTAAGATAAGCTATATCAATCATAATATTAACTTTGTTTTGTATCCTGTAGTCACATGAGTTAGTCCCACTTCATCTGTATAGGTATTTCATCTATTGTAGGTACAATGCAATGAAGTAATCACAGTCCGAGAGGTCTATGTTTTCCATGTATGTCTGCCCACAGTAACATGGACTTACCTAATAAACAGACCAGCTTGATTTGGTTTTCTATTTCAGTGGTGCTATGCTTTATAAGTAGCTGTTGGCTACAGTATGCCATGCTGAGATAATGTGGCCCTGTAATAATGATCCCTCAGAATTGTGTTTGTCATGGGGATTTGGCACAATATTGACTGATTACAATAAGAACATAATGTGATTACAATGTGATTCTAAAAACTGAATTCTCTAAAGAGCAACTTGTGATGGGTTCGGTCACAAAGACCCCCTTGGGATGGTCACCTGATGTGCTGGAACCTGATGTGCTGGAACTACCTCTGAGCCCATTTTCCATGCCAGTTTGGGTCTCCAGAACCCTGTCTTGTTGAGCCAGACACACAAACCTGCTGCAACACAGACCCAGGGTCTGAACCATGCCCCCAAAGCTGCAGACTTAACTGAGAACAGCTTAGCAAGTACTCCTATCTCTAACACTGAGACACCCAGCTCCCAATGGGATCCAAACCCCAAATGAATCCATTTTACTCTATATAAAGCTTATACAGGGTGTGACGGCCCCAGACCAGTGGGGTACAGGAGTCTGGCAGAAGGCAAATATACTGGCCACTAGATAGAATAGTTTTCTGTTCCCTGAGTGACCAGAGTAGGAGCTGCACTAGAGCAATCAGGAACCTGCTAGAATCAATTAAGACAGGCAAGCTAATTAGGACACCTGGAGCCAATTAAGAATATACTAGAATAAATTATGGCAGGCAGGCTAATCAGGATATCTGGTTTTAAAAGGACCTCCTATCACTTAGTGGAGGACATACAGGGAGCAGGGAGTGAGAAGGTGTGCTGCTTGAGGACTGAGGAGTACAAGTGTGATCAGGCTTCAGGAGGAAGATCCTGCAGTGAGGATAAAAAAAGATGCTGGGGGGAGGCCATAGGGAAGCAGCCCAGGGAGTTGTAGCTGTCACACAGCTGATACCAGGGCCGGAAATGCTCTCCTTTGGAATCCATATACCATTTCCTCTCTCCTAAAAAGAGAAGAGTATGAGATAAGATTCTCAGGCTTTTACCCAAGTTTATCTTAGCTGTACATTGCAGTGCAAAAAGATTAAAAAAATGTATCTGATTTATATAACTACTTGTAAAAAAATCAACAGATAGTTTTGAAACAGGATATATTGCATTATCCTGAGCTCTTGCTGTCAGTTCAGATGAATGCCTTCACAGTTTATGAAAAGAGATTTAATACCTTTCCATTTTTGAACATTTTTGAATATTTTTTAGCGGTGAAAACAAGGATGAGGAATTTAATGTCATATGAAATGCATAACACTAATGTAAGATTTTAGGCTCTGTCCAACTGGCTGCAGATCAAAGATATTCAGAGAAACTCAGCCAACTCTTTTCCTAAAAGGTCCCTTTCTTTTGTGGGTGAGCAAGCTGGTCTTTCCAGCCCTACAGTAAGTTTGCCTCTGAAATCTAAGGTCTATTCTTTAATGAAACCATAAGCATCTAGCATTGTAGAAACCAACAGGATTTGACTTTTTTAATATATTTTTGACTCAACATGTCTGATTTGTGCAGTCAAGCCCACCCAATGGTGCTTAACTAGCCATTTGTAGATTCAATTCTACAAATGTAAGCATGCAATTTGTACAGTTGTGTAAAAAATATCATTTTGGGGTATGCAAGTGAGCCTCTACAGTTTACAAATCTGGCCCTAAAAAAAATATTTTTTTTGTTATATGCAGGATTTCTCTGACAGCCATTTAAAAAATACTGATCTACAACTTCATATTTATCTTCTACTTTCACTAGCACCATATGGAATATTTTAATTCAAACACCACTACAATTATGAACAGAAATTAATGAAGTGCAATTTGTGATGTAAGATCCTTTTAACATTTATTATTGCATTTGTTCACTTACTAATTTTCAATATTCAGCAGCTCACAGTAAGTTTCCCATTGCATTACAAAAATTAGTGATGTTCTCCTATACTTAGCTGCTTTTTTTTTTTTTTTTTAACTACATCGTGGATTGGTTTTGAAAAGAAATATTCTGGGTGAATTTTGAGAACAATTTAGTAAGAATTCTTACTAAAACTGATCAAAGATCCATTTAGTCTTGTATCTTGGTTCTAACACCATATTCTTATGAGGGATGTATAAAATTCTTATAATGTACAGTACCTAAAGCATTAGTGTGGAAACACTACCCAAGGTTCTATAATCAAGATTGCAGCATTCCCAATTGCAAGTGTTTAAAAAGCATGAGGCAGCTCCCCTCTACCCCCAAAAAATGAGATTGGCTTAAAAATCATGAGGTTTTACAAAAAAAATACTTGTTCTTTTTTATTTGTTTACAGGTTTGAATCTCTAGAGCGTACTCACGTCACATTTTTTGTTTGTTTTCTATTCAATCATGAGGACTAGAAACATTTTATTTTTTTAAATGAAGGCTGAGATTCTCATGCATTATCTTGATTCCAGCAGCTAAGTTTTAAAAAAAAAACCTCTAAATATCAGGAGACTCATGATAAAATTGCAAGAGTTGGTAACACGGACCTGGTTGTGTTGAGTTTTGACTGTGAAGCAGGCATTCCACCACCATGGTCTGCATCCCTCCCTCAAAACGTATGTCTGCTCTTTGAGCTGGGGGTGTGATTCCTCTGATTGAGCTAGCACATTAAAAATAGAGCATAGCTGCAGCCGTGCAAAGTATGTACTCATCCAGGCTAGGCAGGTACTCAGGGCAGGTTAGTCCTCCTGCTGCTTGCACTGACACGGCTACATGCCAGCTCAATCAGAACTAGCATAAGTATGTCTCCTCAAGCTGGAATTTATACCTCCAACTTAAAGTATGGCCATATCTAAAGAAAAACTACTGTAATTTTGGGTACAGAGTTAATTTTCCGAGAATTCACATGTAAATTGGTTAATTAATTTGAGTTAAAATGTAATTAAAAATGAGTAATTAAAAATTTGGCTCTTGGTGTCAGATTGTTTCCTAAATCTGAATTTATTTAACAGAATAATACAAATACTCCAGCATTCCCTTGTGGTTAAAAACTCACTGAAATCTTGTTTATAGGCTACATTTGAAGTCTTTTTCCCCCCCAGAGTTATGGGCCTTTTTCCCCATTATATTTTATAACGGAAAGGTTTTTCTTTGCCGAGAATGACAAATATTCTAGTACTGAGATTCCATGAAGAATTGCCCTATTTCAAAATGGCTGCCATCTGCTATTGTTCTCAATGGGACTGAGGCCACGAGATGCTCGTAACAAAGATGGCTGCTAGGTTCACTCTCAGTAGAAACAAAGGCGTGAGAGTGTCTATTTTCAAGTATCAGAGGGGTAGCCATGTTAGTCTGGATCTGTAAAAGCGGCAAAGAGTCCTGTGGCACCTTATAGACTAACAGACGTATTGGAGCATAAGCTTTTGTGGGTGAATACCCACTTCTTCAGATGCAGTGGAAATTCCACTACATGCATCTGAAGAAGAGAGTATTCACCCACGAAAGCTTATGCTCCGATACATCTGTTAGTCTATAAAGTGCCACAGGATTCTTTGTCTATTTTCAAAGATTCCTAAATTGAGGGCAGCTGTATCTTAGTCATGTGGAGACTTCAATGGGAGATAGCAGAGGACTTTATACACTAGCCTCTTCTGATGGATAAATCCTCCATCATGAAAGTTAAAGGCAAAAAATTACCATTAATCCTAAATATGTATTTTAAAAGGTTCCCTTTGCACCAGTAGCGTAGCCGGGGGGGAGCAGGGGGAGCGGCCGCTCCCCCTGTGAGCAGAAACGGCGCCTTAAAAAGTAAGTGACGCCTTTTTTTAGCGCCGCTCCCCCTGTGCTCCGGACCTGCCTACGCTACTGCTTTCCACCAGGTCTATTCAGGAGAAAGGGTAGGAAGGTGTAAACCAGGTAGGTGGGGAAGGAGGGCAGGCCTTTAGCAGAGAGTGGGAAATTTGTGTGTGTGCATGCACAGAGGAATGTGGGATGCACAAGGGAGTGCAAAAGTGGGATGTGTGGGTATGTGTACACACAGAGGGAGTGCAGGAGAGAGGAGGAAATCTGTGGGGGGGGGAAATGTGGGACACAGCGGAAAAGGGAAATCTGGAGTATACACTTCAGCTGTCTTTCTGCTACAGTGAAGCAAAGTAGCTGCAGCAAACCCATCTTAACTGACTAGTATTTTCTGACTGCTCTGTGCTTAGGATTTAGGGTTGTCAACTTTCTATGGGCACAAAACTGAACACTATAGCCCTGCCCCTTCCTGAGGCCCTGCCCCCCGCTCACTACATTCACCCTCCCTCGGTTAGCTCGCTCTCCCCCAACCTCACTCACTTTCACTGGGTTGATGCAGGTGGTTGGGTAGTGGGAGGGGTGAGGGTTCTAAATGGGGGTGAGGGCTCTGGGGTGAGGCCAGAAATGAGGCATTCAGGGCGCAGGAAGGGGGTCTGGGTTGGGGCAGGTAGTTGGGGTGCAGGAGGGGGTGAGGGCTCCAGCTGGGGATGCAGGCTCTGGGGTGTGGCTGGAGATGAGGGGTTTGGGGTGCTGGAAGGGGCTCCAGGCTAGGGGGTTCAGAGTGTGGGAGGGGGCTTTGGGCTGAAGCAGGGGGTTGAGGTGCAAGAGGGGGTGAGGGTTCTGGGGTGCAGGATGGGGTATGGGCTCTGGGCTAGGAGTATGGGCTCTAGGATGGGGCCAGGATGAGGGGTTTGGGGGGGCTCAGGACTGGGGCAGGGGGGTGGGGCTCGGGGTTGGGCCATGGGCTTACCTTGGGCAGCTCCCAGTCAGCGGCACAGCAGTGCTAAGGCAGGCTTCTTGCCTGTCCTGGCTCCGTGCTGTGCCCTAGAGACAGCCAGCAGGTCCTGCTCCTAGGTGGCGGGGGAGCAGTGGCATAGCCAGGTTTAGAGCACAGGGGAAGCGGAGCTAAAAAAAGGCATTGGGAGCAAAAAGCGTCAGGAGCAAAAAAAGGTTCCGGGAGCAAAAAAAAATGCTCCGCTCCAGCTGCAGCGTAGGAGCAAAAGGTGTCGGAGCACAAAAAAGGTGCCACTTCTGCTCAGTGGGGGAGCAGCTGCTCCCCCCCCCACCCCCCAGCTATGCTACTGGTGGGGGAGGGGCGGGCAGGAGGCTACGTGACACTCACTGCTCTCACCCACAAGCACCGCCCCCCCAGCTCCCATTGGCCAGTTCCCAGCCAATGGGAGTAAGGAGCCGGTGCTCAGGAGGGAGGCCGGGCGAGGAGCCCCATGGCCCCTGTGCCTAGGAGCTGGACCTGTTGTCCGCTTCTGGGGCGCACAGCAGTGCCCCAGGATAGGTAGGGAATAGCCTGCCTTAGTGCCACAGCACCGCTGACCGGACCTTTAACGTTCCAGTCAGCAGTGCTGACCAGGGCCGACAGGGTCCCTTTTCGATCAGGTGTTCCAGTCAAAAACCGGACACCTGGTCACCCTATGAAGGGTTGCCAGGTATCCGGTTTTAGACCAGAATATCTGGTCGAAAAAGGAACCCTGGCGGCTCCAGTCAGCACTGCTGACTGGGCCATTAAAAGTCTGGTTGACAGCACAGTGGGGCAGATGGGCTCCCTGCCTGACTCCGCGCAGCTCCCGGGAAGTGGCTGGCATGTCCCTCCAGCCCCTAGGTGGAGAGGCGGCCATCGGGTCTCCGTGCGCTGCTCCCGCCCTGAGTGCCAGCTCCACAGCTCCCATTGGCCAGGAACCGCGACCAATGGGAACCGCATGGGTGGTGTCTGGGGGTGGGGGCAGTGCACAGAGCCCCCTGGCTGCCTCGCCACCTAGGAGCCAGAAGGACATGTCACTGCTTCCCAGGAGCCACCTGAGGTAAGCGCTGCCTGGAACTCGCACCCCAAACTTTCTCCTGCACCCCAACCCCCTGCTCCAGCCCGGAGTCCCCTGCCCCAGCCCAGAGCCCCCTTGTGCACCCTGAACCCCTCATTTCTGGTCCCACCCAGGAGTCTGCACCCCCAACCCACACCCCGTACCCCTCCCACACCTCAACCCCCTGCTTCAGCCCAGAGCATCCTCCCACATCCCAACCCTCTGCCTCAGCCAAGAGCCCCCTCCTACACTCCAAACCCCTCGGCCCCAGCCCGGAATCCCCTCCTGCACCCCAGACTCGTCATCCCTGGCCCAATCCCAGAGCTCACACCCCTGGCCGGAGCCCGCACCCCAACCTCTGCCCCAGCACAGTGAAAATGAGCCAGAGAGCGAGGGGGGGAGGCGGAGCGAGTGATGGAGGGTGGGGGGATGGGGTGAGCAGGGGTGTAGCCTCATAGGAAAGGGGCAGGGCAAGGGTGTTCAGTTTTCTGCGATTAGAATGTTGGCAACCCTATTAGTTCTGCTCCATAGCAGACTGATAAATATATCTATAAAAGTAAAAATATTAAAAGTTGATATTTAATATTTTCAAGTGTTTAAAAATATCCCAGGGTAACATTCCCGTTTGGGTTTCATGTTTACTTCTTCATGTCTGGAATTTTGAATTTGAAAAATCAAGAAAATTCCCAGGAGAAAACTTCATTAAGGTTGAGAACACATTTCAAGGTAAAATATGTTAAAGGGATATTGCAGTTATTCAAAATCCAAGCATTGTAAACACCGGAAATTCAAAGTTAAGATTACACTTAAAAGAAATCCAAACGTATTAAGCTATGTAAATGCACAGATAAGTAATCCTGTAGTGGCACAGAGTAGAGTGTTTAGTGGTGGGAAAAGAAAAAGTCTTTAAAAATCAATTTAATGTAATCTGTGACCACACACTGAAATGCCTTAGTCATAATTGTATGGTTATTGCATGGTTTCACTACATGGCAGAGTTAGGGTTTTTTGGGTGCCTTTTCATACTTGAGCATGTTTGGATTTCTTTTAAGTGTAACCTTATCTCTGAATTTCCTAGGTTTCTAATGTTTGGTTTGGGGGTATTTGCAACATCTGATGGTTTGGGGATAATGCAGTGTGTTTTAGCCTATATTACTGATATATATGCTCATACTTAATTCTTAACATTGTTTTTGGTTACACCAGCTAAGACAAAACTTACAAGGACTATAAATTTTAATACATCATGACCTAAATTGTTCCCTTTCCGGAGTCAGGGAGGAATTTTGACACATTGTAAAATAAGTTCCTTGACAAAAACCATGTTAAGACTTATTTCAACTTTAGAATACATATCACTAGTTTAACTGATTAAGGCAGGTGTCCTGTGGCGGGTGGGAAGAGAAAAAGTATATGGCATGTAGTTAGACAGTATCATAATGCAAACACACAAGGGGGCCAAATTAAGGTGCACAGGCAACCTTAATTCTAGCATCTTCTAACTTTTGAGAGCTTGACTTTGTATCCTTCATGTTTTTTTAATGTAAATATACCTGACAACTACTGGATGCTACAATCATCTTGAAAATAATTTGCATTGAGAAAAGATCTGGAGGGTGGTGGGTGAGGGGAAGGAAATATTATCACTTCAAAAGAAAAGAAATGGATTGTTGGTGTCTTGCTAACTTCAGATAAAATCACAAGTTGGTAACAAAATCTCAGAATATACACGAGGGAGATACGGAGAAGACAAATAAGCTGTAAAAGTCTTGGATAATATCAAGGCTAAAATTGTTTAAACATACACTGAATAAATATTATTAGAGGATTCATCTATCTTAATGGATTTTCAACTCAAGAATAGCTTTTTTTTTTTATGGTATACTTTAATTTTTGTTAGTATAATTGTTAGGCTTTTATGAAAGAGACGGAAAGCAATGATAGAGATATACAATGAGTCATGCTCAAGTGCAGGGCAAATGGAAAAGTCTGTTTGTTTTTAAAAACAAACAAATGAAAAACTCCTCATCCAGGATGCTTTTCTGACTCCCATTCACAGAAGTATTACAATAATACAGTAATTACAGGCCTAAATATATTTTTGTTTTGAAAAGGGTCCTAGGCCCAAACCCTCATCCCCTGCATCAAGCCTAATTATCCTTTCTGGATAATAATAATTAGGCTTATTATAACAATAATAATGCTTTGCCATTTCTTAATTATTTCTTAGTGATTCCTCTCCACCATTATCAATCCACTTCATGAAGAGTCAGCCTAAGGATTTTGGGGAGAATTTGTGGGAGGATTGATTGGGATAAACTCCAAATCTAACTGACTCATTGTATATAAAACCTCTGGGTGTGTGCATGATATTTAATGCCTTTCCAACCCCCACCACTTCTCACCTCTTGCTGCAGAAATGCAGCTCATTTGTTTTTTCCTTTCCAGTTTCATGATTGTTCGATATTGGTTTACATTTTCAGTGCTAAGATTCCAAGGAAGAGGAATACAAATGTATTTTAAAATAATCCAGGGGGGTCTTGTGGATGGGCCCCATAGGGTGGTTCTGCTTCTGTGGCAGCTGTGCTCCCCTCTTTAGGCAGAGGGGTTGACTAGTGAATCAACTTAGTCATAGCAATACCAGTCATACACAACGCCAATCACTCACACAACAGTATGGTGGAGCTGCCACGGAGCCACATAGTATGTGGAGGACTCCTCACCTCCCTGTGCAGCAAAGCCTGACCTATTCCACTGCGTTCTGCATCCATGGAGGTTGGAGACACTATTTGTCCCCTAATTTACCAAAGTTCAAAACCATCAACTAGAATCAAGAAACTCAGAGGTTCTGGCTGCAAGGGTTCAACTTGAAAGATAGTAAAATTCTACCGCTATCACTGCTTGCCATGTGGCTTCCCACTAAAGCTATACATTTCAGGTTCACTCTAAACTCTGCTCATGTTCCGTAGGAGGCTCTCACAGCTCAGGGATCCCTTCAGCGAGTCTGGCCAGAATTTTAAATTGTAACAAAAACTGAAACAAGAACCTGAGTTTTGCTTCTCATTATTAAAGTCTTATTCAGCTGTCCCATTGACTAATTAACACTCTGGATGTTGGTTTGTATTTTTGTTTCTTTAATGTCCAACAAAACGTTCACTGATTAGTCTCCATTTCCAATACTTGAGAATACATAGGGCTTATTTTCCAAGAGCTGCAGGGGAGTTTAGCACCATAACGCTTTTACCTTCAGTGAACATCATCCAGATAATATTTTTCATAATATTTTAAGGACCTAATCCAGCCCTTGGGTGCCTGTCATTGGAATCCAAAGAAAGTAGAGAAGCACCAGGCTTATGTGTGGTTTGTCTGTGCCTCTGCTGGTTTGGGGGTTCATACTCCAAGCTTCTTTTAAAGAAGGAATTATTCCAGCAAGGGAATGTGTGAGAGATTCTGGGATGGGAAACATATGGAGTTTCCTGTCCCCTGTTCAGGCATCTATAAATACAGCCTGTATTTTATTACAGGACAGGGAGATTTCATGTACAGCAAGATTTTACAGCCAAGACAAAAACTCTTCAAACAATTGGTTTTCTAAATGCATTGGTAAGTCCCTAAGGTACAGCAGCAGCATTAATGGGTGCCACTGGCAAAGGACTTGGTATTCAGAGACAGCTGAAAAATGGGTTTCTGTGGATTTTTTCCCCCCATTTCTATCACAAATATCAAAAATATGCCACTTATATTTGTACATATTTTACTTTGTCCATCACAAGGAAAAATAACTTTACTTCAAATAAAACTAATTAACTGGGGGTAGGGGGTTGGAAAAGGGGGATACGTTTAGATAGCTGTTTTGAATGGGAGATTACTCATGAATTGGAGAAATCCCCACAGTGCATTTATGTCAATAGTATTGTACGTGTTTTTTCCTCACATTACAGTACAAGATGTATATTAAATATGTGTTCCAAATGCTTAACTGGCAGTAAGTCAACCTTTTCTGAGTGAACAGCCCATTGATGATACAAAACATTTTTCTTTTTTCCCTCAAAAAATGAGAGTTTGCTGCCTATTATTCAATGACTTTTTGTCAAATTAGGGAACAGAGAGCTTTTTATTCTTTCCATGAAGTGCCCTTTCAGATTCAGTAATTGTATGTTCTGTTCCTCAGGAAATGAGAGAAGATCGAGATCGGTCACAATTGGACTCCATGGTGCTGCTAATTATGAAACTGGACCAGCTCGATCAGGATATTGAAAATGCTCTCAGTACAGGCTCTTCACCATCCAGCACCCCAACATACAAACGGAGGCATATACCTGTGAGCCTGTTTGCTAACTCTTTCTTTTTATTCAAATTAGATTTATTTTGATTCATTCATTCATTTCTCTTCCTCTCTATCTCTCTCATTTCTTTGATCAGCCTTTCACTTGTGGATTGTACTTTTCTGTGAAAAGAAAGCTGATATGTGGGAGAATTATGAAAACATTCCAGATGAAAGAATGGGAAAACAGCAAAAGTCAAAAGGTGTCAGGCTGTTTCTATTACCTCTTATCACAACGACAACTTAGAGTGGAGTTAGAATCACAGTAATGTTGGTCTGTGAATATATGCACATTCCACTTGATTTGCAATAGCTAGAGTTGAAAATGTGATTAGTTACAGTTTGTTTTGTTCCCAATTGTGGGGTCCAGCTATTTTTCAGCAGAGAGCCACTTCTGGGCCATTTATGAAATCCTCCTCTGTTAGAATAATATTCCAGCATAATCCACAATTTTTTATTTAGATGGAGAGTCTTTTGCAGAGGACAATGTGAAATAGGATAGAGCAGTTATATAAATTATAAATTATAAAAATTATTATTTTTATATATAAAAATATATATAAATATAATGTATATAGTTTATACATATAAAATTTATATATATATATAATTTATATATATAAATATAATTTATATAGTTCACTAACTAATGAATACATTATTGTTTTAAAAGATTTGTTTAAACAAGTAAATGTGAGGAATACGACCAACTTTTCATGTGGCTTGTTTGGGATGTTACAATGCAGGCTTTCTGCTCATCTTAACCATCCCTACTGCAGCCATTTTGCAATAAAAATAAGCAATCGTAAAGAAACATGTTCATTTTATCCAGTGTTTGGAATGAAGCTTTTTTTTAACAAAGCCATCTTCATTTCCATACAGTCCAGTTAGTAATGTGTAGGAAAAAAATAGAAAACTATTTTTATCTGAATCTTAGCATGTTGGCCAGTTGAGTATGTAGTTAATAGTACTGTATAATACAATTCATGTTTGTATTCTGTCACTTAGCAAAAAGTTTGACCGCATATTACAGTTAAGCCAGTTAAAATATAGAGGTGTTGAAATACCCCCAAATTAAATATTTAAAATAATAATAATGCTTATAGAGATACTCAACAGAGGATTTTTTAATTCATTCTTAGAAGAAACCAAATCCAAACTGAAAAAGAAAGTACAACACAAAACAACATAGCTACTACATATCTCTGAAATCTTTAATAGAAATGTTCTCAGATTGAATGAGAGAATTTTGAAGATTTTGACTGGCTGTTGTGTCTCTTGATGTCATTTTTCTTTTTAATTTTATTTCTCTTGTTGAAATTACATTGCACTCAAATCTTCAAATTGCATAGAAAGTAGTCTCAAATTCACTTATGCTCAAAGGTGCAATTCATCCCTGTGCAAAGGACCTGCCCAAAGTTCATGCACCCACTCAAATCCCACCTAAGTCATTGGAAAGTGGAATTTAAGCAGTACATGAGCTTTTGTGCAGGCTCCCTCTGTGCAGGGTTGAATTTCACCCATGATGCTCAATCCCACTCCCCATGCAGACACTGGCAGAAAATTCCATTGACAATAATGGAATCAAAGGGGAGTTCAAAACTCCCATTGAAATTAGTGAGTGTAGAAATAGGGCCCCAAACTATTTAAAAAAAATTTACTCTATTCTCTTTCAATATAGCTGGCTTATGAATTTTCAAGGAGTTTAACTGTATGGAAAATTTGAAGGGATATTAATAAGTCATTTTTGAGCTAAAAGGAGACAGAAATAAAAGTCCAAATCAAGGTAATTTTTAATTAGTTGTAACTGGAAAAAAAAAAGCATGGTGTATATTCTTCAAACTTTGCATAAACTTTCTCCTCTGCTTTCAGAGTCAATCAGGGAATTCTGGGGCAAAACCACTTTTGTAGGCCAAAGTTGCAGTCTATTAAGACTTTATAATGGCAGTTGGTTGAAAATGTAACTATTGGCAGGCTGCCTGTTCTCCATAAAAGCTTGTATCAATGTGATTGCTTAGAGGGGAAAAAGATGAGGGATGGAAATTAAGAAGTGTTATCTAGAATATTCTGAAAACAGGAAAATGTTTAATTCATTTCAGATAAAAAGTACGTGTTGCCTTGACAATATAGATTCCAAGGCCAGAAGGCACCATTGTGATCGTGTAATCTGACCTCCTGTATAATACAGCCCATTGAATTTCCCCAAAATAATTCCAAGAACATATGTTTCAGAAAAACATCCAATCTTGATTTAAAAATTGTCAGTGAGGAAGAATCCATTATGACCTTTGATAAATTGTTCCAGTGGTTAATGATCTTCATTGTTAAAAATGTATACCTTATTTCCATTCTGAATTTTGTCTAGCTTCAACTTCCAGCCATTGGATAATGTTATATCTTTCTCTGCTAGGTTGAAGAACCCACTATTAAATATATGCTCCTCATGCAGATGTCGAAGAGAGATGTCACTAGGATAATTGTTTAAGGCCAATGTTGCCTCTTATCTTCATAACCTTTTAAAACTGCTTTATTTTAATCTTTTAATCTTTTAGGGACAACACGTGTGCTTAGATATCACATGTGTAACTTTCATTGATTTCCTTGAGACTGGAATTTGCATGTCATAGAAGAAAACCTGGCCCTTAATGTTCCATGGGTCTCCGGGGTTCTCATTATAGTGGGTTTAATATATGATATAATAATGAGATAGATATTATGGATATCATCCTGCTTTGTGTTCTACAGCTGACAGTTGTGGGGAGCCTGTTGGAAGGCAGCATGTAAAAAGCCCCAAATGGCTATATGGTATACTTTTGCTAGCCAAGAAAAGACCATGAGGCAGTAGGAGCACCTAGTGAGCTTTCCAGAGGTGGCTAAGTGTGCTCATTCTAGTATGGCCTTGTAACAAGCCATACTAGCTCTCTAGAGGCGTAGCAGTGCACCTGTTGGTACCTGAAAAAAATTATGCAATGATATGAAATCCAGAATGAAATACAACACTGTCACAGGGTGGCTGGCCCCTTTAAGAGGGAACAGGGTGCAGTGCACCTGTGACTCATCAGCTGCTTCCCAATTGGGCTTAAGAGTAGGCATCTGTGCCATATAAATGGACAGAGGCTGAGAGAGTGGGGAATCAGGAGGAAAGGGGCAGGTGAGAGCTGGCTGGGAGACAGAAAAGAGCAGGTGAGAGTTTCCTGAGTAGGGAAGGAGAGAAACAGAAGCAGCAGAGGACAGCTGAAACAGACAGCCATTGGGAAGAACAAAAAGTGAAGGAGGTTGCTGATGAGGACTGGTCAGAGTTGGGGAATCCCTGCTGAGTTACAGGCAGGCTTGCACAGAGGCCCCTAGGAACAAGGGGAAGAACCAGCCTGATTCAGAGAAGCTGAGCCCAGAGCAAGAGGGTTAATGGTAGAGGCTGGATCTCACAGACTGCGAGGCCCATGTGAGTGGAACACTGTGGGAAGCCCTCATGCAGCAGGCCTGAAGCGAGGTCTGTGGGAAGCTGAGCCCAGGAGTAAGGGGTTGGTTCTGGAGGGAAGTTCCCTGAACAGGGGTGGGACTCGCAGATGGGGAGCCTTTTCACAGGAGATGTGGCTTGGGGCTACTGCAGAAGTGGCATGGGAGAGAAGTGAATCTGGGAAATCTCAGGTGGATGGCCTAGAGCAGGGGTTCTCAACCTTTTACTTTCTGAGGGCCCCCCCGCAACATGCTATAAAACTCCATGCCCCACCTCTGCCCCAACACCTATTTTTCTGCACATAAAGCCAGGGCTGGCATTGGGGGGTAGCAAGCAAGGCAACTGGGGCCCTCACGAAGCTAAGTTGTTCAGGCTTCAGATGGCAGGGTTCGGGGCCCTGGGATTCAGTCCTGTGTGGCAGGGCTTTGGCTTTCCGCCCTGGGCCCCAGTAAGTCTAAGGCCAGCCCTGCTTGGTGGACCCCCTGAAACCTGCTTGCGTCCATTGCGCCCCAGACCCCTGGTTGGGTTGGTAGCTGCTGGCCTAGAGGGTGGAGCCCTGGAAAAAGGATAAAAAGAGAATAAACTGGAGATGAGCTCTTGGGAGGGAGAGCTGGAAATGGCTTCCAGGGAGGGGGCATGGAAAACTGCTATGAACCTGAAACACATTACTATACATACCCAAGTGCAGTATAATATGGTGCAGCCAATTTGTCTTGGATGACTGAAAGCTTGATCCTGCATTTAGATACACTCACTCATAGCTATCAAATTGACTCACCCACATGTGTGTGTAGAAGAACAGTAATTAATTTTACAAGATAATTAGTGATGATGGTTGCCTTCAGAATGAAAAGCATTAGCTGGGCCTTTAGAGCAGGGGTCTCAAACACGCGGCCCGTGGGCCACATGCGGCCCGCAGAGTTATTTCCTGCAGCGCCAGGAAATTCACCATAGGCGCCAACTCTACTGGCAGCCAAGTTCCAAACATGACTGAGTTTATATTTTAGTAAAACCCCTCTTTGCATTATAGTTTTTTAAAAGTTAATACATTGACTTTTAATAGAATACTATATTACTCTTCATTTTTGACTATACGTTTGTATCATTGTATGAAAAGATTTCAGTGATGCGGCCCTCGGGCCAATTTACTAGTTCTCATGTGGCCCTTGTGGTGATTTGAGTTTGAGATCCCTGCTTTAGAGGGAGACAAACTATGAAATACTGGATTATTAGCATTATTCTGATACTGTACTATTTACATGTGATCACTGATTTCCTATGAACCTTGGTGCTTGTGAGTATTGTGCAAAGTAGTATAAAATCTTTTTTCCCAAGTAATTATTATGTTTACATTGTCTCAACTAGATGTTGCATGGTATTTTTAAAAGGATGTGTTTATTTCCTCAATACACTATTTTTGTTACATTCTTAAAATGTGAATATAACCCTTGGCCTAAAAAGTTAAGGCATCTTAACCAAAGACTACATTTGGCAAATGCATCCCATACTAATTTAATTCCAAAATACCAAGAAGCTGCGCCTTTGAATTACACAAACTGCTAAATGATGATGTCACCTCAGCTGTATAACAATTTACAGATGTTCACTGAGCTTGCAAATGCTTCCAGAGACAGAAGGTGGGCACAAAACCCAAGACACACAGGAAATACTAAACATAAGAAAATAATGCCAGACTTCTGCAACTCTTAGATGATTTTTTTTTAACTCGATACCCTCCCATTTAGGGGAATAATAGCTTTGATGTTAGTGGTAATTTATAATTTTAGCAGAGCAGCTAATGCAAACCACCTTCACTGAGAAGAAGGAAAGCACTAGAGTGCACATGTAAGGGAGGAGAGAAAACACAGAATTAAAAATATATTATATTTGGATATGTCTAAATAAACACTTTGTTATTTAGTGTTATTTATGTTGTTTAAATAACATAGTAACCTCCATTAAACAGTTCCATATTAACATGTACTAAAGAGATTTGTACCATTTTTGACAGGATTTGGAATCTGACTCTGAAAGTGGAGCAGACGTTTCAATAAGTCACTCCCAAACATACTTGCCTCCTGACATCCATGCTGGTGACCTAACATCTCCGTGTCCAATGGCTGGCTCTGGAGCTAAACCCAAGGCGGGGGTGAGTTTAGAACAATGCTTATCTTATATGTCCTAATTATTGGACAGAACTGATAGAGCTGATGTGCCACATGCTATACAGGCTGTAGAGCGGTATACAGTCTCTAAGCAGTGTATTGAAAGCTTTGAAGTTGTCATAGGTTTCCCTTAGCATGTTTCCTAAAATGCAGGATGCATCTCAAAATGCGTGTTGTGGCATAGAATTCTTAGATAAACTAGAGCTTTGGTATTTAATCCGGGACTATGTGCTGATAATTGTTACAAGTTTTGCTTTCATGTAAAGTGACAAACCATAATGGAGATACGGTGTTTGACTTTGGAAAATAAGATTTACAGCAGCTGTAAGGAATATCTTTCTGTGGGATTCAGATTTTGATACCATACGTTTACATAGTGATTATAGAAGATCAGGATAAACAAGGGAGCTCACTAATTTGCGTGGCTGTCAACATTACGACCTGTGATATCTTCTGATGCAACGTTGCATCACCTCATGGTAGCAGGATGTCAGCAAGGAGAAATGAAGGGGACCCACAGAGAACAAAATTATCTGAAATGATTTCATCTGTGTGTGCAATGTGCAAAGCAATCCTTAGTGTTCCCTGCCCCTATTTCTCCCTAGCTGGGAATCTGTGCATATACACACAAGAATGGGAGAGTCTAAGGGAGTGTACCTTAGCTAGTCTCAGATACCTGATGCAATTTCTTGTAATTTAGATGACTGACATTTCAGAAGAGAGTTTTGGGGTTTTTTTCAAAATCCTTGTTAAATATTATTTGCCTTTCTCCCCAAAACATGGTGAGGTGGTGGTATCAAGAGGTCTTCTTCCTCTCTACCCCTGAGAGTGAGGGGGATCTGCTGAAGGCACAGACTTTTCTTTAGATGACAGATGGATAAGGGCCTCAGAGTTGGGACCCATCTTTTCA
Source organism: Macrochelys suwanniensis (assembly GCA_033296515.1). Taxonomy (NCBI): domain Eukaryota; kingdom Metazoa; phylum Chordata; order Testudines; family Chelydridae; genus Macrochelys; species Macrochelys suwanniensis. Next base: position 87,424,535 of record CM065779.1, read on the forward strand.
CGTTCAGGTGTTGTTGCAGGTCCACTCATCAGAAAGCCTATGTACCCCAAAAACTCCCAAGCAAGGCACCTGCTCCTTCTGTTCTTCTCACTTCTTCAGATTCTTCTGCCGAATAAATCCTCACTTCATCAACCAGAGAAGTCTAAGCTTCTCTAAACTCTATCAGGGCTGGCACAGAACCAACCAGAAAATCTGGGCACCTTCACCAACTCTGTGGCAGATCCTTCCACTTTTCCCCATTGCTACACCCAAAGGTAATTGGGCGGGCAAAGAACTTGGGCCTGGTATGAAACAGAGAACTTACATGTGTAAAAAATAAGTATATCGATGTGTGCTGCACTGTAATAGCAAGATAACTAATGGCTCTTCATTGCTGCAGTTATGAAGGTTCCAATAAACATGCGCTTGTGTAAAAATAAATTCCCATGCAATTAATCATTTGAACCAGTGCATAGCTATAGCAAATACAGGGCTCTGCACTTTGTCAATAATTGCATAAAGCACAGCACAAGCTCTTGAGCACAGTACAGTTGTTGGGGGATGCAGTCTGAATGTCTCATTTCACCATCCCCCTGTTGAGAAGAGCAAGCATCAAAGACTGTCAAAGGTAATAAACAGTTTTTTCATTTAGATTTAACTACTAATATTTGGGGGTCTTTGAACAGCTAGCTTTCTGGTCAGCAGTAGTGCCGTGGGATAAACATCAATGGAGCTAGGTATGGTGAAATGTTAATTCCCCATTTAAAAACATTTGTTCTTTGATGCCTTTGGCTCTGGGTTAATGCTGGACATATCTAAGTAGTTCTTTTTCTGTGACGTACATTTTTAATGTGTACTTTTTGCAATGATTCTGTTTTTTCTTTTGCTATGGAATAATTTTAAATATTTTAACAGTGTATAGAGAGGTGTATACTTCATATACATTTATAGAGTTGCAGCAGTCACTCCATATGTAAGATTGATTCTAAGTTTCCATTTTATTCAATTCAATTTTCAAAACCTCCCCTAAGTTTCCCTAAATGAAATCCCTCTTCCTAATACTTCTCATGCTGCATCTCATTCCAGGGTTGGAGGGGTTTTTTTATTGGGAAGATTAGTAAATATGATCACACCAAGAGCTCTCAGATACTATAGTGACAGATTAGATAAATAAACAATGGCTCCAGTCCCTGGTTATTTTCTCCCACCCCTGCCACGTGGGAAGGAGTACAACCCCCAATAGTGCCAACCTCTACCAGGTATGCTCCATCACTGTGGGTCTTGTACTTTCAGGACATGCTAGCTGGGCAACCAAACAGCCAGCAAGCATAGTGCAGATGCATGCCATTGCACCAGCTGTCAGCTCATTGGGAGGTTTGCCCCTCATCCTGCAGCCACTGGTTCTTAAAATCTGCTTTCTTTGAATCCCCGTGGGGGGAAAAATCCACCGCCTCTCATCCTCACATACCTTTGGCCCCAGTGTTAGTCTAATATCTAAACCACTGACTGGGATATCCACCACTAGATGCTGTTAGCAAGATGCTTAGCTGGCATGCCCCACCCCATACTGCACAGAAAGCAGTCAGAGCCCAGTGTACATGACTCAAAGGAACAATTTGGCATTGGTGTTTAACAAATGTGTCCAACACCAGCTGGTTGAACCTTCCCAGAATAGTCACCAGGGATGTCTATGTGCAGATGGTCTCCCCTGTAAAATCACTGGTGAAATCTCTCATGATGGCTGTTCTATCTATGGAAGGGAATGTTGTCATAGTTTGTTTTGTTATGGTAGCTGGCTGAGAATAGCTTTATTTTATATCTTATTTCCTGCTATGGAAAATTAGTGAACTCTTTTTAATGGGGACAATTTAAAAGGATTTATTTCCTTCTGGAGAAGTACTATTGTAATGTTAAGGATTGCAGGGGTTTATTTTTAGTAGGTACTGCTATTTACTAACAGTGTGTAAACAACAAAGTATGGCTACAATTAGTTACTGAAAGGAATGGCTAAAAATAGCACAGATACATTTTATGTTCAGTTTATAAAGCATAAGATATACCTAAACATTTAACTCTATTGAGGTCTTGTCATGTCTCTAAAATGAGGAAACCAACACATTTAACGATGATATAAATTAGAAGCATATAAAACTACTAAAAATATTAGAACTAGGGATTTGGGTGTTGATCAACCACATCAGATTGTGTGGTCATTCTTTGCTAAGCGACAAATCCTGCTCTTAGATGCATTCAAGGAACTGACTTCGCCAAGGACCGCCTGTATATTCAAAGCAATGCATCAAAGGGAGAATAAGGAGAGGAAGGATGATACAATGGCTATGGCTGTACCCTAGGACTTAGGTACAAGACTCTGCTCTACCACAGATTTCCTGTGTAACCTTGGGCAAGTCACTTAGCCTCTCTGTATCTCAGTTTCCTGTCTTTAAACAGTGTGTTGTGAGGGAAAATACATTAGCGATTGTGAAATGCTCGTATACTTTGGCAGTGGGGGCCATATAAGTACCTAAGACAGACCAAAGCCCATAACAAGTACAGACATTGGGCTACATCTGCTTTATTATGACAGCGTATCTGAAAAAAGAAGTTGCTCTTTTAGGTTTATTTCCTAGTGGTGGAAGTTGACTTATCTACTGACTTATGGAAAAAGGGGCTAGTTTTACTTTTCCTCATGATGTGTTAGATATAAATCCTTTCACTGTCAGAGGTGCTAAACATCTTTGCAAGATCAATAATTGAAAAAGTAAAAATATCTTAATTCCTTTAGCCACACTGTATAGGCTGTCCTGGGCTGTTATCTTAAATTTGTTGCACAGTATTTAGTTATATCGTATAACTTGTATATGTAATATTATGATTTAAGGGATTGATGCAATGAATTGAAATAAATAAGAAGTTATTGGCATGGTGGTAAGCTATACAAATGTTACCAAAATATAAAAGACAGAACCCTCAGTTACCTGTCCAAGGTAGATAGCCCTGTCTTGGACAGAATGTATCTATACAATTTGTTTGAGATTTTTTTTCCCCATGTCTGTTTGTCATTACTGTCCATTCCTGATTCAGTGGCAAGTTGCTATGTTGGGTGAAGCTGTTTCTGCCACTGCTTTAATTACAGTGTGATACTTCAGTCTGGGTGACTTGAAAGAGAACAAGTAGAATAATAGTATTCAGATTTAATTACCATCATTATAGAAATATTCTTGCCCCTCCATGCTAGAGTAACTATATAGTGCTGTGATGGCAGGGATCAGTGCACCAGCACTTTATATATCATGGTGGGGACTTAGATCTTAACTTTGGACAGCCCTGGTTTTTAAAAGGTTTTAAAGTGATTTTTATTCCTAGGCTTACTGGGTTTTTTATTTGCTTTTATTTGTAGAATTTAGTTTGTTCTACTCTGTAATCTGCTAATAACAAACAAAAGCGAATAACCTTTTAAAAGTTTAGAAGAACAGGTTTCCGTTATATATCAATAATAGATTTTCAAGAAAATTGATTGAATTGTCCACTCCTGTATATAAAATGACTGCTTCCTTGGTAATCTAGCATGAAGAAGCAGGGATAGCACTATGAGACTTTCACTAAGAGTTGTTAATGTGGGGTAGGAGGTAGTCCTGGTGACAGTAACTAACGTTTGTGCTGCTGTGTTGTGATAACTAGTCGTATTCATGCTGCTTGTTTTTACTCACAAATCTTCCCATTAATTACATGCAGACAATGGATGGCTGTAAATTTTCCACTGGAATGAAATCTCAGTGAGAAACAAAAGTTGTTTAAAATATTCATTGAAAAATTTCCAACTAGTCCTAAATAGGATTACTTCGTCAGTAAAGCAAGCAGAATTACGTCTTCTACGGACTCAGTCTCCAAATGATTGTTTTCCAGAGCTGCAATAATCACTAATTGAAGTTACTTTGAAAAATGAATGTACTATAAACCACCCAACCTTGCCTATAACAATGAAATGACCCAGTGCAGTCTTTGCAACCAGTACCACTCTGGTACTTTGAGTGCAAAAGGTGGAGGCCCACCAGGATTTTAAAAATTAATACGTGCCACTTGTATTACTCTCCCAAGGTTACAGCTTTTCTCTGACCTTGTCTTGATAAATGCTGCCACCACCCAAATGCAAAAAAACCCCTTGAACCCAGAAAGGAGCACTTGGGAATTCCTCCCTGTGGGGTACCCTCAAGCCCGTTCACACACCGCCCCCTCCAGGGAAGAGCTGAGAAAGAAAACAAAGGAAATTGCCACCAGCTAATTAAACAACATCTGCACAAACCTCTTATGACACCAGAAATCCAATCCTGTTCTTAAAAAGGTAGATTTTAAAAGAGCAATTCCAAAAATCAAGCACCCAAAATAGCTCTCTTGGGGGTTCAACTTAAAGGTCACAAACAAACAAAAGCATCTGGGATTAGCACAGAGGAGTCCACAAGCCAATAAGAAATAACCCTAATCATGTCTTTTTAGACATTCCCTAACTTTACTTACATATCTGAGGCTTCAGATAAGTAGGTTCAAGGTATGAATTGATACATACCTGGCTTAAAGCTGCTTACAGCATTGCTGCTTCATGTCTCTGCAGCCCAGAGCGAACAACAGACAAAGGGAAAGTTTCTTTCCCAATTTTAAAAAGTTCTACCCTCCCATTGGCTCTTTTGTCCAGGTGCCCACTTCCTTTTCTTTACCTGGGGGACTTTTGACCCTTTACAAGTAAAGCAAGCAGAGAACAGCTACCAAGAGGGATTTTACAGCTAACTGGCTAGGTGGGTGTCCATAAAAAGGAGCTACCCCCACCCCCGCTTCATTTATCACAGATACATACAGACTTCAGGGGGGCTCCCACTAGGCATAGGGATTTACTGCACAGATCTCCTTGCAGGATCAGGGCCTACGCCTGTGTTATCTGGATGAAGTATTTACAAACTCTTCATTAATCTACATAATATGATATCAGAAATGTCACTCTGAAACCTAAAATGTCCGAGTCAGTGTGAGGTGATAGAAGCAGTGAGGAGAGCTCTTTTTGTTCAGAATATCACCAAGTTGAATCATTGCTGGGTTTTGCAGTCTGTTACTATCCATTTTTTAAGTTCTCAGCCATTTTGACTTTACGAATTACATCCGTGCGGTGTACAACTAAAATAAGAGATGTATCTATGCTATGCCAGGAGTCCTAGACTATTGTGCTATCAGAAGTAACTCAATCATCACCCTGATTTTACAGCTAATTTGCAAGATGCAGTTTCCTTGTATGAGGGAGACTGGACAGATGGTGGATTACTTGGCCTAACTGCCAAACCCATACATCCAAATGCCAGTTGCACAAATGAGCACAAATCTCCCAGCACAACCCCACATAGACACAAATCAACACAACCACCCATATAACAACACAAACAGCAATAACCCCAAACACACACAGCCCCTAAGCACAGCACACACCCCTCATTTGCCATCTGCACACCTCCACACAATTCTCTCAGCACAACCCATACAACAATTCAACACTACCACCCACACTATCATAGAATCATAAAACTGTAGTGTTGGAAGGGACCTCAAGAGGTCATCTAGTGCAGCCCCCTGTGCTGAGGCAGGACCAAGTAAACCTAGACCATCCCTGACTGGTTTTTGTCTAAGCTGTTCTTAAAAACCTACAATGACAAGGATTCCACAACCTCCCTTGGAAGCAAAGTCCAGTGTTTAACTATCCTTATAGTTGGAAATATTTTTCCTAACCTAAATCTCTCTTGCCGCAGACTAAGCCCATTACTACATATTCTATATCAGTGGGCATGGAGAACAATTGATTGCCATGCTCTTTATAACATCCCTTAATATATTTGACTATGATCAGGTCCCCCCTCAGTCTTTTTTCCCAAGACTAAACATGCCCAGTTTTTTTCCAACCTTTCCTCATTTTTATTGCTCTCCTCTGAACTGTCTCCAATTTGTCTACATGTTTTCTAAAATGTGGTGCCCAGACCTGGACAGGATACTGCAGCTGAGGCCTCACCAATGCTGAAATAGAGCAGCACAATTGCCTCTTATATCTTACATATGACACTCCCGTTAATACACCCAAGAATATTAGGCTTTTTTGCAACTGCATCATATTGTTAACTGATATTCAATTTGTGATCACTATAAACCCCCAGATCCTTTTCAGCAGTACTATCTAACCAATTATTCTCCACTGTGTATTTGTGCATTTGATTTTTTTTCCTTCTTAAATGTAGTAGTACTTTGCACTTTGTCTTTACTGAATTTCATCTTCTTGATTTCAGATCCATTCTCCAATACGTCAAGATCAATTTGAATTCTAATCCTGTCCTTAAAAGTGCTTGCACCTCCCATCTTGGTGTCATCCACAAATTTTATAAGAATACTCTCTACTACCATTGTCCAAGTCATTCATGAAAACATTGAATAGTACTAGATCCCTGTGGGACCATACTAGATACGTCTTCCCAGTTTGGGAGCAAATTGTTAACTACTCTTTGAATACAGTCTTTCAACCAGTTATGCACCCATCTTCTAGTAATTTCATTTAGACCATATTTCCTTATTTTGCTTATAAGAATGTAATGTGGGACTGTGTCAAAAGCCCTACTAAAATCAAGACCCCACTAGTCCCCTGTGACCAAGTGCTGAGAGATGGAGCTTGAACCAGCACTCTGGTCACTATTCACACCAATTAGGTTCCCCAGAGAAGGCCTGATTGTTCAGAACTGTGCATGATTACTAGGCCAGACTGGTTAGGAAGCTAATGAGCTAATTAGTCCATTAGCACACAAGTGGCTTAAAAAGACCACAGGAAGGAAGTTCTCAAGAAGGAATGGGGGGAGAGACAGAGAGAAGGAGGAGGAGAGCAACTAGAAGAGCCTGAGAAGGTGAGTTTTCTGAATAGAGACACCTCAATCCCCTGCCCCAGAAAAAAGCTGGTTCACAGTACAAAGGAGGAGATGCATTGATTCGTATAGGTGGACGGACTGAGTGTAAAAAAAGTACATGCCAGTGTTTACTAGCAAGAAAGTTTCAGAGCAGTTTGTATTTGTGGAAGAGGTGGGGTACAATAGGCATGCCCCGACATACCCCCCAAGCATCACTCTGAAGCTTAAAATGTCTCTTGAGTCAGTATGGAACAATGGAACTGTAATAAGCATGGTTGAGTGTTTTTTGTTTAGAATACCACCAAGTTCAATCATCACAGAGCTTCATGATCTGTTACCATCCAATTTAAGTTCTAAGCCATTTTTAGCTTTTTTTACACACATGACTGCAAATTACTCCCACGTGACAGCACCGGCTTTCAGATATTAGTAAGTATTAAAATTCACTGCTGCAAAATCCTACCTCAGCGCCTCAACGTGGTGCAGCGGTGACCCTGGCCGTCTGACCGCTATGGTAGCGGGGCGTATGCCCTGGTAGGTTTTACCATGCTACAAAGGTGTTGGACTATCCAATCCAGGGAGGAGGGTTGCTCTCTCAGAGGAAAGAGCACTTTTCCTTCTCCTTAGAGGTTGAAGGCTAGCTAAGCTTGAGGAGGTATGCATGCCTGCCCACCTAGCCAGTGGGATGGCTTGAAGTTAACGGCTAAAACGACACGAGTAAATGCACGTTCTACGGTGGTGGAGCGGAAATTGAGCGACAAGAGGTTGCTAAAAATGTCAGGTGCTAGGCCAACATGGAAAAGGACAATCCTCGCTGTGTGTACTTACTATTGTAGGTCACTGGCAAAGGAGGAAACTTTAAACCATCTGATGGAGGAGAAGAAAAGGATAAAATGCGATATTCTCGGTGTCTGCGAAACCCGACGAAAGAAGGAGTTGGAAGTCAACTGGAAGGATGGAAGTGCTGTGAGGCTCGGAAAGGGAGATGGCGCTAGAAATGTTGGAGGAGTTGGATTTATCGTCAATAAAGATTGGTCTTCGAAAGTCATATCATGCCAGCTAACATCATCACATATCAGTGTGCTGCATCTTCAGATGGAGTCAAAAGCTACCCTCAAGGTCATCCAGGCCTACGCTCCCACAAGTGCAAATGAGGACGAAGAAGTGGAAGAATTCTACCGAGAGCTTGAAAGAGCTCTCGCGCAAAAGTCCACTTACACTGTCACGATGGGAGATTTCAACGCCAAGGTCAGGTGAGGGAAAGCTGGCAAAAAGTTCATAGGGAGATATGGCAGCGGCGAAAGGAATGAAAGAGGAGAGAGGCTGGTAGCAATGGCAGAAATGAAAGAACTGTATGTGGCAAACACCTGGTACAAAAAGAAGATCTCAAGAAGGTGGACATGGATCGCACCAAACGCGAAGAGTAAGAATGAAATCAACTATATTTTAGTCAATAAAAGGCGCATCGTTCAAGACGTCTCTGTGCTGCAGCCATTCAACACCGGCAGTGACCATCGCCTGCTTAGAGCGAAGTTGATTTTCGACAAAGCGGTGGAAAAGAAGGCGTTACAGATGGCAAACAGGAAACAACAGCCAAAGACATTCGATGAAGCAAAGCTGAAAAAAGCGATTTCTGGGTTTGACTGGAGCCAGATGGAAAAATGTGATGAGGACTATAGTATCTTTGCTGACAAGTTGAGATGTTGCATAAAAGCAGCTGAAATTAAAAAGCTGAAGAAGGCGAAGGGAAGAATCTCAATTGAAACGAAAAGCTTGTTGGAGAAGCGGAGAAACATGAAAAGGAGCTCAGATAACAACCTCGAGTACTCCATTCTGTGCAAGCTTATACGGCGAAAATTGAAGGATGACTTCGAGAACTTCTGGAAAGAAAAGCTCCTTAAAACAGCTGAATCACGCAAGAGCCTCAGGACATGCAAGCGGGAATTGACGCAGTATAGATTGAGCGTAACAGCATTGAAGAACAAGGATGGAGAGACCGTAATCGACAGAGCAGGGATGGAGGAGGTCTGCAAGGACTTCTATACAGAACTGTTCAAATCAAGAATCATCGTCCCCCTCCCAACCCTCGAAGAGTCAGAAGAACGCGTCCCCCCCAATAATTGTCAGCGAAGTCCGAAGCGCACTACACCAGATGAAGAAGGGAATAGCTCCAGGCAAAGATGGAATAACGTCAGAAATGATTTATGCAGGAGGCGAAAAACTTTGGAAGGCCCTCGCTTTAAGATTCAGTCGATATCTTGAAGAAGGAAAAATACCATCAAGCTGGAAGGAGTCGAATACCATCTTGCTGCACAAGAAGGGTGATTGACAAAATCTTAAGAACTACCGCCCTATATGCCTGCTCTCTCACATCTACAAGCTCTTCACAAAGGTGATAACGAATCGACTTTCGCAGAGTCTGGATGAACAACAGCCGAGAGAGCAGGCAGGGTTTCGAAGAAATTTCAGTACAATCGACCATATATTTACCCTTAGCCAGCTCCTAGAAAGAGTGAGGGAATACAAACTCCCGCTGTGCATTGCTTTTGTCGACTATGAAAAGGCCTTCAATAGCATTGAGTTTAACGCAATATTAAAGGCGCTCGCAGAGCAGGGCATTAACACGCAGTACATTAGTTTGTTGAAGGACGCGAATACTAGATGTACAACAGACATTACTCTCCTTGAAACTCCTCTCCGCATCCCAATCGAGAAAGGCATAAAGCAAGGAGATACAATTTCACCGAAACTATTCACCGCCTGCCTCGAAATGGTTATGAACAAGATCAATTGGAGGAGTGGTGTCAACATAAACGGAGAGAGATTATCTCATCTCAGATTTGCAGACGACATTGTACTAATTGCCAAAAGCACCAACCAACTGCAGAGCATGCTACGAAGACTCGACAAGAAAAGTAGTCAGGTCGGCCTGAAAATGAACCGCTGCAAAACGAAATATATGCGATCAGACGTCTTACAAAAAGCCCGAATAACGGTAACAGGAGAAGACATCGAAGAAGTGGAACAGTACATATATTTGGGCCAAGAAGTTAATATGCGCCAAGACCTGAACGGAGAACTCTCGAGAAGGATTCGGGCAGGATGGTGTGCATTTAATTCCATCAAGGACGTCCTCAAAGGAAAAATTGACAAGACCACATGTAAAAATATTTTCAATTCAGCAGTGCTGCCAGCCATGCTGTATGGCAGTGAAACGTGGGCACTGACGAAGAGAGAAGAGCAACGGCTGTTGGTAGCTGAAAGGGCAATGGAACGAGCTATGTTGGGAATCTCCCTTCTGGATCGTATACCAAATGAAATCATCAGAGAACGCAGCGGTGTGAAAGATATTGTCGTGGAAAGCAGACATAACAAGATGCGATGGGCGGGCCACACAGCACGGCTCATGGATAACAGGTGGACCGCAATCATTGCTGAGTGGTACCCGCGAGAACAGAAAAGACCCCCCGGTCGGCCTCCAAGAAGATGGGAAGATGACATCGTTAAACGTTTCGGACGAACGTGGAGAAGAAAGGCAAGCGTGCGAGAAGAATGGCAGACGTGTTGTGATCGGCGCAGTCTTAACGACAGCTGAAGTCCAATCGATCCAGGTGATCCAGGTGATTAAAATTCATAAAACAGGTAATGAAAGCTCAAAAACCTATTCAATGAGACATTTTTGTAAATGAACATTTAAACATTCATGAATTTTAATTCGTGAACTGTCAAGAAATGTATGCTTCTTCCATGAAAAATAAGCATCCAAGAGAGATGTATGTTGTAAGACCAGACTTCACTGTTATGCTGATTGTCACTGTTACCTTATACATCAAGAAATGGAGTTTAAATGATTCTGCTAAATCCAAGGAAGTCCAATCCTTTCCCAACCAGGAAATTCTTTGTACTTGATTCTTCGTTCTTTCTACTTTCTGTTGTGCTATCAATTCTCAGTAGTTTAGGACCAAATTTCCATGTGCATTTAAGCATCAAATACTGTTTTAGAAGTCACTGTACCTTTGTTTTTATTTTGCCTTTTTGCAATCTTGCCAATCTTTAGTTCTTGAATATTACTTTTTAGAAAAATAGAAAGGAGTATATATATTTCATAGTATCAATACATTTTCATACCAGTTGAACAGCTCACTGGCCCTTCTAGTCTCACCATGTTCAAGGGTCAAAAATTCACAAGGGCAGTCATCGAGAAAGAAATAGTTTTGAAAAACTGAACCACACAGAACACATGAGTGAAAAGTCTCCAGGCAAATCTCTGATTGTGAGCTGTGCCTGTAGGATGTGTCACTCTGAAATCATACCATTATTCATTCCAAATCTGACACTACCAGAGTGGTTGAGCATGGTATAAATGCTCTAATAAATAGTAACTGTATTAATAGAAAAATTATATTGGAATACATTTTTTATGCTGATACATTGGGTAAATTCCTGAAGTTTTATTTACCATTTACTTAGTACTCACTCAGACAGAATTCTCATTGACTAAATAAGATGGATGATGGGGAGAGAAATGTGTATTATCTTACTTGTTATCTGACTGAAAAGTATGGTCCCTTTAATAATTGAATGAGAGTTAGAAGTGGGTAGTGACTTCAGGATTTGGCCCAGGAGGGCTGGAATAATATTTTATACCATCTTTCATTTCCACACAAGAAGATTATCTTAGAAGAGAGGGGGGGAAAGACAATTCCATATCAGCTGTCCTGTTTCAATCCATCAGTCACCTACTGTGTCCATGTACTATGTCATAATAGCTGTCAATTATGTAGTAGTGAACTACTGCAATCAATTATGTGCTTCTTGTATGTATCTCTCCTGAAACCCTTTCCTTGGATATATTTTTTTACCTTAGTCCCCAAAAGGAATTTGTGCACTATCTGTTTGAATATAACTTCCTGTATTAATTCATCAGGATTTCTAAATGCAATTTTTTAAAGCTGAAGGAAAATGAATGCTCCTGATACTCTGCTGCCTTAATGCTGTGTAATCAGCTGCTTTCTGAACTATGTAATTCAAACAAATCTATGAAATCCTCAAATATATGTTAGCTGAGCTCATTTTAATGCAAGAGAAAAATAAACTGCTGCTGAAATTAGGACCAAAAACCCCAACCCAAATTTGGCATCTGAGACTTCTACATTGCTCAGAGATAATACATGACTCTTTCAGCTACTGGGAACCAGAAGCTTGTATTTGTGAAAACCAACATGGCAATAGAATGTTTGCTATAAAATATAAGTCCTATATAGCCTATAGGATACACAGACCAAGATTTTACAAAATGAATGCTTAAAGTTAGGTTTTTAAGACTATATTTTGGTGCCCAAATAAGTAGCCTAGTTTTCAAAGTGCTGAGTATGCAATAGCTCCTGTTCCCTTTCAGATACACAGTCTTACCTGAGATGGATGTGTGTTTATAAATATATGGATATGTTTATATGTTTTTTTCATTTTTCTTTCAAACTATTTTATATTACTTGTGTATATGCAATTTTTAAATATTTTCCTGTTCGTATCACAAATGTTTAGTGATCCACAGAAACAGTAAATAGAGCTGATAGCTTAAAACTGTCTTCCAATATTATATCAGTTAGGTACTGATGAAAATTGTTTTATAAAAAAGAGGTTTAAGACTTTAGTAATAACAATTGAATTTTAATTATACTTAAGTCTGGTTATGTGTTCAGTTCATTTGTACACTGAATGCTGCCACCTACTGCTTAAATCATGAAAACCATTGACACTAGGAAGAGGGCAGCTGAAGAAAAACAAATTAACTTTACACTTGCAGACATTTATACTGAGCACACCTTTCTAAAGTCAGATTTATAGCATTGTATTGTGATTCTAGTCCTGTTTGTTTTACTCACAAATATTCTCTTTAATTACATGCAGACTATGGATAGCTGTAAATTTTCCACTGGAATGAAATTTCAATGAGAAACAGAAAAAAGTTGTTTAAAATATTCATGAAAAATTTCCAACTAGTCCTAAATAGGATTACTTTAATCAGTAAAGCAAGCAGAATTAGGCCCTATATGTACTCAGTCTCCACATGATCCTAAACTGAATACCAGGAGCTGAAAATTGTGCACATGGAATTCAGAGATGAGACTATTTTATTTGTACTGTAATTAATTCCATCGCCACATTACAGCAATCATATTTCTGACTCCAGAGAATGAATATTCTCATGTCTTTGATGTTCAAGAAGGAGGGCTTTATTGACACATTACTGGTGTAGTTTCACATTACTTTGTGTTTTTTCATCTCCCAAACCATATACAGTAACTCCTCCCTTAACGTTGTAGTTATGTTCCTGAAAAATGCGACTTTAAGCTAAACGATGTTAAGCGAATCCAATTTCTCCATAAGAATTAAAGTAAATGGGGGGGGGGGGGTTAGGTTCCAGGAAAAAAATTTTCACCAGACAAAAAAACTATATATATACACACACACACACACTGTATACGTTTTAAACAAACAATTTAATACTGTACACAGTGATGATGACTGTGAAGCTTGGTTGAGGTGGTGAAGTTAGTGTGTGATATTTCCCAGGGAATACCTTACTGATAAATGATGAACTAGCTTTTGGCTGAGCCGTCAAGGATTAACACGTTATTAATGTAGCCTCACATTCCAAAAGGCAGCATGGCAGACAGAGACACACACTCTGTGTGAGAGAGAGATGCGCACTGCCCCTTTAAGTATGCTGACCCCACTCTTAAGCACATTGTCTTTTTAAGTGCATCAGGAAGTTGAGACAGCAGCTGCTGCCCCAAGCTCTCTCTGTCTCTCTCAGTCCATGTCCCCACCCTGCTCTATATGGAGAAGGTGTAAGCGGGGTGCAGGAGCAGGGGGGAGGGAGACACCCTGACATTAGTCCCCGCCCAGCAAGCAGGAGGATCCCGGGAGCAGCTCTAAGGCAGAGGGCAGGAGCAGCACATGCAGTGTGGGGGAGGGACAGCTAAACTGCCAGCAGTTGATAACCTGCTGGGTGGCTGCCACACAGGGAACTTAGGGAAGCGGGGAGCTGATAGGGGGCTGCCGGTCCACCCTGGTTCCAAGCCCCCACCAGCTAGCTCCAACCAGCTAGCTTGCTCTTCCTGCAAGCAGTGGACAAAGCAGGCTGCTGCCAAACTACTTTATAAGGGAGCATTGCACAACTTTAAACGAGTATGTTCCCTAATTGATCAGCAACTTAACATCGAAACAATGTTAACCGGGGCGACTTAAGTGAGGAGTTCCTGTATGTTGGTCTAAGAGCTATTTTTGGTTATTTCTACATCCTATCAGGTTGGAAACAGAGTTCAAAAAACTTTAGGCCAGATTCACTCCTATGGGTACAGTGGGGTTGCAATTCGCATCCTGCTGCACCAGAAGGGAATTATTTTTGCCACCTGCTTGAACTGGAGGAGGGCAACTGGGCTTCATAGAGAGAGGCATCTTCTCATTGTCCTGGCTGTGCCCTTTGCTATGCCATCCACACCCACGTATGGGACTGCACCAGCCAGTTTAAGGGCCTCTAGCAGAGCAGAGGTAGCAGATGGTTTGTACAGTTGCTTTTCCACTCCAGGCAGACTTGGTACTGGGTGAATTAAGTCCTTTATCTCCTCACAAATCATCTTTATATTTATTGATCTGGTCTTATACCTAGATTTGACAAATATAAACCCTAGAATTAGTGATCTCCTTAGAACAACATAAAATTAAATTCACCCAATGTTCTGCTATACAGCATACATTAAAAATACTTCAGGTTGATTTATTTCACTTAAAACCAGAAAATCCACTGTATTGTTCAGTGATTGATAGCAGATGCAGAGGAAGAGTCTTCCAGGGTCTCTATAGTATATATCGCCTGTATACAATTTTAACTTACTTTCCTCAGTCTACAGTTTTCTCTTACAGCCCCAGCCTGCAAATAGTTAAATAGGTTTTCTCACATGTTTGCAGGATCAAGGCCTTACATGACCACCAAAAAACTCAGTCGGCATAAATAGTAATGGGGACACAGGATGTTCCTGCCTGGTGTCAAATTGGAGTGGGAGGAAATATTCCGTGTCGTATGATTATACCTGAACTATCAAACACATCACCCACACCAGTATTCCTGATAGGTAAACCTAGCCTCAGAGCTCAATAACAAAATCCCAAGCTCCAGATGTCCCTGATGAGGAGAGATGGCCTATTCAGTCTTCTTTAAGCTGCCTTTTCCTGCTTTAAAATTGCTCACCAACTTACATTGCTTGAAGTTAATTTGTCTCCCTCTCTCGCTTGTTTATAGGAAAGATTTTTGGAGTGGGAACCAAGACTAAGGACAGGGCTAAAGCAGTGAAATGTGAGGAATTTAAGTCTCCCATTGGTGATGGTATAACTTCATTTAACAACAGATTTAATTGAATGCCCATATGAATCTATGGGAACAGTACAGTGCTTGTGCACCTCTAGGTTTTGGCCATTCTGTCTCCCCAGAAATATTTTGCAGTAAGTGAAAAATAGTCTGATTTTTACTTATTTGCTGAATACAAATATCCTAATTGAAGCAAGACCATTTGGAGGCATGAGGCAAAGTGTAAAAGGCATGGAAACTTTATAGAGTTATTCACATGTTGAATTTTGGTTTCAGCCTATAAAATTGGAGGCGGGGAAGATTCTGTAGGTGTTCTCACTATCATGAACATTACACCAATTAGGTCTTCGGGGCTGAACTATGAGCCAACCTACATGCCCATGAAGAAGAATAAGGAGGCATATAAAGAGCCCCTCACTCCTATTTGTGGGCTACCCGCCTGTGGAGTCACAATGTATCAGAAGGAGCAGTCATCCTAGGGCTGCTATACCCCCTTCCACACAGGCAGGGGGAGAGGGTAGACATGGAGTGGGAAGAGCTGTAGCTGAACTGGCAGGGTAAGGGAAGTAATCTGCCAGGGAAAGGGCTGGCTAATCTTACTTCCCCTGTCATTAATTGCAGAAAATCTTAAAGGAGGCCATCAGAAGTTTACCAAACACGTGTAAATGCCAAAAATGCAGGTATATGAAAAGATAGTTAACTCATCATTTATTGACTAATAGGTAACGACTACACCCTTGTCATACATACAGTACAACATTTTAGGCTTGATCTCAGGCTCGCACTATAAATGAAAACCACATGTCCCTCGATGCCAAATGAATTTCTAGTGCCTAGAAAAATTGTTGATGAAATTGGCACCACTTATGTATTTTGCTGTATTTTGCCTGGCATACTGTAGCTGTGCTATGATATTGTGACACCAGCCTGCTAAGCAACTTGAGTCCAAAATAAATGTGGTGTTTCCAAGCTTCTGCAGGAAAAATGAGTTGTTTGGTGGATTCTGTCCTGAACCTCAAAGTTCCCAAATGAACTAAATACAAGATGACTAACATTCACAAAACTTCAGGGAGTAGGAAGGGGCAGGGCAAACGAGTTTGTATTATCTCTAAAGCTTTGTAAGGTTTAAAGGAGAACAGCATTATTTTTCTGTCTGGCATTGTAGGGGTAGATAAGTAGTTCTGAAAAAAAATACAAAACCTCAAATATTAAGAAAATCTCAGTTGAAGTGTTTACACTTCTGTGCTGGTGGATGGCTGAGCTGTGACCAAGCAGTAAGTTCGATTAACTGTCACGGATACAAGCATCTTCTTACTGATTTTATGGTTTTTTATTATTTGTATTACAATAGTGCCTAGGGACCAACTGAGAACAGGACTCCATTGTGCTAGGCACTGTACAAACATAGCATAGATAACTTTTCCCCCAGTTAAACATTAACTTTGAATATTGATTTGAGGTAAGCTTAAACATAGTGTCAGGGATCCATAGCTGAACCCAAACCCAGATCATTGCCCTCAGCTGATGCAGCTAGTAAACCTGACCTCTTGACTGCCTGATTGGCAGGCACATTCTTGAACCCTACAGCAGCCCTGGGTCTCTAGGTGCTCAGTAGTGTTCCGCGCCTGCAGCTGTATTTCTGGTCCTACCCTAAGCTTCTTCCTTGCTGCTGCTCCTTGTTCCTGGCTCCCACCCCTGGTTTCCTCCCCCGGTTTCCACTCCTGGATCCTGCCCCTACTCTGACTGATACTCACGCTTTGACCCTCAGCTCCTGATTCCTGGATATCAGCTCTGGCTTGCTCCATGAACTTGGTAACTTAGTTCCTGATTGGGACTCTGGCCACTAGGTCTGATCACCTCTGCTCCATCCATTAGGTCAGCTTCCCACCCTGACCATTAGACAAGACAACCCACAGCCCAGTCCTTAACAGTTTCAGTAGCCCTCCAAAACTGAAGAGAAGACTCAGAGAGTGAGAGAGGGGCAGTGAGCAGAATCACCCGCAGGGATGGATCCTGCCTAGAGTGGCCTTTCCCTAGCTAACCATCAGTTTTAAAAGTGGGAGGGCTATTCTCTCCCACTTTTTACCATCTGTGATGGGTACAGTCACAGAGACTCCCTTGGTACTGTCACCTGATGTGCTGAAACTACCTCTGAGCCCATTTTCTTAGCCAGCTTGGGACTCACTCCAGAACCATGTCTTGTTGAGCTAGACACGCAAGCCTGCTGCAACACAGACCCAGGGTCTGAACCACGCCCCCAAAGCTGCAGACTTAGGTGACTTGCTGAGCTGTTTTCAGTTATCTCCAGCACCTAGACACCCAGCTCCCAATGGGATCCAAACCCCAAATAAATCGGTTTTACTCTGTATAAAGCTTTTACAGAGTAAAATCATAAATTGTCTGCCCTCTATAACACTGATAGAGAGAGATGCACAGCTGTTTGCTCCCCCACTTACTCTGGGTTAATTAATAAACAAACGTGATTTTATTACGTATAAAAAGTAGGATTTAAGTGGTTCCAAGTAATAAGAGACAGAACAAAATAAGTCACCAAGCAAAATAAAGCAAAAATACGCAAGTCTAAGCCTAATATGTTAAGAAACTGAATAAAGGTAAATCTCACCCTCAGCGATGTTCCAATAATCTTCTTTCTCAGACCAGACTCCTTCCTAGACTGGCCCCAATCCTTTCCCATGGTACAGTCCTTGTTAGTTCCAGCTCAGGTGGTAACTAGGCGATTTCTCATGATTGGCAGTCCCCTTTGTTCTGTTCCACCCCCTTTTATAGCTTTGGCACAAGGCAGGAATCTTTTGTCTCTCTGGATCCCCACCCCTCCTTCTAAATGGAAAAGTAGCAGGTTTAAGATGGATTCAGGTGACATGATCAGATGCCACTGTAAGTCCTCCTTCTTCATTACCTAGTAGCTGGAAGACACGTACATAGGAAGGCTTGCGGGTAAACAAACCCATTCACAGGTCATTGATTCTGAAGCACCTTTAATATCTTCCACTTAACATGTTTACATCAGTAACATAAGTTCATATCTTATTCTCCTAATTCCAGACATAGAAATAATACATGTAAACAAATAGGGTGAACACACTCAGTAGATAATAAGCTTTGTAATGATACCTTACGAGACCTTTTGCATAAAGCATATTCCAGTTACCTTATATTCACACTCATAAGCATATGGAGTACAAAGTCACACTATCCCTTCGGGCGAGTGACAGTGGGTGTTGGGGGCAGGGCCTTGGGGAAAGAGGTGGGGTGGGGACAGGGCCTCAGGGGAAGAGGCAGTATGAGGGTGGGAGCTCGGGGAGAAGAGGCAGCATGAGGGTGGGGCCTCAGGGGAAGGGACAGTGTGGGAGTGGGTCCACGGTTCGGGCACCGGTGGCCCCCCTGCTTTTTAGGGAGTTTCTGTCACTCCTGACTGCAGAGCTCCTCCCTGCCACCCCTTTTCTACCACCAACTTCCTCTCTTTATAAGCCTATCCCAGCTCCTCCCACAGCTGGACTTCATTAGCCATTAGGCCTTACCAGTTCTTGGCTCCCTTCCAGGTTCAGCCTATAGGTTAATTGACCTATTTTACCTGTTCAGGCCTTGTGTTTGGGTGGGCACCCCATCACAAAGATAAAAATACTTTAAACACAGATTGGGATACTTCTCAGTGTCACTGAATGAATCCGAGCTGGACAGGTTAGGTCAGTGTTAACCTGTGGAGGAAAAACTAGAATATTTTACAAGGAGCTGAATTGATTTCTGACATCTACTGAATATAGCATTTCGTCTCACTGGAAACAAGACAGAAGTTCAGTAGATGACTTAATGCAATATTTTATTGATATATTCATGTACAAACATTTTGGTAAGGATTTATTCATTTGTACATGTATGAATGAGAGCCAATTAATCTCTGGTAGACAAAAATGGGCATGTATTCTATAGAAGCTGTCCCTCTTTTATAGGGCTACAGCCCGGCATAGTTCCTGTTTAGTACTAGATGCCTCCTTTTGTGTTCCACTTCTTATAGAGACATAATTTCAAGCAGAATTGTCAAAGCCAAGCATTATTGGGAAATTCATTTAATAGAGAAGCCTGAAGTCTCTTGCGAAAACATCTTGCCACTGCATCTTTCTGTTGAAAGATGCATTACGCCAGTTATTACCATTAACACAATGTACTCTTCTTATAACTCTGACATTGAGAGGAAATCATTATGGATGCTATTATCAGGTGAAATTCACCCTGTGCAGAGGGCTAGCAGAAGGTCTATGAACCATTAAGCTCTCTCTCAAAATAGGGCTTAAAGTGGAACTTGGCGAATAGCCCTGTGCTTGCCCCCTGAACAGGAATAAAATTCACCTATAATGAAGAGTATGAAAATAGAAATGTTGTAATGTATCTGCTGGCTCATTCATTACTGAGCACTGTGTTAACCCCCAGTTCAGCATTTGGCAAACAGGGGATATCATAACCTCCAGAGTACAAGAAAAACAAGTAGCATCAGAGAGGACCTGTCCCAGGACAGCATTGGAGGCTTTGTATGAGCAGTAGCTGCAGAGGGAAGGCTGGATTACATGAGCAGGAGAGTCTTAGAGCTGGGCAGAGAGTCACCTTCTTACTGCCAGGGAACCAGCAGTAGCCACAGAAGGAAGAAACAGGGCTGCAGCATGCAGGCACAAAACTGGTGTGCAGGGGTCCCAACAAAGATGATTTTATTTACTCTGTACTAGACTGCCCTCAGGGGCTGGGTTGGGAACTGTTGGTTTATCTTTTATTTGTAATTGAAAACAATCATGCCTAGGATAGTTGCAACTTTGATTTCTGACAGCCCTAGTAAAGGAATCCTTTGCTACTTCTGAGTGTTCCAGGGACCCCATCAAGAGCTAGAGCCTGTAGAGTACAGATTCTAGAGCACCTACAGTGCTTACCTGAGCTCTTAGTAGTCCTGAATTACGATACTTACTGGTCATTTAAAAACGAGGGTAAAAGACTTTAGAATTAGAAAAACTGGAGTTGTTATATGTATTATCAGACAAGGAAAATTATGTCCATGTTTAACATGTTATAACATTGGAAAATGTAGCTCTTATGTGTAAATTACATGTCTGTATGTGGGTGTAATTTACACCATCATTCACACCACCATTGAGTTTGGCCTGCTGTCTTTTGTTGCACTCCCTCACCATTCTGGTTAAGGTGAATGTGTGAACAGGTAAGTGAAATGTACTGGGTTTGTGATCTCTGAATTGATATGCATCAAGCAGAGAAGAGAATATAAAAGCCTGGGGGAAGAGAGGCAATTAAAAGAGACTCAGAAGACATAGGACATGGGCTCAGTGTTGAAGTCCTTTCTCAGGCAAATTTCCAATTAAAATCAATGGAATTCTGTTTGAGTAAAAACTTCAGAATTGTGCCCATCACAAGGAATGAAATAAGGTAACACTTAGAATGAGTGTTAAGAATGAGGGAAGTCAAAGACACTGTATTTGAATGGGACTAAGGAGGAAATGTAGGCACACAGACATTAGCACAAGAATATGTGAGGGAGATAAAGCACAAAAGTAGAAGAAAAGAAAGATAACACATGAAGAGGAGGAAAGAAAAGGCCTTTCAAGGAATGGGGAATAAGAGAGAAATAAAGGTAGAAAACATAGATCAAACAAAAGAGAAAAAAGACGAGAAACCAGATTTTTTAAAATGTAGATGGCACATAGTGTGAGCAAATTATCATCTCTGGTCACTTTCTTGATAGTTGAAAAAATGTCTAGATTGCTTTTCTTTTTCCTGCACTCATTATTCCCAGTTGTGTCTACTGACTATAAACCTTCCCTTTTTGTGTATTCCAAAAATGCGGTAGGAATGGATTTCACCATTGTTGAATAGTATATCCTTTACTGGAATGGAAGAAGTTTACCTTTCCAAGCACTTTTCCAGACACAGACCTGCTGTGAATGACATCATGGAAAATCATATCTTGTGTCCTCTACATATGCCTCTCATAAGGAACTTACTTTTTTTAAAGCCAGGGTGGGGGTAGGGTGTAGCTAACCACTCTGGTTAGCATTTCCCTTTAGTATCTGAAAGAGTTGTTTGGGGTGGAGGGTTAATACATACAATTCCTTTCGGAGAGACATGCCACACATTCTGATCTCTCCCCTTCAGGCAGTTACACTCTATTAAATATGAGGCTGGAAATGACACACGTCTGGAAATCCAGAAATGAAACTGCCTTCCAGTTGCTGCTCTGCAGTATACAATGAAGGTGTTGTAAATTGATAATTGAACCATGTGGTTCCTAGTTTAGGATTTTAAAAATGGAATTCCTTAGTTTCCAAAATGCTATCGCTTTGTACATCTCTACATTTTCTGTAGTACTATGAATCTTCTATGTATTTGTTTTATTTACAGTGCAACGAGGTTTTATCTTTTTAGCACCCTTATGCACTGAGATTTTATTTAGCTTCCTTTATCAAGACCATCCTTGAGCTATTTGAGTGCTGTTCAGAGTTAAAACAAATAAAATACAAGATGACATACATTAGTAAGTAAAATGACCTCTACATTCTATCCCCTGTTGGATAGTAAATTGTGATTGACATATGTTAAATACTATTGTGTGTATTACAGAGATGTAAGTAGGTTACAGAATGCTGTGTGGAAATGTAAGTGTGATAAGGCCGTGGTGAGGTCCATGGTCTCCCTTGAATTGTAGATGGATGAGTTCCAAAATTTTGGGGGCCCCCATTGAAAATGTGCTATCAGCTGTGTATATGAGTTTCAGTCTTGATAGACAATTGTATTATTCCATAGTAGCCTGTCAGGTGTGCTAGAAGTCCCAGAGAATGAGGCTGACCTTTAGTTATTCTGGGCCACTGTCACTGAGAATAAGGACTGAGATCTTCAAACATACTCCGTGTCCGGTAGGGAGAAGTAGAATGATCAGAATTCAAGAGTGAAATGAACATTCGATAATGTAAGTATGAGGCTGTATTCTGAAACAGTTGCAGTTTTGCAGAGCTGATGCTTTCAGGCCAAGGTACATGGCATTACTATAATCCTGTCTGTAGGTGCTCACATAATTTTCACAGATGTTGACTAGGAGATGTGAAGGAAGCAAGTGAGTCTCTGAACTCGAATGGTTCTCAAAGACATAAGCTTCTGCCAAAGCACTAGAAGGGACTGGTCAAGATAAATATTAGGCTAAACAGGAAACGTACAGAATGTATGTTAGAGGAAGCATAGCAGGGAACAAAGATGGCATTTAAATACCAATATGTGTTGCAAATTGGAGGTACATGTACCCACAGCACGATGATTAAACGCAACCCATTCAACTCAACAGGAAATATGATGAGCTTATTTATACACCCTTGATCATTTATTGGTTGCGCCATTGAATTAACAATGATTCTGTACAGTACTTGAGCTTTAACATTGCTGCAGGTATATAACTGATCCGCAGAATGTGAAAAGGGTTAAGTCACTAAGCTAAGTAACTTTCTACCCAGTTTCCAAACTTTCTAAATGGAACTGTTGGCTCACGATGGAACCTTCCTACACAGTCATGTGTAATGTTTCTTTGTAATTTGAGTTGTTGGTTTATTGCCAACTATAAATGAGGTTCAAATAAGATCCAATTTTGCAATCCCCAAAACTGAGTAATATTTCAACATGCTTAGGAGTTTCAGAACCTTCCAAGACATCTGAGAAAAAATATTTTTAATTGGCTTTTCATATTGTTCTGAAAATTCTGTGTATGATTTCTTGGGATTGTAAAAAATCATTAGAGTGAAAAAAAGAGAGAGAACCTAAATGAGAAGCAAATACATAAAAGGTACCTAAATCCCTACTGAGGCACCTAAATAACTAATTTAGTGCTGAGAATAGAGCAGCTCCCATTAACTTCAGAAGGAGTGCTGGGTGCTCAAAACTTGAAAATCTTGCCATTTATGCAAGGTGGGATTTTCAAAAGTGGTTCCTAATGGCCAGATTTTAAAAGGTATTTAGGCAACTAAAGATTCTGATAGGTGATTAGTGGGCTTTAAAAATGTACCCAGGCACCTAACTGAATTTTTAAAATCCCACTAGATACCTAAATACCTTTAAAAATCAGGCCTAAGTGACTTTCATTGAGACTTATGATCCTAAATCACTTAAGCGCTTTTGAAAATTCTGCCCTTCGGTGGCTGCATATGGATTCAGGAGCCTACATTTAAGCTTTGAAGATCTTGACCTTAGCGTTAGTGCCCTTGAGATGCAGCTCCTGCCACTGGAATGAGAAGGCATTCTCCCTATGAGGTGTTCCAAGGAGACGTTGGGGAGATCTCCCTCTGCTTTTTACTATTTAACCCTTGGGTCCTGCAGCTCCTCTGGGAGCTGTGAACTGCAGACTGAGCTGGAGTCACATCCTTAGTGCCTGGTGAAAGCAATTGGAAAGCACTGGGACCACTGTTAGTTGGTTTTATCATTGCCTCTGTTGGAAGAGCAGGGTGCTAGCTTTAACACTTTAATGTGTTTCAGCCCTTCCTTGCAGAAAAATTAGTCTCTTCAAACTGAAATTTTCTATGGGGATGTGGTGAATTTTTTTTACAAAATTTCATTTAGAAATACAACTGAAACTACATGAATGGAATGTTTTGACTGACCTGAAATGAAATGTTGTTTAATTTCATTTTGCAGGATATTGTGACAGTTTGAGGGTTTTGTTCTGATTTTCTTTTTCTCTTCTTCCCTTTTTGTCCTGCAGACACACACAAGCTTAATATCTCTCTTCAAGGGAGATCCAGCATCCTCCATATTCATAGCTATTGCCATCTTTCCTTCATTAAGCCTCCTGATATACCCCTCAACAGTATAATACTGCTCCTGTGTCACCCATGAGGAAGGAGTCCAGTAGCTAATTATACAGCCTCCGCCAAGTTCCCAACTTCTGTCAGCCTTGGGAGTAAGACTTTGGGTAAAATTTTCAAAAGTGCCTAAGTGACTTAGGCCTCTAAGTCCATTTTCAAAAGTGACTTGGGCACTTAGGGGCCTAAGTGCCATTGAAATTCACATCTAAGTCACTTAGGCACTTGTGAAAATTTCGCTTGTAATCTTTTAGCTTGGGACATGAAATCAGAATTTCCATATGGACCTTGTTAAGACCACCAATTTAAAAGCATTCAACTTCTGGGAATTATGCCACATTGTTAGTCAATCTGACTTTTCTGACTATGCAAAATCATTACCTGAAGTACCACTTTAAGGGAGGAGTATATCTGGGATTGACAGGAAATGTCACACTTTGTTAGGATTTAAGAGGCAGCATATGAAATACCCAAATTACCCTTAGGGTTTTTCCTTCTTCCCGCTCTTTCTCCCCAGTATTTCAAAGATACTTGTATTTTGCTGAACTAATTCAATCCTCTCCCTCCGCACATAGAATTGAACAGAAATCAGAATTTTCCAAATTATGGGTCTGTCCTGCTAAAGTCTGCTGCAGATTCCTACATGCAATTCCTGTAGTCATCAAGTTGTTATCCCAGTGAATCTCAGATAATGAATCTCTGCTCCACCTAGAGTTTATGGAGATCTTTTCTTTTTTATGGCCCTTTGACACACCAGTTGGAAATGCCTAACTCATAGATGTGATTATACTGTGCAGGAATTTTGAAGACACAGACTATTTGAAGAGAGAGATCTTGAGTCACTAAAAAAGAACTGTAACTTTATTCAGAATTTCACAATTCTCACTAAACTGCAAGATTAGTGCCAAAGGCAATGAAACAGCAGGAACCCAGTCAGAATGTGCCAGAGTTCATAGAACAATTGCTTCAGGCTTAACTTTGCTGACCTTTAATCTAGTTGGGTCATCGATGGTTCTGCTGCAGAGCATCGCACAACGTGAACCTGATCAGGTCTCACATTGTTGTTCTGCAAGCCAGATTACCAGAAGTAAATGTTGTGCATGTTGTGCCTGGCAGGCTGTACTGCACACATTCATTCAGAATCAGCATTTTATAAGTGTGGGTAAGCAACCCCATCTTGGAGGATCACACTCTTTTTTGTTGTGAATACATGTTTCATTAGACCGCCTTAGACACACTTACAAAATGTGTAGTTAGGCTTAGTAATCATTTAAGAACCCCTTCAGGTTAATTTACCTTCTACATTTTCAGTACTATTCATTGTCCTTATTCACACCAGCATAATTGTCAAGTTAACTTCTTACTCGTGTGCAAAGCACATTGCAGGATTGAGGGCATATTCTGGTAACCATTGGGGGAATGTTAACTTTTTACTGTTCTGTATTTTTTAATGTTAACTCTGTGTATGGTATAATAATAAAATCAATTTTAAGTTCTTATCTATGGCCCTATTACCATAGTAGCTGAGTGTCTCATAATCTTTACCCTGATGAGGTAGGGAAGTGCTACTATACCCATTTTACAGAGGCATTCTGGGTCCTGTTGCTCTAGCATTTAAAAATATAAACACGTTCTGGAATTTCTGCTGTTGAGCCAACAACAGGCTGTGAAATCCTCAATCTCTCGTGATCTTTCCATTCCTGTGACTCTTGCAATCCTCATAGGAATGAATGGTGGTAGGGATTTCACTACCCGGCTGCAGTGTAATCTAGGACTTGGACTCCAACATCCCTTTTAAAATTGACATGGGCAGAGGATTCTGTGGAAGAGCATTGTGAGCAGGTGTGTATCCCTAGCAGAATATTTTGGAAACTTTAAAATGCTGAGGGCTCAGTTTGTAGAGTGAGTGAGGGTTGGACAGTTCTTACCTTTTTCCAAAGGTTTTAAACCCCTCACCCCTTACAAGTTCAGTCCTCTATAAAACTACTTTTTTTTTCTGGCTGGCTTTGATGCACTGCCATGACTCTTAATGGAGAACTGTAATATTGAACAGCCAAAGATCTTGCCCTTGGAAAGGATCTGCACACATGCTGTGCATTTCTGAAATCTTTCTCTTTCCTGGTAAATTACTGTACATTTTCAATGGACAAACCTCACTGGTTTGATTTATTCTCATGCTCGCAATACCTTGCAAGAGAAGATAAGAGAGGAGAAGAAAATGAGCACAACATGAAACTTGTCTCTGATCTCCAGACAATCTATGTGAGCTGTTACTCTCAGATCACTTCCCACGTAATTGGGTCCTTCAGAGACATCCTTTTACTCAAGGACTCAGACGAAAAGGAAGAGCTACTAGTCACATGGCTAGCTATCTTCAAAAGAGCCTCAGGGAGGCTGTCCATGGGAGAACCTAGTTCACAGTTTGAGAACATCAGCAAAATGGAGATTTGATCTCCCTTTAAAAATAGGTTTTGTGAGAAATTCTCTAGACCTGACAAGTTATCATAGGTCTCTATGGGTATGTCTACATCTGCAGCAGGGGGTGTGATTCCCAGCTAGAGGAGACATACTTTCATTAGTTCTCATCAAGCTAGCCACTAAAAATGGAGTGCAGCTGCAGAAGCACAAGGTGAGGGAGAGGCTAGCATATGTGTCCGAGACCCTAGACACATGTCGGGTTGGCTCACCCATCTTGCCCCTCATGCCGCTGCAGCTGCACTCTGTTTCTAGTGTGCTAACTCAATGAGAGCAAGTGCCGGTGTGTCTCCTTGAGCCGGAACCAGAGCTCCAAGTGTATGTATATCCTAAGTGAGCAAAACCAGAAATAGCTACATGCCAAGTAATATAGTGGTATTACAGTTATTATTATTAAAGTGCTGAGAATGTGCTTGGCACACTATAGGACCCAAATGAAAACAGACCCTGTTCCAAGGACTTTAAACTCAATCCATAAAGGTGCTTAGTTTTAGACTCCATTGCCATTCACAAAACAACCACTTTGCTGTTGCTGAACCCCTTAGGTGCCTAAACTCACTTGGCACCTACATTTCTAGCTCTTGGCATGCACACGGCTGCCTCCCTCTAGATGTCCGAATGCCTGTCCTCTGCTTAAGCTCCAGTGCAATCCATGAACTGGGAGAAGATTGACAGAGGTGTACTCATCTCATCTGTGAAGCTTAAGATGGGAGGTATGCTTAGATGCCACCTATTGACCAGAGGAGGTGGTAGTAGTGGTCACCTTATCACTGTTATCCCAGTTAGAGCACTCGCCTGCAATGTGGGTGACCTGGATTTAATTTCTCTCTCTGATGAGGAGAGAGGATTTGAAGAAGGGTCTTCAACCTCTTGAGAGTGCTCTAACCACTGAGCTATGGGATAGTGTGATGGGAGGCACTCCCTCAATCTCTCCTTTTAAGCTATTCTACTCTGGATAAATAAAGAAGCTCCCCTCTGGAGTACCGTGTCCAGCTTGCTTTTAAACAATGTTGCATCTCTGCCAAATCTTAAATATGACAGGCAAATAGGCTTTTTCATCATTAAGCTGTGTGATGAACTACCCTTTTTTATCTTCAAAAAAACATTCTGCATTGTTGACCTCTACCAGCAGAAAATCCCTTTGGATTTACTGGTAGGGGCAGGGGGAAACTGGCATGTTTTTGCATTCCCTGTTGTCTTGTGGTTTGACAACATTATTATCCAGTTCTACCCATGAAATGCCATCAGTATCATCTTCCAAAATGAGAAATGAACTCAGTTCTACCACACAGTTGATAAATCATATCACCATGTGAATCCACGTGGAGTATGTAACTTGTTCCATAAAATGCATAAGAAACTCTTTCCTAATTGCTCTTGAATTCTATGTGGTTATCCAAAGATTCCACAAAAGCCGTGAGAGCTTTTCAATTCTTTCCCTATTGTTTTCACTGCACTTCTAGTAGCCCTCGCCCTGCTAGCTAGTAGATATATCAATCTTCTTTTTTCTTCTCAGGGGCTTTTATTTGCTTGAAAAATTTCCCATCATAGGAAATACCAGTTCAGCTCCACTACTGGGAGCTATGGTGGGGTGTTGCAACACATTTGTGGCCCCTTGTGCTGTTAACCATTCTGTCATGTAAACATTGTTCAGAACAGTGTTAGATTACATGGTGCTTAGAAGGCCAGATCCTGTGTACAATAGCACTACCACCAGCAGAGCTGAACAGGGTGTATCCCTAAAAGTGCCGTAGCCTTTCCTAAAACACTTCTATGCTCCATGGGAGGGCAGGGCATGGGAGAGCTGTGCTATGGTTGAACCAATGACCCTGCTCTTCCCCTTTCCTTTCTCCAAACTCTATTGTTGGGGATTTGTGGGTTTCCCTAATCTTGCCCCCCATAAGCTCCATAATGTAACTATAGTGACTCCACTGCATTATGGGACTTCTGCAACCACATAGTAAGAAGGATTTTCCCTGAGACAGAGAAAACAAAATAAGATATTTTCGAGAACATTTCCCACCCCATTATCTATTACTATTATGGATAAAACTTTTAAAGAAATTCAGAGCTTTCACTTTCATGTAATGATGAAGACCCAATCTATATAAACAATAAGGTGCCCACTGTTTGGAGTTGATTATACAGTTTTGTATAACAATTTAATAAGCTTCTGCTTTGTGCAAGAAAGTTTATTTCTGATTCTTCTTTGTGCAACTCAGGATTGTAACGATTTAAGCTTACAATATCTTGTTGACACATATTTAAACTGTACTGTTATACAGCATAGATGGTATAATTTAAGATCCAATAAGATTTTTGTGTAGTGCCCCTAATCATGCAGTACAGCCTAAAGTCAAAGTTTTTCTCACCCTCTTGTGGTAAACATGATTTATCCCTTTGTTTATTATTTCCTTTCTGTATTCTCTAGCTGCTACTCATCACAAGAGCAGGGCAGCAATTGTGTCTTTTAATGTACAGTAGAACCTCAGAGTTACGATCACGTTGGGAATGGAGGTTGTTCGTAACTCTGAACAAAATATTGTGGTTGTTTTTTCAAAAGTTTACAACTGAACATTGATTTAATATAGTTTTAAAACTTCACTATGCAGAAGAAAAATGCTGCTTTTTCCTTTTTTTTTAAGTAATTTACATTTAACACAATACTGTATTGTATTTGCTTTTTTTTTTTTGTCTCTGCTGCTGCCTGATTGCGTACTTCTGGTTTCAAATGAGATGTGTGGTTGACTGGTCAGTTTGTAACTCTGGTGTTTGTAACTCTGAGGTTCTACTGTAGTTTAGGGAGCTAGCTGATAGAGAAAGCTCTAGGAATGACTCAGGCTTCCCAGTCCAGCTTCTTCCCAGTCTGGAGAGAGAAGATGGCCATTCTCTGCTTTCCTGTAAAGGGGAAGATCAAATTGTTCCCAGTTATCTACAATCTCAAGCCTGGTTTAACTAGCCATTTAAAAAAATTATCTAGTCAAACGGGTTCAAACCCCTAACGCAGATGCATTTAAACCATTTTAACCCTTGTTTATAGTGATTTTAGGTTGGCAGTAACTTACTGCTTAAACCAGCTCGAGTGAGTCTATATTAAGGGTTTGCATTAGTTTATTGGTATTTATAGACTTTTTAAAAATTGATTTAGTTAAATCACTGCATTCTTTTAGTACAGAAAAAGGTCTCAGTGAGTGATCATCCTCTGCTGATTTGTGATTCAGAATCAGTTGAAGTCAGGGGAAAGATTCCCATTGATTTCAGTTGATTTTAAATCATTCCCATGCTTATTAACCTTCCAACAGTTGAGTTGTGCAGGTTGTTCTGGTTTCAATATAGCATCACATAGAATCACACTAGTGTAGGACTTGAAAAGTCTTCTAGTCCAGTCCCCTGCACTCAAGAAAGGACTACGTATTATCATTCTAGACCATCCCTGACAGGTGTTTGTCTAATCTGCTCTTAAAAATCTCCAGTGATGGAGATTCCACAACCTCCCTAGGCATTTTATTCTAGTGCTTAACCACCCTGACGGGCAGGAAGTTTTTCCTAATGTTCAACCTAAACTGCCCTCACTGCTATTTAAGACCATTGCTTCTTGTCCTATCTTCAGAGATTAAAGAGAATAACTTTTCTCCCTCCTCCTTGTAACAACCTTTTATGTGTTTGAAAACTGTTAGAATGTCCCCTCTCAGTCTTCTCTTCTCCAGACCAAACAAACTCAGTTTTTTCAGTCTTCCCTCATCGGTCATGTTTGCTAGACCTTTAATCATTTTTGTTGCTCTTCTCTAGACTTTCTCCAATTTGTCCAAATCTTTCCTGAAATGTGGCACCCAGAACTGGACACCATACTCCAATTGAGGCCTAATCAACACAGAATAGCGCAGAAGAATGACATCTCATGATCTTGCTTACAACACTCTTGCTAGTACATCCCAAAATGATTGCCTTTTTTTTTTTTTTTTTTTGCAAGTGTTGCACTGTTCACTCACATTTACCTTGTGATCCACTATGACACCCAGATCACTTTCGGCAGTATTTCTTCCTAGGCAGTCATTTCTTATTTTGTATGTGTGCACCTGATTGTTCCTTCCTAAGTAAAGTACTTTGCATTTCTCCTTACTGAATGTCATCCTATTTACTTCAGACCGTTTCTCCAGTTTATCCAGATCATTTTGAATTTTAATCCTATCCTCCAAAGCACTTGCAACCCCTCCCAGCCTGGTATCATCCACAAACTTTATAAGTGTACAGAACCGATCCCTGCGGGATCCCACTTGATATGTCCTTCCAGCTTGACTGTGAACCGCTCTCAGGGAACGGCAGTTATGCACCCACCTTATAGTAGCTCCATCTAGGTTGTATTTCCCTAGTTTGATTATGAGAAGGTCATGCGAGACAGTATCAAAAGCCTTACTCAAATCAAGATATACCACATTTACCACTTCCCCCCATCCACAAGGCTTGTTACCCTGTCAAAGAAAGCTACTAGGTATATAGACAGTGGTTAACACTGAAATGTCCTAATTTACCCACAGTTATCTCATATTAGTCATTTGCCTATGCTTAGAACAACGATTTGGTCAATTCCAATATTCTAAAAGTATTCCATAATTCATTGTGCTTATTCCCCTGGCAACAACTATGAAGCACCATAAGAAACAATCACAAAGAGTTTGGGGGCACATAAGAGGCTGGACTAAATGTAGGATTATGCAAAAGCTGAGAACCCAGATCTGGGAGTTTTGAGCTGTGTGGTAAAGATCAAAATGCAGATTTTAATATTGTAAAAGTCAAAGGGACAAATTCTGCCTTCATCCACAACGAATATATAAGCTACTGGGCAGATTCACCAACTGGGGAAATCCAAATAAAGCAATAAAGTCTAGTTCCATGTCCCTGTCTTTAAGATCCATTTTGTTTATAAACCAAATATGTCAAAAGCTCAGAGTAACACACAACACATAATACCAGAGACTTTTCCTGTGTCCTGCAGCTGAGAAGGGAAAGAATTCCCCCTATCTAGTTCTTCCTGGATTCCTTCCTACAAGGACCTCCCTGGCCCTGGGTTTGTTCTGTCTAAGAGGGATATCTGGCTTCCTGTAAGTCACATGCTTGCTCCCAGTTTTGGAAGGGCTCAAAGGCCAGAAGATGCACACTGGGATGCATGAGATGACCTCAAGGCTAGTGCCCTCTTACAGTATATATCTGGCCCAGCAGATCTAGGTTTGGCAGATGATTCACTTAATTTTACATAACTGACATTTCAGTGGGAACACTCCCTATAAATATTTATTTTAGAAGAATACATTCAGTTTGGGCAAGGAACTCTCATGTGGAGTCCCTGTCTGCCTCTGGGTTAGGATGTACCCAGTTTGGAGACCAGTTATATCAAATTGTGAAATAAGATGCTATTAGCGTTTTATGTTTAAAACCTACTTTTGATGAAGCTGACATCACCATATTGATAGATTCATATATTATTAAGTCCCGAAGAGACCATTGTGATAATTGTATCTGACCTCCTGCATAGCACATGCTACAGGATTTCTCTGTATTAATTCCTGCTCTGAGTCTAATAGCTGAAGTAGAGCACATCTTCTAGAAAAACATCCAATCTTGATTTAAAAATTTCCAGTGATGGAGAATGCACCACAGTCTTTGGAACGTTGTTCCAGTGACTGTTACCGTCATTATTTAAAAATTTGCTAGTCTGAATTTGTATAGCTTAAATTTCCAGTCAGTCTACCTTCAACTTTCAGGCATTGTTATACCTTTCTCTGTGAGATGGAAGAGCCCTCTGTTGTCAAATTTCTGTTCTCTATGTAGGTAATTATAGGTTATGATCAAATCATCCCTTAACCTTCTCTTTGATAAGCTAAATAGATTGAAGCCCTTTAATCTTTCACTATAAGGTATGTTTTCAAATTTTTTAATCATTCTTATGGCTCTTCTCTGAACCCTTTCCAATTTATCAACATCCATCTTTCAGTGGGGACACCATGACTTCCATTTGGCCATATTAACTGTAATGTGACTTCATGTCCCCATAATACATCCTCACAGGAGATACCAAGTTTAGTGTTGTCAACACTGCCTTACAATCCATGTCACACAGTGATCACCATTTTAAAACTCTGAGATATCACAGAGTATTTAGAATAAGACTATACTTGATTAGCTTTAAAATGCACTTTTAGTAGTTCTGTGATGTTTAGTAGTTCTAAAGAGCTTCTGTTTGTACAATTAGGCCTTCTTTTTCTTGACAGAAGTTCATAATAACCTGGACCACATATTTTTGTATACACATTTTTTACATTAACTTTTTCCACATATCTAATTTATATCACATAAGAGATCAGGGACAAAAATCACTGTGTTTTGTAAATGTTTTCATGGTAACTGCATTTAGAACAATAAATCTAGTTTGTTTTCACCCACAGAATTAATAAAGACGAGTCCTCTCTAACATAGATACAATATTTTCATCATTTTCAACAAGCAAATGAAAAGAGATTTTAATGAAAACTGCTCAGAAGAGGGCTACAGACATTACTGTCTCGATGCCAGTGTTGGCATATTATTCCTTTTGGTATTTTGAAACATTCCTGCTGGAATTCTGGAAAGTTCAATGGGCAGATTGCATTTTTATTAGCAAAACTATGTTTAACATTGCCATAGACCCCGTTCTGTTATTTGTGTGCCACTATTGAATCTGCATCTCCTCTGCAAAACAGAAGCTTTGGATTTTGAAAAGGCTTATATAATACACAAAGCTCTGTTGAAGGTATTTGCATGATGACTTCAGGCAGACAAGCATCCATCCCTTGCTTGTTCCTGTATGGCGACAGCAGTCTTAAGACAATGGCAAACATCGTATACCCTCACCTTGCTAATCTTTGTTCAGTTCATCTTCTGATTTTATTGTTAATCAGGAAACCTACTGCACTGTGTTTGCTTGTACCAGACTTGCACATATTCTGCATTAAAAAAACTGTTGTGAATGCATTTCTCCAACGTTCCACAAATGAGTACTCCTAATACTGGTATCTCTGTATTCAGAACTGTGATTTAGTTCCTTGTGTGAGTATGACTCAGTTAGTAGCATTCTCTCAGTCTGAACAGGCTGCTATAGTTTCAAGCTCTCCAGTAGGACTTTAGCTGTGTATTACAGCAAAGGGCTGTACTCTGATACTAAGTTGTCATTACAATTGTGCAAAATGTTCCAATTGAAATATAGTCCTACTCAAACAAAGCCTGAGGTTCAAGGTTCCCCACATTTGCAAAACTTGGGCAATGCTCTCAAAACTTCACAAACATGGACTGAGGTTGCTTAAACCACTTGGAAACCTGCGAAAATGCCTCATTGCTCCCTTTGGCAGAACTGCCCTCTCTACCCCTCAACCTCAGTATCCAGAGATTGTTTCTGGAAGGAAAAAAAGAGAGGTTGGGGGTGGAGGAGGGAACTCCTGAGGGGATATTTATTCCTCTTGTGTGGAAAAAGGATCATCGACTAATAAATGTATAGGAACTGGAACCACTTCTAGCTTTTGCAGACCAAACAATAGGATTCAAAGTGTGAACCCCTCCCTGAACTGAACTGTGCAGTCTCTGCATGTCTCTGCTTCAAACCTTTGCTGTCTGAATCTCCAGGTGAAAATAAAAGTCTGTGGTGACTGTCACTAGAAGGTCGCACACTTTGTTGTTCTGCAGGCCAAGCTCATTCCACACACCAGGGGTTCCTTGTATCCCTGCATTTTCCCTCCCCACAAAAGCTCTTTGTGTGCCACCCTCCCATCCCCCTATATTTTAGGGGCTCTATGCAACCCCACCCCTTCCCTCATTTTCCCCCTATGCCAGGGACATTGCGGGGGCCCCATTCTCCCTTTCTCCCATGCCAGAGATTCTATGCCCCCATTCCCCTCCCGCCATACCATGGCCTCCCATTGGGCCCCCAATGCAAGAGATTCTGTGTGTCCCCCATTTACCTCCCCCTTATTCTTATTTCTTCTCTTTCTGTCTGGGAGAACTCACTCTAGAAACAAAGATAGATAAGGGGGTTGGCAGGTTGGTTTTATTTCTTTTTCTTTTTTTAACATTATAGTGAACTGATACATTTCTCTGGGGAGTGCTATTTGGGCAAGTTTTCTCCCAAAGGACACAACTCCTGCAAGCTGCTGAACACCCTCTACTCCCATAACTGATAGTTGATATCTAGCAATAGCAGGAACCCATTGATGCAGCTCAGAGCGAAATATAGGTAGGCACCACCAACAAGCTGTGAAAACTCTGTGTCTGTCTCTCCCTTATTCAACTAGATATCGCTAAGATTTTTGTAATTATTTTAAGATTAATTCAATTCTAAGTAAAATGTGAAACTATAAAATTTGGTGACAGATGAGCTAAATCAGCAATAGAACTGTCTGAAAAAAACAAACTCATCACAATTTTGAAATTTCGAAGTTGTTTTTGTTTCAAAGTGTTTAAAAAGGCCATTCCGTCAAATTTACATAACAAATTTTTTAAATTTATGTATCCAAACCATTTTCAATATAATATTCAAATGGTTATCAATGCTTTTCAATTGCTGGAAACTTGATTATTCAGTATATGAAAATGTCAGCCATTTTGATAATGTGTTCAGTAATATTTTCAATATAATTTTTTTCTGGGGGCAGGAATCAAATGGACTACATTTTTTACAAAAATGAAAATTGAAAAAAGGCCATTTTTCAATAAAATATTTTTGTTAAAAAAAATTTCAACCAGAGGACTTAGGAAAGACAGACAATGAGATAAGATATTGAGACCCACTTATTTCTGACTTCCACTGCTACAGGGACTGAAAGTCCAGAATGGTAAAAGCTCCATTTTTTGTCATTTTGGAAAGAAGTGCTGTTGTCTCCGTTATTAGTAACATAATAAAAATAACACTTCTGAATAAACAGAAAAGGTGTAGATCTTTGGAAACAATGTGGTACCAAAGGGATTCACAAAGAAGCAATGGTATCATGCTGCTTTTGTTATATTTCCTATATTTATACCGGGCAAACTGGCTGAGACTTATAGATTGATATCATTTTCAGAAGTGCTGAACACTTGCAGTTCCCATTGGTTTTGATAGGAGCCATAGGTGCTCAGCACCTCTGAAAATCGGGCTATGAGTATTTCACAAAAGGTTTTAATGTAAAAATGGATGGTGTATTCTAAATAGATATGAATTAACTTGAAAATCTGTATGCAGATTTAGTAACTGCTATGTGTCATACAGTATGAATCTATTCTGTAGTTGGTAAACCTCAATTAATTTGTTTTAAGAGAGAGTTTTATAACCATATATTTGAATGTTTTGTTCCCATCAGGTTGTTCATGCAAAGCTTGTGTTTGGCAGGTCTTAAGTGCATGGGTGGTCAAGGGTATTGAATTCTTCCATTCCTTCCAATAAAAAAACACAGTCACCAATTTCCCAGTAGGAAAGATTGGCATAGAGCTATTTTTTACTAACCCATGTTTCTGCGTATTTTACTGCCAGGATATAAGAAAAATGCATTTTTTTTCTCCTTTGTGGCAATTTTATTCTCTGACTCCACTAAATTCACATACCAATCCAAAACTCTTTTCCTAGCTTAGACTTTTATATTTGGCCTGCTCCTGCTATTGTTTTCACTAAGTCTTTCATATGTAATACAGATAGTTTTGCCAGAAATGTACTTTGCCAGCCTGCACACCCTATCTGCGTTCAAAAAGCAGCCACTCTTCAAAACCTTTTCATGGATTTGTGGCTTTCTGGAGTTCTTTGTACAATAGTTAATGAACAAGCACATGTTTAAATGCTTGTGAAATATTTGTAAGTGAGTTGTGTGTGAACATGAGATTCAGTCAAAAATGTCTGCAGAAAATGTTTTACACATCTAATAATATTCCTTGTTGCTACAATATGAAATAATTCACTCACTTCTCAAGGGACTAGTGTTGGCATTCTCTGACTTCTCCTTTGTGCTGTGGAAAGCTTAACAATTTGAACTACTGTTTTGCATTACATAACATTTGGGGGCATGGGAACAATTCAAAAGCAAATTATTCTCATGGGGTGTGATTCTGGGAAGGACAGAGGGTGCCTAGGACCTCACTGAAGCACAGCACTTCCCAGGATCAGGCCCTACATTATTACTCTCTGGACATGGGGTACATCAGTCTGCAAAGTGGTTAGCAGTCTGGCAAGTGAAGTTGAGTGCGATCTTTGTGGGAGTAGCATGGGAACAGAGAGAAGTTGATGAGATCTTCTGTCTGCAGAAACCAAAAATAACATTTACAAAAACAAAGCAAAACAATCTTGAAAGAGGACCAGTTTTAGAATCTCGTTAAACAAAGAGGTCTGTAAAGCACTGCATTGCCTTATAAAATCCAGTCCTTTATTAACAGGATTTGTGCATATATCTCCAGCACATGGCTTTAGAAAAGAAATAAACACAAAATACTGGAAGGTTCTTAGTCGAGCAATCTGAACATGATCCTACGTACGTTGAAGTAAATGGCAAAGTTCCCATTGATTTTAATGCTATAGGATCAGGGCCTATGTCAGCAGCCACTAATAATACAAAAAATCCCTTCCTTTTTCATTAACTTGGAAATGCATCACTAATATATAGAAATGGCTAAATGCAAATGAATGGTGCCTGCCAGAGACCCATACTCATGTAAAAAGAAAACAGAGAGACCGCTATCTGCAGCTTTTAAGTATACCACCAAAAGACTTTTTAAAAATTAAGATTTTGCAGTAGGGTATATGTTTCAACTTATTTTGAGTAGGGGAAGGTTATGTCCATTAATTAAAGGTAAAAATGCAGTGGGTTTTCTGCGATATAAGAAACTGTGGCAGCTTTAATAACAAAGGAGTGTATTGCAACTATTATTGCAAATTATAGAAATATTAGAAAATATTAAGCATAATATATTGTGATGTAGATGTTCTTATTGAAGGAAATTTTTTATTGGAATGCAAGCTACAGAAAGAAAAACATATACAGGTTGACTTACCTTAATGAGGTCCTATTGTAAGAAAAAGTGTGTGTATATATTAGGGCCTCCCACTTAATAGATAAAGGATAAAATATCCAAAATTTTGACTCAGTAATTCCATATTATACTTCTCACTACATAAGCTTTGTGTTGTACTGTGTGACATTTTTGAATCTAATGTCTGAAATAATCCATCATACAACAAGCTTTGCTTTATGTGCTGGCATGCTACAGCACATATATAAATATGATACTTTAAATTCCAGCAATATTTTTAATCTAGAGATCTCAAAGAACTTTACAGACATTAGCTAATTTTCCCACAATGCTCTTATGAGGTAGGTAAATAATATTATCCCCATTTTAAAGATGGGGAAACTGAGATTAAGTGACTTGCAGAGCTAGGAGTATTACCCAGGTCTCCTAATTCACACTCTAAACATTAGACGACGATTCCACTGAATGCACATCTAGTAGTGCTCCTGCAGATTAGAATTGTGATTAGTATAAGAAAAGTAATAGCTTTTTGGATGTTTCTTTAATATCCCAACTGGCCAGTCCAAACGTTATTATTGATAGGGTGAACTTTTATGGCTGACTGAAATAGGTCCAGGATTTCACCCAGGGATTTTCTAGTATAATGGTAACCATTAAAACACCTTAACTATAGGAATGAGTGCCAAAAAACTAATTATCTCTCTTTTGGTGTGTATGTACCCTGTGCAAATTGGTTGTGGCATTATTAACTGAAGGAAATGTGCACAGCCCTGGGTGGACAGGGCATTGCAAGACATTTAAGCAATATAATAGCTACTGGCTATGATCATGACCGTTAAATGGTGCAGAGACACCACATCGCTGTCAGGGAATATAATTGGGGGCAAGAGAGTTATTTATCCACTAACTGTGCAGGCTAGATTATTTGTGTGAGTAGGCAGACCTGGTTGAAACTTTTTGTACGAAAATCCTTTCTGTCAAAAAATGGAATTTGATTAAATTGTTTGCAGACAAAAATCATTTTAGATAATTTTTCTTTTTCAAAGATATTGAAAAGCAATAAATTTCAATCAAATTGAATATTTTTGACATTTTCAATTTTTCATATTGGGAAAGTTCCCACTTTTTTTTTTTTTACTTCCACTTACCTCTCCACTTTTTATTTTCCCATTAGTAAAAAAGTGAGAGAAATTGGTTTTGATTTTGGCTTTAAATATATTTTTACTCCCATTCACCCTTGTTCCACTGGAAATAAAGGAAGATTTTATTTTATTTATTTCTTTTTACAAAAATGAGTGAGATTTTTTTCCCATCAAAACAAAAAAAGTTGAAATGAAATTTTTAAAACAAAACTTTAAAAAAATGTTTTGAATTTTGTTGTTGAAAAAATGAAAATTTCAGGACAATTTTTGAACTAAATGAAAAACTTGGGGAGGTGGTTTCTAATTTTTTCATGAAACATACATATCCTTTTTTGGCTGGCTCTAACTTTGGTCCAAAGTGTTATATAGAAGCCTAAAATTGATATATACTCATGGGATCAGGATAGTATAAATATATTAGTGCTCAGCAGAAAGTGGCTACATCTCAGCTTTCTTTCTTTCTTTCTTTTTCTTTCTTTCTTTGCCATGAGAGAAATGCTGAGTTCTGTCCAATCCTGGATAGTGCTCCTACCAGTGCCATACTTGGGCTTCATTTTGACCTCACTTACCCCTGTTTTACATCAGTTTACTTCTGTGAAGTTATGCCTGACTTACACTAAAGTGAGAACAAAATAGGACCCTAAGTCACCTCTACTAGTTTCCAGTTTATCTCTAATCACCACTGTTGTGGCTCTCTGGAAAATCTGTCAGCAGTGGTGCTGACTTTCTAATCTGCCCCAGGTCCTGCCCCTACTCCACCTCTTCCCCAAGACCCCACTCCACCCTGGCCCTGCCCCGCCACCTCCTGCTCCATTCCGCCCCCTCTTCTGAGCGCACCCCACCCTCGCTCCCAGCACCTCCTGCATGCCGTGGAACAGCTGATCGCAGTAGGTGGGAAGTGCTGAGAGGGAGGGGGAGGTGCTGATCAGCAGGGCCTCCAGGAGGCAGGAGGTGCTGTGGGGAAGGGAAGAGGTCACAGCACCCACCATTTTTTATCTGTGGGTGCTCTGCTGCTCCAGCACATTAATCCTCTTCCTCTGTCTCTCATTTTGGTGCTCAGATGTTAATATTACTGGATCTCTCAACTCCATGACATTTTACACAATGATCTAGAAGCCTGTGCTGAAAGCAAGAATTCAGCATCATAGCAAAGATGTAGCCTGCGTTGTCGTCATAAATGGTCACAAACAGAGTTTGCCTGTTTACACTCATATCAACTGAGAGCAGCAGCCTCCTCAGGGAGCTGCTCTTAGTCCTTCTATGCCTGGTTCAACAAATGAGCCAGAGAAGTCACAGTGTGTACAGGAGATTTCAAATGCAGAAGTGTGTGCCAAAAAATACAGGCCATGTTTTGAAAATTTAGCCCTAAGTGTCTTTAAAAAAGAAATATTCAAAACCCAAGTCCAGCAGCCAATTACTGCTGTCTCACCAGAGAACAGCTCCTTGAGACTGCCTGCACAGCTTCCAGAAGATGAGCCCACACAGTTCAGGGCCTTGAGTAGGACTCTCCTGCTGGGTGTCAGTATGCTGCTCCTGTGCTCTGTGTGTGACTTTACTTTTTTAAATGTTAAACTGAAAAACCTGAGCTCCCTCTGGAGCATAATGAAATGGCAGTTCTTACATAGGTCCAAAGGGCCATATTCTGATTTCCTTTTCTCCAGTGCAGCTGGGATCTGAATCTACACCTAAGAAACAAACAGAGGAATTCAAAACTAAGGCTAGCAATTGCTTGTGGTCTGGCTCTAAGAAAGAGCAGCAACATTAACACTGACTGTTGTGTGTGAACTCAGGATATGTCTACACTGTGGAGACTATGCCAGCATAACCCCATAGTTTAAAGGCACAGCCTACACTGGCAAAAAGCTGTTTTCCATCCAGTAGCATAGTCAGGGGGGAGCAGGGGGAGCGGCTGCTCCCCCTGTGAAGAGAAGCGGCGCTAAGGCGCCGCCCTAGCCCCGCTGCAGGAGCCGGGCTCGGGAGCGCTTTAAAAGGGCCGCGGCTCCTGCAGGGAGCCACGGGCCCTTTAAAGCGCCCCCCCCCCCCAGCCCCGCTGCCAGACCCGGGCTGGGGGTGGGCGCTTTAAAAGGCCCGCGGCTCCTGCCACTGCGGGGAGCTGCGGGCCTTTTAAAGTGCCCAGCCCCACTGCCGGAGCCAGGCTCCAGCGGGGATTTAAAAGGCCCGTGGGCTCCGCAGTGGCTGGAGCCCCAGGCCCTTTAAAGCGCCACCGGGGTGAGTACAGGGGGAGCGGGGAGGCGCCTTTTTATAGCACTGCCGCTCCCCGTGTTCTAAACCTGGCTACGCCACTGTTTCCATCATGATGGTAACTAGGTTGACTGAAGCATTCTTCCATCAACTTGGCTGCATTTACACAGTGGGTTAGGTCAGCAGAGCTACATCAGTCAGGGGTATGGATTTTTCATACCCCTGACCGATGCAGCTATGTCAGCCTGGATTTGAAACAAAGCCAAGCCTCAGATATTATGTGTATGACGTACAGTGTAGTTGTGTGCCCATGTAGCCGCTACTAATGCTGCCTCTTTCTGCTGCCCTAGGCACTAGAACCTGCTGTGGAGACTAAGGGCTTGTCTACACAAACATTTAGTTTGCCACAAGGTGGGGTGTGAATCTATCCTGAACTAGCCTGCTGCATTCTAATTGTCCATATGCTAGGATGACCAGACAGCAAGTGTGAAAAATTGTGATGGGGTTATGGGGTAATAGGAGCCTATATAAGAAAAAGACCCAAAAATTGGTACTGTCCCTATAAAATCGGGACATCTGGTCACCCTACCATATGCACTTTGCCAATGCACATTAACAGTTCAATTAGTGCATTTTGAGCTAGTCCTGCTTCAGACAGGGCTGAGTCAAAGTGCATTAATGAACTGTTAATGGGTATCAGCAGGGTCCGTGTGGACAGTTAGAGCATGGCAGGCTACTATAGAGTGAAGTCAGACCTCAGCTTGCTGCAAAATAAATGTTTGTCTGGACAAGCCCCAAGAGATCCTCTCTTTCTGGTTTTCATCTCTGCTTCTTTTAAAATTGGTAACAGTGACATGATGAGATTTTTCTTTGTTTTTGTGTTTTGTGAAGGTGGGGAAAGGCAGGAGGGTGGGGATAGCACTCAAAGGAAAGATTCTAGTTAGCTGGCCAGCATGCAGCAAAGCTGAATTTCATAGATCACATGACTGAGATCCATTCTAAATCCAGACATCGGTAAACTGGTATGCTTTATGAGGAATGGAAATCTTCTTTTTCACAGATTCCAAGCCCAGAAGGGACCGTTGTGATAGATTGACCAGACGTCCCGTTTTTAAAGAGACAGTCCCGTATTTAATCCCTCCTGCAGGTGTCCCGACTTGTTCTTAAAAATAGGCAAATTGTCCTGTATTTTCTGTCTCCTCCACATCAGTACTGGTGAGTACTGCTGCTGGCCAGATCCCTGCTCTCCAGCTGCCTGCCCACCAGTGGTGAGTGGGTGGGTCCAGTGGACAACGATGGGGGTGACTGTGCAAGGCTGGTGACAGGTAGGGTGACCAGATGTCCCGATTTTATAGGGACAGTACCGATTTTGGGGTCTTTTTCTTATATAGGCTCCTATTACCCCCCACTCCCTGTCCCGATTTTTCACATTTGCTGGCTGGTCACCCTAGTGGCAGGGCAAAGCTGCAGTGTGTGGGGCCAGCCGCTCCCCCTGCTGGCCCCTCAGGGCAGCCCCTCCCCTACGTGCCAGCTCTCGGCCAGCAGGGTCCTGTCCCCCATCCCATTTCTAGACGTTCCGGCTGCGCGCTGTGAGCTGTGGTGACGGGTGAGTGCGGGCAGGCCCCAGACAGCAGCCAGCTATGTGATGCCTCTGCTGCCCACCCATCAGCCCTTTACATGCTCCCCCTCTCACTGTCCTCTCCCTGCTTTGCCCCTTCCCCCCCAGCCCCGCTGCTCCTCCATATCCCCCTAGGAGAGGTGCGTCTTGCTCCCAGCGCTGTGCGGAGAACCAGCCCCTGGTCATTGTGCTCAGCTCACCAACAACCTGCCCAGCAGGCTCCTCCTTTCCCCCACTGCCTCCCTGGCTGGGCTGGCGCCCAGGGAAAGCCCAAGACCCTTTGGCCCAATGCACTGGCCAGGAGGAGCCAAGCCCTGCATGTGCCAAAAGCCACACACAGCGCTGGC
This sequence comes from Macrochelys suwanniensis, assembly GCA_033296515.1. NCBI lineage: Eukaryota > Metazoa > Chordata > Testudines > Chelydridae > Macrochelys > Macrochelys suwanniensis. The sequence continues at coordinate 87,467,454 of CM065779.1, forward strand.
ACAGGGCAGCCTCTCTGCCCCTCAGCTAAGCTCTGGAGTGGAAGGGAGGAAGCAATTTCCAGCCTGTTCATGCCCCGATCCTGCAGGCTCAAAAGCAGCCCCTCAGGCAGGGGCTTAGCATCCTCTTCAGCAGCCCTCCTCCCTCCCCCCACCCTGGGTCCTTCCCCAGGGAATGCGGGGCTGCTCCATCCCCTAGACACCCTCCTCTGCTGAGCCACCTCTCAGGCCTGGTTTGCTGAAGCCTCTGCAGTCAGGTTCCCTGTGCCCTGGTGTACAATGCATCCTTAAGGCTTAACCCCTTTCTTCCCACCCTGCTTTGGATCGTTATCGAGAAGAACCCGTCATCAGCATGGATGCATGTCTTTTGGAATGGTGGTTGAAGCATGAAGGGACATATGAATCTTTAGTACATCTGGCATGTAAATATATTGCGACGCCAGCTACAACCATGCTATGGGAATGTCTGTTCTCACTTTCAGGTGACGTGAACAAGAAGCAGGCAGCATTATCTCCTGCAAATGTAAACAAACTGGTTTGTCTTCGCAATTGGCTGAACAAGAAGTAGGACTGAGTGGACTTATAGGTTCTAAAGTTTTACATTGTTTTGTTTTTGAGATATGTAACCAAAAAAATCTACATTTGTAAGCTGCACTTTCAGGATAAAGATATTGCACTGCAGTACTTGTATGAGGTGAATTGAAAAATACTATTTCTTTTGTTTTTTACAGTGCAAATACCCTGTATTTGTAATAAAAAAATAAGTATAAAGTGAGTACTGTACACTTTCTATTGTTTTGTAATTGAAATCAATATATCTGAAAATGTAGAAAACATCCACAAATATTTAAATAAATGGCATTCTATTATGTTTAACAACATGATTAATCATACGAATAAGCCGTTAATTTTTTTAATTGCTTGACTGCCCTAATATTTACACTCTGCAATCAAGTCACTGCTTAACTTTCTCTTTGTTAAGCTAAATAGATTGAGCTTACATAAGAACGGCCATACTGGGTCAGACCAAAGGTCCATCTAGCTTGTGCCCAGTTTACCAAGCAATTCAGATTACTTTGCATAAGTGACATGTTGTCTTCATTATTTACCATACCCCAGTGTTTGTGTCATCTGCAAATTTTATCAGTGATTATTTTATATTTAATGTTTTCTTCTAACTCCTCCCTCTATGAGCTGTGATTGCTGCTTAAATAGACATACCTAAGCTAGCTCAAATACCGGTAGCAGTAAAACCACTGCAATGCAGGCTATCCGCCCAAGTAATTACTCCAGGGTGCCAGACAAGCTTGTACAGCCTGCACTCAAGCATGTGCTGCTGCAACTTCATTATTATCAATCCCTGAGCTATCGTTAATCTGTTTGTGCGTGTTTCAACTGCACCCTGTGATTGCAATGTTGACATACCCTAACACAGTGGTCCCCAACGTGGTGCCCGCGGGCACCATGGCGCCCACTGGGGCATTTATGTGTGCCCGCCTACTGACGAGAGCGCTTCCAGACAACCCACCGCCAAGGAGTGCGGCCGCCGGACAACCAGCCGCCAAAATGCCTCCGAGAAGTGGCAACGCCAAGAAGCGTCGTCGCCGAAATGCCGCTGCTTCTCGGTGGCATTTCAGCAGCGACACTTCTCGATGACGCCACTTCTCAGCGGCATTTCGGCGGCTGGTCGTCCGGCGCCCGCCACACTCTTCTGGGAACATGAATACGCTATTGCAACAGAAAGGTTGGGGACCACTGCCCTAACATAAGTGCCATAATTGGGCACTTTTTATTACATAGCAGTCATTTTTTCTGGTTGACATTCTCAGATATTCTCTTTGCCACAGATGATGGATATCTTTGTTGTTCAGCAAATTTACTATTGGATTTTCTCATCTTATTATTTGTTTGTTTGTGTCACAGTAGTTCCCAGAGTCCTCATTCAAGATTTGGAACCCTTTGTGCGGGGTGCTGTGCAAATAGAAAACAGAGACCAGACCCTACCCATTAGAGTTCATTGTATCAGCTCCAATAGAGACCATAATACCTTTATAGCAAAGACATTATAATACATTTTGTTTAGTGAAATTTTGGATAATCAAGAAGTTTTTGATTATAGGAAACACACAAAGTGGTTCTTAGGATGAATGTTCTTAGGATCCGGGGAACTACAGGCCAGTCAGCCTCACCTCAGTCCCTGGAAAAATCATGGAGCAGATCCTCAAAGAATCAATTCTGAAACACTTAGAGGAGAGGGGGGAGGGATAGCTCAGTGGTTTTAGCATTGGCCTGCTAAATCCAGCGTTGTGAGTTCAATCCCTGAGGGGGGCCATTTAGGATTCTGGATCAAAAATTGGGGATTGGTCCTGCTTTGAGCAGGGGGTTGGACTAGATGACCTCCTAAGGTCCCTTCCAACCCTGGTATTCTGTGAGAGGGAAGTGATCAGGAACAGTCAGCATGGATTCACCAAGGGCAAGTCATGCCTGACTAACCTAATTGCCTTCTATGACGAGATAACTGGCTCTGTGGATGAGGGGAAAGAAGTGTACGTGTTATTCCTTGACTTTAGCAAAGCTTTTGATACGGTCTCCCATGGTATTCTTGCCAGCAAGTTAAAGAAGCATGGGCTAGATGAATGGACTATAAGGTGGATAGAAAGCTGGCTAAATCATCGGGCTCAACGAGTCGTGATCAATGGCTCCATGTCTAGTTGGCAGCCGGTATCAAGCGGAGTGCCCCAAGGGCTGGTCCTGGGGCCAGTTTTGTTCAATATCTTCATTAATGATCTGGAGGATGGCATGGATTGCACCCTCAGCAAGTTTGCAGATGACACTAAACTGGGAGGAGTGGTTCATAGAATCATAGAATCATAGAATCTCAGGGTTGGAAGGGACCTCAGGAGGTCATCTAGTCCAACCCCCTGCTCAAAGCAGGACCAAACCCAACTAGATCATCCCAGCCAGGGCTTTGTCAAGCCTGACCTTAAAAACCTCTAAGGAAGGAGATTCCACCACCTCCCTAGGTAACCCATTCCAGTGCTTCACCACCCTACTAGTGAAAAAGTTTTTCCTAATATCCAACCTAAACCTCCGCCTCTGCAACTTGAGACCATTACTCCTTGTTCTGTCATCTTCTACCACTGAGAACAGTCTAGATCCATCCTCTTTGGAACCCCCTTTTAGGTAGTTGAAAGCCGCTATCAAATCCCCCCTCACTCTTCTCTTCTGCAGGCTAAACAATCCCAGTTCCCTCAGCCTCTCCTCATAAGTCATGTGCTCCAGCCCCCTAATCATTTTTGTTGCCCTCCGTTGGACTCTTTCCAATTTATCCACATCCTTCTTGTAGTGTGGGGCCCAAAACTGGACACAGTACTCCAAATGAGGCCTCACCAGTGCCGAATAGAGGGGAATAATCACGTCCCTCGATCTGCTGGAAATGCCCCTACTTATACAGCCCAAAATGCCGTTAGCCTTCTTGGCAACAAGGGCACACTGTTGACTCATATTCAGCTTTTCGTCCACCGTAACCCCTAGGTCCTTTTCTGCAGAACTGCTGCCCAGCCATTGGGTCCCTAGTCTGTAGCAGTGCATGGGATTCTTCCATCCTAAGTGCAGGACTCTGCACTTGTCCTTGTTGAACCTCATCAGATTTCTTTTGGCCCAATCCTCTAATTTGTCTAGGTTCCTCTGTATCCTGTCCCTACCCTCCAGCGTATCAACCACTCCTCCCAGTTTAGTGTCATCTGCAAACTTGCTAAGGGTGCAGTCCACACCATCCTCCAGATCGTTGATGAAGATATTGAACAAAACCGGCCCCAGCACCGACCCTTGGGGCACTCCACTTGATACCGGCTGCCAACTAGACATGGAGCCATTGATCACTACCCATTGAGCACGACCATCCAGCCAGTTTTCTATCCACCTTACCGTCCATTCATCCAGCCCATACTTCTTTAACTTGCTGGCAAGAATACTGTGGGAGACTGTATCAAAAGCTTTGCTAAAGTCAAGAAATAGCACATCCACTGCTTTCCCCTCATCCACAGAGGCAGTTATCTCATCATAGAAGGCAATTAGGTTAGTCAGGCATGACTTGCCCTTGGTGAATCCATGCTGACTGTTCCTGATCACTTTCCCCTCCTTTAAGTGGTTCAGAATTGATTCCTTGAGGGCCTGTTCCATGATTTTTCCAGGGACTGAGGTGAGACTGACTGGCCTGTAGTTCCCCGGATCTTCCTTCTTCCCTTTTTTAAAGATGGGCACTACATTAGCTTTTTTCCAGTCATCCGGGACCTCCCCCGATTGCCATGATTTGTCAAAGATAATGGCCAATGGCTCTGCAATCACATCGGCCAACTCCTTTAGCACCCTCGGATGCAGTGCATCTGGCCCCATGGACTTGTGTTCGTCCAGCTTTTCTAAATAGTCCCGAACTACTTCTTTCTCCTCAGAGGGCTGGTCACCTCCTCCCCATACCGTGCTGCGGAGTGCAGCCGCCTGGGAGCTGACCTTGTCTGTGAAGACAGAGGCAAAAAAAGCATTGAGTACACTAGCTTTCTCCACATCCTCTGTCACTAGGTTCCCTCCCTCATTCAGCAAGGGGCCCACACTTCCCTTGACTTTCTTCTTGTTGCTCACATACCTGAAGAAACCCTTCTTGTTACTCCTAACATCTCCGGCTAGCTGCAACTCCAAGTGTGATTTGGCCTTCCTAATTTCACTCCTGCATGCCTGAACAATATTTATATACTCCTCTCTGGTCATTTGTCCAATCTTCCACTTCTTGTAAGCTGCTTTTTTGTGTTTAAGACGAGCAAGGATTTCACTGTTAAGCCAAGCTGGTCGCCTGCCATATTTACTTTTCTTTCTACACATCGGGATGGTTTGTTCCTGCAACCTCAATAAGGAGTCTTTAAAATACAGCCAGCTTTCCTCGACTCCTTTCCCCCTCATGTTATTCTCCCAGGGGACCTTGCCCATCAGTTCCCTGAGGGAGTCAAAGTCTGCTTTTCTGAAGTCCAGGCTCTGGATTCTACTGCTCTCCTTTCTTCCTTGTGTCAGGATCCTGAACTCGACCATATCATGGTTGATACGCTGGAGGGTAGGGATAGGATACAGAGGGACCTAGACAAATTAGAGGATTGGGCCAAAAGAAATCTGATGAGGTTCAACAAGGACAAGTGCAGAGTCCTGCACTTAATACGGAAGAATCCCATGCACTGCTACAGACTAGGGACCGAATGGCTAGGCATCAGTTCTGCAGAAAAGGACCTAAGGGTTACAGTGGATGAGAAGCTGGATATGAGTCAACAGTGTGCCCTTGTTGCCAAGAAGGCTAACGGCATTTTGGGTTGTAAAAGTAGGGGCATTGCCAGCAGATCGAGGGACGTGATCATTCCCCTCTACTCTGCATTGGTGAGGCCTCATCTGGAGTACTGTGTCCAGTTTTGGGCCCCACAATACAAGAAGGATGTGGAAAAATTAGAAAAAGTTCAGCAGAGGGCAACAAAAATGATTAGGGGGCTGGAACACATGACTTATGAGGAGAGGCTGAGGGAACTGGGATTGTTCAGTCTGCAGAAGAGAAGAATGAGGGGGGATTTGATAGCTGCTTTCCACTACCTGAAAGGGGGTTCCAAAGAGGATGGATCTAAACTGTTCTCAGTGGTAGCAGATGACAGAACAAGGAGTAATGGTCTCAAGTTGCAGAGGGGGAGGTTTAGGTTGGATATTAGGAAAAACTTTTTCACTAGGAGGGTGGTGAAGCACTGGAATGGGTTACCTAGGGAGGTGGTGAAATCTCCTTCCTTAGAGGTTTTTAAGGTCAGGCTTGACAAAGCCCTGGCTGGGATGATTTAGTTGGGGATTGGTCCTGCTTTGAGCAGGGGGTTGGACTAGATGACCTCCTGAGGTCCCTTCCAACCCTGATATTCTATGATTCTATGTTATACACAGAAAGAGATGAGAAGGCTGAAACCACAAGGGACTTCTGTCAACCACATACAAGTATTCCCAAGATTTAAAGGCTTTAAAGGAAAATCACATTTGTAGACATTACATGATGTTGAAACAAATGGGAAACCATGAGGTTTTAATTATCTTTTCCTGCAGCCTTACAGATATGAGTGCCCTTTGGTTCCCAAGTAACTCAGCTTTGCCAGTGTTTCAAGTTTTATTGATGTGTTTGTTATTGTAAAAGATTTTATAAGATAAACATTATCTAAACAAATGACTTTTAAGCTTGGGAAAAAGCTTTGTCTATGTGTAAATGAACCTTAATAGAACTTCTACTGATTGATGAAATGCATTAGGACTCTAGGGGCTGGTCCAGTTTTAAGTGTAATGTGGCAAATCTGAGCTTTGGTGTTAACCTTCCAAATTGTTGGAAGGGTTTGAGAGGGGGAGAGTTACGTACATATGGCTGAACTGCAGAATACACAAATTCTGTTTCTATTGAAAACTATATAAACATTTTCTAGTGTTACTAAAATCCACTCCAGCAATTAAGGTTTGTCCCAATGGAAAACAGAGCTTAATATTAGATAGTTTACTGAATCTAGTGAACCAATGACAAGTCTATTTTTTTCACCTTTGTTTTAATCACAATCCTCCATTAGCTTTTACATTAATTAAATCTTGGCATGTAAGGTAGCTGAGGTCTTACTGTTGCTAACTTTATTATTATAATTGTTGTTTAAATTACAGTGGTGCCTAAAATCTGGGAGGAGCTACACAAGCATTTAGGACAATATAGCCTCTGCTCTGAAGAGTTTACAATCTATAAAGACAAAATGGTGAATTCTCCATTATGTCCAAACTCCACTCAGGTATAGTGGAGTGAAAGTGAAGGGACTGCGGGGAGCCAGATGTGGCTGTCTAATCCTGTGCTGCCTGGCCCGGGCAGATGCCAGAGCATCTGGAGCCCACTCTAACATACGTCACTAGTGTATGGTCCATAGTAGATTTGTATCAGTGGAGGGTAGCTGCAGTGGACCTTCACTCCATCCTCCCCAGCCCTTGGAATACCCCAATATGCTAACTGGGTGAGGATGGTGGAATAGGCAGCCATGCCGCCCCCACCAGTGTTACACCAATGGCAAGTTACCCTATACAAAGGGAATTGTCCCCCAGCCACTTCCAGCCAGAATCAGACCACTTTGCACAACATGAGTCATTCAGAAAGGCTGAATCAGACAGGAGAATCCAGTCTAAATGCCGATTAAGGGTGGGAAAAATGTGTATTGTTTATAAGCAGAATAGTCTGGGGCAGTGTTACGAGTGCAGCTACCCTACCCCCACCTCTTCAACTAACAGAAATCGCTCTGACACCTTCCTGCTTGTAAACACTAGTGTGTACTTTATCTACAGTGTCTCAGACCTTCCACCAATACGTATCAATGTATCCCCTCCTTTATACTGTTTTCCAGTTTTCTAGCCCCTTCTCTCATGGGAGAGGCGGGTGGGGGCGGGGGCTTAAGGTATCTACTCTGAGAGCTCCCCTTTTCAGGCTCTCCTAGCCTTCTGTCTCTTTCTCTCTCCCTGCTTCCTCCTCAAGCACTTCCTGTGCTCTTTTCAAATCACTTGCCTGTTTATGGGCTAATTAGCTCATTAATCAGTCTGGCCTAGTAATGAAAAACCCCTGACAAATTAGGCCTTCTCTGAGAGAACCTTATTAGTGCTAATAGTGACCAGAGAGTGCTGGCTCGAGCTCCATCTCTCAGCACTCAGTCACAGGCAGACTATATAATGTTGCATCTACATGGATGGTCAAGTCAAGTATGTTTAGTCTAAGTGGCTTAACCATTCAATAGCTGAGGGAAGAGCATTGTGCAGGTCCATGAGTGAACCAGGCAGCACTTGCTGATGGGTGCAGCCTGGAAGTATGTAGCCTACATCAACTAACTAGCCACAATGGCAAAGTGAGGAATCATGAAGGCCCTGCTTATAGTCATTAGCAGCACATCTGATTGCTGCACATCTGAAGCAAATTGAGTTTTACCCAGAGGTGACATGGAAGGTCAAAACCAGAGGCTGGACTGTTGGATATGTCACAAGATAGGCATTGGCTATGTTTTGAAGCTTCATCTTGCCCCTAGTATGCCACCTGGAGGTGATATCGAGGTTCCTTATGGAAATTGTCAAAATGGGGCACCTTGAGATGAGATGTTAGCTCTGTGAATTACATACAACTTTGAAAAGGGGGTATATGTGGAATGTCTTGCAGCTAAAGAAGCAGATTCTGCAAGGCAATGTTGGACAGGACCAGCAGCCAGGCCAGCTTGTTTGGTCTCGAGGTACCTGTTGTTATACACATGGTTTCATTTAGCTGAGTGTCTACTAGTACTGTGTGAAAATAGCTGAGCCACACCAGAGAGCAATACTCTGCTACAGAATAGCACACAGGAAGCCCAGAGTTTCTTAATGTCTGCACATTGGCTCCCCAAGAAGAATCAGCTAATTTGATGATCATGTTGTTTCTTGTCTTTATTTTCAGTGACATCTAAGTAAGGTGTTCTTTAAAAGTCAAAGTAGGGCGCAGAGTAATACTGACATACTCAGGCTTTGGGTCATGGTCCACCTGTGTCCATTCAGGAAGATATTGAGCTTTTTGTTGGCCTTTGCATGGTATAGATGGAAGCAGCTGGAAACTATTTTTATGGTACTAATTAAAGTCTCCATCTTTTGATATAGTGGGCCCTCTCTTTCAAGACAACATTCAGAACTTCTTGTAGATGACTGAAATCCTGGGCCTGCACTGCCAGACAGATGCCATCTTCACAGATAAAATGCCTGGCAGTGCTATTGGGAAGGTCATTTGTAAAGAGGTTAAAAAGTGCTGGTACTAGAACTGAGTCCTAAGGTAGACCATTGTTTTAGGAATTCCAGGAGCTGTTCATTTGTACCAGTGAAACTTGGAATCAACAGACTCTCAGCAACAGTTCACAGTGCATTTCAGTAGGACCAATGACAGTTTGTACAATATGTCAGATCATGTCATGTACAGCAGTAAGATCTAGGGACACTGAACCTGTCTTCTTCCTGCTCTGGAAGCCATTCTCCATGTAAATGGTGAGTGCCAGCATTTGATCACAGGTCCTGTGGTTTGGTCTGAAACCTGCTTGATCTACATTAAAGATATCACTAATGAGAGAGGCAGATAAGCTTTTTAAGTAGTTTGTACACACATCTTAGCAAAGAGATGCTGTTGCAAGTAGATGTTCTTTATTAAGTTTTGGCAAGACTATAACCTTTACTCTGTGCCCAATTTAAAGTATTTTATTCTCCTGAATTACTCTAGAGAGAAAGATGTAGCCATTGTCTGTTAGTTTTCCCCAGGTTCTTCAGTAATTCAGGAAAGAAGTTATCAAGTCCAGAGGTAAAGATCTGTCTTCAACATTTTGATCACCCTTTCTATTTCATCTGCAGTGAAAGGCTGGAAATCTTCTTCAGTTTCAGGCATACACTGTTCGTATTGCCTCCATTTCTTCTTCAACCTCTCCTCCAGATGTTTTGTCCTTATCTGCCTTTGTGACAATTTTCAGGTGGGTAACAATGCTGTTTAGAGAGACTGCATAATGGTGCTGTGCAAGAGACTTCTAAGCAGCACCACATTTTCTTATTAGTACCCAGGCTTTGTGGCTGGATCTTGACATGTTTAGTTCCATGGGAACCTGGTCCCATTTTGCTCTTCTAGAAGTGGTCAAGGTCTAAAATATCTGAGGCTGTCTGGATCACCAGTTTCTTCATGAAGCTTGAGAAGTTCTGTGCATTCCTCATCTAGGCAAAGAATGTAAATCTCATAGCAACCTCTTGGAATTGACTTGGTGGCAGCTTTGTAAATGACTTCTGTGAACCACATATAAGCTTCTTCAATAGAGGTGTTGTGTGGGATACAGGTTATGTTGTGATTGGTGAATTGTGTAATGTTGGGCCAGTTTGCATTCCGATAGTCCTGGTGAGGGTTTTGATTGGTACTCACAGTAGGTATGGTTCAGGTGATCTTAAGGATCAGATGACGTTGACTATGTGGGATGTTTTTTCAATACACTGCTTATAGCTTGAAGTTGATGATCTCCTGTGCTGGTGGTCCAGGTGAGGTAAGGAGAGTAGTCTTGCTTCCATCTGGCAGAATCGAAACTACCCCATTGTTTTGGATTATGAATGAGGTGAAGATCATGGAGTAAGACCAAGTCCAAAAGGTCAACTCCATTTTGATCTGATTCTCAGTTATCTCCAGATAGTGTACTTGCTATTAATCTCCAACATAGATGGCAGGGAGTGAGAGCTTAAGAATTATTATTTTGGGTAGGCTGGGGTGGGTAGGGAGGTTGTACACATTTGCCACTCTGAAATGACCAATTCTTACAATGTCACAGCGGTCTGAATTAAATGGGAGTGGCTCCATTTCAGTAAGATTTGCTCTAACATAAGTAGCACTTCCATATTTACTATGCAGAGAGTAACTCATAAGATTACCTTTGATGTTAAAGCAGCTGTTACAAAGGGAGTCAACATATGTCTCCTGAAGGCAGATTACATCTGGGTTATATTTGGAGACTAGAAGAACTGAAGAATGGCATATTTAGCTGCTGAGAGACCTTCAATGTTTAGCTGAAGGATTTTCAGGGATGGGCCAATGTCCAAGGTTTCTTGATCGTTATTAAAATAGCTGAAATTGTTTGAGAGTTCATGTTGGCCAGGATCCGAAAGATTTGGCCTGCTAATTGCAGCTTTGGTTTCCCTTGCCAGAGCAGGGTATTTATGAGGTATACAACGGGAAAGTAGCTGCATTATATCCCAGGGGCAGACTGGCATACAATTAACTAATTCAATTTTTAAAAAATATTTTACTTAGTTATAAACTAGCCCAACAGCACCTCTTCTGGACCATTGTTAGTTCATGTGTTTTTTCCATTAATTGCCACTGTTTTTATTGTTTCTTGGTTTTAATTGCCTATTTAAAAATGTGTTGCTTACTTTTCAGTTTTTTAGTAGATTTTTTTAGCTCTTTTTAAACCTCATAGAACTGTCTTCCCACACACAACTCCTCCTCCTTTCTGACTGCCCAGGAGCCCAAAGCTACTTGTCATGTACAAAATTTACCCTTCATCCATCCCGAGGGGGGATTTGATAGCTGCTTTCAACTACCTAAAAGGGGGTTCCAAAGAGGATGGATCTAGACTGTTCTCAGTGGTAGAAGATGACAGAACAAGGAGTAATGGTCTCAAGTTGCAGAGGGGGAGGTTTAGGTTGGATATTAGGAAAAACTTTTTCACTAGTAGGGTGGTGAAGCACTGGAATGGGTTACCTAGGGAGGTGGTGGAATCTCCTTCCTTAGAGGTTTTTAAGGTCAGGCTTGACAAAACCCTGGCTGGGATGATCTAATTGGGTTTGGTCCTGCTTTGAGCAGGGGGTTGGACTAGATGACCTCCTGAGGTCCCTTCCAACCCTGAGATTCTATGATTCTATGATTCTATGATCTCAATGAAAGCTGTCTAAAGGCAGCATGGTTGCCTGGAGGGGGCCTCACCTATCCCTCGCAGTCACCAGCTGCTCTTCCTATACCATTGCTCGGTCATCAGGCTCAAAAACGGAAAGAAGAGAAATCCATAGCCATAAATTGCATAGCTACATGGATGGAAGAATCTCTTTTTCTCTTGATTCTCTGGACAATTAGTTCCCCTACCAAAGGCTACTTGTGTTAATTCAGATCTAGAACTGTAGTAATTCTCCTTCATGAGAAAAGGAGAATGAAAATGGATGGGCGAAAGTTTCTGTGAGTAAGCATTCACATGCTGGGTGGAACCCCTGAATATAAATATTAGAACTTAATTTGCACATAGATATAATTAATAATATATAACCGAATTGTATCTATGCAATATATTTTATATGCATGTAATTGAGGTGAGTAGTTCATAGCCACTGGAGTGGGAACCCTTTTCTTTTCAGAAGAGGGAATAATCTTTGTGGTTGTATAGCCCATAGACTCATGAAGCTTCTGTGGGACAGCTTCCAGATAGGCTAATTTCTGGTGGATCGGACATTAAATTAATCTAATTTCTATTTGGCAAATAAATGTTATGCCTCTGCTGTTTCTAATTATACTTACCCACATTTTACAGAACTTTCAAACCCTGGGATGAAAGGAGCTGCAGTTGTGCAAAGTATTATTATTGATCCAAATCTACAGTTTGTACTTAGATCTGAATCCAGCAAAGCACTTAAGAAACTTTATAATTTATAGCTGGATTGGGGCCTTAACTGAGTGAGTTTTGCCTGAGTAAGGACTACAGAATTTGCTTAATTTGAAACCCATTTGAATGTCCATAGATTTTAAAGCCAAAAGGGACTGTCATGATTATCTAGTCTGATCTCTTGGATAACACAGGCCATGGAATTTAAACCAGTAGTTATTCAGTTAGCCTAATAACTTCTGGTTGAACTAGAGTATATCTTTTGTGGCAAATTGCCGGCACAACTATGATGGGTCCCGCACTTTCTCTTCTTGTGGGGGGGGGGGTTTCAGGGTGCCATTTCTTGCCCCTGAACTGGGGTAACAGCTATCCTACTAGTATCCCAGGGAAGGGGAGTGGAGAGGGAGGGACCCAGGCCCACCCTCTACTCCGGGTCCCAGCCCAGGGGCCCTATGATAGTAGGTGAACCACTTGTACCAGTGATTCTTTCCCCTGGGCTACTTCCCTCTCCTGACCTTCAGCTTGTGGGGCTTCCTGCCTTCCCTCTGCACAAGCCAGGTGTCCCTTTACCTAGGATCTTGGTCTTCTTAGCCCGCTGCAGCACTTCTCAAAACTCTCCTCCACTTTCCTTCGAACTGCTCTTTGTTCCACCACCAATCCACTCTGCTTCACTCCTCCAAACTGCTCTCTGCTCCACCACCAAACCACTCTGCTCCAGCTCCTCCTCACTCTACTCCAGCTCCTCCTCTGGCTGATTGAAGCAGGGGGATTTTATCAGGTGACTGGTTTCAGGTGCTCTAATTGGTTTCTGGTGCTCTAATTGGTTTCAGGTGCTTTTAATTAATCTACAGGGAATAAGGCTTCTCCTCATCCTAGATCAATCTCCTGCTGCCTTCTGGCCATGCTGTATCACATATCCTCCCCCCCTGCTCAACACCATGGGGTTGGGCAACTTGGGACGAGAGGCAATGCTTTCGTGACAAGCCATCTGCGTTGCCGTGTTGGCTTCCGGCCCTATGCTGTACTCGGAAATGAAAAGGTTGCAGAGATAGGAACCATCTAGTCACTCTTGCATTCTCCTCCTTGTTTCTGTGCATCCACTGGAGTGGGGCATGGTCTGTCACCAGGGTAAATTGCCGCCCCAGTAGGTAGTAACGGAGAGTTTCCATGGCCCATTTTATCGCCAGACATTCCTTTTCAATGACGGCGTACTTTTGTTCCCTGGGGAGGAGCTTCCGGCTGAGGTACAGGATCAGGTGTTCCTCCTCCCCTACCATCTGCGAAAGGACGGCTCCTAGCCCTACCTCCGAGGCATCTGTTTGTAGAACGAATTCTTTCTTGAAGTCTGGGGCTATAAGTACAGGATGGCAGCAAAGGGCTGTCCTTAAATCTGCGAATGCCCCTTCTGCTGCATGAGACCACTTTACTATCTTGGGGCCCCGAGCCTTTATCAGGTCAGTCAATGGCCCTGCTCTTGTGGCAAAATGAGGGATGAATCTCCGATAGTACCCTACTAACCCGAGAAATGCTCTGACCTGCTTTTTACGGATTGGCCGAGGCCAATCTTGTATTGCCTCCACTTTGTTCCATTGGGGTTTTACCAAACCTCTCCCTACTACATACCCAAGGTATCTGGCTTCAGCTAGTCCTATACGCACTTGAGAGGGTTGGCAGTGAGGCCAGCCTTCCTCAGGGTGTCTAGTACCGCTTCTACTTTTACTAGGTGCGTTTCGCAGTCAGGGCTATGGATAACTATATCGTCTAAATAGGCGGAAGCATACCTGGCATGGGGTCGCAACAATTTATCCATAAGTCTTTGGAATGTTGCTGGGGTCCCATGGAGTCCGAAAGGGAGGACAGTGTATTGGAACAGGCCATCAGGTGTAGAGAAAACTGCCTTCTCCTTGGCGTTCTTGGCCAGGGGAATTTGCCAATATCCTTTAGTCAGGTCCAGAGTGGTTAGGTATCGGGCCTTGCCTAACTGATCAACTAGCTCGTCGACACGTGGTATTAGATAGGCATCGAATTGGGATACTTCATTCAACTTCCGGAAGTCATTACAAAACCTCCAGGTGCCATCAGGCTTGGGTACTAAGACGATAGGACTGGACCACTGGCTGTGGGATTCTTCAATAACCCCAAGTTCCAACATCTTCTTCACTTCTGTCCTAATTTCCTCTCTTTTAGCTTCCGGTATCCGATATGGTCTTATCGTCACCCTTATTCCGGGCCTGGTGACGATATGATGTTGGACCAGTGTCGTACGGCCCGGCTGTGTACAGAACACATCTTGGTTCCGTTGGATCATATCAATGACCTCTGTTTGTTGTTCTGGGGCTAACTCAGGGGATATCCTCACCTGTCCGTCGGTCGTCCGTCTGGGATGGAGCTCTCCAAATGACCAGGCACGTCTCTCGGTCACGCCAGGGCTTCAGCAAGTTTACATGGTAGATCTGCTGTGGTCTTCGGCGGTCTGGTTGTCTGACCTTATAGTCCACTTCCCCAATGGCTTCCACTATCTCATACGGCCCATGCCAGCTGGCTAGGAGTTTGCTTTCTGCTGTCGGCACTAGCACCATCACCCGTTCTCCTGGCTGAAATTTCCATACTTTCGCCTGGCGGTTGTAATATGTCCGCTGGGTCTCTTCTGCTTTTTCCAAATGTTCCCGTACTATAGGGGTTACTTGAGCTATTCGCTCTCTCATCTGTGTCATGTGCTCAATTACATTCTTTCCTGGGTTGGGTTGTTCTTCCCAATCCTCCTTGGCGATGTCTAATATTCCGCGTGGGTGGCGTCCATATAGTAGCTCAAAGGGAGAGAAACCGGTGGACGCCTGGGGGGCTTCCCGTATTGCAAACATTAGGTATGGTAGAAGGGTATCCCAGTCTTTTCCATCCTGTGCTACTACATTCCGGATCATACCTTTAAGGGTGCGGTTAAACCGCTCGACCAAGCCGTCTGTTTGAGGATGGTAGACTGAGGTCCTTATGGCATGGATGCGGAGCAGGGTACATAAGTCCTTCATTAATTTCGACATGAAAGGGGTTCCTTGGTCAGTCAGGATCTCCTTAGGGATGCCCACTCTGGCAAAAACCTGGAGTAGTTCTTTTGCTATTGCCTTGGATGTGGGGTTTCTTAAAGGAATGGCTTCTGGATACCATGTGGCATAGTCAAGGATGACTAGTACGTTTCGGTGACCCCATGCTGATCTTTCCAGCCGGCCCACAAGGTCCATGGGTATCCTTTCGAATGGGACTTCAATAATAGGCAAAGGTACTAATGGGGCCCGCAAGTGAGGTCAAGGGTTATGCAACTGGCATTCTGGGCAGGAGGCACAATAGCGTTGGACCTCCGCATGTATTCCTGGCCAATAAAACCTTCTTAGGACTCTATCCAGTGTCTTGTCTATTCCTAGATGTCCCCCAAATAAATGACTGTGAGCTAGCTCTTGTACTGCCCTTGTGTGTTTCCGTGGGACTAAGAGCTGCTCTACTTCTTCCCCTCGGATCTGCACTATTCGGTACAACAGACCACGTTTGATCACATAATACGGCCCCGGGCCTTTGGTCTTTCCTTCCACCGGTACACCATTTACTTCCACTACCTCCTCCCTCACATTCGCATATAGCGGGTCATTGGCTTGGTCCTGCCTGAAATTCTCACGGGCGGTACCGATCTGACCTAATTCCAGGGGGCCTATTTCTACTCCGCCCCCTGGGTTGCCCCTACTTGGGCTAGGAACTGACTCTGAGTCCTCACTGGCCTGAATTGTCTCCTGGCCTCCTGAACGGGTTCGCTTACCAACAAGGGAGGCTTTCTGGTTCTCTGCTAGAATCCTGGTCCCTAGCCTTTTATCTGCCCTCCTTTCCCGCCTAGACTTTCGGGGTTTCCCAGGGTATGAGAATAGCTCTGGGGCAAATTCAGCAAAAATTGGGGTGAAGCTATCTGTAGGTGCCTCCATTTCAGCCCGGGGGTTGCTACCCTCCCTTGGCTCTACTGGGGGGAGTAAGTTCTCAAACCCAGGGAAGTCCCTACCAATTAAGACCAGGTAGGGGAGCCTAGGGACCACCGCTGCAGTTACCCTGGTAGTGTTCCCCTGGATCTCAATCCGTACTGGGATTGTGGGGTAGAAATTTACGGTGCCATGAACGCATGTTACCCCTGTGGTTTTAGCCCGGGTTAGTTGGTCTTGCCCCACCAACTTCCCCGAGACCAGCGTGACAGCACTCCCGGAATCTACTAATGCTGTGGTCACAATACCATTCATTTTTACTGACCTTGTATACCCATGTGGGGTCGTTGCGACCCCTACCAGGCCAATTAGGCCACATTGTTCCCCAGGATTCCCCAGATTGCACTGCATAGGCTCTTCCCTGCTGGGGCATTGGGCTGCTATATGCCCCAATTCCCCACACTCGTAACACCGACCCCTTATCCCGGTTGCCGCCCTCTGCCTGGGGCTATTTGGTCGGCCCCCCCAGCCCTCTCTTCCCAAACCCCCAGGTCCCTTCTTGGACTCCGGCCATTCCTCAATGTCTTTCCTCCCAGTTATAGTTCTCCTGTAGTTCTCAGCAGTCCGGGACCTTGGGTTTGGGGCTGGCTTCCTGGATTGCCGTGTTTCATCCCCTGGGGTCTGGAACAGTTCACGGGCTGCTAGCTGTCTTTCCACGAGGGAGACCAACTCATCATAGGTGGAGGGGTCATTCTGGCCAACCCAAGCCCGGAGGCCTGGTGGTAGCCCCCTCATATACCGGTCCAGTACCAGGAGCTCCATCATCTTCTCAGAGCTGAGGGCCTCAGGGCGCAGCCATTTCCGGGTCAGGTGGATCAGGTCAAACAATTGCGATCTTGGTGTCTTGTCCTCTGTATACTGCCACTCATGGAACCTCTGGGCTCGCAATGCCGTAGTTACTCCGGATCTGGCCAGGATCTCTGCCTTCAGCTGAGGGTAGTCTGCTGCAGTCTCTGCGGCCATATCGTAGTATACCTTCTGGGCCTCCCCACACAGGAACGGGGCAAGGATACCGGACCACTGGTCTCGGGGCCAGGCCTCCCGCAGGGCTGCTCTCTCAAAAGCAAGGAGGTATGCCTCCACATCATCCTCCCGTGTCATTTTCTGTAGGCAGTGGCTGACCCGTATAGTCCGGGTCCCATCGCCGTTCTGGCTTCGCTCCATAAGAGCCTTCATGTGGTTCACCAGCTCCTGCAGCAGGGCTCGGTCCTGGGCAGCCTGACTCATCAACAGACGATTAGTCTCTTGCTGTACCCTAGTCGCCTCCTGTTGGGCGGTTGCTTGGACCCGGGTAGCCTCCTGCTTGGCCGTGGTGGCTTGTATTAGGGCCTTGATTACGTCGTCCATCTTAAGGACTGGATTGTTTTGGCTAACCCTGGTTTAAGTCCCCAGTGCAGATATCCCACCCCTGACACTACGTGTGGCAAATTGCCGGCACTACTATGATGGGTCCCGCACTTTCTCTTCTTGTGGGGGAGGGTTTTCAGGGTGCCATTTCTTGCCCCTGAACTGGGGTAACAGCTATCCTACTAGTATCCCAGGGAAGGGGAGTGGAGAGGGAGGGACCCAGGCCCGCCCTCTACTCCGGATCCCAGCCCAGGGGCCCTATGATAGTAGGTGAACCACTTGTACCAGTGATTCTTTCCCCTGGGCTACTTCCCTCTCCTGACCTTCAGCTTGTGGGGCTTCCTGCCTTCCCTCTGCACAAGCCAGGTGTCCCTTTACCTAGGATCTTGGTCTTCTTAGCCCGCTGCAGCACTTCTCAAAACTCTCCTCCACTTTCCTTCGAACTGCTCTTTGTTCCACCACCAATCCGCTCTGCTTCACTCCTCCAAACTGCTCTCTGCTCCACCACCAAACCACTCTGCTCCAGCTCCTCCTCACTCTGCTCCAGCTCCTCCTCTGGCTGATTGAAGCAGGGGGATTTTATCAGGTGACTGGTTTCAGGTGCTCTAATTGGTTTCAGGTGCTTTTAATTAATCTACAGGGAATAAGGCTTCTCCTCATCCTAGATCACTCTCCTGCTGCCTTCTGGCCATTCTGTATCACACTTTTAAAAATATATCAAATCTTGCTTTAAAGATTCCAAGTGTTGGAGAATTTACCATATTCCTTGGTAAAGTATTGCAATGGTTAACTACTCTCACTGTTAAAATTGTGAATTGGCCACTGTCGGAAGACAGGATACTGGGCTATATGAACCTTTGGTCTGATCCAGTGTGGCCGCTTTTATTAGCAAACTGAATTTTGCTGACAAACTTTCAGCTACAGGATCCTGTTATGACCTTGTCTACTGGATTACAGAGCATTGTAGTATCAGATATCTTCACCCTGCCTAGGTAATCACAGACTGTGATCAAGTTGCCTCTTAGCCTTCACTTCAAAAAGCTGAATAGACTGATCTTGTTTTGCGGGCTTAAGATTTTGTGTGTGTTTTGAACATTTGAAATATTTTGGGGTTCAAGGAGTTCTGAATAAGTGTGACTAGGAAAAATGCCAGCCACCTGCCTCAACAGGTGGGCGAACTTGATGGGATCAGTGGTGATGGGGGACAGTTCCAGCAGAGAGGGAAGGGACACACGCTGAGGGACACAAAGTAGTTCTTCCCCCTCCTCCCCCAGGAGTCTCTAGTACCCGTTGGCCAGTTGAGGGGGACGGGTGCTGATTGGACAGCATTCTCCAGTGCCCAGGATTTAACTTGCAGTGAAAGCTATGTGGATCTTCTTTTGGCTCCATCCCAGCAGCCCCACCTTATGCACCCTGGACCAGGAATGGGAACCCGGCCTGACAGAAACAGTGGGTCTAGCTGATCACCCATTTGAGGGTCAGAAAGGAATTTTTTTTTCCATGGGGCAATTGGCAGAAGATGAGGGAGTTTTTTGCCTTCTTTTCAGCACCTTCAAACTACAGTGGGTTAAATAGGGAAGCGTTTAGTACTAGGGCTGTCAAACTATTAAAAAAATTAATCACGATTAATCACGAGATTGAAAAAATAGTTGCAATTAATTGCAGTTTTAATTGCACCGTTAAACAACAATAGAATACCATTTATTTAAATATGTTGGATGTTTTCTACATTTTCAAATATATTCATTTCAATTAAAATACAGAATACAAAGTATACAGTGCTCACTTTATATTATATTTTATTACAAATATTTGCACTACAAAAAAGATAAACAAAAGAAATAGTATTTTTCAATTCACCTCATACAAGTACTGCAGTGCAATCTCTTTATCATGAAAGTACAACTTACAAATGTAGAAGTGGCAGGCGGGACCTGGGGAGAGACCCGGCCCCAAACATTGTTGGAGTCAGGCCCCTGGGGCCCTGAATTTTCTGGAGCACGGGCACCATCGGCCCATACGACTTGCCGTCCCTGAGCTGGTGTAGAATGGTTGTTGAATGTGATTTTGGCAGATTGAAATCCCATTGGAGGTGTCTTCAGACATGTTTGGATGCCAGTGTCATCAATGCTGTCTGCATTACTATGGCTTGCTGTGCTCTTCAAAATCTTTGTGAAGCCAGAGGTGAGCCATTTCCCTCCCCCTCTCCCCCAATGGACCTATGACAGTGAGGTGCCACTGAATTGGTATGCTCAGCTAGGAAGTGCAGCTACTACAGCTGAAGATAATCCACCCAGGCAACAGAAGTCAGGGATGCTTTGTGATTCCTCGTTGTGGACTTGCATGGCCCAGTTGAAGAGAGGGAATAGTACATTTATGAATTTGCTTGTGGGAGGTGGTTACTGGTTTCATTGATTGTGGGGGGGAGGGGTCAATTCTGGAGGCCGGGGAGTTGATTGCCATGCAATGTACTTATGAATGACATGACCACTTATGAAATCAGGGGAGGAGGTGGGGGTGAGTCATTGTAAGGATTGATGTAAGGAACTGATTTAAGTATGGATTGATGTAGATAAGTGTCTTGAGGAATAGTGTTTGCATACTAATTTCTAATTGTCCCTGATCATGTGTTCACCTTTATTATTTTAAGTACGCATTGTATGATGTGATGCAATAAACTTTCTTGATTTAAAAAAAAAAAGCTTCATTTAAGCCGGAGATGTTAGGAGTAACAAGAAGGGTTTCTTCAGGTATGTGAGCAAGAAGAAGAAAGTCAAGGAAAGTGTGGGCCCCTTGCTGAATGAGGGAGGGAACCTAGTGACAGAGGATGTGGAGAAAGCTAGTGTACTCAATGCTTTTTTTGCCTCTGTCTTCACAGACAAGGTCAGCTCCCAGGCGGCTGCACTCCGCAGCACGGTATGGGGAGGAGGTGACCAGCCCTCTGTGGAGAAAGAAGTAGTTCGGGACTATTTAGAAAAGCTGGACGAACACAAGTCCATGGGGCCGGATGCACTGCATCCGAGGGTGCTAAAGGAGTTGGCCCATGTGATTGCAGAGCCATTGGCCATTATCTTTGACAAATCATGGCAATCGGGGGAGGTCCCGGATGACTGGAAAAAAGCTAATGTAGTGCCCATCTTTAAAAAAGGGAAGAAGGAAGATCCGGGGAACTACAGGCCAGTCAGTCTCACCTCAGTCCCTGGAAAAATCATGGAACAGGTCCTCAAGGAATCAATTCTGAACCACTTAAAGGAGGGGAAAGTGATCAGGAACAGTCAGCATGGATTCACCAAGGGCAAGTCATGCCTGACTAACCTAATTGCCTTCTATGATGAGATAACCGGCTCTGTGGATGAGGGGAAAGCAGTGGATGTGCTATTTCTTGACTTTAGCAAAGCTTTTGATACAGTCTCCCACAGTGTTCTTGCCAGCAAGTTAAGGAAGTATGGGCTGGATGAATGCACGGTAAGGTGGATAGAAAACTGGCTGGATGGTCGTGCTCAACGGGTAGTGATCAATGGCTCCATGTCTAGTTGGCAGCCGGTATCAAGTGGAGTGCCCCAAGGGTCGGTGCTGGGGCCGGTTTTGTTCAATATCTTCATCAACGATCTGGAGGATGGTGTGGACTGCACCCTTAGCAAGTTTGCAGATGACACTAAACTGGGAGGAGTGGTTGATACGCTGGAGGGTAGGGACAGGATACAGAGGGACCTAGACAAATTAGAGGATTGGGCCAAAAGAAATCTGATGAGGTTCAACAAGGACAAGTGCAGAGTCCTGCACTTAGGACGCAAGAATCCCATGCACTGCTACAGACTAGGGACCCAATGGCTGGGCAGCAGTTCTGCAGAAAAGGACCTAGGGGTTACGGTGGACGAAAAGCTGAATATGAGTCAACAGTGTGCCCTTGTTGCCAAGAAGGCTAACGGCATTTTGGGCTGTATAAGTAGGGGCATTTCCAGCAGATCGAGGGACGTGATTATTCCCCTCTATTCGGCACTGGTGAGGCCTCATTTGGAGTACTGTGTCCAGTTTTGGGCCCCACGCTACAAGAAGGATGTGGATAAATTGGAAAGAGTCCAACAGAGGGCAACAAAAATGATTAGGGGGCTCGAGCACATGACTTATGAGGAGAGGCTGAGAGAACTGGGATTGTTTAGCCTGCAGAAGAGAAGAATGAGGGGGGATTTGATAGCTGCTTTCAACTACCTGAAAGGGGGTTCCAAAGAGGATGGATCTAGACTGTTCTCAGTGGTAGCAGATGACAGAACAAGGAGTAATGGTCTCAAGTTGCAGAGGGGGAGGTTTAGGTTGGATATTAGGAAAAACTTTTTCACTAGTAGGGTGGTGAAGCACTGGAATGGGTTATCTAGGGAGGTGGTGGAATCTCCTTCCTTAGATGTTTTTAAGGTCAGGCTTGACAAAGCCCTGGCTGGGATGATCTAATTGGGTTTGGTCCTGCTTTGAGCAGGGGGTTGGACTAGATGACCTCCTGAGGTCCCTTCCAACCCTGAGATTCTATGATTCTATGATTCTATAAGCATGCATGGAAAAAGTAAAACATTCACCAACTGCTAGGCACGCCAGCTGTCATTACCACATCAAAACACCGTTAACAACAGAGCCTTAAAGGAAAAAAAAAGTGAATGAACAACTGCAAACAGTGAAACCGTGTACAAGACAGAAACCTCCTACCATGTCCCCTGGCCCCCCATTCTTCTTTCCCTTCTTTCCTGATTTGCAGCGCTCTTGGCACTGGGGAAGGGTGGGGAGGCATCCACAGGGAAGGGATTCAATAAGGAGGACTACATGGGGCAAGGTTGCCCTGCCTAGCCACTCATGGGGTCCAATCACATGGGCCACCCAGTTGTGGAGTTTTCCAAGCTGTTTTTGGACTGCATCACAGGTACTGTGCAGGTCACTCAGGCCATGCAGGGTCATGCAGCAGAAGTCAATACTCTTACGGCCATTAGTGATATCAGTTGCTTAAACAGTTCTTTCTGCTGAGCTCTGTCCTCGTCCCTTAATCGCCATGCCTGTTCCAGGAACTGTGAAGCAAGTGCCTGCTCTGTATAGCCTTTCATTTTGTCTCTCGCCATGACTCTCCTCTAGCTGTAAGTCCCTCTGTCTTTGGTACTGGGCCTGCTTGTTGGCGCGGTCCAGAATTTCAACCATAAATTCATCACAGAAATGCTTCCTTTTGGAACAGTCCATGAAAATACTTTGTCCCAGGCTTTGTAATGGAATGCTGAACTGTATTACACTGTTCCACCACTTTGTGGCACTGTGTGTATAATATCTTATTTAAGCTAACCTCATCCAGACCTGCCCATCTCTGTCTGATGTAGAAGAACATGACATGGTGTCAGGAGTAAACTGGGAACAGAAGTAGAAGGGAAAAGACAACAAAGATTGCACACACAAGGAACAAAGCAACAAAGGTTGCAGGATCTCATGAACATGCCACTCTTCAATCCCTTCCCCCCTCCGCCACATGCACATGGTGTGGAAAAAGTCATATTCCAAAAGATGATGCATGTCCAGTGAGAGGCACACTGAGTAACATATGCATAAAATATGGACATTTTGCACCTGTTTGCCACACCCAAGCAGTCAGGGAGATGACTTATATTACAGACAATTAAGAGAGCCATTGTCTTAGGGATCTATTACTTATGATGACATAGAACAGTTGTTTTCAACCTTGTTTTATTTGTGGAGCCTAAAAAATTTCGAGTGGAGGTGCGGACCCCTTTGGAAATCTTAGACATAATCAAAGGACACCTAGGGGTCCACAGACCACAGGTTGAGTACGACTGACATAGAGCCTGCCTGGAGAATGAAACTGAATATTCACAGCCATCTCAGAAGGGATTTACAATCACCTTCAACCCCTCCCAGAGCTTAAGTCGCCAGACACAGCTCTGACTAGTCCTGGAAGTATTCTGAACTGCATGGGCCAGTTCACCACAGAAACAACTTACAAAGACAAAAGCTATGCATTCAGAGTGCATGTGATCAAAGGATCACATACCAACAGGCTTCTCAGCTACAGCATGGCGGCCATGATGGGCCAAGTGAGAAAGGTGAAAGAACTTGATGGAATATTTGTTGATATTGGACTTTTGAAAAGAGATCCAGTACAAATAATCTGAAGGAACAATGCTGAACCCTACAGTGTACATACACTTTGCAGGATTCCAATTACTTCATAAAGTGGAAACTGAGTTAGAAAATGGAACAGATTGTCATAATCCAGAAAATCTGATCCAACAGTGCCCCAATGGTATCAATTACAATGAAACGTGGAAAAATACAAATCTGTGTTGACCTTAAAAGACTTAATGAAGTAGGTGTGAGAGACAAATATATATCCTCTCAACACTGTATGACTTCCTTCCCAAAGTGAAAGGAACTACAGTATTCTCCAATCTGGATGCCTCGAGTGGATTCTGGAAATTTCCTTTAGCCAAAGAAATTGCTAAACTGACTGTGTTTATCACATCCTTTGGGAGACTTTGCTTTCAAAGATTACCTTTTGATATTACCAATACACCTAACATTTTCCAAAGAAAGATGGCGGAACCATTAATGAGCACAAACGAAGTTGTAGTTTTAATGGATCTTTGAAGGAAGAACACAAGAAAAACCTTAACAAAGTCCTAAGCTTAATCAGTCAGTCTGGACTGAAACTAAACAAGGGAAAATGCATTTTCCACTTATCCCAAATTGAGTTTTTGGGACAGACCATAAATACAGATGGAATCAGTCCTACCCTGAGAAAGCAAAAGCAATTCAAGAACAGAGTGCACAATTAATGTCCCTGAATTGAGACATATACTGGGTATTATAAATTACTTTGGTCAATACATACAAGAACCTTCTACAGTTACAAAACCACTGAATGAACTGTTAACGTCTTGGCTATGGGGGCCAAATCAAGAAATTGTCTTCAAAAAGGTACAAGAAATTATCTCAACAGCTACAGTTCTCAAGTACTATGATGTGAACAAATCCATAATAGTCAGTGTGGGCACAAGCAGCTGCGGGCTAGGTGGTGTGTTGTTGCAACAATATGGTTCTGAGTGAAGCCAGTTGCATTTACAGAAGCAGAAAAATAATATGCACAGATTGAAAAGGAGTGCCTGGGTACGGGCATGTGAGACCTTTTACATATAAATGTGTGGACTTTGTTTTGCTGGTCTCACACCAAAGATTTACCAAAATCTGTCTGTGCTCCCCTGACTATGAAGCCGCGCGCTTTGCAGAAGACTTCTGTTCAGTCTCCATTTCAAACACAGAAGGCTCTCTGGTGTGTTTGCAGCTCGGTGGTCAGAAGTCAACGGAAGGGTTAAATGCTGACTCACTGTGCTGCTGTACTACACACAGTGGGGTTGCTCAGTTTCCCTAGAGTTGATTGAAGATTCTTGAGATAGAGAGGACAAAGGAAGGTGGCCCATGGGATTGTGGGATACTTTTGGCAGTCTCTCAGGACCCGGTGTGGTGGGGCTGTGTCTACACTGCAAAGCAATAGGTCTCAAACCCTGGGTTCTGGCTTGACTTGGCTTGATCCCTCCACCCCCACAGGGTCCTAGGACCATACGTCCAAGCCCAAGTCTAAGAGATTTGTATGTAAATGGAAGGGAGGTTTGGGTGCAAGACTGATTCTGAGCCCTGGCTTATATTGCAGTGTAGATATACTCAGATGTACAGACATTCTTTTCTCAACCTGTGTATTATATAATTTTAACATTTGCTTTAATAAAATTTTTGTACCCTCGGAGTCCAGGTCAATTGACTTGGGCTTGCAGGGCTTGGGCTGAGGGGTTAAAATTTGCAGTGTAGATGTTCGGGCTTAGGCTGGAACATGGCTCTGACATTCTCCCTCCTCGCAGGATTTCAGAGTCCAGACTCCAGCCTGAACCCAAACATCTACACAGCAATTTTTAGCCCTGCAGCCTGAGCCCTCAAGCCCAAGTCAGCTGCCCTGGGCCAGTACTGAAGTTTAGGTGTACCCTTTGAGTTCATTCTTGAACCTAGGCTACCTTCATGCATTTGCCAACAGCACACTGTTCAGACACCAGCAAACATACTTCTTTCTTTTACCTAACTGCAGTTTGAGTATCTTCCTTTAAACAAATTGCAGAAGGAGCATCTGGGCTTAGTAGAAAGGTCAGGGTATAGAGGCACTTTTGCATTCACTGCCAAGTTTAGAAATAAAGCAGTGTTGAAGATAATGCTATAAATTCTGTATAAAAACTGGAGAAATGCCTTGTGATATGTCACAAGATATGTCAGATCACTGGCAAGGAAGTATTCCAACTTGTCTCTTCAAATACATACTCGAGAAATTACTGGACAGCTGACAGCATAATAAGATTGAAAGGTTTTGTAAAATATCCATCTTGGCATTGAAAATGTGACTTAAGTGATGCCAGTTACACTTTACCTGCTCTGTTCCTTCTGAAAATAAAGTGTTATGGACTTAAATAGACATGTCAGCCTGGAGCTACTAGTGTATGTATAATTACACAATGAGCCTTAACATTTCAGAACCCTGTTTGGAATAATTGATATGACTGTAAAGTTTGCAATACAGCATCCCTGGAGTTGGTTTATGGAAGAATATAAAGAAAATTAAGAGATGTACCTGATTATCCTTTCAGCAGTTATGTATTATAAGCATCTTTAATATAGTCTGTGCCAATTAATATACAGTTTAGCCAGATATAGGACTCTGCACTTGCACAGGAGTTAACCCTATTGCAGCTGCTTGTGTTTCCTGTGTGCAGGGGAACTTACTAAATATTACTGCAAACACTGCACAAACCTAGGGCCTCTTTCCACAAACCATAAATGGTGTTTTGACATCAAGATAGCTATCTCAATGCAAAATCCTAGTGAAGACAAGGCCCATGTAGTTTTTACCTCACTGTAATTAGTCAAGTTCAACCCTAAGTGGTGGGGTAGGAGGGAATATGAGGTTGATCTCAGATGGATACACTGAAAAACTACCTGTGCCTTGTCTCTACTAGGATTATATATTAAGATAACTATCTTGATGTAACAAAACACACCTTTTTGCAGCGCAGACAAAGCCAGGGTGTATCCAGGGCATGGCTAAGAAAATAGTGCTACCCAACAGAACACTACTGCTTCATACAGATGGAGTGAGTGCACTGCTGAGGTTGTCCCTCTCACTGCTCTTGAAGACCTTATACTGTTATGGATTGGGTGAAATCTCATTGAAACTGGTGGGCGTAACTGACATCCTAAGAAACAATAGGAGCCTCCACCCAAAGCATAGGCACTTGCAACTCCACAGAAACAGATCTGTATGGACAGAGGGGTTTTGCTGGGTAGTACTTTTTGAGGGGTGGGGTTGAGAGAGAGAAGCAGGGGAAACACCAAAGAAACCAGGCACAAAGCAGCAGAAACCCAGTGCTTGTTCTGGCTGTGCCGTTGGCTAAGTGCTGGCTGAAAGGGGCTTGGAACTGTGAGCAAAGAAGTTGTCTCCTGCTGTTTGACTTCTCCTGTGTTCAGGAGAACAGGACGCCGCTGTTCACCCTATGCTGAGATAATGCGTCCCTCCACCACAGGTCAGATACTGTAGCTACCACACCTAGCACTCCACTGGCTCTCTGGGAGTCACAATTTAGCCCTAGCTTAGTAAGAATGTAAAGAATCTCCACTGTGTTGCATTTTGTGTCGTTATTTAAATCTGTGCAAGGCAAGAGTAAAGTGAGTGTAAAATGCTGCTGCATCAGAATAGTAGCATTTTCCCCCCACTTTGCAGTCACCGTTTACAGATGTAACACAGTTACATAGAGTGGAGACCCAGTACAACAAACGTGCATGTGCTACAATTCAAAGAAGAGATTTCAATGTCAGCCTTTCCCAGGCTCATATACCATGCTGTCCAGTGGTGAACAAAATCTTTAGTATATTCATTCCTGCAGGTGTTTTTTATGCAAGCCATACATAGTTTTAAGATGGAGCTTGATAGTTTTATGAATAGGGTTACATGACAGGGTTGCCTGTGATAGCAGGAGACTGGTCTTTACAACTCGGGAGGTCTCTTTCAGTCCTGTATTCTTTTAATTCCCTGCTTACATTTCTAAAGCAGTCCTTCTGCTCTTAATGTTCTTGTAAGATGTATTAGCAAAATAATAAAGTGACTATTTTAAGTGGTTGGGGATTTTTGTTTGGATCCTGATGCTCAGACCAAATAGTGAGGGGTACAAGAGTCTTGGAAGTTTTAAAAAAAAAGAAGGTGTGATTCGATCGTGTGGAAATTACAGTATTAGTGGAGCTCCTTTCTTCCATGAAGAGTGAAAAGTTAGGTCCACTGTAATGTTATGTTATTCCTATCTGGCCTACCAGGAAAATCCCATTTAATTGCTCCTTTGCCAGAAATGTTAAATCACTTCCTGGGAATGCAGTTCATTTATGACATATGGAAATCATTGAAGAAAGTCAACAGTAAATTCAAAACTGCACTTGAGGTGCGAGCATTTCTCCTAAGTAATGATAAGTCATGTTATCCCACTGTGCAGCATGTAAGCAGCATATGTAGCTGTGTTAACAAAAAACTCAACCTTAGTAGAATTGTTTCAGAAATTGCTGAAACTAGATTTACTCGCTGTTTGTATTATTTTACATTTTAAGGAGATAACACTAAGATCCCTTGATGTTTTGTCCTCTATTAGGGCTTGTCTACACTGGCACTTTACAGCATTGCTACTTTCTCACTCAGAGGTGTAAAAAAACACCCCACTGAGCGCTGCAAGTTTCAGCGCTGTAAAGTGCCAGTGTAGGCAGGGCACCAGCACTGGTAGCTATTTCCTTCATGGAGGTGGGTTTTTTATAGCACTGGGAGAGCTCTCTCCCAGCGCTATGCCACGACTACAGCACTTTAACATTGCTAGTGATATGACTTTATCATCTTTAAGTGCTCCTTTTGTATCTCTATCATCCAGGGGCCCCACTGGTTGTTTAGCAGGCTTCCTGCTTCTGATGTATTTAAAAAACGTTTTGTTATTATCTTTGAGTTTTTGGCTAGCTGTTCTTCAAACCCCATTTTGGCTTTTCTTATTACATTTTTACACTTAATTTGGCAGTGTTTATGCGCCTTTCTAGTTACCTCACTAGGATTTGACTTCCACTTTTTAAAAGATGCCTTTTTATCTCTCACTGCTTCTTTTACATGGTTGTTAAGCCACGGTGGCTCTTTTTTAGTTGTTTGACTTTGTTTTTTAATTTGGGGTATACATTTAAGTTGGGCCTCTATTATGGTGTCTTTGAAGAGTGTCCATACAGCTTGCCGGGATTTCACTTTAGTCACTTTACCTTTTAATTTCTGCTTAACTAACCCCCTCATTTTTGCATAGTTGCCCTTTTTGAAATTAAATGCCACTGTGTTGGGCTGTTGATGTGTTCTTCGCACCACAGGAATGTTAAATGTTATTATATTATATATATATTATATATTATAAATTATCTATTCAAATCATTTAAATAAATAAAAATGCTGCATCAACTAGCCCTCCTCAGAGTTTAGTGAGTTAAAGGATGCTTTTTTTTTAAATTCAGAATTGGGGGAAAACATTTGTAACTTTTGAAGTCAGTTCAAGCTTTATAAATATGACACAATATCATGTACTGCATTATGTATCACTGTCATTTTCAGTCTTTACAATGGACTGAATTCTGGCATATACATTTTTCCAAACAGAAATACTTCCACTTCCTGTTGTGCAGAAAAGTTTTCGCCTTAATTACTTTGATTTAAATTTAGCAAACAGATTGAGAGAGAATCCAATTGGGAATTGGAAAACAAGAACATTTGTTTTCCTCTTTCAGTCTATGGAGGGGAAAAAACAGGTGGGAGAGATTGAAATCTACTAATTTTAAAAATTTGAAGCACATAGAGTCAGATTTTCCAAGGTATTTGGCCTGAAAAGTTGCAGACTGGTGGGATTTTCAAAAGCACCTAAACAGGTTAGGTGTTAGGCACCTGAGCGGGTATACACTCCACACTGGGAGCAAAAGGGTTATCGGGAGCCTGAGGACTCAATTAGCTCACCTGCATAGGCCTGCAGGGTGTGGTGAATCAATTAGTTATCAGGCCCAGCTGGGAGGAGCTGGATCATCATAAAAAGAAGGGCTTAGAACTGTGGGGGACTCCTATTAGAGATGCAGGAAGCCAAGGGGAAGATCAGGCCCTGGGATCCTCTCCTGAGAAGGGAAGGCAATGTGGGGGAGAGAGAGAAAAAAATGGGTAGAGTGAGCCCCTGCAGTGAGCCTTGATAAAAAGGGAAGGGACCAGCTCCCCACGGAGAAAGCCCTGAGAGGCCTTGCTTGCCCTCAGGCATGCTGAGGAGGCTGGCAGGGACTCTGCGAAAGGGGAGCTGAAAGCTGCACCTCGTGAGTATTGATTCTACTGCCCCAGCCCTTCAGAGCAGCCTCGTCTGCTTCCTCTGCGCAGTGCGGGAGCAAGACAGGCAGGAAGCTGGCTCCCAACAGATGAGACCACGGGACTGTTATATCATGATTACCCCCTCCAGCACCCAGGTCTAGGGTTGCCAGGTGTCTAGTTTTTAATGGGAACACCTGGTCAAAAATGGACCTTGGTGGCTGTGGTCAGCACGGTTGACCAAGCCATTAAAAGTCTGGTTGGTGCGGGGCCGGCAGTTAGTCATTCCCTATTGGATCTCCCTGTGATATTTTAATTTTACAGATCACTTATTGCATTGGTGGTGATGTCTATAAGATCATGGCACATAGTTTTAGCATCATTACCTTCATTCTCCCTTTATATTTGTTCTCCACTCATTTGTGACACCTTTTTTTTCTTCACATAACAGCATAAACCGTTTGAAGCAGGGATTGTCTTCGTGTGTGATTGTAGAGTGCCTACAACACAGAGGCCTCGGTTCCATTCAGAGACTTTGGACACTACCACAATCTAGATAAATCAATAATAATGATACCCTTGAGTTAATGTTGTTACCTTTTCTTAAATGCAACCTTTCTTTTTTTTAGGCTATGCCAGTAATTTCAGAAAAGGAGAAGGCTGGTGAGTAAACATTTACTTGTTTTCTCTTCTTGTATTAGTTTCCTGGAATGTTAGCTACTTATCCCAGTGGTAAAAGGCAGGCTTAAACTAGGCTTACTTTGGAATGTTCAAGATTATATACCTGACAAATCTCTGTGCAAATATCACTCTTTGCATCCTGAACTGGAACTGTCTTTTTGGGCAAGAGTCACATAAGTGTGCATGACACTAGCGGAGATGTCTGAAAGTATTCTACACAGCCTCAAATGAACCTACATTTATCCTTTGTATTCCAGGTGTTAACTTTCTGCTTGTTGTTAAAAGCCATTGTGATGTATTTGAAGTCTTGATAAACACTGAAGACAATGGGACTGTTCACCTGAGTTAGGAATGCAGGATTTATCCCACTGACTAGATCTTTGCTGTCTTACTAGTGGATAAGAGGGAACTATGGTCTTCTGGGGTGTTTTATTGTAGATGTTCCTTTGGCAAAAACAGTTAAGCACCTCTACAATATTAAGGGACTACTTTTGTATCAGTTTGTGCTATTTATGTTATCTGAATGCCATAACTATTCTGATTTGATTGTGGCAGTATTAGAAGTGGTCATAGTAGTGCCCAGACATTGTGAACTGGCTTTATTGTTGCTGTATATGGTAGAGCATTTTGCACCCCAAAAAACCTCTTGCCATATAACTCAAAGTACAATTTTGTGGGTATCGTTTGTACTTCTTTTTACTGATTTGTGTTGACACCCGTTAACTATAGCATTAAAATGACTTTCAAATGTTCATAGGAATGCTTAGACACCACTTGGAGTTTGGTTTCTGATGTTTATTTGTGACATTTTCAGGGCTTTTTTTGCGGGGGTTGTTTTTTTGTTTAGCTTGCTGGTTAAGTGATGCTCAGAAAGAAAAGCTATGGTTAAAGCAGCTGTTTTTTTCCAGTGTGTCACTAGCAATTTTAGCTGGTAAAGTTCACAGTAATTCCCAAAACTATGTCCAATATTTAACAAGCCCATAATCTGTAAAATTTGCAAGAGGATGTCATCTTTTATATTGTTGTTGTTGTTTGTTATTATTATTAAAGTGGTCATCAAGAGGTTACTCAGAGTATTATGACTTGGAGTCATGCTCCATCCCTCCCTTACTTGCTTTTTTAATTAGTGTGTGTTTTCCCCCCAACTCTGTTTGTATATAGTTGAATAAAGCAGCACATTCCCAGCCTTCAGTATTGTAAGTAGAAAGCGTTCCTTGTGCACTGAGTGACCCTTACAAAACTGGTGACAAGAAAGAACATAAGAATGGCAATGTATGGGAAACTTGAGGAGTTTAATGCAGGAATGTATGGAAAGATTGGGTACTTTTTTCTTGCAAATGAGATTATAGATAATGGACAAAAAGAGAGCAATTTTCCTCAGTGTCTGTGGCAATAAAACCTATTTTCTCTCTTACGGAGTTTGTTACAACCTCAGACACCAGGCGATAGAAGTTTAGAACACCTGCAAAAGAGGTTAACAGAGCACTGCACATCAAAGGCAAACATTATTGTGGAATGTTTCAAGTTTCCTAGTAGAATGTGGAGGCCCGGTGAAAGTGTACCTGTATATGTGACATGACAGAGCTAAAAAGATTAACAGAATATTGTTCATTCAGAAATGTCCTAGAGGATATGCTGTGGGAAAGATTTATTTATGGCATTAATAATGAGAGAGAATTCTCAGAAAATTCCTGGCAGGAGAGAACTTACCCTGGCTCAAAGCAGTAGAAATAGGAACAATAGAAGCAGCAGTGAAAAACTTACAACATTTGCACTTAGACTGTAGAGTAAATCATACAGATTCAATAAAGAAAATGCAAAGAAAGCTGGAAGGGATTCCAGGCTCTGGAGCGGTGTTTCCACTGTGCATCAGTGCAAAGCAGGACTGAGCCCATTAGTGAATACTGAAGTGACCCTGTGTCCTACACCAGAGAACCCATCGGGATGGTAGGTTCTGTGCTAAGCCCCATAAAATATAAAAGCCAAAAAGGTGTAAAAAAAAAGTGACTGGTTCTAGGGATCTGGGGACAAATGCAAAATCTGCTAGAAAGAGATCAGTTACAAGATCTAAAACTGAATTGGAGGAAATTTGGATGAGATCCTAGCAAAACTCCAGGAAGTCTTGGATGCTCACCCAGACATTTTTAAAGAAGGATTTAAGACTTTGAAAGGTTTAACAGCCAGGATTTATATCCAAGATGGTGTCAAACCAAAATACTTTAAAGCAAGATCAGTTCCTTATGCCTTCAGAGAAAAGACTGACACTGAGTTCGATATGCCCTTCTTTTCCAGCCTCATTTCACCAGAGTAGTTTTCTGAATTCTGGTTAACCCAGACAAGACCATCCTCATTTGCAGGGATTATAAATTCATGGTGTATCAGGTTTACAAGTTAGGCATTTATGCCATTCCATGGATGGAGGAGTTGGTGGCAGTGTCACATGGGGGTCAAAAATATAGTAAGCTGGAGATGTTGCAGGTATACCATCAGATAAGGCTGGAGGAGAAATATTAGAAATATACCATTATAAACATTCACTGAGGCTTATATCAGTACAATCAATTGAGATGTCATATATCATTACCCCCTGGAACTTTCCAGAAGACCATGGAAAAAATGTTGAAAGGTCGCCCATGTGCTGTAGTGAGGATTGATGACATCCTCATCATGCACATAAGTGACACTCAACATCGGTCAACACTGCAGAGGGTACTTCAAAGATTGGAGGTGGTGGAACCTTGCTTAAAACCAAGTAACTAATTTTTTTATGAGATCAGAAGTGGTGTACTTGGACTACTGGATAGACAAGGCGGGGATTCACCAGTGACAGACAAGGTCATAGCAATTGAGAAGGCCCCAGCCCCTCGCAACACAACTGAGCCATGACCATATGTGGCAAAAAATTATGATTTGTATGGACCCACTGTGCTGGGTGCTCTCCAAATACAAAGCAAAAAGACAGTCCCTGCCCCAGTGCTTAATTTGAAAAGAAAGAGGTGCCAAGGCTCAAACAAGAATGATAATACTGTTCCTAGAACAAAATTATGTCCTCCACGCAGCGTGACCTCATATGCACCATACATGAAAGGTCATGCTTTCTATGCAAGCGTAGATTTGCATGCCTTACTAAATGCCACTGACAGAAGAGGTGAAAATTGTTGCTGGCTGAGCCCCAGCAAACCCCAGCACAAATTAAGCTCTTCCCTGCCCAGAAGAGTTTATAATCTATATAGATAAAACAAACTCGGGGTGGTGAAAGGGGTATAACACACAAGCAAAGTGAGCAATGAGGTGTTGATGGCAGCAAACGTCATGTTAATTCCACTGTTTGGTGGATTTAGTTAGGCGTTTCACTAAAGGGAAGGAAGAGGGGACACTGAGGGGAAGGGGGGAAAGGGGACAGGGCAGTGGAGAAAATGGTAAGAGAAGTGATGCTCTCTTCCAATAGAGTGGCTACATCGCTAGGTAATGTCCTAGTCAGTGGCATAGCCAGGTTTAAAGTACAGGGGGAGCAGAGCTAAAAAAAGGTGCCTCCCCTTGTACTCACCCGGCAGCGCTCCAGCTGTTCGGCGGCGGGGTCCAGTCCCTTCACACGCTCCGGGTCTTCGGTGGTACCCATTGCCCAAGTGCTGCCGAAGACCCGGAACAAGTGAAGAACCCGCCACCGAACAGCTGGAGTGCCGGCAGGTGAGTGCTTTTTTTAGCTCAGCTCCCCCGGTAGTGCCAGAGCAAAAAAAAGGCACCGGTTTTGCTCAGTGGGGGAGCGGCCACTTCCCCCGCTCCTCCCCTGGCTATGCTACTGGTCCTAGTGTACAAACTCACAACTGGAATGGTGGACATCTATCTTTTAGTAACGTAAGAGATCTCTAATTTCAACAATCTATCTAGCAGCTATCAGATAGTAATGACTTTTGTTCACTATTCACAATATGTTAACCATAGACCATGTAGCACCTCCTGTAAAAGGCAGTCAAATCTCTTTTAAAAACATAAATTAATCCTCACAGCCATCATATAATGAGGCATTATCATCCCCATTTATTATGTGGCGAAACAGAGGCACAGTGAGAGTTGCCCAGGGACACAGCTAGTTTGCTCTAGAGACAGAAATAAAAGCCCGGATCTTCTGACTTCCCATCTTATTCTTCAGCCAAAAGACCAAGTTTTCTCTCACTGTTAACCTGGGTTAGACATGAGGTGAAAGGCATTTCATCCCAAAATCAGTCTGTAGAAGCATGTAGTCCACACACACATGCTTGACATACACAATTTCCTCTCTCCCTTTTTCCCCAGATTAGAGTTTTAGCATATGTTGGGTTTATCTTTTTTTTTTTTAATTAGTTTTTTTACAAACAAAAGAACTTTCTTGTCATTCAGGGCCAAATGTCCAAATGTGACTGATTAACTTTTGGCTACCAGAAATACATGTGTACCCAGCACATGTGTAAAACACCAACTTGATTCATAGATTCATAGATTCTAGGGCTGGAAGGGACCTCGAGAGGTCATCGAGTCCAGCCCCCTGGACTGATCAAACAAAGGAGTTTTGTGCATGGAGAAGTGCTTGTCTTGTTTTCAGCTAGTTTGCAGGACACCATCAGGACGTCCAGAGACATCTACACAGAACACATCACGGGCCACCATCAGTACCAGGTCGAGTAATCGAGACCGCCGACCAGGGAAATAACTCACTTCCTCCCTTCCCTGATGAACCGAAGGACGCACCCCACACATGTACTTATTGTCTACACCACTACTGACTTGGACTCTTAATACATTCCATGGGTGGCGTACCCAAGCCCACTTATCCACTGACGCTTTAAAAACTCCCACACTCAAATCTGGATCTATGCTGGTTATGTGATATATATGTACCTCGTGAACCTTGTAACTGATACTTGCAATCCCCCATAACCCAAGCCCGACCCCAAATGTATGGTACCTTCCTTCTTAACTTGTGTAAATTTGATTTTAAACATTAACTTTAATAAAAAATTTAAACTCCTTGTTTAAAAGTCAGAAACTCATGATGGTGTAGTGCAGTGGGGAAAGATATAATGGGCATGCATTTGGGAGCGAGTCATATGTAACTCACCCACCACTCAGTATGGCACTCTGTCTGCCTCTAATGGTGATTGGCCCTCATCTTTGTCCAGTGGAGCTATCTCTTTTAGTCAGGGAATAGAAGCTCATGATTTAAGATCCTGAGACCACAGGTTCTATCCCTGCTGCCAATAACCCACACAGAGGTGCAGTGTTGCACATAAATCACAAGAGATAAAGCTATGAGTGAGTTAAGCAGTCTCTCAAAAATTGTGTTCTTAAAGCTTTTTATACCACTTAGTATAAAACTGTCTACATGTTTACAATTAAACATTACAAATAAAATATAAAAAAGCCTTTGAAGTTCAGTTACTCATTCATTAATTAACAAAACTGCTTTTGTTTATTTTGCTACAAACAAACCAGAATTGTAAGTATATTATAGAACAAAAATACATAGGTATCCTTGTGTTAGGATGTTAGGAAAATTGCAGTATACAGTGTAAATAGGTTCAGGTAGAATTTAAACTGACTTGAAATTTCACTCAAAAGCTCAAACCAAACCACTTTTGACATTCTGAAAAGTTTATTATAATAGTAATAAATTGCATTTGTTCCTTTTTTCCCACTTTGCACTACCTGGTTTCATCCAGGACTCAAAAGGAAAATAAAGAAATACAGAGTGAGGCTGTTCTTTCAGGGTTTCTGGTTCAGAAATGTGGAAATCTCATTTTAAAAAAATTGTTCTCCCAAGGCTTTCTATTATAAAGATGCCAGAGAATTATATAATTCCAAGAGCTTTTGAATAAGCAACTGCACTTTCGGGTGCTTAACTGAACTAAATTGTCAAGTCTTTGGAGGTTCACACATCACTAATTATATTTATTTATGCACAGCTGTTACTTATTTCATTAAATATTTTGTCCATTCTATATATTTTCCAGCTAGGAGAAAGGCTTAGTCTGCATAGATGAGAAACTGTCAGCTAGGGTTGTTTGTTTCTTTCTTTCTTTCTTTCTTTTTTAAATAAAAGGTGTTTTTTATTTAAAGCCTAACTGAAATGTAATCTGAAAACATTATTACTTTTGTCAATCTATAGCTTAAGCGGTTAAAAGTTTTTGCAGTGGAGAGTGAAGAAAGCTTTTTAATTGTAGGGTCACTCTAGCAGGACACTGTAATGAGCAGCCTGCCTGCCTGCTGATCAGAACAGCCCTTGACCGGGATGCTTTGAGAGCACCATGAATTCTGATTGATTCCATTAATCACATTGACATTTCTATCAATGGGGAAAGGGTTTTAAATTAAAGGATTTAAAGCAGAAGTTAACATCAAGGGCTAGATCATGCCTAGGTCTAAGACACCCAGAGGAAAAAAATGATGATTTGATATTCCCGGCACAGCCACCTCATATCTTGGCTCACACGTGGAGGGGAAAGCAGGAACTAGGTGCCTAATACCCCACTTTATCCCTACTGTATTGGGTCAGGAGTAGGAGAATCTTGACTGTGGCCCTATAGCATGGCAACCAATAGAGCAAAGCCAATAAGAGGGGCAAAGCAATCGGCATCTGGGAAAGAAGTAGAGCCAGGGCCGGCGCCCCCACTAGGCGATCCTAGGCGGTTGCCTAGGGTGTCGGGAGCCGGGGGGCGGCTAGCCGTGTCTGCCTCCCGCCCTCCCGGCTCCGCGGCTGAGCCAGAAACCCGGGGGGGGGCAGCTAGCCACATCTGCCTCCCGCCCTCCCGGCTCTGCGACTGAGCCAGGAGTGGGGGGGCGGCTGGCCGTGGCTGCCGCCCGGCTCCACAACTCAGCCGGGAGCAGGGGGGTGGCTGGCTGCGGCTGTCCGGCTCCGCAGCTGAGCCGGGAGTGGGGGATCAGCTGGCCGCTGGCGGGGGGGCTGAGCTGCCGGCCCGCAGGGAGTAGGGAGAGGGGGGGACTGGAAGCCGCGGGGGGGGGTGGTGTTAGCTGTGGGGGGGGGCGCAGGGCTGGTGCAAGGAAGTTTCGCCTAGGGTGCCCTGAGTAGAGCAGATTACTTCCTTGAGGTGCAAGCTCCTCCTGAGGTGATATGCTATCCCTTAATCAGGGCCGGATCCAGTCTAGCCTTAATAAATATTGATTTGCTCATGAATTTACCGGCTGAAACTCTGTAATATTCACTGTTTTAATAATACATTTTTCCTGTAAATATAATAGCTGTCAGTATTTAAGATCAATGTACAATTAGCAACCTTAACTTAGAGTTACTGATCTGGGTATAAGCTGCACTCTATTTATTATGTAAACAGAATATTTTTGTAATTAGGTATGAGCTCAGACCAATCCAAACACTGAGGAAACTGGGCTTTGAAATCCACATCCATATTTTGCTGCTTGGATCCATCTCTAGTTTTAATTATTCATAATTAAAATAGCCAGTGAATAGAGAGTTCAAGGTGTTGTTGGTACTACCAAAATATTCCATCTTACTTGAAATACTAAAAAATGCTACAGAGAAGGTGCAGCCCATCTTTGGACCACCTTTTATTCACAAGGCTTCTTATGGGGGTACAATAGTATTCAGCATAAGTAAATGTGACTGAGTCTGGCTTTTTCTGTTTCTCAAATACAACATGTTCCATAGCCCACTCTTGTTTACATTGGAACAATTTTGCTTCTATGGACAAGAAAATATAGTATATATTCCTATCTGAAACACATGCTACCTTTGAAATTTCTGGTCAATAAGAAGTCTTTGAGTGTTCCCCAAGTACAATACTATTAATATTACAATAGAATGTTGCAATCAAACAATTTCTTGTGCCGGACAGGGCGGAATTTGGAAAAAATGACCAAGTTTTCCTGTGTCTGTATCTGTTCTAGACTTTTAGTAAATACACTGTGTAATGAATTGAAGCACAGACTCAGTGTTCTTGGGTGTTAATTTCCCTGGTAGCCTTTGATCTGTAAGTAGGAAAAATACAGAGATGATAAGAGACCTTAACTGCAGGGCATTTCCCCTCTCAGACTCTAATCAGCGGTGTCAGGCAGCTGAGGATCTTCACTGCACTGCCACATGGTGAGATGAGCTGCAGAATATAAAGTGATTGAGTGATGACAAAATGAGTCAAGACTGTATGTGAGAGCTCATAGCAGGAAGAACTTTAAAATTCAGTAGCAACAGATTCTTCTGTCAGTAAACAAGACACACAGAAGGCCAATTGCCTGGCACGCTGGAGAGAACACTTTAATTCTGTTCTAATCTGGGCTCTAACTGAAAAGCAAAATAGAGTGTATTATCTTTTACAGATGTGTTCAAGAGTCAGAAAATCTAATTACCCAGTTAGGCTGGACATGGGCAAGAATCCCAAGTTCATCGCAGAAAACAGGTTGAGTTTTTAATACATATGGCTTCAAAAATGCACTGAGTCTGCAATTTATTTGTATAAGACCTGTTAGCTGACATACTTTTTTAAAAGTCATTTAAGTTGTGTCATCACATAGCCATTCTGAAATTTGGATCAAACTGCTGCATGAAAAATTGGGTCTTGCTGACTGAATTGCATTGGTTTGCAGATATGCAAGAATTCAAGCAAAACATGAGTTAACTTACTAGTGACAAATCAGTATCCCAATCAGAGGAAAACTTTTACACAGTAGTAGTTTGCAGGCTATATGACATGCTCTATCTGGCACTATAGAATATACTGAATGAGTTTAAACAGTCCTTCCTCCATTTCAATCATTTCATATCTATTTCTAACAGAGCAGTTGTACATTAGCAGTTACTCTTGTGACAACTTGATTCGAGGTACCGAACAGTTAGTTCTTGGCTATCAGATAATCTTTCATCTACAATTGATAGCACATTAGTCTTTCCCCAACGTATTATTTTAGTTAGTGTTTGTTTTCCAGATAAAAATGTCCTCACCTTCTAGCTTGTCATTCTAAAGAACAGCTACAGCAATGCTGTTTGAATTTGCACGGATGACTGCCAAAGATCAATAAATGCTAATGGACATATTTTGCATTTCACTGTTCTGACATTTATGTGATCTCAGTACTGAAAAGAAGGTTTGTGATACCTCTAGTTGCTAGAGGCTGGCATTTCATGTGAGATTCCCGACAACACTCTTTTTAAAGGATGTGAAATAATTGATACCATTGTTTTTGGAAGCTTTTCATAATGCATGGGTTTGGATATTTTTTAGCAGTGT
Source organism: Macrochelys suwanniensis (assembly GCA_033296515.1). Classification (NCBI taxonomy): domain Eukaryota; kingdom Metazoa; phylum Chordata; order Testudines; family Chelydridae; genus Macrochelys; species Macrochelys suwanniensis. Next base: position 87,507,337 of record CM065779.1, read on the forward strand.
TGTTAATTGTTAGCTGCCAGAGTGGCTCCTGTGAATAATTACTGTATTTATATTCCATGCTGTGTTCATTCTGTGAGAGATACTCAGCATATTCAATGGAACTTTCATAGGCGTTTGAAGGTGCTGTCTGGGACCAGCACCTTCCTCTGAAAGACTATAAAATGACATATTAAAAGCTAATCTAAACAGGAAGGAAATCTCAAGCTCGCCATGCCTCCTGATGACTGGCTGCTATGTATGACCAGAGTTGGGCCAATAACTAATATATTTTTTCGTTCAGTGGCAGTTACAAAAGATCATCATCATCATCATCATAAATAATTTCAGGTAGACATTTTATGGAATTTTTGGTGAATCAAAAAATATTCATGTCAGGTCTGTTCCAGAGCGGGAATTTGAATCTGAGTCTCCTAAGTCCCATGTGAGTGCCCTAACCACTAGGCTAAAGGGTATAAGAGGGAATGGATAGCACCCACACTGCCTCCACCTCCTGGCCATTTTGTGAATGGACAAAACTATTTGTGTCAAATTTTCAATAGTTTTGGGTCGACCAAAACTGTACCTTTCATGAAATAAACTAATTGTTCTAAAAATTTCGCCCAGCTCTGTATTTCACCCCTTTGAATATTGACTACTGAGAAATTCCCCAGTAGCATATAAACTCTTGAGAACCAAGTAGTTGAGATCCAGATCTGGATTAAAATTTCTCCAAAACATAGAAGGTGCTTAGATTTTGTTAGTTTGACATCAACAGCGGGAGAGGCTTGAATCATGAAGTCTTGCAATGCTTTCTTTTCCTGCAAAATATGAAGAATACATGACCATGGAATAAGTCATTCCTAACTAAAATAAATAATAGTTATTTTTGCTGCCTGATCCTCTGGAATGGCCCAAATTCAAGGGAAGAGCCACTCCCTTTTGGTACTCTAAAAATGCAGAAAACCCAACCAGCTGGTTTCCAGCTCCTGGAAAGTGTGAACAGTGATTCAGTCTTAGTGCTGCTAGTCATCTCAGGTCAACAAAATCAACAGCACCATTCACAACCAGGGAGGTTCCAGATTGAGAACCTGTCCTCTAGTAAATATGAATGTGTCAAATTCAGATGTCATGTGTAAGTTACATTCCTTTACTTATACTCATACTTCCTTACAGCTGCTTGAACCTACTTTACCAATGTGTGAGGGAGCTTAAATTGATGTAACTTAACTATCAAGGAGCCAGAAGGAAGTGTACATTTACAGTAGAGTGGAGGCAACATTTGTTTACATTGTCTGTCTCCTTGATGTGTAAGGTACATCACCTGATTGAACTTCTTCACCTTTCTGGATTTTGCCAACAGATTATTTTAAAACATTGGCTGGCTGTGCATTGAAATGTTTTTCTTGTTCTGTCTCATCTCACATCATAGTATGACTATCACGAAAATGGGAAAGAGATCCAGATGTCTTCCGCAAAACCTTAATACAAGCCCCATGAAAGAAGTCAAGTGATATTAAAGTAAATCCCAATGTATGTGATAAAAAGCTGAATCTCTGAATTTCAAATTCGTAAGAATTATTTATCCAGCTGCCCTCCACCCCATCTCCAGCTGCCATTTAACTCCTTCCTATGTGTAACTTTTATAAGACTTTTTGTAATGATTTCTACAGCTTCTTTGTTCAGTCTTTTTTAACCAGGGTCTTTAGTTTTAGAGGCCTCGTTTATGATTTCAGGTTTGTTTGCAAAAGCAAAATAGATAAGACTAGTTCATTGCTATATGAATAAACAATATGTAAAAAAAATCCTTTAAAACTTTTATTTAATTCTTACTGCTTTGAAAACAAGTGCCACACAACATGTTAATATTTTATTTTTTTAGATGCCGCCTAATAGCTAATTTGTCCCACTCCTTCTTTCATAATTTTCAATTAACCCTAGAGATGGCAACAAAGAGCAGTTCAATTGCGTTATCATAGGCCCTGTCTTCTAAGCAAAACAAGAGCAGGTAATTCTGTTCACATTCTAACTGGTAATTTTCCTCCTTGTAAATGCTTATTGGTTTTGTAATTGTAATATTTATATGTTTATATAAGGATTATATGAATCATGGGAGCAACCTTAAAAATCGTTGTTAATTTATATCTAGTATGGGCATTATAGCTGACTTGTAAGATACTTGGCTTTCCAGCAGGGAACATGTCTCTTTTTAAACAAAACCAAACCTAATGTATTATTGGATAATTATAGACAAGGTGGGTTCACCTGATAGGAATAAAGATGTATAGAGCTGTATCTGAGCAATTCACAGCTGCTGGGCATTGCGCTAAATCTTTCAGCTGTCCTTTCAGTGTCAAACTTAATGTGTGTTTTTAATACAATACGTACTTTTGTTATGACAAGGTACTTATTATCAAAGAGATCTGTGTGGTGTGAAAAAACATGCATTAACACTGAAGTGAGTATTTTAAACATGTTTTAAGGTTAAGACTGTACATTTTACTGTGCAGTGATCGATCCACCATAAAAATCTCTCATAATAAGCCTTATCTATCAATTAAATAATACCACGTTCAAAATCTCATAATTAAAGCATTTTCTGTCCCAGCAAAAAATGGGAAGAGTCAGAGGACTATTATTTTCAGCAAACTGTCATTTATTTTTAGAGAAATTTTATTTAACAATTTAATCATTTTAAAACCATTTAATAAAACAAGTTAGTTTCTAAACACTGATCTGTACTGTACATAGCACTTATAATATTTTGGGTGGGTAGCTATTGTTACCAGCTTTATTTATTTATTGGCATAGTAGTGCTCTTATCATCCAACCTAGGTTGGGGCCCATTTGTACAAACCCATGGTAAGTAAGTCCATACCTGTGGAATACCTGCACTAGACATCTGCCCCACACTCACATAATGCATTGCAACATACAGCCTAACTCCCTTCATGCCTCACGTCCACAATGCCCTCCCTGGACCCGCTGTGGGGAAGGTGAAAACCCCCCACTCCACTGAGGCCAATCTGGTGGTGAGGGAAAAATTCCTTCCCAACCCCCCTAGAAAAGGACAGCTAGTGCAATGCCCACAGCAGGTCCTTTTCAACCCTTCCACCTTTCTGGTCCCAGGGCATGAGTCAGCGTCACCATGCTGACCCATTTCCCCCTTTTGCAGCAGCTTCTGATTTATTTCCTCTCACCCCCCACAACCCATAGACCACTGTTCCCTTTCTCTCGACCAGCTGGACAAGATCCTCCCCTCCCCCATGGGAACCGCGGCCAATGGGAGCTGGGCAGGGCTGGCTCTAACTTTTTTGCCCCCCCAAGCAAAAAAAACCAAAAAAAACAACCAAGCGCCACCCCGCCGAAACAAACCCACCTCCGAGTGCCGCCCCGCTGAAAAAAAAAGCCCCTCCTCAGAGTGCTGCCCCGCCGAAACAAACAAACAAAAACTCGAATGCCGTCCCGCCCAAACACTCTCCTCTCCCCCGAGCGCTGCCCTACCCAAACACTGCCCCCGAGCACCGCCCCGCCGAAACAAAAACATAAAAACAACCCCCCCCCCCCGAGCGCCGCCTCGCCGAAGTAAAAAAAACCCAAGCGCTGCCCTGCCGCCCCAAGATTGGCTGCCCCTTAGAAGGTGCCGCCCCAGGCACGTGCTTGGTCAGCTGGTGCCTGGAGCTGGCCCTGGAGCTGTGGGGCAGTGCCTGTGGGTGAGAGCAGCACACAGAGCCTCCTCGCCCTCCCGCCTAGGCGCTGGTGCTGGTGGCTGCTTCCGGGGCACGTGCAGTGCAGTGCAGTGCCAGGACAGGCAGGCAGCCTGCCTTAGCCCCACTGCACCGCTGACTGGGAGCCACCCAAGGTAAGCCCGTGCCCCAACACTGAGCCCCCAAACCCGGTCCTAGTCCTGAGACCCCGCCAAACCCAGAGCCCTCCTGCACCCCAATTTCCTCAGCCCCAGCCCCAGCCTGAAGCCCCTCCTGCAATCCAAATCCCTAACTGACCCCAGAGCCAGCACTCCCAGCCCAGAGCCCTCACCTGCCCCGCACCTAAACCCCCTGCCCCAGCCCAGAGCCCCCTCCCACACACTGAACCCCTCATCCCCAGCCCCACCCCAGAGCCCTCACCCCCTCCTACGCCTCAGCCCCCTGCCTCAACCCGCATCCCCCTCCCATATTCTGAATCTCTCAGTCCCTCCCCCCAGCCTGGAACCCCCTCTTACACCCTCAGCCCCACCCCAGAGCCCTCACCCCCAGCCACAGCCCTCACTCCCCCACACTCCAATCCCTAGCCCAGTGAAAGTGAGTGGGGGAGAGCAAGCCACCAAGGGAGGAGGCATGTAATGAGAGGGGCTGGGGCCTCATGAATGGGCGGGGCAAGGGTGGGGGGTCTCAGGGAAGGGGCGGGGCTAGGGTGTTCAGTTTTGTGAGATTAGAAAGTTGGCAACGCTACCTCCCCCACTTAAAGGTGTGGTGTGGTCATTAGAGCACATCCCTCCTTGAGTCATGCTCCCCACCAAGAAGGAACTGCCAGGTACTGAAGACTAGTTACTTGCATTGTGTAGGCAGCAGGATCACAGGCCAGCCCAACTGGATGGGCAACAAGGCAGGAATCTTGCAGGTAAAAACTATGGAGTGTTGCAAAAAGCATATATTGTGAACAGGCTTTTGCTCTTGAATGCTTTTGCACCAATTTCATGAGACTTTTGTCAACAATTTCAGCTTCAGGGAATTTTCAATTTTTGCTTGCCTGTAATATTTTTAAAGTTTGCAAAATACATCAAACTGCAGTTTAATTCACCTCAGTGTTACAAAGAGAGGACTGGAAATGTTGCTAACCTGTAGACACAACTAATAGATGGTGCGTATCCATTTGGATTCAGTCCTGCTTAACCTCACTCCTCTTGTGTGAGCAAGGATTAATCCCCTGAGTAAGGGTTTGCTAGATTTAGACTCCGAAACAAATAACTTTCTTGAAAGTCTATCTGGCAGAGCTGCCTCTTTAGTTTACCCAGTGGTTATTTGTTTAAGGTCTAATTGCCAATGGAAACTACTCACTAGGAACTGAAGCAGCCACAGTGCTTCAGGTTGACAGGAAAGTGCACATTTGGCAACCAATTTGGGAACACTGGACAAGTACAGCATTTCTCCAAAATGCATGTTTCAGTAGAACTGGAAGGCAAAAGGGGAAGCAATCAGGGATTTTAATGAATACCAAACTACAGGCCTGAAGTTAGAAAAGAACAGTAGTCAAAATACCTCTCCAACAGCACCATAAACAAAAACCCACTTGCTCTTGGCAGGCTGCCTAACTCATGATCTTGTCCAGGAATGAATGTTCCTTTATATCTGAAGGAGGAGGAGGAAGAAAGACTTTCATCAAGAATTTCTATCTATCAATCTGTTGATTGACTTAAGTCTACATATATTTAAAGAACAAAGTTACTTATTTCATCGGCTATAACTTCATCATACTTTATTTCAGGCAACTATGTCAGAAAAAAACATTTGAATATTGTATACAAATCTGTTAAATGGAATGACTGTTGATCACTACCCATTAAACTGCAATGGAAACGAAATATTGGGTTGGAAATCAAATTACAAAATTGGACCAAAGGATTTGAATTAACTAAAAACACTTCCACATGTGCCAGGCATAAGTTAATATATTTCAAATTCTTATATGGCACACATATCATTCTAATAAAATGACATCATGGATGAAATCCCAACCCCATTGAAGTCAATGGGGATTTTCCCACTGACTTCACTGGGGTCAGAATTTCACCCTGTATATGGATAAAATCTATCCCAAATGTTACCCAAGATGTAAAATTAATCCCATAACATTTTCCATTTAATATAGAAGCATCCAATGACTGAATAATTTTTTTGAGTCAGTAAAATTCTAAATATAGCATAGGCATATTGAAGCTTTATCTCTGTTCTGTCTTTTTTCTGTACTTGATGATATTTGCACTGAGCTCAATGAATTTATTATATAAATGTCCTTTCCACTTGACAAGCATTGAGTTATATATACATTGATTATATAATCAAATTATCATCAAATTAAGGACATTCTATATTTCCCCTCTGTGGAAGAAGTAATCTACTAGAAATGTAGTGATATTAAAAAAAATACCGGTTTGGTTTTTTTTATTAAATCAGAGACAGGAGCTCAATCTGTAAACACATCTTTAAATTACACTACAGTCAGCCCCTTCCCTGAATTAATGGGTAGACTAAAGACTTTAAAAAAATATGAATACCAAAGTATAAGAAGGCAAATGGAAATTATAACCAAAGACTTTTGTAAAACTTGCAGAGTTGTTTATAGCTGGAATAAATACATAACTTTAGCATAGTATTATTTCTTAATGAGGAAGTATAAATGAACATTGGAGACATGTTTTCAGTTTGAGAAGTTGCCATATTTATTAACTTCTGTAATGGATTCCACAGGCATTTCCAATGAGGCAATGTATGCCAGATATAAGGGAAACTACAGGGAATGAGAGTCAGACTTTTTTTCATAAAGGATACCTAGATCTTTAGCAAAGTAAATTACATTTAGTTACATTAAAACTGAGAGATAAGAAATGAGCCATACTTAAATTTTTTCCAGGATAAAAGTTATAACTTCAGTAAGCCAAGCTAAATCTACTGATCCACAGAAAGAATTCCACATCTGGAAAATCTTTACTACATCTGTGTTGAGTTTTTATGCTTTCTACTGCTTTCTTCACCAGTTCCCATGACTCCAACTTACCTCTCCTGTTTTCTTAACAGAAAAGCATTTTGTTGTGTAAGTGCACTGCAGTTCAGCTAAAAATAGAGTGATCATTTCATTTCGTAGGATCTGTTACCTAAGCTTTTTTACCTTCATTTTCATTAAATGAGACCAAAAAAAGAAAACTTGAAAACAAAGTGATACAAAATGAGACAAAATAAGCTACATACAGATTTAAATTTGAAAGACATTTTAAGCAATTTTGTTTTATTTCGCTTGTTTTTAATGGCTGTCAACATCTGATCCTCTTTTTTTCCACCTCTGACTTAAATCAAGGAAAATGAAAAACTTTCATCATTCTCTGGTATGGACAACAGCTTTGCTTCTGTAAACTAAAATCAATGGATGATTTTAATGTAAATGGCAGAATTTACAGACACTAGAAAATGTATGTTTATAGAGATTCAGCTTAATTCATCCCAGGTGGAAACTGCCATAAACCCTTAAGTGAGCAAGAGGTTGCAGCAACACAAAACAGACACAACTTCTTCTCCACCATGATCCTTACAATGCCAGCACTGCTCAAAAGGTGAGCAGTGATGGACGGCCTGTGTTGCTAGGGCAGCCAGGGAAGAGTTGATTCTTATGAAGTTATGTTGCAATTGTTGCAAAAATGAAGCAATTGACAGCTGATGATTCCCTAACCATTCAGAAATTCTGAGGAGGGCAGCTGCAAAAATACCACCACCTACCCTCCCTTGATGTGAATCCCCCTCTAAGATGTAGGAATCCAGCCTGCAGAACGGAGGCGCATTTCATTTGCCATTTCAGAGAAGGTTTTAGGTGCAGAACTAATGCCTCTGACTGTGTGGGTCCACCAGACATACCCCCACATCTGTGGAGGGGAGACACAGCTGACACGGGAGCTACCTGCCATTTTGAAGGTGCAGTAGTGGCAGGAGAGCCACTGTGCTAACATTCCATGGCTTAGGGAGAGGTTTGTTTCCGTCCATTCCCCCAGACCCATCAATCCATATTGACCTCACTCACACATAGCCAATTTACTCAGGCTAGTCTCTGGGGGACAGATTTGGTTTTAAAATCCAGCAATAGTCAATTTTGGGGATGAGCTGGTTGAATGGGATTTTCATAGATTCATAGATTCTAGGGCTGGAAGGGACCTCGAGAGGTCATCGAGTCCAGCCCCCTGCCCTCATGGCAGGACCAAATACTGTCTAGACCATCCCTGATAGACATTTATCTAACCTACTCTTAAATATCTCCAGAGATGGAGATTCCACAACCTCCCTGGGCAGTTTATTCCAGTGTTTAACCACCCTGACAGTTAGGAACTTTTTCCTAATGTCCAACCTAAACCTCCCTTGCTGCAGTTTAAGCCCATTGCTTCTTGTTCTGTCCTTAGTGACTAAGATGAACAAGTTTTCTTCCTTCTCCTTATGACACCCTTTTAGATACCTGAAGACCGCTATCATGTCCCCTCTCTGTCTTCTCTTTTCCAAACTAAACAAACCCAATTGCTTCAGCCTTCCTTTATAGGTCATGTTCTTTAGACCCTTAATCATTCTTGTTGCTCTTCTCTGGACCCTCTCCAATTTCTCCACATCTTTCTTGAAATGTGGTGCCTAGAACTGGACACAATACTCCAGTTGAGGCCTAACCAGCGCAGAGTAGAGCAGAAGAATGACTTCTCGTGTCTTGCTCACAACACACCTATTAATGCAGCCCAGAATCAAGTTTGCTTTTTTTGCAACAGCATCACACTGTTGACTCATATTTAGCTTGTGGTTCACTATAACCCCTAGATCCCTTTCTGCCGTACTCCTTCCTAGACAGTCTCCTCCCATTCTGTATGTGTGAAACTGATTGTTCCTACCTAAGTGGAGCACTTTGCATTTGTCCTTATTAAACTTCATCCTGTTTACCTCTGACCATTTCTCCAATTTGTCCAGATCATTTTGAATTATGACCCTATCCTCCAAAGCAGTTGCAATCCCTCCCAGTTTGGTATCATCTGCAAACTTAATAAGCATACTTTCTATGCCAATATCCAAGTCGTTGATGAAGATATTGAACAGAGCCGGTCCCAAAACAGACCCTTGCAGAACCCCACTCGTTATACCTTTCCAGCAGGATTGGGAACCATTAATAACTACTCTCTGAGTACGGTTATCCAGCCAGTTGTGCATCCACCTTATAGTAGCCCCATCTAAGTTGTATTTCCCTAGTTTATTGATAAGAATATCATGCGAGACTGTATCAAATGCCTTACTAAAGTCTAGGTATACCACATCCACCGCTTCTCCCTTATCCACAAGACTCGTTATCCTATCAAAGAAAGCTATCAAACTGGTTTGACATGATTTGTTCTTTACAAATCCATGCTGGCTATTCCCTATCACCTTACCACCTTCCAAGTGTTTGCAGATGATTTCCTTAATTAATTGCTCCATTATTTTCCCTGGCACAGAAGTTAAACTAACTGCTCTGTAGTTTCCTGGGTTGTTTTTATTTCCCTTTTTATAGATGGGCACTATATTTGCCCTTTTCCAGTCTTCTGGAATCTCTCCTGTCTCCCATGATTTACCAAAGATTATAGCTAGAGGCTCAGATACCTCCTCTATTAGCATCTTGAGTATTCTAGGATGCATTTCATCAGGTCCTGGTGACTTGCAGGCATCTAACTTATCTAAGTGATTTTTAACTTGTTCTTTTTTTATTTTATCTTCTAAATCTTCCCTCTTCCCATTAGCATTCATTATGTTAGGCATTCCTTCAGACTTCTCGGTGAAGACCGAAACAAAGAAGTCATTAAACATCTCTGCCATTTCCAAGTTTCCTGTTACTGTTTCTCCCTCCTCACTGAGTAGTGGGCCTACCCTGTCCTTGGTCTTCCTCTTGCTTCTAATGTATTGATAAAAAGTTTTCTTGTTTCCCTTTATTCCTGTAGCTAGTTTGAGCTCATTTTGTGCCTTTGCCTTTCTAATCTTGCCCCTGCATTCCCGTGTTGTTTGCCTATATTCATCCTTTGTAATTTGTCCTAGTTTCCATTTTTTCTATGACTCCTTTTTATTTTTTAGATCTTGCAAGATCTCGTGGTTAAGCCAAGGTGGTCTTTTGCCACTTTTTCTATCTTTCCTACCCAGCGGAATAGTTTGCTTTTGGGCCCTTAATAGTGTCCCTTTGAAATACTGCCAGCTCTCCTCAGTTGTTTTTCCCTTCAGTCTTGATTCCCATGGGACCTTACCTATCAGCTCTCTGAGCTTACCAAAATCCGCTTTCCTGAAATCCATTGTCTCTATCTTGCTGTACTCCCTTCTACCCTTCCTTAGAATTGTGAACTCTATGATTTCATGATCACTTTCACCCAAGCTGCCTTCTACTTTCAAGTTCTCAACGAGTTCCTCCCTATTTGTTAAAATCAAATCTAGAACAGCTTCCCCCCAGGTAGCTTTTTCAACCTTCTGAAATAAAAAGTTGTCTGCAATGCAGTCCAAGAACTTATTGGATAGTCTGTGCCCCGGTGTGTGATTTTCCCACCATATATCTGGATAGTTGAAGTCCCCCATCACCACCAAATGTTGGGCTTTGGATGATTTTGTTAGTTGTTTAAAAAAAGCCTCATCTACCTCTTCCACCTGGTTAGGTGGCCTGTAGTAGACTCCTAGCATGACATCACCCTTGTTTTTTACCCCTTTTAGCCTAACCCAGAGACTCTCAACACTTCCGTCCCCTATGTCCATCTCCACCTCAGTCCAAGTGTGTACATTTTTAATATATAAGGCAACACCTCCTCCCTTTTTCCCCTGTCTGTCCTTCCTGAGCAAGCTGTACCCATCCATACCAACATTCCAATCATGTGTATTATCCCACCAAGTTTCAGTGATGCCAACAATGTCATAGTTGAATTTATTTATTAGCACTTCCAGTTCTTCCTGCTTATTACCCATACTTCTCACATTTGTATACAGGTATCTAAGATACTGATTTCATCTTGCCTCCCAGTTTTGCCCTGACCCTCCTATCTCTTTGTCATTTGAGCCCACGCTCCCTCCTATTTCCAACCCATCTCCCAGGTCCCCATTTTACCCTGATGTCTCCCAATGAAAGTCCCAGAGATGAATGCCACATGCAATACTTTGAAAATGTGTTGCAAAAAGACTAGTCTACTTACATTTTGTCTTCTAACACAAATGTCTCAGTGTCTGAATAAGAATTGCTGGTCTCACATAATCCTCCACCGCCCCCAGGCTCTCCTTGATTGAGTCATTGTCAGATTTTTTTTTTAACTTTTACCAAAAATAGAAATTGTGGAGAGCGATTGTTTTCACTGGAATTAAAGGCCCAGGTGGTGTTATGTGCTGTACCTGCACGCTGTGTAGCTGTTATCTTTCAATACTTAATTTGGTGAACGGAAGAGGAAAACGCAGTGATCTAGAACATCAGCTGCACCAGTTTCTACTCAACACTCCTGGTAGGAAGGCCAAAGCTGATATTAGGCCACCGTTCTGCCACCCTCACCCCAAGGGCTAGCTCAGCCCCTGGCATAATTGTAGAGGAGATTCAGGGCTCCTCTAATTTCTGGCAGCTGGTAACCGCTGGGACACTAGGCCACCCTGGGATTGTTAGAGTGCAGCACTCTCTAACCAGGCCTGTCCTAGAGTAGGAGGTTGGAGAGGACAGAGTAGAGCCTCAGGACAGTTTTACAGCCTTTTGTGTCTATATCGCAAGGGCATATGGGAGCCACTCTGCAGCCACAACTAAAGCCCCGAAGCTGCAATAATTGTTCTGCTCTGCCTGAGCTCTCACTCCATTGGGGCAATAGCTAGTGCAGCTACAAAGTGATGGATCCACTGAATCCCCACCCCAATCGCCTGCATGACACTAGGCAAAGAGCTGGGCTCCACAGCATGCACGGAGTGTATATATATATCCTACTCAGCCTCACAAAAGCCTCCCCCATTCCATCACTTATGCTCTGGATGGTGTCCTCCACAGTCCCAGAACAGGGGGCAAGATTTGCTTCTATCACGAATAGACCTTTTCAGATTCCTGATAAGGAGCAGCAGATCCTGGTGACTCTATCTGGTAAGTAGCAGATAGCATTGCAGGACTAATACTTTCCTGAGCTTGCAACCTTGTCAGATTGCAGTCTACACAGAATAATGCTTCCGGGGGGGCGTGGGGGAGAAACTCGTGTAACAGGCAATACTGGGTTATACTGCAGATAGAGCATATTTTGGAATATTCTTCCACAGTGCAGTGGCAAACCATGAATTTCTGTTTCCTTCCATCATCTGTCCCTTATTATTCTTTGAGTATTTCAATTTCAACATTTTACCCCATTAAAAAATTACATAGCCATATTGCCAGCTGTGTCCTGTTCATTATCCATAAAATTCTATATATAAAATACCACCATTTCCATATTACTTACTATATTTAAAAATTAGAGCCAGCAGCAGCAGTAAATCATGGCAGGAATGTGGGTGGATTAAGGTATAATTCATGAAGTGTTTGGTCCTTTTGTTTTATTAAATAAATGACAAAGTTCCTAGTGCAGGTAAAGGCTAATTTGTATTCCCAGACAAAAACTACTTTGAAATAGAGTTAAGGTTAAGAGTACGTATTAGTAACTGACCAGTAAAAACAGCAGAGATGTAATTATCCCCAAAAGCAAGCATTACAAGCCCCAAAAATTCAGATTTAAGGTTATGCTGAAAAGAAATCCAAACATGTTCAGGTAAGTCAAGGCACCCAGACAATCTTAACTGATAACATCTCAACATTATCACCCTTTTGTACTTCTTCAAACATTCTTTTAAACAGTTTCCCAGGTAGGGCCTTTAAAAGTCACATGTTTAATTATCCCAAAGGCTAGAATGAAGATCTACCCAGTTACAGAATCTTTTGGAACGAAAGCATTTATTGTGAATTGAGAAACTTTATCACATTCCGTAACTGCATTTTGTTTTCATTTGCTCTTGGCTTGTTGACAATGTACTTGACTGTAGCATGCAAGATTTTCAGGTTCAAAGCTAGCTGTCTAAAAGGTATTTTGTGTCTTGATTGAAAGGCTGTGGGAATGATGTGAACCCCTAGGAGCTGTGTCTGTATAACTACACGCATGTGGTTTGAAGCCCACTGTGGGTTCATATTCAAATATATGCTGCTGATGTTTCAAATTACTCCTTTTTAATTAAAATTCAGGTAATTTCAGTTTTTCTTTTTCATCATGCACAAATTTTGTACCTTTGGATAATTCATACTGCCATATGTATATTGAGGGCTTGGGTATGATTTTCCCCTGCACAGGTTTGGAGAGGAGGGGGTGCACAAGAAGTAAACAGGCTTTACATAGGGAATCTGTGAGAATTGAAGGGATGCAGTCCTCCTCAACATCCTGGCATTAGGGTGTGGAGCGCACACACAACCACTCCCAAACTGCTATCACATCTTGTGGAATGCAACAGCAGCTTGGCTAACCCCACCAGTGATTTCCCTACACCCCCCCACCCTGAATTTTCCCAACACGCCCGCCCCCCCCCCGCCCCGTTTTGTGAACTAGTTACATGCAGTGTTGCTACTTTAGTGATTGTTTGGGAATTTCAATTGAAATTGAAACATAAATACACTTTAAAAGCATATAAAGTGTATGATAAAATACGTGTATCTGAAAAAGTATAATAGATTTGAAAAGTATGAACACAGACTAGCTTCCTTATACAGCTTTTGTTTTTTGTGACTGTCAGTGCATTCATTTCGGTGATGTTGGCCAACCTAATAATTTCAAATGATGATTTGTAAGCAAAGTCTAAATGAGCTCTCCCTGACAGCTAGTGATGAGCTGGGGACTGGGGGGGAAAGGCTTCAGGACAAGATTGTATTTACATTCACACCTAATCTACCTAGGTATCCAGCAAACAGAGCTGTGTTGCCCAAGTGATAGATTTTGGATGGGGTTGGGTTACAAATCACTTGAATGCGGGGGGTAATGAAATGTTGTTTTTATTGTACGAGTAAAGGGCAGTAGAACTGTCCTTAGCCTGTGCTGATTGAGGGCATCAGGAGAGAGGGTAGGGAAAGGTGTTTTGCTTGATCACTGGTCTACAATTTTTGAGAAGTCGTCTGCTTCAGAGATAAAATGTGCTATTTAGTATGTATTTTGATGTGCTGAATTCAAATATGACAATTAAAACAACTGGCTACTGTTTCTAAGATATTTAAGTTTTTACATTTTATGTTTATGTATATTGTGTAGATAGTAGAGTTTTAATCATAAATTGTAAACCTAGGTCTTTTCATGTGTTTATGGTTGCTTTACATGATACTATTTCACCTGTCCTGTTTATGTAACACTTTAAAAATCAGCAAAGGGGTTATATAAATAACATTTATTATGAAACAAAAGGCAAAAAACTATTATGTACATAGTTTAGTCCTATTCAGTGTCTACTCGGCGCTTCTTGGCTTGTCTCTTGTATTCATTAAATGGAGCATCTCTTGTCACTGTTGCAATAGTCTGCAAGCATTGATGGGCTCCATTTGCCCTGATAGCGTTTCTCCATTGTTGCAATGTCCTGGTGAAATCGCTTGCTGTGCTCGTCGCTCACTGCTCCGCAGTTTGGTGGAAAAAAATCTAGATGAGAGTGCAAAAAATGTATCTTTAGTGACATGTTGCAAACAAGGCTTTTGTATGCCTTGAGGAGGTTTTCCACCAACAACCTGTAGTTGTCTGCCTTGTTGTTTCCAAGAAAATGTATTGCCACTAACTGGAAGGCTTTCCATGCCTTTTTTTCCTTGCCACGCAGTGCATGGTCAAATGCATCATCTCGAAGAAGTTCATGAATCTGAGGACCAACAAAGACACCTTCCTTTATCTTAGCTTCACTTAACCTTGGAAATTTTCCATGGAGGTACTTGAAAGCTGCTTGTGTTTTGTCAATGGCCTTGACAAAGTTCTTCATCAGACCCAGCTTGATGTGTAAGGGTGGTAACAAAATCTTCCTTGATTCAACAAGTGGTGGATGCTGAACACTTTTCCTCCCAGGCTCCAATGACTGTCGGAGTGGCCAATCTTTCTTGATGGAGTGGGAATCTCTTGCACGACTATCCCATTCGCAGAGAAAACAGCAGTACTTTGTGTATCCAGTCTGCAGACCAAGCAAGAGAGCAACAACCTTCAAATCGCCACAAAGCTGCCACTGATGTTGGTCATAGTTTATGCACCTCAAAAGTTGTTTCATGTTGTCATAGGTTTCCTTCCTATGGACTGCATGACCAACTGGAATTGATGGCAAAACATTGCCATTATGCAGTAAAACAGCTTTCAGACTCGTCTTCGATGAATCAATGAACAGTCTCCACTCATCTGGATCGTGAACGATGTTGAGGGCTGCCATCACACCATCGATGTTGTTGCAGGCTACAAGATCACCTTCCATGAAGAAGAATGGGACAAGATCCTTTTGACGGTCACGGAACATGGAAACCCTAACATCACCTGCCAGGAGATTCCACTGCTGTAGTCTGGAGCCCAAAAGCTCTGCCTTACTCTTGGGTAGTTCCAAATCCCTGACAAGGTCATTCAGTTCACCTTGTGTTATGAGGTGTGGTTCAGAGGAGGAGGATGGGAGAAAATGCAGGTCCTGTGACATTGATGGTTCAGGACCAGAAGTTTCATCCTCTTCCTCTTCCTCGTCTGACTCAAGTGAGAATGATTCTGGTCCATCAGGAACCGGCAGTCCTTCTCCGTGGGGCACTGGGCGTATAGCTGATGGAATGTTTGGATAATGCACAGTCCACTTTTTCTTCTTTGACACACCTTTCCCAACTGGAGGCACCATGCAGAAGTAACAATTGCTGGTATGATCTGTTGGCTCTCTCCAAATCATTGGCACTGCAAAAGGCATAGATTTCCTTTTCCTGTTCAACCACTGGCGAAGATTTGTTGCACAAGTGTTGCAGCATGTGTGGGGCCCACCTCTTGTCCTGATCTCCAATTTTGCAGCCAAAAGAAAGGTGATAGGCTTTCTTAACCATAGTGGTTATACTGCGCTTTTGGGATGCAAAAGTCACTTCACCACAAACATAGCAGAAGTTATCTGCACTGTTCACACAAGTACGAGGCATCTCTGCTCACTTTGGCTAAACAGAAATGTGTCCCTTTGCAAAATCAAACACTGACAAATAAGAGAGCACGACACTGTATGATTTCTAGAGCTGATATAGGGCAATTGTTCAGCAGAGTGATGTAAGCTTCGTTATGATTGCATCATCCATGACTTTTAGGAATAACATGATGCAATTCATATCATGTATGATGCAATACCAGCTTCAGATTGCATCATTCATTGTTTTGCCTAAAAAGCAAGTACTGTCCAAACTCAGTCATAGATTTATTCATAGATCCAGTCAAAGATGTATTTTAGTCATTTCTGGTTTAAATTGAGATCCCTTCCCTTTATAACTCACTTATCCTCCGCCATTCCCAAGTCAAGGGTCGTATATACTGACCCAATAGCATGTCTTGAAAACTAGAGCCAATCAACAATTTTAAGCATCATTTTCGTTCTCAGTGACCCAGAATTAGTAAAGTTTGACTACATTTATTTCAGAAGCATTTTGGCTGTAGAGCAGTGTGTTCTGCCTGAGTCACAAGTACTATTTGACCTGCGCCTCTCCACTGTTTAAAGACAGAGCTGACTAGGCTTCATAGAGAGTCTTTTGGTTTGTTAAGTGACCACTAGAGCGGAAATCTCTGACAATCAGGTCTAAGTGCTTAAACCTGCTGTGGGACAGTGTTTCTGTGGAAGAGATGCCCCAGTCTGCACTAGCACCGAGGTTACCCCCCACCCCGAAGAGCTGAAATCACTGAGAGTCGGGTGGAACTGCGAGAGACCAACTCACAGAGGTCACAGTGGCAGGTGGCAGCAGAAGATGACCAGTATAGGGCTATTGGGGAAGAGCAATAGAGTGAACGGTGGCATGACAAACAACAGCGGTCAGAGCATTGGACTTAGGGTGACCAGATGTCCCGATTTTATAGGGACAGTCCCAATTTTTGGGTCTTTTTCTTATATAGACTTCTATTACTCCCCACCCTCTGTCCCGATTTTTCGCACTTGCTTTCTGGTCACCCTAATTGGACTATGCTTTAGTGACCTTTCCCCAGAAGCTATATTTGTGACTTGGAAACTTGTGACTTGTTTCCTAGTAGGCTAAGATTTTAAGAATGCATTATTTGCCAAGATCATTATCTCACATCATCGCTATCTCAAGAGGTCGTTATCTTGGGGAGTTTCTGTTCCAAACTTTTTTATTATTATTTTTTATGTAAGAATGGCTATATTGGGTCAGATCAATGGTCCATCTATCCCAGTATCCTGTCTTCCAACAGTGACTGTTCCAGGTGCTTCAGAGGGAATGAACAGAACAGGGAATCATCGATTGATCCATCCCCTGTCATCCACTCCCAGCTTCTAGCGAACAGTGGCTAGGGACATTCAGATCATGATGTTGCATCCCTGCCTATCCTGGCTAATAGCCATTGATGGACCAATCCTCCATGAACTTATCTAGTTCTTTTTTGAACCCTGTTATAATTTTGGCCTTCACAACATCCCTGGCAAAAAGTTCCATGGGTGACTGTGCGTTGTGTGAAGAAATACTTCCTTTAAAACTTTGTTTTAAACTTACTGCCTATTAATTTCATTGCGCGACCCCTGGTTCTTGTGTTAAGTGAAGGGATAAATAACACTTCCTTATTCATTTTCTCCTCACCAATCAAGATTTTATAAGACTCTATCATATCCACTCTTAGTCATCTCTTTTCCAAGCTGAAAAGACCCAGTCTTCTCTCTTCATATGGAATCTGCTCCATACCCTTAATCATTTTTATTGCCCTTCTCTGTACCTTTTTCAATTCCAAGATATCTTTTTTGAGATGATGTGACCAGAACTACACGCAGTATTTAAGATGTGGGCTTGTCATGGATTTATATAGTAAAAGTGGAGGAGCTTGGTTTGCCAGACTGATCAGCTAAGCCAATACTGACAACCTATATGAAAAGGCTACAAAACACCATGCCTCTGGACTGCATCAACATGCAGAAAGCCTTATAAGCCAGTCACTGTCAAAGCCAATTTTAGAAGAACTTAATGAGGCTGTTAAGAATGCTGGAGACACAACTTAATTTATGTGAACCAACATGGCTATTGCATCATACTTTCTATTTAAGCAAGAGATACCACACACTACAAACTAGAGGCCTATGTTAAGTGCATTGTCACTTGTTAATCATGAAGTTGGACACTGGTTCTGAACAAGACTGGCAAATGCTCACTATCTTTCTGCAAAAAACTCAGCTGACTCTCTTGAAACATGTGGTGCAACAGTGAAAGACTCAGGAGTTGAAAAAGTGAAGAATTCTCTCACTATATTCAAAATATGTGCATACATAGCCGACAAATGCACCAATGCAAATAGGCATCGAGTATTAAGTCATTACGTATGTTATCTTGATGTCCGTGGTAGGCCAGTAGATGCATTCTAGATGTTCAGGTTATAGAAGACACATCAGCAGCATCTGTGACATCTTAGAGTTAAATGCTTGTAAACTGAACCCCGAACAGATGGCTGCTTGTGCATTTGATGGAGCTACAAACTTCTCTGGAAGACATAGTGGAGTACAAGCTTTGTTCAGAGAAGTGTAACCCTAATGTTTCCTATACACACTGTAGAGGCCATCTACTCCAGCTAGCACCAGTACAAGCTGCAGAATCTTCAAAAGACATTAAAAAGCCATACATTTAATGGCTTTTTTATACTCTTCTTTTCAGCAAAAGTCCAAAAGGACTGAACATTATGGAAACAGATAGAAGATACACTTGTATTGAAGTTCAGATGAGTCCAACCTGGGAAAACCTGCTGGCTTTCTCATGAGTGATTCTTGGCAGTTGTCTTAAAATTACTGCAACCGTTATTACTGGCTTTAGAAAGTATCCACCAAGACAGGACAGATCTAAGTAGTGAGGCTGGTGGACTACTTTTGTTACTAAGTTCAGAGAAGACTATTGCCATTCTCTCTTGTAAGTCTACTGTTGAAACCACTTGGGTCATTAAACAATGTAATCCAGGCATCTGTTACAACAGTAGTACATCTTTGTCCAGAAATAGAAGCTATCCTTGGATCAATCAGAGATATCCATTGAAAATGTACCGGAAGAAGCAAAGACTTCAGTCCAGAAGTTGACTAATGAAGGTACTTATATTGACTCCGTAAGTGAACAGGACAAGAAGTGTTTGTTAAGCCAGCTGAAAAAGTACAAAGACTTGATTCTTACAAATCTACAATAGAGATTTCTGGATTCTGTTCAACCTCACCGTAACTTTTATAGATGCCTGTCTTATAAAACACCTACAGTTGAGTGGAGTGAGGCACTACCAGCAATGGGGCTGCTATGTGATCAGGGCAGAATAGAGAATTTTGAACACAGAGTGAAATATCATACGATGAACGAATGAAGATTTAACTTCTTCTTTATCAATACTAATGGTTTGACCCAATTTTTGTGCTATGTTTCCTGGGATGAAAGTAGGAATTCATCTCTTGCTAACCCCAGTCACAACAGCTACAGTTGAACATATTTTTTCCTCATTGAATAGAATTTTGTGTTCTGAAAGAAGTCGCCTTCTGCCTGATCATGAGCATATCATGAAGGACTGGAAGTAATGGACACACAAGAAGACACCAAAGAGTGCAAAATTACAACAAGAAACCAAGGCTGATGTAGATGAGGTGCTTCATAGTAGGCTTGAGTAGCCAACTTTAAGTTTTTGTGATGGTTTTAAAACATGAGTTAAATCTAATAAAATGGTCGTGAAACATTTTTCAGTTTTTACTATGGTGCCATACAGCTCACCTTCACCCTCAGTCTCACCCCTCATCGGCCCTGACACCCCACCCCACCCCCGTAAATTCGAACCCCCCCCCCAATTTCAATTCCTGGGGAAACCACTGAACCCCACACTCTCTCTGTAAAGGTTTAGAGCAGTGAAGAAGCTCCAGGACCACCAAACCAAGCCCCAACTTCTCCCTACCATTGTCTACGCTGTTGCGGAGTGATCCATTGAAGAATATTGCTTCATAGTGTTCAGGGAATGTGGAATCCCCATGCTCAGGCTCTCCTCATCCTGCCCCCAAGCCTGACATGCTCATTGGAATCTCAGCAGGTCCGCTGCCAGTTAGGCCTTTCCCATCTGTGTAAGGAATACTGGATTTGCTCACTAATCTGTTCTCAGCTAGGTAAGATTTTCTGTGGTTCAGAGAATTTTTAGAATTTCTAAAAGTAGCACGCGTGAAAAACTGGGGTATGTTTCTGACCAAACTGCAACAGGAATGGAGTTAAAACTGAGGGAGGCATGATTTCTTTATAATTCTCTTTGATAAATTGATTAGATTCTCCCAAAGTTTCTTGAATATTGTCTTAAAATTAATCTTGAAAAATTATTATTCAATAATCTTTTCACCTCCAAAGCACAATAAGCTTTGAAAAGGGCATAAAGATTTTTCTGTGAGAAAACTAATAAGTGACTGTCTTGTAAGCCAAATGAGCAAGGCAAAGAGAATTCATTATTCAAATTAATACCTCTGTGATAAAAGTTAATTCGCCACCTCTCATCAAAAAGGTATTTCAGAGCATTTTTGAACGTTTGTATAAATTTGGACATATTTGTTCACCACTTATTAATAGTTACCTTGCCAATCTAATAAAATAGATTCTCACCCCAAAGTTCAGTCTTTTGCACCAGTTGTAGTGACAAGGAAACAGGAACCCAGTCTTCCAAGAATCACCCCTGCGCATCAAGGTACCTCCTCAGTGAATGGATACAGCCTGTGAGATACTGAATCAGTCTTTTGTCTTTATTCACTGACAGGGTGATCCCCTCATTGTCCTATCATTCCCTCTCACTGCCAAGTGGTTTTGATATTTATAGTTTGTCTTTGATGGTTTTCGATTGACTCTTCTAGGTTGTTGCAATAGTGGACACTTGAGCAATACTTTACATAATCTGCTAGCCTAGCCAGGGAGGGGTGACCACTCCCTTCACTTGAATGGGCCATCACTACAACATGAGATTCCCTGGTGACTCCCTTTCACTCCAAGACCATAAGGGCATAATTTTCAATGTTACATTATTCCTTAACTATTATCCATACATGTCTTGCAATGATAGAGTCCTGATAAGTTACAAGCTTTCAGCGAAGACCTCGCATGCTACTCGTCATGGATAAATACCATGGAAGGGATGTATTAGGTGCAGTGAGTTTGTCAGGTCTGAGACAGGAGTTGCTTGTAATGA
The DNA here is from genome assembly GCA_033296515.1 of Macrochelys suwanniensis. Lineage (NCBI taxonomy): Eukaryota > Metazoa > Chordata > Testudines > Chelydridae > Macrochelys > Macrochelys suwanniensis. Next base: position 87,528,431 of record CM065779.1, read on the forward strand.
ACAGTGAACCCTTTGCCAGTTGGCACCAATTCTTCAAGCTTTTATCACTCTGTATTGTACCTATCAAGAATATAGCCTGAATCAGAGACCGGAGTACATACAACAAGAAGGGACTGGCAGATAGTTATGGGTTCCTTGGGCCGCTTGGGTATGGTGAGTTAAGGATATTAATTTAAAGGGAGATTTTTCAAATGTGTCTAAGGGATTTAGGCGCATAGCTCCCATTGAAAGCTAATAACTATCAAATAACCTGTCACCAGGTACTTGAGGTACAGGCTCTTCTGGCAGATTTCTGAGACATTCACATTAATTATCGTGAAGTGGTGGTATATGGGCCCCAGACTGCGGAATGAAGCAGGTTGTATTTGAGACCCTATTCCCTTACCTTTCCATCACCCGCTTGCTGGTTTTTGATGGGAATTTCAATTGTAGGAGTCATGTATAAAAAAGTGCCTCTTAAACAAGAATCTTGAAATCAGAGCATCATCTTTAGAATTGCAAATATCCCAGGAAGATGGTTTTGGTACAATTAGTTTCATGGCATATAACACTTGGATTTACATATCATTAAGGGGAATATAGAATTCATGGTGACTGTTTGTATGACCAGGATGTCACTTTCCAGTTCCAGGGATGGAGTGATTTCAATTTCAATGAATACATTTCATGTCTGATAAGTAGGTTCCTGCCTCACAGGTATATGATGAAGATTTTGTGGCCTTAATGGGTCCTCTGGGATTTGTAAATTAATTGGTGGAAGCAAGTCTACTTCTTGCATTTTGGTTTTGTATCTACTAATGAACTGAATTTTTGTTAACTTTTATTGCTTGTCTGCACTATTTTGAGACTGACATACACTTGATGTGCCTTTGTTTTTTGTGTTAGTGATGTACCAATTTAGGCCCTGATCCTGCTAATTCACATGCATATGTGTTTGCAGGATGGGGATTTATATAGTTGTAGCTGATGCGTTTATTTCTATTTGTCTGACATTCTCTTCCGTTATGCTTCACATCTGCCATTGTTTTCCTTGATTTTTTTTCCCCCTCATGTATCTGTTTTGTTGGATTTCTACTGCCAGGGTTATTTTTGAGGCTCTTAAAAAAAAAAAGTTTCACAGTATACTAGATCTCTTGTTTTGGCTTTGTTTCCTAAAATTCAGCCTGAATATCAACTGGTTATTCTTATCCCCTGTACCACCTTAAACAATTTCAGTCCTTTGATGTGTACACTTTAAATGCTTGTCAACTGTTATCATTATTCTCTCCCTGCCCCATTAGCTGTCATTTGGCTAAGCTCAACATGTTTTGCTCTTTTAATCTTTCCTCATAAATCAAACTCTCCAGCCCCTTAATCATTTATGTTGCTCTTATCAGAATTCCTTCGAACTTGTTGACATCTTTGTGGTACTGAAGTGCCTAAAACTTGTATTCTAGGCACAGTTCCATTTGAGCCTTACTAAATATGTCCAATTCCATTTATTTTTTGGTGGAAACATCCAGTACTCTTATGTATAGCTGCTCTATTCTATTATAAAGGAAAACAGAGAGATGATGATATGGAATAACAAAGAATAGCCGTGGTAAAGAAAAAATATTGTATACATTTGCCCCCTCATGACTACACATTCATATGCAAACAGGCTTGAAACCTGTTCCATTTCATCACTACGGACATGTTTTATTGTAACAACTTTATCTGCAAAAATTACTTTCATTTAATCATTCTTAAAATTATGCCTTTGTTTTTGTTTGTGTGTTTTTGAGGGCAGGTGAGTTTTTTATTTCTTTTTTTAAATACACAAAATACTTTAGAAAATTCAGTGTGCTTTGACAATTCCTACTGTCATGATTAAAATCTGAAAGGTATTAAAAGTTTGGCTTGGGAAATCACTATCTGATATCCTATCAAAATCACTTCCCCTTCAAAAGTGCCCTTCCACATCATCCACTTCAGCAAAGGTGGTTGCAAGAATTAATTTAATTTCTTCACTACTTCACCAACCTCTTTAATTGCCTCCTTTACCCTTTGGTGGTCTATAGTGAATGGAGTAACACATGCAGCTGTTAAAGTGCAGTTAAAGATTTTTAAATGATTTTTCCTGATACCTATGGCTAATTCTTTTGCAGAAGACCTGCTTGCTTTTTTGACGCCTGCTTTTTTAACGCCTGATCTTGAGAGGTGTTGCACTTCCAGTAACTTCCATTGAACTCAGTGAGAGCCTTTTAGGATCAGGCTCATATTTTCAGTTTTCACCAAGAACTGTGTAATAATTTATGAATATAACTTCAGGCCTGATCCTATAAACCTTTAGGGTGGAAACCTGACTCCATCCAAGTCAGTTGCAAAACTACTATTCATTCAATGTAATCAGGATTTCACATAAAGGCTTGTCATAACTTTACTCAAGTGAGTAGCCCTGTTGAACTGCATGTTTACAAGATTGGGCCCTATATCTTTAACTACATGTAAAATATAATATGGTTTCCCATGTGTAAAGTCACAACCTCCCAAAAAATCTATTTTGTTTGATTTGATACTGTGCTGTGCCCATAAGTAACCCACTCAAGTAAAAAGAAAACAAGAAAAATACCTGTGGCACCTTAGAGACTAACAAAGTCTCTAAGGTGCCACAGGTATTTTTCTTGTTTTCTTTTTGCTGACACAGACTAACACGGCTACTACACTGAAACCACTTAAGTGAGTAACTCATTTCACTGGGCTGGGATGCGGGAGGGGGCTCTGGGCTGGGGCAGGAGGTTGGGGTACAGGCGGGTGAGGGCTGTGGCTGGGGGGTGTGGGATGGGGGCTGGGGATGAGGGGCTCTGGGCTGGGGTAGGGGGTTGGGATGTGGGAGGAGGTATGGGCTCTGGGTTGGGGGTGTGGGCTCTGGGGTGGGGCTGAGGGTGAGGGGTTTGTGGTGCAGGGGGTGCTCAGGGCTGGGAAAAAGGGTGGGAGCTCAGGGTTGGGGCGCGATTTTACCTCCAGCGTCTCCCAGTCAGCAACGCAGCAGTGGGGCTAAGGCAGGCTTCCTGCCTGTCCTGACTCCACTCTGTGCCCCAGAAGTGGCCAGCAGCAGGTCCGACTCCTAGGCAGAGGCGCGGTAAGCAGCTCTGCGCGCTGCTCTCACCCGCAGGCACCACCCCTGCAGCTCCCATTGGACATGGTTCCCAGCCAATGGGAGTGCAGAGCCGGTGCTTGGGGCAGGGCATGGAGCCCCGTGCCTTCCCCCCACACCCGGGCCCAGGAGTCGGACCTGCTGGCCGCTTCCAGGGCACAGTGCGGAGCCAGGACAGGTAGGGACTAGCCTGCCTTAGCCCTGCAACACCACTGACCCTACTTTTAATGGCCCAGTCGGCAGTGCTGACCGGAGCTGCCAGGGTCCCTTCTTAACCAGGTGTTCCGGTTGAAAACCAGACACCTCACCCTAAGCTCAATTCTGCACTCCCTTGTTCCTGGAGTTGCTGAGTACAGATGCATTGTATCAAAATAAATTGGAGCAACCTGAAGGTATCTGCCAGAGGTTAATAGCCCCAGGACCCCAAACCACAGCTAGAAATTGGTGCAACATAGGGACTTCATGGCCACACCTCTTTTCTCCAGCCACTTCTCCATACACCAACAGCCGGGGCTCTGCCCCTCTGAAGGGTCCTCTCTGGGGCAGAGTAATACTCCTGGAGTCAGTTAGGCCAGGTCTAGAGCGAGATTCTAAACGGGAGGGGGATGAATAGTGGCAGCACTACATTTAGGTTTGGCAGAATTTTTTGTTATAATTTCAAAAGATAATATTGATTATTTTAAAGTACTTTTTTATTTTTATCATTTAAATTTTCACTATTATGGGAAATTATGGTGAATTGTTTAGTGACAGTAGACACTGATATTCAAAAAGTTAGAGCTTTTTTAAACCATTAAAACATAAAATGTCAACATCACACATCAAAATAAATATCCTTAAAGCAACATATCATACCTGTTTTCACCATTCATTTGCTAGTCCATTTGTAACAAACCTAATTCAAAAGTCTAAATCAGTAGATTTTCACTCTAAGAATATCTCAAGTGGCATTTTTCTTACTTTGCCTGTCTGTAGATTATTATCTATGGAAATATTTTTGTATGTGCACGTGTACAGTGAAATTGACATTTACTGGTAAAAATCTAATCCTTCCAAGCCTAACTACACTGGAGGATTTAGCCATTTATAAAGTAACTTAAGGAAAGACGTAAAGAAATCTAATTCCTTGAATAATATACCAGACTTTGTTATGAAACTTCATTAACAGTGTGGCTAGCACCACATAGTAAATGTCAAACATTAACATGTAATGATAACCTTAACTTCTGTTGTCTCAATTTAGAATTTGTTTTAAGGTTCACTGTATATATTCATTATTCACAGCTGCTTTATTGTGGATAAGAATATATCTTTCAGCTGATATGATAATTGCTATAATCTTCAGGATAATTGTTTGACACTCCCTATAATGCTTCATCTTGCATCTTTGATACAATAAGCTTACATGAAGATGAAGTGAAACATTAGATTTTTTTATCTCTTAAAGATTAGGCACTAGTAGAGCAAGCAGTTACTACAATGTTTCAGTTGAAATATTGGAGCCAAGAAGAAAGAGACTGTAGACAAAAACATAGCTGAATGTTTCATATTTGATGGAGGGAACACAGTTTAAAAAGCAAAGCAGTGTAATATTGTAGTAGTCAACACCTATAGAAAATCGGTCTATATACTAAAGGGCCTAAAATTGCACAATCTTCTATTGTAAGCAAAGAAGATAATAGTATAATAAAGTGGTGTTTGTTCTGTTTATAATATTAAACAGAAAACAAAACTACATAAAAGAACATAATTAAAGTTGCAAGCTGAAGCACTCAAAAGTTAGCAAATTTCAGAATCAAGGTTTGCCTGTGCAAAATGACCTTTTGAGTCAGGCTCAAAAACTACAAGATTGCTCATTACTTATCATTTGGAATCAAATTGATCAACTGTTTCTCACATAATCAAACCACTACATGTCTAATGGAGTTTTCAGTCTGATGGGGAAAAAAAAAATCCTAAGGGCTTGTCTACTCTTAAAACTCTGCAGCAGCACCACTGTAGCACTTTGTGTATACACTACCTATGCTGATGGGAGGGCTAGCACTGTCCACACCCCTGTCTACATCACGGGTTAAGTCGGTTTAACTGCTTCGTTCAGGGGTGTGAATCTTTCAAGTCCCTGAGCAATATAGTTATACAGACCTAATTTCCTAGTGTAGACCAGGCCAAAGTCTTCCCCCTTACTCCAGAAGGAATAAAGCTAAGAGAAAGGAACATTATGGATTTTTTTTCATCGATGATATGTTTATCCTTAACTAAAGCAATGTTTAAAATAGTTATAAAAGCCAAAAAATTGAATAGAAAAAATCAAACAATGCACTAATGGAAATCCAGATGCTTCATAGAGCCAGTTTAACAGTATTTTTTAGCACTGTGTTTTTTCATACTTTCATTAGCTGTGTGTGGTAACACATGAAAACGACCCGCATACCAACTTTTCTCTTGTTAATATCTTTAATCCAAAATTATCAGACAGGGTTGATATATGCACACATTTTTGTTATCCTTGCTCTTATCAGAGTATCCTTATACTCTGACTATCTGAGCAAAGAGCATAAGCTTTATCAGGGCAGCTTATATTTTCCAGGTGTGTCATCCTAGAAAATTAAGGGCTTGGTTACACTTGCAGATGTAGAGCGCTTTGAGTTAAACCAGCCTTCAGAGAGCGCAGTAGGGAAAGCACTGCAGTCTGTCCACACTGACAGCTGCAAGCACACTGGCATGGCCACAGTTGCGGCACTTGCAGCGGCATTGGGAGCGGTGCATTATCGGCAGCTATCCCAGCATTCAAGTGGCTGCAACGTGCTTTTCAAATGCGGGGAGTGGGGTGGAGTGTGATGGAGTGTGTTTGTGTGTATGTGGGGGGGAGAGAGTGGGTTTTTGGGGTGCTGAGAGTGTGTCAGCATGCTGTCTTGTAAGTTCAGACTCGACCCACCCCCCACCCCGCCTCTCTCTCACTCACTGAAAGCAAGCAACATTCCTAAGTAATGTTTGCTTTCTCTCGGAGCATATAAGCATGCTGGCTGTCAGAAATGGAGCTTTGAAAGGGCATATCCGCATTCCTACAGCCGATTCCAAAACAATGACAAGAGTGGCCACTTGATTAAGGGGATTATGGGACGTTTCCGGAGGTCAATCAGAGCGCAGTAATGCAACACCTCGTTCACACTGATGCTGGGATGTCTCAGCCAAGACGCATCCAACGTTATTCCTCTCGCCGAGGTGGATTACTAGAAGCGCTCTAGCCACGGAGTCAGAGCGCTCTACGTGCCTTGCCAGTGTGGACAAGGAGTGAGTTAGAGCACACTGGGTGGCTTTAGTGCGCTCTAACTTGCAAGTGTAGCCAAGCCCTAAGTCCAAGTGGAGGTTTGATTGATTCTGAAGTTAAACTTATGGATCTCTATCAAGTCAGCAAAAATTGAGTTGATGCTTATAAATCCAGCTTCTGGGTAATAAGAACTAAATTATTTGCCAATATTGTTCATTTTTTGTAGTTATAGCTTCCCAAACTTTCCTATCCTCAACTATTGTCAAGGGTTTCCTGCTCAACATAAAGGAGTTGGCCTACAATAGCAAAGGTCCTTTCAGTTAATGTTTACATAGCCTGCAGTGGGGCACAATCAATCCCAAAGCCCACCAACATGCTGGGGAAAGGCACGTGCTGCATGAACACTTAGGATAGTCCAGTCTGCTGCCCAGTCTCTGATGCCAGTGTGGAGTGGAGCAGGGCCATGGCCCTGTCTCTTCTGTATCCTTAAGGTGGCTTCTCTTCTGGAGTAACAATGAGGAACAGCTTCCTTGACCTTACCCACCACCCCGGGAACCAGAGTAGGGGCCAGGAACAAACCAGCCCTAATAGATAAATATATGACATCCTAAAAATTACATTACAAGAACATTCGGATTGCAAAGTCAAGCACTCAAAAGTTCGGAAATGCCAAATTTAAAGTTGCATCCATCTGCCAATAGAAAAGGTTTACATAGGCACAGATTGTAGTACTTTTGCTCATGTTCAGTTTTGCTCTGCAAGTAATCCCATTGAAATCAATGGGACCAGTCAAGGTGTAGCGTACTATGCAGTGTCATGAAGGGATTGCAGTCTGGCCCATAGTGAACTTAGATTTGCATTTCAGAACAATCCTGCTTGAAACGAACGATATACTACTCAGCCTACTGCTGAAAACTGACCCCCTAGTCACACAACCTGCTTTAGTATCAGGTATTGTAAATGAAAAGGATTGCAAGTATAAGGAGATCTCCGCAGCTTAAGATAAGCAGTCAAAGGTATTTTGACACTATTATTCTGTTGTAGATTAATGCTTTCATGAGCTGCTGTAGCTTGGTACATCACATATGGCTTTAACAGAATGGCGCTTTAATAAATGTATTCCTGTTTCAAGGACCCAGTTTTAAATCATCACATCATTTTCAAAGAACTTCCCATTTCCTCTCATTCATACACATTACTTCAGAAGTAGCTGCCAGCATTTGGGCAAGGCTACATATCATTGTACCCACTCATTTTACTCCACACCTGAACATTGCCATCATATATGAACAACTTACCCTCATATCTCAATCTCTGTACTTTGACCCGTTAAGCCTTTACCCCCAATTGGGGATTTTGCAGATTATGTATTTCTTACGTCATCTGATCCTAAACCGAACTTCGCTCCCCTTGATAATCTGTACCTTATTCCCTGATAACCAGAAACTTCTACGCTTAAACTCTGTACTGTTGTTTTTATTTTTAACATTATCTTAATAAAATTCTGAAGTCCTGAGGATGGCTTAAGACTAATTACATGAGGATCCGGCGAGGCCACCAGTGAGCAGGGCATAATGGAGCATTGAAGCCAAAGCTGTCTTGCAGTGAATATTGCTTTTGGTCACTGCTTAGTGTTTTGTATTTGTTTTTTTATTTATTTATTTTTATCTAGTTTTTTCACTTTGAGAACACAGATTTCATCTGTGATCCAAACAAATCACGTACACACATGCTTAACTTCAAACACAAGTCAATGGGAGTACTTACATTTTCAAAGTTAAGAGTAGGCTTAAAATTAAATGTGTGCATGTAATTTGCTGGATCAGGACCATAATGTGCACACAGTGGCAACCTTGTAAATGTCTGCTTGTATTTTAGTTGAATATTTTTTATTTAAAAATAATAAAAGTACAATCTTACAAGTACTGACCTACTCCACTGTGCTTATGTAAATCTGCCATCTTGGATTTATCAAACAACAAAAGACAAGTAAGTGTGTGCCCAGGTGGAGTGTTTTGAGAGGATTTCCTCCAAGCACTTTGCCAAGAGCAGTGTGGTTGTCTAGGTATGGAAGAGACTTTGGAAGAAAAATAAACCACAGTGAGTTTGGAGTATACCACAAAATGGTGCTAATAGAATAGCTTGGGTTGTTTTCTTAAACTTTACTGTAATGCTTGTTATACAGATCTAAAGGGCCAGATAATCCCTGGCTATTGCATTAGAGCAAGTGTGGCAAGGGGTAAAAGGCTTATATGCCCTGTGCAAGGGCCCAAGACAAATACTTACACTAGGTCCACACTACCCACCCGATTCGGCGGGTAGAGATTGATCTTCTGGGATCGATTTATCGTGTCTCATCTGGATGCGATAAATCGATCCCAGAAGCGCTCCCCGTTGACTGCGGAACTCCTGCTCGGCGAGAGGAGGAAGCGCTGTCGACAGGGAAGCCTGCCTGCACCACGTGGACTCGCAGTAAGTAAACTTAGTTCGATCTAGGAAACGTCGACTTCAGCTACGCTATTCTCGTAGCTGAAGTTGCGTTTCCTAGATCGATCCCCCGCCCCAGTGTAGACCAGCCCTTAGAGAAATACAGGCACTGCTCTTTCTATGCACTCCCAGGGGAATACATTGCCCTGGAGGAGTTGCTATGCTCTTCCTCCACTTCAAAGCAGGCCAGGTGCTCCAAGGTGATTAGATTGCATATTTCCCCTATGTATTGGGAAATCCAGGAAGCTCCCACTTGGGCAGGGCAGTGGCCTACTATCTCCTGCTCCGGGCTATGCTTGAAATGCCACAATTAAATCCATGGTTGAGGCCTGTAAGGATATATCTAAACTGCAATTTGACACCCGCAGCTGGCCATGCCAGCTGACTCAGGCTAAGGGGCTTGGGCTAAGGGGCTTTTTAATTGCAGTGCAGATGCTCAGGCTGCAGCCCAAACTCTGGGACCCTCCCACCTCGCAGGGTCCTAGAAACCGAGCTCCAGCCTGAGCCCCACCATCTGCACCTCAATTAAACAGCCCCTTAGACTGAGCTCCAGGAGTCTGAGTCAGCTGGCATGGGCCAGATGGTTGTTTTTAATTGCAGAGTAGACATATCCTAAGAGAATTCCCTGCATACCTCCACACCTTGCAAAGGTCTTTCATCCCCATTTCTTTCTATCTTCATGCCTGATCTTCATTTTCATTTCATAGCTTCCTTTTATCTGCACTACACATTGATCCTTGAGCATGTAACTGCATCCCAAAGTTCTTTCTTTGCCCCCACATCATGTAAGTTGGAGGCTAGGGAATAGGAATGGAGGTGTTGGATTCTAACTTCAAAAGGGTAACCCCATGCTTTTCAGTAATCAGTAGACCAGGTTGGAAAATTGAATTTCCATTGTGTGGGAAATCTGACATTTTGAAATTTGTTTTCATTCCAAATTGCAATGAAAAGTCAAAATTTAGAAATTTCTCACTGAATATAAATTCCAAAAAATTTCTGTTTGGAAGTATCAAAATGCTTCATTTTGATAAATCAAAAGATTTTCTGTAGATAATGTTAAAACATTATCATATAAAATATTAAATAGTATATATTAAATATATTGTAGAATAGAATTAACATTTTAATAGTCAAAATGAAGTGAATCTAAATGAGAAAGTTGAGGTGAAATGTTTTTGCCTTATTGAAATGTGTAGACTTAATTTAAACAAATGAGAGAGTCACACAAAACGAGACTTATTTAAACTTTTTCCCATTAAAAATTTCTTCAAAATGGACACATTTCCACAAAACGTTCCTATTTTGATGAAAATGCATTTTCCAGCAGAAAACTGTCCTGTCAGAAAACTGTCGACCAGCTTAAGTAACCAGACTGGTCATAACAAAAATCAAACCCTTTTCTCCATACCTGTGGGGTCTACATTAAGCAGTACTTGGGAATGCCTAACTACCAATGGCTACACTATGCAGCTTTTAGCAACACGGCTGTGCCGCTACAGCTGTGCCGCTAAAAGCCACGCAATGTAGTTGCTGTTTCCTGCCGACAAAAATCTTCCACCCCGCACGAGTTGTTCACACCAGTGGTTTTCGTCAGTAAAACTTTTGTCGTGGGGGGGGAGGTGCTTTTTAACACCCCTGAACAACAAAAGTTTTGCCATCGAAGTGCCAGTGTATACATAACCTAAGGGAAACACAATCCTTAAAACCTTTGTTTGGATTAATGTTTGCCAGCTAGAGATATGTGTCCATCTGTTTGTGTCTGTTCCTGTAGGGATTTCCCTAATTCTTTACAGTCTGCTGGGATTGGTAGCTTTAAAAATATTGAGGATCTGAAGATCTGATATCTATCAACATGCCAGTTAACAATACAATGCCAGGTTTCTGTTGGAAAGTAGCCTTGGTTGAGCTCCCGTCTGAAAACTTTAAATTATGATCTTTAAAGTTGTCGTAAATGGGTAAAAGCTTATTTAAAAGCTGATATGCTAAAGGTCCACTTCACAATCTGATCTCACATACTGCACATGGTATGAGGTGTGAACTGGTGAATGCTGACATGCGTGCGTCCACAGCAGGTGATTTTACAAGACACACAATGTTGTGCACCATGAATTGAGCTCAGAATCACGCTTGTATTCTGTGATTAGTTAACACTGAATTCTGCCATTGCTTTTATTTTAAATGATCATGTCAATGACAGTCTGACACTCATAATATCATTGGTTGCTTTGAGGAGGGCAAGGAATGTTTTCGATGCTAGCTAGCAGAAGCAGAGTAGCACCAAGGTTAGATGGTCTGGATTTGCCAGTCTAGGAGAACTGTGTGACAGTTTCAGCCCTTGAAGAGGCCAGTCACTACAGACCCAGAGTGACAACACAGCAGAGAGTGATGTAGCCACACGCAGTATAGGCAAACCCAAGAGTCGATGGACCAAGATAAACACTAGGCCCTCAAGTCCTGAAGGCTGTGCCAAACTGATACACACATGTAGGGGATCTCTGTGTATTCTGACCAATCCTGAGGGGAGCTAGCCGGGCATAGCAAGATTATTTATGCAGATGCTCCACCCTTAGGTGCTGCCAAAGCCCAGAAATAAAAAGGAGATCCCCACCCCCACCCAGATTCAGTCCTTGATGAATCTGGGTTACCCTTTCTGTTGCAAGGGCAAGAGGGGTTACTATCACCCAGGTGTATTCCTGAGAAGGTGATATCTTTGGGCGGGTGGATTGCTGTTTCTGGCTGACAGCTCAGTTTCAGAGTTGTTAGCCAGTTCTGATGCAGCATGGAGAAGCTGATGACTCAGACCTTTCTTCCCAGCAGTCATTCAGTGGGGAGATTCCACCCCTACAAAGGGACATTAAGGAAGCATTCACTTTCATTCATTGGTGATTGATTATCAAAAAGGGCAGTGGGGAAGGAGGAATCTGTAACTCTGTTCCAGAGGAGGGTCAGATCTGGGTGACTGCAGAGCAGACCTGTGATTGCTGACCATGGGGAGCCTCCACCATCTAGATTCCAATGTAGAGCCCAGCCAGCCTGCAGAGGTCTGAACAGACCCACATCTGCTGAATAGGAGGTCAGGATTTGGCCCCTAAGATTTATTTTCCATCTGAAATTACACACAAACTATTTCCAGAGCATGTGCTCTTGTCCTGTATGCATATATTGCTGCCTTCTGCTTAGTTCAGGGGTAGGCATCCTATGGCACATGTGTCAAAGGCAGCACACGAGCTGATTTTCAGTGGCACTGGTCCTGGCCACCAGTCCCGAGGGCTCCGCTGCTGGCCTGGGGTACCAGCCGCCGGCCCCCTGCCAGCTGGGGTTCCGTCCACCAGCCCCGCTCAGCCCACTGCCGGCCCCAGGTCCCGGCCACTGGTTTGGGGGGCACTGCTGCCGGCCTGGGGTCCCGGCCGCTGGCCCGGGGCTCTGCAGCTGCCCCCAGCTGTGGCCCACTGGCCCCAGCCTGGGGCAGTGAGGGGTGCAGACAGGGGCAAGAGGGGGTGCAGCTCAGCACTCCCACCTTAAAAATTGTTCCAGCGCCACTGTACTGGGATATTTTTAAGTCCTGATTTGCTGCTTACATCACTATCGCGTCATGTGGAACAGCGCACTGCATTTGACGTTGAGATAGAATGTACATGCAAGAACTGGAATCAGAAAATTCTGATAGATTTCCAGCAATTTGGCCCAATGCTTTCTTTTCTAATTAAACCTGAAAAGTTCAATGAAAGCGACTGTACTTCAGTGGATGTTGAAGATTTCGAAATGCAGCTCATTCAGTTAAAAAGCTCAGAATTGTGGGCATCAAAGTTTGGAGATCTGCGGAGTGCACTTGAAGCTACCAAGAGAGATCATGGGGCCTCTATTCTGACCTGCTGGACGTCCCTGCCAGTGAAATTTAACTGTTTGAAGAAAATTGTGTTTGCAATGCTTTCAGCATTTGGATCCACATACCTGTGTGAACAGGTATTTTCACATATGAAATCTTAAAGTATCCAAATACGTGCCAGACATTGGGAAAACTCAGCAAGGAAAAGCAAGGGCTAGAATCACACTAAACCGATAAGATCTGCAGTTTAGTTTAATTTTACATGGAGATTCTTAAACATTTTAAAAACCTTATTTACTTTACATACAACAATAGTTTAGTTATATATTCTAGACTTAAAGAAAGAGACCTTCTAAAAAAGTTAAAATGTATTACTGGCACGCGAAATCTTAAATTTGAGTGAATAAATGAAGACTCAGCACACCACTTCTGAAAGGTTGCTGACACCTGGCCTAATTGCATGCTACATGCCTGCTTCCTAGTTGCAGACCACTGCTTCAGATGTGTCCTCTCCAGTCCTCTGTTGCTGCCACCTCCCCCTCAGAGCTCTTTATTTTATTATTAAGCTGGTATGCAGTCTTTGACCCAGCCAGTTTAATCTGTGACTGAACCTATTTCTTTGGTTTTCATTTTATTCATACAACAGGGAAATATTGAATAAAATAAAAGAATTCTAGAAGACAGCGACAGCACCCATGCACTGTAACTATAAAAACTATTACTAATAAAATACAAAAGTATTCCACTGATGGTCTTCCTTACATTGCCAAAAGTATTGAAACCCAGAAATAGGGCTCTATCTGCATCATACATTTAACCCATTGTGGCTAGACATTGAAGGAGGCTTCAGAACAGTGCTCGTCCTTGCATGAGATATATTTTGCTGCAATGTGGGTTTACAGACCCCACAGTATGGTAAACTTGGTGATGGAACAGTATTGGGCCAAGAAGGCCCTGCGCTGGCATAGTTCCTGTGGAGGACCTACTTAAAAAGGGGCTCTGGCAGGCTAGTGGAGGGATGGAAAGAAACAGGCTGCAATAAGGCAGACAGGCTGCAGCCAGTGAGGCAGAGCAATCTACGGGGGAAGTAGTGGGACTGTAAGTCTTGGCTGGGTTCCCCCTTCTCACTGATGAAAGGTGGGGACAACTGGACTTTGAGAGTGAGCTTGGAAGCATCCACCCCCACCCAGCTAAAGCCCTGGACTACCAAGACTGTGTAAACAGAAGGTTGAGGCCATGCCCCAAACTGAAGGGAAAACTGAAGGCCCAGGGGAGGCTGATCTGGAGTGGCAGCCAGAAAGAACTGACCACCTCTCACCTCTCTCCCCTTGGGCCCTGGGTTGGACCTGGTGGAGAGGGAGGCCTGGGTCCCCCTATCCTTCCCCCAGATGCTGCCAAGCACCCTGGACTTCCCAGAAGAACTGCCTCAAGGCAACTGTTTGGCTGTGGCCTGTCCACTGTGCCTACTGGCCTCCAACCAAAGCCCATTACACCTGTGCACAATTAGTTGAATTGTAGGAATTAGAGACCGAAATTACATATGAGAGCACCTGGGTGATTCCCCCAACCAAAGCAGGTCATCTTCTTTCAGTAAACTTCCCTGTGATTTGTCCAGTCTAATTTCAAATATCACAAGCAATGAGGCTTTCACCATTTCCCTTAGAGTTTCCCTTCCCCGACTAGAAGACCTCACCATTAGAAACTGTCAACTGATCCCTGACTCCATCCTAAATTTTCATTTCTTTAATTTTTATTTCCATTGTTCTAGGTTAGCTATTTGATTTAACTTTTAATCTTTCCTCATAAATTAATCCCTCCAATTCTCCAATGACTTTGTTTCTCTTCTCTATACTTCTGTAATTTTGTCTAAATCTCTCTGATACTGAGGCAGCACAGACCAAAACAGAATGCATTATTTCCGATATGGTGTTACCTGAATTGTATAATAATGTAGGGAAAGACTATCAGCCGCTTCCTCAGCTCTGACCTAAAGTCTCAATACAGAAGCCTTTTCTGCTTCCATATTGCATTGCAAAGTCATAGCTAATTTTCTGTCCACTGTCACCTGCTATGTTGCTTTCAGCTTTCACTAGTGATGCCCCTCAGCATTCCCACATAAGTTTATGGCTTTGTGGTATGAATGAATGAGGGTTGTGTATGGGTTCTGTTGGGCAGAGAGATTTGTGTTGATGTTGCAGGTAGTTTATGGTGTGCTTGCTTGCTTGCTTATCATGAGCTTGCTCAATTAAAGATTATAGTGTGGTCTGCTGGGGGCTGTGTTCTGAGACAGGTGGCCTAGCTAGGTTAGACTGAGAGCTTTGCTCTATCCTGCTATCTTTTGATCCGATGTAATCAACTCATGGCCCTGAGAGACTGAGTACAGGCTCTTGAGACCAGAGTGGCTAAAATGGAGGAGCTAAGGGAGACACAGATCCATAGAAACTTTCAGGGATACAATAGAGCAGTTCCACCGCAGTCTGACAGCTTCTGTGCTGCTATGGAGGCTGAAAGTCTCAGGAAAAAAAGAACATCAAGCTGGAGTGAAGGGAAATGATCCCATAGTTGGGAACCTCCTTCCAGATGATTTTATGGCATCCTCATTGTTATACCAATAAAATAAAAACCAGCAGGATCTTAAGAGGAATAAGGCAACAAAGCCACATTTATTGTGAACATAATAATAAAGCAAAAGATAAAAGTAAACAACGTTGTTTGACTACTTATTCCTATCACTATTTATTCCTTATACACTTATATCTATATATATCTTGTGATACAGCATGGCCAGAAGGCAGCAGGAGAGTGATCTAGGATGAGGAGAAGCCTTAATCCCTGTAGATTAATTAAAAGCACCTGAAACCAATTAGAGCACCTGAAGCCAGTCACCTGATAAAATCCCCCTGCTTCAATCAGCCAGAGGAGGAGCTGGAGCACAGTGAGGAGGAGCTGGAGCAGAGTGGTTTGGTGGTGGAGCAGAGAGCAGTTTGGAGGAGTGAAACAGAGTGGATTGGTGGTGGAACAAAGAGCAGTTTGAAGGAAAGTGGAGGAGAGTTTTGAGAAGTGCTGCGGTGGGCTAAGAAGACCAAGATCCTAGGTAAAGGGACACCTGGCCTGTGCAGAGGAAAGGCAGGAAGCCCCACAAGCTGAAGGTCAGGAGAGGGAAGTAGCCCAGGGGAAAGAATCACTGGTACAAGTGGTTCACCTACTATCATAGGGCCCCTGGGCTGGGACCCGGAGTAGAGGGCGGGCCTGGGTCCCTCCCTCTCCACTCCCCTTCCCTGGGATACTAGTAGGATAGCTGTTACCCCAGTTCAGGGGCAAGAAATGGCACCCTGAAACACCCCCACACAAGAAGATAAAGTGCGGGACCCATCATAGTAGTGCTGGCAATTTGCCACACGTAGTGTCAGGGGTGGGATATCCGCACTGGGGACTTAAACCAGGGTTAGCCAAAACAATCCAGTCCTTAAGATGGACGACGTAATCAAGGCCCTAATACAAGCCACCGCGGCCCAGCAGGAGGCTACCCGGGTCCAAGCAACCGCCCAACAGGAGGCGACTAGGGTACAGCAAGAGACTAATCGTCTGTTGATGAGTCAGGCTGCCCAGGACTGAGCCCTGCTGCAGGAGCTGGTGAACCACATGAAGGCTCTTATGGAGCGAAGCCAGAACGGCGATGGGACCCGGACTATACGGGCCAGCCACTGCCTACAGAAAATGACACGGGAGGAAGATGTGGAGGCATACCTCCTGGCTTTTGAGAGAGCAGCCCTGCGGGAGGCCTGGCCCTGAGACCAGGGGTCCGGTATCCTTGCCCCGTTCCTGTGTGGGGAGGCCCAGAAGGTATACTACGATATGGCCGCAGAGACTGCAGCAGACTACCCTCAGCTGAAGGCAGAGATCCTGGCCAGATCCGGAGTAACTACGGCATTGCGAGCCCAGAGGTTCCATGAGTGGCAGTATACAGAGGACAAGACACCCAGATCGCAATTGTTTGACCTGATCCACCTGACCCAGAAATGGCTGCGCCCTGAGGCCCTCAGCTCTGAGAAGATGATGGAGCTCCTGGTACTGGACCAGTATATGAGGGGGCTACCTCCGGGCTTGGGTTGGCCAGAATGACCCCTCCACCTATGATGAGTTGGTCTCCCTCGTGGAAAGACCGCTAGCAGCCCGTGAACTGTTCCAGACCCCAGGGGGTGAAACACGGCAATCCAGGAAGCCAGCCCCAAACCCAAGGTCCCGGACCGCCGAGAACTACAGGAGAACTATAACTGGGAGGAAAGACATTGAGGAATGGCCGGAGTCCAAGAAGGGACCTGGGGGTTTGGGAAGAGAGGGCTGGGGGGGCTGACCAAATAGCCCCAGGCAGAGGGCAGCAACCGGGATAAGGGGTCGGTGTTACAAGTGTGGGGAATTGGGGCATATAGCAGCCCAATGCCCCAACAGGGAAGAGCCTATGCAGTGCAATCTGGGGGATCCTGGGGAACAATGTGGCCTAATTGGCCTGGTAGGGGTCGCAACGACCCCACATGGGTATACAAGGTCAGTAAAAATGAATGGTATTGTGACCACAGCATTAGTAGATTCCGGGAGTGCTGTCACGCTGGTCTCGGGGAAGTTGGTGGGTCAAGACCAACTAACCCGGGCCAAAACCACAGGGGTAACGTGCGTTCATGGCACCGTAAATTTCTACCCCACAATCCCAGTACAGATTGAGATCCAGGGGAACACTACCAGGGTAACTGCAGCGGTGGTCCCTAGGCTCCCCTACCCGGTCTTAATTGGTAGGGACTTCCCTGGGTTCGAGAACTTACTCCCCCCAGTAGAGCCAAGGGAGGGTAGCAACCCCCGGGCTGAAATGGAGGCACCTACAGATAGCCTCACCCCAATTTTTGCTGAATTGGCCCCAGAGCTATTCTCATCCCTGGGAAACCCCGAAAGTCTAGGCGGGAAAGGAGGGCAGATAAAAGGCCAGGGACCAGGATTCTAGCAGAGAACCAGAAAGCCTCCCTTGTTGGTAAGCGAACCCGTTCAGGAGGCCAGGAGACAATTCAGGCCAGTGAGGACTCAGAGTCAGTTCCTAGCCCAAGTAGGGGCAACCCAGGGGGCGGAGTAGAAATAGGCCCCCTGGAATTAGGTCAGATCGGTACCGCTCGTGAGAATTTCAGGCAGGACCAAGCCAATGACCCGCTATATGCGAATGTGAGGGAGGAGGTAGTGGAAGTAAATGGCGTACCGGTGGAAGGAAAGACCAAAGGCCCGGGGCCATATTATGTGATCAAACGTGGTCTGTTGTACCGAATAGTGCAGATCCGAGGGGAAGAAGTAGAGCAGCTCTTAGTCCCACGGAAACACACAAGGGCAGTACTAGAGCTAGTTCACAGTCATTTATTTGGGGGACATCTAGGAATAGACAAGACACTGGATAGAGTCCTAAGAAGGTTTTATTGGCCAGGAATACATGCGGAGGTCCAACGCTATTGTGCCTCCTGCCCAGAATGCCAGTTGCATAGCCCTCGACCTCACTTGCGGGCCCCATTAGTACCTTTGCCTATTATTGAAGTCCCATTCGAAAGGATACCCATGGACCTTGTGGGCCCGCTGGAAAGATCAGCACGGGGTCACCAAAACGTACTAGTCATCCTTGACTATGCCACACGGTATCCAGAAGCCATTCCTTTAAGAAACCCCACATCCAAGGCAATAGCAAAAGAACTACTCCAGGTTTTTGCCAGAGTGGGCATCCCTAAGGAGATCCTGACTGACCAAGGAACCCCTTTCATGTCGAAATTAATGAAGGACTTATGTACCCTGCTCCGCATCCATGCCATAAGGACCTCAGTCTACCATCCTCAAACAGACGGCCTGGTCGAGCAGTTTAACCGCACCCTTAAAGGTATGATCCGGAATGTAGTAGCACAGGATGGAAAAGACTGGGATACCCTTCTCCCATACCTAATGTTTGCAATACAGGAAGTCCCCCAGGCGTCCACCGGTTTCTCTCCCTTTGAGCTACTATACGGACGCCACCCACGCGGAATATTAGACATCGCCAAGGAGGATTGTGAAGAACAACCCAACCTAGGAAAGAATCTCATTGAGCACGTGACACAGATGAGAGAGCGAATAGCTCGAGTAACCCCTATAGTACGGGAACATTTGGAAAAAGCAGAAGAGACCCAGTGGACATATTACAACCGCCAGGCGAAAGTACGGAAATTTCAGCCAGGAGAATGGGTGATGGTGCTAGTGCCGACAGCAGAAAGCAAACTCCTAGCCAGCTGGCATGGGCCGTATGAGATAGTGGAAGCCATTGGGGAAGTGGACTATAAGGTCAGACAACCAGACCGCCGAAGACCACAGCAGATCTACCATGTAAACTTGCTGAAGCCCTGGCATGACCGAGAGACGTGCCTGGTCATTCGGAGAGCTCCATCCCAGACGGACGACCGACAGGGGCAGGTGAGGATATCCCCTGAGTTAGCCCCAGAACAACGAACAGAGGTCATTGATATGATCCAACGGAACCAAGATGTGTTCTGTACACAGCCGGGCCGTACGACACTGGTCCAACATCATATCGTCACCAGGCCCGGAATAAGGGTGACGATAAGACCATACCAGATACCGGAAGCTAAAAGAGGAAATTAGGACAGAAGTGAAGAAGATGTTGGAACTTGGGGTTATTGAAGAATCCCACAGCCAGTGGTCCAGTCCTATCGTCTTAGTACCCAAGCCTGACGGCACCTGGAGGTTTTGTAATGACTTCTGGAAGTTGAATGAAGTATCCCAATTCGATGCCTATCCAATACCACATGTCGACGAGCTAGTTGATCAGTTAGGCAAGGCCCGATACCTAACCACTCTGGACCTGACTAAAGGATATTGGCAAATTCCCCTGGCCAAGAACGCCAAGGAGAAGGCAGCTTTCTCTACACCTGATGGCCTGTTCCAATACACTGTCTTCCCTTTCGGACTCCATGGGGCCCCAGCAACATTCCAACGACTTATGGATAAAGTGTTGCGACCCCATGCCAGGTATGCCGCCGCCTATTTAGACGATATAGTCATCCATAGCCCTGACTGGGAAACGCACCTAGTAAAAGTAGAAGCGGTACTAGACACCCTGAGGAAGGCTGGCCTCACTGCCAACCCTCTCAAGTGCGTGATAGGACTAGCTGAAGCCAGATACCTTGGGTATGTAGTAGGGAGAGGTTTGGTAAAACCCCAATGGAACAAAGTGGAGGCAATACAAGATTGGCCTCGGCCAATCCGTAAAAAGCAGGTCAGAGCATTTCTCGGGTTAGTAGGGTACTATCAGAGATTCATCCCTCATTTTGCCACAAGAGCAGGGCCATTGACTGACCTGATAAAGGCTCGGGGCCCTGAGATAGTAAAGTGGTCTCATGCAGCAGAAGGGGCATTCGCAGATTTAAGGACAGCCCTTTGCTGCCATCCTGTACTCATAGCCCCAGACTTCAAGAAAGAATTCGTTCTACAAACAGATGCCTCAGAGGTAGGGCTAGGAGCCGTCCTTTCGCAGATGGTAGGGGAGAAGGAACACCCGATCCTGTACCTCAGCCGGAAGCTCCTCCCCAGGGAACAAAAGTACGCCATCATTGAAAAGGAATGTCTGGCGATAAAATGGGCCATGGAAACTCTCCGTTACTACCTACTGGGGCGGCGATTTACCCTGGTGACAGACCATGCCCCGCTCCAGTGGATGCACAGAAACAAGGAGAAGAATGCAAGAGTGACTAGATGGTTCCTATCTCTGCAACCTTTTCATTTCCGAGTACAGCATAGGGCCGGAAGCCAACATGGCAACGCAGATGGCTTGTCACGAAAGCATTGCCTCTCGTCCCAAGTTGCCCAACCCCATGGTGTTGAGCAGGGGGGGAGGATATGTGATACAGCATGGCCAGAAGGCAGCAGGAGAGTGATCTAGGATGAGGAGAAGCCTTATTCCCTGTAGATTAATTAAAAGCACCTGAAACGAATTAGAGCACCTGAAGCCAGTCACCTGATAAAATCTCCCTGCTTCAATCAGCCAGAGGAGGAGCTGGAGCAGAGTGAGGAGGAGCTGGAGCAGAGTGGTTTGGTGGTGGAGCAGAGAGCAGTTCGAAGGAAAGTGGAGGAGAGTTTTGAGAAGTGCTGCAGCGGGCTAAGAAGACCAAGATCCTAGGTAAAGGGACACCTGGCTTGTGCAGAGGGAAGGCAGGAAGCCCCACAAGCTGAAGGTCAGGAGAGGGAAGTAGCCCAGGGGAAAGAATCACTGGTACAAGTGGTTCACCTACTATCATAGGGCCCCTGGGCTGGGATCCGGAGTAGAGGGCGGGCCTGGGTCCCTCCCTCTCCACTCCCCTTCCCTGGGATACTAGTAGGATAGCTGTTACCCCAGTTCAGGGGCAAGAAATGGCATCCTGAAACCCACCCACCCCCAAGAAGAGAAAGTGCGGGACCCATCATAGTAGTGCCGGCAATTTGCCACAATCTATATATATAATATATATATATATATATATATATATATATTCATTCATGCAATCATTCATTTAAGTTCTATATAGAAGTTATAGTTACCAGCCTAGAAGTTGCTCATGCCAAGTTACTGGCCAGGTAACCTGGGCATGAGGGTGGAGCCAAGTCATTGTCAGATTCATCCGATGCTCCTGGAGGTTGGCAGCAGAACCAGAAACTCAAAGTCCTCAGTTTCTAGAGCCCATTCTTATAGGGATTTATTCCTATGTCAGTCTATGGGAATTGCTTCATCATGCTGTTGCTGAATCAATCAGCAGATGGCACATTCCTGGTGGCATTCCTGGTGGCTCCACGCTGTCCAAAGTTTGTTTTTCTCATCCTTCCAGGTGGTGGGGTGGATCCCAGTTTTACCCTCCGGGGGTTGTATCGGTCCACTTGAAACCTTTCTTCGGCCGATGGATACTCCCTTTCTAGGCTGGCACCTCCCTAGCCATTCATGGATATCATGCATTCATCAACATACATTCTTTATCACAACTGTTAAAGTATTGCTTTGAGAATAGGCTCTTTGTCTTAGGATGTACTAACACAATCAACAGCTTGCAAATTTCACATAGTATCTTTCTGAGAACAGATACAATCAATGATTTACAAGCTTTACATAGACACAGACAGTAGCTTGTAAATTAACAAGAGACCCAAGAGATCTTTTACTTGGTAATGCTATGAGGTTTAAATTGTGGGGGACAAATTATGGGGAGTTACTTTCACTTGGGGAATCACTTTCAGTACCTTCTTTAATATCCCTACATCATGCACTAAGGGAACCCCAGTTACTAGGAAGAGCCAGGTGATAGTAATGGGAGATTTGATTATTAGAAATATAATTAGTTGGGTTTGTGATGGCAAGAAGAACCACATGATACATTGTCTGCCAGGTTTGAAAGTTGTGGATCTCACAAGATATCTAGACAGACTTGTATGCAGTGCTGGAGAGGAGCCGGTGATCGTGGTACATGTAGGTACCAATGACATAGGGAAAGGTAGGAGAGAGGTCCTGGTGGCCAAATGTAGGCTACTAGGAGATTAAAGTCCAGAACCTCAATGGTAGCATTACCTGAAATGCTTCCAGTTCCATGCACAGGGCCAGGAAGAGAACTGCAGGGTCTCAATGAATGGGTGAGACGATGTTATAGGGAGGAGGATTTTAGACTTAATAGGAACCTTTTGAGAAAGGAGGAGCCTATACTAGGAGAATGGGCTCCACTTAAACCCCAAAACAGAACCAGGCTGCTAGCATGTAAAATGTAAAAGATTTATATACGATTTTTTAAACTAAGGGCTGGAGGACAATCAACAAGTGCATAGGAGCACACATTTTGAGTAGAGACATTCCTTAGGGATAAACTTCTTCAAGGGAAAACTCTACAAATTTCTTTCCAATCCTCTTTACTAGGATATAAAGTACAAGTAGGAGCTAGTATGGAACAGTCAAACACAAAAGACTCCCATTTAATTATAACACATGAAGGTAAGCAACTGAATATTAACAAAATGTACAAGTGCTTACATACAAATGCTAAAAGTCTAAATACTAAGATGGGTGAACTAGAGTGCCTGGCATTAAATGAGGATATTAATAGAATAGACATTGTAGAAACTTGGTGGAATGGGATGCGGTTATACCAGGGTACAGAATATATAGCAATGACAGTGTAGGTTGTGCTGGTAGGGGAGTGGCGTTATATGTGAAATAAAGTAGAGTTATATAAAGTAAAAATCTTAAATGAATGAAACTGTACCATAGAATCTCTGTGGATAGCAATTCCATGCTTAAATAATAAGAGTATAGCAGCAGGAACATATTACTGACCACCTGACCTGGATGGTGACAGTAATTGTGAAATGTTCTGGGAGATTAGAGAGACTACAAAGGCAGAAAATGCAATACTAATGGGGGATTTAAACTACCCTCATATTGACTGGGAACATGTCAGCTCAGGAAGGGATGTAGAAATAAAATTTCTAGACACATTACATGACTGCTTCCCTTGAACCCACAAGGTGAGAGACAGTTCTTGATTTAATCTTAAGTGGAGCACAGGATCTGGTCCAAGAGGTGAATACCGTAGAACCTCAAAGATACAAACACCAGAGTTACAGACTGACCAATCAACCGGACACCATGTGGAACCGGAAGTAAGCAATCAGGCAGCAGTGGAGACAAAAAAAACTAAACAAACCAGCAAATTCTGTACTGTGCCTGTATTGCATCTTAAAGGTAGACACATCTGGACTGCCTGTCCACACTCCCACCCCCTACTAACCACACGGGGGCAGCCACTTACAGGTAGGAGGTGAACATGCTGAGGTAGTTTCACAGGCACAGCTGTGAGCCCCCTAAGCAGGCAGAGCAGGAGCAGCGCTGGGGTCTGTGCTGCTTTCCTGTAAGCCACTGCCGGGAGGGGGACAAGCTTGCATGCCCAGTCCAAGCCTGGGGGGAAAAACTTCCCAAGTTCCTACTGGAACTTGGCCTGGAGTGTTTGCTGCTGGAGCCCAAGCTCCCGCCTGCATGCTGCACTCTGGAGAAGCAGCTCAGTTTTAAAGGGCTACAGCCCCAGGGTGCCTTACTCATCACCCTTGCAGCCAGGGAGCTAGAACCAGCTGCCTGTCCCCACCCCCACTTGCCAAACAACCACTTACATGTAGGAGGTGAAGACTCTGAAGTTCACAGACACAGCTGTGAGCCCCCACTCCAAGCAGACCACCCTGAGGAACATCCCATAATGTCTTGTTCAGAGTTACAAACAACCTATATTTCCAAGGTGTCTGTAGTTCTGAGATTCTACTGTATAGCCGAACGGTTCAGTAATAGCGACCGTAATGTGATTAAATGTAATATCCTTATAGGAGGGGTCGGGGGGGGGGAAATCACAGTAACATTTAACTTCAAAAAAGGGAGCTACAAAAAATGAGGAAGCTAGTTAAACAGAAATTAAAAGGAATACTCACAAGACTGAAATGCCTTCAAACTGCATGGAGACTATTTAAAAACACCATAATAGAGGCTCAAACTAAATGTATACCCAAATAAATAAAAAAAACCAGTAAGAGAACCAAAAAATGCCACCATGCCTAAACAGCAAAATAAGAGGTGCTTAGAGGCAAAAAAGCATCCTTTAAAAATTGGAAGTCAAATCCTACTGAGGAAAATGGAAAGGAGCATAAACTCTGGCAAGTCAAGTGAAAAGTATAATAAGGCAGGCCAAGAACGAATTTGAAGAGCACTTAACAGAAGACACAAAAACTAACAGCAAAAAAAATGTAAGTACATCAGAAGCAGGAAGCCTGCCAAACAGTCAGTGGAGCCACTGGATGATGGAGATGCTAAAGGAGCAGTCAACGAAGACAAAGCTGTTGCAGAAAAGCATTGGTCTTCACTGAAGAGGATGTGTGGGAAATTCCCAGACCTGAGCCACTCTATTTAGGTGACACATCTGAGGAGAGGAACTGTCCCAGAATGAGCTGTCAGTAGAAGAGGTTTTGGAACAAACTAATAAATTAAACAGTAATAAATCACCAAGACAAGATGGTATTCACCCAAGAGCTCAGAAGGAATTCAGATATGAAGTTTCAGACTTCTAACTGTGGTATGTGACCTATTTCTTAAATCGTCCTCTGTACCAGATGACTGGAGGGTAGCTAATGTAACACCTATTTTATTTTAAAAGGCTCCAGAGGTGATCCTGGCAATTATATGTAAGCGGGGGAATAGTCCCGCTATTGTGGGGAACTTTCCTGGCTTCTGCACTACCCCGGTGAAATGGGCTAGCGGAAGGATCTGAGTCCTCGCTCCCACTTCCTTTACCCAGAGGCCTCCCTGTCCTCGAGGACTCCCCTTGCACTCTCCTGTCTGGCAGAGTCCTTGTAACCCCAACAAGGCTGGGCCCAGGATTCCTGGGGGGCTCGACCCCCAACCTTGCTGTGGTCACCTAGGTCAGGGGCTAGGGTGTCCCCACTCCGGGGTGTACTCTCTAAACAGGATGCTTCCCTGACCCACTGATCACTGCATACAATTCAAAGCAAAGGCAAATTATTTAATTAACAATTAATTTTAAAATGAATAAGGAAAAAATGGGAAAGGCTAATGAAAACACATCACCCCGCTCTGTGGCAGGGAACATCTCAACAGTGTCTCTGCAATGTCAGGGCAGTTCAGTCTGTTCCTTTGCAAGTCCCAGGCTCCTTGTCAGGCCTTGGCTGTGCTGCAGGGACGCTGTGGCTTGGACACTTGTTCTGGCGGTGGCCACACGCTCGCAGGCTCTGGGTGGCAGGACCCTTCTTCCCAGCGTTGCCCCCGCCCTGTCGGGGTTTAGATCCCCCTGCAAGTCTGGCCTGCAGGGCCTCTTGGCTGAGGCCTCTCCCTGCGCTGGGCCCACTGCCCAGGTCCCCCTCGCTTTCCCCAGCTGCTCACCACACCCGGCTCCGGACTGCTCCAGCCCCAGCTCCACCGCTCTGCCTCAGCTCCAGCTCCTCTGCCTCAGCACGGCTGCTGCTGCTGCTGCTCTGCCTCCAGCCCCCTGGGCTGCTGCAGCTTCTCCCCCCAGGGCAGGTCTGTCTCTCTGGGCTGGGCTCTGGGGCTGCACCTCTGCTCCCAGGGCAGGTCTGTGTCTCTCAGGGCTGCTTTTCTGGCCCCTCTGGATCTGGCCCAGCTCAGCTCTGGCCTCTGCCCTCTCCTCAGCTCAGCCCCACTCCGTCTGACTCAAGCAACTTCAGCTCACACGGAGGACGGGATCCACCCTGACCTCCTGACTCCCTGATTCGCCTGCCCGCCCTGTCAATCAGAGCTGACCTGGAGCATTGGCTTCTCCCCATTGCCCCTGAGGACTGTCAGTCCCATCGACCCTTCCCCTTTTGGTACTGGGAGCTCTGAATGTTAGTAAGGGGATAACAGTCCCCTTACATATAGGCCAGTAAGCCTAACTTTATTATCGGGAAAATTGGTTGAAACTAAAAGAACAGAATTATCAGACACATAGATTAACACAATACGTTGGGGAAGAATCAACATGGCTTTCGTAAAGGGAAATCATGCCTCACCAATCTATTAAAATTCTTTGAGCATGTCAACAAGCATGTGGACAAGAGTGATCCAGCTGAAATAATGTTTTTGGACTTTCAGTAAGCCTTTGATAAGGTCCCTTACCAAAGGCTCTTAAGCAACTAAGAAGTCATGGGATGAGAGGGAAGATCCTCTCGTGGATCAGTATCTGGTTGAATGATAGGAAACAAAGGGTAGGAATAAATAGTTTTCACAGTAGAGAGAGATAAATAGATGAGTCCCCCAAGGATCTGAACTGAGACCAGTGTTGTTCAACATATATTCATAAATGATCTTGAGAAAGGGGTAAACAGTGAGGTGACAAAACTTGCAGACGATACAAAATTACTCAGGGTAGTTAAACCCAAAGCTGACTGCAAAGAGTTACAAAGGGATCTCACTAAACTGGGCAACAAAATGGCAGATGGAATTCAATGTTGATAAGTGGAAAGTCATGCACACTGGAAAAAATAATCCCAGCTACACATAAAAATCATGGGCTCTAAATTAGCTGTTACTGCACAAGAAAGAACTTGGAATCATTGTGGATAGTTCTCTGAAAACAGCCACTTAATATGCTATGGCAGTCAAAAAAGCTAATAGGATGTTAGAAACGATTAGGAAAGAGAGAAAATATCATAATGCCAAGATATAAATTCATGGTGTGCCCATACCTTGAATACTGTGTGCAGTTCTGGTTGCCCCATCTCAAAAAATATATTAGAACTGAAAAAGGTTCAGAGAGAGGCAATGAAAATAAAGGTATGGAACAAGTTCCAAAAGAGTAGAGATTAAAAGACTGGGGCTGTTCCTCTATCTAGAAAAGTGTGATAGAGGTTTATAAAATCATGAAGTGTGTGGAGAAAGTGAATAGGGAAGTGTTATTTTCCCCTTCACATAGCACAAGGGGAATACATAACACATAACACAACTAGGAATCACCCAATGAAATGAATAGGCAATAGGTTTAAAACAAAAGGAAGTACTTCTTCACACAACACATAGTCAACCTGTGGAATTCATTGCCGGTGGTGTTGTAAAGGCCAAAAGTATAACTGGGTTCAAAATTAGAAAAGTTCATGAAAGATATGTCTGACAAGATTGACAGGGATGCAACCTTATGCTCCGGGTATTACTAAACCGCCAACTGCGAGAAGCTGGGACTGGAGGACAGGGGATGGATCACCTGAAATTGCCCTGTTCTGCTCATTCCTTCTGAAGCATCTGATACTGGTCACGGTGAGAAGACAGGATACAGGGCTAAATGGACCACTGGTCTAACCCAGTATGGCTGTTCTTATGCAGGGAATGGGGAGGAAGTGAGGGGCTATGTGCGTTTGGGCTTATTGTGTGTGCTGATTATGTTATGTGAGTAGTTGTGTTGATTTATACCTAGAGGGGTTGTGCTGGGAGGTTTGTGTTGACTTGTGCGGGTGGCAGTTATGCACACGGGTGTGGCAGCTGGCCAAATCTACCATTTGTGCAATGTCCCTCATACAACCAATGAAATTGTGGCATGCAAATTAGGTTGAGTATGTGCAGTGATTGGTCAAGTTACCTCCATTATCACAGTGGTCTAGGACTCTTGGCATGGCTGAGATACATGCTTGACTGTGGCTGTACACTGTATTGGGTGCAATTTGTAAAGTCAAGATGGCTGAGAACTTCAAAGCTGAAAAGTAAAACCCAGTGATGATTCAACCTGGAGATACTCTGAACAAAAAGAACCCTCAACGATGCTTGTAGTTGTTCCCATCACTTTACACTGACACTACAGACTTAAACTTAATAGGTTTCAGGGAGAGATGCAGAGTGACAGACCTGGAATCTTATTATATAAATGTGTGTCAGATTTCTTCCTCTGACAATATATTTCCTTTGGATTACTTTCTCCCTAGATACATCAGTTTATGGTTTTCCAAAATCCCTCTCATTTTATTTCCTGATCATATTTCTAACTTCTCTATATTATCTTAGTGTTTTTATGTCCCCGCAGTTGTTTGCAGCACCTTCCATATTAGTATCACCTGAAAACCGAATTAAATTCTTTGCATAACCTTTTTAAGATTATTACTGAAGATGTTAAGTAACATCAGACCAGTAATGCCCCACTAGTCATCTCCATCCAATTTGTTGTGTTTTATTACTTTCTTTACCCTTTGTTTGCTTGTTCTGACAGTTTGCAAACCAAGTTCTTGAGCTTTCAACTATTTTAACTGATACTTTGAATTAACACTTTAAAATTCCACATTTCTACGTGTGCCAAGAGTTGAATGCCGACAGTTCAGAGACCACAGAAATGCATAAGGTATGGAGCTATGATGCAACCATATCCAGTATATCCAACACTTTAGTTAACACACTTGGTTAAATGAGCAATTCTGAGGTTTTAGACAAACTAATGATTCTGTTCTCTCTCTACCTGCTCTTTTCCTCTTTGGGCCAGTGGGGCTCATAAGTTATGGAGCTACATTTATCAAGTACTAGAGGTGAGGATAATGCCGCTGTCTCTACCGTAGGCACGTTAGGAAAATGTGTGTTTTCCTGTATTGGTGCATCTCCACCTTTGATTGAAACAGTGGAAGATGTGGGGGAGTGGGGAGTGGTCAAAATGCCTGCACTTGTCTGTGTTGGAACTTCCATTGTGACTATAAATGCTGAGCTGTGCAGGAGCAGAAGAACACTTACAGACTATCTCAGTGCACACCCCAGAAGGCTCAGATGTCTACACAAAGGTGCTGACTTCTTTCCTCACCCACTGCCACCACCAGGAAGCAGGAGGAATATAAAGGGTGCAAAATTGTGGTTCTACTATTATTTTTTTCTCTAATATTTATGCAGGACAACCGAGTTTACAGGTGCTTTATAGAAATAAAAAAAGACAAAGGTCCTGAGCTGAAGAGTTTTCAGCCTACGTTAGACAAACATAGGACTAAATTTTACTCTCACTTATACCAGTATAAATCCTGGGGACTTCTGTTCTGATCAGTGAAGTAGTTCCCAATTTACACTAGTGTAAACGAGATCAGAATTTGGCCCAGAAGAAATAATGACAACAGACAAAGATGGAGGAAAAGATGACAAAATAGGAACATGTGAAGTAAATGATTTGTATGCCTATTTAAAGAACAGTTCTTTAAACTTGAGAATAAAGTATAAAAGAGTAGAATCCCACCCCCACCCCACCCCCAGGGTAGAATCTCTGGTCCTGATTCTGCAATTTGATCTGTGCGGGCTGACCTGTATGTGAAGGTCATTCGTTAATTTTAATGATAGCACTATTTTCATGAGACGTATTGTTGTCTGTTTTTAAAAGTTCAGTTGCTGCTGTAAAAATAAGGTACTCTGGCTTGAATTAACTCCAGGACAACCTGCCCCTGAAGTCCTGACACACACATCACTCTCATTGATTTCAAAGGAAATTGGACACGTGTAAGGTTTGTAGGCTGGGAGCACTGAGCTATTCACACATTGCCAGGGGCACTTCAGACACTGCCAGTGGAGAATCAACTCCCCCTTCATTCCTTCCTTCATTGGGGAAGTGCAAGGTCAAACTGAGCAAGGTCAAACTGGCTTCATTCAGGGTCACTGGAGTTTGCAGGAACCTTTTAGAGTGTGGAGTCTTGCATTCCCTTTTAGCTAAGATAGGAAGGACCCAATTCTGTTCCCCTCCCCTTACGTACTGCGATCAACAATACTACTTGTGGAGTAAGGAATTACTCAGTAGAAATAAGGATGGCAGAATCGGGCCCTAAATCATCTTGTGCCACAGACAGAATGAAATGTAAGAAAAATAAGGTAACAAAATAAAATAAATGAACCAAAAAATGGCTTTCCCATTTCTTTCTTTTTTCCTCTCAAAAAAAAAATAGAAAGAAAGATTACCTGAAATGTCAGTTAAGCAGAGACGTTATCTTAATAAATGAGCATGCAAGTATGTGCCCAGTAAGTTATTTGATTAAACAGGAAGCTAGAATCATATAGATATCCACAAATAAAGCTCCAAATCTAAACGAGTGTATCGTTAGCTCATTTGTAAGCCTTTCCAGATGTAGCAGCAGTTCTGACTTTGGCAGCTTTCCAG
This sequence comes from Macrochelys suwanniensis, assembly GCA_033296515.1. Lineage (NCBI taxonomy): Eukaryota > Metazoa > Chordata > Testudines > Chelydridae > Macrochelys > Macrochelys suwanniensis. The sequence continues at coordinate 87,558,799 of CM065779.1, forward strand.
TAGGTTGCCTGCAGTGTGAGCTTTCCTGTGTCCGCAGTGAGAACTGCAATGCCTGAGTCTTGAAGGAAAGGGCTCCGCAAAGCTGACGACAAATTTTACAAAGTAACGACCTGCCTCGTGAAGGAAATTTCAGACAGATAAGAGAGCAAAGAATGCCCATTATCCTGTGGCCAAACTGCTACAGTTTTACTGTGGATGTGTGATACTCTGCACTGCATTATGGAACACCCAGTGAAAGCCCCTTTGAGAAGATCATTTAGTGATCATATCAGAGACTCTACCACTAGAGCCCTGGATGTTATCTGGAAAAATACAAGAGACAGACGACTGGCAGGTGAGGAGGGGGTAAAGAACATGTTTTAAAATACCTAGGGATAATTAGTGATGTCATTTGCATAAAGTATGTCAGTGTCACTCCACAATATTTACCTATTATTTTCTTTCTCTGTCATGTTACTTCAGTGCTCCCCCTTCAGTGGGACTGCGCAGGATTCTCCAGCTATGATCTTGTGATATATATTTTAAAGAGCAAGAACAATGGATGTAACATTTCACTGTTGAAATTATGTTGTGAATCCCTCACAGCGAAGTTACTGAAGCATTTTATTTTGCCATTAAGTCAGTTTCTGTGCTCTATTGGTATGATATGCTTCAGTGAGTTGCATTACAGACTGTTTCCCAGCCAAGAAGTATGTCAGTTGGAGTATCTGGGCTGTGCAGTGAAAGATTACTGGTATTTCCTCTGGCAAGGCTCTCACTGCTTTAAGGTCCAAGTGAGTGTCAGGTATGCCAGAGCCAGGCTTTTGAAATATAAATTAAGTATAACTATACAGTTACAATTCATATGCTCTCATTTTGGCTTACAAGATGCAAAACATGTGGCAAACCGTTATGGAGGCCTGGGGAAGAAAATAATTAACCAATTTTTTTTCTTCTGTTTGTTGTCTATCTCTGAGATCAAGTGCTTCTCATTCACATAAAGGAAGGCTGTTGTTTTTATTGTCATAACATTTAGATGCAGCAGAAATACTCAATGGGTGTGGCATATAAGAAAGGCCACTTCAGTTTGTTTATTTACTTTTACTGGGAATGGCTTGTTTTGAGGGGGGGAGGAAGGGGGTGTTTTTAATGATAGTGGCAAGATTAGTCATCACTGTGATGACCAAGAAAAAAACCTTTCGAATTCAATAATGTAAACTGAATGTTTACATCATTTTCATTTCCTTGTCTGTAGGAAAAACAAGGGCAGCTAAATATTGCAAAAGCCTTTGAGGTGGTGCACTAATGCCAGAAATTATTATATAAGATATTTTGGTGAAGGATGGTCATGGATTATAAAGAAAAACATTTTTAAATGATATACTTTTTCTTCAAGACAATAATAAAAATACATTAATACTAGTAAATGATGCAGCTATCTAAGTTATAATGATGCTGTTATCTGGCAACAGTTTTGCCGTCGGATTATGTGATATGCCTCATTATACAGTGGCAAGGATATAAATATGCTTTAAGCCATAGTAGGTTGTAAACAACTTCAGCCTGCTGTGCTAGTTATTAGGTAGCAGGATTATTTCTGTGGCTGTTTCCACAGATGCCACATCTTACTATGTAGCCTTTCATTATTTTTAGATTTCTGAGATCCCTTAAAAACACCCATTTCCTTCACTTTACCTTCCATCTCTGAGTTTCACAAAAGAGGACCACGTCACTAGAGATGGAAATGTTGGATTTAAAGCTCCACACCTTGAGGTGTCAACAGCTAAACATAAACTTGCCAGTGTCATTGAGGGGCAAGACACCAACCTTTCTTCAATGATCAATTTAATTTAGCAGTCAGCCATAGACTGAGTATCATGTCTCCACTGACTTACAGAGACAGATAGGTTAGGGAAGGGACACTCGATTTTTCTCTGTGGAAAAGCATTGTGGGACATGGTATAAGAGCCACAACATCAGGACCTATTGCAGTCAAAAGCAATGTGGGTGTAAGACAACTGAATACAATGACGGAAAAACGTGGATAGGTTCAATGAAAAAGCAAGGAGGTTACGCAAAATCTAGAAGAGGGAGGCTGGGTTGGCCAGGTGGTCCTTTATGTTTAATATTTTCTTATTTCCTAATCTGGGTGTTGCCAGGTCATCTGGATATTTGTTTACCCTTGGAACTTGTTTTCATTCCATCTGTTAGAGATGTTTGTGTGAAATGCTTTGAGTAAGCTTTTCAATTTACAGTTAAATCTGGTATGGCATTTACATCAGCACGCTCCAAGAATGTCTGGCTTACTTCCAAATAAGACAACAACAACAACAAACTCCCTTGTCTTCTACAAAATTGTTTTCCACCCATTGGTTCACACAGAAAAACATGTAATGACACAGGTAATTTGTGCTTTCCCACAGCGAGTGACATATCCATGAAAATATGTAGGTTTTATCAGGATACCAAAAGAACTTGTTAAATATATATATGCATATGTGCATATGATTGACAAATATCTGAGGAATACACAACTGATTATTTATTTCTTGGGGCTGTCACATTCCTAGAAATTAGTGAACATGTAACCCTTCAAGCTCTTAAAATATGTTGATAAGGGTGGGTGTGTTTTTATTCTTGGTGGCAGACGTTTGTGAGCAGCCACCGTTTTTATCAATACGGTGCTTAGATGTTGGAGTGCCCTTAAAAGTAGCTAGCATTCCATTTTCCAGGCTGTGCTGGTGATCTGAGAGTTGACAGGCACAATAATACATTGGGATTGTTGTCAGCCAAATCGCTTTATTTAATCATCAAGCTGGTACCCAGATATACAGCACAATACATAACTGCATTGAAAATATTCAGGATTCATTTCTGTAAAATACAGCGCTAGTACTGGATGAGATCAATAGAGGCAATAAGAGGCACAAAACATCAAATAACTGTATGCTGGTCTGTTGATTTACAGTATTAGAAGTTCAGGGAGGGTACATGACACTAAAATCAATATTGCAATTAGATAAGCAAACTTTCTTATCAGTACGCACCTTAAAAAGCACCACAGTGTCCGAGTAACTAACGAGGAAAAGAAGAAAATGTGAAAAACTCATTCCTTGTGGCATATGCAATAAGAAAATAATCTGAACAATATTCTGCCTTGGAGTGGCCAAAAGTTATCAAAGATGTAAGCCTGTGCACAGTGATGGCAAATCCTGCAATTCAGTCTAACACAAGGATCAGACAGCTAGAAACATCTACTGTAAACTTTTGGGCAGCCAAGTGAGGAGGATATCCTGGAAAAATACCATCACGGAGAAAAAAGAAAAGAGATCTCCAAAAAATATCCTGACATAAATATTATATGCTGAACTCTAAATGACACAGTGATTAGTGCTTCTCATGCATAGCAAAAAGTCATTAATTATTAAAAATGATTCAGAGAATTAAGAAATGTTTTTGACTAAAAAATGACCTGTCGTGCTGGTATGCTGAAAAGGGGCTGAAAAGGGGATATGGATCCTCTTCTCACCACATACCTCTCCCTCAGTCTACCGCAGCCATGAGGCAGTGAGGCAGGATACCCTGCCTAGCATTTTTATGAGCCTTAAGATTTAAGCGAGGGTACTGCATATGCACTCTGATGTCTAGGAAATATAATCTGCTACCTTGAAGATGTGGCCAGGCCCTCCTACACACATGACAATTGGCAAAAAGATCTCAAAGAGGGGCATGCATTGCTCCTCTGTGAAGGAACAGTAAGGTGCACTACAAGTTGCTTTCACCATGGCCGCCCAGGAGCCAACCTGGGCTATGCTGGCAGGATGACTCATGACCCTCTGCCCTGCTCAACTCTTCTTCCACACTCTCCCACCAACTTGCATAAGGACAGGATACTGCTCTTATAGTCCAGCAACATTCAATACATCAGGAATCATTGCAACACCATGCCAGCAGTATTGTTGTGGGGATATCAAGTGGGAGCATCATGCACCTATTGAAGGGGAATTAAAAAAGCATCCATGTCTTGGTTTATTCATTGCTATATAATCCACACTTCATAATTCTTTTTCAGAGTGAACTTCAGTAGTCATGAAAGTGAAGGGATCTCTACTTGCAGCTAATACTAGCTAATGGGGCGGGGGGAGTGGTATGCACACATGAGCACACACAAAATCTGACATTATATGATCTTAGAATGTTGAAAACTAGGGCTGTCAATTAATCGCAGTTAACTCACATGATTAACTCAAAAAATTTAATCGTGATTAAAAAATTAATCACGATTAATCGCACTTATAATAATAGAATACCAATTGAAATTTATTAAATATTTTTGGATGTTTTCTACATTTTCAATATTGATTTCAATTACAACACAGTATACAAAGTGCACAGTGCTCACTATATTATTATTTTTTATTACAAAATGTAAAAATGATAAAATAAATACTATTTTTCAATCCGCCACATACAAGTACTGTAGTGCAATCACTTTATCATGAAAGTGTAACTTACAAATGCAGATTTTTTTTTGGTTACATAACTGCACTCAAAAACAAGAGGGTAAAACTTTAGAGCCTACAAGTCCACTCAGTCCTTCTTCTTATTCTGCCAATCGCTAAGACAAACAAGTTTGTTTACATTGACGGGAGATATTGCTGCCTGCTTCTTACTTACAATGTCACCTGAAAGTGAGAACAGGCGTTCGCATGGCACTTTTGTAGCCAGTGTTGCAAGGTATTTACATGCCAGATATGCTAAACATTTGTATGCCCCTTCATGCTTCGGCCACCATTCCAGAGGACATGCTTCCATGCTGATGATGCTTGTTAAAAAAAATACATCAATTAAATTTGACTGTACTCCTTTTGGGGAGAATTGTATGTCTCCTGCTCTGTTTTACCCACATTCTGCATATATTTCATGTTATAGCAGTCTCAGATGATGACCCAGCACATGTTCATTTTAAGAATGCTTTCACAGCAGATTTGACAAACGCAAAGAAGTTACCAATGTGAGATTTCTAAAAATAGCTACACCACTCAACCCAAAGTTTAAGAATCCGAAGTGCCTTCCAAAATCTGAGAGGGATGAGGTGTGGAGTATGCTTTTAGAAAAGTAACACTCTGATGCGGAAACTACAGAGCCTGAACCACCCAAAAAAAAATATCAACATTCTGCTTGTGGCATCTGACTCAGATGATGAAAATGAACATACATCAGTCCGCACTGCTTTGGATCATTATCAAGCAGAACCCATCATCAGCATGGAAGCATGTCCTCTGGAATGGTGGTTGAAGCATGAAGGCACATATGAATCTTTAGTGCATCTGGCACATAAATATCTTGCAATGCCAACTACAACAGTGCCATGCGAACGCCTGTTCTCACTTTCAGGTGACATTGTAAACAAGAAGCAGGCAGCATTATCTCCTGCAAATTATAACCAACCTTCTTTGTCTGAGTGATTAGCTGACCAAGAAATAGGACTGAGTGGACTTATAGGCTCTAAAGTTTTACTGTTTTGTTTTTGAATGCAGTTTTTTTTTACATAATTCTACATTTGTAAGTTCAACTTTCATGATAAAGAGATTGCACTTCAGTACTTGTATGTGGTGAATTTGAAAAGTAAATTTTGTTTTTGTTTTTACAGTGCAAATATTTGTAATCAAAAGTAAATATAAAGTGAACACTGTACGCTTTATATTCTGTGTTGTAATTGAAAATAATCTATTTGAAAATGTGAACATCCAAAAATATTTAAAATAAATGGTATTCTATTGTTTAACAGCGCAATTAATTGTGATTAATTTTTTTAATCGCTTGACAGCCCTATTGAAAATTAATCCATCAAACACAAGTAAAACAATAAGAGCATTTTTCATTGCTAAGACGTAGTACACAAGCACCTCAAGATACAATCTGCCTGTGCATATCTGTCCCTATCTATAAGGTTGCTGGTCAGGTCCTAGGCATCAGTATAGAATATCAATTGAATTATACTGTTTGAAGATTTTACAAAGTGAAAAAATGGTCAGTAGGTACTACAATAGCCAACCAAAACAGATTTAAAGCCAGGTCTCAAAAGGTGATTTCTACTTACTGACCAACATTTTAAAACTTGGGGGGCAGATCCTCAGTTGATGTAAATTGTCGTAGCCCTTTGACCACAATGGACTTTAGCTGGGGATCTGGCCCTGGGTGACTAAAGATAGGCACCTAAATCCGCATTTAGATACTTTAGGGCTTGTCTCCACAGTGCATTAGTCCACACAGAGGGGTGTAAATTGTAATACACGATAGCATGTCACACAGAGTGCATGTCCCCTGCTGCTACACACTAAAAGCTCCTTAGTGTGCCTTAGTGTCCCATTTCAAAATGTACTACATTAATGTGCACTAGGGAACTTTTAGTGTGCACCAGCAGGGTCCACACAGGCCAGTTAGTGAACAACACATTGATGTGCACTAGAGTTTACGCCCCTCTAGAGTGGACTAATGCACCATATAGACAAGCCCTTAGTAAGGTGCCTAATATTTCAGAAGTGCTGAGCACCTTCTACTCCAACAAGCATTACCCTGGTGTATCTGAGTATAGAATATTGCCTGAAAAGTGTAGCTGTACAAATATTTTAAAAGTTGAAAATAAACATGTTCAAAGGCTTGAAGGATGTTGTGCATTTTATTTCATTTTATTTTCACAATCTTTTTGATTAGTAGTATTATATTTCCGTTATAAGGAGGGTTCTTTAACAAAATTGGGATAACCTCTCTAGTGAAAGGCAACATGTTGGTACAGAATTACAGTACAGTATTTACATCTGTTCAATTGTCTGTCTACATTCCGTGGCAGAACACAGAGCAGAGTGCCAATCAGAGGTGATGAACAAACAAGGGTGGGATTTAGAAAATCATGAGGAACAGCAAAAGATTGGAGGAGTGTAGTGGAAGGTAAGGGAGATAAAAAATTGAGGTAGGATCAGATTTGTGTAGAATGGGAAGAATAGCAAAGAGTAAAGGGGACAAAATGACACGCAGTAATTCATAGAATCAAAGAAGATTAGGGTTGGAAGAGACTGCAGGAGGATATCTAGTCCAACCCCCTGCTCAAAGCAGGCCCAACCCCAACTAAATCATCCCAGCCAGGGCTTTGTCAAACCAGGCCTTAAAAACCCCTAAGGATGGAGATTCCACCACTCCCTAGGTAACCCATTCCAGTGCTTCACCACCCTCCTAGTGAAATAGTGTTTCCTAATATCCAACCTGGACCTTGCCCACTGCAACTTGAGACCATTGCTCCTTGTTCTGTCATCTGGTACCACTGAGAACAGCTTAGCTCCATTCTTTTTGGAACCCCCTTCAGGTAGTTGAAGACTGCTATCAAATCTCCCTCTCCCCCGCCCCATTCTTCTCTTCTGCAGACTAAATAAGTCCAGTTCCCTCAACCTCTCCTCATAAGTCATGTGCCCCAGCCCCCTAATCATTTTTGTTGCCCTCCACTGGACTTTCTCCAATTTGTCCACATCCTTTCTGTAGTGGGGGCCCCAAAACTGGACACAATACTCCAGATGTGGCCTCACCAGTGCCAAATAGAGGGGAATAATCCCTTCCCTCGATCTGCTGGCAATGCTCCTACTAATGCAGCCCAATATGCCATTAGCCTTCTTGGCAACAAGGACACACTGTTGACTCACATCCAGCTTCCCGTCCACTGAAATCCCTAGGTCCTTTTCTGCAAAACTGCCACTTAGCCAGTCGGTCCCCAGCTTGTAGCAGTGTATGGGATTCTTCCATCCTAAGTGCAGGACTCTGCATTTGTCCTTGTGGAACCTCATCAGATTTCTTTTCGCTCAATCCTCCAATTTGTCTAGGTCATTCTGGACCCTATCCCTACCCTCCAGCATATCTACCTCTCCCCCCAGCTTAGTGTCATCTGTGAACTTGCTGAGGGTGCAATCCATCCCAGCATCCAGATCATTAATGAAGATGTTGAAAAAACCCAGCCGCAGGACTGACCCCTGGGGCACTCTCCTTGATACCCACTGCCAGCTAGACATCGAGCCGTTGATCACTACCCATTGATCCTGACGATCTAGCCAGCTTTCTATCCACCTTATAGTCCATTCATCCAATCCATACTTCTTTAACTTGCTGGCAAGAATACTGTGGGAGACTGTATCAAAAGTGGTTGCCACATACTTTAAAATCCTGAAACAAAAATTAGAATTTGACTTTTATTACTAAAGTAACAAAACAAAAACACATCCTTGGAAGCTCACCTGTCTAATCCAGTTTAGTTCCTGATTTTAACCATATATGTGAAAACGAAGGCACAGTCTGGCTTGTTTGGCAGTCTTTGCTCAAGTCTTGAATACTTGAGGTGCAATCCTGATCCACTTGAAGTCAATGGGATTTTTGCCATTGACTTCCGTGGAGTCAGGATTTCACCCTGGGAATGTTATCCTGTGATGCACAAAGAGAGCTGGGTGGGTACCATAAACTTGCACAGATTAGGCTTTCACTGTGCTTGTGCTCTAAACAGTACTCTTGGTTTCTCACTTTCATACGTACTCACTCACCAACATTGTTAGAAAAAAGAAACAATAAGGAACCTGCCCAACAGATCTTGAACATACTCCCTATTTGAAATTAATTAACTTTTCAATAAAGGGCAGACCTAAATTCCTTACTAAAATGATTTGTAGATACCAGATGTAATACATAAAAGATTAAAAGATGTATTGCCAACTCTTCTTAGAAAATACTATCTTCAGACTGCAATGAAGAAAACAGGTTTCTGCAACTTCAGATAAACTCTATACTTAAAATAGCTCCTTTCTTTTGTGTTATTTTCAGAGAAGGTAGAAAGACATTTGCTAAGTCCCTGCAAAATTAACTTTACATTTGCAGGTGTGTGCACGTGTATATGATAACTGGACAAATAGTTCAGTAGAGCTGGTTGAATATTTCTTTTGACATTTTTCCATTTTCAAAAACCAGAAACTAAGGAATTTTAAGGGAGGGTTTGGCAGAGTGGTGGAATTAGTTTTCTTCCTCCACCCCCCCCACCCCCCAAAAACAGCCAATTTTCATTAATTTTTTTTGGAATTTTTTTTCTCTTTTTTTAATTTTTTTTATGCTGAATAGAATTACTATTTTCTACAAAACTCTATAATTCAATAGTCAAACTTTCTTCTGAATTTGGCCCAGTGTAACTCAGGCACCTAGTTTTACAAATGGAAGGATGTAAGAAGTAATCAATATGTGGCCTTATTACTCAGGAGTGGTGAGCTTAATAAATGTGTTTTGTATAAAATGATATTGTGTAAACATATTTTTGGTGACTATTGATATACATTTAAAAAGAGATACGCAAGTCGACATTTAGACACCTAGGATAAATAAATTGCAAGATTTTTTCAGTGGTGCTGAAGACGTACAGCTCCCATTGAAGTAACTGGCAGATTTGAGTGCCCACCACCTCTAAAAACCAGGCCTATGTAGCTAGACAGATGTAGCAATCTGTATCTCTCTAGTAATATAAATGTAAAGGTACATATGATGTGTGTATGAATATATAAATTTGTTCATATATGACAGATGGTGTGTTAAGTTTTTGTCTGTATTATTTAGCTATATAAAGCATTTTGTGGTAGCTTTTACTTGAAAGACACTATACACTGCATTTATCTTACCATAGATTCTTTTTTTTTTTTTAAAGACCAGAAAGGACCATTATGATCTCTTGTATAATACAGGCCATAGAGCCTCACCCTGTAATTTATGCATCAAACCCATAACTTCTGTTTGAGCTACAGCATATCTTTTTAGAAAGATATTGTCTTGATGTAAAGACTTCAAGGGATGAAGAGTCCACCACACCCCTAGGTAAGCTGTTCTAACAGTGAATTACCTCCCCTTTTAAAAATTTGCGCCGCCTTTCTAGTCTGAATTTGTCTAGCTTCAGCGTCTAACCATTAGATTTTGTTATGCTTTTTTTCTGCTAGATTAAAGTGTTGTCTACTATCAGAATCTCTTCCTGATACAGGTACTTGTAGACTATGATCAAATCACCTTTTAACCTTCTCTTGGGTTAACTAAATAGATGAAGCTTCTTGAGTCTTTATAAGGCAGGTGTTCCAGACCTCAAATCATTCTTGTAGCTCTTTACTGAACCCTTCCCAATTTTTCCACATCCTTAAAAAAAAGTGTGGACACCAGTACTGGACAGAGTATTCAAATAATGGTCTCACTAGTACCATATACAGAGGTAATACCACCTCCCTACTCCTGTCTGGTAATTGCCCTTTTGGCTACAACATCGCACTAGTTCCACATAACACCTAAGTCCTTTTCAGTTTCACTGCATTCTTGTAAGTGTGCCATCTTGCCATCTTGTAAGTGTGATCTACATTCTTTGATTCTAGATGCCCTTACATTTGACAGTACTAAAATGCTTGTTGTTCAAATGAGCCCACTTTGACAAGTGAGCCAACTCAGTCTGTAGTAATAAACTATCCCCATCATTATTTACCTCTCCTCCAATGTTTGTATCTACAGACTTTTCCAGCAATAATTTTTATATTTTCTTCCAGATCAGTGATAAAGATATTGAATAGCAGTGGGCTAAGAACACACCTCCATAAAATGATGATTCCCCATTTATAATTCCTTTTTGAGATCTACCAATTAACCAGTTTTAATCCATCTAATATGGGCTACATCGATTTTAATATAGTGCTAATTTTTATGAGAATGTCCATGTGGGACTAAATTATATGCTTTACAGAAGTCTAAATATATTATGGTTACCTTTATCAACTAAACTTATGATCTTATCAAAAAGATATCAAGTTTTCTTACCAGACCTATTTTCCATAAAATCATGTTGATTGATATTAATTATGTTACCATCCTTTAAGTCTTCAGAGATTGCATCAGCTTTTCTGTGATTTTGCCTGGGAGCAATGTAAAGTTAACTGGCCAATAGTTACCTGGATCATCCCATTTACTCTTCTTAAATATTGGCACAAATATTATTTTTCTTCTGTCTTCTGGCATTTCCCTAGACTGGAACTTCTAAGATTTATTAAGTCATCATTAATGGTTCAGAGAATTCCTCGGCAAATTCTTTCAGCACTCTTAGGTACAAGTTATCAGGTCCTGCTGATTTTAAAAATGTTTAATTTTAATACTTGCGCTTTAACATCCTTCCTAGTTACTGATGGAAAAGAGAGAGCATTTCCTTGTCACTGTAAAATAGATACGAGTATGTTGTTCTGCTTTTTCCAAATACAGAACAGAAACATTTATTGAATAATTTTCCTTATCTGTTTCATGATTGTAGTTCTAATACTATAATGTCAATGTTCGTATGGTTTTGTTTGTTCCTGGTATATTTAAAGAATTTCTTCTTGCTGCTGAAGCACCAAAGGGTCCTGTGGTGCCTTATAGACTAACAGAGGTATTGGAGCATAAGCTTTCGTGGGTGAATACCCACTTGTTTATACCTTTATCTTCCCTAATCAGTTCTCTGCATTTCCTAACTGCTGGTTTGTACACAGTACTATCAACTTCCTCATTTTTCCATTTGTTATGTATATATATTTTTTTTCTTGCTATTTTTACTTCCCCTCTGAACCAGGATGGCTTTTTAACAGAAGGAGCCTTCTTGGGGGATTGTGAGTTTTTTGGGTCATCTAATAAAGCATTCTTAAACAACTTCCAATTATCATTCTTGTTTCTTGTGTTTAATTTTTTCTACCCACTGAATTTTGCTCGTGATTATTTTCAGTTGCCCCTGTTTAAAGTACCAACTCTACAGGGTCTCAGATAAAGGTGTATTGTATCACATTTTACCTATCCTCAAAAATGTATTCTCTGCATGTACAGGGAATATATTGCTTTAAATGTTAGCTCAGTAACTGTCTTGAGGTTAGAAGAAAATAATATATTTGGTGGGTGGCTGTGTGGGTGTAGATGAGGTAATGTTTTACAAAATATGCAATTATACAAGATACCACACATTGAGTGCATTGTGAGGCCTCAGGCCAAGTGCTTTCCACCACTTGATATGTAATCCTGGTATAAACTCACTTTTGAACAATATAAATGCTTTTAGAAAACAAGTGAGATGGCTATTGATTAATAAGAATCATCCATGCAGTAGTTATAGACTGAATTCTAGCCTACCTTGGAATCAGCTTCATGATCTGATTGTTCCTTTTATTCAGGCCATTTTATAAATAATTAAATATAGCCAAATCTAAAATTATCACATTTGCAAAATATTTGTGAATGGTGTTGATGTTATCCTGATAAAACAGTAATTTGATAACTACTTGTTAATAATAATTCATGGAAAGCAAACAGCACAACAATACCTGACTACTACTGTTTTGTCATGAAATAATCCATACCCACTAAAGAAGAACATGACAGGATGCAGTGAAAGAAATATTGATAATTTCTTCAGACTAAAAGCTGCCAACTGTTTTTATCAGGTTAAAGTTTTCTTTCTTCTTCAGAGGGTTTGTTGTTATCCTGAGAGTTACCTGAAAAACATGTTGTTAGACTAGTATTTGAGAGGAATATTAAATGGGTTTTATAATTCATCACAACTTCAAAGTTCAGACTACATATGTGATCGCACATATGCGCTTGTCTACATATAGACACACTTATCTGCACAGTACATATACATCATATGTTTTTATATATTTGGAAAATGTTGGCTACACTCATATTATAACTGTATACGGAAAAATGAAATTTTTCACTTTGTTTTTTAAACAGGGGAAGGTCAACATTTGTAATGCAATGTTTTTGAGCCAAAATCCCCAGATTATGACTGAAATATATTTTGTTTTAGGGTCTTTTCCTATACTTCATTCTCTTAATCTGTCACTCTCCAAAGAAAAATCTGAAGTGTTGAAATGATTTGAAGAGGTTGTAGTGTGAGACTTTTGCTGCTTATTTTCAGCTATTGGAATATTTTGTTTCCAACACCTTTGCGCTTCTAATCTGAAGGGTGATATGAGTGGAGTTTGTAACTATCATACAGCAGTGCAAGTGAAAGTGTACTTTCTCTGTCATCTTGGCTATTTTTAATGGGTATTTCAGTATAAAACCACCACACTGCAGTTTGGGCGGGATGAGGTGTTGAAGAGTTGTAGCTATTGTTTTGACATATTTCACCATAGGTTGAATTTTAAACATTTCCTTCGTGCAGTTCCTTTGTCATTTCCTTAACCAGAATGCAATAATGGCATTGTTTTGTTAACATTTATTAAACAAAAAAAGAGCACACAGTACACTAAACGCATTATGAAAGTGACTGTAATAAGGTTCTCATATATACAAGTTAGAACAGCTGGAGGGTCTTATGGAAGTATACATGATTTTCAGCATTCTGTTTTTCCACAGTCCTCTTAGTCAGTTCCAACACTGAAATAAACACAGCCTGATGTCATGTCCTGTGCTTGAGCTTTTAGGGTTGTGTATTTAGGGAATGCAATCCCAGAAATCTTCTGGAATCTGTAAATTTTGGAATTAGTTTATAAAGATATTTATAAAGATCACATGCAACTTCCAGGAAGGGAGGGAAACACTCAAAGCTTGTTCCAGTAGGGGATGAGAACTCTTGTCCACCAGCAGAAAGAGGTTGAGCACCACCACATTTATTGTTTAGCTGTGCAGCAAGGCAGTTTGAGCTGATTCTGTGGAAAGAAGGGGAACATAGCTTGCATCAGGGAAGCTGCCTGTTAGGATTCCAGTATATGCCAGTATGCCCCCTCATCTATATTTCTCAATGTTCTGAGGCCTAAATGTGGTTTACATTGTGGGACAGGAACCAAAAACAAGGGATGAGGACAAAATTATATCTGTTCTCTGCAGCTCCAGCTTTGTGATTCAACATTGTGGATGTTATTAAACTATATTATAAAAATTGAGACACAACTAGGGTGACCAGACAGCAAATGTGAAAAATCGGGACGGGGGTGGGGGGCTAATAGGAGCCTATATAAGAAAGACCCAAAAATCAGGACTGTCCCTATAAAATCGGGACATCTTGTCACCCTAGATACAACAGGATCGTTAAATGAAGTTCCTCCTAATAACAGACAACTGAGAGGTGTGCCCCTTCGAATATCACAATTTTTTTGCATGTTCATGTGTTTCCCAAGATCCTGGGACTGAGTTTCTTGGTTTCCAGGACTGTGTTCCCTTGCTGCATTGTGTAGGCAGTTCACACATTTGAAAGATTATTATATTATTGAAGCTTTTCTAAAAGTGCTGAAAAGTGATGTAAGTACTGAACTGCTTTATTGCTTGGATTGTTTGGAAGAACCTCCCTCAACAAATATTACAATCTCTACAATTCCATTAACATCTGGACGGTTCCTTACGTCAGAGTTTGGTTGATGAGTTCCAGATGTTATGACTTATTGATATTTTCATTAACTTCTGGGCAGTGCTGTCTTTCTGTTTTGTTTGCAGACTCCAACTTCTTAATACACCAGTGTTATTGGGGGTAAGGAATGAAATTAGTGTTTGGCACCGACCTAGAGCAACTGAATTCTCTTGTTACCATGTGCATTCTCAATTCTGTTACAAGATATGCAGCCTGTGGGAAGGTCAGTGCTAACCCACACTAAGCCCAGGGCTACACTGGGGGGGGGGGAGGGTCGATCTACGATACGCAACTTCAGCTACGTGAATACCATAGCTGAAGTCGGCGTATCGTTGATCGACTTACCTGGCCATGAGGACAGCGGCGAGTCGATCACTGCCGCTCCCACGTCGACTCCACTTCCGCCTTTCACAGAGGTGTATTTCCGGAGTCGACGAGGAGCGCTTTCGGGGATCGATTAATCGCGTCTAAACGAGATGCGAAAAATCGATCCCCGATAGATCGATTGCTACCCACCGATCCGGCGGGTAGTGAAGACAAGCCCTTAGATAAGGACAATTTCACTGAACTGCTATTTTTAATTAAAATGAGTTACACAAATTGCTAATTCTGCTCCAGATTTAACTTTATACATTGAGTTACCCAGACAATATGAAGTACAGGAAATAAGATAGTATTAATAGGGAGCATTCTCAACTTTTTTCACTTATAACGTAACCGTAACAATCATGTAGAGAATACTTATTGCTCTGAACGAATACCACCATTGCCCCACTTTCAGGAAGAAGCTCAGTTCTGTGGTTGGTTGCATATTAGGAATTAGCTGCATACTTATTTTAAGTGGTAAGGAAGACAATGGAAAAAGTGGAGATAAGCAGGATATGTAAAACTACAGATCTATTCAGCTGACTGAGTATCTTCTATGGAGATGCATGTATTTTATGTTTTCTAGTTTTATGATAGAACTCCTAGAAGATAAGAGTTGGAACAATTCCCCGAAGTTAGTTCCATCAGCACTTTTTGGAAGTAGTTGCAAGTAGAATGAATGACATCAGAACAACTTTGCTTTCATTGTATTGCTGTTCTGGAGACTTGTGAATCAAATTTTCAAAACTAGCTCTAAAACTGCACTTGAAAGTTTTCCATAAGCAAACCCTATATTTGTGTGTGCAAATCAGACTCGTGTGTGTGGTTTGCTGTTATTTCTTAAGTAGCACGAGTGTGCTTGGCACCATATAAGATACAGACATATAAAAAAAGTCCTTGCTTCAAAGAGTTTACAAGCAGGGAAACAAACAGAATGATAATACTTAATGGGAGAAGCAGAGGAAGGAGATATGTTAGCTCTTTCTCTCTCACACACACATGTACATTATGTTTTTATAGTAAAAATATATATACTGATGTGAGCCACTGCTGTATAAGGGGCACAGAAGGAGAAGTAACTGAGCCCCCTGGTTCCTCCCTGCAGAGCCAAGACTTCCAACTCCCACGAGTGGGGTGTGGGCTGGAGTCCAACAGGGACTGCCTCAGCATCCTTAAATAGGGGAAACTCCATAGCCACCTTCATCAGGGGGTTAGAGCCTCAAGTGGTCCACTGATATCAGCAGTTCTAGACTCTGTGACGACTTGTGTGGTTGGATCGTTGCCTTTTGGATAGGAGAGGTGAGAGAAAGGGGAGTATCTGAGTAGGAGTTTAGGTAATGGGTAGGCCCTAGTATCACCTTCACAGCCCTGGTGCTCACTCACATCAGAATGTTCACTCCATGATGGACCTGCCTTCTTCTGACACCTTCAAAGACTCGTCCTGGCCCCTGGACAGCAGAAAAAAGGGTGAGAGATCCCTCCACAGACCCAAATGGTTCCCTAACCCCCACTTGAGCATCCCAAGGGGAGGGGAATTTGAGGCTTATGTAGAGAGGGAGTTGGGAGGATCGCTTACCTATGGGATACGTGTTATATATACTAAAATAAACTAATCCTGTTGGATGGGGAGATGGTTTGGGAATAATCTATTTAAAAGGGATAAAACAAATATACAACCAAAAAATAAATAAAATAGTATGAAAATAATGGGCAGTGAGCACTAAGTCACTTTTTCTGGAGTCAGAGAAAATTTTAAGGAAATATGGGGTGTTCTGCGGCGATTGGCATTTTTTAACATAATTTATTTTAAAAGTTTAATTCACTGCCACCTAGTTGTACACAGACATTGCAGGATATGATTACTGATCTCATCCTCCCTCCCCACCACCTTTCTCATTTATGACTTGTCTTTAGTTAGATCCTAGGCTCATGTATTTTTATGTGGTGGTACAATGGGACCCTCATTCAGATTCGCGTTTTTGGCTGTCACTTTAAAGAGTTATTCATAACAATACAATATAAATCTCAAAATCAAGCAAATGTGAATCTCAATCAGTGAGAAGTTCACACACTCATCTGAGAATGTTCATGGCTGCCTTTCAAAGAGAAACTGTGAAGGAAGAACGAGTATTATACATTCCATTTTTCTCTGGTGCGTTTTCTTTTATTTTGAAGTCATAGTTCCATAATTTATTTTAGACATTTGTTACTTCAGGAATCTGACATTGATTTGATAGAGGAAATCATTCAGAACCTTCACAAGGCTCTGCAGTCTCTGGTCTTAGGTGAAATGTGTCACTGCCTATTGATGTTCCATGAAGCCTGTTAGCCTCTAATCTATTGGTATTCACAGACGCTCAACTTGAAAGTGTAGCAGTGCCTTTTTAGAGTTGTGCCCTGCATTACTTAAGCAGCTTGATGTTCTATATTTGTAGTTAGGGTGACTGCCAAACATAGCAAAGTGTCTTCCAGTCTAGCTGATGTAACACCGGGCTGCACTAGGGATCCAGAAGACGACTTCAGCATATGCCCCTGCTTGTTGTTGCCTGTCTTGGCAGACAAACTCCAGGCATTTAACTGGCACCAATCCACAGCATGTCTGTGTGATCAGTGAAATTGCCATTTAATTTGGTCATTTGCATAGTATTGCCCACTGTGTGTTCATTTTGATTGTAAAGCTATCAGGTGTTATTCCTGGCAGTCCAGAAACTGAAACAGCATCTTGTGCTTCTTTTAGCCAGTCATAAACCTGGTGTTTTTCAGAACAGTTGAACTACAGCTGAATCCATGAAATGCATAGAAGAGAGATTCATACTGAGAGGCTGTCTGCATTAATAAAGATGTCTCTGCATTAATAATTTTGGTGCACTGTGCTCAGGCTGCAACCTTTCGCTGTGTAGTTTCATTTGTCCATCTTTGCAGTAGATGCTCAGTCACTACTTCAGCCAAACCCTGTATAGCTGCAGACAGGAGGCTGTACATATGAGACTACCAGCACATACCCTATGAACAGCGTTTTGAACCCTAAACAAGCACAGCAACATGACTGGAATGGTAACTGGGATTGTAAAGGGTTGTGGGAACTGCCTGATGGTGGTTTTCATGCTCTTTGGGCTACCGTAATATTTTGCTGTTATAAGTTTTATTATAGCTATTATTTTCATTATTATTCCTCTCACTAGGTGCTTGATCCTGCACAATTAAAGTTAATGGAAGCTGTTCTTAGACTTTAATGAGAACAGGATAAGCCATAAGGGCCTGATCTGAAAGCTCAGGCTCACTGGGAGTCTTTTCATTGAATCCAATGGGCTTTGGATCACTCCCTAGTGGTGCTACATGTCTGAGGTGTAGGTAATTAGTCAGTGTAAATAAAAGTTAAATCTAGTTAGCAGAACTCATTCATTTATCTCTGTAAATGAATAGTTTTAGCCAATCTACCGAAAGGACATGTGCCAGTATAACAAGACCAGACCAACTATTCAGTTCCTCAAGATGGCCACTTTAATCAGCTAGACTGTTACTAGAATGCAGTATTAGTATGCAGTACCTGTGGCTCAAGGCTCTTAAAGTCATAGCATGCTTCCATGAGACTACAATCCCCACAGGTGATTGTGGTAGGTGCCATGGGATTGCAATAACTTCCTCAACCCCCAGCAGGGCCAGGCAAAATGACGTTTTCATATACACAACTTTCAAAGGGAAGGATGGATGCTGAGGGTGGTGAGATCTGCACTACTCTGCAAGAAGAAGGTGCAATAAGAGTTACAATAATTTCATGCCCAGGTAATGGGGAGCACAGGGGACTATCACTGGCAATTCTGTAACCATGGAGTGATCCCTCTGCCCCAAAATACACTATAATGCAAGTAATCTTTGTCATAATTTGACAGATTAACCTCCTGTCACCTCCAGGATTGGGAGAAATGCAAAGATTGCTTGGGACCTCCTTTGCCTAGTCCCTTTAGCAATCCTGAACATGAGCCTGGTACAAATGAGGATTGTGTCCTTTATGTTTTTATTCTTCTTCTTTCTTCCCTCCACCTGTGAGTCCCGTAGTCAAACCAGCAATAGCTCAGTTTAAAGAACATTTTGGGAATCCTAGAAAACAGGGCAAATGAAATTTTCCTTAATATATTGAAGAGTCTAGGATTTGGGGATTGGGGTTTGGTGGGGGGAGCATTGTTTGTTTGTTTTTTGCTGTGAATGAACACAACCCCAAGTTTAATAAATAATAAATATTAGTTACTAGTGCCAATATGCTTGTCACCTAGAGATCTCAAAGTGCTTTACAGAGAAGGTACATGTCATTATCCTCACTTTACAGCTGAGAAAAATAAGGCACAAAAAGGTAAACTGTCTTTCCCAATGTACCTAGCAGGTCATTCCAAGTGAAACCTTGCTTGACTCCATTCTCCATCCCTAATCTGTGACTTGTCAAACATGTATTTTTTTCCAGTGGACTGATACAGGGTTTTTTATTTGCCCAATGAGCTTGGGTATCCCCATAGGGGTCACTCTGCCTTACTTCCTTCTGAAGCTTAGCATAAGTAGTTGTGCTTCTGCTAACCAGTTAATACTGTAGTTCGTGTTGAACTTTCCTTTCATTTTTATAACATGAGGAAGATAAAATAGTTGGTCTGATCTTATTCAGAGTCTGATGCAGTTGGCCACTAACATCAAGGATTCCCATCCTATTAACTTCAGTTAGCATTGGTTTAGACCAGGGGTAGGCAACCTATGGCAGAGGCGCCAAAGGCGGCACCCAAACTGATTTTCAGTGGCACTCTCACTACCTGGGTCCTGGCCACCAGTCTGGGGGGTTTTCCATTTTAATTTAATTTTAAGTGAAGCTTCTTAAACATTTTAAAAACCTTATTTACTTTACGTACAACAACAGTTTAGTTAAATATTATAGACTTATAGAAAGAGACCTTCGAAAAATGTTAAAATGTATTACTGGCACGTGAAACCTTAAATTAGAGTGAATAAATGAAGACTCGGCACACCACTTCTGAAAGGTTGCCCATCCCTGGTTTAGACCTTGACACACATGCAAACTGGAGTTATTCCAGTGCAGTCAGTGGATTTACTTCAATTTACACTGGTGCAATTTAAAGCAGAATTGGCACCTTCTTGTCATCTGACTTGACTAACATACTAGAGAGAAGATGTTTTTATGGTCTCAGATGTATTATGGAGGAGAGAAATCAGTCATTAGCAAAGATGGATTAGTTTAAGTAACAAGCTTTGAAGGATATTGGCAGAAATAGAGTTCTAATTGGAAAAAAAATAGCTTGATCGTCTTATGGGATCTTTTCTCTTTGAAGTGATGGGGCGGGATTGTTTGTGCATCTGAAAGAGTGAGTGTATTATGTACCTAAGTGCATGTGAAGAAATGATTTCATTTTCCATTTTTTGCCTGAATAGCAGAAAAGATTAACAACAAACTTTTTACTTCTCATTTTACATAGTCCAACTTAATCTTCCATACCTTAGTTAGTAGCATTTATAATTCTCATTATTGCTCATAGGCCATCTTACATTAAGTCACTAAGGTTAGAGTCCTCAGAGAGCTCATCTGAAAGTTGAAACCAGTAGTTCCTGATCCTTGCACCTACCATTGCTTTTTGTAAGAGCTTCTGAAGCTGTTAGGAATTAAAGGTCATTATGGCTCTGTGTATATTTGGACTATTTGGCCAAATTAGCTTGCCATGATGGCCTGGTGGGTGGTGATGAGCACATCTGGTTCCATTTTTTTTGGCGCTACCACAGTAAAATGTGATTTCAAGCACAAGGTTTCACTATCCACCACCTGGGGAAATTCTCCACAAGGAAATAACTTTTCCCTGCCCCTTGCATTAAGATCATTCGATCTGATACACTCTTTGCTCTGATTGCATCACATCATCTCCATTTTCATCTCTTTCAGATGTAACAATTTCCAGTTGTAAGCCAGGAGCCAGTTCACAATATTTATGAACAAATTGCGCTGTAAAATTCTTCAAGATAAGGACTGACTCCCACCATGTGTTAGTGCAGTGCCTAGCACAATAGGGTGTGATTATGTCCTCTCTGTGGCACTGCTGTACATATACTAACAATAATACAGTATAAAGCTTTGGTTATTAAAATTGCATAGTAATGGGTAAAATTTGATGTTTTTAGGGAATAAGAGGAATTCCTTTTACATTACACAGTATGCTGTAGCTATATGGTCAGATTAATATCTTCTGGCAAATCTATCTCAAATGTATTTAAACAAAATAAATTAGCTAAATTAAAAAGGTAGCAATACGTGGCTTTTATGTATTATATTCAGACCAGACAGCAGTTTAAAAATAGTATTGTTATATTGTGCATTCTAACAGGACAATAAAATGTAACATGAAAGCAAATCAACTTGTTCACCATTTGATAAGTCAGTTACATGTAGCTACATATTTGAAAATGTAAGCTCAAAATATGTGCCTTGCACTTGGTATGGAGGATGGTGAGGTTTGGAGTGATCCTTAGATCCTGTAGGAGTTTGTTCCACAGTCTCAGACAAGCCCCTGAGAAATCACACAGACCCCACATTTGCAAATACAAATTGCTCATTTCCATGTACAGTTTCTCAATGTGCATGTGAAAAAAGACTTTTGTTTTCTACTGAGGCTGCAAGAAAGATGGTGCTTTAGCTTTTTCTCATATTCTTCCACCACAGTCATAGCTTTTTCCAGTCTTGGGCACATGATATGGCTCAGTCTGTAGCCCTGGCGAGATCTTCTGTGGTGCACAGTTCCTCCAGGAGCTGGCAGACCAACAGATGTTCCATGGTTTGTGTTTCAGTGCAGTCATTGGAATAGCCCCACTTCCGCATATTAACTTTTGACTAGACAGCTGTTTGAAGGCAGTTTAAACATCTCCAGGTCGACCACCTTCTCCACACCCGCGGGAAGGCGTTTGGCAACGTTGATGTGCATTTTGAAATCCTTGTCAAGTATTTCGAGCAGTGTGCACCACATTTCCAGCCTTGTAGCTGTCAGTGATTTTTTTAAATGGTTCCATTGCAAGTAAGAAGCTTTTTTGCGATTTCTGGCGGCTAACTGTTGCACTGTGGCCATGTAGCGGATATCTGGAGCTCAGCAGAAAGGCTGTTTGAAGAAACAACTGTTTCCAACAATATAGGAGAACAATTTTGAAGCCTGATTGTTCACTGGGAAGAAGAGGAAATGGAAGTAAAATTTCTATATTGAGATGGCTAGCACCTGCCTCACTGACTGATGGGAAGGACCCACCCATTTGTCTGAAGAAATTTTGTAACGTCACAGAAAATAGTGAATTAAGAGTTTGTTTTGACATTGTGAAACCACTGCTCCTGATCAGTACAACTATTCCAAGATATTTGAACCAACGTCTCTCCAGAAAAGAATCCCTTTCTGTCTTGTCTCCGTCAGTTTTCAATATTAAGTAAATTTATGGGCTTAGTTTGTTACCTCTTGGTCAAAATAGTTACAGTAGAGTACCTAATTAGGATGGACTGCAGGAAACAATGAGGTGCCAGAACTGTGCTGAGTGGAGAGAGGATAATTAGTGCCTAGAATTAGTGAATCAGGATGTTTATAAAAGCAGGAAATAGGCTTAAAATAGTTTTCTCAGAAGTAAGACAATCACTTTCAATTAAAAGTGAGTTTTCTTGAAACCTAAGAAGCACATGAAATTTCATGCAGTGATGTTACATTGTCACATAGCTGCACAGAACTCCCACCCAAACTATTTCTTTGCCTGTTTTCCATAATAATTGCTCATTCTGACAGCAGTACTTTTATCTATTCAGCAGTTACTCCAGATTTACACTAGTGTATGTGAGATCAGAATTATAATACTGTAGCACCCAGAGGCTCCAAGAAAGGATCGGGACCCCATTGTGCTACATGCTGTATGAAGACAATACCTGCCCTGAGGCACTTAAACTGCAAGGGGGCTAAGACAATGCCTTTCTCTCATCAGGCATGTATAATTCCCATTGAAATTAATGGTAATTACTGATCCATTTGAAGGAGAATATATAGTAACCTACAGTTAACCCTTCATATGTTTTTGCTACTAAAAATTAAAAGTCAGATTTTCATTTACACTAAAGGCCTTTTATGCTGTCTGGTAATGTACACCTCTTTTAAACCCTCTTACCTTCAGTGTAAAGGGACCTTAGTATAAATAAGGCTATGTCTACACTACAAGCGCTACAGCAGCATGGCTGTAGTGTGTGTAGACACTTGCTACAGCACAGAAAGGGGTTTACTATTGCTTAGAAATCCCACTGCCCCTAAAGGTGGTACCTAGGTTGACAGAAGAATTCTTCCATCGACCTAGCAGTGTCTATACAGCAGCTCAGATCAGCTTAACTACTTCTCTCAGGGATGTGAATTTTTTACTCTCCTGAGCAGTGTAGCTAGGTCAACCTAAATTTTAGGTGTGGATCTGGCCTAAGAATCAGGCTCTGGAGCTTTAGACGTCACTGCTTTGTTGGTCCAAGGTGAGGATGGGTGCTGGACCAGCAGAACTGGCTGAAGGCATTCTGCATAAGGAAAACACAGGCAGGCAGAATGTCTCCGCGTGTTCTAAAAGAGTGTATATGAGAGGGGCAACTGCTAAACCCTTTAAAAGGGTGAATTGTGCATACCCCTCAGCGCCAGTCCTGGCCCCCCTCAGCTGATGGGTGGTAGGGCTACAGTCCCGTCCTAAACTTCTCCCCTTGGTGATGTGTAGCCGGTGGTACTGTGAGCCTTTGACACTAAGGACTAAAGGTGAGGATTCTGTCTGGACCCACAGAGCACCCTAAGAAACATAACTGAATGTATACACATTGCTCTGTGAAAAGAATGTGTATGAGAAATTGCTGGAGGAAAGTAGTCTCAGAAAAAATTAAAGGGCATTCAAAATCAGTTGTAATGGAAATCTAGTTACAGCTTGTCACTACCATGGCTCCATAATCACTTCAAGGAGAATGAAGATCTGTTTGTATCCCTTCTTAGACTTAATATAACTTCTTTGGATGTTTGCAGTTACAGTTGGAGGAGCACTTTAGATATTACAGTATTCCTGTGATAAACTATAGCAAACTGAAACAACACACAGTTTAAAAAAGGGAAGAAGTTATCAAAACGCAACTCAGACTCATGCATTAAGCAGACGTACATTGTAAAGTGTACTAAGGTAGAATTTAAGATAAAAGCTCAAAATTACACACACAAGACTTTGAAACATTTCAATAAAAATGATATAAGATTACATCAATTAGTAAGGGAAGAAAAGAACAGATTTGACTTTTTTTTCCCTTAAACACTTGAAAAATAGCTATGAAACTAAGAATCTAAATAACTCTGTGTTTAGACAGAGGCCATTAAACTAGACAAATAGCAATATAAATTAATCTAGTTTTTCCTGCCTTTAGCCTGCACGGTCACAGATTCCTTACATCAGCCCACATAGTAGTATGACTTGCTTCTTTCAGAATCTATGCACCAAACATTCATAGTTCCCTGGAAAGCAGGATTTCTGAAAATCCTCAGAAAACATTTGACACCTACACAGCAGCTTTTCCTAGAAGATTGTATGTGTTGTACAAACAGCAATTTTCAGATTGCAAAACGAGGCGGACCAAATCTAACCCTGACGTAACACCATGAGCTTCATTGGCGCAATAGGCACTATTTAATATGATCCTATCACTTCATGTGAGCAGGAAGGATATCATTAGTTTTATTAAACCAGTTTCTGCTCTCATTTACACCATTTTTAATTGTACCAGTAATTCTACTGACTTCAATAGAGTGACACCTGATTTATTGCAAAAGTTTCTACTTTGAGTGCTTGCTTTCTTCCATTAGCTTTGTTGGTTATTTTTCAGTAATCTGGAAATAGCTCATTGTAGGTATAACATTATGAACACTTCTAAGAGTGCTTTATTACAGTCTACTCCCTCTCCTCATCCACATTCTTTAAATACCAGTGATCATACCAAGTATTTATGAAGATATCTTATAATCACTTTGTACTGGCAGTGAGTGAAATAAATGTGTTATTACTCAATATTTACAAGACATCAAAGTGATTTCTTAGAAAGTAATTAAATTTTTCTCCCGGTCTGTGTACATGAAATCAGTGAACCTAAAACTAGAAAAGCCTCATTAACAGGAACAACAAAGTTGCCACTGTCCTTCATGAGTGAGCAGCAGCAACAGATGAGCTCAAAGGTGTCTTGCCTCCTCAATAGTGTCTTGCCTCCTCAATAGTGTACA
Source organism: Macrochelys suwanniensis (assembly GCA_033296515.1). Taxonomy (NCBI): domain Eukaryota; kingdom Metazoa; phylum Chordata; order Testudines; family Chelydridae; genus Macrochelys; species Macrochelys suwanniensis. Next base: position 87,583,837 of record CM065779.1, read on the forward strand.
TCTGTTTTCTTTGTATCCAATGTGTTATTTAGCTGCTTGTTTGGCAACATCAAAGCTTTGAGCAATTATGTTTTTTCTATTTCAGTATTTCAACCCATCTTTATCTAAGGTATAAAAGCATTATGACCTCAAGTTATTTACTAGTTTGATTGACATGATTTGTCTCGTAGTTTAACATGGGGCTTGTGGATAAGATGCTCATCACCTGCATTGTACTGGCAGTGAGTAAAACTTCCAGTTAGAGCTGGGCTCGAACTAAAACCCTTTAACCAAATATCACCAAAATTTAGGGTGTTTAAAACTGAGATCCAGATCTGAATGTTGAAGACCGGATCCATCATTATTAAAAAAATTTATACTTGCACTTTTAAAAAGGAGTGACCAGTCATGAAGAAAATTATTGAGGTTTAACTTGTGGTGTTCCAGAGCCCATACATAGAATCACCATTTTGCAAGATCATCTTTAGTTAGCTTCGAGATTTTTAAATCTAACCAGTACATTTTGGGCAAAACTCCCATTGATTTTAATAGGGACAGGATTTCATCATTTGTGTTGAGTCAATACAACTGGTTTAGTTACCTCAATGTTTTCAAAACATACTATGTTTTGATAGGCATCTTTCACTAAGTTTAGGGTTTTTCTAGGTCTTGGCAAATAATGAGAAAAATTATGGAGAAACCTTTTTACCAGATTTGAGTAACAGCTATCCAACAACACTCTTACTACTTTTTTTACATTTTCCCACAAATATTTGTGCAACCGTTTCTTTGTTTGCATGAATGTTTTGGAGGTGCCTCGTTGGAATATGAGTATTGACTCATGAACATATGTATTTGTGTGCAAATTAATATATTCATGCTTGAATATCCATATGTTTGGGAGTAACGGTTCTAGGGGACAGTGAGATTAGGAGAGTGTCATAAAACCTGTTTTCTGAGACGAAAAAAATTAGTACAGCATCAGCATGAGCAGCAGTAAGAAGTAGATGGAAAATCAGAGAGGTAGGAGGGAGAGATGCTCAATTAGCAGTGTGTTGCCTGGAGATATTTTACATATGTTCCAACACCTGAAATTGAAGTATGATGTATACAGTGTGATCAGACAGTGAAGGGGGGGTGCCCTAGCAGTTAAAGACAACTGTTCTATAGAATGATCTCTACACCCTACACAAGGTCATGCATATGGTCCTGCAGCCATGGTTACCCACCAGCACTGAAGGCCTACTGTGTGTGACTGGCAGTGATCATGATGAAAGACGACAGAAAAAGTGAGACCAGTTAATTCAATAAACGTGAAATGTTGTATGAGATAGTTAACACAGGAGTTCCCCAAATCCTGCTTCCATCTAGACCCTGGAACTGAGACAATTAATCAAAAGGGTTTTAAAAGGCTGCACACTTTTTATGTAGCACTGTGCACATACATCTGATTACTGAGTGTGGTTAGTGGATGATAACAGTGTGACATAAAATAGAGTCCAGTAGATTCAATCCATGCCCTTTGGCAGATATATAAAATAGTATGTGTAGGATGGAGGAATACACAGAAGATTCTTAAGTATCAGAGGGATCCGTGTTAGTCTGGATCTGCAGAAGCGACAAAGGGTCCTGTGGCACCTTATAGACTAACAGAGGTATTGAAGCATGAAAGATGAAAGATTCTTGAGTCACACTGGCTCGAGTCCTGATAGCCAAGCTTGTTAAATGAGCTAGACATGTTTCTGAGTGACCCCAGCCTTCATAAGGACTGCACATACACACGCGCACACATTTACTTAGAAGAATGCAATAAGAGGAGAATTTCAAATCTGATAGGCAACCTATAAACTTGTCTTAAATCTTTCTCTTTCCTCAGGAAGAACCCCAGCTAATTTCAAATCTAGGGTTTAAATTTGTAGCGAAATATATATGCTCTTTCTTTTTCAAAAGAGGACAGGAGAGGATTTGTAATGTCCCAAGCCTGTTTGTTTCCCCCTATCTTTATCACTCCCTAGAGTGTTCACCACCATCCCCCTGATTTAGAGATTTCTTCAGACACTCTTGTTAATAAAGGTGGAGTCATCCAATCTGGAAACAGAAAATACTCTATGAGAGTTAGGTGATCCATAACACAGTTTAGATAGCAAATTCCAAATGTCAAATACTCTGAATACATTTTATGAACAGTCTGGAAACAACCCATATCCTCAGGTATGTTTGTAAAACTGTTCATGGAACAATTGCAAGTAAAAATCTTCATTCATTTATGTGTAATTTACACACACACACAAAATAAAATGGACAAATATAGTGTATTGTCTGCTATTAATAATTCAGCCAGCCACAGAGCTTAGGTATCAAAATGGATCTGGATATGTCAAATTAATTTTTTTCTCCCAATTAATCCCATAGTAATCACAATGGAGGACATATGTATTGGAAAATTATAGATCTTAGAAGTTTAATTGTTTAATTTTATTCTCAATAATATAGCTAGGATTGAAGATTTGGGGCATGAGAAGCAAGTCCAAATAGATTTTGCAAGTAGTGGGTCAAACTGTGCTTCACTGAATGCTTACTGATTCAGTGTTGGTTGTGTATGTGAATGAGAAAAGAATCTGGCTTAGTGTCACTTGCAAGTATAGCCCCTGATCTTGTAAACTCACTCAAACACATACTGTGAATAGTTCCTTTGCCTTCAGTGGGACTACTCCGAGTGCATAAAATTAAGCAGGGGCATACGTGCAGGATGAAGCTGTGTTTCTTTCTCAGAATTTCAGGTGATGTAAATTGGCCACCTGTATATTAATCAGATAATTGCAATATACACTTATCAATCCATGTTGTCCAGTACAATCAATAGTCTTCTTTCAATTATACCATATGAGTTACTCTAAATATATGCACCCTTATGTAATCCAGATTTTCTTTAGTTCTTACAGGAAGCTGCACATCATTGGTAAAAGCCCAGCATCTTTCTTGAATTTTAAATAATGAGGCTATCAGATTTTGTATCATTAGGACAGACTAATAATTAGCCAGCCACTATAGGCAAGATATTTTGAATTATAGTTCATGGCTATCAGCCAAGGTAGGCTATTACTATCCAGACACACAATGAATGTCAAAGAGTAAATGCAGTCTGATAGAACTTTGGCAACTTCATGCCATCTTTATTAGACATAGACTCTAATCTAACAATTTTTCTTTTTGTTCCAAATGAAAAAAAGGGATCAGGATCACCTGTCCATGTAAACAAAGTATACCTCAGAGACTGCTTTGCTTCCCATGCTCTTGTGCAACATTTAAGATCAGGTAAGGAATTTGAGATGTCCCCAGATATGTATGTCTGGCCATTCTCAAGGGAGGATCGCAGACTCTGGAACTTACTGTTCTCCTTTTGTCCAGTGGAGCCCCCAGTTAGCTGGCCTTCAGGACATGCTGCCAGGTCTGTTGACGTAGACTTTTACTGAGGGGGTGGTTAAGTGAGGAGGGCTGTTTGTGCTGATTGTGGACAGGGGAGAAGCTCTTAAGTATTCTAGGTGTCCTGAAGATCAGTCTAATGTGATTGTGCATTTTTAAATAGTAAGTGACTGATTCTCCAGTCTGTGACATTGAGATCAATGGAGTTATGCTGATGTAAAATGGGTACAATGGAGTGGAGAATCAAGCTTTTAATGCACATCCACCAAGAAATATGTGATAGGCACACTACATAACTTGAAATATAGGTGTTTACATGTATATAGTATCAGAGGGGTAGCCGTGTTAGTCTGAATCTGTAAAAGCGGCAAGGAGTCCTGTGGCACCTTATAGGCTCCAATACATCCGTTAGTCTGTAAGGTGCCACAGGACTCTTTGCCGCTTTTACATGTATATAGTGTTTTTGTGTATGTATATGGTCCAACATTACACACACAACCTTCAAATTATCACTTGATCAGGTGAGCCAGCTTCCTGCATCTGCAGAGAACAGGCACAAGCAGATTCATTCACCTCTCTCCTCTGCAGGCAACCCTTGGGAAGCTGCCTGATGGCATGTTTCAAAATACAGAAGATATATCTAACCTCTGGAAAACATAGAGTTTCCCACAATGGGGTTTTGATAATGGAGGTCTGACTGTATGTGAAGTGGAATGCTCACCACCAGTGCTGCCTAGTAGTCAAGCTGGTGTGTGGCAGGTTGTCTTCCTCCTGGATATTCTCCTTTCTCACTCATTTCAAGAAAGATGCTGGGCTTTTACCAATGATGTGCAGCTTCTTGTAAGAATTAAAGAAAAACTGGATTACATAAAGGTCTGTCCTTTTAGCAGCTCAGCCCTCCAGCCGGATCACCCATTCAAGGCCACCCCTTTTGGGGTACACATAAAAGGTCCAATGATATGGAAGTCTTCAGAAGTCATCAAGGCCTTCAGAGCTTCCTCTTTGGGTTGGGATCTTGGGGTCTTGACCCTTGTACCTTCAGAGTCTTCCCCAGCTAGGCTCCACTCCAAGGGATAGACTTTTGTCGTTGTCCCCTTTATAGGGGTTGGTAGGGGACCCACCCTCTCCACCAAACTCCAATGGTAGGCAGCTAAGCCCCTGCACCTTGGGGTGCTATGCAACTGCTTCCCTGGATCACTTCTTATTGGTGCCCCCTCTTTCCTCAGGGTAAAGAACTGAACACAAAAATAAAGTTTCTGACCTTCAAAAGTCCCAAGTTCTTTTTGGAGGCTTGTTCAGGTCAATATTTCCAAGCCTCAGGCAGCAAGAGCTCTTGTGGCGCTCCTTCCTAGGAGTTCAGAGCACAGGTCAGCTCACTTTCCCTCTGCCTGCCACTGAGCTATGCTGCTTCCCTTTTTAAGCTCTCCCTCCAGCTTGTGCAGGCTTTGCAGGTCCGGTGTTCCTGGGTCACCTAGACCCAGAGCAGCTCCTTAACCCCTTCTTCTCCAGTATGGGGTTTGTATACCCCATCACAATCTATGACAAATCATTGAAAAGAGGTGTTGAGATCACTGTAACTACATTTACGTTTCCCTGTAAATGAAGTTCTATGTAATAATTAAAGCTCAGTGGGCAATATGTAACAGGTAATTTATTCAGCGACTTTTGCCTCCTGTTCTATCCACAGAATTTCCATGAGCAGATCATAACTTTCTCAAATGGACCTGTTACTCAAAAGTATTCAACAAAGTTTTCACATATTTCATTTACTCTGTGTGTTACTATTTGAAACCCAAAATTTGAGTTGTGGTTGGTTGATCACAAGGTATTGTTGCTATCCCTAATAGACTATTGGCTGGTATGTAGGGGGTAGTCCTATGGCCCTATCCTCTCCCTGCCCCATATGAGGAGTCTTCTGACAAGCTGGTTTAATGAAGGCTCTGTTCTGTGGGTGCAGCAATTGTCCAGTGTGATTTTGCTAAACCCTGTTTATGGACTCAAAAATGGAAGCCTTTGCACGACTGCATGGGACTAGACACATTCTCACAAGAACATTTTTAGATATTTACATTCTTCACCCTTTTCTCTAGTGAGACACTATGGGTGAAATCCTGCCCCATTGAAGTCTGAGGGAATTCTGTCATTGACTTCAATGAGACAAAGATTTCACCCCCTCTGCTTTCTGAAAGGAGACCATTTAAAAATGAGCAAAATAACATGAAATATTTAACCCAGTGTTGTGGTAGTGTATACCCTGAAGAGAGAGATCTCTTGTAAACAAGATTTAGCAGTCTTAGAGGGAATTTCCTGCTGTTGGCCAATTTGTTTTGAATACCAATGACCTTGCTGTAGAATTCTATTCTGAGAGAAGCCATTCATCTCTGTCCTAGAACCAGTTGCTTTGATGGCAGTTGCTGCTGGGGAGGGTGGATAAGGAAATCTAGAGACACTCATTCCAGTTGTGGGGCCTGCTGATAACTAGCCCAGACTATGTGCAGGCCTAGTCTCTAGCAATTTAAACACTGCTTGGAAGGAAATAGTTTCCGTGAGGAAGGAAGAAAAGGAACTATGAAAAAACCCCAGAATTTTCTAAGTATAGCATTAACCTAGGACGACCTCATGTTGCCATCCCATTGTCAGTGCTCCACAGAAAAAGACATGTTAAGCATGTCTCAACTTGCATTCCCTTTAAACACACACAAATATGTTCCTGAAATTATTGTCATTGGTATTTGTAGCATTCAGACACTCTTCAGGCTTTCAGTTCATAATAAGCCGATGAATACACACCATTTGTTCCCACTTTGCAAAGAATGTTACATTCCTCAACCAGAAAACATATTCTGTAAACCTGGGAGTGTAATGGCCATTTCATGGGCAATCTCTTCTGAACACCCGAGCAGAGATCTATTCGCAGAAACAAATGCCTACAGGGGGAGGGAGGACTGATTTGTTTAGTCAGTTCAGTTTTTACATGTTTTCATGTTTTCCCAGGAAAGAATGCTTTCAGGTTTTTAATCTTCCTCCTATAAAGATATGAGCTATCTGCAGTCGGATTATATTTTAATGGATTTACACACACTGCAAGATACATAATCATTTCTCTTCTGTCCGCTTGGAGTTGGCTGACCTCCCATTCTCCATGTATCGCAAATGTTTGTAGCATAACATTGTTTTCATGTGTCAAATATTTTATAGCCGTCAGTGTCTGAAGCCATTCCAAAAATTGCATAATCAGATCATGGGAATTTAGTGTAAAATAGAGACAGAAAGAAGTAGCTTCTTAACCATACTGTAAATTTAATATCTTCTTATTAGGGTTGATTTCTTCAGCGATTGTTAACATTTCATAGGAAATCTTTTGATTTTGTTTCTGTGTTGTTGAATAATAGAAAACAGCCCACATTGCTCTCCCAAAATAATGATTAGTAACATCAAAAAAGTGAATAGAGTTTGTGTAACTAAGGGCTAAATATTGTATCTGAACAGATGGGACCAATTTCAATAACCTTAAAGCCAAACTAAAACATTTCCATACAAACATTTAATTCTCTTCATTTTAGAAATTGTACCTTTTGTAAATGCACTAAAATAGAGAGCTAGATGTTTATTTAATTTAGTCATTCCAAAGGCTTCTGTACGTGTATGGGTGGCTACATAAATTCTTTATAAAGCTTGTGTTTAAAATGGCTTAGAAAAGAATTCTTAAGGTATTGGTTTGTGTTGCTACTTGGAGCGCTGAGCTCAGTCATTAAATTCTAATTTAATATCCTTTGCTTTTGTTATATTTAATGAGAGCCACTGGTGGGAAAATTTTCAATATTTCTTACTGGCATTGCTTAATTTCTATAAAAGTATATCTCATAATGTGCCATGACATTCCTGGAATCTTTCATGGCAAAACTCCCACTAGAGAAGGATTAGGCCCTCTATACTAAGGCATACAGTAGTTCTACTGCTTTCCTTTTACAGGGCCTGATCCAAAGCCCACTGAAATCAATGAAAGTCTTTCCATTAACTTTAATGGGTTCTGGATCAGGCCTAAAATCCCAGATACCTCCAAGGTGAGGATTCACTCACCTTACAGTCATGACACATGTGCAATTCCCACTGAAATTGACAGAAAATGCATATGCGTATCTGAGCACAGAATTAGGATTTTACTAATAAAAAATATAGCACAGACACTCTTCATATGTAATTAATTATAGTTCAGTGATCTGTTCTGACTCTTGAGACAAAGTTCTGTTCTCAGTTACGTACATTCTTTGGTGACTTCATTGCTGTAATTCTGGATATATGTTGGTGGAACTGGAAGCAGAATTTGTCTTCTGTTTTACACGTATATTTTAACTGCCCCACAGATTTCCAGTTCAGAAAGGTGGGTTCACTGGCAAGAGGGTGTTGATGTGAAGCAAAGACAATTTACAAAATATGTAACAGCCCACTCATATTCAGACAGAATTTATCTGGCTTTATACTTTAATTCGGTGTCAGATAAAGAGTGTGGATTTTCCTTTTTGTGATGGTAACAGTTAAATGCCGACTGTGCACCTCACACACAATTCACCGCAAAGAAAGTTTTCATTGTGGAGAGGCAGCTGTCTCAACTTTGCACTGACAACTTATGCAAATTGTTTAAAGCAACATCAGCATTCATAGTTTTCTCAACGAAGTCTGGTCATACATGTTACTTTGGATGCCATGAAAGCCACAGCCTTCCCTGCTGAGCTATTGGTACCCATGCACATTGTTAGGCACATTTTAGATCAGTTGAGAGCACCCTGAGGAAAATTAACAGTAATGCTCGAAATGAAAAAACTAATTGTTTCAGAAAATTCCTACGCAGTCACAGTTGTTGTTAAACCCTGGAATCTGGAACAGAAAGCAGATCCAAATACATCTAGAAATTAGTTTGAAACAATCTCCTATAGTGCATCCCCTCCCTGGGATTCTGTATGCCGGACATAGGGAAATAGAAATAGCAAGGGTGTTGCTACACTGGTCTACAATTTTTGAGAAGTCGTCTGCTTCAGAGATAAAATGTGCTATTTAGTATGTATTTTGATGTGCTGAATTCAAATATGACAATTAAAACAACTGATTGGCTACTGTTTCTAAGATATTTAAGTTTTTACAGTTTATGTTTATGTATATTGTGTAGATAGTAGAGTTTTAATCATAAATTGTAAACCTAGGTCTTTTCATGTGTTTATGGTTGCTTTACATGATACTATTTCACCTGTCCTGTTTACGTAACACTTTAAAAATCAGCAAAGGGGTTATATAAATAAAATGTATTATGAAACAAAAGGCAAAAAACTATTATGTCCATAGTTTAGTCCTATTCAGTGTCTACTCGGCGCTTCTTGGCTTGTCTCTTGTATTCATTAAATGGAGCATCTCTTGTCACTGTCCAGCAATAGTCTGCAAGCATTGATGGGCTCCATTTGCCCTGATAGCGTTTCTTCATTGTTGCAATGTCCTGGTGAAATCGCTCACCGTGCTCGTCGCTCACTGCTCCGCAGTTCGGTGGAAAAAAATCTAGATGAGAGTGCAAAAAATGTATCTTTAGTGACATGTTGCAAGCAAGGCTTTTGTATGCCTTGAGGAGGTTTTCCACCAACAACCTGTAGTTGTCTGCCTTGTTGTTTCTGAGAAAATTGATTGTCACTTACCGGAAGGCTTTCCATGCCTTTTTTCCTTGCCACGCAGTGCATGGTCAAATGCATCATCTCGAAGAAGTTCACGAATCTGAGGACCAACAAAGACACCTTCCTTTATCTTAGCTTCACTTAACCTTGGAAATTTTCCACGGAGGTACTTGAAAGCTGCTTGTGTTTTGTCAATGGCCTTGACAAAGTTCTTCATCAGACCCAGCTTGATGTGTAAGGGTGGTAACAAAATCTTCCTTGATTCAACAAGTGGTGGATGCTGAACACTTTTCCTCCCAGGCTCCAATGACTGTCAGAGTGGCCAATCTTTCTTAATGTAGTGGGAATCTCTTGCACGACTATCCCATTCGCAGAGAAAACAGCAGTACTTTGTGTAGCCAGTCTGCAGACCAAGCAAGAGAGCAACAACCTTTAAATCGCCACAAAGCTGCCACTGATGTTGGTCATAGTTTATGCACCTCAAAAGTTGTTTCATGTTGTCATAAGTTTCCTTCATATGGACTGCATGACCAACTGGAATTGATGGCAAAACGTTGCCATTATGCAGTAAAACAGCTTTAAGACTCGTCTTCGATGAATCAATGAACAGCCTCCACTCATCTGGATCGTGAACGATGTTGAGGGCTGCCATCACACCATCGATGTTGTTGCAGGCTACAAGATCACCTTCCATGAAGAAGAATGGGACAAGATCCTTTTGACGGTCACGGAACATGGAAATCCTAACATCACCTGCCAGGAGATTCCACTGCTGTAGTCTGGAGCCCAAAAGCTCTGCCTTACTCTGGGGTAGTTCCAAATCCCTGACAAGGTCATTCAGTTCACCTTGTGTTATGAGGTGTGGTTCAGAGGAGGAGGATGGGAGAAAATGTGGGTCCTGTGACATTGATGGTTCAGGACCAGAAGTTTCATCCTCTTCCTCTTCCTCGTCTGACTCAAGTGAGAATGATTCTGGTGCATCAGGAACCAGCAGTCCTTCTCCGTGGGGTACTGGGCGTATAGCTGATGGAATGTTTGGATAATGCACAGTCCACTTTTTCTTCTTTGACACACCTTTCCCAACTGGAGGCACCATGCAGAAGTAACAATTGCTGGTATGATCTGTTGGCTCTCTCCAAATCATTGGCACTGCAAAAGGCATAGATTTCCTTTTCCTGTTCAACCACTGGCGAAGATTTGTTGCACAAGTGTTGCAGCATATGTGTGGGGCCCACCTCTTGTCCTGATCTCCAATTTTGCAGCCAAAAGAAAGGTGATAGGCTTTCTTAACCATAGTGGTTATACTGCGCTTTTGGGATGCAAAAGTCACTTCACCACAAACATAGCAGAAGTTATCTGCACTGTTCACACAAGTACGAGGCATCTCTGCTCACTTTGGCTAAACAGAAATGTGTCCCTTTGCAAAATCAAACACTGACAAATAAGAGAGCACGACACTGTATGATTTCTAGAGCTGATATAGGGCAATTTGTTCAGCAGAGTGATGTAAGTTTCGTTATGATTGCATCATCCATGACTTCTAGGAATAACATGATGCAATTCATATCATGTATGACGCAATACCAGCTTCAGATTGCATCATTCATTGTTTTGCCTAAAAAGCAAGTGCTGTCCAAACCCAGTCATAGATTTATTCATAGATCCAGTCAAAGATATATTTTAGTCATTTCTAGTTTAAATTGAGATCCCTTCCCTTTATAACTCACTTATCCTCCGCCATTCCCAAGTCAAGGGTCGTATATACTGACCCAATAGCATGTCTTGAAAACTAGAGCCAATCAACAATTTTAAGCATCATTTTCGTTCTCAGTGACCCAGAATTAGTAAAGTTTGACTACATTTATTTCAGAAGCATTTTGGCTGTAGAGCAGTGCTATTAGTAAGAGTGTTAACGAAAAAATAGCTGAAAGATGAAGGCATGTAGCTGTTTTTGAAAGAAAGTATGTTTAGGCCTTAAAATCTATATTCTCCTCTTGCACATATGAAACTCAGGAAAAACAGTGCAAAAATATTTCCACTGCATGCATCTGATGAAGTGGGTATTCACCCACGAAAGCTTATGCTCCAATACATCTGTTAGTCTATAAGGTGCCACAGGACTCTTTGTCGCGTCTACAGATCCAGATTAACACAGCTACCCCTCTGATACAGTGCAAAAATAGTGAGAGATCAGAATCACACCCATTGTTCACAATTAATTCTTATGTAAAAATTGCACTGTAATATTTTGTATTTCAATATGACTCCTAGGTGATCCATGGCATATGTACCAGACATAAGAATGTGCTAAAGCTATGAAAAGGCAGCTGTGCCGTACAGCATTCTTGAATATTTTTGTGACTGTAGGGAACTTGCTCCTTTGGAACAGAAATCCTAATATCCCACATTCCCTGTCTTCACTTGTTCTGTGAATGCTGAAAGGGTGTTCAGTTCTGTACAGAACACAGAGGAGCACATGCTACCTGTCTAGGATGCCTTACAATGTAGATAGGTAAACACAATGTAGATGCATAGAGAAATGTGTGATCTGAAGCTCGCCAAGCAGTGCAGGTTTACTTGCGTTCTTCTTTAATAAACAAATATGACACACTTCTTTGCAGAAGGAATGTGTATTTCAACAATGATGTGAAGGAGAGCATTGGCAGCTGATGCACTGAAATGCAGAAGGAAGTGCAGGAATAAATGGCAACATGGAAACATGCTTGGCACATGTATCTCAACCCAGGGTCAAAAATCTAACTTCTTAGAATTATAGAAGTGTAGGGCTAGAAGGGACCTCAAGCAGTCATCTAGTCCATCCTCCTGTGCTGAGACTGTATGATGTATAATGCTCTCCAATTTTACCTAGGATAAATGAGTATGTTCTAAGCCTGTGACATGGAAGTACCATATGTTAAACAACAAACAGGCATGAGATGGAACTATTTAGGTATATCTACACTGCAACTGGAGGTGTAATTTCCAGTTCAGTTAGATGTACATGCACTAGCTTTGGTCAAGCTAACATGCTAAAAATAGCAGTGCAGCTGCAGCAGCATGGTCAGCTGTTTGGGACAGCTGCACAAGAACAATCCTGTCTGAGATCCTAGGTCCATACTGGAGCAGCTCGCCCGGGCTATTCTTTGAGCTAGTGCACTATCAACACCAGTACGTATCCATCTACCCTAGCTGGAAATTACACCTCCAGCTGCACTCAGGGCCTGCCCTAGCTTTTTGGCCGCCCCAAGCAAAAAAAAAAAAAAAAACACAAGCGCCCCCCCCCACGCCGGCCAAAACACGCCCCCCCCAACAACGCCGCCCCGCCAAAACGCTGCGGGTGGGGGCAGCGGGGAGGGTGGCATGCCCGCCGCCCCGCTCCCCCTGCCAGTGGGGAGCGCGGAACACCTGCCGCCCCGCTGCCCCGGCCGGGGCGCCAGAGGAAGATTTTTTATTTTTTTTTAATTTACAAAAAAAACTAAAAACCTTGAGGGCCGCCCCCATCCCGGCCCTGGCTGCACTGACCAGATATCGTCTGAATTAATCCCTTAGGCTGTCCTATAGATACAGGTATTTTTATTTCATCAGTCTTGCTGGATGTCACAACTCAGAAAACTCACCAATGAGTTTGCTTATCTAATGTTTTACTTAACACTAAAGTAGATGCTGTAGGGAAGAGTAAGTGGTCCAAAACTAAATACACCAAATAGAAATTATGGGCATGATGTAGAAATTACTGGGTGATGTTCATATAACCTGTGTTGTACAGGATGTCAGACTGTCACACTAGGTAATCAGAATGGTCACTTCTGGCCTTAAAATCTATGAATATAGGAATCTCTTAGCCCTTTCCCCACCACCACCACCCCAAATGGAGCCTTGGTAGGCAACATCATCATGCTGTGGTAGATAACATGGGCTACCAGTGCTGATTTTCCTGATTTTAGGTTTATAGTGTATGGTGACTTGTCGACATAGTTCAAATTTCTTTGAAGCCAAATTAAGCCTGTTTGTTCATGAGCAGTTACAAGTCGCTACCAAAATGGGGAAAGGTTTATTCTCACCGCCATGTTTTCTTCCATGATATAAGCTGATTTTAAAATGATGTAAGTGCTGGGACTGTCATTGTCCAATGATGAACTTTTATTAATTTATAAAAACATTTTAGGAACGAGACAACTTTTGTCTAACTATGTAAATAATTCCCTCTCACCAACCACTACCCTGCTTCTACTCTGCCCCAAGTCCCTCTCTATTGTTTCGGCCACATCTAATCCTGTGAAACTCAAGCTGTCAGGTTTGGGATTTATAAAACAGGACATTTCATCTCTTACAGGGATTGACTATAAGGATGAAAGGTTTTCATCTCATCCCGATATTGACTGGACTTTCCTGCATCCCCCAACCTAGGCTTGCTGGACATTGAAAGCACTTTGAAATATCTTTTAGGACCAACATGACCTGATGATGTTGCCCAACTTCATGATGCAATAAGTTTTTACTGCAGAACAGACACCAGCGTGCGTGGCTAACCAAGTTTCTGCTGGAGCAGCAGTATCCACACAACTATTGTTAGCATGCTAGCTCAAGCCCCATTAGCATGAGTCTGTTTACCCAGGTTGAGAGGTTCATTTCCAGCTGCAGTGTAGACATACTCTTAAACGTGCCAATCCTAAAGTGCCCAGCATATCTTCCATTGTCAATATATTGCACAAATCGAGCAGAGAAAGCAGAAGACATTCACTGCATCCTTTTTTATGATGTTTCCCCTCCTGGCAGAAGGCTGCCCATTAGGCTTAAATGCTAATCTGCTAACACCTTTTTATGCGGTTCTGCATTTCATCACTCAGCTTCCTGCTGGTCTTGCTGACATTTTCAGGCACACCTTAGTTACAGTAATTACAGTGTCACTCAACAGTTGTCCTCTCACACTTCCCCTCTCACACGTCCCAGCCCTATTGGTCAGTGTATGAAGGATTAACAAACAGTATTCCCAGTTCTTTTCTCTGAATTTTAGCCTGTACTTCAATAATGTACTAAATCAAAAACCAAGAATGTTTATTCAACTCTTAAGCAATTGCATATGGATTAATTCAGTGGCCAAAAAGACATAGGATAATGTGTGTGTGTTCTAATCAAAAGAAAGAAACTGGTGAATTATATGCAGTCTCAGATAATTTTTTGGTTTGTTAAGTACTGTGGGACCTCACATCTGATATTGAAAATACAAACAATTTGGTGACACTTGTGCATGTTGACTGGAAGGTTTACTGATCACACTGGATACATTTGGTCCCAAAGTGAAAAAAAAAAATGTGTTTGTTCTTTGTAACAACTTTGGATCAAAGGCTAATAAAGATTTTGGAGTCCAACCTGATTCTTCAAGTCCAACATTAACCACTGATGATTAGAAAAGGATTTCATGTGAGAAAGGAATATGGCATAGAACTCAGACACTCAGGGTAGTGAAGAGCAGACATTTGGGTCTTAACTTTGATCTGCCTGGATATATCCTAGTCAATGTTACTGAGTATACTAGAGGCTTGATTTACATCCGTTGTACTACAGTGAGATCAGACACATGACTGAGGAGCTCAGTCTGTGGACATGTTACCTCACATCCTGTAAAACCAACTACTGTACATGTCCATGTGAGCACAGTAGCTGATTTTTGCAAGATTCTGTGAAACAGTAACATGGTCATTATACAGAATCTAGAATCAGAATTCATCCCAAACAATTATATAGGGATATGTTCAGGCATGACAACGTGCAAAGTGCAGGGAGCTGTACACCTTGCCTTGAGATGTTTGTGTGTCCTGTGTTGGCAGCCCAAATAATCTCCTCTTTTTCCTTGTGCTATGAAACCACACTAGGTAGGCAATAGTCAGGGCGATCTGTGCCCATTGTGAGGGAGAAGGATTTGTCTCACATAAATACATCTCTTTACCAACCAGTGAAGTTCAGAAGCTATTTAGCTATTTAACACTGCACAATGGTTTGGGAAAGGAAGTGAAGAAAAGTATATTCAGTTGGTTAATGGTAATTTATGTTGCTTAAAATCCTGGCACTAACCTTAGAATATGCTCCATCAAGCGTTCCTGTGGTAGAAAAGACAGAATAAGACCCGAAAAAGAAATGTAACAGTGAGAAAGTTACACATTACCCTGGAGAGAACAAAGCATCTAACTTTCTGTTCACCATAATGGAACTCTTATTTCTGTCTCACCATGCATTATAAAATATCTTAAAGACAGAAGTGCTTTTTGGCCAAGAGACTTCTCTCTCTCAAGGCTTCCATTTGCTTCCACTGTCTATAATCTTCATCCCAAACTCTTCTCCTCCTCCTCCATCTGTAAATCTACCTATTGCAAAATCTATTCTTCCTCTACTGAAATCCTAATCCAGGTCTTTCATTTATCTTCTGTCTTCCTCAACTCTCAGCTTTCCAGACTCAAACACATACAGAAGGCTGGTAGCCTTCCACATCCACTGAGAAGTATGACCATATTACCCTACCCTAAAACAACTTCCACTAATATCCTGTTCATTTGAGAATCCAATTCAAAATGGCACTTCTTTTTGTTGTTGTTGTTCCCAATGATCTTTTTAAACACTTGAGAGATTTGCTCCAGTTTACCCTATGGATCTTGCACGTATCTCTCTCTCTCTCTCCATTCCCTTCCCATTCACCCTCTAATCTAGCACTGGCCTCTTAGAGAGTTCACGTAGTCTCACCACTCATGTTGCAGAGGAAAAGGCTCTTGAAACTTCTGCCATCTGGCATAAATCTCATATATCTGCCTTATCAACTGTGTCTCATTTCACATCTTGAGTAAAACATATTTTTCCCTTGTCTCTTTTTCTTAGCGCCCTCTCTCTCTCTCTCTCTCTCTCTCTCATTCTGCTATTATTTCTCTTCAGAATTGTACCACTTAATTCTAGGAAGGATTGGAAAATATATCCCTAAATGTTATTAAATGGTTTAAGCTCTGATTTTAAGTTTAAGCACCTCATTAATCTCACACATAAATGATATATTGATTTTTAAAAGTGGCCTGTGACGTCTGGCAATTTTGTTAAACTATAAATTCATTGTTTTTGCTTCTTTTTGTTTTGTTTAATATAACCAGACTCTGGCTTTTCATTTAATTTATGGTGACAAATCACTAGCCCTAATGACAATGTTTTGTGTTATATCTCCTCAGTCATTCACTTCTAAAACGCATATCACTATTCTCGGCCAGTTGCTGTCCCTGCAACATGGGCTATAAATTCCTCATTCCCCTGAATGAAGCATTATAACAATGAGCCCAGAGCCAGCAGCTGAGGAAGGCATAACAGTGTGCATGTGCTTTTCCAGCAGGAAAATCATTATCAGCTCAGTTAGCAAAGCAGTAACCATCTGCCCCTAACCAGCTAGCCATCACAACTAGGAGATTCCCTGTTGTTGTCTGCATGTAAGATACAAGTGGAACTAGTATATGAGATCAGCCTACCTCATCTAAAAAAAAGATGTTGGTACAACACAAAGAGAAATATGTTCTATAGCACCAGATTGATTTTAGAGCCAGATGATTTCTTTTATAACATATTGACACTATATTGTAGCATAATTACTATGGGGGCGCAGGTGTTTCTTCAAAATCTCAATTATATTCAGTGCCATATATGTGCATGGCACTTTATAGATGAATGAAGGCAATGTATCCGTCCTATAGGGCTTTCAGTCAGAGGGCCTGCTTCTGCTACCCTTAATCAGCGTACAGCCCCATTGATTTTGACTACTACTCCACATGACTAAAGGAGGCAGAATGAGGCCTTAAAATAACCCAAAAGGGATGTGAAAAAAACAGTGCTTGAGGGGGAGGAGGGGAGAAAGGAGAACAAGTGTTACATTGGGGAGGGATAGCTCAGTGGTTTGCGCATTGGCCTGCTAAACCCAGGGTTGCGAGTTCAATCCTTGAGGGGGCCATCTGGGGCAAAAAAAAATTGGGTATTGGCCCTGCTTTGAGCAGGGGGTTGGACTAGATGACTTCCAAAGGTCCCTTCCAACCCTGTGATTCTGTGATTGATAATGATGGCCGATGCTTTGGTCATCAATGGGGATACCTTTCTTGGGTGTCCCCACTTTTTCAATGTTTATGATGATGATGTTACTATGAGGGGAAGACTAGGGGTTAATATAGCTGTAGTATAAACATAAACAAAACGCTGGATTCTCTAGTGCCTCTGGTGGTGAAAAGATAGTTGAGGATTCCCCCTGTGTAGAGGAATCCTCAGGTGGTCTAGATCAGCTGTAGTGGTCCCTAGGCCTTCACCAAACAAAACATGGCTGAGCTGAAATGGGCCTGGCCTGAGCATCTCTATGCCCTGGCAAAACCTGGCTAAGGTCTGGCCCTCAAAATTATGCCAGGGACTGCAGTATCCACAAGGCCATTCCAGGATGGAAGAAGAGCAAAGGAAGTCTAGTACAGTTGAGTGTCTGGCCCAGTGATTGTACTGAGCTTTATAGTAGTGGAACGATGAAATTTATGACTGTCTACCACACTCCCTCTCATTTTGGAGTAATATATCAGATAAAATATTAAGGCCTTGATGCTGAAATGCTGCACAAGTGGGAGTTGGGGGAGGGGGTAGGGCTATGCTGAGGTGCAAGTAAAGTTCAGCCCATATTTTTCAACCTTGGGCACCTAATGTTAGGTCTCTACATCCATATTTAGGCACCTCTGTAAATGGCATGATTTTCAAAGTGCTGAGCACACATGGCTCCCACTGACTTCAGTTTTAGGGAGTCAGGTGAAGTGAGTGCTCAGCAATTCACTTTGCTGCCAAGGCAATACACAGTAATGATGCCCATCAATTAAAACATTCAAGGGGCATGTCTGTAGCTCTGTTGCACAGTACTTCACTGGACTTTGGTATGTAATACAATACTTGTGATTTGTTGTAAGGCAGCTATTAGCAATGTCCATTATTCTAAGATCTTTTGCTGAGATCTGTGCTTTATCATCCAATCATTAGAAACAATAAACAAACTGAATTGCTTTTTTTCCCCTGGGCCTTTTGAAAAGCCCTTTTGGTGATGATGTGCCAGGTGAAGCAAGGGTGTGAGTGGACACAGAGAGGAGTAAAACTCACTGATGCAATCCCTCCCAAAGGAAATGGCAATTGGTCTGTCTTGCAACACCTCTATCTCTGCGCTCACATTGAAGAACAGCCCCAGTGATGTTTTCTTCCCCAGCAATGCACAGGGAACAGCCACAATGCTCTTTAATCCCCCCTCACCAAGCCTTAAGTAATAATGACATTGTGCTAATGCCACCAACGATAACAGAATGTGTATTCCTGGCAACACTTCAAGAGGTGTCTGAAGGGCCAAAGAAACCACAGCAAATGGAGAAAAATCTTAAATGCCTGTTAAAGTGCTTTGAAATTATTGTAGCAAAGCATTGCATACCCTGCGACACAAAAAGAAGTATGTCTTTGCACCAAACTGCTGAATGTGAGAGGATTAATTTATTCATAGGCCCTTCCCCCCCCCCACCCCCATGGGACCACAGAGGCTTTGTCTGGAACAATTTATTCTTTTCTGCTCTTGCAGCAACTGGCACCAACATTTTCCATGGGCCAGATCCTGCTAATAATCCATTGGCTTTCATAGGAGCAGTGTTGGGCACTATCTGGACTGACGTTTGAGCTGTCTTGCATGCCAGTGGAGTAAAGGGACATAGGATACCCTCTGACTCCCTTGCTTGCTACATTACCAGCTGGAGCACAGAGGAGAATGCAGCCTCCATAGGGCTACTACTCCCTTTCCCACCCAGGTGAGCAGGCAGAGAATGGGAGGGGGCGAAGCCCAGATTCAGCCCTCTATCAGAGGGGTAGCCGTGTTAGTCTGGATCTGTAGAAGCAACAAAGAGTCCTGTGGCACCTTATAGACTAACAGACGTATTGGAGCATAAGCTTTCGTGGGTGAATACCCACTTCTTCAGATGCATGTAGTGGAAATGTCCAGGGGCAGGTATAAATATGCAGGGAAGAGTCAGGCTAGAGATAACGAGGTTAGTTCAATCAGGGAGGGTGAGGCCCTCTTTTAGCAGCTGAGGTGTGAACACCAAGGGAGGAGAAACTGCTTTTGTAGTTGGCTAGCCATTCATAGTCTTTGTTTAATCCTGAGCTGATGGTGTCAAATTTGCAAATGCACTGAAGCTCAGCAGTTTCTCTTTGAAGTCTGGTCCTGAAGTTTTTTTGCTGCAGAATGGCTACCTTTAAATCTGCTATTGTGTGTACAGGGAGATTGAAGTGTTCTCCTACAGGTTTTTGTATATTGCCATTCCTAATATCTGATTTGTGTCCATTTATCCTTTTGCGTAAGGACTGTCCAGTTTGGCCGATGTACATAGCAGAGGGGCATTGCTAGCACATGATGGCGTATATTACATCGGTGGATGTGCAGGTGAATGAACCGGTGATGGTGTAGCTGATCTGGTTAGGTCCTGTGATGGTGTCCCTGGTGTAGATATTTGGGCAGAGTTGGCATCAAGGTTTGTTGCATGGATTGGTTCCTGAGTTAGAGGAGTTATGGTGCGGTGTGTGAGAATATGCTTCAGGTTGGCGGGTTGTCTGTGGGCGAGGACTGGCCTGCCTCCCAAGGTCTGTGAAAGTGAGGGATCATTGTTCAGGATGGGTTGTAGATCACTGATGATCCGTTGGAGAGGTTTTAGCTGAGGACTGTAAGTGATGGCCAGTGGAGTTCTGCTGGTTTTTCTTCGGTTTGTCTTGCAGCAGGAGGCTTCTGGGTACACGTCTGGCCCTGTTGATCTGTTTCCTTATTTCCTCATGTGGATACTAGATTGAACTAACCTCGTTATCTCTAGCCTGACTCTTCCCTGCATATTTATACCTGCCCCTGGACATTTCCACTACATGCATCTGAAGAAGTGGGTATTCACCCACGAAAGCTTATGCTCCAATACGTCTGTTAGTCTATAAGGTGCCAACAGACTCTTTGTTGCTTCTGATTCAGCCCTGACACCCAATGCACTTGCCAGAACAACTGACCTGACACAAAAGGGGACGTAACCTACACTACACGCAGGGCTGGTGCAAGGAAGTTTCGCCTAGGGCGCAAAACTTCCTTGCACCGGCCCTGGTGGAGGCATACAGTGAGAAAATGACTGTAAATGCAATGGTTTAGGATCTCACACAGAGGGACTATATCCTGCCGTAAAGCTCAGCCAGGGAAGGACTGAACATGCAGAGTTTATTCTGGAAGAAGGAATTGAAATATAGAACTCTTATCCATGAGAGTCTCAGTTTTCATAACACCTGTTGGAGCCACAATGAAGTCACAGCTATGTCACTTGCTAATAGGAATTTAACTATCAAGAATTTTTGTCCTTGTAGGTAAGATAATGCCATAGAGATGTGAGTGTTTTTTAAATAAATGAGATATATAAAATCTGGTCAAAGTTGGTTTGGTTTGGTTTTTTTGAGGAGTGAGTTTATTCAGTTTTTTATTTGTACGGTTTATTTTAAGCAGCAAAATGTGTTCATGTTACAAACCCTATCTGCAGCTAATGACCAAACATGTACATGTATTTCCAAGGGCAATGAAAAGAGAAACTTAAGTTTCATTTTGGATTTATAGGAGAAGTTTAATAAAATGATTAGTTCTGTTTTAATCTGTGGTGTAATGTTAAGTGTCTGAAATACCTGCAAAGAGTTGCCAAGGCAAAATATCAGCATTCGACTCTGTTGTTTGGATACTAGTAAACATTTATGAATCCAAACTTTATTTTGGATGGACATGTGGATTGCATGCTCTGGCTGGAAGTGGA
The DNA here is from genome assembly GCA_033296515.1 of Macrochelys suwanniensis. Classification (NCBI taxonomy): domain Eukaryota; kingdom Metazoa; phylum Chordata; order Testudines; family Chelydridae; genus Macrochelys; species Macrochelys suwanniensis. The sequence continues at coordinate 87,604,733 of CM065779.1, forward strand.
ATTCTGACTCATAGGTCTAAAAAGCTTTAGTAATTGGAGTTTTCTAAATTCCCTGCCCATATGTGCATGATTTTGTCCTGTGAATTTCCACATACCAGGGTGGATTAAGATGGAACAAATCCTAAATCCACTAAAATATTGTCAGTCCCCCACCCAAAGAACTGTCAAGTCTTCCTAAACATCAACATTCCCCTTTGCAAACTCTTCCTCTATACACTGCTCTCCTCAATCCTGGGACAAAATCATTCTCCCACACAAAATCTACCTAACCCTCATCTCCCTTTCTGTAGTTCCCCTGCCTTCCCCTTCCCCTGTAGCAGCAAGGTCCACATTCATCTTTTAAGCTTTTCAGAGAATATGAAATAAACCTGGCGGACCTCCCACTGCCTCCGTTTGCTATTTAGCCCGACTTCTTCCGTCTCTCTCTAGCATTGTTGTGCACAGTATAGTAGCCATGTTGGTCCTAGGATATTAGAGAGGCAAAGTGGGTACGTTAATATCTTTTATTTGACCAACTTCTGAAGACGAGCTCTGTGTAAGGTCACAAGCTTGTCTCTCTCACCAACAGAAGTTGGTCCAATAAAAGATATCACCTCACCTACCTTGCCTCTCTCTAGCATCATTTATCTCTATGGTAACCAGTAGGCAGCACTAAAGAGTGAATGACTCAGGCTTAATAGCAGCTAGGGTAGTTATTGCTTATTTTCGGAGTCTCTGTAGAGCTGGGAGTGAAGAAATCCCATGGTAGAAGTGGCAGTTAGATTTTTTTTTTCTTCCTCCCCCCTCAAGGAATGGAGAGGAAATCAGCAAAAAAAATTTCTTCCTGTTTTATAGTCATCAGCAATTAGCTGGACATGAGATGCCAATAGCCAATAACCAGTGCACAGCAGAGAAGGAAGGACAGTGGTGGAGCCTAGATTCTCAGGTGCAGAAAATCAGCTGTTAATCTATCACTGTCTCCATAATGATTTTCCCCAGTATGCTTCCATATTAAAGATTTAGATGCATGGCTGTGCATGACTTCTATAGGAAGGATTTCAACTCTGTATTTTAGTGAATCTGTTATATATTGTCATGAGGAGCATGTATGCAGTCACCTCCGATTTGTGCAATTCCCCAGTTGGAGGTATTCAATGGCAAAACCTAAAGTCATCAATCATAATACTTAGCATCTATTACATACTCTGAAAAACACTTTACAAAGACTTCCAAACTGGATTACTGTAATCTGCTGTGCACAGGCTGCAGCAGGTACAACAGAATGCAGCTGCCCACCTTCTCCGTGGTTTAGGCTGTCATGAGCCCACTCTCAAGTCTTTCCACTGATTCCCAGTCAGCTTCCAATGCTAATTTAAGGCTTTGGACCTAATTTTCTAAGCAATTCATGGTTCAAGCCCCAGGTACACTAACATTTTGGTCTATGAACAATTAAGACAGCTGTGCTCCTCTAACACAATGTAGATCACTCAGCTCAGGATGAAGCACATGGAGCTGAGAACAAAGCATTCTTGGTCAAGGGGATTCAGTTATGGATAAACCTCTAGAAGAAATTAGTTGATCCAGAGCCTGACTTCCTTTAGGAAATGCTATGGGGCCAATCTAGCTCTAGGGAAGCTAGAGAACTGCTGAGGGTGGAAGATTTCTGGTCAGCTGTCTAGGGTGGTACATTTGGCCCAGCAGCCCCATCATCATAAGAGAGGGGTGACTGCCCCAAATCTACCACCGTAGGCCTATGAGGAGGGGATGACACACTGAAGTTTTGCCTAGGGCAGCAGTTTATCTTGAACAGCCTTTGGGGAATGCTGCTAACCTTTCCTTTTTGTGAAAGTTTTAAAGAATGACAGTCACAACACTAATGCCCCCTTCTAACCAATAAACTCCTAACAACACCAAAAGAAAATATAAAAAATCAAAACCAAAAACCCTATCTCATGCAGCAAAATGTTGACCTCGAAAAGGGAGAAATGTCAGAGACTCCATGAAGTCAATTAAGGAATTAGCTATTGCTATTGATTTTACATGGAAGACACTCAGATACTGTGGTGATCGGCAGAAGTATAAAACCCTAAGGTAGAACTAACTGATAGGCATAACCCTTATAAGTATTATCTGTATTTTACTGATTAAGCAAGTTAAGCAACTTGCAAAAGGCCACACAGCCAGAGCTAGCATTAGAACTCGGATGTCCTTGGCTCCCAGATCCATGTGCAGATCATTATACCACAGTGCGTTTTGATTATTAGTGAATGTTAACATAGGAAGATGACTTTTATTTTTAAATGTACTATTTTATTTGTGGAGGTTTTAAGGAAAGAGTCAAGAATGAGACGTTTATTTTCTGCAATAGAGACATGTGAAAATGAATACTGCAAGAGCAGCATTGCTGTGGGCCAATTTTCTTTCATTATGCATCTAATGCAGAGCACTGATGACAGGGGCACCACTAATAATGAACATGATACAAAGACCTAACAAACTGGCCCCCAAATTCTGCAGAGTCAATGCCATGAGTTTACAGGGAGCCCATAGTACATGCTTCTATTGTGTTCTGCTTGGCTGTCTCATTTTTTTAGTGTGTGTAAGAAGAGGTGCCCTGTATTTAATAATAATAGAAACAGTCAGAAGCTATTGCGGTTTTTGTCCTTCTAGATAAATACTCATTTATATTTTTCCTGCACGTACCCTGAACTCTAAATGCTAGTAGCACTTCCCCCTTCTGTAAAATCACTTTTGGAAAGACTTGGGCTTTACTATTTTACATTGACATTGTTATTGTCCCTTTGAATAAATACTACCAGGGATGTTGCAATCTCTTTCTTTGGTTTGTAGCTCATAAACAAACCTAATACCTGACTCCAGGAAGTGATATTTTGATCACGTATTGAATCATATCTCTTGTATACTCCTGCTCCCAATCTAGCTCAATCTAAAATGACATGCCTGACTCATCACAACCCTAATTCTTTATCAGGCCTATGGGTCAGACCTGAATGTTGTTAAGAGCCCCTTTGAGTGGCTGCTTCTTTTATCATTGGATTAAATGTATCTCTGACACTACTTCATCTATGCTTGTACTGGTGCCACAATGATTAACCAGCACAGGGTTGCTCCATCAAACAATAGTATATGGGTCTCTTCAAAGGACTTCCAAATCTTTACTGATTCTCAGGGCAGAGCCTTAGGCGCCAAGTAGTCAAAAAAAAAAATAACAACCCTAAAAGAGCTGCCACGCTCTTCTCTGATGCAGAGAGTAATAATAAGCCATGGGCCAGGTCAAAACTGTAGCAATAGAAAAGCATTTTAACTAAGCCAGAACAAAATGATTTTTGCCTTTAACTACTCATCAGAGTTACCGTGAACAAAACAAGTTCTTCTCTCTTGACCAAAACAAAACTCCAAATGCAGAGGAATAATAAATGACCAAACCCACTACAAAGATTTTCGGAGTGTCTTAGGGAAACACTCATGCAGCAAAATCTCCAAGTCCTTGTTCAGATTTTATAAAGATTTTATTTAGACACACTCCCACTGATCTAACTGAGACTAAGGACTGAGTGAACGTTTTAGAATTTAGCCAGATTTTTAAATAAGCAGCGACTCTAAAACATTCATAAACTGTAAATGTTACTTTTATACAGTGTTGTATCAGCAATGTCATAAGTTACAAACTGACCTCCTAAAAGTAATGAAATTGCAGCCAAAATCTTTGACTAACACAAAATCTGCTGCTGTATGGTGAACATATGCCAGACTACAAAGATGAAAATTGTTTGGTTTAGCATTTGAACAGATTCATCTCTCTCATCCTGAAGAGATAAAAGGATAAACATTTAGATCATTTGCAGCTCACAATATTTTCTGAGTGAATGTGATTTATAACAATGACAAACTGGGATATGTAGCTATGATCCTGGTTCTGACAACTGTTTAAGGCCTCTGCTTCAGTAGTCCCAGATCAGTCCATTTCACTGCCACAAACTGGCATCTTTGCTGGCAGCCTAAGAACATATTCTTTGGATTGCATGGGCACAGAGCAGGAGAATGAATTACCCTCTCTCCCTCTCGGAAAAGGGTTGAGGCACATTGGTAGGGCACTATGGAGAAGTTATGAATAGGGGCTGGCCCTGCCTTACCTATTCTGTCAACAAATTTGGAAGTTCAGACTCCAGAGCTTTCAATCCAGCAACTTTCATGAACGCTAAATATGTGACTGTAATACCAAAGGCAGAAGCTTCGTTACTCTGTATTGCTCACACTGCCATGTAATCCCAAACATTACAATAAAACTTCCTTAGTGAATCCATGTCTGCCTCACCACACAGTAACCCATCCCCGCATGTGACAGATGATAGCCATTTAATGCATTTCTGGAGGGCACTCACATGTCCTAGAGATGTGAGCCAGCATAAAAACCTGAAAAGAACAGAGTCCATAAGGGCCCAGCTTTGTGGGGTACTAAATTCCTTTTGTCTCCCATTAACATAACAATTAATTCAATCCTAGTTTATTCAATGGGAGTTAAGGGTTGGAAATTACTGTGTGATCAGTGGAGGATCAAGTGATCATGATCAAAGTACAGTTTGTATTATATAATCAGGACAGAATTCAGTTTAGTTTTGTATGCTTACTCAAGATGCTTTTGTGATGTGTCTACAATATTTATACTGCAGTTTGTATAAACAAAAGTAAAATAGCTGTCCCTTATCGTCTATCATGCATAGTGCAGCTGTTCATGTGAATGGCTTCTATGGTGTGTTATTCGTGCATACAATTTTTTTTTAAACTGTAGTTTCTGTGCCTTGGCTTGCCAATGTACAGCATGTGATCTTCGTTAAAACCTCACTGTGGAATGCTGACATATACACAGGATTATTTTTCCTGCCAGGAGTTCATATAGATTTATATGAAGTTTAAAAAATGCAGGCTCAACTTTTATTTTTCCTTTCAGAAAGAAACACAGCTGTCATGCTAGTGACAAATAGCTTTTAATTTTAAACGATCAGTAGAAAGGAACGGGCATCTTTTCTGACCACTTGGTGGTGGGATATAACTAACTGCATCCTATCAGCTAGAGAACCACTTATCGCATTTGTAGGTAATTTAACATGGCATATTACCAGCTGCTTTAGAAATAAACTAATCTTAATCTCACGTTTCCCCCAAAAGAAGACGTCACAAGCCATTTTGCCTCCTCCACAACTCTTTATACATTCTTGTACTTTGGGGTAACTGAAATTCTGAACAAAGGCAAAACTAACCCGGAGCACACATGCCTTTTTAGCCCTTTGTGTGAGGAATGAAGTAAGACATGAGAGGGAGTGAAAGAGAGTGGAGAGAGCTATACAAAGGCTGACAGTAAAAATGCCACAACTTTCCTCTTATGCTAATATGAAACAAATACTTTGTTCACAGAGAATTCCAGCTTGAGATACACATATTAGGGGTAAAGCACTGGGCAAATGGGGTGGAGGTGCAGGGGGAGGACTTCTCCTACCGGACCATGGGGTGGTTGCAGAGCCACTCTGCAGCCTCTTACACAGCTTCCCAATGGTTGAGGATGGGAGGATCTGTGTCACAGCAGATGCTCTGACCCTCCCCCAGCCCTAAAGTAGCCTACCCACAGTCCACACCTTACTTTCTGCACAGTCCCCTGAAATCTTGCCACAATCCCTTTGCACAGTGGAACTGCACTTGTTCTACTGCCTGGAAAGCCTTTCCTCCTATGGTAGAAGGGACTGGGTTTGCCCCTTAGTGTTCTGGGAGGAATACCTAGGGATTTAAGGTGAGCAGACACTGCAGCGAGGAGGGCCATACTGTGTGATAGCTACTATGTGACTACCACAGGAGTATGGAATATGAAATGAGGAACACGTGGAAGCCATCTGTATGATACTTGATTCTTCAACATCTGTTACCCGCATTCCAAAATTATAAGGCCAGATCATCCCTTGAGAGCCATGTATGGATCTCCTCCCACACCCTTGCAGAAAGAGGGGAATGCCACCTCTGAGGCGTTCCACAGAGTTTGGGCTGAGAGTTGGAAGGAGACAGAGAGGGGCCTCTCAGCTTTGCCATAAATCCAACTTCCCCCCAAATTCATGTGGAAACTGTCTGCAGTAACTTATGTTGTTTTCCCTTTCGTGGTTTGGAAACCCCCTTGATGTGGTTTCAGGGTAGCCACAGTTGGGCGTGCCCCTGGCACTGTGGCTCTCTCCAAACCCACGTTCTCTAATGGCTTTGACAAGCTGAGGAAACTGAGCAACAGTGAGGAAAAATAGGGGCTCTGTACAGGAGCCCCTTGCATCCAGCAACTCTCTGAGAAATGCAGTTGGGGAAACATGGCTGCCTGCCGTTCCCCCACTCTCAATCCCCTATCCCTCCAATCAAAGAAGTCAAAGAAAATTACACGGTCCAGGTCTTCAGCTGATGTAAATAAACATAGCTTCACTTACTCCAGTGGCACTACACCAATTTACACTAGCTGAGGATTTGGCCCCATGACTGGAAACTGATTTCAACTTCTCTGTATGAATTATTCCCAGTTATTCCCAAATTATTATTGTAATTTAAAGTATGATTGATTAAACACATTAAAAATTAAGTTTGCAAGAGGACTTGCAGATGGGCCTGATCAGAACTTTCCCAAAGTCCTGTTCGTCCATGTGAGGCCAGCAGCTATCTAGCCCGACAGTGTTTGTAGATCACTGGAAGGGATGCCCAGTAAAAATGCAAAGTATTATGTATTCTCTCAGTATACTAAAAAATAGTTAAAGCTGGTACATGACAATGAAATATTAACCATACCCTCACAGAATTTACATTGCAAATGTAAAAACTGTAAATTGTGGTAATTTTTAATGATCTGTAATGCAAAAGCAGTTTATATTTTCTTCAGTCTCTGCAAAAACATTCCCCTTTGCCATCAGAATAAATCTGGTAATTTTTAGACCAATCACATTTTCAAAACCAAAGTTCTAATGGTGCTATATAAGTATTTTATAAAGGAAACTTGTTGCAATCTTCAATTTACTATCTATCTGTTTATCTAATGCCCATCACCATACTGTCTGAATACTTTGTCCACCTCTTTATAATATTTAAAAATAAATGAAGAGACTCAACCACTTCAATGCTTCAATGCAAATGGAATAGTTAAAAAATCTGAATGTGAAATCAGTATAAAATTTATAGTGTATCCTTAAAAATCTTTTTAAAGTTTTAAAATACCATGCACCAGAAATGTATTTTAATTGTCAAGCACTCTAGCAGTAATGGAATAAAAGCTTCAAATCTCTGTGACTTTAATACAATATTTTATTAGTACTAACAACTTAGAAGAATATTTGTAATGAAGGGAAAAAATGGTCTGAAGTTTCTGCATCTGCAGCTGTTTATTTCTAGGTAAAAAGTCAAAGGAAAGGAGTTTGAGCTTTACCCTATCTTAACTTATCTACAAAATACACTCAGATGTAGTTTGAAAGACAGAAACAAATACTGTGCTTAACCTTAAGAGGTGCTTGGGTTTTCCCTAATCTTGACCTGCCACATAACTGAAAGTGGAAGCCTTTGAAATGGTTTTACAAAAATATTTACTTTTTATTAAAATTAGGGATAGAGAAGATTAACATGGCTTTTGCTCTCCCTTTCTTTTTAACCTTGCAAACAGTTTAGTCATGAACCTCTGCAGGTCGGCATGTTCTGTTGTGTTTATCTGATAGTGACAGAACAAACTCCAACTATTTCAAGGGCTCAGCTATGCTAAAGCCTCACATTTTAACCAGCTGAGTATAGAACGGCCTTTTCTAAAGATATTTGATTAATAGAACACTCTTTCTGCAATGAGTTCTGTATTTTGTTAGGTTTTGGTGGGGATTTTTTCCTGATAATTATGCCATTTAAAACGTTGAGGGGAACTAAATAAAATGAGTAAAATCTGCAGTATTTGGCCTTTTTGGTACTATTTGCTGCTTAGATGGAGCGGGTGTAAATATCTGATACACCCGCTCCATCGTCTCCTTTAATTGACTCACATCATGGGCTTTTCATTTAAAAACTGGGAGTCAGCAGAAAAAGGAAACATATTTCTCTGAACCAAAGACCAAATCCTGTGATCATCCAAACAAAACTCTCTGTGGGCCCAATCTTGCTATCATTGATATCAATTGGAGTTTTGCTATTGCTTTCAATGGAGTCATGAGTGTGAGAAGGCCAGTTGAGGGTTTGCCTGAGCAAGGAGTAGAGTTGATGATATCATTATGGTAACTTGCTGGGCAATGACTATGTGCAGCAATAAGGGTTTCAGGAATGGGCTGTGAGTAAGCAAGGACTACAGGATTCGCCCAAAAGGGCCAACAGCAAGAATAGATATAATTAGAATTTTTTGAAATGACAGAACACACAGGGAGATGGATCTTGCAAGCAGTCTGGTTGATGATGTCCCCTTCACTCCTATGGCAATACGTGCTGGATTGGTATGGATCAGGTAATGATGAGAAGCAGTGCTTAATTTGTGCCAGGGCTTGCAAGGGCTGAGCCTTGGCACCTCTGGATTTGGCAGTTCATAGCCCCGGCACCTCTGGGCTTGCCACATCAGTTACAAAAGTAAAAAGATTGCTTGAGCCCCGGCACCTCTTTCATTACAAATTGATCACTGATGAGAAGTCATGAGTTGTTGTTTGACCATTGACTAAAGAAAGGACATTTTACTATGGTACTTATTGCATTCCTTGCCTCAGATCACCTGTCCTATCTAAAGAATAGGCTTTCAAAATGAGTTTAATGCTAATTCAAGGTGCCAGATTGGCAGCTCCAAAGAGTAAAGTTCTCTGTTTCCTCACAGAAGGCGTACAGCGCAGGTAATTCAAGCTTCTCCATGTGGCCCAGCTCAGGCCAGAATTAACCATCTCTAGAGTGTATAAATACCTCCTCTGGTAAAAGTCTCTATGCCAATGGTACTCAGACTGAGGCTCGTAAACTGCAAGTGGCTCTTTGAGTCTCCTGCGGCTCTTTGCAGCATATAATATTAAAACACAGTGTGATTTAATTATAACCAATCTAAGTTATTAACCAATCAGGATGCTTTTACTATGTTGTTAACCAATAGGAGTTGATAAAATAATACTTGGTCAGTCATATTATATATATACAGTAAATGAAACAATGACTTCACACTACTGGGGCTCTGAGGGCTGAGTATCACTGCTCTATGCCAATTTGATCTTTGGCCTCTCTGCTGACAAAGCCAACATGAATGTCAGTTACTGATTGTTATGGCAGTGGTTCTGTGATGTGCAACCCAGTCCATCAGAGACCAAACATTTGTGCACTAACTTTTTGAAAGAAAATACTAATAAATTTGGACAGTTCTCAGGTTGGATTCATATTTATGTCCATTAGGAATACACACATCTTAGTGATTCCTTACTAAGAAAATATTTGTCCTATATAAAAAAAATTGGCTGTTACTTTTTAAACCCCGGTAACTAATGAGGGAAAATTGGTCTGAGAAGCATGTGAAGGGGGAGAAGAAGTTTTTTTCTGAAGCAAAACCTAACAGCAAAACACAGGAACTCAGGTGTCAGTCCTACTTATCTTCATGCACTATAACCATACTTCAAACTAATAAAGCTTATATAGCCGTTAAAATCTTTCATCTCTTTTTCCCTTCATAATCCCACTCTCATTTCTATTGCCTCTTGGAAGTAACCTGGTGCTTTTTTCACTCCAGGTCACGCCAATTTTAGTGGAAGTTTCCCTGTTTCTCATCAGCCACAATATGCCTCCTATATCCCTAAGCTATTAAAGGAAGCTCTCTGTGCCCATTAGCTGTTGATGACAGAGCATGATATATGACATCTTTGTGCATTTACTGAATACAGAACTGATCAGTGCACACTAACAGCGCACACTCCTGTGTTATGGCCTGATCAAAGCAGAGTAGTGAGACAAGAGACTGAGAAACAATTAATGAAGTGGAAGGCTAGACCTCTGTATAGAGTGCTGAGTTTAGTACCTGAGTTTAGGAGCTCTTGTGAGGTTGATAAACAACCCCTGCTCCATTTATTTTATTCTACTGCTGCATGTCCATTTAATTCTCTTTACAGCCAGCACAAATTATATGCAATTTTCATTGTTCCCATTGCAGCCTGAGATTACGGTTAGCTATGAATATGCAGGAGGTTTATGAAATGTTTTAATTGGAAGCTCTATATAGAGTTGTCCCCCTTTTACTTAGGACCTTGACCTGAAGATTCTACACTCTAACAGTTTGAGACAGAATGTAATTTTTGTGGTTGTTTCACTTTTTGTTTTGCTAGTGTGCATTCTTGTTGATGTAATTGTTCAGCTATGGAAAGAACATGCATTGTAAGAGAGCCATGGAAATGCCTCTCTTAAACATATTAACTCATTCCCACAATCTTGACAACAGCCCAAGCCAGCTGCTAATCTGTATTTTAAAAAAAATAAAGACAGGTGGTTGGATTTTATGTTCAATTTATTTATTAGGTTATTATGTTGAATGAAATTTGGAGATTGAACCCAAAAAAGACCTTGCCCACATTATATGGGGTTTTAAGAATGAATGCATTCCTTTAGGCCAACAATAGCAAGCAGGGGAGATTTTCAAGCTTTCGCTACATTTAGCTGATACAAGGACATTAAAACAAACCCAGGAAACAAACCTCACCTAATGCTGTACTGAACATTAATTCTTTGATATACCACAGCAGCAGCATTAAGATTCAGCCACACCACAGTATTTCGACAGAATATCAGTGACAAAATAGAGTTTATAATTTTTTTTAAATTGAATTGAATAACCTCATCACGGCGTATTTGAGAAATTAATGACTGGTTAGAGTTAATGGTCCCTGAATGAAGTTAAAAGCTCTGCGTCGTGCCATCAATGTTCCTTGAAAGTCATTAATCCCCAGGAAATGCCCATTCCCTGATAGTTATTGTTTAAATCTCTTTTCCTTCATGAACCAATGGGAAATTTTTCTCTATGTTCATAGGAGGTACTCAAGTTTAAAACAGAAGATTTGGCTGTTGTTCTCCAAGGGGAAAAATATCTATACGAAAAAACAAGACTCAGTAGATTATTTTTTAAATTAGGTTGCAGAAATTAAACCTGCTTTACAGGTCACCTTAACTTCTGTATTAGTCCTTTTGTTTTATACAATCATTCATGCAACGCAAACTGGAGATTTCAAGCACAAACCAAGCCGGAATCAATCTAAAACCAAGCTTCTGGAGCCTATTGCATAGATGCAAAAAAGATGTTACATAAAATGACATATGAGGTCACTGTGAGAACCACCAGAAAGGAATTCCAGAAAGGTTGTGTTGGTGTGTGTTTGTTTTTTGGGGAGGGGGGGACTTCATGTTTGTAAATAAAGCTGGTCAGGAAAAGATTTATCCCCTACACACACAAACCATGACAAAAAGACAAAAATGTAGGGCTGTCAATTGCAGTTAACACATGCGATTAACTCAAAACAAATTAAGGAATTTTTTTTAACAAGGGTTAATCACACACCTCTGGAGATGGGACTTGGTGGCAGCCGATCGGAGAGGAAGATACAGCTGGCCTTAGGGGTGCATGAGGGGGTCCACCACCCAGGGCAACCGGCTCAGAGTGGATGTGGGGGTCCACTGCCCAGGGCACCCTGCTCAGGAGGGTGCCGCTGTGTGCCTCCAGGTAGGGGTGCCCTTCCTTCTACCACCCTGCTCCACTGCTGCTCCCGCCTCCTCACGTCCCATGCCATGGCATCTGGCCAAGCTGCTTCAGACTAGGAGCCTGCCTCCTGTCTGTTGTGCAGAGCTGGGGGGGACGGGACTGATGTCAGGGTGTCTCGCCTCCCCTCTGCTGTGTACCCAGTCGCCACTGTGCTGGGGTCAGGGAACAGGGGGAGCCTGTCTGCTGGCTCAGGATTTATTGCTGCTGCTAGCAGCTGCTGCTGGCTGAAAATGCGTTCAAGCTCCTGAGTGCTCTGCTTAAAGAGACAGCGCTCCCCCAACACACACACAAAACCAAAATCTGAAATGGCGCCCCTGGTGAGCCAGAAGTGGCCAGAGTTAATGTGGGATGGCCGTGGACAGCACGGAGCCCACCTTGAGCCACAGACTGAATGCCAGGTACCACGAGCCGCAGCAGCAGTGCAGAAGTAAGTCACATCCAAAAATATTTAAATAAATGGTATTCTATTCTTGTTTAACAGTGTGATTAAAACTGCAATTAATTGCCACTATCTTTTTAATCTTGCAGTTATAAAAAGGATATTCTTGATGTTTTTGTCTAAATTTTTCTTCAGCTCTTTTTGTGGGGTGGTTCATTGAAAAAACAAAAAGCCAAAAACCAGCTGTTTTGTTTTAATTGCTGAAAAATGAACCGTTCTCATTTATTTGACGAAAAAACAAAAAGACAAAAAAACAGAAATTTTTATGTGAAAATTTCCATTTAGTCTAAAAGTAATTCTGTGTCTACTAGCTCTGCTTGTAAAAGAAAAATAGTTTTTCAAGAGAATGGAAAATTTTATCCAAAAGTTTCATTTTTCATCAAATGATAACGCTTGTTTTCAGAAACTGAAAACTAAAATTTCAGGTTTTGGATATCAGATTTTTTAAAACCACCCTAAAATCTATTTTTAGATTCTCTCTAAAAGGGTTTTAAAAAACCTCCCAGAACAAGGTTTAATTCAATAGTGAATGTTTTTCTAAAAGAGATGTTCTAGTTCAAACAGGAATTATTTGGGGGAAGTTCAATGGCCTGTATTATACAGGAGGTCAGACTACATGATCACAGTCATCCCTTCTGGCCTTGTATTTGTATTGATATAGCCATTCCCTTGAGTGGACATAAAGCCCAGCAAAACATTCCGGTCAAGCTGATTTCAGATTTCATTGGCTTCTCCACCTTACTAATTAAAATAAGCAATAGGAACACCTGTGTAACATAAAACATCAGTTCTGAAATACACACCCTCCAATGTACTCTCTTAATTATTCTTCACATCTCTTTATGTCCAAAATTTCCTTCTGCAAAGAGAACATCTACTATTTTTGCAAGTGTGGAGACCTACTTAGTATTCTGAATGAAGGGCTCCTCTAAAAAGAAAGTTGCCTTTATTTTTCTTCACTGTGTTGGAAAACCAGATGGTCTGCATTAAATTCTAATTTAGCTGAGCCTCTCCCATGGATATGCTTTCCTTTGAGATCTGCAGTCATCTCCCATGAGTTGTATCATAATGATCCTCTTAATGGATTTGGAGGAATTAATAATTACCTAGCTATTTGCATATTTATAACATCAGAACAGTTGGAGCAGGATCCTTACATAGATACAATTCCTGGCCCCTCTTCAGAAATTTTTTCCTTTGAAGGGTAGACTTGCTGCATGCTAGACTTTGAAGTTCTGCACTAAATAAAGAAATTCCTGATCACATTGGTGTGCTAATTTGGTTAAACCCTCTTCCCAATCCTGCCTTCCTTGAGGGTCTTCCATTGTGAAGTTTACATTACACATTTTAGGTCTGGCATTTTGGTTGTTTTCTTGTCTGGTCTGTTTGTAGCATACAACTTTATGCTGGAATAACATCCAATCCTATGAGGCTTTGGTCAGTACTTGATTGAGAGAACTCCAAGTTATACTCAGGTGTACTGCAAGTAGTGGTGGTGTATATTCAGTAAGTGGTACTCTTCCCTCCTCAGCTAGTAATGAAACAATGGCTCAGCCTAGTGTTAGAGGCACTTTGCTGATGGAGGTGAGGATTAGATAAGACATAAACACAACATCTTGAGCATTTGTGGTCATTAATGATCCCGTGTCTGTTTCTGTAACAAACAGGATGTTACTCCCAGGGCTTACATTCATTAACTTCTCAGACCTTTAGTTTAATTTAAGAAAGTAGGATTCCAATCCATGTTCTTACAGACTGGTAAGAAATTCATATTTTAATCCCTCCCCACTCCACATTGTTGTCTCTATCCCCCACTTCTAGTTTCTCCATTTGATTTATTATTACTAATTAATATTTGTATTATAGTAGCTCCTAGAGGCCCCAATTGAAATCAGGGCCCGTTTGTGCTAGGCACTTTACATACACATAATAAGAGACAGTCTCTGCCCCCAAAGGGTTTACATTCTAAATAAATAAATCAGACAAGAGACAGGAAGGGAAAAAGCGGTGCAGAGATTAAGTTACTTTTCAAGGTCACACATCAGGTTTCTATTTCCAGTTTGCCAAAGGTCTCCTTATTCTGAGCCCTATCCTATTTGCCTGTTTCCCTGTGCTTGTCTTTTCCCTCTTTCCAATTTCTACCTCCCTATCCTTTTCTTTTGCTCATCTCCACATACTCTCCCCGTTTTTTTCTTTCCTTGCCTTTAGCTCCATGTTCCCTCTGTGGTATATAATGTCCTTGGCCTTCGCACTGAGACCGTCAACAAATCCATCAATTATAATGGTGGTTTGTAGGATGGACACCAATCTCCTGTCAGTTAGTGGGAGAAGGTAAAAATATATTTTTAAAGGAAGTATTTTATTGAACAACTAGGAGATTTCTCTCTGCAGGTGAGATATATGCACATTCTTTCCTGTTTCTGGGGGGTATTTATCTATTTTGCAACATAGATAATAAAAGTCCCTCATAACAATCTTCAGAATTCTCAGTTGAAAATGAAATTCTAGGAGCTCCATCAGTACACTAGTTTGGCTTCCCAATGCATTAAGTAAGCTGGGGAGGAACATTTGTGTCTCTCTATGTGAGGAAATATCAGTTACTCGAGCAATCCTTGAAGGAAAGCAGTGGGGCAAACTTTGGAATTTGCTACCATCTTGCAGTACCAGGAAGTCCATCCTACTGCATGAGAAGATAGGGGATTGGGAAATTTAGCAAATGAGTGTCAATGAATGAAGAAAAAGTGTGGTGGTTTCTTATGGTAACATTTAGCTTGGAAAGAATAGGGAGCTCGGAGTTTGCATGACTGTGTAGCATAATTAGCTAGAATTTTAAAACAGAGTTGCTCTTTTGCTGTAAACTGAAATCCTGTAAACTGATTTCAGCTGCCCAGTATTACAATACTGTGTCAACAAAGTGCTTAGTGTGGCAAACATCATTGTGTTCTAGAACTGTTATTACTATCTCATTGTAGTACACCTTTACATTTGTGATTCTGCTGCTTGCTAGGGTGACCAGACAGCAAGTGTGAAAAATCGGGACAGGGGGTGGGGAGTAATAGAAGCCTATATAAGAAAAAGACCCAAAAATCGGGACTGTCCCTATAAAATCGGGACATCTGGTCACCCTACTGCTTGCAGAGACTGGCAGTCATTTTATGTTCAGTTAAGAGCAGCTACATACACACTTTTATTGACACTTCTGTTCTTTCTTGGTTTGTTCTTTTAATCTAAAATAAATCAATCAGACTGAAAGTCTCCATTTGCTCCTACTCATTCATATGAGTTAATCCCATGGGCTTTTATGGACAAGTTCACATGAATTGGTGTTTAAAGGATATGGCCCTTTAACTGTTAGGAAAACCCTGGCTAATTTGAAAAGTTTTTAGAAAATCATCTGTTGCCAAAAACTTAAGGTTTATTTTAAATAAAAAGAAAATAAACATTTAATATTGTTTTTACAAGAATGGTGTTTTTAGTTATTGCAAGAGTTGATTTCATTTGCTTATTTCACATCATTCCGGACAAGAGAAAATCACGGTCATGAAAATTCTTCTAATGTCCTATTTTAAAAGCATTCAAACTGAATTAAAGAACATAATTCATATTCATTTCTAATGCCCTTGCCAAAAATTACATTGTTGGCCTTTGACTGTATCCATATTTTTAAAACAGGTGTGTTGACTCATACTTTGAGTAGCATTAGCAGAAATCTTGGAGTAGTTCCAGTCCGATAGTACATTGCTAACCCAAGTCCATTACTACTTTGAGACTATCCTCTGCTGTCAAACAGAACATTCTTTATGAAAATGTAGAGTATTGTTTTAATATAATATTCCAGGGAGATTACTAACATCATGTGCAAAGACTAAGGAATGATTCATGGCTGTACAATTATCTCCCAAGATTTAATCGCTCCACAGCTAACACTGTTGGTGTATTGGAAAGCTTTTCTGATAGCAAAAGCAGCAGTCCCCTAAAATAGTGATTTTCCTGGGAAAATTTCCACTGCTTGCATCCGATGAAGTGGGTATTCACCCACGAAAGCTTATGCTCCAATACCTCTGTTAGTCTATAAGGTGCCACAGGACCCTTTGTTGCTTCTACAGATCCAGACTAACACGGCTACCCCTCTGATACTTGTTTCCTGGGAATGTAGCTAAATGTAGCCCGGAAGTTTTACTGATTTGGAAAACATATGACTTTTCCTTCACATTTTGAACATTGTTGTAATTTTTAGGTGACCAGAATAAGAGTGTTTGCTTTAGCAACCCAATGTCAGTGTTAGGTAGAGTAAACATAATTATTTCTAGGATATTTTTATTATCTATCTAGCAGTTTAAAAAATATGCAAAGTGATACAGATTATAGGACACAGATAGGTATGGTATACACACTATCCTATATCCTGAGCATTTTAATTTTCTAATTATTTCTACTTAATAAAAATGCACCTAACTAGTAACCTGAAGACATATGCAAACTTCTGTTATTTTATAATTTTAAAAGGGACCAAATGTCAACAGAAAACTTCCCTCAACCATATTCTCCATCAAATCAGGCCTTTTCCTAGCCCTCTCAAGAAAGCCTGGGAGAACACACTGGCCTTGCAGTGGTACCTCAAAGTCAACATATCCACGCTCTGGTGAACCAGTGGGAGAAGATACCATTACTGAGACTGATCTGCCTAAAGCCCCATGCATTATCTCAAGGGATTGCGAGCTCAAATTCCTCAGTTTTCTTAGCTGCCGTGGTTTCATCTGAAGGGAAGTCTCTGAAATCACAGGCACTGACTTTTATTTTTCCGGTGGGTGCCCCACCCCTGCTCTGCCCCGAGGCCCTGCCCCAACTCCACCACCTCTTACCACTCCCTTCCCTTAGGCCCCCCACCCATGGCTCTCTGCCCTTTGCTGAGTGCCTCCTGACAGCTGCCAAAAAGCTGATTGGCAGCCCCGCCAAACAGCTGTGGCTGGTGGGTGCTGAACACCCCTTATTTTTTTTCGGTGGGTGCTTGAGCCCCGGAGCACCCACGGAGTCGGCGCCTATGACTGAG
Source organism: Macrochelys suwanniensis (assembly GCA_033296515.1). NCBI lineage: Eukaryota > Metazoa > Chordata > Testudines > Chelydridae > Macrochelys > Macrochelys suwanniensis. The sequence continues at coordinate 87,621,962 of CM065779.1, forward strand.
ATACCCAGTGACATCCCATTTAAAACTTTATAGGTTAAAACCATCACTTTAAATTGCACCCAGAAGTAACTTAGAAACTATTTCAAATCATGAAGCACAGATGCAATGTATTCTGAGTAAAAAATACCCCTTATACATGCAGCCACATTCTGGACTAGTTAAAGTTCCTGTGACATCTTAATGTCCATGTAGAGAACACAATCTGTAGGTAACAAAAGCATGGACCATGGATAGTGCATGTTCCCCATGAGTGACAAATGCTTTTCCCTGAGTAAGCGAGTGTGACATGAGTTCGCAGACTGGGGTCCAATAGCTAATAGGCTGGATTCCACAACACAAAACTGTCACCACAATTTGCACTAAGAGTATGTCCATACTGCAGTTAAACACCCGCGTCCGGCCTGTGCCAGCTGACTTGGGCTTGATGGGCTCAGGCTGTTTAATTGCAGGTGGTCAGACTTGGGCTGGAGCTCAGGCTCTGGGACCCTCCCACCTCACAGGGTTGCAGAGCCTGGGCTCCAGCCTGACCCCAATTGTCTACACTGCAATTAAATTGCCCCTTAGCATGAGCCCTGCAAGCCCGAGTCAGCTGGCATGGGCTAGCCACAGGTTTTTAATTGCAGTATAGATATACCCTAAGTGGCATTCTTCCTCGTAATATCAGAAAAGAGGCCATGTAGCTAGAGAGAGCCCAGTTCTGTTCAGTTACACCTCTGTAAATACGGAGTAACTCTACAGAAGTCAATGCAGTTACAGTATAAAGCCAGTATGAGAGCAGAATTAGCTTCAGATGCTCAACTACTCTGTCATCCCAAGAGATGATAAATCAGTAGCGTAGCCAGGGGGGGAGCAGGGGGAGCGGCTGCTCCCCCTGTGAGGAGAAGCGGCGCCTTAAAAAGCGCCACCCGAGCCCCACTGCCTGAGCCGGGCTCGGGCGACGATTTAAAAGGCCTGCGGGCGGCTCCCCGCAGCTACAAGAGCCGCAGGCCTTTTAAAGCGTCCCCCTCCAGCCCCGCTGCCGGAGCAGGGCTCGGGCGGGGATTTAAAAGGCCCGCGGCTCCCCGCATCTGCAAGAGCTGCGGGCCTTTTATATCCCCGCCCGAGCCCCATGCATACTCATGGCAGAAGATACACTTCCCACTGGGAGAAAAGATGACAGCCTCAGACCCTTACGGAGTTAATTTCAAAACAAACTGATTTATTTTGCTGTCACCCTCGTGTGACATTTGACCATAGCATTACGTTTCTATTTTATACCAATGTAGTTTTTATTGAGGCATCTATTTCTGCAGTCTGCTGTTCCCAGGTTGACAATGCTGAAGAAGCAACTAGCACTAAGTACATGGTTTTGCATCACTCAGCAGGGACCTCTTTGGCTTTTTAGTGTATGTTGCAGCCAGGCTCCAAAAGAAGTCCCTTCTGTTCAGTCCTCTTCAGCCAGAAGGATTGTGATAACAGCAAAGGACTTCAGAAGGGGATTTGAAGTATGTTTTGAGAGGGGGAGTGGGGAAATGGGTGGGATCTTTAGAGCTTACTTTCACATGGAAAATTGCCATGTTTTGGTAATCAAGGAAAAGTTCAATGCTAACGCCAGAGATTAGTGGGTTTCGTAGCATAATAATGCTTAGAATTATAGCAGACTAAAACTAAGATCTCAAATATTATATTACTATATTTCTCATATACACACATAATCAGAGGCCAAATTCTGCTCTCAGTTTACATCCATGCAACCCCCAACATCAGTAGATTCACATGGGTGGTAAGAATTCAATTTTTATTTTTTTTATAATTTTGACAGATAGTATGAATGGTTTTATCTATGTCAATATTAACAGTTGCGTGAAATTACAGGATGTAAGCGTGTTTTGTCTTTCTTTTTTAATTTTCAATTATGGGAAATTATGGGGAGGGTGTCAGACAATTGCTTTATAACCATTGATACACAAATTGTCAACAACACATGTCAAAATATACAAAGTAAATATCTTGAAATCAAATTCTAATCAGTTCTCAAGCAACATTTTTCATACTTTGTCTATCTGTGAATTTCGATTGTTATCGATGGAAATATATTTTCATCAGTTTGTGTGTGTAATTTATGTTTACTGACATTTATTGATGAAATTCTAATCTTTCCAAGCCTAGGTGTAAGTGAGAGCAAAATTTTGTCAGCTGAAGACATTGGGGTTGTATGGATGTAACTGAGGGTATGTCTACACAGCAACTAGACTCCCGCCACTGGCCCATGCCCACTGACTTGGGCTCATGGGGCTTAGGCTGCAGGGTTATTTCATTGCTGCGTAGACTTCTGGGCTCAGGGACCCTCCCACCTTGCAGGGTCCTAGAGCCCAGACTCCAACACAAGCCTGGAAGTCTACACTGCAACGAAACAGCTCTGCTGGTGTCTAGTTGCTGTGCAGACATACCTTGAGGGGAGAAAAATTGTTCCACAGCATATAAGCAGGAGCAAAAGCAAAAGGGTTGAAAAAAGAAGAAGAAAAAAAAACAGAAAAAGGGTGTTTTCACTTGATTTCCAGCCTGACCAGCAACAGGAAGTACTGGAAAGTTCTCTCTCTGTCTGTCATTTCCTTTCAAGAACCGTTGTTCTGATTAGATTACTAGCCCCATTTGGCTGACCCAAGGAGAAGAATCTAAATTCTAAGATATTCATCCAATTCAAAATGAACCTATGAACCTTTTGAGGTTCACCCATCACTAAGTGCTAAAAATGTGAAAGTGATCTCTATATAGCTTGTGTACCTATCAGTGGGACTCCTGGAAAAAAATACATCACTGTGCATCTTATTTCATTAAGTTGAACACTAAAATAACAAAAATAACTAAACACCTGTTAGCAGTGAAGGTAGCTTGCAGATAGCTGCAATGTTCAAATAACTGAGAAATGCCTTACGCATCTTTGGGTGCTAAAAATTATTTCTGAAAGCTGAAGACACTAGAAAATGATATAGCTACACTAACCAGAATACTTTTACATATAGAATTTCAAATAATGTCCACAATGCACCTGTTACTCCCAAACAGGAAGGCTAAAGCATGATACTGGGTAAGATAAGAACAAACTGCCTAGAATGTATACCCTGAATACTGTAGCAAACCGATACTTCACATACAACCCATATTTTTCATTCTGTCATCAAAACAACTTCAGCTTTAAATTCCTGCTGGAGTCCCTGGATGCAATAAAGCACAGTGTCCTAACATGAAGGTCTTAATCATGCCTTCCAGGCACTGGCCTACACTGGGAGTCATGTGGAGCCACACCCTCTCAGAGGGAGCTGTATCCATGAGGATAGTGCAGCGTACTCACTTCTCTAGGCCCTGGCAGCTCTGCTGGAACTCCCTGTTCCTTTGGGTTGGGTTGGATTGTCTCCCCATGTGCATTAGGAAGGAGCACTACTGTGCTACACTGAGCACAGGAACTTCAGCTATGCCTGGCTCTTGCACGGGGGTCAATGAAGACTCTTATTGTCTTCTGCTACACGTGTGCAATAGGCAGGCACAACTTATCCCACAGCCATAGAAATGCTGTAAATAGGGTATAAGGATGGGCCTGTCATTAAACCACATGAATGGGAGTCAAGAAATCAAGGTTTGGTTCCCAGTTCTCTTAATGGTCTCACTGGGTGACATTGGGCAAGCCATTAACTTTTGGGTGCTCAGTTTTCCAAACTGTAAAATGAAGACAATAAAAGTTACCTATCTTGCAAAGGGGTCATGAAGATTAATTCATTGTTTGTAAAACACTTTGAGAGCCTGTGATCAAAGCCAATATATAAGTGCCAAATATCTTGGTATGGTGTCACTGATTTCCTAGCACTGCCAAGAACATTGGCCCTTTTCATCAGCATGTTGCATTTGAATTCATATTGTATGATCAAATACGAAAATATGTAGTTTTCTGAGCTGAAAATATAAACTGTAGTATTATGAAAACTAGTTTGTTTTCCCTAGGAAAGCTTTTGGATCCCCAACTAGATTGTAGTAACTTGGTTGTGAATAATCTTTGAAAAATTACCAACAGTAATTAGAAATGAATGTTTTCCTGCATTGTATGATCTGTAATCAGACTACTGAGAAAAAGAGTGATGATGTATAAACAGTCTGTGTAATGTGTTTTGACAAGTTTGCTCATTAAGAAAATAATTACCTAAGCCCTCTAACTATGTAAAAAATATTCTGCAAGTCTGGTAAATGTTGAACTTGTTTCTTCTAATTTTCATCAAATCTTTCTAAGAAATATAACACTATTCTGTAATGTATCTGCAGTTACTGCCAACCCTCAGCAGGAAAGTATCCAAGGTTTTCATTTCTAAGAAGCCCAACAACATAAACAGACTGCTGCCAATACACCCACCCATTAACTACTTTAAAGCCAAAACCTAGCAATTCCACCCAAAGTTAAAGCTCACACCCCAGCCTTAGCTCATCACATATAGGTGCTTAGTATCAGACAGTTATCTGAGGCCTCCAAACATTCTACGCGCAACAGGATCTGATGAGGATGCGGTTGTCAGCACTGTTCCCTCTAAGCTGTGCGCGTGTGCGTGCACACACAGATCCTAAACCCTGCGCACACGGCAAAACACTGCGCGCACAAAAATTTACACAGAAGCACAACAATTTGCATAGACGAAATTTTTTGCGCACACAGCCTGTCAAAAATTTGCACAGAAGAAATTTTTTGCGCACACGGCCTGTCAAAAATTAGAGGGAACATTGGCTGTCAGTCAGTATGAACTTGATTTTGTTGATTTGTCTGAACCTTAAAAAAAAAGTTAATTTACTTTTTATTCAGGATTACCCATTTAAGTAACTAACTCTGCTGGAACAATCTCCAAGCCAGCAGTAGTGGATGGCACTCCCTCTGGAATCCATCAATGCCACTCCTTTCCATCCACCCTGTTTAAATCCCCCGTGTGGTTTCATCTGGAGAAGTTATTCTCCACTTCCTCACCTAATGAAAACTCAAAACAGTTCATAACAAACTTTCCTGAGCTGGGGATGGGCCCTCAATTAGTCCAGAGGAGGGGCGGGGGGGGGGGGGGTTTGTCTAAGGGTTTGTCTACAATGTGAGGTAATGCACTCTATAAGGATGTGATTTCTAAAGTGCACTAACATGTTGTTCATTAATTGGTTGGTCTGTGTAGACTCTGCTAGTATACTTTAACATAATGCTGTTTGAATTAGTACTACATTAAAGCACACTAGGGAACGTTTAGTGTGCATCAGGAGGGTCAATTATTGCACAACACATTAGTGTGCTTTAGAAATCATGCCCCCGTGGAGCACATTACCCCATTCTATAGACAAGCCCATAAGGAGATGCTGTAATTCAACCACTAGTTACTGGGTTTGATCCAGGAATTGCTGGGTAAGGATCTATTTCTTGTGTTATGCAGGAGTCAGATTAAATAATTATAATGGTCCTTAAAATCTATGAATTACACTTCGATTCTGACCTGCTTTTAGTAGCCGTTCTCTCAAGATCTGCACTTTGCTGTATACCACAGGAAGTTTGTACTCTGATCTTCAACGGGGGGCATGGAGAGGAAGAGGGTGACGTGTCTGCTTGCTGCATGGAAGAGGCTTATTTGCTGGGGCCTGTAGCATTCTAGCCTCTGACCCAGGCAGTCCACCTGTGTGTGCGCAACCTATTAATATTTATAAAAGGTGGGATTTCTTTAGCTTGTAGACAGAAGATAAAAATTGTTTCTTATTTTCTCACATTTTGTCCCGGTGCAAGTATGGATTTTCACAGGCAAAGAAAAACTTATTTCTTGTTAAACTAAGAACTATAAGAGGTGGCATTCCCACCCTAATACAGCGCACATAAAGTCCAACCTCCCCTTACCCCCAGGATTTCCTTTACTGTTATCTTAACAAAAAGCATAAATCTCACCCTGAGCTTGTCCCTCAACAGGGCTGTTCCGCGGTTTGCTCCCTACAGGTCTTCCTTATCATTGTCCTTAGCTTTTTCTGCCTCAGAACCTTTCTATAGTCCTAATAGGACCCACTTGATCTGTCTGCCAGGTGAATTGGAAGAATAACTCTGCATCTCTGTGCAGGGTACTAGAACTTGATACCCTGCTATGTTTGCCTCCACTAACGGTTGAGAGTCTCATTTGTCTTCTCAACCTACTCACTTCAAACTATAACCATTTGTTAAGGGATAGATTTTTTTCAAAGCATTTAAGGGAGTTAGGCACATAAATCCTATTGAAAGGTCCCAATGGGACTTGTACTCCTAAATTGAAAATCCCCTGCCCTCCCCCCGCAACAAAACTATTATGACCAAAGAGAAGACAGTAGTAAAGAACACACCTCATCTCCAACAGCTCTTTCAGTGGCTAGTTTGCTTAGATATTAAGCAAAAGCTACATAATTAAATGTAGGTAATAATAAAAAAGTTCAACATTTGCATGTGGCAAATAATTCCCATTCGTATAGTTTAGTGTGGACTGAACTTTGAATTTAAAGAGCTGCATAAAGTAACTTAGTGTCTAACTCTAATTATTGCAAAAGAAGATCAAAAGAGGAGCTTATCAGCAGTGGAGACAGTTTATTTTCATCTTGGAACAAAAGACAAAAGACACAGTGTCTTGTCCTTTCCTTTGAGGTTCCTCTGTCCGTTCCTTTCCACTCCCTTTCCTGATTGGCTGCAATGTCTTGATGGTTGATCTATTGAATAAAGCATAATAATCAATTTTTGGGAACGTTAGCTACTTATTACCATAACAGGAACAATGGAAATAGCATCACATTGTTGCTAGAGGTAAAAGTGATTAAAAATACCCTGTTAAGTTTTCCTTTCTAACTCCAGTAGTCACAATGAACTGGAATTAATCCAGGACAAATGCTGTGATTTTGCAGACACACATTTTACCATGGTCAGAGAAGTCTGACTCACCTTTAGCCTAAAAAAAAATCTTTGACTTTTATAACTACTGTTAGATTAACTAGATTCTTCTGGTATGTCTTTGAATACACAGATCTATTTACGCAGAACACGAAACGATTAAAAAACAGACAAAATATAGCTATTTACTTTTGTCATTGTCATATCACTAAAATGAGATGTGATAATTTCCATAAGATATTTGTTAATGCAGCACAGATCACAAAGATAGCTAGTTACCTTTAGGTCAGATTTGCAGCATTTGTGTACTTGAGATTACAGGTTAATGTTCTGAAAATGACAATGAAGTAACTGAGTTTAGAATGAAGGTGCCATCTCAACTTCAACTATAGCAACACTTCAAAAATGCATGAAATATATGAGTGAGGAAGCTTGCATAGCATTTGCCTGGCAGAAACCAGTGTATTGGTTTCTCACTTTCCTGAATCCAAATGTTCTCCACCAATATCTCAGTCAAACAAAGAAAATTATATTTGAGTTTAGCACCTTTAAAACAAAGGTATACTGTTTAACACATCTAATGCAAATAGTATTGGCATATTAGTGTTTCATTAATTACAGAGAAGAATGCAATACAAGAAGTCATGTGTTGGTTTAGGTGCTGTCAAATCCAATGGGAACTTCCCAGTAAAAGGTTGTATGAGGCTAAAGTCATTCAAATAGGTGCAGTATACTTCAGTGCTACACAGATTAAATAAACGTTGTTCTGTGCAGTTCTTCTTTGAGACAAGACACTGATTCAGTGCCAAGTGTATTAGAAATTCATTTTCTTAGCTGGCACAATGATTTATCATGCAGGGAGGCCATTGTGAAAAGCTTTACTGTTCTCAAGATCTGTACTTTGATTTCCGGCATCATCAACCAGACCAGAAATAGTAGCTGAGTGGCCAGAGGATAAAAGCATCATCAGCCTTCCATTCCTGGGAACCTATTCTTAGTGGAATGAGTTTAATGGGCTCGAGTGAACTGTGGTCCACATCACAAGAATGGATTGTTCCAGGGCCAAAAACTCCATCATCTAGAAATTAAAGCCTCAATCCTGCAAACACTTATGTACCTAAATTTCAACGGGACTTTTCAGCTAAGTAAAGTTGCATACATACTTAAGCAACTGCAGCATTGGGGGCCTAATTCCTTCTCATACCCTTAGAAAAATGAAGTCCGTCCTTATCGGGGTTGAGAAAACTGGCAAATCAGATGACAAAAGCTTAGCAAAGAATATTTCAAGACAAAGGAGACCCGTCTAAGGGTATGTTTACACCAGAGCTAGAAGGTGTAATTTCTAGATCAGGCAGACGTCCTACGCTAGCTCTGATCAAACTAGCACACTAAAAATATAAGGATATTAAGCGGAGGGATGGGCTAGCTGTCCCGAGTAGCGTTCTGTGCAAGACCTAGGTATGCACTCAGGTGGCTAACCTTGCCTACCACTTGTGCCAATGCAGGCTACACTACTTATTTTAGTACACTCACTTGACCAGAGCTAGCATGGGTACGTCTACTCAAGCTTACACTTTGAAATTACACCTTCCAGCTCCAGCATAACTATATCAAAAGTCAATCCCCTTCCTTTGAGTTACCTGTTGTGCTCTACCTTACTTTACCCTCCAGGTAGCTTTCCAAACTATTATATTCCATGTGTTGTGATCATTTATACCATATAATAACTGCTATGCAAAGAGTGTCTAACCAAAATTCATTAATATACTTCTAGACAATTCTGTTTCTTTTCTAGCTAGTATCTTATTCTGTGCCTATTGCCATAGCAACTGAGCACCTTACAATATATAAATAATAAGAGCACAGCAGACACATGGAGCTGGTGTAAATTGGCATAGCTCCATCAATCTATTAAAATGACATAGGGTTTATCTTGGCCAGTTGTTCAATGTCAGAAAAGTTTCATCCTGTTGTGGAACACTCTATGCATGTCACTATTCGCAGTTCTCTTAGAGCTGTCTCATATTTCCCTTGTTAGTTCTAGGTTCAACAGATAGCTGGTTTCTCCCAGGGACTAGCAGCATTTCTAGGTTGCAGTTTATATCTCCCTTCTCTGCCCTCCAGATCCCCACCCCACTAACAGAGACTGCTGTCTCTGCTCTACAGACACCCCCTGCCCCTCATTTGCACAGCACAAAGGAGCAGCTGATGAAGAGAGGAACCAAGGAGGGTCTTACCCTCCCACCCACTCTAATCAGTGTTAGTAACATCTGGTTTCTCATGAGAAGGAAGGGGGAAGCCAGGGGGAAGTTGCCAATATTTGAAGCATTTTTCATGGAACAGTTCTCCAAATAAGTGGAGGGTTTGGGGCCTTTCAACTTCCAGTCATTAAAAGGGCTTGTGTACATTTGGTGATGTTTTTGGTTATGTTACCTTAATTCTCAGGGACTCAAAAGTACTGCAGTTTTCCACATGTTCTTGCTATTTGTATTATGCCCAGCATAACATCACATACTATACATATACATCACGTTACTCAAAGGCCCTTTCTAAACTTCCCCCAACATGTCGTGGCTTCCCCTACCTGCTGCTGGATAGCCAGCAGGATGTTTCTCCTCTCCAATGTTTTCAGGGGGCAGAGGATAGCAGGCCTCCTTCATTGCCTTCAGGTGAGATCTTATGCCTCTCTCTTCCTCCAAGACTCTCTGTCCCCCTGCCCACTGCATGAGGATTCCCCCTCTGTCTCCCTGGCTTTACCACTCATTCTGGTTGTTCCCTCCCATGTTCCCTTATCTCTTTTCCCCTCACTTCTCTCCTGTTAGTCCTCTGTGGATCACTGTTGCCAGCTCTCAAAATATTATTTTGAGTGTTGCAATATTTGGTATTTTACTTAAAGCCTCAGCTCTTGAAGGCAAGTGAGAATGTCAGCTTTCACTTTGAAAAAAAGAGAAAACCCCAGATTTATTTATTTATTTTAAATCTCATGATTTTTAAGCCAGTCTCATCATTTTTAGGGACTTGACTCCTGATTTTTGAACATTTGAGGTTGACAATGCTATGCATATGTTACTTTCACCCTGAAGACTCTGGACCTGATTCAGATGACATAGTGCTTTTATTCTAGTATCACTCCATTGATTTCAGTGGAGTTACTCCAGATTTACATCAGTATAGTTGCGATCAGAATTAGGCACGCTGAGTTGTTGATCCTAGTTTTTCAGACTGCCCCAAATGTGATATGTTATTCTGTAGGTTTTTTTTATTGCTGTCTTTGATTTACATCAAGGAGTTGAGGGGCAGGCACTCAGTTTCTTATAGCTAAGGTAATTAAGTTTGTAAGCTCAATATGACATGCATGACAGATTCTAAAGAGCTACTGGTAAATCAGTTGGAAAGTTCTGCATGCACACCTTTCAAGTCATTGTTTACACTTCCTGTCTAGAAATCAGATCCCAGTCAATGCTGTTAATCCTGAAGTTTTTAATAGACCCTCTGTACCTGGAAAATATAAAGATTCCTCAGCAAAGAAAACTGAGACTATTTTTCTACCCTAATGTTGTTCCTAAAAATATAAATCTACTTATGTGATGTAAAGTCTCTTGTTTCAAAAGAGGGAGCGGGAGGATTCTGGTTTTGGCACTGGGGGGCCCTTGGCATCCCATCATGGATAATCTAATGAAGTGTGTACCAGGTTAACTGTAATTCCCTGAAGTTGTGATCAAACAAAGAGCTAGCTGCATTTAGACTTTCATTCAGTGTTTCTTTATTGTCCCCCCACCACCATGCTAAGCAGGGGCTGGAAAGCAATAAAAGCTTCCAGAAGCACTGGTCTCAGAAACAGAAGACCCAAGTTCATAGAATATCAGGGTTGGAAGGGACCTCGGGAGGTCATCTAGTCCAACCCTCTGCTCAAAGCAGGTCTAATCCCAAACTAAATCATCCCAGTCAGTGCTTTGTCAAGCCTGACCTTAAAAACCTCTAAGGATGGAGATTCCACCACCTCCTTAGGTAACCCATTCCAGTGCTTCACCACCCTCCTACTGAAAATGTTTTTCCTAATATCCAACCTAAACCTCCCCCACTGCAACTTGAGACCATTACTCCTTGTTCTGTCACTACTTGTTACACTACTCTAAATCTGTTGAGGTCAATAAAGTTACAAAAGCAGATGTAAGTCCATTGACTTCTGTGAAGCTATGACAATTTACCCCAGCTAAGGATCTGCCCCATAGTATTTTGGAGTTAAACTGGTATAACTGAGAAAGAATTTGACCCTCTCTCTTTAATGGTAGCAGTAGGTTGAATAGAATCCAAAGACTATCTATTGCACATCCGTGCACTAAAGCATGTTTTTTCAACCCTGAAATCCACTGGATTATCAAATGAGATCCATTTCTAAGGTTTAATGGATTAAGTGATTTAGGTAACACTTTTTCTCTCCAATCCACGCCGCTTCTGCATGTAAAATCTGAAAAATTTAACCGAGTCTTGTACTTGATTTATATTATTCTGCATTTTGGAGAATTTACAAACCTTGAAATTTGCTGTCATTCAAGAACCAGGCTGTTCTTTTTTCATTATACTTATCTCTTTTTCTGAGGCTCCTAACATAGAGATGCTAAATTGCTCCAGGCTAAGTATTCTCCCAAGAGCAAATTTGTTTATGACTGAAAAAGTTAGAGTGCAGCAAAAGAAAAAAAAAGTGCAGTCTGTTCATAATGTAAGATAGTGTTGTAATATTAAGCATAGTAAGTGGTTTCCATGGTCCTGTTTCTTCTGATCATCTAACGGAGTATGTAGCCTTATCTTTAAAATAGGCAAATAGGCAAGCTCCTATTGACATGTCACTTCTCCAGTTGTTCTTAGGTATTGTATCAAGTACTTACATAACTCCACATGCTAATCTCAGCCCTCGGTAATATCCCGACATAATAAGGGAAGTTTACCGACAGAAAAGAAGCATTATTATTTAGCTAAATTGGCCACCCTCCAAGGATTCATAAACTTAAATGAAGGAATTGATCTTACCACCAATTCTATCACCCTCTTCTATGGCTATTCAGCCGTCTCAGCTCTCCAATCTGTTCATTTGGTGCTGGACAGCAACTTCTCTCTGTTCTGAGTCTGGCCCTCTCTCCCTAACTCTGATGGCTCTTGTTCAGGTCTAGACCACTTTCATTTGGTGAGTATGGAATCCCTTGATAGACTTTGTCCAATCCCAGTGTGTTTTTACTGGCAATACAGCTAGTTTCTCTCCACCCCACTTTCCACTCTTCAGCAATTAACTGAGAGTATGGTGCAGTAAAAGCTGCTCTTGATCAGTGATAGTTGCTAAGTAGGTTGTGGTTTCCACTACTGCTTTGATTCTCCCTCCATCACCAAAGTAGCCTTTATTAGAGTATTTCTTGTTGAACCTTTTCAAAGCACAATAAGTTGTCAGATACACTGCAAACAACTAAGAAGTAGTACTAATGAGAAAAAAAATGAAAAGTAAAGAAAGGGGGGGCTCAGAGTAAAAGGGGTTAACAAGAAAAGGAAAGGAAAAAAGAAAGAAAGAAGGAAGAAAAGAAAGAAAGTTAGTTCCTAGATTCCTCGCTGATATCAAGTTCTCATATAGCAGTATCCATGAGTCACACTTTCTACCATCTCTACTTAGCTAGGAGACTTCATCCCATGCTGATTGATGATGACCTGGCCTCAGCTATATATGCCTTTGTCACCTCCCATCTGGATTACAGCAATGCAGTATACCTGGGCATTAAGCCATCTGCCCTAAGGAAACACCAGCTAGTACAGAACACTGCCAAGTACAATATCTCCTTAGCAGCACAGGCTACTATGAACATGTCAAACTTATCTTCTACACCCTATGCTGTCTTCCCATAGAATATCAAGTCCAGTTCAAGTTTTCAGTCCTTATTTTCAAGGCACTTAGTGGCCTGGGCCAGAATATATAAAGGATCACCTAAAGCTCTGGGATGAAGACCTTGATTGACAACTCTGTGAGGCACAGTGGAACTTTCTGCCATAAGAGGAAAGCTCATCTGTGCAGGGGACAGAGTTTGTTTGGGGGCTGGTCTGAGACTGTGGAATGAACTCTGACAGGAAGTAAAGATCATAACAAACCTCACCACCTTCCACTCCAAATGCAAGATGCACTTTTTCAGTGTTGCCTTTTTTAACATAAACACATAACAGTGTGTACATTTTAACAAAAAATAACCCACCTATCCCTGGAGAGGATAAGAGAGAAAATGAACCACACATAACAAATGTCCGTCACATTATTTAATGCACTACAGCACAGCGCTCAAATACTAGAGTGGTATAAGAACATTAGAAGAGAAAAGAACAGAGTTCTGTAGACAAGGAGGGGAAAGAAGCATTCAGAATGGCAAAATACAATAGCCCCTTACTGGTATGGGTTAATGAATATCAGTATCTGACATTGGGTACCAAATGAATCCCTGATCCTGGGAGGGATGGGACAGGCAGTCAGAGGAAGTGCCTGGAGGGGCTCTGGACATGAGCTGGTAAGAAGGAATGAACTGTGGAGTTACACTGACTTACCTCAGGTCTGAATTTGGCCCATTGACCTAAAATCATTTGTGTTTTTCCTTCTTTACTATCTCAGTAGCTTTTCATTATATTTACTACATCTGCTGCCCAGACTATAGTATCTCATAAATATCTCATAAAACATTATTTTCCTTTGGTAACTGTTGTAGTGAAATTATCCATCAGAGAGTGTGTTCTAGCTACCTTAGTTATTGTGCTTTATTGTGTCATTGGTTTTAAATGATTTCCTCCGTCCTGCAGATTCCCCAAGGCTAAAATAGCAGCAGGCTTTTCACATAATTGGTCAACTACTCCAGGTGGATGCATATGCTTATTTCCTCCAGAGGAAATAAGTTTAATGAATATAGAGCTAATTTAACTACAAAGCTTTGAATCATTCAAAGGGGGGGCAGGGGGGTGGGAGAATAAAAATATTGTACTTTAACAGGAAACTTGAGTGATTACTTATAAATTTTTAGTTACTGTAGCTAAAAATGGCCCTGGTCAGGCAAGGCAATCTGCTAATGTGGAGATCCTTATGGCCCTGTGGAGTCCTATTGAACTCACTGGGACACTGCAAGGGAGCAAGGATCTGTGCTAGTGCATTATGTTTTGAGATTAGAGCCTAAATATGATGTTTACTTGATTATAATAAAACTGTTTTGCAAATTCATTTTTTGAAAATAGCTCTCATTGTTTCAGTATGTTCAGTAACGGCCTAATCCTGCAATTTCCATTGACTTCAGTGGGTGCTCAGGACAGTCAATATCCTATAGGACCAGGCATTTGGGGAAATGGTGCTGTTATCTCTTAGAGCAAGAGCTAACATTTTTCAGATACTTCATCAGATTGGATCTCCCACTGGGAAATAGACTGAGACATAGGAAATTTATCTCATCACTGAAATGCATGGGAACCTGGTGATTTCCAAAATGTAAGGTAAAATCTAATTGTTTAAAACAGACAGAGGAAGAGTTAGTTAATTTAATAATGATTTAACCACTGTTATGTTAACAAAAATAGTAAAAATAAAAACATTAATATATAAATCTCCAATTTCCCATATAGCCCAATGGTGAGATGTATTTCTTGTAAAACTTTTGTTGGTCAGGGAGTGTCAGGGTGTGTGAAAAAAAATACACTCTTGACCAACATATGTTACACCGACAGACGCGCCGGTGTGGACAGCGCTATGTTGGAGGGAGAGCGTCTCCTGCCAACATAGCTACTGCAACTCATTGGGGTTGGTTTAATTATGCCAACGAGAGAACTCTCTCCCGTCGACATAGACAGAGCCTTAGACTACATGGTCTGATTTAGTTGGGGATTGGTCCTGCTTTGAGCAGGGGGTTGGACTAGATGACCTCCTGAGGTTCCTTCCAATCCTGATATTCTATGATTCTATAGTGAAAAGGTCTAAATCACATTTCTTTGATTATTCTTTTATATATTATTAAAAATAAAGAATAATCAAAGAAATAGTACTCTATAGACAGAGCAGTGATCTTTTTAACTAGATGTAGAGATTCATGAGTGTGGTAAGATTCATAGATTCCAAGGCCAGAGGGGATCACTGTGATCATCTAGTCTGACCTCCTGTATAGCACAGGCCGTAGAACTTCCCCACAATAATTCCTAGAGCAGATCTTTCAGAAAAACATCCAATCTTGATTTTAAAAATTGTCGGTGATGGAGACTCCACCACAACCCTTGATAAATTGTTCCAATCGTTAATTACTCGCACTATTAAAAAGGTATGTCTTATTTCCAGTTTGAATTTGTCCAACTTCAACATTGGATTGCGGTGTACCTTTCTCCGCTAGATTGAAGAGCCTATTACTAAATAATACCATGTATTTATAGACTAATCAGGTCACCCTTAACCTTTTTCTTTGTTATGCTAAATAGATTGAGCGCCCTAAAACTATCACTATAAGGCATGTTTTCTAATCCTTTGATCATTCTCATGGTTCTTCACTGTACCTCTCCAATTTATCAACATTCTTCTTGGATTGTGGGCACCAGAACTGGACACAGTATTCCAGCAGCAGTCGCACCAAATTCTGCTGGCAGTAGATTTCTCCATGTGTCCCTTTGCTTCCCCTATCAATTTTCTACAATTCCTAGTTTCTGATTTATATTCCTTACTATCAACGTCCCCTTTCTTCCATTTGTTTACATATTTTTTAAAAAAAATTTTGTATCTGCCTTCACTTCCCTTCTAAACCAGGTCAGTTTTGTAATCAGTAGGGCTTTCTTTCTCAGTTGTGTGATTTTGGCTTTTTGGGTGTCCAGTAAAATTTTCTTAAACAATTTCCAATAGAAATAAAGAAAGAGAATATCCAGCCTGGGGAGGTTTTCTCTGGTGTAGGCACTGGGGAAAAACACCAGTAAGGCTGTCCTTCAAGGACCCCCGGCAACTCCAATCATAGGGGCCATGCCAGGGTCAGGACTGCAAGTGGATGGCCAAGGCTGGGGGCAGGGCTGAGATTCCAGGTATTACTGCAGCCCTAGGGCAACCTGAGGAGTCTGCCATAACTTAGAGGGGTGCCCCAAGACTAAAGTTGTACAGGGGAACCCAAAGCAGCCCAGGATGAGCAGGGTGCAAAAGTGGCTTAAAGCAACCTTAGTCTGCACTTCCCTTGGGCTGTGAGTTCTGGGCTGTGCTTCTTATAGCACTGCATAGAATTTCCCCTGATATACTTACCACACTCCTATGAAATAGGCTAAGGATGAATTAATATTTTTATTTTTAATTCCCATTATCAGAATTACTTTAATACGGCAATTTCAGCCATGGCACTTGCTTTCCTTCATCCTGAACCTCAAAAAAGGTTAAAAATTCACTTTAAAAAATTGATAAAATGGTGCCTGATACTTCTTACTTTCACATGTATAAATGAGGAGTAACACCACTGAAGGCCATGGCATTATGCAGGTGTAAAACAAGTTTGCATCGAGAGAGAGTCAGATGTACACCCCACATGGAGTGATATGAATTATTTTTAACTATGATACCTTGAGAATATCCATTGCCCCTTACCAATTATGTATATTTTCTGCTAAGTTTTTTAGTTAGAAGATAAAATAACTTTTTTTTTTCAGTGTAGACCTATCCTTAAGCTCTAAGGATAAAAAAAATTGGTACTTTCGGCTTAGGTGTAAATTAGTGTAGCTTTATTGAAGGCAATAGAGCTACACTGATTTACACCAAGTGAAGCTCTGGCCCTTTATATAAAACTGTTGTATAAAACGAAGCAAGTTTAGATAGAAGTTAAGTTACAATGTATGACATGCAATGAACTTCAACATGCAGATACTTTTGCATTATCAAACCTCTTGGTAGCTAAATTGTTGATCAAGAGAATATCATTATTAATTTCCTCATTGGCTTTTTAATGGCACTAGTCTAATAGCTTCTTTCTAATGGATGTGGAAGTGAAATAACATTACAATAATGTGCTTTCTGTTTTCTCCTGATAATTAAGGCCTTAATCTGCAAATACTTATGAATGTGTGTTATTTATTTGAATCAAGTTTCGCACATGCATAAGTGTTCACAGAACTGAGAAGTAAGGCATTACAATGTTCACAGATAGGTGTAATTCAGCATTGTATTCTCCAGTGCACTCTGTCTACTTTACACCACTCATGTGTAGAAGATGACAGATTGTAGGGTTAGCTTGCCAGTGGAAAACTCCCCTTGCACAAATAAATTCCACTGGCATAAGGCTAGTAAAGCCAGCTCTTGCACTCCCCCACCCCCCTCCCCAAATCCCTGGCAAACATGGAGGAAGGGCACATGTTAGGGGTGGAGAAGGGATGTGGCAGAGCAAAGCTCCACTACATCTATCCTCCAGTTGGCTGGTGCTGAATCAGGCAGCCAAAACCATCTCCCTGCAGACCCCTTCTCTGCACACAAGTAGAGTTTGGGTGGGATTGAGAATTCAGCCCAGGGATTTTTCCTGATAATTTCAGGTGCAGAGTCTGCTTCATGAACTGTTGTTTTCACCAATAAAATAGATGAGGTGGTTGTGGGTTTTTGGCACGACAAAGGAGGGTTTCATCTGTTATCTGTGGAGCCTATTGTTTCATGAGCTATAAAGTTTGTTCCATCCTTTGGCCTCCATTATAGGCTAGGTAGTCAACAGGCAGACTGCTGGCCAAATCCAGACTGCCAGGCACCTTTGAATGGACCCCAAAATCTTCTTATTTAATTTATTTATTATCATTGTTATTTTTTGTATTGTTTTCTCTGGAGTCTGGACCTTGACTATACCTTAGCCAAGACATTTGGACCTTGGCAAAAAATAATTGACTACCATGGGCTAAAAGTTCTAACTCGCCTCCTCCAGCATTTCCTATGAATTAGGATGAACTAGCCCAGGGGTCAGCAACCTTTCAGAAGTGGTGTGCCGAGTCTTCATTTATTCACTCTAATTTAAGGTTTCACATGCCAGTAATACATTTTAACATTTTTAGAAGTCTATTTCTATAAGTCTTTACTATATAACTAAACTATTGTTGTATGTAAAGTAAATAAGGTTTTTAAAATGTTTAAGATGCTTCACTTAAAATTAAATTAAAATGAAAAGCCCCCGGATCAGTGGCCAGGACCCAGGTAGTGTGAATGCCACTGAAAATCAGCTCGCGTGCCGCCTGTGGCACCCGTGCCATAGGTTGCCTACCCCTGAACTAGCCTGAAGAGGTTTGAATTTTTGTGAAATTCTCAATCTCTTTATTGGGTTCACAAAGCTATTTTGAGTTCTCAGACCTTATTTTCCTGAAATTTAAAACTAAGTTGTAGTTTTCCCAAGGGTGAGCCACCTTTTGATGAAAAAACATATTTTCTAGCTAAAGGGAAGTCCGTGCTATTAGCAAAAGAATCCCATCACCCACTTAAAAAGGCATCAGTGCTATTCTATATGGAAAATATTACAGACAGATCCTCCAGTGGAATAAATCAGAATACTTCCATTGATTTCATTGCATCTATGCTGATTTAGAGCAGCTGAGTATCTGGCCCTCTGTGTTAAAATGTATTTAGAATGTGTGTCTCTCTCCCTCTCCTTTTGTCAATCTGTATGCATTTTACACTTTGCCAAATCTGCTTCATTTTTCAAGCTATATTAGCATCTTTTTTTCCCCCTCTCTCTCCCCTCACTGCTTCTATTTTATACAGTCTATCCTAAGTGCAACATGAAACCAGTCCTGTTTTTGTTCAGACTGAACTTTCGAACTCATGGGGTTTGAATACATTTGAACTCAGGCAAAATGAGTTCACTTATCTCTACATTTAAAACATAGTCAATTATATTCCTAATATGTATCGGAGCCAGTTTAGAAACATATTGATTTACTTGTAAAAACAAAATCTAGGTGTCATTTTGATCAACAGCTGGGATCAGAAATAAATAACAAGCACATACACACACAGCGTATTTAGTATTGCATAGTGATAATGGGTTCCTTTCTTTGAAGTCTCTCTATGGGTTATCTCAGGAGACAAGATACTAGAACAGATAGACCATATGTTTGTATGATATAACTATTAGTTAGTTAAAATTAATTCAAGAACATACAGCATTTCATTTTAGATTCTCTGTGATGTGGAACAATAATCTTCCTTCTCAGAAAGCCCACGTATATTTCATTTCTTTTTAAAGAGGGTTGCACAATTATTGCCCACTTTAATTAATTTTCAATTAAATCAAGTGCTTTAGAATTGGAATTAAGTTGTTACTTCATTGACAAAGTGTGCAACACTGGGGTCCTTTAGAATTCAGAAACAGCCTTTAAAGACCCAAGACCACACTGGAGCCAGGTCTATAGCCAGAGGCCTGGTATCTCATGCAAGCTGAAGCTGCTCTATAATCTATCATGCCATTGCTAAAAGGATATTAAGACGAGCATTTAGAATTGTTGTCGTGTGTGTTACAGTCCTGTGTTTGTATCAGCAAATCAGATGACCAATTGCAAATTGTGACTCCTCTGTATCACGCTGTTTAAAAGAGGAGGGCATTTGGGCCTTAGAGGGAAAACAGAAGACAATGAAGTCCTTATTATTAGTTCTCATCCTACCAATCACTCCCTTTTACAGTTCAAACAGAAGGAGAATTCACCTATTAAAGTGAGTAATTGTGCCTGTTGGGCAAGCCTTTACAATTACTTCTCCATCCATCCAGAACTCTTTGATTGCATTAAGGATAGCAACACTTTACTGAGCAAGTATCTTGCTTCTTTCAGTAAAGCATGACTTTAAAATCATCAGGAACCAGCCTAGGATTCTACCATGAGATTGCCTCTTTTTTTGTAGTAGTATTAGCTGATGCATTAAGTAGATAAAAATGTTAAACCTAGACTACAAAGGGCAGTGGCTTCATTGATTCCACAACACTCTTTAGAGACAAATGAGTGATTACAGTGTTGTTGCTGCTGCTGCATAGTAAACACCCACACCTCAGGGGGAATGTTTCTTTAGCACGCTTTCCTGCTAATACAAGACTTCTGCTCACTTTTTAACTTTGAAAATACATTCACTTAGTGTCATAGAAATCCAAGTTAAAATGCAAATGAAAGAGACTGCATGGCTCCAAGAATTGATAATGGGATGGAATCAGAGCCTTCAGATTACTAGTAAGACTCTAGTACAGGTCGATGATTATCCTCTGGCATCTCCATAGTGGCCTATATGAAATTAGTTGGTGGTTTCAGTCCAGTTCCTAGCAGACAGACATTCCAATCAAAAAAGCCACTGGCCCTGACAATGACAGTATCTACAGATATTGAATGGGGATGGAGACTGAGCTAATCTTTCACTACAGTGGTTGATTTGCTCTCCAAGTCAAAAAGAAGAGCTTATTTAGGCTGATAATGTAGCATTATTAATTAATTTATTACGCAGCACTGTAGGTAAGCATTCTGAACTTTGGTATAATTCTTAAGAGTGCTCAGAATTTCTACATTTTTACCATGTCACCCCCACCTCCTTGGATTGCTTCACTGGATTCCTTTCTCTTACTGAATCAAATTTAAGTGCCTCATCCTTGCCTTCAAGGCACTAAATCAGTGGTTCTCAACCTGTTTATCATTGTGGGCCGCATATGCGTCGACACAGTCTCCCATCGACACAGCGCAGTGTAGCCACCGTGGTAAGTGGATTTAGCTACGTTGACTTCAGCTATGTTATTCACGTAACTGAAGTTGCGTAAGTTAGATTGATTTACCGCGGTAGTGTAGACCAGCCCTAATATAGTAAAGTGGATGGTGAACTTGTGGCTAAGGTTTAGATTAGGGATTCAGAAGATCTGGGTCAAATACAGACTTCTGTGTCACCTGGGCAAATCAGTTAGATTGGGATCCAAGAAGGGACTTAGGCATTGTAAAGTTGAGTGTCACAGCACCTAACTTTTAAGTGCCTAAAACAATCACGGGAATAACACTATGATCTACAAAGCCTGAGTTCAGCACCTAGGCTTCCTATATAATGAATGGGAGGAGAGTGATTGGATCCAAAAAAAGCCAGCACGCTAGGTGGGGAGCCACCTAAGCTAGCCAGTGGGAGATGCCAAGGAGAGAGGTGTGAGCTAAACCCTGCCCTAGATGCCTAAGTCCAGGCTGCAGGAAGGCACCTATCTTCTGCTTGTGATCCATGCACAGGAACCCACCACCTAATGAATTAGGCACCTGCCTCTCTCCACACAAAATGGTGAGAGGAGATGATGGTACCCATCAATTAACTTCTGTAGTTATAAGGTAGGTAGTGGAACCATCTCATCCTCTGGCTGAATTTTAAATGGGACCTGATCCAGTAGGTGTGCTCAGAGACCATCTACTGGATTAGGTCCCACTCACAACTTAGGTGGCCAAATGCCTGTCTTCCTCTGGTTCATGGGCAGCAGAGTGCAATCCCCAGGGTCTAGAACGGGGTAGGCAACCTATGGCACGAGCTGATTTTCAGTGGCACTCACACTACCTGGGTCTGGGGGGCTCTGCATTTGAATGTAATTTTAAATGAAGCTTCTTAAACATTTTAAAAACCTGATTTACTTTACATACAAAAATAGTTTAGTTATATATTAAAAACTTATAGAAAGAGACCTTCAAAAAATGTTAAAATGTATTATTGGCAAACGAAACCTTAAATTAGAGTGAATACATGAAGACTCGGCACACCACTTCTGAAAGGTTGCCGACCCCTGGTCTAGAAATTAGGCACCTAGAAAACTTTTAATGCAGAAAGTTAGGCACTGAGTGAGTTTAGGTGCCTACAAGATTAGGCAGCCAAGTTTTGTGGCTTGCAGTGGTGCCATGCGTGGGAACTTGGGCACCTAACTGGAGTTTAGGCACCTAAATTGCTTCATTGATCACACCCTTAATCTCTCTGTTCCTCAATTTAGTCAACTGTAAAATGAGGATAATAAGAATACTGAGGGCTTGTCTACGCTGCCCTGTAGTTCAGACTTTGGGAGTGTGAATACCAGAGCACCCCAAAGTGCTGCCCTGTAACTCCCCTGTGTGGATGCTGCAGATGTGAACTAAAAGGTTCCTAGTTCCCATTAATGTATTCCTAACAGCGCAGCACTTTGGTATGCATTGCTAGCCACACCTCCATATTCCAAATTGTAGGACAGTGTAGACATAGCCTTGTTGACCTCACAAGGCTCAGTCCTTTCGTGTATGTAAAGCCACCTCAGATCTTTGGATGGAAGGTGCTGTGTAAATGCAAATTATTAATTATTTGTATTTAAATGAGTGAAACATATATTTTAGGATCATGGCATATGAGGTGGGTGAAAGCCATTTATAAATTTGAAAAAAGTACTACAGGCCCAATGGGAGTACTTGTGTAAGTGCTCGCTAATGTAGAATTGTAAAATTGGGCCCTAAATATTTCATCATTTATAACTCAGATTTATGAATGGTACCTTTCTAGGCCTCATCTACACATGATTTTACTAAAGGGGTCATTTAAAACCAGTGTAGTTCAACTGGTGCAACACTTACATCAATTTAAATCAGCCTTATATCAATTTAAGCATTGCCCAGATCTTCCAGATACAAGCTAAAGCAATATAACTAGTATTAAAGAGAGATACTTGTGACCACTCAGAGGTCTGCCCAATTTAACTTAAATCAGTTTATAACCAATTTAAATAAAACTAGTGCAACTGCTATGTGTAGACAAGCCCTAACTTTCAACAGAAGCATTTCAGCCTAGTTAACAGATTACAAGAACATCAATAAAATTGTATTATTCTTAATCCTGCCTAACCTTGATTCCACTCCCCACCCCCCACTCATACCCCAGAGATTTGAGAAAATGTTGTCTCATACAGCGCCTTTCCCAGAAGTGAAGGTCTTTCATAGGCTCTCTGGGTAACCTACTTTCTATTCTTCTTTCCTTTTCTATGGCTTGTTGCAGGACTAACTTATTTTCTCTCTTTTCTCTAAGTCAGGCTGCCAAAGTACAATACTCTTCCAATCACTGCCATGTCAACCCTGTCATTTCCTTGTCCTGTAAAAGCTCAAAGGTGTAGCCAACAAAGAGAGGACAACTAATTATAGTGGCATTGCCTTGCCTGTTCAACAACAGGAAATGAAATTCCCTCTGGAAACTTAGTAGGTCTGTCTTACCTCCATTAGTTGTATCCTCAAGACTGAGTGGAAAAAATTATGTCAGGGGGACCAGAACCCCTAAGGGACTCATGTTTTATGGGCCAGACCTGCATTTTAAACTCACAACCTCCTGCCATAGAAGAAGCATTCAAAAAATGCAGGTAAATTCAACTGAGCCTATAAGAGTTGGAATTAACTAAGATAAGAAGAGGTAATTGACTGAGCCAGTAATGGGTGAAAAGTGAAGCTTGAAGACATAGTGCAGCACCATTCTCCTGTTGACTACAAGTGAATTAATGATCTGGAGCTGTGTAGGGGTTTCCAGAAATAACACTGTAATAGCCAATTTACCAGTTAGCAGCTTGCTGAAAGAGATGTGTATTCTTCAGGCACATCACCTGTTCAGGTAACACACTTTATATCTGTCTGAGCACTGTGCTAAAACAACAGTTGGAACTTCCAAAAACAAGAATTAATATAAAATATGAGGCTGATTAAAAGTAACCAATCTCAGTCTTTGATGATAGGCAGACATTTTCAAAATTTCAGCGCTCTTTTACATGCTCATTGCTTTGCAACTGCTCAAGGTACTTGTGCATGTTCTGTATCATCAGAATGTGTCTACCAAAAATTGATATTTAAACGATCATCAGAAAATGTAAAAGGGAGTAGATGGCTTAGGAAATTGTTATTGAGCTACATAGCCTTTCACATTTAGTTATGACTTTCTAGTGACTGTTTGGTAGCCACTATGAAATGAGTTTGGTGGTCTCTGTCCAATTCGTGATAGAGGAGTATCCATGTCTCAGAAAGCACCACCCTAATTACCAACTTTTTAAAAATAAGTCTTGGCAAAAAGGCCAAAGACTGAATGGAGATAGAAGTGCAGGTGGGATTTGGAGCTGGATCCAAATTTTGCTGCTTATGCCCCTCTGTAGCCAAAAACTGTACACTAGCTCCTACTGATAACAAGGAACATGCACCATACTCAGAAACTCAAACAGCACGATACTCTACAGTAACATTTATTGGAACGTTTTTTTCAGAGCTGTGCCCATTGTTTCTTTTAATAGAGAATAAACTATATTCCACTATAGTAAGCTGTCATTACAAGTTTATATATATATATATATATATATATATATATATATATATATAAGAAAATATTGTCAAGTAATTAAAGCAGCATTTACTGCGTTGACCTTTACTTTTTGACAGTTGCTATCAGGGAAATGCCCCTAAAGCCCACTGAACACGGCTCATGCTATGACTAACATTTCAAATATCTACAGGTTAGGACCTAGGAAAATAGTTGAGGGCAAGCGTACAACAGATGAATCAGTCGGCTTGTAGTCAGCCTCTGCAGAAAAACAGTGGATTGCAAACACTGTGAGCAAGAGCAAGATTGTTTTTACTGAGGTTGTCTATCCCTGTGTGGATAGGAGGGAGGTTTGACTTTTTAATCCTTACTTGTCTGTTGGCGGTGCCCTAAATCTGAGCTATGCCAAAATTATGTAGACTTATGAATCAGCTATCGGCTCCCAAACTTTATAAGCCCTGCCACAGTCTCACTTAGGGTGACCAGATGTCCTGATTTTATAGGGACAGTCCCGATTTTTGGGTCTTTTTCTTATATAGGCTCCTATTACCCCCCACCCCCATCCCGATTTTTCACACTTGCTGTCTGGTCACCCTACTCACTGGCCTATCTTCACTATGGCTCCCGTTCGTGTATTGCTGCCAGCGTAGGAAATGTTTAGAAAATTTCCCTGGTACAGACAGGGCTGTAGATACCCATCTCAGGGATAGGTCTGGAGGAACACGGGCTTTGTTGAGAAACTGGAGCTGGGACCCATCTGAAAACCTCAGCTGGGGAGTTTGCATTTCCTCTGCTGCCTTCCCTACCAGGCGCACCAAGGTGAGGAGTGCTGGAGCCCAAGGTTTAGGGTCATGCCCATCTCAGTGCTAAGGGGGGACTGTTTCATAAAGAAGGGGGTTGTACACTAGGGTTGCCAATTTTGGTTGGACATATTCCTGGAGGTTTCATCATATGATATAAACTTTAATTAAAGATTAATCTGTAATTTCTGGAGACTCAGGGCCAATCCTGCCTGAGGGTTGGGAACCCTATGTAAAGCTCTCCAGCAGAGCATGCCTATGGCCTAGGAGAGCATGCTCCCTGGGGAGCTGGATCTCGCCAGAACCTCACGACACCCAGGCCCAGCTGGCACTGGAAGGGGGGCGCTGACGCGCAGGAGACAAATTGAGGAACAAGCTAAATGATCAATCCTGTCCCCCGTGAAAGAGACACCGAGAGGGGCGGGGCGGCAGGGGGCGTGGCCTGCGGCTGCCCAGCCGCGATGCCGAAGTTTATGTGGGACAGGGCGGAGGGGAGGCTTTTTCAAACTCATCGCGGAGCCGCCGCGGCAAGGCAGGAACGGAGGTCCACGGAGCTCACCCGTCAGCAGCGCGCGGGGGCCAGGCAGCCGCAGCCAGCACCCCGGGGAGCAGCGCGGGAGAGGGGGCGATGGCTGCGGGGCGCTGGCCGAGGGGGAGCGGCGGGGCGTGCAGCTGCCAGCCTGCTCCGTGAAGGGCTTGGAGAGCGAAGCAGGGGAAGGCGCTGGCCCGATCCTGCGCGGCGCTGGGGACGGGGAGATGCGCTGAGGGCCGCCCGAGGAGCCCGCTGGCCGCGTGTGCCGCCCTTTCGCCCGGCCCTTGATGTGCCAAGAGCCGCCGGAGACCATGATTCTGACACGTAAGCTCTGCCCCTGCCCAGCTGTGAGAGCCGCTCACGCGCCGCGCTCCGGCTGGCCCCTCTCTGCTGCTGATTACTTGTGTTTCCCTTCCCGTGTCTTAGAGCCACGGCAGGCAGGCGGGGGACCCAGATCCTGAACCCCTCTCTGTTACGGGAGCCTGTCCTTATTGCACTCGTTAGTTGGTTCCTCGTCTGTCTGTGGGCTCTCACAGCTGCCTCGGCACCGAAAACCCGTAGCTTTTCATTGTGCCTCTCTAGAGAGGAAAAGCGAGCAGGTTTTAAGTTGCGATCGCTACAATGTGTTGTCCTGCTACTGTTTAATGCTGCGGAGGGAGGGGAGGAATGACTTTGGTCCGGACAGCGGGACTGGGTTGATGGGGGGGAGAGGGAGGGGAGGTTGCGTTAAAACACCTGGAAATTTCCCTTCTGCTGCAACAAGCCTGATCCGGCTTGAGAAGATCATCGATAGGCAAATGGGTTCCCTGCGTGGGTGTGATTAGATCAGTGTCTCTTGCTCTTGTTGTGCTAGAGTAAGGGGCGCCTAGCAGAGTTGAAAGGGTGGGGAGGCTTGTCAGCGCAGACCTTTATCTTGGCACGTACACTAACTATTCACAATTCCCCGGAGTCTCCATTTCTCCCCCTTCCCCCCTCCTTTGCATTTCTTAATGATCTAACTAAGATCCTGTGCATCCTTTCTGGCTTGCTTGAGATTCAAAATCAAGTTTCAGTCCACTATATTGTTGTTGGCTTTTACCTATCCAGGCTAGGTTCCCTCTTTCCCTCAGTTATCTACTGAGTTAGAAAGTTTGTGTTTGGGTTTGTCGTTGTTTTGTTTTAATAGCCACTGGCAATACTTTAGAATCGCTTTCTAACTAGGAAAAGTGTGTTTTTAAAACACAAAATATGTTCAGATGCTGGAAAGTCTTAACTAGCCGTTGACTTATTTTGGAAATTTGGCTGTAAATGTTAACTTCTGTGGCTGGTGACATACCAGGGCAATAGCCAAGTTTGCAAAAATGTAGGTTATTAAACTTATGAAAAATCTGGTGCTGGTTTGGACTAGCAAGACTGAGGGGCTTTTCTTGAAACATGCTTTTTATTAGATGGCTTAGAATTTGTGACGTTCAATTCCAAGTGAAAATGTCAGAGTTGTAATTCATAACTCATAAAGGAGCTTGTTGTATTTGAACTGTGCCTGAGGTTTTTAAAGGGCACTACAGTTGAAATAGTTAAACCAGTCTTTAAAAAAAAAAATGTCCAGAAGAAGGAAGCATATAGTTTCTTTTGAAGTTCTCAATAATTAGTCTGATGGCTTCAAGGAGCCAGATGACTCCCTCCTGTGCTGTGGTGCCCAAACCTATGATGTCATGACTGGAGCCTTTGATCTCTTTCAAGGAACACACACACCCCTGCAAGAAGTAAACAACCCCCTGTATTTCTAGCACAAATAGAAAACAAATTCTTTTTGTTGTCAGGTTACATTTCAGTACTACCCTCCTCTTTCTTGCAAATAGCAACCATTCCCCAAAGACCCACTTCTACCATAATTGTAAAGCTGCTGAACAATGCATTTCCATTAAACTAATGAACACGGTACTACAAATTAAAGTGCATTTACGATTAGTGTGACAAATCTCTTTTAACTCTATTCTTTTAAAGAAAATAACAAGTTTTACAGTGCCATCTACATTTATGGCACTACATAAATAATTATTAATATGCCAGAAGGTTTTGATTTCCACATCATATGGCAACAATTTTTAAAATGTGTGGGTCCGAGGGCTGAGGGAATGCATCTTTATCTTAGCCATCAATTACAGATGCATTTTTGACGTAAGTGTGACCTATTTGAATTCTCTGGCCTGATCAAGAAATTCCCAGCAGCAAAGCAGTGAGATACCAAGTGTCAGGTTACATTTTTAATGCTGTTTTGTGGAGAACTAGAGGGAAGATAATAGCCAAACAGATTGCAGAACAGCCTCTGAATGTAAATCTATCAGCAGCTCGAAGTTTGACTAATTCAGCATCCATCTGGCCATTAGGCTATTGCTGGTCCATAGCGTAGATAATTGGTATTAGGTTCCTCCATTAATTCAACCAGTTTGGTTTGCCATGTTGCCTTTCAGGTTGCAGCAGATGGTAGCAGTATCCTTTAAGTCACTTGACCTGCATTTCCAATAAAAGGAAAAAACTCTGACTGATTAAAGTATGGAGGAGTGGGATAGCCTGCTGTTTAGCAGATGGGCCCCGAGGTTATTTCAAGACTTGTCTGAGACATTGCTTAAGGTTAAGATTCATATATTCAGTTTAGGTTCTGAAATACATTATATGCAACAATATGTATCTATTGTTTTATCAATGCTCCTGCACTGATAGTTTACGAAGAATCAAAATAATTTTAGATGAGCTGCATTCAATAACCTCTAGTAATCCCCACACCTATATGACATGTAATAAAACTAGTTCTCTTTGCTCATTCTTCACCAGTGGAATGTCTGAAAAATGCAGATATGTTGTGTTGGTTTATGCACATAGAGAGTTCTAGTTCTTTTTGAGTGATACCAGCTGTCACTAAAATCATTTTCTAAGGAGCAGTTAAAATACAGAAGGTGATCTTTTTTTTTGTTTGTTTTTTTGTTTAGATCTTAAATCTCAATGACATACCCAGCAGTTTTAGAATGTACAGGGAGATATTTGAACAGTACAGTGAATTGCAACAGAGAACCAGATCTGAGGCTAGGTATGTTCTGTTCTCAGGCCTGGGGCCTTACAGCCAGCAGAAGTTGAGTGCTTCTGTTCTGATAAACAGCACTGTAGCTGCCCCTACTGGATGATGGAATAATACTGGTGCTGACTATAGAAATCTAAAAGTAATTGCTTGCATACCATGTGGGCTGACCCTCTTGAAAAAGGAAAAAGTGTGTGCCACCAGTGCTTCTGTATACTGATCTGTAATGCTATTAACCTACATATATAACATGTTTTTGATACCCAGTAAGGGTTTTCTAGGTTGCTGATCTTCTCCAAGTACGCTTTGAGTTATGAGCAGGGAGGTTGAGGGAGAGTGATCATGCTTTTATTTTACTCTTTCTTTCAAGCAGAGATTTTTTCATGCTGCAAGTAGTTCTTAGCTTGTGTATCTATGCATTTTGTAAATATTTAAAGGTGAGGTTTGTGTGATTTTTTTTTTTTTTTTTTTCCCCTGATGTAGTGAGTTTCTTGGGAACCCACCCTTTTTACATTGAAGTCAGTTGGTCTTTTGCCATTGACTTCAATGGGAACAGGATGGGGCCCTTGGCCTGTAAAAGGAGATGGAGGAAAAGAGCCCCTGTGTTGAACAGGATGGTCCAGTATTGTAAACAAGAGTTTCTCATGCTTAATTATCTTTCCTAGCAACAGGAAAAAGGAAATGAGGCTATGCAAAAGGACCCTGACAGGCTCCAGACAATACTAGCCCCACCCTAACATTCACGCTATATGACCAGAAGACTTACAGAAATAAAAATAACTTCAGATGTTTCCCCTTCCTCCCTGTGCATATTGCAGAAATATAGCCAAATCAAATGATCTGCAGTTCACAAAGAGTACTGTTTTGTTGTCCAAGGACTGCACTGTGGTAAAGGGGTAATAATATAGCCCTAAACGATGGTAACCTCTTGATTGGGCATTACAGTGGGTTTTCTCTACAGACTGCTCCTTACAACTGTCATTGACAGACTAAATTTTCCTTCATTCTTCTTTAATTCTGACAATTTTTTTAAGCTGAGTAGCTCTCAAGGATATAGGTAAGAAATATGACAAAATCAGCAGGGCATTTCTGGAATTATTTCTTTGACTTGTTAAAGTGAAGATAAGCTTCATCATAGTTGAGATGAACTGCAGAACTTGTAAGCTCTTGATCCAAGAAGCGACCATGAATGTCAAACCAACTAATCCCAATAACGTTAGCAATTCCAGGCATATTTCTGATTTATCCCTGTGCTTTAGCAGGCTAAGGTAGACTGTAAATAATTCTGTGTGGTTCAAGATGTCAAGATGGTCTTGTTTATTTTTTACTCCAAGGCTGATGAATATAGAGGAATGTGAAGGCTGATGCTTTTCCAACAGAGACGAACTGAATTAGTGGAGTGGGTTATGTTATTTAGGCCAAAAATCTGACCACAACTTTTAACATGTTCTTTCACCCTCTAGTGAATACTATGTCTCCTATAAAATTGCTTCTGAGTCTGGAATAAGTTGCTATGATATATCTTTTGCTGTTTGAGGAAAATCACAGCCTATGTTTCATCACTGATGAGATGCATGAATGGGGCACAGGACTTGAGCTTTGAAGACTTGGTTCTTTTCCTGGTTCTGCTTGCTGTGGACCTCATGCCGGACCTACCTTACTCTGCAAATAGCCCCAGTGAAATCAATGGGACTGCTTGTGAAATAAGGTACTGCTTGACATGAGTATAAGAGTAGTTAAATCAGGTACTATATGACCATGAGCCAATTTACTTAAGTTCTCTGTTTCCCCATCTTAAAATTGGGGATAGTGATACACACCTTTCTGAAGCACTTTAACATCTGTGGATGAGTAGAGCTGTGTAAAGTAATAAGCATTATTATTTGTTATGAAGGATTGTTTCTTTCAAATAGTATCCTAGCTCCAACAGAGGTATATGCGTTTCTCTTGAGAACGATTGTGGTGGGTGACATGGGACAAAATGTCATAATCCCAGAAATACATTCCACACTAGCCCACTTATGGCCAAGGGGGAGATTATCAAAAGCACCCAAGGGATTTAGGTGTACTATTTTTCCATTGACTTTCTCTGAGATTTGTTCACCTAAATCGTTTTGGTGCTTTTGAAAATCTCCCTCCAAATCCTCCTTCTTGCATACAGCTGAAGACCACACGCATAGGAGAGCATGCATAGAAGAGATCTGTTGGAGTCTATAGTGGAACTAGACTTCCCCCAAAGCGCTACTCCATGGCAACTACTGCAGTGAGTGAGGTGCTAGCTAGCTAGCTAAGGCTGTAGAGCAGCCTCACTTAAGAGACAGTTGGCTTGTAGCTCATACGGTAGAGGCTCATGCTTTAAGCTCCAGAGGCCCCAGGTTCGATCCTGCCCACTGACGAGTGGGGTCTGTCAGTGTTACACCTGCACTGGATGTGAAGTCCTCTTCTTCAGATGTGCCAGAGTCTCCCTGTCCCCTTGTAACAGATCAATGTCTTCACTGCATTTAGGCCCTTCTGTAGTTCTTACTGGATACAGGGTTTGGCCTTTAGTTCGATAATATTAAGCCAGATATTTTTCAAGTGGACTTTATTTGGCTCCATTGAAACCCATTATTATAACTCCATAACATAGCTGAAGTTTCTATTATTTCCTAAATCCTCCAAGAAAAGCCAACTTGTCACCTGGCATGTTAAAAGTGCAATCATGAAAGTTACCTTATCTCAGCCTTGCAGTGGCTTTTGTGAGCAAGGCTGTCTTCCAGGAACTGCTCCTGAGTTTTATTAGCCATGTTTAAAGGCTTTTGTCCATAATAAAAATCTGTACTTTTATCCTCAACTTGTATAGTAGGAACTTGTTTTTAGTCTTCAGATTAAATAGTGGAGCCCACTCTGTGTTGAAGGAATGGCCTCTTTAAAAGAGCAATTTTCATGGGAAGCAATCAAAACTATATCCCTTCATTATAAACATATATATTAAATGAATGTCTCTTGAAGGAAGAGACATTTTGGGTAATGGGAGTGGTTGCACC
Organism: Macrochelys suwanniensis; assembly: GCA_033296515.1. Lineage (NCBI taxonomy): Eukaryota > Metazoa > Chordata > Testudines > Chelydridae > Macrochelys > Macrochelys suwanniensis. Next base: position 87,653,527 of record CM065779.1, read on the forward strand.
AAACACTAATTTAAAATACTGAAGCCCTAAGGTATGTATGGTTTAGGGCCCAGACCGTTCAAGGATTTCACAGTATGTGCCATATTCTGGGTGAATTGGCCTCCCTGTCTTGCAGCACCACCAAGCCAAAAGAGTTACTGTCCTAATAGCCTTTATTTTAGGGAGTGGTCACCCAGCTGGGAGCCAGGAGGCCATAATTTCAAAGCTCATCTCTTCCATTGACAGGTGTTTATATTTCTTCAAAACCCTTACTATTGAGCATTTCTGTTAGAAGTGGGAATCATAGAATATCAGGGTTGGAAGGGACCTTAGTAGGTCATCTAGACCAACCCTTTGCTCAAAGCAGGACCAATCCCCAATTTTTGCCCCAGATCTGTAAATGGCCCCCTCAAGGATTGAACTCACAACCCTGGATTTAGCAGGCCAATGCTCAAACCACTGAGCTATCCCTCCCCCCTGACAAATAGAGAGGGAATAGAGGCCAGGTCCCTAATATGACAGAACTAAGTCTTGTCCACTCAGCCATGCTGCTTTTCAGAATGAATGTGGCACAAATGTGTGCTTGTGTGGCCTATCACTAAGCATTGCTCTAACCCCAGCCCACAAACTTCTTCTAGATTCAGAAATGGAATCCTGATATCCCAAATAGTTGTGTAAGCCATTGACAAAGTATGTGTCATGTTCCCCTCTAGGGGACTGGAGCACATGACTTATGAGGAGAGGACTCTTTTTCCAATTTTCCACATCCTTCTTGTTGTGCGGGCCCAAAACTGGACACACTACTCCAGATGAGGCCTCACCAATGTGGAATAGAGGGGAATGATCAAGTCCCTCGATCTGCTGGCAATGCTCCTACTTATTCAGCCCAAAATGCCGTTAGCCTTCTTGGCAACAAGGGCACACTGTTGATTCATCTCCAGCTTCTCGTCCACTGTAACATCAACAGAACTGCCCCCAAAGGCAGCAATAACAGCCACCCCGCTCCCTCCAAATCCCAACCTTTCAAAATCCCAATTACAAGATCCATAAACCTGTATAGTCAAGGCCAAGACCAAACCAAGAACTTGTTCTGCAAGAAAAAGGTCAGCAAGCAAACTTAGGCTCTGGGGAGGAAAAGCAAGAGTGAACAAGTCCCAGAGCCATAGAGCCTCCACTGAGAGTGCCTGCGTCAGAGCTCAAGACTTCAAATCTAGAGACCACTGATAGCCCCCAGCTGATTTCAACTGTCACAGTGGTGACTCAGAAGAGAAGCATCTGATCTCTAGCTAGTCAGGTCTCACTACACCTGTCTTCAGCCTTGCCAATATAGGGGCTATTATATGAGTGTACAGGGACTAGCACAGTGGCCACAATCCCCAAACTGGGCCTGTAGGTGCCACTACAATATAAATAAATAATACTAGTTATGCATTATCACACAATCTTTAACTACATAGTCACATACTACTTTCCCCCACACATACATGATCAGCAAAATTTGAAGCGAGGCCCTTCAGATCTACAGCACAGACCTCTAGGAGAGGCTGAGGGAACTGGGATTATTTAGTCTGCAAAAGAGAAGAGTGAGGGGGGATTTAATAGCTGCTTTCAACTACTTGAAAGGGGGTTCCAAAGAGAATGGAGCTAGATGGTTCTTAGTGGTACCAGATGACACAACAAGGAGTAATGGTCTCAAGTTGCAGTGGGGGAGGTTTAGGTTGGATATTAGGAGAAACTTTTTCACTAGGTGGGTGGTGAAGAACTGGAATGGGTTACCTAGGGAAGTGGTGGAATCTCCTTCCTCTAGAGGTTTTTAAGGTCAGGCTTGACAAAGCCCTGGCCTGGATGATTTAGTTTGGGATTGGTCCTGCTTTGAGCAGGGGGTTGGACTAGATGACCTCCTGACACGGGAAGCGACACAGACTGGCTGCCGCTTCCCACAGCTCCCATTGGCCCGGAACAGCGACCCTCAGCCACTGGGAGCTGCGGGTGGCCATGCCTGTGGACAGTCAATGTAAACACTGTCTCGCGGCCCGCCAACGGATTACCCTGACAGGCCGCAGGTTGCCCACCACTGCCCTATGCTATCATTTGACCAATAGTCAGGCTAGATAAAAATTGAAGTGTCCAAATTTTTTTCCATACTTTTTCTCACATGGATGCTCATTGGATAGCTTATGTCCCCACATCTTAAGCCCTTCCTTAAATCTCAGGTGGGGGGGGGGGGGAGAACCTCTTTAGCACATGAACACAATAGTTCATTGTAAAGGAAACATACAGATTATTATAGTCCATTCTAAACAAACTTGTTAAATAAGTTTTGGTTTTGATTTTTTTTATAAAGTTAGAGTGTCCATCAGATTACACTGTATTTTAACTTGTTTTCATGCCCTCTTTGTGTGAAGGGAGGGATGTACACTGTTAGTGTCCAACATGCAATAAACATATGTGAATCGCTGATTTTCCTGGTGTACAATTATGGTTTATGGTTGATTGTGGTGTGTGTTGACAGTGTCTCAAGGAGGATAAAATGGGCTTTTCTGATTTCTTCACTGCTAATAAATCTGTGTTGAATTAAGGATTAGGCAGAGGAGACATATTCATGCTTGCAGGCTTTGTGCATAATCTTTATAAAGAGAAACAATATGTACAGGTAAGTGGTCTGTATCCTTCAGTGAGTAGTGCCAAAATACCAGCAGTGGTGTTATTTCCCGCCCCCCCCTTTCCAACCTATTAAAAGTAAACCAAGTACATATCAGTTTTCCCCATTGACAAATTTGAAAGTAATGTGATCGCTTTTGGCAATGCCAGGTTTATTATTTTTATCCAGATTTGGGAAGAACACACAAATCACTAAAAGCTCGATAGTTCCCAGTCATGGTCAGAATCTGTGGGGAAGGAGATAGAACATAAGGAGATTTCTTACCTTTATCCCCTTGCACTTCTGAGAACAAGGATTGCTCTTGTCTCGCACCTGATCCAAAGCCCTTTGAAGTGATGGAAAGACTGATTTCAGTCGGCTTTGGATCAGGTCTTAAAAGAAACTGAAACATTTTACATCAAAATCAGTTTCCTTTTCTTTGCTAATCCACATCCTTTTAAAAAAGAGAGAGAGAGACTGGCCTGAAAAACATTTGAAATAATTTTATATACCAAGGACTGTGGAAAAGAGAATTTTGAGCATGAGTCAATCAGAGTTTGATGCATGAGGGCCATATGATATTTCATGTGTTGCTTGCTATCATCAATATGCAATAAAAGCTATTCTATGATTTATCTTGGTATAATTTATAGGAAAAAATTAAATGGAACTAAGGAACAGATGGGTTAATGAATTTGGAAACTAATGTTAAAATTTGGCTGTCATTATGCAAGTAAGTAAACTTTAAAGCACCAGCTACAGAAATGAGCTGCTCACTCTGACTCTGAATAAGTAGTTGGGGCTGGTATCTTTATAAAAAGTTCTGTTTAAAAATTGCACTCAGGCTTTCAGAGAGAGTATTAATATAGGATCCCAAAAGAGGATCCTAAAAATCTGGTTCCTTTCATTCTACTTTCTTCTCCCTCTATTACCACAATGAATTCCACACATTTTCTGTTGCTTCTCCAAATGTGGTGTGGTTTATACATAACATGAACAGCATAGTTAGAGCCTTGCTACAGGGTTCCAAATATCTCCATAGCTTGAAAATCCCCTCTAGTGCTTGACACAAAGCCAGTCAATAACACAGGGAGAGTGTTTTTCAGTTGTCATCAGCTCATCAAGAAATATTTGAGTGGGGTTTTTTTTCTCCTCCTTCTAGGGCTTTTATTATTAGAAAGCAGCATGTTTGTTCGAAAACCCCAGGCATTGCTAATCTGAGGAAGGGAAAGGAGGTGGTGCCACACATCTTCCCTTTCAAAGACTTTACACTCTCCCCCTTCCCCTTCCCCCCCCCCCAAAAAAAAGTGTTTGGCAAGAAATATAGTGAAAAACAAAGAAATCTGTACAGGCGTCTTTATTAGTTTGACTTGACTATTAAAGCATGCAGAGTTAAATGGAGATTGACAGACAACCCAGCTGAATGTAGATCAAAATAGGTTGAAGCAAAGTGAAATTCAAGGGTGTATTAAAATAGTCATTTTGCAAAATTTCTTGTGTGTTTTTGAAGATGCAGAAGAGGGAGGAAACTTCAGGAAAGGCTGTGTTTATATATTTTCTTCAGACCCTGCAAATTGAACACAAGGGCCAAATTTATCCAATGTCAGTGGCATTAACCAGGGTTGAATTTGGCCCATGATGTTTTTAAAAGTTATCAGTAGTGTATACCTGCAATAAAAAGGACGCAGTATAACTAAGTTTAACTCTGATGTCCTATCACTGTTATAGTAAGAATGGATTAACACTATTAAAATTCACCTTTGGGCAAGAACCTTAGTCAGGCTTTTCAGAATTATGTATTTTTTTGTTTGACTGTTCATTGAAATTTTTAACAAATTTCAACATTTATATTAAGATAATTATGATAACAAAATACTGATTTTTTTCATGATATACATTTTGGGTTTTATATTTTATTTTTTATTTTTAAACTGTTGACACTTGCCAAAAAATAATGTTGCTTTCTTGGAAGGTGTGTAGCACTGAGCTAATAATTCCTCTGCTGCGTTCATACTAAGGAGTAGTTAACTATGTAGTTTTGAGAACTTTATCTGAGGTTCTGAAAGAGAATTTGTGGGTGTGGTGATCCTGGCCTGAAAGGTAACTTCACAATGGAAACCACTGGTAGTGTTAGAATGGTCTGATCAAACCTGATGTTGGATCCATGATGTAACTTCATAATATTTGGCAGGAATGTAATTCAAATACACAGAAAAATGTTTGCTTCCCAAATTGCACTGGGGTGGTTGTTTTGCATCCTAAGGGGGACAGGCATTAACATGGGACATCTTCAGCCAGGGTATGAGCCGCTGCAAATCCTCTGCAAAGTAACAGTTCAGAACTTCTTGAATCGTTAAAGACACTGGTTTGGTATCGACTAGAAACTTTCCCAAATTGTGCCAAAAATTAGGTTGCTAACCGTTTTAATGGGAGAACTGTGGGGAGCAGAATCCCTTTGTGCTGCATCCATGCAATATAAATCCAGTACCTTAGAGAATTCAGTGTATTGACGTAATTGTGGCATCAGTTCTAGTATCTGACATGGGGGAGTCCATTTTGGTTAATGTACATCCTTGCGTAGGTCTCTTGTGGTAGCTAGTCCATGAAAGTTATTTTAACTATTTTGCAAAAAATATTTTTTGGGCAGGAAAATGAGTCTAAATTAGAACTATTTGTCTGCTCATGGATTAAGAAAAGAGTAAGTGGATTTTTCCCCCACAGCCTCCCCAAGTATCTTTGCTAGGGTTGTTCCAGACTCTGATCTTCAACAGCGAAGCCAACCTTTTGGTGAGATCCGCTTATATTAAACAGCGGTGATTCTGTTCCACTTCATAGCAGCTCTGTAAAACCAGTCACCTTGGTGCAGCCAAAAGGAGTGATAAGCAGAGCTTCACTGATGTTTAGAGGAGCCAATAAGACCATAAGGGCATCTGAGTTCAGGCAAGGGGAAGCCATCTGCTTGGAATAATTGCTTACATTCTGTTTGGTGCTTAAAGGGAGCTGATTTATGTCTTTCTGCAGGTGTATGAGGTTTGCACCTTGTTGCATGGGGCTGCAAAAGTACCAGTGTGTAAACCTTTGCCAGAAGTTCATGGGTTCATAGGAATTATAAAAACCTGCAAACCATTTGCGAGTTTTGGATAGATCAAAATACTTTCTTTCCTGTGTTCAAAATAGATGGTAACTGTTGTGAATTTTCCTGTTAATTTCTTTTTAACTTCTGCATCAGGTACCAACAAAGAAAAATCTGTAGACCTCTTGAGCATTCCATTTTGAAATCACAGTGTCAAATGATATGAGAATTAAGAGACTGTTCCCTAATGCTTTAGCATTGCAAACGCCCGTCTTCAGGAATCAAGACATTGCGAAGTTAAATAAAATGAAGGGAGGGTTAAGAATTCCTGTTTGTACTTATGTTTTGGAGGAGAATTGGGTCATCTTAGCACCCCAGGAAATGTGTAAACGTGGCCTAATGATTCCCAGCTCCACACAAAAGGAACTCCTAACCTTAATTTAAACCTGTAGGTCTGCTTTGTGAAACAGACTAACAAATAGGAAACTTATTGGAAATAGTTTTGTTTCCTCCTTAACACATTTGCCTTCTGTTTGCTGATAGAAAGCCCAAGAATAAAGACTTCATTGTATTTTCCTTTATATTTTCAGTTTCTAAAATTTCTTGTGTATTGGGAAATTAAAAAAATGTTTTCCACACCAAAAGCTTTCCATTGCTTGAAGAGAAGTAGCAGAGGGCAGATTCTGTCTGAAGGGCCACCTATAAGTTCACATATTTCTTGTCATGTGAAAATACTGAATTTTGTAGTCTAAAATAATGGTTTTTATTGACATGAGCATTTGAATCTATTGCTAGTGGCAGATTTCTTACTTTAAAAAGGAAATGGCACATCCTTGCAACACGGGCAGTACAGAAGCCCCACTTGTCTGTCAGACTGTAAACCAGTGGTGGGCAACCTGCACATGGCCCATCAGGGTAATCTGATTGTGGGACATTTTGCTAGGGCTTTTATACACAAGTGTCACGAAAGCAGATGGGCAGACAGTTTCAAATCATATGTGTAAGTTCCCTCCCTGCCCGTGTCCCCACTGATGTCCCTTTCCTAACTAAGGTAGCCCTCATCAACAATATGCTCAGAAATTCATTTGTAACCAGGGCTCTGGCCTGTAACCTGGATTTTCTGGGCTCAGGTAAAGATGTAGAAGCAGGGCCCAGGTGTCCCTCTGCCTGCAGCAGCTGCCTCTAGACAGCGGCTGCCATCAGCATCATCCCAAGTGGCCCTCTGCTACTTCTCTTCAAGCAATGGAAAGCTTTTGGTGTGGAAAACATTTTTTTAATTTCCCAATACACAAGAAATTTTAGAAACTGAAAATACAATGAAGTCTTTATTCTTGGGCTTTCTATCAGCAAACAGCAGGCAAATGTGTTAAGGAGGAAACAAAACTATTTCCAATAAGTTTCCTATTTGTTAGTCTGTTTCACAAAGCAGACCTACACGTTTAAATTAAGGTTAGGAGTTCCTTTTGTGTGGAGCTGGGAATCATTAGGCCACGTTTACACATTTCCTGGGGTGCTAAGATGACCCAATTCTCCTCCAAAACATAAGTACAAACAGGAATTCTTAACCCTCCCTTCATTTTATTTAACTTCGCAATGTCTTGATTCCTGAAGACGGGCGTTTGCAATGCTAAAGCATTAGGGCACAATCTCTTAATTCTCATATCATTTGACACTGTGATTTCAAAATGGAATGCTCAAGAGGTCTACAGATTTTTCTTTGTTGGTACCTGATGCAGAAGTTAAAAAGAAATTAACAGGAAAATTCACAACAGTTACCATCTATTTTGAACACAGGAAAGAAAGTATTTTGATCCTTCCTTTCCTTTTGTCTCTGTGCCCCAGCACCCAGACAGGCACTGACACAGCCATCCCAGACAGGCACTGACACAGCCATCCACACTTACCCTGACAAGCACTTGTAAGGACTCACCTTTCGCCTCCACCTGGGTATAAGCCCAGGGCAGCTTGGGGTGCCTAGAGCCTGAGGAGTGATGGTTCTGACTGGGAGGAGAAACTGTTCTGGGTAGGGTGGGCATGGGCTTTAGTTGTCCTCAGCCCAGGACAAAATACCCTGGCTGTTCCACACTGATTTTTAACTAAAACCTTTTTTCCCATAAAATTTCCCACTTCATTTGTGGCAGGAATGGCTGCTCTCCATCTATTTATTCATTATTCTGTAAGACAACAAGCATTGCAACGCAGTGAAACTGATCTGTTACCAGCAGTTTAATAAGCTGTTTGTTCAGCACAAACTATATGCTGGATTCTCATACTGTGCAGTACCCCTGTAAAGCCTGGTATTTAAATCCCTTTGAATAGAAGTTCATGTTATATATTGCTTGTCATCCTCTAACTGATGGAGCCTAGCTATGCTGAGGCGGGGACAGATGCCTCCTAAGCCACCTTTCTATTCCTCTGATCCTGGGCCAATTGTAATGAAAGAGTCCCAGACGTTACTTAGGGCAGATCTAAGTTATGCCTGCTGGAGCTGTCCTATAGGAACCACTCTGTCAGCCAAGGATCTTCTGGAATGCTTGCTGTTCACTCAGCTTCACTGCCTACATGCAGTACACCCATTTTGTACACCCATTTTGTACACCCTGACCTGCTCTTTGCAGAATGGTAGGAGTAGGTGCCATAGAGCCAGCTACTCCACTACCTCAGAGGAGAACCCCTGGTTGCCTTTTTAGGGCAGCTTTCCAGCTGATTTGGAGTGCAAAACAGTTGGAACAGGAGCCAAGGAACTGGCCCATAGTTTACCAGAATGCTTTGAGATAGATTTGGGATAGGACAGTGTCTGTGGGTTAAATGAATGCTGCCATTAAACATTTGGTGGTATCTCACATCCATCATCGACTATTGTAACCTGTTTTATTTAGAGGCACTCGGGTGCTTTATAACAGCGCTGCTGCTGCTGTGGGAAAACCAAGAATAAATAGAGGCCAGATTTTGAAAGGTATTAGGTGTTACTGTCCTCAGTGCTGCAACACCTACCTGATTTAGGAGTCTAAATTTAATTTTCAAGAGTGATTTAGGCATGGAGGAGCCAAAATTCTATTGATCGGAATTGACAGAATAGGATTTAGCTTTCTTAATGCCTAAATACCTTTTTGAAAAATTAGATTTAGGCTCCCAAATCAGTTGGATGTTGCAATGCTGAGCTCTGCAGTGCCTAATTATCATTAAAAATCTGAATCCTAGGCTCTTAACTCCCATTGATCCTTTTGTAAATTCCACTAGTCGCCTATTTACATCTGTGGGCACCTAAATACCTTTAAAATTCTGACCAATTCTGTAGCTTTTAGTCAGGCAAAACTTCCATTGAATCCAATGAATACTGCAGGATCTAACCTATAAAAATGAGAAATACTTCAAAAACCCAGTGGTTGCAATATTTTCAAGAATTTATTTTAGAATAATTTAATATGTCATTGCGTCTGAACCCCTTTTCTATGAGGCCATTAATATTTTGTTGTTAGCAAGACACGAGTCTTGAAATAACTTTGTGTGGGGTTTCTTTCAGCATCCTTTCACGTACCACTGGACTCTGCCTAAATTAAAATCCAGCACTGAGTAAAGCTCCAAGTTTATTATGCTTTACAGTTGGAAATGAAGTATTATTTTTTTTTCTTTTTGAATAGCTGAGTGAATGTGGCTATACGTGCTTGTTCTCATGTGGTCCCTTAATCCGAAGATGAAACAAACAAAAGTTGCACAAATACTTGCCTGTCTTTACATTAGTGAGCAGGGATTTCTTACTGTTTTGTTTATCTCGAATGTTGTACTTTGGCTCTCCTTAGTGTCTTGATTTGGATGTGCATCTTAGCAGAGCAGCAGTATACTATGTTCAGCAAAACAGAAAGCTCTTACTTTTTAATTCTGAGTAAATGAAATAATTGTCATTTTGTACACCCAAAAGAGGCTCACCATTTCTTTTGACTTTGTGTGTGCATCTTTAGGAATATTTTATAATGTGTGCCAAAATAATACTATGATTTTAAGTATGCAAGTGAGGCTTTGTTTTAAATCCACTGCTACCAGACCTATAGTGCTGTAACTCGTATTCTGAAGCAACTGTATTAAACTCCAGGCATGTACTGATAGCAATGGTATCTAGTCAAAGTAGGTGGCAAAATTGTCTAGTCACTTGTGTCTAATTAAGCCTTTTTGTTCTGGCCCATCAAGAAGTCTGAATGTAGTCAAGGCCAGATAAACATTAAGAATTTCTGATTGCACACCACCTGTTTGATCAAGTAAAATGTTAAAGAGCCAAACACATTACATGTATTAGAACAGCTCTGGAACAGTACAGGACTGGGCAGTAACAGAGGAGTTAGTCTATTTTCTCCTCCCCCTCCCACACTAAGAAGTTTCAAATAATTATTTCTATATTAGCTATTATTATCAAAAGCTAAAGCAAAGACAGTGTTTCTATGTACCCTATTAAGTTTGCAATGCTTATATGCAGAGCTTAAACAGTCAAGTGATCTCCGCACATTATCTTCAAAGCAATTGGCCTTGATTTTTTTTTTCCCACTTCCCCAACTTAAATCAATTTGAAATTAATCGCTTGTAGTAAAAATGGACCATAAACTTGAAGCCTCTGATAAGAGAAAATGCTTCAGTAAATCACCACTATTTGCTGAGTTTTTAAGTTTGGCTTTCTGGTTAACCAAATTTATTAAGAATTCTGCTCTTTGATTCTTTTGTTAACAAGCTGCCACAGTTTGCTATGGAGTGTATGAATTACCAATATTGTCCTTTTTAGTTCTCATTATCGACCATTACCTTCTAGATACGATCAATTCTAAGCAAGATACTAAAATATTTCCCAATTGATCATTTTCCTAAGCATTTAGAAGAGCAAAGCTAGATTCAGATTCTCCTGTCAGTTGAAAGAGAGCTCTTCTAGCTCCATACAGTTCTGATTTCTCCATAAATGATGCTCTTCTAGAGCTTAACTTAACATCCATTACATTTTTCTGGCTTGTGACCTGTTGAGACATTAACTTCTCTCTTTCTTCTGGGATAAAGAACCCAAATTAATTAGGTATATTGACATGCTTGACAAGAAAATATAACACGTAATCAGTATATACATTTCCTTTCTCCCAGTGTTGTGCATATTTGTGAATTATATCATTTTGAAGAGTACTAGTATTTTTGGGCAGAGGGCAAGAAAAAGTTAGTTGGGGAGAATAATTTGCTTACAAACAGAGTAACTCATAAATGGCTTGGATGCCTCCAGTGCGACTCAGTTTTAACTGGGTGGTAAATATAAGCTTGAGTGAGCTGCAACACAATGTGTCAGTTGTTCTTAGGCTTTTGGTCTATCAGTATTATCTACATGATGTTAAAGCACAGAGTATTATAAGCTTTATTAAGTATTTCTGACGAGAGAGAATAGCTGTGCCAAGAGATTACACGATTTATTGAATTAATGCTGTTCACGTTCATTGCGCCCCGGTTTCAACAAAACCTGCACAGAATAGTCCATAATACCACCAGCATTCATCTGTTTGTTTAAATATTAGCATTGAGCACCTTGTAAGTATGAGATGAGTATTAATGTAGTTCCAATATCCAAGATGTGTTTGGTCACAAAAGGAAAGGCAAATCAAACATGAAATAACAAAGCCTAGAGAATAATCCACTATATTTCAGCTAGGATTTTGCAATATTTACATGCTCATTTTGTAACCATAGCAAAGGAAATGGTACAAAAGAACTTTTTGCTTTGCAAATGACTAACCAGAGGGTGTTTTTGCTCCTCTTCTCTTCCAGAAATTGAGGCCAAGGAAGCGTGTGATTGGCTACGAGCAGCAGGGTTCCCACAGTATGCTCAACTTTACGAAGGTAAGTAGCGGAGTTGATGAAGTTGATTTTTCTATCAATTTACCAGAGCTTTATTGTTTAGACAGGATAATTAATTTCTAAATGCAGCGTCAAATATGGAACAAGGGAGGGGTGTGAAGAATTGAAGCTGGGAACACCTGGGCTCCTCATGGAAGGCCCTTGCCTCCTGTGTGTTCTCTGACACGAGTTGGGTTTTCAGGGGAAGGGCTCAGTCTGTGGGGTTGAGAGAGAGCGCACACTTGCACACTTACACTTGAAGATAACTCCCTGAGGAGATTTTTCAACCCCCCAAGACCCTCAATGCCAATATGCCTGAGGGAAGGATTACTCTACGTCACCGCTTCTTCAAAGTGCTTACTCCAGAAAACCTGTGTTGACTTCACTGCCAGTTTTGTCTGATAAGCACTTCAGGATTTGGCTTAGCATTTTTAAGCTATGTCTGATATTTACTAAAATGCAAGTCTATTTTTTAAAAGATACAGTGAAAGTCCTTCACTGTTTTATCTGGGTTTTGCCTAGCAGAGTTATAAAGCATTGTCATAGCTGCCGCCTCCTTGTTCAGGGCCAGCTTTAGGAAGTGCGGGGCCCCCTGTGAACAGTGTCCACTTCCGCCGAAGCGCCGCCGAAGAGACGGACGTTGTGGGGCCCTCTTAGGCGCGGGGCCCAATTCGGGGGAATCGGCCTAAAGCCAGCCCTGCTCTTATTCATAAAACCAAATCCCCAGCTGTTAGTTTTAACACTGTATATAGACAATCCACTGTTCGCAGAGAATAATGGTTGGAAATTGCAGCCAATGCTAAGCTGGCCTCTTGAAAAATGATCCATTTGAGCTTTAATTTGCAGCTGCATTGGCAATGTGAGAAGATTATAGCAGTTGCAAAGACAGCGGTTGGCAATTCTTTTGTTCGCCTGTTTAGAAATGAAATTTCCTTCTATTATGTTTCCTCTCTTTTGGTGCTGACATGGTGCGAAGAACATACTTTCTTGGGATGTGTGCTTGAGGGACCATAGAGTCAATAATGTCAAAATCCAGGGGGCAGGGATTTACATTTGGAAAAAGTTTGGATTCTTAGGCAACTTAGTGTTTTTGAGGGTCATTTCAATCATGCTTTACTGATATGCAGAATCTCTAGGAAATTGTACACAAAAGATTCCTTGCTTGTGATTTTCAGGGTCTGTTTGCAGTTGTTTTCTCTGCAGACTCCAGGCTTTTATGAGATAGGACCAAATCCTGCTTGAATTCAATTGAAGAGAATAGGCCCAAGTAAGAGCACAGTTTGGCCTATTCTCTTATAAAAAGATAGCCATCCCTATTTAAAATCAATATATTATTGTCCTTTAAAATTCACTCTGCCAGAAAAAGGCAGACAGAATTTTTATCTTTCTTGTGTCTGCCCCCCTCTCCCGCCTCCCCACTTCTGCTAGTCACCTCATTAGGCTTTCAAGTTAACTTTGACATACACCTCCAAATGGGGGAGACAACTAGCTTGTTACTGGTGAAAATCCCACCAGAACTTGCTAACATTTTGTACGTTCATTTGGGCCCTGTACTCCTAAAATGTGGCTGAAAATATTGGGTATAATGTAAGTTTTATGGGAAAACACCTGTATGTTATGGCCCCGATTTAATACTCATTAAAACCACTAATTTCAATGGACCTGGGCTCAGGCCCTGTGTTTTGCTAAAATTAGGAATTGTCTGCAGTTTTCTGCAGAAAAGCCAAAGTTCCTTACAATTTTCAGAAAATGGTATTGTCTGTCGGTTCCTGAAGGAAATGTAGACCAAATAGTTAATGAGAGAGGTTATTTGTTGGTCTAATGAAAAGTAACATTGTCTACATAAAGAAAACAAGAAAAATACCTGTGGCACCTTAGAGACTAACAAATTTATTTCAGCATAAGCTTTCGTGGGTTAAGAACCCACTTCATCGGATGGTCATTTTAGCAATTTTCTCTTGACCCTGCTGATTTTAGCACTTCAGCTCACTCTTCCTAATCTTTGGAGATTAGATCTTTATAGCAAATTGTTTTCCTTATTCTACAAAATCTGTGTGGTCAGAAAGGCAATACACTGCTGCAGTAGTAGCTTTAGCGCCTGTTCGTGTATTGCTTGAACACTCAGAACTGTCAGTGGCTTCAGTGGGAATTTTGGCTGTGCAAGGAATCCAGGATCAGGACTTGTGACATTCAGGAATGTGTGGAGGACAGTAAATAATATTTATCTGCGTGCTGTTTCAGAGCTGTAGTAAATTTCCAGCACACTGCCAACATTGTTTCCTCCTCTTTGCTCTCCCAAAGTGTTTATCTAAACAATCTTTTAGGGAATGGAGACAGCATAGGGCTCTTAGCAGTTTGGCTTTTTTTAAATTTCAGTTCCTATCTCCTTAATGTCGTAACAGTGACAGACTATTAAACTGCTTGATTAACAGCCGGAGAGATTTTGATTTTCATTGTTTTCCAGCAATTTTGATTTTTGCTGACCTTTTACTTTAATGTGAGGTATACAAGCTTGATCAAAGTACTAATATTTGTTTTGAACTAGGCTAGCTTGGCTCAATTGCAGCTTCTGATGACAGGCAGATGGCTGCATTTAGCTTGTAGCTCCCTCTGTCTCTCCTTGTTTCATCTTTGCTTTGCTCAATATTTTTTCCATGACGCACGTGAACTTATCAGTTATCAGAGATACATGCAAAAGTTTCTACATTAGGAGTAAATGTATTTCTGGTATTTGAGATGTTAAGATGTGCAATTTATCTTGGAGGAGCTGGCTACCTGCATCTTAGTGAGCTGATTCTGAGACAGCTGGTTGCTTTGAAATGAGTTACTTTTGGGAATAAGATTCTTTTTGATTGCCCATCTCTCTTGTTTCCTTCAGATCTCCTATTTCCCATTGACATCACTTTAGTCAAGCGAGAGCATGACTTTCTGGACAGAGATGCCATTGAGGCCTTATGCAGGTAAGTGAAATATTGTTTTGCAAGAAAGCACTTTATGTGGGATAAGAATAACCTCAACTGAATCATTTACTAATTAATCATCTCTTTGAGGACTTTTGTTATCCAGTAGGCATGGCCAGTATATATTAATTTAAAAAGTCATATAAATATGTTTGGGATTTTTATTTTAATGAAAAGTGCTAAAAAGCAAGTAATGGCCATCTTCATGATAAACATTTCCCAGCCTCTTTAATTCCTTGTTTGATTTGACTACCTGTTCTTGAATTATTAAGCCACAGCAGAATCAGAACTATGCTGGCTAAAACTGTATTTAAACAGGGCTGTTGCTAACATGGCTGTATCATGGTCTCCATCCCAAATGTGAACAGGGATGATTTTCTGAGAACTGTGCTATTGCTACCTCACAGCCAGATTGCTAATCCCTTTTACTCACATTGGTGAGCAGTTACTTACACAAGTAGTCTAGCTGAGTTTTTAGTAGGACAACTCATGCAAGTAAACTGATCACCAGAATGAGTAAGGCATTAGAAATTCTGCCTTAAGTATTCTAGACTACAAAGCCAACCACCCTGTTACAACATCTTATTCTGATACATTTAAAAAATAATTCCATTCTCCAGTGTAAGATTTCACTTCCTTGCATCAGGGTAGAGTCCTATCACCCATCTTACTTTTATCTAGCTAGAGGCAGATATGAAAGTCTGGTAATTTTTTTCCACTCCTGCCGTTCACTACCGCAGCTTTATAGCATGCTAGTCAAATGAACACTAGGCCAGTACATGCATATGTCATCAGCCTCTACAGAGTTAAAACCAAGTCCTGAAGACAAGTTGATAACTTTGGTGCAATTCAATGCTGTCCTTCCAGCACAGGGGAGAGAAAAAGGCAGCAGCTAGAATAGAAAGTACTTCAGAAATATCTAAAATGATTTAAACTGAAACACAGAAAAGGAAAATTAAGTTCACTTCACATTCCATGAGGATAAATAATGTCATGAAAGTGAAAAGTTCACACACAAAATGCAATATACTGCATTTGAAATGCTTGTTTATATGCTCTGTAACCCATAAGGCCATTTAACAGAAATGATGTGTTTAACAGTGATGTGTTTAAAAAAAATAAGTAAATAAAACAAATGGGATTCCCAGAAATGTAGTCGTTCCTTGCCAGGAAAAAAAATATGTAGCCAAGCCAGTGTATTTTGAATTCAACACTCTCCTGCTTAAGTATTATCTTAACCTGGATTTTTTTTATTTATATGGGAGAAAAGTGGCGCACTCTCTTACTAAATGAAAGTAAGACTATATTCTGTATTAAGCTATGACATTCCCTGCTAATGTGATCCATAAAGTTAGGTTTTGCTTTTGTAGCCTTCTACCTTAAGGATAAGTTACAAGTCTTTAGGAAATGGATCTGACAAAACAGCCTTCTGATCAAGGTAACCAACTCAAGACGACTTATTTTTTGTGAAAGTAATCAGTGTTTTATATGGCTGTTTGTTGTAAAATAGCTAATTTGCTTTAGTCTTCAAAATGTAATATACAATGTAATTTGCTTATTAGCCTAATGGGATTACTATGTACAACAATGAAACCAAGGACAGAGTTTTTGAAGGCTATAAACATGGTTTTGAAGCCATTGTGATTGATCTGGCCGTATTGTACAAATGAAGAATTTTTTTGATTTAACTTAAAATTTTGGGGGACATATTCAGATTCTACTAACCATGAAATAAAACCAAATAACTCCATGGAGCAACTCTGAAATCAGAATTTGGCTTCATATCCTTTATGAATATTGCCCCATAGTAATAGGTTACCAAATTCTGTATTCCTTTAGGGGTCCATCATACTCCCTTGGTTAACTTTTTAAGTCAATTAAATATCTTTGGCTAGATAGACTACCTCTAGCTACTGTGGTTTGGAATTAATGTGCTATATTTCTTCATGCTTTTTGCATTTATTTTGACTGATGTTAAAGACACTTTGTAAACATTATAATGATTAATTTAGGAAAGGGCTTACAACTGTTGTCACAGAGCCATAAATCTGTCACTAGATCTTGGCTGAAAATCTTAGTAGTTGGGAATTCTCTTGCATTTTTAGCACAATGTTCAGTTAACACCCAAATGCAATTGACAGTAACAAAGTAATGGAAGGTGTGCGTGTGTGTGACTTCCTGTGCCCTGGGCTGAGACTATAACTCTCCATGTCAACTGAAGTGCTACTAGCAATCCTTGTTATGTTCTTACGTTTATTGCACATTTTACAGAGAAATTAAATCAGAACGTACACTTTGAAAACACGTACAGTAGAAGTGATCAGAATTATACATCATTTAATGCAGCATTTCAAATACCTTCTCCTACCCGAAGAACAGGGGGACACAATTTAATAAACAGCAGTTTATAATGTGAGCAGGGAAAACTACCAGCAAAACTTTAATCACAGACTGATTTGTGTAAATAGGATTCCCTATTGAACTATAACATGGAGAGAAGTCAAGGAGTGTAGTGCTAAATATTTGCTGCAAAACTTTTGGTAAACACTTCACTCTGAAAATATATAATACTTACCTTCCTTCAAAGGGAAGGATTATTATTTGTACTGTATACACTAAAGATTAGTGACTTACATCTGGGAATGAAGAAAAGGCCTCTCCCTCCCCAATAGTTTACAATCCAAGGGCCCCATCCTGCACAGACTTAGTGGGATCTGCAGGTGCTAAGCATCTCTGAAAATCAGGCCATCAAATTAGTTGCCTAAACAGGGACTTAAGTGCCCAGTGTTAAGTCAAGCATTCAAGTTTTTAAAAATTAACTCTTTAAATTGTTCCCAATATTGACATTTTAGCAGAAATGGGCCCAAACCAAACCCCTGGATCCAAACACCTCCAAATTTAAGGGAGGCCCAGTTTCAGATCCCTATTTTATCATCTGGGCAGATTCTAATTTGTATATGCTGCTTAAACCTGAATGTTAGTGTTTTTTAGTTGAAAGGTTGAATGTTGCCACTGTGTTACCGGTTTCCCTGAACAATATAAACTACCAGATAAAATCAGGATTATAGAGATAGCATACAGTGCTCATGATACTTAGTAGCAACACAGTGGAAATAATTAGAAAATAGTCTGTTACAGATCATAAAACATATGGTTAGCAGATAACATCAGGGATTATATCCTAATCTGCCAGGGATGCTTCAGGTGGTTACTGTCTGCAAAGCCCCATTTGTTTGTTTAAGAAGTTCTGTAGAGTAGTGACTAGGAATTTGTCTTCAAAGGGTACTGGGCACACAATGTGTGGACGAAACAAGATCCTGAAACATGCTCATCCTAAAGGATGTTGCTACCTAAGTACAAATTTTGTAGCAGACTCTTATGGAAATCCTGTCTTATCTGTCTCCCATTTTTTGGGTTTCTAAAGCACCACCACTGTAGTGGCTACACGCAGGCACAGCTGCATAAGAGATATCGGAACATACTAAAACCCTGGGGCTCCCAGACTTTTGAGCCAACTAAGATTACTGTAGCAGACCAACAGGACTAGTGCTTGCAGCTCCTGTGAGCTTTGATTTTTGGAGGGGCCCAACCACCATTGCAGGTTAGAGTATGCACAAATGAATGGGAGGCAGGCAGGCAGTGAAGGCACATTACGACCCAGCATAGAGACTCATTATTGAGGTATGGTGGAAAAGACTAAGTCCCAATCACAAAAATCTGAAGTACTAGGATTTAAGCATACAGTATTAATGACTGGGAACCACTACTTTAACATAGAGTAGTGGGCCAAATTTTGCCCTCAATTACACTATTCACTGAGGGCAGAATTTGGCCCAGCAGCAATTTATTAAACCTTATGGCTGAGTGTGCCTAAAGGATTTAAATGCTCAATATCCAAGAAGTATTTTTGTAGGCAGGGGGTTGGACAACTAAAGGCCAAGTGGGAGGAAAGAGAGACCGATTGGGTGAGGATCTAGAAGGGGGGAAACTGGGTGTGGCTAGGAAGATTGAGGACAAGGAGCCAGGAGGGATTGGGAATGGTTGAATAAAGAGACTGGGATGGAGGCAAGGGGGAGAAGATGGGGAGGGGGACAAGTTGGAAGTGATTTGGCAGAAGAGGTCTATACAGGGGAGAACAGTCGGAAGAGTCTGTGCTCACTAGAGAACAGTCCCCTCTAGAGCCTGGAATGGAACCCATGATTTCTGAGTCTCCCCAATCCTCTGCCGTTAGCAGATACCTGTGAAACCCACTGGCAATGTGTCTCAATGCTCTAATGCGAAGTACTCTTAAAAAATCGGGTATCTCAAATTTGGTCCCCCTCTAATTAGTGGACTTTTTTTTTTTAAACCTTAATCTTGCTGCGCCTCAGTTCCCCATCTGTAAAGGGGAATAATACCACCCCCTCTGTTTATAGGGGTGTTGTGAAAATAAATATTAAACATTTGAGACAGACTCAGATGCTATAGTAAAAGTCCATGAGGAAATTAATAAGAACCAAAGGTCCATCTAGCCCAGTATCCTGTCTTCTGACAGTGGCCAATTCCAAGTGCCCCAGAGCGAATGAACAGAACAGGTAATCATCAAGTGATCCATCCCATCGCCCATTCCCAGCTTATGGCAAATAATTCTGAATAGTGTGCAGGAAATAAGACCTAAGGCCACACATTGAACAATGAGGAGAAAACAAAATATTGACTAACTGCTCATTAATTGAGCACCATCCATCTTGTGCACTGAATGAGGCAGGGGTCTGTGGAAAAATAGTATATGATCATATAATGCATATACACATGGGGGCTGAATTAAGGTTGCAGAGGTAACATTAATCCCAGCATTTCATACCTTTTGAGTGTTTTGATTTTGTAACCTGAATAATTGTGTGTGTGTGTGTGTGTGTGTGTGTGTGTTGTGTTTATAATATTCATTTAGTGGAACTACTTATAGAGTAAGGCACCACTATGCAACATGATTAAAGGTTTCAGTGTCTCGCCCTGTATAAACAAGCTGGATGTGTGATTATGGGACTGTTAAATGAAACACACAGATCTGAGACATCTCTGTAGAGCATTTAGATTTTCAAAAGGAAACTGTTTTTATAATGAAAACATGTCAGATCTGAAACAGAATCTTTACATGCCTGGTTGTTCCTGTAACTGATCTCATTCATAAAGGGATGGTCTTAACTTGCTTTCATATTTGTGTTTGTGAGGGGTTGGGGGTTTTGTTGTTGTTTTAAAGGATCTCTGTAGAAATAGTCTCTATGCTTATCTCATTCAGTTCAAGGGTTTTATTTTAAATGGGGGGAGGGCGGGCTACAATATAATCTCTGTGAAATCAAAGACACTCTTATCAGGCAGGCTCTAAATATGTTTTCCCTGACAGATCAAAGTGGTCAGGCTAGTTAAATGTAACAGGCTAGAAATAGATAAAACCTGATATGGGGACTCAGTGGCAGCTTTTTTGCTGTATATGAGGCAAATGCTTCAATACTGTAAAATTCACAAATTGTTACATGAAACAGAAAAACCAAGTAGTGTTTACTCTGGAAGATATTACAGTGACCTGTGTTTTGAGTAATTAACGTTTTAGCCACAGTAGTGCAGGTATGCTTTTTTTAAAAGCTAGTTTAGTTTGGTTGTTTGCAACTAAACGCTTGGGAATTCATATTTTGAAGAAAGGTTTTAATTTTTCTAAAAAATTAAATGAACAATTGCTGTTATGCAATCCAAAAAGGGTTAGTCACAATCGTATAGCTGAACCCCATTGTAAAAGTTACTTGTGAACAACTCCGTTACATTTTTTGTGTTTTTGTTTTTCTTTCATGTTGACAGTTTAAAAACTACACTGAATATATAACATTAGCACAATGCAGGTCATCCAAAAAAAGAGAATCAATGAATCCCATCAATGTTTTGCAAGAGAAAAATGTCCCCTATAACATTTTGAGAGGAGATCGGAGAGAGTGAGTGTGAGGGAGGAATTAAAAATAATAAATTTGAATACTCTCTTCAGACAAAATTGTTTTGAATCTTACTCTATGTAGACTCAGGTAATGGTTGAACCTGCTATTTTTCATTAAGGCAGAAACACTGTCATGTGTGTAGGGCCCTCCTCGGGGTCTGTTTTTTTTGTGTCCCCCCCCCCCCCCCCCCCCCAAATACATTTGGTAAGGCCTCACACACCAGAATGTCAGCTTCCCTCTGATACTTGTCTAAAGACCAGTGAGCCTTATTCTGCTCTCCATTACACAATCAGGAGTAACTGCATTGAAGCCAATGGAGTTACACAAGTGTCAAGCTGGTGTAAGTGGAATCAAACTCCGCAAGTTTCATCACACAGTGTAATTACTCTGAAGACAACAAGGAGCGCTGTTTTGAAGGGTGTGTGCACTGTAATCTTTGTCACTTGGAGACAGGACAGTCTATTACAAAGAGGCACAGGACTGAGAGTCAAGACCTGGGTTCTACTCCCAGTTCCCCATATGTAGACGGGAATAATACCACCCTTTTGTTTTGTAGGAGTGTTGTGAAAATAAATAGCAATGTTTGAGAGACACTCAGATGCTACAGTGATGAGAGCCATAGGAAAGCACACAAGGAAATTAATAATTCTGTCTTCAGAGCAGGGTTTGACTAGTGCACTGAAAACAAGGCCTAGGACACCCCATTGAACTATGAGGAGAACGTTCTGCCCCGACTTGCTGTGTGACCTTGGTTTTGAGCAACGCTGTGTACCTGTGTTTCATCTTTATTGTGTAACTGGATCCTCAGTTTCCTAAGGGCCTGACCCTTCACCACTGAAACCAATAAAAGCTTTGCCATAAACTTCAGTGGGTGCCGGGTCAAACCCTGTGCAAAAACCCTTGTCTGTGCAAAAGGTGGGCAGAAAGTGAAGGAGGCTGGTGGTTCATCTTCTAGGCATAACTAAGTTATTACATAAAATTAACAAGACTCATCCCAAATACCTCTATGTCAGTAGCGTAGCCGGGGGGGAGCAGGGGGAGCAGCCACTCCCCCTGTGAGCAGAAGTGGCGTCTTTAAAAGGCAGCAGCGCCTTTTTTTAGCAGCGCCGCTGCTCTTTTTAAGCGCCGCTTCTTGCACTCACCCGGCGGCGCTCCGGGTCTTCGGTGGCATTTCAGGGGCGGGTACCACCAAAGACCCAGAGCGAGTGAGGACCCGCCGCCGAAGACCCGAAGCGCTGCCGGGTGAGTACGGGGGGAGGCGCCTTTTTATAGCGCTGCTCCCCCTGCACTCCGGACCTGGCTGCTCTACTGCTCTAAGTATCAGTACTTTCCTTTTAGGTTTTTTTGTTGTTTTTTTTGTTTGGGTTTTTTTTTTAACTAAGGGTATATTAGCTTCTCCAAATTTAGCTTAAAAGATGTCAACATTGTAAAATAAAGATCTACATTTTAAACTGGGAGTGTGTATATGCTTGATTCTGCTCTCAATAAACTCAGTGGCCTAATTTACCAGTGGACTAAGGTCAGATTACTCTGCTTTGAACTGTATGCACTCAGGGCCTGATCCAACACCACTGAATTTAATGGAAAGACTTCCATTGACTTCAACGGGCACTGGATCAGCAGCCAGCCAGAGAAGATTATACAAAAAGATGCATACAATACCTTAAAGTATGCAGTTAAAAATGCATTTCATGGGGAGCCTGGTTAATTATAGCTGTTGTACTCTTACCCAGCAATGAATTTTGTTTTTGTTTAAGTTTATTTTATTTTAAGAGCCACAGTCTTAGATATGAAAGAAACTGTACAGACTTGGAAGGAAGAACAAGGTCTATGATTTTCTTTTCTCTTTTTTTGAACAGATTAGTAGAGTTGTCCTGGGGCTGTCTTGAAAGTAATTATATTACACAACACAGGAACAAAATAGGCACCTGATGTGTGGAAAATTAGTTTTCCTCTTTGAGGTTTCAACTGGAAGGGTAAAAAATTTAAAGCAACAGCAGGCTGCATCACACCCACAATTGCAGAGAAGCACTTTCTTTGTACTTTATTCTCAGTATGTCGGGATAATTTGCTTCAGGATTATATGTAAAAAAATATTTGATATTAAGCAATAATTATTAGTAACTCGTTAATTTAAAGGCACGTTCAAATTTGATCTGTCTCTACACTCTTTGGACTGTTCAGTTATTCACTTCCCTCTCATTGACGAGACCCAGGGAAACTAGTAAATGCTTATCCACCCACTCTCGGCTCACCCAGAATTCAGCTGAAGTAATGTGTTGTTAATTAAGCATAATAAGTGCTAATTGAGGCTCCCCTTGTGGCTATTTGTATGCAAAGGAGTTTGGAGATAGCCTTCACAAAAGCATTTTAATTGAAATAGCCAGTGTCACAAAAGTCATAGCCTGCTGTTGTTAATGTGGTGGTTTTTGTTTTGTTCCACAGGCGCTTAAATACTTTAAACAAATGTGCAGTGATGAAGCTAGAAATTAGTCCACATAGGAAAAGGGTAAGTTGTTTGTTTTTTGTTTTTGTTTTTTTAACATCCTACATTACAGAACCATTAAAAAAAAAAGCTGAACATGATCTCATAGTTCATCTAATTTAGCTGCAGCGCAAGATTGTTCCTGGGCCTAATCTGGCCTCATCCTTACGCAGGCAAAACACTCTACACTTCATTGTGATCTTTTGATTAAGGACTTCAGGATTTGGCTAGGGTGAACAGAAAGCAAGTGCGAAAAATTGAGACAGAGGGTGGGGGGTAATAGGAGCCTATATAAGAAAAAGACCCAAAAATCGGGACTGTCCCTATAAAATCGGGACATCTGGTCACCCTAGATTTGGCCCTGTAAGCGAATACACTCATTGATTCAGCTAAATCTTGCGCACTCTGAGACATAGGTGTGGAGCACTCTCAACTACTGTGACATGTCAGTGCACTTATGTCAACTATTAACACTCATGTTCAGCCGTGATGACCACTCAGTTAGCTCATATGGTGCTGACTGATCAGCATGGACCAGAGTAAATCATCATCTCCGCTAACTTGAGTTGATTCTTCAACTCTTAGAACACCAGAATGCTTTATCATGTAAGGAGGCTCACAGGGAGCGCAGGACTCCCAATCTTTTCCAAAAGATGCTCAGCTTGCAGAGTTTGGCCCATTACTCCTGTGCTTTTTAGTATTTTAAACAGCGATTAATCTAAACTAAGGCAAAATCTCTGAAGAATACTGTTAAATAAGCTTGAAGTAGTTTCATATTGGTAAGGAAGTCAGCATGGATTGTAGAGTTTCTTTGCTGTTCACTCAAGACAATCTCATTAGTCAGTGAGTCTTAAACTAAGACCACTACCGTTCAAGCTGAGCAATGATAGAATTTCTAGTTTGGATTTGGTATGATGGTATTTATGAAAAGTTTAGTTGTTTATTGATTTTTAATATTAAGGTATAAATAAAGGTATTGGCATTATACCCTCGCCTAAGACCTTGATTGATGGGCAAAGGCATTCTGAAAGATTTTGGGGGGGGGGGGGGGATGCTTCTCTTCAGTTCAGTTGAACAGCTGGATAGCAGTCTGAAAACATGTCTGCATGCTAAAGGTCAACAGTAGTCATGACTGTCCCCTGGAAGTGAGTAGCTGCAGATGAAGATGATTAAACTTATGCAATACAGTGCTGCCATTCTCATGACAAGAATGCTTGCAAATGCTCTAGGGGTGTTTATCGAGGATCAATCTTTCTTTCTTTCTTTCTTTCTTTCTTTCTTTTCCCTATCCATTTGTGGTATGTAGCAAAGAAGGTTCTGAAAGATAACATTTTGTGATCATTATACATTTCCTATATGTATGCTAAGTTTTTCTGACTACCAGAAGATTTGTTTCCTGAAATCAGGTCTCTTTCTTGTTTCTGAGCCTCATTAACATTAGAGTGATCAAGATCTGTACTAGAAATGGGCTCAATTTTCTACTAAGTCTGGATCATATGTTTTGGTTTGGACCCATTTCTGGTTTTGACTCAAGCGTTAGTGGAGTAATATACAAATATAGGGCCAAATTCCACTTTTGTTGACTTAACTAAGACCAGGATTTGGCTTTTAAGCCTTGTTTACACAAGGAAAATTACCTGTTGCTGACAGAGTCTCAGCAATGGGTGCATCTGAATGAATACTGTTTTCTTGGTCTTCCCTTTTAGTCAAATCATGTTCAACGCCAATTGAGTGGCACCCATTATCAGGCATTGGTAATTTTCCTGTTGTAGGCAAACTTCCCGGTTTAATTAACAAGGCAAATGTCTCCATTGTTTCCTCACTCATGAATAGAATCTTAAGTTTCGGCATCTGGACCACAGAATGCAGTGTGTCCTCTATGTGCTGTACATACATGTGTTTGTAATCAAACACAACTACTGTTTTGCTTTGTGAAGTGTCATAATAAGACTAAAGAAGGAACTGGAGCTGGGGGAAGATACCCCATTAGAAGCTACATGAATAAAGCCCTTTGAATGATAACTTCTTATCCAGAGAATAAACTTAATGGTTCTTGTGTTTCTTATCTAACAAATGGCTTCTGTGGGGTTTTTTTGTTTTTGTTATGGTGGTGTTGGTTGGTTTTTGGGTTTTTTGTTTTGTTTTTTTGTTTGGTTGGTTTTGTACTTTCTGTCATCTTAAGGAAAACAATTTAAACAGACAAACTGGAACATATTAACTATGTAGAAGACTAGCTTTGGCAAGCTTACTTTTTGTTCCTTGTTTAGCACCAAAGGTGTATCCTGCATTGCTATGGTGTGTTAAAATAGTACTCTTTTTAGTTCTGGTCTTCCAACTTGTGTGTCGTATAATCTTCTCCATGTAGACAGAAGAGAAGTGTGTTGGTCATACAAGATAATTCCCTTGCAGTAAAAGGTTGAGGCTTAAGTGGCAATGTTGAAACACACCCTCAGGCACTGCCTATACATCAAGTATAATCAGTGGAGAGGTTACTGGCAATTTACTTGTGTTATACACTGTTGCTGGCTTTTGCGGCTCAGTATCTATGAAGTAATGCTAAAATCGCCTGGAGCTAGTCTGAAGTAGAAACTTCACAGGACAATCTTAGTGTCAGCTGCTGGGTTATGGGGGAGGAAAGGACCAGGTAAGAGCCTGGAGG
The DNA here is from genome assembly GCA_033296515.1 of Macrochelys suwanniensis. Taxonomy (NCBI): domain Eukaryota; kingdom Metazoa; phylum Chordata; order Testudines; family Chelydridae; genus Macrochelys; species Macrochelys suwanniensis. The sequence goes on from CM065779.1 coordinate 87,679,140, forward strand.
CATTAAACTGTGGCAGTGTAATAGGTTCTCTTGCTATCTCATTAGTCACAGTTATAAGACCATTTAAGCTTCAAGGATGGGTAAGAAGTTAAGCTACTACAGTTCAGAATGTCTGAGAAGCATCTCTTAATTGCAAAGGAGACTATAAACAGAGCCACTATCAACAGAGAGTAACATTGGAGAGAGACTAGAGTGAGACCTGCCCCTCACTGACTCCGGTTTAAAATTTTATGCATGCCAGGAATTTCCACTCATCTCAAGGGTATCCACTGTGACCAATTAATTAAAAGCCTAGAGATACTAGGGTTTGTTGAAAAGAGCAATTTAAGGCAGATTATATTATTTGGTCTGTTTGCTTTATGTCTACAAGACGGCTTTGAAATGAACTTCAAATGTATATTTTCATCTATTTAAAAAAAAATCTTAAGATATATTGCATATTATATGTTATCATTAACTATGATTGACTTAAAAGGCCCAATCTTGCTCGCAGTGAAGCCCATGGCTGTTTTGATATAAACTTAAATGCTAGCAAGATCACACGCTTACGTATACTTACTGAAAGGACTTTGCTGTCATTACTACCAGTTTGCCATTATACCTTATGGATGCTCTCTTTGCTCACAGAGTGAGGATTCCGATGAAGATGAGCCTTGTGCAATAAGTGGTAAATGGACTTTTCAAAGGGACAGCAAGAGGTGGTCCAGGCTTGAGGAATTTGACGTCTTCCCTCCAAAACAGGATTTGAATCCCTCATCCCCAGAAGCGCCTCTCCTGACGAACGCAGCTAGCCATGAAAGCGTGCTGACAGACCTCAGCGAGCGTCAGGAGGTAGCTTCCATTCACAGCACCAGTAGCCACCAAGTCACCCCCCAGAGCGAGGCAACCACCACCAGAACAAACTCAGTCGTTAGCGTTTGCTCATCAGGCAACTTCATAACGAATGACGACTCCTTCGGCAGCCTGCCCTCGCCTAAGGAGCTGTCTAGCTTCAGCTTCAACATGAAAACCAATGAAAAGAATGCCCGGTCTAAAACAAAGAGCCTGTTAAAGAGGATGGAGAGCCTGAAAATCAAGAGCTCTCACCATGGCAAAAATAAAGCCCCTTCCAAGCTGGGTCTTATCATCAGTGGGCCCATCCTGAAAGAAGGCCTGGATGAGGACAAGCTAAAACAATTTAACTGCGTGGAAATTTCTACCCTCAATGGCAATCATATTAACGTCCCCATGGTACGAAAAAGGAGTGTCTCTAATTCCACCCAGACCAGCAGTAGTGGCAGTCAGTCGGAGACAAGCAGTGCTGTCAGCACACCCAGCCCCGTCACAAGAACACGCAGCCTCAGTGCATATAATAAAAGGGTGGGAATGTACCTCGAAGGCTTCGACCCCTTCAACCAGTCAACCTTCAGTGATGTCATGGAGCAGAACTTTAAGAACAGGGGAAGTTTTGCAGAAGACACTGTGTTTTTTATCCCTGAAGACCACAAACCAGGCACCTTTCCCAAAGCGCTCTCCAATGGTAACTTCTCCCCATCAGAGAGCAACACTTCAGTGAACTGGAGAACTGGGAGCTTTCATGGACATGGCCATCTCTCCCTCAGGAGGGAGAACAGTGCAGAAAGCTCCAAGGAACTGAGCACTGGGAAAAGGCGCAACTCCTCTAGCTCAGTGTGCAGCCGCCTTAGCATTTATGACAATGTACCAGGCTCAATTCTGTATTCCAGTACAGGTGACCTGGCAGACCTTGAGAATGAAGACATCTTTCCAGAGCTGGATGATATCCTGTACCACGTAAAAGGGATGCAAAGAATAGTGAACCAGTGGTCAGAGAAATTTTCAGATGAAGGGGACTCTGATTCAGCACTAGATTCAGTTTCCCCATGCCCTTCCTCTCCAAAGCAGATTCACCTGGATGTAGATAATGATCGAACAACCCCCAGTGACCTTGACAGTACAGGAAATTCCTTGACTGAGACTGAAGAGCCCTCAGGAATGCAGGACAGAAGGGACTCTGGGGTGGGTGCATCACTGACACGGTCCAACAGGTCAGTAACGGGCTTCTGCCACTAGACCAGGGGTGGGCAAACTTTTTGGCCCAAGGGCCACATCTGGGTGGGGAAATTGTATGCAAGGCTGAGGCAGGGGGTTGGGGTGTGGGAAGGAGTGCAGGGTGTGGGAGGAGGTGCGGTGTGCAGGAAGGGGCTCAGGGCAAGGGGTTGAGGTGCAGGAGAGTTCTCAGGGCAGGGCGTAGGGGTACGGGGTGCAGCAGAGGGCTATGGGCTGGGGGTTGGGGTGCAGGGAGGGGTGTGGAGTGTGGGAGGGGGCTCAGGGAAGGGGGTTGGGGTGCTGAATGGGTGCAGCAGGGGGTTACGGGGCTCAGGGCAGGGAGTTGGGGTGCAGGAGGGATGTGGGGTGCAGCCTCCGGCCTGGCGCCACTTACCTCCAGCAGCTCCGGTGTGGCAGCAGGGCTAAGGCAGGCTCCCTGCCTGTCCTGGCCCCATGCCGCTCCCGAAAATGGCCAGCATGTCCGGCAGTGGCTCCTGGGGATGGGGTGGGGCAAGTGGCTCTGCCGCGTGCTGCCCTTGCCTGTGGGTACCACCCACTAAGCTCCCATTGGCCGTGGTTCCCCATTCCCAGCCAATGGGAACTGCGCGGGGTGGTGCCTGCAGGCGAGGGCAGTGCACAGAGCCCTCTGTTCCCCACCCCGCACCCAGGGGCTGTGAAAGGCCTCATGGGCCGGATGTGGCCCATGGGCTATATAGTTTGCCTTCCCCTGCACCAGACCCAATTAAAGCCTTGGCATAGAAGTAGCTGTGGTGATTAAAGCAAATATGTGACTTTTACATATCCGTTTCAGAAATTAAGGGTGAAGATAATAATATTTTTATAGCGTCTTTAATCCAGAATGGTTTCCAACCAAGCCACTTTAAAACAGTGTATTTGTTTGTTCAAAATGTTGTGTCCACCACTGAAAGGCAACTCTTTGCAGTGCAATGTGTCAAACTGAAACAGGTGTGTGGGGAATGCAGAACATAATTGTTCAAATTTTAAATAAAACAGGATGCTGGTGGTGGTATCCCTGCTCTTTCCAAAACAAAAGACCATGGCTATGTGGTCAAAGCCTTCATTTTACAACTTGTTCAAAATATGGCACTTCCAACAGCACAGTGCCCCTTCGTACCATATTGTGCACATTGCCATGATAACACTAACTACATCGCAGTAATCAACCCAGGTTGTGTGCTCCCACATTAACACCTGGAAATTTTGCCTTATCTACTATATATCAGGAGTTAGGAGTTTCTGATCTGTAGTAGATAAGGCAACATTTCCAGATGTTGTCAGAGAAATCTCAATATGGAATGTTCTGCTAAATGGCACATTCTTAAACAACAGTTAGAACGAATGCCCTGCGCATCATTAGAGAGAATCCTTTCATTGTGGTTTCCATGTGCATCTTCCAAAGACACTTCAATAAATTGCCCTTCATTTTCCCCTTCTTTCCTGCAGGCACAGACTGAGATGGCACAGCTTTCAGAGCTCCCATGGGCCCAGCTTGAGCTCTGTGTCATTACAGATTAATAGCCAGTCTGTGGCACAGATGAACCTACTGCAGAAATACTCTCTTTTGAAGTTAACTGCCCTCCTGGAGAAATACACACCTTCCAATAAGCATGGCTTCAGCTGGTAAGGACCATTCAAACCCTAGGGATTTGCCAGTCATGACTGAATATAGAAAACATGTCACTAATCCCCACTATCTTCCCCATTCCTGTTTACTTGCATCTAATTAACATTCATTCTGCCACCCTCCGGGGGGGCTCTAGCCTCAGAGGACAATACTAAACCCATTAACCCTTCACATTGTTTTAATGTCATTGGGTGTCAGATGCTCATTAATAGGGAGCCACAGAGAGAGGCTGTAATTAACGGGGCGGGACATGGGAATGCATTTCAATACAGATGCTCATGGAGCACAGACCAGCTGGCTGTGTTGGGAAAAGTCTAGCTAGCATCCACAGTACAAAGGAGTAATCGTGTATTAAAACAATTTGCACGTAAGGAGACCTACTTCAGCACATCTTAAGATACCAGAAAACTGTCTTCAAAGTCTCCTGCCTTTCTCCTTCAGTGGTGGTATTCTTAATGTTATTTATTTAATGCCAGGGCACTTCAGTTGAGTGAGTTTCCCTTACTTCTAGTGTGTCGCTATCTGACCACTAACTTTTTTATGCTGAATACATTTTGTTTTAAAAGGAAAAACCCAAATCCAGTTATTATAAAAACAATGAAAAAATTCAGCAGGTTTGGAAAAACTGGTGTTTTCCTGTAGCCACTTCAGGTTTTCATTACCCAGTCAATATCTTTTGTCAGATTAGTGAAATAGAAAACCTGTTGTTGGCATATCTGTATTGCACAGTCTGTGCAACCCTAAAGCAGCAAAAAGTACAATATAGTTAGGGTTTTTTCCCCCTTCGTTCTTATGGCCTCCTCCCTTCTCCAGGACTCTGAGTATTTAACTCCAACATCAAAGTAGCTCCTGTTCAAAGGCTGTTATTATGTGAGCCATGCTAAATACAGAAGTTGTTTGTTCTGAAAGACAGAAATAAGTATTGACCGGTTATCCCTGCATGCTTCAGATTCTCAGTGGGGATCGTAATGTGTTCTTTCACATTCTGCTGGCGTGTTTTTTGACAAAGCGAGTATTATTCACACACGCATCAGTAGTGCCCCATGTTTAACTATAGTGTAATACAGTTTGATTCTTTTTATTTTTTTGTAGAACAGATTAGCCCCCAAAAGCATAATACATTGTTTGTATAGTTGACTATACATGCAAAAGTGAAGGGTTTCCCTGTTTTCTAACACTGTTGTGTCCTCCGAAGTTTTGTATCCTACATTAACTTTCTCTTTCATTAGCAAGATGATCTCAACACTTTCAGACGCTAAAGGATTTTTTTTTTAATTGAGAAAATACTCTTGAGAATCCAAGAGTAAATAATTCTTTTGAGCTCTGGTAAATTTTTTCCTCGGAGTCAAAAGCAAATGGAAAGGTCTCTCATTGAAACTAGGGGCCTGGCAAGGAGAGGGGGTCCCTCAAAGAGGTCATTTGAAGAACTGAAATTTTTAGCTGACAAACTCAAATGTGTTACATCAGCTTCCTGCTGTTACACATATGGGTGGGCAGTCGGCCTGGCTTGAGAGCTTTATAGAATGAGTGATTGACATACAAAAAGGTTATTGTTCACATGCCTATCTTTCTTGAGAGACCTAAAGAAGCTACATTATAAAGGGTTTTTGGCTACTGGATTTATTTTGACTCTACTATAGTTCATCCTGGCTCCTGTTCTACCCCACAGCATTTGTTGTACTGGTGTTGATAGACTAGCACCACGTATTAATGCTTGCAATCAACATATAGCCCCTTCCTAACATTAAGCATCATAGAGATGCTCCATTTCTACCCTCACCTTCCTCTGTGGAAAAGTTTAAATATTTAATGTTTTCAGTGCGACAGCTGAGCCTGTCACATATAGTATTCACTCTATTAAAGTCTTACTATTTCACTTATTTTTTAGCACGTTACAGCTACTGGAATCCAGAAGATAGGGGTGGGTGGGTGTGGTAAGAATGATGTGTATGCTGTGCTAACAGCTATGCTTTCTCCTTCTCATTCTCTCTGCTTAAATAGGGCTGTACCAAAGTTTATGAAAAGAATTAAGGTCCCAGATTATAAAGACCGAAACGTGTTCGGAGTTCCCCTGCCAATTAATGTCCAGCGTACAGGGCAGCCTCTCCCACAGAGCATTCAGCAAGCCATGCGGTACCTCCGCAGCCACTGTTTGGATCAGGTTAGTTTCACTTCACTACCATTCCACTACGCTGTCACCATCCCAGCACTTGATTATTTATTGTTCTTGAGCCAAATCTTCAAGCCCTTATTTCTTTTTTACTCTAGCCATATTCAAGCACAATTCCCACTGAAGTCAGTGAGTAGGACTGTAGGATTTGGCACCTCCTTGGTGGATTTAATGTCTTTTTTTTTTTTTTTTCCCTTTTTAAATATGCAAACACATGTAGGTTGGACTGTTCAGGAAATCTGGAGTCAAGTCAAGAATCCAGGCTTTGCGCCAAATGAATGAGAGCTCAACAGACAGTGTTAATTATGAAGGCCAATCTGCTTACGATGTGGCAGATATGCTAAAGCAGTACTTTCGTGATCTGCCTGAGCCGCTCATGACCAACAAACTCTCTGAGACGTTCTTACAGATCTACCAATGTAAGTCCTCAGATTCCCAGGGTCAGACAGAAAATTAGGCCCTGGTTTCAGAGAAATATTCCCAAATATGCACTCCTACAACGTCTAATTTACAAGGCTGAACTGTCAAATATATCCCTCATCTGGGCACCACATGTGTTGGCTGCTAGGGAATTTGGAAGAAATGCCATTTGATACCATTGTATACTTTATCTTCCTTTTTGAAGTATCCATTATTTGTCATCCTGCATCTTGTGAAACTGATTTTTGGTTCTCTAGTTATAGAGTGATGTAGATGGCAAATTCTCCCAATTTCATCTGTTTCTGAATGCAACCACTATAAACCCTCTGCCTCTTTGAATTGGAATTCCCTGTATTCTTCGGGCACGCTTGGTGATGAACTTTATTTTAAATCTCAATGTCTCATTTGAGAGTGTGGGGAGGGCAGGCAGATACAGGGTTAGGAGAGCTTTGACTTCTGAAGAAATTGCAAATTTGCTTTGAAAATTACTGGGTCCTTTTACATCCGGATTGATCAGACTCGTGACATTCCTTAATCTTGTCATTTTATGCCCGATAGCAGCACTCATAAGCTTATGAAAACATTTTTAGATCTTACAACTGCCATTTTATCATTTCTACTATTGGTGCCTAGGGTGGGATCCACTGCAATCCACAAAATCCTGCTGAACCCTCTTGGCACCTAAATTCACTTGACGCCTAGGGGCTTGTCTACACAAACAATTGTTTCATGGCATGCTGAGGTGTGACTTTACCCTACACCGGGCCTGCCACAGACAAATTGTCCATGTAGACCCTGCTGTTGTGCGGTTAGTTACTTAATGCACTTTGATCCAGTCCCGTTTCAAGGAGGGTTAAGATCAATGTGGGTGCCCTTCATCAGTGGCTTAGAGAGTTATTTTCTCACACTCTAACTCAATGGCTATTTAATTTATCCGCAATGGAACAGTCATTGAGCTAGAAAAGTGATAGACTCCAGTCCAGTCTCCCAGTTCCAATCACTTTTTTTTGTTATTTCTCCATAGTTTAACAGCTTCAGCAGGAGAGCTTGCAGGAGCCCCACATAAAACTATCCCAGAGCTCAGCGGTTAGAGGTGGGAGACCACTGTCCAAATCCTTTCTCCCCCTCTGGCAGAGGAAGGAATTGGTTCTGGGTCTCCCACATCCCAGGCGAGTCCTCTAACCACCAGGTAGAAGTCACAGGTGGGTGGTGCTGCTGATGCCAGTGCTGCCAGCAGCCATTCTGCATAGCCCGAGGCAGGTGCCTAACTCATTTAGCAAGAAATACCTTAGGCACCTCGGCCATCTGACTCCAGGTGGCCAGTTCCAGTTCATGGTCAGTAAGCAGAGGTGCCGATCTCCAAGAAAGGAGCAGGGCTTAGCACACACCTCTCATTGGTACATCCTATTAGCTAGCTCTGGCAGCTGGCATGCTGATTCTTTGTGGATTGAATTCTTAGGTGCTTCTTTCCTTATTCGTTGTAGAGGGAGCCTAGGTGCCTAACTTGACTTTGTGAATTGCAGAATTGTTCCTGAGATTCTTCCCCCCCCACCCCTGATGCCTAAACGTGAGGTGCCATGATGCTCAGCATTGCAACACTGAAGTCCCTTTGCAGATTCCCCCGCCCAGCTAGTGTACTGATGGGCACCCTATACGTAGCATGGTTGGAATGATTTCCAAAATCTTTTGTTTTAGCATCCTATGTAGTCTAATTATCTCTGGAAAGAAACAACTAATCTCCCAATAGGATGATTTCCCTTCGTTTCGGCATGATACATTGAGTTCTGCACAGATGCATTGTTTAGGGTGTCTTTCGGTGACTACACAATAGATGATCAGATCACACCCCAATTCCCAATTTTCCTCTGTTTTGAGCTGTTAGGATGAGACTACCTACTGTTCCTTTGGAATGGGCAGGAGTCAGCTGTCATAACATTTGGATCCTCTGATGTCCTCCGGAGGCCAGGTTGATGCATACACGGACCTTGTGATTTCATGCTGCCTCCATGGTCCTATGGTGTCGTCTAGGCTCCATGGTATTGTAGCTCCAGTAGAGCTATGCTATGAAGGACTTTTCATGCTGGCCGTCTAGGTTTCATTGCTGCCCTCATGTGAATACCTTATGTCCCACACCACCTTCCCCCAAAACTCCCCATGGGAATTCTGCAGGGCTGAAGGGGGTATGCTAATGCTGACTCAGTCAGCACCAATTGATATGATGTGGGATAGGGGTGGAAAGGAATGATGGTTGTCCCACCCCCCCCCCACCCCCCCCGGACACCAACCCTGCAGAGAAATACTTGCTAGTGGCTGGTGCCAGGGGAAGTTTAATACAGTGCTACAAAAACTGCACTCCCCATTCTTCGTCTCCTTCCCCTGGGATTGATCTGCAGGGATTGCAGCTGCCCATAAAAGGGGGATGAGATAGGCCAGAAGTTTGATCTGTTGTCCATAGACAGCAAAATCCTTTGGCAGTTGTAAATTTTTCTTCCATGTGTATGACCAGTATTTCCCCTCCCCTTGGTATTATGCTTAGCATGTTGTATGCTGATTGTGCCTGTGCACCACTTGTAAAATGCCTTGAGCTTGTTGAGGGTGGAAGGCAGTAGATCATATGTAAAATATTTTAGTATACCCTTTAAAACATTTTAACATCACCTATGTCAGTTTAAAAAAAACCCTACAGTTTAGCTTATGCTCAAAGTGATGCGAAATAAATGGTCTGTTAGTAGTGAGAGAATTACGGACGAGAACACCAAGTTTCTCTTGAGCATGTCATCAAAGTTGTGTAGTGCTAATGATGGTAGAAACACCACATAATTCAGCCCCTCAACTTGTCTTTTTGGAGGTGGCTCACTTGCACTCATGTTGAGAAGCAGAGATGGCCTGGGTTATTTCATTTTTTTTTTTTTCTCCCCCCAGACGGTTTTTATAAAAACACGAGTCAAAATTTCCTGCCCAAGGTGTTTGTTGTCAGTAACCATGGAGCTGTGTAATGGTATGGGGCTGCTTGTCAGTGACTTTCTTTTTCCACCATGTGACTTAGAAAGATCTACTCAATAAAAGAGACCTGTGTGTGTGTTTGAAGCACTTTTGGGTATTTTATGGCATCAGTGTTGAAAAGGTTTAGTAGCCATTTATTTATTTTATTTTATTGCTTCACTGATTCTTAAATGCATTTCCCTTGTGAACTTTTTGAGAGCTGAAGAATTTTTGCTGGAGTCTGAGTTAGCTGTACTTTGTTTCCATGTTCGCCACTGCCCATGGTCATCAGTCAGACTCCTGCAGTTAACAGCCCAGTTAGCAGGGCTACAGGAGGGTGTAGCGCTTGTAATAGAATTTAATTTCAAACTGTGGTATAGGCACAACTTTTATACTACTGAGTTTCTCTTGAGGTAGGAAATAACAGGGTAGGTAAGTTGGTGGCAATAAAAAAAATAATCTTGTGTGTGTTCCCTGTGACTGGTATGCATCCTGGAGGAAAGCCTTTCAAACTTGAGTGAAATAGTTGACGCTGGAGTTTTGGATTGGGATATATTCATGCTTGTGTGTGTGTGTGGAAAATCAGTGAGCTGATGAGAATATTACCAATGTTATACAGATGTGCCAAAGGATCAGCGGCTCCAGGCTATCAAGGCTGCTGTTATGCTTCTACCCGATGAGAACAGGGAGGTCCTACAGATTCTTCTTTATTTCCTGAGTGATGTCACCGCTGTAGTGAAGGAAAACCAGATGACGCCAACAAACCTTGCTGTGTGTTTAGCACCTTCCCTCTTCCACTTAAATACTCTCAAGAGAGAGAATTCTTCTCCAAGGTACATCTCCTGCAGTTGTACAACAGTATTAAAATAACACCACTAGATATCACTGAGGATTAAGAAGGCACATTTTAGCTGCCTCACTGCATATGAACCTAGTTCAGTTGTGCCACTATCCTGTGTCAAACTAGGTAATTAAACTTTAAATTCCCAGAGTTTAGGTCAAGCTAAAGAATGGGTGGGTGTTATGAAGTTCATTGGGACATTCCATTGCAAATGGGTTGGTAGAAAAATGAAAGAGGTGGTCAGATAAGAAAGTAACCAGGACTGAGGAACAATAGATTTACCCTCATTCACTGGAGAGTGGCACAGTTTACCCATAATCAGAATGGAGTAGTCCAATTAGTGCTGCTTCCTCATTCACTTTATACATAAACACACACTAATGCTGGTATTCAGATGACCAGCGAGAGCAGGGAACCAAAGTGTTTACAGACAGGTTTTTATTCCAATTTCCTCTTATCTGGGGGCTAATTGAAAGGAAAGGCTTTGCCCTAGGGATGAAAAAGTCACCCAATAGATTACCAGGGACTAGAATCACAGGGGGGAGTTAAGATGAGCATTGCAGCAGCTAACATTTAGGGGCCCTGCCACTCAGCGGAATTCAGAACCCTGAGTTCTGTTGGTAACCAGCCTTTGAGGCCATGTCAGCAACATCCCCACAGCTCTTTACTTGAGGTGGCATCTCAGTTTTCCCATTATGAACACTCCATTCTCTTTACTGGAACTGGTCATGATGGTCTGCTAGGCAGCCAGTGTGGCTACTTACATCTCTGAACAAGTTTACAATGGGTTAGACTTGCCACAGAACAGGCATAGCTGCAGGAGCACGAAAAGACATCAATAACATGTAACATTACACCAAACTTTTCTGTCCTAGGCAGCTCGTCTATGCCATCGGGACATTGTGTAGTTGTACTGCTTACTTACCAAGCCATTAACTAATACGGACTTGTTTATTTTCCTCCTCCATAGGGTGATGCAGAGAAAACAGAGTCTGGGCAAACCTGATCAGAAAGATTTAAATGAAAATTTGGCTGCAACTCAAGGCCTTGCCCATATGATTGCTGAGTGCAAGAAGCTCTTCCAGGTGAGACAGCTGTCTGTGAAATAAATAGCACTGCTGGTTCAGCAGTGATCAAAAGAGCTCTGTGAAAAATAGACAGTTACTCAATGGAGAGCCAAGAGTCCCTTTAGTTTGTTTAAAGACTATATTATTAGAGAAACAGATAAGCACCTTTTTAAAAAAAAAACAACCACAGAATCGTAGGACTGGAAGGCACCTCGAGAGGTCATCTAGTCTAGTCCCCTGCACTCATGGCAGGACTAAGTATTATCTAGACCATCCCTGACAAGTGTTTTGTCTAACCTGCTCTTAAAAATCGCCAATGATGGAGATTCCACAACCTCCCTAGGCAACTTATTCGAGTGCTTAGCTACCCTGACAGGAAGTTTTTCCTAATGTCCAGCTAAACCTCCCTTACTGCAATTTAAGCTCATTGCGTCTTGTCCTATCCTCAGAGGTTAAACGAGAACAATTTACTTCCCTCCTCCTTATAACAACCTTTTCTGTATTTTAAAACTGTTATGTCCCCTCTGTCTTCTCTTCTCCAGACTAAACAAACCCAATTTTTTCAATGGTCCCTCATAGACGATGTTTTCTAGATCTTTAAATCATTTTTGTTGCTGTTCTCTGGACTCTCTCCAATTTGCCCACATCTTTCTTGAAATGTGGCCCCCAGAACTGGACACAGTACTCCAGTTGAGGCCTAATTAGCACGGAGTAGAGCAGAAGTAGTATTTCTCATGTGTTGCTTACAACACTGCTGCTAATACATCCCAGAATTATGTTTGTAACCCTGCTTTTTTTTTTTTTTTTAAACATTCTCATTTAGCTTGTGATACACTATGACCCCCAGATACCTTTCTACAGTACTCCCTCATACGCATTCATTTCCCATTTACTTCAGACCATTTCTCCAGTCTGTCCAGATAAATTTGAATTTTAATCCTATCCTCCAAAGCACTTGCAACCCCTCCCAGCTTGGTATCATCCACAAATTTTAGAAATGTACTCTGTGCCATTATCTAAATAATTGATGAAAATATTGAACAGAATCAGACCTAGATCCGATCTCTGCGGGACCCTACTCGTTAACCCCCCTCCAGCTTGACTGTGAACCACTGATTACTCTCTGGGAATGGTTTTCCAACCAGTTATGCACCCACATTATCATAGCTCCATCTAGGTTGTATTTCCTTAGTTTGTTTATGAGAAGTATCAAAAGTCAAGTCAAGATATACCAAATCTACTGCTTCTCCCTATCCACAAGGATTGTTATCCTGTCTAAGAAAGCTATTAGGTTGGTTTGACACTATTTGTTCTTGACAAATCCATGCTGTTACTCATCACTTATCACTCTTACACATAGTTATTATATATAAATATGTATATATTCTGTTTGTTGTAGGTGGTGCTGGTAGTGAGGACTACAGTTTTTCCAACCCACAGGGTTCAAAAATTGAGTCGGATCCCAAAGCATGAGTGGTTTAAATATAAGCCTTGGGCTAGAAATCACAACAGTTGGGAGGAGGAGCTCCAGCAGATGGGGCATTGGGGTGTGGAACAGTGTGGACATGGTTGGGTGTCTGACTTGAGAACCTGGCCTCTGATGTGCAGAAGTGCTGAGCAATCAACTGCAAACTGAAGTCAATGGGAACTGTGCTGTGAACATGTAAATTGTTATACAGATTTGAGTACTCTGAAAAATTAGGCCCTGTGCTTCTAAAATTGGGCACTCAGCATTAGTGTAAAACTTTTATATTAGTGTCACTTCCTCATCTGTAAAATGGGAATAATAATAATAATAATACCCCTTCACTACATAGGGATGTTATGAAATTAATTCATGAATGTTTGTAGTGCTCAGATCCTATAGTAGTGATTGCTGTAGAAAAGCCCATGAGGCTATTAAAAATTCTCTGTTCAGTACATAGTTTGAGTAGTGTGCAATAAATGAGGCATGGGGCACACATTGTACAATGAAAAGAAATATTGAGTAGCTGTTCCTACAGTGAGTACCATCCATTCTGTGCACGGAATGAGGTCCTGTGTAAAAAAAAAAATTAGATCATGTAATTAAACTGTGTCATAATGCATGCACACAAGGGGATCAAATTAAGGTTCCATGAGCAATTTTAATTCTGGTACTTAACGTGAGTGCTTGATTTTTGCAACTGTACCATTTTAAATGTAGTTTGGGTGCAGTATATGTATACACCCCTCCATGTCTCTCATTCACTGGTTTTTCTAATCAGGGTTCTGACTATATTTAGCTTTTTAAATCCCAGTTGGCAGAAGTATGTAGCAAATATTTCTTTCAACAACTGGTGGTTTTTTTCCCCCTTCGTTCTTTATCAGGTTCTTTCTTGTCTTTGCTAGCAGTGTATAAATGAAAATCTCTAAATTCATCCTCTGTATCAATTGTCATCCTGCATTTCTGCAATGGGGGGGGCATTGAGTTCAGATGACTGTCATTTATGAATTTTTGAGCTGTTAGTTTTGACCCTGCTGAGTCCTTCAGTTTCCACCAAAATATGAAGAAACGGTTCTAGGATGATGATTCTCTTTCTGCAATTCCCAGATTCCCGAAGAAATGAGCAGATGTCGGAATTCTTACACAGAGCAAGACCTGAGGCCTTTAAGCCTGGAGGAACTTGGGCGAATCAACGGTACAGAGCCCTCAGACTATCATTGTTACCTTCAGGACTGCATGGATGACCTGCTTAAAGAGATGAAGGACAAGTTCAAAGGCTGGGTCAGCTATTCCACATCAGAACAAGCAGAGCTGGCCTACAAGAAGGTACATCAGTGAAGTCCCAAGTTCACAACTCCTGCTTAGTTGGCTGTTTCTGTGTTTAGTCTGGTACAGAATAGACCTTTTAATAGATGTGTGCAGCAGAAAAGAAAACAATTGGTAAAGTGCATCTGTATTCTGAAAAGTGATTATGAAAAAAAAGCCTACACCCTAGTGAGTCTGCTGTTTTTAGGGACAAAAGTAAGTTTAGTCCTGTTCGTTCCACAGAGCCAGCACATCTAGAAGGCAGCTCACTGCCTCCTGTACTTTCTTGTGCATCATAATCATCAAAATATTTACTGAACTCCATTGACAGGATCAGTTACTCCCATGCAAACCTATAGCCAACGAACTTGCACAGATGTAACTGGAGGTATTGTTTGGCCTGCAACACTCTTTACTGGTAATGGTGGGTAAGAAAAGAAGCTCTCTTGCCTCTCAGATCAAGTTTGCAGAGCTGGTAGCTAGAAGTCATTGAGAGGCAATAAAGATGGAACCACAGGGTGCTATTCTCCGTTTCCCTTTTCAGTTCAGAACCACTCTTTGAAGTTGCGATCACTCCCTTTAGAAGGTAACTTGGAAGTTTGCACATCAGTTCCATTGGGCCCTGCAGCTTATTCTCATGCATGAGGTTCTCTCTCTTATGACAAGACTAATAAGATGCGATGTTTTGATCCCTTTATAGTATGTTTTTCAACACTAAGAAATTAAGAAGTGTAAATTGTAATAGTACTGACAAGCCTGTACTGATGTTCCCAGGTGTGTGAAGGACCCCCGCTCCGGCTGTGGAAAGCCACCATTGAAGTCCCTGCTGTGCCTGAAGAGGTTTTAAACCGTTTACTTAAAGAGCAGCATCTTTGGGATGAAGATCTGTTGGATTCTAAAGTAATTGAAACCTTGGACAGTCAGACAGATGTATACCAGTATGTCCAGAACAGCATGGCACCACACCCAGCCAGAGACTACGTGATTTTAAGGTGAGCTTTCACATACTGCAGCACTAGGCTTAAGACGGAGAACTATCAAAACTCAAGAAAAAAAAAATCTGGTTCACACTATTTCAGAAGGGAGAGTTTGTAGACACATGCCTATTTATGCAAATTCTAGCAGTTTTTCTAAGGCTAGTAGAAACTTGTCCCTTTTCTTACAGTAATGTAAGGCAATTATTTCATGTTTGTTTTTAACAGAACATGGAGGACAAATTTATCCAAAGGAGCTTGTGTGCTGTTAGCCTCCTCGGTGGATCATGACCGTGCTCCAGTGGTTGGTGTTAGAGTTAATGTGCTTTTGTCCCGGTATCTGATTGAACCCTGCGGGTCAGGAAAATCCAAACTCACCTACATGTGCAGAATTGATTTAAGGTACAGTCTACCATTTTGTCACATCAGATTTTGTTGGTGGCGGCAGTTCCTCGGGGGGGGGGGGGGTGTCCATCTTGGATTGATTATTCTGCATTTGTACTCATGGGCGGCTTGTATCATAGGCTGAGGAAGGCTATGCCTCCCCAAACAGCCCCGCATGGCCCCACCCACACTCTGCCCCCAAGGCCCCCTCAGGCTTGCCACTTCCCCCTTGGCCCCAGCCCAAGCAGGCTGCTCCTCTTCCAGGAAGCACGCTAGGGCAACAACCTGCGGGTGGACTCTCACACAGTTATTCAGTAAGCCAGCTACATATTTTGGTGGTTCTGTTCTTTATGTAGTTAGTTGTTTTTGTTCCCCTTCTCTCAAATATTCACGTCTCCTAAAAGTGAATAGTTGTATTCACACACTTCTTACATTAGTGACAGAGCCCAAGTTCTGATGAAATCTTACTTTGGTAAAACTGTGTGCGTTTGATTTGGATGTTGTACAACATGAAAAATAACAACCAACCTCTCCAGAGTAAAGGGGTTTCTCAGAATTCTGTTCAACTAAGCTTTTTGCAATAACCAGTAGCACAGCCAAGTAGATGTTCATTTGAGTGCTTTTGATATACTGTTGTTGAGTGAGGACCAGTATTGCTCATAGAGCTTCTCATTTACTTTGTTTCCCTCTATGTTACAGGGGCCACATGCCAGAATGGTACACTAAGTCTTTCGGACACCTATGTGCATCTGAAGTTGCTAAAATCAGAGATTCTTTCAGTAATAAAGTAGTAAAATCCAGGTGACTACCACTACACATTAAACCCATCATCACTGTACACATTCCTAGCAACTGAAGACTGTCAAATGGATTATAGCATGACATGCAAGTGGTGTCTTAGACTAATATATTGAATTAGACTGTGACCATCCCATACATTTTAAAGCTGCTTCCTGTCTGTAAGGTCTGTAGTATAGACCTTGACTGGAATATATAGGAGGACTGGGTGCAAAAAATAAATAAATAAAATAAAATCTGTATATTGTACTATTACTAGATGGTTTGATTTGCTTCTGAGAAGCAAAACTCAAACAAATATATTATGGAATTTAGGGTGAAGATACTTCATTCCCATGTGATTATTAGCTTTATGTACATACCTGTCATTTTATTTGTAATGTGTTGAGGGACTGGTGTATCCACTGGAATAGCTGGTACTCTTCAATGTGCTCTCACTGAGAGAAGCAAAGAAAGGTTTGCACAGAGAAGTGTGAATGAGTGTAATTGTTGAAAGGAATAGCTAGAAGCATGGTGTCTGGCACACTGATATGGATCCACAGAATGGATTTTAATGTATTGGATACAGTTCAACCTGGAATCTGACTACCCAATGGACCAGCAGCAGCAATCCTTCATTCTTGCCTGTTGTGTGTTACTAACATTAACCTGTAAGCAATTGTTATAGTAGACTTGCTCTGTCTGTTTCATACCCACATGATCTTTTTAGGAGTGATTAGCAAATTTACTGCAGTACAGAATACACTTGTAGACTATGTAGATTGAAGTAGTGTTGAAATTCCTCTTTAGTGGTCAAAAAAGCCAGTACTGTCAAACTGTTTTATTGCCTAAAAGTGAATGTTTGTTGCATTTACTCTTGGATGTGTTTGTAATAATTGTACATGATCTTGGAATGTTTCACTATATCCTAATGGTTTTTAAGAGGAAAATGTAGACATAGGAGTCCTGCCATCAGGATTCCTAAGGCAGCAGACAGAGTAAGTTGACTAGGAAGTTTCATATGGATTTTTCTCTCTCTCCTTTACCTGCCTTTCTGAAAGCTGCACACAAACATGAAGCTTTGAGAGCTTCAATGTGAGCTATTTAATTTTTTTAAAACCCTTTGGATATTTCTCACTGACAATCATGTTTTGGACAGTAGGAAACCAAGAGGTCCTCTGGAAAAGGTGGTCTTTAAATCAAATCTATAATAAAACCTGCATAGAGATGCAATATTAAGTGTAAAATGTATTTTGTGGCAGAGGGTATGAATGAGTTGCAAGGTGGCTGAGACGTTACCATTGTCAGTATTTTTATTTTTTTTAATGGCAAATGTATTAGTTTCCTCATGAATAAGGAGCCCTTCTATATTCAATTTGAAACTTTGAATTTGTAAAATCATGGTGTACATACCATTCTATCGTAAATGTATACTTGTCCACAGTGTACTGTCAAACATAAGTAAAGCATGATAAAGATAATTATTTAAAATATACTTGTATTTATACCTCAGATATTCTTTTGGCTTTTTGTACCTCAAGTATTTTTTTCTTTTATTGTAAATATGCTTTACATGATTAAGGTTTAAGACAAGAGGAAAAGGTTTATAACTTGGTGTATGTCTGTACAGAGTATAATCAATAAGTGCACTATTAAATGTTTAAAACTGGGGCAGAAAAAATCTAGTGTCTTCATCTTTTTGCATATAGTTCTTCCTAAATTCCTGACCTTAATCAGTATTTCATATTAAGTCTGATCCTGAAAGATGCTGGAGTGCTCTTAACTCGCATGAATTTCAAAAATTGCTCTGGACCTCACAGAATCATCATCATCAAACCATCCTCCATGCAACTCCTACTCAGAAGTTCCCGCTGACATTAAAGGGAATTTTTGCCTGAATGAGAAGAGGGACTGCAGAATTGGACCCAAAATCAGTACAAGAGCTCCAGGAAGCAGAGTTCTTACCCTTGCTAAATAGATCTTCAGATTGAAAAATTGCATTAAGATAGGGCTTCATGTAAAATGAAGTTCACGGCAAACAGGAGACTCTACTAGCTGTTCAGGAAGTGTGTAGCTTTTTCAAAACAAGAGGACAAATGAATAAAATGTGAAAATGTAAGAGTTAAATCCTATGCACCAATGAAAAAGTCAAGCAATTAAAAATCATAGTCAATTGAAATATCACCTGGGCATCTGGAAAAGGATTTTGGGGGGTGGAGGTTGTCTCTACAAGGGTTTTTGGGGTTGATTTAGGGTTTTTTGAACACCAAATCAATAATTAAAATTTGGTGCTGCTTTCTAATTAAGAAGCGCACCGGGTTTAAAACATTTATGATGAGTAGGGCTGGGTAATCTCACCTCATTTATTTTAATAGGACAGCTCATCCTAATTGGATCCCCAGAGAAGTCAATGCAAAGTAGTGATCGGCATCTTGAACATACTTTCATTGGTCAGAGCTAAACAACCCTATTAAGAGTTCTAGAATATTAAACTTCTCAGGTCCAAAGACCTTGACCAGTTATTATTTAGCAATCCTCTTTTGGGCTTATACAATGAAGCACTTCTCCCCCACTCCTCTCCAAACTCTATATAGAGTAGTAATCAATCTGTTAAACAGCAAATAACTGATAAATGCATGATGAGATGTATGCTGCATCTTCAGCATGGGATGGAAAAACTTGAAATTGAAGTTTACTCAGACCTCAGAGTTAGAACTAAACATGGCTTTTCTTCTTCCTTGGCAGATATGCCAAAAAAAATCTTGCCTCAAACATTTTAGACTAATTGTGACCTAAAATGTCTGATTTCTTTGGAACACCTTGTTTCAAAATATTGAGACCATCTTATTTCATTAGCAAAGTCAGTTTCTTCACCTTGTAACTTTAAGCTCTTAAAGTCAAGAAAACATCGTGTTGGGTATAGTGTTTGGTTACTTCAGGTTCAATTGCCCAACACTAGTCTCACTTCCCTCTCTTTTTTTAAGGTAAAGCAACACTCATATACACCTCAACTCTTATTCAAACCAACTTCCATTGCCGGTAGCTTTGTGCCAGGAGTGCTGGATTACATCTCAATTAAATTTCCAATACTTTGTAGGGAGGGATAGCTCAGTGGTTTGAGCATTGGCCTACTAAACCCAGGGTTCTGAGTTCAGTCCTTGAAGGGGCCATTTAGGGAAAAAGTCTGTTGGGACAGTACTTGGTCCTGCTAGTGAATGCAGGGGACTGGACTCTATGACCTTGAAAGGTCCTTCCAGTTCTAGGAGATTGGCATATCTCCATTTTAAAATTTATTTGCATGACAAGCTATATAGTTCTTGCCTAAGAGTAGCTCAGTGAGGATCAAAGTATTCTGTGCAATTCCAGTTTGAATTTTTGAAAAAAATCAAGCATGACATGCTCAGATTTCATGGGATTCCAAAAACTCTGAAGAGAATTTCTCAACACCATGAAGTCATAGTTAATTCCAGTCAGTTCACCCTCAAGCACTACACACCAAACTCAGTCAGTTACTTTGAGGTGCTAAATGTAGTTATCACAGTGGTCTCAGCTCAGTTCTTTAGGCTGGGAGACCACCTCACAAGCCAGAAGCATCTAACTTGACAACCTGATGAGGTGAGGTTCAAGGGGGAACTGAAGACATGCCCCTCTCTAAGTCTGGGTTATATTGAATGGCAGTGGCTGTGACCCTTGCAGGCTCGGGTAGGAAACCCTGACTAATGCTGGGCATACTCAAATGCTGTGAGGTTTTGCAAAGGCACTGCAGGACAGGTGAGTGGGTCCCCTAAAAATGGAGACTGATGGCCAGGGGCAGTGTAAGACATGCAAGCCACAGACTGTATCCATCCCTGAGGCAGTGAGGGCCCCTTTCCATGCTGATAGCTTAGTTATTTGTGAGAGTTGGGCCTGAGAATTGAGTGGCAGTGGGGAACAGATGGCAGTGGCAGAGGAATAGCAGGGGGCCATGCACTTGGAGGTCCCTTGAAGGCTCACAGTTTCTTGGCCGCACAACATAGACCTGGCACAGGTTGCTGCTGCTATTTGCAGTCTGCCGGAATCTCTAGAAAGAGCAATGCACTGGTCCCCACACCCACAGCTGAATTTTCCCAAGGAGGGGACCTCCAAACTGGCAGTGCTGCTGCGAATGCAGGTTAGTGGGACTGCCAACGGTAGAGCCTTCATAGTGTTTGGAGGTCCCTCTTCTCCAAATGCCGCATCAAATTCAGATGTGGGTCACAGGAACCAGTGCACTGCTCTTCCTAGAGCTCTGAGTCTATCTGTGGGGGCAGCAGCAGCAGCAATGCTTCACAGCTCTGGTTACCCTGACCGCGCTTCTGGTTTTGATAGGGGCAGAAGTGAAAACTCTGGCCTAGGCCCTGCCCTAGTGCTGCTGCTGCTAAAGGGAGTAAATTACACAGCATGGAGCTGGGCAGGGTGGAGGTGCAGAGGCAGGGATGAGTGTAGGGTGCAAAAGTGAGAGCTTGTGTGTGTGTGACATTATGGCACATAGGTACCCACAATAAAAATGGGCCCATGTTTTTGTTCCTCTGCCACAGGCAGAGAGTGGGAGGAGGGGATACAGATCAGGTCAGGCCCAGTCAGCATTCATTGACCCAGCTGTCTGTTAAATCTGCCACGGGGGAGTTGTGCATGGGCCATGCTTTGACAATGAGGTGAATAGTAATTATCTAACACAAACCCTTTGTGTTTGCCATTGATGGTGTTTTCATTGCCTACAATGTTGTTACATGAATAACTTCAGTTATCCTTGCCGAATAGCTTTCCTCATAACCGCTTACGTACATAGCTGCAGGTAAAGCCTGCCTTGACACTTCTGCTATGAGAAATGCCTGAAAATAAATGTTCATCTTACCCTTCATGGGCCTACAAAGTACAGCTCTCGGCTGAAAAATTTCTCACCCTTTGTACCTCCACCATACTGCTAGTCATTTATACATTGACTTAATACATTTATTTATAACTGTGTCTGCTAGCAGTAGCAGTCAGGCTCAGTGACCCATTACACTGGGACCTGAACACACACACCTAGGAAGAAACAGTCCTTAACCCCTATGTGCTCTGAAAATTATATTAATTTTTAAAGGTTTCTGAACAGAGTACTCTTCCAAGAAGGGCAACTGCAGCAACTATCTGGCAATGGTAAGACCATGCTTAGAATATTTCATATTCTGGTTTCAGCACATACCAATGGGAAAGCATTCAGAGAAATGCCCCCCCTGAGCCAACTCTCCCCCCCCACCCCCACGGGCTGTGGCAGCTTGGCCCGCCGCACCCCCACAGCTCCCGGCTCAGCCGCAGAGGCGGGAGGCCACCGTGGCGAGCCGCCCCCCCCCCCCCCGGCTCCCGGCTCAGCCATGGAGGCAGGAGACCGCCATGGAGGCGGGACGCAGCCGCGGCCAGCCAGCTGTCCCTCCCCCCCAGCTCCCGGCTCAGCCGCGGAGCTGGGAGGCAGCCGCGGCCAGCCACCCCCCCTAACCACGCTCAGCCACGGAGCTGGGAGGCAGCCACCCGCCGGCCCCCCCCCCCCCCCAAATCCTGGCACCCTAGACGACCGCCTAGGGTTGCCTAGTGGGCACGCCGGCCCTGGGTGGGTGGGAGGAAGGGTCCAACTCGTTTCACAGGCTGAAATTTGTTTTTTCAATGTAAGCATTTTTAAAACTTTGAGGGGTTGGATGCAATTTCTTATTTTAAAGAGGACACTAAAGTTGCAAAATCAAGCACTCAAAAGTTAGGAACCGCCGGAATTAAAGTTGACCATGTAACCTTAATTCAGTCTCCTTGTGCATATGTATTATGATAGTATTTAATTACATGAACACATTTTTGCTGCCTCCTTCAGTGCACAGACTGGACCAGCTCTAGAGATGAATCTGGATGGTGTAATAAATGCTGCCACTTGTAGGATTCCTGCTTCATGTGTTGCAGAGACTGGGAGACGTGTAGTGAACAAAGTAGGGGATGGCAGGAAGAGAAAAGAGGGTCTCATGGTTAAGGCAGTAGAATGCCACCTTGGAGAATTGGAATCTATCCCTGCCTCTGCTAGACCTCGTGGGGGTTGCTAGACAAGTCCTGTAAAGCAAACTTTTGCACAGGTGGTCAGTAATTGGGTGCTTCTCATTTTCTGGGTTCTTGACTTGAAGACCTGGGGTCTGCTTTGCAGAAGTGCAGAGCAGTCACAGCTGCCCCTGAAGTCAATGGGAGCTCTACTCTGAACAAGAAGTGCTGTAAAATGTTAATTACTCCGAAGAAAAAAGAAGAAAAAAAAAATCAGGCCCATGGCATCTCATAGTTTGTTGTTTGTTAGTCTCGAGAGACGATGGATATGCGCCCATGGGGAATGTTTAGTTGATGGTTGTGCAGCGTCTGTTGTGGCTGTGAAGCCCCACACGAGAGTAGCAGTCTCGATTGCATTTGCAGGCGGTGTCAGCTGTGGGTTGGAGCCGCTGCTTCCTTTTTCATTGAACCCGCTTTTCCTCGGCAAGCTGCCGCAGCTTGTCTTCGCCAGTTTTCAATCCAGTAGTCAGAGCGTGTCTCCATCTGCATCTGTCCTGGACGAGCTCTTCCCAGCTGTTGAAGACTGTTCAAATCAACATCAGGTCCCTCTTACAAACATCCTTGAAGCGAAGGTGGGGCTGTCCTGTAGCTCTGTTTCCGGAGGCAAGTTCGGCAAACAACAGGTCTTTGGGGAACCGTCCATCTTCCATGCGACTTAGATGGCCAAGCCATCTGAGGCGGCGTTGATGGAGGAGAGTGAACATGCTGGAGATCTTGGCACGTTCCGGCACCTCGTTGTTCGTTATTCGATCACTCCAAGTGATCCCGAGTATGCGACGGAGGCAGCGCATGTGGAAGGTGTTCAGTCTCTTTTCTTGCGAAGCGTAGAGGGTCCAAGTTTCGCTGGCGTAGAGAAGAGTGTTTAACACACATGCACGGTACACAGCGACCTTTGTGTTGATGGTCAGCATGTTGTTCCATACTCTCTGTGACAATCTGGCCAAAATTGTGAAGGCCTTGCCAAGTCTACGGTTGATCTCAGGGTCCAGTGAGAGGTTGTCCGTGATGGTAGATCCAAGGTAGGTGAACTGACTGACCACCTCTAGCACATAGTCATTGATGGCAATGCTTGGATGTTCTGCATCCTGGGCCATAACTTTGGTCTTCTGAAGACTGATTGTCAACCCGAACTCTTCGCAAGCTCTGGAAAAGCGGTCAATCAGATGCTGGAGATCGGTTTCTGTGTGGGTGGCCAGGGCAGCGTTGTCTGCAAACAGCATGTCTCTGATTGTTGCTTCCCGTACCTTGCTTTTGGCCTTTAGTCGAGCCAGATTGAAAAGTCTCCCGTCAGACTGGGTGTGGAGACAGACTCCCTCTGTGGAATTTCCAAAGGCACGTTTCAGCAATGCTGCAAAGAAGATGCCGAAGAGTGTGGGAGCGAGAACGCAGCCTTGTTTTACTCCACTGTGGATGTCGAAGGCATCGGAGGACAAGCCATCATACAGTACTGTGCCTTTCATGTTGTCGTGAAAAGACTGGATCACGCTCAGCAGCTTCGGTGGGCAGCCAACCTTTACCAGGATCTTGAACAGCCCATCTCTGTTCACAAGGTCGAAAGCTTTGGTCAGGTCTATGAAGGCAAGGAATAGCGGCTTGTACTGTTCTCTGCATTTCTCTTGCAGCTGCCTTAAGGAGAAAACCATGTCGGTTGTGGATCTCCCTGCTCGGAACCCGCACTGTGACTCTGGGTAAACTCTGTCAGCAAGCTTCTGCAGTCTATTCAGGATCACGCATGCGAAGACTTTACCCACAACACTCAGGAGCGATATGCCTCTGTAGTTGTTGCAGTCGCTTCTATCACCCTTGTTTTTGTAGAGGGTCATGATGTTGGCGTCTCTCATATCCTGAGGTACTGCACCTTCGTCCCAGCACTGACAGAGGAGGTCGTGGAGGTGTCCTAGGAGGACGTTGATGCCACACTTGATAACTTCTGGTGGGATGCCATCCTTTCCTGGAGCCTTTCCTGTAGACAAGCTCTCAATGACTTTCTTCAGTTCTTCCATGGTGGGCTTCTCGTCCAGCTCAGTTTCAGCGGGAAAACTATCCACAGTATTGAGGGCAGCTTCGGTGACGGTGTTTTGCCTGGAGTACACTTCAGAGTAGTGCTCCACCCATCTATCCATCTGCTTGCCCTTGTCCTGGATGTTTTCGCCTGTTGCAGACTTTAGTGACACTCTCCACTTCTTTGTGAGTCCCATGGCCTTCTTGATGCCATCATACATTCCCCTGATGTTTCCAGTGTCAGCAGATAGTTGAATGCTCCGGCAGAGCTGGAGCCAGTAATCATTTGCACACTGTCGAGCTAGTCTCTGTACTTCGCTCCTGGCAAATCGATACTCTTGTAGAGTCCTCTGACTGGGGGAACGCTTGTACTCCAGGTGAACAGCGCGGCGTTCTTCAATGGCTGGAGTGAGTGTGGCGGAGTTGGCCTCAAACCAGTCATTATTCATGTTTCGTTTCCTTCCAAAAACTTTCATGGCTGTGCTGTGTACTGCATCTCTGATGTGGTCCCATCTCTCTTTGGTGCAGCCACCGGGAGGCACACAGTTCAGCACCTCGGAGAGCTCATGGGTGAATTTCTCTGCCTTGTCTGGGTGTGCGGTCTTGCTCACATCGATGCGGGGTTTGCCCTCTGGCCTAGAGCGGTGGATCTTCTTTGGCTGTAGCCTCATCTTGCTGCACACCAGTGAGCGATCACTGTCGCAGTCAGCACTGTGGAAGGTGCGAGTAAGCAGGACACACTTCAAGGCAGACCGCCTGATGATGATCAGGTCGAGTTGGTGCCAAGCATGGAGCGAGGGTGTCTCCAGGACACTTTGTGTTGAGGCTTTGTCTGGAAGAATGAGTTGGTGATGCTGAGGTCATGGTACGAGCACAGTTCCAGAAGTCGTTGTCCATTCTCATTCATTTCTCCAATGCCAAACTTTCCAAGACAGGTTGGCCAAAAGTCGTGGTCAGCGCCCACTCTGGCGTTGAAGTCACCCAGTAGTATCAAGTGCTCTTCTTTAGGGATACTCCTGATGATCGTGTCTAACTGATCATAGAACTCATCCTTGGTATCCCTGGTGGCGCCGAGTGTTGGTGCATACACGCTGATCAGGTTGACAGGTCCAGTGGATGTGTGGAGTCGGAGTGATAACAGTCCTTCAGTTCCTTGTTGACCAGGTTCCACCATCCCCAGTAAAGAATTTCTCACGGCAAATCCAACACCACACTCTCTGATTTCTTCAGCACTCTTCCCTTGCTAGAAGAACGTATAGTTCTTTTCCCTGAGAGTCCCAGCGTCTGGCAGCCGTGTCTCCTGCAAAGCGACTATGTCGATTTGGAGTTGTGCTAGCTCATCGTTGATGACTGCAGTCTTCCGAACATCGCTGATTGCCTGAAGGTCTTGTGATAGGCCAGTTGTCATGGTCCGTACGTTCCAGCATCCTAACTTCAGGGCTGGTTTCTTAAATGTTGGTTTTCTTTTGTTGTGGACTGCGAACCATGCACCAGGCAACTTGTCGGGTACTCACATACACTAAGCCCCACGCACCCAGTGAAGCAGGTGAACTGTGGTGGGACAACACCTTATTGGCTGGGGGCTGCCCAGCTTGAGGCGGGCGATTGTTGTCCAGTGAGACATGGTGATCCCTCCCACCGTCGGAAGCAACCCCTGGCGCCAGCTCTACGCCAATCGAGCAGGGGGCTTATAACCGGTAAACTGTTGCTTCCCGTGTTGTGTCGACGCTGTGAAGCGAAGCTGGAGTGTCCTCTCCAGGGCGCAAGCCAGGGCAGGGTGATATGGAGGAACAGCTGTTGCCCATGCAGCAGAACCCCCCTCTCCACGCAACTGATGGATCCAAGGGAAAGACAATGTCGATACAACTTGGCACCAGTGGCATCACAGGAGGTGCCGGAATGACGTTGAGGACAATGTCAGACTGCCATCGGGACTCCGACACCGGATTTGGTTTCAGGGTTGACTCCCTTAGCCTTTCCCATGAGTGGGTATTGCCACAAGGCAGCGGAGGTTTTAAATCAGAGTTTTCCTTCTCCTAGGCAGGCTGCCTTCCAAGGCTGACGAGCCCCACCTACCTGATGGCATCTCATAGAGGACACCCAAAATTAACTGACACTTTTGGCCTTAATCTCGGTCTCTCCATTCCTTGTGTGTCAAATGGAGGTAACACCACTGTTTGCTGAAGTGGTAGTATTATGAACATAAAAATCCCACTAATGTTTGTAAAGCAAAGACTCTACAATGAGATCACCACAGAAAATCCTATGAGGAAATCAATTCTGACTTCAGAGCAAAGTTTTAAATAGTATCCAGTAAGTAAAGTCCACCCACTGAATTATGAGAATATAAAAAAATAAAATAAAATACTGAATACTCATTAAGCAAGCATCATCAATGCACAGGATGGATAGAATGTGGCAAGGATCCTGGGAAGTTGGGGGGGGGGGGGCGGGGCGGGAGGAAGTATATGATCATGTAATTAAAAATTGTATCATAATGCATACATGCTAGGAGGCTTAATTAAAGATTGCCCAGGCAGCCTTAATTCTGGTATTTCCTAATTTATGAGTTTGCAACCTTCATGTTCTTTTGAGATATACATTTTTTTTTAAATAATTGCTAGTACAGTAGCACCGATATGCTTTTACTTACAGTGTTAGTGCCTGCCTAGTCTTTGTACCTCCTCTACAAGAGAATGTACTATAGAGATAATAAAGCAGGATATGTATTTTTACATACGGTAGGACTATGAAATAAAAACCCTCTCAGGAAAGTGCAATGCAGGAAAGTGAAAGTTCAGTGGGCATGTGAAGATTACTAAATAAGAGAAATTGAACAGGGCTAGGTAGCAACATGACTGGGACCAAGAGAATTGCTGCTGCTGTGTACACTGGGTTCACCTTTATAAATTACAGTATTGCCACCACTGAGCATTCAAAATGTCATAACACACACATACAGCAGCTTAGGAGTTGATGTAAGGAGACAACGTCCTATTGTTTATTACTGTATGTCTTTTTCAGGCTGGCAAACAGCAAAAAGATGGAACTAAGAGTGGCTGCAAAGATTTAAATTAAGCTGTAGTTTGTATGCAGATCTATTTGCAGAACAGATAAATATATTCCTGTTCTTGGCTTTAAATTACTGTAACTTACTTTTAGGACTATTTGTGCATATTTTATAAGTATAACTGATGCCAATAAGGAGTTAGAGGAGCAGAAGATGTAGGAAACCGGTGCCCCATTCAGAATGCCTTTATTTCTAAGAATACTACTTATCACTTATATAGTGCTTTTTATCAAGGGAGCTCAAAGGCTAAGTATTGTTATTCCCTTTTTATAGAAGATCACAGAAAGGTTGTGAGACTTGTCCAAGGCCCCACACAGTCAATGACAGAACCAAGAATTGAACTGGATCCTGTGTGTAACAGGGTAGTGCGTAATCCAGGATCAAGGCCTCATTTTGCTCAGCAGTAGGCAAATACCAGTTAACGAGGCGGTTGCTGCCCCAAAGAGCTTAGGTTACAACAAAACAAGGAAATTAAGGTGGAGAACCAGGCAACATTAAAAGATGCCTGTTTTAGCACAGTGAGCAATAGTCAAGGTTCACCATTCGATTAACCAGTCTACAGGACGGTGCCAGCAGACATAACAGCAGAGGGGAGTTTTAAGGAAGCACTAGAAGGCATTAGTGCCTTTAATTGTATGGTGGCATTGCACATACCACAGATTGTTCAGCATTTTGGAATAATGGCCAGGTTCCCTTAGGTAACAGGAAGTCTGGCAGCCAGTAGCAGGGAAGTGAGTCACATCAAGAATCTGGACCAAGGCAGAAACAGGGAGCCTCCAGAAAAGGTAGATAGTGGTCAGGAATCTGGGTTGGAGTAAGTCCAGACCTGTCCTGTCCTAAGTATCCCTAGATCTTTTCCTCCTCTCTTGCACGGTCGTCTCCAGGTCTCTGGAAATTGGCCAGTTCCTACATGTCCCCCAACTGAGAATCAGCCATTTGCAAGAAGAGTACTTGTAAAACCAAACAGTGAAAAACAAATGCCTACAGCAAGATGAAGAAAATACCATGTTAAATTCATAATTTGCCAGAAATGACATTGTACTCTGTAGTATATTTGAAGAGTTCTTCACAGACTATTTAAGTATCTAAGAAGACCCCAAAGATACTATATGTTTATTCTTCTTCGGTCACCTAGCAACACATACTGCAGTTACCTAGTGCACAGCTGTGGCAGCATCTTTTGAGAGCATGCAGAGTGGACAACAGAGTTGGTCCTAAAGAACATATAGGAATGAAAAAGACTAATGAGTCCAAGTCTAGCACTAGAAACACCAGAGCTTTCAGCAGAAAGTCAAGAGAACATTCAGCAGCAAGACCCAGGACTGCTTGAACTGGACACAAATGCTATGATGCATGATCGACTGTACATTAGCGCCATATCAGTGGTGTTATTGTGGCGATATAGCACCAATGAAACTAAAGACCCTAATCTATGATCAATTCTGGTCACAAGCCACAAAAGATGGCTAAAATTGCTTCGCTCATGCACAGAAGGCCATAGAACATTTAAAGCCCTTGGTAGCAAAAATAGGGAAGCCCACATGGCTGCAACAGAATTGGATAACAGCACTGGCTCTCCCTTTGGGATAGTTAGGGTATTAGACCCATTATGTAAACATTATGCCCCTTTATTTCAGCCATGAAGAGGGAGAAGTCAGGGGTACGTAGATAGCGCTGAGATAGCACAATGTTGGTTCCATATTTGGCGACAAAGTATTGTGTCCTGTCTAGTTGCAGAAACACATCATTCAGAAAGCATCTTGGTACCTGTCCCTAGGGTGAACGGGAGAAGTTGAGGATGCTCAGCCTCTAATGGTATTTGGCACTAATAATGGTTTCTTAAATATTAAATTGAGAAGGGTTTCCCCCTTGAGGTCATCAAATTCTGCATACAGTTTATCATTGCATATTTCTCTGAATACAAGAGCAAAGGGCCATTCAATTAAAGTAATGGTACATTGGTCCATAGGGGCATTGGAACACATGTATGTGCCCATACAGTCTTCATTACAGGCCCTCAAATACTAGGACTTGTTCTTCTTCCGAGGACTCTCAGTTCCACCTAGGAAGAGGTCACATGGCTATGAGATCCTGTGACTGCTTTTGCAGACTACATAAGAAGAAACTCTGAAGTCAGAGGGAGGACCTTGGAGGAGGCTCTCCCCACTGGCATGGTGCACTGGATCCTGGAGGGTTGGGGGTAGGGAGAGAACTAAGCCAATCCTGCAACACAGATAACTGGAAATACTTATTCTATGCCATGAACCTGTAGAACCAATTGCTTGCCACGACATCATTGAAGCTAAGAGGCTCTGTAGAGCTTACCAGATGATTAGACATTTACATGGTCAGTGCGAACATTCAGTGTCACAGTCAAAAGAATAAATAGATCCATATAAATAGATGGCTTTAAACCCTCATGCTTCAGCTTCTAACCCAGCCACTATTTACCTGGGGTTAAGAAGAAACTTCTCCTATGAGCAGGTTATTCCCTAAGCATCCACTATCGGGTTTCTTGCACCTTCCTCTGAAGCGTTTCCTAGTGGTGACTGTCAGAGATGGGACCCTGGATTACATTCCATGCTCCTATTTATTATGCAACAACATGTATAACAGACTGGGTGAGGTTGCTTGGGCGTTTGAAACAATTTGATAACTGATGCACTTATTCTTGGTTTGATTTTTCTAGTCATTCCAGCTGTGTGGCTCTCATTCAGGGTTTTACTTTTAAACCCTTTTATTAATTATTAAAACTTGCTTGAATAGTTTCCGGAGCTACTCTTTCCCCACAGTGGTTCACTGTTGTGTGATGGAGGAGTTGCTCTGCCAGATTTTGTTAGAGAATTATCCCTAGAGCACAAGGGGAAGGAAAGTATCCATCAGAGCTCGATAAACAATATGAAAACAAAACAGGGAGAGTCTAACAAACAAGAGAACTGCCCTCCGGTTGCCCTGACCCTTGTTTAGATGTGTTTCTTTCAGGCACAGACATATGAACGGGTAAGGAAATGCTGCCATTGCTTTTTTTAAAAAAGGCAAAAAGAAATAAAGGAAACATTGTTTATCTAACAAACAAGATTACTCCTGGCCACCCTTGTCCTTTGTCTTAACTCATGTGGGAAGCATCCCATAAAGCAGTGGAAGTTTGGGCAGGAAGAGTTTCCTGCCCTTTTACAACATTCATTTTTTTCAGAGGGCTCTCTGTGCTGCACTGGAAGGTAGCCGTCAGGCTAGAGCCCAAGATTAGCAGTCAGGAAGCCTGGACTGTATTCCTAGCTCTGCCAAAGGCTTCCTGTATTATCGATGGCAATTTACCTCTCTGTGCCTCAGTCCTGGCAGGTCCAGGAGAGGAAACTGTTGTGACACTAAATGTACCTTTGTCGAGTGCATTGATATACAGCACCTTCCCATTTATCCAAATGGCCTGGGGGAACAGATGAAAGTTTTCAATCACTGGGTGTTTGAATAAATGGAAGTGTACTAGAACATTCATGGGAGACAAGCTGTGGATAAGGATAACTAGGATTTTCAGATAAGTGGAATTATACTGTATAGCACTTTCCATGTATGAATAAATTCATTTCTTTCTATTATAAGGACGCCTAGAGGCCTGGAATGATATTGGGGTGTCCATTGTGCTATAAGAACACAGTTCCCAAAGAGCTTACAGTCTAAATCTGTAAGACAAGCAAAGGGTGGGAGAAACTATTAACCCCTTTTTACAGATGTGGAACTGAGGCACAAAGATTAAGTGATTTACCCAAAATTGCATAGGCAGTGTGGTGGCGGAGCTAGGAATCAAGTTCAAATCTCCTAAATCCCAGTCGGATGGTTAAAGCACAAGACTAACCTTCCTTCCCAGTATGTGGTTATCCTCGGAATTGGCTTAAGATCTCTCTTAAATAACTAAGGCAAACCCAGTTTAAAACGTACCTTGAATACATTTCAATCAATCAATCAGCAGATTATGGGTACGATTTTTAGAAATGCCTGAATCAGAACACCAGTCTCCAACTCACTTCAGTGCTGTTGAAACATTGCACTCTACCTGGATATTTATACTAACATCAGTCATTTATTTTTTAACACTGGCAATCAGAATAGTACTTCAGCACTGGAAGTATGTGATACAGCTTTTATATTTAATGATAAATTGTGGAACAATCAATAATCTGCACTTTGCATGCCTCTTTGTTTTCTTCACCTGCTCTCTATCCATTAGCGTTTCTCATCAGGCCTATTTATACCATGTCAAACCTCTGAGCTGCTTTTTCAGACACCAGGTTTTTTTAAATTAAGTCTGACCCAAAAATATTAGATTTCTCTCCAAATTGCACAGGTCTAATTAGTCCCAGACCAGTGACACATTTACAGTAAAATGCTGCAAACCATCTGGGCTAAAATGAAAATTTTATACTGCTTAATTGGAATGTTACCCTTTTTTTCATTGGTGAGAGGCATTTTTCCCAGCCTTGATAGACTGTAACATAGCAGACCTTAAAAAGTTTGGCCTTATGAATAGAAAAGCTATTTTAGGTGATTTTGCTTCAAATGTTTATTTATAATTTCTTTCTCCCTCCAAAACCATTACATTAATATTCATACTACCCAAGGTAGCCTGGGTCAACAAGGAGACGGATATATAAAGTGTACCAGCAAAAGATTTTAAAAACCTCCCTACAAATTTCAAAAGTCGATTTTCTGTAAAACTTATGGCATAAAGAAAATATAGATTTTATTGTCATGAGTATGGGATCACAACAAACCATGTTTTCTCTATATAGATCATTGGATTGGATTCAGTCTATCCTCTTCTCATATCTTATGTCAATTTATCCTATATTAGAGCTATTCAGCTATAAGACTCCACTATTTATTATGTATCTTGATCACACACATACAGTCTATTGGGGTGCGTTGGGGGGGAGTGGGAAATGGACTTTTAAACAAAGCTAAAATGCTAACAAACATTTTCAAATTAAATGGGGAAAATAGATGCAGAGAAACACAAGAACCACAACTAATGCAACTTTTTGTGGGTCAGTCAATCTACCTCTCACTGGAGTTTGGTGGTGCTTTCAAGCCAGGCTAGCCAGCCTGACTAGGGGTATGGGCTAGAGCCTGGATTCTGCTTTCATTCAGTCTGGTGACCCACCTACTTTGCAATGAGGATGCAGGCTTAAATAAATAAATAAATAAACCTAACACCACACACCACTCAAATGTTGATAGTCCTCCTGTATGCCCAGAAGGTAGGACAAGCTCTGCTACAATTCACTGGCAAAGAATCAGAGTGGTTCAGCATACTGTAGCAAAAAACAATGGGATAAGCTCCCAAAAGTCCTAGTGACACATGGGTGACTACAGCACCAGCCAGTACACAGCGATGCAGGTATAGTTTTGCAGTGTGGCTATGTTGACATCTAGGCTAAGCTAACCCATTGTGCCAATCACCCAAGCTAACTGCGGTGGAGATGTACTCTTACTGCCCTGAGGGAGTTTTTTGTAATGGTCCATGATTCAAATACAATATTCCAAAAGACGGAGAAAAGCTGTTCACAGGACAGCATTACCATTTCACTACAAGAATGGTGTGGTATCAATAATACACCCTGACATGCCTTAACAATTGCCAGGACTTTGCAAAATATAGCATTTAACCCACCAGATTATTTCATTTTAAAAAATCTGATTATTGTTCAAGTCACTTTACAGTCTTCAAAGGCTCAGTAACAAAAATGAACAGTTATTCAAATCAATTGCAGGGAAATGGTGACAATGAAAATAGCATGATGTGCTTTCAACACCAGGGTTATTTCAGAGCTTCAGGGAAGATCAGCTGTTTCCAAAGAATGTAAAAAGTAGCTATCAAGGAAAGAGCATTAGCCTCTGGCAATCAACTGGCAAACATAATTTTTCCAATTGTGCTGCTGAAATATCATTTCTCCTGAACAGCTCTATGGGAAACAATGTTATTTACATCATTGCACATCCAAAAATGAAAAGCCATAGTTCCCCATCTGTTAAACTCTACCAGCAATTAGCTCCGAAAAACTTCTCATGGCTCAAATTCCACTTCAGATACACACACCAGCAACTCAGTCTCTCAGGAATGATGGGGACAACATTAGGGTGGCACAAAAAGGAAAAAAATGATAAATGGTTTCTTGCATTTTTGAAATGCAAGTTAAAAAGCTGGCTCCCATTCTTTCTGGGTGAAATCCTGGCCCTGCTGAAGGTAATGGTAGAACTTCCATTGATTTTAATGGGCCCCGGATTTCATCTCTGGTATTTAGAAGCCAAGATTTTTATTCTTTGATATTCCCATAACTACAGAAGTCATCGGTATTAGATGATGCATTGGAACAATTGGAGAAGAGAGCGCAGAGTATAGCTAGCAGAAAGAGGCTGGGGGGAGGATATAGATGGCAGAACAAAAATGCATGCACTGGGATTGTTTTTCTATTAATAAACCATTATGAAAAGCTTGAATTGAAGCAAAAAAAAAACCCTAGCAAATAGCTACTAGGTTTTCCATCAGAGTTCTTAAGAGACCTAAACCTGAGCATTTTTTTCTTCATGTTAAAGAAGAATAAACTTCAGACTTAAGTAGCTGAAATTAATAAAAGATGGCAGAAATCCTTCAAAAGTGAATAATGTGTTATTTCTTCATTTGATTACAGGCTTTAAGTAGTGCTGAACTGGAATCTCCAGCCCCAAGAACCTTGCACACCTTGCATAAGACACACATGTCCTCCAGGTTCTTTTCTCATGGTGAATGGTAACTTGATACACGAGTAGCCCATTGATTTCAGTTGAGCTACTTGCAGAGTAAGGTAATACTCAATTCAGCATGGAAGGGTGGCAGAATCAGGCTCTGAACCTGCAAGGCCTGGCTCTCAACAGATACATATTTTTGAAAATTGATGACACAGCCTGCCATTAACCCCAATACCCATAATATTTCATTGGAACAAGGGAACACTGGAACACTGTCTAACAGTGTACAGGATATTCATACAGGGCGTGACTTACATGATGGCCAACTATATACTAAGGAAAATGAGGCAGCCCTAGTGTGGAAATGTGCTGCAGTGTTCATGGAAGTCAGCACAAGAAGCAGACTGGCTTTACTGGGCTAATAAGGATACCTTGCACTTACATGTTGTAGCACCTTTCAATTAAGATTCAAAAAAAAAAAAACAGTGTGAAGATGAATTTTTATTCCCATTTTACAAACGGTGAAACTGTGGAAGAGATCGGTAAAGTGAGCTGCTGAAGCTTTACACTGAGTCAGTGGCACAGTCAGGAAGAGAACTCCTGACCCTTTATTACCTGCTTTAACAGCAATACTGCCTCTAGGACATGACTCATATTGCACGGGCACTTTCAATACACTACTGTTACCATATTTAACAAAAAAAAAAAAAAACCCAAAACTTTTACAAGTGATAACTGTTTGGTGCAGAGTGGAATTCATTCTTCTACCAACAGAAGGGGATTTGGAAGAACTACAATGATCTAACTTTGTTTCTTACAAAGTTTATTTGCACAAATAAAATGTCATTCTGGACATCCTTCCCCCCCTTGCATTTAGGATCAAAAACAAGCAGGCTGCAAGATTGATTGAGGGAGCAAGGACACACACCACTGAGCTGTGGATCAGCTTTTACTAACCATGCAAACTCTTTCCACTCTGTATGTCGCATAAAGCTTCCCGAGCAACTATGGAAATGTTTGTTTCTTTCTATATTCCATGCAGCATGACCAGGAAGCAATAGTTAGAACTACAGGAAACATACTGGTGTGTTATCAGATAGTATGACTGGGTTATTTCAATAGTTCATTAAGTCTTTATATTGAAATATCATTTATCATTGCTCTAGCTAGTTACCATGGTGACATTCACATTAATGAAAGCAGCTGCCAGCAATAATTTACATTCTGCTGATAAAATCTTAGATCAACAGATAGCTGTTAAGAGCCTGAAGCTAGACTTCCAATTGGTGCACAGTGGAATATTAATAGGATAAACAGGACAGGAGGTGTCTCTCGACTAGCATAACAGTCTGAAATGAAAGTAAAGTAGGTTAATACAGTTGTTATCTGGGCTCCATGCAGATAGGAACTGACCCAAATGTACTCAGAGGAAATTACCTGCAGCAAGTTCAGCAGACTGAAGAACACATGGGGAGAAAATAAGTCAAGGAATGTAACAGTCAAGCCAATACTGATTCTTACTTGGATGATGCAACCTGAAAGAGCCCATCAGAGGCTGGCCATCTACATATTCGTGGATAATAAAACACAAGTTGGTGGTTCCTTGTTGGTCTTTCTACTCCCAGACAATGAACCCAACATTCATATAAACAAACCAGCATCTCTCCAAGTTCTAGCAGTCAGCTCTCACACACTAGCAGGAGGAGGCCAAACAGCAGTCCCAAAAATCTAGTTTTCCTTGCTCCCAGAGTGAGTTATCTCTCTCTAATGGAATAATTACTTTCAACTGAGACTAGCTACCTTCCCTGCCCAGTTTAAGGGTTTTTGGCAGGCCCCACAGTGAGGGGAGACACCTGTTGTATCTTGACTGAGCAGGGTTAGGGTTTTAACCCTATCACTGCCACATAGTGGGTGGAGACTACACATTCCATCACAGATCCACTTGTTATCTGTTAATACCTATTTATGACTTTTGTAAAATGGCAATTTATCAGATTATTTTAAATGCACAATGAAATATTGCTGTATGTGATTCAAAAGCACATTGACCATCAACATTTTAGGAACCAACATTTTATGAGCCTCTAGGTAATCACTATGGACTCATGTATATGATGCAGAGCAGGATTTTGCAAGGATTTATAAATATATGCCCCAGTCCTTCAAGCTGAGCCAGCAATGAGACTTCACTCAAGCTGAGGAGATAGCCCACCTGGATCAGTTTGCAAGATCAGGGGTATAGTGTAGCTGCATCTTAGTGGAGTGCAAAACCATGCAAAGGAAAATAATAGGCTCTAGGTGCCTCCCACTAGACACCTATCTGCATCTCTGTGCCCTAGGGCAATTACTTCACCCCTCCCCTACAACATAATATTTGGAATGTCACTAACATGCTATGTTTGGGTGATATTTGGCTAATGTTCGTGTGTGCGCATGTGTATAAACCAACACAGGCGTTCAGCTTCTTTCAATGTGTTCATCATTCATTATTACAAGGAAAAGAAAATGAAGTTTCAAACCACAGGCTGACTGCTCTGTGTTTTTGTGGTGAAGCTGAGCTGCTATTACTTTAATTGTTTCCTATTTCCTCACTCTTGTTTTTCTTTTCCCCTCCTTTGTCTCATGCTTTATGTCACGTTCCCTTTTGCTCACTTTGCCTGTTCTTGCTCTGCACTGTAGATGTTATTTTCCTCACAGTGCCTTTTTGCTGTTCTCCCTTCTTGTTCTTTAAGGGCCTAATCCACTGAGGTATCGGTCATGCTCAATTCTCATTGATTTCAGTGAGGTCTGAGGGACCTCAGCACCTAGCAGGAACAGGCCCTGTCTGGCCTATCCATTTTCGCTTTGAGTCTCCCAATCCCAAACCATTTTTGTCTTTCCCTCTCTCCTGTCCTTGACCTTCATTTCTGCATTCACTCTCCTTTATTCTGTCCCCTCTTTCATTGTCTTCCTTCCCAGTCATCCCTTCCTCTCCTTTCTCTCCTCTTCACAATATGCCCCCATCAAAACCAATTCAATGGAGAAAGTGAATAAGGAAAAGTCATTTACTTGTTCCCATAATATACAAACTAGGGGCCACCAAATGAAATTAATGGGCAGCAGGTTTAAAACAAATAAAAGGAAGTTCTTCACACAGCACACAGTCAACCTGTGGAACTCCTTGCTTGAGGAGGTTGTGAAGGCTAGGACTATAACAGGGTTTAAAAGAAAACTAGGTAAATTCATGGAGGTTAAGTCCATTAATGGATATTAGCCAGCATGGGTAAGGAATGGTGTCCCTAGCCTCTCTTTGTCAGAGGGTGGAGATGGATGGCAGGAGAGAGATCACTTGATCATTACCTGTTCTGTTCACTCCCTCTGGGGCACCTGGCATTGGCCACTGTCAGCAGACAGGATACTGGGCTGGATGGACCTTTGGTCTGACCCAGTATGGCCATTCTTATGTGCTTAATGAATAACATTTCTGTAGTACTGTGCAAGTAACTAACTATTCCTTGTCCTAGTGCAGGAGTTCAAAGACTTGGTTGAGCACTGCCTTGGAATCTGTGTTGGCTCCTTTCTTAGTTGCACTATGAACTGAGACACACAGGCAACTGATCCAACATGTTACCTGGGAAGGATCAAATCCAGCTTCTATTGAAGCCAATGGAAATTTTGTTATTGACTTCAATGGGGGCAGGAAGACAATTACAATTGTGCCGAATATCATACTTTAACATTAATTCTGGTAGAATTTACAAAAATGAGTATTTATGGGAATTTTTTACAGTAGTTTTACCTCTGTATTTTCTTTATATTTCCACTTGGAAATATGGGCCATTTGGAAGAACTATTCAACTTAAATAGCTTTACTGCCATCTGGTGGAAAACTGAAGCCAACACAACCATGTATCTAATTCTGCCATTTGCAGGGAGCTCATGCAGTGAGTTAGAAAACATTTAATTCATATAAAAATTATTATTGAGCAATAATTATCAATACTACCATCTCTCCCACATTTTACTACTAGTTAATGTTGGGTGTTATACATCTAGTTTAATGTTAATATATAAAATCACACAGAACCCATATGATCAATAATTAATATACTGCAACATTTCCCATAACTCAGCATATTCCTCCCTCATAAGGATCAGATCAGCAGCACACAGTGAGCCCTTTAGGTACAAATAAATGAACATAGGCTAATCCTTGAGAGGTGTATCCTACTGAGATTCTTATGCATATTAAAGGCAGGATTTCAGATTCATTTGTAAAAAATGAAAACTAAAATTTAGTTTTAAATTGTGATTTCTAATGGTTTTACAGAAGTTCTTTGCATAGGGCCATTTATCTGGAACAACAATAAGAGTGGAAAGAAAGCTTTGCTCATTAGAATTTCTATGTACTTTGGTTTCATTGGTCATTCCCTTTAGTAGGCTGTTCAGCATCTGCAGAGAGCTTCCCAATGCCAAACATTGCTCAGCCGACACATTGTTCCCACAGATGAAAACAGAAGTGATCGTCCATATGGTCTTGTGACTAACAGATCTGAGTCTTACAATATTGTGCTTCACAGGACTTGCTGGGAAGTCACTTTACAGGACCCAGCTGCAGGAGAATGAAACAGCAGGGATTCTTTCTCAGGCTAAATGCTCAAAATATAATTCCCCAGGAGAGAAACTCTTTGCATTGACTCTCTGTAGAACAGCACGTCAATTCTTCTATGTCCAAAATTTCCAACCCTGTGGGCCTAAAATTAGGTATCTATGTCTATATTTAGGCCCCAAGACTGTAAACTCTTACCTCCATGAGTAGTCTCACTTAGCTATACCATGTACAGGGTGCATAAAGTTATTCATGTATGTGATTGCAAAATTATGGCTTAAGATAGCTAATGTGGCTTGATTTTCCAGTGAGGCTGACCACCCACAACTACCACAGTATTGTCTCTCTCACCAACAGAAGGTGGTCCAATAAAAGCTACTATCTCACCCACCTTGTCTCTCAGGGTACGTCTACACTACAGAATTAGGTCGAAATTATAGACGTCGATATTTTAAAACCCGAATTTATGGAATCAATTGTGTGTGTCCCCACTAAAGAGCATTAAGACCATGAGGTCAACAGACTGTGTCCATAGTAGCGGGGCTAGCGCCGACTTTCGGAGCGTTGCATTGCGGGTAGCTATCCCACAGTTCCCGCAGTCTCCGCCGCCCATTGGAATTCTGGGTTGCGATCCCAAAGCCTGATGGGGCAGAAAACATTGTCGCTGGTGGTTCTGGGTACATGTCGTCAAGCCATCAAACGTCCCTCCCTCCCTCCGTGAAAGCAATCTTTTTCGTGCCTTTTTTCCGGGGTTTCCGGGGTTTCTGGGTTTGCTACGGCAGCATGGAGCCTGCTCAGCTCACAATTACCGTAATCGCCAGCGTACGCCTGGACATTAGGTCTAGTGGGGATTCAGTCACACTGTAATACAGGCAGAGGGATAGCTCAGTGTTCTGAGCGTTGGCCTGCTAAACCCGGGGTTGCAAGTTCAATCCTTGAGGGGGCCAGGAGATGATGATGGATATCAAGCATATTGTACCATCTGCTGCTAGAAGGAAATGAGCCTAACCCTTGCTCCCCACTCCCTGTGTGAAAGCAACTGAGGGGGGAGCCAAAAATCCTTTCGTGCCTTTTTTCATGC
This sequence comes from Macrochelys suwanniensis, assembly GCA_033296515.1. Lineage (NCBI taxonomy): Eukaryota > Metazoa > Chordata > Testudines > Chelydridae > Macrochelys > Macrochelys suwanniensis. The sequence continues at coordinate 87,718,751 of CM065779.1, forward strand.
GGGCACCATATTGCTGACACCATTATTATCCACCCGCCGCTTCTGCTCCCACTCTGCTGTCCTGCAAACAGCATACTAGGGAAAGCATGGAGCACGATCAGATCACCGCAGCTGTTATCGCCGTTATGAACACCACGCGCATTGTCCAGGAGTATATGGAGAATGAGAACCAGGAGCTGCTACAGCTACAGCAGGCGAGGAGGCAACAGCAGCGCCCTGAGGACAGTGATGAGGACATGGACACAGACCTCTCTCAAAAAAGGCCCCCCCACAAGGTGACATCATGGTGGTAATGGGGCTTGTTGATACAGTGGAACGCTGATTCTGGGCCCAGGAAACAAGCACAGACTGGTGGGACCACATAGTGCTGCAGGTCTGGGATGAATCCCAGTGGCTGCGAAACTTTCGCATGCGTAAGGGCACTTTCATGGAACTTTGTGAGTTGCTTTCCCCTGCCCTGAAGCGCAAGAACACCAAGATGAGAGCAGCCCTCACAGTACAGAAGCGACTGGCAATAGCCCTGTGGAAGCTTGCAACGCCAGACAGCTACCGGTCAGTCGCGAATCAATTTGGAGTGGGAAAATCTACAGTGGGGGCTGTTGTGATGCAAGTAGCCAGGGCGATCACCGAGCTGCTGGTACTAAGGGGTGTGAGTCTGGGAAATGTGCAGCTCATACGGGATGGCTTTGCAGCAATGGGGTTCCTGAACTGTGGTGGGGCGATAGACGGAACCCATATCCCTATCTTGGCACCGGACCACCAAGCCAGCGAGTACATAAACCGAAAGGGTTACTTTTCAATAGTGCTGCAAGCACTGGTGGATCATAAGGGACATTTCACCAACATCAACATGGGATGGCCGGGAAAGGTACATGACGCTCGCATCTTCAGGAACTCTGGTCTGTTTCGGCTGCTGCAGCAAGGGACTTTCTTCCCAGACCAGAAAATAACCGTTGGGGATGTTGAGATGCCTATAGTTATCCTTGGGGACCCAGCCTACCCCTTAATGCCATGGCTCATGAAGCCATACACAGGTAGCCTGGACAGTAGTCAGGACCTTTTCAACTATAGGCTGAGCAAGTGCAGAATGGTGGTGGAATGTGCATTTGGGCGTTTAAAAGCTCGCTGGCGCAGTTTATTGACTAGGTTAGATCTCAGTGAAACCAATATTCCCATTATTATTACAGCTTGCTGTGCGCTCCACAATATCTGTGTGAGTAAGGGGGAGACGTTTATGGCGGGGTGGGAGGTTGAGGCAAATCACCTGGCCGCTGGTTATGCGCAGCCAGACACCAGGGCTATTACAAGAGTACAGCAGGGTGCGTTGCGCATCAGGGAAGCTTTGAAAACCTGTTTCATGAATGGCCAGGATGCTGTGTGAAAGTTCTGTTTTTCCCCAGTAATGAAAAGCCCCGCCCCTTCATTCACTCTATTTCCCTTTAACCAAACCGCCCTGCCCTCCCCGCCTCAGTCACTGCTTGCAGAGGCAACAAAGTCATTGTTGCTTAAAAATCATGCATTCTTTATTAATTCGTAAAACAAAGAGGGGGAACTATGGGGGTAACTGCCACGGTCACCCAGGATGGGTGGTGGAGGAAGGGAAGCACCAGGATGGGTGGTGGAGGAGGGGATGAGGGAAGGACAAGCACACACACCACTTTAAAACTTATTGAATGCCAGCCCTTTGTTGCTTGGACTGTTCTCTTGGCTTGAGTGGTTGGGTGCACAGAGGCCGCCCAAACGCGTTCTTGGGCGTCTCGGGGATGAGGTTATGGGACTCGGGAAGGAGGGCTGTTGGTTACACAGGGGCTGTAGCGGCGGTCTGGGCTCAGGCAGCCTTTCCTGAACCCTACGCCTTTCCTCAGCCATAAGCCGGAGGATTTCCGTTTGATCCTCCAGTAGCCTCAGAATTGCATCCTGCCTTCTCTCTGCACGGTGACGCCACCTACTCTCTTCATCCCGCCGCTGTCTCTCTTCATCCCGCCAGTCATTGTCTTCAGCATGCCACCTGTCCGCGTGATCAAATTCTGCCTTCCTGGACTCCGACAGTGTTTGCCTCCACGCATTCTGCTGGGCAGTTTCAGTGTGGGAGGATTGCAAGAGCTCTGTGAACGTATTGTCTCGATTCCTTTTTTTTTTACTTCTAATCTTCGCTAGCCTCTGGGACGGTGATGAAAGGGGTGGCGTTGAAACATTTGCAGCTGCGCGAGGAAACAAACGGGAGAGGAGTAGTTTAAAAGACACATATTAGAGAACAATGCTCCAAACATTACATATCACATGTGCATTTGGTCCAAGGTTGCACTTTCCCTGTTATATTGAGGGTCTGCCAGTTTGGTGTGAGAGACCACACAAGCAGGTCCGGCGGGCAACAGAATTCGGCTTGCAGGCAGCCATGGTAAGCCACAGTCTATAGGCTTCTTTAACCTTCATAACATGTAGGATTGTTTTCAAACAGCAACCCCTTCATTTCCCATAACAAACAGCCTTTGGGCTGGCAATTTAAAACTGGTTGGCAATTGAAAAGGGAGGGGCGGCGGTTTTCGGGTTAATGTGCAGCGCGAACCTAATCGACACACACACAGACACACATCCAAGATGTTCGCTGTTCCCCCTCCCCCCACCGCGTGGGTCACAGCGGGGAAGATTTCCGTTCAGCCACAGGCAAACAGCCCAGCAGGGACGGACCCCTCTGAATACCCCCTTAATAAAATTCCCCTATTTCAACCAGGTGACCATGAATGATATCACTCTTCTGAGGATAACACAGACAGATAAAGAACGGATGTTGCTTGAATGCCAGCAAACACCGGGACCATACGCCGCCATGCTTTGCAAAGCAATGATTCCAGACTACGTGCTACTGGCCTGGCGTGGTAGAGTGTGTTACCACGGAGCACAGGATAAGGCTGCCCTCCCCAGAAACCTTTTGCACAGGCTTTGGGAGTACATCCAGGAGATCTTTCTGGAGATGTCCCCAGAGGATTTCCGCTCCATTCCCGAACATGTTAACAGACTTTTCCAGTAGCTGTAGCTGTACTGGCCGCGAATTAATCATTAAACATGCTTGCTTATAAAACATGTATTAATTTAACAGAGGTACACTCACCAGAGGTCCCTTCTCCGGCATCAAGCACGCCTTGGGTGGGTTCGTAGGGTACTGGCTCCAGGGTGACAAAGAGTTCCTGGCTGTCGGGGAAAAGGGCTTCTCCGCTTCCTTGCTGTGTCTGTGCGCTATTTTGAGCATCATTATCATCATCTTCCTCTCCCCGAAAATGCTCCTCTGTGGTTTCTGATGATCCACATACGGAGTCATATCATATGGGTGGATCAGTGCTGGCTGCACCTCCTAGAATGGCATGCAGCTCGTCATAGAAGCGGCATGTCTGGGGCTCTGACCCAGAGCGACTGTTTGCATCTCTGGTTTTTTGGTAGGCTTGCCTGAGCTCCTTAATTTTCACGCAGCACTGTTGCGCGTCCCTGTTGTAGCCTCTGTCCTGCATGCCCTTGGAGACTTTGGCATATGTACTGGCGTTTCTTCTTTTGGACCGTAGCTCTGCTAGCACGGTTTCGTCTCCCCATACTGCAATCAGATCGCATACCTCACGCTCGGTCCACGCTGGAGCTCGTCTTCGGTTCTGGGACTCCATCATGGTCTGCTGATGAGATCTGCACTCACCTGCAGCTCACCACACTGGCCAAACAGGAAATGAAATTCAAAAGTTAGCGGGGCTTTTCCTGTCTACCTGGGCGGAGCATTCGGGCTCAGACTGCTGTCCAGAGCAGTCAAATGTTGCACTGTGGGATAGATCCAGGAGGCCAATACCGTCGAATTGCGTCCACACTAAGCCTAGTTCGAGTCGGCAATATCGATTTTAGCGCTAATCCCCTCGTTGGGGGTGGAGTGGCGAGATCGATTTTAAGAGCCCTAGACGTCGATGTTAATGGCTTCGTTATGTGGACGGGTGCATGGATCAATCGGTGTAATGCTAATAAATTCAACCTAAACTCGTAGTGTAGACCAGGGCTCAGTTTGTTGCTCAGTCACCCAGTTCAGTGATATACATTTGTACCAATTCACAGATAGCATTGGACGTAACTATCTTGAGTAATTTAGTATCGTCTGCAAATTTTGTCACCTCACTGTTTATTCCCTTTTCCAGATCATTTCTGAATATGTTGAACAGCACAGATCCCAGTACATATCCTTGGGGGACACCAATATTTACATATTTCCATTGTGAGAAATTACCATTTTTCCTACCCTTTGTTTCCTATCTTTTAACCAGTTAATTATCCATGAGAGGACCTTTCCTCTTGTCCCCTGACTCCTTTTTTTGCTTAAGAGCACTTAGTGTGGGACCTTGTCAAAGGCTTTCTGAAAGCCTAAGTACAATGTATCAACTGGATCACCTTTGTCCACATGCTTGTTGACACCGTCAAAAAAATTGAATAGATTGCTACAAAAGCCATGTTAACTCTTTCCCAACATATCGTGTTCATCTATATGTCTGGCAATTCTGTTCTTTACTATTGTTTCAACCAATTTGCCTGGTACTGAAGTTAGGTTTACCAGCCTGTAATTGCCCACTCTGGACCCTTTTTAAAAAAAATCAGCATTAAATTAGCTATCCTCCAGTCATCTGGTACAGTGGCTTATTTAAGCGATAAGTTACAAACCACAGCTAGTAGTTCTGCGATTTCATATTTGAGTTCCTTCAGAACTCTTGGGTGAATACCATCTGGTCCTGATGACTAATTTATTATTTTGTTCCAAAACCTACTCTAATGATACTTCAATCTGGGACAGTTCCTCAGAGCTGTCACCTAAAAAGAACGACTCAAATATGGGAATCTCCCTCACATCCTTGGTAGCGAAGATTGATGTAAAGAATTTATTTAGCTTCTCCACAATGGCCTTGTCTTCCTTGAGTGCTCCTTTAGTACTTTGATTGTCCAGTCACCCCACTGATTGATTGACAGGCTTCCTTGCTTCTGAAATACTTTTTAAAAAATCCTGTTTGGTTGCTTTTTTTGTGTGTCTTTTGCTAGTTCCTCTTCAAATTCTTTTTTGGCCTGCCTAATTATACTTTTACACTTGACTTATAGAGTTTATGCTTCTTTCTATTTTCCTCAGTAAGATTGGACTTCTAATTTTTAAGGATGCCTTTTTGCCTCTAATTGCCTGGACTGTTTAGCCATGGAGGCATTTGTTTGGTCCTTGCACTGTTTTTTTTTATTTTTTATTTTATTTTATTTTTATTTGGGTATACATTTAGTTTGAGTCTCTATTATGGTGGTTTTAAATAGTTTCCATGCAGCTTGCAGGCATCTCAAAATCATAGAATCATAGAATCTCAGAGTTGGAAGGGACCGCAGGAGGTCATCTAGTCCAACCCCCTGCTCAAAGCAGGACCAACCCCAACTAGATCATCCCAGCCAGGGCTTTGTCAAGCCTGACCTTAAAAACCTCTAAGGAAGGAGATTCCACCACCTCCCTAGGTAACCCATTCCAGTGCTTCACCACCCTACTAGTGAAAAAGTTTTTCCTAATATCCAACCTAAACCTCCCCCTCTGCAACTTGAGACCATTACTCCTTGTTCTGTCATCTTCTACCACTGAGAACAGCCTAGATCCATCCTCTTTGGAACCCCCTTTTAGGTAGTTGAAAGCCGCTATCAAATCCCCCCTCACTCTTCTCTTCTGCAGGCTAAACAATCCCAGTTCCCTCAGCCTCTCCTCATAAGTCATGTGCTCCAGCCCCCTAATCATTTTTGTTGCCCTCCGTTGGACTCTTTCCAATTTATCCACATCCTTCTTGTAGTGTGGGCCCCAAAACTGGACACAGTACTCCAAATGAGGCCTCACCAGTGCCGAATAGAGGGGAATAATCACGTCCCTCGATCTGCTGGAAATGCCCCTACTTATACAGCCCAAAATGCCGTTAGCCTTCTTGGCAACAAGGGCACACTGTTGACTCATATTCAGCTTTTCATCCACCGTAACCCCTAGGTCCTTTTCTGCAGAACTGCTGCCCAGCCATTCGGTCCCTAGTCTGTAGCAGTGCATGGGATTCTTGCGTCCTAAGTGCAGGACTCTGCACTTGTCCTTGTTGAACCTCATCAGATTTCTTTTGGCCCAATCCTCTAATTTGTCTAGGTCCCTCTGTATCCTATCCCTACCCTCCAGTGTATCAACCACTCCTCCCAATTTAGTGTCATCTGCAAACTTGCTAAGGGTGCAGTCCACACCATCCTCCAGATCGTTGATGAAGATATTGAACAAAACCGGCCCCAGCACCGACCCTTGGGGCACTCCACTTGATACCGGCTGCCAGCTAGACATGGAGCCATTGATCACTACCCATTGAGCACGACCATCCAGCCAGTTTTCTATCCACCTTACCGTCCATTCATCCAGCCCATACTTCTTTAACTTGATCATAATCTCACTAATCTATAATCTGTTGTGTGTGGGTGTTAGGCAGTAAATTTCATTTATCATTGTTAGGAGGATCTCACAGTTCAGCCTCACCCCATTTGACTGTAGGATATTTTATTGGCTGAATTAATTTGTTTCCATTGACTGTAGGATATTTTATTGGATGGATTAATTTGTAGTTCCAGCAATATTTAGGTTCATCAACCACAACAGTATAGGAGCTGGAATTTATCTGCTCCATGCATGTTGCCCTTTTCCATGTGGAGGATCTGTCCTGAGGATATAGAGGCACTCTTACTGGTTCTCCAGGTTGTCTCTCTGGAAGGTCTTTGGCTTGTCTTTCGTAGTAGGTTTTAGCTTTGTTGAGCTTCTCTTCTAATTGATCTGTGACTCCTTCCACTACTTCTGGTTTTAATAGTAACTGGCTGAAGGCACCATTCTGTGTGTGTCTGGACATTAGACATTGCACAGGACTGCTGGTCATGCTTTCAGCGGGGGTACTTCTCAACTCTAGGCTGACTTGCCACTTGTTTTTCTTAAACTAGAATGTTTTCTTTAAGAGAGTTTTTGCAGTTTTGACGGTTGATTCAGTTTTGCCATTGGACTCGCCATTGTAGTGGGAAGCTGTGATATGGTTTATGCCCAATCCTTGTCAAAGCATGCAAATTCCTTGCTGATGAACTGTTATCTGAGATGACACGATCCAATATGCCATGTCTATCAAAGTGTTCCATTGCTTTGTCTTATCGTAGCTACAGCCTGTTCAATAGTTCATCTAATTCCCAAAAGTCAGAGAAGTAATCAACTAGGACAAAGTCATCAGTATTATTTACAACAAAATGGTCCATTTCCACCTTGCTCCAAGGTCTGTTGGGAATGCTATGTATCTTCAAAGTTTCCTTCCGCTGACTTGCTTGGGATTCTGCACGTGTCACAGTTCCTTATCAAGTCGTCAATTTTACTGGTGATATTTGGCCAAAATAATACATCCTTAGCTTTTTGTAGACACACTTCTATTCCTGAGTGGCTGCAATGTATTCAAGCTAGGGTCTCTCTTCTTAAGCTTCAGGTATAAGTATTTGGGTGCTTTTGAATATAATGTCCTACACACTGAATTCATCATGATAGTTCCAGTATTCACAGAGGCCTCTGAAGCTTCTTCCTGGTCTCTCTATGATTGCTTATCCATTTTGTAGGTTCAGTCACTTTGGCAATAATGCTGTCCTTTTCCATTTGTTTTATTGCTTTCAATATTTTTTTCTTTTAATGCTATGGGAACTCTACGTGGTAGGTAGAGGTTCATCAACGTGGTTCATCAGCCTACGTGGTAGGTGTTTCACTAGCTGGATCGTTTTGTGTATTTTTAGGTGTAGAGTGCTCGGGAGGCACCCTAGTCCTTCAAAAACATGTGCTCATATGAATCTGCCATTTTGCACAGCTTTGCAATGTACTGGTCAACAGTTTCTGCAGATGCTTGCTCACACTTATTGAAGAGGTAGTGTTCATATATAACATTTCTTGTAGGTTCAAAATGGAGTGCATCCAAAACTTTGGCAGGATCTCTACAGTCTATGGGTGCTCCTGGAGCATGTGGCATTCTTTCCCCATCACTGACAGCAGTATTGCAGACATTATGCTTTAATCTTTTTCATTCAGTCCAGTGGCAATTTCATAATTTTCCCATTGTGCACTGAAGAACAGCCGGTTGTTGAAGATATCCCCTTCCATGTCCATGGATCCAAGGAGCAGCATCAGGCTTCCTACCTAGACTGAGATTTGTGTTATTCTGGCTGACTACGGAAGTATAACAATCAAATCTGCTGGTTCCTTTGTCCTTACAGGGGCACGTTTACTTCTGACACAATGTTTAATTCTGTCAATAAGACACAGAAATCCCTGAGGCATTCCAGCAACAGACCGTTATTCCATATATCTGAGTCGTTACAAACAGGGCTGCAGCACGGACTCCTTCCTTATCTTTTGTCCCTGTGATCTGCCTTCTGACCTGATGCTGACTGTTTTACATCCTGTTATACAAGATGTTGCACAGCTCAGGCCTTGGAGGTTCTAGTTGCAGCTCCCTCTTGTGAGTGGGCAGCTACCTCTCGTAACACCCAGTATAGGCTTTTAACCTTCTATTTTCTTTATAGTGGCATATAGATTAGTTAGCTGAAGAACTACACCTGCTTTCTAATTCATATTCACACTTGAGTCCTGGCTTTCTTTCTTTTTGACCCATTTCTATTTAATTTCTTTCTGACTGTCTGCTTTCTCGGCTCTGTCAGGAACTTTCCTAGCCGCTACCTTCTGACTCCTAAAAAACTGTCTCTCTCTTCTGTTCCTTTCATCTCTGAATCCTTCTCCCCTACTCTCACAATCTTTTATACTTGTTCTCACAAAGGGAGATGGCACACAAACACAGGAGAACATTATGCATAGGTAATAAAAATTCTAACAGAACCTTCTATTATTCTGGTTGTGAGAGTATTAGAAATTACCTTGGCGTAGCTAGGAAAATCTCACTTTAAAACATTCTGTTCTTTCACCTAACAAATCCAGAGCAAAAAAAAGTTTCTGCAAAGTATACCAGGGCTTGGAAACAACCAGTACATAATACCTATATGCTGTACTGGCACTTCTCTGAAGATCTTATCTTTTTCTCCAGAATCTCAGCTTTCATTTAAAAGCAAGTAGTAGGTCTCCAGCTGTTATAGTTTCAGAGAATACTTGAAAAACAAGTAACAAGTATAAAACCGATGCAGAGGTGAGTCTGCAGGGACACTTGAAAAATAGCTCTGAGAGATGAGACCTGCCTCATTCATTTTAGTGAGGAGTCCACTGAGATGTCCAATGATGATAATCAAGTATCAGAGAGGTAGCTGTGTTAGTCTGGATCTGTAGAAGCGACAAAGGGTCCTGTGGCACCTTATAGACTAACAGAGGTATTGGAGCATAAGCTTTCATGGGTGAATACCCACTTCGTCGGACGCAAGCAGTGGAAATGTCCAGGGGCAGATATAAATATGCAGGGAAGAGTCAGGCTAGAGATAACGAGGTTAGCTCAATCAGGGAGGATGAGGCCCTCTTCTAGCAGTTGAGGTGTGAACACCAAGGGAGGAGAAACTGCTTTTGTAGTTGGCTAGCTATTCATAGTCTTTGTTTAACCCTGAGCTGATGGTGTCAAATTTGCAAATGAACTGAAGCTCTACAGTTTCTTTTTGGAGTCTGGTCCTGAAGTTTTTTTGCTGGAGGATGGCTACCTTACTTACATTTTTCCCCCCATTCAAGAAGGATCCAAGTCCAAGGAGCCTAGCAGAGTCCATGGGCATGTACAAGTCCTCCTGAGGTGGGAGCCAAGCTCCAGGAGCCCTGTGGAACCAAACAGCTCACACAAACAAATGTTGCATATTTTGTGAGTTGGGTCTCATTTTGGGATTCACATGGGTGGAGCTTGTGTTTTGGGCATAGCTTGAAAGAGAATGATCACCCTTTCCTCCCCAGTCTGACGGCTCACGTATAGAGTTAAACTGTATATAGACCCTCGACCTTACACTCCACAGCATTCATAACAATACAATGTTTTAAAATCAATGTGAGACATGGTGCTCAACACATTTGAAAATCAGATCCTTGGTGGGCTCCAAAAAGGGAAGTGCCCCAGAATTAGTGGGGCACTTTTGAAAATGGAGGTCTTAGTGTTTGTTGCTTGTCGGTTGATAACATGCGGTTTGAGAAGAGTAGCTTCTATTGCTACTGTAGGGAAATAGAGATTTTGGACTCCAGGGATGTCACACCATCAATTTTCAAAAGCAATAAACAAAGATAATTCTAATACACACAGATATGACAATGATACACACTATACAAATAGCTAAAAATAAATACCACATATGTCTTGCGTACTTTTAAGAGTTCTCCTCTCCTTCCAGGTTCTTTCCCACCTGGAGACTGTTATGCCAACTGTCTACTTGACCCTACGTCAAAACATATATTTCTTTTATATGAGTTTGTCTTTGATTGTTCATGGACACAGCATCTTAAAACAATTGTAAAGCATCACAATAGAAAGAACCCACCAGGCCCAGACCCCCAAAGGTAGTTAGGTGCCTAACTCTCAAAGGAATTAGGAACCTAAATACCTTTGAGGATCTGGGCTCTAGGGCCTGATTTAGTATAATTTTGCAGTCCTGGTGTTTAGGGTTTTCAGAATGAAAATACAGAAAATAATTCAATGTATGATATATTTAGTTGTTGTTAGTGATATTTTAATCCAAATTTTGATCCCAGTCCTGCAGTGAGGATCATGCAGGGGATCCCATGGACCTCAGTGCAGAATCAGGGAGTTATTTTTGGAGGAGGCACCAGCTATTTCTTTGTCAGGTAGGGCTGATCCAAAGTCCATTCAAGTCAATGGAAAGCCTCCCATTGACTTCAGTGGGTTTTGGATCTGGCTCTTAATGCACAGAGGCCAGGCTAGATAAAGCACAGCAATAAGCTTATAAGGCTAGCATGTTGTACTTCTCATCAAGGCCGGGAGAGGAGCAGTTTTTAACAATTACACCCGAGAACCCTACATCCTACACCTATTTAAACACCCTGGAACACAGGAACTAGAGCCTGTCACCTGCAGCAGTCTGTTGCTCCCCAATATGTCCCTGTACTCCAGAGCCCCACTTTCCAAAAATGGACGTGAATCTTTAGTCCCTGCAGCCACACTCACATCCTTACACAGCATTGCCAACCCCAAGTGTTCAAAAATCATGGGGCAGCCCTCCAGAATCACAAGAGTGGCTTAAAAACGGCAAGATTTAAAAATATAATAAACATTGTCTTCTTTATTTTGTCCGGTTTTTGAGGCTTTGGGGTACCCTGGGATCATATTTTCAAGCTTTTCTCCACAACTATGAGAGCTACAAACTTACTTTTTTGTAAAGTGGAAGCTGAGATTCTCATCTTATTAGAAGATGCCAGGGTTAGGGTTAGAGTTAATAAAATTTAAAAAATCAAATACCTCAAGAATCCCAATAAAAATGAGAGAACTGGCAGTGCTGCTAGTATACAACGATACCTACTCTGGCTTATTTAAGAGAGAATTTTAGGAAGACAGATGTTACCGAAATATCGGGTCCACCTAGCTGAGAGCCAATAACAGCCAGACAGGGATAAGGAAAGAGGTTACTTTATTCTACAGAAGAAAGGAGAGTTTTGCAGTATGCAAATACTCTAACTCACGCAGGAACTTACACAGTCTTTTATACACACTTAGACAAAGCCGTGGTCGTGTTAATATTTGATTGGTGGTTGCCAGACCTCGGATGTCTGCTATCTGGTCAGTAAAAACTGGTCTGGGACAGTGATTTTCTGCTGGGACAGCTCTTTCTGTGTAAGCGAAGGGCGACTGTAAAAGTTCAGGGTCTTGTGTAGGCAAGGCATCTACATCTTGTGTAGGCAAGGCATCTACATCTTTGTTCAATATCTTCATCAACGATCTGGAGGATGGTGTGGACTGCACCCTTAGCAAGTTTGCAGATGACACTAAACTGGGAGGAGTGGTTGATACGCTGGAGGGTAGGGACAGGATACAGAGGGACCTAGACAAATTAGAGGATTGGGCCAAAAGAAATCTGATGAGGTTCAACAAGGACAAGTGCAGAGTCCTGCACTTAGGACGCAAGAATCCCATGCACTGCTACAGACTAGGGACCGAATGGCTGGGCAGCAGTTCTGCAGAAAAGGACCTAGGGGTTACGGTGGACGAAAAGCTGAATATGAGTCAACAGTGTGCCCTTGTTGCCAAGAAGGCTAACGGCATTTTGGGCTGTATAAGTAGGGGCATTTCCAGCAGATCGAGGGACGTGATTATTCCCCTCTATTCGGCACTGGTGAGGCCTCATTTGGAGTACTGTGTCCAGTTTTGGGCCCCACGCTACAAGAAGGATGTGGATAAATTGGAAAGAGTCCAACGGAGGGCAACAAAAATGATTAGGGGGCTGGAGCACATGACTTATGAGGAGAGGCTGAGGGAACTGGGATTGTTTAGCCTGCAGAAGAGAAGAATGAGGGGGGATTTGATAGCTGCTTTCAACTACCTGAAAGGGGGTTCCAAAGAGGATGGATCTAGACTGTTCTCAGTGGTAGAAGATGACAGAACAAGGAGTAATGGTCTCAAGTTGCAGAGGGGGAGGTTTAGGTTGGATATTAGGAAAAACTTTTTCACTAGTAGGGTGGTGAAGCACTGGAATGGGTTACCTAGGGAGGTGGTGGAATCTCCTTCCTTAGATGTTTTTAAGGTCAGGCTTGACAAAGCCCTGGCTGGGATGATCTAGTTGGGGTTGGTCCTGCTTTGAGCAGGGGGTTGGACTAGATGACCTCCTGCGGTCCCTTCCAACCCTGAGATTCTATGATTCTATGATTCTATGATTCCCCCTAGTGGCCTCTGGTTGCCATAGCTGCTGGTTGTTAAGGGGGGTTCATTGTACCTTATGACTTTCACAGTCCCCCCTCGGGCCTGACAAAACCCAATTTGTCAGGCCCGTTCCGCAGTTTACGATCAAGCTTAAGGGACAGATACTGGGTTTTCCCTCGGGTAGCAGAGCTTTTGGTGACAGCAGTACACAGACATCTTGCACATTGTAACATTACCCAAATAACACATAGAAAGAAAAGAAGGAAAATAATCCACTTAACAATTGTTCGGAAAAATCCTGTAAACCATGACCCAAGGTCTGGGAGGAGATCCTCAAAACTAAAGGTATGATCAAGGGATACAGCATGAAAAACAACAGCAGCATTCTTAATAGCTTGTAAATCCTTCTCAATTAAGCCAGAGTGATTAACATAAAAACAGCATTTTTCCCCAATGCGAGCACAATTCCCCCCAAATTCAGCATCCATGGCATCTAACACACGTCTATTTTGCAATGTCACCTCTGCTATTTCATCAATTTCCCGTTGCAACTTTTGGAAAGCATCTATGGAGGCATTAGCTATTTTTTCTAATTCAGCAGAAATATTTACAACTGCCTTTTCCAGCTCTGAGATGAGTGGGGCAACAGAATGCCAGAGTAAACATCCATATAGTATGCATGTGTTTCATTTATGGGGCCTACTTGGCGGAATGACAGAAGCCATTGCCCCTGATAACGCAGGCTTGTTGATTTTACAATTAAAGCCCTTTGCAGGAGGCAAGGTGAGTTCTGGGCTTTTTTTAGGAGTTTTAAAGGGGTAAAGGGTCCCATTCCTAATGTCAAACTGAACGGTTTGGGTACAGGCCTCAGGGGGGAGGTAACCCACTTCCCTCCCAGTTCCTTCAACATTCTCAAAGCAAAGGGGCGATTTAAATCCAATCCCAAGGATATCAAAGAGAGGGACCCCCCTTGCCGCACAGGAATAATGCCAAATCTCAGACATCTTCCCATAGTTATCGTACTGGTATTTCCCAACCCACACCCATTCAGTTTTCCGTACTACCTGTATGGTGAGTACTTCAGAGAGGTTTGCAGGTATAGCCCATAGCCCTATTCCTTCCTCAGAATGGGTATGGTGACACAGCCAGCAATCAGATAAGTGTCCCAATGTGGCCAGTCGTTGCAGGGACCTGGCCGCTGGGTGAGGGTTGGCATGTAGAAAGGGCAAAGTCAAAAGGAGTAGCCACTGTATCACTGGCTGTGAATTCATAATTATAAAGTCTCAGGATTTAGTCCGTCTGAGCAAGAGTTTCAGTCCTTCCAGAGGTTCAGCTTTCCAAGTATCATCTGCTTCTGGCTCTTCCGGGTCGCGGTGGGAAGAGCTGGCGGGGCTCCCTCGAAGTCCGGAGTCGTCTGCTTCTGGCCCCGGCCTAGAGGCTTGCTTAACTCGGGTGTGGTGAATCCAAGTGTCTCGTTCCCTCACTCGAATGGCAGTGTGGGAGGTAAGAAGGACTTGGAAAGGGCCCGCCCACCGGGGTGGGAGAGGCTCGTGTTTCCACTCTTTTACATAGACCCAATCCCCTGGCTTGATCCGGTGAGCAGGCACATCACCGGGTAGGGACTGAAATTGAGCTGTGTACTTGTGGAGAGACATGAGAGTAGTTTGGAGGGAAATAACATATCTAGTCAGCTCCTCGTCACCCCAAGTAGCCAAATCAGTCACAGGTCCTGGGTCAGCAAATCCAGTGTATGGCCTGCCAAATAAAAGTTCAAAAGGTGAGAGACAGAGTCTGCCCCTAGGGGCAGTGCAGACTGCCAAGAGGGCCAGAGGCAGGGCCTGAAGCCACTTTAACCCAGTCTGTGCACACAGTTTGGAGAGTTTAAGTTTTAAGGTTTGGTTCATTCTTTCCACTTTTCCAGATGATGGTGGTCTCCAAGGGGTGTGTAGAAGCCAGGAAATACCTAGGGCCTTAGTAATGTATTGAATAACTTGGGCAGTGAAGTGTGTTCCTTGATCAGCGTCAATAGACCTAGGAGGCCCAAACCTAGGAATGACATGGTTTAGTAAGGTCTTTCCTACCTCCAAGGCAGTTGCTCGTCTGGTTGGAAATGCTTCGGTCCAGCCAGTCAGTTGGCACACAATCACAAGAAGATACTGGTAGCCTTGGCACTTAGGCATCTCTGAGTAGTCAATTTGGAGCCGTTCAAAGGGTGTGTATGCCCATAACCTTGCACCGGGGGGGGGGGCCTTTCGGTTCCCCCCTTGGATTGAATTTTGCACAAATGTCACAGGTAGCAAGGACTCGTTTAGCTTCCTGGAATACCCCAGGGGCATACCAAAGTCTATTTATAGTAGCAGCCATGGCCTCTACTCCACCGTGTGTTTTTTGGTGTAGTTTAGGTAGGGCAGGCCGCAAAGCAGCTCGGGCCAAGGCTCTTCTCCCATCAGGCTCTGCCCAAAGTTGGCCTGTGGCATGGCAAACGCCAAAGGCATATTTCGGTCAGTATAAATGTTTACAGACTGACCTGCTGCCAACTCACATGCTCAGGTGAGGGCTATCAATTCTGCCGCCTGGGCTGAGGTGGAGGGTCCCAGAGGCGCAGACTGTAATACCTCAAACTGAGTAGTTACTGCAAATCCACATATCCGTTGGCCCTCCACGACCCGCGCAGAGCCATCTGTGTACAGTTCCAGCTCAGCATTTGGAATGGGCACATCTGAAAGATCTGGTCGGGGTTTTTCTTGATGTTGCACTACTTGAAGACGAGTTCAGGTCAGCTGTTCTGCTCTCCTGGTCTCTGGATCCGTCCACGTAAATGCAAAAATGTCCCAGCTGTCTTGATCTAGAGGAATACTGAAAAAGGCATTACACAAATCTATCACTGAATAGCAAACGGTACCTGCTGGAATGGCAGTCAGGATTGTGTGAGGGTTAGGTACCACATTGTGTCTAGGTTGCACAACCTTATTTACTGCACGTAAATCTTGGACAAATCGGTATACCGGTTTTTCATCTGGATCCATGTCGGGTTTTCTGACTGGCAGGATGGGAGTATTGAAAGGAGACTTGGTGCGAACTAGCATTCCCACCGTAGGAATGTGCTGATAACGTCTCGGAGGCCAAGCAGAGCTTCTCGGGGGATGGGATACTGACGAATCCGAGGAATCTCAATGCCTGCTTTCAGGGTTATACATACTGGCTCTGTCTGGAGTGTTCTGAAATCTGCTTTTGAAATGCCCCATAGGGAGGCTTTCACCTCGTGTCTGAGTCGCTCGGGTATGTTCATAGGGCCCATAGGCAGGATCAGGTCCTCCGAAGCCTGGGTCAACGCAGCACATAGTTGGGGAAGTTGGCGTTGAGGTAACTGGACAATGATTTTATCATCTGAAAAGAAAATCTGAGCATGTAGTTTACACAACAGATCTCTGCCCAAGAGATTAACTGGAGAGTCTGGTGCTAGCAAAAATGCATGGGAGACAGAGATATCAGAGATTTCTACAGTAGCCTCCTGTAATACAGAACAGTCAAATGGCTTTCCGTCTATACCCATTACCGGAATGCTTTCATCCGTGAGGGTTCCCTTCTTTGGCTTGGTAGTAACAGTAGAAAGTGCAGCCCCCGAATCCAAAAGGCAAGAATAAACAGTCCCTCCCAAAGTTAGATGAACCTGGGGGTTGCTGGAGGAACAAACATAAGTAGTAAAATCATTTGAATAGGTGACAAGAGGACCCCCTTGTCGCCGTCATTCCTCACTATCAACAGCGTCTGTTCTTTCCACAGCCATTTGTTGCTGCGGTCGGTCTGAGCGGCGGGGCGTCTAGGGTCTTTGGGTAACGTTTCTTTTACCTGCGAGAAAAGAAACCTAATACATCTCATTAATGCCTGGCAGTGATTTGTAGATTTTACAGCTGCTTGGGCACACTTAAGCCCCCCTTCTTCTTGGCCGCCATCCAGGTCTTAGCTGCGAGCAGTGTCCTTGGGCAAGGCCAGAGTCTTATCTTCTTCTTTTTTGGACTGAGCTTTCTAGTTACAATTAACTCGTTCTGTTCTTTTTTTTCCTTCCCTTCTTGGCTTCTTTAAACCTACAAAGGAAATCTTCACTCTCCACTCACACCTTTGTCCAAAAAAAAACCAACACATATACATTATCCATTATACAGCATTTTAGTCTTATTATTTAATATACCAGGCACAATGGAGTTTAGTAAGTTGGAATGTCAAAGGAGCCGTACTCGGCCAATCAATACCCAGGGCTGGCCAACCCTGAGTGCAAAGTTGTAAAAAGCGTTTCCTTAACATCCCTCTTTGAACACCTGGCAGTGGCCATTTACTTAACATATAATTCAAAGGACTATCCTTAGAGGGTTTGCTTTGAAATCCACCCATCGGTTCTCTTGACACACAAACAAAAATTAAACAGAAAACAGAGAGAATTACAGTCTAATCCAGAAATTCTAGTACAGATTTCCTTACTCACACTGACTGCTACAGGGGACGGGACAGAAGGATCTCAATTCGACCTCAGCGCTTCATTGCACGCTATGGCTTCCACTCTGAGGAATTATGAACGAGAGGCTCAGTCCCGCCCACACACCCAACACCCAAGTGTATTAAGCAGTTAACCAGAACAGAACCAGAACCAGAACAGATAGTGTTTCCTTATCCTATTAGGACTCACCTTATCGGAGCACGAACCCCAGGGGCTGCGGTGAAGTCAGAAAGAGGGGCTAAGCACCCCATTGGTGCCGTTCCTAGTTCACCGCAGCCATCCGGAGTCCAATGTCCAAGCTAGGATGTCCCATCTGGGTCGCCAAAAACTGTTACCGAAATATCGGGTCCACCTAGCTGAGAGCCAATAAGAGCCAGACAGGGATAAGGAAAGAGGTTACTTTATTCTGCAGAAGAAAGGAGAGTTTTGCAGTATGCAAATACTCTAACTCACGCAGGAACTTACACAGTCTCTTATACACACTTAGACAAAGCCCTGGTCATGTTAATATTTGATTGGTGGTTGCCAGACCTCGGATGTCTGCTATCTGGTCAGTAAAAACTGGTCTGGGACAGTGATTTTCTGCTAGGACAGCTCTTTCTGTGTAAGTGAAGGGCGACTGTAAAAGTTCAGGGTCTTGTGTAGGCGAGGCATCTACTTCCCCCTAGTGGCCTCTGGTTCCCATAGCTGCTGGTTGTTAAAGGGGGTTCATTGTACCTTATGACTTTCACACAGACATTACTATAATATGTGTTTTGTCTTTTTATATTTTTATTTCTTTATGGTCATTTCCTTGTTTTGTACAGATACATATATAATTTTATGACTGAACGGGTATAGATTAGTTCATTGGTAATGAAAGAATGCCTCTTAATATACACGATACTGTATATGAAAGCATTTTTGTTTCAATTTTTTATATGGGAATATTAAATTTTATATTACCTATTTAACCGTGGTGTTAAATCGCTTTTGGATATTTAAAAGCATTGAACATTAAGTTTAATGTTTTTCTTTCAGCTCTTTGACTCCAGTGAGTTCTCATTTATGCCTCTTTACTCTCAATTAACCAGCACCTAATATATTCCACAAAGTCCCTACACATAATGCAGGTTGAAGCTCTCGTTCTAGGCAGCACGTTAAGGAACAATAATGGTTTGTTTAATATTTCATAGACCAGTTGGTTATAAATTCCGTTCGCATCTGAACAGCTTCTTTGCACAACCACAAATAGCTTCATGATTTCTTTAAAGCCTTCATATGATATCAAAAGCAAAGGTGAATCTGAGGCCATACATTTTCCTCACCTGCTATGACAGCCTGCATCCTGACTGAAGGTCCAGTGCTCTCAATGGCAAAATTTCCATTTATGGCCTGATCAAAGCCCACTGAAGTCAACAGAAATAGGATTAGGCCCTATTTCTTGCACAGCTCAGTTTTAGAAATCTTCTGTTACTCCTGTAGCACTGAACTGGCACTTATGGTAACAGCTCTGTGTAAGACCTGGGGCCAGGATGGCTGGAAAGATTTGTTCCACTATTAGGTTGGTTGAATTAAAATATATACTGAAATGAACTTTCCAGGAACCTTTGTTTATTTCAAAATCTAATCTGAAACAAAAAGGCAAAATCCAGAGTTAATATTCCATTTCATAAAGCTAGTGTCATTGTCAAGTTAAAAATAACATACTGTTAAAACAAGCACTCTGACCATAGCATAAATGTACAATCTCTCTCCAGATGCATAACATGGAACCTTGTTTACAATGAATTAAACATTTCATAGCTATTGATACTTCCTGTTTCTTAAATATTCCATGTAACATTCATAAATTCTAATTACTATTGAGCAGCAATAGCAATTATATTACAAAGCACAGAAAAACTTTTATTTTTTCCCAGATATCTCATTTATTTAGTGTGGAAAAAAGAACAAGAACATTGTCTGTATACACACACACACTTGCACACACACACAATATTTGTTTAAAAAAATTAAAGGACCTCATGTCATATTTTTAAAAAAATAATTATCCAATAGCCCTCTGTGCAGGATCACCCAATCCTTCTACAACTGGCAATTTGGGCCTGATCCCAGGAAGTATTGTGTACTGTTGGCTGCTACTAACTTCAAAAGGACTTTCTAGTGCTCAAGAATCTCTCAGGATCAGGGCTTTGTTAGGCATTGTCATTGAATAAAACATCAATTTAAAGCGGTCTGGGGGATGCTGCATGTGTCTTGTTTTCTATTAAATCCATCAATGTCTCATCTCTTGCATTTGTCTCAGACATACTAAAAACTGGCTTTGGCTAATGCCCCACAGTACCATCAGGGCGCCATCATTTTTTTGTAGTAAGATTTAATCTGGAACTAAATGGTTATGTTTGATCTAAATTAGAGCATATGCTCTTTCCAAAGGACTAATTCTGGTAGCAAGAGTATTTTGCCCAAGCCAAAGACTGACAATTAACCCTATCAGTCTTGTTGGTCCCATGGTAAGAAAGCAGGCACACTTCCAGATCAGTTGTTTTATTCTCAATAGTTCTGACATAACAATACAGTCTCTCCACTGCCAGCCAGATAGAGGAGACACTGAGAAAGATACCTTGGAGAATATCACATTTCAAAGACTCCTGTTAGAGGTCTGTAATAGGGACACTCCAACCCCATCCTCCAATGTCCCACAAACCTGTCAGACACTGTCCAGTAAGTGGCAATGTCATGTGGATTTATTTATATTCCTATCAACAACACCAATACAGTCCTGTGAAGCAAAGTATTTATAGTGTTTCTTGTCCTTTCCCATAGGACCAGGGAAGAATAGCAAGATCTCAATGTGTACTAACTAACCCAAATCCTCCCCCACTCCCTTCCTTCTTGTGTCTTCTTTTATACCCGTCAGCTGATGGCTAATTGGTTCATCAGCCCGCCCAGCCCGCTCAGCTAATTAGCTGCATATCTCCAATCAGCCTTCTCCAAGGGAACTGATTGGGGCCTAAGTGATCAGAGTGCTGGCTCACCTGCTAGCTTCCAGCACTCTGTCACAAGGTCTGAGTGACTGTTATTTTTATCACATTTTATCTAGCCATTAGCTTAGATCTATGTGTTCCAATAGAATACAACATGTATTCTAGAATACCATGTTAGTATATTGAGAAAACGTGTGCTGTTGCTAATCGACTAGAGGATGAGAAGATGTTCATTCCCCTCCCCCTTCTCTTTTTCTGCTCTTACTCATAGCAAATCTAAAATCAATACATAAGATTCTCAGTGCAGGGACCATGTCTTTTCTTTGCTCCCTAAAGAACCTAGCACACACAGTAAGCCAGCTCTCCTCCTTGCAGTAAACACAATTCAATTACATTTTCTCTCCAGAAGAGGGCACTCTAACACCATACCAGCACTCTAGCATCACCGCATTCACTAAATGAAACCTGCTTCAGCAAAAAGAGTTTACAAGAGAAGGCACAAGATTGGAAAAGAGCCAATGGCTATGGGCTGAGGAAAGGACAGAGATAGAGTGACTGGGAGAATATAGATAATCATATTAGCTTGAGAGACAGAGTCATAAGAAAGAACTAATGTGTCTAGCTATCTTAGTGGAGAATAAGAAAATGAGAGGTGGATAGGGACAGAAATGCTAAACTTGTGGTTACTGTGAACAGGATCAGATATAGCGTGAAGGAGTGAAGCTGTCTACACTCATATATTTCTAAGATTCATGTTGAATTTTTTGGGAAGGTAAGAGCAGAAATGGTTCCGCCATTTTCTAGAACATGGTTTGGGGAAAATATGTTGTTTTGCCCACATTAAAAATTCTTAAAACCAGTTCGTTGAGAAGCTGTAGCGCCTCTGTACTCTGGAGGAAGTACTTGACATTTGCCAAGGCATCATCCTGATGTTAGGGATGTGCCTATTGTTGTCCCCTGAAAATCCACTCAAATTTAACCAAGTTATACATTTCTGAGAATGACAGCTTGCACTTACTGGGTAGAGGCTAGTAAGAGTCTGGCGGTTTTATTTTCTGAAGATTCCATCTGCACTGTGTATGCTCCATCCCCACACAGGATCTGAATGTAATTGAGACTGAGCCTGCACCATCCTCACAGAGTGATTGAGCACGCTCCCTTCCAGGGATGCAGGGGCTGATTGATTGGGGTTTGGCATACACAAGCCTGATTAATGAGGATGGATGTACATAAAAATCTTTTCTGTCAGGAGCTACACTTTTCAGTCTGATTTTTATCCCACATAGGGTGCCAAGCGTTATGCATCTTGCATTTGGCAGGAGAAACTTTTGTTTATGAAAATAATGTAAGGAAATGGCCATTAATCCTTAGAAATATGTTCAAATGTAGCCCATGCTCAAGATTTCAATGTGTTTTAATTATAAGGGATGTTTGAAGAGTCTGTGTTATTCTGTTACATACATTATGAGGGGCAAATACACAGAGATTGGGTGTTACATTTCTTAAAGGGCCCATTTTTAATTAATTTGAATTCTTAAACTAATTGACAGATTAAATTGTAAATCTCAGAGAATTCATTCTGTATTCAGAGAATAAGTGCTGTAATTCTGGGGAGAATATGTAGTATTTTAATATAAAACAATGAGGTTGGAACCGTGCTTTATGTGCAAAACTCAACTCAGCCTTAATTATGGAGTTGCTATCGATGTTTCCATAATGACTATAGACAGGGTCAAGTCAACAGCTTAGGTCACTCTTACCTTGGGCCATTGTACTGTGAGAAAATAACTAAAACATATTATCCCTCTTCCTCTCCCACTAAATTGCATGCTACAATTCTACTGGCTATAATGAGAGAGTATGAGAGAGAGTGGATTTGTGTCAAGAGTTTTTACTGGTAGGTCACTTGGCCCCAACTGTTATTGCTCCTTGAAAGTGTTGTGGCTGTATGCACGTTTGGGAATCAGTGTTTGAAAGGCTCTCCATGGGTATGTCTACACTGCAATTAGATACCCACGGCTGGTCCATGCCAACTGACTCGGGCTTGTGTGGCTCGGGCTAAAGGGCAGTTTAATTGTGGTGTAGACATTAGAGTTCGGGCTCCAGCTCAAGCTCTGGGACTCCCCCACTTCACTGGGTTCTAGAGTCCAGGCACCAGCCCAAGCCTGAATGTCTACACTGCATTTGAACAGCTCTGCCTCCCAAGCCCCCAAATCAGCTGGCATGATAATTCGCTAAGGGCCAGATTTGTAAAGGTATTTCAGGGCCTAAAAATGCAGATAGGTGCCTAGTGGGATTTTCAAATGCACATAGGTGTCTAACTCCCATTGGAGATGCACTATCAGGTACCCATCATACCTTTAGACATCTGGCCCTAGGACCTTGTCTACATACAGGTTTGTACTAAAGAAACCAATTAAGTTAAGTGTGTGCAATCCTCTGGTGTGGATGCAGTTAACCAGAACAAGATATAACAGTAAAAACACCAGACAGTTGCACCAATTTAACTAAATTGATTTTTCTATTGATTTAAATTGGTACAAAAGCTATGTGTAGACAAGGAAATGCCTCAGTAATCTTTCTCCTATGCCTCAGAGATCGGTTCTGAAGTGCTGTAGATAGGAGCGTATGGGTGCAAGTGTGGCTTAAGTTCCAATTAATACTGAATGATGCTAACAGCAAAGAACTTCTCTGATTTGACAGGCAGTAAGAACTTTCCCAGACACAGAGTTTCCAGTGGATAATATGTCATCTTTATTCATGCATCTTAAACTGTGTAATGTGTCCAGTAAATAATATTTCAATGGAGCAAGATTTTTTTTTCAGCCAAATGATGGTTAATAGCTGAAGTTTTATATGTGGACTAAGAAATTATTATAGTGTAGTATTTAAACACAGCAAATTCAAGTTACAATAATGAGTAGCTGCCGGAATTAATACAGGATAAGCATAACAAGAACTCACAACAGAGATATAAAACTGTATATTTGATCTAACACTGAAACATCTAAGTTGCACTGAAGTATAAATATGGGCCTCAAATCCTACAAATGCATCACACAAGTTAATCCCTGCACTCCAAAGATAACCCATTCAAGTCAACAGAGTGCACATGTGAATACAATTCAGTATGGATGTAATTACAGGATCAGGGCCATGGTTTTTAATCAGAACACAGTCAGATTGTTCATTATCAATCCTGTGCTACTGTAACACACTGCATATCTCTTAACTGAGTATCATTCTAAAGTATACACACAAATAACATGAATACCAGCACTTATCACAGATGAACACTTTTACAAAATTTATAGCTTTTCATAACCCATTTGTGCTTTTAAAACGATTGCCCTCTTCAATTTGAAGAAGGTAAATGAATTCTTTTGTAGAAAAACAATAGCTTTTGCACCTATAAATATTCACATTTACTCAAAAAAGGCAAAACAACTTTTATCAAATGTATTTTTGTGTTCCATCAAAAATAAGTTTGTTCAATTGTAATGTGTTTTTTATTGCAGGTGTCAGTTTAAATCATACATTTTAAGAGTTAAAATAGCAGCCATTATCAGTCAATTCAGACTGCTAATGTTAAATATTAAGTTAAACAGAAGGAAACTGGGCATCTTTCCTCTTCTGATCAAGATATCTCAAAGTAGCCGTTAAGGACAGGTTGATGACCTAGGAACCAGCTGAAATCAATGGCAGTTTTTGGCTGTAAGGGACCAGAATTTTACTTCTAGAACTTTCTATTACCAAACAGAAGACACAAATCCAAACTTCACTTTGCCTGTTAAGGGCCAAATCCTGCAGTTCTGACATCAATGAGAGTTTTATCTTAGTAAGTAGTGCAGGAATTGTATTTATTTAATGTTAATTACACTTTTTGCAATGGCATTCACCACCTGTTTGAACACATTAAGCTATGCTCCTAAGCAAATAAGCACTGGGATCACACTGGGTCTTTTTTGGAAATGTCATGTTTCTCATGTTAAGAGAGAATCATAGGGTGAGATTCACAAAGGACTTAGGTGTTGCAATGCTGAGAGTCAGCATGCCTAACTTTTAGGTGCCTAGAAAATCTCAAGAACAACACTGCGGTCCACAAAGCTGTTAGACAGGTAGGCTCCCTACATAATGCATGGGGAGAGATAGGCACCTAAGAATGCATATAAAAAGCCAGCATGCTAGCCAACAGGAGATGCCAACCAGAGTAGGTGTACTAATCCCTGTCCCTCTCACCTGCTGCAGGCAGGTGTCTATCTCTGCTAGCGATTAACAAATAGGAATCACTTTCCTGGAGTCAGTGTAGTAGCCGTGTTAGTCTGTGTCAGCAAAAAGAAAACAAGAAAAATACCTGTGGCACCTTAGAGACTAACAAATTTATTTCAGCATAAGCTTTCGTGGGTTAAGAACCCACTTCATCGGATGCATGGAATGGAACATACAGTAAGCAGATATTGATACATTCAGAGAAACATGAAAAGGTGGGAATGTCTATATCAACGTTAAGAGGAACTGAAGGAAAGGAACTGTT
Source organism: Macrochelys suwanniensis (assembly GCA_033296515.1). Classification (NCBI taxonomy): domain Eukaryota; kingdom Metazoa; phylum Chordata; order Testudines; family Chelydridae; genus Macrochelys; species Macrochelys suwanniensis. The sequence goes on from CM065779.1 coordinate 87,743,594, forward strand.
GAAAGGAACTTTTTGAAGTTTCTACTGATAACAGTTCCTTTCAATTAATTAGCCTCTTAACGCTGATATAGACACTCTGAATTTCTCTGAATGTATAAATATCTGCTTACTGTATGTTCCATTCCATGCATCCGATGAAGTGGGTTCTTAACCCACGAAAGCTTATGCTGAAATAAATTTGTTAGTCTCTAAGGTGCCACAGGTATTTTTCTTGTTTTCTTTTTCCTGGAGTTAGATTGCTTATGCACCTAAGGCAATTCTTTCAGGGATAAGTTTGGAGCCTGCCTCACTCTGTACTAAACAGCAGGAGGAGATGGTAGTGATGTCCCCTATAACTTTTACACAGTGGTTAGCACACAGGCCTGGAATGTGGGAGACACCCAGGTTCAATTCCGCCCTCTCTGCCAGAGGGGGAGAAAGAATTTAACCAGGGGTGTCCCACCTCTCAGGAGAGTGCACTGACCACAGAGATATGATATATTCTGAGGTGTGGCTTCCTCTGTCTTTCCTGTTGGTGCTGTTCCATTGTGGATAAATAATGAAAAAGTGATTGGACGTGGAGACTCCCACTTCTAGGGCGGGTGCCCTGACCACTGGGCTACAGAACCAATCTCAATCTCTCTCCAGCCCAATGACTGTTCCACTGTGGATAAATACTTAAAGAATCATTGGGCTAGAGAGAGATCAAGAGTGAAAATGACAATTAACAGAAACTGTACAATAAGAAAAACCATGGAGGTCAGTCTATTTAGATACATTTTAGCAAAAGAAGATATATAATATGTTATTAAACTTTATATCTGGGGCAGCTACATATAAAACATTTACACTTTTACTTCCATTGGGGTCTGTGATTGAACAAGCTAAAAGCTATGAATTTACATATTGTAGAATGGGTAACATTTCAAAAGCATTACAGTAGTTTTGCTCTTGTTAAAACTCCTCTTATATGCAGTATCTCAAGTTCTTTACTGAGTAATTAGTCAGACATCTTAATTACCAAAGTCAAATTATAACTCTCCATTAAACTGCTGCAAATACATAGGGACAGTCAATGAAGCCAATGGAATGATGCCAATTTACACCAGCAGTGGATGTGACCTAGAGTAACTTAATTGACCAAGTGCAGAATTTGGCCCTAGACCTGCACTGATATGCAAACAGAGCCATCATTATGGCTCAGTCCTGCTCCCACTGATGTCAATTACAGTTTTGCTGCTGAACTCAAGGACTCAAAGTCAGATTCTGATACCTTTACCCCTGCTAAGTAGCACCTTACTCCACAAGTAGTCCCAGAAAAATCAGTCAGATTACTTAAGGAGTAAAGTACTGCTCACTGTGAGTAACAGTGGGCTACTCTAGTATAATGTGAGTGTGACTGGATGCTGTGCTCAGTAAGAAAATTTACTATAGAGCGTAGGTAGTATTTTACTAAGGGTATATCTATACTACAAGCACCATAGTGGCACAGCCGCAGTGCTGAAGCTATGCCGCTATAATGTAGACACTAGTGACAGAAGAGATTTTTCTATCACTATCATAAATCCACCCCGTTGAGCTGTGGTAGCTAGGTTAGTGGAATAATTCTTCCACTAGCTGCATTTACAGTGCGGGTTAGGTTGACTTATCTACAATTGCACAGGGCATGACATTTTTCACAACCCTGAGCAATATAGCTAGGTTGACCTAAGTTTTAGGTGTAGATCAGACCTAAGAGAGGGAAATCTGCCCAAGACATCAGAGTTATCCTCTAGTTCTTTGAAAAATGGAGTTTCCATTTAGTTTCCAGCACCTAGAGGCATCAGGGACCTTTTAATGTCCCATTTAAAATATGGAAGACATGTATTTTAAGGATTTTGCTATTTGATTCTTAATGTTTTATTTACATACTTGACTCATTTCTTCTACATTTCTTAGGATACCTTTAAGAAATTATATATTGTCTAAGCTGATCCAATACTACAGATAAATCTGTCTTTTAAACCAAGCAGAGATGCACTAGAATTATACTAATTTCACATAGTGCTCCCATGTTTATCTCAAAAATATGTACACCTCAAATACATTTCATTTTCTGTACCCTTTGTAAATAACGGTTATTAAAATTAGTCTCAGTGAACAGTATTTACAGATAAGCAAAACTTGTAAAACTTTAGAAAATAAATTAATGTATTTGTGGTAGAGAATGCATAAGACTCAGTCTCAACCCCTTAGCTCTGAGGCATAAACTAGATCAGTGGTTCTCAAACTGTGCGTCATGACCCCATTTTAATGGGGTCGCAAGGGCTTGCTTAGACTTGCTGGGGCCGGGGCTGAAGCCAAAGCCCAAGCCCCACTGTCTGGGGCCAAAGCCTGAGGGATTCAGCCTTGGACATTGGGGCTGAGATTACAGGCTCCCTGCCTTGGGCTGCCACCCTTGGGCTTTGGCTTCCCTCCCCCAAACCCGTGGCAGTGGGCTTTGGCCCCCAAACCCAGTGTGGCAGGGATTGGGCGGGCTCAGGCTTCGGTCCCCCCTCCTGGGGTCATGTAGTAATTTTTGTTGTCAGAAGGCGGTCGCGGTGCAATGAAGTTTGAGTGTGCCTGAACTAGATTGTTTAAAAAAAAACAAGACCGAAATCTTGAACATATGCAGCTCTCCCATTTGCTCCAGAATGCTAAGCACAAAGCACAGAATACTCAAAGCTTGATCATGCAAACATTTATGTCTATGAGTAGCCCATCCTGAAGACCACAATTCATCAAAGTATTTAAACATGTGCTTAACTTAAAGCATGTATCTAAACTGGGGCTTAGGCACATGTTTAAAGTTAAACATGTCCTTAAGTTATTTGCTGAAGAAGCATGGACTGCTGAATCAGGGCCCTACTGAGTAAAGTTAACACACATGCTTAAGTGTTTGCAGTACCAAGCTTTAAGTTTACACTGAGCAAATATTTCTCATAAAAGATGCCCTGATCCTTATCTTATAAAAATGTTTTGTTTATTTTTCAATTACAAAAGTACATTTAAAAACTGAATCATTTGCTAAAAGCAATATAAAACTCTTAAAAGCCTATCTTTGATAAAACATAAGTATTGTTGTTTGCCTCTTACATTCTTATACACAGTATTTATAGATATATACAAAGTAAAATCAGAAATGGATGGAACACAACTACATGAGACTCAAATTCCATTTTATATTGCACAATTACAACACCACAGATCACTTTCAAGGAGCAGTGTTCAAAGTTTTCAATTTTCAAAGTTTTGTTTTATTTGCTCAGTTTGCAGTTATTTTGCTATTTTCTCTGCAATAATGCACCAGTTTCCATGATCATAGCAAGACCTAATAATATGAAGCTCAGGTACATTCTCTTCCAGTAGACAGCATAGCTCTCCTTCCCGAAAAACATGATAATAACGCATGAAGGCTTTTGTATCCAGTATGTCAACAACCTGGTCCCCAACAGCCATTGCTTCATCCAAAATAGAATCAGTGGAGTCAGTTGTTGAAGTTCTTTGAAAGAGTTTGCTAGTGGTAGACTTACCATCTTCATCTTTACTATAAGTACAGTTGTTGTCCCTGTTTTCCACAGGACCACTCAGAAAAGATGTTTCTTCATTCTTGCTCTGAACTACTCCATGGTGTTCTCCATTTAAATCCCTTATTACACCCGAGGCTGTCATCCATTGCGGTTTTTTGAGAGATGCATTTTCCATAAATACTTCATCATCATCTAAACTTTGCTCTTTTAACAATGGCCCACGGTGACCTAAGTCTAAACTGCAGTGTCTTGACGGTTGAATGGATATGGTACTGTTTGCCCATTCTCCTACATTCTTCAGAGATTTCATCTTCTCAGTTTGCTTTCTTAAGGTTGATTCATCAAGGGATCTGGAGAAAAACCATGAACGAAAAGATTTCCCTAGAGCACTATAGAATCGATTTTCTTCTTCTTCAGACATTTTCATACAGCAGGTTTTGGCTAAGCAATGGTCTGTACTGTGGGAACTTTTTGTATCAAGTTCCTGTTTACGATTAATTGGGTAGCTGCATTCAGAGCCTACTAGTTGCTGTGGGTGTTTTTTTACAGTATGTTCAAGATCACTCTTATGTCCAGACTGATTTGATTCTGAAAGAAGCCGGGAGCACAAGTCCCTATTCCATGGAACAAACACATCTTGTTTTTCAAAGCGACGATTTTTTTGTTCCATAGCCCAAACATAAATCATGATCTGACCTCCAGATATCAACACCCTTGCCATTTCTTTTATTGCTTTGATTCTTCTTTGTTTAGTTGAGAAATGGTGAATCACTGTGAAGGAAGGAAAGGCATTTCAGCTTAAATATTGCTACTGTTACATTATTTATTTTTTAAAATAATCTTCAGTTAATTTAGTGCCCATGAAAGATTTCAGCTGATATTGCTGGAAACATAAATTCTCTATCTAACCACAGAAAAAGTACAGCAGAAGGTATTAACAGTTCAAATCTTCTCCATGCTTTCCTACCAACATGCCTTAACTACAGCTGGTCAGAAAACTGTGATAGAACCATTTTCCATCAGAAAATGCAGTTCCATCGAAATAGAAATCATTGGCAAAATCATGTCACTTTTGCAGAAATTTCACTTTGGAGAAAAACTGAAAAAAATCCAACGATGTCAAAATGTCGCTTTTCCATGTTTTCAAAATGAAACATTTTGATTTTTCATTTTCAAATTAATTTTTGTTTTAAACCTTTTTATACTATAACATTTTAAATCAAAATCAAAACAAAACTTGTCAATCAATCCAAAACAATAATTTTTTTCAGAATCTTCCTTTGTGGATAATTTAGAAGTTTTACAGGTTTGTTCCAATTTGAAACAAAGCCAGATTGTGAAGTCTCAAAATCCTTCATGAAATGGAATTTCCATCCTCTGCCCAGATGTTGCCTTAATCATGTCCTGAATGGAGCACTTCTAGCCACAAGTGGGTAGTTGAGACTCCCCGGCCCATTCAACCACTGGGTTCCTGATTAATTAAATTAAAGTATCTCAAATATGCAAATTGTTCTGAGGATGATAACCAAAGATGACTGAATACTAAACTAATATCATTTCCAAATAATACATTTTAATTTAGGTACATTTAAAGTATGTCTATCCAAAGCTCCAGGTGTATATATAAAATATTAATGAAAAATCTGTACAATATATGAATTGGACTAGTGTAAAAAACTAAAAACATGCTAACCCCTCTCCATGAACTGAATCACCCATTGAGTCTACTCTCCTCTTTCACAGAAGACGCCTAGGAGAACCAATAAGCTTTGCAACATGACCTGAAAGCCACCATTTCCAGGCTCTGGTTAAATAAGGAAAGGAAGTTGAGAGCACATCATTGAGAATGTCTTACCCTAATTTGAACAAGGGCTCTGTTGGCTCAAGAACCTCACCTGTTCACACCTGCTAACGTATTACATAGTATAAGAGACAGACTGAGGTAGGCAAGGACTCAGACCACTTTGGGATTTACACACATGAAAGCCAATACCTTAAATTCCATCCAGAAATCAGCTGGTCACAGAGTACAGGAGTAATGTGCTTCTTATTGAGGTGCTATATTCTGAACTAGCCACAATTTCTGAATGGTTTTAAGGTGCAGCCCCATGTGAAGCACACTACAATCATCATATGTGCATCTCACCCCAGTTAGTTGTGTCTTAATTTGTCAAAAAGATGTGCAAATGAGTGTGCAACCTTCTTGCCAAGCGCTAATGATAAAACCCTACTGATGTTAACTGGACAACTAGGAGCAGCTGAGGACTCAATATTATGCCTAGTAACAACAGTGAGCATGGTCCCTCAATCAGGGTTCTACTATTCCTCCCCACACCTTGTCAACACTATCTCAGTCTTATGTAGATCAAGGCTCAACCAACTTGCTTTCAACAAAATCCCAGTTTCTTAGACACTGGGATCGGATGAGATAGAGACATAGAGCAGAGTGTATGTCTTATACTGAAGACATTTCAGGCCATCCATCATCACAACACCTCCTGGTAAATGGTATCAAAGGCAACTGACAGAACTGAAAAAATCACGATGGATATCTGATCTTTGTCTATCACCAGGAACAGATAATCAGCCAACACAATCTGTGCATACAAGTCAGGGCTGCACAGCCCCAAGCAAGTTAATGGGGGAAAGGGAAGCCTGACAAAAAAAAAAGAGAGGGCATTTTGATTTTGGTTGGGAAGCTAAGGGAGAGAGAGCACAGCTTAGGGAGTTCCTGCTAAATTTGCTCTTCCTCCAAACAGAGTTTTTGTACTGCTCTGAGACACTAGCTGCATGGATCAGGTAGCTCTAGCATTGCATTGCTCAGCAGAGAGAGAGCGCTCTGACCTGGCACCAGCTACCAAAGCCAGCCGAGACCCCAGGACAATTCCAAACCAGGGAACCGTTGAGCCCTAGTGGAGTCAGGAGAGGGCTCTGCCACAACTAGGGATGAAGAACAAGTAAAGTGATTTTTATTTAAGCTGGGCAACACTACAGCACCTGCAGACCCCATCTGAGGACTCACAACCTCAGCCATACCATCCACCTCAGGTAAGCATTAGGGAGGAGTTTGTGAGCATTAGGAGGTGAGGAATTGGCTTATTTATAAATGTTGGTTAATTATTAGTAACCTTAATCATTTTCTTCCCCAGATCCTATTTTCCTCTTCCTAATAAAGTTCTCTCCTCTGGTATGCTGGTATTTGGGGGTATTATTCCTTTTGCTGAGGTTTGTTTTAGTTACTTTATTGTCCCCTGTGTACTGGGCTTTACCCTCCTTGTCAGCTTGTAGTATCATCGTGGATTTCTCAAGGGACAGCACCCTTTTTCTTAAGCATGGGGAGAAATCACTCTGAGTGGAGACACCAGGCATCAAGAAAAGAACCCAGGACCCAGCCGGCACAAGGAAGGGAAAAAGCCACTCCAAATATTAGAGATATCAAGCACCTGGGAGAGAAGAGGAAGGAAGCTTAAGACACACTTGGGAGGAGAGGGCTACATTTTTTTCCGTATTTCATTATTTTGATATAAGAACCTGTCAGCAGCTGTGTGGTGGTAATATGGCACACTACAATAGCATTGTAGGTTAGTACTAAAAACTTCGTAAAATAAATCCAGGGAAGAATATTGTTAAAAATATAATCCAAAATGCCCTTCCCTTGTTCCCCTTATATTTATACATACAGGAGGACATGGGTAATATAGTTAAAAATGAAACTCAATGGGACTTAGGCATCTAAGTTCCTTAGGTGGTATTGAACTTTTACCCCATGTCTGCTCCAGAAAAAAATGTATATTCTTAACACACGCTAGTTAAGGTGAGTTGTAGATTTAATATGTTGTTGGTCAAGGTAGACCAGGGGAGTGCGGGAAAGAGTTTGCCTTGACGAGCTACATGTTTTAAAACTACAACTTGACTTGCTTACACTATAGTTAGTTAGTTAGTTAGCTTACACACATTAGTTAACACACATTAAAAACAAACGTTTTTTCCTAGTATGTACAAGGCCACACAAATAAATGGTACTTCCCTAGTCAATGTTATTGTTATGAAATTAAACTGAATACATTTTTGTTCTCAAGTTTCCTATCAAGGAACTCCATTTTATATGACTTAAAAGATAGCTGCGTGGTTTAAAAATAACCATGACAATGAGATATAAGAACCAACTGAAAAAACGATCCAAAATATTTCATGTTTACTTTGGAACAGAACATTCTACTGTATTCTCTTACCTCCAATGGAGATGATTGCATTGAAGCACTGATCCCTAAAGGGAAGATTAAGGTTGTCACATACCAAGACCTCACAGCCTTTCTTCCTTGCAATCTTTATCAACGGTTCACAGTAATCACAGCCCAGATTAAACACCTGGCTGTTGATATTGAGATACTTTCCAGTCCCACATCCTACAAAAAATAAGTTTTATTACACAGGAAGCAACCTATTTTGAGATTCCTTCACCCCACTTCTCATCCCTCATGGAAAAGTGAAAACACTTTGTGCCAAAATACTCTTGTAAATCTTTTAATTTTAAAACTATCCTAGAAAATGCAATGATTCTGCTTCATTCCCCCTGAAATCATTTTGTCTCTGTAAAATTATATATTCACATCATCAGACATTGAACGGTATCAACAACAGCAACATGAAAGCTTTGTAAATTCATGGTACATTGATACAGATCATCAATAAAGCATGAACAAAATTAAAGGCCAAAATTCTCCTCTTCAATCCACAATGTATATATTTATTCAGGATGCAAAGTTCCTTCTGATGTCAATGGAAATTCTGCACATGCAACTACGCCCAATTCTTCCCATACAGCCTAAAAACTAGACTGTGCAATGTATTTCTCTTTGGATGGGCTGGGGAGGTAGAGGAGAAAGGAATCCTCCCCCAACAAGCCATGGACTACTCTGCAGCACAGCTGCTACTGCACACACCCCTAATGCAGCCCCTTCATGAGGAGTGAAGGAGCAAACAGGAGGATCAATGAAGCAGTGGCTCCTTCAGCCCTGTCCCTGATCTCCACCCTGTAGCCATTGTTGAACTAAGCTCCATGTCATATATGCCACCCTTCAGGAACCTAGGAATATTGCCCTGCACATTGTGCAATAGTTCTACTGCCAGTGAGACCTCTGTGGCTGCAGAGGAGTGGGCAGGATATGCCCCAGACTGCTGAATACAGATCTGCAGCACAGACGAGAGAGGACAATTTTAACCTCCAAACACAGACTTGAAAATGACCGAAGTTCAATGGTTTCTATGCAATAACTATTTCAGTGTTACAGTTACAGGCACATCCTCTTTCTGTTATTGTCTTAATCAGTTACAACTGCACATTTGTACGTGTAATGGGCATCTATAGAATGTGTCTTATACCTGGAAGTATGTTTAGAAATATTTAAAGATCAGTGCTGTTCTACACTGAAATATTCCAGAGTGCTCTTCAATACCATATGCATTATAGGCACTTTTCAAAATGAGATTATGAAACATTCAGCACCGTTATGGGTCAGTGGTAGAGAATAGTATCTGAAAGTTTACACCCTGGAGGCAGGGGAACAGCTAGGCAAAGAGAACCATTTTATTCTTAGTAATTCAATTTAAAGGCCTGAGTTATCTTTAGAAACAGCACTGCAGCTTGCAGCCCTACTGCTTTCATTGATGATAATGTGCAACATTATCTACAAAGACAGCACAGTAACTGTGAGAGAACAGCAGAACACTCAAAGTGGTAAAAAAGAGCACATTGCTAGAGCAAAAATCCAGCATTATTCCTAAGAATAATGCTCAAGAGAAATGAAAGAGACTAATATATTAAAGCAGTTCAAAGAAAATATGAGATGAAAAATTAAGATATGCATGTTAATAAGAGAGTGGGAGTTGTTAAATCAGAACAAAAGTATAATTGATTATTATGTTAGTAGCAGTAACACTCAATTAAAATGTAAATTGTGTGTATATTGATTAAAATGTTTTAATTCAGTTAATTGACAGGTAGTTTTTGCAGAAGGAGTTTTTATAATCTCAGTGCATACTCTGGAATAAGGGAACCAAAAATACTGTTGTGCTACCAACAAATGCTTCTGTTGTAATAATTGTGAGCCTGACTAGTGGAAAGTGTGTGGAGGTTCATGAATTGCTACAATGACCTGTTCTATAAAATGGTTTAAGAAAAGATGTAAGAAGGAGACAAAAAGACTGAATTACTTTAAACAGAAAATGTTTACTGTTACCAGACAACTACTTTGTTAAGATTATGAATGGTAAAAAATAGGAATAAGAGACATGAAATCAATGGACCAAATTGGTGCATCAGAAATTAGGCCTCATTGTTGGGCAAAATAATTAGAGGATGGCCCAATCCACCCATTGCCCTTAAACAGAGGCTTGAGGGAGAAAAAGGAACTTTTACCATCACAGCAGCTGTAGCAGCAGGATTGTTGCCATGACATCAGACCTTAATAGTCTACGGGGAAGGTGAACCATCATCACATCATCAGTGAGGATCCCAGCCTGATACATGTGAGATCTCGCTCTGTCTCCCCTCCCTCATGTGTCCCTTTCCGTCCCCCATTATCTTCTTCCTGTCCTAGCTCTCTCTCCCCCTTGGCTTTTTGCCTGACCCTGAAATCAACTGTATTGCACAGCATAAGCATGGCGAGATGAGATGGCCGATCCAGCTCTGCTCAGCCTGAGAAGGACCAGTGAAGATGAGATGATGAAACTGATCAGAAAGGCGAGCCAGGATCCAGAACAACAGCTGTCATGGCTGATCAACCAGCCCAATGTATCCATCAGTGACTGAGCAGCCACCCTATATCCTAAGAACCTCAACAAAAGCTATATTCCTCCTTGTGTCTGTCAGTTTTTTCGAAAGCAGGACAGTGACTATCATTCCCAACTAAGATTTGAACAACAGAACTAACTCTTTCTTCCCCACCAAGAAGGACTGTTTGGCAGAATAAGAGACTCTAACCATATATTCACCCTCTTCAAAAGAGCATTTGATAGGTTTTAAGTTTGCTTTGCATCATCACTCAATTTCAGTTTCAGTGCTTTTTGCCTTGTTTTGTTTCTTTTCCTTTTGTGTGTTTTTATTGGTAAGTTTCTAACCTTTGGCATGAATTTTATAGTATGTTTGCCATGGTACTAAGTAGGCTGAGGTCTCTATATATGCACCAAACCACGAGCCTTCTTTAACACTGTTTAATGTTGGACAGTGACATGGTCATGTTAATACCTTTGACTCTTTGGGCCCTTTATTCCACCTAAATTAATACAACCGTTCACAGTTCCACATCAGAATGAAACTTAATATTGCTAAGCCCTCTAGTGCCCCATGATACTGTATGTACATGGTATTAATTTGTAATAGTATTTAGTAATAAGGCAATAAGTGGACAGTTCCTTTTTATGAAGCTGTAGTAAGGTCGGTCACCTCACATGCACCCCGTCTCAGTTTACCCCTTGGTTCCTCAATAAACTTAAAAAGAGGCTTTCACAAGTCTAGTAATAGCCCTTCTTGGGGTCTGATTTTATTAACAAAGTTCCAAAACAAACCCAAGAAGCTCTTAAGCAAGGCACACTCCCTCCCCCCTGAGGTACTGTATCTTACTGCTCTCTAAGGCACTGGAAAAAAACACAAGGCCTACCCTCCCTTCTTTGTCTCTCCCCAAAAGAAAAACAAAAATTCCAGCTGGGTCTTTCTACCCAGCCATAACTCCCGTCCTCTGGGATCACTTCAGGAGAGACTCTCTTTCTGCAACTTTACTCTGCCATCCCTCTTGGCTATTCACAGGTCTCTGTATTTCTACCCCCTCAGAGGCCTGGTTCAGTCACATGACCACCTGTCAGATGCCTCAATTCATACTCTCCACTTGGGGAGGTAAATAGATGGGTCACAGGTGGGCTGAGACCTATCTCCCTTTAGAAGGGCCAGCCACCATGTGACAGAAGCAATAATCAATTCCTATGTAAACAAATTACAAGGTCAAAGACTGAGTAAATTATCCTGATGAAGGAACAATATGAGGATCATGGACCAAGGGACATCCCATCCTATTATCATTAGTATGCTACGTGTAAAACAAACAAAAAAAGTTTTTTAACAAATATGTCCTATTAAATAAAGAGGATTTCCGCATTCTACGCTATCAATTAACATATCAACTCTCAAAAGCACTCAAATATTTAAAAGAAGAAAAAAATGAATACATCAAAGTACTCAGATCTCTGTGATTAAGACCAGTTCAAAAAAAGTGAACTTCACCACCAGCTCCTTTCCCAGTTTTGCCTGACACTATTGGTTAGTTATGCATCTCAGAGATAACTCACACCAGGTGAATTGCTCATAAATATGCTCAGCACAGACGGAAATACTGACCTGTTAATCTGGAAACTATATTCTTAGAACCTTAACTGGTGCATTTGTATGGCACTGATGCCAGATCCTCTAAGGTAGTTAGTCACCTAACTACCTTTGAGAATCTGGACCTGACTCTCTAGCCTAATGTATAGAGCATCCTCTTTGGATGACATGATGTCCAGGAGAGACTAGAGCAAAGTAAAAAGTGTCCACGGGTTTAATTTCAAGCTTTTGCAAAGTGAAAATTGTGCTGGCACGAGGCAAAACAAAATAAAACCCTAAACTCCACACAAGGCCTGGATCTTTTAGGCATCATAAACCCTGGCTTGATTAAAATATACATAGAAGTACTCTGAGTACACGAGGCCATGCTCAGAGGTATTATTCTCACTTTGTAGACATGTGCCTTCACTGTCACAGGTACTGTAACCTGGAGCACGACTCTCACAGCACCACTCAGGCTTCGTTCCCGCCATCAATAGTGTAGGGAGTGACTCGCCCAACCCAGCTGGGCTCCAATCCCACTGTTACCACCGCTGGCATCATTGCACTGGGCCTGAGGTGACCTGCCAGGCAGACAGCCTGGAGGTCTGAGCAGGGGTGGGGGTCAGCAATACTGCTCCCACCAGGAGTGGGGCTGGAGCTCAGGGAGAGGCGGGACTGGGCACGGTCTCCCTGTGGGAAGGCTTGCGGGAAGCCTGGGCCCTCTCTGACATCCCCATTCCTTCCTTGGAGTCCCCATCCCCAAGGATGTCCCCATCCCCTATTAGTCCCCATCCCCTATTAGATTTCAAGGACAAGTATGATAAACATAATGTGTAAAAAAAATTATGACATATGATTTTTCATTCAATAAATACAGTAACTTACCTATATCAGCAATGAGACTGCCAGGCTTTTGCTCCAACAGAAACTGACGAACACGAGGCCATGCTTTGCTCTGCAGGTCATTAAAATAGGAGGCTGTGCTTTCATACACACTATGTACATGCTGATTTTCCAGCTGAGTAGCCTCATGTTCCATCTTGAATACAGCATAAGACCTAGTAGACAAATATTACATACTGAACATAAATTGTAGTAGCATAGGTTGTAAATTTTTGTGGTATTTTACAAGTCATGCCTCTATAAATTCACATTTATAAAATTATAAGACCCATTTATAAAGTGCCTTTTCATCACATACGGTCAGTTACTGCACCACTGAAGTCAGTGGGAGTTTTGCCATTGACTTCAGTGGGTATAGGATTATGCCCAAAGAGCATCATGCAATAACGTGTACTGGTATTCATATTTACAGGATAATTTCACCAATGAAATGCAGGCATCTTTGGGGTAGAACACATCAGAGGTTTCACAATGCACAGCAACATTACACAATAGTTTTGGGCACAAAGTGAAGAATACTGTATCCAATTGAAAATACAGGTAAATTTAGGTAGGCAGAATGTAATTACTTGAATTGAAATTTGGCTAGGATATTGACACTAAAGCCCTTTAACCATGTGTTATGCCAACAGATCCCGGTCGTCAGCAGGTGGGATTGAACCGGGGACCTCTGGGAGCTTAGTGCATGAGCCTCTACTGCATGAGCTAAAAGCCAACTGCCCGTTAGCCAAGGCTGTAAAGCAAACTCATTAATCTCTCTCTTTAAGTAGTCTCGGTGCCACTAGATGGGACAGAACACAACACCCAGGAAGTGTGTGGGTTAGACATGCAAAAAACAGCAATCTCTAATGGTCTAGAGCTAGTTGGAGAATTTTCATCAAAACAAAGTTTCAACAAAAATTATGATTTTTTTCCATTTTCTACCCAGTGTAGTAAGGGCCTCAGTATGACGACTCATCTGAAAGCTGGCACCTTCAACAACACAGTGCTCCTAAGGCCATGCTGGATGGGTACAGAGTCAGAGATAAGTACCTCCACTGAATCATCACCATTACTTTTTTGCAGTACCCTTGATTTTTCTTGATGTTCTTCAATCCAAGTATCCACCAGGTCATCCTTCTTTATCTCCTGAGGCCTGATGAGATTACAGGCCAAGATGTTATGGTTGCAAGCATTTATATGGCATTCTTCATATTTACTCATTTTACTGATGGCCTAGTCAGAAATTACTCCTCCACAACAGAAAAACAGGACTCATTAATCATCGTGTTTTTATCCAAGTAACCAGCAGAAACTAAAGCCTGTTTAGAGATCTCCCCCAAAGAATCAAGTAATATATTGTATAGATGAAAACACCAAAGTGATTCATTTGGTTGCATTTGAAAATGTCAGAAGCCACACCTGACACTTGACATATAACTCATTCCTCTGGATTTTCTTTGATTTGCAGATACTGTTTATCTCTGGAATCACCCTCTACCTATCCTCTTTACTGTTGCAATAACTTATTAAGAGGCAGGATTGAAACAGAAAAACAAAATGGTATGTGAAATAATGTAAATTATTTAAGGCCCCAATCCTGCAACACTTTACACGTGTTCTAAATTTTGAGTGTGTAAGTAGCCCCATCGGCTTCAATGGTATTTGTGTGCTTAAAATTAAGCACATACGTGTGTGTTTACAAGATTGGAGCCTAACTCTTCATCTATTTTATCTGTTTTTTTGGCCTGTGGTATGCAGGAGCTTAGGCTGGATGATCATAGTATTTAATCACTATGACTCTCTCTTCAAACCATTTACGTTTACAGCCTTCAGAAACCTCACTTTCCTCATTTCTTAAATGGCCCATAATTTTTTGTAACTAACTGTTAAAGCATTGTCCCAAGTTTAACTATCAGAGCACTTAGGGGTGCATAAAACAACATTTTTACAACTTTTCAGCATAATTTTACAATACTTTAATAGGCTTTCAGTTAACATGCATTTAGTGTCATTTTGAGGTGGTACAAAACTGTAACAAATTTGAGTAACAGTGACTTATGCAGAAGTGATGAAGAATAGACATAAAAGGATGTAGCATATATCAGGGTTTATTGAGTCAGTATTTCTTCAGAGTGCCATTTCGAGTAACGCTGTTGAGTACATTAGGCTGGGTTACTTCCAGTAATTCCAAATTAGCTATTCATATACTCTTTCTAAAACCCAAATATTTTCTCTCAATACCATTAAATAAAACAGGTCAGTTATGTTTTATCTTCTTTTCAGTCTACTGCTTTCTTTTCCTTTACCTCAAAGATCTATTTTATTTTACTTTCCCATTGCCTGAAGTCTTCCTTCTCCATTCATAAGCCAAGCTCCAAAGGCTTTTAATCATTTTCCTTTGTCCTTCAATATACTCCTTGCTTTCTGTTTTATATTTGAGGCTTGGTTACACTGTGTTCAGTGTTTCTAACTGTCATTATCTCCCTTCTTGAAGCCTTTTCTTCTATTCCTGAAGTTCTCAAACAAAAATGAAATGTTTTCAACTGTTCAAATTAAATTCAAACATCCTGAAGAACTGCCAGTTTATGCCAATACAATTAATTAGCTCATCTGAAGATTAAATCAGTTGTTTCACGTAATATCAAAGTCAACATGAGCTTAAGCTAATGGGTAATAAAAACTATAGTTTTAATTACTAAGCACAAAATTTCACTTTAACTAAGATATCTCGATTTAATTCCCATGTAGGATGAGGTTTAGATTTGTTTCTTACACAGTGAATTACAAAACTATTAGGTGAAAGTGAAGCTGCTCAAGAGCATAGGAGCTGGAATAAGAGGTGTTGAGGGTACTGCTGCACCCCCTGGTTTGAAGTAGTTTCCATCATCTACAGCAATGGTGGGCAACCTGCAGCCCACTGGCTGCACACAGCCCATCAGGGTAATCGGCTAGCGGGCCGCGAGAAAGTTTGTTTACATTGACTGTCCACAGGCACGCTCCCCCTGCAGCTCCCAGTGGCCATGATTCACCATTCTTGGCCAATGGGAGCTGCGCAAAGCAGCGTGGGCCACAGGGACTTGCTGGCCATCGCTTCCCGCAGCTCCAATTGGCCGGGAACGGTGAATCGTGGCCACTGGGAGCTGTGGGCAACTATGCCTACAGACGGTCAATGTAAACAAACTGTCTCGCGGCCCACCAGCGGATTACCCTGATGGGCTGCGTACAGCCCGCGGGCTGCAGATTGCCCACCACTGATCTACAAGGTTTACAGTTTGGTTCAATGGCTCTCAGTACCTCCACTATAAATATTGCTTCAGCACCCCGGCTCAAGAGGATATGTGGAAAAGTTTCTCTGGCTACATTTTAGGCCTGATCCAAAGCCCAGTGGAGCCAATGGGAGGTTTTCCATTGATTTTAATGGGCTGTCGAACAGGTCCTGTTAAAGCAGCCACACCCAACCCCAAAACAGCATCACCAATAAGTGAAGCTGTCAGGTGTCAGTTATCCTATCTATTTCCTTTTCAGTTCTCCTATTCACTGTGATTGTTTTTGACTTTTCTCCTATACCGGACATCTACAGGTTTCCCTGTACCTGGCAAAAGTGCATGTAGTAAAACTGCTGCATCCCATATTGCTAAACTTTACATTTATCTTCAATTTGGGGTTCTGATGCTGCTAGAGCACTTTATTTCTTCAAAAAGAATGAGGAGTCCTTGTGGCACCTTGTGGCACTTCATCGTGGGTTCTAGCCCATGAAAGCTTATGCCCAAATAAATTTGTTAGTCTCTAAGGTGCCGCAAGGACTCCTCGTTCTTTTTGCGGATACAGACTAACATGGCTACCACTCTGAAACCTGTCACCATGCAAGGCACTTTATTACAGTTACGACTAGTAGCTTACATCACATCCAGTGGAAAAATGCTGTGTTAAGAATGAGATCACAGAGAGGTGATCACTACTTGGCTATTATGGCGATGGGCATGAAAGGAAATCTAAGATAGTGTGAATAGGTTCCCAGGGTCTTCATTTCATTTATGTATGCAGGGGAAATCTCACTTCCACTACATCAGATGGAAGGGGGAAGAAATATTAATAGTTGAGAGGTAAGACTAAGAGTATCTCTCTGAGCCATTTTCAGCTACCATTAACCAGTGATAGTTAACTGGATAGATAGGTAGCTGAATGAAACTCAAACGCCTTTGATCTCCTCCACAGTCCATTTCTCTGCTTTCACTTTTTAGTTACACATACCTCGTGTGCCTCTTTATTTTCTGTATCCCTTCCCTTGCATCACACAGAGCAGCTACAACACTTCTAGTTCTAGTTCTTCTATTTTTCCATTAAGATTCTGAAACTTTTTCAATAATTAATTTGTCAAGAATGCAGCTGTAAAAAACCCTTGCTGCTTGCAAGTGCACTATTCCTGTTGAAGTAAGATACACATTTTACAGTGTTACCTTGCATTGACAAAATTGCAATTTCTAGTATTCTACAAAGAGAGAGAATTAGAATTTCCCCCTCACTCTAGAATCCCCATGTTAGAGAATTATGTATTCTATAAACACAGCCTACTAACATTTAAAATGATAAAAGAAAATCCACTTACTTAAATAACATGTCAGAGTGTTGTGACTTAAAGAATATAGAATCACAGAAATTAGAGATGAAAAAGACTGAGTAGTATATTTAAACCATCACTTGCCAATGCAAGGTACACTAGAATTTCAAGTACTTTTGACCAGCAGTTTAAAATGTCTTCAGGGTTGGGCCTTCCACCACTTCCTTTTGGAACTATGCTACAGTGTAATGGGTCTCATAATCAAGACATGTACATTCTGTCCGAAACATGATTTTGGAGCCAGTGTTGGAATGCCACAAGAAGTTCCAGCCCTCACGTGATCTCTAGTCCTGCCCAGGTAAAAATCCCTTTCACTGGCTAACTTCCCACTTTCTCACTTTCCTAGGAACAGCAGCCAATGAGAGCTGCTGAAGGAGGCAGGCAGAGCTTGTCCCCAGCCCTCAGGAGCCCAGAGGAGGTTTTAAGTAGAAGAGGGAGGAGAGCGAGCAGACAACACCATTCTCACAGGAGGAGGGGGGAAAGAGGAAGCAAAAAGAGTCCAGCAGTTCAGAGTGGCTCTGTTCCCTCCATCCTTCCTGTGAAAAAATGGCTGCCCTCTGCTCATCCCTCCCCTCTCCATCCCTGCAACACCAGTTCTGGGAAGAGGAAGATGGGGCAAGGGAGTGAAGAACCTCTAGAGCTGCCACCCTGGAGGTACCTACAGAGGTGTCTTTTTCTGCCCCTCCCCTGCCTGGGAGAGGAGAATGAAGAACTCCTGGAGTGGCAAGAGAATCAGATGACAGGGAGCAGATGTGGGGCTGGGGAACCAAAATTGATATGTTTCAGTGTAGTAGCCGTGTTAGTCTGTGTCAGCAAAAAGAAAACAAGAAAAATACCTGTGGCACCTTAGAGACTAACAAATTTATGTCAGCATAAGCTTTCATGGGTTAAGAACCCACTTCATCGGATGCATGGAATAGAACATACAGTAATCAGATATTTATACATTCAGAGAAACATGAAAAGGTGGGAGTGTCTATATCAATGTTAAGAGGCTAATTAATTGAAAGGAACTGTTATCAATAGAAACTTTTGAAGTGATAATCAACATGGCCCATTACAGACAGTTGACACAAAGGTGTTAAGGATTTTTTAAGGAGGGGAAATAAATTCAATTAACGTAATGACCGAGTCATCCACAGTCAATATTCAAGCCTAAGGTAATGGTATCTAGTTTGCATATTAATGCCAATTCAGCAGTTTCTCGTTGGAGCCTGTTTTTGAAGTTTTTCTGTTGCAAAAAGCCACTTTACAATCTGTCATTGAGTGATTAGAGAGGTTGAAGTGTTCACCTACTGGCTTTTGAATGTGATGATTCTTGATGTCAAATTTGTGTCCATTTATTCTTTTGCGTAGAGACTGTCCAGTTTGGCCAATGTACATGGCAGAGGGGCATTGCTGGCACATGATGGCATATATCACATTGGTAGATGTGCAGGTGAACGAGCCCCTGATGGTGTGGCTGATGTTATTAGGTCCTATGATGGTGTCACTTGAATAGATATGTGGACAGAGTTGGCATCGGGCTTTGTTGCAAGGATAGGTTCCTGGGATAGTGTTTTTGTTGTATGGTGTGTGGTTGCTGGTGAGTATTTGCTTCAGGTTGGGGGGCTGTCTGTAAGCGAGGACTGGTCTGTCTCCCAAGATCTGTGAGAGTGAGGGATCATCTTTCAGGATAGGTTGTAGATCTTTGATGATGCGCTGGAGAGGTTTTAGTTGGGGGCTGAAGGTGACGGCTAGTGGAGTTCTGTTATTTTCTTTGTTGGGCCTATCCTGTAGTAGGTGACTTCTGGGTACTCTTCTGGCTCTGTCAATCTGTTTTTTCACTTCAACAGGTGGGTATTGTAGTTTTAAGAATGCTTGATAGAGATCTTGTAGGTGTTTGTATTTCCCCTCCTTAAAAAACCCTTAACACCTTTGTGTCAGCTGTCTGTAATGGGCCATGTTGATTATCACTTCAAAAATTTCTACTGATAACAGTTCCTTTCAATTAATTAGCCTCTTAACATTGATATAGACACTCCCACCTTTTCATGTTTCTCTGAATGTATAAATATCTGATTACTGTATGTTCCATTCCATGCATCCGATGAAGTGGGTTCTTAACCCATGAAAGCTTATGCTGAAATAAATTTGTTAGTCTCTAAGGTGCCACAGGTATTTTTCTTGTTTTCAAAATTGATATGTGGCTCGGGACTGCATAATTAATTGCTTGGATGGGGCATGGGTAGATGTAGGGCTAGTGGGGGACAGAATTAATTAACTAAAATCTGGGGGGTTGGGGTGAAGCTAGAAGTCGTCCTGAAGCAGGGACCAAAATCACTGGACTGCATAAATTTGGGAGAGCTGGCAACTCAGTACCTGTCACACACACACTGGCATAGGCGGGGAAGTTCAAAAAGCAAAAACACAGATCAAAATGAATGTAATCTGTATGGAAAATCTCATGGTATTTGAGCCAGTCTTATGCTCTGACCCATGATTTTTGAACTTTTGGGTTTGTCAGTGCTGGAGTAGTTGTCATCAAAAATCTGAAACTGTTTTGATTACACTAGCCCCTGAGGGCGAACAGTCAAATAAGTTCTCTGCTCCAGCAGGGGAGGTTTGCCTGGACATTAAAATGCAGGAGATATTGACCAGTCCATAACAAAAGTATCATCTCCAGCCTTCTCTCCTTCAACTTCAGCCCAATCACAACATCCACAGTGTGACCAAATATCTGTCAAGTCAGTAGTCACTTGGGACAGTCCTCTGATTTCCAGGGTAGCCATGAACTCTTTAGCCAGTTCTAAAGAGTCGTCATGCACCTTGACATTAAGGGAATTCAGAACAATTGGTCTTGGTGACTCCAAAGCCACCACAGAGAGGAATATAAATTAACTCACCTTGGGATCTGGATGTGCAAGATTGCAGCGTATTTACCAACACTGGTAAACTTATTCTAAGATGGACATAATCAATCCAGCTCTATAGCTGGAGACCTCCTGCCCCTAACATCAGTTTTGGTCAGCTTGCTGCATCTCCTCCTCAGCCATTTCTTGACCAATACTGCAGTGTCATCCTGCCAAATCTTGATTATACAAGCAAAATCAGGGACATCTTTCATATTCCAGGTTAGGGGTGGTAGTAATTTGATTATTTGCATTAAACAGCATAAATCATAAGGACTAGGTCTATGTCCTCAATACCCTACCCCCAGAGATGACAGGACTAATGTTAAACACAGCACAACTGGTCTCCACCGAACAAATGATAGACTCCTACCTTGCCTTCCCTTGCCAACCACAAAAGGGACAGCAAGAGATTCCTCCCTCCTTCCCAGATATCAATATTCCCAATTTGTGGCAATATTGCTCAACCTTTAATGGTAGCCATCAAAAGGCCTACTAGAGACAAACAAGGTAAGGCTGTCAAGGTCATCTATACACTGCGATCTCCTAGGCGCCACACAAATATAAAATACCTTGTCAAAATATACAGTTCAACCCCCTCCAAAATCTCCTTGCAGTCCTCTCAACAACCAACCACAAAGCCCACAATTTCCTCTCCAGCTTCCTGGAGTCTCTCAGACTCTCGAGGTGGGAGGAAGCACCACCTTCCTTTGTCACTCCCTTACTCTAGAGGACAATCTATTGTACTCCTTTTCATGATGACTGCAAAAACCAAACATCCCTCACCTCAGCCATCAAAGAGAAGATCATTCTTTGTGTTTATTATTCACAGTGACTACTCCCATTATATTGGTAAAGAAAGAAAGATCAACAAAACCCATAAGAGTATTATCACATACTAAATTGTTTCCTGGTATGAACCATTATGAAAAAATAGCTCTATTAGTAGTAAATAAAACAATGAGGCAAAATCCTAATAATCCCACAGAGAATGGTTAAATCAATTGTAATCCAGGTTGTGAGCACTTGTGCAAAACTGAAGGCTGTGCATTTCTGGGAGATTATTGCTTGCATCAGGTGCATGAGGCAACAAGCCAATAAACCACCCATGAACTGTAATAATCCCCTGTAAATTCATTGCCAGAAGCAGCTGGGAAAGAAATGTTTAGACATATACATTTCCTCAGTACTACTTTACTGAAGCCCTTATCCTGCACTCCTTATTCAGACAAAATTCCCATTGATTTCAATAGGAATTTGCATCAATTTGAGCCTGGAGTTTTAAAGCTATTTCATGACTTGAATTATTTATAGGATTCATATAGGCTTGCAGTTACTATATTTTTGTTTATTAAAGAGAGAAGGGGGAGAGAGAGAAGGATTAAAAGCATTTTGAGTCTTCTTTGAAGCTGTTGGACTAATTAAAAGTTTATTTACTGCCAATGAATTGTAATAACTTGAATGAATACAGCATATAGCATCTCTTGTGTGATTCAAGTATTAACAGTCGATAATATCTGCTACTTCCTACCCACTATCATATCCACATTTTGTTAATTTTGTTCTTGTTTCTCATGCTTTATTTTCCAGTCCAGTGAAAACTATTAAATATTAACTGCAGTACATGGAATTTTGTTGGTGTTAAGCTCTTCATCAATTAATCATTTAATATTTCCCTATATTGGTGTACATTTAGGACTATGTTCGGACTTCTTGATCTTGTAATTAGGTATCTCTAATTACTTTGCCTGGGCCCTGCATATCTAGAAAGTTACACTGTATGAGAGGTGTATAGTTTAGCACTAATTCTGTAGGTGAACATGGGTATCAGCTTCTTTTCACCTACTGTGACGAAGGTACAAACATTTAAAACCACTTAGAAGACAGCTCTCATCCACAAAAGTTGTGCAGCCTTTTTTGAGCTGCCGCTCCTCTACATTATCCCATCTAAAGGCCTAATCCAACTCCCATTGAAGTCTTTCCATCGACTTCAATAAGAATTGTATAGGAGACTAAAAAGCTGAGACTGGCAGCTGAGCATCCTGACATAAAGTCTTAAGAGGGTCCTTTCCTACTGATGTTCTGCATGTCTGAAAAACTGTGTCATAGGTTATTCACTGATGTACATCTTTGGGATGAGGCTAAAAACTCATTTTCACCCCAGTTTTGTGTGGGATTTTGTGTGCCTTTGTGTTAAGACTGCATATCTCGGGCGAAGGATCTGAGATTTGTGTTGTTTTCTTACTGAAAGTTTATATACATTGTCTTTTTTTTATAATCTTGCTTCATTTATTCTTACATTAAGGCAATCCTTCAATGTTATTATTATTTATATGATGGTCGTACCCACAATGTACTAGGTCCTGTACAAATTCATGGAAAGATGTAGTCCCATATCTAGCTTCCATTAATGCTTACCATCCCCTGGAAATTTGGGATGGACCCAACTACTTCACATTTCCACAGTAGCTGTCTGTATCCCAGGCCAGTTGTTCTCCCCAGGAATAGCTCTCTGACAACTTCCCCTCCCTCTCTGTCCAGAGACTCTTTTTAACAACTTACTGTCCCCTTGATCTCTAGGTTCCCAGCCTTGGCAAACCTTCTGTGCAACTTTGGGCTGAAACTTGGAAACAGTATCTTTACTGCTATTAGCTCAGCCATTGTCTTGTAATTGCCCTCCAGAGGTTTGTTGGGAGGCTGCTTGCCTAGAGCTATTGTGTTGCTTTCATGCTTGCTTTTCCAACACCCATTAGATCAACCCATTCATAGAGGAAACCCAATAACCTGGTATAGCTAAACAGTGACTATCTCACAGACCAGGTCTCACAATATTGACACAATTATCACAGATCAGTATTCCTAGATTATTACATAGCAGTTCCATGTCCACCATAGGGCCTTCCCTGATGGCATAGAGTCAGCATAGCCATTTCTATGCCACTTTCCCACACAACCTCTACTGTAGTAGTGTGCCAAGGCATGGTTAATATCTTCACTCGAGAGTTAACATGGGTGATTGGCACATGAGTTTGAGCATCCACACTGCAAAACTGTACTCAAGGGTATCCACTCAACTGAGTCCATGGTGGACTCTATTCATTTTGAGGCACTAGGACTTCTGGGGTCACATCCCATGGTTCTTAGTGCAGCTCTAAGGTGCACCACTCTATAAATTATTTCATAGTATATTATAGGAGAACTTGTCTGTCCTTCTTGGGCACTTGTGTGGAAGCTGTCTTAGCTCACCAATTCAGTAAGTAAACCACCTCTAGCTTGGCACATTAAAGATTTCTGTCTGCAGCCTCCATTCCAACCAGTGTCAAGACATAGATCCTGTTCTGAGTGATGACCTGATCGAACAGTTGACATTAATGCAACTCCTATTTCAGAAACAGGGTGGAGATACAGGGCATAAGACATGGTAGAGGACATTTTGGCAGGGCTTGTTACCCTGAGAAGACAGCAACATGACTTGCTAAGGAGATCATGCAGGCTGCAGACATGGCGGAATGGAGGCAGCTGATGTGTGTTTTAATAGCAGTGCATTCCCCACATGCTGACTGCTGGTTTGGAGGAGTGGTGGATCTACATCATCTGCAGACATGGATGACCAGCAGCAGGCCCAGAACTTCCACCTGAGGAATCTGCCTCAGCCCTTCAGAGCCAGAACACAGAAATGAGGGAAGTTATACCAGTCCAGAAGTGGGTTGCTATTGCCATCTGGAAGCTGATTATCCCAGACTGCTCAGGTTAGTGGCTAATCAGTTTAGTGTTGGCAAGACAACGATCAGTGCTGTCATCATGGATGTTTGCAAGACAATTATTGCTTTGGTGGACCCACAAGCTGCATCCCTTCTAAGGTGCACCCCTGGGCAGCTGCTCAAGAGGGCAACAAGGGCCACACATCTAATTAGTGGAGCTGCGCAAGTGTGGCTCCACTAACTAGGTGACTGGACCCTGGAGAGGAGGACGCACATGTAAGCTGGTGGTGTGGGGGGGAATAGGTGGTAGTGGGGGGGCAGTGGGGTGAGGTGGGGGGAGTTTGGGGCTTGAAGAGCTGCAGCAGCTGGGGAGCTCAGCTGCCCTCCTCCCCCGCCATGGCTGAGTCGCCGCGGCCGAGGAGATAGACGCCTCCTCCCTCCCAGCCCTGGCTGGGCTGCGGCGGCCGGGGAGTGATGTGCCCTTCTTTCCCACTCCCGACTGGGCTGCAGCGGCTGGGAAGAGAGGCCTCTGGGAGCCAATGGAGAACAAAGTAGTAAGCTCACAGTGGCTGGCAGTTGTATTTTGCACAAGCTGGTGTCTCTGTTGCTCGAGTGTTTAGCCCCAAGTACAATGATAGTAATCAAGTCTGAAGGTGACAAACACATGGATTATTGGGGCTAGATCTTCAAGGAAGAAGGGGTAGAGGATTTTAGAAGTTGAAAGTGGAAGAAGGTGGTGGTGTAGTTGTGTGGTTCTGTTGTTTTTGTTTTTTTTGCCACAGTCCACTTTAAAGTTAAGAGGGTCCCTCCCAGCCATTAATACTACCTGGTCATTTAGGGGATGGTGGGTGTCTCCCAGACAAACTACATCTCCCAGTGCTAATGGGAGTACTTGATCTTCACTGATGTTCACCAGTGACCAGGGGCACAGCACAGCTTTCAAATGGTTCCAAGGGGTTCTACACTTTATTGTGCAGGAGTTAGGGCCAAACTCTTGTCCAGCCCTTTCCCCAAATAAATTATAAAACTTAATGGAAATCACTTGTCTGGATTGTTTGGGGAGAGGTATTGGAAACCATTAAGGCCAGATCTTTGCTATCTTGTATAGTTCTGGCTCTTCAGGGTACTTCCATTGACTCATAAGTAGCAAGCACTATGTCTGGTGCTATGTGTTTTGTAGGATGAAGAGCTTATTTGCAGGGATCTGTCTGCAAACTCCGAAGCCATGCGTTAATGTGATCCGTTTATTTAAGGGACTTGTAGAAACTTAATGAGCCTACTCTGAGTTTTTGAGTTGGTGACACACACAATGTGAAACCAGGAGAACTTTAACTTTACCTGTTTCTACAGGTCTCTGTTGCACTTGCACAGCATAGGCCCTAAACACGCATTTAAAATACCCATAACCCACCACTTGATGTCTTACTTCCCTTCGTATTTTCAATGTTGTCACTTGTTTGTTTGTGGTTTTGCTTGCTGTCTGTGTCGCTTTATTACTTATTTTTATTGTTCTATGTGTGAGCAATATTAATCAAATTAAGAGTTGACATCCCATAGAACTTGTGTAAGTCTGAGTGAATGCCTTTTATGCTCCTTTCCAATATCAGAAAATATTGTATTAATATTTGTGATGAGTGCATGACTATTTCCCATTGACTCATAGATTTGTTTAGCATCTTAAAGCTGAGCTGTATGCAGATAATGTGCATGCAAGAGGGATAGTTTTGTGAACTGCAAAAGTCCGTAGCATGCTAGTGTTTTGGCAGATGCTTCATTTTTTGAGAGCAGCTTTCCCTGAAGATTTAGTGGTCTATGGTAGGAGTAGGTTATTAAATTGGGCCTCTGGTGCTTTTTTTTTTATGCTTTCACTTAACGACCTGACTTTGTTTTATTGATATAGCTGTTTTCAGTAAGTCACATTTTTGTGTGATTACTAGCTTGAGTTGTTAGAAAGGATGATAAAATACATGTACTCCAAGGGCACTGTTAATTTTCTTTTTAATTGATTTCATATTAAATAAACATCTTAAGCAGTGCACCTTGTTAATTATCCCTTGTTTTAATATTCTTTCTTCTTCTTCTTTCATACCTAAGAACTTTTAAAAAATATATATTATATCTAGGGGTTTTTTTGTACAGGTGGCACACATCTGCACATTAGCTCGACATTGGCACTGCACATAACAAAATTCATTCTACACGTGGATGGAAAAAAATAGAAGGAACATTGCTCACAAGTAGTGAAGACTCAAAATGTTCTTGAAATAGTAGAAGGCTTTGAGTTCTCCTGTATCATTACCTAGGACTGAAACAAAATCCAGGCCAACATAAATTGGATGCTGCACTAGGATGCAGCAGCACAGAAACTCCACAGACGTGTCTTTGCAACACCCCACATTCACCCCTCCCCCTTTTTCTCCCCCCAGCGGCAGCAGGATGCTGGACCAATAGTACCAGATTTAATACTGTCACAGGTCATCTTTCTTCATTTTTTATCCTCCTACACCCTTGGGTGTATAGGCTGTCCACCAATTTCCATCATTTATTTTAGTCTTGTGCTGGACTGTTCAGGTTTCTGAGTGTCATGGTGATAGATTTGACTTATTTCTCTAAGTCACTGTCTTTTTCTCTTCCCAGGTTGTGTCCATATTGTCACTTGATGTGGAAGTCTTGCTGATGACATCCTTAAAGCATGTCCTGAGTATGTCCATTGTCATCTTCTTACCATATGTGATGGTTCAGGTTGGTTTGTTCTAATGAGAATTTCTGATGTTGCAAGAAGCTCTTTCCAATGAACCCTGAAGTCATGCAGTAGACTTAATATCTAGGTTGCCTCTGAAAATGCTCTAATGCTAGGGCCCATGTGAGGAAAAGCAGACAGACAGAGAGATGCTTGTGCCACCTGGTTCCCTGAATTTGCAGGCATTCCTCATCTTATACTAAAAATCCCTTCTTTGCATGTATTCAGGAATGTGCGCCACAATAAATTACTGACTGCCTGTTTAAATGGTTTTTTCCTCTCTTGGAATACATCTTGGATCACACATGGCTGGGGTTGGGAGGACAGGGAAAGAAAAGAGGGGCATGGAAAATGTAGGTTCTTCCAGCCTCAAGTGAAGCTTTGCATGAAAAGATCACCCCATAGCATGTAACATCCCCCATTACAATAACGAGATTAGTCATAAACAAGCAACGTCAGACCCCCGTGTTGTAATAGCCCAAATAAAAATAACAAAGACGGTAACTTGTGTCTTACCCATCTACTACAATGCTGGTTTTCTCACTGTGCCCTTCCCAGTCCATCCCTCCGTCTCCTCCCTGAAGATATCCTGGGACTCCAGCCTGAGGTTATTGTAGCTGTGCCCTGAAGCCATTGGTATCTGCTCCACACTCTCTCATTCCTGTACTCCCGGTGTCTGCTCCAGCTTCTCTGGGCCCTCTTTTTCCAGTCAAACATTAAAATCACATGGAGTCTTCACCTGAGCACCCAGTCTAGCCTCTTGTAGAACAGACACTTTCTAGGGGTGTTGCCAGACCAGGAGTTCTGGACGTTGATCTTCGGGTACATGTTCTTAAGAGATTTAATTTTCTCCCTGCACTGAGGTCCCATGCAGTGAATCCCTTCCTCTGCCAGCTTCTTGGAGATAGAACTGTACATTTTGTGAAGATCTCCCCAAATCATGCTCTTACTGACCTCACACCAGAGGTCCACCAGAATCTTCGTGTCAGCGTCTGGCCAGCTGGTAGCAACCTGGGAAGATGATTTCCTGGATGCCATCTCTTCTGTTCAAGTGCTGTGGAAGCACAGTATAAACGTTGCAGGTACAGAGATCCCCATGCAATATGGTGTTTAAACACCAAACTGATATATGTGGATTAGTAGAGAATTTCCAGTGTAGAAGATGACAGTTGGTAGATAGCAAGAAAGTCCAGGGAAAATTGCAGGAAGGCATTGGAGGACTAGCAATGCCCAAGTCAATTAGCTTGCATCCACACTGCCATGGTCAGATTACCAGGTCGAGCATAAGCAACACTGTAAACCTGCAATAGGGGAGGGTTCCAGAGCCTGGGCTCCAAGTTAAGTCTGAACATCTATAATGCAATTTTATAGCCCCACATCACAAGCCTGAGTCAGCTGACATGGGCCAGCTGCAGGTGTTTTATTGCTATGTAGACATAGCCTCAATTAATTCTGCAGTGAAGACAAGCCCTAAGAGAAGGGAGCATGGTCAAAACACTGCCCCACTCCAGTTATTCTTGGCTCCTTCAGCTCAGTGGCTGCTAACTTGTCCCTAGCCCAGGCAGACCACAGACAACCCAAAATATCGGGAGGTGCAAATATGGCATCCAAACATTCCTAAGCCTAGTGTAACTCAAACAGAATAGATAATTGGGCCTGAGGATTAATTAATATATTGCTCTGAAATACTTTCATAAAGTTAATGTAGTGCTCATGACACGTGTGAAACTGTCAGCCCAACAGACTTAAAACTATTCTTAGTTCACAGACCAGGTGCAACATGGCAAGCTGCAGTGCAAGCTTCCTCCACACTGCCTCACTAGTCTGCTTTCACCTTGGACTGAAAGGAAAACCCCAAGAGGGGAGAGGTTTGTTCAGTCCCTATGCTGATTCTCTGGCGAGATTGCCAACTAGACCCAGGTAGATCCATTTGCAAGGTGGGTGTTTATCTAACATAAACCAGACTGTGATCGGCTTTTTACAGAGCCTACCAAACAACCTGTGATCATGAATTTCAATCAGCACTAATGTAGATTGGATTTGACCCAATATCAGTGTCCTAGATGCAATAGTCTCTCTATATCCATTACCTATCTCCGGAAACAATCGGTCCTGAGGAATACACAACACAAGATGATAACTCCAAGAAGTATATTACATTAGATCATATATTTGGAAGACAATTTTAAATGTAGTTTTCAAAAGTGGGACTTAAAATACAAAAACCTCACCTAATAAATATTTTAAGTTGTGACAAAATCTAACGAAGAAGGAAGCTCAAACCTAAGGCTCTCACTTAATCTTGTCCTAACAGTGGGTCAGTGATATATGCATGTGCTCTTTATTCTATCTATTCCATAATATCTGAACATTCTGGCGCTGTTAAGGAAGAGTTAATGACTGAGTGCTCACATTATCTTGCTAGTTTAGGCTATCATCACATCCTTACTGTTAATATCTGAAGGAGATATACTAGTATTTTTCAAGAGTTAATTTAACATTTCAAGCTTCTGTGTGATAGTAAATTATCCTTCTGCTGGCAGTAAGAATAATTGCTATACTCAGAGTAGATTGTTTGTGAAGTTTGAAACTGTTTTCTTGTTCCATTGTAACAATGTATCTATTTCTGCTGTTCTAAATGTAAAGGAACAGCTATATCTCTGGCACTTGCAACAACAAAAGTGGTATTTTCTGGTAATAAAGCAAACAGAAGTTCTGGGATGGGGCAACAGTAGACAATTGACCCTTACATTACATCACTGGCTGACCAGGTAGGAGTGACAACTCCTTCCGGCTTGGACGGTCCATCACTGAACATATGACTGCCTGATGACCAAGTTTTATTCCAAGACCATAAGCCACAGTTTTCAATATAGTTAAATTATTCCTTAAATATTACCAATAAACACATCTTGCAGTGATTCTGAGTATCAATAAGTTACAAGCTTTCATTTTGGAGACCTCACATGCTACCCTTCATGGATAAATGCCATGGAAGTGGTGTATTAGATATAGTGAGTTTGTCAGGTCTGAGACAGGAGTTGCTTGTAGAGAACACTGAACGCTTTGCCCATTGGCACCAATGAGCCTCTGTGTCACAGTGGTGTTACATTCATTTGTGTAAGCTTTGCTGCTGTTTTTGTGGTCTCTCTCTATCTTTGTTCAGAGCAATAGGAGGTTTTTCAGTGTTGTCTGTTATGTACATTCTGACTTGGATTTAAACTAAAGGAGATCACGAAGGGATTCATTCCCAAGCACAAGCAGCCCACCCCTGTTTGGTAGAAAGTAGGGTGACCAGACAGCACATGTGAAAAATCGGGACAGGGGTGGGGGGTAATAGGAGCCTATATAAGAAAAAGACCCAAAAATCGGGACTGTCCCTATAAAATCGGCACATCTGGTCACCCTAGTAGAAAGGCTGATCTGCCACAGGAACAAGACAAGAGTGACAACCAAGAGTTCAAGAGCCTCCTAGTTATATGTCCTGATACTCTGGTTACAGGGCTAGCTGCAGCTCTGACCCTCTCTCTCTCTCTCTCTCTGGTTTCTCTGAGTGCACTCCCTCAGGTCTCAGCCCTCATGCCTTTACCTTCTTTGAGGTGAAATCCTGTGATTCTCCCTATCTTAGACCAGGTCCAGGGCTAGAGTACTCTGTGTATCAATCGTGCTTACCCCCAATAGGTCTGACTAGCTTCCACACCTGCAGCTCTGCCCTTTGGGAGCTGTGACCAGTAGTGAATACAGCAACCAGGCAGTCTTCTCAGAACAAAGTATTATTTAATCTCAACTGTGGGAACAACACAAGATACAAAAAAAAGGATTTTAAAACAGAACATCTATATGTATCTCTACCTTACCTTAGGTCTTACCATCCTTACCCCTAAATGTACATGATCCTGGTGGGGGTACCTGAAAAGAGTTTCGTCTGCATGAAGTGCCACCTGATAGAGCTGATGGAAGAAAAGATCCGAGGATTGACGATGCAGGTGGAAACTCTGGTTGAATTTAGAAGGGGGTGTGAGCAGATGATGGAGCAAAGACATGAGGAGGCTGAAGGGAAAAGCTCAGACTTGCAGATGGAAGCAGGACCAAAGAACTCTGAGGGTAATCAGTTGTTCACTATCATCTTATGTTTCTTCTGGCATTACTGCTTTCTCAGTTACCTTCCCCTGTTAAATACCTGTATTTTGGATTATTTTTCCCCAGATAAATTAGTATGCCTGTGACTAGTATAACTTTCCTTTTATTTTCTGCCCATATTTCTCGTCACTGTAGGTCCTTAAACTGTCCTCACTACTATATTCAATATATCTCAATTTAATCTCATTTACAAATTGACTTCAGTGGTGTACCTGGTGCTTAAAATTGATTGTTTTGCTGAATCAGGGCCATAATGCACTGTTTGCCTCTCTGTCAGACCACTCATGAAGCTATTAACATACATGCTCTAAAAATATATGTGCTCTAAAAATCATAGGACTGGAACAGACTTCAAGAGGTCTTCTAGTCCAAGCCCCTGCACTCAAGGCAGGACTAAGTATTATCTCTAGACATTCCCTGACAGGTGTTTTTCTAACCTGCTCTTAAAAATCTCCAACTCCAGAGATTCCACAACCTCCCTAGGCAATTAATTTTAGTGTATAACTACCCTGACAGTTAGGAAGTTTTTCCTAATATCCAACCTAACCTGCCCTTGCTGCAATTTAAACCCACTGCTTCTTGTCCTATCCTCAGAGATTAATGAGAACAATTTTTCTCCCTCTTCCTTGTATGCACTTGAAAACTGTAATCATGTCATCTCTCAGTCTTCTCTTCTCCAGATTACACAAACCCAGTTTTTTTCAATCATCCCTCATAGGCCATGTTTTTTAGACCTTTAATGATTTTTGTTGCTCTTCTCTGGACTATCTCCATTTTCTCCACATCTTTCCTGAAATGTGGCACCCAGAACTGGACACAATACTCCAGTCTGAGGCCTAATCAGCACGGAGTAGAGCGGAAGAATTACTTCTTGTGTCTTGCTTACAACAATCCTGATAATACATCCCAGAATGATGTTTCCTTTTTTTGCAACAGTGTTACACCGTTGACTCATATTTAGCTTGTGATCCGCTATGATCCCCAGATCCTATTCTACAGTACTCCTTCCTAGGCAGTCATTTCCCATTTTGTATGTGTGCAGCTGATTGTTCCTTCCTAAGTGGAATACTTTGCATTTGTCCGTATTGATTTTCATCCTATTTACTTCAGACCACTTCTCCAGTTTGTCCAGATCATTTTGAATTTTTATCCTATCCTCCAAAGCACTTGCCCAAATGAGCCCTTCTGCGCCAGAAACCAAAGGCTATCAATAGTGTAAGTTTATAACTAAGAAAAAACATAAAACATTCCTTAATCAATATGCATGTAGTTGTAATCAGGGATTATGTTAATTTTTGGTTTCATCATAGGAAAGAATAATATTTTACCTTGATTGCCATCTAATTGATGAAAAAACAGTATATCTCATTTGCATTCACTTCAGAGACTAGTTAATTATTGAGTAAGCATCAAATGAGACAAAAACTTAGTTCTTTTCTTAAATTTTTATGAATGAAATTCTATTACTATCAAATCAATTAAAGGCACTATTCTAAATTCTATTTTATATCTATTTTCATGCTAATAAATATTATAATTCTTCATCATTACATCTTAATTCTCAACCATTTTCTAAAATGAAGACATTTTAGAGTTCTTTAGATTGTCCTTGGAACTTTCAAAATACGTATAGAACGATTACATGGATATTCTGGATGATTGCTATCAGTTTTTTCTCTAATGTATTTATTTTGTCTACTGTTCTTGAAAATATTATTTCCTCTCATAGCATGTTCATCCCTTGCAGCCAATATACAGTTTCAAATAAAGAATAATCATGCAGAAGAATACATTTTGAGTACTAGGCTGTTCTGAGCTCATTGCCATCAGGATCAGATTCATTCCACATTCCTTCCAGATGTGGATGTGGTATCCTCTCGCACTGGAAACCTCTCCAGGGGAGGGAACTCCAGTTATTAGGAAGAGACAGGTATTAGTAATGGACGTTTGATCATTAGAAACATACATAGCTGGGTTTGTGATGACCGGGAGAACCGCATGGTGACTTGCCTGCCCGGTGCGAAGGTTGTGGATCTCTCAAGACATCTAGATAGACTTATGTGTAGTGCTGAGGAGGAGCCAGTGGTCGTTGTACATGTAGGTACCAATGACATAGGGAAGGATAGGAGAGAGGTCCTGGAGGCCAAATCTAGGTTGCTAGGTAAGAGAATGAAGACCAGGACCTCCATGGTAGCATTCTCTAAAAGCTTCCAGTTCCACGCGCAGGGCCAGTTAGACAGGCAGAACTGCAGGGTCTCAATGCATGGATGAGCTGATGGTGTAGGAAGGAGGGGTTTAGATTTATTAGGAACTAGGGAAACTTTTGGGAAAGGGGGAGCCTATACAGGAAGGATGGGCTCCATATAAACCAAAATGGAAACAGATTGCTGCCACTTAAAATTAAAAAGTTCATAGAGCAGTTTTTAAATTAAGGGCTGGAGGAAAGCTGACAGGTGTGGAGGAGCACGTGGTTCGGACAGACACATCCCTTAGGGGAGGATCTACTAATGGAGATTATCTATGTCCTAGTAAGGAGGAGAGTATGAAAGATGATAAAATACAGGTAGGATCTGATGAGAAATAGTCAAATGAAAAAAAGTCTCATTCAATAACATTATGTAATGGGACAGCTAAAAAGTGACAAGTTTTTAAAGTGCTTGTATACCAATGCTAGAAGTCTAAATAACAAAACTAGAGTGCCTCATATTAAATGAGGATATTGATAGAATAGGCATCACAGAAACTTGGTGGAATGAGGATAATCAATGGGATACAGTAATACAGGGTACAAAATATATCAAAAGGATAGAACAGGTCATTCTAGTGGGGGAGTGGCACTATATGTGAATGAAAGCGTAGAATCAAATGAAGTAAAAATCTTAAATGAACCAAACTATACCATAGAATCTCTATGGATAGTAATTCCATGCTCGAATAATAAGGATATAGCAGTAGGGATATATTACAGACCACCTGACCAGGATGGTGACAGTGACTGTGAAATGCTCAGGGAGATTAGAGAGGCTATTAAAATAAAAAACTCAATAATAATGGGAGATTTCAACTAGCCCCATATTGACTGAGTACACATCACCTCAGGACGGGATGCAGACGTAAAGTTTCTTGACACCTTAAATGACTGCTTCTTGGAGCAGCTAGTCCTGGAACACACAAGAGGAGAGACAATTCTTGATTTAGTCCTAAGTGGAGCACAGGATCAGGTACAAGAGGTAAATATAGCTGGACCGCTTGGAAATAGTGACCATGATATAATTAAATTTAACATCCCTGTGGCGAGGAAAACACCACAGTGGCCCAACACTGTAGCATTTAATTTCAGAAAGGGGAACTACACAAAAATGCAGAGCTTAGTTAACATAAATTAAAAGATACAGCACCAAAAGTAAAATCCCTGCAAGCTGCATGGAAACTTTTTAAAGACACCTTAATAGAGGTTCAACTTAAATGTATACCCCAAATTAAAAGAGCCATTGTGGCTAAACAACGAAGTAAGAGAAGCAGTGAGAGGCAAAAAAGGCATCCTTTTAAAAGTGGAAGTTAAATCCTAGTGAGGAAAATAAAAAGGAGCATAAACTCTGGCAAATGAAGTGTAAAAATATAATTAGGAAGGCCAAAAAAGAATTTGAAGAACAACTAGCCAAAGTCTCAAAAAGTAATAGCAAAAAAAATTGTAAGTACATCAGAAGCAGGAAGCCTGCTAAACAACCAGAGGGGCCACTGGACGATTGAGATGCTAAAGGAGCACTCAAGGACGATAAGGCCATTGCGGAGAAACTAAATGAATTATTTGCATCGGTCTTCATGGTTGAGGATGTGAGGGAGATTCCCAAACCTGAGCCGTTCTTTTTAGGTGACAAATCTGAGGAACTCTCCCAGATTGAGGTGTCATTAGAAGAGGTTTTGGAACAAATTGATAAACTAAACAGTAATAAGTCACCAGGACCAGATGGTATTCACCCAAGAGTTCTGAAGGAACTCAAATGTGAAATTGCAGGACTACTAACTGTAGTCTGTAACCTATAATTTAAATCAGCTTCTGTACCAAATGACTGGAGGATAGCTAATGCAATGCCGATTTTTAAAAAGAGCTCCAGAAGTGACCCTGGCAATTATAGGTCGGTAAGCCTGACTTCTGTACCAGGCAAACTGGTTGAAACTGTAGCAAAGAACAAAATTGTCAGAAACATAGATGAATATAATTTGTTGAGGAATAGTCAACATGGTTTTTTGTAAAGGGAAATCATGCCTCACCAATCTACTAGAATTCTTTGAGGGAGCCAACAAGTATGTGGCTTTGACAGATACTTTTGACAAGGTCCCTCACCAAAGGCTCTTAAGCAAAGTAAGCAATCATGGGATAAGAGAGAAGGTTCTCTCATGGATTGGTAACTGGTTAAAAGATAGGAAACAAAGGGTAGGAATCAATGGTCAGTTTTCAGAATGCAGAGATGTAAATAGTGGTGTCCCCCAAGGGTCTGTACTGGGACCAGTCCTATTCAACATATTCATAAATGATCTAGAAAAAGGAGTAAACAGTGAGGTGGCAAAATTTGCAGATGATACAAAATTGTTCAAGATGATTAAGTCCCAGGCAGTCTGCGAAGAGCTACAAAAGAATCCCTTAAAACTGGGTGACTGGGCAACAAAATGGCAGATTAAATTCAATGTTGATAAATGCAAAGTAATACACACTGGAAAATATAATGCAGACTATACGTATAAAATGATGGGGTCTAAGTTAGCTGTTACCACTCAAGAAAGAGATCTTGGAGTCATTGTGGATAGTTGTCTGAAAACATCCACTCAATGTGCAGCAGCAGTCAAAAAAGTGAACAGAATGTTGGGAATCATTAAGAAAGGGATAGATAATAAGAGAAAATATCGTATTGCCTCTATATAAATCCATAGTATGCCCACATCTTGAATACTGCATGCAGATGTGGTCACCCCATCTCAAAAAAGATATATTGGAATTGGAAAAGGTTCAGAAAAGGGCAACAAAAATTAGTAGGGGTATGGATCGGCTGTCATATGAGGAGAGATTAATAAGACTGGGACTTCTCAGCTTGGAAAAAAGGCAACTGGGGGGGATATGATAGAGGTCTATAAAATCGTGACTGGTGTGAAGAAAGTAAACAAGGAAGTGTTATTTACTCCTTCTCATAACACAAGAACTAGGGGTCACAAATGAAATTAATAGGCAGCAGGTTTAAAACAAAAAAAAGGAAGTATTTTTTCACACAACGCACAGTCAATCTGTGAAACTCCTTGCCAGAGGATGTTGTGATGGCCAAGACTATAACAGGGTTCCAAAAAGAACTAGCTAAATTCATGGAGGATAAGTCCATCAATGGCTATTAGCCAGGATGGGCAGGGATGGTGTCCCTACACTCTGTTTGCCAGGAGTTGGGAATGGGTGACAGGGGATGGTCACTTGATGATTACCTGTTCTGACAGTGGCCAATGCCAGGTGCCCCAAAGGGAATGAACAGAAGACAGGATACTGGGCTAAATGGACCTTTGGTCTGACCCAATATGGCCGTTATGTTCTTATTCAAGTCAGTATCACTTTTTCTTTTATTCTAGCAGTCCTTCTGAATAGCTGTCACTTTTTTAAAATCTCCATTCCTCACTAGTCATAAACTTTTTACTTTCTCAAAAAAGATAAAAGACTTCTTAGTCCTGTGCTTTGAGACCAGTGTACAAAGACTCAAAAGGGCATTTATAGTATAGATAAAACCACTGAAACTTAGCAAGATTCAAAGAGTGATTGGATATTTTTATGGAAAACAAGAATATCAAAAGTTATAATAGCTAATCCGTAGGGGGAAAAAACATGACTGTAAGAGAGAAAAATCTCATGCTTCATGTTTTAAGCCAATCTTTGCCTTCTAGGGTTAGGATGTGGACTTATACCACATATGCCGCCAGAGGGTTTCTTGCATCTTCCCCTGAGCCATCTAGTGCTGGCCACTGTCAGACTAAATTCTGGACTAGACGGACGAGGGATCTGATCCAGTATGGCAATTCCTACTAAACTAGTGGAGTTACACCAGGGATAAATTTAGCCCAATTTTCACATATTTAAAGTAAAAAATAATTCTTATCTTCTTTGCTTTCTAACCATGATAAATCTTTCCCAATATTGAAACTTACCCTCTGTATTTTTAAAAATACTTAGCTGATTCTTACAGAGATGGATATAGAATATCAGGGTTGGAAGGGCCCTTAGGAGGTCATCTAGTCCAACCCTCTGCTCAAAGCAGGACCAATCCCCAATTTTTGCCCCAGATCCCTAAATGGCCCCTCAAGGATTGAACTCACAACCCTGGGTTTAGCAGGCTAATGCTCAAATCACTGAGCTATCCATCCCCTCCCCCTCCATATTTGATTGTGTTTTATCCACTTCATCGGACTTTTCCAAATGACTGTTGATACAGGAGGGAATGTGTGGGGAACTAGAACTAGAAGCATTTTTTCAGGAAAGGCATAATTTCAATACATGATATGATATCAATAGAAGGAGATTATAACCACAATAATAACCCAAGAAATGTATGGTTCCCTAAATTCAAATCTGAGAATAATCCATACTTCCATAGGGTGCAAGCCACCACTGATTTTGGCCCACAGCTGCTGCTGTTCTTAAAAGACTGAGAAATGTAAAGTCATAGCAGCCTAGTAGTCCAAAACACTGGGCAAGACTCTCACTGGGGATAAATCAGAATAGATCTATTGAAGTAAAAAAAAAATCCATTGAAAGATCACCTCATCTTAACAGACCTACATAAGCCATACCAATTTACACCAGCTGATGATCTGACCTTCAGGATATGTCTAGACTTCAGCAGCTACAGAGGCACAGCTATCACTGCCATAGCACTGTAGTGTAGAGACTCCCTGCAATCAATGGAAGTAGTTTTTCCATCAGTGTAGGTAATCCACCTCTCCGAGAGGCGGTAGCTAGGTTAATGGAAGAATTCTTCCAGCAACCTACCTGCATCTACAGTGGGAGCCAGGTCAACCTAACTACATCACACGCGGCACAAACTTTTTCCCAATCCTGAGCGATGTAGCTAGGTCGGCCTCAATTGTAGATCTAGACAAGCCCTCAGTCTCTGAGATCTGCGAAGATGAAGTGATCTTTTCTGATCAGCATGGAAAGAAAGACCTAATGTTGTTGTGATGGGGTGTTCACCCCG
The DNA here is from genome assembly GCA_033296515.1 of Macrochelys suwanniensis. Classification (NCBI taxonomy): domain Eukaryota; kingdom Metazoa; phylum Chordata; order Testudines; family Chelydridae; genus Macrochelys; species Macrochelys suwanniensis. Next base: position 87,781,675 of record CM065779.1, read on the forward strand.
CACCAGAAAGGAAGGGGTTAAAAGCAGCCTAAGGAGGCTGTGCAGGAAGCAGCCAATCAGATAGAGGCTGCACGGAGCAACTAATCATGGCCCAGCAGGCTCACATAAAAGGGAGCTGCAGAGCAGAGCAGGGTCTGTTGCTGCAGGGAACCCAAGGAGAGGACTGTTCTTAGTGGGCTGCAGGAAGGTAGCACCTTGGACAGAGCAATTACTGGCAGGGACCAGGAGAGCAAGAGGGAGCTCCTGGCTGGCTGCTGGGATGTGCTGGCTGGAGGCCCTGAGAAGAGGGCAAAGAAGGTGCTTGGGCCACAAGGAAGTGGCCCAGGCAATTGAAGCAGCTCTGGCAGAGAAGTTAAGGAGAGGCAGCAGGAGGCTGCTAGCTTACAGGGTTCCTGGGCTGGGATTGGGAGGAGTGGGTGGGCCTGAGTCTCCACACACCCCCGCCCCGACCACTGGGGAAGTGGCTGAACTATAGAACTGGGAGATACTTCCCACCGCCGCCATTGGGGGTGGGGGGGACACAGGTGGTGGCATGGTCAGAGGGCCAAGTCATGAAAAAGACACAGTGGTTCCTGGGCTGAGACAGGTCTGCAGGCAGAGAAGGTGGTGGGAGAGGCACCACCATGAGATAACATGCTGGCTCAGAGAGCTAATCCCTGAGACAGTCAGCAGACGGCACCACTCTGACGGGTGGACTCCATCACAGCTGTTTATGAGATAGCTACAACGTCCTATCTCCATTACTAATGTTCTGCTACAGAAAAACTGAATTTTTAAACTGCATATATTTTTCCCTTTGTTTGTTTATTAACATTTAATTGTTTTTGTTATGATATAAGAAGGAAAACATGTAACAAGACGTGACAATTATGAAAATATAGTTTCTAGAGCACTATCAATATTCTCTTGACTTATTATTTTTACTAAGCAACAACATTGTTATTATTTTTCATAATTTATTTATAAGCCAAAGAAAAAACAACTGAAAATTAAGGATCCCTATGCACTCCCCTGTGTGGTGCATTTCAGGGAGAAAAGATGTTCCCCCTTCCATGTATTTTTGGCACAACAGCTATGTAGCTTCCTGCTCTCTATGAGCTTACCCTATGTTCACACCATCAAGTTGGCTTTGAGGGTTTTCTGAGGGGAAGGGTGCCAGGGAATGATCCCTTCAAAATATGGTGGATGTCCAAGAAGAAACCCACGCAAAAGTTAATGCTGCTCTTACAGGTGCACTCCACCTCCATGACTACAGCTCCCCTTGGAGAAAGATATAGTGAGTGAATAGCCATAGTGTGGGAGCACTTGAGTGAGGGAAGCACTGGACAAAAGCATTGGGGTCCAAAGACTTGGGACCTGATTTCCCAAGGTTTCCTTGCACTCTTCCAGGCTTGTAACATGCCCTCTCTACACCCTCCATATGCTGGAGTTGGGGACAAGAGGTGATCTCTTTTTCAGCATGCATGTAGTTTTTTATTGTTTTTAATATTTTCTCTGTAATGCTTTCACCTTAATACATGTGCTGGCTTATAAAGGGCTGTGTGCTAAATTTAATTGCTGGCAGTTATGCTGTGCAGAAGCCTCTGAAGAGAAAGCAAAGCACAGATGCCCTGGCTAGGCAGTCTGGCTCACTGAGAATAATAGTATAGGCAGGGAATTGTTCAGCCTCAAAAAAAAAAAAAACAGTGAGGAGAGAGAGACATAGGTCTCTGCCTAAGAGGGGTGACAGCTGGGACCCAGAAGCCTAAAAGTGGGTGCCCTTGCTAGACCATGGAGGGGAAATACAGGTGCAGTTGCCCTGAACTGTGAGAGTGTAGACTGAACTATTTAAATAAACTGGGCATTACTAAATTCTTTAAAAGATGTAAATAGAATGGGTTTGATTCTGCACATGTAAAAGTATCAATAGATCTTTGAGCATTATACAAATAGCATTATGTTTACAGGTATAGCTGGGGACAAATTTCTAGATACGGCTTTCTCACATACATGCTCCCCCCCTCCGTCTTCCCCCAATATACGGACATACACTTGCATATTTAGGCCCTGTTCCTGCAAAGACTTAGACATATGCTTATTTGTATGCACTGTGAGTAGTCTTGACTTTTTTGCAGAATATTTTGTCATTCCATGTTCTGATTCAGCAGTCAAGAATGGATGGCAAAACACCTGCTGATCAAAACTTATTAATGGAGACTGCTCATTGGCTGTCCCTCTACTACATGAATGATTCTAAATTTTGGAATCTGCTCCCTAACTCTGAGGGTGGAATTGAGATCAATCATAAAATAAGATGTATACAACTTTCAAATGAGAAAAATTATAAAGACTAGCTTGTTTCTTTTCTCTACAAATGCAGGTTCACTTAAATAAATGAATATATATATAGTCTGGGAATGCACAAAAGCCCTTTGAGGATATTTTTGACGTAGGTAATATTAAAATGAATAGCCCAATTATCTATGCAAATGTAGTTGCTTCACTTTTGCATCTCTCTGGACAAGTAAAATGACACCAGTGCCTTTGAAATATCTCTGTATATAAGCTATGACAAAAAGACAACGTAAATCATCAAATCTTTACTTTTAAGATCAGCACACTAATTTCATCTTTAAAACCAAGGTTCTTCTTGAGTTGGTACAAATGGATCACTAAAACAGATTTTCTACAAAAAAAGGGTGTGTATAACTGAAATATAAATATTAGCCTGAAAATAAATTGTAGTAATGAAAAGCACTTTCTAAATACTGTCCTTCGAAAGAATCTGCCTTTTGGATTTTCCAAGCTGCCACAATGACCTTTCCTACAGCTCATGTGCATAGATTGCCTCTGGGGTTTTTCAATACTCTTTCCTGATTCTCACACTCAGAATCATAAACTGCAGAGGCATAATTCACATGACAGCTTGGTAAAGTCAAGATGAACAATGGATGTCAGCATAGAATTTCAGCCTCTGTGACACATCAACCCAGCAGCGCTGTTGAAATAATTATGCTCATCTCTTTGCAAAAGAAAAAAATAACTAATGCCTGATTTTCAGAGATGCTGAGCACCTGCAGCTACCACTGAAGTCAGTGGGCTCTGGGGCTTGGCATTTATGAAAAATCAGACTATAAACGCTCATTAAACTATTAATCTGCAGCACTAAGGACTGCGGAATTACAAAAGCAATACTTGGATAACAATTTGAATATACTGTTGAAGAATGAATAAACAGAACATATCACTTTGTCAATTACTTGCTTTGAATTATAAAAATTGCTTATTAAAGTACTGCTACATAACTGAAAAACATGTATTCAAATAATAACCCACTCTTTGTAACTAGTGCTAAATCCAACTATCAAAAACAGAAATAACATGAAAATACACAGTTACTTGAGAAGTGTCAAAAGCTAAACAGATTCCAGGTTATAGCATATAGATTCCCAGGAGGCTGCTCAAGGAAAGTGTGTTTGGTCCATGCATATGCAAACACTAGCTGAGTATTAAATATGAGGGGAGAAACCAGCCAGTCATGGCTGAGCAGCTACACTCCTGACACAGCTGATTACAATCACCGTTCCCTGTCTCGAAGTGGACCCACCGCCTGAACAGAGAGGCTAAGAGAATATTAATAGTGAGATTTTTATTCATTCCCTTATCATTTGAAGTTGGCACATCTTGTAGTGCCTCCAGCTAAAAGGGGAGGAGAGGGCAGGGAGGGGGAATAAAGCTTTGCAAAGTAATTAAAAGTTTTCAAGAGCAGCAAAATAGACAAAGAAGCCAGTAACCAGTACAATAATCCACCTCGGGATCAGGGATCTACAGCCCTGTAAGAACCCAAAATCACCAGACCCAAGCTGAATCCTGCGTTCCCCTTTCTTGGCTTTTGTTAAAAAGACTTGACCTATTTTCCTTTCAGGGAACAGAAAAGTCACACAATTCAAAGAGGCAGCTTGCCAGTACAACTGAGAGTTACTGATTCCAAAACAGGGAAGAAGAGGAAGCATGGGGAAGAAGTTACAGTGGGGGATAGTAGAGTGAAGAGAGAGAAAATACAGGCACAGTCAGGCAGAGACAGTAGACATCCATACATTCAATCCAGAAAGCATATTGCATTCACATCTAGATCTAGTGTTTGCAAAGTATATAGAATGTGTGTGCAGTATATAGCTATATTTACTACGCAGTGTGTGTCTGTGCACAGTATGCTATGCTATGCTGTGTGTGTGCAGTCTATAGCTATATACTATGGTCTCTGTGTCTCTGTGTGTATGTAGTCTATAGCTATACCATGCAGTGTGTATGGTCCATAGCGATACAGTGTGTGCACAGTATATAACTATACTATGCTCTGTGTGTGTGTGTGCAGTCTATAGCTATACTTGCTGTGTGTGTGGTCCATAGCGATACAGTGCAGTGTGTGCACACTCGCTAGAAACCTGCATGCCAAATCACCAAGAGGCGGCTCGGATTAGCTGCGGCTGCCGGCTCCATCTCAAGGGCAGGCTGCGGCCCTTCCCCCCCCGCCCCTTACCTGCACCTGCCGGTGGGGGGCGTGAGGAGCTGCCTCATCCGCCGCCTCTGTCCGCGCACCCGGTGCCGGCCGCGGATGGCAGCTGCTGCATCCTGCCCTGGGAGGCGGCGCCTGCCCTGCTCGCGTCCTCCCCTCCCCCCCGCTGCCTGCCAGGCAGCCCCCGCGGGGCAGCGGCGCGGGATGGCGGGGGCCGCTCTCCCCGCCGCCAGGATGGGAGCGAGCGGGATGCGGGGAGCGCGCAGCCCGCACCCAGCGCAGCAAGGTGAGAGCGGGCGAGCGAGGCTGCTCATGTGACCCCCCTCCCAGCCCCTGCCCGCCTGGCGCTGCTCTCGGGCCCGGGGCTCCGAGCCCCCGCGCGCGCTCCCCAGCCTGGGGGCGCCGCACACCTGCCAGCGCGCGGAAGCTATAAATAGGGAGAGTTGGTTCCCCGGCCATGGAAAGGCGTGGGCGAGATCGGCTCCAGGGAGAGCGCAGGAAAGCGACAGCGGGAGATACTGCCCCCTCCTAACTAGAGCTGGCTGCAGGCGTGTAAGAAGGGATCCTCCGGGAACAAACGCCCTTCCACAACTGAGATGCTGCCCCCCCTCTCTCATCTCCCCCCCCCCCAGCCCAAGAAGGCCGATGTGACGGGGTACCAAGAGTCTTACATAAGCATGAGCTTTCTAGCAGAAGGGAAAAGAGCAACCGCACATTGACATGAAGAGTCTGGAAGATGAAGGCAGAGCGACAGGAAAGTGACAGGGGACCCAAGGGAAGAGAGTAAATCTATCAAGTATGATTGTTGTTCTGAACTACATAGGGTCCCTTAGTCAGTTGGTCTCACTTGCTCTCCTTAATACTGTGAAATAACTGAGCAGCTGAAGAATTTAGTAAAAGGGATCATTTGAGAAGAAGTGTGAATAATCTGTTAATTGGAGTCAGGAAGGGCCTCATATGATTGAATCATCATTCATAAGATTATGTTCTTTTTCTCCCACATCTCTGGCTGTGCTCTTGCTGCTAGCCCTTAGCTTTGCTCCTGTGGCTGGGAATGTAGGGGCCTTATGTTAAACAAATGTCAGGATAATCAAGCCTCAAGAGTCATCGTTGAACCCAGTCTTAGATTTTTCTCTCATTTTTCCTTTTTCCATGACATCTGCCTGTCCCTCAGGAACATGGTCAGACTTCATCCTTACCTTGATTCTCTTCTTTCTGAAGTTCTTATTCATGCTGTAGTCAGTTCTCAGTGTTACAATTTCAATTCCCTTCTTTATAGTTTTTCTCTCACAGATGTCTCCCACAAGTACAGAATCGGTCTGTAACAAGGTTTTATTTCTCTGGAGGGTTTTTATGATTAATGCTGCCTCCATCATTCGGCATTGCTTGAATTGTTCCATGCTCATTCCCATTGTAATAATTTAAACACAGTAAATTATTATTTCTTATACTCCTAAAAATATGTAACCCTTTACTAGGGTAATAAACAAAAGAGAATCTATTTATACATGAGTGGGATTTTTAAAAGTGCCCAGTTAATTTAGGAGCACAAATCCCATTGACTTTCATCAGGACTTGTGCTCCTAAGTCACTTAGGTGCTTTTGAAAATCCTACCCACTAATGATAGTGTCCAAAGGACAAATAACAATACATAAAATTCATGAACACTATAAAAACCAAACTGGAGAAGCATACATATAGGAAACATGAAACTAATCCTGTATTAAATATATCAGAACTATTGAGTAAAGTTCAAAGTCTTGGTCCTTATCTTTAAGGTGCAGTATCCTGGGCCAGCATATCTAAAAGATCATCTAAATCACTAGGATGAAGTCTGTGTTTGATAGCTCTGCTACTTGGGCACAATGGAACTTTCTGCCATAAGGGTAAAGCTTGTCCATGCAGGAGACAGAACTTTCTTGAGGGTCACTCAAAGACTGTGGAATGAATTTACACAGGAACTAATTGGTATCGCAAACATGACCACCGTCCAAGCCAAGTGCACCTGCCTCGGTTTTTGCAGAAATTGGAAGTTTAAAATTCTGTAAAGTGTCAAGCATGTGAAACCAAACAAATACACATTCCTTTATATTCCCACCCCCTTATAGCACTACTACATTCTGAGACTCTCTACCCCCTCGTTGTTGCTTCTCAAAGTGGGAACTTCTCTTTACCTTGTATTGTAAAATCCATATATCTGGAACTCTTTCTACTGGATAATGTTTTTTTATTTTTTAATGGTGAATTAAATAAAAGTTTTGACTTAGTGACAGCTTTTACTATTTTACCCCATCTTTGCACTCACTTCTCAGGTTCAAGGAAGTGGTGAATGAGGTCTCATATCATAAATCTTTCAGTCAAGGCCAGTTACCATAATACTATACATACAATGCTATATTTTTATAAGCTTCCTTCATACAGAGTACCAGCTCTCAAATCACAAGCTTTACAGTGAGAGTTATCAGTAAACTAAATCAAAAGGAAAACATCAATTCCCTGCTAGCGTACTTATTAATTAATGGCACACTGGCTTATTAGAAATGAGGCAGTGGTATTTGAAAATCTGTACTTTCTGGCAAGTATTAGCTACTGTACTTCGTTTTCTTCCAACAAAGTGTCACAAGGTAAAGTAGTTGCTTCCTTTTTTATGCCACGTTTGAAGACTTTCCAGAGACTTATTTTCTATCAAGATGTAATGATTAGATAATCATTGAAACTTCATCGTAGTACATTTGGTCCACACATGAAATTCATAAGGTTGGGAGTTTTCTTGATCTTCAGTTTAACAAAATGTAAGTGTTTTGCTGCTTGTAAAAGTTTCCCAGCTGGAACTAACATATTGAATCACACAGGGGTTTTAGTACGAGAGTGTACATAGGTTAGCATTACTACAACTGATTTTTTCTTAAAAAATCTGTAATTTGTGTTAGAAAGTCAAAATATCTAAATCTCAAGAGCAGTAGAGTAATGTACATTTTATTAGGACTTGCCTAGGGGAGTAGAAATTTTGACTGAGTGAGTGGGCCTAGGGAGCCACTTGTGGGTCAGATCCATAAAGGGATTTATTTGCAGAGGGGGTTGGAGCTGATTTATTGTGAGTGGAGTGAGGGAGTGGAGTGAAGCTATTCCATTAGAAAGGAAACCTGCATGCCTTTTGGGGCCTGGCTGTGTGGGTGTTTGTGTTTTCCACCCAGGCTAATACATATAATGCTCAGGAAATTTGGTGTTGGGGAAATTTTTCAGGCCGTGACTTTCATCTCTTACCTCACAGGGTTGCTGTGAGGATTAGTTAGTTAAGATTTGTAAAGCACTTTGAAGATTATAAAGCATTGTGTTGCATAAGTGCTAAGCATATTATTAAGTATTACAGCCAAGCATTAATACCCAACTTCTGTTCACCTTACTCACTGATTTCAGTGAGACTACTCAATGAGTTTCCCATATATAAAGCAAGCAGCATTTGTCCCTCTAAGTGAAAGCTAGATAGGCATTTCATCCTATCACAGACCTAAATTAGATCCAACCCTACTAGCTTTGCAGAAAGTTTAACTAAAACATAATAATTATGAAATACAATAGCAGGGTTCATCCCAGAAATCTACATAACACAAATGCACCCTAATTGATGTCATGGGCCCAATTCTGACACCCTTATTTAGACTAAATCTTACCTTACTCCTGAGTAATATCATTGACTAAGTTGGGGGTAAGGTACAATTCAGTAGGACAGATCCTCAGCTGCAGTAACTTGATGTAGCGCCACAGAAATCTATTTACATCAGCTGAGAATCTGGCCCAGTGTAAGGGTAGGAGAATCTGGCACAGTCACAGTATTATCTTTACTTCTGTTCAGTTTTGACTTGAATCAATCAACAAAACTTTGAAATAAATGTATACATTCAATGAGTAACTGAGTAACCCTACATTGGAGTAATGTGCACAGTAAATTTTCCATCTGGCCTGCAGTACAACTTAGATTTCTTACATAGTTTTATGCTGCAGAGTCTGTACAATTTAAAAAAATAATGGTTAGATGTAAAGTGGAAGTATTCCAGTATATATTCAGGCTATCACTTATGTTGGAATAACTTATGAGCTTCTCTCACAAACATAGATGCCATTACTCGTTGCGAGTGGGTTAATTAAATCGATGGGAAAACTCTCTCCCATAGGCTTAGGGTGGCTACACAAGAGAGTTCTAGTATAGCCATAGCCTTATTCTGGATATGGATGTACTTTTGAGAAAGCAGAGTGAGTATTACAGGTTTCAAAACGGTAGGACCCTAGATATTGATTTCAGAACTTATGAAAGACCCATCTAGGGAACATAAGTATTTGTTTCTGGCAGATTGTTAGCGCTTCTTAGCAGATTGTTCCTTCTTTATAGGAAAGAAAAACATACCTGCAACTAAAGGGAAGTGTGTGAGTCTATCTAAAATAATGGTGTATGAGAACTAACAAATATAATTACATCAACATTTGCTAAAGTAATGAATTATCACTGCAGCTTCTACGATCATTGGAATTTGTCAGCTCTTAAAAGAAAAAAAAGTATGTTTTGTTAGAACAGTTTGAGTTCTTATCAAAACAAAAGGTTGACTATACCAAATATCTGAGTGTGCCAATTCACATAGGACTTATGTTCCTAAAGAGCATTCATTTATTTCTGTCTTTTTTTCATATTATATAGAACTCCTGTTTCAGGCCCAGATCCTGAAATTTGTTGTACATAGGTACAGCAGTCCACCAATATGCAATGAGTTTCAGGCTCAAAGCCGCAAATTAGGGCTGGCCAGAAAACAAGAATTCTATTTTGTGAAAAATGTCATGGTTTCACAATTCAGAGTAGGGACTTGAACCTTGTTCTCCCCCATTCTAAGGGTGGGCCCTAAGCACCCTGCTATTGACTATGCTAGAGTGGAGGAGGGCTCTCTTACTTCCATTCTGGACCTGAGAAACCTTCCTGTTTAAACAGCTACATTTCTGTTATAAGTTTTGGTTTCAACAAATCGACATTTTCCAGTGAAAAATGTCTCATTGAAAAATTCCCAACCAGCTCTACCATAAACTTTATCAGCAAACGCAGCTTTAGACATGGGCTGGACAGACAGCCTCCTAAGTACTACATTTCAAATGGGCAGTCTGACTGGGGAAGCAGCTGAATTGCAGGAAAAAGCTGTCCACCCAGCAGGCTTTCACCAGGAACATTGGCTGTGGGTGGCAGTAGGGTGGCCAAATGAGAGGCTAAGCAGGAAGAAAAGAGATGAAGAGGCTTAAGAAAGAGAAGTGGTGACTCAGGGAAGGAAAAGAGTTGTGTCCTGCTTTGTTGAGTATAAGAAAAAGGGCAAAGTATTTTTTCATTTGCCTAGGTTAATACATGCAATGCCCATTCTAGAAATGTAATATAGTTTCTGAAAAGGTTTTGCTTAATTAGATCTACACATTTACAGGGAAACATGATAGTTTCATCTCCCCTTGAAGTAAATGCGAGTTGAGGGTTCTCACTTTCTCACAGAATTGGACTCACAGTAGCCAGTTCAGCTACACTACTGTTAGATTTACAGAAAATTTGGGAGGTGGACACTGTGACAACTCCATCATCTACTGAGGCCAGATCTGCACTCAAAAGTTAAGTCAGCCTAACTATGTCGCTCGGGGGTGTGAGAAATTCACACCCCTGATCAGTGTAGTTAAGCTGAACTAACCCCCAGTGTAGACAACAGTAGGTCAACAGAAGAATTCTTCCATTGACCTAGCTATCATCTCTGAAGGAAGACGGATTAACTGTGCTGACAGAAGAACCCCTCCCATCACTATAGTGAGTATATACACTGAAGCACTATAGCAGCACTGCTGCAGCGCTGCAGCTGTGCTGCTGTAGCATTTCAAATGTGGACACGCCTTTAGTGAAAGTATGAAAGAACCTTCACAACCAATGAGACCATCAGTCATCCAATTTCTTGATTGCTTTGTAAAGCTATATGGATACAAGTAAAATGTTTAATGCACGGCTCTCAGAATGGTACTGTTGCTGGATGAGTCAGACAGCACACATAATATTTATTCATACTGGCCTTTTCCTATTTGTTCTGGAGGGAAAAAATATAGATCCATCCTAGAAAAATATAAAAGCAATATTAATATGTTGATTATGATTTTGCTAATATTCATATAAGATATTGTAAAGTACAGTGGATATTCATACTGGAAACTTCACATGTCTATTGGTAACAGCTATTAAAATTATTTTTAAAAATTGGATATATTCCTTTCTAATGACACACATTTAAGAGAATTTATGCTTACAGTTGTAACAAGGAGTCTTTCTCCTTAGCATCTAGAATCTAGTAAGTAATTACTATAATTGTCATTGATTATGTGATGTTTTGAATAGTCTATAATGTATGTTTAAGTAACACATGCATTACCAATTCCTGTTTTTTTCTCTCTCTTTAGAAGGTATCGTTGTTTCTATATATTTTCGTTTCTTACTTTGTGTCTATTTTTACAAAACAATAAAACTTCTTTAAATTAAAAAACTAGCATATATTCTCCTTAGAATTTCAAATTTAAGCACAATGGAGTCTTCAGCCCACGCAAAATCTTAATCTACTGTTCAAAGAGCTGTTCTCCTTGGCAGTACTGAAGCATTTTAGTTTATTACTCTTCTCATTCCAGGAACTTCACAGAAATGATTCTGGCAAACCAATTCCACCAAGGACACATCAAAAGGCAGTTGTCTCGTAGACATGCTAAAGGTTTTAACTAAAACACTTCATGGATGAAATCAAATAGGGCCAAATTTTGCCCTCTGATTAGTTCTGTGTATTTTAGATATTTGTAAATTTTTTAAGTATTTAAGAGGCTGCTAGTAGACTCTTTCCTTAACTGTTGATTTGGCAGTATTCTTCCCTTGTACATTAATGTGGATCTCCAGATGTCCCTATCTTGATTGTGAAATCAGATCCCCAGGAAATGACACCATGTGAATAAAAGAGGGTTTACTTATCCGTATGCCTATATTCTTCCTATGCTTCCACCTGAAATAGGAGGATGTGGATCAAATTTAAGGCCAGATTTTGCTACTCACGTTGAGTTGCACTTTATTTCTTCAGTAGTTCCATTGAACTCAGTTTGAGGATGAAGGAACTCAGCAAGAGCAAGGTTAGCAGAATCAAACCATTAGTGGCATAAATTACTGACATTCTCTCCCCTCATACAACTTCAGTGAGAGCTCTACATACCTATCCCAGGACTGAATTTAATCTTTGGGTTCTTAAGCTTCCTCTGCTGTTTGTAGTCAATATGTAGCGGTCTGATGACACGTCTTTAAACATCTTTCAGTTAATTTAGAGATCTAGATGCTAAATCCAACACAGGTGAATTTGTTCCCTTGAAGATCTGGGACTAAAAATCACTGACAGCTTTACTATAATGCATGAAGGCATTTTTAGCCATCTGTGACTGACTAAGACACTGATTCTTCCCTCAAATCAACACTGTAACTTTGGACTAAGTTAAAGGCCATGTTTTTCCCTCCATTTAACTCACGTGTACACTACTGACTTATATCAGTATAGCTATGTCACTCAGGGAGGTGAAAAATCCACACCCCTGCATGACATAGTTATACCAACCTAACCCCTGGTGTAGACAGCTCTATGTCAGCAGGAGAGCTTCTCCTGTCAACATAGCTGCCCCCTCTCGTGGAGGTGGATTAACTACACCTATGGGAGAAGCTTTAGTAGACTCTTTCCTCTCCCAACAGCGTAGGACTGTCTTCACTTAAGCAGTGCAGCTGTGCCAACGCAGCGTTTTAAGTGTCGACATGCCCTTAGTTATAAAAGCCAGACTTCTGCAGTTTGGGCCAGAACAAAGTTTTGCTAATATCACTGATTCTCCTCTGACAGGGTATAGATAAAGAGTATAGTTACATGAGTGTAAAGTCAAGGCTAGTCTATGCTGAAAATTTATATCTGAATAATCTCACAGGGGTGTGAAAAATCCACACCCTTGAGAGACGTAGCTATGTTGACTAGCCCCGGGGTAGACAGCATTAGGTCAACAGAAGAATTCTTCTCTCAACCTAGCTACCACCTCTCCAAAAGGTGAATTTACTATAGCAACAGGAAAACCCCTCCTGTCGCTGTAGTGTCTGGAGCCCTACAGCAGTGCAGCTGGAGTTGTGCCACTGTAACATTTTAAGTGTAGTCATAGCCTAGGTGAACTTAAGATCAGAAACAGGTCTCTATTTCTGTTCATCACCTACCCAATTAGAAGTATTTAGCTGCAGTGCCATTCACCTTAGACCATGGACTTGTAGCCATTAGCCTTCTACATACAGTGCCAGGTTACGATAAACTATAATGTTAGAACTTGAGGAAAACTGAGGAATGGATTAGAACTATATACACACTATGGTAATGTCACATTATTTGATCATTATGGTTCAGCAAAACACTTAATTAGAAAGCTGTCACCTGCAATGAAGTATACAAGTGTATGAGCAGTTTCTCTGTAGATAGCTATGCTCATTAAGCCATAAAAACATGAGTAATGACCAGAAGAACCAAGAGGAAGACTGTGTGATTCCTCTCACCATCTAGTGAGTCTTCACACTCCCTTAGGGGTTTCCAGGGACAAGCACAATTGAGACTATTCTTGCCCTTTGGCTAGAGCAGCAGCAGCAAAATAGTTCTGCTGTGATTCCATGGCTTGCGAGGGAGGATTCCTTGCCCTGCAATCCTGGGCTGACATAAAAGTGGTGTAATCAGCTTTACGTCAGGCCCCCCCAGCCGCCTCCTGGTGCATAAGACATGCTGGGGGCCAAATGAGGCCAGGAAAAGGAGTTCTGGGGGATGGAGCTGGAGTCTGATGTGCTTCACAGTGTCAGGAGTCCAGGCACCAGCAATTGATCTCAGTGGGTAGAACCACATTGAGGGGGCCAGGAGCCAGAGTCAGGAACCAGAGCCAAGGATCAGAGATGGAGTCAGGAGTTGGGAACCAGGAATAGGGTGACCAGATGTCCCGATTTTATAGGGACAGTCCCGATATTTGGGGCTTTTTCTTACATAGGCTCCTATTACCCTGCACCCTCTGTCCCGATTTTTCACCCTTGCTATCTGGTCACCCTAATCAGGAAGGAAATGCAGGGCTGGGCTGGACAGGGGCAGGATGGGGCAGAGCTGGAGCAAGACAGGAGGGAGTCAGGAACAGGGCTAGAGGACAGGAGCAAGACAGGGACAAGAGCAATCATAGCTGAAGGCAGATGCATTGAGCAGCCAGTAATCCACCACTGCAGCTGAATTTAAAAGCAGGCCTTCTGTCTGCATTCAGACAATCAGGCAGCCGTCCAATCAGGTAGTCCTATCGCAACCCAGCTGAGGTCATTAATCATCTTGGAGGCTGCCCTGGCTAGTCCTCAGGGTCAGCTGAAGTTGCTCAGTCCTGACTCGCAGCTCCCTTGTTGGCAGAATGTCCCTCGAGAACTTTTCTAGCTGGCATAGATTAGAGCAGCATTGTGGCTGCTGTAACTTGTGCAAGAGGCTCAGTTGGCCCAGGAATCAGCATCAGGATCTGGGGAGGCATAAAGGTGGCTTAGAGGAATGTGCACAGCTGAGGAATGTGCCCAGAGTTTTTATGGGCTTTCTCAGTTTAATATACATTGAGCATAAATTAAATTCAAGAGCAAAAAGTTTCTCCATGTTGTAGCTGTATAAATTAACATCTATGCTGAAAGATGAAGTGACACCACCTTCCCACGGTGCTGCTGTACAAAAGTTGGCTTTTATCAATTAAAATTAATATGGATCCAAGATAATAATCTATTAGAACTTCATTACTGTCCAGTTTCAAATGTTTGCATCCAAAGATTATGATCAGTTTTGGTGATCTACTGTACTTGTATTAAAGACTGACTATGCATAGATTAAACTAGCTAGATGATTTATGCTTGCTGATTAATTTTAATATTAACATTTATATTATGGTAGTGTCTAGAGGGCTCAAGCAGGTCAGAGCCTCATTGAACGAGACACTAGACAGAGATAAAAATAACATATGAGAAAAAAGGGAAGTTGATATCAATGAATATCAGTTAGATGCTAGGAATTGTAAAATATTGATAAGGGAGGCAAAAGGACACAAAGAGAAATCAATGACCAGCAGAGTTAAAGCCAATAAGAAGGAAATGTTTAAGAATATTTGGAACAAAAGGAATCCTAATAATAGTATTGGCCTATTATTAGATGGAGATGGTAGAATTGTCAATAATAATGATGAAAATTTAGAAGTGTTCAGCAAGTATTTCTGGTATGGAAAAAGCCAGCTGATGTATTCATATATTGATGATAAATACTTTCCATTCCAGCAGTAACTCAGGAGGATGTTAAAAAGCAGCTACTAAAGTAAAAACAACATGGAGTACTTGTGGCACCTTAGAGACTAACAAATCTATTTGGGCTAAAACCCACTTCATCAGATGCATGGAGTGGAAAATACAGTAGGCAGGTATATATACACAGTACATGAAAAGATGGGAGTTGCCTTACCAAGTGGGGGGTCAGTGCCACTGTTCCCTCTAAGCTGTGCACGTGTGCGCGCACACACAGATTCTAAACCCTGTGCACACAGCGAAACACTGCGCGCACAAAAATTTGCAGAGACGCACAACAATTTGTATAGAAAACATTTTTTGCACACACGGCCTGTCAAAAATTAGAGGGAACATTGGTCAGTGCTAACAGTTAAAGTGGAAGTGGGCTATTCTCAACAGTAGAATACCAAGGGAGGAGAAATCACTTTTGTAGTGGTAATGAGGCCAATGTAATCAGGGTGGCCCATTTTGAACAGTTGACAAGAAGGTGTGAGTACAGTAGGGGGAAATTAGTTTTTTTAGAGACCCATCCACTCCCAGTCTTTATTCAAGCCTAATTTGATGGTGTCCAGTTTGAAAATTAATTCCAGTTCTGCAGT
This sequence comes from Macrochelys suwanniensis, assembly GCA_033296515.1. Lineage (NCBI taxonomy): Eukaryota > Metazoa > Chordata > Testudines > Chelydridae > Macrochelys > Macrochelys suwanniensis. The sequence goes on from CM065779.1 coordinate 87,797,145, forward strand.
TTCTCATTGCGGTCTGTTTTTGAAGTTTTTTTGTTGAAGAATTGCCACTTTTAATTCTGTTATTGAATGTCCAGGGAGATTGAAGTGTTCTCCAACTGGTTTTTGAATGTTATAATTCTTGACGTCTGATTTGTGTGTTAGTGTTTTTGTTGTGTGGTGTGTAATTGCTGGTGAGTACTTGCTTCAGGTTGGGGGGGCTGTCCTCGCTTACAGACACTAACCCAGGAACCTATCCCTGCAACAAACCCCATTGCCAACTCTGTCCGCATATCTATTCAAGGGACATCATCATAGGACGTAACCACATCAGCCACACCATCAGGGGCTCTTTCACCTGCACATCTACCAATGTGATATATACCATCATGTGCCAGCAATGCCCCTCTGCCATGTACATTGGCCAAACCTGACAGTCTCTACGCAAAAGAATAAATGGACACAAATCAGACTGTTACTCACACCTTCTTGTCAACTGTTTGAAATGGGCCACCCTGATTACATTGGCCTCATTACCACTACAAAAGTGATTTTTCCTCCCTTGGTATTCTACTGTTGAGAATAGCCCACTTCCACTTTAACTGTTAGCACTGACAGCCCACTTGGTAAGGCAACTCCCATCTTTTCATGTACTGTGTATTTATACCTGCCTACTGTATTTTCCAATCCATGCATCTGATGAGGTGGGTTTTAGCCCACAAAAGCTTATGCCCAAATAAATTTGTTAGTCTCTAAGGCAGAGGTGGACAAACTATGGCCCGCGGGCCACATCCGGCCTGCGGGACCGTCCTGTCTGGCCCCTGAGCTCCCAGCCGGGGAGGCTAGACCCCGGCCCCTCCCCTGCTGCCCCCCTCCCCCATAGCGACACCGCCACACGGGCAGCGCTCTGGGCAGCAGGGGGCAGCGCGCCAATGTGTCTGGCTTCAGCCGGGCAACTTCCAGACATGCTGCCATGAGTGGCATGGTAAGGGGGCCGGGGGGTTGGATAAGGGGCAGAGGGTCCTGGGGCGCAGTCAGGGGACAGGGAGCAGGGGGCAGTTGGATGGGGCGGAGGTTCTTGGGGGGATAGTGGTCAGGGGACAGGGAACAGGGGTGGTTGGATAAGCGTGGGAGTCCCGGGGGGCCTGTCCCGGGGTGTGGATAGGGGTTGGGGCAGTCAGGGGACAGGGACCAGGAAGGGTTGGATAGGGGGTGGGGTCCCGGGGGGGCAGTTAGGGGCGAAGGGTCCATGGAGGGGGCGGTCAGGGGACAAGGAGCAAGGGGGTTGGATGGGTGAGGAGTTCTGATGGGGGGTGGTCAGGGGGCAGATAGGGGACGGGGGCCAGGCTGTTTGGGGAGGCACAGCCTTCCCTACCCGGCCCTCCATACAGTTTCGCAACCCCAATGTGGCCCTCGGGCCAAAAAGTTTGCCCGCCCCTGCTCTAAAGTGCCACAAGTACTCCTCGTTGCTTTTGCTGATACAAAACTAATATGGCTACCACTCTGAAACCTACTAAAGTAAGACATTTATAAATTGTGTCTAGTTCTGATGTCCAAAATTCAAGAAGGCTGCTGAAAAGTTGGAGAGGGTTAAGAGAAGAGCCACGAGAATGAATAAAGGATTAGAAAACAAGCCTTATAGGGAGAAACTCAAGGATCTCCATCTACTTCACTTATCAACAAAAAAGTTAAGGGTCTTTAAGTACCTACATGGGGATTAGAAATTTAATAATAGAAGGCTCTGCAATCTAACAGACAAGAATATAATGAGATCCAATGACTGGAAGCTGAAAAGAGACAAATTCAGACTGCAAATAGGGCACAAATAAAAATGTGAGAGTCATTAACCATTGGAACAACTTATGAAGGGTTGTGGTGGATTCTCCATTACTCAAAAATGTTAAATCAAGATTGGATTTTCTTTTCTAAAAGGTACACCCTAGTTCAAATGAATTAATTCAGGGAAGTCCTATGGCCTTGTTATACAGGAGGTCAGACTAGATGATCTACTGGACCCTTCTGGCCTTAAAATCTATTAATCTATGAATATAGCAAGTGACAGTCCCTACCTCCAGAATCTTCTGTACTTTTATATGACACACCATTTGCTCAGGTATGTTTACATTCCAGTCACATTTCAGACTGTTCCACTTCAATAATATGAGGTAAGGCAGAGTGTTAGCTCCAACTCTGAATTGTCTGTCTTTCAGCAGTTCATAAGATTCCAGCTAGCTACAAATGTAATTTTTTATAATTAATATACAATAATTATAGTTTCTTTCTTTAGCTTCAATTTATAATTTCTGTTGAATTATCTCAAAGGTTTAAGTTAATAAAATGTTTTAAATCAAATATGAGCCATTAATTATGCTCCTCATTTTATTCCAGAAATTATTAATCGAATTATAATGGAAAATTGTTTAAACAATATATCTGAGTCATTCTCCCCAATGTGACAGAAGTTTAGTATCAGGCATACTAATTATGTTGTCTGGCTCTGACTGGCCTGATATTACTTTACAAAAATAAAAAGCTATTGTGTGCAGTTCATTTAAATCTAAAATAATTGAACTATAAGAACTGTATTAGAAAATTAGAAAAACCCTAAAGCAATTTTTTAAATTAATGTTACTGCATGCAAACCAAGAATACCCTTTTAAAAAGCTATGTTAGCTCCTTTATTTTTTTCCACAGTTTTATTGATGAATTTGGTGCTCAGGAGAGTGAAAGAGAATCATAATAAAGGTAGTCACTATGAAGGATCTGTCTTGGGCCTTCCTTGAGCAGAGATTGCCAATCATGATAAATTGTTTGCTGGTTTTAGAATAGCCAATAGAATTTCAGATAAATGCGTCGGCCACTGAAGCCAGTGGATCCATTTTCTGGGCAAAGGACCTAAGCTCTCATTTAAAGGGATATCTGTAGTTCTCTCCTTTGTGAAGCTAGCCTGGAAAATGTCTACTGGTTGGTAGGATGACTTGTCACTGAGATTTTTTTTCCGTAAAATAAAAACGGGAGCGGAATCACAGATGACCAACCACTGTGTTTTTGCCCAAGCTCCAGCCAACAGCAGCCAGAACTCATAACCTATTTAATTGTTCCTGGTACCTAGCATCCTCTCCTGTCTCCAAAAAAACACCCAGGGCAATAGGCAGTAGGAGAATCTCCATATTCTGTATACCTTCCTAAACTATCTGTTTCAGTGGCTGGACCAGTAGTTCCATCAGAAGAAAGTTTTAGTTCTCCCACACCCAACCTCCCCACCCATGCCAACTGTGCTTCCCCCAATTCTTACATTCTTTTTAAAAGGAACTGATATGTATTATAAAAACTTAGTAATTATAATAAACAACCTTACTTTTTACCCCAATCAGCACCCTTCCTTTATATTTCAGCTTAACAATTCCTTTTCACTCAGTTTTTATACTATCACCACCATTATACTTTCCCCACATTTCCTTATGGACCACAGATTCCTGCCTACATGGGGAAATTGACTGGCATAACTGTAGCAGAACTATAAATTACTTCACACACATCAGTTAGGGACCATTGACCCAAACAAAATCCCTCCTTCACAACAACTGCCAAAATCATTGAAATATCATTTCTTTTCTTCTGCTACAAATGCTCTCTAAGATCCACCAATCCAGTATGTGCTGGACCTCATTCATCATCCAAAGTGGATGTACTGCCCAATTAATACCTTTCCTGTTCATTTCCTGGTAAGACTTAGGCCATGTCTACACTAGCGAACTTATAGCCGCACACCTTTTTCCTATGCAGCTGAGCCCCTGTAAGATCGCTCATGTATGCTATGCTGACTGGAGAGAACTATATAATTTCACCCAAAATTCCCAGTTTCACATGTTTATGACAGATACAGCCTTTTGAAAAGTTAATCCCAGAAGTTTTATTATGATATTCACATCCCAGGTTCCATCTTTCAGGATGTGCCTAAAAATCACAATTACACAGAAATAATAGAATTCAGGGACCATCCTACAAGAATATAGATAGATCACAGCTCACTGTATCTCTTACCAGACACATTGCTACCAGCCACAAGAAAACCTGGCAGTTAACGTGAGGTAGATCACAAAATGAGATCAGTGATCAAGCTAAGCATCTGAATCCCTCAGTTAGAGAAGTAGACAGCAGATGGCAGATTCCTGCTAGCTATTGCTTATCCCATTTGGAGCTGCCAGTCCCCACTTCCTGGCAAGCAGGATCCAAACCCCACATCATGGAAACAAGGCTTCCTAGAGGCAATAGAGAGGAAATGATAAACATAAAATACTTAAATTTTTTCCAATGGCAAAACAAAAACATATAATTATTGTTTTACTGCTCTGGTGCCTCTTGAATATGAAAACTTTCAGTAGGGAGTAGAATCACACTTTCAGAGTCTGTTTTGCCCCCTCATTACTTGAACATAACACCAATTAAAAGCTGAGATTAAACTTTCCAACCTTAAAGAAAGAAAAATAGGTCAATGTTATGGCCTTAATCCTCCAAACACTTATGCACTTGAATAGTCTCATCAAAGGGGCCCAGTCACACTGGGTTGAGAATCACCATCCAATGGGGCAAAATACTCTGTGTAAAGTTACTTAGGTGCATACATTTTTGCAGGATCTGGATCCAAATGCGTTGAGTGAGGTATTGAGTGAAAGTATCTTCTGTGAAAATCTGTGCTAAGCAGCTGCGCAAGAGCCTGCTGGGATAGTTAGAGGGCATTTCGTCTATGGATTTTTTTAAACTTCATTTTCAATTCTCTGTAATCTCAAGAAGACCATTTTAAATGTAGATATAAATATTTGGGGTAAATGAGTCACTAGATCAGGAGTCATAGGGGATGGAGAGGGGAAACTATCTTATGTATTTATAATGCGCATATCACAACTATCACTGTACCTGGAAAGAAAGTTACTGTACTTGCAGAACAATTACACTTAAAAGAGCTGTGACTTAGTTGAATAAGAATGTCTTTTAGATGGCAATTTCTGAAGAGTTACCAAGGGAAGAGATTCTTTATTAAAAAAAAAAAAATTAGCTCACAGGCATGAGAGATCATTTGAAATGCACTACAGACTCTTCTTTTCTGCTCTGGTTAATTTCAAGGCCCGGTTATTGTAAATAACCAAGTTGCATACTGCCTCCAATTTAATCAAAAATTTCAAAACATTTTGCGATGGATGTTCAAACATCTCAAAATTCTCAAGGGTATTTCTACCCTGGATACTGCACATGGCTCCCGGTAGCCTTGAAATGCATGGATTCAGAGGAGATAGGACCTGCAGAATGTCTGATCTTTGACCATGGCAGGTGATTTGTTTTGTATATACAGGGCCTGATTCTCCTCTAACCTATATCAGTGTAAATCAAAAGTAACCCCACTGAAGCTAATAGGCCCAAGTCTGATCTCAAACTCCACTGACTTCACTAGTTATTCCAGCCTTATAATATTAAGCGAGACCAAAATCAACCCCATTAGAGTTACAAAAGTATAAAACCAACGAAAAGAAAATCAGGCCAACTGTATCTGTCTGGGCTGACAAATGCATTATATATTGACAACCTAATGCCAAAATTTAAGATATCTATATAGCCAAACTATGTTTAGACAAGGTAAATTTGCATGTGTCTTGATTTTTCATTTATGGAAGGAGGCTAATTAAAAATTCAGCTTCTTAAAAAATCTCTCTTTATTTAGTGGTAAATATTGTGCACCTATCATAATCTCTAATAGCATTTACTATAACAGATTTAAATAAAATAATGATTATTACTTAATTCCAACTTCAGAACCAAATAACTAGTAAGCTGTAGACTAGCACATTCAACTGTTCTGTCCCTCTCACATGATTTCCATCACAAATAAAAATGCTAAAAGGGTTATTCACAGTTCAACAGTTTTTCCATTATAAAGCTACAGCTAATCATGTTTTAGTTAACTGCCTGTAGTCTTACATTGAAAGAATGACTCAGGTTGTCTTCATTAAGATACCTAAGAGCCTTTAACAGTAAACAGAATAAATCCTTTAACATTTGTGTCCTCATTATTTTTAATTTTTAAATTAGATAATTTTTATGTCATATGACAGTACGGTAATATTTACATGCCACACAGTAATATGTATAACTTGTGTAGTCTTTGTAATGTAAAAACCACCCCATAACATCAGTTCACAAAGAGGCCCTAAAGGCAGCCATAGAAGGATCACCCCCATATTGGGGGATCCTCTGGTGGCATAGAAAAAAGATAATAGCTCCTATGTTACTCTCCCTCTCCTTGGCCAGTCTAGAGGATGTGGTTCGGGGCTTCCTAAGCTCCAGTGATTCCTGCCTGCCATTAGAGGAACTGGAAGCCATTAGGAATCAGTCTAATTTAGAACAGATATCAGACTGTCCTAATTTATGGTAGGGGAATAGCCTAATACAGAGCCATGGAAAAAGGATAGTCTTCTAGTTAAACTACTGATCCATGACTCAGAAGATCAGGGTGCACTCAGAATATCTGGCTTCTCCACAGACATATTGTGTGATCTAAGGCCACATTTTTAACGATATTTAGGTGCCTAGGAGCTTTTGAAAATCCTACTAAGCAACTAAAGGTATCTAAATACCTTTAAAAATCTGGCCCTTGGTTTCTGATCCATCTCCCACTGAAGCCAATGGAAAGATTCTATAGATTTCAATAGGAGCTGGATCAGAACTCTAATATCTCTGTCCGTCTGTTCCCCGTTCCTATCTCAGAGGGCTGTTGTAAGGATAAACTCATTAATTATTTTGAAGTTCTTAGGTAACATGCTGATGGGGGCCATATAAGTATCTAAACAGCCAGATAAATAGCAAGCCCAGAATTGGGGAAATACAAATTTCACTTTTGCATTGTAAGTTGTACCGTGTGCTCCTCACATGTGGTCAAGACTCTGTTCTGGGCCAGTGTCTCCAGGATAAAGAATGCAGCCATCCCACTACCTTTTGGAGCTAACACTATTACCTCAACTCATTGCTCCTTTTCAGATCTAGTTTCTTTATAATCCCTTGAGTTTATTTCATATGCCAAACAGACTAGTTCAGCAACTTTGTTAACAATTCAATAAATACATAGCAACCACAATTAAAAGTGGATATTAAATTTAATATTTCTAATTACAAAACAAACCCAACAAACAGAACGGTCCATTATTCATCACTGCTGGTGTAATTCCTCTGACTTCAGCAAAGTTAATACACTGGCCCCATGAAGGTTGCCTTTCAATTGTCACGAACTGTGTATGGCAGATACAATTAAGTGTGTTGCACATACAGCCCAGATGAATAAACTCTGCTTTCCTGTAATAGGCTTTGCCATTTCTTGTCTTGCAATATGAACAAATCATGAGACAATTCCTCTCTCTCATGCAAACTCCAAATAAATCAGATATGCATATGGAACCTAAGAGGGTTTGAGGATAAAGTAATATTCCCTTGCAACCTGGTGTCTTCACACAGAGAAGCTGTGCGGCCACTTTTCTACCAACAATATAATTCATAGGCTGTAGCAGCAGGGCGTCTCAAAACTGTGAGTTTAAGTCTCTGGATCCATGTTTATTGTGAATCCATTGGTCACTTCTTCCTCCTACCCTGCCATCACACCTCTCCACTAGTAAAAGAGATGCAATGCAGAGCAGAGGTGGTTCTGTCACCCTGCACAAATTCTCTGTGGCTGCTCTCCATGCTTGCAATGGAACTACAGCAGTTCTGCTGTATTTGGGGCCTTCTATACCTGGGGGAGAGAAAGGAGACAGCATGTAGTCTAATTAGAAAAGCTTGCTTAGCTGGCTTATGTTCCTTTTACCTCTGCGGAAATTTTTCCATTCATCCTACCAAATAATAATAATATATTGCTCTCTTCACCCCTAGATCGCAAAGCACTTTACAAAGGAATCTGTATCATCATCCCCATTTAACAGAGGGGAAACAGAGGCAGAGAGAGGGGAAATAACTTACCCAAGGTCATCCAGCAGGCCATTGGTAGAGCCAACATATTCTAGAATAGGGTAAGAACTTGGTATACTTTCATATAGTGAGATATAACAGAAATACTTTTTTACCCTCTTCTAAACAGTACTGCATCTCAAAGTGAATTCTCAGGCAACTTACTATGTTAACAATCTCTCACTCTGAAGTGTTCTTTCCCATTCTCGCTGTTCTCAGAAACAGACTGAGCGGAATATAACCTGCAGAGGCTTTACTCTGCATGTTAAAAGATTCTTTGGTATGTCCCATCACTATGACAAGATTTTTAAAGCTTCAACATTTTGCAAAACAAAAGGTGAGCTCTTCAGCTGATGTGAACGGCCAGGGCTTTATTGAAGTGAGTGGAGCGATGCCCATTTACTAGGGATCTGGGCCAAAATCATTAGTGTAGGGTTATGTTGTGAAGACTGCAGAATGATAACACTGTTATTAACCAACATTTTAGAGCCTTAAGTTGGCAAATGGAAAATAAACGAGTGTGGGGTTATAAGTGATTAATAGAGACTATAGGTTTGGGCCATGTTTTTCAAACTTGGGTGCTTAAAGTTAGGCATCTAAATCCATATTTGGGCTCCTAAATAAAAGTGGCCTGGTTTTCAGAGGTGCTGAGAAACTGCAACTCCCAAAGAGGTTAACGGGAGCTGTAGGTATTAATTACCTATGAAAATCAGGCCACTTTTATTTAGGTACCTAAATATTGATTTAGATGCCTAACTGTAAGCACCCTAGTTTGAAAAATTTAGCCTTACTTCAGAGAAGGAACTGAAGTTTATCCAAACCATTTTCTTCTGTAAATCTTTTTGGCCTTTTTGAAAACTTTTACTGAATAGGAAACACAGAAAGGAAAGTATCGCTTGCATGATTTTGGTATTTCCACATTTGGTCACAACCAAAATCAGAAAGTGAAGAGTCATGAAAAATAAAGCGAACAAACCAACACAATTTACCAAACTTCCCTACACCTTGAAAAATATCCATGTGGGTCCAATTTGAACTTTGAGAAAAGATATGGTTCTTACTTTATATGAACTGGTTTCCACTTCCTCAACTGTAATGAGTTGCTTTAGGTGCTGGTTAAAATGTTGAGACTTATCAAAAAAATTAGTCATACCATATAGTTATAACTAGAGCTGGTTGAGATCTCTTTTGGGTTCCGTTTCATCCAAGCTCCAGATAGGATCTTTTTTTTTCTAAGAGATACACACTAGTTCAAACAGGAATTAATTCAGGGTAGTCCTATGGCCTGGGTTAAACAGGAGGTCAGACTAGATTACCAAAATGGTGTCTTCTGTCTTTATAATCTATGAATCCCAAATCCATCTAGCTCTACCAAAGTTGGCAGTCTTGCTGGTGCAACCGCTGCTATTTTGGCAGACACCAGGGACTGAACCTGGTACCTCTGGAGCTAAAAAGCAAGAACCTTTATAGCTTGAGCTAAAAAGCCAGGCTCCCTAGCTGAAAGATGTAATAGATTCATATCTTATGTGGATTGGGCCCAGAGTGAGAACACAATGCATACTAATCAATGGGTTACATTGCAGATTATGATTTTTGTGCCAATTTCAAGAAGACTATTTTGGGATTGTGTATTTATTTGTTTGTTTAAAGTGTTCAGAACCTCAGCCTCAGGGTGCCTAACAGCAATTAAATTTAAATAACTGCACAGGTACTGATGCCCCCAAAGCTACCCACATTTCAGGAAAGATGTGGACAAATTGGAGAAAGTCCAGAGAAGAGCGACAAAAATTCTTAAAGGCCTAGAAAACATGACCTATGAGGGAAGATTGAAAAAATTGGGTTTGTTTAGTCTGGAAAAGAGAAGACTGAGAGGGGACATGACAACAGTTTTCAAGTACGTAAAAGGTTGTTACAAGGAGGAGGGAGAAAAATTGTTCTTCTTAACCTCTTAACAGGACAAGAGGCAATGGGTTTAAATTGCAGCAAGGGAGGTTTAGGTTGGACATTAGGAAAAGCTTCCCAACTGTCAGGTGGTTAAGCACTGGAGTAACTTGCCTAGGGAGGTTGTCGAATCTCCATCATTGGAGATTTTTAAGAGCAGGTTAGACAAACACCTGTCAGGGATAGTCTACATAATACTTAGTCCTGCCATGAGTGCAGGGAACTGAACTAGATGACCTCTCGAGGTCCCTTCCAGTCCTATGATTCTATGATCTGCATAGCCTAACAATGTATGTTAATCATTTATACAAGTTTCCAACATGTCTTCAGAAAGACAAAGTTGATTTAATAGATTTTAGATGTAATAGATTTTAAGGCCAATAGGAACCATTAGATCATCTAGTCTGACCTCCTATATAACACAGACCAAAGTAACATTGAGCAATGTTCCCTGTACACTGAGTGCACATGTGCCCGTGCAGCAATCTTGTATACACTTGACAGGTGCATGTGGGCCCACCCCCACCCGGAAGCTCCCAGGGCCCATGCTCACCCCAGCGAGGAGGAGGAGAGGAGCCCCGATGGAGCAGCCCCCACACCTTGCCATACACACAACCCTACACACAACCCCCCATTTTGTCTTTGGGCTAGTGTAAGCTGGCCCAAGGTCAGAAATATTTACTTTGAGTTTGTAGCCCACTCAGAGCAAAGAAAATGTAAAGGCAATGTTGGTATTGAACCCAATAATTTGTGTTTGACTAAAGCATATCTTCTAGAAAGGGATCCAGTCTGGATCTGAAGACAGATGGAGAATTCACCTCTTTCCTTGGTAGTTTGTTCCTATGGTTAATCACCATCACTATTAAAAAATGTGCCTTATTTCTAATTTGTATTTTTCTGGTTTTAACTTCCAGTCATTGGCTCCATTGGTTCTTGTTACATTTTTCTCCACAAGATTCAAGAGCCCTTTAGTACCCACTGTTTTCTTTCGGGTACCTATATACCATAATCAAGTCACTGCTCAGTCTTTTTTTTTTTTTTTTTTTTTTGATAAGCTAAACAGATAAGTCTCTCCCTATTAGGCATTTTTTCCAGCCCTTGAATTGTTTTTGTAGCTCTTTTCTGTACTCTCTCCAATTTTTCAACATCTTTTCAAAAATGTGAACACCAGAACCATGCCATATTCCAGTACCAGTCTCACAAATGGCATATACAGAAGTAAAGTCACCTCCTTACTTCTACTCACAACTCTTCTGTACCAGCAGACCACATTCGGTGATGAATCCTGGTCACGTGACAGCTGAGGCACATTGCGCATACGCTAAGAAGATTTATACAACAAAGGATCGAATTAACCTTTTTTTCCAGAGCGTCAGACAAAGAGCTCATGTTCAGCTGTTTGGCCACTCTAATCCCTAAACCCTTTTCAGAGTCACTGCTTTTTCTGATACAGTTCCCCATTCGGTAGGGATGACCTAGATGTATGACCTGGCATTTGGCTGTACTAAAATGCATTTGGTATGAATGGGCCCACCTTACCAAGTGATCCAGATTGCTCTGTATGACTGTCCTGATCTCCTTATTATTTACCACTCCACTAATCTTTGTGTCATCCACAAAATCTATCAGCAATTATTCTATACTTATTTCCAGAGCATTGATTCAAATATTGAATTAGCATCAGGCCTAGTACTGATCCCTGCACAACCTCTCTAGAAACACCCCCATTTGATTATTATTCCTCATTTGGACATGGTCCCTGCCATAGTTCATGGCAGTTCTGTGCTCTGATCTTTGTATCACAAAAATTCTGTCCCATTTGCTCCCTCTTGGTACTCAGCCAAGTTTCCAGTGACCCCATAACATCAATTTTGTCCAGGTTCCATGAAATCCACCAAATTGGTCTTTTCTTTTTTTGTGGGAACTCTGCAGGATCACCTGACAACCCATTTGGACAAAAAAAAAAGCAGCAGCTAAAAAAAGTAAATTGAAAACTTAAAATGAAATAATTCTTTTCAGAGGTAGAGAATTCAATTTCAGTCTATTCTTCAGCCTTGTGAACACATCACAGCTGATACTATTCTAAGTACAATCACAATGGATCCACTGCTGTTCCATATACAAGGCTGAAAAGGCAGGATCAAATTACTTGCTGCCAATAAAAGCCAAAAGTCCTTTCGCTGGAAGAAAGAAATGAAGTATAAGACTGATAAGATTTGGCAACGGACTGCTTTGACTAGACATAACTGTGTGAGGTATTTTTAAAATAGACAGCTTTGCCTCACTAGAAAAATCAGGGGCAGTCTGAAATGCAGGCTGGGGGCTTTATTTTTGGTGCCTTGGGCTGGTAGCCAACTACCATTAAAGTACATGAATGATCCAAAATTAAGGCTGCAGCATAAAGTGTCTGCCTTTCCCTGGAGAGTATAATCTACACACAAAGCTATAAATGTGAGGTGTAGGTAGGTTGCAAATGGGAAAATATAACTTCATTTTGATATAGTGCTACCAGGTAATTAACAAATCATATCTGCGGTCTTCATATGCAAGGATTTCAAAGGATCTTTTCTTCCTTTTCCCTTGATCTCCGCATCTCTCTGCCTTAATCCAATTCTGCTCTCTCTCTCCTACTCCTACTCTCTGCCCTTGTTCTCTCTTTCATCGTTCCTCCTCTCTTTCCCCTTCTTTCTACCACCCTCTTCCTCTCCTGGCCTTCTCTCACTCTCTTCCTTCCACCCCCCTCCCGTCTTCTTCAGAAAATAAGCCCACAGATCTCCACATAACCTTTATCCCCTCAAGGTATATCTACACTGTGATAAGAGACACACAACACAGCCACAGCTGGCCCAGGTCAGCTGACTCAAGCTTAGACTGTGGGGCTATAAAATTGCCATGTAGACGTTCAGCTCCATGAAGGTAGACATTCAGCTCCATGAAAGTAGACGGCTACAACAACACTGCACACGGGGATTGTCTATGTCAGTTTTGTATTGTGTGTGCTTATCATGCTGATATTGATTGTGTTTAACTCTGCTGGTACCAGGAAAAAAAAATCATTAATTAAAATTAAAATACCTGCATTCACACCACCTTTGTTCATGTCTGATAAAAGCCTGAACCTCCAATGGAGCTGAATGGAAGGAAAGCCAGATGGAACAAATATCTCTGATTGCAAAAAGGCAAACAGGTGCTGATTGGAAGAAGGAGTCATAAAGCGAGGACAGGGATAGGCTGGTTCTGTTCAACTCTTAACCGTTGCTGGCTCTTCTGTTGCATTTCCCTCTGCATTTCAATCCCTCCCCAACTGGAGCTGCAACATTTCTCAAATTGCAAATGATGATGCTTTTCTGCTGCCATCAAACACTTTCCAGAACTGTCCTGGGACAATGGATGGTGGTGAACCAAGAGAAGAAACAGCTGTTTCTCATGTAGAAGGTCTTAAAGAAACAACACAAAGAAATAAATGTCAGTAGGGTTTGAATACATAATTTTATTTCATTGCCAAGAATAAACTTCTGGTCTATGTCATAAATTTACAGGAAATTTAAGGCCCACACCCTGGTCATTTTTCTGGTGCATGGGAAAGGCACTCCAAAACGTTTCGTTTTAATAAAGAAAACAACATGAAAAGCCAGTAAAAGCTGGTGAAAAGCCAGAATTACTGGAACTGGGAAAAGGATTAAGTGTTTTGTGAGAAATTTGTCATAGAGTTCTATGGAGTACATACACTGAAGCTATGCTGTATAAACACAGCAAGTCAGAGATAAAGTACTCAGGAAAGATCAGAATAGAATTCTTAGTATCTATATTAAGCTCCTCTATATTTACCTATGACATATAAAAATAGCACCAGCTAGGGTGACCAGATGTCCTGATTTTATAGGGACAGTCCCGATTTTTGGGTCTCTTTCTTATATAGGCTTCTATTACCGCCCATCCCCTGTCCCGATTATTCACACTTGCTGTCTGGTCACCCTAGCACCAGCTGGCAGGGATGTCTTAATGGCTCAATGAATGGGACTGCTTTACACTTTAAGAATGCTGTTAATACAGAAGATACTAAATTCCATTAGGGAGAGGTGTTAGCTAAGTGACAAGATGTGCATGAACATAGAACATATAGTGTGAGTGCTGGAGAAGATATTTCTGTAGTATGCTGATTTAACAAACATCGATATGAAGGAAAGAATCTATTAAAGGAGCCAGAAAGAGGTCAGCATACCTGCCTTCACAAATCATGAGTTGATTATGCAAACCCAAGCATCAGGTGCTAAGTGCCCTTCACTTTCACCAAAGTTACAGGAAGTGATTAGGAGCTACAAGTGCTCAGGATCTTTGAAAAACAGGCAATTTACTCAGGTGCCTAAATGTTAGGTGCTATACTTTGTGCACCAAAGTTTGAAAATATTGTCCTGTATGTGTATACGAGTAGGAGATTGTAATCATGATAGATTTGGCTATAGAGGCCAGCAGCAGGAAGCAGGTTTGGTTTTGGTTTTTTTACCAGAAATTTAAGCTTAGCCCTCTTTTTGCTCTATATTCACCAAGGATAGCCTAGCAATTTACAGGTTATTGCATGTGTAACTGTGAGTTCTGATTACCTTGGATATTCTATGAATGGAGTTCATCTAAGGAAGGTACCTGAATTTCCAAATGGAAGAATGTAAGGACATTTCCAGCTAGACATTCACAAAGAAATCATCTGACTACACATATGATCCAGTGGGAATAATCAAATTAGCTGTAACTGCCCTGTGTCAAGTTCCTCAAACTTGCCTTTTTGTGAGACAGTCACAGAAACAGATAAACCATCTGAGCAACAAAGCTTTGGGAAGCCATGTAAAACCATTTGAAAAACAAACTGTTATTAACTTCTGATAGGAGTTAAAAGAGGATCTGGAGAGACAAACACTATAGCTATCCATTACCTACAGTTGTCAAGGTAACAGCAATCCCAAGTCAGAAGAAAGATTTTGTTTAGTTTGTTTAACAATATATTTCATTCTCCACCATTCACGGGACTACAGATGCTCACACATCCTTCTCAGATCCTCCTTCCAAGACAATCACATAATCGCTTTTGTTTAATTCTGTGAAAATACATTTCCTCCCTGAGCATGGAGACATGTTTACTGAACTTCCTCTGTATCTTCCCACAACCTTTGGCATTTGCTTCTGTAGCAGGGTGTCCAATCCAGAGAAGGTGCAATCCAGACCAGTGAGCAGTTGTGTCACCACCTGCATTGTAAGCCTAGGTGCCCCACAATGCATTGCTGCTGTAGCTCTGAACCTGGGCCACTCACAACCAGCCTACAAGCATGCTGGTCACACCCTGAGTGTCTGTGTGCTAGACAGCCCTGGTTCAGCAGCTCTGACTCCAGCGGCCTATTTACAGCTCCACGGGACCACTCTGGCTTCCACCAGCCTTGGCTGCAACCAGCAAAATGACCCCAATATACTCCCAGTCCTGAATTTTCCCAAAACTTGTGCACTGCAGTGTCCAGTCCTCTCCTGCACAGTTCAGAGAAATAATATGGTTTGTTCCTTTAAAGATACAAAAACACATCACAGCTTATTAACCTAACTGGGGTGAATACACCCTTCCCTTTAAACAGCACTGAGTTGGTTTATGATAAAAGTGAAATAAATTTATTAACAAAATATACATAGGATTAAGTGAGTTAAAGTATAAGGAATGAAGAGATGAAGAGTTACAAGTAAAACAAAACAAAATATGCTTCTATAAGTCTAAACCTTAATCTAGCAAGATACAGGCTTTGTTCACAATGGTTTCTTGAACCAGTCATTCTTCTTCCCAGCCAGAACTGACTTTCCCTCAGTCAGGCCCTGCCACAAAAGTACAAGGTTCTGGCTTCCGCTGGCTTCTTAGGTGAAAGATGTTTACCTAAGCAGATTTCTCACATATATTCAGTTCCAGAGACTTCAACCCCACCCCCCTAGGTTGAAGAACCCATCTTTCTCAGCTTTCAAGAGCTCTGTCCTCTTGTGTCTGACTAGTGATGGATGCCGAAGATGGCTTCTGTCCTTGCTTATCTCCCAAAGTTCAATGACCTTGTTTCAGGAAGCCCTCCTGTATGCTCAGGTTGCTGTGTCCACCAGGAAGCTGACCTCATGCTGTTCTTCCCTTCCTGTGGGCTTCCCATCCCCCTGTATTTAAATGGGGTTTCCATTGTTTTGATTCTATCATGATAACCTAGCTGACCCTCTCCTGTGTGGGCAGGAACTCTTCCTTCTTTTGTTCAGCCACACACTTTAAAACATAATATAAATGAGTATTCATAATTCCTCCCATAGTGTTAATACATATACTTCACAATGATATTAATCACCAGTGTGTCATTGTATTAGTAGGCATCCTTCAGTCTCGAGAGACCCTGTGTATCCACCCCTGAGAGGTAAAGAATTGTATGCAGTGCAGTTGTAGCCATGTTGGTCTCAGGATATTAGAGAGACAAGGTGGCTGAGGTAATATATTTTATTGGACCAACTTCTGTTGGTGAGAGAGACAAACTTTTGAGCCACACAGAGCTCTTCTTCAGGTCTGGGAAAGGTAATCTGTGCGTCACAGCTAAATGCGAGGTGGAACAGATTGTTTAGCATAAGTAGTTAGCACATATTCTAAGGGACCATTCAAGGTAGTGGCCCACCATTAGCATTCAGAAAAGACCTCACTGTATACAGTTTTATAATACAGTAGTATTGTATACAATTAATCCTGATCTGCACAAAGCATCTATATCAGTATAGCTACGTCTCTCAGGGGTGTGAAAAATTCACCAGCCTGACAGACATAGCTGTACCAACCTAACCCCCGGAGTAGACAGAGCTAGGTCAATGGAAGAATTCTTCTGTTGATGTAGCTACGGCCTCTCAAGGAGGTGGAGTTCCTACACTGATGGGAGAAGCCGTCCCATCAGCATAGGTAGTGTCTACACTAAAGCGCTACTGCAGCGCAGCTGCCACTGTGGCATTTTAAGTGTAGATATTCCCTCAGTTGATTCAATTGCTTATCACTTGAGGTTCTGTCCCACTGTTTTCATAGACCAGTAATCTTTGAAATGGATTATTTGAAAAGTAAAACCCTAGATTCTTTCTCCTGCTGGGTGTAGATGCCTTGCTTTCTTCTCCTTCACTTGTTAGCATGAGGTTTGCCTCCACTCCTTGATAGCTTGATGGGTCTTTTTATTGTTTATATGTAAATTGAGGTAAACACACATTCCTTTGGTTAGGATAGATCTGTTTAACAACTCTCCCTGACATACCTGGTTTGAACACATTTTAGTTATAATTCCAGCATATATTGATAACCTGTAATACCCATCGCTTACATCCATCACACAAGAATATTAATGACTAGTGAGTTATTAGTTTTCAAATGATACCTCACATGGCATGTTTTGTACAAATATTGTTACAATAGTAGTGTAGGGTGTGAATATAGGGTGCTTAGTGTCACACAGGATGCTGTACTTTTTCCTAAAGAAGATTGGTTTTGCCTGCCAGAGGATCACTGGAACAGAGAAGTTAGGTTTGCTCCTGGTTTGCATACTATAGGTCATACCCCTAAACACACAACAGAGATTTACAGAGAGAATTCAACTAGAAACATTACATTCATTTATGTATTAAAAATTAAAAGGCCATATTTGGAGCTATATTTTCCTATAATGGAAAATCATTCAGACATATTGGCATCTGGTATAAACTTTCCTGATAAATGCTGACAATGTAGACAGCCTAAAGGGATTTCACTCCATTTGTTATGGGAGTCCATCTGAATCTGGAAAAAAAAAATTTTTTTTCTTTTTTTCTCTTATTTCTCTCTTAAAAGCATGTTAAACTTTGCTTTTAAGCATTGCATCACAACCCCCTTATGTTGCATCAAAGGCATTCATCCAGCCTGATGTACCTACCGTATGATCCAATACTGCATGGTACTGCCAGAGTAAAGAAACACCACTTCTTTTAAGACACATGTAGACTGGAGCAAAATATTCACTTCTATGAGCAGCAGCTGGGTCACATCACGTGTTGCAGGAAGGCACCTGGCATTCCGCACGTGTAACACAGCTCCAGGGGAAAAAATCTAATCATAACCATCATCACTTTGGCATATATGGTACTTTTTATTTTCAAGGTATGTTCAACAATTATTCCTTGCAACAGCAAGTTAATAACTTAGGAGATGCTGGTACCTAATCCTGTGCTCAGCTAACACCTCTACCTCTATATATACTTAAAAGAAAGATTACAAACTGCATTTATCAAGTAGTTACAGTTTCTCTATCTCAGACTAATGACAATGCAATGAGTTTCTAGTGTAAACCCAACACTGGGAAATAACGTGCATTATCCTCTGTACATTAACAAAGAGCAAGTTGGAGCTGTCAGTGGGAATCCTTAAATTATGCATCATTTCTTTGAAAACCTTTTCTATTTCTCTCTCTATTAATGAAAACTGAAGCCGAAACTATTATAATAAATTATTTTTTAAAAGCTAATTTGTCAGATAAGCTCCATTAAATTTGACAGAATTTATTTGTCTTTCTTGTTAGGCATGTCATGCAACCAACAGACTGATCTGAAATTATTTAATAAGAATCAGCGTCCCTAATAATGGATGCAATTAATTAAATCTCCTTTGTGATTAATTGTGTTAATCCAATGGCTGAAACCTTGGTTAAAAAGATTTGATATGTATCCCTCGGGACATAACCGTCTTGTTTACAAAATCAGTAGTGAGTAAATCTTAGTGACTTACTGGCAGCTAGTGAATTTTGTGTCAGATTCTTCTGACCTAAATTTGGGGATATGATACAACATGGTTGCTTCTAATGGTCAGAGTCATTTCCATGAACAAAGTGGTAAAGTGTTCCCCCTTTTCCACCACATCAAATTCAGGCTTAAGAACAACTAATGGGGAAGCCTAAGGGCTGGTCCACACTTGGGGGTGGGGGCGTCGATCTAAGATACGCAACTTCAGCTACGTGAATAACGTAGCTGAAGTCGAATATCTTAGATCAATTTTTAAATTACTTACCTCCGGTCCACACGGCAGCAGGCAGGCTCCCCCGTTGACAGCGCTTCCTCCGCTCGCCGAGCTGGAGTTCTGGTGTCGACGGGGAGCGCTTCTGGGATCGATTTATCGTGTCTAGACGAGACGCAATAAATCGATCCCAGAACATCGATCACTACCCGCCGAATCAGGCGGGTAGTGTAGACTAGCCCTAAGAGGTCAGGAAATTGACTGAATAAACAGCAGGACACAGCAGAGAAGCTGGTAAACTTTCCAGGCCCTCCACCAATTTTTAAGGACAGAAAAGACCTATTACCATAAGTGCTCTAAGTTTAACTCTGTGCCAGTACAGAAATGCCTACGATGTATGTTCTAACAGTTTGTCTAGTTCAATTTTAAATTATACAAATGTAACCCATCTGCCAGGTAGAGCCAGCAGCAACCAGGGCCAGGTTCAATATCTAGGGGTTCCTTTCCATTGATACAACACAGAACTGGCTCGAGCCCCCACCCAATAACCTGGGAAAATGACACACCACCCCTGGGCACCTCTGAGAGGCAATACTTCCCCACTCGCAAGCACAGAGTCTGAGTGTAGAAATGAAACTTTTAATAAAAGGAGGGAGGTAACTCAGAGTTAATTTGGGAAAACACCACAAACAGGGTTCATAAACAAAAACCATGAGTAAAAGACCCACCCCCAAGTAGGTTTGGCAGTGCTCTATTCCCCTCGGGTTCTTAAGTCCAGCAACCCAAAAGTCCCTTTCACATGCCTGACCCTTCTCTGCTCCCCACTCACAGTTGCTGTCCTTGATCAGTGCAGACCCAGAGTTCAGAGGTGCATCTGCAGAGTTCACCTTGGTGGGGGGGGGGAAGAGGCATCTTACTCACTCTGCTGGCCATTCACGGCCACCTGTTCACTGCTCTCGCCGTGCCCCTCCACCAGCCACTCTGCTAGCTGCTCGTCGCACCTCTCTGCCGCTGCCCTGCGGGCGCTCATCATGTCTCTCCACCGCCGCCCTGCTGGCCGCTCGTCACACCTCTACACCACTGCCCTGCTGCCGCCACCCTGCTGGCCGCTCGTCGCGCCTCTCTGCTGCCGCCCTGCGGGCACTCATCATGTCTCTCCACTGCCACCCCGCTGGCCGCTCGTCACACATCTCCACCGCCACCCTGCTGGCTGCTCATCACACCTCTTTTCCACCGCCCTGCTGGTCACTCATTTGCCAGGTGGCTGTCAGTGACCTTCTGCCTCTCTGCTGTGACCTCTGCATATCAGTCTCCCAGTGATTTTCAGCTCTTTTGCAGGCTGGGCAGAAACACTGCCCCATCTCAAGTGATTTCAACTCAGTGATTTTAGCTCTTAGCAGGCAGGGCAGAAACACAGTCCTACCACAACTGGTTTCAGCTCTGATTGAACATTTAAAATAACAAAGGAGGCTCCTAACGAAGCCTATTTAGCTGTATTCTTTCAACAATGGGGAAGAACAAGTTAAGCCAGTCTAGAGAGAACCGTGGGAGGGGTTATGCAGCCTCCTGACCAAGATTCCTGTTCCCACCCCTTTTACTTTCACAAGGCTTTGGCAGTTGAGCCCCTGACTCACCAAGGTCCTCACCGCTAAGGGTGACCCTCACTCCCCCCATTTGGAACAGGTTAAGCACAGTCCTGCTTCCCTGCATTCCCACAGTAATCACAACATTGATAACAGCATTTCTTCAGTACTAATGTGATTTGTTAGTTGATTACAATGAGCAAAACACTGATCCATCTGCTAAATATCTAAGCAAATCTAAGCAAAGCAGGAGCAAACAGCAGGAGCAAGCTGTATTTACATAACCACACCCAGAGTTTCTCCCCCTCCCAGCTAGCTGTCAGGGAAACATTCATTCAAACCCTGCTTACACAAAGGTAGGAGGAGTTTACTTTACTCAGGGAGGATGCTGCCCTAAGGAAAAAAGGGTAGAGACCAGCAGACTGCTAGTTATTCGAGATGGCTTTATTCTAACACGAACACTACCTGTGACCAGATAGGCATTGTTGATGTTACCATACAAATTTTCTTGCTCTGCTTAGTTTGGTGTTATGGCTTTCACTATTGACCTTCAATTACAGCAAGATTCAGTACATTTAATACATTGTAAAACACTGTGACATCATCTTTCTTGTACATTTAGTAGATCCGTTGAAATTAAACAGACACCACAGTTATGAATGTCATATAAATGCTAGACATACAGTGTTTAATTCCATATACAGAACTCACCAGAAAGATCACAATTATTCTGATTTTGCTGTATAATAAGAAACCTCTCAACATTCAAAGTTGTTTTATCTGGATCATTAAGTGGAAAAATGAAGTTGAGTCCTTTTCATCATTCACATGACCCCTGAATCTGGCCTCGAGTGTTGCATTTAACAACAAAAAGTATGGTATTTATGCTCCATAGCACACTTTCTCCCCACACCCCATCAGACCAACATATGAGACTGTGCCCCTTTCAAATCATAAAATAGATACATAGGGCTAAATTTTCATTCAAATTAATTTCATTGACTTTATTGGTGTAACTAAGCCTGGAAGCTGACCCCTAATGAATAGGAATAACAATTACACAGATTATTATTATTATTATTATTAAAAGATGTATATAGCACCATACATTTATATGGCCCTTCACAAACAGACTGAGACACATTTCCTACCCCCAAACATATATAAGCAAAGGAAGACAAAAAAATTGTTTTGAAAGAGAAACGGGAAAATAGTTCAGGGAAGGAAGAGCTTGGAAAGATTTTTCATGAGGAGGACAGATCCTTGGAACAAGTGTGCTTTAAGGGATGATGTGAAGGAGAAAAGAGGGGGATAAGACTTGGAGTATAGGGAATGGGAACTTCCTCAAACCATAAGGGGCAACACAGTAGAGGGTACAAAGTCAAAAGCATTTAAAAAAAAAAAGATGCAGTCCCTTTCTATATTGAGCAAATTCACATTAGTACACTGCTGAAGTTATATCAGTACAAACCCCTGATATATACATTGCTCTAGGGCAAAGCTGGGTTCATGCCAGTGCAGTTTAATTCAGTAACATACTGAAGTAAGCTGTACCAGTATAAACCCCACTTTGTGCCAATTCAACATATCTGCATCTAGGGGCTATATCAGTGTAACTACATCAAAGTAGTTCCACTGCTAAGAATTTCCTTAATGGAGACAGGGTCTACAAAGACCAGTAGGTGAGTTCCACCAGGAACTGAGGCCCCAGGCAGAGACAAACAGGTGTAGAGACAGCAGTGGCTATGTGGAGAGTGGAACATTTAAGGTTATTTTTAATCATTTACATTATATTTCACCTTTATAATTTAAGTATATTTGCTTCCTTTCCCATAGCTGCTATAAATGATGTGCTGCCAGTCTCAAATTGAATTGTCTACTGCAGTGCTTGGAAGACCTAGAAATTTCCTATAACAGAGGATAAAGGAACAAGGCGCCTGGGGTGAAATCCTCTTTAGGGGAACAGAACAGGATTAAAATTCCCAACTTTCCCTTGAGAGGAAACCAAACTTTTCTGAATTAGTTCATTCCATTGCTAGCTGGAAATTTCACCTTGGGCTTTGGATATAATATGGGAGCTGTCAGCCAATATTAACCCTACAGAATGTATGTAGGTCATCTATGGCTAGCAACCTGCAATTGAACAAATACTGATTCCCTCCTCCTCTCCCTGACCATTATAACTGCCTTTGTGGACATAAAAAGAAAGCAAAGTATCTTAAACAAAAGACTTCAAAAGCCCAATGCAGTTTTGTTATTCAGTTTTTCACCCGAAGCATCACTAAGGCCATTCTGAGGTTACTGATCTTGTCAGAAGAACTATGATTTCATATCATTTGGATATACTGAGATGCTTTATTTTTAGAGAGATTTTAAGCTTGTTAACTTTAAATTGGAGTGGAAATAAATAATTCCTATTTAGCTATCATTAAGAACACCAAAGCTTGCTGGCTGTTCTGCCCCTGACAGTACAGAAGCAGGCTGTTTATTATCATCTCAACTAGCAGCATATTTTGCCACTATGGCAACAGAATAATATTGAAAAGATAAAGGCACATTGCTGTGATTAGATACACCAAGGATTATTTCATTCTAAAATATGAACTCCCTCAAGGATTTATATTTATGCTGTTTACAGTCAACTGGTCACAGAAAGGATAAACAAAAGTGACAAACACTCACATACTCCGACAAAGTTACTACTAAATGCATTATCCAGAGAATTCAGCATGATGCACTAATAACTTGCTGATATTTATTTGCAGCCCGCAAGTATGAATTGTGATACAGGAGGGCCAGGGAGCAGTGGTAGAGTGTTTGAGGGGAAATATATAAGTCCTTATATATAAATATATAAGGCATGGTTCCCTGTAGACTAGGGAGGGTTACTACAGGTTAACTGGATCACCTGTAGTAAGTTAAGGCCCTGTCAGGAACCTCATAAAACCCCCTGCTTCAGGCAGTCAGAGGAGGAGAAGGAAGAAGAGAGGATTGGAGTGTGGAGGTGTGTTGTAAGATTTGGAAGACCAGAGAACCGAAGTCAGGGAGACTCCCCTCAGTGTCTAAAGACTGAGGGTAACCTCACCTAAGGTGGGAGAAGGGAAGAAACCCGCAGGGGTTGAGAGGGGCTGGGACTCAGAGTGAGGAGCAAACCCAGACACCTCCCCTGCTTCCCTCCTCTATCATCTTCCCGGGCCACTAGCAGGGCCCTTGGCGCCCAAGAGCAGGGGCAAGAGGTGGCGTTTTAGCCCTCCCCCAAGAAAAGTGCAGGACCCGCCATACGAACATCAGCCATCTTGTCACAGAATACACAGAAAAGCAAATCTCAGTTTTTTTACTTTTTCATAACAGTAATGGTCTTTAAAGGGACACTTTCAACATTAAACTGACAGTTTTTTTTAAATGCCCTTGGCTGTATTGCTAACAATCTCCTAGATTATTGTTTTTTAAAAATTACATTAGCAGCCAAAGGCCCCAATCACAACCAGTACCCTTTTCTGCAAACACATCAGATAACATAATCTCCTTCCTGAAGAACTGGAAATCTAAAAATATGAGTGATAATCCATGCAGGTTGGTTAGAGAGAGAGAAATATTTATATACATTTGTCACTGTTATAAATTATCAGTAGATAAAATAAGTGAAAACTATCCCCATCTGCTCCTCTGCCTTGCCATCATTCATTAAAATAGAATTTTAAAAAAATCAAATTTGCTTTTCATCATTTGTAAAGTTCATTTACTTTTCTTCTGTCAATTTGATCAATAGACTGCTCAGTTGCACTTTTAAAATGGTATAATGCTATTGTGTCTAGGTGTCCAGCAGCGCAGTGGGAGGGTTAATTTTTTTTTAAGTTTTCATTAAAACGTAAAGAATATACCATGAAAATATTTTTGTACATAAAAGTGCAATGACCCCACCACCATCATCAGTAACTTCAATAAGTCTTAAGTATCTTGTTGAATTGGGGCCTTAAACACTATGTACCCAGGAATTGCCAGCCACCTAAATCTCTCTGCGATGTCTGAGATCAACCATTCTTGCATTAATTGGTCCCAATCAGTCAGGAATGTGTCTACCTGGCCGCCAAAACACAGAAGTTACACTGACCTCCTGGACTGTGCAGCTGCAGAGTTTATTCCCGGTTGCAAAAGAGAAATCTTCTGTTACGCAAAATCAGGTGTTCCACATCACACCCTGCCCAGGAGTGGAATCCCTGACTTTGCCCAAACTTAAGTGCATCCAGGGAACCCCGGGGCTGAAAATTTAAGAAATATATAGTTGTGGTCTTGGAGGAAGAGTTTCACACACAATACAATGGCAGATGGGAGAAAATTTCTACTCTAAGCTTAGGCAAGTTGCTTCATCTCTTTGTGTCTGCCTCTCCTCCCACCCTGTATTTGGATTGTAAGATCTTTGGGGGGCAGGGACTCCCTTATTATGTGCTTGTATAGCATCTAGAACAATGAGACCCCAGTCTCAGTTGGGGACTGAAGGCAATACTACAACATAAATGTTAAATAAATAAAATACTAATATCTTTATGTATGATAAATGACCTTCTGAAAATTCAGCCATTCACCCCTCTAGGAACCTACCATAGACTTCATAGAATCATAGAATCTCAGGGTTGGAAGGGACCTCAGGAGGTCATCTAGTCCACCCCCCTGCTCTTGCTTATGACCATATAGCTAACTGTTAAAACTTTGATCCGACAATGGCTTTCTATTCAAGTTTTATTTTGGTTGGCATTCAGATTCATAGGTTTCCACCCTGCTATGTTAGTCCTAACAGCTTGACTTCCTGAATGAATTATGTAACATAGTTCCACATCACATCTCAGAGCACCCACCTTCTGCTGGCATATCCAGCATCATAAGAAGCAGCCACTGTATATTTTTATGCCATCCCTGGAATCAGATATGCTCTTTGAAGCAGTTTATAGTTTATTAATTTCATTCATGTAGCTTAAGATCTTTTCATGTTACCTTCCCAGATGGTCACATTTTTTTTCAGATAAATTTGATATGAGCCCTTAGTAGTACTAAAAATATATATTCTGGGTAAGGCTACAAGTCTGTCACAGAGGTCACGGAAGTCACGGATGACAGGACTTTCCAGGACCTCCATGACTTCTCCAGCTGCAGCAGCATGTGCGGCTGACCCCAGGGCTGCCCGAGCAGCTCAGGCGGCTCCAGGGCCAGCTGCACTGGTCACTTCTCGAGCGGCCCCAGGGGCAGTCCCACCAACCACTGCTCAGGTGGCCAGCCCCAGGCAGCTGGTTCTGACCCATGGGTAGCTGGACCCATGGCTGGCTGATCTTATGTCACTATTACATGTTTTTCATGGCTGTGAAATTGGTAGGGCCCTACCCACGTGTGTAGACCGTCTGGAGGGGGATGGGAATGGAAACAGTCATGGCCACAAAATGCTGCACTCCAGCTATGCTGGACTGACAGAACAGCCCCCAGGAGGTGGTTTCTGCCCACATAAGTTAGAGGAGTCTCCAGGTTCCTCTTAACTTATGTCAGGACCCAAGCATAATGACACCTTTACCCCACTTCCTTAGGTCCTGTGCTGAACTCAGTTTGACCAGACTGTAAATTTACAATTCTAGTGGATCAAATGTCTACGGCTTCATAGTTTCCACATGACCTAGCAGAAGGCACATGCTGTGACCAAATAGTTAGAGAACTTCCAGCACTACTGAAGGAGAGCATTTCAACACCTTCACTCAAGCACAACACTGGCAGCAGCTGCTCGATCAACTTCCACTTCCTCACCCTGCTCAATATTTCCCAGAAATTGCACGTCTGAGAAATCTTGTCATTGACATTAGTCTTTGTAGAAAAAAACTAACACAGATTGCTTCTGTACCAAGCCAACCACAAGCTCGACAATCAAGGTTGGTACCTTGAAATATTTTGAGGTCTTAAGACCTGTCCATTTGATTGAGGAAGTTGCCAATGAACGAGCAACTGATTGGTTAAATGGATATTTAAATTGTAAGGAACTGTAATAGGCTAGAGATGAAGATTGCTGCTGTAAGATAAAGAGTATCTGGCTTTTTTAAACCTGCCAAGATATAATTACAAATATATGTATGAATGTGCTGGAGACACTAATACACTATCTAAATAAACAGAAGAAGGTTACGATACCTTAATACAGGCCTGCACAACATGCGGCCCAGGGGCCGCATGCGGCCCGCGTGGGCTCACTGTGCAGCCTGCAGGGGGGGGATGAGTAGGCAAGTGGCGGGGTGGGGCTAGCCAATGGCCAGCTGGCCGGCCGGTGGGTGAGCGGGCTGGTTAAGAGGCCAGTGGCAGGCTGGGGAGTGAGGATTGTCCCAATGCTGCAAGGAGGGTGTTCCCAAAGGAAGGTGCTTGCTTCTAACCCCCTAGGCCTTCAGTATGTCTGCTCTTCTCTAGTCAGCCCACTTGACAAGTTTGATTATCCTTGGTCTGGTTCCCATCTCCTCTCCAAGGGTTGCAGCTGTCTGGAGGTGCCTGCCTTCCATGCCTTCCTCATTCACACCTTATTCATTCAACAGGGCAACTGAATACAAAGTGCGGGGAAGATCTTATTCTACGTGTAGCAAAAAGACATTTTTCTTTTACCTTAATTTTACTACCTTAGGGGCCTGCTATAGCATATTACCAAGGTTCAATACGAAGTCATA
Source organism: Macrochelys suwanniensis (assembly GCA_033296515.1). NCBI lineage: Eukaryota > Metazoa > Chordata > Testudines > Chelydridae > Macrochelys > Macrochelys suwanniensis. Next base: position 87,824,321 of record CM065779.1, read on the forward strand.
TAAAAGTTATACAAAAATTCATAATGCAGAGATTTATCTACAACTGCACTGATTGACTGTTGTGTGCAATAATATAGTGACCCCTGGGAGGGTGAAGAGGGGTGTGATGGTGGGGCCGAGCGGGGAGGGGGCAGGTCCTATTTTACTGCTCTGATCTGGTTACCCTATGCACGTTGTTTCTTTCCCCCTCTACAAGCTTCCACACCCCAGCGCTGGGGAAGGAGGGGTTGTTTCCTCGGGGCGGGCGGCGCTGGGGGAGGGGTGTTTCCACGGGGCTGGGGGGTTTCGGCCCTCAGCTGTTTTCTTTGGAGTAATATGGCCCTCGCCGCTTTACGAGTTATGCAGGCCTGCTTTAATACCTGGGGCCAGCAGTTAACTTCTCACACTCTCTCCCGTCTTTGCCCTATAGGGCACCTACACTAAATTTCCTGTTTTGTGGGACAATTTATGCATGCTGTCCTTCTCTACATCACCTCACCTTTATGCCAAGCTGTATCAAAAGTCAACATGCAGAATTATGATCTAAAGCATCTCGATATTCCAATACTAATGTATACAACAATAAAAACAGAAACATACGTCACTCAATTAGAGCTTCCTCTAACAAGTACCACAGCTCTTTCCATGTAGAACCACAAAAGAGAATTCTGGGTCATAAAAATGCATTAATTAGGATAGCAATATACCAAGAGGACCATGCCTAGAACTGGCAAGAAAATAATATCCCTGTGGCCAGAATATTTTTGAAAAAACTGGACCTAGGAGGATGCCACCATTATGAATAAATAACCTATTGCATTTTTCAATACATTGCATGGGTGGTGCATGTTGGGATACCCTGAGACCTTTCCATTCAGCTTATCCAGAACACCTCATCTAGTTCTGGGAGAACAGTTCATCTAGTTCTCTGGGATCCAAAAAATTCAATTTGACTCCAGCTCACCAGGTTACTTTATTAGGCATGTAACGGCTCTTTGCCCAGGTTGTCTGGGGCCAGACACAGGGGTTTTAGGTACTGGGTAATACCACAATTCCAAATCATATCAACATACCAACAGGGATTTCCCTACACCCCACCCCCCTGATTCCCCATCACCCCCCCGCCCCAGTTAGCAGTGTTTTCAATTTAGTCGGTTGGAAATTTGCGTTGAAATTGAAACATTAATACACACTTTAAAAGCATATGCAGTATATGAGAAAATACTTGTACCTGAGAAAGCATGAGTTTGAAATGTATGAACAAAGACTAGCTTCCTCATACAGCTGTTATTTAAGACAATGTTGACGCATTTGTTTCGGCTATATTGGCCTACCTAATAATTTCAAATTATGATTTGTAAGCAAGGTCTCAATGAGCTCTTTCCTGACATCTAGTGATGAGCCAGGAGTGGGTGAAAAGGCTTCAGGACCAGACTGTATTTACATGAACTCACCTACTCTGCCTAGGTATCCAGCAGACAGAGCTGTGCTGCCCAAGTGATCAATTTTGGCTCGTGTTGGGTTACAAATCATGTTAGTATTAAATGGGGGGGGGGTCATGAAATGTTGCTATCCTTATTGTATGAGTAAAGGGCAGCAGAACTGTACTTAGCCTGCCTGAATGAGGGAGTCTCCCTCAGTGCTTAATTTGTGCTAGGGCTTGCCAGGGCTGAGTCCCAGCACCTCTAGGCTTGGCAGTTCATAGCCCTGGGACCTCTGGGCTTGCCACATCAGTTATGAAAGTAACAAACTTGCTTGAGACCTGGCACCTCTTTAGTTAGAAATTAAGCACTGGTCACCCTCAACTGAACTGCACTCGCTAAGCAGGAGGTTTGGATGCCATATCCTAGTGAAGAGAGAGAGGGTGGGACACAGATGTTTTGCTTGGTGGTGTGGGCTCTGCCAAGAGTCACAAGCACTATTTGACCTGCCCTTCTCTCCTGTTTAGAGATAGAGCTGATTAGGCTCCATAGAGAGTCTTTTGGTTTGTTAAGTGACCACTAGAGCTGAAATCACAATCAGGTCTAAATGCTTAGACCTGCTGTGGGACAGTGTCTCTGTGGAAGAGACTGCCCAGCCTGCACTAGCAGAGAGGTTCCCCCACTGAGAGCTGAAATCACTGAGAGCTGGGTGGAACTTCGAGAGACTGACTCGCAGAGGTCACAGTGGCAGGTGGCAGCAGAAGTTGATGGTGCAGGGCCATTGGAGACGGAGTGGTGGAATGAACGGTGGCATGATGAACAATAGCAGCCAGAGCATTTGTTTGTTGGACTATGTTATAGTGACTTTGCTCCAGAATGCTAAATTTGTGACTGGGAAACATATAAATATACTTTTCCTAGTAGGCCAAGATTTTTTAAATGCATTATTTGCCAAGGTCATTATTTCACATCATCGCTATCTTGAGAGGTCATTATCTTGGGGAATTTCGGTACTAAACTTTTTTATTATTATAATTAATTTTTATGTAAGACCGGCCATATTGGGTCAGACCAATGGTCAATCTACCCCAGTATCCTGTCTTCTGATAGTGGCCAATTCCAGGTGCTTCAGAGAGAATGAACAGAAGAGGGAATCATCGAGTGATCCATCCCCAGTCAGCCACTTCCAGCTTTTGGTGAACAGAGGCTAGGGACACTCAGAACATGGTGTTGCATCCCTTCCCATCCTGGCTAATAGCCATTGATGGACCTAACCTCCATGAACTTATCTAGTTCTTTTTTGAACCCTGTTATAATTTTGGCCTTCACAACATCCCTGGCAAAAAGTTCCACCCGTGACTGTGCGTTGTGTGAAGAAGTACTTCCTTTTGTTTGTTTAAAACTTGCTGCCTACTAATTTCATTGGGTGACCCCTGGTTTTTGTGTTAAGTGAAGGGGTAAATAACACTTCCTTATTAATTTTCTCCACACCAGTCAAGATTTTATAGGTCTCTATCATATCCCCTCTTAATCATCTCTTTTCCAAGATGAAAAGTCCCAGTCTTTTTAATCTCTCCTCATATGGAAGCTGTTCCATACCCCTAATAATTTTTGTGGCCCTTCTCTGTACCTTTTACAATTCCAATATATCTTTTTTGATATGTGGTGACCAGAACTGCATGCAGTATTCAAGATGTGAGCAAACCATGGATTTATATAATAAAAGTGGAGCAGCTTGGTTTGCCAGACTAATCAGCCAAGCCAATACTGACAACGTACATGAAAAGGCTGCAAACACCAGACCTCTGGACTGCATTGACATGCAGAAAGCCTTATAAGCCAGTCATTGTCAAAGCCAATTTTAGAATAACTTAATTAGGCTATTAAGAATGCCGGAGCACAACTCAGTTTATGTGAGCCAACATGGCTGTTGCATCATACTTTCTTTTTGAGCAAGAGATAACACACACTACAAATTGGAGGCTAATGTTAAGTGCATTGTCACTTGTTAATTCTGAAGTTGGACACTGGTTCCGAACAAGACTGGCAAATGCTCACAATCTTTCTGCAAAAAACTCAGCTGACTGGCTAGAAGCATGCGGTGCAACAGTGAAAGTCTCAGCAGTTGAAAAAGTGAAGAACTCTCTCACCATATTCAAAAAATGTGCAAACATGGCTGATGAATGCACCAGTGCAAATAGGCATCAAATATTAAGTCATTGTGTATGTTATCTTGATGTCCATGGTAGACCAGTAGATGCATTCTAGATGCTCAGGTTATAGAAGACATCAGCAGCATATATGACATCTTAGAAGAGTTAAATGCTTGTAAACTGAACCCCAAACAGATGGCTGCTTCTGAATTGATGGAGCTACAAACTTCTCCGGAAGACATAGTGCAGTACAAGCTTTGCTCAGAGAAAAGTGTAACCCTAATCTCTCCTATACATATTGCAGAGGCCATCTACTCCAGCTAGTGCTAGTACGAGCTGCAGAATCTTCAAAAGACATTAAAAAGCCATACATTTAATGTTATACTCTTTTTTCAACAAGAGTCCAGAAGGACTGAACGTCTTGGAAACAAATAGAAGATACACTGGGACTGAAGTTCAAATTAGTCCAACCTGAGAAAACCAGCTGGCTTTCTCATGAGCGATCCTTAGCTGTTGTCTTATAATTACTGCAACCATTATTACTGGCTTTGAAAAGTATCTACCAAGATAGGACAGATCTAAGTAGTGAGGTTGGTGGACTACTTTTGTTACTACGTTCAGAGAAGACTATTGCCATTCTCTCTCTTGGGAGTCTACTGTTGAAACACTTGGGTTTAAACAATGCCATCCAGGCATCTGTTACAACAGTAGTAGATCTTTGTCCAGCAATAAAAGCTACCCTTGGATCAATCAGAGACAAAGCCACTGAAAACATACTGGAAGAAGCAAAGACTTCAGTCCAGCAGTTGACTAATGAAAGCACTTATATTAACTCCTTAAGTGAAGAAGACAAGAAGTGTTTGTTAAACCAGCTGAAAAGGTACACAGACTTGATTCTTACAAATCTACAATAGCGATTTCTGGATTCTACTCAAGCTCTACGTAGCTTTTATAGATGCCTGTCTTATAAAACACCTACAGTTGAGTGGAGTGAGGCACTACCAGCAATGGGTCTGCTATGTGATCAGGACAGAATAGAGAATTTTGAACGCAGAGTGGAATATCCTATGACGAACTAATGAAGATTTAACTTCAACTTTTTCTTCTTTATCATCACTAGTGGTTCAACCCAATCTTTGTGCTATGTTTCCTGGGATGAAAGTAGGAATTCATCTCTTGCTACTCCCAGTCACAACAGCTAGAGTTGAGCATTCTTTTTCCTCATTAAATAGAATTTTGTGTTCTGAAAGAAGTCGCCTTCTGCCTGATCATGAGCATATCATGAAGGACTGGAAGTAGCGGACACACAAGAAGACACCAAAGAGATGTGCAAAATTACACCAAAAACCAAGAAGGATATAGATGTAATGCTTCATAGTAGGTTTGAGTAGCCAACTTTAATTTCTGCAAAGATTTTAAAACACGAGTTAAATCAAATAAAATGGTCGTGAAACATTTTTCAGTTTTTACCATGGTGCCATACAGCCCACCTTCGCCCTCACGGTCTCAACTCTCATCAGCCCTCACCCTTCCCCCACCCTCCATATATTCGAATATCCCCCCTAATTTCAATTCCTGGGGAAAACATTGCACACCACACAGTTTATATACATCTTTCCTAGCTACTAACACTTATAGTTCTTGCATTTAAAGACCAATCACTTTGCAGATTGCATACAGATCAATCATTTTCAGATTGTATAAGATAAGCTTATAAATTCAGGGTCTTTCTGCCTACTTCTTTTACTCTAAACATACCCACAATAGTTAGTTTCTGACTCGCTTATTTACTATAAACATATTCACAATTTCAGCAATTACTTGCTTGAGCTTGTTCAGCAGTTACTTGTTCAGGCATGCTCACATCAGCTAAGCCAGCCCTACAGTACGTTACTTTATCCTGTAATAAATCAGCTAGCCCTCCTCTAAGGCAACGGGTAACTAGACTGGGCTTATTTGTATTAGTAGACAGAATAATGGCATCATCTAACGTTATGTTTTATGCTTCATTTTCATATAGTGCAAGCTTCCCTTGATTGAAAAACTTATGTTTGAGAAAACTTGTGAAGCCTCAAACTCCTCTGGGTTTGTTCACGCCTACTTTGCAATCATGATGTATGTGTGCTACTCACATCGTTGCTTTACCCTGCCTGACCGCTCCTTTCTTGTAAATCAGATTTTCAGCTGTGTGAGTCAGCACAGTGCCAGTGAAGCTGCCAATTTACATAAGCTGAGGATCTGACCCTAAATTTGTTGTGAAAACCAGAGGGCGAAAACTCCCACCCGTTCATTTTTCAGGCCCCCTATATATTACAAATGCCATGATTATGCTGTGCCCGGGGAGGGGACAGAATTCCAAGATTTCAAGCAGAAGATGCAGTCTTCCTGTGTGCCATGGAATTCTGTTTGACCATTGGTGCTAACACAGCGATTCTGCAAGGGTGGGCAGAGGGGTTGGACCCAGGGGATCCGCTGCTACAAAGCAGCTCAGCTTCTTGCTCTTTACCCCAAGGGGTTCAGAGGCCACAGCAGCCCTGAAGGAGGAAGAGTGGATGCAAGGTGGTTATGTACCCTAGGGGAAAGAATCTGTCCCACCCTTCTGCCTGCTGAGTTCTCTTATGTCTAATTGAATTAATCAGATGGGTCACTGAAGACAAGATCTGGCGCAAAGAAGACCAAAATCCCATAACCTAATATGACCATAATGTATTTTTACAAAGAACTGAAACTTCAGGATTCTGATTTATTCTCTTTGTTTCTTATAGAAAAAATATGCTTGTTAGCTTGGTAAGAAAAACCTTTTCATTGCACTGTATGTTTTCATTAAAGCTCTTCTGCCTTTTGATTACCGCTTTTCAGTTTAATATTCAGTGCTTCTTCATTTTATAGCAAGTGCTTCAGTAGGAAATTATTTTCAGTGGTTACTGCTATCATAGAATCATAGAATCTCAGGGTTGGAAGGGACCTCAGGAGGTCATCTAGTCCAACCCCCTGCTCAAAGCAGGACCAAACCCAATTAGATCATCCCAGCCAGGGCTTTGTCAAGCCTGACCTTAAAAACATCTAAGGAAGGAGATTCCACCACCTCCCTAGGTAACCCATTCCAGTGCTTCACCACCCTACTAGTGAAAAAGTTTTTCCTAATATCCAACCTAAACCTCCCCCTCTGCAACTTGAGACCATTACTCCTTGTTCTGTCATCTTCTACCACTGAGAACAGTCTAGATCCATCCTCTTTGGAACCCCCTTTCAGGTAGTTGAAAGCAGCTATCAAATCCCCCCTCATTCTTCTCTTCTGCAGGCTAAACAATCCCAGTTCCCTCAGCCTCTCCTCATAAGTCATGTGCTCGAGCCCCCTAATCATTTTTGTTGCCCTCCGTTGGACTCTTTCCAATTTATCCACATCCTTCTTGTAGCGTGGGGCCCAAAACTGGACACAGTACTCCAAATGAGGCCTCACCAGTGCCGAATAGAGGGGAATAATCACGTCCCTCGATCTGCTGGAAATGCCCCTACTTATACAGCCCAAAATGCCGTTAGCCTTCTTGGCAACAAGGGCACACTGTTGACTCATATTCAGCTTTTCGTCCACCGTAACCCCTAGGTCCTTTTCTGCAGAACTGCTGCCCAGCCATTCGGTCCCTAGTCTGTAGCAGTGCATGGAATTCTTGCGTCCTAAGTGCAGGACTCTGCACTTGTCCTTGTTGAACCTCATCAGATTTCTTTTGGCCCAATCCTCTAATTTGTCTAGGTCCCTCTGTATCCTGTCCCTACCCTCCAGCGTATCAACCACTCCTCCCAGTTTAGTGTCATCTGCAAACTTGCTAAGGGTGCAGTCCACACCATCCTCCAGATCGTTGATGAAGATATTGAACAAAACCGGCCCCAGCACCGACCCTTGGGGCACTCCACTTGATACCGGCTGCCAACTAGACATGGAGCCATTGATCACTACCCGTTGAGCACGACCATCCAGCCAGTTTTCTATCCACCTTACCGTGCATTCATCCAGCCCATACTTCCTTAACTTGCTGGCAAGAACACTGTGGGAGACTGTATCAAAAGCTTTGCTAAAGTCAAGAAATAGCACATCCACTGCTTTCCCCTCATCCACAGAGCCGGTTATCTCATCATAGAAGGCAATTAGGTTAGTCAGGCATGACTTGCCCTTGGTGAATCCATGCTGACTGTTCCTGATCACTTTCCCCTCCTTTAAGTGGTTCAGAATTGATTCCTTGAGGACCTGTTCCATGATTTTTCCAGGGACTGAGGTGAGACTGACTGGCCTGTAGTTCCCCGGATCTTCCTTCTTCCCTTTTTTAAAGATGGGCACTACATTAGCTTTTTTCCAGTCATCCGGGACCTCCCCCGATTGCCATGATTTGTCAAAGATAATGGCCAATGGCTCTGCAATCACATGGGCCAACTCCTTTAGCACCCTCGGATGCAGTGCATCCGGCCCCATGGACTTGTGTTCGTCCAGCTTTTCTAAATAGTCCCGAACTACTTCTTTCTCCACAGAGGGCTGGTCACCTCCTCCCCATACCGTGCTGCGGAGTGCAGCCGCCTGGGAGCTGACCTTGTCTGTGAAGACAGAGGCAAAAAAAGCATTGAGTACACTAGCTTTCTCCACATCCTCTGTCACTAGGTTCCCTCCCTCATTCAGCAAGGGGCCCACACTTTCCTTGACTTTCTTCTTGTTGCTCACATACCTGAAGAAACCCTTCTTGTTACTCCTAATATCTCCGGCTAGCTGCAACTCCAAGTGTGATTTGGCCTTCCTAATTTCACTCCTGCATGCCTGAACAATATTTATATACTCCTCCCTGGTCACTTGTCCAATCTTCCACTTCTTGTAAGCTGCTTTTTTGTGTTTAAGACGAGCAAGGATTTCACTGTTAAGCCAAGCTGGTCGCCTGCCATATTTACTTTTCTTTCTACACCTCGGGATGGTTTGTTCCTGCAACCTCAATAAGGAGTCTTTAAAATACAGCCAGCTTTCCTCGACTCCTTTCCCCCTCATGTTATTCTCCCAGGGGACCTTGCCCATCAGTTCCCTGAGGGAGTCAAAGTCTGCTTTTCTGAAGTCCAGGGTCTCTGTTCTACTGCTCTCCTTTCTTCCTTGTGTCAGGATCCTGAACTCAACCATCTCATGGTCACTGCCTCCCAGGTTCCCATCCACTATTGCTTCCTCTACTATTTCCTCCCTGTTTGTGAGCAGCAGGTCAAGAAGAGCTTTTCCCCTAGTTGGTTCCTCCAGCACTTGCACCAGGAAATTGTCCCCTACACTTTCCAAAAACTTCCTGGATTGTCTGTGGACCGCTGTATTGCTCACCCAGCAGATATCGGGGTGATTAAAGTCACCCATGAGAACCAGGGCCTGTGATCTAGTAACTTCTGTTAGTTGCTGGAAGAAAGCCTCGTCCACCTCATCCCCCTGGTCTGGTGGTCTGTAGCAGACTCCCACCACGACATTACCCATGTTGCTCGCACTTCTAAATTGAATCCAGAGACTCTCAGGTTTTTCTGCAGTTTCATACTGGAGCTCTGAGCAGTCATACTGCTCTCTTACATACAACGCAACTCCCCCACCTTTTCTGCCCTGCCTATCCTTCCTGAACAGTTTATATCCATCCATGACAGTACTCCAATCATGTGAGTTATCCCACCAAGTCTCTGTTATTCCAATTACATCATAATTCCTTGACTGTGCCAGGACTTCCAGTTCTCCCTGCTTGTTCCCCAGGCTTCTTGCATTTGTGTATAGGCATTTAAGATAACTCACCGATCGTCCTGCTGTCCCAGTGTGGGGCACTGCTATGGTAACTGCTATATCTAATGTTGTGATCCCATCTTCAAAAGCAAAAAAGGACAAGCAGTGGATGAGCCAATAACCCTTGGATTAGTGTGGTTGGGCCTGCTCCTACTCCCTTGGAAGTCAACTGCACCAGGAGAAGCTCTTATGTGGGAAAAGAAAGGAGCAGGAAAAAAAATATTATGCACCTTTTCAACATTAAAGACATTCTGGTGATCAGGAGATAAACAAGAAAATGGGAATTCAATCCCACTGGTAATGTGTTTGTTTTATATGCACACAAGATTAAATTAAACACCCAGCTCAAAGATCTTTTGTTTATTTAGAAAAATATAACAGGCAGGCAGTATTGTAAACTGATTTGTGTATGCTCATTGCAATCTAACATTACCAACATTCTTCTGCATCAGCTGAAGTCAGACTGCTTTATTATACTTCTCATTAGCTTATGATGTGTGAAAAATGGGTGTGCTTGACTTACTTCCAAACTGCTAACCAATTGAAACAGTTCTTTATGCTTTTCTGGGAGGTTAAAGAGGGCAAACAGCTTGGTTCTCCAGAAAACAAAACTAAATGAAGTAATTGGCTATATTGTATTAATTGAATAAAAACACACTGCAATAGGTTATTTTCAGATGCCCATGGACACACTTCAGTGTCTTATTTGATTAAGACAGGGTGTTGGCATTTGTGGCTTTTTGGGTGAGAAAAATATGATGCTTTTGTTGGGAAGATGAAAGAATGTTCATAAATCCCCTGCAAACTGATACAATTATAGAGTAGGAAACCTTTATTTTTCCTAGTTCACACAATACCACCTTCGGTGCTATTGTTGATGTTGCAATATAGCAGAAATAACAAGCCCAGTGGAGGCATCTTGTGAACTAATTCAGAAATACTTACCTCACATGACTTGTGCTTTACAGGGCTAATATGCTTTTATCCCCTTATACACTAGACTGGATTACATTTTAACTTGAAGTCCTTGTGTCAGTGTTTCTGCAAGATTCCCATTCTTATTTAATAGGAACTTGAAAGCATGTAAATGAGAATCTCCTGATTTATTCAAACATTGCCTATAGTATGGTATCTGTTCAAACCATTTTTGTCAATTGAATTATTTAAGATGAAATTGAAAGTGCAGTCCCCTTCACTCTCCTGCCTGCTACATTACAGCAATAGGGCTGGTCCACACTATCCCCCAAGTTCGAACTAAGATATGCAACTTCAGCTACGCGAATAACGTAGCTGAAGTCAAAGTATCTTATTTTGAACTTCAAAGTACTCACTGCTGGTCCACACAGCGGCGCGCAGGCTCCCCCGTCGACTCCGCCTGCTCCGTTCGTGGAGCACAATTACCAGCGTCGACGGGGGAGCACTTCCTTGTTCGATTTATCGCATCTAGACAAGACGCGATAAATCGAACCCAGAAGATCGATTGGACTCCTCCGACGCGGCGGGTAAGTATAGACGTACCCTTAGCCCTGGTCTACACTACGAGTTTAGGTCGAATTTATTAGCGTTATTTCGATTGATCCGTGCACCCGTCCACACGACGAAGCCCTTAACATCGACTTCTAGGGCTCTTAAAATCGATCTCACCACTCCACCCCCAACGAGGGGATTAGCGCTTAAATCGATATTGCTGAATCGATGTAGGCTTAGTGAGGACGCAATTCGACGGTATTGGCCTCCTGGATCTATCCCACAGTGCAACATTTGACCGCTCTGGACAGCAGTCTGAGCTCCAATGCTCCGCCCAGGTAGACAGGAAAAGCCCCGCGAACTTTTGAATTTCATTTCCTGTTTGGCCAGCGTGGTGAGCTGCAGGTGAGCGCAGATCTCATCAGCAGAGGTGACCATGATGGAGTCCCAGAACCGAAGACGAGCTCCAGCATGGACCGATGGTGAAGTACGCGATCTGATCGCTGTATGGGGAGACGAAACCGTGCTAGCAGAGCTACGGTCCAAAAGAAGAAACGCCAATACATATGCCAAAGTCTCCAAGGGCATGCAGGACAGAGGCTACAACAGGGACGCGCAACAGTGCCGCGTGAAAATTAAGGAGCTCAGGCAAGCCTACCAAAAAACCAGAGATGCAAACAAACGCTCTGGGTCAGAGCCCCAGACATGCCGCTTCTATGATGAGCTGCATGCCATTCTAGGAGGTGCAGCCAGCACTGACCCACCCATGTGGTATGACTCCGTATGTGGATCATCAGAAACCACAGAGGAGCATGATGATGATAATGATGCTGAAAATAGCGCCCAGACACAGCAAGGAAGCGGAGAAGCCCTTTTCCCCGACAGCCAGGAACTCTTTGTCACCCTGGAGCCAGTACCCTACGAACCCACCCAAGGCGTGCTCGATGCAGGAGAAGGGACCTCTGGTGCCTCTGGTGAGTGTACCTCTGTTAATTAATACATGTTTTATAAGCAAGCGTGTTTAATGATCAATTCGCGGCCAGTACAGCTACTGGAAAACTCTGTTAACATGTTCGGGGATGGAGCAGAAATCCTCCGGGGACATCTCCAGAAAGATCTCCTGGATGTACTCCCAAAGCCTGTGCAAAAGGTTTCTGGGGAGGGCAGCCTTATCCTGTGCTCCGTGGTAACACACTCTACCACGCCAGGCCAGTAGCACGTAGTCTGGAATCATTGCTTTGCAAAGCATGGCGGCGTATGGTCCCGGTGTTTGCTGGCATTCAAGCAACATCCGTTCTTTATCTGTCTGTGTTATCCTCAGAAGAGTGATATCATTCATGGTCACCTGGTTGAAATAGGGGAATTTTATTAAGGGGGTATTCAGAGGGGCTCCGTCCCTGCTGGGCTGTTTGCCTGTGGCTGAACAGAAATCTTCCCCTCTGTGACCCACGCGGTGGGGGGAGGGGGAACAGCGAACATCTTGGATGTGTGTCTGTGTGTGTGTGGGGGGGGGGTTCGATTAGGTTCGCGCTGCACGTTAACCCAAAAACTGCCGCCACTCCCTTTTCAATTGCCAACCAGTTTTAAATTGCCAGCCCAAAGGCTGTTTGTTATGGGAAATGAGGGGGTTGCTGTTTGAAAACATTCCCACGTTATGAAGGTTAAAGAAGCCTATAGACTGTGGCTTACCATGGCTGTGTGCAAGCCGAATTCTGTTGCCCGCCGGACCTGCTTGTGTGATCTCTCACACCAAACCGGCAGACCCTCAATATAACAGGCAAAGTGCAACCTTGGACCAAATGCACATGTGATATGTAATGTTTGGAGCATTGTTCTCTAATATGTGTCTTTTAAACTACTCCTCTCCCATTTGTTTCCTCCCGCAGCTGCAAATGTTTCAACGCCACCCCCTTCATCACCGTCCCAGAGGCTAGCGAAGATTAGAAGTAAAAAAAAAAGGAATCGAGATGAAATGTTCTCAGAACTCATGGAATCCTCCCACACTGAAGCTGCCCAGCAGAATGCGTGGAGGCAGACACTGTCGGAGTCCAGGAAGGCAGATTTTGATCGCGCGGACAGGTGGCGTGATGAAGAGAGTAGGTGGCGTCAGCGTGCAGAGAGAAGGCAGGATGCAATTCTGAGGCTACTGGAGGATCAAACGGAAATCCTCCGGCTTATGGCTGAGGAAAGGCGTACGGTTCAGGAAAGGCCGCCTGAGCCCAGACCGCCGCTACAGCCCCTGTGTAACCAACAGCCCTCCTTCCCGAGTCCCATAACCTCATCCCCGAGACGCCCAAGAACGCGTTTGGGCGGCCTCCGTGCACCCAACCACTCAAGTCAAGAGAACAGTCCAAGCAAGAAAGGGCTGGCATTCAATAAGTTTTAAAGTGCTGTGTGTCCTTGTCCTTCCCTCATCCCCTCCTCCACCACCCATCCTGGTGCTTCCCTTCCTCCACCAGCTATCCCGGGAGACTGTGGCAGTTAGCCCCATAGTTCCCCCTCTTTGTTTTACGAATTAATAAAGAATGCATGATTTTTAAGCAACAATGACTTTATTTCCTCTGCGAGCGGTGATCGAGGGGGGGAGGGCAGGGCGGTTTGGGTAAAGGGAAGTAGAGTGAATGAAGGGGCGGGGCTTTTCATTACAGGGGAAAAACAGAACTTTCACACAGCATCCTGGCCATTCATGAAACTGGTTTTCAAAGCTTCCCTGATGCGCAACGCACCCTGCTGTACTCTTGTAATAGCCCTGGTGTCTGGCTGCGCATAACCAGTGGCCAGGCGATTTGCCTCAACCTCCCACCCTGCCATAAACGTCTCCCCCTTACTCTCACAGATATTGTGGAGCGCACAGCAAGCAGTAATAATAATGGGAATATTGTTTTCGCTGAGATCTAACCTAGTCAATAAACTTCGCCAGCGAGCTTTTAAACGACCAAATGCACATTCCACCACCATTCTGCACTTGCTCAGCCTATAGTTGAAAAGGTCCTGACTACTGTCCAGGCTACCTGTGTATGGCTTCATGAGCCATGGCATTAAGGGGTAGGCTGGGTCCCCAAGGATAACTATTGGCATCTCAACATCCCCAACGGTTATTTTCTGGTCTGGGAAGAAAGTCCCTTGCTGCAGCAGCCGAAACAGACCAGAGTTCCTGAAGATGCGAGCGTCATGTACCTTTCCTGGCCATCCCACGTTGATGTTGGTGAAACGTCCCTTGTGATCCACCAGTGCTTGCAGCACTATTGAAAAGTAACCCTTTCGGTTTATGTACTCGCTGGCTTGGTGGTCCGGTGCCAAGATAGGGATATGGGTTCCGTCTATCGCCCCACCACAGTTCGGGAACCCCATTGCTGCAAAGCCATCCAGTATGAGCTGCACCTTTCCCAGACTCACAACCCTTGGTACCAGCAGCTTGGTGATCGCCCTGGCTACTTGCATCACAACAGCCCCCACTGTAGATTTTCCCACTCCGAATTGATTCGCGACTGACCGGTAGCTGTCTGGCGTTGCAAGCTTCCACAGGGCTATCGCCAGTCGCTTCTGTACTGTGAGGGCTGCTCTCATCTTGGTGTTCTTGCGCTTCAGGGCAGGGGAAAGCAACTCACAAAGTTCCATGAAAGTGCCCTTACGCATGCGAAAGTTTCGCAGCCACTGGGATTCATCCCAGACCTGCAGCACTATGTGGTCCCACCAGTCTGTGCTTGTTTCCCGGGCCCAGAATCGGCGTTCCACTGTATCAACAAGCCCCATTAACACCATGATGTCCACCTTGCGGGGGGGCCTTTTTTGAGAGAGGTCTGTGTCCATGTCCTCATCACTGTCCTCAGGGTGCTGCTGTCGCCTCCTCGCCTGCTGTAGCTCTAGCAGCTCCTGGTTCTCGTTCTCCATATACTCCTGGACAATGCGCGTGGTGTTCATAACGGCGAGAACAGCCGTGGTGATCTGATCGTGCTCCATGCTTTCCCTGGTATGCTGTTGGCAGGACAGCAGAGTGGCAGCAGAAGCAGCGGGTGGATAACAATGGATAAAGCAATATGGCGCCCATATGAAAAAAGGCGCGAAAGGATTTTTTGCTCCCCCCTCAGTTGCTTTCACGGAGGGAGGGGGGAGCAAGGGTTAGGCTCATTTCCTTCTAGCTGCAGATGGTACAATATGCGGTGAGCAAGGAGGCGCCTTCCCTTCTAGCAGCAGATGGTACAATATGCTTGATATCCATCATCAGCTCCTGGCCCCCTCAAGGATTGAACTCGCAACCCCGGGTTTAGCGGGCCAACGCTCAGACCGCTGAGCTATCCCTCCGCCCGTGTTCCAGGCAGTACTGAATCTCCCTTAAACAAAACGTAAAAAAGAGAATGACCAGAGTCACTCTGGTCACTCCCATTTATGTCCAAGCGCCCCCGGCCAGCCACACCATAGGCCGCCGGCCAGGAGCACACGAATACCAATCATATTGTACAATCTGCTGCGAGAAGGAAAGGAGCTTCTGCTGTGTGGTCCCGCGACCACGACCATTTATGGCATATTGCACCATCTGCAGCTAGAAGGCAAGGCGCTCCTGCTGTGTAGTCCCGCGACTACCAGCCTCAGGCGGAATGGCCCCCTCAAGGATTGAACTCGCAACCCCGGGTTTAGCGGGCCAACGCTCAGAACGCTGAGCTATCCCTCTGCCCGTATTATAGTGTGACTGAATCCCCACTAGACCTAATGTCCAGGCATACGCTGGAGATGTACGGTAATTGTGAGCTGAGCAGGCTTCCGTAGCAAACACGGAAACCCCGGAAAAAAGGCGCAAGAAATATTGCTTTCACGGAGGGAGGGATGACATGTACCCAGAACCACCAGCGACAATGTTTTCTGCCCCATCAGGCTTTGGGATCGCAACCCAGAATCCCAATGGGCGGCGGAGACTGCGGGAACTGTGGGATAGCTACCCGCAATGCAATGCTCCGAAAGTCGATGCTAGCCCCGCTACTGTGGACACAGTCAATCGACCTCATGGTCTTAACGCTTGTGTGTGGGGACACACACAATCGATTCCATAAATTCGGGTTTTAAAATATCGACTTCTATAAATTCGACCTAATTCTGTAGTATAGACGTACCCATAGAGACCTAAGCACTCTTACCTTATGGAAATAATCCCTCTGTGCTCTTGGCCTGCTCTAGGTTCAGGCCCCAGCATTGCCCGCTAACTGCTGGGAAATGACCTTGTGAATCAAGTCATTGTAACTAGAAGTACTGTTGATTTATAGCTTCACTCAGCACCACATGGTGGCAGAAATGCAATACTGCAGCTTCCCACTGACAAATCAGAAACCGTGTACAACTATTAGCTTGTTAGTTTTGCTTCTGTATTTTTTTATCTATTCTTTCTTCTCATCTCCTTGTGGTAGCTGATTTCATAGAACTTTAAAACAATATGCACTATATTTATATCAAACAAAATCCTCACCTTTCTCTGGCCTTCCTATGCACACTGAAGATTCTTTTACTCACAATTCCGATACTACATCTGAGGCCATGAATCTGCACAGAGATCCATCAGCACAGAACTTTATGCCAGCACACAGTCCTATGGAAGCCAATGACATTGACTGAGATCTAAAATTAACTGAGGCCTGGTCTACATCTGAAAATTAGATCGACCTAGCTACGTGAAAAATTGTGCACCCTGTGCAATGTAGTTAGATTGACCTAATGCCCGCTGTAGATGCAATTAGATGGATGGATGAATTCTTCCATTGATTTAGCTATCATCTCTTGGAGAGATGAATTAACTCCACCAATTGAAAAAAAACACCTTCTGTTGATGTAGTAGTAAGCATCTACACTAGGGCGCCACATTTGCACAGCTGCAGCACCATAGGTGGGCCACTGTAGAGTAGACATCTCCCGTGTCTTGAGCTGAAGGATCTGCCTACTCTGCAGGTGATTAGTTCAACTTCTGTACCAGTTCAATCCCAACCTCTTCTACTTATATACTGGGGTGGATTTTTTTAACAATGGTGTCCCCATCCACTGAAATGACACTATCAAACTCATTTCAGGTAGGACCTGAAAATGATGGTCCCATTTGGTGAAAAGTCAATGCTTTATCCACTAACCCTCACCCCAATTTTAGTGTGTTTGCAGAAACAGAGGAAAAGAACATTAGCCCCAATCTTGCAATGAACTCAATAAAGACACCAGGATACACTCATGTAGCGCTCATTGCAGAACTGGGGCCAGCATTTATACTGTAGCATCTTTCTCTCCTCATTTGATCTCAAGTTGTACAGCAAATGTCATCACACTGCAAGTAATTAATTTTCCCAATTGTCCCTTCCATGGAAGTGCTCTCTTCTCTTAATTTATAAAAAAAAAAACAGCTGTGCATCTTCATATTTGTCTCATTGCATGAAACTCTCTACGACAAAATGGAGTTCCAGATGCTTGTAATATGAGTCCCAACAGAAGGCAAGTAATATCATTGTGAAAGTTCACACAGCCAGAGGAGCCAAAAATGTGATTAGGAACAACAAAGTAAGTGGCAGATAGCTTCAAGTTGTTAACCAAGAACTGTTTTGGATTTTGGGGTTTTTTCTATTTCTGATTTTTTCAGGTTTGGTTATAGCTAGTTTTTAAGAGTCCATTTTTTAATCAGTGCTTTAAAAAATCATTCCTTGAATTAGACAGATAATGAGCTCTTTCTGAAGTCTTGCACTCCCAGGAATGAATTGTCAACAACTTGGGGAGAGCCACAAAGTTCCCCAGACCCTTTCACGAAAAATTCAAAATTGCAAAAATGGTCAGTTTTCTAAAATAAAAATGTTTAAAAATATTTGCTTCAGTGTTAACCTAAAGCCATAAACTCTTTGTACTGTAGTGTGCTTTTTTCATGTGGGTCCAGAACTTCAAAATAACAGATGGATGAAGTATACATACAGATATCAAAGCAAGGAATAACATAGGACAGTTACATGTCCCGTGCTAGGCAAATTTGGGACCACATCCTCAGCTGGGGTATTGGTTCAGTAAAATCAGAGAAAAGAGTACGATTTACTGCAACACTAATGCCACTCTCTACTGCAACTAAATATTTTTCAGCAATTTCTATCTCTATTGAGAAATGATACTGACAGAAATACATACTGTAAGTATCAATATTTAATGTCAAAAGGCTAGGGATTACAGAACAGTCTGGTTATAAGATATAAATGGATGTTCAGAACAGTCAGATTTCTCCCAAATTCATTGCCATTTTATCTAGATTTAATTCTTGTATTACTAAAAATCCAAATATACTTGGCTTTGGCTCAGATTCTTCTTGAGACTTCAGAGTCTATAGAGAAATCACCAGTTTAATTGGAACGAAAGTGGACAAAGTAACTTCGTGTTTGATCCTGATTTCATTGGCCTCAATGGCAAAACTCCCACTGAGTTCAATAGAATCAGGATCAAGACTTGTGCTCTCTTACTGGTATGTTGAGAGGAGCAAGAATTATTTGCTTTCCAGCAAAATTTACATTCATCAGGCAGTGAAATGTGACATTGTTGCAGACACTCATTAACTAGGGCAACTTCATCTCAGGAGAGTACAAAGGATCAACCCATTCTTTCCTTTTTGTGATTCTCCTTTTTATACTCATGTAACGCTGTGGATTACCTGCAGATATTCAATTCAGATTGGGTCTAGCCAACTACAGGTTTTCCTAGTTGACAGGCATCAAAATAATCTGGAGATTTATTCTGCTGTGGCAGGATACAAGTAACTCCCATTAAGTTAAACAGGACAAAGTGGTTTGACTTGAATAGGAGTTACATATTCCCTGCAGGGAAAGAATCAGGATCCCAAAGTTGAGTAACTCTTTGAAATTAATTAATTACCTGTAACTCACCTAACAGGTCACATCATCTCCCTGATACAGATTTAGGACGCTTTGACTATGCAGTAGATAAAGTCGCTCTATATCTTTCTAGTTAAATTAGTCCTACAGTCCTAAGCAGCCAGTCTACTATTTGATATGAATTGTTATAAAATGTTTTAAAGGCCTGGTGCCTCCCTACTTCAGAGCCACCTCTCTCCATGTTCCATACTGTTGCAATTGTGATCAGGGGAGGCTCTTGTGCTTCCTGGTTGGATAGAGGGGGCAGGGATATCTCTGAAGGATGGAGTATCTTTATCAATGTTTTTTTTAATTGCTTTGCGGGTAGGGTTATTTGCTGGAGTGTCTACTGCAGTTTAAATTCTCATTAACTGTTTGCAAAAGCATTGCTAAGGAGCCTTAAGATAGGTACTATTTTATATTAATAAATAAATTAGGAAGAATCAAAAATCCCACCGACTATCAAGTAAATCCACAAAACTGCACACTGTTAGGAGATCTCTGTATCTTTTGGCACTAAAGACCACAACTATTCAGCAGCTGCTGTGTGTATCAAAAACTATACTTATTTCCTGCCTAATTCCAGAAAATATCACTCACATTTAAATTATTTTACATTGTCTTCAGTCTTAACATTTGTTGTCATCACCCAACAAAGATCCCATTAATCAGAAAGGAGTCCAGACTGAGATCCCAATCCTGCCAACGTTCATCAGTGTGTTTGTAAGCAACTTTATTCATGTAGCAAAATGGAACTAAAATTACTGACCTGCATAAGTATTGGAAAGATCAGACCCTGAGCCAGCAAGTGGGCAAACTGCAACATGATAAATGAACAAGACAAAGACAATCACCATATGAATTGGAACAGCACCAGATGGCAGCACTTACACAGAAATAAAAGAAGCAGGCAGAAAGGTTAGAATAACATTTATTTCTATTTGGTGAATAAAATAATTTTCTTAATTAAAACATACTAGTAACGATTATACATACTGCTTCTGAGGATATCCTTTTCTGGATAACTATAGATGTCACTATATAATTGGCATAAGTGCTTAATTTGATTTCAAACTTTGTTTATTAATTTCTTTCCCATCTAAGTAGGCTAAACTTAAAATGCATAATCTTGGGAACAAATCTGTAAATGGTAATGCCTTGTGTACCACTTGCAAGGTCACTTTTTCAAAGTGACAACATTTTCTGAGCAAACTACATACTCCCATGATTATTTATACATTTGCCTTGTGAATTAGCAGCATGTTTTCTATTTATTCTACCCAAGAAATTCACAAGCCAAGGTGGTGCAGTTAGATTTTCTCAGAGGTCATGCTGCAAGGAAGTTTTAAAAGTCAAAGGGCAAAGATTGAAAATAGGATTATAGAATTTTGGGCTTCGTGGAAAACTATTTCTTTATCCTAGAATACCACAGAAATATGTAAAGTATGGATTTGATGCAATTTTTAAAAATTATTTCAGGTACCTGTTGATATACACTGTCCATGGAAAAGGAAGAGTATATATGTCTTAAATATATTTATCAGGATTTACAGCATTCTTAACTATAATATCCTTAAAAAACCAGCAAATCTTAGGTTTTAAAAGGGGTTTATCGTTTGTGTGTGACAATCAGGAAATGAAACTGACTATAGGCAACAGTGAAGATGGCTAGTGATTTGCATTGTCCAAGTTCTGAAAAATCCAAATAAATAAATAGATTCAAGTTTTTTTATTGCACTTTTAATCTAACATGTATCTGAAACACAGATAAGGAAATTTGTTTCTTTTAAATATAATTACTTTAATCACTGGCAATTTAGGTCAGATTCAAACCAAGAGATAAAATCTCCTTTATCCCATTAGCAATCTCCAGATTCATCCAGGTCTTATTGCAAATCTTTGAATTGCTGTCTACAAGTCTTGTTTCCTTTGGAAGTGTTTATAATACAGGATTTTCAAATGTATAGCATATTTTATTTCCCCTAAGCAGTAGCCTCAAACACTTAAATTTTAAATACATTTGTAGATACAATTTATGCATGACCAGAAGCTTCAGTCACAATTAGCACACCTGTTGGCAGTCTCAGCAAGGCCCAAGGACTGACTGAGTATGGAAACTGAATTAGTGTCTTGTCCCAAGATGGGATCTCTCCACATAGAGATAGGTATGGCAGTCTGAGAGAGCTTGTATTTCCATTGTTAGTATATTGCCTGTATTGTGGCTAGCAGATCTCAGTCTTCAGAGGTCCCCTTTTTCACAAGCACTAAATTAAAACATTTTTTAAACTTACACTTACAGCAAGAGCAACTCTCCAAATATTTTGGGAAACCCAGTGCGAAGGATCAGCATATGTCTGTTTACTGCAAACTTCAGTATGTTTGTGAACGCCATTTGATTGTAAGCTGTAGTACTGTACATTAGAGGGCTCATTCCTTCACCCGTTTACTTCCCTGGTCCTTCTCGCATGAACAGAGAGCAATACCCGAAGTCCGAAGGTACAAACAATTCAATGTTTATTGGGGTGAACTTCCAGCAAGCAATGATCCAATTTTCTTCCTTAGTGTTCCCCTTCCGAGCTCTGACACTCCCTGTTCCCATTCCCTGTTCCATTCTCCCCTTTAGAAAAACATGATTCCAATTTCCCACCCTCATTCCCTGTTCCCATTCCCCCCCTTAGCAAAACATGATTCCAATTCCCCCACCCCCATTCCCATTCCCCCTCCTTACTTCCTGGTTGACTGCAGACTATATAGTAAAACCTGAGTTCTGCTTAGCTATACCTTAACCAATCATTTTACTACAATTTAACTAATCAATCCTAACATATTGTAACATGATTATTTAACCAATTATATCCCACCATCTTAATTAGTTTACACCCAGCAAAATTAATTATACAGCAGACAGAAACAATCACAGAACCAGACAGAGATTATACAGACAAACAATAGGGAAATGGGGACTACAGTGATAGAACAACAAAGAAATGAGGATTTCACATCCCAGCTATTGATAAGTGAGTTCTTGCCCAACAGGATGCTATTAAACTAAGTTTCCTTTAAATCTTCTAGGCTCTTCCCTTTCTCTGAAGGTGATAGATCGGATCACCTTTCTAACAGCCTCAGATTGCCTTATTTCAATGTGACTAGTTTGAAATGTGAGGATGTGACCATACGCTTCCCAGGTTATGGCTACCTCTGCTGCTTAGCCAAAGATCTTAGCCTAAGAACAGGGTCTCAGATTGTCACAGTAAGAAAAGGCCCATAAACAGGCAGACTGTGAGTTTGACTCTTTCTTTTATACCTCTATAACTAGCTAAGTAATAAACATATACCTACATTCTTAAAGTACAGGCCTTTGCAGACAGGCCTGAATATCTATATCCTAACACTGCATACCCTTCCTTTTTGCATGATAGCCTCCATTTTGGGCTGGGACACCAGGTGTTGTTAGAAGAGATCCTGACAACTAGCAGAGAGGCTAACAATGGGAAAGCCATAGAGTCTTCAGTGTTGGTCTTCCAGCTGCTGCCTGATTCAGATACTAATCAAGATCAGTCCTTGGTCTCCTGGACAGGAATTAAATGAAAAATTAGCCACTTCAGTCAAATGAAAAGTCAGCCACTGGGAAATGGTCAGTTTCTCTAGACAATTATTATCCTTATCCTCTTCCCTTACGGAAACATATCTGGCTGTGACAGGGTGTATTACTCATCTGGGTCCCATGAGGGCCCTAAGCATTTGGGCCTCGGCTCCACCTAGGCGTGTCCAGTTCAACCCTCTATTTCCCTAATGGTTCTGCAGGAGTGTAGCAGCAGAGAGGGATGGGTTCTCCTGGGGTCTGGCTTCAGACTGCACAATCAATGAATTCGAATCAGGGATCTCCAAACTTTAGGAGACGAGGGCCACATTAGATTTTTGAAGGGGCTTCGCGGGCCGGCTTTAGGGAGTGTGGGGCCTGATTTCGACGGGGCCCTGCCGCTGAAATACCGCCAAGGCAGCAGCAGTGTTTGAGCTGCCACCGAAGTGCTGCCGAGACAGCGGCAGCAATTGGTTGGGGAGCCGGTCAAATTGAAGCCACAGGCCGAATCCGGCCCTCGGGCTGTAGTTTGGAGACCCCTGAATTAGATGTTGGATAAGTGATTTAGCCGCTCTCATAGCAGCAGCATTCAGAGACATCACGCTCATCCATCCACCATCCAGATGATAAAGAGGGCAGATAACCAATGGCATGCAGTTTGTTCTTGCACACCACAAGGGCAAGACGGAGAGCTCAAGAAGCCCCAAGGGTAAAGACGTAAGTGAGACCTCCCATGAGCACAACCTACCCTGTTGTAATGAAGAAGGATCTCTTGGTTGTACTGAGGGGCATGCAAGACCTGATCTGGAAAGGCAAGAGAATGCATATCTGAGTTGTCTATCTGCCAAGAAATGTGCCATCAATCCAATATGTAGTCCTGCACCACCTGTTGCTGCTGTTCCTCAGAAAGATTGTGTCTGATGTACTGTCTGAGAGGCTCAACTATTTCAGATAAAGGGCATCTTAACTGTAGCCAGCATTTTTTATGTGGTTATGAGATGAAATTATGAAGTAACCTGTCTTGATAGCTGGCTGCATGCAGTAGTATGGCCAGAACCCTGCCCTCGTGCCTAATTGCCAAAGGAGCAATGACAGCCAGGACCAGAAGATTGGAGACTGGATTTGTCCAGGTCACACCGGTGATAATGCAGTGGGCAGAGCTGATGGTTGAATCCAACTTGCCACAGTGACTGGAACCCCATGCTGCTAAACTGTATTCAGCAGACACAATAATTAGGGTACTGATACTCGTCCATAGGGTTGAAGCACCAGCATTCCATGAGTTGCCAGTAAAACTGCAGAAGAGAGAGTCTCTCTACCAAATTTTAGTCTTCTTGGTGTGCTGTCGAAAGAACAGAGCAGTCAAGCTTTATCCCCAGATAAGTAAGGTACGGTTCAGAAATGATTGGCTGATTGTTCAAAAAGACTGGCAGCAGTTGATGAGCTAACCTGTTGGCAAGATGGAAACAAAAATGACACTGTCTTTAGTACATTTAGTTTAAATTGCTACTTCAAAAAGTACTTAGCCAAAGTGTCAAGGTCAGATGACAGGCAGGACTCTAGCTCTTAAAAGCTCCTTCTGGCTATTGCCAGGCAGATGTCATCAAGGTACACAAATGTACTTGCCGAGGTGGATGGCAGGTCAGCTATATATATATATATATATATATATAAAAATATTAAATAAGTATTAATATATATATATTTATATATTAAAGAGCATCAGAGAAGTACAGATCCCTGGGGAAGTCCATTGTTTATATGACATGAGTGACTGGAGCCATCTCCACACCTGATGATCACTGTTCTGTTAGAAATCATCTGCCTAATAAACTCTAAGTTTCTTGCCTGGAATCATGGAGTATAATTTTAGGACTAGTCCACAGTGCCAAACTGTGTTGTATGCTGACAGAAGGTCAACAAAAACAGTGGCAACCTTCTCTCCTGCCTCAAAGGCATCCTCAATAAAAGAGATCAGTCTAATCACTTGATCCTCAGCACTACAGCCCGGTCAGAACCCTGCTTGGCAATGAGGAAACTGTGGCTCAATTAAAGGCAATCACCATTTAAGTACCAATCTCTCCAGCAGCTTAAAAGTGACGCTGATCAAAGCCATTGGGTGATAGTTCTTTGGGCCATCCACCTTCCTTCCGGACTTACTTGTTCGGAATGCTGTGTAGTGGCATTTTGTATTATAGAATCTTAGCAGAAAGTCACAACAGGATGAACTCATGTGATGCAGGAACTCCCCATGGACGTTGTCAATACTAGGAGTCTTGTATGATTTTAACAAAGAAATCACTGATTCTAGTTCCTCCCAAGTGAATGGCTGGGATAAGCTAGAGTCAGCTGAGGGGGCTGACTGAATCTTTCTGAGAGCAGACAATACTCTCTGATTATGATCTCTGTTTGGGATTATGGGTTTACTGTTGGATTACAAAAAGGGGTGCTGCAGCATTTGCTGAGACGTGTAGAGCATTTAGAGGTTGGCATGTACCTCTTGTACACAGTAGGTTGCAGGGCTTCTACTAGCAAGTCAGACTCATGTATCTGATGTCATGCTATCTGAAGTGGCTCGCACCTGTGAATGCCTACCTTAGGGCAGACTGTCAGAAAACAAGGGCAGATACCCCAAACTGATGGGCTGTTCTATAATTAGATTTCACCAAGCCAGTAACAAATGTGAACTCCTGGGTCCCTATACCAATTTTACTATAGAGTGACAGACAGTCCCTTAGCCTCTCCAGTCTATCTTTTTGTGAACAGGGGCTGCTAACAGGGAGTTTTGAGAGGGATTGCTCCAGGTAAAGCAGGAGCAAATACAGGACCCTCGGGCCAGAGGCAGAGCAACCTGGGGAGCGGAGCGGACAGGGGGCTGCAGACAGGGAAGTTTGAGAGGGAGAGCAAGAGATCCTGCGGCTGAACAGTCTACCAGGTGAGAGTGAGTACTAGCTGTTGGTGGGAGTGTGTGTGTTTGACTGTTTGAATTTAAATTTTTTATTCTGATTTCAGGTGATTTCAGTTTCAGCTGTTGTGGCAGTTGGGACTGAGTGCCTGACCCTGTTCCCTTGATTGTTTGAGAGGGAGTTTGACAAAGGGAGGCCTACGATGGTTAGGAAGGCCCGCAACACCTGTGCCATCACTGCTTCTGTCTCCTCCACCTGCTCCTGTAGCCAGACAGAGCGCCTGAACATGGATGCTTCTACCCAGATCCTGGGGTGGTTTTGCAGGGACTGTAACTTGTAATTCCCACTTACTGATATCCAGGCTGGGGGGACCATCCAATGTGACAGGTGCCTGCTGGTGGAATCTCTCAGGCAGCAGGTGGGAGAGCTACAAGAGGAGGTGGCTAGATTGAGGAGCATCCAAGTCCATGAACAATTCCTGGCCAGTGTCCATGTGGAGACAGCTGAGGTAGCTGTCCCAGTACACAGGACTGCTGACACACCACTGGTGGAGGAGGAAATGGCTCAGGGTGGACACTGGCAGCTGGTTACTTCTGGCAGCAGGCAGTGCTCCACCCCTGCTCCAAACCCTGCCACCGTGGTAATAGGAAACCATTATGCTCTTCTTGATACAGGAGAGAAGGAATCTCCCCCTACAGCAGAGGAGGAGAAGCCTCGTACCCCTAAGGCTGGGAAGTCTGCTGCCACCACTGCGAATAGGAAACATAGGGTAGTGGTGATCGGAGACTCTCTGCTGAGGGGGACGGAGGCGCCCATCTGTCGCCCTGACATTTCATCTCGGGAGGTATGCTGCCTGCCAGGGGCCCGTATCCGAGACGTTACGGAGGCATTGTCAAGGATTATTTGGCCCTCTGACTACTACCCCATGCTACTCATCCATGTGGGCACAAATGATACTGCGAGGTGTGACACTGAGCAGATCAAGAGTGACTACAGGGCTCTGGGAGTATGGGTGAAGGAGTTTGGAGCACAGGTGGTATTCTCTTCAATCCTTCCTGTCAAAGGTAGGGGCCCGGGCAGAGACAGGTGCATCGTGGAGGTGAATGCCTGGCTGTGAAGATGGTGTCGCCAGGAGGGCTTTGGCTTCCTCGACCACGGGATGCTAATCCAGGAAGAACTGCTAGGCAGAGATGGCATTCACCTTTCGAGGAGGGGAAAGACCCTATTTGGATACAGACTGGCTAACCTAGTGAGGAGGGCTTTAAACTAGGTTCGACGGGGACAGGTGAGCAAAGCCCACAGGTAAGTGGAGAACATGGGGACCTGGGAGATGGGTCGGAAATAGGAGGGGGCGTGGGCTCTAATGATAAAGAGATAGGAGGGTCAGGGCAAAACTGGGAGGCAAGATCAAATCAGTATCTTAGATGCCTGTATACAAATGTGAGAAGCATGGGTAATAAGCAGGAAGAACTGGAAGTGCTAATAAATAAATTCAACTATGACATTGTTGGCATCACCGAAACTTGGTGGGATAATACACATGATTGGAATGTTGGTATGGATGGGTACAGCTTGCTCAGGAAGGACAGACAGGGGAAAAAGGGAGGAGGTGTTGCCTTATATATTAAAAATGTACACACTTGGACTGAGGTGGAGATGGACATAGGGGACGGAAGTGTTGAGAGTCTCTGGGTTAGGCTAAAAGGGGTAAAAAACAAGGGTGATGTCATGCTAGGAGTCTACTACAGGCCACCTAACCAGGTGGAAGAGGTGGATGAGGCTTTTTTTAAACAACTAACAAAATCATCCAAAGCCCAAGATTTGGTGGTGATGGGGGACTTCAACTATCCAGATATATGGTGGGAAAATCACACAGCGGGGCACAGACTATCCAACAAGTTCTTGGACTGCATTGCAGACAACTTTTTATTTCAGAAGGTTGAGAAAGCTACTAGGGGGGAAGCTGTTCTAGATTTGATTTTAACAAATAGGGAGGAACTCGTTGAGAACTTGAAAGTAGAAGGCAGCTTGGGTGAAAGTGATCACGAAATCATAGAGTTCACAATTCTAAGGAAGGGTAGAAGAGAGTACAGCAAAATAGAGAAAATGGATTTCAGGAAAGCAGATTTTGGTAAGCTCAGAGAGCTGATAGGTAAGGTCCCATGGGAATCAAGACTGAGGGGAAAAACAACTGAGGAGAGCTGGCAGTATTTCAAAGGGACACTATTAAGGGCCCAAAAGCAAACTATTCTGCTGGGTAGGAAAGATAGAAAAAGTGGCAAAAGACCACCTTGGCTTAACCACGAGATCTTGCAAGATCTAAAAAATAAAAAGGAGTCATATAAAAAATGGAAACTAGGACAAATTACAAAGGATGAATATAGGCAAACAACACGAGAATGCAGGGGCAAGATTAGAAAGGCAAAGGCACAAAATGAGCTCAAACTAGCTACAGGAATAAAGGGAAACAAGAAAGCTTTTTATCAATACATTAGAAGCAAGAGGAAGACCAAGGACAGGGTAGGCCCACTGCTCAGTGAGGAGGGAGAAACAGTAACAGGAAACTTGGAAATGGCAGAGATGCTTCATGACTTCTTTGTTTCGGTCTTCACCGAGAAGTCTGAGGGAATGCCTAACATAGTGAATGCAAATGGGAAGGGGGAAGGTTTAGAAGATAAAATAAAAAAAGAACAAGTTAAAAATCACTTAGATAAGTTAGATGCCTGCAAGTCACCAGGACCTGATGAAATGCATCCTAGAATACTCAAGGAGCTAATAGAGGAGGTATCTGAGCCTCTAGCTATTATCTTTGGTAAATCATGGGAGACAGGAGAGATTCCAGAAGACTGGAAAAGGGCAAATATAGTGCCCATCTATAAAAAGGGAAATAAAAACAACCCAGGAAACTACAGACCAGTTAGTTTAACTTCTGTGCCAGGGAAAATAATGGAGCAAGTAATTAAGGAAAACATCTGCAAACACTTGGAAGGTGGTAAGGTGATAGGGAATAGCCAGCATGGATTTGTAAAGAACAAATCATGTCAAACCAATCTAATAGCTTTCTTTGATAGGATAACGAGTCTTGTGGATAAGGGAGAAGTGGTGGATGTGGTATACCTAGACTTTAGTAAGGCATTTGATACGGTCTCGCATGATATTCTTATCAATAAACTAGGGAAATACAACTTAGATGGGGCTACTATAAGGTGGATGCGCAACTGGCTGGATAATCGTACTCAGAGAGTAGTTATTAATGGTTCCCAATCCTGCTGGAAAGGTATAACGAGTGGGGTTCCGCAAGGGTCTGTTTTGGGACCGGCTCTGTTCAATATCTTCATCAACGACTTGGATATTGGCATAGAAAGTACGCTTATTAAGTTTGCAGATGATACCAAACTGGGAGGGATTGCAACTGCTTTGGAGGATAGGGTCATAATTCAAAATGATCTGGACAAATTGGAGAAATGGTCAGAGGTAAACAGGATGAAGTTTAATAAGGACAAATGCAAAGTGCTCCACTTAGGTAGGAACAATCAGTTTCACACATACAGAATGGGAGAAGGCTGTCTAGGAAGGAGTACGGCAGAAAGGGATCTAGGGGTTATAGTGGACCACAAACTAAATATGAGTCAACAGTGTGATGCTGTTGCAAAAAAAGCAAACTTGATTCTGGGCTGCATTAACAGGTGTGTTGTGAGCAAGACATGAGAAGTCATTCTTCCGCTCTACTCTGTGCTGGTTAGGCCTCAACTGGAGTATTGTGTCCAGTTCTGGGCACCGCATTTCAAGAAAGATGTGGAGAAATTGGAGAGCATCCAGAGAAGAGCAACAAGAATGATTAAGGGTCTAGAGAACATGACCTATGAAGGAAGGCTGAAGGAATTGGGTTTGTTTAGTTTGGAAAAGAGAAGACTGAGAGGGGACATGATAGCAGTCTTCAGGTATCTAAAAGGGTGTCATAAGGAGGAGGGAGAAAACTTGTTCATCTTAGCCTCTGAGGATAGAACAAGAAGCCATGGGCTTAAACTGCAGCAAGGGAGGTTTAGGTTGGACATTAGGAAAAAGTTCCTAACTGTCAGGGTGGTTAAACACTGGAATAAACTGCCCAGGGAGATTGTGGAATCTCCATCTCTGGAGATATTTAAGAGTAGGTTAGATAAATGTCTATCAGGGATGGTCTAGACAGTAATTGGTCCTGCCATGAGGGCAGGGGGCTGGACTCGATGACCTCTCGAGGTCCCTTCCAGCCCTAGAATCTATGAATCTATGACATGCAGACAAACTGGACTTTGTGATAAAAGGTTATTAAAACAAAAAATCACACCACATCAGGTTTTTCCCAGTCTCAAGAGACCGATCACTTACCCCAGATCAATTAATACTCCAGATCTTACACCAAAGAGCTAGAGCAGCCAATCCTATAGTAAGCTATAGATTTACTAGCTAGGAAAAAAGAATGAGAGTTATTGACAGGTTAAAGCAGGTAAAATATAATAACAAGTGAGTCAGAGTTTGTAATTCCAAATGTAATGATATAATAAACTGCCAGTTTCCCAAAAGTCTTTCAGGGCTACCCAGATCTCCATCTTCTCGGAGGATCTCCATCTTCTCATTCAGTTATTCTTCCCTGTCAGAATCTGAACAATCCAGAGATGATGGATTTCTTCTTGAATCCATATTTATAGCTTTTCACACAGAAGTAAGCTCTTAGTGTCTTTACAGGTATTTTCTTTGATGACAGATAATGAGGAATGCACTTAGAGTCCTTGACCTCGAACATCACACACAATGACCACTTACTTTGAAATTATCATTTTCTGTTAAAGTTCTTAAGTCCTTCATTAGCATTTCACAAGATTTTTTGATAGGTAATTTAGTTACACTGATATACATAATATAAAGGCCTGCCATTACATTATAATAGGAATAGATAAGTGAAAACAATACAAGTAATATTCCCTTAGTTTTCATGTTGAACACCTTACATTAATACACACTTTGATCTAGGGTTATTTAATTACCAGGCATGCATAATGTAAATGTAATGTAATAATGAACAACAGAATATAGATAGGTGAAAACAGTACAATTAACATTGCCTTTGATCTCTATTAACACACAAATGAAATGGTCTGTATACTTATACTTTTAATTCTTTTGATATTCACATACAAGTGAATTGGCCTATGGCTCTGGCCTGAGCTAGTCTGTCAGCATCACATATGGACTGGCTACACAGCTTCCTTCATAGAGAGAGATACTAGAGATGTGTCGTCCATGAGTTCCTTGAATGCACTCCAGCTGCAACTGTTGCATTCTCAGATAAGGTATGTTACACCTAGTGGCTGAACAGTATAATATAATTAAGCATCCTATTGGAGGGGTGTCCTTTGCGCAAAGGTAACAAAGAAAGCCCTGAGCCCAATGGCTTGAGTGCATGCAGTCCATACTTTCAACACATTCCTGCCTCTTAACACACATTCCATTAGCATATTAGCAGCTTATTTTGTCATCTCAAGCAAAGAAAACTGTCTGACTTTTTGATAAAAGTTGTCACAGACATCATCCCAGAGTGATATGTATGCACTACGAAAACCACATAAGATCTACTTTCTAGACACACTTAAAGTTTCACAGAAGACCTTGTAAGGGAGGTGTTAAAAGACGTGGAAACTTAGCTCAGTGATTGACAATGCTAGTTACTAGGTATAAAGAGTAGGAAACAAGACAGTTCAGTGAAGACATTACCTCATTCAACAAATTTAGATCTGAGCTGTGCAACACAGGGATGGTGCATCTAGGCATGTAGATCATCTAAACCTCAACCCAGACAAATTATGCTAATGCTCTAGGTTTTACAAAATGCTTCCAGGCATGGAAATGTTGTTGCACTGGATCTAAACTTTCCAGGCTGACTGTTCCCCAAGCAGATGACTGAGTACAATCAGAATGCTGTTGAAGCCAATCCTCAGCAATGGAGGGCTGAGAAGTCAAGAGACCCCAATTCCTCAACAAAGCCTGTGGGTGAAGAATATTAATCTAATGCACCAGTGCATCATTGCAGAGTGGGGGATAAGCACTGATGCTCTGCCTAGAAGCAGATACAGGACAAAGCCTGGAAGGTATCAATGCAATTGTATATCACTCAAAGTGTGCTGAAGAAAGACATGTGGGTTTTAAATGGGGAACAGAACAAGAAAAAGATACAGGAAAAAATGCTGCAAAGCTCTGTGCATTAATAGGTGCCTTAGAAACCTTTAACATTGCTAGATCAGATCACTGCAAGCCATACCAATCACTAAAGAAGCACAGACAAGTCCTGGGAACTCCCTTTCTGACTGTGGCCAGAAAGGAACTGACTGTGGAACATGTAGACTGTGGGGTGCATGAGATACTTCAATGGCTGAGAACATTGGGAGCTATAGGAATTCCCAGATGGTCACATCCTCTGCCTGCAAATACTATGATGACATTAGGCAATTTTCTGGTAGTGTATTAAAAAAATGGAGATTTCTCTGTTTCAAGAGATTCCCATTTTTAGAAGAACAGGTCCAAGTGCAAATTTCTCAGGACAGAGAAATCTTTTTTTTTAAAAAGAGCTGTACTAGAGAATTACCTAGTATTGTCATAGCACCCACAGAAAGAGGATGTTATAATTATCACTAACATTGAAAAGTACTGCACTATATATTTACATCGTGTTTTACAAATATAGTACATCTCTTCCCCTGTATTACACAGTTTCTTTCCACCCACTGGACTCTATGTTAGACTGCTCAAATGTGTTGGGGTGGTGGGCTGTGAAAACCCCCACAATGTTGCCATGATATGCCAAGTTACCAACAATCAGTTTCACTGCTCTCTGGCCTAAAACAGATTAATTCATCTGCATTTTTCATTCCTGTTTAAACAGTAATGCTGTTAAGTACAAGCCTCTGGTTTATTCTTGTGGTTACCATGTAATGATTCTATAGAATGATTAATATATTTTGTTGCTCAAACTTAGTCCAAAAATAATATACCATTGCCAACATGTGGCCGAATCAATGTTCAGTAGTGTCAGCAATTGATTCTGTCAGGACACAGGACCCATGACCCATATTTATATTGCTTGGCAGGAATTTAGCAGAAGTTGAGTAAGGTCCACAGCAAGATCCTAGCAAGGCATAACAAGTTTAAACAGAATTCAAGCAGGCTGGTGGTTTGAATTATATAAACACATTTTATAACCAAGAACAGAAATTGTTTAGACTCCAGGAAGAAGAACACAGGGATTCTAACAAGGCAACCAGAGGCTAAATCTAATTCATTTGTGGATTGGCAAGACAACAATAGTATCTTAAAAGTAGGGAATTCATTATGATAAACTATGAAGACAATACAACAGGGTTTTAACTAAGTTTTAAAATCAGAGAAAATATATCAGTGCAATTCAAACTGGTCAGAGACTGTGTCAGGTCAGCATAGTGGTACAACGACCAAATATAACTCAGAGCAGAGGTGTGCACTGGATTCTTAACCTGAGGTTACGCTGAGGTAGAACAGTCCAGAATGCTGTTTTCCCTACTCCCTCAATAGTCTTCATCCATGGCTACCTCCAGCCACATAGAGCACTGCCCATACATTCACAAATACATGGACATACTTGTAAATAAATTAGTCTAGGAATATAATATCCTGTGTCTTGCCTCATTTTATCTTTCAAGGAAGAAATAACCCACTCCTGGAGTCCAGTCTTCTCCAGCTAACTCAGAAGCTAGGAAAACATTTTTTTTGGTTTTATGACTAAGACTTTTCCTCCAGAGAGATGTGGTAGATGATGGAAGATGATCCAGGGTAGCAATGCACTTTTATCGGAAATGGGTGAGGAAAGAAGCCAAAGGGAGGCTAATTGGCAAATCAAACTTGTTCTGCTGGATGTGGGAAACAGTAGGGAAGTTCTGAAAGCTGATTATTTTTCTGGAAGTTTCACAATGCATTTCAATGCATTCTCATAAAACAGTTTCAGCAAAATAGCTGATCAGATCAGACATTGGATGGAGACAAAATTCTGGATATAATATGACTGGATGCTCTTTTCACTTGCATTGGCATTTCACCAGTGTAAAACCTGCATAACAGAAGGAGAATCAGGCCCAAGATTTCCTTCTTGTTTCTAAGTAATGAGCAGTATTATTTCTCATATGAATTTGGTTTTATATTCTAATCTTTGCTGTTATTATTAGATGTATTCAAGTCAGCAGGGCCTCATGAAATTCCTCCTAGGGTACTTAAGGAACTACCTGAAGCGATTTTGGAACTGTTAACTATTATCTTTGAGAACTTTGAGGATGGGTGAGGTCCCAAAAGACTGGAGAAGGGCAAACATAGTCCCTATCTTTAAAAAGGGGAATAAACAGGACCAGGAGAATTATAGACCTGTCAACCTAACTTTGATATTTTGAAATATAATGAAATAAATTATTAAACAATCAATGTGTAAGCAACTGGAGGATAATAGGGTTATAAGGAATGTCCAGCATGGATTTGTCAAGAACAAATCATGCCAAACCAACCTAATTTCCTTCTTTGACAAGGTTACTGGCCTAGTGGATAGAACAGAAGCAGTATATGTGATATATCTTGATTTTAGTAAGGTTTTTGACATGGTCCCTGTGATGGGGTGTACCTACCCCACACTGGCCCCGCAGGGATTAACTGCGCATTACAGTCGAGGAGGCCATGCGCCTCCATCCCTACTGGGCATACTCAGCCTGGAGACAGGATATAAAAGGAAGCAGCCCAGCTCAGTCTGGGCAGGCTGCTGAAGAAGGATGCAAATTGCAGGCTCTCTCCCGGGAGCTACTACAGGCCCCGACCACAGAGCCAAGACGTGCCAAGCCCCAGACAGATTCCAGGCTGCCTGCAGAACCCAGAGAAGGAACTGAGCCATCAGAAACTGCACGAGGCGATGACCTCAGTGATCCATGGGAACCTTGGACCACCACCAAGGAAGACAGGGTAGGAAGCAGCCATGGGGACATAGACATTGCTCCGGTTGGAGAACCGGGGAACAGGTCAGCATGTTTCAGGGGGATCCCTGCTGACTCAGAAGTGTGGACCCTCACCACTGCCAGGGCCTTGCGCTGGGACTTGGAGAAGCAGGGAGGGCCTGAGTCCCTCTACCCTGGGTGCCCACAAATCCCTAGGTGGTGCCCCACTTCCTCAATGGGCCAAGAGGCCACCACTTCCCTGCAAAGGTGGGTGACTTTATGGACTCCTGCCTATACGCCGTACAACCCCCCTGGAGGTGGGCCACTCCATGGACTCCAGCCATTGGGCCACACTGCCCTGTAAGGGAGGGCTGCTCAATTGACTCCAGCCATTGGGCCATGCAAACCCTTGAAGAAGGGCACCTTTATTGATTCTGGTCACTAGGACGTACTACCACGTTATAGTCAGGGTCACCAGCATAGGACCTAGCTGGCTGCGGTACAGACTTTTCCTGTCTTTGGACCAGAAGGGACCTGACACCCCGTGATGGGGTGTACCTCCCTGCGTCAGTCCCACGTGACTTTCTTATATGCAAACTAAGGAAATGTGGTCTAGATGAAATTACTATAAGGTGGGTGCACAGCTGGTTGAAAGACCTTACTCAAAGAGCAATTATCAATAGTTTGCTGGCAAACGGGAAGGCGTATCTAGTGGGATCCTGCAGGGGTCTGGTACTATTCAATATTTTCAATAACAGAGTGGAGAGTATGCTCATAAAATTTGCAGATGATACCAAGATGGGAGGGATTACAAGCACTTTGGAGCATGGGATTAGAATTCAAAATGACCCTGACAAATTAGAGAATTAGTCTGAATTCAATAAAATACAATTCAGTAAAGACAAGTGCAAAGTACTTCTCTTAGGAAGGAAAACAATAAAATGAATAACTACAAAATATGTAATAGCTGAAAAGGATCTGGGGGTCATAGTGGATCACAAATTGAATATGAATGCCATACAGCAGCAAAAAAGGTGAATATCATCTGGGGTATATTAACAGGAGTGTTGTATGCAAGACACAGAAGGTAATTGTTCCATTCTACTCTGCACTGGTTAGGCCTCAGCTAGAGTATTCTCTCCAATTCTTGTCACCACACTTTAGGAAAGATTCGGACAAATTGGAGAGAGTCCAGAGGATAGCAACAAAAATGATAAAAGGTTTAGAAAACCAGACCTATGAAGGAAGGTTACAAAAAACTGGCCATGTTTAGTTTTGAGAAAAGAAAACTAAGTGGGGACCTGACTCCAATCTTCAAATACATTAAGGGCTATTATAAAGAGGACGGTGATCAATTATTCTTCATGTCCACTGAAGGTAGGACAGAAGTAATGGGCTTAATCTGCAGCAAGGGAGATTTAGGTTAGATATTAGGAAAATATTTCTAAATATACGGGTAACTAAGCTCTGGAATAGGCTTCCATGGGCGGTTATGGAATCCCCATCACTGGAAGGTTTTAAAAACAGGTTGGACAAACACTTGTGAGGGATGGTATAAGTTTACTTGGCCCTTCCACAGGGGACTTGATGACTTCTCCAGGTCCCTTCTAGCCCTACATTTCTATGATTCTATTAAAGAATGCAAATAGACAAATTAATTCTCCCATGACAAAGATGAGGAGTAGTGAACACCAGATAAAGTCACTAAAACTAAATTTTCTCCTCAGAAATGCATGTATAACTAACTCCCAGCAGCTAGAAGAACAGGAGTACTTGTGGCACCTTACAACAAATTTATTTGAGCATAAGCTTTCGTGGGCTATAGCCCACTTCAT
Source organism: Macrochelys suwanniensis (assembly GCA_033296515.1). Classification (NCBI taxonomy): domain Eukaryota; kingdom Metazoa; phylum Chordata; order Testudines; family Chelydridae; genus Macrochelys; species Macrochelys suwanniensis. The sequence continues at coordinate 87,860,275 of CM065779.1, forward strand.
CGGATGCATAGAATGGAACATATAGTAAGAAGATATTTATACATACAGAGAAACATGAAAAGGTGGATGTACCCATACCAACTGTAAGAGGCTAATTAATTAAGAGGAACTATTATCAGCAGGGGAAAAAAAACTTTTGAAGTGATAATCAAGATGGCCCATTTCAGACAGCTGACACAAAGGTGTGAGAATACTTAATTAGGGGAAATAGATTCAATTAGTGTAATGACCAAGCCACTCCCAGTCTCTGTTCAAACCTAAGTTAATGGTATCTAATTTGCATATTAATTCAAGTTCAGCAGCTTCTCGTTGGAGTCTGTTTTTGAAGCTTTTCTGTTGCAAAATTGCCACCTTTACATCTGTCACTGAGTGATTAGAGAGGTTCAAATGTTCTCCTACTGGTTTTTTAATGTTATGATTCCTGATGTCAGATTTGTGTCCATTTATTCTTTTGAGTAGAGACTGTCCAGTTTGGCCAATGTACTGTCCGAGCACAGAATTTTACCTCCAGACATGTGGATTCAAACCATGGTTTAGTCACAGATACAATAAAATGGAACTTGCTGGCCTTTATCTAGTCCTTAGTGGATATTTGTCCCCCTCAAATATCCACCATGGGGGGGGGGGGATTGCTGATCATCTCTTTTTAGCATAGAGATTGAAGCAGAAGAGCACTGGAAGAGCAGAGAGGAAACTGTAACACAATGCTGGACTCTAAAAGTAACTAACTCTGTGTCAATTAAAAATTATGACAAATAAGAGAACATTCACATTCGTTTATGGGGACGCCAGGTTATTTACCACTAAAAATATTTTACACTTCTCCAGCACCTTTTTTTCCTAAAGGGTACCAAAGGACCTCACAGCCATAATGTTCCACTGAAATAATAATTTTTGGGTTAGAGAGCTACAACCAACATGCACGCAGTATGCTCCAGAAAAATGAAGGGAGGGGACATTTTGGCTGACGCTGAGAGCAAGCCTCTAACAAAAAGTGCCATGGGATTGTCAGTGTTCATGCAGAGTAGACAGGACCTTTTTTTAAAAAAAAATCTCCTCTGGAACATTCAATGTAATAGATCAGATCCTCAGCTGGTGTAAACTGCCATAGCTTGATTGACTTCAGCTAAACTATGTTGAGTCATACCATCTGATAATCTGTCTCAAAGACTTCCAGAATGTGGGGGTTTTTTGGTTGTAAATATTTCGAAGATTTAGATTTTTGTTTGCTGGAGAAAGCAGTTCTCTCTCAATGTGTTCTTTACCAAACTACAAACTATCTCTAAAAGAGAAAAATATGTAATAATGACAATTGACAGTTGAAATAAGCTTTTGGTTTTGAGAGAAAATAAAGACTTTATAAAGAAGCTTCATCATCTTTATAATACTTTAATTGGAATCTGACCCCATATTCTAAGCCAATATAGCTCTTTCAACTTAACTCATTGGTAATACACACTTATCAATTACATTAGTTTAAAGATAATTTGTGATGTATAAATACCTCATTAATTACTGCAAAAATTTTAATTGCTTTCATCTTGTAAAAGGTGAGGCTGATATTGACTTAAATGAATATTTTCATCATTTGGCACCACCACATATCATATGGAACTGTGATTAGACTAATATTGTGCCAAATCCCTCAAATATTTTTCAGACTAAATCCAAATTATTCCCAAACAAGTACACAAGCTTACGAAACATGAATTTTTAATCACTTTGCAATAGCCATAATTTCTAAAACATTGCATTCTAAAATAATGGAGCTGTCAAAATGTTCCGGATCGTGCACATTATTCATATTCCCAGTTTCTGAAGGCTACATCACCAGAGCAGAAAAGTGTAAGACAGAGTTGCCCATCACTATCTGAACCCAAACAGCTCAATTTGAGGTTTTTTTGTACCTGTTGCTATGGTTGCAATAGCATGTTAATTTGCTGGTAATGTTCAGAGGTCCTCTAGAAAAGATGTTTCCTAAAATAACCATTAAAATAGGAATTAAAATGAAAATGAATTAAAATATTTGCATTTAAAAGTAATTCATCTGACTTACCCAGGTGCATAAACCACAGTCTGTCAAGGCAATATTACAGCCCCTCACTTTATGAAGAAGTTAAATTGTAAAGTTTCTAGTCTTTATGGTTGTGAAAAAAATCATTGCAGTCAATGGAGCTACACATTTATAGCAAATTTAAGAGTGTAGGAACCATTGTTTGAAGCTACTGGGATAAGCAGAGATTTCTGCTCTGAGAGACAAAAATATTAATGTATAGTCTTGCTGGAATAACCTCTTTCACTGATTTGCCAACAAATGCTCAAGAAATGTGACAATTGTCCCTATGCTGAATGGATCACAGAAATTCAAGATTAGTTTAGTCAACAGTTCAAAGAGTTAAAGTAAAAAAAGGTTCATGTTAACTACAGCCCTATTTTGTGGATGGAGTTCAGATCATTAATAATTACTCTTGGCTAATTTATAGAACTCTAGCTTCTATGCAAAAATGCTTGGAAGTGAAAAAACTAGTTCAAAATCCCTGCACACACTTGAACAGGCAGAAAAACAGATGTATTATCTTCTCAAGAAGCAGGGATTAGCAGTAGCACAGAGGGGGCAGGGGATGTGGCTGTGTACACACACGAAGTTCAAAGATACATAGGAAATCCTGGACTCGCTCTGTTCTATATCACACCACACTGCCTGCCTGATAATGCTCCAGCAATATAGCTGACATGGGGACAGATTTTTAATAGTAGTTAAGCACCTAAAGAAACAGAGAGGCACCTAGAGGAATTTACAAAAGAATCTAGGCACCTAACTTCCAGGAAACTGCACCTAGACACTTGAAAATCCCTACCTTTAAAAGTCTGCCCATTGATGACCATGCTGTCATTAGTCATCTTAAATCTGTAGCTGTGCACTACTGCACTCTGCAAACTATAGATGCTCTAAATTAATGCCTGTCTAAGCAGCTTTAATTTCCACTGTGTTTTCCAGCATATAATATGGTGGTTTCTGGGAGGAGCATGCCACCAAGAGCAGCTGCTCCTGAGCTCCACTCCTCCCCCAGCTGACTATGACACCCCTCCCCGCACAGTGCACAGAATAACAAAAGCACTGAGCGAATGCAGGATTAGGGCTGCTGCTGGTTTGGTTGGAGGGAAAAGCATGCAACATATCTCCCCTCCCCTGCTTCCAGCATTTCCCACCCACTCATTTGACTAGTGTTGGTGCATGCAGGACCTCTCACACCGCTAGTGTTGTGGGAGAGGAGGAGGTACAAGTTGTAGGGTAAGCTTCCTTTTCTGCATGGTGCAATTTAAAGGACAATGTATCAAGCAACGATTATGGGGGTTTCTGGCCTGTTTAATGGCATTTTAAACCAGCTAATAACATGTCTTGGCTCTCAAAATGTTTTTATTTTGAATTTTTTATTTCTGGAGGAGTAGGAGGATCACCTTCTCCATACTTTTGTCAGTTGCAGCATGCCTCCGTTTTCCTTCATTAATTCAGTGATTTGAGGATTTGGGGTTCAACAAGAGAGCCCAAAGCAGAGTCCAACATAAATAGGCCTTCCACCCCATGTAAGGGTTTTCTTTTTTCTCTTTATCAAAGGGGTCATGCCCAGGGGCAGCTCTATGTTTTTTGCTGCTCCAAGCATGGCAGTCAGGCAGCTTTCGGCGGCACGCCTGTGGGTGGTCCGCTGGTCATGCGGATTTGGTGGCGTTTCTGCGGGTGATCCGCCGGTCTCACGCCTTCCGCATGCTTGCCACCGAATTGCCGCTGAAACCGCATGTCGCCGAAGGCAGCCTGACTGCCGCCCTCACAACGACCGGCAGGCTGCCCCCCATGGCTTGCCGCCCCAGGCACGCACTTGCTGCGCAGGTGCCTGGAGCCGCCCCTGGTCATGCCACTGTTTGCTACCACTCCCTCTCCAGGGCCTTACCTGTCTTCCCTTCTGTCAGGACTTTCCAACAGTCCTTTCCCCCTTCATTGCACAGATAGAAGTTCACCCCCTCCAGGTGGCACAACTAAGGTGATTGACAGGGGGATCTTGGTTCTTTCCTCTACCCTGGGCTCTATACAGAGGGGTGTTTGTTCACTCCAACTTCAATATCCTGCTTTACTCCACTCGGGGGAGGCGGGGGTGTTTCCTACCATGCCTCTCTCCACCTACGCCTTCTGCAGGCCTCTTTAGCTGTGCCCCGCATGGGTTCTGTTTCCAGTTCGCTCCCCAGCCCCAGGACTCTGTTGCTGTGTTTGGCTCCTTCCTAGCAGGGAGCTATCACCAGTCCATCCTCAGACCCTGGTCACTGGAGAGCCTCTCAGCACAGAACTGCTCCTCTTCCAAACTAAGAATAGGCTGTCTCTTCTATTTCCCCCAGTAGGCCTGCCTCCACATCACCTGTTATCTGAGTCTTGTGATCTGGAGAGACAGAAACTAGGCACAAGTCTCAGCTGAGACTTGAACCACTTGAAGGACAAGCTCACCCTGGCGACAGTAGGTCACAGGTAAAAGCAGTTGAATAACAAAGGCATGTACTGGTAGTTCAGTAATATGGTTATTATAATTCAAGATGGACAGTAATATGTTGTGACGTTATTGACATAAACTGTGACCGTATAGATCATTGTTGCAACCGCTGTTATATATTTGCAAGACATATTGTACAAAGGTTGTCATGTGAGGTGTCTATTACAAGGTTATAATTTCCTGGTTATGATTATGCTATCTGTATGCATGTATCATTTTTGTATTTAAAGTTATAAGCAGGGCCGCCCCTAGCTATTCTGGTGCCCTACGCAGCCCCCCCGCCCCCCCGCAGGGGGGGCAGGCCTCTGCGTGTGGGACAGAGCTGGATTGGGGGGTAGGGGGGAACCACCCCCCAGGACGCACCGGCGGCACGGCTGGGGCTGGGTCGCTGCACTTCCCACCGCTGGTGAGTGCAGGCCCGGCCCTGCTGCAAAGCTCAGGGGAGTGGGGGAGGGACTGGCACGGAGCAGGGGTGGGAAGAGGCAGGGCGGGATGGAGATGGGGCAAGGGGCCCTGGGAAAGAGCCGGAGAAGGGGCTGAAGCAGCATACTTTGCCTATGGATAAGGATGGCCCTGGTTAGCAGTATTGGCTCTACACTGTCTGTATTTGAAACTTGTGCTATGCTTCTGGGTGATACCCCAGACAATGTATCGGGGGGGGGAGGGGATAGCTCAGTGGTTTGAGCATAGGCCTGCTAAACCCAGGGTTGTGAGTTCAATCCTTGAGGGGGCCATTTAGGGATCTGGGGCAAAAATTGGGGATTGGTCCTGCTTTGAGCAGGGGGTTGGACTAGATGACCTCCTAAGGTCCCTTCCAACCCTGATATTCTATGATTCTATGTGGCGTCAGCACTGCCTAGCCTGCTTGATGGCCCATTAAGGACCATCAGCTATACAATTGACCCATTCAGAGAAGACTGATACATCTTGTGACTCAGCAAAGCATGCAGGGACATGCCTATGAACAAAACTCTAAGGTTTTTCCATGCCATGTGCTGGGTGGCTTGTGGTTCGAACAAAGAAAGCACAAGCCACATGGCAAAAGGACTATAAAAGGCAACATAATCATCTCCATTTTGTCTTCAACCTGCTTCTTACTTCTGGAGGAACCTTGCTGCAAACTGAAGCTCTGAACAAAGGACTGAATGACCGCTCCCAGCTGTGGATGTACTCCAGAGACTTGATGTGAACCTGCAGTTTATTCCATCACTGCTACAAGCCTGAACCAAGAACTTTGTCATTGCTGTATGTAATTGATTCCATTTAACCCGTTTAAACTCATATTCATATTTCTTTCTTTCTATAAATAAACCTTTAGATTTTAGATTCTAACGGATTGGCAACAGCGTGATTGGTGGGTAAGATCTGACTTGTATATTGACCTGGGTCTGGGGCTTGGTCCTTTGGGAATGAGAGAACCTTTTTTCTTTTACTGAGGTATTGGTTTTCATACCCATTCGTCCCCATAACCAGTGGCACTGGTGGTGATACTAGAAAACTGGAGTGTCTAAGGGAATTGCTTGTATGACTTATGGTTAGCCAGTGAGGTGAAACCGAAGTCCTCTCTGTTTGGCTGGTTTGGTGTGCCTTAATGGTAAAGGAAACCCAGCCTTGGGCTGTAACTGCCCTGCTCTAAGCAATTTGTCCTGAATTGATACTCTCAGTTGTGTTCCACCAGAGGCAGCACCTTTACATATGTAAAGAAATCATTTTATTTAATAAAAACAAGTGGTATCTCACAAATATATTGTAGAAGAGAAGACTCGCGGTGGCTGTGCCTTCTGCTGGCTGGGTGTGGTGTAGCAGCTCTGTCTTCTCTAGCACCCCAGGCCAATAGTTGCTCCAGTTCTGTGGTGATGTACCTCTTCTCAAAACTCAGCCTCCAGCCAGGTCACATTTTAGTTTAACATTTTGTGGTAACACAAGTCCAACAAATAATTCCTTACGTCAGGTCTCCGGCTCCTAGCTCTGGGCCCAGTAGTCCTTACATCACTCTCTCAGGGCTCTGAACTGTCCTTATTCTCCTTATGTCAAGGGGCTTCACTCAGGGGTGAAAGTAAGTCGAAAGACTTACCGGTACAGGTTCCGCCTCCTCTCCCCCCACCTGGAAGGGGCGGGGCCTCAGGCGGAAGGGGCAGAGCTGGGGGGGGTTCAGCATCCCCCAGCCAACCCATCCGTGTTGCCCGGGGCTCCACTGGCGATTTAAAGGGCCCAGGGCTCCAGCCACCACTGCTGTGATAGCTTCAGCGGCGGCCGGAACCCTGGGACCTTTTAAATTGCCGGGCCCAGGGCAACTGCTCCTTTTGCCGCCCCCATTGGCGGTGGCAGCGGCAGGGACGTTAAAGCGCTGCCGTGCCAGCGCTTTAATGTCCCTGCCCCTTTTGCCTCCCCCCTCAGCAGTCCTGCCGGTAGAGTTTGTACCAGCAGGGCTGCTGACAGGGAAGGGGCAGCAACATATTCTCTGGTTCTCAGTGAGTCCACTTTTGCACTTGTTAGTGTGTGGAAAGGATTATACACATAAACCAATTAGGGGATTGGAAGTGCTTTTCTGTAAGCAGGAAAGCTCATTTACAGATGTTGAATGAGCTAAATGTCTAATAACAATGCAGCAAGCTTTTTATATACCACTAGAGATAACTAGAATAGTCAGGCACAGAATCTAATCTATTGCATAAGCATTATACAAGAGACATGAACTAGTTCTTTCCTGCAGCAGTGCTATATCTAATCCAAATATACCGCTTTAACGTTGCTGCCACGGCAGCGCTTTAATGTAGGCTGCATACGGGCCGGTACGGGTTCTTACCGGTACGCCATACGAGCCCGTACCGGCTCACTTTCACCCCTGCTTGTCAGAGTACTAAAAGCTCACATTGTAGTTCAGCTATACCTGGCCTGAGCATAAAAAAAAAATAGAATCTCTGTGTATGTTGGTTTTAGTCCTTTAATCCTTACTCAATATAAATATTGACTCAAACATTTTAAAAAGCAATAAATACTGTATTAGCAATGGGTGAACCTCAAAAGACTCAGAGGTTTGGTTTAGTTTGGAGTTTATCATCAAAGCTTAGCTGATGTATCATATCTTAGGGTATGTCTACATTTCAGCTGGGAGCATGCCTCCCAACCTGGGTAGACAGACACATGCTAGTTCTGCTCGAGCTAGTATGCTAAAAACAGCAGTGTGGCAGCAGCACAGGCTAGCTATCTGAGTACAAGCCTGCCCAATCCCCTGGGTCCGTACTCAGATGGCTAGCTCATCCCACCATATCCACACTGCTATTTTTAGCATGTTAGCTCAAGCAGCGCTAACACGTCTGTTTACCTGGCCTGAGAGGCATGCTTCCAGATGCAGTGTAGACCTACCCTTCGAGGCTCAACCCTTCTAGGGTGACCAGACGTCCCGATTTTTGATCATTTGTCCCGCGTCCCGACTGATGGTTTTTTGGTTTTTTTTGCTCGACAACTTCTGGGCGGGAAGTCCCGATTTTCGGGTCTTCTCATCTGGTCACCCTAAACCCTTCCCACCCCCACTCAACTTCTGCAAGCAGCGGATCTTTCAGTTATGTTTTAAGAAGGAATGTCTTGCAAAAACGTTCTCCCTTAACTTGCACTAAACCAGTGCTTAATTTATGCCAGGGCTTGCCAGGGTTGAGCCCAGGCACCTCTAGGCTTGGCAATTCATAGCACAGGCACCTCTGGGCTGCATCAGTTATGAAAGTAAAAAAATTGCTTGAGCCCTGGCACCTCTTTCATTACAAAGTAAGCACTGCACTAAACCCTGTCCCACAAGATGCCTGTCACACCAAAGAGCAGGAATGAGGGAATTGTGAAACCATTCCATTTAAACAAAAAGATTCTCAGACATAACCAAGTAGAGAGGAAGAGCAATCTGGCAAATAAACTGTTATTATCTGCACTTGCTGGAAATGCTTACCCTGAAGCACACAGGGTAAAATCCTGACCCCATTGAAGTCAATGGAAGTTTTGCCATTGACACAGCACACAGGAACCAAATTCCCCAGTAACAACTCTTGTAACCCAAACCAACCAGAATTGATCATTTTGGCACAGGTCTGCTCCTGAAGTCCTTTTCCCCAATGCATCACTAGATGTCACGGGAGAGCTCATTCAAACCCTGCTTACAACTATATGAGCCCCAGGGCTGGTATCCCTGGCAGAGGTGATTTAACAGGATCTAGAGAGGAAGTAAATTTCCTCAGAGTTAGGGATCTCATCCTTGGCAGAGATGATTTAAGAGTCCAGAGATGAGGTGAACTCCATCTGAAGTAGGGAAATCATCCCAACCCTCCCTTGAATTTAGTACAGACTTTAACAAGGAGCTCCAGAGTGCTCCATCCAGCACATAATTTGTGTCCCTACATCAGGGAACAGTCATTAAGCCCATTTCCACACTTCTGGCTGAAGGCTTGCTTATTCAGGGGTCAGCCCATATTATCTCTTTAGAAAAGGTTCTTTTCACAGAGTGGCTGACCAGCCTGCTCCGACCTCTTTCTGTTTAGGTCATAGCTGAAAATAGGATCTGCCTGAGCTGAGAAACATTATCTTGTGGAAAAGTAACTGCTCTGCTTCTGTACTGTGCCTCCTTAAATGCTAACTGTTAGTCTATAAGGTGCCACAGGACCCTTTGTAACTTTTAAGAAGAAGAGATTATGGACTTGATCAGTGCTTTGATACTAGGAAATTTGATATTACAGAAAAAACAAAGTGATGTTTGATATTTTACTTTTTAAACTTCAACAAAGAAAAGAGGGGTTTTTTTTGCTGTTTTTTTATTTTGTCCCCCGCACCCACCACCAGAGTATACTTGTAGCATTATTTTATGTAACAAGATGGCACTATTGTAGAAAGTCTTGCTCATTCTGCTTCACTGAATGTATTGAAGTTAGATATTAGCACGTCACCAGTAAAGTCTGTTCTGCCTGAATCTCTAAGGGTATGTCTACATTTAAAATGCTAGCTGCTATAACATTTCAGCATAGCCACTACCTACACTGATGGGAGGGGTTCTCCCATCGGCATAGGTAATCCACCTCTCCAAGAGGCAGTAGCTAGGTCAACAGAAGAATTCTTCCATTGACCTAACCTTATCTGCACCAGGGGGTTAGATCAGTAGAGCTACATCTCTCAGGGGTGTAAATTTTTCACACCCCCTGAGAGATGTAACTATGTTGATGTAAGTTCCAAGTGTAGATAACCCTAAGAAACTTTAGGTGCAATTGCTGCATATACGTTATACTTCCCAAAAGCAAACAAATTATTACACACCAATGCCAAAATCTTACAATACTTGTCTGATAAGCAGTCATGTGTTTTGTATCTTGGATGATGACATAATGGCAAACTAAAAGGGAGGAGGTTGGAAGAAAACAAAAGGGAGGATAATGCTCTTAATAAAACAATGAGGCAACTTTGTACTACAGCAATGCCTAAAGGATGTAACCGAAATCAGGGTCTCATTGTGCCATGCATTGTGCAAACACACAGTAAGAGATAGTCTCTGCTCCAAAGAATGTACAGTCTAAATAGACAAGATGGACAGTGAGGGGTAAAAAGGAAATATTATTTATCTCTGTTTAAAGAAGGATTTGACACTATGTCCTTCCATGTAGATCTAAAGAATCTAGCAATGGAGCCAGCCCATTTTTCTCATTTCCATGTCCTTTGTAAGATAAAAGATTGTTTGCAAATGGGTGAACAGAAGCCACTACAGAAGAAGCAAGGTCTGTTATCCATGGTTTGAGAATAGCCTCCTTGGCTATTACTAGCTAAAACAGATGAGTAAAATTCAAAAAATTAGCATAAATTAATATCTGTTGTGACGGGGCAAGGCCTGATGGCTATAGTAAAGTGGTAAGGAACCAGTATGTTAGCCCCAGCCCTGATACCTTATGGCAGTTGCTCCAGGTTAATCAAGACACCTGGGGCCAATTAAGAACTTTCCAGAAGGCAGGGAGGTTAATTGAGACACCTGCAGCCAATCAGGGGCTGGCTGAAACTAGTCAAAAGCCTCCCAGTGAGTCAGTGAGGTGTGGATGTCAGGAGCTGTGGAAGGAGGTTGCGTGTGAGGAGCTGGGAGCAAGAGGCACTAGGAGCTGAGAGTAAGAGGGCGTACTGCTGGAAGATCCTGTGGTGAGGATAAAGAAGGTGTTGGGAGGAGTCCATGGGGAAGTAGCCCAGGGAGTTGTAGCTGTCGTGCAGTTGTTCCAGGGCTGCAGTCCACAGGGCCCTGGGCTGGAACCCGGAGTAGAGGGCGGGCCCGGGTTCCCCCCAAAACTCCCAACTCCTGATCAGACACAGGAGGAGTTAACCTGGACTGTGGATTCTACCAGAGGGGAAGATCTCTGAGGCAAGCAAAATCCGCCAATAAGCGCAGGACCCACCGAGTAGAGGAGGAACTTTGTCACACTGTCCACATAACTAAAGCACAAGTGTAACTATTCTACAGGATTTGACGATGAAACAAATGAGCTGCTTTAACAATGTAGCACAAGACCATGCAACAACTATGCAATAAGATCTAGGCTGTTCTCGGTGGTGGCAGATGACAGAACAAGGAGTAATGGTCTCAAGTTGCAGTGGGGGAGGTTTAGGTTGGATGTTAGGAAAAACTTTTTCACTAGGAGGGTGGTGAAGCACTGGAATGGGTTATGTAGGGAGGTGGTGGAATCTCCATCCTTAGAGGTTTTTAAGGTCAGGCTTGACAAAGCCCTGGCTGGGATGATTTAGTTGGGTTTGGTCCTGCTTTGAGCAAGGGGTTGGACTATATGACCTCCTGAGGTCCCTTCCAACCCTGATATTCTATGATTCTAGGACTACAGCAGGCACTTCAATTTTCAGTGAAGTTCACAAGATATCTTTCAATAACATTCAATTCCCTAAAAATGAGGCAAACACCTTTTAAACTAAAAGACCCATGTGAAAAAACAAAACTTGCCAAATGGCTTAAAATGAAGACAGTAATAGCAGCCATGTGCTCCTGTCTAATTCACAGCACACAGTGAAGATGTCTGCAGTACAGTAGTGCAGAAAGGGACAGTAAACTTACCGCATGGGTGAAAAGTGCCTAAATGACAACATGCTTCAGTAAAGCTACAGTGTAGCTCAGCTGGAAGAGACCTGAACTCTCTGAAATGGGGACATGAGTAGGATGGGAGGAGTGAGGATCAAATCCAACACATCCGATGCTAACCTAAGAACAATTGCCTTGCTTCTTTTTGAACATCCATTGAACATTGAAATTACTGCTACATGGACACCTGCAACTGAGCACAGAGAGATACGTACTTCATAGTCTTGTTTTCCAATGTATTGCTGACTGATTCAGACTGGGGCCATATGATTCGACTGTATGTGTGCAAGACAAAAGTACAGCACTTGCCTTGGCATAATTCTGTGCAAAAAGACACCTATGCCCTTTGCCCCATGCAACTGAATGCTGGGACTCTGACCTATGAGCCTTCTCCAATGGTATCACAGCAGGTACTGCTTCTTGAAAATGAGTTTTTCAACCAGACTTACTCTAGATTCCTTGGGTAAGTGTTCTGTGCATATCACAAGGCAAGATATGGTGCTAATTTCTCAGGTCTTCATCATAGCTTTTTTTCCTGTATCTGCTACCACTGCACTGTTTTTCCACACGAGAGGAACATGTGGTTCTTACATTTTATAAAGGGACTTTTCTCCAGCATGATCCCAAAGTACTTTAAAGTGTGTGTAAACACTACTGCCTCTTTTGCCCACCAAAGCAAGACAGGCATGTTTGAAGAAGAATGTGGCAACTATTTAACAGTGCTAGCAACACTATACAACAGTTTAGGTTAGAAAGTGAAGAAAAATAATTTTAGGTAAGCAAAGTATAATTGTCCAGGATGGAATTTGGCTAGGAGACCAGAGATTGAATAGTCTTACTCTTTCAAAGGGGGTTATAAGATTTTTACTGACCAAAAGTCAGCAGGGCTTGAGTTTTACATCTCACCCAAAACATTAACCAATATATTAATTATTATTCTTTACTATTTTGCGGCAAGGCATCTCCTTTGCCTCCTCAGCCTCAGTGTTTCTCACTCTGGCAACTGGGGGACCTGATATAAATCAGTTCTACTCCAGATGTTTTTAATTCTTCATTTTGGTTTCTTTCTTTCAATATGTTGAAGGTGGGCCACAGAGTAGGCCCAAGTAGGGGGATTGTCTACACTTACAGTCAGGGACGACCCTAATTTTTTAGCCGTTCCAAGCAAAAAAAAAACCCAAGTGCCGTCCCCCCCAACCATCCCCCCCCAACGCCGCCGCCCCGCCGAAACGCCCGGGGGCCGGCGGGGAGGGCGCCATGCCCGCTGCCCTGGCTGGAGCGCCTGCAGGAAGTGCAGCAGGTCCGATGCCCCGGCCGGCGGGGAGCACGGAACACCCGCAGCCCCGCTGCCCCGGCCGGGGCGCCGGCAGGGAGCGCGGCACGCCCACCGCCCCGCTCCCCAAGCCGGGGCACCGGCAGGGAGCGCAGCACGCCTGCCGCCCCGCTCCCCCGGCCGGGGCACCGGCAGGAAGGGCGACAGGGGCGCCGGGGGGGAGCGCAGCTCGCCCGCCGCTCAGCTCCCCTGGCGGGGGCGCTGGTGGGGAAGGCAGCACACCCGCTGCCCCAGCCAGGGCGCCGGCTCGCCCGCCGCCCCACTCCCCCGGGGCATCAGCCGAAGATGTATTTTTAAATTATTTATTTATTAAAAAAAAAACCCGTGAGTACCGCCCCCTTCCAGGTGCCGCCCCAAGCACGTGCTTGGTAGGCTGGTGCCTGGAGCCGGCCCTGCTTACAGTGCTGCAACAGTGGTGCAGCTCCACCACTGTAGCACTTTGTGAAGATGCTACCTACGCCAATGGGAAAGCTTTTCCTGAGAGGTGAGAGCTTTGTCTTTTGGCTGAGACTGCTAGCCAGGGCTGGAGTCTCTGGACTTCTGGAGAAATCTGCAAATAGATCTTAACATTGACATAAAAAGATCATAAGTACAGTAAAATATTTCAAAGCTATGCCTACAGCAGTCTTTTAGATATTTTCTGTAATAAACAGGGAAATTTATGATCTAATTTAGTAGCATAACATGCCCAGAGGGAGCAGAGATGCATTCAAACAGGGTATGAGGGAATATTTACAAAGGTACTTATTTACAGAGGCATGAGATATACAGACTGTGTTCATGAAATTATGCAGAGAAATATTTGTTCTTTCTAAGTTAAAACTATGCCATACCATAACTTTTAATACATCTGTTTGTCTGCATTAGGTTATCTCGTTTGTTTGGGCTGGGCTTTTTTGGTGCACTGATCTCTCTCAGCTGTGCACCTTACTTTAATAATATAGTTTGAAAGTTACTAGCCAGTTTTTGAGTTAAAGAGTAGAAATAGCTTTCGTGCATAGGTAGATTTGTTACTATGTAGCATTGCTTGATGGTTTCAAACATTATCAAAGGTTATTGTGAAGATAATCCATGCAGCCAGAGGACTGAAGCAACAACAAAAGACTTTTTTTATTTTCTTATGTAAGTAGATTGGCAGAGATCCAGCTCTTTCATTCTGAAAGCTAGTCTGAATCAACAACACAGTAGATATTCTGGAGAAGTTACAACAAATTGAAAAATGTGAATTCCTTTTACAGCCTTTATTGCTTTAGAAAGAGAATAGTTTCCTTGTTTTGGAAAATCCGCCACTTAAAATCAGTTCAGAAAGTCACTCGGGAAAACAAAATTTAAAAATTAGTCAAACAGGATGTTTACCCATTTGACCAGTTTGGATATAGAGTCTGATGTCACATGGCAATTGGCTAAGAGATGACTAAATTGGGGGGTGGGTGAGTAAGGGGGGACTACAAGTGACTGGAGAGGAATTATTTAGAATGGTACACTGCGAAAAAACTAGGAGTAATGGGATAAAATTAAGAAATAGAAATGTTAGTCTGAATATCAGGGAAAGCTTTGTGCCAGTGACAGTACTAGGCTGTGGAATGGTTTCCCCAAGGAAAGGGGTTGAAAGATCTATTATTTGACACATTTAAAACTTCACAAGACAAACTAGAGGAAAATGTAGGGGGAAAACCCTCATTGGCAGGGAGATGACCCTAGTTGTCTTCTATCATTACTTTATCTACCTGTCTTTGGTTAACTATGATGGGAAAGGACTGACACATTTTAGTACTGGAAGTAGTATGAATGTGTATGTGAAGATATGCAAATATCCCTATCAGCAATATGGCAAATGAGTTCCCCATTACTTTCCTGATAAAATTTAGACAAAGGCCTAATTCCCCACAAGAGATACAACCAGGAATATTATTTATTTGTTTGATTTAATGGTAAAATTCCTACCATTGTTACTCAGTTGAAGTGGAGGGACTTGGCAAGTTACTGAAGAACTTGTCAATTAGTGTGTAATCACAAGTTTTTCTTTCCATTTCCGAGACTACAAAAGTCAGTGGTCATATAAAGGTTCCTGTGAAAGGCATGAAGGGATAAGTGCTATGAGATTAAATAAACAGCAGCAAGAAGATTTTAAACTATTTAATTAGCCACCTTGATACCTGGCTGTCATTGGAATTTTGTGCACTGTTTTGGGAATAAGTAAGGCTATGTTTATGTCACGGAGGTCATGGACATAACCGAATGTGCTACTACCAGAGACCTCTGTGACATTCTCCCCTTCAGGCCCAGGGGCTGTGGGACTCTGGAGTTGGCAGCCAGCGGGGCCCTGGCAGGGTTCCAGCAACAGGCAACAGCAGCAACAGAGGCCCCCCTGCAAGGTTCCAATGACAGGTGACAGACTCCTCCAGCGATGGGAGACAGCCTCTCACGGGGCGGGGAGAGGGGGAAAGGAAGGACAGATGCCTTGGGCAAGCAGTTAGGAGTGTCCCATTTTCTCTTTGGGAAATATGGTTACCCGGCAGCTACCAGCCGCCATGAGTGGGGGTGGAGGGTGGCCTGCAGCTTCCAGCTGCTGCGGGCAGAGGGGGAACCCCACAGCTCCCAGCCACCATGATGGTGGGGGAAACCATGGAGCCGCAGTATCAAAAGTCACAGACAGGTCACAGCTTCCATGAATTTTTGTTTGTTGCCCGTGACCTGTCCATGACTTTTACTAAAAATAACCATGACAAAATCTTTGCCTTAGGAATAAGCCTTGTATATAAAAAAGGATTTTTCCTGAGGAAATAATGAGTAGAAATAACTATAATTTGCACATGTAATTATATAATACAGGAAAGAGTAATGTACTTAATACCAATATGGGCTAGGATATCCAAACAATCAAACCATAAACTTAAATTTGCTGAGTAATATCAAGAACCAGTCAAAAACCCAACAAATCACCAAACTGCCTAGTCAGGAAACCAAATAAGTCATAATATGATTCTTAAGTGAGAGAGAAATATTAAAAGTCCTTCCTTGCCATTAGCTTTATTTAGTTGCAAATGTGAAAAAGAGACAAAGTTGCAGTCTGATACAATTTCCAACTTTCTCAAACTTTATGAAGCTTTCAGCCATAGCACCTCATAGCACATCACAATCTTATCTACTCCCTAAAGCTGAGCAGGGGGGCCTGGTCACATAGTTGACTGGGGAGTGAAAAGGAAAACCCTGGTGCTGCAGGAAGTGATATAGGTGATTCAGTGGGTGGAATTCTTACTTCTGATTCAATAGTCAATCAACACCACAGCATGGTGCTTGAGAGAAAAATATGTTATTGGATGTGCCATCTTTTGGTAAGACATAAAACTATTTGTGATCATCAAAATCCTTTGGCACTTATTGCAAGAGTAGAGATGTCCAAACCAAAGTCCTAGGGAGAGTCTAGCCTGGAGAACTACATTTTGACTCCCTGGAGTTTCAACTAGATACAGTATTCTTCTTCATTTCATGTCCTAAATTATTGAGTAACATTGCTGATAAACAGCTGCTATGTTCTACCCCAAAATGGGTGATGTAACTCCAGTGCCAATATAAGTAATGTACTTACATATATTTTGGCAATGTAAGCTAAATATATACCTTAAGTGATAACAATAAAAGATGCTTTTGGTTTTTTTTCCTAACTGGTACTATTGCATCTAAACCGTCTCAGCCATCTCTTTACATAGAGTGAATTCATACTGATTACCCCAGGAAGTTCTTCTGAGCCACGGCTAAAAATCACATAACTGATTCTTTTCAACATATACTCTATGTATGTATACTTTTGTGTGTGTGTGTATCTATGGATTTTTGAAACCATGTGTGTGAATTGTACCCCAACAACTCTTTGTTTTAAGTCCTATTTTTATTCCTTTCTTGCCAAACACTGCTGGCTTGGAGAATGAATGAATGTAGTTCTCCAAAAAGAACAGCAGGGAGCACTAAAGAGCACAAATACCAGTAAGAACTCTCCGCAGACACAAAACACTTTGCTTCCTTCACTGCTCTCTGTGGCTGTATTTCTATTCAATTGCTATAAATTAATTCACATTAATAGAATAGTTTGAGGCCTTATCTATGCTATCATTACAACTGAGTGAAAAGACACAATCACAGCTGTTGTCTGACCAGGTTACTGGTAGCTCTCATGCGGACCCAATTAGGGGACTCATCATGGGGACTCAACATGGGGACCCAATTAGGTCCCAGCCACACTATCAATTTTAACTGTGTTCATCATGGTCAGGGAATAAATTACAAACGGATCTCCTGATTCAGTTAGTTGTGGTTTAGATGGGGCCAGAGCATTATGGCAGTAGTGAGGGGCTTACAAGGCTGTTTCCAGATACTGTGCAAGATTATATTAGTATCTGTGTGTATTTTAATATCAACCCATCTTTCTATATGAGCTGTGGACAGGTAAGGAGCCTGCCTCCAAACCCAAAAGATTAAAGGTGTTTTATATGAAGCGTGTATGTATTTTTGTGACAAGAGTGACCTATGAGCTAAAGATGCATGAGCAACTTCTGGCATCAAAATAGAAAGTAATTTTACAAAATGTACTGTGACAGACCCAGACAAGTGGGGTACAGAAGTCTGATAGAAGGCAAATATACTGGCCATTGGATGAACAGTTTTCTGTTCCCTGAGTGACCAGAGCAGGGGCTGCACTAGAACAAGCAGGAACTTTCTGGAACCAATTTAAGGCAGGCAGGCTAATTAGGACACCTGGAGCCAATTAAGAAGAACCTGCTAGAATCAATTAAGACAGGCAGGCTAATCAGGGCACCTGGGTTTAAAAAGGAGCTCCCTTCACTTTGTGGTGTTGCGTGCGAGGAGCTGGGAGCAAGAGGCACACAAGGAGTTGAGAGTGAGAAGCGTTGAACGACTGAGGAGTACAAGCATCAGCAGACCATCAGGAGGAAGGTCCTGCAGTAAGCATAAAGAAGGTGTTGGGCGGAGGCTGTGGGGAAGTAGCCCAGGGAGTTGTAGCTGTCACGCAGCTGTTACAGGAAACCCTATAGACAACTGCAATCCACAGGGCCCTGGGCTGGAACCCGGAGTAGAGGGCGGGCCCGGGTTCCCCCCAAAACCTCCCAACTCCTGATCAGACACAGGAGGAATTTGACTGTGGGTTCTACCAGAGGTGAAGATCTGTGAGGCGATCAAAATCTGCCAATAAGCGCAGGACTCACCAAGGTAGAGGAGGAACTTTGTCACAACTGGTGTCAGGAGTGGGATTTTGGGGTGTGTCAGGGGTTCCCTCCCCACTCTAAACTCTAGGGTAAAGATGTGGGGACCCGCATTAAGAGCCCCTAAGCTTATTTTTACCAGCTTAGGTTAAAACCCCCAAGGTACAAAATTCCCTGCACCCTGAGAAATGCTTCTTTCGCTGCCACCATCAAATGTCTAACAGGAATCCAGGAAAGGAATCACTTGAACTTCCCTCCCCCCACCAAACTACCCCCTCGAGCCGTACACCCCCTTTCCTGGGAAGCTTGAGAACAATCTCCCAACCAATTGGTTACACAGTGATCTAAAAACCCACCCCCTGGGTTTTAACACCATAGAAAACAGTCAGCTTCTTAAAAGAAGGATTTTATTAAAAATAAAGAAGGTAAAATCATCTCTGTAAAATCCGGATGGTAACTATTTTACAGGGCACTCAGAGAGATTCCCCCCTCTGGACAAAACCTTAAAGTTACAGAAAAACAAGAATAACCCTTCCCTCTCCCACAGGGAATGTACCAAGCAAAATAAACAGAAATCTACTCGCTATGCTATCTAAACTTACTTTAGAAAAGTGAGTATTGGTGAGGAGGCGGATTTTCTGTAGGTTCTTTCTGTCTTCCAAGATCACTGTGACTCAGACAAAGCCACACACACACAGCCTTCCCCCCTCCCAGATTTGAAAGTATCTTGTCCCCTTATTGGTCAGATGCCAGCCAGGTCAGGTGTCAGTCTGGCTACCTGTATTTCTTAACCCTTTACTGGTAAGAGGATTTTATAGCACTGCATCAGACCCCCTCCCCCTTCCCTTCATTTATGACAGGGTGCACAGCACAGCAGAAGAAGAGGGGTGTTTAAAAAAAAAAAAAAAAAGGGAGTGGGTTTATTTTTTCACCACAATGGAAGACGTAGTACGGGCACTGATACAAGCCACAGCTGCCCAGCAGGAGGCTACCCGTGTCCAGGCAGCTGCCCAACAGGATGCAGTGCGGCTGCAGCAGGAGACCAATCGCCTGTTGATGGACCAGGCCGCTCAAGACCGTACTATGTTGCGGGAATTAGTAAACCAAGTGAAGGCCCTTACGGAGATGAACCACGGCCATGATGGGACGCGGAAGATACGGGCCAGCAATTGCCTGCAGAAAATGACAGAGAAGGATGACATAGAGGCATATCTCCTGGCCTTTGAAAGGACAGCCCTACGGGAGGCCTGGCCTCGAGATCAGTGGTCTGGCATCCTCGCCCCATTCCTGTGTGGGGAGGCTCAGAAGGCCTACTATGATCTGCCTGAAGAGGCTGCAGCAGACTACCCACAGCTGAAAGCAGAGATCCTGGCCAGATCTGGGGTAATGACCGCAGTGCGGGCCCAGCGGTATCACAAGTGGAGGTACCAGGAAAACAAAACCCCGCGGTCCCAATTGTATGACCTCATCCATCTCGCACGAAAGTGGTTGCGAACTGACTCCCGGGGTCCAGAAGAGATACTAGAGGTTCTGGTCATTGACCGATACATGAGGGGACTACCGCCAGACCTTCGCACATGGGTAAGCCAGAATGAACCCTCCACCTATGACGAGATTGTTGCACTGGTAGAGAGGCGAAGGACGGCAAGGGAGCTGACCCGACCAGTTAAGGAAGCGGAACCCCGGGTTAAACTAGCAGCACCAAACCCAAGAGCTCGAGTGACTGGGCCACCAGGAGAGCCCAGGTGGAAAAAGAGAGGGGCTGAAGGCCCACCAGAGGCCACAAAGAGTCGGAGCACTGAGGGGGAAGAAGATCGTGATATTAGACTGCCCAAACCAAGAGACCGGGGAACGCCTAGGGTTCCATACAGATGTTATGCCTGCGGAGAGTGGGGACACATAGCTGCACAGTGTCCCAATGCCGAGGAGCCTATGCAGTGTAACCTGGGAAATTGGGCAGACCCATGCTCCCTAATCCACCTTGTGGGGGTCTCACTAACCCCACATATGTACACCAGACCAGTGAAACTAAATGGGGTACAGACCACGGCACTGGTTGATTCGGGGAGTGCTATCACTCTTATCTCAGGGAGGCTCGTGAAGCGTAGTCAGTTGCTGCAGGCAAAACGTACGGGGATAACCTGTGTCCATGGGGCAGTTAGTTACTACCCTACCATACCAGTAAAAATTGAGATCCAAGGAAACACTACTGAGGTAGCAGCAGGTGTAGTCCCTAAACTCCCATACCCGGTGCTCATAGGGAGGGACTTCCCAGGGTTTGAAGACTTACTCCCAGTAGGGGGATTGGAGAAAGAGGGGAACCCTGAAATTAGTGAGGCATCCACAGAGGACTGTCAACCTCCAATCTTCTCTGAAATATCCCCAGATTTGTTCTCTACTCCCAGACAGGGTAGAAAGACGAAAAGGGAAAGAAGGGCAGCTAAGGCCTTGGGAACCCGGATACTGACCCAAAGCCAGAGGGTTGCTCTCATAGGTAGGCGGACCCGTGCAGCTGAACAAGAGGCCACCCAGGAGGGAGAAGCACCTGAGTCTGACCCCCACCGTAACGCCTCTGAACCAGCAGAAGCAACAGAGACCGGCCCCCTAGATCTCGGACAGATTAGCTCAGGGAGAGGAAATTTTGGCTGGGACCAGGCTGAAGACCCAAGGTATGACAACATTAGGAAAGAAGTGACCGAAATAGATGGGGTTCCCGTGGAAGGAAAAACCCAAGGACCTGGACCCTACTTCATAACGAAGAAGGATCTCTTATACCGGGTCGCCCCAGTACAGGGGCAGAAGGTACAGCAGATCCTAGTACCTCAAAATCACCAGAATGCTATATTAAGCCTTGCCCATAGTCATCTTTTTGGAGGGCATCTGGGGGTAGAAAAGACCCTGGCATGGGTCCTACGACGATTTTTCTGGCCTGGAGTACATGAAGAAGTGAGGAGGTACTGTGCGTCCGTCCCAGAGTGTCAGCTGCACAGTCCCCGTCCCCATTTGAGGGCACCTTTAGTACCCCTTCCCATAATAGAAGTCCCCTTCGAGCGAATAGCCATGGACCTAGTGGGACCCCTGGAGAAGACGGCTCGGGGTCACCAATATATACTTGTTGTTTTGGACTATGCTACTCGCTACCCAGAAGCCGTCCCCCTGCGGAACACGGCCTCTAAAACGATAGCCAAAGAACTGGTGGGGATCTTTGCCCGAGTGGGGCTACCAAAGGAGATATTAACAGATCAAGGGACTCCATTTATGTCGAAGCTAATGAAGGACCTCTGCACACTGCTCCATATACATACCCTGAGAACTTCAGTCTATCATCCGCAAACTGATAGGCTGGTAGAAAGGTTTAACCGAACCCTCAAGGCTATGATAAGGAAGGTGGTAAGTCAGGACGGGAAGGACTGGGACACCCTACTACCTTACCTTATGTTCGCTGTCCGGGAGGTACCTCAGGCCTCAACTGGGTTTTCCCCCTTCGAATTATTATACGGGTGCCACCCCCGTGGCATACTAGATATCGCCAAAGAGATCTGGGAAGAGGAACCCAGTGAGGGGAGAAATATAACAGAGCATGTGTTGCAGATGCGAGACCGGATAGCCCGGGTCACCCCTATCGTACGGGAACATTTGGAAAAGGCACAGGAAGCCCAGCAAACCCATTACAATCACCAGGCAAAAGTCCGACAGTTCCAACCAGGGGATCGGGTGATAGTGTTGGTACCCACGGCAGAAAGCAAGCTTCTGGTCCAATGGCAGGGGCTCTATGAGGTGGTTGAACCTGTGGGGAAAGTAACCTACAAGGTGCGGCAGCCAGGACGTCGGAAACATGAACAAATTTATCACATCAACCTTCTGAAACCCTGGCATGCACAAGAAGCATGTGCAGCTGTCCGAAAAGACCTACCCCAGGAAAACAAACCTTCCAAACAAGTGAGAGTGTCTCCCGATTTAACACCAGACCAGAAGAATGAGGTGTCTGAGATGATCTTCCGGAACCAAGATGTGTTCTCCACAAAACCGGGCCGAACAACCGAGACATATCACCACATCGTCACAAACCCTGGGGCCAGAGTAACAATGAGGCCTTACAGGGTGCCAGCGGCCAAAAGGGAGGAAATAAAAGCAGAAGTAAAAAAGATGCTGGAGTTGGGGATCATCGAAGAATCCCAGTCAGTGGTCCAGCCCAATCGTACTGGTGCCCAAACCTGATGGCACTGCAAGGTCTTGCAATGACTTCCGGTGACTAAACGAGGTATCCCAATTCGACGCATACCCCATACCTCGCATAGATGAGTTAGTGGACCGTCTGGGCAATGCCCGGTACTTGACTACCCTAGACTTGACAAAGGGGTACTGGCAAATTCCCCTTGCCAAAGACGCAAAGGAAAAGACTGCGTTCTCTACACCAGAGAGTCTTTTTCAATATACTGTCCTCCCTTTTGGACTACATGGGGCCCCAGCTATCTTCCAGCGCCTCATGGATAAGCTATTACGCCCCCATAATCATTATGCGGCTGCCTACCTGGACGATGTGGTCATTCATACCCCAGACTGGGAAACCCACTTCGAGAAGGTGGAGGCAGTCCTTGATACCTTCAGGCGAGCTGGCCTTACAGCTAACCCTGCTAAGTGTGCTGTAGGGTTTACGGAGGCCAAATATCTTGGCTACATTGTGGGAAAAGGTCTGGTAAAACCCCAACTGAACAAGTTAGAGGCCATCCAAAATTGGCCCCGACCATGGCCCCAGGCATTCCTAGGTGTGGTGGGGTATTACCGATGATTTATCCCCCACTTTGCCACAAGGGCAAGCCCCCTGACAGACCTAGTGAAAGCCCGTGGACCTGATCTGGTGAGATGGTCTGATGGAGCAGAGAGAGCGTTCACAGACCTACGGACTGCCCTCTGCAGTAACCCCGTACTGATAGCCCCAGATTTCACCAAGGAATTTATTCTACAGACGGATGCATCAGAAGTAGGGTTAGGGGCCATTCTATCACAGATGGTTGGGGAAGAGGAACATCCAATTTTCTACCTCAGTAGGAAACTCCTTCCGAGGGAGCAAAAATATGCCGTGGTGGAGAGAGAGTGCCTCACTCTAAAATGGGCCATGGAAACGTTGCGCTACTACCTGCTCGGGTGCAGATTTGTCCTCGTGACCAACCATGCCCCCCTTCAATGGATGCAGCGGAACAAGGAGAAGAACACTAGGGTGACCAGGTGGTTCTTATCCCTCCAACCTTTCCAGTTCCGTGTGCAACACAGAGCAGGGAGCCGTCATGGCAATGCCGATGGCTTGTCATGTGTGCACTGTCTGGCGTCCCAAGCTGCCCAACCCCTTGGTGTTGAGCAGGGGGGAGGGATATGTGACAGACCCAGACAAGTGGGGTACAGAAGTCTGATAGAAGGCAAATATATTGGCCATTGGATGAATAGTTTTCTGTTCCCTGAGTGACCAGAGCAGGGGCTGCACTAGAACAAGCAGGAACTTTCTGGAACCAATTTAAGGCAGGCAGGCTAATTAGGACACCTGGAGCCAATTAAGAAGAACCTGCTAGAATCAATTAAGACAGGCAGGCTAATCAGGGCACCTGGGTTTAAAAAGGAGCTCCCTTCACTTTGTGGTGTTGCGTGCGAGGAGCTGGGAGCAAGAGGCACACAAGGAGTTGAGAGTGAGAAGAGTTGAAGGACTGAGGAGTACAAGCATCAGCAGACCATCAGGAGGAAGGTCCTGCAGTAAGCATAAAGAAGGTGTTGGGCGGAGGCTGTGGGGAAGTAGCCCAGGGAGTTGTAGCTGTCACGCAGCTGTTACAGGAAACCCTATAGACAACTGCAATCCACAGGGCCCTGGGCTGGAACCCGGAGTAGAGGGCGGGCCCGGGTTCCCCCCAAAACCTCCCAACTCCTGATCAGACACAGGAGGAATTTGACTGTGGGTTCTACCAGAGGGAAAGATCTGTGAGGCAATCAAAATCTGCCAATAAGCGCAGGACTCACCAAGGTAGAGGAGGAACTTTGTCACAGTACGTAAAACTTTGTAAAATGCAAGATCAATATTATCTTTTATTTCTTCTCTTGTAGGATGCATGGTTTCTTGAAATAACTAGTGCTATGGACCCAAATGTACACTCTCCCCTGAGATCTATGCATTGAAGATCCCCTCAGATTCCCCACACCAGGAACAAAAGGGGCTCTGTTGCAACATCAGCCTTTTGGACCCCATGGAAGACTGTCTGTGGATCCACAAATCAGAGGGAGAGGAGGGACTGTTGACTGTGTGTGGACAGTCCAAGTAATGAGTGGAGGAGCTGCAGTGAATGTACATTATTTCCCCCATGATGCAGGGTCAGCTCCAGGCACCAGTGCAGAAAGCACATGCCTGGGGCGGCAAGCCATGGGGGGCGGCATGACGGTTGCTGTGAGGGCGGCCGTCAGGCTGCCTTCGGCGGCGTTTCTGCGGGAGGTCCGCTGGTCCTGCGGCAATTCGGTGGCAGGTCCGCTGACAGAGCAGGACTGGCGGAGCATCTGCTGGAACACCGCTGAATCCGCGGGACCAAACACCTCCCGCAGAAACGCCATCGACGGCAGCCTGAGTGCCGTGCTTGGGGCGGCACAATTCATAGAGCCGCCCCTGCTGTGATGGGATGACTACACCCACACCAACCCTGAAAAGGTTAAGGAAGCTGAGAAAGGTCCAATTAGTGTGATAGGCCACACAAGAGGTGGAGGCTGGAGAAACAACCCCTGATTGAAAGATGAAGCTCAGCTGAGCATGTGTAGGGTGGGCTAGTATAAAGCCAGGAAGCAGGCAACAGAAATTGTGGTGGTGAGGAAATCAGCAGCTACCTACTGTGCATTAGAGAGGGGAGGAGGGAACCCAGGGTGCCTGGCCCTTATGGAAAGGCAGACCGAGAAGAGTGGAGAAGAGAGCCTGTGGAAGGCAGAGCAGGAAGCAGCCCAGGGAGAGAGCAGCAAGGTTGGGGATTGAGTAGACCTTGGCTGCATGTTGTAGGGTCCCTCATCTGGAACCCAGAGTAGTGGGTGGGCCCAGCTTCCCCTACCAGCCACTGATGGAGTGGCATTGCCTGGACAGTAGATCCAGGTTGACTTTATATCCCAGAAGGGGAAAACATGTAGTGACGTGGCCAGTGGTCTGATTCTCAAAGAGGAAGAGCAGGGGCTGCAGTGTGAGAGAGAGGACAAGAGTTTGAAATACTGCGAGGAGAGGTGTTGGACCTAAAAGAGAGCTATTCCCCAGAGGAGCCAGGAGGAGGTGTCACCTGCAGTGACAGAGTACCCCATGATACCCCCTGTCCCACTCCACCCTTAAACCCAGCAGAATTCAGGAAGGAACTCTAAAACAGCTTAATTCTGTCTTATTTTTCAAGCCCCGCCCCACTCTACAATACCTCCACCAGGCAGCTGCCAGCTGTGAGAGCCTTATCAAAGTGGCTCTGTTGAACTCAGGTTACCAGGGTTTGGGTGGGGAACTGCCAGAGACCAAGAATCAGTGAAGAGGCATGGGGCTCTTGGGCAAATGTCTCTAGCATTCCACAGATACAGTGAAAATCTGTGGGTATGCTCTGTTCTGTGGGGGAAGATGAGACAACAAACATAACACAGAAGGGGGGGTGGGACGGGACTCTCCAGGAAAAACCTAGAAGAGATTTCATCCCCGTTAGCCTCTGCCTATGGGCTTTCCCACACGAGAAGACAAAAATAATAATGAACAACAACAATTTGGTTTTACATAGCTTTCATATATTTTAGATGTGAAGAATACAACCAATGTCTAACCTAACTAGGTACTTATATGCACGCACACCCCCAAACACTGGGGTATCTGAGCACCAAATAAACATTAATACACTTTTCCTTACAACATCCCTGTGAGGTGGGTATATTCCCAGTTTTACATAAACAAAGATTAAGTGACTTGCTCAAGATCACATGGGAGGCCTGTGGCAAAGGCAGGAATAAAACCCAGAGCTCTCAAGTCCCTGTCCAGTGCCTTAACCACAAGACCATCTTGTTCAGGTGTTCCATGTGATAAGAAATTGTCTTTAATACAAGAGGCATTTTTTAAAAGTTAAAATAATAGGAACAAATTCTGCTCTCTGATTTCACTGAAGTTGCTCCAGATTTATGCTGGCCTAGTTGAGAGAAGAATTTGTCCCATAAATTCTGGAAATACTTGGCTACACCCCAAACACAGCACTTATGTAACACTGCATAATCACCTGACACTTTGTAGCTGATTTTCCAAGAATGCTAATCCACTTTTCCTGAAACTATCCCTTTACTGAGCAAATATCTGTAGGCTATTTTTTGTATGTCTGTTTCAGAGCTAGCCAAGTATGCTGTCATGGAGTAAACAAGAGAATAATATTTTATACTCTCAAACATCAGAGATAAGGACAGAATTCCTACAACAAAGCACAGTGACTTGTCATATAAAAGGGACACACAACATCACCAGTCCTTGCTTGGGAACCCCATACTGAAATAAAGCTGCTCCTAACCATTAAAAAAAGCCTTCCCATAAGAACAGTAAGGCTTCATTCTTCTTTTCTTTCCCACCAAACTGAGGATTCATCATTCTAGCAAGGAATGTTTGTGAATGGTGCAAAGCAATTATTAGGCTGTCCTGAGGGAAAAAGAGCTATATGTAGCACAGCTTGATACCAGGTTAGAGCCAGAAGTAACTTGAACTTGTTATTCCCTGTAGCTTTATGTTTTGGGGTTCTTTTGCTGTAGACTATTGATATTACGTTTTTTTATCAGCTGTCTAAATCTGTAATAAGTAGCAGTTCCAAGTTGTATAGTATATTAGTGGACCAGATCCTCATCCCATCGGAGTCAGTGCCATAGACTTCAATGGGACCAGAATTTGGCCCAGCATTATGCTAAGTATTTATCACTTAGGGCCAAAATATCAGTTATTCTTTATTAATGATTTTTGTGCATGTGGTTTATTCATGTCTCTTGTGATACTTAAGGGTCCTGCTCACATAGCACTGTCCCTAAAATAACAGCAGAATTAAAAGGCACTGCTGGGCACAGGAGGAGGCAGAGGGCACAAGGAGCCTTCCTCTATGCCATTGTCAATTTGCACAGTACAATGGCAATCCTTGTGCTTTCATCTTGAGTAGACTGCTCCAAGCCTCCCAAAAGGGCTGTTGCCAGCTCCTCTCCTTCATGCTAGCCAGCTGTGCTGGATCTAAACCAAGGTTTTCAGGGAAGTCTCCCATTGTTGCTCCGTCACCCATGCAATTCCACTAGTGTTAGCAACAGTGAGTGCCCTAGTGTTCCAGAGCAGATATAGACAAGGAGGTGGTAAAAGCACCAGTGGTCATATACATTACAGCACCCACTGCTGCTTCCACTGGCGGTATTGCTACGCTTGGAGCTTTCCGTAAATACTGTAGTGTAAACCAGGCAGGAGGATGGGTCTACAGGGGAAATTTTCAGTACTTCCCCTACCAGTGTTTCATCATTGGTGCAGTCACACCAATAGCAGCAACAGTGGAATCAATGGAGTAGACAGGGCAAGACACAGGAATTTCTACCATCATCTCATCTAGCCCTTCTGCAGCTGAGGCCGCACCAGTAAGCACTGCAGGGGTGGGAGATTTTAAGAAAAGTATCAACGTAGGCCTCTTCAGAGCAACTGCCTCATCAGTGGCAATACTTGATCATTGTCACAAGTGTCACAAGCATCGCAGCCAATGGGAGCTGGGCGGAAGGTGCCTGAGGGCAAGAGCAGCATGCAGAGCCACCTCCCCGCCCCGCCCCCGGAGCTGGACCTGCTGGCCACTTCCAGGGTGCAGCAGGGAGCCAGGACAGGCAGGGAGCCTGCCTTGGCCCCGCTACACCACTGATTGGGAGCCGCCCAAGGTAAGCCCGTGCCCCAACCCCGAGCCCCACCCCCTGCCACAGCCCTCCCGCAAACCTGAATCCCCCTTCTGCACCCCAAACCCCTCATCTCTGGCCCCACTCCAGAGCCCACACCCCCAGCCCAGAGCCCGTACCCCCCCTGCACCCTAACCCCTTGCCTCAAACTGCAGCCCTCTCCTGCACTCCGAATCCTTCAGCCCCACCCCCCAGCCTGGAGCCCCTTCCTGCACCATAAATCCCTGAGCCCCTCCCACACCAGAACTCCCTACTCAACCTGCAACCCCCTCCCGCACTCTGAATCCCTCGGCCCCAACCTGGAGCCCCCTCCTGTACCCTAAACCCCTCATCCCCAGCCCCACCCCAGAGCCCGCACCCCCAGCTGGAGCCCTCATCCCCTCCTGCACCCCAACTCCCTACCCCTGCCAGGAGCTCCCTCCCACGCCCTGAACCCCTCATTTCTGTCCCCACCCCGGAGCCCTCACCCCAACCCCTACCCCAGCTCAGTGAAAGTGAGTGAGGGTGGGGGAGAGAGAGCCACCGAGGAAGGGGGAATGTAGTGAGTGGGGGCGGGGCCTCGGGAAAGGGGCAGGGCGGGGCCTCAGTTTTGTGCAATTTGCAAGTTGGCAACCCTCCACCCTCCCCCCCGCACCTTTCTGGATTAGCTCCTCACTGTCCTGGGACACAGTGAAGTTGAAGTGGCAGGTGCAGTGTAAGTCCAAGGTGGCAGGAGAGGGGCTGGGGGCTGCCTGGGCACCGGGGCTTGCAGGAGCCAATGAAGGCTGGGCAGTGACATGGAGCCAGGCGGGTCGCTACATTTGTGGCCAAAGCCCCAGCAGCACTCACAGTGCTGCTAGGAGCAGCAACTGAGCCACAGCCACAATCTTAGCCCCAGCTGGGGGCTGCTTCCTGCTCCTCGAGCCCCAGCTAGGGGTTGCCCCCTCCCCCGGGCAGTCCCACTGCTGCCCACAGAAGGAATCTGAGTAAGTCTACAGAATCTGCCTTGTCTGCCTATAGCTAAAGCACCCTCTCATGCAACTGACATACTCCCTCTGCATCAGAAGGTCGGAGTAGGGCCAGTACAGAACCAGTATGCTAGCTCTACACAAGCTGAAAAGGCCTTCAGAAAAAGGTGTGTTCTCAGGTGGGTAATTCTGCTTCTTTGTGTAACTGAGCATCAGTCTGACTGCCTTAGATTTTTGGAAGAAGAAGGAAGTGCTTATTTAGTCTGCAGAAAAGAAGAGTGAGGGTGGATTTGATAGCAGCCTTCAACTATTTGTAGGGGGGGGGTTCCAAAGAGGATGGAGCTAGGCTGTTCTCAGCGGTGGCAGAGGACAGAACAAGGAGCAATGGTCTCAAGTTGCAGTGCGGGAGGTCTAGGTTGGATATTAGGAAATACTATTTCACTAGGAGGGTGGTGAAGCACTGGAATGGGTTACCTAGGGAGGTGGTGGAATCTCCATCCTTAGAGATTTTTAAGGCCCGGCTTGACAAAGCCCTGGCTGGGATGATTTAGTTGGGGTTGGTCCTGCTTTGAGCAGGGGGTTGGACTAGATGACCTCCTGAGATCTCTTCCAACCTTAATGTTCTATGATTCTATGAACCAACTTCCAACCTGCTTCCTGTCTAACTGTATTCTGTTTAGAATTCTCCCCTTAAAATATTTTGATACTGCCCCCAAAATGTATGTGTTCTTCTACTGGGGGCGGGGGCGGTGCATTCTAGGTAGAAAGCTATGAGATTGTGGGCACTATTTCTCTTTGCCTCTGGTTTCACAATTTATGACAGATTATAAGGATTCCACATAGACCTTTTTCAGAAGCCAGACAATCAATATGAGTGCACTTTTCCCCCACATATGTTTTGGAATTGCGTAGAAAAGGGGATTTGGAGCTGATATAAAGTCAGTTGGCATGGACCCAAGCAAAGTCCTTAAAAAAAAAAAGTTAACATCAAATTAGATCTTCAAATACTCAGTAACTATAGACAAAGGAAAAAATGTATTACTGTGAATAAATGCATGTATCCGAAGGACTGGATAAAAGTTATGGGATCCTCTTTGAAATGTGTATAAATGAATAAGAAAAACTTAGGGCCTGATCCTGCCAATCCTTATTCATCCACCCAAGTAGTCTTTACTTACCTGTGTAGTTTAATTGACTTTACTGGGTTAGCACAGGCTACTTCAGTGAGTTAAAGTTTTCTAGACTGGACTCTAACACTTCAGAGACAGAAAAAAAAGAGTACAAGAGTTTTCTCCTCATTTTTTTCCTTATGAAACAGAGATTGAGTATTTGTTGGTTGTTTTTCCTGTGTTTCAGACTCAGAACAAAAATCAAACTGTCTGAAAGGAACCTTGTAAAACTGAAAAAAAGCTAATGTTACGCCAGGGGGAGGAAGAGCAAATCACATCCAATGTAGTCCTGTAAGAGGGTTGCTCACCCCTTAAGTGCTGGAGGGTCTGGGGCTAGCCAATCCTATTAAATGTTTTCCCTATAAAGGGCAGCAGGAAGCTACAGCAGAGGGAATGAAACTGTACGGAATGAAAAAGGTTTCTCCAGTGAAGATCCTGATACCAGCGGAGTTTGGGCCCAGAGCCCCGGAGACACCTAGGGGAGACCCTGATTAGGTTTGGACCTAGAAGCCAAAGTCAGAAGGCTGAGTTCCAGTTAGGAAGAGCTGCGAGGACTGGTTGTGAGAACAGTCTAAGACACAAAATGAGCTCTGGAGGTGAGAGAAGACACCAGAGCTAAGTATGAACTTTTGTGTGGTGATGGACTTTATTTTGGGACCCTGAGCATTAAAAACTGTTTCTGCCATTAAACCAGCCCCAGGAACGGATGGTGTTAACCAAGAAGCCTGTGTACAATTCTCAAGGGGCCCTGAAATAGGAGAGAAACAGAGGCAGAGTGCAGCAGAGTAACCTGAGGCCCCAAGGGGTTGCTCTGTAAATGGCAACCCTGTTACAAGTCCAGTGTACAATTGGGCTTTGCCAAGCTTTTTACAGCATTATTTCTCTTGTGGTGGAATAAATCATGCATTCTTTACATTCTGCATTGCAAACGTAAGAACAAGTAGTTTATCCACCTTACTTGGCAATTGTTGCTTAATACTGACTCAATACATATTGAGTTACATAAGCAATAATATGTAATGGAAAGTAATTTTGTTCCAGTAACAGAATGTATTTTCCTACCTCATAAACAATGTTATTTTTAAAACCATATTATATAGCAGTGTCACTGTAGCAAATGTTGAAGCAATGCTGCAATTAAAACATCCACCTTTGGGGATATCTATTTATCTAGGCCTTAAAGCAAATGTTCCATGTTTAGGCCTCGATATTTCCCTACATAGAAAAAGCATGTCTATTAGACTGAAGACTCTGAGGTTCACTTTGCAAGAGCTACTTATAGTTGAGCATGCTGCGGTCAGGATTTGCCTCTCTCTGCTGTTCAGGACGAGGCCAAAGTTTGTACAGTGCTAATCACAACAGGACTCCAATCCTAACATAGCTTCTGGGTACTATCACAATACAAATATTTATCTTAATAATTCATGAGAAGTAGTGATTCTCTTTTGCAATAATATCAATATATTCCTTTGAGTAACATGGGTTCAGTTTCCCTTGGAAGGACACTAATTATATTGCATGGAGTGAATAAATCTGAAACTGTTTGGATTATAGTTATAAAACTCAACCTTAGTGATGATGTTTGTATCACAATAAAAATTGCACTGTGCTGTGACACCAGTCCAAAACAACCCCTGCTCTATAAGTCCATCCCAAGCACACAAAATGATAAAGAACAGATTGGAGAGGTGTTTCTTCTTTAATGCCTGCAGAGAAGCAGCCAGCCTATTTTTTCCCCTTCTTCTCCACCCTCAGACTCTCTGACTATAGACTTCCAGGGCATGACAAAACAGGATATGGTGACATTTACCTCACAAGAGGTAATTCAAGTGTCTACATGAAATTTTACTTTAGTATGGCAAATTCAAACCCACCAAGTTTGAGAAAGCTCAGATTTTTTTTATACAAGCTTCCATTTTAGGGGTAAAAGAGCCAGACTGCCCCCATGCTACCCAAAATGTTATTTAACTGAAATCCTTGAGAGTGTCCCAATCTTCTTGATGGAAATTACAGTATTTTAAATATTTATTACAAAAATCAACTGTATAAAACTCAACCAACCCATTACAACTTACTGAGTCAACAATGCATATTTTGAACACTGTTATACATATTTATACAATAGCTCACATTGGCTCCAAAGTGGCTACTGCAATTTATCAGGCCAAAAGAAATACTTTAGAATTCCATCATATATTTATTTATGTGTTCTACTTCACCTGAATGAGTCATTAAAAATATTGTCCCAAAAGGAAGCAAAATAAAGTTTAAGGTATGACACAAAACAACAAAAGCAAAACAGCGTGAAGTTAAGACTGACACTCCATTTACTTCTGAATTCATCCCTTGTGCTTAGCTCTCATCAGTGCGTTAGAGTAACATATTTGTACATACTGTAGTACTTCTTTGCTTTCACCTCTTTGCCTAACACGCTTAAGCTTACTTCTCTATAGATTTGTATGAGTTATTATATTTAGGATGTAAATATGCTTATATAAGGGAATTAGAATCAGAAACAGTCATTCCATGTCTGTGCTAGTTGACAATAAATGCCCTTGATTGCATTATGCAACACACTGCCTCACAAGATAACAATTTACATAAGTCACTGAAAACTTTCAGTAATACAAGTTTCTATTTAATATTTCTATATTCTGTCTTCCATAAACCAAGTTCCTTATTATCATGGACAGTCATTTAATACGGAGTGGATATCTTATAGAAAGAGATGTGAGCATTATGCATATGTTCAAAAATATAGTAGGAATGCTTGAAATTTCTACTGATATGTACAGTATGTTTAAATTTTATAGAATTTGCTATTTTCCCCCAAAGATGTTGCAAACATCTGTCCATATACTAGAATTAAGATTTTTTTATTAATTTATTAATCATTCATATCATAGCACCTATGAGACACTAGAAATCTGCAGAAGGTCTGAATTCTGCACAATTCCCCCCAGGAGTAATCTGCTGACCACTAAAATGTTTTTTCTTTCTTACCCAACCTATGCAATTGTTTTGTAGTATTGGCAAACCCAGAAATGAACCTTCTGTAATAGAAGTAGAGCCCTGTAAAACTCTGCACATCTGGGGAGTTGGCCAGCTCTGCACAGCCTCAGTTTACTTGTTCTCAGTGAAAACTCCCTTCTCACTAATTGTTTCCAAGGTAGATTATCTGTTTTGGAACAATTCACATTTCTTTGGGTTTGGTTTCAAATTAGCCACCTTCAGCTTATCACAGACCACTTATAAAAGTTTTAGTTCCTGCTTAAATGTTTTAGCATGCACCATGATATCAATTATCTAGGAGCAATCAATAGGCTGAGGGGTGAATGCCACATAATACCCTCTCCTTTAGCCTCTCAATGTGACTAGTGCATTGCACAAGTCAAAAATCACCACTTTAAATTGCCACAAGCCTTGTCCTGCTGTGAAAGCAGGTTTTTTTCCCCTCCACTTTTTGGTTTCCACTTCCACTTGCCAATACCCTCTTTTAAGATCCGGTGTGGAAAACCAGACTGAATCTGCTACATCATCTGGGGCACCATCTATTTGTGGTTATGGATAAGAATCCTTTAATCTCCTTCAGTGGAGGTTTTCAAAAGGCATCTGGATACCCATCTGTCTTGGATGGTTTAGACACAACAAATCCTGCATCTTGGCAGGGGGCACCTGGATCGGCAGGTAGCGATCGATCCAGCGGGGGTCAACTTATCGCGTCTAGTCTAGATGCGATAAATCATTCCCCTCCCATCAACTCCTGTACTCCACCGCTGTGAGAGGCGCAGGTGGAGTCGACGGAGAAGCGGCAACAATCGACTCACTGCAGTGAAGACGCCACGGTGAGTAGATCTAAGTACGCCGACTTCAGCTACATTATTCTCGTAGTTGCGTATCTTAGATCAATCCCCGCCCCCGCCCCAGTGTAGACCAGGGCTATGATTTAATTTTCTGCAGTCCACACAAAATCTGGTGCTGCCATCTTTTCTCTTTACCAGAACTACAGGTGAGGTCCAAGGGGTGGTTGAAGGCTCAGTTACGTCTTCCTCATACACTTCCATCGATGGCCTGTAGTGTTTCTTCCCTTTTTGCTACTGGTAACCAGTGAGTTGGCTGTTTAATGGGTTGGTTTCCGCCCCCAGTACCAGTCTTGTACTGTGTTAGTGCAGTACAACCTATAAGCTTTGTTAGATCAGGAGAACTACTCCTGATCTTAACCAGAAAGTCTCTTAGACTGTTCTGCTGTTCCCCTTTTAAATGTACAACACTGCCCTGGAACAGGTCCAATAGGAGCTCTGCACATTCACCTTCCCCCTTGTAGTTTTCTTTTATATCAGTGTTTACCAGCTGCATCAGCCCACATTTTGCAACTGCAGTTCCCTTTTTTACTATTTCTTGTTTGTCAGAAACATCCAGCAAACGAACTGGGATCAGTTCTTGTTTTAGATCCCTAGAACTTTAGTAGATAAAATTCCCTGAAGAACCTGGATCTCAAAACAGATTTCAGTCACTCCCCATTTTTCCCTTGCTGGAAAGCTACCACAGCATATAGCTCTTATAATGGTTTCTACTTTCTGCCTCTGGGAGCAGGACAACTTGCTCATTGCAAACCAATTGCTTACAAACCATTTGCCTCATCTAGGCCATTGTGATGGTTAATATTATTATGGTCACCACTTTTACAAGACTATGATACATTTTGTACAAAGTGTGCCTTGTGAGATGATATTTGAAAACTCATAGTCTGCTGAATACTGTTGTCCTAGTAAAATGTGTGCATCAACACTGTATGAGAATATTAGATTCTACTATGTATCATTGTTATAGCATGCTCCAACGTTCAGACAAGCAGCTCCAAACCAGTTTTTCAGAGACAAAAGCTCACTGGCACCCCAGCCAGGTGTTAAAGAGCAATGACTAAGGTTACGATTATGTTACGGAGGTCACGAAGTGCATGACTTCCATTGACCTCTGTAACATTTTCTGCCCCGGGCCTGGAGCTCCCACCGCAGCTCCCAGTCCCCGCCCTGGTGGGGAGACCCTGCAGCTGCCCAGCCACGGCAGAGGACAGGGGGCAGGTGGATCCTGTAGCTGCCCAGCCGCAGCAGGCAGCGGTGACTTCCCACAAATGCCCAGCCACGGCAGGTGGCCGGCAGGATCCTGCAACTGCCCAGCCATGGCAGGCGGTGGGAGGACTCCCCGCAGCTGCCTAGCTGTGGTGGGCGGCCAGCGGGATCCCGCTACTGCCCAGCCATGATAGGTGGTGGGGGAACCCCCCGCACTGCCCAGCCATGGTGGGTAACAGTGACTCCCCGCAGCCGGCGGACCCCACAGCTGCCAAGCCATGACGGGCGGTGGGAGGACCCCCGCAGCTGCCCAGCCCCATGGGCAGGGGGACCCCAGAGTTCCCACGCACTGCAGCAGTGGGGGAGCTGGGAACCCCAGCAGCAGTGGGTGCTGACCCCTTCTAACCCCTTTTGCCAGGGATATTTTTAGTGCAAGTCAGAGACGGATCACAGGCTTCCATTAATTTTTGTTTACTGCCCGTGACCTGTCCATGACTTTTACTAAAAGGGATGGTGTAAATAAAAAAATTACATTTAAATTCAGAGACTGTTCAGACCTCACATACACAAGAGACTGTCCACTCCTCAGCAGGGGGTAATCCTCAAATAGGGGTGTGAGTATGCAAAACAGTAGCCTCCACCTCACCTTTCCTTCTCCCATATCTCTGCTCATGACATCAACAAACACTTGAAGGACTCTGAACTGGGGGAGAGGTCCCTGGCTGAAAGGAAATCCAGCCTGTGCACTATTACAACTTGTGGTGAGAGAAAGATACTTGCTTTAAATCCTATTAGCTTGTTAAAGTTTAGGAATTATCTTGTGTTATCTTTTTATTTTGTTTTGTAACCAAACTTGACTTTGCATTATCACTTGTAATCACTTAAAATCTACTTTTCTGTAGTTAATAAATGTATTTTATTGTTTTATCTTAACCAGTGTGTATTTAGATTAAAGTATGTGGGAAACTCCATTTGGGATAACAAAGCTGGTGCATTATCATTTTCTTTTGTTGAAATGACAGACTATGAGCTTATACTGTCCGGGGGGTACTGTGCAATATAATATGCACATTTCTGGGGTCAAGGCTGGGACTAAAAACATGTGGGTGTCACCGTATACGTAATTTATGAGTGGCTAGCTAGTAGCACTCAATATTGTGTGGCTGGGAGCAAGTTACATGCCGGAGGCTGTGTGAGAGCAGAACCTGGAGAGGTGGCTGTTCAGCAGCAAAGCAGTGTGACGGTATCCCAGGCTAGAGAATTAAGGGGGCACAGCTGTTCAACACTCCTGATTGAACCTTGGGGAATGTCACAGCCATATTTTAAAAGGAATTTTCACACACTAAATTTGTATGACACCTTTCCTGGAATTGATTACACAGTTACTAGCCGTAGTGAAATCCAAACCATTCATTCTTTCAGCCACACAAAACTTCTTGCTAAAATTTTAGAGGTCCAATCTTCAGACCCAATTTTCTCAGTTTTTTAAGAGGTACCCTTGCCCAAGTCAGTCTCCACTTGAGACTAATTAGGCAGTTCAGTTTGGGATCCCCTATTCCTTAGTCTTTTTAGCATGTCTGGTCTAATAACTTACGTTTGAGCCTGTGTCAACTATTCCCATACACATTACAGATTCTATTATACAATGAACAGCCAAACTCCGATTATTATTTAACTGCCCGGATCTAAACAAAAACTTTGGGTCTCATTATTGTACCTCCATCAAGCTTTACCTCTTCAGTGTGGTGTTCCCCATTTTCCTGAATTGGGACAGAAGCTTTTGGTAGACACCTTCAACTGTCTTGGTCTGCCTTCAATTTATAGAAGCGACAAAGGGTCCTGTGGCACCTTATAGACTAACAGAGGTATTGGAGCATAAACTTGTGAATACCCACTTCGTTGGAAAGCTTATACTCCAATACCTCTGTTAGTCTATAAGGTGCCACAGGACCCTTTGTCGCTTCTACAGATCCAGACTAACACAGCTACCCCTCTGATACTTCAATTTATAGCAATCCTTCTTTGTGGCTACTCTTATCATAGTACCAGCACTTAACTGAACTGTTTGGCAATAATACAAAAGAGCAATTTCCTTGGTTTTTTGCCTTACAAACGAAATGTATCTTTTTGAATTGTTCAGTAAGCTCATGAACCAGATTAGAATCCACTCTTTATCATACATATTAGACAAAGAACTGTACTTCCAGGGCTAATGCTGATCAATTTCCATTTTCCTTACTAGTGGTTGCTTCCTCTTCTGGTGAACTACTGCAAGGAAAGATTCAAGTTCTGTGGCAAATTCCACAGTCTCTGGTCTCCTTTTGCTGATCTTGATCTGCAAGTCGAACTCCAGCTGTGCATCTATAAACTGGTCCATTGCCCAATGCCTCTCCTTGTAGCTCTTAGCTTTTCCAGGCTAGCTCGAAACTACATGCTAAGGGCCTGTATCAGGTCTGGATAAGCAGTCTCTTTTCTGGGGGTAAGTTCTGCAGGATGGAAAGAGCTGGAACCTCTAAATTGGCTGCTAGAAACGTTTCTTTCTGTCCCACTTAGCACGCATTCATTTTAGTTGAATTGAGCCAATAAGTCTCCCAGGGAGCTTTTCCCCCCTTGAATATATGGGGCATTTGCATTATTTGAACTGGGAATCCTCCAGATGCTACTTTAGTTACTTTTGTGAAACTCCCAGGTCTTACTTTAAATTATTTTGTGAAGGGTCTGTCCAGCTCCAGGCTGTGTTAAGTCTTGTTTTACATCCTGCTGCCCATTTTTGATTCCTGCAAGCACCTCCATTATTTGTTCTATCTTGGTTTAACAGCTCACAATCTCTCTCCTTGGAAACTAGATCCCACCGCTAACACAGTTGTTGTCCTTCTTTGACCTGCAGCAACTCAACGCTGAGAATCCTGATGATGCTTCATTTAGAAGTAGACATTGAAGGAGTCTAGTATTTTTTGATGCAACTGGGTTTATTTATAAAGAATGTACAGAATCCTGTTTTCGCCAATTCAGGAGGCACAAATGGAGCAATTATTTAGCTTACAGCCCAAGCCTCTTCAGCTAACAGACCCAAACACACTCACTCTAGCTTTTTCTAGGGTCACAGCCTATTGCTTGGCTTTCTTGCTTCTCTCTCTGTTCTTACCTGTCCTCCCTTTTCCCCTATTCTCCCACCACCTATCCAAAGTGCTATTCCACCAAAATCTCCTGCACATACCTTTCATCTGAGGTGGGGGCTTATGCTTATAGCAGGCCTGCACAACATGCGGCCCGCGTGGGCTCACTGTGCGGCCCGCGGGGGTGGCAGTGGCAGTGAGTAGGTGGGCTCACTGTGTGGCCTGCGGGTGGTGAGTAGGCAAGCGGCGGGGTGGGGCAAGCCAACGGCCAGCTGGCCGGCCAGTGGGTAGGGTGGTGAAGAGGCCAGTGGCAGGCTGGGGAGTGAGGGTGAGCCAGCAGCAGGGGACGGGGGCAGCAGCAGAAGGTAAGAGGCCAGCAGCGGGCAGGCAGGTGATCTGGTCACCCTATGTGTGCTGTTTCTTTCCCCCTCTACAGGCTTCCACATCCCAGCGCTGGGGAAGGAGAGGTTGTTTCTGCGGGGCTGGGAGGTGCTGGGCGGGGGGTTGTTTCAGCCCTCAGCTGTTTTCTTTGGAGTAATATGGCCCTCACCGCTTTACGAGTTGTGCAGGCCTGCTTATAGTTATGTTCATTGATAGGTGTGACCCATCAATCTCAATGCAGTTTTAACTCACCCCCTAATTTCACCCAGCTCCTAACAGGATAGGGCCTAGCACAGCAGGATCCTGGTTCATGACAGGGCTCCTAGGCTTTACAGTAACATAAATAATAAGTAGCCTTCACTCCCCACTGAAATGCTGTAGGTTACAACGCCCCACTGAGCGCCACCCAGGGGCAGTTTGACATCTTCAGATCACTCAGCGCAGGCTGGAAGAAGCATCTTGCTCTCATGAGAGCCAGAGTCAGGCACAGGCACTGTTTAAAGCTATTTGAAAAAAGTGCATGTGTGTGTTTACCTGGGAGGGGGCAGGTTCTGTCACAATTGGGGGCGCTGTAGAGCACAGAGGCTCAGGCATTTTTAGCACCACTGGGCTGTTTCTTCTCTGCTTGCCTGTCTGCTGGAGCCTCTTGTGCACGGGATCCCGGCCAGCTCCCCCGAGAACACCTCCTTACCGCTCCAGCCAAGCTGACTGTATGAGCTCCCCAACTGAGAGCGCCTCGCACGCACCGAGGCTCCTCCCATTCCCCTAGGCCCTGCCCACCACCCCGGCGGGCTCCTCCCACGGCTCCGCCGAGCCTCTAGGCCCCGCCCACTCCTCGCTGAGCTATGGCACGCGGGGAGCGTCAAGCTGTGTTTTGTAATCTCCTCCGCCCCCTCCCCCACGCCGTGCCTCTCAGCCAATGGAGAGTGCACGCTATGGTCAGGTGACGCAGCTTTTTATGTAAGCCAGCGGCGGGTCTGCGGCGATGTTTGAAAGGGGGTTACGGTCTAATGACCGCTCCGTGAAGCTGCTGTTATAGGGCGCGCGCGCGCGCGCGGCGCCCGCCACCCACTTAAGTGTCTACTCGCCCCCCCCCCATCCCCCGTCGCGAGTGCCTGAGGGCCGTGAGCAGAGCGGAGCCCGGCTACAGCCGCTCCGCGAGGAGCGCCACACCCCCCTCTGGGATCCGGACGGCGAGCGGGGCTCGCAGCGGGATGGCGTCGTCGTCGTCGGTGGTTATGAGCTCGGAGGGGTCCACGGAGCCCGGGGGCAGCGGCTGGCCCCGCGGGGAGCCCGAAGGGGAGCAGGAGCGGCTGTTGCGGCGCGGGGAGCTGCTGGCCCTGGGGAACCACCTGAAGGAAGCGCTGGAGACTTACTCGGCGGCGCTGCGTCTCGGGCCGCCTGCGGGACCCCGCCGCCTCGAGACCCTGGTGGACTGTCTGGCGCTGAACTACCGCCTTCGGCAGGGGCTGGACTGGAGCCGGGACCAGGGGGCCCGGGAGGAGGGAGGCGACGCGGCTGCAGGGCCGCTGACCTGCTGCGGCTGCCGAGGCTTCCTGAGCGAGCCGGTGACCGCTCGTTGCGGGCACAGCTACTGCCGCCGTTGCCTCCGGGGGGAGCTGCGCTCCCGCTGCCGCCTGTGCCGGGACCTGCTGCTGCCGCCGCCGCCGGCCGAGGGCGGCCCCGCCGCCCAGCTCCGGACCAGTGTCGTCCTCAGCCAGTTGGCGGAGAAGTGGTTCCCGGCCGCGTGTGAGAGGGCGAGAACCGGCAACCGGCTGGGGGAGCTGCTGAGCCAGGGGCGCTTCCGAGAGAGCCTGAGCGCCGCCAGCCAGGCCTTGCGAGCAGGTAATGGGCAGCCGGGGAGGCCGAGCTCAGCTTGCCCGCTGGGCCCTGGCACGGCCCCTCAGTCTGCACCGGGGGACCCGGTTCGGTTTAGTGACAGTTGGCGCGACGGGCAGAGACTTGACTCTTCGGGGGTGCCGCAGGGAGCTGGGTTTCTTGTCAATCTCCTGTCACTTCTTCTCCACCGAGCCCCTCGCCTCCCTTCAGCGCTCAGGCGGGTAGGGCTCGAAGCCGGGGACGAAGTGAGCTGCCGAAATCACGAGGGGAAGCTGGCAGGGATAGGCCCTTTGAAACCGGTCTGAAGTTTGCTAGAGCTCCAAGAGTTGACTTTTCTAATGTCGCTAACTTACTACGGGAATGAGCAGCAAGAACCGATTGTGGGGCTGCATGAGGGCTGTCTGGTGAGCAGATACACGTGAGGGTATTTGTGGAGAGGGGCACACTGCCCCTCTACCGCAAACCTTTCCCCAGGACAGCTTTTCCCGTGCCTCTGACATAGACATTGTGGGACGGTGACACGGTCTCTTAGAACCGTGCCTGCTGTATTTGCCTCGTTTCCAAAGAGAGACCTGTTTTCCCAGCCTCTCAAGTATGCCACTGAGACAATTCCCAGCAGGCCAGGCCTAGTTGCATAAGCAGACTGGGCATGGAGGGGGACAGGTTGTGTAATGCTAGTGACATCACAGATGGGTGTGGTAAGAGTTTTATAACTATGCTAGAGAGGTCAAGGGGGGAGGTGAAAGGGTGTGCTAGGATTATTATTTATTGAGCACTGACAGTATGTTTGGCTCTGTACAGCTC
The DNA here is from genome assembly GCA_033296515.1 of Macrochelys suwanniensis. Lineage (NCBI taxonomy): Eukaryota > Metazoa > Chordata > Testudines > Chelydridae > Macrochelys > Macrochelys suwanniensis. The sequence goes on from CM065779.1 coordinate 87,901,695, forward strand.
ATATGTGGTCACTGTATAGCTCACCCAAGTATTTTGACACCATAGTGATGAGCAAGATATAAACACCTAGACAGAAACAATGCCAGATACCCCCTTATGATGCCTTAGTTCCGGTTTGGAAGACTGAATTTGGTTAAGTGTCGGTGTCTTTATTTTCACTATGGTTGTTCAGAAACTTAGTCTGGTACATTTAGAAATGATACCTTTTAATATTTGGGCACTGCATTTATAGAATTGCCAGTTGCAGGGGAGAAAGTTTAGATATCAAGCTAAACAGATTCATTTGACACATCTCTTTTCTGATCCGTACTAGGGAGGAATGTTAGATGCAGTTTCAGAATAAACTGTTGTCAAAATCAAATCTTAAACAGGAGTGTTAAAGAATATTTCAAACATCTCTTGGAAATGTGTGGTTGTAAACTATTTTGATTGTAGCAGTGTCCTAATTATTTTTTAGCACAGTTGTAGCATCCTGTGTCAATGGAGCCAAAGAAGTGTGGAGTGTTGAGTGATTTATTTTTAAACTTGGACCTTCTTAAGAATTAAGTGTTTTATTTTAATGATCTAGAATTTAGCATTGTGGCATACATAGGGAAGGGAATCAAACAAATGAAGTACAATCTAAATGGCTTTTGGATTGTAAATGTGTCTCTGTGATTATAAACATTTATATGGAAGACATACACCACTTTATAGTTTAGGATTTTTGAGGAAATGGAAGAAGAAAGAAATGGATTTTTCTGTTTAGACATTAAGAACCTAAGGGATCTCTTCTCCTGCCCCGCCCCCCCCCCCCCCCCCCCACTGCTAATGGCTCTGAATGTCTATGAATGAAGAGTTTTCATTACATTGTTGTACCAAGTGTACATTTAGGTTTGGGTTTAATAAATGGCAGGTAAAACCTGAAAATATAGCTTTCAATCTTAATATTTATCCATAGTTTTCTTATGCAGATTATTCATGCAAATATTAGATTGCAGATGTAGAGATTTACTCAGACCACGATCTTTTGTACATTTTTTTTTGTCTTTTCCTTTGTATAGCCCTAAAAACTCAGCATTCCAAGTACTAAGTGTACAGTAAAAGTAGAACTACCACATGGAGTAACAAATGTTTTAGAGGTGTATATTACAGATTTATACAGTTGTCTTAATGTCATACATACGTAGGGACCTTTGCATTCATAGATCTGTGAGTGTGTTCTTACAAAACATTGCTGTAAAGTAACTAAGGCAGATACATGATTCTGTTAGCTATTCTGAGCTATTGGTTTGGCAAGGTTTTTCTTCCCTCCTGTAACAGGAATTCTCACAAAGGCTCAGAGTTTGAGAGAGGGGTAAAGGATATTAGCTTACTCTTTTTTTAAAAAAAATAATTCCCTTGGTTCAGATGTGTTTTAAAGAAGCTCTTCTCCTTTTCAGCCCATCTTAGTTCCCTTTACCCAGATATACAGTCCAAAATCTGATTGATGTAAATCTGTTGCCCTGAAATTGAACTTAATGCCATAAACTCAGTTTTAGTCAGGTTAAAAGAGAAGATGAGTTGTAAAGGAACAAACCCTTATTCAGATAACTGCTTTTAATAACTTTCTCCTATTATTTGGGAATGTGAATTAATTATAAACCTAGAAGTTTGCCCCCTAACTCTTCACAGATGTGGGGTTGGGTAGTTCGTATACCGATTTAAGTTGAAATGAAGTTAAGAAGAAGTCATTAAAGGGATGTGTCAGGTTAAAATCAGAATAAAGGCATCTTGAGTCTTTTAGCTTAGCATGTACCTCCTATCCCCCACATAACTGATATAGGTGCAACCCTACCACTTAGTAAATTATACTGTAATCATAAATAGTATGATTTGAATTTTGTAGCTTTCTTTTTGCATTGTGTATTTTCATAACTTATTATGATATTTTGGGTATGCTAAAAGAAACACTTATTTGATTTCCTCCTGAATAACACTTTAATTTGGTGAAACTGAAAGTTTTGGAGTACAAATGTATTTCTTACAGTTTATGCTACTTATTTATTTTTTGGTATCATTGTTTGAACAGTTAAACTGGCTAGTTGTATTCTCACTTCCATAGTTTGTAATAGAACAGTTGTTTGATGTTTTTAAATCTAGATGTTGCATGGATATATTTTTAGTTTTTATAAAAGCATATGCTTAACCTAAAGTTGGGGCTAAAGCTGACCTGACAGTGTCGCAGCATTGCAATGCTTAAAGAAATAAACACTTAGAGTATGTCTACCCTATCCGCCGGATCGGCGGGTAGCGATCGATTTATCAGGGGTTGACGTGATAAACCGATCCCCGAGCGCGCTCCCGTCGACTCCAGGCGGAGTGGATGGGGGAGTGGTAGCAGTTGACTCATCGCCATAAAGATGCTGCGGTAAGTCGATCTAAATACGTCAACTTTAGCGACACTATTCTTGTAGCTGAAGTTGCGTATCTTAGATCAATTCCCCCCCCCCCCCCCCCCGGGCTAAAAAACAGCTTGCAGTTTTGCAAGTACAGTCACTCCCATTTGCAAATAGGATTTATGCCTGCTATATGGATATGCATATTGGGTAGTAAGTGGCTGATAACATGTTAATGGGCCACTTCACCTCAAATGGTCCCTTGAAATATGTAACTACTTATGGTAAACAATCTGTTTCACTTTGTATTTAGCCACTTTGTATTTAGCTGTGACACTCTGGGTATGTTTCCCAAACTCGAAGATCTCCGCATAAGCTCGAAAGTCTGTCTGTCTGTCGCCAATAGAAATTGGACCAATGAAATACGTACCTCACCCAACTTGTCTCTTTAATATCTGGGGCCCAACACTGCTACAGCAGCACTGAATACAACATAACATGGCATTTAGATTATGCTTACAAAATTGCACATACAAATTTAGGCCCTGATTTTGCAAACTATTTTGCACACAAGTATCTTTACAATGTGAGAAGGTCCACTAAAGTAAACTGGACTACTCACATGCGTAAAGCTAATGTACATATTTTACCAAATAGGGGCCTTAAAGGCCTGATTCAGACCCTTTAAATCTTGGCCCATCATTTTGTACAACTCCACTCAAAACAACTATCCTGTCTTTTTTTGGAAAGGGATTTGGTGTGTACAGTGTGTTTACAAGGACACTATCGATTCAGGTTAGGCTTCAGTTTATTATCATCTTCTTTAAAAAGTCAGGCAAACAAGAAGACTGGCAAAACCGTAATATTAATAGAAATGTTCTGACATTTAAAATTCAAAATAGATTTTTATTTAAGGGCATTGCTTCAGAATCTAGTCAATAAAAAACAAAAAAGTTAAGTAATTTCAGGTACTATACCTGTTGCCAAGTCCCCTACCAATGCTTGTGTTTTTTTTTTTATAGTCTCGTATTCCTTGAGACCGTTTCACACACAGTAGTGCTTGAGAATTACAGTGAAATTGATCAGTCTAACTTCCTGGCATAAGCGGGAGTGAAATGTTAGCTTACTTGTTACAGCAGAAAAGGTGAAAGTAAATTAGACTTAAGTGCTTTGAACTAAACTGGTTTTACTTTTCTCAGTGTCTCAGTGCAGAGGTGAGATTTTAAAAAAGTCTAAACAAAATGTAATGTACATGTGAATGCAAAACTAACTTGCAGATACTTTGACTGTCCATATTAAGTATATTACAAAATTTATTTGTTTGGGCTTCTTAAGTAGGTTTCAAATTTTTACCTTTTTGTTCATTTTTTGTAACTAATAAGTAGTTTTATTTAGGGTTTTTTAAATTAAAATCTAAGATTGTGTAAGTACATTAGAATGTGCTATCTTTAAGATTTAAGGGAGGTACCAAATATTTTGCAGATCATTTGATGCAAACCTATTGTTTTTAAATATGTTCAATTTAGGGAAGCATTGCATTTAAAAAAAAATAGTCTAGTATGCTTGTGGGTTGTCATCTTATAGGAATGTGTAACTTTTTTAATTAGGTCAAAATGTGTGTGTATATTTAACTAACTAAAAATGTCTTGTTTTCAGATCCCAGTGACTTGATGTTAAGGGTTTACAGAGCTGAATCATATGCTGGCCTCCAAGAGTTTAAAACAGCCATAGAAGATTTAAACTTTATCATCTCTAAAATGTCAAATTGGCCAGAGGTAAGTTGGTTTGCAATCTGTTTTTAAAAATCTGAATTTGTCTACAATATAATTAATGCTAAATTATGATGTTCAAATGGTATCAAAATAAGTTGGCTGACCCAGTTACTCTTACTTTATTTAAACTTTCAAATCAGTGTTGTCTAAATGCTTGATTTAAAAAAAACACCCTTAAATCTGGGAGTCAATGAGTTGTGCAAAATATTGCTTTTCTGCATCCTTGTTTATATTTTTATCAATTTTGATTTTAAACTCTTCAGGGTGGAGGGGACCTCTTGTCCCCTTTTTTTGTCAGTGAAGTACCTTGATGCTATGCGAATATAAAAAAAATTATGGATAATTTTTTGTTCTTGTATGATAAATAGACCCGGGGGGGGGGGAAAGGATTAGTCCCAATCCACTAGTGAGTCTCTCAGGAAGGTTCTAGGTGGGTTGCCACATCCCAGGCTATTTTAACTCATCACTGAGCCCTGGCCTAGGCAAACCTAAATTTCTTCTGGCCTTGAGAGGAGTTTGCGGGGCAGGAGGGCGTTGGAAAGCAAGCCCATCTCTCGCTGACCCCACTGTGGTGGCTTCCATCCCTCAGGGATGGGCCTGGCTCCCTGCTGGGACGTTGTGACCTGGTGCATGGTGTCTCAGCGCTACTTAGGGTTACTTTGGCCATCCCTATGTCCATACAAGTATGGCCAGGCCAAACCTTAGTGGTGCTGCAAAACCCATGCACCAGGTTGCAATATCACTGTCAGGTTTGGCCCAGCTACTCTTCTGTCATGGGACAGGAGCTGCTGTCACTGTTTTGAGATGAGTATGTGGCGGGCTTGCTCTCCAGCTCCCCCTTACCTCTGCACCAGGCTGGGATTAGGGTTGAGGTACCTGCATTGTGAGTGCTATATGTAATGGTCGGTCACGAAAAGAAAATGCAGTGGATGAGTCATCCTAATAAAATGTTTGGGAACTCCTGGACAAGACTAAAGATGTTTGCTTTCAAACCAGAGAGTCCATTACCATTTTGTTATTATAAATAGACAACACTATTTTATTAGTATTAAGTTTGAAACTAGCTTTCCTGTTACAGACTGGGTTTTGACATGCCCTGTAGTTTGGCAAAACCTCACTAAGCTGCCTGAGACATCAGACTTCTGCTCTATGCTATCTTTCTAAAAAAAAGGTGGATGAGGTATTTGGGAGGCAAGACAGTCAGAAGTTGAAGTGGTTTTCACTTCTGAAACATCTTGCTCATGATTATTTTGTCGCGGTTTTGATTCTAAAACAGCTTTTTGTAAGTCTGGATTTGTTTAAAATTGGTCTTGGCATATTTGCGCGACTGGTGGGGTGAAAGAGAAGGGGGTGGGCAAGGTAATACATGGGTTGGAAGAATTTGGAAAGGATGGGGTCCCTATGGTTTGTTAGCTGTGCTTGGATTTCTGACAGAAGTTTGAGAATGGTGAAGCCTTGCAAAAAATCTCCATGGTGAAGCTAAAAGGGAGGGACACCTTTAACTGGAAATATAATGTCCATAAAAGTACTGTAGTTTCTATTGTTACCCCTGCGGCCCCCTGGCAGTTTTTGTGGCCTTATAGGCACAGCACCCTGTTTTTTTTTAAAATGTTTTTTCTCTCTCCTGTTGTATAAGACTTGCAAAAAGAGGGAAAATGACTAAACAAAAGAAATAATAAAACTGACTACACAAAATGGAGTCAAATGCACAACGTAAACAAACTAAAAACAAGTGCTTTTCTGTATTCTTTGGTGGCTGTAACAAAACCAGTGGTGGTGTGTGTGTTTTTTTTTTTCTTTCAGATGGAAGTACTTTTTTTTTTTTTTTTTTTTTAATGTTGGTGTTTCTTCAATACGTCTTTCAGTTCCTGAAGGGGGAAAATTTTTAACAGCTATTGGTGCAAGTGAATTAAAAATTAAGATATTTTTTGTCCTAAAGTGATTATCAGAAACTTCATGAAAAACCAGCGATGCCTTCAGCTCACACGCAAGGTGTGATAGTTACATAGGGTGAAAGATTTTTGATTCTCCAATGTGTTTCCATGCTATCTAATTTTAAATGTTACCTTAATTTTGAATTTCCAGACTTTTGGTTTTTTTTTGTTTTTTTTTTAATAAAAAGAGACATTGTTCACTTAAGAGGAAACACTTGAAAATGTAAATATTTACAAATTTAACTCCAGCTTAACAAGTTCAGTGCTTGGAAATTGTGGATGACTCTGGATGTGGTGCAGGTAGCTGTAATCACTTAAAGGAGGATCTTTCTAGGAATATGTGCTGTTTGTATAGGCAGTACGTAACTTAGTGTGGAGATTTGAATGAAAATTGAATTATCTGCAAATGTCTCACTTTAGAGTTCTGCACTTGGTGTGAAAGTATAAGCACTTGCATAACATTTTTTCTCATTAAAGCATTTAAACATTAAATAATACTTGGAGTAGTTCTGTAATGGGAGATGCATACTGTTGTCAGCCAGGACTAAAAACTTTAGATTTTTATATCGTTCTTAGAACACATTTCTCTTCATACGTAGTTTTGAAGTAGAGAGACTCATTTTCATTGTTAGATAAATAAAACTACATTTTCCCCAAGCTCTTATCCATCAGTAAAACTTAATTTACAGAAATGCTAAATCCTCCTTGTGGCAAAACTGGTTCAAAATGTACTTTCAGAATGTACATTTACTTCTTCATATACCTGGAGAGACAGCTTCTTGTGAACAAAGCTCAAAAAATTAGCTTGCTCTATAGCTTCTGCCAACAAAGTCTGACGACCTTTTTAGCCTCCATTCTTAAAAAGGCGGACATGTAAGAGGAAAGCCAGAATCCTTCCCTTATCCAAGAAATCTGTCTCAGATGAGCAGGGGCAGAGATTTCCTTAGGCGGAAACCTGCTTTCATCGAACAGCCATTGTAGGGAAACTATCACAGCCATTTGTTGTGGAGTTTTGGCAGTCACTCCATAGGTAAAGCTGCGCTGAATTTCCTTTTTATCAACTTGTTTTTGGCCATTATTTAAATTATCTATCTAATTATCTAAAATTATTCTGAAAAGTCATAATGGCCTCAATATTGTTAGTTATAAAAAACTGTAGTGAATTGACAAGGTGTTTCCAAAGTATGACACCCTAAATGTGTACATCAGGATTCAAAAAGTCCTATGTCTTCATCTTTTCATAGCAAAAAAAACCTGAAAGGAGAGAAAATCTAGTTTGTTGACTCCTAACTGAGATCTAGCTATCTAGTGCTCAGGAACAAAATTAGTTGATTAGGGTCAAATGTCAAAAGTGAGCTCAAATAAACTTAATACTTCATATTACATTGCTGGAGACATGAGTTTTCAATTTTTAAAAAATAGTAAGTCGCTAGCTTTTTCTCTAGGTTGGAACAGAGGGCTTTGGCAGTGGGAGAATTGTAATCCCTGGGAAGACTTGTCAATGGAAAAGGTAGCTGATAGGGGAGGATGAGGGACCATTCATTAATTTAAAGCCTAGCCCAGGCCATGTGGAGCCTCTTTTTGCTCTGTTCCAGCATCCCAACCCTCCCTATCCTGTACTGGTAGCTTTGATGCTATTTTGCAGATGCTACAAGTCTGACCAGGTGCCTGTTTTGGCATCAAGAAGGAATTTTTCTTCTTATAGAAGCCAAATTGGCCAAGGCCTGGGTCACTGTCACTGATCGGCCCATCAGCCCTCACAGAGCGAGCACCAATCACAACACATCAGGTGGGTTGGTCTAGCCAGTCCTCCAACTACCCGCTGGCCAAGCTGTCAGTAGCACCGGACACCCGATTGACATAGCGCACAGCAGCCTAGAACTCCTGAGCGATCCGCCAACTGCAGCCTCCCAAGCAGCTGGGATTACAGGCGTGCGCCACCACATGGGGCCCAAGGCCTGGGTAGTGCAGTTAAATAGGAGTAGGATTGAGTAAATAGTGAAAGTACTTGGTAAGGACATTAATTAGTCGCAACTTGGCAGTCAGTTTCCACTGGAGTTAAAAGAATGGTTCCCAGAATTGGAAGACCTGGGATTTTACTGATGGGCCTTGTGCTTATGGAATAAGGGGAGATCTTCATGTGGTGAGGTCCCCTCCTTTAATACCTTCTGTCCCCCTTGTGGGTGGGATTAGGGTGATAGGACTCAGAAGAGCTGAGTTCTAGGGGTAGGCTGAGGAGAGTCTACTCCAAGTTATGGGTTGTATAGTAGGACCACTGTAGCGCCCACGCTGGACCCATTTAAAATGCCTGGTCTGTACGAGTATGGGTGACAGGGCAAGTAGTGCCCCTCTTCTGTGTTAAGCTGTAACTTTATTAAACTTTTGCCATCATATCCAGATCAGAGAATTTTTCCGCTCAAAGGCTTGTGGGGTGGGAAGTGGCACATGGCCACTTTCAAGTCTTAGTATAGGTATTTTCCCTTTTCCTGTGGTCCTCAAACGTAAGTAGGAGAGTGTACCCCACAAAGCTGCCATCTTACCCAGTCTCCCCTTCCTATGGACCTCCTGAACAGGGGAATGCTGCTCATGCAGACCTTGAAATACAGTAGAACCTCTGAGTTATGAACTGACCAATCAACCACACACGTCATTTGGAACCAGAAGTATGCACTCAGGCAGCTTCAGAGAAGGGAAAAAAGCAAACTACAGTACAATACTGTGTTAAATGTAAACTACTAAAAAAATAAAGGGACAGTTTAAAAAAAAAATTTCACAGGGTAAGGAAACTCTGCTTGTTTCATTTAAATTAAGATGGTTGAAAGCAGCATTTTTCTTCTGCATAGTAAAGTTTAAAAGGTGTATTAAGTCAGTGTTGAGTTACTTTTGAAAGACCCACCGTAGCGTTTTGTTCAGTTTTGAATATTTCAGAGTTATGAACAATCTCCATTCCTGAGTTGTAACTTTGGGGTTCTACTGTAGCTGTGTGGAGGAAGGAGACTAGAGAGCATGGTATGTTCCTCCTTTCTGTGGACCTTCTAAGGTCTGCAGAAAAGGCACATTTTCTTCCCTGCCACAACATTTCAATTCTCACCTCCATGTGAGCTGGAAAAGACATACAATGCCCTAGTGTGTCCGAATATTAATATATAGTTTCTTTAATGAAAGTATGAAAATATCAAATGTTACTTCTGTATCTTCAGATTTACTTCAGGAAAGCAAAGGTGCTGCATGATGCTGGGTTTGTAGGTGATGCCTTACAACTGTTCCTACAGTGCTTATCCCTTGATGAGGATTTTGTTCCAGCAAAGCTAGAAGTGGAAAAGGTAACTTGGTATTTATAAACTTTGCTCCTCTTTCTCTTAGGTGGCCCACTTTACCCTAGAATCTCAGTCTTCAATGTATTTATGCTCATCACGTCTGTAATTGTAAGATGAAGTTCAACTAAAATTTGGGTGACCTTATTTTCACACATCTAATTTTCTGAGTAGAGGGTCCTAATGTACTTGGATGCAATAAGAGTTTGTGTGCCCATGTATTCTACAAAAATACCCTTTTATTTTTTTTTTATTTTTTTAAGTTTGGGTTAGGGGAGAATATATATACTTACCCCAGTTAGAATTATAGTTGGTATGGTTTTCAAGTAAAACAGAAATCAGATTTTCATACTTTCCAGTAGATGTCAAATTTGATTTCTTACTCAAACGTTTTAAGCTTTTCATTCTATGGAAACAAATATCTCTGCACTATCAAGTTTGCACAATACAAATTAACATTTTTGGAGAACTGCATCTTGTTTAGTTACACCTAACCTAAATAAGAGTTGGGAGAAGATCATCACTTCCTGTAAGGGGGGAATTTAATAGCTTAACTTGTGTATAAAGATAAGGATATAAACCTTTTAATTAGGAGAACTACTGAACTGAACTTGTGCTACAGCTGATTATAAGGTAGAGAATAAGAGGAAGGGTATATTTAAAATAAGAAATTGATATGAAGTAAGCTTTTTCACGGTGGTTGTGTCGTTCTGTTAACTAAAGTTATAGCTGAATCTTTTCCCCCTAATCTTAATGTTAAGATCTTTATCTTATAGACATTGTGTGATTTGCTGTCACCAGAAAATGTGAGAGAGAGTCTGAAGGAATCTGCTTGGACTTCACCTCATATTCGAAATAAACCTTTTACACTTGGTTCTGAAATGGAAGAGTCTGGCTGTAATTTTCAGCTTTGTCCAGAGCAGGTAAGTAAGGAAAACCATGTAATATTATAAATCCCCCCCCACCCCCCTTGGTTAGTAGACAAACTCAGGGCATCAGAACTTAAGCTATTTATCAAGATTTTATTAAGCTCCATATTAAGCGCCAAACATAAATGCTGCTACACCTTTCTTCCTGCTAGTTGTAGACTTTTCAGCTGATTCATGAAATCTAACAGAAAAGTACTTAATTTTTTGACAATTCCTAAGATACAATCTAGTGAACTTTTTTTATTATTTAACACTGTTATTTAACATTGTGGGGAGAGAGAGCTCAGTGGTTTGAGCATTAGCCTGCTAAACCCAGGGTTGTGAGTTCAATCCTTGAGGGGACCATTTAGGGATCGGGGCAAAAATCTGTCAGGGGACAGTACTTGGTCCTGCTAGTGAATGCAGGGGACTGGACTCGATGACCTTTCAAGGTCCTTCCAGTTCTATGAGATAGGCATATCTCCATATATTATATATTAACACGAATAGCTCCAAAATAAAGGGTATCCTTCTAGATTTTTTCCCCAAATAATTCTAAATTTCTTTTCCAAAATTATTTTCCCCTTTGAAGGAAACTGAGGCTTTTAATCCCTTTTTTAATTTCAGCAGATGCTTTCTTGACCTGCCAAATTCCATAAGTTAATCACTGAGTCTGGCTGTGCAGTGGAGAAGTTTGTTGATATCTGAATTTGGCTTCAACTTATTCATGTTCAGCTGTCATAAATGATTAGCCACAATTTGAAAATGAGAATAAGTACTGTTAACTTTGTTCATTTTATTTCTATAGAATTTAGGAGTGCCAGAGATCACAGTGGAGTCTGTCAGAGGAAGCCTAAATCGTGTACAATCTGCCCATGGTCTTAACTCAACAGAAAAGCTTGCTAAAGGAGATGGATTAAAAAGGGTTTCTTCTGAACCTCTGCTTTCTGGCCAGGAAAAAAATGCTCTCCTAAAAAGAAAGCTTTCCCTTTCAGAACAGGATGCACTCTTGTGTGGAGATGGAAGAAACAAACATAAAAAACAAGGAGGTAAATAGCCACTTAATGTCAATATTAGACATACTTATTTTGATTTTTGTTTTGTCTTCAAACAGTATCTTCTCTTGTTTCTCTTAGAAACTGCAAAAAGGGACTCTGCATTTTCACTAGTTTGTGGAGCAGTTCCACAACACTTAATCGATGTGGCAGATTTTGAGTGCTCTCTGTGTATGAGGTAATATTTACTATGAATAGTATCTTCCATATGATATCTGCATTATAGATGTGGGCAGATATCTTTTATGTATAAATGGAGGCAAAGAGGTTATGACTTGTCTTATTGTCTGTGTTTTATTTGAGAATAGTGGGTGGGTGGGTGAGGTTTTGTGGCCTGCAATGGGCACGAGGTCATGCTGGATGATGATTCTCCACCATGCAACTTGACTCTCCACCAAACTGGATCCTCCAGCGGGCAAAGAAAGCTGGTCCATGGGATTGTGGAATACTTTTGGCGGATTCCTGAAGCACAAGTCCAGTGTAGCTGTGTCTACATTGCAGAGCAATAGGGCTTGAACCCTGGGTCCCAGTTTGACTCTGGCTTGGATTCTCCACCTCTAGGCGGGTCCTGGACCCTTGGTCTGAGTCCTGGGTTAACGTGATGTGTGTGTAGATTAGACTTGAGCCTGAGTTCGAACCCTGGGCTTTCGTTGCAGTGTAGACATAGGAGTACCTAGACTTCTTGGGCCCTTGCTGTTACCCTTAGAGTTGCAGACTAGTGGCTATGTCTACATAGCAGTGCAAGCCTAGGCTCAAATCTAACCCCCTTTGCGTCCACACACCAGTTGTGCTAAACTAGAGGTCGAACCTAGGGTCCCAGGACTCTAAAGGGCTAGAGAGTCCGAGCCCGTGTTAAGGTAGGACCTAGGGTCTGAGCCCTGTTGCTTTCTTGTGTGCACGTGTCCCTGGCTTCACTTGATCGCAGAAGTCTTCCAGATGCACCCAAGAGTTCCTTGGGGAAAACTTCCTTAGTCCTCTCTATGCTGACAGTCTGTGGTGCAATCTATTGTACTCTGTTGCCACACCGTCCTCCGCAGAGGACAGCAGCTCAGGTCAGCGTTAACCCATTGTCCGCTGAACACTAGTCTGCAAGCACACTGTCAGAGAGCCTATAGGGTTTTTAATGTAGAGCAGTCAGAAGAAGCTTTTTGCAAAAAGAGTTGCTTCCTGGTCACAATAGCAGAGCCAGATTTTGGTGCACACTGCCTTCCCTTGTGCACACAGCCCCAGAGGAGCCCCGGAGCAAGGGCCAGAGAGCAGAGCAGGGACTAAGGAGCTGCAGAGCTTCTGGCTCAACATGACTAGGGAAGGATGATCCCCCAACGTCCCAGGTGCCCCCCCTCCCTGCAGGGTAACTGCTTGGTCCCTGCCCTGCTCTCTGCCCCCTCCCCGCCCTTCCTGGAGTTTCATGTGCAGGGGCATCCAGGCAGTGTGTGCTGTCAAGACGGTGAGTGGGAGCCAGCCCCAAAACCTCCCTGAAGCCTCCTGCGGCAGTGGCTTCGGCTCCTCCTCGCTGTTGTGAAGAGCTTGCCCAGAGTAGGGAACACAGCTGATAGGTGGGAGTCATCCCTTCCATGGATCATCCCTCCCCTGGCTGTGCTAAGCCAGGAGCTACATATGTGTAGCAGCATATGTGTAGACACTTGGTCCTACTCTGCTCTCTGTTCCTTGCTCCTGGCTCTCCCCTCCCCTCCTTGGGGTGTTGTGTGTAGAGGTGTCTGGGCAACATGCACTGTGAGGGTATTGAGTGGGAGCCCCTTCCTGCCCAGGGTGTGGTGGGTGCAGGAATAAGAGATCCCTGGGAGGTGCTGGAGCACACTACACCTCAGACCCTAGGGATTCATTTCACTGGCAGCAGCTGGGCTGGGGTGGGTGGGTCTGGGTGGGGGGGGGGGGGGGTGTTTTTCCTCTGAAACCCTACATTTTATGTCAAACTTCAAAAGAAAGAGAGAGAAATGAAAACCAACTGAATAAAAACATCTTCATTGAGCATTCCATTTTAGAAATTAAGAATTGCAAAGTTTCATTTTAATAGTTTGACAGTCCTGGAGACTGATGTCCTAATTATCCTCAGAACAGGTGCACATGGGCATTTTCCTACCAATATATCACAGCCTAGAGGCGGAGAGCCCAATTTTCAGATTAGATGGTAGTTCAGTATACATTTTTCTCAAACTGCAGTCATTTCTACTGAGACAGCCACCAAAGGAGCTAATTATGCAGTTTATATATTCATGTGCTATATATTTATGGGCACCTACATCCCATCAATAACACCATCAGTTAGGAAACAGGGTGGGCAGTAGAGTTTTCCCAAAGTGCAACACATTTGTAGGGCTTAAAGTGTCAATATGGGGGATAGGGGGTGCTAGGCCCTCTGGGATAGGGTTACTCTGACTTGTGTCTGTGCACTGCAGTGTGGATCCCAGAGCCCTAGGTTTGAGCATGGGTCAGAAAATCCTTAAATTAGGGTTAAAGTGCAATGTAGGCACTAGTCAGATGATTTGAGTCCCAGTAACCCTGGGCTGTCATTGCTATATAGATATATCCTTAGTAGATGAGTATTAGTAAGGACATAATTGTATTTAATTTTATAGCTGACACACAAACTGAGTTAAAAATGGTATTCGGTTCTTAAATGTCAACAACATGAGGAAGAGAGAATGTCTTAAAACTAGACTACGCTTTTTTTTAATCTAGAAGTCATTTTGTTTTGGTAGATAAATTGACAAATACTGTTTAACTTACACTTGCACCTAAATTTAGCTTTTGGGTTAAGGTATTGGTTGAGATTCTCAAAGCTGTATAGGGGATTTACACATGTATTTTCTTTGAAAATCTCACCATCTTTTAGTAGATTATTTGATAGGCTCCTTAGATACTGCAAATCTTTCTGGTGTTGAATAAATATACACCATATGTTCTAAAGTATTAAAAATGAGAAGTCGTCATAATGTGTGCATATGATGTTGGTTAAAGTATATCATGACCATGGTAATATCACATTAAGTTAATGATTTAAGGAAGCACTGTTTGCGTTTGTGTAACTTATTTATATAAATATCCTTTTAGACATTAAATATTTGAACCTAGAAATGTGATCAAATTGACTATGAAGCACAGAATACATTAAGTTGTGCAGTGTTGGGAAAATGGAAAATACACGTTCAAAAAAATTCTAGCACAAATCTTGTATTTCTGATTTTAATTTAACTTGTCTGTTTTCTTGTAGCTTAGCTAGACTTTAAAATGTATTTAAAAGATGTTAGAATCACTGTTTATTAATTGTTGGCTGACTTTTTTTAAAAATAATTTCAGGTTATTTTTTGAGCCAGTGACAACCCCTTGTGGACATACCTTCTGCAAGAATTGTTTAGAACGCTGTTTAGACCATGCCCCACAATGTCCTCTATGTAAAGAGAGCTTAAAAGAGGTAAATATTGAGAACACCTGTTAAACTGTAGTAGAAGGAACTTCATACACCATCACACAAAACCCAGATGACTTGAGTCCACTGAAATCAATCAATTAGTTATTAATGGGACTTCATGTGTTCATGTTTCATTGGCCACATAATTTACTCATGCTACAAAATTAAAGCATTACCAACTTCGGTACCTCGTCAGAGTTCCCTTGCCTACTCTTGTAATTTTTCTATCACATTTTAAAAAATTTTTTTTTTCTCTTGTGGCTGTGGAAAATCTGGGGAAACTGACTATGCAGAGGAACTATTGACACTGACTAGAAACGAGTCTCGTCAAATGCACAAAATAAACTGAAAAAAGAGAATTCGTTCTCTTTCAGTTACAATAATTTGAGGTTACAACTAAGACATTAGGAATGACTTAAGTTTACTGTCTTTAATACTGTTTAGTTAGGACAGATTTTATAGTCCCATATCCGGTTACAGTACTTTTAATTAAAAGTAGCTCTGAATTTTGTGTTAATGTTGTATAAGAATACTGCAAACAGTTGGAAGATAAATGTTTTATGGTAAATATTATTATTATTTTTATTTTTTTAGTATTTGGCAATTAGGAAATACAGTGTTACAGTACTACTGGAAGAATTAGTGGTGAAATATCTGTCTGATGAATTATCTGAGAGAAAAAGAATTCATGATGAAGAAACTGCTGAACTCTCTGAGTAAGCCTACCTTGTTTTGTTTTTAATCCAAGGAAATTTGAAAGCAAGATTACTGTATTTTTGCAAAGCAGCATTGTGAAATAGGGTCCCTATGGGTGTTCCACTTGAGATGTGCCTTTGATCAGAGATTTTTGGCAGCAGTGCTCATTCACTCTGCACATATGCCCCAGTTATTCTCATGCCCTGTACTGAGGCTATATAGGGCTGCAACAGATGGACCGCCCTCAGTTCCTTATAGAATGACTCTGCCTGAGACAAACTCACTTGTGCCCTCATACAGGAACTACAAAGAACTAAATTTTAATTTTTTTTATTTTAGTTTTTATTCTTTGTAGTTAGTGTGTACGTTGTTAGTTTTTTTTTTTTCTTCAGGCATGCCTAAGTCCTCAGGCTTCGAACTTTGCCTCGCTTACCAGGAATCCTTCCCAGTTAGTGACCGCCACTCACACTGTGTCCACTCTTGTGGATACGTGTTTTAAAGCACAAGATTTGTGTGAGCTTTGAGTCACTCCAGGAGGGACAGAGAGAACATTGGCGCCTCATGATAGAGCATTCACTTCATCTGACTTCAGATCTTGGCCTTGATATATTCCCCTGGCCAAACATTGGCCTCTGAGCTACTGGAGTGCCCGGTCAGTCTCCACAGCTCAGTTGCCTTCTAGGTCTTTGAGAGAGAGACCTTTGAGTGAAATGGGGAAAGCTTCATCCAAGAGGAGCTAGTACTCCTCCGAGAGACCATATTCCTAAGTCCTGCTGTGCTGGAGACTGAAGTTTCCTCCAAGTCAAAGTCTTTGTAAAAGGCAAATGGTACCCATCGTTCAGTACTAAAGCCCTCAATACCATTGAAATCTGAACAAGGTGCTTCTGATGCCAGACACTTGGCACTGAAGAAGTCAGTACTGCCTGCATCTGTAGCCACCTCTTTGGTACAGCAAGAGTTGGAGCATCTCATACGCCCCCTTGATAGCATAGGCTTCAGCATCTGGGTCTCATTAAATGTCCATACAGATTCACCCAGTACCACAGGTGTTTGGATTTGTCTGTGTTAAAACTGAGTCTCCTTTTCTCAGCTCAAGATCCCTGGTACGCAGCTTGAGTTATTCCAGCTACACCTTTCACTGGTACTGCCTGGGCCCCGGTACCAATGTGTGTTCTGACAAACAGCTACTCCTCCCTTGTTTGCGCCTCCATTGGAATATGAGGAAGAGTGTTCTTCAGCTTCTCAGGTCTCAGCACAGGGAACTGCTGATTGCCTGTCCAGCTTCAGTTACCAAGAACCCAGCATAAATTGCTTGATATCTTACGTACATCATCGTCAGCATGGATAGCCTTGTCTATAAGTGAGGCTCTGTTAAAAGCTGCCAAAATGATCTGGCAGACTCCTACTTGGCCCTTCCTCTTAATAACTAAGAGGGCTTCTGAATTTTTATTTTCTTATACTGCCCCAATTCTCTGGTCGTGAATGAGCATAATAGGAAACACCATTCAAAGATGACCCCATATGATAAAGACCATAAGCTCATAGATCTTTTTGGTGATAACTCTCCAACCCCGCAATTCCAGTTTGCTAATTATCTGGCAATTCTGGCAAAATGTAATCAGATCAGTTATATAAAGTTGAGTTCTTTTAGTGAACATTTATCACAGAAGCACTGGGGCAGCTTTTGGGGAGGAGAACCTTGCAAATTTCTCTTGACGCCACTGGTATGGCAACTTGCTTCATCTCCACAGCTATAGGTATGGGTAGAGTCTAGTGGTTTCAGTCCTCATGATTTCCATGAGAAGTCTAAAGCACAGTAAAGTACCTTCCCTTTGATAGTTTGAAATTGTTTAGTGACTCCATGAATGAGACTACGTATTCTCTATAGGACTCCAGGGAGACCCTTCGTTTGTTGGGCATATATACACCTGCAAATAAAAATGTGTAGTCTATCTCGTATAGCACAGAGATCATGTCCATTCCAGTTCTCCACTTACTGCAATTGTTGCACACAGCTAAGAAAAAAGCAGAATGCAGAAGGGAAAGTTCTCAACAGATACAACGTATGATGCAGTAGTCCTTGTTGCCAGACGTTGCTTTTGATGCCGTGGTCAAGGACCATGAATCCTCCCGTAATCCAGATCTAATGCTGCACCATCCTGCCCCTTCTGTTGTCCTATTTCTTAGGGATCGACTCTTCCATTTCCGCATAAGAGCTTATTACTTCCAACAGTTGGCTTTTGGAGGTTATATCATTGGGGTACTCCATCCACTTCCACCCCATACTCCCTGTGCACCCCACTCCTTGTCCCTTTTCAGGGACCTATCTCTCTAACATCTTCTGAAACAAGAGGTTCTATCCCTTAGCACAGGAGCTGAGGAATCAGTTTCCACTCAGTACAGTGGAAGAGGATTTTATTCTAGGTACTACTTGGTTCCCAAAAAGAAAGGTGAGTGGAGACTAATTCTATATCTAAGGATACTGAATACCTTTGTCAGGGTACAGAAATTCAAGATGGTGACACTTGCAGCTATCATTCCATCCCTGGATTTGGGGGACTATTTCATGACCCTCAACCTTGAGGAGACACATCTTCATATTGCAATACATCTTTCTCACAAGAGGTTCTTCATGGTAGGCCAAGACTATTACCAATATCAAGTCCTTCCCTTCAGAGGGTATGTCTGCCTAGCAATTAAACAGTTGCGGCTGACCCAGGTCAGCTGACTCTGGCTCACAAGGCTGTAAAATTGCAATGTAGATACTTGAGCTGGAGCCTTCTTGGGATCCCAGAGCCCGGGCTCAAGCTCAAGCATCTACGTTGCAGTTTTCCAGCCTTTCGAGCCTGAGTCAGCTGACACGGGCCAGCCGCGAGTGTTTAATTGCAGTGTAGACATACCCACACTGCCTACTGGTCCCAGGGCGTTCATAAAAGTTATAAGAACATAAGAATAGCCATAGTGGGTCAGATCAATGGTCCATCTAGCCATAAGCTGGTTTTGGACAATGTCTGGGGCCAAATGCTTCAGAGAGAATGAACAGAACAAAGCAATTTTGAGTAAGCCATCCCTGTTGTTCAGTCCCAGCTTATGGCAGATAGGTTTAGGGACACCCAGAGCATGGGGTTGTGTGCCTGACCATCATGGCTAATAGCCATTGATGGACCTACCCTCCATGAACTCATCTAATTCTTTTTTGAACCCAGTTATACTTTTGGCCTTCAGAGCATGCCCTGGCAACAAGTTTACAGGTTGACTGTATTTTGTGAAGTACTTCCTTGTGTTTTTAAACCTGCTGCCTATTAATTTCATTGGGTGACTCCTCGTTCTTGTGTTATCTGAAGGGATAGATGACACTTTTTCTCCACACCTTTCAGGATTTTGTAGATCGCTTTCATATCTCCCCTTAGTTGGCTTTTTTCTAAGCTGAACAGTCCGAGTCTTTAGTGTCATTTTCCTCACATGGAAGTTGTTCCATACCCCTAATAATTTCTGTTACTGTTCTCTGTACCTGTTCTAATTCCAATCCCTTTTTTGAGATGGGATGACCCGAATTGTACAGTGTTCAAGGTGTGGGCATATCATGGATTTACATAGTGGCATGATATTTTTCTGATTTATTATCTATCCCATTCCTAATGGTTTCTAATATTCTGTTAGCTTCTTTGATTGCCATTGTGCATTGAGCAGATGTTTTCCAAGAGCTATCCACAATGACTTTAAGATCTTTGAGTGGTAACTAATTTAGACCCCCATCATCTTGCATGTATAGTTGAAATTATGTTTTCCAATGTGCATTACTTTGTGTTGATTAATATTGGATTTCATCTGCTATTTTGTTGCCTCATGACCCAGTTTTGTGAGATCCCTTTTGTAACTCTTTGCAGTCAGCTTTGGATTTAACTAGTTTGAGTAATTTTGTGTAATCTGCAAATTTGCCACCTCACTATTCACCCATTTTTTTTTCCAGATCATTTATGAATATGTTAAACAGCACCGGTCCCTGTACTGGTCCTCTCTCCACTGTGAAAATTGACCATTTATTTCTACCTTTAGTTTCCTGTCTTGTGGATCAGTAACAGGTTAAAAGAAGACCTTCCCTCGTATCCCATGACTCCTTACTTCACTTAAGAGCCCTTGATTGAGGGACCTTGTCATAGGCTTTCTAAACATCCGGCTACACTAACTATATTGACTGGATCTCCCTTGTCCACATGTTTGTTGATCCCCCTCAAAGAATTCTGATAGATTGAGGCATGATTTCCCTTCACAAAGGCTATGTTGACTCTTCCACAACATATTGTGTTTATCAGTGTGTCTGATAATTCTTTACTATAGCTTCAACCAAATTGCCTGGTACTGAAGCGAGGCTTACTGGCCTGTAATAGCCAGGATCACCTCTGGACCCTTTTAAAAAAATCAGCGTTAAATTAGCTATCCACAAGTCATTATGGTGGTAGTTACTGCACAGCTTCACCAGTTGGCATTCATCATCTTCCCGTACCTCAACAATTGTCTCTCAAGTCAAGTTCTCTAAATGGCTCTGTTCAAATGGTTTTGCTTTCGGCTCAACTCTGCAAATGCCTCCCTCAGACCTACACAAACGCTATAATTCATAGCGGCTACCCTTGATGGTACAACACTCAGATCTTATCTGCCAGAGGGGACATTCCTCACTCTGTCACACTTAATTGCTCAAATTGAACTGAGTCCTCAGGCTCATGCCAGCATATATATTTGCCACGATACATTCTCGCCTAGACTTGTGTTGCTTCCGAGTTTGGTTCAGGGCACTTTATGCCTGTAACAGAGAGTCTAAATAAGTTGCTTTCTCCACCTCCTCACATACTAGTCTCCTTTGACTGGTGGAAGAATCCAGACAATGAGTGCACAGGGATTGCATTTAGCTGTCCCCCTCTCATTGTTACAATAGTTTCCAGCATGTCTGTCCTTGGATAGGAAGCTCATCTGTGGGACTGAACTATCCAGTACAGGTGGACTGCCCAAGAATCCACCTTGCACATCAACATTCTGGAACTCGAAGCTGTAAATTTATGCCTGACAGCACTTCCTCTGAATGATACAAGGTCAATCTATGGGCGATGCGTAAACTGCCGGCTGTGGGAGGCTAGCCCCCCCAGCCCCTCCCCTTCTGTCCAAAGTCCCGCCCCTTCCACACACCCCTGCCAGAGCCCAGAGGCGCTCTCAGTCCCCGCTTCCCCAGCCACCCCCCAGGAGCGCTGGGTGAGTGGGTAGAACGCGGCCCTAGCCCCAGCCGGGGCCAGTACTGGGGGACTGGGGCTGCATGCAGAGCAGGAAGCAAGGGGAGGGGAACTGGGGGCAGAGCATGGGCTATGGTACCCACCGCCCATGGGTCAATCCATCTGCATAATGACAGACAACAGGGCCAGTATGTACTCCTGTATTAGCAAGGGGGAGTGAGATCTCCTTCCCTCTCCATGAAGGCAATAAAGTTTTATGGAACTGGTCAGTAGTGAACCATATCCTGATCTTAGAAGTCACTTCATTCAAAATCACAAGTGGAAAATAAATCCATATTTGGACAGATATTTCTTACCTGCAGATTTCTCTGGGGAGTTGTGTGAAATTCTGCTCAAGAGGCAGCCTGGGTCATCATTCTCTGGGGGTTGCCTTTCTCTTCTCATGGACAGAGAATCTCCTTTACGCTCTTCCCCCAAAACTGTTCATCCTCAGGGTGCTAAACAAAATCAGACAGGACAAGGCCCCAGTCGTCCTGATTGCACCAGTCTGGCCAAAACTAGCATGGTGATTTCCTCTGCCTCTCCTCCATCAGCCTTCCATCAATGTGTAGTCTTCTCAGGACGTGAGGAATGTTCTTCACCCCAAACTGAACAGTGTGGCTCAAGGCTTGGTATCTTGATGGCTCTCAGGGTTAGCACTCCCCTGCTCACGAGAAGGATATGAAGTCCTGCTGAATGGTAGGAAAGATTCCACCAGAAAGACTTACCTTCAGAAATAGAAAAGATTTTACCACTGGTGTACTGACTGGCACCAATCTCTTGCTGACTCCGCTATCTGAGATTCTGGAATATCTTGCTCTGAAGAAAGGAAATTTTACTTTAGGTTCAATTAAAGCTCTTGTAGTGGCCATCACAGCACTTCATTCTCTGGTGGAGGGTTTCTCGGTATTTGCTCAATTTAGCTACATTAAAGGATTATCTAATCTTTCCCAAATGTCCGCTATCCCATTCCCACCTGGGACTTTAACTTTGTTCTTAACTTTTAAGAACATAAGAACTTTCTGATGAAGTCTCCCTTTGAACTGCTAGCTACCTGCTTGTTTCTAACTCTCTCCATGAAAACAGCCTTTTTAGGACCAAAGAGTTAGCAAGCCAAGAATTTTGATGGCTGATCCTCCATATGCTGTCTCTTTCAAAGAAAAGGTATCCCTTTGACCACACCCACGTTTCTTGCCCAGAGTTAGCTCAGACTTTCACGTAAACTAGTCAATTCCCCTCCCAGTTTCCTACCCTAAACCCCATCTGTCTAGGCAAGAAGCTGCCCTTTGTAACTTGGATGTTAAAAGGCTTCTGACCTATTTGGGCAGGACTAGACTTTTTTTGATCCTCTGAGGCTATTTGTTTCTATTGTGGACACAGCTAAAGGAGTGCTAGTGTCCATGCAGAGACTTTCTTAGTTGGTTTCTGACTGGATCCTCTCTTGCTATACAGCTTGTAATAGACTATACCTACTAATGGATAGAGATTTGCAAGATTGCTTCGTGGGCTTTGGTTCATTCTGTCTCAGGACACTATACCATACTTGGTGCTTCTTGAGTAGATGCTGTCAAAGGCTCTGCAATTTTACTGTCAGTCTTAGATTGCAGGAGATGGGAACTTTGGAACTCAAAGGATACTGCTTGGGAGCCACCTCAAATGGAGCACCATAGCGGGGACGCTATTCGAAGAAGAAAGATTACTTACCTTGTTTAGTAACTGGACTTTTTCAAGATGTGTCCCCCTATGGTTGTTCCACCACCCTCCCTCCTTCCACTTTGCTTCAGAGCCTTGTCTCCTTAGGCTTTGCAGTGGAGAAGGAACCGAGGGAGGTCTATCCACAGCTCTATATGTGCTCTGTACAGGGCATGAGAATAGCTAGGGAACATGTGGACTGAATGAGCGCTGCTGCTGAAAATCTGATTGAAGGAGTGTGAGCACCTCAAGTGGAGCACCCATAGGGGAACACAGCTTGAGGAAATCCAGTTACTGTCAGGGTAGAAATGTTTGTATCATTTGTTAATGATTCTAATGATGGCATTTCATAGTTTTGTGAAGGAACGTTAAATATCGGGAAAACTGTCAACTTAGTATTTAAATGTACTAACTTCAGAAAAGTAATGAATGTCCCATTTTAGTATGGCATGAAGTTAAAAATAAAATCAAACAGTTTTATAAGGGTCTCTTAGGTGAGCTCAAGATTAGCACCACCAAACATGATCAGGCTCATCTCTCTTTCTTCTCTGTGCCTACATTGCTGTCTATTCAGTTTCAGCTTTGCTACTGTTATAGGTAAATATCCTCATGCAAAGCCTGGGGAAAAGCATACTTCTGAGTTTCCCTCAGAGTTGCATGATAGATAAAACTGCGCAAAATAAAGTGGGGAAAAGGAGTACTTTCTCTAATCTTTCAGTTGTAATCTTAGGGGTTATTTTTATTAAGTACAAAACAACATTCAAATAAAGTGTGACTTTTTCAAATTGTTCCTTTTAATATTTAGAGCCATCTTTCTGTCAGAAAATACTGGTGAGAAACTACCACTTAAGCAATTTACAGTGCAGAGTGAAACACTAACATTCAAATGACCATTTGTATACTCTGAAAGGCAGAGGTATGGTGCAAGATATAGGGTAACTTTAATGCTAACTGTTTGTCTGCTTCTAGCAAAAATAAAAACATTGATAAAAAAACTTGGAAAAAATATTTGACCAAATCTGTTTCGTTCCCTCAGTTAGCTGCTACTACATGAGCCATGTAGTTGCACAGCAAATTTTACCTTGTATTGCACTCCCCTTGTTTGGGATCCATCCCTGGAAATAATTCAGCTGATGGCTTACAGTAACTGCAACTATAGAAACTATCCTCTAACTTTGGTAAAACTTTCACAGACTGGTGCATCTCACAGAATAAGTGTTCTTTCAATGGTAGTTTATAATGCTACAAACAATTGAAATTTTTTTTGGCTATATTTGATCAGAATAAACCACTGTCCATAATACACTTTGTAATGTTCTCTTAAATGTTTAAAGAGCAATAAATGTTCACCCTGCCAGGGACATTTTATGACTTCAGGTATAATGAAAATTAATGGACACCCAGCACTTCTTATTTATTTTTTTTTAAATCGCCTTTGGCAAAATAAATGTATTGCAGCACTTTTGCTGTTAATTATTATGGCTTGGCAGAGTCTTGTGGTTAGATTTCAAACGTGTATTTAATCTATTTTGGTTTTGGTTTTAGCTTGACCAAGAATGTTCCAGTGTTTGTTTGCACTATGGCATACCCCACTGTGCCTTGCCCTCTTCATGTGTTTGAGCCAAGATACCGACTGATGATTCGCAGAAGTATGGAAACTGGGACTAAACAATTTGGGATGTGTATCAGTGACCCCCAAAACAAGTAAGCGTACATTCTCATGCTCTTATGCAGCGAAGAGTTCTGCATGGTTCTACCTCCTCCCCCCCATTTTTATTGCAAAAATGTTTGAAAATTTTGAATTTAGCATTGCTGACAATGTTTCTGGTTCTAGTTTTGCAGATTATGGTTGTATGCTGCAAATTAGGAATATTCATTTCCTACCTGATGGGAGGTCTGTTGTTGACACAGTTGGTGGAAAGAGATTTAGAGTTTTACAAAGAGGGATGAAAGATGGCTACTGTACTGCAGACATCGAATATTTGGAAGATATTAAGGTATCTAGAACTCTTTCTGAGCAGTAACACTCCTTTTAACCAGCACTTTTAGTTTGCTCTACCATTTGTTCATAAAGACTCGGCTTCAAATGTTTGGGATTATGCAGCAGTTACTGGGAGATATGGTTCTCCTATATTAGAGAAAAATAAAAATAGCTAAGATTTTCTAGATCTTTTGAGATGACAAATTTATCTTAGTATTGCGCTTTTATTTATTTATGTTTGCAAAATCACTACTATCAACTTTTTATGAAGTAAAAAATACTTTTGAACTGGTACATAGCCAGTAACTTTTTTTTCTAATTTAAATAAGGTGTTGTGGGTTTTTGGACAGCTATTAGCTATCCACCATAACTATAAAACATGCCAACATATTGATTTCTAGAGTTTAGCTGCATCAGAATTAGAACTTGATCTAAATGTTTTGACTGTAGTAAAGAATATAATGAAAAAGTGGGCCTGTCAAATGTATGTTAAATATGCAGAATGATTTAAAGCAGGACTCTAAATATGACCTACTTAAACGCGATTTTGTTTTACATAATTCTTGTCATGTTGCTATTTTATATCAGGTATTTGGTCTGAAGTGAGGGATTTCTGTGCAACAATGTTTTTTCTTCTCCTTTCCGTCATTGCCCCTCAAGGCTTGGATGAATGCCGAGGCTTAATGATTGTTACGAACAGTTGAAATGGAATGTGTGTTAGACTGATTATCTCATTCTTTGTTGTGTATTTAAACTTACTCTAGTGTTCTATCATAGGTTGCAGATGTAGAAGATCTGAAGAAACTGAGAGAGCTTCATGACATAGTATACAATCAGGCTTGTGGCTGGTTCCAAAGCTTGAGGAACAGATTTCGCAGCCAGATCCTTCAGCACTTTGGGCCGATGCCAGAGAGAGCGGAAAACTTACAGGTGGGCTAAGATTTTGGCATCAGTTATTCATTCATTACTTTTTTAAAAAACTGAACTTTTAAACATAACATACTTGAAGCAGTTTTTACAGGGATCTGCGGTGTGAAGGATGCAGTACCATAATCCATTTCCACTAGTTCTATCCATTCTTTAAGCAGCCACAGGCGGTCATTCTGCCCCTTTTTTGTGCTGCGGTTGCTTTGCATGGATCCCTCCTTGACATTCTAGCGAGGGCGGGGTAGTGCTTTTTTTGTAGATATTTTTATCTACAAAGTTAGCAAAAAACAAACATGATCATCTTTATTTTAAATAGCTTCTTACACTGTTGGTCAAATAGGTTTGTCTTATACTGTACCTAACCCAGTTCATTGGTGAACTTTAAATTTGGCCCTAAATATCAAGTGTTCCAGTCTCATCTTTGTGGGCACACTGGATAGTAGCAGTCAAAGGCTTGTCTTCACTACCGGGGTAAATCAACCTAAGTTATGCTACTCCAGCTGCATGAATAATGTAGCTGGAGTTGACGTAGCTTAGGTCAACTTACCCCGGTGTCTTCACTGCGCTGCATTGACAGAAGACACTCTCCGGTCAACTTACTTTACTCTTCTGGGGGAGCTGAAGTACCGGAGTTGACTAGAGTACTCTGCCGTTGATTTACGGGCCCCCACTAAACCCACTAAATTGATACCCACTGCACCCTGCTTCTTGTCCCCTGACAAATCCCTCTGGGACTCCTGCCCCATCCAACCCCCGTGACCGCTCCCAGACCACCTGCCCCGATTGCCCCCCGGCCACCCAATCCAACCCCCACTCCTTCCTGACTGCCCTCCCGTTCCCCACCCTCTGACCGCCCTGACCCTATCCACACCCCCTGACCACCACCCCGAACTCCCCTGCCCTCTATCCAACCCCCCTGCCCCCTTACCGTGCTGCCTGGTGCACCGGTGGCTGGCGGCGCTACAGCTGCGCCGCCCAGAGCACCAGGACAGGCAGCCACGCCGTCCGGCTGGAGCCAGCCACGCCACTGCGCAGCACATAGCACCAGGGCAGGTCGCGGCTCTGCAGCTGCGCTGCCCAGCAAGAGCTCGCTGCCCGTCCGCCCAGAGCAGTGCGCCAGCGGCACAGTGAGCTGAGGCTGCGGGGGAGGGGGAACAGCAGGGGAGGGGCTGGGGGCTAGCCTCCTGGGCCAGGAGCTCAGGGGCCGGGCAGGAGGGTGACCAGACAGCAAGTGTGAAAAATCGGGACGGGGTGGGGGTTAATAGAAACCTATATAAGAGAGAGACCCAAAAATCGGGATTGTCCCTATAAAATCGGGACATCTGGTCACCCTAGTCGGCAATAGTTTGCCCACCTCTGCCTCAGTAGCTACATAGTTACCTCATTGTGGGTACAGATCTTGTAGGTGCAAGAAATACAGGCTTATCTTTTGCAAACACACATTGAACTGAGAACAGAAGTCAGGCCTGAGCGTAGCTGAAAACTTTCCATTTAAAGAACAGCTTCATTTAGCTAAGGATGTTAAATTGTTTCTTTTTGTTTCAAGTTTCTCCTATGCTACTTTTTATATTGGTAGTATTTTATTCTGAAGACAAGGACACCCAATCTGCAGAAATTCTTCAAACACCGATGGCTATATTTTGTGCGTTAGTACTCATGTTTTTAGCCAAAGCTTCTGCAAGACTAATTTTGACTACTTGGTATACAATAACTTTTCAGCTGGAAGTAAATAATACTTAGCATGTGAAGTGCTATATAAATACTCCGATAACATTAAAGATACCAACAGTTAGTGATTATATCCGATTTTAATCCTTTGGGAACTCCGGTATTCTTGCTTTATCCGTGTTTTCAGTTTTTGCTGTGGTTTTTTTTGTGGTTTTTTTTTTTTGTGCTGATAAATTAACAGTTTTTTTTGTTAAAGGAGCTTTGGTTTTTATTGATTTACACCCACTTATTAATTCAGTATTTTTTGGGATACTTATTTTTGTTAAATTCTAACGCTTTATGTGATTGTTGTGTCCTGCAGCTCAGAGACTGAAGCAGTTCCATAGTGTAAAACACACACACAGTAGAGATCAGAAAATCATGTTAATATTGCGCTATGATTGGCTCACAAGGAAATACCACCTATTTCTTTCTGTCTGTTTAGTACAGTGCTGAATTTAACCAATCCTCCACAGATAAAGAGAAGGTAAAAAAGTAAACATGGGGTGAAATGGCAAATCTGTGCCTGAATACCAGCAAGAAATCAGTGCTTAAAAGTTTTCAAGAAAGGTAAAGACTGGAATGAAGAGGATGCATCGCGCTGAAAGTACTGCAGCAGTGAGGTCACTGCTTGTGCTGAGAGAATAAAGGAGCATGTTGAAAGCAAGCGATACAAGAAGCTTAAAGAAGAAAGTGAGTTTTGGAATAAACAGTCAATATCAAGAGTTTTCACCAGGGCTTTAATGAAAGAGAGGACACAGCGCGATTGTGTCAGTTACTTTGTGCGTGCTCTTTGTTTCATCGGACAACTGCTGCTAATTGCAGAGGGCCCTGTTGGTGACTTCGTGCGACAGTACTGTCCACCAGCAAAAACCCTTACGAGAGAAGTTGTCTGCACTAGGAAGTATCTGAAAGAAAATGATGATGCTTTAGTATTTAACAAATTGATGGAAATGTGGTATCTAGTCTGATTTTTTGAAGAGTCTCCAGATGCTGTAGCCCATCCAATTCTTGGCCTTTTGTTTTAGTTCGATTTCAAAGCAAATAAACCCACTTTGTTTTGTGCTGATGTGACAGTCATCCCCTCTGACACCTGTTTTGTCAACGCAGCAATAACTGACATGTTAAGAATTCTTAACTCTGGCATACCTCAGGGCTCTGTCCTGGCTCCAGTACTTTTTAATCTATACACCACGGATATACCTGCAGTCGGAGTCGAGGCAAATCATGCATGTGAATGACATTGCCTTGGCTGTTCAGTGCATAAGCCTCCATACCATCAGATGCTCCCTAACCTGAGATCTTAGCATATTGGCCGATTATTTCCAACACTGGAAATTTAGGCCTAAGCCCAAAAAAACCATGATCGCTTTCCATCTGAACAATAAAATGGCTAATGCCAAACTCAATGTACAGTTCTGCAGTGAGAGCATTAGCCATGAGGCTAATCCAAAGTATCTTGGTGTTACATTGGACTGGAGTTCAACCTTTCAAAAATACCCCAAGAACACCCCAGATAAAGTCAGATATCATGTCGTGGTTATCAGGAAATTTGCCATAATATCATGGGGCTCCAGTGCACGGACCTTACGAACTGCAGCAATTGCCTTTGGTATATGCTGTGGCTGAATATTGTGCACCAGTATGGTCTCACAGTCACGCTAAACTCCTTGATACTCAACTCAATAACTCCCTGCGCATAGTGTCAGGGATGCTCAAATTGACTCCAGTTGACTGGCTTCTGGTCCTATCACACATCCAGCCTCCACAGATTAGAAGAGCTGCCCAGACATCTCGCTTTCTCAACCGTGTCAATGAAAACACGAGGATCCCATTGCACGATGACTTGCAGAACCCACCAAAGACAAAATTAAAATCCCACAACCCTCTGTGGAACTGCCTCAAGACCATTAGGCTCAATTTAAACACTGAGGCTCAATGGAGAGCCACATGGAGCATTTCAGCTGTTCAAAATAAACAGCTTGTTGTTGACCCTGCTGAGAAACCTTCAGGATTTGATTCCAGTTGGAAAGACTGGTGCAGATTAAATCATATTGACAAATCCTCTTTAAATGGAAAATGAGGCAAACACCTGTATGCAACTGTGGTCACCAGGCACAAACGATGGAGCACATCATATATCTTGGTATGTCCTTCGTTCTTTTGCCAGGGGCCTGAAAGACATTCACCAACTCGCTGCTGCGGGAATGTGCTCGCTATGAAATCTAGATATAATTTGCAATCATTGCTGCCTACCCAAGCCATATGGAAAAAGACAACTGACACGTGTGAGATGTACCAACTAACCTGGGAAAATGTGGCTACAACGAACACCGATTATGCTTCCTACATGGGTAAGTTTTGCATGGGAGATTAAACTCAATCAGAAACCAGAGCTGCTACATATTAGCTGTCATGCTCATCTGATTAACATTGCAAATGAAAGACGTGAAATCTTGCATTATTGGATTCGGGACCATTTTCAAGCATGCAAACAAGTTGAAGGCTTTGTTTTACAGAGGGTGAGAAGTGCAGAGCCAACTGTCAATTACATACCCCTGTTGTGCCACATCAGTGGATGAGCTTGTACTTCGCTGCCTGTCATGTAAATAACGCATGGACTGTGCTAATACATCTCCTAGAAGACCTAGATCATCCTGAGATTATTGGTTCTAAAGCAGAAACTCTGTAGAGACAGGCAAAGAACCAAAATGACCAGCAGATTTTGTATACGAAGGTAGTGTTCGTTGTTGAAAACTTGGAATCAGTGTGACACACAGAAAACACTGGCGTTTTCTCTGAGTACTGCCGACATGTTTGCCAATACAGACGTTTACTGGATCCTGACAGCCGAAATCTAGCTGAATTGACACAAAAGCTGCAGAAGAAACATACAGTGAGAGAACCCAGCTGTTTCTGGAAATCCTTCCAACCTTGGAACACAACGTTTGCAAGAAATGGGAGTTGACTGTGACCCGTAATCTGGACCCCGAAGTGCCAAAGATTTGTGCCAAAGATTCTTTTTGGAATGTCATCCAGGTGTTGCACCCTTTCTCAAGGTGAACTTTTCAGCAGATTACATCCATTATGCCAGAGTGTTTTCTTCCATTTGCCACTAAAGATGAAATTTCAAATCTGAAATACTTACATGAACATGCCTAACCCTGACAACATGAAACTGGATGTGCTGGCTTTTTGGAACAATCATCAAGACACATTTTCCAACTTTAGCAGAGTGGTATGGCAAGCTTTGGGTGTATTCCCTTGATCTGTTGATGCATAGTGCCAATTTTCAAAGTTGGACTACTTCCAAGACAGCAAGAGGCTCAACGTGAGTGAGGATACTTTGGAGAAAATTGTGACCGTGCACAAACCAGGATTTCTGGAAAAACTACTCTGAGACAGACACACAACTTTGTACATTTTAAAAAAAATCAGTTTTACTGTAGTGAAATGTATATATTAACTTTTTTTTTTGTTCCTGATTTTTCCCAATTTAATTTTTTTTTTTTTTTTTTTTTTTTTTTTACCCAATTTCATCCCTGTGTTAATGTTTGGAAAATAAACATCAAAAAAATCACCAGAATTTATTTTACAAATGAACAGTGAAAACGTGGAACACTAGTTATTGTTTAGGGTAGTGCCGTACGTTTAAATGGTTCTTTGAACTAACAGAGACATAGGATAATTGTTCTGTTAAAAGAGGAGGTGTAGTAAGCTTATTGGTGGAAAGTTTCATGGAAGTAAAGTATCTTGAGGAGGGAGGTGGTTGACAGATAGGAAGCTCTGGAGACCTTCCAAAGTAAAGATGCAGAGAATTGAGAAGAGGAAGTAGGAAGAATGAGAGCAGTTGTGCATGGGACCAGGATTATGTAAATCTTGAAGGTGAGGGTATGAGTCTTGAATTAAATGCAATATAAAACAGGAAGCTACAGAAGGGATTGGAGGAGAGAGTAACATGGTTCAAGCACCAGAAGAGGAGGATTATAACTTTATTTGATCACTAGTGTTAGACTAAAATTGTTCCATGGTTAGCTTTTTTGCCTTTTTTAAAAAGTTGTTCAACGTCTTATTTGCTTTGTGCTAACTTGTTAGTTTAATAATCCAATTCATTCTCTAATTTTAGGCAACACCTAATGGACCAGCTTGGTGTTGGTGGCTTCTGGCTGTCCTTCCTGTAGACCCCAGGTATCAGATCTCAGTTCTCTCAATGATGTCTTTGAAAGAACGTCTAATCAAAATCCAACATATACTCACATATTTTTCTAGAGACCAGTCCAAGTGACTAACCGCCTGGATCTTCCTGAAGAGTTACTCTTTTCTGGTTGTAATCACAGCCGGAGTTTTTGCTGCCTTTGCACATCTAGTACTGGTTTGAAAAGTGTGATGAAACTGCTTCCGCCCCCCGCCAACTTCCCGAACCATCTGGTCCTTCGAATGGGCACCATCTTCAACTAGAAGAATAGACCACTAAAGTTGCACGCACACAAATCAATCCAGCCACAGAACATGGAAAAACTCAACATGATTTGCACTATGTATGAGACAGTCATGCTAAGACTTGAGAATTTATTGTCACTGACTTTTTAAAGCTGTGGGAAATGCAAGACTTAAGGCTGACAGTCCAAGTTTACAGCATTAAGGAGGCATTTTTTGCAAAAAAAAAAAAAAAAAAAAAGCTTGCCTCAGATACAACTGTCCTGTTGCTATTTGCACAAATATTTGAACTATAGTATTCAATGTTGCTGTTGGAAATTACTGCTCTTGCTGAACTGTCTTGACTATGGCACAGATTCTTAATTATAAATATTTGCAGCACAGAACAAGTGACATGAATTATATGATGAAATTAGAGCTGGTTTTAAGGAACAACTGCAAAAAAAAAATGAACATGGTACTTCTGTCAAAGATAATTAAACTGTGAATATGGCTTATACCTATAACTGTACATGTTTAAAGGGAAAATTGAAAACAACCGTTTAGTACCAGTTACAATTTTATTGGGCTTTTCAGACAAGTAGTCCTTCTGAGCACTTAAGTAGTTTATAGAGCTTATAACAAGAAGCTTTAATATAATATGGTAGGAATTGTGCATTCAGATTTTTTTTAAAAAACAAGCTTAAAGGCTGACTTTAAAAAAAGTTTATAAATTGTTTGCTGCCTCTATGCCTTATTCATATTAATAGTAGAGCTAACTGCAGTGACAAGGTTAGAATTCATGCTGCCAATTTGTACATTTGTAATTAGCCGTTGGTTGCATATTTGTGAATGTCTGACACATTAGCTTTCTTGTATGTAAATCTTGTAAAATAATTCTTACAAATCTTGCTTTTGCTAATGTATTTAATTTTCAAGAAAAGCTAAGTTTGTAATATTTTGAAACTTAACTAAATGTTCCTTTTTTTTATAAAATTGTTTTCACACCTCTCTATTTGGGGGGTCTTGTACAGAGCCAGAAGCATTGTTAGCCTAGATCAGGGTTGCAAGCACTTCATGGATATGAGTATGGTATGTACATTGATTTCTTGCCATCAGTTCCTATTCTGTCAGACACCGAGGTCCCATCAGAATTACTTGTCTGTCTTGTTTTTAGCTGTAGTTTTGTTTTCTCCGTCCAAATTTAAGAACTTGTTCTGTCCTCAACCCGTAGGCTTCTTCAGATATTGGAGGCACCTCAAATTTGTGCAATTTGAGTATTTTTACGGCCTTATCAACACAACCTATTTAATGTTATCTGTGGAAAATGCCAGCTTTCACTCTTCAGTAGTAAGAAGGAAAGAGAACTAAAGAAACTTTTTGTTTTGAGTCAAGTTCTTAATACTCTCTGCTTAAAGGCTTTAATCAGGCTAGGTTCTCCCTTCCTTATTTGCTTTTCTTGCCCCCACTTACCTCTTGTCAGGATCTGTTGACAAGATCTTAGCAACTCTAATTTTATACCCACTTGGTTTCCTTGGTATTAAGTGGTGGATATTCTTGATGTAAAATTAGCACTTAGCCAGTTGCAAGTATGATGGGTTGGGTCACAGAGACCCCCTTAGGACTGCCACCTGACATGCTGAGACTACCTCTGAGCCTGTTTTCCCTGCCAGCTTGGGACTTCAGAACCTTGTCTTGTTGAGCCAGACATGCTAGCCTGCTGCAAACAGACCCAGCTCTGAACCATGTCCCCCAAAAGCTGCAGACTTAACTGAAAATGGTTTAGAAAGTGTTCCTGTATTGTGCACCCAGACCCTAATAGGATCCAAACCCCAAATTAATCAGTTTTACTCTGTATAAAGCTTTTACAGGGTAAACTGATAAATTGTCTGCCCTTTATAACAGAGAGATATGCACAGCTGTTTGCTCCCCCAGGTATTACTTGTTCTGGGTTAAATAATAAGCAAAAAGTGATTTTATTAATATAAAAAGCAGGATTTAAGTGGTTCCAAGTAGTAACAGAACAAAATAAATTACCAAGCAAAATAAAACAAAAACATGCAAGTCTAAACCTAATACAGTAGGAAACTAAATGCAGGTAAATCTTGCCCTCAGATGTTCCAATAAGCTTCTTTCACAGACTAGACTTCTTTGTGTAGTTTACTGTCCTTTTTATTCCAGTTTCTTTCAGGCATCTCTTTGGAGGGGAGAGGCTATCTTTTGAACCAACTGAAGACAAAATGGAGGGGGTTCCAGGGCCTTTTATATTCTCTCTTGTGGGCAGAAACCCCTTTGTTCTCCTGTGCAAAATCACAGCCACAAGATGGAGCCTGTAGGCAAGTCACAGTTTAGAGTTACTCAATTAAGACTTAGTAGCCATGTTCCATTCCTAAAACCTACAATGCATGTATGTTACAATTACAAATTTGTTTGGCACAGTTAAGGGCACTTTTAACTGTTAAGTGGCTGAAGGCTGGAACATCATTGCCATAGTAATGCCATTCAGGCTACTA
Source organism: Macrochelys suwanniensis (assembly GCA_033296515.1). Lineage (NCBI taxonomy): Eukaryota > Metazoa > Chordata > Testudines > Chelydridae > Macrochelys > Macrochelys suwanniensis. The sequence goes on from CM065779.1 coordinate 87,935,658, forward strand.
AGCTAATGCAGCTGCTCAATGCTTGTTTTTGGAGCTCCAGTGTTGTTCGTGCTAGCAGCTACTGCAGACTGCTAATTCAGCATACTTCAAAGACCACAGGCACAGTTCAGTAATAAATATCAGAGGGGTAGCCGTGTTAGTCTGGATCTGTAGAAGCGACAAAGGGTCCTGTGGCACCTTATAGACTAACAGAGGTATTGAAGCATAAGCTTTCATGGGTGAATACCCACTACTTTGGATGCAAGCAGTCCACTGCTTGCATCCGAAGAAGTGGGTATTCACCCACGAAAGCTTATGCTTCAATACCTCTGTTAGTCTATAAGGTGCCACAGGACCCTTTGTCGCTTCAGTAATAAAGGCACTCAGCCAGCTTTATTGCCTTCAATGCACAGTACTAGTGCCCTGGCTGCCTTGTTACAGGTACAGTAACATGAGTGCCCAGGGGCAGGGGGCAGCTCAGCAGTGGGAATTTCTGCTGTCCTCTCAGCTACACAAAGAGTTAAGGTAAAAAATCCATACATTTATAGACTGAGATATAACTCACATACCACTTTACATGTTTCATAACAGCTGCTTGTTACCTCCCCTTGTTCCTAGCTCATTGCTCCAGCTGTCTCAGGCAAAACATCCATAATTATCACTTCTGTCAAACCCTCATCTTGTACTAGGTAAGGATGTACCTATGCTAAGCTTTTGGAACATGTTCTCACATACCCAGTACCTGATGTTTCTTAGGTATGTGTTTTAGCAACGCTAGCAGTACTCTTCCCAAGTTCATGTACTGGACAGTGAACTTGTAAGCATCTGCTTTAATACATGGCTTGACTGATTCTCAGCCTTTGGTTCAGGCCTCAGGTCTTGCACCATGCCCCATGTTCTCTATTACAGTATCTTAATGAATGACCACCACCAAAAGAAGCCTCTGTAATGCCAAACATGTTTCCTGTCACAATAGTTATGTAGCATAAACATCTTCCTAAACTCTCAGGGATCAGAGGTTCAAATCCCAGCAGGATGAACTTAAGTTTCATAAAGGTCATTGTGTGTGGCCCTTTGAGGTAAGCAAGACTTTAGGGTCTATCTATCAATGTGACTATGAAAGCACCTATGGGACAGCCTGTAGGCATAGAGGCTTGTTCCTATATCTCTAGTTAAAGCCTCCTCTCCCCCTCCAAAGCAATAGTGTGCTGCCTGATACTGCCCTTTGCAAAAGTTGGTTGCATGTTAGTAGTGCTGCATGCATGTAGTTGTAAAGCACCATGTCAAGCAAGTTGTCTAGCACAGCCAGTTTAAGGATAGTATCAGCCATGACATGTAATTTAAGAAAACCAACTAGATAGTTAGCATGAATATACCTGCTGGAGAAACCTCTGCATGAAGCAAATTGCAATTTAAGTTTATTTGTAATTTTAAAAGCCTATGCTATTACATAAGTTGGGAAATTACATGTTTGTTAGAATCACTACTGTAATAAAGCTGACCTAATTAAGAACAAAAGTTTCATGGAGGAAAAAGTCATGCTTAGATCTCATCAGTATTTCACTTAATGGTTTATTTCCACCTTCAATTATTTTATGAGAGTTTCCTTAGCAACCAACTTCTCACTATAAAAAGGGGAGAAACACACCAAAATTTTCTAAAAATGAAGTCTGCGATGAGATTATCAGAGGCTCTTTAAAGCAGAACTAGTGAAATGGAAAGAACTCATTGTACTTGAACAGAGAACAAAAGGCTTACAAGTCAGTTTTGAACTCATGATTACTACTCTGAGTTAATCTTGTCTGATGCTGTATAAGGAGCATTATTGTTAACATGAGGACATTGCTTCAGGAAATACTGAAATAAGCTAACATCCTATCTTGTGATATGGCTGGCTTTCTTCCATACACTTTTACAACCTCTGATAGGAAAGCTGGATGTCCGAGTCCATTCCAGAACTGTCTTCCAGTTAGGATTTCAATCTATGGCTATGCTATTGCTTAGGGAGCACATTTTCATAACTGCAAACAGAACAGCATAAACATTTTTGTGTTTAGATTGGCAGTCCATTCAGTGGACTTAATAAATCCAAGCTTCATCAGTAACATTCTGTAGTAATGCTGCTAGGGAAAACTGATAAATTCCAGTGCAGATTACACTAAACCTCCATTTTGATATTATGTAGTCTGTAGTTAAAGCAGTAGACAAAGACTAAAGCAGAACACAATATTGAGCAAATCAACTCTCTTGTATGCTTCCATTTATTAAAAAAAACCAACAGAAAACAAGACCAGTTGTAGAGACTATTGTCTACCATACAAGATGCATTGTCTTATACAACAAAAGGTTTAAGATTTCCAACATTATCCACATGAAGATCCTAGTGTGAAGACAGTTTGCACATGGCACTTTTTTTTATGTAGCCAATATAAGGTATGCATTACTTTCCTTTTAACACGTTATAAGGTGCATTCCCTAAGTTTTTTGTCAGCCTGCTTCAAGGAGATCCACGTATTCAACATGCTTGAGCGCAGCTTGGCCCACACCAAGTGGTTACTTAATCCAAAAATCTGAGCAGCAAACTGGGCAGCTCCTTCGGGTGAGAGTATAGTAGGACAGCCAAGACCTGGTGCAGAAGAAGAAAAAAATCCCATCTATCAAAACAGGATTTACAATGATCATAAAAATTACTAACAAGTAATTTTTCAGGCCCTGAGGGTTACTGCAGGATTTTTTATTTTAGTTACTTTGTCCAGTCTAATTAAAAAAAGGTAAAGCATAAAAAACCTCAATAACCCTAGAGAGTCTCACCTTATTCCTTCATTCCCAAACATGACAAGATTGCTAGTTTTCAACTGACACAGTCTCAACGTCCCCCAAACCTCTCTGGTATTTGAAGAAAGTGGAATTCCCTGGCCTCTGATGATTAAATTTTTTTTTAAATCTACCCCCTATGTACGGTTTAGTGGTTCTCAGACTTTGGTACTGGTGACCCCTTTCACATAGCAAGCCTGAGTGTGACCCCCCACTTATAAATTAAAAACAGTTTTTTATATATTTAACACCATTATAAACGCTGAAGGCAAAGCGGGGTTTGGGGTGGAGGCTGAGAGCTCACGACCACCCACCACCCCCGGTTTGAGAACCCCTTACCCTCTCTCATTCAATGTTGCTATAACTACTGGCAAAAATGATTAAGTCCGCATATGTTTTGAAATCTGAAGAGACTACTGAATGTATACAGAGGATTGTTCAGTGTCTATGAAAATGCAGTTTTTAATTTCAAGCTACGTGCACCTCTAGAACTGACAGTTTCACAGCAAAGTAATTCTTTCTACATTAAAGCATCACAGCAAGGATCTTTCCGTTTTATATGATTAGTTGCTAGGTTAACAAACATATACTAAAGCAGTTTCATGAAGGTAAAACATGAAAATAATTCTCAAGCTGGATTTTTTTTTTTTTTTTTAAGATGTCATATTCGGATACCTATTTTAAACTTCAGTTATCTGAGTAAGAATATAATGAAAGTTAAGTTTACCCCTCTTACTACATGTGCTATAGGTCAACATGATGCTTCTTACCACTGGGCAGTCTAAGAGAAGACCAGACATCCTGAGCACCCCAATCGGCTGAGAGAGGAGGACAGTTAACAACTGGATATGACGTGTTACCAGACAGCACTGGTCCCAACCCATTGCTTCTGCCAGCTACCGCCACAAACACAGTAGGGATTCCATCACCTAACACACACGGGCATTAACAAGTAAATATCAAAAACCAATGGGGAGAGAGAGAGAGATCTATGCATTTTTCCTTTCCGCGACCCGCTTTCATGGAAAGGCTCTGTGTCTAACCTCCCCCCAAACATACACACCATTTTTTTGAAGTTCTTTTTACAAGAGAGAAGACTGAGGGGAGACATGATAAGTTTTCATGTACGTAGAAGGTGGTTATAAAGAAGAGGGCAATAAACTTCGTGCACAGTTTGTGGCAAAGTTCTCAGGAATCTGAAGAAGTCTAGTTATTGGTTCTAAACTTAAAACATGACTATTCAGGGTTTACCTTCATACTCTGCCTTGATCCTCAGAGTTTCATCTGGCCCTTTGTGAGCAGATGTCACTCGTAGCTCACAAGGAATTCCAAAGTTTGCACATGCATTTTTAATTTTTTCACAGTGGCCAAGATCAGAAGATGATCCCATCAACACCACAACTCTACCATGGCTCTTTGTTTTCAGCAGCAACTGGAGTGGAAAGAAAGGAAAATGAACAACAGTACTTGAACAGAGTACACAAGATTGTCAATTTCTACACAGACTACAGTTAATATAAACGGGTACCTCCACTCTTTCTGCAACCCATTCAAAGTTTCTTTTAACCATCTGCAGTGCTTCAGGTGTCACTTCTTTTAGATCACGGTAAGACTGAAATACACAGATAGCAAGTTACTCCTGATGTTCTATTTGGAAGTGTGATGGTCAATCATTTTGCTGCTTAAATATTCAACCAGGAACAACCATTCAACTACGAGAGGCTAGAGAAATTTATGCCATCTTTCACACACCTGTTTTTTGAAATATATATATTCGACAATAGCTTTTTCCCCATGAATTGAGGCCAACATGACATCAAGAGAATCCCCACATCTCAAATTTTCAGCCATTAGCTCCAGCAAGCAGTATTGTCCAACACATAATAGTAGAGTCACAGCACCCTCTACTTTGGTCAATTCCTTTCTGAGAGAAAACTCAACATCTGTGCTTGGATGCCTCAGCCATGATGTGTTAGCTAGACCTCTCATGCCCCACTGAAGTCAGTTGGAGGCTTCCTCCCAAATATACACCATGCTGCTTTGGCATGTTAATTTTAATTTGGAAGCAGAGCTTCAATCACAGGACAGCAACTGCAGTAAAGTACAGCCGACACCTAACAAAAAAAAGTAAACGCCAAAGTTACAGTAATGATGGATTACCACCACACTAGGGATTTGTTCAGAAGCAAATCTAGTAGTATATTTGTAGTATAACAGCTGAAATGAGTGAAGAGGAAACACCATAATTTTTCATTTCATTCAGTTTTTAAAGGAAGCAGACCTAATGCTGCTTTCCAGTTTAAATGTGTTAGTAATGGCACTGGAACACTGCTGAATCTTGGATTACCATAAACATAAGTTATGACAGCTTGTGCCTACTGGAGAGGGTCTACAGTATTAGTGGAAGTGACTAAAATCACAGAAATTCCACGAAAGCAGCGTTCAATGCAGCTAAAATGATGCCCCACATGGACTCAGCCTATGATAAACCACAAATGTTTATTCCAGGAAACAAACATCTGTGGACTGTCTAGACTAGTGGCTCTCAACCTTTCCAGACTACTGTACCCCTTTCAGAAGTCTGATTTGTCTTGTGTACCCCAGAGTTTCACCTCAAAAAAACAAACAAAAAAACTTGCTTACAAAATCAGACAAATACAAAAGTGTCACAGCACACTATTACTGAAAAAAATGCTTACTTTCTCATTTTTTACCATATAATTATAAAATAAATCAATTGGAATATTTATATTGTATTTACATTTCAGTATATAGATCAGTATAAACAGTCATTGTCTGTATGCAATTTTAGTTTGCACTGACTTCATTAGTGCTCTTTATGTAGCCTGTTGTAAAACTAGGCAAGTATCTAGATGAGTTGATGTACCCCCTGGAAGACCTCTGTGTACCCCAGGGATATGTGTACTCCTGGCTGAGAACCACTGGTCTAGACCAGCAATTACATCAATGTTAGTTATTAAACTGAGTTAAAACAGGACAAACTTTGGCCTAGACAAATCAAGAGGCTCTGAAAGGAGCAATTTTAGACCCGTTGGTGAAACGATTTTCATCTTCATGGCATGTTTCTGACTTCTTGTACTTTATACGTGTGTGTTTGTGCTACTCAATTATTTGAATAGTTCACACTCGAGGAGTACATTTTATGCCCGAAGTTCTGGAGATCCCTGCAGACTTAACATTACACAGGGCACTATGATAACACCAGAAAATATTGTGGGAATTCCGATTAACGATACAGGCATCCTTAAGGACTTGATTCTGTTGCCATTAAAGTCAATGGAAGTTTTGCCATTGACTTGAACAGGATCAGACCCTAAATACTTTGTGGCCTACCTTGCATAAGCATAGATGGCTAAGGAAAGCAACTCACAGAAGTTGCTTGAATGCTGTCCACACAGCCCCCTCTGGCCCTTCCCCCCACCAAAATGAGATGTAGTTTTGTCTTTTATCTCTTATTCAGACCCAAAATGGTAATAGTATTACCTGTTTGTCCTTCTGCTGGCTTCGGTCTCCTGATGGCCACAGTCTCCAAGAATCATTATCGATAACATCAGCAAGGACAATCTCTTTTGTAGTTATATTAACACCAAACTCAATCTAGCAAAATTAAACAAGAGCTGTAAAGTAGCATCAAAAACGTATTCCACTACTTTCAGAACCATGATCTACAAGACAGATTTTTTTCTTATACCTTCATGTCTACAAGAGTGCAGTTCTGGGGTAACCAAGATTTTTCCAGTATCTCAAAAACTGCCTGTGTAGAGTGGGCCATAATGTCCACCTCGGTTTGGCCAATAGTAAGTCCAGCAAAGCAGAACTTGGCTTCAAGTAGTTGCTCCTCAGACCACTGTGGATCATTAGCAGCATCATCCTGGGAATGAAGTAAAATAAACTTGCATAGAATAAGATCAATTAATGACAATTACACCAGACTTGAGTTAAATTAAAAGAGAGCCTAACAAACAGTGAAGGGAACAATTTAAAATCCAGTATCAGACAAGTTTTGTGGCTTTAAATTGATATTTGATAAGTCCTAGCAAGATTTTTTAATCACAACAGTACTGAGAAATCCAAGCTGCAAGACTTTTACTACCTTAAGATTTACTACGTTAAGATAACTTGAAAAAAGTATTGCTTACTTGAACATTAAGTCTGGAAGGTGCATCAGAGAAGTGAGTTTAAGACAAAACTTTAACTATTTTTAGGTCAATAGTCCACAAAACTTCAAATTTTGTAAATGTATCTAGAAACGCTAATAAATCCTAAAGGATTAGCTAGTTACACCACTCATACTTTGGCAGACGGCAGTGGAAGCGGGGGTGTCTATATTTTCTCTCCACTGTATGTGGTATAAAAATAATAAACACTGTACACCTTTCAACTCTAACCACCACTTAATCTATTTCCACTGGACTACAGACAGTTCAGTTTTAATGAATTCCAAGAGGAGTTTCACTGCTAGTATTTAATCAAGTAATGCAAGTTTGACTCTAAATGTTATTCTCAACCTGCTTATTTGGAGGCAGTCAGCACATTACATTAAGACTACTTGACCTGTATTTTTAACTCACTTTTCAAGAGTTCTTTTAATCTTGAATTGGACAGAAGTTGCTGTATGAAAGCAACTGTTGTAAAATCTTCCAGTATAGATTTTGCCAGAGCATGCAGTGAATACAACCTATTTATATACAAGATGCATGGTTATCATCTGCTTTCAAAAGGGAACGCCCATGCATATTGCTGAAGCACCAGGATGCTTACTGGCCAGGTCCTTTCATGCTCCCCTCCAATTGGGGGAAAGGTGACAAGAAAGAAAGAAAGAAAGAAAAAAAGAGAGAGACTCCCAGTTTCACAAGGACACCACTTCACAGAGTTTTAGCCACGTTTTCCCCTCAAAGGGAAGAAGTTAGCAGCCTCCTGAAGTGGACGGCATGCAAGGAAATAGATCACAGTCCCTTGGGGAAAGTCTTCCCTGCCCATTCGCCATCCAGCCCCAAGGCAGCTACTCTGTTTGGAACCTCTCTGCTACTGAGTACCCCTGAATATCACTGAAGAGTCAGACTAATTATTAAAGACTGCTCACTATCCCCTCTGCTCCATTTCTCTCTCATCCTCCCCCCCTAACATACCCCTACCAGCTTGCAGAACTCTGTGAAGCTAATGCTCCCTAACCAAACTCAGTTTGCTTTTGTCCCTTTCAGCAGCATAAGAGGTCCCAATGTTTCCATGCTATTAAGGTTGTTCAAAAATGCTGAATACAGAGACCATGATCTGCTGAATGCCTGGGGTTACCAGTAAATTTACTCAAACCAGACACTACATATACCAAAAGGACTTCGTCAGCAAAGTACTTCTAGGACAAGGCTCAAGCTAACGTCAGAAAGATAAAATGTTGATGTTCTGAAATGTGTAGCTCTCTTCAAATAATCTTTTTTCTCACCCCTTCCGCTTCCAGTCCAACCAGAAGGTTTACTCTCCCACTCCCTATCCCCAGAGTGGGACCTCCTCTCTAAGCAGGCCAGTCCCTGGAGAGATACATCCCTGTCACGATAGTGGGGCTGTGACCCCACGCCCTTCTATAAGGATGCTGAGGTTTCCTTTAGTTGATGGCTCACATGATGTGTAGTTAACTGACATGATCTTGTCACATTAAGAACTGAGGCAAAACTCCCTGTATGCATAAAGTCACCATTCCCCAGCAGGATTAGCATGGACTGCTGGTACAGCAGAATAAGCCTTCCTGAGTTTCCTGCATCACCTCACTTCCACTATGCTCCCAAACCCTGCCAACACAAGAATGAAAATCATGCATGAACTCCCTTTGTCACTTTATCATGTTACATTTGTTTAGTGATGTAGGTATGCTGAGGCAGCTTAAGTGATCTAAGGAAGGACAAGAGAAAAAGTCCATAACATGGACCATATTTTAATAGATTATCTCGTGGACCACTTCCTCTCTCACTCACTATTATGAATGCTGTCTCCCCATTTGTGATCACAAAGGTCTCCTCCCCATCTCATTTACCTCACACCGCTGTTTCAGTTACAGCAATAGTTTACATCAAAAAGTAACAGAGCGCTTACATTTTTAACTGTTTTATAATGAGATTTACATGCTGGAAATGAGTCTGCACTATGTGACCAGCCAGCTTTCTGATCTAGTTGGAAAATCTCTGATCTAAGAGAATATTCAAGAAAGACATGTTAGAAATGTTTGCAAAATACAATATCAATACTAGTTTTTAAAAATCCATCAATAAGTAGTTTCACTTCAGTTTAAAGGGGCGTTTGTCAACCTAAAAAATACACTTGTCTGAAAGTGTTATATTTATAGCAGCTATAAATATAATAGATATTTCTTTTCACCCTTTGTTTGCTAGTCAGTTTCATTCTTTTTTCAGTAGAATTAGCCAGTTTCATATTTGTATGAATCTTACATGCAGCAATAAGGGGAGTACACACACAAACAGAAGTGCAAAAACCACAAAAATGGACAGAAGTCAGTTTCAGGCACTACATCTGCTCTTATGTTCAGCTTATTTTGTAAAAATGATACTGTTTCAGGCGGACAGTTACTTTTGTTTAACACATTACCTTCTTTTGTTTAACAGCCAGTTTTACTTACCTTGTAAAACATCTCAATTTTGGGTGGGTAAAATTTATATCCTTCCTTGACACCAGGGTTTCTTTTCAGGAAAGAACCAGTAGCAATTCTTCTGCACACCCATTCAATTGGAATCATTTCACATTGAGCTGCTATGAACGCTGTGTCACTATGTTTTCTGACAAAAGCAGTTTTGATTCCTAAATGTAAAAAGAAAACTCAGTTTTGTTACTCTGTGCACTTCCATGAGTGAACTGAGAACTGCGACCAGAGTGATGTATAGCTGATCAAACAGAAAATTATTTAATCAGAATATCCTTTTTCTCAAACCTTAACGTGTTGTTCTGTAGCTACAATACGCCTAAGATGATTACTTCCCAAGTGAGAGGACTTAAATAATTAGGACAAACACAAAATGGTCTCAGTCAAGAAAGTACTCACTTCCCCAATTCCATCCAACAAAATACACTGTACGTTATAGAGAGCCTTAGAAACCAGTTTGTAGTGTGTTTTCAGAACATGTTTAAAGTCACTTTGCAATAGAACATTTTTTCCTGATAATGCTATAGATTAGTGATGTTCAATCTTTTTTCATTTGCAGATCCCTAAAAATTTCAAATGGAGTTGTGGACTCTTTTGGAAATTTTAGATAAAGTCTGCAAACCCCCAGGGTTCCATGGACCGCAGGTTCAAAATCACTGCTACAGATAACCTAAGTCAGAGCTCCTAATGGATGCCTGCCCATTTTCATCTTTCTGCTAGTCTATGTCCTTATGTTAGAGTCACAGTGGGCAGATGTCATGGAGGGCAAGGCTGTCCCTACCAATTATGGTGTCCTACACAGCCTAAGCACCTGCTCCCCTCCCCCCCGCAGAGGGTCTGGTCTGCGCTCAAGGCCTGCGGGGCCGGAGAGGCAGGAACTGTCGGGGGCTGCTTTGGGGGGGCCCCACGGGCCCAGAGTGGCCTGGAGGATTAGCGGGGGGCCCGGTGCCAGCAGCAGGAAGTGGAATGACCCAGACCCAGCCCGCTCCCCCTGCCCCAGCTGTGTCGCTCGGGTGGTGTGGGGGTTGGGGAAAGACTGCACTCACTGGTAGTGGGAAGTGGAGCAACCTGGCCCTAGCCAGGTCAGTTGGGGGGCCAGGGAAAGGACTGCCCCCCCAAACTCCCTGGTAGCGGGAAGTGGGGCGACCCAGCCCCAGCCCACCCCGCTTCCCCCACCCCGGCTGTGTCACTTTGGGAGAGGGGGAAGGACTGCCCCCCCGCACTCTCTGGCAGCGGTAAGTGGAGTGATATGACTGAGAGCTGGCAGAGTGGAGCGGGCTGGGGCCAGGTTGCTCCACTTCTTGCTGCTGCCGGTGAGTGTGGGATTGGGCCTGCTGCTGGCGCAGGCCCCTTGCTAATCCTCCGGGCTGCGTTCATCCTGCGGGAAGAGGCTTGGGGGAAGAGGTGGAATGAGGGTGGGCCAGGGGCAGAGCAAGGGAGAAGACTAAGAGGCGAGGCAGAGGGAGTTGTCCCAGGCCCCACACCCTCCTAGGGACGGCCCTGCCCCTTGCAGTGGGAGCAGTCCACGGGGGGGCAGCCGGGGGATAGGGCTGGCCGCTGCAGCTGGTGCTGCCACGTATACAGCACACAGCTGCCTAGGGCACCATGAAATTTGGGGCAATTCTGATTATGATGTGGCCCTCTCCTCCTACTCCAGTTCCAAAACCTCCACCATTTTTTGCCATACCAAGCCAACTGTTAGGTCCCTGATTTGGGATCTACCAAAGGCAAAGTAGCCCGTATCTGGTAAATCCAGAGTGGATATGTTCCATTCCAATTCTGAACAATTTCAAACTTTTTTGTTGCTCTGAGCTGTATGTGGTGATTTTTGGTCCTATTTGACAGTAAGCCTTCACTTTCAAAGCAGTTAAAGTACAGTCAACAATGTTACAGTGTGTTACTGTACTCCACAAAAGGCAACCAATATATACTTTAAATGAAGCAATTTTAGGATTACAGGATTTCTAGAACAGCTAGATTAATGTAACCTTGTCAATCTTTCTTGCACTTAAAGGTGGGTATGTTATTTGTTTAATATTTGCAGGTTGACTGCCTCTGCTGACAACAAATTAAAAAACATTCGTGACAGAGTCTGAAGACAGTTAATCGGTCATGAATCAAGTATAGTTGTGTTAATTGATTTTAAGTCAGGAGATGACAAGGAGGACCAAAAGAGGATGCTCTCCTTCATGGTCAAACAAAATGTTTAAGATTCAGTGTCTACATTTTAATTTAAACTTATTATCTGATGCGGTGCAATCAAACTGTAAATTGTGGTTATTCTGCCCATCAAGTCACTTTTAAATTTCAATGTCCATCTCAGGTGCTTGTGTTGCTCCTCTCTTTTTCTTGAATGTGTATTTTAGAGCTGCTATTCTTAGATCACACTAACTGCAAGTCAAATTCTGTTTCTATCAGAAGAGTGGAAGAAATTAACAGACATCTCCTCTTATAGACACTGCTTTTGTATCACCTGTGGACTTTGAAAGAAACTCCAGTTCAGAAGAGTTATGCAAAGTGAATAAATTACACCCCCAAGGCATTACCATGACCTGTCAAGTGTGCCAGTTAGTCACTAGTTGACCAATCTGAGAAACCAAGGATACTTTTGCTTTTTTACAGATGCTGTTGCACTAACGTCTGCTTAGTCTTCTAGTGCATACCCAGGTCATAGTAAGGGGATGTTTCCTAATTCCTAAATGAATGAAGCAGTCACTGATTTTATTTATTTATTTTGTAATGATTAAAAGTAATGATCTTGCAAACACAATCAAAAACATTGCGCAGTGTACCCCTTATAGCCCAGTATACTTTGGGTAAAGTTGTCAGAAACACATAAGGGACCTATGACCCTAAGTCACTTAAAAAGCACCTAAGGCTGTCAAGCTATTAAAAAAAACAAACAGATTATGCGATTAAAAAAAAATGGAGCGTGCAATTAATTGCACTGTTAAATAATAGAATACCATTTATTTAAATATTTTGGATGGTTTTCTACATTTTCAAATATATTGATTTCAATTACAACACGGAATACAAAGGTTTCAGTGTAGTAGCCGTGTTAGTCTGTGTCAGCAAAACGAAAATAAGAAAGAAAAACTTGTAGCACCTTAGAGACTAACAAATTTATTTCAGCATAAGCTTTCGTGGGTTAGTACCCACTTCATCGGATGCATGGATTCCATGCATCCGATGAAGTGGGTACTAACCCACGAAAGCTTATGCTGAAATAAATTTGTTAGTCTCTAAGGTGCTACAAGTTTTTCTTTCTTATTTTCGTTTTACGGAATACAAAGAGTACAGTGTTCACTTTATATTTATTTTTTATTACAAATATTTACACTAAGAAAAAGAAATAGTATTTTTCAATTCACCAAATACAAGTACTGTAGTGCAATCTCTATCATGAAAGTTGAACGTACAAATGTAGAATTATGTACAATAAATAACTGCATTCAAAAACAAAACAATGTAGACTCTAAAGATTTACAAGTCCACTCAGTCCTACTTCTTGTTCAGCCAATCGCTCAGACAAACAAGTTTGTTAACATTTGCAGGAGATAATGCTGCTCGCTTCTTGTTTACAGTGTCACCTGAAAGTGACAACGGGTTCACATGGCACGGTTGTAGCAGGCGTCACAAGATATTTACGTTCCAGATGCACTAAAGATTCACATGTCCTTTAATGCTTCGACCACCATTCCAAAGGACATGCATCCATGCTGATGATGGGTTCTGCTCGATAACCATCCAAAGCAGTGCGACCCAGTGCACATTCATTTTTAATCATCTGAGTCAGATGCCACCAACAGAAGGTTGATGATATATATTTTTTTTTTTTGGTGGTGGTGGTTCAGGTCCTGTAGTTTCCACATCGGAGTGTTACTCTTTTAAGACTTCTGAAAGCATGCTCCACACCTCGTCCCTCTCAGATTTTGGAAGGCACTTCAGATTCTTAAACCTTCGGTCGAGTACTGTAGCTATCTTTAGAAATCTCACATTAGTATCTTCTTTACATTTTGTCAAATCTGTAGTGAAAGTGTTCTTAAAACGAACATGTGCTGGGTCATCATCCAAGACTGCTATAACATGAAATATATCACAGAATGCGGGCAAAACAGAGAAAGAGACACAATTTTCCCCCAGAGTTCAGTCACAAATTATTTAATGCATTATTTTTTTAGCAAGTGTCATCAGTATGAAAGCATGTCCTCTGGAATGGTGGCCGAAGCATGAAAGGGCATAGGAACATTTAGCATATCTAGCATGTAAATACCTTGCAATGCTGGCCACAAAACTGCCATGTGAATGCCTGTTCTTGTTTACAATGTCACCTAAAAGTGAGAAGCGGGCAGAATTATCTCCTGCAAATGTAAACAAACTTGTTCTTCTTAGCAATTGGCTGAACAAGAAGTAGGACTGAGTGGACTTGTAGGCTCTAAAATTTTACATTGTTTTGTTTTTGAGTACAGTTATGTAACAAACAAAAATCTACATTTGTAAGTTGCACTTTCACGATAAAGAGATTGCACTACAGTACTTGTATGAGGTGAACTGAAAAATACTTATCATTTTTACAGTGCAAATATTTATAATAAAAATAATACAAAGTGAGCACTGTACACTTTGTATTGTGTTACAATTGAAATCAATTCATTTGAAAATGTAGAAAACATCCACAAATATTTAATACATTTTACTTGGTATTCAACTGTTTAACAGTGTGATTAAAACAGCAATTAATTACAATTAATTTTTTTAAAGTTAATCGCGTGAGTTAACTGCGATTAATCAACAGCCCTTTTGAAAAGTAGTGCTTTTCAAAACATTACTATCTATTTTTATTCAACAGGATTACTCAATGTTGCATCTGCAAGACAAGACTTTTTTTTTTTTAAAGTAAAAATCTTAAAGATAAATCCCAGAACCTTTACACTTTCATTAACACTTAAAAACAGAATAAAGAGCCATGCTCTCACCCAAAGTATTTCCATATGAGAATTAGATCTTGTGATTAGTATGAGAGAGATGAATGAGGATTGATGTTTAGTTTTCTTTTTAAAAATCTGCAAACAGAATTATGAAAGATCTTATAATATTAAAACTATGCTTAATACCACATGGTCCTGCTGACCTGACCGATGCATTCATAATAATCCTAATGTTCATGCATTTCTCCTCCCCCCGCCCCGGCCCTTCCTTGGTCTATTTGCAGACCAGTTTTAATTTTCAAAAAACAAACAATGGAATCTTTCCCCTCAATATAAAGCATATTATCTTTTTTGGAATACAAAGACAGTCAAGCAGTCCAACATCCATTACCATTTTACAGGACATTTGCAGCCATAGTTTTTGGTATATCTAGCACCTGAACAAGACTTGAGCTAACAAGGTACTAAATGTGCAGTTTTAAGTGCTGAGCAACTAAAATCAAGGAAGCATTGGTTTATTTTTAACGTATGGTATATGCTTTTCAAAAGACATTTGAGGAAACTGCACCTAAGCCCTATGAAGGAAGTTATGAATTATTTTTATAAGTCTAACACATTAAAGTAAATTTGAAGAACTTTCTCAAAAAGATTTACTTGACAGTAATTATTTGAATGAAAGGCAGAGCATTCAAATCATTTACCTTCTGTAAAACAAGCAAAGATTAATACCATTTTTACAGATTAGGTACCAACTGGTTAAGTGACCTAAATTGCACAGGATGAAGTTCTGGCCCTACTCAAGTTCATTTTGAAGGGGCCACAATCTCATCAATAGTCTTCTACAGCATGAAAAGGTAAACCATTTTTGAAGCCTTAAAAGTACATTTTAAGATTTTCAATTCACCTGTATCCACCATGTGCTACATTGTAAACTCTGCAAAATAAAATAGCTTATTCTCAGCTACCTGTAAAAGTACTTGGCACACTTTTTATGCCACAAACAATAAACAGTCTTTGAAAGTGATGTGGCAGACACTGAGAAAACAAACATTTAATGAAGTTTATCCATCTTCATTTTTATTATGGTTTAACTCTAGTAAAGCTAGGTAAAGTTTTGATTTTAAATGCAGTCTTTGGTACGGTCACTGACCAGCAGTAGTAATTTCCACACACAGATGTGTGGAATAAGAGCTTAATGCCAAACTCTCACTATGCTTCTAAACTGGGAGTTGAAAAGGAGCATAAGGTGGGAGGGAAGAGAATGGTGTCCAGGAAGACAGCAATAATGCATATGGAAACTTTCTGGGGCTAGGGGAGGACTTCAAATATGATAAATTAATTTTTATTTAGTAACCTAGGTCAATAATCTTAGATTACTCTTTGGAACACTAATATAAGGAAATTTACTGAAGTCAGTCAGTTCCAAAACCTAGGTGAATTAACATTTACACCTTCTCAGACAGTCGCATCACTCCCTAAGACTCACCATACATAACAGAACACAAATGCATCTATTTTACCTTTGAAATACTTACCAGATTCATGTAGCAGCTGAAAAACACAGTTAGTTGTTGTATTGGAAATTGCTGCCTTTCCTTCCATGTGATCCTTTCTAGCTGCATTTCCTGCTGTTATTTGGTCTTTTGATTGCATCAGCACACATCCTGCGACATCTGGCAACTCATAGACTTCTTTTGTTTTACCTTCACTAATTTTTTTACCAAGTTTCAGTTCTAGAGAAATAAAGTTAATTTCTAAAATTAAAATTTTGGACAAATTATGATGATTTTTGGCAAATCATATGTACAAGTACGTTTTGGGAAACTGAGATAGGATACTCCTTCTGGTCTTTAACTAACTGACAATGCCCCAACATTCAAATTTTCTTCAATGAATATAAAGGAACATTTAAAGCCCATCTAGAAAACCGGCAGAAAAGGAAAACTTCAATTCCAACAGCACAGACAAAAGTCTGTAAAGTCTCATGACTATTGGCCAAATGGTTCCACTGATGCAAACCAATCAGGATTTGTTTCTTTAAACTATGAGGACTTTACACGTTGGATACATTTCTTTGTACACATCCTTTTATTCTTTATGTCTGTCCTAACAGTAATACAAGTTTAAACAAGCAAACGTAGAGGTGAAAATTGAGAAGTTCGATTCAAGACACAGTGTGACAATAGATGGGTATGGTTGATCACTTCTTCTTCAGGAAGTGGGAAGAAAAGCATACCTGTGGGGCATCAGGCAGATTTGTACTTGGAAGGGCTCAGCAATGCCTCCTGCTGCTGCTACTTGTGCTACATTGCTATTTATACTTGTGCCAGCTCAATGAGAGCTAGCCAGCGGGCAAGTATGTGCACACAACCAGGGAAATCACACCCCTAGCTCATAACACACACAGCCTTAGAAGAGGAAGGAGTGATTTTAAGCAAGTGACAGCTGAAGGTTATTGAGGGTTAACAGCATCCTAACTGTTCAAACTAAAAAGTTTAAAGAGGTAGGTCATTATGTTCATGCTATGTTTGCTTTTCACTCATTCTGGAGCGAAACTGCATTTATCTGGATTATAGCCAGCTTCACGTGCTACAGCTCTGGAGGCAGGTCCTTTCCAAACCTAAGGCAGGGCAGCCAGAAGCCTAAGAGCCCCCATTTACAGTGAAAGAGAACAGAGGCCATGAAAACAGCTTTATTAAGTTTTGTTTCAACCCTCACGAACTTTTGTCCTTCATATTTCATCTAATCTCTTCCCCAGTTTGGGTTTAAACAACAAACAACCCCTTCCCCCTCTCCGCACGGAGTCTGCACCGGGGGCCAAGGTGACCTGCGCTCCTTATTACTCGCCAGCCCACGCCGTGCGGCCGGGGGGAGCCGGAGCACACCCCCCCCCCCCCCCCCCGCCTGGCCAGGGTGAAATGGCACGAGCCACCCGTCACTCACGCAGCCCGCTGCTCCTCTCTACCTGCGGGGGGCGGGGGAAGGCGCCTCTCTCCGGCAGGCCCCGGGGCCCGGCCCCTCGCATGAGCGCCTGTCTGCAGAGGCGGCGGCGCAGCAGCAGCGGCGGCGCTAGCCCCCACCCGCCCTGGGGAAGGCTGAAGGGCAGCGGGCTCTTCTGCGAGCCCCGCCAGCTTCGGCGGAGGCTGATGCAGAACTCGGCCCCAAGGTCGCCCGAGACCTCGCGCCGGGCCGGGGAGGGGCCGAGGGTGCGGAACGTTACCTGTTACTACGGGAGCCATCGCGCCGGCCAGGGCAGCGGGCACCTACGAGACACAGAGAGGCCCGATTAGCACGTGGGGCTGGCGGCGATTCTGCACCCCCTGTCACGCTCAGACGAGATGACGTAGCGCGCGCGCGCGGCAAAGGCGGGCAGCGGCAGGGGCGGGGAGCGACTGCCCAGCCCAATCGCCGCAGCTGTGCCGAGAAGGAACCCGCCCCGGCAGGGGCCAACACACCGACCGCTGCCCCCCATGGCCCCTCCCCATGAGAGCTCCCACGCGCCTTTCCCCTCCCCCAGTGCACGCGCCAACGTCCGTCCCTCCCTCCCCAGTGCGCACCCCAACCCCCCTGCTCGCCTTCGCGCCAATGCAACTCCCCCACGCAGCTCTCCGGGTACCTGCCCCCGCGCTCTCCCCGCTGTCACTCACGAGCTGCCTCGGGCGGGCCGGCCGGCCGGGCTGTGAACGCAGCGGGGAGTCTGGGGTAGCGGCATGGGGGGGGGGGGAGCGGAACGTACCAAACACAGACCGAGGAGGGGGAGGTGCCCGCGCTGATGAGCGGCGTTTCCAAGAACAGACGCAGCGGCGCCTCCTACCCCATCGCACGCGGGCACGGGGGGGGGGGCCGAGCGCAGCCGGGGGGATCGTTAGAGTCCCCACCCCCGTATGTAAATAAGGGGGCTGCGCCGGGCTCCCGGGTGGGACGACGCTGGCCTGTCCCTGGCTGCCGCGGCGCCGGCGCAGCAGGAGTTGGCCTCGCGCAGGCGGTAGCTGGCGGCCGCCAAGACCCGGGCTTAAGGGCCAGCGGCAGCACGTGTCTGTGCGGGGTGGCCGGGCGCTATGGAGTTTGAGGAGCTGGGGATCCGGGAGGAGTGCGGCGTGTTCGGCTGCATCGCCTCCGGCTCGTGGCCCGCGGAGCTCGATGTGCCCCATGTGATCACTTTGGGGCTGGTGGGGCTGCAGCACAGGTAAGGGGGGGGGGGGGGGGGGCTGTACCATGGCAGGGGGCCTGTGTGGAGGGGCCGCCTGCTGCACGGGTTAAAGGGAGGGGTGCACGTGGGGAGGTGTGGCAAGCGAGGGCCTGCGCAGGTAAGTGGTTCGGGGGCACAGGACCAGCACCACAAGTCAGGAAAGGGCGACACAGCATCTGCGATTGTGTGTGTACTCGCTGACTCTGTGCTCCCTGGTAAAGAAGAGGTAGGTTCAGGGGGCATCCATCCCAACGCAAAAGCTGCAATTTATCCAGTAGTTCCTCAGCTTTTCTAGCGGCAATAGCCAAAATTGACCCCCCCCCCCCCCCGAGTTGCACACTCTAACCCACCCCAGAAACGGCTCCTCGGAGCTTCCGTTTTGTGATTGCTTTATGTGCAAGCAGTGTATGTTCTAACCTAGGACTGACCTTGGCCTGTTCTAACGCTAGCTCAGAAGCCTGGGGTTTGGAGCAGTTGGTGCTCCTTGTTGAGTAGCACATGCACCGCGGTCAGGGCTGAGTAGGGTTTCATCTCAAGTCCCTATTTTTCAATCAACTTCAATAAAGACATGAAGCACAGAGTAAACTATTGCTTATTTTAAATTGAGGCTGTGCTGCTTGATCAAGATTCGTTTTGTATAATTTTGATCTCTCTTCATCCATCCATACCTGTTGCATATTTGTGCTACAGCCATGGAATGAATACATGCAGTGTACAACATCTAGAGATACATTTTGGATATTTAACTGAAACCTACTAACAGGGTTCTCTTCAGGTTATGTGGAACTAGGACTGTATACAGATGATGATAATTAAATCTGCCACAGATTAAAACCATTTGTATGTCATCAATAGGCCATATGATTTATCTCTGTTTTCTCCAAATGGAATGTAACTTGCAAACCAAAATTAAAATTCAGCATTAATTGAATTGAATCAAATGTGCTTTATGAAACTCATTTTCTTCTAACTTAAAAGTGTGTATTAAAGCCATGTTCTCTATGAAACATTAATAAAATAAATATACAAAAGCAAAATCTGCAGTGGGGGGAATAAAAACTCTTGAGGGGCCCACCAATTAAGGCCCAATCCAAATCCCATTCACGTGTATGGGGGAGCCTTTCAGTTGACTTTAATGAGAGTTGTATCAGCCCTAAAATAAGGTCCTTGTTAATTTCAGTATAAAGCCTAAAGACATTTAGTAAAGCACTGAGGCCCTTGAATTGGCATTGACTTTGAAAAAACAACGAGGAGTCCGGTGGCACCTTCAAGACTAACGGATTTACTTGGGCATAAGCTTTCGTGGGTAAAACTCCCTTCCCTTCATGTACCAGTATATTTATGCTTGTATCTGTAATTTTCACTCCATGCATCTGAAGAAGTGGTGTTGTTTTTTTACCCACGAAATCTTATGCCCAAATAAATCCGTTAGAATTTAAGGTGCCACCGGACTCCTTGTTGTTTTTGTAGATACAGACGAACACAGCTACCCCTCTGATAATTGACTTTAAAGGGAACCCTGTGCAATATATCAGAGGGAAGAATTTGGCCCTTAATATTTAGCAACATTTATCTCCAGTTTTAAAAGGTAGAAATGACAAAGCTAGCAGTGTACCTGACTGAATCTTTGAGATAATTGATCAACAAGGAGGAATCAGCTATAGGGAACATATTAAAACAAACAGGAGTTCAACTAACCAAGGGCTATTAAGCATCACATCATATGCTTGAGGATACAAACACTGCACTTTTTAATGTGCAACGAACACAAATGACATATTTTTATGTCCCTTCTTCTGATACAGTGGTAAACAGCAATTAAAACTTTTTGGCATCTGTGATCCCATCACTTAAAATGAATCAGTAGATGCATAATTATAATTTTTGGCTAAAAAGTTTAGGTCACGCAGCTAGGAGTTTTATTCCACTGGGTGCTTGATCCTGTTACACCAGCTTGAATTAAAAAATAACACATTCACTTAAGATTGGTAAAACTCTCCTGAAGACAAGTCCTAAGAGCCTAATCAAATTCCCACTGTAGTCAATAGGAATTCAAGTGGCGCCTAGGAGACATCTATAGTCCCTGACTCCCAGCCATCTCACATGTGACTAACTGTGCTATGGAGGGCATTTTAGCATATTTTAACTAACCTTTTCTTTAAAAAAAAAAAAAGGGGGGGGGCTATTTTTAAACCTCTTGTGCATCCTCATATACTAAAGACATCCCAGAATTTGTTCTGTGACATTATAAACATCAGAGTTGTGGTGAGTATTCTAGAAATGCCTGTCTAAAGCACTGATTCTCAGCATGATTGTAACACATTTTATAGCCATGTTAGCAGTGGATGTAGACCAGTGGTTCTCAAACTTTTGTACGGGTGACCTCTCTCACATAGCAAGCCTCTGAGTGTGACTCCCCTCCCCCTTATAAATTAAAACACTTCTTAATATATTTAACACCATTATAAATGCTGGAGGCAAAGCAGGGTTTGGGGTGGAGGCTGACAGCTTGTGACTCCCACCATGTAATAACCTTGTGACACCTAGTCTGTGAACCCCCGATGTAGACTGTTTGAAACTTTCAAGCACTTGCTACACAAGTTTTAATGTGGAGAGGGCTTAAGGATGAGTCTGTTGATTTAGCTTGATTATTTGAGAGCTAAGGAATAAGGTCATTATAAAACTGGTATTTTGACAGAATGCCTTTTAAAAAAAAAAGTAGTTTTTTGGAGTTGGGGAGAGCGATATGGAGTACTTTGAGCTACAAATTAAGTAAAAACATCATTTGTGTCCTTGACAAGGGCAAATTTGAAAAAAGTCAGTCTTGGAACAATTGTGAGGCCTGTTAATTTTTCCCAAAGAAACTATTCTGATGGATATTTTTGGCAATAATATGTGCCACTGCTATGTACAAAACATCTGAACACATTTTGCTTTCTTCCAACCAAAAAGGAGAAATGTAGCCCCACTCTGTGTGCAGAACTCCCATTGAAATTAGTCGATGTTGAGCATGTGGGACTGGAACTAAATCAGGCTCTGTGTGGGATTTGTTATGAGAGGCCAAAAGCGGTAGAGACTGAGGGTTTATCTATGCTACAGACATTACAGCTATGGCACTGCTGCTGTAGTGCCATGGTGTAAACATTTACAGCATTGTAGCAAATAATCCACCCCTCTCAAGAGGCGGTAGCAAAATTGATGGAAGAATTCTTCCATTGACTTAGTGGTGTCTATACTGGGGCATAAATCAGCTTAACTACATATCTCAGGGCGGTGGATTTTTCATACCCCTAAGCAATGTAGCTAGGTTTATTAGGTGTTGACTAGGCCTCAGACTTCATTGGTATGCTTTTCTTCACCAGCCTGGTCTTGACCAACATTTTTATTCAACATTCAAAATATTACCAGTTTGGGGTGCAGAAGTTGTAATCTGTTTTACTAACTAATAAGTTTAACAGTATCTTCTCCCTTAGCCCCAGATTTCCATATATCTAAATTCAATATTGCAGGTTGGATTTCATAAGAGCATAAGAACGGCCATACTGGGTCAGACCTATGGTCCATCTAGCCCAGTATCCTGTCTTCTGACAATGCCAGGTGCTCTAGAGGGAATGAACAGAACATCAAAGGGAATGAACAGAATATTGTTGACTTGTATTTCTGCTCTCAGTAGATAAACTTGATACATTGCCTTTTGTTTTTGAGAGAGAGAGTTTTAGGCTCTAGTAGCCAGACCACCTTGTATTATGATCCTGGCAGATTTTGCAGTAGAAGCTAGAGCAAGCCAGTTAAATACTGGGATTGGCGGCCTTCAAGGGATGTATAGATCCTAGAAGAACTGGTGTTAATCATTCAGTATGTGGCTATTTCCCCTCTTAAAGCCATACCTAGTGTTTCAAGTGAGATTTACACCATGGTTCAGATTAAAAGATCCAACAGCACCTTTTCAAAGAGTAGTGGTATTTATCCTCTTATCCTGGCTATGTTCAGAAATTAATTGTATTCTGTCTACATAAATTCTCCATGCCGTTTAAACTGGATAAGATTGTGAGTGTGTTGTGTACCTTAACTTTATTTCTTGGTTGTCAGAGGTTTCAAGTTAGCCACTCTACACATTCTGGAAGGGCACAAGGTACCACTGGGCATCCTTAATTATGTGTTAAAGTTTTTTGGGAATTTAATTTTCTTGGTTTTAAAAGAAAAGAAAATTCTCAGTAACCCAATGTACCACACAGCCCAGCTCTCACCCTTCACTGCTTCTGGTTGCTTTGCTTGGCAATACCCTGTCACAGAATACACTGGGTGCATGTTAATTCCTTCATTGCCTCTGCATCATCTCCTGTCTCTTTGCCTGTCCAGTACAGCTTGGTTCTCTCTCCTCCCCACAAGAGGCAGGTGTCACCATCAAACTTGCCGGTTGAGAAACTGGGTAGAGGGTGCAGAAACAGTGCAGGGGCTAGCAGGAAGTCAGTGAGGATTTTTTTTTTTGGTGTGGACACACATAGGAGACATGGATGTGGAGGTTTTGGGGGGACAGATAAACACCCCATTATCCCTTGCTGTCCAGCTTGGCCCCCACCTTTCTACCTCCTCTTCAATGTACTGTTCCAACACCCTCCCTCATGTTCTCTCTCTTTTCTGATCTCCCATTTTCTCTAACTGCTCAGAGACCCCATACTGCTCCAGTTCTTCTAACAGTCCGTCCATCACACCCATTGCTCTGACTACCTGCTTTTCTGAGCCCCACACAAATATCCCTCTGTTGCTCTAAGCTCCCTCACCCCATCAACTTCACTCACCCTCCTTGCCACTCCATTCCCAGGTAAGCTCATAGGACCATGGGACCAGCTGGACACAGGAAGGGTAAGGAGTGGAGCTGTGGAATCCCTACCCCAGACCTGAAGCTGGTGGATGTGTAGAGCCCTTCCCCAGACATTTGCAGCATAGGAGGTTTGAAGAGGCCCGTTCAGATGAATGAAAACACCCAATAGAGATGAATAGAGCCTGAAAAATAGCTCTGGGATGTGTGAACTGTTCCATTCATCTCTGTCAATTTTATCATTCCCCAGGACATCTTCAGGGGCAGCTGCCAGCCAGATCCCAGCTTACCTTGGAGCAGCAGGAAGGGAGGGCTCAGGGCACCTCCAGAACCCAGCTACATAGAGGGTGGGGAGGGTCCCTGCCCTCCTCGGCGTTGGAAATTACTGTTGCCCCATTCACCTCTCCCCACTTTGTGAGGCATATCCCCCTCCGGGCCCTGGCTATTGCCCTGAGAGATGGGACTGTGAATGGGAGGTATCTTTCCTCACCACCTGGCCTCACCACGATAAGGGGAGGGGTATCTTCTTCAATTAGAAGGGGAGGATATGAGCTAAGGGGCCTCTCTGACACCCATCCTTATGTCTATGCACTACAGTTTAGCTTGCACTGACCTAGAGTTCCAAACTCCAAGGTTAAAAACGTCAATATTGCTTTCCCAAAGGATCAGTGGGTGCCATGCACTAATTGAGATAAATGCCAAGTAATTGAGATCAGACGAGGAACAATTAAAGCCATAGTTTGAGACCCAGATATGTGGGCAGAAGAATGAACTGTTTTGTAAAATTCTGGGGTTTTCTGGGGGAACTCTATCTTGGGAACTACTTGCTCAAATGACCCCAAATTTGGATCCTAATGCTACCTAGCACCCCCATAAGGCACAGTACATTTCAAGACCCTCTGAGTGAGCCTATGGATTTTAGAATATTTAGAACAGTTCATCTTTAAACAGAAAAGGACACTCAACCCTAACTATAGCACAGTAATCATGGTAGTCAATTTGACTTGTTAAGCAAAGATGTTTTGTATGAGAATTCTAACTATCCAAGCAAATGAAGTGTTATCTGTAGAGTCACTTCAGTGGGACAGTGCAGGAGCATATGTTAGCACCAAGTGCCTCATTATAGTGGACACGTTACCATTTCTGAGCCAAAGGAATATGAACAGTGGAGGAAGGAAGTTTCTGAGAAAACATGCTACATTTCTCAGGAACAAAGTTGAACAAAAATGAAGCATAGACAGCATACATGTGCACCTGTTCTGAAAGTTGGCAGACAGTGAAATTCAGGCCTCTGAAGAGTGAAGGTATGCTTCCTAAAGAAAAGTAATTACTCTGAAAGTCACTCTTTAAAAAGCTATAGTATAGTGGAAATGAATTTTTTTTCCCTGTGCTTCATGGTCTACCCTCTTCTCATGACACTGTTTTACTGTCTTTAAAATGACAACAGTCAGTTTCCATGCCAATGTATACCATGAGATTGCAGGACTGCTCTGCCATACTCTCTACTAGACAGTAATTTGACTAAAATGTTCTACTCTGACAGATCTGTTGTTAAAATAGTAATTTTTCTTACCAGAAAGATTTGTCTATTTTAGTGACTAAACTAAGGCTATGGCTGCACTTGCAGATGTAGAGCACTTTGAGTTAAACCAGCCTTTGGAGAGCGCACTAGGGAAAGCGCTGCAGTCTGTCCACAGTGACCGCTGCAAGCGCACTGGAGTGGCCACATTTGCAGCACTTGCAGAAGCACTGGGAGCGGTGCATTATGGACAGCTATCCCAGAGTTCAAGTGGCTGCAACATGCTTTTCAAAGGCGGGGGGTGGGGTGGGGTGGACTGTGACAGGAGTGTGTTGTGTGTATGCGGGAGGAGAGAGAGTGTGTGTGTTTTTGGAGTGCTGAGAGTATGTCAGCATGCTGTCTTGTAAGTTCAGACCCCCCTCACCCCCCACTCACAGCAAACATTTACTGTTGCAGATAAGCAGCCGGGAGCAGCTGTGAAACAGCACTTCTGCATTCCTCAGCTGATTTCACAACAAAGAGAAGAGAGGTCACTTGATTTAAGGGGATTATGAGACGTTTCCAGAGGTCAATCAGAGCACAGTAACTTAACTCCTTGTTCACACTGACCCTGGGGCATTTCAGCCAAGTCGCAAGAGCTGTTATCCCTCTCAGGGAGGTAGAGTACCAGGAGCGCTCTAGCCAGCGAGTCAGAGCGCTCTACGTGCCTTGCCAGTGTAGACGGGGAGTAAGGTAGAGCGCTCTAGGTGGCTTTACTGCGGTATAAAGTGCACGTGTAGCCAAGGCCTAAGGTTATCTTTGTTTGGTGTGGGGAGGAGGGAGGCTTGTGTGGTTTTTTTGTTTTGTTTGCTGCAGAACAATGCTGTGGGGGGAGACTGGGATTCTGCTTCTGGCTTGTGCCTCATTGAGAGAATTGTCTTTTCTGCAGTGATAACCCAGGGGTAGATAACTTGAGTTCTAATGGCACTGTATCCTAGCTTGAATGAGAGTCTTTAAGACTGCAATGGACCTAAACCCACTGTCTGTACTAGCAGCACAAAGTAGCTGAGTCCCCACTGCATTACTAGCTCCAGAGTTAACACTACTAGAGCGTCTAAGCCCCCTCCTGGTGGGCCAACTAACTCCAGTTAGGCAGTGCTTTAAACTCACTGTAAATACTTCCTCTTGTTTGTATTAAACCTGCTGCCTATTTTTTCATTGGGTGATCCTTAATTTTTGTATTGTGGGAAAGAGTAAATAATACTTCTCTATTCACTGTTTTCACATCATTCATTATTTTATAGACCTATCATACAATTTGTTAGTGATTTCTTTTCTAAGATGAACAGCCCCTTCTAATATTTTTTGTTTCTCCTCATATGAAAGCCATTAGATACCCTTGATCATCTTTGTTGCCTTTCTCAGAACCTTTTTCCAGTTCCACTATATTGTTTTTGAGATGGGACGATCAGAACTGGGCACAGTATTCAAGGTGTGGGTGCACCATGGATTTATATAATGGTATTATAATAATTAGTCTTATTTTTTTTACCCCTTTCCTATTAGTTCCTCACATTCTGTTAGCCTTTTTGACTGCTGCTGTGCGCGAGCTGAATTTTTCGGAGAACTATCCATGGTGACTCCAAAATCAACTTTTTGAGCGATAGCAGCTAATTTAGAAGCCATCATTACATATATGTAGTTGGGATTTTTTTCTAATG
This sequence comes from Macrochelys suwanniensis, assembly GCA_033296515.1. Lineage (NCBI taxonomy): Eukaryota > Metazoa > Chordata > Testudines > Chelydridae > Macrochelys > Macrochelys suwanniensis. The sequence goes on from CM065779.1 coordinate 87,962,276, forward strand.
TGCTGCTGTATAGATTAATAGGGTCAAACAGCTTCTGCAAGGGAAAACCATGTTTGCCTGGTTTCTTAGAATTGTTTGAAAAAGTTAATAAAATAGTAGATAAAGTCAACCCAGTGAAAATAACTTAACTTGGATTTTCAGAAAGCTTTGTATAAGGCCCATCATAAGATTAACAGGGAAAATAAATAACTCTGGGGTAAGAGGCAGAGTCTTGTTGAGAACTAAAAACTGGCTAAGTGATAGAAGTCATAGGGAATGGTTGCCTCTTAAAGTGGAGAGTGGATAATAGGGGGATTTCTGTATTCCTTATACATATCAATACTTAGGCGGTAGTAGACAGTGAATTGGTTCACTGTTGACACAGAGTTGTTTCAATTATTGAAATAATAGTGGGCTTTGAGAAACACCAGAAAGATTTAGACACATTAAGGGTTGGAGTGGAATGACCATTCTCAGATATTTCTAAAATGCTTGTCACTGTAGTACGTAATTTTAATTTGAGCAAATGAAAGGTAATGTGTCAGGTCAGATTGTCAATGTTTCATTTACTTATTTGTTGTAAATTTACAGGAAAAAGGTAGCTTTCCTGGATAGCTTTATGAAAAGGTCTAGTGCAAGACAGAGAAGTGTGACTGACACATTGGTTCTGACCAGTTGTAGCGAAACTGACTAGTCATGTTAATTTTATACTGCTGCTTGAGCAGAAGCCCTGGCACTAGAATTTTCTGTCTGGAGATTTAGGAAAACAGCACAGCATCAACACAATAATTTGGTGAGATTTTTGTTTTGTTCAGAGGAAGCTTGTATTTTTTACTTCCCACTCACTCCTCCTCCTCTGCATTCATAACCTTCAAATACTTGAAGGTTTTAATCACAACTTCCTTTAGCAAAGTAACTGCTATGATGGTCAATAAGGGTGTACCTACAAGAGATTTAAAGCAAAGGAAAATCTAGGCTTAAAACAAGGTGAAATTTCCTTTCCATTAAGTCTGTTAATCTGTGGCATATCTTCCAAGAGCAGTGATGGGAAACCCATTCCTGTTTAGTTGTAAACAACTCAAGCACAAATTTACTGTAGAGAGGCAATCCTGTACTAGTATGGATGGACTAGATAATCAAATAGATCTCTTACAAACAATCCACAGATGACAGAGATGGATTTTCTTTTTGCATGCTAGTTTGGTAGAAAGTTCATTAAACCAACCTGTTGTATAGCTGGAGGATCATCATACAGCTGTGTTCTGCTGATGTCTTGTGTTTCCTCCTGTTTACAAAGCCTTTCTAAAAGTGCTTTTTTGCCTTCTGTTACTGCATGCATTCTGTCTGTTAAACTTCTTTGAAACTGTACTACAGCTTTCTCAGAAGCACTCTTCTTAAGCGGACCAGGTGATGATTCTGTAGAAGAAAGCACAGTACGTTATTGGAGAGAGAGAGGCATAGCAATGTAAAGAGAGGACAAGTAAAGTGATGAGCCTACACTGAATAACTCTACAGATTGGCATACACTTATTTTCTAAAGCTATTATTCGTCAATCACATCTTGCTGGTGGGGATAAGAATTGCCTGATGTATTTGGGTCATAAGAGCTGGTCAGGAATTCTGTGATTAACATTTTTCTGTGGAAAAAAGCTGATTTATTTAAAACTGAAACTTTAATACCATGTCCAACAGGGAGTGAATCTGACCAATTTCTTGTAAAATCCACTGTTGTTAAATCTCAGGTATTCAAACTTTTCTACTTGCCACTCACAAGTGCTCTCTTCAGACTGTTTATAAGCTGATAATAAATGAAAATATTTAATTGCCCAGACATAGTTCTTTCTTAGCTTCAGTTTATACCTTTTTTCTGAGCAGGTTACTCTGGGGGGAAGGGATAGCTCAATGGTTTGAGCATTGGCCTGCTAAATCCAGGGTTGAGTTCAATCCTTGAGGGGGCCATTTATGGATCGCGGGCAAAAATTGGGGATTGGTCCTGCTTTGAGCAGGGGGTTGGACTAGATGACCTCCTAAGGTCCCTTCCAACCCTGATAGTCTATGAAATGTTGTGACATTTAGATGCTCTGCATATAGATCCGAAGTCCTTTTTGTGACTGCAAACCTGTTTTTATTTTTTTTTTTTAAACTTTGTGTACCCCCTGGTTCTAATCCTGCAGACCATAGTCATCCATGTCTCTTTTTTTCAACACTTTGATAGCTTTGCTGTAATATGTAGACTTGTATTGCTTCAGAGATCTTGCTAGATTTCTGTGTAATGCCTACTGTTTTCTGTTTTGTGTTCTATTCCTTTCTCTGTATCCCAGTGCTTGCTTATTGTATTCTAACAGCTGCCCGATATCAAGGTGATAATGCTTCATTTTTCTCTACACTACTGTCCTCCGATCCTATCTCTGATCAGTGCATTGAATCTTGTAGCCACTTATGGTATAACTCATATGGTCACGAACAAGGAAAACCCTCTTCCTGTTAGTTGACACCTTTTCTATGTTGGGTTGATCCATCCTATACAGTTTATCTTTAGGGAAATGACTAAAAGGTACAAATGGAAATCGTAATTAACATTTGGTTATTTAAATAGCTCTGATTTAAATCAGTCCACCCTTAACAGAGCCAATTGTTCAGCAAATAGAACATCACTATAAGTGATCTTCTAGCTAACTATTTACATTAGCCTAGTGGGTACTGTGCGGACAGTCTCTTGTTTAATCTGTATTTCCATTATTTACTTACTAAGGAAAGCATGGTACTTTTTTTTTTTTTTTTTTTTTTTTTGAGTTTATGCTGACACTAACACACAAGTCTTCTCCCCTTAGCGTGTTTCCTTTTGTTCATGATAGTGATTCTAGAATCTTTTCAGTATGGAAGTTATGCTCACAGGTTTATAGGCTTCTGGTGCTTTCCCTGCTGTCTTTCTCTTTAAATATGGGTGTCATGTTAGTATCTCACCAGTGTCTAGGGGGCACCAAACTCTTGAGTGGTTTTTATTTGGCCTTTCAGATGGTTCAGATGCCATCCATCCGGTGCAGTTTCTTTACCTTTTCTGGGGTTTTAGACTTCAAGGCCTGAAAAATTTCTGTTGCTGGCATGTTTCTCTCCCTCTTAGTGAGCACTGGGACAAAGAAATCACACAATTTCCCCACAGAAACCTGAGGAAACCTCTTGATTAGCCTAATAAGTAAGGCTATGTTTTAGTCACGGGTATTTTTTGTAAAAGTCATGGATAGATCACAAGCAGTAAACAAAAAATTCACCTGTCCATGACTTGTACTATATATACCCCTGACTAAATGGGGGGGAGGGGGAAGAGGAAGCGAGGGGTTGGGGCAGCGGCGCGTGGCCTGGCTCCGTGCTTCCCTGGAAGTGGCGACATCCCCCTCCCTCAGCTCTTAGGCGGAGGTGCCTCTGCACCAAGCACCAGCTCCGCAGCTTCCATTGGCTGGGAACTGTGGCCAGTGGGAGCTGCAGGGGGTGGTGCCAGCAGGCAGAGGCAGCACACAGAGTCCTCTGGCCGCAACTCCACCTAGGAGCTGAGGGATGTCGCCACTTCTGGGGAGTTCCCCCCCTCCTTCTCCCCCCCCCCCCCCCCCCGAGGCAAGCACCGCCCAGAGCCCTCACCCCTTCCCACACCTGGCCTGAGACTGCCCCAGCAGCAGCCTGTGCAGCTGGTCCTGGGGCTGCCCAAGCTGCTCAAGTGGCCCCCAGGCCAGCCGTACCAGCTGCTGCAGAAGTCACGGAGGTGCCGGAAAGTCACGGAATCCATGACTTCCATGACCTCCATGATAAACTCGCAGCCTTAGTTACTAATACGTTGTTTTGACTTGTTTTACAACTTGAATATTTGATTAAACTTGCACCTGGCATTCAACTCTGCAACAATATTTGCATATGCTCAAAAAGGCAAAAAAAACTCTTACCATCAGATGCTTTTCTCTTGATACCCCAAGGTCCTGTGTTTGTGATAATGTCTCCCACTGACTCTTATAAAAGAAAAACAAAGTATTCTATGAACGAATATAAGTTTAGAGGTGTTCTAAAAACAGACAAACCAAAAAAGTCTTTGATATGTAAGTAACGTTTAGAGAAGGTGGCTCAGAGCAGCAATAGGAATGTCCTGGACAGGTTAGGTGCCACTAGAAAGTGTTTGCTTTCACAAAGCCAGTGCCCAAAATTAGATGAGCTTTGCTACAAAGTTATCACGTGTCAGTACTCCTTTCTGGTGCTGACCTGAGAGACAGCCATGAGTTGACACTGGTGTAAGATTTCATTACATTCTCAAATGATTCATTGTCAAATTATAGCATTACATTTTTTCTTCAATGCAAGTTTGAGAAAACCACATCAAAATACCAAAATGAAAGCAATATCTCTAAATGTTTCTTAATAAAGAATGTAACTTGAGGTTGATTCCGTTTATGAGGTAGCTAATAATTCCATCTGGGCTAAAATATAATCCTAGGCAGCGATATTTATCAGCCCAGGACACAGCTGTTATCAAATTAATGGGGAGCACTTTTTATTATATAGAAATGGGCTCCCTGTTCTTTACCCCTTCGTTTTGCTTGGATACGATAAAGCCTATACTCTTATTTGCTACTGCTCTCAGAATTCACCATCCATATAATTTTACAAAACCTGTCTGACCACCTCTACAACCTGTCACTTCAACTAACTCCAATGCTCAATGTCAAAGATATAAACATGACAATTTTCTGCTAAGTTTAGTCCCGAGAGTAGTATTTTCACTACTGTTCTAATACCTGATATGAGATTAGAACTTTCACATCCCCAACTAGATGCAACTAGAGGTTGTCTTCTGAAGATGCAATCAACTTCATCGTAAAACCTCATCTTTCGTCTGGGATTGCCAAGATGATCGTTTTCTTTTTGCAGTGCGCGATATTCATATTTTAAGTTCTTGTACTTTGTGCGACACTGCTTCCAGTCTCTGTCTATGCCAAATTTCATTAACCTTCTGGCAATCTCCTCAAAGATTTCTTTATTTCTTGTTGCTCCTTCAAGCATTTGTTGTATCTTCTCATCTGACCATATATTTATCAGAGCTCTGACTTCATTATCACTCCAGTGTTTTCCTGCTCCTGTATCATGAACTGTAATAACCCTAAAGTGATTCTGTGCTTCATCCAAAGGAATTAAATTGTCTGAAAATATGAATGAAACAAATAACAGGATTGCAGAATACACAAAAATAAAAGTATATCTGTAGCTAAATTTTATCGTAATGGAGTGTGGAGTGAATTAACATTTTAACTAGGATTTCTGAATATTTTCTCAGGAAGAACTTTAGGACTTTAAAGGTGTATATGTTGCAGTAATATATTGGAACAGTTCAATCATGCGTACACAAATTTCTCTGCAAATGAAACCTAAATTGTCAATGCCTTCAGATGGCAACAGATTTCTGTCTGTGTGTTTTATTGTTGCAATGTATTATTAATGTTAAAACATTTTGTATCAAAGCTGTACAGAGAGTAGCAATTAGAGTTCAAGCATAAACAGCAACTTCTGTATCAGCAATAAGAAAAGGAAAATATTTTCATATTAACTTTAAAAGTAGAAAGGGATGTTCTAGTACAAATGCATCATGAAGGTGAAAATTGTAGCAGGTAGATGAGCAAAAGCCCAGTATCTAGATCAGTGGTAGGCAACCTATGGCACGCGTGACAAAGGCGGCACACGAGTTGATTTTCAGTGGTACTCACACTGCCTGGGTCCTGGCCACCGGTCCGGGGGGCTCTGCATTTTAATTTAATTTTAAATGAAACTTCTTAAACATTTTAAAAAACTTATTTACTTTACATACAACAATAGTTTAGTTATATATTATAGACTTTTAGAAAGAGACCTTCTAAAAACATTAAAATGTATTACTGGCAGGGCGAAACCTTAAATTAGAGTGAATAAATGAAGACTCGACACACCACTTCTGAAAGGTTGCCGACCCCTGATCTAGGTGACATCAATCATAAATTAGGTATAGAGCAAAGTGGGAGTGGGAGTTCAAACACCAAGAGGAAATACGTTTTGCCACTGTATGGGAACAAGTACTGTATGAAATAAATTTAAAGGTTAGTGTTTAAGATTTTGAACCTAATTCTTAGGTATTCAGGAAGTCAATGTAACTGTCTGAATAGAAGTGTAACATAATACAAGGTTTAAAAGTATCTGATGAACTGCAGAGTTTTGGATATACTGCAGAATGAGACCAGTGATGAAAGCTAGAAAGAGACTTTTTAAAAATGATTGTCAGGATTTGGCTAGAACACAAAGTTGTATTTTTGGAGCTGGCTCAGTTGAATATCTATGTAATTTAAGATTAAACAACTAAGAGTGACAGAATTTTACTAATACTTCAGTACGAGTGGAAATAATATAGTTAAAGAAAACAACAATGGGACAGTCCAGCAAATTACATAAGCACAAGCTTAACTGCAGACCTGGGAATAGTTCTTTCAGCTTCAATGGGACTAGACCCAGGCCTGTAGTTAAGCACGTGCTTATGTAATTTGTTGGAATGTGACCTCTGTTCATAGTGATTGTGTGGTAGCAGCTCTCTCTGGTGCTTTTAGAGAAAGTACCTATATGCACTATGACTCTATTCTAGCAGTTCTTGCTGCTAGAACAGAGAGCCTAGTGTGTGGACACTGCTCCTGCCCCACTGAGTGGAGCTGGTATAGGGACTGCTCCAAGTAAATCAAGGTATTGGAGGCCATTTCAGGAGGTTCACACCCAATAGCTGCCACCAGGATCCAGTCTGGAGGCTCAGAGCATATGTACTAGGGAATATGAGGGGATTGTGATCCCTACCATGATTATAGATGCACCCAAACTTGAGTGAAAAATACATTTTGTCTCGGGTGTAGATTAGATGATTTCACTTCAATTAACTTGAGACAGTACTGACAGAACAATAGTTGATCTAACTGAAACCCTAAAATGGGAGCAATGGTTTACAAGATGAATGTACACATTTTACCTCCGTGTACAATCAAGACAAGTGTTTTGGTAGCTAAACATTTACTATGTCTCTCTCTGACAATTCAATTTTATCCACAGCTGAACTGAAGTAGGTAATAAACAATGGCAGCTGGAATCCACAGTAGAGATCAGATTGCCTTGGGCTATTGTGATTGAAATTACACCTTTTTTTCTTTCTTTCCTTTTTAAAACTGAGATAGGTATAACTGGACACTTACCTGTCCCAATTATCTGTTTTGCTACTGATGTGCCAGATGTATCCTCTGAAGTAGTGCTTATAGAATCATCATCTATCAAAAATGCAGTTTTATGTTAAATCTGTTTAGATATGTGAATTGCGTATATTCTCCCCACCTTCTGCAGATCCACAATAACAACTTACTACAATCTTTTTAATTTAACATTTAATGTTTAGATACAACTGTCTCAACCAGTTTGGCTTGCTTTTCGAAAAAATAATCAGAATTAAATGACATTTTTAACTTATCCGATGGATCTCCCCAGTACTTGGCAATATTTTGAATTGCCAAGCAAATACAAATGTGATATAAATATAGACTGTACTGTAGCTGTTTTATGCCTCACTTCTCATTCAGTATAACAACTATATATTGTACACATTACAAATTACTTAGCACAGGAACTCTGTTACGTTGTTTGGTTTATAAAATGGACAGAACTGGCAGCGCCACTGATTTGATGAAGTGCCATCCCATGATTGTGACCTTTACGTTTTAACCTGCACAGTTCTAATTATTACCTAGACATGGTCCAGTGATTAGGGCACTAGCCTGGTAATGGGAAACCCAGATCCCCGTTTCCTGCTCCATTACACACTTCCTGTGTGCCCTTGGGCAAGTCACTTAGTTTCTCTGTGCCTCAGTACCTTATCTGTAAAATAGGAATAATTGTAATTCTCAAAGGGGTGTTGGAAGGATAAATATGTTAATCATTGTGAGGCACTCTAATATCTTAGTAATGGGGGCCAGATAAGTACCTTAGGCTCAGAGGTCTTCCAGGGGGGTACATCAACTCATCTATATATTTGCCTAGTTTTATAACCAGCTACATTAAAAAGCACTAGCAAAGCACTGCTGCAAAATCCTACCTCAGCGCCTCAACGTGGTGCAGCGGTTACCCTGGCCGTCTGACAGCTATGGTAGCAGGGCGTATGCCCTGGTAGGTTTTACCATGCTACAAAGGTGTCGGACTATCCAATCCAGGGAGGAGGGTTGCTCTCTCAGAGGAAAGAGCGCTTTTCCTTCTCCTTAGAGGTTGAAGGCTAGCTAAGCTTGAGGCGGTACGCATGCCTGCCCACCTAGCCAGTGGGATGGCTTGAAGTTAATGGCTAAAACAACACGAGTAAATGCACATTCTACGGTGGCGGAGCGGAAATTGAGCAAAGTCAGTACCAACTAAAATTTCATATATATGGATTTGTTTATACTGCTCTCTGTACTATACATTGAAATGCAAGTACAATATTTATATTCCAATTGATTTATTTTATAATTGTATGGTAAAAATGAGAAAGTAAGCAATTTTTCAGTAACTGTGTGCTGTGTCACCGTTTGTATTTTTATGTCTGATTTTGTAAGTTTTTAAGTGAGTTGAAACTTGTGGGTACACAAGACAAATCAGACTCTTGAAAAGGTTACAATAGTCTGGAAAGGTTGAGAGCCACTGCCTTAGGTGATATATTCACTGCCAAAAAAAAAAAGTGTGGGGGTGTGTGTGTGTTTTGTTGTTGTTGGATTTGGGTTTTTTTACATAAAGATAACTCTGTTAATCTCTAAAGTCATAATCCTAATATTTTTCAGCTGTCCTTGGAGGAGGTTAGCATAGCTGTCTATCAGTCCTTCCTTCTCCTTCCCCAGTCACCTAGGATTTATCTTGATGTAGCTAGTCGAGGTACAAACTACCTCTGCATTGTCTCCACAACACCTTTTTTGCTATGAAGACAAAGCCTTTGATAGACAGCCATGTTATCCTACTTTTGGATACTCCCCATAAGTCTTTCCTTATCTATAATTTCCCCTTCCCCAATACTATTAATTTTTGTGTCCATTTTAATGCATTTAAAATACTTAAAAGTGTATTAAAAACATCAGGATTGTGTCCTTGTTTGTTTTTCCTCTCTTCAAAGGCGTGTGTGCTTTTTGTTTTTCATTGTTTTTAGTGCTTGTTTTTTATCACACTACAAGTGTAGATCCTGTCTACCCTATATTTACTGGAAGATTCAATGGGCAGTTGAAAAATATTAGGATTATGTCTTTAAAAATTAACGGAGAGATGTGACTTTAACTTAGATGGTTTAAACTCGTTTAAAGGGCTTCTTTAATGTAGTGGGCTGATGTGGTGGTTATCCAGTAGAGATTGCCGTTTGGGTTTTCACATGTGCTGAATCCCAATGATGCCTTCACTAGAGAAAATAGTAGAGTTCTATTAACAGATGGAATGTTTTTTGTGCTCCTTTGGAGGGAGCCATGTTCAGCCTGCTTCAGTTGAAGGGGAAGACTCTAATGTAGGGTTTTATTGATACCTTACCGGTACTGTTCCATTAATACAGATTTGCATTCTGTATAGTATGCAAACATCTATTAAATAGTAATAAAAATAAAAAGTTTGGTTAGGAATCTTCAGAAGTCTTGAAAATGTCAGTGTTCATCAGAACCAAGTCTCATGACACATGACTTTTTTTTTTTTTTTTTTTTTTTTCCATCGGTCAGGTTTTTATGTAAACACTTTGACTTCTTCAAGGCCAGGAATTTACTGCCCAATGGGAGTTTTGTCACTGACTTCAGTAGGGCTAGGATTTCACCCTTTCTGAGGTTTCAGGTTCTGGAGGAAGGTTGAGTTTTCTCCTCTTTCCTTGTTTCTGGATACTTGGATGTCTTAGGCCACTTGGGTTTTTAATGAAGGACAGAACTGTGTACACTGTTGTAAACATATAAGATCACTAGTAAATAAGCATGACTTTATTGGATGCAATCAGGATAAGTGAGAACTAATTTACATGTAGAGTAGTACTTAGCAGATACGCAGCTCTTAATACCTTCATTATATTTTGAAAGGATTTTACAAATGTTTGTATCTTCATAATACACCTCCGTGTAAATTTTATGGAAAGGCAAACAGATTCAGAAATTATATTTCATGCCATAAACCAACCATTAATTTGCTAATTTTTTGTAATGAGACAATTATTCCATAATTATCCTTTTATGGGAATCATTGCACTTTCCTCTGAAACATGGTACTAGCTACTGCTGTAATAAACCAGAGGACCACTGGTCTAATTCATATGGTGATTCTTATGCTCTTAAGTGACCTGTCCAAGGCAACCCAATGAGTCAGTTAGTTATAGGAATTCCTGCATTCTAATCCCATCTCTAACTTCTAGTCCCAAGCTTGTTCCGCTCAGCCATGTTGTGTTTCATCTATTTGTGCACTGCTGTCTTTAAGTGATTCATATTCTGGAATGGATATTACATGACAGGAACAGAAAATCAATTGATTTGCATAGTACACAAATGAAAGTATTCACATGACATTTTATTATTCATAGTATCCTTCTACATGAAAAGTTCTTGCTGCATTCATGTGACCTGGTTGTGTCTCTGAACCTAGATGGATGGTGTTTTGCTCTAGTCTCAATATAGTTTTGTCTCCACATACAATGTCGCCTTCATAAAATTGCTTTGATGTAGTTCTTGTGGTTGTAGAAATCATAGCAAGGGAAGGGACCTTGCTAGGTCATCTAGTCCAGTCCCCTGGAAGGGACCTTGCTAGGTCATCTAGTCCAGTCCCCTGCACCGAGGCAGGACTAAGTATTATATAAACTATCCCTGGCAGGTGTTTGTGTAACCTTTTCTTAAAAACCTCCAATGACTGAGATTCGACAACCTCTAGGTAAATTGTTCTAGTGCTTAACTATGCTTACAATGAGTAAGTTTTTCCTAGTGTCTAACCTACATCTCCCTTGCTACAGTTTAAACCCGTTACTTCTTGTCCTGTCCTCAGTGGTTAAGGAGAACAATTTATTACCCTCCTCTTTATAACAACCTCTTCTGTACTTTAAGACTATCAGGTTTTCCCCCTCAGTCTTCTCTTCTCCAGACTAAACAAACTCAATTGTTTCAATCTTTCCTCCTAGGTCATGTTTTCTAGACCTGTAATCATTGTGGTGTAAACCCTGTGGTGTCTTAGTGCATTTTGACACAGTGTGGGAGACCTGTAGATTCCAGATCAGCCTTGTACCCTTTAATCCCAAACGTGACTTGGTTTTGTCCTTACATGGCTTCTGTGTTAATTGATTCTGAAACATCCGTATTTCTAGTCTACTTCCATGACAAACTGTTTGCAAATCTGTTTTTAATGAGGCCATTTTTTCCTCAAATGCTTGATACGAGATATGCATTTATATATTGGTGATTTGAATTTAATGTCTTAGTAAAATAATTCATAACATCTTTATCGCAATTATTGGATAGTGATCCATACATACATTTCTTAAAAGAACTGCACTAGCATAAAATGGTTTGAAAAGTCTGAATAGGCTTAAAATGGCCACTGCTGTTGAGTGGCAGCTATTTTAGGTGTTTCGCCAATACTTTATAGTATTTGTGTGCACATCAAATTCAAAAAGTATTTTTTATATCCAACATAGTACTGTAAAGTGTGTCCTTTTTAAAAATTCTGGATTTGTAAATTAGCATTTTTAGAGGAATCTTGTGTATGTACAACTAAATGGTGAGATAAAACAAAAACTGTTTTTGTGCTACTTAACCCTTTAAGAATGTTAACTTGACTTCATAGAACAGAATAATTCTTCACTAAAATGGGGTATACTTCCAAGATCATTATGGAAAACTCTTAACTTACCTATGTCAATTGTCTCTTCCTTTATATGTGTAGGTTTCAAGTATTCTGGGGTGAAATTAATGAAGCCGTCTTTATCTTCAGGGATTTCTGTATACATTCATATAATTAATTAATTTTAAAAATTCACTGCCTTAATTTTTCTTAAACATAACCACTCTTGCACCAGAGCTTCTGTAACAGCAAATTCATGTTGGAGTAATAACTCTCATTGTTAATTCACTTAAATATTTCACTCTCCTCGACTGTTGGCTAAACAATCTGATGGCAACACTTTGAAACAAACCTGGGATATCGTTAAAAAAAATTCTTCTAGTTGGAATACATACCATGTGATTTCTAATTGGTCAGTTTAAGTTTGGGAATGGAATTGACGTCGATGAATTATTTAGATGGTAAGCTCTTTAGGGGAGCAACTGTTTCTTACTATGTGTTTTGTACAGTGCCAACGGGACCCTGATCTCATTTGGGGCCTCTAGGTACTACAGTAACACAAATAAAATAATAATGAACTGACAATGCATGTGTGCATTTTATAGTCTGGTAATATAGTGATTCTAGTAAAGGGTCTGGTCCAATGACTTCCATGGACTGACTTCAGTGGGCATTGAATCAGACTGAAAAAAGGCAAGAAATGCACAGTCTGCCTTCTCAGTGGTAGTGCATTGTGATGCCATGTTGACAGTGTATCTGTGATGGAAGACTGACAGAAGAGGAGAATGCTACACTTGCAATCCACAAACAAGACACATTCTAAAAATGTGTCATTTGTTTACATTGTGCTACCATGACTTGCCTTTTTCTCTGCTGGCTACTGCTGACATGCTTCTATGCTTTTTCTCTGGGATGGGGAGGAGTGCTTGTCTCCCATTTAATTGGTTCTCCTCCATTTGGTGGTGCTCCCTTTGTGACTGGCAAATGAGGCAAGAATTTATTCGTATCCTTATTATGCAGCTGGAGAAACTGATATAGAGAGGGTAAAAGCGCGCGGCTGTACAAAGGGTCAGTGGCTGGCTTCAAGACCTGTCTTCAGTCCATTGGAGACCACTGCCATTAAACATTAATCAACAAAATGTGATCTGTAGCTTTTACAAGTTATTAAAAATGTACCAAAAAATCAGCGTGGACTTCTTTTGCTTTTTGTCAATTGTTGCTTTGCTTTAGCCTTCCGTACAACATTCACATCATAATGCTCATTTCCTGTGAGCCAAGAATCTAGACTGTTTCAGCTTTTTCTGAAATTACTGCTAAAAGTTTAGCAAAGGGCAGTCTGGGTATGTCTGCACTGCTGCTGGCAGAGAACCTCTCGGCCTTGGCAGACAAACTTTCACTAGCTCGGTTTAAGCTGGTGTGCTAAATATAGCAGTTTGGATGTTGCAGCTCTAGTTAGCCAACTGAGCTCAAACTATGGGGTCAGGTCGGCTTGAACGTCTGAGTTGCTGCCCAAGCCATAGTGTCAACACCTTTTTTTTTTTTTTTTTGCGCGGGGGAGGGGCACGCTAGCGAGTCTGTCTACCCGGGCTGGGAGTCTCTCCCAACTGCAGTGTAGACATAGACCTTTAAGACCCCATCTACACAGAGCAAATATCAAGCCCAGTCTCTTACCTTAGTTCTAATATGCCTTGACTCCATCAACACTGGTTAGTCAAACCAAGTTATGAGCATTTGCCAGTAGCCACATTCAATCTCTACTTTATGCATGATTGGTTTGGTATGAAGCAAAACAGTTTGCTGTGTTCATTGGATTAGAGCAGTGAAGTAGCAGCTTCTCTAGTCATCTTCTCCATCCCTTCACAGACCATTATGCATCCCATTTTCTTTGGTTTGTGGGCAGGAATTAGGAGTCTCATAAATTTTAGTCTCATGTTTGTCATCTGTAGCACAAATTGGCTGCCTAAGAACCTGAAGATGTCGAAACTAGAGAACATTGCTGCAGGGTAAATCCAGAGGAAACTTTTTATTCCTAGATTACCAAGCTTGTAAATTCCTTGCAGCTTTGTTTTCTCTGCAAAGTGCTGGGCAGATCTGTGGCACTGTGTACGTAGGGCTGAGACTCTGTGGATGTATGCATTATTTGACTATCCGAGTGACTGAAACAGAAAACATCCAGTACTCTGCCAACCCCCTTTTGCTGAAATGCACTACGTTAGGATCCGAAATCTGTATCTGTCACCCGTCTCATCAAAAGTCCTGAGCACTCAGCAGCAGCCATTCTAAAGAGGCCATTTATTTGGGAGTCTGATATGTATGGACCTAAGCACCTAACTTTGAAGCACAGTGTTTTTTAAAGTCATGGCCTGGGAACTTATCTCAGCAAGACTACCTATAGATCTGCTTGAACATGCATAATAGTAAAATCAAAAGTGTGGGGGAAGCCCTAGGAAAGATGAACTACAAAGAAGTAATCTCTCTTCATACTGCTACATTTGTTTGAACCTAGATAACTTGCATCAGATTTTTTTTATTTTTAAGCATGTTCGGAAGATAAGTGTCTTTGGAAGCGTCTTTTCCTTTTTCACTGATCTTTCATATAACAAGACTAAGAGAAATTATAAAATTAAACCAAGTACTTAATATTGTAAGGACCTCATCCATGGCCTTGATTAGATGTATGCAAAAAATTGTGTGTGTGTGTGTGTGTGTGTGTGTGTGTGTGTGTGTGTAAAATAAATAAAATAAAATACTGGGTCAGAATAGACTAGTTTTGCCTCTGAGTGAATTTAGTTTCACCCTTTGCATGAGTAGAAGTAATTGGGCCCCTCTGAATACATTTCTAGAATGAACCCTGCCTAAAAGTTCTTTTTTTTTTTTTTTTAAATCACTTAAAATAAATAAATATTTAGTGTTTGATACGGATTCATGAAAAATATGACTAGTTCATGCCTTGTAGCAGAATAAGCAAAACCTAACAATGGATTTAGACTCTTCTGGACCATGGTTTCTCAACTTCTGGGTTGGGACCCAAAATTGGGTTGCCAGAATGTTTCAAAGGGTTGTGTGGTAGCTCCTGTCCCAGGGGCTTGCCTCCCTGCTCCAGGCACTGCAACCTCTGGGGTCCTAGTGCCACTCAGCTTTAGCCCAGCTGTCCTGATGGTGGGAGCCCGGGTAGGCCCCGTGAGCTAGGTCACAACTCTACTCTCACAAATTTGGTCCAGTCAGGGGGGTAAGGCCAAACCTGAGTGGTGCTGCAACCCCAGAAGTTGCAGTGGCTGGAGTGGGGAGCCAAGCCCAGCCAGCCCCACAGCACAGGAGCTGCCACTGTGGGGTAAGTGCCAGGCAGGACCCAACCCCCCACCTGGAGGGTCAGGAGCTGACCAAAACTACTCCAGGGTCTCCACCTCAAGACTATCTACTGGGTTGCAACAGGCCATAAACATTTACTAACGGTCCCGAGCCCCAGAAGGTTGAGAACCACTGTCTTAGGCTTTTATTGCCAAAAATTAAGACATTTTTGTACCCTCCGCAAGCAAGTCCATTGAGACAGCTACTGGAATGCAAAGGTCAAATGGAGAAATTATTAGAAAAAGATGATTAAGTGGCAACTGTATTTTTGGAAGAATTCCTACAAGTAGAGGTATGTGTGGGCTGGTACTTCTAAAAGTAGGCACTATTTAGAGACTATACTTTTTTTGCGGGAACGGGGGAGAGACAAATTGAGAACCCTCAACTAATTTGTAGCTATGCTGAAATGGGCACTGAGGCAATTAGACCAGGATTTTGACTAACACTATTTCATTTTCCTCTTACAACAAAGTGAGATTACTTACTTTTAAGTTTATGGCTCAGATTAATATCTCGGAAACTCAGGTATACATTAAACTTTAAAAGGGGTGTGGGTATGTAATAATTAGGAAGATGCCTAGATGTGACTGTCTGATGGAAGGTTAACTGAGTTTCCCTATTTTTGTGAATATAAAATGCAGTATTAACCTTCTTTGCAAATGTAGTTTCTTTTCTTTTTCTTTAAGGTATTTTTATTTAAACTGCAACACCTGAGTCTGTCCAATAATCACATGCCTATTTGACACACACAATCTTTTGGTAATGTTCTGCTGAGTGTGGAGTATTTGTAAAGGACCTGTGGCAGATTCTCAGCTGGTGTAAATTGTCCTAGATCTATTGATTTCAATAGAAATGGGACAAATTATACCAGCTGAGGAGCCGTCTGTGTCCACCTCATCATTGTTCATCAGTAAGGATAAAGATTGGTGTCACGGATTCTGTGACTTTCAGAGACCTCAGTGACATTTTCCACTTCAGCCCTGCAGTGGTGGGGTGCAGAGCTCATGGGGTGCAGAGCTCTCAGCTGCTGTGTGTGCTGGACTCCCCACTGCAGCAGGGCTCTGGCTCTCTTTTCCCCCCCTCCTCCCTCCCCATGGGTCTCAGGCTTCAGTCCTCCCGTCAGCCCCCCTCCCCCCATTATTTTAGATAAAGTCACAGAGAGGTCACGGGCTTCTGTGAATTTTTATTTATTGCCCACGAGCTGTCTGTGACTTTTACTAAAAATAACCATGACAAAGTCTTCATAGATTCCTATGCTGAGGAATAAGATTAGTCCTGGACTACACAAGGCTGCATACTGGTGTTTCAACCATCAATTTCTCACTATACATTCATTTTGAAAATATCAAAAGGTACTACTGCAAACAGAACAAAAGACCTCTATAATTTCATAATGTAAAAATCATTCTTCTCTTTCCTACCCCATTTCATTAGCAAAGTAACCATAAAAATCTGAGTGGTATTATCTTCTGTATTTAGAACGATTAAACTCTTTCTTATTTGAACTGGGGGAGTTCAGGATAGAGTTCTTTTCTGGAATACGGAACTGTGTGCAAAGTGTCATCCAAGAGGCATTTTTTAGCACAGTTGCACTTGAAAACAGTAGTTTTTGAAATGTAAATGCTCACTCAATCACAGTTCTGCTAAACTACTAAATGAAATTTTGCAAGAAGGAATTCGTAGTTTTCTCCAGTGATTAACCCTTATACAAACTATGTTACAAGAATATTAGTTTTTTAAAATATATTTTAAAATGGCAACGACTAAGGTAACCTATATACACATTTAAAAAAAAAGATTGTGAAGTCACAATCTGAAAAGTTAGGAAATGCCAGAATTAAGATTGTTTTTGCAACCTTACTTAAGTTGCTGTGCGTATATATCATGATACAATGGTTACTTGGCATGGAACATTTCAGCCCCAAAGGTTAAAGTTGGCAAAGTTTTCGTGGAACTGAAAACAGGGTCTTATAATGGGAAGTGTACCTTAATTATATATGGCACTACCTGCTCTGCCTAGAATTCCCTTATCCTTTGGGTCATTTATTCAGATAACCTCAGCATGTAAAATGTCACTTTACACATTTTACAAATTAGCCTTAACTCTGATCCACAAGAACTATTCTTACATTCTCTCCCTCAAATTAGATTTTTATGGGAAATGACATGACAGCCTGTTTTTCCTTACCTTAGAATCTGAGCATGGTGTTTGTCATGGGGATCTGTAAAGGGTGTAATTATGTGCTTTTATTACACAGGCAGAATTTTAGTAATTTTAAATTAATAGAGTGCAGTTTTCTGCCATTGGTAGATGAGTAAGAGCAATGCTGTCCAATAGACATGAGATTACTTCTTGTGATTAACCAGATGCTCTATCACTTATTTGTCTCCGCTTTCCCTCTTAGTACATGCAGAGCTGCCAGCTTCTCTGAAGTAGTGGTTACAGAAACCTCATCTGTCAGAAGATTTAAATTTGACATTTAAAACTTTTTGAGCATACTGTGCTTAAAGGCTGAATACTGTGCTTAAGGCTGCCAAAGGAGGTCATGGAGTTTTCTTCACTGGAAATACTCAAGGCAATAAAAAGGCATTCCCACACCTTTCCAGTTAGGTGTTAAGCTTCCCCTTCCCCCCTGCCAGACAATATTTAGTCCTGAATCTTTTCAAATAATGTGAGTATAGAGTACTGTAAGAAGCATACGGTGTATTCTGTGGGGTTTTATTATGAGATTTTGTCCTCTTTTTTCTAATTTTACTATGAATGTGAAGTAAAATTTACTTTTATACCATAGCATATAATAATTCCAAATCTTGGACTGACAGGGTTTATGTAAAACAAAAATAAATAATGGTAAATTCCATTTGACTCACCTAAACCAATATCATCTTCTTCCTTTATATGTGTGGCACCTAGTTCTTCTAAAAAATTGCTTACAGACTTGTCTTCATTGAATTTGTCAGGAAGCACTATAAATGTATAATGCACACTGAATTAATTAAAAGCATAGATGTCACTACAGAAGGTGCTGGCATTCTCTTCTACTTAAAGGATTTGTAGGCCATTATGTTGTCCAACTAGTGTTTCAGAATCTCTCTCCAGTGGTTTTTCAGATATGAATTGGCTTACTAACTTGAGGAGTTTATGTAAAGTAAGAACTTTTATTTAC
This sequence comes from Macrochelys suwanniensis, assembly GCA_033296515.1. NCBI lineage: Eukaryota > Metazoa > Chordata > Testudines > Chelydridae > Macrochelys > Macrochelys suwanniensis. The sequence goes on from CM065779.1 coordinate 87,980,599, forward strand.
CTGTGTCAGAAACTTTCTCTATATTTGTGACCCGTAGATCTTCTGACATATTACTAACAGAGTCCTCTTCACCTGTGTCTCTGGGCAGTTCTGTGTAAATAATAATATACTGAATTAGGGCAACACATTTTGCAATCATTCTGTAGTTGTGGAAGTTTTACTTTACATTACCTTTTACAGGTTATTTAATTTTTGTTAAAAATCAAAATAAAAAGGGCCTAAAACAGGCTTGTGGGTACCCTTGACAAATACTAAAAAAAAATTCTGTGAATTACAGATCCAGCAATTTCACCTAATATTGTTAGCCAACAATAAAATAAATAAATGGAGATATGCCAATCTCCTAGAACTGGAAGGACCTTGAAAGGTCATCGAGTCCAGTCCACTGCCTTCACTAGCAGGACCAAGTACTGTCCCCTGACAGATTTTTGCCCCAGATCCCTAAATGGCCCCCTCAAGGATTGAACTCACAACCCTGGGTTTAGCAGGCCAGTGCTCAAACCACTGAGCTATCCCTCCCCTTAATGACCAGAGAGAAAATTAACACAGATCCTACCACCATTCCACTCTCAAACTTCACAATTCTTCCTCTTTTACAAAGCTTGGAAGACTAGACAAGTACTGCAATTTGCCCTAAAGGTCAACAGATTTAGACTGTTTGGACAGAAGGAGGAAGTGAGTTCAAAAGTTGAGAGGGGTGGCATTGTTAACTAGACCAGTGGCTCTCAATCTTTCTAGACTACTGTAGCCCTTTCAGGAGTCTGATTTGCCTTGCGTACCCCAGTTTCACCTCGCTTAAAAACTACTTGCTTACAATCGGACATAAAAATACAGAATTGTCACAGCACACTATTAATGAAAAATTGCTTACTTTCTCATTTTTTGCCATATAATAAAATCATTTGTAATATAAATATTGTACTTACATTTCAGTATATGGTATATAGATCAGTATAAACCAGTCATCTGTATGAAAATTTTAGTTTGTACTGACTTCTCTAGTGCTTTTTATGTAGCCTGTTGTAAAACTAGGCAAATATCTAGATAAGTTGATGTACCCCCCAGAACACCTCTATGTAATCCCAGGGGTATGTGTACTCCTGGTTGAGAACCTCTGAACTAGGTCATGGATCAGTCTTCGTCTTTGTCCACACTGCAATTAAAAACCCATGGATGGCCAATACCAGCTGACTTGAGCTTGGGCTGCAGGGCCGTTTAATTGCAGTGTAAACGTTCCCCAGGCCCTAGACTGAGTCTGAATGTCTATACTGTAATTAAACAGCCCCTTAGCCTGAGCCCCACAAGCCTGAGTTAGCTGACATGGGCTAGCCACGGGTATTTAATTGCAGTGTAGACATACCCACACTCTTCGCCTGCTTGCTTTCTTCACATGTGATACTTGCCTTCTGTGTTCCTTCTTTCAAGTCATCTTGTCATTGGTGCAAGAACAGACTCCTCTGATGCTTTTTAATATAACAACTCCTAACTTCTCTACCACTTTTCAAATATCCTTTGAAGACACCATCTTTTCTCCCTTGCCTTTATGCATCTTAGTTTCTCAATCCTTTTATATAACAGGAGATAATTAGGTAGTATGAAAAGTTACCATACATAGTAAGATAATGTTTTATAATTAGACAAACTGCCATGCTTCCATTCGGCATTTATTTTTTAAACATTTAAATGCTGTGTATTTTTTTTAAATGTCACATCAGTGCTGGGAAACTAATAATGGCTATAAAAACATTATTTACCAAGTTCTTACCTAAGGAGTCTTTTTCTGTTTTAGCTTCTAGCCATTCTGTAGGCCTCTCACCTTCATCATTATCTGATTTGCTTAATTGCTCTCCAGTGTTGTGTCCCAAAATGGTATCCAGTTCATTAAAAAATTTCATACTTTTACTTGTATTCCCTGAGTCCTGGGCATTTTTTACGCTCTTGTATTCATGTTTTAAGTTTTTATACTTTGTTCTGCACTGCTTCCAGTCCCTTTCAATTCCGAATTTTTGAAGCCTAGCAGCAACCTGTTCAAATATTCTTTTATTTCTCACTGTCACTTCAAGCTGTTGCTGGATGTTTTTGTCTGACCATATATGTATTAGAGCTCTGACTTCATTGACAGTCCAGTGTTTTCCTCCTTCGTTCGCTACCGTTGGAATAAAAGGTGGATTTTTGGACGTCTCTAGTATTGATGTTGGGTTACCTACATCAGGTGGGGAGGGGGAGAGACATAGGTATGGGTTACCTGCATGAGGTGAGGTGGGGTAGAGGAGGGCAGAGAGAATGAGAGTGAAGGAAAATATTTTATTCATTTTTTATTCACTTTTTTACTTCACAACATTGGAGCAAAAATAGAAATAAAATCAAGGTATCAAACAAAGCAGCTAATGATAAAACGGTATTTTCTGACTTGTAAAGACAGTAATATTAGAATTAAACCAAAATGCACTAACTCGAGAGAAGGATTTTTTGCCGCCCTCCACCTTTAAAAAAAATTAACTTTTAAGTAAAATACTTTCAGGAGTGACAGATTTGCTGTTACTAATACTTTATGATGTTGTGCTTTACATTTTCATCATAACCTGAAAGGGCGTAAAAACACTAATAAACTAGGCATTCTCGCCAACGTTTATACATGTGCTTAACTTTATGCACACATGTAATTCCTTTGGGTTTGCACAGGTGCACAAAGTTAAGGGTATGTAAGGATTAGTAGAGTCAGAGCCTTAATCATTGCAGAACCACCCTGTTAGGGGAAACTGAGGCACACATTATTTGCCTAAAATCACAAGAACTCAATGGAGGAGGTAGGACTAGAAGCCAATTCTTATAACTTGAAGCTTTACACTTCCTCAATACAGTACAATATAAAAGACTATTATGTGACCAAATCGGAGAACTTACTGTGTATATTAGTAAAAATATTTTTATTTTATAAGCACTTTAGATAAATTATTTCCTTTTCATTTTAAATGTTTCAAATTGTACTTTTGCTAGCAACCTCTAGTTTTTCAATTTTGGGGGGAGGTGGGGGGAAGAATGCCACAATTTTCCTAGTGCTGAAACATGTTTTCTTAATACATATTTTTTTAAATTGTTTTATTTAGACTGTGAGGTCCTAATTGAATTTACTATTAGTTTTCTGATCAAATCAGTTTACAAAACTATTTTATTTTGTACTCCTTTAAAACAACGAAATATGATTAGGTCTTTCTAATAAATGTTTTTGTAGATGTAGAAAACTCATTGTTTTCCTTTTTTGTTTTCTTAGTGATTTCAATACTTACAGAGAAGTGCAAGTATGGAAGTGCAGAGCAATTGGCATGAATTTTGCAATCTCTGTGCTTATGTGACTTTTGCCTTCACAACCATCCCTTTCCAAATGGTAAACCATGTTGTGGTGGTTGGATACTTCAAAGTGATTAAGTTCTGTATGGTGGCAAAAATGATCTTTGCTAGCACAGTCTGATTCAGTGAAGCATACTTATGTGAATAAACCTAGTTGGTGATAAACTTGGTCTAGAGGGAATAGTCACTGTGCATGAGTCTCTGTAAGCCATTCTACTTTGTTAAATCCCTGCAGATCTCCTCTGTGCTCAGCCCATTTACTCATAGATTTGCCAATTTCTGCAGAAATTGCATGAGTTGGCAGAAATTCCACTAATGACACATGCCTCACATGCTATCATATGACCGGTCCTCAATTAGTATGTAATAAAATATTCTAAGATCAACTGAGTTAATCTGATTAGCTGTTGCAGGCAATGGTTTTTGAGGGTGAAAGCTGATATGCAGTCAACAAATTGGTCATGCAGTGGTCATCTGCCACCTATAGTGGTTAACATCCATTTGTTCATGAGGCTGCAGAAATTTAAAACTAGGAGGAGGAAGAGCAATAACGTGTCTGTTGCAAGGTTACATTAATCAGATACTGACTGCTGATGTACTGAGGCTAATGGAAGCTGTTCCTAGCCAGACACAATTATTTTACTCCTTTTAGTTTTTTCTAAGATGCAATGAGAAATAAATCTAATAGCAGTGTTTTGCTTTTCTCCCCACACCATCATACTGTACCTAGTTCAATTGGTCTGACATGTGAAATAAAAAGTAATGGATCCTCTGGGACATCCTCATCCTCTTCTAATGCAACTGATATTTCACCTGAAGGGGGTAGGGAAAGAATTTTCTTATAAACAGATATGGAGTAAATCTATCTAAACAATTACCATGTGTAAACTGCAGTCAATTCACAGTGGCAAATTTGTTCGCTTACAAGCATATAAATGTAGGCAGGAAGTGACTGTAATCATAATGGGATAGATGTGTTAGTGAACTTTTTAATATATTAATTTTACTGTATTAGGAAACAAACTTTAAAATACATGTAAAGAAGAGAGCTGATTTATTCCTTTTGGCTCATATGTGCCTTTTTGCCTCTGTTTGTGTGGGATAGCGTATTTTTCAGAATATACATACTGCTAGCCTGTTGTTTAAAATAAAAAACAGAAGCAAAAATCCCAAATAAACACAATTTCTAATGGATCCGTGTTATCCAAAGCAAGTTTATACAACAATAAAACAGCTAGAATTATTGCAAGAATAGCTTTTAATTCAGTTTTTCCCTTATCACATTTAATAAGGTTGGACCAGAACAGACATTTACTTGATTGAATGCTAACCTTTGGTATGGTGTCCCTCCATGAGTTCTGAGACAGTTATTGTAGCAAACACCAAACAGGTGTGTAAGGCAGGCATGCTTAAGTGAAGTTCTGAATCTGAAGAATAATTTTGATTAGCCAGGGAGAGTAGATGGATTTGTGTGACCTACCTAGTTGGAATGCCATCATCCCTTTCAGCATTTCCAAACATCCTATAAACATGGTATGTTTTATTTAGTGTTGATTAACATTTAAAATGTTTGTTTGTTTGTTACTGCTGAACAATTTGAGCCACAGATATCTGTGGGGCAGGTAAATATTGTTGCACTGTATGTGTAATCTGTGTACATAGTGCTGTTGGAATATCTGATATTAACCCCATATTAGACACCATTAAAAAGGGGTTCAATTTTCAGAATCTAAATTCCAAAGTTTTGTGACTTGCAATGAGATTTAGGCAGTGAGGCCCAGATTTTTTTTTAAAGGTGTTCACCCCTTTGGACCATGCAGAGAGTCTGAAGTCCAGCACAAAATGGGGGGCTGGCTGTGGTGGAGAGATACTTCATCCCTCTCTGACCTTGTGGAAGATACTCAAATTAAAATAGCCAGAGGATGTATGAACTGTGTTTTGCATTTCTTCTCCTCCCCTTCCCATTCAGACCAGTGGGGGGCACTGGGTGCCAGAGCTGCTGTGGGAGAACAGGGCTTCCTATGGATGCAGTGTTCTGTTTTTTGTTTTTGTTTTTTTTCCCTGCAAGAGTGTTTCTTTCAGGTCTGCCCCAAAGATCCTTCTAAATATAGAATCATAGAAGTGTAGGGCTGGAAGGGACCTCAGTAGGTCAGCTAGTCTAGTCCCTTGCACACATGTCAGGGCTAAGTTATAACTAGACCATTCCTGACAGGTGTTTGTCTAACCTGTTCTTAAAAGCCTCCAATGACAGAGATTTCGCAACCACCTTAGGCAATTTGTACCCGTGCTTAACTACCCTGACAGGTAGAAGGTTTTTCCTAATGTCCAACCTAAATTTCCCTTGCTGCAATTTTAAGCCCATTGCTTCTTGTCCTATCCTCAGAGGTTAAGGAGAAAAATTTCCTCCCCTCCTTCTTGTAACATCCTGTTAGGTACGGTAAAACCTCAGAGTTATGAACGACTCAGGAGTGGCGGTTGTTTGTTTGTAACTCTGAACAAAATATTATCATTGTTCTTTCCAGAGTTTACAACTGAACATTGACTTAATACAGCTTTGATAATTTATATACAGAAGAAAAATGCTGCTTTTAACCATCTTAATTTAAACGAAACAAGCACAGAAATAGTTTTTCTTACCTTATCAAATCTTTTTTATTAGTAGTTTACGTTTAACACAGAACTGTACTGTATTTGCTTTTGTGTGTATCTGCTGCTGCCTGATTGGTGTGTGGTTGACCGCTCAGTTTGTAACTGTCGTGTTCGTAACTGAGGTTTACTGTACTTAAAAACTGTTATCATGTCCTCCCTCGGTCTTCTTTTCTCCAGACTAAACGAACACAATTTTTTCAATCTTTCTTTATACGTTATGTTTTCTAGACCTTTAATCACTTTTGTTGCTCTCCTCTGGACTTTTTCCAGTTTACCATCTTTCCTGAAATGTGGTGTCCAGAACTGGACACTGTACTCCAGTTGAGGCCTTATTAGCGTGGAGTAGAGTGGAAGAATTCTTTGTGTGTTTTGCTTATAGCATTCCTGCTGATACATCCCAGAATATTTGTTTTTGCAACAGTGTTACACTGTTTACTCATATTTAGCTTGTGATCCACTACAATCCCCAGCTCCCTTTCCGCAGTACTCCTTCCTAGGCAGTCATTTCCCATTTTATATGTGTACAACTGATTGTTCCTTCCTCAATGGAGTACTTCACATTTGTCCTTCTTGAACTTCTTATTTACTTCACACCATTTCTCCAATTTGTCCAGATCATTTTGAATTTTAATCCTATCCTCCAAAACACATGAGCAGAAAATCTCTTATGAAATCTTTTCTTTTATGAGAAATAATGAAATATCTAGGACATACATTTTAAAGGATGCTGTGTCAGAAAATAGATCAGTTAAAAACATTCTTAGACTGTTGTCACTTCCATGGGAATTTACCCACAGACTTTAATGGAGTAGGATTGGTCCCATAATGCAGTATCGTGTGACTTTCCTGACTTGTGTATTTGAATGCACAATTCTTGCATACTATTCTTACAACCACAGTTTGTCCCTTGTTACCTATGTACTAGTTGTAGGTTACATTTATGTTTTAATATGTGTGTGTTGTTGCTGAGTTATGGGTGTGTGAATTTTTGCATTTCAATTCTGAACTATTCCTATTACATTATTTCTGTTGACTGTACTTAGTTTCTGTGCTTTTTATAAAGAAGAATTAAAACCAAATGCACAAACGCGTCTCTTATTTCCTTTTCTGTATAGACGTTTGAATGTACCACTATTACATCATACTTTTCAAATCAGATTTTTCACATGCCCCAAAATGCAGTATATTCCACCAAGGATACACTTTTCTACATTAATACCCTGGATTGGGGTTCATCAGAAAGGCTGGCTGATTATTGGGGTCCTTTCTGAAGTTATCTTAAAGATATTCAGGGTAAGAGATGTGAAACAATTGAAAATGCTCCTTAATGATTTAAGGTTCAAAGGAAGCAAAGTTAAAATGAACCATTTGGGCAAAGCAGTTTAAAATATGCAGGATAACCTAGAGTTCAGGGGTGGATCCTCAGTTGGTGTAAATGGTTATAGCTCCACTGAAGTCAATAGAGCTATAGCAATTTATACCAGCTCAAGAGCTGCCCCCTGAACTTCTGTGCATTATTTAAAACAAAATCTAAAAATGGAAGATTACAATAACGTACAATGCACTATACATGTTTAATATTAATCATTTTATTTTAACTAAATATCTTCAAATGTATGACCCATTTTATCCTAGAACTACATTCATATCAATTTTTAAAAATTCTTTAAGGTTAAAAACTAAAAATTTGAGTATTTTCTTAAAACATGGAAAAATCACACTTTCCCAAACTGTAAGAGCTGTCCACTTGCATTGTAGAGGGAGATGTGCAAAGGGACAAAGAGGAGTTTGGCATCCAACTCCCCTTTGTGCCTTTGAAAATCTCCCCTGTACTTACTTGATTTTTGTTTTGTACAAATGATTCACAATTGTAACTTAATCCAAACCGCTTCATGTTGTGGGAGAAAATTGGGTTCTGATTTGAATCTCGGGTCTGTTCTCTCCCCCCCCCACCCCCCAAGATTCAGGTACTGCTGTAGATAATAGTGAATACCAGGGAGGGGCTTTTTCTTGATGCCAGTTGGGATGTGACTGAAAGCTTGTAACAGCATCGCAGGGGCTTTTGGCACTGTGAGATCACCAACTGCAGCCCTGATCTAGCTGCAAACCTGAATCCTCATCTAATTCTAATTGTGATCAAAACAGTGTGTCCTCAGCCTATCTCTAATTGTCTTGTCTCTTCCACCTCTCCCTGTGATGTGGTAAATCCCAGTGTAATGCTAACAATGCTCATGCACACTGAGGGGATTTAACAGACCTGATGTGCAACTGATTTGGTAAATACCACCATTTCTTCATGTTTAAAAATGTCTCTTAAATTATTTCTGTCTTGCTTCAGGATGGTCTCTGTTTAGATCTTTTAAAACATAACAAATTTTACATGACTAATAAATACACTAATAGCTTCTTTCAAAAATGTTAAATGTTTATCAAATACTCAGTGCACAAATGTAATACAGTTTTGTAAGCCATGCATTTTCATTTCATTGTATTCACATACTTCACAATTATTAATATTGCATTTAAGGGGGTAAATCTTAAAATATTAATAAAAATATTATAGAATTAAACATCTTTGACTTCAAACCTGACAGTAATTATTTATTTTAAAAGAATTATAATTGAGTTGGGAAATTTTGTAATCTAGTATATTCTAGAATTAGTTTCTTTCTGAACTGAAGCTCTAAAAACCTGTTGCAAAGTATTCCAAATATATTCCAAAGAAAAATGTTTAGATGACTATTAGGACCTAGTTTCACAAGGTACAGAGCCTCTGCAGGACTGGACCTTTCCAGCAGTTAGTGAAATTTGTTAGGGTTATGCTGTATTTACAGACTTCAACACTGGTGGTGCTAACCTTCTTTTTTTTCCCCCCATCTGCAAGGGATGTATCCAGTCAGTTGCTGTTCTAACTCTCTCTTTCTAGGGCTATATAATGTGGCTTTTAATCTTAACAGATTTATTGGGTTTTTTTGTGCAGAGAAAGAAATAGAAGAGAAATTAGTCTTTTACCTTCAGTGTTCTCTGTGCTAGTGCTTATGTTCAGCTGTCTCTCAGTTGCAGAGCACCTGCCGTTGTTGTCCTCTGTTAATTGTGTGACTGGTTCATATTGCAGTATGGCATCCAGATCATGAAAAAACTTCATGGTTTTAGTGGCATCTCCAGAGTTGTGGGCATATTTAACTGTTCTGAATTCATACTTCAGATTTTTATACTTTGCTCGGCACTGTTTCCAGTCTCTGCAGACTCCTAACTCCTGTAGTCTTTTAGCAATGTAGATAAATATTCCTTTATTCCTCAGTGTTCCATGAAGTTGCTTTCTTATGTTTTTTTCTGACCAGACGCTTAGCAAGGCTTTAACCTCCTCTTCAGTCCAATGCTTTCCTGCTCCACTCTCCATGTTGAAAGTGACCTGGAAATGATTCACTATTTCTAGCCAAGATTTTGTTTCCTAGGAAACCAGACGGCTGGTTGTCAGTAAGCTCCACAGAGATGAAAGGATCTAGTTTTACTGGCTCAAGCTGCCTGAGGGGAGTAACTTGAGAAACTGCCAAATAAGCAGGCTCTATATTAGAGGCAGACAAATAAAACAGCTCAGACACAAATGAAGTGTAATCTAGTACCTAGTATTCCACAAGATAAAAAATAAACTCAGGGTGTCTACTTGCTTTAACCCTTCTTATGAACAATGTTTTAAATATGATCACTATTTTTAATGAATGTTTTAAGAAAGAAAGTAAATGACTGAGTTCTTTTTTTTTCTTTAAGATTATCTCTTGTGTTGTAGTTAGGAATTAATTAGACATTGTAGCAGTTTTTGTTTGCAGCCAGTTTTACATTTTGGAACCTAAAAGATGTTGGTAAGAGTTCTCATTAAGTTACAAATTATGATTGCATTTGATATTGTATTAGCATTACAATACACATTGGAATTATCCACATTTTAAATTGTGTGTCTGTATTTTATAAAACTCCTATTTTATTCTAGGATTGCTTGTGAGCACAATTGATTTAAACAAAAAAGCTGAAAATTAAGGGCAGGTCTACACTACAGCACTACATCGGCGCAGCCGTATTGCGTCTGGTGAGGATGCGCTATGCTGACAGGAGCAGGGCCGGCTCCAGGCACCAGCAAAACAAGCTGGTGCTTGGGGCGGCACATTTCTTGGGGCGGCATTCTGGCACCAGCCATGCCGCCCCTAGAAATGTGCCCCGGCTGCCCCAGCTCACCTCTGCTCTGCTGGCTTTTGCGCGCCGCCGCCGCTCAGCTTCTCCCCAAGCGGCCGTTTCGCGTGCCACTTCCCCCCCTCCCTCCCAGGCTCTTAAGCCTGGGAGGGAAGGGGAGAAGAGAACCCAAGCAGCCGCGGAGCGTGTCTCCCCCTCCCTCCCAGGCATGCCCCGCTTGCTCCCCGCCGGCGCTCCGGCCAGGGAGAGCGGGGCCGCCGGCATGCCGCTCGTGCTCCGAGTGCATGCCGCCCGTGCTCCGAGTGGGAGAGGGGGGTGGGGGGGGTTGGTTGTCTTTTTTTTTTTTTTTTTTTTTTTTTTTTTTTTTTAATTGGGGGTGTGGCGTTTGGGGTTTTGTTTTTGTGTTTTGTTTTTTTTTTGCTTGGGGCGGCAAAAACGTTAGAGCCGGCCCTGGACAGGAGAGTGCTCTCCCGTCGGCATAATTACTCCACTTCAGTGAGAAGTGGAAGCTATGTTGATGAGAGAGCACACGCTTGTCGGCATAGTGCTGGTGTGGACAGCACAAAACTTGCGTTGCCTTGGGAGAGCGGGGAACTTTTTCACATACCTGAGTGATGTAAGCTAGGTCGACTTAAGCAGTAGAGTAGACCTGTCCTAAGACTGAACAGGTATGATGATCTAGGCTGCATGTTAATGAAACTGACCTTTTTAGCTCCATATGGGTACTGTACTAAGGACCAAATCCTAGTTCCTGCTCACAGCTCAGGTATTTGGGCTCTATGCTGGAGAACTCTAAGGAAACCAAAAGGGGAGAACAGAATCTCATAGACTAGAAGCAGAGGCCCCCTGCTGCATATTTTTACTTGAGTAAGGGGGTTGCTTGGCTTGGTTAATTGATCTGAATAGCCATGATTTTACCAGTCCCACTCCTTCCCCAGCCATTACTGACTTCAAAAGTCCCTATCGAGTATAGCTTTGCTGTATGGGGGTACAGAGCCCCTGTCAAGCTCTGCACATTCAATCTCAGAGGGTTCACTGCCTATTAGGGGATGTGTGTGTTTGGGGGGAGGCAGGGTTGCCAGGGGCGGAGGGGGGGTGATGAGGGTTGGATTCAGAGTTTGAATCCGTGAAAATCAGAGGCATTAAACCAAAGGTTAACTGCAACCATCTGTCTCTATTTGATTTTGTTATGATATTTGGAGGGCCATGATCAACATAGAAATGGCCTAAATTTTAAAAACTCTGTTTAAAGTCGATGAATGTACTACACCCACCTTTAAGTGTTTTCCTGTCAGTTTTTGTGTCTACAGATGCATTTTTCTGAGCAAAGTAAACTGATGAGGGCAGGAAAGAATTTTTTTTTTCCTCTGTAACTTCTTTGTTATAATAAATTTTGGTATTACAAGAAACAATAGCAAGAAATGTTTTTTGACAAAAGTGGTCTTTTTAGGGTTGTCAACTATTTTTAAAAAATCGCAATTAATCAGGAGGTTAAAACAAGCAGAATACAAAATGTGCTCAATTTATATATATATATATTTTCAAATATTTGTACTATAGAAAATAAAAGAAATAGTATTTTTCAATTCATCTCATACAAGTACTGTAATGCAATCTCTTTATCATGAAAGTGAAATTTACAAATGTCAATTTTTTTAACAACTGTTTTGGTTTGGGGTACAATGTGAAACTTTAGAGCCTACAAGTCAAAGCATGAAGGGGCATACAAATGTTTAAATACCTTGCAACGCCAGCTACAACAGTGCCATGCAAATGCTGTTTTCACTTTCAGGTGATATTGTAAATAAGAAGAGGGCAGCATTATCGCCCATAAATGTAAACAAACTTGTTTTATCTTACCGATTTGGCTGAACAAGAAGTAGGACTGAGTAGACTTGTATGAGGTGAATTGAAAAATGCTATTTCTTTTATCTTTATTACAGTTAAAATATTTGTAACCACAAATAATATAAAGTGAGCAGTGTACACTTTGTATTCTGTGTTGTAATTGAAATTAATATATTTGAAAATGTAGAAAAATGTCCAAAAATATTTATAATAGATTTAAATTGGTATTCTATTATTGTTTAACAGTGCGATTAAAACTGCAATTATCCATGACTGTTTGTTTGTTTTTTAATTTAGTTAATTTGTTTTGTGTTAATAGCATGCGTTAACTGCAATTAATTGACAATCCTAGTTTTTTTTATTTTTATTTTTTTAAGTTGAATTCCCTTTAGCACTTCACTTTACATACAGGTGGTATTAATGACTTATAAAATAACTTTGAGACTTGGACATAATCCGTGATGGAAAATATTCAGGTATTGTTGGGATCAAGCATATTGAACATTTGCACCTCATTCTCCTGTTTTTTATAAGGTCTTTTTTCTACACATGGAATTATTCTGGAATACTTATTGCACTTTAAATGCACGCCCTGCCTTAATCCGAATTAACTTTTCAAGTTGACAAGCTGTTACAGTAGTATAACTCGAGAATGACTCCAGTGATGCCAATTGAGTTATGCTAGTTTAATGTGAGAGCAGAATCACATCCTATTATACAAGACCTGTAGCTGTTTTATATTTAAGTAATCTAATAGATACATTTTATTTCCCTTCCATCTGCATTAAACTACTTCATTTAGTATATATGTTACGGTTTGTTAGTTTTTCTTGGCTACAGCTTGTAGGTGCATTCTACAGACATTTTTATTTCGGGGTATTCGATTTTTGACTGATTAAAGGCTGCATTGGGAATTTACCAGTAGTCCAAAGACCACATCTGCATAGATTATGGTTAAGGCTACAATTTAGTCACAGGTATTTTTAATAAAAGTCATGGACAGGTCACAGGCAATAAACAAAATTCACGGCCTGTGACCTGTCCATGACTTGTACTGCGAATACCCCTGACTAAATCTTAGCCAGGGGGCTTCTGCTCTGGGGGGGCCTGCTGCCTTCCCCTGCTGCCTTAGCAGCAGCCAGTGCAGCTGGCCCTGGGGCAGCTCCAGCAGTGGCCGGTGTGGCTGGCTGCAGGGCCGCTCCAGCAGCGGCTGGTGTGACTGGCCCTTGGACTGCCTGAGCAGCTGGCCCCTTGGCCAGCCACTTGGGTGGCCCTGGGGTCAGCCACAGTGGCTGCTGCGGAAGTCCGAGGTTGTGGAAAGTCATGGAATTCATGACTTCAGCGACCTCCGTGACAGACACAGAGCCCTAATTATGGTCCTAGTATGTAATATTCAATCTTGTCCAAGCAGACTTTAGATGAGGTAGAGCAGCAGAGGTGCTGCAGCCTGCATCTTTTTATATTTAAAACCAAACACAAAAAGATGCTGTGGACTGCATTGTAGAATTTAGTGGACTGGGCAGCACTTTGCCCACTGTGACACATTGTGTCCGTCTGTGTCTTGCAGACCATTTCCAGACAATGAGCAAGACTGTGACTACCTTAGACAGCAGGAAAGAGGCCAGACGAGCCCCTATAGCGTGAGCTGATATGAAGCTTCACTATTTGAGTTCTGCCTTCAGCATGAGACTGCTTTTATGTAAAAATAATCGTCTTCCTCAGTTCCACTGAAAGCCTAATTTTCTTACTTGGGAATAAAGGCTAAGGTGTCCACTCCTGCAGTTGAGTGCTCAAAAAAGTGCTTTGATACAGGAATCCAAATACCTGTTGTTGGTGCTAAGTGATGATTTGGGGCTCTCATTTTTGTGCCTGAGCAAGAAAATTGAGTGCCCAGGCTTAAAAAATTGACCCATAGTCTGAGGCAAGAAGTGTAATTGGGTTGAACATAAGTTTGCCTTTTCTGAGCTGTAGACGCTCGTTTGCCCCCATTAAGTGGCATTTCAATTTAAGGAGCTGGTAGTATTTTATGTTCACCTTGAAATTAGACTATAGAAAGTCAGCAGTAAGGACCAGATCCAGCACCCATTGAAATTAATGGAAAGACTGTAATTGATTTCGGTGGGCTTTGAATTGAGCCTTATATATTTTATAATAAAGTGCAACATGAACATACAAAAAACATAGTTTTGATAAGTCTATAAAAATAGAGCACTTAAGACATTAACACAAATTGTTATGTTCTTTTACGCTTTGCAAATTAATATTTTGTTTGGATGTTGTGTTCCGTGAGCCATTCAGTATTTATGCTAATTTTGTCCACAGGGGCCAAGAAAGTGGTGGAATTGTGACAAGTGATGGAGACTCAGCCCAAACATTCAAAGTGCACAAGGTAAAATTGTAAGGACTTTTTACTATTTTGTTGCCATTTTTAAGAAGTAAAAATCCAGTCTTTAAAATAGAAATAAGGAGTACTCAAAGGAAAAGTCAGGAGAAAAAATAACACATTTCCACCTGAGGTGCACGAGGAGAGTCTCTGCTTGTTCCAGGAAACAGGAATAATAAGCAAGAGACAGGAAATAACAAGAATTTGTCATAAGAGTACCGAGTTCAGTTCCTTAACTTATTGTTGTATAGACCAATCTTAAACTTATTTTTAAAAAATCAACAACAAAACTCAGACCAGGTTATCCTTCAAGTCCACATCAAGCTTTTGAAGAAACAAGGGGGGTGAAGCAATATCTTGTCTCTTTCACCAACGGAAGTTGGTCCAATGAAAGATATTACCTCTCACACCTTGTTCTCTAATATCCTGGGACCAACACAGCTCCAACAGCACTGCAATTAATCTTTCACTCCAATAAAAAGCAATCTGTTCTGGAGCTGTCAACACGAGATCCCCTTTCTCCTAATGTGTTGGCTCTGGTGAGTTGAAAAGGTTTGGTGCGGACAGTTCTAGGTACTAATGTGTGAAACCAACAGCGTTCTAGTGGAATGGAGGGAAAAGAGTGAGACCAAAAAAACACAGTCCGTGAAACTAGCTACAGATTAATGCCTGGAAACAGATGCACCTGTGACTGACTCTGGCTTCAGTAAGTATCATAGCAGATGCTTTGAAGAGTTGAACGCTGCACACAAAAATTAATAGATTCAGAGACTGGAGGGAAATCTGAAAGATCCTCCATCCATTTCCAACGTCAGGAAGTGAAATACAAGATAACCAACTACCCTCCTGGAAGGAACGTAGGGATTGGATCTGTATCAGTTAAAACTGCGTCTTCTGCCCACATCTCCTTCACTGACCTCAGTGCCAGAAGGTTCTGAGTCCCAGGAGGTGGGAGCACGCCCAGTAGGACAGAGCTCTCACACTAACAAGTCCCTCAAGTAGAGCATGAGAGTTTCCTGTTTAGCTTACAGTGGAGAAACAAAATCCAGGAGTGAGAATCCTGTGCTGATGCAGACTCTCGGTTGATAAACTGGCTCAATCTTTGCTTACTCCAATAACAGATGAGAGGGGGAGGTATCTCATAGCCTTTTGTTTTTAATACCACTTTTCTTCCTATCCTTCAGCACTTTGAATTCATACTCTTGGTTAGGACCCTGTTCTTTTGAGCTTCCACTTCTTTTTAGGTTATGGGAGATTTCCACTTTTTCTGTAGCCTCTTAGTAAAAAGTAATGCACAGAGAATAAAATGTTGGCAGACACTATAATACTTTATATTGATTCCATAAGAGCTGTGGAGAATGACATCTATGCATATCAATATTAAGAATTAAATATGATTGCATCATCTCAGAAAGCTTTGATATTACAGCAGTTGCATAATATGATTTATTTTATCCTTGGGATATGTCTTGACTGCAGTATTTAAATTCCACAGTCACTATTTAAAAAAGAAAACTTGAAGGGCACAAACCAGTGAATATGGTCTTGTCCTTAAAGTTGCTCTGGTGTTAAAAATTGATTTAATTAAACTGGTGCAAATCCCTGAAGAGCATACTTTTATTAGTTTAAAATTGGTTACTTCTGCTTAGCTTGCACTTCTGAATTTACTGACCTGACCCCCAGACCATTTTCAATTAAGAGTCTATGCAGGGTTCTGCACTGATGTAACTAAATTGGTCTAAAGCCACACTGTTCGGTCTGGTCTACACTTAAATTAGGTCAACCTAGCTACATCGTTCAGGGCTGTGAAAAATTTTGTGTACTGAGCACCATAGTTAGGTCAACCTAACCCCCAATGTAAACGTAGCCAGGGTGATGATAAGGGGGAGTACCTCCATCAACTGAAAAATCCCTTCCATTGATGAGGGAAACATCTACAGCAGGGGTAGGCAACCTATGGCACGGGTGCCAAAGGCAGCACGCAAGGTGATTTTTAGTGGCACTCACACTACCTGGGTCCTAGCCTCCAGTCTGGGGGGCTCTCCATTTTAATTTAATTTTAAGTGAAGCTTCTTAAATATTTTAAAAACCTTATTTACTTTACATACAATAGTTTAGTTATATATTAAAGACTTATAGAAAGAGACCTTCTAAAAACGTTAAAATGTATTACTGGCACGCAAAACCTTAAATTAGAGTGAATAAATGAAGACTCAGCACACCACTTCTGAAAGGTTGCTGACCCTTGGTCTACACTCTAGTGCTACAGCAGTGCCATAGCTGTGGTGCTGTAGCAGCTGTAATGTAGACATGGCCTTAGTTAAACCAGTGTAGCTTGGTTTGTAGTCCAGAGCTTGCTCTTTTTGCCTTGCCTTGGATTTATCTGTTGCCACGGTAGAATTTTACTTTTTTCACTGAAATTCTGTTCGTGTTAACATCTCTTCTCCTTCCTCTAATTGTCAGATTCAAACACAATTTCTGAGCCTCCAAGGCGTTCAAAGCTCTTTAATGAATTAATCTTCACAACATTCCAGGGAAGTAAATATCATCCCCATTTTAGAGAGAGATAGAGATTGACAGATGAAGAGACTTTCTGAAGGTCACAAAAAAAAGTCTGTGCCAGAGTTCAGAATAGAAATTGGAGCACCTGTTTCCCAGTCCTGTAGCTTAATTACTTAGACTCTGCATGCTTTTAAATTCCTCCCTCAAAATGCTTGTTGCCAACAGGAGCACTGCCTTGGCTATTGAATATGCTAGGATCTCCTGGGGCCTATCCTATAAAAGTTCTGATTCATTTCTGCCTTAGAAGTCAACTTGGATACCTGAAGACTTTTCAACAGAGTTTTCTGGTTCTTTCAGGCTAAGAGTGCCAATTATAGTCGTGGCCAGAATTACAAATAATGGGGATTTTTAAACCCTAATCTGAAGCTGATATAAAATCAGATTCATTGTGGTGCTGGTGATTAAATGTATTAGCCCATTTCTTAGTAAGAAAAGCACAGAATATATTGTATTGAAATTTTTGTTTTATAGCGTTCTCTCTAAATAGCATTAAAGAATAAATGTAGTTGAGCTTTTAAACTTTAAAATTGCATTAAAAGAACAAAGCCCGTTGAGCTTTTTAAATTACATTTGAATATAAATACATACCGTATTCTCAAATTTTCTTCTGCTAGTGATTTTTTCAAAGGATATTTTCTTATTGAGTGGTAACTGGGGACAGTCTGTCTATCTGAAAACAAAACATGCTCCAAACCCCCCCTTATGTTGTGTATTATCCTGATGTAACCAGTTGCCCTCATGATCACTTTTTATGTTGTTTCCCTTTCCTGTGACCTGTCTGTCTGTCTTGTCTCTCTAGAGGTAAGCTCTTTTCTTTTCTTTTTTTTCTTCCCTCGTTGCTGTTGGTTTTTGCTTGTAAAGTTCTGGCATAACGTGTGTTGCTGGAAACAATAATAAATACATAGTCTTTTTTCTTTTCCCCCCTGCAAGGGAATGGGTCTTATTAATCATGTGTTCAGTGAAGACAATCTGAAGAAGCTATATGTTTCAAATCTCGGAATTGGCCACACCAGGTACTCCACGTCTGGAATCTCTGAATTAGAGAACTGCCAACCTTTCGTTGTAGAAACTCTTCATGGGAAGATTGCTGTGGCACACAATGGTGAATTAATAAATGCTAAACAACTCAGAAGAAAGGTAGGAATTACTCCTGGGTTTTCCAGTATCATTTATTAATGAGTAGGAGGCAGAGATGGGGAAAAAATTGGTCACATCTCGTAGCTGACACACAATGCCTTAGGTCATTGAAAACTACAGAGAATGGTGAGGAACTCCATACTCCAAACTAATGGATTGGGCAGTGCACTGAGAAACAACGTTTTTAATTTGTAACTCCCATGGCGGGGGGATAATCTACTTTTCTTTTATGTTCTGTGTTAATGTTGATCCAATAGGAAGACTAATCCAGATACAGTTATGAATAGCTCAGTTTGAATCTGCCCATTGCATGGCAGTCATTAGAGAAAGCACAGTGCTTAGAAAATATCATAATACATTGATGGGTTCTCATCTGCAATATTATCTATTTTTTGTCATCACCTTGAGAAAGCTATAGTTGATATTGAAAATAGTATGGAAAATAGTAATTTATAGTGATATGAACACACACGGAAACGGTCAGAAATTGGATATCATAGCCTGTAAAGAAGGAAGGGGACATATTGCAGAGCAGAATTAGAACCTCACAGATGCTTCTCTTTGAACCCTGTTCAAAGAACAAGGGAACATACTACTACATCAAAAACTTGTAAATTTATGACTTGGAAAAGGTAATGGAACTTTATGCAGAATGTAGTTAATCTGTGGATGTCACCACTGCTGCAAGAATGTATCAAGACAAATATTGTGACTGGTTTCAAAATGATGGGTTAATTTTATCTTCAAGCATAGCTGTAAATGTGATAATGGCGGTAATGGTATCCAGTCTTGTTCTTCAGGATGCAAGATCTACAAAGGTTAGGTAGGAACCCTCCTGTGTAAAGCATTGAACAGGGATGAATAGTAGGCTAGATACTTTGCAGGTTCTCCTCTTCCTTAAATGCAGTGTGTGATGAGCACGCCAGACTAGAAGGACCATACGTCGGATTCAGTCTCTCACATCTTAAGTTGGTGGTGTGTGTGTCCGTCCGTCCCCCGCCCTTACTCTCTCTTCAGTCATTTCTTCTTTCACTGTTTACTTGTGCTTCCTCTCTTCACCTGTTCTCTATGCCCTGCTTCAGTTTGCCATGTGTAAGCAGCAGTGAGAAGGTGACAAAATCCCCAGACCCCGAATAGCACTGTGGATATTAGGGAATGTCAACTTTCCTTTATGTTTTGGTCACCAGTAAAAGCAAAGCAATGAAAAGAAGGATGAGGGATGCAGTTCAGAGTGTCATTTTATATGAGCCGATGTTGTGCACCAGCTCCTTGGACAAAAGTACATACCACATGCTTTGGGTTTTTGGTGACTTCTACATTAAAACAACTTTTCAGGGCATGTAGCTGTTGCTAAAGTAAAAATGGTGCAATGGTTTCATAGACTGATAACACTATATTTGTCTTTTTTTTATTTTTTTTTTTATTTATTTATTTTTTTTTAAATAGCTGATGAGACACGGTGTGGGACTATCGACCAGTTCTGACAGCGAATTGATCACCCAGCTGCTGGCATTCACACCTCCACTAGAGAATGATGATACCCCAGACTGGGTGGCAAGGTAAGGGGTTAGGGGCTGGAATTAGAAACGAGAGTATTGTCTGAGTGTAAAATACAACAATAGTAAGTAACAGAATACAGCCATCTGTAACATACCATTGTGTTTACTTAATCTCATTTCAGAATCAAAAATTTAATGAATGAAACCCCTACTTCATATTCGCTACTAATGATGCATAAAGACATAATCTATGCAGTACGTGATCCCTATGGGAATCGTCCACTCTGCATTGGTCGTCTCATTTCAGTAGGCAGTATGAGTGGAAAAGGTAAATCCTATGTAAAGACTGAGTAACCAGCCATAAGTATGTTTACATTTTCATAGCTATATAAATAATACATTTGTACTTAATGGGGGAATCATGTCCACATTCATGCAGTTGAAAGACTTTTCTTTAAAATATTGCTTTCTCTGAACATCAGATGCAGTAATATCCCAATATTGGTTGATTTATAAAATACATTTTGATGGTAGGAACAAATTTAAAGGAAATCAGAAGCACCCCTTCTCTTTTGACAATAGCAAATCCCTCTTCCCCCATGGCAGCATCAAAGAGAGACAGCCCAGTTGCAGCAGAGATAGTTGGAGAGAGATTTCTCCCCTCTGCCCTGGGAGAAAAGTGGGGATGGCTGGATACAGGCCTGATTTCTTCTCCTTTTGTTGTAGGGTTGCTTATAAGCGTTGGACTACTGGTGCTTATTTGTTTTATTGAAGGAAAAATTGAAGGAAGATTTTGTGGGGGGATTCTTCTGGAAGGAGCTGGGAAACCCACTTGCCCACATATTATGGCAAGGAGTTAATGTAAAAACCCAAGTATGGGAATTTGAATAAAGGCTCTGCATGTTCTTGCAAACTAAAATGTTCTGAGTTGGGATAAAATCTGGTCATTCGTGGAAGATAATCCCAAAGGAGAATTGTACACACCTTCCCATCTAAGTGCCTGAGTGATACCAGTGATTTTCAAGGAAAAGCCTTACAGACCTAGTGTGCTGTAAGATGGGGGAACTTGACACTTTTAACTGCAGGAAAAAATGTGTAAAATTCATTCTTTGTCCAAAGAAATTGATATGGCATGGAGGATTGTGTGTGAGAATTTTCTAAAGAGTAATCTTTTAGAAAATATTCACAATGTCCAAATATATTCATGTTTGTATCCTGTTGTGTTATTGATCTGCCCATTTGTTCCTTTTCATTTGCCTGTCTTTGAGAATTCTTCTCACTTTGGGCCCAGTAAATGGCCATTAAAATCCAAGGGCACCCTTTTATTGACCTCAGTGGCATTGGAGCAGCCACTTAATATACAGAGAGTAAGGAATTTCTTATCTAAACAAAAAGCATGTGTATACACCAGGGCCCCAAAATCTATTGAGATGGAATTAGGGGGGGAAAGTCATGCAGAGATAAAGAATGTATTTCTCCAAATTGTCCTTATGAACAGTGACTGTGTGAAACTGGCTCTTCTAATCTCTCAAGGACAAGTTTTATATAATGTTTCCAAATAATAGTTTTTCAAGAAATGTTACAGCAACTTTTGATTCCAAACTTTGTATTCAGAAATCGTGACTATTTGGCTTGCCCAAGTACATGATTACAAAATGTAACAGGCCAGTACTGCTGCAGAAATTTAACATGTTTAGTGATGATAGTTCCAAGGCCTGTGAAGATAATGTAACTATAACTGAAAATTTTATTACAGGGAAGAAAAACAGTGAAACAGAAGGATGGGTGGTCTCCTCTGAATCCTGCAGCTTTTTATCTATTGGTGCACAGTAAGTTCCTTCACATACAAGATGATCTCTAAACCCTTTAAACAGTGAATAGAGATTTAAATAGCCAATGATAGTATTCACATACAGTGTAAAAGATTATATCTGTCAGTTTATGGATTTAAATAAATATGGCAATAGTGTATTCAGAAGTCATCTGCAAAGAAGACTGTATGGGGATCTCTTCACTGCAGAGTTAACTCCTTTTCAGTTAGTTTAGCTAAGTGAGTGCAGCCACAATGTAAAATAATAATCCAACTACAGAGTGGTTGTATTAGCAACTGGTGGGTTGTGTTATATATATATATATGGAGATATGCCTATCTCATAGAACTGGAAGGACCTTAAAAGGTCATCGAGTCACCCACCCCCAGCTCCTGAGCCCACGTCCCAGTCTGTCCCCTCCACTAGCCCTTCTGAACCCCAGCTTGTCATTCCCCCCCCCCAGCAGCCCCATGTGCCCCACTCTGTCAGTCCTAACAACTCCACGGGCAGGATGAACGGAGCTATCTGCTGGCTGTTCTGGTGCCACAGCGGCCTCTGATGAGTGAAAGGTGGAACTGCAGTAATTCTCAGGCAGAAAGTTATTTTTTGCGGGGAAAAGAAAAAAAAATTCTGCACCATACATGAATTCTGGTGCATGTGCAGTGGCGTAGAATTCCTCTAGGAGTGTCAATTGAAGCAGTATACTTAGACAACAACTTAGACAACAGTAGTTAGAAGATCTAAGAATGTGTTTAATAATGCAATCTCTGAGCTTATTATATTTGTATTAAGTCTCCAGCTTCAATTTTTGTTCTAATTATGAAAAGATATAATCTAAGTATACGGACAGCAGACCTATATTCCAATAATCCTGTCCTTATTCAGCTGTAGCTGCCTTACACCTTCTATTATGATACTGACATGACCTTAGTTACTGACTGTTGTGACAGCCCTTATGTCTACATTCCTCATTCCAGGCCATTTGATTTTATGGGATGATTTGTGTTACTCAGCTTTCATAGAAAAGTGACTAAACTAGTCAAGACTAAATTAAGAGCCAGTTTATTCATCTCATGATGGCCAGGACTTGACTCTATCTTAAATTTGTAACTGAGACTAATATACATAAATCATTTAAGTGTCTTCTAGACTGTTTCATGTAATGGGAGGCAGTCCTTAGCCATTTAGTGCGAAGACTGGAAATTTACCATTTTCGGGTACTAATGCAGGCTGCCAGTGTTACTGCACTAGTCTTACATTAGTGCTGGCAAAGTCCAATGCTAGAAGCCAAATGTTAAAATAATTATCAAATATTTTGTGACTGCTGAATATCAAAGTATGCCGGTTTCGCAGAACATGGCTCTGTTTATATTCTAAAACTAACATGCAGCTGTATGGAAATTTCTAAATACTGCAAATATCTTTTCAAGGTATTATCGTGAAGTCCTCCCCGGGGAGATTGTGAAGATATCCAGATATGATGTCCAAACACTGGATGTTGTACCAAGACCTGAAGGAGATCCATCAGCATTCTGTATCTTTGAATATGTTTATTTTGCAAGGCCCGACAGCATTTTTGAAGGTATGAAGATAAACTATAGTAAACAAGGAATGCAGGTGTTATTGAAATGTGGGGACTGTATCCTGAAAACTAGTGACTCTGAAAACAATTGAGGGATCACGGTGGACAAAAAGCTTAACATGAAGCTCACACTGTGATGCTGTGTCAAAAAGGTTTAATGCGATTCTTGGGTGTATAAATGGGAGTAGTGAGTAGGAGGGAAGAAGGAAGAGATTTTTCTCTGTATACATTATTGATGAGTCCAGTACTAGAATACTGCATCCAGATCTGGTGATCACATTTTAAAAAGGATGCTGAAGAATTGGAGAGGGTACAGAGGAGAAGAGCCACAAAAATTATTCAGTGACTGGAAATAAAGGTCTTGCAGTGAGAGACTAAATAAGCGAAATCTGTTTAATTTCTCACATGCAGATCGAGAAGTGTTCACACTTCGGGCTGGTCTACATGGGGGTTGGGGGGGATCGATGTAAGGTACGCAACTTCAGCTACGTGAATAACGTAGCTGAAGTCGACGTACCTCCCTCGACTTACCTCGCGGTGTGGACCCTGTAAAGTCGAAGTCTGGTGCTCCCCTGTCAACTCCGCTTACTCCTCGCGCCGAGCTGGATTACCGGAGTCGATGGGGAGCACGTCCGAGTTCGATTTATCGCATCTAGATGAGATGCGATAAATCGATCCCCAGAAGATCGATCGCTATCCGCCGAATCGGGCGGGTAGTGTAGACTAGTACACAGTTACTGTACACCTTCCTGGGGAGAACCAAAAACTAAAAGTCATTTTAATCTAGTAGAGAAAGGCATAACAAGATCCAATGGCTGGAAGTTAAAGCCAAACAAATTCAATGTAGAAATAAGGTGCAGTTTTTTTAAAAGTGAGTGATTAAGCAGTGGAACAAACTGCTAAGGAAAGTGGTGGATTCTACATCTCTTGATGTTTTTGAAACAGCATTGTATGCCTTTCTGGAAGATATGCTGTAGTCAAACAAGTTATTGGACTCTGTACCGGGGTGATTGGATGAAATTCTGTGGCTTGCGTTATTCAGGAGGTCTAACTAGATAATCTAGTGGTCCCTTCTGGCCTTAAAATCTATGAATATATAAGATACTATTTTATCATTTTAGACAACATTTAAAAAAATATTTAGGCCTTATTAAAGCATTTGCAGTGTGGCTTATCTTATCTTTCCTTACAAGAAGCAACTATTCCTCTGGATGCTTCTTTCTAATTACATTTTCAGTTCTGTACATTATCAATGTTCATGGAGCTATCAACCTTGTCCTATGATCACTACCTTGGTAAAGCTCTAATAGGACAGGCCCTCTATTCTGTGCTAATGTCAAGCTACTTAGCAGAACCATTTGATGTAAGAACAAAAACAGGATGTGGAGAGAATAAAAAATTCAGGTTCAAACCCTGCTAGTCTTGCTCAAGTGAATAGTTCTGTTGATGTCAGTGGGACTAATCACCTGAATAAGGCAAGAAGGATTTGTTCTTCATGGTGGCCTGAAAGATGGAAAGCAACATGGATATTATGGGAGGAGATGAAAGGTGTAAGGTGACTTGTGGTGGTGAATATATCTCATTACTTTACAGAGGCTTCCTATTTTCCTATCAGATAAATTCTACAGTAAGTTTTAGGTGTAGTTCCTATACTGTGCAAACTGAAAGCTAAATCATAATTATATAAAGGAAAATCATTCCAATCCCCTCAATGTCCATAGGTCAAATGGTGTATTCAGTCAGGAGAAGATGTGGTCAGCAGCTTGCTGTTGAAGCACCAGTGGAAGCAGATTTGGTTAGCACAGTGCCAGAATCTGCAACACCAGCAGCACTAGGTTATGCACAAAAGGTATCGTAGATGGATTATTTTTAATATTGATTTCTTCCCCTCCCCGCCAGTGTTTCTAACTTTCTGTGAAATACTCTAGACTCTCCTTTACCGTAAAGATAGTTTTGGGGTTTTCCTCCTGTCAGACAGTGTATGTGGGTCTTCTGTGAACTGGGTTTCATATTGTGGTATGTGGGTCTTCTGTGAACTGGGTTTCATATTGTGGTATGCTGCACCAGTGCACTGTTGCCACTACGTTGGTCAAGCTAAAGGCCTTTGATTAGCCCTAATCTGCAGGTCAACTTAAAAAAAATAAAAAATCTTTAAAATCTTTACTATTCCTAATCCTTATTTTTTAATGTATTTTATTGTATTTAACTGTGTGTATAATTGTCTCTTGCTTGTAGTGTGGGCTGCCATACAGTGAAGTACTCTGTAAAAATCGATATGTAGGAAGAACTTTTATTCAGCCAAACATGCGGTTAAGACAGCTTGGAGTGGCAAAAAAATTTGGAGTCCTATCTGACAACTTTAAAGGCAAAAGAATTGTGCTAATCGATGATTCTATTGTGAGGGGCAATACCATCTCTCCCATAATAAAGCTGCTCAGGGAATCTGGTGCTAAGGAGGTAAGTTCACTTTCAGCAGTTGTAATGCAGATGTAAAGGGAAATTTGATGGAGACACAAGTTGGAGTGTTTCAGTTGCACCTCAGAATATTTCCCTTAGTGCACTTACAAGGTGTGGTAGAATGAGAGCCAGTAAAAACAAAGGAAGCAAATGCACAACAATATGTATCAAAGGTAATTGGGTGAAAAGTTTCTTGTGTGACTCCTTGATCTTAGGAAAATTTTGCATCAGAAAAACTTGAATAAAGGGGGTACTGATCTATTTTAAACTAAATGTGTGTCTACGCTAGTGAGCGATCTTACAGTACAGCTATGCCGCTGTAAGCTCATGTGGCTACTCTATACCGGCAGGAAAGAGCTCTCCTGTCGACATAATAAAACCACCTCCTGTGTCAGCGGGAGAAACTGTCCAACTAGCATAGCACTGTCCACAGCAACGCTTCTGTTGGTGTAACCTATGATGCTCAGGAGTGTGTGTGTGTGTGTGTATGTGGTGTTGTCCTACACACACACACCTCTGAGTTAAAATAAGTTATACTGACAACAGTGGTAGTGTAGACATGGACTAAGATGT
The DNA here is from genome assembly GCA_033296515.1 of Macrochelys suwanniensis. Classification (NCBI taxonomy): domain Eukaryota; kingdom Metazoa; phylum Chordata; order Testudines; family Chelydridae; genus Macrochelys; species Macrochelys suwanniensis. The sequence continues at coordinate 88,006,633 of CM065779.1, forward strand.
AACTGAAAAATCAAGAATGAATGGAAAACTGATTTTTAGATAAAAATCAGTGTGGAGGCTATATCTTTCTACTACTTATATCACTGCTGTGGTATTGTTTTTAACTTCTTAGGTAAATAGGCATTTGTCCTAAATCTCAAGCAAAATATTGCTTCTGGTTTAATTTGTCTCTTTCTATTTGATATGTAAACCAGTGTGCTAGTCTGTGTCACAGAAGCAAATGTGCTTTGTATAACCAAAGTTGTCAGTGAGTAGACACAGCCTAGGCACAGAGCCTGCGAACATTTACATGTGTGCTTATTTTTATTACCATGAGTAGCTCTGTTAATTTAAATTGGATTACTCACACTTTAAATAAAATCTATTTTTAATAGAAAAGTTGTAAAGACAAAATAGTTATATTTGAAAATTAAGAAGCCACTTTAAAGGCTTTAATAATGTTACTTCTTAAATTTCTTTACCCGTATTGATATTTTGGAGTTTGGAGAGACCGAAGACCCTGATCCTGAAATGTAATGCGCACAGTGGATCCTTCTATGCATGCAGAGCCCCAAGTCAGTGGGGCCCCAAGTAGGGGGGCAGGGCTTTGCCTTTGCTGATCACCTTACAGGGGTTGGGGCTTTTGTGTCTGATTAGAACATTAACTAACAGCAATGACTTTGATCAAGATGCAAGTTTTTACTGGTAATGTAATATTGAAAATTCATTTTCTTTCAGGTGCACATCCGTGTGGCTTCACCTCCCATAAAATTTCCTTGTTACATGGGAATAAATATTCCAACAAAAGAAGAACTCATTGCCAACAAACCTGAATTTCATGACCTTGCAAAATACATAGGTAAATGCTATAATGTTACCCCCCCTCCCACCCACCCTTTAGTTTTTTTTAGTCATGAGGAATAGACATGATCACAAATTTTCAGTGGGGAAAAACTGACCCCACCCCCCAAAAAAACCCCAAACCAAAAACCCCAAAACTGAGCTACTGAATTTTTTGTTGAACTGCTCACACCAGATCACAGATACCAGCTGTATGTTTTGTCTGACGCAGTTTATAGTTCTTCTTCCTTTACAATATATAGAGCACTCAAATAACTTTTAAAAAGTAAACTACATATACACTTTCAAAATACTGTATCTTCAAAGTTCCGGTTGTTTTGATTCTTGCCAAACTTTCCAGAAAAACTCTACCTGTATTGAGCTGTGGCATGCAAAATTTCAGGAAGATAAGTTGAAGACAGAGTAGTGATGAAAATTTAAGCATAATAAAATATTCTTACTACATTTATAAATGCTTGCTGGTTTTGCTTAAAACTCCAATTGTAGAATTTGTGTAAATATTTTTCTTGATCTGAAGGAATCTCATTTTAAAACTACGTAAGGTTTAAACAAATAAAATAAATGCAATGTATTTTAGAATCTTTACAGTAAGCAATATTTGCTACAGAACAAAAAAGAACAAATGCCTAAATTATTTGTGCCATTGCAAATAACAGAAGTACGTTATCATGATGTAGCAATAGTGCTCAGTAATGGCTTGTATTCGAATGGGTGTGTCTATTATCATAGATAGTATTGTGCTATAGCAATGACTTTAAAAACTTACCAATTTAAAAACTCGGTTGTAGTTAAAAGCCTTTAAACATACAGTTTTTTGGGTTTTTTTTAGTGTTTAAGATTAGACAGAAGGAGCAATGAAGTCAGTCTTTTAATAAGCCTTCCCCTACCATGGCATTAATTGTGATGGCACAAATAAAGCATTATGAATTTGTTGGAGGATCATATTTTAATATCCATTCACAATGTAATTAACAAAAGTGATAAAATGAGAGGGTGAAACACTCTCCTCCTGCTAGAGAATTCACGTGAACCACTTACTGCATTATCTCAAAGGCCCAATAGCCATATACATCAAGAAGAACAAAAGTTATGGATGCTCTGCTTATGGAACAAAGACAGCTTGAAACAGCTACTTGTGTGGCTGCTTCCAAGGAGAACTTGGAATAATTGCTATTTCAGGGAGGTAACATGCTATGAGCTCAGAGTCTCAATAACCTGCTTGGATTTAGTTTCCATTTTGACAAAATGAGTAACATTGTGGTTCTCAGTCTTTTCCATACCAGAACTCCTGCCTCCTGTCTAGCCAACAAGGGACCTCGCTCTTGTTTAGTAATATGGAAAGGGCAAGGTGACTGTGACCCCCTTAACGCCCTGTTTTATAGTCTTTGCCTTGCAGGGGAGGTGACCCACAGGGAGAGAACCCATCTAATAACATGACTACATGTTCAAGATACTTTTATTTTGTTTAATACTAGTGTCGCTTTTAATGTTTCATTGTCTTATTTTATTTCCCCTAGGAGCAGACAGCGTGGTTTATCTTTCTGTGGAAGGGTTGGTATCATCTGTGCAAGAAAGTATCAAAGCAAGGCAAGAAAATCAAAACAGCCTTAAAACCAATAAGTCTCATGTTAGAAAGATTGGCCACTGTACAGCATGTCTTACTGGGGAATACCCAGTAGAGCTCGACTGGTGACTTTAATGCCCAAATACCATTGCTGAATGTAGTTTTTTGAATTGAGAAGTATGTTGTACCTAACAGCGCATAGCATCTTCTCACATTTAGCAAGCCACTTAAAGCTAGTGATGTCTAATTGCTGTTCAAAAAATGTCTGCAGACTTTCTATAAAGTTTATGATGATGAAAACCATATAATGTAAGTACCTGGATAAATAAAATAAAAATCATGGTCAATAGTGCCTTTTTATTTGGGTTTTTTTTTCTTGTGAATATAATGTAAAAACCACCCAGTCTTTTGGATTACTTAGCTGTCCCAGCTAAACTGTTTTTTGTTTTAATCTTATCAAGGAAGTTGGATGTTCTTTTTAGGCTTATTCACAAAATTGGTAAATTTAAAAACCAATTTAGGATACAGCTCATGGATCATACAGAATAATTTCTAATAATCAAACAGTATTAGTGCAAAATAAAAATGTAAAAAAAAAAAAAAAGCAAACTTCAAAGAAAATGCCAAATTCTGAAGAGTTAAATGGCTTTCCAAGGAATTCTTATCTAGTACTTTGTGGAATATTATATTATAAAGAACAGGAGATGTACCTAAGTGTTTGAGGGTTTTTTTGGTTTGTTTTTTGCTTATGTTGCTAAAAGCCCTTTATATTCAAACTATGTATCTACATCTAATATGTGTCCCTATTCAGTGCACACTATCTTTATAGCATGTGACCTTAAAAACAGAAGACTCAGGAAAATACTAAACAAAAAAACCTCTCTAATTTCATATCTTCATCATTTAAGGATATTGAAGCCCAGCATAATTGCTTTTAGTAGATGTCATTGGGATATGACAGGGAAAACTAGTTGTGATATTTACAAACCTAGAAAGTATGATTGGACCCGCATTGCAAAGTTGCTAACTTTCTCCATTTCATTATTTTATTTCAATATAAATCCTTAAAAAGTCTGAGGTCTGAGCTAACATGCTTTTATAAATGGGCCTTCCAGGTAGAATCAAAAGTAAAATAATATTTTGCTTAGGTTGTAAGCAGCATGATATGTTATGTCAATAATGTACTGTAAAAACTGCAAAAGGGTGGAGGAATGAGTTTTCATGAGAAATACACTAGTTGCATTTCCAACTATTAGTTTATTGCTTTCCAACAGTACTATATGGGTTCGTGAATGTAATGTTTTTATTGTGAAATGAATGGGTTATAAAGAACACTTACAGTGCATTTTGCCACTTCATAACCAATGTATTTTTTAATTGTTACAGAAAGTATATATACTTCTCAATGAACAGCTAGTAATTGGCTAAAATGAGCACCTTTCACAAAACTATTAATTATGAACTTACACATTTAAAAACATGTTTCCTATACCTTAGACTTTTCTTATTTAGGTCAGAAACTTAATTTAGATGTTTTTAATGTTTTTGGTGTTAAGGTTGCTTGTGAATACTGTTTTACAAAAGAGAAAAATACAAGTTTTGAAAGTCTCCCCCCCCCCCCCCCAAGTAAGTATGATGTAGTTGTGAGCCAAAGTGATGATGATTAAACCTTGAGTCTTTTGACTCCAGTATTAGTTGTGTGTGTTACATAACCTCAGAACTAAACCCCAGTTCAGCAAAGCATTTAAATAAGGATTTTAATGAGAGCAAGATTGGGCCTTTACGTTGTTCCTCACCAACCTCAGGTCCACACGTGTCATGAGGGGCTCGCTGCATGTCAATCTTCTGTCTCACCAAGAAGTGGGTAGCAAGCCCCTCTTACAGAATCAAACAGTGGCATCCCACAAATGGAAGTGTGAGGAATGACTGGTACCATCCCATGCCAGCCTGACCCTTCCTACCTTAGTCAGGGATGATTTAGGGAAAACTCTAAGATCTTCGCTGAGTTTTTTCTCCCTACCTTTCCCCCATCCCCCAAAAGCAGGTATTTCTGTGGGAAGGACTCGGAGTAACTTGGTCCCTATATCCTACCCCTTTAGTGAGTCCTTTGTACTCTAGTATAAGAACTTTATCTACAGCCCTGTTTAATCACAGATGTTGCCAAGACATTTTTAACCTGTCTACCATTTGGAAAAATTATGCTCTTTGGCAAACAAAATTATATAGAACTTGTACATGTACCCTAGAATGTTTTGACTAGCATTGTTACTTTTAACTCTGATAACTATTTAAACACAGTTTGTACATTTAGCATGGTTCTGATTTAATTCAGGACAGATTCTCTAGAGCCTTAACACTTAAAGATCAAATAGTCTCCTTTTCCCCATATACTGTTGTGACGTTCCCTTGGTGTTGTCTGGACTGGTGATCTACTAGGTCACCCCAATCCTTGACTCTGGGAGCCAGCCTTACCCTGCTCTGCTGTGAGAACCCCCACTTCTGGGCTGTTCACGCACAGCCTCTGGCATATAAGATGCTCCTTGGATTGTGCAACCAAATGACACAAGCATTGGCCGTCCCCAACATAATCTCCGGTCCCCAACAACCCTAGGAACCTCTGTCTTGCAGTGTCCAGTTACGTCTGCTGGATGCTGCAAGCTTATGAGTTTGTCAGTTTAACAAGAAATTGATATGTACAAGGCTTGTTATCTCAAGGAGAGTGACAGTCTTCAAACTAAATACACTGCTTCAGGTAGAATAAACATATTTTAAGTGATTATAAGTCAAAGCATAAGTTGGATTTGGTCAAATGAAATAAAAATGAAACGCATTCTGAGCTGCTCTTGACACTTTCAATGCCCTTACAAACTTAGGGTATGTCTACACTACGAGAGTAGTTCGATTTTTCTTAAACTGAACTTGTGAAACCGATATTACAAAGTCAAGCGTGCGAATCCACACCAAGGACATTAATTCGAGTTTGTGAGTCCACACTAACGGGGCAAGCATCGACATTGCAAGCGGTGCACTGTGGGTAGCTATCCCACAGTTCCCGCAGTCCCCGCTGCCCATTGGAATTCTGGGTCGAGCCCCCAATGCCTGCTGGGGCAAAAAATGTGTCGAGGGTGGTTTGGGGTAAATGTCATTCAACCCTCACTCCCGCCATTCCCCCTCACTCCCGCCCTCCCTCCGTGAAAGCGCCGGAGGGCAATCGGTTCGTGTGTTTTTCTGGTGATTGACAGCGCAGACGCCACAGGACCGCGAGCATGGAGCCCTCTGCTATCATCGCTGCTGTTCTGTCCGTTGTCAACACCTCGCGCCTTATCGTCCACCTTTTCCAGAGGCAGATGCTGATAAATCAGGCGAGGAGGCAACGGAAGCGCCATGAGGACATTAACTCTGAGAGGGGCACAGACCTCTCACAAAGCACGGGACCCCGGTCCCTGGACATCATGGTGGCAATGGGTCATGTTGATGCTGTGGAACGGCGATTCTGGGCAAGGGAAACAAGCACTGACTGGTGGGACCGCATAGTGCTGCAGGTCTGGGATGAATCACAGTGCCTGCGAAACTTTCGGATGCGTAAGGGCACTTTCCTGGAACTTTGAGTTGCTGTCCCCTGCCCTGAAGTGCAAGGACACCCGGATGCGAGCAGCCCTGACTATCCAGAAGTGAGTGGCCATAGCCCTCTGGAAGCTTGCAACGCCTGACAGCTACCGGTCAGTCACGAATCAATTTGGAGTGGGCAAGTCTACCGTGGTGGTTGCTGTGATGCAAGTAGCCAATGCTATTGTTGACCTGCTGCTCTCAAAGGTAGTGACCCTGGGAAACGTGCAGGTGATCATAGATGGCTTCACTGCGATGGGATTCCCAAACTGCGGTGGGGCTATTGATGGAACTCACATCCCTATCCTGGGACTGGACCACCAGGGCAGCCAGTACATTAACCGAAAGGGCTACTTTTCTATAGTGCTGCAAGCACTGGTGGACCATAAAGGACGTTTTACCAACATCAACGTGGGATGGCCGGGCAAGGTTCATGACGCTCGTGTTTTCAGGAACTCTTGTCTGTTTAGACGTCTGCAGGAAGGTATTTACTTCCCGGACCACAAAATAACTGTTGGGGATGTGGAGATGCCTATAGTGATCCTCGGGGACCCAGCCTACCCGCTAATGCCCTGGCTCATGAAGCCGTACACAGGCACCCTGGACACTGAAAAGGAGCTCTTCAACTACCGTCTGAGCAAGTGCAGAATGGTGGTGGTGTGTGCTTTTGGACGTCTCAAAGGGAGATGGAGAAGCTTATTGACTCGCTCTGATCTCAGCCAAAACAATATCCCCGTTGTGATTGCAGCTTGCTGTGTGCTCCACAATCTCTGAGAGACCAAGGGGGAGACGTTTATGGCGGGGTGGGATGTTGAGGCAAATCGCCTGGCTGCTGATTACGCGCAGCCAGACACCCAGGTGATTAGAAGAGCCCAGCAGGATGCGCTGCGCATCCGGGAAGCTTTGAAAGCTAGCTTCCAGAGCTAGCAGGGTAACCTGTGACTATTACCTTTGTGTAAGCAGAACCTGAACCTGCCTATGTTTCTTTACCCAGTTACTGTTGCCTATCCTCTCCAATTTCCAAAACCCTTCCTCCCCTTCATTCACTGCTTTAAAAATAAAATAAAGGAAATATTTTTCATAAAAACTTTTTTTTTTTATTAAGGATTTCTCTGTTCAGGGTTGAAACTGGGACGCATACTGCGGTTGGGGAGCGGGTGGAGTGATGGAAAGGACGCTTCCAAACTCGGGGAATGACAGGCTCCTGCTCCTAGAGCAGTCCGCAGTGGACTGCTTGTTTCAACGGAGCCTGACACCCGTCCCTTTTGCAAGTCTGTGATGGGGGGCCTGTGTGACTTTGTGGCCGGGGATGGCGGTTACAGATCCCCTGCTGCGTGGCTCTGTCATGCAGGCTACTGACCACTGCAAAAGATCTGCAACCGCCCTCCCCCACCAGAAACTCACAGAGCCTCCACACAGAGAACATGAAAACCACCTCCCAGAATGATCATGGTGCCTAGTGAATATAATGTGAGTGTGAGGTTCAGGTGAACCTGTCCTCGTCTCTACTCTGGCACAGGCGCCTATCGTCTCCAATTACAAACCCCCTTCTCCCCCTTCAATCACACTGTCCTTTAAAAGGAAATCAACGAAACAATACTTTACAGAACAGCAATTTTTATTAAGGACAGCAGAGTTATGGGATGAAACTTGGATGGGGGCTAGGGTGGGGTGCGGTTGGAGGGAAGGAAAGGACCCATCAAATCTTGGGGAATGAGAGCCTTCAGCTACTTGAGCAGTCCGCAGGGGTGGAGTGATTATTTCCACAGCCCCTGTCGCCCCTCGTTCTCGTGACTTTGGGTGAGGGGGAGATTGGACTTTGAGGCAGGGGAGGGCGGTTAGAAATCAAATACAGCGGGGCTCTTTTGTCCTGCCTCCGGTCCTGCAGAACAAATACAAGGCGCCGGAGCATGTCCGTTTGCTCCCTCATTAGTCCAAGCACCGTTTGAGTCGCCTGCTGGTCTTCCTGCTGCCACCTGTCCTCCCGTTCGCTGTATGATCGCTGGTATTGCGACATGTTCTCCCTCCACTGGGTCTGCTGTGCCGCCTTGGTTCGGGAACAGGACATAAGTTCTGAGAACATCTCATCATGTGTCCTTTTCTTTCGCCGCCTGATCTGCGCCAGCCTCTGGGAGGGGGATGCACGGGTACTGAGGGAGACGCTCGCAGCTCTGGGATGGGAGAAAGGGAGTGAATTCCTCAGAAAGATACATTTCCCCGAACAATACCTATACTCTTTCCCTGTGAACAAGACCATACACACTACCTATCACATGTGCACTCAGTACAAGGTTGAATGTTCTGTCTTTATATTGAGTGCCTGGGGTCTTGGTGTACAGATCACACAAGCGGGGCTGGACTCTGGAATTCGGCTCTTAGGAGACCATGGTAAGCCGTACACTTTGGACTGCTGAGAGCTTACTTCACCCCCCCAGCGCGGCTAGTCCCGGGAAAGCTCACAACCTGCTGCCTGTGAACCGCTAAGTTCGAACGATTCGCCTCCCCACCCCCACCGCGTGGCTGGCCCCGGGGAATGTCCCTGCCTGCTTCCTGTTAACCGCTACGTTTGAACGATTCATCTCCCTGCCCCCACTGCATGGCTGGAAACTGCTGGTTAGAGTTACGTAAAGGAAAAGGCAATCAGTCCCCATACTAAAATACCCCTAATTCAAACCAGGGCACCATGACTGATATCACTCTGATGAGGATTACGGAGACAGAGAAAGACCGTATGCTGCGTGAATGCCAGCAAACACCGGGGCCGTATGCCGCCATGCTCTGCAAGGCAATGATACCAGAGTACCTGCTGCTAGCCTGGCGCGGAAAAGTTTCCTACCGTGGAGGAAACAATAAAGCCGCTCTCCCTGGGAACCTGATGCAAAGGCTTTCACAGTACCTCTAGGAGAGCTTCGTGGAGATCTCCGAGGGGGATTTCTCCTCTATACCCATACATATTGACAGACTTTTCGAGTAGTTACACTGGAAACGACTCAAAAGTAAAGTGCCTAGGGCAAACTAAGCAATAAAAACCCATTGCTAACATACCATGCCTATTCTATTCAAAATAAATGTTTAAAACACTGACCTGCTGATCCTTCGCCTGATTCCTGGTCCGGGTTACTGCCTTGGGAGGGTTGGTAGGTGATCTCAGTCAGGGTGATGAAGAGATCCTGGCTGTCGGGGAAATCAGCGTTGAAAGCGCTGTCAACTGCCTCACCCTCCTCCTCTCCTTCCTCATCTTCACCATCCGCAAAAACCTCCGACGACGTGGCCGTAGATAAGATCCCATCGTCGGAATCCACGGACACTGGTGGGGTAGTGGTGGCAGCACCACCGAGCATTGCATGCAGTGCCTCGTAGAAACGGCATGTGTGGGGCTGGGATCCGGAGCGTCTGTTTGACTCTTTGGTCTTCTGGTACGCTTGTCGCAGCTCCTTGATTTTTCATGCGGCACTGCGTTGCATCCCGGCTGTAGCCTCTCTCCGTCATGGCTTTTGAGATCTTCTCGTAGATCTTCGCATTCTGTTTTTTCGATCGCAGCTCAGAAAGCATGGACTCATCGCCCCACCCAGCGATCAGATCCAAGACTTCCCGATCAGTCCATGCTGGGGCCTTCTTTCTATTCTGCGATTGTATGGTCACCTCCGCTGGAGAGCTCTGCATCGTTGCCAGTGCTGCTGAGCTCGCCACGCAGTCCAAACAGGAAATGAGATTCAAACTGGACAGACAGGAAAAGGAATTCAAATTTTCCCAGGGCTTTTCCTGTGTGGCTGGTCAGAGCATCCGAGCTCGGACTGCTGTCCAGAGCGTCCACGGAGTGGTGCACTGTGGGATAGCTCCCGGAGCTATTAGCGTCGAATTCCGTCCACACTAACACAAATTCGACATGGCCCTGTCAAATTTAGCGCTACTCCCCTCGTGGGGGAGGAGTACAGAAATCAAATTAAAGAGCCGTTTATGTCGAAATAAATAGCTTCGTAATGTGGATGGGTGCAGGGTACAATTGAGTTAACGCTGCTAAATTCGACATAAAGTCCTAGTGTAGACCAGGCCTTAGATGCTTTCCCATTTGATCAGCGCTTCAGTCGCTTGGTGTGGTGGCTGTAGATGTAGGTGAAAGAGAGGAAGGGCATGGGAAACCTCTCCCTTTTATCATGTTCTTTCTTCCCTCTTGGCTTTGCTGGCCCTGCCCTCCCTTCAGATTCAGGTAACCATTACCTCATCACAGTCCCAAACTGACCAAATGAAGGGGGGTGACTCACTCAAGAGTCTAACAGATCCTTTTGTTGTTTGTTCCTGTGAGGCTGGCCTAGGTTTGTCCTATATATGCTCTGATGAGGTGTGAACTGCCCCTCGGCTGCTGGAGAGTTTTTGCCTGGGCTTGCTTTAAGCCATGAGGACACAGTTTCAGCCTCACAACTATATACATGAAATTACAACCTATAACACTATAATGATTACTTTAACATTACTATAACAACAATGCTCAGTGTATCATGAGCCTTCCGAAGACACGTCACATGACAAACTTTGCATTAGATACCACACAATCATAAGGCTGAAGATGGGGGTGCTGGGTGTTCGCCCAAGATACAGAACGTCACAACTGTGCATTTTAAAATGTAAAACTATGACTATAAAGGGCTATAATAGTATCAGACTCTGCAGTTGGAGGCAGAGGCTTTGACTTTCACTTGTGATTTACACTGGCCTAAGAAAGATCAGGCCCACAATGTTTCTTGTTCAGTGCATCCTATGGTAGCTTACTTCTAAGCAGTTACAATTGTTTCCTACACTTTTTCTCTTCCTCGTTTCTCTGTTTTCTTCCACATCCACATTGTCCTTTGAGACTGTTCATCTATCAAAATAAAGGTGATGCCTTTGCAGTGGATTCTGCTGACCAGTCAATAAGTATTTTTATGGTGTTCCCTCTTCTTTCCAAAGTCCTAATTCATTTCCCAGCCCAGTTACTTATGCATAGCCAAAGTTGCTTTAAATTTTTTAAAAACATTGATTATATTATACTTCTAAAACTTTTTCATTTACATATACTGTCACTAGTATTCAACTAAAAATAATGTTCTGCAGACTGAAGTCCCAGTTACTTATTACCTAGGTCGTCTTGGGGTTTTTTGTTTGTTTTTTTTAAAAGAGCCAGAACTGTAAATATCAGACACAAAAAAAGACCATGTTCCCTGTAGTCATTTTATTACCCTGTGTGCAAGAGTGACTGCTGAGTGCCGACACAGGGTGGGTGAGGTGGTAGCTGTTAGTGAAAGAGACAAACGGTTACGTTTACACAGAGCTCTTAGGCGGGAAGCAGAGGACGGCTCAGTGGCAGCGGAAAGGCTTGTCTCGCTGTGTCAGCGCCAGCAGCTGGCGCCCAGGGTTCTTGTTGGCCAGCTGGGCGCATGCTCCTGGGGGGGGCACTCACTCGACTAAACCCCGCCTCCCCTCTAAACGAGCTGAGAACCGCGGACTGCCCTATCTCCGCCGCGGGGCGGGGAGATGAAGTGACACCCCTCCTGCTTTTATGATTTGTCCCCGCCCACCAGGAATCTCTCTCAGTAGGTTGGTGTTGAGCTGTTCGCTCCAAGATCCGCCCCCTCAGCCGCTGGGAGACTGGAACAGCCCGACCACGGCCCCTCAGCATCCAATCAAAATGCTGCAGCCACTAGCCGCTGAAAGAGCTCGGCCAATCCGAAGCTCCCTAGAAAGAGCCAATCGGAAAAAGAGTTTTATTCAGCCAATCAAAGGTGGCGCATTGCTGTTGTCGCAGCAAGACTGGGGGCAAGAATGGCGTCGCGGCAGCTGCAGGTGGGTGGGAGTTTCGGCGGCTGCTCTCAGGCAGGTGTCGGCGGGGGGAGCTGCGCAGGCCCGGCCCGGCCCGGCCCGGCCCGGCGGGTGGGGGTGGGGGTGGGGGTGGCGGAAACGGACCGGGCCACGCGGCTAAACCCCTGCTGGGGCTGCGGGATGAAACCAGCCACGTCCGAGCGCAGCGTCTCCCCTCACGCACCCGGCCGCCGGTAGCCTGCGTGGGTCAGAGGAGCCGTGGACGATAGCCAAGGCGCTGGGTCCCACCGCGGCCGGCGGGAGGTTTAAACAGCTCTAGGGAGAGCGGCGGGCCCAGGGTGCGGGGACACCAGCCTCGGCGCCCCGCAGCGCTGCTCCGCCCCGGAGAAGAGCTCGGGGGCTCCGGGAAGCGTGTCCCCGACAGGCCGTGGCCCGGTAGGAGGCTCTACCTCACCCACCTTGTCGCTCTCGTCTGCTGGGGCCCTGGGGCTACAATAACCTGCAGAGTCTGGGCTGATGCGAGGAGCGTCCGAGGGAGACTAGAGTTCCCAGCGCGTCCTGCTCTGTTTCCGGCCAGGCAATAGATGGTCTGCGCATGGATCCAGATGTGCTGGGATGTGTGCCCTGGACGTCGTTCCCAGAGAGCACAGATGTGTTTAACCATCTTGCCAATTGTTTTGAGGTCTGTCAAGAAATTGAATAAATAACAATCAACCAACAGTCTTTGCTTCAATAAATAAATCAGCTTCAATTAAATCCAAGTATATTTCTAATTTCTACAGTATATTTCTGATGTAATGAGCAATGCTGATTGTGTCATACATTTAGGTAGTTAAATGTCGTTTTGAAGCATGTGTGCATGTGCAACTAATCTGGTGATGTATATTATTTTGGAAAACAATGGATTATATAAACATATTGTAATGCATACAATGGAGTGATGGCCATTAGCACTGGAAGTTTGTGGCTTTGGTTACAAAAATATATTCCCTCTGTGTTTTAAAGGACAATGCCAACTCAACATTGCTAACAATTCCATAAACAATAATTTTCTCCTTTGTCTCCTAGCAATTTTTGTGGGTTTAAGTTCACATTTTTCCTGTTTTTTCAAAAATGTTACTGTGTGAAAGATCCACATGAACTGTGTTACTGTGTGAAAGAGCCACATACACTAAATGGCAAATTCACAAATAAAACAAACTGAAGAACTGGAAACATTTTTCTCATTAATCTTGAGAAAGCTTGCTTAGTTTTAGTGATCATAGGTATTATTTGTAACAGGTTTAAAAAAATATGCAAGTGTTTCTCTACCATGTTCATAAAAATATGTTGTTAAGTGAAAAGACTCTTTAATGGTGATAAGCAGGCAAAAGTTTGTGCACAGGATTGAGGATATATGCCTCACAATATTTCTCTCACTATATAAATCCATGCCTAGGCATGACAGAGAAAGTTTGGTTATCCTTCCTTTAGTACATTTTAGTTAGATCTCTCCTCTAACATTGGGTCTGTTTCTGCACCCTTGAAATCAGTGAGACTATGCCACTTATTTTAATGGGAGAAAGATTGTTATCTTTATGTAATGTTTTGTGGTGGATATTTGTTAACAGTCAATGTAAATTGCCTGGGAGTGGAATTACAATCTACAGGAAAACTCCAGCAGTTATTTAACAATAATTGTATCAACTCTTAAGTTTTTTTGTTTTGTTTCCTTCAAGCTCATGCAGAATTTCAGCTTGATGACATTGAACATATGTGGACAATTGTGATTAAAAAATAACTGAATTTGTGCAGTTATAAACATGTAGAAGAGTTTGTCATCAAATGTTTGGAAGTAGAATCTATGTAACCTTCATAACAGTAAGTAAATGATGTATATGTATGAAGAAAACCTAGGAGATTAGGCTTTGAAACCACTTTTCTGTTTTTATTATTACCAATCTTCACTTATTTAAATGGCCTTAAATTACCTCTTTAAAAACTTTGTGATCTCTTCACTCCTTGATGCATGGGATTGCTTTGTTTTTGAGAATTGTATGTTTCTTCTGCAGCTGTAGACATCACTAATACTTAAGGTCAAATTCTGCTCACTTATATGCAAAGTCATATTAAAACCAATAGGGCTGCTTGCACAAGTAAAGCAAAGTGAATGTACTCCCTAATCAATGCAGACAGCTGGGTTCCTTGCAGTTCTTTAACTGTCTTTTCATTATTTTGTTTCACAGTGCCCACACACGTAATAAGGTCTGCACTTAGAAGACACAGAAGCCAGGCTCCTACCCGTAAGTAGGGCCTTACCAAATTCACGGTCTATTTTGGTCAATTTCATGGCCACAGGATTTTAAAAATAGTAAATTTCATGATTTCAGCTATTTAAGTCTGAAATTTCATGGTGGTGTAATTGTAGGGGTCCTGACCCAAAAAGGAGTTGTGGAAAGGGGAGTCTTAAGGTTATTGTGGTGGGGGGTTGTAGTACTGCTACCTTTACTTCTGTGCTGCTGCTGCTGCTGGTGGCAATGCTACCTTCAGAGCTGGGCAGCTGGAGAGCAGAGCTAGGCTCCCATCCAGCAGCCACCAAAGGCAGAACTGTCACTATTAGCAGTGCAGAAGTAAGGATGGTATGGTATTGCCACCCTTACTTCTGCACTGCTGCCTGCAGAGCTGGGCTCTCAGTCAGCAGCTGCTGCTCTCTGGCCACCCAGCTCTGAAGTCAGCGCAGAAATAAGGGTGGCAATACTGCAATCCCTCTAAAATAACCTTGTGACCCCACCCCCCCAGCAATTCCCTTTTGGGTCAGGCCCCTCAATTTGAGAATCACTGGTCTACCCCATGAAATCTGTATAATATAGGGTAAAAGCACACAATTGACCAGATTTCATGGGTGGGGAGACCTGATTTCACAGTCCGTGACACGTTTTTCATGGCCATGAATTTTGTAGGGCCCTACCCATAAGATCTCACACTGTAAATATGGACTTGTCATAGAAATGTGGTAATTACGTACTTGAGGAATTTGGGGAAGAAGGATTACTGAAATAATGTCTACAGTCCTTGTTAGAGAAAAACAACATTGAACTCTTGCCGGATAAATAAAGGAGAAACTAATTTATAATTACATTGTGTATGTGTTTGTAATGTTTATGTGTAGACATACTCTGTTGAAGAAATTCTGGTTCTATTGAAGTTGGTGGCAAGACTGGGATCTTTAAATGTTATTTCTTTAAAACAAGCCTTTCAGTTTACCTCTAAAGGATCCAAAATACATGTTTTATAAACACAAGCTTTTACAAAACTGAACACCAGTAGAATTGTTTCCTTTTAAACAAATCCAGTGGAAAGTACTTCTTTCCCTTCCCCACTCAACGGCAAAATCATTTTCTTCAGTCTTTGCAATCTAAGCATTGTATGAGAGCAGGGGTGAGCAAACCTTTTGGCCCGAGAGCCACATCCCGTTTCCGAAACTGTTTGGCCCAGAGCGCTGGCAGCATGGCAAGCTGAGGCTGCCGGGGAGGGGGCTAGCCTCCCTGGCCAGGAGCTCAAGGGCCGGGCAGGAGGGTCCCACGGGCCAGAGTTTGCCCACCTCTGCATTAGAGCATAAGAAAGTGGAAATTGAATAGACTTTTTTAATTCTAATTTTAAAAGTAAGTAAACAACAAAAATAGCAAATAGTAAAATAAAAAAGACTTTTAAAATTCAGATTAAGGTTTGTAATATGAATAACTTGTTTTTAAATATAGTCTTTAATGGAGCACTGTCCCTTTAAATTGCTTTTACAAGCTGTCTCATGCTGTTTCTTTGGATTTATTTTTCACTAGACTAAGCTGCCTTTTATATTCATACTGTTAATAAAAGATTACAATGAATTCTGATTATTATTTTTATCTGTTTAGGGGACTGAAGATTATGCACTTAAAATGACTCTTCAGGAGATGGTGCATCAGGCAGCCAGCCTGTATTCTGATAGAAAAGCAGTATGTTTTGATGAATGTAATGATAAGCCTCCAGTTTTCTACACTTACAAGGAGGTTCTTAGTCTTGCCACAGAATTAACAGTTTTCCTGCAAAACTACTGTGATCACAGAGGAACGTTTGAAATAGGCCTTTACTGCTATCCTGGAATAAATTTACCATCTTGGATTTTAGGGTAATACTTCTATTTAACTTCTTGTCTTCTCTGTAGTCAGTCTACACTTAAAAATATATATTTTTTTAAAAATCAACAAACTTCAAAACCAGTGGAGTACTAGTAGCTAGGTCCATTTTAACTAATTTTATAAACTGGTTTAGCTGAACTGTTTGGAATGTTATGCATCCTTATTCCTGTATTGGTAAATCCAAAATGGGTGTGGATTTGTTTGTTTTTTTAAGAAAAAATTCCAGAGCACTTTGGCTTGTGGCTCTTAAATTCACTAGCAAAGCTATTAGAACTTTTAAGTTCCCTGTGCCAGTGCATATCTATGTAACTGTCCATGAATATGCAGCACATCTTTGTTTAAATGCATATCTATAGACATAAACATACAGCCTAACAAAGGTACTAATTCACAATTAGGGCTAAATCCGAGTTTCAGGCTTTAATCCATCTAATTTGGCTGTAGCCTGATTCAAGATAGTATGCTTAAAATTTTAACAACTTGCTTTGGATTTTTTCCTCTAAAAGAAAATCTAGAAAATGAAATGCAGAATTAAGTTGCAACAATAAGGACACATGATTAAAATAACAAATAGTGAGGAAATGTAAAAGTTGAGGCTTCAACACTACTGTCAGTTCAACAATATTGCACTGGGGCACTATTTTCTGTTCCCTTGTTTCTATTTAACTAGTTTAAAATGTAACCATATACATCAGAAATAGGCTTGAAAGAATCCAGTTTTTATCAGTAAAGGTCAGTAAACATTGATTTCACTCTACATATTAAAAAGATGATACAATATTTCTGTAGATCACAATCAAAATTTGCAGATAGGCAAAGTAAGAAAAATGCTGCTTGAGAATATATTAGAGTCAGAATCAAAACTTATGAATTAGTCTTATTTACAAATGGACTAGTGGATGAATATTAAAAACAGGTATGATTTGTTGATTTAAGTATACTTTGTATATTTTGACGTGGTGTTGGCAATTTGTGTGTTTGGTTTATAAAGCTTTTAACTTATTGAATCTCAACATCAGTCATTCAATTATTGTCTTCTTATTGCCCCATGATTTCCTGCAACTGTGAAAATATAAATAGATGATTTTAAAAAATGCTTAAAACTCATAATTTTGTGTAATTGTGAAAATTTAAATTGATATAAAAAATCATACAAATAGATATCTGTCAAAATCATAAAGTAAAAATTTTATTCTTCCAAGCCTAATCATAAAATATATCAAACGTACGGATGTGCAACACAGCTAAATTCATGTTACTGCTGGAATCTTAACTTTTGCATTTCCTAAATCTCTATTTTTAACTGTCTCACAACCAAAACATTTTATTAACATGTGACCAATGTGTGCAGTAGTAGTCACAATTCTTGGTGCTTTGGGAGGCATTATGCCACACATGCATACTGAATTACAAGTGCTTAAAGGTTCCACTGGCTTCACCTTGTGAATAACTTGTGTATAACTTGTAAGTTCCTTGACCAATGAGTGTGTACTTACTAACTTCGTGCATACGTAATGCACCTTGAAAATGCCATTACATTTATCCTGCACATGCTCAACTTCACTGAAACAGTGAGTTAAAACAAGCTTTATGTACTGAACCTGTTTTGCTCAGGCCCTTAGAGCAACTGCTGATCCCTTTTATATACTCTTTCTCCCAAATTTGGCTGGTTTTGTTCATGTAGTGTTTTACACAAGGTATCCCTTGTTCTGTTTAGCAAAAACTCATTGTGATGAGAATTAATTTGTAAGGGAAAACCAAATAGTAATAGATTTTTTTTTTTTTTTTTTTAAATGAAACCTCAGCAGAATTTTAAAAACCTGATTAATATACCATCAACTTTATTAATCTGGATGCTCAGGGTTTTTTGATAAAGACAAAAAGCCAAGAATTCTTATTTGGTAAATTAAGCCACTAGGTGGTTCATATGCACAGTAGTGATAATAGTAAGCACTGAAGAAATATAGCAGTATAAAAGAAGCATAATTGATGACAGTGGGATGATACTTATCTCTCTTTCTTTGTTAGGGAAGAGATTATATAACTCAAATTTTCACAAGCCAGATCTCATGAACTAGTGAGAATAAAGCTATGATGTTCCTAGCATGTATTATGCATCTACTCCATGTACACACGTACTACATATTGTACCCAGGCCTCTGAGGAAGAGGAGCGAGCGAGGCAGGGGGGAGCCTCAGGGGAAGAGGTGCAAGCAGGGGCTGGGCCACAATCCAGGCTCCGGCATGTGCCCCCCCCCCCCCCCCCCCCCCCCCCCCCCCCCCCCCCCCCGCCACTTCTAGGGAGCATCTGGCGCCCGTGTTTAAGCCTCCCCAAACGGAAGACTCACATGCCGCCTATGTCTGGAAACTAAGTGACCTCATAGCATAAAAGAAGCATCTGTGGAATTTAGGTATAACTGAAGATATATTTTAACTCTGTCTTTTACAATGCTATTAATTGACTAGAATTTTTGCCTTTTTAGAATCCTCCAAGTTCCCGCTGCGTATTCTCCTCTTGATCCAGATGCACCACCAGTGTTGTCTACCTATTTTATGAAGAAATGTAACCTCCAGTATATCCTTGTTGAGAATGACAAAATAAATGTAAGTGTTAAGGATACTAAAAGGAACATTAAAACGGGATTTAGAAAATTGCAACAGTTGAGTTAGTTGCCCTCTATTTACCAAGAGCTCAGATGTAATTGTCTTCGTTTTGACAATGAGTGGTTTTCAAGCTGTTCTGCAGTGGGTCCAGAATATGAGTCTCAACCTTAGGGGAGACTGTTAAGAAGCAGGGCACAAACCCCAAATTGGCTTGGAGTTCTGTTCTTCGATTTCACCAACCAATTATCAAGTGTAAACTCCTCAGGCACTATTACAGTAATAATGTGGAGTGACCATCAGTCTCCTTGGGTACTCCGATCTCCTTGGGTACCACCCGTTTAAGCTTGCCTTTGTGATAGATGGTCTCTTACACCCAAAATCACAACAGTATTTCTGGTTTCTTCCAGTCCCAAAGAATGAGTCACTTACCCAAGGTCAGTTGCACTTTAGATCTCACACCAAAGACAATGCTTGTAACCAATCCTATAATAATTGATCTAAAGATTTATTAAGTAGGAAAAGGAAATAGTTATTTACAAAGTTAAAGCAGGTAAACATGCACACACAAATGTTAGTCTTAAGTTTCAAACAGTAATAGAAGCTTCTGTAATAAGAGAGCTCTATTTGTCCCTTAGTGTCTTCTGGGAGCTGCCAGTTCAGCTAATGGAAGGAATTCACTTGCATGTCTCCTCTTCCGGGCGGGGGTGGGAGGAGGAGGGGAGAGTGGTATTGGCAAAATCTTTTGACCTCTGATATTCCACAGTAGTTTCTCTGGTGTGGCAGGGTCTTCTTTATTGGACAGGCGATAACACCTCCTATTGGAAACTAGGGCCTGGTATACACTAGGAAATTAGGTTAGTATAACTACGTCACTCAGGGTTGTGAAAAATCCACACCCTGAGTGACATAGTTAAACCAACAACCCCAGTATAGACAGCACTAAATTGACAGGAGAATTCTCCTCTTGACCTACCTACTACCTCTCGGGGGACAGGAGGTTCCAGCTATGTGTTTGTCAGTGTTCAGTTGAGACTTAGAGGCCTTGACATGAGCTGGCAACTGACTTGCCAGCATGACAATGGTGATCTGCTTTGGTTTTACACAGACATTTTCAGATAATGTGAAGTACCTGGATGCTTTTTCTCTAAACATCACCTTATTTTTCCGGTTCACTTATTCACTTCCATGGTTTTGTAACACATTCCACAATGGTGGGCACTGGTATTCAGGAACCCTTCCAGTCTTCCTCCCCAATAGGTGTTGCATGTCAGGATGGAATGCAGAGCTCTTTAAGGAAACTTGTACAACATCTAATTTACTACTGATTATTAGATCATTATTTTTGAGTATTAAATTCATCCACAATTTAAAAAAAAAGGAGTGAGCAGCTGCTATCTGAAAACCAGACTTCTTAAAGCTCTCAGGTTGGGCTCCCAAAAGTGGAGGCACTCAAAATCACTAGTCACTTTTGAAAAATGCGATCTTTATTGTTAGTAGTACAATATGGGAATGGAGACAGTAAAACTGTGCACTGAGATTTGCCTTTAACTTGCTTGTAAACTATTTTATTCTCTTACAGAAATTCAAAATATCCCATGCTGGCTGGTTTTACCAGAGTTCTTTTGCAATAGATCATGTTGGTTTAACTCTTTTCCAAATTAATTGGAACGATGTTGATGTAAATCTGCTGTTAAATGGCGCAGAAGACAAAAATGGAATCTCCAAAGCTACAAGTAATTGGGAGACAGATTACGTAGGTGACCTGGACCAACTTAAAGCAAAGACATCACAAAGGGGGTACATGGATGTCAGGCAGCAACATTCTTTGGCATACATCTTGCATACGTCAGGAACTACAGGGATCCCCAAAATAGTCAGAGTACCTCATAAATGTATTGTGCCAAATATTCTTCATCTTCAGTAAGTTCACTTTCCAAATCATCCTTTTTATGTTTTCAAAGGACTGACAATTAGGGGCCAGATTTTCAAAATAACTTAATATCTAACAGTGCTTGTATTTGATTGTCACTGATAGCTATAGTCATGCTGTATTTTGTGAGTCACCTCACTGGAGGTGATCTTCACTGATCTGCAAAGGAAAGGGAAAAATTGCAAAAGCTAGCTGCAGCTGAGTAAGTATATAAAGCCAAGAATTGGTGCCCTTTTGAAAGCTTTAGTAACTTGGAAGTAATCATATTTTACATTAACAAAGTACATTGCAAAATAAAGTGATTACAAAAGTGTGGTTAAGGTGGTACTGTGCCAAAGTCTAGTATCAGGTATGGCATTGAACTACCAAGAATGACTGAGGCAAGAATAACTTTAGTACAGTAGAAGTACTCTTCACAAATTCATTCGGCAAACAGTTGAAGCCAACTGGATTTGAAGACCCACATGCTCTGGGTCTAACTGATCGCTATATTTGGGGTTGGGAAGGAATTTTCTCCTGGGTCAGATTGGCAGAGACCATGGAGGGTTTTCACCTTACTCTGCAGCATGGGGCACAGGTCACATGTTGGTTTAAATTAGTGTAAATTTAACTTGGTTCTCCATAACTTGACATTTTTAAATCATGATTTGAGACATCTGTAACTCAGCCTGAAGGTATGGGTTTATTACAGGAGTGGGTGGATGAGGTTCTGTGGCCTGCAATGTGCAGGAGGTCAGACTAGATGATGATGATGGTGCCTTCTGGCCTTACACACCAATGGCAGCTAATAGAATTTGTGTGTGTGTGGCTCCCCTTCTCCCTCCAAGCTTTCTTTCAGTCGATTTCTAAATAGAATAATATTTATTAATGTATATCCAAGCAAAGTATTCTTAACATACTTGATCTGATTTTATTACTCCCAGATATCATGTTGATCATAATACAGACATTTTATTGCTGGTACTCTAAATGAAATAAATACGGAAACTTTGAAGTTGAACTTGTGATTCTCAGATGCCTCCTTCTACCTCTCATATAGGAATTATTTTCCTCTTTAAATCCTAATTCCTGTTCTAGCTTTTTTGGCTTTTGTTTGTTCTGGTAAATACCTGCTGGAAAATACTAGTAATGATAACACTGCTAGCCCAATATGGAGTGCAGATATAGAGCAGTACTGATGAATGAGCACAGACCATTCAAAATCTGCACAGAGCTTCCTCCCCAGCATGCAGAAGATAAATGCAGATGCCTTTCTGAAGGATATGCTCTAGCACAACCAGAAGTTACGAGTTTGAAGATGCAAGAACCACTTGGTGAAATTCACCTGTGTATGCAGGCAGTTATACTAGATGATCTTAATGGTCCCTTCTGGCATTAAAATGTTCATTAATCTAGGTACAGATGCTATGCCATACAAGTGCTCCAACTCAGGACCCCTTCTGTTTTTAAATAATGCCAACCAGCTACCACGTTTATATGCACCAGGCTTAATAACTCTGGCCTTTTTTTATTTTAGATCCCTATTTAAGATCACACCAGATGATATGCTGTTCATGGCCTCATCTCTGACGTTTGATCCATCTGTAGTTGAGTTGTTCATTGCTCTGACAAGTGGAGCCTCTCTGCTTATAGTACCAAACCCCATAAAAATGATGCCTCTGAAGTTGTCTGCCGCTCTTTTTCACCGTCACAGGGTGACAGTATTGCAGGTAGGCCATTCACAATGGGGTCCTGTTAAGATACAAGGGATGTATTTTGTCTTAGTCTTTCTGTTTGCCTGTGTGCGCTGCTTTTGCATGGTACCAGACAGTAATGATGAAGTTTTTCCTGCAGCATCAGTTCCCTTTGGTGTTTATGCATCTGTTATCCTTTTGCTACAGAGTACTAAAGCTTCATAAAGTTAAGAAATTACCATTTGAAAGGATTGTTCTCAGTGATGTATGACAGATGAGATTTGACTGAAGACAGGGCTGACATTCAGCTGAAGGCTCCTGCTAATTATGCAGCCTTTTAATTTCTCCTGACATTCACTCTGGCACCAAATAATGGGCTTGATCTTGCAGCCCTAAGTAATTTTTAATCATGGAAATAGTCCCATTGCCAGAAACACGATAAACTAAAGTACCCACCTCTAGTGCCATTTATAACATGATAAAGTGCCAGTAATAAGAAACAGAATGATTATTTCCCCAGTAAGTTTGGCTGTTTATAAGATGTTAGCTCACCCAAGATTGCACAGGCTTCCTTTCCTGTGGTAGAGAGAGAGAGATCCTCCTGTGTGATCTGAATTTTAACAGACTAAAATCTAATTTGCCTATAGAGTATACTAGAAATAATAGTCCTTTGTAATCCTTATTAACTGAATAATCCCAATTGCATATTCTGTGGTATGATATGGTACTGTGCAAAGGCTAAAACTTGAGTAAAAAAATTAAAAATCTTTGCTCTTGGGGGAGAGGTGGATCTATGTAAGTTGTTTCTCATAAATCTAAAACTTTAAGCAGAATATCTGTTTTATGTATAGGCAGTAATATGTAAATATTCTGGTTAGTGAGGAGTATCCATTATTGAAACAACACAACCTCTTAAAGTGACAGGGTTTTAATTAATGTTGCGACTGCAATACTTTTACCAGCCAGACACCCAGCCAGCATAGGAAAGGGTATTTTCTTGGTCAGTTCTGCCTCCTGCCCTCACTATATTTTCCCTCCAACTCCCAAGTCCTTTTTAAAGCCTTCCCTCCTGCATGCACACACTCTTTTTTTTTTAAAAAAAAAAAGATTTCCTTCTCTCCTGGAGAAAAGGAGGAAGTAGGTGATTGTGGCTGTAAATTCAGGTTTACTTAACAATTAAGTGAAGACACCACAGCAAAAATAATCCAGCTGTTAAAAAATATTAATTGTCAGGTCCTCTTACTTCTGCTCTGTTTACAATGGAGGGAGTAAGTAAAATCCTGGTACTACAGGGTACTTCTACACACACACAAAAAAAGACCCACAGCGGTGAGTCACGCCATGTCTACACATACCCACAGACTCTTTCCTGGCACACTAAAACATCTTGACCACTGTTTTGCCTGATGTTTTTAGAGGGTTTTTTTCCTGGCCTGTTTCTCTTAAATTGTATCCATAATTAGCAAGTCAGATGTTTCTTAAGCAGCTGAACCGTTTTTGGGGTTGATGGTGGTTGGGACATCTTGATAAGAAGTTTTTTATTTGCATTTCCTTGAGTTTAATCACTATCTTGATCAGTAAAGGGAAGGGCCCTTAGTGAAATAAATGACACAAGTTCTCTTTAGGGTATAGTTGATTAATTTCTGTGTTAGTGTTTCTCAAATTTCAAGGCTGCCACCCCTGTGAGGATTCTGACCTTTCTGGACAGACTTGAGCAAAGCCATGAAAAAACTCATGGAAAAATTAATGCTTGTCCTTTCCTTAATCATTTCCATTTAGGAGCCATCAAAGTTTTGAATGGTCTGTTGAGTGCTGACTATTAAATAGAAGGCTCAGATTTTCATAGAACCATAGGGCTAAATGAAACTTGCAAGGATCATCTAGTCTAACCCCCTTCCAAGAGCAGGATTTTTCCGTCTCTTTCCCCCCATCTCCTCTTTTCCAAACTAAACATATCCAGTTCCTTCAGTCCTAGTTCATATGGCTTGCATCCCATCCATTTGATCATCTTTATCGCTCTGCATCCTTTCTATACAACAGCAACAAAAATTGGACACAGTACTGCAGTGCTGAGTTGAGTGGTACCATCACTTCCAGTGACTTGCATGCTATGGCTCTTTTACTGCAACCCAGAAGTCTGTCTGTCTGTCTGTCCGATTCTTGGTGAGGTTGTGATCCACCACAATTCCCAGATCCTTCTCAGCAGTGCTGCTGCCAAGCCGATTATCCCCCATTCTGTATTTGTACATGTTTTATTCCCCTAAATGTAGCCCTTATGTTTGTCTTTATTGAATTTAATTTTGTTGCCTGTAGCCCAGTTCTCCAAGTTATCACGACCCCTTTGAATTTTAGTTCTATCCTTCAAACCCCTCTTAGCTTTGTGTCATCTCCAAATTTGATCAGTGTGCTTTCTATTCCTACATCCAGGTCATTAATAAAGATATTAAATAACACTGGACCCAAAAGAGATCCCTGTGGAACCCCACTCGAGACCTCCTTCCAGTCAGACATCATTCCATTAATAGTTACTCTGTTTTCAGTTGTTTAACCAATTATGTATCCACTTAATGGTAGAACTACCAAGTCCACATTTCTCCAGCTTACTTATAAGGCTGTCATGTGGGACTGTGTCAAAAGCCTTGCTAAAATACAGGTATATTATGTCCACTGCATTTCCCCTATCCACCAAACCAGTTACCTCGTCAAAGAAGGAAATCAAGCTGGTTTGGCATGATTTGTCCTTGGTAAATTTATGCTGGCTGCTAGTGATCACCTCTTCATCCTCCAGGTATTTGCAAATAGAATATTTTATACATTGGTCTAGTAGCGTCCCATGTATCAAGGTCAGGCTGACTGGTCTATAGTTTCCCAGCTTCTTCTTTTTCCCCTTATTAAAGATGGGCACTATGTTAGCGCTTCTCCAGTCTTCTTGGGACCTCTCCTGTCATTCGTGAGTTTGCAAATATTATCGTCGGTGGCACCGAACTTTCTTCAGCTAATTTCTTGAGCACCCTTGGGGGAATAGCATCAGGCCCTGCTGACTTAAATTCATTCAGATTAGTCAGAAGATCTCTGATGTGTTCTTTACTTATCCCGATCCGCATCTCTTCCCCTTTATTGCCTGAAACTTCACTAGTAGGTCAGTCATGTTATTTTTTTGTAAGAAGACTGCAGCAAAGTAGGCATCGAGCAACTCCACTTTCTTACCATTTTCAGTTACCAACTCACCTTTTCCATTGAGCAGTGGGCCCACGCCATTCCTGATTTTCTTTTTTGTCTGACATATTTGTAGAACCTCTTCTTGTCTCTAACATTTCTTGCCAGTTATAACTCATGCCATGCCTTGCCTTGGCTGCTGATCAGAGAATTTAATAGCATCGTCCATTCAGCCCAAACATGCACCTCCTCTCCCCTGTGCTCTGCCACCTTCTATAGAATTGCTAATTGGTTCTCTACTTTAGCTACCTTTTTAGAGCTCACTTTTTCACTCCTTTATCTTTTATTTAATAATAAAAAACCCCCTCCGTTTTTCATTGACACCTCCCCTCCCCCCGACCCCATCTAGAGACCACCCTGGACACAGGGTATGCCTGGTTCATCGGGCTTCCAGAAGTGTCTCATTTGCAAAGAATCTGTCCCAGTGAGTGATGATCATTCTCAGTGTATCCGCTGCGTGCGAGAGAACCACATCCCCAAGACTGGCAATTTTCAGCATATTTATAAACTTCTTTCATGTTCTAGTTATTGAATAGTGTCTACATTAAGATACCAATGATAATCATTACTAAAATAGTAATGAACTATATCATTACATTATCATAAATTACAATATATTAAAATCATTACGCTCTGATACAAGCTGACTTCACTAATATCCCACCGGCTGTGCTTCCTTCCACTGATCAGAGGTACACACACACAGGTCATGACAGACAATATAGTATGCATGTATTACATAAACCATCAAGGATGTGCCAGATCGCTTCACCTTTGTAGGGAAACACTAAATCTATGGAACTGGTACACTTTCCATAATGTTACGATATCAGTGGCTTACCTATTGGGAATGCACAACACAACAGTGAACAGTCTCAGCTGCAAATTCCCACACAGCCACAAATGGGAGATAGAGTATCACTGAGTCTGAGACATATTCTGATGATGGAGGGTGCTGATAATAGACTTCTTCACTACTTACCAGAACAAGAAATGTCCACGGTACTGCTCCAGAGCAGACATCAGCCATGACTCAATGGGAGATGCTCTCCTCTCATGGGACAAGGGCCTTCTTTAGGTCTTCCCCCATTTCCTCTATTGTTAAAAGTCTTGTTTGAAATAAAAAGAGAGAAAGCAAACATCATACTGATCACTCCCATGTGGCCCAGACAGGCAACCCGCCCCCCTTCCCTCTACTTTGGAGTTCTCGTCATAAACTCTGTGGTAGAAAAATAACTGAGGAGGGTTTGCCTGCACAGCACTGGTTAGCCTCGTGGCAGAGCATGAGTGGGGTGGCAGTGCATGTGCGTGCAAAATGGACACTGCTACCAAAATTCTTAGATCAGCAGCAGAGGGACGCAGACACATGTACAGCGGAGCACCCACAGGGACATACCTCGTGTAACGGTGGCTCTCTGAGATGTGAGTAATTTCTTCTTTTCGATGCAAGTTGCACTATATGACCCTGATCCTACATTAGAATAAATTAGTGTGACCCTTGCTCCTACCTAGAATTCCATGTCAGTGCAGTGGGACTCCACGTGGATGAAGGGGTTTGTATTAATGAATCCCAAAGCAAGGCCTGTATCACTGGATCAACAGTCAGCTGCTGTTTGACCTGCAGATAAGACAGTTTTGAAGAACTCCTTTGACTGGATAACAATCTACACCCATAAAATTCCATCCAAGATAATCTTCCTTTTCTTACAAACATCCTTCCTCAACACTCAGATCATTAGCAGATCTGTTCAGCACTTTAATGATGGACGTTATTGTAATCATGAATCCATTTGGCTTTTCGTTGCATTTGGGAAACACCGGAGATATTGCAGCTTACTGTGTGTTTGTAGGCCTGCAATTTTCCATAGCCTGTAAGAGCATAAATATCTTTGTGTGTGACGTGCTTTTTTTTTTTTTTTTTAATATTGCTCAGGCAACACCAACATTTCTCAGACGATTTGGAGCTCAACTTATTAAGTCAACTGTGTTGTCTGCCAGTACTTCACTCCGTGTCTTAGCCCTTGGTGGAGAAGCATTTCCTGCACTGAATGTCTTGAGAAGCTGGAAGGCCAGGGAAAACAAAACACATGTTTTTAATCTCTATGGCATTACAGAAGTGTCAAGCTGGGCCACGTGCTACAGGATTCCTGAAGAAGTTCTTAGCGCTGATCTTCGGTGAGAAATTTCACTGGTTTGCTTGCTGCTTTGGCGCACACAAAGTATGCAGTTGTCAGTAATCAAGTATTGCAAACCCTTCGGAGGCAGAATCCCCATTCACTTTGCTGGAAGTTGCATATGTGGAAGGATAACTGCTGATGAACATAGGTTTAGAAAGAGTAGTGGTGCTTGGCTTTATCAATTTCAAAATGTTTTATTTTCACAGTGGTTTCTTAAGATTATTGTAAGAAGTTGACCTGAAAATCCAATAATAGATGTAATAAAAATACTTAGTGCACATATAGTGCTTTTTCATTCACTTCAAAGTGCCCTGCTAAGGAGAAGCATTATCTCAGTTTTATAGATGGGAAACTGAGGCACGTAGGCATTAAGGGCTGTATTATTTTATCCATCGGCACATTATGGCATACAACTTCCTACTGTTCAGCAGATAGTTCCATTGAAATTATTCCATGAGTAAGGGCAACAGAAATTGATCCTAAGTGATTTTTCTAAAGTAACTCAGGGTATGTCTACACTGCAGTTAAAAATCTACAGGCCCGTGCCAGCTGACAGGCTTATGGGGCTGTTTAATTGCAGTGTAGCTGTCCATTCTCGGGCTGGAGCCCAGGCTCTAGGACCCTGCGAAGGGGGAAGGTCCTAGAGGTCGGGGTGCAGCCTGAGCCAGAATGTCTGCACCGCAATTACACAGTCCGAGCCCCAGTCAGCTGGCACAGGCCAGCCTATGGTGTCTAATTGCAGTGTAGATATATCCTCAGAAGAAGAGCTGGGAATAGAACTAGGTCTCCTGTTTCACAGGCTAGTGCACTATCCACTGGTCACATGGTTTCCTCAATAATGAGAAGGCTGTTTACGCTAGAAGAAGTTTAACAGAGGCTATGTTAACTTCATATATATAGGAACAGGTGAGTCTAACTGGTATTGTTACAGTACAGAACCCAGCACTAAAAATAAGTAAATACTATAGTTAGCTTCCATCCTCGCTTTAGCACATGACGTATGATGCATTGCTAATAACTTCCTTGGTCTCTTTGGCATAATACTTTTTTAACCATTCTGTCAATGCTTTCTACTAGTTTCATATAATTCCTGGTGTTTGTGGTCAGGTAACTTATTAATTATAGAGGGTTTAGAAATTCCCAGAAGAGCTGTGAAAATGTTTAGGCACTGCATGATGCTCCTGACCCTCAGAAGTTTTCATTTTGCTTTCTGAAATATTCACACTTTCAAATTAACTGCCCCTGTATTTCCCCTCCATGGTTCCTTGAGGGTATCCGCTTAAGGTTTCCAGCTCCCAGCTAATACCTGTCTTGGATGCAGCCCTGAGTCTTTTGTGACTGGGATTTTAAGTCTGCACAGATCCATGCCTTACACTGTGATACCTCCAGCAACCCAGTCTGCCTAAAGACAAGTGCCTGTGCATTCCTCTCTTTCTGAGGGCAATGAACAGTGTGCTGCCAGCAGTTACAAACTACCACACAGCTTTGTCTAAATAAGCACATTAAGGTAAAAGCATTACAGAGAAAACATAATAAAAACAATCAACAGATTTAAACACACACTAAACATACCAGAAGATGTCAGTCTCATGGGGGCCTAGTCTCATGGGCGCAAGTCTTTCTATGCTTTCTGCAAGGTCCTGTCTATTTGTTGGATCAGTTCAAGCTCATCATTTTATACCAAAAGCCCGTTCTTTGTCTTCTAGTGCCTGGAAAACCCATCTTAAACCAGTATAAACAAACCACTGCAGGGGTTGGTAACTAGCTTGTGGTGTTTAGTCTTAGTGACACACTTTAATTACCCCCCAATGTTTTTAGACCTGTAGGAGTGGTGGTAATCTCCCCCCCAGAATAGAACACAATCATACATAAACAATTCATAAATGTAATACAATGGCCCCCCAAAATGGGGTAGCATACCCATTGCCTGGCATCCTTAGTTACATGTGTAACCTGTGCTAGATGTATTTTGTGAAGTCTGCTGAATACAAACAAGCATCTTCTTTTGCACAAATGATCTCTCTTATTAATCTGATATTGATATAAGTGGATCCCCAATAACAAATTATGATGATGATGATTGGTCATAAAGTGCCATAATTTTTTATGCAAAACTCCCAGTGAAATCAGTAAAGAGCTGTCTTCAAAATCTGTTGCAGTATGGCTTTTTATTAGGCAGTTATTTATATAAAAAAGTGTCTCATTTTTGAAAAGGAAAACAGAACTATATACAAATTTGCTCATATTTCTGTTGCCTACTTGAGGTTCTAGTCTGAAGAAATTTATAACTGGCAGCAGAAATGATCTGGTGGTTTCTCTTGGAAGTCTAGCTGCCAACATTTCCCCAATAGCTGAACTTCCAAGTGTTAGCCGTGTTAGTCTGTATCTGCAAAAAGAACGAGGAGTACTTGTGTCACCTTAAAGACTAACAAATTTATTTGGGCATAAGCTTTCACGGGCTAAAACCCACTTCATCAGATGCATGGATTGGAAAATACAGTAGGAAGAGATTATATATATACAGAGAACATGAAAAGATAGGGGTTGCGTTACCAACTCTAACGAGACAAATCAATTAAAGTGGGCTATTATCAGCAGGAGGAAAAATCACTTTTTTGTAATGGTAATAAGGATGGCCCATTTCAAACAGTTGACAAGAAGGTGTGAGTAACAGTAGGGGGAAAAATTAGCATGGGGAAATAGTTTTTAGTTTGTGTAATGACCCATCCACTCCCAGTCTTTATTCAGGCCTAATTTGATGGTGTCCAGTTTGCAAATTAATTCCAGTTCTGCAGTTTCTCATTGGAGTCTGTTTTTGGAGTTTTTGTTGTTGAAGAATTGCCACTTTTAGGTCTGTAATTGAGTGTCCAGGGAGGTTGAAGTGTTCTCCGACTGGTTTTTGAATGTTATCATTTTTGACGTCTGATTTGTGTCCATTTATTCTTTTGCGTAGAGACTGTCCAGTTTGGCCAATGTACATGGCAGAGGCGCATTGCTGGCACATGATGGCATATATAACATTGGTAGATGTGCAGGTGAACGATCCCCTGATGATGTGGCTGATGTGATTAGGTTCTATGATGGTGTCCCTTGAATAGATACGTGGACAGAGCTGGCAACTGGGTTTGTTGCAAGGATAGGTTCCTGGGTTAGTGGTGTGTGGTGTCTGACAGCCCCCCAACCTGAAGCAAATACCAGCAACCACATACCACACAACAAAAACACTAACCCAGGAACCTATCCTGGTATAGACTTCTCCTGCACCATCCCCAGCAGCCCCCATTGTTGGCGGCATGGTTGGAGCACACTGTGCTCTGAGTGATGAATGGCTCCTTGGGCAGATAATCAACCAATGTAAATTATTGCTAGGTACCTGCAGAAAGGAAAGGGGCCAGCAGAATACCTGCCCTAAGATCAGAGAGCTGCAGCTGACTCTCTAGGCTTCCTCCTCTCTGTGTTTTTCTTGTACTAGGCACAGCTATGAATCTAGCCTCAGGGTTTTTTGCTGGAGGGGTGGATTTGTCTCTGTTGGGGGAGAGGGAGAAGTGTCCTTTATTGCTGCTTTGTAGTCTATATAGAAGACTTGGATTTTTTTTTATAAGATTATTTTTCTTGTTTTTACTTTATAGTCCTAAAGTCTTGTCATCTTTGTTTTTGCTGGTGATCTTTCAGTTCCAAGCGTGGGAGTCTTGACTCTTTTTAACAAAGAGGTCTTTTCCCCATCTGATTGTAACACGTGTCCACTTTGAACCCACCCAGCAATTTGCAAATGGCTGCAACAGAGTGGGATAGGAAAGGACGGGGGAGGTTATTGTTGGGGGCAAAGGTGCACTTCACAGAGTGCTTCACTTCACAAAGGTGCTTCTTTTCCAGTTAATCAGCAAGAGGTAGGGAATTCATTGGTGGCACATGAGTGGCAGACAGGAAATTGGGAGGAGTTTCCGCAGCCCAAATAATGGGAGTTGATTGGAGAACTGATAAATGGGGAGCATGATGAGGAAGCTGGATGGGGCCCCACACATCTCACTTCCCATGGGGTATATCTATACTGCAGTTCAGTGTATGCTTCCTAGCCTGGGTACACTGACATGCACTAGCTCTGCTTGAGTTGATGCACTAAAAATAGGAGTGTAGCCTGGGGTATCATGTTCGCAACTGCAGTGTAGACACACCCACAGACCTCTGCAGTGTCTGTGGGCGGCCTGCATTTTGAATTTTTTGTTTTCTCTATATGAAGGAAAAGATTTTTACTTTTAATTTTTTTTAAATGTTTAGATTTGATTCCCCTGTACCACTGGGATCACCACTGCTTGGAACAACAGTTGAAGTCAGAGATGCCACTGGTTCTGCAGTTGTAGATGGAGAGGGACACGTTTTCATAGGTTATCTTATATTTACATCTCTTAATTGATTAATTTCAAAAAATATCTTAATGTTTTAATCTCTGTACATTTTTTTTTCTAAAGTCCTACTGCCTGTATAACAAAACACTCTGAAATACAGAAGTGAAATCTGGTGTTTTCTCTAGCAATGTACTTTTTAAATTTTATACAGTATTTAAACAATTTACTGGTCTGGATACTGATTTTTTGTGATGAAACCCTGTCAAAGTTCTTTAAAGAGCTGTTAGAATTATTGTTTCATACATTTAAATATTAACATCTAAAAGCCACTGCTTGTTTCTTTTCAGTTTCAAACTACCGTCAGTAGTGTCATATGCTTTTCAGTGGTGAAAGAATCAATCTATTCTTCATAGGCCATCTGTGCCACCACATGTAAACTCTCCTAGCAGCAGATGAGTGGCTGATCCTTCTCAATTAGAAACTGCCCAGGGGATAAAATTCCATAAATCCTAAATAGACTGCATCACAACATTCAGATAAATGGTTCAAGTTCTGTCATTACAACCTAAAACAGGGTGGGACATCTACATTAGCCAATACCACCTTGATGGGGACCACATACCTAGCAATATAGGCTGATTTAGATAAATCAGATTAACAGGCAAGAAATTACCATTATTTTACACACAAAACCAGTTTATTTTAATGACTTGTTTTCTGCTTCCATTTGGCTCAGTATAAATCTAAGTTATTTAACTGTATCAGTTAAATTAATTGTAGGATACAGTCCCGCTGATACTTATGCTTTCGGAAGTTTAGTTCCAATCATTAGTGCCTTTATGTATGCCAAATGTTAACAGCTCTTTGCCAAGTTATTTTAATACTTGTAACATTCTGAAATATGAGGTAGTCCCTTCATAATTTTATAGTTATGAGCTATAATATTACATTCTTTTGCACAGGTGGTAAAGAACGAATCTGCTTCCTTGATGATGAAGTAACTGTCCCTTTGAACACAATGAGAGAAACAGGGGACTTTGTGAGAGTGAAGGATGCAAAGATGTTTTTCTTAGGACGGAAGGACAATCAGATTAAACGTCATGGCAAACGTCTTAATATTGAATGTGTGCAGCAGGTAATATGATGTGTAGTGCTCAGAGCTTATGCAGTGTGGAAAATTATGGACAGAAAGCTATGGTGACTTGTTCATCAGCAAAAAAGTGAAAGAATTCATGTAATTGAATCAAACTTTGGGTGTAGATTTTTCAAAGTGCTCAGCATCCCAACAGCTCCCATTGTTCTCAAGAATGCTGCCAGATGCTGAGCTCTTTTGAAAATCTGGCCTTTGTTGTTTATAGTTTATTTTATGCAAACTAAATCTCAAAACTCTGTATAGAAAATTTGATAGCTGAAGAATACTAACGTGTGTCATTGAAAAGGGTAGTGTAACCCCTCTTTAGCTCAGTTTCTGTAAATGGGTACAATAAGTCCCTACCTCAGCCAAGTTCTCTGAGGATTGATTAATCTTTCTAAAGCACTGAGACCCTTGGGCAAAAGATACTCTGAGTACCAAATGTTGATTACAAGTAGGTCTGTAATGAGTCAAATATCAGCAGAGAGAGATGTTGACAAAGGAGAAGGGATATGAAGTTTGGGGAAAAGGAGTAGGATCAAATCCAAGCTGTCTTGTTAGCAGGCACAACTCAGTTGCAATCAGTGTTATTACATCAGGGCTGTGTTTGGCTAGGAAAGTCAATGAGGCAGAGAGATGTACAGTATTCTTAATTAATACTAATGCTTGATAGCAATGATCCAGGTTCTCCCTACTGTGACCCAGTGGAAATGACTGTGGAAACAGAGCCTTCTGTAGAACTGGGATTGTAACTGCACTAAATGCACAAATAGCTCCTTACTGTCCCATAAGGCATCATATTTCTGTCTAAATTAATGTTGTTGTATCTCT
Source organism: Macrochelys suwanniensis (assembly GCA_033296515.1). NCBI lineage: Eukaryota > Metazoa > Chordata > Testudines > Chelydridae > Macrochelys > Macrochelys suwanniensis. The sequence goes on from CM065779.1 coordinate 88,040,495, forward strand.
GGGGACAAGAGGATGTTTGTGGTTGAATGAAGGTATACTTTAGTTGCTCTTGTTTTTCATAAGGTGATCAGAGGTATGTGTCTACAGAAAACGTTTTAAAATTTGTTTAGACTTGGTCCAATAAGATGAGGCATAGAAAAATGAAATGATTGGACCAAAGTCTTCCCTTAGTTACAGCTGGTGCAATTTAATTGCATTCAGTTGGATGATACAAATGTAAGTGAAGGCAGAATTTGGCCCACTGAGTCCATTTCTTAATCTTTTCAGCAGGAGCCATTTCTGTCTGTCTCACCCAGAAATCTCATCCTCTGGGATGTTCCAAATTGTGCCCTGAGTTCACATCAGTGCATCTGATGTTAGGTATCTGACTCGAACACATACAATGACAGTCATATTCAAGGATGATAGTTTATCTTTAGTCTAACCCAGGGATAGTCAATAGGCAGACCATGGTGCAAATCCAGACCACAAGATGCTTTTCAGTAGACTCTGGGGACAGAGGTGATGCATGGATGGGGTAAACAGCCCCATGGTGAGGGGAGTGGAAGAGCTCAGCCAGCCACCCTGCTTTCTCCCCGTGCTGTATGGACACACACAGAGTGATGCTGGTAGGGGAAGTGCTGCCTCCTCGTTTCGGGGCATCCCAATAAATTGAGGGGGAGGGGCTGTAACCCCACAGAACCGTGTGTGTGTGTGTCACCCTCCCACTAGCCACAGCTATGTGTCATCTCTGCGTGCAAGCTGAGCTGGGGCTGGAGCCATGCGGAGCTGTGCTTGTGCTCCAAACGGTCCCTGCCCCCAAAGCCAACCTTGTGCCCCCACCCCGGAGTCTGCCCACCCACTCCCACCTTATGTCCCCAGCCCCTGGGTGGTCCCCAGAGCCCACCCACCCTGGTCTCGTTCCCCCTGCCCCTGAGCAGTTCTCAGAGCCCCCCCACCCTAGCCTAATGTCCTCCCCAGGCCCATTTCTTGGGGGCCAGTCCCCGGAGCCCTCTCCAGCCCTTCCTCCTCCCCGCTGCCCCAGTTGGCCTCTCCCTCCCCAGACCGCCTCCATATCACAGTCTCCCCCATGTTCCCAGGGCTGCTATCTGGAGTCTCCTTGATCCCTCCCACTATCTGGAGCCTCTTTCCTGCCCCTCTGCTATCCCAGCCCCCAAAGGTGCATCGCACCACTAACTGGATCATAGTCCAGCGGTTTCACCTGCTGGGTCTAAACTCAAAAGTACTCTCACACATTCACACCCTGGTTTGCTGCCTAGATCCTAGCCCATACCCATTCCTCTCCCTTGCCACTCCATTTCTGCCACTTGGCTCAATTGAGGGCATGAAGGAATGTGTGTGAGCAGAGGGTGCGAGCAGCAATGCCAGGTGCCTCAGGCTAGGCCCATGTGTCCCATTTTCAGTTAAGGGAAATAAGGTCACCTAACTCTCTGGGTAGGGAGCTTGCAGGCAATCGGGGAGCTTGGGAGGGCAATTGGGAGTTAGGGGAGGGAAGCTGGGTTGGGGTCTGGATCTTGACTATACCTTGACCAAGAAATTTGGACCTTGACAAAAAATAGACTACCCCTGATCTAAACCTTTGGGTCTAGCTAAATCAATATATACTGAATAGTGTATGTAAGGTCACTTACTGTAAAATGGGCTAAGCTTTAACTTTGAAATTCTTAAGGGGATTGGATGACTCAAGGGATGGATAAAATCCAAACCAGGTAGGGTAACAAAAGTTGTTCAGATTTATTTGATTGATGTACAATGATGAATTGGTAGTGTCAGTCCTGTTCCTAGAGGGGAGGTGTTCCCATGATAAAACTGGGATTAAATTTGGCCACTTTGTCGGCAGTCTCAGCAGAAATGCTAACCATAGAATGAATATGAAGAGTGAATTGTGTTCCCACTCCTATATGTACCTCTTCCAGGTCATTCCTGAGGTACAGTGGTGTGGGTCATTGAGAAGTTTGTACTGCTGCTCCCTGTGCTGTGGTTGCACTGTGGCATTAAATACATTCATTCTTCAGTGCTGTCATTCTGACACTTTTTAATGAGAGCTAAATCCTCATTTAAATTAAACAAAAATAAAAACAAGGTGATGGGCAAGGGGGACATCATGATGTTTGTGAAGCAACAAATTCAGTAGCTGCCAGTGTCAAAATATAAACTTCACAACAATTCCTTATTTATTGGTTGTGCCTTTTTACCCTGCACTTCAGCACAAATAAGGCTAATGTTCTTGTATTGCAGGCTGCTGAAGGTCTTTGTCATGTGGAAGCCTGTGCAGTGACATGGTATCGACAGGAAAAGTTAATCTTGTTTGTTGTACCTAAAGACAACTTAGCAAGAGACAGTCTTAAGGAACTCCAGAAACATCTCCCAACCTACGCAATCCCTGATGAACTTGTGTTGATAGAAACTTTGCCTTTCACATTGCATGGTAAATGAAGTAATGTTTGACAAATGCTCTTCAGTGCAGATGCTGCTGTGTGCCTTTTCTGTTTTGGTTTAGAAGCTAATTTTGTTGTCTTTTCTTCTTTACTGAAACTTGACCCCAAAACAGTAGTAGCTGGTTCATGCACTATTACTTATTTTATTGTGTTGTACTCTGATGTGACCCATGGTATTAAGCCATCACCGTAAGCTATAGCTGTGTTCTGCAGCAAATCTGTCTGGCTCTCATTTGTTCTCAATTGCATTCCTCTGTAGCATTTATTTGACACCCTTTGACTCTCTGGAATTGAATAATAGTAATTAAAAGCATTTTAATATTGAAAATACACACACATGTATTTGCTTGACCTGCTCTTGCTTCCATTGAAGTCAGTGGCAACTGCTTTCAGTTGGGACAGGATGAGGCACTATATATGGGTGTGTGTCATATGATAAATTTTCAAAAACCTGCTCCCTTTTATTTGAGTGCAGTTGATTGCTGATGTAAAAAAAGGTGCAATTTTGCCCACAATAAAGAAGTCTAGACTGAGACCCAGATGAACATGTAGGCCATAACAAGAATTTGAAAATACAAAGTCTAAAATGGAATGAAAAAATCTTGTGCTTTTTATTTTGTTTGAAGGCAAAATTGACGTTTCTGAGCTGAGCAAGATTTACAGTAACCATCTAAATTCCAGAAGGCATGACAGTAAGCTGAGCGGAGCAGAGGAATTGTGGGAAAGATTGCAGTATTTATGGAAGGTAGTATTTTAAGCTGCCTTTTTATCATTGCCAGTGGATCATTATACATATGTCAGGAATTAAACAGTTTTAATAAGTGTGACTAGTGCAACCAGAATATTTTCACTGCACGTAGCTCCATCCATTCATTTAGTACTTTAAATACATTTTCTTTGTAACAGCCAGGAGGGAGCCATTTATTTTCCCCCATAAGCTGAAGTTGCAAACTGTAATGGGCTAGACTGTTAGTGTATGTAGGGTGAATTACAGCCACATAATCTGTCAGCAGTTTCTAAATACTTCTTCCCATGCCAAGCAGGATATCCATAAGGGAGGCCAGTAATTGGGGCATGTAGTTTTTAACAAACAAGATACTGTGTTACCAGCGTCCCCCAATTGATATATATTACTTTTTATTAACTTTTTATTTTCTTTTTTAAATAGCGAGATTGTCATAATTATCTTATGATGATATGATGAATGATTATATGAATATATATATATTTATAATAGCAGCAGCAGCAGCATCACTGTAAAATAACAAACATCTTGCTTTTATACTGTGCCCTTCATGTATGACTACAGGAGTCACTTCAGCTACTACTGATATGGAGCACAGCAGCTGTTTCACATCACATGGCAATGCTACATCACCAGACAGAAAATGAAGAATTCTGTATTTAGTTTAAGCTGCAAATGAAAACAATGCTCATTGTGCCTCAGAAGTGGGCTCCTGAGCTTCTCTTCACAAACCCCCATGTGGGTGGGGGCTCTCTGATAAAGGCACTAATGAGCAAGCAGATGTGGCTATAAATTGTGCCCTGTCAGATACTTGCAATGGGTAGTGCTGCATGACTACCCTAGTAGCCCAGAGAGATGGGACATGAATGAGATCTTGGGGGACACATCCTAGGCCTAGATCTGCTGTGCTAGAGAACGGAGCTTCCTATAACAGGGCCTACTTTTAACAAGCAGAGGTGCAGAAGCAGGAGGCTCACAGTATGTTGCTATTTTCTGTGCTGGGGGGTGGTGCACCCAAAAATCTTCTATGACATTGTTGGAAGGGGGTTAGGGCTTTTGTTCAGAGCCAGGTAGAAAGGTTACATTATTTTAAGAATAAAAAAGCCATAATAATTAGTCTCATGCCTCCCTAATAAAATTGCATTTAAAAAAGTGCTCAGGAACTGCAAATAAAATTGTTTGTCTGTCAAAGGCAACCGTGTTTGATCTGAGCAGCAGAAACTCCTTCAAAGTTTTTTTTTAAAGAAATGCATCTTAGAGTAAAGTGCTCTGAAGTGTTCTTTGCAATCTGTTTTAATTCTTTGGCTATGGAGTGAACTGCAGAATCAGAATCAAGCATAAAATTTGGTTAGCACTGCTGAAATTGACGCTTTCCCCCACAGCTTGATCAGCTTGCATTTCTCAAAGAATACCAAAAAGAGCAAATACAATCCTGCAAGGTGCTGAATACTTTCAGTCCCTGTTGATTTCAGTGAGGGTCTGAGGCACTGACAGGCTCAGGCCCCACTTCCCTGTGGCACTGAGACATTGTTCACTTCACAAACTCTGTTCTCCACTTCTTCTCTAGTCTCTCCTGAGTCTTCCAGATGATTCACCCAGCATTTCCAAAGATTCACTGTTTCTGTACAGTGGTGGAAACTCCTTGAAGTCACTACGGTTTCATGATGAGATTGAGAATTTGGCAGGCAAAGCCATCCCTGGGCTCCTGGAAGTTATTCTCAGCAGTTCCATTGCTGAAATTTACCAACATGTTCTTAAAGCTGTATTCTCAAGTGAAGACCAAATAATGAATCATAACACTGTGAAAAGAAAACTGAATGAGAGCAGTGGAGGGGAATTCCATGGAGAATACACAAAACCAAAATCTAGAAGGTACTTTAATGCTGCTGCAGGATTGATTGCATTTATTGCACTAAACCGAGGCAATCGGATGTTGTCAGTGACTTCCCCGGAGTCTCTTATGAACCCATATAATGCAGGACAGGCAGGAACAGAATTAAGACAACAAGCATCTTATTCATCTGCTGTAACTTCTAATACAATGAAATATGAAGTGACAGAGAATAAATCTGGAAAGAACAGAAGCAATCCAGAAATTGCAAGCAAGGCAAATGAAACAGGTACTCATTCTGTAGAACAAGCTCCTTCAGAAGAGACTCTCTTAAAAATGCCTGAGAAACTGATATTACATGTAAGATGGAAGTCAAATATGGGCAAATGTGTAGATGCCTCCCCATTAGTTATAATACCAGCCACGGATGATTTATCTGCAACTGTATACGTTGGGTCTCATTCTCACACAATGCAGGCAATTGATTTATACTCAGGAAAAATCAAGTGGGAGAGAATCCTTGGAGATCGTATTGAATCCTCTGCATGTGTGTCTAAGTGTGGAAACTTCATTATTGTTGGTATGTATTTTAAATGATTTTCCTTTCCCCCCGCCCCCTTAAATTGTAACCAAATTACACAGCAGCTTATTCAATGTCAAGCAATATGTAGCTGGCATCTCTACTCCCATTAACCCGTGTTCTGTGTCTGTCTAAAATTAAACTGCAGTAAAAGGGGAAAGCAGTCTCAATGCCACTATTGAGGGTGGCTGGGTCTTTTAAAGGGAGGTGGGTTCCAGTCCACCTGTGACAAATGTGGCTCATCTCCCCAGATGAGGAGGATGAGTGAGAATGAGTGAAGTAACAGATGGGTCAGGTGGCTGAATCAGGCCTAAAGCAGATAAGCAAGAGGCCTAGAGAGAGAAAGTGAGTGTTTGCAGACTCCTCAGGCTGAAGGAAGGCCCTTGCGGGGCCCTAAATCAGCAGAGGGGAAGGAGGTCTGACTGCTGATCTCTTCCAATCTAGAAAGGAATAAGATTGAGAAAAGGAGCAAACATTTGAGGGAAGCTGATCCAAGGTCACAGCTGACAGGAATAAGCACAGCCTCAAGGAGGGGAACTGTGCAGCTCCTCTGTTAGGAGAAGACGACTTTGGAGGCCTAGAGAGACAGATCCACAGGTGGGAGGAACTGGGCTCAGCTGGGGACTGGGTAGAGGAGCCTGTTGGTGTTTGAATTCTGAAAGTAGGACAGACACTCAGGGAGGAGGTGGCTGGGCCCATCTTGAAACTGGGGTGAAGATTCTGTAGGTTTGAGTTCTATTTTGAATGACTCTGTGCAGTACTTAATACATTGGCCCATGGGAAGGGAATATCTAAACATTATGGACTTTTTAAGGGTCCCTAAGCAGCCACGCCAGACCCTGTGGTAGGTGTTCAGGAGGCAGTGACCGATCAAAACCATAAAAAATAATGGAAGGGAAACTTATTTAAGGTATTGCAATCAAGTAGGATTATTATGCACCAATGGATTCTCCTTTTCCTAACTGTACTAGTACAATGATAATCAATAGGTACAAGTTCCTTTTTGAAGAATTTAGTTAGAACATGATCATTGAACTGCTTAGAAAAGCATGGGATGATAAATTTTAAAAATGTCTTTAAGCTTTAAAAATTAAGAGGTAGTGTAACCCACACACCTCCTGGGTGTGGTGCTCTGCCCCATCTAGTGGCACTGAGACCACTTAGAGAGAGAGATTAATGAGTCTGCTCTACAGCCTTTGCTAAGAGCCATATGGCTTTTGGCTCATGCAGTAGAGGCTCACGTACTAAGCTCCAGAGAGAGATCCCAGGTTTGATCCTGCCTGCTGACAAGTGGGGTCTGTCGGTGTTACAGTAGAACTTAGTGTATGATACCTCAGTTAAATCTGATACAAAATAATCTTTTTTAAAAAGGGGGGGAGGGGCTTGGGTACTTTGAGCAAAGGTCACTTATACAAGATATTGGCAAATGCACTTTCCACTCCATCGGCGTATGCTGTCTGAATTTTAAAGCAGTTTGTTGTTGGCTTGTCAAAGTGGCCAAAATTGCCTCATACAGGATTAATGTCACCTGTAACTGACTTCCGCATGAAAAATCAAGAAGGTTTTTGTCATCTGCTCAGATGAAAAGAGAGTAATTAAATACTAATGTTATCTTTCTATCCGGAGCCGCGGCCAGTTGGCTCTGCGCGCTGCCCCGTCCATAGGCGCCACCCCTGAAGCTCCCACTGACCACAGTTCCTGGCCAATGAGAGCTGTGGGGGCAGAGCTTGGGGCGGGAGCCGCATGCGGAGCCCTCTGGCTGCCCCTACACATAGGAGCCGGAGTGGGGATATGCCGCTGCTTCCAGAAGCCATGCGGAGCCACGACACTGTTGGAGCGGAACAAGCTCCCGACCCCGCTCCCTGGCAGGAGCTCGAGGGCTGAATTAAAACGTCTGAAGGGCCAGTTGCGGCCTCTGGGCCATAGTTTGACCACCTCTGGTCTAATGTGTTAAATAGTACAAAGCTTGGATCTCTTGCCTTTTGGCTTGACATAAGGCAGTGGTGACCAAAGTTTTGACTGATGTTTTGATTGCTGTTGAGCCTGCAGGTAACAAAATTGTGCTGATGTTGTATTATGCCCTAACGTCTTTTGAACTAGAGCCTGGATTTTATTAAACAAAATGGAGGCTCTTTATAATAAACTTCAGTGTCTTTATTGCCAGATGCACTGTTGTTGTTGCCATGTTGATCCCAGAATATTAGAGAGACAAGGTGGGTGAGGTAATATCTTTTATTGGACCAACTTCTGTTGGTGAGAGAGGCAAGCTTTATATTTATTGCCAGAAACATGAATGAGAATAAAAGTAATTTCATTAATATGAACAAACTTTGCACTTCCCTTGTCCATATTCAGTAGCTCACCCTGTCCTCCAACAGACTTCACAGTAATAGCGCAGTAAAAATAGGCATAGCTTTAAAATGACTCAGAAGAAGAGCATTGAGTGCTTAATGTCAAATGCACTTGTGAGGTTTTATTTTCAACAAGAAGCTTGAATGCAGAAAGTGCTGGGAAATATGTTTGGAGGTGATAGGTTGACTCATGAGCTATCTTTTGATCAGCAATGACGCAGTGAAAACGCTAATCCAAATATCATAACCTGTTTTTTTTCCTGTTGCACTTTATTTTATTCAGGCTGCTATAACGGCTTAGTGTATGTACTCAGAAGCCATAATGGGGAAATACACTGTATCTTTACCACTGAAGATGCTGTGAAAAGCTGTGCAGTTGTGCATCCTTCCACTGGACTAGTCTACATTGGATCACATGACCAGCATATATATGCTTTGGATATTTATGTAAGAAGTCACCCTGACTAACTTTATGTAAATCAAAAGTAAAACATCTAACCATATCTATAAGCTCCATCAGTGTTGGCAATCTTGGGAGCCCTAATGTAGACAGATTGCCAACTGCTTTCATTTAAGCCTTGAGTTAATTAGGCCTGCTTGGAGTAGGGTTAAATGACAGTGATTAAAAGTGCTGTTGGCAGTCTGTGGCCTCCCTACGTTACACTTCCAGCACTGCCAATGCCAGTTCAGAACTATATGGCAAATTACCCTCTATCACTAGTACGGAACTGGGTGGTTAGGGCAAATCTAAAATGTGTACCCCCAGTGCGCAACTTGGAATAATCCCACAATTTGGTGTGGAGGAGACTGAATCTCTTCTCTTCTTCCAGAATGTGTTGACAGAAGGAAAGTGATGTGGGTATGTATTTCTTAGCTGAGTTTCCAATATTTAGCTCTATGAAAAAAGAAACTGTCCTGAGCAATATGGATCTCCTTGATTGCTGGCAAATTATAATCACTTAACTAGTATTTTCCAAGTAAACTTGCTGTTGATAAAACTTTGACATCTGAGTCCTTGCAAATAACATAATGAACTTTAACTCTCAGTTATCAGATTGTATAGCTTTTTATGTACTTTTTCTTGGGTTGACAGAAGGAGGAGTGTGTCTGGAAGCTGCACTGTGAAGGTGGAGCTGTGTTTTCGTCTCCTTATCTAAGCATCTTGCCAGATCACCTGTATGTTGCTACACTAGGAGGACTTTTATTGGCTGTAAATCCAGTATGTACCTTTCTTGCTATCTCTGGGCCAGATCTTGAATCCTTATTCAGCCAAAACATGCTCTGAAGTCATTAGAAGTTTTGCTTCAGTAAGGATTGTAAGGTCCTACTTTCTAATAACAATCTTTTTCATCCTGGGATCTCACTGCATTTCAGAAGAGAGCAGTATCATTTTGATTTTGCAGATGGGGAATCTGAGGCGCAGAGAGATGAAGACTTAGATTCACAAAAGGACTCTGTGAACCTCCTGACTCGGAGATGCTCTACCTCCCAGTGCGATTCTCAGCCTCAAGTTAGTTGCCCAGGTTCCCTGAACAATATGTGAGGAGAGTCAGGTGCCTAAGAAAGGGATTCATGGAAGCTAGCGGGGGCTGCCTAACTTAGCCAGTAGGAGATGCTGAGAAGAGGGGTGTGGCCTGAGCACTGCCTTTCGAAGGTATTTCGGTGTCCAAGGCTTTGTCTACATTGGCAAAACTTTTGTCGTTCACAGGTGTTAAAACACCCACACACACCCCACACAAGTTTTTTGTCTACGACAAGCCCTGGTGTGAACAGCACTTTGTTGGCAGGAGCACTCTCCTGTTGACAATGCTAATGCTACTCATTGGGGGTGGGAGTTTTTTGTTGGCAGGAAGGCTCTTTCCTGTCGACAAATAGCAGCTACACTGCATCCCTTTTAGCAGTACGGCTGTAGCAGCACAGCCATGTTGCTAAAAGCTGTGTAGTGTAGGCGTAGCCTAACTCTGGGCCAGAGGGCGGTGTCTGTCTCTTCTCAGGATTCTCAGCCATGAACCTTCTGGAATTGGCTGCCTAAACAAGGTCAGCTCTTCCATGTGAAAAACGAGAGAGGGAAAGACATGCACCCAAATACCCTCTCCATTATAGACCATGGCAGAGTCACCTGTGATATGAGAGTTTCAGATCCCTGATTTTCCTGTTTTGGAGCAGGGACTTCAACCCACATCCCAGCTGAGTGCCCTAACCAATGGGCTATTGGGTAATCTGGGCTGGGTCTCAATTTCTCGTGCTGAAGCTGTTCCACTTTGTATAAATAATTTAAATATTAATTAAGATAGAGAGGATGAGAGAAGCAAGAGATTGACTCTCTAACCTGGTGGTTAGGATACTTACTTGGCATGTTAGGAGAGGCATGTTCAAGTCACTGCTCCGAATCAGGCAAATAGAGTAGGGTTTTGAATTGGTCTCTCATTCCACTCCCCCCGACCGAATTTTTTTTTCCTGATTTGCTAGCTACTGGCTGTCTTTGTGCAAGTTAAGCATGCTCTTAGGAACGCCTATTTGAGAATCTCACCCGTGCTTAATGATCCAAGAAGCTTGTTAGCTGTGGGGCAGCATCAGGATTTAGGTGGTTTTGTGCATTGCGTACTGGCAGAATCTTGGGTGCATAAAGGAATAGGCGGCAGCCAAGCAGCCATTTTGTGAACATCATTGCTTCCTAAATGTTGGACTTGGACATCTAAAGAGCAGTAAGGTGCCTAAGTGTGTCTTTGTGAATCTGGCCCAGAGATACTTGCTCAGGGCCACATGCTGAGTGAAGGGCAAAATTTTGAATGGAAATCATGTTTCCTGACTCCCTATCTGTTGCCCTGTCCATTAAATTAGTATTTCTGAACTAGGGGGTTGTGAGAGGATGCCTGCTAGGTTTCGTCTCCCTAGCTAAAGTAAAAAATCTGCAAAATCTCTTGAAGCCTGGAGAGAATAAAGGAGAAACAAATTCCTGCCAATCCTTTTACTGCCACCACTCCATGTCTCTCACCCACCCAGGCCAGTCCCAGTGGAGCTCTCCACTTCCTTCACCTGGTCTCCCATACAGTGCTCCACTCTGGGGAAGTTGCACTTCTAGAGGCTGTGGGGACAGCTTCATGGCCTGTTGAAGGAACACTAGTGCAGAGCTGAGCGCTATATGGGTGTGGGAAGAGAGAGAGGGAAAGGAAACAGCCATCACTAGCAGTCAGCCCCACAATCGAGCTCCCGCACGCAGCTTTCGACAAGCTTTCATACAAGTTTTCTTTTCAGCTGTATGTGTTAACACAGTGAAATGGCAAAGAGTAGCAGTGGCACTGGCTCAGATAATTCACATACATTACAACTGTTAATGTACCAGCTATATTAATGAGCTATAGTGATGATTTATGGGTTGCAGCAGTTCATACACTGTTTAGGGTTAACACCATGTGCAGTAACAAGTTTTATGCTATTAGGAGCAAGTTGCGCCCCCTCCGCCATTGATGTGGAGGGCCCTCTGGTAGCATAACTAATAGGGTTCTGCTGTGCAAAAGGAGGGCCAGGCTATAAGGAGGCTGTATGGGGAATGTGTGCCCTCTGCAAGTAGCCCAACTCCACAGCCTCTGCGGAGCCACAAACAGGGATTTAAGATGGGGAAACATAAGGCTGGGAAAGGAACCAGAAATAGAGCTGAAGGATCTGGTGTTACGTGGATCCTCTGGTCCTTGCTCATCTGTCCCTGGAGGAGGATAGGATAGAGGCATGAGGGTCACAGAGGCTGTCCTAGGTATTAAGTTGGAGTAATCTCTGCAGAGTAGGTCTGCTCTTGCTCTTGTTCTGCCGCTTGGGGGACCGAATTCTCTTTTCTTGTGGCTATTCCCAGGGCCCAGCCCAGTTTCTAGGGAGAAGATTTGCCCACTAGTTTTGTGCAGCTCTCTACAGTCACATTAAATGCCATGTCTCGTACTTTGTCATTCACAGGATACGGGGAATAAGATCTGGAAAAGTTCCTGTGGAAAACCCCTCTTCTCCTCTCCCCACTGCAGTGAGCAGTATGTGTGCATTGGATGTGTGGATGGGAATGTGTACTGTTTTAGCCACTCAGGAGAAAAGGTGAAAAACTCTCACTATTAGGTTATTCTACTTTCTTACATCACAAACTCTTGTTTTGATTTATCCTTTAGTAATAAATCGCAGTTTTATAAACTGAGGATTTCCGTGGTTAACATATATTAATTCTTTCTTACAACAGCCAGATAAAACAAGTATTAGTATGTACCCATTTTACAGAAAGGTAAATTCTAACAGAGAGGTAAAGCAGTTTGCCTAACGCTGTCCAGCAAGTCAGTGGCAGAGTTGGAAATAGAACCCAGAATCTTTGTCTTTCCCCAGCCATCCCTCCATTCCCAATGCACAGGTAAAAATCTTGAGCGTCTCAGTTCAAATTCTAACCATTTAATTTGGGAGGGGAGGATGAGAGGGATGTCAGGTGGTGACATTTTTGGTTTGAATTCTGTTAGCAGATGCCAGGGACACACACAGCAGGGTTGAAAGCAACTCTTGCTTTCAAGTCCCATTCCTTTCTTCCAGATTTGTTTTATAAAGGTACTGACTGGAATTAAGATTTTACTCACATGTTTATCAAAGTGTGAAACAAAATGCTGGTGTCATGGCAGAGGTACCTGTGTAAGTGTATGCTTGGTCTCGTTCTTAGAATCTTGGATGCAATTGTAAGATTTATTTTCTCTAAGATGCACAAGATTTGCATCTCTGGTTTAATTTTTGTTTGTTTGTTTTGCCTGGGCACAGCCATAGAGTACTTAACTCACAAGTGTTGTCCCTAGTAAAAATTGTCACTGATAGAATCGTAGGATGGAAGGGACCTCGAGAGGTCATCTAGTTCAGTCCCCTGCACTCATGGCAGGACTAAGTATTATCTAGACCATTTCTGACCGGTATTTGTCTAACCTGCTCTTAAAAATCTCCAATGGTGGAGATTCCACAACCTCCCTAGGCAACTTATTACAGTGCTTAACCACCCTGACAGGAAGTTTTTCCAAATGTCCAACCTAGACCACCGTTGCTGCAATTTAAGCCCATTGCTTCTTGTCCTATCCTCAGAGGTTAAGGAGAGCAATTTTTCTTCCTCCTCCTTGTAACAATCTTTTGTGTAGCTGAAAACTGTTATGTCCCCTCTCAGTCTTTTCTTCTCTAGACTACACAACCCCATTTTTTTTTTTAAATCTTCCCTCATATGTCATGTTTTCTTGACCTTTAATCATTTTTCTGTCTCTTCTCTGGACTTTCTCCAATTTGTCCACATCTTTCCTGAAGTGTAGCACCCAGAACTGGACACTATACTCCAGTTGAGACCTAATCAGCGCTGAGTAGAATGGAAGAATTACTTCTTGTCTTACTTACATGCCTGCAATACATCCCAGAATGACGTTTGTCTAATATTGACTCATATTTAGCTTGTGATCCACCACGACCCCCCAGATACCTTTCCACAGTATTCCTTCCTAGGGAGTTACTTCCCATTTTGTACGTGTGCAACTGATTGTTCCTTCCTAAGTGGAGTACTTTGTGTTTGTCCTTACTGCATGTCATTCTATTTACTTCAGACCATTTATCCAGTTTGTCCAGATCATTTTGAATTTTAATCCTATCCTCCAAAGCACTTGCAACCCCTCCCAGTTTTGGTATCATCAGTAAACTTGATAAGAGTACTCTCTGTGCCATTATCTAATTAATTGATGGAGATATTGAACAGAACCAGACCCAGAACTGATCCCTGTGGGACCCCACTCAATATGCCTTTCCAGCTTGACTGTGGACGACTGATAACTACTCTCTGAGAGCAAGATACTGTGTACCACATCTACCGCTTCCCCGTTATCCACAAGGCCTGTTACCCTGTCAAAGAAAGCTCTAGATTGGTTTCACGCAATTTGTTCTTGACAAATCCATGCTAACTGTTACTTATTACTAAAGCTGCGAGTTTGTCACGGATTCCGTGACTTTCTGGGACCCGCAGGCACTGCCCCCGCAGCTCCCATTGGCCATGTGTGACGGGTTGGTATCACAGAAACCTCCTTCGAGCTGCCACCTGGTGTGCCAAGACTACTTCTGCCCCTGCTTTCCTGCCTTTTCCAGTTTAGGACTCCAGAATCCTGTCTGTTTTGAGCCAGATCCGCTGATCTGCTGCAAACCCAGACCCAGGTCTGAACCATGTCCACTAACAGCTGTAGGCCTGCCTGGAAGCAGCTCAAGAAGTGCTCTTGCCTTTGACACCCAGGTGCCCAACTCCCAATGGGGTTCAAACCCTGAATAAATCCATTTTACCCGGTATAAAGTTTATACAGGGTAAACTCATAAATAGTTGGCCTTCTATTTCAAAGATAGAAAGATATGCACAGCTGTTTGCCCCCTCCAGGTACTAACACGTACTCCAGGTAACTTAATAAGTAACAAGTGATTTTAATAAGTACAGAAAGTAGGATTTAAGTGATTCCAAGTAATAACAGACAGAACAAAGTGAATTACTAAGTAAAATAAAATAAAATATACGCAGTCTATGTCTAATCACACTGTATACAGATAAAAGCCTCACCAGTTCCAGCAAACTTCCCTTTATAGGCTATAGTTCTTCTAGCTTGGGTCCAGCAATCGCTCACACCCCCTATTGTCTTTGTCCTTTGTTCAGTCTCTTTCAGGTATGTCCTTGGGGGGTGGAGAGTCTCTCTTTAGCCTGCTGAAGGCAAGATGGAGGGGTCACCCCGGGGTTTAAATAGATTTTCTCCCTTGGATGGGTGCTCCTCCCCACTCCCTGTGTAGCATCATGTTACCCTGGAGTTTTGGGATCACATGGGCAAGTCATGTGTCCATGCACAGCTCAGCACAACCAGTCCCGTGACATTTCTGGCCAAGCTCAGATGTGGATTGGTGTGCAACTTTTGTCTAAGAGTTTCTTGATTGGCCTCTTTACCTGCACATTCCTTTCTCAAGACATGATCCCATGCTCTTACAAAGGCTATGTATAAAACCAGCAAATATACAACCAATATTCATAACTTCAACTACAACAATGATACATGCATACAAATGGGAGGAATAGATTCAGTAGATCATAACTTTTACGAGCTATGTTACATGGCACATGTAGCATAAAACATATTCCAGCTACATCATATATACATTTATAAGCATCTCCCCATAAAGTCTTATGGAGACACCGTCACACCATGGTTCTGGCCAATGGGAGCTGTGGAGCCAGCGCTTGGGGATGGGGCAGCGCGTAGAGCTAGGAGCTGAGGGAGGGACATGTCGCTGCTTCCGGGGAGCCGCAAGGAGCCTACCAGCCCCGCCAACTGCCCCCCTACACAGCACCAGCGAGGGTTGCGCACCGCTGCCCTCCTCTTTTAACACCCCCCCCCCCCCCACCCGGCACCAGCAGGGGTCCTGGGCTGCTCCCCTCCTGAGCGCCTTCGGTACCCCCAGGCCACCTTCCCCACCCAAGATTTAGTATGGGGTATATACTACAAGTCATGGACAGGTGACAGGGCTGTGAATTTTTGTTTACTGCCCGTGACCTGTCCATGACTTGTAGTATATATAAAAACACCTGTGACTAAAACGTAGCATCATTACTTATTACCTTATTGTCTTCTAGGTGTTTGCAAATCAATTGCTTAATTATTTGCTCCATTATCTTTCCAGCATTGGAGTTAAGATGAATGGTCTCTGATTCCCTGGGTTGTCCTTATTTGCCTTTTTATAGATGGGCACTGTATTTGCCCTTTTCCAGTCCTCTGGAATCTCTCCTGTCTTCCATGATTTTCTGAAGATAATTGCTAATGGCTCAGATATTTCCTCAGTCAGCTCTTTGAATATTCTAGGATGTATTTCATGAGGCCCTGGTGACTTGAAGACATCTAATTTGTCTAAGTAATTTTTAACTTGTTCTTTCCCTATTTTACCTCTGATCATATCTCATTTTCACTGGCATTCATCATGTTTAACATCCAATTGCTACTAAATTTTTGATGGAAAAAAAAAGTAATTTAACACCTCTGCCTTTTCCACGTTCTCTGTTACTGTTTTTCCTCCCTGAGTAACGGGCCTACCCTCTCCTTGGTCTTCCTCTTGCTTCTAGTGTATGTGTAGACTTTTTTCTTGTTACCCTGTATATCTCTGTAGTTTAATCTCGTTTTTGCCTTGGCCTTTCTAATTTTGTCCGTATGTACTTGTGTTATTTGTTTATATTCAGCCTTTGTAATTTGACATAGTTTCCACTTTTTGTAGGATTTTTTTTTTGTTTCAGCTCATTGAAGATTTCCTGGTTAAGTTAGTGTGGTCTCTTGCCATACTTCCTATTTTTCCAACACAGTGGGATAGTTTGATTTTGTTCCCTTAATAATGTCTCTTTGAAAAACCATTGAACTGTTTTTCCCTTTAGACTTGCTTCCCATAGGATCCTAGCTACCAACTCCCTGAATTTGCTAAAGTCTGCCTTCTTGAAATCCATTATCTTTATTGTGCTGTTTTCCCTCCTACCTTTCCTTAGATTCATGAACTTTACCATTTTGTGATCATTTTCACCCAAGCTGCCTTCCACTTTCAGATTCTCAACCAGTTCATTCCTAATTGTCAAAAGCAAATCTAGAACAGCCTCCCTCCAGTATCTTTTTGCACCTTCTGAAATAAAAAAGTTGTCTCCAGTACATTCCAAGAACTTGGATAATCTGTGCCCTGCCATATTATTTTCCCAACAGATGTCTGGGTAGTTGAAGTCCCCCATCGCCACCAAGTCCTTTGCTTTGGATTATTTTGTTAGTTGTTTAAAAAAAGCCTCAGCCACTTCTTCCTGGTTAGGTGGTCTGTAGTAGACCCCCAGCAAGACACCACCCTTGGCTTTTTTTACCTCTTTTATCCTTACTCGGAGACTTTCAACAAATCTGTCTCCTATTTCCATCTGAACCTCAGTCCCAGTGGATACATTTTTATATATAAAGCAACATCTCCTCCTTTTTTTCCCAGCCTGTCCTTTCTGAGCAAGCTGTACCTTTCTATACCAATATTCCAATCATGCATATTATCCCACCAACTCTATCATGCCAACTAAGCCATAGTTCCAGAGTAGCAGCCGTTTTAGTCTGTGTCAGCAAAAAGAACAGGAGTACTTGTGGCACCTTAGAGACTAACTAATTTATTTCAGCATAAGCTTTCATGGACTACAGTCCACTTCATCGGATGCATAGAATGGAACATACAGTAAGAAGATATTTATACATTAAATATCTTCTTACTGTATGTTCCATTCTATGCATCCGATGAAGTGGACTGTAGTCCATGAAAGCTTATGCTGAAATAAATTTTAGTCTCTAAGATGCCACAAGTACTCCTGTTCTTTATGCCATAGTTGTATTTATTAACTAGCATTTCAAGTTCTTGCTGCTTCCCCATACTTCTTGCATTAGTATACAGATATCTAAGATACTGATTTTATTTCCCCCCATGTTCTCTCATCTCTCCCTTATCCCTGCTATAATGGTCTATGTGCCCCCTTCCCCCCCCCCCCCCCCCCCCCCGATTCTGTCCCTTCTCCCAATGAAAATATTACTTCACCCACCTTTTCTCTGGAATATCCTGGAACCAACATGGCTATAACACTGCATTACAGGAAACTATCATGTGAGTGCTTGCCTACTGAATTTATGTGTGGAGCTTAGCGTGTGAATGTTGCAAGTATTTTCTAGCCATGTATTATATACAGCATATGCCAGAATCCGGATGATGCGTATATTTGTCCTCTCTGTCAACAGCTTGTCCCGAAAGATTAAATGATGTCTCGTTGGTAACCTGAACAACCTGTAATAATGGATTAATTTTTTAATACTGTTCTGTAGGTTTGGCAGTTTTCCACCGGTGGACCAGTCTTTTCATCCCCATGTATCTCAAGTTTAACTAAGCAAGAAATATATTTTGGCTCCCATGACTGCTTTATCTACTGCTGTAATATGGAAGGTAATTTACTGTGGAAATTTGAAACCACTTCAAGTGTATATGCAACTCCCTTTGTTTTCCATAGTCATGACTTGGAGAGTGAAACACTGCTGGCAGCAACATCTACAGATGGTACAGTGTGGGTCCTGAATGCTAAAAATGGATTGGTAGCAGGTGTCGATACACTTCCAGGAGAAGTATTCTCTTCCCCAGTAGTATGTGGATCAAGACTCGTTGTTGGCTGCAGAAATGATTACGTTTATTGCCTAGATTTGTGTATCGCTGAAAAAACAAGAACTACTAGGATGTGTTAAACTGCTTCATCTCCTAGTGTTTACACTTTGGACGTTAAAAACATCCTTGAATTGTACTTTAAAGCACCCAGGCCTGTGAGGTGCTGCTCTTAGCCTATTCTACTTTTGTAAAATTTACCATGTTTGCAAACTTTGTTAGTTAACAATTTTGCACCAACAGGCGTGTCTACGCTGCAATAAAAGACCTGTGGCAGTGAGTCTCAGAGCCTTGATCAACCGACTTGGACTCGTGCTGTGGGCTAAGAGGAGCTCTTTTTAGCCCTGTAGCGGGAGATCGAGTCAGTTGACCCTGGGCTCTGAGACTTGCTGCTGCAGGTTTGTTATGGCAGAGTCGATGTACCTGTTGTCATGTCTGGACTAGGGAAAACGTGTGGTTTTCTTTTAAAAATTTGCCTATGTGCTGTTTAAAAAATGATAGTGCTTAGTGGCAACAGTGTGTAATACTTTTTAAAATGTTACATGGTCATGGTCAACATTAAACTCCCCCCAATCATGACCTCCGAACACCTTTTTAAGGTGTTCGTGTCTGCACTAGGTGAACATTAGTGCGAGCTAACATATTTTCAAAGTCAAGCTATTTTCCTAATCAAGAGAGGGCACCTGACTTAATGATTTCTCAGAATCACGTGTCTGAATAAAGCTGTATTTTGGTGAAAAATAAATGTTCACTCTGACATAACTGTTTCTGGCAATTTATATTGAATTTTGTGCCATGTCATGTCTAGCATGAAAATGGAAATAGCTTGTCTGTTTGGTCTCAAGTTTTCCAGTATTTGGTTTGGAAATTTGGGCTTTGTATTGACTGTATTAACATATAGATAACTGTGTCTCAGTGTGCCTACTGCACATGCATAGGCTGAGGTGCTCTGCCCTTCCTAGCAACTTCCCTTTGAGATTGCTACCGGTTGTGGGGAATCCTTCAGTGCCAATTATTCTATTCTGTATAGGTTTTTAAAATGCATTCAGGAGGATGCAGCAGGGCCTGGGCCAGCCCCCACAGGGGGGGGGGGGGGTGCGGGAGCGCCACCCAGCCCTGCTCTGTCCCCAGCCTCAGCCCTGCTCCTGGCCTCATCCCCGCTCTCCCCCTCAGGTTTTTTTTTGGGGGGGGAGTAGGCAGACTGGTAAGCAGGGACATGAAGTGGAAAGTTAATCATTTTATGGTATCCAGGGAAGCTAACCTAACTTGCAAGAATACACTGAATCTTCAGTTTTACACAGTGATCTAAGTCCATTAATAAATGCTTAGCCCAAAAATAGTTGATTTGAACATTATGAACTTTAAACTGGAACCCATTCCAAAATTGTATGATTGTTATAAGCCCTTTTAAGCCCACGTTTGACTTTAAACACAGGGATAGTCCTATAGATATCAATGGGTATGTCTACGCAGCATTTTGGAGCAAGTGGGCGCAAGCTCCAAGCCTGGGTCGACAGACTCAGCCTAGCGGAGCTTGCAGTAACGCTCTAAAAATAGCTGTGTAGACATTTTTGATCTAAGCCAGGCATGGCCGAGCCGCATGTGGCTCTTTTAGAGTTAGTGCGGCGTGCTGGGGCTCGGGCCTTCAGCCCCGCAGGAGGTGCCCAGACTCAGGGCTTCAGCTGCACATGCACATTATAACAGGAAATTGCATCACACAGTGCTGTGCAGACCTGGTGTGCTTGGGATATACCTGCATTCTGCACAAAGGCTGTTCACTGTTCATAATAGTTCTCCGAGTAATGATCTCTATTTGGATTCCAACCATGGGGTGCGCATGAATGCCATGTGCTGGAACCAGAACTGTTCATCGTAGTGTCCGTTGACCTGCATGTGAGTCATGCGTCAACTGTGTGACACGTCCAAGGCTTTAAGAGGCCGTGCGGGTCCAGTTCCCTCTTACCGCCACGTGGCCAGAGTCAGAACCTCTGTTCCTTGGTGCTTTTAGCTTGCCATGAGTACCGTCTTCACCTCATTTTTCCTTGTACATAGGTTTTTTTTTTGTTCTTTCCCCATTCTTTAGTTGTAGTTAAGGCTAATATTTTGTCATTGTGACTTTTACTAAAAATTACTGACCGGCAATAACCAAAAATTCATGAAAGTCCATGACCTGTCTCTGACTTTTACTAAAAATAACCCTGACAAAGGGTGGGGGGGGAGGGGGGCCAGCACCCACCGCTGCTGCTGCTGCTCACAACAGCTAGGAGCTGTGGGTCCCCACTGCCCGTGGAGGCTCGGAGCACCAGGACTGCAGGGAGTTGCTTGGCGCTCCGAGAGCCGCCTGCTGCCCACAGTGGTTCTGCACTCCAGGGGCTGCCTGCCGTGGTTCAACTCAACATGCCCAGTTGGTGGTTTGTTTGTTTGTTTACCTTTCTCATAGGTCAGGTTTTCTAAAATTTTGTTGTTGATGGCCTCTGGATTCTCCAGGAAATATGGGGATAATTTACAAAGTGTGGCACCTAGATTTGACCAGAGTACTCCAGCTCAGGCCTCACCAGTGCTGGGTAGAGTGGGACAGTTACCTCTCGTCTTATGTATGACACTACTGTTAATGCCTCCCAGAATATTAGCCTTTATTGCAACTGCATCACTGTGTTGACTCATTCAATTTATGATCCACTTTGACCCCAGATCCTTTTCAGCCATACTACTGCCAACTTGAATACATGTAAACATTCAATTTCCTGACAGGCTAGAAGGAGAGTAGGTAAGCTTGCTTTTGTAGCTTGACAAAGGTTTGAAACAATAATATTTAGTAATGGTATTGTAATGCATTAGACTTCAAATACAATAACCCATTTAAAAAAAGTTAGCAGTTTTTGTACTAAGCATTTACTAATTGGCTTAGATCATAGAGTAAAACTCAAGACTCAGTTCACATATGTCCAGATGTGAAGACATTTAGCTTAGTGACTTTTGAAACTCCTGCATGAACAATTAAAATGGTGCTGTTGACATGAATTTTGTATTGTCATTTTTTCCCAGTTCAAAGTAACAAGCAGCAGTGATGTGAATGTGTTGACTCTAAATTTGCAGTGTCTCTCAATGACAAAAGCTGTATTGTAAACTCAGGAACCATTTTTTGTGTGTTTAAAAACAAACAGTTGTAGATTTTTTTATTGAAATAGAACGTTTTCCAATAAATGGGACCATTTACATTAAAATCTGACAACCAAAATATGAAAATAAAATAGAAATTACACTAATGTATCCCTTCATCATAGGTCTTGTTACTCAGTTTTATTGTTGATAAAAACACATAGCAAGACACCTGTAGCACTAAAAGTTCTATTTATAAATAAACCTGACCTATACCATTAACAGAAGGAGACAGTGAATGCATACATCTGATAATTTTGACTGGATTATAATTTAATAGGAATTAAAATGACATTAGTATAAGAAACAATTGCACTTTAAAACATTTTGAAAAATTAAAAAAGTACAGAAAACAAAAACCTCACAATTATACATTTTGTACATTACTATATGAACATAGAGGTTAATCATATATAACCTGTTCAGAAGAAATGGTATTTTGTATTTATAAATTACAAAAAAAATTGAGACCTTCTACATAGTGGTTCATTCAGTTCTTAAAACCTTTTTACTGATTTAAATAAATTCAGTAGTAGTAATTTTTTTATTTTACAGAATTCTGGCAATTTGTTCAGAAGACACAACAAAGCTAAAGCCAAGTAACATGTCACAGGTGTTTAGTGCAATTTTCTGTGTTGATTTTACATGAAATGTCAGTGTTGAACTTGTAGACTTTAGAAGTGTTTCCAAGTACTGTACATACTGAGTGCAATTTTTAGTATACTAGATACCCTACACTTGGAAAGACTCTGCTTTGAAACTTTAGATTACAGCCATCCTTAATCAATTCAAACTGTGTTTTGTGTGCTATAAATGTGTCTAGTGTTGTTTTGGTAGGTCAGTTCATTTTGTCATGCAAAATAGAACCTACTTTTTGCTCTATAAATCATTAAACATGCTTTTCAGTTCCTTGATCCTGACTACTATTTTTTCTCTACCTTTGTGGTTGGCCTGTTCTCCCTCTTCCTCCCGCCCCCGCCCCAAAACTGCACCCAAAATCCTGGTGTTGGATTTCAAGCAGTTTAGAGTTATAATTACAAGAACAACTCTATTGCACACTTCAAAACCGCGATGAGATATAAATGTGTACATTAAGAAGTGCTACTTTATGGGACTAATTAAACACACAAATATTATGGGCCAAATCCCCCCTTCAGATAACCACAGAGCTCCCATTGAAGTCCATAGGAGTTGTGTGCAGGTCCAGAGAGCTCACTTATTCCTCTGTGTGTAAAAATCTTAAATACTTAATGTGTTAGGAGCAAAGATAGAGATTTTAAAGGTTCTAGTTTAAATATGAAACAGAGTGGAACACTGATTGTGCAAGAGCCACAAGAACAAATCTATTTCCAGCTGCACCTCTATTGTGTCGGTTGTGTTTGTGCTATTTTAACTGTGCTGCTGAACCTTTGTTTCCTACATAGGATGCAGTCTATTCAATAACTTTTGCTGACTAGCTTTTTTCAGTTCTTAGAACAAGGAGGACAGTACAGGGCTCATTGTTTTCTGCTTTAGTTACAGTTTGCTCCCCTCGTGCGATGTACAGCAATTTGGCTAAAGAAAAGTAATAATATAAAGAGTTATCAGATACATTATGTTGTAGTAATGCAATTTCTCCTCTCTTCTTATTGAAATGCCTCCTCTTAAAACGCTGTAGACTTGGCTTATGGCTCAAAAGGAAATGTATGTGTTTAAACAGAGGGGGATTTGCAGCAATATGCAAAGTTCATTGAAAACACAGGAATTTTTTTTAGGGAAGATGAAGCTTGCTTTTTGTTGATGTACTTATTATGCATAAAAAGCCATTTTTAAAAAAATGCATAACTTCCTGGGTAGCAAATTTAAGGATGCTAACATTTTTTATTACATTTTAAAGACAACTTTTAAAAATAAAAAAAAGATAAAGAACATTTCCACTTAACTACATGAAGAACAGTTTAAAAAAATATATATTCAGCTGTAACAACTCATTCCTCCCACCCCCCCGCGTAAGTAAATTTTTTATTCAATTTTATAGCTGGGTTGTCTAGTACAAGGAAGGTAAGCGATTTGTCTTAAGTCACTCAGGGAACAACCTTTGCAAGAATTAGAAGTCTGAACCCGTTTTATTCTCTGTTAAGGAAACTGAATTTTAAATAAGTTACCACCTTGTCATGAGGATCCCAGTGTCTTGGTTTTCTGATTTTAAGCTTTTAGGCCCCAATCCTGCAAACATTTACACATGTCAACAGTCCCTTTGAACTCAAGGAGACTCTTTATGTATGTAAAGCTACTCATGGACACTGATATTTGTAGGAATAGGGTCTTAGATTGCAAGTGCTCTGAGCACATGGATGCCTAATAATTGATTTTGCCTCTGAGTGAATGGGGAAAACACTTTTTGTATCCCTGCTCCATCACTTTTTGTTTGGTTTCCATATGAATATGTTAACTAGAATGATGGGCAAATGATTCTCTTTTTTTTGAGGAGGGAGGTACAGCATCAAAGACAATAGTACCTCTGTAATTGGATGCTACCATCACTTGATATCACTTCATTCGCAGGTGGGAAGAAGTCTCTCAAAATGCCTTGGATGGGGAGAGGTTTTCAAATTGCAAATAAACTGCATCAAACCATGAGTTCAGAAGCGACCACTGGGGCTAAGAGGAGGGAACATGCATTTTACATTCATTTTTTTATATCAGAGTGGCCAAAATCTTTTCTTTGTCTGCATGGTGAAGACAGCTTTTGATCTGAAGTTCTGGTCCCTCTTTTTATACTGGGCAAAACCAAAATCTCACATTTGATCAGCACTGAATTTTGAGAAATTGGATCTGAACTGTATGGCTGGGCCCACTCTCTACCTAGTTTTTCAAAGCAAAGGGATCTATGATGTGAGCATACACTACAGTGAGCTAGAACGAACTGGTGATCAGTTCGGTTTTTAATCCTTCAGGGAATGCATTTAAATTTTGTTCAGTTTCTTTTGTCATGTGTAAAAAGCTAAATCAATAAAAAGGAGAAAACCACTAAGAAACAAAAGTAAAGAGCAAAAAGGTTACAGTTTACTTAATGATCTGCGGACAGTCACTCCAGGCTTTTGCTTTCCTCTTGGCTAGGGCCAGCCAGGCTGGTTCTGTCGACACAGGGTTAGCATCAGGAGTAGAGAATCTCTTGGTAACCTCTTTTGCTAATGGAGTTGATGGAACAGAATCTGAAATCTCCACTGTTTATTGATTTGGGAGAGAAAAAAAATAAAACAGATGAAACGGGCTACACTGTAGAATAATGGAGAATTATGAACTTTGTTGTGAATGTGTTCACAAAATGTATAATGTTTCTTTAAAACTTTATCTTTAAGGTGCCACTGGACTCCTTGTTGTTTTTTAAAACTATAGTTCAGTCTTCCTTTTTTTAACCTTCTATATATGTTGAAAACTTAATTAATTTGGCTCAGATTTATAGATGAAAAAAATTGGTCATTTAAAATTGAACTAACCCACACACCTGAACATGGTTCTATGCCAAAAAGTAACTCGGCGAACATGGAATGCTAGGACACTATTTTTACAGTCTCAATGGTTTTCAGAGCAAATTTGCTCAGTTTATAAGTAAAAATGCTGTTTTTAATCTTGTCAATCCTGGAACCATATATATATATATATATATATGGTTCCAGGATTGACAACAAGATTAAAAACAGCATTTTTACTTATAAACTGAGCAAATTTGCATATATATATGCATGCAATGCCACTGTCTCCAAATTATGCCCTCAGACACCTAGGCAAATCAAGGTCAGTATATTTACGCAGAAAAATGTAGCTCTGCAAGTTCTACTTAGTTATCAATTCTGATGTTACTGTTTAAGTAGGAATAGAATCCAGCTTCCCTGCCCATAGCTGCTTGTCTGCAAGCTTAACAAGTACCAAAACCATTTATCACTAAAATAAACAGATATCTCTGAATATATACAAGTGGCGTATTGCCTTTTACAGAGTCACTTTTCAGAGCAGAACTGCATAAATATACTGCAGGGATCAGACGACAGCGTTATTAAATACTATAGTGCTGGATGCTATAGAAAAACCCTTAAATAGACAGGGTTTTGCAAGTCTATTATTCTGTGATACAGGGACAATCTCTGATTTACCCCCAATTATTTTATGACTAGAAATTTTAGAATACATTTCCTTGATCAAGGGATTAACCCAAACCCTGTTGAATTCAATGGGCTTTGGCTAAGGCCTTAATAGGCTGGGAGTATGTGTAATTCCATGGGCAAGTTAATGATAGAAAGGCAAGGGGGGTGTCAGTTGAGTCCAAAAAAATCTACATAATCATAATTTCAATTATGCCACCCTCTGCAGTGTGGCAGAGGGGACTCGTCTGCTCCAGTTCCCGGTATTCTGGGTGGTGGAAATGTTTATAATCCAGCGTCACTGGAAATGGGTATCATTCAAAAGCCCTGTCTCCCATGAATATAATGGTATCAGACATGACAAACCTAGAACAATTATGTAAATATATGTTAGAGAAAATGTTTAAAAATCAATTTTTTTAAAATTATACTTTAACAGAGGTATGTCAAACATGCAGCCCTCACAAAATTAAATTGTGGCACTCAACTGACAGTGTTGTATTATCAGTTAATGCTGAGAATACCTGATTAATTTTTTTAATGTTACAGATTACTAAAAGTGGAAGGAGTGCTTCAAGTTGATTTGTTGTCATTGGCAATAAAGAAACATTTCAGTGGTATTGAGTATCAGCTTTGTTTATTAGGCCAAAGGACTTGTAATGAGGCACTGGTTAAGACAGCAGCATCCAGCCAGAAATCACTGGAATCCATCTGAAAACAGCATACACGTAGTTACATAACATGCGTTACATTACGTAATTAATTAGAATCAAAGTAACTTATTACAAAAGACTTGATCATTTTTAGTTATCAATGGGGAGGTGAAGAGTACCAACTAGTAGCTGAAGAATACCACTTTGGAGGATACCACTGAAGAGGACCTGGTTAAAACACAACACTCAGTAACACCTTACCTGCTATAAGAAGTGCACCCAATAACCTGAATTTGGCAAGGCTGGAGCAGAGGTACATCAACCATCAGAAAAAAGTTGAAGATGTGGGGACAAGCGCCAGGTGTGGGCAAGACTTACCTTGTACTTGTATTGAGAAGAACACCACCACCTTCTGCCCTAAACTGAAAGCATGAAGGCATCCATGAAGCACACTGTATGAAGCAGTCACTATTTGTGAGAACGTTGCATGGAAAGTTAAGTTGGTGCATTGATCCAAAAGATACCCATGTATCCCACAGAGTGCTGCACCAAGAATGTATCTAATGTGTTGTATCAAGAAAAAAGCAATACAAACAAATAGTGATTTTTACTACTGTAAAGTGTGAGACTCAGCTGGAGTTCATAAATTGCCTCAGGCTCTAATGGATGGGAAAGTGGTAGAGACGGCCAATGCAGAGGCTAAGTACAAGAGAAAAATGTGCTTTGAATGAAAGTGAAGAGGAACGTATGCTTAGCAGATAGGATTGCTAAAACCTATGTCCATATCCCACAGTTCAATAACTGCTTTTATAAGCCTATCTGCAGAAATGAATCAGTGCGTATGTCCTTAAAAGCTACAAAAGATGTGGTGTGAGAAGTGAAAGCACTGATGTCAACAATAGTATGAAGACTCCAGATGCAGCTACTAATTTATTTATTTTTTTTACAGAAAAGCATTTTGTCCTGCAGTACATAGGAGTTTCAAGGATCCATAGCTGATGCCAAACCTGAAACAATAATACCCCATGATCCGTACTTCATTTTTAAGTGGTGCATTGATGGTTGCAGTGACTTCAGAACCAGCAAGCATGAAGGTAAGCAAGTGGAGCACAAGGCTGCCATTTTATCGCAAAGCCTCATGGATGAGTGCTTGAGTGAAAGGCAGGTTTCTAATATACACACAACAACTATGTGGTATATGCATAATCTACCACTACAAGTGGCTGTTGCTTTAACAATTCATTCCAAAACCCATAGTAAATTCCTCGAGCAGCTTAGGCACAGCATTGGCTTCTCCGTTGATTACAACAAACCACTCCGAGTTCTCCATGGATGTGGAAGAATTGCTTGAAGAATTTCATTGTTGCATGGCATAATGAAGCTGCTACCTCTCACCATTTCAGTGAAGTTTCTTCTCAGTTCCTGTGAGGAGGCTGACACTAAAATTATCTTGAATGCCAGCAGTGCCACAGAGGTACTACTAAACTCTGGATTTTTGCACAAGACACAGATGTTTTAGTGCTCTCTGTGAAATGCTACCCAAGATTTCTGCAAGATTGTTTTTGTGGCTGCTGCTGGGGAACAGAATTGCTGTATATCCCTCAGCAATGTGTTCCTATCCCTTGGACCATTAAAAGCTACCACACTGCCAAGTTTCCATGCCCTTTCAGGATGTGACAATACTGGAAGGTTGGCTGAAAAGATTTGATTCATCCTCCAAAGACTCTCCTTGCTCGAAATGGCTGAGACCTTCACTGATGAGGTCATAGATGCACTGGAGATGTTCATATGCCGAGTTTACCATTTGAAGACCAGCATTACAGCACATGCACAGCTAAATAGCTGGATGTTTTCCAAAAGCAGATGGAGAAAAACTGCCACTGACAAGGGTCGAGAGGGAAAATTCCATGCAGTGGAATGGCTCTAGGACTAAAGAAACTACCCTTCCCAACGGGGCATGAATGGGTCTTGGAGAATGGACTGATCATGCCAGTTATGTATGAAATACCATGTGGTCCACAGACAATCCTTCCACTAATTAAATGCTTGTGTCAAGGACCAGATGCTCACCACCCTGCAAATGTTTGGCCAGAAGTCTGCCTTGTACAGAGATGTGAGTGTGTTGTGCAGATGAGGATCAGTGTGATGTGTCTAGCAGCGACGCCCTAGACTGAGATGATTTACACTGATTAACAAATGGTTTGTCTTACATGTTAAGGCTAACTTCACTAGGATCAATGAAAGATCAGTGTCTCTCTTTATGTAAGCAATGCATCGCTGTTAAAGTATCATTAAAAAAATGTTGATTTTTAAACATTTAAACATTTTCTTAATTAACTAAATATATATTCGTTCTAGGTTTGTCAGGGTTGGTACCATTATGTTTGCAGGAGAAAGGACTTTTGAAAGATCCCCAACTCAACCCATTTCCAACAACATTGTATTATTAAAATTTCCACCAACCAGAGGAGCTAGGAGGCAGCGAGTCGTCTCTCTCCCTTTACCCCATTGCAAGTCTGACACCATTGGAATTATGATTCTGTAGATTTTTACAAACCAGATGACACCTCCCTTACCTTGCTGTTGCTAACTTGCCCACAAAATGAGATTTTACTACATTATCCTCCCACACTAAAAATTAACTATATAATCCCTGTCTTTATTTTCATGGCTCAGGTATAGTGCAAGCAGCCCTAGCCTGTCCCTGTCCAACCCTGACCTAAAGGAACCACCTCTAGATTGGCATCACTGGAATAAGTATCAGCTGTGGAGGCACTTTGTGTGGACAGCTGTGCACTATGTACTGGGCTGAGTCTGCCCAACTTATGTAACAGATTTTTTAAAAGAATCTATAACGGGAGGGTGAGGGGAACTCCCAAAACTTTAAAATCCTGTGGGAAACCATCTGCTTTTTAGAGAAACACTGATTAGTTTAAAAACTACTCTGCCCCATTTCTTTGTCAGCAGGAATTCTATAAGCCTGCACAGCAGCTGATAGAGAATTTGGAAAGATGGTTACTTCAAAGGCTATGCATAGAGAAGCAGAGTGTTTGAAATATCACTTTCCAAACAGCCTCTCTTGTCGCTGCTTTCAGTGCAAGGCTGAAGTATCTTGGTTTTCAAATATTTTTCAGTTCTTAAAGATCTCTCTTAACATGCATAATGTCATACGGGAGGGTAGATCTGCCAAGTTCCAGTGTAGTCCTTTATATTAAATGACTTCACAGTCATAACCTTCATCAGCCAAACATGTCTATATTCATAATAAGCAGCTATGATGCCTGTTAGCAATATTAGAAGAACAAATATATTTGACCTCAGAGGTAAATAGTGACCAAGGTGAAATCTAGTTCAATATGTGCTTGAGGCACAATGAATTTTGATCAGAACAAGAGGTGTCAGCACGGGCATTGTGATATATTTCTGAAGGCATTCAGACTATTTGAAAATTATGAATTGCAAAAGAAGTTTTTCCTGTGAAACTCAGCTTTTAGGGAGGTGGGGCTGAGTTAGAGGCCCAGAAAAATAACTAGCTTCCAATAATCTAATTGGGAACAAGTCTAGCATGTAGTTGGTTGGCAGTTCAGAGGTAAATGTGTTTCACTGAATTCTTCTGCTATCAGTCAAGATATAGTCATTGGTATATATTGGCTGACTGGTTAATAATGTTACAGTGTTCATTATTATTGATCTATGAGGAATCAGCCAACACTAACTGAATTACTTCATCACTTTTCAGCCAGTTATAAACCATAATCTTTGGCATGTAGTAGTACAGAATATACAGACTCAGACTTACTTCTACTGAGAATACATAAATCAGCTACTACGTAACTTTTAGCAACATTCCCTCAGCACATTTTTCTGCAAATAGTAAGTCATAGGAAGGCTATGTCAGAGGAGTTCTAACCAAAGAGCATTAGCAATACTTCATACTAATCCTTATTTTATTATAAATTACAGTACCTTAAATTTTACACTAGTTATTCTTTGTAGTAGTAATGCTGCTTTTCATGTATATGTGAATAAGGAATCCCATTTCAGTTTAGCTTTAATTTATATCAGTGTATTATAGAATACTATGATCTTCATAAAAACATACATGGGTCCTGCCTGATATCAATCAGTAAAATAAATCCTGGTCACTGCACCGTTGCCCTGATCAGCACAGCACGCTTGTTTTGTATCAGCTAATCGGTCTCTTCATTGTATGGACAGGATCTAACAGAGAAACAGGCAAGGACACAAGTATGCTTTGTGGAGAAATATTTGAAAAGCCCTACTGATTATAGCCCTAACATAGCTGGAGAAGCACATTATTAAAATACAGATGTCTAAGGCACCTCTCCCACCTTCACACTATTCTGTGAATTTAGAAAGTGCTTTCTCTGTAATGTTTTGCCAGTTACTTCAACAGAAGTAGAGGTTCAGGGGGTACAGGAAGGGAGTCCAGGGGTTGAGGTGAAGGGGGCACAGTGCAGAGGTTAGGGGCACAGGAGGGGGCAGGTGTTGGGGTGCAGGAGGAGGGTTGGGGTGAGGGGGCACGCACAGTAAAGGGGTTAGTGGTGCAGGAGGGAGGTGCAGGGATTAGGGGTGAAGGTGGCACAGTGTAGGGTGCAGGAGAGGGGGCAGAGGTTGGGAGTGAAGGAGGTGTAAGGATTAGGGGTGCAGGAGGGGGAGAAAGCATGAGGGGCAAAGGGGGCACAGTGCAGGGGTTAGGGAGGGTGGGGAGCCCATAAGGGTGCAGGGTTAATGGGGGGGACACCACGCCCACAGGAGCCAGGGACACCAAAATGCAAGTTCGCCCGGGGTACCATTTTCCCTAAGGCTGGCCCTATGTCTGGATCTGGCAAAGTTCATAACTAAACAAAACCTTGGAATATTATGGTCTCTTTGCTTTATGGACATACATACAGTACCAGTCTCAGCTAGGGTTGCAACTTTATTTACAGAAAACAAAATACCCTTCCCTGAGGCCCTGCCCCTGCTCACTCCATCCACCCTCCCGCCAGCACTTTCTCTCCTCCTACCCTTGCTCATGCACTCATTTTCATCAGGCTGGGGCAGGGGGTTGGAGGGCAGGAGGGATCCGGCTTGAGTGGGGGGTGGGCTCTGGGGTGGCACTGGGGAGTTGGGCTGCAGGAGGGGGCTTCGGGTCTTAGCTAAGGGAGCCTGCCTTAGCCCCGCTGTGGGTGGCTGACCGGAACCACCAGGGTCCCTTTTCGACCAGGCGTTCCAGTTGAAAACCAGATGGCTGGCAACCCTAGTCTCAGCCCTTTAAACCAAATCTTGAAACAGAAGTGCTGATCTGGAAGCGACTGTCACAATTACATTGTGAATTCCATGCTTATAGTCTCTCAGGGGACTTCCAGATTAAATTTTAAAAGTAGAAAAAGGATCTTACTTAATTGCCAGCCCCATAGACTTAACCAGGGATCTGACAGACAAGCTGGGTTCCTTCTTGCTGAAATAATAAAGATGCTGCAGCTGGAACTTAGTTTACAATTATGATGATGATGTGTAAAGAATCTAGTTCCCTCCTGAGAGCTCCGCCATGCTACCACTAAAAAAGTGAGCACTATTGAAAACCTAAATCTATCACTGTACCTGTCACAGAAGTAGGAAGGGTATTGGACTTTCTGAGTTGCTCTCTGCGGTCTAGTCTTGACACAGCCATCTCCATTTTCTTCTCGTCTTCCTGAGGTGTAGGTTTCTGTAGTACACTTGTTTTGCTGATATGGCTGCCTTTATTATCTGACTGATTGCTTACAGCAGCCTAGGATGGAAAAGGAAAAGTGTTAGATCAGAAAAAGTCCATTATATATTGTCTACTACAATGGTTCTTAACCAGGCCCCTGGGGCCTCGAGCAGGTTTCACGGGGGCCACCAAAGAGGACCAGCGTTAGACTCGCTAGGGCCCAGGGCAGAAAGCCGAAGCCCCACCGCATGGGGCTGAAGCCCAGGTCCCTGAGCCCTGTCAGTCGGGGCTGAAGCCAAAGCCTGAGCAACTGAGCTTTGCAAGGCCCTCTATGGCATGGGACACCAGGCAATGGCCCTGCTTGCTACCCCCCTAATGCCAGCCCTGGGTTTTATATGCAGAAAACTGGTTGTTGTGGCACAGGTGGGCCGTGGAGCTTTTATAGCATGCGGGGCGGGGTGCGGGGGATCTCGGAAAGAAAAAGGTTGAGAACCCCTGGTCTACTATATACAAATGAGAGATCTCATACTTGAGATCTATGCCTTACCCTCCTAGCATATATTTGCTTGAGCGCTGAAGAACCCTTCTACTTGCACTTCTCTTTCTGGTGCACAGCCTAGAGAAGTTTTAGAACCAAACAGTACCCTCAGAAGCAGGAGCAGGGCTCTCACTGGCTTTCCTAGGGAGTGGTCATATAGATCAGCAGTTCTCAACCAGCGGTCCGAGGCCCCTGGAGGGGCTGTGAGCAGGTTTCAGGGGGTCCACCAAACAGGGCCAACATTAGACTCACTGGGGCCCAGGGCAGAAAGCCAAACACCTCCCCGCCCACACCCCCGGCTGAAGCCTAAGCCTGAGCAACTTAGCTTCTCAGGGCTCCCTGTGGCATGCGGCCCTGGACAACTGCCCTGCTTGCTACCTCCTAATGTCAGCCTTGGCTTTTATACGAAGAAAAACAGTTGAGGCACAGGTGGATGGTGGAGTTTTTATAGCATGTTGGGGTGGGGGGAAACCTTAGAAAGAAAAATGAGAACCCCATATATAGATGATGGCCTGTAGTGACAGCAACCCCAAATTAACAATGATGCTTTTATGTGCACATCTTTCATACACAATTGATGATAAAAACATGCAAAATGTCAGTGAAATTCATGAAGGGCTGGAGTTCAGATTGAAATTCAACAACAGCATACAACATTTTGTACTGAAATTGGTTTGCAATGTTCTTCATTTGTGCAGAGTTAAACCCCAGACTTACCACCTGATTTTACTGTCACTTTAGCTTTTTATAAAATTTCACAAACTGAACAGGAATTCAAATACAACTAAATCAAGAGATCAGTGTTTTTTTTAAAAAAAAGTTTTCTAAAGCTTCTTTGTTTATTATTTTACATTATCTTTAGCGAGCTTCTCAGCCTGCTTTGCCTCTCTGGCTTGTCTCCTCTCCTCTCTGGTAGCTTGCTGCTCACGAAATCCCTTTTGCTTTTGTAGTGCTAATGTAATCCACAGCGGTTGTGCAGATTCAACTTTTTCCATCAATTTGGAGCCATCTAAAGAATGCCTGCTCTGGAGAACTGGCTTTTCTATAAGAAAAAGGAAAGGACAAGAAGATTGGATGAGTGCAATACAAAAGGTGCTCATTTTTCCATAGTCCATTACCTTTAATATGCAGCAATATAGACAGCAAACATTGTTTAAACACATTGAACTCAGTGTCAGTCACAGCCTTTAAAGCATTTATCACATTCTGAAGCAGATTTGTTACTCATTAAGAAGAGACATTACAATAGTCCCGCCTTAATATTTAGCAGGCCAAATTCATCATTGATGTAACTTCACTGATCTTACTCCAGGCAGGAATTCAGCCTTGTATCCTAATTTAACATATGGACCCAACCACACCCTTCCATCCTTTGGTGAAGGAGCTTTCATGGATGGATATCCCCAACCTCCCATTCCACTTTTTGCCTTCTACCTGTTTTGATTCTTAATCCCTTTAGACCAGATGTGCCCAGCTTTGCCTAAGTGTGGGCTCAAGTGTCAACTTGCCATAAACGCTATTTGTATAAAATGGAGGCCAACTGGGTAGTCCACAGAGACTGGTGGTCCCAGTATGCAATGCTTTATCTTAATCTGAACAATATCACAATGGAGATCACATGCTGGAAACTGTAGTGTTTTCAGGCCCAACTTGTATTTCAAAGAAAATGATAGCTGTTGATCTCACGTAAGAACACACTGGGCCACATTTGGTTGTCCTAAAGTTGGCCCACTTTTGACAATGGGACACAATTCTGCACTGTCTCATATTTCTACAAACTGATTTAGAGCCCATAAAGCCACTGCATTACAACAGGATCTAGACCACAGCCGTTTATAAAGATATATACAAGCTATCTGAAGAACAATACGTGAAGGGTAGTGTAATATACCAGTGGTTCCCAACCACTTCTCTGTAATTATTCTCTTTAATTATTTTGAGGCACGCCATCATATTGTCTCCAAATGAACTGGCCTCATCACCTCGGTTTTAGCTGTTTACCACCTTTGCCATTCACAGTCTGTAGGGGCTGTGTGCAGAGGGGTGTAGCTCAGGGTGTAGGTGGGGGATAGCTAGGGGCTGTGTGCAGAGAGGATGTAGCTCAGGGTGTACGCGGGGGTTAGCTAGGGGCTGTGCAGAGAGGATGTAGCTCAGGGTGTAGGCGGGGGTTAGCTAGGGGCTGTGCAGAGAGGATGTAGCTCAGGGTGTAGGCGGGGGTTAGCTAGGGGCTGTGTGCAGAGAGGATGTAGCTCAGGGTGTAGGTGGGGCTTAGCTAGGGGCTGTGCAGAGGGGTGTAGCTCAGGGTGTAGGCAGGGGCAGCTAGGGGCTGTGCAGAGAGGATGTAGCTCAGGGTGTAGGCGGGGGTTAGCTAGGGGCTGTGCAGAGAGGGGTGTAGCTCAGGGTGCAGGCAGCCATAGGCGCTGACTCTGTGGGTGCTCTGAGACTGGAGCACCCACGGGGAAAAATTGGGGGTGCAGAGCACACACCGGCAGCTCCCTGCCAGTCCCCCCCGCCCAGCTCACTTCCGCTCCGCCGCTGCCTCCTCCCCTGAGCACGTTGCTGCTGCTCCACTTCTCCCCGCTCCCTCCCAGGCTTGCCGTGAATCAGCTGTTTCTTGCGCAACAAGCCTGGGAGGGTGGGGGGAGAAGCAGAGCGGCAGCGCGCTCGGGGGAGGAGGCAAGGCGGAGTGGTTCCTCTGCACGCGCCCCCCCCCCAGCTCACCTCCGCTTCCTACGGCCCTCCCCGCACCCCCCCAGCTCACCTCCGCTCTTCCTCCTCCCGTTAGCGCGCTGCCGCTCTGCTTCTCCCCCCTCCCTCCCAGGCTTGCACGTGGCAAGTCTGGGAAGGGGGTGGAGGGGAAATGCAGTGCGCCCAGGGGAGGAGGCGGGGATTTGGGGAAGGGGTTGGAATGGGGGCAGGGCTCGGGGCAGAGGTGGGGCGGGGCCGGGGGGAGCGAGCACCCCCCCGGCACCAGCTAAATCGGTGCCTATGCAGGCAGGTGCTGTGTCTGGGGGGGGAGGGGGGGTGCTGCTACAGGGCCCAGCCATGTGATCAGTCCCTAGTTGGCACAGTGGAGGCTGCTCCACTCCTTGTCGCCGTGTGCACACCGAGCTGGGCTGGGCCATGCCATCCTACACAGTCCCCATGGCCACCGGCACCCAGTGGTTTGCGGCACAGAGGACCATATATCTGAGCCTGAAGTACACAGTGGTCATTACCCAGCCCAGGTGGAGAAACCGACCTGGACACACAGAGCAGCTGGCATCACTGCTCGTGCCTCCCCATCCCCAAATGTCCCTCTGTGCCCCCGTAGGGGGCTCTGGCCAGCCCATGCCCCCAGAGGGACACAGGGCCAAATGGAAGGCAGAAATCTGCCCCCCACATGCATGCGTTGCCTCTATGACTTATCCAGTTTGGGGGGTCAACACCCCCATCTCTGCCCATGCTCCCTAAATGGTGCCTCAGCCCCCAACAGTTCTGTTCTCACCCTCCACCAGTCCAGCCCCCACCTCACCCCCAATTCTGCCCCACCCACCTCACACCAGTTCTGTCCCTACCTCACCCCCAGCCCCCACCCCCAAGCTCAGCCCCCCTTCCTCTCCTGAGATTCTTCCCCCTCCCAATCCTGGGGGGGCTGCAGGAGGGATGCGGGAGAGACAGAGGAGCCAACCAGTTGCTCACAAGAAGGGAGTGGGGAGGAGAGGAAGATTGAGCTCCGACTGGTTGCTCTGCCCCTGGAGGAGGCGGGGCAATGAGGCAGACCAGCCAATCAGAAAGAGGTTTCCCCCACTTTCTTTCCCCCTGTCCCATCCCCACTCCAGATATAGTTTTTTTTAAAATTCTGTAGCACAGCTGTTCGGGCCTGACAGCACACCAGTTGGGAAACACTGATCTAGTCTCACCTGAACATTGCAGAGCACGGAACCTCACCTACCTACTCCTGTAATAACCCCTAGCTGCAGATATCAAATCATGGCTTAAAGTAGGGCTGCCAAACAATTAACAAATTAATTGTGATTAATCGTGAGATTTTAAAAAGCCATGATTAATTGCAGTTTTAATCGCACTGTTAAACAATAATAGAATACCATTTATTTAAATATTTTTGGATGTTTTCTATATTTTCAAATATATTGACTTCAATTACAACACAGAATACAAAGTGTACAGTGCTCACTTTATATTATTATTTGTGATTACAAATATTTGCACTGTAAAAATGATAAACAAAAGAAATAATATTTTCCAATTCACCTCATACAAGTACTTTAGTGCAGTCTATATCATGAAAATGCAACTTACACATGTAGATTTTTTTTTACATAACTGCACTCAAAAATTAAAAGCGACAAAGGGTCCTGTGGCACCTTATAGACTAACAGAGATATTGGAGCATAAGCTTTCGTGGGTGAATACCCACTTCGTTGGATGCAAGCTTGCATGGCTTGCATCCGACGAAGTGAGTATTCACCCACGAAAGCTTATGCTCCAACACCTCTGTTAGTCTATAAGGTGCCATAGGATCCTTTGTCGCTTCTACAGATCCAGACTAACACGGCTACCCCTCTGATACTCAAAAATTAAAGAATGTAAAACTTTAGCACCTACAAGTCCACTCAGTCCTACTTCTTGTTCAGCCAATCACTAAAAAAAATAAGTTTGTTTACACTTACAGGAGATAATGCTGCGCTTTTCTTAGTTACAATGTAATCTGAAAGTGAGATGAGGCATTCGCATGGCACTGTTGTAGCCAGCATTGCAAGGATTTATGTGCCAGATATACTAAACATTTGTATGCCCTTTCATGCTTTGACCACCATTCCAGAGGACATGCTTCCATGCTGATGACTGGTTCTGCTTGATAATGATCCAAAGCAGTGTGGACCGATACACTTTCATTTTCATCATCTGAGTCAGATGCCACCAACAGAAGGTTGATTTTCTTTTTTGGTAGTTCAGGTTCTGTAGTTTACACATCAGAGTGTTGCTCTTTAAGACTTCTGACAGCATGTTCCACACCTTGTCCCTCTAAGATTTTGAAAGGCATTTCAGATTCTTAAACCTTGGGTCAAGTGCTGTAGCTATCTTTAGAAATCTCATATTGGTACCTTCTTTGCGTTTTGTCAAATCTGCAGCGAAAGTGTTCTTAAATAGAACAACATCTGCTTGGTCATCATCTGAGACTGCCATAACACAAAATATATGGCAGAATCCAGATAAAACCATGGAGCAGGAGACATACAATTCTCCCCCAGTGTTCAGTCACAAATTTAATTAACGTATTTTTTTTAACGAGGATCATCAGCATGGAAGCATCTCCTCTGGAATGGTGGTAGAAGCATGAAGGGGCTTATGAATGTTTAGCATATCTGGCACATAAATACCTTGTAACATGGGCTACAACAGTGCCATGTGAGCATCTGTTCTCACTTTCAGGTGATACTGTTAATAAGAAGCGGACAGCAATATCTCCCGTAAATGTAAACAAACTTGTTTGTCTTAGCTATTGGCTGAACAAGAAGTAGGACTGGGTAGACTTGTAGGTTCTCAAGTTTTACATTGTTTTGTTTTTGAGTGCAGTTATGTAAAAAATAATAATTCTACATTTGTAAGTTGCACTTCCATGATAAAGAGATTGCACTACAGTACTCATACAGTAGTAGTAGTACTCATACAGTACTCAAACAATGCCAAATTAAGTGTAAAAATGTAATAAGAAAAGCCAAAATGGAGTTTGAAGAACAGCTAGCCAAAAACTCAAAAGGTAATAACAAAACGTTTTTTAAATACGTCAGAAGCAGGAAGCCTGCTAAACAACCAGTGAGGCCCCTGGACAATAGAGATACAAAAGGAGCACTTAAAGATGATAAAGTCATTGCAGAGAAACTAAATGAATTCTTTGCTTCAGTCTTCACCGCTGAAGATGTTAGGGAGATTCCCAAACCTGAGCTGTCTTTTGTAGGTGACAAATCTGAGGAATTGTCACAGATTGAAGTGTCACTAGAGGAGGTTTTGGAACTAATTGATAAACTTAACTGTAACAAGTCACCGGGACCAGATGGCATTCACCCAAGAGTTCTGAAAGAACTCAAATGTGAAATGGCAGAACTATTAACTAGGGTTTGTAACCTGTCCTTTAAATCGGCTTCTGTACCCAATGACTGGAAGATAGCTAATGTAACATCAATATTTAAAAAGGGCTCTAGAGGTGATCCCAGCAATTAAAGACCAGTAAGTCTAACATGCGTACCGGGCAAATTAGTTGAAACAATAGTAAAGAATAAAATTGTCAGGCACATAGAAGAACATAATTTGTTGGGCAAAAGTCAACATGGTTTCTGTAAAGCAGGCCTGCACAACTCGTAAAGCGGCGAGGGCCATATTACTCCAAAGAAAACAGCTGAGGGCCGAAACCCCCCGGCCCTGCAGAACTTCCCCCCACCCCAGTGCTGCCCGCCCCGCGGAAACAACCCCTCCTTCTCCAGCGCTGGGGTGTGGAAGCCTGTAGAGGGAGAAAGTAACAGCGCGCATAGGGTGACCAGATCACAGCAGTAAAATAGGACCCGCCCCCTCCCCGCTCGGCCCAACCATCACACCCCTCTTCACCCCCCCAGGGGTCACTATATTACTGCACACAACAGTCAATCAATGCAGTTGTAGATAAATCTCTGCATTATGCATTTTTGTATAACTTTTATATGACTTTGTATTGAACATTGGTAATATGATATAGCGGGCCCCTAAGGTAGTATAATGAAGGTAAAAGAAAAAAGTCTTTTTGCTAGAAGTAGAATAAGATCTTCCCCCCACTTTATATTCAATTGCCCTGTTGAATGAATGAGGTGTGAATGAGGAAGGCATGGAAGGCAGGCACCTCCAGACAGCTGCAACCCTTGGAGAGGGGATGGGAACCAGACCAAGGACAATCAAACTTGTCAAGTGGGCTGACTAGAGAAGAGCAGACATACTGACGGCCTCGAGGGTTAGAAGCAAGCACCTTCCTTTGGGAACACCCTCTTTGCAGCATTGGGACAACCCCCAGCCCAGAGACAAGCAGTAAAAAGGACCAACGGACACAGTCCCAGATTTTGGGCCGCACAGTGAGCCCACCTACTCATCCCCTGCCCCTCCGCCGTGGGCCGCATGTGGCCCCCGGGCCGCATATTGTGCAGACCTGCTGTAAAGGGAAATCATGCCTTACTAATCTATTAGAGTTCTTTGAAGGGGTCAACAAACATGTGGACAAGGGCGATCCAGTAGACATAGTGTACTTAGATTTCCAGAAAGCCTTTGACAAGGTCCCTCACCAAAGGCTCTTACGTAAATTAAGTTGCCATGGGATAAGAGGGAAGATCCTTTCATGGATTGAGAACTGGTTAAAAGACAGGGAACAAAGGGTAGGAATAAATGGTAAATTTTCACAATGGAGAGGGGTAACTAGTGGTGTTCCCCAAGGGTCAGTCCTAGGACCAATCCTATTCAACTTATTCATAAACGATTTGGAAGAAGGGGTAAACAGTGAGGTGGCAAAGTTTGCAGATGATACTAAGCTGCTCAAGATAGTTAAGACCAAAGCAGACTGCGAAGAACTTCAAAAAGATCTCACAAAACTAAATGATTGGGCAACAAAATGGCAAATGAAATTTAATGTGGATAAATGTAAAGTAATGCACACTGGAAAAAATAACCCCAACTATACATACAATACGATGGGGGCTAATTTAGCTACAACTAATCAGGAAAAAGATCTTAGAGTCATCATGGATAGTTCTCTGAAGACGTCCATGCAGTGTGCAGTGGCAGTCAAAAAAGCAAACAGGATGTTAGGAATCATTAAAAAAGGGATAGAGAATAAGACAGAGAATATCTTATTGCTCTTATACAAATCCATAGTGCGCCCACATCTTGAATACTGCGTACAACTGTGGTCTCCTCATCTCAAAAAGGATATACTGGCATTAGAAAAGGTTCAGAGAAGGGCAACTAAAATGATTAGGGGTTTGGAACGGGTCCCATATGAGGAGAGATTAAAGAGGCTAGGACTTTTTAGCTTGGAAAAGAGGAGACTAAGGGGGGATATGATAGAGGTATATAAAATTATGAGTGGTGTGGAGGAAGTGAATAAGGAAAAGTTATTTACTTGTTCTCATAATAGAAGAACTAAGGGCCACCCAATGAAATTAGTGGGCAGCAGGTTTAAAACTAATAAAAGGAAGTTCTTCTTCACACAGCGCACAATCAACCTGTGGAACTCCTTGCCTGAGGAGGCTGTGAAGGCTAGGACTATAACAGGGTTTAAAAGAGAACTGGATACATTCATGGAGATGAAGTCCATTAATGGCTATTAGCCAGGATGGGTAAGGAATGGTGTCCTTAGCCTCTGTTCGTCAGAGGGGGGTGATGGATGGCAGGAGAGAGATCACTTAATCATTACCTGTTAGGTCCACTCACTCCGGGGCACCTGGTATTGGCCACTGTCGGTGGACAGGATACTGGGCTGGATGGACCTTTGGTCTGACCCAGTACGGCTGTTCTTATGTTCTTATATGAGATGAACTGAAAATACTATTTCTTTTGTTTACAAATATTTGAACTGTAAAAAGATAATTAAAATAATACTATAAAGTGAGCACTGTACACTTTGTATTCTGTGTTGTAATTGAAATTAATACATTTGAAAATTTAAATTGGAATTCTATTATTAACAGTGCAATTAAAATGGTGATTAATCGCAAATAATTTTTTAATCTAGTTAATCAGTTTTGCATTTATTGCTTGAGTTAACTGCAATTAATTGACAGCCCTAGTTTAAAGACTTTAAGTTACAGAGAATCCACCATTTGCACTAATTTAAACTTGCAAGTGACCCAGGCCCCATGCTGCAGAGGAAAGCAAAACCCTCCCAGGATCTCTGCCAATCTGACCCGGGAGGAAATTCCTTCCCGATCCCAAATATGGTGATTAGTTAGACCCTGAACATGTGGGCAAGGCTCATCAGCCAGACACACGGGAAATAATTCTTTGTAGTAACTCAGAGCCCTCCCCCTCTAGTATCCCATCACTGGCCGTTGGAGATACTTGCTGCTAGCAATCACAGATCAGCTACATGCCGTTGTAGGCAGTCTCACCACACCATCCCCTCCATAAATTTATCAAGCTCAGTCTTGAAGCCAGAAGGTTTTTTGCCACCCATTGTTCCCCTTGGAAGTCTGTTCCAGAACTTCACTCCTCTGATGATTAGAAACCCTCTCCTAATTTCAAGTTTAAACGTGTTGGCCAGTTTATATCCATTTGTTCTTGTGTCCACATTTGCGCTTAACTTAAATAACTCCTCTCCCTCCCTGGTATTTATCCCTTTGATGTATTTATAGAGAGCAATCATATATCCCTCAGCCTTCTTTTCGTTAGGCTAAACAAGTTTCCTCTCATCAGATAGGTTTTCTATTCCTCGGATCCTCCAAGTAGCCCTTCTCTGCACCTATTTCAGTTTGAATTCATCTTTCTTAAACAGGGGAGACCAGAATTGCACACTATTCCAGATGCGGTCTCACCAGTGCCTTGTATAATGGTACTAACACTTCCCTGTCTCTACTGAAAATATCTCGCCTGATG
The DNA here is from genome assembly GCA_033296515.1 of Macrochelys suwanniensis. Classification (NCBI taxonomy): domain Eukaryota; kingdom Metazoa; phylum Chordata; order Testudines; family Chelydridae; genus Macrochelys; species Macrochelys suwanniensis. The sequence continues at coordinate 88,082,421 of CM065779.1, forward strand.
CATCCTTGGACTGCATTCGCCTTTTTTTCACAGCCACATCACACTGGCAGCTTAGTCATCCTGTAATCAACCAATACACCCAGGTCTTTCTCCGCCACTGTCACTTCCAACTGATATGTCCCCATCTTATAGCAAACATTTTTGTTAGTCCCTAAATATGTGACCTTTCATTCTGCAATATTAAATTTCATCCTGTTTCTATTATTCCAGTTTACGTCATTGAGATCTTCTGTTATGATATTCCAGTCTTCCTCCATATTAGCAATACTTCCCAACTTTGTCACTTTTTGTGCCAATGTCAGTAATAAAAACGTTAAATAAAATTGGTCCCAAGAGCAATCCCTGAGGACCTCCATAGTAACCTCCCTCCAGCCTGACAGTTCACCTTTCAGTATGACCTGTTGTAGTCTTCCCTTGAGCCAGTTCCTTATCCACCTTTCAGTTCTCATACTAATCCCCATCCTCTCCAATTCCACTAATAATTTCTCATGAGAAACTGTATCAAGTGTCTTACTAAAATCCAGGCAGATGAGCTCTACTGCATTGCCTTTGTCTAAAAAAATCAGTTCTCTTCTCAAAGAGAGAGGCACCATCTACCTTTTGTAAAACCATGTTGTAGTTTTTCCCAATTACTGTTAACTTCTATGTTCTTAACTACTTTCTCTTTCAAAATTTATTCCAAGACCTTGCATATAACTGAGGTAAAACTAACAAGTCTGTAGTTTCCCAGATCACTTTTTCTCCCTTTCTTAAAAAACTTGGAACGATATTAGCAACTCTCCAGTCATAGGGTACAATGTCCGAGTTTACAGATTCATTAAAAAGCCTTGCTATTGGGCTTGCAATTTCATGTGCCAGTTCCTTTAATATTTTTAGATGGAGATTATCTGGATCCCACCCACCCCGCAATTTAGTCACCTTAAACTGTTTGAGTTTGACATCGACTTTCACCTTGGAGGTGATAATTTCTACCTCCATGTTCTCATTCCCATTAGCCACCCTGCTACTACCCCTAAGTTCTTCATTAGCCTCATTAAAAACTGAGGTAAAGTATTTGTTTAGATGTTGGGACATGCGTAGTTTATCTTTAGTCTCCACCCCATCCTCAGTGTTTAGCAATTCCACTTCTTTCCTTGTTTTCTCCTTAATTATATGGCTATAGAACCTTTTACTATTGATTTTAATTCCCTTTGCAAGATCCAACTCTGCTTGGCTTTTGACTGTTCTCACTTTAATCCTACACTTTCTGACCTCCAAGAGGTAGCTTTCCTTGCTGATGCATCCCATCCTCCATTCCTTGTAGGCTTTCTGCTTTCTCTTAATCACTTGTTTGAGATACTTGTTCATCCAGCTTGGTCTGCAACCTTTTCCTATGAATTTTTTCCCCTTGCTCGGGATGCAGACTTCAGATAGTTTCTGCAACTTTGACTTAAAGTAATTCCAAACTTCCTCCACATTCAGATCCTTGAGTTCTTAGTTCTTCAGTCCAGTCCACTCCCTAATTCCCTTAATTTTTTAAAGTTAGCCCATTTGAAATCAAGGGCCCTAATTGCAGATCTATTTTTATTTATCCTTCCATTAAGTTTAAACTGAATTAGCTCATGATCACTCGAACCAAGGTTGTCCTCTACAACCAGTTCTTCTATGAGGTCCTCACTACTCACCAATCTAAACAGAAAATCACCAAATCTAAAATGGCATCACATCTTGTTGGTTCAGCAACTATTTGGTGAAGAAATCTGTTGGCTATCACATCAAGGAAAATCTGGGTCCTACTGTTATTAGTAGCACTTGTCTTCCAATCTATATCTAGGAAGTTAAAGTCTCCCATAATCACACAATTCCCAGTAGTATTTATTTAATTAAAAACATTAAGGAGATCTCTATTCATATCCATATCTTCTGACTGAACAAGAGACTTCAATTGCTTCTTTAAAACACACTTCCTTGAGAGACCACAATTAGATGTCTAGATTGCTACTACCAGACACACCAGTATATCACCACTTATTTATGTCTGATCTGTTTTGGAATTAGTCTCCTGATTTATTTGTACACTACTGGCACTAAGTTGTTACCAAACCAAATAAGGATTAATAATAGTCTACATTTAAGGCCAAAATTCTGCACACCTCCAGCCTCTCATTCTGGAAACATGGCCCATAGTTACACGTGACACTTTCATGTTGCATACCTTTTTTCAGTGGCTCAGGCTTTTTATCAGCTTTCTCTCTCCATGGCATGGTGATAGATGGGAAAAATGACTTCTTTTCTCTGGTTTCTTCCTCTTCATTTTTGTTCTCATTCTCTGCTGCTGAGTGCACCACGTTCACTTTACTGTCTTCTTTTTTCCAGGTGGTGTCTGACTCCAGTTTAGCCATCCTTTGACCTAACGTGTCAGCTAAGTCTGATCTGTTCATTTTAGAGAGAGGAGAGGATGGTGGGGTCTGGTTTGTGGGCTTTGGAGCTAATACAGGTTTTTGTTGAATTGACGATTTACACACAGGTTTCTCATGACTAGGTAAAGGAATCTGGCTGTTGGTTGATGGGAATAGCAGTGTAACTGTTGTGTCTGAGTTCTCCGAAACACTATTTGAAGAGTCTTTTAAAACATTAACAGTGGCATCCCTTCTCTGTAGGCTAGGGGATATATTGTCTTTTAAAGTGGTATTAATGGTTTCTTTTCCACTTTCTGTTGTAACTAGTGGGACAGGTACACCATCAAAACTATCTCCTGCACTGTATCTTTTCTTTTTCTTTTGCTCTGCCTGTTGATCATAGTGGAAACGTAAGGAGTAATTTGTCCTTCTTAACTTTATCCCAAATGGAGAAACATTTTCTTCTTCACGTGGTGGTGTTTTATCTAGTTTTCTTGTACCAGTGTTCTGCTGACTTTCCAAAGTAGGTGGAGATTCTGATTGGCACAGTTCTTTTCCTGGAGAATGAGAGAGGCTTGGAACAAGGAAAGATGGAAGATCTTTGGCAAACTTATAGCCTTCTGTGTTGTTTGCCATTTCAAGGTGTGTTTCACTCTTTGTTGCCATTTCAGTCACATTATCTTTACAAGCTGGAGTCTCATTGCGAGCAGCCACATCATCATTTGCATCATCGGATGAATCTGTCTTTTTTCTTGTGTTCTCTGGTTCAGTATCTTCTGCACCACTTGCACTCTCAGCATCTGCATTGGCTTTTGAGGTTTCTGAAAATTTCTGCCATGCTGGTGTTATGGAAAATTTTGCATTCGCAGAAAGTGTTTTCCTTAAATTGCCATGGGAAGCTCCTCGTCCTTTGGGTGTCCAGTCATCACTGTATCTACTGACACTTACTCGGTCTTTTTCATTTAGCTTGCTGTTTTCTGCACTCTTTAGGATTCTAGATCTAATAGAAGCCCATTCAGCTAATATGTCCTGGTTGTTCAGTGTCTCCTGGGTATACTTTGTTTTACTGCGGCTAGATTTGGAATCAAGATTAGTTTTCTGGGTGTTTTCTGGTGGGGGGAAGTCCAAGTTTTTTCTTTCTTCTGTCAAACCAAGTAAAGATTTACAAGCTGTATCTTTGATCTGATTCAGGTTTACAGCAGTGCCACAAAGCTGTGCTCCAGTAACCAAAATAGCTGTGTGTGGGACACACAAAGAGTAGGGAAGTGCAGGAGAACCTTTGCTAAATTTGTGGGTCTTGGATTCTTTGAGGGCAGAATGGTGCGCTGCCTCTTTGACAGGAGTAACAGGGCTCAAATTCACTTTCTGAAATATGATCTGTTTCTCTCCCGATGACACTTGAAATGTGAATGGTCTGTGCGTAGCCTGCCTTTCATCTACTTCCTGCCACCTTAGTTCTTCACCTATCTTCTGCTCCTGAGCTTCGACTTCTCTCTTCTGTTTTGGTGTTAGCTTTTCTTGCACTGTTTCTTTCCCTTTCTGTGACTGTTTTGTTTTTTGTTGGTTTGTTTCTTCTTGAAGCTGCTTCTCCATGGATTCCCTACCAGCATCCCCAGAACACACTTCTTCTTTGACCTGTTGCTGTCTTAAGGCTTGCTCTTGTTCTTTTTGCTTTTCCAGATGCTCTTGTCCATCCACATATATTTCTGCCTGTTCTTTCAGTTCTTGTTCATTTGATTCCTCTTGCCTTATTTTAAATTTCCCCTGTTGTTCTCTCTCTTCACTCTCCAGGTGCGTTTGTTCCGCTGGCTCATGTCTTCTTTGTTCTTCTTGTGTCTTTTGCTTTTCCAGTTTTCGTAGAGTTTGTTCTTCTTGTCTCTTCTTTTTTTCCTTTTGATGCTGGCTTTGTTCTTCCAGTCTCTTAGCTCCTTCCTCCTGCTGCAGCTTCCCTTCAGCCTGAAGATGCCTTCTCTCAAATTCTTGTCTCTGTTCTTCCAATTCTTGCCTTTTTTGTTCCTCTTGTCTCTTTTTTTCTTCCTCTTGATGCTGTTTTTCAATCTCATGACACCTTTGTTCTTCCAGTTCTTTTATTTTCTGCTCCTCCAGTTCCACTCGTCTCCGTTCTTCCAGTTCTCGTAGTCTAAATTGTTCCAGTCTTTTCTGCTCCTCCAGTTCCTGGTGTCTCCGTTCTTCCAGTCTTTTCTGCTCCTTCAGTTCCTGGTGTCTCCGTTCTTCCAGTCTTTTCTGCTCCTGCAGTTCCTGGTGTCTCCGTTCTTCCAGTCTTTTCTGCTCCTGCAGTTCCTGGTGTCTCCGTTCTTCCAGTCTTTTCTGCTCCTGCAGTTCCTGGTGTCTCCGTTCTTCCAGTCTTTTCTGCTCCTGCAGTTCCTGGTGTCTCCGTTCTTCCAGTCTTTTCTGCTCCTGCAGTTCCTGGTGTCTCCGTTCTTCCAGTCTTTTCTGCTCCTGCAGTTCCTGGTGTCTCCATTCTTCCAGTCTTTTCTGCTCCTGCAGTTCCTGGTGTCTCCATTCTTCCAGTCTTTTCTGCTCCTCCAATTCCTTTAGTCTCCATTCTTCTTCTTGTCTTTTTTCCTCCTCCTGGTGCCTCTGCTCTTTTATTTTCAAATGTTTCTCCTCAAGGAGATGCTGCCTTTTCTCTTCCTCACAACGCTTTCTCTCCTGTTCCCTTTGCATCTCTTCAACTTCCTGGCATCTTTGTTCGTTCAGTTGTTTTTTTTCCTCTGCTTCTGCCATTTGTCTTTTCTCTTCAGCCTCGAGCATTCTCCAGTGCTCTTCTTGCTTTTTTTTCTCATCTGCTAACTCAAGCTGCTTTTGCCCCTCTCTTTTCTGGGTTGGCTTAGCTGTGGCAATGCTCCCATTGTCATCTGGGTATCTCTCTCTGTACTGATGGGTTTCTGGGTTTTCTTGCTCAAAATCTGTCACTGTTACGCTTTGTGACTCCTAATGTTGGGAAACAAAATCAGAGTTACTTAACACAGGTTGCAGTGCCTACTTTCAAGATAACACTGTACAGCGCACAGATACCCTCCCACCAACAGCAGAAGAAGAAGAACTCCACATGGACTCCTCCTGAGGGTCGAAATCACAGTCTGGACCTATACATAGAATGCTTCCGCCGACGTGCACAGGCAGAAATTGTGGAAAAACAACATCACCTGCCTCATAACCTAAGTCGTGCAGAACGCAATGCCATCCACAGCCTCAGAAACAAACCTGACATTATAATCAAAGAGGCTGATAAAGGAGGTGCTGTTGTCATCATGAATAGGTCTGACTACCAAAAGAAGGCTGCCAGACAATTCTCCAATACCAACTTCTACAGGCCACTCTCCTCAGATCCCACCGAGGAATACACTAAGAAGCTGCACCATCTACTCAGGACATTCCCTACACTAACACAGGAACAAATCAACATACCCTTAGAGCCCCGACTGGGGTTATTCTATCTACTACCCAAGATCCACAAACCTGGAAATCCTGGACGCCCCATCATCTCGGGCATTGGCACTCTCACTGAAGAACTGTCCGGATATGTGAACTCTTTACTCAGACCCTACGCCACCAGCACTCCCAGCTATCTCCGTGACACCACTGCTTTCCTGAGAAAACTACAATGCATTGGTGATCTTCCAGAAAACACGATCCTAGCCACCATGGATGTAGAGGCTCTCTACACAAACATCCCACACACAGATGGGATACTAGCTGTCAGGAACAGTATCCCTGATGATGCCACAGCACAACTGGCTGCTGAGCTCTGTGACTATCCTCACACACAATTATTTCAAATTTGGTGACAATATATACCTCCAGACCAGTGGCACCGCTATGGGCACCCGCATGGCCCCACAATATGCCAACATTTTTATGGCTAACCTGGAACAACGCTTCCTCAGCTCTCGTCCACTCACGCCCCTTCTCTACCTACGCTACATTGATGACATCTTCATCATCTGGACCCATGGGAAGGAAACTCTGGAACAATTCCACAATGATTTCAACAGCTTCCACCCCACCATCAACCTCAGCCTGGACCAGTCTACACGGGAAGTCCACTTCCTAGACACCACGGTGCAAATAAGCGATGGTCACATTAACACTACCCTATACCGAAAACCCACCGACCGCTATGCCTACCTACATGCCTCCAGCTTCCATCCCAGACACACCACACGATCCATTGTCTACAGCCAAGCACTGAGGTACAACCGTATTTGCTCCAACCCCTCTGACAGAGACCAACACCTACAAGATCTTCACCAAGCAGTCTCAAAACTACGATACCCACATGAGGAAATAAGAAAACAGATCAACAGGGCCAGACGTGTACCCAGAAGCCTCCTGCTGCAAGACAAACCGAAGAAAGAAACTAACAGAACTCCACTGGCTATCACTTACAGTCCTCAGCTAAAACCTCTCCAACGGATCATCAGTGATCTACAACCCATCCTGAACAACGATCCCTCACTTTCACAGGCCTTGGGAGGCAGGCCAGTCCTTGCCCACAGACAACCTGCCAACCTGAAGCATATTCTCACCAGCAACTACACACCGCACCATAATAATTCTAACTCAGGAACCAATCCATGCAACAAACCTCGATGCCAACTCTGCCCACATATCTACACCAGGGACACCATCACAGGACCTAACCAGATCAGCCACACCATCACCGGTTCATTCACCTGCACATCCACCAATGTAATATACTTCATCATGTGCCAGCAATGCTCCTCTGCTATGTACATTGGCCAAACTGGACAGTCCTTACGCAAAAGGATAAATGGACACAAATCAGATATTAGGAATGGCAATATACAAAAACCTGTAGGAGAACACTTCAATCTCCCTGGACACACAATAGCAGATTTGAAGGTAGCCATCCTGCAGCAAAAAAACTTCAGGACCAGACTCCAAAGAGAAACTGCCAAGCTTTAGTTCATTTGCAAATTTGACACCATCAGCTCAGGATTAAACAAAGACTATGAATGGCTAGCAAACTACAAAAGCAGTTTTTCCTCCCTTGGTGTTCACACCTCAGTTGCTAAAAGAGGGCCTCATCCTCCCTGATTGAACTAACCTCGTTATCTCTACCCTGACTCTTCCCTGCTTATTTATACCTGCCCCTGGACATTTCCACTGCATGGATCTGAAGAAGTGGGTATTCACCCACGAAAGCTTATGCTCCAATACGTCTGTTAGTCTATAAGGTGCCACAGAACTCTTTGTCGCTTCTTAATACTGGTTATTGTTCCCTTTCTTCACTGTACAAAATAGTACACTGATCAGTTGCAAACTAACTATTCTCTATTTTTTTAACAATTGGCTTGAGATATAGATCATTTTTCTTTCGTCCTTTGTTAGAAAGTCATATTTTTACTATATTTGAGTACAGAGTCTATAGACATTAACTCATGCATTACCGTATCATAACCCATGACATATTATATTAGAGTAACTGAACAACATGTTGGTTGATCTGTTTCACCATTTTACAGGAGTGATATTCTGTAAAAGAAAGGACACATCCTGGCACCAACAACACAGTAATACTAAATAATAAATCACGGTTTACACTAATGAATGTCAATCAATAGTGTCCAAATTCTGACTAACCAAGACCTGCAGCAGCACCTTCAGGGAAGTCTAAGGGCCGCAGCTGATTTGTATAAAATCGAGTAGGCGGCAGCCACCCTCACCATAAAACTGGGTCTGAAGCGCACCAAAGCCAAAAGCTAAGGAGGCCACTGGGCTCATTGAGGAGTATTGCATGCTGGGATCTGTAGTCACCACAGGCCACATGAGGGTGGCCACAATCACACAGGGCTTCACCTGGCTCACAGGCCTTACTTTGGCCACCTATGATGTGAATGTATTTTAGAATGTAACATTCATGTTTCCAGCACTACCCCACATTTAACCACTTTGTAAGCTCCAGAGTTTGTTCTGTTAAGGCTCAAAAACATTACGGATCTGTTCAAAAGCATTGTCTGTGTCAGTTCTCTCTGCAGGGCTGGCTGTTTCCACACAAAGAGCACACAGCCCCGCAGAGAGCAGCTGTGTAGCGATGGCAAGGACAGGAGGAACAAAGGTAAAGGAAATACTGCTTGGCTGCTACTCTCTGCCTGGCTCGGCTAACCCCAATTAGTCAGGGCTCCCCAAGCTGGTGGTTCCAGCGCAGAAATCTGGGAGCTACCTAAAAATCATGGAAAATCTGGAGATCCCCATCTTTTCTATGCTAGTGAAGAGGTGTGATGGCTGCTGCTTAATGAAGATAGCCACCATGATTAAATGGGATACCATGAGGTGGGTTAGTGGTGCAAGAGGTATTTTGTTTGTCTCAGGGTATGTCTACCCTGCAGCTGGGAGCGTACTTTCCAGCTTGAGTAAACAGACGTGCTAGCTCTGCTCAAGCTAGTGTACTAAAAACAGCAGTGTAGCCGGGAGATAGCACAGGTAGCGGCTCGGACTAGCCACCCAAGTATGTACCCAGAGTTTCCAGGCAGGTTTGTATCCGGCCATTAGCCAGAGCTACTCCTGGCTACTCTGCTATTTTTCTGTGGGCTAGCTCAAGCAGAGTTAGCGTGTGTTTGTCTACCCAAACTGAGAAGCAGGTTCCCAGCTGCAGTGGAGATGTACCCTCAGTCTCCTGTTGATTCCACATGTTTGCTTACTAAGCTGCAATACCTGCAGAAACTGTATGAAGTCCTTCACCACTGCCTCTTTCTGACTGCCAATTTGTTTCTTGCATGTCAGCTCCACACGCCATGCCAGGAGTCTCGCTGGTTCTAGGCAAGCAGCTGACTTACTCTTTGCCCAGTGAAGGGAGTGCTTCCTCCCAGCTCCATGGACCTTCCCTAGAACAGAACAGCCTCACCACAACTCTGCAGCTCCTTAGACAACACCATTACCATTAAAATGCCTTCTGTTAGTTGAGGGGGAAGGAGATGCTGGGCCAACATGTTTCTCACTGGAGGGGAGAGAGGATGAGAGAACAGACAGAGCAAAGCAAAGGGGTGGCTGTGCTTTTTTTTCTGTCCTGCTGTCCTCCTGTGAATAAATGTCTCAGCCCGGCAGCTCCCTCCCCGCCCCACCTACCCTCCCTTATCTGGAAATTCCTGTTAACTCCAGGGAAGCTGCCCACTGGCCTCTTTCGGCTTCCTGGAGAGGAGGGAAGGCAGTGGGAGAGAACCGTAGAGGCTCCTTCCATCATTCCTTTCCTATCATTGTTGTTTGGATTGTGAAGTATTTCTTTTGGAAGCCCAATGGCCAGATTATGGCAGGGGCACACCAAGAGGGGAAGGGTACACAGGGCCCTCTCCCTGCTAGCATAGGGAGTGAGGAAGGGAAAAGAATAATAGAATATCAGGGTTGGAAGGGACTTTAGGAGGTCATCTAGTCCAACCCCCTGCTCAAAGCGGACCAATCCCGAATTTTTCCCCCGATCCCTAAATGGCGCCCCCAAGGATTGAACTCACCACCCTGGGTTTAGCAGGCCAATGCTCAAACCACTGAGCTAGTCCTCCACCCCCCACCCCACAAAAAAAGCAGGATTCGCCCGAACAGGGACGTGAACCCTGGACCCTCAGATTAAAAGTCTGATGCTCTGAAGAGAAAGGACCATGGCCCACACAAGTCAATGGAGCTGGCTGACTGTGGGGAAGAGAGCATGTTGCACCCTCACAATGCCTCCTGGAACTCTCCTGGATGGGTGCAGCACATCATCAGCCCCAGATAGCGACGCGGAGGTAAACACTACCTGTCCCTTGTCTCCACTAGGACGTTACATTCAGACAGCTATCTTGAGTTCTCTCAATATAAAAACCACATGCCTCATTTTGCGGTGAAGACAAAGCCTACATTGTGAAAGCACTCAGGAGCTTTCCCAAAGATCTCCCCGGTGTTACCCAGCCATGTCCGTACCTGCATCGTACCTACCATTAATCTCATTATTTTCAATTGCGACTATTTTGTGAGTACTGACTACAATTTCTAAAGCAGACCATCTCATCTCACCATTTGACCACCCAAATCAGTTCAATACCTTAGTTAATCTTCTGTGTTTTCTTGACAGCCTCTGTTTTTTTGGCTTTATGGAGAGCTTGTGCTTAGCCGCGCTGTTGTCCAGACGAGCGACTGCCTGGGGGACCGCATCAAGATTGATTGATTCAATTGTGCCAGCAGAGGAAATGTGTCTTTTTGACCGAGACGACTTGATTGGAGTGACCTGTTTTGTACCATATATACAAAGTAACCCTCATTAAAACCATACAAAGAGATTTAAAACAAAAAACATTTCTGTACGTATGCATTCAAGAGCTGTTAGTAGAAAACATGCAAAACGAGGAAAGAATTTTCAGCAATATTCCCTTGGACATTTTAAGTTTGCCAAAGGTAAAAAAAAGACATGAATTCTTCTGTAAGTAATTCCCACCACGCTCTTTTGAGTGAGGCTACATCAAAAATGGCTAAAAGATAGGAAAGATAAACCAATCTAAGCATTACAACAGAGCCTACAATAGGGAGTGCTGCAGAGCCACCCCACCGCAGTGGGAAATGCTAGAAACCTTATGCCTCAGGCAGGTACAATGCTTCCTGGAGCACAGTGGGAGCATGGCCACTGCATCATCTCAGTGTACTCCCTCATGTGTGGCCAGCTCTGCTGACTGATGCAGAAGCAGGGCAACAAAATGGCCCCCCATTTTTGCCTCTCTGTCTCATTTGGGGAGGTTAGCAGTAGTAGTGGAACTAGCTTGGAGCAATCCTTGCGCTGCTGGAAGCACAGGGATTGCTGTTCTACTTAGCTCTACCAGGGGACACAAGGGGTAGAGACATTCTTTGCAACCTCTCACCCAGCCTCCTCCTGTGCAGGGCACAACTGAGCCCTAAATGCATATGTAATATAGATCATGTTTCTACATGTCACAAAACGCATAGGCTGTGCCACACGGACAAGTTTATGTTACTGTACAAACTGGGACTTTTGCATTCCTATCTTTTTTTGAACTGTGCAATCTCAACACTGCATTAGTCTAGTTTATAGGCAAAAGTATGAATAACTCTTGGAGCTGGTGACCAGGCATAGTGTGATGCTTCCTGGGGGTATCAAGGGTTGTGAGACACCTCATTACCACCTACCCTTATCATAAAGAAATCTTGTCTGTGCCTGACCGTGGGTCAGTTCTCTGATGCCGCAGGCCTCAGGCAACACAAGCACTCCCCTCCGGGCTCACACAGGCCCCACTCTCTGCAGGTTAGCGATAGACACACTCCAACCCCTGAGCCCTCTGAGCATTCCGCTGCCGTGTCCAGCTCCTGGTCTACTGGACATTCGCAGTATTCACAGATTTGCTGCTTCCAAATAAGCAGAACACCCCAGCTTACTAATTACATCTTAGATCACTGCTCCGTTTAACACACAACACTTACTTAGAAAAGTTTATAGTGAAAATGAGTAGAAGTTTATTTAACAAAGTATAGAGATTCAAGTGACAGCAAGTAGTAGTATTGAAAACAATTAGTTACATATAAAATAAAATTGTAACAGGCATTCTAGAACCTAGACTTAATTAACAAGATCCTCTCATGTCTAATAAAGTGTTGCTCATCAGCATTTTCCAGCCAGGCAAGCTGTGATCCCTTTTTCATTAGGCAAGCCACGCTCTTAGCTTGTCTTCTAGGTAAAGGAACGAGAGCATCCTCTTAGTTCTCAGTTATATCCCCCCACAATCTATTGTCTTTACTAGTAAACAGGATCCCCTCCTGCTGTTTATTTTTTTCCTGTAAATTTCCTCTCTTGTAGATTTTGATTGGTCTCAGGCTCAGTATGAAGATAGGCCTCCATTGTGAGACTCACTACCGAAGACCAGACATAGAGATAAGCGTCTGTACCTGCTGTTTGAAAGGAACCTGTTTAAGATATGTCACCGCTTGGTTACCTGCCTTAACTCCAAAGCTTTGAGAACACAATTTCGAGTATAGATACATAACCCATTAAATATTATCTGTACATAAATTTTGAAATGATTATGATGACAAGTGGGCTACTGCCTCTTGATACAGACCTTACATGCCAACCTTTGGTGAACTTAATATGCATATATCTGACCCAAGGAATCCCTATAAAAACTCTATGCATTCCCTATGCCTACTAACTGTTGGCACCAAGAAGTTTCTGGCTTACAGCTCACCCTTTATATTGATGCAGTAGAGTTAGCCACTGGTTAACCTATAGGCATCAGATGGAAACACTCTTGCCTGGACTGTGCATGTACCACTATATTTTCTTTGTCCGTAATATGTACAAATTCCATATCATATTCTTGGAGCGCTATATTCCAGTGTAGCAGTCTGGAGTTAGTACCTTTCATCTGTGAAGCCATATTTACGAAGAATGGGCTGTTAGGGCTCTGAGGTTTCTGTTACATAGGTATGGCCTCAGTTGCCTTACCGCCCACACAATCGCAAAAAAAGGTCATTCTATGACAGAGTAATTTTATTCAGTGCGGGGGTGGGGGGGGGTGTCAGTTTTTTACTTAAGAAATACCTCTGTTAGTCTATAAGGTGCCACAGGACCCTTTGTTGCTTCTTACTTAAGGAAGTAATAGGATGTTTTTTGTTGCCTTCGCCTGCTTGCATTAGGACAGTTCCCAAACCAGTGTTAGATACATCAGTACACAGGGGTCAAATATCTTGTCAAAGGCTGGACTAGCCAGAACCAGGTTTTTGACAGAATTTTTTTTGCTGTGTCAAAGCTTTCCTGACATGCTGCAGTCCAAATTGCCTTGTCTGGCTGTGTCTTTTTTGCAGAGGCCTGTAATTGCAGACACAATATTGCTATAATCTTCCCCAAACCTGCGACAATAGTTTGCCAAGCCTATGAAAGACTTAACTTGTTTTTTGGTTTGGGGTACCAACCAGTTAACAATGGATTACACTTCCAATGTATCTGGGCAAATCTGGCACCCTTCTATCCCGTGACCTGAATAAGGGACTTCAGCTGCCCCTACTTTACACTTTGACACCTTTACCGTGAGACGTGCATCTTTGGATTTCTTCAGCACAATTCCTAAGTGGCTTTTATGATCTGAACAGGAACTGCTGAAGATGGCAATTAGAGAGACAGGGTGGGTGAGGTAATATCTTTTACTAGATCAACTTTTGTTGGCTGAAGCACTGGTAAATGCATCTTACTGTATCTACTGTAGGTCTTGCAACAGCAAATACTTGTAATTTTCCCAACATAACAGCGAGTACACAAGAAAGTAACCTTTAAGAGGTGACAAAAATCAAAAGTCTCTCCACATGGTCCATTTAGCTACCACTGTTAGATTTGCAATTGGTGTGAACTCAGAAAGGGAGGGGAAGTCTTCTACAGAGGAAAAATTAGTCTTTTTTTTTTTCAAGACAGCTCTGAAATCCACAAAGTTTAAACACAGGTTTATCAGAGAGCCAGTTGTTTAAAGATCTTGAAATATTTTGCATAGCCTTTTAAAATCACATGTAGGCATAATAAAGTAGTAAAAGTACTTAAGAAAATGATGGCTCTGCAATAATTTGAATGTTTGAAGAGAAGATGAGATGGAGCTATGTTCAGTTTTCTGTAGTCATCTACCATAGAAACAGACTTCCCAACTTCAGTCACTACTCATTTATCAGTGTCTCCTCAAATCCAGTACATCAGAATTGTACAGCGTCACTGCAGTTTTGGATGAATTTGGGACAATAAAACTGAATACTGCAGTAAAATAACTGGCGGGTTACTAAAAATAAATTAAAACAAAGGAGGAAAAAGTAATTAAAATAGAAAAGAATCTGATACAAATTCAATTAACTATTCATGTCTTGTTACCTTCTTCTCCGCTTCATGTCCTGTCCCAGGCATGCTCATAGGGCTTAATGAATCCAGAGTGTCACTTAACTAGAAAATAGGATTAGCAAAGCTAGATATTAGAATGTAAAGGATTTAATAAATATGATTAAAAGAACTAGTGAAATCACAAAGTGAGAGTGAAAAGGCCTGTTAGGACTTTTCTTCCACCCCCACTAGCACCATAGGTCTAACGGATGCACAGTTCTGCTTCCTGGTATAACACAGTTTTCTCTTCTATACTTTTATAATCTTATAGCTGCCTATAAGGAAGAGTCTGTAGATAACAGATTAATGAGACCCTACAGGCTACACAGGCTAAATGATAAGAGTTCACACTTATTCTTTAGCACTAGATAATTAGGTTTAACACCAAAGCAAAATGCGACCTACCATGATTTCTAGCAGTTTTGATACATTTTGTCATATTTAGAATCAGTGTATTAGCTTGATTGAAGCATGGACCAGAATAAAATGGAATTAAGAGTCCCATCCTCCCTTAGGCAGAAATTATATACATAGAGGAGTGGAAATACTGCATTTCAACCCAGTGCGTCCTGTGAACTCCTTTCCTCTGGAGCCAAATGGGATCCACAGAGACCCCTTTGACCTTTTAGTTCCATCAGTAAGGGTTCATTAATGCTGCAAGAGTGGTGCTTTCCAGGGCTCCCCTAAATGCTATCTGCCATCAGAACTCATTTTATGGGAGTGGATTCTAAGCCATGGAGAAGGAACTGCATTAATTCCTGAAGATTGCAGGAACTTCATTATTAACCATTTGTACTAGTATAGCACCTAGAGGCCCTAACCAAGATTGTGCTGTACACACATGTGGTAAGAGACAGTCCCTGTCCCAAAGACTTTACCATCTAACTAGACAAGGCACACAAAGGGTAAGAGGAAACGGAGGAAAAATACCTTTCCCAAGGTCAGTAGCTAAGGCAGGAACAAAACCCAGGTCTGCTGCGTTCTAGTCCAATGCCTTATCCACAGACCAACTAGCTTTGCTTTGACCTGTGGATTTGGTGGGGAAAATTATTCAGTGAAACTTGATCTTCATCCCCTTCCCAATCCCCCTCCTTGTGCCCTCCAATTCCATGGTGCTGGAGTGGTCCTCGGTGAAGAGGGAATTGGACACCATGCCATGGAGGCAACATTCCCTTACACTCTGCCCCGCAAAAGTAATCCCTGGGTGCAGGGCATTCTCTGCACGGGAAAGCACTGGGGCCCTAAATCTGTATCATTTATGGGCATTAACTTAACAGTCTTTCTTTTTATAATTGTTCATATGTTTATGCATTATAGAGCACATTTAAGTGACTCCTTTTAGCTAGGAGCTTGTGAAGCTTTCTGAGATATGAATTATAGCCTGTTTGCATCTTTGATATAAAATGACTGGCTTGATTTTTAATCCCATGTTATTCAATTCTGACATATTTTATGTACACTTTGTGTGATTCTCCTTTAATGACTCATTAGCAGATATTAGTATATATCCTCAAAATTAGCATTTCAAACACATAACAAATCAAATTGAGAACTGAAGCCATTAATCCAATTTACCTAAACAATAATAATGAAAAACCACATGGAATATAAGAAACACACCACCACCAATACGTAGCACTTCTAATCTGTAGCTCTCCAAGTGCTGCACAAAGATGCATATGCCTTCTTATCCCCTGTGTATAAATGGAAGCAGAGAGAGGATACAAAGGCTTGATCTACACTAGAAAATTAGGTTGGCATAACTACACCACTCGAGGTGTGAAAAATCCAAAATATTTTTATATCAAGCGCTGTAAAGCTTCAAGTGAGTAGATGGGCTTGTTTAAATAGTGCAAAAAACAGATAAAAGATGTGAGTTCTTTGGAAATCCTTTAACTGGCAGAGTTAGCTCTATATGATTCAGTAACTGTACTGAAGGTGAACAGGGAGTGCAGAATGAAGGAGAAAAGGAAGATCAGCAAATGTTAAGGAATTTGGTGGAGCCCGGCTCTGGGCATGTACAAGTTTGGGAGAGTGTAGTATGGCTTCTCCTCCAAATGACTCTGTGTAGGGGCATGGCAACACCTGAAAGCTGGTGAGAGGTGGTAACAAGCCAACCAGTGGCAGAGAATGAGTATCCACTGCAGCTCTGGCATGCTCTCCCTGAGAAGCCTTGGGAAGAATTCTGGCTGAGCCAGCCCAAATTCCTCCTCAGGCTGCAACATAGTTCCTCCGAACCTCCCTCCAGCAAGGGCTGACTTAAAAACACACTCTGGCCCTCAAGCTTTATTCAAACATCCTACTGCAAGGGTAGGGACAGGGCCGGCTCTACCGTTTTTGCCGCCCCAAGCAGTGCGCCGAATTGCCGCCGGGGACATCTGAAAACAGAAGCTGCTGCCGAATTGCCGCCACCGCGGATGGCTGAAAACAGAAACTGCTGCCAAATTGCCACCGCTGCAGGCAGCTGAAGATAGAAGCTGCTGCCGATTTGCCACCGCTGCGGAAACGCGCATGCCGCCCTAACGGCACACGGACTGCCGCCCCTTGCAGATTGCCACCGCAAGCACCTGCTTGGAACGCTGGTGCCTGGAGCCGGCCCTGGGTAGGGATGTAGGAAGGGAGGTGGACAGACAAATCTTTTTGCAGGGAACCCAGGGGTCAGATAGGAAAATATTGACACACACACAAACCCTACCTCCTGTGCAGCCCTGGAGGGTACAAATACAGTGGAAACAATACATTTCTGCTGCACAGGGGAGAGATCAATTAAGGGGACTCCAGAATGCACTTCAGAGTGCAGAGCTTAACTCCACAATAGTGCGGGGGCTGGGGGAGGGCTTTGTGGACCGATTGGGGCTCTACATCCCACTGTGAATTAGTGGGAAGAGATTCTATGTTCCTCAGCCACCCACTGCACAAAGCTCCTTTGCTAGGGCATTGTGCAAGGGATCCAAATGTCACTCAGGGTGCTCGAAGTTGACACAGAAAGGTGCTAGTTCATTTCGAAGTGTCACTATTTGTTGAGGATTTGTGTAGTGAAGGAGGGCTGCAGTATTTACCATTTTCTCCATTAATAGCATCATCATTTTTTTTAAATGGATAGATACAGTACTTTCCAAATACATAGGGAGATTATGTCTCTGCTCCCAGGAGTTTACAGTTTTAAATATACAGAAAAAACACAACTGATAAATGCTCAGGTGGGAACAGATGCTTTCCTTCTGCCCAGAGGGTAGGTCTACACAGCAGCTGGGAGCCTGCTTCCCAGAGTAGATATTGTCTGCTTGAGCTAGTATGCTACAAATAGCGGCGTGGCTGCAGCAGCACAGGTGGTAGCTCGGGCTAGCTACCTGTATGTACCTTGGGCTCAGGCAGGTTTGTACGTGAGTGGCTAGCCCAAGCTACTGCCTGTGTGGCTGCAGCCACACTGCTATTTTCAGTGTGTTAGCTCAGCAGAACTAGGCCTGGTTTACACTAAAAAATTAGGTCAGCATAGCTATGTCGCTCTGGGGTGTGAAAAATCCACACACCCACAAGCACTGTCATTAAGCTGACCTAAATCCCTGTGTGCTAGGTTGATGGAAGAATTTTGCCATGGACCTAGCTACTGCTTCTCAGGGAGGTGGACTAACCTTTACCAGTGGTCTCCAACCTTTTTACACACAAGATCCATTTTTGAATTTAAGTGCAACCCAGGATCTACCCCACCCCTCTCTGAGACCCCACCTCACTCACTCCATCCCGCCTCCCTCCATCACTCGCTCTCCCCCACCCTCACTCACTTTCACTGGGGCAGGAGGTTGGGGTGCGGGAGGGGGTGTGGCCAAGGGGTTCGGAGTGTGGGTGCAAGCTCTGGGAGGGATTTTGGTGCAGTAGGTGGCTCCAGGCTGGGGCAGAGTGTTGGGGTGCAGGAGGGGATGCGGGGTGTGGGCTCTGGGAGGGAGTTTGGGTGCAAGAGGGGGCTCAGGGCTTTGGCAGTAGGTTGGGCTGCAGGAGGGGGCTTGGGGTGCAGGCTCTGGGACAGGGCTCAGAGCTTGGGGTACGGTAGGGGACTCAGGGCTGGGGTGTGGGAGGGATTTTGGGGTGCTGGCACCAGGAGGGGACTCAGGGCTGGGGGAGGGGGTTCAGGCGCGGGCTCCTGCCGGGTGGTGCTTACCTTGGGTGGCTCCCAGTTCCCTGCCTGCCCTGGCCCACACCACTCCCGGAAGTGGCCAGCATGTCCCTGTGGCCCCGGGGGTGGGCACATGGCTCCGTGCACTGCCCCTCCCTGCAGGCATCGCCCACGCAGCTCCCCAATCCTGGCCAATGGGAGTTGAGGGGGCGGTGCCTGCAGGCAGGAGCACTGCATGCAGACACGCCCCCCAGGGGTTGCAGGGACGTGCTTGTCACTTCATGGAGTGGTGCAGGGCCAGGGCAGGCAGGGAGTCTGCCTTATCCCCACTGCGCTGCTGGACTTTTAGTGGCGTGAGATCGTGATCGACTGTCAAAGGCTCCAGGATCGACCAGTCGATCATGATCTACCAGTTGGTGACCACTGGCCTATACCGATGGGAGAACCCCTCCTGTCAGGTAGGTAAATGTAGACAAGCCCCTAGTGTGCATCAGTCTACCTGTGCTGGGAAGCACATGCCTAGTTGCTGTGTCGACAGACTCGTAGACTACCCAATATGCCCGGTATGTCAGAGGCTTGGGACGTACAGTGTATTGAGCTTTAGACAGTCAGTATGCCTGGGTTCTGTTCTCAGTCTGCCACTGACTTTGGTTTTTCTACACTTAAAATGATGCAGCAGTGCCACTGTATGACGTCAGTGTACACTGCTATCATCGGAGTAGGTAATCCTTGCTCTCACTCCAGTCTGTGAGGGGCAGACTTCTTAAGAGAGTTGATCACAGCACAGACATTTGTCCTGTAACTGGCCCATAGGCAAACTGGCTTATGCTCCAATCCCTCTCACACAGGATTTTCTCTGTAGGCTGCTATGCATCACCTGTGCACCACTTCCCACTCGGGGACATCCAGTATTCTCCTGTCTCTCACCAGCCTTTTCCTGATCTTTAGAGAGGTGCCACGTTTGCCACCTGCTCTGTAGGAAGTTAACTGTGGGCCTTTAGAATAGTTAGTATCATGGCCTCCCTCCCAGGACACCAAGTACAATCACCCCCAGTCCATATACTTGTCATTAGTCTAGGGCGCAGAATTTGAAAGGTCCTACTAAATCTGTGTGTCTGCTAAATCTGTAATATGCTGCTCAGGCTTACTGGACATTGCCTCTATGCCCCAGTGAGTCCTATGCTTTCAATAACAGTGTGATGTAGTGAATATGTCCATTTAAAATGCTTACTTTATTATCACTGTCCGAGAGCACTGTGTCCTGTTGAGTCTCAATCTCCATTGGGATACTGACTAATAAGTCCTCTTCTAAACTAGCATTTGCCTCCTCCATTGTCTTCTCAGAAATTGTCATTTGTGATGGTTGTCCAAATTTAATAGTCTTGGACAACTGTTGCTGAAAAACAAGAAAAAATGTATTTATGTCACGAATTAAATAAGTCAACTCTACTGCACATACCCTCTCTCCCCATGTAATCTGCATAGTCTGCAAACAATTTGAAATACAGACAGATTACCAGGGCTATAAAGCAAACCAGCTACATAGCTACCACAACAAGGCAGAGAAAAGGAAGCATAATTATCAGTAGTAACTATTGTCCTCCTCGATCAAAAGTTAAAGTCTCTTGCTGTTTTATTATGACTTTCATAATACTGGTGTTTTCTGGAGTCATGTGGACACATCAAAATAAAGCTTTCATTAAAACAAAAACAAAAAGGTATATTTCTAGGCTTCACAGTTGCAGAGAAAATCTTGAATTCATGACCAGTGCATCCTCAAAGGTCACAGCCCAGAAGGCCATAAAAAGAACCCTACATTTATCATTTAAAAAAAAAATCTCACAATTTTGGGGACCAGACATGATTTTTAAATGTTTGAGGTTTGGCAATACTGCACATTAAAGGAACCTGATTTTCAGAGAATATAGGGCATCTAGCCTCTGAAAAATCAGGCCCCTTTAAGGTATCTCAGGTTGAGCTCCCAAAAATTCAATTACCACAGTCATTAGTCATGTCTGCAAATCTTGACCAGATGTGTTCCCACTGCAGATCCCCTTCTGCCATGCCACAGGGCTATTGGTGTTCAAGAGAGCACAGAAATCCCATAATGAGGCTCTGCAGAGGGTAATGTCATGAAGGAGAACTATAACATACTGGTAGGTCAACAGAAAATGTGAGTTTTGTAGCTTTTCCATCATTCAACTTTTACTTTTCCCTTTTTTCTTTTCATTTAATCCTGTTTCTTTTCCACAGATGATTTAAAACCTTCTCTCTAAAAGACCATAAATAAAGTAATCTTGAATTGCACCAAGGATAAAGTTAACAAAACAAGGAGCATTTTATGGCTGTCTAGAGACAGAGGATCTGCCTGGTGCTTTTCGGCAGTAATGACTTTGGCTTACACAGAGATCACAGAATAAGATCCTCCTTTAATGTACAGAAATTAATTTCTGTTATGTATGCCTAAAAGAATCAAATGTTTGAAAGAGAACATATTTTTAGCATGAGATTTAGAAGTAGTAATGAATAGGAAAGAGGACGCTTTAGTATTTGATTTTCTTTCTGGATATTTACAGGAACCACCCCCAGTTAAAAGAGATAAAACCATGTGGAAATTTTCTTACTCTCTTTCAAGGACAGGAAATTCTCCAAAGAGGATCTCCCTATCACTGTGAAAATCTCCACAAAGGAATGCTCATAGCAGGGATTCAAGTGTGTAACTTCCCTTCATGTGAATGTCAATTACAAGCACAGACCTCTGCTGTGAATTTACCCCTCTGAATTTAAGAAAGACACAATGTAGATTATAGTAGCAATTATGCAAAGCAAAAAGGACTTCAGCTCTGAATCAATAGCATGGTTTAGGTGAAAACTTAGCACGGAAACATGATTTTTGAGAGGAGTGGCAAACCTCAAAGGATTTCAGGTCAATCTCAATTCACATAACCATCCAGAAGTTTGGATTCTTGTCTAAACCTTAGCCAGATTAACTGAAGCCATTAATGTCCCATTGTGCCAAACCAATTGGTGGGGGGAGGGGTGTAGAAGGAGAATCTCTCTATCACTAGGTTGATGAACTAGGATTGATGTTCCTCCACCTCCTCAATCAGGTATGCACAGGTATTGCTGCCCATCTGCATCCTGATAATGGATGATCGAACATAATTTATATGGTCAAATGGACCGAGTTAATGGCAGAAAGTCACACTTGCTTAGATACCCAGAAGGAAATTTGGTCCAACTGGACTCAACAGAAAAACTCCTTCTAAGAGGAGTCAGTTGGTGCCAGTCTTTTCAGACTTTACCTTCTCTAGGTCTGCATTCTACCTTGGACTTACTGAAATAAACAGGAATTCCACATGCAGAACAAAACAATGGCCCTGTGAGGGTATGATCCAGTAAGTTGCTGAGTGCCCTCAACTCTCGCTGATTTTAGTGGAAACTGAATCAGAACCTACATTTTCATTTAGTAATTTCTTTCTTAAATTAAAAATGAACCCTTAATTTAGGGCCAGACTCCAATACCCTTACAACAGATCATTGTCTTGCTCTGAGTAGCCCCATTGGAGCCAGTGGGATGACTCTCAGAGTGAGGTATTCAATGTGAGGGTATCAGAATCTGGCTCTCAGTGAGAAAATGTGCCTGCTGTCTCTCTGGATCTATTGCTTACAAAATGTGCCTGTCTATATACAAATTAGAGTGTTGAGGAATAGAGGGATGGATGGGGTGCCTTGTTCTACACATATTATGACATTTCACATGTACAAACTGTGCTATGAACATTGGAGGATGCCTATGAATAGAGCTATTGTAGAGAATGGTATGTGCAATAAAAGAGAACCTGTATTTTATTTGTTCAGATTAAAGAATTGTATTGTAATCTGGAATGTTTGAGAACTGTGCTGTAAAAACTGCCTATCCATATGTATGAGGTTTTTTTATTATTTTATTGAGATTCCCAGGAGGTAGAATATTTGCGCTTTGTGATTCATATGCAGTTTTCAAAATTACTCCTAAGATTAAAGATTTATTCACTCAGACTTACAAAAATTAGTTTGAAGGCTGAAAGTCTACAAATGCCCACATTTCTGCATGGAGCTGGCTTCCTCAGGGCACAGAACACTCTTTTCTGTAGTTACTCCTAGCATTTTTAAATACATTTATTTTAATTGAATAAACTCTATTAATAACTTTCCACTGGCCAATTTTCTTTCAACGTTTTAATCTCCAAGAGCTGATCTTGAGCGCTAAATGTCAAAATCCCAAACAGCTCATTATTACTTTGTCATCTGAAAGTGAGACGCAGACAAAGAAAAGATTATGTTCCCTTTACTAGTTTATGATATTTTCCTGTTGAACCAAGGGCAGACTCTGAAAGGCTGCATATATAATAGTCCCCTGAGATATGTTTAGAATGATTCCAAATGTCCTGTATCGCTATGTTTTCTGGCCACCTAATTCTAAAAGCTACCTACCATTTGTAAGTATCCTTGTGCACTGCTTTTGAAGTCTATTCTTTTCTCAATGCAACAATGTATTTTGAATTAACATTAAGAGATCCATGCCTCTCCTGGCTGGTGAAAGCCAGTGAAGAAAAATTATACCCACTATTAATGGGAATTGTTGATGCTTCCTTCTAAGAAGCATACCGATCAACTCCTTGAAACATGAAAAAAGTCCAAAAGAAGCCAGTTACTTGACCCTGAAGAACTTTCCAGCTACTATCCTGTCTGGTATCTCATTTTGGCATCTCAAGTGGGCGCAGTTTGGTTTGTAAGCAGAGTTTAGAGGAATACAATTAATTTCCCCCCACCCTTCAATTCAACCCCTGCGAGTGGGCAGTTACACAGCACTGACAAGCTCTCAAAGTCCTGCCCCAACATGTCCTGGGCCCACTGTAAAAACAGATGAATTTTTGAAAGGTAGCTCTTCTTCAGCTCTTCCAAAGTCCAATTAGGAATATGGAGAGAACCTTTCAAGTAAATTACAGGGCACAAAATTAATTAGCACATTAATGGGACAGGAATCACGGAAGGCAGGCATAAAAGGAGGGCTGGTAAGTAATTTCTTAACAGCAGGGTATGGTTTTATTTAAGAAGGAAGCCATTTACGTATTAATTTATTTTGAAGAGCTGAATGCATCTGAAATGCAGGTGGACTGGCAAAAGAACAGTGGGAAGGTTCCTCAAGAGCCTTGTTTTGTATGCATTTAGAACATCTTAAGGACAAAAATGAAAGGCAAATGAAAAGTAAGACCTTTGGAGACTGACTATTTCTACATTATGTAAAAAGTCTAATGCATTTGAAAAACAATGGGAAAGCATACAAACAAACTGGTAATCAAGAAAGCAATGGACATGATTTAAGTGACTAAAAGGCAAGGACTAACAAAAATTAATGGGGAAATATGTGAGGGCAAAAGAGGAAAAATATTTAAATGACAACAAAAAACACAAAGGAAATCTGTGTGTTGTATTCCATTATCCTCCTCTGTTGTTTACTTAGGCCCCAACCCCGCGGGCTGGTCCAGGGGGGTCAACACATACATCCATGTGGAGTCCCTCCATACATGTTAATGGAGCACCACATGGTTGCAGGGTGCACATATTTACTTACAGGATTGGAGCCATAGGTTGTAAAAGCAGATCCCCAGCTGGTGTAAATGATCATAGCTCCACTGCAGCTATGCCAATTTACAGCAGCTGAGAATCTGCCCCTAAGTTCTTCAGGGAAGCGACCAGTCTTCTTACATGCTTAGCATGCTATGGCACACGATAAAACGAACATATTTTTTTAAACATTTACACCTGCGTAGTCACATGCTTGTTCCTTCTTACCTGAAGGGTTTTGACTTTGCCTAGGATTTTGTCCTGTGACATTGCTTGGACTGCCTGCTCACTCTCTGCTTGCCCATCAGGTATAAAAATACTGTCATGGGAAAAGGCTCGAGTGCCCATAGTATAGTTGGAGGACCTGAAATGCAATTCATATACACAGTACTTAATTTTATAAAGATACCCCAAATGATTCCTGCAGTTCATTCTTACAGTAACTCCCCTGGCCTATATTCTTTTCTCTGTTCTCTTCTACCTAGATATTTATACTAACCTCATCACTGTAGTATCTGAGTGCCCTGCAGTAGTGCATTAAGCAACATGTCTGACATCTGTCACATGTGGTTCATTCTCTCTCATCCACTGCCTAGAGGGAGAACTGTGTGCAGAGTAGAGTGGTTGTTTAGGTAGATTTTTTATTTTATTTTATTTTTTAAATGCACACATTCTATTTTATATATTAAATGCTACTTAATGATATTTCTTTGTGTATTGAAGATTGTCACATGAACAATTTGGTCAAGAGGAAAAGACCAAGAAATAAAACTGGGAAGTTTTTTCCTTATGTGTACACATTGACCCTAAAAGAAAGAAATTAACTTTATCAGAAGTGAATAGTAATATTTTGTAAAGCACAAGCAGTTTTAATTGAAAGGAAAAATAATTCATACTTGAAAAGAACATTCTTCCTGCCCTAGTCTGAAATGGTCCATGAGATAGATTTTTGCCCACAAGTATCTTTTGTTTCTGAAGAGACCTGTTGAAATTGGAGACAGGCCACATGCTCATAATAAAAACTCTAACCTTATGAAACTCACCTGGTTTTGTTATGTTTATCAAAAAGTTTCCAGGCCTCTCAACGAAGTCTGGACATAGTATTAATTTATAATTTCACATAAAACCACACAAAAGCTGCAGGGGTTTTGTTTGTTTGTTTTGTTTTTTGGGAAAGGGTTGATGGGTGGGGTTAAATGCAAAACTAGGTGAATCACGGTGGTATCAATTGAGTTTTACTTTGAGTTTTTCATTTGCCTGAACCAGAAACTTGAAGCAAAATTCAGGGGAAGTGAACCCACCCATAGCATAACCAAAGCCAATCTTCAGGCAAAACTGCCAACTTGTCCCCACCTCTGGCTGGATCATTCATCTGACTGAGCGATCTCATTGACCAGTTATGAAAATAAGATTTCATGGACATTGTAAACTCCAAATTCTATCTCAAGGCAGGATCCAGGAAGGGAGGAGCAAGGTGGATTGTTACACGATGAAGAGAGAGAGATCTAGTGATTTCAACAGGGAACTAGAAATTAGGTGGTCCTTAATTCTAATCCTGGCTCTGATGGGGATTGCTTCTGTGATCTCAGGAAAATCACTTAGCCTCTTCAGTTTTTTCCATCATAAACTTGGGATAATACAGGAATGTTGAGAAGTTAAATTAATGTTCATGAAAAACCCCGAATGTGAACATTGCTATAAGGGTACACACTAAGTTTCATGCTGATGATGGATGTGAACTATGATAGAGAACATTATGCCAATTTCTTATTTCCCTCTGACTGCTCTGTGGCTGTGGTGTACCAAACAGCATATTTAAAAAGTCTGCCTTCATGTAGTAACTTGGCAACTAGAATTGTATACAATGAGAAAAGTTAGCCTCATATGAAATCATCACTTACTGTAACACAGAGAGAGGACGTCAATGTACTCTGCCTACTTCTAAAGAACTGCATTGCTGAAGTCAATTGTCTGAATGGCCAGAAGCCTCTTACATATCAGCACCAATGTAGGATTGCTTTGATACAAACGATGATACCATCATTTGCTAAGTCACCAAGTGCCTGCAATAGAAGGTAGCAGCTTCTATACAATTCCACGCCACTTGGATTAGTAATATATACTGGAAGACTCTCTTATGTCACTGCTAAATACCACAGAAACATGTGGATTTACATAGAGATGGTATCTAAGGGAACATCATGTTGCTAACAAGTTAATTCTATGTCTTCTCAATCCACAAGAAAGGTGACTAACTAAAAAAAAAAGTGTCCTTATTTGCTTATTTATAATGAATAAAGAAAACGTGAGTTTTTAAATAAATGTTTTTATATTAGAAATTTATACCGTGAGTAGCTTGGAATATTTTATGGCCAGTGGAAAACTAGTAAAATAAAGATATCACAAGAACCAAGTGTGGAAAAATAGCCTGACTGTTTAAAACTTCAAAAAGGAATTGACATGTTGGAGAAAAGATGTTTTTGTTAAAATATCTAACCATCCTGTTCCTTCGAATTAAGGTGTGAAGGCAAAAAATATGCATATTCTGAAAACTTCAACAAGTCTTCCAGGAAAACCAGGGAAGACCAGAATTGACTGTCCTGGTGTTTCTAGGGTTTAAAAAAAACGAAACAAAACAACCCCAACCCTTTACATTACATAATATAAAACATTAAATGAGCTGTTCCCACCTTCACCCCCCCTCCCCAATGCTTTGTAATGGTTTTTATGTTTTCAAAATAGTCATATTCATTTAAAAGAATCAAATGTAGAGCAGTTCAATATTTCATAACACTTTCACCCAGGAAACAAATACAATAGTTCATTTATGCTATGCACGTATTATAGATAAAATAATTCCATGGCCTTTACCTGTTTACCTAATAAAGGTACATGCATCTCTGTTTAGGAATCTGTAGCAGAGAATCTATTAAAAATATTTTTAAAAAACAAATCCAATCCTCCTTTGAATGTCTGATATTGCATCATTAAGGAACAAGAGAGTGCTGCAGAACCACACTTCCCTAGAGAGAGTCTCGGGAAGCTAGCACCTGGTATCTTTCTGCAGACCACCACGAAGTGGTCCATGGACCACAATTTGAGAACCTCTGCTCTAGAAAAAGTCTGGACCCAGTTGGGCCAACTTCTGAAGCCACATGATACTAAATGTTTTTGATATGAAACCCAGATAAATTTGGTAGTGTTGACTGAATTTCCCCTATGCCTAATTTGGACTTGTTTGAACTGGAAACACTGGCAGGCAGTTTATGGCCTCACACAATCCATAACTGAAGAAACTGTGCACATGAAACATGACAAACAGAAACCACCATCCTGTTCACAAATCTAACGTGAAGCAGCTAAGGGTAATGTGGACAGCATTGCTCAAAATAGGGATAATGGCATTTTCATTTAGTATTTACTCTTGTCAATTGAGATGAGTGCTGGATTAAGGACACATCACCCAGTCCATATACTGTGCTTTAAGGGCCTGCTCCTTCCCACATTTTTCTAGTAGCAGCATCATTCAGTGACCATTGACTTTGTTTCTCAGTCACCCACCGTGGACATGCACTGTCTCCTCCATTTTCTTCTTCATCAGCATTCTCTCCCCAGAGAGAAGTTTTTAGACTCCACATTTTTAATTAAACAAGGTCACATTTATTCCCAATCCATCCCTGTTAATCTTAAGGATATTCACACAGCAAATTAAAAGATAATGGTAACATTTCAAGCACTAAACGGGTGTGATGAATTGTTTTCAGAATCAGGATTTGTATACGTCCCTTGCTTTACCTGCGAGTCAGATAACAATTAAGCAATATTGATCTCTCAGTTACAGCTGTGCAAATCCATCAGCCTTCCATACATTTGTACAAGTTTAATTTAGGGCTATACTTGAAGACAATGGTTTGCATTGATCTTTTTGGGAGCCTGCAAAATCATCAATTACAGATGCGGACACATGAGAAGGGAAGAGCCCAATTTGATTCTCAGAGTTCAGGCTGAATTTGAAGGGCTGATGCTTAGATTTTATTTTTTAATTTGAAAGTTGAACAAGCTCCAAATTACTGGAACACAATACAACATGGAACCCCTGAATGCCATTTCTGTAGAGCCACTTTTCGCGCCTGAACTGCAGTTTAAGCATGGTTTAATCAGGTCCTAGGACCAACCACGGTATAATCAGGTTAAAAAACTGTGTTCTGGCCTAAACTTCTACTTGGGTAGAACAACTATATACATTAGTATAACCTGTTTTTTCCATAAATGAAAGTAAACTGTGCCTAAGGTTGTTTGAACTGTACAGAAAGGGCCTATGCTTTACTCACTTTCAACTTACAGTGCTTTTCAAAGCCTTCCAACTGCATGTTCAATAGATCATATTATAAAAGTTCCTTTTTCATTTCTTTTTCCTATCATGTTCTTTCTTCAGAAAGACTAGATATTTTTAAGATGTGGTATAAGAGTTATAATTGTGTTTCATTCACTACCACTACTATTCTTGTCTATGAAGATTTGCTCATCAGTCATTGTACAAAAACAACAACTTAACCCTCCTCTCAACATAGATTACATTTCAGAAAACCCCTCTTCCTCTCAACTAAAAGGCATGTCAGAATTGCTTTCTATAGTTGAATCTGTGGCCTTGACAATCCTGACCACATTTAGAGGTATCAATCTGTTCCATACTATAATACCGCCTCCAGAAAATTTGGGACAGCTGTAGTAGCAATTTATTAACACTTCAGTTGGTAATACTGAGTTGATGATGACACTTCAGAGCCTGTTTGTACTGAAAATAATTGACTCATGAACTAACTCATTTGCAGAAAACTGACTGGATTAACTGAATTATGGATGTGCTGTAGTAAAATACAAAGCACTTTTAGAGAATTCTTAAAACAAGTTATCTTCAAAGATCAGTAGTGGCATGAAATACTGTTTCATTTTTACTTCCAGTAGGTAGATTTTCAAAAGTCAGTTTTCTAGTGATCAAAACGAAGTTAACTTTCACTCTCTCTCTTTTTTGGGTTCTCATTGCCACACACTCCCTGTCTCCTCAGATCTCTGAAAATACAATGCAATTATTTTCCTTTGGTGACTAAGAGGAATGTTGAGGTTTTTAGTAAAACTAAAAACACATTTTTCAGCTTCTATGTCTTTTGGTTGTTAAAATACAATTTTCACAAGAAGGAAAAAAAAACTTGAAAGTAAAAAGAAGATTCTTAATGGTTGCTGAAACAGCCCACTTTCAGCTCTCAAGTGTTGAGAGGGCTGGATGGAATTTAAAAACATCCAATTAGTCTAATACTTTACAAAATTATTTTAAAAAAATACATAGTGGTAACAAAGTGAAAGTTAAAATAAGGTGAAACACATTTGGTATAGTATAACTAGAGATGGATCAAGTGGGTGGTGCTTGAATCTGGATTAGGTTTAAACTAGGATTTTGATGTTAGTGTCCAAACTGGCACCAAGGTTTGGGTTCAATAGTGCAGAAATCTTGCAAGATTTTGGCCATCTTGAATGGTGGAAAGAATGTAGGATCAGATGTTATAATGAGATTTCTGCAATATTTAGCTGCATTTGACTTAGATCTGGAAGTCACCACCACACAAATCTACAGAAACATGGCTGCTAGTTCTGTTAGAGATCTGAGGGGAAAACAGAAAATAATTCAGTTAACACAAAGCAGTGGCTTCAACAAAAGTCTATTGTCATTATGTACCCTAAAAGTAGAAAAGGGCCATGGAGTAATGTAGAACAGTAAATTGCTATGCTAGACTTTCACTTCAGGAAATCTGAATTCAAATTCTCTAACAGCTTACAAGTGAAAATTGGACTGATGGATCCTGGTCTCCCATTTGTATACATCATAATTTAGGGTGCTTGCAAGCAGTCTTGTCTGGATAGAGGCCCATGACTAGAAATTCAAGTGCGTTGCAAGAGAAATCAGGATTAAGGGATGAAATTCATTCCCCTCCAGAGGGCCAGCACAAGACCTATCCGTCCTTTAGGTCTCACTTAAGCCCTCAAAACTAATGGGCCAGTTAGAGGACAAATGTCTGTGCTGTGATCACCTCTCTTAAGAAGTCTGTGCCTCAGTAGTGTCTGGAGAGCCGCTGAGCTATTTATCGCATCATTTTCAGAAGCACTAATGAACTTAAAGTTTAGCTCTTCAGTACCCACATTTAGAGAAAATAAACATAAGTGACAGTTGGGGGGGAACAACCTTAAATTTGTTACAATAGTAAAAAAAAATAAAAAATCAGGAAACTGATTTTTCAGTATTATTTCTCCGTTTTTTTATACACCGTGTCCAGGTTGGACTGTGACATATGCTGAATGATGTATGTGGCCTGATCAAACTCAAAAGGGAAAGACGATCAGTTGAAGTGTACAACACACATATATTAAGAAATACTAGCTTACATTCTATGACAACTATATCATCAATAGCTCCTGCCTCTGCAAATTAGAGAATCCTTTTGTTAAGAGAAAATCTTAGGAGTTACTTGTTTAAACGGTACATAGTTTGAAGCATCCAGCAGTTAAACAGAAAGACTGCTCTCAGTGGCAACAGATTATGAATAAGAATCAGATATTTCTAATTAAACTTTTATTTTATTTTATTCGTTATTGTAGGAAATACTGTGTTAAGCAGGGATGGACTTGATAGCTATTTTACATCTCTACGTTTTTATGTGGTTCTGTTAATAATATATTTTACTAATCAGAGCCTACTAAAGAAACACTGGACAGCTATATTAAGACTTTGGAGACCCTTCCACTAAAGTAGGCATTATGCTGACTAGTCTCATATTGCTAGAAATACAAATATGAAAGAAACTTCACATCTTGAACATGCAGCATTAAACACTTGGGGGCAAATTCATCAATGGGGGACATATACACATGCAACTGAGGATACAACTTGGCAAATGTAAGAATACAAGTGCTGGACCTTTACTGGAGCAATGGAGAAGAAAGGAATGTTATGATTCTTGTAGAATTGTCTGAATTCCCCTGGGTACTGGGTAAAGGTTGGAAGGTGAGTAAATAGACTTTTAAGTAGAGATGTACCCGAGCCACAAAATGTGGGTCTGGATTTTTGAACCACCCCAAAGTTCAGAGGTGTTCAGATCCAGGATTTTGATTTGGTCCCATAGAGAGGAGGAGTGACCAGCTGTGAAACTGCAATTATAGTATGGATTTTGAACACATCCGAACTTTAGACTTTCAGATTCAGGATTTTGGTACAGGCCCATCACTAATATTAAGAAGGGATATCCCTGTAGACCAAAAGATCTTTGTGCTGCATGGTTTCAAACTTGTGAAGAGCTGAAGCAAGTCTCAAATTCAGTTTTTGTTGAGATATTTTGCAGTGGCCAAGAAACCATGCTTAGAAACTGGAAATCGCTAAACAAGTTGCTCATTGCAGAATGGCACCATGACATGAACTTACTAACCAAGGAAATATAATATTCTGTTCAAGTTAAAAGTTAGAAGATTTTGAGAGATGTTTTGCTCTGTATCCCTATGATTAATGCTGTGCTATACTAGTTGTGTATACCTAATGGTCCTGATGTGCAATAATAGACTGATATGTTTGATATCTATATCTTGGATTGTTTACAGACCCTTTCTCACTTTTTTCTTATCTTCAGTTTTATTTTGTGGAGGAAAAAATGTTTGGTGCTTAAAAAAGAAAAGTTTTATCAAAAGGAAATATTGTGTCTTCAGTTCTTACATAATTCCAGTTCCATGCATTGTTATAGTATAGTGCAGAAAGTACACACCACCAATTATGCCCATTTAGTGTTTCATAAATGTCCCTCTCACTCCCACACTGAAGAGTTCAGAAATAGAAGCAAAAAAAAAAAAAAAAAAACCCAGATAAAAAAAGGAAATGTTTTGCTCTTCTCTGCTTGGGGTTTTGTAGATATGGGGGTTGGTTTGAGGTGTTGTGGGGTTGGGTTTGGTTTTTTTTTTTGAGCCAATCTTATGACTGCTACTCTTTTTAGAAATGCTCAGTAGAAATGAACAAGTATCATTACAAGCTTATTTTTTAGTATTATCAGATTTTTTTTAACACTCTACATTCAAAAAGCATGTGGAAGCAAGTGTACGTTTGCAGTAGGGTCCTATCTAGTTAGCTATTCCTCCACTTATATTGTGACTATCACCATACTATTGGAGTGCCTTTGCATGATAACATGCCCCAGGAGAATTACATGTGCATGTGCGATAGTTTACCATTACTGAATGTTTTGTAAGAAGGCTAACTCCAATTACTTTTCTTCAGGAATGTCCCTAACGTGGCAGAGATGAAAATCAGATAAAATGCATTTTCTAGTCATTCTAGGCATGGATCAATACTGTAAGGGAAGAAAATGTATTCTGATTCTGAGTTATACCTTTTTAGCCTTTTCAACATTATCTTATGCAGTGCAGGGATATGAGCTTTAGTTCTAAATTATGGTCAAATAGGGAATATTACGCATGTTGCAATAGCTGCCTGTCAGAATAGTGTTTCGATAGCATGTTATTTCATTGCACTCACAGACCCATAAACGTGTCCTTACAAGCTGAACAGGTAGAGGGGAAATGTTTAATATGTTATTTGAAGCAATCACATTTAATAATGTAAATTTAGGGCCCAGTTCTGCTCTCAGTTCCATGGACGCATCTGCCACTCCCTTCAAACCTAGTTGCATCTGTGTATCTGAGGGCAGAACTAATACCAGAGATGCTAACCCTGCAAAGCAATCTGCACAGACAAGTCCTTATACCTGTAGAGACCTACTGATGTCAGTGGATTACTTTGCAATATCTAAGTTGGCATTTCTTTCATTTTGGATGAATTCCTTCAGTCCTTGCTCAGGCAAAGCTCTTATTTGGTGTCATTTGGAATTCTGCCTGCATAAGGGACACAGAAAGGGGTATCAGGTGAATGGCAGATGATACAGCAGGTCAACAACCCTCCAAACTCCAACATTTTCAATGCAATTTTTCATCAAAATCAAATTTAACTTTTTTTGGTCAAAAATTTGAAATGTGGAACATTTCAACCAGGTCTAGTAGATCCCAGCAACTTGGTGTAAGAAGAGAAATATCAGGTAAATCCAATATTAGAAGAGGAGAAGATGTGAAAGGGAAGCTTTGAGAATGACTGGAAAGGAGGCAACTGGTGTATGGGGACGGGTGGGGGAAATGGCAGCGTCCATTACAGGAGGGGGCAGGATCAGAGGCAGAGACAGACAGACAGGCTATGGTGCTACAGAATGAGCGACCTCTTGGAATCAAGTATTTGCTGTTAAAAGTACCAGACTGAAAACATTAGATGTAATTTAGGGATAGTAAGTGGTAAAAAGCTATAGTGCATGTATCTGAGAATAAAGCCTTTGTAGGACTGCCACTAAACTAGGTTTGTTTAATGGGAGAAAATATAAATAAGGAGGACAGATGGCCTGTGGAAGATGTTTTGTAAATGAGAGAACAGTGCAAATGCTGAGCTTCGTAACATAAAGAGATCTCTGCCTCTGTCAAGATATTTCACACCGTATGGGACAGATTTTCCCTTGTAGCTGAATGCCACTCAGCACTTGGGACAGGGGAAGCCATCAAGGAGATGGTGTACCTCCCTACTCTTACAGTGCCCAGCCCCAGTGTCAGTCAGAGCAGTTGAGGACTTGCTCTAATTTATACCACTGGAATAAGGTCTCTAAGTAACCCCATGGCAGTAGAGAATAAGACACAGCCTAGCAGACACAGCTCTGCTCTGCTGTGTCCTTTCCGACCCCCAGCCTGCTCTTGCACATCCCCTTCACCCTCCTAATATGCCTCCTTCGCGTGAGGAGGGTGAGGTGCTGATGCAGGTTGCAGCTAGGTATTGTGCCCACTGGGAGTTCCCCGGTGAAAGGGGATTTCTCTGTTGGTGCATCAAAGAATCCTGCCCAATGTTACAGAATTCCTCTACTAATCCACAGTTCAGGAACTATGCCAATTTTCACCAGCTGAGAGTCTGGCCTGCAGTCTAGAACACTAATGTAACTTTGTTTTAATTTTTATGGGAATGTTCTAAATCCTATTTCATAATAATGATGACAGCATAAATTACATAGGATACTGTATAATGCTGAACAAATGGAAGGGCAGTTAGGAACACTATCTCTTTAGCTCTACAAGGCACAGCAGGGAAGTCTCAGACATTGCAGGAGAATATGATTTTGCCTGACTGGACATCAGTACAAATTATTGTTTATTAACTGTTTTTATAGGGACCAGGATTAGTGATTAGGCTGAATTGTGAACTCAGTTCTTTTGGTCTGCAAGGGTTTGTTTAAGATTTTTTTTCCCGGTTTTGCTTTGTGGGAGGTTCACACCTGCATTTTGTTTGGAATATTAGGTTTGAATGAAACCAAAACCCCAAAGCAAAGCTATCTGTCTAGGTTTTTATACTGAATTCATCAGACACCTGACAAGTTTTTATTTTTATATTTTAAAGTTTCTCTCTCTCCCTCCCCAATACAGGTTTAAAAAATATTCTGTGAAAGCTAAAAAGTGCCAAAACTGAAGAACGTTTCCTGCCTTCCAATTGAAATTCTGAAAAAAAAAACCCCCACCCTCAAATCCAAGTTTCACAAAGATGTCACCCAAACCAGAAAATCCAACCGGCCTCACTAAAATCAAGGTGTAGAGGTGTAAATATCACCTGAGTTTTGTGTTGTGACAACATTCAAATACTATACCAAAAGCTTCACAAAGTTCTAATGATAAAGTTTTTTTTTTTTAGCCATATGAAGACAATCTATGAAATATCTGGGAAAACAAACTTATGCAAAATGTTTTTTTTTAATTGATGACACTATAAAAATATCTGAAAAACAGCCATGGTTAAATAGTAGTCATTCACTATGACTGTGCTAAATGCAGGGCCGGCGCTACCACTAGGCGACCCTAGGCGGTTGCCTAGGGCACCAGGATTCAGGGGGCGGCATTTCAGCGTTTCTTACCTTCTTCAGCCTCAGGGACCTCGGCATTTCGGCTGCAGCCTCGGGGACCGGCGGCATTTCGGCTGCAGCTTCTTCAGCCGCCGAGGACCTCGACGGCATTTCGGTGGCAGCTTCTCAAAGAGGTGCCACCTAGGGCGGCCAAAAAGCTGGCACCGCTACTGGCTAAATGCAGCTATTTTCATGTTTTGCCAGTGCTATAAATTTAAGAATGTCTGAATTTTATGAGTGGAGTATGAATGTGCATGTGAATGATGTATAAAAAAAACCCTGATAAGAGAAATGAAAAATAAGTTTCCTTCATTTTTTTCCTATTGTAACAAATGTGAGATTTTACAAGTTATAATTTGTGTTTATTTTTTTAAATTGAGGAACAAAACAATGAAAGTATAAGAGCATTTGAATTTATGAAAATGATTCACAAGTAGCCAGCAAGAAGAGACAATGCACACATCTCTAGTAGGCTTACATCAGGGTTTGGAGTTTGAGCTGAAGGCAGAGCAGGACTAGAATTTGGAAACACAGAAATCTCAAATTATTCTTGTGAGATTTTGGCCCAAACTAGCACAGATTGTGTAGGATTAACTAATTTGGTATGATTTCTGTCATATTGGACCACATCCAAATTGGGAGTAAAAATAGGTTACTTGTGGTTTTGGATCTAACCTAGCACCAAAAGCTTGCTGGATGTTTGGGATCATGGATTTGAATTTTAGCCTTCTTTAATCTAGGAGGATGGAGTCAGATTTGAGATTCTGGACTAGGCTCATCTATAGCGCATAAGCACAAAGTCAATGATATCTTTAGGAAACACTGGATGGTGCTCATAAGTAATCAAATAATACATCTACCCTACACTGTTCCCCCACCCCCCCACCCAAACAGCAATATTTTTGTGATGGTCCCAACAAATTTGATGGGAGAGAAATACAGAATCTCAGCTGCATTGTACTCCTTTAAATTACATGGAAATTTGAGCCATGTGGTGAACATATCATCAGAGTAGATGCTTTAAAAAAATACTAAAATAAATGTAAATAAGGAGGCAATGATGCAGTGTTCAAAAGCAGGAACGCAAAAGAGTTTCTTCTATTCATTATCTTTTGTCTACTTCGTTAAACATTGTATGAGCTTTGCAGAAAGGATGCAGGGGATTAAGAGGCAGCAGATCCATCCTCGTCGCCAAAATGTTGTATCAGTCATGCAAGGTACTAACAACTTCAACAGGTCTTTATTTTTGAAGTGGAAACCTCTTCACCAAGCTGCTGCTCCACCCTCTGTAGCTCTCCCAGACTCTCAACTCCTCCCTCTCTCCTTCCTGTTTCCTGTCCGTTCAGTCTCCCAACAACCAGTGCTCCTAGTTCTAATAATTCCAAGCAACATCTAAACACCACAACTAGATTGACTGGATCACCCTTGTCCACATGCTTGTTGGCCCCTCTGAAGAATTCTAATAGATTGGTGAGGCATGATTTCTCTTTACAAAAGCTGTGTTGACTCTTCTCCACTATATCGTGATCATCTATGTGTCTGATAATTCTGTTCTTTACTACAATTTCAACCAGGCTCATCTGCCTGTAACTGCCAGGATTGCCTCTTTTTGTTTTAAAACAGTCATCTGGTACAAAGGCTGATTTAAGCGATAGGTTACATACCACAGTTACAGATCATCTGGTTCTGGTGATTTATTACTGTTAAATTAAACAGTTTGTTCCAAAACCTCATCTGACACCTCAGTTTGGGATAGTTCCTCAGATCTGTCACCTAAATGGAATGGCTCAGGTATGGGAATCTGCATAGCCACCAGTCTTGGATGGTTTAGAGCCAACAAATCCTGCATCTTGGGAAGAGGTTAGACTAAATGACCCTTCTGGCCCCTTCTAACGCCATGGTTCTTTGATTCTACCCTGAATTTCTCATCAAGTTTAAAAATCCTATATATAATATAGAGACAATAGCTGAGATAGGCCCAAAACAACACTCTGGATTTAAACACCTCTGAACTTTGAGTGTACAGGTATTAGGAATCAGCTTCTAGATGTAAATTCAAGGCTGACTTCTCTTTCTGTAACTGTCTGAGCCCAACGCCTGCATAGAATCACTCTCCAGCTTTAGAGATTTAAAATCCACATGTGAGTTTTGCATCTTGAGCCTATCTTTAGTAGATAGTAATGGCTGTGATATGTTCCTATTTTCAACTTGGCCGCAATCACTACTGTGGGGGAAAAGTCCAGCTGGGCCTAAACCCCTTCTGTTCGCAGCTTAACCTATGCACTATATACACATGTTAACGAGCAGTAACGCAAGAGGCCTACAGGCCAGTATCCTGTAAGACTTGGCTTGAACTATAACATTTATGCATACTAGGCTGTGGCAACTTGACCTAGATAATGGACTAGAATCATAGAATATCAGGGTTGGAAGGGACCTTAGGAGGTCATCTGGTCCAATCCCCTGCTCAAAGCAGGACCAATCCCCAATTTTTGCCCCAGATCCCTAAATGGCCCCCTCAAGGATTGAACTCACAACCCTGGGTTTAGCAGGCCAATGCTCAAACCACTGAGCTATCCCTCTCCCCCATGCCAGGCCTATTGCACCATCTGCTGCTAGAAGGAAAGGAGCTTCTGCTGTGTAGTCCCACGACTACCAGCCTCAGGCAGAATGGCCCCCTCAAGGATTGAACTCGCAACCCCGGGTTTAGTAGGCCAATGCTCAGACCGCTGAGCTATCCCTCTGCCCTAGACTAGATCAGTGTCTGACTGATTAAGGAACAAGATGCCCCTTACATGCACCCTCCATCCTGCAAAAGTCCCTAGCTAAAATGCTGCCAAGGCAAAACAGCATATCTCGATAACAATAAGGTACGTCAGCACTGTGCTACTTATGAAACTGTTTTTATTCTCCTTATAAGGCTTTTTACTAATAATGCTTGAGTGATGGAAAATTACTAATAAGAAAAACCTATCAGTTCAATGCGGATCACTGACCTATATAAGAAGTGGTATTCTATGGGCAGAGCAGAGAGATCAGGCAGGCACCTGTGTGTGGCCTTCTCTGTCTCTCTCCCTGCATGCTGGTATTCAATAAAAGACCCCAGACTGCTTGGACCAAACAGAAGGTGTGGCTCGTTTTTCCACAATGCTACCATGACTTTAAACCAATGATAAACTTTGGTCAGGTATTTTTTATTGTCAACTATCGTGACAAAGGCCAGTAGTGGTCAAATGTCTAGCCCCTAATTTTGTGATGTGCAAGTGTTCCAATTCACAATCATTTTGTCAATGCACTTGCAACACTCCTGCTATTCCTGTCCTTGGCCTCTCTTAAGCAGAGAAAACCAACCTTGCTGAATCATACAGTGGACAAATGATGACTGGGATGAAGCCACCAGCCTCATGTTGTAACCCCTTAGGGTATGTCTGCATTGCAATCAGAGGCATGATTGCTGCATGGGTTGGCATATCAACGTACTAGCTTTAATCTAGATAGCACAGCTAAAAATAGCTATAAGGAAAACATGGTGGCAGAGGCTTCAGCATGAGCTAGCAACCAGAGTATATACCCAGAGTCCCCACTGAAGCCCATGCCACCATGTTTTCACTGCTATTTTTAGTCATTCTAGCTAGATTAAAGTTGCTGTGGGAATGCCATGCCACAGTGCAGTGTAGAGGTACCCCTACAGGATTTGGACTTAGGCATCCAGATGTAAAAGGTTTAGTAAACTAGCCCACTGAATCTCCTAATACACAATGACTTTTAATAAATCTTCAATAGAAATAAAAATTCAAGAGTGGGCTCCTCTAAGACAGATTTCACTTATGTAATAGCTTCTCTTTCCTCTCCCTTATCCTCACCCTCTGCCCTGCCTCTCTCTTTAGCTTTTCTCAGATTGGGTGATGGTGGGAGGCAGGTTTCTCAGGAGAAATTCAGGAGTATGCTTCTCCAGTTAAGAGACTGACACATGTACAACATACAGATCTACATAGAGAAGTGTAGTCTATTTTGTACTGCTGTGTTAAAATTGTGTGTATAGTACTATCACCATGCTGCTTCTGACTGATGGAAGGCTCTGGGGGTAAAGAGAAGTTCTGATCTAACTGAGCTACAGAGGAGACCCACTGCTCTAGCTTTAGTCCATAAAATCTTTATTGCTTACTTTGCTCATCTATTTACCAAGTGATTAAAATTGGGGAAAATATTTGCCTTAAACCTCAAATCCACTTGCAATGATTTTTGGGTGTGGTGTCAGGCAAATACAGTACTGCTAAAAATACTTGCTAAAATTTTCTAAATTAATTTGCTTCAGCTATGCTTATGCCCCTTTTGTGTTCACTTTTCATGGATATTTGTTCAATTGATATTTTCTGGTGCAAATGGTCAAGAAAAGAGAATGTCAAAGTCTCCTTTGTGAATATTCACAGAAACCAAATTTTGATTAGTATAGGAAAGTATTTGGCTTGCATACTCGTTCAGTCAGGGAAATGAACCAATACCATGTGACTTAGCTGACAAACTGCACCAAGAAACACAGCTCAGATAGCAGATATCAAATATCCACAAAACTCTTCACTAGCCAAAGAGAGTTTAAAAAGAAATACGAAAAAAAAATTCAACGAAATAATGTGTTCAAAGAAATCAGAGTCTGTTCGTAGACATTCCACAAGCAAAAAGGAGGCTAATTTCATCGTATTAAAACTACTTGCTGTGAATTATTGGCACAGGTCTATTGGGTGTGGGGTTGACACACTTGCAAATCTCAGATCATGCTTATAACAGTTCAGCAAATGTGAGCCTCCTTCCTCCCAGTTGGTCTTCTCCACCCCAGAGAATCTTGGGACCCCGACTTTGGATCCTTCCTTCTAAATGAAGCTGATTTTATCAAGGGGTCCTGAGAATACCTGTGCTGATTGTCCAGAGATTTCTGTTGAGTTAAAGAAGGGAAGGGGACCCCTTAGGTGGGTAACAGACAGATTTCTTTGGGGGATGGAAAATTGTTGACTGTGAAGGTTCTCCCTGGAGAATCAAGCCTGTCAGACTCGACCATGCAGAGGCAGGCTCACCTCCAGCTCCTGTAAACCAAACTACAGCATTCAGGCTTACAACCCTCAGTCTGCAATGTCCACAGAGACTTAGCAGAGACTTTCCACTGTAATGTATTTATAGTGTATAATCCCTAAGGTTGCCTCAGTACATCAGAAAACAGAGCAGAGAGCTGAACTTTCCATGGGGCAGAGATCATGTCTTTGTTTATGATATTTGCACAGCACCAAGTTCAACAATAAAATGAATTTAAGAATAATAAAGTGGCAAATCACAGTTCTAGAATAGAAGTTCCATGATGGATGATTTCCAGAGACTTGTGTAAAGCCTTACACACACAAATTAACTTTACTATTACTTGCTTTGTAATAAGTGCTGTTACAGTTTGCCTTTACACTTTGCATGCAGCAGTTAAGGACATAGGTTAATAAGTATTGGCTGAAGTTTGTAAACTTGAGAAAGGTAAGATGGAGGTGGATAAAAGGTTCTTCTCTCCCCTCAAGGGAGCCAGGTAGGGTGAGCTATGTGGAAGTTGCTTCTCCTCCTACCAGGGAATTGTAAAATGACATGGTGGAACATATTAACATGCACATGCCAGGATGCTGAGTGAGTGATGTGTACTTGATGATTCCAATGCCTGGTTAGAACAGAGAACTGGCAGGTAGGATTCCTAGATTCTGTTTCTGTTCTGCTACTCAACATGAAATCATAGAAAGTAATTTAAGATCTCTGTGTCTTAGCTCACCCATGAGTAAAACAGGGATAAAAAAAATTACATAAATCATGGAGGCAGGGGGCAATATTTGTATTGTAAACAAAATTAATACAGAGCCAATGATAAAAGGTTAACCAATCCCAAATAGGTCTTTTAAAGGTAACAAATATAGATTATGAAGAAGATTTGTTAGCATTTGAATGGAAAGTTCATGTGTGTTTATAGGGATTAAATAACAATTAAAAAATATAATTAATATTTTGCATTTTACAGTGTTTTTTCATCTGAGGATCTCAAAGCACTTTACAAACATTAAGAATTTAGACACAACCTCTCTCTGTGTCTCAGGAAATAGCACCTGTGCTATCTCCTACCAGAGAAGAGTGATCCTCACCTGTTTTAAATACGATCAAAACATGTTTAAAAGTACTTTCCCCAGTAGTCTCCCCTCTCTGCCTGACAGTTACTGAAGAAAGCAGGACCCAGTTTGGGTGGTCCATCATGTGCAGGGCAAGCCAGAGATGGTTCAGGATGTGAAAGAGGTTCCCTGTTCCTAGAGCAGGAGTCAGTCAAGGTTTGTCAAGAGGGTTTGCTGTAGAGCCTGCGATGCTAGGTACTGGCAGCTAGTTTCATCTCGTTTGTGAAAAGAGACACAGCAATAAAAAGAAACTTATCTGTTCCCACTTCTTTTCTTGTCTCCACCTTCCCAAAGTGACGTCTTTGCTTTTTTTTCTTCTTAAAAGACTAACAAAAAATAAAGCTAGTACAAACAACTAAAAGCGGTGGGGTTTGTTCCAAAATAACCGAGGAACATGACAATGTTAGTGGTGATGGGCAACACTGCCCAATTTTGTGGCAAAACTGAAACTTTAATTAAATTTTAAATGTATTTGATCTTTGTAGGGTCTTATTCCTTCTGAACCAGGCATAGAGCTGTATCCTAGTCTTACAACAGGCTACATAAAGAGCAGTGGCGAAGTCAGTACAAACTAAAATTTCATAGATAGGGCTGTCGATTAATCACAGTTAACTCAGGCGATTAACCCCAAAAATTAATTGCGATTAAAAAAATTAATCATGATTAATCGCAGCTTTAATCGCACTGTTAAACAATAAAATCTCAATGGACATTTAGTAAATATTTGTTGATGTTTTTCTACATTTTCAAATATATTGACTTCAATTACAACATAGAGTACAAAGTGTACAGTGCTCACTTTATATTATTTTTATTACAAATATTTGCACTGTAAAAATGATAAACAAAATAAATAGTATTTTTCAATTCACCTCATACAAGTACTCTCATGCAATCTCTTTTCTGTGAAAGTGCAATTTACAAATGTAGATTTTTTTTGTTTCATAACTGCACTCAAAAACAAAACCGTGTAAAACTTTAGAGCCTACAAGTCCCCTCAGTCCTACTTCTTGTTCAGTCAACCATTAAGACAAGCAAGTTTGTTAACATTTACAGGAGATAATGCTACCTGCTTCTTATTTACAATGTCACATGAAAGTGAGAACAGGAGTTCACATGGCACTTTGTAGCTGGCATTGCAAGGTATTTACGTGCCAGATATGCTACACATTTGTATGCCTCTTCATGCTTTGGCCAGAGGACATACTTCCATTCTGATGACGGTCGTTAAAACAATAATTTGTTAATTAAATTTGTTACTGAACACCTGGGGGAAAATTGTATGCCTCCTGCTCTGTTTTACCTGCATTCTGCCGTATATTTCATATTATAGCAGTTGCAGATGATGACCCAGCACATGTTGTTCATTTTAAGAACACTTTTACTGCAGATCTGAGAAAACACAAAGAAGGTACTTGTGATAAATGAGTGGGGGAGTGACTCCCTTTTATGGGCACCTAACCAGCCAGTTAGCTGTAAAATCCCCCTTGGTAGCTGTTCTCATCTTGCTTTATCAGTAAAGGGTTAAAAATCCCCCCGGTAAAGAAAAGGAAGTGGGCACCTGACCAAAAGAGCCAATGGGAGGGTAGAACTTTTTAAAATTGGGAAACAAACTTTCCCTTTGTCTGTTTTTCTCTCTGGGCTGCAGGGACATGGAGCAGCAATGCGATAAGCAGGAATGCTGTGTAAGCTTTGAACGAGGTATGAAAATTATCTTCCATACCTTAAAGGA
This sequence comes from Macrochelys suwanniensis, assembly GCA_033296515.1. NCBI lineage: Eukaryota > Metazoa > Chordata > Testudines > Chelydridae > Macrochelys > Macrochelys suwanniensis. The sequence goes on from CM065779.1 coordinate 88,125,312, forward strand.
ATTATTGGGACAGGGAATGTTTAGTTAGACGCTATCAGGTTTATTTCTTATTTTGGCTTGTGGATTTCCTCTGTGCTAACCCCAGATGCTTTTGTTTGCTTGTAACCTTTAAGCTGAACCCTCAAGAAAGCAATTTTGGGTGCTTAATTTTTGGAATTGCTCTTTTAAAATCTAGCAAAAGCCTAAGTTCCAGATGTATTTTCTTCCTTTTTCATTTTTAATAAAATTTACCTTTTTTTAGGAACAGGATTGGATTTTTGGTGTCCTAAAAGGTTTGTGCGTGTTGTTTAATTAACTGGTGGCAACAGCTAATTTCCTTTGTTTTCTTTCTGAGCTCTTCCCTGGAGGGGGGGCGGTGAAAGGGCTTGAGGGTACCCCACAGGGAGGAATTCCCAAGTGCTCCTTCCTGGGTTCAAGGGTTTTATTTGCATTTGGGTTGTGGCAGCGTTTACCAAGCCAAGGTCAGAGAAAAGCTGTAACCTTGGGAGTGTAATACAAGCCTGGAGTGGCGAGTATTAATTTTTAAAATCCTTGCGGGCCCCCACCTTCTGCACTCGAAGTGCCAGAGTGGGGATTCAGCCTTGACAGTACCAATGTGAGATTTCTCAGGACAGATACAGCACTCGATCCAAGGTTTAAGAATCTGAAGTGCCTTCCAAAATCTGAGAGGGACAAGGTGTGAAGCATGCTTTCAGATGTCTTAGAAGAGCAACACTCTGATACAGAAGTACTTCCGAAAGGGGAACTACACAAAAATTAGGAGTTTAGTTAAACAGAAATTAAAAGGTACAGCACCAAAAGTAAAATCCCTGCAAGCTGAACGGAAACTTTTGAGAGAAACCATAATAGAGGCAGCATTATCTCCCTTAAATGTAAACAAACTTGTTTGTCTGAGCGATTGGCTGGACAAGAAGTAGGACTGAGTGGACTTGTAGGCTCTAAAGTTTTACTTTGTTTTATTTTTGAATGCAGGTTTTTTTGTACATAATTCTACATTTGTAAGTTCAACTTTCATGATAAAGAGACTGCACTACAGTACTTGCAATGAGGTAATTGAAAAAGACTATTTCTTTTGTTTTTTTACAGTGCAAATATTTGTAATCAAAAAGAAATATAGAGTGAGCACTGTACATTTTGTATTCTGTGCTGTAATTAAAATCAATATATTTGTAAATGTAGAAAATGTCCACAAATATTTAAATAAATGGTATTCTATTAATGTTTAACAGCGCATTTAATCGCGATTAATGTTTTTAAGTGCTTGACAATCCTATTCATAGACAATGATTTGTTTATACTGCTCTGTACACTATACACTGAAATGTAAGTATAATGTTCCTATTCCAGTTGATTTATTTTATAATTATGTGGTAAAAATGAGAAAGTAAGCAATTTTTCAGTAATAGTGTGCTTTTTTAATTTTTGTGTCTGATTTTGTAAGTTTTTAAGTGAGGTGAAACTTGAGGGTACACAAGACAAATCATACTCTTGAAAGGGTTATAGTAGTCTGGAAAGGTTGAGAGCCACTGGTTTATAGTACACACCTTACAACAGGCACAGTATGTATAAAGATATACATTTAACTAGCAAAACAATACAAGAATAATGATAAAAACCCAGATTTGTACAATGAAGCTTTCTGTTGGAATGTTAGGCCTGATTTTGACTGCATTTCCATCAGCATAAATCTGACACAACTCCACTGATGGCAAATGACTTACACAGGCAACAACTGTCACAAGTAAGATCAGAATTATGCCCCTTCCCATTTGCTGACCATCTGTGATTTTAATTTTACAATCTGTTTTAATACTGTAGTTTTTTAATTTAACAGAATGGATGGAACCACACTCTTGATCATCCATTGATTGCTTCAGGAAAAAAACTGGCTGTGAAATCCTTAACAAACATCACACCCACCACAATCTCTTTACCGCCAAGAGGACAGCTATACAGTCCCTGAAACCAGATAGCGATCAAACCAGCAGACAAAGGGGGGCACCACTGTAGTCCTCAACCATGATGACTATGTTAATAAAGCCAACTGACAACTCTCTGACACCACCTACTATAAAGAACGCAAAGAAGTCCCCACACCACAACTTATGCAGAATTTAAGGATACCATCAAATCCTTCACCAAATAACTCCAAGAGGAACTCTACAAACTCATCCCAGTCCTTCTGCATGCTTCTCAAGATAAACAAGGGAACACAGGCAAACCATTATATCTGCCCACAGCACTCTTATTGAAGCAATATCAGGAGTCACAGAAACTATCCTCAAACCACTCACCATACAAAGGGCCAGCTTCCTCCAGGAGGCAACTGACTTCCTCCACAAACTTTGCAACAGTAACACCCTCTCTCAGAACACCATTCTTGCCACCATGGATGTCACTTCCCTATACACCAACATCCCTCACAATGACGGCATAAAAGCCTGCCTCAAATAGTTACAAGACAATGAACAACCCTCAGATATCCACTCCAAACTCTTTGCCAAACTCATCCATTTCATCCTCACCCATAACAATTTTACATTCAACAACAAACACTTTGTCCAAACCATGGTAACAGCCATGGGTACTAGGATGACTCTCCAATATGCCAACCTTTTCATGGGCCACCTTGAAGAAGAATTTCTGGACAAACGCACCATGAAACCAATGTTATGCCCGAGACACATCAATGGTATTTTCACCCTCTGGACAAATGACAAACTCCCTCATAGATTTCCACACAACTTGAACCACCACCACCTGTCCATTAAACTCTCTCTGGAACACTGCCACACTAGCATCAACTTCAGCAGTGGAATCCAACAGACAACTATTTACAAGAGACCCATGGATCACGACACCTACCACCCCAAACACACACAGCCCTGGTCTACACTACGAGTTTAGGTCGAATTTATTAGCGTTATTTCGATTGATCCGTGCACCCGTCCACACGACGAAGCCCTTAACATCGACTTCTAGGGCTCTTAAAATCGATCTCGCCACTCCACCCCCAACGAGGGGATTAGCGCTTAAATCGATATTGCCGAATCGATGTAGGCTAGTGAGGACGCAATTCGACAGTATTGGCCTCCTGGATCTATCCCACAGTGCAACATTTGACCGCTCTGGACAGCAGTCTGAGCTCCAATGCTCCGCCCAGGTAGACAGGAAAAGCCCCGCGAACTTTTGAATTTCATTTCCTGTTTGGCCAGCGTGGTGAGCTGCAGGTGAGCGCAGATCTCATCAGCAGAGGTGACCATGATGGAGTCCCAGAACCGAAGACGAGCTCCAGCATGGACCGATGTTGAAGTACGCGATCTGATCGCTGTATGGGGAGACGAAACCGTGCTAGCAGAGCTACGGTCCAAAAGAAGAAACGCCAATACATATGCCAAAGTCTCCAAGGGCATGCAGGACAGAGGCTACAACAGGGACGCGCAACAGTGCCGCGTGAAAATTAAGGAGCTCAGGCAAGCCTACCAAAAAACCAGAGATGCAAACAAACGCTCTGGGTCAGAGCCCCAGACATGCCGCTTCTATGATGAGCTGCATGCCATTCTAGGAGGTGCAGCCAGCACTGACCCACCCATGTGGTATGACTCCGTATGTGGATCATCAGAAACCACAGAGGAGCATGATGATGATAATGATGCTGAAAATAGCGCCCAGACACAGCAAGGAAGTGGAGAAGCCCTTTTCCCCGACAGCCAGGAACTCTTTGTCACCCTGGAGCCAGTACCCTACGAACCCACCCAAGGCGTGCTCGATGCAGGAGAAGGGACCTCTGGTGCCTCTGGTGAGTGTACCTCTGTTAATTAATACATGTTTTATAAGCAAGCGTGTTTAATGATCAATTCGCGGCCAGTACAGCTACAGCTACTGGAAAAGTCTGTTAACATGTTCGGGGATGGAGCAGAAATCCTCCGGGGACATCTCCAGAAAGATCTCCTGGATGTACTCCCAAAGCCTGTGCAAAAGGTTTCTGGGGAGGGCAGCCTTATCCTGTGCTCCGTGGTAACACACTCTACCACGCCAGGCCAGTAGCACGTAGTCTGGAATCATTGCTTTGCAAAGCATGGCGGCGTATGGTCCCGGTGTTTGCTGGCATTCAAGCAACATCTGTTCTTTATCTGTCTGTGTTATCCTCAGAAGAGTGATATCATTCATGGTCACCTGGTTGAAATAGGGGAATTTTATTAAGGGGGTATTCAGAGGGGCTCCATCCCTGCTGGGCTGTTTGCCTGTGGCTGAACGGAAATCTTCCCCGCTGTGACCCACGCGGTGGGGGGAGGGGGAACAGCGAACATCTTGGATGTGTGTGTGTGTGTGTGGGGGGGTGTCGATTAGGTTCGCGCTGCACGTTAACCCGAAAACCGCCGCCCCTCCCTTTTCAATTGCCAACCAGTTTTAAATTGCCAGCCCAAAGGCTGTTTGTTATGGGAAATGAGGGGGTTGCTGTTTGAAAACATTCCCACATGTTATGAAGGTTAAAGAAGCCTATAGACTGTGGCTTACCATGGCTGCCTGCAAGCCGAATTCTGTTGCCCGCCGGACCTGCTTGTGTGATCTCTCACACCAAACCGGCAGACCCTCAATATAACAGGCAAAGTGCAACCTTGGACCAAATGCATATGTGATATGTAATGTTTGGAGCATTGTTCTCTAATATGTGTCTTTTAAACTACTCCTCTCCCGTTTGTTTCCTCCCGCAGCTGCAAATGTTTCAACGCCACCCCTTTCATCACCGTCCCAGAGGCTAGCGAAGATTAGAAGTAAAAAAAAAAGGAATCGAGACGATATGTTCTCAGAACTCATGGAATCCTCCCACACTGAAGCTGCCCAGCAGAATGCGTGGAGGCAGACACTGTCGGAGTCCAGGAAGGCAGAATTTGATCGTGCGGACAGGTGGCGTGCTGAAGAGAATGACTGGTGGGATGAAGAGAGTAGGTGGCGTCAGCGTGCAGAGAGAAGGCAGGATGCAATTCTGAGGCTACTGGAGGATCAAACGGAAATCCTCCGGCTTATGGCTGAGGAAAGGCGTAGGGTTCAGGAAAGGCCGCCTGAGCCCAGACCGCCACTACAGCCCCTGTGCAACCAACAGCCCTCCTTCCCGAGTCCCATAACCTCATCCCCGAGACGCCCAAGAACGCGTTTGGGCGGCCTCCGTGCACCCAACCACTCAAGTCAAGAGAACAGTTCAAGCAAGAAAGGGCTGGCATTCAATAAGTTTTAAAGTGCTGTGTGTCCTTGTCCTTCCCTCATCCCCTCCTCCACCACCCATCCTGGTGCTTCCCTTCCTCCACCAGCTATCCCGGGAGACTGTGGCAGTTAGCCCCATAGTTCCCCCTCTTTGTTTTACGAATTAATAAAGAATGCATGATTTTTAAGCAACAATGACTTTATTTCCTCTGCGAGCGGTGATCGAGGGGGGGAGGGCAGGGCGGTTTGGGTAAAGGGAAGTAGAGTGAATGAAGGGGCGGGGCTTTTCATTACAGGGGAAAAACAGAACTTTCACACAGCATCCTGGCCATTCATGAAACTGGTTTTCAAAGCTTCCCTGATGCGCAACGCACCCTGCTGTACTCTTGTAATAGCCCTGGTGTCTGGCTGCGCATAACCAGTGGCCAGGCGATTTGCCTCAACCTCCCACCCCGCCATAAACGTCTCCCCCTTACTCTCACAGATATTGTGGAGCGCACAGCAAGCAGTAATAAATAATGGGAATATTGTTTTCGCTGAGATCTAACCTAGTCAATAAACTTCGCCAGCGAGCTTTTAAACGACCAAATGCACATTCCACCACCATTCTGCACTTGCTCAGCCTATAGTTGAAAAGGTCCTGACTACTGTCCAGGCTACCTGTGTATGGCTTCATGAGCCATGGCATTAAGGGGTAGGCTGGATCCCCAAGGATAACTATAGGCATCTCAACATCCCCAACGGTTATTTTCTGGTCTGGGAAGAAAGTCCCTTGCTGCAGCAGCCGAAACAGACCAGAGTTCCTGAAGATGCGAGCGTCATGTACCTTTCCCGGCCATCCCACGTTGATGTTGGTGAAACGTCCCTTGTGATCCACCAGTGCTTGCAGCACTATTGAAAAGTAACCCTTTCGGTTTATGTACTCGCTGGCTTGGTGGTCCGGTGCCAAGATAGGGATATGGGTTCCGTCTATCGCCCCACCGCAGTTCGGGAACCCCATTGCTGCAAAGCCATCCAGTATGAGCTGCACATTTCCCAGACTCACAACCCTTGGTACCAGCAGCTTGGTGATCGCCCTGGCTACTTCCATCACAACAGCCCCCACTGTAGATTTTCCCACTCCTAATTGATTCGCGACTGACCGGTAGCTGTCTGGCGTTGCAAGCTTCCACAGGGCTATCGCCAGTCGCTTCTGTACTGTGAGGGCTGCTCTCATCTTGGTGTTCTGGTGCTTCAGGGCAGGGGAAAGCAACTCACAAAGTTCCATGAAAGTGCCCTTACGCATGCGAAAGTTTCGCAGCCACTGGGATTCATCCCAGACCTGCAGCACTATGTGGTCCCACCAGTCTGTGCTTGTTTCCCGGGCCCAGAATCGGCGTTCCACTGTATCAACAAGCCCCATTAACACCATGATGTCCACCTTGCGGGGGGGCCTTTTTTGAGAGAGGTCTGTGTCCATGTCCTCATCACTGTCCTCAGGGCGCTGCTGTCGCCTCCTCGCCTGCTGTAGCTCTAGCAGCTCCTGGTTCTCGTTCTCCATATACTCCTGGACAATGCGCGTGGTGTTCATAACGGCGAGAACAGCCGCGGTGATCTGATCGTGCTCCATGCTTTCCCTGGTATGCTGTTTGCAGGACAGCAGAGTGGCAGCAGAAGCAGCGGGTGGATAACAATGGAGTCAGCAATATGGCGCCCATATGAAAAAAGGCGCGAAAGGATTTTTTGCTCCCCCCTCAGTTGCTTTCACGGAGGGAGGGGGGAGCAAGGGTTAGGCTCATTTCCTTCTAGCTGCAGATGGTACAATATGCGGTGAGCAAGGAGGCGCCTTCCCCTTCTAGCAGCAGATGGTACAATATGCTTGATATCCATCATCAGCTCCTGGCCCCCTCAAGGATTGAACTCGCAACCCCGGGTTTAGCGGGCCAACGCTCAGACCGCTGAGCTATCCCTCCGCCCGTGTTCCAGGCAGTACTGAATCTCCCTTAAACAAAACGTAAAAAAGAGAATGACCAGAGTCACTCTGGTCACTCCCATTTATGTCCAAGCGCCCCCGGCCAGCCACACCATAGGCCGCCGGCCAGGAGCACACGAATACCAATCATATTGTACAATCTGCTGCGAGAAGGAAAGGAGCTTCTGCTGTGTGGTCCCGCGACCACGACCATTTATGGCATATTGCACCATCTGCAGCTAGAAGGCAAGGAGCTTCTGCTGTGTAGTCCCGCGACTACCAGCCTCAGGCGGAATGGCCCCCTCAAGGATTGAACTCGCAACCCCGGGTTTAGCGGGCCAACGCTCAGAACGCTGAGCTATCCCTCTGCCCGTATTATAGTGTGACTGAATCCCCACTAGACCTAATGTCCAGGCGTACGCTGGAGATGTACGGTAATTGTGAGCTGAGCAGGCTTCCGTAGCAAACACGGAAACCCCGGAAAAAAGGCGCGAAAAATATTGCTTTCACGGAGGGAGGGATGACATGTACCCAGAACCACCAGCGACAATGTTTTCTGCCCCATCAGGCTTTGGGATCGCAACCCAGAATCCCAATGGGCGGCGGAGACTGCGGGAACTGTGGGATAGCCACCCGCAATGCAATGCTCCGAAAGTCGATGCTAGCCCCGCTACTGTGGACACAGTCAATCGACCTCATGGTCTTAACGCTTGTGTGTGGGGACACACACAATCGATTCCATAAATTCGGGTTTTAAAATATCGACTTCTATAAATTCGACCTAATTCTGTAGTATAGACGTACCCCAAGAAATCTGTTATCTACACACGAGCACTCAAATTTCACATAATATGCTCAGAGGGAAAAGTCCAGAATATAAAACTTAACACACTCCCTTTACCAAACAAGGACACTCTACCAGAGAAGTAGGTCACATAATGGAACAGGCCATCCAAATACCTTGAAAGGAACCTGCTTCAATATAGAAATAAACCCCCTCCAACTGCACACCCCTAGCTGTCACCTACCACCCACACTGGAACGTATATGGGGTATCATCAAACTCCTACAACCATAGCGATGGAGACCCCATCCTGAAAGAAATCTTTCCTGAACCCCCTCTTCTTGCCATCAAACAACCCCCCAACCTTTCCAAGCTCATCATCAGAACCAAGCTCCTCACAGACCGGGATGCCAAAACTCAAAGTGGTACCAGACCCTGACAGAACAACAGATGCAAAACCTGCAGACATATCTGCACTGCTACAATGAGCAACACCCCCCACAATACACCTTTCAAGATCCATGGGTCCTACGCACGCCTATCACAACATGTGGTATACCTCATCCAGTGTACTAAATCCCCCAACCACAACTATGTGGGTGAAACCAGACAATCACTATGCTCTCCAATGAACTCTCTCAGGAAAATGCTAAAAGACAAAAACAGCATATCACCTGTGCATGAACACTTTTCACAAAGTGCATTTATATTCCCCATCTTGCAAACAGAAGGTATGAGAAGATAGCACTCCATGGTGATGGGCTTTGACCAGAAATGAGCACAGGTACATAAGGTTCTGAGCTAGCAGATAACGTAGGCTCTACTGACCCTGCTATCATTTCTGCACATGCCTCTGCCTCTACTTTTGACATTTCTATCCCTGACCTGAGCCTGGCACTTTGTGCAGCTTCTTTGGTAATTTCATTATTTTTTCTCCTCCCCATCACTTCTGCTACACATGGACACAAAGCAGCTTCTGACACATTGCCCTTGGATTTTATGTTAATAACTTTTTTCCTTATTATTGAATTTATAACTAAAAAAAAGTTGCTGGGTTGACAGCCCTAAAGACTGCAGCTCTATCAACAGAACAGGCAGATCATGTGTGGCAATGCGGCAAGCTTTCCCCACACTTCCCACCTATAGGCTACGTTCCTGACCTGGAGGTACCACCTCGAGGGGAAAGAGAGTAGAGCAGAGTCTCCATGCCCAGTCAGTTCAGGTATTAACTAGGGTACCCATTGTGCTGGTGATTTAATGTTTGTCTGTCCTTAAGTTTTACTAATCCATGAAAGTAGATTTGAATTTGTTTGGTTAACCTTGGACTTTCTTTTTTTCTATACATCTACACATGGAACCAATAATTGACATGTGCAAGAAGTTAAACACTTAGATGCTACAGTATAAGACTATGACTAGAAAGGCACACAGACACTCTAATATGCAGTGTACCACTTACTAGCATTCAGTGCGATGAAATTCTGTTTAATTTAAACAGGAACAACATTCATTACATCTACAATGATTCTTATGGCTTCAGTTTAAAACAAACACATTTAACAAATACATGTATGTTTTTACCTCAAACCATTGTTTGTTTCTTCATCTGAAGAGAGGGTGCCATTGCATACATTCCCAAAAGAGTGGCTGGGTTTCAATTTGGCTTCCTCACAGTCCGATGTTGCGTCTCTCTTTTTCCTTTTACCAAAAAACTTCTTGAAAGGCTGGAATTTGCCTGCCCTTTTCTTGTCTGCAGATCACAAGACAAACACATAGTAGCTTATCAAGGCTGCACTTTGGTGTGTGCTAGAAAATCACAACAGCTAGCACTTGCAAAGGAAAAATGAGGTCAAAGAGCAATCACCAGCCTATGCAAACCCTGCGCTTGGAATTTAAATGCACGGCTGCAACTCACTGTCAAGGCACAATATTGACAGAGCAAAATGAAGAGCATTAAAACACCTGCTCTCTGGATTAAAGATTCATGCTGAGGTGTCAATGTGGTCAAACATTTGGACGGGGGCGGGAGATCATTTACAAGAGACAGAATGAAAAACCAATACAAGGAGATTCATTTTTAGATTTTGTGTAGTGCTTTTGTTTTGTCTTGGTCACTAAAGAAAAGCTCTGCATTCATTATCATACTGCAGCAGGTGCTACATGCACTGGTTTAAATGGAAGAAACTGAAAATAACTTAGTATATATTATTTATATTGTGCCATAGGTGAACAAGGCACTTTGCAGACAAACAAAGATAATGGGTTAAATTCTCAGAGTTACATCAGTGTACATCCAGAGTGAAGTCAACTGAGTTACTCTGGTTTTACTCCAGAGTGACTGAGAGCAGAATCTGGCCCAGCATCCCTGCCCTGAGGTGTTTACAAACTGAAGTTAGACCCAAAACTCAGAGAAAGACAATTTGGCAGGCACAAGGAAGGAAATGGTAAGCAAAAAGAGAGGGGATACCACTTTTCACAGAGATAACATAGAAGACAAATAAATAAGTTTGTGAAGCTAAACTTTTTTCCCCACAGCCTACACCAAAAATATTAAAATAACTATATAAAAAAAATCAAGGCTTATTGCTAAATGTTGGCATGGTGTAACAAAGGAGGAATTTCAAACATTTCAGAACTATCATAGTTTAATTTCATTTACCACAACTTAATTTTGCATTCAGCTACTGTAGAATGCACTCATTTTTGGAACTGCAGCTCTTCTAATATTCCAATTTGAGGAATATCATTTTCACCACTGTTTCACCTGTGACAAACATTTTCATAAGCCATCCAGAATTCTCATACATACTACCTACTCTCTCTCTCTCACACATTCACACACCCTTCCTAGGGAGCTGCTGCTCAGCAAAAAGTGTGAATTTTGTTGCAAGATGCATGTTATACACATGTAGGGACAACTGACCAATAAACCTGGAAACTATTGTGCTGTAGTAGTCTTACAATTAAAGGGCCAGATTCTCCATCCCTCTCCACAGCATTTGTCCTCATCTCTCAAGCTAAAATTACCCCAAAGTAGGGGAGACCCTAATGGGTAAAGCACCAACATAGATGGCTTCTATGCCACACCCTTCTAGCCCCTACAATACAGCAGGCATGTCAGAGGCAGGGAGGGAAATGGCCAGAGTACATTGCAATCCAGCTATGCCCATCAGGCAGATGGTTTCTGGGGGCTGGGGTGGACTAGAAGAGCCCAGGAGCAGGGACAGATAAAGAATTAGAAGCTGTAAGAGACTCCCTGTTAGTCCACCCCCCCATCATGTTACCAGATTTACCTATTACTTTGGGGTGCACTCTTCGGAGGGGGGGTCTGTAATTCTATCAATATACTGCTTATGTCACTTGTGTTCTCACACGGCGCTCTACTTCTCCCTTCTGCAAGTTCCCTCCCAATGGAGCTATCCTGCAGGACCTAGGTTCCCCAGGGCTGGGTTCTTCCAGTCCCAGAATCAGAGGAACACGAACACGAACACACACACAAGTTAATCAGCACTCCCAAGCTGACCACTTATATGTCTCTGGACTCAGTAGGCTGGGTCAAGCAACACTTCTAAACTGTCACCCTCATATGCCCTTGGACTCAGCAGACTGGGTCGAACAGCACCTCCAAGCTGACACCCTCATATGCCCCAGGTTCAGCACATCCCTATCTCCACTTTCACGTTACAATTGTTCTGGTAGTAACCCACTTGATGAGCAAACCCCACAGGATTTTTGGGTGCTGCAGAGATCTTTAGCTTAGGTACGAGGAGAATTGCTGCAGAGTGAATAGGGAAGCCAAAAAACATTCACAAGGGGGAGGGAAGGAGAGAGAGAGAGGCAACCGGCTTAACCATTAAAGTTATTTATTGCCAGGTAATAACCATATGGGGGGGGGGGGGCAAACAAACAAAACAGTTATAATATTAAATCTAACTTAAATTTGATTATAAAAAGTAAGGTTTAGAAAACTATAACTTAGCACACAAGTCAGGGTCAGAAGGCTATACCTAGAGAGAGAGAGAGAGAGAGAGAGATGGGCTTCCACCACTCTCTGAAGCTTGAATCGATTGGGGGTCCCAGGTGGTGGTGGTAGCTGAGGGTCCAGAGTGCTGGAGCCAGGAAGAGCCCCCAGCATGATCAGTCAGGAGAAGATGAAGTCCCAATGGAACTGATGCAGATGTTGGATACAGGCATCAGAGCACTTACTTGAGCATGGGTAGGAATTTTTGTAGGGAAAGAACAATGGTTCAAGGGAGAACACTAGATTTGTTTATGGGTAAACTGATGGCTCAAGGGAGTATACCAAAGTTGTTTTGTTCAGGCTAGACAATAGGAACTGATCATTCCTGGCTATGGGCGGTGTTCCTTGTAGGGAGCTGTAACGATGCTACCACTGGTGGGACACTTCTGAGAGCACCAATTCAGGACAAATTGCTTAGAGCAGGGCAGTTACAGCCCAAAGCTTGGGTTCCTTTGCACTCCAAGGCAAACCAAACCAACCAGAGAAGACTTTGGTTTTACCCCACTGGTTAACCGTAAGTCATACAAGCAATTCCCTTAGACACTCCAGTTTCCCGGTATCACCACCAGTGCCACTCATTATGGGGACAAATGGTTATGAAAACCAATACCCCAGTTAAAAAAAAAAAAAAGGTTCTCCCATAAGAACATAAGAATGGCCATACTGGGTCAGACCAAAGGTCCATCCAGCCCAGTATCCTGTCTGCCGACAGTGGCCAATGCCAGGTGCCTCAGAGGGAGTGAACCTAACAGGTAATGATCAAGTGATCTCTCTCCTGCCATCCATTTCCACCTTCTGACAAACAGAGGCTAAGGACACCATTCCTTACCCATCCTGGCTAATAGCCATTAATGGACTTAACCTCCATGAATTTATCTAATTCTCTTTTAAACCCTGTTATAGTCCTAGCCTTCACAACCTCCTCAGGCAAGGAGCTCCACAGGTTGACTTTGGACCAAAGGACCAAGCCCCAGACCCAGGTCAATATACAAATCAGATCTTACCTACAAATCACACTGTTGCCAATTCTTTAGAATCTAAAATCTAAAGGTTTATTCATAAAAGGAACAAGATATAGATGAGAGCTAAAATTGGTTAAATAGAATTAATTACATACAGTAATGGCAAAGTTCTTGGTTCAGGCTTGTAACAGTGATGGAATAAACAGCAGGTTTAAATCAAGTCTCTGGAGTACATCCACAGCTGGGATGGGTCATTCAGTCCTTTGTTCAGAGCTTCAGTTTGTAGCAAGGTCCCTCCAGAAGTAAGAAGCAGGATTTAAGACAAAATGGAGACGAGGCAGCTGCCTTTTATAGTCTCTTCCAGGTGGAAGGACACCTCTTTGTTCTTACTGTGGAAAATTACAGCAGCAAGATGGAGCTTGGAGTCACATGGGCAAGTCACATGTCCATGCATGACTTAGTTTGCAGGATGATGCCATTGCTGACATGTTAGTTTGAACGTTCCCAGGAAAGCTCGGATGTGGATTGGTGTCTCCCAAAGTTCATTGTCAGTTAAGTATTTTTTGATTGGGCACTTATTGAGAATAGTTCCTTCTCAAGAAGCTGACCAAATGCTTCACTGAGGTAACTTAGAATCAAAACACATTGATATACAAGTACATAGCCAATATTCGTAACTTCAACTACAAAAATGATACACCCATACAGACTGCATAATCAAAATCAGCAAATCATAACTTTTCCATAGACACCTTACACGACAATCTTTGTACAATATTTGCTGCAAATATATAACAGTGGTTGCAACAATGATCTATATGGTCACAGGTTATGTCAGTAATGTCACAGAAGCTCAAAATGCAATTAGGCAGCTTCAGTATTTTGGATACCAATAAAGGATTTATTACTAGAATTGGTCGGATAACTACTGAGTTGGGTTTGTGCAGGCGTGGCTTCATTAACATCTGGAGCAGAGTTTCCCCATCACGCAGTGCTTCCCTGCTTTTCTGGTCCCAGAGTTCAGTGAGGTTCTTGCCTTGGAATCTCTGTTCTTCATTCTGTATGCTGATGGAGATGCGTCCCTATCCTATCTTTGATGCAAATGAGGCTAGGGGAGTTTCCTTAATCCTGTCACCCTTGTCCAGAGGGGTTTAGGTGTGTCTTCCACTGCCTTTTCATTGCTTTTTGTAAGACTTTCTTCTGATTGGCTTTGGTTTAAGCAGAGGCAGAGGGGCGGGGAAGGGTGAGGTCTTTCGTGAGTCACACAGGCGAGGTACTGGGCCCTGGTTTCCCAAGAACACAGAGCTGATAGGTAACAATCAGTATGCCAAGCAGATAATGCATGTAGTAGAGACATTGGCCCAAAACATTAAAGCCAAACAAATAACACTCTACTCCAGTCAGCATTTCATCTGAAAATCTCAAAGAAGTTTATAATGGTGGGTATCATTCTTCTCATTTTGCAGATGGGGCAATGGAAACACAGAAACAAAGTTCGTCAGTGACAGGGCCAGGAATAGAACCCTGGTTGCCTAATTTCCGGAGCCAAATTTAACTCAGCATGACCCACATTAGGGCTGGGAAAAATGTTTAAATCAGTATTATCTCATGAGTGCTAGGACCCAGCAGGAGAAAAGGAAGGGGAGAGATGGAGTAGCTCAGCCCTTTATGTCCCCCCGCTCAGTCCCTGATCACCTTCAATTAACCCCATCTCAGAGATTCTCCTCCTTCCAGTCTGCACAGTACTCAGGTTGCAGGGATTGTGGGGGAGAAAGGAGAAACTCTTCCACCATTCACCCTCTAGCCAGGCCTGGTACCCTACCAACTCACAATCCTTTGCAAGAACGTCCTGGCATGGAACAACAAGGAGATTTTGGGTCTCAGGTTAAAAAAGATTGAGAACCATTGCATTAGGCTTCAGTTGGCCCAAATCTACAAGCGTTTGAAATTTTTCCTCATTTGGTAAAGGCACTGTCACAGTTCCTGAGTCGGCTGCACCTCTGATTCCCTCATGTGCTCCTCAAGGGCACCCCACTTAGGTCTCAGGCCTCTGGCCATCACTTTTCTCATGACAGAATCCTATGATTCCTTCCTTTCAGTCCAGGGTCTTTACTATAGATCCTTCCAAATGACTGTGATTACCTCAGCAAGTCTGACTTCAGTTAAGCACCTGCATTCCCCCAGAGGCAATGACAGGGCTATCCAGTGACCAATCACTTGCATAAAGCGAAGGACTATTTATTCAGAACAAAAGCATTTCAGAGAAAACACATCTTAAATACAATAAATAGCTTATATGCATGACTAGCTTACAAAGTGGTCAGCCATCTTTCACTTGGGGCCCTTAGTAAAATACTTCAGGTCCTTCCAAAGGATTTGGTTCTGCTGGTCATAGTCTCATGCTTGTCAGTTCTTGGACGGAGTTTCCCCCCTCCCAGGTCACTATTTTTATATCATTTCAAGTCCTTTGTGTTCTTAGGCCTCTTAAACTAGGTCAAACCAGTCTATAAAGCTTCCTTCTTGGGGGCAGGGGTAGGGGTAAAACTTCAAAATACTTGTTACATGGATTATTTCAGAACTGAAGATTTGCCTCAATTACCTCATTATCTTTGGTTCCTGCAGGAAGCATTCCTTATCGTACTTATTTAGCCAGGAAATGCAAACACCAGCAAGGGCATAAAGATACATATAACATTTATAACATCATAGGCACTATTAATGAAAATGGCTCTTGTAGGCTGGTAGAGCACTGAACAAATTGTGCACTACCAGAGACAAGACTTGTGTAAGGAACTGGTTTGCCACAGTTTCCATATGCCCGCCACTGTAACGGACACAGATCTCTCCCTTATTTTTCAATAAGGATTTCAGTCCATACCATTCCAACGGCACAGCTAGCTCACACAGCGTATAGCATACGCCAGTACAGTCACAATGACTTTTTGAAAAGGCCCTTGTATTTTCAGCCCACTTGCTGCTGTCCTATCCCCTCTGTAGGCTGGTAACAGAACATCAAGTCTAAACCTGCACTGGACATGGGTCCGGAGATAAATTCAAGCCACAGATTTTTCATTAAACTAACAGCTGTGAACACAGTACTTATAATTAAAATATCTTTGTATATTTGTAGTCTAGGGTTTTCAAACTCTCTTATGTTCATTAAAGGAAGCAGTTTTAGGTATTGCTTCCACATATCAACATGTAGTTTGAAGATCATCACACAGCATTTAGAAAATCACAAACAACTGTCGTTTTTAATGTGTATCATATTTTTATTCAAAATACCCCAATGTATGAAATTGTGCATAAGCTGTCTCCAAGCACATAGCAAATAATATGTGTTTAGCTTTCTACAGAGATACTGACAGACCATTTGCTTTAAATGAGCAGATATTGGAGCTTCAGTGTGATAATCCCAGCAGGGAACAAAATATTTGCACCATTTTAGAACTACAATACTAAATGGGCTCAACACTGCATCCCTTGCATATATTTAACTCCCAATGAAGTTAATGAAAGTTTTGAGAGGACAATTGTAGGATCAGGCCCAGGAGGAAAATTATGACATATGCATACAACCAAAGTTCCCAGTGTAGAATAGGTTGATACAAACCATAAACTTAAGTCAGTAACATACGCAAACACACAGACATATGCTTAATTAACTTAACATTGGTGCCCTGATAAAGAAGAAATATCAATATATATTATGATGGCAACATTTCACTCTCTCTATTCTTCCCAAGTGATGCCACATGTCCCTCACTTTGTATCTGCACATCACAGCTGCTATTCTTTCACATGAGGACAAGTTTTTCTTCAGAGACAATAAATGTCAATCCTTTAAATCAAGCTGGATGGCTCACTGTTAAATGGATGGGCAATCTGAAGCAGCCCTTGACCCCCAGGGCTGAGCAAGCTGTGCCTGCAACATCCCCAGATCCTTCCAGCATTGACACAAGTAGTAGTCAAACCCACGTCTTCCATAGGACAGTGCAGTTCGCTACCACTTGGGCAAGGCTTTTGTAACAGGCTTTTGGTTGTTTCATGTTGTTTTATAAAACAAGACATTTGATGATTCCCAAGGGCTAGAAGGTGGAACAAGTCTCCATTTCTATGCTGATATGACACAAAGAGGAATCAAAAAGTTGGAAATGTGGTGGACACAGATCTCTCAAAACCATGATGTGTCTAGTGCTCTAAGATGAAAGCTGACTTATTCCTTGTCATATTAAATGTTATGGAGAGTGATGATGATGGTGGAGCCCCTAGATGCTACAGGCATGTTTCAAAGACAATTGCTGAAATAGCCTGAAAACAACTCTAGTTATATGTGCAATTTCCTAGTGTTTTATTAACTACTAGATCTGGAATTATGCAAATCCAACTCCAAGACAGCAAATGAAATAAGCAATCGAACTTTGTCCTTGCTTGGTTTACACACCTTTTTCTTTCTTTCAGAAAATCACTATGAATAGTTAATAGCAAATTGAGGAATGTTGACTTCAGAGTCTAAATCATGGAAAACTATGAGGTGTGAAGGCAATAGCTAACCAGAAATGGATGCAGGAGGTAGAATAACACATCATATACAGTATATGCTCCCTTTGTATCTGATGCCAGTGGAGTAGCAAGAACACATTAAAAACAATCTTTACCCTGTGATATAATTCCTCAGTTGCACCCCCGTCAACAGATGCAACAACTGCAACACAGAGCGCTAGTTAAAGTGAAGCCTGATGCAACCTTTGGCATGCTACAATGTAGCACATGATCATACTCATCTTTACTAGAAAGACAGGTCCCACAGACGCAATCCATCTTTCATCTCAGTCGACTGCACTTGAAACTTGTAATCTCTACCAGCGACACCTCCCCAATAAAGCTGAAGGCAGCTGCAATCTGCTGTATTTTATGCAAATTGGATCTGGCCTTTGGACTCCTGGCAGAAGCCCAAAGCACCCTTTCAGTTTGTCAAAGTATGGACACCCTTGCCCCAACAACTATGGCAACTGACAAATCCCCTGCCCAGGCTAAACTCACAGTAAGAGTTGTAATTAAGGTACTCAAATGTCAATGGAATCCATTGCAATATATTGCTATAGTGCCCTTTGAACAAATAGCATAAAGCACTCAACTCAATTATGGGTCATATAAATAGATAACAATTTAGATGTGACACTTAAAGAGGAGAAGAGATTTGGTTGCTTGGATAGAGAGTGGGAGAGTGTTCCCCAGCAACAGATAAGAGACAGGTAAAAGACTCTGAGGCAGGGTGAAGGAGATGCCAAAATTGGTGGTGTTAAACCAGACAGGCACTTTTGAATCAAATGAACAAACTTCATGTGACAGATGTTAGTTACATCCCATAATCCACTACTGGCAGGCCCTCAGTTACCATGGTGATTAGGGTGGTATAAGAACCTATACTGAATAACAGGATAGGATTAAAAATAGGCAGGAAGCAAATGAAGGTGACAGTTGCTGCGGGCTATGTTTAAAGAGAAGGGATACAGGGAAACTATGAGAAGGAATTATGTTAGTCAAAAAGGGGAGTGTTGAAAGCATAGATAGGATGAAATCCTGGACCATTAGAAGTCAGTGGTAAAACTCCCATTGACTTCAATAGGGCCAGGATTTCAACCCTGATTTTCAGCTAGGTAGGTGGTGCTAGTTTGTGAAGATCACACAAAACTCATCAATATGTCCATTCACTGTCCAAATTGTAGTAGCTTGCCCATTAACACCTGCATTCAATACAGTAGGTATACAGACTCTCAGAAGCAGCATTATATTCTATTTTAAATTTTGTACGGTGTTCATTTACCTTTTATACACTGGTACAAGGTATTAGCTAGACAGGGACATAAAGTGACTTCTGACATTGTCCTTGGAGGCTAAACTCTCTTTGTTCCTTGTCAGTGAATTTAATACTCATAAAATATACTGGACAGGCAACCCCTAAAACTGCAGTTCTATTGACAAAATAGACAGAACATAGGCAGCAACAGTGCAAGCTTCTTTACACTGTCCACCAACATTTATTATTATTTGTACTTCAGTAATGACTAAGACTGAAGTCCATTGGGCCAGGTACTGTACAAAAACATAATAAGAGACAGGCTCTGCCCCAGAGAGCTTAGTCTAAATAGAACAGATAGACAGTGGATGGGAGGGGAAAAAGAGGTATATAGAGAGGTAAAGTAACTTTCCCAAGATCACACAAGTGGTCAGTGGCAGAGTAGGGAACAGAATATAGGTCTTCTGACTCCTAGTCCAGTACCCTATTTATTAGACCTTGGGAGATAGGCCTTGACCTGGAGGCAGCAGCCCTAACCAGATTATGTTTATTGATCATGTGAGTGGGTGATTATGTACATAGGGCTGGTGTGGCTTTCATAAAAATGTACTCAGTTACATATTGGTGTAAGTAAGTAAGAGAGCTACAGTATCCGGTTACAAATGGTGGCTGCAATACATATTTTTCTCTAATGTTCAGGAACATGTCTGTGAATGGGTAATCTGGATTAGAGGTCACAATAAATTTGGTATGAATTTTTATGTGGAAATTACTGAATTGAAATCTGCTTGTACATGACACTGCTGTACTACATGTAGTGTCAGAATCAAGGTAGCAATTTGATGTTTAGGATGAAGATGAAGACATTTGGGCTGCAAGTGGTGGAGTGGAAGGAAGCAAAATGTAAACTGGAACCAATTAGTGGAACAGAGATGGAATGTTGAAGAACTTAAATGCGTATTTCCTTGCCTTTTTTTTTTTTTTTTTTACTTGTATTGGTGATAAAGATTAGCAACCTCAGCTCTAAGTTAATGGAATTTTTATGTGAGAATTTCCACTTTTTAAAAATAAGTATATCAGTATTGATAGCTGTCTATACTGCTAACTAGTAACGCTGATATGTATTTCCCTCTATATGCAGGTCCTGCAGAAACCCATGTGCCCCCATTGACTTGTTTCCCTTCCTGGTCCTCTGAAGAGCTGTCCTCCCTTCTCCCACAATCTTCCCGCATAGGGCCCAGACCTTTCCCCAAGTTTTCTCCATTCACAGCCTGGATTGCCTCCATAATCCACCTTGGCCTCCTCCTCAACACGCCCTCCCGTGAATATCCCAAACTTTGCTGATTATTGTTGATAGATCTAAATGTGGATATATGTCAACCCTTACAAGCTGACTATGGTAGGGGAGCAGAGCTCTCTGTGAGGAAGGATGGGGGTGACATGGAGGGGCAAAGAAGTAGGGTGGAGGGGAGGTTTGTTCTGCTGAATCTCCTAGCGTTTAACAGACTGGAGCCCTCGTGCCTCATTTCATTCATCAGACATCACAGCGGATCCACTTTCTGGACTACTTTGCTCATGACGCTCCACTCGTCTAGCTTCTCCATATATTGGCTAAACAAGAACTAGGGGAATGTGGGGAAGGAAACAGTCCAAATGCAGAAGATGTAAACGCCAAGCAGAGTAGGAAATTATTCAAGTTAGTACAAGAAAAATAATGAGATGAAATTAAAAAATGGAACATTTAGATCTGATATCATGAATAACATCTAGATAGCGAGTTCAGACCTCAATTGTTTGAGAAATTTAAAACTAGACTGGACAAAATGCTGACAAGTATAGGCACAATTCTCTATTGGCAAGGAGCTTAACTAGGTTATATAAATGGTCTTTTACATATCTAACCTCTATGATGAAACTGAGAAACATTCAAATGAAAGAGAGCTCATGTAAGTCCAGAGGTGTCTAGAGAAGATAAATCATTTTTGGTTTTCACATGGGATTGATACGAACTGGTGATATTGACTTAAGTGTCAATAACACAGTCAAGACAAATCTCTCTCTTGTAGATTCTCGGCTACTTGCAAGGAAACAGATGTCTCCACAGATGACATTGCCCTATGTCATGGTCGTAGGATTTTAAAAATAGTACATTTCATGATTTTAACAATTTAAATCTAAAATGTCAGTGTTGTAATTGTAGGGGGCCTGACTCAAAAAGAAGTTGTGGGGAGTCACAAGGTCATTGTAGGGGGGGTTGTTGTACTGCTACCCTTACTTTTGTGCTGCTGCTGGTGGTGGTGCTGCCTTCAGAGCTGGGCAGCTGGAGAGCAGCGGCTGCTGGCTGGGAGCCCAGCTTTGAAGGTAGAACCACCGCCAGCAGCAGTGCAGAAATAGGGATGGCATGGTCTGGTATTGCCATCCTTACTTCTTTGCTGCTGCCTGCAGAGCTGGGCCCTCAGTCAGCAGCCACCACTCTCCAGCCGCCCAGCTCTGAAGTCAGCAGTGCAGAAGTAAGGGTGGCATGGTATGGTATTCCCACCTGTACTTCTGCACTGCTGCTGGCGGGGTGCTACCTTCGGAGCTGGGCGCCCAGCCAACAGCTGCTGCTCTCTGGCTGCCCAGCTCTGAAGTCAGCGGTGTAGAAGTAAGGGTGGCAATACGACAACCCCCCTAAAATAACCTTGTGACCCCCCCCACCCGCAACTCTTTTTTGGGTCAGAATGTCCTGTGAAATCTGTATAGTATAGGGTAAAAGCATACAAAAGACCAGAATTCAAGGGGGTAGAGGGAACCAGATTTCACAGTCCATGACGCGTTTTTCATGGCTGTGAATTTGGTAGGGCCCTACCTATATGGTTTTTATTTCCTGCCTGCTGCTCCACACATGGCTGATATAGTCACTTGTAAGGATAAAATATATGAATCAGTATAATATACTTAAGACTTTTATTAAAGGTATCAGAGTCCAAATACTATGTAAAGTCCTTTACCATCCGGATTAAGTGAGATGCTATTTCAACAAAGTTATAGAAAATGTAAAACCTGTTTGCATGTGTACCTGTTACGCTGAGTCAGAACGTGTTTTAACCCTTAGAATGCTAAGGGCAGATACAGTCAGCTTTAGCTATATTTACTGAGGGACTGGAGCCAGGGCCGGATTATGACATTCTGAGGCCCTAAACTATGTCAAGTGTAAGAGGCCTCATACCATAAAAAAAAAGAATGTATTATTTTCACAGAAAGGACTATATAAACACGAAAGCTTTATGTTCGCATACAGACAAAGGCAAAGTTGCAAAAATAGAATAATCTTCATTTTCAGGAGCCCTCTCTGTAATGACGAATTCATGACAGAAATAAATTTTAAACAAATTCTTTGAACTAATTGTGCAAGTAAGTAAAGTAGAAGTAAACAATATAAAAAAATACAAAATCAAACAAAATTACAGTAAATAATACAATTTACTAGAAGAGTTCTCAGGAAATTTTTCTTCTCTGTTGGGGCATCTAAATTGTGGAATTCCTTGTCTGAATAAGCAATGAGGTTCTTAGAGGATATAAGATGACGATATAGGATGCAAATAACCCACAAGCTTAAAGCTCAACTATTAGTTATATTGATATGAATTACATCGTGGTAATAAGCAAACCATCAAAATATTGTATGTGGGTTGTATTTTTCCGATAAATTGATTTGTTTTGTTTTTATAGACGGTTATGCTGAATTACCTAATATTGGGACTAAAATTAGTAGCAAAAAGTTTTTATTGAAAACAGTAAAAACTTTAGTTTTATATTGTAAATATTGAGATTTGTATAGCTATACAACAACTATATAAACACAAGTTTCCGGTGCGCATATATGTGTGTACACACACACACACCCCGAAAACCTATGTTATTTTACCAGGATATTTCTGTGAAAGTTAGTGCTATTTTGTCTATGTTCTCACAGGAAAACAAGAGAGGATATATACTTTTTTTTACACCATGAATAAGGAAAATTATCCTTCTTTTCATATGAATAAAGGAAAAAATGTTTGATTAATTTTGTTAGGGAAATACAAAGTTTATTCAGACTATATATAAAATATATTTACAAATGTTTATTCCAATTTAATTTTCACAAAGAAACAATGAATTGTTCGGATTTTTCTTTTGCCATACTATAAAAATACAATGTATTATGCATATATGTTATGTTATTGATAAGTCTATATAAGAATTTTTACATAGCATACTACCGATAATAAAATATTATCTTGTGTGCTCCAAAATCACTGAGCAGAAAATCCCAGTCTTCTTTCTAGGCAGACATTTCTCTTTGCATTCGCTTCTCTATCCTGTTTCCCCTAGGACCACTAATTAATCTCAAGTAAACACCTTGGAGACACAGAGTGACAACAGGCTTTATGTGCGAAAGAGAAAAAGAATTTACCAGAAAAAAGACTGGTAATCTCTAGACAGCCATTGAGAAAGTGAGAAAACCTAGCCTATATTCAAGCAAATATAATGAACATTATAGGCGTTAATAGCCTATAAATCATATATGCACATAGTTTGAAATAACTTGCTCACCATGTACTTAGAATATTTTGATATATATGTATATCTTCCTTCACTTCTCTCAAAACCCTCTATTTATCCTTTCGTCAGCACTCTCTAATATTTACTGTGAAGGTTCCCGAAACTGATGGAGGGAAGCCAACACACATTTATGCTCCTCAGGATCCACTCAACCCAAGTCCATAAGATGATCACCTGCAATCTCAGTCATGTGAAGCATGGATAGCGCATAAAGCAGAAAGCGGTGTGCACACTAAAATACACAACTGTATGTGTGTACAGATCAAAAGAAGAAAGAACACACTAACATACGAGTATGAGCTTGACAGGATTGCTTCACGACACTGCCATCTCCGACCTCACATTTTTCCCGATTTTATCGGCAGTGAGATTATTTATTTATTTAAAAAAATTATGAAGGCACGGTCAGAATTTTACCAGTAGCAGCTGGCCAACAAAACGTTGCCTTAGGAGACAGATAGCAGACTTACTCGTAGAAATACTAATTTTACAAGCGCAATTATCTTTTTTTTTCTCAGCCCTGGTCTCCCGCTTGTCAATAATGAACAATTACTGAAGGGTAAGGGTATTTGTGTAGCCAGATGTTTATATTTTTGTCATATTTGAATAAAAATGTCTCTATTTAGAGAGAATCTTCTTTTTCCTATATCTCCTTTATTTATCAACTGATTTTGATAAAATTTGAAATGGAGTCAGTTTTTTCTTTTTTAGAGGCCCCTCATATTGCGAGGCCCTAAACTGTAGCTTATAGTTAGCTTATACCTTAATCCGGCACTGACTGGACCCAAGTAAGCACTTCTCCAGTCCTTCTCCTCTGCTCTCCCTCCCGCCCAGAAGGCATCCACCTCACTTCCTGCTTTTTCCTCCACCTATAAATGAAATCCTTTCCACTCACCGCTCTATTCTCCACCCCATAACTTCCAAAGAGAAGTACAGTAAGCACTCCCTTCGCTAAATGGTCAGAAAAACTCACATTCCCCTGACTCCCCTCCATTTAGACAGTGGCTCTGCCTCCCTAATCTATCACGTTGCCAGCTCCATGCTGTGTCTTCCTTGCCGTCCCACCCCCTTCCCCTTCCTAGCCAAGGAAGGGTTCAAGAAATAGTTAAGGATAGAGGGGACAGGTCACACTAGGAGCTCAGACCAGAGATAATGGGGATTCCCATGAAAGGAGAGGCAGGTCAGCATTGGATCCTTCCAAGAGTCCAAAACTGTCCCATGTTACTGCAGCCAGGAATCTTCCCTCCTCCGCAGCATAGTGCTCATCCAAACCCATGGAAAATGGCCAGTCCTCAAGGGGTTCAACACCTAGGAATGTCTTGAGCACACTGACAGCAGCTAAAAGTAGTCCAAAGATATGTCTACACTGCAAGTCTCAGAGCCTTTGTCAACTGAGGGGCTAATAGCACTGTAGACATTTGGGCCTGGGTTAGAGCCCATGCTCCAAGACCCTCACTGTGTTTTAGAGCCCAGGCTCCAGCTCAAGCCCAGTGTCTACACTGCTATTTTTAGCTCTGCAGCACAAGTTGGTTGACCCAGGCTCTGAAACTCACTGCTGCAAGTCTTTTTTTGCTGTGTAGACACTGAGACAGATGCAAGGACGTTTGTTTACAGGCTTCATGAAGTACAGTGGATGCTATTGAGAGATTCTGAATTGTAACTACAGGCACTGGAGAACAGAAGGATAAAAATAAAAGTTGTTTGTGATTACTTTGTGCTCTTAAAGCACTTACGGATGTTTGGATGCTTTTAGAGAGGAAAAGATTGCTACAGCTTTCCACTCACCAATGAAGCATTCAACCATCATATTAATAAAAAGAAGCAGCTATTTTACTGGGTCAAGGCTGATCAGCTAAAGCTGGTCTTGAAGGACCCTTTTAAATATAGTAGTTTTATTTATACACACTAAGTATCTTCTGACCTGCAGAAGGCTGTGCTGAATATTCTCCTCTCAGTCAAAACATTCCCACAGCCTTGCCATGCATGTAGTCATTTACACTTATTATGGTAGTTCCTAGAGGCACCCTGACTGGGGTTCCATTGTGCTAGGCGCTGCACAATCATATAGGGTTTGTCTAAGCTTGAATTTGTGGTCCTGTTTTAACTCCAGGTAATTGATTAACAAACATTTGTTCCAGGGCACAAGCAGTTTTGGTTTACCTTAGGCTGAGTCTTCAGACAAACCTATGGTAAGTGTATAGACAACATTTACAATTGTTTTAGTTAACTTGAATTAGTTTGCAATCAACTAATTTGAGTTAAAACAGGAGCACAAACACTTATAATCCATAGTAAGAGACAATCCCTACTCTGAAGAATTTACAGGCTAAACAGACAAGATAGAATACAGGTTGGAGAGGAAAGAGAGACTTAGAGAGGTGAAGTGACTTGCCCAAGGTCATACTATAGGTCAGTGGCAGAGCCAAGACTAGAACCCAGATCTCCTGTCCAGTGCCTTATCCACCAATATACACCAGGTCTCCCAACCTCTGTGTAATTATTTCCACCTGTTCAAGGTAGTATAAAATGCTAACAAATCAGATTCCTTAATTCATACTGGTGGTATATTTTATCAGGACCATTGTTTCACATGGCATCTGCAGCTTCAACCACTGCAATAGCCCTGTACAGGGCCAATCAAAAATATTCTGTCAAAATTTGTTTTCAATAGAAAATTAAGTTTTTGACAAAATGAAACTTTTGGCAAAAAGTGTTTGCTTCCTGTGGGAAATGTATGCCTTTCAATCAAATAACCAAATGCCCAAAATACCCCCAAAAAAATCAATTTGGAAATGTCGTTACAGTTCCACATGGGAGTTGTAGTTTAGGTTTCTCATGCCCCCTTTCTCCTCTGAGGGCTGAAATGGACTCCCATCATGAACTGTTGTGGCTCAATAAGAGAGGAGACCATTGTGCAACATGGGAAGATGTAGTCCAGCCAGGAAGCCTGGCCCATGGAGGAGAATGGGGGCATGAGGCAACTAAAGTACAACTAACTCCCAGGAGGCATCCAGGCAGCATTTGTAACCTGATTTGACCAAGGACAAAACAAAAAATACCATGTTCACATTAACCTGATATGCCCAAGTATAAATGTAACTCCAGTAAAATCTGAGGCTTATGCTATCAAAGAAGAGGAACTGTGGCCAATCATGCTTTTCATAAAGTAAAGAGTTTTAGCATTAAAATATACGCCATGTGGTGTTTACTCCCTCAGGTTTTTTAAAATAAACAAGATTTTGTTGCACATTGAATGTTACCTTATTTCTAAAAACATTTTTCAGTACAATGTAACTAACAAAATATAAGATTGGGAGTTATAAACTTTTGGTGTAAATCTTCAAAAACAAACTAGTGATTTTGTTCTCTTTGTTTTTGCTGATACAGACTAACAGGGCTACCACTCTGAAATCTAGAAAAATACCTGTGGCACCTTAGAGACTAAACAATTTATTTCAGCATCAGCTTTCGTGGGTTAAGAACCCACTTCATCGGATGCATGGAATGGAACATACAGTGAACAGATATTTATACATTCAAAGAAACATGAGAAGGTGGAAGTGTCTATACCAATGTTAAGAGGCTAATTAATTGAAAGGAACTGTTATCAGTAGAAACTTTTGAAGTGATAATCAACAGGGGCCATTACAGACAGTTGACACAAAGGTGTTAAGGGGGGAAATAAATTCAATTAACGTAATGACCGAGCCATCCACGGTCAATATTCAAGCCTAAGGTAATGGTATCTAGTTTGCATATTAATTCCAATTCCACAGTTTCTCGTTGGAGCCTGTTTTTGAAGTTATTTTGTTGCAAAATTGCTACTTCTATATCTGTCATTGAGTGATTAGGGAGGTTGAAGTGTTCACCTACTGGCTTTTGAATGTGATGATTCCTGATGTCAGATTTGTGTCCGTTTATTCTTTTGCGTAGAGACTGTCCAGTTTGGCCAATGTACATGGCAGAGGAGCATTGCTGGCACATGATGGCATATATAGGGTGACCAGACGTCCCAATAAAATGGGGACCGTCACGATTTTTGAGCATGTGTCCCACGTCCCGACCGATGGTCGGTCGGGACACCTTTTGTCCCGATTTTCGGGGGTTTTTTGTTTTTGTTTTGCTCCACAGCTTCCGGTGGAGGCTCTTCCATTTCCGGTGGCCCCAGAGAGAAGCACTCAGGAGTGCCCAGAGGATTCCGGAGGCAGAGGTTTTTTTTTTTTTTTGCTCAACAACTTTGAGCCTCTTCTGTTTTATTTTTTTTGGTGAGAAGTCCCGATTTTTGGGTCTTCTCATCTGGTCACCCTATGGCATATATCACATTGGTAGATGTGCAGGTGAACGAGCCCCTGATGGTGTGGCTGATGTGATTAGGTCCTGTGATGGTGTCACTTGAATAGATATGTGGACAGAGTTGGCATCGGGCTTTGTTGCAAGGATAGGTTCCTGGGATAGTGTTTTTGTTGTATGGTGTGTGGTTGCTGGTGAGTATTTGCTTCAGGTTGGGGGGCTGTCTGTAAGCGAGGACTGGTCTGTTTCCCAAGATCTGTGAGAGTGAGGGATCATCTTTCAGGATAGGCTGTAGATCTTTGATGATGCGCTGGAGAGGTTTTAGTTGGGGGCTGAAGGTGACGGCTAGTGGCATTCTCTGAAATCTGTCACCATGCAAGGTAGTGATTTTGAGTGGCTCAAGTTTTGGGTGCCCAATTCAAAACACCTTAAAAGAGGCCCAACATTCAGAGACTGAATGTTCAGCTCTTTCTGAAACTCAGGTCCCCTTAAGATGTCTCAAGAAGTCACCCCAAAAATCACAAGTCACTTTTGGAAACATAGGTCTTGATTACCATGAGTTATATGGGATCACAGACATGGTTTCACCAGTTGCGAGTAATGAGGCCAACCAAAATTCAGGCCAATAAAATTATCTCACAGCACAGTTTTGCACATTTTCTGTTCCTATAATCAATTCAGAAGACGCACAATCAAGATTTCCATTTTAAAAACTTGAGAATGGATAGTGCCAATTGTTTCATTTTTCTCTTCTTGTGCAAGGTGATACACAAAAGAGCAAACAAACACATTGCTAAGACTTTCTGACAAAGAAGAAATGTTCTTTTGTGAATGCCACAAAAGGTTTCTATTATTTAATGAAATTCTAGCTGGATTTTTGACATGGCAATCATCTAGATACAGTATTTCTTCTCTTACTGCATAACCCAAAATGGGATCAGTAATTATATACTGTGACATAAAGCAGCTGGAATCACTAAAACTGGCAATTTATGAAGCTTCCATAGCAGAGTGTCATTACTCAGAACAACAGGACCTTATTAATGAAGCAAAGCAGTAGATAAAAATATATTTTGATTCACTGTGACTGGCAAGGATCAGAAAAACCCAGCTGAAGATTTTCTCACAGGAGAGGCATTTAGATCTGTTTTCTGGGGGCAGGCGCAAATACATGAATCTCACCCCCATAACACAGATGCACTGACATGACATTTTTACTAGCAGGTGAAAAGGAGGTCAGATGGAGTAAAAAGAGTAAGATTCTCGTTATAAGATGTTTCCTACTTGAAGGTCATCACAGATGGATAGTATTTTTTTACCCCCATCAGCACTCCTTTTGATTTGGTTTACTTAGAATCCATTAAGTCATTCTTACACTATTTGTTCTATGAAGCAGAAATACCAACTGAGAAAAATGCAGCCAGCATTACCACATACACAGCACTGTAGCACATACACTGTGCCATACACAGACAAGATAAATATGTTGAGTTCACAGTTGTATGCTCCTTTTCATAGTTGTGAAAGTTAGTCTGATGTGAGGAAACAGAACATGAAGACTCAGGTTCCAAGCAAATTACCAACTGCACCATTGCTTGCTGCCTGAACAATATGAAGCTGGAAAATACTATACGTCTGTAATCTTCTCATGGCATGTCCTGACATGAGTGCAGGGGACTGGACTAGATGACCCCTCTAGGTCCCTTCCAGTTCTACGATTCTATGTTGTAAAGTGGGTCTGGCTCAAATCAAGCACCCCAGCTCAGAACAGTCTTCTATTTTGCAATGACCTAAACAAAATTCCAGATTCCAAACTACCCTAACTGTGGGGGATGGATGAGAATCTGGATTCAGACTCTGCATGTCTAGTAGAACTAGGATTGGAAGGACTAGGTGTTTACTGGTAAATGTTGGTAAACATGGATTTCACTGTACACACACAAACTGACAAAAATATTTCCATTGATGATAATCAAAATTTACAAATAGGAAAAATAACGAAACCTACTTAAGAACTTATAGGAGGATATTTACATTGTCTGTTTTGACATGTGATGTTGACTGTGTTTAACTCTTATAAAGACTTAACATTTTGAATCTCAGCACCTATTGTCATTAAATAATTATTGCCTGATCCCCACATTATCTGGCACTCTCCCCCATAATTTCCCACAATTGTGAAAATTTAAATCAATAAAAAAGGGAAAATGCTTAAAAATAGATATATTATCTGTCAAAATTATTTTAAAAACTGAATTCTGCAAAGCCTAAGTAAAACAAGTAGAATGTGCTGACTGGCTGTTATTTTCTTGCATTGATAAAATGGAGGTTAAGATCAGAAAGTTATGTAAAGGAGCTATGAGTAAATATATTAGATCATACACTTTTGGGGGCAGAGACTGTGTCATCCTCAGCATTTGGAAAGCACCAGTCACATTCTACGCAACACTGCTAACTAAATAGTAACAGCAAATGCCTGGATATCCCTGCTGTGGTAAAACCCTTGGGACGGGGTCTGGGAGAAGCAATTGCTGAAAATTCCATTGTACAGGTCCCCTTCTTTTGTTGGACAGGTGAGGTTTGTCCACCCTACAGAAAGGAACTGTAGGGCCACTCCCAAACCTGGGAGATCACCAGGGATATATGGGTATTCTATACTCCAACTGGGATGTGTGATTGCAGCACATGTGGACATACGCGAGCTAGCATTCATTCATCTACACCACTCCTGAACGGCCCCGTAGCCCAAGCCCTGCAAGCCTGAGTCAACTGGCACCGGCCAGCTGCTGGTGTCTAACTGCAGTGTAGACACATCTTCTGTGCCCAGATTTAGTGCCAATTTAAACTAACAATTAATGAAAGCTTACTAGATAGTTTCCCCCAATATTTATTTTAACTGTTTAAGTATTTTTTAACTGCACTTCATCACACACATTTAATAACACAAGGCCAGATTATCCCCCAACAGTCATACAAGCATATACAGCTGGAAACCCTGAGGTTCCACCCAATTCTTCTGCTGAGAGAGCAGGGTTTGCTCCCTGCATATGAAATTAAGAGTCTGGCCCACAAACCCTAAGGATCCACCAGATCTGCAGGGATACCGAAGATATGCCATGACACAGAAACATTCCCCTTCACCACACCTCTCCTTGCAGAAGCATCTGGTGAAGACAGTCTATGCCTAGTGCCTGTGTGGACAGCACTTAGGTCACTGTAACTTGGATCACGCAGGGGGAGGGGTCCTTTTCACACTCTGAGCCCAGGGCTACACTAGGGGAGGGGGTCGATCTACGATACGCAACTTCAGCTACGGGAATAGCGTAGCTGAAGTCGGCGTATCGTAGTCGGCTTACCTGGGGATGAGGACGGCGGCGAGTCAATCGCTGCAGCTCCCCCGTCGACTCCGCTTCCGCCTTTCGATGCGGTGGATTGCCGGCGCCGACGGGGAGCGCGATCGGGGATCGATTAATCGCGTCTTAACGAGACGCGAAAAATCGATCCCCGATAGATCGATTGCTACCCGCCGATCCGGCGGGTAGTGAAGACCTGCCCTTAGTGAGGCAAGTTAAATCGACTTAAGTGGTAACATAGACCTACTCTGTGCCTCTGTGGCAGTCTTGCCCCTATGGCTCTGTCTTCACTCCTTAGCAGCATGGCTCCACTTTATACCACCCAGAAGCAGGAGAGGAGACAAAAAGTAATGTTTGGCTTTGTAGTTCAAGTCTAAAAATAAAATAATACTCTAGTATTCAGTATATTCATTTCCAAATTTCCAAGGTGTGGCCCAAGGTCCTCTCTGTTTCCAGATGCTGCTGGCAAACACCAATTCTACTGTACTGAATAGTTATTATTCTGAGTATTCCTTCAGATTGCCAACAGGGAAAGATTTCTCCAAATAAGGTCAAGACAATGACTGAAAAGTGCAATGAGGTTAATTTCAAATGTATGTTGATTTTAATGCACTATGCATTCTTCTGGCCTGATAGTAACATGCACTCAGGTAAGAGTCTACTGCTATTACTAAATGTTTCATACATCAGAAAAACTACCCAGTTGACGTAACTGGTAATTGATTTCAGTAGATTTCACAGAATCGTCACAGTTAGTTTTAGATTTAGTGCTCGTGAAAGTGATGAGACTGACACCTCTAATGAATAAAGGTCTCTACCAACAGAATAGGTTCAACATGTGCAGTAGCAGTGGGAGCTTCCCTTACATTACTCTGGAAATTTATTGCAAACCCTGACCTACCATGCCCACCTCACTGGATGTCACGGAATGGCCACAGTTCTGAAATTGCCAAAGTTCTGCCAATTGTGATGTGGACTCTTGTCAAGTAAGGTGTGGACTTTTAAAAATGAATTTGTAGTCTCAGTACTGTTCTTTGGGCTCTAATCACAAAAGAGCTGAAGTAGAATTGGAAAACTGGCATCCTGATTGGCAACTTGAGCAGAAAGGCCAAGAATTGAATGGACCACGGAAAGAGAATTAATCAGTAAAATACTTGTGTTACTCTTCTATACTCAAAACACTTTACAAATATTAACTGACTGCTTGATCTTCACATGACATATCCCTGTGAGATGAGTAAATACCCTCATTTTATGGATGGGGACACTGAGACAGAGGTTATCAGAACACAGGAGCTCTGGGCTCCCATATCCATGCTTAGCCCACTAGGCCAGCCTGCCTTCCCTCAAGGTCAGCACTGAGGCATGGTATGGTGTGATGAAGCTTGCACTGTAACTGTCTATGCTGTGGACAAAGGATTACAGTTTTTAAGGAAGTAAATCTCTATTTTCGTAAGTACCAAGTCCACTTTAGAAAAAAGTGCTCAAATGTTGGCTCAGTGTTGCCTTTCATTCTCTACATTTTATTATCATGACAATTTGTAGTATTATACTCCTACATATTTATTAACAAAGAAATGAATCAAAGATTTGAGATGACAAACTGAAAGCAATATATGATTTATATAATTTCCATGGAGCGTTTGCCACATGAAGGCAATTGAATAATTTTTGAGATTATAATTGGCTTTATTCAGCAGTAGTAAAACAGTATATAGCACACAATAAATATTCATTACTTGAACTCAGAGTTCAGATCAGATTAAATTTTTAAAAGCATATTTCCTGGCCTTAGACTTTCCACATTTACATCTAAAAAAAGTTCTTGTGGATATTTGTTAGTTTGATCTTTGCAAAACCACTGACTTCTGCTGCATGAAATATATAAATTAAAGTACTTTGTTCTCATATTTTTATGTATAGCATTAGGTATCTTTTTAATATTCTATAAAATAAAATAAACATACTGGTAATATTGATATTTTAATGTCAGCCAAAAGAGAAAGCTGTACATCTACTAGAAAAATAAATATAATGTATCAAAAAAGGCCCCTTTACAAGATCTGTGCTGGCAAAATGAAAAAACAAGTGGCAGATGATTCAGAATGATGAAATCTTCATTCCAGTTTTGTCTGTTCTACTTTATGGCAGTGGGGGCTGTTTATAACTTTCAAGAAAAAAGAGCAGAAACCATAAAAATGAAGCTAAAGAACATAAAAGCATGAACTTTAGAAAAGTACATAAAGTAATTGAATAATGAAAGGGCCTTTAACTAATGAGCAAATATCTTTATCCTTGAGCTACTGCAACCAGACAATTTTTGGGAGGTGAGGGCAGAACCGGACACTATTCCATTTCCATGCCAGCTTAGTTCCAGGCAAAGTTTGCCATTGTGATAAATCATGCTAATTATGCAGAGTTTCTTTGTTGTGTGGGTCACAAATCATTAATACCATTACACTAATAAAATGCCTTACATTTAGGAATAAAAGTTGGACCCAATTACATCTGAATGTCATAGGAGACAGCCAGTGCTTTCTCTTTAGCATCACCAACCTTCATTGTAATTTATTTTATTTGATATAACAGCCTTCAAAATTGTTAAGCGCTGTTATAAAGAGGACAGCGATGAATTGTTCGCCATGTCCACTGAAGGTAGGACAAGATGCCATGGGCTAAATCTGCAGCAATGGAGATCTAGGTTAGTATTAGGAAAAGCTTTCTAAATATAAGGCTAGTTAAATTTTGGAATAGGCTTCCAAGGGAGGCTGTAGAATCCCCATCGCATTGGAGGAGTTTAAGAACAGATTGGACAAAAACCTGTCAGGAATGATCTAGGTTTACTTGCCTTAGCATAGGGGACTGTACTTGATGACCTCCTGATATCCCTTCCAGCCCTACGTTTTTGTGAACCCACAATTGTATAACACAGAAATCACGATAGCCTAAGAGAGGCTGTAGGAAGGACTTAGTACACTAATAAAAGGATACAATCTTCCATGCAGGTCGTATAAGGATCAGTAGAGACAGTTAAATGTATCTATTGTCAAGAGAAATTAATGCACTACAGGTTCTAAGATACCATAGCAACATGCATCTTAGATATGGACACTAGATGGACAGACAGACAACTGGAGGTACAGATTACAAGTGCTACATTGCTAGGCTCTTTGCTTCCTAGGACAGACACCATCATCACTCCTGCTGTTCCCAGGTGATTACACCAGCAGCCTGTATCTCAGACTCTCTATGGACATGATAGTGTGAGGTGCCCAGTGCTCTCAACTCCAATGGACTTCAGTGAGAGTTGAGGGGATTCAGTACCTCGCAGGAGATGTTCAGCATATGATAGGATCAGTTCCTCCAAGAGAAACACTAGTCAACCAATGAGATACTGATTTGTTTTTCAACAGGTTTATAATTGGATATCAGATTTTGTGTCAATATTTTTTGGATTGAATTAAACTAGTATAATAATAATTAAAGTAGAGATCATTGAGATACTTTCTCCTTACAGGTGGTATCCTACACACGTTAGCAGGCACTGCAAACGGGTACAATGACCTCTCAGTATCAGCCCACGAGAACATCTCTTGCTGCAGCATTGTTCTAGAAAGTGTGACTTCTAGGGTGTCTTTCTGCAGAGAGGTGTTATCTAGTGATCCGAGTACAGCTCTGGGAGCCAGAAATATCCAAGTTCTAATCCTGGCCCAGGCACCAGTTACCTCTAAAGTCCTAGGTAATTTGGGGGCAGTCACATTTTCACAGACCCCTGGCTCCAGTTTTGAGCATTCATTTTTAGGTGCTGAAGCACATTATGGGCCATTACAAGGCACATGGCAGAGATGGCCAAACCATAGCTCGCGAGCTGCACGCAGCTCTTTTAGTTAAAGTGCGGCTTGCGGAGTCTCCCATGCTGCCCCATTCTCTGCCTACCAGATGGGGGGGAGGGGAGGGCGAGGGGCACTCAGGACTTCTGCCCTGCGGTGGGGTGGTGGGACCAGGGGCTTCTTCCAGAGACGACTGGCGCCTGCTGAGTGGGAGGGCACAATGTAAAGGCTTGCCCCCCCGCCCGCCCCCCAACAGCTTGAGTCTCTCACACACCAGTTACGCTCAGTGGCCTCTCCCTGCAGCTCCCAGGTATTAGCTCTGCCTGGAGAGGCAGCAGCAAACAGCTGGGAGTTGCAGGGAGGGGCTGATGCTTTAGCTTCGCAGGGAAAAGCAGCTGTAAAAAGCAGTGGCGCTCCCTGCAGCTCCCTGCTGTTTGACACTGCCTCTCCCCACCCACAGCTGCAGCTCCCAGCTTGTCGGCTCCAGTAGCTGCTGTGCAGGAAGAGGGACGGTGGTACCCCTCACCATGTGACCAAGCAGGGCCATCAAACCTTGGCAAAAATCATGCCCCCCCCATGCTTCGCCTCTGGCTTCCGCCCAGTGGGGAGGGGAATCTCGGGGCTTCAGCCCTGCAGGGTGCATCTGCCATGGCTCAGGGCTTCAGCAGGGGCAGGGCAGAAGCCCTGAGCCCCGGCAGGCACCTCCCATGAGGCTGAAGCCCCAAGCCATGACAGGCACGCCCCAGCTCTTGACTTCTGAAGATTGTCGTATGCGGCTCGGAGGGTCAGTAAGTTTGGTCAGCCCTGGCATATGCTTACAGAGGCCATTATCCAACTATAGGATTTTCAAAAGGACATTCTTATGTGAATCCATGCTGGGGGGAAGAATGGGAGGTGGTGGGATGGGAAAGAGAGAAGCAGGAGGTATTAATGTAGTTTGTTCCTCCCATTTGCCTCATGTCATGTCTCCCTGCATTGAGTCATAACTAACCAGTGGGCGGGATCGAACCAGGGACCTCTGGAGCTTAGTGCGTGAGCCTCTACTGCATGAACTAAAAGTCAACGGGCAGTTAACTAACACTGTAGAGCAGACTTGTTTTACTCAGTGCCACTAGATGGGACAGAACACCACACCCAGGAGGCATGTGGGTTACATACTTCCCCTAGCTCAGGAAGTGCGTCCTGAGCTTCAGAGACTTCCCAGTTGAAATCCCCGACAAGCCCACACTTGTAACGCCAAGACAGACCCTGGTCGTTGGTGGGCGGGATCAAACCGGGGACCTCTGGAGCTTAGTGAATGAGCCTCTACCGCATGAACTAAAAGCCAACTGCCTGTTAGCTAAGGCTGGAGAGCAGACTCATTTTACTCTCTCTAAATGGTCTCGGTGCCACTAGGTGGGACAGAGCACCACACCCAGGAGGTATGTGGGTTACAATAACACTGTATGCAAATTCTAAAAATTGAAGTTCAATACAAAAAGTGAGATGGGTGGAAATGAACAAGCTACTGAAAAGAAATGAACAATAGCAAAATAATCCTTCTCAGCTATGTGAATGGCTACCCTGGACAGATGAACACACCTCTCTTTTTCGTGCATTTTAAAGCTGAGATGCAGCAAGCAGCAAATCCAGTTTGCAGCTGTTTGATATGGAGGTCTTCCTCACACCACCACTTTGGAAAGATTTGTCAAGTTTGAACATTAAAACAACAGCTGTAGTCACCTTGCATTGTAGGCAGCCATCTCAATCATGACTTGAAGAGGGGGAAAATTAACATTTTACTTTAAAGAAAGTTCTTTCCAAAGAGAATGATCATTTCAATGCTCTCGTTTTCCCAGTTATTAACATCAGATTACTATGCCAGAGCTCATCAGATTTCCTACTGCATTTTGGGGAAGACCCCTTGATACTGTCTAAAAATGGCTGCAATGTCAGTTATGTGAGGTAACAGTGAAAAGATGGTTACGGTATGTGTAAGGTAATGAAATATTTATCTGTAATGTCAATTAAGCTCATGCTTCTCCCACCCCTCCCTCTTTTTCTGTAAAAATGGGCTCTGTGATTATATGAAAGAGTAAATTATGTCAGTCTCTTCAGTTGCTGGCAGCGGCAGCTTGCAGCACCAGGGGAGAGAAGAATCATCTCTAATGTTTCTTGCTACTAGGGGCTTTCCTCACTTTTGATTTAAACTAAACTCCCCCGCCCTGTTTTGAATCACACTAGGTGGGTGGGGGGTTGGGAAGTAATTTTTCCTTAAAGAGGCACAAACACTCCGGAATCTCCTTGGTGTGCAGTCTGATCCCTTGGGTGTGCCTGGCCTGATGTGTGGGCTGTTGCAAAGCTGAAGGAAGAGGCACAGCTCCCACCTCTGGAAATGTCCCATAATCCCCTTAAGTCAAGTGGCCACTCTTGTCGTTGTTTTGGAATCGGCTGTAGGAATGCGAATATGCCCTTTCCCAGCTCCGTTTCTGACAGCTGGCATGCTTATCTGCTCCGAGACAAAGCAACCATTACTGAGGAATGCTGCTTGCTTTGAGTGAGTGAGAGAGAGAGGTGGGAGCGGGGTTTGCTGCTGTCTGAACTTACAAGACAGTGTGCTGACACACTCTCAGCACCCCAAAAATCCACTCTCTCCCCCCCATATACACACAACACATTCCCTGTCACACTCTACCCCACCCCCTGCATTTGAAAAGCACCTTGCACCCACTTGCACGCTGGGATAGCTACCACAATGCACTTCTCTTTGTGGCATTGCAAGAGCTGCTAATGTGGCCATGCCAGTGCGCTTCCAGCTGAGAGTGTAAACACACGGCAGCATTTTCCCTGCTGCGGTCTCCGAAGGCTGGTTTAACTCCCAGCGCTCTACAACTGCAAGTGTAGCCATGCCCTCAGACAAGACAATCATTATTTCAGTGGTAAGGTTGTAGCAAGTGTGTAACCACAAACCAAACCCTGTATTCAAACATTCCTAAGTCTGAGAAAGTTTGGATCTGTAATTTGCAGGTTAGGCCTGAGCTGAGTTCTTGGGAAGCCAAGTGGAAAGATGTGTCAGAGGAAATCTCAACAAGTCCCATAACTAGTAATAGCTAACACGATAATGTAAAGTCACATAACAAAAGGCCATAACACACTCCTTCCCACAATGCCAATGGCAAAGTTGTCTTGACTACGGAACAAGAGAAAACCTAAAAACACCTGAAAATTTGACACGAGTAAATCCTTTCCTTTGTACTGAACGAACATACTGTACTCCCACACATAGTCACAAAGGAAGAGCTTCTTTATATTATAAAATCTGTTTGGTTTTTCTCAGTGAATTGCTAATCAATGATCATATGATCTATTAATATATTAAAATACAGAGCTGGCCAAGTATTTCAAATAATTCAAATGTTAAATAATTTGTGTCTTCTTCCTAAATGCTTTTCCTCCTAATGTTGTATGTCTGTCTCTCCCTACTTCTGCCATCCTTTGAATATATAATTAGAGCTAGTTATATAACATGTTGAGTGCTCAAGATTTCAATGTACTCACTCATTTGTTCTTTATTTCCCTGATGAAAGGTTTGACCTGACAGCTAGTTACAGTGGGATTTACTTCATTATTCCATATGGTAAGATGTGAGTTAAATAAAAATTCTTTTTACCCTTGGTGGATTTTCAAGCGTGCAGACTCAGGTGAAGCGTCATCTAATCTAATGAAAACAGAGTGCTATTGTTTTACTTGCTTGTGAATCGTTGTTCACATATATCAGGAAAGCCTGAAATCTTATGCAGTGTCCTTTATAATATAAAAACATTATCCACTGGCTTTTATTGAAAATAAATCCTGTTCATTTAAACAGCAGTTTGGTCAGAAAAAAATATTAGGGAAAAGAGATAACATATTTAACCCAGCTTCAGTGCATCATATAATGCCCAGTAATTACACAGACACAAATCTAATACTATTGATCTCTATTCAGTTCACATAAATCAAATTAATATTAAATTTGTCAAATAACCCCTGCAAATCCCATGTAGCAGATAAAAACAGTTAGTATCATACCATTTTAATCATTGAATATCAGTGCAATTAAAAGATGGTACCATTTGACAATACAGAAAAATCCAGGAGCAATGGAATTTCAGAGGAAAACTTTTAAAAATAATCTTTGCTGATGCTGAAAAATAATCAGAATGATCCTACACACACACACACACACTTTCATATGCCTCACTAAAGTTATCTTCTAGCCCCAAATACATGAATTCTGTACCTTCTAGGTCAAAAGGGCCGATTCAAAAGACAACAGAAAAATATAGATTATAGACAGGTATAGGTTGCAGCTATGAAATAGAAATAATGAGGATTAAAATCTCCCCATCAAGGTGAAGATCACTCCCCCAATGCTAGTTGCCTACAAAAATGCAAATAGAATAATGGAAGAACATTCCCTCTATTATTCTTGCATTTGAATTTGACTCCAGTTCATACACATACTTCCTTTTATTAAAGACCCGATGAAAATGAAGGAAAGCAGCACATAAATTAGCAGCAGGTCAAATTTACAAACATGAAGCACAGCACACTATGCCTTCAATCAGCCATTCACTGGGAGTACTCACAGCTAAACGACAAAAAATTAACAACGCACGTTTGACTTACAGAACATTGTATGTTTCAGAATCCACAAAACCAGTTTGTGTACTTACAAGGTTTCTTAAACAAATTGATCATCCCTACAAAGTCAGATGTAGTCAGAAAACCTCCAGACTTGATCTTCTCTGAGGAGGAAATAACAGAAGCCATGAAATCACCAAGAGAACATGTTTTTATTTTTTAGAGTGCTCTTATGGACATATTGTAAAGTGAAAGGAAACTTTGTGGATGCAGCTCTATGGATCAAATTGCGCACGCACTCCTATAGCTTTTATTTAACACTCCCTCAACTGCACTAACGTCCTCAAAGTAAAGGAGCTTCTAAAAGAAAATGCAAAAGGTAATTGTTAGCTGGTAAGTCAGTGTGATTTAGTGAACCAAAATGGGATTAGGAGCCAGGAATTCCTAAATTCTAACCTTTTACTTGCCACTCACTTGCTATGTGAAAGGAGGTCAGTTGCTCAACCTCTCTGTTCCCATCTATAACATTGAAAAATGACAACTTACCTTTTTTATAGAGGTAAACAAAGTAAACAGCTGGCATGGTACTTTGAGATATAACAACTGCTATATAAAAGAGTCAGTAGTTTTAAAAGGCAACAGATTAAAAATTAAATTATTTTACAATTAACGTTTCCAACATCTACAGAAACTGTTATACATTAAGTAATCGCCATGCAATCCACTCCCTAAGTTTAGTGAGAAACACTGTAGTTAGGTACTAGTACTTTCTGAGAAAGGGTTACATGGTATGAAATGGAGATGAGAAGTGAGTTGGGGCCTGTCTACACTTAAAACGCTACAGCAGCACAGCTGTGCCACTGTAGCAGTGCTGCTGTAGCACTTCAGTGCAGACACTACCTCCACCTCCCTGCGAGGTGGTAGCTAGGTTGACAGAAGAATTCTTCCGTTGACCTAGCACTGACTACACAGGGACTTAGGTTGGTTAAACAATACTGCTCAGGGACGTGGATTTTTCACATCTCTGACCAACGTAGTTAAACCAACCTAATTTTCTAGTGTAGACCAGGCCTTAGCCAGACTACACCATCTTCACAGAGGAAGTGAAAATAATGAGATTTCCTCTCCGGAAGTGAGAAAAGCTCAAATATCTAAAGAAGGCTTTACTAATCAGTTCTAGTCCCATATTTTGGCTGCCAGCAAAAGCCCACTGAAATCAGTGGAAGTCCTTCCATTTACTTCCATAGGCTTTGTATTGGGCCCTTAATGTATTACTCCACTGACTACTACTTTACAGAAGTTTCAAACATCTATGACCTCCAGTCTTTGAGGGCAAGACTTTAAAAAAACAGTAGCCAAAATTTAGGCTCCAAGGTCCATATTTAGTACCTAAATAAGTGGCTGGTTTTCAAAGTGCAGAGCACCCAGCAGCTACTATTCTAGTAGCCTTATGCTAGGCAATCACAGAATCATAGAATATCAGGGTTGGAAGGGACCTTAGGAGGTCATCTAGTCCAACCCCCTGCTCAAAGCAGGACCAATCCCCAATTTTTGCCCCAGATCCCTAAATGGCCCCCTCAAGGAACTAGACTGAGTCACCAGCTCCCCACTCCCCAGCTCATTCCACACAGGTCTCCAAACAATCCTCAGGTGGGAAAGACTCTTGATCGCTGCTGCCCTGACCTGAATAGTGACTAGTGCCCCAGCAGTGTCAGGCCCATATTCCAACCCCACAATCCTGAGGCAGCCAGTCCCTCGGGGAGGTGACATCTCTAGGAAATACTTGGTCAGTCTTCCCCACTGAATGGAGAATTCTAGAGTCTTCTATACCAGGGTGAGAGCCTCAGGGTGACGTTGATCAGAGAGATTAGTATCCTACATGTGACTTTCCCCACACATTTGGCTGTAGAGCCCTGGGGAGACGCGGTGCTAACATCACCACCAAGCTTTTTCCCAGCATTGTGAAGTGTGAGGGGGAGTGAGAGAGGGTTGTGAATTTAATTCACAACCCTGGGTTTGAATTAAATCCTGAATTAAATTATTTCTCCATCTCTTGTTATATTGTGATTCACAATCTAATGTCTTATAAGTTTTGGACAAGATTTTTTTTTAAATTGCTGGCTAAAGTTAGCCTTTAAAATCCATTTATTTAGATTTTTAAACATAGATTTTCAAGCCTAGACGTAGGCACCCATTTTTGAAAATCTTGACCTCAAAGACTTTAGATCCTATAGTTGATCTCTCTGCCAAGAACACATTTTGGTTAGTGGCAAAATTGTTCACAGCTCTGCACTTGGAATTTTTGCTGTCACATATATCCTGGTGAGATTGGGTTTATAAGAAACCAAAATAGCTAATTGCTATCTTCTGGTTAGGGTGACAGAGATCCAGGACTGGCGCGCCCACTAGGCGACCCCAGGCGTTGCCTAGGGCGCTGGGAGCCGGGGGGCGGCTAGCTGTGGCTGCCTCCCGCCCTCCCAGCTCCGCGGCCAGCCACCCCCCGCTCCCGGCTGAGCTGCGGCTGCTGCCCGGCTCCACAGCTCAGCCGGGAGCCCGGGGGGGCGGGGGGGGGGCGGCTGGCTGCGGCTGCCACCCGCCTCCGCAGCTCAGTCGGGAGGCGGCTGGCCACGGCTGCCTCCCACCCTCCCGGCTCCGTGGCTGAGCCAGGAGGGCGGCTGGCTGCGGGTGGGGGGGTGAGCTGCCGGCCCGCAGGGGGTGGGGATGGGGAGGGACTGGCTGCCGCTGGGGGGGGTGGTGGTGTTATCGGGAGGGAGGGCCCGGGGGGGAGGGTGCAGGGGGGGCGGTGTTAGCTGGGCAGGGGGGGCATAGGGCTGGTGCAAGGAAGTTTCGCCTAGGGCGCGGAACTTCCTTGCACCGGCCCTGCAGAGATCCTGGCTCCTGCGTACCAATGAAAGTGGTTCTTGAAAGGGATAAACAAATGTTTCTTAACAGGGTAGCGCCTTAATTAAACCCATGGCACATTCAAAAAAGATCTAATTTCTTGGATCATGATTTCTCTCTCTGGCCAAGTTAACACAGTTCAAATAACCAAACTATTATTATGGCAGTGTCTCCGAACCCCAATCACTGTTCAGGCGCCTCAACACCACACAACATAAAGACAGTTATATCCCAAAATGCAGATGGACAGACAAATGAAATGGAGGTGATAGGGGAGGAGGAGGAACAGGTAAAAGGAGAACTGGGAATAATATACCGACTTGCTCCCCCCTACCCTCTGCCTCCCAGGGCATTACCAAGAGTTTTACAGTACATTTATCAAAGGGGTAAATTTGATAATCAGTATGTTTCTTGCAAGACTCATTCTGTTAGTGAAACTGATAGATTCTTATGACATAAGAGGACTAGTCTTGTCTGAGTTTACTTTTATTTCTAATTTAAAAGGCAACTATCCAACTCCCCAAGTGTCTCTGACAAATTAGATGAACAGAACACATAATCTTGAGCAGCAGCTTTTTTCCTCATCAACAGAACCTGAATCCCTACGGTACAAACTCCTTTGTCCATACAGGTCCAACCCCCTTCAAACCCCTCCCTCCATAGCACCCTGAACCACAAATAGATGTGCCTTGCAGTGTGCCCTAACAGTCAGAAAACCAAGACTATTTCAGACCACTCGGAGTTTACACAGAACAGTGGACCCATCACAGAGAACACTACCACCAGCTCGAGTGTCTACACTGACAACAACTGTGGCAAAATTGCACAAGGCAAGGTCTAAACTTTAAGGCAGTTAGGGATTTATAGGTAAAAACCAACAAACTGAATTCAGTCTGGAGATCAACTGGCAGGTGGTACAGATCTTGGAGATGTCATGCACTAACACTTGGAAGCACTCCTTAAACTGGTTCAGAATGTGGTAACCCACCAATTAAGTTTCCAGACTGACCCAACATATAGTAACTCCATCTACAGCCTATTGCAGTAATCCATTCTTGAGGTGACAAGGACCTGGAGGTCCTCATCCAAAAGAAAGAATAAATATCCTGGCCAGGTGGAGATG
The DNA here is from genome assembly GCA_033296515.1 of Macrochelys suwanniensis. NCBI lineage: Eukaryota > Metazoa > Chordata > Testudines > Chelydridae > Macrochelys > Macrochelys suwanniensis. The sequence continues at coordinate 88,168,721 of CM065779.1, forward strand.
GTATAAAGCGTTCCTGGACATTGGTACTATATGATCAGCTAGCAGCAGCTGAGGATCCAACATTACTCAGATTGGGAACATTAATCAGTATATGTCGGTACACCTCCTCAGCTGAAGGAGGAGAAACCATCCTTACTGTATCTTTCAATAGCAGCCTCACATCAGTCTTATACAGAATGAGATTCAACCAGCTAGCTGTCAATACTCCAGTCTCTCGATTGATCTAGGTATTTAAACAATACTAACTGGGACAGGCATGCTAAAGACATAAAGCTGAGTGTCATCAGCACATACCTAGTCATTAACTCTTTTAGCTGGTATTCCTCGACTAGCACATGTAGAATTGGGACATTTCATTAGGACAGATGTCAATTTACTATCATGGACAAAAACTGTGGAGTCCAAAATCTCCTTTTATAGATGAATGGCTTAATTGATAGTGGATTATAGAGAAAGCGGAGGCTATAAAGCTGATGTGGTCAAAATTTGGACCAGTTGAAAATAATGGCAGTTTTTCCATTGACTTCCATGGAAACAAGATTTGGCCACTGGAGAACATAATGGACCAAACATTAAAAGGGTCTTGATTAACCTCCTTCCCGCCAACACTTCGGCTGCCAACACAAGAAACTCCAATTGACTTCAAAGCTTTGGCAAAATCAGGGCCAAGACAAACATTTCAGGGGAAAACATGATTGGATTCAATGCATGACGAGTACTTCCACTAACCTAAATAGGCAGCATGTTTTTGTCCTGCTTTAAAATGAAGTAAGTATACAAGCCATCTTTTAAATTATGGAATGACGAGCTGCAAAAGCTGAATAGTCTTTTATCTAAAAATGAAGGCAGCATGTTTGAAAAGCCTCCATTGTTCAAATATTGGTAGTTGATTAAAATCAACTGTAATTTACTTTTGAGCTGATTCATACATCAAAAAGGCTGCAGATCTTAAGAGTTTATAACTAGAGACAAATTTGGGTAATGATTAATAATAAACTGAATTCTAAGTAGCATGAGTTTTTGAAAACTGAGTCTCAATTTGGAACAAGGGTGGTGGTAGTGTAGTTTTACTAAGAACAATAAAAAGAAGCAGGGAAAAAGGAGGAAGAAATTTAAGCCTAACAACAGAGAGTTAGGTCCTGTTTTCTGACAAGTTTAAACAGCTGGTCAGAGAGCAAGTGGGCATTGGCAGCACATGATCTGCCCATTTGGAGAGGCTAGCTCCTACCCCTTCTGCCCGAGGCCCTGCCCCCCTCCATCACATCTGCCCTCCCTCCCCCGACAGAGCCCCAGGCCCCTACTGTGGCCACCACGCCACCCACCCCACCCCAGTCCTGGGGCGCCCTGCCCCAACGTCCCCAGCCCTGGAGTGCCAGGGGGCCCCAGCGCTGTCCCCAGCCACCCCAAGTCCCCGGCTGCAGGCCAGCTCACCCCTAACCCCAGCCCGCTTAGGGGAAGAGGAGCAGTCTGCTTGGGCTGGGGCCATGGGGGAAGTGGCAGGAAGCAGGAGGGGGCCTCGGGGCAGAGCCATGCCTGGCTGTTTGGGGATGCTCAACCTCCCCTGGCCTGCGATACCCACCACCCATGTAAGTGGGAACTGACTGATGACAAAATCTGACTGCTACCAAGTTTTTAGATGAAAACAGGACTATTTCTGTAAGAATTCAATGAGGAATTGTGCGCCTGTGTGTATGGGTAGTGCATACATATTATATTTTATATACACAAATATATATATATCTTGAACAGCTGCCAAAGCCCTACTGGCTAAGCCACATTGACATGTTACCCGAAATATTCAGAGCTACAAAACATTTATTACTGAGCTCTCCTGAAACGGTTCCTGAACATGGTCTGAAAGGATACTGGATGTGGATCACCCCAGCCCATGCCAATCACTAGATCCATATGCAGAGGAAATGCACCACACAGATTTTTCCCTTCCCATGCAATTACATGGTTAGGTTTAACCACTCTCACAACACTGTTTCCCTATCTTCAGAGGGTAGTCTATGGGCTGTGATCAATGCTGAAGGAAGCAGATGGAGACTGTGCAGTTTAGGGTCAGGACTAGGGAGGCTAAAATGGGAAGGAGACACCCACCTCCCCAGTCCTGCAGAGATTTCCTGGAAAAATTAATCCAGCCAGAGCTGTGTGTGCCCTCCCTAGCCCCAGCTTATGCACGTCCCCACATCACACCCAGCAAGCAGCCATGAGTAGACTGTTGCCAATGGAACATGCTGTCAGGAACTGGACAAGGGACACTGCTAGAAGTCAATGTAGATATGTAGAGACTCCTGCAGAACCATGGGAGCCCTGGGGATCTTCAAGGTTTCAGGGCACAAATGTATTTAGGGTGGGCTTCTGATGGGACTGCTCATAGTAATAAGGTTAAGCACGTGCACTGGAGCCTTCAGTGGGAAACCCTGAGATAAGTTTTTAAAAATCAGGAATGCAGATAATAGCACTACTTTCATACCTGGTTCCAGAGGAAGCAGCAGTGAGAAGACCCCGATGCAACCATAAAGTCACCCTTAAGAAGCTCAATTAGCTGTATTAATAATATTGATGACATCCTGAAATTTGTGCTCTCTTGACAGCGTGGCTCACCTCGCATTTTCATCTTGTCTTATTTTGGATACAAGGTGAGGTGAAGCCACTGGGACCATTAAGAGTGAGATATAATTCTAGCTAACTCTAGACATAGATCTTTAATTTTTGCTTCATCATAACAAAACAGACCACATGGTTTTTTTTCTTTTCAATATGCATTACCTTAGGTGTAAGGCACTGAATGCTGCTAATGCAATTTGATTTGACATGATCATTAAACCTTGAACTTGGGAAACATGACTGGTCAGCAAACTTGCCTGTTATTTAACAAAAAAACAACAACAAACAGCTCACCAATTCAGATAGATGCCCCAACCTATATACAGTCAATGGAAAATATTTAAGTCAGTAAAACAAACCAAATCAAAAACAGAGCTACTAAATCACTCTATTAGAAGCCAGGAAGTGTCAGGTCAGGTAGTATTGAGGCAAAAGACAGGACATGTTGTTTAAACAGGGTATGGCATACGGAAATGACAATGAGGCAGCACAAAGGGATTCACACTTCCTCAAACAGCATAATTCTGTCTCTCCTCTCCTTTATAATTTAATATTTACTAGTTGAGATGGGCACGCAGCAAACTAATCAGGTAAATGTAAGAAAACAGGTGATCCAAGGGATTGTATAAGGGATTAGCAATGGGATATAAAGCCATCCACTTCTAGGCCACTGGTTTGAATCCAGCATTTATTGGTAGTGACCAGGAGTTACACCATCCTATGGTGTATGAATTTTCACCTATGTTAAATGAATTTGATGGTCTCAGTCCAGTTCCTAGTGGAATGAATTTGGTGGTCTCAGTCCAGTTCCTTGTGTCCACATCACAAAAACTACAGTCATACATGGAACTAAATGGCATTCTTCTTGGCACATCAGCAGAGAGGCTCAGAACTGAATGGGCATAGAGAATAAACTGCACTTTCTCTCACTCCCAGATTTGTTCCTCCCAAATCAAGCATTAGGGTTGTGGGTAAGGCAAAGTGGAAAAAACTTACACTGCTGCAGTCTGTGCTATACCTGTTCTGAGGGTAAAGAGAGGTCTTCATTTGCCAGGGCTGTCAGTCCAACACCTTTCAAACAAATTAAATTCACACAGACAAAGAGAGACACGCACAAAGTGATCTTTGAAGGTGTGCCCCTAAGCTTGCTATTGGAGAGAACAGTCTCTTCTTTTAATGATCATTCTTGTAATTCACCACTAATCTATTTTTTATTATGGGCATTTTACCCAAATAAGACCTGGGCACCTATCGTTTCTTATCTCATTAAACCACAGACCCCTTAGTCCATTACTGTTCATCTCAGATCTGATCAGCTAAATTTCTACCAGATAGGTTCCATTCACCAACTTACATTGCCATGACTTTAACACTTTTTTCAATTCTAAATTTTTTAAATCAAAGTAATAGAAATCTAACCATTGCCAGCACTGAAAGTGCAAAGCTGAGACAACCCTGCAGAAAGAAAAAGGAATTGAATAGAATGAGGCCACATCACACCTCAGTATACCATGAAGTTATTCTCTTCACTTGAACAATTTCATGTTCATACTCTGCAGTAATAATCACAGCACAAAATACCACACTGTTAGCAATTTTAGAGACAGAATCATTTCTTATTCTTTGGTGAATAAATATACCACAGTTAATTGGCCCCTTCTAGCCTTCCACTGGCTCTGTAGCCAGAGAATTTAAGAGAAACTACAGCAAGGGTGACCTTGCAGATTTCCCCAAGTACAAAGATCAGACATCCCTATTTTAGTACATAGCCTGGAAAGTTCCATGGTTTTATCCTGGCTCGAATACATCTTTTGGGACAGCAGATAACTTGTTTCTTGGCATTTACTGTGCTGCAGTGCTGAGAGCACATAAAGTGTTTCCTGTCACCAGTCAGATTTGCTCTTCCAATCGTCTGGCCTTCCATGTATCTGTGGCCTCTTCTCTATTTAGTAAGGTGCAGAAACAGTGTTAGCTCCCAACTGAATGACTAAGACATGCAAAAGAAGGCTGCAATTCAGTCCCACAGCCTTATGGCAATGGCTCTAATTGGGAGGATCATTCAGATGATGGAGGAGGAGAAAAGTGCTGGGAGCTAAGAACAAAAAAGGTAAAATGTGAAGTTTAAGGAGAATTGATGAAGGATGAAGAGCTGACTGAGGGCAGAACAGAAAGGGAAGGGAAAAGAGAAAACTGAGGGGCCTGATACAGAGTTTCAAAGGTGCAAGTCTGCACGGGACTAGTAATGTCTATGGAAGGCAAGCCAACAAAAAATACTACCCTTCAATCGTTGCAAAAAAGAGTGTTAGCTTGGATTATCTGCAGCTTGTATACAGTACTAGTGCTGTTGTACAGATGAGCTCTATCTGCAGGTTTAGAAAATGTTTTGTTTTCATTTATAAATCTGGTTTCTCTTTCATTTGTGCAAGTTTCACCCTCTTCCCTTTACCATATTGTTGGTTACCAGCCTTGTACAGGCATTATGAAGGCAACATGATTTTTCCAAAATACCTACCTGAAGCTGAAATAGAGTTAGTAAAGCAGCCTGGATTGCCCAGTGTTCACAGGCAAATGTCCTGAAAGGAAGCTTAAGCTATGTCTACACTTCAAGATGGCGGCATAATTTCCAGCTCCAGTAGGCACACTAGCTTTGATCAAACTGGCACACTAAACATAGACGTGAAGCTGCCATGGCATGAGTGGTGGGATGGGCTAGACTCCCCAAGTACAATCCTGCCAGGGACCACAGGTACTTATTTGTGCAGCTATTCCATCCTGATACTCATGCTGCCCTCGCTACACTTCTATTTTTAGCATACAAACTCTGTTAAAGCTAGCATGCATATATCTACTCGAGCTGGAAATTACATCTTCAGTTCAAAGCACAGAGGTATCCTTAGAGGGGTAAAAGGAAGTGTACTAGCAACACACACACACACAAGTTTGAACAAGGTATGCACCCAGAAAGGGGAAACTCATGACAGTCAGAAATGAAATTAATCTTTGTGATTAGTAGAGATAGGCCTGAACAGTGCCATACCAAAACTGTTTAACTCTATGTTTGGCTGAATCAAATTCCAAACTTTTCCAAATGTGGATGTTGGACATTTGGATCTGATTTCAAACATTCCCAAAGTCCATAGTGATCTAGTTTGGCTCATCATTGAGCCAAACAAATTCCTTCCTTGGAGGTTTTAAGGTCAGGCTTGACAAAGCCCTGGCTGGGATGATTTAGTTGGGGATTGGTCCTGCTTTGAGCTTAGATGACCTCCTGAGGTCCCTGCCAACCCTGATATTCTATGATCACAGAGAGTGGTTCAAGTTGCAAACTCTGATCCAATCCTAGATAAGCATTTGAAATATAGGTTCAAGACCATCTCTAGTAATGGAGGATCATTTTTCTGCAAAAAAGCACTTGATGCAAATCTGTTATGCTAAACATGCTTTCTAACAGTTAAGAATTTGGTAACTATATTGTCTAGTTAATAATACAAGATAGAACACCATGTACAACTTAGTGTAAATAATATTTAGCAAGCATGTGTTAAATCTGTTAATAAACTAGATAAAGGGCAAAAATGTATTAAGAGGCTTGATGAAGTGCCTTGTGAGGAAACATAGCTGCTCATACTATGGTAACAGGGCCATATAACTATATTAGACAGACAGACATGAAGAATTAAAATATGTGTAGCTTGGCCAAACGGTAATTAAGAAGGGATACAAGCACAGTATTTGAAACATGCAAACACCAAGATGGAAGAGGAATAGTTTACAGCTGCCCAAGAGCACATAACTAGGTATAGAGGAATGAAATTATGCCAAGAAAAAGTTTAGACTTACTAATATGGGGAAGAGTTTCCCAACAAATGTATTAGACAGTAGAACAGATTTATATGCAAAGAAGGGAAAGTTCATCTTGACAAAATTGTCAAGATGTGTCCCTGGGAGTCCCCCCCAATGCCAACTGGTAGAGGGCCCACCATATTGTAACTCAGATCAGGCCTGACACACTCATTACTCCCAGCATACTGTTGTCATAATATGTATCTAAAAAGTGTCATGTAAGGTATCATATGTAAACTGGTGACACGCTGGCTCTGAAAAAAAATCACTTTGTGATGTATGTACGGCATGTGTACAAAGAATTATATATGCCTGCAGGAAATATGTTCTTAAAATGTGTTTGGGAAGCAGTGCATAAACCCAGCCTGCCCTAGACAAAAAGAATGTGTATTTACCTATCTGACCAGCTGGATTATTGGTAGAGGGCAATGAAAGCACATTTACATATATGATAAAATAACAAACAATCAAGTGGCAGTTTATTGAGCACATTGTGGGACAGAGTCTGCACCCCAGGAATCTTTCCTGGCTCTTGAGGCAGAGACAATGGACTATGGATAATATAATGGGAACAAAAAGGCATTTTAGGGATCCATCACTTAGGGAACCATGGGAACAGCATTTTGTCAATGTTGGGTCCCCTGGCCTAGTGGGCTAGAGATGCTGGTAACTTGATGTGAGTAAGAAAACTGCTTAGGCAAAGACTAACTTGCTAAGATTAAGCTTTAGTCAATAGAAAGTGTGTTTTATTTTGTTTTGTTTGTAACCAGACCTGTTTCTTTTTCTCTTGCTTAGTATCAGTATATTAAATCTGTTCTTTATTAATAAACTTATTCTTGTTTTATTACAAAGCATCTCGTGCTGTATATTAGAGTGAAGAGTGAGTCTTCAGCTAGCCTAACTGGCTGATATGTGCTCCATCTTTCTGGAGGCAGCAAACTCAATAATTGCTGTGAGTGTACAGTGAGAGGGACTGGACAAGACAGGGGGCATCTCTGGGGAACTCAGGAACGGGGGTTCACTGACTGTTATCAGCAAGGCAAGGTTTAGATTGGCAGAGTCTTGAAGAGTTTGCTGGCAAGGCAGATCAGGATGGCATGTCAGAGAGCTGACACACAGCTTAGCAACAGCAGAGCTCTCTCTGTTACTAACATAGAGGGGTAACATGGTGGCTGACAGTTCTGGGTGCCGTGAACAGTGTGTTACACAGGAATATACTAAATGGAACAAACACACATTGAAATAAGGGTAACAAGATAATCTAATACAGGATGGCCTCTTCATCTCTAATTTCTAGAATTCTTTGATTCACGTGAGGATAAATCTGAGCTGAATATTATATAAGATCAACATAGAAGCCCATGTGAAATAAGAAGAAGAGATAACTGCAACTTTATAAGAAAGGGAAGCAATATTGGGCTAAATGCTTGCTGTCATTACCTAGTCTTTACGCAGAGAAAACTCTCATGAGTTTTGCCTGAGAAAGGGCTATAGGATTTGGCCTATTAAAAATAAGAAAGAGCTGTTTTGAAAAAAAACAGTGTTTTACAATCACTAAGAACTTGCTATCCCAAACTATGATATATCACTTTTATTTAAAATGGAGCATATCAGGAGACCAGTCTGTGATAAATAAAATCTGGAAGACTGGTCACCACTACAACCTTTCAGTCAGAGCAAGAGCACAGATCTTTTAGGCCGCTTTATATTTCTTTTGTCCAGTTCATGAGGAAGAAAGAAGCTTCATACATAAACAAAATGAAAAAGAAAATGGATTCTGCCTCTTTACGTTGCAATCAAAAGCACCAATTTATTTTTACAGTACCTGAAGCATCAGTACCCAGTACCTCAGCCTGAACATTCTGTTTAGTGTCCCTTTCATCTGTAGCCATGGTTTTGTCAAGTGTTACTGAAACAAAAAGTACAACACAGCAGATTTACATAACCAATTAATTTAGGAAGACAGAAATGCATAGTTTGGCTCCATTCATTTTTTCTCTGTCCTCTTTATAATGAAATTTCTTATGTTTTAACATTATTTAGATAAATATACTAAAATATGCAATAAAATGCATTATCCAGTTTGACTATTAAATCTTCAATACAATATAAGAATTATAATTGCATTTCATAAGAAATGACCAACTGCAGCTCCAGTAAATTATACCTCTGTCAAATTATGGAGCCCTGTAATGAGGAGACTGTATGATATTGAATATGTTTGTATTTAATTTCAGTGTCTGGTATATTGATAATTGTTCTACTGGTGATGATGGAAAGAAGTAATAGGTCTACAGATATGTTTACAATGTTTGCAATAGTTTTACTTAACCAAACAACTACAGTGTGAATACGTCTCTTTGGAAGTCCAGTTGTTCCCTGTGCTTTCACTTACAGATATGTGTATGTTTTTCAGATTTTAAGTTCGACCAGGTGATAAAGAACTAACGTTACAGGTTCATTAAAGGAAGAGACACTTTGTTGCCTACATTAAGAATGTTATTCATACCAGCAGACTACCTTCCAGAACCAGCAGGATATTCATTAAATAATTATGGGGTTTATCTTTCTGTAAACATAGGTTCAAATTCAGATAACAGTTTAAAAGGTCTTGAAAAGCTATTATAGGGAGAACTGCCTGTAGGCTGTGTACCTGCTATCAAACTAAAACTCAATCTCCTAGAATTACTTTTTCCTCTTTTTTTTCCAGGGTGGAGGAAAGGGGAGAGGAGGAGGATATGGTGGGGGTGCATTGCTTGACACAATGGTACATATATATAGTATGGGCACAGATAAGGCAATAGTGTAAGATATTATTTCTACTGGATATTGCATTAACACAAAGTACACCTTTTCAAGACCTGATGATGGGAAACAAAATTAACTGGTTGTCACTCTGAAGGGAAAATTCAGCTCTTGCTACTAGCCAGGATACAGATTTGGAGACATCTCTCCAACTCATCTCTGCCTATTATAAGTACATTGTTGTATGCTGTGTGTTGTTGTAGCCATATTGGTCTCAGGATATTAGAGAGACAAGGTGGGTGAGGCATACGGTGACCAGACAACAAATGTGAAAAATTGGGACACGGGTGGGGGGTAATAGGAGCCTATATAAGAAAAAGACCCCAAAATTGGGACTGTCCCTACAAAATCAGGAAATCTGGTCACCCTAGTGAGGCAATATCTTTCATTGGACCAACTTCTGTTGGTGAGAGAGAAAAACTTTCACTCTTACATAGAGCTTTACGCTGACCTGAAGAAGAGCTCTGAAAGCCTGTCTCTCGCACCAACAGAAGTTGGTCCAATAAAAGATATTACCTCACCCACCTTGTCTCTCTATTGTAAATGCAGTAAATCACAGAACTTCAAGGCAACTATAGACAGCAGTGAATATTAGGTAGAGGTATACAAGACATTATGGGCCAAATTTTCAAACATAGTATATGTGCTTTAAGTTGCACCTATAAAATAGGCACATGCAAAATGAATTGTGAGTGTGAACCATTTGCATGTAACTATAATTTTTGCACATACGTGTGTTCCATGTACTTTTATTTGCTGCAAGTGTATGCAAATAGTTTGCAGGTACGGTGTATGAAATATATGTTTGAAAATGTGGCAATATTTCTGAGATGCATTTTGGAAGCAATGTCCTAGAGTTTAACTGTCTCAGGCTTTATTTTAAAAATGTTGCAGTATTGTACAATTATGGCCCTCAGCACTGTAATAACACTACTGTAAGAAATACAGATTTGCATCATCACTGTAGAATACTGCAGCATAATTTTATAAAGGTTTCTAATTACTATTATTTATATAGCAACATAAGCATACATAGGCTAGTACTGTACAGTAAGTGACCTGCTCAGCAATCAACAGATTCTTGTCCCTAAGAACTTGTAGGCTAATGGTAAAAGCAATGCAGTACAATGAAGAGCTGAACACAAATAGAGCAGAATATGGTCATTCAAGAAAAAAAAAGGCTTCAGAGAATATATGGTTTTAGAAGGTTTGTGAAATGGAGACAGAGAAGACATTTTGCATACGGTTACCAAGTAGATTCATGGGACGTGTATAATGCCCTCTGCACTGCTTTGAAAATGTACCATACAGTGTCCCGTGACTACTTGCAGAGATAAACAGAAATGCATTACCAATGAAAAGCTGCAGTGAGGTCACAGAGAATAGTGTAACATCATGAGTTCCAATCCCTAAATATTGGTTCTTTTTCTTCTAGAATTCTCAGAAAAGTTGCATCTCATAGACTCAGACTTTAAGGTCAGAAGGGACCATTATGATCATCTAGTCTGACCCCCTGCACAATGCAGGCCACAGAATCTCACCCACCCACTCCTGGAATAATCCTCTCACCTATGTCTCAGCTATTGAAGTCCTCAAATCATGGTTTAAAGACTTCAAGATGCAGAGAATCCTCCGGTAAGTGACCCGTGCCCCATGCTGCAGAGGAAGGCAAAAAACCTCCAGGGCCTCTGCCAATCTACCCTGGAGGAAAATTCCTTCCCGACCCCAAATATGGCGATCAGCTAAACCCCGAGCATGTGGGCAAGACTCACCAGCCAGACACCCAGGAAAACGTTCTCTGTAGTAACTTCTAACATCCCATCATTGACCATTGGTCCTATTTACCACTGATGGCAATTAATTGACCTTTGACTAAGATCATGTTATCCCATCAAACCATCCCCTCCATAAACGTATCTAGCTTAATCTTGAAGCCAGATAGGTCTTTTGCCCCCACTGCTTCCCTTGGAAGGCTGTTCCAGAACTTCACTCCTCTGATGGTTAGACACCTTCATCTAATTTCAAGTCTAAACTTCCTGATGGCCAGTTTATATCCATTTGTTCTTGTGTCCACATTGGTACTGAGCTGAAATAATTCCTCTCCCTCCCTGGTATTTATCCCTCTGATATATTTAAAGAGAGCAATCATATCTCCCCTCAGCCTTCTTTTGGTTAAGGTAAACAAACCAAGCTCCTTGAGTCTCCTTTCATACAACAGGTTTTCCATTCCTCGGATCATCCTAGTGGCCCTTCTTTGTACCTGTTCCAGTTTGAATTCATCCTTCTTAAACATGGGAGACCAGAACTGCACACAGTATTCCAAATGAGGTCTCACCAATGCCTTGTATAATGGTACTAACACCTCCTTACCTCTACTAGAAATACCTCGCCTAATGCATCCCAAGACCGCATTAGCTTTTTTCACGGCCACATCACATTGGCGACTCATAGTCATCCTGTGATCAACCAGGACTCCGAGGTCCTTCTCCTCTTCCATTACTTCCAACTGATGCGTCCCCAGCTTATAACTAAAATTCTTGTTATTAATCCCTAAATGCATAACCTTACACTTTTCACTATTAAATTTCATCCTATTACTATTACTCCAGTTTACAAGGTCATCCAGATCTTCCTGTAGGATATCCCGATCCTTTTCTGAATTGGCAATACCTCCCAACTTTGTGTCATCTGCAAACTTTATTAGCACACTCCCACTTTTGGTGCCGAGGTCAGTAATAAAAAGATTAAATAAAATTGGTCCCAAAACTGAACCTTGAGGAACTCCACTAGTAACCTCCCTCCAACCTGACAGTTCACCTTTCAGTATGACCCGCTGTAGTCTCCCCATTAACCAGTTCCTTATCCACCTCTCAATTTTCATATTGATCCCCATCTTTTCCAGTTTAACCAATAATTCCTCATGTGGTACTGTATCAAATGCCTTACTGAAATTGAGGTAGATTAGATCCACTGCGTTTCCTTTATCTAAAAAATCTGTTACTTTCTCAAAGAAGGAGATCAAGTTGGTTTGGCACGATCTACCTTTTGTAAAACCATGTTGTAATTTGTCCCAATTGCCATTGACCTCAAGGTCCTTAACTACTTTCTTCTTCAAAAATTTTTCCAAGACCTTGCATACTACAGATGTCAAACTAACAGGCCTGTAGTTACCCGGGTCACTTTTTTTCCCTTTCTTAAAAATAGGAACTATATTAGCTATTCTCCAGTCAAATGGTACAACCCCTGAGTTTAGAGATTCATTAAAAATTTTTGCTAATGGGCTTGCAATTTCATGTGCCAGTTCCTTTAATATTCTTGGATGAAGATTATCTGGGCCGCCTGATTTACTCTCATTAAGCTGTTCAAGTTTGGCTTCTACCTCGGATATGGTAATATCTACCCCCACATCCTTATTCCCATTTGTCATGCTGCCACTATTCCTAAGATCCTCATTAGCCTCATTAAAGACTGAGGCAAAGTATTTGTTTAGATATTGGGCCATGCCTAGATTATCCTTAACCTCCACTCCATCCTCAGTGTTTAGCGGTCCCACTTCTTCTTTCTTTGTTTTTTTCCTATTTATATGGCTATAAAACCTTTTACTATTGGTTTTAATTCCCTTTGCAAGGTCCAGTTCTACATGCCTTTTAGCCTGTCTCACTTTATCCCTACATGCTCTGACCTCAATAAAGTAGGTTTCTTTGCTGATCCCTCCCATCTTCCACTCCTGGTATGCTTTCTGTTTTTTCTTAATCACCTCTCTGAGATGCTTGCTCATCCAGCTTGGTCTAAAACCCCTGCCTATGAATTGTTTCCCCTTTCTTGGGATACAGGCTTCTGATAGCTTCTGCAACTTTAACTTGAAATAATCCCAGGCCTCCTCTGCCTTTAGGTCCATAAATTCTTTAGTCCAATCCACTTCCCTAACTAATTTCCTTAATTTATTAAAGTTAGCCCGTTTGAAATCAAAAACCCTAGTCTCAGATTTATTTTTGTTTATCCTTCCATTCAGTTTGAACTGAATTAGCTCATGATCACTCGAGCCAAGGTTGTCCCCTACAACCATTTCTTCAATGAGGTCCTCACTACTCACCAAAACCAAATCTAAAATGGCATCCCCCCTTGTTGGTTCAGCAGCTACTTGATGAAGGAATTCATCAGCTATCACATCTAGGAAAATCTGAGCCCTATTATTATTACTGGCACTTGTTCTCCAATCTATATCTGGGAAGTTGAAGTCTCCCATGATCACACAGTTCCCATTAGTATTTACTTCCTTAAAAACATTAAAGAGGTCTCTATCCATATCCAAATTAGATCCCGGTGGTCTATAGCACACCCCAAGCACTATCCCAGGGGACGCTCTAGTAGTTTTCTTCCCCAATGTGATTTTTGCCCAGACAGACTCTGTCTTATCCATTCCATCACTTTTTATTTCTTTACAGTCTACCTCATCATTGATATACAATGCTACTCCCCCACCTTTACCTTTATTTCTATCTTTCCTAAACAGCACATACCCTTCAATACCTGTACTCGTCATGACTACTATTCCACCATGTTTCGGTTATTCCTATGATATCTGGTTTCACTTCCTGGACCAGTAGCTCTAATTCCTCCATTTTGTTACCTAGGCTCCTCGCATTGGTGTACAAACATCTTAATCTGTTGACATCTTGCCAGTCACTTAGTACTTGATTCAGGAATACACTTAACTATGTGCTTAAAGTTCAACATGTGCTTCTGTGCTTTCCTGAATAGGGATGTTCTCCTGAACTAGGGCCTCTAAGAACATTTAGCCAATTAATGCACTGCCACTACAACATTTACAGCAGGACTTGGGTGTGCAATCATACAGACCACCTTCGAAGAGGCAAACCAGGACTCATGGTGTAGGACAGAGATGGCATGAAGCAAAACCCTGAACCCAAAACTCCTGAGTACAGTTAAGATCCAAATCTGAACTTTACATCTCAGACCCATCTCTAGACTATAGGCAGCAACACTACCAGTTGGGCTAAAAAGGGGAGTCTCTCACTGCCCCTACCCATGGAGTATGTAGGTGTATAATCTCCTCTTATCTTGGGATTCCTCTTTCCTACTGTATTTCATGCTGGTTATACATCAGAATTCAACACTGAGGCTAAATCAAAAGGACATATGTCATAACTAGAGATGAACCCAAACTGGAGCAACAGCATCAGAAGACCCCTGAACACTGGAATTCAGATCCAATCTGAACATTGTGACTACAGCCTCTGTCTATAACGGACCAACTGTGAACAACTTCATATATCGAGGAAAACTAAGATCCAGAGCCAGACTTAGCAACTTGGGCCCAGCTCAAGAGATAATGTGCCAAACTTACCCCTAATGTAACTCCAATGAAACTACAGTATAGTTACACCAGAAATAAAGTGGGCCCAATAGCCAGTGAAGTGAAGGATTAAGAGAGGATACCAGATACTGTGGCAAGGGGCTTCCTGCTCACTGCTTCTAGTGAGCATGGGCACTGTGCTTGGGACTACGGCATTAAAGTAGGAACAAAATGTTAGTTCTAATTATTAACAGGATAAAATGTAAAAGAAATGAAGCCCTGATTAGAACCAAGAATACTATCAAAAGTTATGTTAAAAAAATCAGATACAACAGTTCCTCTTATTAAAATGGCAGAAAAGGTGTGTTCCAAAATTGGCTTCTGTCTGATTAGAAGCTGTTACATTAAAATTTCTAAAATTCCCACAGTACATTAACTATAGAGAAGAGAGTCTTTCCCTTAACTACCACTTTCCATTTTTTCCCCAGGTTTTGTATGCCTGGGTGGAATTTTTCAGATACATTTTTTTTCACTGAAAAAATGTAGATTCAGTTTGACTGAAACATTTTGTGAATTTATGTCAAATTCATCAAATTGTTTCAGTTGGAAAAAAAATTAAAAAGTCAAAATGTTTCATTTTGACATTTTCTAAATGAAGCATTTTGACTTTTCACTTCAAAATGACTTTTCATTTTGAATTTTACTTCAATTACATTTAAAAAAATTAAGATAAAAATTCTGAAAAACAAAATAAAACCCAAAACTTTTGTTCAGCCAAAATGATTTTTTCCCAGTTTTTAGGTTAGCCACCAAACCAAAAGATCAGTTATTCACACAGCTCTATTCCTGACACAATTTTAACTGCCATTAAATGTAGTTTTTGTGCTAAATTCCAAGCATTTTTTTTTTTACATCTCTTGTGTACCTCAGTGGATAGCTCCAGAAAGCCACGGAGAAGAGGAGCTACACTGCCTAGGAATCAGAGGGAGAAACTGTCTGCTGAAGTTAACTCTCTTGAAGAGTGAGAGGCTCTGACGTGCATTTGTAATTTCTTTGTTCATGATATTTTATCCCTATTTAGAAATTACTGAAAGTAAGCTCAGCAAGAGCAGCCCTCCCTGTTTGGCAGTGACAATATAACCTGTCAGCTAGGGGGAACTTCTGTGAAGAAGGCTGTGTCATCACTCACTTCCCAAACATTTTGTAGCCTCATAGATCTCTGGAAATTTGATACAACCCGGGGGAGCTGCAGGGTGTTTTCTCCTACATTACACCAGCAGATCTGCCAATTATCTCCCTTCAGGGCCAGCATGAAGCATTCCTCTCATCCTCAAACATGCCAACTTGCTACACTGCAAGTGTGACAGTCACCATCTTGGCAAATACCAGGGATTGAATTTATGATCCCCAGAGATAAAAGCATGACCCTTTACAGCTTGTGCTAAAAAGCCACTATCTCAAGATGAGAGCTATCACAGGCTTAGATACTCTGTGGATTGGGCACAGCAGGAGATATACAACACACGCACACCAACCAGTGGGTTACACATGCAAACCATGTAACAAATGAGTTAAATGTAAAACATGTATTTTGGTGATTCAGACCATACTTTACATAGTTTTTAAATACAAATGTGTTTTAAAATAATCTTTGCACTGTGAGAATTGCATGTAACTATTGCATCCTCCCACATAGATCAGAAGCAGGGTTTTGAACCCCCTTCACCTTCAGATCTCTAACTTAGCCACTCTCTGTTTAGCTACCAGAACAGGGGCTGCAAGATGCCATTAAAGTGGGGGGCATAGATTTCCCTTCCCTGACCCCCTCTTCCCTTCTCAGGTGCCCCTCCCCTATCAGCAGCCTGACTCCCCTGCCCCATCCCACCAGTCCATGAGCATTACACCCACCCCATCCAAATTTGAGCAAGTGGGTTTGTGACTTGGCACACGGGATTGCAGCACCACTCAGGTTTGGCCTAGCCAAAAAGTGGTCGAGCCATAGACTGGATGGTCCACCAACACCCCCCTCCCCCCATCTCTGCAGCCTATACAGAATAACTGTTAGCCTCTGCATAGACCACTCGCTGGAGGAAGAGTTGACATGCATTTTCATAGTGGGTACACAGCTGTTTATTAATCAGCTGTATAATACTGGTGATCAAGAACCCTGAATTCTATCCCTGGCTCTGGGAGAGAAGAGCAGGTTATAGTGGTTAGAGATAGGAGAACACAAACTAAATTAGTCAGTCATTCTAAAAGGCAGTGTGATGCAATAAATAATGTTGGGGATAGTAAATGTTAGAGACCTAAGGTCTGGGCCTGCAGTGACCTTGCATAAAGCCCTCTGCTAATTTATTTTAAAAATGGGGGAGGACAGGGAGATGAGAGTGTTTAGCAGCTCTTCCTTACTTCTCTTCTAGATTGGGGTTCACATCTGTAGTTGTTAATAACAGTAGTGAATTTCAAGGGACTCCAAACAGCACTTAGGTGAGATGTGAACTCCTGATCTCCTCTCCCAAATCTGGGAACTTTCTCCTAAGCTACAGGGATATTTGGTGGGGGAAGGAGACAGACTGTGGTGTCTCACTCTGATTTTTCATCAAACTAAAATTTGGTGGGTTCACCTTGGCGCACACATTCTCGATTGTGGCAAAAAAAGTTATATAACACTACAAACACACACTACCCAGGTATAACTGATATTTCAGGAATCCTCATGAGGAGCAGCAGTGAGGCAAAAGGGCAGTCTCCCAGTGTCTTAGATTTCTTGCAAAAAGGATACTAAGAAAAGTGATACAGTCCACAGAGAAGGGGGAAATCATTAGAATGGGTGATTTTTGAATTAGACTTTCTTTGCCAATTTTTCATCATTTCATTTTTCATCAAACCACCCATGAAAAATCTAAACAGCACTCAAAGTTTATAATCTATGTTTTGATTTTTGTCATTACAATTAGGTTTTTACAAGACAAAGGTTTAAATCTCCTGTTAAAACTGAACTTTGAATTGTCAACTTAACTATCACACAGCTGCCATTGCACCCTAGCAACACACACCTAAGCAGACAGTAAAAGCACAAAATGTGGACAGTCCTATGTCTTAACAAAGGGAAGGAAAGTGCAGACAGAAAACTATAACAAAAGCCCAAGCTACTGAAACAACTGTTGCAAATAGACTAGTAATATAAAACACTAAAATCCAACTTCCCCTGCAAACACCCATCTGAACAGAGCCCCCTGGTGCAAAGACAAGGAACTCCAATGATGGGATGAGGGACAGGGTGCCTAAAGCTCTCTCAGGAATTACCACCCATCAGTTTCAGGGGTGGAGATTAAACACACTCACAGTTTGTGTCCTGGCAAGGGGTGGGAAACCAGGTGCTTCTGAGCAGGGCAGGATCAGGCAGTCTCTCTGTCCAGATAGGGTATCTCCTCTTAGTCTTTGGCCTGCCAGTACCTAGGTTCTTCACACCCCTATTCCCCTCCCCCCATCATTATTATTTGTCTAGGAGACAAGTCATTCAGGGTGTCAACATGTTAAACTCTATTGGGAGGATGAGCAGGGACACTGTTAGGCTGGAAGGCATTAATCAGCATGTGGCAATTCTCCAAAAGGGGCCACACCCACATCACATATCATTTGAAAGCTTATTTTATGTACATTTTTTGCAGTTCCAGAAACACCACCACACAATTAGGACTACAGTTTAAGTTAATTTTCACACCTTAATGTGATATTTATTAATAAAAGCTATCAAACAACAATGTATTTTAAAAACATTATTGGTTTTGCATAGGCTAGTATTTTCTTTTCAGAAATAATGAACCTGTTTAGCATGTGGCAAAAATGGCAAATATCAATATTTTGCAAAATATTACATGAAACATTTTCACATCATATATTCTGAATTGTCAAAGTATCTCACAAGTGACTATAATAGTTTTCTATATTTTTAGTTTAAATTTGCTGACCCGATCAGTCTCATGCTGCAGGTTGTGCACCAGTAGCAGGAGAATATGTGGCCATAACTTGTTCTGTATAGTAGGTAGATATAAATGAATGTGAATTCCTAATGTAATGCTTCTCCATTTGCAAGCTTTTGTACATACAACGTAGCATCTAGTCCAGTGGTGGACAACCTGCGGCCCATGGGCCGCATGTGGCCCATCAGGGTAATCTGCTGGCGGGGCACCAGACAGTTTGTTTACATTTGCACGGCCGCCTGCAGCTCTCAGTAGCCGCGGTTCACCATTCCCTCATAAAATAGAAACATTTGAGAGAGCAACCAATCTAAAGGAGACAGCACATCAAAGAGGATATGATGACATGGTGTGCAGAATATCCGCAGAAGACTTGATTGCCAAAGATGTAGTTTATCACTCAACATGCCTTTCTTCCTATGTAAGTAAAACAAATCTTAAAGCAAAAACCACCTACCTACACTGCAGCAATATGGGCACCTTATGCATTGCATTTTATCAGCTGATTGAAGAGACAGACAATGATCTTGTGTACAACAAGAAGGCTCTTCTCCTATCTATGCTGCTACAAAGATATAAAGCCCTACTTCCCTCAGCTGTAGAAACTGCAAACTATTCCAGTAGCAAATTACAGGCAAGATTAGAAAAACACTATGGTTCTGCAATTTCATTCCATGTCCAGCATAGACAAGGCAAATCTACCATTGTTCTATGCAGTGAAATAACAACATTAGCTGATGCTATTCAAGCTGCTAGTAATGTGAAGCAGGAACTTGTGTCATCCAAATGTTTTGTGGATGTTCTTCTGGCGAAGGAGCCTGATGAACAACTTGCCAATGAACAAGTGGGTTTTTTTTAATAATAATGCCCACTTCAGTTCTTTGGTCTGAACTAGCCAACATGAAAACCTCAGAATATTATCCAAAGCCAAGTGATTGTTTAAAGAGGTCAGCTACTTTTGTGCCCCAAGTGGTGCAGGAATTTTTTCTTTGGTTGATAGATAAAAAGCCATAATTCAGCCTGCAGTGAGCATCATCCTTCAGAAGACATTCAAAGAAGGTGCCTCTCAATTGTGAAGTGCATAGTATGGAACACCAAAATTATAACATAACTCCATATAAGCCTTGCTGCACAGCTACACCATGAATTCTCAATGTAATTGAAATATTACACTTTCATGGATTCTGCGTGAATTATGATGAGCTGAGGTGGTTCATCATTAGTGCTGCAAAAATTAAAGTAGAAAGACTCCAGGGAGGTATGTTCATTCCAAATGGAATTGTGCCACTGCATGCTGGTGGAAATTTCATCCATGAAGATGATGATAATACAGACATCAGCACAGAGACTGCTGATGGAAAGAATACCTTCCATTCAATGGCTAGAGTGCTATATCAAGAAAAGTCTGCAGACTGACCAGCATCACAAGAAATATCACTGAAGCATTGGAAAGAAAAGTCACGTACTCTCCCCAGGCAATCAGAGTCTCTTATGCAGAATGAAGCACTTGAAAAACCTAGATCACATCCAGAACCGACTCACCATCAAAAAGTACTTGAGAAAATAAACTCGTAATCTACAATTTCTGCAGCAAGGAAGTCGGTGGCAATGCTGTATGACCAGAGAGAAAAAGAATAGGCCCAGAGACCTGAATTCCTTGTGCCTCAATCTAGCCATCAAAAAGGACAAGTCACTGGCCAAACTCCCACCATGTGAGGACAGTTTTGAAGAGCAGGTCATAAGAGCATCTTGGCATACAAAGATTTGGATGGCTTCACACATAGATAGACCAAGTATTGGATCACCATTGCAAGAAAGATGGAAAAAAGTGGACGATGAACTACGTCTTATATTCTTCAAGGATCCAATGGCACCTGAGCTTCTACTGGACTTTATTTGTGCCTGTAGCAGCAGGGGATGCTGCACAGTCAAGTGTGTCTGTAGTCAGAACAATCTTCCCTGCACAGAACTGTGTGCATGCAAACGCAATGAAGACTATGGTAAACCATGCACTCTTGACAGAGAGCATAATGATGAACAAACTGATGATAATGATGTTGACTAGAAGTGTCACCAATGCTATTACATTTCAGTGATACATATACAAATTATTAGATTTTGTTTTACCCTTTAGATTGTTGTTGTGATCCTTTGAGGTCACAAAAAAAATCTAATTTGATGTCTTGAAATAATACATGGAGTTATTAAACTAACAGAAATGAATGCAGATCTTTCAAAGGGGTCATTTTAACATGTTGATGGTGTCATTGTTTATTACCCTTTATATGGGAATGGCACCACATGACAGTTCCACATAATACCTCAATCTTAAAGTAGACATATGAGCTTTCAAATAATATATGATGTGCATGTGTGGAGAGAGGGTACATTAAATCAATCAGATTGGTGGTGTCTGCCGCTCACCTGTCCTGGGTGCCATCAGCCAGTGGTTGATCGATACACAATTGTAGAGGTGATTGAAGCTGTTAGCTGTGCTAAACAGAGGGCAGGGGCTACATAGGTCCCCATTTTTCCTCCTTTTAGTTTTGCAATTTCCCCCCAAAATAATGGAGTTCTCATCATTAATGCCTAGAATATTACCTGAATTTTTGGAATTAATTTAATGCGTCATTCAAAAGTTATCACATTACATACAGACAGACTAACACAGAAATGCCATCAAGATGAGTGTGAAGTCTTTGCAAACTTAGCCAAATATACAGTATAGAGATATTAAAAACTACCATGTACAATTCATATGATCTTTCCATATGGGAAAGTATATGAAGTGAGGGGTGCAAAGTATTTATCTTCTGTTATTGTCATTCCACTTTCATTAGAAACATTTATAATAAGTTTTAGCTGTTTCCAACTTCTTCCTGTTAGTGCTGAGGGAGTTGGGACAGGAGAGTTAAGAATATTTTATGTGCCACTAGTCAATCAAAAATCCTCCATTAAGAAATGAAGTGCAGATCAGTACTTTAGGTTTTAAAAGGATGGATCACTTCTTGTCAAGAATTTGCCAATGGTGACACATTCTGCAAACATGAAAAATGTCTATCTAAGCAAAACAGAGTTGCACAGGAGACCTGAAACATTCTTAAACCTTTGGATAGCCCATGTTGACCCTTTTGGCTGAGAAGAAAGTAAAATGTCTGATTCCATATACAGTAGTGGTTGGAAGTACAGTAACACAAACATTTGCGTGCTTTTCTACCTTGAGCATGAAGTTAGAGTTTCTTGTTCTGTATGTTCTGGCATTCCCAGCCAATGCAACAATTGCTTTGGGGGGAGGGATAGCTCAGTGGTTTGAGCATTGGCCTGCTAAACCCAGGGTTGTGAGTTCAATCCTTGAGGGGGCCATTTAGGGCAAAAATTGGGGATTGGTCCTGCTTTGAGCAGGGGGTTGGACTAGATGACCTCCTAAGGTCCCTTCCAACCCTGATATTCTATGATTCTATGTTTACAACTCAAGGCATAAGAACTAAGACACATCCTTTTCTTATCAATTATCATCTACCTTCTCTCACATCTCCCTCTCCACCCAACTTCTTGAACTGTTAAAACCAAGATATTCCTTACAGTATTAATTCAAAACCCGGAGAGCAATTATTTCCTTACCTTTCTTAAGCCGAGTATTGTTGTTATATACTCCTATTGGAGTCTCTTCTGGAACTGGGAGCTTTCTTTAGTAACAGATATCAGAAAGCAAGGTGCATTGGCCAGTGATGTTCTTCCCAACTGTTGAGGGAAAAGGAGAAAGAGAGAGCTTTAAAATCATTACTGGAATACCCTTAGAATATTTTACATCTTCCAATGGGAAGCAGGTGCTTTATGAACAGAATACTTCCTATCTGTCACATTCTCCTGGCTAGATCATTTCAAACCATTTAGAAAAATATTACACAAGGGATATTTGTATGAACTTCTTACTTTCATTTGAGGCAGAATTTCATACAAAATAGTCTCTTTTCTCCCCTCACTGACTGGCAAAACAGCAATACTTTTTTACTTTTCTTTCAGAAGAGCCAAATCCTGCAGTTCTAAATCAGTTCTCATTTAAGGAAAACGTTTCAATGGGAGTTTTGTCAGAGTAATGATGGCAGTAGTTGGCCCCACATTTCTCAAGAAAAAAAATCAAATTTTTAAAATTAGATTATTTTTCATCATAGCTTTAATAAAAGCAAAGTGCTTTCTTCAAAACACAAGTTGGTCAAAAATGTATGTTATTTTGCTTTAAAAAGTTCCAGAAAGATTTTTTTTTTCTTTTGTAATATTTCATGGCAAAGTGCAAACAGGAGAGGAGGCCTCTGGTAAGTGGATTTGATTTTGGGAATCGCTGAAGCAAGTCGTTGGGGGCAGGAGGGTTTTAGAAAGCAGGCTTGGGTCTGTATGATGCATGTACCACCACATGCCTAGTCTGAACGGCGGAACAGGCTGTTGATTGACTCCCTCACTTCATGAGAATCTGCCTCAGATCTCCAGGAAACTCTCATGGAGATACTGGGCAATCCGCTGCTGCAGGTTCTTTGGCAGAGCTGCTTTGTTTCTTGCCCCATTAATGGTAACTTTCCCTCACCACTCTGCCGTCACCGGGGGCGGGGGCAGAGGGAACCGCTGCTGCACACAGGTGAGCTGCATAAGGGCCAGAGCAGAAGCCACAGTCTTGGAGAAGACCCTCCCTTGAGTCCCTGCTCACCCTCGGCAGCGAGATATCTTCCATAATGAACACAGCCTGTGGAAAATGTGGGGACAGGAATGATTATCGGGCCCCCACTACAGCGCTGGCTTTCCCCAAGAGCCACGTGCCCAGTGTACAGTAGGGTTCAGGAACACTAATTTACCCTGCCCCTGTGGCTACTCACCATTTTGGGGGTCTTGAGGCTCATGTATGCTTGCCTGGGGTCAGCCAGTTAGTGACAGGTGTGAGAGTACTGGCTGTGTTTTAAAGCACTGAATCAGTGTTGTCTGTGTTGCAAATAATACTGCTTCTGTAAAATGTTGCGTTTAAACTTCACAGAGGTGATCTTGGGAGCCCAGCCTCCCTCTTTGTTATTGGCAGCTGAACAGCTGCACAGAATTAGAAAGCGGCCACGAAGAATTGAGAAGGACTTTCTCCATGAGGTTATGATGCACTCTGCCGCCAAGAAACAGGAATTAAAGGAGTGGCGGGACAGCGAGAAGAGTGACCGAAAGGAGAATGCGGTGCGCCAGAATGAAGCCATGGAGCGGCTCTTAAACGTTATGGAGCGCCAAGCAGACACGCTCCAGGCGATACTAGCACTGCAAACCGAGCAGCTCCGTGCCCACCCTCCCCTGCAGCCGCTGTTGCAAAACTCTTTCCCATGCGCCCCCAAACACTCCCAACACACTCTTATCAACCTCCTGGCTTCAGTTTGTACCCACTGCATTCCAGTCCAGCCCTGAGGACTCCCAGTACCCACTGCACTCAACACCCATCCCTCTGCAGTTTGGCCCTGCTGAAGTACAGTACCCGCTGCACTGTACTCCAAAGGAGAAGATTGGATATGATCCCCGGACATACACAAATTTTCAACCGTCCTGGGACATCACCTCCTCTTGGGACCTTCCCTTCCGGCCTCCCCCTCAGTGCTGATGTGGTTTTTTTTGTTTGTCTCTCTCCTCCAGTTGTTTTTTAATAAAAAAAATTGTGTTGGTTTGAAAGCAATCTTTATTCTATTAATTGAAAGCAAACAGAGCCCTGCAAAGCAACAGACAATTATCTTAAACCTTCATATTGCATCGTCTGCACCAGTCACAATCACCTCCTAGCATTACAAGCACTGCACTCCTGAGCATAGCAACAAATATTAGTGGCTTTCGGCTTCAAATTGATGCCTCAAGACATCCTTGAGCCTTATGGCCCCACGCTGTGCCCCTCGAATAGCCCTGGTCTCTGGCTGTTCAAACTTAGCCTCCAGGCGCTGAGCCTCAGTGGTCCAGCCCTGAGTGAAGCTTTCACCCTTCCCTTCACAAATACTATGGAGTATACAGCACACACCTATAAGAATAGGAATATTGTTCTCGGCCAGGTCCAGCTTCCCATACAGACTGTGCCAGCAGGCCTTTAAATGGCCAAAAGCACACTCCACAGTCATTCTGCACTTGCTCAGCCTGTTGTTGAACTGCTCCTTGCTGCTGACAAGTTGCCCCGTGTATGGCTTCATAAGGCACAGCATTAAAGGGTAGGCAGAGTCTCCCATGATCACAATGGCATTTCGACTTCCCCTACGGTGATCTTCTGGTCCAGGAAGAAAGTCCCTCCTTGCAGCTTCCTGAACAGGCCAGTGTTCTGAAAGATGCGTGGGTCATGCACCTTTCCGGACCAGCCTGCGTTAATGTCTGTGAAATGCCCACGGTGATAGTGGAGTTGCTCTGTTAGCTCTCAAAAATAAGGGTTGTGCTTTTAGAGCTAAAAGCTGTGAATTCTAGTCACAGTGCTGTATGTTAGTTGATATCTGTAAACCATATGTGAGACCATAAGTCATAACAAGCATGCAACCTCTTTAGCACTCCCTGTCCTGCCAAAATGGCAGTGCTAAATGGCAAACCTGGGAAGTCAAACCCATATCTCCCTCAGTGGGACTGCTCCCTAGTTCATTAACACATTTCCCTCCCTTACTTCAGTTATTATACTTGTCCTGGCAAAGCAGATGTCAAGGGTTCAGTGCATTGGCAATAAAGAACCTGCTGTAACTGAGAGATTACAGTTCAATTACCTTGACTGCATCCCTCTGGGAATAGTTAGCCTATTGGTGGCTGTTACTATATAGTGTCATGTTTCCATCTACCCCCTTCAGGTTCTGAGGCGTGTACACAATGGTATGACTTTTCACTGAGCTTATGCCTAACAAAACATAAAAACCAGAAGGAAAAGCCAAAGGAACAGAACCCTGGAGCGTAGCACAAACCTGCACTATCAGAGTTGTGAGGAAGAGAAACACTTAATCACTGTATACCAGCACTGGGAATGCACCCAGAAATGTGATGGAACAAAAGCTCTTCCCCCATTTAGTAGCTTTCAGCTTCCTCCCCAGATGAGAAGTGTTCTGCTGCCATTGTTACTCCCGCAGATTTCTGGGAAGGAAGAGGTCCTTGGAAATTTCTTTCAGGATACCATCCTGAACTCTCTTTCCAAAGCAGCCATGAGATTGATTGCAGCATTACAATGTACAGTTCCAGCAGAAAAAATAAGCAGATGCATATTCTGTATACACTTAGGAGCAATGATCACGGCCCACGTAATAATTAACACCCGGAAGGAAGCAACTGGGAAGGCACCCAGAACGCACAAGAAAACTAATTGGAATGAAATTCAGGAAAGGAAAAGCTGTGTGAATTTATCATGTTTGTATTGGGGTGGGAGAAGTGGAGAAAGACTCTATATACTGGACCTTTTTACAGTTCAAACAAACTAAACATACGAGTAGATACGCTTCTTTGCATCCTGCCTCCAGAACTACACTAGTACAAAGCTTTGCAGCAAAAGAAGCCTGTTATAAAAGTAGCTCCCTAAAAATAGCCCTCTTAGTACTAGAGTTACAAGCAGGTAAATTGATCTAGTGCTCTATTTTCAACTTCTCAAGGACAATTGTTCTTGTACATACTCCACAGGGTTGTCACTCAGACATGCAACATGAGACGGGGAGGTAGGTAAACACAGCAAACCAGCAAACATTTATAGTTTGCAAAATACTTCACATTTTATTAATAGATGTCCAATAGAAAGGTAAAACCTGATTACTTTTCAGGGGAAACAATTGACACATTCTGTTTTCTTGGGAAAATATTCCAGTGTTCTTCTTTGCAGAGTGCCTGAGCTAGGGAAAAAACCTCAGGACAAGTGAAAGTGACTTGCATCCTGAGAATGGATGCGACCAACATTATTCATAAAACACTTTCTCTCCATGGAGAGGATGGCATTAACTCAAAGTAAGATGTATATGCTTCCCTCAAACATAGATAATACTGATGATCCACTGGAGAAAGCATTAGGGGGTTGATTGTGGCTCAGATTGAAAGGATAGAGTGATTGTGTCTCATTATAGTTTTGTAATATGAACAAGGGGAAGGTCTCACTCTGAATCATATGTAGTAATGCTTTCCATATAAACAGACAACTCATTCCTCCCAGAAATATTATTATTAGGAAAGAATGTTGACATCAGCAGATCAAAAGTGCTAAAAGTATGTAGGTTCATTCTCTGGCAATCTGCCCTTTAATTGACAGGAACTGGATTTTAAGTTTCACAGAGGAGTTGTACTGGGTTAGGAGTAGTAGTAATATTGACATAGAAATTTTCTTGCAGAAACCAAGCTGAGAGAGGCCTTGAGCTGGAGTCATACAGATAGCTTTTCTGTTTATTTGCTTAATTGAACAAAATATTATATTCAGTTCTCTCAGGTGCTCCAAGAATCCTTTGATTTTCCACTCTCCCCGGAGGTTCCAAAACACATACTTTATGGAGATATTATATCCTCTCTGGCCAATGAAATATTGTACTCTCTCTAAACAATGCAGAAATAGTGTTATCATGGCCAGAAATTTGGCTTCTGAAATCACACATGAAAATATTGTTCTGAATTTTGTTAGACATGTTTACCACTTTCTCAGCTGTCTCTATATACACTAATTTACACTGTAACCAGTAACCTAGAAGAAAACACATCTATAGCTTCAACTGTAGCTAGCAGTTCCAACATAAATGGACAATTGTGTGATATCACAGGTACAACCTTCTGAAGAAAATGCTGAAATTGGAACAAGAGACAGAACAGCTATAATAGGTATTACTACAATTTCTCTCTTTTTATATAAAAAGACCCAAAATATTTAAGGGATCTCCAATCCTTTTTTCCAAGGGAACATGGAATCCCAGCTTTTAAGGACATCCATGTGTATCCATCCATGAACTCATTGTAGTTTCTGATATCTCTATCGGGAATACTATTACAGCTTATTTATTATAAGAGAGTTTAAAACCCAGTAACATTCACCTTGTAAGGTGTGCATAACCTCAGACAGTGTGTATATTTTAATTTCATAATCTTGCTCTGCAACATCAGGAGAAAAACCTTGCATTTCTGGAGATTAGAAACTGACATTAATAACGGCATACTACAGCTTCTCAATGTTATTCTTTGTGCCTTGCACAAAGAATCATTTTTCTGTGTCTGCTAAGAATTCTAGCTAAGTTTAGATTTTATTTAAAATACATTTTCATTAGATATGAAAACTGCAAGTAGCATATTACTCAGGCAAAAATCCCATGGGATCACATTGCATGATTTAACCTACCAAGCCACCAGGGATTTATGTAATGCAGTGAATAATGTCACCAACCGTGCTGTAATGAACACTTACAAGTGATGTAAGGAGATGCGACAATCACCTCCTCATGTATTTTTTAAATTATTTTTCAAAGAATCAATAAAAATTCTATAATCTTATTTTTAAAAATCCATACAAAACCACAGAAACCACTTCAGGATGAAAAGATAAATTTATGTGCATTTTTTCTTTACATGGATGTATTTTCAGTTGTTTTTATGTATGTGTTTTATTCACAGTTGCCACTGTTGTTTAGTAACAGTTACAATTTAAAGTAGGTATACAGAAATGAATATCAGTAAGAATATCAGGTATACAGATATATGAATATCATATTCAAAAAGAAAAACCTAATAGCAATGAAACAGTGTGTCCTTTTTTCAAACCATTCACCAGTTTGAAAATTCAGAACTGGTTTGTTGGCGGTAAAATTCATCAGAGTGGATCCGACAGGCGTTGGGAGCAAGCCTGTGTTAAAGACCTAGCCATTTCAATGAAAAGCAATGCTGGGTTTTGTTGTTGGGGTTTAATTTTGCTGTTGTCGTTATGGTTTTAAGTGAAAATGTTCTCTCTCATATTCAGAAAGCTGCCAATTTTAAACATTAAGCTACCAGAGCTTAAACTCCCATCATATCATATACCACACAGTTTAAATAACATGGATTATCTTCGTTAGCACATATAATTTATAACAGCCACAGTTCTTAAAAGCCAACAGGTTTAATTATCTCATTAGGCCATTAAATTATTACATATGGCCTCACTAAAATGCCTCAAACAGTTGTGTAGTTCTTGGCATGCTCATTTAGAGCCCAATCCTGTTTCCACTCAAGTAAATGGCAAAATTCTCAACTTGGTGCCGAATTAAGGTATAAGATAACTAAGCTACAGTTTAGGACTCAAAATATGAGAGGCCTCTAAAAAAGAAAAAACTGACTCCATTTAAAATTTTATCAAAATCGGTTGATAAATAAAGGAGATATGGGAAAAAGAAGATTCTCTCTAAATATAGACATTTTCGTTCAAATATGACAAAACTATACACATCTGGCTACACAAATACCCTTACCCTTCACAAATTGTTCATTATTGACAGGTGGGAGGCCAGGGCTGAGGAAAAAAACGGTAATTGCACTTGCAAAATTAGTATTTCTATGAATAAGTCTGCTATCAGTCTCCTAAGGCAGTGTTTTGTTGGCCAGCTGCTATTGGTAAAATTCTGACCGTGCCTTCATAACTTATTTTAAAAAAATAAATAAATAATCTCACTGCCGATAAAATCAGGAAAAATGTGAGGTTGGAGTGTCGTGAAGCAATCCTGCCAAACTCATACTTATATGTTAGTGTGTTCTTTCGATCTGCACATATGTACAGTTGTGTATTTTAGTGTGCATGCCACTTTACGCTTCATGCGCTATCCACGCTTCACATGATTGAGTTTGCAGGTGATCATCTTATGGGCTTGGGTTGAGTGGATCTTGAGGAGGATAAATTTGTGTTCGCTTCCCTCCATCAGTTTCGGGAACCTTCACAGTAAATATTAGAGAGTGCTGACAAGGATAAATTGAGGGTTTTGAGAGACGTGAAAGAATATTTTGATATATATGTATATCTTCCGAGTACTTGGTGAGCAAGTTATTTCAAACTATGTGCATATATGATTTATAGGCTATTAAAGCCTATAATATTCATTATACTTGCTTGAATATAGACTAGCTTTTCTCACTCTCTCAATGCCTGTCTAGAGATTACCAGTCTTTTTTCTGGTAAATTCTTTTTTTCCTTTTAGCGCATATAGCTTGTTGTCACTCTGTGTGTCTGAGGTGTTTACTTGAGATTAATTAGTAGTCCTAGGGTAGACAGGCTAGAGAAGCAAATGCAAAGAGAGATGTCTGCCTAGAAAAAAGACAGGGATTTTCTATTCAGCAGGTTTGGCGCACGCAAGATAATATTTTAGTATAGGTAGTATGCTCGTAAACATTCTTATACAGACTTATCAATAACATATCATATGCATAATACATTGTATCTTTATAGTATGGCAAAAGAAAAATCCTAAAAATTGTTTCGTAGTGAAAATTAAATCTGAATCAACATTTGTAAATATATTTTATATATAATCTGGATAAACTTTGTATTTCTCTAACAAAATTAATCAAACATTTATCCTTTATTCATATAAAAAGAAGGATAATTTTCCTTATTCATGGTGTAAAAAAAACTATATATCCTCTCTTGTTTTCCTGTGAGAACACAGACAAATTAGCACTAACTTTCACAGAAATATCCTGGTAATATAACACAGGTTTTTGGCACGCATTATAATATATAATAGATTATATTAATATATATATATATACAATACATATATAATATAATGTATATATTATATATCATAGTATATATTAATATGATTATATAATATATATTTGTTGTATAGATATACAAATCTCAATATTTATATTATAAAATTAAAGTTTTTACTGGTTTTAATGAAAACGTTTTGCTATTAATTTTAGTACCAATATTAGGTAATTCAGCATAACCTTCTATAAAAACAAAACAAATCAATGTATTAGAAAAATACAACATGCATACAATTTTCTGATGGTTTGCTTATTACCTGCGTGTAATTCATATCAATATAACTAACAGTTGAGCTTTAAGCTTGTGGGTTATCCACATCCTATCTCCTCTATTGCCTCTAGTATCCTCTGTTGCCATCTTATATCCTCTAAGAGTCTCATTGCTTATTCAGATAAGGAATCCCACAATTTAGATGCCCCAACAGAGAAGAAAAATTTCCGGAGAACTCTTCTAGTAAACTATTATTTACTGTAATTTTGTTTGATTTTGTATTTTTTTATATTGTTTACTTCTATTTTACTTACAAACCCAATTAGTTCAAAGAATTTGTTTAAAATTTATTTCTGTCATGATGTCATTATGGCTGCTGAAAATGAAGATTATTGTTCTATTTTTACAACTTCACCTTTGTATATATGCCAATATAAAGCTTTCATGTTTATATATTCAATGTCCTTTCTGCGAAAATAATACATTATTTTTTTTATGGTATGAGGCCTCTTACACTTGTCATATTTTAGGGCCTCAGAATGTCATAATCTGGCCTGTCTTGACTTCAATAGAAGCAGGTCTTTTTTGTGGACCTGATCCTGCCAGTGGCAGAGCACCTTCAGCTCCCACTGAGTTCAATGAAATTGGCCTTCTTAAAATATATTTTTTCCATATGTATTAAGCACTGAAACTGCAGGTCATCTTAGCCGCAACTTTACTCCGTGCTCACTCTATAAAGTATTAGGTACAGTTAGTCAAAGACAAAGGGGGCCAAACTGGCCTGGCTGTTCAACTGTCACTAGCCTACAATGGATGGATGTATAGTCATCTTAAAAAAAGTGAAGTAGTCTACTTTTGTTCTTGAGCTTCCCTGTTATCAAAGAAGAGGTAATTTCACTTGCTCCATCCTAGTTCTGAGCATTTTCTTTAAAGAATATGGAAGTGGAAGTAGGCAAGAAAACAATTTATAGGTCACAATCAAGAAGATTTTATTTACCAGAAAAGCAAATGGTCTACTGGGCACAATAAAGTACATTTTTTCCAGCCATTAAAATACAGTGGGTTAGTTCCACTCTCACTGTAAATCAGGAGTAACTTGATTGAAGCCAGTGGACTTACACGGATGTAAAATCAGTGTCAATCAGAGCAGGCTCCTGCCCAGTGTATGTATTTCTTTAACATATACCTAGAAAAAACAAGAGGCTTTTATCTAGTCTTTTTTCAGAACCAGAGAATTCAAGCACTGCTTGTCAACTATGTAAATATATGAAGAAATACATTTTTACTTTAGTGCTTCCTGACAAAATTACATTCATTACTTGCTTTCCCTGTAAAAAGAAACAAATCTCATGCCAAGTTATCCCTAAGAATCTGAGGATTGATAACTAGCGATTAAAAGTGTAGCAAATAATGGCAAAAATAAAGTTGTATTTTAGTAAATATAAATAAATTAAAAATAAATGCATATGTCCTGGGGATGTGAATGGTGCCCAGGGATTTATGATGACTCCTTTTGATTTGTTATTTAAACAAAAGCAAATGCTCTGCTTAGTTTGTCTGTTTTCTTTTAGTGAATGTCAGATTTCCAAGCTTTGAAAAGTATAATTCAATGCCATAATTAGGGCCCTACCAAATTCACGGTCATGAAAAACAAGTCACAGACATAAAATCTGGTCTCCCCCCATGAAATCTGGTCATTTGTGTGCTTTTACCCTATACCATACAGATTTCACAGGCGAAATCAGCGTTTTTCAACTTGGGGGTCCTGATCCAAAAGGGAGCTGCAGGGGGGTTGCAGTATTGCCACTCTTACTTCTGCGCTGCCTTCAGAGCTGGGTGGTCAGAAAGTGGCAGCTGTTGGCCAGGCGCCCAGCTCTGAAGGCGGCGCCCCATCAGCAGCAGTGCACAAGTAAGGGTGGGAATACCATAGCATGCCACCCTTACTTCTGCGCTGCTGCCTTCAGAGCTGGGTGGCCGGAGAGTGGCCGCTGCTGACTGAGGGCCCAGCTCTTCAGGCAGCAGCGCAGAAGTAAAGGTGGCAATACCAAACCATGCCATCCTTACTTCTGCGCTGCTGCTGGCAGCGGCTCTGCCTTCAGAGCTGGGCTCCCGGCCAGCAGCCGCTGCTCTCCAGCTGCCCAGCTCTGAAGGCAGCGCTGCTGCCAGCAGCAGCACAAAAGTAAGGATAGCAGTACTGCAATCCCCCCTACAATAATCATGTGACCTCCCCACAACTCCTTTTTGGATCAAGACCCCTACAATTACAGCACTGTGAAATTTCAGATTTAAATAGCTGAAATCATGAAATTTACTACTTTAAAAATCCTATGACCATAAAATTGACCAAAATGGACTGTGAATTTGGTAGGGCCCTAGCCATAATGTTTATGTGCTTGGAAATATAATAGCACAAACTCGCAGGGGTTATTTTCAGAAATGTTAATTATAGGAGTGGGGACACTTCTTGGATCTCGTGACTCCCATTCCCTCCTTTGAGTTCCTTCTCAACAAATTTCTCACTCACTCACTCACTGAGGATTTGAACCTACCACTAGATCTCCTCTACCAACGTCACTTGCTTTATGTAACCTGCAATGATCCAGGCCACTCTGGAATACTTCCTCCTGCAGCAAGCCCCTATGACAGACAGGGAGCAGGTGACAAGATACTTTTTTTTTAAATCACCTCTGCTTACCACGTCAGGAGAAATCTGAGGAACTGTCCCAGACTGAGGTGTCAACAGAGGTGTTTTTTGGAACAAATTGATAAATTAAACAAAAATAAAACTCTAGAACCAGATGGTATTCAGCCAAGAGTTCTGAAGGTACTCAGATATGAAATTGCAGAACTACTAACCGTGGTATGTAACCTATCACTTAAATCAACCTCTGTACCAGATGTTTGGCAGAGAGCTAATGTGATTCCGATTTTTAAAAAAGATTCCAGAAGTGATCCTGGAAATTACAGGCTGATGTGCCTAATTTCAGTACAAGGCAAATAGGTTGAAACTATAGTAAAGATGGTGAGGGATGCAACCCCATGCTCTGGGTGTCCCCAAACCTCCAACTGCCAGAAGCTGGGACTGGATGACAATGGACGGCTCCCCTCTCAGCTGCCTCTTTCTCCTCAGAGTTTACCTCTGGGAACTCAGAATATTCCCTCTTGCTACAGGTCACAATGTTAACAGCTTTGTCATTTCCCACCAGCACATCAGCTGGAGGATAGAACTAACAATGGCCATTAGCCAAGATGCTCAGGGCAACTCCATGCACTGGATTTCCTTACACCTCTGATTGCCAGAAGCTGGGACTGGATGTCTGGGGATGAATTACTCGATAAATTGCCCTGTTCTGTTCATTCCCTCTGAAGCATCTGGCACTGGTACTGTCAGAAGACAGGATACTGGTCTAGATGGACCACTGATCTAACAATACGGCCATTCTTATTTTTTAAATCTTGCAATTACACAGATTATATTCTAATCAAATTAGGAATTTTAAAAATGGATTAGCCCATGCAGACATTAAGATAGACTATTAGTTACACCACCATATTTTGGAACATGGTGACACACGCACAAAAACTCCACATACACCATTTTCAGTGATTTATGACTATGAAACCAAAAGATTAATCTCCAAAGGTGAAACTCAAATTTACGCAAAATATTTACATGTCACTATCTTACCTCTTTTCTACCCAAAAAAGCATAGACAGCTCGGAATCTGGAATAAACAGCTTGAAGAGTCAAGCTGAGTTCTTTTCTTCTCATGAATCATCAGTAATAAAGATTCTGCAGGTCAAATAATGTTCTTATTTACACTTGTATAGCCTTATTGTTTCAGGATGAAACCATCCTGTTGATCCATTCAACTTCATTAACCTTCTGTACTATCTTACTCTACTGAGATGAAATGAAAGAGGTAAGAGGGAAGTGAAGGGTAATAGAGGAAATATGGTTACTCATCTTCTCATAACTGCTATTCTTTGAGATGTGCTCTGTATGTCCATTACACTGTAGATGAGTGCATGTCTCATGCACCAGTGCCAGAGAGTTTTCCCTAGCAATGCGTGTAGGGGCAACCAGGCACGTGCCCTGACTTCCCTTATGCTTCAAGACCAGGGTATAAAGTGTGGAGCTGCCCCGCCCATTCCTCAGTTCCATAATCCCAGAATCTAGACTCTAATTTATTGGGAAAGGAGGGTGGGTTGAGTAATAAATACATGCAACCATAGGTGCTTGAACTAGTGGTGCTGGGGGTACTACCTTACCCCCTGGCTTGAAGTGGTTTCCATCATATACAGGGTTTACAGTTTGGTTCAATGGCTCCTAGCACCGCCACTATACAAATTGTTCCAGCACCACTGCATGCAACATACATCAAAGAACAACAGTTACTAGAAGGTGATTAACTGTTTTTATTTCTTCGAATGATTGCATATGTCCATTACAATGTCCAACTGCCAAGTTGTTTTCAACAGAGGTGGGGCTAGAAGTCTCCTAGAAAAAGGGAGTATAGGACCACTTTCCCACATTCACATCTCACTTTGATGCAGGAGTAATTGCATGGCATCTAGCAAATGTGAACTGAGGACCACGTCACTATCTGCACATGTCCTTAGCTTCTTTGCCTTAGTTTTGTCATCTGCATAATTGAGACTGAATACTTACCTCCTTCTAAAAGGGTACTATTTTTATTTGTATTCTTTACAGAAGGCTAGAAATGTCTTGTCTTAATAATTAATGTTTGTAAAGTACTTTGAAGATGAGAAGTGCTAAATATTAATACCATTCTTTTACTTACCTGCCAAGACCTGTGTGTTATGATTTTCTGTTGTTCCTGCTGATTGTACCCTGAACACCTAAAACAAAGTAGGTGGCTGCATTCCTTACACTGCTTTAGATGACAGGTCATCAGCTTTTGCAGGATCCCCTTAACACAAGATATAACAGGTAAAATTTCTTAACAAGATCTAACATTCATTTTTTTCCATTTAAATCTAAATAAAAAAATTCTGTTGCTGATAGTTTCAGGGTTCTTTCAGAATTTACATTTCACAGGTATATACCATTGCCATTTCTAATATCTTCTGGCAACACACAGCTAGGCAAATAATCATTCCCAATATTCATTGTGGGTCCAGATTCTATTACCCTTTTTCAAACTGCGTAGACTCTAAGTAGCCCCACTGAAGTCAATGAGGTTACATGTGCAGTAGGATTTCACTCAATGAAAGTAAAGGTGACAGAATTAGGCCTTTTGGCTGTGATTTTCAAAGCTCCCTAGAGATCTTGGGGGAGGGAGGGCGGTTCCACCGCCTCTGAGGGAACTTGAACCCTTAGGCTACGTCTACACTACCCGCCCTATTTGGCGGGTAGCTATCGATGTTCTGGGATTGATTTATCACATCTCATCTAGACGCGATAAATCAATCCCAGAGCCGCTCCCCGTCGACACCGGAACTCCAGCTCTGCGAGCGGGGGAAGCGCTGTCGACGGGGGAGCCTGCCTGCTGCGGTGTGGACTGGGGTAAGTACCTTTTGAAATCGATCTAAGATATTCGACTTCAGCTACGTTATTCACGTAGCTGAAGTTGCGTATCTTAGATCGATTCTCCCCTCCCCAGTGTGGACCAGCCCTTAGAGTCAGGTAGGTAGGCGCAATCCTTGCACTTGGGAAAATCAGCTGGACTAACTATCTCTAGCCCCATATGCAGTGGGGGGACAAGAGTGACTGAAGATTCTTTGTCCTTCTTTATCCCCACAATCCACATCTGTGCCAAGGCAACGAACAATGTGTCTCATATTATATTGTACAGGAATAAATTTGTAAGGTGTCTTGGGAGCCTTCTGGACAAAAGGGGTTATACAAACATAAATCATTAACAAGCAAAAAGCAAGTGACCTTGTTCCTTTCATAACTAAAGAAGCAAAAAAGAAATATGCTCTACAGATGAAAAGCCAGTCAGCAATGCTGCGCACCAGTGGTCAGACAAGAGCACAGGTATCCATCCTTATGTTTCAGTGGATAGAAAATTATTTTTGACAAGCTTCTAGTTTTCATCTCATCGGCCATGGATTCACAGTGATGAAGGGCTGCTAAATCCCTCTGTTGTGGTGAAAAACAAAAATTCCTGAGTACAAACTAGCATCTAGGACAATAATTAGATCTCTGATCTTCACACAGAGCTGGCCTTAAGTAATTCTTCTGGATTTAGGTGTAAAATATGCATTTGACATCAACATCATCCTAATCATGATAAGAGTGGATGACCAGACCTTATGTCCAGGCTGGTAAATGTTCAAGACAAAGTGTGATATAGGCATCACTACCTGCTTGGCCTATAATAAAAACAGCTACCCTAGACTGTTGCACAAACTAACAATAATTGATTAACTGGTTTCTTGTAGGCATCGTAACATTAGCCGTTCCTGAGGGGGAATTTAAAAGAGGAAAGGGGAGTGGCCTTATATTGGTTGTTTTGGAGAGAGTGGTCTATGCATAAGCGATAGCGTTGAGGAAAACGCAGACACATTTGTGGAAAAAAGCAGAAGGGGCGGGGCTTGCAAGGCAGACTTTATTGATGGAGCATAAAAGACGCCATGATAAGAGACAAAGCAAGCAGAGAAAGTGGATATTTGCAGGGCTGTTCTTCTGGGGGCAAAAAGCTTCATGTAAGATCTGCAATTTACAGACCAGTCTTGTCTTCTCTGGCAGAAAAGTGAGAGGGAACAACTGACAGATTCCCTCTACCCCTTCAACAATGGCAGCTGGGGGAAGAAACTCAGAACCCAGCATCACACTATCTTCAGCACAGCAGTGATTTAAACATCATGTAAAAATATTCTAAGACGCCTCCTTTGCTAAAGATTTAAAAACGTCAGTCTTTTCCTTACTAGCCAGTCAAAGCAAACTCAGATGACTTTTTTTTTTAGCCTGTTTCTGTTATAGCTTTTTACCTGTATGTTAATGTGTGTTAATTCAGGTAGCACCCTGAAAAGCCTGATTGATGATGACTGGCAGCTCAGTAACCTCATCCTGATGGATGCTTTTGTTTGTCCTCACATTGTGATTCACATCCACCTCTCTTATGGTGATGTATCATTGCTCAGGCAACAGCCAGCTGTACAGATGGGGCTCTCTTTTCCCCTAGGATGTGCATCTGTCCTCTAGTAATAAACAGGTGGGATTGTGGAGAGATTTATCATTGTTTGCCTGTAATAAATACATAAGCAAAAGCTACTTTATACAGACAGACTTAGGATTGTTTAATGCTCATAACTGGTCCTATCTCTGTGGGGCTTTTAACCCTCTTTAAGTTAACTCTTTCTTGGTTAATACTTTGAGAGAACTGTAGAAATGTGGGGGTGGCGGGGAGAGGGAGAAAATCCCTCATATTTCTATTGGTGAGACAACTCATGGATTATATACTTTGGTTTTACTAAGTCAAGTTCCTGTAAACCAATATTTTAAGAGTATCTATCAATGGTTGCTACTTCCATGTCGCTTCACTTGAATGGTTTTTGCTTTTTGTTAATTTAAGGACAATTAATGTGAGAATCATGATCACAAAACAGACAAAAACAGAAGATATATATAATAAAGTATACCTGATTCTTAATAATCTTACCCTTTAAGAATCATTTTTAAATGCTTCATGACTCTTAGCAAGTCTCCCATAAGAAAAGCAAAAGGTTCAAAGAAAGTAAAGAAATACATTCCCAGAGGGGCAGCAATCTTAAATCATGAGTATTGAGTGTGCTAGCTACCAATATGTGCATATTACTGCTCTGTTGCTTATCCTTCTTCTGAAGTGACCCAAATTGAACATTGTACAATATTATCAATAATCTCCAGGGCCGGCTCCAGGCACCAGACGAGGAAGCACGTGCCTGGGGCGGTACATTCTAAGGGGCAGCATTCCGGCCATTGTTTGGGCGGCACAATTTGGCCGCCCATTTTTTTTTCCTTCAGCAGTCCGGGCGGCGATTTGTTGTTGTTTTTTGCTTGGGGCGGCAAAAAAGCAAGAGCCAGCCCTGATAATCTCAATGTATTGTCCACAAAGTATAAACTTCTCCAGCAAGCACATTAATATCAAATATCAATTCATTCCCCAGGCGGAGTTGTATCCCTCATTAGTTATGTTTATGATACTCTTTTTTTTAAAGTGATGTACATGCGGGAAATGGGGTTACTGCCTTTTTATGATGTATAAAACAGAGCCTTAAAGGTAATTTTCTAAGTGTTTTTTCTCCTTGTTTTTTACATTAGAAATTCAGGTTCTATCTAGGCTGAAAGATGCTAAAGATTCAACACCTCCTGCTCTTTCCATTAAGATGAGGGAAAGTCATGACACACTTGCAAGAAACCCTCCAAGAAAACCAAGGAAGGCCAGATTTGAAATTCATTACAACTGTTAAAATACATAACAAAATAAGTAAGGATTTTTTTTCCTTCCCAAAGCCCACTTTGCAGGCCTTCTTTACCCATCACAGAGGAAAAAAAAGGGAAGATATTTTATATTTTTAAAAACCTTTTGTGGTCACCTTAAGCATCGGGTTTGCTGCAGTTGCTTGGAACCCCATTTCCTGAAAAAGGTGAATTTTGCTCCTTCTTCTTATTCAGAGTCTTTCCTTCTCTTCACCTAATAGCTCTGTCTCCTGACAAACTGAAGCAGAAGATAAAGAATATCTTTCCGTGCTTATTTTTCTAATTTGCATATGCATCTTCCACAGGAGCCATCAGTTACAAAAAGAAAATTAAACTGGATGTAAAAGGCCCATTGCATTTTTTTTACTGCCTTGTAAAACAAGTTATTTTTCATTTTAATGATATGAGGAATTCATTAATAAAGCCTGGCACAGATTATTTAATGGGTGTTCACTGGACGCATTTTGCATACTTTACCATCTTTAGCTTTATCCAGAGAAACACACTTTGCCCAGGTTCACAATATTCCAACTCAGAGCTAGAGCATCATCAGTTTTGTGGCGTCTATTGATGTATCCCTCCTCTCCTGTGGCCCAGTTACTCAACATACGGCACCCTTGGTGCTTACCACACTCCGTCACTGGGAGGTTCTACAGTTTGGTCTGATCCATGCACCTCACTCCCCTGTCATCCTCTTCATTCCCTGGCTCATCAATCATGAGTCATGTCAGGCACGGTATGCTTCACGTTAAGACTGCTGTCAACTTTGCCTTTCAAAATGAGGCAGAACCAGAAACCTCTTGTGAATCTTCACCACCTATCTGAGGTTCAGAGGTCAAAGAAGGTACACTAAAGATGATTACCACCATCCCTACAACCCCCTCGATAGCTTCAGAAATCACAGTGAAATATTGGGATTATGGCCAATGTTTTTGATAAAAAGAGGGCAGATACTTTGCCACCCCTTCACAGTATGATCTGCAAATTGACCTGCAACCTCGAGCTGAGATCCCCTTTGGTCACATATATTTTCTCTCAGAACCCGAACTCCAGGTGCTCTGGAATTACCTCTGTGAGAAATTGGAGAAGGTGTTTGTTCACCCCTCCACCCCTGGCAGGGGTCCAATATCCTTTGTGGCAAAGAAAGATGGCTCCTTATATCCTTGTGTTGACATTTAAGCTCTGAACAAAGTGACAGTCCAAAACCACTGCCACTTATTAACAAGATCTTTGACAGGTTCCACTCAGCCAAGATTTTTACAAAGTTAGACCTTTGTGGGGCCCTGGTCTGAATCAGGGAAGGTGATGAATGGAAGACTGTAGTCTGCATCCGATATGGACATTCTGAATATTTAGTTATGCCTTTTGAGTTATGTAATGCTCTGACAACATTCCAGCATTTCATCAGTGATATCGTCTAGGACACATTGAACCAGTTTGTGGCTACTTATTTGGACACTATTCTTGTTTTTTTCCCCAAAACCAGGAATGAGCAACACATGCGCCACATTCTCAACAGATGCCACTAAAACCATCTTTACACCAAAATGGAGAAATGAGAGTTTGATAAAGACACAATTGAGTTCCACAAGTATATTGTTTCCCCTGAAGGGCTAACAATGGATCTATCTGCCATCTCCAGGTTGAACGCCCCAAGGGACATGACAGGCATTCAATGGTATCGTGGGTTTGCCAATTTCTACAGATGTTTTATCAAAAGATTCTCTCACCTAGTTGCCCTGATAACTGCACTCCTTGGAAAGGGAGTCCCCTTCATCTGGCCACCAGAGGCACAGTTCATGTTTGATCATCTAAAGAAATCTTTACCTCAGCTCCTCTTTTTGTGCATTTGGATCCCCCCAAGTCCTTCACCATAAAGGCAGATGCTTTGAACTCTGCAATTGGAGTGGTTCTGTCACAATATACTAGCTCTTGTAATAAACTAAATCCCCGTGCCTTTTATTTATGAAAAATAACCCACGCTGAGAAGAATTATGGTATCTGTGACAAGAAATTACTTGTAATAAAGGTGGCCCTGAAGAATGGAGATACCTTAGAGGGAGCTTGGTTCCCAGTCCAGGTTCTCACTGATCACAAGAATCTGGATTATCTTCCAACTGCTTGTAACCTTAACTAGCGACAGTTCTGCTGGTCACTTTTCCTTGCCAGATCAATTTTGTTGTCACCTATCAGCATGGATCGCAGAATGGAAAGGCAGATGCCCTGTGCCACAAGGATGAATATGCTGAGATAGATACAGCTCCCTTGGCTACCATTTTACATCTGTCAAATTTTATTCAAGGGACAACAAATAGGGAGCTGATGTCCCTTATCCTTTCCTTGCTTCTCCAAGACCTTCAAGCTACTAAGATCTGTTACACCCTAGATGCTCCTAACTTTTTGCACAGCTCAGGTTTTCATTTAAAGGATGGTCTGCTTTATCATGGAAGGAGCCCTTTATATTCCAGCCAGCCAGCCCATATTTGAGGTGTTAAAGATGTGCCATGATACACCAATTGCCGGTCACTTTGGCTGCTTCAAAACCCAAGACCTAGTGCTACAGAATTTCTGGTGTCCAAGGTTCAGTTTTGATGTTAAGAGGTAATTTATGTGATCTGTGGTGAGCAAGTGCACATGTGTCAAACCACTCAGTCTTCTCCAGCCTTTGCCTACACCATTTTGACCCTGGTCCTTGGAATCCTTGGACTCCATTGTAGAGTTACCCCAAGGGCTGCACCATCCTCCTCCTCACTAAGATGGCACATTTTATTTCTGTTCACTCCCTGCCAACAGCCCAAGAAATGGCTTACATTTTTCTAGACCATGTTTTTGGGCCCCATGGGTTGCTGACCAGAATAGTCTTACATCGAGGTTTGCAATGTACTTCCCATTTTTGGTGCAAACTCTTAGAAATGGAACTGCTTATCTCCTTGACCTATCACCCACAGACCAACAGGCAAACCAAATGATGGAACCAGGTCCTTGAGCAATACCTCTGTTCCTCTCACAGCTATCATCAAGATGACTTGATCATCCTATTGCCTTACACAGAGTTTCCATACAACTCCAACCACACATCTACCCAATACAGCCCATTATACACAAACTGTTGTTTCCACCCTCAACTTCGTTCAACCACACCTTCAGACTCCCAAGTTTCTGCCACCTTCACTGGGTCCACTGAGAGCTTACCAAACACCTGGAATTCTCCAAGCAGACAGGTAAACATCATGCCGAATGAAAATGCCAAGCCACAATGACCATGTCTGTAGGAGATACGGTTGGGTTGTCCTCGAGACACTTAAAATCCACCCATCCTGAGACAAATTTGACTGCCAGTAGCTACGCCCATTTAAGATCACAAAACAAATGGACCCTGTAGCATTTAGACTCCAGTTAGTGGAATCCTTGAAGGCCCACCTGGTTTTCCATGTGTCCCTTCTCAAACCTTATGTGGATAATTTATTTCCCAGCCACTGTGCTCCACCATCATCTCCTATAGATGCCCAGGGTCAAGAGAAGCATGAGGTCTAGACTCCAAGTGAGTTTGAGGCAAAACTATTATCTGGTAGATTGGGAGGGGTATGGACTGGAAGAGTGATTGTGCGAGCCAGGAGAAAACATCTATGTTCCATAAGAAATTCCCTGAGAAACCAGGTCCCATGGCTCCTAGATTGACTGCACTGGCTGACAGAGTCCAGACCACCCCTGACTCTGTCATTGACACTGTGTTATATGTAGCTTCTGAAAACAAGAGATTCCTGATGGGTTCCTCATTTAAAATGTCAATTGTATTAAACAGGCAAAGTGACTTCCAGCCAAGTCAAGTGTAACACAATTTCTAAGAAAGGTTCATGGTTGGTTTAGGTAGTGACTTTGCTGCCTATGGAGGTTGAGTTTTCCAAATGAGCCATGACTGTGCTCACGAGTAGATGACCATATTAGGCCAAATTCATCCTTGGTGTTACCCTAAGGCTGAATCTGGTACTTACTTTCAAATTGCTTTCCTCATTCAAAACACTGAACTGTACAACATTCTAAAGGCATCAATAACCCATATTTTGCCAAGACAACAATAAATCATAGTGTAACAAGAGGCATGAGTCCCGCCCCTCCCACTAGAGCAGCCATGATAGAGATCAGTGTTTGCCGTGTGGCATTTTGACACTCAAGACCTGTTCATTGTGTTATGAATTTGCAGTCCCAAATCCTATTTGGCAGCAGGATATGAACTCCTTACCTAACTATAACAGCATCAGCCCAGCAAAGGGATAAATGTGGTATAAATACATCTGTTTCTTCCTATTACTTGTTCAAAGTTGATTGCATCCTCTTAGCAGCCTACAGGTTACCGCTGTTTAACTGGCTCACTTTTCAAAATCAGGTGTCCAGTACCAACACAACATTAAAGTTTTCAGCACAAGGAATTCCAGTTAAAACACACTGGGTATTGTCTTCTCTGCAGTGTAAGCTCAGACTCAGGCTTGAGCCCAACCTTTCCTTCCCTCTACACACAATTATGTCCGACTCGGGCCTGGACTCCACAGGGGTGAAGGGTTTGAACCCAGGTCCTGCTGGAACTCTGTCCCAAACGTCATCATTTTGAAGTGTGGATGCAACTTGGGCCTGGAACATCCGGATTCAAGCCCTGAGAGTCCGCAAATTCTATCCCACAATCCCATGGGTTAGTGTTCTTTGGCTACTCTTAGGATAGAGAGGACAATCTGACTCTCAGAAACTGGAAGCAATTCCCCTTGTTCAAGAGTACAGCTTCTGGGCATTTAACCCTTCCATTTTATTCTAATCACTCAGCTGCAAACACAGTGAACCTTCTACGTTTGCAATGGTCACTGACCAGAAGTCCTTTGCCAAGTGTGCTGCTACCTAGGTGCATGAGCATAGCCAGGTTTTGGTGACTCTCTGGCATGAGATGAGCAAATTTGACTTTAGCAAGAATACCAGGAATGATCATACAAAGAAGCTGGCAGCATTGGGCAATCCCTGGACTCATGACCAGCGCCGGGAGAGGATTAAGCAGCTCAGGCACAACTACTTGGAAAGCTAGGGATGAAAGGAGCAGCCTGTCATGGAGCTGGCAGCAGAAACAGGAGAAGCAGAACTCGCCCTAGAGCCTGGTAAGTTTCTGGCTCCATGTTTGTTGTTGTTAATATATAATCCAATGCAAAAGTTATTACAAGCGCTGTCTGTAGTAGTGTATGTCTGATAATGGCAGTTTCCACACCAGGGCTTTGGCATCTCCCCGCTTTTCCTCCCTCACATGGAGCTCAAAATCGAGATGGGGAGGCAAACAGTGAAACAAGTTTTAAGATTTAAGTTTGGCTAGAAAGTTGCACATTCTTGCTAAGATGTGCTGGAATGTTAAAAATAAGAACCTTATATTGCCTTCCTGTGACTACAGTGTAACGATCCATCTGTAAACAGTGAAATGTATGGCGGGGGGAGGTTGAAATGTAGTCCATTTACAAATGCAATCCATTTAGTTAAAGGTAGTCCATCTGGGTGAAGAATTAATGTGTCTGAAATAGGTATGTTGGGTATTTGGGACGGTAAAAGGAAAGCAGTAGGTCTACACTCAAGCCAAAACCCTTCTTTGCGAAACAACAGGTTGGGATGGAGTTAGGTGGTAGGGAAAAGTCTTCATATGAGTCATTCTGCTTAACCAGGAAAAGTAATGATGGATATAATTTAACAGCCTCAGAAGAAATACACGATATGCAGAAATAAGGACTGGTTTCAATTATTAGTTTCAAATAAATGA
The DNA here is from genome assembly GCA_033296515.1 of Macrochelys suwanniensis. Taxonomy (NCBI): domain Eukaryota; kingdom Metazoa; phylum Chordata; order Testudines; family Chelydridae; genus Macrochelys; species Macrochelys suwanniensis. The sequence goes on from CM065779.1 coordinate 88,213,418, forward strand.
CTCAGATCCAGAAATAAAGGCAATTTTTTTGAACTTTTTTAATTCTCTCTAATGCACACGGATGAATAATTAAATTTCAAATTAAATAATGATACATCATAGAATCACAAGACTTAGAGATACAAATTACCTATTATGACATCTTCTGTCCCTCGGCAGCCTACAGTATATTAAAATTGGAATGAGGCAAGATTTCCCCCCAAGAACGAAGGTATTATGCAAAGAATATGGATTAGAGAAGAATAATCATGGAGTTCAGTGATCTTCCCTGGAAACAGCTGCAGCTGTGATTAAATTAATTATTCAGGCAGTACCACAAATGGCTGCAGCAGGGGCTTGGCCTTTTTACTGCTTTACAGATAGATGCAGAGCATATGATCTTAAAAGGGGCCATCTTATGGCATTATACAGTTAAATATGGGCTGTCCATCCACCTTTAAAAGCCACAGTCCTAGGTGTCGGCTACACATTGTGGCATACAAAAGGTGAATTTTAAAAATAGATCTGGAGGGAAAGAATACATTTTCTGTAAAATATTCAGTACTCCCAGACATGTATACCTTCCTTCAGTGAGAGAAAAACAGCCATCCATAAAAGTCCACACACTATGCAGAAAAACCACAATTTATTTATGACTAAAGCAAAGCACTCTGTAGAAGAACTGGTGTAAAAATCAAGCAGCCTGAAATAGTTAAAAATAAAAAACAAAACAGAAAACATTAAAAGGAATGCACTTATTTTTGTAAAGCACTTTGAAGCACTATACACGAGCCAGGAATTATTTTCAGAGCAGTTAACTGATATTAACAAGGGAGCCCATGCATCAATGTTGGTAACAGAACAGAGCTCTGTCACAGACACCAGGTTTAAAAACCACATATGTAACAAGCCATCGCCACAGATATACAGACATTGAAGTAATCAGTGGGGCTCAGTTAACGATCTTAATTCCCAAAATACCAGCTCATTGCTGTTGGAGCTAAAGGAATAAGTCAGTTACTGAATTTCTTAGAAGGGGAAAGGACTGTGTCTTCCTGTATGTTTGGACAGTGTCTAGTGAACCTGGAACACAGGTAATAAATTACAACCAAATGATTATGTTAAAGAGACATTTAGGTTGCAAATTTAAGCATTAAAAAGTTAGGAAATGCCAGAATTAAGGTTGCTTGAGCAACCTTAATTTGACCCCCTTTATGATATTGTCTTTAATTACTGTACATGATATTTTATTTTATTTTGAACCCCAGCCTCATTCAGTGCACAGGATGAACAATGCTCAAATAATGAGCAACTATTCAATGTTTCAAGTTATCCTCATTGTTGAATGTGTGGCCATAGGCCTTATTTACTGCACACCTTTCACATCTGACTCTGAATACAGGACTCTTAATTTCTTCATGGTATTTTTTAGTGTTTTCATTGCAGCATTATACTGGTTCATAAACAATAATGATTTAATACCACCTTATCTCCCAGGGATGTTATCTCCATTTTACAGCTGAGGCACCATGAAAAACAACACAAAGAAATTAGTAATTCTGTATTCAGAGCCAGGTTTGAAAGGTGTGAAGTAAATAAGGCAGGGTGCCACACATTGGATGAAGATAACATGAAGCAATTTCGGGGAAAGTCCTACTCAACTCCTGAAGCCCTGGGATGGAGCATGTGCAGTCACTCTGTTGGGATGGCACATCTGCAGTTCATTCGGTACATGGAGTATGCTTAGTGCAGACAGAGTCTCTGGAGAATTTAGCAGCCAAATTCTAGCAAGTATTAATTTAACTGACAAACTATTTCATGCCCACAAGAACAGCACACTTGTAAGTCAAATGCAGCCCACTGAACCATTTGCTTTCATGTACGTCAAGCAGTTCATCCTTACTGTGGTGCAATGTGTATTGTGTTTTCTGGTGAGGATTTTGTTTTGTTTTGGAAGTGGGGCTGATAAAAGTACAAATGAATGGTTTTTATTTATATATGGACTGATGCATTATTTATCTATCAATCAATCTATCCAGGTAAATTAAAACAAACACTTTTTTAATTACCTGCCAAATATATTTATACTCTGAACAGCTTATCAGATCTTCCCATGTCAAGGAGCATTCATGACAGCAACAATGAAGGGTATGTAACAAAAACAAATTAATTACAAGATGAGGTGTCATTCTTATGAATTTATTAGACAGAATCAGAGAATGATTTTCTTGTCTGTTCAGGTGTTGGGGGGTGGGGGAGGAGCTTGTAGAAGCAAGTCACAGTATTTCATGCTTTTGAAAGCATGAAAATAACTCATACCAGAGGTCCTAAATCATGCTTTATGTTCTTTACAAACCAGTTTTCACTAGACTATGGAGACTAATAATTTAAGATCTATTTCTAACAGCCTACAATCTAGGCAGCAGCTCAGGTCAATTTAACAGCATCTCGGTGAGGTACAGGTGCACAAATGTGAGAAAAAATAAAAAACATGGATAAAATGGCATTAAAGGCCACTTCGGGTTTATTTCTTATGACAACATCAATACTTTCTACATGTAAATCAATGTTCTGAGATGTGTAACAGCACCCCTGTACAGAAGATAGTGAAAAAAATGCCCCATTCTTGTTGTCCTACCTCCCCTGACATTGGAGAAAATGTAACAAATAGAAAGATCTTTGTGCTGTGTCAGACAGTTAACTCTTATTTTGTGCCACATATACAGAGCAGCCAGATCCCTGTCATCCTCTGTGGAGCAAGGAAGAGGGCTAATGAGCCTTTCCAGAATTATTGATGCACTCACGTGCCTATTGACAGAGTTGCAGCTGAGGAATGGAACAAAATCCCAAAGTGTAACATGACTACCATCTGTGACGGTATTTTAGACACAGAGCAACATCAACTCAAAAAGCTAAGGCACTTAGAGATGGGTTGTTACACTTCTCTGGAGCAGGTACTTGTAAATGTAAAGACAGCCTGGTGGGTTAGCCCAGGGCAGAGTCCCTCTGAAACAAGAGAGTAACCCTATATTCGCTAGGCAGCACACAGTAATATACAACAATGTAATGGGCTTTCCAACACTAGCACTGAATAGAACTCTCTATATTGATGACATAACCTTGGCCAATGCTGACAGGACAAAGCCATGCTGACACCTATGCAAGTACAGCATTTTAGAAGTAGCAGCTCCTGTAAGAGCATGAAAGGAGGTTGCAGCTGGTCTGAAATACATGCAGTGAATGAAGATCTGCAAGGGAAACTCATGAACACCAAGGTGTGCCAGGTAGCTCTACTTCCAGTCTCTTATAAGTAAGCACAGTAACAAAGATCTAACTCTCAAAATCTGGGAAACTCAGAGGGAAGTCTCGCCTAGTTTCTCTTCTCTGTCTTGTTATTGAATAAGTCTTAAAAATGAAATACCACACCATCCATTGGTCTATAAAGATGTATTAAACTAGTGGGCCTGATCCTTGACCCCACAAGATCATTTTATGCTGCAGGAGCAATACATGATGACCTCCAACTGGTTACTTTATTGGTTGATAGTTTCATTGTTCGATGAAATGTATCTATTGTTGGAGGGTCGTGGTTGCACAGGGACAGCTAGGCCCAGGAAGCGTTGTATGTGTGTCAGGACAGAGTTTTTGAACTGGACTCTGTATTCAACAGGAACCTAATGCACAGTGTGTAGCACTGGGGTGATGAGTTCACGGCTCTTAACTTTCCGTACTGCAAAATGGCCCTCCTTTGGCACCCAAAAGACACTGATTTCTAAATGGTTGCTGAAGCTCAGCAGTATCAGGGACAAAAATATACATATGCATATTAATATGCAATTCTTTGAGAAATACATTGTTCATACCTAATTATACTAACAGGTAAGATATTTTAACCACTTGGAGCCCATCTTCATACTGTATCTTGTTCCAAAGTTGTCAGCCTGGTTTGATGGCTGCAGGTCTGAGGGCTAACCCATCAGCATCTTAATAATCTTTCTGCTCTCTGTACTGTGATATTCTAGGCATTTTGTACTGGTTGAGACATTTATTACTAAGGTAGAATTCAATTACCAAACCTTTGTCCTTTTTACTATAAATGCCAATGGCATACTGAAATGCAAGCTGTCACCCTAGTTGCCGTTGAGTCCTGCCCCAGGCCTGAAGAAGAGCTTTGCGAACTTAAAAGCTTGTCTCTTTCACCAACAGAAGTTGGTGCAATAAAAGATATTATCTCACCTTCCTTGTCCTTTTCAGGGTATTGTCACTTAATTATTTGCTGCAGGAAGTCTGGTCCTTTCAAACAGTGAAATTTATTTCTAAAGGCAGAGTCCTATCTCAGAGAATTTCCTTTTTATAAATGTGCTCTTACTTTAAGAATTTGGGTCTTCTTTCCAGGTTAGAGAAGATGTGACGAGTCCTTTGATGAAAGAGGCAGTAAGCAGCAATATTACCCCATGAGCACAAAGATAAAAAAGAAATAGTAATATTTATAAATGGCTTCATTACGGGAAAAAAAACAGAACAGCAAATTTAAGAACCTTCATTTGGGTGTTGTCCTCTGAGTGTTGCATGTCTGATTTGTGTTGACTATAAAGACTGTCAGTTTTTCAGAGCAGGGATCACACCTTTTTTTCCTGGGGTGAAATCCTTGTTCCCACTGTAGTTAACAGGAGTTTGTCATTGATCAGTGAGGCCAGGATTTCATCATAGCAGTTTAGGCCAGTGGTTCTCAACCATTACCACTCGGTTTAAAGCAATAAATATCAACACACTAGACCTGCAGTTCTCATACTTGGATGTGCAAAGTAGATCACCAGGAGTGATAAGAGAGGTCGCCAAAGAGAAAATGGATGATTGGAGGTCAGGAATTTCTCAAAGTGAAAGTGTGTTTTGCAGCTCACTGAAAAAAATATTTAATGACTGCTGGTCTGGATGCTAGCAAAAGAAACCCAGATTTTAGAGTCTCAGAGATGCAATTGTTTAACTTGGGGAGGGGAAGTGGCAAATCATTTATTTGGCCAGCTTTCCTTGTACTTTTAAAAGCCTCTGTAAACCCCACCACAATATATTATAAAATAGGAACAATAATAAATGTTACATGTCCTAAAAATGTTTTAAAACTACTTCTAAAAATAACATACACCACCTACCAACAATCTGCCAGCTCGTATGTGTTTATCGCTATTTGACTCTGATGTGTGCTATATTGTGATGACAACTTCAGGGTGTTAACAGCTTTCTCTTTTTCACCTTTAGTGTGTTTCAACAGTGGAGATTCCTGGGCTACAGTACCATTATTCAGTAGCACTAGCAGCCTTCCCTGCACCCAGCAGGTGCAAAGTGAAGTGGCTGTATCTATTCTGATAGACAGCTTATTATATTCTATTGAACATATAAAATCCCTTTTATCCAAGGTATTTAATAGCCAAATAAAATATTTTATATTAGTGTTGTCTTTAGTTAAAATCACTTTCTTATAAAACCTCTAGTAGTATTTTCCTATGACAGGTATAATAGTTTTCCCCAGAACAGAAAAACCTGCCTCTCTCATCTAGTTGGGACTTAATCCAGCAAAAAGGATCCAGGGTTTTCTGGGCAACACAAATTATAGAAGTCTACAGATTCTGACACTACAATTGTGGTATAAAAACCTATATGGAATAGAATAGATTTTATATTCCAAGTGGCTTGTATAAAGTCCCTAAGTAAATTAGGCTGAATCAAGGTGTGGCAAAGAGAACGATTGTTTGCAAACAAAAATTAATGTCTTAATTTTGTATTAGGTGCCTAAATACTATGCTATAGATATCAGAAATGCACAGGGTCCTAGGCCTGCTGCTGGAATGTTTCTCAAGTATTTCAACTATTTACAATTAGAGATGGGTTCTGAAATCTAACACAGCAAGTTTGTGGCTGAAAGTTATGTCTATTGTGGCCTGAATCTTAACACCCTGAACTTTGGGATCTGAGGATTTCAATTCTGCTCACTAAAGAGATACAAAGATCAGTCTCAGATCCAGATTTGGATGCAGGGTTTTGATTCAGTTCCATCTCTCTAAAACAGACCCTCGCTTGAAGGCATTTATAGTTGATAGTGAGTGTTGAAATCGACACAGACCAAGCATTTTCCCAAGTAACATACATTCCTAGCCGAGTGGGTGCTAGTACATTAGCAACAGAAGCTTCTGTTTTAGAAAGAGAACAAAGTGATCTTGTGGTGGTTAGAGATGTTCTGCGTCTGTGGATTGCCATGGATAGCAGGGAAATACTAGATCTCATCTTAATTTTGCCTACTGTTTACCTGTAAAGGAATCACAAGAGTTGTGAGCACCCAACCTTAAACAGCAATTAATGAAATACTTAGGTTGAAATCCTGGCTCCATTAAAGTCAATGGCAGAATTCCCACCCATCCTTGCCATTCACCCTTATAGCTGGGACTGAGCCTATTGCTGATATGTATCCAAATTACCAAATATGGCAATTTTGGTATCAATGACAGCTGGAAAATAGCACACTAAATACAATGAAATCTAAACTACTGCTGCCACAAAGTAGTAATTGCCTATCCCTTGTGTGCCAGGCACATGTGAAACCTGCAAAGGAAGACTGGAAAATAAGGACTAAGAAATTATGTTGCAAAGGACAGAACTTAAACAACCTTCTGAGAAAATCCAGTGACAAATACTTTTTATAAAAACATGTTTGTGGTAACCATACATCAACAAGTGCCATTTTAATGACAAATTCTTATGATGCTGGCAAGGGCATACAGAAACCCCAGTGTTCCTTTGCACTTCCTTTACACTTGCACCATTAGCCAGACAACATTGAAACACTGTGTTTTGCCTGTGGGAAGTCATTGCATAGCAGAACCTACTCGTATCAAACCAAAAACATCAAATAAATGCAAGAGGACAAACTGATGGGGAACAAAAGTATTTAGAAACTGTAAAAGAAAAACAAGAGACACAAAGGAACAGATCCCCAGGCCCTCCTAAGTCTTATTGGTATTGCTCCACTGGTGGAAAGGCAACTTAATGCTGCTCCAAGGCAGCAGCTAAGGATCCACCATTCCAACGTGGGCTAAAGATGGGATGTGTCATCAGTATTCCAGAATGATGTGTGGCAGCCAAGATCACCAGAGAACTGGCAACTGGAGAGTTTCCAAGACTGACAACATCCAACATCACAAGGGTTCTGAGGAGGAAAAGTGGAAGAAAACCCACCTATTATTCCTCCACCCAAGTGCACCAACCACTGCTCTGGTACACCTGAGGATCTAGCACAGAATTTTAAATAAACAGCCCACAAAAATTAAAACAAAGAGTAATAGCTATTCTTCCCTCCATGTGGGAGTTACCTGCATGCACGAAATATGAGACCCTGAAGAACGTTTTATGCAACAGTAATAAGCAAGTTTTGACTCACAGTAGTAGGAATCAAAAAACATTTTCAAATAAGCAGTTTTTACTGGGTTATTCTGGGACAGTTGGGCAAAACAAGACTCTTAGCTTCTTCTGGAGCCTATCAAACCAGTCCATAATCCCAGGTAATGCTCTGTTGAGAGAAGCTTATTTTCTCCAATAATATGTAAGAGACTTCATGGACATAGGGAGACGAGCCTGCCTTCTGTATAGTCATTATGTACCAAATTAGTATTATTTTGGATTTGTTTGAAGGCTGGAAACTTGAGCTGTTTTGGAATTATAACTGACTTCTATTTTGGCACCATAAAAAAAAAGAAATGTCATCTATTATGAGTAATTAATTGCATTAGGTATTCACAAACACCCACATTCATTGGGAGAAAGAAAAACAACATGCTGAAAGAGTTATGCTTTTATAAAAAGCAAAAGAAATTCAGAAGAACATCCAAAAGAAACTGACAGTGAGATTTCAAAGCATGTAGTCCCAAGCAGAGTCCCATGCAGGTGTATGCTTTCTAGCACTAAAGACAATAGCCTTCACTAAAGACTTTCCTTCATAAAAGCTGATTACTATTGGACAGAGGCTGATTTTTGCTTCCTCACTCTACAGGGTTTTCCTCTTTTCTCCACTCCATCTTCAAAAGCCTTATCTATGACATAAGACGGTTACTCACCATAGTAACTGTTGTTCTTCGAGATGTGTTGCTCATATCTATTCCAATTAGGTGTGTGCGCGCGGCGTGCACGATCGTCGGAAGACTTTTACTCTAGCAACACTCGGTGGGCCGGCTGGCGCCCCCTGGAGTGGCGCTGTTGCGGTGTCTGATATATACCCCAGCCGGCCCAGCGCCCTCTCAGTTCCTTCTTGCTGGCTATTCCGACAGTGGGGATGGAGGGCGGGTTTGGAATAGATATGAGCAACATATCTCGAAGAACAACAGTTACTACGATGAGTAACCATCTCTTCTTCTTCGAGTGATTGCTCATATGTATTCCAATTAGGTGACTCCCAAGCCCTACCTAGGAGGTAGGGTCAGATTGTGATACTGCAGAGCGTAGGACCGCTGAACCAAACGCAGCGTCCTCCCTGGAATGCTGAACTATGGCATAGTGAGTGGCAAAGGTGTGCACCGATGACCAGGTTGCTGCCCTACATATCTCCTGTATAGGTATGTGCACCAGGAAGGCGGAGGACGAGGCTTGAGCTCGGGTGGAGTGGGCAGTAGGGTGCGTGGTGGGAACACCAGCCAAGTCATAACACGTCCGGATGCATGACGTGATCCAGGACGAGATGCATTGGGAGGAGACCGGGAGGCCTTCATCCGGTCTGCCACGGCGACGAATAGTTGAGTCGTTTTCCGAAAGGGCTTCGTCCGCTCGATGTAGAAGGCGAGGGCCCTACGGATGTCCAAGGAATGGAGTTGCTGCTCCCTTGGAGAGGCATGCGGCTTCGGGTAGAAGACCGGCAGAAAAATGTCCTGGTTAATATGAAAGGCCGACACTACCTTGGGCAGGAAGGCCGGGTGTGGTTGCAGCTGTACCTTGTCCTTGTGGAACACCATGTAAGGGGGTTCCGAGTGAGCGCTCTGAGTTCAGATACGCGCCTCGCCGAAGTGATGGCTACGAGGAAGGCCGTCTTCCAGGAGAGGTACAGGAGCAAGCAGGTGGCCATAGGCTCGAATGGGGCCCCCATGAGCCTGGTTATGACAAGGTTGAGGTCCCAAGTGGGGACCGGACGGCGAACCAACGGGCATAGACGTTCTAACCCCTTGAGGAACCTGCTGACCATGGGGTTGGAAAAGATCGAGCGCCCATTCTCGCCAGGGTGAAAGGCCGAGATTGCCGCTAGGTGGACCTTTAGCGAGGAAAGCGCTAGACCCTGCTCCTTTAAAGACAGGAGGTAGTCCAGAATGGTATGCACCAGCACCTGGGAAGGGTTGACACCCCAAGGGCCGCACCAGCAGGAAAAACGTTTCCACTTGCCAAGTAGGTGGACCTGGTAGAGGGCTTCCTGCTACTTAGCAAGACTTGTTGCACCGGGCCGGAGCAGTGTAGCTCGGACGGGTTCAGCCATGCAGCAGCCACGCTGTGAGGTGGAGAGACTGCAGGTCGGGATGATGGAGCCTGCCGTGCTGCTGCGTAATCAGGTCCGGCCACAACGGGAGAGTGATCGGGGCGGACACCGAGAGCTCTAGGAGAGTGGTGTACCAGTGCTGCCTGGGCCACGCCGGGGCGATCAGGATTAGGCGGGCCCTGTCCCTGCGTAATTTGAGCAGGACTCTGTGGACCAGCGGCACTGGTGGGAAGGCATAGGACAGGTGGTCTGTCCAAGGCAGGAGAAACGCATCCATCATGGAGCCTGGGGAGCGTCCCTGGAGCGAGCAGAACGCGTGGCACTTCCGGTTCTCGTGAGTCGCGAACAGGTCTACGTGGGGAAATCCCCACCTCCGGAAGACAGAGTGGATAACATCCGGCCGAATGGACCACTCGTGCGCCTGAAAGGATCTGCTGAGGCGGTCCCCCAAGGTGTTCTGGGCCCCTGGGAGAAAGGAGGCCACCAGGTGGATGGAATGGGCTATGCAGAACTCCCACAACCGCATTGCTTCTTGGCAGAGTGGGGAGGAGCGTGCCCCTCCTTGCCTGTTGATGTAATACATGGCTGTCATGTTGTCCGTGAGGACGGCGACACAATGACCCTGCAGGTGCTGGGAGAAGGCTTGGCAGGCAAGACGCACTGCCCGCAGTTCCCTGACGTTGATGTGCAGGGCTAGTTCTTGCGCCGACCACAGGCCCCGTGTTTGGAGGCCCTTCAGATGGGCTCCCCAGCCGAGGGATGACGCGTCTGTGGTTAGGGCTAGGGATAGCTGTAGTGGATGGAATGGCACGCCTTCCAGCATTTTCTTGGGGTCTAGCCACCAGTTCAGGGAGGCTAGGACCAGCGATGGTACTGTCAAAACCAAGTCCAAGCTGTCTCTGCATAGACGGTATACCGATGAGAGCCACGCCTGGAGTGGACGGAGGCGTAATCTGGCATGAGCGGTCACGAACGTGCAGGACGCCATGTGACCGAGGAGGCTGAGGCAGCTGCGAGCCGTCGAGGTTGGGAAGCTCTGAAGGCCGCGTATGATGGTTACGAGGGCCTGAAAGCGTGCCTCTGGCAGAAAAGCTCAGGTGAGAGTTGAGTCCAGTACTGCCCCTATAAAGTCTAACCTTTGGGTTGGCTCCAAAGTGGACTTTTCTACATTCAGGAGCAGGCCAAGCTGATTGAACATGCTCAAGGCCGTCAGAATGTGCGACTGGACTTGGCTGCTGGAGTTGCCGCGGATAAGCCAGTCGTCTAGGTAGGGGAACACCTGAATCCGTTGCCGACGAAGGGCAGCCGCCACAACGGCCATGCACTTCGTGAACACGTGTGGTGCTGTGGAGAGGCCGAAGGGAAGAACCGCAAACTGGAAGTGTCTTTGGTCTACCACAAAGCGGAGGAACCATCTGTGTGGTGGGTAGACCGCGATATGGAAATACGCGTCCTTCATGTCGAGGGCAGCGTACCAGTCTCCAGGATCCATAGAAGGGATAATGGTACCCAAGGAAAGCATGCGGAACTTCAACTTTACCATAAATTTGTTGAGTCCCCGCAGGTCCAAGATAGGGCGTAGCCCCCCTTTTGATTTGGGGATTAGGAAATAGCGGGAGTAAAAACCCTTGCCCCTGAACTCCCTTGGAACCTCCTCTATTGCCCCTATGGAGAGGAGCGTTTGCACCTCTTGAATTAGGAGTTGCTCGTGAGAAGGGTCCCTGAAGAGGGACAGGGAAGGACGGGGGCGGGGGGGAGACAAACTGAAGGTGGTATCCGCTTTCCACCGTGTGTAAGACCCAACGGTCCGTGGTGATATTCGACCACGCACGGAAGAAATGGGAAAGGCGGTCTCGGAAGGGGCGGGGGGGGACAGGATCGTGAACTGAGACTGGTACTCCGCCCTCGGGCGCCCCTTCAAAAGTTTTGTTTGGGCCCCGACGATGGTTTGGGGGCCCTGGCTCTGGCCAGTCTGGCGACCAGGCTGCCGCCTCCTACTGCCCCGGCCACATGGTCTCCTCGAGAAGTCCTGCCGAGGTGCGGGCACGGTGTAAGGGCGCTGCGCGAAGGGCCGGAAGGGTCTGCACTGCGTGGCTGGGGTGTGCATCCCCAGCGTGCGGATGATGGTGCGACCGTCTTTTAGGGTCTGCAACCTCGCGTCAGTCTTTTCCAAAAACAGACCCCGCCCCTCGAACTGTAGGTCCTGGATGGTATACTGGACCTCCGGAGGGAGGGTGGAGGACTGAAGCCAGGAGATACGCCGCATGGCGACTCCTGAAGCTATTGTCCTGGCAGCTGAGTCAGCTATATCCAAGGAGGCCCGCAACGACGTTCTGGCCACCTTCTTGCCCTCCTCAATCAACGCTGTGTACTCCTGCCTGGACTCCTGGGGTACAAACTCTTTGAATTTTTGCATGGAGTTCCAGGTGTTGTACCCGTATCGGCTCAGGAGTGCTTGCTGGTTAGCAGCTCTGAGCTGAAGGTCCCCCCCTGAATAGATCTTTCTGCCAAACAAGTCCAGGCACTTGGCGTCCTTGGACTTAGGGGCGGGTGCCTGTTGGCCATTCCTCTCCCTCTCGTTCACAGATTGAACGACCAGGGAGCACGGTGGGGGGTGAGTGTAGAGGTACTCGAAGTCTTTCGGGGGCACCATATATTTTCTCTCCACCCCCCTGGCAGTGGGGGGTACTGAAGCTGGAGATTGCCAGATTGAGGTGGCGTTGGTAAATATAGTCCGTACAAAGGGGAGGGCTACCCTGGTGGGGGCGTCGGCTGTTAGGATGTCCACCACCGGGTCCTCAAGCTCCACCACCTCCTCAACCTGCAGATTCATGTTGAGAGCCAATCTGCGTAGTAGGTCTTGGTGGTCCCGGAGATCGATGGGAGGCGGGCCTGAAGATGATGCCCCTGCCACAGCCTCGTCCGGGGAGGAGGAGGATGAAAATCCTGGGACTAGAGGGTCCTGGGGTGGTTCCTGGCACGGAAGTTCTGGAGCTTCCATGTCGAAGGCCTCCGAGTCTGGGATCTCGGCCGATGTCTGGGCTGCAGGGCCTGTGGCCTCCGGAGGAGGGCGTGACACCATTGCCTCCGGTGCCCGGGACTCCGAGTGAGCTGACTGGGAGGCTCTGGAGGGGGCCCCTTGGGACTGATGGTACGCCATCGGAGTCCAAAAAGGCCACTGCATCGGGGCTTGAGACAGATCCTGTCCCTCGTCTGGCCAGTGGCTCTGGTCCTCGACCACGTGGCCCTGGTCCGTATAGTAGGCACTACCGGCTCTAGAGGACCGAGAGGCCGAGAGGGAGGGCCAAGGCGGAGCAGAGTGTCCTTGAGGGCCGGTCCGCGGAGCCGTGTTGTGCCGTGGCGCCGGGGATCGGTACCGAGACCTGGATCAGTACCGACGGCTGTCTCGGTACCGGGAGCCCGACCTGGATCGCGTACGCCTCTGCGAGTGGTAGCGAGGTCGGTCGGCCGGGGATCTACGCTGCGACCGGCCGCGGTACTGGGAATCGTAGTACCGTCGACCGTGTCTGGAGGTCGACCTGGAGCGGTGCCGCGAGTGCGACCGGCGCCGAGAAGGTGATCGGTGCCAGGACTGCGAGCGGCGTCGAGGAGATCTAGGCTGATGTTGGCCGATCTCCGCATGCGGCACCAGACGTAGCATGGCCGGTTTGCCCCGGGACGTGATGATTCTCAACAGCGGTACCGAAGATTGGGTCGGTGCCGGGTCTGTTATGGCAATCAGGTCCCTTGCTGCTGAGAAGGTGTCCGGAGTGGACGGCAGCGTAAGCTCTACCTCGGCGTGCACCGGGGAGCTGGTGGTTACCGAGCTCGACGGACCTTGCGGTACCGGAGTCATCGGTACCGGAGCCTTAACAGGCTGCCTGAGCACAACGGTCTCTGTGGTACCGGAGTCAACAGGGCTGGTGCCGGCATTGGCGGCGGCGCCGGATTCGACGGCCCCTGTGGAGCTGCAGGCGTTTTGCAGCTCAGTGGTGCAGGCGTTTTGTCCAGAGGCACCGAGCTCAATGGTCCTTGCGGTACCGGAGTCATCGGTGCTGGCGCCGGGCGGTTTGGCGCGGTCTTTAACCGGCTGCGGATGCAGCGGCGCCGGGGTCGGAGCTGGTCCTGGACCCGATTTTCTCGGTCTTGGAGACAATGATTGGCGCCTCTGGGGAGTCCCGGCCTGAGGTGTTTGGTGCCGTGGCTCTTTACTGGAGCTCGGGCGCTCCGGGGCCGCTGGCGCCGCGCCGGCTGCGGAGGTCGGTACCGGATTGCGGTGCAGGGCCGACATCGGGCTAAGAGACGCTTCCAAGAGGAGCTGCTTCAAACGAAAGTCCCGCTCCTTCTTGGTTCGCGGCTTGAAAGCCTTACAGATACGGCACTTATCCGGAAGGTGGGACTCCCCGAGGCACTTCAGACAGGAGTCGTGGGAGTCCCCCGTAGGCATCGGCTTCAAGCAGGCCGAGCACAGCTTGAATCCCGGAGAGCCAGGCATTGGCCCGGTACCGGGAGGGAGACAGGGGAGAAACCCCTTATCTCCCACTACTATTTACACTAAGTACAACAAACAAACTATCAGTAAACTATTAACAACTACTTAAGAAGTACTTAAAACTATCAACAAATGAAGGAGTGCTAATTGCGCTAGGGAGGTGGAGATCAGCTAAGCTGCGCTCCAGAGTTCCAACGACCATCACGGGTGGTAAGAAGGAACTGAGAGGGCGCTGGGCCGGCTGGGGCGCTGGGCAACGGTGCCACTCCAGGGGGCGCCAGCCGGCCCACCGAGTGTTGCTAGGATAAAAGTCTTCCGACGATCGTGCACGCCGCGCATGCACACCTAATTGGAATACATATGAGCAATCACTCGAAGACAAACTCCACTATTCTGCGAAGGAGAACAAGACTCATCCCCTCTCTCTGGAACCTATCATCTCCACTCCACACATCAGCTGGAAGAAACCACTCAAGAACAATTCAAAACACACTCTTTCTCCCATCTCTGGGAACTGAGCATGCTGTCTCTGCAGCACTCCTGGCTAACAAAATAGAGAGCTAAGTTTGATTCACAACTCATATCCCCGAGACTGTTGGTTAAGTGCCAAATAATTCTCTTTCCCTTTACATTATGAATTTCACACACATTTACTCTCTAGCTAGCTCTGATGTTCAGAATCCAAAGTTGCAAATCCCACAACATTTGGTGTGTTTCTCAAATCTCCAGTTCCTGGAATTACATGATTATGCAAGCATCTCAACTTTAATGTTTAAGCAAGTGTCTAGTCCTCATGGGTATGGACAAAAGCTTGAAAATGCAGACCCTAAAGACTCAGTGAAGGCAAAGGCAAATAAAAAGAGGTCCACAGTTTGTTTTAAATATGATTTTAAGCAACACTGCCTGGAGCTTAGACGTCTGCCTTACCAGTACCCTGCCTGTTCTCATGGTTACAGTTGTAACCCCCCAACCCTGCAATACCTTCCATTTTCTTCTATTTCAGTGTATTACCCCCTACCCCACCCCAGTTTCAGTAGCCACCACAGAAGTTTGCTAGCTCTGGCTGTAAGGAAAATCAAAAGAAGTGTCCTCCCTGCCTCCCAATATTGACACGGGTGTTTTGGGATCTGCTGCTAGGTGGGAGTAGTCTAACAAGGGAAGCTGCTTCCTTGCTAGATACTAAAGACACACACTGAGCAGCCCATACACTGTGACCACTAGATCCTGATGAACTACAGTTCCAGATCTTGTCAAGCCAATGAGCTGATGTGCTGTGCTGGCATTGCACCATTAGGACAACCAAATACAAGACTATTTCTCCCTTATTTGTGACCCAGAGGGAGGAAAAATAACATTCTGCCACAGTAATCAGATTAAAGGCCACTTTAACAAACTGTGATCTCTCCATACTCAAATAACTTCCTTTAATTTTGAACATACTGGTGAGAAGACAAACAACTTTTGATGGGTTTTCAAATGTGGAATAAACCTGTTCCTCCAAAGCTAAGGCTTTGTGAGTAGCATCCTAAATTACAAGTCCTGACATCTAAATGATTTTCTAAAAACAGTAGCAATACAAATGCCAATACTGATAGGGAATCTATTTTATTGCTTTCTACAGCACCTACCACTTACTAGGAAAAATAGGTATGCACAGCATGGTCCCTGGTGAACTTCATCAGGAGGCTGCTCTTTTCCCTTTCCTGATAAGAGCTTGAAACCTTTGCAGCAGTGGTACTGGAGAGGACTCCTTGTTATAATTTTGCCTTCAGACAGAAGAGAATGTAGAAGAGGTTTCCCAGACATAAGGCATTCTCACCCTCTCTGGATGCTTCTAAATCACCCTGCTGGGGCTGATTGCTCTCCAAGGCTCATACAAATATTGCAACAAATATCAAATTGCAACAAAGATTGCAACAAATATCACATATTTTCCAAACACGTTCCACAGGTAGGACACTCCTAGAATCCTCTGCAAAAACACACACATTCTTCTCCAAATTACCCAAGTTGAACAATGATCAGTATATTTTTAGGCACCATCTATAAACATTTCAAGCAATCTGTACTACATTACATATTTCTTCTATTTGTTTGTCAGGTGTTGTTGTCTCCTTTTTTGATTATATGGTTATGACAAATTGTTTTCCCATTGAAATGAAAACAGTCCAGTGGATTCCCCTGTTTCTCAGCCATCTTTTCTGCAAGTGCACACATACCAAATACACAGGATTAACAGGCTAAAAGAGAAATATTTTGCGGAAGCTTTAATATTATTGGAAGTAATTATACATAAGATTATAATAGCACCAAGTTTAGTTTAGTAACTGCATAGATAGTGAGCTCTTGGATATTGTTAGTTGTGATGCAGTTCTTGTTAGAAGTTGCTGCCTATCACCAGTAAGTCTTTTCATTACGTTGGTCTCTCTGAGAAGTGCAGAGCTGCTGCCCACGGCTAGGGTGACCAGACAGCAAGTGTGAAAAATCGGGACAGAGGGTGGGAGGTAATAAGAGCCTGTATAAGAAAAAGCCCCAAATATCGGGACTGTCCCTATAAAATCGGGACATCTGGTCACCCTACCCACGGCACATGCCCATGGGACGCAAATAAAAATGTTGCATGGTGTCAAACACAATACATGCATCTCTAATTAAAATATTGGCAGCACATTGCTCATGCAGTAGCATGAAGCTTGTTTTGGGTTTACACTTGGAATGGCAGGGATCCAACCGGACAGTGGTACTGGTTATCACTTTATTAAGCTCTATCAAAGGAAGTAGCAATATGAATGACTTTGTCATTGGGAAAAGCTCCTAGCAGTTGGAGCTTGGTGTTTGTTCAGGATAGGAGCCTAAAACTGCTCACTTAGAAAACACATTTTCTGGTTAGACAGCCTGGGGAAAAAATAAGACACTAAATATGAAATGTAGTAGACTAAATTTGCCCTCAGAGACAGGGTTATTTTCAGTTGATTTCTAGGATTGTGATGAATACAGAAGTTGATCTAGTGAGTTTAGCAGTAATTCCATGTCCCTTTCCAGTGGGCAAAATAGCTGCTCAAAAACATAGGTTATTTTGTAGCCTTCATTCAGGGTCAGGGCTTCTTTGTTTCATCCTAGCTTCCAGGAAAAGAGGGAACCACATGGCTGTTGTTCTCCACATGACTGAAAGGGAAGTATCACTCAGTGCAAGCTGTTGATGCATAGATGTTAAGGCCAGAAGGGTCCATTATGATCATCTAGTCTAACCTCTTGCATAACATAGGCCACAGAATTTCACCCAAGAATTTCTGCATTGAGCCCAATTACTTCTGTCTGAACTATAGCAGATTTTTTAGAAAGACACCCAATCTCCATTTAAAGCTTTTGAGGGATAGAGAATGCACCACACCCCCAAGTAATTTTCTCCAATGGTAAATGACCCTCACTACTAAAAATTTGCACTGCATTTCTGGTTTGAGTTTGTCCAGCTTCAGGTTCCAACCACTGGATCTTGTTATGCCTTTGTCTGCAAGATAAAAGAACCCTCTACTATGAGAAATCTTCCCGTGTAGGACCGCACAGACCATGATTAAGTGACCTTTCCCCTTTCTCTTTGGCAAGGCCTCTCTCCTCTGTTCCCTGAGGTTTTTGCTCCTTTTTCCATCCAGTTTTTGTGCAGAGGAGAAAGAGGGACAGGTGATTCCAGCATACCTTCTGCATAGAACAGCTAGTTTTAATATAAATGCTTAGGCAGGTCAGTAGGAGCTCCAGGCTAGGACAGTTTCACATCTGTCCTCTCCTCACAGCAGTTCTGTCCTTGCAGGAGAAAGGGGTGCTCTACTCACATGCACTCTTAACATGGCATGTGAAGGAGTGAGGTGGAGCAGAGTAACTTTGCACAGAAATCTCTTTCTCTCTCAACTTAGGGCCCCCCGAAGCCCTGGGTTCTGTAGCTGGTCAGAATTGGCCTTAGGGTTGAATCAGATTTAAAGTCCCCACTGAACAGGCTGATTAACATACTTCATAGGTTTCCATTCTAAATGCTACCACAGTCTTTGAGTTTCAGGGGGACTATATGACCATTCCTACTGTGACAAAGTTCCTCCTCTACCTTGGTGAGTCCTGTGCTTATTGGCGGATTTTGATCGCCTCAGAGATCTTCCCCTCTGGTAGAACCCACAGTCAAATTCCTCCTGTGTCTGATCAGGAGTTGGGAGGTTTGGGGGGAACCCGGGCCTGCCCTCTACTCCGGGTTCCAGCCCAGGGCCCTGTGGATTGCAGTTGTCTATAGGGTTTCCTGTAACAGCTGCGTGACAGCTACAACTCCCTGGGCTACTTCCCCACGGCCTCCTCCCAACACCTTCTTTATGCTTACTGCAGGACCTTCCTCCTGATGGTCTGCTGATGCTTGTACTCCTCAGTCCTTCAACTCTTCTCCCTCTCAACTCCTTGTGTGCCTCTTGCTCCCAGCTCCTCACACGCAACACCACAACTGAAGGGAGCTCCTTTTTAAACCCAGGTGCCCTGATTAGCCTGCCTGTCTTAATTGATTCTAGCAGGTTCTTCTTAATTGGCTCCAGGTGTCCTAATTAGCCTGCCTGCCTTAAATTGGTTCCAGAAAGTTCCTGCTTGTTCTAGTGCAGCCCCTGCTCTGGTCACTCAGGGAACAGAAAACTATTCATCCAATGGCCAGTATATTTGCCTTCTATCAGACTTCTGTACCCCACTTGTCTGGGTCTGTCACACTACTAAAAGTTAAAGGAAGTCAAAAATAGCAGTTGAGCACAAACTGGAGATTAAGGCATCAGGACATGGAGTACCAGTGAAGGAGAAACTGCCATTGAGAAACTGATTTTACCATGAGATCTTCAAACTTTATAACATGCCTGGGAACAATGCATCACTACTATGACTAAAAAATGCTTTCATATCCCCAAGCACCGTTCCATTACTAACTGGAGGAAAGAAAAAAAAATGGTGTGTGTCTATAATAACTCTCACACAGTGTGGTGTGCCTAAAGAGTTATATCGGCAATACAGTGTCAATATAACATGGAAAGTAAATACTTTTCAATTCTAAAGAAATTCAGCAAATGCAAACAAATAATATTCCTTCCACTCAGCCTGAAAAAATACATTTTCCGAAGCTGAAATTGCAGCATTCAATATTACCCATTGCCAGATTGTGCCATTAAGAGGTAAGCATGGAACCACACTGGAAAAGGGAATCCTCTGGGAAGGACCGTGCCCTTGGCATACAAAGGAAGCGGGCACACTGCACAATCTCTGCCATTGCCCAATCTTCTCCTCACCCCCCTGCCTGAGCGCATGTAAGCCAGTTCTAGGCGGGAGCAGTCTAGCCATTGCAGAAGGAAGCATGGGGGTGTTAAGTTCCTTGAGTCCTCCCAGCTTTGTACACAGACACAATCTAACCCTTGATATTAATTGAACTATGTCAACAGAAGCCATACAGAAAGGAAGCATTAAATGGAAATCAGCCCTCATTCTACCACAATGAATGCGGCCCACCCCATCCAACTTCTGTGTGTGCTCTTGCCTCTCGTACTAATCCAACCTGACCTCCATGTTAGAAATATTATAAGTTTATTGTATCAGAGGGGTAGCCGTGTTAGTCTGGATCTGTAGAAGCGACAAAGGGTCCTGTGGCACCTTATAGACTAACAGAGGTATTGGAGCATAAGCTTTCGTTTTGCATCCGATGAAGTGGGTATTCACCCACGAAAGCTTATGCTCCAATACCTCTGTTAGTCTATAAGGTGCCACAGGACCCTTTGTCGCTTCTATAAGTTTATTGTGCATTTAAGGAGAAGCATTCATCTATTAATGAAATACTGTAAATTACAAAAGGCCAGTCCTTCCTTCCCTGTGAATCAAAAAATGTTGGTTCATATTACTGAGGAAAAGCATTAACATCAAAAACCTATTCATATTTCACACAATGAATAAGTAACGCATCTGTTCCTGATTGAAAAACAGACTATATCATCCAGTATTTAATTACATTACTATAGTAGCTGGATCTCAGCAGGCCACATTGAGCCACACAACATTCTGCAAATGTGACAGAGCTGAGCAACACTGCTGGGCAATATCAACACAGGCATTGTGAGAAGTCAGCCTCACTTCCACTGAACTGCTGACTTGTGCTTGCTTAGCCTGGACAGACACAAATCAAGCTTTGTTTGCTTGGCTAAAGAAATCTTTAGTGCCATCTTAGATACAGAGAGCCCTTTCTCTTATTCCTGGAAGTCACAAGGATGAGTTCCATGCCTCATTAGACTAAAACTAAGTAGAATGCTGGAGAAGAGGAAGCCAGTATTTCAGAGGGAGGCAAAAATGCTATATCTTAACATGGATTGAGTGTGACCTCAATTATATGCAAGGTCTTGGAACAAATTTTGGAAAAGGAAGTGGTTAAGAACAGAGGTAAATGGTAATTGGGATAAAATACAACATGGTTTTACAAAAGATTGTGCCAGACCAACCTGATCTCTCTCTTTCTTTGAGAATATAACCGATTTTTTAGACAAATGAAATGCAGTATATCTAATCTACCTGGATTTCAGTAAGACATTTGATATAGTTCCATATAGGAAATTATTAGTAAAATTAGAGAAGATGGGGACTAATCTGAGACCTGAAAGGTGGACAAGGAACTGGTTAAAGGGGAGACCACAATGGATCATACTAAAAGGTGAATTGTCAGGCTGTGGGGAGGTTACTAGTGGAGTTCCTCAGGAATCAGTCTTGGGACTAATCTTATTTAACATTTTCATTGCTGACCTTGGCACAAAAAGTGGGAGTGTGCTAATAAAATCTGCAGCTGACACAAAGTTGGGAGGTATTGCCAATATGGAGGCGCACCAGAATATCATACAAGAAGATCTGGATGACCTTAAAAACTGAAGTAATAGAAATGGGATGAAATTCAGGAATCATTATATGTTGTTTTCCCACTGGTCAGTCCTGGCACTAAAATTATTTAAATAAATTGTACATTCCTTTCACAAAATAATAGTTGGTAAGATGTGAGGTAATGAATAAGGGATCGCTCCCAATGCAGCTCTTTGTGATGTATTAATAGAAAACTATTATTTTTACAAATGGACAGCTTTCCCTTCTAGTTTTCTATTGCAATAAGTCTTCCAGCAGAACCTCTGACTACTTGCATGACACTGCTCTAAGTATCTCATAAATATCAATATAAGAAAAGGTTCTGCTCTTCAGTGCTCCTGGAAGTGTAGTTAGTAAATCAAAATCAGTGATGTGGTACTAACACAACAGTTTTTAAAATTAGCAATAGAGCTGAGGGAGGGGAGAATCCAGTGACTACCCCACATACTTTTTTCCTTTAGGATTAAATTTCCTGTACTTGGCACGGAACCTGAAACAAATGTCATTTTTTACAAGATAATTACATTTCATAAACCCAATGACCCTGGCTCATTTTACTACACTGGATTTTAGCACATCCAAGGCAGTAAAATTAGAAAGAAGCAATACATTAAAAGCTGTTGTGTTTGTTGTAGGATATTTAAGTGTTTGCAATGCACAAGGTAAGACTCAATGCTGAAATTGAGCCTTCTATGTATTGTTTCAGCACAGTATTATATTACTAAACAAGTAGCATTATTTTGTATGCAAAATATATGTACTGAATTATACAAAGCCAACATTTTCGCTTCCTAACCTAAAACAGCGTTTAGGAGCAACTACAAAACTCCAATCACCAAAGAAAGGTGGAGAAAAGATTGATACATTTTACATATCTGAAGTGATAAATCAGGTGTCTTGCTAAAAAAATTCCTAACTTGAATTTTATCAACTACAAAGAATATTAAACTGTCATAATTAGATTGCTTGTACTGAAAAAAACTGATTGGCAAATACTCTCATGTTTTACAAAACAATGAAAATTGACAGGATAATAATTTAACATTATGTTGCTATATTAGTACTCTCTATTTCATTATAATAATGCACAATTTAAACTCAAGCACTAACCCATAGGATAAAAAACAGGCCTTATGCCAGAAAGCTAAATGAATTCCTTTTGTACCATCAGAGGCTTAAACACAACCATCTGGTGTATCAAAATCACTTACATATTGTTCCAAATTTTTCATTATCCTTTAAGAGGCACATACTGAGAGAAATCCTGGCCCTACTGAAGTCAATGGCAAAACTCCCATTGACTTCAGTGGGACCAGGATTTCATCCACTGTATCCTGTGTTCACACTGATGTTTTCTTAAAGGCCTGGCCTACATACAGATTTTGTATAACTATGGCAGTTAGGGGTGTTATCCAAAATAATTAAACCAGTGTAATGATCTTGGGGTTCATTAAATAACAAAACCAGTGAATGAGAAAGGAATAAAACTTTATTAAAACAAACTGGAGAGCTTCGGAGCTGCTGCACACAGCCAGCCATGTGGTGTTCCCAATTCCCACCTCCAGGAATTTGGAGATGTTCCCTATGTTCATAATACTGTCCCTTGTGAGGGAGCATCTCTAAATAATAATCTTCTACAACCAGTACAACACTTGTGCAGATGCAGTTATCTCAATATAAAAATGCCTTATACAGAAATAACTTATGCCTCTTCCTGTACAGGAACAAGCTACAACATCATAAGGATCTTTATACAGATGATATTACTCCATCCGCACTGTGGGGGTTTTACCACTTTAATTATCTCTATATAGTTAAAAAGTGGTACAACTTCTGTGTTTAGACAAGTACAAAGAAATCATAACACAAATCCAAAGTGCTGCTAAACATGCAGAAAAACTGTATTACTAAAAGTTGCCTTTACTTAACCAGCTGTGAGGAAGTGTAGTCCTGGAATATTTGCTGATTTGCTGCAGCTGATGGAGCGAGGCCATGAGACAGCATCCTTAGCAAGCATCCTGGACTGGGCAATTATTGTTTTACCAAAGACTAGAATATGTTTGCAGTTTACATTTAAATATGTGGGGGTTTTTTTAGTATTCTCATGCATCTATATTGTAAGAGTGATAGCTTTTGTAAACAGTGGTCCCTCTGTACATCCTTAGACTCTGATGTTAGCATATTTTAATAAATATTTTTATTTCACTTTGCCTGTGGGATTTATTTTCAGACATTAGTAAACTCAAAAGAGTGTGCTTAATCTGATAATGATCCACATTTAAACCATACTATGCTCTACTAGTGTGATGCCTGCCATTTCCTTCAACTTCACTCTTAATATAGGCACTGAAGGTACCCGACGTGGGCAGAACAGGCAATCATGTTAAGGTAACTGCAGTTATGCTTGTCTGAGAAATGAGTTCACAGCCTTACCGGGATTCCATCCAATTTATGTTTGAATGAAAGTTTACTTCTGGAGTTGCAAGTTGAGAGCGTATTTAGCGTAAACATTTTCAGGGATGTTTAATTATCCTGAAAACAAACATTAACCATAATTCTAAATTTCCTGGGATTGCAAACATTATAAAAATCCAAAGATATAGATATGCACAGTTCAGGCACCCAAACAACCTTAATGCTGCTCTGAAATGACACCACACAACAACAATACAATTATGATTGATTCATATTAATGCTTGTAGTCACAGATTACATTGATTTTCTTAAAAACAGATTTAAAAAAATTTTCTTCATGGTGCTACACAATATTCTATATGTTTTATACTTTTTGCCCAATCTAAATTTTGCCAGGTTCTCCCCATCTTTATACTATAATTTTCACAATGACTACAGACCACTAACCACTTAAAGGCAAGAAGTCATGCAGGGTAAAATCTGCACATCCTATTGAAAGTCCTAAGTGACCTGGGCATTTCTGAAAATGGGAGTTGGGTGCTTTTGCAAATTTGATCTTTGGTCTCTCTCCCCTCCCCCCCCCCTTGGGTTCTCGGTTTTACTTCAAGCTACTATGGCTAGCTTGCATCATGGATGCCAACTTCCAGTACCAGAAATTCTGGGTACTCCAGTATCTAGATGTTATGAAAGGGATCTAGGGCATTCTCATTTGGGGGTTGAAAAGAAGCAAAGCTGAAAATGGTCAATGCTCTACTACAGGGGTCGGCAACCGGCAGCATGCGAGCTGATTTTTAGTGGCACTCTGCTGCTAGAAGCACTGACAGGCTAGTCTGAATTGTTTTATTGTAAAACGCTGGTCAATTTTGCTGTAACAACAGTAACCAAAACTCTTGCAACACCACTAAGAAATCTGATGACCTGAAATTTAATTGGCATTAAAATTCTCTTTTAGAACCTGGAACTGGATGAACTCTTATTTTTCCGAAGGAAAGTTTCAGATAAACACCAATACTTTACAAAATAAAGTATTAAGGCACACACTTTTGAAAGAAAGTTGTGACAAAGTGAACCCTCTACCAGACAGACATTCAGTGAAGGAGAGCTGATGAATAAGAAAAACATGCACAAAGTGAAGATATAAAACAAGACATTTTGAGCACTGAGGAAAAGCATAGTCATTGTTTAAGAATTAGAGAAGCAAAAAAACTAGTACCATTAAAGGTGAGATGTTGTTCAACTGCCCATGATAATTTGCTACAGAGAGATACAAAGGTCCCCATATAACTATACCATCTTCATGCAGCTCCCATGTCAAAATCCTTTTCCTGGCCTAGTCTACCAGGCCGCCTCCTTCCCCTACCAGTCCCTTTATTTAAAATACAGTAGCACAATTCAACAAACTATTTTAAGGCAGAAAATAAAACCCCCTTATACTACACCTTCCTGTGATACTTCCACCCTCTGGTCAACTGGTACAATTTTTGTGTGTATTATTCTATCTCATAAGGTGCTTGAGGGCTGAATCCACGTTTCCTTTTTGTTATGCTGACCACCACCAATGAGCTTTGTGCTATACAAACAACCGTCATATTTTACTGTGCATCAACATTTTTATTTGTGGCAATTATTAATTTTTGCCTAATGGTTAGAACAAAGATAAAAGGCAGAATTTCTGGATTTTATTCCCACTGCTGATTTACTTTGTGACCTTGAATGAGATATGTACAGCTTGATTTTCAGACTCAAGCGCACACCTCTCAAAGACCGATGGAGATCTGACTGCACAACACCTCTGAAAATCAGGTCATGAACCTCTCTGTTCTTCTGTTTACACAGCTGTAAAATGGATATAATACTTATCTAACTCACAGTGTGATTTGAAGCTTAATGTGCGTTTGTAAAGAACTTTCAATGAAAGGTGTTAGAAAAAGACTTACGTCGTACCATAACTCTCCAAGTAACAAATGGGTTATGTTGTTTTACTCAAGGTAAGATTAGGGTCTCTCTCCCCTTCCCTTCCTTCTGGCAGCCTAACCTCCAGAAAGTGAACCTAACTTGCCTGAACTCCTCAAGACTGATCCTGTAGACATACAGGGTCTGATCCAAAGTCCTATGAAGTCAAGGACTCATTCTTTTCTCAGATTAGCAAACTGCGAGCCTTGCATACACAAAGGACAGCATTTGACTTTTATCTGTGTGCCCTTGTTGCCAAGAAGGCTAATGGCATTTTGGGTTGTATAAGTAGGGGTATTTCCAGCAGATCAAGGGACGTGATCATTCCCCTCTATTTGGCACTGTTGAGGCCTCATTTGGAGTACTGTGTCCAGTTTTGGGCCCCACACTACAAGAAGGATGTGGATAAATTGGAAAGAGTCCAGCGGAGGGCAACAAAAATGATTAGGGGGCTGGAGCACATGACTTATGAGGAGAGGCTGAGGGAACTGGGATTGTTTACCCTGCAGAAGAGAAAAATGAGGGGGGATTTGATAGCTGCTTTCAACTACCTGAAAGGGGGTTCCAAAGAGGATGGATCTAGACTGTTCTCAGTGGTAGAAGATGACAGAACAAGGAGTAATGGTCTCAAGTTGCAGAGGGGGAGGTTTAGGTTGGATATTAGGAAAATCTTTTTCACTAGTAGGGTGGTGAAGAACTGGAATGGGTTACCTAGGGAGGTGGTGGAATCTCCTTCCTTAGAGGTTTTAAGGTCAGGCTTGACAAAGCCCTGGCTGGGATGATTTAGTTGGGGTTAGTCCTGCTTTGAGCAGGGGGTTGGATAGATGACCTCCTGAGGTCCCTTCCAACCCTGAGATTCTATGATTCTATGATCTGGCATATTTTATCTGCTGAAGTGCTGATGTTATGCATCCTGGATTTGGGCTGTCAGTGCTGTTGAAATACTCTTCTAAGTTTCACATCATCTTCAACACAAAGTATAGACACAAGCTTTATCAATCACATGATAAGTATTAGTGCCACGAGTAGAGCGGGTTGAAATTTTTCATATCATAGAATCTCAGGGTTGGAAGGGACCTCAGGAGGTCATCTAGTCCAACCCCCTGCTCAAAGCAGGACCAACCCCAACTAAATCATCCAAACCAGTGCTCCAGGTGAGTTTATTCATTAAAAAAAAAGAATCCAGTTTGGGTTGATCTGAAACTATTTGTGAATTTGACATGAGTAGTTCTGGCCATTCACAAAATGGCCACAGGAGGAGGTAAGGGTGCTGGGGATGCCATTCCACCCCACCCCTTTTATCCTTTACCGCAGTGGTTAGAGTACTCACCAGTGATGTGAGAAACCTGGGTTTGAATTCCTGCTCTGGAACTGACCAGAAGCTTACTTTCAACTCACCAAAAATTCCAAAAAAATTCAGATTCAGTTCAACCTGAACCAAAATTTCTCTTTTGATTTTTCAGAACTACCACCAAACTGAAAAATCAGTTATTGGGCCAGCTCTAGTCACGAGACAGTATACAAAAAGTGAGCATAAAGGAAGACAGGCAGATAGGTAGTCAAGACCAAATATATACTAGATTCATTAACAAAGGAGCATTAGGGCTTCCATTTGTTACTCTATACTTACATGGGTTATGGATAAGCAGAGTTAATTTCCTGGGGTGATATCCCCCTTCCCTTGGTTTAGTATTATATCAAATCTATTCTCATTTGGAAGATATGGCATATTAATATTTCCTTTTTCTTTTCAATTTAATGTAGCAGTCTGATGCATACTGTACAACCTTGTAGTAAATCTAACCATTAAAAATGAACCACATATAACTGCTGTGATTCAGAAAGATATTACAAAGGGTGGGTTAAGGGAGTTCATGGAAAATTATTATAGTTTTCATAAAAGAGATTGTAGAATTCATAAAAATGATTGAGGTATTTTTGAGTTAATGTAAGACACAAACTGACAGTCAGACATATGCACACAGTAAGTGAGAAAACATTTATGAAAGTATGCATTTAAACAGTTTAAAATCACTGCACAAAAATGGATTGGAGAAATTGAGAAAAATCTCACACTGTACATTTGTAATTTTCAACAGGGCATTCTTCAGACAGCTTCCATTATCTCTGTGCAAATTTAGATAATTGCAAGGTTGACCCATTAATTTATCAGTAATGTGGGTTTATAAATGAAGACAGGAACACCTCTAATAGCTCATTTTAGAGCTGCAAAAGAACCTTTGCGATGGATTAGATTAATAATTCTCTATAGGGGATAAAGGGCAACTATATACTTAAGAATTGTCATTCTTTTTCTCTCTCTCTCAGAGAAATAAGATTTAGAATTATGCAGTAGTGTTTAGAGTTATACAGCCATTATATAGTAAAGTGCAATTCAATAGGTAGGAGAGAGACCAGTTTGAATTTCAAACAAAAAACAAAGCAAACGCAAGAGAACCATTCTTTACAAGTAATGATAAATTACATAAACTAGGCACAGGCTCATTACAAAGAAAAATATATGCTGTGGAAAATGAATCAATTGGAGATCTAGTCTCCTCACCTTCTTTATAAGCATGTAACTACCAGATCTTTATATAGTGGTTTAAATTTACAAAAGCTAAAGCAAGTCATGTGTCTATTTTATACCTTGTTATTTGTCTTATCCATTCTAGGAGCTATAGATTTTACACATTACATAATTATGTGTCATCTCAAAATGAAAATTCTTTAATAAGAAATAACCTTCCTTATTTCTTCGATATGCCAGCAAAGCACATATTTATGTATGTATTTCCACTGAAGTAAACAGAATTCAAAATGTTATGTTTAATAGCATTAATATCAGCCAAAGCTAACTTGAAGATATACAATACAAAAGTGTAAACAGATAGGGTTTTTTTAAAATATGAGAATATTTTGCAGTATGCATTAGACATCTAAATTCCTTTTCTTGATGCACATATTGTTAAATATTTATGGGGATATTTATTTGCCTTGAAAAGCAAGTAAAAGTCTTGTTGAATGGGCTCTGCAGTTTGTAGTCCACATTAGTGGATGGACCCATGCAGCTATTTCCACATGAGAAAATATCCACACATTAAACATGATGTACAAAGTGATTTGTTGCATATTTTACAAAGTCTAGTTGCAATTTTCTAAGCCATACAGGGGATTTAGCCACATTTCTTTAATTAATTTTAATGGAATATTTGTGGCTCAATCTCTTGCCTTGATTTGAAAATCTCATCCCTTAACTTTTTAATTTCTGGTTAGCACTGCATACTTTAAGTCATGCTGTTGCAGGAAATAAAATGATCAGCAATGTAAATTAAGGATGAAAATAATCCTTTGAATTCCCTGGCTTCTGCCATGTCCTTAATTTTATTTAAATACAGTTTTGAATTTGCCTTGTTTGGATTTTTATAAATTTAAGTTTAGTGCTTATTAACTAGTAAAATGACAAGAAGAGAGACCCCATAGATCAGTTACATAGGATATGAAGTAAAACAAAACCTAGAATTAGAATATCAGTGTAAATTATAAGGAACATATTTATCAAAATGAATATATTAGTCAAATATTCCAGGATAAAATAATTAAGGTTACTCACCTGTAATCTTTGAGTGGCCTCTGCATATTTCCTTTTGTGGGATCCTGGCACCCCTACTTCAAGGTTCCAGAGCCTTCTGGAAAGCAGTGTCCATTGCAGTCACTTGTCCCTCCCTGACCCTTCCATTCTGGAGGGTTCTGAGGTTATAAAAGGGAGTGGCCTCAACTGCCTCTCAGGCCTTCCACTAATTCAAGACTTCCTAACCCGAAATTTGAAGTGGGGAAGAAGGATTGTGACTGTAGGCAGAGGTCCATCTTGAAGAACTCTGGTTACAGACCACTGGCTTACACAAGGAGATCAGAACTGCCAAAACAAGTATCAAGTCAGTATTCAAGAGTGAATAGAGGCAACTGACCTTGCTCTTCCAAAAGAAGCATTAATGAGGATTAAAAAAATTAAAAAAGCAAAAAGCTAAAACACACACACACATGCACGCACATGCACACGCATGCACACGCACACAGAGCCACAGTAGCAAATCATGCAATATAGTGTGATGAAGATGCCTGGAGGGCACACCACAGAAATTGCTTTTGTCCTGGATGACCCTTTTAGGTCATAATAATTGTGAAACAGTGTGTGATTTACATGGATAACCTTTGAACCATGAAGGACTCAGTCTTCTGGTGTCAGAGCCCCAGATCCTTCAAAGTCAATGCTGGACTCAGTGCCAGCTTAGTTGACCACACCTGAGAAACATCCCCTTATGAAGTCCCTCCAGCAGGAGCATGGGAGGCAACCCTCCTGCTCTTGCTGGTCCAAACAAACCCCTGCCAGAAGGGGAACTTCCAGAGGTGAAAGTAAGCTGGTCCGGTCCGGTATGGCGTTCCAGCAAGAGCCGGTACGCCGTGCCAGACCAGACCGGCTTCCCCAAGCCAGAGATTTAAAGGGCCTGGGGCTCCCGGCAGCGGCCAGAGCCCCGGGCCCTTTAAATTGCCACCAGAGCCCCGCTGTCAGAGCCCCCGGTGGCGGAGGTGGCTCAGGCGATGATTTAAAGGGCCCTTTTAATCACCGCGGGAGCCCCCGGCTGCTGCCGGTACCCCGGGGGCTCTGGCAGCGGGGCTCAGGCGGCGATTTAAAGGGCCTAGGGCTCCAGCCACTGTGGGGAGCCCTGGGCCCTTTCTATTGCCACTGGAGCCCTGTTGCCAGTGCCCCGGGATAGCGGCGGTGGCCCAGGACTCCCGTGGTGATTTAAAGGGCTAGGGGCTCCCGGCCGCCGCTACCGCAGTGGAGCCCTGGGCCCTTTAAATCTCCGCCTTTAAACTGCCCCCGAGCCACAGGGCTCCCAGCCACCTCTGCAGCTGGTAGTGCTGGGGGTGATTTAAAGGGTCCGCCTCTTCCGGTTGAGGCAACTCCCCCTGCTCAGGAGTCCAGCGTACCGGTAAATCCTTTAAGTTACTTTCACCCCTGGGAACTTCTTTTCTTTAATACAAACAAAAACCACTAACTGACAAAGAAAATTTGCCCCCACAGGTGAGAAAAAGAGAGTGGGGAACCGAACAAGAAAAGCATCAGGACACTGCGTGATCTGACCTAGCTGTGCCTTCAGGGGTCAGAAGGAACTGAGGAGCAGCTGGGACCCCTCCCCCTTTTATATCCTCAGTACATTCCATGATGGGAGGGTAGGTGGCCCTAATGGATGTTTTCCAGAAGATTCCGGAAGGTAGCAGAGCAAGCGCTTTGATCCCACACGCAGTGAATATGCAGAGGTGACTAGATTACTGAAGATGGCCAAAGAAATGAGGGCCTTTCTAGGGCAACCAATTAAATTCCTGTCAACTGCCCCTAATTTGATTATAAAAGCAGTAGCGAAGCCAAGGGGGGAGCAGGGGGAGCGGCCGCTCCCCCTGTGAGGAGAGGCGGCGCTAAGGCGCCGCCCGAGTCCCGCTGCGGGAGGCGCTTTAAAAGGCCGGCGGCTCCTGCCACTGCGGGGAGCTGCCACCCCTTTAAAGCGCCCCACCACCCCCACCCGCTGCCGGACCCGGGCTGGGGGTGGGACGCTTTAAAAGGCCGGTGGCTCCTGCCACTGCGGGGAGCCGCCACCCCTTTAAAGTGCGCCCCCCAGCCCCGCTGCCGGACCCGGGCTGGGGTGTGTGTGTGTGCTTTAAAAGGCCGGCGGCTCCTGCCGCTGCGGGGAGCCGCCGGCCCTTTAAAGCGCCCCCCCACACCCGCTGCCAGACCCGGGCTGGGGGTGGGGGGGGCGCTTTAAAAGGCTGGCGGCTCCTGCCGCTGTGGGGAGCCGCCGGCCCTTTAAAGCGCCCCCCCAGCTGGGCTCGGACGGGGATTTAAAAGGCTCAGGGGCTCCAGCAGCTGGAGCCCTGGGCCCTTTAAAGCGCCCCCGGGGTGAGTACAGGGGGAGTGGGGAGGCGCCTTTTTATAGCACCGCTCCCCCTGTGCTCTAAACCTGGCTACGCCACTGTATAGAAGGTACAGCTGTAAAGTTAATAGCCTGGGCAGAATTATTTTTTTGGACTCTATGAGCTGCTCAGAGCAGCCATCTCCATTTTGATTAATCATTACTGAATTAAAGCACAATATCTGACAATTAAAAACGCACAAGAGACAGTTTTCTGTAAACAGGTGAACAGACCTCAGACCAGAATGCTGGGATATGCTGTAAAGCAGGACCCTCTCACTTAAAAAAAAAATGCAAGTATTTCTGTATCACTCATCAGTGCATACGGAATAAAGTTCCTTTAGGCTGAGTGGGCTGCTCGACAGTTATCTGATCTTCCTATATCGGCTGCTATTTAAAGTTTTTTCATCCAGCGAATAATATATTTTTAGAGACAATATTTCAAAAAATCAGACATGTGGATGCCAATACTTCTAATCTAATTGCATTTCTAAATTTTCTCTATGTTCCTCTATGAGCTTCCAGATTTCATTCTTTGTAAGACACAGCATAGACACAGATCATGAATGCTGCTGCAGGTAATGAAGAGACAGCACTGAGAGACTCCAGGTGGTACAGTACCCTATCTACATTTATTATTTCAGTGAAGACCCATCATTCAACTAATTACATTTCAAAGTTGTAGAGAACATCAAAAGTGAGACTTTGGGCAAGCTAATAATGGGGACATAAATCTTCAAAAGAAAAGCCTCACTAGACCAGAGATTTCAATAATTTCTCTGCCCTCATGAATCCAGAGGCCAAAATATCATGCACTTATCAATTTTTAAAGTAAGGTTACTCCCACTTGGAGATGGTATTCATGTACGTGTGTGGAGGTGGGGTGGGTTAGTTTAAATATTACAACACTGACTCAGGAAGCATGACCATGAGTCACTGTAGGGAAGATGAAAATACTTATGATAACAGAAAAGAGGCAAACGCACACTGAAGTGGCAGAAGTTCAGGTGAAATTCACTCCAATGCAGAGTGTCTCCCATGCGCTGCAATGCTTAGTCACATGATGGTGTGGAGCTTTCGGCGCTGACCATAGGCACCATGTGTGTACCTGAGATTTTTCTAAGGTTTCTATCACTGAGGTATCATAGCAACCCAAACCAAAAAAAGAGGTTGGTTGAGTACTGAGGTTTTTTGAGGTTTTGCTTCAATACAACATTGCAGCAAAATTCATGGAAAACATTAGTACAGAACATAAACTTGGGAGTGCAAGGGGGAAGACTCTTGAATTGTTCACACTCAGTTTGAGGACACAAGTCAAATAATTTCAAATGTTTTATTAATCAAGCCCCAATTTTGCAACTAGAGAATTTGTAAAAGCACTTTAGCCGGAAGAGAGGACTAGTTTATTCAGGCTGAGATATCTATACAGCTACTACACTATGCATCTTCCAGGCTCTGTAGCAACAGAAACCACCTTCTGTTTCTACTGAATATTTATCACTTGTACCATCTATCACTTTGAAAATATGAATACTGTGTAAGAATTAACTAATTAATCCTCACAATACCACAAAGCGGTAGGTCAGTATCCTTAGCCTCATTTTATGGATGGAAAATGGAAGTTCAGAGAGGTTAGGTGACTTACCAAAGGCCCACAAGCCAATGGCAGAACTGGAAAATATAAACCCTATGTTAGGTCTTCTAAGCCATATAATCTCTCTCAAATTTTATCTCACAGGTTTTGTAATTTTTTTAAAATGTACAATGCTACCACTCTTTGAATTCCTTCAGAGTGGATGTTACCTACTGATGGGTACAATTTCAGTTGTTGGAATGTTTTCAAAACACATGAACAGATAGATTATTACGAAGTATTTTTGCATGCTCTAGAGTTGGAGCTGGTTTCATACAACTGCTAACATTCTTGAAAAATACTCCATTTCTCCCTAAACTCTGGGCACAACGGGGTGTATTCTTGGGCTACTGCCAGTAAGAATAGCTCGATGTACCACAATCAGTGCACACAAATGACTTCTAAAAAGGTATATTTATAAGCTTCCTAATAATTGTATTAATACCACAGATAAAAATCTTAATATAGAATAGGCAGCATTAATATTTCTCCTGATTTATTTTGTTTTTTAATAATCGAAATCACTATTTTTCTACCACTATAATCCGGAGATGTCTTATAAATGTGTTGTTAAAAAATTGTTCAAAGTACAAGAATGCCACATTTGTTGCGATCTATAGGCTAAATTTTATACAATGGAGCAAAGCCCAGTTTTAAAATGCACTGAAGTGCAGCAGGGCAGAGGGAAGAAATCTTCAGACTTTGGGCTGGTCTACACTGGCCCCGAAGTTCGAAGTAAGATACGCAACTTCAGCTACGTGAATAACGTAGCTGAAGTCGAAGTATCTTATTTTGAACTTCAAAGTACTTACCCCTGGTCCACACCGCGGCGCGCTGGCTCCCCCGTCGACTCCACCTGCTCCGTTCGCAGAGCAGGATTACCGGCGTCGACGGGGGAGCACTTCCGCGATAAATTGAACCCAGAAGATCGATTGGACTCCTCCGACGCGACAGGTAAGTATAGACATACCCTTTGTAACCTCTTGCCATGGGGTATGGAGGAGTAGTAGGTACATCCCACAGATGAGGCTGCTTGATTTCAGCAAAGGATTTGGGTCACATGGGTCTGTACTGTTCACAGACCCATTAGCTTTGCCCCTATTTGTAGTCAATGTGTCTACTACCCTTCCACCCCATTTTCCTATGGAAGGCCGCTATGGACACCTTTGGTGCTCAGGGTTCTGTCTCGTACCACTGTGTAAATCTGTCTAATCCAGGGGTTCTCAAACTTCATTGCACTGTGACCTGCTTTTGACAATAAAAATTACTACACAACCCCTGGAGGGGGGGACTAAAGCCTGAGCCCGCCCAAGCCTGATGCCCCAGTGTGGGGGCCAAAGCCTGAGGCTCACTGCCCAGGGCTGAAGTCCCGGGACCCAGCAAGTCTAAGCCAGCCCTGGCAACTCCATTAAAACAGGATTGCGACCTCCTTTCAGGTCCTGACCCACAGTTTGAGAACTGCTAGTCTAGTCCAGGGTTCATTATAGCTGGGAAACACATTGTTTCTGCTGTGATTTGGCTTTATATAGACATGTAAAGCTCTTCAGGATTAGCCTTTGAACAATTCCCTTACAGCGCTACACTGTTGAAACACAGGAAGCCCTAATTTTAAAAAATAAAGGAAAGAAGAACTTGATTGAAAAATATTTATCATGAGATTTTACTCACTGCAGACTTGGGTTATTTAAACTGAAGCTATGTAACAATCTGCATAATTAGTAATAAATTCATCATTTAGAATAGAATATCACTCTGCAACGTGCAACTTCTACATGTTAGTGAATCTGTGCTTCCTGTACCTACTAAAAAGGATTTCTGTACTTTATTCACATAGCAAATTGTAAGGCACTTTAACATAGAAGCATTTCCACAAGTAACACAAAGTTGCAGAGGCAGATTCTTAATGAAACAGGTTAATAAAAATGGCACCATTTGTTATAGTGGTGTGGGTTTTGTGTGCGCATTTTTTTTGTTTTATTGTGTTTTTTTCTTTGAGCAAATTTTCATAGCTGGATTCGAACCTTGCAAGAAAACAGTGTCTAATTTTCTAACTCTATAGTTAAAAACCTTCGTGATCGCCAAAATTCAAACTAAAATTATTCCAAGTATAAAAGAGCAGATGCTGAAAGCCATGGCAATTCTACTTCGATGTTCATGCCAAAAAGCTGAATTTGCTTGAAAAAGACTATTAATAATATGAATAGTGCTTGATCTGAAGAGAAGTCTATTATGAAATCTGCTAAACTTTTGCAGGTAAAGGAATTTTTCTCCCTTATTCGTATTCTTCTTTATCAAGCTTTACTTGCTATATCTTCCTTTATGTCTCAATAGAGCAATGAAGCAGACTTACAAATAAGTGTTTTATCTTATGCATTGTTAACAAAATACTGAGCAATTCATAATTTTAAAAGGGAACAGTTTTATAACGAGGCTGGTTTAAAGGTATTTCTATCAGGTCTTAAATAGCAAAACCCCAACCGTCTAGAGATTACAATTCTAAATAAATGCATGCTCTTGTGTATGTTTTAAGGACAAGTCTTTTCTCAAAAATTCTCCACTGTTGCTGTCGCCCATGGGCAGTGGGTATCGCAGGCAAGCATAGGCTGTACCTTCCCAAACAGCTTACACTTCGCCCCCAGGCCAGGCCCCCTCCTCCTGTGGTTCCCTTCCCAGAGCACTTTTCCTTGGCTGGCTGGCCTGCCTGCCTCCTGCAGGGAGTCAGGGCAGCTGGTGCTGGGGCCGTACCGCCTGGCTGCCCCCGCCGCCCATGGGAGTGCTGCCACCCAGCGCACTTGGGCTGGCCGCACTGCCCAGAGCACTGGAGCTGGGGCCTTGCCCCCTGGCCATCCTGGCTGGTGGCCGCGGCGGGGGTGCTCTGGGCTCCTGCAGGGGAGCAGGGGAAAGAAGAGGAGGCAGATGTGAAGGGGCGGGGCCTTGGGCACAAGGAGGGGGCAGTGCTGTCACGTCATCTCCACAGGTGGTTGCACTAGTGTCAATAAGGCAGTGGAGTTCCCCAGCATTTTGCAACCTGACCTCCTGTTGCCTGGCTCCATGGACAAGTACAGGGATCATTGTGCTATAATCCAAATAACTCCCCACTAATGGGGAAAGCTAAAGGCCTGGCGAAGCTCCCATGTAAGATGCAGCCCCAGAAAAGCAGAGAGAGAAAACACAAATTTTGGCTGTCTGGCTGCAGCAAAATGGTGAATTCCATGGCGAAAATGCTGAATTCGGTGGTATCCAGGAACTAGCCATTTCAGGCTGCTTAGATTGTGTGGCTGCTTTTTTGTTGCATATTGCTGTTGTCTTGTTATAATTTTGTCTTCTGATATTGCATCATTGTATTAAATCACTTATATATGCAATGTGTCTTGTAGTAATGGTTCTACACATGCAAAAAAAACCCAAACAAAACAGAGTATTTTTCCAACTCAGCACTATTAAGTATGTCATAGTCCCAGAAGAGAATTTATACCCTGTTTAGGGCTCATTGAAGTCAGTGGGAGTTTTGCCGTTGATTTTAATGGGCACAGGATTAGGAGAGGGATCTACAAAGGGACTTAGGTGTTGCAATGCTGAGCATCATGGTGCCTAAATGTTAGGCACCTAGATAATCACAGGAATAACTCTGTGATTGACAAAGCAGAGTTAGCTGCCTAGGCTTCTTATACAATGAATGGGGAGAGAGGCACCTACAAACGTGACTCACAAAAGCCAGCACGGCAGGTGTGGAGTTGCCAACCTCAGATGCCAACAAGAGGGAGATGAACTAAGCCCTGCCCCCTTCTTGGAGATAGATGCCTAAGTCTTCTTAGTAATCCACAAATGGGAGCCTGCTGCCCGCAATCAGATGGCTTAGGCACCTCAGGTGTTTCTTGCCGCAATGAGTTAGGTATCTGCCTTGCTCCACACAAAAGAGCAGCAGAAGGAGAAGGTGGTAGTTGTAGGTAAATGCCTTAATCTAGCATTGTAAAGAGGACAGGTCTTGGACTGAATGAGAAGAAAATTAAATCACAGATGCTCTTATTTGCAAGCATGGCTTTGACTGCCATCTTCAAGTGGATGGTTTACAAATCTACTTCACTACTGAGGCATTCTTCACCTTCATCCAATCTAGAATCTCAGCAGGTTTTTCTGACTTCTCTTGGTGGAGGTGCAGTCATCATCTCAAATTCAACATGAACATAACTAACCTCTTCAGCTTCCACTCTACACCCTTCCACACTCTTCCCCATTTATTACAGTGAATGCCACCACCATCCTCTCATTCACTCAGGACAGTAATTCGAGCATCAACTTTAAACCACCATGTTTAAAACTTGTCACTTCTTCTAACACAGCATCTCTAAGCAGGGCCGGCCAACAACATTTTGGCACCTGAGGTGGGGAGCTCAATGACGCCCCCATACCCCTTCGCTTGGGCCAAAACTTTGAAAGTTCTCAATTCTGACTTCTTCCTGTTCTACTTGTCTCATGGTACTGCTCTACTACCTACCCCAATAAAGGAGAACTAACAACTTCAAATGCCTCGTTCAAAAAAATTAAGTAATACTTAACTTTCAAATGCCTGAACAGCAAACGTAACTTTTTTTGTCTGCATAGTAAACACTGGCATTTTTATCTGTTTGAATAATCAAAGCGGTGCTTTCCGTGCCTTCTTGGTTGCAAAGATTTGAATTGCTTCTGCTTCCTGAAGGTCCACAGTCTGGGCCAGCTCATGCTCTAGTGAGATGGTTGCAAGACCGACCAGCCTCTCCTCAGTAGTGTAGCCGGGGTGGGGGTGGGGGGGGAAGAGGTCGCTCCCCCACTGAGCAGAAGCGGTGCCTTTTTTGTGCTCCAACACCTTTTGCTCCTGCGCTGCAGCCGGAGTGAAGCATTTTTTTTTGCTCCCGGTGCCTTTTTGCGCTCCCAGCGCCTTTTTTTAGCTCCGCTCCCCCTGTGCTCTAAACCTGGCTACGCCACTGCCTCTCCTGTGTCATTGTGGAGCGTAGATATGTTTTTATTAATTTCAGCTTGGAGAAGCTGCATTCTCTACTGGCAACTGTTACAGGAAGTGTTAGAAGTATGCGCAGAGCAACAAAAGCATTTGGAAAGAGGGTAGTCATCTTATTTGTGAACATAGATTCCAGAACAGCCTTGGGAGTTGATCCTGCTGAAATGTATCTTGAAAGGGCTTTCAGTTCATCACCTAAATCACTCGCATCAATATCGCGCATGTCATCATGTGTCAACACTGTCTCTAGTGCCCTGCATTGCTGGTGTAGGTCTTCTTCAGGTATAGTGTTTTGGAATATCATATTACATCCAAATATACTGCTGTGTTCTTTGTATTGCACAATCTAGTACCTTGTTAAATAATTCAACTTTGAATTGTTGTTTGGGGTCTCTTATGGGATTATCCCATGCCTCGTAATCAAAATGTCTTCTTCTTCGGTGACTTTTGTATCCTTGAATGGGTGGGAAAATAGCTTCAGTGTGAACTTCCTCTGCCAACTTCTGTGCGCTCTTCAGAACGTTTTGAAATCCTTCATCTGACTGGTAAAACTGTAGGTATGACTTTGCTTTGTCCAGTTGTTGCATTGCTCCAGATATAGCAAGGTCAACACCTTGGAGTCTCTTACTTACAACATTTATTACAAACAGTACGTCATGCCACAACACTAAGACACACAGAAATTTGAAGTTATGTATGTTTCTAGTGATTCCATTTCCCTCTGCCACTGTTCTCCCACGAACAGTTCCTGTCATAGCATTATCCTCCACAATGGCAACTATGGCATCATCTATCCTCACAATTTGGTGTTTGATAGGCTTCATCACCTCCAGTCAACTTTCCCATCGTATGGCACTCAGTGGTTTCAGTGTAAGAGAGGATGCTCCCAGATGTTGCTTCAAAATTTGCCATCGATAAGTTGATGCAGAGAAAAATACACAGGTGCTTTGAATTACATTAAAAAAGTCAGCAGCCTCACTAGATGCTGATGCTGCATCACTGACCACCAAGTTCAATGAATGAGAACTGCATGGGACAAAAAAAGTTCAAGGGTTTAACTCTCGGATCCGTGTCTGCACTCCTCTCTTCTTTCCTCTCATGTTGGCACCATTATCGTAGCTCTGCCCTCTCATGTCAGTTATTGCAATTCCCTTATCTTCCAGCTTTTTAAGAAGCACATTTGTCATACCAGCTCCTGTAGTATCATCAATACATTCTAGAAAATGCTCTCTGACAGTCACCATTGCAGGGACATTTTCACTAGGTTCTGTTGTTGTTACAAAATGCACCATTGAAGTAATTTGTTCCGTATTGCTGATGTCAGGTGTGCAGTCCAGAATAACAGAGTAATATCTTGCTGACTTCAGCTCTGCCACAATCTTCTGTTTGACTTTTGTTGCCAGTAACTGTATGATCTCATTTTGAATTGTTTTTCCAAGGTAGTGGTGTTTACACATTTCTTGGGTGGTGACTCTTCTTAGATGCTTAGATACAGCATCAAACTCAGCCATCAGCTCCACAACTTTAAGGAAGTTTCCATTGTTTGGCACATACAGCTGATCTGAAGTGCCACACAGTGCTAGATTTTGGGTAGCAAGCATTCTCACAATGGCAATGAGTCTTTTCAGAACATTTTGCCAGTAAAGAGACTCTGATGCAATCTTCTCTTGATGATGATCATCTATGGTGGCCTTTAACCTTAGTCTCATCTCAAGCTCTTTCCACCTGTGGAATGCTCTCTGGTGATTTGCTGCCTTCTCATGGCATGCCAGATTTCTAGCCAGATTTTTCCAGTCCTTTGTTCCTGTAGAACCCAATGTGGCTGGAAGATTAGACCGGAAGAGTTTGCAACAAAAACAGTATGCAGCATTCTGGGTTTTTCAGTACATAAGCCATGGCCTCTCCACTTTGTCACCATTGGGGATTTCATGCCAGTAATGTGTTGGATGGAAACTTCTATTTTCGTTGTCTTTGGGGAACATGAAGTTTTTCACTTGCTGTGGCCCATGCAGTACAAGGAAGTCCCTCAGGCTACCGCTCATGTGGGTCCACAGTCCTGGATCATCTAGACTTAAGGAACTAAACTCAGCAGCAGCTGTTTCTTGTGTCTCCACCACACTCTTCTCTGATCTACACTTTTCTTCAGGAATGTGCATGGTTACATCCATTTGAGATGGAGATATGGATGCTGCAGTAGCTGCCAGGTCACCTGCACTCTGACTAACTGGAAGATCAGGCATCTCCTCACCACTCACATCCTCACTGGGGCCGGAAGGCTCACCGTGAACATTTGTGTCTACGTATCTCAGGAGAGTTCCTTCCTGCTTAGATAGAAAAGCTTCCTTTGCTTTCTTTCTTTTTCTGAATGCTGCCCCCAGAGGGGCATTTTCTTCTTTCACTCATGACTGCTGTTCTGTGCCAGCTACAGTGGCTCTCCACACTCATTTGAAGGGGACAAATAAGCAAGCTAGTAGCAGGGCCTCAGTGAGGGAAGATATCAACGTCTTAAGAGCCTAACTGGCTCCTACTACTTCAGTTGACTGCCTGTTCTCCTCAAGTGGGTTCAGGGAAGCAGCAGGAAACAGGAAGCTCCCTGAGAAGCTGGTGTTAATCCAGGGCTGGCCCACAACATTTTGGCACCTGAGGCGGGGAGCTCAAATGACACCCCCAAGCCCCCTCGCTTGGGCCAAAACTTTGAAAGGTCTCTTGTGCCCTCCTTCCTCCAGCACAGCACTCCACCATCTCTGTGCATCTAGAGCAGAGAGAATACATATGCACCAGCAGCAGAAACAATTTTCTACACTCTGGGTCTTAGTGGCGCCCCCCGCACAGTCTGGCACCTGAGGCGGCTGCCTCAGTTCACCTCATGGTAAGGCCAGCCCTGTCTCTAAGATCAGGCCTTTCCTCTCTGTCTACAAAACCCCAAAACTCTTGTCCAAGCCCTCATTATTTCATACCTTGACTATTGTAACTTCCTCCTTTCTTGCTTATCACAATGGGATCTCAACCTCAGTTGGTGCCTTTGGATGCTTCCAAAATATAAATATTGCTCCAACTCTGAAAACTAAAACTTTAACACAGAGCTGCTGCAACTCAATTGATGAGGCCCTATGGAATATATAAAGATTTTCAGCCTATCATCTGCTGGAATGTAATGTTTAAACAAAATGTTTGAGAGAATATAGAACAAAAGAGCTAGAGATGATGGGAGCTGAATAATGCACTGAGGAGTTTATGGCCTTTCCAATGTTCCATGAGAGAACTTTCTTTGAATTGAAAATCTGAATTAAAGTGCTTTAGAAATTATTAATTTTTAAAATTAAATGACTCAAATCCCCAAATGCTCTGGAAATTAACTTTCCATAAAAAATATAAAACGTGAAAATGAGTCAACATTTGCATTATATAAAAAACAAATTTCTGAAAAGGAAAACAAACCCCCCAGAAATCTTAACTATAATTAGGAAGCTCTCACTGCTTTTACTGAGTCACAAAGCATTTATCACCTTCAGTGTTCAATATCATCATAACAAACCCTCTTTTCCCTGCGCTATACATTCTGGAACCGTAACAGGGACAACTTGTACAAAAACATGTTAATATTTATACCAGATTAGATCGGCAAGTATTATCATTTTTTGCAATATAGATAAAGACATGCTTGGCAGTAAATATAGCATTCTTTGTAACCCTATTACCTTTTGAACATTACAAGGACCATCTAGTTATATAATATGCCTTGGAAAATTCTATTCATCCACTTGCCTGGAGACAGTAATTGTTGTTTATGACTATGATAATAAATGAAAAAATTAATTCTTTTACTTATCCATCAAAGGATGGATGACCAGATTTTGACCATAGGTTTGTGAATTTTAATAGTGATTTTTCAAGGCTCTCAAAAATTTATTGCTCTTATAAAAATATATTTTATTATGTTTTATTACAGATTACTGGATAATTTTCTTATTTTACCATGACTGGCAATCTGCCAGTGAGCTGTTCCTCTCTGTGCTGCTATAGAAGTATTTCAGACTAGTTAATTAGCAGCTGAGTATTAAGTCACATCCAGTTGGAACAATTGTCACAGTGGAGCAAGCTTTAGCAATACTTAGCTAACACAGGAACAAAACAAATAATTAAATAAAAAAGAAAAAGGCAAATCTTGAATATGGATTTTAACTTAGCCTTAATGTATTTATTTTTTATTATCAAAGTATATCAGGTCAAGACACTGTAATTGAACTAATCACTTAGCCCTTGTCTACATGAAAAGTTGCACAGGTTTAACTTAAATCAGTTTTTAAAACAAATGTGTTTACATCAGTAATAAGAAGGTATGTGGACACTTGTTTTAAGAGTGGCTTAATTTGGTTTAATTTAAGTTAGTCAGGAATCAAACTAAACTAAACTGTAATAACCCTGGTTTAAACATTGAAATGTATTGTCTACACAGCCTTTTAACTAATTCAGTTTAAAAACCACACCAAGTAAAACCAGTGCACTTTTTGCATGCAGCCAAACTCTGAAAATCAAAACCTGGGTGCCAGACAATCTAAAGTAGGAAAAAGGGTGATTTGGGTTTTATTTTATTGTTACATTTGCTGGAGGTATTTATTCTTTGAAGTGGGAGAGATAGCATATCCGATTATAAAATGGGTATTCATCGATAGGGATATTGAAAGCTTTATACAGTGAAATAATTATTACCACCTCCTCCTGGAAATAGTATACAAGTCATTCCAGAATAGACAATGTCCATTAAGTATATCAATTATATTTTCAGCAAGTGGGGGGGAAAAAAGCCAAAAAGATTAGCACCAAAAATACCCCCTTCTCATTTTACTATCAGCTCCTGGGGTAAAGTAGGGGGGAACATGCTGAAGTATGAAAGACACTCAGATGAAGGAAACTAGGAACTTTTGTTTGAGCCAGTGGATTTATCACAAATGAAGCTCTGTTTCATCTCTTAGAATGCACACATTCTCGCCAAGAAGTCCACTGCTACCAGCAAACTCACA
The DNA here is from genome assembly GCA_033296515.1 of Macrochelys suwanniensis. Lineage (NCBI taxonomy): Eukaryota > Metazoa > Chordata > Testudines > Chelydridae > Macrochelys > Macrochelys suwanniensis. The sequence goes on from CM065779.1 coordinate 88,256,272, forward strand.
ACTCAGAATTAGCAAAGGCATTAAGAACCTACATCTTTAACGATGACAGTAGCTCTTGCTGTAAGTCAAAGCAAAGAAAGGAAAAGGGTAAAAATGACAAGTGATTTTTAAAATTTGTGTATAAAAGCACACCAGCTTCTCTGATCTAGTACTATCATTTTGGATTTCCTAACATGGCACAATCCTCTTCTCCAATCCAAATGTCAGTATTCCCCATCTGCTCTCCCCTTGTCTACAAATCATTGATTGATGTCAATGAGAGATCTGCACACAGAGGGACAGCAAAATACTGAGGTGGAGTGCTACTATGCAGAACATAGTTTACACACAGTTTTGTGTAATGTCCACTTTCATTCCGTCAGATAGTGAACGGAGTGACTAGATACTCTGTACTTATGAAATACATGTATGCTCACATTCCAGAAAGTCAGTTGTAAATTTTTTTAAAGTTCTACAAAATATGTTATAATTGCCGATAACCATTTTCCCTGAAAGTTGGATTTCCATTCAAGAAGAAACAGTTTGCTATATTGAAGTACTGAATACTGACATGCACATAAGTGACAAAGCAGTCTCTAATGATTCTGAAAGCTAAGTGCTGATAAGAGATATACTCTTATCATGAAGACAGAGCAACAGCAGCTGTGTCCAGAACTGCAATTGACACAATTGCATGGATCACCTAGCTGGTGCCATCCAGCATTATCCCGATCAACAAGTATGAGTAATATTGAGCACTTTACATAGACAATCTCCTGTGCCCTTTGTTCTAGAATCTCAGACCTAAACTTTTTTTTTGGGGGGGGGGGTGGAAATGAGGGGGAGGAGGGCATAGTGAGGGAAAAGGGAAAGAATGCGTTGTCCTGCACAGATTAGACCACTATATACTCTGGCAAAGGAGAGGTCTTCCATTTAAATTGCTCTAGTCAGACAATCTACGATAAAGGTCAAACTACTGAGGGTGAAATCCTGGCCCCATTGAAGTCTATGGGAGTTTTGCCACTGACTTCAATGGAGCCAGAATTTCACCCTAGATGAGGAGCAGAGGATCAAAATCTTAAAGAACCATAACCTTGTATCTTCTCACTCACGAGAGCGAGAACTTTCCTTGCATCTTCAGCATAGAAAAGCGCTGAAACTGATGACTGTTATCGCACTGCCTATTAATATTAGTATATGTTGCTAGGGAAAATGCTTATATTCTGTTTCTTATTTTGCATAGTGACAGCAAGTGGCACTACATCAATGCTAAATTAAACTGTTCATAGTTTAAAGACAGAATCCAATATGGACATAATAGGCATAGTGCAGACAAACCATCTGCTACAGCTAGGAGACAGAGAGAAAAAGAAAATCTGAGCACATATAATGTACTGACACTTCATTTTTCAATGGAATTTGTATATATTTATCAGAAGAGATCCTCATCTATACACAACATATAAGCAGATTTTAGAAATACAGACACCAAAGAGGATGTTTTTTACATGCCATGAAGCAATAAATATCCTGGATGACCCTCAGATTATTCACAGAAAAAGATGCTCAAGTGTGCCTTTATTAGGTAGTCCACTGCACATTATCTCACAAATCATCTGATACTACTGAAGGCATGCCTTTATCTGAAACATCCCCACACTGAATGGAAAATTACCTTGATGTCCTTTAGATATGAAAACAGAGTACTAAAGACTCATTGTAATTGGTTGTATGCATCTGAAATCTGTCACAGTATGTAGAATATTAAATAGAGACAAAGTTAATATATTCCTTGCAGGCATTAGAATGTCTTTCTATAAATTCTATTATCTATAGCAAAACACTCTTCCATCAAATTGTTATTTGATATACTGTACGAAAGTTATGATAATCAATACATTGTAAAGCACTTGAAGCTATGGAACTGTTATTTTTTGCTGCAATGTACAACCCTCCCCCATCCCCCTACTTAAGCTGCTAGTGTAGTTGAAATTTGAGCAATAATAGGCAGTTTCTTGGTTATTACCAGAGAGATCATAAATTAAAGTAGCTAGATTTGCCTTTGGCCCTAAACATGCATCAGAAAACTAGTTTTCAGAGTAGTTCCATAGAAAATATTTTGTTGCTTTAGAAGAAAATTAAATCCTCTTTAATGGTGTAAATATTTTATTCTGTGAAATAGTTTGCATTTTGTTTTTTCCTTCATTCTATAAACTGCTAAAAAGGCACATAGAAAAGATTTAATCTATTGGTACAAATATAGAGAAAAAGAAAATTGACTGGAAGCTTATTTACACAGAGGTCTGTTTCCATGGCTCTGGAAGTCTGTAAATTACATTTACTTGCCAGAGCTCTGTAAAAGGCCTTTATGTAAATGAGAACCATGACCAATATGTCTCCCCTAGAAACTATTTTAATATCAACTCATCACAAAATATCTAGGCACATGTACACAAAAACAATACAAAATGTTGAATTAACCAGTCCATGGAGTGGGTTTGGGAGCATTTGGTGGTCATTAGTTCTCTTAAAGGCTGCAAGCTAAGGACAAGGTTTTAGCCAGTCAAAATGTGGGGCTTAGGAAAGCAAGCTTAGAAACTTTTCTTTCTGGTAACTGATTACAACTGGCAAATTACATATGAATAAAACATTCAGAGCTGTACTATTATAGGCTGATGCTCTGTTTGCTAATAAGTGGTTTTTAAATTACAAATTGGTAAGCGACTGTGGGATGTCATATCTCTGCTATCCCACTGAAAAAACAAGATTAGTGCAGTATGTGGCGGACAATTTTTAATTATATCTACTTGTAGTTTTGTAGATAAATAGTGCTGCTGAAGGAGACCGGATTGTATGTGAGTAAAAACATATGACAGGCCTTAGCAAAGTTTCGGGCAGTTCCTAATTAGAAATACATGTTTTAGCACAAGTCACAAAAACACAGATGCAGCAGAACAAACACAGTGGGATACAGAATGCTAGGCTAAGGTGAAAGGAACATATGAATATGATAAGAAATCTAGTAGGAAAAAAGCAGTGAAGCACTTCCCTTTTTTCTTTTATAAACTAAAGAGAACATTGTACAGCAACGAAAAAGATCACATGCAAAAGACAATGCAATGAAGACGTTCATATCTACCTTCAACTTCTCTCTGAAGAGAAGCTTAAGGACAGAGTCACATATCCTTCGGATTTCCTTTTAATCTCCAACCTTTTTATAGAACCCTACTACACTCATTAATTGGCCAAGACTAGCTTGTTTGCTGTGATGTAGGCAGGGTTGCCAACTTTCTAAGCGCACAAACTGAACACCCCTACCCAACCCCTTCCTCCGAGGCCCTCCCCCTGCACACCCCTTCTCTGAGGCCCCGCCCCCACTCACTCCATCCCCACTCCCTCCGCCATTCGCTCTCCCCCACCCTCACTCACTTTCCCGGGATGGGGTGAGGGCTCCAGCTGGGGGTGCAGGCTCTGGGGTGGGGCTGGGGATGTGTGGTTTGGGATGTGGAAGAGGGCTTGGAGCTAGGATGTATGGGGGTGTAATGGGCTCTGAGCTGGGGGTGCAGGAGAGGGCTCTGAGCTGGGACCAGAAATGAGGGGTTCAAGGTGTGGGAGAGGGCTCCAGCTGGGGGTGCGGGCTCTGGGGTGGGGCCATGGATGAGTGGTTTGGGGTGCAGGAGGGGGCTTACGGCTGGGATGTATGGGGGTTGAGGTGTGGGCTCCGGGGTGGGGCCAGGGATCAGGGGTTTGGATGCAGGAGGTGGCTCTGGGCTGGGGCAGGAGGTTGGGGTGTGTGGGGGGTGCGGGATTCAGGAGGGGACTCCAGGCTGGGGCAAGGGGGTGGGCTGCGGGAGAGGGTGTGGGGTCCAGGCAATGCTTACTGCGGCTCCCCGGAAGTGACCGCCAGGTCCCTGCGGCCCCGTAGGCGCATGGGCGGCCAGGGAGGCTCTGCACATGCCCTCACACCCACAGGTGCCATCCCTGCAGCTTCAATTGGTCATGGTTCCTGGCCAATGGGAGCTGCCAAACTGGCAGTCAAGGCAACGGCAGCCTCCCTGGCTGCCCATGTGCCTAGGGGCCACAGGGACCTGGAGGCCGCTTCCTGGAGCCACGTGGAGCTAGGGCAGGCAGGGAGCCTGCCTTAGCCACAGGCCCCTGCTGCACCACCGACCGGACCTGCCAGGATCCCTTTTCGACCAGGCGTTCCGGTTGAAAACCGGACAACTGGCAATCCTTGATATAGGTGGGTTTTGTTTTGTTTGTAAAACAATAGAAAACTACTTGTGTACCTAGAGTACAAATCTAATCATAACTAGACATTTACAATCCTGCCATCCTTCCCAATTGACTAGCTATGGACATCCTGCCATAGTAATATTATACATTTGGAGCCAACGTGGCCATCCTTGGAAAATTTCCCATTGAGATTTTAGGACTGGCTCCTAAAGTCTGCTTTGATAGGATGTCTATTGCAGCTGAATAACTTGTTCTACAAGAGACTATGAAACTTCAGAGTATCCAGTCCATATTGTGCTAAGATCACAAGTCATACAGCTGAGGGTGGTTGGGGAAGCAACCTTTCTACCACCCCTAATCCCAGGGCTATCCAAAGACCAATTTTGCTCCTAGCACAAGTTATTAAAGCAGCCTTGAGGCTGCTCTAAATTGTGTCTGGCTGCACCAACCCCCCAAGGAGCTGTTCTGGCAGCCACAGTTCCCCAGAGCAGTGCTCCAATCATGCCCTGACAAACTCCCTATACCAGAAGAATCTTCTAGAAGGTGGCTAAGAACAAGGGAGCAGTATCTGGTCCAATGTGTTAAAATTTAGGTTTATGCACTACGTTCATTTTATTGTGTGTTTCTGGTCAAAGGACAAAATGAGAGAGATTCCCTCCTTCCCTCCCAACTGCCAGGCAATTATTTGGTTCAAACGCAGGGAAGACCATAAGTGAGAACAGGGGTGAAATGGAAGGTGACCCTCAGCCTAACCCCTACATAATCCTTAACTGGGGATTCAGAACCTGAGGCGGGGAATCCCAAATACCTTTCCTTCATGTGAGGATGAGAGGAATAACAATTTGCATGAGATTTAAGCCATCCGCTGCCCAAAATCAGAACTGATGCCAGTAGCCTCATGTGTCCTGTGCTTGACTTTACCCCAAGAGTGTGCCCCACTACCCACAGACTGTGACAATTTATTATGATTTTTTAATTCCAGCATTGTTAACCTACCCCCAACTAACAAGACAGACCCTCCAGGCTTCTGTGAGGAACATTAAAACCCACTAGACATCAGTCACTCAAGTTTAGAAGGAAAATTCCCTCCTAGCCCCAAAAAGGCAATCTGGCTAGGCTCACAGCACACCTGGTGTACGTCTACACTGTGATAAATGACCCATGGCTGACCCAGGTTAGCTGATTTGGGCTTGTAGGACTACAAAATTGCAGTGTAGATGTTCGGGCTCAGGCTGGAGTATGAGCTCTGGGATCCCAGAAGTGGGGAGGGTCCCGGAGCCCGGGCTCCAGCCCAAACCAGAACATCTACACTGCAGTTTTATAGCCCCTCAGCCTGAGCCCCATGAGACCGAGTCAGCTGACATGGGCCTGCCACAGGTGTTTTATTGCAGTGTAAACATATCTCTGGAGTCTCTAAGGTGCCACAACTACTCCTGTTCTTTTTACAAAAACAAAGAAGGTTGAGAGTGGTGGGAGCACTCTGTGGAAGCTGATCTCTCGCCCAGGCACTTTTTATCCCTCAGAAGGAGAAACATAGGAACCAGTTGACTCTCTTGGCCTTCCCCAAATAGGTCAGTCACAGCCTAGAGGTGATGCCTGGCCGCTCCCATTAGCCCTGTACAAGCTTCTCACATACACCTGGGAAAATGGGAAGTGTGGGGCAAGCAGACACCAAAAAGGACACTAAGGGTTCTAATTCCCTGGCAGTTCAACCAACCTCCTTTCCCCTCTCATCTTCCTCTCAGCTGGGTGTGGGGGCGGAGGGAAAGGCATTATACAGAAGCTGCAATATTTTACACCAGTATCACCTGCTGCAGGGAATTTCATCAGAATTATCTCACCGACAGGCAAATAAAACATACACAATAAGTTACAGGAAGAGGTGATTACAGCATAAAGAGCTCCTGGGATATTTGGATTTCTTTCTTTAGGAGAGGATTAAAGGGTCAGGTATAGAAGCAGGAAGGTGGCATTAAGATAAATAGGAAATCGGCAGGCATGCTGGGCCAGATGGTCTTTTTCCTTTCTTAAGATTTCTTATATTCTGAATTTTATTAGCATTCAGCAAGGATTGCTCATGAGTAACTCTTTGCTTGCAAATGCTCCAATAAAGTATGCAGCATCGATGTTGCAGTTTCCCATTTCAGAAAAGCAGAACAGCACATTTGTTAAAAACAAATCCCATTGAAAAGGGGGTCAGTTTGGAAGCAAACTAAACTGTTTGTAAAAGGGATCAGAGAAAAGTTATACCAACCAGTCAACCATTTGCCTGTATTAACATACTGGTGCAAATTCATCCTCATTCTAACGCCTCTGAAGTCAAGAGTTAGGGATGAATTTAGACCCCAAATACAGATAAGTGCAACACTGAACTAGCTGTCCATTGCTTTATACAGAATAGTTGATTAGTAATGTTATAATTCTCTAGTCTATGAAATTAAACAAAACACCAAGACATTAAGAAACTGTGCAGATTAAAACATATTATTGAAAAACGTTGGAAGTTTGATTTTTGAACTTTCTGAAGGTTGATTTTTGAACTTCAAAAGCAGGAAACATCTCAGTTTTAGAGATTCCAAACTTACTAACTGCACTAAGTTATAGGATGTCAACATATGCTGCAACCATTCTGTATTAGATTGATCTAAATCACGCACTGACAGGTTTTGGAGCATCCATCAGTCTTGCAAACTAGAGTTGAGATATTAAAAATAAGAGAGTAATGGGCACAAATAATTAATTGCTCAAAAATACAGAGCTGATGTCCACATGATCTCTAAGGTTGACAAGAACTGACCCAGGAGAAATTCTATTAATTGTGCACTGTAACCACAAGTGAATGAGTCCAAAGCAGCACATACAGAGGTCAAGCAGATAACCATCGGGGTGATCAAACACCATTACTGATCTTTCTAAAACAATAATTGAAGCATATGTACTCTCCCATGCTACCATTTGCAGGACTATGAATGCAGGATGCTGTCAATATCTTTCAACCCTCTAGCAAGAAACAGTATCAAATTTCAGTCCAGACAAACACCAAGGACTTCTTAATTCCAAAGAAGAGGTAAAGTATGTGTGTTCACTATAACAATAGTGTGAGAGTATTGTTTTAGTTTATTTTTGGTGTTTTTTAAAAACAAAAAGTTAGTGGAAAACTCTTACTGAAGTTTTGAGGAAGCAACAGCTTGGGACAGTTGCCAAAAAAATTAAAGTAAACACCAGACCCCCCAAAATGTGCTGTGATTTGAAGAAGTTAACATTGCTACACACCACACACCTGATCCAAATCCATAAAGGAAAGAAATTAAAATGTACACCATCTAACAATACATACTTTCTTCTCCTCTACCCACAAACACATTCTTTACCATTACTACAACTACCATACACCACAGGCCATGTATTGCAAAGTTAGGTCTGCCTTTCCCTTCACGCACATACCCCCATATCAAACTATCTTCTCTCAACAGTATTAGTTGTGGATGTTTGTGGTAGTACAGTGTTAGGCTGGAATGGTGTGGTTTGGTAATGGGGTAATGGAAAGCTGGCATCCCTACGGAAGACTGGGGACAGAGTTACAGATGAAGTGTATTGTCTGTGGTGTAGGCTACTTGGTTGGTAATTAAAGTCAATGGAAGTTTTACCTAAATTAGAACTGGGCTCTCAATCTGGTAAGAAATTCTCAGCGCTAGAATCCTTGCAAAGTTACAGTAGAACCTCAGAGTAATGGATACCTTGGGAATGGAGGTTGTTCATAACTCTGAAATGGTCCATAACTCTGAACAAGATGTTACGGATTTCAGCCACAGTGGAGGGGTGGGGCTGCTGCCCACTGTAGAATCTGTATACTTTATCACACTATTCAACATTTTGTTTCCTCCACATTCTTCACTATGGCCCGAGGCCTTATATAGTGCGCACTATTCAAACTCTGTTCTGAATACAGAATTATTTATTTCCTCGTGAATTTTTCAGTGGCACTCATCCTTATAGTACTTGAGTGCTTCACAGACAGTTAATTTATTTACACAACAGTTCTGTGAGATGAAGGGATTGATATTATCCCCATTTTACAGATGGGGAGCTGAGGCACAGAGAAGTTAAGGACAAAGATGTCCACTAAATTTGGATGTCCAGTTTGAGCTAGCTGGAACCTGATTTTTTCAGGGTACTTAGCATTATACTGAATTGTGTGCGTTCAAAGCACATCTCCCATTGACTTCAGTTGCAGCTGTGAGCACTCAGCACTTCTGAAAATCAGACCCCAGGGTCTCAGGTCAGGCACCCAGAAAGTGAGGAACATGTACATAGCAACCACCTGTGAACAGTTTGTTTTAAGTAACTTGCCTAGCATCATACAGGAACTCTGCAACAGAGGCAGGGATAGAATCCAATACTCCAGGGTAGCATTCAATTGTCTTAACTAAGAAACCCTTTTTTCTCTTCTCCTTGCCTCATTCACAACACATCTTCAATCTCTGCAACAAATGAGGCAGGATCCCTACAGACAATAATCTTGTTTACTATGCAACCCTGATTCCACCCTGAGAGCAAGTTCATCTTGCACACTGAAGGAGGCAGGAAAATAGTTTGTGATCATGTAATTTAAGACTGTATCATAGTACATATGCACAAGGGGGTGAATTAAGGTTGCAATGCACAGACAACCTTAATACTCTCACTTCCTAACTTTTGAGTTTTTGACTGTGCAGCCTTAATAATGTTCTTTTAACAGGTTTTTTTTGTTGGTAAATTCCTAGGTTTACAAAAAAAAATCTGTGGAAAAACAGCAATCCCATCACGTGGTATCACACTGACACCCACATGGTCATTAGCGTGGTTGGAACCTTTAGATCTCTAACACAGACCTCTATCACAGTAACTGATAGCAATAGTAAGTTTTCATCCTTTATATGGACCAGCTCTAGAAGGGGATGAGGCACAGTTTACCAGTGGGTTTCACAGATATTTGCTGAAAGCAGAGGAATGGAGACACCCTGGAATCTTGGGTCCCATTCTGGGCTCTGGAAGGGAGCATGCTCTAGTGAGCACAAATTCTTCTTGTCTACCCCGATCTCAATCTTTTCTGTCTCATACCCTCTAACCTGTCCCTGTCCACATCTTGTCTCTTCCTCAACTCTGATTATTTGTCCCATTCTCCTTATCTACCCAGTCCTAGTCTGCATTCCTCAGGCTTCTCATCCCAGGTCCAGTCCCCGCCTCCAGGCTTCGCTGTCCAAATCCTAATCTTCCTGCTGACTTCTAGCCTCTCAGAGTCCCCAGCTGGAACCAGGTTCTCCTCCCCCAGCTCCTTGCCCAATGTCTCCCAGCTCCCGTCACAGCCCAGTAATTCCTAGCCCTGGTCTCCTTGTTAAATCAGTCCACATCTCACACCATCCCAGCTCCTCACCTGATCTGGTTCCTCCCATACCCAGCCAACTGGCTCCCAGCCTCCCTCCACTCCCCCAATTTTCTTCATTAACTCCCACTGCCAGTCTCCTCACACACAGTTCCAACTCCTACTGTCCTTGTCCAACTAGTTACAACCCACCCGCTCCCACAGCTTCCGGTCTCCTTGCCCAGATAATCCCAGTCTCATCAGAATCCCTGTCCCAAACTATTATGTTCTTTCCCCTGGTCCAGCTTTTCTCCACTCTGCATTCAAATCAGATGAATTCCTTCTCCATCAGGTCAACAAGGGGTCACAGAGCACACAATGGACAGGCTCTCTGCTCTCAGTTCCAGTGCCCAGGCCTAACTTGGTCCAGAGTGGCTGGGAACAGCCATTACAGGGAAAGTATTTCTGATCCCCCATAGCCCAGGGCTGGAGCACACTCAGTTGTCTGTGGCGAAGGCACATGGACAGTCCTGTCACATACAGGAGCTGTGAGGATATGGGACATGCTCGCTCACTCACTCTCGGGAATAGTACAGGCGCAGTCTAGTCAGCACTAGGATCTGCAAGAGGCTTGAGCATGCTCAGTGTGGATGGAATCTTCAGAGATGTTAGCGGCAAAAATCAAAAATCTCTGGGCATGTGTGAACTGCAATTTTTTGAAGGCTTATAATTTGGACAATTTTTGGACAATTTTTCACAGAAGTGGCAAAATACACATCCCTGACAAAGAGGCCACCCACTGCCAAAGTTCAAGTCTCTGATCCAAAGCATGGAGGCACTAGAGCATTTTAAATAAAAGACCAAGGTTTTTTTTTTTTTTAGTATAGACAAATCTAGATGTTTTTCCATAGATATGTTCTCAGAAATGGCCAAACTACTGAAAACTGACTTATATCAGGAAGTGTCACGCAACCTTAAAAAGTGATGTTACCAATCCCACCTATATCATACACAACAGACAATAGATATATACATGCATGTGTGTGTACTGTATAGTTATATAGGTTTTTATCCATTGTAAACCAGGATTTTTCTATCTACTTATTTGGGTCAAATTGTTCCATACCTCAATTGATTAGTACTTTTCATTTTTTGTACTAAAAAGAGTTTCCTGTGTGGCTTTACTGAAGGTCACAGAGAAAGAACTGCATGCTGCTTTATTTAAAAGAAAAGGAGTTGTTTGAAGAACAAGTTAAGAAGTCAATGTCCTGTATAGCTGCGGTTCTCAACTGGTGGTCTGCACCCCACAGGGTGTCCGCGAGTCCCTTCAGGGGGGCCATGGAGCCCCGCCTCTGAAACCCGATGCCCCAAGCAGGGCTGAAGTGGGGAGCAGGTGAAGCTAGGAGCGGTGCAGGATTGAAACCCCAAGCTGCTTCTTCCCCACCCCGCACTGAAACCAGGAACGGTGCAGGACTGAAACCCCGAACTCTCCCCCCTCCCTTGAAGCCAGGAGTGGGGGCTGAAACCTTGAACCCACTTGTAGTGTTAAGGGGGTACAAGGGTGCTATCCCCCTCAAACAGCAGTGCTTTGCCCAGAGTGGAGCAGTCCTGGGTTTTGATATTGTTTTAAATATATTTCTCCTAAATTTTCTCCTAAATTTTAAAGTTTTGACAACCATAATCTCTCACATACAACCTCCTGCTACAGAAGGTTCACTGTAAAGCCCTAGCTTGAGCTGTTATATTAAGCTGCTTGAGTCTGAGGGCTGACATTCAAAAATATGCTGAATAATAAGACACATTCAAGCAGGTCAGCATATAATTTTTGCACAACTCGTGTTTTTTCACACACGCAAACACTAATGGTATTGAGAGCCTTTATTCATGTGGACTGTTTTCATACACTTTTTCTAACTGCAGTAAGTTATAGATATAAATATTAAAATTATACATGCAACTATTTCAAAGCTTTTATGGGAAAATAAATTAAATTGATTTTACTACCTAAAACTGTAATAAGTACAGTTGATAAGTCACTATAGCCATATTTTAGAAGCAAACTTTAGCTGCATCAATCAGTACTGTGATCGACCAACTGAAAACTACAAATATAATTTCTCAACTTCTCTCAAGTTCTGTCTATAATTTCCTGTAACTCTGTTCATATAGGAAAGAATGTGAATAAATTTAAATGGTATATTATACTTGTGCAATTGTATTAATATATGAAACATTTTTGCATAATGTATCAAGCAAATATAATGTCACTTATCCATGGTGATATGCAATAGCAACTTTATGTCTGCCTTTGCACCAGCCTTAATCTTCATCCAAGAATATTAAAGGAACTGGTACATGAAATTGCAAGCCCATTAGCAAAAATTTTTAATGAATCTCTAAACTCAGGGGTTGTACCATTTGACTGGAGAATAGCTAATATAGTTCCTATTTTTAAGAAAGGGAAAAAAAGTGACCCGGGTAACTACAGGCCTGTTAGTTTGACATCTGTAGTATGCAAGGTCTTGGAAAATTTTTTGAAGGAGAAAGTAGTTAAGGACCTTGAGGTCAATGGCAATTGGGACAAATTACAACATGGTTTTACAAAAGGTAGATCGTGCCAAACCAACTTGATCTCCTTCTTTGAGAAAGTAACAGATTTTTTAGATAAAGGAAACACAGTGGATCTAATCTACCTCGATTTCAGTAAGGCATTTGATACAGTACCACATGAGGAATTATTGGTTAAACTGGAAAAGATGGGGATCAATATGAAAATTGAGAGGTGGATAAGGAACTGGTTAATGGGGAGACTACAGCGGGTCATACTGAAAGGTGAACTGTCAGGTTGGAGGGAGGTTACTAGTGGAGTTCCTCAAGGTTCAGTTTTGGGACCAATTTTATTTAATCTTTTTATTACTGACCTCGGCACCAAAAGTGGGAGTGTGCTAATAAAGTTTGCAGATGACACAAAGTTGGGAGGTATTGCCAATTCAGAAAAGGATCGGGATATCCTACAGGAAGATCTGGATGACCTTGTAAACTGGAGTAATAGTAATAGGATGAAATTTAATAGTGAAAAGTGTAAGGTTATGCATTTAGGGATTAATAACAAGAATTTTAGTTATAAGCTGGGGACGCATCAGTTGGAAGTAACGGAAGAGGAGAAGGACCTCGGAGTCCTGGTTGATCACAGGATGACTATGAGTCGCCAATGTGATGTGGCTGTGAAAAAAGCTAATGCGGTCTTGGGATGCATTAGGCGAGGTATTTCTAGTAGAGATATGGAGGTGTTAGTACCGTTATACAAGGCATTGGTGAGACCTCATTTGGAATACTGTGTGCAGTTCTGGTCTCCCATGTTTAAGAAGGATGAATTCAAACTGGAACAGGTACAAAGAAGGGCCACTAGGATGATCCGAGGAATGGAAAACCTATCATATGAAAGGAGACTCAAGGAGCTTGGTTTGTTTACCTTAACCAAAAGAAGGCTGAGGGGAGATATGATTGCTTTCTTTAAATATATCAGAGGGATAAATACGAGGGAGGGAGAGGAATTATTTCACCTCAGTACCAATGTGGACACAAGAACAAATGGATATAAACTGGCCATCAGGAAGTTTAGATTTGAAATTAGATGAAGGTTTCTAACCATCAGAGGAGTGAAGTTCTGGAACAGCCTTCCAAGGGAAGCAGTGGGGGCAAAAGACCTATCTGGCTTCAAGATTAAGCTAGATACGTTTATGGAGGAGATGGTTTGATGGGATAACATGATCTTAGTCAAAGGTCAATTAATTGCCATCAGTGGTAAATAGGACCAATGGTCAATGATGGGATGTTAGAAGTTACTACAGAGAACGTTTTCCTGGGTGTCTGGCTGGTGAGTCTTGCCCACATGCTCGGGGTTCAGCTGATCGCCATATTTGGGGTCGGGAAGGAATTTTCCTCCAGGGTAGATTGGCAGAGACCCTGGAGGTTTTTTGCCTTCCTCTGCAGCATGGGGCACGGGTCACTTACTGGAGGATTCTCTGTATCTTGAAGTCTTTAAACCATGATTTGAGGACTTCAATAGCTGAGACATAGGTGAGAGGATTATTCCAGGAGTGGGTGGGTGAGATTCTGTGGCCTGCATTGTGCAGGAGGTCAGACTAGATGATCATAATGGTCCCTTCTGACCTTAAAGTCTATGAGTCTAATTAACCCACCACTAATGTAGTGATATATAGATTTTTGAATGGCATTAATTAAAAATGAGTCTGCTTTATGTAAATGTTATTTATTTATCATACATCATCAATATAGATATCAATGCTGAGGTAAGTATGTCAGCTTCTGACCAGAGATAATTTGGGTTTTTTAAACAAAAGAATAATTTAATTTCTGGGAGAGATATACAAGCCTATGTTTGAAATCAACATTACAATACACAGTTTATAAAGATGGATTTCACCCGAGGTGCTGGAACAATTTGTACAGTGGGGGTGCTGGGAGTCATTGAACCAACTGTAAATCCTGTATATAATGGAAACCACTTCAAGCCAGGGGATGCTGCAGCACCCCTAGTTCCAGCAGCACCTATGATTTCACAGAATCTCAGTGGGAAAATGCACTTTCAGCAGTCACCAATGTTGACGAAAATGGAGATAAAGGAATACATTTGAGCAGCCCAGTGCAGCCAAACAGTAGCAGTGATTGTGTTAGCACCACAATTTCATGTGCTCTATTATGATTCTTCTAGTCAAAGGAGACAAATTCTACTCTGAAATACATCCTGTGTAACCCCATTGAATCCAGTTCAATTGTATGGGATGCAAGTTATTGCAAAATTTGTCCCAGGTGTTTAGACTATCTCAGCATTTATGTCTGTGCATCTATATTGTTCTGAGCTCTTTGATCTCCAAAGATTCACAATGCACTCTTCCTAGCATGCCACTGCTAGTGAGCTCTTTGAAACTATTATTCAGCGCTGTATATATAAATTTTGCTTTTGAAAAACCTAAAGATTCCTGGATTGATTTTATGTGGGGGAAAAAACACCAAAACCCCTTGAATACATACACAGTAAACTATTCAAATATGAATAATTCAAAAGGTGAAAAAAATTGTTTCTTGAACTAGTTCATGAGAAAATTTAAAGATGTGGATGCAATCATTTAAATATATGCTGTCTCTATAAAAATAATGTATATGGTTCTTATAATTCATTTAAATGTGAAAACCAACTATGACATTCATTCTTTGTCCCATTTTTATTCTTATTCCATTCAACTATGATGTTTGTTGCAAAACATTTTTTTATTGATACACACATTGAAAGATCCCTAAGCACAACTGATACCCAAAATACTGCATCATAATTTTCAAGAATTGACTGAGGCACCTGGCAAAGGTATATAACAGTGACCTAAGACAAAATAAGAGAAGCCTCTAAAAGTCACTATTCTTATTTGCAGCAATCAAAATTCTTAATGAATCTAAAATGTGTCACTTTTGACAAATATCCACAATTAAATTAATATGTAAAACAAAAACAATTTGCATAAAACAATGGTCCCTTTTAAAAACAAAACTAGTTTATTATGCATAGCAACACTAATATTTTAATTACCAACGTAACTTATAACTTTTGTTATTTGCACAGGGGTGATTTGAAAGAGATTAATTTAGTAGTAAATGATGCAAACTTACTTTATCATTAACAACTCAACATTACAATAACTTTTATTAAAGACATTTAACAACCTCTATAACTTCATAAATCAGTAGAGTAAAATACTTAAGGATTCAATTTTAAAATATTTGTAATGGTTTTCCCTTAACATGAGAATATTGTAGAAGCATTAGTAATTCATATAAATAGCGAGCGCTATTCCATTACCATTTGCTGCCAGTGTTATTTAAAAAATTATTATACCGCATACAAAGTATACAAATATGCTCACAACTGAAAAGAAATGTACTAAAATGTAAATTTGTCTTATATGCAAAAAAAGAGTTTCCAAATACTGCATATTTACATTCATGGTAGATGGCCCTTTGAAAGTGTGCTTAATTTAAAAAGGATGTGCTGAGACACAGTAACTTATACGGTAAGTAACAATAAATTAGTAGGAATCTCTTTGGTAAGTATCATATTTACTAGTATTCATTTTGAGAGTCTTTATAGCTATCTTTAAAATCTTGAAATATGTAAGTATAGCTCTCTTATTGTTTCCACACACTTCACAGATACAGTCCTATATTTTAAACTCATTGTTATAATGAAATACAAGACCAAGAAAGACCCTTTGATTGAATAAGTTTAACAATGAAAGAGTTGGATTTAACAAATATTTTGCTTAAATCCCTGAACTGGATTAAAAATCTCTAAAGTGAGTTATATGTATAACTGATACACATTGGATATATATATATATATATATATATATATATATATATATGAAATTTAATTTTCCTCATTAAATAATCTTGTATTAATGTTAGTTTCTGTTGCCTAATTTAATGTTCAGAAATAGCTAATAATTTGATATCCTACAAAATGTATATCTAGCATTATTTGGTAGTGATAATTTCTACATTTTAATTACTAAACAGTAAGTGAAATTCAGCTATGACCACTATTATTTTTAGTCTAATTAAATAAATGGCACTAGGTCCCCAAAAAGCACACAATACTAATGTAAGACAACTGCTACCTATTTTTATAATAATACACTGTTTATGAAGCATACATTGATCAAGCTGACAACTAAATTAATAGAAAATTATCTACAGAATATTTATTATACGCCACTAGTGGTAAATAGCACTTAGCACAGAAAAGGGTAACACCCCCCCCCCCCCCCCCCCACACACACACACCTACTAGCAGATCAGTTTCAGTGCCATTATTGTCAAGCACATTAAATTTTCAGGATGCATGGTGTGGTTTCTAAGTTTTCTTTAACCCCTTGAACAGTGTTTTTAGAATTAGGCATTTTGTATTTAAAAAGCCAGAGCAGAAACATTAATAAAAATATTCTGCAAACTTCTACAAACTAATATT
The DNA here is from genome assembly GCA_033296515.1 of Macrochelys suwanniensis. Taxonomy (NCBI): domain Eukaryota; kingdom Metazoa; phylum Chordata; order Testudines; family Chelydridae; genus Macrochelys; species Macrochelys suwanniensis. The sequence continues at coordinate 88,272,870 of CM065779.1, forward strand.
TTTATTCTTCTCTTGTGAATCTTAATATTATCAAAATTGATCAAAATAAATGACAACATTCACTGGAGATCTGTTAACATTACAAGGCAACAATTTGCATGGGTGGTTCATTTGCCCCCTCCCCCCAACAGAATGAGAAATGATCAAACTGAAGAAATTGTGTAAGAAAACAGATGAAAACCAATTTTACATCCAAGACATCATAATCTCTAGTTTACCTACTCCAGTTCTTAGGGAAAAGGTAAAAAACAGAAACCATGTATTATATATTTTAACCATGAAAACCAGCAGATTTCATAACTCATTACAATATGATGGCAGAGGTTCATGATAAATGGCTTAGAGGAGGTTAAACAAAGCAATGTAGCTCTTGAAGGTGATAGTGTGGAACAAAAGTCATGTTTCTGAGACCTCTAGCTTTTCAGCAAAGGAAAATGAATACAGGATTCTTCTGGGAAATGCTAACAAAGGAAAATATAGAAGAAATTTAAAAGAGCCAATCCAGCTATTACATTCTCAGAAAGCAACAAAGTAGCATCTTCAATGAACACTCATGGACATTCCTAATGTTTTTATTTAACAAAGACAGTTTTACAGTAGGAGATTCTGCCAGTATGCTCTTTTTTCTGATCTATTCATTGTGCATCCAACTGCTATTAGTGTACATAATCTTCGCAATTTCTTTCATTGATATTGACAGGGAAATATCACAGGTAGATAAACTGATGCTAATCCCAGGGTCACAACAAACAATCGCACACATGTAGTTTAATAATCTTTAAGGAAAGACTAGCCATGTCTAACAATAGACAACAGCCCTGAACATCAAATAGCCTTGACAAGCAGGAATCGCTGAGTAGAGGCAAAGAGATGCTAACGAGTGAGAGAGACAAGGTCAGGATGCGAGGAAGCATAGTACAGTGCTACAGCCTAACTGCTGCCATTTACGCTGAAATAATATTTGTTAGGGAAACAGGAACGTCCTACCTCTTTCACTCCTCCGTTTGGTGAGCAGCGATGTAGTGGGGGGTGGTTTCCTTTTGCGATGGATGCAGCAGCAGCTGCCCAGCCTGTCTCTTAAGCAGCCTCCATTGCTCTCCCCGCGGCTGCCACACCATGGCAATGCAAACTCAGTCACTCCAGTGATCACATGCTCCCTGCAACCCACCAGACCCAAGTTGGGCAGCAAAAGAAGGCACGCTCCCGCTGCCTCGCCAAACGGGAGCGTTTTGGTAAAAGTTGGATCCTGCCAAATTGTCCCCAAAATCGCCTTAATAGAGAACTGCTCCTACTGGGGGGAAAAGGTAAAAGCTGGATTCTACCTGGATCCTGGTGATATTTGTACCCAAGCCCCCAAATTCCATTGCTTAAACAGAAATGTCTAGCAGGGTTCTCAAACTGGGGGTCAGGACCCCTCCGGGGGTCACGAGGTTATTACATGGGGGGGGGTGTCACGAGCTGTCAGCCTCCACCCCAAACCGTGCTCCACTCCAGCATTTATAATAGTGTTAAATATTTTTAAAGGATTTTAATTCATAAAGGTGTGTGTGAGAAAGTGGTCACCTGTACAAAAGTTTGAGAACCACTGGTCTAGCTGTTCCTACTGCACAAACCAACCAACCTTGAACACCGATTGGTTCTGGCAGGGCCGGTGCAAGGATATTTTGCGCCATAGGCGAAAATTCCACCTTGCGCTCCCCCCCACCCCCCATCGGTTCATTGAGGGGCAAATCCCAACAAGCCTTTATAGACCCCAGGGGCCAGCTGTGCCCAGGGACTGCTCCCCAGACCAGGTTCCCCCCTCCCCGCCCCCATCCACCCCCTGACTGCCCCTCTCAGAACCCCCAACCTCTCCACCTGCTCCTTGTCCCCTGACTGCCCCCTCCTGGGACCCCTTCCCCTGACTGCCCCCCAGAACCCCATCCCCTACCTAAGCCTCCCTGTTCCTTGTCCCCTGACTGCCCCCTCCTGAGACTCCCCCACCCTAACTGACCCCCTACCTGTTCCCTGACTGCCCCAACCCTTATCCACACCCCCGCCCCCAGACAGACCCCCAGGACTCTCACACCTATCCAACCACTCCCTGTCCCCTGACTGCCCCCACAGAACGCCCGACCCATCCAACCACCCTGCTCCCTGTCCCTTGACTGCCCCAACCCCTCTCCACATCCCCGCCCCTTGACAGCCCCCCCCCAACTCCCCTGCTCCGACTGCCCCCCAGGACTCCCCTTACCATGCCCAGGCCGCTGGAGCCGCTGGCTCCACGTGGAGGCTACACGCTGCGGTGCACACAGCCCCTCCCTCGCAGAGTGCTGAGGCAGCGGGAGGGGCAGCAGTGGCTCACACTCCTGGGAGCCGCAGAACTCGAGCGCAGTGACGGGGGAGCCGGGGGTGTGCTTGCCCGGGCTGTGGCCCGGCGCCCCGCCCCCGGGGGCTCCTGTAGCGGATGCATGTGGGCGACCGCCCCGGTGCACCCCCCCGGCTCTCCCCTCGCCGCGCTCGGGCTCTGCGGCTCCAAGGAGTGTGAGCCGCTGCTGCCCTCCCGGAGCAGGCCAGGGCCCCACGCCCAGCTCACATGCCCGGGAGCCACAGAACCCAAGTGCAGTGAGGAGGGAGCCGGTGAGCGCACGGTGGCTGGCGCCCACATGAATCTCCTGCAGACTGCAAGAGCCCCTGGGGGAGGGGGGCACTGGGCCGCAGCCTGGGCAGGAGGGGCGGGGGGCGCGGCTCCTCCCTGCTAGTGGCGCTGCCGCCTTTGCAGGGCTGCTGCCCCCCCTGCACCACGCTGGCTCGTCCCTGGCTGGGGCTCGGCGCCCCCGAACACTTGGCACCCTAGGCGCCCTGGGTTCTGGTGCACTAGCACAACAAAAACCCTGTTCTGGCCTGCTTAAATAGGCAACAAAGTTTAGCTGCTTCTACTCCAGCAATGAAACACAGATACCAAAGCATCCCAATTCAACTGAACAGAAACCTTGGCCCGTCACCCCAAAATCCGGCACCTTCAAATTCCACTGCCTAAACAGAGAATATGTTTAGCCTTTGCTATTTACCAAAAAATGTGGACACCAATGCAACTAGGTGCAACAGCACTGCAAAACCCAGATCCAGCACCTGATAGGCATTGGATCCTTCCCAGTCCCTCTCCCCCTCAGCCAAATTCCACTGCCTAGGTAGAAAACATGGTGAGGCTTAGGAGTGACTAAGGGGGAGTGGAAGGGGAAGACAGTGTGGCAAGAAAGAGAAATTTCATCTGAGATACAAAGAAGGGGCGGGCCAAGCTTCAAATAAGCAGTTGAATCAACTGGAAAAAAAAATCTCGACATTTGAGAGTTCTAAAAGCGAGGCTTAATTTTACTTACAAATCTTGTCAGCCACTGCAGGCATGGCTGGGCTCCAACTGTCAGCCCCAGGCAGCTGCTCCCCTGCCAGCCTGGGAAATGGGAGAGGGGACTCCACTGTAGCTCCCCTCCACCCCAGGGAGGGTGAAGCACCCTAAGGAGCAGAGATGCCCGTGGGATGGCAGAGAGGGGGCGGGGAGAGAAGACCTGTATCGATGGTAGGTTCTGAGCAGATGGGGTGAGTGCTGGGAGGGTGAAAGTTCCCTGTAAGCTGTGTGGCCGCGGGGCAGCCTACTTAGCGCTGTGCAGGCGCTCAGAGAACCTTCCCAAGGCGCCCCTCCCCCGGCCCCAACCTAGCCCAGCCCCCAACCTGCTGCACCTGGGGCAGCCGCCCGGCCCCAGCTGTGGCCCGGGCACCCCTAACCCGGACCCAACCACAGCCTGGCCCTAGCTGCAGCCCGGGCAGCCCTCCCTGAACCTAGCCCCAGCTGGACCTCTGGGGGCCGGAGAAGGGGCACCTATCCTGTGGCCCCAGCCCCAGAGATGCCGCGGCGGGGAGAGGCGTCTCTCCCCTCCAGCCCAGGTGCTGCTGTGGGGAGAGAAGGCTGGGGGGAGGGCTGCCACAGCTCTAGAGCACCCTCCTGCACCCCTCATCCCCGGCCCCACCCCAGAGCCTGCAACTCCAGCTGGAGCCCTCACACCCCTGCACCCCAACCCTCTGCCCCAGCCCTGAGCCCCTTCCCACACTCTGAACCCCTTGGCCCCACCCCACCACGTGAATTTTGTTACGTGCACCAATATGAAGATGATCTGTCACACATCACCTCCATATTGGTGCACATAACAAAATTCATTCCACACATGGGTGGGAAAAATTAGAGGGAACACTCACAGTGGGAGGTCAATGGGGTAAAGAGGCTGAACTGATGGGGTGGTGATGATCAGGGCTGGAGGACTGAGTGGTGGGGGGGTTGGTGGTGGAAGAGAATTGATGGTGGACAAGATTAACTGCTGGGCAGGAGACAGGCAGATGTGAGGGTGAGAGCTCCCGCAGCAGGAGCCAAAAATAATCTTATCCACTACATGTGGAAGAGTGGGCAACATAATTATCATTCGCGCACACACAGTGGGGATGGGCGGGGGAGTTCAAAAATCAAGAGAGACCAACCTAAACAAGGCAATATAATCTTTTTTTTAAAAATGTCAATTTGGGGGGTTCTGACTCATGATTTTCGATCTTTTGAACTTGGCAATTCTGAGCATCAGATCTTGGCATTTGCCGCACTGTCAAGCTAAGATGCTGCATTGTGTGCATACATGTAAGAAGTCTTTTAATCTCTACAGTGTAAACTTTCTGTGGTTAGAGGACAAAAATTAGCTGGTTACAGTAATCTAAGCACCAGTTAACAAGGGTCAGTGTCACACCCTCACAGGGAGTGGAAATAAATCAGGCTAGGATCACTAGCCCTTGCTCTTTCTATTGCAGAGACATGAAAGGACTAACACAGCTGAATCATTTTTCAGAGTCTCCCCACTTAAGTGATAGATGGACTTGAAGAACAGATGGTTTAGTGACTTTTACTAGCTGTGTGTTTATTATATGTACCTGTACTATCTGTCAAATAATGCTTGCTTCTGTTAATGCCGTGTTGTAGACATGTTGGTCCCAAGTGATTAGAAAGACCAGGTGGGTGAGGTAGTATCTTGTAGTGGCCCAACTTCTGTTAACAGAAGCTGAGCCAGTACATGATATTACCTCAGTCGCCTTGTCTCTCTAGCTTCTGTCAATGTCATGATCATTGTGAGTGAAGGCATCAATCCACTAGGTGGTGCCAATGAGCCACTTAGATTGAAGACACTGAGTAAAAGAAAGAAAGAAAAAAAGCAATGAAGAACCCCATTCACTAAATTGGTTTTACGCGCATGGATGCAGAACAGAGTTACAAGTACAGCCACAGTATGGTAATCTACACATCTCTTTTTAAATTCAGAACATTCAAAATCTCCTGTGTATGCATGTTCTTTGCATCAATAGGTATAAAATGTCACTAGGAGCTAGTACTGCAGCCTTTGTGGTTTATTGCTCACGTTTTTTCTTTCAGGTGAGGTCGTTGATGCCTGCATCTGTCAGCTAACCATTACTGCTGGAGACCAGCACTTTGAATAGGAGGGCCGGGGGGGCCGGTACCACAACGGAGATCGTTCCCATGATACGGAGGATGGTGATCTCCACGATACGACCAGTGGGAGGGTGAACGGTGCCAGAGATATGGTGACTGGCGCCTCCCCCAGGTGACCTGTGTTGAGAGGGCAGAGTGCTGGTGATCTTGGATGAGCCGCAGATGACCTGGGCTGCAAAGCTGGAGATCTGTGGAGCGGCGTCGGAGAGCACTGCCTCAGCTCTGGGGATCGGTGGCACTGAACTGCCCTCTGTGGGCTCCTGATGGCTGGCTTGTCCTCACAGGGAGTCTTTGCCAGTTCCTGAGGCACACGCGGTGCTGGTGTCGCTGGTAGAGGCCTCTGCTCTTTAGGTCCCGGGAGAGCCTGGGAAGGTGTCAGCTCCGCCAGAAGTCTGGGTCCCCTGCTACTCCCGGGAGGCAACGGCAGATCCCTTAAGGGGATAGGGGCCTTAATTGGGGAGGCATGTCCATGTGGCTCCAGTGTGGGTGGGCAGCCCGAACTGGGTCCTTTGCCCGATACCCCGTGGCCTTTCATACTCCATGCCAGGGAGCCATGCTTCGTGGCCTTTTCTTTGGGCACCAGCAATGGAGAGCAGTGCTGGGCAGAACCCAATGGCCGGGGTGCACTACGCACCGAGGCCAAGGTACTAGGGGTAGAGTCCGGCCAGGAAGCCAGGCGGGCAGCAGCCTCCATAAGAAGGGCCCTCAGATGGATGTCGTGCTCTTTCTGGGTCCTGGGTCGAAAGTTCTTGCAAATGCAACACTTGTCCTGCATGTGTGACTCCCCCAAGCACTTCAGGCAGCTGCTGTGGGAGTCACTAACAGGCATAGGCCTGTTGTAGTCCGAGCAGGGCTTAAACCCTGGAAACCGGGGCATGCCCCACCCATTGGGACTCTAACTTCCAACTACACTTAAAAATTACTTAACACTAACTACTGTAAACAAACTATTCACAAGGCTCTAAGGCTCAAAGTCAAAAGAGACAAAAACCGCTAGCCCCTGCTAGGCAAGGAAAAGGATCGCCGACTAACCACCACGGGCGGTAAGAAGGAACTGAGAGGACGTAGGGCCAGCAGCGCCTAATATACGGAAGCATGAGCATGGCAATCAAGAAGGTGCCAAAGCTGGCCCTATGGATACTGCTAAGGCAAAAATCTCCAACAGCCACGCACGTGGGCACGTGCACACCTTGAATACAATAGACATGAGCAAGCACTGGAAGAAGAACAATTACCCCAATACATAGCACACATTCTTCCTGATATTCAACCTAAAAGTCTCCCACTGAATTTCATACCATTATTCGTAGTTAAACCCTCTTTCACTAAGTTAAACTCTTAATTCTGCTCTTGTGTGTCCATCTTATGAACTGTGGAAAAAGTGTCATCACCTAACTAAAGATTATAATGTTTATAACAGGGACTGAATAAAGATTTCATAGGCAATCATAAATCTGGTAGTTTCCAGCTGTCAAGTGTTTGACTTTGCATCTAAAGAATGTTCTTTTAATGATGTTTTTGGTATTCAATTTCCTAGGCTTTCCTCTCTCTCCCTCCTTTATAAGGAAATAATTTCTTATGTATAACAGTAAAAATTCCTTCATCATGTATGATTTGAACCATGAACCTTAAGCACTGTGGGAGAATTCTACCAACTACATTAGGTAGCAGCTGGAATTGGGGGTATAGGCTGAAGATGTCACATGCTGCATTCAGGGGTTAGGGTGAGGTGGGTAATGGGAGACTGGCCTGGGCCTCCCCACTTTCCTCACTCTGCAGCAGCTACTCTGGCAGCTCCCAGGACAGCAGCAACATGGGCATGACTTTAGCATGTCTATGTTCCATTGTTTGGCACAGTGCCAACATTTCCCAGAGGCATGGAAACAAGGTAAGAGAAATGGTGATTTTTAAAAAAAAAAAAAAAAAAGTTCAGATAAACCTAAATGGAATTTCATAGGACATAAAACAAGCACTTTCAAATGTCTGATGCAAATAGTGGAGGTGTTGGGGCATCTTCAAAAAGGAGCAAGAATATTTTATAACGCAAAATATTAGGCAACTTAAATATAAGGGTTGCTACTAGCTCTCTCTATTACACACACACACGGTTAATAATTACAGGAGGGGATGGTAATAGTAGCTGATACTTCCCATTATAAGACCCTATTTTCAGTTCCTTATAATTTTGTAAATTGTAACCATTAGAGCTAAAATGCTTCATGCCAGGTGTCTGCCTGAGTCTAATTTTGTTTTGCAAAACTTCAGCCAAAATGATTTAGCCACTTCCAAGAACAAGGCCAGGGAAAATTACAGTGTTTTGTTTATTTTAAAAAAATCCTGGTGACCTTTTCTTTGAACAACTCTAGTGCCCCCATACTCTGGAGAAGGGAGTTGAAATTTGGGAGGAGGTGGCCTTTGGATCAGGGATATACCTGTCACCATTCTGTGAAAGTCTGTCCAAATTTGGCCAAGTTATAATCCTTTGAAAGTTGCCCTTCACATATGCTCAGTGCAGACATCTTGGAGTTTAGTAGCTAAAATCTCCAAAGATTCTGACCTCAACAAGCATGCTCAGGTGTTTCCAAGAAGCGACTAGTGCTGACCAGATGGTGCATACACCACTTGCACAGAGCAAGTGAGCATGCTTTGGCCCAAAAGTACAGGGGCAAAGCCAGACATTCCCGATGATGGATGCTCTGCACTGGGGCCAGGCACTGGACCTGAAAGCAAGGAGCCTCTCTCCTGTGCTTTAAATTACTCCCACCCCCCACAACCCCCGTTTGGCACACAGGCATTGTAGAGGAGGGAACGGATTCTAATGCACAGGAGGGATGGTGCTCGCTTACTGAACAGCTATTCAATATTTTGCTTTATCCTCATTGTTCAATGAGCAGCCTGAGGCCTTATTTACTGCACGCTATTCAAGTATCTGAGTGCTTTACACACATTAATTTAGTTTTACAATACTCCTGTAAGGTGAAAGTGTACTATCTCCATTTTAGAGAGGAGGAGCTGTCACAGTTGCTCCACTTACCACTGGTCTGGCGCCTCCATCTGGTCATTTCTGGGGATTAGCTCTTGAGGCCAACACCCTTGTTCGCAGCTTGCATGCCGTCACTCTGACTCCAGTCTGCAGCTCCTCTCACTCCAGGACCCGCAGAGTCCTCTTTGTGATTTAGCCTTCTGGATAGATCACTCAGTGTTCCCCCTTCTGGGTTTCAGTCCATTAACAGTCCTAGGCAATCTTCCCATTCACTGCCCCAGTTCCACTCCCTCAGTGGCTGATAGGGAAACCCAGCATGCCCTCTACTCACAGTTCCAGTCCAGGGACCCTCATCTCAGCAGTTCTGGGCTTCCTCTCTCTCCTCCCTCCCTTGACTGCTTCCACTCTCTGGTTCCCCTTCTCTCTCAGGGGGTACCAGCTCCAAGAATCCTCCTCCCTCTTCACAGGGAATGACTGCTGCCTGCCTTCCTGCAGCCTTTCTTAGCAGCCCCCAAACATTCTCCCTTTTCCCAGGGAGTTTCTCCCCTTTCTCAGTAGCTGCCCGTGTCTGCAGACAGCTTCCTGCACAGGTGAGCCTGTTCCTAATTAGCTGCCTCCAGCCAAAAGCTCCCTTGTTTGAAACCTAATTAGCTGATTGAACCCACCTAGCCCAGGTTTACTCTTGCAGGGCTAGTGTGGGGATCTCACCCCATCACAGGAGCTACAACACTGAGTTTAAGGTAAAAAATACGAATTAATTTTGGGTGCCCAATTTGAGATAACAAGAACCAGAGAACTTAACATTATATACAGGGCCAGATTAACCTTTTGTGGGCCTAGCACCAAACATATTTGTGGGCCCCCATGGGGGCAATGCAACATGGCGTGGGGGAGGTTGGTTCCTGGAGCGAGGGGCCAACCACAGGCAATGGTTCAGGGCATGGCATGGCGGGGGCAGCCTCACTCTGTCCAGCCCAGTGTGAGAGCACTGTTTACAAACCAGCAGTCACCAGACACACTGGCCTGCTGCCAGCGTGCCCTTTCCCCTTGGGGACGGGCCCATGCCATGCCACACAGCCCCCTCCCCAACACCCCCTGACTCCCTATGCCCAGCACTCCCCCCCCACACGGATCCACCCACCACAAATGCACAGCGCCCTGCACACAACCACCCCTGTCCAGTGCTCATCCACCCACAGCCCCACCACAATGCCCCTCACACCACACAGCACCCCCACTCCCTAGTACCCCAACACACACAGATCTCTCCCACCTCCCCCACAGTGCCCTACCACAACTACACAGCACCCATCATCCCAACAAACACAAACCTCTCCCACTGCCCAGCGCCCCTCCACAAGTCCCCCAGAGACCCATTTCCCCAAACCCTGCCCCCCAGCCGCACTCACCAGCCGTGCTGAGCTAGCACAGAGCAGGGATCCCCACTCCCAGCACAGTGCTAGGGGGCAGGACAGCTGAAACTCAGGAGCACAGAGGGGCCCCACCCAGCCCTGCCTGCCTGGCACTGGTGGTGCCCATGGTGTAGAGGAGGCATTTCCTTGCAGGGGTGGCGGAGGACAGCCACTGACTTCTCCAGCCTGCTGCTTCTGCAGAGCGGCAGGGAGAGGCAGGCCCTGGCCACAGGGAGCCTGAAGCAGATGGTCACCAGCCTGGAGCGGCAGCGACTGAGGGCTTTTCTCCGCCCCAGTCCCTGGCAGTGCTGGGGATGGAGAGGAGCCCGTCCCTCAGCTGGCCGAGAGGAGCGGGGGCGGGGAGGATAAAGGCCAGGGGGTGGAGAGGAGCCAGCAGCTTAGGGTGCATCATGAGTCCGGTTCCTGGCGCCACTGTAAACCTGGTACTGATTATATAGCACTTTGTGTGTTCAAAACACATGTCCCAAGTCTCCTTGACTTCAGTTGCAGCTATGAGTGCTCAGCACTTCTACAAGTCAGACCCCTTGGTATCAGGTCTTCAAAGATCTCTGTGTAGCTTGAAAGCTTGTCTCTCACCAACAGAAGTTGGTCTAGTAAAAGATATTACCTCACCCTTACTGTCTCTCTAATATCCTGGGACTCACAGGCTACTATACTGCATACACCATAGAGAATTATGCCACAGGAGGAGAGTGAAGATGTGTGTTAATGGCAGAAACAAAGAGAAAGCGGTGGGCTATTGAGGAAATCTTGATCACCTTTCTTATGCAAGTAGTTCCATTGATTTCACCACCCTCATCTACTGAGAATATCAACTTCATGAAGCTTTTCAACAGTGAGCACTGCAAGATTTCTCTAACTCCTTAAACATGTGCCTACCCATTACCTGATGCAGTCTGTGTATCTAAATTGTGCATGAACTAGATTGCAAGCTCCTTGGAGCAGGGACTGAATCTTATTTTATGTGCACATACTATACTTGGGTGGCTTACCCCTTAAAGTCTGGAGGGCTGGGGCAAGCCAACCTCGATTACAGAATGAATCGGACTTGGGAGAGATTAGGGTGATTGCCTATAAGGGGCAGGCGGCTGCAATGAGAGAGGAAATACTCAGGGGATTAGAAGCTCCTAGGAGTGAGCAGGCTCTAGCAGAGAGTCATCAGTAATCTTCCTTGGATTCCAGGAGATACTGATGAACCTGGAAAGCTGAGTAGCAGATACCCTCTCCAGCCTCCTCAGCCCCACGGGCAAGGCCGGCGCTACCACTAGGCGACCCTAGGCAGTCGCCTAGGGCACCAGGATTCGGGGGGTGGCATTTCTTACCTTCTTCAGCTGCCGGAGTCCTCGGCGGCATTTCGGCAGCAGCTTCTTCAGCCGCTGGGGTCCTCGGCGGCATTTCAGCGGCAGCTTCTTCGGCCGCCGGGGACTTCGGCGGCAGCTTCTCCCAGAGCCGCTGCCTAGGGCGGCAAAGAAGCTGGCGCCGCTACTGCCCACAGGAACCTGCATGGCGCATATAAAAAGCTGTGTTCTAGAGAGCTTTTCCTGCCAGGCATCTCGGGGCATATCACATTCTCCCTGTGTTTGTGTGTGGCTCTGAATCTGAATTTCAAGCAGTCACACAAAACAGCTGGTGTAGCTGGTCCCCGGTCCGTCAGTGACTGTAAGGAGCAGGAATGAGTGGAGGGGCTAAGGGGTGCAGTCCCAGTCCAGGTAAATTAGTGTGTGTGGGGGAGGAGGCAGTGAAACCTGGCTGGATGGAGAAGACAGCCCCCCCCCCCCCCCGAGTGGGATGCTGCAGCAAGGAAATAGTGCACGGAAGCCTCTCCATCTCCTTGCAGAGTGGGTAGGGGGCAGATGCTGCATGCAAGTCCCACTCCCCTACCCCTTTATTTCTAGTTCTTCTGCATACAACATTAAGTTACACATTAAAATTATTAAAATACATGTGTGTATTTACATTATTACTAAAAAAAAATCATGGAATCTGTATAAACACTCCCCTCCCCTCTCTCTGAAATGGGTTGGGCTTGTTTTGAAAGGCAGTACCACTTTTTTTTGGTGAATCTTGGCAACCTTGGTTAGGACTGAGACTCTGGCAAGGTAGGGCTTGGAAGTGGCCTGCCAAAACAGGAAAACCTCTCCAGGCAGGGAGGTCTGGGCAAGACCGTTGTCGGGATTCCCTCCACACTCTGAACTCTAGGATACAGTCATGGGGACCCGCATGAAAGACCCCCTAAGCTTATTTCTACCAGCTTAGGTTAAAAACTCTCCAAGGTACAAAATCTCCCCTGTACCCTGAGAAAAGGTAATCACTGCCACCACCAAGTGATTTAAACGAGAACCAGGGAAAAGGACCACTTGGAGTTCCCCTTCCCCCCAAGATATCCCCTCATGCCCGTACACCCCATTTCCTGGGGAGGCTTGAGAATAATCTCCTAACCAATTGGTTACAAAGTGATCAAAGACTCAACCCCTGGGTTTTAGAACAATGGGAAAACAGAGGTTCTTAAAAGAAGGATTTTATTAAAAAAAGAAAGGTAAAAATCATCTCTGTAAAATCAGGATGGTAAATAACTTTACAGGGTACTCTATTTCAAAACTTAGAGGATTTCCCCCCTCTGGACAAAACCTTAAAGTTACAGAAAAACAGGAATAACACCTCCCTCTAACACAAGTAAAGTTTAAGCTACAGAAAAGAGGAATAAATCTCCCTTTCAACACAGGGAAATCTTCACAAGCAAAACAAAAGGAAATCTAATATGCAATGTCTACCTTACTTGTTGTAATATTGGAGATTTGGTTGAGGATGGGTTGGAGAAGATGATTTCTTGCCTGGGCCCTCTCCTAGCCCCAGAGAGAGAGAGAACACAGACCCAGACAAAGAGCATGCACAAAACTTTACCCCCTCCCAAGATTTGAAAGTATCTTGTCCCCTTATTGGTCAGATGCCAGCCAGGGTACCTGAGCTTCTTAACCCTTTACAGGTAAGGAGGAATCTTAACACCTTAGCTGTATGTTTATGACAACCCTGATCAAGCAGGGGAGGGACTACAAAGGCCCTAGACAGGAATGCCTTGGAGGAGGAAGAGAAACCTTGCGTTGAATGGATTTAGGAATGGGATTGTTTTGGGATTTTGAGTTTTATTTGCAGTTTACTTTAGAATAATAAACCCAGTCCCCAAGGATGGCTTTTTTGACCAAGAAAAAGCCAGAAGTTTTATTTGAACAGTCCCGGGGGGAAACTGAAGCAGGCTATAGCATGACCCCAAGCCATGAGGGGGTACAAGATAGGCAGCCAGCCAGTTACAGTACTCAATTAAGAAAGGTTAATATTAATTACAAAAAATAAATTGTAGGGAATCAAACTCTTGATCCAGAGAATAAAATGTTTTGGTTTTTTAAATAAAGTAGAAAGCAATTGTCTTTATCTTTAAACAATGAAGAACATTTGATTTATTTCTGGATGGCTGGGACATGTAATTCATGAACCACTATTGAGTATAAATCTCTTCCACTGTCCAGAACTGGTGCACCGTACACTGCACATAATTCCTCATTGCTCTTGCAATGAACCTTTCTTCAAACTTGATCTATTCCATGATTAAATCCATATTGGTTATAAGACTTCAGCCATTTAAAAAAGCGTTAACTCTGCTACTTTAGATAAAGCAGAGGAAGAGAATGTAGTGAAGATAATTTCTTGCTGCTAGATACATATTGATAAAGGTATGTTTTAAAAAAATTTAATATCACAATGACTGAAATAGACAATCATTTTGCCTGGCAGATATGAGTGCACCACAATGACTGCACCATTATTTATCACTACAACTATTCAGTGACGGTATAATCTGAGTGGCTCAAGGAAGCAACTGTTTCAGGCAAAGAACAAATTATCCAGAGAGGGAAGGTAAAAAACAGGTACTTACAGTAAGTGTGGTTCTTCTAGTGCTTGTCCACATATATTCCACTGTTGGTGCACATGTACCCAATGCACTCGAGTCTGCATTCTTTTGACCTGCAGTGTTCACTGGGTGCCATGCCTGCACCTTAAATGTGTTTGTACCTCCAACTGAGGGCATAAAGAGCAGAGCAACCCAAGTGCCTCTCAGTTCTTTCACCAATACAGAAGCCAGGTCTTATTGAGACCCTGTAGTAGTGTGGACAGAAGACAGGAGTGAAATATATATGGACAACACATCTCAAAGAACCACAATTACTGTAAGGTAAATAACCATTTCTTCTTCGAGTGCTTGTCCAGATATATTCCACTGCTGGTGACTCATGAGCAGTAACCTAGATTAGGATGCTTCAGTGCTGGGTGAACATGCACACTGAACCCCAGTGGCTGTCCTACATCTATCTAGTATTGAAACATTTCTCAAGAAGCAACAGAAGCTGCTTGTGCTCTGTCACTCTCATTGGTGGATCTATGCTGGCTAATTCATAGCCCAGCCTGATGCAAGTAGGAAGCCAATCAGAAAGCCTCTATGTTGAAATGGCCTGACTTTCACCTCATCCCCATAAGATATGAACAATCTGGGGGATACCCTAAAGGTATTAGTGCTATGAATGTAGAAAGTGTGTCCTGAGAACATCTAGGGTGTGAAGCTTAGCTTTAGTATGAAAGTGGAAAAATACAGGTAGGTACATAACCTGGTTTAGACGGATGCTGGAGATTACCTTTTGATATAAATATTGGGTGAGGTTTCCAGGCCAATCTACTCAGCACTGGTGAGGCCTCATCTGGAGTACTGTGTCCAGTTTGGGTGCCACAATTTAAGAGATTTGAGCATGCTGGAGAGAGTCCAGAGGAGAGCAATTAAATGAAACGAGGACAAGAGGAAAAGTTGAAAGAACTGGGCATGTTTAGAGAGGAGAGGGGTGGGTGAGGGGGCACATGATAACAGTCTTTAAATATGTAAAAGGTTGTTATAAGGAGGATGGTGATCAGTTGTTCTCCATGTTCACCAATGGTAGGAAAAGTGGCGAACTTTATCTGCAGCAAGGGGATTCAGATTAGATATATAGTTAGAAAGTTTTTCCTAATAAGGATAGTTAAGCACTGCAACAAGTTACCTAGGGAAGTTGTGGAATGCCCATCAATGGAAATTTTTAAAGACCAAGACAAACACCAACAGGCTTGGTTTACGTATACTTAATCCTGCCTCAGTGCAGGGGGATGAACTAGATGACCTCTTGAGGTCTCTTCCAACCCTTTATTTCTGATTTCTATATACTGTTATCAGAGTAATTCCATGGCAGTTGTGTGTGTTTGTTGTTGTTTCGGTTTGGTTTTTTGTTTCAGAAGGTGGAGGAAGTAACCAGGAGAACAATCATTTCAGACTTGATTCTCACACGGAGGAATTTTGTTGCAAATATTTTAAAGTGGAAGGCAATTTGGGTGAAAGTGGCAGAATAAGGACAAAGGACTTTTAAAAAAAAAGTACACTTTAGAGAACTCATAGGTAAAAAAAGGAAAGGAAGGCAGGGAAGAAAATCTAAGGAAAAAGTTGTTGAAGAGAACTGGCAGTTTCTCAAAGTCCCAATATTAAAGGCACAACAGCAAATTATCCTGATGTGAAGGAAAGATAGGCTCTTAATTACTGAAAATCAAAAAGGAATCCTACAAAAAGTGGAAATGCAGACAAACATGGACACATTTGCTAAGGATGGGTACAGAAGAATAGTATAAGCATGTAGGGATAACATCAAAAAAGCTATGGAACAAAATGAGTTCAATCTAGCAAGGGGCACAAAAGACAGTAAGACACGTGCAGCAGCTGTTCCCTTTCCACTTCCATTACCTTCAGGTGTGAGATATCAGCTAAAGTCACCACTGCCTGTGGCAAATGATGCCAGTATTCAGTTCAATTGCCCGATCTGAAAACACTAGTGCCTGCGTGCCCGCCCCCCCATTGTGACAGCTCTCTGCCTTCCCCCTTCCAGGCAATACTCAGCAGGGCTGGGACTGCCACCATGGTCTATGAATACCTGGCCAAAGTTAAAATGTATTGCTTTAAACTTCGGTGGATTAAAGGGAGTGATTTCCATATGCTTGGAGTATGCACTCTCAGTAGTACCTTTGTGCACTGTATCTTTTGCATCTGCAGATGTGGCCTTCACCTCTCCCTCCACACCAGCGGAGAGGCTGAGCCAGATAAGGAGGAGAAGAAAGAGAATGCAGGATGACATGTTTCTAGAGATCATGCAAGCCCTCTGGAGCAGCAGACACTGAGCACAGGGCATGGAGGATCTCACACTGACAAAATGGGCAGGGACACTGAAGACAGGAGAAAAGCTCAGGAGAAGGAGCATGACGAACAGCAGGAGATGATGGTACGCATATCCTTCAGATGCGCTATCTATTGCCCCACCGCAGTTCAGGAACCCCACTGCAGCAAAACCATCCACTATCTCCAGCACACTGCCCAACTCCAAAATTGATTCCTGACTGACCACTAGCAGTCAGGCATTACAAGCTTCCACACAGCGATTGCCACTTGCTTCTCCACTGTCAGGACAGGTCTCATTTTGGTGTTGCTGTGCAGGAGGGCTGGGACGAGTTCCGTACACAGTTCCAGGAAAGAAGTGGCCTTGTGCATCCAAAAGTTCTGTAGCCACTGCTTGTCATCTCATACTTGCATAATGATGCGATCCCACCAGTCAGTGCTTGTTTCTCAGGACCAGACCAGTGCTCCAACATGTTCAGTTGCTCTGCGACTGCCAACAACAACCGGGAATTGTTTTATTCCACGGCTTCCAGCAAGGCTACTTGAAAGGAATGGTCACATTCTGTGCAGCAGCTCTGGAAATATTGCAGGATCAGGCACACTGTATTTGCAACGCTCATCACTATGGGCTTGTATACACTACTGCTTAAGTCTATGCCACTTATGTCGCTCTGGGGTGTGAAAAAGTCATCCCCCATGAGTGGTGTAAGTTACATTGACTTAAAGCAGTGTCTACAGCATCTACAATTACATGATGGAGAAAACTGCATCATGAGACATTCATGCCATTTTCCCAGTCACCCCTGCGTGAATGTTTTGCCCACTGCTCTCTGCATTGATGCAAGCATTGCTAGTGAGAACGCATAACACTGACACAAGAAGCATAGTGTGGACGTACACAACCAACTTAATTACTGTGGCAGCTGACATACCTTAGATCAACTTAATTTTGTAGTGTAAACATACCCTTGCTCTTTTCACTTAGTATTTTATTATTAAAAAAGTCTGACAGTAAAAAGAATATAAATTAAAAGATTTAAAAGCTACTGCTGAGACTATCCAAAATAGAAGCAAAATCGAATAATGTAAGAACGTACTTTATATAATTACTGTGAACCTCATCATGCACCACTGATGTCAATGAAAGCTTTGCCGTTAACTTCATTTGGGGTAGTATCAATCCCTATAGTATCATTTCCTTCACCCCAAAATGGACAAACCAACAATCCGTTAAAAATTGAATTGTACTCATTTTGTATAAGCAATTCCCTTCCACGCCCCCAGAGGTTGTAAATATTTTAAATAGGTTAGTTCCAAGTAATTCTTAATTTGTGTGTGTGTGTTTTATGCGGCCACTTTCAGCCCTTACAATCTAGTCTCTACACAGATATGACTGTCTAAACTGACAAAATATGCCACCTTCATACAAGAATAAAGCTTACATATGGTAGCAACAATATATTTAAGTCAAGTACAATATTTCTATTGAGACCATATTTCCAGTTAAAACACATTTTTATTAAGTCACAATCTTAACAATCTTATTGCAAAATACTGTAGATGGGAGACCAAGTGTAGCAAAGTTCAAAGTTTAATTCTTCCATGTCATTTTATATGTTCTTTACGCCTTATTGGTGTCCATAATGGAATCTGGGAAGTACAGGATTTTCTTCAAAGTTATATGAATGGAATGCTGTAAATCAGTCAGCAGGGATGCATTACAACAGTATAGGTTTCCTCTTCTAATTCTATACATAACACCAATAAATACTTGTCACATTATCTTTTGAATTACTAAATACTGTTAAGCACTATTCAAATTAAACATTTTGGAGAAGGACAATTAAGATGAATCCAAATATACAGTTATCTGATATAGATCAGCTTTAATATGTTATAAAAATGAATGTAGCACAGTAGATAACCTACTTTTATCTAAACTTTTAATAATTGTCTGTCACATTTATCAGTTTTCTTAAAGAGATTAATCCTCACTGCACTTACCTAGTAGATCTGTATCCTAATAAGGCCCTGTGTCACATCTCTTTAAAAACTTGAACTCAACTGCATGAACTCCAGTTTTTGTTCTGATCTTTAAAAAAAAAATTGAAAAATATCTCCAGATTTAGTTTGGAAATATTCATATTAAGTAAAATAGAACTATTGTGTAATATTTAGTATATTATATACAATATAAGTTTAAAATCTCTTATTTCCATTACTTTTCATTAAAATTGGCAAAATAAGTTTTAAAAATATAAATGGTATTACAGAAGACATTGCAGAAGACTAAACTATTCTTTTTATTACAGATGACAAAGTAAATTTATAAAATACAATTATTGATTTGACACTGATCTTTGTTAAGAAGAAAAATCTACAGTGAGGATGATAATACATTCAGAAAATAAACAGACATTCTGCAAGACATGGGGTGTATAAAAGCAATGACACGTAAACAGAAAACACTTGTAAAAAAATCCAAAACACACAGAAATCCACCAGAAGCATAACAAACACACTGTGCTTCAACAAATCTTTTAAATAGTCCAAAACTGTTTTTGCTCATTAGCTCATGCTGTAGTATGTACAAATTTCTGAAGCCATATCTGATTTAAGCAAATTTAAATAAGCAGAGAAATCAGAAGTTGTTACATCAGTTATTCTGACCCAGCTTCTTTCTTCTGTACCATAAATTTATATAGCTATTATACTAGCTTTGCAAAACTGTCATGCAACTTTGTTATAATGCGTGAATTTTGTGCATTGACTGGCAATGAAAAGCACCCATAAAAAAACCTTGTCACCCCCAGATAAATGGGAGAATAGAATTTTGCAAGGCTGATTGTATGACCCATGCACACACAAATTCACAAGTTATCACTGATTTGAAGCAAAGTCAGAGGCAGAATTCATATCAACTTCATAATTTTCAAAAGTCCTTGAAACAAGTTAATCCTTCTATTACTGGTTTAGTTTTAAGACTATCCCAGGTATGGTTATTCCTTGAAGCTCACATTTCTGGGTGGGGAGAGGAAGAAGAAATTTTAAAAATATAAACATCTGCTTACAATATTTTTATCAATTCAACCAAGGGTAACATATATAACAACATTACCTTCTCATAGTTTATTCCTAAATTACTTGAATCAGCCCATGATATCACCCACAGAATTTATTTTAATATATATTTCATTCTTGACACATGTCGCACAAGCACTGGACAAAAGTAAAATGCAAGCCAAAGACAAGTAGAAAGTTATTAGGTTAGACTAAATGGCTTATAAAAAGGGGGAAAATTCCCAGTACACAGTATAAAACAACACAATTGACAGAGCATACTTCCACTGTGGAACACTGCAAGGAAGGGATAAATAAGAAGTAAAACTGATGAGAGAGAGAGAGAAGGTGAAAAGTTCATGGGCAGGTCTGAATGCCAAGAAACAATTATGCATTGGACTCAGAGCTGGGATCGGACAAATCTTAAATTTGTGTATGAAATCAGATATTTCAAGAGTATTTGGATTCAAGCAAAGTCCATGGAAAAAGTACAAATATTAAATAGCATCTCTTCTGTTAACTTTGTGCAATTTTGGGATTCTTGGTTCCCCTCTGACAGTTCAGATCTAGTTAGACAAGTCAGCTGTGGTAGCATACGTGGTTACTAAATACTTTCTGAAAATAAACAGAGCTCATCTCACTGTCCTTTGATTTTGACTTTTCACTGAGATGTAAAGGTGGGAGAGGCGGGTCGCACAAACCTGTAACCATGTTTGTAACATTGACAGGTCATATCTAAAACAATAATGCTTTGTAAAAATGTAGAGACATACGTGAGTGTCCTGCAAATCTCCTGGACAGTAAAAGATTACAGGCTAGCTACAGATTCTGATCTCTGAGAGACTGTGCCTTATCATAACCTTGAACATTCAGACCTTGGCAATCAGAAATGGAAGAGTCCCCAAGATGCATCTTGGGAAGCTGGCAGTTTGTGCTTGAACCTTTCAAAAAAAAAATCAAGGTTTTTGCTGCTTAATAGCCTGGGGCTTAGCATCCTGAGACCTCTGCTAATACAGAGGCCCAACACCTTCCAGGTATCCTTCAAACCAACCTAGAAATAAAGAATAACATCTTGCCCTGTCCCTTACCTCTCTTATGGAAGGTAGAGGGTTGGATAATGGAACCCAAGAAACAGAATGTGACCACACTCCTTTTTGCCTTCATGAGATTGTCCTCTACCCAAATCCCCATTTAGCAAACCTTCAATTGGCTAAACTGCCTACTGAAAGCCAAAAATCTCAGGCAGATATATCTATGAGTATCAAGTGCGTTGGAGGATTTCCACACTCGATGCTAGGCCATTTCCAATCCCTCATAGACTGAATTACATACAATTTGCAAGGGGAGAGAACTGAAAAACTGGTATGACTTTTTCCAAAGCTCATACTAGTATCTACCTATGTATCTATGCTATCTACCTTAGTATAAGATTCCTATAACAGTATATGTGTTGTTAACAGGTAGCTCCTAGTATGGGTTGTTGCCCTTCATTCTTAGAGCATCCCAATGTTAGAATCGTGATTCAGGGGTGCTGAACTATGAGGCTTGTCCTTGACCATCAATAATGCTACCATCAAGTGCTAATGTAAAAGGTAGAAGTAGTCAGTGGCATTCTTTGGCAGCGTGTGCTTGCATTTTGCCACCTCACATGTGGCTAGAGTGGCATAGGGATGGATTGGATGGGTATGATTTCTGGCTGAGAGCCCATAGTGGGTTTTCTGCAAGAGTCGGATGACCCTAGCCTCTCTCTACAAAAATGAGGCACGTGGCTACTCTGAGGTAGAGAGAACGAGAGGAAGGATTGAAGGCTGTCTTCCTCAGTACCCCTGAATGTTGTGACATAAGAAATTCCTCCAGCTTTCAGGGTATCAACCTGACAAATCATTCTCATCTTTCCATGTAGTAGTTTCAGGTTGCTAGATGAGATGATTTGTGCATCAAAAGTGGAGCAGCTGTCAACCCTGGACTTTGTGAGGCCATTAATGCTGGGAACATCAGAGCAAGGTGTGACGAAGAGCGTTTAAGTGAGTTTACCATGAATGCCATAATCTCAGAGTAGGCTATGTGATTGGACAAAAACTACAGCAGACTAGGCAAGATGCAGGGCATACACATCACCAAAGCTGAAGCAAGGAAACAAATTTATTAGATTGAACAAAGCTCCGGCCAGTACAGGACACTGTGGATATGTTTACATAGCAACCAGACACCCGCAGCTGGCCGATGCCAGCCAACCTGGGCTCACAGGGCTGTTTCATTGCTGTGTAGACTTCAGGATTCGGGCTGCAGCCTGAGCTCTGGGACCCTCTCACCTTCTAGGGTACCAGAGCTCAGGCTGCAGCCTGAGTCTGGAAGTATACACAGGAATGAAACAGCCCTGCAGCCTGAGCCCTGTGACCCTGAGTCATTCGGCACTGGCCAGCCGTGGGCTTTTCTTAGCTGTGTAGACATACCCTATATCAACTCGGCAGCACAGACATGCCCCAGATCCCCCTTACTGGTGAATAGGTTTAATGGTTTTAGAATTTTAAATCTATGGATGTATATGGCAGTCCTGTTCTATAAGCAGAATCCCAGGAGCAGGAATCCATTGTAATACTTTGCTTTTGGAGAATAACAAGCATTTAATGTTTTCAGTCAATACTATTTATTGTGTTTAGAACACTATAAGAGTGTAACTATCACTATAAGACACTATAAGAGTGTAACTATCATTAGAGTGTTTAAATATTTCATATGCACCAAAACATAAAATGCTGATTTCCTGCCCCCCATTTCAATCTAAAACAGCTGTATTTAATTCTTATGTGAACACTTAATCGTGACAAAAATAACAAATTACTTACTTTTCTGCTGTTGCTCGATCAGTTGTTCTTACAATTGCACGCTCTGGAGAATGGGAAGGAGATCTCATTGTTGAACTAAGTGGAGATGAGGTACGTACAGAAGATGTGGACAGACCATGTCGACGCATTTCCTGAATTGCGCGCTCTCTACCAAGTAGAAAATAATTTTATTAAACACTAATTTGTACACACTTTTATCTTTATTACCACTATTAGCATTCATCTTCTGCCACAACATAATATTTCTCGGTAGAAATTATTAGAAGATAAAAGAAAATGAAAGGTGATAATTTAAATGGCTATCATATACACATTTTAAATAAAAATGTCTCAATTATATTTGAGAGACAGTTTACTTTTTAAAATTAATTGTTAAAAGTAACACAAGTTACTTAAGTTAAGTAACACTTAACTTATGATAATAGGTTAGAAAAAAATTCTCTACTTTTTCAGTTTACTTTGTGAATTTGACAACACTTCATGTAGTCAGTCTTGTTTGTCTGTAAACTCAGTATATTTGTTTTTTGTATGGGTCTCCCAGACCTCAAGAGATGAGGAAAAAAATCACTTTAAAATGCAATTGTAAATCCACTGGATCTACTGGGAGTTTCAGAACTAGGTATGGTACCTGAAACTACTTGTAACATTAAAAAAATCCAAAAACACCCCATCCCCCAAGTTTGAAGTTGAGAATGTTCTCTCTTTTAGACCTCAGACAGCACTGAAGAGGATAGAAAATGACATCACTTACACCAATATCCAAGCTGCAACCATGGTGTGGAAATATAGGCCTACATTGGACCTGGGTGTATTATGATTTTCAATTGAGTTTTGTTGTTAGAACGAGTTAGGCCCAAAGCATGTGACCAAAAAGAATAAGATCATGAGACGGGGGATTGTGTTAAACTTGTAGCGACTGTTAAAATATTAGCATGATCTTATTTAAGGTTTGGGTTGTGGTAACAGAAATAAAGAAAGTATAGCTAATTCAGAGGTTTTCCAAACTGGGGGGCATGCTCCCTTGGGAGGGGGACATGGAATGTATTATGGGGGAGCGTGAGAAGCTTTAGGGAAAAAAACCAAAAAAACAACTTATGGTGCACATTTTACTCACAGCAATGAATAACAAAGCTGATTCCTCCAGACTTACCAGGTCCCAAGATGGCACTGTGCCTTTTGACGGATTTCTGTTAAACTTGCATGGCATTATACAAAATCGTTGCCATCTGTACATTAATCCGTTTGCTACAACGCAAGTGTGCACATTTAATTGTAAGCATCGAGCACAATTGCAGTTTTGCTTTTGCTCTTATTACAATGGATTGTTGGCTCTGTTTAAATCATGTTTTTCATATTTAGTGAGAGTTGCATGTTGATTTTTTTTTAAATTAGTATATGCACTTGTGTGGCAGGTGGGGGGGGCATGTAAACTACTACAGACACAAATAAGAGAATCACTGAGCTAATTGGATACCAGATGCAGGTAATTGTTGATTGTTTACTTTATTACAAAGAAATGCTTAGCAAGTAGTTAGGGGGAAATATGACAAAATGAGATAAGAAAACCTTGAAAAAAGAGGCCCAGACATTACTGTTGTCTTGACAGGGGCAGACGACAGGGCTCAGCCTTACGCTGTTTCATTTGGCCTTATCTAAGATCTGATACCCAGCAAAAACATCACTTATTTGTTACAGTATATACACGAGCAAGGTTTTCTTGGGATTCTTTGTCAGAGTTTTCACAGGAATCAAAACATGATGGGAAGGTGTCTCCTGGGCTTGATCCAGTTGTAAGAATTTTGGCCAATACTTTATAATGATATTGTTGCTAGGATATAAAATATGAGGGTATATATTCTTGCATTGATATTCTGAATGTAATCAACATCAAGAGGTCCAGTTGTAAGAATTTTGGCCAATACTTTATAATGATATTGTTGCTAGGATATAAAATATGAGGGTATATATTCTTGCATTGATATTCTGAATGTAATCAACATCAAGAGGTCTTTGAACTAATAAAGGAATACTTGTGTAAAAACTGAGTTGTGGTAAACCTTAAAAAATTATTAGGAAAATTATTTTGAAACACACAGTATTGCATTAGCTGCTACCTTAATGATGGGAAAGGAGGATCACCCCACTGAAACAAAAACAACACAGGTGCTTACCGTTCAAATCGTTCAGTTGTCAGTTGCCTTTTTAAAACATCATAGTCTGTCTGCAGCTGTGCAACTTTACTTCGAAGCATGGAAACTTCTCTATTATGACTGGTTCTAAAAATGTCATGAGAAGCAAAAGAATTTTCTTAAATTGTTGTACTTTCAGCTGGTATCTTAGAGGAATTAGGAAAAACAGAAATGAACAAGGCAAACCAAAAAATGAAGTAAGAGGAGTTGTTACTTCAAACAGCTCAAAATAACAGTCAAAATCAGAAGTGATGGGAAGAATTGAATGAATACAATGACAAATTACTGGATGAAGCTAACCTGGGAAAGGCAAAAGTGTGAACTTGGAAGTCCTTCAATAAATTCATGCTACAGTGCATCATATTCCTTTATAGATTAAAAAATACAGTAGAACCTCAGAGTTACGAACGCCTCGGGAATGGAGGTTGTTTCTAACTCTGAAATGTTTGCAACTCTGAACATAAATGTTATAGTTGTTCTTTCAAAAGTTTACAACTGAACATTGACTTAATACAGCTTTGAAGCTTTACTATGCAGAAGAAAAAAGCTTCTCTCTTTCTTTTTAGTAGTTTATGTTAGGGCTGTCAAGCGATTAAAAAAATTAATCGTGATGAATTGTGCTGTTAAACAACAATAGAATACCATTTATTTTAAATATTTTTGTATGTTTTCTACATTTTCAAATATATTAATTTAAATTACACAGAATACGAAGTGTACAGTACTCACTGTATATTTATTTTTTATTACAAATATTTGCACTGTAAAAAACAAAAAAATTGTATTTTTCAATTCACCTCAGACAAGTACTGTAGTGCAATCTCTATCATGAAATTTGAACTTACAAATGTAGAATTATGTACAAAAAAACTGCATTCAAAAAGAAAACAATGTAAAATTTTAGAGACTGCAAGTCCACTCAGTCCTACTTCTTGTTCAGCCAATCGCTCAGACAAACAAGGTTGGTTACAATTTGCAGGAGATAATGCTGCCCTCTTCTTGTTTACAATGTCACCTGAAAGTGAGAACAGGTGTTCTCATGGTACTGTTTTAGCCGGCATTGCAAGGTATTTACGTGCCAGATGCGCTAAAGATTCAAATGTCCCTTCATGCTTCAAAATGTCCAGGGGACATGCATCCATGCTGATTACGGGTCTGCTCGATAACAAGCGTCATCAGCATGGAAGCATGTCCTCTGGAATGGTGGCCGAAGCATGAAGGGGCATACAAATGTTAGCATATCTGGCACGTAAATACCTTGCAATGCTGGCTACAAAAGTGCTATGCAAACACCTGTTCTCACTTTCTGGTTGCATTGTAAATAAGAAGAAGGCAGCATTATCTCCCTTATATGTAAACAAACTTGTTTGTCTTAGCGATTGGCTGAAGAAGTAGGACTGAGTGGACTTGTAGGCTCTAAAGTTTTACATTGTTTTGTTTTTGAGTCCAGTCACATAACAACAACAAAAAATCTACATTTGTAAGTTGCACTTTCACGACACAGAGATTGCACTACAGTACTTGTATGGGGTGAATTGAAAAATACTATTTCTTTTGTTTATCATTTTTACAGTGCAAATATTTATAAGCAAAAATAGTATACACTTTGATTTCAGTTATAACAGAATACAATATATATGAAAATGTAGAAAAACACACAAATATTTAATAAATAATAGAATACCAATTGAAAGTTTAACCGTGCAATTAAAACTGTGATTAATCGCGATTAACTTTTTTGAGTTAATTGTGTGACTTAACTGCGATTAATTGACAGCCCTAGTATTTTTCCCTAACTTCATTTCCTGAAACAGATAATCCTGATCTGACTGAGAAAGTTTCTTTCCTGTAGCTGAAATACTACTCATAATAGTAACTGGGAGGATGGAAGCCCACGTCAAGAGTCCTTGAGAGTTTTGGGCTCTTATGGAAGGTTTGAACACACAAACTCTTCTAACAGGTACACATACAAACAATGATGCTCTCAGAAACAATCTTTTGACCAAGTGTGGAGGGTTTGATTATGTAAATAAGTGTTTTTATACAGTTCAAAGATTTTTCACAATCAAAATACAAATAAAATAAAAAAATTACAACTCAAAATATTAGAAGAAATGTAGTTGTCTGTTTTAGAACTTACAGTTTGCTCTCTGCAAGCGTTAGCTTGTCTTTAAGTAACTGAATTTCTGAATCTTTCTCATGGGATGTTAAATGATTCTGAAACTCTTTGTCTCTGCTAGTAGCCAGCAGTGTTTCAAGATTCTGAACAGTAAGTCGTTCGCTGGACAATTGCTTTTTTAACAGCTCTGCTTCTGACTTTATATCTTTTAATTCAGCCAGAACCTAGGGTATAAGACAATTACTACAGTAAATTTGTTACTAGCCTTATATTTAATGTTCGCTATTTATGTAGTATTTTACAAACAGATACACACAGATACGTGTGTGTACAGTTCTCACATTCTCTCTGAAAAACACTAATTTACAGTTTATAAACAAAATTTTTAACAGACAAGAAATTATGTTAAAATGGAGTTACAATTAAAAACACATCAATTTTAATGTAAGGGTTTAGAAAAAACATATTACAAGAATGTTTTTAATAATCCCTAAAATAAACCTTATAAACCCAGGAAATTCAGAATTAAGGTTAAATGTATAAGAAATCTAAATGGTTAAAATGGAAATATTCAGTTAAGGCACCCAAACAATCTTGTGCCTTGTAGTGACAATACAAAAAGGAATAAATACCTCAAGGAGATCAAGATTAATCTGGACCCACAAACATTAAAAGGCCTTAACCATAATGGTATGTTCAACACATGATTATTTTAAACTTAATCTTAATGATTAACCGTAATTAATGTTAGTGTTACCATTTTTAACCTGAGAGTTTTTTATTTGTCATGTAACTTCAGAATTAGATACGTTATATTAATTATTAAAATTAGTCACTTTAATAGACATAAAAACAAACCATCATGATCTAAATAAAATGGTCCTAGATGTATGGTAGGTTAATAATCATAGGAAATTTACAGATTGTACAGTATATCAAGAATTAGTGGACTAACATGCATCTGTTTCTTATACACACGCATGCGCGCACACACACACGCA
The DNA here is from genome assembly GCA_033296515.1 of Macrochelys suwanniensis. Lineage (NCBI taxonomy): Eukaryota > Metazoa > Chordata > Testudines > Chelydridae > Macrochelys > Macrochelys suwanniensis. The sequence goes on from CM065779.1 coordinate 88,300,251, forward strand.
CAGACTTATTTCCTATTCTAAAGGAGCCCCAGTGAAGTTTGTATGTGCATGTCAGAAATGATTACTGGAAATCAAATTGTGTATCTGTGCTATAACAAGAGCTATATTAGTCGTTGCTTCTTACCCTTTCATAATCCAGGTTTCTGGATGTTAGCTGTCGTGAAAAAAGTTCTTTGCTAGACTCAAGTTTCATGCACAGTTCCCTCACAGAAGCCAGGTCAGCTAATAGAGAAGACTTTTCTTCTTGTTCGTATTTGAGATCCTCTTCCAATCTGGACATATTTTTTGTAATTGAAGAGAGTTGAGATTCATATGCTTGGTGTGCATTGATATGCTAAATGAAAACAGACAACAGTTAAGAGGTCATGGATTCCCCCCCCCCCACATTGTTAAAAGTTGCATTACAAAGTTACATACATTTAAATATCTTTTCCCTGAGCTCTAAACTGAACTTCAGACTACTTACTTTTTCGTCTAAATCATAGTTGAAAAAAAAGAAACCCAACCCTACAAACCAGGTTTCTCAGAAACTTTTGCAACCATTTGAAGGACTACACAGATATTAAACAAAAAGCAGAAGTAGACTATATTGGTGTTTCAAAAGAAAATTAAAACTTAAAAATTGAAGACTGAACTCCATCTTTTACTCAATTGCCAATCTTGAACTTATCACTCTTCTGTCAATGAATTAAGAACGTCAGACAGAAATGTGGCCTGTCTCTGCTTGGCTGTTATAATCTTTTTGATCTTCAGAAAGACTGTTTCTTCAAATATGAAATCCTCATCTGATATAACTGGAATAATCTAATATGCTGTCATAAGAACCAAAAGTTTGAACTAATACTTAACTCTGAAAAATATCACAAGAACATTTTGTCCCACTTAGTGAAATGGAATTATTGGAAAATATAGTGGCACTATTTATTCACATCTACTGAGATCATGCAATATCTAACTCCTCCATCTTGAAGTCTTCATATAAGCTCTACCAAACAGTTCCTCCACAGGAACGTAAACCTGCTCTACTTAACAATAGTTACCCCACAGGGCAAGATTTTTCACTATGCCATGCAGACATTAATGGCAGAGTTCTACCAGTTACCCAGGGAACTCCATAAACGCAATTGGGTTTTCCTGGGAATAACTGAGGGTAGAATTTTTGCTGAAGGAAAAATTGCTATGCAGTTTCTTTACTGTTTTTCATTTGGATTATTTATAGAAGTCCAGAAAGCAGGGCTACAAGTATTTTATGGCTTAGCTGTGGCTGGCCCTAAGCTCTGTGTAAGGTGCAGTAATCTGTAGTGCTTTCCAAGGAGTAGACCAGTAAGTACAGTAACTCCTCACTTAACGTCCTAGTTATGGTCTTGAAAAACGCAACTTTAAGCGAAACGATGTTAAGCAAATCCAATTTCCCCAAAAGAATTAATGTAAATAGTGGGGGTTAGGATCCAGGGAATTTTTTTCTGCCAGACAAAAGACATTATATACATATACAGTATAAGTTTTAAATAATTTTAAACAAACAACTGAATACTGTACTCATCAATGATGATTGTGAAGCTTGGTTGAGGCAGGGACGTACCAGGGTCGCGGCACGGGGGCTTACCCCGCTCCACCTGGTGGGCATTCCAGCCGCGGAGCACCGGGCTGGTGGAGCGGGGGAGCCAAACAACGTTATAAGGGAACATTGCAGGACTTTACAGGAGTATGTTCTCTAATAGGTCAGCGACCCAACAACGAAACAACATTAACTGGGACGACTTTAAGTGAGGAGTTACTGTAAGTGGTGACTAAGAGCCACAATCTGCCTTTCCTACTCCAGAGGGGTGCAGTTGTACCCTGGGCTAGAGTTATACCTGTTGCAGCAAATGCCCTCAGGTATACCAGCACAGCTGTACTGGCTGGTATGTTAGGTATGTTTCACCCATTCCCAAACCTTCCCATCCATATACACTGGGTAGGTGGGGAGAGCGGTGTGAGTAATCACAGAAAAAGAACAGAGGAAACAAAATGCAACAGACATTTCACTATCAACTAATCACAATTAACCATCAAGGATCTTTCAAATACTTTGAAAAATAGATACACATTGTAGTCTTACTGTTCTTAGTATTGTAGATTTAATAGAAGAATCTTGTACATTTGTTTTGTAAAGAACTGTTTTCTGCTTCCAAAATTGCTGTTCCTATTCAGCCATATCCTGTTGCTGTTTACCTGCAAGTATACTTCAGTGCTCTATTTCATATGAAATAGAGGTTGTCCATGCTGCCTTACAACTGCTCAGCTACACAATCAAACTCTGATTGCCTCATTCAAAACCTCTACCTATTCACTAGATTCCACCTCCAGTCCCTAACCACAGCACAAAAACTTCAACTCCTCTGATTTATGTAAATAAATGGTAATTCCATTGAGCATGTTCACAGATTTGAGTAACAATAGTATTGCATTACAGAGTGCTAATACTGGTTTGCATTTCTCTGCTGCATCTTGCACAAAGGGGGCCTTGATCCTTGACTTTGGCTTCTAGGTACTACTAATATATCAACACCTCCACCACTACTGCCTCCATGATTACCACATGGAGTCTTTCAGTCAAGGACCTTAATGTGCTTTGAACAAATAATTAATCATGCCCTTGTGAAATATTGCAGGCAAATATCACACCTATTTTATGGATAAGTAACCTAAAAGGCTCTTACATACTGGCAAACAATCTTTTTTTCCCACCTAAAAACTGAAAATCTACCTCTGTGGCATCAGCAGTGAGGTAAGCAGAATAGAAATGATACTACTCTAGCCAGAATTGCAGTTACCATTTCAAATATTCTGTGTCTGCCTTCAAAACATTCAAGGCTAGAAGTTCATTTCCATGCAAGCATAGCAAATGTTCCTTATCTTTTATTTAAAAAACAAACAAAAAAAAGCAATTAAGTATAAACCATTTTCCTTGATAGGATTCAATTTTATTGGGGGGTATTGGTTATTACCTCTTGAATTTCTTTTTCTAAAAGTTCCACTCTCTCTCGAAGATGTCTTCTATCGGTATCTACAGAGAGGAGTTCAAGACGTATTGAGCTGCTTTCTCCCTCAGCTTGATGGGCCTTGACTTCCCAGTCCTCAGCTTGGCTGTGGAGCATTCGGAACTTCTCTAACAATTCATGATTTTCTTGTTCCTAGTTGAAATAAAATTAATCACTCTACAATTAACTATGTGTCACTGCAATAAGTGCCTTGTACCTTCCAGTCATTTAACCTTCTTTGTGCCTGCAAGCTGCTTCTGTTACACTACTTCAAAGGAAGGGAGTGGCCTGGAGAGAGTACAGAGCTTCATTCCTTTTGCAAGTGCCAAGCAGCAAATGTATCCCAGATACAGCAGCCCAACTAAGTTTATACTAGAAGTGGTTTTTTTAAGCAATTAACAGAATAGACACTTGTTCGATGATACATACCTGTCAAGGACACCACAAAAAATACATTAACAATATTTTTTACCTCATATTTTACCTCTTAAGGTAGGAATTTCTTGCCATTCTCAAGATCAAAGCTATGTTGCTATTATCATTTCTACCAAAGCTGCAGTGTATCTGGCGAAGATATCCCTAAAAGACCATCAGCCCGGCTTATTAGCTCATTTTATTAGCTCTTCTAGCTTTAAAGTTTTCAGTCACTACAATAAATACTCAAATTTGGATTCTTTATCCTTCTTTCAATACTCTGTTCTTTTTTCTTTGACCTTTCAGCTATTTCAACCACATCCTGCTTATTAAAATCATATCCTCCCTTGCTTTTCATGACTCTGTTCTCTCCTGATTCAACTCCTACCTCTCTAATCATTCCTTTGGCATCTCTTTCAGCAGATACTCTTCCTCTTCTCTCGATGGAAGTTCTATAGAGCTCCATCTTTGGAGCTTCTTCCATTACACTTTCTTAATACTACTATTTTGTATTATAACAGTGCCTAAAGGTTCCAGTCAGGATTGAGGCCCCACTGTGGCAGGCACAGTACAAGTATATATTTCACATAAAAAACCTACTTTTAACGAACATTCTTCAGGTTTCAAAGTCCAACATTCAAAAGTCAGGAAATGCTAGCATTAAGGTTGCCTGTGCAATCTTATTCAGCAGCCTTGTGTGTATGCATTTGACATAAAACAGCCTCTGACTATTTGATCGCATAACATCTTTTCTCCATAGGACACCTGCTGATTCAATGCACAAAATGGATGGTGCTCAGTGAGCAGCTATTCAACATTTTGTTTTATCCACATTGGTCAATACGCTCATGCCTTGTTTATTAGACACTATTTGAAAACAGTTATGAAGATAGATTAATTTCTTCTCAGGCATTTCTATGGCACTTATTACTAGAGTATTTATTTTCACAACATACCTGTGAGATAACGGGGTGGTATAATCCATTTTACAGATGGGGAACTGAATAACAGAGATTAAGTTCAAAAGTGTCCACTAATTTTGGGTGCCCAATTTGAGATGACTAGGACCTGATTTTTCAGAGAATTTAGCATTATATAGAACTTTGTGTTCAGAGCACAGTGCCTATTGGTTTCAGTTGCAGCTGAGAGTGCTCAGCATTTCTGCATATCACACTCCAGGGTCTAAAATCAGGCACTCAAAAAACAAGAAATATACAATTAGTAACCTATGAAAAGTTGAATTGAGTGACCTGATTAGCATCACACAGGAACTCGGTGGCAAAGACAGGGATAGAATCCAATTCTCCAGAACAGCATTCAACTGTATTAACCATGATACCATCCTCTCTCTTCCTGCAGTCCCCTGCTTCATTGATTATACAGTCTCCAAACTCTGCAACCAATGAAGCAGGGATCCTACAGACAAGTCTTTTTCAATACAAAACCCAGATTCATCCCCAAAGTAGGTCTATCCTGTTCACCGAAGGAAGCAGTAGTCCTGTGTAACTGAAGACTGTCATAATGAATACAAACAAATGGATTAAGGTTGCATGGGCATTTTCTAGCTTTTGAATGCTTGACTAACATTATCCATGTGGTTTCTTTAATTTAGGGTGTTGTGACAGTCTGTACCCTATGTTCACCCCTTTTACAAGACCATGTTAAATTTTGTACAAAGCATATTGTGTAAGGTATCATTTGAAAACTCATGATTTGCTGATCATTACTGTCCCGGTAAAATGTGTGTGGCAACACTATATGTAAAGATATGAGACTCCACCGTATAATATTATCAATACATGTTCTGGTGGGCAGTCACAAATAAGTTCCCCAGAGACAAAGGCTAGCCAATGCCTCAGCTAGGTGTCAACGAAATCAAATGGACCACCACCTGATTAAGTGGCCAATCTTCAGCAAGAGAGTGGATGTGTGGGGGGGAAAAAATCTACATTTTGACAAAGCAGCAGCTTAAGGTTCCTGGCAACACCAAATTTCTGTCTTCTGAATATCGGCAAGAGATTATTCTTGTGCAAGAGAAAGAGTTATAAGGGGAGAGGCCAGATGCCCCAAATCACCTCTCCCTTTCTCTCTACCAACAGCATCAACAACACTTGAAGAAGAAAAGATGCCGCATTGGACTGGGGGGCGGGTGGGGGGAGAGATCCTGATTGAAGGATTCAGACAGAAAAACTGTTGGAACTTTAGAAGCGACAAAGGGTCCTGTGGCACCTTATAGACTAACAGAGGTATTGAAGCATAAACTTCCGTGGGTGAATACTCACTTCTTCGGATGCAAGCAATGGAAATGTCCAGGGGCAGATATAAATGTGCAGGGAAGATTCAGGCTAGAGATAACGAGGTAAGCTTAATCAGGGAGGGTGAGGCCCTCTTCTAGCAGTTGAGGTGTGAACACCAAGGGAGGAGAAACTGCTTTTGTAGTTGGCTAGCCATTCATAGTCTTTGTTTAGTCCTGAGCTGATGGTGTCAAATTTGCAAATGAACTGAAGCTCTACAGTTTCTCTTTGGAGTCTGGTCCTGAAGTTTTTTTGCTGCAGGATGGCTACCTTTAGGTCTGCAATTGTGTGTCCAGGGAGGTTGAAGTGTTCTCCTACTGGCTGTTGGAACTTGTATTTCCTGGTAAACAATTCTGATTTATGTGCCTCATTACTTGTAGTCACTTAAAATCTATTTTTCTGTAGCTGATACATTTGTTTTGTTGTTGTATCTAAACTAGAGTATTTGGATTCTAATGTTTGGGAGACTCCATTTGGGATAACAAGATTTGTACATATCATTTTCTATTAATAAATGACAGACTTTGTATGAGCTTGTATTGTCCAGGAGGGTTCTGGGCAGTACAAGATGCACATTTCTGGGGAAAAGTCCAGGAATAGATCTCACTTCTCCATGTTTGTGGAAGTAAAGGACCATCGTCATATTTTCCAACATTATAAGGACATGGTAACACTGGATGAATGGGAGAAAGGCTTTGAAAGTGTCTTGGACTGCCTGTAATTCCAGAACACTGATGGGCATCCTGGCCTCTCAGGGTTTTCCGAGTGCCCTGTGCTGTGTGGCAATCCATGTGGGTTCTCCAGCCTAAGAGGGAAGCATCTATAAGATTGTCCTGTATGGTGAAAGGGAAAAGGAAACTAATACCCAAAATACTTAGTGGCAATTTTCCCACCATAGTAGAGATGATGTTAGTTTGTGGGAACTGTTACCATGGTGTTCATAGACTGTTTGCTTGCTGAGTACGCTTGAAGCCATGCTTGCAGGCAACAAAGGTGGAGTCTGGTGAATGGCATGACATAAGCTCATGAAATCATATGTTCCAGGTGAGAAAGAGAAATTCTGATTGGTGTTCAAGGGTTGTTCATGACCTGATCTATGAGGTCGTTCCTTGCTTGGAATCTGTTCATCGGCAGATAAGTCCTTACCGTGACTGAATTTAGGGATTCTATGAAGTCTATAGTTTATATTGGAGTGAAAGCAGACGTCTCCAAGTTTATGCTGACCTGTAGGGAAGACAGGAGCTGAAGCATTGAAGAAGTTAACTTGTAGGCTTCTTGACATATATTGGCAACGAGAAGCCAGTCATTGAGATGGGGAAAATGGTGAAACCACACGTGACACGGGCTGCTACTACCACAAAGACCTTGGTAAAGACCCTAGAGTGGTTGCAAGGCCAAAAGGGGGTGCTCTGTACTGAAAGCAATTAGGGCCCACTATGAATCTGAGAAAATGTCTCTGAGTGGGGTGAGCATACATATGAAAGTACGTGTCCTTCACATTGAGAGCTTTAAATTAAGTTCCTTTTCTAGGTATGGAATTATAGATGCGAGTGTGAACATGCAAAATTTCAGTTTGCGAATAGAGTGGTTGAGATGGCCGAAATCGAGAATGGGTCTCCAGCTACCGTTTTGTTTGTTTGTTTGTTTTTGAGTATTAGGAAGTACGTTGACTAAAAACCCTTTCCTTGGTGCTGAAGAGGTACCTGATCTATTGCCTTACCGTAGGAGGGATTCTACTTTTTGTTTGAGAATCTCCTCATGAGAATGGCCCATGAAACGGGCAAGAATAGGAGTTTTGGAGGGGATAGGTAAGTAAATTTGATCACATAACCAGAATGGATGATGTCTATTACCCACTTGTCTGCTGTTATTTCACTCCAATTGCGGGAAAAGAGTGCCATTAAGAAAGGTCAAAGAGTGGTTGTGGAGTCCCCCAATAGCATGGAGTACCATCAGTTCCGAGACAGGTGCTGAGGTGGAGGTTGGTTCCATACAGGTTCTGGTTTCTTGTCTAGGATGGTATCTCTCAGAGAAGGAGACATAGCTTCTTCTGGTGGTTCAGTGTCTCCTGAGAAAGAAAAGACCAATTCTGTGTCTACTGGCAGTACAGTTATCCTGGAAGTAAACAATGGCTGGAAGATGCAAAGGGGGAGAGACTCCTTCCATAATTTGCATATACTGGTGGAGTTAGGACCTGATAGAAATGGTGATGGAGAATCAGAGCGCGCAAAAATGTCATCAGGTATAGAGTAAGTCTCCACTCACTCTGGAATGTGAGGGGTCCTGTTCACCCAAACTGATGGACCGGGAGCAGTTTGTACCATTGTTGGGTGAAGCAATGCCGGTACCATCAGTGGCTGAGGTTCCTGATGGTTGCCTTTTGCTGGTACCATTGGTTCTCAGTGTTGAAGTTTAGTTGGTATTGGAGGTACTATTACCACTGTAGTGTGGTCTGGTACTGACAGAGCCCTGGATTTGATAGCTGTCTCGTGACAACCCTGAGACTTAGAATACCCTAAGTCCTCGTGGGCTGAGCAAGACGACTTACTCGACTTAGGGAGGGCTCTATTTGACTTCTTTGAAGTGGGCTTAGAGGAGGATTTGCTCTAGTGTTTAAGAGAATGCTCCTTGTCTTCCCAACAAGACCCTAACAAGTGATCTGTGGAAGTAGATTCCCTCGCTCCTAAGTCAGGGTGATGCACAGGGGATGGTCCCCTGACTGGAGACCAACTGCGGCCTCATGGCTTTCTCCATAAGGTGCTTAAGATGAAGTTCCCAGCTCTCTGGGGGAAAGAGCAGCAGATTCTGCACTTTGCCATGATGTGAGGTTCCCGTAGGCTATACAGGCAGTGTTGATGGTTGCTGCTGACCAAGAAGGAGTGCAGGAAAGAAGTACAGATTTTGAAGCCCGGAGTTCTGGGTATAGTCCAGTACTGGTAATGAGACATGGGGAGGGAGAGTTCCCCAGGATGGGGAAATCTAACTAACTAATAAACTTAGCTAAATACTATAGAGTAAAATTCTAAACCATTTACAATACATATATTTACAGACTGAAGAATAAAGAGGGAAAGAGAAAGTTCCGGACGCTGGAGGATCCGACCTAAGCCAAGCAGTGATAAGAAAGAAAGGGAGAGGCAATTGGTCTGCTCTATCCATTATCTCCTTGGTTGGAGGCATGAGGAGAGCAAGGGCACATGTGGAGACTAACTGACCTGCTTTCAAAAATTCTCTGACTCCGGGCCATGGAGAACACACATACCCACCATGGAAAAGACAGTTACCTTTTCCATAACTGGTGTTCTTCGAGATGTGTTGCTCATGTCTATTCCACAACAGGTGTGCGTGCTCGCCACGTGCACCAGTGTCAGAAGTTTTCCCCCTAGCAGTACCCGTAGCAGGGGAATGCTCCAGCGACCCCTGGAGTGGCGCCTCCATGGCGTGGTATAAGGGGAGCTGCGCGCTCCCCCCACCCTCAGTTCCTTCTTGCCAGACAACTCCGTCAGAGGGGAAGGAGGGTGGGATGTGGAATAGACATGAGCAACACATCTCGAAGAACATGTTACGAAAAAGGTAATTGTCTTTTCTTCGAGAGAGATTGTTCACGTGTATTCCACAATAGGTGATTCCAAGCTAAATCTGTTGGAGGTGGGTAGGAGTTCACAAGTTCTCAGGACGGAGGACAGCCCTGCCGAACCCGGCATCATCCCTGGTTTGGGAGACGATCGCAAAGTGCAAGGTGAACATGTGAACCGAAGATCATGTGGCGGCCCTACAAATGTCCTGGATGGAGACATGGGCCAGGAAGGCAGCCGAGGCCTGCGCTCAAGTCGAGTGCGCCTTCACAATTGGTGGCGGGGGGACACTCGCCAGCTCAGAACAGGTATGGATGCATGAAGTGATCCAGTTGGAAAGCCGCTGAGTGGAGATCGACCGACCCCTCATGCGCTCAGTTGAGGTGATGAACAGTTGCGAGGGCTTTCTGAATGGCTTGGTCCACTTGAGGTAGAAAGCCAGAGCCCGTCGCACATTGTGCATGTGGAGATGGCGCTCCTCACTGAACGAGTGGGGCTTAGGGCAAAGGACCGGCAGAAAAATGTCTTGACCCATGTGAAAGGCGGAGACCACCTTCGGGAGGAACACAGGGTGTGGGTGGAGCTGGACCCTGTCCTTATGAAAAACCGTGTATGGAGGCTCGGAGGTCAGAGCCCTGAGCTCCGAGACACGCTTGGCCCTTGGCCTCCGAGAGACGTGATTGCGACCAGAAAGGCCACCTTCCACGAGAGGTGGGACCAGGAGCACGTGGCTAGCAGCTCAAACGGGGGCCCCGTGAGATGGGCCAACACCAGGTTCAGGTCCCACTGTGGGACTGGGGGCCTAGCATACGGAAAAAGACAGTCCAACCCCTTAAGGAACCGGCCAGTCATAGCATGGGAGAATACCCTGGGACTCTGCCCCGGCAGATGGAAGGCCGATATGGCCGCCAGGTGCACCTTGACTGACGAGGACGCTAGGCCCTGGGTTCTAAGGTGGAGAAGGTAGTCAAGGATGAGCTGGATAGGGGCGGCCACCTGGGAAACACCCCATTCAGCTGCCCATCTAGAGAACCGGAGCCACTTTGCCAAGTAGGCGCGATGCGTGGAGGGCCGCCTGCTTTCTAAGAGAATGCACTGAACCCCTTCTGAACATGTAGCCATTGAGCACCTAGCCCATTGAGCAGCCACACCGTGAGGTGGAGAGCCGCTAGGTTGAGGTGGAGGAAGCGGCCCTGGTCCTGGGAGAGCAGGTCTGGACGGAACAGCAATGGCCATGGAGGAGCAACCGCCAGGCTCACTAGGGTCCCGTACCAATGTTGCCTGGGCCACGCTGGGGCAATCAGGAGGACCCGGGCCTTGTCCGTCTTTATCTTTTCCAGGACCTTGCTGATCAGTGGGAACGGGGGAAAGGCATAGAGAAACTGGCCTGACTAGGATAGGAGGAAGACATCGGAGATAGCGCCTCTTCCCAGTTCCCCCGGAGCAGAACCGGGGACAGCACCTGTTCTGTCGAGTCGCAAACAGGTCCACCTGGAGTTCCCCACAATCAGAAAAGCCTGTGAGCCACTTCCGGGTGGATAGACCACTCGTGCTAAGAGGAGAAATCCCTGCTCAAGGGATCTGCCCGCTCGTTCTGGGCGCCCAGTAGATGGAAGGCCTTTAGGCAGACTGGCTGGTGAGTCTTGCCCACATGCTCAGGGTCCAGCTGATCACCATATTTGGGGTCGGGAAGGAATTTTCCTCCAGGGTAGATTAGCAGAGGCCCTGGAGGTTTTTCGCCTTCCTCTGCAGCATGGGGCATGGGTCACTTGCTGGAGGATTCTCTGCATCTTGAAGTCTTTAAACCATGACTTGAGGACTTCAATAGCTGAGACATAGGTGAGAGGATTATTCCAGGAGTGGGTGGGTGAGATTCTGTGGCCTGCATTGTGCAGGAGGTCAGACTAGATGATCATAATGGTCCCTTCTGACCTTAAAGTCTATGAGTCTATGAGATGTGGGCTATACAGAAATCCCACAGCCTGAGGCTGTCGCGGCAGAGGGCAGATGACTGGCCCCCGCCTTGCCTGTTGATATAGAACATCGAGACAGTGTTGTCCGTGAGGACCCTGACCACCTTGCCCTCCAGGTGCGAGTGGAAGGCCGCGCGCGCCAGGCGTACCGCCCTGAGTTCCTTGACGTTATGTGTAGGGTCAGATCCTGAGCCGACCACAGACCAGGGGTCTGAACATTCCCCAAATGAGCCCCCAAACCCAGAGCCAACGCATCGGACATTGGCTCCAGCAACAGGGCCCTGTCCCTGAATGGGACCCCTTGGAGCATGTTGCTTGGGGCGTTCCACCGCTGTAGGGAGGCGATCACCAACTCGAGCACGGTGAGGACCTTGCCCATCCTGTCCCTGGCCTGGGAGGACTCCGAGGCCAGCCAGAGCTGGAGGGGCCTCATTCAGAGTCTGGTGTGGCAGACCATGAACGTGCATGCCGACATGTGACCCAAGAGCTGGAGGCACGCTCTGGCTGTTGTCACTGGGAACCTGTGACCGTGTCGATGAGCCCCTTCAGGGTTTCGAACTTGTCCAGTGGGAGGGAAGCTGTGGCCGACGAGGCGTCCAGGAGTGCCCCGATAAACTCCATGCATTGAACCGGGACTAACGTGGACGTGGTGTCATTTACCAACAGGCCCAAGGCGGTGCACGTGGACAGGAGGAGCATCACATGATCCCTCGCCTGTGACCGGGAGCTGCCCTCTACCAGCCAATCATCCAGATAGGGAAAAAACTGGACACTTCCGGCGCCCAAGGTAGGCCACTACCACCAACCTACATTTTGTAAATACCCTGGGGGCAGGGCCGGCGCTACCATTAGGCGACCCTAGGCGGTTGCCTAGGGCGCCAGTATTTGGGGGGTGGCATTTCAGGTCCCTCAGCGGCTATTGGCGGGAGAGGCTGCTGCTGAAATGCCGCCGAGATCCCCGGCGGCCGAAGAAGCTGCCATCCAAGTGCCGCCGGGGTCCTTCTCCGCCGAGGACCCCAGCGGCACTTCGGCGGCAGCTTCTTCAGCCGCTAGGGACCTTGGCGGCAGCCTCTCCCACCACCGCTGCCTATGGTGGCAAAGAAGCTGGCGCTGCCCCTGCCTGGGGGCAGTGGACAGGCCAAACGGGAGGACCATAAATTGGTAGTGATGCTGCCCCACCACAAAACGGAGGAAGCGTCTGTGCCCCTCGAATATGTGAATGTGGAAGTACGTGTTCTGCAGATCGAGAGCAGCATACTAGTACCTGGGATCCAGGGAGGGGATGATGGAGGCCAGGAGGACCATGCGGAACTTGAGATTCACCATGAATTGGTTCAGGCCTCGCAAGTCCAGGATGGGCCTGAGCCCCCATTTTGCCTTCGGGATAAGGAAATAGCGGGAGTAGAACCCCTTGCCTTTGAACTCCCTGGGCACCACTTCCACTGCTCCTAGGCCCTGGAGCCGCCCAACCTTCTGCTCGAGCAGGCCTTCGAAGTAAACTGGAGCTTATTGAGGGTGGATCCCTGAGGAGGATGGCAGGGCGCCCCCAAGCGTCCCGTTAAAATTGCCTTTGTCCCTCTTGTTTGCCCTTGGAGGACCCAGGTTGCGGGGCCGGCCTCGATTGCCTCTGAGGGCGCCTTTTATAGTCCTGCGCCTTGTTATAGGCAGCCTCGTATTTCGAGTGGGAGGCCTGAGCGGGAGTCTGCTGCGGCTTGAACTTAGATTTAGCTGGAGCTGGGACATAGAGACCCAGAGTTTGGAGGGTCGTGCGGGAGTTCTTTATACCATGCAGCTTTGTATCCGTTTGTTCCGCAAACAGAGCTTTGCCGTCAAATGGGAGATCCTGCATGGCGGCCTGCACCTCACTGGGCAGCCCGGACAACAGGAGCCACTACGCCCTTTTCATGGACACCGCAGAGAAATGGACCGCATGGCCGTGGCCGCCGCATCCGAAGCCACTTGCAGGGTTGCCCTGGCAGTCACTGTACCCCCTTCCACCAGTGCCATGAACTCCTTCCTATCACGCTCCTGGAGGGAGTCCTCGAATTTGGGCAGCGAGCCCCACAGATTGAACTCATACCGGCCCAGGAGAGCCTGGTGGTTTGCCACTCATAACTGGAAGCTCGAGAACGAATAAACTTTTCTTCCAAGAGTGTCCAGCCTCCGTGAACCTTTATTTTTCGAGGTAGGGGCTGGCCGGCCCTGCTGTTCCCTATGGTTGACTGACTCAACCACCAGGGAGGTGGGCACCAGGTGGGTGTACAAGTACTTGTGTCCCTTGGCGGGTACAAAGTACTTGCATTCCGCCCTCTTGGAGATGGGGGCCAACGAGGCTGGTGTTTGCCACAGGGCATTTGAAATTTTTGCCACCCCTTCATGGAGAGGCAAAGGATACCCTGAAGAGAACAGCACATTGAACAGGGAGTCCGAGGGCTCCTCCATCTCCTCTGCCTGGAGGTGGAGGCTTGATGCCACCCTTTTTAGGAGTTCCTGGTGGGCCCTAAAGTCCTTCTGCGGGACTGAGGGGGCCGGGGTTGTAATCACCTCATCCAGGGAGGGCGAAGAGACCGGTGCAGTACTTTGAGCGCCTGACAGCACCGTAGTGTGCACCACTTGGTCGGTCTCTGGGCACGGTGCTGGGATGTACATCCCACTGACTCCTTCCTTGGAGGTCTGAAGAGGGAGGCCGATGTTGCCTCTGAGACTCCAGCTACCGAGCAAGCCCCCACCGGGGGCTGCGTCGGGGGCCACGGTGCCCACTAGTACCACTGGGCTGGCCACGGGGCCTGGACCACTACACTTGCTGCGGCAACGGCGGCCTCAGTTGCTTGGCCTGGCCCACGGAAGGACGACTACGAGCGGAGGCTGGGCTGACAAACCACCTGCCGCTGTCCCGGGACCGGGAGGAGCAGCGGTGCTGGGAGCGACGCCGACCACGGGACCACGATCTTGACATGGAGGACCGGTACCATCGGTAGCAGCTGCTCTGCGTTCGGCTCCGACAGGCTGACCCACGACGGCGAGACAACGGTGATCGATGCCCAGGGCTGCGTAGGTGATGCCTTGGTGGGTCTTAGCCCAGGGCTACACTAGGGGAGGGGGTCGATCTACGATACGCAACTTCAGCTACGTGAATAGCGTAGCTGAAGTCGGCGTATCGTAATCGACTTACCTGGCGATGAGGACGGCGGCGAGTCGATCGCTGCCGCTCCCCCGTCGACTCCGCTTCCGCCTTTCGATGAGGTGGATTGCCGGCGCCGACGGGGAGCGCGATCGGGGATCGATTAATCGCGTCTTAACGAGACGCGAAAAATCGATCCCCGATAGATCGATTGCTACCCGCCGATCCGGCGGGTAGTGAAGACCTGCCCTTAGAGCGGGATTCCAACCGGGAATGGCGTCGACATCCATGCCGTGACCAACCTCAGTAACCCCTCCGAGACAAGGACCTCTGGCGACGTCCGCCTCGGTCTCGTCGGTACTCACTCCTTGAAGTGGAGCGGTGCTGAGAGTCTCGGTTGGATGGCACCCAACCAGACAGTCTGGTGGGAGTCGAGGGCGATCCACGTGACTTTGTCCTGAATGGTCGCTAGGCAGTGAATGGTGTCGGGAACGTTCCCTGGACCGAGACCAGTACCGAGCTGGGGGCGACGCGGAGATCCCAGCGTGGCTCGCCCCTGGAGCGCGGGACCGACATCGGCGGCGCTACTGGTACTGGCGTGGACATGACGTCCCGGGCTGCCTGCAGGGCCTTCGGCATGGAGGCCATCCGTACATCCGGGGAGTCCTGGTCCAAAGTGGCTGGGCTACTCCGCTCTACATTAGTCGGAGGCCTAGAGGCCGGAGGGGATCGAGGACTGCCCGACATGGGTCTAGCCTCTGCCCCTGATTTTCCTCGGTGCTGCTGTGAAGAAGGCGTCTTTTTGCCTCCTTGTGCCCAGTGGACGGGGAGCAGTGCCGACTGGTGGAAGGCTCCGGAAGGTCGCCGCGCACCGACACCTCAGTGCCCAGGGCCGGCTCGGAGCCGTGCGCCAGAATCGGGGTCAGTGCCAACTCCATCAGAATGGTCCAGAGCCTAATGACTCTCTTCCTCTTGGTCTGAGGTTTGAACGACTTTCAAATGTTGCAACAATTGCTGATATGGACTTTTCCCAAACAGCGTGAACAGTCTGAATGTGGGTCACTCCTTGGCATAGATCGCCTATAAGTGTCGCCTGACTTAAAACCCAGGGTGCGGGGCATGCCCCGGCCTGGGCTCTCTAACTAACTGAACAGCTAACTAACTACAGGTACAAACACTGAACGAACAAGCAGCTCTGGGGACGAGCTACAGCAAAGTGGGAGCAGGGTAGTACTGATGCACCTTCACTGGCGGCAAGAAGGAACTGAGGGTGGGGGGAGTGCACAGCTCCCCTTATACCGCGCCATGGAGGCGCCACTCCAGGGGTCGCTGGGGCACTCCCCACGTACAGATACTGCTAGGGGAAAAACTTCCGGCACTGGTGCATGTGGCGTGCATGCACACCCATTGTGGAATACACATGAGCAATCACTTGAAGAAGAATACACAGAGACCACCACTTGAAGAACATCACTGTATTTTAATTCTAACAATTTCCGAAGCAGAATTTTTTTTTTTAACTTTGCCTATCTTGCAAATTTCGATGGAAATATTTTTTCGCTGGTTTGTGAGTACAGTGAAAAAGAGATTTACAGATAAACTAATCCTTCCAAGCCTGATAAAAAATATGATTAGATCTTGCTTTGTTGCTCATAGCAAGGAAGTAATGCTAGAAATATATCACTATCTATACTGTAAAACATCCAACCAACCAAACGTGAGGATGTTTCTCCTCACCATTGCTGACAATGTAACTATCATCAGTGAAGTCTGAAGCCTGCCAGAATGTCTTAAAGCCGGTAATCTAACAGGGTTTTCAATACATACATTACTAGCTTTAAAATAAAGTGAAAAGTTTACATCTACAAATCTTAATTTTATTGTAGGCTAATTAAAACATGTCATAATTGAAACAACATTTATTAAAAACATACTAATGCAAATTTACAGAATTAATTTCCTCACCTTCGAAGCCATTAAGCTTTCAAATTTGGAGACTTCAGTTATGTAATTATGAACTCTAGTCTTCATTTCTTCTTTTTCACGTACTGCTTCTTCTAGTTCCGTAGTGACTGCCTAAAGAGATTACATGAAAACTGAATAGTTTATTAAAATAAAATATACTAAAGTAAGCATGCCTGTGAAGTGCCCTATATTTTACTTTATTCTGCTTTGGAGTTGTTCATTCAGTAAATCTGATTTCCATACACCATCCTGTTAAATTCTACATTGATCACGACATGGAGGTGAATGAACAACATAGAGAATGGATTTTAATTCGCAGGCCACAACTTTATTTAACAAAACACCTGGAAAATGGTGTTATGCCCCCCTGTTTTCACATACCACTTATTTCACTAGATTTAACTTGGGAGAGTTTAAACAGGCAAGGGCGGAGGGGATAAGAGACAACCAGCTAGCCCATTTTTACATTCCCAGCCAATTGAAAGGTAGTTTTGCCCCTGGGGGAGAAGGAGGACAGCCCCCAACCCGTGAACATCCATTGCAGTTGTTTCAAGATCCCTCTCCTTTTGACTATAGGGGAGTGGCATTTTCCCTACTTTCTCAGTTGAGTAATCTGAAGCCGAGAGGGAGAAGTGACCTAAGCAACAGACTCTTATTGTTACTTTCACAAGGTCTCAGTTTACACAGTTTTCAAATTAATCCTCATGACTCAAAAATCAGAAGACTAACAAAGTGGCTGAAACTTAGACTGAACCACAACCAGAAAGAACTTTTTTGTGAAGCGTCTAAATTAGCATTATTTATTGTGCTGGTTAATTCAAACTAACTAGGAATCAATTAACTTGAGTTACAACACAACCAAAAGCTTTAGTCAGATAATTTGAGTTACATTAATATATCCTATGACCCAATGTTTTGCAAGTTAAAAAAAAAACAAAAAACAAAATTTGTTTAAAACTTTTTTTTTATACTTCAGTAATCCATATCCAAATTTATTTTACAATTGGAAATAATGTTTTTCTTAATGGAGAATGAAGCATTTACTAGGTTTCAAAAAGTTCTCCATGGTTTTGAACAAACTCAAACACCATGCCATCTTTCTTACTGGTTTAATTATGACCGTCATATTTAAATTACAGTTGTTCTGATGCTTGACCCCAGGGTGAACAAAATTTGAAAGACAGTGATGCACCAAAAGGTCAGTCAAACCTGATGAGTCCCTTAAACTGTCTCCATTTTACATGTAGACAGGTGGATTAACATTCTTATTTAATTCACATGATCACCGTCTGAATTGTAATTATTATATGGAATGTCTTAAAAGCCAATGGTGCATTAAGAAAATAAGCATATTCTCAAAGTGTTAGAAGTTAATTCAGTGTGGGTCCTCTGATGGACACATTTAGTCCAACAAGATGGGTTTTCATCTACATTGCATTTGAAGGGGTACAAGCAACAAATAAAAACTTAAATTTCAGCCCAAAAATACATTTTCAAAAAGCTAGGATTGCCTGAGAAAGAAAGAGTTTAGAATGGAAAGTCCATCTCTACTTTATCTGAAACGTTTCATATAGGACAACGGTGTAATAAAATAATATGCATGCTGAAAGCTAACTGCTATACATGTTGGCCTTTTTCTACACACATTGAAGGTCACTTTCACGTGATAAGGGGTTTATTCTCCTATCAAAAGTGTGGGAAAATTATGCATGTAACTGCCACACATGTCAATGGGAGAACAAACCTTTTGGTATTTGAGAGGATAATATAAGAATTGAATGCATTTTGATTTCACAGGTGATCAAATAAACGAACAAGTTCTTAAATTTGCAGATATTTAAATTCAGCCTAAATATGTTCATTTCAACTCAGTGTTCTTAATATTCTAGTATTCACAAGAATGCAGAATAGCAAAATATTCAAAATGCATAAGAGACTATAGCAGTTTGGGATTTAGTAATACATGCAAACAAAATGCAAGTAATCTTTGATGCAGAGATGGTGTTATCCCATTGACCCTTCCCCTCAACACATACTAAAAAAGTGAAGGAGGGAGCTCTTGAGCTGCTCAGGGCCCTAAGCAATTGCTTAGTCTGCTTATGCCTAACACCAGCTCTGCTTTGGTGTACTTCATTATCAGGCACTACTTTCATACCTGGTTTTCTCTGGTCATTATAGCTAGATCATCTTGTAATCTTCTGTTTTCCTTCAGAGCCATTTCCTTCACTCTTCCTGTTTCTGCAAGCTCTACATGAGATGCATCAAGCTGACGACGGAGACTAGCTATCTCCCGATCTCTGTTACTCAGCGCCTCCTTTAGTTGGCTATCAAATGGGTGATTTTGAAAACCTTAAATAAAATTTCCCTTCTTGCATTATGGCATATACTGCTTCAAAATGTTAGATAAGCTCTGAATATACAAAAGCTTTAGGAGCAACTTACTAATTTATTTCTTGTTCGGAAGGTAACTATAAACCAGTGATACTCAGATCTCAGTAGTTCAAGAGCCAAATTAGCAATCAACATTACACAAAAGAGCCATGGTAGTGTGAATGTATTGTTTCATTTACTACTTATATATAATATAAAATAATATATTATCCTCACAGCAAAATCACTGTCCAAATATCCTACAATTGGCTTATAACATAGTAAAAGCATCTTGATTGGTTAATAATTAACTCACACAGTGTTTTAATAGCATGTGCTGCAAAGAGCCACAGGAGACACATTAAAGAGCCACTTGTGGCTCCCAAACCTCGGTCTGAGTATCACTGTTATAAACAAATTACCACCACAAGGTGGATCTTGCGCCCCTCATGTGTGATGGATTAAAATTTGCATAGCTCAGAGTAAACTGTTGAACTGCCTACTGGCATAAAGTGCTTAACTGCTTGTCGTGGCTTGAGCAAGTCATTATTGAAGCATGTAAACTGTTGAGGATTGGGCAAAATGTAATTGAAACTGGTGGGTGTAACTGCTGTCCATGTAAAATGGCTGTACGTAGATCTGGACAGGAATTTTCTAACAGTTTTTCCATTGGAAAATACTGATTCATCAAACCTAAAACTTCTTTGAAAGGGGTGGTTTCAACAAAAAACTTTTGTCCGGAAGGGTTCTCAGGAACAGAATGGAATTCCTGCTCAAAACCAGAGAAAGAGAGAGACTTTCACATGGCACTCACCTAGGATGCTGGTGGCATAAGCTAAGAAGATGCAAGTAATTAGGCATGACAGGGACTTGAACCTAGGTTTCCTACATCCCACTTGAGTGTCCTAATAATTCTCCTGTGGGTCTCTCTCTCCTGTTGGAACTGTTCAACTTTGTATAAATAATTAAATATTTATTCGGTTAGAAAAAGAAAGACTGATTATAGCCCAGTGGTCAGGGCACTTATCTGGTATGTGGGAGACCCAAGTTAAAGTCCCTGGTCCAGTGAATATTTATTTATTTATACAAAGTGGAACAGCTCAACAGAAGAGACAGACCCACCTGGAACAGCCGATGATCTGGGAGTTAGGGCACTCACCTGAGATATGGAAGACCTAAGTTCAAGTCCCTGCTCTGCCTGGTTCTCCCATGTCTCTGCATCCCAGGTGAGTCACAAAACCACCAAACTATGGGGGACAAAGAGGGGAAATGGATTTCAATTTTTTTTTAAAGGTCGGTTTCATCCCACTATGGAATGGGAACTTTTTCAAAATTGCTGAACTTCTTAGGAAAATTATTTGCTATTCAGCGATGGCTTAAGAAACAGTTAAGTTCCTTTGTAAAACAATAACAGCTTGATTGTGGTCTTTTTAGATTGCGAGTTGTTTAAATTTGTAAAACTTTAAGGACAATAGAAATCAAGAACAAATTTTGACAATATATTAAATAGTTCAGTAATTTGATTTGTATGAAATGGGGAACATATAGAGGTATTTGCATACATTAGTAATTATTGTTTATTTAAAAGCACTCTAAAACTTAGGCATCCAGTAAGGTGCCTCAATTATTTTGCAAGTATTCCATGTATGCTTAAATAGATGGTCATATAATCCTGAGGTCTCCCTACTAATTATCGGCTTCCTTCTAAGCACGCTGTACTCTGCATTCTGTCAACTAGATGTGCAGTTGTTATGCTCTTATGCTGCAGTTTTACCCTAAAAAATGACTTTGTAAAAATGGCCTGATGTCTATCTTGAGTAGTTTTAGATAAAGAGAACTTTTTTGATAGTCCCACCCACCCAGTAGGAGATCAAATGCAATATAATGAAGATAAAAAGTCAAAACAAAACTGAGTTAAATTATGCTATCTTTATGGTGTACAGGTTTGTGAAGGTTCAAGTACAACATAGGAGTTTGTTCAGTCTAAAAGATCAACCATACGACTAAACATGACAAGTTTTATTTATGAAGTAGTAAATACAGTGAATGGGGAATAACAGCTTAAGTTGGATCAGTTCCTGTCCTATGTATCTTCCTGTGGCTTAATGGCTGGCAGACTGATCACTCAAATACTAATAAGGCCAACATTATCAGTAAACAACAACAATTGATATTTTTATCAGATATGGGCCTGAACCGACCAACAGATCAAAATATACTTGATCTATGAGCAAGTTCAAATCTGGTACCAAACTTTGGTGCCTCTATAAAGGGACAACTCAAAACCTAGATCCAAACATCCCTGTGATTTAGGAAAATCTGGCTCTGGATCCAAGCTTTGTGGTTCAGGACCATCACTAATTTCCTCAGTAACTTCCATCCACAAGGATCCCAAATCACATTACAAACCGTAGAACCATAAATCATTTATTCAACATTGAAATGCAGTCACTACTGGGATAGAACAGACCAGCTGTTGAACAGCACACAACACTACATAGCAGTTATATACCAGCAGTAAGGAGGGATATTCAATTTAATTAAAACTGTACAAGTAATTTAGGAAGGGAGACTTAATTATGTCACCAATAATGGAGAGTCTACAGGCCAAATTATGCCCCCCCATGATATCTGAATAACACTTACAACTAAGGGGGAATATAGAACAGCACAACACCATGTTTTCAAAGTCACTGTAACTGACAGCTTGTCTATATTACCGCGCAGGGTTGATCTAAGATACTTAACTTCAGCTACGTGAATAGAGTAGCCGTAGCTGAAGTCAATGTACTTAGATCTACTTACCGCGGTGTCTTCACTGCGGTAAGTCGACACTTGACATTCTCCCGTCAACTCCACCTGCGCTTCTCGTTCTGGTGGAGTACCGGAGTCGACGGGAGAGTGCTCAGCAGTCGATTTATCGCGTCTATACTAGATGCGATTAATCAACCCCGCTGTATCAATCGCTGTCCGCCAATCCGGCAGATAGTGTAGACAAGCCCTTAGAAGTGCAATTTAAGTGCTACTTATAGGAAAATTAAATGCACATGAGTTTAATTACCCAGATAAACAATTGCTATTGCCACTTTTAATCCGCACCATCCACTAGCACATCTACAGTATTTGAGGGGAAGTGTCTTCCGCAATGAGATATATTTTTTCCACAATGTAAATCATACTCCCCTGTTTGATAACATATATAATTAAGTATATGTCACCAAAAATACAATAAAAGCCCGGCTGCTAGTGCTTTTATTCTGCAGAAGATATTGATCTTAGGAAAATAAAACCAACAGAAAATCATTTCAGTGATTACTTACTTTACGGAGGACTCCAGTTCTGACAGAGTTAGTCTGAAATTAGCAATTGTTTTTTCCTATGAAATAAATATGAAATTTATATTACATATTATGCTGCAAAATACCCAGAATAATTCAAACTAAGCATAATTTACTTTACAGTAGCATTTATAAAAGCTTTAATTTAATTATACTGCAATAGGTAACTGGGTTTTTTAAATGTTCAAATTTCCAAACTTCTTACAATAAAAATGAAACTTAGGACTAATTTGAAGTTTGTAGAAGAAGGATATCTAGCAGTTAAGGTAAATGACTGGGAGTCAGTAGATGCAGGTTTTATCACTGGTAGTGTTAACAATCTTGATGTGTGACTTCAGGCAAGAGTCTTAACTCTCTTGTCCTTCTCAGATTTTGGAAGGCACTTCAGATTCTTAAACCTTGGGTCAAGGGCTATAGCTATCTTTAGGAATCTCACATTGGTACCTTCTTTGCATTTTGTAAAATCTGCAGTGAAAGTGTTTTTAAAATCGAACAACATGTGCTGGGTTGTCATCCGAGACTACCATAACACAAAATATATGGCAGAATGTGGGTAAAACCACATAGCAGGAGACATACAATTGCCCCCCAAGTTCAGTCACAAATTTAATTAACTCATTTTTTTTAAATGAGCATCATCAGCATGGAAGCATGTCCTCTGGAATGGTGGTCGAAACATGAAGGAGCAAACAAATGTTTAGCATATCTGGCACGTAAATACCTTGCAACACTGATTACAACAGTGCCATGCGAATGCCTGATCTCACTTTCAAGTGACATTGTAAGAAAGAAGTGGGAAGCATTATCTCCCACAAATGTAAACAAACTTGTTTTAGCAATTGGCTGAACAAGAAGTAGGACTGAGTGGACTTGTAGGCTCTCAAGTTTTACATTGTTTTGTTTTTAAGTGAAGGTATGTAAAAAAAAAATTCTACATTTGTAAGTTGCACTTTCATGATAAAGAGATTGCACTACAGTACCTGTAGGAAGTGAATTGAAAAATACAATTTCTTTATTTTTTTTACAGTGCAAATATTTGTAATAAAAATAATAATATAAAGTGAAAACTATACACTTTGTATTCTGTGTTGCAACTGAAACCATTAAAATGTAGAAAAACATCCACAAATACTTACAATAAATTTCAATTGGTATTCTATTACTGTTTAACATGCTGATTAAAACTGTGATTAATTGCGATTTTTTAAAATCAAGTTAAATTGTTTTGAGTTAATTGCTTGAATTAACTGCAATTAATTGACAGTCCTAATAAAATTCAACCCAGAGCAGAGGGCTGGCACAAGACCTTAGGTGCCACTTAAATCTTTAGCACACGGCCTAAGCAATACAGAAGCCTTCTGCATCACAACAAACTCTTGTCCTAATTTTTGTGTACTGCTTTGAGATCCTCATATGGAAGTTACTAATCAAGTACAATACACTAAGTACTGTTAGTGCACATACCTTGTTAGCTAAATTGTCATCTAAACATGCAATTCTTTCTGTCTTTTCATCTACAGTTTCCTGAAGACTGTCCTTTTCCTTATCCAGGACACTAATGGTACTTCTGAGCACATTCACGGTCTCATCCTGTGAAGAGCTCTTATGGTTTAACCTATCTGTAAGAGAAGAAATGGCTGTTTTTGTTGCTTTAAATATAGAAAATTAATGCAAAAAATAATATGAAGTAATTACCTATTTTCTCCTCTAGCTTTGCAATTTCCTCTTGAGCTGATTGAAGTTTATCCTTTTTAAGAGAGGATTGGTGCTGAAGATCTTCAAGGGACCGCTGTAGTTGTTCATTTAATAGACTGAGAAATCAACAGTCAGTTGAAAACACAAGACACTAATATTTCAGATACATTCTTTGATCAAACTATCAAAGAATTAGAGAAACTGAAAGGATTATCTAAGAGCATCACTTTGTGGGATTTTTTCATCAGCCAAAATTATTTTCATCATCTTAATAAACCAGAACAAATGCAAATAATAAAACCAAAATGCCAGTTTTGCAAGAGGAAAAAAATAAGTGGCCTGATTTTCAAAGTAGCGCAGCAACTAGTAATCCCACTGATGTCAACAGGAGCTTATCTAAAAAAAAAAAACAATTTAGTCTATAGTATTTGTTTTGTAGAAAGACATTGTTGTAAGCCAACACTGAGCAGAAGAAAATCTTATAAGTGTCTTGATTGATGCAGTAACAACAACTGACACATTTAAATTTGTACTACAGGCTGAAAGATTTACAGTATCCGTATTTATCTTACCCGCTCCATAAATACTAGTTATACCATTTTCAGTTATAATTATGCGGAATTTACTAAACAAGAATTTTTCACTTCAATGAGGACTTCTCTCACTGTTTTATCTACAAGCACATTTTACTTTCTGAAGATTTTCAAGAAAATTATCTACCAGTACAGGAGTTCTCAAAACTTTATCAGTTTAACAGTGACTTGTATACACATCCCTCCCTGTTCATAACAAGCAACTCTATGCAACTACAGCAGTTGCTTATATAGAATACTAGTACTGGGGAAGTATTTAGTGATTTTTAACCATTCTGCTAGTGGCTCAATCCTGAAGGGTGGCTCCTGTGTCAAGCAGGAGATATCCTCTTCATTTTCATCATTTTTAATGGCATCCAGTCTCCTCTTCGCAATGAGGAGCCACAGCTGTCTGGAGGAGCAACTGAAAACAAGGCGGTGGGATCAGCTGTCTGAACCACCACTAAATGCTCTATGGACCAGTTTCCAAATTGTTGTGTTAGTAATACGTCACAGAAGCATGATATTGACTTTATAGTTAAAAGCTGCATTGAGTGTTCTACTGTAAGTCTTATTTTCATACTCAGATCAAAAGGTCAGAGGAGTGTGAGTAATTTGTTTAAAATTTCTGTGTGTAATTCTACATGGACATTTTTTTCCAGGTAATTTCATTAAAAAAAGGTTACATATTTGTTCAGCAACTGTTGTTCTTCAAGATGTGTTGCACAGGTCCATTCTACTTCAGGTGCCTGCACGCCCAGGCACTGGAGCCAGAAAACTTTTCCCCATAGCGGTACTGCTTAGGGCAGCACATGCACCCTCCACATGCTCATGCTGTTAGCCCAGAGTATAAAGGAGTGGAGATGCCTTGATCTCCACTCAGTTCCTCCACATCAGAAGCCAGTGCTTCCTGTGACTCCAGTGTAGGGGGAAGGAGGAGTATGGAATGGACATATGTAACACATCTTGAAGAACACAGCAAACAGGTATGTAACCATTTTTTCTTTGATTGCTTGCACATGTCCATTCCACCTTAGGTGACACACACACAGTCCCAGATGGAGGAGGGAATCAGAGTTTACCCCAACAAAGACTGCAGCATTATTCTCCCAAATATAGCATCATCCCTCAAGGCCTGGGAGAAAGCATGAGGAGTAGTGAGCATATGAACAGATGACAAGTGGCAGCCCTGCAAACGCCACTCTTGGAAACATAACTCAGGAAAGCAGCTGAATGTGCTTGAGCTCAGAGAGTGTGCTAAAGCTCTTTGAGGTAATTAAATGTTGGCAATATCATAGCACAGACAAATTCAGGAGGAGATCCAGGAAAAGATATTCTGAAATAATGGTTTTTCTTTTCATCCTATCAGCAAAGGATATGAATAACTGAAGAGATGTCATAAACTCTTTAGTCCCATCCAGGTAGAAAGCCAATGCTCTGCCAAATGTCCAAAGTATGGAGATTTTTCTTATTTTTGTGTGAGGTTTCAGGAAAAAATAGTTGGCATGTATTATAGTCTGATTCAAATAAACATCTGAAGCCACTTTTGTGAGAAATTTGGGATGTGGATACAAACCAACTTTGTCCTAGTAAGATACTGTATAACGAGGGTTAGCCTGAAGTTCTGCAACTCTTCCAGTTGAAGTAATAGCTACCAGGAATGCTACCTTTATCGAGAGATGAGACAATGAGCACGTAGCTATAGGTTTGAAAGAGGGTTAAAAAAACCTGAGAGAACCAAACTTAGATCCCAAGGTGGAGCTGGGTCTGTAACAGGTGGGAAAAGCCTGTTCAAACCCTTCAAAAACCAAATAGTCACAGGGTTGAACAACAGATCTCCCATCTGTAGAAAAGTGAAATGCAGAGATAGCAGTCAGACAAACCCTGAGGGAACTGATAGTGCTTGGGGTGTGCTATAGACCACCGGGATCTAATTTGGATAGGGATAGAGACCTCTTTAATGTTTTTAAGGAAGTAAATACTAATGGGAACTGTGTGATCATGGGAGACTTCAACTTCCCAGATATAGATTGGAGAACAAGTGCTAGTAATAATAATAGGGCTCAGATTTTCCTAGATGTGATAGCTGATGAATTCCTTCATCAGGTAGTTGCTGAACCAACAAGGGGGGATGCCATTTTAGATTTGGTTTTGGTGAGTAGTGAGGACCTCATTGAAGAAATGGTTGTAGGGGACAACCTTGGCTCGAGTGATCATGAGCTAATTCAGTTCAAACTAAATGGAAGGATAAACAAAAATAAATCTGAGACTAGGGTTTTTGATTTCAAAAGGGCTAACTTTAATAAATTAAGGAAATTAGTTAGGGAAGTGGAGTGCCCCAAGGGTCGGTGCTGGGGCCGGTTTTGTTCAATATCTTCATCAACGATCTGGAGGATGGTGTGGACTGCACCCTTAGCAAGTTTGCAGATGACACTAAACTGGGAGGAGTGGTTGATACGCTGGAGGGTAGGGACAGGATACAGAGGGACCTAGACAAATTAGAGGATTGGGCCAAAAGAAATATGATGAGGTTCAACAAGGACAAGTGCAGAGTCCTGCACTTAGGACGCAAGAATCCCATGCACTGCTACAGACTAGGGACCGAATGGCTGGGCAGCAGTTCTGCAGAAAAGGACCTAGGGGTTACGGTGGACGAAAAGCTGAATATGAGTCAACAGTGTGCCCTTGTTGCCAAGAAGGCTAACGGCATTTTGGGCTGTATAAGTAGGGGCATTTCCAGCAGATCGAGGGACGTGATTATTCCCCTCTATTCGGCACTGGTGAGGCCTCATTTGGAGTACTGTGTCCAGTTTTGGGCCCCACGCTACAAGAAGGATGTGGATAAATTGGAAAGAGTCCAACGGAGGGCAACAAAAATGATTAGGGGGCTCGAGCACATGACTTATGAGGAGAGGCTGAGGGAACTGGGATTGTTTAGCCTGCAGAAGAGAAGAATGAGGGGGGATTTGATAGCTGCTTTCAACTACCTGAAAGGGGGTTCCAAAGAGGATGGATCTAGACTCTTCTCAGTGGTAGAAGATGACAGAACAAGGAGTAATGGTCTCAAGTTGCAGAGGGGGAGGTTTAGGTTGGATATTAGGAAAAACTTTTTCACTAGTAGGGTGGTGAAGCACTGGAATGGGTTACCTAGGGAGGTGGTGGAATCTCCTTCCTTAGATGTTTTTAAGGTCAGGCTTGACAAAGCCCTGGCTGGGATGATCTAATTGGGTTTGGTCCTGCTTTGAGCAGGGGGTGGGACTAGATGACCTCCTGAGGTCCCTTCCAACCCTGAGATTCTATGATTCTATGATTCTATGATTGGACTAAAGAATTTATGGACCTAAAGGCGGAGGAGGCCTGGGATTATTTCAAGTTAAAGTTGCAGAAGCTATCAGAAGCCCGTATCCCAAGAAAGGGGAAACAATTCATAGGCAGGGGTTTTAGACCAAGCTGGATGAGCAAGCATCTCAGAGAGGTGATTAAGAAAAAACAGAAAGCATACAAGGAGTGGAAGATGGGAGGGATCAGCAAAGAAACCTACCTTATTGAGGTCAGAATATGTAGGGATAAAGTGAGACAGGCTAAAAGGCATGTAGAATTGGACCTTGCAAAGGGAATTAAAACCAATAGTAAAAAGTTTTATAGCCATATAAATAGGAAGAAAACAAAGAAAGAAGAAGTGGGACCGCTAAACACTGAGGATGGAGTGGAGGTTAAGGATAATCTAGGCATGGCTCAATATCTAAACAAATACTTTGCCTCAGTCTTTAATGAGGCTAATGAGGAGCTTAGGAATAGTGGCAGCATGACAAATGGGAATAAGGATGTGGGGGTAGATATTACCATATCCGAGGTAGAAGCCAAACTTGAACAGCTTAATGAGAGTAAATCAGGCGGCCCAGATAATCTTCATCCAAGAATATTAAAGGAACTGGCACATGAAATTGCAAGCCCATTAGCAAAAATTTTTAATGAATCTCTAAACTCAGGGGTTGTACCGTTTGACTGGAGAATAGCTAATATAGTTCCTATTTTTAAGAAAGGGAAAAAAAGTGACCCGGGTAACTACAGGCCTGTTAGTTTGACATCTGTAGTATGCAAGGTCTTGGAAAATTTTTTGAAGGAGAAAGTAGTTAAGGACCTTGAGGTCAATGGCAATTGGGACAAATTACAACATGGTTTTACAAAAGGTAGATCGTGCCAAACCAACTTGATCTCCTTCTTTGAGAAAGTAACAGATTTTTTAGATAAAGGAAACGCAGTGGATCTAATCTACCTCAATTTCAGTAAGGCATTTGATACAGTACCACATGAGGAATTATCGGTTAAATTGGAAAAGATGGGGATCAATATGAAAATTGAGAGGTGGATAAGGAACTGGTTAAAGGGGAGACTACAGCGGGTCATACTGAAAGGTGAACTGTCAGGTTGGAGGGAGGTTACTAGTGGAGTTCCTCAAGGTTCAGTTTTGGGACCAATTTTATTTAATCTTTTTATTACTGACCTCGGCACCAAAAGTGGGAGTGTGCTAATAAAGTCTGCAGATGACACAAAGTTGGGAGGTACTGCCAATTCAGAAAAGGATCGGGATATCCTACAGGAAGATCTGGATGACCTTGTAAACTGGAGTAATAGTAATAGGATGAAATTTAATAGTGAGAAGTGTCAGGTTATGCATTTAGGGATTAATAACAAGAATTTTAGTTATAAGCTGGGGACGCATCAGTTGGAAGTAACGGAAGAGGAGAAGGACCTCGGAGTCCTGGTTGATCACAGGATGACTATGAGTCGCCAATGTGATGTGGCCGTGAAAAAAGCTAATGCGGTCTTGGGATGCATTAGGCGAGGTATTTCTAGTAGAGATAAGGAGGTGTTAGTACCGTTATACAAGGCATTGGTGAGACCTCATTTGGAATACTGTGTGCAGTTCTGGTCTCCCATGTTTAAGAAGGATGAATTCAAACTGGAACAGGTACAAAGAAGGGCCACTAGGATGATCCGAGGAATGGAAAACCTGTCGTATGAAAGGAGACTCAAGGAGCTTGGTTTGTTTACCTTAACCAAAAGAAGGCTGAGGAGAGATATGATTGCTCTCTTTAAATATATCAGAGGGATAAATACCAGGGAGGGAGAGGAATTAAATTTCAGCTCAGTACCAATGTGGACACAAGAACAAATGGATATAAACTGGCCATCAGGAAGTTTAGACTTGAAATTAGACGAAGGTTTCTAACCATCAGAGGAGTGAAGTTCTGGAACAGCCTTCCAAGGGAAGCAGTGGGGGCAAAAGACCTAACTGGCTTCAAGATTAAGCTAGATACGTTTATGGAGGGGATGGTTTGATGGGATAACATGATCTTAGTCAAAGGTCAATTAATTGCCATCAGTGGTAAATAGGACCAATGGTCAATGATGGGATGTTAGAAGTTACTACAGATAACTTTTTCCTGGGTGTCTGGCTGGTGAGTCTTGCCCACATGCTCGGGGTTTAGCTGATCGCCATATTTGGGGTCGGGAAGGAATTTTCCTCCAGGGTAGATTGGCAGAGGCCCTGGAGGTTTTTTGCCTTCCTCTGCAGCATGGGGCACGGGTCACTTACCGGAGGATTCTCTGCATCTTGAAGTCTTTAAACCATGATTTGAGGACTTCAATAGCTGAGACATAGGTGACAGGATTATTCCAGGAGTGGGTGGGTGAGATTCTGTGGCCTGCATTGTGCAGGAGGTCAGACTAGATGATCATAATGGTCCCTTCTGACCTTAAAGTCTATGAGTCTATGATGGAGACACTTTTTTCCTGTAAGTGAAGCAGGTAATCCAGAATACACTGAATAGGAGCCAATGATGGACAGGTATTTTTCTGCTGGGAACACACAGAAAACCTCTTTTATTTCATGAGATACGTGTATCAGGTGGAAGGCTTTCTGCTGTTCAGACAAGTGCTCTCCACTGCAGCAGAACAGATAACCTACACCTCATTGCTTGGGTGCTCAATTATTGACTTCACAGGAAGCTAAGAGGGTTGGGATACAGAGCCTGGCCCTGTGAAATTATGTCCAGAATCCGGGGAATGGTAATGGGATCGCAAATGGACAGGTTCAACAGGTCCGAGAACCAGTGCTGAAAAAGCCAGGCTACATCGATCAAAATTAGAAGAGCATGGTCTTGTCTGAGTTGGCCCAGGACTCTCGGCAGCAGAGGGATTGGGGGAAAGCATAAAGAAGTTTTCCCTTCTTGGAGACTACAAAGGTGTCCAAAATGGACCCTGGGCTGAGACTTGCCCTTGAACAAAACTAGTGACACTTCCTGTTCCGTCAAGTGTTGAACAAGTCCATTTCTGGTATACACAAATCTGACTTTGCTAAATTGGGTCTGAGGGACCATTCATGATCTCCGCTGAATGATCTGCTGAGATGGTCTGCTAGAAAGTTCTGACATCCAGGAAAGATGAGATGCTTTGAGAGTAATCTTGTTCTCGATGCAAAGGGACAGAGGTTCCATACTTCTTGCCAAAAGGGTCTGATCTGGGATTTCCCTGTTTGTTGAGGTAAACCATTGCAACAGTGTTGTATGTGAGCACTTGTACAGAACAGCCTGCAATATGGGCAGGAACACTTGACAGGCCAGACAAATAACTCAGAGCTACCTGACGTTGATCTGTAGGGAGAGGTCTTGATCAGTCTAGACCTTGTGTCTGAAAGCCCCCTAGATGTGCTCCCCAATTGAGGAATGAAGCATCTGTGACTAAGGTCACACAAGGCAGAATTGGAGCAAATGGAACTCCACTACATACACTGGCAGGGTCCATTCACCAGTCCAGGCAAGACAGAACAGTTGAGTCTGCATTGCGAGTAGATGATGAGAGACACACTTCAACCACTTCTGCAGAACTCTGAGGTGAATTGTGCATGTATTATACGCAAGCTGCCATGTGACCTAGAAGTTTCGGGCAGTTCCTTACTGTTGTACAAAGATATAACTAATTCTTTGCACGTGTTGAATATTGCTTGAAATTTGGCCTGAGGCAAATAAGCTCTTCCTGATGTCAAGTCAAGAAGAACTCTTATAAATTCAATTATCTGTACAGGGAGAAGAACTGATTTGTCTTTGTTGATCATCCGGCCAAACAAACAAAACAGGGATCGGATCTTCTCGATGGCTTCCTTCGCTTGCTGTCTGGAATGACCTAAGACCAACCAGTCATCCAGATATAGATATACTTGGATTTTTGTCTTCCTGTGATGTGCCGCCCCTACTGCCAGCACTTTGTGAAGACTCAGGGGGGCTGACGACAGACCAAAAGAAAGGAGCATAAACTGATAATGCACACTTGCTACGACAAACCTTAAGAACATTTGATGACTCTGATGAATGACCATGTGGAAATAGGCATCCTTTAACCCAGGGGCAGTGAACCAATAGTTGAGTTTGGGAATGGATAACAGAAGATAGGGTAAGCATATGAAACTTTATCTTTCTTATGCACTTTTTGAGATTTGGCAGTCTAAAATAAGTCTGAGGCCTCGCTTTGACCTTGGGATGAGAAAATGAGAGCTTTATAAGTAGTGTGACAAAGTTCCTCCTCTACCTCGGTGGGTCCTGCGCTTATTGGCGGATTTTTGTTTGTCTCAGAGATCTTCCCCTCTGGTAGAACCCACAGTCCAGATCAACTCCTCCTGTGTCTGATAAGGAGTTGGGAGTTTTGGGGGGAACCTGGGCCTGCCCTCCACTCCGGGTTCCAGCCCAGGGCCCTGTGGATTGCAGCTGTTTAGAGTGCCTCCTGGAACAACTGCACGACAGCTACAACTCCCTGGGCTACTTCCCCATGGACTCCTCCCAACACCTTCTTTATCCTCACCACAGGATCTTCCAGCAGTACGTCCTCTTACTCTCAGCTCCTAGTGCCTCTTGCTCCCAGCTTCTCACACACAACCTCCTTCCACAGCTCCTCACATGCGCACCTCACTGGCTCACTGGGAGGCTTTTAACTAGTTTCAGCCAGCCCCTGATTGGCTGCAGGTGTCTCAATTAACCTCCCTGCCTTCTGGAAAGTTCTTAATTGGCCCCAGGTGTCTTGATTAACCTGGAGCAACTGCCATAAGGTATCAGGGATTTGTTTAGCCTGGGGCTGACATACTGGTTCCTTACCACTTTCCTATAGCCCTCTGGCCTTGCCCCGTCACAGTAGGTTGAGAACGTTTTACATCATTAATATTTTCATCATTTAAGAAAAGATTTAAGAAAAAGATGTTTTTGTAACTTGCAATTTTTCTGCACACATAATAAAATAGAAAGTTTAACATACTGAGGAAAAAAAGCCTAATTCAGCACAAGTTGTGGGATGCAAAAGTAATATTTAAATAAACATAAGCCATAACAGGCCCCAAAGAGTCTATTCCTGGGCTTCAGCTGTCCATGGATCTCCTACTCCCATTCCATCTTATGGATCCTCCTCCAAATATCCCAACTGCCCTGCCTTCCACATAACATCTTCATTCCCTCTCGAATGCCCTGACTACTCCCACGAAGACCATTGCCCAACACACCACATTTCCCTCTTCCACAAAATATCCCCCTTTGCAACACTTAACTTACCCCATGCTCCTCCTCCCAAGAAAATATCCCAGTTCCCCACTTCTACTCAAAACAAGCCCCAAGTCCCCAATAGTCTCCTTCTGTGCCCACTGACATACTCCTTTTCCCCTCATGGTCCCACATTAACACTTTGTCTACCCCCTACAACCTCTAAGCCCTCCTGTTATTCCAACACAACCTCCGGATACTCAATGGAAGCTCCCATCCCAGACAAGCCTAAATGGCTCGCCATGATCCTGCTAGCCTCAACAGGCTTAAGGGTAGAGTGAGGGGACATGACAAGACTCTGCTCCTGAGCTCCAGATGGCCACAGCTCTAGTATCAGAGGGGTAGCCGTGTTAGTCTGTACCCACAAAAATAACGAGGAGTCCAGTGGTACCTTAAAGACTAATAGATTTAATTGGGCATAAGCTCTCGTGGGTAAAAAACCCCACTTCTTACAGCTCTAGTGCTGCTCTCCCAACGGCCCACAACATCCCAGCTGCCTCAACTTGTCTGGGCTCTGCTCCAATAGTAGCAACATTGACAGCACTACTGCAAACAGGGCCCCAGGCAGTTATCAGAGTATTGACTTATCTTATACTCCCAACTAAATCAGTAGTACCTATAGTGGGAATATGAGTGTAGTCAAGACATTGACATGAGGGAAATTTTAGAACAATAAGCCTAGTCATTTGTCAATATAGACTGGCTCTCTGTGAGATGAGTAAGTAAGGCCAAATTTGTCAAAACTGCATACATAAAATTAAATTTCAGTGAAACCTAAAGAGTTACACCAATCTGAAACTGGAATAATCCAGGCTCAATGTTCCAGTATATGAGGGCTTTCATCTCCACCCTAAGGAAATGCATGTGTATCACCTGTTAGAAACTTAATTTTCCTCCAGGATCATACCTAGGGAACATGGTTGTTGGGAAAAAATGAAATAATTCTGAGGGCAGGAACATTTTAAGATATCAACCCTGACTACTGCCTTGTTCATAGACCTGAGATTGAAACTCCAAAGCTCAGAGGGAGTAACACCACATAGATGGGGGGAAATTACCCCATTATAGAAATTTAAAAGCTTTTTTTTTTAAATTAACAAATGGGTTTAGTAGCATTTCTTCTCAGATTGCACCTAGCAACTTTCACTATAACTTAGTGAACTTTTCAGTTTCGGTATTTTCTTTACTCCAACTTAATAGTTACTAACAGGTGATGCCCATGCATTTCCTTTGTGAGGGCTTTCATCTCCACCCTGACTGGAACACTGAGCCTGGATTATGCCAGTTTCAGACTGGTGTAACTCTTTAGGTTTCACTGAAATTTAATTTTATGTATGCAGTTTTGACAAATTTGGCCTTACTTACTAATCTCACAGAGAGCCAGTGATGGACTCTGTGCAAAGATTTTCACAGCTTCAGGAGTCTGTGTTTTTTCATGTTGGCAATAAGATTATCTTTCATTTGTAATTGGTGCTTTAAAAAATATTATTATATTTGCTCACTATACAACTACACTGGTAGCCCAGGAGAATCTAGAGCACCTTTTCCTACTAACGTTTTCTTGTCCGGGCAAGACAAACAATACCAGGATATTTTAAAAGCATTTTATGAAAGTTTTACCATGAGTTATCTATCTCTGTCATGTTAACCTATGACAAAATTGTATGTTAACTGTTATAACAGGACACAAAATTTTAAGCTAAACTTACTGAAGTGAGCATAACTCAGCTTTAAATTGTGAAGAGTCATCAGATGTCTGGGCAAGTTTATAAGACTTTGTTTTTAATTCATCTTCCAGAGAGTTTATTCTTTCTTTCAGTACAGAGATTGTACTCTTCAGTTCGAACTGTTGTGTTTCAAACTGCAATTAAAAAAAGAAAAGGAAAAAAAAAGACAAGTTATCTTTATTTCCTTTAGAAGTCCATTACAGTGGAATGATTTTACTTAAAAGAAAACAATGTATCTAAAAGGTTTTAAAAAGCCATTTGGGTGAGAAAGGACTTCTGTTAGAAGTTTACTCACTAACATGTTACTTACCCCACAAATAGTGTTTTCCAGTTCTGCGATGTCACGCTCCATCTTTGATTTCTCAAAGGCAGCTGCCTCCTGCTGGATCTGACATGGAAAGAAATACAGAATTACTTGTAACAGTAAGTAATTTTTTTAAGTGGAGTATGATTTAAAATGGCAATGCTCTTTGCATAATATAAAGTTCTAAAAGAAAAAAAAAGCCTTATCTTCATATGTACATGACTGAATGCAAAGCACACAACGAACTACAGAGCTTCACCCGAACAAACAACAATGTAGGTACGATACAATGTTTCTCGTGATTTTGTGAGGGTACTTGCGGATGTCTTTAAATCTCTGTATGATTCAGTCTTTGGGAGAATTTGTAACAGAAAAAGTAAATTTCCTTTCCCCTTATGAAATAGTCTCTGGTTGCTATAGAGAGATTACAAAACCAAAGTAGTGCCAGATATGTAAGCTAAGACGTCAGAATTCTAAGCTATTTTCTAAAAGATACTGTCAAGGATTAAAGTAATTTTTAAAATCTGTTTTCATTTGTTACAAACACAACCTTGGAAGCTTGAAGCTTAAGGTCTGCTTACAAATAAATTGATCTTTCCCCATTTAAGCACTGTATCGTTATTTACTGTTAAAGCACCTTTATCTACCTTCTGATTTTTATATACGAGTATTGTGATGTCATTAGATAAGCTTGTGCACTTCCTCAGAAATCTGTGGATGATGGTTCTGTACATTTCTCTTTACCAAGAGAGCTGTGGCTTTGGTCTGATTTCCCCTTCTTCACAGACTTGCTTTGTATAAATGGCATACCCAAACCACACTCCTTCCATCCCTTGCTGCTGCTGCTTTTCCCATTTTGGGGAAGCCACTTGGGACTAAAGAATTGGAAAACACGCCTTACAGTGATTGTTAAGCAAATAGATTCAAGGAGCTCAAAGAAGATAATGGAGAGAGACTTGGCTACAGTCTATAAGTACCTATATGGGGAACAAATATTTGATAATGGACTCTTCAGTCTTGCAGACAAAGGTATAACACGATCCAACAGCTGGAAGTTGAAGCTAGAAAAATTCAGACTAGAGATAAGGTGCAAATTTTTAACAGTGAGGGTAATCAATCATTGGAACAATGTAATGCCGGGTTGTGGTGGATTCTCTATGAATGGCAATTTTTAAATCAGGACTGGATGTTTTTCTAAAAGATATACTCTAGTTCAAACAGGTATTAGTTCAGGGAAGTTCTATGGCCTATGTTATGCAGAAGGTTAGCCTAAATTATCACAGTGGTCCCTTCTGGCCTTCAAATTTATGGCTACGTCTACACTATGAGCTAGGGGTTTGAGTCCCCTGCTTGTGTACACATACCTGCATTAGCTCTCATCAAGTCAGCACAGGTACATATAGCAGCGTAGCCACACTAGCATGAGTAGTAGTGGAGGCATAGATGAGTCATTCCAAGTACTTACCTACTGGTTTCGGGTGGGTTTGTACTCGGCATGACTCAGCCATGCCTTTCCAGCCACTACCAGTAGTGCTGCAACTACACTGCTGTTAGCAAGCTAGTGTGAGTATGTGTACACAAGCAGGGGAAATCACATCCCTACCTTGTAGGGTAGACATAACCTATGAATCTAAAGAGGTGGAAGTGAGGGGAAATCTAGTTCCCCCATGCCAGCTGAGGCAGTGCATCACCGTGATATCATCTGAGAGTACATGAACCTTCAGGTACTCAATTAGGGGTAGGAAAGCCCCAGAGTTCCAGAATGTTTAAGAGAAGGGTGGTCTCAAGAGACTACCATCTCTCCCATACCTTCTATTGATATATGTGGTCTCCAGTTGAGAAGGGATTAGGTTAACTTGAACTGGTATCTGATATGGTATGTTGTTATAGGATAACTGATGCTAAGTGAAATTGCACTATGGGGTATGTTGTTGGATGAAGACCAAAATAACATATGGTGCTGGGTGTATAGAGGCTTGGACTTTTGGATGGAAACACCACCTGGTCTGTTTGTTTGGAACTTTGGGAGTTTTGAATTTGAAGGGTTGTTGGTTAGCTCCTGAGAAGATGGGGAACAGAATCATAGAGGGGGTCAGAGAACTATATTGGGATCAGGAAGGGACGCACTACTGGAGCTCTCATAAAATTAGGCTTTCCTTCTAAAAGGCAGAAGTAGAAGGGATACTGAAAGCAGTTGCTGTTTATGATATGTTTACACTAGTTAAATAAAAGTATACTGGTTTTTCAAACTCAGAAGTCCCAGGCATAGTAAATCAGTGGGTGTCTGAAGAGATCTGCAGGGTCCTGGAAATAGAGTTAAGCAAATCAGCCAGAATTGCCCAATATTCACAGGCAAGTGTTCCGAAAGGAAGCTTAGAGGAATTACTAGTAATCCAGAAACACTGGTTTTGAACAAGGTATGTGCCCAGGAAGGGGCAGGTTGTGACAATTTCCCACCCTAGAATAGAGGCATTCAAGACAAGAGTCTTTGTTGGTGGTGTTTGTGAAAAGGACTTTCTGCTGCATACCTGGGTTGGATCAGTCTTCCAGTTTAAAGAAGAAAGACTTCCGGAGGGACTACAAACACTTACCCCTTCCTGTTTCTGTTTGGCAGATATGCAGATCTCATTCACCCTCGGATAAAGTCTGGCACGCTGGATGACCTACATGCACGCTGACATGTGCCTCAGTAGTTTGAGGCAGGAACTCACTCCTGAGTGCTGGGGTAGGACCAGAGTTGATTGATGAGATCTATCATAGTCTGAAACCTCTTTTGAGGGAGGTATGTTCATGCTGACTTTTAATTTAAGTGCCCTATAAACTCTGGGTTGAGGTCAGAGTCTATTTTTACCTGTTGACTCTGAGCCTCAGGGTGGAGTATCTTTTGACGTGAATCTGTCATGTGCTGAAGGGGATTTCCCTCACACCAGCCAGTCATACAGGTAGGGGGCATACCTGGATTCCTGGTGATCTTAAATGCGTGGCCATCACAGCTAGGACCTTGGTAAATACTTGTGGTGCTGTGGAGAGGCTGAAAGGTAGAACTCTGTATTGATAATGTGAGGTTCCTACCAGGAGCCACTGATACTTCCTGTGAGCTGGATGCATAGAAATGTGGAAGTAGGTATCTTGGAGGTTCAAGAACCACAAACCAGACCATGGGGCTGAGAGACGGAGCAATGAATGAATGCACTGAAGATCAAGGATGAGTCTCCACCCTCTGTCCTCTTTGGAAATAGGAAGTAAGTGGAAACAGAATCCCTTGCCCCTTAACTCCTGAGGCACCTCCTCCACTGTTCCCAGTTGTACCATAGAGCCTTATCTGTTGCTTCTATAGATTCTCATGAGAAGGGTCCCTGAAGAGAGATAGGGAGAAAGGTGTCTTTTTGATAATCTTAGAGACCCACTGGTCTGAGGTTATCCCTGACCAAGCCTCCCAGAAAAGGACAGGTAAGTGTCAAAGAAGGGATGGAAAAAGAAGGGCCCACAGATGGTCTGGCACAACTGTCACCCTGTATATCAAAACTGATGTTTTCTTGGGATTGTGGGACAACTGAGGAGGAGGCAGAAGGTCATCCGCCACAAAAATGCTGTCTCCTCCCCATGGGCTACAAGGATCACTATTGCAAATAATAGTGGGGCTGTTACCTCTGCCTGTATTGCTGTAGCTATTGTTTGGGAAACTTCCTCTTAGGGGGCAGAACTTATAGGCCCAGGAATCTCACTAAATCCCTTTACTATTAAGGTATGTAGGGTGTTGTCCATGA
Source organism: Macrochelys suwanniensis (assembly GCA_033296515.1). Lineage (NCBI taxonomy): Eukaryota > Metazoa > Chordata > Testudines > Chelydridae > Macrochelys > Macrochelys suwanniensis. The sequence continues at coordinate 88,338,971 of CM065779.1, forward strand.
TGTTGTTGAGCTCATTGCCCCCACAGAGGAGGTCCTCAATAGTAACCTGGACTACATGTGGAATTTCTAATGCCTGCAACTAAAAAGACCTCCTCATAGCTACAGCAGTGGCTGTTTATCTGAGAGCCGTATCAATTGTGTCAAATGCTGCTCAGCGTGCTGTCAGGGCTGGAAGCTACCTTAAGACCTTTTATTTTCTCCAGGTGATCTATGAAGAGCTTGTCCATAAAATTACAGACAGTTTGACCAACAGCATGAAGCTATATTTGGAAAGTTACACCTGATAATTCATTCTTTTCACTTGGAGGCTTGATGAAGGGTAAGCTTTCCTCCCAAAGACATCAAACCTTTGCCTGATCTTGCTTGTCTTATGGACTGCCTGAACTACAACAATACCTGGAGAGGGCACTGGTAAAAGTACTTGAATCCCTTTTCATGGACCCAATACCTCCTCTGTCTGCCCCCTTTGATGTACTCACAATAGGTTCTAGTGTGTGCCAGATTAATTTAGCTGGCTTTGGCATGGTGAGTTGTCCCAACAAGAAGGGTTGTAGGATATCCAGCAATTTGTGGTGCTTCTCCTGGATGACTGCAGGGAGATGTTCAATGTCTCTGCCATGTGACAGAGAAAGTCCTAAAAGACCTTCAGCTCTTCTACCAAGGCAGATGACAGAGGGTTGACCACTTCATCTGGCAAGGAGGAAGAAATGGCTGGGATGGAGCATTTCAGGAAAGTGCTTGTGCCACTGTATTCCTCCTTTGCCTATACCAATCGGGGTTGAGCTGAAACAGATGGGATTTGTTTCTTTGGTATGGGGGATCTGGTTCTGAAAGCCACAGTTTGAGCCAATTTTGTGGAGTATGGATTTACTCTTCAAGGGATCAGTATGCCGTGCTTGGCATGAGTAGTGTGGAGGACACACAGGTGGTACCGTACATGACCCAGATGACCTTTCAGTTACCCTGACAGATCCTGTCAGTGCTTCTTCTCCAACTTCCACTGCACCAGCCAATGAGGGGTGGCGTTCCTCAGTTGAAGGGGGAGGGATCACTGTACACTGCTCCCCCATCTGCCTAACCCCTATGCATCCAGACCCCCTCATATCCAAACCCTCCCGCCAAGGCTCACCCCCCTGCACCCAGAACCCCCCGACGAGCCCCATTCCTTCTGCACTTGGATCACGCCAACAAGCCACCTGCATCTGGATCTCCACCCTACTGAGCTCCACTCCCCCAGCATCTGGACCCACCCCCCACTGAGCCCCCCCACAACTAGACCCCCCCCCTTCCAAACTATCTCCCCACATCCAGACCCGCCTCCCCGCCGCTGAGCCCCAACCACCTTCACCTAGACCCTCTGCAGAGTCCCATTACCATTGCACCCAGAACCCTCCAACAAGCCCCTGTGCATCCAGATCTCCCATTGAGCTGCCCGCACCCAGACTGCCCCACTCAGAACCCTCTCAACCCATACCTGCATCCCTACACACTAAACCCCTCCACACTTAGATCCTGCCTTGATGAGCCTGCCTGCCCACACGTGGTGCACCTGGCAAGAAGGGGCAGGGCCCTGGGGTGTTTCTAGGGCAGGCCCAATCCTTGCACTGTCAGGGCTGGGTGAAGCCTTTCTGCTGAGTCCATGTCCCGGGGGGGGGGGGGGGGGGGGGGAAGGAGCTGCACAGTGATCTCACACCTCTGTGAAGCCAGTGGCCTGTGCACCCCAATGCCATGCTGGAGATTCCATATTTATTTGACAAACAAAATGTGCAGAACTTTAAAATATTGTGCGCAGCATTTTTAATTTTTTGGCTCAGAATGCCCCCAGGAGTATCATCATATATCATGTCTGCAGCTGCACTTACCCTGCTTCTGCTTCCAGACCTTGGTCCAGCCTGGTTCCAGGTCCTGCTTCTTCCCAGTTCCTGCCCTGCTCCGGCCTTGTTTCTGAACCTGTTCCTGTTCCCCTCCAGCTTCTGACTTCGATCCTCTGCTTCACTTCAGGTTTACGTGTCTAGTTTACCATCCGGCTCTGGCATTTAGCTTCTGTCTCTCTGGTACTGATCCTCGACTCCACCTCCAGCCTCCAGCTCTGGCATTCGGCTTCTGTCCCTCTGACCCTCAGCTTGTTCCTGAACTCTGCTCCCCTGGACCAAGCTCTTGGATAGGCTGAACTCTTATTTCAACCATTAGTCCTGACTGCCCAGACCGCAGTCGGCTACAGTTTGAACAGCCCAATACACAGGTGAGGCCCACCTTGCCAACACAGACTCCACTCAGGCCAATTTTTCCCTGGTGGAATTGGTGGATGGGCCGTACAGACCTTGCATACACAAGTGTTCACCCTGCAGAAAACAGCCCTACAAGTCCAGGTTTCACCCTGGCTCCAGCCTCCCAAGAGCCAAAGGTCCCACTTCCGGACAAGTTTAATGGCGACTGTGGTCAGTTTTGAGATTTCCTAAATAATGCCAGCTCCTCTTCTTCCTACGCACCCAATGCGCCTCACAGACCAGGCCTGAGTAGGTCTCAACATTACTGGGAAAGCCTTTCCCTGGACCTCCCCCTCCATTGGAACAGTCCAGCCCTCTCCTGGGCTAGGTGAATCAGATCATTCAGGCCGTAATGGTTATCTTCAGTGACCTCCACTGCACCTGAACAGCTGAAACTGTACTGGCTATTTACAGTAGAAGCAGATGCCTCCAACTTTGCACTGGGACAGTCCTCTCCCAAATGGCAGCCTCTGATGGTCCACTTCACCCTTTAGCCTTTTACGTGCGCAAGCTCACACCAGTGCTGCAAAACAATGACATCCTTGATAAAGAGCTACTGGCCATCAAAGCAGCCTTCAAGGAATTGCGGCATCTCCTGGAGAATGTCAGGTTCCCAATCCAAGTCCTCACTCATCACAAGAACCTAGAGTTCCTGAAGAAGGCTTGGCACCTACAACAGTGACAGGCCCACTGGTCCCTCTTCTTTATTTGGTTTGACTTCATGGTGACCTACCGTCACAGAATCAGGAATGCGAAAAAAGGTGCATTATCCCAGAAGGGGGAGTACAGTGAACTTGACCCAAGAGGCTCCATCCATGATTTTCAAACTGTCAAATTTCATTCTGAGTACAACTGTCCATAACCTGCTACCCTCCATGCGTTCCCTGCTGGCTAACAATCCCTTCATAATTCAGATCCAAGAAGCCCTAGACAATGCTCCCACCCAGATTGCTTTTCTGTATCATAAGGGGCGCATCTACATACTCAATGGTTCACCCAGGCTGCAAGTTCTACAGATCAGTCACGATCCTCTTCTGGCAGGTCACTTTGGTCAATTCAAGACCCAAGCCCTCAGTGTCAAGGAGTTTCTGATGGCTGGCCCTGCACACTTCAACAACAACTTATATCTGGTCCTGTAACCTCTGTGCCCAGACCAAAATCCCACGTGAAACTGCTCTTCAGCCCTTTTCCATTCCACCTCAGTCTTCGGCCATCGTGTTGACAGACTTCATCATGGAACATCCGCCCTCTCAAGGATTCTAGTGGTTGTTGATCTCCTGACAAAGATGGCGCATTTTATACTGTGTCACAGCCTCCCCACTGTCCACAAAATAGCCCGTCTGTTTGAAGACGATACTGTACCTTTCAACTTCATGTTGCCCACAAACACAGTATCCGACGACGGGTCACAGTTTATTGCCTGCTTTTGGTGGGAATTTCTATGCCTCCTGATCATCGAACCTCGTACCTCAACCGATTACTATCCTAATACCAACAGTCAGGCAGAGAGAGTCAATCAAGTCCTAGAGCAGTACAAAGGCTGCTTCCTAAATTACCACCAGGATGACTGGTTGGCATTCATTCCCCATGCTGAATTCACCTACAACTCCACATACACTGCAACTCAGAAGACCCCACTTCATGAATTATGGGTTCCACCTTTGGCAGCACCCTGAAATCCCCTCACCTTACCAGTAATAACCAACGCTGACCTCACCGTGCACATTAACCATGGACATCAAGAATTCAGGCACCAGTTAAAAGAGGCTAAGACAGTGTAAAAGCACCATGCCATTAGCTAGCTGATACCATCAGCCAACCTCCAAACTCATGGAAGGGGACATGCTTGATTGTCTGTCCAAAACCTGCAATCCATCTGTCCATCCATGAAGCTGGACCACAAGTACTTGTGGCCATTTGAGATCACAGAACAACTTAACCCAGTAACCTTTCGATTACAGCTGCCAGAATCGCTTCAGATCCACCCCATGTTCCACGTCTCCCTCTTGAAACCTTTATCAAGAATTTCTGCCCGCACTACACTCCTCCTCCTCGAAGGTGAAAGGTATTGTCTTTATCTGAGATAAAGTTTAACTACCAAAAATTTAAAACTTTGAAGACTAACTGGTTTCATGCTAAGCAAGGAACAAGGATACCATAGGATTCTGTCTCACAGCAACAGGTGATAAGAAAGAACCAAGCACTGGTTGCAGCCATACCGTCCTTTGTCTCTTCTGCTGTGGGAAGCAGGAGGGTACACAAAGCACAGGACAACCTCCCAGACACTGCCATTTTAAAGAATCTGATCTTGCACATATGGCGTGCACCAAGATTGGAATCTATATGAACAGTTACTCAAAAAATATCTTAGCTCGTAGTATAATATCAAGTTAGAAATGTTTCCACATAAATAGAACCAGGATTTCACTTCTAAGTCAATGGTAAAACTCCTATTGGCGTCAATGGGGCCAACATTTCCCTTTTGGTGTTCATTGTGACAGGTTGCAACGCAAAACACAGAAAGAATATCATATTGAAGCAAACAAAACAATATAATGAACTAAAGATTCAGAACGTTCACAGTAAATCTAAACACTAGACACTAAATGATTAAATTGGCTCTAATGTTTAGCCACAAGCTAGCAAATAAAATACCAGAAAGGATATACTTTATTTACATATTTGTGGAGCAGTTTTTAATATATAGTATTTACAGAGCCCCTTCTGCGACACTGCTTTTGTAGCTGTATTTCCATGTCCAGTGCTTAAAAATAACTTGAGGCTTCAGAAAATAGAAACCCCCAACATTACTGAGCATAGGTTTAATGCTTTTTTTGCACCAATAAAATGAAACATGCAAGAGTAATTGAAACATTATATCCATATATTTATTGCACAGATACATAATGATCCTACGCATAGTTTCTCCTGACAAATGCATTCTTTGATGTACAAGATGATCGTTTTACAAGTGCAATATTTTAAAATTTTGAATTTCCAGAAAGCTCATTAATCCTGCACCGACTATACAAGTGGTCCAGTGGTGGTGTTCAGTGGAGAAGAAAACTGAAGTTGTGTGCTCTTAGTTATATTATGACTGCATAAATAAGCAACACATTAGAAGTTCCTCTCAGAATTCATAAGAGTAGATATTCACAGATTAACATAAAAGGCATTATTTATATTAACACGTGCTCACCTTTAGTTTCTCCCTTAGACTTTCCTTTTCTGCCATCATTCTTCTGAAGTCAGCTAATGCAATGTCTCTTTCCTCTTCCACATGACTTTGAGAAACTAAAGTATGCTTTGCCTCTCTTCTTAACCTATTTAATTCATCCTGAGACTTTAAAAGAGTACTGCTTAGTAGTAGTCATACATTCAAAATAGTACACTGTATATAATGTTAAGAAAAATGACAAACTGATTTTTAGCATTCTGATTACACTAGATATACTGCATTTCTTTCTAGTTGTTTCCTAGGCATCCAGAAAGTGCTCCTTAAGTCGTACAAAGGCAAAGAATACTTGATTTTCCCAACATACATTTAAGGCTTTTTCTCTTCCTTATGTCCAAACCCCCTTCTGTTCTCATTCATTACTTCCTCCTCCTTCCTCTCCAGCTTCTATCCTCCCCTCCCCTGCTCATGAATGCTACATCTCCCTTATCTGGAGAAGAAAAGACAGAGGGGACATAACAGTTTTCAACTACATACAAGATTGTTACAAGGAGGAGGGAGAAAAATTGTTCTCCTTAATCTTTGAGGATAGGACAAGAAGCAATGGGCTTAAATTGCAGCAAAGGAGGTTTGGGTTGGACATTAGGTAAAACTTCCTAACTGTCAGGGTGGTTAAGCACTGGAATAAATTGCCTAGGGAGGTTGTGGAATCTCCATCATTGGAGATTTTTAAGAGCAGGTTAGACAAACACCTGTCAGGAATGGTCTAGATAATACTTAGTCCTGCCATGAGTGCAGGGGACTGGACTAGATGACTTCTCGAGGTCCTTTCCAGTCCTATGAGTCTATAAAACAGGTAAAGCTGTAAAACTGGATTTAAAATATTAGGTGACTTAAGGCTTGCCTACACTGCCCTGCAGTTTGGACTATACAGGGTGTGAACAGCAGTGCGCACCAAAAGTGCTAATTTCCTCATGTGGACTCTGCTGGCATGAACTAAAAGGTTCCTAATTCACCTTAACATAGTCCTGTTTGAGAACTACGATGCTAATGAGATTGGGAACCTTTTAGTTTGCTCCCGCGGCACCTACATAGGGGAGTTACAGCACAGCACTTTGGTGTGCACTGCTGTTCACACCCCTGTAGTCCGAACCACAGAGAAGTATAGACATAGCCTTAGTTTACATATTAACTAGAGACACTAATAAGGCAGATTACAATTTTAACTCCTATCTACCTAATTTAAGATTTTCTACAACACTCATCACTGTAGTATCTAAGGACTTCACATATAAATTAGATCTGCACAGCAAATATCCTAACTGAATTCAGGAAGTAGCCACTACTAGAATTTCTTTGAGGTTAGTATATTAACTGCAAAAGATACCAATTTATTACAAAGCAATAAAATCAGGAATTACCTATTTAACAAATAATTCTAAATTTGCAATCCTACTACAGTAGTTACAGCTTGTTATATCTTGGTTGGTCTATGCTCCTAGGATCCCATCATGCTGAGCCCCTTTTTTTTAAATTAATAAACAGCTCTACAAAGTGTTAGTCAATCAATTTAATGGCACTAGATCATGCCCTTAATTTTCTTACCTGTTCATAAAGGACATTTAATTTGTCTCTTTCTGCAGTCAGTAATTTGACATTGGATTGAATTTCTATCATGTGTTTTTCAAATCTATCCAACATAGACTGTAGTTCATCTCTTTCCCTCGTGATCAACCTCACATCTTCACTCTGCAAAGTAAATCAGAAAATACTAAATATATATTTAATACATAACATTATTAGTAACATCTGTAAAATATATATTTCTAGGCAAAAGTCAGCAAAATGGAGCCCCAATCCTGATTCGGTTTCTATGCTTTACTGTAAATACCAAACAAGGAACAGTTTTTCCAAAACCTGACAAAACACGTAGGGTAGGTCTATACAGAAATTAGACACTTGCAGCTGGCCCGTGCCAACTGACTCAGGCTAAGGGGCTCAGGCTAAAGGGCTGTTTAACTGTGATGTAGACATTCGGGCTCGGGCTGCAGTCCAAGTCCAAAGTCTACACTGCAATTAGACAGCCCCTTAGCAAAAGCCCAAATCATCTGGCACAGGCCAGCTGTGGATTTTTAATTGTTATATAGACATACCTACGTGTGAGGGTACCTTAAATACCCAGACAGACATACCCTTAGATCGCTCTTGCTTCTTTCCTCTTTAATTTGAAATAAAAATTTTCTTCTACAGATTGAGCAATAATGGAAGACTTAAAAAATGTCAACAGTAAAAGAAGGAAATCGAGTCTACTATTTCAGAGTGGTAGCCATGTTAGTCTGCATCAGCAAAAACAACGAGGAGTCCTTGTGGCACCTTAGAGACTAACAAATTTATTTGGGAATAAGCTTTCATGGGCTAAAAAACACACTTCATCAGATGCATGGAGTGAAAAATACAGTAAGCTGTATATATATTTTATATATACAGCACATGAAAAGATGGGAGTTGCCTTACCAAGTGGGGGGGTCAGTGCTAATGAGGCCAATTCAATCAAAGTGGACGTTGCCAATTCCCAGCAGTTGACAAGAAGGAGTGAGTATCAACAGAGGGAAAATTACTATTATGGTTCACAGTTACTTATTGTTCATGTTGCGAGTATAATTTAAAAAGACAATTAGGGTAAATAATTTTCTGCAGTTAATATTTAGATTATATTTGATCACTTCTTGAATGGAACTAATATTTCCAGCAACAAATCTGCATTGCTTTTTCCACCACTCATTGATAAAAGGGAGCATTACCTTTTCTGGAGACCTACGGCATGGGCTAGCTCTTCGTTTTATCATCTTTTGAAGATATTCTAGCTCTCTTTTATAGTAATCCCTGTCTTCTTCTAAAGTCTTCACAAATGCATCTAGTCGAGAAGGTGACTTGTCTCCAAAAGCTATACCATATTCTAACCTCATTCTCTCTATTTCTAAGACAAGTTCTCGTTCTGCAGAGGAAAGCAACCAAGAAATAACAAAACTAGCGTATATATGAACAAGAGACTACTTTAAGGAATGCACACTCAAGTTACAACAACAATTACTAACTATTACAACAAAATATGATCGCTAAAAATACATTTTATTACTGACAAAACTAGAGAGTTAACTGTATTTGCCTATTATATATGAGTAAAAAGTTTTAGAAGTATTTCTAATATATTGCAGCTAGAAAGGTATGCCACAAATTCTCTCTCACACACACACACACACACACACACACACACATAAAATAAAATAAAATAAATAGAACAATAGCCACCGTCGGTATACTGAAGTTCCATAACAATTTATTTTGCATTAACAATTAGAGTATACTCTTCAGGGCAGATACGTATCATCTACAGGGTTAATAAGCACAAATAAAGCCTAAAATCACTATAGAAGTCTGTATACCCCTCACGCAGAAAAAAATGCAACTCTACAGCTAAATTTTATCATGCATGCACAGTTTCAGTGCTGGAATAATTTGATGGAAAACCTTAAGCCTCCATACAATTATTTTTATTCCAAATATAACAGGATCCTGACAGTGTTATTATCACTTACAGATGAATATATTTAAGATATTATCTTTAAAAAACACAATGTAAAAGATATATTTAAGGGAATCAATATTTAAACATTTACCTATAAATTCAAAGTTTTCAACTTTTTCTGAAAGCCTCTGTTTCTCTTGCTCAAGCTGGTTGAACAATAGTTCAAAATTTTGTTTTTCATCTGCTTTTCCAAAGAGTTCATCAGCCAGCCTCTCTTTTTCTCTCCGACACGAACATAACTCCTGATATAAAAGTACTGAAAAAGTTAGTACTGTATATTCCTAAAAGTATCACTAAATAAAAATGAAGCAAAGTATTTTAATAAAATAATTTAACATTTTATTAACTTTCTAATTATGATCAGATGTTGCTCCTGTTTAACCAACCCCATGTACAAAATGTTAAATGTTAATGAATATGTATTGTTTTGGTGCCAGTTTTTTTTACTATAATCAAGTGTAAAGTAAAAATACATTATGCTATATCCTGCATTCAGAACCCTGCAGTCAGCAATGAAACTAAGGTCTTGTCTACACTACGGGGAGAGAGCGATCTACGTTACGCAACTTCAGCTACGTGAATAACGTAGCTAAGTCGACGTACTTACATCTACTTACCGCAGGGTCCACACTACGCGATGTCGACTGGAGACGCTCTCCCGTCGACTCCCCTTGTGCTTCTCATTCAGGTGGAGTACAGGAGTTGACGGGAGAGCGCTCGGCAGTCGATTTAGCGGGTCCCGCTAAATCGACAACCAATGCATCGATGGCCACACGTCAAACCCCCGTTAAGTGTAGACAAGCCCTAAGAAGAATCAGTTCAGTTTCGTCCTGCTGCTATATTAAGAGCGACAAATAATTTTTAAAAAAAGTGGAGAGGAACCAGCAAAGGAAAGAAGATACAACCAAAGTAAGAGATCTTAGTAAGCAGGTCTGATCAAACAGTATTTTGTAAATATAAAATATTTGATTAATTTAATTTACATTAGTTAAATAACTTGTATGACAATATTTTGTTGTATTCTACCAGTTCTATATCTGGTGAAATACTGTTTTGTGCATATTTTTTCTATTACTAGATCATCCTACTAATTGAATGCTTTTTAAAGGCATATTTTATATAAGGTTGATTTTAACATTTTCATACAATACTTAAACAATGCCACTACAGGATGTGTTGTTTTAAACTACAGGAGACAGACTTTACAGGACATGGGGACACAGGTATTTTTCATCTGGGCTGTTAAGCTTTGTCTCCAGCCTAGCAAGTGCTGGGTAAAATGTTGGAATTCCTGTTTAAGAGATTGAGCAGTTTCTATGTGAAAAAAATTCTCTGGGATGTCCTACTTGGGTGTGATGAAGATAATTATGCCATTACAAATTAAGGACTATGTCATTGGGGAAGGAGGAATGATAACAAGAAAAACTCAAGGAAAAGATTGTACTTTACACAGAAATGTCCTTTGTAATACAACGTGTAGAAACAAATACAAAAAGAAAACTACAATGCTCAACCAAACTGTTTGTCTACAGAATTTTTTTCTTTCATTTATTCACATTTACAACATAATGATAGGATGGCTCATTCAGCTTTTTAACTTTGGAATCTACTCTCTAAGCTATTTTATTAAAGTTCTTAGATATTATAGAAGATATTCATGTCTATACACATTTTCTGTTTTAAAGAGCTAACAGATCTTTTCATTCCTGTAAATTTAACAATTTATCTCATAAGGATGAATGCTTGTTAAAATATTCTATACAAGATATGATAAACAGAAAAAAAGAAATCACAACTTAATTGGAGTTACCTGAAGAAACCTCAATTTGAAAAGGTTGTTTTACTTACTGACTTAAGTCTCGTTATTGTTTCTTCAAGATCCTGTATTTCACTATGTTTTCTTTTAATCTCTTTCTATTAATCAAAGTTAACATATATTAATAAAAATTAAGTATTCAAAATTATAATTCCTTTAAAATCAAACCTCCTTGATATTGTGTACAAGATATTTTTGTGAGAAATATACAATTTACTTAGAAAGTGATTTCTACTTTGCTAAATTCTAAGTACATGTACCCAGTAAAATGCTACATAAGCTGAACTTTATACCTAAGAATTTACTAGTCATCACTTACTTGACTGAGAGTTTGATTTCCATGTTATTTATTGAATAAAGCAGAGAAGTACTGAAAATGTCTAAAATTTGCTGCATGCAGACTTATATTCCTCTTAGAACATAGCGATTAAATGAGCTATTGCTTGATTCCTGAGAGCAGAACCCTCCAAACCCAATCATCATTGTTACAAAGATCTATCTTCTCCCAGGAGTTCTTGGTCTCAGGATTATTTTTTTTTTAAACAGTCTTCTTCCTTCTAGAAGCTAACTACTCTTTAAATAACTATCTTGCCTAAAATAGTAAAGTGACAAAATAAGAGAAATAAACCCACTTCCATTAGCATGCTTGCTGGTCTATTTTGTGCGTTTTCCTGCTAGCTCTTAATAGAACAGAGAACAAAATCTTAAACCTTAAACACAAAGCACCAAGAGATGAACCCAAACGAAATTTTATGGTACTTTATAGTACTAGACAAAGCTTTGTGATGCCAGAGTAAAAAAAATAATTATTTAATCATTGTGTAAGGATAATCACCTTTCAGTGAGAAATTCCATACAACATTCTAAGTACATTTCATAATGTTTTGATCTGTGGTAGGAAAATAATCCTTGTGTTCTTTAAATGCAGATCCAACTCCTCTGACTTGAATGGGAGTTGGATCAGATCCATAACAACATAGCAAACTATAGTATTTGCTTACCTTAGCTTCCCCAATTTCCTTATCTGCAGTCTCAAGCACAATTTCTTTGTGTCTTTCCAATTGCTGTGCCAAATGGTCTATCTCACTCAGTTCTTGGCATAGTTCTTCATTTTTATTGCTTAAATGAACCACTTCACTAGTGACATTTTGTTTGGTGTCCAAAAGGTCTTGTATGCGATTCTCAAGCTCTCTATTTGTCTGCTGAAGATATTCAACCTACGATGTATTTAGAATTAAAACAGTAATATTAAATACAAAATTGTCAAACACTATTAAAGAAGATAGTAGAATACCTCTTCCACTCCTTCTGAATCACTGTTCCTGCTTTACACATTAAAAACAAACTACATCTCTTCTTGAAAAAAAATTGCAGTTTTTCTTATTCTTAAAATGTAATAAAAGTTAACATAAAAAATGATTAACATGGAGTTAAGGTTGTAGGCACTCAGCAGTGTCTTGAGCTCCTTGTACCCTACCAGAACACAAATTTAATTCCCAGAACCCAAATGCTGAGAAATCAAGACATGTGGAGTTAAGATCCACTATCACCTTTACAAGAAGCTTAGGGCTAGTCTACACTAGAAGCGCTACATAGCTGGTGAAGACACTCTATGGTGACAGAAGAGAGCTCTCCCATTGGCATAATAAATCCACTTACATAAGAGATGGTAGTTATGTTGGTGGGAGAAACTCTCCTGCCGACATAGCACTGTCCACACCAGCGCTTACGTCAATATAACTTATGTCACTCACACCCTTGAGTGACGTAAGTTATATTGAAGTAAGTGGTAATGTAGACCTGGCCTTAGTATTGTAATAAAAACCACAAATATTAGAAAACTGGGAAGTGCATAGCCATGCTAAGGGAGTTGGAGTATTGGGGTTGCAAGCCCACACCATTCCTGAAGGACATTAATGGGTGAGCATCCATGTCTCCACATATTCCCCCCCAACACCACCTTAATGGATGTAGAACCTATGTCCCTCACAAGTCCCACTTGCTCTTCTCTCCCCATTCCTAATAGGTATCTTAACAACCCCAATACCTCTTCCCCCACCAATGGCACTGAGGGGATATCACTACTCCCACATTCCTGACCTCCTTGAACTTCTGCCCGTGTCACCTGTAGCCTAGGGAAGGAGTTTGCTTACGTGGGGAAGAAGGATGGGCCAGTGGTCTGAGCATTAGCCTGGGACTCTTGAGACCCAGGTTCAATTCGCTGCTCTACCCTTAACTTCCTGTGTGCATGACCTTGGGCAAACCACTTCGGATATATCTACACTTGGAGATAGGGGTGTGATTCCTAGCTTGAGGAGACATACTTGCGCTAGCCCTCACCAGGCTAGCATACTAAAAATAGAGTGTAGTCATGGCAACATGAGCTGTGGGAAGGGCTAGCTTCCCAAAGTATGTATGTGGGGTCTCCAATGGGCATGTATTCAGGGTGGATAGCTCATCGTGCTGTCACAGCATTTTTAGCATGCTATCTCAATGAGGGCTAGCATGAGTATGTCTCCTCGGGCTGGGAACCACACCCCCATCTCAAAGTTGAAATATAGCCTTAGTCTCTCTGTGCCCCAGTTCCATATCTGTAAACTGGGATAATGATACTTCTATTGTTCACAAGGCTGTTGTGAGAATAAATAAAACAAACATTCTGAGGTGCTCAGATATTACAGTAATGGGGGCCATATAAGCGAACTAGATACATAGTTATCAGCAGTGCTCCCTCTAATAAGTCCCAGGGGCTCATTAGACAAGCATTGCTAGTAGCTAGGGAAGTGTGTTCCATAGACCATAGGAGACATGAGGGGTGGGGGCAGTAAAGGGGAGTGGCAGTACAAGGGGAACAAAGCATGACCCATTGGTTTCCTTTATGTTATAGGAGAACTGGAGAATCAGGGAACACAGCAGAAATGGTGGGAGGGGATTAAATGGGGATATGTATATCCCCATATACATGCCCTCATTCAATTCCCTAGGCTTAGGGGGCTCCCTCGCAAGAGGAGTCCTATAAAGCAGGAGCTGCAATCTCCACTCCATATTATCTCACTGTGCTATTACATTATGAATAAGGGAAAATAATACAAGTTAAAACAAAATAAATGCTTCATTTTAAGAGGTCTACTGCTGTGTGTGTTTTACCCCCAGTACCATTTTTAAAAATAGGTACAAAGGGTTTATAAAATTGACTTCAATGAGCCCTGGGCTACACTAGAGGGGGGTGTCAATCTATGATACGCAACTTCAGCTACGTGAATAACGTAGCTGAAGTCGGCGTATCGTAGATCGACTTACCTGGCCATGAGGACGGCGGCGAGTCGATCGCTGCTGCTCCCCCGTCGACTCCGCTTCTGCCTTTCACCGAGGTGGATTTCCGGAGTCGACGAGGAGCGCGTTCGGGGATCGATTAATCGCGTCTAAAAGAGACGTGATCTATCGGGGATCGATTTATCGCTTGCTACCCGCCGATCCGGCGGGTAGTGAAGACAAGCCCTGAGACAATTCACATGAGCAAAATTACCCACCTTCATGAGTGTTTGCAGGATTGCAGCCTAAATTACTCGCTTCATTAATTTTGATCTTCAGTTAAACAACGTAAGCAATTTTCTACCTTTAAAACACATTTATTTTCAATTTCAGAATCTCAATTTTTCAATATTCTTTAACAGTTACTATTTAAAGTTGCTAGGTTTAATTTTAAAGTTTTTCTTGAGATTCTTATTTCTACTTCCCAGTTAGAATTGCTTTTAGAGATTAATACTCCTGCTACACATGCTATGAACATGTGAACGTTTAGGGGGCATTTGCATGGCTCAAAGGCACTACTTTTCCAGATTCTCTGACCCTATGATGCCAAAGATGCAAGTGTATCTGCAAAGACAATGTAGTTGAAGAACCAGAGTTAAGTGTAAGTAACTTCTCTTTTCAGAGTACAGTTTCAATCCCTCACACACAGAAAAAAATATAAAGGACCGAACAAAAACTTTACTGTTTTCAAATTAGTCCAAACATCATACAGAAATTTTACAGTTTGAACATAACAAAACGAAAGTTACTAAACACAGATGTCCTACCAACATTTTTTAGTCAGAAACTGAGACCATTGGGTTATAAACTGAAACTATTCTAAATATAAACATTAAGTCATTTAAAAATAAACTGGTAACAAAAGACATGATGCAATTTAAATTAAGCATCTTAAGCTGATTTTGTTTCTAACATAAAACATACTTTTTAAAAAGAGGAGCTACAAGTCATTTATAGGTTGCTAGTATTTCTAAACTTGACAAACTAATGTGAATAAATGTGTTACCTGCAAATTTAAATGGGCAATAAGCTTCTCGTTACTTTTACTTCTGGATTCCAAAGATATAACATCATGAGAGCGACCACCATCCAGTGCTAGTACTAGACGTTCTATCTCTCTATCTCTCAGTTCAACCTTCAGGGAGAAAATATTTATTCCTTTTAAGTGCTTATTTATCTCCTAGCCAGTCTTAGAAAACCTCTACTATTTTTGTATACATTAAACAGATTGAATTCAAAGTTGATAGCCATTTGTTTCTCACAATAATAATAAATATATAACTGGATGATATAATGTAAGAGGAAATCTGAAAATGTAAAATCTCTAGAACATTAAAGGCAGTGGCCTGGCTGGGAAAACGCCACTGCTTACTTTATTATATTTATCACTTTTAAGTTGAAAATGTTCAATATTTTAAAAGAATATTCCCCTCTCCATCATCTTATCCATCTGCAGCCCACACCAATAATCCCACTCCCCCATTTATTTATTTTTGGTAACAGTACAAGAAAAACTACAGAGTGGTTTGTGTTCATTTAAAATGAAAAGAAATGAATCTGCGGTAAAAATTAAATTCGAGAAGTTGCTTGAAAAAAATATCCTGTCCAAATATATATCTTTAAAAGAATAAATAATAGGCACAAAAAGGGAATAGAAAACACATATGCAAAGTACAGCAAAGGCACAGATCTCAGAAATTCAAGAACTCAAAATGCAAAATATATAAATGTTTTAAAAATCCAAAGCATGAGTTCAATCATGTCTTCGTTACTAATGGTTATTATGATTGATGTACAAATTGGCAAAAAAAGTGTTTTTCAAGTGTATTCCCAATGTCAAAAGTTGTCCCCAAGCACAAGCACATTCTCATTAAAAAAAGTAAAAAAGCTTACTAAACAGATTCAAAAGTGAAACATCTAAGTATTGGTATTCCATAATGTGGCTTATTCATGTGTCAACGTGCTTTCTCAGGCATACTACTATACTGCCAGCTAACGCATACAAAGGGTACCCTTAGCCAATACGTTGCATCAAATTGCTACATCAGTCAATTGTAAGCAGCATTGCTCAAACCAGTAGTTCTCAACTAGGGGGACACACACCTTTGGGGATATGCAGCAGTCTTCCAGAGAGTACATCAACTCATCTAGATATTTGCATACTTTTACAACAAGCTACATAAAAAGCACTAGCAAAGTCAGTACAAACTAAAATTTCAAACAATGACTTGTTTATCTGCTCTATACACTGAAATGTAAGTACAAAATTTATATTCCAAACTATTTATTTTATAATTATATGGAAAAATGAGAAAGTACACATCTTTTTTAGTAATAGTGTGCTGTGACACTTTTGTATTTTTATGGCTGATTTTGTAAGCAAATAGTTTTTAAGTGAGGTGAAACTTGGGGCACGCAAGAGAAATCAGACTCCTGAAAGGGCCAGGGCGCAATAGTCTGGAAAGGTTGAGAGCCACTAGCTTTAACCATATGAGGAATGTTTTTATGCATGAGAGCAAGTAATCAAAATTGCAGCCACCCAACAGGCATAAACAGATTACAGTAATATTATGCTTATTTGGATAATGAAGGATTTTGGTCACATCCAATATCCTGCACATTTCTTAGGGAAAGAAAAGAGGTTATAATTTGATTATGTCAGGTGGTCAAGTCAATGATTCAGGCAATGGCAGCAAGCTTGCTAAGGTCAGTGGTTTGAGCATTGGCCTGCTAAACCCAGGGTTGTGAGTTCAATCCTTGTGGGGGCCATTTAGGGATCTGGGGCAAAAATCTGTCAGGGGACAGTACTTGGTCCTGCTAGTGTAGGCAGGGGACTGGACTTGATGACCTTCAAGGTCTTTCCAGTTCTAGGAGATTGGCATATCTCCATTTATATAAGGGGGGAGGGATAGCTCAATGGTTTGAGCATTGGCCTGCTAAACCCAGGGTTGAGAGTTCAATCCTTTAGGGGGCCATTTAGGGATCTGGGGCAAAAAAATCTGTCAGGGGACAGTACTTGGTCCTGCTAGTGAAGGCAGGGGACTGGACTTGATGACCTTTCAAGGTTGTTCCAGTTCTAGGAGATTGGCATATCTCCATTTATATTTTATATTTATTATATATTATATATTTACTTCTGGTGCTCCTGTAGGTACTGTCCATTTTGTTTTATATATGTTCAGATTTGCTTGTCTCAGAGGAAAATGCATTAAGATCAGAGTTTAGAAATAATTTTAAAACCAGAAAATATCAAAGGATTTTATTTTGTGAAGGTCAGACTTAACACTGTTCTTTCCTTCCTTCCACCCACCCAGTCTGGTACTGGAAACTGATGTTTCCAAAGCTATTTGGGGAAGAATCTCTGATATCTCAGCTTGGAATAGCAGAGTTTCAATATGAAAAGATTTCAAGATGCCCAGTACTTTGTTCTAAACTAAACAGTAATATGCATTCAAATTCCAACAAATAATTTTATACAATCTTACCTGATCAAAAATAAAATAAGGGGTAAGATCATTTGAATTACCAACCTTGTTTTGAATATTTTGAAAAGCAAACTAGGAAGGAAGGAAAATGCTGTGGCAAAGGGAAGATGTGACTTTGACATGGGACAGTCTCATGTTTGGTGCACATGTTTGGTATGAAAAGGCCACAGTTGGTGTGACTGGATGCAATACTCATCTAAAGACCGGGAAAAGACCAGAATTCCTGGTCAGGCCCCTATGCAGGTAGGCAATGTACAGGAAATCCAGAACAAAGACAGCTACATCTCTAACTCTCCAGACGACTAGCCTGGAAGGTAGGAACAGCAAAAGAAAATCAGCTGCTGGGACTCATACAAGACCAACCAAAAGCACTGGGAAGTACCTGATTATAAAGAGTGGCAAGAAATCCAGGCATATACTAAATAGGAAAAAGGACTGCTTTCAGGGAGATGCCTTTTAAACAGCCATGAATTGGTGTACTTTTGTACCCTGAAGGAAGGGAGTTATTTTATCTGTTTAAGCTACATTGTGCCCAAAGGAAAGACAATTAAGGGACTGGGTTGGCTGGATCATGGTCTGGTCAGGAGGTGAAGCAAGTGGTTGTGGGAAAGGCAGTGGATATTTTGGTCCCTGGATCTTTTGCCTGCCTTGTTTGTTTACAGCCTAAGGATAGAGCTCTCAATACAGGAGAGAAAGGAGCTCATCATCACCTCCTTAGTACTGAGTACTGTTACAGGTGATATTTGTTTGTGACCCACAAGAAAATTCAAATTAAAAACACTTGCCTACAAGAACCTCCTAAGAACAAGCAACCATCAACTGTAGATTGAAACTTCTATTCCTATAACTACCTTTAAATCACTGACAAAGAAGGTCTCTGGAAAAACTGGATACAGTTTTGCTAGCATTTCATCATAGGCTGAAAATACCTTGGTTTCAGTTGGTGATAAACTCCTTTAAGAGTTATTCAGGGTTACCAGGGAAGTTAAATTGGATAAAGTATCAGAAAAAGTGTCAGACTCGTGTGATGTTTCTATCATTTATGACTGTATGCAATGACAGCCTTTGCATTTTGGAGAGGGCCTGAGAAACAATTTTGCTATTACTCTCCCACGCCAGTAATCACATCACATTACTGCACAGGACTGGCATTAGAATTTTGGGAAGGACCATTAGAATGACTTTTGTATCCCTCTCTTCAAATTTTCAGGCTAACACCAAACTTCTCCGCTGTGGTAGAAGTGAAGACCAGATGATTACGATGGATAATGTGCATAGTGAGTATTAAAAACATATATTAAGGGACATTTCTCCATATATTGTAGGGACTGGGACTGCTAGGGCTCTCATTCACAAAGAATGGATACATACAGAGTAGGTGATTTTTCTCTGTCTTTTCTCAAATTTAACTAGAAAACCCCAACTAGTCAACAATATTAATGTAACTTAATCACTCAAAATCCCATCATTCTCCCTAAAAATTTTCAGTCTCCAGGGAAGCACAATACATAAAATTAATAGACCTAGAATCTGTGCTTTTCTTGCTTCTTCCCTTTCCTTATTAGTTCTTTACTTCCATCTCCACACCATTTTGTTCTCATTTCTGTCTTTTATCATTCTCTCTTTGGAAGGCAACATCTATCTTCCTCTTTTTCACATTTGCTCCCATTTTGCTGTCCACTGCCTTATTTCTTCCTGGGTTACACTGTCTCTACTGTCCTCTCTATACCCCAAGTATTCTCACCTCTGTTCTACATATTCCACCATGCTATCTACTGGTCTCTTCAAGTTCCTCCCTCAGCTCCCTTTCTAATATTATACATGGCACTTAAGTGGTGCTTTTCAAACAAGTGATAATCACATGACTACTATTGTGGGGAAGGTTAGGATTATTACCTCCATTTTACAAACAGAGCAACTGAGGCAGAGAGCAAGTCAGTGTGGAATACAAACTTCCCCTGCTCCCAGACCCAAACATAAATGACTAGATCTAGGTATCTCACACAAATGAGCTATTTCTTGTGGCCTAAGGTCACACTGACTCCTCAACAGAGAATTGATTTAGCAGCAGACAGCTGAAAGGCAGCTTTCAGTAGCCCTCTAACAATCAACAGATCTTTCCCTCCCTTCAGAACTAAAAAATATCTGGGGATCTCCCCCCACTAAAAATTAAAGCAGGCATAGCTGTGGGTTCATGAATCACAAAGATCAGCTATGTGTAGCTGTTTGGTGGGCTATAAACAGCACAAGAATTTTTTTGGGTGGAGGAGGGGAATCAGTGACAAACTATCAGAGGGGTAGCCATGTTAGTCTGGATCTGTAGAAGCGACAAAGGGTCCTGTGGCACCTTATAGACTAACAGAGGTATTGAAGCATAAGCTTTCGTGGGTGAATACCCACTTCTTCGGATGCAAGCAGTGGAAAACATTGCATCCGAAGAAGTGGGTATTCACCCACGAAAGCTTATGCTTCAATACCTCTGTTAGTGACAAACTATCAGCCCTAGCAAGCTATTTTAACTGGTTTACCTTTGCAAGGCTTTCTCTGAAAAGAGGCTTTGTTGGGGAGGGAGGGAGGGAGAGAGAAAGAGAGAGACAGGGAATCCAGGCTAGTGGGGGAGGAACAAGGCCATATGTTTTCTCACTGTCAGAGAAAACATGGTGGAGGCAGAACTCCAAGAAAAGATTAAAATTTACCCTAAAAAATTAGCAAAAATTCATCAGTTTTAAAAGAAATCCACTTTTGGATGAGAAAATTAAAATCTTAATAACCAAGACCCAGAGTAGTAGATGTTATTAAACTATTCGGTGTCAAAATATTTGTAATTTTAAGTCTGCACATATACCCTGTTCCTGAGATTTTTTTTTAAAGCATCGGTTCCCCATTAATTTAAACTAAGTCAATATTTTGTCATTTACTATAATCACCTCTTTTTTTATTTACGTATGTTTAAAAAGCCAATATTATTTATGTAAAAAGATATCCTACCTATCTCTCCACATATGCAGAGTGCAAGTCTAAAAGCTGGTACTTTAGTCCAAAACAGGAATCTAATAAACCACATATGGACTAAGAAACTGCAAAGATATATGAATCTGGTTAGGATAAACTTTTTTTAAAATCATTTTCAAATAGATGTATGTAGTCCAAACTTAACAAAAAAAATTATCCTTGATGTATTTGTACATCAAAGTGATCCTGGAATGATTTGTGCTTGTATACATACATGAAAACCACAATTTAAAACCCATTAAATATATGTTATTTAATGGAATCATTGATCCAAACAGAACATAAGCAGTAGGAAAACATCTTTGCATTAGCAATTTCATCCAGAAGTGTAAAAGTAAAACAGTATAGAATACAGGTAGAATAATATTACTAATTTATGGAACTCATTCTGACCATATTTGAAGCTTAATGCTTTTCCAGTAATGTAAAAATACAAATTATACACAGACTATTCCAGTGTTACTGTTGCAAAACAAAAGAAAACAAAACAAACAAACAAAAAACCCTTAATGTGTTTATTCTACCTGTTTGCTATAATTTTTCACCCCACGTTCAGATATCTCCAGCTTTTCTTGCAATTCGGCTACTTCCAACTGAAGTTCATGAATTCTGAAATATATTTACAATATAGTGCATATGTCCAAATTGGTTTCATTCAGTAATTCAACACAAACATATTCTAGTGAGATAGAGTTACAACAGTTTTCTATTAATATTTGCTCCTTGCCCTGGCAAGAGATACACTGGACTAAACAGAAGAGTTACGGCCATGCATAATATAGGTACAGATGCTTCAGTATGAAAAGTAGATGAGTTTTAACAGAAGAAAACCAGAAAGATATCAGAGAAAAGTTTTTTTTAAATGACTAGAGCCTCATATAAGTTCAAGTTCCCAGGACAAACAAACATTCTTAATATATAACCAGAAAAGGAAAAATATATATGTATATGTATATAAAACAAACACCTAAGATGAGACACCCTCTCCACAAAACACTGCCCTCTTGGCTTCAATTCACAGTATTTGAATTAAAATTCATTTAAGGTACCATATTAGAATCTCAAGAGAAATGCTTTAAGACAACAAGCTGTTTATTAAATCTCCATTGCTAGTGTGTTATAGATTTATAGCATTATACAGATAAGAAGACAGAAAATATTATATAGCCTCTATATAAATCCATGCTACGCCCACATCTTGAATATTGCGTGCAGACCTTGTCGCCCCATCTCAAAAAAGATAAATTGGAATTGGAAAAGGTGCAGAAAAAGGCAACAAAAATTATTGGGGGTATGGAATGGCTTCCGTATGAGGAAAGATTAATAAGATTGGGACTTTTCAGCTTGGAAAAGAGACGACTAAGGGGGAGATAAGATAGAGGTCTATAAAATCATGACTGCTGTGGGGAAAGCAAATAAGGAAGTGTTATTTACTCCTTCTCATAACACAAGAACTAGAGGTCACCAAATGAAATTAATAGGCAGCAGGTTTAAACCTAACAAAAGGAAGTATTTCTTCACACAACGCACAGTCAACCTGTGGAACTCCTTGCCAGAGGATGTTGTGAAGACCAAGACTATACGAGGGTTCAAAAAAGCACTAGATAAAATCATGGATGATAGGTCCATCAATGGCTATTAGCCAGGATGAGCGGGGATGGTATCCCTAGCCTCTGTTTGCCAGAAGCTGGGAATGGATCATTTGATGATTACCTGTTCTATTAATTCCCTCTGAAACACCTGGTATTGGCCACTGTTGGAAGACAGGATACCGGTCTAGTTAGACCACTGGTCTGATCTAGTACTGCCATTCTTATGGCATACACAACAATTAAGAATGACAAAATGTAATCTTTATTCCATATTGAGAGCACTGTCAATCAATAAAAATGATATTCAGTATAAAAAAAATAGACTGTTCTTAAATAATATGTATTTCTTTTCCTAGAGAAATCACTTGATTTCTCTGGTGTCATTACCACAGACATACATGAATGACTATCTCCATGCACTTAGGTTCTTGGCAAAAAAATCTAGAAGGGCTGTAGAGTAGCAAACCAAGTGAATGTGTGGTGCTGCAAAACTTCATAGCAATGAGACATGAAATGCTATGTGATGTCGAAGATTAAAGAGAGATGAGAAAAACATTGTTACAACAGCAAATATATATTACCAACATTTTGAAAAAAATCTTTAAGTCACCTGTTATCAGCCACTTGAAGAAGATCTGCAACATAGGGGTCATCTGGCTGAGGAATTGGATAAGTGCTGACTCCTGAAGGAGGGACAGGTTGATCAATCTGCATGAGTTGACGCCTGAATGGAATGTTTCTTTTCCTGCCACCTAAAAATCCACAAATGTTTATTACTTGAAATTGTAGTAAAAGAGGATATTATATTTTAATCTGAAGTGAAGTATTCAATAGCTTCTGAATTGGTATGTTCCTCCTTTTCATCAGAGAAGTGCCCATGAATAGAAGTCATACATTCTTGACAGCATCCTTAATAAAATACACATTAATTTTGTCTAATTCCAATTTCAAATAACCAGATATGCAGTCTGATCCAGATAAAATCCAGCAAAATAAATTTCCCTCAATATGACTATACTTTCTACAACACAAGCTGTAGAACTTGTTACTGTTTCACCAACCCCCATCCTCTCAACTAAGCAGTGGCTACAAGCACAAGAGCTGCTAGTAAGAACATTACTGAGAAAATGGTTAACCACCACTTATTACAAATAGAAATAACAGAATCTGAAAGTTGTTTATTTTCAAACAGACAAATCTCAATAGTCATCATGTAATGTATGCTGTGTTGTTGTAGCTATGGTGGTCCCAGGATATTAGAGAGACAAGGTGGTTGAGATAATATATTTTACTAGATCAACTTCTGTTGGTGAAGGAGATGAGTTTTTGAGCTACACAGAGCTCTTCTTAAAGACAACAGTTGGTCCAGAAAATATATTACCCCATCATGTAATAATGCAAACAGAGTTCACTGACATGCAATTCTAAATTTAGTGGATTTAGCAGAAAATCCAGTGACTGGGTTTAAAAATGCCATCTTTGCCTTACAGAGAAATGTTAAGACAAATTAAACTCCCATTCAATAGAGAGATCTACAAATGATATGACAAATTTTTATTAACACAATAAAAATGAATAGAAGCTGCACAACATGCACCATACTGGCCCACATTTTATTCTCTCCTCCTCCCCCTCACTTTCTGCATTTGCTGTACATTTCAGTGTAACAGATATAGCAATTTCCTGCAACATCTTGGACAAAATTTTATTGAATTAAGTGTAAGTATCTACAGGATCTATCATACTAAACAAAAAAGGTTATGTATTATTATGTATTATCTATCATACTAAACAAAAATATTACGTATTATTATTAATTATTATTATTATTGCATGTAACCTCTCTGAGGGATGACTAAAGTAGAGTCCTGCAACGGACTATTTTTTAAATCCCACATCCATACTGCCCCGCAATACCCACTCCCACTGACTCCAGCATTGTTTCTTGCATTTTCATCCCGCTTCCACCTGCAAAAATGTAGGGCTGGTCCACACTGGGGCGGGGGATCGATCTAGGAAATGCAACTTCAGCTATGAGAATAGCGTAGCTGAAGTCGACGTTTCCTAGATGGAACTAAATTTACTTACTGCGGGTCCACACGGCGCAGGCAGGCTTCCCCCGTCGACAGCGCTTCCTCCTCTCGGCGAGCAGGAGTTCCGCAGTCGATGGGGGAGCGCTTCTGGGATTGATTTATCGCGTCCAGATGAGACGCGATAAATCGATCCCAGAAGATTGATCTCTACCCGCCGAATTGGGCGGGTAGTGTGGACCTAGCCTTAGATCCTGCAAATCCCACAAAAGAGACAGATTCCCCCATGCTACTAAAACAAACAAAACAGCTAGGGTTGTCAAATAATCGCAGTTAACTCACACGATTAACTCAAAAAAAATAATCATGATTAATCGCTGTTTTAATCGCACTCTTAAACAATAGAATACCAATTGAAATGTATTAAATATTTTGGATTTTTTTTACATTTTCGTATATATTGTATTCTGTGTTGTAATTGACATCAAATGTATATTATTTTTTATTACAAATATCTGCACTGAAAAAATGATAACCAGAAGAAATAGTATTTTTCAATTCACCTCACACAAGTACTGTAGTGCAATCTCTTCATAGTGAAAGTGCAAGTTTCAAATATAGAATTTTTTGTTACATAACTCCACTCAAAAACAAAACAATGTAAAACTTTAGAGCCTACAAGTCCACACAGTCCTACTTCTTGTTCAGCCAATTGCTAAGACAAATAAGTTTGTTTACATTTACAGGAGATAATGCTGCCCTCTTCTTATTTACAATATCACCTGAAAGTGAGAACAGGCATTTGCATGGCACTTTTGTAGCCGGCATTGCAAGGTATTTACATGCCAGATATGCTAAATATTCATATGCCCCTTCATGCTTGGGCCACCATTCCAGAGGACATACTTCCATGCTGATGATGCTTGTTAAAAAAATAATGCGCTAATTTAATTTGTGATTGAACTCCTCAGGGGAGCATTGTATAGCGGAAACCTACTGACCGCTATACTTACCTACATGCCTTCAGCATCCATCCAGGACACATCACACGATCCATTGTCTATAGCCAAGCCCTAAGATACAACCGAATTTGCTCCAATCCCTCAGACAGAGACAAACACCTACAAGATCGTTATCAAGTATTCTTAAAACTACAATACCCACCTGGGGAAGTGAGGAAACAGACTGACAGAGCGAGACAGGTACCCAGAAGTCACCTACTACAGGACAAGCCCAACAAGGAAAACAACAGAACACCACTGGCCATCACATACAGCCCCCAGCTAAAACCTCTCCAGCACATCATCAATGATCTTCAACCTATCCTGGAAAACAGTCCCTCACTCTCACAGACCTTGGGAGGCAGGCCAGTCCTCACTTACAGACAGCCCCCCCAACCTGAAGCAAATACTCACCAGCAACTACACACTACACCACAGGAACCAATCCCTGTAACAAATCACGTTGCCTACTCTGTCCCCATATCTACTCTAGCGACACCATCAGAGGACCCAACCACATCAGCCACACCATCAGAGACTCATTCACCTGCACATCTACTAAGGTGATATATGCCATCATGTGCCAGCAATGCCCCTCACCCATGTACATTGGCCAAACCAGACAGTCTCTACATAAAAGAATAAATGGACACAAATAGGACATCAGGAATGGTAACATACAAAAGCCAGTAGGAGAACACTTCAATCTTCCTGGGCATTCTATAACAGATTTAAAAGTAGCTATACTTGAACAAAAAAAACTTCAGAAACAGACTTCAAAGAGAAACTGCAGAATTAAAATTGATTTGCAAATTTAACAAAATTAATTTGGGCTTGAATAGGGACTGGGAGTGGCTGGCTCACTACAAAAGCAACTTTCCCTCTCCTGGAATTGACACCTACTCATCAATTATTGGGAATGGACTACATCCACCCTGACTGAACTGGCCCTATCAACACTGGTTCTCCACTTGTGAGGTAACTCCCTTTTCTTCATGTGTCAGTATAATAATGTCTGCATCTGTAATTTTCACTCCATACATCTGAAGAAGTGGGGTTTTTACCCACGAAAGCTTATGCCCAAATAAATGTTAGTCTTTAAGATGCCACCGGACTCCTTGTTGCTTTAGTGTGGGAAAGGAAGTGAAAGAGAGAAGTTACCCTAACAAGTGAAATTAAACACTAGCACATGTTAATTTATCAGAGAGACCTGCAGAGAGAGACTACTTTAAGTTCTTTGAGTTCCCAAAGGGCTAGATCCTTGGTACACTATGATAGTTTTCCACGCCAATACAAAACAGACTTCAGTTGTAAAAGCCAAGTAAGTGGCTCAAAGAGGATCAACCAGATGCAAGGATGATGATCCTGAAGCTGTACAGCCAAAGTAGGTTCTCATGTTCCACACACCCTTCTTGCTATCAGCATACCAGTGAAAGGCTAGCATTTAGAAGCCACTATATTACTTTGATTTTGAACTAGGTTTACAGCCCTTTGCGGCTGTTATAGGACAGCGGCCCTCAGACTGCTCTAACAGGTTAACTAACATGATGCTGACCATTACTGTGCAGTCAATATAGATAGGGACAAATCCTATTAATCATGACCAACTGTACAATGTTAAAGACAAACTACTGAGACATGGGTTTACCTATGACCAGCTGACAGTGTTAAATGTGATTTGCCATTGGAAGCAGAGTCGCGGTCAAAATTATGTTGGTTAACATGATACCTTAAGGTTGTGTTTTAACTACGTAATTTTTCAGAGGCAACTTTGCCCATATCACTCATCATCTTTCTTTGATAACAATATGTTACACAAATCTTTCTTAAACATATGGAAAAGCAGACTTGCAGAGCAGAGAGCCAAAAGTTTAAGAAGATAATCATAGTGTACTGACATGCTATAAGTTTCCTCCCAGCTTCTCATCCTTACCTAGAAAGTAGATCATCATCACAGTTTGGGAAAAGTAAGACTATCTAGGATTGCTTTATATGCAGTGGTCGTACCTGGAGTTTGTACTACTGCTTGTAGATTCTTCTCCTGAAGTTGCTGAATTTTTTCAGTCTTGGCTTTGTTATCTCGCTCTAATGATCGAATTTTATGTATATATTGATTATTCAGAAACTTCAAGTCAGCTGTCTCGTGTTCAACCTTTCTTAATGTGGCCTTCAAGTCTAGAACAAAACAACAGTTATCAATATTCTAATCGTACAAATATATGCATAAAGGAGTCAGATGTCCTCATTTTCAAAAACATGACAATTATACGGGAGCTGATAATGTTATGTAGTTTTTTAGATTCTTGCAAAGTTCATGCAAATTTTATCTCATTACTACTAATGTTTTTCAGCTGTTAAAGTCTTACTTCACGTATGTAACATCTGAGTTTTATTTACAGATTATTATTATTGTTATTTTTATTCAGTATAGACAGACTTCAGTGGAATGAGCTGGAGACTTCTAGTTCTGTCAAAATATAGAGCACAGGTCATGGGGGTGATGTGCAAAAGCAGCTTAAAGCTCAGCTTTGCCTCTGATCTCAGCGCTGCTCTGTGCAGGCTCTTCCTCTTGAGTTGTGCTGCTCTAACTTATGCCAGGCTGCAACAGACAAGGGCTCAGAAACATTCTGGACACATCCTCTTTCTTGGCACCTTAAAGACTAACAAGCTTTCGTGGGTAAAAACCCCACTTCTTCCGATGCATGGAGTCCATCTGAAGAAGTGGGTTTTTACCCACGAAAGCTTATGCCCAAATAAAACTGTTAGTCTTTTAGGTGCCACCGGACTCCTCATTGTTTTTGTGGATACAGACTAACATGGCTACCCCTCTGATTTTCTTTCTTCTAGCCATCAACTATTTATCCTTCTATGACAGGAATAATAAGTGGCATAAGTGATTACTATGACTGCTCTGTGCCATCCGAATATAATCCTTAGACTGATTTGCTCCTCCTTAGAAAGG
Source organism: Macrochelys suwanniensis (assembly GCA_033296515.1). Taxonomy (NCBI): domain Eukaryota; kingdom Metazoa; phylum Chordata; order Testudines; family Chelydridae; genus Macrochelys; species Macrochelys suwanniensis. The sequence continues at coordinate 88,367,209 of CM065779.1, forward strand.
GTTAAGATGTCTTTACAGCCAGGACTATGCTGGTGGTGCAGCAAAGAAAACCGTCACTGGCTCTTCATTCATAGTGAGGATAGTAATGAAAAAAGATGAGATAAATATACTGGAATACTGCTTTTGCTGATTACATTTGTCATTGCAATGCTATTGCACAAAACAGAACATAGACGCCTTAGCTTTCTCTCTCAATATTCAGGATACATTATTATTTTAAAATGTGCTACCATCTTGACTCTGCAGTTAATTTTATTAAAGGTAGTTGGTAAAAGTATCGTGATAGTAATTTTTTACAACACATTTTTACTTTAGCTATAGAAGCTTTAGGAACACAATGAAAGTCCACTGACAATTGTTTTTTAAATACAGCCCTCAAAATAACAAACATTTTTCATTTTATATATATTATACAATTGAAGGGTATATTTTACTCTACTATATTAATGCACATGTATTTGTTTTGATAGGTCTTTCTTACTTTAAGTTAATAAAGTCTTCCTGAAAATCTCAACATGAGGCTGTCAACTTCTAGACCAGAATGTGCCAGTGGCATAAAGACTGGAACAAGATCTATATTTTATGTGGGCAGAAGAACTTATTCTGGAATTTACTTACGATAGTCAGAAGCTAAAATGAAGTCTGACCTCAGGAATCTTCAATTTTAACTTATATAGTGTAATAAAAAAATAAACTGGACATCTGTGGTCATTATTTCTCACAAGTATATTGAAAAAGTTTAAAACCTCTTCAGTGTTGAAACACACAAAACAAGACCCAACTTTTTCTTTCAGTTTACAAAATATTTATCTGCAAATTCTGGTGGGTTCATACTGTAATATTTAGCCCAGATACTTCTAAAATAATTCAGTGATAAACAAGTATAATGTCAGATCTTCATTATTTCCTTTCTGACCATTCATTAGTATGAAAAGCTCACAGATAAAAAAGTAAAGGCATTTATAGGATGAACATTGATTATTTAAATAATGAGGACCAATATCACAAACAATGGTATTTTAAGGAAATGATAGTGTGTCATTTATCTTATGGTCCCTGAAAACCTAAAACAGAACTACTTCTCCCTCCTTTCGTGTTCTTAGCTGCTAGGACTGGAAGGGATCCAATGGCTTTCGCTCATCTGCGTAGCTTGATCTGTGCAACTTTGTGAGAAACCACTCAGAGAGCAGGATTTCCCGTTAGAGCTGTGGCTTCCATGAGTACCCTTCAATTAAAGAACGAATCAGTTCTAAAAACAGACTGTAATGTGGTTGTTTTTTACTTAAGTGTATATTCAGAGTGAACTCTACTTACTTTAATTATTAAGATACTATATTTTTTCCTGTTAGAAGTGTATAGCTAATACAACTCTGCAATATTGAACTAGATTCGCTTCAGGTTTGTTAACTAAATCCTAGTTACAGAATTTTTAAGCGCTTTGAATCTATGAATGAAAAGCATTTTTATAAGAGCTAAATATTAGTGATAAGTCAGAAAGAACACTGGCTTCACTGTTAGATTTCAGGGTGAGTTTACAGTTTGCCAGATGGGAAAAACCCCACAAATTTGAAAAATGAACAAATTTGATTTAGAAGTCACTAAAAGATCATAAAGGTAGTACCACATAAAGACTTTTCATTCATATTTATACACATAGTCCCTTTTCAAAGTAAAGCCACACTTTAAACAGCAATATTTCTAGTATTTTAATTTTTAAGCAATTTTTCCATGTTATAAAACAGGGATATTCAGACCTCAGTGGTTCAGGAGCCAAATTAGCAATCAACATTACCCAAAAGAGCCACAATAATGTGAATTCATTGTTTCATTTACTAGTTATATAAAAATTATTCTCACAGCAAAATGACCGACCAGGTATTCTACAACTGGTTAACAACATAGCAAAAGCATCCTGATTGGTTAATAACTTAGACTGGTTAATAAAATTACACAGTATTTTAATATCATGTGCTGCAAAGAGCCACAGGAGACACATTAAAGAGTCACTTGCAGCTCCCGAGCCTCGGTCTGAGTATCACTGTAGTAGAAGTATCTCAGAAAAAAATGTAACTTGACATGATCAATATGTTAATGTACTGGAGTTCAGCAGCCTTTGGATTATAGAACAAACATTTGTACATTTAGGCCACAATCTGTAAACACACTGAAGTCAATGGGACTACACATGGTCTTAACATACAGAAGAATGTGCAGGATCAGGGCCATCTGCGCAATCTGAAACAAAATCCAGTTATTTTTGATATTCAGAGAGACTGAAAATTATCTTAATTTTTCATGTTACCTTTAACATGATGATCAGATTGTTCTTTCAGTTTCAATATCTCTAAATGTAATTCATTATTTTCCCTGGTGAGTTTAGCATTCTCTGCTTTATAAGGTTCTAGAATAGCATCAAAATTGCTGCATTCTTTTTCAGTTTTTCCAGCAGATAACTTTGTACTGCGCAGGCTCTCTGTTGTATGGACAAGGTCACTGAAATCAAAAGACAGCAGATAGTCTTAATTCAGGTAAGAATCCTACCAAATTGAAAGTTGTAATTCCAAATGATTATTTTGTCCTTTAAAAGGCAGTCATGTTGTTTGAAACCATTTTTAAATTACTTGTTTAATCTACTAGAGAGATTTTAAGACTCCCTCTCCTAGAATTATATACAGGTACATTCCAAAACATAGGTACATAAAGTCAGAATTTTCACTATAAAGATTTTACGATAATTCAGTGCAAACTTCAAAATATTAATGCAGTATAATGCAATAAACATAAATGTGGCTGATCTTTCCCTTCTGTCTCTAGTCTAAAATTGTTGGTTACAACTTGCTAGATATTTAGAAATGATTCTATGGTTACATAATAATGCTGGCAGAACCACCAAAGGCCACGAATAATTAGTTTCTGTAACATACCAAGTATCTATAAACCAAAAAGGTGGGATTAACAAATGTATTCCTAAAATTAGGCCTAATTTTCCCTAAAGAATTCTCTTTGTGAAGAAAAATTCACAGCAGCACAAGTTGTTTTATTGTTTTAAATAGAAATCTTCTTAAATTTTCAATATGGAAAATGGTATCCTATCAAGAAAGCTTCGAGCTTCAATAATCAATTAGGTTATGAATTTTTTCTTATAAAGTAGCTTGTCTTTGGAAGCCCTGGACCTGGTTATTCAACCAGAAACTAGGTTGATCTGCTCTCTTTGTAGACAAAACCCTTTAGTTTTGGGTTTTCTACATTAAAATGTTTTATGTTGCTTTTCAAGGATAAACTGCAACACGACATGAGCTTAAAAATACTGGGTGGAGAGATTAGTGTGTCCATTAAGACTGAAAATGAGAACTGGCATAAAATGCATAAAGAACACAATAGTGAATAGTACAGAAAATACTAAAGTGGCTTTATATAAATCACTGATGCAGCTTCATCTGGAATACTGTGTGCATCACTTCTCAAAAAGGACATTTCCGAACTAGAGGTGTTCAAAAAAAGGCAACAACAATAATCAAGGGCATGGAAAAACTGTCATATGAAGAAAGATTGAAAAGATTAGGATTGTTTACACTAGAAAAGATATGAAGGAGACGAGACATGATAAAAGTATAGATGGTATAGACAAGGCAGATCAAAAACTCATAACAGAAGGACAAGTGGACATGCAATTATATTAAAGGAAAGGAAATTAAAAATTGATAAACAATATGTAATTAAACTGTGGTAGTCATTGCCACAGGAAGTCACTGAAGCCAAGAATTTAAACGTGATTCAAAAAGGGATTGGTATTGATATGTAGCTCAAGAATATTTTGTTATCATAACTGTAAAAATTTTGTGAAAGGAACATTAAACCTCATGCCTCAGAGGGCTCAAACCAATCTACTGGTACTCAGGATGAGACCTAAGTATGGGGCAGATTATTCCACATCTGCTGATTGCGAGGTTCTTACACCTTCCTCCGAAGCATCTGGTGCTGGCCACTATACGAGACAGGATACTGGACTAGATGGACCGCTGTTCTGATCCAGTATGGCAATTCCTGTGTGCGTAATGGCATCAAAGCCATCAAACAGCTGAAGAGTGGATAAGTTGTCCTCCACACATACTATTTAGCTACATTCAGCTAATGATATATACACTCCACCCACATAAGATTATTAAGAACCTGAGCCAGGAGGTAAGTTTTCACATTTAGCCTCAGTTTAGATATTTTGAATTTTTAAGTGCAGATCATCAGCCTTTATAGAGACCAGTAAATAAAGCAATTTTTTTCAAAGAATAAGACCTTTTCCCACTAGCTTTATGGTCAAGTAGCATGCACTGCTATGACTAATGTTCTTTTTAAAGATTTCCCTTTTGTTTGGATACCTAAAAAGTTTTTCCACCAGAGGCAAGCTCTCCACTCCCAAGGGCTGTCGATAGCCCAACTGATCTAGCCTCTTCCTGAGGTTAATAAACTTTCGCTCTGCAGCCGTGCTCATTGTAAATATTCTTCAAAAGTGGTTTTCTCTCTCCCAGCAAAAACAAGGTGACCTGAAAAAGATTATAGAATACATACAGAGTTTCTTTCTTACTGCTGTACAACATGAATAAGTAAAAGCAATCCTTTCTGGTAAAAAAAACAAATAAAAAAAAACTAGTATTTTTGTATATGAAATATAGATGTCTATATATGTTCTCGAAACATTGTATAACTAAAAGCCTTTATTAAAAGACACCGTTCACTTACACTGAGTTTTATTATAAAGAAATTATTTATCTAGATTTTTACACCTATCTGAGCTCCTCCCATGAGGTATACACATAAAAATCTCTCTCTTTCTCTTTTCCTTCCCATCAGCAAGAACCAGATTTCAGGGAGATATTTTTATGGAAAGACTAAATGAAAGTGGATTCTGCACTTTCTGAATTTTGTGGTCATCTTGATCTCCATCAGGAGTGAGATCCATGGGCCAGTTCTCAAACAGATTTTGTTTCCTTCACATACAAATTTCACTCAAGGTTGACAAATTTCAATCAAGGTTGATTATTACTCCTGGAGGAATTCTGCGCCACTGTGCATGCACATAATTAATGTGCCGTGCATATTTTTATTTTTGCAGAAAATAGCTTCTGCTGGAAAGTTGCTAGACTTCCGCCTTTTGCCCACCAGAGGGCGCTGTGGTGCTAAAACATAGCAGCAGCTTCCAACCAGCTAGGAGAGAGAGAGCCTTCAGTGCCTTCTTCGCAGAGCCTGTCAGGCCAGGCCAGGAGATAGAGGATATGGGAAGACAGAGTGGGGCTGCTGGGGGGGTTAGGCAGGCTCATAAGGGCTAGTGGGTGAGGAAAGACTGGGGCAGGGGCTGAATGGGAGTGGAGGCACAGGGCCACAGTGAGGAAGGAGGTGCAGAGCCACATGGGGATGGAGAGGGAGTGCAAGGGGAAGGGAGATGGCTGAGTGGGGTAAAAGAGACTCATAAGGACAGGGGGAAGGGTGCAGGAACACATAGGGATGAGGGGAGGAGGCTGGCTGAGGGGATGCAGGGACACAGGGGAAGGGGGTGCAGGGCTACATGGGGGAAGGGGGATGGCCGAGTTGAGGCACAGACATGTGGGGACAGGAGGTTCAGGGACACATGGGGACAGGGGAAGGGGTTCAGGGACACATGGGGATGGAGGAAATGGGTGTCTGAGTGGGGGTGCAGAGACACATGTGCTTGACTAAATGGGAGAGGCTAGGGGTCAGCCAGGGTCTGTATGGGGGAAACTCCCTAACAATTCCTCCCCGCCCCCCCCTCCAAACCTGTTCCATACTTTTCCCACCCATACCCAACATCCCTCTAAGTTGACATCCAGGCTCCTTCCCAGCAATTACTTCCCTCTCCCTCAGCTCCTCTGCTACCCCAGACTCCCCCAAGCCTTTTCACTGCTTCTAAGGAGTGCAGGAAATACAGTTCTGTATTGTAGTTTAAATGAATTATTACTCAAAAGTTCTGTATTAATATGCCTAGTAAGGAATATATTTATCAAAAAACATTTCCTGAATCTTTTTTGTTGTCTGTATTGTTACAGACATACTTGCTGACAGGTATTTTGAAATGAATTACTAAAATAATTGAAACTGGTGTGATTATATTGTATTAGAGGGGTAGCTGTGTTAGTCTGTATCCACAAAAACAACAATGAGTCCGGTGGCACCTTAAAGACTATCAGATTTATTTGGGCATAAGATTTTGTGGGTTTTTTAACCCACAAAAGCTTATGCCCAAATAAATCTGTTAGTCTTTAAAGGTGCCACCATACTCCTCATGATTACATTGTGTTATTTTGACAAATAAAATATGCAAAATTTTGAAGAATTTTAAAATATTGCGCACAGAATTTGCAGAATTCCCCCAGGACTAGATTATAACTGTGAGAGGTCATGATCACATCAGATGAAGAAGTTATATAACTTAGGCCAATCCTATGGAGGACTTGGAAGATGGACCAAAACCTTGAATTTGACCTGGTACTCGGGGGTGATCAATGAAGGAAGCAGAGCACTGGAATGGTGTGATCTTGGTGGCCTTTGTTTTTGAGCAGATGACCAGCTGTTTGGTACCAACTGCAGCTTTTTTTATAATGTTAGTTTCATAATTAGTAAATTATAGCAACTCAGACTGGTTGCAGCCTCGCTATCTCTGAATTTCTCACTGCATCTGAATATCCAATAGTCCATCAGTGACAGAAAGGGGATGATTTCTTTTAAATGCTTCCCTCTCCTGATGCTCATTATTTCCAGATTTAGCTTCAACCAGCAGCTCTGCATCCAGTTGCTGATCTCAGCCAAATGCTTGGTTCACTGGGAGATAAATGGTGCCGCTTGCCTCTAATATGCAGGTGATGTAGAGCTTCACGTCATCTGCTCACTTTTTAATCCATGTTTCGCAATCTCCCTTAGTGACTTCACATAGATGAACAGAACAAGGGAGATGCTATGAGGCTTCAAGGGAGAAGGCTTTGAAGGTGGAAAAGCAGGTGTCCACAACAACTGAAGCTACAAACGTAAATCGCTGTCACATGTCTGAGGCCAGACAGAAAGATCGCATGATCCACTATCAAAACTTCTACCATGGAGAGGTTTCTAATGATAGCAGCACGGATGCAAGGCCCTGCTCTGTAGTCAAGAGAAGATTATCCATAAAACCACCCAGCACTATCTTTGTACCATGTCATGAAACTGGCCTGAATCCTCACCGGAATTTAGGGGACCTAAATATCGGTAGTGCCTAGGGAGAGTTCCAGATAAAATTGGCAAGCTTCTCTGTTAGCTTGCTTAGAAATGGAAGGTTAAACATCAGGCTTACTCCTAGGAGAATTCTGTGCCACTGCATGTACGCAGAATCAATGTCCCCGCAGAAAAATGACTGACAGGGAAGCAAAGGGAAGCTGCAAGAGCGGTCATGCATCCCTCCCTAGCGGTGCAGGTACATTCAAAAGGGAGCTAGATAGATTTATGGAAAATAAGTCCATCAATGGCTATTAGTCAGGATGGGCAGGAATGGTGTCCCTAGCCTCTGTTGGCCAGAAGCTGGGATTGGGTGACAGGGCATGGATCACTTGATGATAACCTGTCTGTTCATTCCCTTTGGGGCACCTGCCATTGGCCACTGTCAGAGGACAAGATACTGGGCTTGATGGACCTTTGGTCTGACCCAGTATGGCCGTTCTTATGTTCTTATCATTCCAGGAATCTGAAGCAGTCGGTGGAGAGGTAAATCACTGGGACACCCCAGCCAGTGGCTCCTACCCTGCGCCAGGATCAGCTGCTAGTCCCAGCTGAACTGGAGGTGGGCGAGGACAGGACTTCCTCTTCCTCTGCTAGGAGCAGATGGGGCTGTGGCATATCCACCCCCAGAAACCTCCCCCCGGCTGCAGGAAGCTCAGCATCCTCCCCTGCTTCCTGCCCCTATTGCTCCTCAGCCATGGAGGGAGGGGCTACTGTACAAGGAGCTTCTCCCCCATCCGCCCAACCCCCGTGCATCAGACCTCCCATACCCGCCCTCCACCCCGCCAAACCTCACCCTGTATACCCAGACACACACACCCAACCCTCCATACCTGAACCCCACCCCACTGAACCTCAACCCCTGCATCTGAAGCCTCCCTGCAACCAAACCCCCTGCCTCCAGACCCCAGTTCTGCACCCAGACCACCCCCAACTGAGCTCCCTGCACTCAAACCCCCACCCCGACAGGTCCCACCCCCCCTGCACCAGCCCAAGCCCCCACATCCAGACCTCCAACTAGCTGCACCTAGACCCCCACCCCCCAAACCTCCAGCACCCAGACCCCCCGCTGAGCCTCAACCACCTTCACCTGGAAGCCCCTGTAGAGTCCCATTGCCCCTGCACCTGGAACCCCCACAACAAGCTTCTGTGCATCCAGATCCCCCCACACCTAGACCTGCCACTGAGCTGCATGCACCCAGATTGTCCCACACAGAACCTTCTCACCCCACACCTGGATCCCCCCACACCGAGCCTCTTCACACTTGGATCCTGCCTGGTTGAGCCTGCCTGCCCCACACCTGGTGCACCTGGGTATTTCTAGGGCAGGCCCAGCCCTTGTGCTGTGTCAGGGTCGGGTGCAGCCTCACCACTGAGTCCGTGTCCCACCTTCATGCAGCCAGTGGCCTGTGCTCCCACTGCCATGCTGGAGCCTCCGCCTTTATTTATTGACAAATAAAACTTGAAGGATTTTAAAATATTGTGCACAGAATTTTTACTTTTTCAGTGCAGAATGCTCTCAGGAGTAATCAGGTAACTGCAGCACCTCAACTGCATGGAGTGATTGTTCTGTACATACTAGCTGGATTGCTGTGTGCTTTGTGATGGGTGGTATATTGTCATCCTCAAAGGAGGTGCTGACAATTTCAATTAGTTGTACTCCCAATTATCTCAATTCTCCTTCAGCAGCCAAGCAGGATTAGCATTGAAGGTGGTGACTTTGCTTTCCTGCACTTGCTTCTGGGATTTTCTGCTGTACAAATGGGACAAATTTAGGGAGCGGGGATATCTTGTTACTGGGCCTGTATCTGGCATATGGCTCCTAGTGTTCCAGAAATTAAGCTTGGATGTGAATTATTTTCTCTGAGATGTAGGCTGATAGCAATATAGTGGGCTCTGGAGTTGAGCAGAAGTATTCCAGTTTGTTTCTGTCATACTTTATACTGCTGCTAAAGTTTTCTTTCTTGCTGTTTCTTCTGTCACAGGACATCAGGAAATGATGGTAATCTACTGGGACAAGGAGGAAGACATGGGCAACTTGGTGCTAGAGCATCAAAGTCTGTGGTGAATCAGTGGTCATAGAATCTCATTGCATCTTCTATACTGTGGCCTTTCACATTGGGTAGAGTTACCTGCAGGATGTTTTGGAATTTCACTGGGTCCAAACAGCTCAATGGGTAAACTATCATGATAACTTTTTCTTGTCTGGAGATTTGGGGGATTTTGATCTGAGCCTGACAGTGGTGATACTCATTCCAGGACAAAATGATGTTTCCTTGTATTCCCCAGAGCCACAGCCACTCCAAAAAATAAGTCAGGGAGCAACTAGCTCTGTGTATAGGTCCAGAGAGTATCTGAGGCTACGTCTACACTACCCGCCCTATTCGGCGGGTAGCTATCGATGTTCTGGGATTGATTTATCGTGTCTCGTCTAGATGCGATAAATCAATCCCAGAGCTGCTCCCCGTCGACACCGGAACTCCAGCTCCGCAAGCGGAGGAAGCACTGTCGACGGGGGAGCCTGCCTGCTGCGGTGTGGACCGGGGTAAGTACCTTTTGAAATCGATCTAAGATATTCGACTTAGCTACGTTATTCACATAGCTGAAGTTGCATATCTTAGATCGATCCCCCCCGCCCCAGTGTGGACCAGCCCTGAGAGACGTTGAGGGTATTAAGTAAGGAGAAGAGATTTGGGGCCATTGCATGGATGTTGACGTCTCCAAGGACAGTAAGTCATGGGAATGTCTTCACCATGTCCAACAGAATCTCAGTCATCTCCTTTAGGAAATCTTTGCTTTTCCGAATGTCTACAGTGGAAGCACATATTAGATTTCTCTATAAATTAACAAAGCACTTGGCTCCTCTCAAACAACTTTGTCTCCAGGTGGCATTTCTTGCATTTGAGACTCAACTACTTACATATTCCTCCTTAGCCGTCTCTTTCCTAAGATGAACAGTCTCAGTATTTTTACTCTCTCCTCATATGGAAACTGTTCCATATCTCTAATCATTTTTGTTGCCCTTTTTGGTACTTTTTTCAATTCTATCTTTTTTGAGATGGGGCAACCAGAACTGCATGCAGTATTCAAGGTGTGGACATACCATGGATTTATATAGTGGCATTATGATATTTTCTGTCTTATTATCTATTCTCATCCTAATGTTTCCTAACATTGTTACCCCTTTTTTTTAATACTGCCACTGCACACTGAGCAGATGTTTTTACAGAACTAACCACAATGACTCCAAAATCTCTTTCTTGAGTAGTAACAGCTAATTTAGGCCCCCTTCATTTTGTATGTATGTAGAGTTGGGATGTTTTCCATTGTGCATTACTTTGTATTTATCAATATTGAATTTAATCTGCCATTTTGTCCCCCACTCATGCATCTGATGAAGTGGGTTTTAGCCCACGAAAGCTTATGCCCAAATAAATGTATTCGTTTCTAAGGTGCCACAAGGACTCCTTGTTATTTTTTCTGATACAGACTAACACGACTACCACTCTGAAGATCTTTGTAACTCTTCGCAGTCAACTTTAGATTTAACTTTCTTCAGTAATTTTGTGTCATCTGCAAACTTTACCACCTCATTGTTTATCCTTTTTTCCAGATCATTTATGAATATGTTGTACAGCACAGGTCCCAGTACAGATCCCTGGGGGACCCTTATATTTACCACGCTCCACTGTGAAAACTGGACATTTATTCCTACCCTTCATTTCCTATCTTTTAACTAGTTACTGATCCATTAGTGAACCTTCCCTCTTGTCCCATGACTGCTTACTCTGCTTAAGAACCTTTGGTGAGGGACCTTCTCACGGGTTTTCTTAAAGTCCAAGTATACATATAGGAATGCAGATTCCAATTGCAGAAATGGGTCAGCATCAGTAGCAGATTGACACATGGGCCCCAGCAGTGCTGGAATCTGTGTAGAAGGGGAGAGGGCCACCAGCACTGTGGTCCTGTCCCTGCTCCTCCTCTTCCCCTTAAGTCCCCACACCCCCTGGCCAAGCTGGAGGCTGGAGCCAGGCACAGTAAGAGATGCCCAGGAAGCCCAGGCCACTGTGGGGCACCTGGACCCTCCACCTGCCCTGGGTGGGGGGCCAGGGGGCCAAGAGCAGCCCCCAGCCCATGTCCTGGCCCACCCAGGGCAGGTGGAGAGTCTGGGGCTCCCCACAGCGGCCCAGGCTCCCTGGGTGGTCAAGAACATAAGAGCGGCCATACTGGATCAGACCAATGGTCCATCTAGCCCAGTATCCTGTCTTCTGACAGTGGCCAATGCCAGGTGCCCAGAGGGAATGACCAGGACAGGTAATCATCAAGTGATCCATCCCCTGTCGCCCATTCCCAGATTCTGGAAAACAGAGGCTAGGGACATCATCCCTGCCCAGCTTGGCTAATAACCATTAATGGACCTATCCTCCATGAAATTATCTAATTCTTTTTTTAATCCTGTTATGGTCTTAGTCTTCACAACATCCTCTGACAGAGTTTCACAGACTGACTGTGTGTTGTCTTTTAGCATCTTAGGGGCACAGGAAGAGCAGGGGGCAGGTCCCCATGTTGAGGGCTCCCACCTCAACACGGGGTGTTTGCACAGATTGTAGAGATGGGTCAGGTGGGGTGTGTGCACATGGGAGGGGGAACAGTGGGGTTGCAAAGGTTACAGGAAGGATATAGGTAAGAGGTCAGCATGGGACAGATGGTGGGCAGATCACAGGGAGGCCTCAGGTGGGAGGGTGGCTGGCTGAAGCTGCAGTCTCAGGGAGAGGCCGGTGGGAGTGGACGCAGATACACTAGATACAGCAGGGAGTGGGAAGGATGAGAGCGGGCCGGGCACGGATCAGATCGGGGCACAGGTCGCACGGTGGGAACAGGTGGTCGAAGGGAGACCTGGGCACAGACACAGTGAGTCCTAGGAGGGGCCCGCTAGGGTAGGCGGGGCGGACACGTCTCGGGGGCGGGGTGGGGCGGACAGGGTTTGGGGCGCGGGCATGGCGCTGTGGGGGCGCAGCGATGGGAACTGGGCCCCACCATCACTGTCCGGGGTGATGCCGGGAGGGTCGGTAACACCCGGCACCACAGGACTGCCCAGGCCCAGCCCTACCGCTAAGCGACGCCGAGTCCCTGCTTCACGGAGCCCCGGGCCACCCCTCACCAGACCGGGGCACCGGAACCCCCCGGCCCGGGAGCTCCCTGCCCTCCCGCACCTGACATCACTGTCATCAACGTCGCCATAGCAACAGACTGGGCCCCCCGCCGCCGGGCTCGGCCCTTCCTTCCCCGGAAAGTGGCGGAAGCGAAGCCCCCGGGGGCTCCTAGCGACCGCGCCCATGACCTCGCGGGCGAGGGACACTCACCGGGGACTCCGGCTCCGCAGCCCTCGGCGCCGGCAGCTGGGCCGAACCAGCGGTTTGAAAATGGCGCGCGGAGGAAGATCCGCTTCCGCCCCGTCACCCCAGCAACCGGGCAAGCGCGAGCTCCGCCGCGTTCCGCACCAACCGCCGCCCTGCAAAAGTTACAGCGAGAAACCCCCAACGGCCCTGGGATTCCCAGCAGCCTCCGCGCGCAGCAGGCTCCCAGCAGCCTCTCCACCGTTGTGGCTGCCTGGAGGGCCTGCCCGTGTCAGCGGCCAGCGCGGGACCTGCCCCTTAGGCGTCCTACGGGGGGGCTCCTGCGTACCCTAAGAATCCGGCTGCGGTCCCGGCCCTTGAGGCCGGGCAGGAGCGGGAGACGGGCTCAGCGGCTGCTCCCCGACCGGTGCACACCACCAGGGCGGCCCAGGCCAGACAGTGCTGAGGTAGAAGCAGGGCAAGGACGCAGCCCACGTGTCCTATTTTGTCCTTGCTGCAAGTCGTCTTAACCGTGGCGGCACCGTCCGTCTGCGGGACCGAGACCCAGCACGTTCGCTGCCCCCAGCTGACACCCGCTGTGCTTGAGCGGTTGGCTGCTGGAACCTTAGAGGACAGCGAAAGACCCCCCTGCCCCGACGCCAGGGCTCTGGCCTGTTTCCGGAATTGCCCAATTTCTAGTATTGCCGGCTCCCAAGTATTCGAAAATCAAGAGTCAGGCTGCAGAAAATCCTAAGTGGTTTAAAAATCATGGGCCTTTAAAAATAAATAGAATCAAAGACCCGGTTTGGGTGCTTTTTGTCTTCCTTGGGGGGTTCTTGAACCTTTGCAAGCAAGTCCCATTTTCAAGATTTTCTCTGCAAGGCCAAATATAAATAAATAATCTGAGATGCTTGTGACTTTGGGAGATGGGACTTTAAAATGATTAGCAAGTATTGCAACGTCTGTGATAAAATTGTGAACGTTAGGAACACTGGTTTTCTGACCCCTAGAAATCTTATTAACCAGTTGTTTGGCACAGGAGGATGATGGTAACCAATACCAACTAGCAACACATATCAACACTCATCCACTACATGCATCTGAAGAATGCATGTATTCACCCACGGAAGCTTATGCTCCACTACGTCTGTTAGTCTATAAGGTGCCACAGGACTCTTTGCCGCTTTTACATATCAACACTGTTCTTATTACTACAAACGTGAGAAGTGCTGTGGTATGCCTTTTATGCCTTTACAGTGTATGTTATTTAAGCTGAACATAAGCATTATGACTTCAATTCTGATAGCTGGCAACAACATTTGTTCACACCATCTCTCACATGCAGCAAATGGAATCAAACCTACCAAGTAATAATCACTGTTTTGTACAGCACCAAGCATGCTGTTAGCACTCAGTAAATAATCATTACATTATTAGACAGTGTAAGTGACTTTGTTTTAGGCTAAATTATCATTAGTTTGTTACTTAGTTAATGAAAAGTAACTACAATTGATTAGGGACTTCATATTGTTTCCTGATCCCATTGTACTTATATTCTCTCTCATATGTATCAACATCCCTGTGAACTTCATAAAAAAAAACCCTTAATTAAGATGGCTTTTTGATGTTTGTATATTAACAGATAACACTAAACATCCTTCTCTACTAACCCTATTAAATCAGTAAGCCATAAATGGACAGAAAATGTAGCTAGTTTAATCCTATGAATTTGCTACAGCTGCAGAAGGAAAAATATTAAAGTGGACAAATGCCTAAATTTAATCATTATGAAGATTTGTAAAAAAAACCACCCCAAAAACAAATCACTTTTCTTTAGAACACCTGCCTTTACTATACAATCACTCATTTTATTACTTCACCTTGAAATTCAAGCAGCACAAGTGATCTTGAATGAATACACTAAAACCTGACTTAGAGACCACCTGACAAACAGCTACTTGCACAGGCCAAGGAACACCACTGCTTCGCTGGTGTGTGAACCTTTGAAGAGAGACCACCTCTTATAGAAACCACTTTTGCTAACTCCCATGAGTTTTACTGTAGTTTGAACCTTTTTAAGAACCCAATCTACAGGGCAGTATTGATAAATCTCAATTTTAGAAATAGTACTAAGAAATATGCAAGAAGTGCAAATTAGTTTTGTGATACAGGACAGGATTAGAGTTGGAGCCTCTATATACTAAAGTTCTAGGGAGCCACAAGGAGGGGTTTGTCAAAAAGTAAAAAATTAAAACTAAGATTGTTAGAATTCTTTAATGCCTGGAGAATAATTATGTCACTGCCATTTTAAAACTATAACAATTGTTTGGTTCTTCATAATTTCAGGCACCCTTGCATCTCAGAGGAAAGACTTGTGGCTGAAGAAGATACTACAGTATATCCACTTTTTCCTCTTGGAAAGAGGAAATGTAAAAACTTGTTGAATCTTATATGCTGTGTTTCAATGGGAGCAGAGGTTGGGTTAAATATTTTTGAAGACTTATGAATTGAAGATACTGTATTGGGAACTGGAGATAAAACTTTCAAAAGTGCCTACAATCCCTTTTGGAAACTTTAACCTGTGTATATGCCTTTCTCACTATTTACATTCCACTAGACTCACTGAACTTTGATAGGTAATGTTTTGTTTTTAAGAACGCAGACTAGACCAAGACCCAAGAAAGAGAGAGAAAAATCTAAAGAACATGTCTGATGTATGAGATGATTGTACTAGAACACTGCACCTAGCTCTGGGTACTTTAGTTCCAGAGACTTGTCAAAAAGTTTAAATTGAGTATCATTGAGCTTTTTTAAAAAAGAAAAAAAAGATGCCTATTGATCCAGAATCAGTAGTTTTTATATGCTTTTTTTGAAATTGCTTTTCCTCATCAACAGTTTTCTCATGTTTAAACTTTATTACAGGGCACTCATTCAGCAGTTATGCATATTGCATTTGGAATTTCTCACTTTTTATCTTGACTCAGATTAATGTTTTTGAATTCTCTGAATTATAGTAGTTGCAGCCTCAGTAGTTATGGTTGTAAAACAGTTTCCAGTCTATAATCTGTATCTTTTCCCATTTGTGTTCTTAAAAAAAAAATCTGCCCTTTGGGCAAATTTTGAAATATGTCTTTTCTTTGTGGTGTTATCCCATTTTCTACACCCACAGTATCACCTTCATGACAACTCTGTCATCTTTAGACGTTTTCCCACAGTTCCTTCTGAAGTTCTGATATCAGTATAATTTATGAGCCGACCCTCTAGTTTCACCCACACGGTAGTTGGGGTGAAACTGGATGAGGTACACCACCTGTTGTGATAGGAATGTGCAAGGCCCATGGATCTTGAAAGGTGTGTGTGTGTGTGGGGTGGGGGTGGTATCGATCATTGCAGCAATGGAGATATGACTGAAGGTTTTGCATGTGGTGTTATGGCAGAATATGGTGTTGCTTTGGGTTGGTGTGTCCTGGTCTGTGGGGAGCATGCTTCTGATGATGATCTTGGCAAGGTTGGTGGGTTATTTGAAAGACAGAAGAGGGAGTTCAGTAAAGATCTTTCAGGATGCAGTCCTCATCAAGTATGTGTTGTAATTGTTTGATGAAACCCCACATGGATTCTAGTGCAGGTTTCCACCTTGTATGTTTCCACCTTTCCCAGACGTGAAGAACTCTGTGGAGCTCAAAAGCGTCTTTTTCATCAACAGAATTTGGTCCAATAAAAGGTATTACCTCACATATCTTGTGTGTCTCATTTCCTGGAGCTAACATCGCTCCAACAACATGCAAAATGAACTGTCAGTTAAAAAATAAACTCAAACTTGGTATGGAAAGAGGTTTTCACTAGCAGTTTGTGGTTTTAAAATATTAAGTATGTTTGACAATACAGGCCAAAGAATGTACAGAAAAAATTTCAAGTGCACAGCTAACACTAAAACAAAGGAGAGATTCTATTACCATCCATGCCCATATAGTTATCTGGGCAGCTATTTGGTTACAATAATTTACACACATTTTATGAAATAGATGATAAACTCAAGAGATTTACCACCTTTGGAGCAAGGTGTGATGGATTTTATAAATTCAGCATGCTGCTTGGCTCTGGATTTAAAGAGTTTACAGCACACCTTTGTTGAATAGGCTAATTTGTCCTGTAGAAGAAATATACAAGCTTCAGTCATGTATTCAATACAGCTTGTAAAGTGTGCAAGCTGAATAGTAGCATGGGATTTTCCCTTTCTTAAAACGGACAGGAGATTAAATGCAAAAAATCCTAACAATGCAATATTAAAGTTGGGTAATTTATCTTTGATCAAGAATCTTGAGCAAGCTTATTTGCTGACCATGGTCAGAAAGCAATTTATTATTGGTCCGTTAGAGACATTTTAACACAAGAAATATCCTAGTGAAACCAATGGCTCAGTTCCTGCCATGTCTGCATGCAAGTTCATGAATTCAAAAAAGTGGAGATCTGTTCAGATGGTTTCTTTGGAGAAGTTTTCCTTGATAAATGTAATAAGTTATTAAAGATTTATTGTTTGTATTTAATACATTCCATTAAATACAGTTATGCAATGTGGACAAGGTAGTATTACAGTGTAAATAATGCAAGAATTTTCAAAAATAGGTGCCTAATATTAGGCTTTCGAGTCCCTGCTTGGGGACCTAAACAAATTACCTTATTTTCAAAGTGACTGCCACCCAGAAGCTCCAATTTGGGCACCTAAATATGAACTTGAGAGTCCTGTAGTTTTGAAAATCTTGGCCCTTAAGGTTTTGGAATTCATGCATTTAGGGGGGGGGGGGGAAGGTTTTCGCTGTCTTTATGGTAGCAGTGCAGACTTTCTGCTTAATGTATGACTGAAGTTCAGTCATGCTCTAGTAAATACCAATAAAAAAGTAAATGTATGCTTAAAGGAAAAGTATGTATTGTTGTGTCTTGTCTTGAGTACCTCATTTTGGACTTAGATGGCTGATGTTTTTGCGGTGAACAGCTGAAGAATTAATGAATACTCTGGAACAAAAAGTTTATGGAACACTATGTTTGAAAGATTATTTTTACTTAAGATTAGAAGAGTTACAGCCACATACAGTCACATTAATTCTCAAAACATGAATTTAGTTAGTACTTTCATTGACTGAACTCCACATCCATATATTACAGCTTGAGGCAGAAAAAACCTAATTCTGTACAATCTTTTTAATGGTTACATAATTACCAGGATGCAAAGTACTAGTATGAAGTCAGATGACTGTAGTGTCCTTTCAAGGTGCTAAGAATATACAAAGGTAATTGCTGTTAGCAAGAAAGTTACAAATTAAAACAAAAACAAAAACGGCACCAGTGGGAGAAAAATTAAATATTAAGTGTTTCATGAATTTAATGCTTTAAAACAGTGCTTCAACCAGGCAGGAAAGCAACACTGCTATTTAGGCTTTTCATTCTGCATTGAAATATATCCAAGATGGAAATATGACTAGACATTTATAGAACATTTAAGAATACATGTTTCTTATTCCATCTTCTTAAGGCAAGTAACATTCATAGTACTTGATATTTTTCAAGCATTTTCCCCTTGTAGAAGTTAGTGAGACTGTGCAATACTGGAGCAGTAGTCTAAGATGTCCTGGATAGTGAATTCCATGGTAACACCTGATCCAGGATAGCAACGAGCTATCAAGCCTTCAAAGTGTTTGTATTGACGTATAAACTCATCTTGCATAGAATGCCATACAACCTGCCAAAGAAGGAATACAAACAAAAGTAAGTGACATTTTATCAAGACAAAATTCAGGAAAAAAAAAGATTTTTTTGTTGTTACAGAAATTCTATGCAAGTCACCTTCTATAAACATTTCTACAACTTCTACCAAGTCAAAATTACAAAGTAAAAGAGGTTTTTGGGTTGTTTTTTAAAAATAATATTACACTGTGCTTTGTCAGTGCTAAATTGATAAAGGGTTTAAATACACATCTCATGTAACTAACTGAGCAAAGAGGGTGAGATACTAAATCCTCAGTGCAGTGGCCTAATTCTGCTCCCTCTAAAGTCAATGAAAGTTTTACTACTTATTTCAATGGGAACAGAATTAGGCCATCACTGACCACTTTTTAAAATCCCACTCATAGCACTGAAAGAGAATGAACTGAAAGTATTATTCTGTGCCAAAACATACGTATAGGAATAGACGAATTTCTGGATCAGACAAGTGGTCCATCTAGTCTGCTATACTATCTCCCACACTGGCCAGCAGATGTTTCAAGCTTCCAAGAAACCCAATAACGGACAATTATGGCATACTCTAAGGGAAGTTTCATCCCAACTCCTGTTAGTGGTTGATTCAGTTTGTCAAAAGGAGTAGAGGCAATTGGGGGTGAATACCCCTTTAACAAAACTCAACCCTCAAAACATTCCATTTTGAGGGACTCACACAGGGCTCCAAAAAACACCCCACTGATTTTCAGAAGTGTCCTGAAGCTCAAGGTGCATCCCCCAAGTGGGAGTATGCAGAAACAACCCCCCAAAAGAAAAAAAGTTATGATGGCAAGTTACTAATTTACTGATGACATACTTCCCAGAATACAGAGCTGTAGTTTACATAGCATTCTTTTGGTGCAAGTCAAGATGCTAATTTTCTCTCATTCCTGTGAAGTTTCGTTTTAGAGAAGCAGACTAACAGCTATTTTATAAAGTAGTAGCATGGTGTACAGGCATTAAAACAATTGGAGATGTCAGATTATTCTTTATACAAATCTGATAGTTTTACCTGAAGTAAGTTTTCTTCTTCACAAAGATGTTTGTCCACCTTCTTATAGAGATTATCCAATCCCTTCTTCACTTCCTTACCAGGATATTCCTTTATAACTTTGCGAAGCTCTTGTTTATTGAAAGCCAATTGGTAACTTACTTCCTCTTCTCTTATGCCTTGTGCAACACGAGCTTCAACACCCTCAAAGAAATGCTAAAATACAATTATAGTATTAATATAATCATAAATGTAGGGTAGTGCCTGTAAGGTACTGACCTGATGGCACATCTTGTTTCCACGACAAAAGAACTTGACTTCAGTATTGTTTCATTGATTTACATCAGCTAAGGATCTGGTTCCACCCTGCTAAACAGAGCAGTGTCTGCCACCACCGCACTAGCGCGCTGGATAAGTATTAACTTAGAAGGAAAAGTGTAACCACTTCTTGCAGCACCTGGGTTTTCCCTTTAAGTCTGTCAAGTGCTGATACAGCCTAAAACTAAGATCATAGCCTGAAGAGAGACATAGTAGAAGAGCCCTGGATGTCTAAAGCAGAAAAAATAAAACGCAGTAGCAATGCACACGAACATGATATCCTAAAATATGCATTCCAGAGAGGAGTGGGCCTACAAAAATGTATGTAGGGAACTTCATAGTTTAACTCACATTAGGTGACAAACAAGCATTTTAGATGTTTTATATATCTATATATAAAGACATTATTAATTTTTATGATTGAGAAAGTCAATTTTCTAAAAAAATATAAAAAACTACAATCCTAATTATAACAAAAACATAATTAACAATATCAAATACATTTGATATGCAAAGCTGATATATCTTACAAGTCTCACTATGTTATCCAATTGAATAGCTCAGCCTAAAGCAAAATGTGCTGCCATATATATGGATCTGGTTTTGGCAATTAAAAAAAACCCTAATACTCATTTAAAGTAGTTTAGAAACAGGGTGATAATGTTTTTACCATCTGGGGTGGGCAACAGCATCCCCAAGCTCCTAATTATTGATAAAAGTTAGTGTTGGAAAAGAATACCTGTCCTCACATGAACATTTGGGTAAAAATTCTACAATATATTAGCAGTCATGGAGGTGTTAAATCATTGTCCTGGGGGGAGATGAGAGTCCTTTAGAAGTCACCCTGGTTGGAAGTTAACAGAACAAGAAATGGCACATCCTCACACGCCTGGAGCTGCAAACTCAAAACGTGCAAATTAGTTTTTGGAGAAAGACAGCTGTATTCTGCATCAGAAATACAATTAAACCAAAAGATGCTTACGTTTAATTTCTCAAGAGGCTGTCCCAATGAGTAGATGACATAAGACTGGAGATGATCAGTGTATTTCTGTTTAGCTTCTTTTTTTTCTGCCTCAAGACATGAGATTTTCAAACGAGAGAGAGTTGCAAAAATGTGGTGGAAGTTCTCCATCATGACCACATCCCTGGGTGTTTTCTGGCTTTCATTTGCTACTTTCTCCACTAAAATCCGAATAGTAAAAAGATTCAACAGAAATCTCTTAAGATAATTAATTTCTAAATTATGGAAAAAAAGAGAGCTTTGTAAGATGAATGCAAAAGAGCCAATTATAGGAACAATTCCAGAAAAGTGTTTCATGGCTTTCATGTCAAGAACAGTCATTTGTAAAAATTTTAGAGCTCTTTAATTTTATAAAGATCCACAAATTAAATTTCTCTAGGAAGATTACCTCCTTAGGGAACCGTGTAGGACAGGCCTGCACAACATGCGGCCCGCGTGGGCTCACTGTGCGGCCCGCGGGGGGGTGAGTAGGTGGGCTCACTGTGCGGCCCAAAATCCGGGACTGTGTCCGTTGGTCCTTTTTGCTGCTTGTCTCTGGGCTGGGGGTTGTCCCAATGCTGCAAAGAGGGTGTTCCCAAAGGAAGGTGCTTGCTTCTAACCCCCGAGGCCGTCAGTATGTCTGCTCTTCTCTAGTCAGCCCACTTGACAAGTTTGATTGTCCTTGGTCTGGTTCCCATCCCCTCTTCAAGGGTTGCAGCTGTCTAGAGGTGCCTACCTTCCACGGCTTCCTCATTCACTCAACAGGGCAATTGAATAAAAAAGTGGGGGGAAGATCTTATTCTACTTCTGGCAAAAAGACATTTTTCTTTTACCTTAATTATAGTACCTGAGGGGCCCGCTATAACATATTACCAAAGTTCAATACAAAGTCATATAAAAGTTATGCAAAAATGCATAATACAGAGATTTATCTACAACTGCATTGATTGACTGTTGTGTGCAGTAATATAGTCACCCCTGGGGGGTAAAGAGGGCTGTGATGGTGGGGCTGAGCGGGGAGGGAGTGGGTCCTATTTTACTGCTGTGATCTGGTCACCCTATGTGCGCTGTTTCTTTCCCTCTCTACAGGCTTCCACACCCCAGCGCTGGGGAAGGAGGGATTGTTTCCGCAGGGGAGGGGGCGGGGCGGGGGGGGGGAAGGGGTGTTTCCGCAGGGCTGGGGGGTTTCAGCCCTCAGCTGTTTTCTTTGGAGTAATATGGCCCTCGCCGCTTTACGAGTTGTGCAGGCCTGGTGTAGGATAAGACAAACAAAAGTAAAATTTCCTAGTAAGTTGTATTCTTTTAAGCAGCGATGAGGATTCAAACTGATGACTTTTTTTACTTGGCCAGTCTGCCAAAATGATTTCCATTGTTGAACGAGTACATGAGAATAGTCAAAGCAGCACTTCACATTAGTACTAAGACTACAGAGTTCCACTCCTTACATATAGAGTAGAGAGTCATTTATACATATAAAATGATATATGATACATGACTGATCCTTTTGTTTAGTAACAAGTGATTTGTACATTTTGTGGACATTTACAAACATAATTTATTGCCCTTTGAAGATATTTATGCATTGTAGCAAAACGTGAAAAAAAATTATACAAAAAATTTATTCTAGGCTCTCTCTGCTGTTATTGAAGATTTTTGTATTGTAATATGAGCTCTATTCTGCATATCCCAACTTTTCTTACCATGAACAATTTTTACTTAGGACATCAGTGTCTATTGCCAAAGTTATCATGTTCTTCCAGTCTCTCTTTCTAAACAAGAGTGCATATAAAGGTGCCAGATTGATAACCTTGATGATGGAACACTCATTTGTCCACAGAATAGGCCAATGCTTACATACTGCCCCATCATTGTTCGTCAACCTAGTCTTAGATCACCACTCGAAGTAAAAGTGTAGTAAAGTCTTTATGCCCATTTATCCATTAGCCTTTCCACTGAAACAATGAAGATGACATTTGTGATAGTAATTTTTGTGGCACGAATTCCTGTGCTCTAGAAAATTAACTGAGACCAATTCATTTCCGACACACCACTGTCTAATCATTAGGAAAATATATCGCTGCCAATTTTGGTCTTCCTCTCTTCCATTCTATCCAAATCATGGCAGCTACAGATATCTTTCTCAGCAGCCTTGACCATTTCCCAACAAAATCCCTTATTGCATTAAGTTCAAACTCCTCATGATCAAGACCCTGCCTTTATCTCTGCTGTCATTTTGACTTAGTATCATTGTCCTTCCTATCTCTTTTGTCTCTTTTTTTCACTTGTAGCTTTGTGCTTTCTTTGAGGCTACTCCAGTAGCGTAGCCGGGGGGGGGGGGAGCAGGGGGAGCGGCCGCTCCCCCTGTGAGGAGAAGCGGCGCTAAGGCACCGCCCGAGCCCCACTGCGGGAGCCGGGCTCGGGGGCACTTTAAAAGGCCGGCGGCTCCTGCCGCTGCAGGAGCCCTGGGCCCTTCAAAGCGCCCCCCCCCCCCCCAGCCCCACTACCAGACCCGGGCTGGGGGGGGGGGGGGGGAGACGCTTTAAAAGGCCCGCGGCTGCTGCCGCTGTGGGCCTTCTAAAGTGCGCGCCCCCCCCCGCCCCAGCCCCGCTGCCGGAGCCGGGCTCGGGCAGGGATTTAAAAGGCCCAGGGGCTCCGCAGCGGCTGGAGCCCCGGGCCCTTTAAAGCGCCGCCAGGGTGAGTACAGGGGGAGCGGCGCCTTTTTATAGCGCCGCCGCTCCCCCTGTGCTCTAAACCTGGCTACACCACTGGGCTACTCCCAACTGGTTTGGAGCAGTCTGTGCCCTCTTTTCTGCTAAGTATCCCCTCTCTCTCTCAAATACCTTTTTAAAAAAGGACAGTTGCCTTTCCCATAACTGGTGTTCTTCGAGATGTGTTGCTCATGTCCATTTAACTTAGGTGTGTGTGCTCACCCACATTCACCGGTGCCACAAGTTTTTCCCCTCAGAAGCATCCATAGGGGACCAGCTCTGTTGCCCCCTGGAGTGGTGCACACATGCCAGGGTATACAAGGTGCCGCCGGTTCTCCCACCCTCAGTTTCTGGCAAGAAGGAACTATCAGTGGGGAAGGAGAATGGGTTATGGAATGGACACGAACACCACATCTCGAAGAACTGTCATGTCCATTCAACTTAGGTGATTCCCAAGCAGCATCCCCCGGAGGTGGGTAGGAGTTCATGGATGTGTAGATTGCAACACAGCTCTGCTGAACCCAGTGTCGTCCCTGGCCTGCTGAGTGATGGTGTAGTGGGCCGTGAACATGTGCACCAAGGACCACGTTGTGGCTCGACAGATGTCCTGGATTGGGAAGTTGCCAGGAAGGCCGCCAAAGACGCCTGCGCTCTGGTCGAGTGGGCTCTGATGATCAGTGGTAGAGGGACTCCCACCAACTCATAGCCAGTCCGATTGCAAGAGATGATCCGGTTAGAAATCTTCTGTATGGACACTGGGAGGCCCTTCATCCCATCAGCTGTAGAGATGAAAAGCTGAGTCGACTTACAGAAAGGTTGTGTCCGATCTAGGTAGAAAGCCAGAGCCCTTCTTACATCCAAAGAATGAAGGTGCCTGTGACACTCTGTACCTCGGGGGAACACCTTACACCCCCATGTTCATCTTTATAAAATGACTGTGCAGTATCTAATGCAAAGTTTGTCATGTTGGGTGTCTTTGGAAGGCTCATGATGCATTGAGCATGGTTATTATAATGATGTTATAGTAATTGTTACAGTAGTGTTATAGTAATGTTATAGGTTATAATTTCATGTATGTAGTTATGAGGCTGAAAATGTATCCTCATGGCTTAAAATAAGCCCAGGCAAAAACTCTACAAGAGCAGAGAGGCAGTTCACACCTCATCAGGGCAGGTATGGGACAAACCCAGCCCAGCCTTACAGAAACAAAGGACGCTGGCAGCAACAAAAGAATCTGTTAGACTCTGGAGGGAGTCCCCCCCCCCACTTCCTTTGGTCAGTTGGAACTGCCATGAGGTAATGCTCACCTGACTCTGAAAAGGGGGGGAGGGGCAAAGCCAAGAGGGAAGAAAGGATATGATAAAAGGGAGAGACATTTGCCATGCTCTCTCTCTCTCTTCCACCTACATCTGCGCCTCAAGCATCTCTACCAGCGTCCAAGGTCCAGGGACCGAATAGGGCGGCGCAGTGAGATGCGTGGCGACTACAGGAGGGCATGCACTGGCGGGACGTCCCCTGTGACGGGGAATTGTGGGGTGGGGACCATGGCGGTCCAACCACAGGTTTACCCTGTGACCGGAGAACCACAGGAGCCGGTGTGGGCGACACTAGGAGGGGCATAATCTCCTGCGCCGCCTGCTGGACCTCTTGCCTGGATGGCACCCAGAGCTGATGGAGGCCTCTGCCACTATCCGGGGTAGCAGGCGGGGAGTGGATTGGGCTACATCGCTTCCCCAGAGCTTGGTCCCGAGAACCCGACGTGGGTGAAGAGTTGCCCGGCGTGGGACCTTGCTCACACCCAGTCTTATCCTTTCCCTTGTGGGAGGTTGGAGACTGGCCTCGTCCTGCCTTCTTGGGCTTCTTGGTTGGAGCAACAGATGGGGACTGGTGCCAGCTAGTGGACGGTCCTAGTGGGACGCTGCACACTGAGGTCACGGTACTCGGCGCCGAGTCAGAGCGTTGCTCCAGTGCCGGGGTGAGGGCCAACACTATAAAGGAGTGCTCTTAAACAAATATCACGCTCCTTCTCGGTCCTCGGCTTGAAGGACTTGCAAATTTTGCACTTCTCACTAACGTCCTTCTCCCAAGCAATGCAGACAACTGCTGTATGGATCACTAATGGGCATGGGCCTCTCACAGCGATCACAGGGCTTAAAGCCTGGGGATGGGGTCATGCCCCGTCCCAAGGCAAAGTCCCGTTCGGTACCTACAAAGTCTTTAACTATAGCTAAGGGATTTATAAACACTAATAGAAAACTATATACAGTATAATACAGAAGAGAACTAGATCGTACGAACGAGCAGCTACAGCACTAACTGAAGCAGCAACAGTTCCAGCACCGTCACTGGTGGCAAGAAGGAACTGAAGGTGGGGGGGAACCAGCGGCACTCTATATACCGAAGCATGTATATAGGGTGCTGGAGCCGGTCCCCTACGGATACTGCTGAGGGAAAAACTTCCGGCACAGGTGCATGTGGCGAGCACATACACTTAAGTTGAATGGACAACAATCACTTGAAGAATGCACTTCTGTGAATCTTTCCTATCCTGATGATCTCACCAATATTACCGCCATACCTTCCTATGCCTCATTTTTTGCTCTTTTAGATTTGTCTCTTGGACTGTAAACTCTAAGCGTCTTCTCACTTGTTTTGTGATGTACGACATACATTTGTGATGCTATGTAATTCAGAGTGATGACTGAAACAAAGGTGAAAGTCTCAGTATTTAATTTCAGTTTCCAAGCTCCTTCTTTACAGTCTTTAAGAAGGTGAATATTTTGTTTTTAAAAGCTTTTAGTAGCTCCACTCAGTAACAGAATATATGTACATATATAAAAGTTAAAAATTCATATAAATTTTAAGATAAAAATATTGAATATTTGTCCCCTACCTCCCATGCAGAACCCTGAACACTGGTCATAGCAGGGAAGTTGCTTTTCAAATAGTCTGCTTTAAGAATTAAAAATTCACCTATGTTTTAAGTTCACTTAACACATACTATTATGTTACTGATTTCAGTCATTAACATTTTTTTAAAATGATGGTGCCCAAAATTTCAGTCCAGGTTTGGTGTCAAAGGCTTATGACAAGATGTTTTTTATAGTAGTAAATTCACTTTTCAAATTTTTGGGACTAGATGCCCAATAGTGCTGCCATCTGGATCTGTCTATGGTGGGAAATATGCTTGATCTGCAGGATACATATTTTCTAGCAAATTGCTGTTCTACATTCTCAACTGGCTAGTTTATGGAAAGCTATTGATGTTAGTTTCAGGGGAACTACATATTCTGCCCTCCCAAACAGTAGGAAAAAGTACATCAGGCAGACAGAGTGGGTTTGTGGAAGTATAAGGGATGTTGCAATTGACCTTACCATTGATGAAAACACTTCTTATAAGTTTTATATAGGCTTTATCTAAATCTCCTCGACGCTCTGCATTTTTGAAAATAGATTCAGCAAGTGCTGCAAATTCTTCAAATTCAGCAACAAATGTAAGGATCCCAACTTTACTCTTCTTTGATATCTTTACCTCCTCCATCTGTTTTATTTGATTACTCTTAAGTTAAAAACAAAAAGGTTAATTAGTCCTTATTTTTTCTGAAACTCGGCCTCAAAAAAGAAATAAGAAAAATACTCAAACACATTGACAAATCAGTAAGTTCATTCACATAAGACTTGAATAATTTTCCTTTTATCTTTAAGATGTTATGTTTAAGCCTTTTTACCCAAATAAACCTTTCATAAATCAGGGTGACACGCTAAAAAGGAATTTATGAGCATACCAAATCTTTGAGCTTTTATTTACTTTCCTTTTGGTTTACCTTTTCAGCTTGGAAAAGAGACTGCTAAGGGGAGATATGAGTCAGGTCTGTAAAATCATGACTGGTGTAGAGAAAGTAGATAAGGAAGTGTTATTTACTACTTCTCATAACACAAGAACTAGGGGTCACCAAATGAAATCAATAGGCAGCAGGTTTAAAACAAATAAAAGGAAGTATTTCTTCACACAATACACAGTCAACCTGTGGAACTCCTTGCCAGAGGATGCTGTGAAGGCCAAGACCATAACAGGGTTCAAAAAAGAACTAGATAAATTGGTGGAAGATAGGACCTATTAGCCAGGATGGGCAGGAATGGTGTCCCTAGCCTCTGTTTGCCAGAAGCTGGGAATGAGTGACAGGGGATGGATCCCTTGATGATTACCTGTTCTGTTCATTCCCTCTGGGGCACCTGGCACTGGCCACTGTCAGAAGACAGGATACTGGGCTAGATGGACCTTTGGTCTGACCCAGTAGGGCCATTCTTATGTACCTTATATAAAGAGGCACATATTCTGATGCCTACTGCTAGCAATTGGCAATTTATACTGGAACGTACAAATATCAAGATAGTTGTTTATTAAATACAATTTTCAAATGCAGCCAAATTAAAAAAATTCTAAGAAAGGAATCAAACATTGTTTTCTTCCTTTATTGAAAGTTGGATTGTCAGTAAGTTTTGTCTCCCATCCTTGGCTAGATCTACACCAGAAACTGTGGTCGGTATAATAATGTTGGTTAATGGTGTTTGGTGTTTCTGTTTATTTTGGGTTTTTTTAAATGACATTTTTATACTGGCAAAATTGCCAGTATAGCTATATTGGCAAACCTTTTTCTATTGTAGACTAGACATCTGTCTCCTTCACGCACATACTTTTTGATTCTGATAGGGTCATAAAAAAATGTCTTTATTAACATAAACCAAATTTTGTTCAGCAAGTCAGGTGACCTGAGGGCGAAAGTCTGCTTGCCTTGCTCATGCCTGTAGTTTCAATGAGATCACTGGTGAGAGAAAAGTAGGCAGGATTTGGAACTGGAATACTAAGAATCTGAGTTCTCATAAGTAACTGCATTTTTCCAGCTCCTTCTTG
Organism: Macrochelys suwanniensis; assembly: GCA_033296515.1. Classification (NCBI taxonomy): domain Eukaryota; kingdom Metazoa; phylum Chordata; order Testudines; family Chelydridae; genus Macrochelys; species Macrochelys suwanniensis. The sequence continues at coordinate 88,395,479 of CM065779.1, forward strand.
AACGTTCATTAAACATAGCTAACCACCAATTATTTATACATTTTTGCAAGTCCATCCAAGTTTTTTTGTATTAATTTAAAAATCAATACATAGTGATAAGATTTTTTCCCCACCTTTAAATTAACTCCAAAGACATTTAAACTTGCTAGCAGTTGGCTGCCTTTAATATTATGATTAGTTTAATCTACGTAATTAAGAACTTACAATGCATTTGTCAAAGTTCCTTTTGACAGTCACCAAAACATTTCCAAGTGTTGTGCTGAGGAAGGAAGCTGGGTCCACATTTTGTGCTGTCCATACATGGTGACTCATCTTAACTAACATATAAAGGGAATTAAAGCTATCAATCTTGTCCCCCAGAGCTATAAGGTTATTCAGCTCTGGCTCAATGCAGCGAAATATTTTTATCATCATCTGTCGGATCATGTCTTTCCTGTTAAAAAAATAAATACATAAAAATAATAAATCTGACAATTTACTAGGCTACTATACATTTTCTTTCACATATATTTTAAGAAAAATGTATGGTATTTAACACTCTCATTTTTACTTAATCTTAATGGTTTTCAGGGGATGGGGCTAAAGGAGGAATAAAATAATTTTTGCCAAGTCTTAATGGGACATTGCCAAGGTCAAAAAATTACAGTTTAACTACATTTAAAAATGTTTTCTTCACAAAGACTTTCTAGGATCTAGCAGGCAATCTGGTTTCCAAAATAGAGTCTTCCACATACTTAAAGTTCAAACTACTCTTCCGAGTATTTTTACAAAACTAACAAAGGGATGGGTGGGTTTCCTTGTAGATTTCGTAAGCAGGTGAGGTACTGAGTTGTTACATTGTTTTATTATAATATAGCCAGTCAGGCACATTTAATTGCAATAAATTTAAAATTAAGTATAAATTATACAAGTTAACTATTCAATGTTTACTGAAAAATGTAGAAGTCATTAATTAATTAATTTTAACTGCAGGAAACAAAAGTAACTGCTGATTTACCACTATGGGTAAAAAAAAAAAAAAAAAAAAAACCCCAAAGATTTGTACTTCATTTACAGAAAATAAATCTCTAGCCTCAAGAAATGAACCATGATGAAACAAACACGTACTCAGATAATATAGCTTGTGGAACACCGGAATTATGAGACCGGGATAAAATTCCTCCATCCATTTCCTCTGCTTCATTCTGCAAGAATTATGCAGGTATTTTACATAAATACAAATCTTAAAAGGAAGGAGTTAACTAGTTATATCCCTATATAACTAAAATTCTGTATTAAACTGGTAGGTATGGCTAAGAAAAACAATTACCAACAGCAATCATTATTTGAAGGTGACATTTACAATAGAGCCACAAATTCATCCTCTGTTAGAAGACAAGATACCTGGGCGCACTCCATGGCATAACATTCTGAACCATTAACAACACCCCCTCATCTCGAGGTAAACAGAGTGGTCACCATTAAATAGCCAACATTTTCTATTCCATTCTATGATGAGATAACTGGCTCTGTGGATGAGGGGAAAGCAGTGGATGTGCTATTTCTTGACTTTAGCAAAGCTTTTGATACAGTCTCCCACAGTGTTCTTGCCAGCAAGTTAAAGAAGTATGGGCTGGATGAATGGACGGTAAGGTGGATAGAAAACTGGCTGGATGGTCGTGCTCAACAGGTAGTGATCAATGGCTCCATGTCTAGTTGGCAGCCGGTATCAAGTGGAGTGCCCCAAGGGTTGGTGCTGGGGCCGGTTTTGTTCAATATCTTCATCAACGATCTAGAGGATGGTGTGGACTGCACCCTTAGCAAGTTTGCAGATGACACTAAACTAGGAGGAGTGGTTGATACGCTGGAGGGTAGGGACAGGATACAGAGGGACCTAGACAAATTAGAGGATTGGGCCAAAAGAAATCTGATGAGGTTCAACAAGGACAAGTGCAGAGTCCTGCACTTAGGACGCAAGAATCCCATGCACTGCTATAGACTAGGGACCGAATGGCTGGGCAGCGGTTCTGCAGAAAAGGACCTAGGGGTTACAGTGGACGAAAAGCTGAATATGAGTCAACAGTGTGCCCTTGTTGCCAAGAAGGCTAACGGCATTTTGGGCTGTATAAGTAGGGGCATTGCCAGTAGATCGAGGGACGTGATTATTCCCCTCTATTCGGCACTGGTGAGGCCTCATTTGGAGTACTGTGTCCAGTTTTGGGCCCCACGCTACAAGAAGGATGTGGATAAATTGGAAAGAGTCCAGCGGAGGGCAACAAAAATGATTAGGGGGCTGGAGCACATGACTTATGAGGAGAGGCTGAGGGAACTGGGATTGTTTAGCCTGCAGAAGAGAAGAATGAGGGGGGATTTGATAGCTGCTTTTAACTACCTGAAAGGGGGTTCCAAAGAGGGTGGATCTAGACTGTTCTCAGTGATAGAAGATGACAGAACAAGGAGTAATGGTCTCAAGTTGCAGAGGGGGAGGTTTAGGTTGGATATCAGGAAAAACTTTTTCACTAGGAGGGTGGTGAAGCACTGGAATGGGTTACCTAGGGAGGTGGTGGAATCTCCTTCCTTCGAGGTTTTTAAGGTCAGGCTTGACAAAGCCCTGGCTGGGATGATTTAGTTGGGGTTGGTCCTGCTTTGAGCAGGGGGTTGGACTAGATGACCTCCTGAGGTCCCTTCCAACCCTGAGATTCTATGATTCTAAGGTTTTGTCATTGCCGTAAGCTCTGCAAAACATTGTCCCACTCTATGATCTTCCCTTGATAGTTGATAAGGCAAGGTAAAAACAGTTAGCATTCATAAGCTAGTGTAGTAAATTATATCAAATACTGCTGACAGAACAGCATGGACATTTTATCTTTAAATATCCATAGAAAGAGATCACCCACCAAAGCCACAAGTGCAGCCTGTGCCATATCCAGATCTGTATTCACATTGACACGATGTGAGGCAGTGAGGTACTCAGAGATATCTCACCAATGTGTTCTCAAGAAATCGGAAGGTGGAAGATTAAATATTGGCAATATTTGGCCATATTCAAACAAATATCCATCTGATGCTGACAGCTGTGGCCACACAACAGCTTCCTTAACTGAAGCTAAACAACTTACCGCCTGAAGGGAGGTGTTGACAATCTCCACCCAGTTCTCTACTGGCCTTCCAAGCATGGACAGTAGTACTTACCTGTTGTCAACACTATTGTAACAACATTGTAAAAACTGTGAAGTATGGTACATCAATGAGCAACACTGGACTAAACTCAAGCAGAGAAGACTATGGGTGAAATCCTGGCTCCATTAAGGCAATGGCAAAACTCCCAATGACTTCAATAGGGCCAGCATTTCACCCTTAGCGTTTGTGCAGTCTGCATCCACAGAAGCAGACTGTTTAATCACTGTCAGCTAGACTTTCTCTGCAAAGTAACATGACATTTCTTTTTGATAAGGTCTCATATCAAGACAGGAGCAAGGACAGCCTCAACTAATCAGGTTGCCTTCTATTCAAAATAAGTCCCCTGACACCTACCACGACACTGTCTACAAGTCAGGCAGTTGTACATACAAGTGCGTATTTAGTTTTCTATTCAGTTGTCCAGCTGTTTGTATGCACAACTCCCAAATTTGTATTGGCAATCATGATAGCCATGCATGCAAATTTAACAACCTAGGCTAATGTAAGTCTCTAAACTCAGACTAGGAATAACTTAGCCTCATTTGCACAGGTCAGCCAAACTCTGTTAGACAGTTTTAGTTTCGACAGCTTAAAATAGATAAACGATTGTTCCTTCATTTAGTTTGAAACTCAGTTTATATGTGGACAAAGAAATAGCCGTTATAGTTTTCTGTGGCAGACATCTTCCAGGCACAGCTAAAACATCCCTTGAAGCAACTAAGCTGTTTTAAGTAAGTATAGACATTTTCTAAAAAAGCACTTAAGAACTAGCATCTCATATGAAAGCTTAAGAAAACTTTGAAAATCCAACCATCGTAGAAGAAGACACAGAAAGAGATAAAATACTTAAAGGGTGAAAAAAAAATCACTTTCCTCTGAGGGGAAATAAAGAAAAATGATGCGTGATTAGCAAGAGAATCTCACTAATAATTATTATAAAATACCAACAGTTGTAGAATTGTGCCCTGAGGAACATTCCTAGAAAACAATATCACAGTTTACCTTTATTTCCCACACATAACTAAAGGTTTTCTACATCCTAGATTTCCCCCCTTTTATTTGCCACCATTATTCCAAATACCATGTTTCTTAGCACTTCACCAATATATTTAGAGTGAAAATAATTCAAAATAAAAGAAGGTCTAATTTACTACAACCTTTTCTTCTTCCACTGTTTAATTGTAAAGTAAATTCAGATTTCCCTTTACTAGGGAAAATGGATTTGAGACATTCTGGTTAAAATCCATTATGCACTCTAGACTTCTTTGATATTCACTTGCAAACTACAAAAATTCTGCTGACTATTATTCACACTTTAGAGCCCAAACTTGCAAACACATATGCATTTGAACAACTTTATTCACATGAGCAGCTCCACTGACTTTAGTGGGAGTTATGTGTATTTGTAGAAATTGGGCCTTCATCGCCACAATATTATTTCAACACCTAATACAACAATTTTGTAGTTAAAGACCATTCATAGATTATATATCATTTTAGCTAAACTGAAATAAGTCATACCATTGTTGTTCCCATGCTTTGATGCTGCTGTAGTTTGAAGAATTTGCTAATGAAGTCCTGTTCTGCCAGACACAGGGGCTCTAGTTCGCTTAGAACTTGCTCAAAGATCTAAAGTAAACCAAAATAATTTGATTAAGCACACCCATACACACACATGCACTGTAGCCAATTAGAACAATATTTGTTTTATTTTCCACTGCTTGTGTGATACTAAGAACCACTGGATGCCAACTGGCAAAGGGTTCGCTGTTCTGTAACAACAACTCCTAACAGGCCTGACAAACTAACTACATCTAGCACACTGCATTCATAGTACATATCCATAAAGAATATCATGTGAAGTCTTCAATAAAAGCTGGTTCACACTGGTCATTAATATCATTGTGAAATGTACGTGCAAATAGCATGAAAGAGGTTATGATGGATAGATACACATCAGTGGCGCCAAAATAGGGGAATCAGGGGGTCATGGGCCATCCACTTTGCCCCTCTTCCCCCCGAGGCTCCCCCGGCCAGGCCAGCAGCTGGAGCCCGTCCGGAGAGCCCAGGCACCCCACAGACCCTCCCGGGCAGATGGAGGGTCAGCGGCCCCACAGCTCTTACATAAGAGTTGCATAAGAGCTGATCCTCAGTTGAATCAAACAGGCTGGTGACAGCAAACCTGCTAATTTCAGCAAGTGTCCAGTGGTTAGGCGCTGGACATTAGAGGGAAGTGCTTCACAGGGGCTCTGCAATTGAGGTATGCCTATTGTTAATAAGCAAGCCAAAGTAAGGGCTGGCATAGTCCTGAGGAGATTGTTTGAGTTGCTAATAGGCCAGAAGTGTCAGAGCTGACACTCAATTAAGCACTAGCAAGTCTCTCTCACTGGAGGCAAGGGGGTTAACAAGGTAACTCGAAGTCCTAGGTACCCCAAGAAGCATCACAGCTTGTTCCATATAATACCTTCTGCAGTCAAACTCTGAAGCTAGATTCTACCTGAACATTTATAAAAGCAATAGGAACCGTAGTCGGATATGATTTCCAAAAGTTCTAACAGTCATATTTTAAAAAGGTAGATTTACATAAATTTTTACTACCATGTGAAACAATTCTTTGTTATCCATTTTAAATATGAGAGGAAGAGGGAGAAAGGAAAATTGAATGGTCCTTGGGGCAGGGGGGAGGGGCGGGAGAGACAGGGAGTTTGCCAACTGAATTCTAAGACTACAGGATGAAGTATTTACTAATTCAAAAGCCATTAAATATCTAGCCACATGAGAGCTTGTAACAGTGTTGTTACAACCTTTTTCAAATAAGGTTATAACCAAACAAATTGCATCCATACCTGGTACTGTTATAGACTGTTAAGCAATCATACTACAGATGTTGTTGCAGGGAACAAGAAAATAAGAAGTAATTCACAGAAGTGTTTTTATCCACAGTAGATGAAGCTATGCTAGCTGCTATTCTTATATTGGGGAAAAATTTCAAATACTATGCTGCAGTTTCATATAATTAGTTGTGGATATTTGGTGCAGCAGTGTGTTCTGTTGGCACATGGTAGCTTGGTAAAGGGGTGTGTGCAGAAGCACAGACTGAGTGGACAAGGGTAACCAGATGTCCCGATTTTATAGAGACAGTCCCGATTTTGGGTCTTTTTCTTATATAGGCTCCTATTACCCTCCACCCCCCGTCCCGATTTTTCACACTTGCTGTCTGGTCACCCTAAGTGGGACACAGCAAAAGACTTTGGTGCATGATCTGTAGCAAATAATACTGTTGTGGAACTGGTAAGGTAGGTGCCTGTGAGTTGATGAATAGAGGGTATGTTAAATGGCTTAACGTGCCATTTCTCTATGGGTTTGTGTCAGGTGTGTTCTGTATGTGCCAACCCTAACTGCTTCACAGTAAAGTTTTTTGTGTATTAAGTACTAGCATCTGGTGAAATTGGTAAATAAGTTTTTGTATTCACTTTTGGAATACAGAGGTGATCTTGAGTTATTTTTAAATATAATCAAATTAAACAGTGAAGCTACTTTTTGGCATACATTTTAAGTTATTAAAATTATTTGTCATCCACCAATCCATAAAGACTCTTTCAAAGACATATCTAGACTACTGTGTCACATGCATACAGAAAACTAAATCAGTTTCTTTGCAAGTATTTAGGGACTAATTAACTGTTAAAGCTGTTGTGGAAAATTGATTTTCCTTCACAAAGCCTACCACACTACTAAAATTAAGCAGTAAATCCAATCACTAAAAACTAATTAGGGAAAGATTTATCCAAAAAGTTATTGGGCAAGCACAACAAATTACATAACTCTGTGTATACATTTCTTCACACCACACAAGATTACATGCAGAAATACAGGACGAGAAAATAATTATAGAAGAAAACAAAAACCAACCCATTTGAAGGAATTATATCTATTTTTGTTGGTTTGTAAGAGAATATCAGAATTCTTACAAAAATTATGAATTTTCACAGACAGGACCATGATTTTAATTCAGTTTCATAGAAAACACCTGTTATGACTGCAAGTGTATATCAGTAACTTAGAGGTAAAAATCCTTACAGGTAAACTGCAGTTACCCAAAAAACAACAATTAAAACAGGAAAAGTTAGCAAAGATTGGTGGTGCCCGACAAAAAAAAAAAAAAAAAAAAAAGAAGAGATTCATCTCAATTAAAATAATCCTATAAAACGTAATTTTAATTGTTTCCCCACTTTCCATTTTCACCATAGCACTTGGCAAAAAAGCATTAGAAGACTATAATTGGTTCCCTTCTTCCTTTTAAAAAAATATATCAATTTACAATATTTTGCAAGACTAAATACAGTTTTGGGAGGGAAATTTTCCCTTATCCATTGAGAATCCTCCCTAAATACTGGTTTACACTTTTAGGTCTATTTCTGCAAGGGACAGAGCTACAGACTTAGCCTTCATTTAAAAAAAAAAAAAAAAAAAAAAAAAAAAAGAGGACCCCAAGAATCATTTGGTGCCATAGTTTAAGGCAGCCAAAGTAGATGTGCAACTGATGTTTAAATGGTTACTTTTAGAAATTGGTGTTTATTTAAATTATTCTTGTGTCTTCTGTACTAGATCTCTACTAGATGGTCTAGTAAACTAGATTCTCTTTCATTCTTTCCACTTTTGCCAATAAATTTACAAAACACATCACATTACTTTTTGAACTCCTCTCTTATGAAGGTGTCTCCAGGAATCTCATGATCAATTTGCTTCATATTTGGTAGAAAAAAAATATAAGTTGGTCCCAGACTTAACCCACCAATTTTTTGGGCAACATTCCTTTGTTTGGGAACTTTTGAGGATGGGCAGCAAAACTGGGCTTATAATGAAAACAACTGCAATCTTAATTATGGTTAAAGTTAGTCTCTCCATAATTAAATCTGTTACAGAGTCTTGAACAAATGCACAATGCATATCAAATTTAAGTGTTGACGTATATGTATTCATTCTAAATTAATTTAAAGCATTATATACACACACTATACATATACATATATACATACACACTCACACACACTCACACACACTCACACACACTCTCCTGGGCACTAATGAACATTTTCAGACAGTAAACAAAATGTGGATTTTGTGAACCATTAAAGTTCAAAACTAAGGAGATATATTAAATTTTTTTGTTTTACCTTATCAAATTTAGTTCTATCGGCCACATCGAGGTCAGAGGCAGACATGTTTCCCATATCCAACAGTGAGGATGACTGAGACCTGCGATTTCCTGAACTCTGAACGGAGAGTTTATTTAGGCTAGAGGTAGACCCCGTCAATTTTCCAGAACTTCCATGAAGACCTATGAAATAATGAAACTATGAAAGATGGTAGCCTAGGTGAAATAAAATAAATTTGAAAAGAATACAGGTATATGCAAAACAGCACTCCTCGTCCCCATAGAGATTATCAATATTCTTTCTACTGAATAGTTTGTGCCTTATCTATAAGTGGTTTTGTGGTATACACATGTTTCTTCATTACAAGCCTAACTGGAATATTTAAGTGTTTTTCAGAGTTAATTACAATGCAGCTACCTAAGTCTGCATTATAGAATAACATAGGAAAACTGACATCAGGACCCACTTTGGGCATCTTGCACCTGTGACCAGCACGTATAGCAAACACGCTGGGGGAGATACTCTCCATTCTGAAAGGAAAGCTGGATGGGAACTCCAGTTGTGATGCTTTAAGAGCATCTTCCAGCAGCACACAAAGCAAAGAGAGTGGTGGGGAAATTATTCTGAAAGGAAAATAGTAGAGCAAACACTTGAGTATCTGAAGATACTCTCCATATTCTCTTGGACTTGCTTTTTCCATAGTTCACACTCTTTTGGTTGATGACAGTTGGGAATAAAGTGCGGCGGGGGGAGAAGGGGACTTAAGGAAGAGCTCTTGTTATGATGAGAGACATCAGTACAAAAACAAAGTTAAGAGAAACATCTCCTGCTATATTCAAACTGCAAGTAAAATGCTGTGGTTAATCTTCATAAATCTCAAATCACAGAAACCAATTAATTTTCATTCTGTATGTTCCATCTAATAATTGGCAACTATGTTCAACATCTCTTGGATGGGTTTTGCTTACAAATACTTATTGCACCCTGAACAGTCAGCTTTAGGGTTAATGGGTTTTCCATTATATATAACTACACCTACACATAGACACACATGCATTGACAATACATACTAATGCACTAGTCATACTCACTCTCTGTTTCCTGTTTGACAGCGCTTTCTTTTCGAGGCAGTGTAGCTGGCATGGATTAGGTTGCAAGCATCAAAGACAAAGACAAGTTAAAAATGCAGTTTGCACAAACCATGCACAAGATGCAAGTTAAGCACTAGCTGGAAAGAAACATGCAGAGAACTATAAGAAGCAAGTAACTAGTTGCAAACACAGTCAGGGAGGTACTGTTCTAAAAATTCAGTATCTAACTACATGGAAAACACAGCATACGTTTCAAAATATTAAATTTTCATTTTTCTTAGAACAAAATGTGTAGGAAAACTCTGACTTGTTAAACATTTATACATCAAATTCTCCTTAACACAGAAAAGACCACCAAAATACTGAGTCTTATTTGCAAAGATTGACATTGGATAAGATTCACAGTTTACCGGAACAGTGTGCAAATAAACTGTAAATCCATATTGATATCAAACAAAGAGAAATGCAAACAGATTAATCCTGTGTAGACTTGTACTGAATCAGGGCTACCTGCATCATCTTCCAGCTCTTTAACTAAAAATCTACTACAGTGAAACCCCGCTATAACGCGATAATTGGGGTCCAAAAAATTCCATTGTGATAAATGAAGGGTCGCGTTATAGCAGGGTTACGAAAATTTACCGTTTCAAGACGGTCTCTTTCTTCTCGCCAAAGCGGGCAAGTTTCAAGCTGGTCAGTTTCAAGCTGGTCTCTTCTCTTCTGGCCAAAGCAGAGAAGATTGACCAGCTTGAAATGTCTCTGCTTTGGGGAGAAGAGAAGAGACTGGCTTGAAACTGACCAGCTTGAGTTTCAAGCCGGTTTCTTCTCACCAAAAGGGGAAGCAGGGGCAGGTGGGAAGAGGCAGGGGGAAAGGAACGGGGGAGATAGGGAGGAGATGGAGACAAGGTCGGTTCCAGGCAAAGAAGCATGCTCAGGATGCTTTTTTTTGGTTTGGGGCCTCGGGAGCCAAATTCACGTTATCGCGGGGCATGTTATGGGGGGGTTTCACTGTAATACTGCAAAAGTCCTTTCAATAATATTCTTTTCTCCAATAAGACCAGCCAGCCTATTGTATATTTCTGTTGCTGACAACTCAATTTCGCTTTTCACAGTGAGAAGTAATGTTTTTCATTCAGGTTGCATTAAGAATTTTCAAATTTGCAGATGTTGCCAGGCTAAGAAAAAAGTCACTACTAACAATAACATTTACATAAAGATGCAACTCGTTTTTAAAAGGTTTATCCCCTGAATATCCTGCTGGTCTGAAAAATAAAATAAGCAGTTTCCTCCAGCAAAAAACTGCATTTTAATAAGTAGTTTATAGAGTACCCTGTGATGGTAATATTTCCCTGTGTTTGTGATAAAGGATTCTAAGTTCACCAGTGGAAAGTACTTGCACACATGCTCTAGAAGCAAAAATTAGTAGGATTCAACAATTCTTGGCGAGCATGAATTTTTCAAGTTACAGCCACACACACACACAAAAAATCAAACGGTTACTTATCTGTACAGTAACTAGTGTTCTTTGAGATGTGTTGTGCATACACATTCCATTTTAGGAAAATGTGCGCCTACTGCACTCAAGTTGGAGACTTCTGCCAATACTACCACTACGTGGTGCATGTGCTCCTGCTCGCCTCATGCTCTCAGGTGATGGCATAAAACAAGCATGTCCGCCGCCTACTCTCCATTCCTTCACACCACTTTACTTAAAGTCCAAAATAGCAGGATAGGTGGAAGGGTCATGAGATATATATGTGCACAACATACCTCAAAGAATAATAGTTACTGTACAGATAAATAACCCTTTTTCTCCTTTGAGTGATTGTGCACATACACATTCCACTGGAGATGATTCCTCAGACATTCCCTTACAGGTAGAACGACTTTGGATCATCTATATAGGGATTGTACCACTAACTTGCGAAGTTGGCATCTCAAGAGGCTTGAATCATGGTGTAACGAGTGGGAAAAGTATGCACAGACGACCACGTTGCTGCCTTGCATACACCAGCTATTGGAAGATTGCTCAGGAATGGTGATGTGGCGGACTGAGCCCTAGTGGAGTGAGATGTTATTCTCAATGGAGGAGAGATTTTATCAAGATCGTAGCAGAGCTTCATACAGTCAGAAACCCAGCATGAGATTCGCCGAGATAACACCGATGGACCTTTAATTCTTTCAGCATAGAAAGAGCTTGGGGTAAGATCTGAAAGACCTAGTGTGGTCCAAGTAAAACGCCAGTGCTCTATGAACATCCAAAGTATGGAATGCTTTTTCCATGAACGGGATTTCAGGAAAAATACAAAAAGATTGTTTGGTTTAAATGGAAGACTGACACTACCTTAGGCATAAATGTAGGGTGAGGCCTAAGAGATACTTTGTCCTTATGGAACACCATGAAAGGAGGGCCAGCCAAGAGAGCTTAAAGTTCTAAAATCCTCCTTGCAGAAATGACTGCCACCAAGAACCACTTTCTTTAGAGAAAATAATGAAATTGTAGCCATTGGCTCAAAGTGGGGTCCTATCAGTTTGGAGAGGGCAAAGTTTAAATTCCATAGAGATACAGGTGTAGACACAGGAGGGTAAACATTGATTTGGCATTTTAAAAATAGAAAAAACGAAAGGATGAGAAAAGATGGAAAAGTTATCTATTGGCTGATATAATGTAGAAACAGAAGCCAGGTCAACTCTCACAGAACTACTTGAAAAACCAATACACTGACTGAAGCCTCATATGTGGAGTTACATACATGCATGACGCCCCGTGGCTGAGGAGCTGAAGACAGGCATGTATTGATGTTGTTGGATTGGACTTGAGGCTTTTGGAAAGGATGGCTATAGATTGATACCTCTTGTTTGGAAGATAAGCCATGACAGTCCGGTATTGAGGTGAATTCCTATGAAAAAGTTATGCATTGAGATGGTTGTAATAGCGATTTGTCCAAATTTAGTTTCAGACCTAGACAGGAGAACACTTGTCTGATGACAAGGACGCTGTTCTGGCCCTGGTCGCTCGATGCTGCATGAATAAGCCAGTCATCCAGGTAAGGGAATATTTGAATACTCAAATGATGGAGGTGAGTAGCTACCACCAACATGCATTTGGTGAAGACACTCGGGGCTGAAGATAGACTAAAGAGAAGCACCATGTACAGTTAACCATTGGTGCCTATCACAAATTGAAGGTCCTTTCAATGGCAGGGATTAATTGCCACATGAAAGTATATGTCTTGTCTCCATGGAAGGGGTAATAGCGAAGGTGACCATTCTGAATTTGATTGTCTTGATGAAATAGTTCGGCTTTTGAAATAGTTCTGGAGGCCACCAGATTTCTTCGGGACCAGGAAGACATGGACATGCCCCTTTTATGCCCTCTCCTGAGAGCACATGTTGAGCAGGAGCCTGTGCACCACCTAGTAATACTGCTGGCAAAAGTCTCTGACTTGAATGCACTGGACACACATACATCTACAGTGAAATGTGTACAATCCGGCAAAGAACCACCCCATCAGAGTGGAGCTGGCAAGCTGGTCCTATTCTAAGAGGATTGGTATTTACTTTCAATTGCACAAATATGGATGTGCAAATGCTCTTCAACACGGATTTCTCAATGAGGCACCAACACAGACGGTTTTAGGATGTCAGACTGAAATTTAATTCCAGTTTAATTTTTATCAATACTATTTTTTACCACAGTACCACATATTTGGTATTGGTTTCTTCATAGATCCCCTGATCCCTAACCCCATAGACTGGCATTGCAGAACAAAGAAATAGAGTCAAGGACCACCCTTGGACAAAGGTATATAATGGTAGGGCTGCTGTGGAACTATCATCTGGTAAGTAGGACATACTGTTGTCACATGGTACATTATGTATTAGCATTAGAAAGACTGTACTCAAAGAGGTTGGCTGTCAAATTGGGAGGGCATGACTAGCAGAAATCCAAAGGGGTCAGTCCTGGGTTTGGTACTGTTCAATATTTTCGTTAATGACTTGTATAATGGAGTAGAGCGTATGCTTATAAAATGTGCAGATGACATCAAGCTGGAACAGGTTGCAAGCATTTTGGAGGACAGGTTGAAAAATCAAAATGATCTTCACAAATTGGAGAATTGGTCTGAATTCAACAAGATGGAATTTAATAAAGACAACTGCACACATACTTCACTTAGGAAGGAAAAATCAAATTCACAACTACAAAATGGGGAATAACTGTCTAGGAGGTAGTACTGCTGAAAAGGATCTGGGGATTATGGTGAACCACAAGCTGAATATGATTAATCAATGTGATGCAGCTTCAAAAGAGGCTAATATTCTGGGCGTAAGATACCGGAGGTAACTGTCCTGCTCTGCTTGGCACTGGTGAGGCCCCCACTTGAGTACTGCATCCAGCTCTGGGCACCACAGTTTAAAAAGGATGTGGACAAACTGGAGAGTCCAGAGCAGAACAACAAAAAGAATAAAAGGTTAGAAAACCTGACCTATGAGGAAAAGTTGAGAAAAAGGGCCAGGTTTAGTCTCGAGAAAAGAAGACTGATTTGGGGACCTGATAATCTTCCAACATGCTAAGGACTGTTATAAAGAGAAAGGTGATCAATTGTTCTCCAGGTCCACTGAGGTTAGGACAAGTAGTAATGGGCTTAATCTGCAGCAAGGGAGACTTAAGTTAGATATTAGGAAAAGCTTTTTAACTGTAATGGGAGTTAAGCTCTGGAATAGGCTTCCAAAGGAGGTCGTGGAGTCTCCATCACTGATATCCTTTAAAAACCATTTGGACAACATCTGTCAAGGGAAGGCCTAGGTTTACTTGGTCCTACCACAGCGCAGAGGGGTGGACTTGATCACTTCTCAAGGTCCCTTCCAGCCCTACATTTCTAAGATTCTAGGAGTCTTTCCCACCCTCAGCTCATTGTATTTAAATGCACTGAAGGTAACAAGTTTCTAGCTTCAACAGAGGAAGAAAAGTACATCCCGTTAAGGCAAGGAAGAATTTATCCCAAAAGTTTACTGCTCTCTTTTTTGTGTCAGACTGTCTTCCAAAAAAAAAAAAAAAAAAAAAAAAAAAAGAGCCTTATGCTAGTACAGGGCACTAAAAGAATTCTCCCAGCAGACCCTCTGTGTTGAAGATGCTCAAATTGAAGCTTCATTCCAGAAACTGCAAAGAAGCAAAAAGCAAGAAAACGCCAACACAGCTCTAAAACTGGTGGTGTCTGATCCCCCACAATCTACTCTGCAAAAAGTCTCTGTCTGTTCCTTACACGGTAATTTTTTCATTATTAAAGAAATGCACATTAATTCAACAAAACATCCTTTAGGAATATGCACTAACTTCCTCAAATGCACAAGTCTTTTTAATTCGGCATTGTTAAATAGGTTTTCGCATTCATTTAAAAAAAAAATCAGCTGTCATTTAAAAGGCAAAATGAAACACTATCTGCAGAGATCTGAGAAGCTGCTCCTCCCTCCCTTTGCACAACTGATAACATTAAGAACATGAACAGCGCAGAGCAGTGTATTTTCCTATACTACCATTATGGTCTAATTCAGGTTAAATTTGTTTGTGGACTTCACAGACAATCCATGATTTTGGGATATGCATCCATGAAAGCTGCTCATTAATTCCTGGGTTGGGTCGCGAGGAACTTCCCCCGTAGATGCAACGGCAGAATGCCAGTTCTGTTTCTGTGCAATGACTGAAGCCTACCCACTCACTCCTCGAGGAAGAGATTCTGCTCAGTCTCTGCATGAGTACTGGAGGACATATCTCAGAATGTCCTACTAGAAGGAAGTTCTTCCCTGGCTTACTGAAGGTCTGAGAAAGCAACAGTTTGGTTTGCTATATGACAAACGATAAAAGAATATGTCTATGTTTAAGCAGAACTGTTACAAAAGTAATTAATCTTGCACTAGATAAATTGGTAGAAAGTTTCTCCACGCTCTTGTTAGACTGAAAAGATTGCTAGGCTTTAAAAAAATGTGGTCGAAGTTTACACAAATATGAATCTTAACAGAAGTTCTCTTGGATCTTTTTAATTCACATATGCGAACAATCTTTCCTCTAAAACAAAGATCTGTTATCCACAGTTCACAATACCATGTCATAAGTCCAGAACATAATTACTATGGGTAACATCGTTTCCTCCCAATGTGGATCACAAGGGAATAGTAAAAAAAAAAATGGAAAAAAATATAGGGTTATTTTAAGAGGTGAGGAGGAGGGGGGATTATTTATTTATTTTTTAAACTCATGACCAACAAGGTAAGTTAACATTTCAAAATTCAGGACGACTTCTGCCCCAAGTTGTTCTTCTGAAAACCATTTGTGCTCCATGTTCAATCATCTGCTATGGCAAATTTAGGCATATTAACAAATAGAATAAGATCTTGAAAAGTGCATCAAAAAGATTTAGCTCACTATATTAAAACAGGCAAAGCAGAATTAATTGCATTCTTTCATTTCAATTGTAAAATGATGGGAGATTAAAGGCCACATGTCTATACCAAACATTAAAATACAGTACATCTTACATACAAATCCATCTACCTTTCACATGTTTTTCCTTATTATTTGCTGCTAGATAGCATTATTATTTTGGGTATAGATTCCCTTTCATATGCATGCATGAACTTCTTTTCCCAAAAGGGGATACATGCACCCATCAAAAGGAAAACTAAATACAATTTCCAACCTCAGATGCATGTACATAGCTCCCTTTGAAACCCATGTATGTGCATCCCCATCATGGGTAGAATTAGTGTTTAAGTTAGCTTCCTCAAAATCTCTCGTAAGTATTTAGTAAAATACAAATCTCTCAGTAGCACAAGTAACACTGAAACACTGCCCAAATAGTTTGCTTTGGATAAAATGTTTTTTTTCAAGTTTGCTTCAGTGTTAAAATCCCACTAAGTGAAGTTTTTAAACAATAAATGTGTTGTCAGGACTCAGTGATCTGCACTCACAATGACGTATATAGTGTCATGCCTCATTCTTCAAGTTAACTCATTCAACTCCCTTTTAATTTACTACAAGTGTCACACTGAGGGCTTTTGCAGTATACCTAATAAATTTTTGATGATCTATATTTGTCCTCTGACTTCCACCATGTCTGCCAAACGTAGCATCTTTCCAGTTCAGGCACAAAACAGTCTTTTACAAAGTTGGCTCTGGATGATTTGCCATAAATGTTTATTACAACACAAACAAAAAACTAAAGCAAAGGTATGCGTCTCTTGGAAGCTTACCAAACTTTTTTCCTTCTTTGGTTGTGCCCGTCATCTTAATCTTGGCAACCTCAAAGAAATCTTTTATTTCTCTTTCATATAGCCGTGATAAATAATCCATGTAATTCTTAAGTGAAAAACAAAAACAGTTTAGCATACGTATTGTAATCTGAACAAATGCAATAACCCAGAATTAGAAATGGTAACCTGCAAATAAAATGAACAAGCTAATGCTCTTGGTGCCTTGCATCTAAAGATTTGGACTATATAAAACCTTAGAGGTCTATGCTACCAGAAGAGGCTTCGAAGCAACAAATTCACTGGAGTATGTTGTAACCTCCCCACCACAGGGGGGGGAATATAAATGGCCAGCACAGCCTATTGTTATTGGGGGTGGCCAGAATGGCAGAGGGACATGATAATTCAATTAATCCCCTTTACAGTCTTTGCTACTGGGCTCTTACTGAGCCTCTAGCAGCAAATAAAAAGATGCACTCCCCAGGCAAAACCCCTGAAAGTTTGCCCTCCCACAGGATGAATCCCTGCTGAGAAACAGAAGGCAAAGATAGCTCAAGATGTTATAAATTCCACTTCCCTGCCATAAGATTCAGTGATACTGGTCCTTTATTTGCTGTATGTATCTTCTTTACTGTAAACTATAGAAGCAGCTTTAATTTTGGCTTGCATTGTTGCTAAGGGCTGGTCCACACTGGTGGGGGGGGGAGGGTCGAACTAAGATACGCAACTTCAGCTACGTGAATAACGTAGCTGAAGTCGAAGTATCTTAGTTCGAACTAAAAAGCACTTACCGCGGGTCCAGACGCAGCAGGCAGGCTCCCCCATCGACTCCGCTTACTCCTCGCGCAGAGCAGGAGTACTGGTGTCGACGGTGAGCACTTCTGGGATCGATTTATCGTGTCTAGACGAGACGCAATAAATCGATCCCAGAAGATCGATTGCTACCTGCCAAATCAGGCGGGTAGTATAGACGTACCCTAAGAGTTTAAATTTCAAAAAGCAAAACACTTCTCACAACTCAAGTAGAAATTATTTGACTGTCTGACTGTTTTATATAGCAAATTCATGTTATAAATCAAGCAATCTTAGTCAGCACCACAAATGGAAGTGCCCTCTGTAGTTTTGTTTTCATATTTTCCTCAAATGTTAATGACTTGACATAACGAGTCCATAAATCTCTCCATAAATTGCTAATCCATTCGCAACTATCAGTGCAAAAATGTAACAAGAACCTATTGGAAGAATAAGTGCACATGCCCTTTCCCTATTAAACCATATGTGCATGTGACAAGGAGGGCACGCAAATGCCTATCTTTAGGGTTGTATGTGTGCGCACAGAAGCACATATTACACACACATCCCATTACCCTCTATTTTGCCTACATCAAGAAACAGTAGTAGGAACTCGGCCCTTTCCCAAATTTGCTAAACTGTTATTTTCACTTTTACATACAACGGTAACTACTTCTGCTTTCCACAATGGTGTTCAGTCCATTATTTTTACTATTATTTCTCTGAAAGTAAAAAAAAATTAGATTAAGCAAAATAAATAATTTTTCAATAGCCACAAACCAGTGCTAGTGGGGAAATCTAGTTTCAGTTTTTGGACATTATTGCATTATATTATTTCTATCAAAAAACATTACAAGCACAAAATAAGTCCTCTGGCAGTCACAGGGTTACTTACTTTCATTATCGGGGGGAAACACACTAAATAATTCATTACATTTTAAGTTACATCACTAATAATCATTGAGCTCACAGACAGAAAGTGTTATTGATTTCTTTGCTCATTTGAATATTATATTAATTATTCAAAAGCACTACTTTAACTACAAAGCTGCAAAAGACAAAGAATTCCAGTAAAAGGACTTTTGTTTTCTGAGTATATCCCTAACTTTAGCTTATAGCCCAATTCAAACAAAATCGAAAGAACAATGGAAAATTAAAACAGGATACCAAAGAAGGTTATCAAATATAGTTTGCGTACACTTGAAAGGTATGAAAATGTTCTAAAAATTTACCAGTCTCTGTACAGAGACTGTCTAATAGGCCACATACCTAATTTACATAAATGCTGACCAAAATGGGGACCGAATTACTTTCTTTGTAAAAAAGGTAATTAAAGAGACTGCAAGACATCAGTCTTCTACTGGGCATTTAACCAACTTCTGCTTATATGACATGAAAGAAGACACAGCTAGTTGAATGTTTCAGGGTCATTTTTAGGAGTCTGCTTTAAAACTCCAATACTTAAGACTGACTGAATTTACAACGGATGACTCATTAGCAACCTCTCCGTTCCTAGCAGGAAGTTGCTAATAACCAAAAGTTGCCAATAGGCAAAAAACCCATGCCCAGGACAGCAGTGCAGAGCGGCCCTGCAGCTAGGTACCCACCACCAATACAGAAGAAAACGCAGGAGGCCTGGCACTGTGGAATGGGAAGGGACGCTGGGAGGGTGGGCTGTAGGAAGGGAAGCAGCGAGGCTGTGGCCTGAATGCTGTGGCTTTCTACAGGAAGCAGAGGTGCCTGCGTGGCACCTGCGGGGCTGCACAGCCCCTCTCCATGCACTGTCCAGACTGTTCCAGGAGCCCTGGGTCAGCGTAACCAAGTGCTTCCCTCCCTGGCAGCAGTCACGCAAACCTGCCTGCATCTGGGGCTTTCCCCAGGAAGTGGGGACCTGTGGGGCTGTATGGCAAAAACAAGTGGTCAGTAAATGGCATGACAGTTGCTAATAGCCAAATGCCATTAACATTCAAATCAATCGGATTGGGTTGGTTCCTAGCAAAAAGTTGCTCATAACAGAAAATTGTCAATATCAGGACTGCTAATAACAGTCATCCATTGTATCGGCCTTAAAAATAGTGTGTTTAATAACAGTAAAACACTCACTATTAAGGGCCAAATGTTGCCTTCAGTTACACCTGCACAATTTCTGTACAATCTGTGGTTAATTTTTCACTTCATGGTATTTTTGAAAAACCTGTACAAACAACTTACAAAACGAAACTTTTAAAAATAAAATAGAAAAATCTCAATTTTAGTTATTTAAAATAGCCTCTAAAAATGGATTAACAATTAGTTCTGTGGAACTAGGAAGATCATTTATACCAGAGTTATTTTCCAGAATCAGTTTTTAATTATGTATGCTGTTAGGGCCACAATGGAGAAATATCTATTAAGTGCCATAACTTTGTATGGTGCTTTACAGAGATTAAAAACACCACCTATCTCTGGAAGAGTGTACAGTATATATCACAGTAAATGACAATAATACCAAGAAAAAAGTAGGGAAAGAAGAATCAGGGATTAAAAGAGATGAGCTGTGATTTTTTAAATCACAATTTAACATTCAAATTGAGAATAAGACACTAATCCAAAAATAATGGAACACATAGCACTAGAGCAAATTTATCCAATATCTGAGTCACATACCTTTGTTAACCCTTCATATTTTCCATAATCTGTACTCTTTAGCCACTCCATCAATTTGGCATATCGAAGCAAGTCTCTGTGAAAGGGATGGTGATTGGGTAATGTCAGCTCAATAGAGTGCTGGGCAAGTGTGGAACTTTGGTCATGACCCTTGATAAAAGAAAACATTAAAATAAGCGTAGAGGCAGTGTGTGTAAACATACCACCACAAATGCTATCTGATTAGCCTAAAAATGATCACATTGTCAGATAAACAAAAGAAAACAGAAAAGTGAAACTGAAAATTGCTTCTTTCACATGTCACTTATCTGCAGTTAATGGCTTGAATGATATCCTGCAGTGGCCTAGTGACTAGGACATTGGACTATGATTTGGGAGACCTGGGTTCTAATCCTAATTCTGCCACTGGCCTGCTGGGCGATCTTTGGCAAGTCACTGCCCCTCTGCGCCTCAGTTAGCCCATCTGTAAAATGGCAATTATACCAATCTCCTTTGTAAAAGGATCTGTAATCCACTGATGAAAAGAGCTGGATTATATCAGGGACCTGATTTCAGATGGGACCTTTGGGGACTATTATAATACAAATAATACTGAGGCATTACTATACCATAGTCAGGGCTGGTAGCACTGCCTATTAAAGTTGCCCAATATTTCCCATTAGAAGGCCCTATTTTCAGTTGCTTATAACTATGACATACTTTAATCATTGGGGCTAAAATTTCCTATGCCAGGTTCTGCCTCAGACTGATTTTTTTTTTTTTCTAATTTCAAACCAAAACCATTTACCCATTCAGAAAAAATACTATGTTATTTTGCTTGTGTTAAAAAAATTCTGGTGACTTTAATTGAGATGTTCTAGTGTCTCCATGTTGTAGAGCTTGGACCTGAAATTTGGCAGTGGGCCAAATCATGGCCTTTATATCATGGATTTGTCTTTTGCTGTCCCGGTGAATATCAGACCAAATGTGGCCAAATTATAAACTTCTGAAAAATTTTAATTTGCACATACGCAGCAGAGACTTACTGAATTTAGCATCTAAACTCACTGAAGATTCCCATCTGTATTGAGCAACTGAGCAAGCTCCAGCCCTGGGCTACAGGAGGTGACAAGACTTTCTCTGCAATTGCTGCTGCAGGCCAGACTGGGTCTGGACCAGAACTGAAAAGAAAAAACCTGTCCCTCTTGCAGTCTCAGTGCTCCTCCTGCTGAAGCCCAGGCAGCATAGAGGAAGCTGATTTGAAAGCAGAGGGGATAAGAGTCAGATTGGGGGTGTGGGATAATTAGACTGAGAGAAGGAAAGGGGGTAGGGGAAAGAGACTGGCAGGAAAAGGAGACTGAACTGATTAGGCAAGGAAGGCAATGGAGGAGGGACTCGATATGAAACAAAGAGCTACATGGGGAGACAGGAACTGTTTGAGTAAGGAGACTGGGACTGAGAACTAGTGAGGTGGGGAAGGAATGAAGTATGGGAACTGGGGAAACAGATTTGATGAAAAGCCCTGGTGTGAGCAGATAACTGGAATGGCAAGGGAAAAAAAGGAGTGGGGGTGAGGCAAACACTGAGATTGGATGAAGAGTCTGGTGATGGAAATGGGGACTGGGAGCCAGTGAGGGCATGGAATGCGGGAGGAGGACCAGAGGCAGAGAATGTGGAGAGAGGCAGATTGGATGAGGAGTGGACAAGGGGAACTGGGATTGACTGGACAAGGAGCTGAGGAGATGGGGGAACTGGGACTAGGATGAGAAGCCTGAGTTAGAGAGACTGGGACTGGCTAGCTGAGGATAATAGGACTGGGACAGGAAGCCAGGGGTGGGGAAGATGGCACAGGGACACTTTGGAAAGGATGGGGAATAAAGGTCCAAGCCTGGAGGGAGAGGTAACAGGAAGAAGAGTTTGTGCCCACTAGACCACACTCCCCTCCAGAGCCAGGAATAGAACTCAAGATTCTAGTCTCACTATTCCTCCTGTCAGCAAATATCTGTGAAAACCAATGGCAAAATGTCTAGCGTTGGTCCATATAACAATAGTAGGTTGGCATCCTCTATCAGTTAGTTACTCTGTTAGCTCACATGGCAGAGGTCTATGCGATAGATCTAAAGGTTCCAATACAGTTGAGGATTTAGGTGGAAGTCAATATGATGCCACATGACAATTTGTTTTTTCAGTTTAGTTTTTTTAAATCCTGGGAAATTACACACAAAACCACACACTAAGGATGCAAAGTTAAGCATGCAAAGTTAAGAAATGCCAGAATTAAGGTTGCCTGTGCACATGAATTATGATACAGTCTGTAATCACATACATTTTTCCATAGGACTCCTAACTCATTCAGTTCACAAGATAGATGGTGCTCAATTAACAAGTAGCTAGCCTGTATTTTTTTCCTCATTGTTTGATGTGTGACCCTAGACTTCATTTACTGCACACTACTCAAACACTGCTCTGAAGAGAGAATTAAGTTCACAGGCTTTTCTACAGCACTTATCACTATAGTATGTGAGTGTTTCACCAACATTATATTATTTTCACACCACTCCTGTGAAATGAGGCGATATTGTCTCCATTTTACAAATGGGAAACTGAGGCACAGAAAAATGTCAAAGTCTCCACTAATTTTAGGTGCCCAATTTGAGATACCTGGGAACTGATTTTTCAGAATATATGGCATTATATAGCAGCTAATATGGTCAAAGCAGAGTTCCCACTGACTTCAGTTGCAGCTGTGTGCGCTCAGCACTTCTGCGAACGGAACCCTAGGGTCTTAAGTCAAGCACCCAGAGAAAATGAGGAACACAGTAACCAGCTGTGAAAAGTCTAGTTTAAGTGACTGTCCAGGATCACATAGGAAACCTGTGGCAGGGGCAGGGATAGAATTCAGTTTCCAAGAGCAGCATTCAACTGCCTTAATCATCCTCCATTCCTGCAATCCACTGCCTCATTCACTACACACCTTTTAACTTCTGCAACAAATTAAACAGACAACTGCCTCCTTCACTACAAAACCCTGATTCATCCCTGGAGCATGGTCCATCTCGTACACTGAATGACAGAGGGCCTGTGGAAAAAAAATAGTATGCAATCATGTAATTAAAACTGTATCTTAATGCACATGAACAAGGGGTCTGAATTAAGGTGGTATAGGTAACCTTAATTCCGGCATTTCCTAATTTTTGAGTGCATGTCTTTGCAACCTTAATAATGTTCTTTTAAAGTAAGGGTTTGTGTGTGTTTAATACAGTGGTCACCAACTGGTTGATTGCGATCGACTGGTCAATCCTGGACACTCTCCCAGTCGATCACAATCTCTGGCCACTAAAAATCCGGCCTCTACCCTCTACCACGAGCCCCCTCCCACACTCCGAATCCTTTGGCCCCAACCCAGAGCCCGCACCCCCTCCCAAACCCCTGCCCGGTCAAAGTGAGTGAGGTGGGGGAGAGTGAGCAATGGCAAGGGGGGGATGGAGTGAGCGGAGTGGGGCTTCAGGGAAGGGGCGAGATCGATCCTGTGTTGCACTTAAATTCAAAAAGTGATCTTGTGCGTAAAAAGGTTGGAGACCACTGATTTAATACAAGTTGAGATCACAAACGCACTCTGTAGTCATAGTAGACCGTATGATTATTAGCTCAGTTCAAGGTTATATTTCACAGATTTCATTTTTCAATTTTTTTTAAGTCACTATATGCTATGTTGCACTATGCAGGAGGAAAATTTTTCTCTGGTTCGCAACTAATCTATGGGCTAGATATTGGCCCTCAGATCTATAACTTTTTGCTTTTCTGATAGTACAAAGGGCACAAAACTGCCCTGATTAGGCAGCCAGTGATTCCTGTGACATAACGGAATTTTCAAGTAGTGTAAAGTCAGCTTAAACCACTGTCAGCCACTCTCTCCAGATATAGGAGCATTCTTGAGCTGGTCAGAGATGAGGGTGACCATTTGGCAGGGTGGTCCTAAGAAGATTATTTTAGTTTGTGTAGTTTAGAGCAGCCATGAGGTTGCTTTAAGTTACATGGGATGCCAGTTTGGCACCTAGAACACAGAAACAAAAAAGATGACTTAGGGCCATCTTCCCCTATAGCCACTTCCCACTGTACCAAGTACAGTTCAGACAGACTTGGGAATTAGGCCCAATGTAAGTAAAAGAAGTGTGTAGAACTCAATCTTTGTACTTTTCAACTGTGATATAGTCATGGACACCTAATTTACATTAAGAGACTTAAACCTGGACATTCCATATAAACATTAACTGAAAAATAACCTTAACACTGCAATCCGAACAATTGAGTGCATTTAAAATGCTTTAGACAGACTAGTCAAACGATGATTTTTTTTTAAATTATTATTACAACCTCCTTTCTCAGAATCAGAATGATAAAGAAAACTACATCTAATTTGGGATACAGCATGAGGTAGCAGATTACTTTAAAAGGATTCCTACACTGAGATGACTTTTCTTATTTGTCCCAGCAAAGAGTAAGTTCACACATTCAGATACATTATTTTCTTCTCTAAAACCCAACTGAAACCTTGAAATTTGACTTTACCAAATGTAAATTAGTGACCTTGAGAGTTGCAGGAGGCAGGCCACACCTTGGTATATGCACAGATGGGCACAGGCCACACTTGGGTCACCCCTGCTGAATGAGGAGAAAGTGTGATCTTTGTGGTCATATTAAGCATGTATTGTTTGTCTTTATTGCTGCATATTTATTTAAAACAAAAATTAAAAAACAAGGGATCAGCTGGGCTGAAACAAACAAGATTAAGTAATGTATTATATCAAGAGCAGCAATTATCTTCCCATTTGTTAGAGAGTTAGCACTGTTAAAAGGTTGCATATTAGTTCAGGAACAGCAAAATATTCTTAATTGCTCTTTGATGCCCCCCACCCTTTTTAAGGTATGCTTTTCATAGAAATTCAATACAGGAAACCTCTTAGTCATCTATTTCATCCTCCTACTATGCAGCCTTGTTTCCTACAATATATATTTCAGTTATTTTTGTTCAGTCCAGACTCAACTGTTGGGGCTTTCATCGCTTCTCTTGTGAGACTACTGTACAATTTACTTGATGTTGTTGTTAGGACATTCTCAGATATTCAGCCAAAATTTCCTTTGCTTATTTCATCCCATAATTCTGATTAATGACCCTCTTATACCACTTTGAAGAATTTCCGTCTCTGCATGATATTAGCATTCTTCACATAGTTACAGTTGATCATGTTAATCTTTTAGCCATGGTCTAGCAAAGTTAACTTTGTTCTCCTTATTTCTCCTTCCAAGTCAATCCCTTCATCTTAATTTTTTCTGTTGCTCTACTCCGAATGACATCCAGTTTGTTTAAGTTCTAGTATCTAGGGGCCCAGAACTAATAGGTGTTTTTTCCTCGAAAAATGCCACATAAAAAGGAGTACCACCTCTGGTTTAGTGTACTGCCACTAGCTCCATACGTAGCACAAAATTAAACTGTTTTTTGGTCCTCACGTTGCACTGTAAGCTTTTATCAAGTTTGCTGTCCACTGTTTCTCAGGAGTGTTTCAAATGAAGAAAGCCCAGATGATTTATGTTTTCCTTACTAATAGAACCTGATAACATCCTAAAGTTACAGATAATTTATTAAATAAAATACAAGTTTAGAAAACAAGATAAGATTAGAATACAGACAAGTAAATGTTTATATCATGTGCTGAATGTTAGCAATAGTAACTGCAGAGTTTTTTTTGCAAATGCAGTGAGCTCTAATCTGGAGTTGCATTTTTCTGTTTAAAATGTCAACAGATTTTTAGAATTTCTTGCCTGAATCTTTTAAAATAAAAATATGTGTGAATGCACTGGTACCTAAAATTCTGTTTTTAAAATGAAACAAGCTGCATTATAGTTCAAGGTTAAGATATCTAAGCTTGGATAAATCCATTGGAGTTTATTCTCTCTTTATCATGTCTAAATAAATCCATCTGACAATATACATTGATTGTATGTATGAGCAGAAGACTGAACTGCTTCATGTTTTCATACTTGCCTTTTCTGGTTTAGATTGCTTCTTAATGAAACAAGAGAAGTGCTTACATGAGGAATTCAAATAAATCATGCAAGTAATTCTAAACAAAAAGTGCAACTCTCAACAAGATGTTAAAGACAAGAGACAGTCCAGTTAGAGACATTTTTCATATACATTTAAATGGGCAACCTCTGCATTCAATTCATCCAACTGCCTAGTAAGACAGCATGCCATTTTATAAGCCAATACCTTTGACACAACAGATTGGGGCCACTGTCCAACATGCTAAATTTAAAGTATAATTTGTTGTTGTTGCTGCTACATTTGAAGATGAGAATTTAAACAAGGGCATATTCCTTCCCGGTCCATCAGCTTTTCCTACTTGAACCTGTAGTGAAATCACTCAATTCTGCTGAATGGGACATCAGATTTTGAGTTTGCACCCTCACGATGTCTTCACTGAAGGATTAAGCAAAAGAAGAAACTAGACTGTTGTCAGCACTTATCCAGGCACAAAGATTAGAAATCTTTGCAAAGATAACATAGAATATGACCGGCTGAGTAAGTTTACTGTTTATTTATATGTCCTCCCTCTGAAGTTTCCTCCAGTATGAAACAACAGTATGGTTTAACTAAGTGATAGATCAGATGAATGCAACCAATATATTACATTGTAGTAAGAAGAGCTAACTCTCTAAACTTTTATAAAAAAGCATTATCAGGAACATAAAATTAGAAAAGCAAGTTCTCAATAAATCTGCACTTAAATGCACAACCATCCTCTTACTGCACTGTCCAGCAAATCCATCATTCCAGCTTCTCTAATGAGAACCATTTACATAAGACTTGAATACCATTGTCTCTACCTGTTCATTTAGACACACTGATAGATGAAGTGGGGTGCCATAGATTTGGGGGGGGGGGTGTTAAATGTAAGGGAGGGTAAAAAAAATTAGAAAGAGCAGAAGCTAACAATGACAATTCTAAGCAGATCCAACAAGTTATTTTTTTACAGAATAGAGAAATACTTGCCATTACGGGGAGGACCTGCACTGCCAAATGCAATGTCATGTGCACATGGGATTATCCTGCATTACTCTATTTGGAAAAACTCCATTTTCTGCAATACCTAGAAGAACTATTAGTTAACATCTCAGCCTGCTTTTTTTGTTTAGTGCTGTTTGCACTGGTTATGCACAAACATTTTTATTTTGTGGCAAATGTAATAATAGTTTTCTTCATGCAACTTGTCACTTCACTGCCTTAGTTATGCTTCAGAGGCCATGTGAATGTTGTCTGTCCACTAACAGATACACAAAGCTTGAGTGCTGATACGAACATTGGAGCAGGAGCCCTTATACCCTGCAATCAGTAAAAGCAAGTTTCCTATTTATGAAGCCAAAGTTGCAACTACTAGTTAGATTTAGCAAGCTTTTAAAAACAAAATAAAATTAGAGAAGCTTGAATCAAACCTGATATACTCACAGAAACTGAAAGATAGGACCTGTTATAGAGCTGAAGAAGGGTCTGAGCAAACTAATTGGAGATAAAATACAGGAATAATAATAATAAAAAAAAAAAGTTGAAAATTGAAAGGTGCTAAAAAACCACACAACCCCACACAGGAAACAATCTCAGCACAATATGAATTCTAAATTATTTAAAACAAGGATCAAAACTACATCAAGACAATTCTACTTGCTGCAAGGTCCATACAAAAAAACCCTGCAGAATTGTAGAAGCAAGAGTTTTTTTAGTCTCCTCTGCTTGGAACCAGCCCTATAAACACTTTAATCCAACATCTTCTACAAGTCCTCAATTCAAGCCTCCTCCACCTATACTGTAAGATTTTAAAAAGTTACTTCACTTATAATTTTAGAACAATTCAACCACAGAACTGGGAGTATGCCACTTGCTCCACTACATGAAATATCTAGATCAAAGTCATAGTTAATTGTGTAGGACTCATCCCTATTACAAATACAATCATATCAAGCAGCCTATTTACCTTATGTCCAAATCCATGCTTATATCATAATTCCAATTTGTTGCATAGACTGAAATTCAGCCATGTTTTGTAACCAAGCTACATGAAGAACTGGAACACAGTGGCATAACCATAGATTTGCGAACAATCATAATACAGTTTCCTTGGTGCAATTATATCTGTAGTGGAGATGGGCCCTTCTGTGGTAGGGAAGGGTCCACCTTTTAATACTCAGTCTGGCTCTCACTGACTATTGCTCTTCGTTGTTTTAGCTATCAAACTTTAAGGCTAAAATAAACGACTATGGTTATATCATAAAACTGAACCTTAAGGTACATGTCAAACTTAATATAGCTCATTTTGTGCAAAGAGGTATAGACGGTTATTTCTGTGGGGTCTAGTTGTTAGAAACCATTAGAAATCTTTCTACTTGAATGGAGTATTATACACACTTATTAGACTATTGTAAATAAATGTGTCAAAGTCAGGTAAGTTATTATGTGGATCAGAAAGTGTGCTTGGATTTCAGTAAATCACATCAAACTTTATGATGGTTTGTTTTCAAAGCTTTCAAAAAGGCCATCTAGCTGCAAACATCCAGATTAAAGAAGCGAAGTAAGTTACCTGTTGAACAAACACATTGTTCAGATGACTGGCAAGTCTCCGTGCAAATTGTTCACGTAGGTCACTGAACCGCTGCTGTTGCTGTTTGACTGCATAAAGCATATCATGTCCTAAAAGTCACAACAGAAAATATTTTATGACTTGTATGTTTTTTTGTTAGGTGTGGAAGAAGCTACAGGGCAAGATTCCCTATGTGTGGAAAAACGATCTAAAAAACTGAAAGGAGAAGTACTACTGTAACAATGAGAGTGTTACGTTTTCCCTTATTTTATTTAATAAAAGCTTTACCTGGTCGAAGAGCTACATTCATACACTGCAAAAGGGCATCAGCTGCATTAGTGCAGGCTTCAATGCCTCGAGAAGATGCCAGATCCCCCTCCTGGAGGGCCTTTATGTGACCTTTTGCCAAATCCATATGATTCTAAAAGATAACATACAAGTACAGTATATAAGCAAAGCACTGGTTCAGAGTTTAGTTTCATGCTATTCTATTGGAAGAAGACTGATAATATAAGACACTTCTAAAAATAGTTACTTCCCAATACAAAAGGTTTCAGATTTCAGGCCATAATTAACATGCTTACAACTAGGAATTCTATCTCCGACAGCAGCTTCACATTATTCGTGTTGCTGAGATGAATTAGGTGGTTGCTTTCGGAGATCTGATCCATTTGCTCTTTTACACTCTGTAGCATTTCCTCATAACTGCTCAGTTTCAGCTCAATTTGATCCACTTCCTTCAGAGCCTCATCCAGCAGCGTCATCAGGATGTTCACTTGTTTCTCAGAGGCCATGATTGACTGGATGTTTGCCTGCAGAGCAAATAGTTAGTTAATCACTTTATAGCCAGATTCTTCTGCACAAAGAGCAACATATGTATCCAGTTAACTGTAATACGCAAGATACTTTCTTTAGCCTCTACTTTAGAATGCACTGTAAGTTCAGACAAATATAAAATGTAACAAATGCATAAAGCAGAAGTCTACATAAGAAGATTCCAGGATTGTCTCTCCCCGTGTCACTCTGAAGCCAAGAATGTCTGTTGAATCAACATGATGAGATGGAAGCAGCAACAAACATTGTTGAGAACTCTTTTTGTTTAGAATACGAACAGGTTCAAATACCACTGGAATTCGTGGTCTGGTACAATAAAATTTAAGTTCTCAGCCATTTTTGGCCTATTTAAAAAAAAACACTAACATTTTTATGAATTACACCTGTGCAACAGCTCGAGCTTTTAGCTACAAGTTAAATTATACTGTCATATGTGCAAAAATGCACTAAACTGAGTTTAAACAAGGTATGCTAATTAATTATATAAAACTTTTTTAAAAAACCCTTACCCCATCTAACACCTGCAGCTCTCTGGATAACTTTTCTGCAAAGGCTTCAGCATTAGAAATGGCATATTCACAGCCTTCCATCATTATTTCAATGTCCTGTTCCTCTCTTGCATTTAATTCTTGATACTCATCCACAGCTTCTTCATCTCCTCCTGCTACACTCGGATTTTCTCCACTTGGAACAGATTCTTATGGGGGGGGGGGAAAGCCCACAATTAATTCATTTTTGTAATAAAAAGAAGAAAAAAGTGCTACCATTTTAAATTCAACCTCCTTTAAACAAAAGTAATTAGATTAGACTAAAAGACAAGGCCACATCAAATAGAGGAAAGGAAACACACACAATACAATACAAAACAATACAATACAACAAACAAACAAGCATGCATGCGGGCTAAGCCCTATATTTACTTCAAAATCTTTTGTAGGGTTTTAGGGATAAGTTAAACCTTCACACCAAAGAAGTGTGGAGAATTTCAGTAACACATCACAAGGCATTCCCAATTCATTCCTACCCAATTCCACAAGCAAGTCAGGAAAGCCTCATGGTCACTGCTACTGAAGACTGCTCATACAGTTAGCAGACGCAGCGAGGATATTACCTATGTAGACTGCTAGGAGAAGATCACCAACTACAGATGATATCTCCACCTTTAGACTAAAACAAATTAGTAAAATTGGAGGCCATCCATTTATGAGTTCAAGAAGAAAGGGGACTCACTCTATTACCCATGATGGAAAGTTAGATAAAGGGTAGTAATTGGCAAGATAGTTAATGTCAAGAGATTGTTTCTTCGGCATGGCCACATCCTACTTTCACAATCCTGAATAATAGGTCTCAAAACTCCCACACTGGCCTTTACCAGCCATTAGGTGGAAAGGTTCAGCTCACAGGTAGATGTAAACAATTCCCCCCAACAAATCTCAGAGCTCACTGAGTAAAATCCAGTGGTGTCCACCAAGGCAGCTTCTTAATTCCAAAATGGTAGCCACTAACACAAAACCAAATGAGCCCTAATCATCTGATCTTTTTGAATGAGCGGGGAGAAAATACACAGATGCTTCCAAATATTTTTCATTAATGTCATAATTTTTAAGCAACTCTTGTTTTTGGGTCTGAGTCTTGATTTTTGAATGCCGAAGACGGTGGCAGCCCAAATGCTGGAAATGCCGCTGGAAGCTGAGGGGCGCAGAAATGCCGTGGAAGCTGAGGGGCACAGAAAACTTGCCGGGCTGGTGGCATTTTGGTGGCAGTGTTTGCGGTGCCACCAAAATGCCGCTGGCTCAGGGAGTTTTTTGCGCCCCTCAGCTTCCGCACCCGAGGCAAGTGCCTCACTCGCCTCACCCTAGTTATGGCACTGCTTGCGGTTAGCAGTGCTCTTTATTGGTAATTACTTTAAATAGAAAGAGCTACCATTTGTCATTTTTGGTAGCAATAATTATTGGAAATTTGTAGAAATGCTGATAGAAAAATTATGACACAAATTCTAACTTGATATGCAGATTAATTAGTGCTGCATTAATCCTGATCTTGAGAATACTTTATGAGCAAGGTTTTCTTTTAAAAAATGCTTGAACACCTAAATAAGTGGCCTGATTTCCCAGGGTATTAAGCACCTAACAAACCCCACTGAAATTGGTGAGAGATGCCGGGCTCTCAGCACTGCCCTCCCACCACCCAAAATCTAGCCACTTATTTAGTATTTAGGAGCCCAACCTTAGGCACTCATTTTTGTAAATCTTTCCCTCTGCCTCTAAAATATGCTAAGAGTAATTCACAGAAGAAAAAAGCATTCTATAAACAGAAACTGAATTCACTGAGTAAGAGTGAAGTTGATGCTCAACAGAAATTTCCCACAGGAACAGGAAACAATGAAGGAAATGAGGATTACACCTAAAGACATTGATTACAAAAATCCAAACAAATATTAGCTGAAATCTGCCACAGGTTTCAGTGTTCTTTTGCTGTCACAATAGTAAGCTTATGGAAACAGTTTGAAGAGAGTGATTAAAAAAGCATACAAGACATTAATATAGTCCCATACACCT
Source organism: Macrochelys suwanniensis (assembly GCA_033296515.1). Classification (NCBI taxonomy): domain Eukaryota; kingdom Metazoa; phylum Chordata; order Testudines; family Chelydridae; genus Macrochelys; species Macrochelys suwanniensis. Next base: position 88,427,575 of record CM065779.1, read on the forward strand.
TCTATTACACACCTGGAACTTGCTTTCTTTAGCAATTTGAAAAGATATTCAATGAATTATTTCAAGAGAACAAAAGCAACTTAATTATAAAAAAAAATCATTACACAAAAGAATAAAGGAAAAGGTGTTACGCACCTTCTGCAACTTTAGGTAGTTCTGGAGAATAAAAAGGTGTGAAAAAAGCAGAGGAGAGGAAGCAAAGAATATTAGCTAGGCAGAGTATGAACATTGTGTGTGTGGTTTTTTAAATGGCAACAAGGTTGAATGCTACAACATCACAAGGTTTTGAAAAATTCGAGTTCAACATTAAAAAAGTAGGTTCCCAAGAAGTTTTTCACCTGTAAATACCACTTGAGTCTAATGACTTGAACTCAAGTGTACAGTAACTCCTCGCTTAACGATGTAGTTATGTTCCTGAAAAATGAGACTAAGCGAAACCGTGTTAAGCTAATCCAATTTCCCCATAAGAATTAATGTAAATAGGGGGCACGCGCACACACACACACACACACACACGGCATAAATTTTAAACAAACAATTTAATACTGTACACAGCGATGATGATTGTGAAGCTTGGTTGAGGTGTTGAAGTCAGAGGGTGGAAGAGGGTGGGATATTTCCCAGGGAATGTCTTACTGCTAAATGATGAACTAGCACTCGGCTGAGCCCTCAAGGGTTAACCCATTGTTGTTAATGTAGCTTCACACTCTACAAGGCAGCACAAATGGAGGGAGGGGAGACAGCATGGCAGACAAGAGACACACACCCTGTGTGAGAGAGAGAGATGCACATTGCCCCTTTAAGTACGCTGACCCCACTCTAAGTACACTGCCTTTTTAAGTAGATCAGCAAGTTGAGACAGCAGCTGCAGCCAGCAAGCTCCCTCCATCCTGAGCCCTGTTGTGTCCCCGCCCACTCTATGGAGATGGGGTAAGCAGAGTGCAGGAGCAGGGGGGGAGGGGGACACCCTGACATTAGCCCCTCTCTTCCCCCCTTCATCCCCGCACACCAAGCAGGAGGCTCCCAGTAGCAGCTCCAATTGATAGCCTGCTGGCGGCTGCCACACAGGGAACTTAGGGGAGCGGGAAGCTGATAGAGAGGCTGTCGGTCCATCGTGGTTCCAAGCCCCCACCAGCTAGCTCCAATGGGCTAATCTTCCTGCAAGCAGTGGACAAAGCAGGTGGCTGCCAAACGACATTATAAGGGAGCATTGCGCAACTTTAAACGAGCATGTTCTCTAATTGATCAGCAACGTAACAACATTAATCAGGATGACTTTAAGTGAGGAGTTACTGTATCTACACAAGTCACTTTAATTGTTTCATACTAGCATATGACTTTTGCCATTTCTGATTAAATCAATCTATGAAGTGTCATCATTTCACTGCAATTTATACCAGATTCTAGCCATCTAAATGATTTAGCCTTTTACAGTTGTACTCGTTATTATGATACAGAAAAAGTTAACCCCTGTTAGTCTGATACATCAAAGACTCCTCAAAAACAATTGATTAGTCACTACATGCAATTAAATCCTACAAAGGCATTCCAAGATTTATATAAAAAAGTGTCAGATTACCCTGGAATAATTCTAAACAAATGCAAAAAATGAAGTTTACACACATTTGTATAACACAGTAAGACTTATACAACTGCACAAAGGGAAGTTAAATACCAGAATGAACAGAGTTCTCTTCTTAGACTTACTATATAAAACCTTATACATTATCTTTATTGTGTTAGGGACATAGTGAATATTGAAATATTCACTAATTATTCTATGTCTCCAGCATACAGACTGTTTAATTTGTAGAAAATGTCTTGTTCTAGCTGATAGAATAGCGAACCTGTTTCCCCCCGCCCCCCAATACATACTTGTTCATTTGAAGCTACCTTTACCAATAGTGTAGTAAATTTGGATATAGTTGCTAGTATTTAAGTCCATTAATTGAATTAGTTAGTATCCCAAAACCAGACCTTGCATTTGCTTTTTATACACTTTAGTGAATATCTTTTACCACGATGGTGCAAAATGGTAAGTTCTGTTTGTTTAAAAAAAAACAAAAAACACCATTATTGAATGTTACCTTCCAAAAGCTGGGCACTAACATTTACGAAGTCAATTTTCTTTCTAAGATATCTCTGGTTCAGTTTCCAGATACATGAAATGAAAGTGTTCTTTTCTGCTGTGCTGCTGGCAACCCATTTGTACACTTTGTCGAAATGCAAGTCAAATTCAGGATTTTCCTGCAAAAGACAAGAGAAAACTCATCAGGGTCATCAGTTACAATTGGTTCTCTGAATAGTGGAATGACAGTTTCTAGTTTTTAAAAAAAGTGGTCTGATGGTGGGACAGATGGAAGCTTTATTGCTGTCAACTAGTGGGTGGTGTGCTGAGATAGCAGGCATACAAGTGTACTTTGATCAAGGAGAAGCTCAGAGACTGCAGGTAAATATTCCAAAATAGACTGGGGTGGGGGGGAGGAAGCAGAATTCAAACCTTAAGGTAAAAAGATTACAGATTGGCATAATGAACAAAACCATTTTCTTGAACTAGATTTGGTGACATTCTCATAGGATATGAAGACTCCTGTGACAGATCTTGGAGATTCATTTACCAGTACTATCTCCCCAAGGTGCTGCAATCAAAACAGGGTGACCAGATGTCCCGATTTTATAGGGACAGTCCTGATATTTGGGGCTTTTTCTTAGATAGGAGCCTATTACCCCTCCACCTCCTGTCCCAATTTTTCACACTTGCTGTCTGGTCACCCTAAATCAAAATGACCTAGGTCTTGTCCTGTCTTATCTTTCTGACCACCAGAAGCAGCAATGGAACTAGCGGGAAGGCATACAGTTGATCCTTGCCCCAGTACAATCAGAACGCATCTGTTACTGCATCTTGAGCAGAACTATGGACATTTTCTGCATTTTAGAGCTTTGTAGTTGCACTCATCACTGTAGAATTTGAGCACTGGTGGATAGAGAACCAATCAGCTGCATTTATAAAAAATTGCAAACTAGGGTTTTAGTTTTCCATGTAATAAGTCACTTAAAATTGAAATCGTTTACTTTTTGTATTATATTTGTCTTGTTGCACCCACCAATGAGAACACTGCCTTGATTACAATTGATTAAAAACTTCCTTTTGTTAGCCACTTATATATCCAGCATCAACTGCACTAAACATAGCCTGATTTAAACTCCATAGTCTAAGCACTTTAGAATACTCATCTTCTCTCCAGTGAAAGTTTCATATCCTCTTAACGCTATACATTCTGCAAATTAGACTAGCATTTACTGTGACATATTACTTGTATTGCTGCTAATGTTTCTCCTACGAGCAATTGGCACATGAAACTGGACATGATGGGAAATGAAATCTTCATTAGGACTATTTCCCACAACGCACTATAAAAGAATCTCAATTGCCTCGTTAGTATGAGCTACTAAGTGTGATGATTAAGGATACATTATAAAAAATGTGCATACACACAATTTTATGGGTGGTGTGCATTATAGATGATGTGCGATGTGAAAGGCAAGGGTCCTGTGGAAAAAAAAAAAAAGAGTGTGCGATCCTGTAATTAAAACTATTATAATAATGCCTTCCCACAAGGGAGCTGAATTAAAGGTGCACAGGCAATGTTAATTCTGGCTTTTCTTAACTTTTGAGCGCTTGACTTTGCAACCATAATTTTTTTAATAGTTTTTATAAGCTATTTATAAATAGCTTATAAAGTATGACATACATAGAGAAAACATACACACTTCAGAGACATATTAGCTTCCACTGAGTAAACTGCTCTGAAAGAAAAGCCTTGATAGAAACAATAGTTTTAGGGGAACCCTGACCCACAGGGAAGTTATTTCCCTAAATTAAATTTAGATTTTCTTTTTAATTGTACTCTTCATAAAAGTTACAACCAACATGTGTGTTAAACAACTTTATTACTCCTGTAATATATAAGTGTCTTCACCCTACTCTTGATGGAAATCTTCCACTAGCTGGTAAATCTAAAAAGCTTTTTTGATTATTCATATATAATGCCAATAGGCAGAACATTAAAGGGAGGAAAGAATGAGTAATGTGTGGGCTGGTCTACATTACCGCTTAAGTCGATGTAATTTACGTCGCTGAGGAGTGTGAAAAAGACACCCCCCTGAGTGACGCAAGTTACATTGACTTAAGGGCTGTCCACATCGGCACTACAGTGGCAGGAGACATTCTCCCACCGACATAGCTTCCGCCTCTTGCAGAGGTGGAGTAATTATGCCAATGGAAGAGCGCTCTCCCATCAGCATAGCGCATCTTCACCAGACGCACCTTCACCAGATGCACTACAGCGGCGCAGCTGTGCTGATATAGTCCTCTAGTGTAGACTTACCCTGTGTTTTGTCCCCACCATTCCCATCTCTGGTTTCACACCAAGTTCTGAGGTATGAAATACTTCTGTAGAAGGTAATTTTTCCTTCTTTCTATGAACAGAGATGATTTTCAGGGCCAAAAACAAGTTATTGTTGTGGGCATGCACAATCTAGGATTTATGAAGAGGCCAAATACTTCAGGATCATATACTTTTCAACAGGTGGGTCAATGTTCTCATTTCTTGGGGATACATTTTTATAAACTATCTCATTGCCATGTACATTATTTGTTTTAGACAGCTCTATCTAGGTTCTTATATATTGCTCATCACCACAGTTTTCAAAGTGCCTTATGGTACAAGCATTACTTAAAATCTAGCATGAATTATAAATTAGCAGCAATGCTTTCATTCTACAAAGGTAGTCCATTTCAAGGGGACCTGAATTTGGAGTAAAGATTTTATACAGCACTCAAATTGGGGGGAAAAGTAATAGTTCTTACAAGTTCTTGCACACAAGCCAAGCTCTACCTATCTGAGATGCCTCTGACAGACTATGAAGAATAGATGTTGAGAATACTATTAACAGATATTGAGACTACTCTGCTGGCTCCTCAGGCTTAGCTCCCTCTCACTGGAGTTCGGATACACCCTTGGGCAAGGCAGATTAGGGTACAGGCAAAATAGAGAGATGGCTGCCGTCCCAGCTCCCAACCCTCATGTGATGTTAGAATCTACACTTTGTGTAGCTCACAGTTAAGAAGTTAACTTGGACTCGACAGAGCTCTGAATGAAAAACTTTTAAAGTCTCTATATAGTTAGGGAGACATTCTAAACAGGTCACACAAGCATAAATAAATACATACTTTAACAGCATCTTTGGCATCAACAATAGCAAGATCTCGAAGTGCCCACGCTGTCTGTCTTTTGTAGAAATCTCCCTTATCAGATTTCTTCACCTTGACCACATTTACTTGGACTGGGCGTTCTGTTGTCACTGTTAAGTACAGAATTACTTTCAGCAAAGAGTAGGGGCTATTTTAACCTGTAGTAATGTCAACTTCTCATCTACATTTGAATCTATGACTCTGAATAGATTTTCTCCTTCAGACAGTTAGCTTAAAGTTTCTATACCATAGATATGCATCACTGCAGAACTTCTAAAATCAGCTACAGTGCTACGTAGGCATTTGTTCCTCATTTGTTTTCTTACAGTAGCCCTAAAATAAAGTGATGAGTTTAAAGAGCAAAGCTGCATCTATAATATAAAACAGAACCAAGGACTGACACAACCATAATTAAACCACCCACAAATACGGGCTTGACATATTATTGTTATTATCCATTTGTATTATCATAGCACCTATGAGCCCCAGTTATGGACCAGGACCTCATCGCACTATGTGCTCTACAAACATACACCAAAAAGATAGTCCCTGCCCTAAAGAGCTTATAACATAGGTAGCCAAATCAGTATCCACAGTTACATTATCGCAGGATTGGGGCGAGTTAAAATAATAAATAAATCACTGGAGAATCAGGTTTGAATATAAAATTGAGCCTAAACAGCTATGCTGCACTTAAATAATTCCCAGCCAGTAATGCTATTTTTACCTGCCTCTACCGCGGTGGGGAATTAAACCCTAAACCCTCAGGTCACTGGCTGGCTTGACAAGCCCTCTTAAGAACATGCTTGGAGCAGGGTCCAGCAGGGTTTTAAAAGTAAAGCTTTTTTTGTTATGAAAACATGACTAATTTATTTTCACGCTATACCATAACTGATTCCAGCCATTTATAATAAATGGAAGTACACGTTCTCTATACAGGAAAGGAACAGGATGGGACATGAAAAGCAGTTGCCATTTAAAGAAATTAAATATAACTACTCATTTTACTACACTTAAAGTGAAAAATACTCAAAGACAATGAAAAGAAATACTTTGCTATGTCTCTCAATCAACATGCATACCTGTGGCACACAAAAAGCAGTTTCTCTTCTTTTTACCAGCTTTGCACACATTCACAATGCTCAATAAACGTTCATCATTTGGAGTGAAAATATCCCTCTGTAAGGCATGCTTGATTGCAGTCATTTTCTCTCAGCTGAAAAACAGGTTCAAAAAAGTCATTCTGAGTACACTATAATGTTCAAGCACATTTATGAACTGGTTAAATACCAAAAAGAACAGTTACTTTCTTGATAGTAACTGTGGTTCTTCAAGAGGTTGTCGTCATCTAGGTGGATCCCCGCCATGTGCGCAAGCGCCTCATGCATGTATCAGAATCTTTGAACAGTGCTGCCCATTGAGCCATGTCTGCACTACGCGTGACCTTGTGCCCCTGCCTACCAAGGGCATAAAGGCAGAACTGCCTCAACTGTCCCTCAGTTCCCTCACTAATTCAGAATCTCAGGTAAAGAGGGTGCCGAAAAAGTGGGGATGGAGGATGACTCATCAGATCCATATAAATGAGATCTCAAAAAACTGTAGCCATTATAAAAAGTAAGTAACCATTCTCTGAGTATTTATCTTGAAAGTAATAAAAGTGCCCCATTTGAAAGGTGGGATTGAAGATTCCTAAGTACTACTAAACAGTGATTGTAAATATACCCCTACCACATTTGGCATCTGATCTTACAGCCAGATCAAGGGCATAGGATTTAACAAAAGGGGATTACTCCACATAGCAGTCTTGCTGATCTCAGATATGGGGAATATTTCTAAAGCATGCAGAGGAGGCAGCCTGTGCTCTTTGATTGCTGCTACACCTTTTCTTACAAACACATGATTGAAATACACTGGCTAATCCATTTAGGGATTCTCTTGGGAAAAATGGCCTGCCCCTTTGAAATGCTACTTATGGCGGCAAAATGTCTGTCTAAAGGGCTTTGGTCTATCAAAACATTATTAGAGAATGTTTGAGAACAGATGATACAAATAGTTTGAAGCGTCAGTTATTGGTCATTGGGGGTAGCATGCGGAGTATAGGGGGATGTTCGTATTTTGGGGTTGGGCAGCACACATACTACATACGGACTGAAGTGTCCCCAATGGAGGGGTAAGTGGTGGGCGGGATCAGGATATAGTTGGTAGGCGGTGAGGGTCTATCACTCATATAGGGAGTACAGACAGTCATGGGTATACGTGAGTGGGCTGGGCAATGAGAATGGGGCGACCCTCACGTGGCGGGGTTCGGCTAGGTTGGGTGGGTTCGGGGCTCAGGGGATGGGGTCCAGCGGAGGGGGGGGGTCAGTAGGTCCCTTCCCCCTTGTGGGTGGACGGGGTTTCCCCGGCTCAGACCTGGTATTGGCGGTGGCCGGTTACGTGCTCCGTGTAAATGTCCCGGGACCAACGGATAGTGTCCGAGACCATTAGGCGTCTCATGAGCCGCGCGTAGTGGCGGCCCACCCCACAGGTCCTTAGGACGCGTTCGTTGCACGGGTCCCAGGCACCCAGGGCCCCGACGAGGAAGGCGTCGGTGTGTACCTCGTAGCCCTTTGACCGCAGGGTGTCGGCCAGGGGGGCGTATTTTTCGAGCTTGCGGGCTCGGGCTGCGCGGAAGGCCGGGGTCCTGTTCTCGAACGGGATCGTTACGTCGACCAGGATGATCTTTTTTCCGACCTCGTCCGTGATGACGATGTCTGGGCGCAGCTGGCTGTCGGTGCCGGGGACGGCGCGGTTGACGGCGACCTGTCCCAGGCGCGGGTTGATGGCCTTTACTAGGCGGTCCTGGACGGCGTTGTGGCGCAGTTGCCAGGCTCTGGCGTGGGGCTTGCAGCTGCATAGGACGTGGGGCAGGGTTTCGGCAACGTACCCGCACTTCCTGCAGCGCTTGTCCCGGTTCCCGTGGCGGACGGCTCCGTTGAGGGGGAGGCAGTTCAGCCGGGCACGGTGTATAAACCGCCAATCGGCGAACCGGGTGAAGCTGCCTGTGAGGAGGAAGTGGTTGCTGGAGTCCCACTTGCTGGTCACCTCGAAGACCTTACCCTGGTCGGGTTTTTTCTTCAGGGTCGCCACGTAGTGGGCGCGGACAGCGGCCTTCAGGGATCTCTCTAGCATGCCTCTGGCTCCGGGTGCGATGGTAGTGTCGTCCTCCGACTCGATCCGCGGCACCAGGACTCCCAGCTCCTGTCGTTCCTCGTTCCATACCCAGCGGCAGCCCAACCGCTTCCCCAGTCGGCGTGTGGCGTTGCGGGCGCGGGTCCACAGCGAGGCATTGTCGCCCCTGCCCCAGGCGAACTCACCGTCCAGGGAGCCGCTCAGGAAGGAGGCCACGTCCTGGTCGGAGGGGGGTCTGTCGATTCGCTTCCCGACGGCGGCGCGCAGGGCGGCCGTCGCGACGTTCTTCACCTTGGCGTCCGGGCACGTCAGGAGGCAGAAGGCATGCGTGATGACCGCGATGTCGCACAGGTCCCCCATACGGGGGACGTTGGCGCCACCGTGCCTGTGCGCGATGTATATGAGCTCGTTGCTGGCTCTCTGGGGCAGGGACAGCCAGCTCTTGACCAGCCGCCGGATGGTGTTGTCAGCTTTGTTGAGGGGCACCTTTGCCACGGCGGAGCCTCTCAGGACGAAGGCGATGCGGGGGATCAGGAAGGTGTTGAGGGCGTTGATTTTTTGCCACGGCGCCAGCAGGGATGCGTCGATCTTGGCGGCGTCCTGCAGGATCTCCCGGATGGTGTCCTCGGGGGTCTGCCGGACGCGGAAGCCCGTCGGCGTGCCGAGGTGCTGGTACGCCTGCCCCTCGGCCAGGGGGACGACGGGCTCGCCCTGCACGAGGAACTCCGTCGTCAGTACCGGGTCCCTCTTGCTCCCGTCGACGTGGAGGGACGCGCACTTCTTGGCATTGAAGCGGAGCCCCGTCCAGTCCGCGGCTCTCCCGATGGTGTCGAGCAAGCCCTGGAGCCTTTCGGGGTCGTCAGCGATCAGGACCAGGTCGTCCGCGTAGGCCAGGACGCTCACCCTCTCGTCGTGCAGGTCGAAGCCGTCGGCGCCGTCGGAGATAGCCCGCAGGAGGGGTTCCATGGCGAGGTTGAAGACGATCGGGCTGAGGGGGCAGCCCTGTTTCACGCCGCTGCGGATTGGTATCTCGGCGGTCTCCCCTTCTACCGAGCGGATGGTGGTGCTGCAGCCCTCGTACAGTTCCCGGATCAGGCGGAGAAAGGACTCTGGCATCCCAAACTCCTGGAGGGTGTCGAAGATGTGGCGGTGGGGGACGGACCCGAAGGCGTTGGCCAGGTCAAGCCACGCCACCGCGGACTGCTTCCGTGTCCTTCTGGTCGTCTGGATGACGGTCTGGAGCAGGAAGTTGTGCTCGTAGCACCCCTCTGACGGCATGAAGCCCTTCTGGGCGGGGCTGATGGCTCCCCCGGTTGTTGCCCACTCCGTGATCCTGGCTGCCAGGCAGCTGGCGTATAGTTTGTACATTGTGGAGCAGAGGGAGATGGGTCTCCAGTTGCTGGGGTCGTCTCGCTCTCCCTTCTTGTGGATCAAGATGGTCATGGCCTTCTTCCAAGAGGTGGGGGATCGGCCGAATCGCCTGCATAGGTTGAAGATGTTGGAGAGCACGAGGCAGCCGGGGTCTCGTTTCTTTAGGAGGCTGTAGGGGATGCCGTCTTTTCCAGGTGCGGTGTTCTTGGTTCTGGAGAGCCTGGCCATCACCTCTTTGGGGGTGAAGTCGGCTTCCAGGACAACTGAGTCGGTGATGCGGGGCAGGGGGTGGAGGCACTCCGGGCGCTGCGCGTCGTTCCTGGGCACGCCGCCGAATACTCCGTGGAAGTAGTTGTGGAGGCGTTCGGGCGAGATCGTGCAGTAGGACGGGGGCCCGTCTAGAACCTCTCTCATGGCCTTGAGGCGGTTTGTTCGGTATAGCCTCTGGACCCTCGAGGCCGCTGCCGGGTCGTAGCGAGGGTCGGCGTTCCTCCTTCCGACTCCCCTGTTGTTGGTGTCGCGGTGTAGGACGGGCCGTCTGTGGGCAGGCCGGGTGGTCTCTTGGTTCGGGGTTCTTTTGAAGGCAATCTCTGCGGACAGCTCGCGGGTGAGCCTGTCGATGAGCAGGTCGAGTTCCGTGAAGGAGGCTGTCGCTTGGAGCTCCTCGATCCAGGCTGCCTGCCAGGGCGTGGCTGGCCTAGTTGTCGGCCGCTGGCCCTCGGGCTCCTCGGTCGGTGTGGGCAGTGGGTTTATGGCATGGTTGGTGGGTTGCCTTGTTTGTGGGTCGGGGGACCTTTCGGTTGGGTCCTGGGGCGTAGTCGCTGGTGGGGTGATGTCGGTGTTGGTTGTTGGCGGGAGCCGGGTCGGGTCGATGGGTGCGGGGGTGATGCCGGGCCTTCCGTGTGCGGCTGCTGTCTGGGGGGTTGCTGTGGAAGCATGCGACTTTCTGGCGGCAGGGGTTGGCTTGATGGCTTCCGGGGCCGCATCGGTCCATCTGAGAATGGGGGTGATGGGGGTCTGGCGCTGCAGTCCGGCCGTGGCGTTGACTCCTCTGGCAGTAGCCGTTTGTAGGGTGACCTGGGGGGTGGACCCCGAATCCTCCATGGGCGGGGTTCGCGGTGCGGGTTGGGGGGTCGCGTTGGCTCTTCCTGCGGTTGGTGCTCGTAGGGTGGCCTGGGGGCCGGCGCCGGTTCTGCTGGAGGCAGGGTTTTGGGCGGCCACGCGGGGTGGGGCGCTGACCCTCCTTGGGGTGGGGTCGCGCTGGTTGGGCGTCGGGAGGACACTGAGGCGTCTCAGCTCAGAGAGCTTCCGGGCGACCTCGGTGGGTGTGGTAGGCCTCCATCTGGTGGGGGCTCGGTCGACGTTTCCCGCTGTGGGAGGCGTCGGCTCGGTGGTGGGGCCCTGGTCCGCCGGCTCGGGGGCTGGAGTGGGTCTCGGGGTAGCGGCTGGTGGGGTCGCCCTGCTTCCTTGTATCGCAGGAGCAGTGGGCCGGGCCGCAGGGCGGGGGGTCGGAGCCAGGGTTGCCATCGTGTGGGCTCTCTTGCAGCTGGCCTGGTGCGCCTTGCATCTCTTCTGAGATTCGAGGGGTAGGCCGCAGAAGGCGCAGCTGAAGGCAGTGGATTTGCCGTGGTATCTCTTCAGGTGTCTGGTGACTCCTCCGAGGAGGCGGAAACGTCGGGGCGGGGAACAGACGGAGCAGATGAGCGCGTCAGCGGCCAGGGGGTATGCCAGGTAGACGGTGTCGCCATCGGTCCCCTGGGGGGCGGTGGTGCTAGTGGCGGTTTCTCCAGCGGGGGTGTCCCGCTGGGGGTCGGGGGGGTCAACTCGCAGCGGTGGGGATTGCTGGGGGGCAGGGGGCTTGTCTGGGTGCCGCGGGGGGACAGGGGAGCCTTCTCGTGACATCTGGGTCTGCTGGGGGGCAGGGGGTGTGTCCGGGTACCACAGGAGGACAGGGGAGCCATCTCGTGACAGCTGGATCTGCTGGGGGGCAGGGGGCGTGTCCGGGTACCGCCGGAGGACAGGGGAGGCGTCTCGTGGCAGCTGGGGCGTGTCGCAGGGTTCCCTTGGCAGCTGGGAGGTATGGGGGGGAGTGTTCAGGGGTTGCAGCCTCTGCAGGGCGGTGCGGGGGTCTCTCGTTGGCTGAGACAGCAGGAGCGTGGAGGGGGTCCCCGGCTGTTGGGGCAGCAGGGGGGCGGTCGAGGGGTCCCCCGATGGCTGGAGCGGTTGGTTGACAGCGTGGGGGTCATTCGGTGACCGGAGTGACAGGTGGTGGGCGGGCAGGTCTCTCGGGTTCTGTGGCAGCTGGCAGGTGGCGGGTCGGGGTCTCGGCTGCTGGGGCGCATCGGTGAGCTCCTCCGGCGCCGTGGGCGGGGGCGGTGGGAGTGCGGGGTGGGAGGTTCCGGGCAACTCCGGTGGCGGCAGCCGGGGCAGGTGGCAGGGATCCCCTGGCTGCATGGGCGGTAGCGGCGCTGGACGGGGGGCCCCCGGCGGCCCAAGCAGCGGCGGCTGCGGCGCGCCGCGTGGCTCCCTGGTCCGCTCCGGCGATGGCGCCCGGGGAGCAGGGCAAGGGTCCCCCGGTGGCCTGAGCAGCAGCTGCTGCGGCGTGCCACGCGGCTCCCTGGGCCGCCCAGGCAGCGGCAGCCGGGGGGCGGTGCAGGGGACCCCAGGCGGCCCGGGGGGCGAAGCCCGAAGCATGTCGCGGGGGCAGGGGTCCCCGGGCGGCGGCGGCGGCGGAAGCGCGCCTCGTGATTCCCCGGGCTGCTCAGGTAGCGGCAGCCGGGGAGCGGGGCAGGGGACCCCAGGCGGCCCGGGCGGCGAAGCCCGAAGCATGTCGCGGGGGCGGGGGTCCCCGGGCGGCGGCAGCGCGCCACGTGGCTCCCCGGGCTGCGCAGGTACAAACTCACGGAACCTCGTCTTTGAGCCCCTCTCTCAATTCTTTACACCACTTTATTCTCAAGATGGCCTCTTTGGTTGCTATTATGTCAGCTAGAAGGTGCAGCAAACTAACAAGCTGTCATCACTAACCCTCACACAATGTTCCACAGAGATAAGGTGGTAATGAGACCTCATCCCAAATCTGACACAATTTTAGGAATAATCTAGTAATCTTTTTCTTTCAAAAATCTCATTCTTCTCCATGGAAAAAAAACCCCTCCACACCTTGAAAGTTTCAAGGGCCTTATTATGTTTTGATAGACCAAAGCCCTTTAGACAGACATTTTGCCGCCATAAGTAGCATTTCAAAGGGGCAGGCCATTTTTAAACCACACACAAATACTAATAGCTTTTACTGTTGAATGTTCAATGAGAACAGCATATTGCTTTTGTTGGTGATGCCACTAGACAATTGAGTAGTGTATTAAAAGAAAAACAGTATTTTTACTTCCAGTGCTTGTTATGGGCTTTGATTCAGAATTCAAATGATCCAGAAATAGACAGATATTCTTTCAGATAGCTCATCAGAGTCTTTGAGCAGGTCCAACCAGACATCTCATATCAAACAGGATGGTACTTTTGGACCTCAGCGAGAGTTTAAGTTAGTGCGTAATGCCAAGCTGAAGGTAATCTTTGTTATAGTCCCAGCCACTGCCTTCACTCCAAAATTCAGCCTGCACTCAGCTACCACATTTATGCAGTGCACCTTGATATTATGTGATGTTTATAGAGGTCAATTAAAAACTGGATATCTTCATGGTACTGCAAGATTGTGAGTTCCCCTTCAAGAATAAAATATCCCATCAGATACTTTGTGAAACACCTAAAAACAAATTCCTGCACTGAGAGAGAATTTGAAAAACTAACTATTGTGCTTGAAGAGAGGAGTTGTGAACCACTTTCTTCATCTCAGAGTTTTAGGCAATCTTTTAGATATGCTAGGTCCAGGTTATTAAGTGCCTTGAAGATTGAGTGCCTGGAACCTGACTCAGTATTCTATGGGAAGTCAGTGTAGACAGCACAGTAAAGACAGGATATTCATTCTACTTGACCGCTCTGTAATTTTTGATGCAGTTCACTATAAAGTGTGGTTAACCCAACATAGCTAAAGGAGAAAATAAAGCACCGCAACGTCGACAATGTTATCCCTCTTTACATCCCTCCCCTGGCTCCCCCTGCTCTAGCACATCAAACAGCTCATTTCTACTTTCAAGCCCCTTCACAGTCAATCCTCACCCTGTCTGTCTTTCATTTGCTATCAATGCTCACCTCCAATTGGCCCATGATGCCAACTGGCCTCCATAACTCATCTGTTCAGTTTTCAAATAAGCACCTTTGTGCTTTCTCGCATAAACTCCCCCTCGTGCTTGGGAAGAGCTCACCATAAACATTCACAAAGCTACCCCATTATCTTCCTTCAAATCCCTCCTCAGAACTCTCCCTTGCAGTGATGCCTACAAAAACAAAACAAAAACAAAACAAAAAAAAAAGAACAACCACCTTTGACGACAAGGTGCTTGTATTTAGACTGTAAGGTCCTTGGGCCAAGGATTGTGTTTTTGTACTGTGTTTGTACAGCACCTAGCACACTCTTCCATGACTTGGGCTCATAGGCACTACAGTGATAAAGGTCAATAATAATCATCATTCCCCTCTAAATGCACGTAGTGTAGCAATCAGCAACTGTTTCTCTTCCATAATCATCCTGCCTAAAGAGTCTTCTTAGGAGCTGCTCTCCTCCAATATGTATGTGAGACCACATCAATGTCTAGTGAGATGCTATAGACTACACTTCCAACACCACCCAGATTAAATCCAGCTATACATCATCATTTTCCTTGAACACGACCAATGCTACCAGAAGGATGCCTATGCATGCTCCTGAATAAAGAAAAGATGACAAACTCAACTCAAGCAAAACCAAAGTAACACTGATCAGAAAAAGGGAACTGCTTTGAAGGAATAACTGAGACATCTTCCCCTTCTCCTGAAGTCTGGCCCTGCCCCTGCTTTCTTCACTTCAAAGTGGTGCAAAATCTTGAGTCCTGCTAGATTCTTCACTAGATCTAGATGCCCAGTGGCAAAATAATCCACCTTCATCAAGCTAAGAAACAGGAGCCTTTCCTTCTGAACTAGGATTTGACCACAAGAATCCACAAGTTTATCACCTCCAGAATGATTACTCCTGGGGAATTCTGTGTCACTGCATGTGTGCAGAATTTATGTCCCCCGCAGATTTCTTTACTTCCCTGCAGAAAAATGACTTCTGATGGGGAAGAAAGGGAAGCCTCGAGAGTGGTCATGTGCCCCTTTCCAGCAGCACAGACAGGTCAGTTTGGGCGCCTGGAGAAGCCAGTAGAGACATAAATCACCACCAAGGGGAGGGGGCAGTCTTGTGTGTGACAGAGAAAGACACACTGTCCCTCTCACGCACACTCGGCATGGAGGGGCAGGGCTTTGGGTTGTTTTTGATGAGGTAGGTGTGGGGCAGTCTCTGTCCCCTCAGGCAGAGCAGAATATAGCAGCCTGCCTACGTAGTGAATTGTTCTTAGTAAACTGTTCTCGTTGTCTTTGTGAATCCCCCAGGAGTATAAAACAGGTGTAAAAGTTTTAAGGCTCCTTTACATTGCCAGAATGGGGTAAAGGAGTCATATTTTAAAGGACAATATGGCTTATAAATGCTTATGGTACTTTAGTGATTAGAACTGGTCTAAATTTTTGGACTGAAAACATTTCCTATCAAAATCTGCTCCATGAACTGTTTGCTACTGACTTTTCTGGAGATGGTCAGTAGCCAATATAAATTGTGAGTTTGATTCCCCAGCCCTCACTTGCTCTTCAGTTGCCTATGATGAAATATTGAGCATATGGTTGCATATATTTGTTGACTAATAACTAGAAATAAAGGGTCAAAAGTAGCTACATTACTATTAGACAAAGGAGGTTTGGGGATTTCCTCCAATGCTCCCCACTCCCATTCTCCATCCATTGTATTGTAATTTAAATAAATTACCAAAATAATTGAAACCAGCTTGATTATATTGTGTTATTTTGACAAATAAAATATGCAGAATTTTTATTTTTTTGGAGCAGAATTCCACCAGGAGTAAATTATTAATGCCACTCTGTATCTGGGGCTAGAAGTGGAAATAACAGACTCTCCAACTTGTGCAGAATGTCATAGCCTCTCTCTTAAGTCAGATGTGCCAGTGGTGAGCACATCAACTCTGTGCACCAATCTTTTCACAGGCTTTACAGTCCACCTTCTATTACCAGTTCAAGGCCTTGGTCCCAATCTTCAAAACCATCAGTGGACAGGGAGAACCCAGCTACATCAGGGAGATCTCATCTCCATATATGTACCAACAAGACAGCTGTGCTCTTCTGAGACAGTGCATCTGACAAAGCCTAAAATGAAGTATGAGAGAACTGGGGATAAAGCATTTTTGGCCCAGGAACAAGCTTTGAGAGGAGTTAGGAATATAGAACTGGACAGAACCTCCCTCCGGGGTCACTGAATCCAGTCCTCCGCTATCACAGGCAACCCTATCATATACGCCCATTCATACATTTATCAAGCTCCATCTTAAAATTAGTTGTTTGCCCCCATTACTCCTATTGGGAGGCTGTTCTGGAACCTCACTCTTCTGATGGCTAGAAACCTTATTCTACTTCCAAACTAAAATTATTTATGGCCAGTTTATACCTATATGTCCTTGCTCCATCACTGTCCCTTAGTTTAAATAGCTCTTCTCCTGCCTGTCTCCCCCAATATATTTAGACAGAACAGTCATATCCCCACCAAGCCTTCATTTTGCTACATTAAACAAGTCAAGCTTTTTTAATCTCCTCTCATAAAATTCCTCTGAAACTGATGAGACCAATCCAGAGTCTGAGTTTCACTGCAAAGTCATTAACAAGTGCAGACGCTCCCGTGGTTTTAGAGCAAAAAAGGGACTTTTTGCACTTTAAATGGTA
This sequence comes from Macrochelys suwanniensis, assembly GCA_033296515.1. Taxonomy (NCBI): domain Eukaryota; kingdom Metazoa; phylum Chordata; order Testudines; family Chelydridae; genus Macrochelys; species Macrochelys suwanniensis. Next base: position 88,444,283 of record CM065779.1, read on the forward strand.
AGTGTAGACATACCCAAAGCCTTCCTAAAATAACTAAAACAGTTTCCATTCAGAGCCTCCTATAACAAAAAGAGGAAGAGCAGATGACGACTTACTTGTCTTCATGCAATCACCTCACAGATCTAATTTACCTGCAAAGCACTTAGATATCACAACAACAAAAGCTACAAGGAAAACCTTCAATAAGCAGAGTGAGTGTCAGGCAAATCTATTTACTGAGCCCTGAAAGTATGCACACACTAGACGAGCCAGTCCCTGCCTTGAGGAAGTTACAAATAGCTTATCTAACTGGAACGCCTTCCCAGGAACAAGGAACGTCTTCTGTGATATGTGTATGCAATATATAATTAACAGCCTGTTCTTGGCTTTTAACTTATGCCCTACCATGACAACTACATCTGCTGAACTCCCATAGCGAAGGTCCTGTACCTGGCACTGAGCAGGCAGCAGGAGCGGCCTCTGCTCTATCCCAGCGCAGACCGAGTCCCCTGCGAGACTGCAACGTGAGTACTAACATCCACTCAGAGAAACACGAACAGTAAATCCAGTCCACTTAAGATAGACATTAAGCCACGTCAGGTAGGCTGCGGCCCCCGGGCCCCGCTGGTTTTACCACCATTTCCTGACATATTTTTCCTTGTTGGTGTGGAAAGGTGCGAGGTGGACTGTGCCGCGCGCTGTCAGCCTGGCCCGACGGGGACCGCGGCCCTCGACCCCCGTTCAGAGCCAGGGGGCACCTGTTCCAGCCGCGAGGCGCCCGCTGGCGGGGCCCGGCCGGGGTCAGTGCCTGTCACCGCCGTGACTGCACGGGGCGGGGGGGACTAAACGCCGCTGATGGCCGGGCCGGGAGCCTGGCGGTCAGGGAGAGGGGAGCCATGGCGGGGTCACCACCCAGCGCGCCGGGACGGGGACCGGGCACCGCTCGGACCTAGAGCCGCAGGGGCCGGCGCCGCCCGGTCTCTGCACGGAGCGGGGTTACCCGGGCCAACTCCCCCTTACCGCGGGGCCCGGGCGGGCGGCCGCAAAGGCTGGGACGTGTCTCCTCCTTAGGGCGCAACGGCTCCGCCTCCGGCCCATCTAACTCCGCAGCCGCCACCGCTCGCAAAGACCCGGCCGCTTCCGCGCTACAGGGAACCGCGGCAGCTTCCTCTTCCTGTCACGTGACTGGGGCGGCCCGGAAACACCGCAGTCCACTGGCGGGGGGGGAGGGGAGGGGGCTCTCGCTGGACAGAGCGACCCCTCTCGGCGAGCCGGAGCAACGGCCTGGTCACCGCTCTCCTCGCAGTGCTCGGCAAGGAACTAGGGAGGGCGATGGAGCGAGCCAATAGGAGCCCAGGTAGGCGGCAGAGAGCCTGACTCCTATCGGTCACCTGGGGAGAGGGTGGAATGAAGGGGGTGGGGGAACACAGCTGATCTGGGACTGCGGGAGGCAATGTGGGGCAGGGAGAGGTCCTGAGTCCTGCGTGGGGAGGGGGAATTAAACTGGGGCAACAGGATCATCAGGCCCCCAGGGCACCTGTCAGCAGCACCATTGCTTTTTACAGAATTTACATTTTAAAAATTAACTTTCTAGCCCTTTTGCTGACTAGAAGCCCTTTGACAGGTGATGCTGGAGTGCCTGCCGTCTCCCGAGCCGGCATGCAGCCTGACACCATCATCACTCTAAGAAGGGAGAACTGCCCCCTTCATCTCACTGGCGGGATAACTCTGAGTCATAATGGCAAGTGAAATGTTAACAAAAGAGCACAGAACAGATCACTTCACAGGTTTTTCTTCCCCTGCTGTTATGGTTCCTCTCAATTAATTAGCCTCTTAAGGTTGGTCTATGCACCTCCACCTTATCATGTTTCTCTGACTGTATAAATATCTGTCTACTGTATGTTTCATTCCATGCATCCCATGAAGTGGGTACTAACCCACGAAAGCTTATGCTGAAATAAATTTGTTAGTCTCTAAGGTGCTACAAGTTTTTCTTTCTTATTTTTGTTTCCCTCTGTTGATATTCACCCCTTCTTGTCAACTTGAGAATAGGCCACTTCCACCTTCATTGAATTGGCCTCATTGGCACTGACCCCCCACTTGGTAAGGCAACTCCCATCTTTCCATGTGCTGTAATATTATATATACTGCTTACTGTATTTTTCACTCTGTGAATCTGATGAAGTGGGTTTTAGCCCAAGAAAGCTTATGCCCAAATACATTTGTTAGTCTCTAAGGTGCCACAAGGACTCCTCATTGTTTTTGCTAATACAAACTAACACGGCTACGACAAAGGGTCCTGTGGCACCTTATAGACTAACACGGCTACCACTCTGAAACCTGTCATTATTAATCTTGTTCTTTGTGCAGCACTATCAGTGTACTAGCTGCTTTACCTGCAAATATGGAGACAAAGTCTCTGCCCCAAAGAGTTTGCAACCAAGCAGACAAAAGAGCGATGTAACATAGGATGCAACAAAAGCAAAGTTGATTGCATATTGAAGTGTATGATATGATGTTTGTTTGTGTATCATCAGCTGGCTTCATGATGGAGACAGCTAAGAGATGTTATGCTGGTCACTTAAGTAAAACATCCAGCTAAACTGGTATTGTAAATGAAATTTGGGAGTACAACAGGCCTTGAGTATCACTTATCTCACACTCTCTCAGTGAAGGTTTCTTCAGAAGCAAGGTGAAAGTTTGAACAACTAAACTTAAATACAATTGTGAAATGGTGAAATGTAAAACTAAACAACACAGAGTGGTTAAAAACAGCAGTATCTGATTTATTCTGGATCCTTTTCTACTGCTCTACTGACCTTTTGGCACAGTTTTAAGTGAAGCATGTACTATTTCTGCCTCTTCTTTTAAAACTAATTAGCCTGTGCTGTTATAAACTAGTGTTAAGTAAGTTGCATGTGAGAGACATATTGCACAACTTCTCTGTAGAGTTGATCTGAAAATTGGGTTATTACAATTCTTATAATGTACAGATGACATAGGATTTTTAACTTGAAAATTGCTGTGAAACACAAATAATGCACTGCTGTCACCTTTCACATAAGGATCTCAAATCACTTTACAGCCCCACAACCCCAGTTTCAGATAGGCAAGGGGCACAAGGTTCACATTACACATAATGGAAAAGCAGATTATCACATGGGGTTGAAAGCAGAAGTTATTTAACAGTACTTTGCAACTCTACAAAACAGTTCAGAATAAGAAGTGAAGAAGAAGTCCATATCCCATTAAAACTGCAAGGGAATTACCTAATTTGGAATTTTGTTCAGTCAGGGCTGGCTCTGGCTTTTTTGCCGCCCCAGGCAAAAAAAAAAAAAAAAAAAAAAAACAACGTCCAGAGCGCCGCTGAAGCAAAAAAAAAAAAGTGGCCAGAGCGCCACCAAAACAAACAAACAAAAAAAAGCGCCACGAAACAAATTTGCCGCCCTAAGATTGGCCTGAATGCCGCCCCTTACAAAGTGCCGCCCCAAGCATATGCTTCCTAGGTTGGTGCCTAGAGCTGGCCCTGTGTTCAGTACTTCAGAATAAAAACTCCTTTGTTTGCAAAGAATACCATAGAAACTTTAATAACCATAAGTGTTCAGGACTTTGGCTTTACGTCTAATCAGAAAGCATCTTCAGCATCTCAGTGTACTCTAGCACCAGTACTAATTCAGGGGGAAATGAGACACAGAATCATTAACACCTGCAACATCTAGGATTTGGATTTTGACCTTTCAAAGACAGACTCAACTCAAGCATGTATAGCTAATTAGATCTGATAGGATCACAGTGACACAATGAGAAATGATGTCCAAATTAGGGATGTAAATAATGTTTAAAAACAGTAACTGTGTAATGGTTAAACGTTTACCTGGAAAACTAGGGGTGTGGAGGGCTGTTATGTTTTAGGTGAGGCTCTGCTGCTGCCGCCACACCCAGGGATCCCTGCTGCTGCCGCCGCATCTGGGGCTCTGCTGCCGCCCAGCATACCAGCGTGCCCAGGGTCCTCGCAGCCGGGACGGACCCTGGCCGCAGGGCTGGCAGCCCAGAGGGATCCCGGGCACGTCAGGATGCCGGGCGGCAGCAGGATGACAGCCGGGACCCCAGCCACGGGGCTAGCAGCTAGGACAGACTGGTTTCCCCATAGCCCCCTCCCTCCCATGGAGGCCTGGGGCCCCACACAGCCCCGCCGTGCAGGGCACCAAAATGGCTAGGGATGGCCCTGGTGCCGGGATTCCACAACCTCTCATGGAAGCTTAATCCAGAGTTTAACTACCCTGAGATTAAGAGTTGGAAAGTTTTTCCTTATATCTAACTTGAGTCTCCCTTGCTGCAGATTAAGCCCATTATTTCTTGTCCTACCTCCAGTGGACATAGAATCATATTCTCACAGCTCTACAAGTCTCTCATTCATGAAGAGCTGAGATATGACAGATTCTTCCAAGTTACTGGCAGTGAATAGTTTTAAATAATCCATTACTTCTGTCATTGCACAAAAGGTCCAGCTACAGCTATATATGATGAGATTATGACCTATAAACATTTTGTGCTAAGCTTTGATAAATACCTTGAGACTTATTCTTATGATGGTCTAATTGTCAGTACATGTGGACTTTAACTTAAAAATCCACATTGTAAAACTACAACCTTATTCGTATACTGTTTTGTTAATTGACTGAAACAGTTGAAACAGTATCAAGGGATATGCTTCTAGGTGGATATATCTTGCATTTGTAACTCATAAAACAATATACTGTGTACATCTTCTATAATGTATCATTCATGAGGGGCAAGGTTAAAAGAAAATTTACAATCTGATAATTTCTCACTCTAACCACAAAATATAACTGTCTCTGGTAGGATCTATAACAGACTAGACAAAGTGCTTGTAAAAGATTGCATAGAATTTACATGCAGCTTCAGCAGTATATTACTCATATAATCATTTTTTTTTAAATTCCCAGTTTTTCTAACATCAGACTCTTAATTCTATTGCCACAAAAACAAAACAACAAGCTCTAGAATGAGTTAATGCACAGGGTTACATATTTTAACACAGAAACATTATGAGAGTTTCTTTTAGGGCATGCACAACACTTTTACCTCTCTACCCATGCTCTCATTCTATAGGTGGACTGAGAGACCCTTCCATCTTGCTATACCAGTTTTAACTCTGCCCCATGTAACATTATGTTCTTTTATGACACAGTGCAACCTTAAGTTAATGTTGGGAGAAGATACGAAGAGGTCTTCAATTTATATGGTGAAAATGTATAGAGGTGGAGTATCCAGATGACAGGAAGAAGAGTAGTAAGGGGAGAGCTCTGGGCCATACTGGGAGCGTAAATGGGATGACATAAATCTAATCTCATGTGCAACGGGAACAAGGACCTGAAATAAGATTGGTGAGGGCAACTTGGACTCTTCCATTGTCCGATTCACTTCAATTGTGGTAGAAATATTCTACCTCAGTCCAAGACCCGCACTATCAGATTTTATCCTACTATTCCTTTGTGGATATTAGAGTGGAGAATGGAAATATCAGGCTTACCATGGAAACTCAGTTGCAACCTGAACTATGGACTAGCTGGTGCAACCCCATATTAGTTTAATTTAAAATACAAAGACAGTTTAGTTACCAAGAGCAAAAAATACAAACATTTTGAATGTGAAAGGAGTACCTCACCTAATTGTTTTTCTGTCTTTAAGTTAAATGCTAATTTAGTTCCCTTCAAAATATCTAGGAAAATCCTTCTTCTACTGACTTGATGAAAATTTTCATCCTAAAAACATTTTATATAAAAAATAAGGAGTTGAAATTATAACCTCTGCTATAATTTTTCCTGCACAAACTATAGAATCACTAGCATCGTGCTATAACATGTTTGAAAAGTTAATGGGAAGAGAGGGGATTAAAACTTTAAACACATTGGTTTATGCATTTATTTTCAAAATCTTATCTAACTGACATTATCCTGTACTGCCATTACTGAACAATAAACACACCAGGAGAATGGATGGGAATTATTCCATGTTCATAGGTCAGATTGCATTCTGGAGGGGAAGGAATATGGGAGGAGCCATGAGGTTTATCTTTGCGGGTTTCCTACAAATCTTTTTCTCAAGGACTAAAGGGGAAGGGAACCCCAAATTCCATGGACACTTGACCCCTCCACACTGCTTCTTTATCATCCCCTTTTCCTTGGCGGTACAGCTCCCATAGGTATAATATTGCTACTGGCCAGACCACACCATTGCAACCATCCACTCCCTTCTGATCTGCCACCACAGATATCCCCAAGGACGGGAGCCCTGAAATCCTGAGGAGTCCAATCCTCAAGGAGAGTCCACATCTGGTCTTCTGTGTGGCTAGCCAAAGGGGGAAAAGGGACTTTGTTAGGCAATGCCACACCAAAGCTGAGGAGAGGATTTTGTCCAAAGGGAATGAATTCTGTTGATTTACATAATGGTGAAGTTACTCTGGCAATTCCAATGCCAGTCTGAAATCATTATGATTATCATTGTGTTGACATGTACTTTGACCACTCTATCTGTAGCGTTTCAGGAACACAGAGACCACCTCCTCTCCCATTTGCAATCCCATAAGATCCCTGTTATAGCTAGAGCAGTTTCTCATGTGGAGGGATACTGCTTAAGTATATGGGATGCAAAGAGGTGTAATACATACTGAAAATAGACAATACATTAGCACTTTGTATTCCGGTATTTTCAGTGTGTAATTAAAGAGATAAATTAATTGAGGTTTTAAGACCCTAAATTTAACCTATATGACCATAAAGTCAGATGGGAAAAGTCTTCTCGACTCTAAATATGTAGTTTTGTTTGCTTGTCTTTTATAGGTGCCACTCCGTCGCTTGGACATGAAAGGAAAAACACAATAGCCTCTAATTATATTAGATCTACCAAAATAAGTTGCATCCATGTTACTTGGAGCAGAATTTGGCCAGGTAATTTGTATTGTCTTTACTGGCTTAACAGCACTCAAATCTATTCTGGTACACCACATTATTTTTGTATTTAATGTACTTTAAATGCCTGGGTTTTCTTCCATGAAAATAATACAGGCAGGCACGCACAGAATGGAAATCAATATTTGCTGAATGGAAAAGGACTAAATTGGTAGTGGGAAATGTTGTTTCTAATCCCTAAAGTGTATTATAAATGGTGTCAAATTTAAAACAAACACTTGGAGCCCCATCTTGTTTTCACAGAAATCAGTGGCAAAACTTTTACTTGACAGTGTCTCTTAAGATAACCCTTTTTAAAATATAGTTAGAAGATTCTTACATGGTGTAAATTAGCATAGCGCCACTGACTTCAATGGAACTAAACCAATTTATATCATTTTAAGATCTAGCCCAATATAAGCTTCTTGTTGATATTTAAAGTTTGTATGTGTCAAGGTGGATGGGAAATCTATGTATAATGCCTGGACAGACAGGAGAGATAAAATATTATATAAATGAATGTTACATTTTTTAAAAGTGTACCAAAGTCCTTTTGTCTTATGTAGGTGGGCATTCCCATGTAGTCTCGGTTCTAATGTTAGTTTAAACATTAAAAAAAGAACATTTCTCATGACAAAAAATAAATAAAAAAAAACATTTTGTGGCAGAATCCTTTCTTCCTCTTTATCTCCCATGCATCTGAGTGAATCTCTCTTGCCCACTGTCTCTTGTTTTACATCTTCCTGCTACTGTGGAATTCTTATATTTTCCTCTAAAGCAACTGGTACTAGTGTCAGAGACTAGACATGGTAGATCTTGGGTATGGCAATTCCTATGTTCAAAGGGTTGTCCAGATGGGATCCAAGGCACTAACTCTCTTCTCATTTTGGGAAACAATGTTTTTCTCCTTTAAACTCCTTTCTATCCTCTCTCACCACTAAAAGCCTTTTATAAGAATGATACAAATGCTTTTCTGTAGATCAGTGACTCTGAGAGATTCCTACTGCAAGTATCTGTCACTGCTGTCTCTCTGCCTATTAGATTTTGGAATAGTCTCAACAGGAATTAGTGGAAGCCCCAGCTGTCACATTTTAAACTACATTGTATGTCTAAAGCACCAGAAAATGTACTCTAGGGAACAGTTCTGCATTAGTAGAGAAGTGGGATAGATGATCTGTCAGGTCTTTTCCATTTATAATTTATCTGATTTTGTATCTCCATCGCATAATTGTATTCTACTAACCAGGGAGTCACAGTCTCCTACATCGCAGAACACAGAGTTTTCATAGTGCCACCATATCAACCTGACAATACAGAGTGTCCTATTATTTGGGGCCTCATCTAAAGCCAAATGAAATAAATAGGAGTCTTTTATCTGATTTAAATGATCCTTAGGTCAGGCCCCCACGCATTTTTTATCATTGTTAATTTTGAAGGAATTTAAATGGAAACTTCTCATTTGTCTCACCTTTCTTCCTTTTTGATCTGATCATACACTTAGGGATGGATTATACTCTTATCAAACAAATTGCATGTCAAACAGGTTTTAATTGCATTATTTAACATACAATACAAGCTTATTTATTTTTTCATATAGTCAGAGTGATAGATATAACAGTACAATGATTGAAAGATATGAACAGTTCATCCAAGCGCATTCAATATCTTTGAGCGTTATATACTAATTTAGCTAGAGTTACATCTAATCATTTTCCAGCACAATGCAGAAAATCATTGGTCAGAAATTCAGCTACCCGTACGTATCTTCAAAAGGAATGTCCTGGATTATTTATTATTAAGTGTTTAATCCTTTTTGATTGACTACAGTCTTAATGAAGGGAATTGGCCCACCAAGACCATATGTCCTTCTGCTTATAAAGTACAGAGTTTGTGAGTATTCTAGAAAATATTATGACCTATACAATAATAGACAGTCCAAAAAAGACTTGACTTAAATCACATGTAACAATTGCCTTAGTTACTGGCTATAAGAGAGGGTTTTGTACAGCTTGGGTGGTGGGCAAATTAGCTCATAAAGGTATGAGACATACAATACTTTGTTTAGATTATCCCAATGGCATATAGATGCTGAAAGTATCAACATAGTTTTATAAATTATATTTATAAATACAGTGCTCCTTCTCTATATAGCTGCATACAGCTAGATAGCTAATATAAGGAGAAAGCTTCGAATGGATTTCAGTGGATCACATATGACCTAGAATCAGATTGACTTAGAGAACTTTCAAGGGTAGCCTTATAACGAAGATTCATGTTAAAAGGAGCCTTATATATAACATACATCTTAGACCCTACAATTAACTATTTACTTAGCATATAGTCAAAGGGCAGGACTTCATATCAGTTAGGAAAGTGGGAAGCATTTAAAAAAGTAAAGTAAAAAGCTGTACATTTTATACAATCTGTTATAAATAATTATTCTTTTATTTGATTTTGTTCCACTTGAATTAAAAATATATGTATATAGGTTCCTTCAAACCAGGGATCTCAAAGTGCTTAAAGATATTAATGAAGTAAGCCTCACATTTTATAGATAGGGTATACTGAAGCTCAAAGAAGTTAATTGACTTATCACAAAACAAGTTAATGTCAGAACTGGGTATTAGAACCCAGATCTCAGCTCCCAGTTCTGTGCCTTAACTTCAGAGTCATCCTCCCTCTCTTTTAGGGGTCAGTCATGGGCCTTCATGTGCACCCGTGCAGGAGAGTAAGGGAGTGTAAGGAGCCTCCTTATGCCTTGCATGAACTACCTCCATCACCAGAGCCTTCACTGGCAGTAGAAAAGAGAGGCCACTGTCAGACAGCTACTCCCCATCCCACAGAGTTTATGGGGACTAAGTAGGGAAGACTGAGAATTAACTCCATCCTCTCCACTTCACTGGCTTGTGCACCAGATTCATCACAGAAAGGGAAATAATTTGGGCTAGCAACAAACTGACCAAGTTTCCTGTCACGTCAAGGAAAGTCCCATTTTTAACCAAAAAACTCCTGACTTGTGATTTAATAATGTTATCTCCTGCAGTGCGGGAGAACGAGCTTAGGGCAGGTGATCCAGCAGGGCTAGGGCTGAGATGGAGTGGGGTGGGGCAACACAGGAGGAGAACTCCACCTGCTCACTGGGGCAAGAGAGCTTCCACCATCACTGGAATGGAAGGCCACGCATGCTGCCATCTTGGATCACACTGCTCAGCATTGAGCAGGTCCATTGGTTCATGACACATGAAACTAGAACGATGCTGATGTAAGCAGAGTCAGGATGAACTCTACCCTGACATCTGGTGGTGAGTTGTGGAAAGGGATGTCAGGGGCTAATCTTGTTTGCATGGACACACCCACCCTGCAAAGCATGATGGACCGCTTGCCCAAATGGTCACCTTGACTGCTGTGGGAGCCCCAGTTTCTCTGTTATTGGGGCAGGAAGAATAAAGTGTTGTTACGCTGATTATGTGAATCAAGGACAGTGGGCTTTTGTTATGATGAAGGGACTCGCCCTTAGCTAAGCAGCACTTGCTAGGCGAGGGACATGGATTCCAAGACCCAGTGAATGGAGAGAGGCTGGGGACAGGTATTTGTATCTGGTGGCATGGGCCTCTTCTGGGGGTCTGAAATGTCAATTACACCTTCTCTCTCTCTCCAGTGTGGAATATCAGAGCTAATTTTGAGTTCCTTAGGAGTCTAACCACAGACTGCTGAGTTGGACTCACTCTGGGCCAAGTGTGCAAATGAGCACACAGGCTCCCCTAACTACAAGCTGAAATCACTAAAAAGCTGAAATTATTATGAGCTGAAATCACTGAGCACTGTGTTAAGTAGTGGGGGAGCTGGACGATATATTGCTGCGTGGCTGACGGAGCGGAGCTGCTAGCGGAGCGAAGCAGTTGGCGGGACAGCCGGAGCGGCTTGCGGGACGGCTGAGCGGAGTGACTCGTGGAATGGCTGGCGGAGCAGAGCAGAGCTGAGCGAAGCCCCACGAAGGGATGGGGGAGTCAGCTTTGAGCCACGTAAGGTGCCCCTTACCTCTCCCCTCCCCATTTCTACCCAGACTGGGGGGGGGGGGGGTGTAATACTCTGCAGAGGAACTTTTGAACTCTGGGTCTGGACTTTTGGGTTGTTGGACTTTGGGGACTTCGGGTGATTTTTGGGGTTGCTGGACTCAAGAACCAAAGGGAAAGGACATGGCCAATTTGCTGGGGTGGGTCGTTGCTCACAGTTTGGTTTACAAATCCTAGATGTGGTGTTTCCCCAACAAAATGCTGCATTGTTTCTCTCTGTCATTAAAAGGTTTTTCTACACTCAGACTCTGTGCTTGCGAGAGGGGAAGTACTGCCTCTTAGAGGCGCCCGGGGGGGTGATATATATTTGTCCCAGGTCACTGGGTGGGGGCTCGAGCTGGTTTTGCATTGTGATATTGGAATGGAACCCCTAGATATGGAACCCGGCCCTTGTTGCTGCCGACTCTGACTGGCAGAAGGGTTACACTGAGTTGCTATTGCATGAGGCAGGAGTGGAAAGCGTGGCCTAGTGGAGGGAGTCTCTGTGCATGTGTGAAAGAGACTTCGGCTGGGCAGGGACACCCTGAGAGGAGAGTGGCTGAGGAGAGTAGGGCATGTGAGGAAGGGAGGAGTGGAGGTACCTGATGCCTTCCCCTGCAGGGGGCTCATTGCTAGGCAGGGAGAGAGAAGGGGCTCAGATTGAGTCTGTGAGGAAATGAGCTGAAACGAGATTGAAACTGGGTTGACTCAGGATCTGGAGGGCCTGGGTCTTATGGGTGGCAGATTGAGCTGGGTGTGGAGGGACACTGATGGGCTGGGATCTCAGTTCATTGGGACACTGAGATGGTCATTTTGGGTTAAATCTCATGACTGGAATATTGGTACAGAGTGGTATGGTTTGTTCAGAAAGGAATGGTAGGGAAAAAAGGATATGTTGCATTACAGATCAAAAATATATACACTTGTTCTGAGGTTAAGAAGGAGGTGAGAGGCAGACCAGTTAAAAGTCTTTGGGTAAAGATAAAAAGAGAAAAAATAGGGGTGACCTCATGTTAGGGGTCTACCATAGGCCACCAAATCAGAGAGAAGAGGTGGATGAGGCATTTCTAGAACGAGTAACAGAAATATCCAAAACAAGACCAGTAGTAATGGGGAACTTGAACTATCCAGACATCTGTTGGAAAAGTAATAAAGCTAAACACAAAATTTCTAATAAGTTCTTGGAATGTATTGGGGACAACTTTTTGTTCCAGAAAGTGGAGGAAGCCAGAGGGACAGCCATTTTAGTCTCGATTCTTACCAAGAGGGAGGAATTGGTTGCGAATCTGAAGTTGAAACCAATTTGGGGTGAAATTGGTCATGAAATGATAGATTGCATGATTCTGAGGAAAGGAAGGAGTGAGAGCAGCAGAATAAGGACAATGGGCAACAAAAAAGTAGACTTTAACGAACTCAGAGAACTAGTAGGTAAGTTCCAGGGGAAGAAAATCTAAGGGAAAAAGGCGTTCAGGAGAACTAGCAGTTTCTCAGGGAGACAATATTAAACGCACAACTACCAACTATTTTGATGTGAAGGAAAGATAGGAAGAATAGTGAGAAGCCAATAAAGGTCCATCAGGAGCTCTTTAATGATCTGAAAATCAAAAAGGAATTGTACAAAAAGTGGAAACATTTTGTACAATTTTTTTATTTCAGAAGGTGGAGAAAGCTACTAGGGTAGAGGCTGTTCTAGATTTGACTTTGACAAATAGGGAGGAATTGGGTGTGAATTTAAAAGTGGAACGCAGCTTAGGTGAAAGTGATCATGAAATGGTAGAGTTCATGATTCTAAGCAGTGGCGGATTAGCAACTGGGCCAATGGAGTCCGTGCCCAGAGGTCCCAACCAACTGGGGCACCCCCGCATCCCAACCCACTCTGCCCAACCGGTGCTCCTGCTGGGGAGCAGGGTTGGGGCACGGGGGCTTACTTCGCGCCGCACGCCCACCTAGTGCTCCAGGGTTGGGGCCTGGGGGCTTGCCCCACTCCACCTGCCCAGCGCTCCTGCCGCTCCGTGCACCATGACCCAGCTCCCCGGCTGGAGCATCAGGCGGGCAGAGGGGGGCAAGACCGGTGCCACGACCCCATTTCCCCAGAAGGCGTGCTGGCGGGAACAGGGAAGAGAGGACTGCAGGTGGAAGGAGTGGGGAGTGGCCCCCACTTGCTCTGGTCCAGGGGCCCCACAAAACCCTAATCTGCCCCTGATTCTAAGGAATGGTGGGAGGGAAAACAGCACAATAAAGATAATGGATTTCAAGAAGGCAGGGAGTTGGTAGGTAAGATCACATGGGAAGTAACTCTAAGGGGAAAACAGTCACGAGAGTTGGCAGTTTTTCAGAGACATTATTAAGGGCAGAAGAGCAAAGTATCCCACTGCATAGGAAAGGTAGGACGTATGGCAGGAGACCACCCTGGCTTAACCAGGAGACCTTCAATGATCTGAAACTCAAAAAAGAGTCCTACAAAAAGTGGAAACTAGATCAAATTACAAAGGACGAATATATAAACAAATAACACAAGTATGTAGGGATAACATTAGAAAGGCCAAGACACAAAATGAGATTAAACCAGTTAGAAACATAAAAGGTAACAAGAAAACATTCTACAAATACATTAGAAGCAAGGACAGGGTAGGCCTGTTACTCAATGAGAAGGGGAAAACTATAACTGCAAATGTGGAAATGGCAGAAGTGCTAAATGACTTTTTTGTTTTGGTTTTCACCAAAAAGGCTAGTAGCGATTGGACGTCTAACATAGTGAATGCCTATGAAAATGAGGTATGTTCAGAGGCTAAAATAGGGAAAGAACAAGTTAAAATTACTTAGACAAATTAGATGTCATCAAGTCACCAGAGCTTTATGAAGTACATCCGAGAACACTCAAGGAGCTGACTGAGGAGATATCTGAGCCATTAGCAATTATCTTCGAAAAGTCATGGAACATGGAAAAGATTCCAGAGGACTGGAAAAGGACAAATATAGTACCAATCTATAAAAAGGGAAATAAGGACATCTCAGGGAATTACAAAGCAGTCATTTTAACTTCAGTACCCAGAAAGATAATGCAGCAAATAATTAAGCAATCAATTTGCAAACATCTAGAAGATAATAAAGTGATAAGTAACAGTCACCATGGATTTGTCAAGAACAAATCATGTCAAATCAACCTAACAGCTTTCTTTGACAGGGTAACAAGCCTTGCGGGTAGAGAGGAAGCAGTGGATGTGGGATATCTTGATTTTAGTAAGGCTTTTGATACTGTCTCACATGACCTTCATAAACAAACTAGGGAAATACAGCCTAGATGGAGCTACTATAAGGTGGGTGCATAACTGATTGGAAAACCGTTCCCAGTGAGTAGTTATCAGTGGTTCATGGTCAAGCTGACATCATTCTGGGATGTATTAGCAAGAGTGTGGTAATTCTTCTGCTCTGTTCCATGCTGATTAGGCCTCAGCTGGAGTACTGTGTCTAGTTCTGGGAAACCCATTTCAGGAAAGATGTTGACAAATTGGAGAAAGTCCAGAGAAGAGCAACAAAAATTATTAAAGGTCTAGAAAACATGACCTATGAGGGAAGATTAAAAAAAACAAAACTAGTTTGTTTAGTCTGGAGAAAAGAAGACTGAGTGGGAACATAACAGTTTTCAAGTACGTAAAAGGTTGTTCTTTGAATACATTATGAAAGAGAGAAAGAAAGAGAAAGATGAGGTCCTCCACTTGGTGGGGCAGGAGAGCTATGATGGGGTTTACAGATCCCACACTTAGGGCTGGTCTACACTATGTGGGGAGGGGTCAAAGTAAGGTACACAACTTCAGCTACATGAATAATGTAGCTGAAGTCGACGTACCCCGCTCGACTTACCTCGCGATGTGGACCCTGTAAAGTCGAAGTCTGGCGCTCCCCCGTCGACTCCACTTACTCCTCGCGCCGAGCTGGATTACCGGAGTCGACGGGGAGCACATCCGGGTTCGATTTATCGCGTCTAGATGAGATGCGATAAATCGATCCCCAGAAGATCGATCGCTACCCGCCGAATCGGGCGGGTAGTGTAGACTAGCCCTAAGGCTAAGGGCATGATGGTGCAGTACTGGGCCAACAAGGCCGTGCCCCTCAGCAGCTGCAGAGTATGCTATAAATGGAGAACCTGCTTAAAAGGGGACTCCGACAGTCAGGTGTGGAGAGCGAAGGAGAAGTTGTCTGTAGAAAGAAAGCTAGTTTGTAGCTCCTGAGATAGAGTGATCTACAGGAGATAGGTTTGGACTGTGGGTAAGACCTTTCCAGGAGGCCAGGGGCCTGTCCATATTTTTTTCTCCTTCTCCTTGACAAGGAGGAACAAATCGACACTGAGAAGTGACCTGGGAAGCTCCATTAACTATCTGAATTGTTGAGACTGTTTGAACAATCCTTGCTGGGAGGGAAGAATGGTGCTGGGACCATGCCCCTAACTGAAGAGAGAACAGGGGAGGCTGCTTTGGTGGATCGGCAACAGAGGACCGAAATACTCCTCACTCCTTTCCCCTTAGTTCCTGAGCTGGGACCTGGTGGAGAAGGAGGACCTGACTTCCCTTCCCCTTCTGCCTACAAGGAGAACCCTGGGGATTATGGACTGTAACTTGGCTTGCCAGGCCCTCAGATTGCCCAGCAAGGCCCTCCAAGGACTTTGGTGACTGTTGAGCCATGGCTTGCCCACGAGGCATGCTAGTGAAGTGAAGCCCACTGCAAGAGTTAATAACAAGACGGCTGTTTAATGCTTATTTTGCTTCAGTCTTCACTAAAAAGGTTAATGGTGATCAGAGACTCGATACAATTAATATTAACATCAAAGGGGCAGGAACGCAAGCCAAAATAAGGAAAGAACATGTTAAAGAATAGTTAGATAAGTTAGATGTATTCAGGTTGGCAGGACCTTATGAATAGAGCCCTGCATGAATACAAAAATGTGGATCCGCATCTGATCCGCATCCGCCAGGATCAACCCACAATCCAATCCACGATCTGCTAGCCCAGGGGTGGGCAAACTTTTTGGCCTGAGTGCCACATCTGGGAATAGAAATTGGGGTTGTGGTACAGGTGGGGGTAAGGATTCTGGTTAGGGGTTCAGGCTCTAGGGTGGGGCCAGAAATGAAGAGTTCATAGTGTGGGAGGGGGCTCCAGGCTGGGTGTGCGGGATGGGGTGAGGGCTCTGGCTGGGGGGTGCGGGCTCTGGGATGGTGCTGGGAATGAGGAATTTGGGTGTAGGAGGGTGCTCTGCGCTGGGACTGAGGGGTTCGGAGGGCGGGAGGGGAATCAGGGCTGGGGCAGGGCGTTGGGGTGTGAGGAGAGGCTTAGGGTGCAGGCTCTGAGTGGCGCTTACCTCAAGTTGCTCCTGGAAGCACCGACATGTCCCTTCTCCGGCTCCTATGCGGAGGCGTGGCGCCATTCTCAGGCACTGCCCCTGCCACTCCCATTGGAGCAGCAGAGGGGGTCATTGGAGCGGGGCCATTGGAGCGCATAGGAACCAGAGGGGGGCCATGCCACTGCTTCTGGGAGCCGCATGGAGTGGCCCCAAACCTGTTCCTCAGCTGGAGTGCTGGAGTGGGGCAAGCCCCAGACCCCGCTCCCCAGCAGGAGCTTGAGGGCTGGCTTAAAACCCGCAGGCCGTAGTTTGCCCATCCCTGTGCTAGCCATCTTTTACCTGCATCCACAAGCCATCTCACATGGGCTAGTGACGGGGGGGAGGGAGGGAAGGAGTGGGTGGCAGGGATTTGCAGGGAAGAGGCAGCACAAAGGAGATGCTGGGGGAAAGAGGCTTCGCATCACATGCTGCTCCTGGGGGCTCGCAAGCGACGGCATACAGCAGCAGCAGTGCGTGTTGCATCACAGTGGGGTGGAGGAGTGGGGCACTGGGGCACCGCCCACTCCAATCCCCATGGCTGGGGATGGGCCCTGCTGCCCAGGAGCCATCGGGCCCGGGCCGGGACTGGGAGCACAGTCTATGCTGCCAGCCTGGGCCATGATGGGGACTGGCGCTGTCTGAGGGGCCTGAGCTGCTGGACAGGAAGCAGCGTGGTGAGAAGGTGCTGGACAGCCCCGACTCCAACCTGCCGCCCAGTTCCAGCCAGTAGCTGCTGCCGCTGGCCCCAAGCATCCTGCACACCCCCGGGCTGCCCAAGCTGGAAGCTGGTGAGTAGAGCCCTGCACAGTTGTATCCACATCCGATCCACTATCTGCAAAAATGGTCTGTGGATATGAAGCAGATATCTGCAGGTTTGCAGGGCTCTACTTATGATATACATTGTCAGATACTTAAGGAATTAGCTGAAGCAATCTTGGAACTGATAGCAATTATCTTAGAGAATTAATGAAGAATGGGTGAGGTCCTAGAGGGCTGGAGAAGGGCAACATAGTACATATCTTTAAAAAGAAGAACAAAGAAGACCTGGGAAACTATAGTCCAGTCAGCCTAACTTCAATACCTGGAAAGATACTGGAACAAATGATTGAAGAATCAGTTTGTAAGCATGTAGTGGATAGTAAGATTATAAGGAATAACCAGCATGGATTTGTCAAGAACAAAACATGCCAAACCAACCTAATTTCCTTCTTTGAAAGGTTCACTGGTCTAGTGGTTAGGTGGGAAGCAGTACCAATAGCCATGATATATCTTGATTTTTAGTAGGGCTTTTAATGCAATCCCACATGACATTTTCATAAGCAAACTAGGGAAATGAAGTCTAGATGAAACTGCTATAAAGTGGGTGCCCAAATGGTTGAAAGAGTAGTTATTGGTTTGCTGTCAAACTGGGGGGGAAATATATTGTGGGGCCCTGCAGAGCTCAGTCCTGGGTCTGGTACTATTCAATATTTTCATTAATAACTTGGATAATGGCATGGAGAATATGCTTATAAAATTTGTGGATGACATCAAGCTGTGAGGGGTTGCTAGCTCTCCGGAAGACAGAATCAGAATTCAAAACAACCGTGACAAATTGTAGAATTGGCCTGAAATCAACAAGATACAATTCAATAAAGACAAGTGCACAAATACTACACTTAGGCAGGAAAAAAATCAGATGCACAACTACAAAATAAGAACTAATTGGCTATATCATAGTACTGCTGAAAAGGATCTGGGGTTGTAATGGATCACAAATTGAATATAAGTCAACATTTTAGGAAAGATGTAGACAAATTGGAGAGTGTCCCAAGGAGAGCAACAAAAATGATAAAGGTTTAGTAAACCTGACCTATGAGGAAAGTTTGAACAAAAGGTGTGGTTAGTCTTGAGAAAAGAAGACTGAATTGGGGGGACTTGATAACAGTCTTCAAATATGTTAAGGGCTGTTATTAAGAGAACAATGGTAAATTGTTCTTCATGTTCAGCTAAGGTAGAACAAGAAGCAATGGGCTTAATCTGCTGCAAGGGAGATCTAGGTTAGATATTCAGAAAACCTTCTAACCAAGGGTAATTAAAATCTGGAATAGGCTTCTAAGGGCGTTTGGAATCTCCATCACTGAGGTTTTGAAGAAGAGGTTGGACAAACAAGGTTTACTTGGTCCTTCATCAGTGCAGGGGGCTGGACTCTTGCTCTGCTTTCTGCAGCTCCCATTGGCCGGGAACAGCAAACCACGGCCAGTGGGAGCTGCGAGCGGCCATACCTGCGGAGGCGGCAGGTAAACAAACTGGCCTGGTGCACCAGGGGCTTACCCTGAGCAAGCCGCGGATCAAGTTTGGGAACCACTGATCTGGTATATTAGGCTTAGTTTGTGTTTTTTGTTTATTTGCTTGGTAATCTGCTTTGATCTGTTTGCTATCCCTTATAATCACTTAAATCTATCTTTTGTAGTTAATAAACTTGTTTTTTGCTTTATTTAAACCAGTGAGTTGGAGTGAAGTGTGTGGGAATTTTAGCTCAAGGGGCAAAGGCTGTTGCACATTCCTCTCCACATTGAGGGAGGGGGTGAACTTTATGAACTTACGCTGTACAGTTCCCTGTGCAGCGCAAGATGGTATAATTTTGAGTTTATACTCCAGCGTGGGTGCGTGCCTGGGGAGTTGGGAGTTGCCTTAGCAGTAGCCTTTCCATTGTTGGTTCTTTGCAGGGGCTGGACAGAGAGCCTACATGTAACTGCAGCTGGGTGTGGCACTACCTGTATGAAAGCTGGTAAAAGTGCAGGCTGGAGGGCTTTGCAGCTTGTCACAGCAATACAGTATATGAGGGAGCCCAAGCTGGTGGGTCAGGGGGCTCAGTAGTACCCTGGGGAAAACCTATCACACCCACGTTGGCATCAATGAAGCCAGAATTTTACCCAGCAGCTAAACTCCCATTGACTTCAATACGGCCAGGATTTCAGCTTCTGTGTGTATCTAGATATGATCTTTTTCAAATAATCCAATATTTTGACATATTTAGAAATTGAATTTTGCATTGCTTATCTACACAACTTCCCCCCCCCTTCTTTGAAGTCACAAATTAGCTGGCAATACTGATTTTAAAATATTTTTTGTCATTAATTTATACTAATTTGGGCCCCTACAAACACTTGTGCATGTGCTGAACTTTACTCACACGAGTAGTCCCATGGAACTCAGTTATTACTACTGTGTTGAAAGCTAAGCAGGTGTGTAAGTGTTTGCAGGATTGGCATCTTACTGAAAGAAACAGTTCATTGTTTATATAAAAATGAGGTTTCTGGTTTTGGCTGATATGTAAAATTAAATAGCAAATACTGCATATCGCTTATCTTTTATATCAGATGATTTGTCAGAATCTGACACTGGAAGTCAGCTAGTCACCTTATTGTTATAAAATCAATCTTTATGGCATAGGACACAGGGACAGACACAAAAGGTTGGAAGCATAGAAGCATATCTTCATAAGTACTAAACAGTCCCCATTGTTGGATGACCAGAGTGAATCATCATTTATGTAGGTTATATCAAAGTTCACAATCTTCAAGTCCTTGTTAAGGTACATGTAATTCAATTTGTTTAACGTTCGAGCAAACGCATATTTAGATGCACAGCTATATGCTTCCCAACTGTAGACCTTCTCAAAGTGCATATCAAAATATGGATTATCCTAAAAAAATGGAGAGAGAATGAAATTACTAGCTTTACAGGCACTAGAACAGCAACATTTATTGTTTTATGCTTAGCCACCTGGTAGTCTTTGTTTCACTATAATGGATTCATAAAATATTAGCAGTGGACTTCGGAAATATTTCCACAATCCATAGACATTCCTACAGGGGTGGTTCTTTAAAATGTTTACCAAGAATGGCCCTAAAACAGTAGTCCTTAATCAGGTGCAGCTCTCAGTGATGTGAGCACGGGTTTCAGGATTTGGCCAAACGAGAACACTACAACTTACAACAATTATAAGACACAATTTTAAAATATACAGGACTGTAGTATTGTCCAAAATGTACTGTATGAAGAGCACTTATCTCCTATTATGAATAAATCCCCCTATCAAATTAAGAGTATTGATTGCCTTCTTTGCTTATATTGCAGAACTTTATGTTTACTGGCTCCTCTGCTTGCTCAATGCTAACAATCGCTTTAAAATGAAACCTGTTAAATTAAACTTTGTGAATGTCATTAGCTGTAGTTTATTATGAACATTTATACTAATGTTAATGACTTTATGATTAAATGTTTTTTCATCAGAAATAAGACAGGCCTTGATCATACCCTCCTATGAAAAAAATCTGTGGGAGGAGGTTCTGGAATAGGAAATCTCTGGGAAGATTCCCTCAGGGGATATCATTGCATTATGGGAGTGGAGTTCATTGTAGACATGCTATGAGCAAGTCCTTCTGGCTGCCATAGCTGTGGGAGGTCTTGGATGTGAAGAGTTCCAGAGGAAACATAAATCAGCTCTAAACTGTTTTTGGTTTTTTTGGCCTAAGCTGTATGGAGCCAGGAGGGGCTGGGAGTGGTTGGACATATCCTCCACCCCACAGCCTCATTCACCCAGATTTACTATAAACACAGAGAGTGTATAAAGTACTCAAAGTATGGGAAGGGGAATGTGACTGACCCTACCCCCTCATGGGCATGAGGGGAGAATCGTGTTCTTGTACCAGACATGGACGAGATACAGAGCTTGCATATACACACCAGATGTGTTCATCATAAAACCCTTTCAGATTTTGCCAGATATGGCTGAGATTTGTTTAAACAAGGTATTTTACACACACACGTAGTGACTGAACAGTAAAATACAGTTTAGCATTCCATTCCATCTCCCCCTTTAAGTTCTACATTCCCACCATTTACAATATTTACACTATCACACTCTTTGATGTTCAGTACGGATCAGTCTGTTAAGTGTCTCTGAATTGTGCAGGTTTTCTAATTCCATGACCCGAACACATAACTTGGTCATCTGGCTAGTTGCAACGACTGTCTCTGGTCAGTTTGGAATCAGAATGTTCTTCTTCATGTTCTGCATCTGCCATTTGTAGCGTTTGTTCAGCTCATTGTTCTTTCTGAGGAACAAACTGTAGATGTCGACAGTTTTTGTTGCTCTCCACTGTTGGTCTCAATCACATATGATCGTGGCCCTGAATTTTTTCTTTACAGCAGCTGGAGTTGTCCATCCCTTTTCTCCATCCAATTTGACAAAAACATGGTCGCCAGGTTCTAGATCTGGCAGTTCTCTAACCAAGTGCCATCTGTTGTAAAAGTGTTCATAAGCTTTTTTAACCTTTTTATCCTATTGGGCTACTTTCTTCATGTCTGGCCACTTTGGAGATAGAACTACTGCTCCAGCTTTGAAAAAGAACCTGAGTTGTCTTCCCACCAGGAGTTTTACTGGAGTGTATCCAGTAGCTGCTATTGGCGTTGATCTGTTACTCAGAAAAGCAAGGAATGGATCTTCCTGCTGTAGGATTTTCTTGGCTGTCTGTACAGCTTTCTCAGCATCTCTTTTGCTTGGGGAAATGTGGGCTGCTAATAATATGATCAAAATCATATTTCATTCAGAATGACTTACATTCTGCTGCAGTGAATTGTGGTCTGTCTGTCATTAGTTTTTCTGGAATACGGAAGTGATCAATTTCTCAGTAACACTATGACACGTTATGTCTTTCAAGTACGCTATTTCTATATACCTGGAAAAACAGTCCACTACAACTGGATAATGATGTCCTCTGAATTTGCATAAATCTACAGCTAGTCTCTTCCAAAGTCTCTTTGGTAGGTATGTTTGTATACTGTATGGTTCAGCATTGTCTTCTAAGTTGATTTGTACTGGATCTCCTTTCAATAGTTCCCTATCATCATATCCGCCATCAATTCCTTCCAATTTCTTTCATTAGC
This sequence comes from Macrochelys suwanniensis, assembly GCA_033296515.1. Taxonomy (NCBI): domain Eukaryota; kingdom Metazoa; phylum Chordata; order Testudines; family Chelydridae; genus Macrochelys; species Macrochelys suwanniensis. The sequence continues at coordinate 88,466,593 of CM065779.1, forward strand.
CCATAATGGCTGCCATATTGCAGCTGAGAAGGTTGTTGGTCTTTGATCCTAGGCACTCTGAACAACTGGAAAAAGCAAATATAGTGCCCAAGTTTAAAAAAGGGAAGAAGGAGAATCCGGGGAACTACAGTCTCTGGAAAAATCATGGAGTGGGTCCTCAAGGAATCAATTTTGAAGCACTTGGAGGAGAGGAAGGTGATCAGGAACAGTCAACATGGATTCACCAAAAGCAAGTTATGCCTGACCAACCCGATTGCCTTCTATGATGAGATAAATGGCTCTGTGGATATGGGGAAAGCAGTGGACGTGATATACCTTGACCTTAGCAAAGGTTTTGATATAGTCTCCCACAGTATTCTTGCCAGCAAGTTAAAGAAGTATGGATTGGATGAATGGACTATAAGGTAGATAGAAAGCTGGCTTGATCGTCGGGCTCAATGGGTAGTGATCAATGGCTCGATGTCTAGTTGGCAGCCGGTATCAAGCGGAGTGCCTCAGGGGTCAATCTTGGGGCTGGTTTTGTTCAACATCTTCATTAATGATCTGGATGATGGGATGGATTGCACCCTCAGCAAGTTTGCGGATGACACTAAGCTGGGGGGAGAGGTAGATATGCTGGAGGGTAGGGATAGGGTCCAGAGTGACCTAGACAAATTGGAGGATTGGGCCAAAAGAAATCTGATGAGGTTCAACAAGGACAAGTGCAGAGTCCTGCACTTAGGATGGAAGAATCCCATGCACTGCTACAGTCTGGGGACCGACTGGCTAAGCGGCAGTTCTGCAGAAAAGGACCTGGGAATTACAGTGGACAAAAAGCTGGATATGAGTCAACAATGTGCCCTTGTAGCCAAGAAGGCTAATAGCATATTGGGCTGCATTAATAGGAGCATTGCCAGCAGATCGAGGGAAGTGACTATTCGGCACTGGTGAGGCTACATCTGCAGTACTGCGTCCTGTTTTGGGCCCCCCACTACAGAAAGGATGTGGACAAATTGGAGAGAGTCTAGGAGAGGGCAACGAAAATTATTAGCGGGCTGGGGTACATCACATACAAGGAGAGGCTGAGGGAACTGGGCTTATTTAGTCTGCAGAAGAAAAGAGTGAGGAGGGATTTGATAGCAGCCTTCAACTACCTGAAGGGCGGTTCCAAAGAGGATGGAGCTAGGCTGTTCTCAGTGGTGGCAGATGACAGAACAAGGAGTAATGGTCTCAAGTTGCAGTGGGGGAGGTCTAGGTTGGATATTAGGAAAAACTATTTCACTAGGAGGGTGGTGAAGCACTGGAATGGGTTACCTAGGGAGGTGGTGGAATCTCCATCCTTAGGGGTTTTTAAGCCTTGGCTTGACAAAGCCCTGGCAGGGATGATTTAGTTGGGGTTTCTCCTGCTTTGAGCAGGGGGTTGGACTAGATGCCCTCCTGAGGTCTCTTCCAACCCTGATCGTCTATGATTTTCTATGAATGCATAGCTTTTATCTTTGTAAACTGTTTCTGTGATGAACTGGATCATGCAGTTCAGAATACCTCCAGGGCTACTCAGAACTATGTCTGGCGACTTAAGCTCTGGGAGGGCTTGAAGTGATTGTACATCCCTTCTGAGATGACTGTGACATCAGCTCCTGAGTCAGTTTTAAAGTCAATAGTCTTGCCGTGAATATTCAGTTTCGCTCTCCAGGTAGGCTCTATGTCATCACAAGTGATAGATTCCAGAAACAATGACTTTTGATTGTCTATAATATGAATCAACTCCCTGACTGCTTTGGTGGGGCAAACAGATGCAAAATGTCCATATATTGTACAATTATTACACCATGTGCCTTGGTTGGACATGCATCATCTCTTGGGATATGACTTTTTCCACACTGTGATGGGGTGTTCACCCCACACTTGCCCTGAAAAGGTTAATGAAGGCAAAGAAAGAGGCTAATTAATCCAACAGACCACATCTGAGGGGAATTAGGTGGCCAAATAATCCCTTGAATGAGTAAAGGAGTCCAGGTCTGAGCTAGGCTGGATTTATAAAGATAGGAAATTGTAAGCAGTGGGGGCTGCTGAGAAAGGGAAGACACTCTCTGGGAAAGGGGAGGAGTGTTTGGAGACTGCAGAGTGAGTAGGATGCAGTCATTTCCTGGGAAGAGGGAAGAGAGTTTTGGAACTGGTAGACCCAGAGAGAGAAGGGGAACCAGTGGTTGGAAGCAGTCTAGGGAAGATGCAGTGAGGGCTAGGAGAGGAAATCCCAGGATTGCTGAGGTTGAGGGTCCCTGGACTGGAACCCAATGTAGAGGGCAGGCCTGGGTTCCCCTATAAGCCACTGGGGAGTGGCCGGAGCATTGGAGATGCCAGACAGACAGCAGGTCTGGAGAGACTATGAATTCCCTGGAAGGTGAGGATCTTAGTGACCTGGCTAGAGGGCTGAGTCATGATGAGGATGCCACGGTTCCTGGAGTGAGGTGGGTCTGCAGAGGGAGAGGACGATGGGAGAGGCACCACCTGAAGAGAGTGTACCATCTGGCAGAACTAATCCCCAGGACGGCCTGCAGGAGGTGCCACTGTGGGAGTGGACCCTATGACACATACCCTGTGCATGTAGGCTGGAATTTATTCTTCTTAGACTGGGAGCTCTCTCTCCTTGCCACAGGGGTTTTATTATAATGACTTTTAACACTCAAGTGTCAGAGGAGTAGCCGTGTTAGTCTGGATCTGTAGAAGCGACAAAGAGTCACTTTTGTGGGTGAATACCCACTTCTTCAGATGCATCTGAAGTATGCTCCAATACGTCTGTTAGTCTATAAGGCGCCACAGGACTCTTTGTCGCTTTAACACTCAAGTGTCTGTTATAGCTTCTAAGCTAGTTTCAGGCTTTTCAAGTTGCTCCTGCCTTCTGTTTGACTAATTCTGATTGTTTTGCTATCTGTATAGCTGTGGCTAGGGTTAAAGCTCTCTGCAGTTGTAGCTGCTGTGAAAGATTTTTATCTGTTAACCCAGTTACCAGTCTGTCTCTGAAATTTTCATGTCTTGCCTTCCCTAAAATCAGTTTTCAGAGTACGCAAAGCTCTTATAAAACATTCAACATTTTCCCTGGTTCTTGAATTCCCTGGTGAAAACATGCTCTTTCATAAGCCACATTTCTATGAGGTATAGCAGTGGTCCCCAATGTGGTGCCTGCGGGCGCCATGGCACCCGCCGGGGCATTTATGTGCACCCGCTGTCAGGGCCGGTGCCAAGGAAGGAAGAGGAGAGGAGCGTCCGCCGGAGAAGCATTGCCACTGAAATGCCGCTGCGCAGCGCTTCCGGTGGAGAAGCTTTTGCCAAAATGCTGCCGAGGAGTGCTTCCGGCAGAGAAGCTTTTGCCAAAATGCCGCCAAGGAGCACTTCCGGCAGAGAAGCTTTCGCCGAAATGCCGCCGAGGTGCGCTTCCAGCGGAGAACTATTGCCACCAAAATGCCGCCGAGAAGTGTCGCTGCCTGCCACACTCTGATGAAGGGATGAACGTGCTCTTGGCCACAGAAAGGTTGGGGACCACTGAGGTATAGAATATGCATCAAACATCGTCAGAACCCTTTCAGAGTTATCTTTTGACTATTTTCAGTAAAGTCAAAGGACTTAAAGATATGCTCTGCTTGCTTCCCCATAGCATAAATTAAAGACAATAGCTGTATATCTCCAGTTTCTTTGCTCAGCTTGGTTGCCATGCAAAATCTTGCAAAATCTTATTTCCAGTCTGTCCATTCTGAAGGTTTGCTGAAGCTGAAGTTCTCTGGGGCATTGAAGAGTAGCATGTTGGTGATATCCTGCAACCTTTGTTGCTTTGTTTCTTCTGTTTGCAACCTTTGTTGCCTTTTCCCTTCTGTTTCTATTCTTAGTTTACTCCTGACACCATGTCATGTTGTTCTGTATCAGATATGTTCATCATAAGATCCTTTAATGCTCTGCCAGGTATGGCTGAGGTTTTTTTAAACAAAGTACTGTATTTCACACACAGAGCCATCTAGTGACTGAACAGTATAATACAATTTAGCATTCCATTGAAGGGAGATAGGTGTGAAGAGGGACAATCTTTTGGGGGATGAATGATTCAGGTTTTGTTTGTTTTTCTTGGAAGAAAATTGCACTGATTTTTCTTTGAGAACTCTGGATCATTCATTTTTATGTAGAATGTATTGCTGTATTTGTACTTGGATTATATTCATTTGGCTGAATGTCTGTTAAAATCTTGTATTGTAAATGCAATAAGGTATTTTCCTCAATACACCTTCATCTGCTGTAAAAGATTTAATTTAATTCTGTCTCTGGGGTTGTTCTGATGCCTATTTTTAGTGCCAATTTTGCCCCTTCCATTGTTACACATGAATTACTACTCTGACTTGAATCCTTTAGCTGCAGGTCCAGTGATTAGGGCACTAGGCTAGGACTTGGAAATTAAACCTGGGTCTCCCTAGTCTGCCACACACTGTGTGTCAGACTTTGGGAAAGTCACTTAGCTTCTCTGTGCCTCAGTTATGTATCTTAAAATGGGGATAATAGTACTTCCCCAACTTACTGGGGTGTTGTGAGGATAAATACATTAAAAGATTGTCAGGTGCTCAGATTAGTGATGAGGGCCATATAAGTAACAAAGATATATAGATCCTGCTTACTTTACTCATGCAAAACATTCAGAGGGACCAAGTAATGTGAGCAAGATTTGGTCCCAAATATTTCAAGATTGCAGTTCATGGGAATGCAGTTGCTAGCTCCATGTTTTTGGGTCCACCTCTTTCTCATTATATCTGTGGGGGTTTTCATGGAAAAGCTCCAGTGTAATACAATAATGTATGGTCATTACATCTATTTAAAAAGAGTACATCACTAAAAGTTAAGTATCTTAGGCCTTGTCTAGATGCACATGGACTTAACCTTCTTAAACTGATTTAGTTAAACCAGTGCAAGTTTTTATATAAACACTATTTTAGTTTTTTAAATTTAAAAAGCAAGATTAAATCAACAGATTTGTTAGTTAAAGGTCCATGTTCCCACTCCATATCTATAGGTGCAGGCTCCCTTCTGTGCACATAAATTTGTGCCACTTACTCCTCCACTCTGCAGCACGTGGGAATGTTCAGGGACTAGGTATGGTCTGGGGATTCCCTGGCAGCACAGAAGTAGCCAGATATTCTTGCATCCTGAAGATCGGCTGAGAGCCATGAGGACCTCAGAATTTGTGAGCTAAGGGGGCAGAATCCCCAGCTGCTGCTTCCACTGATAGGAATAATTTTGTCCCCACATTCTGCAGAATTTATATAAAGTTCTGCAAGTTGAAACTCTGGAATTTTCCTCATCTTTACTCAGGTTATTCCAAGTTCAAATATCCTGCCTTCAGTTATACGTAAGCAACTCAACTGAAGACATTGAGTTAAATTTTCCTTTTAGTTACACCAATATTAATCTACAGAATTACTCCAGATTTACACTGGTGTAGTTGAGGTCAAAAAGTCACTTGGATAATTTCTATTACTGCAATGACATACAAGCAAGAAATAGGCCATCTTGACGCTCATATCTAAGCTGAGTTTACAGAACTGACAAAAAAAATTATTGTAAGCAGAGCAAATGTGATCTGGAGTCTCTGACAAATGATAAATCTGTATCTCCATTATGCCATCTATTTTTATTTTTTTTACAGAATCTCTTTTCTTAGTAGAACTACACCTCATCTGTTGTGTCACAAATTGTAACATAAATGCATTGTGTTAATAGAAACTTACAATAAAATACAGCACTTACAGTGTCTGCTTCTTTTCCATCAATCATCTCCAGATCTTTCAAAAACCACTTTTCAGCCATTTCATATTTCTCATCCAGATCTATTCTAAAGTGTTTCACCATAGATATTTCTACTTCTCCACCTTTAGTCACTGCAAGACAAAAAACTAGTTTACACAAACAGACAATTGCTTTCCAAAATATCTGAAAATGAAATACTTCATCAAGCTGCATTTTAAACAATAGTTTAAAAACTAGAGCTTTATGAAACTTGATCGGTTTGTTTGCACAGCGAGCAGAATTTAGCCCAATGTTTGCAGCCTATAGTCTATGTGCTTTTAATAGATTCCTTTTTCACCCTAATCTAGCCTGTAAAGGCGAACCTTGTTTGTGGGAAAACGTTGTTGTTGGGTTTGCTAAAGAATACACTCATTAAGGCCCTGATCCTCCCTTTAGATCTATGCAAGTAGACCCCCATATGTCTGGAATCCTAGTTACTTCAGGTGTGAATCATGCACATACAAAGGTCCACTGAGTTGATGGACTGTGACCAAAATCAGTTCTGAGTCTGTGCAGTTACATTAATGTTTGTATACTTCTCATGAATGGAAGATCTGTGTTTTCCTATGAAATATTAATATAATACATAACAAAAATAACATGTAGAATTTAAGAAATACTACTTGAAGTTCCAACCACAGACAAGTTATCTCTAGGCTTCTTTCATGGAGGTTATCGTTTTCCTGCTAATAGGGAGTAAGTGAAAGAAGGCTAGAAAAACTCTTCATAATCCTCATCAATATTAATTAATTGCATTAAGCACTGAAAAGAAGATCGGTATTGTGGTATTGTGGAATATACATACTAATTAGTGGGGAAAGCACTGGAATTTGAGCACCTATATTAGGTAGGTTCATTTTATTTTCTCTTTTTTAATTGTCAGATGGTATCTATAGCTTCACACAGAGATTTATAACTCTTGCACCCTCCTGAGAAGTGGTACACCTCTGACCTAATGGCCTTCTTCTTCGGCATAGTACTCCTAAACCATGCTTCCCCTGTGGCTGCAGTCTGACCTCACCACTAGACATCATCACATACCCTCTGGGGGAGTGGTCTGGTCTAAAAGTAGAAGGCTGTAGAAAAAGGGTGAAGACCATGTACTAAAGGCACAGCATACTTCAGGGGCACAGTATGTTTTTAAAATGAAATTCCTGGACATCATCTGGCAATAACTTCTTCCTATCCAAATTTCTTTGCCCTGCCTTGTTAGCAAGAAATTGGTAGGCCCTGTGGAGGAAGTGTTACCCTTTTTATCAATCATTTTACTGTACTTTAAAAAAATACTAGAAACAGATTTAAAAAAAAAACAAGTGTAGGGCCTGATCTTGCAAACCCTTGCTGAGGCGCATAACTCCATTTACACAAGAGGGATTACTCCTATAAGAATTGCTCCCGTGCACAAAGGTTTACTGGGTCAAGCCCGCATTTCATCCTGAAATACAGAGACAAACAAACCCAAAACAACAAATACACTGGATATAGTTTTTCCTGCAAATGCACAGTAAAACTGGGTGGCTTGCTTTTTTTTCTTCCTGGCCCTGTCTGTTGGGAAACGCAACTAATTACTGCTTTTTCTAGTGCTAGGCTCTAGACTCCATCTTGGAGTTGAAATCATATGACGTCTGAGAAGAACATGGGTTAAGAAACAGCCCTAGAAATAGTGACGTCCCAGCTCATCTAAAATATGTCCTCACTTCTTTGGTAGTTTAGGTTATCCATGTTCCTATTCCTCATACTCCCTTGACAAAAATTGTATAACATCAGCATTTCTCAGATTTCCCATTTAATTTAGGTTTGAAATGTCTTCTTGGGGGAGAGGAGTGACATTATAGTGCCTTGGATTGTTTAAATTGTTCCCTGGAGTGTTTTACAGAAGAAAAAAGAAATGCAGTTGGGGGATGCTTGTATTTTCCAATGGACAATATTAAGATGTCATTGCAATCTCTCCTAACCACATCAAAACACAGTTACTAAAAGTGGCTGCACATCTCTGCATTTCAGTTTTGCTACTAATTGGGTTGATTAGTGATTCAATGTAGGGGAGTACTAATTGGCACTAATTTCCTCATTCCAGACTTTTATCATTTGCCACTATGAAAGTGAAGAGACATTATTGGAAATATGGCATGTAAATAGCAGCATTTATCTACCCACAGTGTGGTTTTATTGTAGTATAGCTTTAAATGGGACAGGCTCTAAAGGTTTCTGTTTGCATCTGTGCAAATATTTGGTTATTTACAATATTTTCTCTTTCTTACAAGCTATTGACAGGCATAATACAGGTTAACCAGTAAGAATAAATTGAGACGACATTGCAAGGATAAGATTTTAGTTAGAATGTTTTGATCTTACACTACTTGTGCTGCTAGAATATATACTTGCCACTTGTGAAAAATTAGGAAACATTTGGCTGTATTTAAATTATAGTAAAACAGTAACAATTTTGTTTTAAAAGGTTTCATGCCTGATATTTGTACATCTTCTAAATGCACAAAAATACCAACCTGTTTTCAGGGTTCACAGAATTTGTTAAAATAGAAAACTCAGTCAAAAGTAAAACAAGTTTGGGCTCCTTTCCTCCTAATCCCTTATGGATACTGCACAAAGCCACCACCCATTCTGACGTTATTTGATATAACTGGTAGTCTCTATTCAAGAAACTTCCAGGATTAGAAAGGGCTGTTTAGGTCAGGATTAAGGACTATATCCTGCAAGGTGCTGAGCAACTTGAACTCCCAGTGACTACAGTAGAAATTGGAGGATGCTCACCAACTTTCAGGATCAGATTTACTCTGTGCCCACCACTTACCCAACTATGCTAGAGTGGAGTTTTTTCTCTCTCACACACATGCGCACACACACACATTCACTCTCCATTCTTAATTTTCAGTATAGTTTCCATTATGTCTGCAGAGATTCTCCATTAGGTGAATTTGTTTAGATGATTTCTTCACTGGTTTGTTCTTTTTTTTTCTGTGGAAACAACACTCAAATATTTCAGAAGGTACTTTTGCTCCCTTTTCCCTTTGAATGTTCCATAACAGAACTTTAGTCTGATTTAAAAACAAATATTTTGATATTTGTCATAGTTGTACAAACTATCAACCTTCACAAAAATTCCTGAAGCCCATATGTAGCACATGGTTTGAACCTCAAGGACAAAAAGGGAATGGAAAGTAATGTTCACTTCTACCTACTAATAATAATATTTATAAATTCCCTAATTCTGAACAGCTTTCAGTGGTATAAAAACAATACAATTTCATGGATTTCTAAATTTATTTTGCTAGGTGATATTTGTCAGTGCCTATTTAATAAAGTTATATAGCAGACACATTTTGAAATCTTTTTTTGTAAATATTCAAGTAATAAGGTTGAAAAATCTTACTTTATTATAGTAATAAACATTCACAATCCCTTGGCTTAAATAAAGATGTACTTCAGGCAGTGAATAACAAGAAATTATACTTAAACACAATGAGGGGATAGGGACTGCAAACACTCTAAAAAAGACAAAGAACAAATGTTTACTGAAAAAATGTATGGTTATTATAAAAACACAATTAATATAAAATAGCATCAGTCTTTTAAAGGCAAATTAGCTACACAAAATATGCTTGCAAATTGTGACTAGTTTTCTAACATTTTGTGTTGACTATCTTATTTCTTTGTGTATTATAAACAACTATGTATCTGGTGTCTTTCAGAACTGGTCTGAAGTAGGAGAAAATGCATACTCTTTTCCAACTCTATTTTCAAAATCCTAAATATGTTGCCTACAACTTTCCAAAAGTGCTGGGATTCTCAGCAATGCAGTAGGTTTCATGCTGTAGACAAGGAAATGCCCCGAACTAGATACAAATGAGAAACACAGAGACACTTAAGACAAGGCTAATGGTTTCAGGCTCCTCTTTCGTTATGTATGTCCACATTTGAAGACTGCAAAAGAACTGCTTGATTGAGACTGACAGCAGAGACAGCAATCTGGCAACATACTCGCCTGTCCCAAAAGATTCCAACCCATTTAATGCCATTAACTACAGCGGGAGGAAGTGTTGCAGTTTAGTTGCTCGCCACTTATTTCAAATACAGTCTCGCATCATAGGACCAAATTCTTCACTGATTTGCCCTTTTCTTTTTCAAGCCATCGATTTCAGTGGCGAGGCCCTGCTATAACACGGGGGGGGGGGGCAAATTTTACTCTCCCCCTCCTCTCCCCGCTGTGTGAACAGTTTGTATCCAGTCTCAGCGATGCATTTGGAAAACGCATGTGGCTAAGGGGCTATCGAGTTACTGTTGTACACTGTCACTCGCTTTATTACCACACTTACTAAATACAACAGCATGACAGTGTGCTTGGTCCATAGGCTATTCCTAAACATCCTCATGTGGAAATCTCGGCTCCTTCTTACTATGCAATTATAATCTGTTGCACATGCTGTGAATTAATGAAAGTGATGCTTTAAACCTTCCATTTAACAAAGGAAGATCCTTCAGACAATGGACAGCGGCGCAGGCACGATCCTAAAATGTAGGCTATATTCGTGTCAACAGCCATATATAAAGGAACGAGGCCCCAGACATCCGTCTCCTCGGGTTTAAGGTTAGGAGTCTGACACACAGCGCAGCTGTCAGTTACACCTCACCAAGAAGCGAGCCACAAGGTCTCACACACGCGAGGCTTCTGTGCCATCTTCTTTACTTGTAATCTACACTTTGATATTGGTTTAATATCAAAACTATTTTTTGTTCCATCTTAGCTCCTGTTGAGACAAACAGCCCTGGAGAAGCGCGCCGCTTTCTTTTCCATTACACTAGGCCAAAAGGCTAAGCTGAACGCAGGATCATTAGTTAAAAACCTTTCTGAGAGGAGCAGGAGCACTTCCTAAGAGTCCCCCCGCCTCGCTATTCCCACCACCACAGGACAAGTCTCTGCTCTAGTAAGGGCGGTTGTCCAGCCCGCCAAGGGGAAAGAGCTTGCGTTAGAGCCCTTTGGATACAACTTCAAAATAGCTCTTCATCAGACTAACACCATGCACATTCCACATGCAAAGTAGCCCAGGATCCGCGAAACGGGAGGGTGCAAGGTCAGGTGCCAGGCCAGCATGCTGCAGGAAGACTCCGCCGAGTCACAAAACCAGGGCAAACATTCCCCTCCAGCGCCCGGCACCGTTGCCATCCATGTAAGAGCCTGATGTGCAATGCAGATGTTGGTGCGCCTAGTAACCAATGAAAATCAGGGCCCGAGCCGGGCCAGCAGCAGGACCCAGCATCGTTCGCAGGCTCGCTGGGAGCCCGGACGCCCGTGGGTGAGGCGAGCCCGCCGCTTGCTCGCAGAGCGCGGGGCTCCTTCCTAGAGACCGAGGCACCTACCCCCGCCGCCCCTGCCTTACCTGCGGCACAGAGGTAAAACCTGTCGTGGGCTGAGCACTCGATCTCTATGAACTCCCGCAGGCTCTGCCCCAGGGGGTAAAACAGCTTCTTTTGCAAGTCCTCCTTCACCAGCGAGGACATTTCCTTCGCGGCAGGCGAGGCTGATGGTGACTTTCTCTCTGGGTCCCTTGCTGCCCCGGTTCGCGGCTCCCGAGCAGGTGCGCGGGGGTCTCGGTCTCTGCAGACACCCCGATCAGGCCTCAGACACACCTCCAACTTCCCAGCCTCCTGACAAGAGCAGCCGCCTGCCGCCACTCTTCAGCGCCCAGCACTGACTCTCTGCGGCTTGTCCGGAGTGTATGGGGCGGGGGGGGAGCATACTCGTGCATATGGGTGTTGCACACATATATAGCCCCCGGGCTGTTACCCTGCACAGGCATTTTTAATATCAAACCTTCAGTAAAGCCCCACGACCTCGGTTTGATTCCATTATACCCATCAGTTAACAGCTGACTGGAGGTATCGATTGGGATCATCTTCCATTAAGAATATTACCACTGGCAAGAGGAAAGACAGAAGCAGGGCTATCTACCCACCCTTCCTCTCCTGCTCCCCCCCTCCAGTAGCGCAGCTGCTGAACACTTAACTTTCCCCACAGGTCTGCGTGCATTGCTTCAGAGCAAAGTGCCAGCCAGCTCTTGGCTCCAGACCAAAAAGTAGCTTCAGCATTAGCCCAAGTCCAGATTTTCACCAGGGTGAATCTGGCCTATTGTTTGGAAATCGGATCCTCCAAACTGACCCCTTCCTTATCACACAAGGTGTTTGCAGCAATCACTGCTGTGGCTTGTGAGACACCTTTTCAAATTCTCACACCCATCTCCTCCTAGGATGAACGTTCCCTTCCCTTGTCTTCAAAATTAAATCAGATCTCATGTCCAATGAAAGGTGTGACAAATCTGTCATTATCAACTTCTGTTTGCAGGGGTTATACACTTTTTTGTAGGCTAATTTCAATAGAAAGGTGTCATGGATTTTTAATAACAATTTGAATAGATGGCTTTGCTCCGATGTGATGCTTTTCTGATCTAGCAATGAAAAAATCTATTTTTAATGAACTAATGGCTCTGATGACCCGTCAGTAATATGCATGTGTGAAACTCTCATTTAGTGGTACAACTTATATGAAGCTGTCCAGTCATTACTTTTGCACAGTATGATAAGTGGCATGCAGAAACTTGTCGCTGAGAAGACATTGCAAAGTCTTTTTTATTTGGAAGCAGGGAGTTTTAATTGAGATTTACAAAGCTCTAAGGTATATTGTAAACTGATCAGGTCTGCCCTATCCTGTTGTCCTTGAGAACAGCGGGAGTCGCCGGGACAGCTGAACAAACTAAAAAGTAGACCATTACAATCAAACAAAAGCTACAGTTCTTTATACAGCCGCGGCAACCTGTTCAATCTACTTCTTCAGGAGGCTATCAAGTCAAATAGTTAACAAGACCTTTTAAAGAGATTGGACAGTTTTATGACCAGTAATAATAACTGCCATTATGGGATAGTTATATCTCATGCTTCTATAAACTGATTACCTGCTTGAGCTGGGAAAGAATCTCCCTGTATCTCATGTAACACTATTCACGATAGGCCAGATGCGTTTTTGGGGAAAAGAGGAAGCCATCCTCTGACGTGTTAAATACCCTGTTGGAAGCAGAATACATAACAGGTATGGCTATGCTTATGACCTATGGTTAACTATGCTTGTCACCCAGCAGATGTTTCCATAAGGTTCCTCAGCAGTACAGTATCCCTTAATTTCAAAACCTGCAATAGAATGTTCCAACCTTTGATTTTCTCCCATTCTTAGATACCTGTAGCAGCTGGCTGTTGCAATTATTTCTATTTTCATATCACATCCATCAACACGATATTTAAGCACTTCATTTATTTTTCATTTCTTGTATTCTCACCCAAATCATGTCACTACTTACAGCCAATTTTTATCTCACTGCCTTAGTAAATACTTTCCTCACAAAGGACCACCCCTCCACACTTCTTCCCTCTACCTGGGTATGTTAATTTAATATTTTTCAACTTTGAAAACTCAATGGCAACATTTTCATTCACTTCTTTTCTTAAATGAAGTCAGTTCTTTAGCTGCCATATTTCTGGATCACATTTAAACTTTTAACTTGCCAAGTGAGTGACCTCTTTCACTGTCTGAATCACATTGGTGCTGCTTCTTGTCAACATATCTTTGTTCCCTGGTGGGAGATGCTTAGCTCTTCTTCCCTGTGCACTGAGGCTTTAATGTTAGTTTGTAAAATAATGTTGATTGCAACAGCTTCTCTCTTCTGCAGGGTTTGTTGTGTTTCTAATGTCACTAACTGTTGCAAGGAAACATGAGACCAAAATGTGATCTCAATTAGTATGATATAAATCTGGAGTAACACCACTGATTTTTAACTCTGACCTACGGACTCCTGCAATGAGGATCTTGCAGATGAGTTATGAATCTGAAGAATATTTTTTTCAAAAATAGTTTTGTTTTTATTACTAATACTCTGTAGCATCATAGATATACTTGGTGGTTCACTGACATGAAATAAGATGTAGTCACTGACTTATAGGCTTTTACATTCTCAGAGCCTAATTCTGCTCTTGCTTCCTCTGGTGTAATTTGGGAGTAACTCCAATGAAGTTATTATGCCAGTGTAAAACTAGTGTGCTTTAACAATAAACTGCCTAAGTATGGGGTAAGAAGAAAGGATACAACAAACAACCATGACATTTGAATTGTTTAGGTTTGATCTGCTTTTTGTTCATTCCACATTTTTGAAAATATATTTGTGAGCCTTAATTAAGTCTACAGATCTATTTCTGCGATGTCAGGAATAAGGCCCGGCAGCTGCACCTGCTCAGTCTCCTGATGCCCTAACAAGCTGGGCCATATTAGCTAGGCTGGCTGACAGACTGCCCCTCCTGATTGGCTGAGGAAGCTAGCAGGCCTGTTCTTAAACCCTGCAGTAGCTTGCTGGCTGATCAGTGTACGTGCTGTGGAGTCTCTGTTTGCTGGTGCTTGCCTTGCTTCTGCCCTGCCCTGCCCTCCACCTTGCCTTGTTCTAGTCCTCCTGTTCCAGCCTCAGAACTAGCCCTGCTCCTGCCCTCCTGGACTCCAGATAATCTGGTTCTGATCTTTGATTCTGATTCCTGGCTGGCTCTGACTATGCTTTGACCCTTAGGCTGGCATTTGGACTCTGGGTCTGACTCCTGCTCTGACCACTAGGCCAGATCACCCATGACCTGGTCTCCTGATATGCTACTGATTTGAAACATTAAACTGGATTGATTTTGAACAAACAATTCTTATGGCCAGATCCTCGGTTACAGCTGAGGAAAGCACAGCATAGTTTAGGAGGAGTGCGAAGGTGGTGGTTTCTATGATACCTTGATCCTAGGCCAGATCCTATGCTAGACCAGACCCTGACATAACTTAGAGATACCTACGGCTGGTATGGGCAGCTGGGGATAAGCAAGGCATAAGGGTGCTCAGTTCCCTGCCCATGACTCCTCTGCTGGGATGGGTTGGTGTAAGAGAACCATGAATACTTGATCTTGACCATCCGAGGATGTCCCTACACTGGAATAATCCTCATGTGATTGGTATGCCAGTTCTATGCCCAGACTCTGCCAGGTTAGTGCTTAGACTGAAAACTCCTCTTGGTAAGGGAATCTATGTCTATGTCTTTCTATGTATTTACACAGAATTAAAACAAAATGGCTCCTGCCATAATGTGGGCACTATGAGATGATGATATAATAATAATAATAATAATTAACTTACAATTGAAAATCCCTTAGCTATGCTGCTTTCAGAAATAATTGCACTGACTTGACCTGACTTCACTGGAGTTGCTTTATTCTCACCACTGTGAGAAGGGACTCAAGTCCCCTTATTTCACTGGCAGTCTTTTCTGCATAAAGACTGCAGAAGGTATTGATAGTAAGATTAATAAACACATTGCTTTTGTTTCAAAATATTAAAAGGCCTTAACTTAAAAAAACCCTGTTTTTTAGTTTAGATCTTGTCAGGAGTTTCAAAAATGTTTGACACTATACAAATAATGAAGCTGTTTATAGATTTTTTTAAAAAATACTCTGAGATGACAATTCGCATGGCTTTGTTCTCAGCCAGGCAGGATTTCAAATTCTGAGATATTAATTAAGCCATCAGATATGGGGCTTGCAAATGCATAATAAATATGCAATATTGCACAGTGAGATTTTGTGGAGTAAACTTCTTAAAAGTTACAAAGGCAGCTGCTGTCTGTTCAATACACTGTCTTGCACACTGACAAAATTCTCCTAACAGATTTGCATGGTGAAACTTTACACTGATTATCCATCTGTTCTCTTTGCATGCACAGAACTCTAGCATATAGGCCAAACAGAGTATCAGTCACAATCCACTGTGTGGATTCAGCAAGAGCCCCTAGATAGCCTGTTTACATGCTCACTGGGTGGACCAAGGCAATACTTTCTTTCCCATAACTTCAGGGAAGGTTTACAAAATAATTGACTCTGCGGATGTACCTATTATCCCTTTTCTGACTATTCCCGCGTTTTGGATTGGACTCCTTTTTTTAAACCTGCGAATTCAGAGGTGTTGTAGAGTGCAGCTGTGATGTGAAAAAACATCTTGCAAACCTCCCACTCTTACTGCCCACCCTTTGTATCCATCTATCTGTCAAGGATGTGTTGAAGCTTCTGCTGCCTCAGACTTCAGTTCATCACCATCAGTATTTATAGTGTCATGATGAGAGGTTTCAGTGGTTCATAGTCAGTACCAGAGTCCTCATTAAGAAACTATTATTTGTCTGACTCAGCTACAGTAGTTGGTGCACATTCTGTGTCATATGCCTGGAATATTTTTGTGACACTTTTTTAAACCATGGGCTTATAGGTATAAATTACCTTTTAAAAACATGTATGGCTCTTTCAAAAAAAGCTTCAAATATATATAAAATCTTCATTTATTTATTATGCCCAGATTCAATGCCAAGGCATTTAGGGTGCTGAACAGTTAAAATATAACTCCATAAAAACAAAATAATTAAATATTAAAAAGCAATCTGAACAGCTCTATTATTAGAGCCGTGCTAAACTCATTAGCTTTTGGAAGAAGGCACAGCAAACTTCCTTTTAGTTTCAGATTGCCTGGATTTGTGCCCTCTCAATTTCACTTTCAGTTTTCAGATAGAATTAAAACCTTTGTGGCTGTGGCTGACTTGTTCCTTTAAAGCTTCACTTGAACAAAAGTCAGTGAAAATTTGAAAACAATTCTTGGTTTTGGGTCAAAGCCACACATTTCTCACAGACCCCTTTGGGGAGCAACAGAGCTAAGCATATAATATGGATTTCCAGCAGTATCCTCCCTCCCCTGGAATCTCAGGGAAGGATTTGTGGGTTTGACTCAAGACCAGGCAAAACTTTTTTTTATTAAAATAATTTAATGTCTTGGTGCCCTGGTCTACACTACGAGTTTAGGTCGAATTTAGCAGTGTTAGGTCGATTTAATCCTGCACCCGTCCACACAACAAAGCCTGTTTTGTTGACTTAAAGGGCTCTTAAAACCGATTTCTGTACTCCTCCTCGGCAATGGGTTTAGTGCTAAAATCGACCTCGCTGGGTCAAATTTGGGGGTAGTGAGCATGCAATTCAACGGTATTGGCCTCCGGGAGCTATCCCAGAGTGCTCCATTGTGACCGCTCTGGACAGCACTCTCAACTCAGATGCACTGGCCTTGTAGACAGGAAAAGCCCCAGGGAAATTTTGAATTTCATTTCCTGTTTGGCCAGCGTGGTGAGCTGATCGGCACAGGTGACCATGCAGTCCTGCACCCGTCCACACAACAAAGCCTGTTTTGTTGACTTAAAGGACTCTTAAAACCGATTTCTGTACTCCTCCTCGGCAATGGGTTTAGCGCTAAAATCGACCTCGCTGGGTCAAATTTGGGGGTAGTGAGCATGCAATTCAACGGTATTGGCCTCCGGGAACTATCCCAGAGTGCTCCATTGTGACCGCTCTGGACAGCACTCTCAACTCAGATGCACTGGCCTTGTAGACAGGAAAAGCCCCGGGGAAATTTTGAATTTCATTTCCTGTTTGGCCAGCGTGGTGAGCTGATCAGCACAGGTGACCATGCAGTCCCAGAATCGCAAAAGAGCTACAACATGGACCGAACGGGAGGTACTGGATCTGATTGCTGTATGGGGAGAAGAATCCGTGCAGGCAGAACTCCGTTCCAAAAGGCAAAATGCCAATATACATGCCAAAATCTCCAAGGGCATGATGGACAGAGGCTACAACAGGGACGCACAGCAGTGCCGCGTGAAAATTAAGGAGCTTAGGCAAGCCCAAAATCGTATTTCCCCCAGAATTGTAGAGCGTAGAATGTTTCTACGCTCCCCCTATCATCTCTGTCCCTGAGGTTATCGCAGGTTAGAAGGCAAAAAACCGCAGTCGTGATATGTTTTCTGAGCTCAGGCAGTCCTCCTGCACTGATAGGGCACAGCTTAATGCATGGAGGCATTCAGTGGCAGAGGCCAGGAAAGAATTAAGTGAGAGTGAAGAGCAGAGGCAGGATGAGATGCTGAGGCTAATGGGGGGAGCAAACGGACATGAAGCATCTGTTGGAGCTGCAGGAAAGCCAACAAGAGCACAGACCCCCACTGCATCCACAGTATAACTGCCTACCTTCCTCCCCATGTTCCATAGCCTCCTCACCCAGGTGCCCAAAAATACGGGGGGAGGCTCTGGGCACCCAGCCACTCCACTCCAGAGGATGGCCCAAGCAACAGAAGGCTGTCATTCAAATAGTTTGATTTTTAGTGTGGCTACAATAAGCAATGTGGCCTTGTCCTTTCCTCCTCCTCCACCCCATCGGGCCACCTTGTCCGTTATCTCTCTCTTTTTTTTAATTAATAAAAAAAGAATGCATGGTTTCAAAACAATAGTTATTTTATTTCAAAGGGGAGAGGGTGGTTGGCTTACAGGGAATTAAAATCAACAAAGGGGGCAGGTTTGCATCAAGAAGAAACACACACAACTATCACACCGTAGCCTGGCCAGTCATGAAACTGGTTTTCAAAGGCTCTCTGATGCGTAGCCTTGCTGTGCTCTTCTAATTACCCTGGTGTCTGGCTGCTCAAAATCGGATGCCAGGTGATTTGCCTCAGCCTCCCACCCCGCCATAACGTCTCCCCCTTACTCTCACAGATATTATGAAGCACACAGCAAGCAGCAATAACAATGGGAATGTTGGTTGCGCTGAGGTCTGACCAACAGCGCCAGTGAGCTTTTGAACATCCAAAGGCACATTCTACCACCATTCTGCACTTGCTCAGCCTATAGTTGAACTGCTCCTTACTACTGTCCAGGCTTCATGAGACATGGGAGCAAGGGGTAGACTGGGGTAGGTGCGACCGTGCGATGCTGCCGGCTGGGAGAGCAGCCTGAGACAGAAGCCTCCAGCTCACAGGAGAGCAGGGTTGCAGCGGAAGCCATACACCATGCCCTGGAGGTTGCTAGAAGCCAGGAAAGGAAGAACCCAGAACTCCCGGCCAAGCTACATAGGTTTTAGGATTTGGGAGATGGTCAATACAACTATTTTCTTCCCCTCCAGCTTAACTGACTCTTTATATAAAACGGGCAGGGCTGGGTGACTCTCCGCTGTAGAAGTGCAACCTAGATGGGATCTATGCATAGTTGTCAACATATTAAAAAGAAAAAAGTCAATTGACAATTTTTAGCGCAGTTAGAGTGTCTAGGGACTACACAGCATAGTAAGCCTGAGTCTTTGTGACCCATGCCTGTAGACTCTGTGTTTCCAAGCCCATGTTTGAGCATCCACCCTGCATTGGAAACATGGGCCTCACAATGCTGGTGCATCCATACTGCATGGACCCGAGTCAGAACTTCAGTTTCTATAGGCATATACCCATCACATACCAGGGATCCTAGCACCATATCCAGTTGTAGACTCTCTAGGGCTTTGTTCACAGTGGATTGTGGGAGAACTTGTCTGTCTGTCAACTTCTGCAGGACTGAAAGGGTTGTTGGGTGGTTTTAGACTGTGAATGCATCCCACCAAGCCATTTTGTGCCCGCATGCTCCCAGCAGCTGGAGCCATCAGCATGGATCCTAAACTGATGGATGAACTTCTCTACCTCATGGTCTGTCCTATTTTGGGAATCAGGCAGAGCATCTGCAAGATGCTGGTGAACATTGCAGTGGCACTTTTTGATCTCTCAAAGGCACTTCTCAGAGGGGTGTGCAAACCAGCTGATACCACTCATGCCTTAGCTGAAGATTCCCCCTATGCAGGCCATGTTGCCTTAGCGAAGATTCCCCCTCTATGTAGGCCAGTACTTCTGAAGCAGGGCCACAAGCAGAGACTGACGGGATCACATCATCACATGGACCTAGGAAAACCAGTAGTTGATCCATACTTTTCACATGAAGAAGCAGATGTTCCTAGAGGTTTGTATTTAGCTTTCCCCAGCCCTCTAGCCCCACAACATCCACTTGAGGGAGGCCATGCCGATCCAGAAATGGGTAAGTATAAGAAGATAAGAACAGCCATACTGAGTCAGACCAATGGTCCATCCAGCCAAGTGTTCTGTCTCTGTCAGTGACCAATGCCAGATGCTTTAGAGCAGTGGTTCCCAAACTTTAACAACCTGTGAATCCCTTTCACTAAAATGTCAAGTCTTGTGAACCCCCTCCTAAAAATGAATATTTCCAGGGATTTTCTCCTTTTCCTGAATATAAATGATAAAAGCAGTGATCTTGGAAATATAAAATTTGTTTTTAAGACATGCTTATTACACACTATTTATTATTAATTATTTATCATTACAGTATTTTTATTACATTATGAAAATGGCAACACTCTTCCAAGATCTCACTTTCGTAGCTTGTATCACTTTGAATAAGCCTGTTATAAGACAAGGCTCCTATGTTTGATCAAGGAGTATCAGATGTGAAACAGCATTAAGGTATTTAAGAAGCCAAAGAGTTCCTCTTACACAAGCATTCAGGTCTTGAGCAGTTCAGGCAAACAACGCACGTTACACAAAACTTAAACTTGTTCTTCGTAATAATTTTAAAAACAAATACTAGCTGTCTATTTAATTTTAAAAACATCAAAAAATATCCATCTCCCTTTCCATTTCTTATAAGGAGTCTTGAAGTTTAAATCTCGTCAGTGTGATAGATATGCTTGCTTTGATCTGCTTAGCTCTTGGAAGTCCAGGGGCTCCGGGCTGCTGGCCCGGTGCCGCCCGGGCTCCCTAGGGACAGCTCTGTCTGCCATTAGGGAATTTTTCCCCGAGAACCCCTTGTAACATTTTGTGAACCCCCAGGGGTTCACGAACCCCAGTTTGGGAATCATTGCTTTAGAGGGAATGAACTGAACAGGGCAATTATCAAGTGATCCATCCCCTGTTGTCCAGTCCCAGATTTTGGCAGTCGAAGGCTTAGGGACACCCAGACAATGGGGTTGCATCCCTCACCATCCTTGGCTAATATCCACTGATGGAAATATCCTCTATGAACTCATCTAATTCTTTTTTTAACCCACTTATACTTTTGGTCTTCACAACATCCCGTGACAATGAGTTCCACGGGTTGACTGTGTGAAGAAGTACTTCCTCTTGTTTGTTTTTAAACCTTCTATCTATTAACTTCATTAGCTGACCTGTGGTTCTTGTGTTATGTGAAGAGGTAAACAATACCTCCTTATTCACTTTCCCCACATCATTCATGATTTTATAGATCTCTGTAATATCCCCCCTTAATTGTCCTTTCCAAACTGAACAGTCCCAATCTTTTTAATTTCTTCTCATATGGACAGTGTTCCATACCCCTATAGCTAAGACCCGACTTAATTTGTGATATTGCAGATCCTGCAATATTAGGCTCCTACTACAACTGTCAGCTGTGGGGGCTGACAGCAGGAGCCCTGCCATGCACAGGGCTAGTGGCTGGGGCTCCCGCTGTGAGCCCTGTGCATTAATGACTATAATAGAGTTCCAAAAAAATTATCTGGTTATCAAAAAATTGCAGGCATAACATAATACCTGAGTGTTTATATTGTTCCAGAATTTTCTTCTTAAACAAATAGGTCTTCTCTGGCTTTTCCAAATTACCACAATTAATAAAAGACCATTACTACTTTTCCACGATTTTCCATGTCTTGCCCACAACTCAGTTGCAATTATTTGACAATCATCCCACAATTCAAGTAAGGCCTTACCTATAGCCATCTGCAGCTGGCTACCCCAGACTGCTACAGGTTTCTGGCTAACCAGTGTGCAGTTGGCAAAGCAACTATTGGGCACTGTTGTGGTAGAGGTTGGTGAGGCAATCAGGACTGTGATGTACCCAAGGTGGTGGGCATTACAAATGTTCCTGACACAATTGATGGCTTTGAGAGAATGGACTTTACAAAAACTGTGCCAGGGCCATTGATGGGATTCATGTGCCAACAGTTTGCTCTCTGCAAGGAGCACATGAGGACATAAACTTCAAAAGATACTACTATATTGTTATGCAGGCCTTCATTGACCACAGGGGCAGATTCATAGACACTAATGTGGGATGCACTAACAGAATGCATGATGCATATTCCCAGCAACTGACCTTGTTATAAACTGAGTTACTGTCCCCTTTTGTCATTACTAGTGCCCTACCAAATTCATGGCCGAGAAAAACGTGTCACAGACCTTCAAATCAGACCTCTCCTGTGAAATCTGGAATATTGGTGGGGAGGCCTGGAGCTTCCTGCAGCCACAGAAAGTCCCTGGAGGGGTGGAATGGGGGAGGGGCTCCAGGCTTGGAGCTCCCTCCAACCAGGGCAGAGAGCTTTGTCGCAGTCCCAGCTGAGGCTGAGAGCTCGACCCTGCCTGGGGCCCAGCTCTCATTCTCCGTCCCGCTCCTCCCCCTGGCTGGGGCCACAGAGGGCTGAGAGCAGCGAGCGGGGGTGGGTCTTCAGCCGGAATAGCTGGGGCAGGGGGCTAGCCTCCCCCAAGGGAAGCTTCAGCGGCTGCCCATGTCCTCCACCCCCCTCACTTCCTGCCCCCATTGCTCCACAGCTGTGGGGGGAGGAGTCACTGTACAGGGAGCTGCCCCCCCTTACAGATGCAATTATTAGCTTGTTTAAATAAAAATAAATATGAAGGTCAAGAACTTGATAGGAATTTTTGATTGACACTTTACAGCAGCAAATAACATTCAGGGCTCAACTCACTGATTGGTCGATATGGACATTGGGGTGGTTTTGTAGCATAATGATCTCAATTGGCAGCCTACTAGAAGACAAGTGAAATGACTTTAAAATGAGTATCCAAAGGAAATCACAAACCTCTACAATCATTACTGCTGCGGATCATGTGAAAGAACTTGGAAGTCAAATTCTGCATGCCGATGGTGACAAACTGTTTTGTACAAGCGGCCATGTTTCATTGGATCACACATCTGGGGCAACAGTTCAGTCCCACTTACACTCAGAAACCCATCAAAGCAGAAAGAGGGCTGTGGATAGCGCAATCCTGGGAAATGAAAAGTTTAAAAAACAAATAATCATTTCAGCTCCTTTTAAGAAGACAATAGAGAGTTATGAGACCCATCATTTAGCTAGACTGAAACTTGTGGATGCATTTGCAAGTGCTAATACAGGCGAGTCTCATCTTACGCGCATTTAACATGCGCTAATTCAGCTTTGCGCGGTCGGCAAAAACAAAAAAACAAAAAAAAGAGAAAAATAACAATTTAAATACTGTACCTGTAGTGCGGGCAATTCCGCCCGCCATTACACTCAATGTAATTTTGACTATACGCGGTTTTCGCTTTACGTGCTGACTGCGGAACGTAACCCCAGCGTAAGATGAGACTCGCCTGTATACCACTGGAAAAAATGTATCATTCAAAGCTGCAAGAATTCATTCCATGGAATGTACAAAATGCCGGTTGCTTACCAAGTGCAAATATGCTACAACAGCTCTACCTTCCAAAAGTGTGTACTATGCATTTTGAGAAGATGAAGTCTCAAATTAACTTGTGTGAGTCTTTTGCAATTATTTCGTATGAGTCCACAGATGAGCAAGACAATACGTATTGCATGTTCTGTTTGATTTTATTTCTGACAAGGCCGAAGACATACAGACAGGAAAGCTAACAGTGCTCGCCAACTGCATTTACTTTGATGCTGTTAACTACACTACAGTTTCTCAAGAGATAATTAAAACCATTTCAAAATACGGTGCAGAGTTTGACAGAGTATCTGGTTTCGTAAGTAACAATGGAACTTACATGACGAAATCTTTCAAATCTTTTTCTCTAAGGTCTAATGCCAAATGCTGTCCATATTACATGTAATGCACATATAATTTCTTGTTAGTGATTTGTGGAGATGCAAGTTTGGTAAAGTTGATAGGCTGGTCAGCTATATTAAAAAGATATTTAAACACTGCCCTAGCTGCAAACTTCAATACAAGCAGCATATTGCAAACACAACTGAAATCTGGGAACAAAAAATTGCACTCCCCTCAGAGCCAGTAATTACTTGTTGAAATTTTGGTTTCGGGCTGTACAATACCATTAAGCTCACCTGAAGTACTACTCTGAGTTCGTCTCAGAAGAGCTGACACTAGACCAAAAACGCAGGTTTTAACAGAACTTTCAAGCCTTCTAAACAATGCTCAGCAGAACGAGGAAGTTCAGTTCATTGCCAAGAATACCACAGGGCTGATGGACTTAATCACGTGGTTTGAATCTCGACATGTCACAATCCACCAAACTTACAATAAAGTAATGATTGTACTGTTCTGGGCAGTCAAACAAAAATCACCCTGACAATGCAGAGTTAAATGCCAGTGCTCAGCAGGTGTTTTCTTGCATGGCAAAGAAGCTCAGACAACACTACTGCTATGGGGAAGAATCAAGCGATGTAGCAAAAATGGCTCAAAAGTTTCAACAACCTGCAGCACGGTTCCTAAAAGCTGTGCGTGTTTCTGACCCTGCACAAATGTACCTGTTGATGGTGGATTTTACCTCACTTAATGCAATTCGTGGCTTTGACAAGAACTGTAGGCTGGAGATTCCTACTTACAAAAATATCATGAAAGAAGCAGACTGTAGTAGTCTGCCTCTGCTTCAGTTTTGGAACTCAGTGGAAGGCAGAATCCCACACCTCGCATGGCTATCTCAGTGCTGTCTGACAGTTCCAAGGAACTCCATGGATGCAGAGAGAGCTCTGTCTAAACACGGAGCAGTGTTTTCAATGCAGAGACAGGGAATGAAGAAAGACAAAGTTGCTGGATGCTCCATGCTGACGTTCAATTAATGATATTTGAAACCAGAACTTTTTTTTCCACTTGCTTTTGTTAAGTTAAGGCAGTGGTTCTCAAGTAAAGTGTCAATCAATAAATCCTGTTAAGTTCACATGACCTTTCTTTATTTTATTGAAACAAGCTAATAATTGCATCCGGAAGGGGGGACATTCCCTGCATAGTGACCCCTCCTCCTATAGCTGCGGAGGGATGCAGGCAGGAAGTGAGTGTGTGTGGGGGTGTGTGTGGGGGGGGTGGGGGATGTACGGTGCTTTCTGCAGCCAGAAGAGGTACCCGAGAGCAGCTGTGCAGGGGAAGAGGAAGTCCTGTCCTTCCCCAGCCCACCCAGGACTAGCAACTGGGAGTCCCCAGCTGGGGCACTCTCAGCAGCATGGGGGAGATCAAACCCACCTCCACCTCCAGGAGCCTCCTCCGGTTGCAGGAAGCTCCATGGCTGTGAGGGTTGCAATCCCGCAAACCGCCCCCCCCACCCACCCCAACAGCTTTGTGTCCCCTCCAGAAACTCCTTTTGGGTCAGGACCTCCACAGTTACAACACCCTGAAATTTCAGATGTAAACAGCTGAAAATGTGAAACTGACTAATTTTCAAATCCTACAGCTGTGAAATTGACCAGAGTGAACCATGAAGTTGGTAGGGCCCAAGTCATTACATATCATTAAACTTGCAATTATAATCTAGTCACTAGTTCTAGTTTTTAAGTCCTTTCAGGGAGGGCAACCTGTGGAGAACATTGTTCTTTTGGAAATCCGCAAATGGAAGTGTGATCTTCTGCTCCAGGCCAGTGGAAGACAGCCATCTGCATACTAAGAAGATATTTAGATATCTAGTGACTGACCAGCACATATCGGAATGGAGAGCGCTTGTGAGTTACAGAGGCGGCCTGAATAAGTATGCCCTGCCCCAGAATGTAACCGACTCTCTGGACTTCCTACTCCAGTGCGAAGTTCACTTTCATCACCAGCCAGCAATGGGTGAAAACTTATAGTAAAATCAACAATCCCGTTGACTGTGCTTTACTTAGTCTGGTTACTAGACATGAGGGAAACAGAGGATAGGAATGTTAAACCCTGTGGCCAAGTATTAACTACTTCTTTTGTCTTTTCTTGCCTTATTTTTTCCTTGCAAACCTTATCTGACTTTGTGTATATTTGTTAATTATGCTCAGCAAAACTCCCATTAACTTTAACAGGAGAAGGAGCAAGCCCCAAAAGAATAAACCATTGTCTCTAGTACTAAGCTTTTATGGTTTCTCAGCACACTGTTCTGGGAAAAAGCAATTCATCAGCTTTAGAAAAGATATTTATGATGTGTCCATATAGCTTCTTTGGACTTACTAATGTCCATTAGTATATACATTTAACTGATTATTTGGATCCTGATCCAAAGACCATTAAGCCAATGAAAAGACTTCCATTGACTTCAGTGGATTTTGGATCAGGCCCTAATGGAGCAGCAAAATATGCTGTGAATAAGAATGTTTCATTCTGGGCTAAAGAAAAACAGATTTTTCCAATGCTTATTGTAATTACTTTTAATACATACATTAAAAGTCTAGTAATTTAAAAAACAAATAACTCTGAAACAAACAAACATTGGCCTAAGCCAATATTCTAGAGATTGATTATTCTGTGCTGGTAGGGAGGAGTTTGGACAGGGACAGAGAGCGTACACAGCTCAAGACTGGATGGAGTGCCTCTGTTGTTCAATATTAAATCCCTACATATATAGGACCGGATCCTGCTCTCATTGAAGGCAATGGAAAAACTCCCTTTGATTTAATGGAAGAAGTTCTATGTTCTAGAAAGCAGTGTTGAATGAGACTAAAGATTTCTGTCCGTTTTTCCTTACTTGGAAAGAGTGCTATTGAGGGTAAGGGAAGGAATTAAAATTGTGAAATTCTCAAGAATCTGTCTAAGCTATAAAGGATCCCTAGATACTGAAAGAGGGGGGAAATAACAATAATTTTATCATTTAAGTGATCTTCATTAGGCTTTACCTCTCTCACAGTTATTGGTTTCAGGCTGTCTGCAGATGCAGTCAGACATCACTGCACCAGTTTACACTTTGAAAGTTTTCTTCACAGCTGTAAGGGCTAGAGACCTACTTTCTTTTAACTAAATGGCTAGATTTTGGAGCACAAGATAGAAACCTTTACTTAAAAAAAACTGAGTATCTGTGCTGCCGTGAGCTGACTCAATTCAGCCCTCCAAACAAATGTTAAGAGGCCTTTAGTAAACTACTGATTTCTGAGCAGTCATTTAATTTAATCTTTTCCATTTTCATTTATTCATGGATTCATTTTCTCAGTCACATGACTTTTCCCACTATTTCTAGAAGCCCTTAACCCATTATATGGCTACTTAATGGTAAGTGGTTAGTATGTGAATTAATTATTATTAGCTGTAGTTTAGCATAAACTAGTTTAGATGTATTGAGAAGACTAAGAAATAAAAAGGAGGTAAAATTGTTTCATGCTTCAACAGTGAAATCACAATTAAACAGGGTAATTTTTAACTTGTTTCATGCATTGCTGAAGTAGAAATATGGAAACACTTTATAGAGGAGATATCAACTGGTTAAGGGTGTTTTCAGCTATCTGCGTTAGTAAAGCATGCCCTTTGAGATCCTGTTAAGAGAGATGGAAAAAATCACAACGTTTATAGATGCAGAAATGCTGGCTGACTCAGGAACTCATTGGTCCTGGTAAAGCAGAACACTTTAAAAGACAACATGATGGGCTTCTATATTATGATGTAACATCCGAGTTTAAAAAAACCCTCAATCTTGTTATCCTTTTTATAGAGGTATTTTGTGGGGTGTGTGTATATCGATCTATATTCAAGTTTTATATGAGAACTTATGGTATATTTTGAGGAAAAATATAATCATATTTTATTACATCTGAAGAAATATATCACTGTGGCACTTCCATTTCAAAAAGCCTTCCACTCTGCTTCCCACATGCAAACATTTTTAGAGAATAATCAAGATGGTGGCAAGTATATGGGATCTATTAGAGTCAGTAGAGCAAAGCCTGGGCCTCACTTCTGCAAAGATATACAAATGTGCTTAACTTTAAACATGAGTAATCCCATTGAACTCAAATTGAGCCAATTATGCATGTTAGGGCTGGTTCACACTAACCCCCCCAGTTCAAACTAAGATACGCAACTTCAGCTACGTGAATAACGTAGCTGAAGTCGAAGTATCTTAGTTCGAACTTCAAGGTACTTACCGCGGGTCCACACGCGGCAGGCAGGCTCCCCCGTCGACTCCGCGTACTCCTCTCGCAGAGCAGGAGTACCGGTGTCGACGGCGAGCACTTCCGGGATCGATTTATTGCGTCTAGACAAGACGCGATAAATCGATCCCAGAAGATCGATTGCTTACCGCCGAACCCAGAGGTAAGTATAGACATACCCTAAGGGCTGGTCCACACTAACCCCCTGGTTTGAACTAAGATACGCAACTTCAGCTACGTGAATAACGTAGCTGAAGTCAAAGTATCTTAGTTCGAACTACAAGGTACTTACCGCGGGTCCACACGCGGCAGGCAGGCTCCCCGTCGACTCCGAGTACTCCTCTCGCGGAGCAGGAGTACCGGTGTCAACAGCGAGCACTTCTGGGATCGATTTATCGCATCTAGACAAGACGCGATAAATCGATCCCAGAAGATCGATTGCTTACCGCCAAACCAGGAGGTAAGTATAGACATACCCAAAGTCTTTTCAGAATTGGGACCTTACTGGAGTAAACCAAGTTAGTAATTTAGGTCCTAGTTCAGCAAAACACTTCACATGCTTAAGTACTTTGCTGAATAGGGTTGCTTTGTTGAATTGCAGCCTTATATAACTACCAGGATCAAATAGTGGCATGGTCAACTCAGCTCTCTATCCTTTTAAAGTAGATAAATGTAGTTCCATGAAGTTTTCTGCATGGGGGACTTTCTAAAGACAGATTTTTAAAAAATGTGTGCCTAAAGCTAGGCTCTGAGTCCTATGTCTATATTTCGGCACCTAAGTGAGTGGTGATCTCCTGGCAGCTGGAAATCTAGGTTCAGTCACCCACTTTAAAAAAAAATTCTTGGATCAGAGTCCCAACTGCTGTGTGTAAACCTCAAATTCTATGGCACTTTTCATAAGAGTGACAAAAAGGTATGACAGAGAAGAAAGACCAATAATATTATGTTAAATAAACAAAGCAAATTAGAATTGTTTATGAAATTAACTAAAACTTTCCTTTTGTTTTTTCCCTTTGCTTACATTTTTCTTTGGGCAAATATAGGTTGTTGTCGGATTTTTTTGTTTTTGTTTTTTGCAGTTACAATTGGTCACATTATTAGAAATTCAGTAGCAAGCCTCTAATTTTTAACGATGATTTTTATCTACAGCCCTACAGTAAAGATGTTCATGTATCTTGGCACAGGAACCATTTTCTTCCCTCATGAAAAGTGAACATTATTAATGGAAAATAGTTAATAACTTCAGATTAATATGCTTGAGTTATATTTAAAATCAATACATGAATGGGGGGCAAAGCACTCTTAAAACCATAAGAGTGTATTGGGTATCCAATACATTTTTTAAAGTTTCATAAGGAATCAGGAAACCATAAACTTAGGTAATGTGTATGTTATATACTATATTGTATATGGGAGATCAATACACATTTAACACTTCTACCTTAAAATACATTTTATTCTATACAGTAATTCACAGGTTTATCATGCCTTTCTGGATGATATGCTTTAGCCAAACACCAGTTATTGAGCTCAATAGAGAGTATATGGGTGAAATGTAATGGGCTGTGATATACAGGTATTCTGACTAGATGAGCTAGTGGTCCCTTTTGGCCTTTAAACTCTCTGAATCTAGGCATGCTGCCCCTTATGCTGTAATTTCAAAATAATGTGTTATGAGTGTCACAGTTACCAGGTGAACAGTACTTCTGATCCTTCCTGATCTCTCTGAGAACACCCTTCATCAGGTCTCAAGCTGTTGCCTGGCTCTGGGTAGAATCATGTGATTCTCCCACTCCAACCTAGGGCCTGGTCACAGTCCTCTTGTATTAACCATTTACTTCAGCTGGTCTGACTTGGGCACAGCCCTTGCAGTTCTGTTCCCTCTGAGAGCAATGACAATGGTAGGCAGTGACCAAACAATTTCCTTAAAGCAAAATACTATTTATTTAGCACCAAA
Organism: Macrochelys suwanniensis; assembly: GCA_033296515.1. Lineage (NCBI taxonomy): Eukaryota > Metazoa > Chordata > Testudines > Chelydridae > Macrochelys > Macrochelys suwanniensis. Next base: position 88,496,376 of record CM065779.1, read on the forward strand.
ATCTGATAGCTTTCTTTGATAGGATAACGAGTCTTGTGGATAAGGAAGAAGCGGTGAATGTGGTATACCTAGACGTTAGTAAGGCATTTGATACGGTCTCGCATGATATTCTTATCAATAAACTAGGGAAATACAACTTAGATGGGGCTACTATAAGGTGGGTGCACAACTGGCTGGATAACCATACGCAGAGAGTAGTTATTAATGGTTCCCAATCCTGCTGGAAAGGTATAACGAGTGGGGTTCCGCAAGGGTCTGTTTTGGGACCGGCTCTGTTCAATATCTTCATCAACGACTTGGATATTGGCATAGAAAGTACGCTTATTAAGTTTGCAGATGATACCAAACTGGGAGGGATTGCAACTGCTTTGGAGGATAGGGTCATAATTCAAAATGATCTGGACAAATTGGAGAAATGGTCAGAGGTAAACAGGATGAAGTTTAATAAGGACAAATGCAAAGTGCTCCACTTAGGTAGGAACAATCAGTTTCACACATACAGAATGGGAGGAGACTGTCTAGGAAGGAGTACGGCAGAAAGGGATCTAGGGGTTATAGTGGACCACAAGCTAAATATGAGTCAACAGTGTGATGCTGTTGCAAAAAAAGCAAACTTGATTCTGGGCTGCATTAACAGGTGTGTTGTGAGCAAGACACGAGAAGTCATTCTTCCGCTCTACTATACGCTGGTTAGGCCTCAGCTGGAGTATTGTGTCCAGTTCTGGGCACCGCATTTCAAGAAAGATGTGGAGAAATTAGAGAGGGTCCAGAGAAGAGCAACAAGAATGATTAAGGGTCTAGAGAACATGACCTATGAAGGAAGGCTGAAGGAATTGGTTTGTTTAGTTTGGAAAAGAGAAGACTGAGAGGGGACATGATAGCAGTCTTCAGGTATCTAAAAGGGTGTCATAAGGAGGAGGGAGAAAACTTGTTCATCTTAGCCTCTAAGGACAGAACAAGAAGCAATGGGCTTAAACTGCAGCAAGGGAGGTTTAGGTTGGACATTAGGAAAAAGTTCCTAACTGTCAGGGTGGTTAAACACTGGAATAAACTGCCCAGGGAGGTTGTGGAATCTCCATCTCTGGAGATATTTAAGAGTAGGTTAGATAAATGTCTATCAGGGATGGTCTAGACAGTATTTGGTCCTGCCATGAGGGCAGGGGGCTGGACTCGATGACCTCTCGAGGTCCTTTCCAGCCCTAGAATCTATGAATCTATGAAAACATTTCAGAGAAAACCATCTTAAACAATAGAAACAGAATGTATGCATATTTTGCTTTTCCACTAAGGCTTACCATTCCCTGGATCTAGGAAAGACCAGCTTCTTTAGACTCCCTCCTAAAGGCTCTGTCAGCCTGTCACTTTAGACAGCTTCTGGCTTTTTAGTCCAGACTCCTAGCTTTGGCAAAACAAGGCTTGAGCAAGGAGCCAGGATCCATGAAGCTAACAGCTCTCCCTCAAGTTTGTGCTGGGATGTCCTTATTTTGCTCTATTGTGTGGCTTTCCTGTTTACTATTCCCACAGCCACCTATTCAGTTTGATTAGTACAGTCATACATGGAATTTTAATAACCTGCCATAGTTATACAATAACTGTACCTCACTGCCTTACAATAGTCATATGGATGATCATCAGGTGGTTGTTAATTAGGCATGTCTTGAGGTGTCTCTCCAGCACACAGGACCACTGACATCTTTTAATTATAGGATATACTGATATACCCTGAGACTTATGAACATGCAGAGAGATTGCCACGTCTTTCCCGTATTTGTACTTCAACACCCCACAAATGTTGGTGCCCCAATTTTCATAGGTTCAATCAATTCCTCTCTTACTCATTAACACCTGTCAATTAATCACGATAGCAGCTTGTGGTTAATATATTGCTGACATCTTATTTCAATGAAAATTTCTAACATATTTCAACTGGTCTTAATTGGTATCTTGCAGGTATTTTATTTCCCCAAACATCAACACTTAACAAGGTTATATAGTGGTTAATTATTTGTCAACTTCATTTATGCCAAAAGCGTTGTTTGGCTAAGCTAATATCTCACAGGTCTGAGGCCTGTAGGTCTTGTGTTTAAGCCCTATTTAATCTCAATATTTTATCTATATGCTACATTAATACACGCCTGTCAGTTTTACCCCCCTGTAGTGGTTCTCCCACTTATTTCTTACCTATTATTTCCCCGATTACTAATAAATTCCCCCCACCCCCAACTCCTAAATCATGTATTTCCAAAAGCAAGCTAATTGGCTACAACTCATAAAGTGGGGATGATACTGTCATGGTTCTGGAGTTAACTGCACCTTTGCTCCCTTTATGGTCTCCTCAAGGATATCTGCTTAGGTTTCAGGCCTCTAGCCATCACCTCTTTATGTGTGGGAACCCTCATTCCTTTCCCTGCAGACCAGAGTTTTAGGGTTGCAGTTCCCTTGCAATTCACTGTTCTTATCCCAGCAGGTCTGACCTAAGTCCAGCACCAGCTGTTTGGCTGCCTACCATGGGCCAAGACAGGGTTTCCAGCCTCCAGAAAGCATAGTAGATTTATTTAGGACAAAATCATTCAGAAAAAAACATAATATCAAAACAATAGTCCACACACACACACACACACCACTCATCTTCCATATGGTTAAAATCTCATGCCTGTCTGAGGGACCTGAGTCAGTTCAGGATGACTCTTTTCACAGATTGGGGGCCTCTGTTCTCCCATGCCTCCTGAAACAGGTAAAACCAGTCAATGCCCCTTTCCCCAGAAGGCTAAGCTTCAAAGGACTACTCACTTAAGTAAGGCAAATGGGGGTATATTGCTCTTTAAATTTAACAATTTCTTAGTGTATGAGACTGCATAACTGGGATTGGGACATTGCATTAAACACCCCTAGTGATTCCAAATTCCACAGGAAATGCATCCAACAAAACAGGAATATATAGATACATAAACACTTATTGATACAAAAGGATATTCTGTGTCCATAGTGCTCCACATATCAAACAGTATAGTAGTCTTTGAAGATTTCCATGCCTCCAAAGTCTGACATCTCTTACAGATACTACATACATACATCACAAAAGAAGCATGAGGCTTAATTAATGTTTATAAAGTGCATTTAAATCCTCAGATGAGAAATGCTCCTACTGTAAAGTTAGTATTTTCCTGTGTGTGTGTTTTCTCTTCTTTTTTCTACAGGTGAGTAAAATAGCATCAACTGTTTTTCTTTCCATCATCTCATAGCAAAGCTGGGTGAAAGATTTGGGGCCTGATTCTCCACTGTTTTGTACTTTGTGAAATCATTTACATCTCTGTGCAAAGTGAATGTAAAATGCAATCAGATCAAAATGATAGTGTTTTACACCCACTGTGCATATCTGTAGATGACTACATAAGGTGCAAGGCAGTGTGGAGAATCTGGATGGATAGATGGAAGTAGACTCCCTGAGTTTTGTATGGAGCCATGCATGTTTATGGTGTTATACAAATAAGACTCAAACTCTTTAATATTCGACTCCAATCCAACTCCTATTGAAGTTTATGGGAATCTTTCCCCTACACATACCAAAGTCAAAGGGAGCTACCTGTGCATAGGGATGACATACTCAAGGTCTAATTAGAAGCGATGCCCTCCTGTGAACCTAAACACCTCTTCACTCTGGCAGTGTGTCTTAATCCCGCAAACTGATCTGTGCAGTGGGCCTGTATGGGCAGGCCCAACTTGGTTTATATGACTACATGATACAAACCAACCCATGACAGCTGGGGCAGCACAGGGGCTGAGACTGAGGGCAAGGAGCCAGGCTGGCTGGGTTCTGTCCCGGCTCTACACTGACTCGCTGGGGAGCTTAGGCAGGTCCCTTCTGTGTGCCTCAGTTTCCCGTGTGTAAGAGCGGGATATTAATGTGCCGGGGAAGGCGAGTGGCAAGCCTGCGGGGTGCTGGGAGTGCTTCCCTAGCACAGCCGCCGTGTAACGCGGCCGAGGTGCTTGTGATGAGTTAACGGGCGGGCAGAGCGTTTCCCAGGTGCTAACCCAACGCCCGCAGCGAACCCAGCCCGGACGGGGCAGGGGCAGCCAGTGCGTGGCCGGTCACGGAGCCGGGGGCCCGGGGTTGCGAGAGGCAGCTGCTGCCCGACCCCTGAGCGCGCCCAGACCCCGGCACGGCAGCGGCGCTCATGGCCTCGGGGCCGGGGCAGGTAGGCGCTGCCCGTGCGCTGCGCGGGGCGGCGGGGCTCAGCGGCGCCTGCCGCTCACAGGGAGCCGGCGAGCAGCGGCGGCGCTTCCGCAGGGCGGCCCGAGCCCTGGCGCATCTCTGCGGACTGACCTTGTGGCGGAAAAGGTGCGTGGGCCGGGCGGCGGAGGGTCCCGCGGCGGGGACGGGGCTCGCAGGCGCGCTCGGGATACCCTGCCCCGTGTCTGCTCAAACTCCAGGCCCCCACAGAGCGGGACCCCTTCCCCGCAGGGCAGCTCAGCCAGCTCCCCCAGGCGGCCGGACTGGAGCGAGGGGCGGCAACAAAACAGCTCCCCAATTTAGGCGCAGCCCTGCCCCACTAAGTGCAAAGGGGTGTTGGCCATTGACGTCAGTGGGAGCACTAGGATTGGCCCCTGAACGCACCCCAGAGCGGGAAAGGGGCTGCAGGGCGGGGGCGGGGGCTGGGGCAGCTCTGTGTAACACCGCATGGCAGGAGGCGGCCAGGAGTGGCTGCGCCCATCTCAGTCATTAGCACCCACTGTACACAGACACACATAATAGCAGTAGCTAGAGTGGCTGTCGGTGGGGTGATCGTGTCTGTCAGCATAACAAAAATCATTGTCACTGTTGTCAGATTCTTCTGCCCCCCTGCTACCCACCACCAATTTGAAAATCATTTCCCCCTGAAAAACTCAGCACTGCCATATCCAGGAACTCAGACTCAGGACTGAACTATTTGGCAGTGTCATTTAAAACTTATTGCTATAGATACTCCTGAGGGCATTCTGCGCCAAAAATAAAAATTAGGCACACAATATTTTAAAATTCTGCAAATTTCATTTGTAAAATTAATGTGGAGGCTCCACCATGGCATTGGGGAGCGCAGGCCACTGGGTGCACAGAGGTGGGAGATCACTGTGCAGCTTCTCCCTGCGACATGGATTCAGCGGTGAGGCTGCACCCAACCCTGACGCAGTGCAAGGACCAGTCCTGCCACAGAAACACCCCAAAGCCCTGCCCCTCTGTGCCAGGTGTGGGCAGGCAGGCTTAGCAAGGCAGGATCCAAGTGGGAAGGAGCTTAGTGTGGGGGGATCCAGGTGTGGGTTGAGAGGGTTCTGTGTGGGGCAATTTGGGTGGCTCAGTGGAGGATCCAGGTGTGGGGGGAGATCTGGATGGGAGGGTCTGAGTATGAGGAGGTCTGGATGCACAGGGGTTGGGTGGATGGGGGAGCAGCTCCCTGTACAGGGATACCTCCCGCTGCAGCTGAGAAGCGATGGGTCTAGGAAGCGTGGGGGTGTGGGGAGAGTTTGCAGAGCTTCCTGCAGCTAGGGGAGAAATCTGGGGGTGGGTCTGACACAGCCCCAGATGCTGTGCAGGGAAAGAGGAAGTCCCGTCCTCTCCAGCCCAGCCAGGACTAGCAGCTGAGCCCAGTGCAAAATAAGAGCCACCATCCGAGTCTTCTCCAGTCCTGCCCTGTACCTCACAGTGATTTACCTCTCTGCCAGCTGCCCTGGGCACCCAAAACATACTGCTGGGGAGGGTGGTATGACTGCTCTTGTGGCTTCCCTTTGCTTCCCCATCAGAAAGTCTTTTTTTCTGTGGGGAAGCAAAGAAATCTGCGGGGGACATAAATTCTGCACATGCGCAGTGGCGCAGAATTCCCTCAGGAGTATATTGAGACTTCAGCGGGTATCCAACAGCTCTATAGTAGCATCTCTGTTAATTATTCTGTAATTACTTTTCTTCCATGAAAACAAACACTGCAGTGTTAAGTATTTTCTCGTTTTATTTAGCAAATCCACAGTTGCACCCTCTTTTCTGAAAGAAAGACTAGCCTCAAACATTTTGTTTTTGAGCTACCTCATTGTCCTCCTTCAAATCCCTCCTTAGAACTCTCCTTTTTCTGATGCTTACAAAAAACATAGAGATACAAGGTGGGTGAAACCAACTTGTGTTCATGAAAGAGACAGGCTTTTGAGCTTACACAGAGCTCGTCAGGTCTAAAGAAGACCCGAAGAAAAGTTTTGTGTAAGCTTGAAACCTTGTCTCCTTCACCACCAAAAGTTGGTCCCATAAAAGATTATCTCACCAACCTTATCTCTCTAATATCCTGGGACCAACTTCACTACAACAACACTGCATACAAAAAAGTAACAGGGCAGCTGGCAAGCTGAGATCACTGCCTGTCATGCTGACCAATATTGTCCTATTGTTTCCTTGTACTCCCTCCTTTTCTTTGTCTGCATCAGTCTGTCGTTGCTTGTCTTATACTTAGGCTGTAAGCTCTTTAGGGCAGGGAGTGTCTTTTTGTTTTTTGTTTGTACAGTGCCTAGCACAATGGGGTCCTGGCCCTTTTATTAAGGCTCCCAGACACTATGGTAATGCACATAAATAAAAATAATAATGATTATTTGCTCAGTCAGCTAAAACTTCAAATCTGATTATTGGAGCCGTGAGCCTTTTCTCTCAAGAAAATTAAAATGTAGTACTGTTGCTGCCTAGGGTGGTCAAGGGACATTTCTCTGCATTCTGCTTGTTCTAGTTTGGATGATTGTGCCAGGGTTTCTAATTTTCATTCTCTTGGGTTTTAGTGCATCCGACTCTCACTTAATTTTATAGGTTGAGTTTTAATATAAATTAAAATGTCATTTCTATCACTAATCTGGGAATGTGAGACCACATAACGTATTTTAAATTCAAAATACTAAGATCTAAATATTGTGGACAATGCCCATCCATCTGGTTTAAAATCTAGATCTGATCATATAGAGTGGAATTAGTCTAATCCTTCACTATTGCTGCCTGTTGATGTTTAGCAATAACCGTGACTTTGCCCATGAATATGTTTTTTCTTGATTCCCGCTCTCAAGACATTAGAGAATGTGGAGCTGGAAAGGCTATACACTTGGGCCATTTTCTGATATATGCATAGAGTCTGCGAATGCCCTTTTGTGCATATATATCCATAGGCTTGTTTTGATTACATTGGTTGGGGGAAACATAGCACTGCAGAAGTTGAGACAGTGAGAACAATATTTCCATCAAAGCAATACACCCTGAAGGTCAGGTGGCCTGGTCATAAAAAGCTTTGGTAAACATGCATGTGCACTGTCTTGTGTTAATTTTTTGGTATTTAAATGTGACTTCAGAGGGAAATCACTGATGCAGGTCACCTTTCTTTTCCTACTCTCTCAGTATCTGTGTAAAGTGATTTAGCAATATGTCAATTGTATATTGCAATGAATAGGCAATATATTTTTTTATTACTAGGCCACAGTGTGAAGACAAAACATTGAAACAACGTGAATGATTGATCCTGTAGCCTGATGAATCTGGCATCTATGTATAGCTTAGATCTGGTTTTTCTACTGGTTTTCCTCTAGAGATCCAGGAGTGTTTAAATTTGTCACCTTTGTATTTGCCTTGTCTTAAGGATAATTGGCTAGAAGGGCCACCTCTGTTTTTCATTCCAGGATAGCACTTTATAGCTTTTGCAAAACCTCAGAGAACAAGCGATCATCTCCTTGCAAAGTAAAACACATCACTTATAATGATGATCAAGTCCATCGTGAAATACTTGTCCCCAAATTTGTCAGTTTTGATCTTCTTAAGAACACCCCATAACTTGGGCTAATGCAGCCCTTCACTCAGTTTTTGCAATATATTCCAAATGGATGACAGCCAAGTAATAATAATTAAAAAATAAATACATAATTTCAGTGCTCTGGCTAGACTAACAACCCAGCATATATGGTGAATACCTTCAAAGAATATTTCAAGTATATTGCAACAGGATGGAGAGCTCCCACGACACCAGCCAAATACAAAAACATTTTAGAAAAATTCACAGAAAATTCATGTTTACATAAATTATACATGTAGGTATTGTAGGGTGTCTATAAATGTTCTAGGAGTGTACATATAATGGCAAACATGGGCTCTTATTTCTTTGATCTTTTAGGGCCCTATTAAGCTGCTTAACTTTTTAACCAAACGAATAGTCTGAACAAAGTAACAGAATGTTTAAAATTAAGCAGATGCATAAATGGCTAAGGCCTTGGAATGATTTTTTTTTCATTTATTTAAGAAACTTTTTGAATACTCTGCTTTCTGTCTAGATATGTTGGAAAGAGTCCAGTAATACAATGGGCAATATTTCACCTGAAGAGGCAGACACATCTTGGAAGTGATCTCTTATTCAACATCAACGATTATTCTACAACTAACCTTGTTGGTATTTTTTATATTTGTATTATAACTCTGCCATAATTAGTACTTGTGGTCCCAATCCTGCATTTAGATATGCCCATGGACCTGTGTGTCCATGAAGAGCCTCATTGACTTCACTGGATTCTGCACAGGTGTAAGGACCTGCCTGTGCAGATCAGATTGCAGGATTGGTGCCTATGCATTTTTTGTGGCAAAAATTCCCATTGATTTCTGCAGTACATCTGGGTATGCAAGAATCAGGCCTTATGCAATTATTAATCTAGTTCTAATGAGGGATTGTTGATGTTTTTTCCTGTATATATTTTTGGCTAATTAAAATTAGTTATTTATTCCTGTATAATCTTAAAGCTTATCTGAGTATACTAAAACTTCTAATTTAAGATAACTGAAAATATATTTATCACAAGTATTTTAAGATAGATTATGATTACCTCAAAAAGATGGGGAAAAGAAGAATGTTGTCAACATTTTCAAGCACTCCACCCCAAGTCATTCAGTGGGATCAGAATGGTCAGAGTGGAACATACTTGTAACAATCTTACAATGAAGTAGGTTGAAAGTCCCAGCCAAATTCTTCACAGAACAATCTAGCTATTGCTAGAATAGTTATTTGCATATTTCCGTGCATTCAAATAAAATGATTTCCTTAAAAGAGTTTTACAGTATGTATGAATTATGTTCATTAATGAATGCATGTCTTGGAAATGTTAGACTACATTTGCGGAACAAAAATAAAACCAAAATAAACACAACTCAAACAGATACCCAAGACTACTGTAGAAACCTTTATTCTATTTAAAGTTCTATTCTGTTCAGTGTCCAAGCAAAATACAGTAAACAGGAATATATAGACTAATGTTTACATTTTTACTTTTGTTATAGAGGGGAGATTTTGAAAAGCTGAAGCGTCTGTTGTATATTTGCCCTAAAGAAAGAAGCCCGCAAGATCTCAGGCAGGTAAGGAAAATAAAGCACTTTATTTGATAAATAATTAATCCAATGATACTAGGGCACAGTGATTTTGTTATGTCATTTTATTTTTGTGGATAACCATTTAACTTATGCAAATATAATTTAGAAAGAAGAAAACTGTGCTAGTACAGCATGCAAAATTAGTGACTGCACTGAACTTTTAGACTGCTTCACCTGAAACTGATTACTACGATCTGTTCAGACTTGAGTATTTGAGGACTAATCTGTCTGATGTCAATTTCCAGATCTTGAGGGAACTCCATCCAGTTATTTCTACTGTGGTGTTAAGGGATAGCAGATCACAGGCCTCCAATGTAGACAGACTACATTAGCAGTGTATGTGGGTGGCCCTGGAGAAACTTGACCCATATGGGTATACTTGATTATGCAAAAATTCTATACTATTAAGCTTATGAAGGTAAATTCAGATACTCAAATCCACTTCCTACTTCAAAAGTAATAAAGTAGGTTTGGTGATTGGTATCAAATAAGGGGAGAGAAGAAAAAAGGACAAAAAGAACAAAAAAGTAAAGGGAGGGAAAGGAAAGGAGTGGAGGAGAAAGGAGAGCACCATCTCAGTTTCCATCCTCTAGGAATCAAAGATTTCTAAAATGTCAGATCAGATCTTTTCAAATTTGCTGGATGGTCCTCTTCTTCAAAACGTTATGCGCTCTTTAGCTGCTAGGTCATCCAAGCCTCTGTGCCAATCTCCTATCCCTAGAGGCAGTCTACAATTTGAGCCCTTTGGCTACAAGCACTGCTCTAGAGATCCAAGCTTTCTGAGAGTTGCAGAATTTCCAAGGTGATGGGATGTATCACCGCTCTGGGAAGTCATTTTTAAGGAAGTATCCATGATCATATTAATCCTCCTGCCTACTTCTAGCCAAAAGGACTGTATCCTGGAATAGTCCCAAAACATGTGAGCCAGGGTGGCTTCAGGAGCTCCACATCTCCATAAGCACTCCGTTTTGGTGAGGCCCAAGCACTCAGACCTATGCGGGTACCAGAGTGAATGAAATAATGTTTTCTGCTGGATCAGCCTTAATAGTAGATCAGTAGAAGAGGTTTCTAATTTTTTGCAAGGCACTTCCCCAAGGGCTAGGGAAGGATATATGCCAATCTTTGTTTCAGGCCTGGCACAGGCAATCTAAATTAGGGAGTGTCTTTTGGACCAGGAAGTCATAACAGGCTACAGATGATTGGGTGAACCTCTGGAGCTTTCTCTGTCTCTATTCAGGAGTCTCTGGTGCTCCCAGCACATCAGGACCACATATGTCCTTTGAGAGATGCTTAAGTTGCTGGTAATGCTAGGCAGCTACACCAGGTAGGTTGTATTGGTTTTGGAGTGCTTGGAATGGGAGAAACTGATCCTCAATTAAGAGACCCAAGCTATCCCCTTATCCATCCACTCTCTCCACATTAATGTTTTCTTGATCATTTTCAGCACTGGTTGCCCCAGTATAGCATCAATGAGTAAGAAGGGGTGGAATTTACATTTTCTAGCAAAACTGGCCCATGTGTGTCTGGTAGCCAATGTTGTAGGGGACATTTTACAGTCAAAATGGTAGTAGGCTGAACCCAACATTGCTGCCAGTGGAAGATGATGGATCAACTCCTGTTCCACCAGCAGCCCAGGGAGTGGTCTGCTCTGTTATGTTCTGAAGCGACAGGGCTGCCTGGCTGCGGATACGTCTGTATGATAATGCTGCGAGTTGGAAGCCTCCCAATGTGGTGGAGAGTTGCAGTTTAAACGAAGCCAGTCTTGTCCTCCCGCCCACTGCAATAGAAACTGGGAGACCTTTCAGGATACATCATGTTCAGGGAAGCATGCATTCATTTTGATGACATTAATTTTGCCCCAAAGGCTAAGAGCAAGGGTTCTCCATATGCCCCAAACTCTTGCTACCTGAGCTAAAATGGTCTCTAAATTAATTTTGACCAGATTCTCCATCTCATTGGGGATGATTTTCCCTAAATATTTCATCCATTCAGGTTGCCATTTAATATTCCAATCCTTATCATAGATTCCCCTATGAGCTTGTTTACTTATACCCAGAATTTCCATTTTTTCCCTATTGTTTTACATCCTGAGAGGTGTCTAAATGCATTAATTGGATTTAATAGGCTAGGAACAAAATCTTCAGGTTTAGATACAAGAACAAAAGCATCATCAGCATAAAGCATGATCTTGTGCTCTCTTTGGCCTCTCCTGATGCCATGTGTTTGTTGGCTTGTATAGATAGCAGTAGCTAAAGGTTCTAGGGCTAGGGCAAACAGCAAAGGTGAAAGGGGAAAACCCCTGTCTTGTACCCCTGTGAAGTGGGAATGGTTCTAAAGTAATGCCATAGATGACAACCCTGGAAGAGGAATTCATACAAAGAAGTTTAATGTAGGAGATAAATTTGGCAGTCAGTTTAGCAAGCATGTAAAAGGTAATCCATGTGTCAAAGGTGTTCTCTGCATCCAAGGAGACTGCAGTTTTGATGGATTCAAAGGAGCCTCTAGCTGCTGTGATGTCAATCAGTTGACACACATTGTCAACTCATCTGTTTAACTTGTTGACTTATCTCTTAAAAATACTTAACACTTACCACACTAATGCAAACTCCAAAAAGCGTCAGGCTGCATTGTCAAACTAGGATGCCTAAAACTAGGTATCTAATAATAAGGATTTAGATACCCCACCATAGGCATCACTGTGTGAAAACACTGTCCATCAGATTTTACCAGATCCAATTAAAGTGCTGTGCTACATTGTGGGGGGAGGGAGGTAACTACTCTGCATGGTGTCCATTCCCCTTCACTCCTCCCCAAAGTGCTGCTTGCTCACTGGGACATGGAACCACACCAGTTCTGCTACAAGGGAGCTCTTCACTGTCATGAATAAGGGGGTAGAATTTGTTCCTTAGGGAATATTCCATATTCCTGTTTGTACTGATGTTGTGTGATCTTGCCAGTTGCAGAACTATCCAGGATAAATAAAGAATAAAGTGTGTTTCTCTTTTGAATGAACAATAAAGAGAAGAGTGTGATTCATTATGAATAATTTTGAAGTCTTGCAGTGGATCTTTACACAAATATATACCAAATATATAGGGTAAAGTTAAAGAACTGTGAAAACTGTTTAGATATTATGGTGATGAATGTCCACATGAGACCAAATTCTTTTGTAGTTGTTTAAACTGTGATCATACTTCAGAGACCATGTATAGGATTATAGCCTTTCCCCCCCCCCTTAGAAACTGGGTGGGGACAAGGCATATTTGTATGCACTTTAAGTTTTAGTGTCCCTAAGTAAATTGGGTAATCATCTCTCACATACTAACGGACAAAGAAATCTACATTTCATTTTGTTAACTATGACCTTTTAGAGGTCAGATTTTTGTTTATTTATTTATTTTTTTAATATGGAGATATACCTACCTCATAGAACTGGAAGGACCTTGAAAGGTGATCAAGTCCAGTCCAGTCCCCTGCCTTCACTAGAAGGACCAAGTACTGTCCCCTGACAGATTTTTGCCCCAGATCCCTAAATAGCCCCTTCAAGGATTGAACTCACAACCATGGGTTTAGTAGGCCAATGCTCAAACCACTGAGCTGTTCCTCCCCGAATTGTTCAATTATTCCAATATAAAAAGCTTTTATGTAAACACAAGGCTCATTCTAAAGCATCTGACAACTGTTGACAAAAGTTGTTCCCCTTCTGAAAGATTGCATCCTGTGAGTTGTGTGGAGGTGACTGAGAAGCTAGGAGTCCTTTCACATAACATACTTCAGATCTGATTCATTGCCGGCCACTTGTTACTCACAGTATAATAAAAAAACATTTTTCTAAATTTGATAAATCTGCTAATGATTTAAACCCCATTAACTGGATTGACCATGGATCTGTAGTGTCTTCCAGTTCACTGTGTGGGATTTTAGCAGTAGCTTGGCTTTAGGGATGCGTTAGAATGAGACTTGGCCTTAGGGATGGATTCAAGCTCCTGGATCCACCAAAATTTCAACATCCCCCTCATTTTTTGAGTCTTCCCTTTCCTCCATCTGCCTACACTGACAGCCATCTGTCCCTCAGTTCTACTTTCCCATGATGGCAACAACCCCACCAGGCTCTTCCTCCTACACAGGCCAGTTCTACTCTGCCAAGTTCATCCTGGACAGACTGGTCCTTGCTCAATTTCCTACTTCAAGGACCCAGTCAGAGCTGACTCTTTTCTATCAAACCAATATCAAAGCTGGCAGTCTGTCTTTTCCTTCAGGTACCAATGGAGTGAAATTCACTACTAATGGGGTACTTCATAAACTGTCACAAGGCAGAATGTCAGTGTGGTGAGCATGATGAGCATCAGCATAGCCTGTTCCCTATCCTCCTTCCCCATGCTATGACATGACTTGAAAGACTGAGAGGAGAGACAATGTCCATAGTGACCCTCTTACTTGCATTATTCTGCTGCAGCAGCATCAGGTGTATGGCTAGCAGCAATCAGTCAAGAGACTTGTTGCCTCCTTTAGCCCTCCTGATATGAGAGGTATTGGCTCACCTTTCCTTTTCCCCTGCACCTAAATTTGGTCTCCTGCCAGTATGCTGCTAACCAGCAAAATCCAGCTGTGAAGTGTTCGTCTACTGCTGCTTTTCTGCTTCTCTCTGATTCACTACCAGCTACTATAACTGCTTGAGTACTGGAACTTTTGAATTCTGATCCCTGTCCCAGGGATCCATAGGTAATCCACCCTTACACGGTTCTCTTCCAGACTTGACCTAGCTAGAAACTTTCACATTTGTATATTAAATGGTCCTATCCCAGAAATCCCATTTATCATAATATAACTTGGTGGATATCAGAATGTAAAAATGTAGCAAATTTGTTAAAAGCTATACATGTGAAATATATTCTAATTCAGACAAATTAACTGGTTGTGCTGCTGAAAATGAGATTCTGACGTGCAGCAAACGTTCTTAGTGCCAAATTCTATACTAAGATATGTGCATGTGGCACCCTTTAATTATGTCTGGAGTAACATCATGGGGCCAAACTCTGCTCTCAGCTACAGCAGTGTAAATCCAGAACAACTCTGTTGACTTTTGTGGAGGTACTAGTGGTGTAAATACAGAGTAACTAAGGGCAGAACTTGGCCCCATGTCTATCAGGTAAGCTCGAGAGTAGAGTCACATTCTGAGACAGACAGGGTGAGGAAAGGAAATGGTAATAGTAATACAATAATGTGGTTACTAAATCATGACAGTCACAACAGAGAATCCATTACGTTCTGGGAAAATCTTAAAATATAGAGAAAGCTCAATGCATTAGGAAGAAGCATGATGCAAAAAACCCCACAAACTACCATTTTCCTTTGTTCCTTATGAACAAGATCCTACTTTAAAGGGGTTAAGAAGACTTTGTTAGCAGTATCCTCTCAGTCACAAATTTGGTCCTGAATATATATGCACACAGCTTCTGTCTCCCACTGAGTGTAGTGGTGCTTGGAGCCCCCAGTGAGTATGGAATTTGGGTCTCAAAGCCCTGAACTGGAGCTGGGATGGAGGCCAGCCATTCTAGTGGAAGTCTTGGGAGGCATGGTACCTGAAGTAGGCCCAATGCTTCTTGGTCCTGTTTTGAGGGCAAGGAAAGCGTGGCGACCCTACAGCCTGTAAGGAGGGAAAATCATCCACTCTCCTCTGTATTGGCTGGTGTGGAAAATGGGGCAGGGCCATGGAAGCCAACAGCAGTACTAGTCTTGCACAGAACTCAAGCACTGCTGTTGTGCATGGGTTCTACACAAGCGCCAAGGAAATGGAAGATTCTTCCACCCTCTTCCTCTGCCTGGGCACACACGCAGGGGCTCAACTCAGTTTTGACCACAGTGTAGTTTACAATTTCTTTGGTGCGTTATCTGAGCCTGTTATTAAATTAAAGTGTGCTGTCTTTTTTTCCAAGATACAAACATGTCTGAAGAAGAACAGAACATTTCAGTGTTTACCTAATAAAACACAGCTCCAACTTTGCCAGGCTGTAGTCTACCAAGAGTAAGTAAGAGACAAGAATGTTACTGTTTCCTTCAGAAACCTAGGTCAGAACATGCACATTTTTCAACAAAACTGTAACTCTTTGAATTAAATATTAATCATACTTCAGAAATACTCACCCCATTAAAATAAAATATTGACAAGCAGAGTGTGACAGGGTTGGGGGAAAACCCATCCTGTGCAGGGTGAGTGTGCCCACTTCTTTTAGGGAATTGTGGGGGAGCATATGTACCTTACTTCTGTGTCCCTCCCAGCCCGAGTCCAGACACTCACCCTTATCAGCAGGGTGGTGCAGCCTAGTGGCCAGAGTCCATAAATTTGCCCTTGTCAACTGGGCAGTAAGGCCTAGGGGCTAATGTCAGTCAATCCGCCCCTTTTTGCAGGGCAGTAAGGCCTAGTGGCCCAAGTCAATAACCTCACCCCTTTTCGCAGAACAATAAGACCTAGCAGCCAGTGTCAATAAATTCACCCTTGTGAGTGGAGCAGTAAGGCCTAGCAGGCACTGCCGGACACAGGGGGAGGGATTTCACCTCCAGCAGGGGGGTCCTGGCCCTTCCTCTCCACTGGACCCAAGCCCAAGGCCCTGTTAATGGCTATAGCGTGGGCCACTGAGTCAGCGGGGAAAGACTCCGACAGAAACACACTGACTCAAGGCTTCAGCTCATTCACCGGTCTGGCGTCTGATTCCCCTGGGCTGCTTCGTGCCATCGTCCCTGCTGCTGTGGTCTGGGCATCCCTGTTACCTTTAGTTTCTCCAGTCTGCCTTTTCTCCGGCACCTCCAAACCCTGCATGGCCTCCGGGGCTGCCTTGGCATCTGCCTCGGCTGCGACATTCCCAGCTCCTACGGTCCTGGGCTTCCACTGAGCCTTGGTTGGAGCAGGTGCCACATGTCCTTACTCCACAGCAGTCCACCCCAACTGAGGCGAGATGCTCCCTTTTATACCAGTCCACCTTGAGCATTCCCAGTAAAGTGGGCGTGGCTTCCTCAACCTACAATGTAGGGTTAACCCTTCCCCGTACAGTGCAGGGCGAGTGCACCCTGTCACACAGAGCTATATAGTACTTCGCTGGTATTTGGTGATTTAGACCACAGTTCTGAAATGGAGAGCTTCCATATCTGAGAACTAAAAATCCAGTTGGAATACAAGATCATCAGTGTGCTAATGCAAAAGGCTTCTTCCCAGAAAATACAAAAATAAAGACATAACTATTTAAATTAAAAGGTCTCCTCAGGATCCAAGCAATTTCACCACTTCCTGCAGTAAGTACTGGCTCCCACCCACCTGACCCCCCAGAAAACCACCTTACCTTTCAATGTGTTGGCCTCTTGTATCCTGTAATGAACTCAACATCACATTGATGTGTGGATATAGCTGGCTTTTGGGAAAGGCAGGTTCTTGCAGTGCAGAAACTGAACCTTTGATGTGAAATATACCATGGAATAGTATAAACGTGGTCTCAGAGATATCTTAAGACCTCTTTTGTGCTCCCCCATCCCCCTCCTGAGACAATATTAATCCTGGCTATAAAATCTACTCTTTTGTTTGAGCAGCATTAAAATTTGAGAATAAATCCCTCCATCCATGAAACTTCAGCATGTACATTTTCAGATTATAAATATGTTCTTCTTACATGCTGTCCTGTATCAGAAATGTTGTGGGAGCATGATGTTTTGTTCAAAAGGAATATGCATAATTATCAAACAAACTCTACATTTAGTGACAATTAAGGCTGTGGCCGGGCATATCCCATCCACCCACAACCTTAAAAGAGCGGAAATAAGTTAAGCATTGTGACTTGTGCATTTCTTTCCACCTTCCTGTGGCCTACAGCTCTGTTGATTAACACACTCCAGCACTCCATAAGGCTTTTACTTCCATCTCCAACAGATACACAAATGGAATATGTACCCCAGCTTCATCAAATTTTCACTGTACCTCAGAGCCTTAACAGTGACCTCAGCAGTGATAAAGCACAATAACTTCCCACTTGCAAGGAATGTGAGACATCCAGATGAACTCCTGTTGATAAAATTGATATAAAAGAGGGTTGAGGTTTTGCCTTACTGTTCCAAATTTAATAAAGTTGGCATAGAAATAGCTTTGCCAAAGCCTGGAGCAACAACATGTTACATCAATAGTTCTGCCTATTGCTCTCCCTCTTTCCTGCCACTATGAAGCGAATCTTTCAACTAGGGCTGTCAAGCGATTAAAAAAGGTAATCATGATTAATCGCGTGATTAAAAAGATTAATCGTGCTCTTAAACAATAATAGAATACCATTTATTTAAATATTTTTTGATGTTTTCTACATTTTCAAATATATTGATTTCAGTTACAACACAGAATACAAAGTGTACAGTGCTCACTTTATATTTATTTTTGATTATAAATATTTGCACTGTAAAACCCAAAAGTAATAGTATATTTCAATTCACCTACTACAGGTACTGTAGTGCAATCTCTTTATAATGAAAGTTGAATTTACAAATGTAGAATTATGTACAAAAATAACTGCATTAAAAAATAAAACAATGTAAAACTTTAGAACCTACAAGTCCACTCAGTCCTACTTCAGCCAATCGCTCAGACAAACAACTTTGGTTACAATTTGCAGGAGATAGTGATGCCCACGTCTTGTTTACAGTGTCACCTGAAAGTGAGAACAGGCATTTGGATGGCACTGTTGTAGCCGGCATTGCAAGATATTTATATGCCAGATGCGCTAAAGAGTCATATATCCCGTCATGCTTCAACCACCATTCCAGAATACATGAATCCATGCTAATGACGGGTTCTGCACAATAACAATCCAAAGCAGAGAGGACCGATACATGTTCATTTTCATCATCTGAGTCAGATGCCACCAGCAGAAGGTTGATTTTCTTTTTTGGTGGTTCGGGTTCTGTAGTTTCTGCATTGGAGTGTTGCTCTTTTAAGACATCTGAAAGCATTCTCCACACCTCATCTCTCTCAGATTTTGGAAGGCACTTCAGATTCTTAAACCTTGGGTCGAGTGCTGTATTCATCCTTAGAAATCTCACACTGGTACCTTCTTCGCGTTTTGTCAAATCTGCAGTGAAAGTGTTCTTAAAATGAACAACATGTGCTGGGTCGTCATCTGAGACTGCTATAACATGAAATCAGGGCTGGATTACCTAATAGGCAGACTAAGCACGTGCTTAGGGCACCAGCAAAGCAGGGGGCACCCAAAAAATGAGATTTTTTGTGGAAAAAATTGATATTTGATATTTTTTTAAAAGCATCGAAGTAGTCATCATCGGAAAAATCAGAACTTTGTTAGACTTCCATACACTAGTGTTTGTATTCATGTTGACCATGTGGAATGAAATTTTACAACACTTTTACCACACAAGTCAAGCTCTCCAAGAAAAAGAATTGGATTTGAAAACATGTGCAGACCTCTGTCTATCATTAGCAGACCACTTATACACTTTGAGGAATGATTTCGAAAGATTTGAAGACATATAAAAAGATATCTTGCCTGATACTAACTACAAAGAAGCCCAGTCCCTCAAGTGAATCAGGAAAAAACAAGCAAATGACAGCAGTGCAACAGAAACAGCATTGAATCCTAGAGTCAAATTTTGCGTATCTACTTACTATGCTATAACTGATACACTTGAAGCTCATATGAAGAGGAGAGGTGAAGTGTACAAAGAAGTATCAAGTAGATTTTCTTTTCTAAATGATATGGACTTATCTGACGAACAATATTCACAAGGTTCCCAAAAGCTACTTGACTCATACCCTGTTGACTTGAACATGAATCTCTGTGGAGAAGTACGGCAGGTCCACTGTTATACGCGCGCAAAGTTTAATGAAACTGGAAAAATGAAATTCAGTCACATTGATCTTCATGACACAATATTGGAAGACGGAATACAATGTGTATTTCCAAATGTAGAGATCGCACTATGTATTTTTCTAACATTGATGATTACTAACTGCTCTGCAGAACGCTCTTTTTCTCAGCTGAGAAGAATAAAAAACCCTCAGAGAACAACAATGTGTCAGGACCGACTTAATTCACTTTCCCTATGGTGTATGGAAGCAGACATGCTTCGTGGAGTCAGCTTCAATGATATTATCCAGAATTTTGCAGTCAGAAAATCTAGAAAGAAGCTATTTTAATTTCAGCATACATATAAGTTTTGTGTCATTTCGAAAAATAAAATTTTATTTTACGGTATAGTATTGTTTTTATTTTGAATTACATATGGGGGGGGGGCACCATAATCTTTTCAGTGCTTAGGGCCTCTCAAGGTCTTAATCCGGCCCTGCATGAAATATATGGCAGAATGCAGGTAAAACAGAACAGGAGACATACAATTCTCCCCCAAGGAGTTCAGTCACAAATTTAATTAACACATTCTTTTTTTCAATGAGCATGGAAGCATGTGCTTCATTAGCATGGAAGCATGTGCTCTGAAACAATGGCCAAAGCATGAAGAGGCATATGAATCTTTAGCGCATCTGACATGTAAATATCTTCTGATGCCAGGTGCCATGTGAACGCCTGTTCTCACTTTCAGGTGACATTGTAATTAAGAAGTGGGCAGCATTATCTCCCGCAAATGTAAACAAACTTGTTTCTCTCAGCGATCGGCTGAACAAGAAGTAGGACTGAGTGGACTTGTAGGCTCTAAAGTTTTACATTGTTTTGTTTTTGAGTGCAGTTATGTAACAAAAAAAATCCTACATTTGTAAGTTGTACTTTCATGATAAAGAGTATCATGTACTATATGAGGTGAATTGAAAAATATTATTTCTTTTATCATTTTTACAGTGCAAATACTTGTAATCAAAAGTAATATAAAGTGAACACTGTACAAGTTGTATTCTGTGTTGTAATTTAAATCAATATATTTTAAAATGTAGAAAGACATCGAAAAATATTTAATAAATTTCAATTGGTATTCTATTGTTTAATAGTGTGATTAATTGCAATAATTTTTTAAAATCGCGATTAGTTTTTTTGAGTTAATCGCATGAGTTAATTGTGATTAATCGACAGCTCTCCTTTCAACCTTTAAATATACCAACGTGGAACACCTGCAAATCTGATAGCTGACATCTTGGCCAACATCAGGGACTGAAATATAAACCCCAGAGCTAAAAGTGTAAGTTTTTATAATGTTCTAAGGAACGAGGTTCACAGGTAGAGAGCTGTTACAGGTTTACATCCATTATGGATTGGGCATAGCGGGACCTATACACACACTGACTAGTGGGTTCCAAAAATAAAATGTTTAGCAAATGACTGAAATGTGAAATGTGTATTCTGGTGATAGTTTAAGATATCATTGTTAAAGTGCAAAATCTGTTCTAAAGTGGTCTTTTTCAATTTGTGAAACTCTCATAAACATACCATCACCCGACATAAATCCTATTGCTGATCTGAATCTCTTGATCTTCAGATCCCTAATGTAGGCTCTTACTATTTGAGCTGTAGGCGTATCTCTAGATGAACTCCTGGAGAGGTCTTGAAACATATTTTCTTAATTATTTACTCATCAGCAGTAAAATATTGGTGATTAGGAATCTTGGATTCTATACCTAGCTCTTGGAAGGAAGTGTGGGTTTACAGTGGTTAGAGATAGGATAGTTGGATTTATTCCCTTTAAAATGCAGTGTGATGTACTGGATAAGATTGTGGTTTCTCATGTTGAAGTTTTGGGCCTATAGTGATCTTGTATAAACTCTTTGCTAATTTATTTTAAAAATGTGGGGGAGTGTTTACCTCTTCCTTAACTGTCTTGTAGATTGAGGTTCGGGATTGTAATCAATAATCAGAGTAGTAAAATGCATGGGAATTTAAACAACACTTAGAAGAGGTGGGATTTGAACACTTGGTCTCCTCTTTGCCAGCTCAAGAAACTTTTCCATAGGCTTCAAGTGTATTTGGGGAGTCTCTTTCTCTCTCATTTGCCTGCAGCAGATTTGTTGTCAAATTAAATATTGGTGGGTTTGCCTCAGTGCACATATTTTCTATTATGACTACAAAGGTATATAACACTCTATAGATAAACACTACCCATGCATAACATACTCCAGGAATCAGCACACAAGAAGCCACAATAATGCCAAAGGACAAGTCCCAGAATGTCTTAAAGTGCAAAAGGGGTACAAAGAAAGTGAGACGATCAATGACAAAAAAATCACCAGAAGATGCGATTTGGAACTGCTCTTATTCATTCTGTGTCAATTTATTTTTCATCAAATCACCATGAAAAAATCCAGATAGAACTCAAAGTTTATATTCTATGCTTTGGGTTTTTTTGCCATTTCAATGAGATTTTTACAAAATAATGTAAAGCTTCTGTTAAAATTGAGCTTTGTAAGGCAGCCTTACCTATGGCATACCTACCATTGCATCATAATAAGTGATGTGCTTGTATAGCACTTTCCAACCTAACATCCCAAAGTGCCTTATAAACACTAATGGGTCTCATTCTTATTTCACTAAGACTATTTTATGCTGCTGTGCCAGTGTAAAGGGGCCTTTTACAGGGTGTAAATTATGTTCACACCCACTTTAAGGCCACTTTACAGGCAGGGGTGGTAAAGTTGCCTTAGCATCATGCATTTAGCCTCACCACAAGTCTGTGTAGTGGGTAACTAATATCTCCATTGGACAGATGAGAAAATTAGGGCAAAAACAGGTGAAGTGATTCATCTCATTTCACACAGAAAAAGTCTGCTACAGCTGGGAATAGAATTCGGTTTTCCTGACTCCCTGACTACTTTCAGGTCTCTATTAGTGCAGCTGATGTTTTGACAAAGTAAGCTGGCGAGTAGCTTTGTTCCATTGTGTTATTTTGTTATTGGTGACATCAGCTCAGATTCTGGGTTTAGTTATGTTTTTGTCCAGAGAACTAGGATGGAAGCTCTTCACAGCCGAATACATTAGGCAGTGGTTCTCCACCTGCAGCCCATGGGCTGCTTGCGGCCCAATCAGCACACAGCTGCAGCCCATGTGACATCCTTGGGGCCGTACAGGTGGTATTGGATGTGGCCCACAATAGTAAATAGGTTGAGAACCACTGCATTAGAGTCTGAGCTTTGGTGATGGCAGTCTGAAAAGTTAGGTAGTTGACAGTAAAGAGTAGCTGTACTGATAATTATTTAGTGGATTCTGTGGTTCAGGAGAAGGACCTTCTGATTTCCTTCATGTATGTAACATATCATAGTCATTACTGTTTGGTACTTGGCACTTAAATAGCGCTTTTCATGCACAGAGATTTAAGCATTTTATAGTGACAGGTAATTACCATGGGTGTGCAAGAACACCACCTTATGTTGTAATGGTGTCATCTTTTAGGAATTCCACTCTCTGTTTTGCAGATTGAGCCTTATTGTATCCTGAAACTTAAACAAATCAACCATTAATTAATGGTTGATGTTATATTTCACATATCATGGAAAACATGTAATATATTTAAAATTAATGTACCAGTAAGCTGTCTAATACTAGAAGGATCCTTTTTACAAAATAAATACATGGTGATATTTCTGAAGGGGAAAACTTTATATTGGATGGGTCTCAACACAAACTAAATCATGTGTTGTAACTACTTTGATCGAATTCCTTTAAGGTGTATCAGGAATCCTTGCTGATAAGTATCTTGTCATCAAAGGCTCAGACTTTTAGAATGCTGTGTGCACAGTTTATGTGCAAAAGTATATGCCATTTTTGTGTTTAATTTACATGCATGACTGACGCACTTAGGAATGCAGTTGCAGGAAATGTGCACTCACATGACCAGTCAGGCATTTCAGTACTTGCACACTCATGATAATTATGCAGTCATGGTAATAGCATGTGCAGATTAAGTGTATGTACCAGCTGTGTTTCTACAGCTTTGTTCTCCTCCTGACATAATATCAAATTAGGCTGTTATTAGCGGTTATACTTTTTTCAGTGTGTCATGTTAATTATGGAATAATTTTCATCCAGTCTACTAGGATATATTCTGATGTCTGTATCTTACTGTTTACATTTTGCATATTGCAGTCATTATTTATTGTCAACATTACATAACGTTTATCTTTGGGGTTTTAATTCTCTTTCTAGGTGTGAAGCTGGAACCATAGTTATAAGGCAAGGACATGTTCCAAGTGAATGTTACTTAATACTATCTGGAAAACTAAAAGTCATATGGGGTGATGCAAATTTCAAAGCCCAAACTTTCACCTCTGAAATATTATGTGAAGCTGAAGAAGGAGACTTCATAGGGGTAAATATTTTCATTTAACATTTTAATATTATTTGAATGAACATATGCTTTAAAATGTTTAAAGGGGATATTTTCAAAGACACACAAGGAAAGTCAGTGGAACCTGGATACCTAATTACCTTAGTCTCTTTTGTTAAGTTTTTAATAACATTTACAAAATTAAAAATAATGTGGTAAAAATTCCTCCTAAGATGAAGTGCTCCATGAATCCTGTGATCTGTGCAGGAAAAAGGGGCAATTTGGGGCAGATGTGGGGCATGGATGAGGAGGAGGGGAGAAGAGAGAACTTGGCTCCAGGTCCTATTATCTTTCTGTGACCCCACACCACAGTACATTCCATTGATCCAGGCTTTCGTGTTATTTTTGTTTTGTATGGGGCGGGGAGCAGAGGGAAGGGAGACAGGCTGTCACTGGAGACCAGAAACAGCATATAGGAATGTTTGGAAGAAATCTTATATAGATTACCTTCCTTCTCTTTAGCCTCTTCCTTCAGCAAGGGATAATCAGGCCCGTAGACATTTGTTAATAAAAATGAATTTGGTGGGCCCTTGTCTAGTAGGAATGCAACATGCTGCTATGAGAGAATTCTTGTCTCATCCTTCCTGCCTAACAGGATTAAAGGAAAATGAACCTGTGTGATTAAATCTATTTTCATTGTAAAGGAATTTGTTCCTCATACAATAAAAATGGTGGTAACTCTCTTTAGTTTTGCACCTTAAAAACATTAGGCTGGATTTTGCCTTCCACAGAAGGCAGCATTTGGCCCTTTGAAATTAGATGCCCATTTAGAAGGTAGTTTACATTTAGAAAGCCCTCTGATTTCTTTACCTGCAATAATTTTATTTTCCCAAAATTTACTTTAGAATTTTCAAGCTTTTTAAAATGTGTCCTTGAGCAGAGTGCATTTGATATTAATTGCAAGGGGCAGTTAGGATAAAGCAATATATTACAGACAATGGAAGTAGATGGAACTTAGTTCCTTGTAGGACTGGGTGCTTACCCAGTGTACTATTATTAATTTATCTTTATACCTTTAATTAAAAGTTGAACAATCCGCTATGCAATCTTAAGTGTTTTATTATAAAAGTAAACTGAACAGCTGAAAGAAGAATTATGCTTCTTGTTTTTGTTTTTGCAGGAAATCTGTCTTCTGACTAATACAAACCGATCTACTTCCATTATATGTAAATCCGATGTGGAACTTCTAGTGATAAACAAAGAGGTACTTGAAAAAAAAATGAATGGCAAAATAAGTGGTTTCTTTAATTGAATTTATTCTCTCCTAAAATACTTTTAATACATTTCACATCTTTGAAGACAAAAATGGCCTTTTAAAAATTAATCTCTGAACAATTAATGTTCTGAAAATTTCATTAGTAAATTGTGCAAATTCTTTACAAGGACTGAACTCTGAATATATGATCAACCGTATGAGAGTAGTTTAAAATGATACCTTTAGATGTTAAAAATAATGCAGATACAGCGTTCCAGTAGCCAAGTATTGTGATGCAGAAAAAAGGCACCTGAGGTAAGCTGCTACAAAGTATTATTTTTTAGGAAATATATAGTGTGGCTCGTTCCAGTGATTTCTTTATATTTTCAGTTAGAACCCCTCAGAGTCATATCTAACAATACGATGTAGTGGTGCATTAGCTGCTAATGTTACAGCAGAAAAGCCATCTGATCACATTTGTATTGGCAGCTGTATCACAATTTGGCATATAAGCCACTAGGGCTGAAGCTGACATTTTTCAATGTTTTTAGGAGATGGATTATAAATAAAGAACAATTTTTATTGCTGGTTCTGGGTCTCTTTATTTTAAAAATATTTACAAGGTAAATCTCGTGAGGCAGTAAGTCTTAATTCACAGGGTGATTACCTAATGCTAGAAGTCTCTTTAAGTGGCTTTCTAAAGCTGTTTAGGCCATGAATTCCTGATGTAATGATGACAATAGTTTATCTATCTTGATGTGCCAGGTTGTGGAATTTATTGCTTAGTCCCTCTCTAGGGAACTTTGAGTAACAGCCTTGATTTGTCTCTGTTGAGGGTGGGGGAATAGAAGAACTCATTGGCTGTTCTGGAACATTATAGATTATCTGTAGGAAGTTTTGTGGCAGTAGACTCTAGCCCAAAAGTGCTTTTGGGTGTTGGTGTGGTTAGCAGTATGGCCTGGAAAAAGAGCAGAGAGAAAAGAAAGACCATGATGTGGTGTTTTACTCTTACGGAAGGAAATAATGGTTCTGGATGTGTATAAAAAGGTTAGTTTTTTTTTCCAGACACCTTTGTCAATACTCATTATATAAAAGTCAATACTTGATATTTGCCAAGATAAATCAGGCTGATATTCTCCTGCTCCTAATAATAGTAGAGCTATGCAAGTGTGATGCATTTCAATTTGAAAATGTTAGAGGAAATATCCTGACTGTTTTAGCACTCAGAGATCTTATTAGTTTAATGTGATCACCTTTATTTTTTTAAAAACTCAACCGAAGCCCTAGGAATCTGATTACCTGCAACAATTGTGAGAATAGTTAATGTAATAAAATAGTACTGCTATACTGCAAAAGTACACCATAAATAAAAACATGCCCTGGATGTGGTTTTCTCTTTTTGAATATCATATTCATTGTATTATTTATAAAATAAAAAAGGAAAGAGAGCTCTATTAATCCAATGACCATTTTTTCAAAGAATAATAACTGAGTGCTAATGGAGACATGCAAACAGTATGTGCTGTTATGTATATGTTGTGCCCCAAACAGTGTTATTACATGCTCACCAGTGAAGATTTTCAATGAGTTTTAGCAGCAATTTACAGGCACAATGATTTAGTTTCCTATATGAGAAGAAAAACTGTTCATATTTTTGCATCTGGAAGGCTTCCTCCTTTCCCCAGTGTTAACCTTTATACCGTTTGTTTATGTCAATACACACTTTTGTTTGTCAATACACACAGTGCTAGCACTTTTCCATTGTATTCATGAATGGAATTAGCATTTTCATAGAATCATAGAATCTCAGGGTTGGAAGGGACCTCAGGAGGTCATCTAGTCCAACCCCCTGCTCAAAGCAGGACCAACCCCAACTAGATTTTATCCGTGGCTGTTGTTTCAGTTCACTTAGAAGCAGCACAGTTGCTGTTTTCCACTGCCACTAGTTTCATTCTCTTTTTAGAAATGTTCTTTAATATGATAGGGCTGCTTTTGAAAATTAGATATTTTGTTCTTCTGGAAAACAGTCATCACCAGCCTGCCAGGGGTGCTGGAACAATTTGTATAGTGGGGGTGCTGGGAGCCATTGAGCCAAACAGTAAACCCTGTCTATAATGAAATCCACTTCAAGCTTGGGGGTGCTGCAGCTTTAATTTGCTGTGTCTGATCTGTATCCACAGTCTCTAGAGTTTCACACAAAACCCAGTTCCATTATCTGTTTACACTGCCTGGGTTAAACTGCTCTTAAAGTTTTCAAGAAGGTGTGTTACCTTTGCTCATCTGGAGTGAGGTCAGGCAAGTCCTGTGTCTCTGGAGTATGAGAGACAGGATGTTCAGATAAGTGTTGCTCTCTCCCCATGGTCTACTAAAATAGGTTTCATTGCACAGCTACAGAAGGATAAGCACACAAATTATGACCTCTGACTTCCTCACAAACACATAACACAAACTGCATACTTTACCTGTGTACATATGTCAGCAGCGAATATTTGCTTAAGTCACTGAGGTTGTAATTACAGAGTTTTTTGTTACTCTATGAAGGAGATTAATATGTAACTTGCCTGTTGGAAGCAGAAGGGAGCTCCTTGTGAAATTACATGTCTGTCACTTGTCAGTTGAAATACACTATGTGAGCATTAAGGAATGGGTAAGAAATGTCCTAGAACTTGGCATTTCCTTGCTTTGAATTTGTTTTTTTGGGGCTATCATACTTATTTAGCCAAATTACCTCCAGGGCTTAGCCCCAAGCTGTCAAGGAGCTGGACTGCTAATGGTTCAAAGGGGGTAAGTACCCACCTCCCAGGAGAAGCTATGTACTACTGTTAGGGTGATCAGATAGTAAGTGTGAAAAATCGGGATGGGGTGGAGCGTAATTGGCACTTATATAAGAAAAAGCCCCAAATATCATGACCGTCCCTATAAAATCGGGACAGCTGGTCACACTAACTACTGTACTAGTTCGTGTGTTTCCCAGTCATTTGAGATTGCTCCATTCACAAGAGTAAAAATGTCCACCCAGCCTGATCATTGTAAATAGCAATTGGGGTAATGGTAATGAATGCAAATGATCCTAACCCATGTCCTTAAGGTAGAAAGGGTGAATTCTTTCTGGGTTGTCTGGCTAAATGTTAGTTGGAAAGTCTCTGGGCCCCAGAGATTCCCCTCTCACTCTGAAAATAGTGGGGAGTACATGATGCCACTGAGAGCACCTTTCACTGAGGGTAGACAGTTCATTTTCCCACCTCTCTGGATCTCCACCCCCCACTTACAAATACTTCTGAAATAGCCCATTACTCCTGCCCTGGGGTTGAAGAAACTTGTGTGTTGCATACTCCAGTTGAAATGATGATCATTTCCCCCAAGCCACTGAGCTCTTTTTCAAGCTACTCTGCAATTCCTCACCATGGAGACATAGTTTTAAAGTTACAAGAGAAGTTTATACACCATTTTTTAAAATGGAAACACATTAACTAGCGTTTTCATTTGTACTATCCCCACAAGAGAGACTGTTTCAGAGTTTATAGAGGCTATAGTGATCACTGAAAATATGGTAATATGATAATGTAATAAACTTTATTAAAGAGCCTAATTTAACAAAAGATGAGAATGCTTTGGACTAAAGTCAGAGGTGTAATGGCCTGGGTACAGCATGTTTTTTTGCCAGGGAAAATGCCATCTGGGATTTTATAATAATGTGTTTATCACTTTTGCACTATGGCTAATATGTCTATAAATTCATGTCAGTCAACAATAGTCTAGCCATTTAAAAAGAATGTTTCTCCCTCTCTTCTTCATCTTATGTGAAGTCATTTATGCATATTTTGACTTTGCAGGTTCCCTTCAAAACAGAGTGCCTGCCAGTCACATACAGAAATACATCTACCTTTTTATGTATTATTAATATCTTTGACTCAGCAGTGCCTCTGGTTCTGTTTTATATTGCAAGAGGTTGAAGATTAAACTCCATAAGAATCCGTCTACCTAGGGGAATTGAATAATGGAATAAAGAAATAAAAAGATACTTTAAAAGCCTTATCAGCTCTTGGGATTTAGAGAGGCAAAGTGGGGGAGGCTCTTCTTAAATGCTTTCATTTTATCACCTCTGGAACTGCAAATAAACAGTAGAGCGGAAACAAAAAACATAGATTTCTCCAGTACTTTAGCAACAGTGATCATGCAGTCAGCAGGCCTTACTGTATACATCTAAAGATAATTGGATTGACACTGGACTTTCCCACTCCAAATAGTTCCACCAGAGTGTGGTGATCAGTGCTGTGGGCAACCTCCCGAGCTATGAATTCTCTTGTCCATATGGGTCATATGGCACTAACTCCATGTGGAGAAGTTAAAGTATGTCTGATCATCCAAAGATTTCTCAGCCAGTAACTCAGTCCAGACAGCTATAAATAGTATCCCAACTTTGGTTAGAGCTGGAACTGCTTCAGGTCTTGCCTCTGCCATTCATTTTGGCAACATAAAGATATGAATACCTTCTCAGATGTAGCCACCTTTTTTTCATATACCATCTCAGATTGATTTGTGTACAGTTGTTGCCATTTCAGTTGCCTAGAAGGCAAGTGAAAAACGAAAGCAAGAAGATTCAGCAAACATAGCTGATGTACCATTGGGCTAGAGGAAATGCTGTAGTATGCAACACAGTCATATTTGTTGAAAATGGGTCAGATGAACATGTCAGAATCTAGTTAAATAAATATGTAGTGTGGACGGGGGTGGGTGGGCATTTTTTCTTGTTTTGTCTTGTTTTCATTTTGTTCTGTTTTAGGTTTAATGTAATGTGGGGTAGAGAATGTCTGTAATTTGACTGTGCGATATATGTGATTTCTACTACTAATAATATATTGTTGATATATTACAGTTAAAGGTCCTGAAGCCCCCTCCCCCATTGAAATAGATGGGAGTCTTTTCCACCTAACTTTAATGGAAGTTGGATCTGTCCCAAAGTGTGTATGAAAAATAGCTCCACTGTAGTTAAGTACATGTACTACAGACTGTAGATAATTTATCAGACAATTCTGTTACTTGAATGATAGCAGAATCATAGAACTATTTATGTCAATATTATGTATTTTTTCCTGGTTACTATGCAGTTTCGGTACCACTGTGTGGAACAGTGGCTAGAGCACTGGACTGGGACTCACAAGGGTTGGGTTTTATTCCACTTTTATCACACACTTGCTGTGTGATCATGGCAGAGTCAGTTCGCCTCTGCATGACTCAATTTCCCCATCTGTAAAATAGGGATAATCATACTGATGTCCTTTGTAAAGTGCTTTGAGATCTAATGATGCAAAGCGCTTTGTAAAGAGTTAGGGTATTATTATTTGCATCTTTAGGTGCCTATATACCGTTGAAAATCTGGCCTTAAGTGCCTAAGTGGGAAGTGAAAGTGGGACTTACGCTTCTTAATGATGCAGGCACTTTAGAAAATATTACCCTTAATTTATAGTGCAGTTGCATCTTGTTCCTGTGTGAAAGAGGTATTTTACATAGTGTACTTGAACTTTCCATGACTAGAAATAAATTCACAGGATTTCACCCTATATCTTAGACATAACTCCTGTGTAGCTAATGTATATGATTTTGTGCTATTTACATTTATCAAAATTGTCATTTCAGTTTAGTGTCCCAAATGAAACATGAGCCCAGTAACTCTTTAAACAGTCTGAATTTCAATGTTTAAATGGATTTGAAATGAGGAAAAAATGAATTGCATCCCTAATTGAGACAGCCAACAAACCTGTGATGGGCCAGATAGGCCCCACACTGGCATCAAGGGGTTGAAGAGAACTTGTGGGCCCAGCTGACCCCACCCCACTACTACTTGCAAAAAATGTCCAGGAACGAGAGCAGAGCTCTGCTACTTGCTTGACAAGGGAAGCCTTGATTCCAGCCAAGAGCCTAAGGTGTCCCAGAGCACGGGCTCCAGCCTAGCCTGAATGTCTAAACTACAATTAAACAGCCCCTTCCCCTGAGCCCAGGGAGTCTGAGACACCTGACGCGGGTTTTTAATTGAAGTGTAGACAGTTTTCATATTTCTGATATTGTAGTGGAAAAATATATGCTGTTACCTCAGAACTGTATGGAAACATTGTCAGGGAATAGGTCAGTCTTCTGTAGATTTTATTATGTCATTCTTATTGCTCCTAAAAGTAATAAGTTCTATTGAATAATTAGATGGAATTAACAGCAAGTTGTGGCAATACATTTTATAGTGATGTATTAATCAGAGCTTTATGGATGTTGGATGTGGATTCTTTAAGATGTTCAGATGCAGCATCATGTAAAGGCACTTAACTAAAAAGTAATGGTCACAGATGCCATATAACTAATCAAAAACTATATCATATGGGTTTAAAGTGTAATTCTACACTGAAGAGAGACTAAAATGGCATTTGTTGGTCTCATGTTTTTATCTCAGTGCTAATATTATTATAGGCCTGATTCTGCAACTCTAACTCACTTTGAGTAGTACCTCACTAGTGACTCTAATGAAATTACTCTTGGAATAAAATACTACTCACAGTAAATTAGGATGGCAGAATCTGGTTTAGTTGTCAGGTAACAATATGTTCATTCTAACTGCCAGCCTTACAAACTCACATCAAATTGCATCCTTTCTGGAACATACATCCTTGCCATTAAACCTGCTCCTACTAGGGTGTACTAACTATAATTAAAGTGTAATTGGTGAACGCATCTTATAATAAAGATTCTTCAACTGGAAATACACTACACAGTTAGGTCAACATAAGGCAGTTTATGTTGACCTAACTATGTCCGCGTACACACCACAGTCTTGCTCCTGCCAAAGTAAGTGCCTTACTACACTGATATCATAACTCCACCTCCACGAGAGGCATATGGCTTATGTCGGTGTAGTTAGAGAGACACAATGTCAATGTAGACACTATGTTACTTACATGGGCTGTTGGCTGTCTTTTCAATTTCAGGGCTCCACTGGAACCCTGAAATTGAGAAGAAGGCCTAGCTTCCCAGCCAGACTGCCGCCAGGTTTTTGCTCCAAGCTGGGCTGCTACCCAGACTTCCAACTTGTGCTGCCACTCGGACTTCCTGCTCCCACTGGGAGCCCTGCTGCCCCCCGGGATCCCTTCTCCCAGCAGGGAGCCTGGCTGTCCCCGCAGCTCTCAGTTCCCCCGTAATTACTGCGGTGGCTGTAAATTGACCTGACCTAGGTCGATTTAAGATTGTAGTGTAAACATGCCTATAGTTAAAAATTGTATTGAAGAAGTTGGAGTCAGAAAAAATATGACTCACTCTTCCAGGGCTGTATTAGTTCTATTGTGCTAATGTGATGGAATCCCTGGGGTGCAACCTGGAACTGGGGTACTGCTGTACCCACCTGGGCTGTCTCTTAGAATGCGTTGCTAGTGACAAGCAGCAAACCCCTCCAGGCACTGTTCTCACTAAGCATAACAGCATGTGGAACCCCATACCCAGCTAGATTGCATGAATGCTCCCAGAGCCACTCACGAATTGCACAGAGACAGGCATCAGCCAATTTCCCCCAGCTCCCCAGCCTTACACCCAGAGCTGTACCATCTTGCCCTGCTCAGAAGCCTGACCAGTGTAAGTTTATTACCCGGTCCGCCTCTCCCTCAATGTGGAGAGAACATACACTAGCCTTTGTAACCTATTTTATCCCCTATTTTATATTCTTAGTCCATATGCCTAGAGGACACTAGCCCAGGCATGTCCTGGTGGGCTTTGCTGAGTCACAGGGTTGAACAATCCCCTAGTGTGGTCTTGTGCAACTGAATCATAGAGTTCAGTAGTCCCCGTTGTGTGATGCTTGGGCAGCCCTCATTGAATTGCAGATCCCTTGATTACAACTCCCCTGCTGATTAATCAGGTGTGGCATGATTATATAAAGGGACCAGTACTGTGAGATAAGAAGGTGTCATTGTTATAAAGCCACTTTTCTGACTGTAACCGTACTTTAAATAGTTCCCTTCTTTGCTGGAAGTGTTGTGGTAAGGTACTTGGATCCAAAGACTTTGAGTTATGGTAAACATAATTCTATTAAAATTACTTCACATTAAGTGGGATGCAAGGCTTTTGCTGCGGTTACCAAAAGAAGTGAATGGTTGTGCACAATATAGGGCTATGACTTTGATTATGTTATTAGCTGTAAGAAGAGTTGTTCGTTTGGTTTTATAAAAGTGGGAGTGCCCCCAGGAGAGAAATTTCCCTCCCTTCCTCCTGCACCTCATTTTGGGCCTGATCCTATGAAGCGTTGAATACCCGTAGCGAGATATTCAGCAACTTTAACTTGTTATTTTTGATGGGGATTAAGAGTGCTCACTTGCAGGCAGGTTCACTCAGTGACTTGCAGGCTTGGGCCCTTTATTTGGTTTTTGGAGAATTTTTTTTTTAAAGTATAAAGAATTAACTCATGGTATACAGTGTACATAAGAACAGCCATACTGAGTCAGACCAATGGTCCATCTAGCCCAGTATCCTATCTTCCGACAGTGGCCAATGCTAGGTTCCCCAGAGGGAATGAACAGAACTGGTAATCATCAAGTGATCCATCCCCTGTCACCCATTCTCAGCTTCTGGCAAACAGGCTAGGGACACCATCCCTGCCATCCTGGCTAATAGCCATTGATGGAACTGTCCTCCATGAACTTATCTAGTTCTTTTTTGAACCCTGTTATACACATGACCAAGACTCATATTACCTGAAATATGCTGACAACCACTGAGTCATAGATATATTAACAAAGTGATAATACTCTTGTATTGCATTAAATACCCATCTTTATTGTGGCAATTTTGTCATAGGAGAGACAAAGACAAATGTCAGCTGTTATCAAAGGAAAAAAGGTGTAACCAATAGGATAAGGGCTAATAAAAGATTTGTTATGAGACATCTGAGGTGAGAAGTGGTCTGAAGGTTTGGGACAATAATTGCAA
Source organism: Macrochelys suwanniensis (assembly GCA_033296515.1). NCBI lineage: Eukaryota > Metazoa > Chordata > Testudines > Chelydridae > Macrochelys > Macrochelys suwanniensis. Next base: position 88,530,227 of record CM065779.1, read on the forward strand.
TGTATAAACTGACAGCATGTTTGAGAAAGTTTTCAAAATGTATTTGTTTTCAAAACAAAGAAAAACTAGGTCCTTTTAAACCTTGGTAGCGGTGATTAAGTATGGCACATATTTTCAAAATTGAAAATCTTAGCCTATAATATAACCTGTACAGACCAGTTACATGAAAGCATTAATTTCCTTTAATCTCTGGATTTTTTTTCCTCTAAGAAGTCAACCTAAACAAGACATAAATTAATGAAATCTAAAAAAATCAAAACAAAATCCCTACCTCAAGCAGAGTTTTTACCCTGAAAAAAGAGACGTGCCAAACACGCCATGGAGTTGACTGGGGTCTTTGCAATTACTATTGATTTTAGGTGGAAAGTACTCAGATAGTGCCAAAATCCTAAAATAGAGTCAGGGCGCGGAGCTGCCTCTGCCAGCTTTTTGTGCCTATGACGATTCCTCCTTTAAAGGGGGAATTTCTTCAGTGCAGATCTCTTGCCATGCTTAGTTGAATTTGGTCTGCATAAGACTGAATTTAGCAGACTGAAGACTGGTTCAAAATGTTTAAAATTAAAGGAGAAAGATGAAGATGATAATCTATACAGTTAAGTCCAGCACTTCTTAATCAGTGTAACAATTGATGCCAGAGAGCAAACTTCGTATTAACTATATTTTATGATCTGGAAAGTGAGAGAGTTCTATAGTACATTTTTAAGACAGTAATTTGTTTAATCCTCAGAGGCAGCACAATAATCTTGGGTTATTTTAAGTAAAAAGATGCCTGAGGAGAGAGAATCTCTATCAGTACCACCTGGGTCAGAATGAACATTTAAAGAAGTAGTGTGTTAATACTTAATAGAATTTATTCATGCATATTTTATAACTTCTAGCTTTTGTAGCTGAATATAATGAATGGAGCTCCAAGAGGTTGAGTCATCATGCTGGTAGCTGGTGCCAGTTTCCAGGCATTAACTTTAATTATTTATGCTTTCTCTAATAGAATTTATGGCACATTTTAAAAGTAAAGAATTTTATCTCACCAAACACATGCCTTGGTACCTGGCACACAGACTGAGGTTGGCAGAAGTAAAAATTTAGTTTCCACTTAGTCTTGAAGTCAAAGATTTATTTTTGGGTTTTGTTTTTTAATTACAGTGTATAGTATTTTCACCTCTAGGACTGTTTTTTTGTTGTTGTTTGGTTTTTTTGGAAAAAGGAGCAAATTAGTGAATGGAAGAACAAACCAAGTGGACAAGGATCGATGCTGTGGTTGGCCACAACTTACAATGTGACATAATGCTGCATTTTGTGGCCTTGTTGGATTATGGAGTCTGAATATACAGACCCATGCATCTGTCCTAAATATAACAGCAATATTTTGTACTACTGTAGCATTTTTCATTTTCAATGCATTTTACATAAACTAATTAATTTTCACAATACCCTCTGGCAGGTAATTATTATCACCATTATACAGATGGAGAAGCTGAGACAACGATTAAATGACTTGCCCAAGGTTATAGAGAAAACTGGAGTCAGAGACAGATTTTGAGTTTAGGAATTCCTAGCATGGAGGGCTAGTTTCTGCACGATTTGAAACCAAATCATGTTTTAATTCACACCTTCCGTTATGTTAGTGCAGATCTGTGTGTGGACAGCCATGTTCCAGAATAAGTGTGTCCACACACAGACTTGAAATGACATAAATAAATGTGTGAATTAAAACCATTTTAGTTGTTTGGGATCTCCTTTGTATGTAAATGAACCTTTACTCTTGTGCGTAGACCAAATCTCTCATTTAAATGTATTTGATACAAAGGATATTAAGGGAAATGTTGTCAATTTAACTATTTGTGGGTTTCCCTTGTGTTCTGCTAATTAGGGCTCAGTGTAACTGGATGTTAAAGATAAAAGCATGCACAGGATTGTTATTATGAATGAAACGATAATGAGAAGCAACTTGTTCTAGTGGACCAAGCAAGGGACAGGGAGCCAAATTCTAGTCATGGTCCTAACGCTTATTCCCTGTGTCATAGACAAATCACGTAACCTCTCTGTGCCTGTTTCATCATCTGTAAAATGGAAATAATACTTCCCTACTTCATTGAAGTTGGAGGATGAATTAGTTAAGATCCAATGCTCCCATCCCTTTATGTAAGCAAAAGGGAATTTGACTGGATGCAATAGTGGGACTGTCGGTTCCATAACATGCTCTCTTTTTCTCACAATCCCATGTAAGCCAGTTAGCAGAATGTAGACTCTGTGGGTGGGGGATGAAATAGGAGGGAGCAAGTTTTGGAGGTGGTTGTCATGCGCAACTGCATTGTGCCACCTTCAAACACATGGATGGGCAAACTAGCACAAGTTAATGCTGATTCAATCAGCATTATCTTCAGTAGGTTCCCCATTCACATTCAGATCCTCTCAACACCTGAAGGAGAGTTAAGGACCCATGCTGTTTGACAGAGCCCAAAGTAACATCGGATTCATGCTGTCAGTGGGTTACAGGTAACCAAGAGCCAGGGGATGTAAGGAGATGACCCAGGCCTCTGGTGGCTCTCTCGAAATCTCATTAGATGTGTGGACCACTCCCTTTGCCATTTCTGCAGAAGTGCAACCGCCCATGGCCCCAGTGGAAGAATGAAGAGAAAAGTTTCTGAGTGCAGACTCATGTCATTTCCAGACTCTTGGATTGAAGGGAGTTTGGGGATCTTAATGTTTATACAGCATTTGAAAATATAAAGCATCATATATAAAGCATATAATAACTATGTGTTACAATAATGCATTTTTTCATTCCACCACAGGTAATTGATTCTTTGCATTCCGTAGGATTAAAATATATATATATATACACACTTAACAAATGTGGTTCTAAGAGGATTTACTGAGATTTCCTTTGCTGTATTATTTATATTTTTATTATTGTTAAGCACTGACTGCTGGACAAGAGACAATTCTTCCTGAAGAGTTTATAATCTAAATGGACAGATAATACAAAATGCACCATGAGATGCACAGAAAAGTCATATATATATATATATATATATATATATATATATATATATAGTGGCAAATTGCCGGCACTACTATGATGGGTCCCGCACTTTCTCTTCTCGTGGGGGGTTTCAGGGTGCCATTTCTTGCCCCTGAACTGGGGTAACAGCTATCCTATTAGTATCCCAGGGAAGGGGAGTGGAGAGGGAGGGACCCAGGCCCGCCCTCTACTCCGGGTCCCAGCCCAGGGGCCCTATGATAGTAGGTGAACCACTTGTACCAGTGATTCTTTCCCCTGGGCTACTTCCCTCTCCTGACCTTCAGCTTGTGGGGCTTCCTGCCTTCCCTCTGCACAAGCCAGGTGTCCCTTTACCTAGGATCTTGGTCTTCTTAGCCCGCTGCAGCACTTCTCAAAACTCTCCTCCACTTTCCTTCGAACTGCTCTTTGTTCCACCACCAATCCACTCTGCTTCACTCCTCCAAACTGCTCTCTGCTCCACTACCAAACCACTCTGCTCCAGCTCCTCCTCTGGCTGATTGAAGCAGGGGGATTTTATCAGGTGACTGGTTTCAGGTGCTCTAATTGGTTTCAGGTGCTTTTAATTAATCTACAGGGAATAAGGCTTCTCCTCACCCTAGATCACTCTCCTGCTGCCTTCTGGCCATGCTGTATCACAATATATATATATCTTCACTTATGTACGGTAGCTTTATGTATGACCCTATGTGTTATGCAACTGCAGAACACACGTGTTGCGTGCCTTTTTCAGCAGACTTGTGCTAAAAATCCCCTAAATTTTCATTTGTTTTCAAAAACTTTCTAGCACCTTGAAAATGTGAAGTGTGTAAACTGATGCAATACTGTATTTGTGAGTCTGAAGAGAGTCTACAATAAAAGCCTCAGAGGTGTGAACTGCCCCATTCATCTCAATGGTTGAATTCTGGAACATAAGAATTATACTTAAATGTCAATATTGTCTGTTTGTGGCGGTGGATGTTGTAACCGTTTTGGTCCCAGGATATGAAAGAGACAAGGTGGGTGCGGCAATATCTTTTATTGAACCAACTTCTGTTGGTGAAAGGTACAAGCTTTCAAGCTACAGAGAGCTCTGCTTTTCTGTGGTAGCTCAAAAGATTGTACCTTCCACCAACAGAAGTTGGTCCAATACAAGATATTATCTCTATCTATCTAGTCTCTCTAATATTGTGTTTCACTTTCAGTGATTTAAACAGAAATATACATCTAATGTAATTATCCCACAATCCCAAATTGCCTTTCATTTCCCCCCAGATGCCAAAAGTCCCAGCAGTCTCTTACTGAGTTGCCTAAATCTTCAGCTTCCCTTTGTCACCATTCATGATGCAATTATATATTGTCAATAAAAAATCTTCAGCATACTGAAAACTGGCATTGTGGGTACAGCATAAAAAAGTATGTGTTTTGTCTTGTCCTTATGATGTGTGCTCTGGCTTTTTAGACTGATCCTGTGAAGATTTAGGCATCCGATTATTTTTGTCCACTCTGAATAGTACTGTTGAAGTTGGGATTACTCTGAGTGCACAAGATTAACCATGTGCCTAAGGGCCAGATTTTTTAAGGTATTTAGGTGCCTAAAAATGCAGATAGGTGATTTTGAAAATCCCATTAGGACTCCAACTGCATCTTTAGGTGCCTTAACACTGTTGCCCTTTTTCAACCCAAGTGACTAGTACATTTTGGGGCCTTGGGGATGTTCTAGTTGGGAGTAGAAATTAGTGATAGGTATTTCTGTAATGCAGTTTTGTTTATTTACAAAAGAAGTACAAACAGAACAGAAGGAACCAAGAACAAAAGGAGCAGTTTTTTTGTTTACAGCCCCAAACCCCTTTAGCCAACAGATTGAAAAACTCTCCTTCTAGCTTTTTCCAGGGACACACTATGCTTACAGGCTACTGTTTGGCTTTCTCACTTTTTGCCTGTGCCTCTGTCTCTGTTTTTTGTCTGTCCTCACCTCAGTTTCTGTGTGTTCTCCCATACATCCACCCACTTGGTCAAAATAACCAGTTAGAACCTCTGCCCACCTGGTGCTAGTTTCTGGTAGACTCTATTAGGCTTTGTTTTAGGTATGGCCCCTTAACTGTATCTTACGGCTATCTTAAATGGGGATCTTATTCACATATCACTATGAACAAGATCTTAATGCAGCCTATAACAAGGTTTCACCCAGCTCATAATGGTACTTTTAAAATTCTGGCCCTACAACTGGTGTACACTACAGACATCTCTCAGCACAGCGGTGTTGGTCAGGGATGCCGAGAGGTGATCCCTGACTGACATAGCTGTGCTGGCAGAAGTCTATAGTGTAGACGCATTTAGGCCAAACTGTGCTTTTACTGGTACACAGTGTGTGTTGCATGTGTGTGGGATGGTTCTATTATATTGGTGCAAAATACAGCTTTTCCTGTAGAACTATGTCCACAATAGAAGTATACTGGTATTCCTATACTGGTAAAGCACTCCCCTTGTATAGACATTGTCACAGTATGAATTACCCCTCCCCTCTTTTTGGGGTCCCCTGGGTAAGCAACAGCAACATACCTTGGTAATATTTTTAGTTATATTGTGGATTGGTGGTAGGGAAGGGTTAAAGATGTGAGTGAGTGGGGAATGGAAGGTTCCTTTGCAGGTTTCAGGAGGCCGAGGGGGGAAAAGAATGGGTTAAGTTGAAAATTCAACCAGGCCCGAAGATAAGCTACTCGACGTCAAGGTCAAGAAACACAAACACACTCTCTGTACGCCAGAGAAACTACTTTTCAGCGCCACTGCTTTTCAGCCCGAGATGGCCATGAGAAATAAGAACTGAGCTGAATAAAACTGAAGGGGTTGCAAACAGCAAGATTGCGAAAGTCAGCGAATTGGGAATCAACAGTCTGTCTCGCGACCCTGAAGCTGGTGTGTTTTGGGGAAGTTGAGGAAGCTGCAGAAACCCGGGACTGACTGGTGCAAAGAGCAGAGAGCATGGGGGGCGATGGGGGGGGGGGGCTCCCCTGACCGAGACGCCCCCAGGAACACCCAGGACTTAAAAACCCTCCTAAGAGCGGAAGCAAGTTGGAGATCTACAGCAGACCCCGGACGACCTGTGCACAGGGCAGAACTCCCGTCCCCCCTTTCCCCCTTCTTCTTACATTACACCCAGGCTTGGCCAGCCTCAGGTAGTGCGTGTGTGTGTATGACAGTGAGTTAGGGCTTGGGGCACTAACGCTTTCTTCCTTCCTCTGAGTGACGTGGGGAACACCCTGCACTCTCCGCTGTTATTTTATTATTTTATTAATAAAGCTTTAAAATTTAGTCACTTGGTGTGTTCCTGTATCTCACCCCGAACAATCCTGCAGTCTCAGACTGATCACCTGAGACCTTAGGCAGATTGGTAACAGAAATCTGTCACAACATAACCTTTTGCAAAATCAAAATCTTCAAAAAAGAAAATATTTGTTAATTAAGACTTCCCAAAAACTGTCATCAGTTTGTATCTATTTTAATGGATACTGATACTTTGTTTCCAATTGCATATTGTGTTCAGACGCACATTTCTCTCTCTTTTATTGTAGGATTTTGATTGTATTCTTGCAGATTTACTACATGAACAATACCGTGCAACGTGTAACTTTCTAAGGTAAAATTTCTTTCCCTAAATGTTGGGTATTGGAGATAAAGTAGTGGGGATGTCTGGAATTTAATTGTATCTAACTCAATTCAACTTTGTCATGAGAGTTTCATAAAACACTCATATATTTTAGCTTTTTTCCCCCTTTTGGCATTTATATGAATGCTGATCTAAAGTGCATTGGAGTTAATTTGAGTCTTTCCACTGACTTCCGTGGGCTTTGGACCAGGCCTTAAACAACAGACAAGAGGGTGCTGATACATTTTCTTATGGATCCATCATCCATCCACATATTGAGACAAATTTATCTCTGGTGTAAGCAGGCACCACTCCCATGGAAGTGTCTGGGATAAATTGATTGGTGACTCATGTTACATGTAGAGTGTAAGAGGGCTGGAAAATGGGTGTAACTTAGTGATAATATAATGTAACCTGCACCAATTTGGTATTCAGTGGATATGTAAAATGAATGTATTTTACACATCAGAAGCACAAAGAGGGATATAGCTGGAAAATCAGCTAGAAGGGGAATGTAAAAATAGACCATTTTATCTTACATCTTCCTGTTAACTGCTTTTCCTGTTTTACCGATTTCTTGCTATACTGAATTCTTGCTATACTCATTCTACTCCCTTGCTATACTCATTCTGCTCCCGGAAGCAGCAGCATGTCCCCGCTCCAACTTCTACATTTAGGGGCAGCAAGGGGGCTTTGGGCACTGCCCCCACCCCAAGCACCACCCCTGCAGCTCCCATTGGCTGGGAACTGCGGCCAGTGGGAGCTGCAGGGACGGTGCCTACAGACGGGGCAGTGCGCAAAGCCGCCGTGCCGTGCCTCCATATAGGAGCCGGAGCACCCCCACACATCCCAACCCCTTGCCCCAGGCTGGAGCCCTCTCCCTCACCCTGAACTCCCCATTTCTGGCCCCACCCCAGAGCCTGCACCCCCATCCAGAGCCCTCACCCCCCCATACCCCAACCCCCAGCCCTTATCCCCCTCCCGCCCTCTGATCCCCTTGGTCCCAGCCTGGAGCACCCTCCTATACCCCAAATCCCTCATCCCCAGCATTGTTAGGGTTATTTTAAGAAATGTGATGTGAAAACTCATCTATTGGATTCTTCTGCCATATTTGAGGTTTTTCTTAAATATTTTCCCTCTTTTATAAGAATTGTAAAATGGCGGAGCTTTTTTGTAATGGTTTATGATACTAGAAGTGTTTAGATAATTAATACTTTTAATTATTTTAATTTTTTTGCAAAATATTTGGGCAATTAATATTTTTTGTTTTGAAAGATACAATAAAATAAACAATGTACATTTAGTTTAGTGTTGTGCTCATGAAATTTTGCAGTAGAAGTGCTATAGTTGCTGTCTTGGAATATTTTTCTTTTTGTGAATTGTAAATGAGGAGAGAGTCTAGGAGAGACAGACAGAGAGAGAATTTGTATCAAGTTGCTGCTGTTACTGACCCGTTTCTAATCCTGAAGCTGACCCATAGGGTGCTTACATGCATGTTGTCAGTGCCGCTAATGGTTTGTGGTGAGGTCAGATGTCTTGTCTACAGAGCTCTGTAATGCAACAAGTGAGAGTGACGATAAATTACTTACACTTTGAGTCTTTAATTTTGCACCAGTAGTGGTACTGAAACCTCCCTATTCTCCCCCCCCCCACCATCCCCACCCCAACATTATGAAATTAACTGCAAAAAACAACAAACAAACAAAAAACCAGATGTCTGGAGGGTTTGCATGGCTCATGGTGCTCTCAGAGCCAGAATCTGTTTCATTGTCAGCTGGCGTTCAGACCCAAAGGACTACCGCCATAGAATGCTTTGCTAGGCTTTCATCTCCAGTGGATCTTGCTTTTCCTTACCTTTACTCAGGAACAAATAAACATGCTTAATTAGCAACAAGGCTTCTTATGCATACTCATTCCAGCAGCCTGTCTAACTATAATGGCTTATTAAAAGTTTAAATGAGAAGATGAATTGGAGGCACTTTTCCTTGGAGCTATGAATGAAGAATCTAAAACTATGGCAAGTGTTTGTTTGTTTTTTCCAAAATAAAAAGCCACTGACTTGGCAGCTGGTTTCCTGCTGAACTCTGTGACAGGGTCTGTCAGGCCTTCTCTACCCCCCTGCTGGAGGCATCCATGCCCTGACATCCCCACTTAAGGAAAATCCACTCAAACTGGGCTACCAACAAGACAGTCCTCTAGAGACCTAGAATGGCCTGAAGGACCTACTGACCAATCAAGAATCAGCAAGCCAGTTAATAAGGCTTGCTTGCTTGCTCTCATCTCAGTGGTTGAGCTGGGGTGGAGACTGGAACAAAGGCGGAGGTTCTCAGTTCTAGCCGAGAAACTGAGGTCCAGGTGAGGGCCTTACCTTCAAGCACTGCAACAAAGGGCTTATACTTAAGGTTTTTGTTTCTTTATTTAAAGGCACAGAGAGTAAAATCCTGAGTTTATTTTGTTATTTAACTGTTGAGAGACTGACGCCCCACTTACAGCATGGGCCACACACAAGGGGTGTTACAAAGCAGGGCTGCCCACAGGGGGTGCTAAAGAGCAGTCCCACCTGCCACATATTTCATGATGAGAAACAAATGTATGTTTCATGACTGCGTTTCTACTGAATAGGTCAGGTGGGTTTGAACTCCCAAGCTGTGGCATTCCATCACTGATGAGTAGAAACACTTCCACGACATCGATTATTGTTGCTGAGCTGAGCATTACATGATTGTGACTTAGCCCTGGTCTACACTACGAGTTTAGGTCAAATTTAGCAGCGTTAGGTCTATTTAACCCTGCAGCCGTCCACACGACGAAGCCATTTTTGTTGACTTAAAGGGCTCTTAAAGTCAATTTCTGTACTCCTCCCCGATGAGGGGATTAACGCTAAAATCAACCTCGCTGGGTCGAATTTGTGGTAGTGTGGATGCAATTCGACAGTATTGGCCTCCAGGAGCTATCCCAGAGTACTCCATTGTGACCGCTCTGGACAGCACTTTCAACTCAGATGCACTAGTCAGGTACACAAGAAAAGCCACGGCGGGGCGAGCTGATCAGCACAGGTGACCATGCAGTCCCAGAATCGCAAAAGAACTCCAGCATGGACCGAACAGGAGGAACTGGACCTGATCACTGTATGGGGAGAGGAATCCGTGCTGTCAGAACTCCGTTCCAAAAGACATAATGCCAATATATATGTCCATCATGCCCTTGGAGATTTTGGCAGAGGCTACAACAGGGACGCATAGCAGTGCCGCGTGAAAATTAAGGAGCTCAGGCAAGCCCAGAATCGTAATCCCCCCAGAATCGTAAAGCATAGAATGTTTCTACGCTCCCCCTATCATCTCCGTCCCTGAGGTTATTGCAGATTAGAAGGTGAAAAAAACGCACTCGCGATGACATGTTTTTCAAGCTCATGCAGTCCTCCCGGACTGAAAGGGCACAGCTTAATGCATGGAGGCATTCAGTGGCAGAGGCCAGGAAAGAATAAAGTGAGCGCGAAGAGTGGAGGCAGGATGCGATGCTGAAGCTAATGGGGGAGCAAACGGACATGATGAAGCGTCTGTTGGGGGAGCAAATGGACATGATGAAGCATCTGTTGGAGCTGCAGGAAAGCCAACAAGAGCACAGACCCCCGCTGCATCCACTGTATAACTGCCTACCCTCCTCCCCATGTTCCATAGCCTCCTCATCCAGATGCCCAAGAACGCGGGGGAGAGGGGGGGTGGGGAGATTCACTCCTCTCCATCCCACACCCCCAATCCAAAAAATCTTTGGCTACATCCAACAAATACAGATCAATACACAATACATGGACAAGGTAGCCCGAATGGGGGTGGGGGGAGGAGGCTCCAGGCACACAGCCACTCCACTCCAGAGAATGGCCCAAGCAACAGAAGGCTGTCATTCAAAAAGTTTGATTTTTAGTGTGGCTACAATAAGCAATGTGGCCTTGTCCTTCCCTCCTCCACACCCCACTCGGGCTACCGTTGTCTCATTTTTTTAATTAATAAAGAAAGAATGCATGGTTCCAAAACAATAGTTACTTTATTTTGAAGGGGGGAGGGTGGTTGGCTTACAGGGAATTAAAATCAACAAAGGGGGAGGGTTTGCATCAAGGAGAAACACACACAACTATCACACTGTAGCCTGGCCAGTCATGAAACTGGTTTTCAAAGCCTCTCTGATGTGCAGCACGCCTTGCTGTGCTCTTCTAATTACCCTGGTGTCTGGCTGCTCAAATTGGATGCCAGGCAATTTGCCTCAACCTCCCATCCCACCATAAACGTCTCCCCCTTACTCTCACAGATATTATGGAGCACACAGCAAGCAGCAATAACAATGGGAATGTTGGTTGCGCTGAGGTCTGACCAACAGCGCCAGTGAGCTTTTAAACGTCCAAAGGCACATTCTACCACCATTCTGCACTTGCTCAGCCTATAGTTGAACTGCTCCTTACTACTGTCCAGGCTTCATGAGCCATGGGAGCAAGGGGTAGACTGGGGTAGGTGCGACCGTGCGATGCTGCCGGCTGGGAGAGCAGCCTGAGACAGAAGCCTCCAGCTCACAGGAGAGCAGGGTTGCAGCGGAAGCCATACACCATGCCCTGGAGGTTGCTAGAAGCCAGGAAAGGAAGAACCCAGAACCCCCGGCCAAGCTACATGTCTGACGTGGATGGCTACCAGTCCTAGTGCACCGTCTGCTACAGAGTTGCAGGAGAGCAGAGTTGCAGCGGAAGCGGTGGAGCCATACACCATGGACAAGGACTGTGTGCTGCGAAGGCACCCAGGAGCTGCAGCGGTGACAGTGAACTGAGTGGGCTCCATGCTTGCTGTGGTATGGTGTCTGCACGGGTAACCCAGGAAAAAAGGCGCGAAACGATTGTCTGCGTTGCTTTCATGGAGGGGGGGCGACTGACGACATGTACCCCAAACCACCCACGACAATGTTTTTGCCCCCATCAGGCATTGGGAGCTTAACCCAGTATTCCAATGGGTGGCGGAGACTGCGGGAACTGTGGGTTAGCTACCCACAGTGCACTGCTCTGTAAGTCGATGCTAGCCACAGTAGTGAGGATGCACTTCGCCGACTTAGTGCGCTTAGTGTGGACACACACAATCGACTGTATAAAATCTCTTCTGAATAATCGACTTCTATAAAATGGACCTAATTTCGTAGTGTTGACATACCCTTACAGTATATTATTCAAGTAACACTAACACTTTTTGGTGGGTAGCTTTTTTCCCCTATTTGCCTCAGGCTCTGAGCTCATCATGGGATGTAACTTATCTGTTAAAGTAATTAACATTCAAAGAGCACTCTTCAGGGCCATAGTACTTTGCTGACATTAGTCCAAATCCTGCTATTTTAAGTCAGTTGAGTTACTTTGAATTAACACTAATGAGACTGAGAGTAGAATTTAACCTACTGTCTAATCTTCTCAACAACAGTGTGAGAGGGAGACGAGTAGTAGTATTCTCTTTTTACAGGTGGGGAAATTGAGGCAGAAAAGTTAAATGGCTTGCCTAGTGCTATAGTGGCATCTAGCGTCTGTTCAGATTAGAACCTGGGAAAGCCTGTGATCAAACTACTAGATCACACACCTCTCAACAAATAAAGCTCTAATTTTGGCTTATTATCAAATTATTTAAGAAAAATACAATTTTGTATTACAGATAGAAAAATGACCACCAGATGGTGCTATGCAAAAGCTAATGAAATAATTCAGGCAGGGAAAATACACTGCTGTGTTTCATTTTGTGAAGGGCTGAGCATAAGGAATTCCGCGAGGAAAATTATCATGTAAGTAAGGGACCACCATCCACAATCATTAGAAAAATGGGACAAATGTATGTATATTCCTAGCAGAGGCATGTGATTTCACAAGGCAATAACATTCTTAAATCTTCTGGGGGTTTGTATATTGCCACCAGACTACCTGCTGACATGAGTGGATATAAATTGAGGACAGCAATTGTATCTAATTACACACAGCAAAGTGTGTGCTGCTGCATTATGCACCGTATTCAGCACCTGGTGGATTTAAGATGTAGCCACAAATAGAGCACATTACAGTAGTCTAATCTTATGCAGTGAGGACATGAATCATAGTGAAGTCCACATCCAAAAGAAAAGGTTGCTATTTCCTAGCCTGATGCAAATAAAAGAAAGTTGCCCTGCCTATTCAACAACTGGGAATCTAACCAGGCTCTCAAGTTGTAAATACAAGTACCCTCAAACAGACATAATCCTCACCATATTCCCCAACCCACCAATATTCCCTCCGTATAATATACATTGAAGATCTTCTCCAAAGCATGTTAAAATCAATGGAAAGACTCCTATTTACATCAGTACGTTTAGGATAAGATCACTCTGCGAGCCTTAGTCCACTCACTCTCACCCATACTCATGTTTATCCAGGCACCGGGTAAAGGTACACAACTGTATCATCTGGCTCAGAAGAGAAAGAAACAGATGGGTCTTGTGTGTGTACTAAGGCATCACAATTACGTGTTATCACTATCCCTTCTAACAGCCTCACAAACATTTTTAATAGGAGGGGGGACATGATGGTGCCTTGTAGAACTCCACATGAGAGCACCTGGGGGAAGAATAGCAACAGCCCAATGTGACATTCTTCAAAATCTGAGAGAAAAGAGGGAAGCCATTTAAGGGCAACACTGTGCACTCCTTTTGGGGATGGGTCAACAACACTTTATGATCAGTAGTATCAAGTGCAATGGATAAATCTAGTAATATCAGTATGGACATCTGATCTTCATTAATGGCCAGTAGGAGATTGTCAACCAGTGCATCCAGCTCAGTGCTGGTTTTCAGAATGGCAAGGTCGAGGAAATCTGAACTATCTAGATGCTGTGGAATGGTGTTGCTACAATCTTTTCAGTCATCTTAACCATATTGTCAATGTGAAGAGAGAGCTTCTTAGGTGACTCCAGCAGCCTTGCTTTTTGTAACAGAGACACTGACAATTTCCATTAGAATAGGTTCCAAATATATTTACCGGACTTCAGCAAGGAAGAAGATATATCCAGAACTGGGGTTGTGGCACCTGCACTCAGTCTCCTGTTGTCTGTCACATTACATGCCCTCCCTTGGGGCTTTCAGCCATGGAACACCTTGTCTTAAAAGGACCTCGATGAACAGAGTGGCTGCACCAGACTCAGCTTGGCTCTTAAAGGGCTACTGCCTTGTTATAGCAGCTTTCTCCTTCAGAGAAGCACTATTTGGAGAAGACCTAGAGAAAGTAGCCAAAGAGTTCTCTCTCACCCATCTTCTTCTTCAGCATCATAGGACCTTCTGACTCAGACCCACAACCTCCAACCTTCTCCTGTCACAGCACTTTTTCATCTTTTTGCAGAGGCTCTTTTGAGCCTGGGGTAACCTTATAAGACTCATTAAAAGCCTCCCAGATATGATCAATTTCCTCTTAGTCTCCCCAAACACCTTTTGAAGGACAGCCCCTACTAGTTTGCTTACAGTTTGCAGTGGGTTTGTTCAGATACCTAGGCTCGAGAGGAGGTTACATAAGGAAACATCTAGAATCTGTCCCTTGTTGTATTCCTTTTATATTTAAAGAGACAGCCTGGCTTATACATTTTTCTCCTAGACAAGCCCTGGAACTCTCTCATAGGCAAGTCCTCATGGGAAATTCCAGCATGGGACTTTCTAAAGTCTATTGTGATAATCTCTTTGGAGGAGCAAGGCTGGAGATTTGTTGGTCCTAGCCAGTTTTGGACCCAAAGAAGTTGAAAAGATCTTGGCCCATCCTGGACTTAAACCACTTCAGAAATTGAATTTGAAGGATTTATTTCCAGTTGGAAAAACTCCATTCCATTCCATTCTGCTCTTATGGTTCCTGGAGGATTTCCTTTACTCCATAGACCTCAAGGATGCATATTTTTGTGTGTCTGTCCCTGAATTTTCCCAAACTCTATGCTTTGGCTTGTTCTCAGCTCCCATGGTTGCACAATCAGACCTTATTATCCATAACAGTTTGCCAGTAGTATATTTTCCATTAAGTGGAATTTTCCAATTTTTTCCCACTGGGAAACAAAGGAAAAAATTAAATCCTTCTTCTACTAGGAGATCATCTCTTACATATTTTTGGCATCATGTAAAATTATTGACATGAAGTTCTGTTTAGATCAGGGAGCTAATGATTTTTTTATTGACATTAAACAGGGAATCACTTAATGTCAATTGATCATCAGTCATTTCATATAAATTGTTGCTCAGGTATTATTGTGATGGATACCCGGGGAATACATTGTGATTGACAGATCTGAAGTAGATGCATCTGCTAAATTATTTGCTACATGGAAAAAAACATTTGTATTAAATGGACTTGAGATTATATTAATACTTGACTGTATTACTACTAAGAAAGCAGTGGATTGACTGGATCTTTAAATGGTAGTGATTAACTGTATTTTTTCCTTATTGTTGTCTGGTAAGGGACTCATACTACTCACTGTTAAAGAGTCTTTCCTTGGAGAAACAAAGATAATGAGGACCACTGCTGCCTGCCACCTCCCTCCCCTTATTAATAGGAATCAAATCATGTCAGATACACCCACTTGAGTCTATCTCAGGATATGGCTTCTCTGCAAAGTTAGCCAGGACTAGCCCAGCAGGCATGGAGCATTTCCATTGCAAAGTGCTACCTGTGCCAGACCTGTATTACAGAGTCCACGGTGGTGCTGTACTGGCCTGTGTGCTTGAATAGATTTCTGGTGGGATATCCTGTGGTTTTTAGTGGTGCATGAAACTGGGCTGCTCTATGAATTCATTCCCAGGGGGCTCTCTTCCCTCTCTCCCCACCCCAAGCGGGAACTGCTGTCCATGGTAGTGACATGAGAACAATACTTTAAGTAAATAACTTCCAACTGGACTTACTCTTTATTAGCACAAACAGTTCTGAAGGCGAAAGTCGACAGCCATAACTTTTAATGTAGGGTATTAGGGAATACAGACTGGATACTGTAAAGTGATTTGTAATGTACCTGACTGGCCTCTCTTTCTTTCCTGTCAACTGAATATAAAATTATCATTTTGGGGACACTTCCCCAATGTGAGTTTTACTGATATCACACCACAGCTTTACCAGAAGGCAGGTGTCAGCCTCTGGCTAATGGGCAGCACAGACAGGAGGATTTCTTGGATGGCATCTGTTCAAATGCTGTGGAAACGCTTCAGAAAATGAGCTGACAAACATGGGGTTAAAATGCTGCTCCAGTAAAAGTAAGTTCAGTGCAGAAGAAAGGACATAGAGAAGAATGTGCAGCCCAGGTGGAATTGTGGAATAGGATTGGAAGACTAACAGAACCCAGGCTTGATTCGCCTGCATTTCCACGGCATTGTAGATAGATTGCCAGCCAGAGCTGGAGTGAAACCTGAACTCAAGCCTATACCCTCAGCCATGCCTGTAGCTCAGGGTTAAAGCACTCTCAAGCTTGGGTTATAAGTGTACAGAAAGGAGGTTGGGGTGACACCTAGGCTAGGGCCCAGGCTAACTCTGCAATGAAGACATACCCTTAAGTGTTTTATATAGCCACCCATCATCTTATCTGAGCACCTAAGGAATAGTCTCTGCTCAGTTCTTCAGAGGTCTGGGGAGTTATTCCTCCTTGGTTCCAAATTTAACAAGCACTTGTGGATCACAGGTGAAAAACTTCACCATAATTGAGCATTTTATCCCATTTATGTTCCGAGACAATGTCCATATTCAGGTAAATATCCATACTCCTGCCACCTGATCCTTGAATTTCTGGAAAATGGATTTTTTTTGTATACCTTAAGTGCAGAGTTAAAGCTGAAATCTCATCTTGAATTAATCTGATTGAGCTAAATTCATTGTTGTTGTAAATCTGTTGTCTTCAGGGACTCCATCTGATCCATTGTAGCCTCTCTCATATGTGGTTCTGTTGTGACAATCAGTCATAACGGGAAAACATTTGTATAATTACTCAACAAAACATTTTATAGTCAAATTCTTAGCCGTGTTTTTCACTTTCCTTTTTCAGATTCCCTCTTCCTTTCTCTTGACAAACCATCACTTACTTCCTCTTCCTTTGTTATCCTGTGCATTTTTCATTGTATACCACTGGGTATCAGCATTACTCACACCATAAGTGTTTCTCTTAGTAGTCGTTTGGGATTGCCTGTGAATTAACCATGTCCTCAGCAATAATACTTACTCATAACAGAGTGAGGTAATGATAGAATTTGAGCCTTTAATCTGAATTTGTGGAACCTTTCCTCATAATTAGTGTGTGCATGTGAAATTTTTTGCAGCTTTTTCCCCCAACTTTTTTTAAACAAACCCATTTGATGGAGTTATATGAGAAGAGACTGTTTTTGTTTTACATTTTTATTTTTAAAACAAAAAATGAGCCTTATCTATAAATGACTGTTGAAAAGAATGGTAAATGGTCACAGAAACATGATTCTAATGGATTTCACACAAAAAGTGTATCACCTTAAATTTATTTCAGTGTTCATTTCTCTAAATTTGCTAGTTAATTTAGGTTCATATACAAGCTTATAATATTAAGGTCTTTACAGTCCTTCCTCTATTAAGTAATACATCTTTTACATTTTTTTACTTGATAAACATAATATTTGCTATATCTGATATGTAAATGCATTGAAACGTATGTTTATCATATAAGTACAGCTTTAACAACTTTTGAAATGTTTAATTTACTTTTAAACCAAAATGTCTTGTTTTCATGGTGCAATCTATCAAGGAAATTCATATTTAGTATATTTAAAGAAGCCAATTTTTCACTTCAAATGCCACAAAGCATTTATGTGTCAGATCAAGGAATACTTACAATCTTTCATTTATCATGTACAAGCACAATAATAGCCATATTCTAATCTCCAATCAAGGGCAAGCATCACAGTTTACCTGAAAAGAAACTGATTACTTGAGCATACCATAAATCCTCCTAAAGTCTACATGGTAACAATCACTGTGACATGCTTATTGAAGTTGATGAGAGGTTTTCTACTGATTTCAAGTTGGACTTCGAGTCTGGCCCCAAAAGCACATCATTCATTATCATTTGTCCTCTTCACAAAAATATTGATTTATTACATATATTTTTATCATATCAATTGTAGATTTTCAAAAGTATATGAACCCACTAATATTTTAATATTAATTATATTTTGGGGTGGGATGTGACAAAGTTCAGCCCAGAGAGTTTTTAAAAATACATTGTGTGCAGTCTCCAGATTTTTTAGATATAGTGAAATATCTCAAGTTATTTTCAGTGTGTCACACTAATGTCACCAAAACTTCTTCCAAAGAAAAGAGTTTTGTTTTTCATATTCTGATTTTCTTTTTTTTCTGTCTTGCCTAGTCTGTCCATATTCTTTTTGGTCTTTTTAGTTTGATCTGTGCTTTCTGATTGCCACAGTGTGTGTACCTTCTCATTTGATTTTCCTATCTACTATTTTAAATCCCTGCCTATTTTTCTGTTCATTTTTATAGATATTTTGCTGTTTCTTTGTGCTGTTTCTATCTCAGGGCTCAGTCCTGAGTACAAAGAGCTGCAAACTCCCACCAATGTGTGCAGTGTCTACCCCCAGGAGCCTTCTCACCCTCTTGTGGACCGTGCAGGGAGTGAAATTGTGAGAAGCCATTGTGTCAGGGGTGTAAAAAGGCTTCTTATAAGCTTCCTTCCCATCACTCTCACGTACACAGGCTAGTCACAAGCCAAGCCTAAATTATTAGTCTGACAGCAATACAACAAATATAATCAGAAATAAGACAAGTAAGCACCATTTCTTAACCCCCTCCTTGAAAACTCTGTCTAGTCAACGCACCAGTATTAACAAGTGTCACAAAAGAGTATTATAAACTCTCCATTGTATGTTGTGGTTCCCCTTTGAAGATTGCCTCATGCTATGTGGGGTTGTGACGGGGCAGAGCGGCCCCGCACTGGCATGGAGAGAAGCCATTAGGCTGCATTGGGCTGCCCACAGAGAGGCGATCACATGAACTTGGGAGTGGCAAGCTTCTGACACCCCATCCCACCCCTGCCGCAAAGGGGTGGTGCGGTGCCAGTCCTGTCACAATTGGTGGAGACTGCAGGCATCTATCAGGGCCTGAAATAAGGACCCAGACACTCAAGATGGAGTCAGAGAAGCTCCTGAAATGGCTGCTGGACAACCAACAGCAGCAGGCAGCACAACAGCAGCAGCAGCAGCAAGCACAGTTGCTCCAACAGGTAGCAGCACAACAGCAACTGCAGGTGGCACAGCAGCAAGAACAGCAGCAGCCGCTGATTCAGGAGCTGACTGCCCAACAACAAGCCAACCAGGAGCGACTATTTCAGCAGATGGCAACGTTGCTAGGACAGGCGCGGCTAGGGGTGGGACTGGGAATGGCCTCGGAGGACTACCCGTGCGCCTAACAAAGATGGGGCCCAGGGATGACCCCGAGGCCTTTCTCGTGACTTTCAAGCAGGTTGCAACCGCCGTCCAATGGCCCACCGCGCATTGGGCCACTATCTTAGCCCCTTACTTAACTGCTCAATCCACATATCGCAACCTCGGCCAAGCTCAAGCCGCATATTGCAACCTCGATCTGCAGGAGGCACTGGAGTACTCTAAGGTCAAGGCAGCCATCTTGGACCAAACGGGCATCAACCCCGAGACTTACCGCCAGCGACTCCGCCATGAGCGGTTCCCACCGGGGGCCAGACCACGAGCCGTGGCACAGTGAATCCGCGACCTCTGTTGGAGGTGGCTAGAATCAGAACGCTGGACAACCATTCAAGTAGCCGAGACCATGGCTCTAGAGCAGTTCCTTCAGACCCTTCCTACTGGAGGGGAAGGAGTGGGTGCAGTGGCACCGCCCGAAGACCCTAGCCGAAGCGACATCCATAATGGAAGATTACCTGGCAGTGGAAGGAGACGTGAAGGCCGGCTCCAAATTGGGGAACTCGGGTGAATGGAACCCAACCCCAGCATGGGGGTTGCACAAGGTGGAGTGGGGGAGCCCTCGTTTGTATGCCCAGCCATCGAGGACCACACCAACCGTCAGTGCAAGGGACCCAACAGGGGCAAACCTCGTGCGGAGCCGAGATGACCCGTCAGGAAGGCAGAGTACTCCCCAAAACACCCCACCCGGCGAAGGAAAGCGAGACCAATGTTACGAGTGCGGACAGATAGGGCATTTTCAGAGGGAATGCCCATACATGGATTGTAATTATGAGCAGGTTTGGGCCGCCAGTCAACGTGCCCAGAAGTGGGAGCTGGGTAAGATCGTTGTACCAGTGAGAGTGGACAGGATGCCTACCATGGCCTTGGTGGACTCAGGATGTAGCCAGACAGTCATCCAGGCTGGGCTGGTAGAACCCACCAGCTCCACCAGAGCCCCCATACGCCTGCAGTGTATTCATGGGGATGTGAAGCCCTATCCCACCATCTGGATGCAGCTTGAGGCTGCTCAACAGGTAGGGCGGTGCCTAGTTGGGGTGGCCCCAAAGTTAGCTTACCCAGTGATTCTGGGACATGATGGGCTGGCCTTCACTGAGCTCCTGCAAGAGTGGGGTACTTGACCTTCGAGGAAAAGGGGGGTGCAGGCCAAAAGGCCTGGATTACTAGGCCAATCCACATTGGACAACCCCCGGGAGGGGCCCTTGTAAAATCCCGAGATAGCCAAAGGAGGCCAAGCCCCTGCCGAGGCCCCGACAAGGGAGGGCCAGGGATGGCTGGATATCAATGCTGATTTCCTAGAAGAACAAAGGGGGGATACCACCCTCAGCCGGGCCTGGGAGCAGGCAATGGGGTCCCGTGGGGAGGAAGACCCACCCTGACCCTGGCAGCAAGGCCCCCGCTTTGAGATCCATAATGACTTACTCTATCGGGTGGTCCAGGAACCACAAATGAATGCAATGCGTTACCCAGAGGCGATACCATTACAAACCGCCATGGCCCCGGTCATCACCAACGAGCTCCTGCAGATCTTTGCCTGTGTCAGTCTGCCATGGGACATATTGACGGACCAAGGGACTAACGTAACTTCTAGGTTGATGGCGGAGCTATGCCGTCTGTTGAATATCCATGCCCTTAAGACCTCAGTCTTAAGGTGCTCAGATGGATGGGTTGGTAGAGAGATTTAATGGCACCCTGAAAGCCATGCTGCGAAAATTCGTGGAAGACGACCCTCAACACTGGGATAAGCTGCTCCCAGCACTCCTCTTTGCCGTGCGAGAGGTGCCACAGGCTTCCTTTCGAACTCCTCTATGGGAGGAAACCCCGGAGAATCCTAGATCTCCTGAAAGAAACATGGGAAGAACAGGAGACCCAGGTCAGAGGATCCATTCAGTATAGCCTCCACCTATGGGAGCGGTTCCGAGAGTTGGGAGCCTGGGCACAAGAGAACCTGGTGAAGGCCCAATGTAGTCAAGAGGCTCAGTACAATAAAGGCGAAGATGAGAAGTTTTGAGCCTGGGGACCGTGTCCTCTTGTTGATACCTTCCTCCAAATCTAAGCTGTTAGCAAAATGGCAAGGCCCCTTCAAGGTGACCAGACGAATAGGGCCCGTTGACTACAAAGTTCGGATGTCGGGGCGAAGGAAAGACACTCAGGTCTACAATGTGAACCTCCTCAAGGCCTGGAGAGACCAGGAAGGCCTAATGATTGCCCAATATCCTCCACAACCCGAGTTGGGGCTGTTGGCTGGTGAACCGGTGGAACCAGGGGCAGCAACCATAGGCCAGGAGCTCGACCCGGTACAGCAGGAACAGGTACGACAGTTGATATCAGCCTTCCCCACTGTCTTGTCAGAACAGCCAGGGAAGACCATGTTGACCAGCCATCATATTGCCACCATCCCTGGCCACAAAGTGAGGGAGAACCACTGCCCGTTCCCCAAGAAGATGTGAGAGACCATGCGGAAAGAGCTTGAGATGATGTTGGTCCTAGGAGTGGTCGAAGAGTCAAGAAGCAAATGGCGGAGTCCAATAGTACTAGTTCCCAAGCCAGATGAGACAGTCAGGTTCTGCATTGACTTCCGTAAGGTGAACACGGTCTCACGTTTTGATGCCTATCCTATGCCACGTGTGGATGAGCTGCTGGAGCGACTAGGCAAGGCAGAATTTATCCCCACGCTAGATCTGACCAAGGGATATTGGCAGATCTCTTTGACACCCACCTCCAGAGAAAAGACAGCTTTTCCAACACCATTCAGTCTCTACCAATTCACAATAATGCCTTTTGGTTACATGGGGCTGCGGGTACCTTCAAGTGAATCAAGTGATGAGCCCACACAGTTTGTACGCCACGGCGTATATCAACGACATCATTGTTTACAGTGCCAACTGGGAGGAATATCTCCAGCACCTCGCCAACGTGCTACAAGCTCTGGACAAGGGAGGCCTCACCACAAACCCAGCCAAATGTCACTTGGGCCAACGAGAAGTGACCTACCTGGGCTATACAGTGGGCTGAGGGAAACTCCACCCTTTGGTAGATAAGGTGGAAGCCTTGAAGAACTACCTTACACCCAAGACAAAAAGGCAAGTACGACAGGTCTTAGGGCTGGCTGGATACTATCGACGATTCGTACCTAACTTTTCCACGCTCGCCACCCCCTTGACAGACCTTATGAGAAACTCCCAGCCACAGAGGATCCAGTGGTCGGAAGACTGTGAGAAGGCCTTCTGCGCCCTGTGGAAATGGTTGACCCAGGAGCCAATACTGATACAGCCCTCTCAAAGCCCTTTATCCTCTAGACCGAAGCCTCAGAGGTAGGGCTAGGAGTCGTGCTGTTGCAAGAGGTGGGGGGAGAAGAGCACGCCATCTTGTACCTAAGCTGCAAGCTGTTCCCCCGAGAAACCCAGTATTCTACCATAGAGCGGGAGGCCCTTGCGGTTAAATGGGCGGTCGATGCACTGAGGTACTACCTATTAGGCAACCCTTTCTCCTTGGTGACTGACCATGCACCCCTCAGGTGGATTAATAGCATGAAGGAAATGAATACACAAATCATGCGGTGGTACCTGTCCCTTCAACCCTATTCCTTCCACGTGTTATGCCAGCCGGGAAAGGCCCATGGGAATGCAGACTTCTTTTCCTGAGTCTGGGAAGAGGAGTGGGAGGAAACGGTCAAGGGTCAGCCAGCCTCAGCAGCTGTTTTAAGGGGGAAGATGTGTGACGGGGCAGAGAGGCCCCGCACTGGTACCGCAGGGGTTAACCCTTCCTTCCTAGTGGAGGAAGCCACGCCCCTGAGGCTCTGCTGGGCATGTTCCAACTGGAGAACAGGTATAAAAGCCTGCAGAGCTGCTCAGTCTGGGGGGACTGCTGGAGGGGAAGGAGGCATGCCGCCAGCTCCTGAGGAGGGACAGAATGCACTCCAGGATCCGGAGGCCAGCCAAGCCAGGACTCACCCTGATGCTCGGATGGAATACGTCACGGAGGAGAACAGACCGGAGGACCCCCCGAAGTGGAGAACCCGGAGTTTATGGTAGGAAGTGACCCAGGGGAACTTTAGAGGAAAATGGCGTTAGAGCCACACAGATGCTTGGCGTGTTCCAGGCGGATCCCTGCCGAGCTGGTGGCAAGGTGAACTTGCCACTACCAGGGCCCTGGGTTGGGACCCAGTGGAGAGGGCGGGCCCGGGTCCCCCTACTACCCCTCCTGCCACAGGAATCATACGGACTCTGGCCGCTAGGCCACACTACCCTGTCTGGGCAGGGTGATTATATGGATGCTGGCCATTGGGCCACACTGCTCCAATGCTGGGAGCGATTTATATGGACCCTGGCCATTGAGCCACACTGCCCTGACACTTGGGCGAGTTACGTGGACTCTGTTCACTAGGCCGTACTACCCCGCCTGCGAGGGGGGAGTTATATGGACTCTGGCCATTAGGGCACACTACCCCGCCCAAGAGGTGATTGCGTGGAGAGAGGTCATTAGGTCGCATCGGGCCGCCCACAGAGACGCGAGCACGTGAACTTGGGAGTGGCAAGCTTCCAACACCCCATCCCACCCCTGCCACAAAGGGATGGTGCGGTGCCAAGCCCGCCACAGGGGTGGAGATTCTTTTTAAACATCACTGAACTTTTTATGCTCATCCTACAGTATTTCAATACAGATGCACCCTGTCTGTCTGTATCTATCAGTTGTCCCTTGTCTTGTACCTTTAAAAAAACTTACAATTTAAGTTCTTCAGGGGCAGGCAGTGTCTTTTTGTTCTGTGTTTGTACAATGCCTAGCACAATGGGGTCCAGGTGAATAACTGGGGCTCCTAGGTGCTGTGTTAATACAAATAATAACAGTTACTATATCAGTGAGCCCTTGAGGAAATTCAAGGGTATGTCTGCTTAATGTATTGGGTGTCATTGTGTTCCTTTATTGTAGAATATGCTATATGTGTTGAGTATGAAATCATTTGTGAAGAATGACACCAGGATGATTATCAGATTGAATTGTCATCTCTATGCATTATAATGCAATTTTATTTAGTTAAGCAGCAGATGTATAATGAAATTAGAATTCATAAGTCATTTATCAGGTCATTTTTATCATTATTCCATAACAGCCTAGTCTTTTTAGGGAGATTTTCTTCCTTTCCCTCTGTCCAATTTAATTTAAAACAAAAATATGTCTGGGTTTCTCATGACAGAAGCCATGAAAAATTAAATTTTTAATGGCTTCTGGACATTTTAAAAAATTGAATCAGGCACCTTATGAGAACATTGATCCTTCCTCTGCAGATCTCTTTTTAAATTTATCCTATGAACGTATAATTTCCAGGCACTGCAGCCTGGCTGGAAATCCATCAGTCACATGGAAAACTGATAATATTTTGTTCTGACGCATTTATAAATACTAAGTATAATAAAATTGGTAAAACTGAAAAATAGATGTTGTTTATACAGTGAAATATACCTTGGGATAGAATTTAAAAGTTCCAGTTAAAGGTTACCTTGTTTCATTTATTCAATTCTGTGCACCAATCAGCCTGACTACTGGCCATATGATATATTTAAAACTAATACATTAAATCCAGTTTCCCACAAAATACAGCCTGCATCATGAGAAGAAAGTTCCTTGGAGTTGATCCATAGCTGAACAAATGCTTGATCAAAACTATTTGACTTGTGCAGCACAGTTAAGATAAGTACCTATGGGCTGAATGAGTGAGTTCCATAGTGGAGAAAACACTCTGGGTCTGATTCTTATTTACGCTAAGGCCCCTTTGCATCACTCTGGCTATACAAATTTAGGCTGTGTGTAAAGAGGCACTAGTATAAATCAGGATTCAGTCCTCTGCCTCTAGTCCTTAAAAGTATCTCATGTGATCTTAGTGATTCAGCTGTAAAGCACTTCTTCCTAGCAAACCTTGTATATTGTAGATTTGTGGGTATGATACTACAATTGTAACTCCCTCTCCCTCTTTTGCATTTTGATGAGCCGCTGAAATATGCCCTGATATTTTGTTTCTATCTTCGGAAATCATTAGTAAGCCTATGTTTTAGTCACGGGTATTTTTAGTAAAAGTCACGGACAGGTCACGGGCTATAAACAAACATTCGCGGCCCGTGACCTGTCCGTGACTTTTACTAAAAATACCCGAGACTAAAACTTGAAGGGGGGGCTTCCCAGGGGCATTATGGGTGCTGGGGGAGGGCGGCCTGGGTGCTGGGGAGGGCGGCAGCGTGTGGCCTGGGACACCTGCTGGTGCTGGAGGGGGGGGGGGGGGGCAGTGGCAGCATGCGGCCTGGGACCCCCGCTGGTGCTGAGGGGGCATTGGAGGCGGCCGTCAGGCTCCCTACCTAGTTCCGCGTCTTCCCCCATCTCCAGCAGCAGAGTTTGGGTATGGGAGGGGGTGGAGCATGGGACGGGGTGAGGTGGGCTCTGGGCACTGCCTACCTGGGCGACATCCCTCTCTCAGTTCCTAGGTGGAGGCGTGGCCAGGAAGCTCTGCACGCTGCCTCTGCCCAGAGCGCTGGCTTCGCAGCTCCCATTGGCCGGGAGCTGCGGCCAATGGGAGCTGCGGGGGTGGTGCCTACAGGCAATGTCTTTCCCTCTAGGTACTTATATGGACCTCATTGTATCTCTAGTGTGTGATTGCTTCCGTAGTAATTAAAAACCAAACGGTACAAACAACCTCTTTCTCCCTTCCTCACCTGTAAAAGAAAAACCTCAAAATACATATTGGTATGTTTAAATAGATGGGCTGAGTAAATGTATGCACTGGAAGGAGCTATTGTGCAGATTTTTAAATGTTTTTTGTTGTTCAACAAAGTACAGTTTTCAGCATTATTACTTACTGTTTTATTACAGTAGTGCCTAGAGGTCTCAATTAAATACAGTAATTTATTTCTAATTCAGGAGAAAGTAGAATTTCATCTGAGGGGTTCAGAAGTAAAGCAGGAGTTTATTAACAATTCTAATATCTCTTTTCCTTTTTCTACAGGAAACTCACATTATTCACTTCATGGCCAGCAGAAGAAATAGACTTTCTTGTTCACTGTTCCCTACAGAGATTTTACAGGTGGTTGTTAGGGAAATGCAACAAAATTTAATAAGAATAGAGAATACTTTTCCTGTAAAATATAGTTAGACTATTTTATAGGCAGGCGCAAATGTAGCCCTATTTTAATAACTCAAGAAATGTTTGTTTTGATCTATATTTGTAGACATTTGATTGTATTTGTGTGGACTTCATACTTCATCTGTATAAACTTTAATAATAAGATTGATTAATACCATAGTATTACTCTGGATTTGCACTGGTGTAACTAGGAATAGAATGCAGCCCACTGACTTCAGTGAAGCTACTCCTGAGCTAAGTGAATGGGGAATCTGCTCCTAAAAACTGCAGTTCCCTACATAACTAGAACATATAACACATAACTTCTGACACTGTTTCATAAAGGGGAACAGCAGTATTTTTCTACTCATGAGCGTTAAGTTTTACCACAAGGGAAACTAAAGTATTTGTGTAAACATTCTATGTTGAACCACTGAAGCTTTTGGCTCATTTCCAGAGCTCCAGCACTGTCCACTTACATGGTATTGAATTGCTATAAGAACGTTTTGGATATTGGTATCACTGAACCTTTTGTTTCAGAATATCTGTGGAAGGAGTTTGTAGACACACTGACATCTATTCCATTTTTCTATTGTCTTCAGGACAGGAACAACTGTTGTCCCAGAAAGTTTAAACTCTTACTTCTTAGTAATTGTAAAATCGGTAAGTATGTTAAAGACATATCATGTGGCAGAAATGACATCCTCTAATTCCTGGTGTAAAAGCTCAGAGAACTGTAGGTCACAGTAAGGCCTTGGCTACACTTGCATGTTATACCGCAATAAAGATGCCCAGAGCGCTCTACCTTATTCCCCATCCACACTGGCAAGGCACGTAGAGCGCTCTGACTCCCTGGCTAGAGCGCTCCTGGTACTCTACCTCGGCGAGAGGGATAACGTTTGATGTGTATTGGGTGAGACGCCCCAGCGTCAGTGTGAATGAGGAGTTGCGATAGTGCACTCTGATTGACCTCTGGAAACGTCCCATAATCTCCTTAAGTCAAGGGGCCACTCTTCTCATTGTTGTGAAATCGGCTGCAGGAATGCGGAAGTGCCCTTTCAAAGCTCCGTTTCAGACAGCGGGCTGCTTATCTGCTCCGGGGCAAAGCAAACATTTACTGTTTACTTTGAGTGAGTGAGAGAGAGGCGAGGGGGGGAGGGGAGTCTGAACTTACAAGACAGTGTGCTGACACACTCTCAGCACCCCAAAAACCCACTCTCTCTCCCCCACATACACACAACACACTCCCTGTCACACTCCACCCCACCCCACACATTTGAAAAGCACGTTGCAGCCACTTGAATGCTGGGATAGCTGCCCATAATGCACTGCTCCCAATGCAGGTGCAAGTTCTGCAAATGTGGCCATGCCAGTGTGCTTGCAGCTGTCAGTGTGGACAGACTGCAGCGCTTTCCCTACTGCGCTCTCCAAAGGCTGGTTTAACCCAAAGCGCTCTACATCTGCAAGTGTAGCCAAGGCATGTGAAAACTTGTGCTAGCCTCATGGGGGGATGTAATCTCTGAATACAGCCAATAGGGAGCTATTTGCATTTTTTAGTTTACATTGTGGGTCTGACCCTGCATTCCTCATTCAGACAATAGCTTCCCAATGACTTTCCTTTCACTTTCAGCTCTTTGACTACAATGGGAAGTTTTGCTTGAGAAAGGACCTCGGGATCAGGAACATACTGTAAATTCATTCTATTCGGAGGTAGCATGGGGATCCCATTTTTCCATAACAGTGTTTTGAAAGATGTTATCGATCCATTAAATGTCTGAGATATTTTTCATTCATTACGGTTATGAAGAAATCTACCTCAAGTCATATTGGGCCACTTTTTTAGCCTGTATTGGTTTTGTGCACTCACAAAACGGAAGCTGAAGACTTGGCCCAGAATATTCATGTATGAATCAAGCAGTTAAAGTCTTGTAAAAATATCTAGAACATGAAAATGATATTCTCAGGTTTCAAATCTTGGATATGGTTTCACAGAGTACAGTTTATAATGGCTTGTCCTAAAATGATTGCATGTTTATGGAACACTATTTAACATATGTATTTCTATATATGTTATTAGTAGATCAGTTCTTTCTTCAAACCCAGAATTCTAAGGCAGTGTGATATGTCAGAATGAGCATTGGCCTGGGAGACAGAAAGTCCAAGAGTTTAGCTCCAGGCTCTGTCACTGACTCACTTCCTGGCTTTGTGAATGTCACTTAACCTGTCTCAGCTTTAGTGAAATGGGGATAATAATACATAACTGCCTCACAGAGGTGTTGTGAGGATTAGCTAATGTCTGTACAGTGCTTTGAAAATACAAAGCACCAAACACATTCTCAGTATTATTTAGTTTATAAATCATGACAAGAAACCTTTAAGAATTAAAGGCCAAATTGCCCATCTTGCAGGGAAACACACCAGTGGTGGATAATACGTGAAGTTCATCTTGTGGAGTTTCCCTCACACTGTTGCACTTAGGTAAAGAGATTAACTCCCCCACCACACATGCCCCAGAGCGCTGGGCGGAGCGGGGCAAGCCCCTGTACCCCAATACCATTTCCCTGGCAAGAGTGCGGGGAGGGGGAATGCAGGCGGAAGGGGTGGGGAGGAGCCCCCCACTTGCTTTGGCCCAGGGCCCCTCAAAACCATAATCTGCCTCTGCTCTGCCTGTGTGGAGACCCTGTGAACACCCTCCAGCCCACTGTGGTTTTTTCTTCCTTCTGTCTGCCAGCTTCTGCCACTGGAACTCCCTTTAAAGAAGGCCTCCATAGTGCAGAAAGGTCTCGGTGGAAAGGCAAAATAGCCTTCTAAATTTTGGGCAAGTTGCATCCCTACAGCCCACCCATCTCTTCCTCTCTGTAGATCACAGAGTCCAGTGAAGGGGAATCTGCATGGGACAAATGAGTGGGGATGGTATCATGGAAACAGCATTCCTGCGTCTATTAGCTAGGCAAGGAGAAGTCCATGCAGGGAGAGTCTCCTGTGTACAGAGCATCAAGGGATGCAATCTGGCTCTGTGTTTTTCCTTCTAAAGGCTTGTTTTTCTACATATTTTGATTCATTCATAAATGAGGAAATATTAATGCAGTCTAAAAAAATGCTCATATGCTGCAAACTGTTTTGCATGCTGGTGTCTGAGTGCCACCTAATTAATCTTTAGTATGCTAATTGCATCACCTTTTCTATGGTTCATTGCTAAACTGGAAGTTTTGAAAGGAAACACATACAAAAGCTGATCAGGACTTGAAACAGAGCTTTGAGTTATGTGAAAACTATAAATCTGATCCTAATTATGGCTGGGGAATTCATATCCTACTTTATAAATTAGTCATGTGTATTCCTAGTGGAAAGTAAGAACTTGTACATCAAGACTTTTTATTGAAAATTTATTGGTGTGCTTTTATATATACCATGGAATATATATGTGTATACATAATTTTCCTGACTTGGAAAGCAGTTAAATTTCCCCCCTCGGTTTGGGGAAGCAAGGTAGGACCCAAAGACTGTTTAGAAAGCCTTATATAAACTGCAAGAACTATGTAACCAAAATTAGGATAAACTAATTTTAGGACTGTTGTTTTTATAAATAATGGCAAAAGTAATTGTGTTTGAAATGCTGGCAAAAACCTTTTAAAAGATTTAATAAAACTTGTATGGACCGTTATTCTTAGTAATTGTGTTTGAAGTGCTGGCAAAAACTTTTTAAAAAAAGTTTAATAAAACTTGTATGGACTGTTATTCTTGACCCAATAGTTATATAATTAAATTACTTTGTTAGAAAATATTCAGATGTGTTCTTATATCAAATTATGGGGATTTGCAAATGCAACTCGTATTAACAGTAAAGTGATTTACATATTTACCCTTTGCATCAAGTGAAATTTTTTTCCAAAGTGCTATATTCCACAGATGTGAACATTTTTTTACTGGAGATGAGTATTTGAATAGGTTGTGTGTCTAGGGGCACAGGTATAATTAAGTGGTTATCCCATACTATGTTTAAATGCTCTCTGGAATTGGGGCCTTTATTAGCACAGTTTCAGACAGCTGAAAGTTATTTTGAAAAAGCTGCCTTATGTTTAATTTGTACAGTCAAAGATAAGTTTTAGTGCATAGTAGAACAGACAATGCATTTTAGTTACCTTTACAGTGTGAACTTTTTTAGAACACATTCTTGCTTGGAGTTGCTTTAGAAAGTTTGACAAAACTTGTATTCCTTGCAAGCAAAACTCACTTGTGAAGGAATCAGACATGCTACCTGAGTAATTTAGGGGAAGTAAATTTTCCAATGGTTCAGATAGATATTGCATAACAACCCCCATTGTTACTGTAACATTTAAACTTAAGTGAGAACCATGCAGTGGAAACCTTGTGCAATGTTTTGAAAATGTATCCCTTTATTCTTGGTAGATGGATTTGCTTCTACAAAAGAGTCTATCACAGAAAATCATATTAAGTCAGTCAACTAGTATCAGTATGATGCTTTAATCTGCACATTTTATTCTGCACATGGTCAAAATAAAATTGTAGGTCAGACATGGAAAAGAGTAATGGTGACAATTTAGGCAATGTAGAATAACACAAACATCTCTAAATGTTATTTCCATCTAATTATACTCTCCATACATTTCCAGGGTCGATGTCTGATAGTGACACAACTGGATCAAGAGAGAATATATGCACACTCCAATGAAATGCAGAATTTTACTTCTCTTTATAATAATTTTATCACAATATCATCATTAAAAGAAAAGAAGGATTTGACTAGAAGACTTTGGGAAAGTAAGTGTCTTTGTCATGGTAGGTAGCAGTGTAAAATACTTTAACCTTATTTGGAGACTAGATAACCAGCAGTTCTGAATATTGTAATCTCTTCCTCTATGTAAATGCTATGAATATGGGATGGGATTTTCAGATGAGCCTAAGCTGTTTAGGACTACAAGTCTCACTGACTTGTGTTTCTAAGACATGTAAGGTGCTTTTGAAAATTCCACACATGGCAATTACAACAGTGCACAATATAGTCTGGAAACATTATATCGTAGATTATTTTTAAAAGTCTAAACATTCAGAATATATTGGTCTATTCCACACTGTCTGTTGTGGTAACATTTTGGGGGGCTCATGTTTAGTAGCACACTTACATCTTGGTTCTTGGGTTTGAAGCACCCACGAGGAGTTGGAAGATGGGAGGGGAAATACGTGTAGTGTCACAATATCAAGCATTTGTGGGCTCTCCAGTAAGGAGCATCTTTTAAGTCTAGGAAAAAAGTTGGTTGTTATCTTAGTGATGGACTGGGACTATAGAATTCTAAAGTGAAAACTGGTGGCCATACTTCAAATTTTAATTAAAAACCCAAGTTCTTAATGAGCCAGCTAGATCGCCTAGGGTCATGTATCTGGAAGTGAGGGCATCCTTTGCATATGCTGTTTTAAATTAGCAGATCCCCTCATGGAAGGAAAGAAAGTGATGTCAAAACATACTGCTATAATTTGCATGCTAACACTAATGTAAGTGACTTGAGTTACTTTTATTTTCTTCTTCTTTTTATTTGTTAAAATCTCCATTTTTCATTAAAACAAAATTATATTTAAGCCAGCAAACAACATCAAATTAAGTACTACAAATTACAATGTGTAAGTTGTCAAATTCTTTCTCTAGACTGGGAATTAAATTAATAAAACAAAAGAAAATTAAGTCACTCTGACCTTTGTAATGATGTAGTTTCAAGGATTTATTATAATATCTGTTATGTTAATATTTCAAATTGCTGTTACAAAAGTCATATATATGATTTTAGGATCTCTTTATTCAGCTGCTCAGAGAACTCCTCTTACCCAGATGTCCAGAAGACCAAGACCTCAAGTAGGACAACCATTTCTACCTCTGATTAGTTTAGAATTTTCCTTTTCTGGGACATTTCTTAGGAGGGTGGGCTCATCCCCTTCCTATCGTGCAGATTTGCAGAAGTTTTTAAACTCTTCATGTAGCAGTGAAGAGGATCCTCTTTTATAGTTTATCCCTTAAGTTCAAGATGCAACAGCCAGTAAAGAGGATCGTGAAAGCCCTTGAACATAGATGCCTGCTGACACAACTTTTCTACTTCCCCCACTTACATAGTCATTGAGAGAGAGAATGAGTCTGATTCTATATCCTGGAGGTTAGGGCACTCACCTGAGAGAGAGACCCAGGGTTTAATCCCTCTGGTTCAATGACTATTTTAGTACTTATTCAAAGTGGAACAGGGACAATAGGAGAGAGACCACATCAGAATATCCCATAGCCAACTGTTTGGGGCACTCTTCTCAGAGGTGGGAAACCCCTGTTCAAATCCTTTCTCCCCATCAGGCAGAGGGGGAAATTGAACCTGGGTCACCCATATCCTGGGTAAGTGCTCTAAGCAGTGGGCTAAAAATTATAAGGGAGGCATCTCTTCCTCCAGCTGGATTTTTGGGTGGTGCCTGATCCAATAGGCGTGCTCTCAGCACACTCACTAGATTGGACCCCACAGGCGAGATAAGCATTGCCCCACCTATCTTTACCTGGTCTGAAGATCATGCTGGGGCTTAAGTATGAGATAGGCATTGTGCACATGCTGAGTGGCAGAAATTTTAACAGAGATAATTTAGGTGCTGGGGAACTTTAGGTACCTACAGGCCTGGGTAGCAGCCAAGAAGGGCTTCGTGGCATCCTTCCAGGAGTTCTGGCTGGCCTGGCGAGGGCAGCGGCGCGCCTTTCCCTCGGCGCGGCGATGGTGGGATCTAGGGAAGGTGCGTGCCCGGCTCTTCTGCTGAGACTACACCCGAGGTGCCAGCCGATGGAGGGATGCCACGATAGAGCAGTTGGAACGGGAGGTCTTAGAGCTGGAGAGGCGTCTGGCTGCCAGCCCCGAGGATCCATCCCTCTGTGGGGCGTGCCGGGAGAAGCGGGAGGAGCTCCGGGAACTCGAAGACCATCGGGCCCGGGGCGCCTTTGTTCGATCCCGCATTCGTCTCCTTCGGGAGATGGATCGCGGCTCCCGCTTCTTCTACGCCCTGGAGAAAAAGAGGGGGGCTAAAAAACACATCACCTGCCTTCTCACAGAGGACGGCACCCCCCTCACGGATCCGGCGGAGATGTGCGGGAGGGCCAGGGCCTTCTACGTGAGCCTTTTCTCCCCGGATCCGACTGATCCAAACTCTTGCAGAGTGCTCTGGGACGAACTCCCTACGGTCAGCGCGGGTGACCGAGACCGGCTAGAGCTGCCTCTCACTCTGGCCGAGTTCTCGGAAGCCCTCCGTCGCATGCCCACTAATAAATCTCCGGGACTGGACGGGCTGACCGTGGAGTTCTACCGCGTGTTCTGGGACGTCCTCGGCCCAGACCTTGTCACTGTCTGGGCCGAGTCCTTGCAAGGCGGGGTCCTCCCTCTTTCGTGCAGGTGAGCCGTGCTTGCCTTATTGCCAAAGAAGGGGGACCTCCGCGATTTACGGAATTGGCGTCCCATCTCGCTCCTCAGCACGGACTATAAAGTTGTGGCAAAGGCCATCTCGCTGCGGCTGGGGTCCGTGCTGGTGGACGTGGTCCACCCAAACCAGACCTACACCATCCCGGGCCGCACCATCTTCGACAACCTGTATCTGGTCCAGGATCTCTTGGAGCTTGGGTGTAGGGATGATCTGTCGTTCGCCCTCCTGTCCCTGGATCAGGAGAAGGCGTTCGACAGGGTGGATCACGGCTACCTCCTGAGCACTCTGCGAGCATTTGGCTTCGGACCCCAGTTTGTGGGTTTTCTCCAGGTGCTGTACACCTCCGCAGAGTGTCTGGTCAGGCTCAACTGGACCCTGACCGAGCCAGTCAGCTTCGGGCGAGGAGTACGGCAGGGGTTCCCCCTCTCGGGCCAGCTGTACGCTCTGGTGATCGAGCCCTACCTCTGTCTCCTCCGCAGGAGGTTGACGGGGTTGGTGCTTCGAGAGCCGGAGCTGCGGCTGGTCCTGTCGGCGTGCGCCGACGATGTGCTCCTCATGGTCCAGGACCTGGGCGACTTGGCACGGGTGGAGGCTTGCCAGGCAATCTACTCGGCGGCCTCCTCCGCCCGGGTCAACTGGGTCAAGAGCTCTGGCCTGGTGGTAGGGGACGGGTGGCAGGCGAGCTCCCTCCCACCCGCGCTTCAGGCCATCAGGTGGAGCGCGGGTCCACTGCTCTATCTCGGCGTTTACCTTTCCGCCACGCATCCGTCTCTGCCGGAGAACTGGCACGATTTAGAGGGCAGGGTAACCAAGCGGCTCCAGAGATGGACAGGACTACTCCGGTGCCTCTCCTTTCGAGGGAGGGCACTGGTGCTCAATCAACTAGTCCTGTCCATGCTCTGGTACCGGCTCAACACCCTGGTCCCGGCCCCGGATTTCCTGGCCAACCTCTGGAAGTTGATCCTGGAGTTCTTTTGGTCAGGATTGCACTGGGTCTCTGCAGGGGTTCTCCACCTACCTCTGGAGGAGGGAGGGCAGGGCCTGAAGTGCCTACGCACTCAGGTCCATGTTTTCCGCCTCCAGGCCCTGCAGAGACTCCTTTATGGTGCAGGTAGTCCGGCGTGGAGCATACTGGCGCACGCCTTCCTGCGCTGCTTCCGAGGGCTCCGAGATGACCGGCAGCTCCTTTATCTCCATCCGAGAGGTCTTCCGCGAGACCTCTCCGGGCTGCCGGTCTTCTACCAGGACCTCCTCCGGACCTGGAAACTGTTCTCAGCGACCAGGTCCGTGGTGGCCACCGAGGGGGCGGATCTCCTCGTGGAGCCCCTGCTACACAACCCCCAGCTACGTGTGCAGGTGGCGGAGTCCCCTTCGGTGCGCCAGAGGTTGGTCCTGGCAGAAGTCACCAGAGTCGGAGATCTCCTGGACTACGACCGGGGAGACTGGCTGGATCCCCTGACGCTTGCTCAGCGCATGGGGCTCTCCAGACCTCGTACTCCCCGGCGCGTACTTCAGGAGGTGAAGGCCATTTTGCTGCCCGCTGCTCGGGTTTACCTCGACCGGGTCCTGCGAGAGGGCACACCCCGCCCTCCCTCCACCCCTGGCCCTCCAGACCTTCTTATCGGGCCCCTGCCCCATGGCCCCAACCAGCCCCCTCGTTCCTTCACAGTGAGCCGGCTGCACGAACTGCAGCCGGTCCACTTCCAGACCGCGCCAAGGAAACATCTTTACACGCTCGTGCTCCACACCCTTCATCTCCTCACCCTCACGTCCCGCCCCGATACGAAATGGTGGGACCTCCTGCCACCTCTAGAGGGTGAAAAGCCCCGGTGGGCCAGCCTTTACTCCTCTTTAGTCCCAAGGCCCGCCGGGGATGTCAGTTGGCGGCTCCTTCACGGAGCCGTGAGCATGGGCGTGTACTTGGCGCGGTTCACCCCTATCCCCGACACCTGCCCCTTTTGCGGCATGAGGGAGACCCTGGCGCACATTTATCTGGAGTGCGGCAGGCTGCAGCCCCTGTTCCGGCTCCTCTTAGACATTTTGTTGAGGTTTTGGTTGCACTTTTCCCCTCACCTTTTTATTTATGCACTTCCAATCCGCGGCCCCACGAAGTCGCGGGACCTCCTGGTCAACCTCCTCCTGGCCCTAGCTAAACTGGCCATCTACAAAACCAGGGTGAGGAGGTTGGCCGATGGAGGCTCCTGTGACTGTGGGGCCTATTTTCGATCCTCTGTTCGTTCACGCATCCGGGCAGAGTTCCTCTGGGCAGCGTCCACTGGCTCCCTTGACACCTTTGAGGAGCAGTGGGCGCAGTCCGGGATTCTCTGCTCGGTGTCCCCATCTGGTTCACTTCGTTTGACCCTTTGACCGGACTCCCGTTCCTGTTTTTTCATTTTTTGTCCTCCGGAATCACTTGGTATCCAGGCCCTGTGGATCCCTCCCCTTAGGCTGGAGGGGGGGATCCTTTAGCAGTGGGCGGGCTTTGCCCGCCCACTTCCCGGATCCCAATAGGAGCAGCCAAGAAGGGGTTTTGAGGGTCTGACTGGTGCCTACATTTTGGACGTAAGCATCTATAGTGGGGAGTTAGGCACCTAAGTACTTTTGTGAATCTGGGCCTTTGTGCCTAAGCTGGTAGAACTAATGGGAGCAGGTCTGGTCCCAATATTGGTCTGGTCCCAATATTGGTATGCTTGTTTTTTGTTTGTTTATTTGGATAGCACCAATAGTGTGCACATAAGTGAAAGGCAGGTTGTGAATAATTACTAACAAATAATCATAATCAAATAATATCTTAAACATATTATAAGGTGGTAAGCATGCATTTTGATAACGTTTAACGTTCTTAAAGTATGCAAAAATACTTTAACAGTAAGAAGTCTGCTGTTCAGAACTGAGCAAGTACAGAATTTGTGAAAAGAAAAAGAAAATCATCTTCTTTTCCTATACCTTATTCATGTGATTATATAGCATAAGTCACTCATTTTTGCTTTAATATACCGACTTTATGCTGGTGTTCAGATTGTAATATTACATAGCATGAAATGACAGTGTGCCTTTAATTGAATTATTCATGCCACACTTGATTTTATTACAAGTATATTATAAAAAGGCAGAGAAAATGAATCATTTCCTAAGTTAATTAATGTATCACTTACCAACTGTCATTAAACCCTAGTTAATTAAATATAGTGGCAAAGTTAATTAAGAAGACAGATACTTTCCTAAAACAAATGAACCTGTATTTTAAGCAACTTGTTCCTTTAATGTCTTCCTTAATTGATTTAATAGACAGCTGCAGTATTATGTTATTCGCTCAGGGACAGAAAAGCCTTTGGTGACCTGGAACAGAAAGGTAATGAGGCACTGCATGAAAATCTAATAGAAGGTAAGCATGCTCTGAAGTGACAAGTGTGTCAGAAAGCAACATACAGTGCTGAAAAGCATATTGAGAAGTTCCGAGTTAGAACTGCCTTTCCTTATATCTACCACATAGCTGCAGACAAACTGATAAAAAATAAGTAAGATTTTATAAATTACCAATTTAAGTACTAATTTAGCAAATCTAAGTCAAAAGGGTGGAACTGTGGAAATAGTGAAAGTAAAACTCCTAACCCTATCCGTGCATATTATAATTTTCCCTTCTGCAAATGGAGCGGTCATCTACCTTTTGTAGATATACCTTTCCGTATTTTAAAATATTTCTTTGCACAAAAATAGCGATAGCTAGTTTTCTACTCTGTGCAGTTTAAAACAATTATTCTGAAAAATCTCTAATTCACAAATAAGTCACCCATAGAATCTATGAAAACAAGGGAATTTAAAAGTCATGAGTTGTCTCTATTCTGTTAAAATCTGGTTCTTACACCGTGCTCCTCACTAGGGTATCCAATTGCCTCTTAAAATATTTCTTTTACCAGTCAAATTGTAGTCTTCTTTGGGATTATATGTTGGTAAAGTAGTTGAAGCCTTTGCTCTGACCATTTATCTACACATGCTAAACGTCGTTGACCTCTTCTTTAGCAGAATAGCAAGAATACCTGAATCCTAAAACAAGTTTCAATATACTGTACTGTAGCAGTGCAGCAAGAATAACACCATTAAAACAAATGGAGCTTCTCGTTGTGTTTTTGCTGGTGATCACTTAACTCCATATTCTACAAAAATCCAAAACAAAACAAAACCAACAACAAACAAGCGAAAAACCACTTACAGCTCTGACTTGGTGCTTCTTAAATATATATTTTTAACTATTAGATTTTATTTTGAGCCTCCTGGCCAAACTGTATATGTTACTATGCTACACTTTAGGTACTTAGGAACTTTAGAGGTTATTTCTACATTTCATATTATTCATCTTTCTAATATCTTTAGGGTTTCTTGTAGATTTATGATTGTGAGGTTGTTTTTTAGGACTAGGTGAAAAAGATGCTGAGATGAAGAGAGGTGGCAGGAAACAAAAGGCATGTAAAATATTGCATTTTTCTCTTGAATCTGTTTTTTTTTACATTAAATGAGAAAGTGAGGATAAGTTTTCAACACAGAATTAAAATAAATGAACCATACCAAACTTTCTTATAAATTTACTTCGATTCTCTGTTGTGAAATGAATGTAAGACTTCTTCTAAATCTTTGTTTTATTTTGGTTAAGAAAACCTTTAAAAGAAATAAAAGTATAACTAAAGATAGCTATATGGTGGTAATAAAGATAAACATCTTTATTTAACTTAGCATGTGCAAATTTATCAAGAAATGATCATTACATTTGATAGAATAACTAAAGTATTATCAAAAAGTAGTAATCCCATTGAAGACCCTAATCCTGCAAATACCTATGCATGTACTTAATTTTACGCACTATCGATGGCTTCAGTGGGGCTACTCACAATGTATGTATGGTTAACCATGTGCAAAAGTCTTTGTGGGATTGGGCCTAATTCTATTCTATACTGAGAAGATAATTTTGTTATCAATATTGAAACTAGGAACCTATAATACAGGACCTTAGTAAGTGCCAGTCAAATCTTATGGGGCCCAATCCTGCAAAGATTTAAGACTATGCCTAACTTTATTCATGTGGATATTCTCATGCAAGTCATACCGTGATCACTGGATTAATCACATATAAGCATAATATCTTAATCCATTATGCACATCGCAAGTTAAACTCAAATATTTAACTTTCTTACCATCACCCTGTAACCATTTGTATTTCAATTTATGACTGTAATGTTTGTAATACTTTGACCCAGAATTCTTAAAAGATCTTTTAACAACCATTCATGGGCAATGGTGCACAGGCCAGTACAGAGAATCATTACAAGGCATCATTTAAATCCCACCCTGTGAACGCTGGGCCTGCAATAAGCATAGTTTACTAGTCTGAGTAACCAAACCCTATATGCGATGTATACATAGGTGAAAAAGATTTTGATTAATTTATGTCTACGTAAATAAAAGATGTTTGCATTTCTTACTTCTAACTTTGCAGTTAATTTTTAACTGAACTGTCCCAGACAGTTACATGGGCCCCAACCCTGCAAAAACTTAAGCACATGTCTAAGGCTATGTCTACACTAGCAGTTTTGTCGGTAATATTTTGTCAGTCAGTCAGTCATATTTTGACTGCCATAAGTTTCACCGACAGAAGCACTGGGATGGACAGCGCTATGTCGGCAGGAGACGCTCTCTTGCTGACATAGCTACTGCCACTCGTAGGGGGTGGTAAGGGATGTGCTCAGGGATTTAAATTTGACTACTTTTGGGGGGGCACTTTAAACACCGGCCCTGCTGCCTCCCCCACTCCCTGGCTCCCGCTGCCTCCCCGGGCTCTCCATCCATCCCCCACAGCACCCTGTTGCCTCCCCACCCCATTTCCCCAGGCTCCAAACACTTACTAGAGGCTGCAGGCGAGGAAGGGACGGGGCTCAGCAAGCTTCCTGCGCTCCCTCTGGCAGAACTCTGCTGCCAGCCCAGCTTCCCTGCTCCAGGTGACATCTAATGGGACTCAGCGGGAGTGCTAGCTGCCGTGCCTTTCCCAGGCGCGTCTCCAGCCACGCTCAGCCCGACTTCCACTATGGCAGAATGGGGGGAGGACGGGCTTGGGGACGGAATCCTGGGGCTGGGACCAAGGAAGAAACTGCGGACAGTGGCAGAGACGATTACTGCGGGGGGAGGGGGTCTGTGCTCCTGCTTGCCCCCCTTGTGCACACCCCTGGGCATGGTTTAATTATGCTGACAGGAGAGTTCTCTCCCATTGGCATAGAGCAGCTACGCAGGAGACCTAACAGCGGCGCAGCTACAGTGGTACAGCTGTGCTGCTGTAAGGTCTCTACTGTAGACATGTCCCAACTTTACGTAGGGAAGA
Source organism: Macrochelys suwanniensis (assembly GCA_033296515.1). Taxonomy (NCBI): domain Eukaryota; kingdom Metazoa; phylum Chordata; order Testudines; family Chelydridae; genus Macrochelys; species Macrochelys suwanniensis. The sequence goes on from CM065779.1 coordinate 88,570,266, forward strand.
AGTCTGATGGGCTTCACAGAACATTAGTCACCCTGCTATAATATGTACTTGATGTTTCTTTTTTACTAACCAAGTTTCACTGGAGGTCCTACAAAGTGGTTTCCAGTCGAAAAGAGATTGTTAATACTTGATGAAATTCACCCCATGCCAAGGGCCATCCTAGAGCCTGTGCCCTACTTCAGTCTCATGTAAGCCCTCAAATGAAACAACCCCATTTTTGAAAAATAGTCAAAAGTCCCAGTCATTGAGGGCAACACAAGGTTGAGTCACATTGACTCAAAACTTATGTCTGAGACCCACGAATCTTCTCAATGAGATTAAAGTAGGAATTAAAATATTTTGGTAGCCATCTGAATATTTTTAAAAATTTTAAGGATTGTAGTTAAACAGTTTCTGATTCATTTCACTAGGCAGTGCCTAATTATATAATTTACTATGTCATAAAGCTATCTTGTGGTGCTCAAATTCAAATTAGTGCCATGATTATGACTGACAATTCCCAATTTAGTCTACAGCCAGTTTTCCCAAGTCATTCCTGAAAAGATAGGGAATTTCTGAAGTAAAATCTCTATTTTACCACATTACCTAGTTTATGTTTAAAAATAGGGTTTTTTCTTATTTAGAAAAAATGTTTACTTATAAAAGTTGTGCAATTTTTAAGGCCATTAAAAAAAAATCTCAGAAGCATTGTAATGGTACTTCTAACTTTAATCATCAGTGCAAAGGGTGTGGGGAGGAAGTGGCATCATGGGGCATGCATGCAGCTGGCCAGGAATGGAGGTAAGTGTACATTGCACAGACGCTACGCTTTTTGGGAACTCCTGAAGGCCTTGTGCCCCTCAGGATACTGCCCCCAATTTGAGGCTGTGGGTTAATCCCACAGTTTAACTATCTTCTTTCTGTGGTGTAAGTAAGACACTAATCATTCTGTATTCTCAAATTATTGGTCTTTAAGAGTATGAATACAGGAATAATTTGATCAGATTGGTTTCCATTTTATTTATTACATCACTTTGCCATGTCCAGTAATATAGGAAAATACTGTGGCATTTAGTGGGAAAAAATAGTTGTAAATGTTACTATAATTTCTTTTTGAAAGTACTGTTTTCAGGTCAAACTGTTCCCAAGAACTATTATAATATTTCTTTTTTGATGTATTTTATTGATCTTATTAGTAATACTTCTGAAAATTAAGTAGACATATGTTATAGTATTCAGTTCTCTAGGCTGGTGAATTGTGCTGTCTATCAGTGTATTGTTCTGTGTAACTGCATAAAGGAATCATAATAATTAAAGTAGTATAGTTATTTTATTTGACAGTGGTTGTTATATATAAAAGAATTTCTGTTTTCCTGTCTGATAAGAAATAAGTCATAATGAATAAGGCAGAAGTAGAAAAACGTCTGACCCATGGCTATATATTAAGGTACATCTCAAAACCTACCTATGAAAGACTTCAAATTGAAAAAATATAAACTATACTAAATGTGTTGTGACTATCAAGTATTAAGATGTTCTTTTTCCTCTAGCTTTCTCTCTCTCTCATTGCAGCACGGTTTGTTGTTACACTAGGTCACATTTTGTTATTTTATCTCATAAGGTCTAAACAGAAATGATGGTTTGTGATTGGATGACGAAATATACAGTGAAACTAAAAATATTCATCTGGAATAGGCACATGCTAATAGCTAAAAGATCAATTATTTGATTTAGAGTCTAGTGTTCTTTAGTTTAACTGAATAATCTTTGACTCTGTTATAATGAGGAATTTGAATTATTTTCATGTAAGGCTCAGTTCTTCAGGTGCTGAGCACTCTGGTCCAATTCAGAAAAGCACTTAAGCATATGCTTAATCTTAAGCATGTATTGGTCCCCTTGATGCTTAAATTCTTTGCTGGATTGGGGCTAGAGTGCTGAGCACCTCACAGGATTGAGACCATAGAGTCAGTTCCAAAGCCCATTGAAGTCAATGGGAGTCATTCCACTGATTTCAAATCAGTGGGCTTTGGATATAGCTAGGTTTGGGTTGGAGCAACCAAGGATTTTACCATGCTCACCTCCAAACTGATATTACAGCTATTCACTACTTTGAACCTTCTCATTCCCAGACGTAGCATTCTTGGAGAGAGGAGAAAGGTCTGTTTCTAAGGATGACATAGTTGTGCAAGCCTACAGTTGGCTGTTGCTGTGACGTTTTTCTGAATTATCTCCTATATAGGACAAACTTTTGGGAATGATGGAAAGAACATTGTATATTTTGTATCGCTTTTCCTGTGATCTTACCTGATAGGGTATCACCAACAGAATTAGGGAGGGCAAAAAATTAGCACATATCACAATATCAAAATAATTTTATTTACAAGACAAATTATTTGTTAATCCCAGGGGCCCTAATTCAGCAATTCCCATAAGCGCTTGCTTAATTTTAGCCACATACTTAAGTGCATTGTTTAATAGTGATAGGCTTAATGTGCTTAATTAATTTCAAGCAAATGCTTAAGAGTTTTACTGAATTGGACCTAAATTCTTAATATCCAACAGGATATATTCTATAACACAACCTATTCCTTAATATCTGTACCAGTCTCTACATTCATAAAATATTTTAACGGTTTAATTTTTTCTTCTTTTAATACTGCACCCCTGCAAACATTAATACTGATCATTCAGTTAGTCCAGTTTATTGTCTTGCTCCCAGACCAGGTTTAAAAAGTGATGCCAATGTTTGTCATAGAGCTGTAGGTCTGGTCAGTGACTGCACTATAATCTTCTCCCACAAGAACAACCAATATGTTTCCTGATAATCTTTCATTCCCAAGACATTTCCTGTCTATTACTTATGATGATTAAAACAAATGTACACAGTTTTCCTCCTCAGTCTCTAATTACATTGTAGTGATATTTTCTCTTTTGAATTTGTTGCACCAGTCAAATCTAAATCTTTGCTTACTAACTTTCCTTCACCTGATATTTACATAACTACTATTGGCAAATTGCTATCCCATTTTTGTATTTAGCATTTTCTCCCCATTTTTTATTACCTGATACTAAACTTCTAACACGATTTCTAGTGTAAGACCCATCTGCATTACAAGCACAGCCTTTTTGAGTGACCTGATAACAGTACAGTTGTTTCTTGACACAGCTAGAGCACAGTTCCAAATATTTAGGCATGTGTTTAATTTTGTATATGTGAGCAGCCTCATTGACTTCAATGGGGCTACCTGTTTGCTTAAAGTCTTTGCAGAAATGGGGCCCAAAACTTCGATAGGGTTTAGAGGCACGGTTATGGTCATGTCTGTACTACAAAACAATGTTTCCTCTGTCTAGATTCCTTTCCTTATCCTAATTACTAGAGTATCCTATAATTAAATTTTGGAAATTTTGCTAGTTTTGTAATTGATATTTTTAAAAAAATGTTATATAAATCTGTGCCAGAAGAATAGTTTGCTGTAACTTGATAGAATACTTCAAAACTTGACATTGCTACTCCTGCTGGTTTGAAGGTCACTTGCCTAATGGTTTAGTTTTAAGAATACAGTCTTTTGAGCTGAAAGCAGTCATAATAGTAGCTGTCGTTTTCCAAATGATTTAATACATACTATTGATGGTTTCTGCTTGTAAAAGTAACACTGATGTGTGGTTTTGTAAAGATTGGGTTTATATATTGGTGTGACTGTGAAATTCTCTGTAGTGGTTCTTAGATTCTAAGACAGAAATCAGTTTCTCTGGTGATTACCTTGTACTATAAAGGAAATAGTTTGTACTATATACACTCTACAGACAGGACCCTCCTCGGCGGGTGTAAATCAGCATGGCTCCAATGCAGCTAACAGAGCTATGCCCATTTACACTTGCAGGGGATCTGGCCCACACTGTTTCAAAACATGACATATTAAAAACACAGGCATACATATAAGTAACCCTAGATTTAATATTCTGGTATAACTAACATAGCAATGCATTTGGATTGCAGCATCTAAAGAATACTGACAATATACAATCTTTAATGGTGTAAAGAGAGCTCAGATGTTTTGTCAAGCATGCTCCTATTTTACCTCTGGTTTTACCTCTTTCCAGTTAATGGTCATCAGTGTTTCATGTAGTCTTCTCTCTGCAGGTGTCTTCATCAGCTCCTCAGTTCCTGAAGATAAGGGCTCTGGAACAAGGTGGCATTTTTGTGAGTTTCTGTGATTTAAATCTGTTGTGAAGTTGTGTGTGGGGGGGTTTGTGTATTTAAAAAATAGCTGTAACCTTACCAATGTGAGTCATTGACAGAATTAGGAACAGAACCCAGGAGTCCTGACTCCAAGACATTCCCTCCTTTACTCTTAGCTTTTATACCAATAATAATACATTTAAAATTTGGGCAACCCATACCAAAAGTCACTTGGTGCTTTAGCAAAATATTTTCAAAACTCTTTTTAACTTAAATAAATAAATGTTTAAAATATATTTTTAAAAGTTCACATTCCATACACATTCCAAGCAAAGAGGTAATTAAGTGTGACATATTCTTCACTCTTAATTTCTACCCAGTAGGTGGTAAGACACATCTCTATGAAGAAACAGTATCTGCTGTGAATGGCATAAGAAAAAACTTCTGTTAAGCTACAATTGTCCTGAGAACTTTTCATATCACAAAGTACAGCAATGAGGCAACAGTGGCAGAAATGAATGGTCATGATTTGAACACTCGGTGGCTTCTCCTTGCATACTTCTGAGAGACTAGCACTGACAACAACCTTTGTGTAGTGCTTGAGCTACAGGGAAGGCAGAGACCACATTGGCTAGTCCCTGGGTGCAAGTTTCTCCTCTACATAAAATCTAGAGCCATGTGAAAATTACTTTGTTGGTGTTTAGAAGTTTGTCCCATCCCACCTCACCAAAAACAAACAAGCAGGATATTTAAAAATTATTTTAATGGTCACTTGCAAATCAGTCCATAGATCACTCACAGCTGTATGGTTTTTTTCTGATCTATGCCCATAACATACATAGGCCCAGATTCAGCAGCACTTAAGCATATGCTTCACTTTAAGTAAATGAGAATTCCCATTTAAGTCAATGGGCTTAAAGCACTTTTTAAAAGTAAAGTGGATGCATAAGTGCTTTCCTGAATTACAGTCTGTATTTCCCACACTGAAATATCGCTGTGACTGTATCCTTCCTCTGAAAGCAAGGGGGGGAGGGGCAACTTATCCAGTTCTCATGGATTGCCAAGGAGAAAAAAACAACTTTTAAAAATGGAAATATTGCACTGCACTGGAGCAGACATTCCATCAGAGAGTACATCATTTGGCTTATACTTTTCTTGCACTGTATTAAATTACAATGGTTTCCACTTAGAAAAAAGCCATATAGTTTGTCTCTCTATTAAATCTTGTTAAGTATTTTAAAAAGTTTTTTATCATTGTAGGGTTTGGCAGAAACAGTGGACAAGTTTTGTAGCCTTCAGTTCAGCTTGGTAAGAAGATTGGAAGGGAGGGTGGTAAAATGTTTTTGCTTTTCGTTTTGTTGTTGTTGAGTTTTTAACCAACTGGACATATTATTTAAATGGAGGCAGCAGCAATTCTGCGCTGAATTTAGAAAATTTGTATTTAGACAAATGTTAGCAGTCTGAACTTAAATTGCTGTAGTTTGGGCTGAGACCATATTCAGTTCCAAAATAAATATAAAAAAATAGGCATTTCCAGTAAGCCTGTGAGCCTGTCACAGTAAAGTTTGTGTTGTAATTGCCATTCACCCAGTAGGACTTGTTCTAAGTCTGAATGTTCCTGTTTCTTTTGATAAGAAAAATGAGCCTGAAAACTAAAAGAAGACGAAAATCTCAAGGAAATCAGCTTGAATTGCTTATGTGCTCTGTAGGCTTCACCACTGGGCTCTCCCTCTTTGTGATCATGCAGATGTGAAGAAGAAAGCCGTGACTGGCCCAATGGTTGGAAAGAAGAAATTGGTGACAATGGTCCTCATCCCCTCCATTACCTGCATCAATGGTCACTGAAATAGACAAAGCTATGGCTTGTGGTTACCCGTGACAGCTCTTGTTCTCCAACATATTCCTGAATATAGTTTGCAGTTTATACACCATTATATCCCACTTAATAAAAGACGCAGGGAAAAGAAAGAGAAAAAAGCCCTCTCTACACAAGCCATACTCAAGAAGGATATAAACTTGATCTTGGCCAAACTGGATTTCAGTATATTTTGGCAAACACATCTGGATGAGACCAAGCCACTTCAACAAGAATATGCTCTATCCTAGGTCTCTACCTGGGATAAAGCATGATTGTTAAATGGTTAAAACATAACTTTAGCCACATCCACACTGTCTGGTCAAACTAGTCTGACCTGCTTAGATTATAATGGAGTTTAAACCACATTTAAGCATGGTAGTCACAACACAGTTGTTATAGCTGTTTAGATGGGGCCTATCATACTAGCTCAACAAGTGGGTGTTATTCCAAAAATCAACTGTCTCAGCTATTCAGTGGTTTTCAAAAACAGGCTGCAGTTTGCATCTCTTGAGTTCACAAAGATTGCATTACAGCTAAAATACTATCAAAACCTCCTAACAGCATCGGTGTGCAATTTCCTATAGTTTGATCATCACTGACCAGGCGTAACATTTTGGGGTGCAACCCAGACCAGGAAAGGTTGTGTCACCGCTTGTCCTGTAACCCTGAGTGCCTTAAAATGCTTTGCTGCTCCCTGTCCGGACACTCCCAGCCAGCAGACAAGCATGCACTGAGTGTCTGTGTGTTAAGCAGCCCTAGTTCAGCAGTCTGACTCTAGCAGCCTGCTTGTTACACCACAGCCACACTCCGGAGTCCACCAGCCTTGGTTACTACTAGCCTAGTGAAACCCAACACACCCCCAGTCCCAAATTTCCCCATAACTGTCTGCCCTGAAATGTCCAGTCCTCTCCTGGAACATTTAGAGAAGTAGCAAGGTCCATTGCTCTTTTAAAGAGACAAAAAAACAGCAATGTGTTGCTTTAACTTGAGTTAATAATCACTTCAGTTCAAACACAAACATTGGGTTAGTTTAGATTAAAAGTAAAACAAGTTTACTAAAGGAAAGAGAGAGGATTTTAGGTGAGTTCAAGTATAAGGGATAAAGTCAGAATTGGTTACAAGCAAATAAAAGTGGAAAGTGCTTTCTAGTTACTAAAACTTAACTTCAGCAACTTACAATCTTTGTTCAAGGTAGTTTCCCCATCAGTCTTCCAGTCCCATAGACTTCAACCCCCTTGGTTGAAGGGCCCATCTTTCTAGGCTTGCAAGAGCTTTGTCCCCTTGTGTCTGTCTAGTGATGGATGTCAAGATGGCTCCTTCTCTTTCCTTATATCTTCACAAACTCACTGTTTTGTCCCCAAATTTAGGATTACCTCATGCTGTCCTTTCCTTCCTGTGGATTTCCCATCCCCCTGCTGATTTGTATGTAAATGGAGCTTCCATTGTTTTTGGTCACACTTTGCTTAATTTCACTGGGGACAGGTAAATAGCTGCCTTTCCTCCTGTCTGGGGGAAAACTGTTTCTCCCTGTGTTTGGTCACAGACTTTAAAGCATTGCATCATTGAGTATTCATAATTCCTCATGTAGCGTTAATATATACATTTCACAATGATATTAACCACCAGTGTGTCATTTGCTTTCATAAAAAACCTTACTTGATACCCTTTTATAATACATCCGAAGAAGTGGGTATTCACCCACGAAAGCTTATGCTCCAATACCTCTGTTAGTCTATAAGGTGCCACAGGACCCTTTGTCGCTTTTATAATACAGTAATATTGTATACAATCAGTTGATTCAAGTACTTATCTTTTGAGGTTCAGACTCCCTGTCTTTATAGACCAGAGGCTATCTCTTCCACTCGCTAGATTGATGGCTTTGTTTACCTTCTATGTAAATGTGCCATCGTCTCTGCCTGACAACCAGGCCAGTCAGACAGACAAATACTCATTCCTTTGTCTAAGGCAGACTGGGCTCAAGCATTGCTTGCCAAACACATTTTAAGAATATAATTCTAGCACATATCCATAACTCTTTGTACATACCCTATACCTACATGCAAAAATATTAATGATCAATGAGTTATTAGTTTTCCAATGAATTATATCATGCCACCTGTTGGGTGTAGATCACGACAACAGTTTGTTAGGTGTAGTAAGTATGTCAGGCCTGGTCAGGTTCTTTCTTCAGTACACTGCTCATCATTAGCAGACAAGCTTGTTTGGTAATAATGAGCAGTGTACTGAAGAAAGAACCACAGATACTTCCCTCCTCATCAGCCTAAGAGCTGCTCAATAAACTCAAACAAAGCTGTAAACACAAAGAAATGTCATTTCGTCAAGCTATTATGGATTGGGAAATAACAACTATAAAGAAAATAGATTGAGTACTGAAGTAGGGACTAGGAGTAGGAGAGGTAGGGTTGATTTTAACTGCTCAGTTTGCATCCTACTTGGCAAGCGTTGACATTTCTGCTCTCTCTTCAGAGCCTTGTACTGTTGTACATACAAATCAGTGCAGAGACAACTAATGATCCACGCTGTAGAATCAGGGCTTGACTTGTACCAGCAGATCACGGATACTTGCTTGATGTCTTCTAAAACCATCATTTTTCTCCCAGTAATTTTTTTATTGATTTCTCTAGTACATTTCTATAAACACACAGAATTGTACTAAGATTCTTACAGTCTGGAACTGGTAGAGTTTTTATGTTTTGAGCAAATTTCTTTTATTATGCCAGTCAGGAGTTTACTTGTGATTGTTGTATTTATCAGTATGTTGTTAAGCAAATGAGTATTTGGGGTACTTGTTTGCAAATTAATAATGAAGCAAAGACAATGTTTTAAAGAGCTCAACTTTTCATGAATCTAGTAAATATGGGACTCTTTCTCAAGGTTTTATGGATGCTGCCATTAAATCATATATAGAACATATGGCCAGATTTTCAAAGATCTCGAGCACATACAACTCCCAATAACTTTACTAGGAACACCTCTGAAAATCCAACCAGTATGTTATGTATCAGAGGGGTAGCCGGGTTAGTCTGGATCTGTAGAAGCAACAAAGAGTCCTGTGGCACCTTATAGACTAACAGATGTATTGGAGCATAAGCTTTCGTGGGTGAATGCATCTGAAGAAGTGGGTATTCACCCACGAAAGCTTATGCTCCAATACATCTGTTAGTCTATAAGGTGCCACAGGACTCTTTGTTGCTTCTACAGTATGTTATGGTTATAGTCATACTGAAAGGCTACTCAGAAGCATTCGTTTTTATGGGAGAATTGATATTCTTTTATAATGGAACAGAATCTCTGATTTCTTAATTTCATGAATATATATAAATAGATATACATGATAGGTTTAGAGAGAGATGGTAGAGATAAAAATGTTAACAAGTGCTTTTAATAGTAATTAAATAAATGGATAATAAATTAGAAATAAGGAATGTTTGCTTGTGAGGGCAGTGGTGTTAGGAGATTAACATTAGATAAAAATGAAAAGTACAGAAAGTGACATTTTCCATTAAGAATATAAAAACAAAATTATGTCAAGATAGAAGTTATGTGACTGGCTTACCATGCTGACCAGTATTGTTTCACTGTTTGCTTGTGCTCCCCTTCTCTGCTTTTGAATTCATCTGTTGTCTCTCATCTTATACTGCAGTGCGGACTGTGGAGTTGTGTGTGTAAATTATAGAGAGCATCAGAGTGTTGACTGTAACTATCCGTTGTGTACATTGCTGACATGAACAAAGAGGGGCCTAGTTCATAGTCCCGTTTCAAAGAAGAGTACATTCCAAGAACTAGGAACCTCTTCATTCACGCCAGCACTGTCCACGCAGGGCAGTTAGAATGCAACACTTTAATGCACTTTGCAATTTACCCCACACCTCCCATATTCCACATTGAGGCACAGTGTAGACGAGCCCTTAGTTAAAACTGAATAGAGAGCTGTAAGGGTATGTCTGCATTTCAGTTGCACAGTCACAATTGGCCCATGCCAGCTGACTTGGCTCAGCTAAGGGGTTGTTTAATTGTGGTGTAGACATTCGGGCTTGGGCCATTTTTAAGAGCATGCCAAAGAGGGTGTTATTTTAGAGCGCACTTCCCTGCCCCAACCGGCGTGTCCTCAGATGCACGATGCATGTGAGGTCACAGCGGCTGGGACGGAGCAATGCGCTCTTCAGAATGTCATCTGATACCGGACAAAACCACGCCCAGTTTTATCTGAGTACTGAATGGGGGACAAATCCTAGAAAAGAAAGAGACCTGGTTTAATGCAAGATGAGTGGCCTGCCCATTGGGAACAGCTGTCCTCTTCTGAGCTGCATCTGATTAGTTAACAATCTGACCCTGATAGGGGCAGGCCACTCTGCTACAAGAGCTTTAAAACACAAAGTGTTACACACATGCTAAGTATGACATTTGTTTTAGAGGGATGATATTCTTTCCATTGTTAAGGTTGCAGTCAGTGTCCATTATAAGCCCTATATAAATTTGGATTAGCAAATCTGGTTTGGCCTGAAAACTGACAAATTTCCCTTAAAAGCTAAAGAGAATGTATTTATTTTCCTGCTATCATTTTAAATTCAAGCAATTGCTCTAACCGAATCAGCATCACTCTCTGTGCAGAACAGTATGATAATTCCATTTAATCCTAGTTTAAACTATCACTAAATTCATAAATGTAAACTCAGATTTCATTATCCTTAAGATAAAAAATAAACCCAACCTTTTTTAAACGAGGAAAAGATATTATTTTGGATAATAGTGTTTTTGGTCTTTTCCATCTGTGAGCTACAGAAATAAAACATAATGGATGGGCAACTCTTACATGTCTTTATCAACTTTCCGAACTGATTCTGAAAGAATTCTTAATGTGATACATAATGTAAATACAGAACACACTGTAATAAATGAAGATGCATTTATAAACCTATTTGTAATAAATATACAGTACAGATATAGAAATAGAGAACAGTATGACGTTTTAATACTGCCTAGAAACCAACACAGTTATTCTCTGGTTTTGTTTGTTTGTTTTTTCTCTCCCACAGATCAGTGAAGGAGCGGAGTGCATTTTTATTCCCAAAAAACTTTTTCTAGACAAAGCACCCGTCAAGTCAAGAAAGATGGCTCTTGAGCTGGCGAAAAGCTACCCCTCAGAGAGCATGATTATGGAGAACTATACTAGGCACCAAACTTGGAATGCCTACAAGGCCAAACTTATTGGACAACAGCTTGAGAGACAAGCTATGCCAACTTCAGCTCGCTTTTCTGTTTAAAAGATGTCTATGGTAGCTGCCTTATGGCCAGATACTTATTCTTTTAGTGAATGAGATGATGATACTCGAGCACGTGCTAATAGGAAAATATGTACTGCCCATGACTATATACACATAGGATAATGCAGACATGTTACATGCATTTTAAATAAAGTTTGTTTCATTGTATGGAACTGCAAATGTTTCTGTTCAATAGGCCTGATCCTAAGAGCCAACAAGGACTCCAATGGGAGTTGCTGCCCTCGAAGATCAGAGCCTAAAAATCACCTGTATTTGTCCTACACTTCTCTTTTAAATAGTATGTCGAAGTTCCTAGCTCCTCTCAGGGCGGCTCACCGCGGCTGTCTCCCGGCTCCCCGCTCAGCCGCTGAGCGGGGAGCCGGGAGGCAGCCGCCCGCCGCCCCCCAAATCCTGGCGCCCTAGGCAACCACCTAGGGTCGCCTAGTTATAGCGCTGGCCCTTCCTCCTTTACCGCTCCAGGCCTGCCACCATTCTCATTGGTCTGGCCACAGTCAGTATCTGAGTATCATTGCTGTGGCCACAGTGCAAACAAACCAGCCAGCACATTGTAATAGAGATTTTAGTCGTCTTCTATACTGTAAAAACTCATGTTAGACGGATGCCATTATAAAAACATTGTCTGCTCCCCTGACTTTTGTTTACAAGAGGCTTATCAGTCAAATACCGTGCGGTGCCAGTTTACCATGATGGGGAATGGATGGAACAATAGAAGAAGTAGCGCTGATGCTGATATTAATGATAGTAGAATAAAACAAGGAGTCCTGCATTGTATAGGTATACACTTTATATTTCTTCTTTCCATTGTTGTTATAGGAAGGAATGATTCCGACTACAGGGAGTTAAAGTCTTGAGTTCGAGCTTGCTATTAATTCGCTGCATAGTCTTAAGCAAATCATTTCACTTCCTTGCCTCAGTTTCCCTATTTGTAAAATGGGCATAACAATCTACTTCACAGAAATGTTGTGAGGATAAATTACTGAGCATTTATGTAGTGCTTTGATCATATCAAGTGTTATATACAGTATGCAGGGCTGCCAGTAAATCTTAAGCTGCAGCTTTCTGTATATTCAGCCTTGTGGGGATTAATTTTTATCTCTGCAAGGCCTTTGCAGGCCTGTCTTCTGCTCTTTCCATAGCATTTCTTGTGCACAGGAAAGACCCAGTCTATGGCAACTGCCGAAAGGAACGGCCCTGCTAGAGCTAATAATCCCTGTGCCTAGCCCTGTGACAGTGTGCAGAAGGGCAAGAGAAGGATGTAAGGAGCTTGTCCTCACGTTGTGTGACAGGAGAGCAAAGGACCACAATTGCACCTGGCTCAGTGGTCAAATGTAGAAATAGAAACTCCATGGGGTGGCTTCCCTTCCATCTCAGTCAATAGAGCTAGCTACACCCTCTAACAGGGTACAGTGCTCCTGACAGCATGATGCTTGCTCAGAAGTGAACTCAGGAAAGGAGGGAAGAGGCAGAAGCAGAAGAAATCAAGGGAGGTGGAGTAACTGCCATCCCTTCAGAGACAGCAGGTCTCCAGGGAAGAGCAACTGTCCTGATTTTAAAAGGGAAAAATGGGAAAAACATCTCAGTAAGAAGGGACAAATTTAGCCCTGGTGTTAGGTACCCACTTTAAGTTAGGACTGAATTTGTTCCCCAAACTTTTCTTAAGGTATCCTCCTAACAGAGAGTGGAGAACTTAAATAAGAATTTCCATGGGGACATCCTCAGAAATATATTGCAAAATCAAAACATTTAGTTTCAAGAAAAGCACTTAAGGTTGCTAGATGACAACTAGGTATCTATCACTTTTAAAAAACAAACCTTAAAAGTGATTAAATTAATAGTTAATAATGCAGCCCTACCTTGAACACATTGATACCTACTTTTATCCCTCAATGAAGTCATTTAAAACATGTTTAATCCCAATAAGTGTGATATAGTTTATTCAACATTCTCAGAAAATGTTCACATTGGCCATGAGACTTAGCTTGAAATGTAAAAACACAAGAAGTTTTTTTTTTGTCTTAAAGTTACAAAAAGGAATCAAAATCAGAACCTTTGTTACTAGCTTAACATCTGAGAAGCTCTGCTAAATCACTGTTCCCCCTCTGTCACTTGATCGCTCGTGGAGTTCTGTGCTAGAAATTTTGAAAATCTATTTGTGAAAAGGTGATTGTAACAGGGTGTACCTAGCCTTTGCAGCTCCCTACGGGAGGCCCCGCAGCCCTACTACTCCCCACCCCAGGAAGCAGTAAAATGGGAGGAAAAGAGCAGCAAAAGTGGGTCCTCCAGGCCTGCATAAAGAGGCCTCCCTGGAGCAACCATCTTGGAAACTAGAGAGACCTGGCTCTCAAAGCGCTAACAGGGCTAATGATAGCCAATCAGAGCCCAGCATGCTCAGATAAAAGGGACTGCAGGGCCTTAATAGTTCAGTTGCTGGGTGGGAACAGAAGGATGAGGGAGGGTGCTTGTCTCTGGCCAAAGATGCTTGAGGGATAGCTAATGGTTGTTTTCTGACTGCATTTTGTATAGCTGGGTTTGTAGGGGGAAAGAGGATGTGAGAGCCTTAACCCTGAGATAAGGGTGAAGCTAAAGGCAGGAAGAGGCCCAGGGAAATAGCAGCAATGAACTGAATCAAGTTTGTAGCTGATGTTTTAGGGTTCCTATGTTGGAACCCAGAGTGGTGGTTGGGCCTGGGTTCCCCTACTGGCCACAGGTAAAGTGGCATAAATTGAGGACAAATGAGGGAACAGGGCTTAGTTGGGAGCTGCCTGAACAAAGGGCTGTGTTTAAAGGGCCCAGAGCCAGGGTAATGAGGGTGAACAGATTGTCTATTGATTAGACTCAATACTCTGGAAGGGGTTCATTTGGACTTTGTGATTTGGCTGGTGAGTCAAACCACTGAAGATGCTGCCAAGATTGACTGGTAGCCTGTCGGGGGACCAGGGGCAAGAAAAGGACTGTACTACCACACCTTGCTGCTTGGAGGTGATCCAGAGGTGAGTGCCGTGTTATAGTGATGGAGCAGCATAATACTACCCACAAGTTTGTTTTTTCACAATTATTTTAATTACCCTTTAAGGTATGTTTCACTATTACATTCACAGAAGGAGAATACAGCATACGTCTATTGAAAGATATGAAATGTTGAATTCCCCCCCTCCCCTAAACTTAGGAAAAGATTCTACTCAACTATAAAACATCCACTCATATAGCCCTTCACTGTTCCCCAATCATGCTTCTAAAACCAATAATTAGAAAGTTTTGCAACTAAACATTGATTACATAAGTGACATTTTGCTGACCTTCTTTCTCCCCTCCAAGCAATAGGCAGGTTTTAGCTGCCTGCTTCCACTGGCCCTGTATAGAATTATTGGATTTCCTCAGAAAAGAAACCCAGAAGCTGTGGATCTGAGACTATTATTACTCCAAGGTTTCTCAGAGAACAGCCTTGCCTATGCCGTCCTTTGACTTAGTGTTGTAGACCATGCAAAACTGCTTCCATGAGGCATTCCCTTGGGAGCAAATTATCTCCATTCAGAAACTCACTGCTGGTAATTTTGGTTGCAACTTCTTCTGAAAAGAGGATTAGAGCAAAATCACTAGCAGCTATTTAAAAAAAAAAAGCTCTTTACCTAGTCTTGTTTTTCTTTTAATTTTATCTTCCAACCAGTGAAATAATTGACTGTATTTATTAATCTCATATAGAGATGTTTGTTTGTATTCTAATACGAGCAACTGTTTTCCTGGGCTAGAAAAATGAGGGAAAGGACAGTTGCTGAATGGAAATATGTGCAAATATCAAGGTAGCGAGTTGATAACTGAATATACATATCTAAAGCCTTCCGCCAATGTGAGGCTACAATAGAAAAAGCAAACAGGATGCCTAGCAACAAATGCTAGAAGAACTGGTTATGGAGCAGTCCTGCAATCAGAGAATGCATACCACAAGGTCCTGTGACCCAGCCTCACAACTTCATATGAATAGGAACCTGCAGAATTACAGAACTGTTCATCCACTGCTACAGAAAATCCAGGGCATGCATGCATATTAACAAACTAGGATTCTCAAGGGGCACTTAGGCTGGGCATCTAACTTCTAGAGGCCCTGCCATCAAGGGGAATTCTCAACCCCGAGTGAGGTGCCCAGGCTCCCCACACAAGAGACTGGGAGCATTAGGTGCATAAAAATGGGATTCTCAGAAGCCAGCACACAGAGTAGGGAACTGCCTAAACTAACCAGTTGGAAATGCTGAGGGAAGGGGGTGGCCTAAGCCCTGCACTTCAAAGAGTGTTAGACTCCCTAAGGCTAGATCTACACTACATAGTTTTATTGACATAGGTACCACAGTCAGATGTGTGAAAAACACAACCCATTGCCGACATAGGTATGCCAGCAAAACCCCCAACATGGATGCAGCTGTGCCACCATGAGTACTTCTGTTCACATAGCTAATGTCATTGGGGTGGTAGTATAGTTATGTTGACAGAAAAACTCCTTTTGGCATATGCTAGATGACGTAGCTATACCAGCAAAGCATTTGTAGTGCAGACAAGATCTGACTCTGTGCTGGAGGGAGACACCTCCCTCCACTTGGGATTCACAACGGTGAATCTTCTCCTGAAATTAGGGACATAATCCAAGTTAGTCCTTTTTGAAGAAAAACTGATGAGGAGGTGGTGCTCTGACCAAATGCACCCCCTGTATTCACACCCTAATGTAGTAGTCTTTGTACAAAAGATGCCTTGTGAGGTATAATTTGGAAACTAATAGCTCAGTGGTCAATAATATGGTGAAAGGTAAGTAGCAACTTTGTGTAAAGTTATGAACAAAAACTGAAATTATCATAGGACTGGAAGGGACCTCAAGAGGTCATCTAGTTCAGTCCCCTGCACTCATGGCAGGACTAAGTATTATCTAGACCATCCCTGACAGGTGTTTGTCTAACCCGCTCTTAAAAATCTCCAGTGATGGAGATTCCACAACCTCCCTAGGCAATTTATTCCGGTGCTTAACCATCCTGACAGTTAGGAAGTTTTTCCTAATGTCCAACCTAAACCTCCCTTGCTGCAATTTAAGCCCATATCAAAAGCTTTGCTAAAGTCAAGATATATCACATCCACCACTTTCCCCATATCCACAGAGCCAGTTATCTCATCATAGAAGGCAATCAGGTGGTCAGGCATGACTTGCCCTTGGTGAATCCATGTTGACTGTTCCTGATCACCTTCCGCTCCTCCAAGTGCTTTAAAATGGATTCCTTGAGGACCTGCTCAATGATTTTTCCAGGGACTGAGGTGAGGCTGGCCAGTCTGTAGTTCCCTGGATACTCCTTCTTCCCTTTTTTTCTCAGAGCTCCTGGTGTTAGCCTCACTTTCTGGTGTAGTCTGTAGCTCCTTCCCTTGGGCTACCAGTTCCCTTTTAAACTATCCCTCCACCTGGAGCATGCCCTGCAGCTGCTGAGGAATGGGGCCTCCGTAGCCCAGTACTGCTCTTTTCCTTGCTCTGGTTTAGTGTGGGGTCTGTAAACCGCATCACAAGGACATAAGTCCAAGTTGATTTCTTTTTAACAATATGAGAGATCTATGATTCTAAATCATGAATAATTGTTTGCTTACATTAGAAATGAATATGGTATATTGCAAATGAATGGTGAATCAGTCAACAAAGTCTGAAGTGTTTATTTTGAAAAAATGATGAATGAGGAGAATCCCAGAGAGGAAGTAAGAACATGTAAGCCAAACCAAGGCATGAGAGATTGCATACATGAGGAAGAGGTGGCAGAGGTACTTAGAAAAATGAAAAAGGAGAAAGCCTCTGAGCCAGATGAACTACCCATGGCTGTGGTGAAGCTATTGGAAAGGGAGGCATCAAATATCTTACAAGTTTGTTCAATGACATTCTTAGAAAAGGAAAATGCCAAATTAATGGTGTAAAAGTTTTGTGGTGCCCATTTTAAAACACAAAGGAGATATTATACTTTGTGCTAATTATTGCCTGATTTTAGCTGATGTCACCTACTATGAAAGTATGGGAGAAAATTATTGAAAATTGTCTCCATGGAATGGTTGAAATGTGGAAGGATCAGTATGGATTCATGCTAGGAAAGAACACAGTTTATGCCATATTTGCACTATGAATCTTCATGGGTAAGTTCAGAAAAGAGAAAAGAAAACAAGAAAAATACCTGTGGCACCTTAGAGACTAACAAATTTATTTCAGCATAAGCTTTCGTGGGTTAAGAACCCACTTCATCAGTTGCATGGAATGGAACATACAGTAATCAGATATTTATACATTCAGAGAAACAAGAAAAGGTGGGAGTGTCTATATCAATGTTAAGAGGCTAATTAATTGAAAGCGAGATGGCAACTGAATATGGGCTGTGAGGACCTGAAGAAGGCGCATGATTGTGGTATACCAAGAGAGCTAATTTGGTGAAGTTTGTGGTGGAGAGGAGTGCCTGAAGGATGTCTGTCTTAACCAGGATATGTATGAGAGAGAGACTACCATAGCCAAAACTAAAGGGGCTACAGTAGAGAATTTCCAGTAAATGTTGGCCTGCATCAGGGGTCAGTGTTGAGCCCCCTTTTGTTTGCAGTTGTCATGGATGTGATAAGTGGAGTATACAAAGTGAGCCACTAATGACTTAGTGATATGTGTTGAAGATCACGAGATCCTGCAAGCCAACTGTGTCTCCTGCCCAAGTGTAGCTGTCCAGTCCAACCCCTCCTTTCACTGACAGGTTGTGATAGCTCCCTGGGCGAGCAGCAGCTCCTTGCACAAAATATTGGGGAAGATGATCGTTCCTTTTCCCAGCAGGAAGGGTCAGGTCAGTCAGCTGCCATGTTGGCTAGTTGCAGCTGCTGTTTGATGTCAGTGATGCTGTGAGCTCTCTTACGGGGGAATAGCACAGATCTTATTACTGGCATTAATTACCATATTTTATCATTCCAGACTGGTTAAAAAAATCCAGGTATTAATTATATACCATATATCTATACATACGTCCACAGCCATAGAGATATTCATATATACACTAAAGGAGCCCTATTGTACCTATAACTGCTTCTCAATTTCTAAGTAGGTGTGGGAGTAGGAAGCAAGAGTGCCTTCCTAAGTAGAAAGCAAGAGTGCCTTCTTCATCTGTGCTTTGCAAGTGGAATGTAAATCTTCCCTGCCCTTGTCATTCCAATTATTGCACCATTTTTAATTTGGACCTATGCTTGACCAATACAAACTTTAGCATGTGCAAAATGCATCTGCCCACTTACTCAGCAGCAGTGTGCACGGAAGACATATTGCAACTCTAGAGGCTGCTCTGGCTGCCAGTGGGTTTCCAGGTGCATTCCAAAGTGTTAGATTTGTTCTATAAAACCCTTTATGATTTAAACCTGGGGTGAGAAGGGAAGCTTTGCAACTGGTGTAAATTGTCATAGTTCCATTGCTGCAGAGCTATTACAATTCACGCCACTGGAAGATCTGCCCCTGAGTAGCTAAGAGACCTCTGTCTTTGGGCTCCATCCTGCAAACATTTTCTTATGTGAGTAGTCCCACTGACGGAAACTACTTGTATGAATGATGGTTTGGGGAAGCAGCAACATGGTGTAATACCAGGCCAGTTGAGATCTACTGGACTGCTCAAGTTCACCATCTCTATGAACCCAGGTGTTTGGGGAAGGATAGTCAAAATGGAGGCCTCTGGACTTTGGAATTTGCTTTTTCCCACAGTCCAACAAATATGAGTGCATTGACCATCTGGGCATACTGCAAGACACATCTACTGTATATGCTCTGATTTTTCTTGAGAGAAGAGGGTTTTAGTTGGGGATGAGAGATCCTTTTAGTATCATTTCAGCACTAGTCAGTTATTGTATATTAATTTCAGTGGATTGAACCGACAGAATTATTAATAGACACTGTATATGTCAAAAGAATATATAGTATATCCATATATACTATATATAAACATATAATGGTATGAACCAAAGGCTGGCCTGACTGAGATGCTATGCACAGCTCACTGAATGAAATGACTTTGCATAGGGGGTAAGGGAAGAGTTTGGATATATGTAATATTTGACCATTCTACTGGGGAAACTCAGGAGAAAATGTTAATGCTGCTGAGATTGCTAAGCAGGGAATGGGGCAGTAAGTAGGGAATTGCTATGTGATGTTAATGAATGCAGTTAATACGCTGAATTGTAGGCGCCAGACACTGTAACAGGGAACTAAAAATTATTTGTAAAAAATGAGAAATAAGAAAAATGAGAAATAGATTTGAAAAATGCAGTTCCAGAACCTTTGAGCTGAGGGGAAGGAGATGTAGCTAGCCTGCAGGCAAGCTGAGCACTTCTGGTAGGGCAGGCTGAAGAAGGTTATAGTGCTGCCTGCTGCACTTTTAGTCCTCCTCCCCACACGAAGGGAAATTGGAGTTAGACCTGCCCTGTGACCTTCTGTCTCCTAGAGGCTTGTTTCCGCCTTTGGCAAGCCTCTTCTCCCACGGGTGCCAACAGCCTGCCCACTCTGTGCTGGCTCACCAGGGCAGGACGGCAAAGTGCTGGAAGGCAGCAGCCTAGAACATCAACATCCATTTGTGCCTCCTGCTACTCTTCCAGACCTAATGGTTTCATTTTCTGTGGACCCTCTCCCCTTTAGATCTTTATTAGCACCATTTAAAAGCACCAGTGCCTTTTCCAGACATAGGGTCTGAACCTGAAGATCCAGAAGTCTATCCTACTATGCCCCTGGTAGCAACCACCCTGCATTTTTCTCACTGGCTTACAAAGTAAAAACTTATCATTAGAGGCACAGCCACTACATTTTAATCTGGATCTCAAATTTCCCAGAATGCAGGGCTGCTCAGATCTGGAAGTTTGGTTTAGCTTCTTGGAAGCAGAGTAGGCCAATATCAAGTATCTGAAGTTCTGGATCTTATACCTTCTGAGTTAAGGTCATAGGTCTTGATCCTCCTATCTGCTCTGTACAGCTGGATATCTCTGCTTATGCAGAGCACCATTGACATCAGTAGGGTTCTGCATAAGCGCAGTGGTCCACCCATGCAGAACAACTTGCAGGATCAGGACTTTCCATTGAGAGTTCTTTGGGTCAGGAACTGTTGATGTGTGTGAGCACAATACATAATTGCTGATGTATTCCTTTTGGAAATGAAGACAGCTGTAGTAAAACAAAGTTAATACATTACATCAAACCACTAGAGAGGGTTATTTTTTTGTGACAGAGTGCAGAGAAACCCCAAGTTCTCCATAATCAGAGGAAAACGACTCGGTTTTTTTGTGCTTTAGTGATCTATCATTGCAGTAGGATGAGAGTGGAGTAAGATGCTGCATCTCAAATTTTAATGACATTGTACATATACAATAAAAGAACATGTCCATATGGAACAGGATTTGTTTAAAATTGTGTGCTTGCATACCCTATAGTCAAGATAAAAAGAAATGTGTATCATGACCTCAGAGTAGGTTTATTTGGGTTAAAAACTAATTTCATGCATTTTGAAGTATATCAGATCTTCTCAACAAATTAGCACACGACAGTTTTAAAATACAAGTTTAATACATGAAAAGTTTTAATATGGATTTTGTCTAGAGAGCTAACTATTAAATTAAGAATAAATTATGCATAAATGAAATTATTAATGAATTATCACAAGTTAAATTATAAAGATTTTATGGGCAGTAAAACATAGCAGAAAGAAATGATTGACTATACACATGCCTTGTACTTTTAAGGGCTTGTAGCATTGTGTATGTACCCCACTGCAAGAAACAACCATCTCAGACAAGGAAGTATAACAGTGTATTTAGTACTTTTGGGAGGCATCATGGTGTGAAGGGATGAGCATAGGATTAAGAATCTGGAGAACACAAATTCTAATCCTGGGTCTTCTAATGATGCTGTGGGCAAGTTTCTTTGCTCCTCTGCCTCAGCTTCCCCATCTGTATTGGAAAGTATAATCGTACTTAATCACCTCACAAGGTTGTGAGGTCATTATGTAGCCTTTGTACACTTCTTCAAAGATATGAAGTGTGATACGCCTTTTGAGTGCTATTAATAGTCTCTGTGGCTTGTGTATGGAATAGATGTACTTTTGCTGGTGGTCATACACAAGCAGAACCCTTGGCAAAAGAAGTGTTAACTTCCTTGTAGATACCGTTTGGGGAAGGATGGGACAAAATTGAACAAATGACAAGTCCCAGAGATTTGCAGAAAGAACCAGCGAAAATGTACCCAGTGATAAGTGAAGGCTAATTCTCTTCCGTTAGTAATTGCCCAGCGGATGGTCTGAAGCAAATAAAATGAAGCCAGCACATGCTGGTTGCTTTTTACTTTTTGTATAAGAGGCCACCCTTATAACACATAGCTAAGTGTTAAAGTATAAAAAGGAGCATTGGAGGAATTGTGCCAGGAATAGGGACAGGAGAGTGTTTGGATGTTATGAGGCTAGCTTGGGATATTGAGTGTACTCCTGGCCCTCTGTTTAGAACATTCAAGCTGACTATACTGTACTTTTCTGAGAGGACACGTTGCCGAGCAGCTAAAAAGCAGGACTGAGAGTCATGAATTCTAGATCCTAATCATGACTCTACAATTTACTGTGTGCATTCGGGTATGTCACCTTCTTTAAGACTCAGTTTCCTCATCTGTAAAATGGGAAAACCATCACTTACCTACTTCCCAAGAGATTTGTCAGGCTAAGTTCACTAACGTTTGTAAATTACTGTGACATGTCCAGGTAGAAATCAATATAAGAGTGCCCAATATTAAGGGTTTATTATCCTTGTACATGACTTGGGAACTTGTTTGTGAAAAATCCTTTTATTTTCTCAGTTCAGTGGACGTTTTTAATGGAAGGAAAACCATGAGAACTAGAAACTTGTGAAATTACCTTTTTCCTGGTATAGTACTAGCTTTGCCTCACTTGATAGAGGACTGTGTAACTTTCCTCACCAAAATGTGTGCACTTAAGGAATGTAACACAATGATTTTAGTTTTATTGTATAGGGTTTTTTAAAATGTATAATTCCTAAAATGCCCAGCTGATGTTCTGTGTAGTTGCGAACTACATAGAGGGTGTCTCTGCATATTTGCTGTTTACCAGCTTCAAAGTAGTTTACAATTGTTCTATTGATTTGCTGGTTTTAAGCCTGTAATTTAAGTGTATTATAGCCCCCTGTCTTCACTCACTCAAACATTCTTCATCTGGGCTCTGACTTTCCATGCTGAGGTGTCACCTCAAAGAGAATTGTACGACAATCTGTGTTTCAGCTTCATGAGCTCAGTGGAGCATTCCTACCAAAGCTGGGGCTCAGCTCCATTGTTATCACAATCTGAGGTGAGTCTTGCTCACTGAAGTGTGTGGTGCGTGTCAAATGAATCGGAATTTTGATCAGAAATGTTGCACTGAAATTAGTAGAAATTTTCTGTGAATTATTCAAGAGTAGAAATGGTGAATTTTGTCCCAGTATGTCTGCATTCCTGTAAAGATATTATTAAAATACCTATCAATGGGAGGGAGTTCTTGCAACAAAACAAGTGCACATTGCTGGGAAACTTTACTATTATTTTTCTGGTGAATAGGGACCAAAAGGGAAGCGGGTGGGGGGGAGAGATACCAGAAACAAGCATTTCACATGGGAAGAAAGCTGACAGTTATTGGAATTGGCAGTGATACAAGAAAAGAATTTACAACAAATGAAAACAGGCCAAACTCAGTCACTTTCTTCTGAGAAGACATTCTTAGAGCTGGAAAGTGGAAGAGGTAGCTCTGTCTCTGGCTGAACCGTGTATTGAAGGATTTTGGCAGGTTTTGCAGAGTTGTATTTGTACATGGTGGAACTCTTGCAACAGATGGATTTAAAAGCTTCCTAATTTGAGTAACCAAGAAGTAGAACAATGAGAGAACCATCAACACTTGCACTCTAAGATAACTTTACTGTTCAGCATATTGAAATTATGAAGCGGGATTATTTAAACACATTGTGCTACACAGGTGCCTTGTGTAACTCCACCTAAGTCAATGGAGTTTTTTTTTTTTTTTACCAGGGATAAATGTGAACCATGACATGATCCAACAGGGAACTCCTTGATAGCTTTGAGCATACACTTGTAGAGACACTGGACTCGTACCCTTCTGTGATCTTGCTTTAAGCAAGAGCCACAGGTGTGACCAGCACCACCTTCTTTTTTCATATGGCAATAGCGGAACAGTGAATGCAAAGGTGTGACTAGAGGTGGATCTTAAAGTCTCTTATCCAGCCCAGAGCACCACACAACAGTTGCAGTTCAGTGATTCCCTCACTGTCCATTTGTGGAGTACGTATATGCATCTTCCATATTGAGTGCAGATACGAGTTAAGAGCTGTCCATATACGTCATGTGGAGAAGAAGCCTGGCACTTGCAGATATTTTTGTTTTGGTACATTAGTCTGAAGCCTGGTCAGCTGCCATCTTCTGCGAACATCCTTATCTTCCGCAAAGAGGGCTGTGTCATGAGACCAGAAGGGTTTTCTTTATTTTACTCAGTGACGAGGCGGGTGTTGTAGGTCACGGAGGAGCGGTAGTGTGGTATTTGCCATGATCTTTATGGACTCTCTAATTGTCCAACATCTCGTCTGATAGTTGCTGGCGCAATGTTAGCCAGTACCAATAGCCATGGAAGTGACCTCTGCCTAACAACTTTACAGAGAAGATGTCTATCCCTAAAGAGCTTATATACCACACTTCAGTGCCGCTAGAGCTTTCCATTGTAGTCAAACACATCTGATTATAGTACTGATATAATAGATACCAGCCTGAGTATAAATTAAGCTTTCATGGTCATTAGGTCTAAAGTTAAAAGGGAGTTCAGAAGCAAGAAAGTTTTAAAAAAAATATTTGAAGGACATCTCTCAAATCCTTAGGAAAATAACATGCATTCATGTTGTCCAGATTTATCAATCGTGTAAGCATCTCGGGGGGAGAGAGCAAATTTCCATTTCTCTAGAATGCCAGCAGCGAGGCCACCAAATGAGGCTTCAGTAAAGCATTCTCCAGCTCATCCAGCCTGCTTTGTCTTGTGCTTTTCCACATGATTAATTTGTGATTAGGACACATGACAAATAAGCCAAAGGGTAGTCAGAGGCAATGAAAAAGGGATTAACAATTTCAGCATGTCACGTATTCCAGAAGCTAGGCTGTGTAATTGGTTTGAAAAGTGTCAGAACATGGCGCTGAACAATGAGTTTCTGACAGACACAGAACCTTGCTCCTTGCACGCTTCCCATGAATTTGACAGGAGTCCCGTGTCTCATCAGAATTAAGCCTTGAAACAAAGTGCACTTGCGTGTTTTCAGTTTAGCTGATGCATAATAAGCTGTTTATTTCTGCAGTGTCCCCCACCAGGCATTTGCTGTTTTGCTGAAGTACGCGTTGAAGAAATCCAATAGTCAGTTAAGTCTTATTAGCTGGAGCTCGTTACCTTGAAAGCAGGGTTTAAAGAGACCCGGCAGCAACAGAGTACTGGCACTTAACTCTCAGCCTGCATTGTGATATTCTGAGAAAATCAGCCTGCACTTGTGCACTTTTTTGCTACTGTCTTACACACAAAGCCTGACATCTGTGTTCACTCCCCCAGCAGTGTCAAGTCTGATGTTCCTTGGTATTACTGGAGGACTTATTTGAGGGGGAGAAGGGAACAGAATTTACTTATTGGCTTTTTTTGGCCCCACCTTTGTAATAACAATGACCGTCATCAATGAATTTAGCCTCCCATCACCCCGTTACAGAGGGAAGATAATGTTCTTCATCACCCTGACTCTTTCACTCCTCTCCCTGAAAGGACCATCTCACCAACCCTGTCTTACCCCCAACTTCTGTTTGTTTCACTCTTGCTGCTGACACTGGAGACAGTGCCATGACTATTGAGATTCTGTCCACTACAAGTCAGCTCTCTCCTACTTCCACTCTGCTGTTTTCCTGGTCCAGCAGCACAACTCCTCTCAGCTCTCACACATGCAATCCCAGGGCATATCCTTATCTTGCTGTTTGTTCCTCTATATCATTAGGAGCTTTCTCAACTGTGAACTGGAAAGTGGGGTACTTGCTTCCTTGTAAAAAGTTTTTCTCCCAACAATTCTAGTTGTACAAGCATTAAACATGAACTAACATTGCCCCCCCGCAGTTGCCTCCTACCATCTTCCCCCTCTTTTTTCTTCTGAATCCCAATATTTCTGTAATGACACTGTCTCATGTTCCCACTCATGTTCCCATCCTCACCACCTCCAACGCTTACCCTCACCATCACTCCCATTCCTCATGGGTCCTCTGTTAGTAGATACGTTGTGTAGGGAAAGAAGACAAAAGTTTCCCTTTCTGTCCCTTCTTGTACAAGCCAGAGCTCTTGAAAACCTCTCTCATATGCTTTTCCTTGGAAGTTAACGCATCTATCCAGAAGCAGGCTCTGTAATCCATTAGAGCTTTCATTATAGCTTGAAAGGCTACTACTGCGCTATTTGCCTGTGGTGGGTAGGGACAAGCAAAAAACCAATTCCTTCAATAGCTTCACTGCAGTTGGGGAAGCTCCATTCACACTAAAATCCTCCCTTTTCTTATCCAGGATATTTTAAATCAAACTCTCATGCTTTGCAGGATGTGATTGCACTGCAAACCTTTTACCCAGTGGGACCAGCTGCAGACTTGCCCATCACAAACATTTGAGCCATGAACAGTACTTTATTTGTAACCAGCTTAGAATCATAGACTCAAAGGTTAGAAGGGACCACAAGGGTCATCTAGTCTAACCCCCTGCCAAGATACAGGATTTGTGTCTAAACAATTCAAGACTGGTGGCTATCCAGCTTCCTTTTGAAAACCTCCAGTGAAGGAGCTTCCACAACCTCCCGAGTCAGTCTGTTTCACTGTCCTACTGTTCTTACAGTTAGGAATTTTTTCCTGAAATTTAATCTAAATCTGCTATGCTGTAGTTTGAACTCATTGCCTCTTGTCCTGCCCTCTGTGGCAAGAGAGAACAGTTTTTTCCTCCATTTTTTATGGCAGCCTTTCTGTATCTGAAGACCACTC
Source organism: Macrochelys suwanniensis (assembly GCA_033296515.1). NCBI lineage: Eukaryota > Metazoa > Chordata > Testudines > Chelydridae > Macrochelys > Macrochelys suwanniensis. Next base: position 88,596,662 of record CM065779.1, read on the forward strand.
TCATATCCCACCTTAATCTCCTCTTTTCCGAACGAAACATACCCAGCTCCTTCAACCTTTGCTCATATGGATTGCATTCCATCCCTTTGATCATCTTTGTTGCTCGCCTCTGCATCCTTTCCAGTTTTTCTACATCCTTTCTATACATTGATGACCAAATCTGGACACAGTACTCCAACTGAGGCCTCACCAGCGCTGAGTAGAGCGGTACTATCACCGCCCGTAACTTGCTTTTTTTTGCAGCAGGATCACATTGCTGATTCATGCAGAGGTTATGATTCACCACAACTCCCAGATCCTTCTCAGCAGTGCTGCTATCAAGTCAGTTTTTCCCCATTCTGTATTTGTGCATTTGGTTTTTCTTTCCTAAGTGCAGGATCTTAAGACAGGATCTTGTCTTTGGTGAATTTCATTTTGTTGTCTATAGTCCAGTTCTCCAATTTATCAAGATCCCTCTGAATTTTTAGCTTTATCCTCCCAAGTATTGGCAACCCCACCCCAGCTTTGTGTCATCTGCAAACTTGATCAGTATGCACTATATTTTCATTCTGGCACTTCTGGGAATGGCATGGGCCCACTCCTGCCAGTGTCACCTTGAATGCGCAATGTGTGCAATATCACGGGAAATGCTATTTTCCAAGAGTGCCCTGTCCTACCCCACCAGTATGATCGAAAGCAGCACCACACCCTGCCAGAACAGATGCAAAACCTGTAGACATATCTGCACTGCTCAATGTTATTTGGGGTTCTCTCAACCCAAAGCTTTTGGTAACTTTATTCTTTACAAGGTGGTATCAGGAAATTAGTCAGATGGATGGGCTGTGTCCCCACTGATTTAAGACTGGCAGAAACCCAAAGTGTGTTAATCCAAAATTACTATTTTATTAGATCTCCAGCACACACAGATATGCAAAAGTGTTAGAGCACCCCCAAACAATAGTTACCCAGGGTCTGGAGGGGCCTCGAGTGGTCAAACAAGGTTCAAGTGGCTAGCTATCTGCCTGTCGCTGGAGATCCCAAGAGATATCCAGAAGGTCAAATCCAGATCACTCAGATTTCTTTCCCTTTTTATGCTCAAAATGTCACATTGCTTGCTCAGTGGTTAGTGGTGATTGACAAGCTGTTTGTTAAGCAAGAAGTTTCAAGCTATTAGTTATACAGATGTGTTTTTGCAGAGTCCAGTGTCTCCTGGGACCCGACACACACACCAGAAGTCAAATATAGACAAATTTCCAGCCTTTCCAAAACCATGTACTTCACCGGTTTGAAAGCAGCAAGACAGGATAGCGCAGGATCATGCTCAGTTCTCATGGTCACTCCCTCTCCTCCTCCCCTCCTGGCCTGCTGAGTTATGCTAAGGCTGATACAAAGACGTTACAGCTGCTTTTGGAAATAAGCATAATAATCAATATTCCAGCACTGGGAGCGGCCTCGGCATTTTGCTGGGCTGTCAAAATCTCCCCTAACAATCAACACCCTTCACAACACACCTTTCCAAGATCCATGAGTCCTACACATACCTATCAACATGTGCCTCATCCAGTGCACTAAATGCTCCAATAACTATGTGGGGGAAACCAGACACTCACGACACTCTCAAATTCACAGAAAAATGCTAAAAGACAAACACCATATCACCGGGGAGTGAACACTTTACAAAGTGATCACTCTATATCGGACCTCTTGGTGCTCATCCTCAAAGGAAACTTGCACACCACCTTCAAAAGACAAGTCTGGGAGCGTAAAGTCATAACTTTGTTAGACACTAAAAGTTTGGGATTGAATAGAGACACTGGATTTATGTCTTATTACAACACTCTATAACTCATCAATGTTCCCTTTTCCTTCCCCACCATGACTGGAGAGGTGTTAACAGGCCACTTCATCTTGAATGATGCCTTGAAATGTGCAAGCTGCTTATACTAAACAACCTGTTCTGCCTTGTATTTAGCTATGACACTCTGGGTACATTTCCCAGAGCTGAAGACCTGTGTAAGCTTCTCTCTCACCAACAGAAGTTGGTCCAATCAAAGATATTATCTCACCCACCTTCTCTCTCTATTATCCATTCCTGGGACCAAATGACTACAACAACACACTGCATATATTATAGTTTGTGTCCTTTTGAGTGGGGGAGGGGAAGGGGCTAGAGGATGAGTCCAGAGCTACAGGAGCTGGTAAACCCCAGTTGAGGGTGACATGGAGCCAGATTTAAAATCACAGGGCCTCACTCAGGGAAACACATTTCAATTCATAATCAGTACTTCCAACTCTTGTGCTATTTGGAGTGTTTCTTAAAGCCATGGCTCCTGAAGTCTTGGGAACATGCAAGAATCTCAGCGTTCATTAAAACCCAATGCAGGTTTCTAGGCCTAATGGTTGCTGAGAAAAGCTTGACAATGTGAGGGTAATTTTTTATTTAAGTTTCATGATTTTAAGCCAGTACCATGTCTTCTGGGGGCCCCAGCTCATAATTTTGAATGCTAGGAGTTGGCAATAATGCATTAAAGTCTTCTAAACACAGTTGCCCTCAAGGGCCAGTTTTGAGCCTCAAAGGCAACAAGTAGCACCAGGGCTATAAGCTGGACACAGACACACACACAGACACACACAAAAATTAAGAAATACATGAAACTTCTGGTTTTCTCCTGTCTTTAAAATGAAGAGCAGTTGCCACCCTGGAGACAAGAATAAAGCAAAACAGACTTTCCTATGAAAAGGACAGACCAAGGGAAGAGTGAAATTCAATTTTCTTCATAATGAATCTATAATGTGCCTTTGCCCCATGAATAAGGCAAGTGAAACTGACTCTTTACGATGTATAGCCACCAGAAGCTACTCTACAGTCACATTGTATATAATGAAACATACACTATTGGGGTTAGAAAGTCAGATTTATTTTTCCAAGTGTTTCAGAGTCATCGAGCATTGAAAAACAGATTCAATTTTTATGCAAAGCAATTGTAAGAGCCAGGCCAAAAAGAAAGTCACATTCAAGATACTCTAATGTCCCTCTAAATAGAACAGCACAACTCAAGAAGAGAGAACCAAATAAAGCCACATTATTTTTTTCCCACTGAGCCCTTTAAAGAGCTACTTAAAGAAACAGACTTAAGGAGTCTAATTCTTTTACAATGTGGCTCTAGAAGTAGAAGATGCCTCTTGAGACTTGATATAATTTTGAAAATTAGTCTCACTACTCAGAAAACCCTACCGTATCATGACTGGAATAAGATAAATCTACTTTGAGTATTGTAGCTATGGATGAAATTTCAAACATGACAGCATACACCAGCACATCTCCATGCAATCAGGCATGGCAGTTCAGGTGAGTCCTGCCTTGATTTCTCTTCATGCGGAACATGAACAAGTGCGGACCAGCTTTTGGTATCAAAGAGCACCCTCTCTGGAGGATCTCTGCTTATTTAACAGTGTCCCTCACAGGCATACAGGACACTGTTCTAGCTCAGCTTCCTGGCTGAGGGACTCAGTCAGTCCCAGTCTGTCACCTGTCTTGAGTTTAGTAGTCACCTCCAGCCAGGTACTTCATCTGGTTGTTCTCACCTCAAGGCTCCTAATGCTGCCTGGGTGGAGTCTCCCTCTGACATGGGGGTCCATGGAGGTCTCTCAAAGGCGCCATCCCAAATACTAGGTAGGGGCCTCTGGGCTGTCTCCCCACTGTGACTCTCCCTCTAGAGTCCTCCCCTCTCCTGAAATATTTTTTTTTACAGGTTCCCTGGCCTAGTAGGCTCCCCAAGAATCTCTCTGTTTCCAGAATCCCCATTTAGGCTCTCTACCCTAGGAACTTACTTTCTGCTTACCCCAGATTCCTGCCCTGGGAGCACAGCTTCTGTTTAGCTCAGGCTTCCAGTCTCAGGAGCACAGATTCTGCCTAGCTCAATCTCCCTGCATCAGGAGCATGGCTCCTGCCTAAATCAAGCTTTTTATCCTAGGCACACAGCTCTTGCCTAGTTCAGAGATCTGGGAACTCTACTGCTCTGGAACTTTCTTTCTCCTCAGGAGTTTCCCTCTAACTGAGGTCTCTAGCCTTTTATCATGCCCAGGTGCTTCCCTGCCTAATTACCTCCCTCCCCCTCATGCTGTCTCATTCCCCCTCCTGGAGCTCAAAAGATCAGCTGTGGGCTTTGATGAGAGGTGCAAGATGGTTGCTGAGTCTGGAAGGCCTGCAGCTGCTCTGCAGCTCTAGGATAGAGACCTGGGGGATATGCAGGAGAGCCAGATCTGATTCCCTCCTGAAAGGCTCTCATTCAAGGGGAGAGAAGGAAGAGGAGGAGAAGAAGAAGAAGCTGTTGAAGCTGAAGGGAGGACAAGAGGAGGTATTGGGAGTGGTGGCTACCCAGGAGGGCTGGGGAAAAGGAGCCTGGTTGTCTCCCAAGCCTGGGGGTGGGGAGAAGGGCATCTCCGAGGATCTTGCCCTACCAGGGGCAGTTCTTGCAACCAGTAAACCAGAGGACTCCTGAGTGCAGTGAGCAGGACTCAGGGGAGAAGATTGGGGTTCAAGAGGAGTAGCAGTGTGGAGAGGTTGGGGAAGGAGACCCAGGAAAAGGTGAAGTGTTGTAGAGCGGTAACAGTCATGGGACTTGGGGCAGAAGGACAGGAATTGTGGGGCATGGTGGCTCCAGCGAATTCTAAAGTGGAACAGGAAGAATAACAAAACCAGGCAGAGCGAGGGTGTGTGGAAGGAGGACAGTAGTGTGAGCTATTCCCTCTCTCACTCCCCCCAGTGGTGGAGACCGAGTCATGAGGTTTGGCAGTAGCAGCTGATGCAGACACTGGAGGAAGCATACAAAATTACTTCAGTGGTGCACAGAAATGCTAACCGCTATACAGCAGTATCCAGTTATATTTTCTTGCAGCCTGGCTGAGGTGGTGTCCATATCTTGGCCAGAACTCCAGCTCTGCCCTAGACTCCCTGCAGCTCTGGCCCTATGCTCCCCTTCCCAGTTTTAGCTGCAGCATCCCTGTGCTGACCATCTCTGAGCGTCCCCACCTGGACCCAGCACTGTCAGCTCAGAGGATGCTCTGCGGCTAATAAGGGAAGGGGACTGCCTTTCAGAGGCCAGAACAGCTGGGAGCCTGGGGTGGAGCTGGAGCTAGGTAGCAGGGCTACCCTTACAGTGGAGCCCCCAGCAGGGAGCAGGAAGGAACAGTTGATGCTTGGTAGGCCAAACGAAAGGCACTCGTGGGCTGGATCTACCAACTGAAGAACACTGCACTATGTCATCCTTCACCAGTGTAGCCTCCCTAACACACTCTCTTCTCCCTGGGTTTTCCCTATTCCATGCGTACTGGTTCCCTTCCTACCTCTTGGACTGCTGCTTCAGTGTCTCCCTTGGTAGTACCACTTCTTCCCCTCTCAATTTCAGTGTCTCCAGAGTCTGTTCCTGGACCCTTTTTCTCCCTCTTGCTACACTATCTCATCTGTTCTCATGGCTCCAATTACCACTTCTCTATAGATGACTTTGAATTCTACCTCCTCACCCCTAACTGCTCCTAATGTATTTGGTCTCGCGTGTGCAACTGCCTCCAACATCTGTTCCTGGACGTTCCACTGGTAAATTAATCTTCTCTCCTTCACCAAATTCACCTTAGTCACTGAATGTATCTTCAGTATTCTCAGTATTGCAGATGAGTAAAACTTAAGCCCACTGAAGTCATTAGTGTATGTGAGGTCCATTGAGATCCTTGACTAGAAGGTGGCATACAAATGCAAAGTATTACTCACTGTGCCAGACACTACCTACCACCCACATTGTAGCAATTGGGCTAAATCAGATACTTTGACAGGTGCTTGTTGCATTAATTTCCATGGGATAAATGGACTCAGAGTCAAAGGTGTCCACATGACCCTGTCACTGTATAGCACTAAACAGTTAAACATGGTTCCAGATTTGAAGTACAGTGTCTTCAGTCTGTTTAGTCCCATGGCAAACACAACATGAACAATACGTTTAACCTTTTATTAAAGATACAGCAAAAAACAGTTAAAGCTTTTCAAATATTAAGTAAGGCTTTCATTTTAACAATATTCCCCTTATCTGTATAGCTTTTGTAAGGAAAAACTCCTGTTTGACAGTCTCTTAAATGGTATTAAAGATCATAATAATTGTCCCTTTGGGGAAAAAGAAGTTAGTTGAGATATGCTGGAGCTGTCATTGTTAAAACCAGATCCTGCTTCCTTTATGACAAAACAAGGCAAACATGTACAAGGAAATAGAAAAGAACAGCAAAGATAGACAATGCAGCTTCTGACTCTGGTGCTGACTCTTACTTGCAACCTCTTGCTAGAGAAACACTGGCCCAGCACACGGTTTTATCACTCACTCTGAGACCTGGCAAACTTTGTACCAGCATTGGGCTGGTTAGGGTACTGTTTTTAGATGCCTCTCTGGTCACCGGCTCACGTGAGTTTTGCAAAACAGATGATCTTGGCTGACTAAACAAGACTCTTATTAAGTAGAAGGCAAAAAGAAAGAGCTAGGAAAGAGAAGAAATAAGGTGGAGAAGGAAAAGGATACGTGGGTGGGGGCAGTAGCAGGAACCAAAGTCTCATATCCCAGGCTGTGTTATGGTTCTAGCCAAAGCCAGTGGCGATGGTGATATCATGAGTTCCTTCTCTCTGGCTCAGTCTGGTCAGGATGCCTTTCTGGTTCAGCATGACAAAGGTCCAGTGGGATCATGGTGGATCTCAAGGTCCCAGGAAACACTCCTTTCAGTCTACCCATTTCCTGGTCATTTTGATTCTCCTCAAAGTCTCTCTTTAAAGGACCCTGTGATGGGGCATCTGCCCCACACTGGGCTCAAAGGGGTTAATAGAGCTCTAGAGAGGCTGCACAAGAGGCAGCCAATTAGAGAAGGGCTGAAGTGAGTAGCCAATCAGGGCCTGGCAGGCCTCTATAAGAACAGCTGCAGGGCAGAGTAGCTTCAGTCACATCCTGTAGCTTGAGGAGGACTGGTTGCCTTTTAGGCTGAAGGCAGCTAGCACCCTTGACAGAGCAGTGCTGCAGGCAGAGACCCGGGGAGCTAAAGGCAGCTCCTGGTTGGCTGCAGGCTGAGGCCCTGTGGCAAGGACAAAGAGTTCTAGGGCAAAGGGGAAGTGGCCCAGGGAAATCTACTAAGGAGTCAGAGGGGGTGCAGCGACCTTCTACAGGGTCCCTGGGCTGTGACCCAGAGTAGTGGGCAGGCCCAGGTCCTCCCCTTGCCACTGCAGATATGGCTAGACAGTATAATGCAGTTGCCACTGAGGAAAGTGGCTGGACAGGGATTGCAGAGATGTCCCCCAGAAAGGGGGAGCACAGAGTGTGGCATGGCCGGAGGGACATGTCAGAGAAGCTGTGTCACGGAAGAAGACACCATGGTCCTTGGAGGGACATGCTTCCAGAAGCAGAAGAGGTAACGGGCAGAGCACCACCAGAGCAGGGTGCACTGGCTGTCAGAGCTAATTCACGTATTAGCTGGAGGAGGCACCAGAGTGGTGCGTGAACCCTGTTACAGACCCCAAAAGGGGGTGATGGGTGAAATAGTTCATCTCCTCATTATTTTATCCATCAATTAGGCCTAATTTCAACACACACAAGAACAGCCATATTGGGTCAGACCAAAGGTCCATCTAGCCCAGTATTCAGTCTTCCGACAGTGGCCAGTGCCAAGTGTCCCAGAGGGAACAAACAGAACAGGTAATCATCAAGTGATCCATCCTGTTGCCCATTCCCAGCTTCTGGCAAACAGAGGCTAGGGACACCATCTCTGCCTATCCTGGCTAATAGCAATTGATGGACCTATCCTCCATGAATTATCTAGTTCTTTTTTGAACCCTGTTTGAACACACCAATTTTGGGCCATAAATTAGAATCATGGAATATTAGGATTGGAAGAGACCTCAGGAGGTCATCTAGTCCGATCCCCTGCTCAAAGCAAGACCAACACCAACTAAATCATCCCAGCCAAGGTTTTGTCAAGCCAGGCCTTAAAAACCTGTAAGGATGGAGATTCCACCAGCTCCCTAGGTAACCTATTCCAGTGCTTCACCACCCTCCTAGTGAAATAGTGTTTCCTAATATCCAACCTAGACTTCCCCCACTGCAACTTGAGACCATTGCTGCTTGTTCTATCACTACCACCACTGAGAACAGCCTAGCTCCATCTTCTTTGGAACTGCCCTTCAGGTAGTTGGAGGCTGCTATCAAATCACCCCTCACTCTTCTCTTCTGCAGACTAAATAACCCCAGTTCCCTCAGCCTCTCCTCATAAGTCATGTGCCACAGGCCCCTAATTTTTGTTGCCCTCTGCTGGACTCTCTCCAATTTGTCCACATCCCTTCTGTATTTGGGGGGGGGGGGGGGACCAAAACTGGACGCAATACTCCAGGTGTGGCCTCACCAGTGCCTAATAGAGGGGAACAGTAACATAGCTGGCCGCTCCCACTGAGCACATTCCCCAAAAGTGGCGCCTTTTTAATTTTTACACTCACTTGGGGTCTGTCCGGGTCTTTGGCGGGTCTCTGTCCGGGTCTTTGGCGGCACTTCGGCGGTGGGTCCTTCAGTTACTCCAGGTCTTCGGCAGCAATTCAGGGACGGGTCCTTCTTTCTTCGGCGGCAAGACTAGTGTTTTTCTTTTTCTTTGATGCTTGGGGCGCCTTTTTTAATGTGTTTGTTCCCCCTGCTGTTAGAACCTGGCTACGCCACTGGAGGGGAATAATAATTTCCCTCGATCTGCTGGCAATGCTCCTACTAATACAGCCCAATATGCCGTTGGCCTTCTTGGCAACAAGGGCACACTGCTGACTCATATCCAGCTTCTCGTCCACTGTAATCCCCAGGTCCTTTTCTGCAGAACTGCTGCTTAGCCAGTCGGTCCCCAGTGGTGCATGGGATTCTTCCTTCCTAAGTGCAGGACTCTGCACTTCATAGATCATAGAATCTCAGGGTTGGAAAGGACCTTAGAAGGTCATCTAGTCCAACCCCCTGCTCAAAGCAGGACCAATCCCCAATTTTTGCCCTAGATGCCTAAATGGCCCCCTCAAGGATTGAACTTGCAACCCTGGGTTTAGCAGGCCAATGCTCAAACCACTGAGCTATCCCTCCTCCCCCGCCCCTTGTCCCTGTTGAATCTCATCAGATTTCTTTTAGCCCAATTCTCCAATTTGTCTAGGTCACTCTGGACCCTATCCCTACCCTCCAGCATATCCACCTCTCCCCGCATCTTAGTGTCATCTGTGAACTTGCTCAGGGTGCAATTAATCCCATCATCCAGATCATTAATAAAGACGTTGAACAAAACCGTCCCCAGGACTGAGCCCTGGGGCACTCCACTTGATACTGGCTGCCAAATAGACATCGAGCTGTTGATCACTACCCATTGAGCCCGACAATCTAGCCAGCTTTCTATTCACCTTATAGTCCATAATTTCTGATTCCATTCTTATTTTGTTTGCCAAACACAATCTTAACAATCTTGGGTGGTATCAGCAGACATTTTTGTTTGGATTAATTCAGTCTCTGCCTTTAACTTTTACAAGCAATTTCATGTCACAGACTGAGCTGGACTTGTGTTACCTTGGACAACTTGGAGTAAAGGACTCTGCACAACATGCCCTAGAAATACCTGAGTGCCTTTAAAGCACAGCCTTCAGCAGGGGGGAAAGCTCCTGCAGGCAGTATGCATCATGCGAGGCATAATACCTCTAGGAGACCATGGCAAGTACTGTCTCGATCACTCTGCCAGGTTATGGCAAGAGCACCTGTCTTCCCCACCCTGCACAGTGCCAATACTGCTGGCTGCTCTATTGCGACCCCCACCCCCTATGTGACTCTCTTTGCCCTTTTCTTGTCTCTCCCTAACACCTCAGGGGCTTCTGTCTCTGTTAGACATAAGGGAATGATTGTGCTCTCTGCACAGTGGTGTAATATGTGGGAGGTGGCTCCTTGGGCCTTCTCACCTCCCATGTTTGGACCTGGAAAAAGCCAGGTGCAGTTGAACCCATAATCTTCCAGGCTATACATGTTTCTATGCACTTGAACTGAGTAAAAAGCTTGAGGAAGAATAAAACCAATTCCAGTTACCATAGGAAATGTTACTTCCAAGAAAAGAAAAGTCATATGTTTCCATGCCCTACTAGTACCTACACCCCTGGCTCTATAGGATCCTGTTGGAAGTGGCTTATAACTTAGATATTTTCTGCAGTTATGTACAAAGTAATGAATACTAACATTGTAGGACAACTTTAAACAACGTGCATCAAAATACACTGACAGTGAGGGGATAAGAGCTTTATGAGTTACAGTCACTATTAACTAGAAGTAGAATGTTTACTACCAATAAGACATGTGCCTTGCAGTATTCAGTTAGTCCTATTTTAAAGACACAGTTTATGAAGTTAGTCATGTGCATAACTCATAAAAGGTCAAACCATATTTCAGAATCTTAAGTCCTTACTCAGGCAAAATTCTTATATAAGCCTATGATAGTTTTTACTCAGGCAAAACTAAGGCAGGGCTTTATGGTATGACTTCAGAATAGTTATTACAAAGCAGACCGTTTTTGTTAAAAAAAGAAAAATGGATTTAAGATATGACAGAAATCAAACACACACACCCCCGCCCCTTTGCTGTGTTTCTGCTATTTGGCAGAAAATGATTCCATTTGAAAAATGGAGGCCGATCAATGGTCAAACAGACTTGATGGTGGGAGCCCTGGTACTGTGAGCAACAATTATGAGGCTTTTTATGCTCCAGGACAAAGCTAGAGTATTGGCTGCAGGAGAGAAGATGGGGGGGACATGTTATAATAATGACTGTAATTACAATTTGCCATGATGTGGGTCTGAGACATATGAGCAAACAGATGTGCTTTGCAACCAGCGAAGAAAAGATTTCATAATAAAGGCTAGGAAGCAGTCTTTGCATACTAAGGGCAGGTCTTCACTACCCGCCGGATCGGCAGGTAGCAATCGATCTATCGGGGATCGATTTTTCGCATCTCGTTAAGACGCGATTAATCGATCCCCGATCGCGCTCCCCGTCGGCTCCGGAAATCCACCTCATCAAAAGGCGGAAGTGGAGTCGATGTGGGAGCGGCAGCGATCGACTCGCCGCCGTCCTCATGGCCAGGTAAGTCGATTACGATACGCCGACTTCAGCTACGCTATTCACATAGCTGAAGTTGCGTATCGTAGATCGACCCCCTCCCCTAGTGTAGCCCAGGGCTGAGATAAGTGGAGTGCTCCCAGTGAATGCAAAATATATGTCTTCCAGGATGCTGAAGCAGGAGAGAGGCTGCTGGATAACATTGAAGCATAGAGAGCTCATGAGGACTATGTTTGACACTGATACAGCTATAGCTTGAACTCTTCTCTGCTGGAGACATTTAGTGTAGCTCTTTAACATTGTGCTTCAGTGCTTGTTGAGTCTCTGTAAGGTTATTTGAGTGACTGTAGGGGAACTTGAGGCTGCAGAGAATGAGGGACGAGCTAGAAGCACAAATAGTCCAGGATGACTTTTTCAGACGTGTATACAAATCTAACTCTCCTCCTCTCCCTTGTTATCTTCACTGTATTATCCAATAGACTCCAGGCCAGAGGCTGCTCTTAGCTACACGGATGTAGGTCTGGAATAATTGAAACTATGTCAATCAAGTTACTCTGGATCACTACTTCCATTAACATTTCAGTCTGAATAGTCAGAGTATGTTAAAGCTATAAACAACCAAAAATAGATGGCTATGATGGTTAGGCAATCTTAACTAAAGAGTCACTACCATGCCCTCCCATGACATATCCCTCTCTAATCATTTAGATACCTCTAAAGGGAATTTCCTCTAACTTTACAAACCCATTTAACTCTGGCCTGAGAAGAGGCATGGAAAATTTCAGCCCTAAAGGAGAATTTTTCAGACAGTATCAGCATGGGGCAGTAGAGATTTATACGCCATCCCAATGTAACCTTAATTATAATGGCAAGTACCAGGCAACCTTTTAAAAAGCTTTGATTTATTTAATTAAATAAATGATGATACTGGTCGTGTCTTATGCATGTAAGCTCAACATACACATTTGTTTAAACTCAGTATGTCATACTCTTATTAGGAAAACTCAAATATAATTGCACCAGCTAGCAAGCACAGTTCTAAGATGAGTCACAACAGAACATTAAAGATGCAGTCTGAGCTGGGAGGTGAAGAAGGAAGGCAAAGGTCAGGGGAGCTAACAGAAATATTTAACATACACTGGCTGCTGACATTTATGAAATGAATGTACTTTGTATATAATTATTGAACCATAAATATAGTATATTATATTTGACAAATTAACATAAAGGGCCCGATTCTGATCTCATGCTGGTGTTACCCTAGTGTAACTCCACTGAGTTCTGTGGCATTGCTACAGTGTTCAGTAAGATCAGAATCAGACCAGAGCATGTTTTCTACCACCCATTTTTTTTTGCACTCTAAAGAAATCCACAAACGTTTCAAGAATGACAATGTATCCTCACAGTGCATTGACTGTAACCCTGCTTTACTTAATGAGTGCTATTATTTGTTGGTATTTCTCCCTTACAGCCTCCTAAGATGCAAGTTTAATAAAAAAATATAACCATATGCAGTATTGAGTAAGTCCTTTGGTCCTTCCATATATACTGTTTTGAATTAATCAGATACCAAAACTTAGGTGCAAGCTACATCATTACAGCAATTGTTCTCACTGTGTGTGTACATTTTATAGCTCCAGGATTCAATCAGATACAAGGTACCAAAAAAGCGCACACAGGTACATGGCATAAAACTGTAAAGAAATCATAACATCAGTATTTCACTTTTTGTTCTGTTTTGGGTATTTTCGGGCAATCCCATAGAATGAAGGACATATGGAAAAGCAAAGATCACTGGGTTTCCTGGTTTTTCAGGTTCTGGAAGGCTTCAATCCAAGTCACCCTCCTGTGTGGTGAGGTAATGTAGTCTCTCACACTGTGCCCAAGAGTGCACCATGTGACATTCCCCTCTGGTGTTATCTGGACCGGTGATCTGCTAGGTCACTCCAATCCTTGACTCTGGGAGCCAGCCTGTCTTAAATATAAAGGGAAGGGGGAGAGGGTCTGATGCAGATAAAATCCTCTTACCAGTAAAGGGTTAAGAAATGCAGGTAACCAGACCGATACCTGACCTGGCTGGCATCTGACCAATAAGGGGACAAGATACTTTCAAATCTTGGGAGCGGGAAAGCTTTGTGTGTGGGTCTTTGTCAGACTCAGAATGATCTTGGAGTCAGAAGGAACCAGTCATCTTTTCATCAAATCCTCACTTTTCTAAAGTAAGTTTAGATAGCATAGCGAGTAGATTTCTGTTTATTTTTGCTTGGTACGTTCCCTGTGTGAGAGGGAGGGGTTATTCCTTTTTTTCCCCTGTAACTTTAAGGGTTTGTCCAGAGGGGGAATCCCTCTGAGTTTGGAAATTGAGTACCCTGTAAAACAGTTACCATCCTGATTTTACAGAGCTGATTTTACCTTCTTTGTTTTAATAAAATCCTTCTTTTAAGAAGCTGACTGTTTTCTATGGTGTTAAAACCCCGGGGGTGGTTTTTTTTAGATCACTGTGTAACCTACTGGTTAGGAGATTATTCTCAAGCTTCCCAGGAAAAGGGGGTATGGGCTTGAGAGGGTATTTTGGGGGGAAAGAGAAACTTCAAGTAGTTTCCTTTCCTGGATTCCTGTTTAAAACACTTGATGGTGGCAGTGAGAGAAGCATTTCTCAGGGTGCAGGGAATTTTGTACCTTGGGGGTTTTAACCTAAGCTGGTAGAAATAAACTTAGGAGCTCTTCAGGCGGGTCCCCACATCTTTACCCTAGAGTTTAGAGTGGGGAGGGAACCCTGACATGGTGGCAGAGCGGTGGGATATATTGAACCAGAGATTTTTTTTGAACCAGACACAGGGAGTTTAGAATTTTTTTTTTCTTCTCTAGCTCTTCCCTGTAGCTGCTTGGAAGCAGGGAGTGGGGAGGGGTTAAGCTGCTAGGAGCTAGAGTATCTACATATGAAAGCAGGTAGTTAACCCCCTACAGGGAAAACCCAAGCAAGTTTTTTCTTTTTTTCTAACTCTCTCGGGTTAAGACAGATTAAACACAGAAAGGCTAAAATGACTGCCAGTGAAGCAGCTATTAAACTTGAGCTAGCTAGACTGCAAGCCAATGAGAAAGATAAAGAACATGCTGAGGAGGAGAGGAAACATGCAAGACTGCTACAACTTAGACAGATGGAGATTGATGAGAAAGAAAGGGAGAGGAAGTATGCTATGGAGGAGAAGGGGAGAGAGAGAGGAAGCATGCCCTGGAGATGGAGAAGACCAGGGTGGAGCGGAATCTACCGGATAACACTAACAATCCTTCCCCAACAATCCATAAATGGGAGCGACTATGTCCACCGTATGATGAATCCTGTGATATTGCTGAATATTTTCTCACCTTTGAGAGACTATGCAATCTCCATCACATTCCTGATGATCACAAAATGACCACATTGGTAGCAAAGTTGACTGGAAGTGCTCTGGACATATTCAATAACATGCCTATTGTTGAAGCTTCTGACTATGAGAAATTCAAGGATTTGGTTTTAAAACAATTTCAAGTTACACCTGAAACTTACAGAGTAAAATTTCGAACCCTTATCCGAGGGCCTGGACTAAGTAATGTAGCTTATGTAAACCGGATAAAGGAGCTGTTAAATAAATGGGTCAAGGGAAGGAGTGTTACTAGCTTTGAAGGAGTGTGTGATTTGATGGCTCAGGAACAATTCCTGAATATGTCCAAGGATGAGATAAAACAGTGTTTATGGGATAAGAAAATGGACTCAGCAGACAGTCTTGCTGTTTATGCTGATCAATATGAACAGTCCCAGATCAGCAGAGGGACAAGGAAATTTGGCACACAAGGGGTTCAGGAAGCAGAGGAACAACCCTGGTCATAGTTTGGGGAGATACCAGAAAGGAAAACCCGAGACCACACCACAACACCAGGGGCAGCCCAAGGCCCCACAAGGAAAACCCCAGACCCCTTATTGCCCCACCACACCATTCTCCAGCAACCCACCTCGCACCACTGACCAGTCAGCTGGGCGATGTTTTAAATGTAACGAATTGGGGCACGTGAAGGCCAACTGCCCCAAGAACCCCAACAGAGTACAGTTCATTGCACCGGGGTCACACCAAAGGTCCTCAGGCCCAGATGCCTCCCAGATACCCTTGGAGCGAAGGGAAACGGTGAGTGTGGGTGGAAAGAAGGTTACAGCGTGGAGGGACACTGGCGCACAAGTGTCGGCTATCCACCAATCCTTAGTGGACCCCAGCTTAATCAACCCAGAGGCACAAGTGACGATTCAACCCTTCAAGTCCAACTCTTTTGATTTACCTACAGCTGTGTTGCCTGTCCAGTACAAGGGCTGGTCAGGAAATTGGACTTTTGAAGTCTATGATGATTATCCCATTTCCATGTTGCTGGGGGAAGACTTGACCAATTGTGTGAAGCTAACCAAGAGGGTGGGAATGGTCACCCGCAGCCAGGCTAAGCAAGCTGTCACACCTAGCTCTGTTCCTGAGACTTCCACCAGAACCCCATCTGTACTACCAGAGACCCAGATAGAGGTGGTGGAACCGGATACCCTGCCAACGACTGCAACAGCCATCATAGATCCAGTCGCAGAAACCCAACCAAAGCCAGTCTCGGAACCGGAACTGGCGAAGCAACCAGCACCAGAACCATTGCCAGCACTGAGTCCAGCGCTTGCAACCCCATCTACAGTGCCAACACCAGAGGGCACCACCGAGCCTGCAATGGCAGCAGCGGCCAATAACTCCATACAAGAGGCTCAGCCAGAGCCTGAATTACCACATCGTGCACCAGCGGAGAGCAGTTCACAGTCAACGGAAACAACCCCATCACCTACATCGCTTCCAGAGGAACCCAGCCCAAGTCCACAACCCAGTGAGGAACTGATGTCTCCAGCATCTAGGGAACAGTTCCAAGCCGAGCAGGAAGCAGATGAAAGCCTCCAGAGAGCTTGGACAGTGGGACGGAGCAACCCACTGCCTCTCAGCTCTTCTAATCGATCCCGGTTTGTTATAGAAAAAGGACTTCTATATAAGGAGACTCTTTCTGGTGGACACCAGGAAGACTGGCGTCCTCAGAGACAGTTGGTAGTTCCGACTAAGTACCGGGTAAAGCTCTTGAGCTTAGCCCATGATCATCCTAGTGGTCATGCTGGGGTGAACAGAACCAAAGACCGTTTGGGGAGCTCATTCCACTGGGAGGGAATGGGCAAGGATGTTTCTACCTATGTCCGGTCTTGTGAGGTGTGCCAAAGAGTGGGAAAGCTCCAAGCCAGGTCAAAGCCCCTCTCCAGCCACTCCCCATAATTGAAGTTCCATTTCAGCGGGTAGCTGTGGATATTCTGGGTCCTTTCCCAAAAAAGACACCCAGAGGAAAGCAGTACATACTGACTTTCATGGATTTTGCCACCCGATGGCCAGAAGCAGTAGCTCTGAGCAACACCCGGGCTAAAAGTGTATGCCAGGCATTAACAGAGATTTTTGCCAGGGTAGGTTGGCCCGCCGACATCCTTACTGATTCGGGAACTAATTTCCTGGCAGGGAGCATGAAAAGCCTGTGGGAAGCTCATGGGGTGAACCACTTGGTTGCCACCCCTTACCACCATCAAACAAATGGTCTGGTGGAGAAGTTTAATGGAACTTTGGGAGCCATGATACGTAAATTCGTAAATCAGCACTCCAACGATTGGGAGCTAGTGTTACAGCAGTTGCTCTTTGCCTACAGGGCTGTACCACATCCCAGTTTAGGATTTTCACCATTTCAACTTGTGTATGGTCGCGAGGTTAAAGGGCCATTACAGTTGGTGAAACAGCAATGGGAGGGGTTTACGTGTTCTTCGGGAACTAACATTCTGGACTTTGTAAGCAACCTACAAAACACTCTCCGAGACTCTTTAGCCCTTGCTAGAGAAAACCTCATTATTATAAAACTGGCCCTTGTGCAAGCAGTATAAGCGTGTATATACCTGTATACAGATGAACCATATACTCAATAGAATATAGATATGAAATCTACTGAGTACATGGTTCATCTGTGTAGGCATATTATACACATACAGTAGAACTTCAGAGTTATGAACTGACTGGTCAACAACACACCTCATTTGGAACCAGAAGTATGTGCTCAGACAGCAGCAGTGACACTCCCTGCATGCGCATGCACACACGCACACACACACACAAAGTAAATATAGTACATTACTGTGTTAACTGTAAATTGCTAAAAACAATAAAGGGGAAGTTTTAAAAAAAATTGACAAGGTAAGGAAACTGTTTCTGTGCTTGTTTCATTTAAATTAAGATGGGCAAAAGCAGCATTTTTCTTCTGCATAGTAAAGTTTCAAAGCTGTATTACGTCAGTGCTGAGTTGTAAACTTTTGAAAGAACAACCATAACATTTTGTTCAGAGTTAAGAACATTTCAGATTTCAGTGTAGTAGCCATGTTAGTCTGTGTCAGCAAAAAGAAAATAAGAAAGAAATACTTGTGGCACCTTAGAGACTAACCAATTTATTTCAGCATAAGCTTTCGTGGACTACAGTCCGCTTCATCGGATGCATAGAATGGAACATACAGTGGTTCGACATTTATACATTCAGAGAAACATGAAAAGGTGGAAGTAACCATATCAACTGTAAAAGGCTAATTAATTGAAAGGAACTGTTATCAGTAGGAAAGAAACTTTTGAAGTGATGATCAACATGGCCCATTACAGACAGTTGACACAAAGGTGTTAAGGGTATTTAACGGGGGGGAAATAAATTCAATTAACGTAATGACCGAGCCATTCACAGTCAATATTCAAACCAAAGGTAATGGTATCTAGTTTGCACATTAATTCCAGTTCCGCAGCTTCTCGTTGGAGTCTGTTTTTGAAGTTTTTCTGTTGCAAAATTGCCACCTTTAAATCTGTCATTGAGTGATTAGAGAGATTGAAGTGTTCACCTACTGGCTTTTGAATGTGATGATTCCTGATGTCAGATTTGTGTCCATTTATTCTTTTGCGTAGAGACTGTCCAGTTTGGCCAATGTACATGGCAGAGGGGCATTGCTGACACATGATGGCATATATCACATTGGTAGATTTGCAGGTGAACGAGCCCCTGATGGTGTGGCTGATGTGATTAGGTCCTATGATGGTGTCACTTGAATCGATATGTGGACAGAGTTGGCATCGGGCTTTGTTGCAAGGATAGGTTCCTGGGATAGTGTTTTTGTTGTATGGTGTGTGGTTGCTGGTTAATATTTGCTTCAGGTTGGGGGGCTGTCTGTAAGCGAGGACTGGTCTGTCTCCCAAGATCTGTGAGAGTGAGGGATCATCTTTAATGTTCATAACTCTGAGGTGCTACTCTATAAATCTGACGTAATATGCATGTTACTGTAAGTAGATGAAATTTCCACACTGCTCCCCATTGAATACACATATATTGTATATAGTCCAAACTCAATCCATTCTTGGGGTTTGACTTCATTGGCAACACAAAAACTATAGCAAATAAAGCTAAGCTTTCTTCCCAAATCTGGCTGTTCTTAGGGTGTCTCCACAGTGCCTCTAACGATACCCAGCAATATATTCCATTCCTCTTGTACAGCTAGTCTGGTGCTACATGGACACACCTGATTAAACCTCACAGTCACTCGGCAAAATTACATCTATACGTTGATCAAGCATGTGACATCAGGATACCTTTGTATACATGTATGTTTATGCAACCCTTCACTTAGTTCTACAGAAATATAGCATAAAGTAGAAGTATCTCATGAAAAAAATAGTTATTTTGGAAGAAACTTGATCTACTGTTAAACACCTAGGGATACAGTACACATTTCAGACCATATATCAATTCATGTGTAAATCTTTAGCTGTCACAGGCTTCAACTTTATGTAATGTGTGGGTGATTTATATCACTGCAATGAAAAATAAAAATTAAAGTCACAGAGAAGCTCCCTCCCTCCACAACAATAGGTCAATTACTCATCCCTTATTAATGTATAAATGGGAAATGTCCAGGGCTGGTAAGTCATCTAATTTCTTATTGCTTTGAAGTTTTTCAAAAGGTTTATCAAACGATTAAAATTTTAGTCCCTAATAGTCAAATCAGAGTGTATGAATGGTGCAATTTAGTATCAATGACCTTTCCTCCTCCACATTAATAGTTATCCTTTCTTTGGACCCCATTTCTGAGTGGTGGCCTTAGAACTATGACAAAGTACCTAAATAAGAGTTCTGTTACCCACGACATTCCTTCACTGGTTTGGATACACACAAGCTATCCCCCAATCTCTAGGAATTAAGTTATTCTACAAATTCTGCCCTTTCAGGGATTTACAATTTCATAGTTACTGCATAGTTATCTGTTCTTTCACATTAGATAAGTGGTTAGTAAAGTTCTCCCCATCCACCCTCAGAAGCTATTCTTGAGTCCTTCAAGGCCTTCCACCAATATTTCTTTCAGATACAAGGTTCCAGCTGGTGGCTTCTCCTTCCTGGATCATGAGTTATAGTGTTTTTGGTAAATGTTAGTTGACCTCTTATTACTCTTAGTCCAGTTTCCTCAAGAAAAGATGCTGGGAAAAATAATTGCCTCCTTTGAACAATTCAGTGGAATTAAATATAAACATTAGGCCTATTAATCCATGATCTACACCAATTGGTGATGTCTGTCTCCTTGAATTCTTTACTTACATTATATTATTATTTAGTGAACTAGCAGAGTGAAGTAAAGCAGCTGCATTACAGAGTTCTTGTTAACTTTTTCTTCTTAAATGTATATACCGATAGGGAATGAGGTAGGTTTCAAAGGAGGATTAGAGATGATAGAATTCAATTAGCCTTTAAAGCCTGAGGGGAAGTTGAAATGCAAACATCCAAGAAAAATTATAGAAAGAGATTTAAAGGTTTCTGAAAGCTTCAAAATCAGCAGTTTTGATAGTTGGTCAGACCAATGTCATTGCAACATGAGAATTGCTTTCACTCTCTGTCAGTGATTTAGCACCAAAAGCACTAGACTTCCCATATTTTAGTGGGAATGATTTATTAGACTTGTCCATGACAGAAAAAGTAAGATGAAGGAAAGTGGTAAGATCTCATAAAACATCCCAGGCTGTCCAGAAGGTGCTCTATCTCTGCAATGCCCTCTCATACAGTACATCAAGTCTTCCCCGAGTCCACAGGGAAGGAGATTTTATTACACATTATTCTACATGTAAGTCTCAATTCATTTCATCATCAAAATTTTAGAAGATTTCTACAATATTTTTTTTAAAAGTCTGAATGTGGCATAAATTAATTACAATCTCCAGTGTGGGGTTGTATTTGTAAGATGGAAAATTCTGTACATTTTTATAATAAAATTAATTGTCTAATTTCTGTTCCATTTTAATTACTTGCCCTATCCAGAGAGAACTCTGAGATGAAATATGGATCAGGAGTCCTTAAGAACTCAAGTTAAGAATTTGTTACAGTCTGAAACTTCCCAGGTGTGGCTAAATCTTTTGTAGACTTGGAGTCAAATAGACTGCTGCTGTCACAACCAGGATGTGGGTGGTCAGACCTAGTGGTCAGAGCAAGTGTCGGGAGTCAGGTACTAGGAGGTCAGAGTCCAGGTAGGCCAGAGGGAAAACCAGGAGGGAGGCAGGGTCAGAAGCCAGAATCTAGGGTGTCTTACAAGCAAGGTCTGCAGCAGAGGCAGGCAGTTATATTGTTCCTCAGACAGCTCCCCTTCATGACTTCCTGGTTAATACACTGAGATTGGCCAATCAGGGACGTGTCTTAGGCAGCAACTCCAGTCCTGCTGGGTGTTACATCCTGCTGAGCCCAGCTTCACAGCATCCTCCCACAGGATTCCAGCCTCAGCCTCTTGTGATGATGCAAAGGCATCAGTGGCCACGAAGCCTATGATTTCAGGTTCCAGCCCTACAGGTTCTAACAGCTGCCACGTGGAGATGTGTAATGTTGCATCTGACAAATGTGTAGGTTAAAGTTTCAAAGCAAAGTTTGTATTTATTCTCTCATGTGGAAATGTGTCTGTACAGTATTTATAACAAACTTCAAAATAATGGATCTGTGGAAGTGCCCCAGCTCTCAAGACCAAATTGGCCTGTGATAAGATTTCTTGGTATTGCTTTCACAGCTGGGGATTCACCTAGTGTGAGAGTATCCCTGGCTAGATAGAGTCAGCAACGCTAGTTCTATGCCACCTTCTCCCAGCAGCCCCTCAGGCAGACACATGGACAGATAATGCTATGGTTTGCTGGTCAGATGTGAAGCATGGGGCCTCCACATGGAACTATGTAGATTAGAAATGCCACTGATCCTGTATATGTTCTCCTAATAGTCTAGAAATTGCAGTAATTTCTACACTAGCAATTATTTCTTATATAAATAACAATGTTTAGACAGTAAGCACTAGATTGTCACTTAGGGTACGTCTATACTTACTTCCTGATTCGGCGGGAAGCAATCGATCTTCTGGGATCGATTTATCGCGTCTTGTCTAGACACGATAAATCGATCCTGGAAGTGCTCGCCGTCAACACCGGTAGTCCTGCTCCGCGAGAGGAGTGCGCGGAGTCGACGGGGGAGCCTGCCTGCTGCATCTGGACCCGCGGTAAGTACCTTTTAGTTCGAACTAAGATACTTCAGCTACGTTATTCACGTAGCTGAAGTTGCGTATCTTAGTTCGAACCGGGGGGGTTAGTGTGGACCAGCCCTTAGGTACTGCCTTGAGTAAGGGGTAGTATGAAGATACACTGTCCCAGGGGAATGTGGGGAAGAACAATCCCTTCTAAGGTGCAAGGGGAGTGTAGCGCTTGCATCACCTTGTAGTATAGTGCAGCCTGTTTCCCATGTATGCCTGACCTAACCTGAAGGCGAAGGCAAGGAGAAGCCAGAAAGCAAACAAAGGGAGCAGTAGATGTGTGCTCCCAAGCATAGGGACTGTAGTTGCCTTAGTTCAGAGCCTGCAAATGACAGGGAGTTGTCAACACACACACAGAGAGTAACTGGCAGTTGGTTAATTTTGTTTCCCACCTGCCAGTGTGATTGTCCAATAGGCAAATATCCCTTTACAACATCACTTCCCCCTTCCTCATCTGCTGTTCACTTATGGATGGGGGTGAAGAGAGTTCCTTCCCCTGTGGAAGTTCTGCCCATCTAGCATTCTGGGTAAAATAATGTATGCAGATGAAGCAGTTCTGTGGTCATTCTCCCTGTTCACCTACAGGTGGGAGCAGAGAGCTCCTTACCCAGAGAGCTTCAGATTACAGGGCTTAAATGTGTTCTAGCAATATAAGGAGAATGAAGATTGAAATATTTACTATTTTCCTTGAGATCTTATTGAATCTGCTACTCTCAATTGTATTATTGTTTATTTATAGGTAGGGTCCTACCAAACTCATGGTCCATTTTGATCAGTTTCACAGCCAGAGGGTTTTAGAATTGGTCAATTTCACGTTTTCAGATGTTTACATCTGAAATTTCATGGTGTTGTAACTGAGATAGTTCCAACCTAAAAGGTACTCAGAGGTGGGTCTGATCTCCCTTCCCGCCCCCGCCCCCACATCCTTTCAGGGGAAGAACAAGTCCTTTCCCTCCCCAGCCCGGTGGCGACTTGCAGCTAGGAGCCCCCTGGCTGGGGAACTCCCAGCAGCAAGGGGGAGATCAGATTTAATGAGGAAGGGCTAATTTCACAGTCCATGTCATGTTTTTTAGGGCCGTGAAATTGATAGGGCCCTATTTATAGCTCGTGCCGAAGGGCATATAGAGAATGAGACTCCATTGCGGTATGCATTTACTAATATCGAGCAATAGACCGTCTCTGCCCCTAAGACTTTACAATTAAAATAGACAAGACAGAATTCTTTGAGGGGTTTAGTTAGGAGGGGGTTCACTAAACAGAAAGATAAGGAAAGGGAAAGGGGCCATAAAAGGGATTGACGTGCGGGGAAATAAGGCAGGGGAGACCAGGAAAGGAAGTGTAAGAGACACCTCAACTTACTTTGTTTAAGAGAGGGTAAAGATTTCAAACAGGACAGACTTGGGGTTTTTTACTTTCTCTTAAAAGGGAGTGTAGTATGGAGAGAAAGTGATGGGGCTGGACAGTCCTGGATGCAACACAAGCCTGGTGGATTTTGATTGTCCACATTCCAGAAGAGGCATAAGATTAAAAACAAATGGTATCAATTAAAGAGAGGGGTTTGGGGTTTTTTAATGCTGTCTGAAATATATCTCTGCGCTTGCTGTCAGAAAAGGCCACTCTGGGTCAGGACTGGGTGTAACAGGGACAAATCATTGCTGTGTTTTCCTAGTAATGCTTCTGGCACTGAGAAAACTTGCTGTAGGTTTTCCAGGCCTTTCATTGAGGGTCAGTAAATATTATTTAAAGACTAATGAGGTCCGCTTTGTTATAGCTGTACAGTGTGGATGTTCCCAAGTTATTTATGCACATCTGCTCCACCAGCTCTTGCCAGACATCAGGAACGTTAACAAATTAATACTGTACATTTGTGTATGTAGTATCTATCCAGAGCACAACAAAAAAGCCATATAAGCAGTGTGAAGAGAAATTAAATTGCATCATACAATACAGTCCCTTAGCCAGTATATTGTTAAATATTTACCAGTTGTGCCAAGAAAGCAAAGTATCAAAAAAGGGATGAATATTAGTCTGTGGACTCAAGACTATAAATCTGAGATATTCTTTAGTATCCTACCATGCCAAATAGAACAACTTAAATTGTTAAAAATGTAAATGGGTTATTAATATTATAAAGGAAAGGCATTCAAACCATGCTTAAAATGGTTATTCCATTTAGGGCCATGATTGCTATTACTAAATTCCACAAAAAGCCAAAGTGTGACAGTGATACAAATGTTTGTACTTCTATGGCTATTTTGGAAATCTCTTCTACACAAGAAAGAGAGGCATTTTCCCCATGTACCTTTGCTTTCACTAAAGCTTATTGGAAATAACATGAAACTCTGCAGAAATTCATATCTGTTTATCATTGATAATCTCTTTAGAGACTTTGATTGGAGAAGAGAGAAAGAAACGAGTTTGAAGGCGTAATGGAAAGCTCATTCTAGTAATGCAGAATTGCTTCCTCTTTTCAGGTCTGCTTATTTTGTCAGCACAGATGTTACCGTCATGACTTGACACAACTCAGGAGCCACCATTTTAAAACAAGTTAACAACCAGCAACTGCTACCACACTGAAATATCAGGAAATCACTGAGATACCTAAGATACCATAGCATAGCAGAGCTGATAGTGATCTTTTATTAGATTCCATAGCAGAGCTGATAGTGATCTTTTATTAGTAATCTCTAAGCAATGTATCTGTTAGCAGAGATGTGTGCATCCACAAAATTATACTACTCTATTTTATGTACAAATATATACCTATAGTTGCCCCTGTATATATAATATTGGCCATAGATGGATCATAAATAGTAAATATCCTAATTTATTCACAAAGATACCGCAACTGTTAGTACAAACTGCCAGTGTTCTCAGCCAACACAAAAATAAGATTGCAAGAATCAGTGTTGTTCAACTCCAGTTTACTTTAACTGTCATTTATGAAACATGGTTTGTCCCCTGCAGACGTCTTATTTAAACTGAAAACTAGAATGCCTGTAATGGTAGAAACTGATGTCAGAGGAAACGGGGATTTGCAGAAGTGTAAAGAAACAAATACAGCTAAACAAAAGTAGCAATGTGATTTGGGATCCTGGGAGCTGCCCCCATTTCATGATCACTATGCAGTGCACATCTATGGTGGAAATCGGTGGTCGCCAAAAGAGGTGGAGTCACATGGGAGTGTGCCACGATTTCATGAAGTTGTCACCCCAGTAGATGTATACTAGGAGGAATACGTGGCATCTTCTTGAGCGACAAGAAGGATGGGAGATATTGGAGCACTGTGTTTTCTGTTTTGCCTGAGGAGGACTCGGGGAACAATCACAGCAGGTCAAGACAACCGAGCCCCAGGACATAACACTGCTAGAGCAAATTGACTCATTGCCCCCTGATAGTTGTACTGATATTTCAAAGGAGACCCACAAGTCCAAGCAACAATGCAAGACTCCTCAGAGATTAAACAAACATTGTTAGTAAGTTTAGTTAACAGGCTGGTTATAAGTATTTAGAATTGTGTGTTATATAAATGATGCTTAAGTGTTATTCTTACTAAATTTTGACTGGAAAAGGAAGATGTGGTATTGGGAACTGAATCTTTACAGGGTATAGCTTCCCAGATAGCAAGTGTGGGGGAGGGGCACTTCAGGAGCCCATGTTTTGTTATGCAGGGACAGTTGGTAGTGAATAAAGAGGATCTCTTGGGCCCAGAGTGATTTCTGATGCCAGAGGGAGGTGCTGAGGGTAGCTCCTGTCCGCAAACCAGACCCCTAACCCCTTCCTTCTTCGGCTGAGTGTAGGATTTGTACATGTGGATTTTGCTCACCCTCAAAAATAAAGCAGTTCTTTGGGATCGAAATCAAAGATATCACACATATTTAAGATGATATTGGCTCATAACAGCATCACTCCTGTATCCAGATGCAAGTATTTGTCTCCTAGTCACTAATCTGAAATTTGCTCTTAATGCTGAGATAGTAAAGGTCAATTTAGAGCCCTACTTCACATCACAAGCCTAGGGATCTAATCTTTTAAATAGTGAACACATTTTGTAATGTTCCCTCTCCTTGTGTATAGATTTTTAATGCCACACCTTTCTACTCCAGTCAGGCTAAGAGATTTAAGAAATATCTGAGTGTTGCACTAAAGCAACAGCTGCAGGCTAAGCATCAAAGCTTCAAGTTGTTTTCTTATATAAAGCAGTTCAAAAGCTCAGACCTGCCAGGAGAAGAGATGTCAAACTAACACTTGACTTTTGGGATCAGTTGAGTCCAGGGGCATTATTTTTTTTAAGCTTCTTTGTTTGTCTGACTTAGGTGGTGCACAAATCATTAGATCACTATATGTGCCTACAGAGGTAGAACAAGAAACGTAAACCTTGTCTTGTCTACCGTTGATCGATAAATCTAAGATACTGAGTGAGTGATAAAGTTGATGGAAAACCTAAGCCTAGTATTTCAGATTACTGGGCACACTTATTTCTAAGGTTATCTGTTCTTTTAGAAAGCTTGTTCTCAGTAGGCAAAATTAATCTCTTATATAATGCCTTTGCAGTGAGTGGCAATACACCAGGGATGAATTTGGACCAATGTGTTTAAACCGATATAGATAAATTAGTAGTATTTATGGCAGGAATCCATCACAAATCCATGAAAAGTTACTTATGAAAATAGTTTGCAACAACAGAAAGCTGCTGTGATGTAAGAAACTGCAGAACTAGAACCTGGGACTATGAGGGTGTTACTGGCACCAAAGGGCCCGAGACAAGCAACAGTGGTTCTTTGCCTGGTGTGCTTCGCTCCAATGAATACACCAGGGTGGAGAAGCAAACAACGTTTATTTGAGATCTCAAAGCGGTGCAAGGAGAAAAAGTCTCAAATCATGCACACAGCAAAAAGCAGTTTTTCTGTCTTTATACTTTACAGGAACAAAGCCCCTCCTTTTCTCCCCCCTTCTTCTCCCCCTCCCTGTTCCCACAGTAAGCTTACATTCAAGCAGTGAAGTCATAGTGTTAAAAAGCAGCTTATAAACTTGGTTCATTAGTAACTTTCTGGGAACTGCTATCTCTTCTCACTCCCCTGCTTCGTTCCTACCTCCCATTTACTTCACACAAGCTTAAGATGTGAGAGCTAGATAACAGCCCATCTGCACATTCCATTCTAGTTGCCAGTCTACTAGGTCGAGGAGAGTTCAAAGGTAGAGGCATGTCAGCGCATAAGGCCCAGAGCAAGGGGGCTTCATCGACGCTCGTGGTGTTCCACCCCCCCAAGTTACCTGGGGGGTATGCCTAATGACACCAACAAGGGTGTGGGGCTCCCCACACTTCTATATCACTACTGGAGGCACAAGTCAGGTTTCTCCTGAAGAAGCCTGTGATGCTAGACATTACAGGAAGTACCACCCAGTGAAGCCTGAGTGGCAGCCCCCCACAGCCCACTGATTGATTGGCTCATGTAAGTATATAAACCAAGCAGCCAGCATGGTGAGCTGTCTGAGCAATGATGTAGATAGTTTGTTTACTTCTGCCCAAGACCTTGCCTTGCTGTGAACCCTAGACTCCACTTCTGACCCCAGTTCATTCCTGACTCCACTACTTGCCTGTTGTCTGTAACCTGGTACCTGACCCTGACTTCCTGGTATCCTGACCTGGCTTGACACCGACTCTGCAACTTGCCTCCCACCTGCCGCTTTATGCCTGACTCTGATTTCTTGGTGTCCTTACCCATCTTGTCCCTAATCCTGCTACTTGTCTCTTGACTGCAACTTGGTAACTGACTGGTGCACACAGTCCACCCGTGGCCTGACCCTGACGGTTTGGATGTATGTGACTTGTGTTCTCTGAGACAGAGAACTTATCAAGGTATTGGGGGAAAGGAAGAACACTGGCAAACATCATTAATGTGGGTAGAAAGATGTGTTACCCGAGTTACACAAAATCTAAGCTTTTTGTGACTGATTCATTTTACCTCCTATACCTTTACTAAGTCATCACCATCATCATAGACAAATCTTGCAAAAACAAGTATTTTTAGTTGTCTTATTGGTGAAAGACTAGGTAAGAAGTGTATGGCTGTCATCAGTGTAACTAATACTTGAAACTATCTGCAGTGAGAGACAGCTACACTGGATAACAACAGCAATCACTGATTGAGATCTGTGTAATTTAAAATGACAGAGTAAAGGGTTGCACATGCAATAGTAAAAGACCTGGCCTGTCCCAAGAATTCTGGAGGCCAGATTCTAATAGGTTGGAGAACCTTCAATTCTCAGTGTAATTCCAGCTTTTTCCTTCCCAGGGAACAATGATAGGAACTGGTGGTGTTACCCCAGAATTTGATCAAGCAAATTGCAACCATAGTGTGTGCATTCAGCCACCATGAATTCATAGAACACCACCTAGTTAAGGGTTAATTTGAACAAGTAGAGCTTCTGGAGGCAAGGTCAAATGCTAACTGCAGGCTTGCAGTTTCTGATAATCTGAATGGGAGGAAAGAGTCAATAAATTGAGACTGAAAGAAAAGAAGTGGATGGAGACCTTGAGTTTGGGCACAATTTAATATAGACGTTTATTAAGACTGTTAAGAATGTTTTGTTAAGTAGCTTATTGAAGTTGAGAGAAGTGATGACCCAATAGGTTGTCACTATGAGCTATGTGTTTTGTAAAAGTCAATTATAAAAAGACTAGGTAATGGAGTGTATTTTGGAGCAGTTCTCTGAAGCTGTCCTGAGAGACTTTTTCCTGACCCCCTAATCCCTGGAGGGGAAGTGACCAGCCATCACCAACCTGCTGCTAATTATTCAATACCATCTCAGATTCTAGGTAATTATTTGGGATGTTCTAAACATATTGCTTCTGTCCCTGTGTGCTTAAATCTAATAAATGGTAGTTTTAGATAAGAGCATGCTTACTTGCATCAGTCTGTCATCAACCAAAGGTACTGTGTTCCCATTGATTTATTCTTGACCCCACATGGAGAGAAACAGTTAAGTTACCACTGCTTTGGGTTCTGAAAACCCTGGGCTAACAGTGGAAGAATCATGCACCATTAATAATCTAAGGCTAGATTCTGATCTCAGTTTTGAATTCAATGGATTTAACCTGGATTTACACTTGTGTAAATGAGAGCTGTCACTAAAATAAGCAAGTATGACTTTTGGCTTGATTCTTGTTTGCATTAATTGAGGCCACTTTATGGTACCAGAGCAAAGGGTCCTTGCATTACATTCATATTCACTTTATGCTTACTTTGAGGCCACTTTGCAGTGCCAGAGGAATGTAAAAGGCCCTTATTGCAAATAAAAACCAGGCTGTTAGAAGCCTAGAAGGAAGTTAGAGACTGGGACATGAGCACTACAGCACACCCATCATAGTGCAGTATTTGCTGGACTGGCACAGAGCCCTGCTCAATGTTTTTCTAAACTTGCAAACCTACAAGACTCTTTGTATGGTGTGAATGCTCAGTTGTATTTGGCGGGTTGAAAAGAGTGTTTGTACTAGGGCCAGAGCCTCCGATAGTTCGCTTTTACGTAGTCCTTAGTTAAGCAAAATCCCACTGCTTTTATAAAGCGGTAAAGACTTCATGATTTGACCCAATGACTTATTTGGGAAGTGCAGATGCTTGGCGCCCATCAGGATTTAGCCTAATAATACACTTCAGTGGAAGTTCTGAGTGAATAATAAACTCAGTGAAGACTTTAGGTTTTGTCCCAATTGTTTTGACTAAATGATTTTTTAAAATACCATTCTTGGGCCTGATCCTTTGAGGTGCTGAACACTCACTTCTCCCATCATCACAGGAAAATCTCACTGGGTCTCTAAATTGTCGTTTGATTGCTTACTGAAATATATATTTTGCATGGAAGAAGGTTGTGAACAGGCCCACTGACCGCAATTCCAGGCCCCAGGGCAGAACCGTCAATGGGCCCCCACGCACGCGCAAGCCGTGCCCACGTGGACTCGGTCTGCCTGACATTTGGGCAGTGCTGCGCCTGCGCTGGCTGGTGCCCAACGAGCTGCCGGCTGCGCTGCTGGGTGAGCTCTTCCGGGACAGCCAGAGCTTTTACATGCCTGCCCAGTAGGGTTTCCAACTGTCTAACTGCACAAACCCAAAGACCCTTGCCCTGCCCCCTCTCTGAGGCCACGCCCCTGCTAACTCCATTCCCCCACCCTCCCTCTGTCACTTGCTCTCCCCCACCCTCCCTCACTTTCACCAGGCTGGGGAAGGGGGTTGGGGTGCAGGATGCAGGCTCTGGGAGGGAGTTTGGGTGCAGGCCTGGTTGTGAATCTGTTAAATCCTTTACATTATCACTTTTCCTATGCTCAAGGGATTTTTTTGTTTTGTTTCCTGTGTTTTGTGTACATAGGTGAATGTGAGAGGTGACTCATATGTTGCCTCAAATCCCATGGTAAGGAAAGATTACACTGCTTCTCCAATTAGTGCATCCTCCCCTGCAGTTATGAGGGAGGATACAAAAAATGCTTTACCCTCTGATCTTAGAAGCTCATACATGGAAGACAGAGAAGAGATTTATCTTGTTTCATGGCTGACTCAGAAGAACCTTTTCATAGAATCATAGAATATCAGGGTTGGAAGGGACCTTAGGAGGTCATCTAGTCCAACCCCCTGCTCAAAGCAGGACCAATCCCCAATTTTTGCCCCAGATCCCTGAATGGCCCCCTCAAGGATTGAACTCACAACCCTGGGTTTAGCAGGCCAATGCTCAAACCACTGAGCTATCCCTCCCCCCCCATTTTACTTCAAGTCTGCAGCTTCATGATGTGGAGTGAAGGTATCTAAATACTCAACTTTATAGTCCACATCAGTACACAAATCCAAACTACTCTGGCTCACCTATTCCTAGCTGCAAGTTCATAGCCATATCTTGTCCACTTTCACCCTTTAAAATGGCATGTCCCTTCTAGTTCTTCTGCTTTCCACGTATCTCCAAATTATATGCTAGATAGAGTAGTGGAAGTACATAATGTGTCACAATTTGCAGACAAGACAGAATTATTTAATTGTCCACTTTAACTGGACTCAATATAAATGAAATTAACATGGTAAAATGTATGAGGCGGATAGATAGCAATTGTGTTGAATATCTGGTCACCATTAGACTTTTTAGTAAAAACTGAAGCAAAATAGGCATTAAACATCTCAGCCTTCTTGATGTCATCTGTTATTAGCTCTCCTTTCCCTCTGTGTAGAGGATCTACACTTTCCTTTGTATTTCCCTTGCTCCTAATGTATTTAAAGAACCTCTTTTTATTGCCTTTAATGTCTCTTGCTAGGGGGGATATTCTGTGCCTTAGCCTTTCTGATTTTTGTCCCTTCATCCTTGTGCTATTCTTTGTACTCATCCATAGCTTTGTTTCCACTTTTTGTAAGGTTCCTTTTTGATTTTCAGGTCATTAAAGAGTTCCTGAGGGAGTCGTATTGGCCTCTTACTATTCTTCCTATTGTTTCTTCACATCATGATAATTTGCAGTTGCACATTTAATATTGTTTCTTTGAGAAACTGCCAGAAAATGCTGAGAGAGATTTCACTACACTTTCTCCATGGACTGATGCAATCTACAAAACTACATTACTGTAGATGAACAGTGCAACAACACACATGGTACATCAAGCTCACCATAACAAACTCTATCTGTGCAGGCACTGAAATAACTAGACATAATGTAATTATTTGTTTTTCTCTTCAGCCCACAGTTCACTGCCTCTGTGCACCCTTCCTAAGAAAGGTGGCAAACAACAACCTCAGCAGCCGCCAGCTAGCAGTGATATAGTTTGCTTATCTACCTGTAGGTGTGTGTGGGAGGGGACTACTTTTCTTGCTTGTGTGACCCTTGTGGCAGTCAGAGCTGGCAACAACAAAGGCCAGGTTCAATATCTAGGGGTTCCTTTTCAACAATACAACACAGAACCAGCTCAAGCCCCCACCTAGTGACCTGGGACAATTACACACCACCCCTGGGTGCCTCTGAAAGGCAATACTTTCCCTCTTGCAAGCACAGAGTCTGAGTGTAGCAAACATTTTTAATAAAAGGAGGGGAGTAATTCAGCATTAATTTGGTAAAACACTGCACTAGGGTTCATAGACATAAACCATGAGCAAAAGACCCACCCCTAGCAAGTTGTGCATTGTTTTTTTCCCCTCAGATTCTTAATTCCAGCAACCCAAAAGTCCCTTTAATGTGTCGGTCCCTTCTCTGCACTCTACTCCAGTTGTTGTCCTTGGTCAGTGCAACCACAGAGTGCAGAGAGTCATCTGCAGAGTTCACCTCCCACCCTTCGTGGAAAGGGGGGGAGATAAGGAGGCACCTTACATGCTCTGCTGCTCGGGCACTCGCTCGCTGCCCTGATAGCCAATTGCTGCTCCTCTCTATGGGGCCCTGCTGGCCACTCACCAAGATGGCTGCAGGGCCTATCACATAACACAGCTCTCAGTGATTTCAGCTGTTAGTGGGAGAGCCTCACTGCTACTGCACACTGGGCAGTCTCTTGCACCTGAGACACTGTTCCAACAGTATCAGTGATTTCAGTGTGTAACAAGACTTTCAATTTGAGTCTAAATTAGCACTTCTATTATACTGTAGAGAGAGGAAGGCTGACGTGTCTGAGACCCTTAAACAGGGCCTGCACCACCACATACAAATACCTACCCAAACCCTCTCTCCATTCATTGTGCTTTTGAACTCATGCCCCCTATCTAGCGCGTGCCATTCAGTTCAGGCTAAGTCCCTCCACTAGGGTATGCCAGGTACAGTTCTGCTGCTCTTAATTCACACAACAAGGATAACAACCCCTTATTACTCCTGGTCCAATAACAAGGAGACTGGGGATCCAACACCAGCCACAAGTGATCATTTGGACAAGCAATCCCATCATACTGTGCACCGAGGCAGGGTGGGTGTCCCCATGCAAATGAGATCAACTCCTGAAGTCCTTTTCCACAGCTCATGACTAGATGTCAGGGAAAAGCTCATTCAGACTCTGCTTACACTTGTTTGATGCTTTCATTGTGCCATGCACTGGAAAGTAACTGCATCACTGAGCCAAATGGATTCTTCTCTGTTTATTTTTCCCAGTTTAATATCACTTTGAGAGAAGCTCGCAAGCATGCAGATACATGTGACTGTTTCTTGAGCAGCTGTTTGTAAGTCCCCCTACACTTAGCTGTATGTCTAAAGGAGAATTTGTCCTAAAATAGAATTTTCTATCAAATAAGAAACTAAATTTGAAGGAAAAAAATACAACAGTCATCAAAATTTTACTGAGGAAATGATATCCCTACAGGTGGGAATTAAAATTAGTTATTCCAGAATCCTTAGTTTTCAGATGTTCAGCAGTCCAGACTGGACAGTGACATAGGGAAATCATGCTTTCTGAACATAGCTTTCACTAGCATTTAAACTGCTTTCAGTTTTGACTCAGGGAGAACCAGTACTGAACATGGATTTCAGCAGGTCAATTTCCTAGTGTGGAGCAGACTCTTGAATACATTGCTATAAAGGAAAGCACAGTTCATAGGCATATGCAAGGATAGTCACTATGTTTGATTTTAAAAGAAAGATTAGTGGTAATTAAACATTACAATCCTAAATACACCTTTCAAACAAAATAAACATGGATAAATTGGTTGTACCTGTCATAGACATAAGATGGCCATAAAAACATACAGCAGCCCTGAAGCATTTCCCCTGACAGAGATTAGTAGAATAGGTCCCTTTGGAGAATGCCAAGTAGGCAAAGAAGCTTAGAGGTAAAACCTGGCCCCATGGGCAAAACGCCTACTGACTTCAATTGGGTCAGGATTTCACTTTACAAGTCTTCAGTAAATCTTCAGTCTTCTCTTTAGGGTACGTTGGGATACTTGAATTGCTAAAATGATGGCTGCCAAAGTAGGAGAAAGGTGAGAATAAGAAGTCAAACTAAAGAATACTTCAGTTGTTAGAAAGTTATATGTTTATAAAATTGTAATCTTATTGGTATAGGCGCTATCAATTCTACAGGTAGCTGCACTCCTAAAGATCAACTAAACATACAGTAACTTTGTAATTGTCATTTTGCACTGACCTTAGTATATGTAATTAGAAATAACAATGAATATGAGTTCTAGTCATTCATAAGAGGCATAATTAAACTTGTTCAAGCATTTATAATGTCTAAGAGCCCTTCAGCTGGGAAGAGATCAGGATTGTGGGACTTTCCTGACCAATTTCCATTTACAGAAGTACTTATTAGCAGTGCTTCAATCTGGGAGTGTTTGTGACTCTGGGCATGCTCAGTGGAATGCAAATCAATTCAAAATGACTGGAGTGTGTCAATTTTGTGGAGGTTTCAGAAGTGACACTCAGGACATGATCTAATTTAAAAATTAACATTAAAAAAGTAGCATTTCAACCCTAAAACAGGCCTAAAGAGTAAGATTCACTGTCATGAAATTATGCCCTCTGAAAGGGGAAATTGCAAACTACAATGATCAATCAACCTGGGTGAACAAGATGAGGGCATTATCCACTTGATGTTCTGAGACATTTGCTACAATTGCTGTGTGCCACTGGAATCTATTTGGAAGCAATAGAGAGGGTGTCTGGCTCCACCTACCTAGTATGTTGCCATCTGAATTTGCTACTGTACCCTGTCCACAATGAAAACAAAACACGTTTACCTCTTCATGTCCCTTCTTGTTTGCCACTGAACTACAGCTATAAACTGACAATCCTGGTGATTTTCTTGCTTTCAAGAATATGGAGAAATTTGAGAAATTTAAAGAATTTGTATTTATTTTTATTTTTAACAGCTACTCTTACATTTGTTTAACGTACCATCTCTGAGAACATAAACAGTGATATCTGAAAGTGGGGAAGGATGGGCTCTCAACAGAGGACTAGGAGACAAGACTTCCTGAGTTCTAAACCTAGCTGTGACATTGACTCCTTCTGTGGCCTTTGCAAGTCATTTAACCTTTTGGCCTGTTTTCCCCATTTATAAAATGGGGATAATATATACTTGCCTTCCTTCCTCACAGGATGATGTAAGGGATTAGTTAATATTTGTAATGTATTGCAATTATTATTACTATGAAAATACTATTGTACAACCCCATTTACCTGAAGGTTTGGAGGACATCCAAAACCTTAAGATGGGTGAGCACATGTGTGTGGTGTGAGAGAGATTTTCAGTTATAGAATCATAGAATATCGGGGTTGGAAGGGACCTCAGGAGGTCATCTAGTCCAACCCCCTGCTCAAAGTAGGACCAGTCCCCAACTAAATCATCCCAGCTAGGGCTTTGTCAAATCTGACCTTAAAAACCCCTAAGGAAGGAGATTCCACCACCTCCCTAGGTAACCCATTCCAGTGCTTCACCACCCTCCTAATGAAAAGTTTTTCATAATATTCAACCTAAACCTCCCCCACTGCAACTTGAGACCATTACTCCTTGTTCTGTCATCTGGTACCACTGAGAACAGTCTAGATCATCCTTTTTGGAACCCCCTTTCAGGTAGTTGAAAGCAGCTATCAAATCCCCTCTCATTCTTCTCTTCTGCAGACTAAACAATCCCCGTTCCCTCAGCCGCTCCTCATAAGTCATGTGCTCCAGCCCCCTAATCATTTTTGTTGTCCTCCGCTGGACTCTTTCCAATTTATCCACATCCTTCTTGTATTGTGGGGCCCAAAACTGGACACAGTACGCCAGATCATGTCCCTCGATCTGCTGGCAATACCCCTACTTATACAGCCCAAAATGCCGTTAGCCTTCTTGGCATAGGTACTTCCACCTTTTCATGTTTCTCTGAATGTATAAATATCTGCTTACTGTATGTTCCATTCTGTGCATCCGATGAAGTGGGACTGTAGCCCACAAAAGCTTATGCTGAAATAAATTTGTTAGTCTCTAAGGTGCCACAAGTAATCCTGTTCTTTTTGCTGACACAGACTAACATGGCTGCTACTCTGAAAACAGTTATTTTAGTCACATTCCTAATCAACACTGTTAGGAGTGAAAGCAGCTTCCATGGAAATCCTCTGCTCTATCATTTATCTAAAATGTGTTGCTCTTCCAGTTCGACCAGCTCAGAATGGGTCAGATTGTCCCTCTACTTCCAAGAGCAGAGAGGACCTACATCTAGAGAATAAGGGGGAGTGCAAGCTGTGTAGTATTATCCTACCTTCTCCAAGCCTCACTCTGCGGGCGTCTGGCTCTGTGATTAGAAATGGGTTGGTCAGGGGCAGGAGGAAATGGCTCCAACAACAAATGGCCTGTTTGTGACATCCTTTGAGGAATACCCTCTGTAAGAGAAAGCTAACCCAGCCACCGCTGCCCTAAAAAGTCTGGGCCACTGCACATCCCACATCAACCATGAATAAAGTCAGACTCTTTACGTGCATAAATTGAGAGGCATTTGGCCTCCTGACTTCAGTGAGAGCATGTGTGACAGTCAGAACCTCAAACAGGAGGATCAGATAAAATTACAATTGACCGAAATTTCATATGAGAGGGAGATTAACACAGAGCTATATACAGTTGTAATTTTAAATGTGCTCCATATGTAGCATGTAATAGGAATCTGAAACACCTACACTCGCGCCTATGTATTTACAGAATATTAAGCAAGATTCATGTACACACAAGCAGAGAATATAATAATTATTGAAAGCGGTCACAGTACTTATTGTGCACAAATGCTTCTCTTAAATGTTAATTATGAATCTAAATTGAAAGAACAATTGATAAAGGCAGAAGTAAGTTATTGCTACTAGAATTCGTGAATAAAGTGACTAGAAGTTGAGTCATAGGGGACAATAACCAAGATAAAACAATCCCCATTATTTATGGTTTCATTTCTCAGACAGAAGCTGGAGTTAAAATGACTGTAAAGAGTTCCAATTTTTGTCTGTAGAAAGATCCTTCTTTTTTCATGCTGATTGTGGCTCAGTGCTGCCAAGTCTGAGTTGACAACCCATCTCTGTTTATTGCCTTCAGTCTTGGTATGACTAGTGGGACCATAATCAGCAATCAGTATCTTAGATGTCAGTATACAAATGCGACAAGTATGGGGAATAAGCAGGAAGAACTCGAAATGCTAGTAAAAAACCACAACTATGACATAGTTGGCATCACAGAGACCTGGTATATTGGTATACAAGGGTACAGCTTGGTCAGGAAGGATAGGCAGGGAAAAAAGGGAGGGGGTGTTGCCTTGTATATTAAAAACGTATACACTTGGACTGAGGGAAGATTGAAATAGTTGGGTTTGTTTAGTCTGGAAAAGAGAAGTCTGGAAAAGAGAGGGGACATGATAACAGTTTTCAAGTACATAAAAGGTTGTTACAAGGAGGAGGGAGAAAAATTGTTCTTCTTAACCTCTGAGGATAGGACAAGAAGCAATTGGCTTAAATTGCAGCAAGGGAGGTTTAGGTTGGACATTAAAAAAGCTCCCTAACTGTCAGGGTGGTTAAGCACTGGAATAAATTGCCTAGGGAGGTTGTGGAATCTCCATCACTGATGATTTTTAAAAGCAGGTTAGTCAAACACCTGTCAGGGATGGTCTAGATCAAGGATCTCAGACTCAAATCACCACGAGGGCCACATGAGAACTAGTAAATTAGCCCGAGGGCCGCATCACTGAAACCTTTTCATACAATGATACAAAAGTATAGACAAAAATGAAAAAAATGAAGAGTAATATAGTATTATATTAAAAGTCAATGTATTAACGTTTTAAAAACTGTAATGCAAAGAGGGGTTTTAATAAAATATAAACACTCAGTAATGTTTGGAGCTTGGCTGCCAGTGGAGTCGGCGCCTATGGCGGGCCGCAGGAAATAACTCTGCGGGCCGCATGTGGCCTGCGGGCCACGTGTTTGAGACCCCTGGTCTAGATAATACTTAGTCCTGCCATGAGTGCAGGGGACTGGACTAGATGACCTCTCAAGGTCCCTTCCAGTCCTATGATTCTATACTTCAGTCATTTACTCTGGATCCTCAACCTGCATCTTTTCTTTTAAAGAGAAGTCTTAGCACATGAGGCTGGGGAGAAGTAGCAGCAGTCCAAGAAAGTATCTTCCTTATCTGAACTACTGCAAAACTATAGTAAAAAGGGTTTTGGAAATGTCACGGCTCTAACTTGATGCTCCTAAATCAAACTTCAGTGAAGGAAAAAACCCTGAGGTTAGGCCAGATCCCAGGAAGGTAATTGTTTTCCTAACAAGAAGAGGATACGGGATAGAGCGAAAATGCACATATTCGTAAGTCCATCAAAAACATAACTATGGAAGAATGGGAAACATGATAGCATATAAAAGCTTGTTCACAAAACAACCCTTTCATTAGTGTAAGCTACCTAAGAGCAGGGAACCCAGGGTTCAGCTTCCCAAAATGGATGCGGTTACAGCATTTCTTGCCAAAGTTACAGTTGTCCCCTCTGAGGAGGTCCTCCCCACCAAGTTACAAACGAATATCAGAGTATAAAGTAGGTGGATCCCAAAGAGAAAGTTGGTATATTTGCTGAAGCCAGGCAGAAGCACATGTTGGCTGCTCGCGCTCTCTGTCTCTTTTGTCCCTAGATGCCCACTTCAGTCTCAGTGTAAGGACTGGAGTGCATTAAATGCAGCTGTTGCTGGCATGATTTCAGACAAAGGCCTTGGTCCTGCAATAGGATTAACACAGGCAGACCCTTGAGCCCGCATAAAGCCTGTTAAAATGAATGGGCTCCCTGCTGGTGTAATGGTTTATCTGCCTGGGTCTGGCCAAAGTATGGCCTTCCTTACAAAGGAACTTGCATTGTAGCTGTGGAAGCCAGGAGGATGTAAAATGGGAATATACTTCTTGACTGCCTAATCCACTTTGGCGTTTTCAACTGAATCTAAACTAATTCCAGAGGGATTTTGGAAATCACCATAGGTTTATGCCGACCAAATAAAGAATAACATAAAAATATACAGCAAACAATTTGATACATGTGTTACTTTCACATTAACTGTGTGAATTATTGCATACGTGTGTCAAGATGCCACTACCAAGTCGAGCAGCACCTCCTCCCATTGCTGATTGGGTTTAAAATCAGCAAGACAAATGCTGCTCTCAATTACAGCAGCCTGACAGGCTTAACTGCCCATATAACTTTTGCTTCCCATGATATTTTGCTCCCTTAGATAATTACCTGTGATACTGGACTATGGTGTGTGAGAGAGTCTGCTTATATTCCTTGTGGCACCGAGCAAAGATCACACTGACATGTTATATACATGTGCAGCTATGCTCAGTCAGTGGAACTATGGTATTTTTGTTCAGCTAGAGATGGTCGAATACAAGGTGGTTGGATCTGGACCCCTTTTTGTACAAACTCCAAAGTTCAGGAGGTTCGGATAAATGATTTTAGTTTGGATCCAGGTCTCATTTTATATTACTACTAATTACTAATGATTTGTAGTATTGTAGCACCTATAAGCCCCAACTGAGCTCAGGTCTCTATTGGGCTAGGGTCTGTACAAACACACACTAAGAGACTGACCTGGGTTTTCACCAAGGACCTTGTGGTGCTTTTGCCTTCTGCAGCAGAGGTTCTGGTTTGCCTGCTGGAATCATCTGGCCATATCTCACCTAATCACTTCCCTGCCACTGCAGGGGCCTCAGGAATTGGTGGCCCCTGGCTCTCTCCTATTGTCTGCCTGGGGCACATAGTTTGGTTTCCTAAGAACTGGAATGTTTTGGTCTAAATAGTCTTTGGGTTTAATATAGGGGCAGCTGGGTGAAGCTGAATGGTCTGTGATATTCAGGAGGTCATACTAGAGGATCTGAGGATCCCTTCTGGCCGTAAACTCTATGAATTATAATGATGGTTTATAGTGGTGAAAGCCTCAAGGACTAACCAGTGAGGTTAAATTGTATAAATGTTTCAGGATAAGAGCATGAGCACCTCATATTTCCCCTTTATTAGCCCTTCAGTTTGCTCATCAACAGTTTGAATAATTAGGATCTAAGAGGAATAATTATAAACCAGAAAGTCTTGGCAGGTCAGAGAGCCTGAAAGGGTGCACTGAGAGAGAGACTAGAGTGGGGTCAAAGGTGCTGCTAGCCCTGTAACCATTGACAGACCTAATTTGTTGATGCTGGGTAGAGGCTGGAAACAAAAAAAATGTTCTTTCCTTTGTGTTCTACTACACCCAGGACCTGGCCTGCTGATAATTTTCTGAAAATTCTTTTAGGCTCCTCTAATGAAGCCCACCCCTTTGTGACTTCACTCCACAGGCTTCATGCCCAGTTTAACGTGCCCAGGGGTTGTTTCTTAGCAGGATGTTGCTGGGACAGTTTATATGAGGTTGATTGTAACTGCCTCATAGGGATACACACAGCAAAATCCTAAAAGAAAACAAACAAAAACTACCACCACACACAACAGCAAGCAACCCTACCTAAACTAACCCCCAAACCTGCCTTTGCCATCAGGGACTAACAAAAAATCCTGGGCACAAGAAAGAAATGGATCCCAAGACTTCGACGTCCCTTTGTAGAATTTTGCAGAACGCAACAAAAATTGTAACTAGATGTCCAGTGTTCTTTTTGTTACCTGTGTTGCTATCCTTTTTTCTTGGGAGAGATATTATCAACCCTGGTACCTGGCACAATCAGGCCCCTTAGCAGCAGCAAAGGTAGGAACTCCCTTCTCCCCCATTCATTCACCTCACTTGTGTCTGAGCTTTGAAGCCTGTTTGCGGCCATGATTAAGACCAGCTAATTTCTTTTTGTACAGTAATGTACAGACATATTAATGCAAGGGTAACAACATGTGTATTGGCTATGTAAATAAATACAGAATTATTCCTCACCAGTGTGCATACCTTTTGTAAGTTAAACACATATTGCAATACAGTGAGAATGCTAGACAGACAGTAATGGAAACTGAATCCTCTGTTTACAGAACAGGAACAGTGTGAGTAGCAGCAGTGAAAATTTCCCCACACCTTTTCCCCCTGTGTGCTTCAATCCTCACCTGGAAGGACAACCAACTTTTTGTTTTGTTGGGCCTCCATGTTTACCAAATCACCTTATTTTTCTGTGTGGGATACCTAAAAAGGAGCTGGATTCTGCATCATTGAATTCAGTGAGTTTTTTGCCAGTGACTGATGGGAACTGGGTTAGACCCAAAGATTACTGTAGGATATGAGGATATCTATCTACTAGCAACTAGTCTGAAACCAATAGCTCATTTACTCTTTCACTTAAACTTATGTCAGATGACAACAACTTTTAGTCACTACCAACTTAAATTTAATTTGAACCAGTCACTTAGAAGTGAAAACCTTGGTATCTTAGTACCAACAATTCCCAGAGCTGTCGAGTTCCCTTATAATACCCATCTTAGTTGAGGTTTAATTGAAGCCTGAGTGTGTATCCAATAGTCAGACTGAAAGCTGATATACATACCAGAGATTAGAGAGGAGAGCTCAGGGGATTTATTACTAGCCTTTTTTCATCTTGAACCTAGATGTTGATTTGAGCTTTCCTCCAAGCAGATTTGATCAGGCACCAGAAAAAAATACAGTAGTAGAGTGTGAAATGAATTTTATGCGCCACATCATGAAAACACATTTCATTCAACTCAGCTTTGTGTTAGAAAAAATAGACAAATATCTAGAAAGGCATTTAGCTAGGCAATAGCTATTCTGTTTAAAAGATCTGTGCCCACAACTATGGGAACAACCAAGTGAAATTAGCAGTAACAACAGCCATCATCAAGAGAGAACATCATAAAGGCAAAGTTTTGTTTTTCCAGAACTATTCTGCTCCAGTGCAGTGCAAGAGAGAATTATTAGCAGTGCCAGCCAGATCCTTAATGATAAGGTTGTAAAATGTCACAACATACCCAGTTACCTTTCAAATAACCTGGGAGAAAAGCAATGTAATGTTCATCGATCCTGACAAATTATTAAAGTCCATCAGCAAAGAAGTAGTAGTGATAGAGCTGCCTTCTGCTGCTGGAAGCCATCAGGAGAAACCTTAAAATCAAGAGGAGCAAGATACAGGGGACAAAGCACAAACCCAACTGAATGATACAAATATCAATAATACTCAACCGAAGGCCAAATAATTAAAAGGGAGGAAGTAATACACTGTATATATAAAGAACTATATGAAGATGGATGCAGATGTTTGTGCACTTGCACATTGTAGACTGGTTTCTGTGCTTAGCTGTACAAATCTGAATTTGTCACCAGGATAGTTGTAATGTAAATGCACCAGGCTTTAAGGCACCTTCTCAAATAATATATTGGTGACTTTCAGCTCTGCTCCAAGTGAGGAGGGAAGTGTACACAGGTTTAGATATTTGTATTTCTTTTCCTCATTGCCTTTCTTAGTGAAAATAATAAAGTTAAAATTACTGAATCTATTAAGGAGGGAAAGTGCCCCCACAGTCTTTCTTCAAAAGATAAGTGCAGTGAGGAAAAGGAGTGGGTGTACTCAACCCAGCATCACTCTGTGTAAGGCTCAAGAGGGTTAACTTTTATGTTCTGTTTAAAAAAGAAAAAGAAGTGGGTTTAGGCTTATTAATATATAGTGGAACAAAGTTCAGGGCCTTTGCCCTTATATGCATAGTGGCAGTGAACAAACCCAACAGGGAGATGTAAATATCTATTAGATATGGCTTTCAATAATGAAAACTCTAACAGGCCTTCCTCAAGTGCTGGTAGTCACACCGCTCAGATATGGCAAAAAGATGTCAAGTTTTAATGTAGAATTTACTTGGTTCGTCTTTACTATGCAAGCTTGCTCTATTTAGTGAGGGGTGAAAATTACTTGTCCCAGAAAATTGAACTAGCTTTGTTTGTTTGTTTTGGCTGCCACAGATGACAAGAATGTCACTGGGTGACCAATTAGATGTATGTGAGTGAGATGTTTTGACTATGACTAGGCAATATTGTACGTGAGTGTCACAGGCTATGTCTACACTAGCGATTGGACACAGGTCCATTCACGTGGTTGTGCCAGACTCCTCCCTACTGTCCACTTCTAAACCCCAGAAACACAGGTTTCAAAATGTATATGGGTCAAGAATGCTTGCATGCCTGAGAGGTGTGGGGATGAAAATGCCTTGGGCTGTGGAACGGCCCTGTACCTATGCTAGTTTGTAGTGTGGACAGAGGTAAGGGACTTGTACAATGTCACAAGTTCAATAGTCCACCAGCCCTGTTCCCACAATGTTCTGAACACTTTCCTGCCTAATCCTTACCTTTTAGGAGCTGTCATACTGTACATGAGCTATGAAAATAGAAAAACTTTCTAATCTTTATATTTTTATATAAA
Organism: Macrochelys suwanniensis; assembly: GCA_033296515.1. NCBI lineage: Eukaryota > Metazoa > Chordata > Testudines > Chelydridae > Macrochelys > Macrochelys suwanniensis. Next base: position 88,639,726 of record CM065779.1, read on the forward strand.
TTAAAAGCTTCTGAAACAGAGACAGTACACAATGAAGGCTGATCCTCCACTCTGTTATACCAGTTTTATGCCAGTGTAGATTCATTAATTTCAATGGAATTTCACCGGTAACAGAGGTAACAGAGTAGAGAATCAGGCTTGTGGTACTGAAACTAATATGTATTTTTAAAAATTTCTTAAGGGTCTGATGCCGATCTAACTAAATGTTTTAAAATATGCTTTCGAAGGGTCTTTGTGCTAAAGGTATTGAAAAACCCCCTCTGTTTCTGTTTTTCCTTCTGTCTGGCTACATATAGTCTGTACGATTTTAGTACTTGGAATGGGATGCACATTTCTTTTCCTTGGTATATTCAAGTTCTCAAGTATGTGTTTTGTTAACAATTAGGCTGTGTTTGTATATTTTCCCCCTGAACTGACTTGTAAACTTTTCTGGTATACATCTGTACATATTCAGGTAGCTATTTATGCATTGAATTTTATGTAAGGCTTATTAACGTCTATATACATGTTATGTTAGCATATATTGTAAAAGAAAACTTATTTTAAATCATTGTAATCCTGTGTTTTGCTTTTTCTTTTTGTTTTCTTCAATTCTTTTTCCTTTCTTTTTTTCTGTGGCATTTTTTCTCACTTGGAAAAGGTCATAACATTTCAGGGTGTTCACTTTCTTTAGTACTGTTATGAAGCCTGAATCCTTGAGGTAATGAGATACATCTGATCTGTCAGTGACAATATGCAATGAGTGGAAAAGAAATACAGCAAAAACAAAGCAAAAAAGCATCTACCCTCAGTAACTTATGACAGTGTAATGGCTATTCACTTTCTGAACATTATTGCAAAATCACCCAGGGGGACAAAAAAACATGACTATGTGTCACCTAGTGTTATTCTTTTAACCTCTATAGTGTTTTCAACCTTCGTGTTAATGTTACATGGTGATTCAAACTTAAGGAAACTTTGCTTCCTAATAGCCCTAGAAAGTGTGGTGTTATTTTTGAGCCCTTTAGTGATTGTAAATAGATTCTTGTTGTATGTATTAGTTGGAACTTTTCCTGACTGAAATTTTCAGGTCATTCTTTTGGATGTGTATGGCTCAGAAAAATAACAATGACTTTTACCCTAGAGGTGGCTAGATTTCACTGGTGGTATCTGTAGAAAGGGGGTGTATGGGAGAGGTAGTACCTTTGAGTGATTTGAACTGCCGAACTCCTTGAGTGGTTCTTTTCCTCTCTGGTCCTCACTGTACATCCAGCTCTCACCTGTGGCTCCAAGTAGCTGTAAGTATGTGACAGCAGCCACATCCCGGTAAACCGCCTCAGCAGGTGGGCTAAACCAGGTGAGGGAAGTGTGGAAACTGACAGTGATTTAGGGATTGCCTTCCCAAGCATACGAAGACTGTTCTAGTAGCCAAGGCGGAAGAGACCATATATTGGTCCAACAGCTTGAAAAGCAGTGCAGCAACGTATTGTGGAAGGCGAAAGGCATGATGGGGCACTACAGAAGTCATGGCTATCCACTGCAGTTAAAGAAGCCTCCGGTTGTAAAAGTCTTTGTGCCACTGGGCCAAGCTTCAGCAGCCAAGATAATGGGATTGTCCCAGTGCAATGACTCCCCCATTTTAATCAACTTCACACACACGTCATTCATGCACATCGTCTGTAGACAAAAAAATGTGTGGCATGATATATTCAAAGTTGCCCTGCATTTTGTATGGACATTTACCTCAGTAAAAAGAAGGTATAAAATGCTTCCATTCTGAGTGTGTAGTATCTTACACTCACTTTGCAAATTACTGCATGAGGTGCAGACAGAGGTGAAGACTGCAACATGCTGCTTTGTAAAAATATGTTGAAAAAGTCCGATACTAAACCAAGGTCTAGTTTGCAATTCTAAAATTAAGCTTGGCCTTCGTATCAGTGTGTGGAGCAGGCCAGATGGCCTTTCTCATGGGGAGGCAAAATCTGACCTCTTCTAATAGTATGCTGCTGAAGTATCCTCTGCCAGGGAATCTTTGTGTACAATTTCATGGGAAAATACCCTCCTGTGGTTTTTCAAGCATAAGATAAACCATTTGACCCCATAATTTATTCCAGGGGTCTCAAACACATGGCCCGCGGGCCGCATGGCTCTTCCCTGCGGCCTACTGGGCTCCCTGTGCCCCCGCCCCCCTTTAAAAAATTTTTTTTTTTTTTTTTACCCCCAGGCAGTGACCGCCACCAGAAGTTCCCGCTGCCAGAACAACTGTCTGGCGGCGGGAACTGCCTGGGGGTTAAAAAAAAATTATTTTTTTTTTAAAAGGGGGGGTGTGCAGGGAGCCCGGCGGGCTGCAGGGAAGAGCTCCGCGGGCCGCATAGGAAGAGCTTCACGGTTTCTGGGAGGGATGGGGGAGGAGCGGGAAGCCATATGCACAGGGGAGGAGGCGGAGAAGGGGCGGATGAGGGGCGGGGCCTAATGGAACGGGTGGAGTGGGGTGGGGCCGGGGCAGCGAGGGGGCGGGGTCAGTGATGCGGCCCTTGGGCCAATGCACTAGTCCTCATGCGGCCCTAGTGGTAATTTGAGTTTGAGACCCCTGATATATTCTAATATATTAGAATATTTTATTCCTTATGTAATGCATCCAATAATTCTATTTGCTTTTTAACTGCTGCTATGCTTTGTGCAGACATCATTATTGTATGATAAACAATGCCATCTAGTTCTTTTCTTTGGGAGATCCTTTCAGTTCTGAGCCCATTTACAAAGTAATTTAGCCTGTATTTTTGAATATGCACTATCCTGCATTTCATCTATCCTACTGCCTAATATGAATACGTCATTCATTCATTCATCCTGTCTTTTTTTGCAGTCCTCCTTAGTTGTTGTTAGTCACTAAGAGAAACAAACTCTAGCAACTTTAATTATAACTGAAATTATAAGTAAATCTGTTTTTCTTAAACAGATTATTTAACTTTCTGTACAATCATCTTGTGTGAGACGAAAGCAATGTTAAATCAAAAAAACATTGCAAATGGAAAATAACTTAGGCAAGATATTCGTATTGGTGAAGGTCAAAGTGATTTTTTTCCCCATAAGATGTGATATTATTATGCTGTACCTGACAGAAAAAATGAAATTTTGTTGACCTATCTTAAATTTTTAATTGCATTTTGAGAAACAGAGAAAAGAATCTGTCATGATTTTCATGGCTGTCCTGTTTTTGAATCTTTTATCCACAGACAAAATATTTCTCTTTCTCTTTACTGGTTATTTATTTCCATTTTATCTGACTGCAGCAACTCAGTGATGTCACATTTACTGTTCTTCAGCAAGAAAATGGCTGCTCATTGGGTTTACAGCAAATAATCAGTTGGTACCCTCTCACTCTAGTGAAAGAGAAGATTTATATAAGTCCAATTATACCATCACTGGTTTTTAGCCACTGATATATGGCTCATAATACCATTTGGGACTGCTACTCTCAGTTCCTCCCTAATCTTGAACCTGATATCTTTACTCAAGCATCGCTTCCATGGAAAGTCTGTTGGTAGCTACCTGAGTAAAGCCTGCAGCTTTGCGCCCCTAATGCTGAGTCTTTGAATACTGCTTCTTCCCACCTAGTATTCAGTTTTCCATATTCTAACCAGCAGTGCAGCTTAAGCCACTCCAAACTTGTCTGTTATGATACCAATGATCTATTGTGGTTAGGAGCACAGTAAAACCCTCATCTTTCTCCCATTGGCGTTAATAAGAAAAACACCCGTTGACTTAAATGGTGCAGGATCTGGTCTAATTGAATTGGATGTAGCAACCACTAGCTAGTATAGTAGAGGTAGTAGGGCCTGATCCTATGGGGGTGTTGAGGACCCGGAATGGCAGTCAGCATCTTGGAAAATTAGGCCCATAGCCTGGCAAACTGGTACAGCTGACTGAAAAGGTTGAGAGCCATGACACTACAATACTGTGGACTGACTGAGAGTGTGCATTCTAATGCAAAATATTTTACTGCAACTCATGTGTGTAGCAAATTTAAGGTAAAAAAGTAAACTGCTGAATGATGTATTATTAAGATTGTTTCTCTTTTATAATGCAGCTCCTGTGCAGTATCTGACGTGTAGACAGTTCTCAGTTTCTATAAGGTATTTATGAACTGCTGTCATTAACTATGCTTGCTTTCATGAAAAGAAAGTGAAAACTTTTGCACTTTATTTAGAAAATACATTAAAACTACCTAGGGAATATCAAGATTTATGCTACTTACTGGATAGAAAAGAATATAGCACTAAAAGTCATTAAAAAGTACTATTTCTGCCCTGGGTTTTTTTTTTAATTTAAAAAATAAGCTCTCAAGTAATTATTTTATATTTTTTCATTTTCCCTCTACTTAGTTGTTTTTGTAAAACTTCCCTAGAAGTCTGAAAATAAAATTTTCTTTCCCACTGATTTTGTCTTTTTCCATTTGGCAACTATTGATTTTTGCTTCACTGTGTTTCAGCAGGCATTGACGTTAACAATAGCAGCTTTCCTTTAACAACACCTTTGACTTTCATTGCACTTCTCACATCAAATTCAAAATACAATTGTTTGCACACTAGAATAATCAATTTCATCACACCTCTAGAAATAGTGGCAAACACAGTTTTAACAGATACTGCAATCCCAGCCAAATGTGTATAACACATTGTTTTCTGTGTGTTCCACAAAAGCATCAGTCATTTTAAAATAACATTCTCAGCAATGGAATGACCAATTAAAGGAAAACTAGTTACATTATTAGACCCAAATGATGATCTTTATAAAAATATAATTATTTTGGTCCTAACTCAAATTAAACTGTAAACTCTTCAGGGCAGGCAGTGTTTCCTACTAGGTATTATATAGCACCTAACACTCTGAGGTGCTCATTCTGATTGCATCCTTATCCTTATTGGAGCACTACCACAATAAGAATAACAAATGATAATCATAGCTCCAGTGCCATCACTTAAGATGTGGACTGGACCTGTGACAGGGGGTATCTGTTTTTGCTGGCTATGGTGGGAAAAGTTGTCTTTTGAAATGACAGTAGTGATAGCTCTACTTATGTGGACTTTATAAATGCTTTTTATTTCTTTCTTAAAGAAAATACTACTTGATCATAATCTTCTGCTTTACCTGTTTTTTGAAAGGAACCCACATGTCCAAACTAAATACTATGAGACAAACACTGAGATTTTTGCTAAGGAGAAAGAAGATAGTGGTTCATGCAGCATTCATCCTGACAGTTTGTTCTGAGCTGTCATTTTAATTGAACATATGTTGTAACTGGCTACATACACAGACACCAGGGTGTCAGCTAATTGTATATGTGGCATGGGAAGTAGAATTTATGACCTTCGCCTTCAAAAACATAAGTACCACTACCACAGTGAGTTAAACTTATAGTTCTTAGTTCAGCCAGTAATAGAGCTCATAAACTGTTGAGTAGCTTCAATATATTATTATGATTTCAGAGCAGTCAGGAATCTTTGGATGGTTGGAGTTGGTTGTTTCCTTTTTTTAGCAGGAAGGGAATGGATTTAGACACATAGAGAAGATTGGGAATATTTATGTACAATATTGTCATAGTTTCCTGATGAAATATTATTTATTTATTTGTATTGTGGTAGTGCCTTTGTAGCCCACACACCTCCTGGGTGTGGTGTTCTGTCCCATCTAGTAGCACCAAGATCACACAGAAAGAGAGTTAAATAAGTCTGCTCTACAGCCTTTGCTAACAGCCAGTTGGCTTTTAGCTCATGTGGTAGAGGCTCATGCACTAAGCTCCAGAGGACCCAGATTCAATCCCGCCCGCCGACAACTGGGGTCTGTTGGTGTTACACCTTGAATCCAACAAGGATCAAGATTCCATTGTGCTAGACACTGTGCACGTATCTAATGAAAAGATGGTCCATACCCCAAAAAGCTTACACTCTAAGCAAGATAAGGTGGTGGAATCATATATTTTAATGGACCAATGTCTGTTGGTGAAAGAGACAAATTTTCAAGCTTACACAGAACTCTTCTTCAAGTCTGGGAAAGGTACACTGAGGGTACATCTACACTACAACAAAAGTCCCATGGCATGGTAATGGCTGGCCCAGGTCAGCTGACTTAGGCTCAGGCTTCGGGGCTAAAAATTGTAGTGTAGACATTTGAGTTTGGGCTGGAGCCCAGGGTCTGAAACCCCATGAAGGGGCTGGGTCTCAAAGCCCAGGCGCCAGCCTGAGCCCCAATGTCTGCACTGCAATTTTTAGCCCCTCCGCCCAAGCCCCACAAGCCTAAATCAATTGACCTGGGCTCTGAGACTTGGTGCCGTAGGTTTTTTTTATCGCAGTGTAGATGTAACCTGAGTGTCACAACTAAATACAAGGTGGAACAGATCAGTGGTTCTCAACCTTTCCAGACTACTGTACCCATTCAGGAGTCTGATTTATCTTGCATACCCCCCAAGTTTCACCTCACTTAAAATCTACTTGCTTACAAAATCAGACATAAAAATACAAAAGTGTCTCAGCACACTATTACTGAAACATTGCTTACTTTCTCATTTTTACCATATAATTATAAAATGAATCAATTGGAATATAAATATTGTACTTACATTTCAGCGTACAGTGTATTGAGCAGTATAAACAAGTCATTGTCTATATGAAAATTTTAGTTTGTACTGACTTCGTTAGTGCTTTTTATGTTGCCTGTTGTACAGCTAGACAAATATCTAGATGAGTTGATGTACCCCCTGGAAGACCTCTGTTGAAAACTACTGGAACAGATTGATTAGCATAAGTAGTCAGCACATATTGTAAGACACCATTCAAGGTGAAGTGGCAGGTTAACACCTCTGCAGTCATAGGACAAAAAGGGTGGGATAATAGGCTACAGATTGTTGTAATAAACTATAAATCCAGTGTCTTTATTAAGTCCATGACTTTTAGTGTCTAGCAAAGTTATAAAGCTCACAGGCTCGTCTTTTGAAGGTGTTGTATAGGTTACCTTTGAGGATAAAGAGGTCAGATATGGAGTGATCGCTATAAGAAAGGTGTTTGCCCATGGGTGATCTGGTGCATTTTCCTTTTATCATTTTTTCTAGATGAGTTCATTCAAGAGTGTAGTGATTTGTCTTGTTTCACGCCTATAGTTGTTACTAGGACATTTATTGCACTGGATGTGTTAACTATTTATGCTAAACAATCTGTTCAACCTTGCATTTAGCTGTGATACTGTCAGTACCTTTCCCATATAGAAGAAGAGCTCTGGGTCTTTCACCAACAGAAGTTAGTCCAATAAAATATATTGCCTGACTCATGGGACCTGACTACCTGGGACCAACACGGCTGCAACACTACAAACTACAATCTAAGCAATAAGGGCTTGTCTACACTTAAAGTGCTGCAGCAGTGAAACTGCGTCACTGTAGCACTTCAGTGAAGACACTACTTATGCCGACAGAAGGAGTTCTTTCATCAGCATAGATAATCCACCACCCTGAGAGGTGGTAGCTAGGTTAACCGAATTTTCCCATTGATCTTGCACTGTCTACCTAATTCTCCCATTGATCTAACATGGGGTTTGGTTAGTTTAACTGTGTCGCTCGGAGTGTAGATTTTTCACACCCTTGAGCGACATTAGGGTGACCACATGTCCCGATTTTATAGGGACAGTCCTGATTTTGGGGTCTTTGTCTTATATAGGCTTCTATTACCCCCCACCCCCGTCCCGATTTTTCACATTTGCAGTCTGGTCACCCTAAGCGACATAGTTATACCAACCTAATTTCCTAGTGTAGACCAGGCCTAATTAAAATACTTTTGCACACAAGTGGTTATTAAAAAGCAAATCCAGAACAGCCTATGTTTATTTACAGATCTGCAGTAGCAATTTTGTAACACCAACTGTTAGCTCATTCAAAACTCACAGACTCCAAAAATCAGTCGTCTTCAACTTCAGTGACATCTTAATTGTTTCCATCCAAACACTCCTTGTTTGTCCTATCGTTGTCATTTGCTTCTGTTGTAGTTTTGGGAACTGTAGGTCATCATTCCCACTGCTGGGTGTGGAGCCCCTCTATGGATTCAATCCTGTAAGGTTCTCAGTGATATAAAAAACATTTAAACTTGTGAGTAGTTCCATTGAAGTTAGTAGGAATATTCACATGTTTAAAATTAAGCGTGTGTTTAAGTGCTTTGCTGGATGGAGGCCAGAGTGCTCAGCATCTTGCAGGATTGAGCCCTATCTGAAGTAGAGGTTAAAAACCAAGGGAAGACTCTTGACAGGATTGCATTTTACCTTACTACCTTCCCATTTCAGTAAGATCTCTGCTATTAGACAGTGCACCAAATTCAGCTACAGTTGTAGCTTTCAATGAAGCCAATGGGAATGGCAGATTTTTGCCTTTTGCCAAAATGTTCTAGAGTTCTGAAAGCAGAATTTCTTGTGTGCCAGGTTTGTTCAAGGTGAAAAAGATTTGTGCATGTATTGTGAGTAAAACAGACAAGAATTCTTGGTATCATTTATTTCTCTTCCAAAGGGAAACATTAGTTCTAAATGATAGGTAGCCGTGTTAGTCTGTGTCAGCAAAACGAAAATAAGAAAGAAAGAAATACTTGTGGCACCTTAGAGACTAACAAATTTATTTCAGCATAAGCTTTCGTGGGTTAGAACCCACTGCATCCGATGCAGTGGGTTCTAACCCACGAAAGCTTATGCTGAAATAAATTTGTTAGTCTCTAAGGTGCCACAAGTATTTCTTTCTTTCTTATTTTTGATTAGTTCTAAAGTTCTCTTTAGTTCCAACTCTGAAGTTCCAAACTCATGATCATCTGGAAGACAGGACAGTTCTTTATAGACTGAATGGTCACACTTCTGAATTTCATTTCTTTTCCTGCTTAGCATCTTTTTAGTTATAAAGTCTGAAAACTACAGATCAATGTGAGATTGTTATTATTTTATTAATTATGTATTAGTCACCGACAGGGTACTTAACCACCTGTTTCTCCAGGGTAAAGCTAGTCGGTAATCTTTTTAAAGGCTCTCTGCTGCTGATGTGCGTTGGGTTATGTTAGACCACAGTATGATTCTTTCCCCTTCAGTCTGTGTCTATGAGAGATTTCAGTATTTTGGAATGTTAGCCATTTTTCATACATCTCATCGGACCACACCTGATTCATAAATGACAAAGACTGTAGATGTTCATTATCTTTCTCTGGCTGAATATATTTACAACTTTTTGTTTTATCATTAGAACTTCGTAAAGCAAATAAATCATTCTGTTCCATGTCCTGTTTGGTATATGGAATTAATGAGGAATGTTGGGGGGAAATTGAAGCATTGCATGGTATAAATGGGGTGAGAAAAATTTATGGTCCATGACCAATTCTACTTTTAAACTGAATGCCAGGCTATGAAAATTATATATTTTTATTGAGTATATTTCTCATGAAGTCTGCCTGCTCTAAAGATGGTGATTGCTTTTGATGGACTGGATGGTTCAAGGGATTATTAATGGGACGCAAAGCTTTTCACTTCTAAATGATTGATTTAAATCTATCCCAGGTAATAGTGACTGAAACTGCTTAGTGGCTTCTATAAAATCATTTTTGTGGTTTCAGCTTAGTTCCTATTGGACAGGTATCTTCATAAAATCAGCCACTAGGAAATGGCACTCTTTTTGTAGTCTCAGCAAAGAGGTCAGCGACTAATTTCCTAAGGCACAAAATGAGATCAAACTAACTAGAGACATAAACGGTAACAAGAAAACACTCTACAAATACATTAGAAGCAAGAGGAAGACCAAGAATAGCGTAGGCCTGTTACTCAATAAGGGGGGGGGGGGGGAATAGTAGCAGAAAATGTGGAAATGGCAGAGGTGCTTAATGACTTCTTTGTTTCGGTTTTCACCAAGAAGGTTGGTGGTGATTGGATGTCTAACATAGTGAAAGCCAGTGAAAATGAGGTAGGATCAGAAGAGGCTAAAATAGGGAAGGAACAAGTTTAAAAATTACTTAGACAAATTAGATGTTTTCAAGTCACCAGGGCCTGATGAAATGCATCCTAGAATATTCAAGGAGATGACTGAGGAGATATCTGAGCCATTAGCGATCATCTTTGAAAAGTCATGGAAGACCAGAGAGATTCCACAAGACTGGAAAAGGGCAAATATAGTGCCAATCTATAAAAAAAGGAAATGAGGACAACCCGGGGAATTATAGACCAGTCAGCTTAACTTCTGTACCCAGAAAGATAATGGAGCAAATAATTAAGCAATCAATTTGCAAACATCTAGAAGATAATAAGGTGATAAGTAACAGTCAGCATGGATTTGTCAAGAACAAATTGTGTCAAACCAACCTGATAGCTTTCTTTGACAGGGTAACAAGCCTTGTGGATGGGGGGAAGCAGTAGACGTGGTATATCTTGACTTTAGTAACGCTTCTGATACTGTCTCGCATGACCTTTTCATAAACAAACTAGGGAAATGCAACCTAGATGGAGCTACTATAAGGATGGGTGCAAAACTGGTTGGAAAACAATTCCCAGAGAGTAGTTATCAGTGGTTCACAGTCATGCTGGAAGGGCATAATGAGTGGTCCCGCAGGGATCAGTTCTGGGTTCAGTTCTGTTCAATATCTTCATCAGTGATTTAGATAATGGCATAGAGAGTACATTTATAAAGTTTGCAGACGATACCAAGCGGGGAGGGGTTGCAAGTGCTTTGGAGGATAGAATAATCATTCAAAATGATCTGGACAAACTGGAGAAATGATCTGAAGTAAATAGGATGAAATTCAATACAGCCAAATGCAAAGTACTCCACTTAGAAAGGAACAATCAGTTGCACACATACAAAATGGTAAATGACTGCCTAGGAAGGAGTACTGCGGAAAGAGGTCTGGGGATCATAGTGGACCACAAGCTAAATATGAGTCAACAGTGTAACTCCGTTGCAAAAAAAGCGAACCTCATTCTGGGATATATTAGCAGGAGTGCTGTAAGCAAGACATGAGAAGTTATTCTGCTCTACTCCACGCTGATTAGGCTTCAACTGGAGTGTTGTGTCCAGTTCTGGGTGTCACATTTCAGGAAGGATGTGGACACATTGGAGAAAGTCCAGAGAGGAGCAACAAAAATGATTAAAGGCCTAGAAAACATGACCTATGAGGGAAGATTGAAAAAAAATGGGTTGTTTAGTCTGGAAAAGAGAAGACTGAGAGGGGGCATGACAACAGTTTTCAAATATGTAAAAGTTTGTTACAAGAGAAGGGAGAAAAATTGTTTTTCTTAACCTCTGAGGATAGGATAAGAAGCAATGGGCTTAAATTGCAGCAAGGGAGGTTTAGGTTGGACATTAGGAAAAACTTCCTAACTGTGAGGGTGGTTAAACTCTGGAATAAATTGCCTAGGGAGGTTGTGGAATCTCCATCACTGGAGATTTTAAAGAGCAGGTTAGACAAACACCTGTCAGGAATGGTCTAGGTAATACTTAGTCCTTCCATGAGTGCAAGGGACTGGACTAGATGACCTTTCAAGGTCCCTTCCAGTCCTGTGATTCCATGACCTCCTTCAATCTAAAGGGTCCCCTCAAGATAGGATTGAGGGACACAGGTGGACAGATTAGAGAAATATGCACTTCCAATGCCCATGCTGTATATGTTCTGTGGATAGAGGATTTCAGACTCAGACGTGCACAATGGGTCAAATACAGTTCTTGAGTGATTATGAATCTGCTGACTCTAGAAGAGCTGTACCTACTTATAAGATGGCTGAATTTGGCCCGTTGTGTATATTGTTACACAGATTTCTTTCACCTATCTGTGGGTTTAACCATATCTTTCTTATGAAAGTACTGTACCTGAAAACATCCCTGAATATCTGGTGCACCCCAGGCCAGTGTTCCCAGAAGTAGACCTCACTGGGTCAGACAACAGCTGTCACAGGGTTAATTTCCAGCCAGGATTCCAAGTCATCTTAGGGAGGCACTCCTAGTTAGGAGAAGCTGCAGTGTCTATCCAAGCTCCACACATTAAATACAGGATACTACTCTCCTCAGAAGGGAGAGTTGAGGAGTTCTGTTGATCAGATCAAGGGTAGGATGTTCTAGGGAAGCTTAGGAAGTATTGTACCCTGCATTGTCTGTACTTTGTTTTTGAATTTATTGCTTGTAAAGAGATGGAACTAAAGGCTTTTGTTAAACTGGTGTCAGTTTGGGTTGAACCAGAACTCCTACAACAAAAGCTCAGTCAGAGATGCTGTTTGTTCATATCCAACCCTCTGTTGAACTTCATGGTTCTGCCTCTGGCCCCTTCATACTCTTACTATGAATATGCTGTCAGTAAGATATTAAGAAAGTACATCAGATCCAAGTGTCATCTGAGCAGGGATTTACTGACCATCATGGACTTGCCTACCTAGACTTATTTCCCCAAAATTGTGTAGGAATTCTAGTGTAGACAGGATGTCAGTGTTTTAAGCATCATATAGTGTAGACCTGCTCTTGGAAAGATTAGGCATGGATCTAATGTCACTGGAAGCTGGTCTCCACCATTGCCTCCTGCTGTTGTTACTGTTGCTATACCTGGACTGGTGGTAGCAACGACAGGAATTTTTTGGTAAAGTAAACCCACGTGTAGATACCACTTCTATGTGTTTACGTTCCAGTATGGGTGTAATAATTCCCTACTATATGAGTACAAAGTGACAGAACTGCTAGCATGGACTGAATTCTTACAGGCTCCCTACATGTACACAAAAGCTGGATAGATTCAGAGATGTACCTCTTGACCTTGACTTTTCTGGTGACAGAAATGATGGTGCCTTTACATCCTCAGCTGTTTGATTTCCTTTCCATTAGCCATAATTAGTGTTTAGTCAATCAACAATAGGAAGAATGCAAATATTCCAATGAAACTAATTTCAGTCATCAGAGCACAGAAAGGAATGAACTCCAAAACATCCTAAACTGGAAATATCCTTTTAATAAGGATGTGCCTTATTCCTGCAAGCTGGGTAACATCAATTTCATCAAGCAATTAATGCAAACAAGAACAGATACAGCAGTTTTCTCCTCCTCCTATTAAGGATGTTGTATTACTTGCAATTATGCAAGTTACTGTTACAGTTTTTCAGGACAAAGTTAATCGTCATAAGGTATGAAAGCTTTATGAAAACTAAGGGCCAGTTTCTAAGTACTTGGGGCTTTTTCTATATGTCAAGTTACTGCTTTGCAAGCCAAGGTGTGAGTTTACAGCACACAAACTTGATATGCAGTAATATCCCTCGTGAACTTGGCTTACTGATACTTGACTCACCCCTTCTTGTCAGCTGTTTGAAATGGGCCACCTTGATTGCGTTGGCCTCAATAGCACTACAAAAGTGATTTTCCCTCCCTTGGTATTCACCCCTTCTTGTCAACTGTTGAGAATAGACCACTTCCACCTTCATTAAATTGGCTCGTTAGCACTGACCCCCTCACTTGGTAAGGCAACTCCCATCTTTTCATGTGCTGTGTATTTATACCTGCCTACTGTATTTTCCACTCCATGTATCTGATGATACATGCTCACTGCCTGCTCACTGGCCCAGACGACACACCGCACCCCCCAGTCAAGGCCTAGCAGAAGGGTGTTCCATGCATCTGATGAAATGGGTTTTAGCCCATGAAAGCTTATACCCAAATAAATGTGTTAGTCTCTAAGGTGCCACAAAGACTCCTTGTTGTTTATGCTTACTCTGTAAAACTCCCATTGACTTCTGTAGGAATTTTGTCTCAGTACAGACTTCAGATTTGGCCAAATGGGAACATGCCTTTTCATTATTAATTGCATTTGCTGTTTGGTGACATGACAAGAATGATTATCCTGTCTCCCAAACCTGTTCACATTACTCCACCATCAGAAAAGGGGGGAGAGATAGCTCAGTGGTTTGCGCATTGGCCTGCTAAATCCAGGGTTGTGAGTTCAATCCTTGAGGGAGGCCATTTAGGGATCTGGGGCAAAAAATCTGTCAGTACTTGGTCCTGCTAGTGAAGGCAGGAGACCAATGTTCCCTCTAATTTTTGACAAGCCATGTGCGCAAAAAAATGTCTTCTGTGCAAATTTTTGACAGGCCGTGTGCGCAAAAAATTTCTTCTGTGAAAATTGTTGTGCTTCTGTGCAAATTTTTGTGCACACGGTGTTTTGCTGTGTGCGCACACACGCACGCACAGCTTAGAGGGAACAGTGCAGGGGACTGGACTGGACTGGACTTGACCTTTCAAGGTCCTTCCAGTTCTATGAGATAGGCATATCTTCATATAAAAAAAGAAAGAACAATAATGCATTGGTGCTCTTTACAATTAGTAAGAAAATATAGAGAGGAGGAAGGACAATTGTTTGGACAGCAGCATTATTACTTCAGTATACAAACAAGATTTCATGTTTAATTATTATTGATCTTTCTCATGCATAGAATGCAACTGTTAACCAAACTTGGGGCTGCGATTGAAGATTTGGGAAGCAACACACAAAATCAAGTGTTAGGCTCCAACCCTGGTAATCTAATCTAAGAGTCATATAAGTTCTACTGGGATCCATAGGAAATGGAGAGATGAGTGGGTGGATCATACTACTGGAGAAATTTGTCGTCATTGTAGAAATATCATTTAATATGCTCTTAAGCTTTTAGACCATAATGTTAAAACAGATATCAGATGAAACTCAGTTATCAAATAATAAAATCTTTTTCAATCAAAAGATTGAGTTTAATTCAAGCTTAAGGTCAAGAAAAAGGTTTCTTAAAACATTTTGTAGCACCGTTTAATACGTCTGGAAGAGTCATAGCTATTTCAACATCAGGTTTGTTTATATTTTAATATATTGCTGTATGGTGCCTTTAATATTTAACATGTGTATTAATTAATAACATACACAGTAAATTGAATCCTTCCTTTGACCAAACCACAGGACACTGATTCATTAATTTGGACCAAGATTAAAGATTAAGGAGACATTTTGCAGAGATGATGCCTACTAATTTGGGCTAATCTCTTTGAAATGGCAAGTCTGACTTCCTAACGGAAACCAGGCCAGAAACACAGTCATGATCTATATTGATTTAAAACAAACTCTTTTCATTAAGCAGAGATAAACACAGTATATGATATGTAAAATATAGACTCGTTTTTCTACTTCCAGTGAAGTCTGTGGGAGCTTTGTCATATGGCTCCAGTGGGAACAGGAAAAGGACTGCTATGACAGAGAATTTTGTATTGTTTTAGTACAATGGTTGACAGACTGATCAAAGAATACAGATTTTATGCTTGTCAGGCTGTTCGGGATGGTAGAGTACAATTAGTGACATACCTGATCTGCCACAGGTAGGGCAGAGTGACTGGTACTAAGGGCGAAGGTTGGACACTGGATATAATTGTTGTTGCAGGTATAATCAGCTCTTTGTTTCACAGTATAACCAACTCTTGTTATCAAGCAGCCTCACTCCATCATCTACTGTTCCTCACTTGTCAAATAATCAGCAGTTAGAATTTCTCAATAAAACATAACAGTATGTTTTTTTGAGGGAACCTGGCTCATGTATATTGTCCATAATTCTGTCATTGCTTAAGCATTATGCAATGTTGCAATAGAAACAAACAAGATTTCACAAATTAAATATTGAGGACTGATGGAAAATTACAGAAATGTAGGGTAAGATTGTGGATTTGAAGACACTGCCTTGAGTAGGGGATAGTGTGAAGCTGTGCCATCCCAGAAAGTGCAACTCACTGGAACACCATCTTTCCACAGCTGCTCCTTGCATGCAGATGGTGAGGTGAGTAATTTGTTTCATCCTTTAGACTGTGGCCTAGGATGCATCAGCCTTGCTGTGCACTGTAGCCTTGCCAGCTCTTCTCCCCTTCCCAGCATCATGTTCCCTTAGAAGCATGAGTAATCAACCCCTGTACTCCCCAGCATACAAGAGCTGGGAGAAGAAAAGTTCCTTGTATGGCCCTGTGCACAAGTTAAAACTCCCATTTACTTTGATGGGTGCAGAGTTAGCTTTTGAAAATCTCACCCTGAAGTTCTACTGGAAGTCTATAAGATGGATGAGCATCACAGATAATAAATGAGTATATATAGGATAAGAGGTGAAGTTTCAGGAAAAACCTTGCTGACCAGAATCTATGTGATTTTAATCCATGAATACTGCAATTTGCATGTGTTCTTTTTAATAATCTATCATTTTTAATTATATTTATTTTTCTAGCAACACTAGGAGTGATGGCTTTCATTTAATTTGTTAGAATGGTTTCCATTATGAAAATCTATTTTTAGTTGCTTAGAACTAGAGTTGGTCAGAGAAACTGTGACAGAACCATATTCCACTGAAGTTGCAATGCTTCACAAAATCAGTCCGATTTCACCAGAATTTTTATTTGGAAGAAAAAATGTTGTATTATAACATATAATGTAATTTTTTTTAAAAGTCAAAATTTAAATGAAACATTCTAATCATCTTGAAACATTTTATATCCTGGACTTTTTCTTCACAGAGAATTTTAAAATTCTGTTTTCCCTCCAGTTTGGAATGAAGGCATATTTCAAAATCTTGAACTTTTTCATGAAAAAGAACTTCCATCCTCCTCGTTGCTCTAATTAAAACGTTTCTGCACCATACATTTTAGAGATGAAATTCACCACAACTGCCCTCTTCTCAAAGGTGATTCTTGAGATAAACCCCTTTAGTCGTTTTAGAAGTGCACAAGTGTGAAAAAAATCATGTTTGGGTTGGGCAGGTGTCCTTCCCACAAATGTTGGCAGGTCACAAGACAATACTTAAGCATGTGCCTAATTTTAAGTAGCTTCCTGAACTGGGGGGCTAAAGATCTTAACTCCGCCGTGCTGCTTTCCCATTCGCTGTAGGGGAGAGTGGAAGGCAAGAGTCAGCTTAGATACTGCAGGGGTGAGTGCTTTAGAAATAACATAAATGGATGCATCTGACAGCGGAATTTTGCCTCCTTTTCCATACCTCTCCCCCAGTTGTTTTAAGGCCTGGTTGCCCAGAAACTGGAGCCCACATAACTATACTGATTTTCATTCACACCGTTAGTTACTTGGGTGCAAATCTAACCCACTGTCTATTTTGGGTTAACAGGGTCCTATTTCTGAAAAATGTAAGTCATTTTTAACCAAAATACTCCATTCCAAATGCAACATACAATATGTTAACCAAATACAAATGACTCTCAACAAAACAGGCAGAGCGCCGACAGTGGAGCACGCGAAGGGCATTGTGTGCCACCCTTCACAAACACAGCTTGGGCTTGTTTTTCATGGGGAAAAATTCCGTTAAAGAGAGGGTCGGAATTTGAGTGGGGGGGGGGGGCCGGGGGGTGCTTATGCCTTGATCCCGCCATGCCTGTGGCCCCCTCCCGTGGAACCTAGGGGACCCCAGGCGACCTTGGCTTTTCTTCTCCACTTCCCAGTCAGCAGCGGGCCGAGCTCCGAGGGGCCCCGCGCGCCCGCCCTGCTGTGGGTGGGGAGGGACCCCTCTCCCCGGCTGAGTCACGAGCTGCTCCGGCGGAGCTGTGGGGCTCCTCGGGCTTGGGACATGCGGAGGAGCGAGGATGACGCGCTCGCCATGAGTCAGGATGACGCGGTCCACGTGTCCGGGAGATTTAAAAGTTTGGGAAGGGACCGCGGGCTCCGCAGCGTGGCGACTCCAGAGCCGGAGGGAAGCGAGAGAGGCAGCCGCGGCGGCAGCGGGTCAGGCAGGGAGGGCTCCGCGGCGCAGACTCGGGGCCAGCCGGGCCCCCCTTCGGCAGACACTATGCTCAGGAGAGGCTCTTTCCAGCAGCCGCCCCCCGTTCAGCACCACGCCGCCCCCTCCCGCGGCAGCCAGCCCAGCCTTAGGACCCAGCTGGGGGGCCACAGCAACATGCCAGGAGCCCCCCTGTTATTGCTCTTCCTGCTCCTCGCCTCCTGGACGTGCGCCTGCCAAGGTGAGAAGCAGCCCCGTTCCCAGACCCTGCCCCTGCCCCTCTGGGGTGCCTCCAGCTGCCGCGGGGTCTGCCGCTTCCTAGTCCCATCCCCGCCCCTCTCTGCTCCCCTTGGCAGTGAGCAGGCTTATGGGGTGCTTAGGGTGAGAGAGAGAACAGGTGGGTGAGGTGATATCTTCTATTGACCAACTTTTGTTGGTGGGTTGGAAAGCTTGTCACTCTCCCCAGGGCTACAACGGCACTGCATACAAGGCTTGGGCTAGTGTAAGCGTTCGGCGGGGCGCTGAATCGCCAACTCCCACTCCCCCCTCGCTCCCCACAAGTACCTGTGACCGTTTATTCAGGGATGCAGCTACCTGAAAAGGTGCAAGGTGTCCAGTAGGAAAACTTCCGGAGTGGGAGTCTCCTAATCTGGTGTAGCAACCAAGTGTATGTGCTTCATCTGTGTTTGTAGCTCACAGGAGAGGTGCTGGGGCTGAAGGGAGAGTTGGGACAGAACCTTGCACCGAACCTAGGAGAGGAACAAGACGTTTGAGTTAATCATCCCATTCTGAACCTGTGGATGGAGGGTGAAGTTTTTGATGCTAATATTTACTTTCAAAGGATCCACTTGAAATAAAGTGATATTTACTTGCCCTCTAAAAGATTATGGGACCTAGCTTGGTGTGTGTCCACTGATTTCAGCTCATGGGAATTGCATGCATTCAACACCTCACAGGATCAGGCCCATATTGTTTACAGAGCGAGGTAAAGTGTTACCAATAACCTTTGCTTACAGAAGTATAATACCTACTTTGTATACTTTTAATTTAAGAGAACATACTTGTTAAAATAAATATATTCATACTGATTGCTACACATCATCAGATATTGGATGAATGACTAAAGATCAGATTCGGCTCCTATTAAAATCAATGGAAACCACCATTGATTTTAATGGGAGTTGGATCACGTTCTAAATCTAAAAAGGGTACAGTCTTGTGTTCTCTGTGCAGCCAAAATTCCCCTTGACCTTAAATTAATATAAATCCTATTACCAGGGCCGGCTCTAACATTTTTGCCACCCCAAGAAACAAAAAACAACCCCCAAATGCTGCCTCCCCCAAACAACCCCCCCCCCCCCCCACACACACCCATGCCCACCGAAACAACCCCACCTCCCACCTGGAGTGCCGGTGGGGAGCGCGGCACGCCCGTTGCCCCGGCAGGGGCAGCCAGGGGCCACCCTGCCTGGAGTGGAAGAGGGTTTTTTTTTTTGTTTTTTTTAACAAAATACAACAACCCTTGAGCGCCAGCCCGCCCGCAGGTGCCGCCCCAAACACGTGCTTGGTGGGCTGGTGCCTGGAGCCGGCCCTGCATATTAACAAAGTATAAAACGCAGTGGCCATTAGACATTGATTCGGCATAAACTTGTTAAGATGGTGTAGAGAGAGGTTTAAATTTCTGTGAATCCTGTGTGTGAAATGAAATTCGACAATGGTCTTAAATAGTTAGTCATGTAGAGCACGTGGAGTCATTTTAAATATACCAATATAAAAATAAGCAAGGCTTTAAGTACCTTTCCTTGTCAATATTGTTAGTGTTTCATCTTTTTTGTCGCCATATTACTCGAATATAAGAAGGCAAGTGTTATACATGTGATACTTATACAAAGACATTTCTCAACTAACAACATGAGTCAAATTGTAGAATACCACTGATATCTTTTGTGCACCCCAAATCTGTGCTAAGTTTTCTAATTTCTTTAATTATTCAATACAATACAATTTTGTATCTACAGTAGTTATTTTCACTCAAGAAAGCAACATTTCATTTTCTCTTAATGAAAGGTTCTATAACATTCTAATTCTGGAGTTTTAGTAACTTTAAATCATAAAGTTAATCAACTTCTATTCATATTGATAGACTTGATCTGATATTACTAAACTAGTGAAATAGTAGAAAGAGCTAATCTTTTTCACACTGTAAAGTCAGTTTATTTATGTTAACTTGGAGTACTTAACACACTGAAATGTGAATCCTTTTAGTTAATAAACTGAGATGATTTTGAATAACGTATTTAAAATACATTTATTATTATTTTGGAAACTACAGGCCCACCCTGTAAAGTACCGAGTTGCCTAAAAACCCACTGCTTTCAGATTGGAGTGGAACAGAGTTAGGGTTTTTTGGGTGTTTTTGTGTACTCACTGGAGTTCTAAGCGCCTCACTGGAGTCGCTTAGAACCTTGTATGTTTGGACTTTATATTGGTAAGCCACAAATTATTTACTTTAAAAAAAAAAAACCAAAACCCACAGCTTTACCAATCCTTGATTCAGGAATTAACGGCAGCATTTTCAACAGATATGAGCAGGGCAAGACTGACAAGGCCAGACAGAAGTAATTGCAACTAGAGACTGAGAACCTGGATGAGAGTTTTTAGCTGTGTGGATGGTTAGGAAAGAGATGTTATGCAGGAAGTTTGCAAAACTTAGACATAGCCTGGATATGAGGACTTAGAAAAGTCCAAATCAAAGATGAGGCTTGGGTTATGGATCTGAATGACACGCAAATCAAGAATGGAGTTAGCAGGGGAGGCTTGGGGGAAGACTAAGGCCACAGATCGGCGGGTAATGATTGATCTATCGGGGATCAATCTATCGCGTCTAGGGTAGATGCGATAAATCAATCCCCGAGCGCTCTCCCCTTCGACTCCAGAACTCCACCGCTGCGAGAGGCGAAAGTGGAGTCGATGGGGGAGCGGCAGCGGTCGACTTGCCATTGTGAGGATGCCGAGGTAAGTCGACCTAAGATACGTTGACTTCAGCTACGCTATTCACGTAGCTGAAGTTGCGTATCTTGGGTCGACCCCACCCCCCCAGTGTAGACCTGGCCTAAGAGTTATGTTTTAGCCATGTTGGAGCTTGATCTGACAACTTGACATCCATGAGGAGATGTCAGAGACAGGTCAAGATTTTAGTCTGGATAGCATAGGTGCTGGAACTGGGGGTGCGGCCGCACCCCCTGGCTTGAATTGGTTTCCATCATATACAGGGTTTACAGTTTGGTTCAGTGGCTCTCAGCACCCCCACTTATACAAATTGTTCCAGCACCCTCGTTGGACAGAAGAAGACAGGTCTGGAGTACAGAAGTAGATATGCAAGTCATCAGCATATAGATGGAAGTAGAATATGTGTTTGCAGATGAGATTACCTGGAGTTAAGGTGTAGAAGAAGAACAGGGGGCAAGAACTGAGCCCTCTGGAACTCCCACAGAAAGTTTGAGGGCAGATGAGGAGGATCCTCTGTAGGACATGCTGAAAGGAGTGATTAGAGAGGTAATAAGAGAACTTGCACAAGGCAGAGTCACAGTAGCCAACCGGGGGACAAGATTTCAAGAAGAGAAATATTGAAAGCTGACAAGTCATGGAGGATGAGGATGGAGTATTGATTCTGAGCTTTGGCTAGGAAAAGGTCATTAGTAACTTTTAAGAGTGGTTTCAGGGTCTAAGATGGAATTGGAGGAGAGGAACTCCAGACAGCGGTTGTATACAGTGCTGTCAAAGAGCTTAGACATGAAAGGATGATGGGGCGGTAGTTGAAGAGGCAAATGGTGTCCAGGGTGAGGTTTATTAGGATGGGAAAGATTAAAGCATGTATATATTTTTGTGGGGAGCAAGCCAGAGAAGAGTGAGAAGTTAAGCAGAAGAGTAAGGGAGGATATGAGAGATGGCACAAGGGAGATGGGATAGGATGGAAGCACTGGGACAAACAGATGGGTTACTGGAAGAGGGCAGATAAGAAACTTCTGCACGTGTGTCATGGGAGAAGAAGACGAGCTGTAGAAGTGGAAGGGGAAGTCGTGTTATTTTTGTCAAATTACTCTTGAGAGAAATCAGTGAGATCTTGTGCAGAGAGAAAAGTCGAGTCAGGAAGAAGGGATGGTTTGAGGAGTGAGTCAAAGATGGCAAAAAGGTAGCTGAGATTGTGGGTTTGAGATTGAATTAAGTTGGAGAAGTAAAGTTTAGCAAGCAAAATGGCAGAACTGAAAGAAGAGAGAATGAATTTGTAGTGGATGAAGTTAGCCTGATCATTGGATTTCCTCATAAGTGGCCTTTCTGTATAGGGATGCCTTCCTGAATCAGGGTTTAAGTGCTTAATTTTTCTACATATAATTTCTATACATGAATATTTTATCCATATATGGCAAAATTGTATACAATTTATATCAATGAAATCCACCTAGGTTACAAAATGAACACTGGGTGAGGCAGTGGAGGGGGCAATGGTGGTGGCTGTAGGGCAGATAGTGCCTGTCTAGGGCTTAAAGCAGGGGATAGAGACTGAGGAAGGCCTGGTCTACACCTAAAAACGTAGGTCAGCTTGGCTATGTCACTCAGAGGGGTGAAAAAATGCATACCCTGCGAGACCTAATTAAGTCAACCTAAGCCCTAGTTGTAGAAACTGCTAGATTAATGGAAGAATTCTTCTGTTGACCTAGCTACTGCGTCTCGAGGGGGTGGATTTACTACAACAATTGGGAAAAAAAATCCTTCGGTTGCTGTAATAAGTGTCTATGCTACAGTGGCATAACTGCAGCTGTGCCACTGTAGCGCTTATAGTGTAGATATATCCTAAAGTCTTGGGAATAGAGCTGGCCAGGGGGAGGAGGAAGGAAGGAAACTGCAGCGCTGGTGAAACAATTGCTTTGTTCAAAAGTTTATACTGCTGGCAGAGAAAACTCTAACCAATACTCAAGCTTTCCTGCCTGCTGCTCAAAGCTTTTCATGCTACCAGGCTCCTGTTGCTTCTTGTGAAAAGCTTTGCGAGCTAGACAGAAGCAGCTGGAGCATAAATGAAAGTTTTCTCTTCCTAATTGGCAAAGATTTAAATGGAGAAGATAAGATCCAGCGTTACTTAACAAATAGGTCCTTTCTGCAGCCCCAGATATCACCCAAGTTTGGATACATTCATTAAAAACATAAAAGAAAACCAGGGAATTTTAACATAAAAAACCCCATTAATTTGTAGTTAAGGTTGCTACAGTGTATTTCCTGCCACTAACATAAACACTGAGAGGCAAGGAAGGTGTAAATAGGGCTGGCGGGACATGGCTTCCTATCCTGCAAAATGTTTGAGATTTCAAAAATTTTCCTGTTCCATATTAGTATGAAACTAAGACCTTTTGAAGTTTTTATGAAAAGTGCATGTGTGAGAGAAGAATAGCCAATAGCTGAGTGGGACTCACCTGGGATGTGGGGTATGCACATTCAGATCTCTGCTCTGCTTGATTTGGAGGGGAGTGAGTCAGTTATGCTGAATTAATAATCAGCTAGTTGTACAAAATGGAACCGCTTCAAAAGGAGAGACTGAGCGAGACCCATACCAGACTAGACAGGTAGCTGAGGCACTTGCCTGGGAAGTCAAGGTTCAATTAAGTTCTGTCTGATTTGGTGCAGGGAGTTGAACTTAGATGTCCCATATCCCGAGTCAGTGCCACAACCACTAGGCTGTTGCTCATTCTCCCCTCCTCTTCCAGTTAAGATAATAAATTTCATCCTGGACCCGAGAAACCTTCCCAATAAAAGTTTCAGCTGAATTGACCCTTTCCTGCAAGATGTTTTTCTTTTGACAAATTTTCATTTGCCAATGAAAAACTATCATGACAGAAATTTCTAACCAGCTCTAGTCATAAATTAAGGCAATATTCACACCCAACTCAGCAATAAACTCCAGGCATTTGCCCATCACCATCGCAATAGTCCCTCATCCCAACACACTAATATGCTCCCTGAGAAACTCATTTTCAAGTCAACAACAATATTACCCTCAATGCACACACCAACAAACTGTAAATTGCAATGCAAAACAAAGTTGGCTCCAGCTTTCCAGTGTCACATGATAAATGTCTGTTCTAAGATAAATTAATAATTAACAATCTTAGCATTTCCACATAGCATATACCCAAAAGAGAATGCAAAGCTGATATGCAACATTTTTTTATCTTGTTAAAAATGCCACCTTCAAAAAGTAAAAAAATCAAATGCTAGCTGTACCACTAAACAAAATATACATAAAAATGTTTCACATGTGAACATATACAATATTACATATGTTTAGTGTAGTATACAATAAATTAACAAGTCAGAGCTATAGTTACTATTTTCAGTTCTTTGATGAATGCACTGAGAGTGAGATGAGCTCTTTGAGAGCTATGGGACTTGATAGACTTGGAGGAATTGGAATGTGTGTGGGTTGTTGTTTTTTTGTTTTTTTCAAAACTGGGATTTTAGTTGTTTGGGACTGCTAGACAATGTTTCCAGCCTGCTACTTACAGCTGAGCACAGAGTTGCATCAGCATGAATGTTGATGGAAATAGAATAACTTCCACAACTTTTACATATGGAGGGTCAAAAACTGCTGTCTGTTACATCAGCAGTGTAAATGACCTGAAATCTGAGCTACAATAGCTAAAATGTGTTGGGCCACCTTCCACCTTTGCGTAACTCCATTTTCTTCAAGGAAGCTATTCTGAAGCTGTATTGTGAATGGCAAAAGGAACTCTCTGCTCCAATGAAGAAAGTAACTTCATCAGACAGAAACAATTGGAGCAAATATAATAATGTTTGAGGCCACAGGCTCCCGTATACTATAACTCCCTGTATCTTTCACTTTTGTGCATTCTGACAGTGTATTCTGGGGAGCAAATCCTTAGCAATATAAACTACTAGACATACTGTATGAGATAATTTTATATATAATATATATAATGAAAAATCATTACAAATAGAACAATTATATCCTTTGTTCTATGGTATCCACTCTCTCTGTTTCCAGGTGTACCAGTGGCATCTCAAGAACTACAGGCAGAACAAGATTTGCAGCTATGGAATGAAGTAAGCAGCAATATCTTCAAGTGTTGGATCAACCTTGTATTTTAATAATATTCTGCTACAGTTTGACAATTCTGGATTATTCTTGCTAATTTATTGTATAAGGGGCAGGTATAAAAGATCAGAACACCACTGATGCATTATCATAGAGCCCATCCTCACACAGGGCCATATACTCCATATGATCCCTGCTACATGGCTGGAGTTTGACAGCTGCCGTCGTTTCCTGACATCCTCAATCACAGAGACTTATTTTTTTGGCATTCCACATCCTTTTCACAGGCTTCCCCCCAAAGAATGAAACACTGAACTACAAGAACTAATCAAGTCATCTCTGACCATAAGCAGAGTAGATTCAGATTGGAGTGCATTGAAAAGTATTCTTCCTACTGCTCACACATGTACGCATCTTGCACTGTAAATATTTCTGACATACTGGTAGAGTCCTTCCTCTGTCCCTTTCTACCTCTCCTACATAGATTGTACCCTTCTATATTGATTTTGGGGATGGGATGCAACCATTTTTTTTCAGATTGCCGAATACTAAATATTTTGTCTTAACCCAAATACCAAAATGATCATTAGGATGGGAGTTGGGAGGTCATCAGAGCAAGGAGGAAATGTGTTGGCTTGTGCAGAGCTAGACTTGGTAGTGGGAGGCAAGCTTTCATTTAACTGGCAATGATTAGGCATATTTCTGGGCCACAGAGACAATATGTATACTAATGTAGAATACATACAATGTAGTGATTGTTACAGCAAAAGATATTACTCCAGAGGTACTGTATACAGTACTAAAACACTTACTGAATCACATCCTAACATTTTGATTTGCTTGATATTGGATTATATTCTGCTGCAATTATATATTTTAACATTTTGGGTGCTGACTGATATTATAGCATGTTGTATTCTCAGTTCTTGTTTTTTTTATTTATTTTGATTTTGTACAATTATTTTGATTACAATAAGTTACATGTGTGTTAAGTGGCCTAAGAGCATTGTTCTCTGGCTTGTGATATAGACAAAGCATTGACATATAACATTTAGAAGGGCTTTACCTCAGGATATGCATACACTCGCACCTGTCACATCCTTAAGGTGCTATATGCTATTAGAAAACAGGAGACTGATCATAGGAAGAGGATGCATTATATATATGCAGTAAACTTACTATTAAAAGTTCAAGACATTTCTTCTAAAAGGATGCGCATACAGTACTAATAAAACAGCAGCCATATACTTTCTTGCAAGCTTAAACCTAAAGAGTAATACAAGATTTTTCTTAGAAAGTTAACAAATCTGGGGTCTGGTGGACCAAGGGGGTGGCGACAGAAGAAGTTAGAGAATCAAAGACCCCTCCCAGGAATGCCTTACTTCCCGCCTCTGCTCCCTTTTAAACTCAGGAGTATTAGTACAAACACCCGCACCAATTACAACCATTGTGCTATTGATCATATGCGTTGATGGACAATCTCTCAGGAAAATGAGCCCCAAACCACTTAGGCGTTTAGATGAAAAATCAGAAACTTGGAAGACATTGTTTTATATATCCCTGCAATTAGACATGTTGTAACGAGGCTTGCTTCTGCTCTCATTGAAGACGAAGGCAAAATTCCCATTGATCTGCAGTGGATGCAGGATCAGTCCATAATATGATGAACTCTGTATAAAATGATATAACAATCAATTACAAACTGTGTTTTACAGCAAAACTAATGTGGGATTGGATTATATATGGCAAGACTGCAAACTAATAAAAGAGCTTACAACCATCTCCTGGTAGTAAGATCCTCCAAATTCAAATCACGGTAGTTGTCTAGGTTATGAGAATGAGCTGTTCCATTTGGTTCCTTTTAATTCTTACTAGCAGATCACTTGAAAGACTGCATCCCTACAATAACAGAATACTTGTCAGATCTTACTCTTAGGCTATGTCTTAACTGCAATAATGGGGTGTAAGTGCAGCTCATAGAGATGTATTCAAACCGGCTTTAATCTAGTTAGCTTTAGTACCAAGCAGCGAAGCTGGGGCAGCACCTACTTCAGTATGGTCTATATACACCCACCCTGAACCCTAGGTAATTACTTGCATGGTTAGCCTATGCTGAAGCATGTGCTGCTGAAGCTTTGTTACTCTGGGACCCAAGCTAGCTAGATTAAAGCTAGCTCAGTATGTCTACATGAGCCAGAATCTCTCAGTATGGTTGCTGGGGAATTTAATGCACTTGTACTGTGTCCCATTCTCTCTCTCTCTCTCATCTATATGTCCTACATTACTATAGTATCTAAGCACTTCACAATTATTAATCATAACAACACCCCTGTGATGTAGAAAAGAGGAGGAAGGTATTGAAGAGATACATCTGTAAAAATAAAAATTATAGGTTTTTTTTAATGTGAGTTATTGATTTTTAGCAGTCTCTGAGTCTAGATATTGTAGATTCTTCTCAACTCAACCATTTAAAAGTAGATTTTGTCTGATAGATTCTCAGTTTTGCTCTCCACTGAGACCAAGATGGCCTACAGCTTATCTTGCTTAGTGTTCATGAATTACAATAACCCTCCAACAGAGACCTCCAGCAGCAGGAAGGGGTTGTCTTGGGTGGGAATCAGGCTCAAAGCCTGGGATTCCAAAATATGATTTTTGAATTGGTCTGTTTTATCCATTTCTGCTTTACACCTATACATTTTCAACACTAGGCCCACAGTAGCAAAATTTAATAATCTGTTAGTATTCCCAGAGACACAGAGATCCAGCAAAAGGTGGGTGGGGGAGACATTTTAACATTAAAAGCTATTTGGAGAGGGAGTCTGGTGAGCTACTAGCCTCCCTTCAATCTCTCCTAATGTTTTTTTCATGTGATTGATTTCTGAGCAGAAAAGCTTCTAAAGCACCTGAACCAACATTATTTGCATCTTCTTTTGTAACTTGTGTTTGCCCAGGAGTAGTGTTTGGAGTTCTTTATCTCTGATATTTATTATAGAACTTATTGTATTGTCCAGTCTTTTTTGAAAACCGCTTCCCTGGAACATAATACATGATTGAGAGAGTGATTGCAAAAGGTATTTGCCATCTGGACTAAAAATATAGGATATTTGATGGAAAATGTGTCACATACACCTGTACATTGCAAGTGACAGAAATTTTAAACTGTCATGAAAAGTTAAACCTCTTTAAAAAAAAAATTCCCTATAGTAGTATATCCTGGTCCTGCATTCTGGGCTTTGGTAACCCTTCCTTTTTCATTATAAATACGGTATAATTTCAGTTATCTGAATTCCTTTTATCTGAAAATCCTAGTTATCTGAAGCCACATTGTGTCTCCTATGATGCCCTATAT
This sequence comes from Macrochelys suwanniensis, assembly GCA_033296515.1. NCBI lineage: Eukaryota > Metazoa > Chordata > Testudines > Chelydridae > Macrochelys > Macrochelys suwanniensis. Next base: position 88,667,907 of record CM065779.1, read on the forward strand.
TAATCACCTGCTTTATCTAATCACTTAGTGCTAATCAACAACTTTATATTTGTATAGTGGTTCTGAGCAGTTACCTGCGGTTACTGAGATGTAATCCTATTTCATCAGCAACAGCATATTGGCAGGACCTTGTCAAAAAGAAAAAGATCTGTGCTGGATCTAAAGCAGAAGTATTAAGCAAACAGCAGCATTACTCCCTTCATTCCCCATATGATTGTATCAGCAAAACTGCAGCTCAAAATAGCAGTTCCATAATTTATCCAAGTACCTGGTTATCTGAAGGTTTTGGATGTGCCCCAGGCCATTTGGATAAATGGGAGTGTATCGTACTCTTGAACTTTCTTCACTGAAAATATTTAAATTCATATGCCTTTGAGTCCCCTATTTCCCTTTCCTCACTCTCTCCTGGATTACTAGAGAACTGATCAATAAGTATCTATTCCTGTCACTGGTGGTGTATATTATGTAGGTGGTCCATAGTCCACAATCAGTCACACCTCCAGCAGTGCCTTTGGTCTGAGTTCAACTTCCTTGAACTATATCTCTCATTGGCATTGCAATTTTTTTATATAGCATCCCCTTTAAACCAACCCTGTGAGGTGTTGAGGGTGCTTAGTGTCTCACAGAAGGGGTGGCATACACATCATAGTTCCAGTGAGATATACATATTGTAAATCCCCAGGAAAGCTGAAATTCAGTCTGAAGGGCACTCCTGGGAAGCCATGGCCTATGTACCTCCTGCATGGCATTATTGTTTTATTTAGTCTGGAATCCCAAAATATTCCAGCTGCTCCAGAAGAGGTATCACAACCCCTGCCCAAATAGTTTACAATTAGCTTTTAAGATATGACTGTCAGTGACTGTAGGAAATGGGAGAAGTGAGGAAGGATGAGGGGTACAGAAATATGACCATGTGGTTACTGACATTGGGCATGTGCAAATCTTAGTTGTTCAGTCATGGTTTTTACTTGAATAAAAATATATTTACATGCAGGGAACATGAGTGAAAGAGAAAATAACCCATCTGTGTACCTCAGAATGCATGCAAAGCATATATAAACCATCTATTTTGATAATCCTGTCATACCTTTTGCTATACTGAACACTATTTGAAAATGTATATATTTTGTCTGTTCAGTGTTCAGTCTGACTTTCTAAGATGTAACATCTCAATTTTTACAGATAGATGATGCATGTTCTGCTTACCTGTCCATCATAGATCCTCACCCTGAAGTGAGTCTAGTTAGAGCGATATGATTTTAATTATTTATCACTGTTTTTCAAGTGCCATTAAATAAGCAATCTGGTGTCTGAGTTCATGTTTCCTTTTCAATAGGAATCCAGTGCACTGGAAGAACTTTGCTTTATGGTCATGGGATTTCTACAGAAACCTCAGGTAGTGCAAATTCAAAACTATTTTACATTTCTGAAGCATGATTTTCAGTTTACTAACTGCCTGAAACTTTAAAATAAATTGAGGATCCATGCAAACAGTAATTATCCCCAGCTTTCTGAGCTGGGCAGTCTTTGGATAACCATAGATACTAGCTTGCCACAGGCTCCAGCTCCGTGTTGTGTAGGTCCTGCTCAGGTCCTGGAGGAATAGTATAAATCCATATCTCCCTCACTCTGCAATGCCTTATGGACCTCATCCAAAGCTCACTGAACCCATCTGAAAGACTGATTAGCTTTGGACCATTTGATTAGCTTTGGACCAAGCCCTATGTTTGGGAAACAATCGCTCTCTCTGCTTGGAATATACAGTCTATGGAGTTTTTGTAGCTTGTGGGTTAGAGTAACTACACAGCCTCCAGTGTAGGAATGAGCTCGTTTTCTTCATTTACCTGGGAGGGGAGTCTCCTGTCCTCCCTGCATTGGTAGTTTACTTTTACAGGAGAATGGGGCTTCACACCTTGCTGAATCATTAAAATGTGAACTCCTTTAAGTCTATTACTGTCAAATCAATAAAGTTCTCCTATTCTGAATAGTGGAAAGAAGAAAGTGGCCCAGTAGGAGCATGTTAATGATTGTAAAAAAATGTATTTAATGACTAAAAAGGTCAAGTTTTCTGGTGGAAAGCAATCAGTACATAATGCAGTTTTTGAAAGCAGCGTTAACCACATTATATTCTTGGGTTGTCAAATTATCAAAAGAGTAAAATGTTCCAAGAAAGTACCAAGATATTTAATGTTACTAAAACTGACCTTGGCTTGTTTTAGAAATTAAAGCATCTAAACCAATTATTGTTCCCACAGAGTTTAGAGGAAAAAGAGAACACCAAAAGGGTAAGGTTGTCATACATATTTTTGGTCACACTTATATTGTCAAGAAAACCATAACCCATTAACCTGTCTTGTAGTAATATTCCACTTCTAATTTTTTCTGACCAGTTCTTATTTCATTATTCTAAGACTCATGACTCAGGCAATTCAGACATGGTAAGTTTCGCCACCCCTCTTTGTGAGTAAATGTGTGCTTGTACTTAAAAACAAGACAGTAGTCCTCTTAGCAGTAGTCTTGATAGTCTCTCCAGCTGGAGATCAAGTTAATAATTTGTGGAGTTTTTTTTATGACCTAGTATCCTTAATACTGTACATTTAAACAGAATAATGGAATGTCCAAGGAATGGTGCCTGTGTCTGAACATTGTAACTTCAAAATCTGGGAAGGGTGCCACAAGACACTTGTTTATCCTAGAAAAAATAAAACCATGTTCATTTTTGGTATTTCATGAACAGCATATCTAATATAATTACATGTTGAAATTAAGATCGCATGTGCCGGATCCTCAGCTAGTGTTGACTGGTGTTGTTTCACCAAAGTCAATGAAGCTATGCTGATTTATACTAGTTGAGGGGATGGCCTTAAATGTTGAAATCTATTAAATATATCTAGTAAAGCATTTTAGGCAGAATACAAGATGCTAATTAAGATTTTGGATTTCACAGTAAACAAAAAATAGAATAAATCAAATATCCTAATGTTCTGATATTTAAAAAAATCTCACTCAACAGACTACATTTTGATCAGCTCTTGCTTTTAAAGTGCAGACATAACATATATATTTGTTTTCTATGTGCAACCATGCTCTTTCATTGTGCATCACTGCGTTTTGAGGGTGTAACATTTGGACTTTTCACTTTTTGGTATCATTCTGTCATGTTTATGTTCAGTGTTGTCTTGCTCTGTTTCCATTGGGAATATACTGCATCATTGCTAGAACACAGTACAAGTTATTTTCTAACCTTCCAGTGAAAGAGTGTTAAAGCTATAGTCAATTTGTTTCCTGGTTGATTATCATGCATAGATCCAAGGCAGCTCAGTTTGGTGATAGCACTTTGCTAGCTGCTTTGGGACTTTAGCTGCTCATGTTTAGGTTTGATGTTTTTTCTACTGCATGAAATGCTATTTTCTTTAAGCACCTGCTCTTGTTTCCTACAAATGTAGGAAAATGACAGTCATTTTGCCTATTAACTATGCTGTAACTTTTTTTAGTGTAGTAATTTAATCAATGATCTCTTTTTTTGTTGCACTTTGTATAAAAGTAATCATATCAGATATGCAGTTTTTCATGTTGTGAACCATGTTCTCTTGTTTAAACAAGGGGATCAATTTGGTCTTAAAAATTAGTTGAATGAATACAGGTAATTATAGTTTGATTTATTTCTCGGAACATTTTACTCCTTATGTAATAAATCCATATTGAGGCCTTGATCCCTAAAGCCTTGATCCTTTGATTCACTGCATGGGGGCACATTGCTGCACCTGCATGGAGCCCCACTGAGTTCAACAGGCTTCAGTGCAAGCACATCAGTGTGCCTGAGCGTGTGAATTGCAGACTGTAGGCCTTAGTTTGTCTTTCCTGAAGCTAATAGGATGAACCTGCTGATTTTACTTCAAATACATATCTATCCTGGCAGGAACACTACTATAAATTACTTTTTAATAGAACATCACTTTTATTCAAACTATTTTAAAGCAAAATTAACTTTAGGTGCCAGGAAATTTGAAGCTATCTTAGAAACAGTAGTAATCAGAAACAGAGAATGAAAGCTTCCCAAAAATGTTCTCTGCACAGTTCACTATATTAAAATCACAGAGCTAGCAGTGCACTCACATAGGCTAATCAAAGTCAGAATTGGGACTTGCCCCTGACAAAACAATATACAGATAGTAACCTATAATGAACACAGTAAAGGAGATTCACTTCACCACTCTAGGAGGTGTATTCATAGACTAAATAAACATGCTGTATCTTTCAGGTATAAATTCAGAGTACCCAAAAAGTTAACACTCAGTTAACATCTTCAGTCCTTTGTTTTGCCCATAAACCTGTAGTACAGTAAGAGACATTCTTTGCATCACAAGACCAGGATTTCATTGTTGCTCATGTGTCTGTGTTCATGTCCTCTCAGTCGTCTGTCCTGCATCCTTTGCTGCAACTTGTTCCCCAACTTCATGAAAGAAGACTGAAGAGATACAAAGCAGACGTATGTAACTTTAAACTATGTATTCTTGCTGTGACTGTTGGTGCCTGGGGGGCCACACTGAGAATGCTCAGTCAAGTCAAACTGCAAAGAATGAGGCAGACGATCCCCAAAACTGGTGGTTATTCTAATAATTAGATTCATTAAGGCAGCAACGAAACAGCTTCTACAATACGGCTCTGGTTACCCCAAAGCCAGAAATACAGTTCCCTTAAAGCAATCCAGCCTTGGGCTCCCATCCACAAAGCCAAATCAAATAGGATGAGGATTACTGAAAATCTTGTCCATCATATATAAAGTTCTCCAATCCCAAGGGATTGGACACATTACCCACTAGGTCAATGAATATTTCAGATCTTATCCATATACATGCTTACAGCCAATTCTTATTAACTAAACTAAGATTAAAAAGAAGAGAGTATTGTGATTAAAAGATTATACATACAGAGATGAATAAAGTTCTTAGGTCAGTTTCATAGTAAAGATGGTGAACTGCTGAGTTGCAAAAGGTTCTTTCTAGAATCAGTTCATCAGGTTATAGTTCAAGTAGGCAGTCCATATATAGAGTTCAAATTCTTCCATGAGAATTAGCAGGGTAATCTAGACTGGAGCAGAAGACCTCAGTCGTACGACTCAAACTTCCCCTGACCAAGCTTAAGCAGATCTGAGATACAGGATTGAGGCCTCAGAGTTCTTTTATAGATCTCTGGCAGGCTATCGATAGCCTCTTGACAGCAGGCATTCCTTGGGTGAAGCATTGCGGCTTTGAAGTAAAACCTCCTATTTCCTATGTATAAACAGATAATTAGTTGCATTCATCAGCATAAGCATCCATAAGCAGTTCAGACAGTTTACTACAAACTTCAAAGAGAAATATAGACAATTATATTATTATACCCAAGTTTCATCTAAATCTTAATATTCCCTTTTAATCTCTGAATCAATAGAATATAGTAACAAACATCAGTCAAAAAAGTGAACAGAGTATTGGGAATCATCAAGAAAGGGATAGATAAGACAAAATATCATATTGCTTCTATATAAATCCATGGTACGCCCCCACCTTGAATACTGTGTGCAGATGTGGTCGCCCCATCTCAAAAAAGATATATTGGAATTGGAAAAGGTTCAGAAAAAGGCAACAAAAATGATTAGGGGTATAGAACGGCTTCCGTATGAGGAGAGATTAATAAGACTGGAACTTTTCAGCTTGGAAAAGAGGCGACTAAGAGGGGATATGATAGAGGTCTATAAAATCATGAGTGGTTTAGAGAAAAAAATAAGGAAGTGTTATTTACTCCTCATAATACAAGAACAAGGGACCACCAAATTAAATGAATAGGTAGCAGGTTTAAAACAAGCACAAGAAAGTATTTTTTCACGCAACGCACTGTGAACATCTGGAACTCTTTGCCAGAGGGTGTTGTGAAGGCCAGTACTATAACAGGGTTCAAAAGCGAGCTAGATAGATTCATGGAAGATAGCCATTGATGGACCTATTAGCCAGGATGGGCAGGAATGGTGTCCCTAGCCTCTGTTTGCAAGAAGCTGGGATTGGGTGATAGGGCATGGATCACTTGATGATAACTTGTCTGTTCATTCCCTTTGGGGCATCTGCCATTGGCCACTGTAAGAGGACAGGATACTGGGCTTGATGGACCTTTGGTCTGACCCAGTATGGCTGTTCTTATGTTCTTAAACAGGAACCATCTGTTACAATGTTAACCTCTAACAAGATATAGGTAACTACAGACAAATAAGATCACGAACAATACAAGTCTGCATTTCAAAGCTCTAGTCTATCTAACATGGCTTCGTTAGCTATTTATAAGGAATGGCCCTAATTACCATTTATAAAACTTTTCTAATAGGTCGTTAAAGGTAGCATTTGGGTAATTTAGCCTGCTCGTTGTGTAATCCTTTCTTAGTGTCACACTTGCACTCCTATGTTATGTGGTTTCATTACCTCTTTCTGAAAACATCCTATTTAAGTGTTTCTGATCATAGCATTTTTTTTCAAGGTGCATCATCACAGCCGTATGCTATTTAAGTGACGTTTTGTATGTCCTATTTACTGGAAAATACTCATGCACCTTTGATGCTTAACATTTTTAAAAGAGAACTAAAATAACATACGTTTAATAAGTAATGCCCGAAAAAGGAACAATGACAGATGCTATATCCTGCATAATGAATCTAGATGTTTTATACAGTTTTTAAAATCTCAGACAAGTGTTGTGCTATCATATAGTTTAATTTTGTCTAAGGGCTCTCTTTTTCTTTTCCTTACAAGACTGAACAATGTCTGCTTATTAAAATGTATTTATGACTTAAATATTTGTAACATCAAGAATTTTCCTAGTAATTACAGACAGAAATATGGCTTAATTTAAGGCACAGGTCAGAAAATTCCCTCTTCTTTTTAATTTTTGCCCAGAGCCTCAAAAGTCTTATTTTTCCGAGCTGTAGAAACATGGCCTTTGAGAATACAGATTCTTCTCTTGCTTTGTGCCTCTATTTTTAATAAGCTTGTTAAAAAAAATTAGCTAGTGTAAACTGACCCAAGATAAATAGATAAGAGCAAAATATTACAGTTAGTCCGAGTCTCCTCTTGCTTACGTTAGTGTAAATTGGGAGTAATGCCTTTGAACTCAAAGGTGTATACACTGGAGTAAAACAGGTACAAGTGAGAGGAGAATCAAGCTATGGACATTTTCCCAAAATAAAACTCTTAATTCCATATCTTATTTTTAGACTTGAAGTACAATTAATCCATTAGATGTTTTGCAGACTAAAAAGTTTTATAGAAATAACAGAATCATTAAAAAATATTCCTGATATTAATATTGTTATGGCATACTCACTGTCAGAGCATGCATGTGCACATTTTCACCCTGCCCCATCTCAAGGCACTGTATTGAAGGGGGTTTTTTCATTCAGGCTAGGGTTTATCTGTCCTGGTTCCACAGTTTTCTGTTGCTTCCAAGGTTTAGCCTCCAGCCAGGTCACCTGTCAATCCATTCCCCTTCCAGGGCTAACAGAAACCAAATATAAGAAAACTCAGTCTAGTGGTCTCTAAGCTCAGTCCTTGGCCTCTGTCTGGGACTCATAGGTCTTAGCATCTTTCACTCCTGATTCTTGTACTTCCCCTCTTGGTCTAGGGAAGAGGTAGGGGATCCCAGGCCCACCCTCTCATCTGGGATCTAGCCCAGGGATCTTGTTTTACAGCTACACACCTTTCCTTCAGTCCCTATGCTGCTCCTACCTTTGCCCTTTACCAGGTCTTTACAAGGTCCCCAACTTGGACTTGTCACTCCTCTAGGCTTCTTAGCCATCTACAGAGGTGCTTTCTCTGCCAGCAGCTGGGATGTAGTGTATTTCAAACAGTTCCTCTGTCTCTTACCTTAAGGCAATTGGTATCTCCCTCCTTCAGGGTCTGGGGTTGTGTTTCAGGCAGTCTCTTTGACTCTTGCCTTGTAGCTGTCAAGATCTCCTTCCTTTAGACAGGAGTTCCCACAACTCTCTTCCTCCAAGCTGGGGCTTAGGCCAGCTGTAAAGTCTAGTCAGCTTCTCCTTCAGCTGGATCCTTTTCCCTGATTAGCCCTCCACTTTGGAGGGTTTAGCAGGTCAGCCTTCTCCTGCCAGTCCTTTCCTTGCTATGAGGCAGGAGGCAGTATATGTGCTGGTCCCTTTCCTAGAGCTCATCTCAAGTGGCTGAGAGAGTGAGGCATTTGCCCTACCCACTCTGCAAGGCTCCTGGGACCTTAAAGAGACAGTAATGGGATTCTTTCTAAACACTACTTATTCCTGGGACCGCTTCCTCTCTCGCAAAGCCTCCTAGGTCTTTGCCTATTAAACGTCTCAAAATCTTAAAGGGGTGGCGGCTTTTAAAGGGGCCACTGTCCTTAAGGAGGTAGATCATTCTGTCACAAATATGTATGTAAGCGGGGGAATAGTCCCGCTATTGTGGGGAACTTTCCTCGTCTCTGCACTACCCCGGTGAAATGGGCTAGCGGAAGGATCTCAGTCCTCGCTCCCACCTCCTTTACCCCAGAGGCCTCCCTGCCCTCGAGGACTCCTCTTGCACTCTCCTGTCTGGCAGAGTCCTCGTAACCCCAACAAGGCTGGGCCCAGGATTCCTGGGGGGCTCGACCCCCAACCTTGCTGTGGTCACCTAGGTCAGGGGCTAGGGTGTCCCCACTCCGGGGTACTCTCTCTGCACAGGATGCTTCCCTGACCCACTGATCACTGCATACAATTCAAAGCAAATGCAAATTATTTAATTAACAATTAATTTGTAACAGGAATAAGGAAAAATGGGAAAGGCTAATGAAAACACATCACCCCGCTCTGTGGCAGGGAACATCACAACAGTGTCTCTGCAATGTCAGGGCAGTTCAGTCTGTTCCTGTGTAAGTCCCAGGCCCCTTCTCAGGCCCTGGCTGTGCTGCAGGGACGCTGTGGCTTGGATACTTGCTCCGGCGGTGGCCACACGCTCGCAGGCTCTGGGTGGCAGGACCCTTCTTCCCAGCGTTGCCCCCGCCCTGTCGGGGTTTAGATCCCCCTGCAAGTCTGGCCTGCAGGGCCCCTTGGCTGAGGCGTCTCCCTGCGCTGGGCCCACTGCCCAGGGTCCCCCTTGCTCTCCCCAGCTGCTCACCGCACCCGGCTCCAGACTGCTCCAGCCCCAGCTCCACCCTTCCTGAGCTCCAGCTCCTCTGCCTCAGCACGGCTGCTGCTGCTCTGCCTACAGCTGCCTGGGCTGCTGCCCTGGCCCCTCTGGCTCGGGCTGCTGCTGCTCTGCTCCCAGGGCAGGTCTGTCTCTCTGGGCTGCACCTCTGCTCCCAGGGCAGGTCTGTGTCTCTGGGCTGCTTTCCTGGCCCCTCCAGATCTGGCCCAGCTCAGCTCTGGCCTCTGCCCTCTCCTTAGCTCAGCCCCACTCACTCTGACTCCGGCAACTTCAGCTCACACGGAGGACGGGATCCACCCTGACCTCCTGACTCCCTGATTCGCCTGCCCGCCCTATCAGTCAGAGCTGACCTGGATCATTGGCCTCTCCCCATTGCCCCTGGGAGCTCTGAATGTTAGTAAGGGGATAACAGTCCCCTTACATGTAGATGGGGGTTCTATCCTTAAAGTTACTGGGAAATCTCAAATCCTAATGAAGCCAACTGAGCACATCAGCAGTCAGCGCCTTGCTGAATCAGGTCCTTTACTTCTTGCATATCTCTGAACTCTGTATATCTCCTCTGGGAATGTAAAATTAATGTTTCTGTTGGGCACATTGTTATATTATTTTTGTTACCAATTTAGATTCCAAATCTCTAAACACGTACTCATGTACTTAACCTTAGAGATTTGAGTAGCCCCATTGACTACAGTGGGACTTGTCCCTTTCCTTCATGCATTATTTATGTAGCACTTTCAGATAGTGCAATTTTTCCAAGAACAGTAAGCAACTTTCTTGAATCAAGCTAATAATTGGTTAAAAACGGTCTTCACAGTGAAAGTAGGAAAAAAAGTCCTGTTCATTTTTATTTCACTAACAATATTCATAATGGAACCATGTATCAAGATAGTAAGTGCCAGAAGTCCTTTACTACTTTTGGATTCTAATCAGATTAAATCAACAGGACCATAGTTCTGAAGTCTTTGAGCATGATTCTGATCTTACTTAGGCTAGTGTTAAATAGCAGTAGTTCCTCAGCATAAAAGAGTTATAAATTTGACCAGAATCAGTTATTCTACTCTTCCCCAAATATAAGAAGCTATCTCTTTTACACATTCCACAATATGTTCAGTTCAAAGAAAAAAACATCTGCCAAAAGAGGATTAGCACCCCTTCTTCTACAGCATAAACTTAAAGTATCATCAAATTGGACTTTTTTGTGGTAAATATGAACTAGAGATGGTTCAATAACAGTACTCCAGAGCTGAACTCTGAATATAGTGAGTTTAGATCTGAGTTCACACCTGAAGCTTATCTCTGTTATGGGCTAAAAACTCTATAAATGGGCTAAATACTGATTCCCCAACACACTGAAATTCAAGGAAGTTTAAACTGAGATCTTGATTTCAAACCCCTGCATTCCGGGGCGTTTGGACCTGGGATTTTGATTTTCCCCATTATAGAGAGATGAGGCCTAACGTTCATCTGACACCTGTTTTACTTTTATTTCAGTTGAGCTATTCCTTATTTTCATTGATGTGAAAGATGAATCAGGTACATGAAGGTCAGATTCAGGTGTAGTTAGTATAGTTGCTCAGTGTGGTGGTACACTGAATCTTTGAAGTAATAATAGCATGCCTGTGGAACCATAACTCAAAGAATAACATTATAGGTGCGACATCTGCTAGGCTATGTAGGCTGTAGCCCTCGTGGGTCCCAATATTCACTCAAAAACATGGCTAAAGTCATGGGTGGCGGATATCCTAGGCTGGGGGAGACTGTACCTCCCCAAACTATGCTCCGCCCCCAGGCTCCTCCCCCCTCCCCCCCCAGCTTCCTGTTCGCCATAGCTCCAGTCTCCCTGTGGGTGACCCTGGCTCAGGCCGCACCGCTCACCCTCCCAGCGCTCCAGGGCTGGGGGGCCCTGCGCTGCCTGCCCTCCCGGCGCTCTGGGGAGCTAGCCTCAGGCAGGGGCCAGCGGCTACTTTGAGGGGGGCTCTTGGTTCCAGTCGCGGGGGAGGGGGGGCGTGGAATGGGCATGGCCTCAGGCAGAAGAGGCAGGGCTGGGAGCTAGCTTCCCCCAGCTGGCGGTTCACCATGGCTAAAGTGAAGGCATATTTTTCTAGGGCTGGCAAGAAAGAGAAAGGTTGCAGATACATTAGGTACAGTGTTTTAAGCAGTTATAACTTAACGGGACAATAGCAATCTTATTTGGCCCCTCATGGTGGTGACGGAGGGCACCAAGGTTTAGATATATTCTCACTTAGTGTCTGTGTTGCTCTCCCTAGCCCAGTCTTCTATTCAAAATATGGCTGTCAAATTATTTTAAAAAAATAAGAGCAATTAATTGTAGTTTTAATTGCACTGTTTATAATAGAATACCATTTATTTAAATATTTTTGGATATTACTTACTTCAGCACTGCTGCTGCGGCTCGTGGTGCCTGGCACTCAGTCTGCGGCTCAAGGTGGACTCTGTGTTGTTGCACAGGGGCTGCATCTTGCCAGAGCTCATGGCCATCCCACAGCCCTCTGGCCATGTCTGGCTCACCAAGGAGGCCAGCAGCAACAGACAGGCTCCCCCTGTTTCCCAACCCCAGCTCAGTGGTGACTGGGTACATGGGCAGGGGACACCCAGACATCAGCCCCACCCCCTGCTCTGTGCCGCAGACAGGAGTAGGGTTGCCACCTGTCTGGTTTTTGTTTTTTTTTACCCGAACAGTCCGGGTTTTGGCTTCTGTGTCTGTGCACCATTTAGGGTTGCCAGGTGCCCAGTTTTCGGGGACCTGGCAATCCTAAATGGCACCCCAACCGAAAGACCGGTTACAGTGAGACACGGGGAGGTGCCAGGTTACTAACTCACACCAGCCCCTGCTCAGCAGGGGCAGACTCCAATGTGCAGGCAGGCTCCTTGAGACAAGTGACATGGGGAGGAGCGGGAGAGGAGTGAGTGCCAGGTACGTGGCCTTGGGGGATGAAGTGGAGAAAGGGTGGTTCCAGAGTGGCATTTTTTTTCTATATCCGCCTTCTCTGCTAGTCATTTCCTGGGTCAGGGTCCTTCCTCCTACCTGTCCAGGGGAAAGAGAAGTACAGTGGGGAGAGGGTTTATGAGAATGGTAGTCTCCTGCTTAGCAGGTTCATCATACAGACCCATCTCTAGATAGGACTGTCCCTGTTCCTATATTGAAGCTATGTAAGGGGATATTTGATGTTCTTCTTAAAGCCGTAGCTTCTGGAGTCCTGTTAGAATGTTTGTTTGGTTTTTGTTTTTGTTTGTTTCTTTGTTTCTTTCTAACCCTCATGATTGTGGAGAAAAACTTGAAAACCTGGACAATAGAGGCTCAAAAGGCAGAAGGAAAATAAAAAGAACCCCAAACTTACTAATTTTTAAATCTCATTTTTATGCCAGTCTCATGAATTTGGAATGCTTTGGGTTGGCAGTACTGTTTACTCCAGCCTTTGGATTACTATGCTATCCCAGCTATTGGTGCTGGAGGTGGAGCTGACCCTATTTGGATGGTGCTATATACTGATGGTGATAAAGAGCATATATTAATACAAGTTCCCCATCTTCAGGACTGTCTTGGATAGAGTTTTTTCTTTATGGCCTTATGAAGCAAGCTGGCCTTTTCCCAGGATGTATCTCTGATGCACAGACAACATTTGTGGCATTTTCAGAGTTTCTGAGACCCAGAAGGCCATGCATAACTTAGGATATGTCTATACATGGGAGTGTGCTTCTGATGGTAGGGCTAGCTGCCTGAATACATATCCATCCAAGGCACTAGGCATGCACGGGCAGGAGGGCTAGCCCCTCCTGCCATTCACACCTCTGTGGCTACACTCTATATTTAGCAGACTAGCTCAATCAGATCATACCCCCAGCTTGAAGCGTAGACATACACACCTTAGAAAACACCATCATAGTTAAAAATGTACTTCAGACAGGAAATAAAATCTCAAACATTTTTGTCAGCATATTTTCTGTGGATAATAGAACGCTGTACTGTAACTATGCATACTTGTCATTTTCCCTTGAAATTTAGTACAAATTCAAAAATTGAAGGCCTTATCAAAGTTGTATAGACTCCACTGGGAACAGTCAATTGCATTTTGGAGGGCACATTCCTCTTCAGAGTTTTTAGGTCGTTCAAGAGACAATATATTTCATCCGGGGTAACTTAAAAAATGCCTTTGATTAACTTGTTCTTGGCTAGCTTTCTGTCTTACTAAAGAGACAACTCAGTACTCAGCTTCTGATGTAGATTCTGCAGGAGAGGCTTGAAAATGAGGAGGAAGTGATTGGGGAACAGTGAGCTTAAAACCAGATTTTTTTCTCTTTTTTTAAAGAAGCATCTCAAAGTGTCTTAATGCATCAAAACACTCATAGCAGAATTAAGCATGAGTGCCTTACATTTGGGGTGAAATATGTTATTTATTTATATTCATTCTTTTTACAGAATTGTCTATGAACATTTCTGTTTCTCTTCTTTATAAAGCTGTCAGTTTGTGGATCGTACATTTCAGTTTTTGCATAGTTTTGCCTCTCACAAATATGTCATGACAAAGAATTCAGACAATAGGGAAGCACACTCTGCCCATTAGGAAATGACTGCTCTCTCAATAAAATGTTTGTATTTATATCCTTGCCCCTTTGATGTTTTGGTTCTGAGAACATCAGCTTCATTTGCCTTTCTCCCAAGAGATCTAGAGAGGATACACTGAAGATGTACAAAAACTACTTTAATAGTCAGTTGCCTTCTAGCAAGAAAAAGATAAAAAAACAATTTGTATGATATCCTCATTCTAATGCAGTGACCTTTTCAAGTATATGGAAGACTCTCATCAGAGTGAACAATTTTTAAAAAACAGGGACGAGAAAGCTATAAATATGTAATAAATCACCTAATCCAAGAGAATTTTGATTATTTTAAATGTATTTTCATCAGTTGTTTGGAAACATGAACTGCAAATGAAAATTTTTGGAAATGTGTCAAAACAAAAAAGAAAAAAATGCTAGGAAAGAAGACTAAGAATGTGGTCACAGAGGAAACAAAAACCAGAGGGTGCCACCACGAAAATAGCTTCAGAAAAGGATGTCTAATACTTGGGTTATATTAAATATCAGCACAGCTTTTCTGTTGAGAGATGATGGCGGGGGGGGGGGGGGAGGGAGATGAACTGTAGCATTTAATGTTATCATTATATTATAATTCTATTATATTTATTTTATATTATGCTTGTCTTTTGAGACCTTTGCAACAGTACTATTTTAAAGTGCAATAAAGAAGTTTTAGTGACCACCAGCATGGTCTACATGGACTAATTAATGCACAACATGTTAGTGCACTTTTAAAATCACAACCACACAGTGCGTATTGCTGCTCTGTACGGACAAGCCCCTAAAGTGTGATTTTTAAACTGCTTTAGCTAAACTGGTGCAAAACCCTGTTTGCACACACTTAGTTTGGTTTAAGAGGGCATTATTTTACTTTAGCTTAAGTCAATTTGAAACAGGTTTAAGCTACACTGAAATAAGCCACTCATAAACTGAAAGTGTCCACACAAGAGTTTGCCCCAGTACATGAAATTGGGTTAAAATCTATTGAAGTTTAATTAGTGCAATTTCTGTTTGTAGACCAGGCCTCTGTGTGATGAATCTGTATTTGTAGGTACAGTTACTTTGGACTTCAATAGGCATACTATGAAATTATTATATAAATTATAGCCCTGAGGTGTAGTAGAATGTTATGCTATTAAGGAAGATAATGTAGCAACAGCATTGTCTACAGGAAGCTTTATGAAAAGCTCAGGAAAATCATGACATTGTGCATACCATCTTGGGGAAGCATAGCTGAGGTATACTACTGAGTCCTCTTTTGGCCTTGTCCCTCAATATTTACCTTAGCACAACTGTTCTATTCAAGGACACTCATTAATATTCAAGAACAAAAGATTTCCCATGAAGAAGTTATCCTCTCTTAGACTGGCAGGGAACACAGACATTTGAAGGATCTATTCTGCAGAATACACCTGAAGAACACTGGACAACCCAGTCAGCTTCTGAATAAGGACCATATAGCAAAGAGATGTATCCTACAGCAGGATCCAGGTGTTAAGTGACAATGAAGTGTTGCTTGGAATTATTGTATTTATGATCAGGAGTCAGAGTTGTTGGAGAACATCATGTAGGATGGGCCTGTTTTCTGCATTCCTCTGTTGTGCACTGATGCCTTGGGATACCTATTTTGAACGGATGTATCTGATTAACTACAATCAGTTGACCAGAAAAACAGCCATGCTGTTGAATGTCCATGCATCTCCGACTCCGTGAACATTGATTTTAAATGGGAGCTGTCAAGCAGAAACTCCTGAAAAATCCTATATAGAGAACCATTGTGTATATTCAAGCTGAGAGCCGATGCACTCATGCAGGCTGCACTATGTGGTAATATACACATCACTTCAAATAATTGTTAATCTTTTTTTTGTTAATTATTTTATCATTGTTATTTTATCTGTTCTCTGCAAGTTACAATTTTAATTATTGCTGTTTGATAGTATGTACATACAGAGTAATACAAAGTATCACCTCCTCCTGAGAACTTAGTGCTTCTTGATGAACCTGTAAATACTGCAAGCTTATTTACACTGTTAAGTTCTGTGACAACACTTTCATTCATTGGCCCACACATTTTTGTGAAACAATGCAAATAATTGCTCAACTAAGAACTAGAAATTTTTGTGTGAAACACCCAATCTGTTACCATTGTGGAAAGAAAATACAAGGTGAAATTAAAGCCCTGTTGAGTAAATGGGAGTTTTGCCATTGACTTCAATAGGGCCAGGATTTCCTCTACTGCAGGGGTGGCCAACCTGTGGCTCCAGAGCCGCATGCAGCTCTTCAGAGCACAGGCGTTGACTCCGAGACTGGAGCTACAGATGCTATCTTTCCAATGTACTGTGGGGTGCTCTCTGCTCAACCCCCTGCTCTGCCCCAGGTCCTGCCACCACTCCACCCCTTCCCCTGAGCCTGCCATGCCCTCGCTCCTCTCTCCTTCCTACTAGCGTCTCCTGCACACTGTGAAACAGCTGATTGCAGCGGGCGGGAGGCGTGGGGAGGGAGGGGGGTAGCGGATGGGAGCTGCTGACCTATTACTGTGGCTCTTTGGCAATGTTCATTGGTAAATCCTGGCTCCTTCTCAGGCTCAGGTTGGCCACCCCTGTTCTACTGTATTTACCCCATTGCACCTTTCTCCTTCCTCCCCATTTGCTAGCAACTTAGACTGCTGTTCCCTTTAAAAAATGTACCTCTCAAACAAGATGGAGGAGGGAAAGAGAGGTGGCTTGATACTGGTATCTATTGTATTTCTATGTATTTAATTTTACAGCTTTCCATCTTTCCTTCTTCTTTCCTCTAAATCTAGTGCAACATGCATTCCTGTAGCACACCCAGAGAAACCACTTAAAACACTGTTCTTTTAGTCTTTTCAAATAAAAACTAGTATAGTTGGTATAAATATATGTAATTCTAGAAAGAAGCATATGATGTAAAGAAAATCATACAGGCAATCCCTATAAGTCAAAGCATAACTGGTCCATGGTGATAACAGTGTACCCTGTGACAAGTAAAAAAGGGTCCTTCCAAGCTGTACAAGACTTGGAAAGTATGTACAATTTACTGTCTTGGAGAGGTTCCTGGGATTTGGGGAGTCCTATGATTGGAAATGCATAGGGCCATCCTGATCAAAGGGGTCCTCTAAGTGCTGTTATAGACTTCGAATGACATTAGGAGCTAACAAAACATGATTTTCTATTGGAGAATTCTGACTATGATTGTAATCTCAGTGATACCCTGCTGAAGAGACAGTTGTTAATGAGGAGATACCAGTGGTGGTTGAGAGAGTTCATGATAAATGGATGAATCTAGATCTAAGGGTGTTGCGGGAAGCATAAAGTTTGAACCATTTTGTCTTGAACTTTGATTGGATTAATGTTCACAACAAACATCTTTGCGAAATATCTGCTTTCAAAATGGACTCTACAAATACTGGGCTCAGTTCTCCTGTCACGGCTGAGTAGTAGTTAGCCAGATCTAGTGGTCAGAGCAGGATTCCACACTCGCAAGACAAGAGTCAGCTAGGTCAGGAAATCAGCAGCAGGAGACAAACTGGAGATCAGAACCGGGAGTCAGAGTCAGGATGCCAAGGGGTCAGAGGCAGGAGACAACTGGAGGTCAGGAACCACAAGTCAGATGCCAGGAGTCAAGCCAGGTCGGAATGCCAGGAAGTCAAGTCAGGGGAGCTGGAGCCCGATTGTTCAGACAGCTTCCTGTTCCTGCTGCTGGCTTAAAAAGGGCCAGTGGAACAATCAGCTGTTCTGGGGCTCTGCCAATAGGACCTTGGGCAGAGTCTCAAACTGGGGGTGGGCTTTGTGGTCCTAGATAAGCAGATGTCAGTAGGCTACCAGGTGGAGGGTTGGAGCAGGGTCATTTGCAAAAATCGAACCCTATTTTCAGACATGAGAGTCGTGACACCTACAAGTTCTCTATACATGGAACTTTCATTGAAGCCAAAGGGAATTCCATGCCTGGAGGGTTTTCAGCACTGGGCTTTATATGACAAAATGGAATTTGTTTATTCATCAATCTTTCTTACTATATAGTTGATTAGATCATTGGTTCTCAACTTGTGGGTCATGAACAGGTTCAGAGGTCACAACAACTCTCCTTTTCTTTGCAGCTAGATGTGGGAAGGAGGGAGTCCTTAAACCATGAATTCTGAGAATTCTCACGCTGTCCCCAAGCACAGTCACAAATATGAGTGATGCAGCTTCGAAAGTCAAAGCTGAATTCTGCTCAGCTATGTTGGTGTATTTCTAGAACAATTCTGACTCCACTGAGTCAAAACTGGAAACAAAATTTGGCCCTCAAGTGTTAAAAGGTTATTCCTTGTGAAAATTATTTCTGAAGATGAGTTCTTATATTGTTTAAGGGGAGAATTATACATAAAGCGTAGCTATTAGGAGATCAGAGGATACAGTGGTGCTGTATAATGGTTGTATTATGTATACAGACAGCCTCATATATGTATTAAAGGGAAACTGCTAGAACCCTTCTCTCTTCATCTCAATGTTGAAATGAAATTAATACAAATAGCGTACAATTTTATTTTTTCCTTGGTTAGTTCTGGGTATTGTTGTGTTTAGACAATTTTGTTTATCAGTTGGGTTATTCAAGTTTGTGTGTTTTGAAATGCGTTGTTGTTTCAGGAGGAACTTCAAGGACCTGGAGGGATTCAAAGCAGAGGCTACTTTTTGTTCAGGGTATGGTTGTTGTTTTTTTCTTTTTCAAACTGATTGCTAGATTTCAAAAAGTACAGTATACAACATCAATGAAAGCCAGGGGAGTTTGTTTCCATTGCAGCACTCATTATAGTTAAGGATCTATCTGCATTCCTATTATAAACACCTAGCATTTTTAGAGGTGCTTAGCACTTGGTAATTCTATGGAGCTCTATAGATAAATTCTACAGGGAAGGGAATGTGTGTTTGTACAGTGACTAGCAAAACAGGGCCTGACTAGAGCCTTTGGGTGCTACTGCAAAAGAAATATTAAATAAAAATCAATAGGTGTTGTCAGTGCTAGGCATTTTTCAGGATTAGATAGTAATTGGATTGTAAATATTTACCCTTGACAGAAGTGTGTGTCAGTGTCTCGACATGGGAACATTTTCTTCTACACACCAATTGAAAAATGTGTTTAATCTACTAAATGAATATTCTGAGATCATGTCTAAAACTGATTTTCTAAAACTTTTCCACCAAAAATACAGTAAGTTTTGGCATGCTGTCTTAGTGCATGCTGAATGGACATGTTCCCATGCTGTTTCTTAATAAATGATAAATTATCATGTGTCTAAATCCTTATTAGTTCAAGGAGTAGAGCACATGCAGACAGACATAAGTCATCCTTGTCTACCTGGTAAATAAAAGCTTTGTTCAAAATAGTATTTCTACATGTTACATATAATACATGCAGTGTCATATTACACTTAGTCCATCTTAAACTTAAGCAGTTAAACCTTTTTTGCTGTTTCTTAGCAGAATGGATTAAGTAAAGGATGACAAGTCATCCTTAATATTGACTTTCCCGGCTTTTATTGGGTAATGTCTTAACATTTTTTTTCTATTTAAATACAAAGCTGGCTGGCAAACGGCATGCATGTTTTGTATATTACATTTCTCTATTATGAAACTTGGAGTTAGACAGTTATGATTAACTGAAAAGGCCAAATAAAATTCAAGGATAACATAAACAGTGGTGTACTTTACATGTCAGATAAAAGGTGGTCATTCTGGGCCCGAACCAGCTCTAGTTACAGTCAATGACAGTTGTTCCATTGACTTTAATGGAAGCTGAATCAGCCCCTCATTGAGTATGCAAAATTAGTGAAATGTACACCAGTGGGAGGATAGAAAGGATTTAGCAAGAAAGCAATTAACAGGGCGGTGTAAAGTAAATGAGACCCTGCCAACTCTGATATACTACACATGATTTTGGCCTAATGTATTCACAAGTGTGGTACCACTAGGACTTAAATTGTAATCTCTTAGAGTGACCATTTTTTTTGTCTGTAAATTACCATGAATACCTATGACACCACAATAATAACAACTTAGCATCACATTTCTATCTACTATGAATAGAATGAAGAAGAATAGAGTCAAACATAGGCGCTATGTTCATTTTTGGATGATTTAACTGAAGTTATAGTAACCCAAATGCTTTTAATGAAATATAGCAGGATTTAGAAACAAGGAGCTGATTTGCCAATATACTCACAGTTTACCAGTATGTTCTTGCAGTGTGTCCTAAAGTCACCAAATTCAAATTCTAGAGGACTAAATAGAGAAGCGAATTCCAAAGCCAATGATATCTCATTGATAATTCCCTGCTGCAAGCTCCTTTCCATTTATAGGGGACTTTCAACTCAAGTGCCTCACAGGACCTGAACTGTACCTGTAACACATGAGGAGGAAGACCCGGTAGGCTCTCCAGTAGATAAAACCCAAACCATTCAAGGTTTTCAAGATCAAAAACAACACCTTACAGTTAACCCAGATCAATCATAGATCAGAGAACACAGGTGTAAAGTACTATATGTTGTGGGTCTGTGTATTCTGCGCTGGCAGCACTAGACAGTAGCAAAGGTTTAATCCCATTTGCAGTGCATTGCAATAATCTAGCCATGAGGTAACAAAGGTCTGGATAACCATGATGAGAGCTATGTGAAAATGGAAAGGGGAGGAAAGAATGGAAAGGAGCTCTTTGTGCCCTCTTCTCCTCCCCCTTTGCAAACTCAAACAGAACTGGGCACAGTTTGGCCCTCCATTTTTAATGGTTGTAAATTTGCTGTATAAACAGTTTTCAAACTTGAAAAGCATAGACAATAGTGTTCATTTCAGTCTATCTTTAATTATCATCCTAACTTTAACTGAGAAATTATTCTGTAAAAAATATGGTATAACTCAAGGGATTTGCAAAATGCAGTCGATACAGGATTACTCTAGGACCTTCTTATGAAATATTTGTTGTTTTCTAGCCACGCAATGGAAGGAGATCAGCAGGCTTCCGCTGAAAAGGTATTTATGTCATATTTTTAATCCAGATGCACATCCGATCCTGTTCCCTTTATACAAATAAACCAAGGTCTACATCTTCAAAAAATGTCCACTAATTTGGGTGCTACCACTTTAGGGTAGCCAACTTGAGATCCCTATGGCCTGATTTTCAGAATTGCTGAGCATCCACATCTCAAATTGAAGTCAATGGGAGCTTCAGCTGCTTAGTATCTCTAAGGGTATGTTTACACTTGGAGCTCCGGGTGTGATTCCTGGCTCAAGCAGACATACTTGGTGCTAGCTGTCATCAGGCTAGCATACTAAAAATAGGGTAGCTGTGGTAGCATGGGCAGTGACTGGCACAGGCTGGCTGCCCCAAGTATAAACCCACCTGGACATGATGGGTACATACTCGGGGTGAGTAACCCGTGCTACCACAACTACACTACTATTTTTAGCACACTAGCTAATGAGAGCTAGTGCTGAGTATGTCTACTTGACCTGGGAATCACATCCCCTGCTCCAAGTGTATGGTAGCCTAAGAATCAGGCCATAGGTGTCTCAGTTAAAAATCTGAGGAACCCAAAATCTATGGACAGTTTGGAAAGTTACTACTTACCAGTGACAATATATGAACCAGACAGAATCCAACTTAACCTGGAACCTGAAAGTCAAGTTTGTAGAGCTAGTGCCAGTGACTGTTTGAGAGAGAGAAAAAAACCTTTTTAGAATCGTGAACATTTCATCCAGAAATCGTTAAAGAAGAATGAACAGGAAACCCCACAATGTCATTTTTATAATTATTTTTCTGAGTAGAACTTCACTACAAATCCCATTAGCACCAACGAGAGTTGCATGAGAAGAGAACAGACCTTTGCCTAAATCCATAGGTCTTTACAAAGACACATCTCACATTGAAACCAAGTAAGGACTTCAGGATTGGACCCCAAACAAGTTAGCTAATTGAAAACCTTTGAGAGGTACAAGAAAGATTTCCTTTACCAATACTATGATTCAATATTTGAGTATCCTTTTATTCCCTTTATCGTATTTTAGATATGTAGAATCACATCATATGACTGTATTAACAACTGTTTTATTTTTTTCAGGATTTTTATTCCTTACCTAGAACTAAAGCTGTGGGAATGCAGAATACATGGACATAGTGTTTTGCTCACAAAAATTATTCCTTACCACTTGTACAATTCTTAAAATATCACTAGAATGTAAATGTTCCTAAATCAGATTTTGTTAAAATTGCCAGTTTCTTTAATTTCTTGACTATATTAAAAGCATCTTAAAATTATTCAATTGATTTCTAGTGTCATGATATATACAATTGTGTGTAATAAAAATTTAAACAAAAAAATTAGTGTAAGATCCTTGCATGCAAAAAACATTGTCCCTGCCAGTATTGCTATACACATTTATTTTTTGTTGTAAATAAAGGCACTCAGTAGAGAGTTGTTTTAAATGAGAATGTTTTATTGAGGAATTTTCTATTTTTACATAAAAATGCCTTCTCTCAAAATGCATTAAGTTTCAGAGGGGTAGTTGTGTTAGTCTGGATCTGTAGAAGCGACAAAGAGTCCTGTGGCACCTTATAGACTAACAGACGTATTGGAGCATAAGCTTTCTTTGTCATTTTTAAGTTGTTAAACTAACACAGCATATTTGATTGTGTGTGTATATAAAGTTTCTATGCAGATTCATAGAGTCAGATAGGCTTATCTCTGTACACTAGAGCACTGAGTATGCTCTCGTGCCTAGATAAAGTAAGAGTAACTCCATTTAAGTCAAGAGACTTACATCCTCGTAAAACATGTGAAAGAGGAAAACCAGCCCCTGTACACACATGCACCCACATATATATACACATAAAAGCAAACCAAACTTTCCCCATGTGTTGATTTTTCTAAAATAGTGCATGAAATCTCACTCTTCCAATATGATTTTCATTGCAATGCCATTGTATATAAAACTGCATTATTACAAAACAGTACCTGAAGAGCCATTAGAATAGTATGCAGTTGGAAAGAATGCAAATACTTCAGTTAAGAAAACGTTCCAAGTAATCATTTCATTCATTTTTTAGGAAGGATGAACAAAAAGACAGTGGTGCCCTTTTAAAAGTGTGTTTTCTCAACCTTGTTGTTTAATTTAGATTGGCAAAATGAAACCATTTGTACTGTTTTAGAAGATAAATAGCTCTACTTTATTTAAATTAAAATATAATCATAACTTAATTGTATTCGCTGGCATAACACAAATGCATTATGGCCCTGATTTAGGAAAACACTTAAGCACATCGATGTGGAATATCTCTCCTATGTGGAGACAACATATACTTTCTACAAGAGCAGAGCTGGCCTCTCAGTCTCCATAGCTTGAATCCACATGTGCCTCAGGGTTTGTTTTCATTAACAAATTAAGTTGTCAGAACATGATTTTGAGGGGTTATGGTAATTAACATAATAGTAAACATAACATTACTCAGTGTTGACGAGTATTGTTATATTTAACATTGTGTCTACTGTTTATGGTTAGAGTTCTTCCTCGAGTTACTGACTCCCTGCTGACAAAATAATAAACACAACAGTCCCTCTCTACACTGAGTACTAGTTTGTGTTCACTCTGGGGGCTACAATAGATCATGAGGTAATGATCCACCCTGAGCAAAGGCCAACATGTTGCTGAGCAGCCCAGGAAGGAGATTGTGATTTTGCTAACCATCTTCTGGCCTCACTAGTGCTTCCAGGAGGAAGTAAACTATCCTGTGTCTATATGTGGTGCAGCATACATCTGCCAGCACACCAGCACTGCTACACTCCCCACTAGCCTGCATGAGGGGTAGCAGAGATGTAGCAGCTTTGCAGAGCCGCCTTCTCCTGCATTTTGAGTAGTGGTATGTATAGCTGGCACAAGACAGTAAGGGAGTTATCACAACTCCTGAGGGTTATATTCTAACAGAATGCAAGTTCCCAGTGTAGCCAAGACTGGAGTGCTTAACATTGTATTAGTTACCATGACTCCTCAAAGTCATGCTGTAACACAACGTAATTTGCTAGCAAAGAGATACCCTCAGAGTGATTTTCACCAGCAGAGCACAGCGCTCTCCTCAATCTCTCCAAATGGAAAATCCATGCTCTTCTTAGCTGGAATTTTGAATTACTTCCTGATATGGGCTGGTCTCATTAGAGATTCCTTATATGAACTAATCAGTTCAAATCACTATTTCTCAAAAGCCAGCATGGTATCAGAACAGATACTGTTTTTTACAAAAGTAATAAAACAAATACAGAAATTTGGAATACATTGCTAGACCAAGTTGTTGTGAATGGATCCAATAAGCTATTTGTCGCAAATAGCATAAACCAAAATACCATGTTATTTTCACCCTCTTCTTTCCTCTTTAGTTATTTGTCTTTTAATTGGGCTGTGATTTCTTGAAATGGCAATTCAGCAAAAGAGGAGTGGTCTAGTTTCAGCCTTTGTATATATTTGATAAATATTTTAGACACAAATATTGTAGGCCATATTCATTCCATCTTTAGGTACAGAGGGAATAAAAATAGCTGAAAACTCACTAAAATGGGCCAAAATCTGTTTGAAATTGAGCAGTTGCCATGCTTAGCCTATTACATATATTGCTTCTTGAAGAGAATAGTGAATCTCTTGGATCAGGTCCACTAAGACTCTGAGGGTATGGACTGGAGCTCCTAAGCTGCAAGGACATGCTATCTGAATGTCCTGACTCCACCATTTATAATCAGCCTTAGTGATACAAAATACATACAGAAGTTACAGTGAAAGTTGCTAAATATTATTAACCACACTTTGGTTTGTTAGGAAATACACTGGAGATTCCAAATAACCAGGTCAGACAGGTTCATTAGTATGGTACAGAAAAAAGGTTCCAAAGGACTGATGCCACCATCAGCATTAATGAGCGGTCAATCTCCCACGTGCAGCTGTTTTTACTGTTCTATTCCCCACGGCGGAACCAGCTACATACATTGGACCATTAATCGAATCGCCTCCTTCTGACACAACCCGGGGAGTGTAGCCACTGAGGTGGGAACGCAGCACAGAGAACGTGCCAGTTCTCGGTGCATCTGGTGTAAAGGGTCACATTATTTCCACACTGACTCTCGCTATGGGTTTCAACATCCACCGCAAACACGCACTTCTGAGGTGCACACTCGAGGCCCTTCGGGCCCTGAACGCTTAGGGGAGCGCTGGACGCAGCGGCTCAGCTCCCGCGGGTCTCACGGCAGCTGGATTTGCTGCCGTGAGACAGAGAGAGGCGAGTGGCAGCCGAGCGCCTCCCTCTAGAACCCGACGGCGAGAAGAGTGTCAGGAGCTCGCGCAGCGGCCGTTAAACCTCGGGGAGGGCGCTCGTTCGCGCTGTAGCCCGGCCAGGTTCTAACGGCCGCCGAGGACATTGATTTGAATACGCAAATAACCGTTCTCATGGCCCCGCCCACTCCTCTGTGTCTAAGCGGAGGCCGTTCTAAGCAGCCAGATAACTGCTCGGGCTCGCGGCTGCTTCATTACAGCGCCAGCTAAGGCGGGATCAGCCCTGCGGCAGGGACAGGGCCACGGGACCCCAGCCCTGACACACCCCTCCCCGCACCCGCGAGTAGAAGCAGCTGCAGCGGTGGGGAGAGCGAGTGACGCGCCCAGCCATGCAGGTGAAAGCAGAGCCCGACGCGGAGAGGGCAAAGCCGCGACACTGCAGGAGAACTGGGGGTGGGCGAGCTGAGCTGGGGGGTGAGGGAGTGGGGTGGAAAGGGGAGGGGTGAGCTGAGCTGAGGGGTCGGGGTGGGAGCCACCTGTATGTAGAAGTGAGCGTGGGAGCTTCACGAAGGGGAGGGAGCTGGGGGGAGTGCAGGCCGCGTGCACCTACAGGCAGGGTTGGGGGGAAGGTGTGTAATTTCAGGCAAGGGGGTGTCAGACCCGCAGAGGTGCTGTGAAGATGCTGTTGGGGAAGCGGGATGAAAAGGGGGGCGCTGGGGGCTGCTCAGCAAGATGTGAAGCTGTACAGCGGTGTGGATGGATTTGTATGAGCAGATGTGTGGAAGCTGCAGCCAGAGGTGGGGGAAGCTGGCACTGGGGAGGGAGTGCCACAAAGGTGTGGGCATGGGAGGGCAACAAGAAGGTGTTGAAGCCATGACTGGATGGAGGAGTTGATGTGATGGTTTTAAGGATACCCAGGACTATGAGTCAGCTTGTTACCCACTGCCTCTAGTTGTAGGGTTTCTTGCCTATGGTGACTGGAGGTTAGCTCCCTGGCACCACCAGCCTTAAAGCCACTCAGTCACTCTCCTGCAAGCTCTGCCAGCCATGTCTTTGCCTTGCAGGTTAACAAGAGGTGCAGCCCAGTCCCTTTGTCTGTTTGAAGCAGTCCCCTGTGGTTTCCAGCCCCTGGTATTGGCTACTCACAGAAATCCCAGATTCTCTGCTCCCAAAGGAGCATTGCACCCTCAGTTTACAAGTTTTATGTTAAATCATCATTCCTGTATAACACACTGCACTTATATGAGCACTTACAATAAAATTAAAGAAGGTTTATTTAAGAAAGAACAGACGTCCCATTGGAAACATGAGTGTGATGGAAACAAATGGTTGCAATACAAAACAAAATAATAAAACAAGAACTAGGATGTATACTTATAGTTAGTTACCTTTCCTATATAATAAAGCAGCAGTTCTCAACCAGGGGTCTGGGGCTCCATGGGGGGGCTGTGAGCAGGTCTCAGGGGGTCTGCCAAGCAGGGCCGGCATTAGACTAATTGGGGCCCAGAACAGAAAGCTCAAGCCCCAACCCCGCCACCCGAGGCTGAAGCCTGAGCAACTTAGCTTTGTGGAGCCTTCTGGGGCATAAAGCCTTGGCCAGTTGCCCTGCTTGCTACCCCTTAACACTGACCCTGGCTTTTATATGGAGAAAAACCGTGTTATGGAACAAGTTGGGCCTGGAGTTTTTATAGCATGGGGGGGGGGAGACGGCTCAGAAAGAAAAAGGTTGAGAACCTCTGTAATAAAGTAGGTTTTTACCCCAAAAGGACAGCCCGTGGCAGAGATAATAGACTGGATCCTGGTTAGCCATTCTTGAAACACCCCTGTACTCAACAAGATGGCTCCTTAGTGAAGGGATACGGAGTGTCTTTCTCCACACCGATATATTGAATCAGTCTTTTGTCTTTATTCACAGACAGGACGATCCTCTGTCTAACATTCCTTTTTTCCTCCAAGTGGATTTGATTGTTACATCACCTCCCACTTGAACGGGCCATCAGCGAAACATATGATTCCATGATGACCAAGTTGTACTTCAGTATCATAAGGCATAGTTTTCAATATAGTTACATTATTCCTCAAATATTACCCGTATGCATGTCTTGCAGTGATTATGAATATTGATAAGTTTTAAGCTTTCAGTAGAGATCTCACATGCTAGCCTTCATGGATAAATACTGTGAAAATAGTGTATTAGGTGTAGTGAGTTTGTCAGGTCTGAGATAGGTGTTGCTTGTAAAGAACAGTTTGCCCGTTTGCACCAATGGGGCCTCTGTGTCACATTGAGTGAAAGTGTCAGCACTGTGGAGTGTGGGAATCCATACAAATGAATCAAACCTGCAGATTGTTTTGTGGGGTGGGGAGTAGAGGGAGCTGCCGGTATCATGATTAAGGTTAAGATTCTGTTATGGATATTTTTAGTAAAAGTAAGGAACAGATTGCGGACAATAAATAAAAATTCACAGGGACTTCTCCCTGACTTTTAATGAAAATACCCTAGGGGGGGGGGAGAGACAAACAGAGCACTGCTGGGGGCTTGCAGCTGCTCCAGCCCAGCTGCTGTTGCTCCTGCGGCAGGGGCTGACCACTGCTGCTCCAGCCCTAGGGGGGCTGACCCAAGCCCGGCTAGCTGCTCTGTCGGGCCACCAGCTAGTTGCTCCAGTTCTAATGGCAGTGGGACTGACCGCTGGCAGCTGCTCCAGCTCTGCCACTGCTCCTGCGGCAGGGGCTGACCGCTGCTGCTCCAGCCCCAAAGGTGCTGACCAAACCCAACCATTGCTTCAGCCCTGGGGCCACTGCTTCAGCAACCCTGGGGCCACTGCTTCAGCAACCCTGGGGCTGACAGCTGCTTCCACCCTGCCCCAAAAATAGTCATGGAGTTCCCGGAAAGTCACAGAATCTGTGATTTCTGTGACAGAATCGTATCCTTAATCATGATCAGTAGAATTGGAGTCAGAGGGTCAATGTTCCCTGGGGCCAATTGTTGATGGGACACATGGGGAACTGGTGAAGTTAGGCTGGAAGCAACTCAGCCACGTGGACAGAGCAGTCCACCGAGTTTAATAAAGTTGCACTTATTCAATTTAACCTGCATTCAGCTTCAGTCTTTGCAAATGAAACATGGTGGCAGCGTCTGACCAGTGAGTACTCTGAAGTGCAGCAGCTGACCATGTCTGCCACGGTCGGTCTGAAGCCCTCTGGATTTTGAAGATACAAACCTAGCCCAGCGATAAGCCCAGTGGAAGGAAGAGTTCCAGATGTACACAGAGCTAATCATGCGGGAGGACTACAACAGCAGGAAAAGTATAACTAATATGTTACCTTATTGGGCAAAGAGATCTGCAGCACTCTGAAGCTTACCATGCATGCCTCAAGCCTCATAGCAGTCCTATGAACCCGGGGAATCTATTGCTCCACTAAGCAGAAAAAACTGTGGAGTGACACAAGTTTTTCACTAGAGACCAATCTGAAGGGGTGGGGATAGACCTTTATGTACAGCCTTATGCACAATGACTGCTGCATGCAGTTTTGGGGGCTTGACAGACTCCCAATTTGGATTGTGATAGTCAGTGGATTATGATATTTTTTTGGTCTCTTTTTGATAGTAGGATTTAGTGTGTCAGTGCTGGGTTGTTTTGGAGGCCAGTGATGTACAGATCAGACAAGATGATCTAATGGTCCCTTCTGGCCTTAAATTTTATGACTTTGAATCACCATGTGTGGGAATGGCTGCACTGGGAAGGGGATCTCACATTAGACAGATGCTTAGACAATAAACATGGTGTTGGAATTATCATCATCAGTGATACAGGTTATCTCTGACACCAGTATAACCGTAAATTCATTTATTAAATTCAAAGGCCAAATGATATTCATACAGCTGCTCCAAACGTGCCTTAACTATCTACGCAATCATCGGACCCATACAATAACATGCAGTTATTAGTATTGAGCAGGTACTTACAAGAAGACTAGTCCTTGGGTCCTCAAACCTATGTTGACTGGCTCTAACTTGGACAGGCAGGCAGACACTAGCAAGTGACCCCACCTATTCTTTTCCCTTTTATACCTTTATAATAAATCTGTGTATCTGACATCAATCAGTTTTAGATCTCCACTTTTGTCAAAACCAATCTGAACCATTCCTGATTATTTGCTTGGCAAGTGTCCAGGGACTTCAAAGATTCCCTTCACAATAGTTTACTTATCTTTATCATATCTGCAGTTGTCTTAGGAATTTTTCCTCCATTACTCATTCCTTTTAATTAGTCCTTGCTAATAAAGGCTCCAAGTTTAATTTCTTCTTTTACCTAACAAAGCTTTCATTCAAGGTTTCATTTTTTTATTTTTAGCACAGCAAATTAAACCTGTATATTCCTACATATGGGGGTGCAGTAGAAACCGCAGGAGAAAGGATGAAAGCCCTAGGAGGGGCAGCACTCCCAGAAATATGTAGAGTGAGACAATAGCAAAGGAGAGCAGGTGGGCAGGATTGCATATCCACAGTGACATGCATTTACTGTGGGAGGCAGTATGAGCTGGTAAAGGAGAAAGGCCCAGCCCTAGGACACCAGTGCAAGGAATATGGCAGATTGAACCATTTTAGCAGTGTGTGCAAGATCAGACAAAGGTCTCAGAAAGCTTCAGTCAGACTTGCACAAAAGGGGAATAGCTCATCACAGTGGTGATCACATCATGACTCTTTCCTTGAGTCTAAGAACATATCAGGTTCAGTCTGTTGGGACAGGAAAGCAACAAGGGACAATACCAACCGCTATGTATGCAACAATGTTGACAGGGAAGCGCTCTGTGTGATGGCATCTGGATAGCACAGCTTCCTGCTGTGTGATTCATTGGGGTGAATTGGCCTTGAACACACCCTTTACAAAAAGCGGGCACAATTTAATAATGTACAATGAGGACACATTGCAGCCCATAGGAAAATGTGATTTCACGGTGACTAACCTGAAAAATAACAGGTGGTACCAGCTGAAGTTTGTAGTAGTTGATCATAAGCACCACAGACCCTTGGGGCATACAGCGGTACAAGCCATGAATGTGATCATGGCGCAGTATCTGAATTTTATAGTCTATGGGAAGTCCCATAGACAATGGAAACAATTTTAAAAGTAAATGGGATGTATTCAAAGGTGACAGGTAAAGGAAAGGTTGTGACTGGAAGTAGACCCCACAGTGGAGCCACAGTGCTTACCATGAAGGAAATTCCAGTTGCACTACATAATCAAGTATGCAAGGATCTCAAAAGTATGCAGAGTAGGGATATCAAAGCACCTGTAGAGACTAGTCACATTTTGGTTAAGCAGCATGATAATGGTAAAGAAGTCATCAGGCAAATTACGCATCTGCATAGACTTGAAGCCACTGAACTGGGCATTGAAAAGATGCCAGTGTCGATTGCTTTTAATTGATTACATCTTGGCAAAACTTTCTAAAGCCAGAATTTTTATGATCTGTGATGTTAGGAATGTGGTTTGGCACATAAGCCTTGATTAAAAAGTCCAGCATGTTGACAACGTTTGCAACACCATTTGGTCACTACAGATGGCTGCACATACCCAGGTGTTCCAGAGACTCACCCAAGGGCTGGAAGGACTCCTGGGGTAAAAATAATTGCAGATGATATCCATACTGTAGGCAAAGTGAGCAATAAGGCAGAGGCCGAACTAGACGATCACTGAAAATGACAAGATTTTGTACGGTGACGCATGGACAATAACATAACTCAGTCTGGAAAAAATATGAGTCAAACAGCATGAGGTGACCTATATTGGATATCTGCTCACAGCAGAGGGACTGAAAGCAGATTCCCAACAAGATCAAGGCAGTCAGAGACATGCCAGCACCAGTGGGTGTGTGTGACGGGGCAGAGCGGCCCTGCATTGGTACTGCAGGGGTTAACCCTTCCTTCCTGGCAGAGGAAGCCCCGCCCCGGAAGCCCTGCTGGGCATGCTCCAACTGGAGACTAGGTATAAAAGCCTGCAAAGCTGCTCAGTCAGGGCTGACCACCGGAGGAGAAGGAAGCACACCGCCAGTTCCCGAGGAGGGACAGCCAACGCTCCAGGGGCCAGGCAAGCCGCGACGCACCCTGCATCCCAGACGGAGACCATGACAGGAGGGGATGGACCGGAGGACCCCCCCCCCCCCACCAGGAGTGGAGAACATGATGTTGAGGGTAGGAAGTGACCCAGGGTAACTGTAGAGACTGACAGCATTAAAGCCGCGCTGACGCTTGGCGTGTTGCGGGCGGATCCCCGCCGAGCTAAGCGCAAGGGGAAATACCGCCAATAGGTGAGCCCTGGGTCAGGACCGGTGGAGAGTGCGGACCCGGGTCCCCCTACTACTCCGGCCATTAGGTTGCACTTCCGCGCCTGAGAGAGGGAAGGGTAGGGACTCTGGCCCTTGGGCCACGCTGCCCTGATACTCGGGGCAAGTTGTATGGACTCTGGCTGCTGGGCCACGCTGCCCTGATACTCGGGGCGAGTTGTATGGACTCTGGCCGCTGGGCCACGCTGCCCTGATATGCAGGGCGAGCTAGATGGACTTTGGCCGTTGAGCCATGCTGCCCTAATACTCAGGGTGTGACACATGGACTTTGGCCGTTAGGGTCCACTACCCCAACCAAGGGGCGAGAAAGGGGAAACCGGCCATTAGGCCACATCAGGATGCCCTTAAAGGGACGGGCGTGGGAACTTAAGAGTGGCGAGGCCCCAACACCTCAGCCACTCCTGCCACAAAGGGGCGCTGCAGTGCCGAAACCGTCAGTGTGAAAGATGTTAAAGGTTGTTATCTGACACCCTTAGCAGGACAATCAACCCAGCATCAATGAGTTGGGGAAATGGGATCAGGACATTGAATCTATCATCATGCTACACTATCGCCCAGTTTCAACAATGAAGTTGATGGAAATCAAAGAGGCTATGGAAAAGAACATTCAACTACAGGTCATCAAGAGAGTGATATTTTCAGGGTGGCCAGAAGACAAAAGTCAAGTACTGGTAGGAGCAGAACCATATTTTCAAATGTAAGATTAGCTACGTGTGCAGGATAGAATCATGTTTCAAGGACAGAGAGCTGTTGTCCCAGCCTCATTATGTAAGGATGTTATGCAAAAAATAATGCCTCACACCTTGACAATGACAGCTATCTTAGGTTTGAGAGTGTTTACTGGTTGGGAATTATTATACAACTCTGCTCCTTGATAGAAGAGTGTGATATCTGCCAGTTGTGTGATAACAAAGAGACTCTGTTCCCATCTTAGCTGCCCATCCAACCATAGGAAAAAGTGGGAATGGACTTATTTACCTTCAAGGAAAAGCATCACTTTATTACAGTGGACTACTATTCAAATTTTTGGGAGGTTGATGACCTGCTTGATACAAAAAGCAAGTCAATGACTGGTAAACTGAAGGTCTGCTTTGCAAGATAGGGGATTCTGGACACTGTATTCACCAACAATGGACACCAGTTCACCTAGGAAGAATTCAAGGAATTTGCATCCAGATGAGAGTTTGGCCATTGCACCTCCTCCCCAGCACACTCACAGTAATGGCAAGGTGAAATCAGCTGTGAAAACACCTAAAACTGTTACATAAGGCTGGTTCTTCTGGTTCAGGCCCTCCTGTTAGCATTTTTGGCACATGGGAATACCTCATCATGCAGGTGCCAATAGTCCTCCCAATAGCACAGGCACTGATGGGACAAGAGACCAGAAATCCTGTTACCAATGAGAGGAGACCAGTTGCAGCTGGAAGGCTGGGGATACCACTAAGAGGAGATGGCCAACTATCAGAGAAAGCAGGCATTACAGTACAACTGGTCAGTCAAGGACCTTCTGGGCTTGGATATAGACACTCCTGTGAGGATCCCACCATCAGAAAGATGCTGAGAAGGCGTGAATTCAAGGAGTCGTGAGGGATGCAGTGGCACCCAAGTTGTCCGAGGTGGCTATGCAAGTGGGACAAGTAATCTAAAGGAAGAGGGTACTTATGAGTCAGCAGACACAACACTCAGAGAGCCGACAGAGATCATCATAGAATGATGATAGAGAACCATCCAGAGGCCAGTCCCACAAGAAGGGAGGAGACTCCATAGAAGACAGTTTGCTGGCCTCGGAGACAGAGAGAGGTCACTCTTGGCATAGTCACCTGTTGAGGAGACCAAATTATCTCAAAGACTATTAACAAGCTGAATCTGTAGTAAAGGCTAGACTCCAACTTGGCTCCATGTTAGCAACCTCTGGCCAAAGGGACATGGGGTGTGGACGTCAATTATTTTTATTTAATGTTTATATTAAAATGCTTGTAAAAATAGGGAAGATGTATCATGATCAGTGGAACTGGAGTCAAAGGGCCTATGTTCCCTGGAGGGACTGTTATGGATGAGACACCAGGGGAACTGAGAACTTGCGGAGATAGGCAGGAAGTAACTTGGTCACATGGGCAGAGCAATCCACAGGGTTTAATTATGTTCCTGTGTTCAACTTAAGCTGCATTCAGCTTCACTCTTTACAAATGAAACACTGTCTGAAGATTTCAGTGCTGCTAGAGAAGGAAGGTCACTGCATGAAGATGCCAGAGCTGAGAACTGTGGGCTATGTGAAGCTATCACAACTGGGGACTGGATGATGTATACAAAGAGGCGATGTGAGAAGCTTTGGTCTATAAGAGTTGCATGGACCACTACTACACACCTGCCACTCCTAAATCTACAACACTCCTCTTTTGTGTTCATGTAGAGATGACATGAAATGGTGCTCAAGGTTCTGTGGAGTCTCCCTTTACAGCCTCTCCACTTTCTTCTTCTTGCCTGGTGGTATTGTTGCATTTTCTGTCTTTTGGGGCTTTCTTAGGTATATATTCCCCTAAACACTAAAGGAATGATTTCACCCGTAGCAAACTTTGAGATGTATATATTTTAGCATTTGAGCTGTGGGATTTTACACTGTGACACCTTTGTGGAATGGTTTATGAGCATTTACCCAACAAGCAAAAAAATTAAATAGCATTCATTATGTGAAAGCTCTTGTGTAGTGTTCTTGTTCGTAGGTATCATATTCCTTTCCAGGGATTGCATGTTGGTTCAAGTGAACAGTGTTGATGAAGCACTTTTTTGTATAACCTTTTGTCTTATATGTTAAAACAGTTCTATTTCCACCATAAAACTTTGTGGCATTTACAAGTAAGGTAGTATATCAGAGTTTTGATTACATGTTTTGATTAACTACCTACCGTATATACTCGTTCGTAAGCCAGTTTTATTTTAGTAAAAAAGGGAAGCATCAGAGAAGGGGGTTGGCTTATGAACGGGTATAGAGAGGGGGAGAGGTGGGACACAGCCCTCCCCTCCCCAACAAAGCCGGAGCACGCTGCAGCCATGCCGCTTGGCCCTGCCTGCCAGAGCAGGCTGCGGCCGCGCCGCTCAGCCCGGCCTCCAGGAGCACGCTGCGGTCGTGCCGCCCAGCCCAACCCGCTGGAGCAGGCTGCGGCCGTGCCACCCAGCCTGCCGGAGCAGCTCCGGCCAGGCCAGAGACATCCTCCCCTGGACCACCCCAGCTAAGGTGGGAAGGGATGGGATGGGGAGAGCGTGGGGGTCCCGGGCTAGGGGTGGGGTCATGTGGGGGGTGGTCACAGGGGTTACTCCCCTGACCCCCAGCTTCTCCCCCCACAAAAATTTCCCCACCAGTTGCTGTTCCGGCCCGTCAGAGTAAGTAGCTGGCGGGCTGGGACACTTTGTTTACTTAGGTTTACCTCCGTGCCTGCGGATGCTTGAGGTAAACAAACCGTCTCGTCCTGCCAGCGGCTTATCCTGATGGCCTGGGAGCCAAAGTTTGCCAGTCCCTGAATTATAGGGTCTGCTTATGAATGGGTCATAAAAATTTTCCATTTTTACTTATCCACCTTGGGGGGATCGGCTTATAAACGAACCAGCTTATGATCGAGTATATATGGTAATTTAGAAATCTGTCATGACAATAAGTAAATTTATTGTCCATATCTGAAGATGTACATCAGTTGTCCTACTCAGATATTCCATAAATCCAAAATAAATCGTTATAATAAACAGATGCTTCTGATAGCATAGATCGGGGTCTCCAAACTATGGCCCGAGGGCCGGATCCGGCCCGCGGCTTCAATTTGTCCGGCCCCCCCAACCAATTGCTGCCGCTGCCTCGGCGGCACTTAAGTGGCAGCTCAAACGCTGCTGCCACCTTGGCGGTATTTCGGTGGCAGGGCCCCGTTGAAATCGGGCCCTGCACTCCCTAAAGCCGGCCTGCGAAGCCCCTTCAAAAATCTAATGTGGCCCTCGTCTTTTAAAGTTTGGAGACCCCTGTCATAGATAATCTCAATGAAATAAAAACATAATTTTGTCAAATTGCAAGAGGTTTCTTTCTTTCGAGTGTCCCATTGATGTTGCCATATATATTTAGAATTCCACATTCATGTGTTCTATATTATAAAAAGGAACCATTTGTCATAGTATTTATGGTGGCTTCTTAATGTTAATACTGATTTAAAAGAATGTTTATTTTATTTTCAATTTTCTAAGCTTGATTTTACATTTAATATTCATAAATTCAGTATTTCCTCCTTGGCAATCAATACAGAAGTTGTGATATCAAGTTCTCTCCTTAAAAGAATAGTCCATGAATGTACTGATGTCTTTTCTTTGTTCAGGCTTGGTTATCATTTTGACCTATTTTATTGTAATGTCATGCCCTTTATTATATATCAAAGTGCAAAAGGGAACGTTCTTGTTTAAACAAAAATACGGGAGTAGATTAACCTGTTTTTTGTTTTGTTTCATAATTTCAAAATAGGATCCAAATGAAGATACAGAATGGAATGACATATTAAGAGATTTTGGAATTCTGCCTCCAAAAGATGAGCCAAAAGATGAAACTGAAGAAATGGTTTTACGTTTACAGAAAGAAGCAGAGGGCAAGTAAAGTTTAAAATTTATGCTCTTAATATAGCAAAATGAAGATCTGAGGATTCTTCAGAAACATTCATCATGACACAGGTTCTAACATAATTCCACTCTTAAAAATAGAATACTTTGGTTATTTTATTTGGTAGTGGTTTTTTTATTTTTTATTTTCATTTATTTGTGTTTGAGATGGTTATTTTATTCAGTGCAATATACTTGTAAAATAACAGAATAATAGCACAATAAAATATATAGATGTGCTAATAACAAATATTACTGTGTACGGTACGTAAAATGACAAATCAACAATTTACCATTGGAAAAGGAAAACCTACTTTCGGATTTTACCACACAGGGTGGTGACATAAACAATATTGACGTTCAAACAAACTACTGATCAGTTATCCACCCACACAGACTGGCAAGAACAAGGGGGATCGAATCGGAAAATTAGTCTTCAGGAGAAAAATATGTCTCAGAAAATTATCTTCTTGTAACTGCTTTCCAGTACTCCAAACTCCCGATGTGTTTTGTGTATCCAGCACTGCAAAACAAATTTGTACACCGTGTATGTGACCCAAAATAATAAAGGCAAAATTTTCAAGAGATCTCTGAATTTGTGTCCACTGCTTGGCACATCAAATATTTTCATTCCCCATTACCTCAGGGGCCTAGTTTGCATGCCCACATCTATCGTGCAAATGCTTATGCGTGTGTTTAACTCTGTGCCAGGAGGTTCAATAAAACTACTCATTGTGCAGAGTTAAACACATTTTAGTATTTGCAGGATTGGGGCCTAGGTAGTTACGCTTATCTAGTCAACATGTGTACCCAAAGCAAAGATTTAGAGTGCCTCAAAATATCCATGTGCACAACTGCTAGTGCCAATATAGAGACTGCAGTCTCAATTCTGCCCTCTTCCTCAGACCTGTTTGATGTAGGTTTTGGGAGGTTGTCAGGAAGCTATTTACAGTTCCCCGATTCTGTGCCAGCCATCCCTACCATGAGTTAGAGCAGACTAGGGATCTTATCTCAGTGAAGGAGTCGTGGAGTGGAGCAGAATTATTTCATGCCCCTGCCTCGTTCCCACTCTGCCTCCTCCAACTCTCAGCATGCCCTTTACATTAGTGGTGGGGATGCAGCTAGTGTAGGAGCTAGCTCAAGTTGCTTTATGACACTGGGAGTTTCCCCTGTTGTAAGGGAAGTTCTCTGTTGGACGCTTCTGGCCAAAATCCAAAGACTGCATTACCTGAAAGATGCAAAATGGCTGGAACAAAATGGGACATCTGAGGCTCCTATGAAAATTTAAGCCCAGTACAGACATAGTTAAATCCACGAATTACCACGTTATGTTGTGTCATGCTGTCTGAGAGCAACATAATATGAAAATGACAAAGCATATAAAGTAATGTATAGTTACTCAGACTTCAGTTATTTTTCTCTTTCTTGCACAAGGTTGCTCCGGTGTTGGCCAAATTAATAAGTGAGACATGAGATGTTTTTCACATTGATATTGCTCTCCTGCCTGCATCTAAAGATTCTGCACATAGCAATATTGAAATATGCATAGCTTTTAGTGGACAAAAGCTGACTAATTATTTGGCTTGTTCATTTTAGTGAAACCATATGAAAGAATGACTCTTAAAGAACTAAATGAAGCTGAAGATGACTTTGATGAAGATGATATGAAAGCTCTTGAAATGTATAGGTACAGTAAGATGTTTCTTGCCATATTCACAGTACATACTGTTATTTAGGATGTTTCACACATATGGGATAAAGAAAAATTCCATCCACAAACTGAAAGGAAGAAAACCTACCTACATAGTTATATATTTGAAAATTAAATATTCAGCTAAAAATTAATGCTATTAGTTAGAAAAATATTACTTTGCCTTCTGGATGGTATTGGTTTGCAGATAGAGTACACGTTTTAAAGATATATCCTGGCAATAAAGAAAAATGTATGTATAGTGTATTTATAATTAAAGATTCGGTGGTACAGTATTTCATCCACACACTATAATTATTACTTTAGAACCCTTAGCACATGTAGACAGTGCATACTATTGAGTATTTTTAAAAGATTTTTAGTACATCTGTTGTTGGTCCCATATATGCAGAACCTTCTTTTTTTTTGCCCCTTATATAGTACCCATTCTATTTGGTTTCCTATTTCTTAATTCAGAAGGATGGCTTTATCTAACTAATATTTTATGTATACACAGTATTTATTATGAATGATTATATATAATCTCAAATCCCTGATAAACTGTTAATATTATTATATAATGCTTTCTTACATACAGTATGATACAGAGTCAATATGTCTAAGCACTCTGGCTTCTGGGTCAGAAAATCATAGAAGTTTTCAA
Source organism: Macrochelys suwanniensis (assembly GCA_033296515.1). Taxonomy (NCBI): domain Eukaryota; kingdom Metazoa; phylum Chordata; order Testudines; family Chelydridae; genus Macrochelys; species Macrochelys suwanniensis. Next base: position 88,706,301 of record CM065779.1, read on the forward strand.
GCAAGATTTTTAGGGTATAGTCAATTTAGTCCTATTGACTCCATGTGTATAACAAGTATTTTATAGCAATAATTTACAAAGTACTTTTGCCAAGATCTTTGGGTAGTACTGTACAATCACTCATAAAAATATAGTGTATGACATTGTCACGAGGTTGCTTGCCCCTTTAAAGGGAATCTGGGCTCAGGTTATCTGCAACAAGCTAATTTAAGGAGTCCATTTAGGCAGTTGATTGTATAACAAGGACTCAGCTGGGTTACAGGGAGGTGCTTACAGAGGGAGAAGCTCTCTCAAGAAGACCATGAGAAAAATATCTCCCAGAGACCACCAGCCACAAGGGGGAGGACTGTGTAACCCCTGAGGCCAAAGTAAGAGATGCAATTCACATTTATTTTGGGTTTAACAAAGTAGAACCAAAGCAGGGGAATTTTGTCTTACATTCATTTGAACTGTGTGGAATTTTTAAAGGGGCCTGAGAGAAGAGAAACTGAGACATGGATTACCTGCAACATGACACTAGTTCAGTAGGAGGCATGCCTTGCAACAGATATATACAAAATAAATGTACCAGTGTGATAAAGCTATTCACTTGAACTAAAGACCAGAACTGTATTTGAACCATGCCCATTATCGTATACTCCTGTAATGTTAGACTGCTAAAATAGTAGCAATTTAGAAATTCTAGACTGGTGTTGATTCCAAGTGTCTACTGCTATTTTATGAGAGAGAGAATTTTAAAAGAATGTTTTCATGAAATCACAGAGTTGTGCACCTAAATCCTCACACATCACGGTAAAAATATATTAAACATATTTTGTTTAACACTTTTAAAAAGAAAGTCAGCTGCTGACTTAAAACAATGGCTTGGTTTATTTCAATAAATTTTAATAAAAATTGGCCCTTGGCTGTGAATTTCTCACTTTCTACATTGTCATTATTTTTATAGATGAAGACTGCCACCTAGTGCTTTGGCATTCAAATTTTCATTACAAAATTGTGAAACAGTAAGGTATTAAACTCTGGGTTACTTTACTCAATACATAAATTTTGTTTTCAAAATCATAAAAACATTTTTGGCCTTTTTTGAATTTGTGTTGCTTGCCTTGTCTTCACTGCAGTATCAATACTGTCATGTAATATGTTGCTTTAACTTTCTTTTCCTTAATATTTTATATCCTTAATGTTCCTTAGATTGATGTAAGTATATATAGTTTCTTTCCTATCTTCAAGTGTTATCTCACTAACTAAATGCCAGCACTGAAGCCTTCTAGCACAAAATTATTCCATTAAAACTTAAAGGCATTCAGATATAGATTATTAAAAAATTGGCACCACATTTCAAAAACAGTCGCCACTTTTCCAAAATGTACAACAGTATCTATCTAAAAGCAGGATGAAGTACTAAAAGTTGAAAATCATGGTTGTAATATTTCAACCATAAATGATGATGTATTTCTTAGTTCCTTTGAATAAACCCAAAATTGATATTACTGTAAAATAAATTTTAAAAAATTGTACCAAATAATTTTTATTTCTGAAATAGGCAACAACGGTTGCAAGAATGGAAAAGTCTTCAGAAAAGACAAAAATATGGGGAGCTGAGAGAAATTTCTGGTGAGCAATATGTGAAAGAAGTCACAAACGCTCAGAAGGATGTGTGGGTTGTAATTCATCTATATAGATCAAGGTAATACTATGATTATATTTTTTCAAAACTATTTAAGATTCTAAAATACTTAGCAAAAAAAGATTCAAGATGATGAGATGATAACAAAGATGATATATGCAAAACAGATTATAATGTCATTGTTTACTATATCCCCACTTGAGGGAAAAGAAATCTTAGAAAATAAGATTTCTCCTGTGTTGGTCCTCCTTGCTCCATCAGTGCACTACACAGGATTTCTTCACCTTTGACTCACATAGAGGTAATGCAAAAGATCTTTCTTGCTAGCTATTGTTGGCAGACATGAATTGTGCTGGAGGGCAAAAGTTCCTCTGCAGCCCTCCTTCAGGGTTCCTCTCTAAGAGTATGTCTATACTACCCGCCGGATAGGCGGGCAGCGATTGATCCAGTGGGGGTCGATTTATCGTGTCTAGTCTAGACGCGATAAATCGACCCCCGAGCGCTCTCCCATCGACTCCTGTATTCCTCCGCCGTGAGAGACGCAGGCAGAGTCGATGGGGGAGCGGCAGCAGTCTACTCACCACAGTGAAGACACCGCGGTGAGTAGATCTAAGTACGTCAACTTCAGCTACATTATTCACATAGCTGAAGTTGCGTAACTTAGATCGATTCCGCCACCCCCCCCCCCCACCCCCCAGTGTAGACCAGGCCTAAGGATTTTGCTGCCTTTTTTTTTTCTTTCTTTCATTCTCTCCCTCCAGCAGATCAGCAGTCTGGTAGAGTGAGGGTCTTTCCTGAAGGACTAAGGTACATCGACTTGAGCTACGTTTTTCACGTAGCTGGGGTTGCGTAACGTATGTCGACTTAGCCTCACTCCCCTCGCCCAAGTAAGAGAAGATCATCCTCTGATCGGGATGACACTAAGAGAGTGGTCCCTCCCTCAGCTCTTGAGGTGCAAACCACAGGAATGCCGTCCCCAGCTAGATCCTGCTTCTGACAAGAGACACAAGGCTGCTCCTAGACTGACTATCTCAGCCCCTGGTAGTAAGTCTAAGGACCGTGCCAAGGTGAAACAGCAGCTATTGGCGCCACCATGTGTTGTGGGCGACCGAAGCGAGCCCTTTACCTCCTTGGTGGCTCCGGCTCCATTTCTGATGGCTCCAGTGACGTCCTCGGCCCCAACGCTACGCACTGCACCGAAGCTCTAGGCTCCAAGAAAGACTCCAGCAGGGTTGCAAACTCCTACTAAAGCTGACTCTGAAAAGCTCTCTGGCACCATCTGCTGACTGTTTTCCATATCACACCTCGGCACCATGCTGAACACAGGCACTGAGGAGAGATCACCCACAGGAATTCACACAGCTGTCAGACCTCACTATATCTGACACTCCGGATTCTCCACTCCTCAGACAGGAGGTGTGCCAAGTTTCACACACTTCTCAATCAACACACTCTTTGCCTTCTCCTACAGAGACAGCACCTTCTTTCCTTAGTGATGTTGAGGAGAATGAGGGTGATTATCAAGACTCTCTTGCCCCATCAACATCAGGGCAATTGACACCAGCTTACCAGCCTTACCCTGCCACAATTCAGAGCACCCAGCCTTTTCAGGGGCCCCCATGGATGCAACCATATATTCCCTTTCCCTCTAACTGGCCATATTGGGACTCCTTGGCCATGTATAAGGCACAATTCGGTAATTCCCCACCGTTGCAAACACGCCGGCCTCCATCAATCCCCTCCTCAACACTCTCTTGACCTCCAGAACCACAGCCTCCGCAAATACCACCACTGGAAGAGGAACTGGAAGTAGAGCAGGATGAGACGGTACCTCCGGTCCTCCTGTTTTCTTCATCTTCACTTGATGACGCCATCATGCCACCACCTCCCACAGTGGCTGATGATTTTTGCCACTTTCAGGAGTTGTTTTATAGAATGTCTGACTCCCTAAACATCCCATTTGAGGAGGTCAAGGAATAACAACATGAACTGATTGACATTCTCCATACCTCCTCAACAACAAAATTTTCCCTACCTATTAACGGTGCACTACTTGAAACTGCAAACCTTCTTTGGCAGACTCCAGCCTCTATCCCCCCCTATATGCAAACGGATGAACAGGAAATATTCTGTACCTGCAAAAAATGTGGAGTTTTTATTTGTACATCCTGCCCTGAATTCCCTTGTGGTGAATGCGGTGCAAGAGAAGGGCCATCAATGCCAGTCCCGATCCGGTTGTCCTGGCCGAGACTGGAAATGTTTAGATCTCCTGGGCAGAAAATCCTATAAATCTGCTACCCTCCAATTTTGAATTTCCAATTATGAGGCCCCTTATAATTTCCAAAGTACTTGCAGTGGTAGCGGCCTTCCTCTGCAAACAAGGCACCACCATTTTCCTGTATCTGACTGCCTTTTCAAAGTGCCATCTGAGACTGAAGCTCTCTGAGCAATCCACGCTACAATGACCCTCTTTACAAAACTGGGCCTCCTTATCAATTTTGAAAAGTCCACACTAACCCCAATGTAAACACTGGAATTCATTGGCGCTGTACTCGCTGCCAAGCAGGCAAGATCGTTTTTACCACCTCACAGGTTCACAGTGATAACACATCGCCCGAGTATGCGCCCCCAAATCTCAGCACATGTCTCCAAACACACAAGACTGCACATGCGGTGTCTTCAGGTCTGGCTCCATACAGTATATCTTCCTCACAAACACAGCATGAAAAACTCCTGTCCATGCCAACCCAGGTCAAGGACTCATTACTGTGCTGGACGTGTCCTGACAATGTCTGTGCTGGGGTCCCTTTTCTTCAACCTCCATTTACTATGATACTTACCACCGATGCCTCCCTCTTCGGCTGGGGAGCACATCTGTGCAAGCACATTATACAGGGCAGATCAACGCCCACCGAGCCCACCTTACACATCAACCTCCTGGAATTGAGGGCGGTCCGCAATGCCAACATTTCCTACCACTCCTCATTACTGTTCGAGTAATGACGGACAACCTCTCTTGCATGTATTACATCAACAGGTAAGGAGGTGCCAGGTCCCATTCCCTATGCTCAAAAGCAATCAAGCTATGGAATTGGTGTATCCACAATGACAGCTCCATCTTTGCTGCGTATCTCCCTGGACATCAGAACACGACAGTGGATATGCTGAGCAGAACTTTCTTGCATGAGCACGAAAGGCAGCTTGACATGAGAGCACTCCGTCCCATCTTCCGCCGATGGGGTTATCCCACCACAGACCTTTTGGCCACTCACGAGAACACCTGCTGTCCTCAGTTTTGTTCCAGATCAGGCCTGGGACACAATTCATTAGGGGATGCATTCCTTATGAACTGAACACGCCACTTCTTTATGCCTTCCCTCCCTTTCCCCTCCTGTTCCGAGTCTTACGCAAGATACAGGAAAATCGAGTTCTGGTTATACTAATAGCACCAACATGGCCATGACAAGTCTGGTACACGTACCTGCTTTGCATGACACTCTCTTAGCCTATAAACCTTCCCCCAGCATCGTGGCTCCTCTCCCAGGACAAGGGGACGCATTCACCATCCCAATCCTCAGATGCTCCACCTGAAAGCTTGGCTCCTTCGTGACTCTGGGATTTGGAAATAACCAGGTCAGATTCAGTAAAACATATCTTGATATATAGCAGGTGCGATTCTACCAGAGATACCCTATTCCCACAAGTGGAACCGGTTCCAACTTTGGTTTGGTGACAGACAGGTCGATGCAGCCTGCGCTCCATTACCTCTCATAATGGACTACTTCCTTCAACTCAAACAGTAGATTGGCTTTTAGTTCTTAGAGTGCACCTGGCTTCAATTACCGCATTCCACTGCCCTCAAGGGATATTCAGTATTTGCACAGCCCCTTGTCAAAAGTTTTCTTAAGGGTGTTCGAAACCTATACCCTGATATACGTCCCTCCACCCTATCCTGGGACCCCAGCTTCGTCCTACACTCTCTGACTAGACCTCCATTTGAGCCAATGGCAACCTGCTTACTCCTTCATCTAGCAATGAAAATGGCCTTCCTCATTGCGATTACGTCAGCATGACGCGTGGGAGAAATATCAGCGCTTATGGCATACCCGCCATATACAGTGTTTTATAGGGACAAAGTGACCCTCCGTCCCCAGCCAAAATTCCTGCCAAAGGTTATAATGTTGTTCCATCTAAATGAGCTGTTCACCTCCCCTCCTTCATTCCCAACCACACAACCAAGAAGCAGCTCTCCACACTTTAGATGTGAGACGCGCATTGTCGTTCTACTTGGATAGAACCAAACCGTTCAGGAACTCGTCACGCTTGTTCATATCCATTGCCGAACGCTTTTAAGGCTCCGCTGTGTCTAAACAACCGTTCTCTAAATGAATTTCCCAGTGCATACGCCTGTCTTACGAACTTCACAGTGCGGGGGAGAGGAGGTGCACATGTGCGGTCCAGTGGGCACTGTTATTGAAGATCTCCGATTCCACACGCAAAGGTGCTGCCGTACCTACAGTGGAGCACCCAAGGGGGGACACATCTTGAAGAACCTCAGTTACTGCACAAGGTGAGTAACCCTCTCTTGTGTTACAAAAATCCAGGCATGAAGGCCATGGACCAACATGATGTGGCCATACCACCATACTGAGATTTTCTTTTAAAATTTGACTATTTAGAGTACTTGCGGGGGGGGGGATTAAAATATCAGATGTATAACTATGAATTTGAACATCCAACAAGAGTAAACGTAAGTGTATTAAAATCTCAAATACAAAAACTGCATTAAGTGGACACAGACCATGGTTTATCAATGGTGGAAGAAAAACAAAACTCTGAACACATGGAGCTTATATAGCAGTAATAACCAACAGTATATGTATCTTGACATTCATGTAAATATTTTTAGTTTTTATTTCAACAGCCTTTTTCCATAAGACTCCTTGTAGAAGAAGCCAGAGAAGAAATCTGTAATGGAAGTCCCATTATAGAGCAAAGTAGAAGCATACTGACTACATGTAAAAACTCTATTCTTGAAAGGTTATTTGTATGGATTCTAGTATTTTCTTGCATGTTTCAAACTGTTGTGTCAGAACTTTCATCAAACCTATCCATTCTTTTTTAGCATCCCAATGTGCTTACTAGTTAACCAGCATCTCAGCCTTCTAGCCAGAAAGTTTCCAGAAATCAAGTTTATCAAAGCCATTGTGAACAGCTGTATTCAAAACTACCATGACAGATGTTTACCCACAATTTTTGTGTACAGAAATGGTCAGATAAAAGGCAGGTTCATTGGAGTTACTGAATGTGGAGGGACAAATCTTAAACTAGAAGGTAATATAACAAATATATTCAAAATAATTTATAGTAATCTAATGTAGTTAATAATCATCAATTCTTAAGATCACTTCTTGGGGTACAACAGTCTTTGATAGTGTTTTTGTACCTTAGACAAGAAAAATTATGAATGAATTGTTAATAGAAGCTTCTGCATTTCTACTGTAGCACAAATAGTATGTGTTATTAGCTTGCAATGCTATAGATAAGGTAGGTATGGTGGGAATGGCACCTGTGTAACATCTGATCTTTCCTATGGGGGAGGATTTGATCTAAAAAAGGATATACATTCCCTCTTAAGTGTGAGTCCCCAACCCAGTTCCATGGGACAAGGCTACGCAGGAGCCTTTCCCATATATCCCCCATTACACACCGGGCTGCATGACCCCTACAAGGAGAAAACCTCATTGACTACCTCAAGCATTTTTGTCTTTTCCTAAACTATCCAAGTTCCAGTTCCATTAATATATATATTCTGCAGCTATTGCAACACTATTCTATCTGTCTCTATATTGTAGGTACTTATATGGTCCCCATTACCTTAATATCTGAGCAAATCACAATCTTTCTAATGCATTTATCCTCACAACACCCATTTGAGGTAAGAAAATCTATCATCTCCATTTTGGAGGGAGGAGACTGAGGAACAGAGACTAAATGACTTGCCCAAGGTCACAAAGGAAGTCTGTGGGAGAGAAGGGTTGTGTTATGTGATCACTTTTGTGTGGATAAGTCCAGGTTCCTCAAAGCAGTGGGAAAAACTGAACCTATTGTTTTGATTTCTTGTTCGCGTCCTTGAATATAGTTCTTGGTGTTCTAACAGCACCTCTCTTTGAGACTCCTATGAGAATCTCTGTTTACTTGAACCCACGCTCATATCCCATGAAACACACTAGACCTCAGTTATGCAGGAGAGATCCTGGAATTATGCAGCATGGATTCTCGCTCTCTCATGCAGTTCAATCAGTGTAGTGTTTTGTTTAACTTTTTTATGTTAAATTTAATTTTATTTATACCGCCCAAACTGTTAAGCTACCCATATGTTGCACATTTTTGAACTGACAAAGATCTCCATTGTAGAACTTGTTAGGGGAAACCTGGAGGTTTTGACAGCTGTGAATGGGACAGTTACAGTTCTTAGCTCCCCAGAAGGCATGGGAACTAGTTTTGGTTTTGAAGAAGCAGTTGAGGTTTTTGGAACCAGGAATGGGATGTATCTCTGACTTCCCACTTTTAAGCAGGGGCAGAAGTTACTTTAAACTTTTGGGATGGATGGAGCCTTGAAGTCCTTATTCCTCACCCAGCAACTTCCACACCACAGTCTGTAATATCAGCAGCACAAAGGGAAGCAGTTTAAAACACTTCCTCATCGTCTTCTGCTCCTACAACTTCTATTCCTGAGGGAATTCTACATCAAAAAATTAAAAATTCTGCAAAATTCTGCAAATTTTATTTGTCAAATAAATGTGGAGGCTCCAGCATGGCATTGGAAAGCACAGGCCACTGGCTCCACAGAGGTGAGAGATCACTGTTCAGCTCCCCCCAGGACACAAACTCAGCCATGAGGCTGCACCAAACCCTGGCACAGCTCAAGGACCGGGCCTACCCCAGAAACAACCCAAGGCCCTGACGCTCCATTTGGGCAGGCAGGCTCAGCAAGGCAGGATCCAAGTGTAGAGGGGCTTAGTGTGGGGGATCCAGGTATGGCTTGAGAGGGTCCTGCATGGGGCAAATGGGGTATGGGTGGCTCGGGGGGATCTGGATGCACAGGGGCTTGTTGCGGGGTTCTGGGTGCAACGGTAATGGAACTCTGCAGGGGAGTCCAGGTGAAGGTGGTTGGGCTCAGCGCGTGGCATCTGGATGTGGGGGGTATAGAGCTCAGCAGGGGAGTCTGGGTGTGGGGGTCCAGATGCTGGGGTAGTGGGTTGGGGATCCAGGTGTGGGGGGCTTGTCAGGGTGGTCCAGGTGCAGAGGGAGTGGGGCTCATTGGAGGGAGTTCTGAGAGTAGGGAGGTGAGGCTCGGCATAGGAATCTGGATATGAGGGGGTCTGGATGCATGGCGGTTGGGTGGATGGGGGAGCAGCTCCATGTATAGGGATCCCTCCCCCTGCAGCTGATGAGCGACGGGTGCAGGAAGCGGGGGTGGGGGGAGTTTGTAGAGCTTTCAACAGCCAGGGGAGAAATCTGGGGGTGGGTTTGACCCGGCCCTGGATGCCACACAGGGGAAGAGGAAGTCCTGTCCTCCTCAGCCCAGCTGTGGCTAGAAGCTGAGCCTGGCACAAGGTAAGAGCCACCAGCCGGGTTTTCCCCAGTCCCACCTCCTGCCCCACAGTGATTTACCTCTCTGCCGGCTGCCTTGGGCACCCAAAACATATTGCTGGGGAGGATTGCATAACCGCTCTTGTGGCTTCCATTTGCTTCCCCATCAGAAAGTCATTTTTCTGCAGAGAAGCAAAAAAATCTGCGGGGGACGTAAATTCTGCACATGCACAGTGGCTCAGAATTTCCCCAGGAGTAAACTTCATTATCTTCTAGTCAACAGATTTTATATGATGCCTGATACTCCAGTCCCAGGCTTGCTTTCTAAACCTTTCCCTTCCCCGTAGGAAGACTACATGGGTCATTTCTTTGCAAAATGGAGTGGAATTACCATGGATTACTGGGTTTTAGAGAGAACCAATCTGGAGAATCTGATTCACTTCCTCTTTGTATTGAGTACCAACTTCCATTTCCCCATCCAATTTTAGGGTCATGAGTCAAGATATTCTAAAGTGACAAGTGTTTTTTGTGTTCCTCGATTTTTGGGTACACAACTTGGGACAGTCTATGTGGGCCTGATTTATGGTTGGCAGGGGGCCGGCGGCCGGCACCTTGGCTGGCAGCAGCATGCCATTAAAAATCGGCTCGTGTTGCCACCTTTGGCACGCGTGCTGCAGGTTGCTGACCCTTGCTTTAGAGGATCATGTCTCCTGTTCATGAAAGGATGCTTAAAGAAGAGATTCTCTTTGTGGCTAGGAACCACAGTTGTGGTACTTCGTTAGTTTCAAGGCAAGGAGTTCTACTCCCACTATTTTCTTATTCCAAAAAGAAACAGTGGTCTGTGTCCCATCTTGGGCTTGAGAAGACTAAAATATATCTCTGTCTTATGTGTTCAAAGCTCATTTGGGTTTCTTGTTTTAAAGAATGCACATCCATATTTCCATCAAGGATGATTATGAGAAAATAAGTTGGTTTATATGCGATAAGCAATCATGTTCACTATTGCTCTTTAGAAGGACACTGTCAGTTTGAGTCACATATGAACAAGTACGTTAAGGTGGACACTTCAGCTACTCAGGCACACATGAATGGGGTTAAAAAACTGATTCTTTATTCACAATAGCCATATTCAGTTTGCTGCATGCCTGCTACTGTAACACATAGACTGGAGTAGTGGCTGTATGCTACTGTTTTCCCTTTATACACATTTATAGAGATTTTGCACAGTTCATGAACCCACAGGCCATGCCCCTGTCCCACCACTACTATCCTGCCAACACCATTCACTTCCAGAAAATGAGCTATTGTAGAGCTTGGCTTTGTGGCTTGTGGAGGCCTGTGAAACCATTCTGTGTGCCCCCTGTGTATCCAAGCCACACTGGCTCTCAAGATTTTGCCCTATGCTTGTGCAAAAGCTGTTGGTGGAAATATTTCAGTTTTTCTAAAAATCTGTATTAAGAGTTTATCCACAATTCAAATAAATCTCAATTTGGATAGAGGTATTGAGAAGCTATATTGGACTGCCAGTACTAAAATCTTCTATGCAATTTGTTTGCTGGACTAATAACATTTTTAATACTGGATGTTCTGTGGTTCTGTGCCTGACTCTACATTCAGATTTGTGCTCAGTAGAATTGTTCGTTTGTAAGAAATGACAAAATAGGAAAATATTTAGTTTTTTGGCCAATCCTTGATCGATCTTCCATTGAATGGAAAGGTTAAATGATGTCCTGGAGTAATCCAGTTTGGACAAGGGCTGTTTTCTAAACAACTGTACTAATATAGACTGTCACTCCAGCAAGGTTCTATTGTAGTTTAACATGGCTTTTAATAGTTGGATGTAGACACACACCAAGGGTACGAAATTAGGTCGAATTTATAGAAGTCGATATTTTAAAACCCGATTTTATGGAATCGATTGTGTGTCCCCTCACTAAAGACCATTAAGGCCATTAGGTCGATGGACTGTGTCCACAGTATCGGGGCTAGCGTCGACTTTCGGAGCATTGCATTGCGGGTAGCTATCCCACAGTTCCCGCAGTCTCCGCCGCCCATTGGAATTCTGGGTTGCGATCCCAAAGTCTGATGGGGCAGAAAACATTGTCGCTGGTGGTTCTGGGTACATGTCGTCAAGCCATCCCCCCTTCCTCCCTCCCTCCCTCCCTCCGTGAAAGCAACCTTTTTCGCGCCTTTTTTCCGGGGTTTCCGGGTTTGCTATGGCAAGCATGGAGCCTGCTCAGCTCACAATGACCGTATGTCTCCAGCGTGCGCCTGGACATTTGGTCTGGTGGGGATTCAGTCCCGCTATAATACGGGCAGAGGGATAGCTCAGCGGTCTGAGCACTGGCCTGCTAAACCCGGGGTTGTGAGTTCAATCCTTGAGGGGGCCATTCTGCCTGAGGCTGGTAGTCGCAGGACTACACAGCAGAAGCTCCTTGCCTTCTGGCAGCAGATGGTACAATATGCCTGAAATCTATCATCATTGTCCCCTGTGTGCAGCAGATGGTGCAATATGCTTGCAAGCTGTCATCATCGTCCCCTGTGTGCTCCTAGCTGGCCTTTGGTGTGGCTGGCCAGGGGCGCTTGGACATAAATGGGAGTGACTCTGGTCATTCTCTTTTTTACATTTTGTTTAATGGAGATTCAGTACTGCCTGGAACACTGGCAGAGGGCTAGCTCAGTGGTCTGAGAGTTGGCCTGCTAAACCCGAGGTTGTAAGTTCAATCCTTGAGGGGGCCAGGAGATGATGACAGATAGCAAGCATATTGCACCGTCTACTGCCGAGTACCCAGGAGATGATGACGGCTAGGAAGCATACTGCACCGTCTGCTGTCAGCCTACCCCTTGCTCCCCACTCCCTCCATGAAAGCAACTGAGGGGGGAGCAAAAAATCCTTTTGTGCCTTTTTTCATGTGGGCGCCATATTGCTGACACCATTTTTATCCACCTGCCGCTTCCGCTGCCACTCTGCTGTCCTGCAGACGCCATACCAGGGAAAGCATGGAGCCCGCTCAGATCGCCGTGGCTGTTATAGCCGTAATGAACACCATGCGCATTGTCCAGTAGTATATGGAGAACGAGAACCAGGACCTGCTACAGCAGGCGAGGAGGCGACGGCAGCGCCCTGAGGACAGTGATGAGGACATGGACACAGACCTCTCTCAAAGAAGGCCCCCCCACAAGGTGGACATCATGGTGGTAATGGGGCAGGTTCATGCCGTGGAACACCGATTCTGGGCCCGGGAAGCAAGCACAGACTGGTGGGACCGCATAGTGTTGCAGGTCTGGGACGATTACCAATGGCTGAGAAACTTTCGCATACGTAAGGGCACTTTCATGGAACTTTGTGACTTGCTTTCCCCTGCCCTGAAGCGCCAGAATACCAAGATGAGATCAGCCCTCACTGTAGAGAAGCGAGTGGCGATAGCCCTGTGGAAGCTTGCAACTTCCAGACAGCTGACCGGTAGCCAGACAGCTACTGGTCAGTGGCGAATCAATTCGGAGTGGGCAAATCTACAGTGGGGGCTGTTGTGATGCAAGTAGCGAATGTGATCACTGAGCTGCTGCTACCAGGGCTTGTGACTCTGGGAAATGTGCAGGTCATAGTGGATGGCTTTGCAGCAATGGGGTTCCCGAACTGTGGTGGGGCGATAGACGGAACCCATATCCATCTTGGCACCGGACCACCAAGCCAGCGAGTACATAAACCGAAAGGGTTACTTTTCAATAGTGCTGCAAGCACTGGTGGATCACAAGGGACGTTTCACCAACATCAACGTGGGATGGCCGGGAAAGGTACATGACGCTCGCATCTTCAGGAACTCTGGTCTGTTTCAGCTGCCGCAGCAAGGGACTTTCTTCCCAGACCAGAAAATAACCGTTGGGGATGTTGAGATGCCTATAGTTATCCTTGGGGACCCAACCTATCCCTTAATGCCATGGCTCATGAAGCCATACACAGGAAGCCTGGACAGTAGTCAGGACCTGTTCAACTGTAGGCTGAGAAAGTGCAGAATGGTGGTGGAAGGTGCATTTGGACGTTTAAAGGCGCGCTGGCGCAGTTTATTAACTAGGTTAGATCTCAGCAAAACCAATATTCCCATTGTTATTACTGCTTGCTGTGCGCGCCACAATATCTGTGAGAGTAAGGGGGAGATGTTTATGGCGGGGTGGGAGGTTAAGGCAAATCACCTGGCCGCTGGTTAGCGCAGCCAGACACCAGGGTGATTAGAAGAGTACAGCAGGGCGCGTTGCGCATCAGGGAAGCTTTGAAAACCAGTTTCATGAATGGCCAGGATGCGGTGTGAAAGTTCTGTTTTTTCCCCTTAATGAGAACCCCCACCCCTTGGTTCACTCTACTTCCCTGTAAGCTAACCGCCCTCCCGTCCCGTCCCCCCCCCCCCCCCCCGGTCACCACTTGCAGAGGCAATAAAGTCATTGTTGCTTAAAATTCATGCATTCTTTATTAATTCATCACACAAATAGGGGCATACCTGCAAAGGTTGCCCGGGATGGGTGGTGGAGGAAGGGAAGCACCAGGATGGGTGGTGGAGGAGGGGATGAGGGAAGGACAAGGACACACTGCACTTTAAAACTTATTGAATGCCAGGCTTCTGTTGCTTGGACAGTTCTCTTGGCTTGAGTGGTTGGGTGCACGGAGGCCCCCCCAACGCATTCTTGGGCGTCTTGGTGATGAGGTTATGGGACTCGGGGAGGAGGGCTGTTGGTTACACAGGGGCTGTAGTGGTGGTCTGGGCTCAGGCGGCCTTTCCTGAACCATACGCCTTTCCTCAGCCATAAGCCGGAGCATTTCCGTTTGATCCTCCAGTAGCCTCAGAATTGCATCCTGCCTTCTCTCTGCACGCTGACGCCACCTACTCTCTTCATCCCGCCGCTGTCTCTCTTCCTCCCGCCACCCATTGTCTTCAGCATGCCACCTGTCCTCGCGATCAAATTGTGCCTTTCTGGACTCCAACAGTGTCTGTCTCCATGCATTCTGCTGGGACGTTTCAGTGTGGGAAGACTGCATGAGCTCTGAGAACATATCGTCTCAATTCCTTTTTTTTTTTTACTTCTAATCTTCGCTAGCCTCTGGGATGGTGATGAAAGGGGGAGCGTTGAAAAATTTGCAGCTGTGGGAGAAAACAAACAGGAGAGGAGTATTTAAAAAGACACACATTAGAGAACAATGCTCCTAACATTACATAGCACATGTGCATTCGGTCCAAGGTCGCACTTTGCCTGTTATATTGAGGGTCTGCCGGTTTGGTGTGTGAGATCACACAAGCAGGGCCGGCCGGCGGGCAACAGAATTCGGCTTGCAGGCAGCCATGGTAAGCCACAGTCTATTGGCTTCTTTAACTTTAATAACATGTGGGAATGGTTTCAAACAGCAACCCCCTCATTTCCCATAACAGACAGCTGTTGGGTTAGCCATTTAACATGGGTTGGCAATTCAGAAGGGAGGGGCGGCAGTTTTCGGGTTAACGTGCAGCGTGAACCTAATCAACCCCCCCCCCCCCCACACACACATCCAAGATGATCGCTGTTCCACCTCCCCCCACTGCGTGGGTAACAGCGGGGAAGATTTCTGTTGACCCACAGGCAAATAGCCCAGCAGGGACGGACCCCTCTGAATACCCCCTTAATAAAATTCCCCTATTTCAACCAGGTGACCATGAATGATATCACTCTTCTGAGGATAACACAGACAGGTAAAGAACGGATGTTGCTTGAATGCCAGCAAACACCGGGACCATACGCCACCATGCTTTGCAATGTAATGATTCCAGACTACGTGCTACTGGCCTGGCGTGGTAAAGTGTCTTACCACGGAGCACGGGATAAGGCTGTCCTCCCCAGAAACCTTTTACAAAGGCTTTGGGAGTACATCGAGGAGAGCTTTCTGGAGATGTCCCTGGAGGATTTCCGCTCCATCCCCGGACATGTTAACAGACTTTTCCAGTAGCTGTAGCTGTACTGGCCGCAAATTAATCATTAAACACGCTTGCTTATAAAACATGTATTAATTTCACAGAGGTACACTCACCAGAGGTCCCTCCTCCGCCTTCAAGGTCCGGGAGCACGCCTTGGGTGGGTTCGTAGGGTACTGGCTCCAGGGTGACAAACAGTTCCTGGCTGTTGGGGTAAAGGGCTTCTCCGCTTCCTTGCTGTGTCTGTGTGCTATCTTCAGCATCATTATCATCATCTTCCTCTTCCCGAAAATGCTCCTCGCTGTTTTTTGATGCTCCACGTACGGAGTCATACCACATGGGTGGGTTAGTGCTGGCTGCACCCCCTAGAACGGCATGCAGATCATCATAGAAGCGGCATGTCTGGGGCTCTGACCCAGAGCGGCCGTCTGCATCTCTGGTTCTTTGGTAGGCTTGCCTGAGCTCCTTAATTTTAACGTGGCACTTTTGCGCGTCCCTGTTGTAGCCTCTGTCCTGCATGCCCTTGGAGACTTTGGCATATGTATGGGCATTTCTTCTTTTGGACCGTGGTTCTGCTAGCACGGATTCGTCTCCCCATACAGTGATCAGATCGCGTACCTCACACTCGGTCCACGGTGGAGCTCGTCTTCGGTTCTGGGACTCCATCATGGTCTGCTGATGAGATCTGCACTCACCTGCAGCTCGCCACGCTGGCCAAACAGGAAATGCAATTCAAAAATTTGCGGGGCTTTTCCTGTGTACCTGGGCAGAGCATTCGAGCTCAGACTGCTGTCCAGAGCAGTCAAATGGTGCACTGTGGGATAGATCCCGGAGGCCAGTACCGTCGCATTGCGTCCACACTAACCCTAATTCGACTCGGCAATATCGATTTTAGCGCTATTCCCCTCGTGGGGGGTGGAGTGGAGAAATCGATTTTAGGAGCCCTAGAAGTCGATGTAAATTGGCTTCGTCGTGTGGACGGGTGCACGGATCAATCGATATAACGCTAGTAAATTCGACCGAAACTTGTAGTGTAGACCAGGGCCAACTCTCTCTGTGCTTTAAACAAGGAGTAAATCGATGTAACTATAAATTTAAAGTTGGTGGAAGACAAGAATCAAGCCCACAAATCCTGTTACAATAGTAAGTGTGTTTGAAAAGGATCTTCTTCGGCTATCCCTCTGTGCGAGGATGATGTCTGCCCAGGGGGTTTATTGGTGAGTTTTTAAGTGGCTGAGGAGACCAATTCTTGCCTTGCAGATTTTCCCACAGAAGTGACAGGTGTAATCTTGAAAAAAAATAAAAAATAAATGGAGATATGCCAATCTCCTAGAACTAGAAGGACCTTGAAAGGTCATTGAGTCCAGTCCCCTGCCTTCACTAGCAGGACCAAGTACTGTCCCCTGACAGATTTTTGTCCCTAAGTGGCCCCCTCAAGGATTGAACTCACAACCCTGGGTTTAGCAGGCCAATGCTCAAACCTACATAGTTGTTGGCTGAAGTGTTGTGCCCTTTCTTTCCTCCTCTGTCACTTCTCTGTCTCATGAGCACGTCGGTTCTCCTCGAAGTGAGCTGTGGCTTAGTGTATGGTATGGTGCCACTGTGTTCTGTTCCGTGCCAAGTTCTCCCAGTTTTTTGGGTTGATGCCTCCCTTTTTAAGATGTACTTTCAGTATGTCTTTGAAATGCTTCCGCTGCCCTCTGCGAGCCTTCTTCCATGACTTAACTGAGAGAAGAATACTTGCTTCGGGAAGCGAGTGTCAGGCATACGTATGTACACAGTGGCCTACTCAGCAAAGATGGTATTTCATGACCTGTGCTTCTATACTGCTGATGTTGGGCTGTAGAGAGAACGCTGATGTTAGTGTGTTGGTCTTCCCAGCTGATCCTGAGAATCCTCCTGAGGCAGCGCTGCTGGAACCACTTCAGCTGCTTGAGATGTCATCTGTAGGTTACCCAGGTCTCACACCCATAGAGAAGGGTGGGGTTGATAACTGCCTTGTGAACCAAGATCTTGGTACCTGTTTGTAGATTTCTATCACGGAAGACTCGAGTAGTCTTCCAAAAGATGTGCTGGCACAGCGGATCCTGTATTCAATTTCTGTGTCAATGCTGGCTGTTTGGGAGACGTGGCTGCCAAGGTACGGAAAATATTCCACATTTTCCAGGGGTTCTCTGCTAATGGTGATTTGTGGAGTTCTAAGAGTAGTTTGTGCAGGTGAGGGCTGGTAGAGTACCTTTTGGTTTTCTCGATGTTGAGAGAAAGACCCTGGCTGTGATAGACATCTGCAAAAAGATTTAGGGACAAGAATCAAGCCCACAAATCCTGTTACAATATTATCTGTGTTTGAAAAGGATATCTAGGTAGTAGAATGCCTTTTTCACAGTAGAGCTTCTATTTTAAGAGGAAACAAAAAGCCTCAAAAGGCCTGTAGGTACCCAACTCCATATAATAGCTACTTGTGACATGGTGTTACATGTATGTTTCACTTGTATAATTCATCTAATCTCTTTTTTGATTGTCTGCTTTGAAAATTCAATTACCAATCCGGTCCATTGGTACCTGTTAAAAAGCTTTTAACAATTTGCAAATTGTATGTATAAATGCATGTCAGGGGTTCCCTCCCAACTCTGAACTCTGGGGTACAGATGTGGGGACCCGCATGAAAGACCCCCTAAGTTTATATTCCACCAACTTAGGTTAAAACTTCCCCAAGGCACAAATTCCTTTCCTGGTCCTTGGACGGTATTGCTGCCACCACCAAGTGATTTAAACAAACATTTAGGGAGGGGCCACTTGGAGCCCTGTCTCCCCCAAAATATCCCCCCAAGCCTCTTCACCCCCTTTCCTGGGGAGGCTTGAGAATAATATACTAACCAATTGGTTACAAAGTGAGTACAGATCAAACCTTGATTTTTAGGACACTGAAAATCAATCAGGTTCTTAAAAGAAGAATTTTATTTTTAAAAAAGTAAAAGAATCACGCCTGCAAAATCAGGATGGAGGGTAACTTTACAGGGTAATAAAAAGATTTAAAACACAGAGGATTTCCCTTTAGGCTCAACTTCGAAGTTACAAAAACAGGAATAAACCTCCCTCTTAGCATAGGGAAAATTCACAAGCTAAAACAAAAGATAATCTAACGCCTGTCCTTGCTTTACTTACAATTTTTGTAATCTTAGATGCTCGTTTCAGGTATGTTTCTAGGAGATGTGTTTTTCCTGCCCTGGTCTCTCTCTCTCCCAGAGAGAACCACACAAAGAGCACCAACAACCCCCGGTCCCCCAGATTTGAAAGTATCTTCTTTCCCCATTGGTCCTTCTGGTCAGGTGCCAACTAGGTTAATTGAACTGATTAACCCCTTACAGGTAAGTGATTCTATACCTCTGGCCAGGAAAGATTTTATATTAATACCTATATAAAGGTTTTTACCCTTCCCTTTATATTTATGACAGCATTTTATTACAGTATCTTATTTTTTTTCAATTCTCTGTTTTAAGTCATTATTTGTTGTTACAGAGCTTGAATGGAAGTTAGCACAAGTTGGAGCAATAAAAACTGACTTAGAAGAAAGCCCCAAACAAAACATTATGGATATGATGATGTCTTCAGTTAGAAGTGCTTCTATTCATGATACCAACAGTGCTAGTAGGGACAATGATGAGACCAAATGTTACTCAGATAGGAATTTTTAATGCTAGTACTCTGCACTGTTGTTTTTATGTTTGGTCAACGTATGCATGTTTATTACTGGTTTCATAAATCTGAAGCAATGCACAGATTTGTTTTATATTTATACTTGCAGTTTAAACTTCTAGAAAATAATTAATATACTGTCTAAAGGCCAAATTCTACCCTTGGATATAGACACATGGCTCATATTGAAGTGGAAGGGCCTTGATTCTCCACTTCATCTAAGTTCCACTCAACTGGAATGGAGAGGTGGGGTCAGAGGGAGCTAACTGTTGCTTTCTGATTCAGGGCTGCCCGGCATCAGTGCAAGTTGGGATGCACAGGGGTAATACTAACTAATGTCCCTGGTTAACAATTGAGTGTAGCTGAACTCCACTCTGCTAAACCTCTTCCCCATTTCTCCCATCAAGAATCTGGCCCAAAGAATATTATAGGCATGCCCATCCAGGAGCAGGATTTAGCCCTTAATCTGTTGAATAATGCAGTTTTTTAGTACCTGAGAACTGCATTTAGTAATCTTCTCCAATGTCAAGGATAATTCTCCAATTGTTTCGAATACTGACAATTAGTCTACGTTTTCTTGAAGAGAAACTGATGCTTACTTCAGAGTAGTGCAGTACAGTCATTGATGAACAAAGCCCAAAGTTATGGACGTAAATGAGGGCGAACATGTCCTAATTCAGTATTATTATTTATTTGGCTATTTATTCAAATAATATAATAATGTACTTTCATCAGGCTGTCCTCATATCCCCAACTGAAAAAGTCTCAATGCGCTAATGAAGACTTCCCTATATAGAGTCTACTCAGGGTATATCTACACTTAAAATGCTGGATCGGTGCAGGTTCACCAACGCAGCTGTGCTGCTGAAGAGCTTTAATGAAGATGCTCTAAGATGACAGGAGAGCACTCTCCTGTCGTCTAAGGGTACGTCTATACTACCCGCCAAATTGGCGGGTAGTAATGGATCTATCGGGGATCGATTTATCGCGTCTTATCTAGACGCGATAAATCGATCCCAGAAGCGCTCCCCATCGACTCTGGAACTCCTGCTCGGCGAGAGGAGGAAGCGGAGTCGACGGGGGCGCGAGCCTGTGCCGCATGGATCCAATGTAAGTAAAATTACTTTCGATCTAGGAAACGTCGACTTCAGCTACGCTATTCTCGTAGCTGAAGTTGCGTATCCTAGATCGATTTCCCCCCCCACCCGGGTAGACCAGCCCTCAGTTAATCCACCTCCCTGAGAGGTGGGATAGGTCGGTATAACTACGTCACTCCAGGATGTGGACCAATATAGGTCTGTAGGTTAACCTAAGGTGGTTCATGGACTATATATGCAAAAATATCCAGCATTCAGTTCACACTCAGCACATGTATGATTGTACAGCTATATGACTGAGCAAAAACATAACAGGGTGGCCAGCTTCCTACTGGCCAGTTCCTAAAGAGTAATAGATTCATGAATCCATTAATATTTTTGCTCATAGTAATCTAAACAATTTTATATTGGGTCTGCTCATACATTCCATGCACTGCAGCTCATAGTACTTTAAATGCAAGCAACTAAGAACTGTCCATTGGCACCTGGAGTATTACTGTATCTCATGCACTCCAGGGTGTTTTGGACATTTTTTTGTTGGGATTCAAGATGACTCTCAAAGACTTACAATTTCTTTCCTTTAAGCCAAATTTCCTTATTATAGTGATCTAGATCAGTGATTTTCAAAGTTTGGGACGTGACCCAGTACTGGTTGCGGCATGTAAGGCACTGGGTTGCCTTGCTCAGCACCCAGGGAACCTGGCGGATCTCTCCAGCACATTAAAAGTCC
The DNA here is from genome assembly GCA_033296515.1 of Macrochelys suwanniensis. NCBI lineage: Eukaryota > Metazoa > Chordata > Testudines > Chelydridae > Macrochelys > Macrochelys suwanniensis. Next base: position 88,726,980 of record CM065779.1, read on the forward strand.
CATTGGCGGTGCTACCCAGCTAAGGTAGGTGAGTGCCTATCTGTTCTGACACCGCGTTGCATCCCAGAAGCGGCCAGCAGCGGATCCGGCTTCTAGGCAGGGGGGCCACCGGGCTTCATGCACTGCCTCTGTCCCGAGCGCCACCTCCTCACTCCCATTGGCCGGGGTGGGGGGGGAGGTGCCTGCGGGCGAGAGCTGTGTGGAACTGCTTGTGTGTCTCCGCCTAGGAGCCGGATCTGCTGCTGGCCGCTTCGGGGATGCAGCGCGGTGCCAGGACAGGCAGGAAGCCTGCCTCTGCACCCCGGCTGCACTGCTGACTGCGCTGTAACCCCACAACGCAATCCCCAGCCCTGAGCCCCAACCCGGACCCCTTCCTGCACCCTAAACCCCTCATCCCACCCCCTCCCAGAGCCCTGACACCCTCCCGCACCTCAATCCCCCGCCCCACCCCAGAGCCCCCTCCTATACCCTGAGCCCCTCATTCCCGGCCCCACCCCACAGCCCTCACCCCCACACTTCAACCCTCTGCCCCAGCCCTGAGCCCCTCCCACACCCCAAACCACTCATCTCCAGCTCCATTGGATCACAGGCATCAACACTTTTCTTCAGCTGGGTCCCCAGAAAAAAAGTTTGAAAACCACTGATCTAGATGATAACTGACTGAGCTGAACTGCCTTTCATCAACTCTACCTTCAGTTCTTTCCAGAAAAGTGTTTTTCAATTTCTTTGGAATTGGTCTTCAAGATGACTATTGGTCTTCAAGTTCCTCCTGAACTAACCCATTTGTCTTTCTTTCTGGCCAAAGCAGGTGCCTCGTACCCCATGGCAAGAAACTGCTTTTATTAGATGTTATGTTCTCAAATTTAATCCCTCTCATTCTCAAGCATTTAGAAAGTCAGAGATGTCTGTTTTGAGGGCTGCAACAAGAGCAATGGCTTGGTTTAAGACTCTGTTACTAGATGGGTCTGAGACTGCATTCTCGCAGGCTAATAAGTATCATACTGAGCTTGTCAAATGCTATTTGACTAGAGAAGCCTCCACTTCATTGGTAATGAGAGTCGAAGTGTTCCAAGACATGTAAGTTAGTGATTTAGTTGTCTCCTCCCACTTATACATAGTTATCCATTTGACTTCTTCATTCTCATGATGCCTCCTGCTAGCAGCCTTTTTTTTTAGGGTATGCCTACACTTGTGACTGTACAAGGTTACATGTGCGTTGTGGTACCATAGCCTCCCTGTTGTCAATATCTGAAGCTCTGAAGCATGTTTCTGAAGAACAGTCTAGTGAGTGAAAGCTAGCACACATGAGGGGTGTGGGTATGTACATGTATCCACTGTGGCATTGCCCTGTACCCATTCTACAGTGCAGTATGGATGGGGACAAGGGGCATGTACCAGCTTACGGGTATCAATATTCCTCCAGGGCCATTCCCATAATGCATTTGCTGTCTGACCCTTACCCAAGAGTACAAAGCTCCCTGACCTCTCCACCTCTTTGCCACTGGTAGTAGCAACCTGCACTGAGCATTTCAGGGGGTTTTCTGCTGAAATCTATTGATCAATACAGGTGATCATGGTCTGAGGGTAGCCTCCTGGACTCTGGAGCACACACAGGTGATGGTCATTGTTTGGCCAGCATACACCATCCTCCATGACTTTGCCTGATTTAGCAAGAATATTCACCTGTCCCAGGGGATATTCCCAGAGGCGGGCATTCCCTGGATTCCATTCCAGTGCTGGGAGCACATGAAGCACCTCACCCTCCTGTACTGGAGGGCAAAGGACTCTTAACAATTGCTCTGGGAAGGGACCTAGCACATGCCCATGCTTCAGTGAATGGATCAGGCTGCAAGTTTGGAGCCTGAAGTTACTGACTACCTCCTCCTCAATACCGCCAGCCTCGTCATATGATGGCAGGCTGGTGAGGGGCAGGACAAAGAGGTAGCAGGGACCTTGGAGGAAGTCCGGGAGAAAGCCGTAGGAGACATGGAGAATGAGCATGTGATTCTGCACCTCTACCTGGATGACAAATCCCCATCCCTAAGCCACTATAGGAAAGACAATCCAATGCTGGTAAGTGCTTTTTTTATACAATGGACCTCCACATTCCCTGAGAATATCCCTGTTGCTTTGCTGCTATGTGCTTCATCCCCCCGTTCCCCTGCACACCCTACTGCTGCTCCACCCCAATGTTGTCCCAGAGCAACACAGCTGTAAATCAATGATTTTATTAAAATCCCATGAACCAATGTATAAACAAGGCTTGAAAATGTTTTTAAATAATTTACAAAAATAAATTAGTCTTCTCTTTTAGTACTGTACTTTGTTTTACCAGTTAACATAAATGTTTAGCAAATGAATACGTTTTTTAAAAAACTATTAGAACATTTCCCACTAATAAATACTTAATAAGCTCTTTCTGCTTTACAGTACACTTTCAAGGCACAGTAGAAAGCACTAGACAAGAGCCATTGGAGGAAATGCAATAGCAAATTTGTGCAGCCATATTATCCAGTATTTTGATCTTGTCAGATATCAAAACCCAAGTTGGATCAAGATGTGAAGACCTTCAAAAATAGCAGGTACTGCAAGAAACATTGGTGGTTCAGTAGGTGTTGCTGTTCCCTTCATGTCAGAACTACAATAATACATCTGCATCGTGTGAAGGGGCACTTTGCTACTTGAGGTGCCTTCTTTTTCAGAACATTCTTGATTATTAGAGATCTTATGGCAAATTTCATGTGTCTGGGCTGCTGTTAACCTTTGTTTCCTGAACACAGTCCCGTTTAGATAATACATATTTACGTCTAAGTTGCTCCACCAGTTTCTCCTGGATGTTTTTCACCTCCTGCTGTGTAGTATTTGCTATGCTGTTTAACCACCAAGATTCAGTGATCTCTATTTATCTCCTATCTACTTCACAGGGGGAGGAGATGTTTAATTAATGTTTGTGAAGCACTTTCCTTACCTGGAAGCCAGAAGTGCAAAATATTGCAGTTAGTAAAAATCAAGTTTCTGGTGTTGTAGCAGAATGCAGGATTCCTAATGCTACTTTAGATTCTTCCACATCTGTACCCGATAGCAAACCCTAGATGTACTGAAGCCAAAAGGACCAAATGAGAGATTGATCCCTGTGGAGAAGGGACTATCTTAACCTAAAGTTGTTTGAGATGAGATGTTGTTCCAGGATAAGTGTTAAAAAAAAAATTGTATGATGGGATGGTGTGGGATGAAGACGGAAAAAAACATGCTGCTGGGTGCACAGAGACACTGATGCTTAGACTCCAGGACAGAAGCTCCACTCAGTCTATCCATTTTGAACTTTAGAGGTCTTCGATCTGAAGGACTCCTGAGGGGGGAGAGAATAGAAGGTGGACAGCTAGACTGTGATTAGGAAGGGAAGCATTTACAAGATTAGTGTTTCCCTAGCAGAGTAAGAAGTAGAAGGGTTACTGAATGCTATTGTTATCTTTAATTTCCTTAAATAAGAGTTTAGTGGTTTTTTTCAAACCCACAGGTCAGAGGCCCCTCTCACTCAGTGAGGTTCTAAAGAGATCTGCAGGGACCTTGGGAAAAAAGTTAGGAAAAAGCAGCCAGTATTGCCTGATATTTACAGGCAAGTGTCCTAAGAAGAAGCTTAGAGGGATAAAGGGCTTCATTAGTGACCCAGAGACACCAGTGTTGAACAAGGTGTGTGCTCAGGAAAGGGCAGGTTCTGACAATCCCTATAACCAGAAAAACAGTACTTAAATGTTTGTATAAACCAACATACTCTAAAAAGTAATGTTTTTTCTAAAGAACAAATGGCTATTCTACATAGATTCTTATGTTATGCTTATAACCGTAGTATCTGAGTATTTTAAGTGCAATAAGCGACGTGACTAACATCTGTCATGTTTATATTTTAAAGCTGTTGGATATTTCTTTTAATTAACAAATACTCTATTCCTGATATTCAGCTCTGCTATTTGTGAAACAAAAACAACCAGCAGCTAAACTCAACAGGAAGCTGCTCAACAACTTCAAATACAAATGTAGCCTATGTGCATAAGAGGAAAAAGGCACATCTTGGACCTTTAACTTTCAAAATTATCCCAATACTCAGCAAAATAAAGGGCACCTTCTCTCAACTTTAGCCACAAAACGAGTCCTTTACTTACTGTGATCCTATCTTTAAAGTGTTATCCTTCTGCACTAGAACAATAGATTTTTTTTTGCAAAGTATCTGTTCCCTATCCCAAAGTATAATCAAAATATCAAACAAAAGCGCTTCAGACTAGCACACCTTTAGCACAGAACACCTTTAGCTGACGAAGTTGTGTTTTGCATTTTTTCTACGTTTGTTATTGTACACAGGAAGCTGTATGACTTAGCTGATGGGAATAAGGATGGTAGCTCTTTGGGTGTCCTTGGCATATTCAAATTCATGGGGTGTGCCAGCTGGGCAGCTCAGATGGTGGAACCATCTGGGAATGTTCCTGCACCCCTTCTACCCCGTCCCTCAGCATTACAAAATTTCTGAGGGAGAGGCTATAAAAGGGGCTGTGACGCACTCAGCTGCCTCAGTTCCTTCCAACCGCAGCAGCAGCAGATGCATGTAAATTTCTCTGGATCCCTGAGATCCAGAAACTTCCCAAGAATTTTAGTGACTTAGATAGTATTTTACTATTAGTTTAATTTGGATAGATATAATTAAGTCAGTTCTTGTTATTATTTAGTTATAGTTTAGATTTGGTTCTGCAGATCTGAAGACCAAAAGACCCAGTTTTCAGAGGTGTACATTGTGTCAGGCAGTGTTCTCAGCCTTGGATGCTCATGTCTGATGTTTGGCATGTCTCAAAGAGGGCCACAGTACTTCCGAGTATTCTATCTGCAGTATCTTCATTCCAAGACCATGTACAAAGCATCTGAACAGACTGCAAGTTCTCTTGCTCCAAGAAGCTTTGACAGTGATGTTGCTCATATTAGCAGCTTCTAAAGGATCAGCGTCATGGGGTCGCTGGATGGCTCACTGAGGTAGGGGCAGAGTAGTCCATGGAAGTACAGATGGATACCAGCATCGGGATGCCTGTGGCAGTAACAGAAGCAGGTTGGGTACTTGAGGCAGGAGCAGGCTGGAAACACCATGAGGTGGAGGGAGAGTTCCCAGCCCAAGTAGTGAGGTTGGATAGACTGGACTGCTGCTCTTCCTGTGGGATTAAATTGCTGTCTCTAGGAGTCAGCAGACCTGGTCCTGACTTATGGAGTGGCTGCTGCAGCCTGCCTGAAGGATGAATCATCACTGGATCTGGCTGGGGGATGAGTCATTGCAGGCTCTAGCTGAAGGCTTATCTCACAATCAGGCCATTAGATAAAAAGACCACCATTAGCTTGGAGTACAGCTAGCTCCAAGAAGAAAAAGAATATCTTGACGAGACCTCTGTTTTTTGTTCTGAGGTTGAGTTTTATGACTGCTGCACAGTTGATCTGGAAACCATCATTTCTGACAATGAAAATTCCAAAGGCTTCCTTGACAATGGCCTCTGAGTGAAGAACCAAATTGTAAGAAAAGCCATCGGATCCGTCCACTTCGGTTTTGAAAAGCACAGCAGAAGACAAAAAGGCTCCTCTTAGCAGGACCAAGTCAGTCTCAAAAAATTAATCAGATTTGGATCCATCAGTTTCACATCCTAAACTAAAAATAAGAATGTAAATCCCTATATAAATCTCATTTAATGGATCCAAAGACTGCATCGGAACTGAAGATAATTCTGGAACACACAGCAGTTTCTTCATCACCAATTCACTCTATTACAACAGTTACTGTAGCAGCTAAACTACACCATATAGCTCTGCAATTGGATTACATACTGGATCCACAGACTTGTTATCTAAAAGGGGAAAGAGAAAACTCCCTCAAATTATGCTTCTTGGATCTCCACTTTTGAAATATGAAAGATATCAGCTGAATTTTCTTGCTTTTCTCCAGAGACTTCTACATTTTCTGGGTCCTATAGTTTCTCTATTCGTCTAATTCAGTTTGAAACCCTACCTCCACCCAACCCCCATCCCTTCCCTATTTAGGGAATCCCTCTTAAAAGAGCATGTTAAAATCATATTCCATCCCAGTAATAGGAGGGACAAATAGAGGAGGTTTCAAAACAGTTCAGAATTCAGGGCTTCTATTACAGATATTTCCTCGTTCCAAAGAAACGTGGAGGATATCATCTGATACTGGATCTAAGGAAGCTCACCACCATCGGAAATTCTGTTTCTACATGCTGATGCCAGCATCCATTGGATCTTTCTTTTCCATCCTTGACTGGTTTGCAGCTCTCTATCTAAAGGATGTTTATTTTCATATTTCTAACAGACCAAGTCACAAGTACTTTATGGTGGGACAACAGCACTTCCAGCATCCATTTTTTTTTTTTTTTACGAAGTGTCCTCACTTATGTGAGGGTATTTTCACTGAACCATAATGAGTTATTGATTTCTCAGTGCAACATCACAGGATGCTCTTCTTGAAGACATTAGTTACACATGTTCACTCTGAGAGGTTAGGACTCTTGATATATATGAAAGAGTTCCTGCTTCGTCCTACTCAAATAATTCATAGGAACAGTTCCAGATGCTCAGGCAGGCAGGGTTTTCTCTCTTACCAACAGAAGTTGGTCCAATAAAAGATATTACCTCACCCACCTTGTCTCACAAAAGAGGCTTCTCAAGCTTCAACTTGCTATAAGCAAATGTTAACGTTTTCTCTAGTGCTGATGGGCATAATGGCTTCAGCCCCTCATGTCACACCTTATGCTTGACTCAGGATGAGAACTCTACAACACTGGCTGGCAGCAAATGTACAGACCAAGTATGGACAGTATGCTAAAAAAGAAATTCTGGAGGGGATTGTGTTATCCTTCACATGGTGGAGTCAGAGCACAAATGTTCTAAAAGGAGTGTTGTTTGATCCTCCATCTCCATCCATAACAGTCACATCAGATGCTTCCAACAAGGGGTAGGGAGCACATTTTGACAGTCTAACAGTTTGAACACACTGGAGCTTTGAAGAAAAGAAACTGCATATGCATATTCTAGAGTTCAGAATCATCCATTTAGTTCTCAAGTCTTTTCTACCTCAGATCTAGGGAAGAGTAGAACAGATTGCCACAGGTAACATGATAGCAATATATTATCTTAAACAAGGGGGAGCACACTTTCCAACTGTGCAAAGTAGTAGTTGAGTTATGGAACTGATGTATCCAGCATAGAGTTTATCCCATGGCCCTTCATCGTGCTGGAAAGGACAACTTGACAGATCAGAGAGATGACACATCTGCATGAATGGTTAATAAAGAAACTGATGACATCTTCAAATGAAGAGGATTTCTGGACATACATCTATTTACCACCAGATACAATACCATTTCCATTTCTGCTCGTGAGACGGTATGGGCAGTCTCTTGATATCAGACACTTTTCTCCAGAATTGGGAGAATGGACTACTATAAGCTTCCCATTGCTTCCCATTACATTCAGAAGGTAGTAAGGAAGATAAAGCCATAGGGGTATCTTTATTGCTTCAGCATGGCCAAGTCAGCAATGGTACACAAACCTCCTGCAACTTTCAAAGGAAGTTTACAGACTTCTAGTGTTACCAGATTTGTTGCCTCAACAAAAGGTTTACCACCGAGACCTCTATCACTACACCTGATTGCATGGGCTATATGACTGTCATGGAAAAATCTTTCCTATTAGAAGTGCAGCAAATTATACTTAACTTAAACAAACAACCCTGCTCCACCCCTCACCCCCCCCCAAAAAAAACCAGTTGACTAAAAAGTGCTATAATTTCAAATAGTCTAGATTTGTGAAGTGGATACATGAAAAACCTGGATCAACACTGTTACCACCAATTCAATATATTCTGGAATATTTGCTCAAATTAAAAGTTTTGGGTCTTTCTTTATCCTCTTAGATTCACCCTTGATATTTTCATAGATAATAAATCGCTCATTGCACATAATATGGTTAAGAAATGTATGAAGGGGCTTGCTGATATGTATCCACAGGTAAAAGAATTAGTCCCATGAAGGGATCTCAGTTTAGTTCTAACACAGCTCTCTGTTCCAGTTGTCCATTAAAACTTCTTTTATAATAGCCATAGCACCTACTAGGCAATTAGTGAACTACATGCCCTCACTCCTGATCCATCTTTTACTATATTTCAAAAAAGATAAGCTGCTGCTTTGTCCTTACCCTAAAGTAGAGTGTGAATTCCACATTAATCAAAATATAAAGCTACCAGTTTTCTTCCCCAGACATCAGTCACAAGGGTGAATCAAGGTTGCTTACTTTAGATGCTAAGAGGATCCTCACCTACTATCTGAGTAGGACTAAGGAATTTTGCATGGCCTCAAAAATCTCTTTAGATGGCCTGCACAAGATATAAGGTCAAGCAGTCTCTTCACAAACTGTATCAATTTGGGTAGATATTTTATAGAGGAATGCTATACATTGGCATCTATTTCTCCTCTCATTAGTGCTGCATCAGCCCGTTCTACTAAAACAATGGCTATCTCCATAGCATCCATTACACATGTCCCAATCACTGAGAGCTGCTACTTGGAGCTCAATAAATACATTTATTAAACATTACTCCTTAGACAGAGCATCTAGGGCAGACACTCAGTTTGGTAGGGCAGTACTTTCCATGCCTGTTTAATTAGGATCTTGAGTCCCACCTTCCCTTGATGGGATGCTGTTTGCCAGATTATCCCATGAGTGGGAATATGCAGAGGATATTCAAAGAACTGAAGGTTACTTACCTGCAACTGAAGTTCTTTTAGATGGATTCTGCCTATTCATACTCATGGGGTTGTGCCCAGTGGTGCAAGTAGAAATAATTTCTTGCAGGTACTGCACTCATGGGAGGGACACAAGGGGGGCACGTGACCTCCCCATGTGACTCCTCTGCCTCTGGCCCGGGACCCCCACGCTCTCCCTGTCCCCTCTGATACCCCCCTTTGTATATACAAACATCAACATGCTTAACTACTCACTTTCCCCCCAAACATGTAGTATTCAGTTTGTTTATATGGAATATGGGAGTTGGGTCAGGAGCCATTTCAGCATATGTATGACTTACTAAAAGACAAATTTTAAGTAGAACTGTATCCTAAACTTCTTTATGGTGTTGTACCCAAACATTGCATTTCAATGGGGGATTCAACTTTCTTTATAGGAACAGACTCTTGAAACTCCTACCAATCTACAAAAGTGGTCCATAGTCATGCAAATAGTCCCATTGTCTTCAATGGGATTGATCAAATGATTAAGGGTTTACAGTATTAGATTCCAAATTTGTAAATTGTTCTGGATGAAGCTGACAATGCCTGAACTGTCAGATAAGGAGCTTCATTCTAATAAAGGTGGGCAGATGTGTGATAAGTCTTAGCTCCGTTGCTAAGATGAGGAACATATTTTCAGCAAAGTTCTTGACAAATTCCTGAGGCAGCTGGCTGGTTTAAGGTTGTCAGTGTCCGGCATTATAATCTTCACTTATAGTTCTCTCATCCACAAAGCTGGAAAATGAAGCATTTATTTTCTTTGTTTTGCTGCTCCAGTTTCAGTTGTTAAAATGCATGTTAGACTAGTTTTTCTGCAAAGAAGAATTCTAGGTACACTGGGGACCACACCTGATTCCATTCAGGCTGCAGAACTGAGCTGACATCAAAATCCAAACGTCCTCTGGTCAGTGCAAGCAGAGGCATTTCTCTAATGATTTGGACTTGATGTGATGCAGTATGGATGTCATTGATAATTCAGACCAACGGGGAGAAACAGAATCAAAATCACTGTTTAAACACCTTCTGTCCCCCGCCCCCATCTCTCCGCTCTTGAGGACTCCTGACCAATGTAACAGCACAATACATATGCTAACAAACTTAAACAAAGCTTTTGTTCAAGTTTGTTATCATATACCAAATAGGCAGAGTCCATCTTGAAGAACTCCAGTTCCAGGTAAGTAGCCTTCATTTGGGTGATGAAGATTCCAGGAGTCAGGTGCTTGGAGTTAAATTCCCTACTCTTCCATAGACTTCCTAATTGTGGCTGAGCAGGTCGCTTAGGCCTCAGTCTTGACACAAAAATTGTATTGGTACACTGAAAGGAGTACAACTCCCTGCTGCTTTCCACCATGCACTTGGTTATATTTGGGTAAAGGTACTTTATATTGACGTAGCTATTCTGTAAGGGGAAAAAATAATCACCTGCAGTATCAAGCGCCTTTATATGACTTCTAAGTCTGCGATCAACTCAATAAAAAACTCCTCTCCTCGGTGAGCATGCGCAGCCCGGCGCAGATAGTTATGTTTTCCCCCTCCAGCTACTCCCTGCAGTGGCGCTTGCGCAGCGGGACTCCGGCTTTCGTCCGTACCTCTGGATACCATAAGGCTCGTTTCCCAGGGCTGATGTGAGGGGAGGGTCATTAAAGGTAGCGAAGCACCCAACTGCCACAGGGAGGGCGGCGTATGAGACAGGGCCGCAGTGACAGGCTAAGGGCTTTCAAGCGGCTCTATGCCGTCCCCAGGCAGCACGCGCTGTGCCCGGCTATTCTCTGCCAGCGGCTCCCTTTCCAACTCCCACCGAGATGCGCGCAGTTGCTGAGGCGCTAGGAGCAGCAGGGATTTCGCACCCCCCCGGGCGGGGTGCAGAGCGGGGCAGCGCCCGAGGCAGGGTTAACAAGGCCAGGGCCCACAGGGAGTCTGCGGTCAGACCCCCAGCCCAGGGTCTCCCGCACTCGCTGCCTCAGGCGCTAATGGTGCTGGGCAGGGTGATGTAACTGCTTTGGGACCTGCCCGGCGGAAAGGCGCCATTTTCTCCTCACAGAGCCACCCGCGTCTCTACCGGGGTGATCTGAGGTCAGGGAGTCCGGGTGCCGCTGCGCAGGCTGCGAGCTCGTACGTATCTGCTCTCAGCGCCGCAGCTGGGAGGCACTACTGGAAAGGAATCACAAGCCGCGGCGGTGGGAAGCTGCGCATGCCCCTTGGCGGCGAAAGTAAATCACGGGCCCAGCCGCGCCAGCCTGGCGCATGCGCACTGGCGCGGGGCTTAGCCAGTCTGGTGGCTGCTGTTGCCGGTAGGCTCTAGCGCCGCATGCGCAGTGTTGGCGGTGAGGGAATTACAGGCCTGGCTGCTGCTGGAGGAGGATCTGGGCTGTCGGTGGGTTTGGGACTAAGCGCAGGAAGCTGCTTCGCACAGTGCGAGGAGCCCGGGGTGGCCAGACGGCGAGGGGAGCCGGGTAAGGTGCGCGCTGCAAGGGCAGGTGGGGCGGCTGTGGCGGGGCTGGCTTCCCCCGGATCCCGGCCGGGGGCTTGGGGAGCCGTTAAAGTTTGACAGTCCTGGCGGGGCTCCTGTCTCCAGGCAGCGGCGCGGGGTGGGCTGGGCAGGGCAGGGGCTGCCCTGGGGGCTGGGTGCGGGCTGGGGCTGCGGCTCCCCGGCGGGGCAGGGCAGGGGCTGTTTCATAAGGGACCCGCTAGGCCTTGTGACCCACTTTACTCCTGTCACAACTCCCAGCACGTTTGGAGCCCTGCCCGGCTGGCCCGGCGCCCGGCCGGGCTCCGCCTGCTCCCGCCGCCCCCAGGGCGGGGGCGGGACCCTCCGAGCCGCCCGCTCCCCACCTGCCCGGGGCGCGGGTTGGAGCTGGCGCTGGAGCGGGGGACCCTGGTTGTTTTCTTTCTCGCGCCTGGAGCCGTAGGCGGCGTCTCGTCCGGTCTCTGCAGCCGGGAGCGGCGCTCCCCGCCCGCCCTGCCCCTGCTGTTCGAGGGGCTCTCCCGGCTGCCCGAGCTGGTGGTGTGCAGCCTGGTCTGCGCCGCCCAGCGCGGTTATCCTCGCAGGCAGCATCCTGCCGCCCGGGCGTGTCCGCCACAGTAGCACCGGGAGCAGTCCTGTCTGCGGTACAGGGTGGACACTAAAACCAGGCGGCGGGCTGCTAGTGGGGTGCTAGCCCGTGGCCTGGCGTTGGCAGGGCGGGGTGTTCTTAGTGTCACTGTGAAATTGGAATGAAATTCAGTGGCGTGAGAAGTTACAGGACCACAACGGACGGTTGCAACTCGTGAATCCAGTCCTGGAAACCAATGATCCCATAGAATGAAGAGCTGCTGGCCTGCGGGAAGGTTTTATAAACTTAGAGACACGTCCCTTTCATAGGGCCCCAAGGCGTCCACTTGCCTGTATCAGCTTGCAGGATCTGTCTCTAAAAACCAAAATGTTTCACATCATTATTAATTATAATAGTTAATACTTGTACAGCGATTTCAGTATAGAAATAAATAGTTGTTTAAATCCTGTTATAGCAGAGAGACTGAAGTTAAGGGTACAGTGAAAAATTAAAAATTTTGTTGAATGAATACATTTTACTTTGTCTTTCCGTTTTTCTGTAACACTTTTCACCATGGTGTCTAAGCAGTGTTTATTAATAACACCTTTATTTCTAAAATCTTCACTTTTAATAATTTTATTCCCCAGTCCTGCTAGCACTTTTGTACATGTTTAACTTCAAGCATGTAAGTAGCCTCTCTGATTTTAGTAGAATGGCACACATACAATTAAGCATGTGCATTGTAGGATTGGGAATCCTAAATTACTTGGCATTCTTTTTGTGTTTCTCTCAACTTGGAAATTGAAACTCAGTGAAGTTTATAGTCAGTTTAATTTTCAGGTTCTCATTGTTCCCTTTTAAATACAGCAAGGAGAATGTTTGTTTAAAAGCTATTTTGATTGGAGGTTTTTGTTTAACAGTTGAAACATTTTGTTTTTCTGAGGTCTCTTAGCATTATGGAGATTCCAAGAAAAATAACATATGTCTCAAATATATTTATTTTATAATACCAGGTGTTCTTGTTAAAGTGTGACTGTTGTGCGTCTTGGAGTTGGTCTTAAACTGTGGAGAAACTTGTTGAAAGAGAAACAATCATGCAGCCTAGTAGTACAATATTTTCCTGAAAAAATTGCTTTGCATTATTACAGAATAGCATGAACAAAAAAACATGGGCCTGAAAATTAATTTAACAGCCAGGCTCAAACATTATACAGCTGCTTCTCACTTATTGCTTGTTTCAAATTCTTTACTTGTTCATGTAAAGAAGGATGAATGTTTTCTTTGAGCGCTGTCATTTTATGTATATTTGTTTTACTTTTTGTAAATTGTTTTGTTTACATTTTAGGACTACCTAAATTAGCCACCAGAGCGACTTTAACATATGGTCTAATAATTGATTAAGACTGCCAAACAGTGGTTATTTGCTCATGTAGTTGTAGGCTGATCTCCCTGTGAAGCGCCTCATTGAGGTCAGTGGGGCTGCATATCAGGGTCCACCTGTGAATGACAAGTTACAGGTAGAACTCAATGGGAAGGTTCTGTTGGTAATAGGTGATTAATGTAGTTATAATGATTGAGGCCCCATGGGGCTGTGAGGATCTTCCAAGTTTCACCTGATCTGGCTGTCCTCTCTGGATGTCAAGTGTTTATTTTTGGATTGTTTAAACAGATTCTTCTTCTTGACTGTATGGCACTAATGTATATTTTTCTCTCTATCTTTTCCATTTTGTTTTTTCACATATTTAAGTCCCCTTTTTGCCCCATCCTGTTACCTCTTATGCTGGAAATTTCCTTCCCACGCCTTTAGAATATGTGCTTGGAAGCAACACTCTGCGTCTGGTTTATATAACTTTTGTTGCTTTGATATTCTAGAACTGTATGCTGCTCAGGAAAATTTGCAATTTCTCATTTATTTGTAAAGCGACTTTATATTTTATCTGGTATATTTTAACAAGGGTGGTTCTGATAATTAAATATGTCTCCTGCAATATAAAGGGTTTTAATAACGCAAAGAAAAAAGTATACTCAGTGCTTAAAAAAAAAATAAAAAAAAAAGAATGTTGACATTGCCATGCTCCAGGAAACACCTTTGACAGAATTTAAAGCTTGTAAACTGAATAGAGATTGCATATGCTTCTTAATTTTTTGTTGCTTTAATTCTTAAGCCAGGGGCATTGGTATACTAATACATAAAAAGTTTCAGAGGGGTAGCTGTGTTACTCTGTATCAGCAAAAACAGCGCGGAGTCCTTGTGGCACCTTTGAGACTAGGGGTACGTCTATACTACCCGCCTGATTCGGCGGGTAGCAATCGATCTTCTGGGATCGATTTATCGCGTCTCGTCTAGACGCGATAAATCGATCCCGGAAGTGCTCGCCGTCGACACCGGTATTCCTGCTCCGCGCGAGGAGTAAGTGGAGTTGACTGGGGAGCCTGCCTAATGCGTCTGGACCCGCGGGAAGTGCTTTTTAGTTCGAACTACGATACTTCGACTTCAGCTACGTTATTCACGTAGCTGAAGTTGCGTATCTTAGTTTGACAACCCCCCCCCCCACCCCAGTGTGGACCAGCCCTAACAAGTTTATTTGGGCATAAGCTTTTGTGGGCTAGAACCCACTTCATCAGATGCATGGAGTGGAAAATACAGTAGCAGATATAAATACACAGCACATGAAAAGATGGGAGTTGCCTTACCAAATGAGATGTTAGTCTAACGAGACAATTCAATTAACAGGATACCAAGGGAGGAAAAATCACTTTTGTAGTGGTAATGAGAGTGGCCCATTTCATACAGTTGACAAGAAGGTGTGAGTAACAGTTGGCGGAAATTAGTATGGGGGAAATTAGGTTTTGTAATGACTTTGATTTTGAATAAAATTTGTTGAATTTTAATATTCCGGGCATAGCATCTGACAGTGAAGGCAGATTTACTATCCTCAAGGCTGAAATTGACAATTCTAAATAATCAAACCAGGATGACCCAATTTTATAAGTATAAATGACATGGGCCACCATCCTATTATCGTAGCTGGAGACTTTAACAAAACTCTAGACCCAGCCCTTGATAAATCTTCTCCCTCTCCATATAAAAACATGAATACTCATAAATTTCATACATACATAGCAGATTTAGGCTTAAAAAATGTGTGGAGAGTTGTCACACCCTGGGATGCCTTTAAAACCTTCATCAAGGGCCATATCATCTTTTATGCCACATTTAAAAATAAATGGAGAACATAGAACTGATACCCTTGTGAAGGAAATTAAGGCCTTGGATGTAGACTCTGCTTCTAATTCCTCCACAGAGAAACTCTGAATTCTCATCAGTCTAAGATATGAAATCAATAAACTTCTGTCCCAAAAGGCTGAGTTTGCTTTATTCTTTTTGAAGTAGAACTACTGGGAATCTGGCAAGAGAGAGAGCCTCAAGCAAAAGGCTAGCAGAAATAAGATTGCTGCTATTCGCAATAGTAGCAATAAATTATATACAACAATCAGATATTAATAAACAGTTTCAACAATTTTATTCAAAACTATATTTAGCTGAAGAGGGAATCACTAAAGATGCCCTAGATAACTTTTTTAGTGGATTGTCTCTGCCACAAATCTGTGACTCTGATGGAACTTTTAGATACCTGTTTAGAAATCACACAACTGACTCAAGCTATAAAAATATGATGGTCAGAAAGACTCCTTGTACAGACGGGTTCCCAGTTGAATTTTACAAAAAGTTCTCTGAAACTTTAATACCTAGATTATTGAATATGTTCAATGAGACCAAGAATGAGTAAACTCTTCTGCCTACTCTGTAGCTGTAATTGAAGCTGTAATTTCAGTTATTCCTAAACCTGGGAAAGACCTTGAACTATGTAGTAATTACAAGACAATTTTTTAAAGCAATTGTGATGCTAAGATTTTAGTTAACGCTCTTGCTATGTGATTGGACAAAGTTCTCTCTCACATTCTACACACAAATCCTGTAGACTTCCTTCATAATAGCCATGGCTCAGATAACTTGTGTCAACTGATATTATTGCCATTTCAAAAAATTCTAAAGAACTCTCATCTCTCATTTCTTTAGATGCTGTGAAGGTCTTAGTTCCAGGCTATGCAGGCAATTTTTTTGTGTGTGTGAGCAAAATTTGGATTTGGTAAATATTTGGATTAAACAATATTTGGACTTCCAGAGTAGTTATCAATGGTATTATTTACACCCCATTTCCATTCAGAGAGAGATGAGACAGGCTCTGCCCACTTTCTCCTCTTCTGTTTGACTTAGCTCAAGAACCTTTAGCCTTTGCCATCTGAGCAAATAAACATATTCATGGTATCAGGGTGGGCCAGAGAACAAAATTGTGTTCTATGCAGATTATCTTGTATTTGTATGTGTTCCAGGTTACCATTCCTAACCTTCTAACTACTGGTAATAAATTTGGACACCTCTCAGGATATAAAATTAAATGGGGTAAATCAGAGATCTTAGACACCAGCAATATACCCACAAAGGCCTGTTCTCAAATTGGGACTTTCAGTGACAATCCTCTTATCTGAAATATTTAGGAATACTGCTTCCCAAAAATATTCAGGGCATCCCTAAAATAAATATACAACTAGTTATTGCCCAAGTGGGTAACGATTTGGGGAGATGGAATTTAATGCTCAGTTTGTCAGGTAAAATTAGTATACTGAAAATGAATGTTCTTCCCAGAATGTTCTATGACCTGAGCAGTCTCTTTCTATTCCTCAAATTCATTTTAAGAAATTCAGTAATATTTTCTCAGCATTCTTTTGGGTACAGGTAAGAAACCTAGACTGACTCTGAACAAATTACAGCTCCCCCAGTATTCCCAATTTGGAAAATTATCATATCTCCTTTTTGTTAAGCCAGGCATCTTTGTGGATGTTACATATGATCACACTGACTCCACCCTAGGTTCAGATTGAATGAGAATTGGTATATCCTCTACCCAAGTGCTTCTCAAACTATCTGATGTGGTGGACCGGCAATTTTTTTTCCAATGTGCCAGGGACCAGTACCGTATTTGTGCCATATTATTATCGTATTCGCATAGGCACGTAGCACATCAGATCAGAAATCTGGGTAACCACTCCAGAATGCCGTCCTGTCATTGCGGCAGCGCCATCAGAACATACGCCTACACAAAACTTGAAATCCAACCCACATTTGTTAACCATGTAGTCGTTCACAGTCTTGAACACTTCAGGAACTAGTTGTTTTTGTTGGTAGTGAAGCAGAAAAAAACCCCTCTTCCTTCAAATCACCCTCATGTTCGAAGCACACACACACCATCAGAATTGCCATATTAGCAACGTCTGTACATTCATCAAGCTGCAAAGAAAAGTACTTTGCTAATTTAATCTGTCCTATGAGCTGATCTTCCATATTGTGAGCCAGATCGTGAATTCATCGAGCTATAGTGTCATTTGAAAGTGGCACCTGAGCCACTCTTTGCCGCCGGCTTGCCCAGCATTTCCATGCAGACATTTTTAATACAACCTATCACTAGTGTCTCACCAATTTTGTATGGCTTTTTAGCCTTTGCAACTCGAAGCACTATTTTATAAGAAGCTCACAAAGCACAAGTATTTATGTGTGACACTTCAAAGATCTGTTTCTGACGGCCTTTTAAATCAACATGCTTTCTTTCGAAGAACTCTTTCAGCTTTGAACTAATTTAATTATGTTTTGTATTTAAATGCCTTTTGAGCTTTGACAGCTTCATTGCGTTGTTAGCCAACACATCGCCACAAGTAATGCACTGCGGTTTTGGCCTTCCACCATCATTCGTGGCTACAAAACCAATCAGTGGGTTCGGACGGGGTCCCAAATGACAAACGCGCAGAGATCTGTATGACGCTCCTTATTCAACTTCTCCATGGTAACTGCCAGTGGGGCAGTTTGAATGAATTTGAATGAATATGCGAAGGAGTGGGGTAAGCGCGCTCGCGCGTCTCATGCAAAACATGCTGTAGTGCTATGGCATAATTATCAATATTATAATATGTGCTTTTGAAAACATAATGTTTAATATTGTTGACTTTATCGACTGATAATTATTCTTTGTGGAATTCCGGTGCGATTTTTAAATTATACTATTCTTTTTTCTTTGAAACACTCCGCGGACCGGCAGCCGATGGCTTGCGGACCGGCACCGGTCCGCGGACCACCACTTTGAGTAGCACTGCTCTACCCCTTTCAGACGTTGTCGTATTATTATAGATTTGATGGCTCCAGAGCTCTCCCAGTGATGGCAGTCATATAAGCTTGGTCAAACTTGGCTAAAAAGTTCTGCTTCCCTCCATTCTTCCTTGTAGAAGTGGTCATATGGAACAATCCTGTTCTTAAAATCAGTAGGAAAACCTTGATCTGGAGGGATTGAATGGACAGAGGAATTATGACTATGTAACAGATAATTGACAATGATAAATGTAAACTGCTTGTGTAGATTTTCAATAATAGTTTGGTTTACTCTGCTCTGGAGCATGGAAGTATCTCCAGTTAAAGTGTTTACTTACTAGTGTATTTGGACCAGATGCATTGGGAGCTCCAGATCATATATTATTTTGGAGGAAATTTCCTGGATTTACTCAGCCAGTGGTATCCTCCTACGATATTCTGGCCCCAAAAAATCTGCCAAAGATTGATAATTTGAGAGTTGCTTGTAATAGAGATTTGGATACACATCTATCTGTGACCCAATAGAATACAGTTCTGTCTATTGTTAAAAAAGCAACTATAGAGCTGACACTATGGCTTATTTGCCAAAAGACACTTTCTCAAATATAGTAGTCCCTGCATAGGCTAATGGTAATGGGCCTCACAAATGCTATTGGAAATGTAACTCAGTTGGTGCTACATTAAGTGCCCCTGTGTCAAGAATTTCTGGTATGAGGTCCGTCAAAGGACCAATTTGATATTGGATGCTCAGTTGGAGCCCAAATTTCATTCTTGGCTATATTCCTGATATCTAGAGATTACCTTGTAACAAGGCAGCCTGGTTCCAACCTGCAGCTTTGGTTGCTAAAAAATTAATCCTGCAAAAATGGAAAAATTGATCCTTACCAAATATTAATGCCTGGCTCAGTGGTATGACTGACCTTACATGCAGCGAAAGGGAATGCCCAAAAAATTCAAAGCAATTTGGGCTGACTTTCTAGAGGTCTATGATTAACATAGGCCTTGAAGATAGATGTGTCACTTCCCCTCCCCTGCCTTTATCGTAACCCTCTCTATTTACTTTATGTATTAGGATGAATCTGGTATTTTGGTATATTTATTATATTGGGGAAAATTAATAAATGTCTTGCTCTCCTAATCAAAAAGTGACATATTTTTGACTCATGAGTCCATATTCTGCATCTGAATAGTCACAAAATACACTTTTTTTAAAAAAAGGCTTTGCACAGTAAAATAGAGCACAGAACGCTTTAGATTTGTAAAATACACTTTTTAGATTGAAATGTAGCTGTCACGCAATCTGGAGTGGTTCGTGACTGTGAGTGCCTACCTCAGGGCAAAAAGAAAAGGAATACTTGTGGCACCTTAGAGACTAACAAATTTATTTCAGCATAAGCTTTCGTGGGCATCACCTCACTTCATCAGATGCATGGAATGGATCACATAGAAAGCAAATATTTATACTAACAGAGAAACATGAAAAGGTGGAAGTAACCATACCAACTGTAAAAGGCTAATTAATTGAAAGGAACTGTTATCAGCAGGGGAAAGAAACTTTTGAAGTGATAATCAAGATGGCCCATTATGGATAGTTGACACAGAGTTGTAAGGGTACTTACTAGGATATGAAATTAGGGCAGAATTTCAAAAACAGGGCAAACTGGTGGTATGTTCTATACTTACTTTTACCAAGGTAGTAACAAATGTGAACTCCTGCATCACTACCATGGAGTCACAGACAGTCCCCTTAGGCTCTCAAGTCTCTCTTGCCACTCATACAAACTGGGCTTAATGATAAATGGTCACTTATACCAAAAATCAGACAATATTCAGGTTACTTCCAGTCTATTACACAAGATCAATAGGTACCCTAGATCTTAGACCAAAAACAATGCCTGTAGAAAATCCTGTAACGAACTATCTAAAGATTTATTAATATGAAAAAGAAATGAATTATTTACAGGCTAAAGCATGCAAACATATGCACAAATGAGTTATAATTTAAATCCTAAGAGTGGTGAGTTGTAGTGATCTGTCAATTCAAAGTGTCTTTCAGGCAGAGGCGAATTATGTTTTTTTGGGGGCCCTGGGCCAGAACAAGTGGGGGCCCCTTCCTACCCCTTCCATCTGGAGTCCCCACACCCCTCCCCTGATGCTCCTGCCAGGGAGCAGGGTTGGGGCGTGGGGCTTGTGTTGCTCTGCTCCTGCTGAGAGTGGGTTTGGGGTGCGGGGGCTTTCCCTGCTCCCCGGCACGAGCGCTGGTTGGGTGGAACGGGGCAAGCCCCTACGCCCCAACCCTGCTCCCCAGCAGGAACACTGGGTGGGCAGAGTGGGCCGGCGCGCAGGGCTGCCCATTTTCTTGGGGCCCTTGGACATGGGCCTTGTTGGCCCAGTGGCTTATCTGCCACTGCTTTCAGGGTGGAACTATGAGGTAGACCCTGGGGATCTTTGGTGTCTCTGACCCTGTGAGAGTTCAAACAGCAAAGAAGTGGAAAAGTTTTCTGTGTCTGTTTTGTTTTCTTTATTCAGCCTTCCAGTCCATAGGCCAAGCTTCCTTTCACGTAGCATTTCCAAAGTGCAATAGGGCCATTACCCAATCCTTTGTACCGCGATGTTCCTTGATGACCCATCTCATTTTGATAGTTCTTCTGGATGATAACACTCTTCCCACCTGGGTTTACAAGTTTAGAGCAAACATTTTTCAAAATTATAAAGCAAAATGTGCATATTTCCTTAGCATGGACTACAGACATTACAAATAGGATTAATGCATACAGCAACTTATAAACGTTGGATAGAGTCTAAACACTAAATACATTCTTATAAGGTTAATGTATATTTTGAGCAACACTAAGGCCATGTCTATACTAGTGACCTTACAGCAGCACAACTGTACCGATGGAGCTGCACCGCTGTAAGATCACTTGTGTAGCCACTGTATGTTGACAGGAGAGAGCTCTCCCCTTGACATAATAAAACCACCTCCATGAGCAGCAGTAGCTATGTTGGCGGGAGAAGCTCTCCTGCCAACATAGCGCTGTGCACACTACCACTTATGCTGGCAAAATTTATGTCGCTCAGTCGGTATGTTTTTTCACACCCCTGAGCGACGTAAGTTTTGCTGACATAAGTGGTATTGTAGACATGGCCTAACTAACACGTAAGTGAACTGGTCTAGTCTCCAGTTATGAGTTTCAGTTCTTAGCTAATGCCTGCAGCCTTGGCAAGAGCTGGCATCTGGCCTGCTAGTGTCACAGTAGCCACATGCTGCCAATGAGCTTTTCACCACTGTTGCACTGAAAGCCCTCTTAGTTTGGGAGAGCTATGCCTGTGTTATACAATTGGTCATCTTGTGTCTGGCACATCAAGGATGAATCTGTCTTGCTTCGAGGGTCATGGTGGTGTTCTGCCTTGAATTGAAAATTTGTGTATTAATAGGACATTTAAGAAAAAACATACTGTGGTACTGCTGGGCAGAAGCATAATTGTTTCATTTACATCAAATAGTGTCATATGACTTTTCCATGATAAAAGTATCTGGAAGATCTTAGGAGATGGATTAAAATAAATAAATCAAGCTATTGCTTCAGCATGTTTAAAATGTGAAGTTTAATACCCAAATGGACATTTAGAGAGCTTGGAGACGGTAAAAGTTAGTACCCAAGCCATTCAACTATTCCTAACCTTGTGGTGATACAGTACCATATTTCAGAATAATATAGCACTCTTATCTTTTGCTTTGTGTTTAAAAATCTTTTGCAGCAGAAAAGTGTAAAAGGTGTCTTTCACCAATGTCAGTTCAATAGTTATGATTTCTAGGTTTTACTGAATGGTTTATAGTTTCCCGGTTGGTTGGTTGGTGATTCATATTTCTGTTGGCTAGGCAAAGTTTATTTGCTTTCTATTGGTTGGGTAATAAAAACTATGCTCTTTAATTTTAAGTCTAAAGATCTGTAGTGTCGTTGCCTGTGTGGTATTTTTTTAACTAGATATTAAAAATTAATATTATTGATTCATTTTTTGTATTCAAGTTTTGCAGCTGCAAAAAGACAAATTCATATTTGTATGTAATCCGCATGACCATTAAATTGTTCAGCAAGTATGTGTTAAAAATTTTAAAACACTAATTCGGCCTAATTGCAGTTGCTTGGGGTTGTCCAGTATAATTTAAACAAAAGTAAGTATTCTAATCTTAGATCAGATTCACATTGTGAACATAATTTTTCTTAATCTGATCAGTGTTCTCCAGAAGTGTAAAAATAGTCTGTTGATTGGAGTAAAACTGTTTTCTGAATGTGTGATACAGATGTACTGAGTTTTATATTCTATAAGTGGACTTACATGCAGTATGTGGATTACGTTTGTAATATTAAGGTCTGAATTTTCAAAGAGTCCTCTGTTCAGCTTTTAAATTTGCACCTGGAATCTTGTGCCCACAGTTAGTCGTAGGAACAAATGTTTAAATTCCCAACTACTTTATTTGATTGACAGATGCAAGTGTTTTTTGTGCCAGCAAATCTACTTCTAAATTCTAATGCTTGTCTTCACAGTTTATGTGCCTATAATATTATACCATCCTTTGACTACAGGTAATAACTGGAAGACTTTTTGGGGGTAAAACCTCTAATCTTGCATATAAATTAATTTGTTTTTCTTCTTCAGGGTATTGTTTTCCTTGGAGTTTGAAACACTCTTTTGTTTTCAAGTAACCATTGCCCCTCTCGCATAACTTTGCCATGTTTTAGTAGGGATCAGATTTATATATCTATATGTCTCTCTATATAAATTTTTTGGAAAGGTAACCATTTGTTCCTTATTTTTGTGAACTCTCCTTTTTATGGCACCAGAGCCATATATGCCCCCGTTTGAAGCAGATAACAGATTTTACAAAACTGCAGTATAATTATGTAAACTGTTGATAATATTAGTATTGAAAAGAGCTTCTTCCATAAATATGAAGTCCTGAGTACTGTAGAGTTCCTATGTATTTAGTATTATGTAGCAGCAACAAAATTAATTTGGCTCTCTGAGTCCTTCAACAACTTCAGCATTACAAGTTTTGGACTCTTTCCATTCCAACCCACATATTTAGAATTCAGATCATTTGTGTTAGTTTCCCTATCCAGTCTCAATATGCTGATGAACAAAATTGAAATTAGAAAATCAATTTCAATATTATTTATTAAAGTATATAGGTCTTACAATATGAGATTCTATTAATAAGAGGTTTTTGTTTGAAAGGAGAAGAAAGATCAAGGCTTGTGGGTTTGTATATGCCAGTGGTTCTCAAACTTTTATACTGGTGACCCCTTTCACACAGCAAGCCTCTGAGTGTGACCTCCCTTTATAAATTTAAAACACTTTTTAACATATTTAACACCATTATAAATGCTGGAGGCAAAGCGGAGTTGGGGTGGAAGCTGACAGCTCACGACCTCCATGTAATAACCTTGCGACCCCCGAGGGGTCCCGACCCCCAGTTTGAGAACCCCTGATATATACAGTGAGCACACTCTACATGTCTGAAAAAAGGTAGCTATGCTTATGTAATTGTTCTAAATATTTTTAAAACCTGTAAGTGATTTCATGGGCAATATACGTCATGATATAATAAACAATTTATTTCTTTACGCAAAGGTAACAGGCAACTGGTAGAGCTGGGGTAAGGGCAGGACAAAGGCCATAACAATTTGATTGGGGTTGCTTTTACCATGAATATCATCTTGGTTCTTAATATATTTAAATTAAAATTATTGAAATATTTAATTGTAGCTATTATTACAAACAAGGGAAAGAGGAAGAATTGGACAAGAGTGAAGAGATAAGAAGAAAGGAATAGTGAGAAGTGGTGGGAAGAGAAGTGATAAGGAACATAGCTCAAGGCCAGAAGAGCAGGATGCATAGTGATAGTGGATTGGTAGCTCACAGAAAACGAAAGTGAGGAAGTACTGTGATATAAAGAAAAAGTAAATTTAAAGTTGGCAGTTAGTAAAAATGGCAACAGTAAGTTTATTTTGGCAGAATAAGACAAAATGCAGTAAAAATAGTGGCACTAATATATTAGATTGGCTGAGTGTATTGGAATGGAAGCAATGGATAAAATAAAGACTAGTAAACCAAAGGTTAAAACCAGTAAAATGTGCAACTTAAATCACATGGCAAAAGTCAGTCCCTTGTGACTTCAGTTAAATGGAAAATCACATCTCTAATAAAAAAAACAAAAATGCAAGAAATTAACTTTTAATAGGTGATTAAAAATAGATCACCATAATGCAATCCACAATGTATGAAAATGATACAAGTGATACCTTTGATCCAGTATTGCATTTATAATGGTAGCAATCCAAAAATAAAATTGGGAATAGGAAGCTTGAGGTTAGTTACATTAATATAGGACGTTACTCTCAATTTATACTTTCTCCATTACTGAAATTCATTTTGTTGTTTTCTTTAGAAATCTTAAAGAATATGTGCATGTATTTAAGATCTCTATATAATGCGTGTGTATACATTTATCTTTGCCATCTGTGATCTTTAAAAAAAAAATTTCAGGAAATTCTAATAACCTTTTTTATTTCTGTGGTCAGATGTGACAGACGCATGTTGCGGGTCATCCTCTAATATGTATTCACGACTCTTGTGTATCTTATCCTTAGTGTTTCAAAGGAAGTGCTGGGTCTCTGAGAATGTGAATCAGCCCAGCAGTTCATGGGATGCTTCTGAGATCTGAATAGGACTGATTGCAATCGCATGAGCTACCTTGTGATATTTTTGGCAGTTGTGACCTGCAGATTGAGAACTGCTGTTGATTCATGTAGGGTGTCAAAAGTGTTACTGTTGCTACTACTCTCTAGGCTACTATGAGAAAGATTTGAGTTTCAGGTAGACTAAAATGGATGATTGGAATATTGTAAAAATAAGGGTTTTATTTCTATTTGGAGGAGAAATGGTGGGAAATTTTTAGTGGGGAAATTCAAGTTTTTAGGCAAATTGGATTGGTAAACAAAAAAAATTTAACATTTTTGTCCTCATGCTGAGCTATTCATTCCTCTTTTTTCCCTCCGTTGGTTCTCATGCATTTGTCTGAGCGCATCCACTCCCTGTCCACGCATATTGCCAATCTCATTTACCTGTACAAGTGTCACATTATTCTATACTTGTTTCTTCTTTCTTCTTTGTCGTCTTCTTTCTCCTCCTTCTAAGTTCCTTGTACATCTACCCATATTTCCCTCCTCCCTTCCCAGTTCAGAATACTGTAGCTCAAAACATTTCTTTTAAACAGACTATTTTCTACTCTTGTTGCTTGAGATGCCAAAAAAGCAAAATGATCAATGCTACTTCCAATGAGTGCCCTGATGGCAAAAGTGTATTCTATGACTTAATGCTTTTATTTACCAAGAGCATTCTTTTGTGCAACTTATTTTAATTATACCTAAAGTATCTTAACATGAAGTTCTATTACTAGTTCTAACTTTATTACTATTGTTCAGTACATCCAGCTATATTAGTAAAGTACAGTATTATGTATATTAACCAAAACTGTTCTTCTCAGAAGTAATTAAACAAGCATACAGAATTGTCTAGAAATAGTGATTTTTAGTTAAATGTGCAAGGAGCAAAACTGTTTCTTTTAGTTCTTTTCATAAATTGCAGTTTTTGTGGTTAAAGAGGAGATCTTACTGTGTAAACAAATCTCTTATGCTTGCTTAAACAGTCTGCTCTGTGCTGTAAGATGTTATCTTATGACTTTGCATTTATTAGTGAGTTGTTTTGGACTCTCATACTTCAATGGAATGGTTTTGAATCCGAGTGCTAGAGAATGATGTTTGCATATAAATGCCAAAGATTTGGAGTAGCTCGTGATCCTTATAATTGCTGTGGAAAGTTGAAATTTTGGAACATACCTTAGAGGGGAAATGTTAGCACGTGGTAAAACCAGGGTGGGTAAAAATCAATGATTAAAAAAACAAAACAAAACATTTTTTTGATAAAAAGGTTTTTTTCCCTCAAAAAGCAATCTAAAGATAGATACATTATAGCTCAAAGATGGAATAGGAATTATAAATTCTAATTCTATAGTATGAGACAATATATTCATGTAATGTTTAAGAAAAGTTTTGTAAATGAGTTCCAATAGTTCATGGATTAGGGACCCAATTTTATAGGGTTCCGGGGGCTTCTGTATAGATTATTTAGGTTAATCTTTCTATCTACCCAATGGGACTCGGTGCTCAGTCTAGAAGATACCATCAGAGATGCTTAGTTTTGCAGTTCTCAAAGTGTGGATTTGTCTCCCCAGAGGTAACATGCTTGTTAACAGCAAAAATGTTTTAAATAAATAAATAATATATAGAGGTGAGAAATAACAGACCTCAACTCTATTGTCCCTCTGCAAATTTGTGTACACAGAATCAATCCCTTACCTCTCTCTAAAAGTGCAAAGTTTCAAAAAGTTCAATGAATAGAAGATTGTTGGGGGCGGAATAGATCTGGACAAGGAGAAGAAGTCTGGAGATAAATGTGAGAAGTGAGGGACATATGCTTGTTTTGTTAAAACATTATATGTTTGCTGTTGAAGAAAAAAATCCAGACTACGTAACATCGTTGTTTTAGTTAAATAAAACAATTTAAATGTCTGTCTGGTGATGTTCTGTTCGTAATACAGCATGACAAGAAAATCCTCCAAATGTTAATGATAAACCTGTTGCATTGGAGATAGTTCACCTCCCAGTGACTTCATAAATATCTGCTTTAATTACCTTTGGTAAATGATTGTTTGGTTATTTCATTCATTTTCTGATATAGCTGTAAAACTAAGCTGAAAAGTTTTCAAAACAAATCACTGTTTAAAAATGTATAGTGTGTACCTTCTAAAAATGAAACCTACATCTATCTCTGAGTTGTGAAGAATATGTATTAAGGTTATAACAACCAACAAGAATGCACTTTTATGTAGAAAACCCTGACTAGTGATTTATTTAATTCATGATTTAAATTTGATTTAAATAAAATCCACCCTGGGTAAAACTTATCCTTAGGAATACATGGAGACAGGGGGCCAGGAACCCTTGAAACGTAAATCAGAAAATCTTGAAAGGTCAGAGAAATCAGAAAATGTACTCCAACAAAACCATCTAACTTTCCTTAGTTCAGTAGACAATTGCAGACCTCTCCATCAAAAACTATAGGAAATAGAATGGCATTTTTTAAAGGATAAAGTTATAGCTGACATTACTTGTTGGAGCACACAGAGTCCCTTATTTTTACCGAGTGGTTCTTACCTTAATCAGAAATGGTGGTATTTGTTTCTCTAATTACAAGGTTGTGTAAATTTCTCATCTTGGATTGGCATGTGAAATGTAGTTTATCAGAAATACATGATATCTCTGCATTCTTCTTTGCAGTTTGTCGCTCCAATTAAATTAACATTTTAATATAGTGATTCATTTTTAAAAGGCTTGGTTTTTGGCCATCCGAAACAATTTTTTTTTTGCATATTACATATATATGTAACTGAGCTGCTGGTAGGTTGAAGCTAGGGTTCCACTATAAGTCCTACTTCTGAACTCCATCACTTTCAGTAGTTTTGCCAAAAAATGTTCTTTTGGCCTGAAATTTTAATGATTACTGCAGTTGGGCCAGAGGGGAATATTTTGCAAAGTTGAAACAATTTCCTTTAAATTGTGTTTATTACAGGAAAAAAGTGCCATTTTCAATCATTTCAAATAATGTTTGACTTTTTTATACATCTCTGTCTTTATTATTAAATATTTGTTTTCATAACTTTGCATGGCGCTTTAGAGATTAAAAAGCATGGTCCCTGCCTTGAAGAGCTTGAAATCTAAATTTGACAAAAATAGAAAGTGAAGAAGAGAGCCTAAGGAAAGAGGAGGAAGAAGGATTCAAATGAATAAAAATGTGTTATAGTGTGTGAATCATACAATAGTGTGTGAATACAATATAGTGTGTGACTCATACAAGCTGACATTTTGAGGTAGAGAATGAGATAAGGTGGGAAGGGATGATAAGGGAGAGTATAAGTGGAAGACAGTGGAAAGCAAGGCTGAACAAGTGGAGGAGGGATTTGAAGGAGCAGAGTGAGGAGGCTTGACAGGAAGAGGGATGTCATTTCAGATGTAGGAAACATCACTGAAAATTTTGATGAGGGGAAGAAGCTACAAGGTGAGAAATTGAGAAATGGTGGAAGATATAGGCAGAAAAAAGGCTATGCAGAGACTTAGGGCTTGTCTACATTGTGCTAGTGCAAACCAGCTGAGATGTAAAATCTAGTGTGCATCAGCATGTTGCACACTAATTGGCCTCTTGAACCCTGCTGGCATGCACTAAAAGTTTTTTCTTATGCGTGTTAACGTAGTACTGTTTGAAACAGGACTACATTAACATGCATTAGGGAACTTTTTGTGCATGCCAGCAGGGTCCACATGGACCAGTTAGTGTATGACACGCTGGTGCACACTAGAACTTATACCCCAGCTGGGGTGTATTAATGCACCATGTAGACAAGTCCTTGGAAATGGGTTGAAGAGTTTGGCCTTCATTCAGAAAGAGACAGGAAGGCAGTAAAGCAGTGCTCACCAATCAGTCGATCGCGATCAACTGGTCGATCAAAGAGGATCTCCCAGTTGATCGCAATCTCCGGCGGCACAGTGGGGCTGCCACTAAGACAGCCTCCCTCCCTGCCCCTGCCCCAGCCCCACACCGCTCCCGAAAGCAGCCAGCGCGGCTCTGGGGGCAGGGGGAATAGGGCTCTCCCTCCGCGCACTGATCCTGCCTGCAAGCACTGCCCCCACAGCTCCCATTGGCCAGGAGCAGGGAGCTGTGGCCAATGGGAGCTGCAGGGGCGGTGCTTGCAGAGAGGGGCAGCGCGCGGAGCCATGTGCTGCCCGCCTCCGAGCCCCTTCCAGGGAGCCTACCTTAGTGGCAGCCCCACTGCGCCACCGACTGAGAGCCACCAGAGGTAAGTGCTGCCCGGCGGGAGGCCGCATCCCAGTCTTGAGCCCCCTTCTTCACCCCAAGCACCAGCGCTGAGCCATCTCCCAGAGCCAGCACCCCATACCCCCTCCTGCACCCCAATCCCCAGGCCAGAGCCCCCTCCCAGAGCCCATACCCTGCTCCCCCTCCTGGACCCCAACACTCTGCACCAGCCCACAGCCCCCTCCTGGACCCGAACTCCCTCTTAAAGCTTTCACCCCTCACCCCCTCCTGCACCCCTGCCCCAGGCTCAGCCCAGAGTCCCCTCCCACACTTGAGAACCCCTCAGCTCCAGCCCAGAGCCCGCACCCCCCCCCCCCAACTCCTACCCCAACTCGGTGAAAGTGAGTGAGGATGGGGGAAAGCGAGTGATGGAGAGACGGGGGGGATGGAGTGAGTGGGGCGGGGCTTTGGGGAAGGGGCAGGGTAGATCCTGGACTGTCCTTAAATTAAAAAAGTGATCTTGGGCGTAAATAGGTTGGAGACCACTGCAGTAAAGGGACTTGAAGACATGTTGGTGTGGTCAGTGTGGTAGGAGAGAGAAGGCACAAGTTGTAAAGCATTAGTATTGCTTCCATACCGTGTTTTTTTTAAATCCTAGGAAATTCATATATTAAGGCAGTCCTAAAATGAACTCACGAACAGACACTCCTATAACTGAGCTTCAAAGGCCAACATTAACTCTGACTTCGTATCCAGCTAATCATCTCCATAAGCCTGAGACCTTTTTACTAATTTGTCCTGCCTCATCTATATTTTAATATTGTTAAATAATAATCCACATATACTCACTTAAACATCAAAGTGATTCATATTTTATGTCAAATAATGATTGAATCACTACCAACTCATCTCATGCCATAGGCTTAAGAGCTGGTCTTATACTGGTTTAACTAAAATTGGATTTTCAGTTGATTTCAACTGATACATACCCTTGTATGTCACTTTCAATTGCTTTCATTTGAGAATCGGATTTCTACTCATTTGCCAAGGACCTTGGTCCTGATTCTTTAGTGGGGCGTCTCTCAACTGCAAAGGTTTGCCTGCATAGTTCTTATGGCAGGATTGGTGTCTTAGTCGTCAGTAAATCCTGAGGTCCTGCCATTTGCCCCAGAAACCATTGTCTTGGACCCAGGAAATGCTTTTTAAAAACACATGAGCATACCAGTGATACTGTTAATGGACTTTAAAAAAAAGTTTACACTGTCCCTTTACTGTAAATAGAAGAAGTTGAAGCAGGAATCACTTTTGGTTTGTATGTTTTTCCCACTGCGGTCAATGCTAGAAGCTTGATTTCAGAAGTGTTGGGCACTTATAACTCCCTTTGACTTTTATTGCAGTTTTGGGTGCAGAGTATAAGGCCCATAAGCAGTATGGGTATAGGCCCATAAGCAGTGTATAAGACTTAAAGAAGAGATGGCCAACTTGCTGATTTGGTGACAGTCAAAGAAACTGCTACATGAGATGTACTAGCTCAAGAACAGTCTTAAGACTTGTGTTTCCTGCATCAGTTTTACTCAAGCATGTTTAGTGAGGTGTTCAAACTCTCGAAGGATAGTAATTGCAGTGTGTATTATCACCATTTGCTAGCTCAGTTGTGGAGTGCCATTAGGAGTCTTTCTGAGTCAGAGAATTGATGCTCTTGGAACAGCTATGTAATGGGAGGTAGAAAGGGTTAGAAGATATAGAATAGCTCCAGAATGGAAAATTGTGGAATACGTGAAAAACTCTTCTGGGTCACTGCTAAGAGAGGCTAAGCATCTGTGCTTCGAATAGTTATGATGGGGCAGGAGAAGAAGTTTAGCTTATTGGGTTGTTTTCTTCATTTTAAAAATAAAGGATTTCTTCATTTTAAACTCAAAGGATTTCAGTACTGATCTGTAGTGATTAGCATTTTTAAAGCAATGAATAAGTTGCTGTAGGTTTATATAAAACCTTTTTAAAGGTCTGAGTTATGTGTAGGTGTAAATACAATTAATAAACTTGAGCTGCAGTATTACCAATACTAAACAGTAAGAAATAAGCAGTAACCAGAAGGTAATAATTATTAAATATTCACTAAGCTTTTGAGCCTTTGGGAGCTCAGAACCAGCAACATAACTTGATTAATTGCATTCTTCAATAAGATTCTCATTAAATGAAGTGGATTAATTAAAAAAAAAAAAAAAGCTTCACTGATCTTCCTGCTGCTCTTTGTTAAACGCTTGCAACAAACCAGAGGAGCTTATGACTTCCAGCAGGGGGTTCAGAAAATCTTGTTGGCTCACTACATCACTTGTACTAGCTTCAGTTTTAAAGACTGCTTCTGTTTTGGAGTTTGTTTCAGGTATTTTTGGCCAGGGGTTGAATACTGTAGAATAACAAGGTAAGATTGAAATGTTGACTAAACTAATTTGCTAAATCAAATTATGTTAGAGCTAAAATATGTAAGTATAACAAAATGTTCCTAATAACCCTGACTTCCTTTTATCTACTTTATCAGACTTCTGTAGTTGATGATAATTCTGGTAGAAGTAGAGTGCTAATTTACTAAGGCCCAGGCTACACTACAAACTTAGGTTAATTTAAGTTACCTTGCATCTACCTACTTATGCATGTATCTGCACTGAGATTTGTCTCCGGATGACATAAGCATCCCATTACTAAGACGCAGTAAAACCACCTCCCCCAACAGTGTAGAGCCATGGTCGACCTGCTTTAGTAGATGTATTGGGAATGTAGACACAGCCCTGCCCCATCAAGCTGTGCTCACTGTGATTGGAACCGGAGAATGGTGTTATGCCAGTGCCCTCCAAAGCTGAAGTATCAATAAGCATTTCTCATTTAAAGTTTCTTGGAAATAAGGGAAGATGTCTTGTCGACCCTGACAGTCCTCCAGCTGCTGTCTCACAATGTCCCAGTCCCTGTGACAGTGACCATTCTGCGCACAACTATAAACTCCACTGCCCATAGAATCCTAGAATCTCAGGGTTGGAAGGGACCTCAGGAGGTCATCTAGTCCAACCCCCTGCTCAAAGCAGGACCAAACCCAACTAAATCATCCCAGCCAGGGCTTTGTCAAGCCTGACCTTAAAAACCTCGAAGGAAGGAGATTCCACCACCTCCCTAGGTAACCTATTCCAGTGCTTCACCACCCTACTAGTGAAAAAGTTTTTCCTAATATCCAACCTAAACCTCCCCCTCTGCAACTTGAGACCATTACTCCTTGTTCTGTCATCTTCTACCACTGAGAACAGTCTAGATCCATCCTCTTTGGAACCCCCTTTCAGGTAGTTGAAAGCAGCTATCAGATCCCCCCTCATTCTTCTCTTCTGCAGGCTAAACAATCCCAGTTCCCTCAGCCTCTCCTCATAAGTCATGTGCTCCAGCCCCCTAATCATTTTTGTTGCCCTCCGCTGGACTCTTTCCAATTTATCCACATCCTTCTTGTAGTGTGGGGCCCAAAACTGGACACAGTACTCCAAATGAGGCCTCACCAGTGCCGAATAGAGGGGAATAATCACGTCCCTCGATCTGCTGGAAATGCTACTACTTATACAACCCAAAATGCCATTAGCCTTCTTGCCAACAAGGGCACACTGTTGACTCATATTCAGCTTTTCGTCCTCCGTAACCCCTAGGTCCTTTTCTGCAGAACTGCTGCCCAGCCATTCGGTCCCTAATCTGTAGCAGTACATGGGATTCTTCCGTCCTAAGTGCAGGACTCTGCACTTGTCCTTGTTGAACCTCATCATATTTCTTTTGGCCCAATCCTCTAATTTGTCTAGGTCTCTCTGTATCCTATCCCTACCCTCCAGCATATCAACCACTCCTCCCAGTTTAGTGTCATCTGCAAACTTGCTAAGGGTGCAGTCCACACCATTCTCCAGATCGTTAATGAAGATATTGAACAAAACCAGCCCCAGCACCGACCCTTGGGGCACTCCACTTGATACTGGCTGCCAGCTAGACATGGAAACATTGATCGCTACCCATTGAGCCCAACCATCCAGCCAGTTTTCTATCCACTTTACCGTTCGTTCATCCAGCCCATACTTCTTTAACTTGCTGGCAAGAACACTGTGGGAGACTGTATCAAAAACTTTGCTAAAGTCAAGAAATAGCACATCCACTGCTTTCCCCTCATCCACAGAGCTGGTTATCTCATCATAGAAGGCAATTAGGTTAGTCAGGCATGACTTGCCCTTGGTGAATCCATGCTGACTGTTCCTGATCACTTTCCCCTCCTTTAAGTGGTTCAGAATTGATTCCTTGAGGACCTGTTCCATGATTTTTCCAGGGACTGAGGTGAGACTGACTGGCCTGTAGTTCCCCGGATCTTCCTTCTTCCCTTTTTTAAAGATGGGCACTACGTTAGCTTTATTCCAGTCATCCGGGACCTCCCCCGATTGCCATGATTTTTCAAAGATAATGGCCAATGGCTCTGCAATCTCATTGGCCAACTCCTTTAGCACCCTCGGATGCAGTGCATCCGGCCCCATGGACTTGTGCTCGTCCAGCTTTTCTAAATAGTCCCGAACTTCTTCTTTCTTCACAGAGGGCTGGTCACCTCCTCCCCATACCGTGCTGCGGAGTGCAGCCGCCTGGGAGCTGACCTTGTCTGTGAAGACAGAGGCAAAAAAAGCATTGAGTACACTAGCTTTCTCCACATCCTCTGTCACTAGGTTCCCTCCCTCATTCAGCAAGGGGCCCACGCTTTCCTTGACTTCCTTCTTGTTGCTCACATACCTGAAGAAACCCTTCTTGTTACTCCTAACATCTCCGGCTAGCTGCAACTCTAAGTGTGATTTGGCCTTCCTAATTTCACTCCTGTATGCCTGAGCAATACTTTTATACTCCTCCCTGCCCAGGGTTCACAAAGACCAGAAGCCTGCCTCCCCCCTTTAAAAACCCTGTGTGTTTTTTTTTAAATGCCATCTCCTGGTTTCCCACTGTGGTGAGCACACCTAGCAGCTGACCTTTGTTTGCATCCAACCAACCATGGGTCCATGCACACAGAGAGGTACTAGATGCAGTTCTGCCGGGAGCAGCCAAGAAGGATTAGATCCCCTGGGCCTGTGAGGAGAAGAGGCTGTGCAAGGACAAGTATGGAATAGCTGTAGAAATGCGGACATCTACGAGCGGATTGCATGGAGGACACAGGCATAAGGCTATGACAGGAATCAGTAGCAGTGCTGCATGAAAGTGAAGATACTTTTGTCAGGGACACCACGTGGCAAGGAAGGGCAACTAGAAATCTAGTGCTGAACCACAGACCTGCTGCTTTGACAATGAACTGCATGCCATACTTGGAGTGACCCCACAGCACCCTGCAGACCACTGTGGATACCTCAGAGGAGCCTGAGATGGAGCCCCCTGCTCTGAACAGCAAGAAGTGGGGAGAGGAGATGAGGTGGGGGACTCCTACCATACTGTGAGCCAGGAACTCCACAGGAGTCTAACCAGTCCTGCCATGCAAGTGTGAATGAGCCCACTGATGAAGGGGAAGGGAGATCGGGTAAGTGTGTGCTGCATTTTTCCTTCCTCTCCTCCTCCCCCTCTGCCATTTACAGATGGCCCCTGTCCCATCCCAAAGTGTATGAGACAAAAGTATTGACTTTTCATTGTTTTACTGGTATACTGTGAGAAATTAAAAAGTTAGGAAGTAAATTTGAAACAAATTTTTGAACAGTACTATGACAGGCCAATTTCACGATCCACATCAATTCAGTGTCCTGTGCTTGGGTAGAGCTAAAGTCGGCATCTGCTTCTGTTGGGCTAAGTGAGGGGCCATGTGGCACACCTTATTTATGTGAATAGGGATGTACATTTTATCTTCCCGAGAGTTCTCAATGGCACTTTCATGGAGCTACTCAGAAACTTTTGGGAGAGGATTGTTCCTCCATTATTTCTTCCTCCATAGGAGGACACTTTCCCATGCCACTCTGCGATGTATTCGGCTGGCACCATCACAGGAAACAGGCTAGCAGCATACAGGCCCACGTGGCTTCAGGATGCCAGTAGCAGCTGAGTTCTCTGTGCTTTTGTGACCCTCAGGAGTGAGAGAGAGAAAATTCGTTGCCTGTGGGGGTGGGGGAAATGCCAGTAATTACAGTGATTGTCATATCCTCATACTTATAGGGGCTCAAATTTTATAAATTAATGCAACAGAAAATCTGTTCTGCTCTCCTCCATGCCAGGCCATATTCACCATAGTTGGAGCTTGAGAGAGGTGCTATTCTGAGGTGCTCAAAAGCTGAAGTATCAATAAGCATGTCTCATTAAAAGTTTTTATGGAAATAAGGAAAGGTTGTTTTGAAACTTATCTTTCCCTTTCTGTTGTGACTGTAAATCTAATGGTGCATCTTATCTGTTTTTTATCAGTAACTTTTGACATGGTGGCTTTGAGGGGTGCCCCTTTATACCCCCAGTACACCCAACCCTGATGAAGAGTAAAAGGAAAAGTGCTAGAAGAGAACATGTTCCATGAGATCCTACAAACCAGTGTTACATCAGACTGTGAACAAAGAGCTTGGAGGGCCAATATGACTGAGAGGATGGAGAAAGGACAGAGAGGACAAGAAAGCAAAAGGCCTGGGAAGCCCAGCAGGTCAAGGAACAGAAAATGTACTAGGACATAATGGGTCTTCTCAGGCACCAATCACAAATGTTGCAGATCCAAAAGTGTCAATCTCATCAGCTTTTGCACTCCATGGAGAACTCTGTGGTTGTTACTCCTTACATCCTCCAGCATACCTCATGGCATAGCATCCTTACCCCTACCACTCCATGCCGAGGGACAGCAAGGGAAACTACAGCTTCACATGCTTTCACATGCTGACCTGTGAAAACCACAGATTGGTGTATGTGTAGCCAGAGTGGACTGCATTGGACTATCTTTTTGTTTAAACAAATGGAAGTAAATGTTTACTTCCTTTTCAGTAGGAATTTTAAAAGTTTTATCCCATTATGTTAAGTGTTTATAACATTGTATATGTTTGATTTTGAGCACTCAATTTTGTACTCAAAGTTGTATTTTTGGAGAATCAAAATATCTTTATTAGTTCACAACAGATATTACAAAATACATAGTGGCAGTCAAGAAATAGAACAGTATTTATAAGTCTTCAGCAAGTACCACACAATTCATAGCAGCAGGCAAAGCCCCAAGCCCTGAAGTATTTATAATTTGCAACAGGCACAACAGAATAGATACCAGCAGGCAAAAACTAAAAAATACATTATTTAAATTACACAAGACAGGCACTACCTCAAGCCAGCAAGAGAGAATACTACTTTGGCTGACTATGAAAATGAACCTTTAAGTATCCCTCAAATGCAGGGTGTGGCGGGTTGGTATCACAGAAATCCCCTTGGAACTGCCACCAGGTGTGCCAAGACTACTACTGCCCCTGCTTTCCTGCGTTTTCCAGCTTGGGACTCCAGAATCCTGTCTGTTTTGCAGACCCGCTAGCCTGCTGCAAACCCAAACCCAGGTCTGAACCACGTCCCCTAACAGCTGTAGGCGTGCCTGGAAGCTGCTTAGGAAGTGCTCTTGCCTTTGACACCCAGGTGCCCAACTCCCAATGGGGTTCAAACCCTGAATAAATCTGTTTTACCCTGTATAAAGCTTATACAGGGTAAACTCCTAAATAGTTCACCCTCTGTTTCACAGATAGAGAGAGATGCACAGCTGTTTGCCCCCCTCCAGGTACTAACACGTATTCCAGGTTACTTAATAAGTAAAAAGTTATTTTAATAAGTACAGAAAGTAGGATTTAAGTGGTTCCAAGTGGTAACAGACAGAACAAAGTGAATTACTAAATAAAATAAAACATGCAAGTCTATGTCTAATCACACTGAATACAGATAAAAACCTCACCAGTTCCAGTAAACTTCCTTTTACAGGCTATGGTTCTCCTAGCCTGGGTCCAGCAATCACTCACACCCCCTATTGTTCTTGTCCTTTGTTCCAGTCTCTTTCAGGTGTGTCCTTGGGGGCGTGGAGAGGCTCTCTCTTTAGCCAGCTGAAGACAACATGGAGGGATCTCCCAGGGGTTTAAATAGACTTTCTCCTCTGGGTGGATACCCCTCCATCTCCCTGTGTAGCATCCAGTTACAAAATGGAGTTTTGGGCTCACATGGGCAAGTCACATGTCCATGCACAACTCAGTTACCAGCCAAGCCACATTCCTGGCGAAGCTCAGATGTGGATTGGTGTCTGCGAGCTCTATTGTCTGTTAAGTGTTTCTTGATTGGGCACTTAACCTGCACATTCCTTTCTCCAGACCCTGAGCAAATGCTCTTACTAAGGCTATGTAGACAACAAGCAAGTATACAACCAGTATTCATAACTTCAACTACAAAAATGATACATGCATACAAACAGGAGGAATAGATTCAGTAGATCATAACTTTTACAGAGATATGTTACATGGCACAGGTAGCATAAAACATATTCCAGTTATATCATATATACATTTATAAGCATCTCCCCATAGAGCCTTATGGGGTACACCGTCACACAGGGGTTCTCAAACTTCATTGCACCGCGACGCCCTTCTGACAAAAAAAAAAATTGCTACACGACTCCGGGAAGGGGAGCGGACACCGAAGCCTGAGCCCACCCAAGCCCTGCCAAAGCCCAAGCCCCACTACCCCGGGCAGGGGGGTGGGGCCAAAGCCCAAGGGCTTCAGCCCCATGTGGGGGGGCCTGTAACCTGAGCCCCACCACCCAGCGCTGAAGCCCTCAGGCTTTGGCTTTAGCCCTGGGTGGTGGGGCTCAGGCTTTTTCTTTGGCCCTAGTAGTCTAATGCCAGCCCTGGTTTCACCATTAAAATGGTGTCACAACCCACTTTGGGGTCCCGACCCACAGTTTGAGAACTGCTGCTCAGCTGAATATCTCCATGTTGTGCTCTTCTAAATAGCTCTGGCATCTGGCTGTTCAGATTCAGCAAATAGCAACTCCACCTCACCCCCTCCTCCCTGGTGGGCAGATTCTCCCACTTTGTCTCTCATAAATTATGCAGCGCACAACATACAGCTATAACCATCGTGATGTTTTTCTCACTGAGATCTAATCTCGTGAGTAAACAACATCAGTGACCCTTCAAACTACTGAAAGCACATTCCACAGTCTTTCTCCACCTACTGAGCTAGTAGCTGTATCTTTCCTAGATACTATCCAGATGCCAGCATATGGCTTCATGAACCAGGAGAGCAAGGAATAGGCTGGGTCCCCTAGAATCACTATTGGCATTTCCACATCACTTCCAGCCGGTCAGGAAAAAATGTCCCTGCATGCAACTTTCTGAACAGTCCCATGTTCTTAAAGATGCAAGCGTCGTGTACCTTCCCTGACCTACCCATAGTGATATCAGTGAAGCGTCCTCAGTGCTTACCTAACTCTGGAAAAGTATCCTTTTATGTTGATGTTACTAAATAACCAGGTGGGCTGGTGCCACAAAAAGAATATGCATTCAGTCTGTCACCCCACTGCTGCAACTCTATCCAGCATTTCTTGCACATTGCTGAGAGTCACAGTCCTGCATAGCGGGTGACTATTAATGGCCCTATGCACTTGTATGACAATGGCCCTCATGGATTTTTCAACTCCAAAATGATTTCCCATTGTCCAATAGCATTTCAAAGTGGGATCACCATGTGCTTCTCCATTGTCAAAGCAAGTCTCAGTTAGTGTCTCTGCACTGGAGGGCTGTGGCAAGCTCAGCACGCAGATCCAGGAACATGACCTTTCACATCTGAAAGTTCTGCAGCCACTGCTTGTTGCCCTAAATCTGCATTATGATGAGATCCCACCAGTCAGGGCTTGTTTCTTGGCCCAGAAGTTTCGCTCCAGCGCCTGCAGCTGCTTCGTGAATGCCACCAGCAACCTGAAACTTTTTTTCTCTGTGTCAATCAACAAACTCTTCTCAAAGATATCCTCAATGTTCCTCATTGTGAGCCTGAAGGTGTGCAAATACAGGACAATCGTGCAGCCTGGGCCAGCTGTGGGTTTTTTATCCCAGTATAGACATAGCCTGTCTCTGCCTCTGCCACAGAGTTCTTGTGTGGTATTAGGGAAGTCACTTAAACCAAACCTTTTCAGAGTTGCTCGCTAATTGTGTGTTCCTCATTGTCTTGCTGACCTGGGGCCTGATTTGCAGAACTGCTGAGCACTCTCAACTGCAGCTGAAGTCAGTGGGAGCTGTGCTTTGATATGGAAAGTGCCATATAATTCTAAATTCTCTGAAAAATTTGGTCCTACGTGGCTAGGTTTGGGGAACCCAACATTAGTGGATTCTTTTTACCTTAATCTCTGTGCCTTAGCTCTTCATGAATAAATGGGGAAAATACCTCTCCCCTCACAAGGAAGTTGTGAAGATTGATTCATGTTTATGAAGTACTCTGATACTATTGTGATAAGCACCACAGAAAAGCATATGAGGAAATTAATCATTCTGTCTTCAGAGCAGGGTTTGAATTGTGTGCAGTAAGTAAAGCCTAGGGCAACATATGAAATAATGAGGAGAAAACAAAATATTGAATAGTTGCTTGTTAGTTGTGCACCGTCCCTCCTATGCACTGAATGAGGCAATGGTCCTGGGGAAGAAAATGTGGTCATGTAATTGAAAATTATTACAAAGCATCTGTGCAGAGGGACTGAATTAAGGTTGCACAATGCATGACTTTGCAATCTTAACAATGTTCATTTAATGTAGCATTTTGTGTGCAATACTTCATATATACTCCATATTTAATGTATTGTGTCTAGATGGAATGCCACTTCCTACTTTTTTAAAGAGTTATTATTTGGAATCCTTGTTTCAGAAGCTAACTTCTGTAACCATTACTTGTTTATTTGTATAGCTGTTGCCTCATTGTGCTAGGCACTGTTCACATGTACCTATGTGATCTTAGTATAGTTATTAACTGTTTTCCCTCTCCCTTTGCTTCTGTGTGTTTTAAATTAGATTGTAAGCAGAGGCATGCTTTTCTTTTTTTCCTGTTGTTTGTATTATAGTAGTGCCTAGAAGCTCCAGTCAGAATCAGCGTGCCAGACGCTGTACACACACATAATAAGAGAAAGTGCCTTCCTTGAAGAGTTTATACCCTAAGTAGACAAGACAAATGGTAGGAGGGGAAATGGGCACTTGTAGTGAAGTGACTTGTCCAGGGCATTAAGTCAGTGACAGAACTGGGAATAGAACCTATGTGTCATCTTATGTACACAGAGGTTATCTAGGACAATAGGACCTTGATCCCAAATGGGGCTTCTGCGTGCTACTATAATAAAAATAATACTTCTTTCTAATTTATCCCATGATCAGACTCTCTCCACCAGCCCACTCACTCATCCTACACTCCGAACTAGACATGGAACTTACAAATTTTATCAAATCGCCTAAAACTAATTCAGAAGATGGGGCCGGGATTACTGTCCACAAACATTGATACGATAAGAGTCAACCTTTCTGCATCCAGCTGCTGGGAAATGGGAGAGTCCTGGGATTTCTACCAGGGTGCTTCCCCTGAATCATATTTGTGTTAGCTTTAGTGAGATGTTTGATAAATTTGTAGATGCCTCTGAAAAATGTCACTCTGACTGCTGGAAGGATAAAGGAATAGTTTCCTTTTCTCTTTGTGTTTCCTCTATTTCCTTCCCAGAGTGTTCTGGCTGCTGCAAGAGTTGATGGCTGCTAAAAATAAACGCTTAGATCTGGCAGAAGTTGATGGTATTCATGTCGGAAAGTTTTCTGTACGCTCTGTGTGATAAGTGGGTTTTTGGGGCAGGAGAGTATTTACTATTTTGAGATACTGTGACAAGAAACTTACTATATATTCATTGCATTATCTTAGCAATGTTTTAGGTTCTCTCAACATATGTCATTAAGGCAGAAGCTGAGAGAATGAGCAGTGCAATTGCTTGTTGCATTTTGAGAAGACTGACAAGACCTAGACTCAGAACACAGATTACTGAATTTGATATCCTAAATCTATCAGATTTGTAATTTTACTGTGCTTTTAAATTTATTTGAAGTTAATTAAAGCTTCCTGAAACATCTGCAGCAGTGGAATCTTCAGAAAAAGTCTATGAGTAGCCATGGCAAAGGCTGATCATTTATTTTACATCTTACCTATGTACAATGGCATAGAATACTAGGCTAAATGCTTGAGTTTTTGGACTGATGATGTTTACTCTTTTATTTTACTCCTGGGGAAATTCTGTGCTAATGCGCATGCATAATTAATGAGCTGTACATATTTTTAATTTTTGCGCAGAAAAAAGCGGCTACCGAAATGTTGCTGCAATTGCACCTTTTGACCACCAGAGGGCGCTGTGGTGATAGAACACAGCAGCAGCTCCTGGCCAGCTAGGGAAGAGAGAGACCCTGCCTTCTTCTCAGCGCCTGTCAGGCCAGGTCAGGAGACGGGGTCTATGGGGAGGCAGACAGTGTTGGGTGCTGGGGGGATCAGACGGGGCTCATAAGGGCTAGTGTGGGAGGACAGACTGGGATGGGCTGAATGGGAGTGGAGGCACAGGGCCACAGGGGGAGGGAGGTGCAGGGCCACGTGGTGTTGGGGAAGGGACTGCAGAGCTACATAGCAGCAGAGGGTGACCAAGTAGCGACACTGACACCAGGGGACAGGGAGGGGGTACATAGGGATAGGGACACATAGGGACAGGGGGTGGCTGAGTGGGGGCACAGCGAAACATGGGGATTGGGGTGCAGGGACACACAGGGACAAGGGGTGGCTGAGTGGGGGCACAGAAACATGGGGACGGGGGGCAGTACAGAGCCACATAGGGACAGGGGGTTGGCTGATTTGGGGCACAGACACACATGGAGATTGGGGGGGTGCAGGGACACAGGGACAGGGGTGGCAGAGTTGGGTCACAGAGACACATTGGGACAGGAGGGGGGGTACAATTGCTTAAAAGCTTACTATAGGCCAGACTCTGTTCATTTGTTTCTGTATTACCCCATTGACTCTCGGGTGGCTGCATGGATGTGAAAGAACAATTTTGCTCTATTTATTTGTTGACTGCTTTAAGAAGTGTAGATTTGAATGTTTAGATGATAGTCCCTGACCAGAAGAGCTGTCTCAAGTGTTTGTACATTGCGTGGCACAGTGACACTCTGATGTTGTTTGGGGCCTCTAGGTGCTACCATTGCACAAATCATTAATAATAAAACTGTGAGCCAGGGCTGCAGGGTTCAGTGGTTGTCTGTTCAGCTTATTTCCTGTGTGATTCTAGGTCAGTTAACTCTCATATCAGCTTCTTTGTAAACTTCCTATAATAACTTACATACAATGATGTTGAGGCTTGTTTGTAAAGCATTTAGAGATCCTTGGACAAAGGTCACCTATAAATATTATGCATTTTCCTTCATGATAATTGGTGAATCATAGGAACCGAGATGGAAAAATTACTTACTTAGCAAGATAAACTAAATGTCCAATGCCCTTCACTATCTTGGACTGACTTGTGTAGACTTAAAATAATGCGTATGCATCCCCTTTCACAAACACATTCCCAGTTGCATTACACATAACAGGAACATTAAACACATACCTTTTTAATATCTGTTTAAAGGCTAAAACAGTTTTTGCTGTCTGAATATTAAGAGCATTCTACAACTCTTATCAAAATCCCCATTCCAGAATATTTAAAGACCAACTCTTCCAAAATGACTAGGATTATAAAAGAAAAAGCAGTTTACAAAGCTCATTTTCTGTAGGTGAGCAAAGTACTTCAATACCAGTGAAATAGGATTTGGGGGGATATGAGCATAAGATAAATAAACTTAAACCAATAACTATTAAAAACTGCTGCAGTTGAACTGGGTAGTTCCAGAGACAGTGCAAGCATCCCATACTGATGGGTTATAAAGTTCCTCAATCCTGGAGCAATGCCAGGATATTCCAGTTGGAGGTCTCTCCTAATCCAAAACTAGTCATGCCAAGTAGATTACAAGCAAGCAACAAGGATTTGCAGAGTCACTGGAGACTAAACTCATTTCACTTGTGATCTAAGCCAAAATGTCAACCCAGGTCATTGTGAAAAAGCTAGGGTTTTAAAACCCAATATGCCTGTTAGTTATATTTGAGGAGTCAAATGTTTAAGCCAATGAGACAAACTGTAGCCACTGAATGCGAACAAGGTATGAAGATGCTCATTAAGAGTTAATGAAAAAAGAGTTTAAAAAATGTTGAA
This sequence comes from Macrochelys suwanniensis, assembly GCA_033296515.1. NCBI lineage: Eukaryota > Metazoa > Chordata > Testudines > Chelydridae > Macrochelys > Macrochelys suwanniensis. Next base: position 88,770,228 of record CM065779.1, read on the forward strand.
GGATGATCAGTTTAAATGTTCCTTTGCTCATTAGTTGTCCAGTTAGTTCTAGGTATACACCTTTGAACCCCTCCCTAATCCAGTCCTCTACATTTTTGCTGGCTCCATTCTTTACACACTTTCAAGCAATGTGTTCCTTAGTGTGGTGGGGTTTGGGGTCAAACTATACTAAGTTTTTTCTGAGCTTTCCTCCTAAGTCAATCCTCTTGTCTGTTCAGCATTTGTTGCAAGTCTCTGAAATCTTTACAATGTGTTCATTTATGCTGTAGTGTTCAGATCAGATCATTGTAAAGTAGATATGTTTTCCCCATTGTCCTATGCATACTGTGTGCAGTCCAAAATTGCAAATGCTTTTTCTATTACCATACTGTGATCTTATACGTAGAGTAAATCTCTTTGGCATTATTTTTTTTCAAAGGCACATTGCCTTTCTTATACTGAATACCAATTTTGGATTATTAACTTGCAATATCCAGGTTCCATCTTACTTTATTTCCTGCCCACATTCCTAACCTCTCTAGGTCTCTTTGTATTATTTCTTTGTACCATTGATTAATTCCTTTATTCCCTCTCTGTCCCCAGAAAAAATGTTTTACTTGGGCTGTAAATCCTGAATCTGAAGCTGCTCTTGATCATATAAATTAATAATATAGCTGTGACAGAGTACACCTCTGTATTCACATCCTCCACACTATTGTAATAAATTATGCCGTGTAAGGTATCTGTTGAAAATTTATAATTTGCTGCCCAGTCCTGGTAAAATATGTATGGCAATATTGTATGTGAAGTTCTAAGATTCTTCTGTATGATGATAACACATGTTCCAAACCCCATAGCTGTGCTCAGGCAGATGTTAGGTCTGTCCTAAACAAAGAAAAGTGCTTGCCTTAATTTGCATTTAAGCAGTAAACAGAGTCATCAGGCAGGAAGGGAAAAGAAAGGGAATTGAAACAGGTGGGGGGAAAAAACCCCATCAGGGACTATCCTTTTATGTAGACTCTTTGTCTCCTGGGGCTTAGCTGGAGATTTCACAAGGGAGACTGGAACCATAAAAAGGAGGATGGCCATGTAGATTCCCTTAAAGGAATAATGGACTTAATATACTGGTACTCTCCAGGAGAGACCTGGGCAGTACAGGACATACATTCCTGGAGGGAAGATCCGGGACCAGGAATGTGTTGGGATCACTCTGCAGTATAACCACAGCTAGTGAGATCTAGTGTGTAGCTGGCAGATTGCAGTTACACACAGACACTCAGGGTGTGGCCTGCATGCTGCAAGGCTGTTTGTAAGTGGTCCAGGTCAGAGCTGCTACAGCAAAATATTGCAAGGCACCCAAGGTTGCAGGGCAGTAATGACACAGCTCCCCACTAGTCTGAATTGTGCCCTGGTATGTCAAAATAGCTTTATTTTATAATAGATTTTATGAAAGATGCTATCTTAAATTGTTTTATGAGGTAAGTAATTACAAAAGCTAAAAGTTTAAAAGACAGCAGGCAAATTAATTAAGCTGCATAGACAAGAGATGATTTCAGAAGAGATTTGGAGAGGTAAAAGCGAAGGAAAGCTGTTTCAGATGTTCTTTCCTCTTCCTCATCTTTTTGTGTGTATGCTTGTGTCTTGCTACTCTAGGAGTGCACCTGTGCTGCTACTTGTGCACAAAACCATTTTCCCAGTAGGAGCAGCAAGGTGAAACTGAGATCTTCTTTAGATAGATTTTGATGTTTCTGCTGTGGAAGCACAATGAACAGGATATACAGCAGTACAATCACTATCTTCCCACAGGCATGGGGAAATATTGTGTTTCCCTGCAGTTAAATGCCTTAGTCATAATTACTGGGACTGCTGTGCCTGTCACAGTGAGGAGGAAATACAATTAGTTCAAAATATGTGTACTAGTGTGTAGAGAACTAATGACCTGAGAAAATAGTCTCCTAATTCCTAATCAGGATTTAAGGAACAAAAGAAGAAACTGGTTCCAAATAATCCATCCCAGGGTTGATACTTGCCCTAATGTATTATTAAAGGAGGTTAGAGAAACACAGATGAAATTCTCTCATGAGAGGGAGAAACAGGGCTTGTCTCCACAAAGACTTAATGCACAGCAGGCTGGGTTGTGAATGTACAATATACTAGCCTTCTATGTGCTGTCTGTGTGGACCCTGCACTAAAAGTTCCATAGTGCTCTTTGACATACTGCTGTTAGAGTTTTGCTGACCAGAAACCAAGATAAGCAGCACTGGAGGCAAAGGTTTGCCCTGTCTCTGGTTGTCTACACTTAACATTTTTAATGGCCATATCTGTGCCAACCTAAGCCCTGGTGTAGACCTAGCTAGATTGACAGAAGAATTCTTCTATTGATCTATGAATCTCCGCTTGGGAAGTTGATTGATTACTTACAGTGATGGAAGAACTTCTTCCATAACTGTAGGAAGCATCTACGACATAGTGCTGCAGCTATGCCACTGCAGCACCGTTGTGTGGACATGGCCTAAAATGCATGAAAAGAATGTGGCCAGACTTGTGTTCTTCTGGTTGAACAAGATCCCTGTATGTGGTGGGGGGTTTTCTTGGTTATTTGCTTAACCAAGGGCTCCTGTGCACTTTCCCAATGCTCAGATTCTGGCTGTGTCAGTTACCCCAGTAGTGTGTGTTGTGCAGAAGTTAAACGGCAGAAAGAAGTGTTTGAAACTGTAAAATTGGATAGTTTTCTTGATAACTTATCACCTTTCCTTGGCAAATGTACAGATTAAAAATGAATAAAGAAGTCATGCTAAAACTTTGTGGCTAGTTATTTCACAGTGGCATAAAATTTAAAGGCAACATATTTTAGTTAATGCAAATAAAAACTTCGGATATATCTGAATTTCTTTCCAGCATTAAGACAGAATTGCCATCAAGGTGTGTGGCTGATTTTTGCATTTAAATCCATCAAGTACAGAAGGAAAGTTCTGAAAGAATAAGAATTTGTTATATTTGTCTTTCATGTTAAATGTATGTCTAGTTTTTGTTTTGGGAACTGCTTCATGAAATACTGGGTTTCTTTTTTGCAGTTGCTGAAACTGAAAGGAGTGGAGCCAGTACTTAAATTTTGTATGGGGCTTTTGGAAAATTACTGCAATGCTGTAAATCAGAATCTCAGTTAAATTCGGTGAGTGTCTATGGATATTTTCTGTATCCTGACCATATAAGGAGTATAAAGAGTTACTCATGCATTGGGATTTAGTCTTGTAATTTACAACATCGAGACAAGACTCTACCGTTTAGCCCCAAAATCTTGTGATCTAATTGATAGGTTTTTATATAAACATTATTTTTCCCCGTAGATGTTAGTTTATTTTAAGCAATTTTATAAATGTATTCCTGCCATTACTCTTGGGTTAAATAGTTTTGTATGTCCTATAGGGATTTAATTCAATACCTTCTCTACTAGGTTTGAATAGAGTACTTCCTCCATAGTTTAGTAGGAGCATAGAATAAAATTTCCATATGGGTTTCACTCTAGTTCTGCTGCTCATGGTAGTAACACTAGGGAAGTGCTCTAGGAGCCTCGTAAAATATGGGGTACCCTCAGTCCTATGCTAAACTGAAACCCCTGCATCCTTGATCTCATTTTTTTATTTACTTTGAATATGTTTAGTACTGGATTTTGAGACCAATTTAAGAGACTGAATTTACCAGGACTAAGGATTTGACTCAGAGTGCACTGGTATGGACCGATAAGGATACCAGTCATTTTTTTCATTCTTTGTTGCTCCAATCTATGAATTACAAAGTAAAATTGACGAGATCTCTGATGCCTTAGCTGAAGGGATCTGAAATCTTGACAGTTTCACTTTGCTGCTGGCATGTATAGCAGAGCTCTAAGAAGGGGAAATAAATTGGGGGAGGGGGAAACAAGAAGTAAGGAAAATGGGCTGCAGGGGAAGTAAGAAGGGTCATAATATTTAGTGAAGAAACAAGGATAGAAAAATGTGGAAAAAACTGAGAAAGGGAGACATGGGAGGGAGTGAGGGTAAAAAAACAGCTGCAGTAGTAGTAGTGGGTATCCTAATGTTCTTGCCTCATAATTTTTTTCCTGCCACTGAGTTCTGAAAGAAGCCTAGCTCAGAAGGGGAGGCATATCTATTTTGTGATAGCCACTAGAGTACCATATACTAAAGAAATGTTACCTCTGCCATCTACAACACTTAATTTTCTTTGAAATACATGTTTAAAAAAGCCACACTGAATCCTTTATGCCCTCCTAGTATTTCCAATATATCAGGCACCTGTTTTAATTAATCACCTTTGGAAAGACACAGTGTAAGGTTGTTTACTTTTCAAAGGTTCTGTCATGAATGAAGGTACTGAGGGGAAAATTCAGAATCTGTTTGCATATTTCACCATTGCTAGGTTCATCATTGGTGCTATGAAGTCTTTGTTTGCTTTTTAGAAATCTTTTCTTATTAGAATACTTTTGACCTGCTTTAAAACTGAGCATTGGCCTGCTAAACCCAGGGTTGTGAGTTCAATCCTTGAGGGGGCCATTTAGGGATCTGGGGCAAACATTGGGGATTGGTCCTGCTTTGAGCAGGGGGTTGGACTAGATGACCTCCTAACGTCCCTTCCAACCCTGATATTCTATGATTCTATGATTAACATGCTTTACTCACGTTTATGCATGTTTATGCACGTTCCCTACAATCCTCTACTGTTGCCTGCCTCAAGGAGGTAGAAGATTATTGCAAGGCATAAATTAACAGTGAGAGTAGCTAACCATTGGAACAACTTTCCAGTGGTTTTGGAGGATTCTCCATCACTGGCAATAATTATTTCTGGGAAGTTTTTTGGCCCTTTGTTATGAAGGAAGTAAAACAAGATGATTGTGTTCCCTTCTGGCCTTTGAATTTGTGAATGTATAAAGTAGGATGAATAAAAATGATTTAAAAATTAAAACAGTTTTGAAATGTACATAATGGATTTAAATTTAAATTTAAAAAATTGAAGTTATTGTAATTTACATAGTATTGGTTTGCTTCTTTCCATTCTATAGTCTTAAGATGCTAAAATAGATATTTTATACTTGTTTCTTTAGTTTCCTAATTTTTAGTCAGACTTTAGATTTTATATTTTTTTTCTAAATTTCACATCTAAAATGCTCATCTGGCTGAAAAAGACAAGTCTAGGGCCTCCCTGTCATCTTTACTGAGAGAACAACACAAACAGCCTCTGTTAAACAGTATTTGCAACCAACACATTGAACTTTCACGTGTCAATAAAGTTGAAATTCTTCAACCGGGCTTTAGTCCTCCATCATGGGTTGCAGGTTGAAGTCAGTGGGACTTGTACTCCGAAGGTCATTTAGGTACCTTTGAAACTGTCTCAAATGCCAAAATATGAGCATAGGAGCATCATGTTAAGCTCCTTGTTTTAAACTCTGGCCTGTGTGTGTGTGTATGTGTATTTGTATTGTGGCAAATTGCCGGCACTACTATGATGGGTCCCGCACTTTCTCTTCTTGTGGGGGGTTTCAGGGTGCCATTTCTTGCCCCTGAACTGGGGTAACAGCTATCCTACTAGTATCCCAGGGAAGGGGAATGGAGAGGGAGGGACCCAGGCCTGCCCTCTACTCCGGGTCCCAGCCCAGGGGCCCTATGATAGTAGGTGAACCACTTGTACCAGTGATTCTTTCCCCTGGGCTACTTCCCTCTCCTGACCTTCAGCTTGTGGGGCTTTCTGCCTTCCCTCTGCACAAGCCAGGTGTCCCTTTACCTAGGATCTTGGTCTTCTTAGCCTGCTGCAGCACTTCTCAAAAGTCTCCTCCACTTTCCTTCGAACTGCTCTTTGTTCCACCACCAATCCACTCTGCTTCACTCCTCCAAACTGCTCTCTGCTCCACCACCAAACCACTCTGCTCCAGCTCCTCTTCTGGCTGATTGAAGCAGGGGGATTTTATCAGGTGACTGGCTTCAGGTGCTCTAATTGGTTTCAGGTGCTTTTAATTAATCTACAGGGAATAAGGCTTCTCCTCAGCCTAGATCACTCTCCTGCTGCCTTCTGGCCATGCTGTATCACAGTATGTATATATATAAGTTCATAGTAACTTTGTTAGTATTCTGAAAGTCCAAGCTTTTCATTGTTTGCACTGAAATAATTTTATTTTGAAGTGATAAAATTTTATGCCACAAAATAGGTTTTAACAAACTGTTACCTTGTGATGCTGCAAATGCTTGTGCTTAAATAAGACTACTCATGTACATGTTTAATTTTAAGTCAGATTGCATGAGTAAAGTTATGTATCTGCTTAGATGTTTGCAGGATCTGAGCTTTAATTTTCAGTATTTTGTTTTTTGCCCATAGCAGTTTTAGAAAATTCAAATAAGAGACCCTACAAGTAGTGACATTTTTTCAAAAGAATAGCATTATAATTTAGGTATTATACATTTTAGTCTGAAGTTGCAATGGCACAGATCTTTAAATTAGCTTTATAAATCCTCAACCTGATTTTAAACCAGTGATTTTTTTAAAAAGTCAAGTTTATTTAAATAATTTAGATTGCCTTGTTTTAAATCACTCTGCTATAAACAGCAGAGCTGTGGTGGAGTAATGAATATATTTGATTCTTTTGGACCACAATATCTTTGCATCAGACATTTAATTTTTTCAAAAATGCGTATTACTGAAAAATATAATGTATTTGCAGCACCATAGCTAACAAAAACAATGCATTAATAATGTAAAAATATAAGTTAAGCATAGAGTTGTATCACACTTTGTTTATAGCCATTAAAATAGAGAGCAGCAACTTGGCTAACTAACCGTAACAAAGCAATTATTAATATAGTTGTGTGCAAACACTGTAGTAAGTTTTAATATTAGAAACTTTCTTGGAAGAGGAAAAAGCCTCCATTTAAAATAAAGAGTAATATTGTTGGAAAGTGTAAATAAAATTCTGAACAGCCCTTAATAGCTTACTTTAAGGTCTTGTCTACACTACAGAGTTTTGTAGACACAAGTTAAGCCAGCAATCAAAAACCGGTATAATTACATGGCCTGTGCATGTTCACACAACACTACTTCTGTCAGCAGAGCGTGTCCACTGCTGGTGCTCTCTAGTATTGACAGAGAGAGCAATTTACTGGGTAGCTATCCCACTATGCCAATCACCACCTTCTGCAGCTAGGAGTTATGGGAAGGCAGAGAGGATCGCAGTGCATCATGGGTGCATGCTCAATGTCCCATGATCCAGTTCTTTCTGCCCCAGCATTCTGACTGTTTCACAGCATTTTTCAACAGCCCCTGTTTACTGTGCACCCTCCATCTCTGTCTGAAAGGATCACACACTGCCCTCTACAATTGTGTTCAATGTTATGAACATAAAGCGGATGGTCGTGCAGTATATCATGAGCTCCAAATCTGAACAGGAATCAGAGTTTCGTGACTTGCTGTGTGCCATGGAAAGAAACACGACCAGATTACTTTTGGCCTTCACGGAGTAGCTGAACACAGTGGACTGTCGCTTTTGGGCTCAGGAAGCAAGCACTGAGTGGTGGGATCTCATTGTTATCCAGGTCTGGAATGACAAGCAGTGGCTGCAGAACTTCAGGATGCAGAAAGTCACCTTCTTGGAACTGTGCAGAGCTCACGCCAGAACTGTGACACAAGGACACCAAAATGAGAGCTTCCCTTGGTGGAAAGCGGGTGGTGATCGCTTTGTGGAAACTGAAGACTCCAGACTGCTACCGCTCGGTCGCAAATCAGTTTGGAGTCAGGAAGTCGACCATTGGGGCTGCAGTAATTCAAGTGTACAGGGCCATTAATTGCATCCTGCTACAAAGGACCGTGACTCTTGGCAATGTGCGTGAAAAATTGGATGGCTTTGCGGCAATGGGATTCCCTGACTGCTGCGGGGCGATAGGTGGCATGCATATTCCAATTTTGGCCCCAGACCATCTTGGGATGGAGTACATCAATAGAAAGGGGTACTTCTCTATGGTTGCAGGCACTTGTGGATCACTGCAGGTATTTCAGTGACATCAGTGCGGAGTAGTTCAGGAAGGTTCATGATGCATGCATCTGCAGGAACACCGTCCTGTATAGAAAGCTCCAGATAGGGACTTTCTTTCCAGAGCAGAAGATTCCAGTGGGGGATGTCGAAATGCCCACAGTGATCCTGGGAGACCCAGCATACCCCTTAGTCCCATGGCTCATGAAGCCTTACATGGGAAACCTGGACAGCAGCAAGGAGTGCTTCAACAATAGCCTAAGCAGGTGCAGAATGACCGTAGAATGTGCCTTTGGCAGATTAAAAGTGTGCTGGTGCTGCCTTTATGGCAGGTTAGACCTAAATGAGGGAAATATTCCCATGGTCATAGCAGCCTGCTGCACGCTCCATAATATTTGTGAGGCTAAGGGTGAAAAGTTTCCCCCAGGGTGGACCATGGAGGTGGATTGTCTGACTGATGAATTTGAGTAGCCAGATACCAGAGCTCTTCGAGGGGCACAACAGGGATCTATTCAGATCAGGGAGGCTTTGAGGCAACATTTTGACAATGGGCACCAGTAATGTGTCTTTCTATACAGTACTCTGCCATGCTTTGTTAATTTGCCGCCTTGTATGAAAATTGTGATCATTCCTGACTGGGATTTGCAGTCAGCAAATAATCAATCTGACACTATGTATTACTACCAGCAGGAACCACCACATGTAGAAGTCAAATAAAGATCGGTTATTGTTCAGAGAGTTTGTTTTAATAACACATACAAAAGGATTGATTGGAAGGGAGATAAGAGTGCATGGCAGTGTAGGATCTCATAGCTGTGTGTAAGTCCAGCTATCATTTTGGAAGCTTTCCAAAGGGGTGGCACGAACTGGTTACCGAGACATTCGGGGAAGTTGCAGGGAATGTGTGGATGGAGTTTGGGGAGGGCATGGAAAAGCAGTTCTGTATCTGCTGGGGGTAGGGGGGTGAGCACACGTGTGTTCTGCCTGGAGCGTGATTAGGGACTTCAGCATCTCTGTTTGCTCCTCCATCACTTATCATCCTTTCTGTCCTGTCATTCTGTTTTAAATTTGTCCTTCAGGGTCTCTCTGCTCCCTGCATTCTTTTTTTTCAGCCTCTTAGGATTGGAACACCTCTCAGAGCATGTCCTCCTTGCTCCACCTTCGTCGCTTCCTTATTTGGCAAAGGCGCTCCGCAGGTGTGTAGGGGGTTCCCCTGAAGGCCACATCTGCAGAAGCACAAGAAACTACATAGAAGCATGATTGTTAGTTCATTCACAGCATTGAATCATTATAGTAAAATGCACCTCTTTTTACATACGAATCACTTTTTCTCTGTCGTTTGACAAGCACACATCTCAGTGAACACCCTAAACATGGTGAGTTTGGCCCAGGGAGATGGGGTGGAGGTTTGAGGGTTCAAGATGAGGCAAAGGGTAAGGGGATCACCGCAGGCCATTAGGGACAATATTGTAAAAATCTACCACCATTTTCCACTGGCAGGGGTCATTGAAGCTGATATCTCACTCCTGAGGGTAAGCAAGGGTGCATCTCCTGCACTTGTGTGGCTTCAGACCCTGTGCTGCTCACCTGTATGCTTCTTTAATCCCTGCACAAGTGACTGCCAATTGACATGGGAAAGTTTCCTAAAACGGGGAAAGGAACAAAGCAGCTCTGCCAAGGAACCTTCAGCACAGGAGCTCACCTGAGTTGTTGGATCTCCTGGCACTGTGGGGAGAGTTCTACCTCATATAACTGAGCAGCATCAACTAAAAAAAAATCACTTACCAGGGCTCTCCTCTCCTGCATCATGTGTGCCAAGAGATGGACTGCTGGGACTGGCTACACCCCTCTGGAGTAGAAAAGAGTTCTTGACTTGCCGTGCCACCAGACTGCCCTATTGGGTGCTCCACATCGTCCTCCAACTTGACCTCCTCGTCCATGACTTTGTCCTCTGGGTTGAGTGCACTGTCCACAGCCTCCAGCCCCACTGAAGTATCCACAGGGCTCTTGGTGGTGGAGTGGGGTCATCACCAAAGATGGCGTCCAGCTCCTTATAGGAGCAGCAGGTCTTCAGCGCAGCCTCACTGGCCTTCTGGTATGCCTGGCTCAGCTCCTATATCTTTGCACAGCACTGATCATAGAATCATAGAAGATTAGGGTTAGAAGAGACCTCAGGAGGTCATCAAGATCAACCCCAACTAAATCATCCCAGTCAGTGCTTTGTCAAGCTGGGCCTTAAAAACCTCTTAGGATAGAGATTCCACCACCTTCCTATGTAACTCATTCCAGTGCTTCACCACCCTCCTAGTGAAATAGTTTTTCCTAATATCCAACCTAGACCTCCCCCACTGCAACTTGAGACCATTGTTCCTTGTTCTGTCATCTGCCACCACTGAGAACAGCCTAGCTCCATCCTCTTTGGAACCCCCCTTCAGGTAGTTGAAGGCTGCTAGCAAATCCCTCTCACTCTTCTCTTCTGCAGACTAAATAAGCCCAGTTCCCTCAGCCTCTCCTCGTAAGTCTTGTGCCCCAGCCCCCCTAATCATTTTCATTGACCTCTGCTGGACTCTCTCCAATTTGTCCACATCCTTTCTGTAGTGGGGAGGCCCAAAACTGGATGCAGTGTTGCAGATGTGGCCTCACCAGTGCTGAATAGAGGGGAATAATCACTTCCCTCGATCTGCTGGCAGTGCTCCTATTAATGCAGCCCAATATTCCGTTAGCCTTCTTGGCAACAAGGGAACACTGTTGACTCATATCCAGCTTCTTATCCACTGTAATCCCCAGGTCCTTTTCTGCAGAATTGCCTCTTAGCCAGTCAGTCCCCAGCCTGTAGCAGTGAATGGGATTCTTCCATCATAAGTGCAGGACTCTGCACTTGTCCTTGTTGAACCTCATCTAATTTCTTTTGGCCCAATCCTCCAATTTGTCTAGGTCACTCTGAACCCTATCCCCTACCCTCCAGCATATCTACCTCTTCCCTCGAGTTTAGTGTAATCCACGAACTTGCTTAGAGTTCAATCCATCCCTTCATCCAGATCATTAATGAAGATGTTGAACAAAACCGGCCCCAGGACTGACCCCTGGGACACTCCGCTTGATACCGGCTGCCAACTAGACATCGAGCCATTGATTACTACCCGTTGAGCTCAACAATCTAGCCAGCTTTTTATCCACCTTATAGTCCATTCATCCAATCCATATTTCTGTAACTTGCTGGCAAGAATACCTTGGGAGACCATATCAAAAGCTTTGCTAAAGTCAAGGTATATCATGTCCACCGCTTTCCCCATATTCACAAAGCCAGTCATAGAAGGCAATCAGGTTGGTCAGGCATGACTTGCCCTTGGTGAATTCATGTTGACTGTTCCTGATCACCTTCTTCTCCTCCAAGTGCTTCAACATTGATTCCTTGAGCACCTGCTCCATTACTTTTCCGGAGACAGAGGTGAGGCTGACTGGTCTGTAGTTCCCTGGATTCTCCTTCTTCCCTTTGTAAAAGATGGGCACTATATTTGCCTTTTTCCAGTCGTCCAGACGCATGTCCTGTTCATAGCCCTTATCCAACAAGCCACGAAAAATCTGCCTGTAGGTATCAAAGTTTCTACAGCTGGAGCAGAGCTGGGACTGTGCAGCCTCCTCTCCCCACAGAGCTAGGAGATCCAACAACTCAGGTGAGCTCCAAGCGGGAGAGCGTTTTCTGGGTGGAGCCGCCATTGTCAGCTGGGAAGATGTGATGTGAACCATCCACACCGAGCAAACAGGAATTGGAATTTCAAAAGTTCCTGGACCTTTAAAGGGGGAGGGGTGGATGCTTGTGTTTGGAGTTTGAACTGCTGATCAGATCAGTTAAGATGTGCATTGTGGGACACCTCCTGTAGGCCATTTATAGCGACATAACCAAGTGTGATACCTACCTGACACTTTGTTGATATAACTTTGCTGCAAAAAGCTCAACACTTCTCATGGAGGTGATTTTATTTTGTCAGCAAAGCAAAAGAGTTTTGTTGGCAGAAGGAGCATTGCAGTGTGTACACCTCCGCATTTTGTCGATGAAACTTGACATTTGTTGACAAAATTGTGTAGTGTAGACAAGGCCTAAGTAAGCTATTCATCAATTAGCACATAGAGTCAACAGCTAATTTACACAATTTTTTCATGATTTTCTAATAAATCCTCTAGTGGTTGGAGTCCTGATTTTTTTTTTATTGCCAGTGTTAAGTAGAGTAACAGCAGGTTCTGCACTTTATTGGTGTCATCACTGAAACCTCATTCACAGTGTTCTAAGATATGTATTTCGGCTCAGTAGAATATATCTTATTTCTTTAAAAAGAAAACTTCTTTCTACTTTTCCTTCTATACGGCTGACTCTTGTTAGAGAGCCGAACTCCAAATATTGTCTGTATGGATGCCTGTTTGTGGGGTGCTTATGTCCTCTAATTTTATAAATAGCAATGACCACTGACACAGTATGTGAGCTCCAGGCATTTTCAGGACCTTCCATAGTGATGCATTATTTAATTCAATTGGCAAACTGGGAAGCAGAGTAGGGAATGGATTCAAACCTATTTACCAAAATAAAATGTATGAACTATAAAATAGTCTAATACAACTTTGTTTTAAACCCAAACTTGTTCGAGTTGGTAGTTATCTTAGTGTTTGGCTTTGCTAATTTTAATATCTTCGATAATGATCTGGAAAGAGAGGATAGCAGCATGCTACTGAAAGTTGCTGATGCTAAATTGGGAGACGTTGAGAAGATAGAGGTAACACAGAGCACCCTAAGGAAGTTAGAAATAGGGAGAAGAAGCTTTAAACTGGATATTTAGACTGGAGATATGCAAGCAGTATGTGAGTTTTGGGGTGATGGTGGTAGAAATAACAGTTATTCTATGAGAAACCTGGAAAGCGGTACTGCTGAAAGACTGGACGAACAGCAAACTAAATGTAGCCATTGCAGCCCCTCAACGGTCAACATGATTAGGCGTTACATGCTTGAGGCTTCAGCATGAAGGAATAAGGGAGTGATAGTCTCTATGTGACTAACCATGACAGCTCATTAGGAATTTTACTTTTAATTTTGGTATATTGTCTTCTGGTCTACAATCAAGAAACATTTTCTTCTGGTTTAAAATAAAGCATGGAAAGTTTCAGTCTTGAAGAAAAATTTGAGAAATTACTACTTTATTGATTACATGCATTTTAAATGCACCCATTACTGTGGTATCAGGGCACACGATGCATGGCTTCAAGTCAAGTTATTAAGATTTCCCAATAAAAAGTACTGGAGTAATACACCCAGTCTTCCGCAGTTTAACTTAAAACCAGAAAATGTAAAGAACTGACCAGTCAGCTAAGTGCCCTGAATTTCATAGCTTACCATCTGTGTGATGCCTGGTGAAAGAGACTGGCCAAGGTTTTGCTTTAAATACAATTACCATGGAAGCAAATTCCTAACGTGGAAACCTGCATCAGAGCAAGTTATGATGGGATTATGATGGAATACAGAATATAACCTTAAGCTTTGCTATCCTGAATGCAACAATTTTCTTTCTCTTTTTTTTTTTTTTTTTTTTTGGTGAAGGCAAGAAGGGGAGTTCTCCCTTGCTCTATCCAGTTGCAGGTGCTAGGGCGTCAAATTTTCAGCTATTGAAGTTTTTGTTTAATTATGACTTCCTGTAGCTGTAGTGGGCGGGAAGTGGAAGAATCCAGTGACCACCAGAGTTTTAGAAAGTAAGTTTTTCGTTTTGTCATGCTTTGTTAGTTTTATAAGAAATAATAGTATGTTATAACTGGTCAAATACAGAAGTATATAATAGAGCTACAGTGTTTTCTCTTCCTTGAGTATATTTTAAATGTAGGTCTCCAAGAATTTATTAGGTTTCCCTCCCACCCCCACCCCCAGTTCTTCCACTGTCTGGGATAGTGTGAGGCTTCTAACTCTTGGACACTGCCACAATGCAGCCCCCATTCAGTCCAGGCCAAATGCATTGCCTCTGGCTCTGTGGTAAGAAAAAATGTTGGCGAGACAGAATTACACATTGTAGCCACTGCTGGAGAAAGGCACAGAGTAAGTTATCCCTTGCAGGTAAAGGGCTGAATTGCTGAGACACCCTTTCTTCCCCACCCTTCTCAGCCTTATGATTAGAGGAGAGCTGATTCTAAAAAACTGAGGTTCCACGGTGATGATTTGGATGGGCAGGTTGGTATAAAAGTGAAGTCTCAATTCAGTTCCCTGCCCAAACTCTTTCAGGCTGTCTCTGACTGAAAAGCTGAGGAGGTAGTGCAAACTGTCCACTCTCCACAAGCGCTTAGGTAGCCATTCAGTTGTGTGTGATTCACCTGCATGCAAAGAGTTAAGCATCAGAAGCAGTTTTAACAATGTACAACCCTAGAGATTTAAAAACCTCAGCCACTGTAAAAGAATCCCATTAACAGGCCCTTATTTACATATGTTTGCATATGCACAAATGGAATAATCAAGTTTCAGATTAAGTCTTAGGTTCCTTCAATAGCACAGTCTAATACGGTACTTGAGTGGTGCAGGATGCATCTACTATTCTGTTCTTGTAGAATCTGTTAGCTACATTTCAGGAACCGTACAAATTAATGTAGATGAATACCGTATAAAATATATACTGAACATATTATTAAAATATGCGAAACTCAGGCTGACCTGTTACCAAGTAGAGAGAGCAGCTCATGTCAGTGTGTACACATTGCATTAATGCTCTGCTTTCTGCATAGGCTCCCCATTGAATATAGAGTTCAGTTCCAGGTTTGTCCCCTGAGATTCAAAGCCTTCTGAGACTGGCCCTAGCTATCTGAGAGCAGATCTCTCCATCCACAAATCTGAGTTCCCTGACTGATGTGTTCCACTGAAATGATGAAATTATTAAACAGGGAAGAATGAATGTGAAACTGATTTCTGTATTTAGTTCTGAAAGTACTCATTTAAATCTGTTTAGCTTTCCCTCAGTAAGTTGTTTTCTCTCTCACACACACACACACACACACACACACACACACACACACACACACACACACACACACACACACACACACACACACACACACACACACACACACACACACACACAGAAAGTGGGAGATAGATCTCTACTTTAGAATACTTGGAAGGCTCTCTTATAGTGTGCTTCTGGTAAGCAAAGATGGTAAGATGTGGCTACTAGCACTATCTGAATTGTGGTATTAAATGAGTTAATGTGTTTGTAAAATAATTGGGTGCTCAGCATCACATAGGAACTCTGAGTGGCAGAGCAGGGATAGAGGGTTAAGAAAATTGTGTGCTTGACTTTGCAACCTTTACATTCTTTTAATAGAGGTTATTACGTAACTTCCTAAGTCTTAAAAAAACAAAAAACAAACCAAAAAAACCCACCTAATTTTGTCATATGGAACTATATTGACCCCACCTCTCCAGGTTGGGCTATCAGGAGAGTTTGACCCGTTAGATCCACAGCACAGACTGCTAACAGTAAGTAGTAACAATAGGATACTATCCTCTATGTGGCACTCGATGGGGATGACACACATACTTTGCCAGTGTGTTTCACAGCAGATAACATGAACTCCATATTTCTAGGTTCAATCGCAGACATTGGGGAAGTGTGTGCTCGGTGCCCTCTTCCTTCTTTCTCCATTGCTACCTCCTTCCCACATGTCCCCAGCTGCTGACCCCTCTGCCCCTATTGCCCCCTCCCAAACCTTCCCTCCCTTTCCTTCTATCCATACCTCTCTTCTTCTGCTTCTCTCCACCTTCTGGTTCCTGCAACACCTGCTTTCCCATGTTCCCCTGTACAGTCCAAGAGTATGTCTACACTGCAGCTGGAAATGTGCTTCCCAGCATGGGTAACCAGACATGCACTAACTCTGCTCAAACTAGCGTGGTAAAAACTGTGTAACCGGTGGTAGCACAGGCAGCAGCTCAGGCTAGCCACTTCAGTACAAACCTTCCCAGACCCCCTGGGAGTATACTCTGGCAGCTAGCCCGAGCCATTGCCTGTGCTACCTCCGGACGCTGCTATTTTTAGCATACTAGCTCAAGCAGAGCTTGTCTATGTACTGCGCTGGGACGCACACTCCAAGCTGCAGTGTAGATGTACCCTAAGTCAGGCTGGTTCCTCCTCCTCACTGTCTGGGTTCCAGAAAAGGGCGTATTAAGACCATAGGAGAGAGAGTCTCCCTGCTCTTAATTTTGGTGCCTGGCATCACACTGGGCCCAGAGGAAGGTCTTGCTCCACCCCTGCTTCCCTGAGATGGAATATGCTCAGGTACTTTGTGGGGATGGCACATACAGAGTCTAGTCAGCTGAGAGAGGCTGGAGCATACTCAGCGGAGACAGAATCTTTGGAAAACTTAGCTGCCGAACTTGAACAAGTTTCTACTGAGCTTGTGTTAACAGAGATTTTTCAAAAGCTTATAACTTGGCCAAATTTGATTGTTTTTTTTCCATGAGAACAGCAAAACTTATTCCTGATACCTGAGCAACCTTCCCCTTGCCAAATTTCAAGTCCCTGCTCCAAAACATGGAGGCATTAGAGCGTCTCCAAAAAAAAAAAAAAAAAAACTCAACCAATTTGTTAAAATGGGCAAAACAATGTATGTTTTGTTTTTATTTTTCATTTGATAGCTAAGCAGCATTAGTTACCATAGTAAAAATTATAGATCTCTAGCACCCCCGGGAAGGAGAGTGTGGGCAGCACCACTCTTGTCTTGGGGTCTGGAGCACAAGTCTCTGGCTGTGTGTTGCAGGTCATTTGCTGGCTGGGAGGTGGGGGTAAAGAAGTCCAAATGAAGAAGTCAGGAGGCATCTGAAGCCCACAAAAGGCAGAGTCTAGGGTCTTCAGAAAGCAAAAGAGAGAAGAACTGTCTCCTTTCCTTTCTGAGTCAGCCTGGGTGGTCAAGGCTCTCACATGTTTCCCCAGTCAGAAACCCCTTCTTCTGAGGGCTAGGGAGCTCTGAGTTACAGCCTATTCCTTCAGGGTATGTCTACACTGCAATTAAAAACCCACGACTGGCCCATGCCAACTGACTCTGGGGCTCTGGCTGCAGGGCTGTTTAACTGTGGTGTAGATGTCTGGGCTCGCACTGGAGCCCAGGTTCTAGGACTCTGCGAGGTTGAAAGGTCCCAGAGTTTGGGCTGCAGTCTGAGCTGGAATGTCTGCACTGAGCTGGAATGTCTACACCCGCAACTGTAGGTGTCTAATTGCAGTGTAGACATACCCTCAGAGTGCTGCCCCAAACTGAGCAGGGATCCACCCTTTTAAGGACCCACCCTCTGCAGACTTGACAGGCTTCACAGGTGCAATGGGTTGGGGCTGATTGCGCCCAGAGAAGCTTTTTAACACCTTCCTGAGTGGGGTGGGGTGTGACGGGTTCAGTCACACAATCCCCCTTGAGATTGTCACCTGATGTGCTGAGACTACCTCTGAGCCCATTTTCTCTGCCAGCTTGGGACTTCAGAACCCTGTCTTGTTGAGCCAGATATGCTAATCTGCTGCAACACAGATCCAGGGTCTGACCTATGCCCCCAAAGCTGCAGACTTAACTGAAAATGGCTTAGCAGGTACTCCTGTCTTCAGCACCCAGATACCCAGTTCCCAATGGGATCCAACCCCCAAATAAATCCATTTTACTCTGTATAAAGTTTATACAATGTAAACTCATGAATTGTCCGCCCTCTATAACACTGATAGAGAGATATGCACAGCTGTTTGCTTCCCCTAGGTATTAATTATTTACTCTGTGTTAATTAATAAGCAAAAGTGATTTTATAGATATAAAAAGTAGGATTTAAGTGGTTCCAAATAATAGACAGAACAAAGTAAGCTACCAAGCAAAATAAAACAGAACACGCAAGTTGAAGCCTAATACATTAAGAAACTGATTACAGATGAAATCTCACCCCCAGAGATGTTCCAATAAGCTTCTTTCACAGACTGGACTCCTTCCTAGTCTGGGTCCAGAAATCACTCACACCCCCTTAGTTATAGTCCTTTGTCCCAGTTTCTTTCAGGTATCTCTTTGCGGTGGAGAGGCCATCTCTTGAGCCAGCTTTAGGAAATACCTAAAGAGAAATAATGCCAAAAGAATCCTAGGCTTGAGTGTATAACAGACTTGACGTGCTTGCGATAGAATATGATGACAGAAAAAAAGCTAATGCAAATTTGAGCTAGACACCATGAAATCATGTTACAGATGAGAGAGATAAATAGTGTCTATATTGGTTTTATTTCTGGGCACCTCAAAACCAGAGAGAGAGTGACAAATTGGAGGCAATACAGGGATGATGAAACATAGTGATAAATGGGTTGCAGAGACTGACTTGGGATAAAGGACTTACAAGAAATTTGTGTTTAGCTTAGCAAAAGCAATTAACAAAATGTTGTAAACATTTTCAGGTATTCTAAATGTGTAAGCACAAAAGGGGGAGAGGAAATGTTTAAGGTGCAGCAAGGAATAACAGGGTGAAATTGAGCTAAGGAGAACTCAGATTGAATATTTGTGAGGGAGGGGTGAATGAGGGGATTCAGGACTAGAAGGCTGTGGCTATGTCTATACTACAGCTTATGTCAGCATAACTTACATTGCGCAGGGCATGAATAAACCACCCCCCTGAGTGACATAAGTTACACCGACATAACGCCAGCATGGACAGTACTATGTCAGAGGGAGCGCTTCTCCTGCCAATACAGATACCGCCTCTCACGGAGGTAGTTTTATTATGCCGATGGGAGACCTCTGCCCTGTCAGCATAGAGCATCTTCATGAGATGAACAGCAGTGGTGCAGCTGCATGAATGCAGCTATGTGTAGGCATGCTCTCCCAGTGGTGGAATGGTTTTATATGTGCAGGAGCATGGAGGGAGATAATTTATTAGGTCTCTTTCATCCCTAACTTCCTGATCTCTGTGAGAATAGTCTACATTCTGACTTTCAGTTGAGCATGTCAGCCTAGTGTGAAAACCCTATCCTGAGGATTTACAAAGCTTGTTCTACTGAAGAACTATTACTACTTTTAAATGGTTTGTTCCTTCTGTTTTTCATTTCTAATCTCTGTGGCTGAGTTTGATATTAAAATAACTACAGTGACCTGACCTCTTGATAGTATTTTTAACCTATTCAAAACCATGAAAAAATCTTTCCTATAAAAATATGTAATAAGATGTAAAAACAAGACTTCTGTAAGTCCTGTAACGTTTACTTATAAAATGTCATACACATACTGAAAAGGTTATACAACCACACTGTATATACAGGCAGGTAGTTAGTATAGAGCTAGGCCAGTGAAATATTAGAAAAAGGCATCAAATGTAAACCCCTATAGAATACTAGTTGTATTTTCAATGTGCCATGCAGGAGATTAGGTAGAATGCAAGTTGGAATAGGAATTGCACAATTCTTGTTCCATCACACTCTTCTTTCCCACACATGGTGGTTTCTTGGCTCTTACTGGCTGCTGCCATTGGAGGAAGGATTTTTGTTGTGACTAAATACTGTGAATGATAGACATATTAAGAGATGTGGTACCAATGTAATTTTGAGTTGGTATTTTGTGGGTTTCATTGACCTTTCTTGTAGTTTGTCTTTTAATTAAATCTTCCACCTTCCTCTATCCCGGTAGTTCTCAACTGTAGTCCACCACTACTTCAGGGAAAGCCCCTGGTGCGCCTGGCCGGTTTGTTGACCTACCGCGTCCGCAGGTTTGGCTGGTCGTGGCTCCCACTGGCCGCGGTTCGCCACTCCAGACCAATGGGGGCTGTGGGACACGACGCAGGCCGAGGGATGTGCTGTCCGCCGTGTCCCGCAGCCCCCATTGGACTGGAGCAGCTCCTACTTTGTCCTCTCTAATTCTTGTCTATCCAACTCCTCCCTTTATTTTGTTTGAGCACGTTCCCCTTTTTGTTCCTTCTAGAAATGAGCCTATTCCGTCACTCTTGAAAACATCTTGATCCTTCTAGGCTTCCTCCAGTTTAATCTCTCATTCTTTCTCTTATTTCCCCTGCATGTCCTAACCAACTTGCCCTATCAGAACTTGTACTCCCTGCCTCCCATACTTAGAATTCTGTCTGGCACACTGAAAAAGGGGGGAGGGATAGCTCAATGGTTTGAGCATTGGCCTGCTAAACCCAGGGTTGTGAGTTCAATCCTTGAGGGGGACATTTAGGCATCTGGGGCGCGCACACACAAAAAATCTGTCAGGGGACAGTACTTGGTCCTGCTAATGAAGGCAGGGGACTGGACTCAATGACCTTTCAAGGTCCTTCCAGTTCTATGAGATAGGCATATCTCCATATAGATAGATAGATAGCTATGCCTAACTCACATTAATTTACGTCCTTTAAATATTTACGTCCTTTAAATTAAAAACAAAAGTGGTTGGTATGTCAGCTTTAAAGTCTAGAAATTTTGTCAGATAGTCTGTGCTGAGGGAGAGGAGCAGAAGGTTTAATGAAAACACCATGATCCCGATCCACCTCCTACAACTGCAGGCAAAGTGACAGGCATTAGAGTCGTGCACGGGATTAGTGCAGAGCCCTGAAGCAGGACTGAGATCCCATGGGTCCCGCAGGACCCGCTGCCATAGTAGCAGGAGCGGGATTAAAAGAAAGTCCCCTGCAGGGCTCTAGCAGACATCTTCTTGAAAACCAACTGCTACTTATGGTGCTTCCTACTACATGTGTTTACAGAAGCAGATCATATGTACAGGTCTACAGACTTGGGTATTTTCCCCAGCTTTCAGGTTGCACACTACTTGGCTCAGCTTGGCCATGAGAGAGCATGTGGCCAGGCGCCTTTCCAACCAGCACATATTATTCCGTGAAGGGAAGCCACAGAGAAAAAGGGAATTAATTTTGTTTTTTTTAAGACATGCACAGGAAAAAGCAAGATAAAGAAAGGATAAGAGAGAAGGAGAAAATAAGGGAAAACAGAAACTATTCAGGGGCATGTGACATATGATGCCCATCCACACATCCATTGCAGTTGGGTGTTCCAGCAAAACAAGCTGGGAGCCACTGATACAAATTAAAAAAGCAGCTTTTTGCTCACCAGTGGTACCCAAAAATACATAACCATCCCCAGCGTTCCTATTGTAAATAGTGTTTGTGGTGTAATGGTTAGATCTGCAGTTATACAATGCCTCCCGAGTATTGTTCTTGAGAACAGTTTTGAGTTTTATTTTTTTTAAATTATGGAGGATTAGCAGTAGAAAAGTCCTATTAGATCATTAGTCAATTCCTTTATCATATTAGCACTGTGGCACAGAGACCGTTAAGTACTAAAATGTTAATGATCTGCCCCTGTTTTCAGAAATACTTACTAAACCTAACAAGTTGAAAAACTGGGAGATGTGCAGATTCTGTCAGATTATTCTGTTTTCTATGACCTTTCCTGGTTGAAATTCTTTGGCCTAACGTTATATAAGACTAGATGATGATAATTGTTTTCCCTTCTAGTCTTAAAATCTATGGATTTTATGAAAAAGTTGTTTGTAAAATCAGTCTGTGTATATAATAATGTTGACAAAATAAGATTAAAAATTCACTGTCTCTTTAAAATATTTAGTGATATGGGAAAAATACTGGATTGCCTGCCCTGGCGACGTAAATTATTTGTCCACACAACAGATATATAGGGTAGGTAGAGGCAATGCAAGCTTCCTTACACTGCTTCAGCAGTTTCTCAATTCTGTCCTGAAGGGACTGGTGCTAGGAGTGAGACGATTGCTCAACCTGCAGGCCTTGTTCCATCTTTGAACTCACTTCTGAGAATCAGTGGTACCAATGTTAGTACCAGTTGTGGAGGTAGGACTCGACTGTGATTACTAATATTTTCCATATAGATATCTGCCCCACCCTCATGTGGTATAAACTTTCATTATTATCTTGGGCAGGATTCCAGCTGGTGACTCTGTAAGTGCTTTAAAGACTCAATATCTCATTTCCTTTGGCCACCCAGGTATGTCTGCGCTGCAGTTGGGAACATGCCTCTGAGCCCGAATAAACAGACACATATTCGCTCGCTAAAAATAGCAGCGTCAGCATTGTGACACGGGTGGCAGCTCAGGCTAGTTGCCAAAGTACAAATCCAACGCTCTGGGTCCATGCTCTGATGTCTAGCCTGTGCTACCATCCATGCCACAGCGTTGACACTGCTATTTTTAATGTGTTAGCTCAAGCAGAGTTGGCATGTGTCTGCCAGCCTAGGCTGGGAGGCACGCTTCCAACAGCTGTGTAGATGTACCCCTCGTCACTCTCTGTCTACCTCTGCTCTGCAGGTCAGCATTCGATAGAAATGTTATAGTGTTGCCAACTCTCATGATTTTGCTGCAAGTCGCAATGTTGTTTTTCTTAAAGCCCCAGCTGCTGGAATCAGGAGATTGCACGAGAACCTCAGCTTTAATTTAAAAAAATAAGTTTCTAGTCCTTATGATTGCAGAGAAAAGTTTGAAAATGTTGCTTGAATATACGCTAAAGGCTTAGAATCTAGAAGGCAAATAAAAGAACTTATTATATTTTTATGTGGTTTTATTTTCAAAAAAAATTTCCACTCTGTTTAGTTTTTTTCGTACTTTCGTTTAAACTTGCATATGTTCAGTTGCCAGTTAGGAAATAGTCAAAAGGTTTTTTTTCCCCTCGTTTCTCCAAATTCCCTCTTCAATGTTCCTTTAACTTCCTTTTTATTATACTCTTTTTAGACATTGTGAAATGTAGCTCTGTACTGTTTAACCTCCGTGTATTCTCTGCAGTAGGAGATATTCTGCATGTGCAGCTTGTACAGCTGTAAAATTTTCCTCATTAGAGCTGTCAGAACTTTTGGAAGGGTTGGCAAAGCCCTCCTGCTCTGAACAGTTTAAAAACATAGGCTTCATATTACAGTCTCTGTAATCTAGATTTCAACAAGTCTCTTTGTAACTGTTAATGTTTATACTTGTCAAACCGAACAAAACTGTCTAAATGTGAGATGAGGGTTTAACCACCTTACAAAAAAAAAGTAGGTCAATGGGCCAGCAGGTTATTAGGCCAGAGAAGAATGAGTGGGTTCACTGAGTCATGCTGTGTAGTTGTTTTTCTTCTTTTGGCAGAATGCTCTGCTCTGCTTTAATTTCATGTTTTTTTACCAGTCTTTTTTTTACCAGTTAAACACTTCCAGTAGAAACAGGGAGAGGAGCAGTCATTACCTTTTTCATTAAACTAAAACATACTACTTGTACTTTTTACTTTCCTAAGAATAATAACTCTTAAACTTTTAGCAAAAAATACAAGTTCAGTACTTCTTGCTTTAGAGAAAACAATTTTTTTTCTTATAACCCAGAATACATTAAATGCATTAAATATAAGGCACTGGAGTGAAAATAACAGAAAACAGTGGTAAACCATTCATTGTATAGTGAAGAAATCAAAACATTCTGTCTGTGGCCAATAATTGAGACAGGGAGAAATGAGGTATGGCAAGGGAGGAGAGATGTGTGTTTAGATAACTTTGAAAAGAGATGCAGAGTGGCATGGAGGGCCATTTTAGACAACAGGAACTGTAGAAGAGAATGCATTAAAACCAAAAATGATTGTATAAAGAGACTGAAAGGTGGTGATTGCTAGATTAGTGAAGGGGAGCATGAAAGGGAGTAGAGACTAGGTCTAGGAGGTAGGTTTGGAATAAGTACTTAAAAGATTAAGCTAGATAAGTTTACGGGGGGGATGGTTTGATGGGATAACATGATCTTGGCAATTAATTGACCTTTGACTATCAGTGGTAAATAGGCCCATTGGCCGGTGATGGGATGTTAAAAGTTACTGCAGAGAACTTTTTCCTGGGTGTCTGGCTGGTGAGTCTTGCCCACATGCTCAGGGTTCAGCTGATCGCCATATTTGGGGTCGGGAAGGAATTTTCCTCCAGGGCAGATTGGCAGAGGCCCTGGTGGTTTTTCGCCTTCCTCTGCAGCATGGAGCACGGGTCACTTGCTGGAGGATTCTCTGCATCTTGAAGTCCTTAAACCATGATTTGAGGACTTCAATAGCTGAAACATAGGTGAGAGGATTATTGCAGGAGTGGGTGGGTGAGCTTCTGTGGCCTGCATTGTGCAAGAGGTCAGACTAGATTATCATAATGGTCCCTTCTGACCTTAAAGTCTATGAGTCTGTGAGAAAGTGATATTGGACTTGATTTTGAAAAGAAAAGGGGAAGCCAGTGGCTGTGTTTGAGGTAGCAGGAGTGATGTAGCTGGGTTTCTCTGTGAGTGAATGAGCAGCATTCTGAACATTCTGGAGTCCAGAGAGCAGTGATTTGATGAAACTAAAGACGAACTGAGGTAATCAGTAGGAAAAGGGATGTAGACATGAATAAAAAACAGCAGAGAAGGAGATGAGGGAGTGGTATAGACAAATTCTGTTTCAGGATTAACAATAGGGAGATTTAGAGACTTAGGCGATGTGGGAGATGGAGAGGTTGAGTCAAGGATGACTCCACGATTACACATAGAGGTAAATAGGAGGTCTAGTCAAGCCAGACGAAGTTTCAGTGTATTCCTCTCACTGAAGAAAAGCACTTCTGTTTTTGACACATTGAGTTAAATATATTGAGATATTTCTGTAATTCATCAGGCAGAACATTACATTTATAAATAATATCACAATAGTACTTTACTGGTAATCAGAATAAATGATTGGTATAAATATTGCATTTGAATACTAGTGACCTACAGAATTTCAGTCATTTCCAGTTATTCTAATTTTTCCTTTTTGATTCTTTACAGTGCAGAGTTTGATCCTCTTCTGTAGAAGAGGATATATTTAAACCCACATTCGTCTGAAGGATCAGTGTTTATCCTAAATATCACGGTTTCACGTCCCAAAAAGTATAAGAGGTAAAGAAAGTGTTGCTGTAATTATGAGCTACAGTGTTGTAATTTGGCTCCTGTGATTTCTTATTAACTACACTAGGGATCTGTTCCTGTTGTCAAGGAATTTAACGGACTTGGTTCCACAAAGGTATAGAGCTCTCAGTCCCCATAAGGCTTGATCTAAAGCCCATTAAAGTCAGTGGGAGTCTCTTCATTGATTTCAATGGGCTTTGGTTCAGGCCCATACAATTCAATGAGAGTTGAGGGTGCTCAGCACCTTGCAAAATTGGACTCAGAGGGAGCAGGAGCAGGCCTTAAAGAGAGAAGCAAATGTCTATTGTTTTTTCTGTGGCTTTTGGGTGCTTGGAATTTCGGTACCATACTTATGCTGCTAATTTTGACATAAGATCTGGATACACTCAGTAAGGTGAAACTGGTATTCTAACAATATTGAATGTACTTTGCTGTTATGGAAATAGTGATTCTGACTTCTGATTCTGCATACTGAAAAGGTCAGTCTTGTTCCAGGTGAAGTCCTTTTGTGCTTTGCTATTCACACATTTGTTTCTTTTGAAAATTAATGGAATGTTATTTGATATTCTAAAAATTCATAGATCTTTGATGCGTATAGTAAATGTTGAATACCAGTTTTGTTTTCAAGACTAATTATGCAGTTATGTTGCTAGCACATGCAGTGGACAAGCTAAAGGAAAATATATTTACAATTTTCCAGCTATTGTCAAGTGAAAGCCTAAGGATATTAGTTCTGTCTCTTTGAACACTACATTTATCTCATGTCATTAAACACTGGAAGTAGCTTGCATCAGCGGTGAATGACATGTAGTGAGACAAAATAATATCAGCTAGTTTATAATAATATAAACCGAGGTACACCTAACCATAAAAAATTCAGATCTCCCACATTCTCCACAGATTAATGTCTTTTTAGTGCATTTCTGAACAGTTGAATAAGGACCCTGCCAGCTTCAGGTCTTACGCACTGAAAATGCTTTGGAGAATCTGTGAATTTCATAATGTCCTTAGTACACTATAGGTGGAGGCATCTCAGTGCTAATAAGCATCTGATTGTTCTGTAACATCAAACGTGAGCTTTCATCTGTGTGAACATATTGTCAGTTTCAGCAAATGAAAAAATTACCACCTCTGGTTCAGCACCACTGTAACACGCATATGTGTTGTGGCACTAATGTAAGTCTGCTGTGTTAGCAGAGGGGCTTCTAAAGTTATACACACTTCCTTTAGAGTCTCTGGAGGCAGTCTGCCTTGAAGCAGTTACTACTTTGCCTATATTTCAATTGATACCCTGGATCAGGGCAAATTATCAGTTTTACTATCACTGCTACTACACAGTTAGTTTTATTATATCGTTGTCAAAGGAAATTGACAGTTGTTACATGGTAATAGGTTCTAAATAATAAAGATTTTTCTTTTATGTGTAAGTGGAGGGAGAATTTGAAGAACACTGTCACAGGGCAGGGCTTCTCCTCAGCTTCCAAGCACATACTACCATGCCCAGTCTTCTTTAAGGCTGTTTTTCTTAAAACAGGCAACTGAACAAACAGAAAAGCCTTTTAACTCACTCCTTTGACTCAGACTTCAGGGCCCACCCCTCCCAGGGATCTCTGGCACTCCTGCTTCTGGCTGCTTTCCAGTTTTAGTCAGATCTGCTCCCTTCCTGGAGGAGCACCCCCAGGGCTGTTTCCCTGAAGAACTGGATCTTTGCTACTGTGGCTTTCCTTCCCCAGGCACAACCTGTCTCAATCACCCTCTCCTCCACCTCTCATTTCCTGCCCTTTATAGGCCCAGGCGCAGCCCAGCCCCCTTTAATTGGCTGGATTGGGCTCCTGTATTCTGACCCAGAGGAGCTAGGACTGGCTCTACTTACAGGTAACAGGAACGCTATGAAAACATTTTCTGCCAGTTCAGTTCTGAGAGATTAAAACTACTTTTTCAAACAAACACTCCCCAGCCCCTGTTTTTTCTTTTCACAGATCTAGTCAAGTGCCCCTTGTTTGGGCACTCACCAGACTTCTGTGAAGATATCAACATCTGAATCCTGTGTCCTCTAAGTCTCTTGAGTCTGAACAAAGTCAGTCCAGGCACTGCCTCTGTTTTGGTTACCGTAGGCACATTCTCAGTATCTAGATCCCCTGTCTGGCACCTGCTTCTGACAACTGAGACCTCACAGTCCAACTGCTCACCACCTAGGACCACTACTGACCCACCAACTACCCTGTAACTTAAACACACCCTCTCTCAGCTTTCCAGCTGTATGAGAATTCTGGGTCCACAGTTTACCTCTTCAGGGGCACGTTATAGGTGTAATGCATAAGAAACACAGGCAGACTTTACACAGGATTCTAAAACATCATTGCTCTTTTAGACCTTGAGAAATGAACCGATCTATGCAAAAATCAACCCTACAACATTTCCCTGTTTCTTCACCACTCTGGAGTATTCCTTGGGCTTGGGTCTGGGTCCTCTAGGGGAGTCCAGGAACCTTCTGCTGTAGCTCATGGTTTGATTTCTGAACTGTGGAGCTTCTCTCCCCTTCTAGATCAGGTTGCTTTCTCTGACCTTGGTTGGTGCTCCAGTTAGCTCTCTTCTCTCCCTCCCCCCTTGGGTTGTGAAACATGACTGTCTCCCTGATTGTGCATTGCTGAGCTAAGCAGGGAAGAGGTGGTATAAAAAGTCACTTGCCAGTTGAACTTGAGAGCCATGAACAGAGGCACAGGGAAATTTCGGAGCAGATTTGGAAAGGGTATGTGAGAGGCTTTCCTGTCAGGTTCCGCGCTAGTTATGATATCCAGATGGCTAGCAGTGGAATGGAGGTGGTGACCTGCAGTGGATGTGTTGTGCTCTTTTTTTGCCTGAAGAGAAGATTTCCTGTGCATGAAGTGCAAGTTGGTGGCTCTGTTGGAGTAAAAGATTCTTGGATTGGAGGGGTAAGTTGAGACGCTACTAAGAATCAGAGAAGCTAAAGAGTTCCTATAGATTTGGGAAACACCAGTACCTCAGTTTCAAAGAAGAACAGAGCTAGCCACAAAGGAATCAGTGAGAGAGGAAATCAGAGAGGAGGCCTGGTAGACTGTTACCACCAGAGGCAAAAGTTCATGGTAGCAGTCTGCATGGTTGGACACAGATGAGGGTAGGCAAACTGACCACCAAAGAGAAGAAAAATAGGAGGCATTTAAACGTCTAGTTGCATTTGAAATTGATACCAGCTCCTCAGTGTGGAAGCTATGGACGATATCTCTCAAGATCCATGGGACATGGGTGGATGGCAGCTCAGCCAAACCTGTAAGAAAATCAAGCTTACCTGCCAAGAGTTGTACAAGTGTCCAAGGAACACAGACAATCCTTGTTTGGAGATTCAGTGCTCAAAAGAATCAAAAGAACATTCTGCAAGGAACAGGTGGACAGCTGGACAGTGTGCTGCCTTCCTGGAGCCAAGATACAAGATGTCACTCCAAGATTGAATAGGCTTCTGAAGTTGATGGGCAAGAATCCATTAGCGATTGTTCATATCAGCACTAATGACACTGTGTCGCAGGATATCTCACAGATAGTAGATGATTTCAGTGAACTTGTATCTGTGCTAGAAAAGAAGAATGTCCAAGCAGTTTTTTCTGATATCCAGCCCATGAGCAAATGAGGGCAGAAGATTCTGGAAGTGAATTGCTGGCTAGGTAAGTGGTGTAGAGCTGTGGTTTTGTGGAAGTCTTATGCTGCCAGTACTAAAACATTTGTGGAATTTCTAAATATAATAGATGACAATTTCCTAACTCAAGAAATGTTTTAATCAACACGGGGGAATTCTATATTAGACCTTGTCCTAACACACAAAGAAGAACTCATCGCAGAACTAAAAGTTAATGGTAGCTTAGCATTATAAGTGTGATCATGATTTGATCACACTTACCATGTGCAAGCAGAATAAAGTCCTGACCAGTAATACATGTACTTGGTGCTTTAATTGGGCCAATTTAACAAAACTGAAAACCGTTATGAGCCAGATCAGCTGGAAGGAATAAATTGATAGGAATGAATATAAATCAGAAGTTAAGAATTGTAGAAAATGGATGTTAGGAACAAAAAGAATACTGACATTGGTATTGGTCCATTACTAGATGGAAATGGTAGAATTAATAATAATGCAGAATAGGCAGAAGTGTTCAATAAATATTTCTATTCTGTATTTGGGGGAAAAAAGAGATGGTATAGTCTCATCATATGGTATGATAACATGCTTTCCATTCCACTAGAACATAAGACCGGCCATACTGGGTCAGACCAAAGGTCCATCTAGCCCAGTATCCTGTCTTCCGACAGTGGCCAATGAGAGGTGTTTCAGAGGCAATGAACAAAACATCTAGTGAACCATCCCCTGTAGCCCATTCCCAGTTTCTGGCAAACATAAGCTAGGTTCACCATCCCTGCCCATCCTGTCTAATAGCCATTGTTGTACCTATTCTCCATTAATTTATCTAGTTTTTTTTTTTTGTTTTTTTTTTTGTTTTTTTTTTTTTGAATCCTTGGCCTTCACAACATCCTCTGGCAAAGAGTTCTATAGGTTGACTGTGCATTGTGTGAAGAAATACTTCCTTTTGTTTGTTTTAAACCTGCCTATTAATTTAATTTGATGACCCCTAGTTCTTGTGTTATGAGAAGGAATAAATAATGCTTCCTTATTTACTTTCTTCACAGCAGTCATGGTTTTATAGATCTCTATCATATCACCCCCTTAGTCGTCTCTTCTCCAAGCTGAAAAGTCCCAGTATTATTAATCTCTCCTCATATGGAAGCTATTCCATACCCCTGGTTTCTCTGAAGGATGTTAAATAGAAGCTACTAAATATAGGCATTTTAAAATCAGCTGGTCCAGATAACTTGCATCCAGGAGTTTTAAAAGAGCTGATGAGGAGTTCACTGGACCGTTAATGTTGTTTTTCAGCAAGTCTAGTACGTTCCAGAAGACTGGCAGAATGCTAATATTGTGCCCATTTTTAAAAAGGGTAAATGGGATGACCTGGGTAATTATAGGCCTATGAACCTGACATTGATCCCAGGCAAGATAATGGAGCAGCTGATACGGGACTTGATAAGTAAAGAACTAAAGTAGGATAATGTAATTAATGCAAATCAGTATAGGTTTATGGATAGGCTGACCATATTTCCTTGAGACAAAAAACGGGAGATTGGGATGGCAAAAACGGGACGGGGTTATGTAATATTCCGTATTCATGAAAAAGTAAGATGATAACAAAAGTTTTATTACATGAATATATTGAGCTAACAATTATTCTTCAGTGACAGAACTCATACAAAAATTTAGGTAGACGTAGAGGGGGGACTGTATTTCACCACGATCGTACCATGAATATTTCTCCGATGAAGTAATCTTACGCAGCAAATTTCAGTCTTTCAACACCTTATCATAAAACTTCTCACACTCCATGACACAATTTTGTTTTACAACTAACATAGCCCTCATTGTCTCAACACTTAAGCTAGATTTCTCCTTTGACCACATACTGTTCATAACAGAAAATATTCTCTCGACAGGTGCTGTACTTCCTGGAAGACAAAGAATAAACTCTACAATATTACAAAAGTCTTGAAAGTCTAGGCATTTTTCGCTCATTTCAGAAAAAATCTTTACCCATCTATCAGATACAGAAATGTTTTCTTTATTCCATGTATCCAACTGCCTCACAATTGTAGATTTTATGAAGGTCCACTGATCGAATACACGAGTTTCTTCTGTTTCTGTGTGTGTGATGAGTTCCTCGTTCAGGCTGTCCTGTATTTCTTTCCATTCAGGTGTCTTCCTTAGTAGCACCCACTTGAACTTTTCAGTGTTTCCTACACTGCACTTCCACTTGTTGATATGTTCTAAGCTGGTTTCATAGAAATTCTCAGCTACCTCAAAAAACTTAGCCTCATTAATTTCTCCTGAATCTACTAACATTTTCAGTTGTTTTTTGACATCAGTAGTTACAAACACTTCACTTTTTCTGGACTCTACATTGTTTACAAGATTTTCAATGTTTATGGCTACTTCTGTAGCTGAAATATAAACTTTTTCAATTAAACTAATGTATGTTTGGAACGTAGACACTTGATCTCTTGCAAATGACAGCCACAATTTCAAACAGGGATTTTCAAACCATTTTCGCAACATAACAGGGCATTTTTCTTGAGAAAGAAAATAAGAAGTAAGCCCATCAAACATGCTTAAAATTCTGTCAATTGATGGACCCAAGGACAAAAATCTTGTATTTCCATGCTCTAACAATGTAGCGTAATTGTTTCCTGCAAAGTCACAAAAGTTTTTCAGTTCTTCAACTCTAACTGTGTATATATGGAAGTATTTGTATACTTTCACTGCAAAACATTCAATATCAATTTGTAAGCAGTCGACAGCACACTGGAGACAATAGTGCATAATGTGTGCCCCACAACCAATACCGATAATCGGCCTCTTCAGTTCAGTTTCAAGTTTTCGCCACACATTATTTTTGCCAAGTCTTTTGCAACCACCAAAATTGGTGTTCGTGTTATCTGCACACAAAGCAACAATTTTGTTTCGTAAAGCAAATTTGTCAATTACTTCCTTCAACATAGCACACTGTATATCGGATGTTTCACCAGGTATGGAAACAAAGTCTATAATTTTGTCTTGAACACCACAATTTGGCAAAAAGTACCGCACAATGATTGGAAAAAGTTTGATGTCTTTTTTGTTTGATGCATCTAAACTGACTGTAATGCTTTTTGTTTTATTCAAATCCTCTATTACTTTGCCCAATATGTATGGTGATAAAACGTTGGTAATTATTGCTTCTGATTTGGTACGTGCTGAAGAAAATTTTGGTTCATAAATTTTCTTTATCAATGTAGACAAGCAATCATTTGCGCGAAAACTTTGGCCGTGACGCACATTATGATAAGCAAAAAGAGCTTCACTTGCTGCAATTTTATCGCTTTCACTATCACCATCACGTCTCATAAATGAACTGATGTTTTTAACTGAAGCCAGAGTCTTTTCAGCATCCTTATGTTTCTGGCTATGTAGATGTTGTCTGATGTCACTTCTACCTCCATGAGCAATGGAAAAATGGACATTACAATGTTGGCATACCACTTTTGTTGCATCACTACACAGTTTGTCCGGTTTAATAAATTTGAATTCCTTCTGGAGATCGTCATTAAAACTGCAGTTTCGCCTCTTTGTCTTTGGCATTGCAAGGGTAGACTTTAAGCTTTAAAAAATAAGACTTAAAAATGTGAAGTTTAAACCACCGACAACGAATAACAAAGCCACTGGTTAGCATACAGGCAAAACAAAAACTAACGTTACAGCAGAACAGACGCCGCCGCATCTGAGCGAGGCCACCGTCACCGACATGTGCATCCCCACACCCCACTACAGTGCATTTACTTTATTGAGTCAGAAGCACAATGGATTTCTAGTAGGTTCAGTGGTGGGGGATCAGTTTGCCAGCCGCCAACGCTAAGGAAACAACGATATGAGTACAATGTGGGACTCCGATCATACTAAGCAGCGAGAACGCGTTCGCTCCGTCTCTTACTAGCGGTGTTCTCTCTCTGGGCAAGAAGCCTGGCCCTGACTGGATAAAGTAAATGGAACTTCCTCTTTCGTCACACTAGTGGTTTTACTGTACGCATTGATTAGCATAGAGCCTTATGAGAAATAATAAACAACCCGCGTTCATTTTTTTACAAAAAAATTAAAAACTATATATAGTTTATTAAAAACGGGACAAAATTGACATTTATATTAAAATGACAGGACGGTCGGGAAATATGAAAAAAAGGTACTGTTCCATTTAAAACGGTACATATGGTCAGCCTATTTATGAAAAATAGATCGTGTCAAGCTAACTTGATATCTTTTATGAGATTATAAATTTGGTTGACAAAGGTAATAATGTTAACATAATATACTTGGACTTCTGTAGGGCATGTAACATGGGACCGTATGACATTTTGATTTAAAAAAACCCAGCTAGGATGGTATAAAATTAACATGGCACATACTATGGATTAAAAACGGACTAAGCGATAGGTCACAAAATGTAACTGTAAAGGGGGATCATCATTGAGCGAGTCTGCTTCCAGTGGGGCCCCATGGGGATTGATTCTTGAGCCTAAGCTATTAAACATTTTTATCAATGACCTAGAAAAAACATAAAATCATCACTGATAAAGTATGCAGCTTACACAAAAATAGGGGGAATGGTAAATAATGAATAAGATAGATCACTGATTCAAAGCAATCTAGATCATTTAGTAAACTGGGTGCAAATAAACAATATGCAATTTAATATGGCTATATCTGGGAACAAAGAATGTAAGCCATACTTACAGGATGGGTGACTCTCCTGCGAAAGCAGCGACTCTGAAAAAGGTTTGGTAGTCGTGGTGGATAATCAGCTGAACATGAACTTCCAGTGTGATGCTGTGGCCAAAAGACTTAATGTAATCCTGGGGTGCATAAACAAGCAATCTTGAGTAGGCATAGAGAGGTTATTTTACCGCCGTATTTGTCACTGATGTAACTGCTCTGGAATACGGCATCCAGTTCTGGTGCCCACAGTTCAAGAAGGATGTGGATAAATTGGAGAGAGTTGAGAGAAGAGCTTTCTGTCTACACTAGGAAGGTTACAGTGGCACAGCTGTACTGATGCAGCTGAGCCACTGTAAGATCTCTCGTGTAGCCGATTTATGCCAATGGGAGAGAGCTCTCCCATCAATATAATTCAATCATCCCCAACGAGTGGCGGTAACTATGTCGGCTGGAGAAGCTCTTGCACGGCGCATACTACATAGCACTGCACATACTACTGCTTACGCCAGCGTAACTTATGGTGCTCAGGGGTGTGTTTTTTTCACACCCCTGAGCAACATAAGTTTTGCCGGAATAAGTGATAGTGTAGACATGGCCTGATTAAAGAAAACATACCTTAAAGCAGGGGGCACGTGTCACTTGCTGGAGGATTTTCTGCACCTTGAAGTCTTCAAACCATGATTTGAGGACTTCAGTAGCTGGAACATAGGTGAGAGGATTATTCCAGGAGTGGGTGGGTGAGCTTCTGTGGCCTGCATTGTGCAAGAGGTCAGACTAGATGATCATAATGGTCCCTTCTGACCTTAAAGTCTATGAGTCTATGGGTGGCCAAACCATAGCTCATGAGCTGCCTTTTACAATTAAAGTACGACTCGTGGAATTCCCTCTCTGCTCCCGCCCCCCCCCCCCCACCCCCATACACCTAATTCTCTGCCTACGAGACTGCGTGGGGAGGAGAGCTCGGGGCTTCTTCCCTGTGGTGGAATGGTGGGGCTCTGGTCTTCTGCCCTGTGGTGGAGTGGTGGGGCTCTGGGCTTCTGCTAGGGAAGGTGGAGTGGTGGGGCTCAGGGCTTCTGCTAGGGATGACTGGTGCCTGCTGAGACTGGGGGAGGGGGGCACAATTTAAAGGTTTGTCCCTCCCAACAGCTTGAGTCATGCCCCCCCTCCCCGGGATGCCCCTCTTCTTACCCACAGCGGCTCCTCCCTGTAGCTCCCAAGTGTTAGCTCCACATGGAGAGGCAGCAGCTCTTCCTGCAGCTCCCAGCTGTTTGCCACTGCTTCTCCCCACAGCCACAGCTTCCAGCATGCCAACTCCCGCTCAGTGGTTTGAGCATTGGCCTGCTAAACCCAGGGTTGTGAGTTCAATCCTTGAGGGGGCCATTTAGGGATTGGTCCTGCTTTAAGCAGGGGGTTGGACTAGATGATCTCCTGAGGTCCCTTCCAACCCTGATATTCTATGATCTGCACTCAAAGTCTTTAGACCCATTTCCCCGTAAGTTCTCTTACCTCTCAGGCATCAGTTGGTGGCCAACTCTCCCCAAATTCAGCACCATTTTCCCCAAGGTGATTGTGTCTCTGTTCTGTATAGGTTTTTATGCTATGCTGATCACTGTAGTATCTGAGCACCTTCCAGTAGTGCATTAAGCAATGAGATTATGCATCTCTCACATTTGTTTTTTCTCTCATCCTCTCCACAGAGGGAGAAATGTATGTAATGGAGTGTATTATTTTGGTAGGTTTTTTTAAAATTTGTTAAATATATCTGTTGCTATGTGTTTATATTAGAGAAAGCAAGGTCAAAGAAATTGGCATTGCATGTGGAGAGGAAATTGGTGAGGTTTGTCATTGTTAGTTCCTGAAGGAGTTCATTCCACACTCTTGAACCACCCCCAGAGAAGATTCTTTCTCATGCCTTCATGCCTTTCTTCATGCACAGATGAAGTGTACTCTTATTGTGAAGAGTTCCCTTGTGCCAGAGAAGGGAAGTTTATCAACCATGGTCTTTGCC
The DNA here is from genome assembly GCA_033296515.1 of Macrochelys suwanniensis. Taxonomy (NCBI): domain Eukaryota; kingdom Metazoa; phylum Chordata; order Testudines; family Chelydridae; genus Macrochelys; species Macrochelys suwanniensis. Next base: position 88,805,481 of record CM065779.1, read on the forward strand.
CTGGAGCTTTAGAGACTGTCTTTTAGATATCCTGGGCTGAAGCGTGGATGCTTTGAAGTTAAGGACTGAGACCTTGAACTTGATCTGAAATTAGGACACCAGTGTAGAGAGTGGAGGACAGGTGTGATGTGCTCATGTAACCTGTCTTGCTGAGGAGACGCACTGCAGCCTTTTGTACTTTCGGAGTTTCCTAAGTGTTTCATGCCCTGTTATATTGCATTGCTGTAGTCCAGCTAATAGTGATGAAGGCATAAATAACTAAGGCCAGGTCTTCATCCACCAGTATGGGACGGAGTCTCCCAGGAAACCAGAGATGGCAGAAAGTATTACACATGTCTGTTGCGACATGAGAGCACAGTGTCAGCGAGGAATCCAAGAGTAATCCTAGAATACGGACCGAATTGACCAATTGTAGATGGGAACCTTCAACCAAAGGGGAAACTGCACCGTGGCTGCAAACTCTTCAAAGTACTTTGCTTTACCCACCAGCATCATCTCTGTTTTGCTCAGCCAGATGTATTTCATCCATGAGCTAATCTCATCCAAGCACTGGGTCATCTTGGTGTGGTCGTATGTGGTGAAGGATAAGTAGAGATGTGTGTCAATTGTGTATTGATGGGATCTGAGTCCATGTTGTTTGACCAGTTCTCCTAATGGTTGCATATAAATGTTGGAAAGGACTGTATAGAGAATTGATCCTTGTGGAACTCCACAAGTGAAGGGACTAGTGGTGGAGGTGGTTTCCCATCACTACTCTTTGGGTACATCCTTCCAGGAAGAGCTCAGACCATTTTAGCACATTACCCTGGACTCCTACTACACTTCTCAGGCAAGACAGCAGTATCTCATGGTCAACACTGTCAAACGCTGCAGAAAGGTCCAGGAGGATGAGAATGAATGCCTTTTGATAGGATGAGATCATCCATCAGTGCCACTAAAACAGTTTCAGTTTCTCTTCTGCCCTTTTCGGGAACTGTTTTCCCCTTGGCAGTCCTTCAGCATCCCTTTCCTCTTGGGTGTTCTGTCCCATCCTCCTTTTTCTGGAATGAACAGGATTTGGCTTATATGGCCTCCAGACCACTCCCACTCCCAGCAGCTTCTGAAAGGATTGGAGTCAGTTGGTTGGGGTTGGTTTTTTCTTCTCCCCTGGTGACAGTTCACTTTGTCACATGCCCTCAAATTTATTCACATTCTTTGAAATATGGGGCTATATAAAAAATAAAAAGCTGTTGTTGAATACAGAGGTAAATGAAAGTTGAAACTGGCTTAACCCAAATTGATTCATCATGGCATATAGAGAAGTGATAGCTTCTTAACCTCTGTATCTGGTGAAATAAGATGGTTGGGTTCATCTCTCTGGGATACAAAACTGACAAAGAGAAAAGGTGGAGGGAAAATAAAGGTTAGAAGCACTTACTCCTTTTGGGCAAGCGGGAGCTTCATACTTTCTATGAGGGGAAAAACAACATGATCTACAAAAGTTACATTTCCATTTGTTTCTGTTCTCACCCAGGCAGACGTACAAATGTCTACCACAAGACTAAAGTGTGACATGTTATGTTCTTTACCATAAGGACCCATAAAATGAGCTCCATTACAGACAGGTATGTTATTAGATGATTTTGTTTTAAGTGATTTGTAGGAAAACATTTTTATAATGTATTCTTATTTAAGATTAAGAATAGAAGGACTCGTCAGACTTAAGCGTAATGAGGTTTTGATTTTTGGCAAAGTTAAGGTCTGTTAACTACACTTTAGTTATGAATACATAGCTATGTAGCCATCACATGACGTAGTACATGTTTTTGTTTAAAATTACATTATTTAAATACGTTTTATATTTGGAACAGCAGCTGCCTAATTGGAATTGCATTTTGAAATTTGTTGTGTTCTTAGGATTTTTCTCTTGAAACAACTGATCTGGGGACTTGTTTCAGAATTACTTGAATCCAAGAGCTGGGCTCAAAGTGCTTTCATAGCAATCTGTGGTCCCCTTTTTGTTATAAAATGCTTTACATTAAAGTTTTGAAGTTTTTAGAAAATGAAAAAAAGTTTGTCACTAGTGTATAGAACACAATTGGCTTTTTTATAATCGATTCATCTATCCAGAAACTACGGGGTAGAATTTTCAAAAGTGCCAAAATGACAGCTTCACAAGTCTCAAAAGTGACTTGGGCCCTTAGGAAACTAGGTTTCATTGACTTTTGGTGAAACTTGGGCTTTTAAAAGTCACTTTTGAAAATGGGACTTAGGCACTTTTGAAAATTCTACTGCAGGACTCCCCTGCACTGGCTTATTAAGGAAAAGGAAAGAGTAATTGAACACTTTTCATAACATCACACCCTTCCTCATCTTTTTGTCGGCTATAGGTACTGTAAAATACAGTAATAACAAACAATACAGTTCTAGTACTTGCATATATCCATTACACTGTAGGTGTGTGTGCATTCCATGGACCAGTGTCAGAGAGTTTTCCTTAGTGGCATCCCAGCTCCTCGTGCTTTGAATGGAGGGTATATAAATGGTAGAGCTGCCCCACCCCTCCTTCAGTTCCTTCCTACCATTGGTGGTCAGAGTTCTGTGTTCCTCATGAACAAACTTCTTTTTCTTACCTAGTGGTACTTTTTCATCACTCCGTTTTTTTTCTTTTCTTTTCTAATTTTAAAATTTCTGGTTTTAGTGTAAAAAATAAATATTTTTTTTTCAGTCAGGTGGGCCTCAAGGTCTTGTCCTTAACTGGGGGGAGCTTGTGCCAAGATCCCTTGGTTTCAAGTTTTGTTTGGGGTGCCAAAAACCCATCTCTGTCAGTGAACCTTATTTGTGCTGCCTCCACTGCTTGGGTGAGGGCCCCAAAAGAGAGACGGGTGCTCCATTTGCAGTAGTTTAAAGACCAGGGCAAAGAAGCTGAGAGAAGAATACCTTTGTTATATCCTTATGGAGGCTGCCCTTAACCCAGTGTCTGAACCCCCTTGGTTGTCCAAGGGAAGCTTTTTGATGACTCCTTCTTGGAGTGCCCTCTAGTTTTCCCTGGGAATAGGAGCCACAGGAGATTCCAGTCACTGGGACTCTTGTCTTTGAGGCCAAAGACAGTGGAGCAATTGTGGTGAAAGAAACATAAGAAATAGGCATTGGACTCCTCGGAATCCACTATACAGGCTTGCTTCGCAGAAGGTCACTCCAGTACCAAAGGTAGAGTGACATCTCTGATCATGGTGGGGCGACAGCCCATACTAGTGCAGACAACGCCAGAGGCCTGTGTGGTGGCGAGAGATGTGCTATGCCTATCAGTACCGCCGTCACCATTGGTTCAGGGCAGAGATCCTTGGTCAGTACCGGTGCAGGTTCTGAGACTGTCAGCTCTGGGGCACTCTGTTGTTGGTCCATCACTTAAAGACTCAGTACCACTGTCTTTGGCCTCATCCATTCTGGTACCAACTCCACCCTATGACATGGTACTATCAACTAGGAAGCCCTCTGTTTCCTTCAGTGTCACATTCCTGGCATAGATCCAGGTAACGGTCACTAAGGGTCAGACCCAGTACAGCACCACCATGACTCTTGGAATACTCTGATTCTTCATTAGACTTCGAAGTGGGCTTTTGAGTCTCATACTACCGAAAGTCCAGAATCATAGAATCATAGAATCTCAGGGTTGGAAGGGACCTCAGGAGGTCATCTAGTCCAACCCCCTGCTCAAAGCAGGACCAAACCCAATTAGATCATCCCAGCCAGGGCTTTGTCAAGCCTGACCTTAAAAACATCTAAGGAAGGAGATTCCACCACCTCCCTAGGTAACCCATTCCAGTGCTTCACCACCCTACTAGTGAAAAAGTTTTTCCTAATATCCAACCTAAACCTCCCCCTCTGCAACTTGAGACCATTACTCCTTGTTCTGTCATCTTCTACCACTGAGAACAGTCTAGATCCATCCTCTTTGGAACCCCCTTTCAGGTAGTTGAAAGCAGCTATCAAATCCCCCCTCATTCTTCTCTTCTGCAGGCTAAACAATCCCAGTTCCCTCAGCCTCTTCTCATAAGTCATGTGCTCGAGCCCCCTAATCATTTTTGTTGCCCTCCGTTGGACTCTTTCCAATTTATCCACATCCTTCTTGTAGCGTGGGGCCCAAAACTGGACACAGTACTCCAAATGAGGCCTCACCAGTGCCGAATAGAGGGGAATAATCACGTCCCTCGATCTGCTGGAAATGCCCCTACTTATACAGCCCAAAATGCCGTTAGCCTTCTTGGCAACAAGGGCACACTGTTGACTCATATTCAGCTTTTCGTCCACCGTAACCCCTAGGTCCTTTTCTGCAGAACTGCTGCCCAGCCATTCGGTCCCTAGTCTGTAGCAGTGCATGGGATTCTTCCGTCCTAAGTGCAGGACTCTGCACTTGTCCTTGTTGAACCTCATCATATTTCTTTTGGCCCAATCCTCTAATTTGTCTAGGTCCCTCTGTATCCTGTCCCTACCCTCCAGCGTATCAACCACTCCTCCCAGTTTAGTGTCATCTGCAAACTTGCTAAGGGTGCAGTCCACACCATCCTCCAGATCGTTGATGAAGATATTGAACAAAACCGGCCCCAGCACCGACCCTTGGGGCACTCCACTTGATACCGGCTGCCAACTAGACATGGAGCCATTGATCACTACCCGTTGAGCACGACCATCCAGCCAGTTTTCTATCCACCTTACCGTGCATTCATCCAGCCCATACTTCCTTAACTTGCTGGCAAGAACACTGTGGGAGACTGTATCAAAAGCTTTGCTAAAGTCAAGAAATAGCACATCCACTGCTTTCCCCTCATCCACAGAGCCAGTTATCTCATCATAGAAGGCAATTAGGTTAGTCAGGCATGACTTGCCCTTGGTGAATCCATGCTGACTGTTCCTGATCACTTTCCCCTCCTTTAAGTGGTTCAGAATTGATTCCTTGAGGACCTGTTCCATGATTTTTCCAGGGACTGAGGTGAGACTGACTGGCCTGTAGTTCCCCGGATCTTCCTTCTTCCCTTTTTTAAAGATGGGCACTACATTAGCTTTTTTCCAGTCATCCGGGACCTCCCCCGATTGCCATGATTTGTCAAAGATAATGGCCAATGGCTCTGCAATCACATCGGCCAACTCCTTTAGCACCCTCGGATGCAGTGCATCCGGCCCCATGGACTTGTGTTCGTCCAGCTTTTCTAAATAGTCCCGAACTACTTCTTTCTCCACAGAGGGCTGGTCACCTCCTCCCCATACCGTGCTGCGGAGTGCAGCCGCCTGGGAGCTGACCTTGTCTGTGAAGACAGAGGCAAAAAAAGCATTGAGTACACTAGCTTTCTCCACATCCTCTGTCACTAGGTTCCCTCCCTCATTCAGCAAGGGGCCCACACTTTCCTTGACTTTCTTCTTGTTGCTCACATACCTGAAGAAACCCTTCTTGTTACTCCTAACATCTCCGGCTAGCTGCAACTCCAAGTGTGATTTGGCCTTCCTAATTTCACTCCTGCATGCCTGAACAATATTTATATACTCCTCCCTGGTCATTTGTCCAATCTTCCACTTCTTGTAAGCTGCTTTTTTGTGTTTAAGATGAGCAAGGATTTCACTGTTAAGCCAAGCTGGTCGCCTGCCATATTTACTTTTCTTTCTACACCTCGGGATGGTTTGTTCCTGCAACCTCAATAAGGAGTCTTTAAAATACAGCCAGCTTTCCTCGACTCCTTTCCCCCTCATGTTATTCTCCCAGGGGACCTTGCCCATCAGTTCCCTGAGGGAGTCAAAGTCTGCTTTTCTGAAGTCCAGGGTCTCTGTTCTACTGCTCTCCTTTGTGTCCTGGTCCTTTTCTCTTACTTGTTAACTGTTTTGAGAAGAGTAGAGCCAGGAATTGAGATGGTTGGACCAGACACAGCTAGGACCCATTACTGTACCAGCCTCTTAGTTGACCTTATTGGATGCTACCCAGTATCTAGATCAACATTGTAACTATCTCGCAGAAGCAGATCTCTTAGGAAAGAATCTTTTTCTGATGGTACTAAGAGGCCTGTGACGTTTGGTACCCATCAGCCTGCAGACTCTCAATTACAGGATTTACCTCAACCTGCTTCAGACCTGTAGCTTAATCCAGTACTGTAAGACCATCCTCGGGAGCATGTTCCCTTGCCTCCCCTTCATGCATCTTCTTCATCACCTGATGAAGCCCTGTTACTGGAGGTGTCCTCCCTGGTCCCAGATTACCTTTAAGATGTACCTTAAAGGAGAATGCCAGCGCTTGGTATACAAGTGGAGCTTGTGGAGGAGAACACCCACCAACTGATTGACCCTGTGCATCTGGCTATGACAGGAAAGGTAGCCCTACCTACAAATGATGCCATTATGCAGGCTATTTAAGATACAGTGGAAAACCCCTTTCTCCATTTCACCTGTAGCCAAATTAATTGAATGTAAATACCAGGTTTCATCCTAGAGGTTTGAGCAGTTTTGTGGTGGGTTGTCTGGTCTCTCAATCAGCTCTGCAGGGTTCCTTGAATGCGGTGGATTCTGCTGGCAGGGCTATGGCAATAACTATGTGACCTTGTACCTGGCTGCAGACCTCCGAGGTTCCTGCAGACATACAACAGACAAATGAGGCCCTTCTCTTTCAGGACTGTGCTTTGTTCTCATCCACAACAGATGAGGCTTTACACACTCTTAAGAACTGTAGAGCAGTTTTAAAGCCCTTGGGCCTCTACACTCCAGCTATGAAGAGGACAAAATATCATCCTCAATTCCAGCCTAGACAGCAATATTCTGTCCATCATGCTGACCATTCCAAAAGAAAGCAAAGGTTTTAGAAAGGGAGACCTCTGCCTTTTACTTATCCTCATCCAGACGTCCATAGGCCACGAAGCAGTCCAAGTGGTCACCGAGAGTACCGCAGCAGTGTTTTATGTGGACAAACAAAGGGGTGCTAAGTCAGACCGCTTCTGCTAGGAAGCGGTTGAGCCGTGGAATTTATACATACGGAGCTGAGTTGCTCTCAGGATCTCTCACTTGCCAGGTATTCAAAATGGCCTAGTGGATCATCTGAGCAAATCCTTCAATTTAGACCATGAACGGTCTCGCAACACAGCCATTCTAGCTTTGGTGTTTGACATAGGAGGTTTTCTTATGGTGGATCTGTTTGCGACTCGGCAAAACAGGAAGTGTCCCTGGCTTTGTTCCAGAGCGGGTCACAGAGCTGGGTCAATCTCAAATGTTTTCCTGTTTCTATAGGATAAGGACCTGGTGTGTGTATATACCAGAGCCCCTGATTCCCAGGTTCATTCTCAAGCTGAAACAAGTCGAGGCAGAATGATCATTATAGCTCCAGCCTGGCCAAGGCAGCCATGGTATTGTGATTTATGCAAGCTGTGTACTCAAGGACCCTTGTTGTTGCCACTAAGCAGAACTATGGGCAGGTGTTGCACCCAAATCCTTGAGTGTTGCACCTCACAACATGGTTCATCAGTGGTCAAATGCAGAGGAGTACACTGCTCAGTGGCAGTCCAGAATGTCCTCCTTAATGCAGAAAACCTTCTACAATAACTGCGTACCTGGGTCAGTGGAAAGTACTGCTCCATCTGGGCAACCTCCTATAATGTGTTCCTGACTCAGTCTAACATTCAAACAATTCTGTACTACTTCTTGCATCTTAAGCGGTTGGGTCTAGCTATCAGCTCCATTAGGGTGCATCTAGCCACTGTCTCAGTGTTTCACTCTCAAATTAATGGTAGAGCTGCTTTTATTAATCCTATCATGACCAGGTTCCTGAAAGGTCTAGATTAATTGTTCCCACCTATCTGGGATGCAGCACCAATTTGGTATTTGAATTTAGTGTTATCTGCTCTTTTATGGATCCTCCTTTTGAATCTTCAGCTCCCTGCCCACTTCTACATCTCAGCTAAGGTAGCCTTCTTATGACCATCACCTTGATTGAGAGAGTGCAAGAGGTAAATGCACTTGTCACTGATCTATCGTACTCCATTTTCTATGAGGACAAGGTTCACCTTAGACTGCACCCTAAATTCCTCTCAAAGGTAGTATCACATTTCACCTGAATCAGACTATACTTAGCAGTTTTCTTTCCAAAACCACATGCTCACAAGGATGAACAAAGACTGCTTGCTCTGGATGTGCATCGTGCTTTGGCTTTTTACCTGAATAGGACAACGCTCTCTTGGGTTTCTTCCCAGCTGTTTGTTCTGTGGAGCATAGAGAGGTTGACCAATTACAATGCCTTTCAAAGTGGATCACTAGCAGCATCACTCTCTTATGCTGCCAAATGTGTAATGCCTCTGAGGAGGTGACAGCACACTCAACGAGAGCACATTCAGCCTCTGCAGCTTTTGTGGCATATGTCCATGTTATGACTATCTGAAGATCAGTGATGTGGTCTTCCATACATACATTCACCAGACATTCCGTGCTGGTTGAGATATCAAGGGAAGATGCCAATGTAGGAAGAGTAATACTACAGTCACTCTTCCAAAGAGACTCGGAACTCTACCACCTTGGATTTACAGCTTGGGAGTCACCTATTGCGTAATGGATATATGCAAGAACTCAAAAAAGAAAAAAAAATACTCACCTTTTCATAACCGTTCTTCTTTGAGATGTGTTGCATATGTCCATTACACAACCCACCCGCCTCTCCCAATGGATCGTAGTCTACCATTCGTTTCCAGTGCAAAAGAACTGAAGGAGTTCAGGGCAGTTCTGCTTTTTATACCCTCTCCTCCGAACACGAGCTGAGGGATGGGCAGGGCCACCTCTACGGGTACTGCTAAGGAAAATTCTCCAGTATTGGGTGCACAGGATATGTGCACACCTTCTAGTGTAATGGACATCTGCAACACATCTCGAAGAACAGCAATTATGAGAAGGTGAATAACCATTTGTTTACTAGCATCTAACATTCACAGTATCACAAATCACAAATCACTTTACAGTATGAGAGTCACAAATTAGAGAGAGAGATGAGTGCAAGGTAAGATTTAGAGGGAAAGTGTTTTCATATCTCAAAGGAAGAAAGAGTCACAGATTAACTTTCCCAACTCTGAAAAGTTGTGGAGAGGCAAAAATTGGAGGACTGTACTAAGTAGACATGAAAATTAGTAGAATCGGTTAGAGAGGTCAGATGGAGAAAGTCTAATATGTGGTGGTTTTGAAAACCAGGAGTGGATTGATTCGCACTTTAAAATAAATACAAAAGAAGTGATGTAGAGACTAAAGTGCAATATGGTCCTATTTAAGTGAAAGAGTATATTCTGACTTCTGATGTTTAGAGACTGATTTAGGAACACCATAAAAGGAATTGCAATAATTGAAATGAGGCATTGTGTAATGTTTTAGAGTGATATTCAGAATATTATTTATAGCTCATTTTAAATTGTATATTTGTAAAATAACATAATGGGATGAAATATAGCACATTCCTCTTCCTTGGAATCTTAATTTATTACCATATATGAAGGACGCCTTTTTTTTTTTTTTACTATAAATAACCCTATAATTAAAATTAGGTGCTTGCAAACAAATAACAAAGATCTTATAGCAAAGTGATTCTGTCCTCTCCTTTGTTTCGAAGGACAGTAGCAAAGGAACTGTTCAAAAAGATTTAAAACTAACACAGGGTGGTGTAAGCTAAGTATGCAGAGAGGATTGCTTGTTAGGTATCTCATTAAAAACTTAAATATTCTGAAAATAACTTGAGGTATATCTTAGAAATGTCAGCCCTTTCAAAATACAGGGTTTTAGTAAACTCTCTATAGGGAACAACTTATAAAGTAGGTGGATTCATGGAAGCTGTTTGACTTTGTAAAACTTAGATCACAATAAAACAGTGCTCCTATATCTTGGGTTAGTTGAACTATTGAATGATGCGCTTCCTTTGTTTGCCATTTTGCGTATTCCTTCTCACAGTGTTAGCAGTCTGTGAGAGGCTATTGTGCTCTAATGTTGGTCTGTGCTTTCTCTTGTAGAGATGATGGTAGTATTTTTGATGGTCTGGTGGAAGAAGATGACAAAGATAAAGCAAAAAGGTAGTCTTTTTAAGTTCACTTATGCTAAAATGTCCTTTATTTAACTGCTTTGGTAAATCCAAATATATTAACGGAATAAAAATGTGACACTGTGTTTGTAACCATACAATAAAACAGGACTTCCCTGTAGTGTTTGTATGCCAGATTATGTCATATTTTTCCACATAGGGGTTATTTACTTTGAGGTGTTGGTTAAAGGAGTCTTTGAGCCTCAAGTTCAAATATGGCTGTCCCTGTATATGAAGACTCTTATTTCGAGTAATGGGCAGCTTGTTCTTTCCCTGTGACAATGGATGTCTTGCATGGAGGATCCCTCCCAAACACAGCCTTCACTGTCATGACTCCAAGGTTTATATGTTTATACTGCATCTGGGAGTGAGCCTCCCAATCTGGGTCCACAGACCCCCACTCCAGGCTTGAAAGCCTGAGCTCCAATCCAAGTTGCATGATCTCTGAATAGCAGTACTGTATCGAATAGAACCTCTTCCCAGGTTACCAGCTCAAGTCACTAATAGGTTTGGACTCTCAGATTTCTTTTATGGTGGTAAAAGGGTTTCAAGGCTCAAATTGACTTCAGCTGGAACATGAATAATCTCCACTTCTTCCTGCCTATAGCTGATTTAGAGAATGGCTGGCCAGTAACAGGCTGTTGTGCCTCAGACCCCACTGGATTTCTGCTCTTGCAGATGCTCCCCAGAAGAATATAGGTGGCCCCCCAATCTTCACCAATAGGCACAAAGGCATATGTGGCAAGCATCCCATAGGCCCTTGCTGCTGTGGACAGTTGGAGAAGTTCTCAGTCACCAGAGTCAAGTGCCTAGATTAGATCGGTTCTCCCCTTTTTTTTTCTCCTGGCTGACCCACTGCAAGACAAAAGGAAGGAGTGTATATTGCTGGAAATTACTTAGTTTCTAAAATCTTTATTTAACATCCTTGTTCACTACAGTGACTAGTGATCATTCAGGTAAGAGGACAACATAGTAGCCTAATTTTAAAATAAACAGCTGAGGAATTTTTGTCCACGTCCCTAAGTCATCTGTATACTTAGTACTTGTATCATGACCACAAATGAATGGTTAAATGTTTTGCTATTAGATGAATATTGAATCGATGGTTATATTTGCTACCATTGTCAGATTTTATCTCATTTTGGTGTTAATCTGTAAGTAGATGTTCATTGTTATAGTCACAGAATTTATGCTATCAGTAATATACACTTTTGTAAGAGTTGACTCCTCTAACTCTCATTCAAAATTGAAAATTTGATTAAAACTTGTCATCTGTGAAATATTGTTGACACCGTTTGCTTCTGTTTTTATAACATGGTTTCCATTTTTGTCTTTTTTTCAGAGTGTCTAGAAACAAGTCTGAAAAGAAACGTAGAGATCAGTTTAATGTTCTCATCAAAGAGCTTGGTTCCATGCTTCCGGGTAATGCTCGGAAGATGGATAAATCCACTGTACTGCAGAAAAGCATTGACTTTTTACGGAAGCACAAAGGTAATTCTGTGGTGTAACAAGACAGCTGGAAAACTGGAGTCTTTCGGTTGGGTTTTGGTTCAGGCCTTTAATTCTCCCCAGTAACCTGCAAAACAGCTCCCCAAACCAAAGTTGTACAAGGGATATCTTTACAGATTAAGGATTTCCACGTACAGACATCATAAATGGAGCATGTTGTTTAGTCACTCAATAAGTAACCAAGACAAGAAAATGTAGTATGAATAGATTAGCACTGTACAAAGAGCACCAAAATCCTAATTATAGTTTGTTTTTGTATTGTTAATTTTCCAAAACCTAAAAATTTCTGAAGAGTCTCCATTTAATTCTATGACTACATCTACACAGCAGAAAAAAAAAAAAAAAAGACGACGCAAACCCACAGCTCACGGCAGTGAGTCTTAGAGTTTGGGCACAAATGTGTATACGGCTATTTTTAGCTCCCCAGCATGAGCCGAAATCAGTTGACCGGGGCTCTGAGACTTGCTGCCCTGGTGGTTTTTTTTGTTTTTTGTTTTTTGTTTTTTTGCTGTGTAGACATGCCCTGTATCTCTTTGTGTCTTGTTAGTTTATTCACAAGTGTTATATTTTTGATCCCTTTCATACATAATAATTCTAAAGCAACTTCTTGGGCAGAATTCTCAAGGAAATTAAGATTTTTTTATTTTACTTTCATGTCATTTTTTGGAATGATTTTTAGTAGCTGATTTATAGTACTGTTAGTGTCTGATCTCTGGGAATAAACTGAAGGATTAGCATTTTCTTGTCAGTTCACTAAGTTATTTTCTGTGTACTTTACAAATTCCATTGAAAGCCTCAGTTTCAAAGAAACTTCAGTATGACGAGAGAATTTTCTGTTTGAGAAAATTACCCTTATTTGTTCCAGTGTCTAAACTAAGGAAGTTTAATAATGTATTAACAGGATGGATGGTTCTTCCTCTCCACGGTGGTTGAGTTTGATTTAAAAGCATCTTATTTTCTCTCAGTCTTTAAGACAGCCATGACTTCCCCCACACCTAGTTTTTTCTCTTGTTGTTTATACATTAATATAGCACCTTGCAGTTCATGCTGGTAGATGTGAGATTTTAAAAAATGTTATTTACTACAAATGTACTCCTAATTATACATGCTCATTATGCTAATATACTGTAAAGTCAGCCTTCCAGACTCAGCAGCTGAGAGCTATTGCATGCTAGCCAAAAACAAGCAAATTGAAACAAAACACTGTCTACTAGGTAACACCCAGGGGATATGATGAAGAGAAGTTGCCCTCGGCAACTTTTGAGCAAAATATACTGTCTTTGCCAGGAGGAGGTGGAGAAATAAGAAACAGATAAGGGTAATATAACCCATATGAAACAGATGGATAATGTAACAAGCAAAGCTGGGAAGGTGATACATACATATACTTATCCACATGTTCATATGGTGATTGTCGACACAACTTTCATCACATGGTTATGCTTGCATGCCTGTTGTATGTCCTCTATTTGAGTATTATGGTTACTGTCCTAATAGCACCAGATACTTTTTAGAACAATACCATTAAAACAATTAAAATGGAACAAAAATAGATTTAATAACATTCAATGTTTAACCATGTTTAACCATGCTGTGTTATATTAGTAAGACATATGTTTAACATTGATACTTCTGAAAACACAGAAACAAATCAATCTAGTTTCAAATCCCCTTTCTCCAAGGAGAGTTAGTCCATGTAGGACACTCTGGAGTTTTTGTAATGTTTTCTTATTGACTGGTTATTACAATAGGTGAAATATGCTACTGTTTTGTTTCATTATGATTTTATTGCTTGTATTTTTAATGGTTGTTTCCAACATTGGCATCCCAAAACATTTTAAAAAAAGTAAAAACCACCTCTGTAACAAATAAATTCATCCGTCAACAAACAAACAAAATGCATGAAACAGAGACTTTGCCCGAAAAAAGAAGTGCCAGGGTTTCTCTGAAATTAACTAGAGGTTATTGCTATTGTTTTACATGGAAGGCTCTCAGATACTATGGTAATGGGTGACACTAGAAAACCATAAGTTAGATACCTCAGGCACTTAAAGTCTGGGGTAGGCATTCTTTCTTGTTTTGTTCAAATTGAAATAAACAAGTAAGCTTCCAGAGTAATGGATTAGTACAATTGATACCAGATTGGTGCACCTGAATCAGTACCAGGCTGTAAATAATAAATTGCCTCCTTTATCAGAATTATTTTTAAAATTAACCATTTCACAAATGAAGAAACACATTGGAAATTGAAGTTTGTGTTAATATGGTGAAAATAATATCTGCCCCACTAAATGAGGCATTTGCTTAAATTTACAATCTAGGGATCTGGTCAAACTCTGAGCTGCAGTTAAAAGATCAGGTACATCAACTGCCAGGACAGCTTTTTATCATTTAAGTACAACCAGGAGGTTGTGTCCATTCTTCTCTGCTATGGCGGTCATTTGTGTCTTTATCACTTTAAGATTAGACTACTTCAACTTACTCTGCATGGCCTTAAAATCGATCAGAAACTGAAGCTAGTGCAGAATGCCTCAGCCTTCTTATTAAACAGAATGTCTTGCCACAAGCATATTCAGGCTATGCTTGATGACCTGCACTGGCTTCCTGAGGGTTTCCAGGTGACTTTTAAACTCTTTGCCTCATTTACCTGCTTGAAAGACCACCTCTATTTTCATGTCATTAGTTGTGATTAGTGGAGCTGAAGCTCCACTGGTATAAATGAGAAGGGGTGGTTTATAGGATGTTCTATGTAGTGTTCCCGTAGCTTTGGTATTTGCCATGATCTTCCTTCCCTCCACTCCTTGTCTAAAATTGTTTAAAACGATCTTTTGGATATGCTGTACATCAACCTCTCCATCCCCAGGGATCTGAAAACAGGAGCATTGTGGGGATGGTGAATTGTTAGAGGGTGTTGCTTACAGGGCCGGCTCCAGGCACCTGCTTTCCAAGCTAGTGCTTGGGGTGGTATCCAGCATGGGGTGGCAGTCCGTGTACCGCAGCGGCAATTCGGCAGCAGCTCCGCCGCTCTTCCTGCCACTCTTTCTGCCACGGCGGCAATTCGGCGGGGACTGCTTGGGGCAGCAAAATTGGTAGAGCCGCCCCTGGTTGCTTATTATGGGTTATTTGGGCAAAGTTCACATTTGGTCATACCCCAGAGCCACATGCACCGATCTTGATACAACTGGCAGTTTCTATTCCATAGAGGCCCAGAACTAGAATGTTTAGGTCAGATCTGAGGGTTGACTAAACTCCATAGGAAAGCCTGCACAGTGCTACTCTGTACTATTCTTGGCTCTAGCATTACCTAGAAGTCATTCATTTTTAACAGCACTACATTCAGACATATTTTTTAAAAGTTCCTTTGAAGCTACCCAAGTGAAGCGAACTGTTTATTGTTGCTTCTGAAGTTTATACTGTTTGCAGATTAATATCACTTTGTTTTCCAGTGTCACATTGAGTATACGTCCAGTGATTGGAAAATTGGGGCCCATTTCATAATTGTGGCAATATGCATCCATAGTGTTCTTTAAGTGAATGAATATGGCATCTATTTTTGTGCTACAAGGATTTGAACTCCAGTATATGCATTCCCTTTTTCCTGTTTGTAAAACCATTTTACTATAGGAAACAATTTAACTTCATTATTCTATAATAAAAACGTACCCTTTTATACACATCATAAAGATCCTAAAATGCACTGAGGGAATACACAGAATAACCTAATATACAAACATCCTAGTGTGCTTTATAACTGCACACCGAAAAATCACTTCATCCACCACTGGAGTTGAAACACAACAGCTATTTTTCCAGAGCACACCGCCAATAATGCTCCAAGTTTAGGACAGAAAGTGAAGGTTCCTATATGCAACTGAAACTCAGGGAATTTTAATAGGTAGAATAGAATTACCAAAGTTGACCAGGATACAAGAGTCATAATAGTCTGTTATGAAAAGTGCCATGAGATTATTAAGGACCAAAATTGATCAGAACTTTGGTTTACATGTCTCTTGAAAAAAGATGGTACCTTCAACAGTGCAGTGCCCCCAACATGATGGGGCATTAGTTCAATAAGGTCTTGGAGGGAACAGTGATATCTGTGATATGACCAAATCCACCTCTGAAGCATACAGATTTTTACTGGAGAGCTCTTGTCCAAATTCTTATTCAGTTTAACACTACGTTAACTTGAGATCTGACAGAATCACAGTACAAGGTGATTTGACTACAGCTGTGTGAATACAAGTTTCTGCTAGCATTGGCTTCCTACTCTCGAAGACAGAATGTTGTTATGCTGTTGGATAACTTTTCCATTTTTAGTCACCCTTCCAGGAACTAACATTCTGGTGTGATGAGTGGACCACAGAAGGGAATGGAAAAAAACTGACTTTTTTTTTCCTCCTCCAAATTACAGCAGACTACAGAGCTTTCCCTCAATTGATATAATTCAGTGGTGTGAAGTAATTGCTTCCAGGAGTGTGAATCATAAATGAATATTCATATATATGTTTCTGATTACAGAAATCACTGCACAGTCAGATGCCAGTGAAATTCGACAGGACTGGAAACCTACATTCCTTAGTAACGAAGAGTTCACACAGTTAATGTTGGAGGTACATTATTATTTCTATCTTTTTGAAAAGAGAGGATTCTCCTTAGCAAACCATCCCTATGTGATAATAGAATCTTTTAGCTTAATAGTATTCCTTTTCAAATCCATATTTTAATTGCAACACTATCTACTTAGAAATCTGCAAATAAGTATCTTTACAAATGTAATTTTAACTAAATGGGCTATAATATACTGTAAGTACAAAAGTGTACTATTAAGTTTATGAAAACTGTTCTTTAAAATGGAATAAAATATTTCTAATCACTATAATTAGAAATAATTTTTAAAAAGGCATACACAAAGATGACTGGTACCTTTATGGCGGTGTTAGCTTAGTTTTTTATGCTTAGACTAAATGCTAGTTACCAAAACTATTCAACATACTCTCTTCTTGATTGGAAGTGTGCCTATAGCTTGTAAAAAGAGTATGCATAATAAAAAATGTACTTTGGATATTACCCACAAAAAAAACTATGTTAAAAAGCAGATTATTGAAGTTGCAAAGTCAAGTGCTCAACAGTTAGGAAATGCATTAAGGTTGCCTGTGCAACTTTAATTCAGCCCATTGTGCATATGCATTATGATACAGTCTTTAATTGGGACAGCATCACATTACTTTTTCTCAATTAGTGAATAGAATGGGCAGGGCTCACTTAATGAGCAGATAGTCAATATTTTGTTTTTTCCTCCATGTTATTCAACGTGTAGCCCTCGACCTTATTTATTGCACACTATTCAAATTCTGCTCTGAAAATTGAATTATTAATTTCCTCATTGGCTTTTCTGTGGTGCTTACCACTATGGTATCAGTGCTTCATAAGCATCAAGTTTGACAACACTCCTGCAAATGAGGGAGTGGTATAATCCCCATTTTACAGATTGGGAACTGAGGCACAGAGAGATGACGGTCAAAATAATACCTACCTCTTGTATAGTGCTTTTCATCAATAAATTTCAAACCACATACAAAGAAGGTAAGTGTAATTACACCTATTTTACATATGAGGACACAAACACAAAGTTAGGAAGTGACTGGCCAAAGTCACCAAGCAGGCAAGTGGCAAAGCTGGGAATAGAACCCAGTTTTCCTGAGTCCCGGTGCTCTATCCATTAGGCAACACTTCCTCCCCTTCAGGAAAGTTTTGTCCAACTTGAAACTTGCTAACAGATGAGCTACAGCAAACACTTAGAGCTAAAAAATTATCTTGTACAGAAATTCAAAGAGCTAGGAGAAAGCCAGCAGAAAGCAAGAGAAGCACTCGTGAGCATGGCCCTGAGAGGGAGCAGAGAGACAGAGCTCCTTGGGGCACAGAGCTGGTTCCAGAGGCAGACTAGGAAATTGTAAGCAAAGAAACTGCCTGCTGTTTTTCAATGGTGTTCCAGAGAAACAGAACTTCCCTTTTAATTTTGTGTTTATACAAAGAAATTTGACTCATCATCCATTTCTCCTTGTAGGGGAAACAAATATGTGACGTCCTGAATTTGGGCTAACCGCTTGGGCCAAAAGGGGCAATACTGGCAGCAAAAGTATAAACTAATTCTGGGTTTACAATTTGTTACACATAGGACCTGATTTTTCAGAATGCTGAGCATTGTTTACCACTTCATATGTTCAAAGCACAGCTTCTATTGACTTCTGTTGAGACTGAAAGTGCTCAACGCTTATGCAAATCAGACCCCAGGATCTCAAGTTGAGTGCCCAGAAACAGTGACTACCTGTGAAAAATCTGGTTTAAGCAACTTGCCCAGTATCACTTAAGAACTTTGTGGAAGAGACAGGGATAGAATCAAGTTCTCAAAGGCATTATTTGACTGCCTTAACCATGAGGCCATCCTTTGTTCAGCCCCACTGGAAGAAAGACAGTAGGTAATGGATGTGGAATAAAGCCACAGCATTAATCGCTTAAAATATCTGGAACTACTTGGCAATAAATTGTACAATATAGTTCATAATCATTTGCTTAAACATTACCGTCTCTTTGGGGGGCTGTTGTCACTTCTCCTCTTTCCAACCTGCTCCCTGATCCCCCCACCACCACCCTTGCTTTGTCTGAAGGTTAAGAGGGCTATAAAAGGAGGTGGGTTGGCTCCCTACTATACCAAATGTAGGAGCCTCAAACCCCCTTCCTCCATTCCCATAATGGATGCTTTCTTTCCAATCCTTTCCCAGTCCATTGTATCGGATAACTGTATCCCTTCCATGTATCTGCCTTGGATATCTGCTGCCTCCCCTTCATCTTGCATGGTCCTCTCACCTCAGCTTTCTTCCCCCTTCCACTCCTGTGGCTACCACCCACACTTCTGCTGGCACCATCGTTGCCCCCAATTGGGTGGTGGCAAAAGGCACAGGAAAGGACTTGGCTGCTAAACCCATCAACAACAACGAGACCCGCTCAGTCAGCAAGAAGGGCCAGGGCAAGAAAAAAGGGAAAGAGCCCTGCCCAGTTGGCTTGTTCCATCGCAGCAGCTGCTACTGCCATGGCCCAGCTACTGGCAGTGGTTCACGCTCCCTGTGCTATCCCTTCCATCAGCTCTGGGGTTGCCTGCCCTTCAGCTCCACAGGCATATGCCCAGGTGGCCACAGCCATACCCACTGCCCCATCGCCATCTGCAGTGGCCCCTCCATCCACCATTGCCACTACTGCTGCCTCCTCCTTCTCCATCTGTGGCACTCAGGGCCCCTCTCCCTTCCCTGAATTGGAGGCACTGTTTGCGCTGTTTCCTAGTGGCCGCCTCATCCCACATTGAAACCTGTGTGCGGGCATAGGCTCAGATGGTGGAGCCCTTGGATGATGGCTTCTGAGATGTACAAGAAGATCGTCTTCTTCCTGGCAGCAGAGGTTACCTCCCAGAAGGCGGTGCAGAAGGGCATTTTGGTGGGGGTCTCTTTGTTCCCCTCAAGCTCTTGGAAGACCTGAGAATACAGTGATGCTTAGTTCCCTTCCTCCCCAATGCTACCCTCCTGCTTGCCCTCTCATCCCTGGGGAAACTGGTTTCCCCTCTTAGTCTTCTTCCTCTGGGATGCAAGTATCTCTTCCTCAGTCACATGCTCTTATTCTATAGACACCAAAGTCACCATGCAGTTGCTGCTGGGAGATTGGAGGGGTCCTTTGTGGTGCCCTGTCAAGACTCCCTTTATCGCTTACATTACTCATCGGAGCAGGCTCAATGATTCATTTGCTGGGCTGTGGGGTACATCTGAAGGGACTGTCCCTTGGCCCAGCAAAGAGGAGCGTTAGGTGCCTCTGAATCCCAGGAGGGCATCGGCCCCACCACCACTGGTGACCCTGCTCATCCTGTTCCCCGTCCTCCTTCCTCTGCAACATCCAGCAATCATGTTCAGGTGCAGAGAATGGCACCCCTGTTGTGCCCAGCTAAGTGGGTGGACCCCACCTCTGAAACACACTGGGTGGGGCTTGGGTAGGGGGGTTGAGGCGATGTGAGGGAGCCAGGAAGAGGGCACATCTCGGGGAGATCGCCCCTTCCCCTGTTGTCCTGTCCCCACTTGCTCCAACTCCCATTCTATTACCCTTGCCTACTAAGCCTACCCCTGCTCAGTAACAACACCAATGATGTTTGGGTGCTGGTAATGAGGCAGTAAGCTCAGCAAATGCAAGTCATGGGCCCAGAACCTTCCTCTTGACCCAGGGAAGGGGAGAAGGCTTCTCGTATGTCAACTGGTGGAGGGGTGTTGCTAAACTTACTTCCTCGCCACCTCCATTTCTGTTCTCCTTAAGTAGTATGTTACCATGCAAGGATAAGGATTTCCACTTAAATCAGTGGGACTACTACTATTATTTTGGGTGGTCAGGTACTACTCCAAATAACGAGGATGCCAGAATTGTGCTCTTAATTAGGAATGTTAAAGCTTACACAAATTTTAAACCACTAATTAAAGCAGCAACAGGTAAGTTTTATTAAAACCCATGGCCTTCCCACTTCTTAATTTTAAACTGAGGTGGTGAATATTTATTTTCTAACGAGTTTCTTTAGGAAAGAATTGGAACTTCAAAGATTTTAATTATTGAAATCTATCATTTCCTCCTTCTCTTTCTACCCTCCATCCTTTTTCCTCTTCCCTCTCTCCTATTTTTTGTGCCTAGTATTATTTTGTCCTTTCTTCAATCTCCATTTTCCCATTTAGCACTACCTTGCTTCCTTATCATTCCATGTTCTTTTTTTTAAGGACTAGAATTCTAGTAGGGTAGGGATGAGAGAAGAGAGAAACAAACCTGCCAATAGTTAGATCTATCTCGTAACCGAAGTTTTGTAAATTATAAATGGCTTTTTGAGAACACAACAGTATGAAAAATTATAATGGTAAAGCTGATATAGTACAAATAATACTCAGGTGTTAGTGATAATACATGCTCTCATTGTTTTTAGAGGTAGTAAAATGAAGTCAATCTAGCCTTCATTCTTATGTTAAATATAGATTTTTTGATTTGTCATGTGCATTGTACTGTGTTCCTTTTCATTTAACTGCCCATTATGTTTAATTTCAGGCTCTTGATGGGTTTTTTTTAGCAATCATGACAGATGGAAGTATAATATATGTGTCTGAAAGTGTAACTCCCTTACTTGAACATTTGCCAGTAAGTATGAACTGCTTCCAGTAAGATATCAGCATTAGTCTATGGACTAGGTTTTGCTGCAAGCACTATTACCCTTCCACCTCTCAAAGCACTTGGAGCACAAACAATGTATGTTCTGTCTTGAAACCTCTGTTCTTCCTCTAAAACACCTCCACCCCTGGTTATTGATCTGTCCCCAATCTTAATCTCCTCAATTGGAAAATTGGAATAAACACTCTCCTCAGAGGCCACTGTTACTTGTTGTTCCATTACTCATCAGCTGAGACTGCTAAAGAGACATATGCTTGGTACTCTTGAAACTACTGTCCTCTGATCTTTAGTTACCCTGGTCACTTCCCAAACTCGGGACTCACCAGGAACAAATATGCTGTTGCTGCTTGACTGGACTGAGTCTTATGTCATATTTGTACTGCATCTCATTCATCTTTATTTGTACTGCTAATCTCATTGATATATTTATTCTCTAGTCCATGCTAGTATAGGTGTTACTTGGGAGTGTTACTCTTCTGAAACCAAAGCAAATGGTATTTTAAAGTGAGAACAGTGCTTATATAAAATTCTTTATCAATTATAAACCTGAGGCTGAAAAAATAGTTGTCAGACTAAACCTGATTTATAAATGTCTACAAAATGTATCCACATTGACTAGAATTTTTTTTACCAATGGTTCTGCAAGGCAAAAAATTAACCTTTGATGTGAACGGTGTTCGAATGAGAACTTGTCTTAAAATGAGAAACATATAAATGGCTCAATTTTTCAGATAAACAAAATTAACATTTCCTCAACTCCAAAAAGTTGGTTGCAGAGGGACAACTGTTAAGTTCAATTTTTTCTTTTTAAAACATATCTTCTGTGGTTATTTTCTTTGGAGATTTTGTTCATGTATTTGTGCATAAAAACAGTATCAATAATACTTTGTTGTTATCTAAGAGGAGCTCTGTGAAGCTTGAAAGCTTGTACCTTCCACCAACAGAAGCTGGTCCAAGAGAAGATAATACCTCACCTACCTTGTTTCACCTCTATTTTTGTTTTTCAAGATGAAGATTTTAAATCTTCGGTGCCACCAAGAGGCAAAAATGTGTACTGATATTTTAAATCAACAGTACGCAATTTGACTCCAATGCTTCACTATTTGAAATGATCAGAGCACAGGAAAGACAGTAGGTTCCAGTATGCTTTTACATATATGTATCTGTGTTGTGTTTACAGTAACGTTTATTTCTTTTTCAAGTTGTGTCCCTGTCGGTGATTCACGTTAGGTGCACCTGCACCCTTGATTGGAAATATTTTGTACTAGTGCCTGCTGGACCAGTGCGTGAGTCCCACACATCTTGTCCCTTGCTGAGGCTACATGGGGCTGTGCAGGCCCTTCTCAACTGCATTCGGCCAGAGACTGAATCTACTGTGTGCCTGTTCACTCTAGTATTCTGTAATTAATTAGTTACCTTATAGTCTGTATAGCTGTTGGAACAGCTGTTCCTTTTATTTTCTTTAACTAAAAATTTTTTTAAAAATTATTACTATGTAGTTAGATAGCAGTTAATAGCTTTCCTTTTTTAGAGGTAATTTTTTATTATATTACTCAGGAATGCCATGCTCTCCTGGGTTCAAATGGTGCCTCTCCTGCAGTGCGGTGATTACCATTCAGTGACTGACAACCCCCGTGCCTCCACTGTTTGGGAGATAACACGTATCCCCAGTAAGTGCAAGATCAAGTTTAAACTTCTGATGATGAAGCAAGCTTTGTGACCATCTTTGGATCCTAGGGCTGAAGATCACCCTGTACGTAGACCTTCCAGTACTGCTAGTGCCCTGTCCATATCAAGACTTTGGTCATTGGAGACTGCTAGAGATGTATGCAGTACCATAGCACTAAGTACATCTAAGGTACCAAAATCCTCAGTAGAGGTAGCCTTGACATCTGCCTCTAAGCAGAAGGATGTAAGGAGTAAATCGAGATTTTCTTGGAGGTCACTGACCCATAAGAAGACTGCGGAGACTTCGGGTCCCAAGGGGAGTTACATGCAAATTCCAGGTGATGCTAATACTGCAAAAGTAAAGAGGAGTCTGTTGTCTAATGCAGTGTTGTTGTAGCCATATTGGTCCCAGGATCTTAGAGACACAAGGTGAGTGAGGTAATATCTTTTATTGGACCGACTTCTGTTAGTGAGAGAGACAAGCTTTCGAGCTTACGCAGAGCTTTTCTTCAGGTCTGGGAAACTGACTCAGTGTCACTGCTAAACACAAGATTTGAACAGATTGTTTAGCATAAGTAGTAGTTAACACTTATTTTAAGGAACCAGTCAAGGTGAAGTTGCCTGTTAACACACCTCCAGTCATAAGCAGGAAAGGTGGGGGGTTGTTAGTGGGTTACAGATTGTTGCAATAAGCCGTAAATAAGCCATCTCTATTCAGTCCATAGTTTTTAGTGAGTAGCAAAGTTATGAATTTAAGCTCCTATTCATAACTTTGCTAGACACTAAAAATCATGGTCTGAATAGACACCGGATTTATGGCTTATTGCAACAATCTGTAACCCACTAACAACCCCCCACCTTTCCTGCTTATGACTGGAGGTGTGTTCACCTTGACGGGTCCCTTAAAATAAGTGTTTACTACTACTTATACTAAACAATCTGTTCAAATCTTGTGTTTAGCAGTGATACTTTGAGTTAGTTTCCCAGACCTGAAGAAAAGCTCTGTGTAAGCTCGAAAGCTTCTCTCTCTCACCAACAGAATTCGGTTCAATAAAAGATATTACCTCACGTACCTTGTGTCTCGGTTGTCTGACAGACTTTTTGCCCAGTTCAGGTGCCAGTACCCAGAGCAGCAGACACTTGGTGACAAGTTCTAAACCCATACCTGAACAGCACTTGGTACTAGTAGCACAAAAATCAATGGTACCAAAGACCATTTGGCTACCTACAGTACTGATGGAATCAGATTCAACTTACACCTATGCCAGATGTTCAGCACTAGCTGAATCCATACAGAAGCCATCCTCCGCAGGTTCTTGCTTGATACCATCTTTGTTACTGTCAGTACCGTAATGTAGGTACCTTAAAGGCCTGCTAATATCTTCAGAGCCAGAGTATCCTCTGTTAATGAGTGGGAGGAGGGGAAGGTTGTCCGTGTCAAGACTCTGTCACTGACCCCTCTACATACTCACCCCCATCTACATTTCAAGCTGAACAGCTCTCTCCTCCATTGGAGTGTGTGGAAGAGGACTCTTCAGACTCTCAAATATTGGTTGCAGCATTCCATTGTCTAGTCTAGGACACATCATTCTCCCTCCTATACTGATGTAATGAAGGAGGATGGACCTCAATGAAGACCCACGTGGCAGGAACACAGATGGATGCCTCCACCTATGCCACCTCAGTGGCTTTGCTTGTACCCTTGAGTGTTCTGTCATCAGCAATTTACAGTGAAGTCATTATACCACATGAGGGAGCAGAAAAGGACCCATTATCAACCTGCTTTACTACTATCTATTCCAAAGGAGGAGACCTTTGAGGAGCAAGGGTGGATATGGAGGTGGCTCCACTTACTAATATTTCCTCTTCATCACCTGATGAGGCTGTGATGCCTCCACCGCTCTCTATGATGTATGACTTCAGGCAGTTTCAAGAACTGATTAAGCAAATAGCAGACATCCTTTCAGATTCCCTTAAGTGACTCCAGAGTCTAACGGTAAACTCCTGGATATGTTGAACACTTTGACATCTTTGAGGATCACCAGTCCAGTTGGAGCCCATTAAGACTGTTAGGCAGTGTAAAGGCTGTGGTTTCCCAACCTGCAAGAGGGTGCATAAAAAATATTATGTCCCTGCCAGGGAATCAGTGTTTCTATTTTTTCACCCACCTCCAGATTCCCTAGTAGTGGAGGCTGTTAATGAACAAGGCAGGCATCATAGCTCGAAGTCCACCCCATATAGTAAGGGCCACAAGAGACTAGATCTTTTTGATCACAAGTCTTGCTCTTCAGCCATGCTTCTGAGTAGCAAACCATCACGTGGTCATGGCCAAATACAACTATTTAAGTTGCAACAAATTTATTTTGTTTATTGAGTACTTGCCAGAGGAACATCATGAACAATTTAAGTCAATTGTAAAAGAGGGTCAACTCCTGGCAAAGACATCACTTTGTCTCCTTGGATGCTGCAGATATGTTATCATGGTCTATACCCACTGGAGTGGTCATGAGAAAAGCATCTTGGCTTCAGCTGTTGGGTTCCCCAAGAGAGGTCCAAAGTACCATTGATAACCTTTCTTTTGATGATGGCAAGCTCTTTGTGGACTTGATGGATACATCTCTCCACACTTAAAGGACTCGAGAGCCATGCTGTTATCCTTTGGGATTTATATTTCTATAATAGGAGGAGATGTAATTGGTCTCAAATGGCACAAAGAGCATACCCAGTCCTGTGTTCAACTTATCGTAGGCCATCTGAGCCCCCAGCCAAGAGACCAAGATATTCTAAGAAGAAATTCCTTCACCTACATCTTCTCAGCCATGTACGTCCTCCAAGCAACAGTTTTGATGGTGTGGTCAAGAGTGTCAACCATCCAACAGACAGATGTTTACACCTGCAACCTCCTACCCCTCCCTTCTCTCAGATGTCATCTCTCCCCTTTTGGGGCTGCATGGGAGAATATAACATCAGACAAATGGGTTTTGGCAGCCATAACATCTGGTTAAACTATCCATTTCAAATCCATCCCTTGTACCCATTCCTCCTCCCCATCCTTCTTCAGGAACCCTTCTTGCACTCAGTTGCTGGTGCAAGAGATTGCCTCTTCTGTGTTTAGGAGCGATAGAACCAGGTCCTGTACTAGCACAGGGGAAGGGGATTCTATTCAAAGTACTTCCTGATCTCCAAAAAGAATGGTGCCTCGAGGCCAATTTTACATCCCATGTCTCTCAACAGATATGTAAAACAGCAGATATTCAGGATGATGACCCTTGCAGCAATAATTCTCTTGTTATATTTAGGGGATTGGCTTGCAACTCTCGACCTACAAGGTGCATATTTTCATGTTGCTATTCACACTGCACACAAGAAAGTTTTTTGTTTTCTAGTCAACAGCAAGCACAATCAATACAGGGTGCTCCCTTGCAGCCTATTTCTGCCTCAAGGGTATTCTCAAAGAGTCTGGGGTAGTTGCCACCCATCTATGTCATCTGGTTATAATCTTTTTCCCATATCTGATTGATCGGTGCAGATCATTTTAAGAAGTCTTGGCAGCAGTAAAGATGTGTTCTCTTTTTCACAGCCTGAGACTTCAAATCAACCTTGAAAAGCCCATTTTTTGACTCCAATACAGTGCCTAGACTTCATAGGAGCTTCCCTGTATGCAGCAACTGGTAGTGCCTACCTCTCTTCCAGCATATTTCTCGCACTAAGGACTCATCTCAATGATCAGGACAGACCTCGATTAACAGGAAAAGATTGTCTTCAGCTGCTGGGACATATGTCAGATTGCGTTTTTGTAGTGCAACATGTCAGATAATATCTCTGAGGTCTACAGGAGTGGCTTTGAAGAGTTTGAAGAAGTTTACAAATTAAGCAAGCACAGCCTAGGAAGATTGGGGGACTGACAGTAATGGGTTCTGCAGTCACTCTCAGTGCAGGTGTCCCATTCTTTCAGAATTCCCCTACCATAGTGATAACATTGACACTTCACTTTTAGGTTGGGGGGCACATCTGGGACCTCATAAGGTTCAAGGCAAATGGTCACTACAAGAGCAGCTTCTTCACATCAATCATTTGGAATTGGGAGCAGTCAGAAATGTTTGTCTATATTTTCTGCCTCTAATCAGATCCAAGTCAGTAAAGATAATGACAGACAATGTGACATGCATGTATTATATCAACCATCAGAGAGCACGTTCCTCATTTCTCTGTGCCAAGGTGATAAAACTCTGGAATTGGTGTATAGCCAATCAGATAGTCATCTCAGCTTCTTATCTTCCAGGTATACAGAACATCATGGCAGATGATCTCAACAGACATTTCTTTCTAAATTACAAATGGGAACTGGACTCTTGGGAGCTCCACACAATATCCTTAGCTTTGGAGTTCCCCCAGGCTGATTTATTTGCCATGGCAGCCAACACAAAATGCATCAAGTATTGCTTCAGAGGGGGTCTCAATCCCCAATTGCTAGGAGATGCTTTTCTCATCTCATGAATGAAGGGGCTTCTTTGTGCATATTCACCGATGCCATTATAGTTAAAGGTTCTCAACAAGATCAAACAAGCTCGGTCCAGAGTTGTACTGATTGCATCGAAGTGGCCAAGATGAAATTTGGTATTCCAATCTAATCAGACTCCCCTTATGCTCTCTGTGGTGACTTCCATTCATTCCTTGTCTACTGACTCAGAATGCCAGTCAAACACTTCACCCCAGCCTGCAGATTTTGAGGCTCCAAACACGGTTTCTTGGTGGTTCTCGAGAATAGTGGTATCCTGTTCATCGGTGGTACAACACATAATATTAAGTAGTAGAAGAGACTCCACAAGAAATACTTACCTTCAGAAATGGAAAAGACATTCCCTTTGTGTAACAACAGTTGTCAGATTTTGCCAACTTGATCTCTTCCCAGGATATTGGATTACCTATTGGAATTTAAAACATCAGGTCTTTCTATGAATTCCATTTGAATACACTTTGCAGCACTTCATTAGGTACACTTAGCTTTTCACACACCCATAAGGGTTTTTTCACTCTTTATTGACCCAACCATAACAAGATACCTAAGAGATTTGTCAAATCTTTCCCCACAAATCCTACTCCTAGCTGAGACTATTCATTTCCCACTTTTTTCTCCAAAACAACAGTGGACTAGTCAAGAAGCTATATTTCATACACTAGATGTCAGGAGGGCATTACTCTTTTATCTAGAGAGAGGACCAAACCATTTAGAAGATCTCCCTAGACGGTTTTAATTTTAATATATCCAGAGATCTACTTTGATAACCTCTGTTTTGAAATGACCAAACCCTGCAGAGACAGAGACAAGGGTTTGGTCATTTCAAAAAAGAGGTTATCAAAGTAGATCTCTGGATATATTAAAATTTGTTACAACCGAACTCACATTCAACCCCTTTGAGAGTGATAGCACATTCCACAGGAGCACCAAGTACTTCTGTAGCCTTACTTAAGGATGTAACAGCTGCAGTCGCAACTTGGTACTCTGTTCATGGCTTCTAATCATCATGCCTTGGTGTCTGCAGCTAGATCAGATGCTGCTGTAGGCAATGCAGTTCTCTTCTGTATTGCACTCTACTCCAAATCTCCTGCCTCCTTAGGGGGGATATTGCTTGAGAGTCTCCTGAAGTGGAGCACCCATAGGAACACTACTCGAAGGAGGAGAGGTTACACACCTTGTTCAGTAACTGCAGTTCTTCAAGGTGTCTCTTTCTGTGGGTGCTCCACTGCCCACCCTCCTTCCCCTCTGCTTCAGTGGGACTTCGTGGTGTTGAAGGAACTGAGAGTGGTTCACCTGCACAGCCCCATGTAGCCTTGGTACGGGACATGAGGATCTGTGGGGCATATGCATGGGCTGAATGGGCAATGCTACCAAAAAAACCTTAATCAAAGGTTCAGGGAGCAGGCACACCTGATGTGCACCCACAGGGGGACACATTTCAAAGCTCTCCAGTTACTGTACAAGGTAAGTAGCCTCTCCAACACTGTCAAAAATCTGTGCAATCAAGAGCTGATCACTTCTTGCAAAATGGTATTTTGTGCCTCAGAAGATAGTTTTGCTAAATCTATAATGTTTTTGTATGTTTGTTTTCTCATCCGTGACCTCTTTAATTGCTTTACATTAAAACAATGGGCTTTGCAAAGATGTCATGTCTTGCATTACTAAAACGTTTCTGAAATCTTTTTTTCTCTTTCAGTCTGATCTTGTGGATCAGAGTATATTTAATTTTATCCCAGAGGGGGAACATTCAGAGGTTTATAAAATACTGTCTACTCATCTGCTGGAAAGTGATTCATTGACCCAAGAATATTTAAAATGTAAGTTGTATTGCTAAAAAATCTGCTAGATGTGGGAGTCTTATCATAGAGTCTTTATATAGGCAACTCAGTTTCAGTGGAAGTAAATTTCAGGGTGAAACTAATAGGTCTTAAAGGAAAAAAAATGATTCATATTCATTTTATTCTCTGAAGTAAATCAATATTTTATTTTAAAATTTCCCAGTGACCAAATAACATTGCATGTCATAAATATTTCTAAAACACGGAAAGTGTTTCTGTTTATAATTTATTGTCACATAATCGTAGCACCTGGAGAGGATAAAGACCTATTACGTCATACACCATTGGAATCATACTTCCAGGCACTTCCCCTCAGATAGCTGTCCATGGAAACTTCCCCAGTAGGAGTTCCACTCTTTTGTGGCTTCTCTGCAAAGCTGAAGTATGGAGAGTGAGTGCTGCTGAGCCTTCCCGAACACAAATCCCATAGTTTCCTCTCCACTACGTTGGGTAATTCCATGTTGGAAAAAAATAAAATGCTATAGCCATTTTTCTCCATTGCAGCATTTATAGTAAATTATTTATTAAATATGTTGTTTGCAGTAGTGGTGTTGCCATGTTGGTCCCAGGATATGAGAGAGACAAAGTAGGTGAAGTATTATCATGTATTGGACCAACTTCCGTCAGTGGAAAGTTCAAGCTTTTGAGCTATACCAACCTCTTCTTCTGGTCTAGGAAAGGAAATCAGTGTGTCTGAGCTAAATACAAGTTGGGATAGATTACTAAGCATAAGGGAAAAGGGATAAGGCATAAGGCGTGTTGTAGGAAGCCACTTGAAGGAAATCTGCAATTGAGGGTTATATTGTTATTCATAGGGGGGTTGAAGAAGGTGATTAGGGATAGCAGGCAATAGGGTGTGTTACAAATTATTGTAATGAGCCCTAAAACTAGTGTCCCTATTGCATCTATAGTTTTTGGTGACTAGAAGATTTATGAATTTAAGATCGCAGGCTCAATTTTGAAGGTGCTATGCAGGTTTCCTTTGTGTATGAGTATTGAAAGATCAGATAGGGAGCGATTGCATTGTGAAAAGTGTCCGTCCACAGGTGATACGGTATTTTTATCTTTTATCATTTTTCTGTGAGAATTCATTTAAGACCATAGTGATATCTGGTTTCACCCACAAAGTTATTATTGAGGCATTTGATGCACTGGATGAGGTACACCACATGTTGTGATAAGCATGTTTAGGACCCATGAATTTTGAAAGGTATGTTGTGTGGGGTGTTGATCATTGTAGAAATGATTATATGTCTGCAGGTTTTGCATCTGTTGTTCTGGCAGTCTGGTGCCAGTTTGAGTTGGTGAGTTCTGGTTTGTGGGGAGCTTGCGTCAGATGATTAGCCTGGTGAGATTAGAGGATTGTTTGAAGATCAGAAAAGGGGTTCAGGAAAGATTTCTTTCAGGATGTGGTCCTCATCAACTATTGGTGTAATTGTTTGATGGTACCCCTTATGGATTCCCGTGGGGGGTGGTAGGTGAGAGCTAGGGGTGTGCGGTCCATCGGGTGTGGTTTTGTTTGGTTGGTTTTTTGCTGTATTGAAGCAGGTTCTCTGGGGGATTTGGATGGCCCTTTTCCATGATGCGATCTACTTCTCTGATGGAGTGTTCTTGTTTAGTGAAGGCAGTTTTATGTGTATTTAGGTGTGTATTTTTTTGAGAGTCTGGGGTTGTTTCTAGATCTTTGGAGATAAATGTGGTGATCCATGGGTTTCTTGTGGATCACTGTTTGTAGGATTCCATTGTTGAATCTGATCATGGTGTCCAGGAAGTTGATGCTGGTGTAGAAGCGTTTTAGAGATAGTTTGATCAATGGGTGGTTCTAGTTGAAGCTGTGGTGAAAATCTATGAGGGAGTTTGGGTCTTCTGTCCAGAGAATGAAAATATCATCAGTATATCTGTATCTCAG
Source organism: Macrochelys suwanniensis (assembly GCA_033296515.1). Lineage (NCBI taxonomy): Eukaryota > Metazoa > Chordata > Testudines > Chelydridae > Macrochelys > Macrochelys suwanniensis. Next base: position 88,836,215 of record CM065779.1, read on the forward strand.
GTATGTTGTTGGTTTTGTGGTGCATTTTTCCAGATATTCTTCCTCAAATGGGCCTCAAATGAGAAGGTTGGTATATTGGGGAGCCATGCTAGTACCCATGGCTGTTCCCATGGTTTGGACAAAGTGTTTGTTGTTAAATGAGAAGTTGGCCTCATTTACATTAGTCATCACGTTTAAGGACTACATCAACTCCCCCTTTGCTGGTTTGATCACTATCTGTTGGTTGGATTTTAGGGGCAGCATATCTGTCCTTTTGGTGGTAGGAAGACTGTGGTGATGTAATGTTTGTGGAGGATTTCATTGTATCTTTTCATGAAGCAATCGATATGATCCAGTGTTGGTTTTATCCACGGGAGGGGAGGGTCCCGTCAAGTGATTCTTTTTTTCTTATGACTGTCAGTGGGATTATAGTAGTTGTGGGTGGTGGTGTCTAAGCCCAGGGCTACACTAGGGGAGGGGGTCGATCTACGATACGCAACTTCAGCTACGTGAATAGCGTAGCTGAAGTCGGCGTATCGTAATCGACTTACCTGGCCATGAGGACGGCGGCGAGTCGATCGCTGCCGCTCCCCCGTCGACTCCACTTCCGCCTTTCGATGAGGTGGATTGCCGGAGCCGACGGGGAGCGCGATCGGGGATCGATTAATCGCGTCTTAACGAGACGCGAAAAATCAATCCCCGATAGATCGATTGCTACCCGCCGATCCAGCGGGTAGTGAAGACCTGCCCTTAGTTGTGAAAGAATTCCTTGAGGAGGAGCTGGTGGAAGAAATCTTTCCTGAATCCCCTCTTCTGGCCTTCAAAAACAACACTCCAACCTCATCAGAAGCAAGCCCTCTCTTCCCCAGACCAGGACACGCTAATGCAAAGGAGCACCACACCGTGTCAGAACAACAGATGCAAAACCTGCAGACATATCTCCACTTCTATGACAATCAATACCTCCCACAACATACCTTTCAAGATGCATGGGTCCTACACATGCCTTTCATGTGTGGTGTATTCATTCAGCGTATCAAAGCCCCAATAACAGCTATTTGAGTGAAACAAACAATCGTGCCCTCAAATGAACTCTCACAGAATAATGATAAAAGATAAAAACACTCTGTCACCTATGGGCAGACACATTTCACAAAGCAATCACTCAGTGTCTGATCTTTTAATACTTGTCCTCAAAGAAAACTGGCACAGCACTTTCAAAAGTGAGCCTGGGAACTAAAATTAATAACCCTGCTAGACATCAAAATCCTGGAGTCAACAGGGTCACTGGTTTTATGGCTTATTACAACAATTTGTAACACTCCCACATCAGACACCTTATGGATTACAATTTAACCCTCAATTGCACAATTCTTTTTCAAGTGACTTCCTTCAACATGCTTACCCCTTATGCTGAACAATCTATCCCAACTTGTATTTAGTTCAGAGACTCTGATTTCCTTCTCCAGACCTGAAAAAGAGCTCTGTGTATCTCAAAAGTGTGTACCTTCTACTAACAGAGATTGCTCCAGTAAAAGATATTACCTCACCTATCTTGTCTCTTTTACGAAATATGTATGCTAATTATTATTGCTTTTATATGAATCTTTGTGCCTGTTTCATCATGTAAGCTACCTTTTCATTATATTGTTTCAGCAAAAAATCAACTAGAATTCTGTTGCCATATGCTGCGAGGAACAATAGACCCGAAAGAACCACCTACATATGAATATGTAAAGTTTATAGGAAATTTCAAGTCTTTGAATAATGGTAAGAAATGCTTCACTGTAATGTGGCCAACATTGAAGGCACTTTCCAAAGGTTTATACGTTAGGAAAGGTTTGTGAAAACATAGTGATAATATTTAAAATAGTTTGGTATTTATTTTGAAAGATACTAGACCATGATACAGGTTGTATTGTTTATACTTAGCATTACTGAAAAAATAATACTTCTTTATATTTGGTATTATATTATAGACAGTAATGTCTGAGCAGGTGAAAGTAAAATAAAAATAGTACCTTGCTGCTCTATAACTCCTTCCATTAAAGAGTGTTATTGTTTGTAAAACACTTTAATAAACATTTTACACAAGAGGAGACGTGAGGTAAAGAAAAATTTAGGCCAGTGTTTTTAAGTGCCTAAATCCATATCTAGGTACATTATTAATTAACTTGATTTTTTTTTAGAGTTACTGAATACCTGCAGCTGTCATTGGCTTCCAGTGGGTTCAGAATCAGAACCTACGTCTCCACCTTACACTCAGTCCTGTGCTTTAATCAACAATTATCCTTCATATAACACTCAGAACAAAACCACAGCGTCTGTTTTTTTTTAAAAAAAAAATGGTATCAGAAGGGTAGGGAAATTTATCTCTTAACTGAACTGTTTTTCCTGCAGAGTATGAGATAAATTGAGCTCTCAAAAGATAAATGTGTGGATGAGGCTGCCTAAATTGTTATACGTTCTGTAAGCAAATAGAATGTTATAAATATTCTGCATTTGGAAGACAGTGCAGGAGATAGAAAAGTCCTAAATGCTGTAGAACTTCAGTTTTGACATTAAATTTAACATAAAATATTCCATTAGAATATATTGTGTAATCCAGATTATATCAGATTGGTATTATGTAGGTAAAAGATTTTAAGCAATGACTTTCTGTAGGAACGATTTACTTGTTCTCTACTGGCTGTCTATACTTGATCATGTAGGAGGATTAGTGGGCCCCTGCATTGTTCCATCAGTAAACTGGATGATGTTATCTGAGCTGAGCAAAGTCTAGAAAAGAAAGCCTTACCTCAGGATTCAGGAGAAAAGGGTTACTGTAATACTTTTCTCTCATGACTACATTGGGGCTAAAAATGACAAAACCTGATGAAAAATTCAGAAATGTTAAACGATTTGTTAACAAGTAGTCTAAAATAATCTAGCCAATTAAAATAGGTATTAAGAAGCAATGCTATAGCTTTTATTGGTTTCCTAAGCCCATCTGTTGTCCATGACTGTATTTAAGTAGTTGGACTCTAATTTTAGTTGTTAGAGAAGTCCCTTGCTGTTTTTGATAACATGGCTATGACTAGTACTATTAAATTATATGGCACATGTCTGTATTTTTAAATGTAGTTTTGCTCATAATTCATAGTAAATTTATAGTATCTTACAGTAGGTTAATTTTGGAGGTTTTGCCGACTTTATGCCTCCATGCACATTTTGTAACTAAGGGTATGTCTACACTACCACTTACGTTGGTATAACTTATGTCACTCGGGTGTGAATAAGCCACCAGTGACCTAAGTGCCGGTGTGAACAGTGCTATGTCTGTGGGAGAGTTTCTCCTGCCAACATAGTTACCGCTGCTCATTGGGGGTGGATTCATTAAGTCGACGGGAGAGCTCTCTCCCATTGGCCTAGAGCAGCAACGCTTGAGAGCTTACAGTGGCAAGCTGCATCAGTACAACTGTGCTGCTGTAAGCTCTCTAGTGTAGCCATAGCCTAACTCTTCTCCCTCTCCATCTTCCCCCCCACCCCATTTCCTTCAGTCCCCAACTCAGCGCACAACGGTTATGAAGGAACTATCCAGCGGCCCCATCGGCCTTCATATGAAGACAGAGTTTGCTTTGTAGCTACAGTTAGGTTAGCTACACCTCAGTTTATCAAGGTATGTTTGGGATTTTCCTCTGCACAAGTGAAAACAAGTGTTTACGACACTCGGTAAACACTTAAGTGTGCTCAGATCATGAAACTTTCAATGTGACTGTATCACTTTACGTACGCTACTAAAAGCTGTCGTTAACCTTTTTATGTGAAATCATATATTTTTGCCTCTACACATTTTACACAACATGAGGTGAAGTGTTGAGCAACTTCATTTGAAGTTTCCATGAATATTAAGTGTTTTGCAGAACTTACTGAATTACTAGTTAATAATTAAAATGATCGGTACAGTATGTCTGTCAGAGTTTCCTTTCCCTAAGCAGAGCTGTAGAGGGACTTGTTCTACTATTTGTTTTTTTATTTGGCTAATAAATATAAAGTAATCTGTATGTCAGATGTTTAGAAAGACTACAGCCATTTTACTCAGCAAAATAGTGTGAGGGTCACATTTTGATTCCCTTGCACAGTGTATAATTGAGTGTCCAAAAATTAAGGTTTCTAATAAAAAGTGGTATTTTGTGTATGTCTGCTGATGGTTTTGCTGCAATGGGGCATTGGGCCAAATCCTATAGGCCTTTTATTTGATATTAGCCAACTGACAGCCATTATTTTAGTTGGGAAATCAGTTTGCATTTTGCTAGTATGCTGATTGACAGCAAAAAAAATATTTTTGTGTAAACACAGAACATTTGCATAGCTATGAATTCATGATGGAAACTAGCTTTTAAGTGCAGAGTTGATATTAATTATAGGGACTTTGCCAAGTGGAGCCCGATGCCATTCCAATGCTAGCCAAAATAAACACTCATTTTATATAATCTGTGGTTCAAAGCCTGTGGCTGCAGCTTTACTAAAGAGTTACAATGAAACTTGGAAAATAAGTGGTTAACTTGTCCAGCATACAGAGTTCCTGCAGTTTATTGTAAAAAATATAAGATCAGTTGAGGACACAGATGCGCATTATACACAAATTGGAGCAAGATATAGTATTCTGCAATTACCAATAATAGGACCCTCCCAATAAAGTAAAAACAAACTTTTGAACCAAAACAATGCAGACATCTGCTCTGCTCTACACTACTTTCACCTAGCAGTGTCCTCCACATTGATGACAATGTCAGAGACGGTTTTTGCAGTTTGTTACAGTTTGAAACAACCTCAAAAGCCATTGATTTCAGTGCATATGCCAATATCATTGGGTTTGATTTTGACCTCACACCAGCATTACTCATTGAAATCAGTTGAGTTATGCCAGTTTAAAGCTAGTGCAATTGAGATCAGATTCTGGCTCAGTCTGCTTTAAATACATAAAAACAATGAAAGTGCCTAAAAAATAACTATTAAAGCTACATTCTTGTGGATTTATCTGCCTACTTGGGGTAAGTCTGAATTTCATAGGAACTTCTAAATTAGAATAGAGCAGATTTGAGAGACTTTTTTTTTTTTTTTTTTTTTTTAGGAAATGTGCACTGTTGAAGAACCCAATGAAGAGTTCACATCTAGACATAGCTTAGAATGGAAGTTCCTATTCTTGGATCACAGGTGCCATTTCTTATAATAAAGTAGTACATAGTAGCATTCTAGCTGTAATCTTTAGAATACTCTAACCAACACTGACAATTCATAATCTGAGTTGGGATGTATGTTTGTTTTTATTTTGGAGAACATATTATAAACATGAACTAGAATGAGACTGATTTTATTGTTTTTATATTTAAAAATAAAGTAACATTAACTTCTGTATTAACTAGGGCACCTCCAATAATAGGCTATTTACCATTCGAAGTTCTGGGGACATCGGGCTACGATTACTATCATGTAGATGACCTAGAAAATCTGGCAAAATGTCACGAACACTGTAAGTAAATGTCAAAACTCTGTGCTACAAAAAACATACACAATTAAACATTTGCATGTTATGTGAAATTCTTGTTAATTAGATTGAATTAGAGGGCAGGATATTTACTGAAATCCTGTGTCAGTTAAGTGATACTTTTTGTAGCAAGACCACGGTTTTGTGCTGCATAATGTTTATGGTTCATTTATATACAGGTGCCTGAGACGTGGTATCATACCACAGCCATCTATTATAAAGAAATTACAAATTCATGGCTGCTGTAGCTGAAAAAATTTGTAATATAACTTATTGAAAAGCCTTCTCTTTCATTGTGTGTAGTACTTGAAATAGTAGTTCCTCTTTTTAGTCATTGTCCTAGTGTCAGTCAGATTCAGGTGAAGATCTCTTAGTTTAGATTTAGTGAATACTATGAATAATTGAATTACTACTGCATCACAGAATTCACATAAAATGTGAAAGCAAAGAAGTCTTATTCTTTTTTATCTTCTAGTAATGCAATACGGGAAAGGGAAGTCATGTTATTACAGGTTCCTGACAAAGGGGCAGCAATGGATTTGGCTACAAACACATTACTATATTACTTATCATCAGTGGAATTCCAGGCCAGAATTTATTGTCTGTACACACACTGTAGTAAGGTAACAGTTGTTTTTTTATTAATTTTAGAGAACCTCTCTTAATTGGCAACTGTATTGCTGATGTTTTTAAAGCATTGGAAAGATTTAAGTAATAGTAGTTTGCAAAGACATTGTGAAGCCTCCTGAGTGTTTATACCCTTTATTCCATGAGCAAAACATCATGTCTGAGGTCACATTTTAAGACATTATTGTAAAAAACATTTAGACAAGGTATAATAAATGTGGTTTGTTCTTTTATAGTTATGCAGAAGTTCGAGCAGAAAGACGGCGAGAACTTGGTATTGAAGAGTCTCTTCCAGAGATAGCAGCCAATAAAGTGAGCTTCCTAACTTTTTTTATTATATGGTGACCATAATAAGTTTTTGTCCTCTGCTGCTACAGCTAATGTGATGCTTTTTAACTATGAAATATTATCTCATGCCTAAAAAGATGTAGGAAAGGTGACTGCTTCACAACATGCCACCTTGGAGTAGTTCTTTATTCTTTTTAGGTTTATTATATGTATTACAGTAGCATACAGAGGCCCAGTTAGGATTGGTGCCCCATAGTGTTAAATAAAAACACAAAGATTGATGCAGTCCCTTCCATCTGAAAAAACAAGGAACAGATAAGGGAGGGAGAGGGAGGGAAATCAGTAGAAGGGGATAGCATAGCTCCATCACATGGCCTCCACCCACTTCTCAGGAGGATCTAGAACTCTTTCTGGATGAATACCCTCCGGTTGAGACTCTGAAGGTGTTCAGGATATTGGACCTCAGAAAGGTAAGTCAGGGGCAGGCACTCTTGATGTGCTCCCTTGGTAGTCTGGCAATTTTCCCAGTGGAAATATGCTGTTTATGGCACAACTAACTATGCCTGCATGGCTTCTCGCTCCTCCAAGAGAGAAATAGAGTACACAGCAGTAAAAATTGAGTTATGTTGCTGGAGGGGGAAGGAAGTCTGTGCAGCAACACAGGACTGACGCAGAACTCAGAGTTGCAGGATTTGCCTGCATATCTTTGGACTCTGGGTTTTCATGGCTTTGTCTCGCCTTTCTTTACATGGTACAAACCCCATAAATTGAAACTCCATAAACTTGTAGAATATAAAAGGACATATTTTTGTCTGCAGTTTTATCTGTCAGAGGGTTGATTGTCCCAGAAGGTTGTTTAATTTGCTAAGCTGTGTTTGCCAACTGAAATATTTGTTGTCTGTGTGCTGAACCATCAAATAAAATCATTTTTATTTGTACCCCTTTAGAATCAGGACTCCGGATCTGATAATCATATAAACACGGTCAGCCTCAAAGAAGCATTGGAAAGATTTGATCACAGCGGTACACCTTCTGCTTCCTCCAGGAGTTCGAGGAAATCGTCTCATACTGCAGTCTCTGATCCTTCATGTAAGTGCTAACCATTGAAAACGTAATTGCCTTATTAGGGGAGACTGCATCTGTCCTTTTTTGCTGTGTTTTTATTGAAATAATGCATTTTAAAACTTCTAAAATATTTTATTAATAATATATCTGAATAAAACACTGAATTTAAAAATGTCCCTCTCAATGGCTTAACTAACAGTAGTGCAGTACCTGGAGGGTACCAGGTTTATCCAGAGAGTTCTACATTTAAATGTTGCCCAATAGAGACCCATTTGAAACATCTGACAGTATGAAATAAGATTTTATTTTAATATCAGGCCTGTACAATTGATAGAAATGTACTTCTGAAAAATTTGCCTGAAGTTTTCACTCAGGCAAAACTCCCTTTGACTGTTTCGTGTATAGAGTTACAGGATCAAGCTTATCATTAATGGTATTAACAAAATGTGTTTTCACTTTTACATTGATCATCATTAGCAACGCCAACAAAGATGACAATAGACACTAGCACACCTCCAAGACAAAACTTATCTGGTCATGAAAAGCCTGCACCAAGGAGATCATCGCTTAGTAGTCAGGTAACTCTTCAGAGGAGGGTCTCTGTAAAATCCATTTATTTCACTTGTAAATTAAAATGTTTAAATCTACAGTAAACTTTACATTTTTTTTCCTTAAAGCCTCGAGTTTGAACTAGAAGTGAAAACATTTTCAGTCTGGGTACTTGATTGCCAAGATTGCATGATCAACGTTACTTACACAAACGCTTATGTATGTGTTTAATTTTACATGTTAAACTAAGCGTGACTACTCACATGCATATAGTTAGGGCCCTACCAAATTCATGGTCCATTTTGGTTAATTTCATGGTCATAGGATTTTTAAAATAGTCAATTTCACAGTTTCAGATGTTTACATATGAAATTTCACAGTGTTGTAACTGGGGGGGTCTTGACCCAAAAGGGGGTCATGGGGAGGGGATCATGGGATTGTCACCCTTACCTCTGTGCTGCTGGCAGGAGTGCTGCCATTAGCGCTGGGCAGCCAGAGAGCAGCTGCTACCGACTGGGAGCCCAGCTCTAAAGCCAGCGCTGCCATCAGCAACAGCGGAGATTTTAGGGTCTCAGGGTATGGAGGGGGCTGTCACTTTTGGAGAGAGTAGGGTCGGCCTTACTTCTGGAGTAACTCTGAAACACTTCTGTGTATTCCATCAGGGGGGCGCTACTGTTCTCCACACACACACAGACACACACACAGACACACACACTTTAGCCCCCGAGCACTGCGCCTGGAGCTGGGGAGGGGCAGCACAGGGGGCACCACCGCTGGGGTCTCCTACCATGCATCATGATCCACCTACTAGGCCTACTGAGGCTGGGGAGGGACGGGACTTCCTCTTCCCCTTCCTGAGGCCAGGTCAGACCCACCTCCAGGAGTGGGCCACCCTTACTTTGGCACTGCCTTCAGAGCTGGACTCCCAGCCAACAGCTGTGGAGCCTCCTGCAGCCAGGGTAGGTTCCTGGAGATGGGTCTGAACCCAGCCCTGGGGGTGGCCCCTGCAGGGAAAGAGGAAGTCCCAGCCCAGCCAGCACTACCATCTGGAGCCCAGCGCACAGTAGGAGCCCCCTTTCCCTACAGTAGCCAGATTTCATGGGGGAAATCAGATTTCATGGTTCATTCTGTGTTTTTCATGGCCTTGAATTTGTTAAGACCCTACATATAGTTAAGCATGTGTGTCATTGGGTGGCCACCTCCCATGACCCCCATCTGGGCCTTCGGGCAACCCTGAAATTGGACCCCTGCCTCAGTGTCCCCTTTCAAGGGGCTTCTGGAGTAACTCTCAAACACTTGTATCTATTCATGCACCTCCTCAGGGTCTGGTTTATTAAATTAATAAACATTCAAAATAAAGTTTTCAAGTCCTTCCTCAAGTTCATTGGTTTACCCCATTATCAGGTCACTTCCAGACCTTTTCTACCTGTAGTCTCACTCCCCAAGTTCCAGGTTTCTCTAATAGAGCCTACTTGTTCCCAGCAGCCTCTGTAGTGCATTCTGGTCTCCCTGAGAATTCTCGCTCTGCAGCTTCCTGCTGCATTTTTATAGGTGAATGAGCTGGTCCTTGCTCAGGTGTGCTTCCTTATTAACTAGGGTTGACTGTCTCCAGACCTCTAGCCCTTAAAGGGCCAAGCATACACATACATCTGTGGTTTCTTTCTCATACAATTTTTCATGAACTAGGGTATAACCCATCCAATAACAAAGTTATGGAATAGTTTCATGTAGTTCCTGAAATCCTGATATTAGAAAATCCCATACATGCCCTCTGCTATGAGCTATTCATTGACTGTGATTTGAGGCAGGTTTATTGTTGGTTTGAGATTATTAGTAGGGAAATAAAAGGATGCTGTCAACTTAAAAATGTTTGAAAACAGGTATCTTTACTTACTAACACCACCTTTCAATTATTACAGTTTTAAAATTTCCATTTCCCTTTCACTATTTGTATTCTTTATTTATTTCTGACATATAACTTGAACAAAGATACCCCATGTAATCACTTGTACCTGCATGTTCACAGTGCTGCAATATTTTGGTTTCAAACGTCGCAGGGAACATTTGCTTGCTTAAAGACTATTATCCCCTTGAAATATTAAAATAAATGTAGACACATTTCTGTTGGCCTTGTGTTATATAAAAGTGTGTTTTAACAAAATGTACTGTTGTGCCATCTTGGAATTGACAGTTTCTCTTAAATAATTTAGTTATATCAAGTGAGACAAGTTCTGTTGGATAATTATGGTATGCTTTTAAATCCTAGTCCTTAAACGCCCAGTCTGTTGGACAACCATTAGCACAGCCAATGATGTCTCAACCTGCAACTTTACAGATCCAGCCAGGCATGTCCCAGGTATGGATTAGTTTTGTATATTTATTGACTGGCTCTTTCAGCAAATAACCCCATTTAGGAATAGGACATTAAGGACTTTCTCATTAACTGAACTGTGTGATGGAAGCGATTGAATCCTCCATGCCCTGTCCTGACAGTTGAAGTCCGCTGATGCTGACAGTCCCTAGAGATATACAGCCGAGTTTTTGTGTCTTCAGGTTACATTGTAAACCCATCTACTTGCTCAGGCTTTTTGCTGAGAGGTTAACCTGGGTCCAGGGCAGTTGTGTGTTTGTGTGTGTCGTTTGTTTGTTTGGGTTATTTTGTTGAGGAGTTCTCTGACGCATACATTTAATGTTTAATCTCAGAACTTTTCACAACTAAGTAACTGTGCCTAGAGCAGTGCTCCCCAAACTGTCGGACGTGTGCCCTCCTGGGGGGGTGGGAATGGAGAAACGTTTTGGGGGTGGTGCGTGGTCGGGCCCTGCATGAGTGGTGGGGGATGGAGCACCACCCAGCCCTATTCTGCCCCCAGACCAGTTCCAGCCCCAGCCCGAGCTCCACTCTGCCCCCTGCTCTGCCCCAGCCACAGCTCCGCTCCGCCCCGTTTCACCCCCAACCCAACTCCGGCCCCAGCTGCAACTCCACTCTGCCTCCTGCCCTGCCCCTATTCCAGGTTCAACCTCAGCCACAGCTCCACTCCGCCCCCAGCTCTAGCCCTAGACGCAGTTCCACTCCATCCCATGCTCTGCCTCCAGCTCAGCTCTGCCCTCATTCCATCTCTGCCCCCCTTAAGCTCCCCTCAAGCTCCAGCTCCTCTCCTATCCCCAGTTATGTCCCCAGCTCCACCTTCAGGCCAACCTCCTCGGCTGAGCCAACTGTGCAGTAAGGAGGGGGGCACAGACAGATTCCATTACTGGTAAGGGGGGGCACGAGAGGAAAAGTTTGAGCACCACTGGCCTAGAGATTGTGATAGACAACAAGCCGTAGCATGTTACTAGATGGGGCTTGGTTCCCATTGCTATTATGAAGGGATGATTTACCTTTTGTAGGTCAAGTTTCTCTGTTTCTGATTCAAACTCTCTTAACCTATACATGGCTCTGCAGCCTATGTTCCAGTTTTCAGCCCAATTGGGAGCCATGCAGCACCTAAAGGACCAGTTGGAACAAAGAACACGAATGATAGAGGCAAACATTCATCGGCAGCAAGAAGAGTTGCGTAAGATTCAAGAACAGCTTCAAATGGTCCATGGTCAAGGGCTTCAGGTGAGTTACAGTTGGATTAACACTGACTTATTAGTAAGGACTTAAATGACTTTCTATGTGCTGAACTCCACCAATTTAGTCAAAATGGATAATATTGGGAAAGCCCTGCCTTACAGATTATTGCTACGGAGTGTCAATTTCCAGGGAAGAAATTATGTATAGTATTTGGATCTGTCAGTTATATTATTTCCCCATCATTGCCTTCATGTCACTAAACTGCTGGAGGTATTGGAAAGAGAAATGCAGTTTCTAATTAATGTTGTCTTTTTCAAAATTTTGTACAAGTTGTCTTTGTACTTCTCTTTAAATGCAAATCTTAAACTAAATATGTAGGGATCTAATCCTCTTCACACCAGAGTTACACTATTGTATCTCCGTTAAATATTGAATGGCATTAATCCAGAACGAAACTGGTATAAGAAAGAGATTTTAATCGTGCACTATCCATTGCTTATAGTACACTCGTAAAGCCTCCGGCACCTACAATTAAACAATATTTCTGTCTTTAATTGTTTTTCAAAGGTATTGTATTAAGAATTTTTAGTAATTCTTTAAACCATCAATAGTTTGTTTTTAAAAAAACTAATTTGTGGATTTTCTTAAAGATGTTTTTGCAGCAATCAACTCCTGGATTAAACTTTGGTTCTGTGCAGCTTACTTCTGGAAACTCTTCTAACATTCAGCAGCTTACACCAATAAACATGCAAGGTCAAGTTGTTCAGGCTAATCAAATTCAAGGCGGAATGAACACTGGGCATATTAGTACTCAGCACATGATACAGCAACAGCCTTTGCAGAGTACAGCAACACAGGTAAAGTTTGTCATAAGTACCTATGCTAGGTAGTATAATCACATGGAACCAAAATTGAAACCCATTATGGGCCTGCCTGATCCTGCAGTGATTCAATATAGAGAATTTCCATTGAAGTCAATGGAAATTTTGAATGTGCAAGAAACACAGGTTCATACTCTAAGGGCGGGTCCACGCTAGGGGGTGGGATCGATCTAAGATCATAGAATCATAGAATCTCAGGGTTGGAAGGGACCTCAGGAGGTCATCTAGTCCAACCCCCTGCTCAAAGCAGGACCAAACCCAACTAAATCATCCCAGCCAGGGCTTTGTCAAGCCTGACCTTAAAAACCTCTAAGGAAGGAGATTCCACCACCTCCCTAGGCAACCCATTCCAGTGCTTCACCACCCTACTAGTGAAAAAGTTTTTCCTAATATCCAACCTAAACCTCCCCCTCTGCAACTTGAGACCATTACTCCTTGTTCTGTCATCTTCTACCACTGAGAACAGTCTAGATCCATCCTCTTTGGAACCCCCTTTCAGGTAGTTGAAAGCAGCTATCAAATCCCCCCTCATTCTTCTCTTCTGCAGGCTAAACAATCCCAGTTCCCTCAGCCTCTCCTCATAAGTCATGTGCTCCAGCCCCCTAATCATTTTTGTTGCCCTCTGCTGGACTCTTTCCAATTTATCCACATCCTTCTTGTAGTGTGGGGTCCAAAACTGGACACAGTACTCCAAATGAGGCCTCACCAGTGCCGAATAGAGGGGAATAATCACGTCCCTCGATCTGCTGGAAATGCCCCTACTTATACAACCCAAAATGCCATTAGCCTTGGCAACAAGGGCACACTGTTGACTCATATTCAGCTTTTCGTCCACCGTAACCCCTAGGTCCTTTTCTGCAGAACTGCTGCCCAGCCATTCGGTCCCTAGTCTGTAGCAGTGCATGGGATTCTTCCATCCTAAGTGCAGGACTCTGCACTTGTCCTTGTTGAACCTCATCAGATTTCTTTTGGCCCAATCCTCTAATTTGTCTAGGTCCCTCTGTATCCTATCCCTACCCTCCAGCGTATCAACCACTCCTCCCAGTTTAGTGTCATCTGCAGACTTGCTAAGGGTGCAGTCCACACCATCCTCCAGATCGCTGATGAAGATATTGAACAAAACCAGCCCCAGCACCGACCCTTGGGGCACTCCACTTGATACCGGCTGCCAACTAGACATGGAACCATTGATCACTACCCGTTGAGCCCGACCATCTAGCCAGTTTTCTATCCACCTTACCGTCCATTCATCCAGCCCATACTTCTTTAACTTGCTGGCAAGAACACTGTGGGAGACTGTATCAAAAGCTTTGCTAAAGTCAAGAAATAGCACATCCACTGCTTTCCCCTCATCCACAGAGCCGGTTATCTCATCATAGAAGGCAATTAGGTTAGTCAGGCATGACTTGCCCTTGGTGAATCCATGCTAACTGTTCCTGATCACTTTCCCCTCCTTTAAGTGGTTCAGAATTGATTCCTTGAGGACCTGTTCCATGATTTTTCCAGGGACTGAGGTGAGACTGACTGGCCTGTAGTTCCCCGGATCTTCCTTCTTCCCTTTTTTAAAGATGGGCACGACATTAGCTTTTTTCCAGTCATCCGGGAAAGATATGCAACTTCAGCTACGTGAATAGCGTAGCTGAAGTCGAAGTATCTTAGATCGAATTACAAACTACTTACCTCAGGTCCACGCGGCGCAGGCAGGCTCCCCCGTCGACTCCACTTACTCCTTGCACTGAGCTGGAGTTCCGGAGTCGACGGGGAGCGTTTCTGGGATCGATTTATCGCGTCTACGTGAGACGCGATAAATCGATCCCAGAACATCGATCGCTACCCGCCGAATCAGGCGGGTAGTGTGGATGTACCCTAAATGTTTTGGGTTGAAATACGTTTTGTTTTCTCTTTCAGGAAAAGGCTTAGATTTTGTAGTCTTCTCTTGATAGAAGAATTATCAAGTGTAAACGATGAGCAGTGAATAACAAGTAGTTCTTTTGGAAGGACCCATTCTCAAAAAGCAGGCTTTAGCTAATCATTCTTCCTTTTCATGTGCCCTTTTCATTCAGCAGAGGAACATGTTTAAAAGTAGCAAAATATGACTGTAAAGCCATAGAATTGGGTAGGGGACAATAAGGACAGGTGTAGTACCTGAAAATATTTTAAACTCCTTTTTTTTTAACTCAGATTGAAAGTAATGCTGTCCCTTTAAAATAATAGTATTTGATCAGTTAAAATGTGAATATATCTTTAGAACATTTGGCTTTGAATGAATAAAGAAATGTAACATTTTAGTCAAGAATCATTCCAACTTTAGCCCTAGCGAGCTGTAGGTGTTTCTGGAACTCTAAGATTTCCACCCCCTACCCACTCATATTGACGAAGCCCTAGTTTTTTATTCCTACCACCCTCGAAAGCCTTTTGTCATGGTGACCTATGGTGCCTTCAGTCCCAATAAAGTGCCTTCATACAGCTCACTAAAGCTGATTGGACTAGTGCAAAGTGACGTGCTCTCTGTCTTTCCCTCACCCCAACACTTCCAGGGACTGAGCATGCTTACACCTGCAGTTCTGCCTGGCCCATTATTCCACCTTCTTGTGCAGTTCTCCTAATGTTATAAGAGTTTTGGAAGAGGAGCGTGGGACTGGGAGTGAGAAACTCCTGGATCCTAATCCTGGCACTAACACTCACTGCATGGACTGGGACAAATCATTTAACCTTTGTTTGCTCATCTGTAAAAACTGGGATAATATATATTTACATAACTCACAAAGATGATGTAGGAATGGATTAATTATTTTGTATTTTGTAGTGTTTTGAGAGTATAAAGCATGTACAAGAACATTTAGTATTAGCAATAATTAACAATAGTGTACAGCATTTTTATTTATGCCTGCAAAGCAAACTGTGCCTTCTCTGTGTTTGAAAGGGGTGTTTATTTTTACAGCTGTATTCAATTAATTTATTACATATTTTTCTTTCTTAGCACACTCAGCAAAATATACTTAGTGGGCACAATCAACAGACTTCTCTTACCAATCAGTCACAGAATACACTTTCAGCCCCCTTATATAACACTATGGTGATTTCCCAGCCAACGACGGGAAATGTGGTCCAGATTCCATCTAGTTTACCACAAAACAATAACCAGAGTGCTGCAGTAACTACATTCACCCAGGACAGACAGATCAGGTAAATATAAAGGAACAATGTTGATTCAGATGATTTTGCTAGAGCTCTCTGTGCTTTAGTAGTCACCAGATCTTACGGAAAAGGAGACAAAAGTTAAACCAACAATTTCATGCAGTTTTATTTAGTGTAGGCATGTGCACGTGCTGTATTCTGAGGACCAAACTTGCAAAGAGATACTCCTGTAATTCCATTAAAACTCATGATGTTGAGGCACTGGTGGAGGGGTGGGCCTTTGAGGGCAACATGTAGCCCATAGCATTTGAATTTGTTTAGTTTGTAGTAAGCCTAGGAAAAATTGGTTTGTCTTGAATGACCCTGTCAGTGATAAACTGGCACTTACCTAATCAAATTGATACAGGAAAGTCCAGCCAGTGTACCTGAAGCAGGTTTTTTTTCCAAACTAAGCGGATGTCTTTTTCCTTTAACAGATTTTCTCAAGGTCAGCAGCTTGTCACAAAATTAGTCACTGCCCCTGTCGCCTGTGGAGCGGTAATGGTACCAAGCACTATGTTTATGGGGCAGGTGGTGACTGCCTACCCCACTTTTGCTGCACAACAGCAGCAGCCACAGACATTATCAATAACGCAGCAGCAGCAACAGAGTCAGCAAGAGCAGCAACAGCAGCTCAGTACAGTTCAGCAGTCTGCTCAAGCTCAGCTGACGCAGCACCCGCAGCAGTTCTTACAGGTAATGCAGCAATGTCTAGAACTCTGTCAAATTGCACACGCTTTCAGATAGTGACGTAAACAGGTTCAGCATATCCTGCACGTTTGGTAACTGAGAATGTTATTTAAATAAGCAACCTTGTTAATCTCAGACAAGCGATGTGCACCGGAGGAGGTGCTTTCATAGACCTTATTTAAAGTCTCTTGCAATCTTTATTATCAAGTTCACACATAAGAACTTCACTTAAAAAAAAACAAAAAACAACCCTGTTTCCCAGCCTATGGGCATTAGAGTACACTAGGAGTGGGACATGGAGAAATGGAGAGAAACAATGGGGACTGGGAAAATTGTCACATGGGGTCCACCATCTTCTCACCATAAACATGCTTGCGTGATTCTAAGTAAAGGTGCAGGCATCTCTTTGTAAACCTCTCACTTTCCCTCCAGTTGCCATGGTGGCCCACAATGCAACAAGGTGTGAGCTGGCTCAGGAGGCAGCATGCCAGCCTATGTGTCTTTTCTCTGCTTCTGTGTAGCTGTAGGAGCACATGCTGCCTGGGCCTCGGGGAGATACCAGTGGATGTGTGAGCAGCAATAGCCTTCTCATGAGTAAGAAGAGAAGAAGCCACCATGGGGGAGAGAAGAGATTGGATCAGAAAGAAAAGAAAGGGTGCAGGGAAGGAGGAACAGATTGAGAATAACAAAAGGGCATAAAAGAAAATACATACTAAAAATAAGAGAAATCAAAAAAAGACTGAAGAGGGGGAAAGAGGCGATAGAATAGACTAGTAAAAGGAGAGGCAGCAGTGACCTTGCAGAACTAGTGTACTGGAATATGTCTCACAGGAAGGCCTAGGGAAGGGGACAAAAGGAGACATGCCAATTGCCAGTCCATTAGAGGGGCAGTCTGCTACAACAAAAACTTCGGAAACCACTGAACTACAGACATAGTCAACCTGTTTGGACCTGAAATTTTGCCTTCTTTTAAAGGAAGAAAATCCCTACAGCATCCATAAATAGGTTGTGTATATATGTGTGGGCATTCTGTTAAAAGAATGTTAAAATTGCAAATTAGATTCTTGAAATGTCAAAGTTAAAGTTGGCTGCTCAACCTTAATTATACTCAGATCATTAGGAGTATGTGCTCTTATAAAGCCTTTCATTACAATTGCTGTGTATCTCAGCCTCTAACTATTGCCATAGTGCTTCTAGCCATTGACATCACAAACAGAGATCCAATAAGTTGCTTTACAGTTAGATGCTGAAAATATTAATACTCTGTAGTTAGCTATTTTATTCTGAATGAATCTTCACTTTGTGCAATTATAAGTGAAAGTAGTCGTGGTCCTATTGATGTTTAACCTCATGTGAGAGTTTTAAAATGTAACCAGACCTGCATTTTCATAGTGTGGGCAATAATCCTCTTTTATTTATTTATTTTTAGACATCCAGGCTACTTCATGGAAATCAGTCAACTCAGCTTATTCTCTCTGCTGCTTTCCCACTACAACAAAGCACTTTTACTCAATCACACCACCAGCAGCATCAATCTCAGCAGCAGCAGCAACTCTCACGACATAGAACTGACAACATGATTGATCCTTCTAAAGTTCAGCCACAGTAGCACGGGGATTCACTTCTTCTAAGCAAACAGTAGGGAGGGGCCGCTCCATAAACAGTTGCACTGATGATAGTAGAGGTAGAAGTCCAAAGGCTTTGTAAAGTACAGTATTGAGGTCTACTTCTAACTTCTGGGAATCTGTTTGCAGAAGAAACTACTACAAAATGTTGTGGAGGTACCTTAGGTACAAACAGCAAAAAGATAACAGGGACATGGCCAACTTTGACAGTCTTTTAGTTGTCCCAATTTCTGTGTTCTAAAGGATGTGCTGCCACGTAATAACTTGTCCCGATCAAGTCTCAAACCCTCAATGAACTGAAAAGGGTGCTAAAAATGTTGGTATCTTTAGCAGTCCTGCACATTTGTCAAATGTGACCATGGACACGCGGTTGCTCACAATAATGCTACAAATACAGTCCAAAAGACATTTAATTTTTTTTTCAGATGATTATGGGACAAGTAAATATTTTCAAAATGTTGTGTGGAATCAGATTCTGTATTGTACAGATGTAAAATAATGTGTATATGTCTGGATAAAAGGCGAGAGAGCAAAAATATTTTATATGATGCATGAAAATGTAATCTTGTTGTTTGTAGGTTTGAATGTTTCCCTAAATTCTCACACCATGCTCCGACTAATATTTTCCTCTGTTCTACCCTTTTGTTTACAACATGATGCATTATAATTTTCACCCTTAATGTGGGCACAAGTCTCTTGTTTGTGCTTTGTCTGTGATGTCACAGTTTGTTCAGTGAGGTATAGTGTGCTGGTTAGTGAATTTTTTGGGGTTAAATTATTGATGAAACTGAACTGATGGTCATGCATCAGGGTTCAAGACATTCAGATTTCAGAAATATCATCCATCATTTCACAATTACTGTTTTTTGATTGAAAAATAGGAATTTGCACTGCTTTATTGTGGATGGTTTGGAATTTTACTCCCCAAAGCTATCTTTTGATATAGATCATAGTTGGAAATATTTATGTAAAAGGTTTTAAAAAAACTACATGAAAGTAATTTTCAAGAATGTGTCAGTTATAGGAGTAATTTGCACAACAATATATTTACACTTAACATTTTAGGCACTTTTTACCCACCTTAAATGTGGTGAGAATTGTAACTTGTTAAAATATGTTGGAATCTTTTTATTCTCCTTTAAAAATTAGATCTTTCTTTAGTCAGAACTGATTCAGGGTCATTTTAAAACAAAAAAACAAGAAACCCACAGTGCCTTGATTTTAATTCAGGTGATAACGTTGAACATCTTGAATTATGTTGTCTTGAATCTGTTACGATTTTACAATTTTGAAGTCTTAGTACAATCTCAACGAAAGGTGTTTCTGCTTCATAGCTATATCTTGTTTGTGTTCATATATACAAGTATTTTAACAATCGTCTGAGTTGAGATCATAAGCATTTTTTAAAGGAGTGCCTCCCCCCTGAGACACTAAAATGGAAACAGATATCTAATGATTTACCTGTAAAGTTTTCAGAGAGTAAGGAGTTGCACTCTTTAGTGGCTCCAAAACAGAGATGAGTGATTGGGGAAATGGGGGGGAATTAATCTGACACTTTTTAATCAGATCAGATCCAATTTTACTTTATTGATTGAAATTTAATGGAAAAATAAAGTGGGGATTAGGACTGCATGTTTAACACTCTGAGTATTGACTTAAAAGGGATACCACTAAACTAAGACTTCAGAAGGCAACCTCACTTTATAAAGATAATAAAAAGTTCCAACAGAAATGATTTCCTATTTTTAAATGCTCAGTAGATTTCTATGATACTACTTCGTACAAATCACATCTGCAAAGCAAAATGAGCTAATACCAAGATAGACTTGGTAGTTAAAAGAGAAAATTAATTAAAATTAACACTGAGGAGGGAAAGTTTTTAGTCAAGAAGCTGAATTAAATCAATATTAGGGAGGAACTTTATGAATGTAACCAAATTATGGTGGAATATTAAATATTAGGAACAGTTTGATTGTATTATTGGGTGACCAGAGCTGACTGAAAGATAGTGCTACATTAGTGAACACTAGATGCAGCTACCTTTTGAGGCTTCTTCCTAAAATTAGCCTTGGCCTCTCCACTGTCATCTCCTCATCAGATTAGGCCCTCACCCCCAAACAGTGGAAAAGGGAGGAGGGCGTAAGAAGTAAAGAACCAAAGAGAACTGGATTGGTTTCTGCTCCAGGAAGCGTCTTGCAATAAGGAGTAGAAATAGATACAAATATTAAACATATCCAGGAAAGTTTCCATCTCTATACCCTTTAAAGGGATTTCGGTCATTCCCTGAACCAGTATAATTGTCAGAAACATATATTTTTTTAAGTTTTAGAAAAGCAAAACTGCATTGACTTTTATTTATTTTTTCAAATTGCCTTGCTAATCCTGCCATACCATTCCGCCTGTATCCAAAATTTAAGCTGCATTGACCAGAGGTCCATTCCATAAAGACTTTTAGTGGGAAATAGACCTGTTAGATAAAGGTTTTAACCTAAGTACAATAATAAAATAGCACTAAAGAAGAAAATTGGGAGAGCTTTAATATTACTCTTAGAAATATAGTGTGGTGGTAAAACCAGCCGATAAGCTGTAGCATTTGCAGCTACCGAAAATGCAGAGCATAACCAGCAGACAGCTGAGAGAGTTTTATATATAACCTTCATTCAAACCCCCTCACTCAACCAAACAGATACTGTGGTGTGCTGTTGTAGGTCAGACAATAGAAAGGCAGCCTAACTTAGGTGTGAGAGGTTTTAAATTAACATAGCTATTGGAAGAGGACTGAGGAAAAATTCTGTCCTTTGATCAAGAAGCCTTCCATAAGCTCAGAGGGGAAAGTCATCCAAAAATGAAGCCACACTTTACCTGCTCGCTGATAAAGAGAAGAGGGAGAATTCTAAGAGACTGGAAAATTATTACATACATATGAAAAGCTTCTGCCACAATTCAGGCAAATGTTTAAAAAAAAAAAAAAAAAAAAAAGCACACAGTATTTCACTGACTCTGATTGGCGAGGATGCTCCGCTTCTCTTTCACTGACTATTAAAGGATTTGTGTTCAAACAAGGCGCTCACTTCTGCTCCTGTTAGTCAATTGCAAAACTCCATTGACTTCAGTGGGAAGAAAATTGGGCCCCAGTCTTTTGTCTTTCTCCCTTTTAATCAGCCTGCTGCTTCTGCCCCGCTTATTCGCTGGTGTGGCAAACCTGTTGTTTGTGACATCCCAATAGATATCACAGCAGCGAATGCTATGATGTGTAATGTTATAGAATGACTCTGATAGGAGTGAGGAAGTTGGCTAAGAAGGAGAAAGTGTATTATAGATAAATGCCTTGGTGACATACAGTTAAGAAAATACAGCATGATATTTTACTTAATAGAGTTTTGATGAGAAAATTTGTAAGTTTGCCTGGGTTGGGTGAGAACTCAAAGAAAAGTCTCAGAATTTCAGAGGGAAAAGAAATATAGCTATTTTTATATTATATTTAATATATATTGTATTTGTATATAAATATGAAACGATTATAGTAAGAACTCTCCATATGCCTTCCATTTTATCTAGACGTTTACCTCCTGGTGCTATGGCTCCAGTGTATCACCATCTTTGTAGGCATTATGCCTGCTGCCAACCAACATCAAAGTTAATGTTCCAATATCCTTACAACAGATAGGCCCCAGTTCAGCAGTATGCCTAACTTGAAGCATGTAAGTTCGTCCAATTTAAGTGAATGCTGACATACTTTGCTGAATAGGGTCCTTAGTTCTCCTCAGTGCCCATGCTAGCAATTTTTCATGGGAAAAGGAGAAACCCTCGCAAGATCAAGTAGCACTGTTTAAAAAGGGATTTTGGAATAATGATAAGCACTTTACTGAAAAGAACCATTTGGAAAACAGTTAATTATTTTAGGCAATGGAACGGTTCAAAAGTGGCCCAAAGGAATCCAAATGTAGAAAACTGTCAAAAAGAGGCATTTCTGGAAAGTGTTTCTAAATGTGGTGATCCTTTGAGGCTCTAAGTGTGAGATTAAAAAGGCATCTAAAATTGGTTGATTTTGTTTTAATATGGCCTTGGGAAAGGCTAAATCTACATAAATACTAGATTCTTTTGGAGATTTCTTTTAAAGTTGCACAATTGCCTGTGAGAGAGGCTTATTAGCCTGTTCAGTAATTCTAAACGGCTCTTGGGATTATAATTTGCATTAAAATATGTGTAGAGGGTTTACAGATGTGGCCTTTAGTAGACTGTTGCAGTCCCCAATTCTAGAATAACTAGTATTCTTAGAGATGAAACCAGATGTAGTTATGAGTGCATTTTAAATGTCATGGCATCATGCAATGTCAGCACATGCATGTTAGATTCATAAGTTTCTCCATCTGATATCATTCTTGAAACAAGATTCACATTCAGAAGGGCTGAGGAAATTAGTATTTTTGGCTAAAAGGGAGAAAAAGACTAGCATAGTACCGATCCTTCTTTTTTTACTCATTCCCAGTGGAAAAAGTTAAAAACTATTTGAAACTAATTGGGATAAAGAATTTTGTATGCAGTATATTTGAACTTGAATGTTGAATGGCTCATAGTAAACGAGAGAAACTTTGAGAGAGATTTTTAAATTAAATCTGGTTGTCCATTAGACCCTTTTTTTTAATATCCTGATTTTAACACTACATTCCTTGTTTTTTTTCCTTTAATAAACAAGTACTTTACAGGCTCTGTTTGCTTCATGCTTTGTCATCTGCATGGGTTTTGCCAGCATGGTATGCTAAATTGTACCTATAAATAAAAAGGAAAAACAAAACACTGTGTATGAACAAAATACTGTATTGCCTGATATGGAGATCCCAGCCAAGACTGAGAGGTGCTGCACTTATAGACAATCAAAATGGGTGACTATTTATGAAAGACTTTTGGGAATGATCTTAAAGAAGTAACTGCTTTGAAAGCAGTTGAGTTTTTTAAATGAGGTAAAACTATTTATTTTAAAATATATCAATTGGATTGAATTTTGAGTTTTTAAGCAGTGTTGATTTCACAGTGTCTTGGGTTTTGGTTTGGTTTTGTACTTTCTAACTGGCATTAGATTTGTATATGTAGAAAACTAGTGCCACTCATATTGACGTCAGGAAATGTAGATCATGTGACCATTACTAACTGTCAATTTTTTAATTGAATAAATGTAACTCATTTGAAATTCTACTTGTAGCTTCTAAGGTTCTGGTATCTTTTCTAATTTCACTTTTATATCCTACAGGGTTTCCATAGTTAAAGGTCTCTTAACATTTAAACAAATATACCAAAGGCACTTCCTTTCTAATCTCTTCTTCCATACCACAGCAAAGAACAGTGATATGGCAAATGAGGGTGGAGCTATTTTAAAATGTATATTGCACTTTTTCTTGCCTGCTTTCTGTATCACTTCATAAAATGATGGCCTGTCCTGAAGGTTACAGAGATGTCCATGTTTCTTGCATCTTGTGTTGTTTTCAACCCTTGTGTAAGGGATATAAGACAGATGGCAGTCTGTTTTAGTTAAAATAATCTAATGCTTTCAAAGAGTAGTATTACCCATTCAGATTATGCCACTGGATATGTCTGTGTATTCTTCATGATGCGTAGGTGTAACAGAAGGCAGAATTTGACCTAATTTATGTGTCTTCGTTACTATCTTGAAACTGATCCAGGCAGTCTTGTTTGAATGTGTACTCTTTGCAACTAAAATGTTTTAATAATGAAGTGTAAAGATTTCATGCCTTCCTTACATCTGCATGGTGCCATAAATAGGAGTTCTGGATGCAGATCTGGGACAGCATATACCCAATGTGGTGGTTTAACTAAACAGACTGGGCCAGATCCTGCACTCATGCTAAAATAACTCCATTGACTTCTGGTTGGCTTTGGTGGAGTTACCTGGAATGTGAAATTGGATCTAAAAGTGTGCCCTGTAACTGAAGATGATGGGAATGTGGCAAATGTGCTAAAAGGTTTGGTTTTGTTTTTAATTTCTGGGCAAACTATGACATCACTTCATTGTCCGAACATTGATCTTTTCATGTTTTGAGTGAGATTGTACTGGTGCAATCCCATTGCTGGCAATGAGTGCACTGAAACTGTTTGTGCGAAGTTAATGTAGAATTAGCCATACAAATTCTTTAGCTGAAAAAAACAAATCTGCACCAGATGGTGGTGTCTTGTTATAAAAAGACAATCAGTTTTCTTAAAACAGAATCAATGTATTTTCCCATATACTTATCAACGAGAAGAGCTGTAATTCAAACCGCTGATGTAACTGAAGCAGTGTTCAATTACATTTCACTGTTGTGCAAGTTTGGGAACCAGCACCATATTTAGGCGAGACCATAACTGTTGAATATTATAAAGATTAAAAATTGAAAGTGTAGTTTACTCAGCACTTTTTTCTGCCTCAAAGGGCTAGTGGAAAATAGAAGTGTTTAATTTTTGTAAATTTCCTATTGTTGACATGGAGTAGTAGTTGATACAACATGAATGAATAATTTTTCACTCTTACTAGTGTGCTGTACAGAGTTAGGGATGCACTGTACTTTCCATTACTGTCGCTACTGCTTGGCTCTTGAATTGGATCGATTTAGTTAATTTGGGGGAAAATCATCATCCTAGTCAACTAGAGGAAACTAAAAAAAATTATGGTACATGCTAAATACAGATAGGTAACACATGAGTGAATGGAAAGCTGTTTTTCTTTCCCCAAGAATGCTGTCTACACTAGCAAACTTCATAGCTGTATTTCACCACTGATGGAACTATTCTGGTATTACGGTATGTCTACACTTACCATGGATCGAAGCTGTGGCGATCGATCCACTGGGGGTCGATTTAGTGGATCTAATGAAGACCTGCTAAATCGACCACAGATCGCTCTCCCATCAACTCCGGTACTCCACCGGAACGAGAAGCCTACGGTAAGTCGAGGGGAGAGTTTCTCCCGTTGACCCAGTGTGGTTTAAACACCACAATAAATCGACCTAAGCTAGGTCGACTCCAGCTACAGTATTTACGTAACTGGAGTTGTGTAATTTAGGTCGACTTAACCCCATAGTGTAGACCTGACCTTTGTGTAGACAAGGCCAAATAGTGACTTTAGCTTGTGAGACTTGGGGGCCAAAGATGCCAAGAGTGTGAATGACAGCACTGAACAGATTTAATTTCATTATTTAATCTCCCAGAACATGAACAGAGATTTTGGTTAGGATGAGACCCTATATTAACCTGTGTAGGGTGAATGGGCCTTTTGTGACTTGGGCCAATCTTGCCCCTTTACTCATGTGAAGTCAGTGGGGCAACTCGTGAATAAGGTCTGCAGGATGGGACTATACAGGAGTGGCTTCAGCTGGATTGATTACAGATGTGAGTAAGGGCTCCAGAATCCAGGCCTCAACCTGCTGCAAAATCTAGCATGAGCTGCATTTAGGAATAGACTCAGGTTGATACAGGCTGATTTTCAGGTATAACTGGGGGGCAGTTCAGCTTGTACAACACATCATTCTAACCTGTGCAGTCAGTCACTGACTCACGACCACCAAATTTACATCTAAATGCCATTAAGTAGTCATGCTTCAGGACTGTAAACTCATTACCAGGCTTTTTCTGGAATGTATCCAACACATTCATGTTGCTCTCCTAATACTGTGTTTTATTAGTGTTGAAGATTGTACTTGTACTTTGTTTTTGCCCAGTTTCTGTTGAAAACTTTGTACTGGCAACATATCAAACCTGATGTTTAAAAGTCTGGTGGTAGCTTAATCTCCCCATAGTGTTCTTTAACACACAGAGAAATTAAATGAGACAAAGAATTTTGTTTTACCAAGTTATCTTTAATTATACTGATCTTTGTGCAGCTTTAAAAAGATAAGCAAGCTTGTACTAATACTGTGGGGGGCAAGGGGGTTCCCCTTTGAAATACTATAACTGATGTCTCCAGAATTACATTTCATCCCAATAGAGCCAAGCAGTAGCAGCTACCCGCTTGGCTGCCTTTTTTCGCTTCCATTAGTAAAGCTTGGAAATAAAACATACCTCACGTGTTTTTCCATGTGACATACATTTCAGCTTGGTTTTTTGCCTGCACTGAAGCCTGACTACGTTGTTCACCACCTCAGCATTGCACTCTAGTTTTATGGGCAAATTGGCTATTAAGCGAGCTGCTTAGTCAGTGATGCAGTTTCACATTTGTTTACATTCACTTGGCCCTAATATTACATCTACATCTGTTTCCTTCCTATGAACCAAGGAGCTCCTATTAGCCTTGTTGCTTAGAAACCTGTCATTGATTATGTTCTTAAAGTAGCATTTATCTGCAAGACCCAGGGGCCTTCTCCAGATAACTGCTTATAATATCTATTCAATGAGGGTAGAGGACTACAGAACTCTCATCTCGGACTCTATTCATATATTACAAACATCAGGCTGGAGTCAGGAAAAAATATGACAAGCAGTGGGACAAGGCTAGAACAAGCTTTTTCCTAAAGTGTTTCAGATGTCATTTGCCAAAGTCAGAACATAGCTTAATGGATATTACAGCCACTCATGGGGACCATCAGTGTTAACCAGGCTTTCTTCTACAGAAGAGCCCATTTAATGTCACTGGAAATGCTGAATGCAACCTTTACATGTTCATCAATAGTAGGGCTCCGTGTTTCTCATGGAGGTCGCAGAAGTCACTGATTCCATGAATTCCTGCGACCTCCATAACTTCTGCAGAGGCCAGTATGACTAGCCCTAGGGTCAGCCAAACCAGCCGCTGCTCTGGCAGTCCCCGGGGACTCCTGGCGGCAGTGCCAGGCGGTGGGAGGAGCAGCTGGCCCTGGGGTCCCGTCCCCCCACTCATGCAGCTGGTGCCCCTCCCCCTCCAAGATTCAATCACTGGTATTTTTAGTACAAGTCATGGACCGGTCACAGGCTGTGATCTTTTGTTTCTTGCCTGTGCCCTGTCTATGACTTGTACTAAAAATACCTGTGATTAAATCATAGCTTTAATCATTAGGGAGGTAGTTCAAAGCGTTAGCTGGAATCTGGCTAATTGAGGGGGGAGAGGGGGTGGAAGGTGTTGGTAACCATGGAAGGGAAGATGGGAAGCACAGGTCACTGAGAGCGCTCAGGCTTGGGAGGATCTTTCATTCATTCATCCAGAGAGATTTCATTGCTTATTTCCCAATGCTAGGAGCCTGGGTACTAAGAGGAACTGGACACTTTTGGCTAAGGAGGAATACACCTGCCATTACTGAAACCTGCTGTGGTGATTTGTGTGATTGGAATGTTAAAAGCAGGAGTTATAACCACTTAGGAAGGAGAAAGTGGGTGACAGGTGTGGGGAAGGGAGACACCATTAGCTGATTTACAGTTATTAATCACCCAGAGACCGATGTGCTAACTGACAAAGCCCAGGAAGGTCAGAGAACCACAGGAGTTGCTCTTTAAGTACTTGGCTGAATTGTATGGGAAGAAAAATTGTGGTGTGGGAGCGTCAATCTGGGGGAAGATGCGTAAAATATGAGTGTCTAAAAATTATACATAAGTTTATAACACAAGATACTGCAGCCAAGGAGCGGTAACTTTGGGACCTCATTATGGTGGATAAAAATGAATTAATCACTGTAAGTGGTGGTTCCCCAATGATCTGATTACATGCCCTAGGGCAGTGGTCTCTAACCTTTCTACACCCAAGATCACTTTAAATTTAAGGGAAACCTAGGGTATGCCCCAGCCCCACGCAGGCACATTGGCACCTTCCCCCCATCATGAGCTGGGCCATGCCCCTGCCCCTGGACCAGGGGGAGGGGGGGAACATGGCACTGCCCTCACAGCAACCTGTTCCTGAGAGCTGTGGGGGCAGTGCTTGCAGTCAGGAGCAGGGTGAAGACCTCTCCCCCCCTCCCTCCCCCGGGCATGTTGGCCGCCTCTGGGAGTGGTGGGGGGAGTCCCCAGGATCCACAGGTTGGTGACCACTGCTCTACGGGCACTGAGGACAGTTCCAACCAGTAATATATATCCTTGGTAGTGCAAAAGAGGGGGGCGCTGAGGAACATTATATGCAAAATTAGTGGGAGGAAGCAGTTAGGCAGAAAGCTGAAAATGAAAATTGGGAATTTAAGAAGCGTTTATTAGATGTTTAAAAGCCACAACCGTAAAAGAATACAGCTGAGGGAGTAAACACATCAATTAGAAAAAATACTGTGTTCAGAAGCGGTGGCGGGGGGGAACTAGTAATCAATATGCTTTAGGTGTTCGGAACCGACTTTCACCATCCAGCTTTTGCTCAATACAGATTTTACATACGCATCCTAATGAAGTGCCAGTGTCTTCACTGTAGCCTCAGTGAAGCATGGAGAACAGTGAGACTCAGTTCTCAGACTTCATTGCACTGCAACACCCTTCTGACAACAAAAATTACCACATGACAGCAAGAAGCAGGACCGAAGCCTGAGCCCACCCAAGCCTCACCACCCCAGGACTGAAGGGGGGGGCCTGTTAACTTAGCCCCACAACCCAGGACTGAAGCCAAAGCCTGAGTAATGACTGAAGCCGCCGCCCAGAGCAATGAGGCTTTGGCTTTGTCCCTGGGCCCCAGCCAATCTAACGCCAGCCCTGATTAAAATGGGGTTGTCATCCACTTTGCAGTCATGACCCAGTTTGAGAACTGCTGAGCTAGTTGCTGATACTTCAATCCTAAAACCACTGCTGAACGGTCACATGGGGTAAGACATATTCCCAGCGTGTATAAATAGATAGTAGCTGGAGCAGTAGGCCTACAGCTGGGCCTCCCACTTGAGTGCCGTACCCACCATGTGAACCATTCACTCACTTTCCCTAATGCAGTGACTTCCTAATTATTTATCCACAGTGCAGCTGGGTCACCAACAGGTTGGGTGAGAACAGGTATGAGACCTAGCCACCACCACCTGTTCTGACGCATGGCGTTTCTTACAAGAAATGGCTTCAGTGCCTGGCTCAGGGTTGCAAGCAGGAACAGGTGCCGTCTTCCAGTCTGGACTGTGGAAGAGGGGTTGGTTGTAGGATACACCCTCTCATCATTGTCTGCCATTGTAACACCCACAGACCTAAGTCCTTGATGGACAGGATTGAACCTGAGAACTCTGGACTTTAGTGCATGAACTAAAAGCAATATGGGTGTTTAGCTAAGGATGTAGAGCAGCCTCCTTAATCTCTAAGTGATCTCGCTGGGACAGAACACCACACCCAGCAGGCACGTGGCTTACACCATGGCCTAGCTCAGGTGTCTCCCAGTTCAGCAGGCTTCTGTGAACCCTATTTCTTCCCAGTCATTGTATAGGCACCTAATCAAGGCTTATATCCCTGGGATTTTCTAGGCACATATTAAAGCTGTAGCAGTTTGTCTGAAGTCCCTTTGTGAATCTAGCCCAAAGTGTGTTCTGTGCCACCTCCTTCCCCAGTTCTAAAAACGAGTTAGGTGCACTCACTGCAGTCAAAGGATTGTGGCATTAGGGTCATAAAACCACAGGATGCAGCAGGGGTTTCTCCAACTGAGATCTTGCAAGTACTGTGCTCTAGTACTTCTCCAATGAGCACCAAGCCAGCCCCTTAAAGCAATTTTCCTAAGCTGAAGTGAAGCCTGATGTGAATGGAAGGAGATGCTTGCAGGCTGGGTGATGGACAGGGATGAAACTACTTCTTTCCTTTCAGGGGGCTACTGTCTGGTTATTTTGTAAGCCCCCAAGCCACTGGATGCTGCTTCATAACCCACCAGTTGAAAGCAGCAGGCCTCCTGAAACCTCTTAGCTGTAATTGTGTATGGGACAAACTGCAGCACTGGTCCACTACCCTGCTCAGATGACCCACATACTGACATCAACACAGGCTGAGTTTTATAATATAGGTACGCTACTCCCCTAACAGTTGTAGTGTTACGCAGTTTGAACACATGTAAAATGATAATATGGGGAAATGCAGTGGTGTAGGGGGGTGGGTCTCAGGCTATTAGAAAGAGAAGGTGGGTGAGGTAATAGCTTTTATTGGACCCACTTCTGTTAGTAACCTGAAGAGTTCTGTTGCAGATTGAAAGCTTGTCTCACCAGTAGAAGTTAATCTACACTTACCTTGTCTCTACAACCTGGGGGAAGGTACTACTACCTTGCAACTCTGCATTCCTTTTGCATAGTTCACCTGCTACACAGTCCCAGTGTGGTACGTAGACCTAGCTTTACATGTCAAATGAAAGTATAGCCTTATTTTTAAGTCAAATATTACACTAGCATCAGCTCCCTCCTGGTCCTGTTCCTCACTGTATCAGTTTTCCACCCCAGAAAGAGGTCGATGCAGGGATAAGCTACAATTCCACAGCAGGTGGTTGGTTTTAGCCCTGTTCTGCATGTTACGCACTGGACAGCAGCTGGGGCTGGAAACTAAAAAGCAGATTGAGTAACATTTCAAAAAAATGCCTAGGTTAAATCTACTTTACACATAGTTTGGGGTTTTGCAGTCAGGCTCAAGGGTTTGGCGCAGTTTTGAAACACAGGAAAAAATTCACAGCTGGTGGCGGAGTTGTAGATGAGATGACTGGGGGGTGGGATCCTCTCCCTTTGGGAACTGTTACCTCCGACTGAGCCACTGCCACTAGCCCTTAGTGTAGAGTACACTAAAATCACCAACTCCTAGGTGGCTTACTGCCCAAGGGAGTTCTCAGCCCTCATTTAGGTATGAGGCCACATCTATACTACAGAATTCTCAGTACTACATTGCTCAAGGGGTGGCAAAAATCCACACTAACCCCCCTACCGTAGGCAGTACGATGTGGATGGTAGATCTTCTCCCATGAACACAATCCTCCTCCCCTCCAGGCAGTAGCTAACTACACTGACTGGCAGAGTGTTCACTACAGCTACACAGGTGCTGCTGTAGCACTGTACATGAAGACAAGCCCGAAGAAAGGTATTGTCAGAAGCCAGCCAGCTGAACAGGAGCAAAATGCAGAGCAAAGGGGCAGGGCCAGCTCCTCAGATGTATTTAGGCACTTGGCTTAATGGGAGTTGCACCCCCAGGCACTTCACTGAGGGCCCAAAAGAAAATGCCTACTGCTGTTCTGGCTTTTCAGCCATGAACAGTCTTCTCCTGTGCAAGGGAAGGAAAAATGAGACACTCGCTCCCTATTAGGACACAGCCGAGGAGGTAGGACACTCACTTTAACTGTGGGAGAGCTGGCTTCAAGCTCTTGCTCTGGATCCCTAACCCCTCTCAATTACTGAGCACTCACAATTCCCCACCTAGTAGCTCAGCTGTCTTTTTGTGCAGGGGCCCATGCTCCAGGTGTGGTCAGGTCATAGCTATGGGATTGTTACTAGACCCTGGCGGGCATGTAAGCTAGGAAACACATAGTTGAAAGTCACACTGGGATCCGTTGTTGGGCAGCCTCACCACTTTAAATTTAAAGAGGCACCAGCTAAAGACTAGTCCGAGTCCCCATGTGTGATGCTGAAGTCACCACCAGAACCCTTCTGAAGTAGCAATAGGTATCTTGATCTGGAGACTCTAGTGCAATTAGTAGGAGTTTGAGGATGGGAGGCTAAAAGACAGTAGGTTGATTCACTTTATGTTCAGAAACCCTAAAAAAGCAAATTAATCCAAACAAACAAAGTATGCCCACGTTCATTTTTCTGGAAAGTTTGATGTTGGTGTAAATAACCCACTTTAACATTTACTTTAGTATACTTGCACTTTATCTGCTTGCAATTAACTTTTCGACTAATCTTTCTAAGAGGCACTTTAGAGGGGTGCATTTAGGTTTTTGTTGTTGGGGGTTATATGAAGGAGCATCTTTCAGTAAGGATGCAGTGCTGGGTGGGAAGGCAATTACTACAGTTAAAGGTACAGTTCCTTTGGTACATACATACTATAAGCTGAGGGCATCTAGACAACTGCTTTTTTGATCAAGGTTTGCCTGGCCTAAGAAGCTTCAAGTTCAAATGTTTGTGAAAGTTACACTTCAAGCCTACAACTATTCAAGTCTTCACTTTGTCAGACTCAATATTTATATTTGTCTTAGGGCACCTGCTAAAGCCAACTGTCATGGATTGCACTTTACAGAAATCTGCTACTTCATGTATTTCAGCTTAAAACATTGCATTATATGCCACGCACCTGGTGTGAATTCAGGGGCCAACTCCACATTGTATAAACAGCAGAGTGCTTACAGGTATATTCCGGTAATGAAGCTGTGCAAAGTTGTCATGACATCTTATCACCCCAGCCACAAAATCAACGTAGCTGCCCTTTTCAATCGTACCTGGATAAGAAGTGAACCTCTCCCTCAGTGCATGCAAGCAGCCATTACCTTGCTCTCTGCTAAAGGAATTAAATGAAACACCATCAAGAAAAGTTGAGTAACTAAAATGGAGACACCACTGTTTTATTTACATTCCCCCCATTACACTACTAAAGAAAATATGAACACATTTTAATCTGTAAGAATTGCATTATTGTTCAAATTTGGGAATGCAACATTGTCAAATATTGACCATTTTATTACTATGATGCATATTATAAGTTTTCAACTTAATACAAAAAAGAATTGGTTAAGTAAAGAAAATCAGATCTAGCCAGATTGTCTGTTATTGAAAACAGTACATCGTGAGTCAGCACTTTTGTCGACTTCATACCAAAGCTCCCTGATTAAGATATTTGCCTTTTTAAATTAATTCTAAATGTTTCAATAGGTGGCTCAGTCACTAATGGCATGGGAGCTGCCCTCAGGTTTCTTAGACTACTAGGGTATCCTGGAAATGAAGTGAGAGAGTCAATGATTTTCTCCTTAATACTTGCTATTGGGAAATTTGTAACATCATGCCGGTTGGCAAGGCAGCTGCTCATCTAGCCAGATGGATAAGCTCTAGAACAGACAGCAATAGTGATCATGTGGAACAGAAGAAGGAACCCTCATGTTTGTGGATGCAGATCCTCAAAACCCATCTGATCAGGTTCAGCAAGCAAGAAAGCCACTCAAATCCTGTGAGGCACCCAACCACCACCTAAATACACCTTGCAAACCAGACAGGAAGCAGATCTTCATGGCATAGGGTCCATGAATGTGCCAAACTCACAAATCATTGCTATAAAAGTACAGTATCTCATTTTCAGTGCTTGTTTTGCAACAATACCTGTACATTATATACAGCAACACACAAGGACAAGCCTGTTGCTCCCAATCCTTGCTCTTCAACGACAATGAAAAAAAAGCTTGTTAAAAACCAGACTCCGGGCTTATAAATAGTGCAGAGAATGCAAATGCCAAGAAAACAATGCCTCCTATGATTGTCACTGAAAGACAAAAAAGAAAAAAAGTTAGATGTTATACAGGTAAAAATAGTTTTAAAACAAGTTAAATGCACTTCTACCATGCCTCATGAGGGGTCCATTTTCATGGACTTGACATCCACACCAATAAGTGTGGATGTCAAGGGGGAGGTTTACGTTGGATATTTGGGGGAGGTTTAGGTTGGATATTAGGAAAAACTTTTTCACTAGTAGGGTGGTGAAGAACTGGAATGGGTTACCTAGGGAGGTGGTGGAATCTCCTTCCTTAGAGGTTTTTAAGGTCAGGCTTGACAAAGCCCTGGCTGGTTTAGTTGGGGTTGGTCCTGCTTTGAGCAGGGGGTTGGACTAGATGACCTCCTGAGGTCCCTTCCAACCCTGAGATTCTATGATTCTAAGTACAGTTCAGAGGTTATTTAAACTGCCTACAGTGGAAGTTATTTCTGGCTCATGCAGCACCCTGCCAAGGTGTGTCTTTTGTCATCCTACTGTCTAGCTGCACAGATGTAAATAAGGATAAATTTTGACCCTTAAAATGAATCTTGGTTTTAACTCTATTATACATAAACCAGAATAAAATGCAGCCTGCTCCCCCGGAATTGAGAAGTTTTGGCTGACAGGAGTAAGAAAAAAAAACACTCACCTACTTTACTCTACATTAAGGCAAAGGTGCGGTCACAAAGAGCAAATGTTGATGAGCACCGCTAGCATAGTTCTCCAGATTATAGCAGCACTGAAAATCTGACTTTAAAAACATTACAACTCCACCTCCAGTGACCAGAGAAATTGTGTCGTGATGCTTCTCAGCAGCATCTTAAGTCACTATTTGCTGATGAGATACTAACATTTCCTTGGCCAGTGTAAACAGGGGACTATTTAAGTTTCATGAATAGTGTTTACTTTTAAAATCTGTGCATGCTATTGCTGCAGAAATTAATTTTCTTGATGTGTCTTGTACCTTTTCTGGGGGCAAGAAAATAAGATTTCCATTTGGAACAAGCTGTGGCCTGCCTCCAAGATGGGCATATCCCTGTTAGTCAAAATATTATAAGAACACCCGCTATGCACAGCTGATACTCTGAAAAGCAATTGTTCCACATGTACAATAGCGCTAAAAAAGGTTGAGACACAGCTGGGTTTTTCTGATAGCCTAGTCCCCCTCCTTTGAAAGACTCAGCCTAAACTTCTAGAGCGTAGAATCCCTGCTGCTGTTTGCCAGACAGCGACTTACCTCGCTGTGAGGACGCTGCAATGTTGAAGGCTGGCGCGCCCCCGTCGACTCCGCTTCCGCCTCGCGTCGGGGTGGATTACCAGTGTCGATGGGGAGCGCGTTCTGGGATCGATTTATCGCGTCTAGATTAGACGCGAAAAAACTGATCCCCAAAAGATCGATTGCTACCCGCCGAATCAGTGGGTAGCGTAGACTAGCTCTTAGATGCTTAAGATTTTCTTCCATCTCCATACCCCAGGAGCTAAATTATGTGCCTCATCTTAATTTACTTTTAAACCCCTGATATTGGAATTCAGTACCCACCTGAAACTCAAATCACAGTAGGAAAAGACTTGCTACATTACCAAACATGATTATGATTGAGCTCCTCCATAGCACAAACAAGCACTACGTTGCAAGGAACGCACAATCTTAGCTTGGCTGGTTCTACTTGTGGTGGCATGTAGGCTATATGTAGCTACATGCTACAGTGAAAAGTAGGCTGCGTCCACACTGTGGTCTGTAGCTCCACGTCAGAGATAGACTCCGGCAACAGGGAGGCAGTGTGAAAATAGCAGAGTAGATGGGGGAAGCACTGTTTGGGCGACTAGAGAACCATGTAGGCTACATACCACATGGTTCAAGTGTGTCTTCACTTTACTCACCGAAGCCATGCTTTGCCATCTACAGTGCTATTTATACCCATGTGGGCGAACAAGCCATGTATGTATTCTACCTGCCGCTGGAAGAAGTGTGCGGTGTAGATATACCTTGAGAGCTCTCCTCTGCAGGAGGTGCAGTCATGTGAAAGGAAGAGGATCAAGTCTTCACAGGAAGAGTGCGAGGTGGAAGTGACAAGTGCTAAAGGCAGCTATAAAAGCCTCCAGTGAGTTTGGCAGTGTGACAATCAAAAATTAAGCTAAACACATTGTCTTAAGCTCCTTCACATACCTTCTTTAGCATTAAAAACACTGCCTTTAACTGCACCTCAAGTGCACACAGCATCACTTTCATTCTGATGGTCCCTGAAGCCAGTTATAATTCTGTTGAGTATTTTTTTTCAGTTAGAATTAGATTTCACTTACCAGTCCTAACGGAAATTTTTTGTGCTATCATCCTTCCTCCAATAACTGCTAACCCAGTGCATAGACAGTGTCCCACTGTTCCTCCCACTGCCACACCACAGGGATCCTATGCAAACACAAAAGATCAACATTGGCACAGTTGAAAACCTACAAGGCTCAAAGAGCAGTCTACCAGGAAAAAAATATGCTTTCCTAGTTTGTTGCAAGTCAAGGTTACCCCAAGAGAATATCATCAACCCCCCTGAGGGGGTTCCCTACATTAACTGACTTTCCCTCGCAACACCCCTGTGAGGTGAGGAACTATGAGGCAGAGTGTGTGTAAGGTCAAAAGTAGCCACTAATTTTGGGTGTCCAACTTGAGACTTCAAGACCTGATTAAAGGTAGCATTATACAGCACTTTACATGTTGAAACCATAGCTTCCATTGACTTTAGATGCAGTTGTGAGCACTTGGCACTTCTGTAAATCAGACCCAGGGTCTCAAGATGAGTACCTGGAAAGTTAGAAACACAATTAGTGACCACCTGTGAAAAGTTTTGTTTAAGCAATTTGTCCACCATCACACAGGAGTTCTGTGCAGAGGCAGGAATAGAACCAAATTTTCCAGGAAATCACTAAATTGCCTTAACCATGAGACCATCCTTTATCTTCTGGCAGTCCCCTGCCTCATTCACTATACATCTTCCAACTTCTGCAACAAAGGAAGCAATGATCCCAAGACAACAGCTTCCTCCACTACATAAGCTTGCAGGTCTTGGGAGTCTCAAATTGGACACCAAATATTCATGGATACTTTGATCTTAAACTTTCGGTCTCCTAGCCCCTTGTCTCACAGGAATGTTGTAAAGATAGCCAGTGTTTGTGAAATACTCATCTCCAGGCCAGGTCCATCCTGTGCACTGAAAGGCCGGGGTCCTGTGGGAAAATAGTATGTAATAATGTAATTAAATACTATCGTAATGCATAAAGAGGCCAAATTAAGGATGCACACAACCTTTGTTCTGGTAGTTCCTACCTTCTGAATGCTTGATTTTGCAAGCAAGCACAATGTTTGTGTGTGTAATATGAATATATAATAATAGAAAAGAAACGCAGCATGTATGAACCTATCTAGAAAGATTATCTTTCCCCCTCCATTTCCAACAGGCCAGGAGCTTAAGTTGATTCCCCTTCTCATTGTCTTCCTTGCTTCAGCAGCACTGTTGATGTCAATCGATAGAAATAGTATTTCAATGCTTATTTTTCAGAGCAGCTCACAATTAATAGTGGTACGTATAAGAAGATAATGCATTTTGGATTCTAAGAAACATTCAGCTTTTAACAGTTTTAAGGATTGATCAAATTACAAGTTCCTCTTTAAAGCTATAAATAGTTTTAATAGCAATATCTGCTTAGCCTAACATTTTCAAAAAGGTTTCTTAAATGACTGTCACGTTGTTCCATGCAATAACCATCTCTTATACTGTACAGCTGAAGAGAGAAACAGCTTTTTCCAGAAATGACACTTGCAGTGCCAAACCATGCAGTAACAATATAACTGTATCTTTAGAGGGAGACTGTAACAGCAGTAACACCTCAGGTATTGAGAATGCACAGAAATAACCACACTGCCTTCAGATTCATGCCTCCATATGCTCCCAACATTAATTGGGTATATCTAATAAACTACAAAGGAGAATCTGAGAATTTGATGTGCTGATGAAGGATATATCATCCGTCTCTCCACCTCATCTGTTGCCAATATCAAAAATAGGACAAAAGAACAGTGGGCATTTTGTATCAATCACACTCACCTCTCTTGCTGCCAGAACTATTGTTGTCAATTGAGAGCGATCACCCCATTCTGCTACGAACGTTAAAGTAAAAGCTTGAACAAAAATTGGAGAAATAAAATGCAGCCATTTCTTCTGAGGTATATTTGTGCCTGTCCCCGTTTCCACATCTCCTGGCCCATTTAACAGTTTCGTTCTCTGGAACTGGAAACAAGAAGCCCATCAGAAGAACTGAAATATTATCCAAATGTCCCAATGCAAATTCTGCTCAAATATAACCCCAATAATTTAATACCCAGGACAGTTAGACTTTGAACGATAAACTTAGCTGATGTTTAAAAGTTAAGGTAGTGCCTACCACCAAGGTTACCTACAATTTACATATCTATACTTACTCTTTTCCTCCAAGTTACTGTCTGCCTCAAAGCTGTGCAACTGCACATTTAGACAACCAAAATATTTAGCTCCTACTTCAAATGTGCAAAGTAGGCAGAAACATAGGACAAGCATTTGAAAGCAGGAAAAATAGTTTATTTTAGAAAATGATACATGATGAGTTATGCTATTTTTAATTATACTGAGAAAACAAATTGATTCCATTATTATGCTGATAAACGGTGGCGGCTCTTGAGTTGGGAGAGAGGAAGACAGTAAAATTAGTGACAAGAATAATAAATGAAATAAAACTAACGCTCCAGAAAGAATGAGGAGTACTTGTGGCACCTTAGAGACTAACTGGGCATACGGTTTCGTGGGCTAAAACCCACTTCATCAGATGCATGGAGTGGAAAATATCTTCCTACTGTATTTTCCAATCCATGCATCTGATGAAGTGGGTTTTAGCCCACGAAACCGTATGCCCAAATTTTAGTCTCTAAGTGCCACAAGTACTCCTTGTTCTTTTTGCTGATACAGACTAACACGGCCACCACTCTGAAACTTAATGCTCCAGAGAAATTGTATTGACTGTATTCCTTACAGCTGCAGTATTCTGCTTAGGTTGCACCCACAAGGACACCTGCAGCAACACTAGCTTCAGTATTACTCTACCTAACAGTTATAAATAAAAGCAGCAGCAATGGTAGCTGTCAATATTCTGGCTGGCAAAGCCCCAGGTGAAAGATATATATTTCAAGCATGAATTCTATGAAAAGGCAATTCACTTCTCTCTCCCACCTCAAAATGCAGCCATACAGCCGAGAATTACAGCCAGCCGTTAAAACAGTCTCCAGGAAATTAACAGAGGGGGCATTCTGTTATGTGGTCCCATGGTGAAGAGGGGCATTTCTGTCCGTTTTCATGTTATTGTTAACCACACATTTGTTGCATCCGACTCTTAATACACATGTATACAACTGAGCAACCCACATGCACGATCTTCCTTAATTGTGCAACCTAACTGGCCTAAGTGTTTCATTAGTCATCACTTCTAGATACTTTATGACTTACTTCTTCATCTTTTTTCTTGATTTCTGCTTGAACTTCCTCCAGCTCCTCCTGACCCTCATCTGGGCTCATCTTCAAGCCTTCCCGAAGCATTCTGATGCCAAAAATTGCAAACAGTGCAGTTGACGCATAGTATGTGTACACTCGGGGGATAACTGTGGTGGCATAGCCAAATAAAACTGAAAGAAAATAAGTTACGTTATATGTTAAATAATACCAAGATGACCATTGATATTGTTACTATTTGTAAGTGCTGCTCCTTAGCAAAGTTCATTGTCAGAGACCTGTCACAGAACATTCAAACACTTTGTTTTCCTGTATTCTGAACTATGGAGCGTCACGTTGGTGGCTATGATAAATTGCTGTGACAGCAGCCTTTGGAGCTGCTCTAACTTACACTGAGGGCAGCACCAGCCCAGAATCCCAGAGATGTCTAAAGCTACCTTCCGCTCCCAGACCCTGGCTACTTTTTCTGTGTACTGCACAGAAAAAGCATCACAGAACCTGGCCCTTAATCTCATTTACACCTACATAGCACTATGTAAGCAAAAGTCCAAGAGAGTCCAATTTATATCAATATACATGTTACTTCTGAGTGCCCTCTGTCTTCAACTAATGAATGAGGTTATAAGATCCCACTGCATTTACTTTGCAAGGCATAACATTTATACTAGAAGGGACTACAAAAAAAAGCTGGTAGCCCTTAAAGCTATATAGAAAAGAATCACTAACAAATCCTGCATACCTGCTGCATTCATTTTCACTTTGGTTAAGATTTAAGGATGACAGACTATATGCATACATTTAATCAGTGAATTCTGAGAAAGGGAGCAAAGAGTTCTAACCTGATAAGCATGTCATCAGTCCTAAGGCAAGCATGGCACCAGCCATTACAGTCAAACGATTATAACGCATTGCCATGATGGCTGCAATAAAGAAGGTCTTATCTCCCAGCTCTGACACAATGATGACTGATATGGCAGCCACAAAAGCATGAATAAACCCCAAATTAGTTTTATCAGCAGATTCTTCACTGATAAGATGAACTGGAGGAACTGGCGTGGGCCATTTCTGTAAAAGAAGAAAATTATTGCTTAGGATCGAACATTTAACTCCCAAAAGAATTGAACTCTAGTTTTCTCCTATTGCAAATCATTATGGTCCAATACTTTTTATTAGAATATTTTCAAGCAGGATTATTGAAGTTTTCCTTCAATCAGAATCTTTCAGCTACTACTGACTGCCACCCATCTGGGACTATAGTGATCAGTCATTAACCTATGATATCCTGCTATGATTAATAATGAAATACCTTTGTACAGATTATATTACTTAGGTATAGTGATCACTACAACCGTAAATGGAAGGTACATTCAAGTCACTGCAATACTGCAATTTACAGTACATGCTCTTTCTAATATTTTGGCAGATCAGTGAAGCAAGCAGTTTCCGGGTTACCGTATTACATCTAATACTTAAGCCAAACTTAAGTGCCCATAGTATCTTGGCACAAGGGTAACGCGTCTTAACATTTAAGCACGATCAGGTGTATTCTTTTCTTCCTTCCAAAATTATATTATCTAAGCCACAGTGAAGTTTGATACAAGTGTTATTTTACTGCCCTCATAAGTGCACTGCCCTATTTTTGAAAAGCATAAAGAGGTTTCTAGTGAGCTCGTGCTCACTATTTATCTCCCTTGTGAAGATCACTTGAGATTTCACTAATAAAAGAAGTCTGAATTTTGCAAAAAGAAAGATATAGAGCCAGAACATAGGAGTTAAAACATAATGAAGTAAATATAAAGTTGTTCACATTTCAGCAAAAAGCTGGTTAGAAGTGTCAGTTTTAATGTATCTATCGATTGTGACAGACTACACTACATTTAATAAATAAAAGTGGTTAATCATCTTTTCCAGAACCAAGTCTTTCTAATTTCCCTTAAAATCCTGCACACAGCTATTTACATTTAAAGCTCATGGTTCACACTATAGGGACTAAAAAGCACACATTACTGATACTTTCACCAACTGGTTGGCAGCTAGAATCAGCCGACCAAACCAAGAACAGTGAAGTTATCTAAACAAGTTTGAATGTTACAACATTTAGACATTAATCCTAATTTTCAGAATTGAAAGATATTAAAAGCTAGTAATGCGTTTCAATTTAAGGCAAAATATGCTTTCCTTTTGTTTATGTCAAGACCTGGAGAAGTCAGTTCCCCATTCACTAGCATGTAAGCAAACACTGTCATCAGATTAATGCTTTCAGACTAAGTCATCTTACTTTTTGTGGTCAAGTTTTGCTGTTCATTTTATCAAACGCCAAATCCACAGCTTAATGTTCCATGTTCGGTAGACCAATTTCTAGCAAATAAAATTCCACCCTATATTTATCCCTCCGCCCCAGCCTGCAGGCTCCTTTGTTGCATCCCATGTTCATCCATTCTGGAGTTTCAGCCATCACTTGTCAATTCTTACAGAAAGAGCTATAGCAGAAATAGTCTCAACTCTCAAGTGAACTATGGTGAACATAAAGTACCTAATTCTTTAGAGAAATGCATTCACAGATTTAACTTGAAGATCAAAATTAAGGAGTCAAGTTTTGTAGGCTAAAGGTTCTAGTTTCTTGCATACTGTTTCTCTCTTCGCATACTGTACGTGCCTCTGCCTGTCAGCCCCACATACCAATGAATATGAAGTCAACAACTAGAGGTGGAGACAAGGAGCAAAGTGAAATTTTTCTGGCATTAAGGAAAATGTTTACCAGCAACATACTTAGCATTATTTAGATTGCTATAATGTCCAAAATATACTAGACACTTCCTAAACACTGCCCTAATCTCTGCCTGCAAGACAGTCCAGAACAAGGTATTTAGGGAGATTTTCAGAGGCATAAATGGGAGTTAGGTGCTTAACTGCTCTTTGTGCCACTGAAAGTCTCTCCTTTCAGCAGTAAATATTGACAAACCTAACACTTGATATCCCTATTCAGATTCAGGTGTTTCCTAAGCACAGATTAACTTTACCTCAATAACCTATTCCTTTTTAGGCTCCAAGATTCCCTTAAGAGTTGCTTTAAAAACAAAACAAAAAAACACTGCTGTTCAGCCAGATGGAAATTATCTTTCCATTTCTGAAAGCATTACTGTATAGTCAGAGAGACTTGGTAAGTCTGGGAAAGAATAAGAGGACAGA
The DNA here is from genome assembly GCA_033296515.1 of Macrochelys suwanniensis. Lineage (NCBI taxonomy): Eukaryota > Metazoa > Chordata > Testudines > Chelydridae > Macrochelys > Macrochelys suwanniensis. Next base: position 88,878,202 of record CM065779.1, read on the forward strand.
TGATTGTGATAACAAGCCATGACCAGAGGTCTAGGTCTAAAGTCACTCCTCAACAAGCTGTAGATCAGTGGTTCTCAAACTTTTGTACTGGTGACCCCTTTCACACAGCAAGCCTCGGAGTGCGACCGCCCCACTTATAAATTAAAAACATTTTTTAAAATAAATTTAACACCATTATAAATGCTGGAGGCAAAGCAGGGTTTGGGGTGGAGGCTGACAGCTTGCAACCCCCCCATGTAATAACCTCGCAACCCCCTGAGGGATCCCAACTGCCAGTTTGAGAACCCCTGCTATAGGTGAAATCTTCATTAGCTCTTGGAGGACTTTGGGCAATGTTAAATAGTTGGGGTAGGGGGGTGACTTTAAACTTCTATTAGGCTAGGAATACAATAAAGACAGTATTTTTCCCATTCATGTTTCATTCCTCACTAGCACTTATCCCTTTGTCTTCCCAGTTTCTTCACCTCTATCCACTTTGCTGCATCAACTGTTTTCCTCTTGCAGTTTGGTCTTGCTCCTTCCCTTCCGCTGCATTTTAGCCTACACTACTCATGTTCTCTCTACTTCCCTCTCTCTTTTGCCCTCACAGTGTCAAGTATGGAAATACTAAGTGGCTTCTACAGTTCCTCCTAAAGCACATGATCAAAGTGTTGCAGCAGCATTCCCTAAGGTGGGAACCCACTAAGGAGTACTGTGCTTGATTAATTGACAGTCTGTATTAAATGCTCCAGAACACTGGAAAAAACATGACATTTCAACAGTTAAAGTATAAGACAATAGTACGTTTGCATGAACGACTTCCCCTTTGTTGTTACTTTGTAGTCATTAGAGCTATTGCTTCAACATACATGCTGGGATCTAGTTAACCAGCCTATCCCTTCACGAAGGTGAGCCAAAGTCATTCTTTACTCTGAGAGGAACAAAATCCACTTGTAATTCAGGTCTGTACACAGGGTATCAATTTAAGATTGCACATTCCTCTCTATCCACTGCTGGACTCCCCACTGCCGTCAATGGGAGGTTTGCAGAAAGGCCAAGGGAACATAGCTTTTTACAATTCAGTTTAATTACGTGTTGTTGGTTAGGTAGTCTATCAATCAAGGTTAACTTGGCAGCCATGCGGGCTAAACGCCTTTTCTTTTAGATTAAAGCTTGGATGCTGCACAGCCGCCCTAGGTCAGCTACCCAGGAGTGCTCAGCAGGCGGGGGAGGCGACACCCAGCCACGGCAGGCTGGACACCCGACACTCACCCCCAGGCGGGGGGTCTGCCCCCGCCCCCCCCTGACCTCACCCGCCCCGTGCCGGGCGACAGGCGGCCCCAGGTCTCCCCGGCCAGCACCGCCCGGGACGCTGCCGTAGGGCTCCGGGCGGCGGTCCCTGGGCACCCGGGGGGACAGAGGGGCGGGGGGACCCCCCCAACCCCCGCCTCACCTCGGCCCGGGCCGGATCTAGCGCCTGCACCGCGGGCTGCGGCTGCTGCTGCTGTGGCGGCGCCGGCGGCTCCTTGTTCCTGCCGGTCTCTTCCTCCAGGGCGGCGCGCAGCCCGGCGGGCGCGGCCAGGAGCATCAGGAGCAGCAGCGCGGCGGCCCGGCAGGACGCTCGGCCGCTCCCCGGCCCCATCCCGGCCTGCGACTGGCGGAGCGGCCCCGGCTCGACCCGACCCCGCAGCGGGGGCCTAGCGGCGCGGCGCCATGGCCGCTCCCGGGTGAGGACGGGCCGATCCCCGCCGCCGCCTCAACCGTCTTCCGCGCCGGCCGCCACCGAGTCCCAGCGCGCGGGTGGGGCGGGGGGGCAGGAAGCGCTCACACAGAAGCGCCGCCTCCAGCGCACAGAGCGACCGAACCCGCCCCACCAATCCGCTCCGCTTCCCGCAGATGCGCCCCTGATTGGCTGCGATCGCGTGACAGCGCGGAGCTGACAGGTTAGGCTGAGCCACGCTGCTCCAGTCCCAGGCTAAGGGGGAACCGGCGTTGTCTGAGACGTGAGATCTTGTGACACCCCGATGCCCCGCCCCCTTTCTCCTGTGCCAGTGGAAGCTTTACGTGTCCTTCCTCTGATCCTGCTGCCCTAGCAACGCGCTGCCCAGGCCCTGTGCCCCGTGCGAAGGGAGGGGGAGGGGCGGAAGAGCGGGGCTCCCGAGACGCCGCCTGGCCCCGCTCCACCTGACTAGGGCGAGCTGGCTCCATAGCTCAGGGGTTAGTACACTGGCTTCATAAACCAGGGCTCACAAGGCCAAGCTGCCTTAGCAGCAGTTTCTGGATGAGGCTCTTAGTGGCTCCCTGATCTTCGCTCCTATCCCTGTTTCCTCATATGTTGCCCCCTAGAATTGCTTGAGATCTGGGTCCTTAGGGTGGGAGAGATGCCTTTAGATGGGGGGTCAATAGGTGCACATGGCCCGGCAGCTGCAGCCAGTGCTGCTGGAACCACCAAGACTAAGAGCATTCAAGGGACCAGCCAGGAGCTGATGGGGGCCTTAGTGTTAGCAGCATCCCAGACAACCAAGTACAAATGTACTCCGTTTATAAGAATTACTGATACAAGAATCAGCCACATACAGTGATCAAAACCACTGGGACAAAATCATTCCTATACTAACCATGCTAAAATACTCAGATTGTAAGAATCAAGGAAAGGAGTCCACTTATAAGGATAATTTTGGAGCAAACTGACTGCCAGTAATACAATAATCAAGTGCAATGACACGTAATAAGCGAATAAAGCTGTTCTGAATTTGATGACATCTCGCATTACTAGGCATGTAGCATGTCTGAAGTATAATCCCAGTGTAGAAACAAGATGTGCCATTTATGTGAGAGTCAACATGGCAGGAAAAAGAAAGATTCTTTCTGCAGATGAAAAACGCCACCTTCTGAAGTCCTATGATAGTCTTCCCAAAACCAGCCAAAGAGAAGCAGCTCAGAAATTGGACATTCCACAACCTACATTGTCTAAGATTCTCAAAGCCAGGGAGAGCATCATACAAAAGGAAGGAGACAGAAAAAGAATGCCAAAGTCCTAAGTGGACCATTGGTGATGCAAAAACCAGAAGAACTAGCAGCGGCCCTGGGCATTATTGACTTCAAGGCCAACACTGGCTGATTTGAGCTCTTTAAAAAACAAGAGGGGATTGTTTTTAAGAAAATGCCTGGAGAAGCCAAAAATGCAGACATTAGGATACACAAAGAATGGTTAGAAAACGAGTAGATTGAAACAAGATAGGACTTTGCTGAAGAAGACATTTGGAATGCAGATGAAAGTAGAATTTATTTTCAAGCCCTGCCTGATGGCACTCATCTTTAAATCAGACAATAAAAAAGGAGGAAAAAAGTCTAAAGAAAGAATTACTGCTCTGTTCATCTGTTCCATGACTGGTAAGGAAAAGGACCTCATCATCAGGAAAAGTCAAAATCCACAGTGTTTGAAAAATGCGAGACATCTTGCCACCACTATGCTGCCAATGCTGATCTGCTTGGATGACAGGGTATCTATTCAGTGAGTGGTGGCTGAATGACTGGGATTGAAAGTTGGACCAGGAAAGGAGAAAGATTTTGCTACTTGTGGACAGCTGCATGAAAGATGTAGCACTGAGGAATATCCAACTTGAATTCCTCCCAAAGAACACAACTTCTATCCTTCAGCCATGTGATCAGGGAATTATCACAACTGCCAAGATGTACTTTCGCAAGCAAATGGCTCACAGGGTCAGGGGTGGCAGGTTTGTATAATTTTTGGTGGTGCCCAGAACGGTTCAAAGCCACACCCCCCCCCCCCACACACACACCTGCATATGGCTTTGGGAAGAAGTTTGGGTGCGGGCTCTGTGACGGGGTTTGAGTGCTGGGTGCAAGATCTGGGCTGGCGCAGAAAGCATCTTTCATCTGCAGAACGCATCTGCAAGCTCTGGGCTGGTTGGGGTGCACCGTGCAGGCTCTGGGAGAGAGTTTGGGTGCTGGCTCTAGGCTGGGGCAGGGATGCAGGAGGGGATGTGGGGTGCAGGCTCAGGGAGAGAGTTTGAGTGCGGGAGGGGTGCGGGCTCTGGGCTGGGACAGAGGTTTGAGGTGCGGGGCATGGGGCTGGACCACAGATAAGGAGTTTGGGGTGCAGCAGGCAGGCTGCTCCACAGCTGGGGGGGGAGGGGTGGCAGAAAAGAGGACTCCCCCCAACCTTCTCCCTGCTGGCAGCAGCAAGCTCCGGGGGAGGGGTACCCCTCCCCGGGCCCCCCTGGCGCGACACTCACCCAAGCCTCCCAGGCTGTTGCTCAGGAGGACCAGCCAGGATAAGCCCCCCCCCACACTCAGAGTTGCCTCTTAGGGTTGGAGTGGGAGGGCTGCCATGCACCTCCTCCCTCCGCAAGTGCAGCAGCCGCCTCAGCCTGCCACTGGTGCCGCTCCCTTGTAGCTGGCAGCAGCCGGTGAGGGAGCGCAGCACGAAGCTGCAGGGGGAAGCCGCCCGCTGCCCAGGGCAGGCAGGGACGCTCGAGGGTGGCAGATTGGGCCGGGGGATGCTTGGGGGAGGCGCGCGGGGGTGGCAGGCAGGGCCAGGAACATTGGTGGAGCTGGGTCCCCCAGGCCCTGAATTTGATGGAGCTCAGGCACCACAGGCTCATTCAACTCACCGCCCCTTCACAGGGTGTTGCACCACATTGATGATAACAGCAAAGCCACTGCTGTGGAAATTGCCAGTAAGATCAGTCTTTTAGATCAGTGATTTTCAAACTTTGGGTCGTGACCCAGTACTGGGTCGTGGAATGTCAGGCACTGGGTCACGGCAGTGCTGGTCAGCACCACCAACCGGGCCGTTAAAAGTCCCGTCGGCAGTGCTGCCCGGCTAAGGCAGGCTAGTCCCTACCAGTCACAACACCGTGCTGCACCCCGGAAGCGGCCAGCAGCAGGTCCAGCTCCTAAGTGGGGGGGGGCATGGAGCTCTGTGCACTGCCCCCCTGCCCTGAGCGCTGGCTCTGCACTCCCATTGGCCAGTTTCCAGCCAATGGGAGCTGGGGTGGAGGGGGGATGCCTGTGGGCAAGACCCGCGCGGAGCCACCTGCACGCCTCCGCCTAGGACTCGGACCTGCTGCTGGCCACTTCCGGGGCGCAGAGTGGTCAGCGGTGCCGGGACAGGCAGGAAGCCTGCCTTAGCACCCCCGCTGCGCTGCTGACTGGGAGCCACCCAAGGTAAGCCTGCGTCCCAACCCTCTGCCCCAACCCTGAGCCCCTCCCATACCCCAAACCCCTCATCCCCAGCTCCGTTGGGTCACAGGTATCAACAATTTTCTTCAACGGGGTCGCCAGAAATTTTTTTTAAAAAACACTGTTTTAGATTCCATTCTAATGCTTGCAAATGCCTAGACTGACATCAATGCTTGAACAATCCACAGTTGCTGGGGGGAAAAGTCTGGTCATAGCACCCATTGTTGTTGAGCCACCAAGAGAAGAGTGGATAGACATCAATGACAATGCTTTTGTTATACAACCTGTCTCTGATGAGGACATTGTGACTGAGATCAGAGACCAGTTTGAAGTGAAACCCAAAAACGATGCAGAGGCGGACTCTGATGGTGACAAGGTAATCGTTCCATCCTTGACCCAGATGAAGGATGCGATGAAAACTTTGACAAATGGCCTATTTACAGGGGCTTCAATGATTTTAACCTCCTACATTGCATTGAAAAGGAAGTTAACAATGTTGTGGATTGTGCAATGATCCAGGGAATACTGGACAAGTTTGTAAGCCGTGACCACGCCACTGCATTGTGCATTCACAGTGCCAGATGTGCCACTCTGGTGACAGATGGTGACAATAAAATAAATATTAATGAGAGTCAATACTGTTAAACAATTTATATTTATGCTACAAAAGTCTGTAATGCACTTTCATATGTTATGTTTGTTGCAGTTTATGTGTGAGATTTTAAAATTTTTATCTTTACCTTAAGAGGTTATATAGCTCCACTAACTCACACTTTGTGTAAAGTTGTAACATGCTGTACACTATTAATAATTGCCTTTATTAAAAACACCAGCTAAATAATTGGATAATAATAATAATTAATGGCCTGTTGCTCAGTTAGAATGTTGGTATGGTTTTGTTCCATGCTGAGTATATTTAAAGTCTAAATAATTTAATTACAGTAAATGAGATGTTTCTCAATCGAATAAAAAAAGCTAGTTTAAAAAACAATGGTCAATTTCATCCATTCTTTGCAATTCTGCATGTAAGAATCAGCCGCTTGTAAGAATCAAATCATAGAATCATAGATCATCAGAGTTGGAAGGGACCTTAGGAGGTCATCTAGTCCAACCCCCTGCTCAAAGCAGGACCAATCCCCAATTTTTGCCCCAGATCCCTAAATGGCCCCCTCAAGGATTGAACTCACAACCCTGGGTTTAGCAGGCCAATGCTCAAACCACTGAGCTATCCCTCCCCCCCGGACGGATGTGATTCTTATAAAAGGAGTGCACTGTGTGATGGGTTGGACTCCTGGGGGTGGCACCTGGTGTGCTGGGACACCACTGAGTCAGACTATTCTGCCAGCCTGGGCTCCCTTTTAGCTGGTCTTCCTGGGCTAGGCTCCCTAGCCATTTCCAGCCAACCACACAGGCAGGGCCACACCCAGCTGCACAGAGAGACAGAGATCTACTCTGAGAAGGCTCAGCTTAAGGGGCCAGTATCCAGTGTCCACCCCCCCTTGGAGTACAAACCCAAAATTATATGAAATTCACCTCTTCTCTCAATGTGGAAGAAGGTATACACAACTTCTCACCCCCCTGTTAGAAATCACATAAACTGGGTTATATTGTAAACCAGAAATAAATGTATTAACTATAACAGGTGTATTTTAAGTAGGTAAGGAGGTAGCAGACAGAACAAAGCAGATTACTAAGAAAATAAAACAGCATGCAAACTAAGCTTAATACACTAAAGAAACTGGTTGCATGTAAGTTCTCACCCTAAATATGGTTCTAATAATCTTCTTCACAAGCCAGACACCCTTCCAGCCTGGGTCCAGTTGTAACCGTGCCTCAGTAGGTCACAAATGAGGATACCTAATTCAGAAATGCTGAGAAATAGGGCAGATACACCCCAAGACTAGTGGCTAATCACCCATAGGATATACCAAACCAGCAACAAAAGTAAACTTCTGTTTCACCACACTGGCTAACAAGAAAACAAAGGTAGTTTCCTCAGGTATTCTAGTTCTTATATCACCACCAAAAACACTAGATTCAGAGATGAGTGGTTCTTTACAACCAGTCTCATCAAATAATAGGTTCTTCTGATCCCAAAGGACCAGCCACACACCCAGGTCAATATATAACTTAAAATCACGCTGATGCCAATCCTTTAGTAACTAAAAACTGAAGGTTTATTCAAGAAAAGAAAAAGGTGAGAGTTAAAATTGGTTAAAGGAATCAGTTACATACAGTAATGGCAAAGTTCTTGGTTCAGGCTTGTAGCAGTGATGGAATAAATTGCTGGCTTAAGTCAAGTATCTGGAGTAGATCCACAGCTTGGATGGATCATTCAGTCCTTTGTTAAGAGCTTTGGTTTGTAGCAAAGTTCCTCGAGAGGTAAGAAGCAGGATTGAAGACAAAATGGAGGAGATGCAGCTGCCTATTATAGTCTTTTGCCATGCAGCTTGTGCTTCCTTTGTTTCAAACACAAACTGCCCAGCACATGGCTTGGAAGCCTTTTCTGACCTTGGGCATACCTATGCATGCCTTGCTGAGTCATGAGGTGTATCCTCTGACTTCTCCCAATGGGTCAATTGTATCGCTGATGGTCCTTAATGGGCCATCAAGCAGGCTAGGCAGAGCTGATGCCCAAACTGTCTGGGGGTGTCACCCAGAAGCATAGCACAAGTTTTGTAATACAGACATAGATACATATGTATAACCCAAAATACAAATGTGATACAAAAACATAAATGAGATCATATTTGGCAAACTATAACATTTTTGTATACATCTTACATGGCATATCTGGCACAATTGATTGCAATTTTATAATAATATTCATAATATCCTCAAGTGTCCCCCAGAATCCATACGTCACACCCCCCACACAAAATTGATGCAGAGAAGGGTGTCCCTAGACACTGCTGAATACATCACAAGAATTTTCTATTCTAGGTCCTATATTATTACACTTTCAGTTTACATCACAGGTATTAGTGTACAACAGAAATAGTTTATCAAAATCATGTCTGAATCAGGCTCTTTATATACAGCTACCTTCATTTTCTGACAGTATTCTCTCTCTGATGTTACATTAATGCTCTCAAGGGTATAATTACCTTGGCATTTAGCCATGACAGCAATGTGGTAGTGTGCTTCAGTTTCCCTCTATATACAGCAGACTACATTTGTAAAGGTTTCTCTATTGTGCCAAGTTTCACAATTGCTTACAGGTATGGGTTGTAACATTTCACTATCATAAAGCTCTCTAGCATACAATGTGTTTTTAGGTATTATTCCCAATATATTTACAGGCTTTGTATCAGTCATACACATTGATTTTGATGTCAACCCTGGTAAAAAGGTACTAATACATTAGAAGGCTAAACCTTAACAGTAACATCAAATTTGTTAAAAGTCAGTGTTTGTAAGTATCTTGGTCATACCATGATTCTTGTCTCACTGAATCCCTTGGCTGACCAGGTGTGTCCTCATTGCTACCAGCTATGGGGCAAATCTTCCCCCTCCCTTGTCAGCCAGGTAGATTGTATCAACCCAGACACTAGCTTTCAAATTCTCATCTGCTAACAATTTCAAGGCTGGATACTCATTCTTCCCTTCAGCAGGATTGGGTCCTTCACCTGCCCTCTCTCCCGCTTCTCCTAGAAGGTTGAAAACTGAACCTCCATGCTTACAGGAATCCCTTTGCTGGCGAGGTGTGTTCACCAACTGCAGCCCCTGTGCGCTATGAACATGGACACAGACACTCTCCTGCATGCTTGCTTGTGGATCCACCACCACCACCAGCTCAGAGACTGGATTCTGTTTTAGCCCAGGGCTACACTAGGGGAGGGGGTCGATCTACGATACGCAACTTCAGCTACGTGAATAGCTTAGCTGAAGTCGGCGTATCGTAATCGACTTACCTGGCCATGAGGACGGCGGCGAGTCGATCACTACCGCTCCCCCGTCGACTCCGCTTCCGCCTTTCGATGAGGTGGATTTCCGGAGCCAACGGGGAGTGCGATCGGGGATCGATTAATCGCGTCTTAACGAGATGCGAAAAATCGATCCCCGATAGATCGAGTGCTACCCGCCGATCCGGCGGGTAGTGAAGACAAGCCCTTAGAGAGATACCAAACAAATCCAAAGTGTCTAAGGGTGAGAGCTTTGCCTGCTTTCCTCTGCATCCTTGTGGGTTCAGTCATAAGGGTGTTCTGCTCTCAAAAATCAGTAACCCAATCTTTCCTCAGACCCTGAGGTACAGACTGCTTAATCAAAGAATCAGCATGGAGTCATTCCTGTTCCAACATTGTCTCCCCAACAAGCTGGTCAAACACAGCCACTTGGTCATCATAGGGCTTTTCAACCTCCCTAACAATTTTCACTCCATCTGAAACCATCTCAAAGCTATCCACACTGGAGCCTTCTCTAAAGCAAAGTCAGTGGATCCATTTTCAACAGAAAAATTCTGGCTATTAGGAACTGAAACTCCCTTGATCACATCACTTTCACCACATCCATTTACAGCAAACTGGCTGGAAAAACTACCATGAGGATTTTTCTCCTTGGGAGCTTCTCTAAGCAACAATCCATCTTTCACAGAAATTCTGCCCTTACCCTTTTTACCTAGAGCTTGCTCTAAAGGAACATTTTCCTGAGTAACAACAGACTTTTTCTGGGTTTCACTTAAATCTAGAATCACCTGGTAGGTTTGACATATAGTGTATATTCAGAGAAATGTGGTGTATGTATTTTCACTTGCAAAAAGGAAACGCACAGGGGGTCATGAATGTGCTTTTTCAGGAGCAGATGTGTTTGTTGAGCACTCCCAAGGGATATCTGCTAAAGTACTTTTTAGCCAAACAACTTGACAGAATTAGTGATTTTTCTGTTTACAAGACTGTGAATTGCACTGCAAATGCTGAAGTGGGAAATGCCTTGAAGCAAGTCCAAGTAGCCACCTGGGAATCAAGCCCAGCACCTGTCACAGAAAACACTTTAATGAGAAAGAGATGGCACTAGGAAGGGACTGCATCTCTGATTCCCCAAGCTACAGGAATTTTCAAAGATCATTCCACCAAAAAATGAAGTTATGACTAAATGTTGAGATTATTACTTCCACAATTTTAGCTGTGGAGGACAAGGTATAGACAAGAAACTCCCTCTACCTTCGGCTACTATCTTCCTGCGTAGAAGGAATAAGAAACGGTAAAAGCAGGGTAGATTTTAGGAAAAACAACATATGAAATAGGGTTGTTGGTATCCCTGACTCATTTAACAAACATGGTATTATACTGTAACATGTTTTACAGTTGATCTCTGTGAAGTATTGGAATGATTGAGTCCCAATGAATCTTTTCATAAGACTTCTTTCCTTTTCCAAAACTAATGATTATTCAGTGGAGATATTTTATGTACCATCTTTAGCTCAAAAACATTAGTGTTACACTTTGAGAGCTTTGGCACAATAAACGGTTACGACACATCATTTCCTCCCTTCCATGCATCTACTTACTAATATGGGGTGGTAGTTTGCAGGATTATAAAGCACATGTTGAAAGAACAGCTGGTAGTAATTTGGTCAAAAGGGACACACTTTGGAATTGGGAAATAATTAGAGTTTCTAATAGCATGAGTTTATCCTGGCAAGCCAAATATCTTTGTATTACTTGAACTGCTACATTGATATTTGACATTGGTTTTATTTGACCGATACATCAAACGCCACAACTGCACAATCACTTCAGGTATCCTAAAGAATTTTCACTGTGGAAGCACCATTGTAGGTATTAATGTTATACTACGTGACAGGGAGTTTATTATCCCTTCCCAATACAATTATATATGGTTTCAACTGATCCTGTGAAAGGACCAATATTTCATCCAAAATGATACACAATGTTAATACACATGGAGAGGTTCATCTTTCTCTTTTCTATAACTCAGGGGTAGGCAACCTATGGCACGTGTGCCAAAGGCAGCACATGAGCTGATTTTCACGCACACTGCCTGGGTCCTGGCCAGCGGTCGGGGGGGGGGGGGCGCGCTGCATTTTAATTTAATTTTCAATGAAGCTTCTTAAACATCTTAAAAACCTTATTTACTTTACATACAACAATAGTTTAGTTATATATTATAGACTTATAGAAAAGACCTTCGAAAAACATTAAAATGTATTACTGACACGCAAAACCTTAAATTAGAGTGAATAAATGAAGACTCGGCACACCACTTCTGAAAGGTTGCTGACCCCTGCTATAACTAATACTTTATAAGTACTTCAACTTTTGTATCGCTCTTTTGTAAAATGTTGGTTATAGAAAATAACGGCATATACAGTAATGTTTCTTCAGTAAAAAACCAATTTCCCATAACAAAATATACTTTATACAAGGAATGTATTATGTATTCAGATTTTATTATAATACATTTTGAAAAAGATACATTCAAATAGAATGCCACTATCAGATCAGACCAGCTGATCATTTACTTCAGTATCCTGTTGTCCCTGCCAGTACCAGATGCTTCAGAGGAAGGTGCAAGAAACCCTGAACTGGACAATGAGGAATAACTTACTCATAAGCAAAGTTTCTTCTTAATTCCTTGCATAATGACAGGTTTCAGTGTAGTAGCCGTGTTAGTCTGTCAGCAAAAAGAAAACAAGAAAAATACCTGTGGCACCTTAGAGACTAACAAATTTATTTCAGCATAAGCTTTCGTGGGTTAAGAACCCATTTCATCGGATGCATGGAATGGAACATACAGTGAACAGATATTTATACATTCAAAGAAACATGAGAAGATGGAAGTGTCTATACCAATGTTAAGAGGCTAATTAAATGAAAGGAACCATTCCATGCATCCGATGAAGTGGGTTCTTAACCCACGAAAGCTTATGCTGAAATAAATGTGTTAGTCTCTAAGGTGCCACAGGTATTTTTCTTGTTTTCTTCTTAATTCCTGTTATTTAGAGGTAGGTGAATATCCTATATCATGAAAGTTTATTATACCTATTCTAACACTTTAAAAAAACACCACCACCTTTTACATCCTAATATAATTGTGCATGTTCTCACTGTCCAAGATACAGGCTGGAGCAGCTGCAAGCCCCCAGCAGTGCTTTTATTTACCACCCCACTATCCCCAGGGTATTTTTAGTAAAGTCAGGGACAGGTTGTGGGTGTCCATTAATTGTTGTTTATTGCCTGACCTGTCCCTGACTTTTACTAAAAATACCTGTGACAGAATGTTAACCTTATGAATGAGATAGAGAGAACCTGCTGTGACTGTCAGAACTCAGTACGAGTTTCTAGCATTGGTAGTTGGAAAATAAATTTGCTTAGTTTTCAGAGAAGATACAAGTGGAAATATTTGAGACAAAAATTAATATAAAACACCAGATGGCCATTTTTTAGAGTAGCATCATACTTTAAGTTCTGTTCTCAGAATGGTAACATGAATATAGTAGGTGACCTCTTTTTTTTGAAGTCTACATATCACCCAACATATGTAATTCCCACTCTACAGTTCTGCACAAACTTAACAGAATGGGCTATCGCAATTCTCAATACATCTTGTGGTGAAGGCATCTGTGTTCTATACAGTTTTCTAAGGCTGCCAACATAACTGTCTATAGCAAAAGCTGACATTCTTTATGGACCACTGACTTTTATTGTCTGAAAAGTAGATTTATTTCTGCTACTGAGAATGAGAGTCAGCCAGTGGAATACCCATCCTTCCCCTCAAAGAGATTTCTCAACCTTTTATTGTATTTGGTATTTCTGAAAGATGTGAATTGAAACAAATAAATATTTATTAGCAAAAAATAAAACAGTCATAAGTGGGGATTCCTTATCTTCAAAATATCCTAGTTTCCTCTCCCCCCAGTTTTATAGAATTTAATCCCATACTCACTCCCCTTTAATACCAACTAATCTCAAAATTATCCATAGGAAAAATATTTAGAGGTAATGCACCATATTCCTAAACAGTTAGCTTCTTTTAATAGATTTAATGGTCAGGGTGTGTGGGGGATGAGTATAGTTTTCTTTTAAAATATTAGTTAAAACATGAAACACAGTGGTTTCTCCTCACTTTGAGCAATTTCCCTTCCCTACGTGTGTGTGTGTGTGTCATAAAATACAGGCACACATTTTGGCTTGCTGCATAGCAGCAATGAAAGAGGTTTAAATATTAAACATGAATGTCAAATATACAAATGTTAAACATCAAAAGTTCTTGCCTTTTAACCGAGGTCTTTAATACCATGTACAGTTCAGGTTGTACATACTGTAGATACTTTTTAAAAGTTTCATTTTGATTTAACAATAAAGTCTGTGTAGTCATTAAAATCCTGTGTAGCTTTGAGCTGGAATCAGACAGCAAGTATTGTTTCACCACAGCTTCTGTAACAACTGCATTACACATACTCCTGAAAACCTCAGTCTTCCATTACCTTTTAGACAGCATTTCACAGGTTGCATTAAAGACATATTTAACAAAAATAAAAAGTTCTAAAAAAGAAACGGTATAAATGCTTTTCGATGTGTTGGGTAGCAGCTGAATCTGTTCACATAGAACTCATGGCATAGAACTGCAGCCAATGCCTGGTTAAACAACACATACATCACTACAAGCCACCAGGTTAAGTTTTGAAATCCAAATGTGATGGCCATGGATACATATATTAGGAGTTCAGCAAAATAATGTGGGCAAGATACTCTCTCAAACCAGCCTCCAAAAGGAATGCTGTGGCTCAAGTTTACTACCTTTCCTGCAATTTAAAAGAAAGAAAGAAAAGTTAGTTGATAAAGCTTATTTTAAGTACATGCTCTAACTCTTAATCCATATTTATGTATAATTACGGAGTAATGCTGAGCACTTGCAGTTCCCACCGACTTCAGTAGGATTTGTGGACACTAAGCACTTCTGAAAAAGAATCACACCGCTTTTATTATGTGCCTATGTCAGGCCTGCACAACTCGTAAAGCAGCGAGGGCCATATTACTCCAAAGAAAACAGCTGAGGGGCGAAACCCCTCGGCCCCGCAGAAACACCACCCGCCCCCAGCGCCGCCTGCCCTGCGGAAACAACCCCTCCTTCCCCAGCGCTGGGGTGTGGAAGCCTGTAGAGGGGGAAAAGAAACAGCGCACATAGGGTGACCAGATCACAGCAGTAAAACAGGACCCGCCCCCTCCCCGCTCGGCCCCACCCGGAGCTGTGAATGAGGAAGGCGTGGAAGGCAGGCACCTCCAGACAGCTGCAAGCCTTGGAGAGGGGATGGGAACCAGACCAAGGACAATCAAACTTGTCAAGTGGGCTGACTAGAGAAGAGCAGACATACTGATGGCCTCAGGGGTTAGAAGCAAGCACCTTCCTTTGGGAACACCCTCTTTGCAGCATTGGGACAACCCCCAGCCCAGAGACAAGCAGCAAAAAGGACCAACGGACACAGTCCCAGATTTTGAATCTGGGAGATTTGCCGCCAGCTCACCTGCCTGCCTGCTGCTGGCCTCTTACCTTCTGCCGCTGCCCCCGCCCCCTGCTGCTGGCTCACCCTTACTCCCCAGCCTGCCACTGGCCTCTTCACCAGCCCACCCACCCGCCGGCCAGCCATTGGCTTGCCCCACCCCGCCGCTTGCCTACTCACCCCCCCGTGGGCCGCACAGTGAGCCCACGCGGGCCGCATGTTGTGCAGGCCTGGCCTACGTATTGATTAAGGAGCCTAATTTTAGCCACTCAGGTTTGAAAATAGTGACCTTAACTCATTCCCAATACAATGTGTAATGTTATGGTTGCTTTAAGAAATGAGGTCTAAGAACAGAGTGAGAATTTCTAATCACAGCTCAGGAAAGTAATTCCTTCTGTAGCCTCTGTGCATCAGCCTCCCCATTTAGAAAAAAGAGAGATGATAAACACTTAACTAATAATCACAATTAATTACCTGATAAGTGTTCCTAACACATTTTAAACATATTTCTATTCAGGATGATAGAAGTGTGAACTTGGTTTTAAACTTTGCATACTGTGAATAACTACATATCACCAGCTCAAGTCTCTTCCAGGTAGACTAATTTAACCCCTTGGAAAGTGATCTACATAGATACATATTCACATCATCATTCATTTCACTGAGTTTTTGGAAAATACCAGTTTTCTAAGGGTTTGGGCTCTACAGAGATTCATTGTAACACACAATTTTTAATGGAAAAAATTATTACAAACAGCTCCAAGAAGTGAAACATCTCACCTGATTTACTTTTTCTAAGATTAGCTAGAATCACATGGCATCTATGTTGGTGAACAGAGGCCCAAATGTACATCATAATTCCTAGGGTGTGGTACCAGCAGATTTGCATAAAGAAGTCTTCCCCTGAATTAAAAATTAAAATAGTATGCCTATTAATACAAGATTAGAAAAAAAAGTCTGCATTAAACCTCACCAACACCATCTCAAAAAAAGTTCAGCTTATACATTTAACATTGCAGCTTTTCCCCAGTGTACTCCCCTCTTCTTGAACAATGGTGAAGGGAGCTTTTAAACACAACTTGTGCAGACAGTGAACCACACCCTAGTTATGAATTGCTGCAGGCCTTTATTCTTAACTGCCTGCTACTGCAAATTATAATTAGTCAGTTTGGTTTTTAATCAGTAGTTGTAGGAATAAGGGATGGTGCATAGTACAAGAAGAAAGGGTCACCATTCGGTTCAGGCCTCCATATTCCAACATGTTTTGGACTATGACAGTGTTAACAAAAAAGTGTATTCTTATCACCATGTTGGAAGAAAGTGCCATAGCTGAGGTCAAGATATCATTACAGAACTGTTTTGCCTTATCTACACCAGCAATAAAAAAACGGTTAGAATAGATGACTGATTTGCAAGAAATTTGCACTATGGATGGGCCCCAGTGCTTATGCCAATGCTCCATCTCTGTAGAATGCCATGATTAGAAAGGTAGAAAATGCACCCAGACGGTGCCACCTAGAAAAGGCTTTGTTTGCATCAGTCATTCTAAGAGTGCTGTAAAATCAGCGTGGAGGACAAAAGCTACCTCTAAAATAGCATGGAATGACTTAAACAAATACTAGAAATAAATTAAAAAGAAGCTGCAACTATGGTTAGCACTAGAGACACTCACCATTGCGGACATTAGCTGGCACTCGACACAGCACAGTTAAGCCAATAACAATATAGTACCCAAGCCCAAAGCAGTATTGTACGATATGAAGGACACCACTGGAGAAGACACTGATGCAGAGGCACTCTATGAGCCTTCGAAAGCTGTGTAGCCACAGGAGCATGAGAACCAAGAGGGCAGACAGGTGTTTGTCACCTGCAAGTCAAACGGAAGTGACAATCTCAAACTCTTTCTCTTCACAAACTGAGCTCCAAATTCCCTCTGAAAAACAGTTTTCACTATAATTTAATTTGCATTAATTTTTAAATTATCTAGAGGGACATCATCTATGGAACCTGAACAGCAGGAACGAGAGAAAAAAAAAAATCAGTGTGTGTATTTTTAAGATGACTGCCTTGAAAGATGGAGAGTAAGTCCTTTTGGACAGAAAAGATGCTTTTTAATTTGTGTATATGGTACCCGCACGTTGCGACGATAACCACATTTAGCGTCTGTCTTATTATTAGTGTTTCTAAAGGAACACTGACAACTTGAAGGACGGTAAAAAAATTTTTTTAAAACAAGTTAAAAGTGAGGGCAGGTGTAAAATCTACCTCCAAATTCCCCAGTCAATTTCCCTATTATTATTTTTTTTAAATGCTTCTCTTTTCCTCTGTTGGTGTCTGAAAGAGCCAAACAAATAGAAAAGACTATAGTTAAACTGACTACACACATGATGTATCATGTGCATAATATTAATCAAATGCAAGATGTAAACAAACTTTTAAGTGAGATTTTTGATCTCTTTCAGTTGCACAGAAAAACCACAGATTATCCAAAATGTGAAAACATCCAGTAAAACTGGAATTTGGTTTTTCTAAGTTTTGGCTATGGCCTCTGAGCCGTTACAAGATTTACTGAGTTATTTCAAGTGTTACCTGGAACAATTTTCAGGCAGAAGTATTGTTTTTTCAGTTGACTGAATGTGCCAAAGGTGAACTGTAAAGCAAAACACTTTTTTTTGTTGCTTTTATTGAATTTTGATGATATATTAAGATAGACCCCCCCTCTTTTTTTTTTTTTTTAAATTAAGACTGAGAATCAGCATCCCCTGCCCGCTCAGTTGGGGGAAGGGAGAGCTGCACAGGTCCTCCATTTTTCTTGCTAAGGTAAAATAAAAGAAAGGCCAGGTATTTACAGTGTGAAAAAAACAAAGGAATATATTTTTAAAATTTATGAAATACTCTTTATATATCCTAAAAACAATTGTACAGGGCAAAAATAGTTTTGCTTTGCCATTCACTTTTAAATCAATTAAACCAAGCAATTATTCTGGAACATCCTTTCCATTAGTTTCTTCTGTCTAAATAAAGGAAGGATTACTTCTAGAAAAGGAGTGTTGAATAATGGTCAAAGCCTTGAACAAGGCCACCGACTCTCTCTGTGCCTTGGTTTCCTGACCTGTACTTCTTATGGTGGTACTGCAAAGATTACCATGTGGGTATCATGGGATTCTTTGCTTACAGCCCTCCCGAATCTATAAAATCCATACATAATTATAAAACTAATCTAGAATTTTTTCAAATAAAATATTTCCTTATCAATCTAATGTGAGATCAAATTTGCTTCTTTCAGATCTATTCTAACTTCCTGATGCAGGCAGGAGCTGGGGAGGTGACACTGCACCCCATATTCTTCACAGTGATATTAGGATATATGATATGATTATGGCATAATTATGATGCATGTGAGGTGTCATTGGAAAAGTTATGATTTGCTTAATATGATTATCCTATTTGTATGCATGTATCATTTTTGAATTCCCCCACCTCCTTCCTTCAAATCAACAATTTCCGCTGTCTTCAAAGTCCCAAGGAGTTATATTCCTGGCTGGGATGTGAGTGGGGGAATTTTGACCAGCTTGCACCCATTGCAAGTTCAAACAGTAGGAGGTTAGAAAGAAGTGGCATGCGCTGCCAGTCTATTTAGGAGCCACTTGCAGGTATAGAGAATCCTGCTAACTATAGGGCAAGGAGGTCCATTTAACCCTGAGCCACTGATGGATGGAGGATTTGGTTAACAACTTAGGCTTGGTCTACACCAGGGATCTCAAACTCAAATCACCACGAGGGCCACATGAGAACTAGTAAATTGGCCCGAGGGCCACATCACTGAAACCTTTTCATACAATGATACAAAAGTAGTCAAAAATGAAAAAAATGAAGAGTAATATAGTATTCTATTAAAAGTCAATGCATTAACTGTTAAAAAACTGTAATGCAAAGAGGGGTTTTAATAAAATATAAACACTCAGTAATGTTTGGAGCTTGGCTGCCAGTGGAGTCAGCGCCTATGGCAGGCCGCAGGAAATAATGCAGCCCGCGGGCCGCATGTTTGAGACCCCTGGTCTACACTATAGTTAGGTCGACATAAGGTAGCTTATGTCAACCTAACTATGTCGTGTCTACACTACAGCCTTGCTCCTGCCAATGTAAGGCTATGTCTACACTACCGCGGTAAGTCAACCTACGCTATGCAACTCCAGCTAAGTGAATAACGTAGTTGGAGTCGACTTACCTTAGGTCGAGTTACCGCAGGGGGTCGATGACTTACCTTACTCTTCTCGTCAGGGGTAGAGTACATGGGTCAACTGGAGAGCAATCTGCTGTCAATTTGGCAGGTCTTCACTAGACCTGCTAAATTGACCACCGGTGGATTGATCTCAGAACATCGATCCCAGCTGTAGTGTAGACATAGCCTAAGTGCTCTGCTACACTGACATAACTCCACCGACACGAAAGGTGTAAGGGCTTATGTCAGTGAAAGTGAGAACAGGTGTTCACATGGCACTGTTGTAGACAGCATTGCAAAATATCTTTAGCACATCTGGCACGTAGATATGTCCCTCATGCTTCGACCACTATTCCAAGGACATGCATCCATGCTGATGACGGGTTCTGCTCAATAAATGATCCAAAGCAGTGCGGACCGATGTATGTTCATTTTCATCATCTGAGTCAGATACCACCAACAGAAGGTTGATTTTCTTTTTTGGTTGTTCGGATTCTGTAGTTTCTGCATTGAATGTCGCTCTTTTAAGACTTCTGAAAGCATGCTCCACACCTCATCCCTCTCAAATTTTGGAAGGCACGTCAGATTCTTAAATCTTGGGTCGAGTGCTATAGCTATCTTTAGAAAGCTCACACTGGTACCTTCTTTGCATTTTGTCAAATCTGCAGAGAAAGCGTTAAAACGAATAACATGTGCTGGGTCATCATCAGAGGCTGCTATAACATGAAATATATGGCAGAATGCGAGTAAAACAGAGCAGGAAACATACAATTCTCCCCCAAGGAGTTCAGTCAAATCTAATTAACGCTTTTTTTTTTTTTTAAAACAAGCGTCATCAGTATGGAAGCATATCCTCTGGAATGGTGGTTAAAGCATGAGGGGGCATACGAATGTTTAGCATGTCTGGCACGTAAATACCTTGCAACTCCGGCTACAAAAGTGCGATGCAAATGCCTGTTCAGGTGACATTGTAATAAAAAGCAGGCAGCATTATCAAATGTAAATGTAAACCAACTTACTTGTCTTAGCGATTGGCTGAACAAGAAGAACTGAGGGCTCTAAAGTTTTACATTGTTTTGTTTTTGAGTGCAGTTATGTAACAAAAAAAAAATCTACATTTGTAAATTGCACTTTCATGATAAAGAGATTGCACTACAGTAGTTGTAGGAGGTAAATTGAAAAATACTATTTTATTTTTACAGTGCAAATATTTGTATAAAAATAATATAAAGTGAGCACTGTACACTTTGTATTCTGTGTTGTAACTGAAATCAATGTATTTGAAAATGTAGAAAAATATCCAAAATATTTAATAAAATGTAAATTGGTATTCTATTATTGTTTGGATTATTAAAACTGTAAATAAATCGAGATTTTTTTTTAAATAGTGATTAATTTTTTTGAGTTAATCGCAAGAGTTAACTGCCATTAATTGACAGCCCTAGTATAAATTAATAAATTAGGGATGAGTAGCTGATGCATTCTCGAAGGGAGGTCAGGAGAGTATAGCGGGTCTGCATTACAACATCTGTACATCTGTCCATAACATGTGGAGTACTTGCCCACATCCTGGTTCTGCGAAGCTCCACCAAGAGCACTGAGCAAATCCTGAAGCCATATCGGGAAAGGTCTTGCTAGGAACAAAGCTTGAATAAGCAATAGGAGCAGGAAGCCATTCCAGACCACAGAAAGAATATAAAAGTGAGAAAACCACCTGTGGAAGAAAGAAGCAGTATTATTGACTGAAAAATTCAGAAAGTTTTTTTCTTATCACTCCTTTCTTCAGTGTTGGAATTCAGTGACCAGGTCTAAGGGGAACAGCTCATTTTCATTTGGCCTAACCTCCCATAAAGAGCCCCATCATCTCTTATTGTGGAAGTACCAGATATCTACCATAGCCTCATTCCAACACTGTCTTTCCCAGTTATATGCTGCTCAGAATACTAAACCTCCCATTCACTGTATCTTTTTCTGTGTTTTTAGAACCTTCAGGTGGATGGACTGGAAAACTAGAAGAGTGAGTGGAGACCACAGAAAACAAGTGCAGTACTCAAGGCTTTAAATAAATACATACATAAAAATAATACAAACCGCACAGCAATACATGAATGTAAAATGAAATTTTGAAAATATAAAATGCTTTTGTTAGAACTTGCACAGTTAAAAGTGTGACAGTGACGTTTTAATACCCCAGCCATCCTGCCTGGAATTCTTTTCTGGGCATTTCCATGCTGTTGCCTTTAACAGTATTTTCATTTTCTTCGCCTCTTCTGAACAGACCATGCAGAGCATGGAGAAATTACTACTGTTCTGCATTTGTCTTTTGTACAAAATCTCCCAGACACCATTACACAGCTGGACAGTGTGATGTTTTGTCACCACACAAATCCAGGAGTCTTTAAATTGTCTTGCAGACCTATGGATTATTAATCTCTCTTGATATCTTTAAGGCAAGCTTGGATGCCTTTCTGGAGTGTATGCTTTAACACATTACTTGGCTCAATAAAGGGGTAACAATTACATTTAATAGCCTGTGACATACAGGAGGTAATTCTAGATGATCTCATGGCTTCTTCTGCTCATAAAAATCTATGAATAAAATCAGGATGTCTGGCGATATCTGCCAATAGATAAACATTCAGGATTGGAGTGCTCAAAGTTTCCTGACCACAGGACTGCCTTGGATGATCCTATATACTGACACAATTTTGACTGTGTAATCAAACAACACTATATTTAGCTTCAGAATATGGCAAGCCGACCTGGCACTGAGGTTGAGGACTTATTTTTCAATCATATGGGAGATAGAATGCACAGGAGTTGGATATTCCACAATGGCAAGCAAGGATGTGTATCACACTGAGAACTTTCCAGGGGCTTAATAAATTTGACTGTAAGGGTAACATGATCAAATTCTCCTAATCAGTTAAATGTGAATGTTCTACAATGTTGACATATCTCAGCTGGCAACTTTAATGTCTCTGGATAGACAAGAGTGCTCCATAAAAGTATTGGGCTTGTATCCAATACTGACACTATCATTTGGGAGCAGGGTATCAGCATTCCACAACACCTTCAGGACTATGCCACTGCAATAAAGGAGGCAAAATGAAGGAGCCTTTTACTCCACAAATCAGTATGGCAGAATCATGGCTAGCATAAATATTTCACACAGCAAACCAGCTAATCAACCCACTTTGCACAGCCCAGACACCAGAGCCAAGCATCAACCATTGTAAAGAGCTGTCAGCATACGTCAGTGAGCAACTGAATACAGAGGGACTAACTGGAAAGGAAAATTCCCCCCCTCACCCGACTATTATCTGCCCTAGCACCCCTGGCAAAGTTTGGGCCTCCTCACATATGCCGAAGTTCAAGAACCCCTGAAAAATATTACAGCTACAACCTATTAAATGGATCCATGTCATTCGTGGTTGGTAGAAGCCAACGAAGAACAACTATGACCACGGCCAATGGAAATAGCCAAGGGCACCTTCAGAGAAACACACCTAAAAATTCTATAGTTTACTCAATCCTCAAGAAGCCATTACTTGATTCTGAAGATTTCTCTCCAACTACTGTGCCATTTCTAGCCTTCTGTTCCTGGGCAAAACAACTGAGAAAATAGCAACCATCAAGCTCCAACAACGTGTTGCCTCAGCCAACATCCTGGATGCCTCACAATCAGGATTCAGACCAGGGCACAGCCCATAGATGGCTCTTGTCAAGGCAGATTCGCCACTCTGGCACTTCGATATCAGGTGAATTCAGAGTCTGACCATCTTTAGGAAACTTTGCAAGGCCTTCGTCTTTGAGAAAGCTTTGCTCACAAATTCCAACAGCCCTTTATTTTTAAACCTTTCCTATTTCCCCCTCTCTCCCAAAAAAACCCCTGAACCCAAACAGAGTTTTGACCCCAAAAAGGAAGAAGTGCCAGAGATGCCATTAAATCCACGAGGACTGCTATTGGTTTTACGTGGAAAATACTCATACTATTATAATGGATACTACTACCTTAATAACAGAAAATACAGCAATGGCCAAAGTGTTAAATGCCTTTTTTGTTTCAGTTTTCACCAAAAAGATTAGCAGTGATCAGATGACTAATATGGTGAACATCAGGATAAATGGGGTAGGATCTGAGGCCTTGAGGATTCTAATCACGCTGCCGGTCACAGTCGTGCGTGGTGAGGGCAGCTTTTCAAAGCTCAGGCTCATTAAAACATATCTTTGATCGACAATGGTTAGCACGAGACTGGCATTGCTTGCTATTTTATCGCTTGAAAATGCCATTGGTCAGTCTTTGGATGTCTCCGATGCTGTGTTTCAGTTCGTGAGGGCAAAGGCAAGAAAAGCAACCTTTTGAACTAAAGGACTAGGGTTAACACTCTAAGGGCTGGTCTACACTACCCCCCAAGTTCGAACTAAGATACGCAACTTCAGCTACGTGAATAACGTAGCTGAAGTCGAAGTATCTTAGTTCGAACGAAAAGGAACTTACCGCTAGTCCACACAGCGGCGTGCAGGCTCCCCCGTCGACTCCGCCTGCTCCGTTCGTGGAGCAGGATTACCGGCGTCGACGGCGAGCACTTCTGGGTTCGATTTATCGCGTCTACACAAGACACGATAAATCGATCCCAGAAGATCGATTGCTCGCCGCTGAAGCAGCAGGTAAGTACAGACGTACCCTAAGGCTGTCACCTACTGTAACACTTTTTAATACTGGTCCACCCAATGTTGGTGTGTAATCAGGAAGGCGAAAACACAAATGGAGTTGCAGCTAGCAAGGTATGGGAAGGGTAACAAGAAGGGTTTCTATAGGTATGTTAGCAACAAGAAGGTGGTCAGGGGAAGTGCGGAACCCTTAACGAATGGGGGAGGCAACCTAGTGACAGATGATGTGGAAAAAGCTGAAGTACTCCATGCTTTTTTTGCCTTGGTCTTCACAGACAAGGTCAGCTCCCACACTGCTGTTCTGGGCAGCACAGTATAGGGAGGAGGCGAGCAGCCCTCAGTGGCGAAAGAACAGGTTAAGGACTATTTAGAAATACTGGACATGCACAAGTCCATGGGTCCGGATCTAATGCATCCAAGGGTTGGGAGAGAGTTGGCTGATGTGATTGCAGAGCCACTGGCCATTATCTTTGAAAACTCGTGGCGATTGGGAGAGGTCCCAGATGATTGGAAAAAGGCGAATATAGTGCCCTTCTTTAAAAAAGGGAAGAAGGAGAACCTGGGGAACTATAGACCGGTCCGCCTCACCTTAGTCCCAGGAAAAATCATGGAGCAGGTCCTCAAGGAAACCATTTTGAAGCACTTGGAGGAGAGGAAGGTGATCAGGAACAGTCAATATGGATTCACCAAAAGCAAGTTATGCCTGACCAACCTGATTTCCTTCTATGATGAGATAACTGGCTCTGTGGATATGGGGAAAGCAGTGGACGTGATATATCCTGACTTTAGCAAAGTTTTTGATACAGTCTCCCATGGTATTCTTGCCAGCAAGTTACAAAAGTATGGATTGGATTAATGGACTATAAGGTGAATAGAAAGCTGGCTAGGTTGTCGAGCTCAATGGGTAGTGATCAACAGCTTAATGTCTAGTTATCAGCCAGTATCAAGCGGAGAGCCCCAGGGGTCGGTCCTGGGGTCGGTTTTGTTCAACATCTTTATTAATGATTTGGATGATGGGATGGATTGCACCCTCAGCAAGTTCGCAGACGACACTAAGATGGGGGGGGGAGAGGTAGATACGCTTGAGAATAGGGTCCAGAGTGACCTAGACAAATTGGAGGATTGGGCCAAAAGAAATCTAATGAGGTTCAACAAGGACAAGTACACAATCCTGCACTTAGGACGGAAGAATCCCATGCACTGCTACAGACTAGGGACCGAGTGGCTAGGCAGCAGTTCTGCAGAAAAGGACCTAGGGGTTACAGTGGACGAGAAGTTGGATATGAGTCAACAGTGTGCCCTTGTTGCCAAGAAGTAGCATTTTGGGTTGTATAAGTAGGAGCATTGTCAGCAGATTGAGGGACGTGATCATTCCCCTCTATTCAGCATTGGTGAGACCGCATCTGGAGTACTGTGTCCAGTTTTGGGCCCCACACTACAAGAAGGATGTGGAAAAATTGGAAAGAGTTCAGCGGAGGGTAACAAAAATGATTAGGAGGCTGGAGCACATGACTTATGGGGACAGGCTGAGGAAACTGGGATTATTTAGTCTGCAGAAGAGAAGAATGAGGGGGGATTTGATAGCTGCTTTCAACTACCTGAAAGGGGGTTCCAACGAGGATGGATCTAGACTGTTCTCAGTGGTACCAGATGACAGAACAAGGAGTAATGGTCTCAAGTTGAAGTGGGGGAGGTCTAGGTTGGATATTAGGAGGGTGATGAAGCACTGGAATGGGTTACCTGGGAGGTGGCGGAATCTCCATCCTTAGAGGTTTTTAAGGCCCGGCAAGGGGGGTTGGACTGGATGACCTCCTGAGGTCTCTTCCAACCCTTATCTTCTATGATTCTATCATGTCATCCAGAATTAGACAATATGGGTATGTCTACACTGCAATAAAACCCCTGCTGCTGACTCGGGTCAGCTGACTCGGACTAGCAGGTTTTGGACTGTGGGGCTATAAAACTGCAGTGTAGACATTGAGACAGAAGCCCGGGCTTTGGAACACTTGCCCATTGTGGGGTCTCAGAGACTGAATGTCTACATTGCAATTGTAGGCCTTGCAGCCCAAGCCCTGTGAGCCCAGACCAGCCATGGGTGTTTTACTGCAGTGCAGACATACCTCGTGATGAAAACAGCTGAGCCTTGTTAACATTACAGCCTTCATGGCATAGTCTAATGGTGCTGTACCTAAGGGGAACTGTGGGTACAAGAACAAACCCTAACAGTCTATATACCTCGCCAGATAGAGGGCAGGACACACTGGTAGGGCAGCTTGCACTGCTGACGCCCATTATATGCTTTTGCACTGAACAAACAGTTCAGTCTCCCCTACAGCTGCCATCTTAGGATCTTTCACTCCAAGACCTTAAAATCAGTGATGCCAGCTCCCCAGATTTTGAGGGGAGTCTCACAATGCCTGGTGGGTTCTTAAAGCTCCAGCTTCTGGAGTCATCAGATGACATGGTAACCTCCGTTGTTATTAAAACAAAACAAACAAACGAACCCTACGTTTCCAGCGCTCATGATTACAGAGAAAAGCTGGAAAACATTAGGCGTGTATATCAAAGCCCAGACACCACTAGATGACCACAACATTAATAACCCAACATTAATCAAAACAAACATACATAAAAGCCCCCATAAGATTTAAAGCCAATCTCACGACTTGCCAAGGCCACACTGGCCTGGCACCACTCCAGCAGCCCTTTACATGGCTGAGGAAGCGGTTTGTTGCACAAGCGCACCCCACTCACAGGGCTAAGGGCTGCAGGGCAAGCGTGGGGCTGGCTCTCCATAGCCGGGGGTATGTGGAAAGGCCGGTACCAGTCTTCCCAGCAGAGCCGCGCCGCCCGAGGCGGCAGGGGACAGCGTCCCTGCTAGGGCGGGCTCGGGAAGGCGGGTGTCCCTGTGCTGGGGACGGGCTCCCCCGGCCGGACTGAGGCAACCTCCCTTCACCTCTTGGGCACATCCAGAAGCCGCAGCCAGGCTGGGCGCTGCCCGCAGCCGCTCTTGGTCTTCCCGTAGCGGATCAGGTCCTGGAAGAGGCCGGGTCGGGGCCCCCCGCGCGGGGCCGGCAGCAGCTCCAGCAGCAGCGCGGCGAGGAAGGCGGCGGCCAGCAGCAGCCAGAAGGCGCTGAGCGCGGCCGGCATGGTCCGGGAGCCTCCCTGCGCACGGGCACGGCACGTAACCGGGCGGGTCTGGGCACTGCCCCCGCCGCGGAGCCAAGCTATGGCTGCGGGGACAGGGAGGCGGGGCCAGCCGCCTCCGAGCGGACGGGGAGGCCCGGGCAGTCTCCCCGCCCCCACTGGGAGGCGCGAGGGGAGCCCAGAACCACACCCCCCCCCCTGTTGTCAGCTGTGCGCATGTGACCCTGGGTTCCCTCAGCCTTGATACCTTTATACTGTCTGTCTCCCCGCCGACACCACTGAACCCCCGCCAGCACTGGACAGGCCAGGCTGCCCCTCGTCGCTGCTGCACTTTCCCAGGCTTCCTTGTACCAAGGCACTTAAAAACAAAAACGGTGGCAAGGAAACAAGCTAAAATAGTAAAGCATCTTGTAGGATGGCAAGCCCAGGCGCGGCCTGTGTCGGTTCTGTACAGCAAAGCCATTGCCTGTGCATTTGTGAGCAAACTGTGCAGAGAGCTCAATTCTTGCCTTAAAATCTATGGAACAAAAAAGGGAAGCAAATAAATGGAAACGCCAATAAACCTCCCACACCGGGAGTTAAAGATCCTTCTGTGAGGAGTGTAAAAAAATGTTTCACTTCAGTGTTAAAGGGACACTTACAAGTTAAGTGTCATACTCAACTGATTTCTTTTACCTACTGCTGTTACAAGTAACACCTATGATTATCATAATAAAAAGATTACAGAAGAAATATTTTCCTCTATTTACAGTTTGTTTTATGTTGTGTATTTATCTGCACTTTATGTATAGTCAGCTGCATTGTTCCTTTTGTGTATTTAGTTATTGAGATTTTTATTTCTGTGCAATAAAAAAGTGCCAATCCAACACTCTGGGCCCCTTGGCAATCATTAAAAATTTACATATAAATAGACCCATCAGTTACCTCAAGATCAAATCAGAAAACCCAGGAACACCATAAACATAATAAAAATAATTAGTATCCTCCCAGATTCCTACTGAGTATGGCAGCCCTTCCCATTGCCTCTATTGCAATAAAGGATAAAAGGTGGTCTTTGTAGCATACCCTGAAAATCACCAAAATCAAGATGATAGCAACTAACAGAGAGAAATGGGGTCCAGAGGAAAATGCTCAGCAAACCTCCAGCTTTCTTTTATACCAGTGGGGATCCAGCTCAGGTGGAAGCGATTTTATTATTTTGTATTAAGTTTAAAGGATAATTTAGCAGTCCCACTGAAGTTATATTGAATGGATTTTCAAACTTAGCCACAGCACATATGCAGAAGTTAATGGTTTAGTTAATTAATTCACAGGGAAACAGTTAAATATTTTTAAAATGTTTTGTAATATAGTGGAACTCTGATTTTATTAATGTCTCCAAAGCCACCCAAACCTTCATAAAATCCGGAATCTCTGATTAGGAACTGCAGAAGAAAAGGGAACCAGTTTCCCCTAAAGTCAGCCAGTTCATTAGGACTTAAGGCCTGATCTACATACAGTTTTTTGTTCCCATAATACCACTTTCGTTAGTGGTGTGATTGTTCACTAATATAATTATACCACTACAACCCTTAGTTATATCAGTATAAAAATGGTTAAAATGGTATGGCTTATTCCTCTTCCCATACAGGATTAAGCTATACAGTTGTAAGCAGTTTTATACCAGTATAATGGTGGGCTGCACCATTTAACTATACCAGTATAATATAGTACCTTTTTTGTGTAGACAAGGCTTGTGCTTTATAAGTGGGCTTAAGTACTGTGCTGAACGAGGGCCTAAGTCGTGCTCCAGTGGTTTCCAGAGTCACACATTTATAATAGTGTCAAACTTGCAGCATACAATTTCTGGAGACCATTTTAGGCCATGTCCACACTGGAGAATTTTACCAAAAAACCAGTGTTGCCACTAGTTCAGCTGCACTAATGTTACCTGCTGCAGGTTTAACTGATGTGGTAGTAAGAAACTTCTACGCTTAAATTCTGTACCATTATTTTTATTTTTAACATTATCTTAATAAAATTCTTAAACCTGAAAAAAAAATCTTTGCCTACACTAGGGCTGACACTAGCGCATGTTCAGCTGAACCATTTGTAGCACCAGTGGCAATATTTTGGTAATGTTTCCTAGTATAGACAGTGGTTAAAACATTCTCTTCTAATTTAGATACCAGAACCTTAATGGGCATATCAGCATAATGTGTTATAATAATCATCAGAACCTATATCTGTGTACATGCAACCTTTTGCTGACAAAGCTTTGAGGCTCAATCCAGTTTATCTGGCAATTCAGGTTGAAAGAGTCAGACACCAATATGGGAATTTCATAGTTAAAAATATAAACATTAAGCACAATATACAGGGAGATCTATGATTGGCTCTGTTAGGGCTAATTCCTGCTGTGACACGCACTATCTGCTGTTAAACTTGAACTACTAGAGTCTTATCTCAGAATTCTAAATTACATCTGTTTGACTTTCTTGACCTATCATCTGTACTTCATTAAAATATAATTCAGGTGATATTTACCTTTCTAAGATTTAAAATAATTTTATAACTTTTCCCTATTAATTGTTATTATTATTATATGTTGCTGAGGATAGAGAATGGAGATTTTTAGCTTGTTTTCCTTGTTTGGACCTGCAAACACACACATACTTAACTTTACTTATAGGCGTAAAATAAAGTACATGGTAGGTGGTACCAGAACAGTGGCTTTATTCATGTTAATGTTTGCATAACCCCTTTTATATTTTTTCCCAAGTGCTTAGATACTACTATGATAACTGCTACATAAAAACATAAGATAACTAGACAGATAGTAGTAGTTGCAACTTATTTTTAAAAAAATAATATACTGCAGGGCCTGATGCTGTTCACACTAAAGTAAATGGCAAAACTCCAATTGACATCAGTGGGAGCAAGAATGGGCTCTTAGGCCCAATCCTGCAAGGATTTAGGCATATGCTTAATTTTATCCTCTGAGTAGCCTTCTTGAAGTCATTGGGGGTATTCACATGCATTAAGTTAAGCGTGTATGTAAATCTTTTTATAATTGGAGCCATATGTTTTAGAGTATAACTGAGTATGCTAAGAGGTATCTTATCAGACTTATCAGACATGATATCATTGTACTTGCTTTCAGTTTCTTTTACTGTGTTTCATCTGTTGAGGTTGAGCTTTATAGGGCTTTCCTCAACGCTTTGTTTCAAGTTTTTAAAGAATTCCACTTCCAACTTCTGTCGAAATTCTATTCTTTTTCCACAATTGTTTATTGTTATTGAGCGTTAAGTTTATTTTTGCCAGCATCACATTTCATTTGCCATAGATAAGCTAAATTCCACAGCAGATCTAAATCATTATGATGTTTTGTTTGTTGCTTCCCTCCCTTGAATTTGACTAAAATGGAAGACCCCCCACCCCGATCTCTCCCAAGCTCTCTCTACTCCTCCAATTCTCTGTCACTGTTGATAATACCACCATTCTTCCTGTTGACTCCTCTCTGTCTCATTCTGCATGGCCAGGCTGCCTCCAAAACTTGCAACTTCTTCTTCCATAACATTTCTAAAAGCTGCACTTTTCTTTCTGTGTTCAGACAGCTAAATCTCTTATCCAGGCTGTCACCAACTCCTGTCTTTGTTACTGACACCTCTTTCACTCTGACCTTGCTGGTACACACATTTCTTCTCCATTCTAAACAAAAAGGTTAACATTAGCATTCCTTGCCTGAAGCTATACATTTCACCCACCTCTTTGAATCCCTCCACCTGTTCCCCCTTTTTCATTGTACCAAGTTCAAGCTTTTTGTCCTAACTGTTCCCCCAAAATATGTCTTATTCATAGATTCATAGATTCTAGGGCTGGAAGGGACCTCGAGAGGTCATCGAGTCCAGCCCCCTGCCCTCATGGCAGGACCAATTACTGTCTAGACCATCCCAGATAGACATTTATCTAACCTACTCTTAAATATCTCCAGAGATGGAGATTCCACAACCTCCCTGGGCAGTTTATTCCAGTGTTTAACCACCCTGACAGTTAGGAACTTTTTCCTAATGTCCAACCTAAACCGCCCTTGCTGCAGTTTAAGCCCATTGCTTCTTGTTCTATCCTCAGATGCTAAGATGAACAAGTTTTCTCCCTCCTCCTTATGACACCCTTTTAGATACCTGAAGACTGCTATCATGTCCCCTCTCAGCCCTGGTCTACACTACGAGTTCAGGTCGAATTTATTAGCGTTATTTCGATTGATCCGTGCACCCGTCCACACGACGAAGCCCTTAACATCGACTTCTAGGGCTCTTAAAATCGATCTCACCACTCCACCCCCAACGAGGGGATTAGCGCTTAAATCGATATTGCCGAATCGATGTAGGCTAGTGAGGACGCAATTCGACAGTATTGGCCTCCTGGATCTATCCCACAGTGCAACATTTGACCGCTCTGGACAGCAGTCTGAGCTCCAATGCTCCGCCCAGGTAGACAGGAAAAGCCCCGCGAACTTTTGAATTTCATTTCCTGTTTGGCCAGCGTGGTGAGCTGCAGGTGAGCGCAGATCTCATCAGCAGAGGTGACCATGATGGAGTCCCAGAACCGAAGACGAGCTCCAGCATGGACCGAGTGTGAAGTACGCGATCTGATCGCTGTATGGGGAGACGAAACCGTGCTAGCAGAGCTACGGTCCAAAAGAAGAAACGCCAATACATATGCCAAAGTCTCCAAGGGCATGCAGGACAGAGGCTACAACAGGGACGCGCAACAGTGCCGCGTGAAAATTAAGGAGCTCAGGCAAGCCTACCAAAAAACCAGAGATGCAAACAAACGCTCTGGGTCAGAGCCCCAGACATGCCGCTTCTATGATGAGCTGCATGCCATTCTAGGGGGTGCACCCAGCACTGACCCACCCATGTGGTATGACTCCGTATGTGGATCATCAGAAACCACAGAGGAGCATGATGATGATAATGATGCTGAAAATAGCGCCCAGACACAGCAAGGAAGTGGAGAAGCCCTTTTCCCCGACAGCCAGGAACTCTTTGTCACCCTGGAGCCAGTACCCTATGAACCCACCCAAGGCGTGCTCGATGCAGGAGAAGGGACCTCTGGTGCCTCTGGTGAGTGTACCTCTGTTAATTAATACATGTTTTATAAGCAAGCGTGTTTAATGATCAATTCGCGGCCAGTACAGCTACAGCTACTGGAAAAGTCTGTTAACATGTTCGGGGATGGAGCAGAAATCCTCCGGGGACATCTCCAGAAAGATCTCCTGGATGTACTCCCAAAGCCTGTGCAAAAGGTTTCTGGGGAGGGCAGCCTTATCCTGTGCTCCGTGGTAACACACTCTACCACGCCAGGCCAGTAGCATGTAGTCTGGAATCATTGCTTTGCAAAGCATGGCGGCGTATGGTCCCGGTGTTTGCTGGCATTCAAGCAACATCCGTTCTTTATCTGTCTGTGTTATCCTCAGAAGAGTGATATCATTCATGGTCACCTGGTTGAAATAGGGGAATTTTATTAAGGGGGTATTCAGAGGGGCTCCATCCCTGCTGGGCTGTTTGCCTGTGGCTGAACGGAAATCTTCCCCGCTGTGACCCACGCGGTGGGGGGAGGGGGAACAGCGAACATCTTGGATGTGTGTCTGTGTGTGTGGGGGGGTGTCGATTAAGTTCGCGCTGCACGTTAACCCGAAAACCGCCGCCCCTCCCTTTTCAATTGCCAACCAGTTTTAAATTGCCAGCCCAAAGGCTGTTTGTTATGGGAAATGAGGGGGTTGCTGTTTGAAAACATTCCCACCTGTTATGAAGGTTAAAGAAGCCTATAGACTGTGGCTTACCATGGCTGCCTGCAAGCCGAATTCTGTTGCCCGCCGGACCAACTTGTTGCTTGTGTGATCTCTCACACCAAACCGGCAGACCCTCAATATAACAGGCAAAGTGCAACCTTGGACCAAATGCATATGTGATATGTAATGTTTGGAGCATTGTTCTCTAATGTGTGTCTTTTAAACTACTCCTCTCCCGTTTGTTTCCTCCCGCAGCTGCAAATGTTTCAACGCCACCCCTTTCATCACCGTCCCAGAGGCTAGCGAAGATTAGAAGTAAAAAAAAAAGGAATCGAGACGATATGTTCTCAGAACTCATGGAATCCTCCCACACTGAAGCTGCCCAGCAGAATGCGTGGAGGCAGACACTGTCGGAGTCCAGGAAGGCAGAATTTGATCGTGCGGACAGGTGGCGTGCTGAAGAGAATGACTGGCGGGATGAAGAGAGTAGGTGGCGTCAGCGTGCAGAGAGAAGGCAGGATGCAATTCTGAGGCTACTGGAGGATCAAACGGAAATCCTCCGGCTTATGGCTGAGGAAAGGCGTAGGGTTCAGGAAAGGCCGCCTGAGCCCAGACCGCCGCTACAGCCCCTGTGTAACCAACAGCCCTCCTTCCCGAGTCCCATAACCTCATCCCCGAGACGCCCAAGAACGCGTTTGGGCGGCCTCCGTGCACCCAACCACTCAAGTCAAGAGAACAGTCCAAGCAAGAAAGGGCTGGCATTCAATAAGTTTTAAAGTGCTGTGTGTCCTTGTCCTTCCCTCATCCCCTCCTCCACCACCCATCCTGGTGCTTCCCTTCGTCCACCAGCTATCCCGGGAGACTGTGGCAGTTAGCCCCATAGTTCCCCCTCTTTGTTTTACGAATTAATAAAGAATGCATGATTTTTAAGCAACAATGACTTTATTTCCTCTGCGAGCGGTGATCGAGGGGGGGAGGGCAGGGCGGTTTGGGTAAAGGGAAGTAGAGTGAATGAAGGGGCGGGGCTTTTCATTACTGGGGAAAAACAGAACTTTCACACAGCATCCTGGCCATTCATGAAACTGGTTTTCAAAGCTTCCCTGATGCGCAACGCACCCTGCTGTACTCTTGTAATAGCCCTGGTGTCTGGCTGCGCATAACCAGTGGCCAGGCGATTTGCCTCAACCTCCCACCCCGCCATAAACGTCTCCCCCTTACTCTCACAGATATTGTGGAGCGCACAGCAAGCAGTAATAATAATGGGAATATTGTTTTCGCTGAGATCTAACCTAGTCAATAAACTTCGCCAGCGAGCTTTTAAACGACCAAATGCACATTCCACCACCATTCTGCACTTGCTCAGCCTATAGTTGAAAAGGTCCTGACTACTGTCCAGGCTACCTGTGTATGGCTTCATGAGCCATGGCATTAAGGGGTAGGCTGGGTCCCCAAGGATAACTATAGGCATCTCAACATCCCCAACGGTTATTTTCTGGTCTGGGAAGAAAGTCCCTTGCTGCAGCAGCCGAAACAGACCAGAGTTCCTGAAGATGCGAGCGTCATGTACCTTTCCCGGCCATCCCACGTTGATGTTGGTGAAACGTCCCTTGTGATCCACCAGTGCTTGCAGCACTATTGAAAAGTAACCCTTTCGGTTTATGTACTCGCTGGCTTGGTGGTCCGGTGCCAAGATAGGGATATGGGTTCCGTCTATCGCCCCACCGCAGTTCGGGAACCCCATTGCTGCAAAGCCATCCAGTATGAGCTGCACATTTCCCAGACTCACAACCCTTGGTACCAGCAGCTTGGTGATCGCCCTGGCTACTTCCATCACAACAGCCCCCACTGTAGATTTTCCCACTCCGAATTGATTCGCGACTGACCGGTAGCTGTCTGGCGTTGCAAGCTTCCACAGGGCTATTGCCAGTCGCTTCTGTACTGTGAGGGCTGCTCTCATCTTGGTGTCCTGGCGCTTCAGGGCAGGGGAAAGCAACTCACAAAGTTCCATGAAAGTGCCCTTACGCATGCGAAAGTTTCGCAGCCACTGGGATTCATCCCAGACCTGCAGCACTATGTGGTCCCACCAGTCTGTGCTTGTTTCCCGGGCCCAGAATCGGCGTTCCACTGTATCAACAAGCCCCATTAACACCATGATGTCCACCTTGCGGGGGGGCCTTTTTTGAGAGAGGTCTGTGTCCATGTCCTCATCACTGTCCTCAGGGCGCTGCTGTCGCCTCCTCGCCTGCTGTAGCTGTAGCAGCTCCTGGTTCTCGTTCTGCATATACTCCTGGACAATGCGCGTGGTGTTCATAACGGCGAGAACAGCCGCGGTGATCTGATCGTGCTCCATGCTTTCCCTGGTATGCTGTTTGCAGGACAGCAGAGTGGCAGCAGAAGCAGCGGGTGGATAACAATGGAGTCAGCAATATGGCGCCCATATGAAAAAAGGCGCGAAAGGATTTTTTGCTCCCCCCTCAGTTGCTTTCACGGAGGGAGGGGGGAGCAAGGGTTAGGCTCATTTCCTTCTAGCTGCAGATGGTACAATATGCGGTGAGCAAGGAGGCGCCTTCCCTTCTAGCAGCAGATGGTACAATATGCTTGATATCCATCATCAGCTCCTGGCCCCCTCAAGGATTGAACTCGCAACCCCGGGTTTAGCGGGCCAACGCTCAGACCGCTGAGCTATCCCTCCGCCCGTGTTCCAGGCAGTACTGAATCTCCCTTAAACAAAACGTAAAAAAGAGAATGACCAGAGTCACTCTGGTCACTCCCATTTATGTCCAAGCGCCCCCGGCCAGCCACACCATAGGCCGCCGGCCAGGAGCACACGAATACCAATCATATTGTACAATCTGCTGCGAGAAGGAAAGGAGCTTCTGCTGTGTGGTCCCGCGACCACGACCATTTATGGCATATTGCACCATCTGCAGCTAGAAGGCAAGGCGCTCCTGCTGTGTAGTCCCGCGACTACCAGCCTCAGGCGGAATGGTCCCCTCAAGGATTGAACTCGCAACCCCGGGTTTAGCGGGCCAACGCTCAGAACGCTGAGCTATCCCTCTGCCCGTATTATAGTGTGACTGAATCCCCACTAGACCTAATGTCCAGGCGTACGCTGGAGATGTACGGTAATTGTGAGCTGAGCAGGCTTCCGTAGCAAACACGGAAACCCCGGAAAAAAGGCGCGAGAAATATTGCTTTCACGGAGGGAGGGATGACATGTACCCAGAACCACCAGCGACAATATTTTCTGCCCCATCAGGCTTTGGGATCGCAACCCAGAATCCCAATGGGCGGCGGAGACTGCGGGAACTGTGGGATAGCTACCCGCAATGCAATGCTCCGAAAGTCGATGCTAGCCCCGCTACTGTGGACACAGTCAATCGACCTCATGGTCTTAACGCTCTTTAGTGGGGACACACACAATCGATTCCATAAATTCGGGTTTTAAAATATCGACTTCTATAAATTCGACCTAATTCTGTAGTATAGACGTACCCTCAGTCTTCTCTTTTCCAAACTAAACAAACCCAATTCCTTCAGCCTTCCTTCATAGGTCATGTTCTCTAGACATAGACGCAGAGTAGAGCGGAAGAATGACTTCCCGTGTCTTGCTCACCACACACCTGTTAATGCAGCCCAGAATCATGTTTGCTTTTTTTGCAACAGCATCACACTGTTGACTCATATTTAGCTTGTGGTCCACTATAACCCCTAGATCCCTTTCTGCCGTACTCCTTCCTAGACAGTCTCCTCCCATTCTGTATGTGTGAAACTGATTGTTCCTACCTAAGTGGAGCACTTTGCATTTGTCCTTATTAAACTTCATCCTGTTTACCTCTGACCATTTCTCCAATTTGTCCAGATCATTTTGAATTATGACCCTATCCTCCAAAGCAGTTGCAATCTTCATGCATTCTTCCCTGTCTCTCCTTATACATGGAATACCCAGTCTCAAATGATCCTTAGGGTTATTACTTTCTCCTCACCTGAATCCTTCTGAAGACTTCTGTTATGATGCTTACAAGAAATCAGTCAACATTTAAATACCTAGACTGAGGGGCAGTTGAGGTATTTTGATATTTAGTTACTGACCTTTGAATATAGCAAATGTATATATCAGATTGTCTCTCTGTATGCATTCTTTGTATGTCACTGTTTGGATCATTTGCTTCCCCAGCCCAGGCTTGGTACTGGCAGGGAGTGTGCTGTGAATGCTGATCCATGTCCCCTCCCCGCCCCCCCTGCCCCCAATTATGGACTGACGTTGCAGGATCAGTGCCTGTGTTTACAGTGTCCAGCATAGTGGGACTTAGATCCCAATCAGGGCCTTAACATAAGTAGTGCTACCTTAATATAAATAATAAATAAGGTTAAGAAGAAAATCATCATCTGATTTATCAAGTTTGTCATAAATATAAGGAAAAAAATATACTTAAGATGTTTTGATGATTTTTTATAATCTCTGGTAGTGCCTGGTTGTTACTGAAGAAAAATTAAATAACTGAGTTTTACTTGTATCACATTTTAACTTTGTCATAGTCATTAAGTGCCTCAGATGCAAATGCACAGCTTTACCACAGGGTTAGTTCCAATGTATCAAATGTGCTTCCTTTACGGAGTGGAAAGGAAAGTGTACACACACACATTCCATTGCAGTGCATGAGCGTGATGTTGTTGCCATTCTGTGCACACGACTCAGAATCCAGCTCATAGTCTCTAAGGGGTTTCCTCTAGCAAAACCATGTAAAAAAGGATTTTAATAAATATGGGCCAAATCCTTCTCCCAACTCCACCAGCACGTAGGGATAGAAAGGGAGAGGAACTAGTGTTCTGTTACAGAGTAGGGAGTCCGCATGGTGGGGGAAGGGGTGGGGTGGATATTTGTTTATAGTTGTGTTTTGTGATGCATCGACCCGTGGTGCCACAATGCGTTGGTCTGTGCCAGGGTAAAGCCATAGGCAAGTCTGATGGATCTGCAAGTGTGGATCCAATGTGGAAATCCCTCCCACCCCCCACAGGAGGGCCCACAGTTGTGGTGCAAAAACATGAGGGTGGTGGAGAGGATTCTGTACTCCAAAATCACATGGAGATCCCGTGCACAATGTTTGTTTTCTTGGGCTTTCCATACTGAGGAAGGTCTTGGCCTTTTGAATTTAAGGTTAGTGACATCCTCTTAAGATTCCACAGACTGACCTAAATGACAAAACAACAAAACAAACAAAAACCACCACACTCGCATAGTCAGAGGGCTGAATCATCAGCTGCAGTTGGTATAGCTGATGAGTGTGGGAAGGAAGGTAACTCTGCAAATGTTATGCCCCTCTCCCTACTAGTAGTGGGGTCAGTTCAGCTCCCAGAACAACTTAGAGCAACTAAGGGCTGCTTGAAGTTGCACTAGCTGGTAACAGTCCCCAAGGGACATTCTGTTAGCTGGAGATCACTAGAGTGCTGTAGTGCTCCAGCCCTGCCATTTTTCCCTGGCCATGCCTTCAATATTCCCTGTATGCCAGAGGAATCCCCAACCAGCCAGTTAATCTGACTTTCCACCTGTTTCCCACAGCCAGAGCAGAATAGGGGCCCAGGATCTGAACCTCAATATTTATTTTAGTCTCCACAGGCTTTTGAAAGGGGAATTGCAATTGCAGGGGTGGGGAATTCTTCAACGGGGAGAGGAATTTGTGGTGGATTGTTAAATTGTTGTGCTTTATTTTTACATTACAGCAAGGATAAGGATGGGCACTTTGTTATCAACTCCATACATCTAAACAACTTAATTGTACTATGTCATCTCTTCGTAACCGGATATCAGTTTTGTGTAGCAGTAAGAACCTTTGGGAAATAAATCCTTTAGAACTTCCTTTTAGATATGAAGCATTTTGAGTCATGGATTTTTTTGCTGTGATTGCAGTGCACGTATTATCTGTAGTCATTGTGTACAGTGACTGTATAATAAAGGTTTTTAAACGTTTTATGTAAATGGTTGCCTCTAGATGGCACCCAAACTCTTTATTTGATTCCTAAAAGCAACCCATTCTCCTGAATTGCTTGTGGGTGTCACTGGTAGCATTTCAGACTTCTGTGGCTTATAGTCAGAAAGTCTGAAATGTTACTGATGTTACTGGCCCCTTCACAGCTATTCCCAAAATTAAATCTCTTGAATAAAGTTGTAGAATCTACAGTTAACATTTTAAAACTTTTTCAAATTATGAATGCTTATAACTGAATATCATTGTTTCAGAGTTAGTATTTACTACCAATTCTATAGCATTGTTCACACTTTAAAAGTATGGGCTGAGCTTAATTTCACAGGGTTGCTACTAGTGATGGATGAATCTCAAAAGATTCCGTATAAAAGTTTGTGTGATTGTCTAAGCGTATCTAAAGCCCATGGTCTAGAATTGGGTCTGGGAGTCTCATGAGAAGAGGCATTTACAGACTGGAAACAATCCTATTTCCCAGAAGTCTGTGATGCGTAGGTGTGCTACCTGGGTAAGTAAATGTGTGGTTTCCTACCTGCTAGGCGAGAGGTACAGTGGAGGTTAAGGGAGGGCTGTGTGACATCAGTAGCATTGATTTGCCAGTCACAGGGGAGGGTTGGCCAAAGGGGTTGAGTGGGGAGTTGCAAAGAGAACTGAGCTGCCTCAGATACAGGTGGGAGGAGAAGTGGCCAAGCATAGCAATAGAACTGAGGATGATAGAAGGCAGGGTTGTGTGGGCCTATTTGATATGAGCCACACAAGAAATGACATAGAGAAGGAGGTGCTGCTGAGCATGCCTGATGCTGGGCCTCAGTTTGGATGTATTGTCTGTTGCTCTGATCAAAGGTCTGTGGTGACTAGAGGGGAGGTTTTGCATATGAGCGTTTCAACTACAGTCATGTAGTTCAAAGGAAGTTATCTTTGCAGAAAGGCAAGCAATAGTTTAATTTACCAGCCACGCCAGAGTAGGCTGAATTGCAATCTCTAGAGTTTTATAAACTTAGCAGCTGGTGCTGCAAGATACAGTTTGATTTGATTTTAATACAGAGAATAGACTGCAGTCAAATAGTTCAAAGGGGGTTATATTAGCCAGATGGATTTTAATTTTCCAACCACGCTTGAAAAGGCTTTATAGTAAAATAACTGCAAATTCATTTCTTGCTGGTTTTTGCAAGATGCAATTCCATTTGATTTTAGGACAAAAGTAGCTGCTCTTTAATACTTAATTACAGCCTGGCAATTGCCAATTTAATTCCCAATTCTGGAAACACTTGTGGACATGTTTAAAGCCAAGCACGTGCTCATGTGTTTGC
The DNA here is from genome assembly GCA_033296515.1 of Macrochelys suwanniensis. Classification (NCBI taxonomy): domain Eukaryota; kingdom Metazoa; phylum Chordata; order Testudines; family Chelydridae; genus Macrochelys; species Macrochelys suwanniensis. The sequence goes on from CM065779.1 coordinate 88,917,959, forward strand.
AAAATCAGGACCTTAGCTGTCACAGCCAAGATTGGAAAATGTAATTGATAAAGCAACCCTTGATTTACACTTTATTTTTAAAATAGTCATATAAAAACACAGTGTTGGCCGATTTTCGGGCGGGAGGGGACCCTGAAAAATGTCTGGAACATATCAAGCCACGCTATTGGATTCCATGCCCCACTAGTTTGAATTAGTAGAGGATAATACTGAAGGCTCTGGACCATGAAAACATGGAGCATACTGGCACAAAAGAGTATGCTAAAGAATATGCTTAAATGCACTTTTTAAAATTCCTGGATAGTTAAATATCCACGGGGTTCATATCAGAAAGTTTAAATGTTTTGTGTAGCTTCCAGAAAGCATGAGGAGATCTCTGATAAAGGCAATGCTCATGTAGAGTGGTGTAAGATCTTTAGAATCAATTCCCTACTTGTATATGACGGCTCATGTAATGCTCATGTAAAGTGCATGGAGCAACAAATGTATCACTTTGTTCACAAGAAGTTTCTGTTGCTAGATTACTCCTTCAACTGCAACAGGAAGAGATCCAAAAATTTGCCACTTCAATACCACTTACAGTTGGCAAAAGTATCTCAGTTTTAGAGATTTTAAATATTCTTCAACGTGCAAGTCAGTCAAAAATGTCCTTTATTTAGGACCAAGCTATAGTAACACAGAAAAAGACAGACTTCATGGAAGCACTTTCAATGTCTCTTAGGGAAGTGGCTTTGAAATACATACAAAAAGTTAAATAATTTGTTGTACTGTTAGCGGACAGGTCTGCAGATGGCAAAAGTCAGCGTACATCAGATTTATACAGGATAGGAAGTCTTGACCTCTTTGCTGACCCAGTAGATTTGGAATCTGGGACAGCTGATGCTATCACACCAGGAATAAAAACAGCTTCATGACTGGTGAGAGAGGGGAAAGTCAAGGCAAAAGAATGCAAATCGAAATTAGTTGGCCTGAATTTAGATGGGTTAGCAATGAGCATGGACTGTTCAGGCCTTGTGTAGGCATGATACTCCTCACTGCATCATACTGCAACTTGGAGCTTGTTATTTTGGATCTCCAAAAAGATTATCTTTATCTTAAAAAGTTTGAAAGGGAGGAAAATCCCTAAATCTAACAATATCTCTTGGCTCAAAAGTAGAGCTGTTTTAACCCTGCAAGACATGCAAAATGACTTAATGTGAAATGACATTAATGAAAGTTATAGTTATGTGATTTGTTGTGATTAATTAATTAGCAGGATGTACTGCTTCACAGTAGTTACAGATACTTCACAAATGCCATCTTTCATTCTGTGTTTGTACAGCACCTAGCACAATGAGGACCAGGACTAGGGCTCATAGGCACTACTGCAATACAAATAAATAATAATAAATATCCAAACACTGGCCTATCTCTAGTTTAAATAACACATAAGGATTTAAGGAAGAGAACACATGTTATTCCTTCTCTGGCTTGTGTATATTAAGTACCTTTTAAATACACTAAGAGTTTGCATGCAGAAAGCTTAGGATTTTCTTAGCAGGCACCTTTCAGTGAAATTACAGGTTTTAGAATTCTTGCATATAATAGGTGTGTAAGGTAAGAAATGGTGAAAATGAAATTGCTAAGTACTCATGATTTATTCAGGTAAACGAAGCAAATCTTGGAATAATGAAAGTGCATGTCGCAAACAAAGTTCTTAGTTTCTTGTTGTTGGGGGACAGCTTGTATTTAGATTTGGGTTGGGAAGAAAAGGCTTTTTCAGAAACTGTTGTTACAACTTTAAGTTTCTAACAAAAGAGTTTAAAGCACTGAGGCCTACTGTGTCCCAGAGGAGAAAGGCCAATAGAACTGGAAGCAGTTTAGGTGGTTATTTTTAATGTGGCTGTCAGCTGAAGGGTAAAAGGTACAGGTAAACTTGGCAGGCAAGGAGAAAGATAATATTAACTGCTACAACCCTAAACTGGAGAAGGTTCAAAAACTCTTCATGGAAACAAAGGCCCTCTGTACATCTCTTCATACATTCCATGGATAGGGATGGGATCAGTGGCCCCTAACTGCCCTTGCTAGGCCTTTCTAAATCAAATATGTACTGTAGTACTGGCAATCCTTTCATAAAGCTCATCTGTGTAACTCAAGGGTAATTCTGGATATGCCGGGTGTAACCCAACTGCAGGTCATGGTGGCAGCAGTTCTGGAAGGGTGGTAGAGATGTGGAGGGTTTTTAATATAAGTTGAACACCGACTGTTTTAGTGCAGGGTATTGTCTAAAAGTTCTCATATGCAGTTCAAGAATTGTCCTGGCACAAAACAAACATCAAAACCAGCTATTAACCTATGGAGAAAACCAGTCACTGCAACTAGTATGGAGGGCTTCTGAAATTTCCTATCTGTGTTATAAGAATAGTCTTTACTACAAAAAGGCTCTGTCTCATGTAGTCTACAATTGAAACTGCTTAATTTCAGAGCTTTCCTCTCCCATGAAGGAGAAAGAGAGAGAGAAACCCCAGTAGTAGGGGGTGCCTCAATTAGGGTGACCAGAGAGTGAGTGTGAAAAATCGGGACAGGGGGTGGGGGGTAATAGGAGCTTATATAAGAAAAAGACCCCAAAATCAGGACTGTCCCTATAAAATTGGGACATCTGGTCACCCTAGCCTCAATAGGGACACATTTGAGATGTGAACTTGGATTCAGTCCATGGCTTATTGTTCTGGCCTATCTCTACTAAGAAACAAGGTGAGGAACATCTTGGGAGTTGAGGGTGATCATTATCTTGTAGGATTGGATACTTTGGGTATATAGCCCGGAAGATCTTGGCTGCTGAGAAGGGAAAGGACTGCTGGCTTCAGACTCCCTATGAAAGAGCTAGGTGGGAACGGGAACCCACTGGTAATGGTTACCCCAGGTGATGCAGCAGAGGGGAAGTCCCACTGACGGTGGGCTATCCTGCTACTTTTAAGATACTGAAAAGTCACCAATCGTAGTATCTAGGCATCAATCTGATCCCGTAGCAAGGAAAGAGAGCTAATAGCTAAAGAGAAGTAGGACTTAGGACCAACAATCCATTTTGCACCTCCAGTTTTGTGGGCACAAATAATTGTGTATGCAGCCTACGTAATTTAGACAGCTAAGCTATCCGATCTACAGACACAGTCCTGTAGTCAGAGATCTAAATTATATTAGTTTCACACACAATTATTTGTGCACATAAATTGGGAGGCTATTGCTAAATATTAGGGCCAACACTTTCAAACCAGCATGCCTAAAGTTAAGCACCTACACCAGGCATCTTGATACATTGCCTGATTTCCAGAGATGATGAGCAGTTGTACTTCCCACTGAAGTTAGTAGCAGTTCTGGCTTCTTATCACCTCTGAAAATTAAACCACTATTAAAGTGTTTAAATATATATTTAGGTGCCTAAAATGTTATTCTCCAACTACTCCTGGGGGAATTCTGCATCACTGCGTGTGCGCAGGATTCATGTCCCCCACAGATTTCTTTGTTTCCATGCAGAAAAATGAATTTTGATGGGGAAGCAAAGGGAAGCCACAAAAGTGGTCATGCGCTCCTCTCTGGCAGTGCAGGCAGGTCGGTTCAGGTGCCTGGAGCAGTTGGTAGAGACATAAATCACTGCTGGGGGGGAGGGGGGGCTGGGCAGTTATGCATGTGAGGGAGAGACACAATAAGCCATGGACTGAATCCAAGTTGCTATGCTCAAATGTATCCCTATCGAGGCACCCCCTACTACTTGCTTGCTATTGCAGCATGCTCAGCATGGAGTGGCAGGGTATCGGGGTGTTTCTGAGGTAGGGTGACCAGATGTCCCGATTTCATAGGGACAGTCCTGATTTTTGGGTCTTTTTCTTATATAGGCTCCTATTACCCCCCACCCCCGTCCCGATTTTTCACACTTGCTGTCTGGTCACCCTATTCTGAGGAAGCAGGCATGAGGCAGGCTCTGTCCCCTCAGGCAGAGCAAAATGTAGCAGCTTGCCTGCTTAGTGAATTTTCCCATTGTTTTTGTGAATTCCCCCAGGAATATAAAACAGGTGTAAAAGTTTTAAGGCTCCTTTACATTGCCAGAGTAGGGTAAAGGACAGCATGGCCTTATAAATGCTTATGGTGCTTTAGTGATTAGAACTGAACTAAATTTTTGAACTGAAAAAATTTCCTATCAAAATGTGCTCCTGACATATCTGGAGATGGTCAGTAGCCAATATAAATTGTGTTTGATTCCCCAGCTCTCACTTGCTCTTTAGTTGCCTATGATGTAACACTGAGCATATGGCTCCACATATTTGTTGACTAATACCTAGAAATAAAGGGTCAAACCTAGCTACATTACTATTAGGCCAGGGGGGTTGGGGATTTTCTCCAATGCTTCCCACTCCCATTCTTCATCCATGGTATTGTAGTTTAAATAAATTACCAAAATAATTGAAACCAGTGTGATTCTATTGTGTTATTTTGACAAATAAAATATGCAGAATTTTAAAATATTATGCGCAGGATTTTTAATTTTTTGGCACAGAATTCCCCCAAGAGTATTATTCAATAATGTAGTTATTCCTCCCCATCCCCCGTATATATAATCAATATATTTTTAAGTTGTTCAGGTTACATTAATACATGGACATTGTTCATATATCTGACTAAAAGGAAACTCAATTTTTTTATTACTAACTGCTGTTTAGCAGCACATTATCCCGCACTTACAAAAAGAGCTGTAAAAATCTTTGTGGTTCATAAACTTCGATGTATCACAGTGGGAAATGGAGATGTTTGAGCATTAAATTTAATGAATTATTGATTTATAAATATACTGGAAAATGAATTGTTAAAAATTAAAGGTTAACTCACCTTTAACTAAAGGTGAAATTTACTAAAGGTGAATGTTGTTTAATACTTTTGTTTTCTTATTAACAATCATTCACCCACTTATAAAACAAAGGACAGAATATGTACTATACCCTGTAGTTAATGCATAGGAGTCAGTGCTAAGTATGTTGCAAAATAATATCATTACTGTCAGTGCAATTACAGTGTAGTCTCCATAGCAGAATATGATCATGATGATATTTCAAGTCAAGATTTCAGACTGATAATGTAGAGTTGAAATTAGGCAATCTTGTTTCACATGACAGACTTTTTAAAAGGCCTTTAAAGTATTCCTACATGAGGGAGATTCCCTTCCAATGAACATGACTTTATCTGCAGTTGTTTTACTATGGGTCTCAATCCTGTTCCCATTGAAGTCAGTGGGAACTTTGCCGTAGGCTTTAGTGGGAACAGATTCAGGCTCACTGCAGAAGCTAATACTTTTAACCCATTAGACCTACTTATTTCAGCAGATTCCTATCTTTGCTTTTGCATCTATTCTGTTTCTCATTTGCTTTCTCTTTACTGGATGCTCTGGGTCCATTTCATACACAAAACTTTGTAATCTTTGTTACTCTTCCTACTCCCACTTTTAAACATTATTTTCTGCAGCTGATCAGATAATGTGCTGTAGAATGAGGCTTAGAATCCAAGTAGTACTTCCCTTGTTGCTATATGGTTCATTTTTTTTCTATTCCTTTCTGCCAACTCTTTGGTTAATTTTTGTTACAGGCTGCTTTTTTTGTTTGTTTGTTTTTTTAGTAGTATTTTTTTTAAAAGAAAAAAATGTCAATGTGTTTCCTGTCAGAAAATCTTTAGTAAATATTTATCAGGAAAGCGTTATGTTTTAAAATATTTATTAGAGGCTTAGCACTACTAACCCCTGAAGAGTTATGGTAAATATTGACTACAAGCAACAGAGAAGCTGTCTGAGAGATACACTGCACGCTTCAAGTGTGTTAAGACACAGATAAATTGAGATAGAATCTTACTTTTGAAGTAAGTTGTAGTTGGTAGTTGTTATGTGCTAAGGGCCTGATCTTTACCTATCCTTAGTGAATGTGATTAGAATATTCCTATGATTAAGGGATGCAGGATTGGGCCCTGGGTTTAGGCTACAGAATTAAGGGGCAGATTCTCAACTGGTGTAATCTGTCATAGCTCAAGTCATTGGGGCTATGACAATTTACATCAGCTGAGGATCTGCCCCAAAGTGTTTTTGCTGTTTGAGAACACAGTATATAAGTGGTTATTTACCAAAAGAGAAGACACCCAGAGGAAATGAGTTTCTAAACATACCTTGTTTAGCATTCTTATTGGCATCACTCTCAGCATGATGGATTATGGATCCCATGTGAACACTTCGAGTGCCATTATGTTTATGTCTTTAAAAATAAACAACCGGTTTTCCACTCTGCTAAAACCTTTTATAAAGCCACATACTATGTGTTCTTCACTGGATGCACATATGTAATTCACATTAGTTAATGAGAGCTACGGGCACCTCAGCTGAAGAAGATGGGCAGCCGGCAAAATTTTGTATTCATCTTCAATCTCACCTTTTGGATTTCTTTTTAAAAAATAACGTTACAGCTTCCACTGGTACAAAATGTTGCACTGAATGTTATAAACCTGAAACATGTTAGGAATAATTTATTTTATATAGCTAGATATGGATATAATTATTAATCATACACACACATACATAAATATATAAATATGGTTTAGCACAAAAATAAAAGAATATTTAGCAGTGATAATACAACTCAAAGGTTATGTGTAAGTTAAATACTTGTAGGGCCTTACCTAAAGGTTTGTATACACCATTGTATTACTCTAAGATTCTAAAGGCTAGAAAAATAAATCATTATGAAGCAGTAGATCTGGTGGGGGTATTCAAGGTCTCTGACAATAAATAATCTAGACCTTTGTGCTCAGATACTGAAAGAAGCTTCAGCTAACACTGCAACTCACTTGCCAAATTCACTGTGCACTGTTCAGCAATCAAAGTGCCCTGGCTAGCATTTAACAAATATCCATTCTGTCCTGATTCAAAACAAAGGCTATATTCATTTAGGATTGCCACAATTACCTGCCAAAAGACAGTGGACAATGTTCTCCAAAATTATTATTTCTTCACTCTAATCAAAAGGCAGTTACAGAGCAACCCGTAGTGATAATGTGATGTCTCGCTTCAAAATACATTTTGAAAGAATGCAACAAGTAAAGGGCAAATGGACTTTGCAACCTGTTATGTCCAGATGTTAGATGCGGTTTGTGTTCTCTTTGTGTTCCTTGCACATGCTGTCTCCTTCCGTCCGTGTAAGGAATGTACAGTAACATAACTAAGAAAATTCAGAGCAGAGGCTGATTGACCTTCCTTGACTCATTCCATTGTGCCTAGACATGGCAGAAATCTCTTAGCCGTGTACAACAGTATGTACAGAACCTTGTGTGAGTGACAACACTAAGGCAGAACAGGATGAACTGAGGACAGAGTATCAGCCTAAGGCTATGTCTGCACTACAGATCTTACAGCTGTACCACTGCAGCTGTGGCTCTGTCAGGTCTTTTGATGGGAGAGAGCTCTCCCACCAGCATAATTAAACCACCCCCAACGAGCAGCAGGAGCTATGTTGGTGGGAAAGCATCTCCCGCTGCCATAGTGCTGTCCACACTGGTGCTTCTGTCGGTGAAACATATGTTGGTCATGAGGTTGTTTTTTCACACTCCTGACCACCAAAAGTTTTACCAACAAAAGTGCTAGCATAGACATAGCCTTAGTAACTAGCAAGGGTTTCCTAGCTCTTGTCAATTTATGTCACAACCTTGTTTTCCCTTATACACAAAATACTAGAGTACTCTGCAGTAATCAACCCCAAACATTGCCCGTTGCAATAGAAAGAAAGAAAGAAAGAAAGAAAGAAAGAAAGAAAGAAAGAAAGAAAGAAAGAAAGAAGTGATGTTTTTGACCATTACCATAGGCTACCATGGTACTTTTAAAATAAGGGCTTAAGTGTAATTTTTGCTGTACCATTTAACACATGAATGACAGAAATAAGCATACAATTGAGGAGTAGGTAGGATCGATAATCATTCTGGGCCAGACTTTTCAGGCCAGTGCATAGGTTGGGGATGGCACAAGGAAGATAGTGACTGAGCTGTGCACTCTCAGGGGCTCAAACCATCCCAGTGGGATGAAGAGGCCATGACCCTGTCCCCTCCACACTGATCTGTAGAGCTCTTTGGCCAGAGAGAGAAGCACTTATCTCTACACAAAGGGACAGTGTCGTGTGTAGATGTAACGTATTGATCAGTGTGTGTTGTGTGTCTCCGATGGATGTTGTGAGTCTGTTACAACACTTAGCTAGAAAGCCTGGCTTGTTAGCTCTAGCTGTAGAGGCTCATAGCTCTGGAGATCAGTTCAGTTGCTGGTGTGTCTGCCAGGATGGCAGCTATCCTCATGTAAGCTACTGAGATCAGGCTGGGGTTGTGCCTTTGGTGGAAATGCAGCCCTTCACCAACTCCCAAACAGGCTACTGGCTAATGCACCCCTTTGTCTAATCTGTGATCATTCCAATTTCAACAGGAAAATCCATCCTCCATCTGGACTGTGCCGGATGGTCACAGGCCCTGACATAATCTTGGATTTCATCTTCAATGCTTTCCTGAATTGGGCCTGTCACAGTATGAACTACCCTCCCCAATTTTGGGGTCCCCTGGGTAAGCACCAGCAGCATACATTGGTAATACTTCTAGACATGTAGTGGACTGGCAGTAGGGCTTCTTTCCTCTGAGTGACGTGGGAAACCCCCCAGCACTCTTCGCTGTTATTTTATTATTTTATTAATAAAGCTTTAAAATTTAGTCACTTGGTGTGTGCCTTCATTTCCGCCCCAACGATCCTGCGGCCTTAGCCTGATCAATTGAGGCCCAGGCAGATTGGTAACATAAATCTGTCACAGGCCCTCCATAGTATTTGTTGGTATGATAGTTACAAGCATGATTGTGATTGGTGGTGTCTGTGAGAAACCCATTTGGCCAGCATTTTGCTGATTGTTCCTGAATTTTGACTCAACAACCTATGGATTTGTGGGAAACACATAAAACTGCTACATTTCATTTCATCCGCACCTAGCCGATCTGAGTGTCTCTGGGACAATGGCTTTTGTTCAGTTCCTGCACCAGACACAGTGTTAGAAAAGTGTCCCCTCTATTAGTTGGTGCTCCGCTATCAGAGAAGCAGATGAAAATTTCAGCACCTTGCAAGCTACTCTGGGTCTAGATTTTAAAAATTGCTTAGCCCCAGTTGAGATCAATTATCTCTTTTGAAAATCTGGCCACTCATTTTGGGGAGCTTACATGGGAGCAGTTGGGCACTCAGCCCTTTTGAAAATCTGGCATGAAAGATCTAATTTTCCATTTCTTAATTGCATCCTCTTGCTCATAGGTTTGGCCTTTCATACTACCTATCATTCCTCATAATGGAATAAACAGCATTTTTTGAAGTCGAGTCATCCAAGGCCATTAGAAAAGCTGGGGTTCATTTTTCAACTATGAATAGTCAACTGATTAGCAGAGTTTTAGGGATGCATGTTATAGGGCAAGGAACTATCCCTTCATCTATTTTCACCACTTCTCAAAGTACCATATCAACAGACATTTTGCTGTTTTCCCATCTTTCCTTTCATCTGCCCAATGGCATCTGAAGACTAAGCAAGTTGACCATATGAAGAATGTCTTAATAAAGAGGCTACTTTGGAGAAAAATTAAAATGACACTTCAGTTGTTCTCTATGTCCGCTTAGTGACTTGTTGTGGCTAAGAGTGTTGTGCCATTACACATCACACATGTACTAATCCATCATATTATAGGGTTATTGAAGGGCCAGAAGGAATTAAGATACCTTGAGTAGCAATCCATTTTCCCTGGAGCTTTGTAACTCTTTCGTGGGTAAAGTGAGTTTTTTACCCACGAAAGCTTATGCCCAAATAAATCTGTTAGGGTATGTCTACACTACCCGCCGGATCGGCGGGTAGTGATCAATCTACCGGGGATCGATTTATCGTGTCTAGTGTAGACGTGATAAATCGATCCCCAGTCGCTCTGCCTTTGACTCCTATAATCCACCAAGACAAGAGGCGGAAGCAGAGTCAACAGGGGAGCGGCAGCAGTTGACCCTGCGCCGTGAGGACGCGAGGTAAGTCGACCCATGATACGTCGACTTCAGCTATGCTATTCTCGTAGCTGAAGTTGCGTATATTAGGTCGAATCCCCCCCACCCCCCCACCCCAAGTGTAGACCAGGCCTAAGTCTTTAAGGTGCCACCGGACTCCTCATTGTTTTTGTGGATACAGACTAACACGGCTACCCCTCTGATACTTGATATTCATACTAATGCGCCTGTATACCACTCTGGTAGTGTAAAGGGGCCTTGGTGTAAAAGAGAATCAAGCCCAACTATTTACAATAAATTATTTTTGTCACCTCCAATTTTAACTTAGTTTTTCCTGCTACTGAAGAAAAACCATTTGGAGCTGTGAGAGACTGGGGCCACTATGGGCCAGATCCTTAGCTGCTGTAAATTAGCATAGCTCCACTGACTTCAGATACAGCTAATAGATACTAGCTGAGGATCTGACCCAATAAGCAGTTGCATCTATATATTTTTTTCTTGTTGAACTTTTGTCCCCCCTCTTTTCATGTCCAAAAGGTCTTTCTCTTTTTTAAAAAAAAACTATTCAGGAAATGTTTTTGAAGGGAGAGGCAAGCGACTTAAGTCTGGAATTTTTATGTACACCAGAAATCTCAATGTGTGGTTCGAGCTGATAGGGAATAATCTTGCCACACCTCTTTCTGTTTTCTTTCTAGACTTCTTAGAAATATCTGGTTTGGAACTTAGATTTGTGGTGTAAAGAAAAGAAATTCTAGACCATGGAGACATGCAAAGATCCAGCACAGAAAGTGAAACATACAAGGATTTCAGTTCTTTAAGAACGACCCTTTAAATGTTTCCTAATGAAACAAATCCTAACAAAAAGAAGCAAAACACAGCCACATTTATTTATTCAGCTTTAAGGAGGCTGTTGAATTTTTAGTGATACTGCATATACAATTTCAAAAGCTGCATTTTTTATACATGAATACACATTGCATATATATAGAGCCCACTATTGCATTTCTTGCCCCATCAAAATCTCATTGATCTCAATGGGAATTTTGCATACAGAAGGAATGCAGGATCTGGCCCTTATGTAGCATCCCCAATAGCTTTAGGGGCAAATCTTTAAAAGTGTATTCAAACTGTGGCTAAACTGAGCATGTGGAACTAGAGCAGGTCAGAGATTTTTCCAATGGAATATTTTTTTTATGGGAAAATGTCAAGTCACTTAAAGGAAAACATTTCATCAAAATGTAGATTTCAACAAAATTGCATTTTGGAAAAAAAATGGAACAGATTATTGATTTTCCATTTCAAAATGACTTTTTGCTTAATATTTTAAAAAATATATATTTTGTAATATATAATTTTAAAAATAGTCAAAATCAGAATAGAATATTTTTATTTAAATCAAAACAAAATGTTTTGATTGACCCAGAACCATTTTTTTTTCACAATTTCGTCTCTCAGGAAATGTTAAATGTTTTTGTTTTCATTCAGTTTTGGAATAAACAAAAATTCAAAATTGTGGAAATTCCCGTGAAATGGAAAATCTGGTTCCTACACAGCTTTATGTGCAGCTCCTAATGTATTCTTGTCAGCTGGAATGTTCGTAACGGGTGTACAACCCCCAGCTTGCATTCGTGCATCAGAGTTTTTGCATATTTAAGATAGATGACTGCTAAAAATGTATGGGCCCGATTCAATGACTGTTAAAGTCAACGGAGGGACTCCAATTAGCTTCAGTAGGGTTTGGCTCAGATCCTATATGCACTTCTGAGATTTGGCCCTTATTGTCTTTTCACCTAGATTTGTGCTTTTGTTTGATTACAGCTGGAAATTGGAATGGCACAAAGTGAAGATTTATGTAAGGCAGAGTTTCAAAATAATATTTTGAAAAATTTGAGTCTACGTCTAGCTTACCTTATATATATAGTCCCACAGAAGTCAATGAGACTGTCCATCTGAATAAAGTGAGCAGGATTTGGCCTCAGTTTTCGGGACTAAAAGGCTCAGGGTAGTAATAACAGGATTTGGAGTCTTGCACAACTTGGTCACTGGTGTAGATTTTATCTAGGTCAATCTGAAGCTGTTATTTACCATGTGATGGTTATTTGGGGTCCTTTGTGAAATGGTGACAGATATCTACATCACAAAACGACAATCATAACTGGCAGTAGTAAGCACTTTTACTACAGGTGAGGTAGACGGACCAAGGTGTGATGGGATGGATCACAGAAAACCCCTTGGGAACTGCCAACTGATGTGCTGAGACTACCCCTGTGCCTGCTTCCCTTGGCAGCTTAGGACTTCAGTACCCTGCCTGGTTTGAGCCAGACATGCTAGCCTGCTACAAACACAGACCCAGGTCTGAACTATGTCCCATAAACTGCAGTCTTAACTGAAAACAGCTTAAGAAGTGTTCCTGTCTCCAACACTCAGATGCCCAACTCCCAATGGGGTCCAAACCCCAAATAAATCCATTTTACCCTGTATAAAGCTTATGCAGGGCAAACTCATAAATTGTTTGCCCTTTATAGCACTAATAGAGAGATATGCACAGCTGTTCGCTCCCACACCCCCAGGTATTAATACATACTCTGGGTTAATTAATAAGTAAAAAGTGATTTTATTAAATACAAAAGTAGGATTTAAGTGGTTCCAAGTAATAACAGACAGAACAAAGTGAATTACCAAGCAAAATAAAATAAAACACACAAGTCTAAACCTAATACAGTAAGAAAGTGATTACAGATGAAACCTCACCCTCAGAGATATTCCAATAAGCTTCTTTTACAGACTAGCCTCCGTCTAGTCTGGGTCCAGCAATCTGACACCCCAGTGACTACTGTCCTTTGTTCCCGTTTCTTTCAGGTATCCTTTGGGGGTGGAGAGGCTATCTCTTGAGCCCGCTGAAGACCAAAATGGAGGGGTCTCCCAGGGGTTTAAATAGACTTTCTCTTGTGGGTGGACACTCCTCCCTCCCCCTGTGTAGAATCCCAGCTACAAGATGGAGTTTTGGAGTCACATGGTGCAAGTCAGATGTCCATGCATGACTCAGAACTTACAGGTAGCAGCCTTTGTTCACATGCTACCTTGAACATCCTCAGGTAGACTTCTTATGTGAATTGGAGCCTTCCAAGATCCATTGTCCATTAAGTGTTTCTTGATTGGGCACTTAACTTGCAAATTCCTTTCTAAAGAAGCTGACCAAATGCCTTACTAAGGCTACTTAAAATCAAACAAGTACACAGCCAATATTCATAACTTTGAATACAAAAATGATACATGCATACAAATAGGATGAATATATTCAGTAGATCATAACCTTTACAGAGATACGTTACATGGCATATGTAGCATAAAACATATTCCAGTTGTTATATATATATATTCATAAGCATATTTCCATAAAGTATTATGGGGTGCAACATTACACAAGGATTTAATGTCATGGAGACTGACTTGTACTCTTAGCCCTATTAGGATGTCTCTCCACTCCAAGATAGGATTGAAGTATTTTGGGACTGGCAGGGGGAGAATGCCATTGCCTGTGTAGTAACTGCTCTGTGGAGAAATAAGATTTTAGTCTCTAAGACTGTGGGTCTGGCCCCTTTCAAGAACACTAAATTCACTTAAAAGAAATTCAGATTTGAATACATCTGTAAACAGATTATCCCTGAACCTTAACAAATGAGATTGCCATGAAATAGGATGTAAGTCTAAAACTCCACTTCTAGCCAATGCGAGCCTTCAAGAGCAGCTTCATCTTTATGGGGATCCACTTAAAGCCTTAAAACGTCTATGGCTCTGTAATTTTGTCATGAGCACATAGTAAACATGTCTAAACATAGCTACTGTGAAAGTCTAGAAGTTATGAGTTAAGATATCACAATGTAAGAAGTAGGCCATTATCTACAGTACAATTAGACTTAAGAAATGTGTTTTCACAGACAATATTAGTATTCCAGTTAATAGAGAACTATTAATTACATTCGTTATACTAAAGACTGCAAAAAATAAACAACTCACAAAATTTTATATTTCATTCAGCAAAAGGGAATGAATTGATTTAAAAGCATAAGTCTAAACTGTAATGAAAATAAAACATTAATAGACACTGTTATTGATGTTTATTATTTTGTTAATAAATAATGCATCTATGTGATGTAACTATGGTATTAGAAAATAGGAATATTGATAGTTACAATTTATTATGGAGCATTTAGGTGTTTCCCATTTTAACAATGATTTCCCATTAACACACTGATGTTGACAGAAAAAGACCAAAGAAACCTTTGTGACTTTGCCAGAATGTCATAACAAAATAAAGGCTTAACCTGTTTCTGAAGGATTGGCTTTCAAGCAGGAAACTGAGTTATTTTGGAAACAGCTAATGACACTGATATTATTTCTCCTGAGTGATAAGGTTGATGGATATATACCACTTGTATTTAGCTTAATCCTTTCTCTTCCATGCTCTGGGTCCATCACTTACACTATGGCATTGATCAATCAATGTGATTTAATAGCCATTAAAAAATGAAAATATAAATAAACATCCTCTTGCTCTTCATTATCATATTTGACTTCATTGCAGGTGAACTATAAAACTCAAAGTATCAATTTTTCTTTGACAGTAGATAAATGTGGGATTTTCAAAGGAGTGTAGGGGAGTTAGGTGCCCAACTCATTGAAATCCAATGGGAGTTGGGTACCTAAGATCTCTTAGGGACATTGGAAATCCTGGCCAAAGGAAATAAGTGACATCTTATTCTGATATTTCTTATGCAGCAGTATAATGTCACCACATATCTAGCGGGACAAGATGGGTTTGTGTAAAAAGTTCAAGTGTTAAGAGTAAAATACAGAGACAAGAAAATATAAGAGAGACAGACAACAGTAACTGTTACAGGTATTCAAACTCAGATGTAATTTACATGGCTGCTCATATTGAAACTGAAGTTAGACCTACACCATAAATTATTACAGCAAGTACATTGTGCTCTGTAATGCATTAATTACCCAACTCTACAATAATTGTTGCTTGACCTCCTTATATGGCTTTGTAAAATATATTTTTAACTGATGGTAAAAAGGTTCTAGTTAAAGAGAAGAAACGTGCAATAAAAACATGATTTTACCGTCTCCCAACACTTCTTGAAGGTCAAAAGGGCAGATAAACAACTTCCTGCAGCTGTGGCTACATCTGGCACACGACTGCTGCAGAAAGCGTGCTTTGGAAAGATAAACATATCAGGTTGTATCTACTTGGTTTCCTACACTTTTGGATAAGGACTAGGGACTGAACTTGACCCTATAGCTCCATCAGTAATTAATATAAAAACTTTTTTTTACACTAATTAATCAAAACTCGGCTGTGGTTGTGCATATTTGAAATCACCTGGCTCCAATGGTATATTCTCCTTGATGCTCTTGTGTCTGGGCATGATTTCTTACTACTCCTCTGTTCTCAACCTTCTGGTGATCTCATTTTATGTGTATAGTTAGCATCAGCTTCAGTCTGTCTCTGTCAATGAGATGTTTCAGGGGCTCCATACCTAGAGATCAGAAATGAGCTGTGATTCTGAACTTTATTTTTCAGTCAGTCAGTCAGTCAGTGACAGACCTGGCAACAGCTAACTAGACACTGGAGCAGACTTAACCAACTAGCCAACTCTCCCATCCAGTTCCTGGGCTCACAATATATGTGTCCTTCAAATTACAGAGACTGAAAAATAGAATTCTCCTGTGGTGCATGGAGCAGCTGCTCTGTGAGGAGAGCAGAACTGAACCTTCCCCTTGCTGAGTCAATAGAAGCTGTGGTGATTGTTTTGGACGACAGTTTCAATTTGCATATCTTCAATCTAGCACACTATGTTGGGGCTTTTTTATGAAATTCTCTCAGACAATTGTTTTCTTTTCCAACCATTATGATATTGTGGTCTCTCTTCACACCACCTGATCCAGACTAAAAGGAAATGTCGTTCTATTTATATATTGTAAAAGAATTTAAAATATGCCTATTCACAGTTCAAGACACATGTACAAGCAAAATTCACTCCCATCGTTTTAGGCACATGTACAAACCAAATTCACTCCTACTACTTACCCCGCCCCCCACCCTCGCCAACCAAAGAACCTTGGAAAGAAATGAACTTTGCAACATTTGCTGATGGTCAGTAAATTCTGGTTCCTGTGGAACATTGAGGTAGGTGGTGGGGAGCATATTTCGGTCAAGAACTTTTCACTTAAATCATCTGCCACCAGCACCATCCCATTTTAACCTGGAAATGATTAGCTCAAATGCCTCAGCACCCTATGTAAAATCTGTGCTGGTTTTACATAGAGTGTGTGTCTGCACTGCAGTCTGGAGATGTGATTGCAGCACGTATAGGCATACCCGAGCTAGCTCACTAAACATAGCTGTGAAACCCTCCAAAGTATGTACCCAGAGTCCTGGGTGGGCTTGTACTCAGGAAGCTATCCTGGGCCAGCATCAATGCTGCAGCAGCTTCACTGCTGTTTTTAGTGAGCTAGCTCACAGATCCCAAAGCCAGAAGGGACCATGGTGATCATCTAGTCTGACCTCCTGTATAGAGCGTCCCTAAAATAATTCCTAGAGCAGATCTTATAGAAAAACATCCAATCGTGATTTTAAAATTGCTAGTGAGAAACCACCATGACCCTTGGTACATTGTTCCAATAGTTCATTACCCTCACTGTTAAAAATGTATGCCTTATTTCCTGTCTGAATTTGTCTAGCTTCAACTTCCAGCCATTGGATTATGTTACACCTTTCTCTGCCGGACTGAAGTACCCATGAGCCGTCCGGTATGCCTGCATATGCTGCTCCTGATTGGAGTGTAGACACACCCAGGGAGACAAGTGTTCTCTGAGCTAGCTAGGATTTATGAAAGTGCTCAAAATTGGCCTTTACAATTCAAAACGGATAGCTAGAATTGTCCCTACACACAAAGAAGAAGCCAGGCCTGATTCCAGAATCCAGTTGTAGAGTGCTTCTTATAGGAAGCACCAAGACCACACAGTGTGAGTTGATGTTTCCACATAGTCTTCAGTAGAGCAAAGTAGAACCTATTGCTGCAATTTAATGTGGAAGGGAAAAACCCTGAAAAAATACTCATGATTTTCCTGCTGCTCGCGGGGTCAATCCTGTCAGCTGCTCAGTGCTACCAGCTCTCTAAGTCAATGAGCCTGACTTTCCTGCCATTATAGCCAATGGCAAAACTGTGATTTGGGATCAAGCCCAAATACTCACGTTTCTTTTGATGTACCAATGAGAGGAAACTTCTTGGCATACAGAAGATTCATGAACATTAGAAAGGGAAAATAAAAGCTCTATCCTCTCCCCAAATATGTTAACGAAAACTCTGATTTTTTTTAAAGCTGGGACTCCCTGCAGTCATGATGGCTTACACAGGTCTCTTACACCAACTCTTTGAACATGGACGGCGCATGAACCACTGGCTGGGGGAAGCTAGCCCCCAGACCCGCCCCTTCCATCCTAGGCCCCACCCCTTTCCCCCTGCCAGAGCCCAGAGCCCCCGCCACAGCTGCCAGCCCCTGCCACAGGCTAGTGCCCCGGAGCGCCGGGAGGGTGGGCTGTGTGGTTCCAGCTCCAGAGCGCCGGGAGGGCGGGCTAAGCAACCCCAGCCTCTCCAGTTCTGGAGTGCCAGGAGGGCAGGTGGCACGGCCCCAGCCCCGGAGCGCCAGGATGGCAGGCAGCGCAGCCCCAGCCTCTCCAGTCCTAGAGGACCAGGAGGGCAGGCAGTGTGGCCCAGCCTGAGCCGGGGCCACTACACAGGGGAAGCCACAGAGGGGGCCTGGCGGTGGAGCGTGGGCGGGGCCACGCCTGGCTGTTTGGGACCTGCCGCCTACGTCTCTGAAGTTTTGATTCATGCTAGAGCCCTAAGTATCATCCCAATTCAAACACCCTAAGACATAAGCTTTAGCTTTTCAACTGTTTTTCTTTCTGCTAATTCCTTTTCTTTACTGACTGCCCACCAGAGTCCAAAGTGAGCCAGATATTTTGAACACATTGCTCTTAGGAAATGGTTTCCCACCAATACGAATCAAGTGAAACCATTCTGAATAGTGTCATCCAATCAGGCTTCCTTTTCTTTCTCTCTGAAGGCTTGATTCTGCCAGTAGCTCATGGGGTAGTATTACCACGTGGATGGGATCAGCAAGTGCTACACACAGTATGGCGATCCCCAAGTGATTCCAGTGCAGAGATCTACTTGCACATGGCTGCCATATAGCAGAGGCAGTCCGACCGCACCCAACTCCATAGGAGTGTGCAGAGGGCAGAAGAGACGTGGTGATGGTTGATAATGGGTGTAGTCAGGACCTGGTGCCACATCTCCTGTGAACATGCTGTCTAGGAGGTGGTGGTGTTGCCTGGAAGATGCTCCCCCCAACCCTCCAAATTCTCCTACACCTACTGACTCCAAGTGCAGGGGCCATCTGGACAGACAGGGACCAGGCAAAGAGCTACAGGGACCCAGGAGCACCCTGGCTCTGGACACAGGCAGCACTGCTGGAAAACGGGGGTACCTGAAGGCTGCTCAGCATATGATGGCCCCACCTCAGTCAGCTGGAGAGGTGAGCCCAGATAGAATCCCCCTCCTTGTGCTGTGTGGAGCCAAGCCATGTGCTCATCTGTGGTGTGTGCACCTCCTCTCAACAGGGCCTGTCCCCTGCCACATGGGTGGGTTTTGCATCAGAAACCACTCTGCAGAGTGCTCAGCGCATTGCTGGAGGTTTCTGTGCGCTCAGAGGTGGTTGAGATCCACACATCTGCAGGATCAAGTCCTAATGGCTGATCCAACTCCCATTTAATTTAATGGAAAAAAGCTTCATTAACTTCTGTGGGGTCAGATTGGATCCTTATTTCAGGTTGCTCTTTGTTTATCCACAATTAGATATACATGGACAGTAGCAGCACAGGCTTTTGCACAATATTTATGTTAAAGAAGTGCCCTGAGTCTCCAATCAGGATCTGGACCTTGTTATGCTGGGTGTTGTACAAAGACATGCTCCCTGAATCTTAAGAGTTTACAGTGTAAATCCCAGATCCTGGAATTGAATCTTTGCAGGTGGACACTTACACCAGCGTGAAATTCACCCACATGGAGCTAGGACTGAGGCCTAAGATGACAAGCGGATAGAGGAGGTGTGGGAAAGAGGAGGGGATGCAATAAAATATATACAATATTCTCTCTCACACACACAAGTGCGCATGTGTGTGTATCTGCTTACTCAATATTATTGGGCCAGATTCTTTGCATCGGTCTTCATGACTGAGGATGTGAGGGAAATTCCCAAACCTGAGCCATTCTTTTTAGGTGACAAATCTGAGGAACTGTTGCAGATTGAGGTGTCATTAGAGGAGGTTTTTGGAACAAATTGATAAACTAAACCGTAACAAGTCAACAGGACCAGGTGGTATTCACCCAAGAGTTCTGAAGGAACTCTGATATGAAATTGCAGCACTACTGACTGTGGTATGCAACCTATAATTTAAATTAGCTTCTGTACAAAATGACTGGAAGATAGCTAATATAACGCCAATTTTTAAAGAGGGCTCCAGAGGTGATCCTGGCAATTACAGGCAGGTAAGTCTGACTTCAGTACCGGGCAAACTGGTTGAAACTATAGTAAAGAACAAAATTGTCAGACACACAGATGAACATAATTTGTTGGGGGAAGAGTCAGCATGGTTTTTGTAAAGGGAAATCGTACCTCACCAATCTACTAGAATTCTTTGAGGGGGGGTCAACAAGCATGTGGACAAGGGGGATCCAGTGGATATAGTGTACTTAGATTTTCAGAAAGCCTTTGACAAGGTCCCTCACCAAAGGCTCTTAAGCAAAGTAAGTTGTCATGGGATAAGAGGGAAGGTCCTCTCATGGATTGGTAACTGGTTAAAAGATAGGAAACAAAGGGTAGGAATAAATAGTCAGTTTTCAGAATGGAGAGCAGTAAATAGTGGTGTTCCCCAGGGTCTGTACTGGGACCAGTCCTATTCAACATATTCATAAATGATCTGAAAAAAGGGGTAAACAGTGAGGTGGCAAAATTTGCAGATGATACAAAACTACTCTAGATAGTTAAGTCCCAAGCAGACTGCAAAGAGCTGCAAAAGGATCTCACAAAACTGGGTGACTGGGCAACAAAATGGCAGATGAAATTCAGTGTTGATAAAGGCAAAGTAATGCACATTGAAAACATAATCCCAACTATACATATAAAATGATGGGGTCTAAATTAGCTGTTACCACTCAAGAAAGAGATCTTGGAGTCATTGTGGATAGTTCTCTGAAAGCATCCACTCACTGTGCAATGGCAGTCAAAAAAGCAAACAGAATGTTGGGAATCATTAAGAAAGGGATAGATAATAAGACAGAAAATATCATATTGCCTATATATAAAAATCCATGGTACACTCGCATCTTGAATACTGCATGCAGATGTGGTCGCCCCATCTCAAAAAAGATATCTTGGAATTGGAAAAGGTTCAGAAATGGCAACAAAAATTATTAGGGGTATGGAACGGCTTCCATATGAGCAGTGATTAATAAGACTGGGACTTTTCAGCTTGGAAAAGAGATGACTAAAGGGGGATATGATAGAGGTCTATAATATCATGACTGATGTGGAGAAAATAAATAAGGAAGTGTTATTTACTCCTTCTCATAACACAAGAACTAGGGGTCACCAAATGAAATTAATAGGTAGCAGATTTAAAACAAACAAAAGGAAGTATTTTTTCACACAATGCACAGTCAACCTGTGGAACTCCTTGCCAGAGGATGATGTGAAGGCCAAGACTATGTTACCGAAATATCGAGTCCGCCTAGCTAAGAGCCAATAACAGCCAGACAGGGATAAGGAAAGAGGGTTACTTTATTCTGCAGAAAAAAGGAGAGTCTGTACCTTGGTACAGAACTCTAATTTACACAGAAATTACAGGTCTTTTATACACACTTAGACAAAGCCCTGGTCATGTTAACATCTGATTGGTGGTTGCCAGACCTCAGATGTTTGCTATCTGGTCAGTAAAAACTGGTCTGGGACAGTGATTTCTGCTGGGACAGCTTTTCCTGTGTAAAGCGAAGGGCGACTATAAAAGTTCAGGGTCTTGCGTAGGCGAGGCATCTACTTCCCCCTAGTGGCCTCTGGTTGCCATAGCTGCTGGTTGTTAAGGGAGGTTCATTGTACCTTATGACTTTCACAACTATAACAGGGTTCAAAAAAGAATTATATAAGTTCATTATATAAGAATTATATAAGTTCAATGGCTATTAGCCAGGATGGGCAGGGATGGTGTCCCTAGCCTCTGTTTGCCAGAGGCTGGGAATGGGTGACAGGGGATGGATCACTTGATGATTACCTGTTCTGTTCATTCCCTCTGGGGCACCTGACATTGGCCACTGTTGGAAGACAGGATACTGGGCTAGATGAACCTTTGGTCTGACCCAGTATGGCTGTTCTTACGTTCTTATCCTCAGTTGGTATAAATAAGTGTAGCTCCATTGACTTCAGTTGGTTTGCAGCAGCTGAGGATCTGACCAATATTATTATTACCAACAGACAACTTATCAGCTATCCCTGTCTGTCCCTCAATGTGGCCCTCTTTATGGGTTCCACTATGTGTTCCACTGATATGAATGGGACTGAAGAGTCTGGCCCTGTATAACCAAAACTCTGATCTACCTTATTGGCCCAGGGAAGTGAGGTCTTAACATTCCACTCAATGGCATTTTGCTGTTTAGAGATTTGTCTATTTGGGTGCAACATGATAACTTTTGAATGCCACATCCAATCAATTCCAAAATTTCAGGGAATATTCTAGGCATCAATAGGCAGAGCCCTATTGATTTTGGGGGAAAATCAGAAAAACTAATAAAGGGAAATGGCACGGGGGACTCATTGGTCCCTGGCATCTGGTAGGAGAGCCAGCAGCTTTTACCAGGTTTGTAATCATCTGTAGATCAAAGAACCTTGATGGCAGCCATTAACACCTTCCAGTATAAAAATGCCCAACCTACCAATATAGTTGAACATGTTGACATGCTGAATGACTTACTTTGTAGTCAGAAAGAAAATAAATAAAAATGGTAGAGAGGAAGTTGGGAATTGATGGGAAACGGAGGACCCTGGTATGGAGCGGAGGAGGAATGGGGGACACACTGAGCCCCTGGCATGTTCGGGGGAGAATGGGAGACAATGATGGTTGGGCTTCAGGGAGTCCCTGAAATAGAGGGTGATGAGAGGGTGGCAAACAAGAAACTTGTTGAGTGGAATAGAGGAATATAAGAAGCCCCTGGTGTGTGCAATGAGCTCAGTCTACAGAAGCAACCAAGTTGCGACCCTCTAGTGACTAGTCTTTTATGGCTCCAATTACCATAGTGTCTGAATGTCTCACAATCTTTAATGTATTTAGCTTCACAACACCCCTAAGTAGTAGGGGAAGTACTATTACCCCATGTTACAAATGGGGACTGTGGCACAGAGCGGCTAAGTGACTAGTCCAAGGTAACACAAGAGATGGAGAAGGGCACTGAACCCCGGGTCCCCCAACTAGTGCCCTAACCAGTAGCGCAGCCAGGTCCGGAGCGCAGGGGGAGTGGCGCTATAAAAAGGCGCCTCCCCCTGTACTCACCCGGCGGCGCTCCGGGTCTTCGGTGGCGGGTCCTCACTCACTCTGGGTCTTCGGTGGCACCTGCCGCTGAATTGCCGCCGAAGACCTGGAGCGCCGCCGGGTGAGTGCAAGAAGCGGCTCTTAAAAAGAAGCGGCGCCTTTTTTTAGTGCTGCTAAAAAAAGGCGCCGCTTCTGCCGCTTCTGCTCACAGGAGGAGCGGCCGCTCCCCCTGCTCCCCCCCTGCCTACTCTACTGGCCCTAACTACTACACAACTGTTCCTTTTTATGCACTAGGAATTGGAAATTTGGACCACATTTCGCAGAGACCACCGAACTACTGTGGGATTATGACCCCCATTAGCCACTACCAATCAGGGTCAGCTTTAAACCAGGGTTAAAAGGCTCAGCAGAGCATGACCAATCTTCACCTTGACTTAATAATGCTTCTTTAATATTTTGGGGTGGAATTTTCAAAGCTGCCTACAGGGTCTGGATGCCTGGTTCCTATTAAAATGAATGGGAATTGGGTGTCCAAATCGCCAGGGTGGCTTGGAAAATCTCAACCCCAGGGCTTGGTAGGTCTGTATCCTAAGGACCAGATAGATGTATGACAGAAGCTAGCATAGGAAGGTATACATTCATACCTCTCTGCACCAGCCTGGTCCCCTGAGCCACAGGAGGGATTTATTCTGGAGGAGAACAGGCTGCATTACTGCTGCCATCCTCCCTCAGGATTTTCTACCATGGGGAGGCAGGTTTCGGTTGCAGGAACCCCATTGATGGCAGTCACTGAGGGCATCCCATATTCCCCTTGCTCACTCACTTTTTGGGACGGGGCTGGCTCTAAAGAGCCCCCAGGCAAAGGTTGGGGGTGGGATTGTGCCGCTTTCTGCCACGGTTGCATAGATGACTTTATGTTTCTAGGGTTCTGAACCTGGGCTTATACTAGTTGAAGCCCACATAGCTTTGGGCTGAATTTACCCCTAGGTATGTGTTTTAGATTTTCAAGCTAAACTCTGGAGAAGCAAAAACTGAAAGCATCTGCTAACTTTCCAAAATGATTCCCCCTCCTCCCCCCCACGTTTTACTGCAGGTCAGATTAGATCAGCACTTTTTCACATCTCAGTTGTAATAACAGCTAACAGCTCAAACACATCAGCAATACCTGTAGCAGCTGAGAGTACAGAAGTCATTTGATGTTGCTTATTTCCCTCCTACTTCCTGGCTGATGAACACTGGAAGCCATACAGAGAATAACGTTTACATTGCGGTGTTTCTACCAAACTGCTAACTAAACACTTTGCAAGATCACAGAAAGTTCCATATCTTCTGATTAGCATTTAGAGAACCTAGACAACTGGGAGGGAACCACAGGAGACCAGGAGACTGCCATCCAGAAGGGTTAAGAGAGGAAAGAGTCAATCAGTGGCTGATAAGACTTAGCAATGATAAATCACAAACATGACTCCAGGCTTAGGAATTCACAGCACAATCTGTCATTAAATCCCCCTACTCTTATATCTGATTAGCTTTTGCCTTTTTAAATGATCAGTTGAGGCAGCATCAGTAAGAAAGCAGGAACTACTGTGCAGTGCCTGGCAATTGTAACAGTAAGTAGTGCATAGACATATACATGCAGAATTGGTTCCTATTAGATCACAGCTGGAGGAACTGCAACTTTGGAAGGGTTTTGGTTCAGGACTGTAAGCCTTGTCAGTTAGAAAGAGGGAGATTTTAAAACGTAAACTTTCCAAGTTCCCATTGAAGCATATTGCAAAATCCTTCATCACAACATGGAGATACTTTAAATAAACTGCCTTAAAATCAAGAGGGAGCATCCCTCCAATTGGGCAAGACCTGACTTATCTATTGGGAAGTGCAGTTTGGGCCAGGGACTTGCCCTAACCTCTATTAAAATGTAACATGTGTGGCTGCCAAGTGTATTTATAAATTCTGCCCTATAGCTCTGTGAGGAAGGTGAGGAAAAAAAAGGGCCAATGGATAATCTCATACTGTTGTAACACAGAAGAAGTAGTGTTGCAGAAGCAGGGTTTGCAATTTCTATTAGTCAGTGTACTGGTGTGTTATATTTACTTGAAATAAAACTATATACTCAGCAATTAGAAGTGACTGAATTTTTAGGGACCAGTATAAGACTGTGCTTAGTAAGGGTCTCATTTTGGTGCCCTTATTCATGCTAATTAGTATTTTACCCCCCCATATTGCAAAGTAAAGTCCAAATCAGTGTGAGCGAGGAGGCCCTAATGGAGTATTTTCCCTGCTTATTGTACCCTAATCTGTATCTACATTCCATCTTCTTATTGTTATTATCCCTCATGTGTAATCCAGTAAACTTTATGGTGTAAACCTTAACACTGGAGGACCCCCATTTGCTAATGGGTAGATTGGGAGCCCCTTAGTCACACTGGTGACCAGTCACTCACGTGAAAAGGCCTATTGCCTTGAGTAACTGGTCACCAGTGTGACTAAGGGGCTCCCTATTACGGCCCCAAACACTACTTACTTGTTCCTTCTGAATAACTGCCCCTGAAAAATTCATGGAAAGCGTTTTTAAAACTCAGTGTAGGAGCATATAGAATCTGGAAAGTGCATAGAGAGATGCCTTGCTGTTGAGTCAATTTTGAATACTAGATGGCACATCGTTAGATGAAATAACACAATGCCATTTATTTTTTCTTAGCTTCTTCAGCCCAACATTATCACAAAATGCTTCACAGCTAGTTACATTTTATAGTCAAGAGATGACAGACAATGATGGTCAATAGTTTCATGAGCCAAAGCATCCAGTGATATAGGATGTAGTAAGAAACATTTTCATCCAAAAATATTAATGAATGTTTCAAGCATCTGATCATGTAAATCCTATAAATGAAAGACGAGCTACAACATTAGGACCTGATCCTGTTCTCACTGAAGTAAATAGGAGCTAGACTGAGCCTTGGTTTATTAATATGTATGGGACCTTGCACAGTAAAGATATAAAACAACATGCAATGAAATAACAACCTAGTCTGATCACATGCAGGGCTCAGTCCTGCGAGTCAGCGAGAGCTGAAGGTATTAAGCCTATAAGAAGCACAAGCAATTCTTATTAAACAGGATCCCTATATATGATATATTTCCATACTTGGAGAGTCATACCATTTTGTGTTAAATCCCCCAAACTGTACTTTAATGAGTCTTCTGAGTATTATTTTTTACTGGACACGTGTATAATATTATTCTAATTGCATTATCATTCCACCTGGTGATTGCCTATTGTATGGTAAGTCTTCAAAAAATGTGAAATTGCTTTGTAAATATACTTCTGTTGTTGATTTTAAAAAATTGCTTTTTCTATGAAGTCATCTAAAGGCCAGCATTAGTGTCGATGTGAGCATTTGGCATGAGGGTGACGCCATAAGTAGAAAGCCATTTATCTGGCTTCCTTACTGGGGAGAGCGAAAATTGACAAGACAATGCTATCTGCAGCGCTCATGACACTGGGTCAAATCTCCTGTTATTTATGCAATTAGTTTCACTGATCTCAATAATTCTATGATTTATTACATACTGAAAACTAAATTCTGCCCTGATTTGCGCTGTGCAATCCTATTCATAGTGTAAATGAAGGCAGAATTTAGTCCCAAACATTTAAATTAACCTATCCACACATAATGGAAAAATATGATGTGTTCTACAATAGAGAATCTTCTGAAACACTGTTGACAACAAGTGGCATGTCATAGAGAATTTTCTTTATATGTGTAACAAAGAAAGAGAACCTCACCTCCTAAACATAATCCTGCAGTGTAAAATGGGATTTATATTTATTTATTTTGACAGTTAATTCCTCTCGCTTATATCTACGTATTAGTTCATAGGGATTTAGCTCTTTGTAAGGACTCTGATACTAGGAAACTAATTTTAAGAAGGTTTGTTGTTTCCACTTTGTTATGATTCCTCAGTAATGGTTGAAGAGAGAAAAGAAGGAAGAGATGCCCCTCTCCCCTCCCCCTTTGGTAAACAGAATGCTCCAGGGGATCCTCAAGGCATCACTAGAACCTGCAATGAGGGACTAAGAACTGTTGTGTACAGTGTCTTCCAGCTGAATGCCTAATTTAGCAGACTGAGACTCAGTGAGGTCTGTTCTTCATTAAGTTTAGTAAGACTTATTCCTGACATATCCAGAGGGGACCACACCATAGTCGATCTAAATTTAAAAAAAGAAAAAAAGTCTGCATGGAAACTAAGCATGCTAGCCCGGGGCTTGGATGCTTAGGCTTGATTTTGTAAAATCATTCTTTGTAGAGAAATAGAGAATGTTATTTATTTCCTGACCCCACACCCCAATACCATTTCTGTTTTAATAAAGATGTTGTATAGAAAGGCCTACAGTGGCTTTACTTGTTTTTCTTGAAGAATTGATGTGATTAATTAAGGAAAAATGTATCCACAGGCATGCCATTTTGAAAGTATAATTTATGTTGTTTTTATTACGTGGTGTTATGCTTTGAAAAAAAAAATCTATTGTTTTGTGTTATCGTGAATTTCAATAGGACTTCCCTAAAGAAAGGTACAGTTGGCTCAATAAAAAGCCTCTCCTTTAAAACATTGCCATAGAAATAGCTGTAGATGAGATAGGATTGGGGTTAAGAGGAAACAATAAAATGTGTCAAAAATGTACTGAAATGATTGTGCTGAGTTAATATTATTTTTTCATTTCCTTTCTTTTCTCCTGAATTGAGACCAGCCTTCATATTTTGGTCAGGCTGAAGGAGTTGCTTCAAAGCTCAGTAGGGTTTTTCTTTCTTCCATGTATTATACCCACATAAACCTGTCAGCAATGGCAAGCATTTAGTACAGTGGAGTAATTCATCTTAATTGTATGGCATTTTGGGACCAGATATGGGTACAATGCAAGGGCAAGTTTCAGACTGAAAGGGAGAGCTCCTCATTTCAGTAATCAGTGTTGAGTGTGAAATATATTCTTACCCCTTTCGGCCCAAGTAGTTAGCCAATATTTGGGATCTTGCAGGTTGTTTCCAACAGGAGGAGAAAACTGATGAGGAAGTTGGGTATTTCTTTGCTGCAGTCCTATTTATTTACAAAGAATGTACACAGTGCTGTTTCCAGGAATGCAGGAGGAATTAAACAGCAGGAAACAGTTTCTTTCAGCAAAGTTCCAATCTTTTTTACAGCCAGCACTCTGCCCAAAAGCTCTCTCACATCGCTTTTTCTCAGGGTCATATTACAAGTGCTTTTCTTTGTTGCCTTCTCTGTCTTAGTCTCACGCAGACACACATACAGGCCTATCGAACAATATTCAACCCCCTACATTTGCAATTGCATCCAGTCCCCAGTCAAACCATTCAGACTGCATGGCCCAGTTCCTACTCTAGCTTTGCATGTGGCCTGTGTTTTAGGTGGCTGCTCCTACTGTTTCAGCTAGCTATTCCATAAAGGAGCTTAGCTGCTTCTTACATTTAACCTGAATGAAAGACAGCTGCTATGCCAGCAGCTTCAACAAGGTATTACCCAGCCCCGCAGCGTAACAATATTATAGGAAGTGCCTGCTAAAGTTAAGATGACAAAAGAGTTTATATTATAACCTCTTATTTTTATATATTCATTACTTCCTCAAACATTTACCTTTTTGACTGAAATTTTCTATGCTTGGTCTCTGCTCAAAGGAGAATTTCTCTTCCCCCCTCCCCCCAAAAAAAGTTTAAGCTCAAACACAAGTGGTAATAAGTGCAGTATAAATGAGAACACAACACATACTCTTTGGATTTCTACAGGGCAAGAAGCATTCCAGGCATCCCTGTCGTACTTGAATCTGCACTTTTCAAGTTAGAACAATGAAGCTTTAATCGCTATAGTACCATTTGAGAGCTTGGCAGCTGCAACACAACGCCATCCAAGATCGCCTGGCCAAAGCCATCTCGCCACCCTTGGGGAAGGTTGCTGTAAACTCTGCCATCCCTGGAACTGACAGCCAACTGCGACCAGACATCGTCATCACCAACGAGGACCAGAAGAAGATCATCATGGTGAACGTCACAGGGCCATTCAAGAACAGGACCCCGGCCTTCCACGATGCCTGAGCTCAAAAGGGAGAGAAATATGCCCCTCTAGCCGAAACCTTGAGAGCTAAGGGTTACCAGGTCCAGACACACGCACTGATCGTCGGAGCCTTGGGCGCATGGGACCCCAGTAATGAGCGAGTGCTGAGAGAATGTGGAATCGGTCAACGCTATGCTCAGCTGATGCAGCAACTCATGGTGTTGGATGCCATCAGGTGGTCGGGGGACATCTACATAGAACACATCACTGGACATCAGTAATACCAGGAGGGATGAGCTGGAGTGCCGATGAGAAGTGCAGTCAGGAAAGTAAAAATACTTTCCTCATGGATTGTATTTTCTAAATGGACAACCTACCTAATTCTCAATTACTGAGGGACAATCTCCACTCATTGATATATTTTGCTTTCCACAACCTAATCTCTGTACAACCTTTCATGAGTGATGTACCCGAGTATTCGGATTCTAATATCTAAACTGTATTGTTAAATCTATTCACCTAAATTTGGGTTATTGCTGATTATGTACTCTATGTATCATATGACTTTTAAAAACTAACTTTATATTTGTGGATAATCTAAGCACTATACCTAGATGTACAGACACTCTTTTCCCAACCAATATATTATACAATTTTTTTAACATTAGCTTTAATAAACATTTTAAATCTGTTCTTATAGGCGGGACTGGTAACACCCTTATTATTAAGGTTGCCTGACACTTCCCATTAGAAGACCCTATATTCAGTTGCTCATAACTTTGCCATATTTTAATCA
Source organism: Macrochelys suwanniensis (assembly GCA_033296515.1). NCBI lineage: Eukaryota > Metazoa > Chordata > Testudines > Chelydridae > Macrochelys > Macrochelys suwanniensis. Next base: position 88,947,527 of record CM065779.1, read on the forward strand.
TTTGGGCTGAATTATTCATGTTGATTGTTAGCCTCAGGCTAAATGTTTTTGGAAAGTTTTAGCCCAAATGGTTCCGCTGTTTGCAAGAATGAGTCTAGGGGAAAATACATGGTTTGTGGCAACCTTTTATTTGAGAAGGTCTAGTGCCCCCATGCTTTGGAGCAGGATCTTGAAATTTGGCAGGGAGGTGACCTTTGGTCAGGAACATGCCTTTTTCTATCCCTGGGAAAATCCACCCAAATCTGGCCAAGTTAAAAGCCTTTGGAAAATCTTTGTTTGCACTCGCTTAGTGGAGAGTTCTTAGAGCTTCCCTGCCAAAATTGCTAAAGATTCCATCCTCGCTAAGGATGTTCTGGCTTGTGCTGAGCAGACTGCATATGCGCCATCTCCTCACAGTTCCTACATATGACTGGACTGCACATGTGCCATCCCTACAGGGCTGGGCACTGGAGCGAATAATGGGAAGCCTGTTGCTCCTGTGCTCTCAATGACCCCCTCCTGGCACCCAAGCAGTGTGGAGGAGGAAGTCCCCTGACGTGAATGCAGAGGGGACAACAGGGAGCCAACTGATGGGGGGAGGTATGGGAGAAAATTGGGAAAAAAAACCTGATAAAACTAGGACTGCAAAAAGGTGAAGAGAGAGGAGCTGAGACTAGAGGTTGTGGGAGGGATTACTGGGACTGGGAGACAAGACTCGGGGGAAGGGAAGCTGGGACTGGTTGGGCACTGAGACTGGGACTGTTAGGCAGGGGTGGGAGGGAAGGCTGAGATTGGGTGGGGAAGCAGACTGGGACTGGAAGCTGGCGGGGAGAGGAGGAAGGCTGGTTTGAAAAGGAGGCTTCCAGCCTTAATACTGTTATTTTAATATAGCTTTTTTGTGTAAATAGCATCACAGGAACATAGTAGGGTTAACTGAGCCATTAGTGACAGTGCTGAGCAAGCTACATTGTGTAAGTTGTACCACCCAGGAGAAGCCTCCAGAGGCATTTTGATGTGGACATGCCGGCAAAATGAGGACAGACACATGCCTGGAATTAAGCAGCAGACTGCAACTTTTATTAAACTTTAACACAAGGGAGGGATGCTATCCGCCCATCAGCCATACTCTCCTATACCAGGCATTTCATTGGTTCCAGTGTGGGGGTTACAGGGCTCCTTACCAGTGTTCCTGGGCCTGGTTTGGGGCTGGGGGCCGGGCGCCTCTCCCCTGGCCAGAGCAGATACGGGGCTGGGCTGGGTTGGGGTTGGGAGAAAGGCGCCTCTCTCGGCACTGCAGGTCCAGGTATCTCTCCCCGCCGCAGCCCTGAGTGCCTGCACAGCACTTAATAGGCTGCTGCGCAGCTGTGCAGCTTAGAGGGAACTTAGCTTCTTACCATATAACCCATAACATGGGATATGTAGCTTCTTACCATATAACCCATAACATGGGATATGCTCTCCTCAGCCTTCCCCCCGGGACTCAATTCTCTCTGAGTCCTAGCACCCTTCCCCCAACAAGGATGCAACAGCCAACAGGATGGGGACCTCGAACCACAAGGGCCACAAGATCTCACCCTATCACATCAACCCAAGACCCATCACCAAAATCCCAGGTCTTTCACCTCTGGGAATCATTCATTTTATTCTCTTAACTACACTGGAAACCAGCCAAAGGGGGAGCCAGCAACTAGCTTGGTCACTCCTCACCCAACCACACTGCCTGATATCACAATTCCTGCATAAAGACGCTCCACATGGATCCTGTGCTGGGATATCTCCTGGGAGCTGGAATGCTGGCCAATCAGCATCCCTCTCCCCCCGCTGGCCAGTGGGTGCCAGAGACTCCCAGGGGAGGAGCTACACCTTGGTGAGTGTCTCCCTTCCATGCCCCTTGGACTAGCCCCCTTTCACTGGCAGCCCCATCAATTTCCCCCACCCGTTGATGCGGGTGGATGGCATGTGTCTCAAGGCACCATTCCTTCCCCCCTTCCCCATTGCTTTAGAGCAGGGGTGGCCAACCTGAGCCTGAGAAGGAGCCAGAATTTACCAATGTACATTGCCAAAGAGCCACAGTAATACGTCAGCAGCCCCTATCAGCTCCCCACCCCGCTCCCAGCGCTTCCCACCCACCGGCAGCCTCGCCGATCAGTGCCTCCCGCTCCCTCCCTGCACTTCCCGATCAACTGTTTTATGGTGTGCAGGAGGCTCTGAGGGGGAAGGGGAAGAAGCGAGGACACTGCAGGCTCAGTGGGCAGGAGGAGGGGGCAGGAAGGAGTGGAGTGGGGGCAGGGCCTGTGGCAGAGCCAGGGGTTGAACAGGGAGCATCCCCCGGCACATTGGAAAGTTAGCGGTTGTAGCTCCAGCCCCGGAGTCGGTGCCTGTACAAGGAGCCGAATATTAACTTCTGAAGAGCCACATGTGGCTCCGGAGCCACAGGTTGGTCACCCCTGCTTTAGAGACTGTACCCATTTGGGGATGTCTTTTGGTTCTATGTTAGTACAGTGCTGAGCACAGCAGGGTCCTGATCCATGAGTGGAGCTCCCAGGTGGTACAGCAATATAAATAATAGATAATAGATTATGACACTGTCCCCAGGCCAACTCAACTGCTCTGGCTCCTGTAGTGTGCTCCAAGCATGCCCCTTCCCAGCTCAGATAAGCCCTCTGCCCTGGGGCTGCAGGGAGGGAGATGCTGGAGCTGACTATGCCAACCCCATGCCAATTGGGAACTCCCCTACTCTAGGAGGTAGTTTGCACCATCTGAGCAGTATGATTGGACCAGAACAGGGCAGAGTTTTCCCAAAGTATTGATTGTGGCCTTTTGGCCTTTAGGAAGTTGGCACGACTCAGGGTAAAGAGAATGGACTGCACTCCTCAGTACTAACTCCAGGGCCACCTCTTGACTCTGCCACCTCCGCTTTCCCCTGGGCTCCATTCTGGGCTGGAAGAAGAGGAGCACATTAGAGTTAACACCAACTTCATCTGTATCAACTCTGGTGCAGCACCCGTCATGGCAGAAATGGTTCATGAAACATACACATGCCCCTCATTCCACTGCTGTCCCCTCCCCATCCCCATACATGAGCCTCAACCCCTATGGAGGGGTTTACTTTGGTGTTTGGGGGAAGGAAAAGGGAACTGATGCACAGAGATTTACTATTTTTTTATTTGATCACAGTTAGACCAGCTCATCACAAGATCAGGTTGCAGGGAGAGGAGAATTTCTCTCCTTGCTTTGCTATCACAAGAACATGAATATTCCCTCTACAGGGCGTGCCCTTTTCTATGTAAAGCACATCTGCCCACTCTGAAGAGTCATAGTCTCAGAACTGAGCTCAGCTTTGCTTTTTCAGACCCAGTAACACTGCTCTCTTATTAGGCTCAAGTTGCCTTTTTTGTTTTTTTGGTGCTGCAAAAAAGAAACTAGAAAAAGTGTAAATAGGAAGGTCAAAGGTCATTGGAAGAAACAACTTTTTTAAAAAACATGTTTTTCTTTCAGAAAGTGCACTTTTGACTTGATCTCTAAAAGTTTAATTTCACTCGCTGGCCCATGAAGTAGCTTTGGTTTCAGGGTCAAAGAGGGCTTCCCTTGGATGTGGCTGTCAGAACAAGCCAAAGTACTGTCTGCAGCAGCAATTTTTTTAAAAGTTAAAAACAGTATCAAAGATACAAAATGTACTATGCCTAATGGGAGGGAGAAAACTGGAGTCCAACCAGAATACATGCTGAAGTGTAACAACGATCAAATATTTAAGAGTAAGTAGAAAAAACAGGAAGGGAAACAAATTCACTTTCATTGGAAGAATGGTAGGATTTCACCTGTAATACTATCTTTTCTCCCTGTGTTTGTGTAACTAATACACTCCATATGAGCAAACAACCTAAGAGATACCTTTCTTTTAGGGTGTTTTTTGGTAAAGTTTTTTTCTGTTAAGTACACAACTTTAATGCTAATTGATTCCACTTTAGAAGACAGGAAGGATTTCATCAAGCATGGTTTCATCAGCACATTTCCAAATCATACTGTGTGGAACCACAAAAGTCGGAGAGGTATTTTTAGCATTGGATCTTACAGCCTTAACTTGTCATCAGTTTGATAACTGTAGACATCAAATCACAAGCCACTTCTGACACCTGAGCTGGGCTTAATTGTTTCTCAGATTACGGCTGTAATATATCATTCCACATCCCTCACCTAGAGGCACACAGCCTTTCCCACAGTCTTAACACACAACTTCTGTAAGTCAGTGTAGCTCTGTTGAAGTCAATGGAGCACTGCCGATTCACACAAGCTGAAGATCAGGCTGTGTGTTTCAAAGGCACATTCCACTGTAGCATTCCATGAGAACATTTTTATATGCTTCAATGCTAGAAAGTACTCTTAAAAGTATTAAATGGTGACAGCTTGAATGATGAATCTGTCACAGGAGTAACAGAAGCAAAGTATTTTCTCTTTTACATACAAAACAGCTTACTAAAGGCTCTTCCACAAGGTCTGGGAACCCCATCACTAATTTGATTGCTCTCTATATGTGGGCCAAGAGGTCGTGGAGATGATAATGTTTAGAGCCGATGGAAAAATAGAAAATATTCTGGAAAATTTCACAGATTTTTTTTTCTAAACTTCAAATTGTTCAAGTTCTAACAATGATACAGAGCTGGGAACTTTCCTGCCTCAAGGCGGTGATGTGAGGATGAATTGGATATGTTCATATGGTACTTTGAACAACGATGTCTTGATATCCGAATATAAAGACTAAGTAGAGTGAAATCTGATTTAGGAACCAAGGGATTGTCAAAATTCAGTGGCTTCATTGAGGTGATCTTCTATTAGAGGGGGAGCAGAATTGTGTTCAGTATTTTCAGGGATACTCTCCAGGTTGGAGTTTTTAAGACAGGAGGTGGCTTAAAAATGAGTGGTCTCATAGGCAGGACTAATTGTATAGTTCATTATTATATACATTATTTATCAAGAGTTAATGTTTGCAGCTAAAGCTTGAGAGTCTGCAGATCCCAAAAAGGCCTGTTCAGTGGCTAAAAGAGCTGCAAAACAAACTGTTTGCTCTAGTTTCCAGTCATTTTTGGCAACAAAGGGACAATCAGTATAACAGGAAATGCAGGATCTGGTCCTGCTCTTATTGAGCCAAAAGCAAACTGGGGCTTCGTGAAGAAGGCCTCTGATCCCATTGTAAGCAACTACTTCCCTTTTGTTAATGGCTTCGACTCAGGATCTCTTCCCACAATGTGTATGTATGTTCATTGCAGTCATAGACCAAAATTCATTTTCCTATTTAAAATGCAAGTAAAATTTATGAACGTACTAACTAATGTACATAAGCCTGTCCTTAGGTAACTTTACTTGAACCATTCCATGAGTAACATTTATCAGTTCTATATCTTGGGCCAAATTATCTCCTAGTCATGGGTGGCATGTGAACCACTCATTTGGGGAAGCTAGTCCCTGCCCCCGCCCCTTCTGCCTGAGGCCCTGCCCCTCCCTCAACCCTTATGCCCCCTAATCCCGCCAGAGCCCTGAGCCCCGCACTGCAGCCGGCCTGCCAGCTTGCCCACCCTAGCCCCAGCCCCCGCCTGCTTCAGGGAAGAGGAGCAGACTGGGCTGAGGCTACGGGGAAAGAGCAGGAAGCAGGAGGAGACCTCGTAGTGGAGTGTGGGTGGGGCCACACCTGTCTGTTTTGGGAGGCTTAGCCTCTGCTTGCCTGTGATACCCCCCCGCCCATGCTCCTAGTACAACTTTTTTGTCTTCAGTGGTAGTCTGACCTCAGGATGGCATAAAGGCCTACTTCATCCTTGTCCTCTTGCACCCACCTGTTACATGTCTTTCCTGCAACCCACTGGTAGTTTACATGACCTTACATTCCATCACACCTCCTTACCAACATGAAGCTTACACCTCCTTTTACGTCACAGCTAAATCTGGCCTACAAATTCTTTGCACGGACTACAGTCATGAACCGTATCCCTGCGGAGGGGGTGGGGGATCATCATAACTCTAAAAAAGAATCAATCAGATTACAGGATTCTTCACTGGGCTAACCAATAATAAAATGATGATGCCATGGCTTGGTTTGATTATTAGAACTTGCTCAGGCTTTCTGGAAGTCCAAACCATTCAGCACTCTCTCTATGCCAAATAATTATTACAGAAATCAAGATGGCTCCTTACAGAATTAGCATCTTACCACAGCGGGGAATCTGATGTATTGTCAAGGAAGTAGTAAAGAACTCTGGAATCCATATAGGAGGATCTTCACGTTCACACTCCCCATCTCCTTGGTGAGGTATACATTCCATTGTGACAACTTTAAATTCCAAGGAAGCCCTTAAATTCAGGTTCATCCTTCTCACATCCTTTAAAAGCTTTTGCATTTTCACTCTCTCCTTTTCATACTGTTCTGCAGTAAGTTGTAAAAGTTTAACCTGAGAAAAATTAATTGAATCAGTATTATAAAGCCCATTTCATTTATGAGCAATATTTTGGTAATCACCTTAGGTCAGGGATGTGTGCCAATCAATATTTTGTTCTATGGTGCATGCTCTTTTTCTTTGTATTCATAAGTTATATTGTGTGGTTGTGTGTGTATGTATGTATATATATACACACACACATGCACACATGCTGGTGTTGAGCATGAGCCAGGTTATGAGTTTATAAAAATTGCACTTGACAATGCTGTTCCCTTAAGTGTCAGTTTCCGGATCCTCTCATACTCCAGCTAACAGTTAATCCACTTGTTTTTTAGTGCCCAGAGCAAATTTATCTCTGCTGTGCAAAATCCAGTCAACTTTCTCCTATTAGTGCTATTATTAATGGCAACATACTGTTCAAGATGAACAGGGAGAGGGATTCTATTATTTGTTTGTACAGTGCCTAGTTGCAGTAATTCTAAGACAGAATGTCTCTCGTCTCCATTCAGTAACAAATACCTAGTTGCTCCCCACTGTATGAACACATCATGCTCCAGTATTTTTGCAATTTCATATTTTGTCTGAATTCAAATATACTGTTATACACCAAGCTGCAAGTGCAAAACATGCACCTTACTATTTCCCCTTTGCAAACAGTTTATGCAATTATCGGCATGGCTCATGCAGTTGTATGTTTTGGGCATACAACTTAGGCACATATTTTTGAAAAGTTAGCCTCTGGACAGGAGACCAAAAATGACACAAAAAGGAGCTGTGCTGTTGATCCATCAGAAAGACCACATGGGTCATCTGGGAGCAAAACCTTCTTCGAGTTAATACTGCTGTCTAATGTAACATCTTCCATCTTATCACAGCATATATGTTTAAAGCAGTCTGTTGTATTTTCAAGGAAGTAGTGAGCAACTCGAATCCATGCAGAAAGATCTTCATTCAGACACATTTCTACAAATCATGGGCCAGATCCTGGGCCTTGTTAAGATGGCTATACACTACTCCTGTGGTGCAAAGTAGCCTTAAAGTTGGTGTAACCAACCAGCTGGAGATTTCCTCTGCCTAGATTAATCCTCAAGTGGCATAGGGCTGGTATAGCTGCTTCTAACCACCCTGGCCTGGTCCCCTGGCATAACAGGCATGACTGAGAAGACACTCTGTACCTCAAAGCAGCACCCTGGAACCCCCATATTCACACCTGTCATATAATTATGATATATTTCATACAAAGCATGCCAGGTAAGATGTTAAATGAAAGGTCATGATCTGCTGAAACCCATTGTTTTGTCAAAATATGTATATAGTTAGCGTGTATGAAGTTATGAAATTTTGCTGTATGGTTGTTACTGAAATATGTTGTAAGTTTAAGAGTCTCTCATGCTAGTTCTCCAGTGAGAATGACAAATGAGGTGACCCACATCCAGGTGGGCATTGAACAATCATCACCAGCCATTGACCAGCATGGGAATAGTAAACAAGGGATTTACAATGACAGTTGCGCAAGCACCACACAATGGGGACTGCTCAACTCTATAACTCAGTTGCACGAGACCACACCAGGGGCATTGTTCAACCCTGTGACTCAGCAAGGCCCACCAGACTTGCCTGGGCTAGTGTCTTTCAGGCACATGGACTAAGGAGATAAAATAGGGGACAGTGGCATCATGCTTTTCTCATCCCCCACCTATGCTGGAAGCAACAAGAATGCTGGAAAGACAAAGATGTCAACTGAGGAGACTGGTCCCAGGCTTGAGAGAGAAGCTGGTGTATTAAGAACTGAAACATCCAGTTGGGTGAGAAAACTGCTTGATCTAAATTCTGCCTAGTGTAATAAGGTTTAAGTTTTAGGCTGTGCGCTTAACTTTTATTTTCTTTGATAACTATCTTTTATGCCTCTCACTTATAATCACTTAAGCTTTCTTTAGTTAATAAATCTGTTTTATATTTTACCTAAAACAGTGTGTTTGGTTGAAGTGCTTGGGAAATCTCAGTTCAGTTTACAAAGGTTTCTGTATGTCTTCTCCAGATTGAGGGAGAGGCAGACTGGTTAATAAACTTACACTGGTCAGACTTCTGACCAGGGCAAGGCGGTACAGTTCTGGGGGTACAAGGCTGATGAGCTGGGGGGAACTAGCTGGTGCCTTTCTCTGTGTGATTCATGAGGGGCTCAGGTAGCATTCATGCAATCTAGCTGGGAGTGGGGCACCACGTGCTGTTGTGCTGAGTGATAACAGTGCCTGGAAGGGTTTGCTGCTTGTCACTAGCAAAGCATTGTGAGAGACAGCCCAGGCGGGAGAGTTAAGGGAGCCCAGCTATATCCCAGTTCCAGGTTGCACCCCGGGGATTCCAGCACAACCACATCCGGCTGATCCTTGGCTGATATAATGGGAAATGCGGCTCTCTGGTTGCTCCAACTTGTGTCTTGGGACTAGATCAGCACCTGTGGATCACAGTGATGTAAAAGTGACTTACAACCAACTTTGTGCCATATGCCCCAAACCGGGCCAGGCTCCAAGTGGTTGATCTCAACAATTTAATCTTCTGTATCCTTGACAGCATGCCACTGCTGAAAAATGAGTATTAATGCCTTCTAGCATGATAATAGGAATATGGAAAACACATTGTATCCTTTACAGACATGGATAATGAGCCATCTCAAACCAAACACGGGACATAGTGGATATTATACAACTTTCACACCTCAGTAATTTTCCAATCTCTCTAAGGATAAGACAATACCTTCCTTCTGATTTTGGAATGATTTTCAAGGGGAAAATGCTTTTTTTACTTGTCTTGTATATGACTGACACCCAAGGGATGTTGAAATGCACTTAGCTGCATACAAAAGGAAAACTTTCTAAATATAGAATCCTCTGTAGTTAAATTCTTCCTGTCTGGGCTTAAAAATAATCTAAAAAAAGGACTCTACATGGTTCCCATTGTCAGACCCAAGCATGCACAAACTCAGTTTACACAAAATGCAAAAGATATGAAATCCTGGGGCTGGGGAATTAGGGATTTCTCTCCAGAAAATGTTTGCTATTTTTAGTTTGAATTGAATACAGTGCATAGATGAATGGGTTTCATTAAAATGGCAGTGCTGTGGAGTAAAAGATTCTCAAATACTATGTTGATAGACACCAATATAAGAACCTGGATAGATGGGTAGAAATGATTTGTGTAGAGATATGTTTGTAGAAGATTATAATTTAGAGACACTCCCTCATAAGGGACAGCATTATGAATGCAGGAATTTGGGGATGTGCTGTGGAGGGTTGCTTGGGTGCAGCAGCTCAGCAAAGATGCTCTTCAGTTTGTTTTGTTAAAGTTTCATTCCTTTCTCATTCACTGATTTGTTATTTAATGAACCCCAAGATCCTTACGTGGTGTCAGAAATGCTGAATGAGAAGGAAACTCTAGTCATTTTGAAGTTAACTCCTGTATTTGCAACTGAAAGTGGAGACAGAGTAATGTAATGGCCCTTTGGGAAATGTGAGCACCAGGCATGGGTGGCAGGCATCATAGGCTGGGGGAGGCTGAGCCTCCCCAAACAGCCAGGTGTGGCCCCACCTACACTCCGCCCCCTGTCCCCTTCCTGTTTCCCACTCTGCAGGAAGCTCTTCTCCTATGCTATGGCCCCAGCTGGGGCTGCGCTGCCCACCCTCCCAGCACTCTGGGGCTGGGGCCATGCTGCTCGGCCTCCCGGCACTCTGGGGCTGTGGGGGCTGGAGCCATGTTTCCCAGCCTCCTGGTGCTCGGGGGCTGGGGCCACGCTGCCTGCCCTCCCGGTGCTCCGGGGCTGGGGAGGGACTGGGGGCGCTCCGGTGCTGGGGTTGGGGCCTGCAGCCACAGTGGGGGAGCTCTGGGCTCTGGTGGGGGGTGTGGAAGGGGCGGGGCCTTGGGTGGAAGAGGGGAGGATGGGGGGCTAGCCTCCCTGAGCCAGCGGTTTGCCTACCGCCCATAGCACAGAGGCTTTTGCATATATCTGGGGAGCACAAGAGTAGCTTGACAAGCTAAAGAAGCGGGGCGGGGGGGGGCGGGGAGCCAAAAATGGATGTGTTACAACCTCCATCCAGTCTGCAACTGTTAGGCAATGTTTCAGAGAACTGGAACAAATTCAGACAGAGATTTGAATTGTATTTAGCAGAAGAGAAGAATGATAAAGTGAAATCATCAATCTTTTTGCATGTTGTTGGGGAGGAAGCATTGGATATTTATAAAACCTTTTAAGTTTGAAGAAGGTGAAAACATTAAGTTAAGTAAAATACTGACTAAATCTGAGGAACACTGCATGCCAAAAAGGAATGAAACCTTTGAGACACACGTTTTTAACATGCATGCAAAAAACTGATGACATCATAGAGCAATATGTCACAGAGTTAAGGAAACTCAGTAAAACCTGTGACTTTGATGAGCTGACAGAATTTCTTGTCAGAAATAGAATCATTTGGGGCATTAAAGACAATATGCTAAGAGAGAGACTGCTCCATGAAGGAGACTTAATGTTAGAAAAAGCTTTCCAAATATTCAGGGCAGTAGAAACTATGAAGGCAGAAGCCAAAGAGCTGAATTCACCAGAAGGGGTTATCCATGTACTGAGTACAAAAGAATATAGCCAGAATAGGTCAAATCAAAGAGTTGAACCACTCACTATGAAAACCACCGCTAGAGGGAAGACTGGGTACATGTGGTCATGTGGAAGACGTGGATCACAGCATGACCCCAAAAAGTGTGTTGTCTTTGGGAAACTCTGTCATAAATATGGGGAAAATAATCATTTTGCAGAATGCTGCAGCTCCCAAATGCAGAAAAGTCAAGTGCATCCAGTTCCACAAAGGCCTTATGAGAAGGTCAGCACTGACTTATTTACCTGGCAATCAAATGATTATTTAATAATCACAGATTATTATTCTCTGTATCTAGAAATTTACACATTGCACAGTACTAATAGTAAGTCAGCGAAAACTGGCATGAAGGGAATCTTCTCCAGACATGGAATTCCAGGTGAAAATCTAAACAATAATTGGCCGCAATTTTCCAGTGCAGATTTTAGGCAATTTGCCATAGATTGAGGGATAATTTGGATTTGATGTTTTGTGATGAAAATTCCCAATCAGATGGACTCGTGGAAAGGTCTTTATGGACAGTAAAGACCCTTATGAAAAAGACTTCTGACAGTGAAGGTGATTTGTATAAAGCGTTACTGGTTTACTGAAGTACACCCCTGAACAATGGCTTTTCTCCAGCTCAGCTGTTAATGGGAAGAAAGATCAGATCTAATTTACCAGTTACTGATAACCTACTGAAATCTCATAACAATGAAACCATATGGAAGATGAAAGAAAATAAGAAGTAGAAGCAGAAATATTATTTTGACAAAAGGGTCTGTCATCTCCCATCTCTTACCCCCGGTGACACTGTGGAATCACATCTCTAATACTTGGGGCCAAAGAACAGCTGCATCCAAGATTTTATGTAGTCCAGACAGACCAGGAGGACACATTTTGATGTAATCGAAGGGCTCTATGAGTAATCCCAGAAAGTTCCAACGCATTGACAGTAGATGTGAACTCTGGCATTTTCCATCTGACTGCTCCTTTATCACCAACGCACAAAGGAGAAACTGTCAAGGAACAAGAGAACAACTCAGACTCCAGTGAAAGGCTGATATGAGAAGATCAGAGTGGGAGATTAAACATCCTGAAAGACTCATAGAGACTTGCTAACCTGCCTGGAGAAGGGGTATTTGAGGAAAATGAATGGTAAAGACTCACTCGAGAGTGATGTACTGGTAACCTCTCCTCACTAGGTAGTTGATACACTGGGTTTATGGAAATGTACTACATTGGTTGATAATTTAATGCATGTGTTATTAGATACTTGTTAGCTGTTTATATATATATAAAGAAAAACAAATTAACTCATATACATACATATATATATATATATATATATATATGTATGTATGTATGTATGTATATGAGTTAATTTGTTTTTCTTTAAGAAGGAAGATGTAGAGATATGCATGTAGAAGATTATAATTTAGAGGTGCTCCATCATAAGGGATAGAATTATGAACATAGGGCCTTGGAAGTGGGGGTTGAGAACCCACATGGTTGGGTGCAGCAGTTCACCAGAGATGCTCTCCAGTTTGTTTTATTAAAGTTTTATTCCTTTCTCGTTCACTGGTTTGTTATTTACTGAACCCCAAAATTGTTACAATTTGTTTCTCAAAATAGATTTGTTACCAAATTAAAATTTGACAGGTTCACCGTGGCACACACATTTTCCATTATAGATCAAAGAGTTGGAAAATGCCCTGTAGACAAACACTCTATTCTATATGAAGCACTGATATTCCAGGAATCAGCTGACGAAGAGCAACAATACAGCCAGAGAATAGGTCTCAGGGTGTCTGAGATTTCTTGCAAAAAGTACAAAATAAAATAAGACAATCCACTGAAAAATTTGGGAAAAGTAGTGATTTTTGAACTCTTTTATTCTTTTTGTATCAATCTGTTTTTCATCAAGCCATCATGAAAAAGACAAGTAGTGCTCAAAGTGTATATTCTGTATTTTGGTTTTTGCTGTTCCAGTGAGATTCTGACCAAATAAATGTGTAAAGCTCCTGTTAAAACTTAATTCCTTAATGCAACCTTAACTATGCTGGAGCTACCATTGCAGCATAATACTCTCGAGAATATACTACTATATCATAATAGCCTGCCACTTAGTGGTCACACAAAGGAAAGTATTTTAGAGCAGTACTACATGCAGTAAATCACTGTCTAGCTAATATAATCTCTTCAAATAATAAATTACTCCAATGAGAACAATTTCATCAAGCCTTTATTCAATTAAATATGGTTTGTATAATATAGAATTCAGTTACCTAGGCTTCTAGCATAGTAGTTTTCAACCTGTAGGTCTGTGAATCCCTGGGGGTCCGCAGACTATGTCTAAGAATTCCAAAGGAAATCCGCACCACCATTTAAAATTTTTTAGGGGTCCACAAATGTAAAAAGGTTGAAAATCACTCATCTAGCACATTTATATTTTCTCCAAGTGTGAAAGTTTATAATATATTTCTAAAAACAAGCCCATATTTGATGAGAAACATTTTTGTATGGAAGAAAGCTTTTAATCTCATTGGGAAACCAAAATAGCGTTATAAAAAGAATTTCCAGTAGCAAGCTCATTTCTTATTGAGTGATGCTGTTTCTCTAGGGGGACTTGAGCTTTGGAGCCATCTGTTTGTTGAAGGTAGGACCCATCTGGAACCAGCCTACTTCCTTCTTGCTTTCATATAGAAAAACCTATAATCCTTATTGGTAAAATAATGTAAATAAGGTTTGTACAGGTAGTGGTAAGTAAGTAAGGTTTGTACACTCCCTGCCCAGTGCAAAGGGTCCCAATTTGTGAATGCATAAGTGCAGAGCTTGTGTTCAGGGGCTGCAAAGCCAATGCCATTGGGCCATCCCTGATTTGACTGAACCAGAGACAAAACTGAATCTCAGCTTTCACTGTAAATTTCTAGCCTGTTTCCTTTTGAGGGTACCCTTGAAAATGTAAACCAATATAAACCATGGACATTTACTTAATATTCTTTGATAAACCTTCCCAGCAGCATGGGATCACTTTCACGGTCAGGATCATAGAGGAGATCACCAGTTGCAGCATCACTGAGACCAAAACCAGGGTTTAAGAGCAGGTTGACTCCTAAGTCAAACAGCTAGAGCAGGGGTCGGCAGGGTTTCAGAAGTGGTATGCCGAGTCTTCATTTATTCACTCTAATTTAAGGCTTCGCGTGCCAGTAATACATTTTAACCCAGGCCAGCAGCGGGCACTGAGTGGGGCAGGCAGCAGGACCCCGGCTGGCAAGGGGCCAGCAGCCGGAACCCCAGAGCTGCCCGCCGCCACGTGCCATGAAAAATCGACTCGCGTGCCACCTTTGGCATGCGTGTCGTAGGTTGCCGACCCCTGAGCTAGAGTATTAAATTAGTCCACTGCTTCCACCTAGCCCTGGATTTATGCAACCCCTTTTTTTCACTGAGACTGAAAATTCTTTAACTAAAGCTCTCAGTAAAAGTAAAACAGGCTCACAGCATCACAGTAATCTGTAGTGGTTTTCTCCTACTCCTGTCACTCTCTCTGCTACACATATTGCCCGAGCTGCTGAGCACCCACAAAGCCAGTTAAAGTCAATGGGAGGTAGAACTGCTCAGCACCTTTGAAAATCAGCATCTATAGCTATATATAAAGCCAGGCTCGGTGTGATACAGTAAAAGCTATAAATGTTAATGCTGGAGTTTAAAGCCTGTCCTTGAATCTATTTTTCCCTTTAATGTTTGGCTCTTGATGGTGGTTTACTGCAGGAAGTTATAGACTAATCAGACTGTAAAACTCTGGCCTCGGGAAGACGGTGATTCCAGCTGCAGACTGTAGCAGATAATAGACTGTGCCTCACTTGACAGAAGATAAAAGAATGCATTTTGTTCCTCATTATTTAACTGATTTTGAGAGGCGTTTTTTTTCTTTTTGCTGGTTAAGTTACATAAACGGTGTGAAGTGTCATGACAAGAGTGGAAAACTGTCAATGCAGCCCTATAATTAGAAAATTTCTACATGGAACAAAAGGGGTGTCTTTATACCACTTCCTGACCCACTCAACCATAGATCAGAAGACCAAGAAAGGTACAGATAAAACACCCAGGAAATGAAACATGCTTTATATATTGTTAATTCTGCCTGCTTTATTTCTAACACTGGCTTGGGATTGACTGGTGCAGCACTTTTCATTGTAAATGCCATTACATTGTCTGTAAATAGAATACCAATACATTGTCTGTCACAAGGGGACCTACTATAGTCTGTTCATAACTAAGCATTTTGACTCTCCGGGCCAGATTTCCTTCTCAGCTAGTGTGAACGAGTGTAACTCTGTTGACATTAGCAGAGTTATGCTGGTAGAAAGAGAAGAATCAGGCCCTCTGATTTCTATTTAAAGAAAAGAATAATTACAGATTTACTGTAGTGCGATAAATTGATAACTTCTACTCCACAGCCCAGATCCTTAGTTGGTATAAATTGCCTTAGCTCCATTGGCTTCAATTTACCTTGCTCAGGATTGGCCCACAACTCTCATTTTAAAATATAGCTTTTCTCTCTATACCACTTACATTTCCTCTCTCACACACTCTGCTATTCTCCATATGACTGAATGCTTTAATTTAGTTGTTAAAAATAGTCCAGATTCGCAACTCATCTACATTGGTCATAGCTCCATTGTCATCACTGTCAGTGAAGCTACAGTCTATGTAGACAAGCTGATGAATTGGCTCATGTTTTTACGCCAATATGATGTCTCATGTTAGCTAACTCTATAAAGCATTTAGGAACCAGTTTTCTGATAGACACATGTAAGAACAAACAAGCACGTACTTTTGTGCGCTGAAAGGAGTTGAAGATGGGGCTGTAATGTACAGTAAACGTCCCATCAAGCTGGGAACGTGTTTTTCTTTTCTTTCTGAATATGATCTAGATTTAATCTAAAGAATGGTGGGCCCAAATTCATAACAATAAAACCTGTACCATATGAACTATTAACCATGTTAATTGAATTTATATACTAAACTATTTGCTTGCTGGGATAACCTCATTACAGGTACACCTTGTATTTTTTCAAGGATCATAATGTCTTAGTCCAGCCTGTGTCATTACAACACAAACAGAACATGCAATCTAAAATAGCACCCAGCACCGCAGAGCAGCCACATGTTTCACAGTGTTTTAAGATAACGTATTAAAAAGTTTATTAAAACCGGACTATGTGGTGTATGTTTTGATGAAAAAGTGGCTTATTCCAGCTGTTTGAAAGGACACAGGAACAATCGGACAGGAAGTGAAGAATACTGTATCCAGCTAAAACTGCAAGGGGAGTTCTAGGCAATAGGAAAATATTTATTTGCATTGGAATTTGACCATGTTGCTGAGGTTAACACCCTTATTCTTGTGCAAAGTGGCATGAATTCTTTAATAACAAGTGGTCAGGACCTTGGTCTTAGGGCTCTCATACAAAATAAGTGGGAGGGTGTGTGTGCGTGTGTACAAAACTTTCATAAACATGAATGTTAAGATCATGCATCAAGGGCTTGATCCTGATGCTAAGAACTCTGGCCCTGATCCAGCAAAATACATCTAAGCATGTGCTTAATTTTAAGCACACAAGAAGTCTCCTTGAAGTCAATGGTGTACTTAAGTAAATTGCTGATTCAACCGCTGGTGTGCTCAGTACTTTGAGTGACCAAGCCCCAGGCAGCCAACAGCAACATCTTCACTTCTATAGAAAGCTATTAGCAACTAGTTCTTATAAACAACTGGCCACTTTACAATATGATCCATTCCTTTCTGCTCTGGCCTGCGTGAATTGCTCTCTGTAATTTGATACACACCACTCTTTAACGTGAACATGGCTTGCCAAAAAAGTGAGCAGCTTTCAGTGGTTTCTGTTTCACTTATCTGTTGAGCTGGTCCTAGAAATGTATTAAAAAAAGAAGAAGCTCCAGATTCAAACTGTTTATAATGAAGATAATATCTACAAGAGTCTGCACAGTACACCACCACTTTTTTCCAAAATCCCCCATTATCTAAATGGAGGTCATGCCCTGTAATGAGCAGAATTTACATGCAAAACTCTTATTGTTATCTGAACCCACATTTAACTGAATAAATTCCATATCTCCCATCTCAGTCAGATAAACAAGGTTTCTGTATACAGGACATAACAGACGGGACAACACCCATCAAAACATGTTACTCTGCCCTAAAACTGGATGGGAGCAAACTAGTAAATATTTACAATTCTTTCAATTGTAGGGGAGGCAGGAATGTTGGTGCCCTATCCTTTTTTGAAGAATTGTGCAATCTACCTTCTCAGGCAGGGGAGACCCAGCCCTAATGGACCCACCCTGAAATAGCTACATCTCTGTGGCATGTACATTGTTTCCCCCAATGAATAGCTGTGTGACTGAAATGTATTTTTATGAAGAGTTGCTTTTTAGGCCTGGGAGGGCCCCTTTATTTGTTTTCATTGACGTTTTACCTGGCTTTCCCTCCCTCCTGTCTAATCCCGTGTGTCTCCACAATTTTTTGAACACCAGCCTCACAGCCTTCCATCCATCCATTCTCTCTCTCTCTCATTTATATTGAGAAGATGCACTGTGTTTCCCTTCCCACCCGCACTCATAGTATAAGAAAGCATTACAAACAGGGACTATGTGGCTGATGAACAATGATTGGTGACTCTGTTCTCTGGGTCCAAAGTTACTCTGAGCCAGGAAAATGTTCTAGTTATTAGCTTGACCTTTGGCCCAATATGGCTCTTTTCTGTGAAGCTGTTAGATGAATATTGTTTGATAAATGCAAAAACTCCATTATATCATACAACATATATATTGTTCTTTCCCTCCACACCCTGATTGATAAGACAGATAGTTGGAAGAGTAATGATAATTTTTCTGGCAAAATTTATTGGAACCCTTTGTAAATGTGTAGGGTTAAATATCAGCCACGGAAAGGTTCGTTTTCAGAGGGCCACAAGTTCAAAAGTTGAATAAATCCATCCTGACTAAAGTTACAAGACTCATAATTTAATGAATCAAGACCAATCACTTTCTTCAGAAATGTTTTCTTTAAATGGACAACAACTAGAAATTCAGGAACTACTGTAAGTGACTAGGAAGCGCAGGAACAATAGCCCTTTCCTGCAAGTGTCAGTAAAAGCAATGACTAAACATTCAAACACCCAATAGCTAGAGAGCAAGTGAAGTTAAACTACAAGCGGCATGAAATGAAGGTAAGCGAGACAGTCAAATTATATATTTATATTACTTTGTACTTTCATATTTCAGAAAGGCAAAACACAATCCAGCTGTACTCCAAGCAATGCTGAGTAGCTATGGGGATGGAGTGCAGACTGGGTGTGGTGATAAAGTTATCCCCCAAACTAGGGCCTACTGCCAGTGGCGTAGCCAGGTTTGGGGCACAGGGGGAGCGGAGCTAAAAAAAGGCGTCGGGAGCAAAAAGCGTAGGGAGCCAAAAAAGGTGCCGGGAGCCCCAAAAAAATGCTCCGCTCTGGCTGCAGCGTAGGAGCAAAAGGCATCGGAGCACAAAAACGGCGCCGCTTCTGCTCAGTGGGGGAGCGGCCGCTCCCCCTGCTCCCACCCTGGCTATGCTACTGCCTACTGCACAGCTATATTTCAGCCTAAAGCCTGAAAGACCACTCACAGCCCTTCTGCGTGAGCTGGTGGGGCCACTGGATCATGTTAATACAGATGCCAAGGACTCTCGCTTGGCCTGAGTTGGCCTACTCTCAATGTGACCTTCCAAACTTGCCTACAAGGGACTGGCAAAGAGACGCTTTCCATACTGCACAGGAAGTACACAGGCACTTCCATCCCACCATTCCACTTGCATTCCTCCTCACAGGCTTATGTGGTGTGAAGGGTCTTGTGCTGGCTCCTTGAACCACAGGTGAAGTTAGCTCTGAATGCAGAAGCATCGCTAGCATTCCCTCAGTTACAATAAATGAGAGATTCCTGTGGGGCATGTCTGGAGAATATCAACTTGTTAAGTGACTAATAAGCCTATACAAAATCTTGAAGGTTTCTTTCTCACCAGGTGGGAACAGATATGGACTGTTGCCATTGGGTGAATGCAGCACCATTCTGTCTCTCCTGAGAAAAGAAAGACTCAGGGACCTGAGAGCATTTTGTAATTGTGGAAAAAGGTCTCAGGAAGTTAGGACTCAGCAATAAAAGAAAATCAGGAGCTCAGTGTTTTGGTATTTTTAAAAAACGACATGATATGAGTTTGGGGAAATCTATGCTTACAAGTTGTTTTGGTTTTAAATAGAACATTTCCCAGGCCAGCGAGGCTAATTTAATAATTTAATTTAATTAAGTGAATTTAGTTTAAGTCACATGAGAACCAAATACGTGCTAGTTCAGCGGAACAAAAGTTGCAGTATTCTACATACGAAGATTTAAGTCTCTGTGATTGTGGGATTTGTTCTGTGAATATTTAATCAGTCCAGGTCTCTTCCCTTTACTGTCTCTCTTCTCATTTCTCTCACTCCCTGACAGTTTTGAAAAAGATGAAATTCAATGTTCTTTTTCTGGGCCCAGTGTCACTTAAAACCAGAGCAGGGTGAATAATTTATAACAAGGGATTTTTAAAAAATGAATTTGGCATTTTATTCTATTTATAAATTGTTGGCACACAGATCCTGATTTTTAAAAAATATATTAGCCTAATGATTTCTGCAAATAATTCTTTGTCTGGAGGTGATTTTCAAGTAGTTTGTGTACTTAATATTAGAGATTGGACCTATAGACATATGAAATGTTTCTCCTCCATGACTGGATGAATGTAACTCTTAGAATCCTGGTTCTTCTGTGAATTCTTGTGCTTATAAAATCAGCAGTCACTTTCTGCAATTATTCCTCAATACAGGGCTTGATCCAGCAACGTGATTAGCATTCTGACCCTGATGCAAAAAAGCACTTGAGACATCCTGTGTTCTTTTCCAGCCACACTTTTCTATGATTCTATGTACTTAACTTTAAGCACATAAGTAATACTCCTATTGAAGTCAGTCCAAAGGTAATTTGAGTTAATGTAGAACAATTCAGTAAAATCACTTGAGCAGTTTTCGAGTAATATGATCATGAAAAAAAAATGTTTTCCACTGCTTGCATCCGAAGAAGTGGGTATTCACCCACGAAAGCTTATGCTTCAATACCTCTGTTAGTCTATAAGGTGCCACAGGACCCTTTGTCGCTTCTACAGATCCAGACTAACACGGCTACCCCTCTGATACATGAAAAAAAAAGTGTGTCCCTTGTTTGTCCTTGAATAACGTATAAATGGGTTCATTTTTTAAACTTGACAGTTGCCATAGATCAAATTCTCAAAGAGGGCAAATAGAAAGTAGCTCTGTTTATAGAAAGTAGCTTCACAAATGTTGGCGGTTTAAGGGACTGAAAATGACATCCTGGCCATACAATGTTAAAAAATGTTCTTACTGTCTTGAATGCACATTAATGGCAAAATTCTATTCTCTGAGGGAGAACTCAGTACTTCTGAGGAATTTGCTGAGATAAAATAAGTGGGAATTTTTTTCCTTTACCTCCTCCCCACTGACTATCTGAATAGGGGAACAGCAGCATCTAGCCTATCACAGGACAATAGTCATTAGACTGTGAAACTACATAGGAAGTATCTGCAAATGTTTTGACAAGCATTTTAACTACGGGCTAAGGCCTGACCACTAATTGGGGTGGAGCATATGGTCTTCTGAACTGTTCTGTTTTTAAAGTCTGAAAAACCAATAAAGATAAAAATACAAAGTCTCCTCTCAGATACTGTACTGCAGTATTACCACACATGTAGAGTGAGCAGAACATTAGAGTCAAGAGCTCCTTACCCATTTCTTTTAGGTAGCATTCCACCCCCACGGGCTGATTCTGTCCTCTGGTTACATTGATTTTACATCTAATTTACAACAATGTATGTGAGATCAGAATCCATCCTCAAGTCTCCACTCAGTCACTCCCCATTGCTAATGCAGTGTCTGCTTATGATAGGTTTATAAACTAAACAAACATTATGAAAATATCCAAGCCATTCATGCAAAAAAGACCGTTTGAATGATTGTCTCCAATCTGAAGCCCTCCCCGCCCTCCAAATTCTCTACAAAAATCATTTCCATCTTATTCTCTTTTCCAGCCAACATTACCCTTGTCCCTCAAGGTTTCACTGTCTTTTTTCCTGCATTGTTTGCCTTGTAACTAGAACTAGAATGTAAGCTTCTTGAGTTAGAACAGAACCTTGCCTCCATTTGTCTTCAAAATACGCCCTCCCCCTCCCCTTGGCATGTAAATAATAGTGGTTCTACTCATGATCCCAGTGAAATTAGTGGCAAAACTCCAGTTGCCTTCATTTGGACCAGGATTTGGCTCAACAAGAGCTGATGTGGATCTGAGAGTAAAATTTGATCCGAGTATGGATCTTCATGCGTTCCAATACAGCTCCTCCTGCTGCAGCCCCGTATATGGCATGGTTGTGACAGTTCAGCATGTATTTAGAATTTAAGCCAGAGGGGTGAGGGTGATGAAGCAGAACAATCCTGATGTCTCCAGGATCCTCCCAGCTTGCTCCCTCCCTCTTGCTGCAGTTGCTCCATTGCCTCGCACCCTACCCCAGTCTCAGAGCAGATCTCATCCTGCCATCTTCTGCCTTGCTTGCACTATCAGTAGATGTGATATATCTTGATTTTAGTAAGGTTTTTGACATAGTCCCACATGACATTCCCATAATCAAACTAGATGAAATTATGGTAGGTGGGTACGTAACTGGTTGAAAAACCACACTCAAAGAATAGTTATCAATGGTTCACTGTCAAACTGGGAGAACATATCTAGTGCGGTCCCACATAGGTCTATCCTGGGTCCAATACTATTCAACATTTTCATTAATGACTTGGATAACAGAGTGGAGAGTGTGCTTATAAAATATGCAGATGACACCACACGGGGTGGGTTGCTATCACTTTGGAGGATAGGATTAGAATTCAAAATGAGCTTGACAAACTGGAGAATTGGTCTGAATTCAACAAGATGAAATTCAGTAAAGACAAGTGCAAAGCACTTCATCTGTGGGTTATAGAGAATCACAAACTGAACACGAATCAACAATGTGATGGAGTTGCGAAAAAGGCTAATATTCTGTGGTGTTTTAACAACAGTGTCGGATGTAAGAAAGATGTGGACACACAGAGAGTCCAGAGGAAAGCAACAAAAATAATAAAAGCATTAGAAAACCAGACCTATGAGGAAAGGTTAAAAAAACCCGAGCATGTTGACTTTTCAGAAAAGAATACTGAGGGGGACCTAATAACAGTCATCAAATATGTTCAGGCCTATTATAATGAGGACCGCGATCAGTTGTTCTCCATGTCCACTAGAGGTAGGACAAGAAGTAATGGGCTTAAGCTGCAGCAAAGGAGATTTAGGTTAGATATTAGGAAAAACTTTCTAATTCTGTGGGTAAAGTTATGGAACAGGTTACCAAGGGAGGTTGTAGGATCCCCATCATTGGAGATTTTTAAGTACAGGATGGACAAACACCTGCCAAGGATGGTCTAGGTTTACTTGGTACTTCCTCAGCACATGGGTCTGGACCAGATGACCTCTTGAGGTCCCTTCCAGTCCTACAGTTCCATGACTATCATCTTCTCCAGGGTAGGAGGAGTGGCATTTCAAGGGGCTGTGGTGGAGCAGGCTCAACAGCCTCTTGAAGGTGTGCTGAACATGTAGCCAGTGGCTAAAGAAGATTGAAACAGGAGGAGGAAGAATGGGGGGCACCATTGCTACCCCAAATGAGGGGGACCTGCAGTCTTCCTCATCTTTCCTTACTTTAACTCCTGCCTGGAGTTGAGCAGGAAATGGTAGGGGGGAGAAGAGAAGCTCCTCCATCACGAACACCCCTCACCCCATGGGTCAAGCCCCCGCCACACTAGAACCATCCCCCTCACTTCATCAGCCAGTCTCTACTCCACCAGGAACATCCCTTCTACTTCAAAAGCCAGTCCCACAATTCCAGTACCCCCAACCTCCCCACATCCCATGATTTCTTGCCACGTGCAAAACCCAACCCGTGGAACAATTCTGTGGTTGTTATTTTGGATTCCAGCCAAAAAAGGTTGAGAACTTTGAGAACTTAGATGCAACAAACAAACAACCACAATCCACAAAAATAAATCATGCAAAAGTTTTAAAATATAAGCAGCAAATATTTTAAAATCCTGCAATAACACAGTGGAGACACACAGCCTCTATTTATTATAAACATCTTCAGAGTGCTGCTCCAACAGCATTTTCTTCCCTGAATACATCATCATACCACATAGGAGCTATTTTTTCACATGAAATCAAATGCAACCTTATTCACCTGCATTTGGAAAAGAAAATGGTGAAAGCATAAAATTGTTCTAAAGAGGGCTGCGGTTTTGTTAGGGACCATAATATAATGAATAGAATCTAAGTTTCAGGGTGCTTAAAGGTTATCAAAGTTCAAATGCCTAATATTTCTAGAACCTCATTTACAGGCTTTGCATCTAGTTTTCTAAAATGAACAAACCATACATAGGATTCAGAAATGCCTCTTGGTTTACAAAACACCTCTCTGAGTTTCCATATACCTATGCCAAAGGAGTGTTGTCTGGTGGTTAAAACAGGGAACAGAGAATAACCCCTGAGTTCTGGTGCCAGCACTTCAAATGACTTGATGTGAGAGTAAATCATATGGTCAACTCCTCTGTGACTCATTTTACCCACCTGTACATTTACTGTTTCTATTATGGTATAATTAGCTATAATAATACATTCCTGCACAACCTCCTGGGGTGTTATGAAGCATTGCTAATTGATGTCTGTAAAGTGCTGTGAGATCAATAAAAGGCGCTATAACTTTATAATTGCTAAATATTTTATTATAACTCTGCCACCTGATCACTGTGCTCTTCCAATTCTGACCTCCTATCTAGAAATCTCTCCCTTCCTCATTGAGGGCCAGATCCTCAGCTGATAGAAATCAGTGTTGCTTCATTGACTTTGCAGGAGCTACATCGATTAAAACTAGCTCATGACTGCACCACAGTCACTTCTCTTTCAATATCATCTTAAAGCCTCCTTTTTCTATATGTTATAATTGATTCTCTCTGGAAGGCATTTTGTGATGTGTATATAACATGCTGTTAAATAATACATTTTATTACATTGCATCTGCTTTGAGACATGGATTTTATTTGATTACTCAGGTATATGCTCAGAAATGTGTGTATCCATCTATTACAGCAAATAAAATAAATTGGTTGGGATTTTGGAGCTGTCACAATCAACACACACTTCATATTTGTGATTTGTCTTATCAGACGACCTCTTAATGCACTTACCTTGTCAGAATCAGCACGCCTACTGGATCAGGCCTTGCAGGGAAGATAGGGGCTGCTCTGCCTTTCTTCCCCCAGTTGTGGATTGTGCTGGAACTTAGGCAGGAGAAAGGTGTCCTGTAACCTAGAAGGGGGCAGCAGGGCCTATGCCCAGAGAATGAAACTTATGCACCTAGGGAACTTTTACAGCAAACATTTAGGCACTGAGTGAGTTTAGGTGTCTACGGGGATAGGCAGCAGCCAAGTGGGGGTTTTGCAATCACAGTGCCACCTGAAACTAGGACTTAGGTGTCTAAATACCTTTGTGGATCTGAACCTTATAGCCAGCCTAGGTGCTCCTATGCCATCTTCCCTCCCTATTGATGACATAGGGAGCATGGTCAGAGCAAAGAGGTGTGGCCAACGGTTACCTACATCCCACTGATCCCCAGTTGCCATTGGCAACAGGTGTGATTAGAACAGCCTGTTACAATGGGGTATTGAGACACAGCCTGCCCAGGCTTGGGGGACTGTAAGGAGGAAGTTCACATCACCTTCATAAAGCCCACCCGGGTCTGAGCTGTGTGCTCTTTAGCTGGAGGAAAGGATCTGACCCATGGACTTTCATCTAGGTATACCTGATCCTGCCTCTGCCTGGGGGGATGGATGAGGTGACCTCTCAAGATTCCTTCCCACCCTACGCTTCTATGATTCTATCATCTCTGGATTGCAGGTTTGAATCTAGCCCTTGTTGGGAGTGTCTGAAAATTGTTGCTGTCTGACGTCTGTTTGGTGATCTCATTCCAGTTCTGAGAGGACAGATATCCACACTGTAAAACCCACCATTATCACCACTGGCAGTAACCGATACCTTATTGGCATATTCAGGCTCAGGACTGCGTTGACTCTGAAACAAAATTGCTTCTCGTGCCTAGAGGTGGTCCCTAAAAGCCAGAATTGAAGATGCTGGTGGTGCAGTATGGGAAAGTCTGCCCTGCTGTTGCCTTTTTACCTTTTCTGTGACTATTCAGAGGGCTTCAGACTGCAAGGCTGTCAGTCATCACCTTCTGCAAACGCTAGCTTCACTAATAAATACATACAAGTAATACAGCCCTTGAGCTCCAATCACCCCCGAGCAGCCTGCAACTTGGCTATGCCCATCTGAGACATAAGTCCTCACAGCTGCTTTTATGTCACCTTCCGGCTGGATAATTTGTCAAAATTTCATTTCCTGGGGAGTAATGAACTGACTGAGCTGAGTCCATCCTGCTATGTTCTGCTGTTGCTACTGAAGTGCGTGGGGGAGAGCTTGAACAGAAGAGTTGGGCCTTAAAGAAGCAGTAATGTAAAGACAGGACTGTTCATAGTTTCTCAACAGTAATTTTATCTTATTTGTGCACATTGCTCCTCCCAAATAAAGAGTGGTCTTTCCATTATTATAAGCATCTGGAGATGTGGGAAAGTATTCCCCAAGGTAAGAAGCAATGATAGAACTAATGCAAAGTACTGGGGAGGGATATGTGAAGGTCAGAACTACATTAATCACTACTCAGTATATATTCCTGCTTTACGTGCAAAGCTCAACTCCCCACAAAATGATACCAGACACAAGTCAATTCACTTCAGTTCAAAGAGACTTTATATTGGCATGACAAGTGCCAAAAGTGTTGCTAAAGTCACAACTTCTTGGTCACACTAGGCTTGATCCTGCAAGGTGCTAGGTGTTCTGGCTCTGATCCCTCAAAGCAGTTAGGCATATACTCAGCTCTAACAATGTGCACAATCCCACCCTGGATGGAAATCAATGAGGCTCCACACAGGCTTGAGATTAAGCATATGCTTAAGTGCTTTGCAGGATCAAGGCCAGAGTGCTCAGCACCTTGCAAGATCAAGCCTAAAGTGGCTATTGAGCCCTGATCCTCAGTGGTATTTAGGTACCTAACTCCCACTGATTTCAAACCAATGGGAGTTTGGCACCTAAATACCTTTGAGGATTGGGGCCTTGATGATTAGTTCTTCACTGATGCACAGCACGGATACAGACGATGCATAGTAATAGGGACTACAGTTACTATCAAAACCTTATTCCCTAATTTTGAGGGTAAGTTGGTTATTGGTTACACATGAAAATCAAAGGTATTTGACCGTGGACACTTCTGGATCTGCCCCGCCCCTCATATTTGCACTGAGGTAGCTAATTTTTATTGTATATATTTAGGGCTCTTGTGTGGTTGAAGTGCTCATATATTGATATCCCTGCTATTTTCACCAATGTGCCTGTGCAACTTGTATTTAATCCGAACTCACTGTTCAGATGACTGTGGTCAAAGTGCACCACACAGCACAGGATAACAGCCTTAAAATCAGCCCTGCAGCTGTGGCATTTCTTTGAAAAAGGTCTCAGTCAGCTCTTATAAAGTTGCTGATGTCACCTCATTTTTCATCTCACAGGATAGGAGACCCATGCAGTTTCTTTCCGATACTGCTCTTGCTTTGCCTGGATAGCTTCCCAATTCTCTATTAAAAATGGTATGGTTTGAATAGGATCTGATATCACCCCTTAAGTCCTAAATTTATCAGAATTCCTGATTGGGAGACCGGACTAGGTGTTCACAATTAAATAAAAATCTGACAGATGTTCCTTGAGCTTGATAACAGTGAAGACACTTTTTTTTTAAAAAATGCTACTTAAATTTATTTTGAAATTAAAAAGGAAAGAAATATCTGAAGTTAATACTGGTGAAAGCTTCTGGCTACACAGTCCTGGAGACAGACTTTATCCATAAAAAAGGTACACATGGGTAGGAACAATACAACTCACTCCTTGGTAACTGCTAAATCTGATGAGACAGCTGCTAATTAGTGCCAGTTTTGGTGGTGGTCTTTACACCATGGACATTTGTTCACCATGCATTGAACTGAGATCACCAGACTCATTTCACATAGGCAACAGCCTTAGAGACCAGATGCCACTGGGCCTGAACCCAAGCTCATAACAGTTAACAAAAACACTCCCATTGACTTCAATTGTTTTTCCATCAGGTCCATGATCCTCAGTATAATTAAATATGAAAGTATCCTTCGTAAAAAAAATTAAATGTGTTTTGTAAACATACCGGACAAAATTTTCCAAGGGGTACCAACCTGACCTCAGTTTGGGCACAAACAAGTTTCATATGCAATCTTGTGTGCCCAGTATTCATCACTTGTGTGTAGAAATCATTTAATCAATACAAGTCAAACTCCAATCTTAAACCAGTGTAGCTCCATTGATTTCAGTGGAGTTACACAGGCATAAAACTGGAGAAAAAGCAGTAGTGAATCAGGCCCGGGAGTCTGAAAGCCTGGTCCCACAGCAAATAACTGTGACAGTCCACCAGCTACTGTGGCAACTAAAGTATAGTTAGCTGCTAAAATACACAACATCTTGGAGGGGTTCAGTTCATTTTCCAGTGCAGAGAATGTAGTGATCTTTGTTAGATAGCAGGAAGCTAACAGAGTAAAAGTGTGTTTACACAGGGGGGTTAATCAGAAGCTTTATGATGCGCGTCAGTAACTTGCAGTATGCAACTTGCATCAATAACATGCATGAGGAACACTTGTTTCATTTTCAGTTTGCATTGTGTGAACAAACAAGCAGTGGTTTGCCATGAACTGAGGGTGTAGCATTCTCAGGGACATCCCATGCTCCTCTGCTTCACTGCTGAGCAGTGTGCATCCTGGCATTGTTTTCGCTGTGAAATGTGGGAAGCCAGATGACTTCAATTTTTAAAACAATAATCCCATGTTTTTTCTGTCTCTGCCCCTTACTTCCTTTCTGGGTGGGTTCACACTGTTTTTGAATTGCTGTCTGCCAGCATGGACCCAACAATGCTCTGCTCCACTATGGTGACAAGCACAAACACTCAGAGGCTGCTAAAGGCTATCTTACAGTATTCAAAGCTGGATGAATTTGGCATTGGACTTCTTCCATTGTACCACTGAGCACATGATGTGGGAGCAAGAGAATATTGTGTGTCAGTAGGAGCAACTCCTCCAGCAGCAGGACACTCCCAAGCAGTGGTAGCAGCAGGAGGAGGAAGAACAGAACAATGCTGAGCAGTTGGAACCAGAGGACCTGTTCCTGAATCAAGACTGGGAAGGGCTACCTTTTCTTAGATCTGTGCAGAACTGACCCCAGAACCGCAGCGACAGCATACCAACATGGGGTGCCCCAGACCCATGGTAAAGTGGTCATCATTGCCACCTGGAAGCTAGCCACCCCAGAATGTTATCAGTCTGTAGCCAACCAATTTGGTATGGGGAGTTCAGCTGTTGGGCCATTCTTATGCAGGTCTGTTACTCCATTGATAAGGTGCTGTCTAACCTGGTCATAAAACTGGGTAATGCTCAGGAGATTATTGATGGCGTTGCATTCCTGGGGTTCCCTAACTATATGGGAGCAACTGATGGAACCCTTTTGTCTATCTTTTTTTTTTTTTTTTTTTTTTTTGCAACAGTGCAAAAAAGACTTGAAAGTGCAATAATAAGAACATTGCAAATAGAACAATGTTTTTTTCAGGGGGAGCCTTAAAGTTACAGGCATGTTTACCGTTTCTTTCTGCTCTTCTTGTCTGCATGGGTTCTAGGGTGGAGTGCCCTGGCTCAAAATTGTCACAGATGTTGCAGGGCTCAAAAGAGTTGGGCTCCGAGGTGTCAGTGTTCTCGGTGCCCAGAGGTTGGTTCTGAGAGGCGAATGGCTGCAGGAAGCACTGCTGTGAGGATACAGCAAGGACGAATTGCTTCTGGTGCCAGAGGCTGAAGGACATGTCTGGGTGTCAGATTATGGGACTGCTGGCCAAACAGGAACAAGTTGTGGAGGAGAGTGTTGTCTTTTTCCATTCCATCCTTCACCTGAGCCATGCTGTCCCTGGTCACTGTGACACTTTCCTTGGCCATTGCCACAATCCTCTAGGACAACTGCATTTCTTTCTCCCTCTGGGTTCTCATGTGCAGCCTCCACCTCTCAGCCAGTTTGGCTTTCCTCTGGGACTCTGTCCTGAGTTCTCCAAACAACTCATCCTCAGTCTTCCTTTTTTGCTCCCTCAGCTTGGCTAGCCTCTCAGCAGTAGCAGAAGGCCTGTCCTTGATGGTCTGGCTGTGCTGGTGCTGTGGCAATGGGAGTATGGAAAAAAACCCCAGTCACTCATTATTCGTATTTCAGACAGACCACGATAGCATTTTTTTCATATGTCTGTGTGACTTTACCTCCCCGAGACTCTTCCAGTTCTTTGGGGAATCTCAGAGATGATAAGTGGCCTATGTGTGAGAAGGGCACTAGGTGCATTCTGGGATCTCTGTCTGCTGCATGTGCTGTTGTGCTGTTTGAGGGAGGGGGGGGCGTGGAATTATGTTCCTATTTTGTTTTTGCAGTTTTATTTTTGCACTGGAGGTACTTGTGCTTCTATGGTGTTGGAGGGGCTAAGGGGGGTTACATAGGGGCATCAGATAGTAATCCCTTCTGCATCTCCTTGCCCCATCCTGACTCTCGATGATGTTACATCGAGACGGGTGACTAGAAGGCGGAGAATGGTCTTATTGAAAAAGGCAAGGGCAGACCAGTGAGATATACTGTGAAGTTATTCACAGAAGGGCTGCAGGAGTGGAAGGCATTTGCAAGCTATACCAGGGACTGGGGGTGGGCATGCAGCTGTTTCATAAAATGTGTGAAACCAAATGAAGCAATTTCTCAGTCTTAAGCTGTGCTGTATCTCCCCTGCAGATGTGGAGAAAGTGCAGAGAAAAATAGATTGGGTCTCGGAATGATTGTTGAATACAATGCATGTTGCAAGGCATTTGTATCTCAGCAGAGAATAGTATTGTTAATGCCTTTACCCGGCATGCAATGTCAATGTATACCTCATGTAAACTAATGCTAACCAAACTTCTTTTTCTGTAACCGCTGTCTCAATAAACTGTTGAATTTTTCATGAATAAACGCTTTTGTTATTTGAATCTGCTGCAGGAGTGGGAGGGGTAGAGACTGCGTCTGGCATTTTGAGATGGAAAAAGGTGGAGTGGGGAAGATTCACCAGCCAGGAAAGGGAAAAGAAGGGGAACGGGAAAAGGAGAGTAGGCAGATGGGAAAGTGCCCTCTATGCTGTGGTCCATTAAATGATCAATAGTCATGCCTTTAGCATGTTGCAGAGGCCAATTACAGGGCAGAGAAGCCACCATTTTGGAAACATGTACAAGGGGGCTGAACGGGCAGTGTGGGCTGACAGAGGGAGGGAGGCAGGGGCTGGATATTTGGAAGGGCTCCTGGCTCATATCTACCCACAATGGCTGCGGCCATGGAGCACCCCAGAATTGAAGCCAGAACCACAGTATAGTACAGTAGTAATAAATCATAAATGGTAAGGATAGGTACTTACATCCCAAAGTTCCCTCCAGGGAATCTGCCTCTTAGGTCCCAGGCTGGGTTTCTGGCTGAGAATCAGGCTTGGCTGATGCAGGACAGGAATTGGGGGTCATTGCTGCTGGGCAGGACTAGGGCTGACTTTCCAGCTGACTGTCGTCAGGGCCCCAATTCCCAAAAAGATCCTGGCTGTCAGGGGACAGCTCCTCTCCAGCATCCTCCTGCTTATCCTCCAGTGGGTTTTGTTGGTCATTATTGGTGTGGGGGAGAGTATGGGTAGCAGGCTCCACATGGTGTCTGGGACAGGTTGCGCTACAATTGTGCAGAATCCTGTCCAGTTCATCAAAAAATGGACAGATCAGATGTCCCCTGCTGAATTGTCTCTTTTTTGTCCCTCATTTCAATGTGTTTTCCCCTGAGCTGCTTGCTCTTTATTCATCGTCTAGGTCATAGTCCCTTTTGGACATCTGCTTTGCACTGTCCAGAAAAAACTCTCATTTCAATGGCTGGCCGATGCTTCTCCCCAAATGGCGATGAAACCCAGGGTCTCAGCACAGCTCCAAGAGGTGCGCAAGACATGTTATGGGGATTCTGGAGTGCCATGGGATTGTATTGCAAGAATGCTGATACACTGGGATCCAGGCCCAAATGGGCAAAATCTGGCTCCACATCAGCTTTTAAAGTGGGGAAGGGTCATCCTGGGAATGTGACACTGGAGCAGGAGCGCACACAAGTGAATGGATCGGTCAGTAACAGTTGATCTGCAAAGCACTGTGGGATAGCCATTGGAAGCATGCAAAAAGTGGTGAGCTGAAATTGAATCCACATGGACAATAGACCTAACTAATTCAATCTGAAGCAAACCTAGTCCACTTTGCAACAGGATTCCAGAGTTTGCGATAAACATGGAGGTAGTGCACAGTAATGAACGGTATCTTGTGTACGTAAGCATTTTCAAACTGGATAAACTCAAATTGATTCAGTTTAAAACCCCTGTGTAGATGGGCTTTAAGTTGCTAGATGGACAATACAATCCTCTCTTTTCAGTTTGTCCTTTCTGGACCAATCTATAGGGTCTTTTGCCCTTGCTAGGAATGACTGATGTTTTAAGCAATGATTGGATGGATTTGACCTGGTATTAGTACTGTGTAGTGCAGTGGAAGGAGGAGCTTCTTATTCACTCCTGCGTGTGGAGATTGTTCTCCCCTATGATCTAGAAAAGAGTTATGAAAAGAATTCCATAAGAGGAAGATGGGTTAATTGTTGAAGGGGAAAAATAACAATCAATACAGACAATAACTTAGTTTGTTAGATGCTGGGCTAATGTTTATAGCCCAGCATCTAACAAACTAAGTTATTTCCTACCCTTTTGTGTTCTTTATCACAAATCTCCAGTGCAATGATTGTTGATGCAGTTACAATTATAATATAATACATTAATATATAGAATTAGAATTAAATATTCAATTATAATAGAATTACATAATTAAAATGAAGTCAAAATGATTCACAACAAAGCTACCACATCTCTATTATTTTAACTCTGCACATAACTTTTAAAACAAAGACCCTCGGCCTCTGGAGACGCAGGGGTGGGGCGGGGAGGAGATTTCCCCGAGGTAAAGGTCTATGAAGCAACTTGTACTAAGAAAGCAATTATATGTTTATACAGAATTGAAGAATAGATGTATTTTCCTTAGAGCCCAGTTGATTACTTGTGCCCTATATCAACAAAGTGAGCTTGACGGTTGT
Source organism: Macrochelys suwanniensis (assembly GCA_033296515.1). Lineage (NCBI taxonomy): Eukaryota > Metazoa > Chordata > Testudines > Chelydridae > Macrochelys > Macrochelys suwanniensis. The sequence goes on from CM065779.1 coordinate 88,980,081, forward strand.
ATTTGCCGTAGACTAGGGGGGCCCAATCCTGCAAGGTCCTGAGCACTCTGGTCCCACACCAGCAAAGCATTTTATTTTAAGCACATACACACTCCTAAAGCACATGCTTCAGTACTTTGCTATATCAGCAGGGCCGGCTCCAGGCACCAGTGCAGCAAGCGCGTGCCTGGGGCGGCAAGCCGCAGGGGGGCGGCAGGCCGCTAGCTGCGAGGGCGGCAGTCAGGCAGCCTTCAGCGGCGTATCTGCGGGAGGTCCGCCGGTCCTGCGGATTCGGCAGCAATTTGGCGGCGGGAACGCCGAGAGCACGGGACCGGCGGAGCGGCCGCAGGAACGCCTCCAAATCCACGGGACCGGCGACCTCCCGCAGAAACGCCGCCGCCGGCTGCCTGACTGCCGTGCTTGGGCGGCACAAAAAATAGAGCTGCCCCTGTAAATCAGAGCTAGAGTGCTCAGCACCTTGTGAAATTGAGTCCTAAGAAAATACCATGGACCTTTGCTAACAGCCATGGAACTCACTGGCAAAATTGCCATTGGCTTCAACAGTAGCAGGATGAGGCTCCGAATATCAGTAGTTGGTAGATGACATTTAATAGATATACTGTGGATATGTACAGTCTGTGAAGAATCCAATATGTTGCACGTCTTATGTACTTTACCTGTCTGGTTCTGCACTAAAACTGTGACGCATTTTCACTTATTTTGTACATTAATAATTAACTGCCAGTTGGCCAATGGTGATAGGGAAAAATGGACTGAAAATAAAAAAACCATAAGAACCTTGCTCCTACCGATGCTTCTTACTTCATGTAGCACTTTGGTAACTTCAAAAAATTAACTACAGGTTTTTGTTTATTTTTATTTGGCTTGTTTAATCTTTAATCTTGGAAGCCAAGTCTGCTCTTGTTGAGCAAAATGTAGGTGGATAATTTTGCCTTCATTTTGCTGACACGGGTGCAAACCAGTGTCTTAGGAGACATGATAATATGTGTGGTTAAATGGATTTTCTGGTGCAAAGTAATCATTTTGTTTCCTGATATTTTACATCCTCATCATTTTAATCTTTCTTCCTCTCAGCGCCTTTGTCAACCTCTGCTGAAATTCACGTTCAATTTCATTAAATTATCTTCTGATTTTTAAGAAGAGTTCAGGAAACAAAGTAAAACAGAAATATCTCCAGATAAGCAGAAGGATGTAAGAACCCTTTGTTATGAGATTCCTCTTATGTGTGAAATATTTATTAGGCCTTGCCTGTTCGCTATTTGAAGGGATATCTGAACTGGTGGGGCTAAGGACAAATCAGAAGGGCAGAAAAGAGAATGTTTACAGTTAAAATGGTGCTTAATCTCCAGGAGTGACAGGAAAAGATTAAGCAAGCTGTAGATAAACCATCTTATCATTAAAAAGTATACATGCTGAATGCAATGTAAAATAAATACACAGCTGTCCTTTAAATGCTTTATGCATCAAAGTCTGTTGATATCTTGTCTAATGACAGCACAGTGTTAAGATGTATGGCTGTGGTGTATCCTACAAGCTCGGGGATAACTTAAACTATGGCTGAATTGCTAAGGTAGGCCTAAGGTTCTTGGCCATTGACTCAGCCATAAATCTTTGGGTTGTTTTGGACTTGAAGCTTTCCTTTGTTAAAAGTTCCAAAGACAAGAAATGCAAGATATGAAGTCTGGTATATGACAAGACATCTGAAATATGGAATTGTTGTTTGGAATGTTACCCAGAGACTTATGCGTGAGTTGGTTATTCTGTTGGAAGGCACGTTAGTTGCTTGATAAGGTGTCCTGGTACTATATAGTCTTACTGAATCTAGTTTATGTTGGTTTCATTGCTAATTGAAATGAGTGGACCATGGTTGGTTGAGGAATACAGTAAGGCCTCGTTCATGGAACCCTTTCTCATCCAAGTAGTCCCAATGCTGATTACTATGAGCTGTTAATTTCAGCTCATAGTAATAGTGAGAATATTGGATTCCTTCCATTGGCACAAAAAGAAGAGAATGAAATAAAGCAATCAAAAAGAAATCTCCACTTGCTGCCAACTGTGGCTTTACTAAGGGAAATTGTGGGTTGTGGAAGGTAAATAAACTGTCTTCAAAGAAAGAAATCCTCATTAAGGGCGCAGTCCAACTCCCATTGATTTCAATGGAAGTTTAGCCATTGACCTAATGCTAGCTGAATCAGGCCCTAACTGTTGATCGTGACACTGGTCACCAGTTGAATCATTTGAAAAACAAATCCACTTTTGACATATTTAGAGATCATTAGTTTTTGCATATGGCACATGAGAGGAGTTCAGTAGGAAAAAATATTTTGATGTGCACCCTGATGTATAAGAATGTTGTCAGAAAGATGATGGCACAAGAGATTTCTTTCTAACTAAATTATTCAGCAGCTGCTTTAACCGCTTAATTGTTTCGTTATGTGCCTACCATATTATAGTTTCCCACATAAAAGAATCTTATTGCATCCCTAAAGAACAGACTGCTAATAAATCTAAACTGACTAGGTATTTCCAAACGTCAGAAAAGTTGAGTTTTTGCAAGGCCATTCCTGTAGGCCTGCCACTGAGATTAAAGCTCTTCCATGATATTCTGTCTCGGACCTAGAGGGTGCATTTTCAAACTACTGTGTGACTGTCATTAAAGTCGAAAGGAGTAAGTTGACTAAAACACAGGTTAAGACTGTATCAAAAGATTATCTCCTAAATTCCAAATAGGATTTTTTTGTGTTACAAACTCATTTGACTTTATCAGTCAGGGGTTGGTAGAGGGTATATATTGGCATATGGAGGGAGCATACTTGTATTTTCATTTATGATGGCAGGAAGTTTTCCCCACTATAAATAGCCATTGCTCCTGCATGAAGGAGAAAACTAGCTTAAAGTGGCATATTAAAATCCCCTGCTCCATCACAGCTGATAAAAATGACTGCTTCAGATGGATCCTTGATCAAGGCTATCATTACAAACAAAATCCAACCTGTTCAAACTCTGGTTTGAAGATACTGGGTCACTCAGTTATATCATTATAAACCTGGAGTAACTCCACTGCAGAAAATAGTGTTATTATATATTTATGCTGATATAACCAAGATCAGAATCTAGCCCATCGACCTTAAAACCTCAGCTGTTTACTCCTGCTCCCTCTCTTTATAAACACAATGGACTCATGCCTGCCACATGCACACTTTCTGACAGCTATAAGTTAATGCTCCCCTTCACATAGGCTTTTATTTGAAGATTTATCTGTTGCCAGCTAAAGAGTGAGAATATTTTTACTAACCGGAGGTTACTGGCAACCTCAATATACACTATGGACACAGCAGCCAGTATTCCATGATATTGTTGAAGAGCTATTTGATATTTCTTTATTAATGTCATTGATCCAAAGTCATCATTGACATCAATGAAAATCTGAATTTGGGCCAGTGCCCTTAGTCTGCAACTGAAAAAAAACCCACCCACTTTATTGATGGGTCTTTTGGTATTGGCAGGGAGCATGGACAACAAAAATGATAGATAGGGCTTGATTCTTCTCTGAGTTACAGCAATGTAAATCAGTCAGGGAAGGCAGTGCAGAGTCTCCTGATTTACATCAGCGTAATGGAGAGTAGTATCAGGCTCACAGAGTAATTCTTCCAAAAGTGTTACAATTCTTTTCTGAGGTGAACTGGATTTTCAGTTGGTTGTGACTTGTGATGGGTAAATCTCAAAAGGGTTGGCAGTTCTGAAGCATATCTGAATATATTAAAGACTCCTTAGTTGTGGAAACTTCTCTCAGGACTGGACTCTCTCAAGAGTGTTTCTGTGCTTTCTGCTCTGAACCAGGGTTAAAATAAGGTGTAGAGAGCTTTCATCATGTAGGCTAACCTTTCTAGTCCTACTTATTTCCTATTACAGCAGAATTCCAATAGGAATCAGTGGGAATAGGGCTTGGGTAAAGATTGCAGTATCAGGTCAGAAATTCCCAGTTCTGGTCTTACCCAAAAGTAAGAGCCATAGTAAGTACAGAAATATGGAATTATTTTTTAAAACGATCAATTTTTTTTATCTTAACAAACATTTGGATTCATGTTTAGGTTTGATGCTTACTATATACAAATCAGTTTGTCCATGGCTAGTTATAACCAGGCAAATCTGTACTCCAATTTGTACTATGCTGAGAAAGAGAGGTTGGGTCTGTTGGTTTGATCACAGGGCTGGGATCCTACAACTCCTAGATTCTAATCCTAGGTTTGACAACGAACCCCTCATTTAAACATTCTGGGCTCAATTGGCCTTGAAGTCATACCCCATGTGCTGGGGACATTGAGGAACTGTACCACCTCATCAGGACATCCTGGAGAGTATGTGCTTCAGAAACCACAGTGACTCTCAGACTTCTAGGGTATCTGTGCTGTCATCTGAGAGAATGACCCCTAATTTACACAGCTTCGTTGTCTATCCGTCAGTGGAGTGGCCTGAATAGGGAATATCCTCTGAAAAGCAGCAGCAGTCCCCATGTAAATTACAAAGGGTCAGAATAATTAGCTAACAAACTATAGTAGGATAGAGTACTAAACCAAGTTTTGGACATAATTTTAGGCCATACAGACAATGCATACAAGAACGAAGGCCTAGCAGGTGAGAAGTGTGCATCTGATAGAGTCAGTTCTGCAAAATAAGAAAAACCCTCAGGTAACAGATATCCATGCAAGTGAGAGATCAGGAAGTACTGCACTTTTAGTTTAGATAACAGAATAGCAGCCACCAACTGAGATTGGGCTGTAGATGAGGGAAAAGATGACCAAGAGCTCTAAGGAGATTGGAGGGACAAACTTTTCTTTGATATAGAAATCCTCAGTACTTTGGGACAAATGTTTTCTCCTCTTAGCTCTGTGCTTGTTTCAGGCTGATTTGTTTCTCCACCTGTAACTTCTTGTTCCTTTACCTCTGTGTTCCCAGCCTGCTCTGTTGGATGTAACAGATTTCCTCCTTCTGGGTAGATGTAGTATTACCAATCCCACATGTTCAAAAATCGTGAGTCAGGCTAATCAAAAATCATTAGATTGGCCTTAAAATCATGTGATTATTTAAAAATAATAGATTTGGTGTTCTTTTTATTTGCCTTCTGCACTTTGAGCCTTTAGGGTTCCCAGGGGATCACATTTTGAAGTTTTCTCCACAGCCAGACACAAGGGCTATAAACTTACTTTTTCTTTAAGAGTGAAGGCTGCATTCATCACATATCCCCTTGATTCCAGGAGCTGGGGCTTTAAGGAAAACAAGAATTATCATGAGACTCATGACAAAATCATGAGAGTTGGCAACACTGCAGATGAGTTGTGTTGCTTCTTTAAGACACTCCTGTTATGATGGTAGAACAGAAGACAGCAGCTGCAGCTGAGGAGGATGGTGGTAGCCGTGGTCAAGGATGATGGCTCCACCATGGTTCTCTTACTGTTTTAGGGACTACAGCTGGCAGACCTCAGCCTTTGTCTGCCTTTCTCACTGTGCTTGCACTGGGTTTGATGAAACTGCCTAGCAATTCAAACATGAATGTGTGTTTGCACTGTGACACTCTGTATCTCAGGGGAACACCCTACACCTCCATGTTCTTCCTTATAATATGATTGTGTGATATCCAATGCAAAGTTTGTCATGTCGGGTGTCTTCAGACGGCTCATGATTCACTGAGCATTGTTGTTACAGTAATGTTATAGGTTGTAATTTCATGTATATAGTTATGAGGCTGAAAATGTGTCCTCGTGGATTAAAACAAGCTAGGCAAAACTCTCCAGGAACAGGGGGTCAGTTCACACCTCATCAGGGCGTTTATGGGACAAACCTAGCCCAGCCTCACAGGAACAAAGGACATTGGCCTAGGCAGCAACAAAGGATCTGTTGGACTCTAGAGTGAGTCACCCCCCTTCCCTTGGTCAGTTTGGGACTATGATGAGGTAATGCTCACCTGACCCTGAAGGTGGGGAGGGGCAAAGCCAAGAGGGAAGAAAGAACATGATAAAAGGGAGAGACATTTGCCATGCTTTTCCCCTCTCTTCCACCTCCATCTACAGACATCACCACCAAGTGACTGAAGCACTGATCAAAAGGGATAGCCTGGCTGAAGGGCAACCAGCCAACCTGTGGTGAGAAGCATCTAAGTTTGTAAGGGCACTGAAAGTGTTAAGATCAGCTTAGAATGCGTTTTGCTTTTATTTCATTTGACCAAATCCGACTTGTTGTGCTTTGACTTATAATCACTTAAAATCTATATTTTATAGTAAATAAATGTATTTGTTTATTCTACCCGAAGCAGTGCGTTTGGTTTGAAGCATGTCTGAGACTCCCCTTGGGATAACAAGCCTGGTACCTATCAATTTCTTTGTTAAATTGACGAACTCATATAAGCTTGCAACATTCAGCAGGCATAAGTAGACATTGCAAGATGGAGGTTCCTAGGGTTGTGTTTGGAACCGGAGATATTTGCATAATCGAAGCAGTGGCTGGCCAAAAGTGCTCACTCACTGGGAGCAGCTTACATGCCAGAGGCTGTGCGTGAACAGCCCAAGAGGGGGCTTCTCACAGCAGAGCAGGGTAAGGCTGGCTCCCAGAGTCAAGGATTGGAGTGGCCTAGGAGATCACCAGTCCAGATAACACCAGGGGAAAGTCCCATGCATGCAAAGCTTTCAAGAATTTCTGTCAAGCTGTTGGTTTCTATCACTTTTTTTTTTTTAACGCCTTTTTTTTTGTGTGCTTCGGCGGCGCTTCGGCTGCTTTTTTTGCATGTGTGCGCACTTCGGCGGCGCCACCTTATGATCGCGTTATATCCAAATTCGCGTTATCGTGGGGCGCTTTATAGTGGGGTTTCACTGTATCTCCCTTAGAAGCACTGCAGCAGGAAATGAAATGAAAAACTGAAAATGCTAATTGGAGAGCAGTGCTCAGACATCATTCCATAAGTACTATGATCATTACATTGCATTTTGCTATGCTGCTGTTTCTAGCCTTTCCATTAGACTTTGGTAGGTAGATTTTGCTTTTCAAGTAGTTTAGTTCTAGTTATATGTATATTTAAAAAGAACAGTGAATTGGATAGTGCAATGCAAGGTGTTTTAGACACGACAGTTCAGTTACTTCAACTGCTAGAAAAAAGGGGGAAGCACAACAATAATCTGGTTTTGTTCTTACGTTACAAAGACGGTACAACATCAAGCATGCCCTTGACATGTAACTATCATACAGGATACTTTAATGAAAATAATGAATTCTGGACATATGGAAGGTACAGGATGTCATTGTGTTAACAGATCTGGTGTGCAGGTGGCAACCCTCCCAGCAGAAAAGCCAAGGGTCAGGAAACATGTGGAGTTAAAGAGGCGGAAGAGAAAGTAGTGAGCCCAGACTCACTTTTCCTGATGACATGCAGAGCCAAGGGGAAGGCTAGAGGCTACAGAAAGTGACTTTCACTGACTGCATCCTTAGAGAGTGGTAAACCTCCCAGATTTATCTATATATTCCAAAGAAAGAATGTGGTGTTCATCTGGCTGGCTGGGACTGGTTCAAGGAATCTGTGCTCAAACAGGTCCAAAATGGATTAAGGAAAGGAAACGGAATGCAAAGCCTTTTCATCAACATACTTGTTTTTAATCAGTAGTTGTCAGCTGCCAGTTAGGAACCCTAGACCTATATTTGCCCACTTGTTTCCTTTTATAACTGTATGTTATCATTGCATATCAGTAGGCATTTTATCCCCTAAACATATTTTGACATCCATGCTTTGGGTTGCTTGAAATATTTTTGCACCGCTTCAGTCAAAATATTTTCACAGATTTGCCTGGAAAAAAAAAAATCTTATTAGCTCTTTAGAAAAGATGACTAGCAGGCAACAATGCTGTAATCGCAAGCTGTGTATAAAACAAAGAGCAGCGATAATACAGAAGTAAGGCAAAAAGACAGGAAAGAAAAGATACACAGTATTAACATACATACAGTGAGGGCATAACAATGGTTATAGTCACTTTTTGTAAAAGTAAAACAGAGAAAGAACACAGAATGTAGGCCATAGTGATATGATGGGGGACTCTGTCCTGGGAAGCAGTGACTCTGAAAAAGATCTGGAGATCATGGTGAATAATCAGCTGAACATGAACTCCCAGTGTGATGCTTTGGCCAAAAGAGCTAATGCACTCCTTGGATGCATAAACATGGGAACCTCGAGTAAGAGTAGAGAGGTTATTTTACCTCTGTATTTGACACTGGTGTGACCACTGCTAGAATTCTGTGTCCAGTTCTGGTGTCTACAATTATAGAAGGCTGTTTATAAGTTGGAGAGGGTTCAGAGAAGACCCAAAAGAGTGATTAAAGGATTAGAAAACATGCCTGATAGTGGTAGATTCTAGGATCTCAATCTAGTTAGCTTAACAAAGAGAAGGTCAAGGGGTGACTTGATTACAGTCTATAAGTACCTACATTGGAAACAAATATTTAATAATGGGCTCTTCAATTTAGCAGGGAAAGGTATCACATGATCCAATGTCTGGAAGTTGAAGCTAGACAAATTCAGATTGATGATAAGGCATACATTTTTAATGGTGAGAGTAATTAATCATTGAAATTTACCAAGGGTCATAATGAATTCTCCATCACTGACAATTTTTAAATCAAGATCAGATGTTTTTCCAAAATATATTCTCTAGGAATTATTTGGGTGGCGTTCTATGGCCTGTTTTATAAAGGAGGTCAGACTAGATGATCGCAATGGTCCTTTCTGGCCTTGGAATCTATGACTCAATTCTTACTTCCTAAGTGAAGAAGTCTATCCAGCCATTTGTCTGTCATTCATACATACAATCACCATAGTATCTAGGCTCTGAATGAGCAGATATTATGAATCCTAGAACTGGAGCACACAATATTACTTGTTTAAACCATACTTTTTGCAGTTATATTTTCTGGATAAAATATATGTTGTGGTCATACACAGACTTAATACTTAGCAAGTGCAGTGTCTTGTTGCTACGCTTTGACTCCTCTCCCCTCAAAATCAGTCTTCCTGCAATACAGTATGGTTTGTTGGCAAGTACAATGACCATGAACTCAGTGTCTTCCTTCTTTGAACTGTTCAGGTGCCTTTTTGGCTCATAAGAGTCAACAGATTTCAAAGTGTAAGGAGGCCTGTAATGCCAGTGCTTCAGTGCTGGCATAATACTTCCTGCAATAAAGATGCTAACTTTAGGTTTATGCAGAATATCCAGTGAAATCTTTTCATCTATTATTTTGGGAACAAATGGAGGAAATCAGAAAGGATGGCAAACCTGGAGGGTGTACAGCACACCTTCCATTTACTCTGTTTGGTGAGCAGAGAGAGTGTTGAAGTGTATAAGAATCCTGCAATCTGAAAGCAAGATGCTTCTTCACACATCTTGGCTTCCATTGTTTACTTTTATATGGGCTATGGCTGTGGGAGGGTTTCTTTCCTACCCATTTAAGCCCACTTGTTTGGTTTTCCCATCCACTTTTGCACCTATGTAGTTTACACACTACATGTTTCCATATGCAGTATACCTTGGTCTTCCCTTCAGATATGGATATGAAATCATTATTTCAACTGTCCCTCCCCACAAGCTGCTTTGCCAATGTGAACTGAAAATAGAATCACTGAAGCACAATTATTGCAGGAAAACAGCAACACTCGATCAGATAGCCTTCTGGATATCAGTTTTCCCAGTCTGTTGGACTTTGCACCCAGAATGTCCTGGGGACTTCAGAGTCTGGAAAATTTGAAATACATGATTAATTGAAAGGTGGCAGCAGGTGCATTCCTAGGCTGCTCCCTAAGATATACAGTAGATTTCCAGGAAACCCTTTGGCCCTCTCTCCTGTGACTGGGGAGTTGCTTCCAGTCTCTGCTGACTCTCGGTAGGAAGGAGCGTCCATTCTTCTGACTGTCCCCTCCCAGCCCAACAGGGAGAGGTCATCTTGTCTATTCTCCCCCTGAGATCATGGGGAGGCTGATGCGTTTCTTGCAAACACTGAACCAGGCTACTGTGAAGTGGACACTTTTTGACATGTATTTCTGTAATATCAATAGCATAGTTAATAATGGGCACTTTTCTCGGGAGTTTTGGTGGGGTACAAGAAATATTCCTGTGCCTCCAAAAAGTATGCATTTGTGTGTGAGGGGGGAGGGAGGGAGGGAAAGAGAGGGAATGGTCTTTTAAAAAACTATTTTAACACGATGTTAAGATTGCATGGTTATCATTTTGAAGGACCCTAGGATTCCAGTGAAGACTGTAAGCCCTTCAAATATACAGATTATTCCATTTCTCGGTGATCTGCATGTGTATATCTGAAGGCAGGATCAAGCCACTAGTAAATATACCATCCCCTCCAATCCTTCCTCCCCTTTTTTTTTTTATAGAGTTTCTAGTCAAAAGATTATCACTGGTGTTCCAAATGGAATTCTGTGGATGGATCCCCATGCTGTCTATGGCTTATGTTATACAGAAGATCAGATTGGATGATCTAATGGGCCCTTCTGGTCTTAAAAATCTGCGAATCTATGACTCTCGTGTACTGCTTGCTCTTAAACCTATGTCCCTCTCCAATAAACAAAGTGGAACATATTTTTAACCTTTAAATGGCCTCACAAGCTACATAAACCCAGCGGGGAATTCAGTAACTGTACTGTCACTTCCTTTCCTGATGAATCTGCAACCCTGGCTGCACCACTATCTTGTGTCAGTTACTGAGTGTCCAGAGGAGATAATTCAACTCTGGCAATAGCAGGAAGCAGTGAAGGGGTAATATGTTATTAGCAATGATATTCCTGCTTGGCTAGGGAATGGAGAACAGTCACATGTAAAAAAAAGGTGGTTATAAATTGATTGACTAATTGATTTACAAAAGAAAACATGTGTAGAAAACTCAGTATTTCTTTCTAGTTAGGCTTCTGATTCCCAAAGCTCAGTGGGTCCACTTTAATGGACTGAAAAATGACTCCACACACCACAGTAAATCAATGACTGTCTCTTCAATCTGATAAGATAATTAGATAATCCATCCTTCCTGAAATCCAGCTCTGTTCTTTTCCAAACCTCATCCATTTACCACCCTGAATGGGGTTTGAACAGAAGCAGAACCTGTCTCTAGTGGGACAATTCTTTCTTTAGGAAGAAAAAGTGGTCACCACCTGGTTAAGTGAAGGGTGAAGGAAGAGGAAAGAAATTAACAGGCAAATAAGCCATTATTAAAGATAAACTTGTACATTTATTAAGAAAAAGGCTCCTTGTTTTTCAGTAAAGGATCTCATTAGCCACCAGGAGTTGACTTCTTGCTCGGCAGATCAATAGCCATAAATCTTGCATTTAGGAAATTTTTAACTCCTTGAAATGTATTGCTTCTCAGTGGTTTTGAGGTTTGTAAGTTAAAAGAGGTTCATCATACTTACAGTGCTAGCAACGTACATGGATTTTGAGTACACTACACTTGCAGCAAGCCTTCAGCTCCCAACCAAGATACATACAATTGCAATAACTGCCAAAGATCATGCAAATCTTGGATTGGACTATTCAGTCACATGAGACATTGCAAACCACCTACATCATAGGCTGAAATTCCCACTGTCTCTCGCAGACAAAAGGATATCAACAATATTCACCATTGGGATGACCTATGACATTCAGTCAGATCTAATCTAGTATCCAAGAAAATTCAAGGGGTTTCAGTCTTTAAAAGAATGATTGGTATTACTGAACCTTAAAGTTCCCTAATTTCTTCTTGCTCTACACATTTCAGGGTCATGTCATATAACCCTGGTGGTTGAGGAAGACTGGACAGGAGTTCTGTCAAGATCTCCTAGCATCACTGATTACTTGGCTGTAGAAATCATTGTAAAGGAAATTGTTCGAACATTCCCCAAAGAGTTATGTAAATAGAATATTTTCCCCTAGTGGCAAAGGTCGACTGAAGAGAATACAAGTGCTACTCACAGCCAATCAGCAGACTGAGATATTTGCTGATAGAATAGAGTTGTGCTGTTTGCAAATGACATTTTATATCATTTCGAAGTGTAGTACTAACATGGCGCTTAACATATTTCAAGTCTCTGGAAGCCTTAGGCCTATGGGATGTAGGCAGTCACATGGCATCATACTATTTTAGGGGCACCACACATATGTATAGGACCCAGCAGCCACAGTGCTATCCCAGATTCCTCATCAGCTTTGCTATCTGACTCCAGTTCCAGTGAGCCACAACAGAGACTGAATTACCTAATTGCCTTCCCTGTACTTACTGCCCTGAAAGCTGTGCTTCAGCTCCACCTCCAGACTTCCTGCTCCAAACAGGAAGAAGATGACCGGAGGTCACAGCCTCATCAAGTAGAACTAGATAAACAAGTGAGGGCTTTTTTTGTGTGTGTGCACCATGGCCTGAAAAGAATTGCAGACACATACTGCGGGATCTGGCTGGGCGAAGGACGTGTTGCTGTTAAAACTGCAGTGGTGGAGCGGGGAAGAATGGGATGGGAGCAACAGTCCCAGGAGGAAAGGACACTGGATGGAGCCCTGCATGTGTTGCTTGGCATAGGGCCTTGAAAAACCTAAGGCTAAATGTACCAAGGCTCACCGCCTCTAGGAGAGTGTTTAGGACATGAAGGGAATGGGCTTAACAGCTCAAGACCAGAAGCCAAACTTTTCAAATATTGTTGCCTAAAATTAGAAATGCCTAAATCCATACTTGGCAACTAAATGAAAGTGACCTGATTGGCAGAGGTGTTGCGCACTCGCACATCCCAGTCAAGTCAATGGGAAGTTTTGATGCTCAGCACCTCTGAAAATCAGACCAGTTTTAATTAGGTAAAATGTGCATTTAGGTGCCTAACCTTTGGCACCCCAATTTGAAAAAGGGGTGGCCTAGGCCCAGATCCTCAAAGGCGAAATCAATGGGTGTTAGGTGTCTAAATACCTCTGAGGATCTGGGCCCTAGTGCTTGTGTTCATGCGCAGTCTGTGTTTGTGCTACAGTGCTTTAGCCTTCCATTCCCTGCTGAGCAAGGTGCTGCTGGATTGAAGTGGCCCATTGGGAAGATATACACAGAAGCCATTTATAAATCTCCTGGGCTAAAGCAGCAAAGGCTACAAACCTCAGCGCCAGCCCATATCTCCCCCAGGATGTTGTTTGGAATAATTAAGGAAACAAAAGGCTGCCTGTCTGCCCTGCTGCTGCTCGTTGTCCTGGCCAGACTCCTAAAGCCAGGTCCTGGCTGCCTGGGAGGTGCTGATGGCAGCTCTGGGGAGAGGAGTCGTGACTGAGTCAGAGAGGAGAGGGAAGGGGGAGAGACTGGGAGCTGCCAGCTTCTTGCCCGATCCCTTTCCAAGAGGCTTTGCTGTTTCTTTGTGTCTTGTATTTAATGAGCTTTTGGCCACCAAAGTAGCAGATGTGTAAACAAAAGCGTGTTGGCCCCCTGTTAAGCTAAGGGGAGATGTTCAGTTCCTCCTCCCTTTATATAGAGCTTGCCCATTGATTAATTTCAGAAAACAGGATTTTCCTAGTTCAGAGGCTGAGGGAGAGAGAAGTAGTTTTATTAGATAAACTACTGCAGGGAAACAGGATAATTCTCCCAGGAATAAAAACAAAACAGAGATGATTAGTTGGGAGCCTCCAGTGCTTCTCCTCTAGGTGTGAACAGTGAGTTTAAAGCTCAGATCTCATCAGTGCCACTCTCTAAAGGGCCTTCTAGCTCCTCTGCTCGGGGGAAGGCGAATCAGGCATCAGGCAATTTACATCTATAGGATCCCTCAGTTATGAGCTCTCACATGAAGGGCCAGATCCTCTGCTGTGACCAAGATCCATTCAGTGTAGCAGTGGGGACGGCACTCAGGGAGCCAGTTATAGCCCTGGATTCTCTGGCAGTTTTGCCTGAGACAAAGCCATGGCAGGCTGCTCCGGACCATGCCAAGTGTTGGGTCCCCAAGGGACTGTCCACCAGTTGCGCACAGTTGGGAATGCAGGGAGAGGGCTTTAGGAGTTGTCTATGCTGGCTCTACGATCCTTCCTGCTAAGACCATATCCAGGCCTTGGTCATCCTTGACCATGACTACTGCAACTTCCTACTCACTTCTCATAAGAACATAAGAATGGCCATACTGGGTCAGACCAAAGGCCCATCTAGCCCAGTGTCCTGTCTTCTGACAATGGCCGGTGCCAGACGCTTTAGAGGGAATGAACAGAGCAATTTATTGAGTGATCCATACACTGTCATCCAGTCCCAGCTTCTGTCAGTCAGAGGTTTAGGGATACCCAGAACATGGGGTTGTGTCCCTGACCATGTTGGCCAATAGCCATTGAGGGACCTATCCTCCATGAACTTATCTAATTCTTTTTAGAACCCCATTGTACTTTTGACATTCACAACATCCCCTGGCAACGAGTTCCACAGGTTGACTGTGCGCTGTGTGAAGAAGTATTTCCTTATGTTTGTTTTAAACTTACTGCCTATTAATTTCATTAAGTAACCCTCTAGTTCTTGTGTTATGTGAAGGGGTAAATAATACTTCCTTAATTTGTTCCCTTCCAGAACATTTGAAAAGCTGTGGCAAAAGTCACCTTCCTCTCCTGCTATTCAGCCCACTTCACTACCCTGCTTGGATCCCTTCACTGGCTTCTACATTCTTATAATTGGCTTATTGTTATTATTTGTTTCTGATGACGGCCACAGTGTGCTAGACACTGTACATACATAAAGGAAGGCACAGTTGCTGCGCCCACTACAAAGATTTTACAATCTAAAAAGAGAGCCCGATAGACAAAGGCTAAGGGAAGGTGGCACGACACACAAACAAAGTGCCCAAGGTGATGATTGGCCTTGTCTTGAGTTGCTTGGCTTTTTTTGTTTCACAAACATATACTCTGTCTCCAGTTGCCTCTCAACCTTGTTCGGCAAGAAGGAGCTGGTGAGAAGGTGGAGACAGGAACCATATGCAGAACCATGTGTGGAACAGGCTGTGACTGCCAGATATTACAGGTCTATGGGACTTGTGGGGGAGCAGCAGTGGCTGGGCAGGGAGTCAGTGCAGAGGGGCCCAATGAGAGACACTAACTGAACCCGGCCTGGAAACCCACAAAATCCTATTTGCTTTTAATAAAAACTGGACTGGAGAGAGCACCCCAGGGGCTAGGTCAGAAGAGCCCTGACTCTTGATGGACTGCTTCCAGGGCTCAAACACTTATTGCTCACTTAGAATTGTAACTTTTTAAGCCTAGGTTCTGTACCTAGGATATTTGCAAGCTTTCCCTTTCCTTCCAGCCCAGGTAAAATACCTTTCCCCTTAGCTGTGTGTCTGAGTGGTTTTGGGGACCCACCAGGGCTAGTGCATACAAGCAAGGCCTTGCTGCTGAAACCCCTACAGTGCTTGCCTCCGAGTCGTGGTACACCTGGCACACTACTGGCACTCTAGTGAGTTGGTGTATTCGGGCACAAAGCAGCAGCAATAATTTAACAGTGATAGCCCATCAAATAAAGACATGTTAAACCAAAGAAAAGTTTAAAATAAGAAAAGCTAGCTACCTAGCAAAATTGATACAATCTGCTCTGTGTGAAAAAATTACATGTCTCACCACACACACACTCATAAAAACATAAGAATGGCCATACTGGGTCAGACCAATGGTCCATCTAGTCCAGAATCCTGTCTTCCGACAGTGGCCAATGCCAGGTGCTTCAGAGGGAATAAACAGAACAGGTAATCATCAAGTGATCCATCCCCTGTCATTCACTCCCAGCTCCTGGCAAACAGATGCTAGGGCCACTTCAGAGCATGAATTTACATCCCTGCCCACACAGGAACCGACTTTTGTCGGCGCCGCTGGGTGCTGTCATGCGGCGTTGGGGGCGGGGCCCCGCAACGTCGCCCGGCGTCGGGGGCGGGGCCCCGCAACGTCGCCCGGTGTCGGGGGCGGGGCCCCGCAACGTCGCCCGGCGGAGGTGAGGTGAGATGGGCCTGGGCGCGGGGCTGGCGGTGAGCTGCCGGTGGGTGCTTAGCACCCAATTTTTCCCCGTGGGTGCTCCAGCCCCGGAGCACCCACGGAGTCAGAGCCTATGCCTGCCCATCCTGGCAAATAGCCATTGACGGACCTATTTTGTATGAACTTATCTAGTTGTTTTTTGAACCCGGTTATAGTCTTGGCCTTCACAACATCCTCTGGCAAAGAGTTCCACAGGTTGACTGTGCATTGTGTTAAGAAATACTTCCTTTTGTTGTTTTAAACCTTCTGCCTATTAATTTCATTTCATGACCCCTAGTTCTTGTGTTATGAGGAGTAAATAACACTTATTTACTTTCTCCACACCCATCATGATTTTATAGTCCTCGATCATATCCCCCCTTAGTCGTCTCTTTTCCAAGCTGAAAAGTCCCAGTCTTATTAATCTCTCCTCATATGGAAGCTGTTCCATACCCCTAATCATTTTTGTTGCCTTTTTCTGTACCTTTTCACCAAACCAATGCCTGTGGTCAATTGAGTAAAAAACAATACAAGAAAAATTACAGTCTTACTAAGGGCCGAATCCTGCAAACATTTATGCACATGAATAGCTCTATCGAATGGGACTACTCACATGAGTAAAGTTACTCATGTGCATAAGAATTTGCACAATTGGGACCTTGTATTCTAAACTCCATAGTAGGGAGTTTTTCTTATTTACCTGTTAGTGCTATGAACATCCCTGGCACTGTAGTAATAATAATAAATAATATGATGATTTGTCAGTTTCTATTGAATAATTCTGTTTAACAAGGTTATATCAACATAATTGAGTCTTGCTCTGTTGCCTGAGTAAGGACTGCAGGGTTGGGCCTCTGGTAAGTACATTTGGGGTAGACCAGAGGATTATTCCTCTAGCCTTTTACCTTGAGAAACCAAAAGCCAAACCATTACTTACAGTGAGATTTCAATGGGACTTTTTAAGGAGTAAGATACTACTCCACATAAGGATGGCAGGATCTGGCCCATGGTCTAGAGTGACTTTTTTAGTCTCCTCCCGGTCCCCAATTGTGCACTTTACAAAAGCACCGCACAATCTGCAGTCTTTGCTTAAGAGATGCAAGTACTGAAATAATGGATGAATTGTAAGGCAGAGTTGAGATGCTTGGGCATGGCAGTGTAGGGAGGCTTGCAAGAATGCTTTCTCAGGGTACGTCTACACGACCCACCGGATCGGCGGGTGGTGATCGATCTATTGGGGATCAATTTATCGTGTCTAGTGTAGACGTGATAAATCGATCCCCGATCGCTCTGCCGTCGACTCCTGTACTCCACCGCGGTGAGAGGCGGAAGTGGTGGAGGTAAGGACGCGAGGTAAGTCAACCTAAGATAAGTCGATTTCAGCTACACTATTCTCGTAGCTGAAGTTGCGTATCTTAGGTTGATCCTCCCCTTCCCACCCTCCAGTGCAGACCAGGGCTCAGATACGCTTAGGCTGAAACAATGGTATTTGGTCCCTACCATTCTCAGGCACCAAAATCACTCAACAAACAAACAAAAAAAACCAACCAACCAACCAACCTAAACCCACAACCCTGGCGTAATACCAAGTATTATGGTTCAAAAGTCATATTCTGCATAGACTGACAGTCACAAACAATTATAACTGCACATCATCTAATTGAATTAAATAATTCAGTGTAGTGCTATATTTTGTACAAACAATATTTTAGGAAGCTTGTTCTAATGTATTTGCATGCATATAGGAGCAGTAAAGTGAGTTACAAGTGATTACAATAAAATACAATTATTGGACCTTGTAATATTTTCATGTTAGTGATTCTCATTTTCTCCTTTTATTTTGACTTGCTTTGTTAACTGGCTAAGCTGTTTTTAGGGCAAACACTTTTTATGGGTTATCATCTCCAATCAGAATCTAAGTCAATCTTATTTTAGGTGTCACTTCAGTAACAGAAACAAGAAAGAAAATTCAATGTTTACTTACAGCATTGGTTTGCTCTAATTAAAATTAATTTTCACTTTCAGAATTGTCATTTGGATGAAGCTCAATTAGCAATATGCCATGGTTGATCTATTTACAGTTTCCTTGAGAATTTAAATGGAATTGAAAGCCAATGAGGCATGTGCTCCTAAGTCACTTAAACACTTAAGAATCACCCCTGTATCATTGCTCTATTATTTATGCAGAAAATATTATTTCTGATAAATATGAACTTCTGCATGTGACTTGTGTCAGAATTCAAATCTTTAAAGGCTAGATTGCACCTGAAGGGGCAGCCCTGAACAAGGGGTGGTGTGTGAGTTGCATTCCAGGTGTAGATGTGGGAGTCATTGTGCTTTTAGAGACAACTCTCAGGCACATTTTTTTGCTTCCCTTTGCTCCAGGGAGAGATTGGTAGGAACTGTCACTGGTCTATAGCAAATTATGTCCCCCCTCCTTATGCGGGTTCAGCTGTGCAGCTCAGCAGAAGTCATGGCTGTTCCCTTCCCCATCTGTCTTCTCTGACTGAGGATGTGCCTTTTTACTCCTGTATGCCTGGCATCAACGTCCATGTCTTAGCCCAGGTAGGAGTTAAGGGTTGGGTTTTTTTTTTTTTTACTCCTTTGTTTTCTGTGTAGGTGTGTGGTACAAGTCACAATCTAGCCCAAAGTCACCACAGCTGAGTCTTCATTAGACATATATCTATGCTTCCCTCGAGGTATTCATCACTAATATTTAAATATATATCTCATTTGACAACCAACCACAGCAGTGGCCAGATATTTAGGAGTCACACGTGGAGCTCTCACAATCACTTAAGGAGTGCCTCTAACCCCACCTATGGGATAATGAAGATGTCTTTAAAAAGGCTGCAGATTTCCTGGCCTAACATAATAAAGTGCTGTCAGGAGAATAACAACAGTACATTTTGTTCAAGTATTGCTCACTTCACTCTTTTTGATTCATGTGTTTCTTCTTTTACTTGTAATGTGTTTCATTGGATCTGTGTGCAGAAATCAATATAGAAATTTAGCTGCTCTCACTCTGTCTTTCAGTGAGCTGCAGGGGAGCAATCTCAATCGAAATTGTATTGATCTCCAAATACAGTAAAACAGCTAGAATTGCACAGTGCTCAAAGTAAAAGTATTGGCTCATTCACTAATTCATTTGCTCTGAGTATCACATGCAGATTTGTTGGTCAATAGAGTAATGCAAAAGGTATATGGCTAAAAAACAAACATGCATTTGTTTCCCCAAAAGAGGACCTTTCATAAAAGAATTGCCAGCACTTACTTTAACGCAATAATCAATAATCTCTAAAAAATGCTTTTGCTATCTCTCCCATTTTATATGGTATTTATGCAGAAAAATATATTTTTACAGCTTGGACATGCTTTTCACCACTTGAATATCACTATATCCATAGTCAGGAGTAGACCAAAAACCTGCAAGGCTTATTAAAGACAACCATCCCATTTGTGTCAATGGTATTGCTGTCTGAGTAAAAAGAACTTCATTTGGTCATTAGTGAGAATGGGAAATAGTTTAATCTGGCTGGAAATATCACAATCCTGGTACAGTTAATTAAAATATCAGACACATGGAGGAAATACTGAAATTATACCAGATCCAAGAACATATATACTGCCATATACAGTCAGTAGTGAAACAGCAGGACACCAGAACTATAAGAATACACATACATCTAACTATACATATACAGGGGACACCAGCTATATGTGCTGGATCTCCTTTGTGAAGTTTGTGATTTAAAGAATCTGCAGGATCAGCCAAGTGCTTTAAGAGACCAATGCACCACTCCCAATTTGAGGGCAGAGGAGGTGAGAGTCGGAGGTGAGGTCTCCCATATAAAAGACCATCTAAGGGTGTTACAAGCTGGGGGCGAAGAAGGGCAGGACTGGGGTGCTGCCGCCTTGGGCTTGTCACAAGCAGAATGGACTACAGGGGACTGAGCGGACACGTGCGCCCCAGGTCTCCTGTGGAGGCGGAGCCAGGGGAAGGGAGGGGCGGCACCGCAGGAGTCTGACTCCTCCCCCTGCACAAAGTAGAGGCGCTGCGGGCGGGCGGCTGCGATGCTTGGCAAAGCCCCCGGTCGCACGGAGCGCTCGTTCCCACACCGCGGGCGCAGCAGAGGCTCGTCCCAGCAGCAGCCCCGCCTGCGGGAGCCAGGATTCCCGCCCGCCCGCCGCTTGGCGGAGAAGGCACCCGCCGGAGCCCGTGTCCGCTGCGATGGAGCGCAGGGTGGTGCTGGCGCTGCTGCTGTGGCTGGGGACCCGGCCGGCTCCGGGTAAGGGGCGCTGGGTGCGCACGGGGAGCTCGCGTCGCGGCTCGGAGCAGGGGCCGGGGCCAGTGGAGCGCAGATGCTGGGACACGAGGCTGAGCAGCCGCGCCTGGCAATACCTGAGCCCCGGGGCAGCTGCTCTGATGGGGGCAGGGCGAGGGCCGTCCCCGGAGCCCCCCGGGATGCGATGGGAGGTTTGTGCCTGCCCCCAAAGCGAGCAGGCTTGGAGGAGCCATACTCCCTACGGTCCGGACATAGGGGCGGGGGCAGGGGAGAATAAACCCACGGCGAAATCCTGCGCCTATTGAAGTCGATGGCGGTTTTGCTCTTGACTTCAGTAAGGCAAAGATTTCACCCTGTGTCCATGGATTGTGTTTGCTGGTGACCTGGGGACAATCCTCAGCTGGGGTGAATTGTGGTAGGGAAGCCAAGGAAGCTATCACCATTTACAGCTCCTGGTGAGGATCTGCCCCAGAGCTATTTTTGTTGTTAAAGGTGTTAGCCTTGGCCATGCCCCCCTCCTTCCCCTGAGGTCTCCACAGGAAGGCTGTTCCTTATCACAGTTCAGGTGCTGCAAAGGGCAGGACATCCTGGCTGGTAACTCCTCGCACGAGAGAGTAGGCAGGTGCACAGGCTATTGCTTTACAAGGAGAATTTGGAGAGACCACGAAGTCTGATTAGCACGTCGGGCGTTGGAGCCATAATTTCACCCCTGAATCTTTTCTAGAAAACACATGAAGCGCGGGACAGTTCTGGCAAACTTTCCCCGGGGCCCAAAGCAAATCTTAATGAAAGGAAAGAAACAAGAGAGAAAAAAAGGAGTTTCCTTCTATCTGCAGAGAGTTAACAATATGTTGTGCAAGACACAGTGCAACCAACCCCTGCCTCTACAGCCTCAACAAGACTAACTCCAGTGGCTGGAAACATCACCTGTTCATTATACCACTGGATGGGGAATAAGTGGTACAAAATCCTTTCAATTCAGCATGATACATTAGTGCTATTCTCTGTCCTATTAGTGGAGGTTACAGAAACTGAGAATAAGCCAAGTAAAAACAATCATATTGAGGTTAATATCTTTAGCAGAAATTGCATCTTAAATATATAGGGATGACTTTTAAAATTAATTAAAATAATGCCTATGTTTGGCACAAAAATAAACATTTTGACTATTATAATATGGATATTAATTTAATGCCAGACACTTGGATGTTTATCCAAGAAATAATGCTATTTTATTGATCCTAGTGTTTGTACATCAGGGTTTTTTAAAATGCACACATAAATTATCAATGGATTTTCTCTTGGAATAGTCTCCTTAGAGATATGCATAAGAGCAATTGTATTTAATAGCATAATGTTACACCTTGAAGAAAATAATCTAGCCAGAGGTTGGTCACAGTTTGATTGAGGCTGAACATCCTTGACTAAATGGAGTTTATCTTTAGCTTAGTTTTTAGGTCTAACTAAGCAACATTTAATGAGGAAAAAAAATCTCAATTTTAGTACAGACCACATCCTGCTCTTATTTATCTGTACACTAGTCTCGTTGAAGGCACTGGGAGCTATAGGCATGCAGATGGGAGCAGGATTTGGTCCAGGGAGATTTAATCCTGTTTACTTGATAGTTAGATTAGATAAATCATGATTTGCAATGCCTATGATAGAGAGTAAGATGCATAGTAGATGTTGATTTGATTTTCTGTCCTAATGAAAGTTTTTACATTAATGATGGCTTTCTAGAATAAAATGCAACAGAAATCAATTATCTGAAACCTACTGTAAATAAAGAATCTCCTTAGGAAGGGTTTGATAAACATATAATGAAACCCTGAAAAAATATTGAAGCCCCTTGCTCTAGGATGATTTTACTGTCATTGATAACCATTCACCTGAGCTGTCTCTCAATATAACTCATACCTGGCATCATGCTGTTTTATAATCATGGACTCAAATGGTATCAGAAGCATTGAAATGAGGAAAGAAGGGTGTAGAAGACAATCCTGTTTGTAATGAAGAAATAATTCTTGCATTTTAAAAACAAGTTCCTCTTGTTAGATGGGGCTGTCTGCTAGGTATAGGAACATTTGTTTAATTTTAGCACTGAGAGATTGCACTATTCATAGCTATGCATGGCAAACCTAACGGGCCTAATTCTTTACTTCATTAAACCTATGTAACTTCACTAAAGATATTGCACTTACACTGGCATAAAACTGGTGTAACACAATGGAGAATCAGACTCAGTATCACATCCTCAGACTTTACAATTACTGTATTAGCTACGTTTAGTTATGAAGACTAGTCTGTTTCTTCTAGACAGTTAAAAGATTAATGAGATGTGTCCCAGTATGCTAGTACCATCGCTGTTCATTTTCTTGTGTAAGTTCGCTCACTGACTCCTTGTACATCCGTATTTGCATCAGTTCTTCTGTTGTATAAGTGCTCCGGGTTGTCTGGCCAAGGTAATGTTTCAGAACTTACTCAGATCTTTGTACTCACCGTTTCCTGACACAGAACTCCCAAAGAGAGTGAGTATAGTAATAAATGCCGAAAACAACTCTGTCTTTTTTGAAAGATTGCGCAGACTGCCTTACTGGACAGTTACATTAGAACAAATATTGGAAATGATCTTGCAAGCTTTAACTGACATGAGTATACTCACTGAATGCAATGGAACCAATCACACAAGTAAGGTTTGATAGGAACAGGTTTTCTTAGGGTTTCAGGCAACGAAGGAAACACATTAGAAAATATGATGAAGGAAAACAAGACTGGGTGAGATGACCTTGAGTTTGATGCACTATGCAAAATAACTAAGCAGAATTAGTTAATCAGCAGCCTTGGCAAATTTATTATTCAATTTGTAAGACCTTTCCCAAGGGAGTGAGATCATCAGATGAAGGTTCACTTTATTTCAATGTCCCATATCCTCTTGTTAGACCTTGAAGTTGGTAATGCAAAACAACAGGAACTCCACCCGAGCTTTATGAATTGCAGAGCTATTCTGCTAGCTCATGACCATCTGCCCATTCTTCCTGTTATGACAGAGCTCTTGAACTTCTACTGGGATGTGTGGAAAGCAGTAGAACAGTTTAACACATGAAGCAAATAGGACAACTTAAAACATGCTATATATACATTTAGACAGTGCTTTTCTGATTGAATCTATGATGTTTTTGGCACATTAATTCATTGATTTTATTTTTGTAGGCTTGTTTATTTCTCCGGATCAACCAAGTCTTAACATCCAAAAAGATATCCTTACAATCACTGCAAATGATACTCTAAATATTACTTGCAGGTAAGGGCAACTTTGGCCTGTGTTATGATGATGACAGTGATTTATTAATTTAACTTTGATATAGAGGTGGATCCTTCCTTCTACTCCCTCTTTCCTTGTCCCCCCATCCCCTTCTCCACTGCAGGCCTTGGGCTGAGTATTAGAGGGTTACATCATGAGGGAATTAAAGAACAAAACAAAAGCTATTAGCTAATCAGGGGATGTTCTCAAGAGTCTAGTGTGTCATGTATATTAAAGTAGCCCCTGGGTAGCCCTCGCTGCTCCCCTGTGTGGGAAGGATGGGGTGCAAGCAGCAGGGACTGGGGAGAGTACTCTGGAACATAGTGGAGTTTGCTGGGGGTAAAGCAGAGCCCTTGTCACCTCGATTGCCCCCTTTTTGGAGTCTTTGTGTGGCTTAGATTCATCACCTCTTAATACTCAAATGAAGAAACTTTCTTGTAGCTGTGCGGAATTGAGCATCTCACACTCATTTATCGGATTTAGCGTGTTTCTTAATGTTAAATAATTAAGTTTGTCTAAGAGCTATTTGTCCTGAAGTTAAAATGGACCATTCGAGAATGAGTAGGACTGAGTTTTCCTGACATGGCAATAGCAAGCCCCATTTGCCCTAATATCTCTCCCTTCTTTGTTTTGCTAGTGGTCAAAGAGCTTTGGAGTGGCTGTTGCCTAACAATCAGGGCAGTTCTGAGAAACATGTTGCAGTGACGGACTGCAGGGACGGCCCCTATTGTAAGATGCTCACTCTTACAAAAGTAATAGGGAATGACACTGGGGACTACAAGTGCTTTTACAGAGACACCCAGGCAACTACAAGCATTTATGTCTATGTTCAAGGTAGGTGGTTACAAGATTCTTACGCGATTCCTACCTATCAATAAGATTAAAAAGAAACAATGGTGTAACAGGCATTTCAAAAAGCTTTGTTCTGAAATAATGTTCATTGGATTGCCCACGGAAAAACCTGTTTGGCAAAGCATATGCCTCAAGATCAACAGTTGTAAGCTGGAGACTGTCAGCTTTAAGAAGAAAGCAGTTACCAGTCCACTTTTCCCCAAGGTTTTAAGGAAAACAAGAATATAAATATACATCCATTCTATAGGTGCCAGATCCTGTAGTTTCTCCTTTCATTGAACTCCAACTGAAGTTTATGGCCATTCTATGTAGTAAATAACTGCAGAAACTGTTCCTTAAAGTACTGATAAGTGGTTAAAGTAGATTGAAACAGGAGAGGGAACTCTCATCAGAATAGTCAAGGAAGTGAGGGAGATCAGACTTCTTTCATGAGACCTCTAGCATTTCCCATTTGATCAAGCTACAAAGATTACATAGCAGAATGGCATCTCATGGTTTTTCAATACTTCCATTTCCAGCCAAAATGTGGAAACACTATGTGTGCGCAAAAATATATACAAAAAGCCAGCCAAATGTATTTGACTCTCAAAAAAGAACTTTTTCTCAGTTTGTATTTTACATTATCCTTATTAGTTCTATGCAGATCATATCACACAGATACATTGCCTACACCATATAAATTTGTGTATGTGGAACAGTAAACAGAACAACGCAATAGCAGAAACTTAGAATATATTTTAGCTGTGAGGGTAGGAACATTTTTCGATAGTAAACTGTGAGATCTTTGATCACAGCTTTTCTTCTCAGTGGCAGCTTTTGGAGATATTTTTCAGGTATGGTACAAATGATCACCTTACGTTGTAAGTGAGGCATTTGCACCACATAAAAGATTACTTCATGCTGAGATTGGCCTCCTGTCTTTCAGCTTCCAAATGTTTACATGCCTGTAGCACTTCCTCCTGTCCTGCTGACCAGGCTGACTTTACAATTAAAATTGGGACCAATTTCCTGATGTTGGAATTCTTGGCCTTGTGAAATTTACATTCTGTATGCAAATTTTGTGTGGAATAACTACATGTCAATATGCTAGTTACCATAAATAGAAAAGTCCGTTTCCATAATTAATAAAATCTATATGTACAGCAATTAGCCTAATTTACTTCTCCAGACCCTAGCCCAACATCAATACTGGGATCTGATCTGTTTGCGTGCAGAACTACTGTAGACTTCAGTAGGAATTTCACACATGGGAGGATTACAGGGTATTTGTATATAGCACTCACATTTGTATTATCTAACAGGACAATGTTCAGATCAAGTCTGAAATTTGGTCTACCTTACAGCTGTTGAACTCTGATGGGGAAATCCAGGTAGACTTCAAGGACTAAGGTTTCAAAACTCATGCTCTCAGTTGCACCCATATAAAATGAATGCGGATGCAACTGCAAAGCCTTCAGTTATGCATGCAATTTAGATAGCTGCATACACAGAACAGCATTAGACTAAGCCCCTGACTATTTTCACTGATGATTAACTGACATCAATTATCTGTGCACGCCTGCATGCACAGGTTTGTTCCTACAATTTATGGTCAGAATTTTGAAAAGTTGGTCGTTAATATATAGGTTTGTTTATAAAGTCACTTATTTATTGTTGAGAATTTAAAAAAGAATAGCCATTATTTTAGGGGTTATGAAGCACTTAGCTACTTATAATTAATATTGGGATCCATTCCTATAGTTCTTATGCAGGCAGAAGTCACATTGACTTAAATTGGAGTTTTGACTGAGTAAAGACTTCAGGGTTAAGCTCCCAGAATTGTGTTGACACCAGTAATGTGTATTTGGGCATGATGGTATTGTAAAAAAAAGGAGTTAAACTTAATAGTGATGTCAATTTCATCTCCTTTCACATACAAGAAAGATACAAATGTTTGCCAAATAGAAAAGGACAATATAGATAGGAAAGGAAAGAAAAATAAGAGGGGAAAAATAGCATGTTGTGTCCTTTCAAACGAAGAGATTATAACAAATGCAAATCAAATATTCTTTTAGATTACAGATCTCCATTTGTGACTTCAGTTAGTGACCAACTTGATGTTATATACATTACTGGGAATAAAACAGTGGTGATTCCATGTCTTGGATCCATATCAAATCTCAATGTATCACTTTATGCGGTAAGAAAAAAGTCAAATATTTCATTATCTCTAGAATTAGCTAAATGTCAATTTACATAAATACAGTGGATTAAAATAGGTATCTTAAAAAGAGCATCTCATCTTTGGAAATTATAAAACTTACAAACAGAATGGGAATGCTGTAACTATACTAACAAATGATACTTCTTGTGTAAAGATCTGTTGACTGCACTGAGAATGTGGCCTGAGTCAGGATGCCAAGTCAGGATCCATAATGTTGTAGTAAATATTAGACATACAATATGAATTTGTTTAGTTTTGGAATTTTACTGAATGTTTTATTGATATTTTAACAGAGGTATCCAGAAAAGTTATTTGTTCCTGATGGTAAATCAGTCTCATGGGATAATAAAAAAGGCTTCACTATTCCCAGTAACCTGATCAGCTATGCGGGCATGGTCTTCTGCGAAGCTAAAATAGATGATGAAAGTTACCAATCTGTGATGTACATAGTTGTGGTTGTAGGTAAGTCAAAGTTTATCTCCATGGTCATTGTTTTAGGCAGTGCTCTTTTGCTTGGTGCAACATATTGAGCAATTACATTTGATTGGACTGTAGATCAGGAATACTGAAAATACAATTAACACAAAATGGGTGTTTCAATATGTATTGCTTTGAAAAAAAACACGACCCGAATTTAAAGGGAAAATGTTACTGTGTTCTGTTTCGAATGGATCACCAGCATCTGTGCTTGGGATTTTACCTGCTCTGCCTTGATGCTGCTTTTTTTTTAACCATGCAGGGTTTTATTTTTCCTAAACTCCCTCTCTTTTGTAATGAATGTCAGCATAGAGTGAAGGGACCTTGAGTACAGGCACCCCAAAGTATCACTAGCAGCTCAGGGAAGAAGAGAGGGTTCTAGCTTGCTGTGAGGAGAACCGGGAGCACGTCACACTAGAAATGTAAAACCTGTCCTGCCCTGAAGAAATTCTTGTTTCCCTGCACACTAATGCCCTGGGCCTAACTGGGATGAATATGGCTCTGACACATTGAAGTTACCTGCTCCTCCAGGGGCAACATGAGGACTCCTCTTATGCCCCCTCCCATGCTGAGACTGCAATGACCTCCTCCTGGACTGTTGAGCACATTCCCAACCTCCAGGACTGGAAGAGGCCAATCCCCCACCTCCTGAGCCTCGTTGTGACACTCTGGCCTTGGCGAGGTAGGATCAGCACATTCTCATCTAGACTCAGAGATTCCCAAAGAGAGGAAGAGAAAAATAGGGAGTATCTCACCACCTCATCTCCCTTTAGGTGTAGCAGTTTCCCCACAATTCATCATCCCCTACCTGGTTTTGAGTCATTTGGGATTTCTGGATATGTTTTGCTATATTTTACACTTTTTATTACAGGTTTTATGCCTTGGACAGTTTTACTAATGCCAAATTGGTGATGGTAGTAAAGTTCCAAGCACATCACCTGACGCCCACTTTTGGTCTATCATAATATTTGAGGAGTGGGGTTTGTTTCCATGCTGTTGTGAATTTTGTGGTTCACCTTTGAGGTTCTCCTCTGAGTGCTCTCTAACATTGCAAGGGACCAAGAAACCCTTTCATAAGAGTTGAGGATGCTTAGCAACTCCCAGGATCTGGTCCAAACATCTCTCTCTGACTCCAGCTTAGAAGTATTGATGTCTCACCCTGTCAGCTTCTTTTATCTTACTATGTCTGACCATGAGGGAGCTTCTGGCAAATGGCCTCACAGTAGCCCGCTCACTCTGCATGTGCTAAAATCTGAAAGTAGACTGTTCATGCCTGAGACCCATTGTGTGTCAGCACAACTTTTGGGCACCATTACCCTTTTCGGCTCCACTTTTTGAAATTGGGTGTATGCCCATCTCCTCACTGCACTCAAGCTTCTGGGATTTCTGCTGTGTGGGTGTAACTCCTAAGGGAGAGAGTAAATGCCATTGGGAAAGCGGCATCCTTATGTCATTCAGCAGAATATTTTTTCAAACTCTGTTCCTTTTGCTTCTACCAGGATACAAAATTTATGACTTAACTATGAACCCTCATCACCAAATAGAGCTGGCAGCAGGGGAGAAACTAGTTCTAAATTGTACTGTGAGGACGGAGCCGAATGTTGGAATTGATTTCAAATGGGACTACCCTTCCGTTAAGGTAAAACAATCATTTCCTAATATCGTGCCCTAGAGCCCTGAAAGCAGCAATCTCTTGCTAGAAACACAAAAGGATGCTCCTGTGTTTTAGCTTCCATGGTTATTTTAGCTTCCAAAGATACAATAAAAATGTGGGTTAACCACTTACCCACTCCTCTGTAAATATTAACAAACCAGCTGATGACATATGAAGAGAAGGAATCACCAGCATATATAATATATAGCATGGATTACAGTTTTGTGGGGCCCTGGGCCAGAGCAAGTGGGGGACCCTCCCCACCCCTTCCGCCTGCAGTTCCTCCCTCACCCCCCCCCCACTCCTGCCGGGGAGCAGGGTTGGGGCATGGGGGCTTGCCCCGCTCTGCCTGCCTAGCGCTACTGCTGGGGAGTGGGGTTGGGGTGTGGGGGCTTCTCCCGCTCCCCGGAAGCAGTAGCGTAGCCGTGGGGGAGCAGGGGGAGTGACCGCTCCCCCTTGAGCAGAAGCGGCGGAAGCGGCACCTTTTTTTAGCAGCACTAAAAAAAAGGCGCCGCTTCTTTTTAAGCGCTGCTTCTTACACTCACCCGGCGGTGCTCCGGGTCTTCGGCGGCATTTCAGCGGCGGGTACCACCGAAGACCCGGAGCACCACCAGGTGAGTACAGTGGGAGAGGGGAGGCGCCTTTTTATAGTGCCGCTCCCCCTGCGCTCCGGACCTGGCTGCACTACTGCCCGGAAGGAGTGCCAGGTGGAGCGGGTCAGGGTGTAGGGGTGTCCATTTTTCCAGGGGCCCTCAGTTGGCCGGGGTCCCTGGGCACGGGCCCCATTGGCCCAGTGGCTAATCCGCCACTGGTGTGGAGGGTCAGGGGAAGCGTTGGAATGAACTGCTTCTCAGAGGTTTTACTCTGTTACAGGGAAAACGTGCTACAGTCAGAGACTTAAAAACATCATCAGGGAATGAGCCGAAGAAGTTTGTAAGCACTCTTACCATAGACCATGTGACCTTAAATGACAGAGGCCGATACAACTGCACAGCATTCAGTGGCCTTATGACTAAGAAAAACAGCACGAATGTCATTGTCCATGGTATGGAATTCTCTGATTTAATTCTGGATATTTATAGGTGGGGATTGTTGGGATGGAAAATGCACAAGTTGAAAGCAGTTAGCTGCACAGTATGTCAATCAAAACGTTTGCCGTATAAACAGTCTTCTCTGAACTGTCAGCCACAGTGTTTCCATTGTTTCTAGTAGCATTGTTATAGCTCAAGGTTTTTCTATTTTAATGTTAAAGGGTTTTCTCGTAGGACCTTATATGTGATTATCACTGAAAGCTGTTACATAGTCTAGAAAAAGTGACACTAACTCAGAATGGCTGGTGGTTCCTCTATTTAATCTCTCCCTATGTGGTACTGTAATGTTAAAACTATATATTTCGGGTCAGATTCTGCCACTCTTCCTCATACTGAATAGTACCTGACTCCACAGGTAGTTACATTGATTCCATTGTGGCTACCTGCAGAGAAAGGGGTTACTTGCATGAGTAAGGGAGGGAGAACCCAGGCCTGGGCTTTTTGCATTCTGAAAATTGGATTCAACTTTACTTTTGGTCATAAGGAAATGACTTAGAGGAAATGACTCTGGCCTAATCCCATCCTTCCTCAGTCCTCAATCAGGCAAAACTCCATTGGCCGTAAAAAGATTATTTTTTTGAATGAGTGAGAGAGAACTGCAGGATTTGCTCCAATATTAACTAGTGCAGCAGCACTGCTAGTTACGGATGTACTGTATATCTTACACTGGAGCACTAAGGCTGACTTGAAGTTGTGACTAAGTCTGATTCTCACCTTCAGCATTTTGATTTTTTCAGTTCAAACTGACCATAGTCCATTCTTCTGCCATGACAAGAAACAGTCCCCCCTTCTCTATCACAGCTGTGTCAGATATTAAACGGATACTCTATTTGATCTTAGCCAAAAGGCCAATCATGCTGTTGGGCTGATTACAATTTTGCTTTCTGTAGTTGCAGAAAAGTAGTGTAAATCCTTTCAGAGTTGTGGGATTTTTTGGGTTGCATAACTTCAGATAGATAGCTTCAGTCTCTGCCCAATTATGTAACTGTATCACATGCAGTTTTGAATATTGTTATGTGCTGAAATAGAAAAATTGAGCCCTTTTTGTCTGATTGTGTACGTGGAAACCTTGGAGAGGTTTAAATACAATACTGTGTTACCCAACACATACTTTACAGCACTTGGTTTGCATTGCTTGTTTTGTTACACGCCAAACGCTGCTAGGGAGGGCAGAGCATTGGGACTGAGAGTTTCTGTGTGGATCTGAGAGCGGACTCTTGCCTCTGTTGCTGTCGAGAGTCCCCTGGTAGCTGAATTAGTCCACTTTTCTGTGCAAGGGGTGAAGGAGAAGGCATGGCCCGGGGAGAGGGGCTGCATACCCCTGCGTGGCACAGATCATCCCTAGGGATGTGAGGTGGGCCAGAGGCGGGTTGGGGCTGGAGGATCCACTGCTATTACGTTGTCCTGTCCTGTCCTTCCCACACAGGAGCATAGGCGCCAACTCCGTGGGTGCTCCGGGGCTGGAGCACCCACGGGGAAAAATTGGTGGGTGCAGAGCACCCACCGGCAGCTCCCCGCCAACCCCGGGGCCCGCGCCTAGCTCCCCGCCAGCCCCGGGACCCACCGCAAACTCACCTCAGCACCGGGAGACGTTGCGGGGCCCCGCCCCCGACGCCAGGCGTCAGCCCCCACCGGCGCCACCGGAAGTCGCGCCTCTGCACAGGAGTGCTCCATAGCTTCACTGCCTCAGAACCCCTCGGAAGCCTGTGGAGGATTCCCTCCTCCCCTTTGCCCTAAAGGATCTCCCGAGTGCTCAACCCTAGTGTTATGCTGGGCCCTGGGTTGAGGATTTACCTCATGGATTGTAATACTGCAAGTGCCTTTGCTGGTACATGGAGTACTTTGTCATTTACATCTGCTGGCTTTCATCTCCAATTAAACACTAAAACCAAATGGGAGACAGTTTACATTTCTGGCAATATGGAAAGGAAATGTTTTGTTTCAAGTCCATCAATTAATTTCTTGCAGAAAAACCTTTTATCCTTTTGGACAGAATGGGGTCTGTGGTGGAGACAAGGGTAGGAGACCAAGTCAAAATCCCTGTGAGATTTACAGGCTATCCTCCACCAGAAGTGAAATGGTAAGAGTCAGAATGTGATGTCTGTAAAACAGATCGTGGTATTATATGTCAAGCTGACTCTCTAAAGTATTCAAGTTACCATGTATTTTCTTTAGGTATAAAAATGGAAAAGCCATCAGCACAAATCATACCATTAAACTTGGTTACACATTAACAATTACTGAGGCAAGTGAAAAGGATGCTGGGAATTACACCATTGTACTTACAAACCCCATTAACAAGGAGCAACAGAGACACACATTTAACCTGGTTGTGAATGGTAAGTGAGATATAAACAGTGCCTTTTTCTTTTTTGTTGTATATGTGTGAGTATAGAGTACTAACCCTTCCTGAATTAAAATTCCCTGACCGAAAGAGCTGGTAGGAGTTCTGTCTCTTAGAGCCCTATGCTCCCCTTGATCTGTATACAATCCAGATTTAAATTTGGCAAAAAAAAAAATACTAAGGAGGTGATTCAAAACCACCAAGTCAGGGGAATACAGGAAAGAAGTCCCATCTCAAACCTTTCTCGGACGTTGCTTCAACCATCCACTGAATCTGTCTCCAGCTGGCTCCCCATGCTATATTTTACAACTCAGGAGGTTTCAGGTTTTCCTTGTTGTTGGATAAAAGGATTTTTGTTTTTTATTTTCTGTGTATTATTTCTTTGCCTCTGTCTTGCTCTTTTCCTGTCCTCTGTGCTCTCTCCTGCTGCTTTTGTATCACAAGTCTTCCCCGCCATTCTCATCTGCCTCACCCATCCTTCCTGCTACTGTCAGCTCTGTTCTGGCCTCCCCTTCCTCTCCCCTCGCCTCCCCTCCCCCCGCCATTCCCCTCTCCCCGGCACCCCTCCTCCACACTGCTCCTCAGGAAACATACTTGTCTAGATGCTTCCAAAATAGTAGGTCTTCAAAAGAGCAGCTCTGCTAAGTACAGTGGGGTTGAGGTGGGGGCACAGTGGGAAATGGAGGCCAGTCACCTAATACTGGAAGTAATATAAATTTCTTGGCTGGGGATGGTGATGGAAGGGAAGAGCTGTCTGCAGGGTAATTTGTAAGGGGTAGCTGTAAGTAAGCAACGGAAGGATTGCTTAACGTTCGGCTTGTATTGAAGCTACTCTGGTTCGCTTCTTCCTTGATTCTTTTGTTCCCTGCTGAGGTCGGTGGGAGTTATGGGCTCTCAGCACCGTGCGGGAGGCTCTCAGAATCACACAGGCTCAGACCCTGGAAGGCGTATGGGAGTCACGGTGAGAGAGAAGCCCCAGTGAAAGAGACTTTGTACATTTCAGAACAAACTGTGTTCTTGTTAACAAGAGACAATGGCACAAGGCAAAGAATGTTGCTCCTTTGTCAGGGTCTGTGCATGTAACATGCAGGTTTTTCCTACAGTTCCACCTCAGATTGGGGAGAATGCTTTGTTGGCTCCTGTTGATTCCTACAAGTATGCGACTACTCAAGTCCTAACCTGCACAGTCTACGCCATTCCAGCCCCAGTCAATATCCAGTGGTACTGGCAGTTAGAGGAACAGTGTACTTTCCGCCCTAAGTAAGTACAACATGATTTGCCACTTAATCTGCACCACTTCATTTCTGTAACTATTCACAGATTTTTTAAAGTTCTGTAGGCTCTTTATAAAAATATAAAAATGCACAAAATCAAACACTAAGCAGCCAACCCCCTGGGTAGCACTTTGAATGTGCAAAAGGATTATAAATCCAATTTAACTTGGAGATTCCTCAATGTAAGGGGACTCCCTGGGTGGTGTTGAGTCACTTTAGTGGCTTTATACCACCCCTCTTGCAGCCCTGCATGGGTGGTGTGATCAAGGGAAAGGGGGAATGGCTGGAGCCATTTCAGTGCTTCGATTATCTCCCCCTCCCCCTGCACTGAAACTGCCCCTTCGGGCCACTGGCAGCTCGGCATGGGTTAGAGCAGCTCTAAGGCTGCTCTAAGTTCTGGTAGGGTCATCTCTGGGACTGGCGAACCACAGGCGTGGTGTAAAGCCACCTTTCCTTGCACTGATGCAGCTCATCCAGACTGGAGAATGAGGGGCATTGTGTACCCTGATTTTTGTCAAGCGTAAATGACTAAATGAGGTGTCAGGCACTTGAGAACCATGCTCAGTAACTGTTGCTGCTGGACAATGTTTGCAGACAATTTAAAGTTCCCATTTTACTTCCATTTAAGTCAAGCTCCTACTTATTACAGTAAATAGGCCCAAACTGTCCTCAGGTTGTCAAACACAGTCAAAATGAGCTAGATGTAGGTAGCATTACACTGAGACTGCCAGACTTGGGCTCTGGTGGGCTGTTATATGGAGTGAATTCTACAGGCCAGGGCTACCCACTGATGAAACTCTACCACTGTTGTTTCTTGTGTTTGATGCTTCTTTGGCTGGCATCTTGCCTCGTTGCTGGATTCCAAACACGTCTGTGGGCCCCGTCAGTCGAACCTTGTTGGGCAGCAGCAAGTACAAAAACACAACACAACACACAGGAAATTTGCTGTTTATGCGACTTGCAGTTCTTTGTGTTTTTTCTTACACCAATCAGCTGCTGAATAGGATGCTGCTTGTTATCTATGTAAAAGCGTATCTCAAAGGAACTACACTGATTGATGGTAGCCAATGATAGAAAGAGCTCCTGACCAAGATACATGCAGCTTCCCTTATCTGGGCCTAGCATAAGGCCAGACTTCCTTTGTAAAAAAAAAAAAGCATTCTGCTTTCCTGTTTATAAAATGACTTCCACTAGCTTCTTTTGGTGCCTGGTCACTTCCTACACAAGGGCCACTGTCCTAAAGAAATTCTTTTAAGGAGTCCAGTGATTTCTATGTCTTTCTGTCTTCTTTTGAATGAAATTAACTTGAATTGTCAATTTATGACTGGAGGTTTGTTCCCAAAATAGCTGCTTCCCTCCAAGTATCCTGATTGGGCTGACCTACGCAGATTAATTAGGCTATTTACCTCTAGGCTTGGGAATTCCTATTTTTATAAAGGACAAAGGCCTTGGAAGGTTGTAGAGTACAATTACATAGAAAAGTTTTCAGGAACATTCCCCAGTTTTATAATATAGCCATTATTCCATCTCTGATATTTTTTCTAAACTGAACAGAAATGGTTTCTTGAAGGTTGAGATTTTCCTTACCTAAAATGTATCTCTCTGTCTATCTCTCAGTCAAGTTGGTTTGGGAATCAATCCTTATGCATGTAAGAAATGGAAAGATATCACGGACAGAAAGGGCGGAAATCGGATTGAAAGAATTAAAAATCAGTTTGTTGCTATTGCTGGAAAAATGAAGGTGAGCTAATGTTCATTTGTCGTAGTTAGGAATGGCTACTTTTGAGAGTTCTGTTCAGCATTTCATGTATTTGTGAACATTATATCAACTGCGTTTAGCTGTAATAGAGAGAGGCTTGGAGATTAATCAGCAGAAGAAATGTGGGAACATATTGCTAATTTTAGTATAACACAGTTTAAAAATACATATATAGAAATCTACATATAGATGGTTGTTAAAAGGAGGGAGGGAGAAAAATTGTTCTCCTTAACCTCTGAGGATAGGACAAAAAGGAATGGGCTTAAATTGCAGCAAGGGAGGTTTAGGTTGGACATTAGGAAGAACTTTAATATCACATAAACCTCCAGCATGACCTGGGTACCAGAAACACCATTGATTTGTATTGTGAAGGAATGTACAGTTGTGTGGATAGCTACATGGCAATGCACCCAGCTTTTTTATGGTTTGACTCATTTAAGCCCTTTGGCACTAATGTGGTATGAAAATTGCTTGGTTTGTTCTCTTGTAGACCGTAAGCACCCTTGTGATTCAAGCAGCAAATGTGTCAGCTTTGTACAGATGCGTGGCTACTAACAAAGCTGGAGTGGGTGAAAGGGTTATCTCCTTTCACGTTACCAGTAAGTATAGCTTGTTGATTGCATAGCTGCGTTAAATTAATCTCATTCCCTCTGCTTCACTAGTGATACCAGCTGCAACACATCATTTGTCTGATTCCAACCCCTCATGATGACCCATCTCTGTTGTGATGCCTACTAAATATGGTCCTTATTCAGCATTGAAACAAATATCTAACTTTAAGCATGACAAGGTGGGTGAGGTAATATCTTTTGTTGGCTCAACTCCTGTTGGTGAGAGAGATAAGCTTTCGAGCTTACACAGAGCTCAGAAACGTGTCTCTTTCACCAACAGAAGTTGATCCAATAAAATATATTACCTCACACAACTCATCTCTCTAATATCTTGGGACCAACATGGCTACAACAACACTGGAAATAACTGTAAGTATATGAGCAGTTCCATTAAAGTCATTGGAGTTACAGTAGCATGAAACTGGTATAAAGTGAGATCCAAATCAGGATCTTTGGTTGCAACATTGGTTAGGCATTTACAGCTATAAAGACCTATAAACAAGAGAAAAATTAAATAGGGTTATGAAATGAACAGAATCCATACAATCAGTTGCATACATACAAAATGGGAAATGACTTCCTAGGAAGGAGTACTGCGGAAAGGGATCTGGGGGTCATAGTGGATCACAAGCTAAATATAAGTCAACAGTGTAACACTGTTGCAAAAAAAGCAAACATCATTCTGGGATGTATTAGCAGGAGTATTGTAAGCATGACATGAGAAGTAATTCTTCTGCTCTACTCCGGGCTGATTAGGCCTCAACTGGAGTATTGTGTCCAGTTCTGGGCACGTATTTCAGAAAAGATGTGGACAAATTGGAGAAAATTCAGAGAAGAGAAACAAAAATGATTAAAGGTCTAGAAAACATGATCTATGAGGGAAGACTGAAAAAATTAGGTTTTTTTTAGTCTGGAGAAGAGAAGACATGATAACAGTTTTCAAGTACATAAAAGGTTGTTACAAGGAGGAGGGAGAAAAATTGTTCTTCTTAACCTCTGAGAGTAGGACAAGAAGCAATGGGCTTAAATTGCAGCTTGGGTGGTTTAGGTTGGACATTAGGAAAAACTTCCTAACTGTCAGGGTGGTTAAGCACTGGAATAAATTGCCTAGGGAGGTTGTGGAATCTCCATCATTGGGGATTTTTAAGAGCAGGTTGGACAAACACCTGTCAGGGAAAGTCTAGATAATACTTAGTCCTGCCATGAGTGCAGGGGACTGGACTAGATGACCTCTCGAGGTCCCTTCCAGTTCTATCATTCTATAAAAAT
The DNA here is from genome assembly GCA_033296515.1 of Macrochelys suwanniensis. Taxonomy (NCBI): domain Eukaryota; kingdom Metazoa; phylum Chordata; order Testudines; family Chelydridae; genus Macrochelys; species Macrochelys suwanniensis. Next base: position 89,017,200 of record CM065779.1, read on the forward strand.
TAAGATCAAGATTTTCAGAACTGTGAGACTTCAGTGAGAGCTTCTAGCTTCTGGGGACCTTGGAAAATCAGACCACATTTATGTGCCTAAATATGGATTTAGGAACCTAGCTTTAGGCATTCATTTTTGAAAATCTTGGTCTAAATGATATTTTTAATCCAGTCACAAAAACTGACAGTTAATGCTGAGGATAGTGCAAGGTTGCATAGGATAATTCTATTAATTACATAGACCTTCCTTAGACTTTGCTTGTGTGTGATTTTTTTGTTAACGTGAATGATGGGCCTGTTTCTCCAGTGCTTTGTGAAGTCATTTATTCCTGGGCAAAGTGAGTGTAAAACAAGGTGTAAAGCACTGGAGAGTCAAGCCCATAAGTCTGTGAATGCAGATTTTCAAAATGGCGTTTCCTAATCAATATAAAGGGAAAAAACTTTATTAATATACCAAATGCACTATTTAATGAGCCATTTTTAATTTGCAGGAGGTCTTGAAATTAACCTTCAGCCTAGAAACCAACCCACTGAAAAAGATAACATGTCCTTGCAGTGCACTGCGGACAAATTCACCTTTGAAAACCTAACCTGGTATAAACTGAGTCCCCGCACCTTGCAGAGGCCCCTTGGGGGGTTGCCAATGCCTGTGTGCAAGAACCCGGATGACCTTCTGAAGCTGAATGCCACAGTTTCCAATAGCAATGGTGAAAATGTTACCTTAGAGCTCATCCTCCGTAATATTTCTCTTCGAGATCGAGGGGATTACGTTTGCATAGCCCAGGACAAAAAGACTAAAACGCAACACTGTCTTGTGAAGCACCTCACTGTTCAAGGTATGAACCCACTTACTTATACCAAAGTAGATGGTTATATGCACAGGCTGTGTATAGCCGGAAACAAAGATACTGCAGTCGCAGAAATCCTCAAGTGCTGTAGTGCGTTACCAATTTAAAGGTGTGCTCACTTGTAGAAGGGATTTAAGCAGTTGCTAAGAATGAGACTGCCTTTAACATGTCAATTGCATGAGGTCAAGTCCAGGCAGAATGTATCTGCTGTGCTGATGATCTTGCCAGACACACTTAGTATTCCATTTTTATGGAACAGCAATGGAAGGGTTAATAGGCCTGGTGTGGAAAAGCAGGGAATTGTGCTGTGCACGCAAATGAAGTCTCTTTACTGATGTGCACAAACAGTGGCATAAATTGACAGCTTTGTGGTTTTGCCTTGCAAAACACCCACAACTATGATCTGTTTATACTTGTGACTTAAGGTGTGACTGAACCTTTGGGTTTGAAACTGTGGCCATCTTTAAAATTGTTATAAAAGCAGGGCAGCATTTCAGCACAAACAATGCCGGTGACTGGCTTTGGATGCAAACACAAGTGATCTTGCAGAGAGGTCTTGCAGTCCTGGCTTGGCAACTTATGACCTGATTCAGGAAAGTACTTAAACATATGCTTATGGGCAGTCCTGAATACAGATGCTTTCCTGAATCAGAGCCTCAAGCACTATCAATATCACCCTTCTTGTAGTGGGGTTGGAGATGGAGACATGAGGGGAGGCAATTCCTGGCCAGTTCCCTCTTCTCCATCAGCCTGGGGATCTCTAAATCATAAAACCAGACTCATGTAAAAGACAAAGGACTTCTCCTTATAATGTTTTCTTAGCTATTGTCCTTGTCTCGTGTATCATGGAAGATTAAATACGATCTCTCCATGAACACCATGATTGGTGCTATTGCAGTAAGGCCATGGGACTACATTAGTGACTCAGACTTGTCAAGGAGCAGGGAGTGCTAAGGCATCACAAAAATGATTGTACTGGGAAACTCTCAATAACTTTATTTTCATGCAAACAGAGCCCGTGGCCCCCACATTGGTAGAGAGCCTGGAGAATCAAACAGCAAACATTGGTGAAACCATAGAAGTATCATGCCCAGCAAATGGAATTCCTCCTCCACACATCACATGGTTTAAAAACAATGAAACCCTTGTTGAAGACTCAGGTGAGGAACTGCTCCTTCAGTATGATTTATTTCACTTGTGTGTTTTACGCAGGACTCCCCATTGATTTCAATGCAGAGTTCAAGTGCGGAATGGGGGAAGAATGTGGCCCTGTGTATTTTATATACTGTGTGAGGGTTGTGTATGCAAAAGTATAGCTAAAATAATTGCAACTATTGAATTCTGAACAACAGCCAAAGCCAACGCAAATAGCAGAATTAAGAACAATTCCTTTTTTCAGGTATTGTTTTGAAAGATGGGAACAAAACTCTAACCATACGCAGGGTAAGGAAAGAAGATGGAGGTCTCTACACCTGCCTTGCCTGCAATGTCCTCGGATGCAAAAAAGCAGTAACTTTTTTTGCAGTAGAAGGTCAGTATAGATTTGCTTCTCTTATTTATTTGTGCTTGAAATGATAACTGCTAAAAAGGAAGCCTATGCATCATGTCTTGGTCACAGTTTTGAAAATGTACTAGTAGTGCCTTGGCTAAAAGTTTCCTTATGGCAAAGTGGATCAGATTCGTTTATTGATAAGGCTCCTAATCAAGCTCGAAATGGGTGACGTCACACCAAGCTGCAACCCAGTGATTTTGGTTTTTGAGGCTGCTATCTTGTTCTCCAGAATCACAGCTTTCATTATGAAATCACAGCTGGCCATTATGGTGGCAGAGAAAAACCTGAAAATGTAGAGTGAGTGCAAATCAGTGCAATAATAGCTGCATCTGAGTCTGCAGAGAGCCTGGCACACCTCAGTGGGTATTAATGAGGATACTTAACAATGCTGATAGTTAAATTATTTCACTGCTGTCAAGGCATCTAAGAAAGGGGAGGAAAAGAGGAAGGATCATGCACAATCTCCAGTGAATGGTGTCCCATTTTGGTGGCATGAGTGGATGGCACTTGCTGGTACCCGCCCACATCTCCTCCCCCATGGGTGACCAGATGTCCCGATTTTATAGGGACAGTCCCGATATTTGAGGCTTTTTCTTATATAGGTGCCAATTACCCCCCACCCCCTGTCCTGATTTTTCATACTTACTATCTGGTCACCCTACCTCCTCCTACCTGTCCTGTGGAGATAAAAGGCCAGAAGGAAAGAGAATAGCCATGAGGGCCTCCAAGCCTCACCAATAGGGTTTCAATGTATAGAGTTCAGAGGGCATCCAAGTTTCACATCCATCCAGCATTCACTACTCTCGTGGTGGGTATGTGGCCAGGCAGCTTCCTCCCTGACTCTAGTGGCTGCTGCTCCTCCCTCTACCAGAGGGTGTCTGCAGACTTATTGCAGTGGTTACACTTGGGTCATGTTTTCAAACTCATCTATGCAACCATTAGGGCTGAAAACACCCATGAGCCAAGCATGTGAGGGAGCTTGGGAGAGGACCACTGTTTCTCTCCTCCCCAATCTGAACCCTGGTTCACAGTCTTTGACTCAACAAAGCCCTTAAGCATGTGTTTACCTTTAGGCATTTACTTACATTGCAATGAAGTCAATGGGACGTAACCATATGCTTAAAGTTACGTACATGTTTACATGCTTTGCCAAATAGGTATGGACTAAAATGTGCTTAAAATGTAAAAACGCATGTGAGTTCTTTGCTGAATCAGAGCCTAACTGTTGAGCTTAGTGCCTAGATTGAAGCTACTCCTCGTGGTAAGCACTACGCCCTGGCAGTTAGTGTTTGTTCCATTACTGTCATGCCAAATCGGACTACGTGTGGCACTTTTAAAATGAACCTTCAGAACAAGGAACTCTATGCAGTCCTTTAACTGATAACCTAAACCAATAAGCTTTCAGCTATCAATGAAATATTCATTTGTTTCTCCCTAGGCGCCGAAGAGAAAATGAACCTGGAGCTCATTATCCTGGTTGGGACTGCAGTGATTGCCATGTTCTTCTGGTTGCTTCTTGTAATCATTCTCCGGACCGTTAAACGGGTAACGAAACCATTCTTTTACTGTCCCACCAGCATTGGTCTTGCATGACAAATGAAAACTGACTATGGCTCTTTTGTGTTGTTTCTTTCCATTGTTCTTAAATCAACAGGCGAATTTTTTCTCTCAATACCATAACATTCCTGCCTGGAATTGAGGGCGCAGAAATTTGGTTTTAATTGACCAGGCATTCGGAGGAAAAAATGCTTGAACTGCTTTTGATTATTAAAAGTGCAAGGATCTGTGTTCACATTCATAATGATGTAGTTGGAGGAAACTACAGACTTGCATTTCTGTGAAATTTTAAAACCCTGAGGAGGGAAAAGTTAGTACATGTGACTGCCTCATTCCAGCCAACATGTACCATTTATGTGACTAGAACTGATATTGTTTTCCAGGCCAGTGGAGGGGAACTAAAGACTGGCTACTTGTCAATCATTATGGATCCTGATGAAGTCCCTATGGATGAGCAGTGTGAACGTCTCCCCTATGATGCCAGCAAATGGGAGTTTCCCAGAGACCGGCTAAAGCTAGGTGCGCTTTCACTATTTTGGATGGGGCTGAGGAAAGAATACATTGCACAGGGACCCTGTGGAGGAATTCTGGCTGGCACACACAGAATTGCCCCTGGAACTACATCACGCTCTAATAGGATGCAGTGGGCGTTCCCTCTGTGATGGCTCAGTCCTTTGGGCCAGTGCAGGAGATGGCTGGATCATGGCCTCTCCTAACCCCACCCTGCAGGAAAAGCTAGCTTGGTCTAGTTATTGTGTTTCCTGACCCCACTTTCACACTTACACAGGCCCAGCCCCCTGTGTGCAAAACCATCATTCCCAACATGGGGGTTGATTTAGTTAATGGTTGGCCTAGTTTTTGTCCACTGCTTTGACAAGAAGTCTAAATCTGTTCATCTTCTCATACCAGGTAAACCCCTTGGGCGTGGAGCATTTGGCCAAGTCATAGAAGCAGATGCATTTGGAATTGACAAAACTGCTACCTGCAAAACTGTTGCAGTAAAAATGCTGAAAGGTAAAAATGAAGACTAAAAGCCTCCTGAAAAGACATAATGTATTTGTATTGCCAGTCTTGTATCCAGAAGCCAACAAAGCATGTTGAACAATCAGTATTTCTGTACCATTGTCCTAGAAGGGTTTAGTTAACAATTGCTGTGAGAATAATGTAACTTATGTCTAATTGTAAGGTGGTTGCTCGTTAGAGCTTCTTTACCATCACTTTATAGATATACCCAGATGCAGATGTTAAATTTGCTCCTACAAGTAATCGTACACAAGTGTTGATTTCTGCAGTGTTTACCTACATACCGTACCTGCAACCTGCAAAAACCCTAAATGATGACTTAGTCATTATCTGGGGTGGAGAAACAATTCAGCTAGTTTACTCTTTGGCCGATTTTAAAGAGCTCTTCAATATTATTGTCAGGGATGTGGATGTCTTGATATTAAATACAAAGCTGAGATCCCAGAATCATTCCTCATTCCCAGGACTCTGGAACAATTGAACAAGGTTCTCTGCACCCAGAGAATCCATCCCAGGATTCACAGAATCCATCCCAGTGAATAATGGGAAAGAACTTTGGGAATTTTGTCAGTGCTACATGAGTAGTCACACAATACAGGCACTGCCAATAAAGCTCATTGTTTGTGCTATGCTGTCAAGTCTCCTGGTATAAGGACATAACATTAATGAGATGGGTCTCCAAGCAAAATAAGAGAAGACCCCAACCACCTACATAAGTTCGTGTCATTCACCAAATCTGCCCAGTACTGCCTTCTGCCCCTCCCGCTCATATTGCGGCTGCTGCTGCCTCCTCTGCATGTTCAGAATGCTGGCAAATCATCCAGTGGCTGTTCTCGTTGGTTGGGTGAGAGGCTGTGCAGTCTCCAACCCCTGCCCCACATCCTCCCTTTCACAGGCCAGTCTAGTGCCACAGGACAAGTGGTAGCCCCTGGCACTCAGACACCACATGGGGTAATGGTTATACCTCTGGTTACTGAAAACTCAACAGACTCTGCTTAAAATGTTGCATAGAGCAAAGAAGATTCCATGCAGTAATACACTGATTGTCTCTCCAGTCTGACATTTTACCTTTTGGCAGCATTCGGGAACTGTTTCAAAATAAAGCAAAACCAACTCTGTAACTCTACAGCTCACCAGTGCCGGAGCATAGTTAGGAGGAATGTATGTTTTGACCCCCACATGAGAACCCTAGCCTAGGTTAACCTACAAGAACATTTACTCAATATGCTGAAATACTAATCGATGTGGCTAGCAAAGGGACAAACCTTTATTTCTGTTATGCTGATCAGTTATATAATTTTTATCTTTACAGAGGGTGCTACCCATAGTGAACACCGGGCACTTATGTCAGAGCTCAAGATCCTCATTCATATTGGTCATCATCTAAATGTTGTCAATTTACTTGGTGCCTGCACAAAACCAGGAGGTGAGTGACCGATTGAGAGTCCTTGTTGCTCTCTGGGTATAGAATGTCTTTTCAGTGATTGGAGGCACTACCACAAATTCAGTAAGACTATTTCTGATTAGTGGAGAATTGAGTTTCATCATTAGCAAGACTCTAATTTTCCATTATAGTTATTCCAGGGCTATTCATTATAAGAGTCGGCATGATCCAGGGGTTAGATTAGGGGATGGGAAGGCTGGAGTTCAATCTGTCAGCTCTGTCACTGATTTGCTGTGTCACCTTGGGGAAGTCACTTTACCTTTTGTACCTCAGTTCAGCTCCCCCATCTGTAAAATGGGGTAATAATAATGCTTGCACACCGTTAACAAAGCCTTTTCGATCCTTGGATAAAAGGTACACTAAGTGCAGGTACAATATTATTTTTCTTTATGGTGTGGGCCATTCATATTCCTCACATGAAAAACTCAAATGCTATGTAGATGTCCAAAGGAGGAGTAAGAATAGTTTATAATTAGAAATAGGCCTGAAACAGAATTCTGAAAGCAAACACATTTGTGGGTTTGGAATCAGAATCTAGATCCAAATGCCACAGGTAACCCCTATGTCTCTAATGGGCTAAAGCAAAACCACAAATTGTAACACTCTCCTCAGCTCTGGGATAAAAGGTGATTATGAGTCTGGATACAAATTTGGATGATTAAATCTATTTTACTTACAATCGCAACAGTTTTGGTGTAACAAACCCAGCGTTGTTCACTAGTTTGGACGCTATTTAGAACAAGTAACCTTGCAATAACTTGCCAAAGAAGCTGACTCAGTTGTGATATTGTAATAGTGTAATATTAATACAGTCTAATATTAATACAGTTAGGCTAAGAATTTCCTTCACGCAGTTCCATAACTATAGTACATTACTGGGAAGGAGAAGAATTCTATAAATCTTTCTAAAGGTAGATATAGGGGCCCATTATTAATCGTAGTTGCCATAATAAGAAGCCCACATCCAACACTTGGACTTTAGATCAGCATTTCCAAATGTCAAATGTCCAAGTAACCCAATTTGAGCATTGGCATACAACATTTGGGCAGCTCTTTAGGGTACCTGTGTTTGCAAATTGGGTTTTAAGGACCAAATATTTTAAAACATGGAGACTCAGCTCCATGCACAAAGGTGCATGAACAGTTGTGTGTACATGAAAGTAGTTTACTGCAATTGGGTGGTTAATTGCATGACTGTGCATGCAAATATCAGTGTATATGGATATTTGCATGCACCGTGAGCCAATCTGCATGTGTTGTCATAGCCACTTGCATGTGGCTCACAATTTCATACACAGTTTCACATGCAAAACGAGGCCTCTGCTTTTTGAAAAATTTGGCCTGAAATGTTATTTCCCTCCATCCAACATGTTAATCAGAAAAGGTGTCCCTTTCCTTCTTTGAACAGATTTTTGCTGTCTATATTGTGGATATTCTCTTTTAAAATTATTTGGAAAGATGGTGGAATGATTTTTAAAAGAATACATATTTTTAGCTGGGCTGAACTGGGAAATAAATAGCCTAATTAATTGGTTCGTATTTTATGCAGGCCCACTTATGGTGATTGTGGAATACTGCAAGTTTGGAAACTTGTCAACTTACTTGAGGAGCAAAAGAAATGAATTTGTGCCGTACAAGGTACAGTCTGCTGTCATCGTCAACGTTAAAAATAGAGGCTAAGGAGTGATGAAACTTTATTTTTTAAACTCTTTTTACATTCTAAGTGGAAACCTTGAGGATTATTGGGGATGTATCTTTGTATTAATAGTATGATAATCTTTAGCACTTACCATAGAAATTCCATATAGAAGAGGCATTACAGGTCATCCAGTCAATCCTCATGCCCATACAATATAGTTAGTTTCTTATTCTAAGCTTTAAATGTGCAAAGAGGAGGCATCTACCGTTTCTCTTGACAGACTATTCTACAGTCTGCCGTATCTGCCAGGGAGTTTTTCCTGATAAGTAGCCCAATTTTTTTCCTTAATTTCAGCCCGTTACTCTTAGTCAAACTATCTTGTACCACCTTAAATCACTTCACTCCCTGTTTGTGTTTATACCCTTCTGTAGACCGCTATCACATCCCCCTTGTTCATTGTTTAGCCAGGCTATCCATATACAGTGCTTTTAATCTTTCCTCATAAATCAATTTCTCCAGCCAATTTATGTCACGCTTTTCATCTTCAAAGCTTTCTCCAAAGTTCTAACTAATCCTCACTGTGCCTTTTTGAGATCCCTGCTTTAAGGATGGGGAAATGGAGCCAGAGAAATAAAGGCCAGTTATCTAAATCTGGGCCCATATGTCAGTGGCCTGATTTTTCAGAAGGCGTTGGTCATGGTCATCGCCTTTGAGAATCAGGCCACTTCTGGGAGACATGAATATATACAGCTTTAGGTTCTCCATATAAAACATTTTGGCTTAGGAGACTTACCCAGAGACCTAGAGGGAGCCAATGTTAAGGGGATTAGAAACTCTGGAGAGATGCCCTGCAGTTTGCAGGTCATATGTCTCCCTACATGAGAACCTCCTTTAACTGTATCACTTTCCTGAGGGCTTTTTTCCTGTATCCTTGGGGGCAGGGAAAGGAGAGTTTTACTGTTTTATATTGGTGAGTGCAATCTACTTCTCCTTCTCTTGGGAGTTAGGAGGGTAAAGGGGATCAACAGGAATCTGTTTTATCTGGTTACGGCGCAGGGAGAGAGGAGGATGAAGCAAGGGGATGGGTTTTAGGAGGGTGTTGAACGTTGCAGATAAGCAATGGGGATTATGGGGATGGGAATCCGTGAGGATGGAAAGCAGTGTTGTTTGGCAAGAATACAGCAAAAGTGAAGCAGGAGAGACTGGATTTGTAGAGGCGGGAGTCTCCGTGGGGTTAGGACTATCTCCAGAGGCATTGGGCGACATAAGAGCAGAAGCGGGTAAATGAGATGGGTGGGTTTGTGGGGGTGGGATGGATTTTTCAGTGGGGAAGAGGCAAAGGAATGAATAGTGGCATGAGTGGTAGACTGGAGGGATCCAGTAACAGAGTGAAGGGGAAGTCACCTGACAACATGCTAGTTCAGCAAGCTACAGAATGTAGTAGCACCTGCTTATATGTGCTGCTGACTGACATATGAAGGTGGAGGGCTGCTCCACCCCTGTGGAGGGGGCCATGAGCAGGTTAAGTGCCTCCTCCATGCCTTCTCTCTCCCTCTGATGCTCAGTGACATTCCTGATTTATACACTGTGAAATATCACTTCTGCCTCGGAAAACCTCTGATTATTTTTCCGTTCTAGACTAAAAATGCCAGATTTAGGCATGGAAAAGAAAACTACGTTGGTGAAATCTCAGCAGACTTGAAGCGACGCTTAGACAGCATCACAAGCAGCCAGAGCTCGACGAGCTCAGGCTTTGTGGAGGAGAAATCCCTCAGTGACGTAGAGGAGGAAGAAGGTAGGATTTGTGCTCATTTAGTTTTGGTCCATTTGTCATTGGTAGGGGCTGCCTTCGGACTCAGCACTTTGATCAGGCTCATCTGGAGGGAGGCCACAGTTCAACTATATGTAGACTTGGCAGAATTCAACTTTATTTGATGTATAATTTCAAGGGAATCGGGGTTTATTTTAAAACTTTTAAAAAGTTTTGCACAGTCATGGGACATGACATTGCACAGACATTGAGATTCAAAATGTTATGCTGCATAACCCTTAAAACTCAAGTTGTCAAAACATACAAAGTAAATATCCTTAAATCAAACCCTAATAAGTTCTCAGGTAGCATTTGCTTACTTTGCCTAGCTGTACATTTCTATTATTATTGATAGAAATATGGTTTTGTTGGGTTTTGTGTGTATGGTAAAATCCGTGTTTACTGATCCTTCCAAGCCTAACTATTCAGTAGCGGGATTAGAGTTATAAGCAGATCATTCTACCCAGTATAGCGGTTCTTACTCAGCAAATATCCTAATGATGCAAGGACTGGGCCGTTAGTAGGTGTGTTTATAGCCCTTACCCCTCCAGTTTGCGAGATTAAATGTCTCCCTCCTTCAAGTAACAATTTTTCTATGATCCACAAACCTTTGCACTTTCTTCTCTAATGGAGGCGTAATGAGAACTCCCTTCAGTTCCACTCTTAGCTCATCCACTGGGATTGCTGCAAGACTTTCCTTTCATTAGGAACTACATGAGCTGATTTTTGCAGTTCTCCCAGCTCTTGTAATCTCTGGAAACAAATAATCAAGCCCGAGATTTGAACATGGGTCTCTCGTACAGTCCTGTAAAGTGCTGATTACTGGTCACGGGATTTGACAATGTATTTTAAATAAAAAACATCCGTAGGTGAAATCTAAAATAAAGAACATGTTTGACTGTTGTCATCTTGCTCCTTGCAGCAGCTTCTGAAGACCTTTGCAAGAACCCTCTGAGCATGGAGGATCTTATCTGTTATAGCTTCCAGGTGGCCAGGGGGATGGAGTTCTTGGCTTCACGCAAAGTAAGAATCTTTTCGGGGAAATAGCATTTTTCATATGATTAACCATTGTAAAAAATGATGCTACAGGTTTATAGAAGGAAGTGATATGTTTGTCATTGGACTGGCAACCATCCACAATATTTTCTGATTGCTCCAAAAACATCGGAGCCATTAATATAACAAAGTGAAACAGCCCATGTGAGGTGCTGTGATAGACATGAGTGTTAGCAATTTGTATAAGGTTCATTGTTCACTGATTCATAAAAGAATGATAAAGTGACTGGAGGGAATGACATTTGAGGAAAGGTTAAAAGGAACTAGGGACCAATTCCTGATAAGTAGAGCCACGTTAGAATAAAAAGGCTTTGCTCTGAAGAAATTGCTCTGTAGGGCGGTGGGAAGGATGGAAGCCCCTGTTCATGACACTGCACAGAGACATTGTAGACTAAGAGATGCATGTGTGTGGGCACTGTGAATCTCACCTTGATGGATCTCCACCTGACCTGCTAACACAAAAGAAACACCACATATCCCCTGCATTTCAGCCCTGAGCAGATGCCCCATCAGGATTTGATCCTAACTTTATATAAGTGGGCCAAACAATAGCTAATCATTCGCAAATATTCTAAAGGCTGTAAACACCAAAAAGAAAGAGGAATTGTTAATGGTGGCACATGGCATAAAACAAGAAATACTAGGTAATATGCAAAGGCAAAATTAGGCTGGATATCTGGATATATGACCAATAGTGGTATCTGTTAGAATGTAGAATAGTCTCCCAAGCAGGGCCCGCTCACAACATTTTGGCACCTGAAGTGGGGGGCTCAAATGACGTCCCCATGCCGCCTCGCTTGGGCCAAAACTTTGAAAGGTCTCAATTCTGCCTTCTTCCTGTTCTACTCCTCTCATGGTACTGCTCTGCTATCTACCCCAATAAAGGAGAACTAACAACTTCAAATGCCTCATTCAAAAATTTTAAGAAACACTTAACTTTCAAACGCCCGAACAGCAAATGTAACTTTTCTTGTCTGCATAGTAAACACTGGCATTTTTATCTCTTTGAATAATCAAAGTGGTGCTTTCCGTGCCTTCTTGATTGCAAAGATTTGAACTGCTTCCTGAAGGTCCACAGTCTGGGCCAGCTCATGCTCTATTGAGATGGTTGCAAGGCCGACGAGCCACTTCTGTGTCATTGTGGAGCATAGATGTGTTTTTATTAACTTCAGCTTGGAGATGGTGCGTTCTCTACTGGCAACTGTTACAGGAAGTGTTAGAAGTATGCGCAGAGCAACAAAAGCATTTGGAAAGAGGGTGGTCATCTTATTTGTGCACATAGATTCCAGAACAGCCTTTGGAGTTGATCCTGCTGAAATGTATCTTGAAAGGGCTTTAAGTTCATCACCTAAATCACTTGCATCAATATCGTGCATGTTATCATGTGTCAACACTGTTTCTAGTGCCCTGCATTGCTGGTGTAGGTCTTCTTCAGGTATAGTGAGGAGTTTTGGAATATCATACAACATCCCAAATATACTGCTGTGTTCCTTGAGCTGCATGAAACGTTCTTCAACTGACTGTAATGCACAATCTAGTACCTGGTTAAAGAATTCAACTTTGAATTGTTGTTTGAGGTCTCTTATGGGATTATCCCGTGCCTCGTAATCAAAATGTCTTCTTCTTCTGTGACTCTTGTATTCTTGAATGGGTGGGGAAATAGCTTCAGTGTGAAGTTCCTCTACCAACTTCTGTGCACTCTTCAGAACATTTTGAAATCCCTCATCTGACTGGTAAGACTGTAGGTATGATTTTGCTTTGTCCAGTTGTTCCATTGCTCCAGACATATCAAGGTCAACACCTTGGAGTCTCTTGCTTACAACATTTATTTCAAACAGTATGTCATGCCACAACACTAAAGCACACAGAAATTTGAAGTTATGTATTTCTATGGTGATTCTATTTCCCTTTGCCACTGTTCTCCCACGAACAGTTCCTGTCATAGCATTATCCTCCATAATGGCAACTATGGCATCATATATCTTCCCAATTTGGCGTTTGATAGCTTTATCGTCTCCACTCGACTTTCCCCTCGTGTGGTACTCAGTGGTTTCAGTGTCAGAGAGGATGTTCCCAGATGTTGCTTCAAAATTTGCCATCGATGAGTTGATGCAGAGAAAAATACATAGATGCGTTGAATTACATTAAAAAATTCAGCAGCCTCACTAAAAGCTGATGCTGCATCACTGACCACCAAGTTCAATGAATGAGAACTGCAGGGGACAAAAAAAGCTTGAGGGTTTAACTCTCTGATCCATGTCTGCACTCCTCTGTTCTTTCCTCTCATGTTGGCACCATTATCGTAGCCCTGACCTCTCATGTCAGCTATAGCAATTCCCGTATCTTCCAGCTTTTTAAGAAGCACATTTGTCATACCAGCTCCTGTAGTATCATCAATGTCAATAAATTCTAGAAAATGCTCTCTGACAGTCACCATTGCAGGGACATTTTCACTAGGTTCTGTTGTTGTTACAAAATGCACCATTGAAGTAATTTGTTCCGTATGGCTGATGTCAGGTGTGCAGTCCAGAATAACAGAGTAATATCTTGCTGACTTCATATCTGTCACAATCTTCTGTTTGACTTTTGTTGCCAGTAACTGTATGATCTCATTTTGAATTGTTTTTCCAAGGTAGTGGTGTGTGTACATTTTCTTGGGTGGTGACTTTTAGATGCTCCTGGAGTACAGCATCAAAGTCAGCCATCAGCTCCACAATTTTAAGGAAGTTTCCATTGTTTGGCACATACAGCTGATCTGAAGTGCCACGCAGTGCTAGGTTTTGGGTAGCAAGCATTCTCACAATGGCAATGAGCCTTTTCAGAACATTTTGCCAGTAAAGAGACTCTGATGCAATCTTCTCTTGATGCTGATCATCTATGGTGGTTTTTAACCTTAGTCTCATCTCAAGCTCTTTCCACCTATAGAATGCTCTCTGGTGATTTGCTGCCTTCTCATGGCATGCCAGATTTCTAGCTAGATTTTTCCAGTTCTTTGTTCCTGTAGAACCCAATGTGGCTGGAACATTAGACTGGAAGAGTTTGCAACAAAAACAGTATGTAGCATTCTGGGTTTTTGAGTACATAAGCCATGGCCTCTCCACTTTGTCACCATTGGGGATTTCATGCCAGTAATGTGTTGGATGGAAACTTCTATTTTCATTGTCTTTGGGGAACATGAAGTTTTTCACTTGCTGTGGCCCATGCAGTACAAGGAAGTCCCTCAGGCTACTGCTCAAGTGGGTCCACAGTCCTGGATCATCTAGACTTAAGGAACTAAACTCAGCAGCAGCTTTTTTCTTGCACCTCCGCCACACTCTTCTCTGATCTACACTTTTCTTCAGGAATGTGTATGGTTATATTCACTTGAGATGGAGATATGGATGCTGCAGTAGCTGCCAGGTCACCTGCACTCTTGACTAACTGGAAGATCTGGCATCTTCTCACCACTCACATCCTCACTGGGGCTGGAAGGCTCATCGTGAACATTTGTGTCTGTGTATCTCAGGAGAGCTCCTTCCTGCTTAGATAGAAAAGCTTCCCTTGCTTGCTTTCTTTTTCTGAATGCTGCCCCAGATGGGCGTTTTCTTCTTTCACTCATGACTGCTGTTCTGTGCCAGATACAGTGGCTCTCAACACTCAATTGAAGGGGACAAATAAACAGGCTGGTAGCAGGACCTGAGTGAGGGAAGATACCAACATCTTGAGGGCCTAACTGGCTTCTGCTACTTCAGTTGACTGCCTGTCCTCCTCAAGTGGGTTCAGGGAAGCAGCAGGAAACAGGAAGCTCCCTGAAAAGCTGGTGTTAATCAGTCCTAGAGAGGTACATAAGAGGCTCCTCCTCCTCTCTCTCCCTGCAGCTCCTACTGCTTTCTATTATTCCCCCTCACCTTTTCTCCTGCCTGCCTGTTATGTCTCTTGTGCCCTCCTTCCTCCAGCACAGCACTCCACCATCTCTGTGCATCTAGAGCAGAGAGACTACATATGCACCAGCAGCAAACACAATTTTCTACGCTCTGGGTCCTAGTGACGCTCCCCCACAGTCTGGCACCTGAGGCGGCTGCCTCAGTTCGCCTCATGGTAAGGCCAGCCCTGCTCCCAAGGAAAGATTGGAGAGTCCCTTTGTTTTAGTCATTTAAAAATGCATTTAGGCCTGAAAAATATTCTGCAAAGAACAATCCTACATGTGTAACCTACTGATCAGGTAGGGGGTGTGTTATGTCCCACTCTGTGCCTGATCTACCGAGCATGAGTGTTGGTTACAGACCCCAGCTCCAGAGCCTGTAGGTCAAGCTGTAGAGAGGCCTTTGAGTTTAGCTCTGGAAGTCCCGGGTGCATTGGCCAAGATGGCGGCTGTCATACCGGCAGAGATAGAGAGATGTACTTTTCTGTCTTTAATTGTTTCCAGCAGAGAATAATCGTGTGACATTTTTCACCTAAGTATTTTATAAAGGGTGAAGTGTCATAGATGTGATGGGGAACGTGGATTTGAATATAATCAAAGTAAATCTATGGTAATCAGATCCTCACCTGTTTTGCATCAGCTTCCTGGGATAATTAATTGGCTAATCTCAAGGGCCATGGCTGCTTATTGGTTAAACAGATGTGTGTTTGGACTTGGCTCAGAAAGACTTTTGTTTTCAGGTCAGTTACAGTCATCAAAGAAGCCACTTAAAAATCAGTAACTCTGACGTTGGGATTTATTTTACTTAATAGGATTTAAGAAATATCTGGCCTCTGAGAGTGAGGTCAGCACAGATGTGAAATAGATCAACTCTCTGAGCAGAGTTGCAACAACAGCCAACCTATAAACTTGTTTTCTTCCCTTTGCAGTGCATCCATAGGGACCTGGCTGCTCGTAATATCCTCTTATCACAGAATAACGTGGTCAAAATCTGTGATTTTGGCTTGGCACGAGACATCTACAAAGACCCAGATTATGTCAGGAAAGGAGATGTAAGTTTTGGAGAATAGCGGGGGAGGGATAGCTCAGTGGTTTGAGCATTGGCCTGCTAAACCCAGGGTTGTGAGTTTAATCCTTGAGGGGGCCATTTGGGGATATGGGGCAAAAATTGGGGATTGATCCTGCTTTGAGCAGGAGGTTGGACTAGATGACCTCCTAAGGTCCCTTCCAACCCTGATATTCTGTGAATAAATGTTTGAGACCTTTAATTCGAAGTGATACTAGCTAGTCTATTTTAACACGTTGTTTTTGGAAACAGTGTTCTCTTTTTCCTGTCTCTTAATAAAGTTTAATTATTTTTTTTAAATGCTTTCAGGCCAGACTACCCCTAAAATGGATGGCACCAGAAACCATTTTTGACAGAGTATATACCATTCAGAGTGACGTATGGTCCTTCGGCATTCTGCTATGGGAGATATTTTCTTTAGGTAAGTCACTTTTATTTGCTACTGAACCTCTAATTTTAACAGTAGAGCTGGTGGAAAAAACAGTGAAATATTTTTTGAAAGTTTTGACTTTGCATGCAAATTGGGTAATTGTACATGCAAACATCTCTAATTGCCTGACTTGTTCATATAATAATAGTTATTTCAGGTACAAATCATTTGGTTGAAAATCAGGCCCAGAATTGTAAATGTCTTCTTAAAAAAATTTTTTTTTATCATTATCATTACCATTATCATTTTAGGAGCTTCGCCATATCCTGGTGTAAAAATTGATGAGGAGTTTTGTAGAAGACTGAAAGAAGGAACAAGGATGAGAGCACCAGACTATACAACACCAGAAATGTAGGATCTTACAAATATGCTTTATGGTAATAGCAATAATCTGAATAGGTAGAATATGCCTTCCTCATTGCCCTGATATTGTCATGGTTTTATCCCACTAGATATCAGACAATGCTGGACTGCTGGCATGGAGAACCTAAGCAAAGACCTACTTTTTCTGAATTAGTGGAGCACCTGGGAAACTTACTGCAAGCCAATGTTCGTCAGGTACGTGAAATATAGGTATTGTACCAATACTACAATATTCTGCTGTGGTGCCTTGTTGGGCCATCGTTCTACCACATCAGCTTGGGGAGTTGAGGCAGATGGGTGAATAGAATGGCCCAGGGTCACAGAGATTTGTGGTAATAACAAAACCTGGTCCATGTCTACCCCTCCCTCCCAGCAAGGCTTCCCACTGCCCCCTCAGATTGTCCATATGGATAGCTTTGGGGTTAGTCCAGGGAGCCAGCTGTGTCCTGTACACCACTTCATTTGTTCAGGTCCCACTGACTACTTGGTGCTTGGTAACTACACACATGCTAGTGGTAAGGGCATTAGCCTAGAATTCAGGGCACCTGGGTTCAGTTTCCTCCTCTGCCACAGACTTCCTGTGGGACCCTAGGCAAGTCAGTTAGTTTCTCTGTAACTCAGTTCCTCATTTGTAAAATGAGGGTAGTAGCACTTCCCTACCTCTCAGAGGTGTTGGGAGGAGAAATATATTAAAGACTGTGAGGTGTTCAGATACTTATATGGTCCCATTATCACAGTAACTAAAATAGATAGACAGACACTCATTTCTGTGGATTTCCTCTGTGTGTGTGTGTATTTATATATTTATAAATTCAACTGAGAAATCATGAAAGAAAAGATTATAATCATCTAGGCCAATTTACTTTAAAGAATATAATTGTTTTTAACACACTGCATATAATTGGTTTATCTTCTGTACTTTCATGAATTATACATTCCTTATCAAAATAATTTGTCACCATACATCAGTGAGGAGACGTCAACTAAAAATTCATCAACTAGAAATTATCTGTGACTATATTATTATCTGACGGGTACACTGTCTATAAAATTCATTTAAAAAAATCCTTATTGTTACTTACATCATTTAAGACTATTTAACACTGAAATGTTTATCTTTTTGTTATCTCTGCTTATTGTTCACCTTCTGCATTGCACTCAGATTTGATAATTCATATAGATTGGTCAGTTTCACTTTCAGTTTATGGTCGGTTTCCCTTTCCAGTTCTCATGCTCTAGAACAGTGGTTCTCAACCAGAGGTCCAAGGCCCCCTGTGGGGCTGCAGGCAGGTTTCAGGGGATCTGCCAAGCATGGCCGGCGTTAGACTTTCTAGGGCCCTGGGCAGAAAGCCAGATCACGATAGGAAGCTTACAGTTGTAACTGAAATAAAAAATTAAAAACTAAACGTTTGATTGCTTACTCAGATATGTAAAACCATTAGAAAGTCTACATTTTGGCCTAAAACTCTTTGACAATGTCCCTTTAAGTTCAAACCTTTTGATATATGCTCCAGCAAATATAATATACTGTTTATAGTCAAATAAAGCAGCCCACCATAGCTTTAATTTTTATTGTAAGAATTCTTATTTACAATGCGTGTATATATATTTTACGCTGACTTTTTTCACTGTATTCTACAGGATGGTAAAGATTACATTGTCCTTCCTCTAATGGTATCACTGAACATGGATGAGGATTCTGGACTCTCTTTGCCAACCTCACCTGTTTCCTGTATGGCGGAAGAGGAAGTCTGCGATCCTAAATTCCATTATGACAACACAGCAGGAATTAGGTATTTTATAATGGTGAACATCCTATCGCGGCCTCTAGGCAGTTGTGTTCAGGTTGGGGGAGGAAAAATGAAAGGAAGAGATTTCAGCTGCTGTGGTCCATATTTAACTTTGTCCATAGGGATAAGAATAAAGCCATAGAGTCTCTATAGGAGGATCTGCAAAACAGATTCTTAGCTTCTGAAACACCTGTGGAACCTACATTTTTCCCCGTCACCCTTTAAAGAATTCAGTCTCTCGTCCAAAAGTGCTGTGATAGTATTGTTAGCTAGCCCTTAGAAAATGTCTAGTCATTGGGGGGAGGGATAGCTCAGTGGTTTGAGCATTGGCCTGCTCAACCCAGGGTTGTAAGTTCAATCCTTGAGGGGGCCATTTAGGGATCTTGGGCAAAAATTGGGGATCAGTCCTGCTTTGAGCAGGGGGTTGGACTAGATTATCTCCTAAGGTCCCTTCCAACCCTGATATTCTATGATTCTTTTCTGTTCTGCTCATATTCTTGTAACACACCCTGGTGTGGTAAGGATGATAGACCTAGTGATGGATTCGTTAACAAAAGCCTATCTTTACACAAGCCCTCTGATATTTCTACCCAGAAAATGAGCACATTGGTAGGTGGGTCATGAACTGATGGCTAATGGAAGTTTAGTTAAATGGCACTGTTACTTATATTATACTTACTTATTTTTATGTATTACTTGTGCTCTGGTGTCACCTAGGGGCCTGAGTCATGGATCAGGGTTCTGTTGTGGTAGGCACTGTAAAAACATGTACCAAAGAGACGATCCCCGTTGCAAAGAGCGTGCAATCTTGTCCAACAGTGTACAGTGAAGAGTTACTTAAGACCAAACTCCTGAACCCACACCTAGCTTGTGCATATGGGTTTAGAGAAGGGCTTATCTGCATAAGTTGTGGGGGAGGAAGGAATTTTCTCACCTAGGTGTCTCTGTGGCTCCTACTGCAGCCTCAAGAGTTCAGGATGCCAGGGATGGTTGCCAGTGTCTTTCTGCTGCCTCAGAAGAAGCAGGGGTGACTTGGAGGGGTTTGTTGCAAGAGACAAGAGCAGAGATAGAATCCACTGAAGAATTTCATTTAAGAACCAGAAAGCCCCTTCAGACCACTCTGCCCCAGTTTAATTATTGCAGGGGTACTGATCCTGCATCCACCAAAGTCAATGACAAAGCTCCCATTGACTTTGTTGATGCAGGATCAAGCCCTATGCTTCTTTTGTATAGGGCTATGGAAAATAATAGATACGAACAGTGCGCTTAGGACTTCCGTTAAAATCAAGGTACTATAACTAAACACCTAAATACCATGTTTTAATAGTGTGATGGTCGATAATATTTACAATTAAAAGATGAAAACATTTGATATCATTGAAAGCGTTGCTCTCATTTTCCATTTGTAACACTTTCTGTATGGCTTTCCCAACCCACTCTTCCTGTTATTCTGTAATGACTAAAAGGAAAAAACCCCAACATTGGTAATATATGTTTTCAAGGGGCCTTCCGCATTTTTTTTAATCTGTTCTGATGAAATAGCAGTGGGAGCGCTTCCCTAAGAGGCGCAGAGCAGGGAATATGAAACATCACTTTGGATAGATTTATTTTTATGTTCCTGGAGCTGGAAGCATTTTGCAGCCAACAAAGCAGACTAGGATCTTGCTGTAGCATACCGAGATGCCTTTTGTCCCATTGATAGGTTTCAGAGTAGCAGCCGTGTTAGTCTGTGTCAGCAAAAAGAACAGGATTACTTGTGGCACCTTAGAGACCAACAAATGTATTTCAGCATAAGCTTTCGTGGGCTACAATCCCACTTCATTGGATTTTAGCCCACGAAAGCTTATGCTGAAATAAATGTGTTAGTCTCTAAGGTGCCACAAGTAATCCTGTTCTTTTTGTCCCATTGACTCCCCCTCTTCCAGAAGTAAAGTTGGTGTGGTCCCTTCTTAGGTCCCAGCTAGTATTGCTGCAGCTCTTGTATCAGTTTTAGGTAGGCTAGCTTGGAAACAAAGTACATTTCATTACACTTATGTAAAGAGGGAACTCTGAGGTTGCTGCTGATTTGGGCATCTGTCTCCTCCGTGATAGGCCACTGCTGTTTTCTTTGTCACTGGGTTACTGAACTCCTCCTGCTTGGAGGGCTTCTTTTGGAGAAGAGCCTTCAAGAAAGGGGAGATGTGGAACATGTAGTCCCAACTCCCACATTCAGGTCCAGCTAGGAGTCTCAGAAGTACAGTCCAAAGAAAGAGACATACGATCATGATCCAAGCTTCTCTGTTTGTTAGACTTTTACGTGGAGTTTGCAGGAAATGAAACTCAGAAAAGGAGGTGGTTGTTTTTTAAAAGGTGTTTCTTAGGATTTGCTTGGGGATCAAGGTTTTAGCAGCCGCAGGTCAGAAACATGCCACTTTCTAGCCAGTTTCCCCTTTTTAGTTGAGGTTTTCATAATATGTTTTGACAAATGATTAACTTTGTTGAAAGATAAAGTAGTCTGATATCTTCTGTGTCATTTTCACCCAAACAACACCTCATGAAAACAAACCCATTCTTCTCTTTACAGTCCATACCGACAAGGTAGTAAAAGAAAAAGCCGACCTGTGAGTGTGAAAACGTTTGAAGATGTGCCCTTAGTACCTGCTGTAAAGGTTGTTCAAGATGTAAGTCTGTCTTTTGTTACATCCCTTCATATTCCTTGTGCTGCTTTTCCATTTTTGTGTGTGTTTCCATCTGATCAATTTTCGGCCTCTCTTTGGCTCTTTAAAGGACAATCAGACAGACAGTGGGATGGTTCTTGCATCTGAAGAGCTGAAGACACTGGAAGACAGAGCTCAGCAAGTGACAGTTCCCTTTAGGTAAGGGTCAGCCAGCTAATATGATGGAATAAGACTATCCAGTTTACAGAAGATGCTTAGGCTATGAGTTGTCTCAAAAGACAGACTCTTCTCTGAATGGCCTTAGTGTGCCATATAAAGTATAGAAAATAACCCACTGCACGCCTATCTGTCTGTCTTGTAAAAAGTCCAAGGTCTCCTAGGACTTCGTAGCTGTCACTGTGCTGTACACTACAGCTATTCAGAACCTCAAGCAGCAGCACAGAGAGAACTTGTGCTATTTTGCTCTACCTTAACCCTACCAACTAGAGAATACTGGGCCAATGGCACACATTTGAGTGGTTCTGATTCTAGCCTGTTCATAACAGTATTAAGGGTTTCTCTATTTAAAAGCAGACCCATGATTTTCAATGAGCTGGAAGGACATAAGGAGTAAATTTCAGCGCATTGTATGGGATTTTAGTTGTGAGACTCACCTAAAAGTCAGTGGGATTCACACAGCTAAAGCCTCACCTACCTCTGTGAAAACCCCTCTGAGGGTCTTATTTTTCTACGACAACTTCATTCCAAGCAAAGGTTCACTGTAATTACAATTGCAACCTCACACTGCAATGCACTGACACATTTCCAAGCTTTCATTCCACTTCACTCTCAGAGGCCCCCGTTTATATCTCACAGTCAGCCTGTACTGCCATAAGAATGCTTCCTGTACAGGATGCATATTACATGTCATAGGGGAGTGAAGGGGAAAACCATCTCTCCTATAATCTGGTGCACGTTTAAAAAAGCTTTTATATCAGCGTACAAGCCACCCTTGCTAACTACAACTCTGCTCTGCTTCATGCTGATATTGGAGAAGAGCCGTTTGTACAAGTTGATGTGCCTAATGATGGCCTCCAAAGGAAACTCTCAGAAGTTTTTTCAGTGTTGTTGCTATTTCTCTTGCAGCGTACTGGTGCCCAGTAAAAGTAATGAATCTGTGATGTCCGAAACCTCCAACCAGACGAGTGGCTACCAGTCAGGATATCATTCTGATGACATGGACACCACAGTTTACTCTAGTGAAGAGACAGAACTATTGAGCACCAGAAAGGACACACCTCAAATGTGCTGCACACAGACACTTACCTACGACACTGGTGTTCAACTCAGCTCACCTACTGTTTAGAACACAACAAACAACAGGATATCATATGGAACGTTCCTGTATTTCTTAGACTGGTTGTATTCAGGGCTTATGCGCGAGACGCCTACTTTCACAAGAAGGACACGAGTATCACGTAGCAAATTGCGCAGTGATGAGCCACAAGACGCTTGTTCAAGAGACATCGGTAGCTCATGATAAGTTGCAGAGCTCTGTCACTGCTGTGAGCATATGTATTTTGTTTCTCTGATTACAAAGTCAAGTTGTGGACTTTGAGACCCAAATGAAACACATGTTGACACTAAGTGTCTAGCCAATAGTGTAAAGACTACAGGCAATGGTATAGCATTCAGCAGGGCACTTTGTGCTTCCAATTGTACGAAATGCCTTTTGTTTCTCCTTGTGGCTGGGCTCCAGGAAGGAAATATCACTGTGCTGGTTTCTTGTTTCAGAATTATTATTTTTTACTCAGATCTCTACAAAAAAAAAAAAAAAAGAACCTTCCGATGTAACCTCTGTGTCTAATTGAAGGTTTCTGACTAAATATAGACTGAATTAAACAAAGACAAGGCTGATGGTTGCTCTTCTTGACAGAAAACACATTTGCCTTGGTAAGACCTGATGAGCTGTATTTCTTTGGGTACGAGTTTCCCAGTGAAGTCAGTGAATTTGGGCCTGATCCAACAACCGCCTAAAGTACATGCAAATAATTCTCATGGTCTTTAATAGACAATAGATCAGGCCCCGTAACAGGTAGAAATGAAAGTAGAAGTTACCTAAGGCTCATAGGGATTTATAACTTTTTTTTAAACTCTTTTTCCTCCCATAGAAGGCCAAAGCCTGTGCTGGTATAAACTCACACAGCTCCAATGTGCAGCAGTGGAGAATTTGACCCATAAACTCTTGGGTATCGATGACTTATTACATGGCAGCTCAAATTTCTATGAGTGGTGATTTTTCAACTTAATTAATTGTTGGACAGGCTTTTAACTGTGTTCTTGTAGCCCAGAGCTGTAACGATAACACTGTATGTGTACAAGATTTTTAAAATGTACAGCTATTTCTACTGAATTTCTTTGTGTTTTATTTTTTTTAAAGGTTTTTTGTACTATAATGTCAATGCTGGGAACCACGAGTATAAGGCAAATATGGCACATATAATATTTATAGCCTGTTTATGTAGAAATAAATATAATATATTAAAATATAAATATATATATTATATATATATATATATATATATATATACTGAACATTGTACTATTCACATTTTGTATCAGTGTTTTGTAGCGTTACAAGGGTCACAACATTTTTTATAATAGCTGAAGTATCTCACTTTATTAAAAGGGATTGGAAAATATAAAAGACAAGGGGACTTTGAATAGATCTCTTTTCTCTTCTTCATGTTCTTATACTCTGCCCATCACCACACTAGCTGAATGCTGCTAGTTAGTTCTACTACTGAAGAGCAAATCATGGGGAAACAAAAACAGTAAGCTTACTTGTGTTTTACTACAAGTAAACATAGAATACACCTTTATCTATGTGTCTAACCATTTATACTATGCACCACTATTGTGTATAAATGTTTGAGTGCATACTGCTGCTAGTAAAACCTTGGCTATGCTAATAACTGGAAAAACAATAGCATTTAATGGAATTGTCAGTGGAACAGAATATTAGCACCTACTGAGTCTTCTGAGAAAGTGTTTTCTTGCAGTTGGGAGGGGAAATAGAAGTCTAAGCAGACAAATGAATGTCCCGTATAAAAGCTGTTTGTAATAAACTGCATTTTCATGCAAGGCGTTTTGCAGCTTGCCATGTATTTCTTCCACAAATGGAGTACAGTAGCGTTCTCATATTTTCTTTTACCTGTGTGCTCACAAAATGGAAGAAGCGGGCACAGAGGAAGGACTGGGTGTGGAGGGGGCTGTGCCCACTCAAACCAAAGCAGAGCTTGTATGGTTGGTCTAATTTTACTCTAGCTTTGTGCTGGGGAGAGGATATGTTCTTTAATGTAGCCCACCTTCTCCCATGGTGTCATATTCCTGTTTTTTCCATGTTGCTTTCTACATCTAGAATGTTGTCCCCATTCTTGTGCACCAAGCATCTCCATGCTCTTCCTTCAAGTCCAGCCTCAGAATCTCTTTTTTTAAACCTTCCTTTCCACTGCTGACCACCTCTTCTGTTCCATCTGCTCCTCCTCTCTTGCTCATTAGCAAGATTCAAAGAAGGATTGGACTTTTATAGGGATATCCGTAATATCAATGAATTGCCAAAATTAGGATCTTTGACTATTAGTGGTAAATATGCCCAATGGCCTGTGATGGGATGTTAGATGGGGTGGAATCTGAGTCAATGCAGAGAATTCTTTCCCGGGTGTCTGGCTGGTGAATCTTGCCCACATGCACAGGGTTTAGCTGATCACCATATTTGGGGTTGGGAAGTAATTTTCCACCAGGGCAGATTGGCAGAGGCCCTGGGTTTTTTTTGCCTTCCTCTGTAGCGTGGGTCCCGGATTACTTGCTGGAGGATCCTCTGCACCTTGAAGTCTTTGGACCATGATTTGAGGACTTCAATAGCTCAGACATAGGTTAGGGGTTTATTACAGGAGTGGGTGGGTGAGATTCTGTGGCCTGTGTTGTGCAAGAGGTCAGACTAGATGATCATAAGGGTCTCTTCTGACCTTAAAGTCTATGAGTCTATATCCAGAGTTATCATGGTTAATGCTGAAAAAAGTGTAGGGGAAAAAAGTGTAGAAAGCCTCATGCTTCAGGTCTTAAGACAATCACTAATTAGTAGAGTTTAGGAGGAATCCTTCAGGGGAGCAAATTATCCCACTTCTACCTACCATGAGTAGGTACCTTCCTCTAAAGCATTTGGTCCTGGCCACTGTCAGATCCTGGAGTTGATGGACCACAGGTCTGATGCAGAATGGCAATTCCTATGTTCCATTTTAAATCTGTTTAAAAATATCAAACTATAAGAGTCCACATAAAAGACTCACATTGTTTGCTTTAACACTAGTCTCTCAGATCCATGCTCCTTCATCTGTTCACTTCATGTTCTATCACTGCTTAATTTAAGACCAGATCCTGATACCTTTATGCATGCAGAGTAGAACCACAAGAAGTCTTATTAAATTCAGTGGAACTGCTTATGGTTTAAGGTATTATTCAGTCTGACTAAGGCTAGGGTGACCAGATGCAAGGACCTGAAAATCGGGACTTATCCCCTCCCACCGTACCCGTTGAGCAAAAAAAAAAACACCTTCTCCCGCCGCCAGACTTGTTGAGCGAAAAACAAAAAACCTTAGTCTGATCACCCTAACTGAGGCTATTGCAATCTGGACCTTAGGTTGCAAACTCTTTGGGGCAGGGATCTTCGTCCTTTTAATCTCAGGAAAGCACCATACATATTTCTGGTGTTCTGTAAATGTTTGTTAATAGTAACAACACCAGAGAGAATAATACATAAATACAGTTGAAAATAATGCCCCCTGAAACCATGCCAATGGAGCCAAAGTGGTTTGTCACTTAAATCCTATGATGGCTTTCCTTTGAATTATGTTGTACTGTATATTTGTTATTTTTATATAATGTAGGATTTTATATAATGTAGCATTTCATTTTGACCATGTTCCATGCCATATTCTGACAATGTACATCTATCGACACACAGAACATCACATTCCTGAATGACAATTTTTACACAGGTGAAGACAGCAAGTGTTGTGTTATATACCCAGTCGTACAATATTGTATCTGACAGGTGCCTGGAATGTACGTTGTTGATCTGTGCATGGAGGAGTCCCTGTAGAAACGAACCTCCTACTGCCCGAGGGGAAATGAGGGTGTACCATCACTGCAGCACCATCTCCTCCAGATTGAAAATGCTCCAGGCAGTGGGAGTTTTGAAATCTGAATCTAAATGTTGCAGCCTGGGTCCATCCCCAGTTCTGGTCTAATATATATGAACTACAGTGGTGTGTTAGTGGTACTCTTCCAGCAAATAGAGCATTAAATGTATCAGTTCCCTTTAAAAATGGCAACTTAAATATTTCGGCTAAGGACTTTTGACCCGTACTGACACAGCTCCTTGCCAACCAATCAGATTGTTCCATGGGTCCAAGCCATTTTATGAATGACTAAGAAATGCAGGAACGAGCCCCCACCTGCTTTAGGACAGGAAATCAGCCTCTTTCTTTATTTTTATATATATTCAGCTTCAGGAACAAGAAAAGCTGCTATAAATGTGTTTGCATATTTGGCACTTACTTCCATAATTCTTTTCTGTGGCCATAGCAATTACATCCTTAAAGACACCTGGGCTTTTTATTATATTCTGAATGCAGCATACTTGGCTAGACACAGTCAGGTCACATCTGCCTTGGCAGATGTTTTACATTCTAAAATACATGTTTTTAAGAGACTCACATCTCAAACAGCCCTGGAAAAGCTATGATACCTCAGAGACACAACTCCTCCCTATGCCCATCTGCCCCCAAAGGAGACATGGGATGAAGCCTCAAAATTGGATCTGCATCCAGATCCCTGAAGTTCAGAAGTGTTTCCATTATGGAGTTTTGGTTCAGCCCCATTGTAAATACAGGGCCAGTTGCAAGGTTTGGGTTTTGAATGCTCCCGGAAGTCAGGAATGTTCAAACACAGGGTCTGGGTCCAGCACTAGTCAAAAGATTTCTTATTTTTGGGGCCATCTCTATGAAACACAGTCCAGGCATAAGTTTTGCCTATGAACTTTTCCTCCCTCAAAAGCAACTGCACTTCATGCAATAATGGGCAGCTCAGTTGGACAACTAAGGCTGATACCCGTATCATGCGCTCTGCTCCATTCTTCTAAAGTGTACAGCACCATGTTGAGGCCTACAGGGATTGGGTACTGGAAATAGCAGTCTACTGATTTAACTAATACCATATAGTCATTTATTCCTTTGTCCATCCCTTTCAACCCCCAAAAGGCAAGAAGCTGTACTGAAAGTGATAGTTTTTCCCTGGGTGCTGCTGCTCCAGTGGAAGACTGTTGTCAGGGCCTTAAATCCATTTCCATCCTGCTGTAAGACCAGGCTAACAATGGGAAAACTTTGCTGCTTCAGTTCTCAGAATTAATTAATGAGTTTGTCAGAATGTTTTATAACGGCTAAACTGGTAATAAAGCAGGCTAAGCACATTCTTAGTTTTCCTTCTAGGCCCCCAAACAGCCACACCCACAAGTGATCTGTCACACCTCAGTGACCAGTCACCTAAGCAGCTGCACACTATGGCACAAAGAAAAGCCCATGCAGAAATGCTCTGTTCCTGAAAAAAAACCCAGGAAGCTGAAGAATGGCCATTCTACCTGAAAGCAAGGGCCATGCCCACCACCACAGGGCTGGGGGCGGAAAGGGGAGGCATGGCCTGTGGTCTCCATAGTGTGGGCTTACATGGCTGTGCAGTACACGCCTGTGCTGTCAGACTTCCCACAATTCCTCCTGTCTGAGTGCAACTGTACGCTACCACATGCAAGTCTCTCTACTGGTCTGCCTCCCATACTTCAGAAACATAACATTGCCATGGCATTTGGGCCCTTCTTCGGGTGCATGGGGTTGAGTTTTTTCCATGGAGGTATCATTCTACAGTACTTGGACAAAGCTCCCAATGCTGTAAAAGTGCTCCAATGGGGGCTTTGGCTGAGCAAAACCAGCAAATGTAGTCCCAAAAACTTTGGCATTCAGATGGATTAAGCTGTGGAAGTCTCCCTATGGAGGTGACAGAACTCCATTACTTAGGTCATTTAAAACGAGTATGGAGAAAGCATTAGAAATGTACTCTTGGGACAATCCTGCAGTGGCAGGGGGGATGGACTGGCAAACCTAACAGGTGATTTCCAGGTCTTAGTTCAGCGGTTCTATGTGTTCTTCAGTGTGTTCAGAAAGTGTGGATAACCTGAAGAGAAGAAGATGGACTTTGGCATTTTTCCTATGACTGAAACCCAAGCCATGATTCATTTGAGGTTTACCCATTACTAATATAAAGGATGACTACATGCACTGTATTACATTGCAACATTGTGTATAGCAATAACAGAGAAAACAAAGTTAACAATTGTGAAACTATTTGACAAATTTATTAGGTATAAAAGCTAGATTATGAAGACCCTTTTCTTTGGAGTTCAGACCTGGGTTTAAATTCTGCTTGGCTGAATGATGTGTTGTAAGTCACGAGCCAGGTCCTCAACTCCTGCCCTCCTGACATTTCAGCCTAATTAAATCCTAGAAGGCTTCCCTGGGGTCATCTGGAAACATAGCGGGAGTTCTTAACATATGGTGCTGATAAGCATCGCGCATCTGAGATAAGGAGCTGTTTAATGAAATCTTAGGAAGCTTGGGTTTTGTTACTATAAAACGACAACGTAAACCATAATCCCTACACAGATGTAATTAGCTGTTAAGCATATCAGATTCATGAGGCGAGGTGTTCTGGTAGCCCATAAATTATTCACTGACTGCCACCGGCGGGTTAAAATGTGAAGTAGCTCAGACTTGTATCTTGTTAGGATGACATATTATGATGAATGATGAGGTTTGCTTTGGTAGCAGTTTTACTAAGCTTGAAAAATCAAACATATGTACCTGCCACTCTGCCTAAAGTGAAACAGAAGCTCTGGTGTCATAACAGTGATCACAGAAACGTGTCAGTGCCATTTGATTTTTTAAAGCTAGAACAAATAAAGCTATTGTGAACTATTTTGATTAGATTTTATGGGCCTAATTTTACTTTTCAGTGGGAGTTGAGGCTACTGAACATCTCACTTTGCTGGCTCCCTAGTTTGTATAGTGCCCTCCAGCTCTGAGGATGTTTTGAGGAAAATTAAAAACATTAATTTTTCATTGAGCTTTGAAACTCAGCTGCTGCCACACCATTGTGCAAGATGAATTGGAAATTTGTGCACCTTTTGTTTTATTTTCTTAGGAATAAATTGTGCCGTGATGCAAGTTACCCCCATCTGGATGTTTACTGGAGAATCCTGCTGAGGAATGATGTTGGGATGAAATGGAATTAGTGCTTCTTTGTGTAATTTTCAGTTAAGGGCTGGTGAATTAAGCTATTTAATAAACTCAGTAGATAAAATCCTGGTTTTATTGAGGTCAATGGCAAAACTCTCATAGATTTCACTAGGGCCAGGATGCCTCCCAAAGCTTCTAATTTACATCTAGGTTTTCAAATACATGTTATCACAAACTTCACAAGGAAAATTCACCCTGAGTGAAATGACTCAAAATCTGAGTTTTGAACAATTTGATATGAACTTCAAAAGTCGGTCAATTTCACCAGAAAATCTACCACATTTCAAGAATGAAAAATGTTTTCAAAATTGAAACTCGAATTTTCATTTTTTTGATGCAAAAATAACCATATTGTCAATTTTTAAAAAAAAAATGAAACGTAAGCAGCAGCGACACACCCAAAGCAAAATGGTGAAAGTTTTCTTAAGACATTTCATGGACATGTTTTAAACAATTTTACATAGCTCTACCCATTTTAAATGCACTAATTTCTATATTAAGTCAGTAATGCCTCTTGACATACCTCTGAGAAATAATCTTGTCTATAAAGATAGTTGACAGACTGTTAAACCATAGTGAAATGCATTGTTTTATTCTTGCTTCACTGGCCTTAGTAATAGTTTGCTATACATTTCATTTCTTTGTTAGATACAGCCTAGAATTTTTGGGGAGTTTATGTCCCTTCAGTTCTTAGTCATGCAAAATTTGTACTGAAGTCAATGGGAGTTTTGCATATGGTGGATAGCAAGGTAAAGTCCTTTTTGCATTTTGTTATTGCCGGAACAGTTGGTTTAGAGAGTGTATTCCTGCTATGCCTTTGAATAGGTTTGATATGACAGAAGCCAGACAACAAAAGAATATGAGAGCGTTAAACAAAGATTATACAGCTGTTACTGTTCTGCACCAGGAGATTGTTTGAAGCCACCATTCCTCAGTCGCTATCCAGCACTACCCTCTGTGATGCAGTTTTTTGACATTACCAAAGACTGAAGCATCTGGGTTCTGTATGGGCCACAAGGAGTCCAGGTCAAATCTGTGCCTGCCTGAAGATGTTCTTTTTTTGCCTTCCAGTCTAATCAGGTGTCTATTAAAAGTATGCCTAATAAAAAAAAATACCTAAGGTTGCTGGAACCACGTGCACTTGGCAATAGTATATACTATAGGTTGGCACTAATGTTTCTGACTGGCCGGCAGGTTTTGCTGTTGATTGACACAAGCCTTACCTTACTCCTCTGCTTAGAGTTAAGAGCCTGCTCCAAAGTCCACTGAAGTTGATGAAAAGATACCCACTGCCGGCTGACTTCAATGGGGGTTGAGGCCTAGTCAGCACTTCCATTTGGCCACCATGCCAGGATGTATTTGAGCCCTCAGGGCTTGATTCTGTTTCCATTCATGTCAGTGCCAAAACTCCCATTGACTTCGTGGGAGCAGGACTGTGCCATTGTTTGAGTAGGTAAGATAACACACTAGCCAGATATACACCCAAAGTTTGCAAACACTAGTCAGTGTTAGTATGGTCTGTGTACCTGACTCACTGGTTTCACCTCAGCACTGATGCTTCTAGTTGAGGAAATATTTCCAGGCTTGAGCTGAGGTTGAGGGGGGTGCTCGTTGTGTTCATAATAGCCCTGTTTCCTGACAGTTTGAGGTGGCTCCTGCCTGGCTGCATGGTGGGATAAGATGCCAAACTACATTGCTGGAATACAGCACAAACAGCAGCACCATTTACTAGGGCAGACCAGCAGAGCAGAGTGAAAACATAGCCTATCTTATCAGTTACTTAGTGAGCTAAGACTCAGGGGTATAACAAAATCTATTTAAACTCTGGGTATTACTTATGAACACAGCTCTCAGGAGATAACTTCACAATAGGAACTTTTTGGGGGCACTTATGTGTCGTTTTCAATTACAATCACAAAGACATCTTTATATTTTCTGATAAAGGTCTTAAACTGGCAACAACTATTTAGCATTGCAGTTTAGCTAAGTACTAAAGCAGCAGGGAGTGCGTAGATAAAGCAGTACAATTATAAACGTACAGATTGGTAATGTTATAAAAACAATCGCTCTAGACATTTCAAACCACGTTATCATACTAATGCTGCTATTTGTTTATGAGGCTAATTCTGTTTTATTATCAATTTGCACCTCAGTATAATTATATTAGAAAAATCAATATTGTATAATGTAGATTTTCATGATTACTGTACATTTTGCTGGGTCTGTTATGTGAGGCCAGTTTAAAGTCAATTTATGCAGAACTGTTCATCATGAAATGGCGACCTCATCCAAACCCCTCAGATTTTGAGAGGGATTGTAACATCTGGCCCTAACCTTGCATCCCAATTTCAGAGTGATAATTTGAGGTATATGACATGATAAATTGCAGAATAATGTGATGAATTGCATTCATTTTGCACATTTTCCCATATCTGTTGTGCTAGGCATTGTAAAGATATAGGCTAAGAGAGAGTCTATCTTGTCTATTAGATGGCAGGCTCTTCAGGACTAAGGATAGGGGATGGGGGTAGAGAAAGACTAGAACATACAAGCAGAGTGAACAATGCGATGCTCTGCAAATGTTATCTCAGTTCCACCATTTTTTGTTGTTTCTGGTTTCTGTGTTAAACTTTTTGTTTTGGGGGAGTGGGATTGTGCTGGGAGACGATTAAGCTAAAC
Source organism: Macrochelys suwanniensis (assembly GCA_033296515.1). NCBI lineage: Eukaryota > Metazoa > Chordata > Testudines > Chelydridae > Macrochelys > Macrochelys suwanniensis. Next base: position 89,049,389 of record CM065779.1, read on the forward strand.
ATACAGACAAAAGGAGGGAGTGGGGACACTGAAGGGAGGGAGAATAAGAGGAGCAAGTAGGAAACATGGAAAGATTGAAGAGACTGGGAGGTGGGCGGGTGGGGGTGGGGTGGGGAAGAGGGTACTGAAGCAAACAGCCCATCGGTAAAAGGTAAAGAAAATACAGAGGGACCACTGTAAAGCACCATTGGGCAATAATGGTATTAGTTATTGTAGGATATTATCGCACTTCTACTGTATACAGTATCTTCCTTCAAGGCCAGTATAGTTGGACTCACGAGGCTAATGCAGCCTGGCTTTACAGGCAGAGGTACATAAGAAATAGTATCAATACAAATTTTTGAAACCCTCTCTTAAAACATTGCTAAGGCCTGGTCTACACTACAGAGTTAGGCTCACCAAGGCAGCTTACGCTGACCTAATAAGGTCAGCATCTACACTACAAGGCCCCTCCCACTGAAGTAACTCACCTGCTATGTCAACTTTATAACTCCATCTCAGCGAGAGGCGTAGCGCTTAAGTTGATGTAGTTACGTTGATACAGTGGCAGTGTGAACACTGTGTTGCTTATGTTGACTCATGGGCAGTGGGTATAATAAGCCAGGGGAGGCTCTTCCTCCCCTAGTGCTTGCCGCTGCCTCTGGATACCTGGTTGCGGGTTTTGGGTGAAGTTTTTCCTTTATTATACCACATGCAGGTTCTGGAGCGTCTGAGGAGCTGGTATGTGCTATTCAGCTTCCTGGGTTCATCAGTAATCTCCCTGGAGTCCAGACAGATTACTGATGAACCCAGGAACCTGAGTAACACATACTGCCTCCTCAGCCAAACTGGAACCTGCATGGGGCATAGCAAAAGCTCAGGTTCGTCTTCTGAAAGAAACGCTGTCATGCTGCGGCTTTTCCCGGGTGGCTTGGGGTCTAGGGAGGGGAGGCGTGGCTGCGGCTGGCTTGGGGCCCCTCTGGACAGGTGTGGGGGCCTCAGGGCTTTCGCTAGTCTGGGGTTTCTCCGGCTGAGGTGGGGGGTTCTCGTTGCTCTGGCCGGGGAGGGACAGGGGAGCTTGGGGCTCAAGCCCAGGGGGAGCAGGCGGAAGGGACGAAGCCGGGGGCTAGTCTCCCCGAAGTCACCCACCGCCCATGTGTTGACCTACGTGGCCTCCAAAAGGTGTCCCACAATGCCCACCGTTACCGCTCTGGTCACCATTTTGAACTCCACTGCCCTGCCACCAGGTACGCAGGTATGTGCCCTTTTCCTCGTAAAGCCCTGGGAAGTTTTGAACTTGCTCTTCTTGTTTGCTACCCAGCTGACCATGTCCGCTCCATGCAGCAACCACACTCCTGCCTGGAGTACATGGAAGGTGGTGGATCTCCTGGGTCTGTGGGGAGAGGCGGCTGTGCAGTCACAGCTCTGCTCCAGCTGCAGGAACTTTGGCCAGATTGCTCGGGGCATGGAGGAGAAGGGCTACAATAGGCACACGCAGCAGTGTTATGTAAAAATCAAAGGGCTGCAGCAGACATACCAGAAGGCAAGGGAGGCAAAGTCACTCTGGTGCAGAGCTGCAGACACACCACCTCTACAAGGAGAGGGCTGGGGTCAGGGTGATGGTGTATGGGTGGGGGGCTGGCGGAGGGAGCAGTAAGGGTTGGGGTCAGGGTGTTTAGGCTGTAGGAAAAGAGAGCATGGTTTTAAGGAAGAATGAAAAGGAAGAGAATTAAAACTTTCTCTGAACCACTAAAAACCCATGGTGCAAGTAGGGCGGTACAGTCCGGTATGCCATACCAGTAAGTTATTTATAGCTGTACTGCCCCCAACCCTTCCACACAGCTGCGTGCCTGCGTCTCCTGTCCGGGGTCTGTACAGCAGCCCCACCAGAGGACAGGGCTGGGGGCAGGGCTGCCGTGCCAGAAGAGCTGCCAACATGGGGCTGCCCGGCGGTCCCAAATTCTGCTCCTTTTGCCACTGTGGTTCCCGGGAGTGCCCCGTGGTTCAGGGCTCTCCCAGGAACTGCAGTGGTGAAAGGAACAGAACCGCATGCTGGCTGCTTCTTCGGCATGGCTGTACCTCCCCCAGTCCTGTCCTCCAGCAGTGCTGCTGTACGGACCCCAGACAGGAGACGCAGGCACGCAGCTGCGTGGAAGGGTTGGGGGCGGTACAGCCGCGCCAGAGGAGCTGCCGGGTGGGGCTCAGTTGCCAGCGTGTCTGAAAAAAATATTCTCTGCTGTCAGAGGGAGCTGGTTTGAAGCTCTTCTGCTGGCAATTCCCAAAGCAGGTGTGACTGTGAACTGGCTATTGTTCCCGAGAGCAAGCCCTCCTCTTCTCTTGGCAGTCCACACAGCAGCTGTGCTGTGTCCACCCACTGGGAGCGTTCTCCCCACCCGGTAAAGTGGGATGGATCATGGGGAGGAGAAGGGGAGAAAATGGGGGCCTGGGCTGGGGGCTGGGCGGGGTCACGTGAGGGGTCAAGTGAGGAGTCACGTGAGGAGGTCATGTGTCCCCCACCCCCCTTTAGCTGGTGCAGCGTACTGGTAAGAAATGAATTCTACTTAGACCACTGGTAAAAACAGGTAGCGATGTCACTGGCAGTCACTCTTTCTGCATATACATAGCTAAACATAGGTATATTTGCATGGGTGTAGAATAAAAATCTACTCCATTTTTAGATAAACTGAAAAGAAAAGCTAAACTAAATGAAAGATAAATTCAGTTTATCTTTATTATTCGCCATCACATGGTGGCTGCTGCTAACATTTGCAGACAATAGCAATAGGTGCATGTGCAGTGTTAGAATCGGGCACGCACAGCAATCATTGCAAGATTCATAGCGTCCTGCCAACAAACAATGCCAGGCTCAGCGCACTACAGCAACACACATTCCTGTGGCTCATTGTTAAAATGCTCCTTCCGGCCTCCCTCAGCCGAATAGCTCCTGAAATACTGCAGGATCTGGCACATTGAGTTCATAACACATACCACAATACTGAAGAGCAGTGCAGGATCCATGCTTTCTAACAGAGATGGCTGACATGCAGGTTTACCAGGGCAGTTGAAAAGCTGCACAAAATGTAGTAGGATGCCCCTGGAATGATGGGATTGAGAAAACTGCATCATGTGATGCTGAACTTGCCCACATGAACCACTGCAAACCCTTCCCAAAACACCCTGTTGCCAGTGGGATAGCTACCCACAGTGCACTGCTCTCTGCATCGATGCAAGAGCTGCTTCTGTGGATGTGTTCCGCTGACACAAGGAGCATAATGTGGACATGCAGCAGTGGTTTAATTACAGTGGTGGCTGTACGTTGACGTAACTTAAGTCGACTTAATGTTGTAAAGCGTAGACAAGCCCTAAGAGTGTTGCTTTGACATATGTGGCCCACAAGGTGTACATGGTATAAAGACTTGACTGGCACGTGTTTGGGATGACCTGCATAACTCACTCATGACTTTGCCACTGTACATGGCTTCCTCTCCTCTCCCACTGGACTCCTTGTTGGAGTTTTTCCTCTATAGTGTTTTAGGGATAGGGCCAGAGAGTGAACCCAGATGGATAATAATGTTGCTTGAACCAGCATTAACTCTTTGACTACTACTGGCAGGGAAACTCAGCTGCAAGAGGACTCAAACTATGGCAGCACAGTACAGCTGTGCAGGTAGATGTAGTGGACAGGAGAGCTGCACAGAAGGAAGGCCATCCGTTGCCTTTTCCTGCATAAGCTTGGAAGCTGATTCTAGAAAGGCATTCTCCCCTTTCATCTCTGCAACCCAGGGAAGGATTTTTTGTAAACTCCAAGATATACCTTGCAGACACTGAAAACCTCCAGAGTGGGGTTCTCTGCAAGAAGGGATATCAGGCTTGATTTATTCATTATACTGCATAGTGTTAATGAAGAAAAATGGTGGGAGAAGTTGGCTAATTCTTCACACAAGCAAAACACTGTTAATTTGAACATTATTGTCTTAGCAAAGTAGTTCTTTACTAGCTGAGTCTCAGAGCGTCTGTGAAGAATGACAAAAGCCTAGGGGACAGCATTTTAAAACATGCGCTAAAAGTAGAAATAACTTTCACCTGAACTGCATAGTAAAAGTTAATAGTGAGATCTACTAAAATTGCTCAGTTTTGGCAAAAGCCTTTTGAAGATCACCGTGCCCCACTATGGAGAAGGTGCAGATATTGCATAAAACACTATTATGCGCTGATGTGAATAGTTCTTCAGCACCATAAATATACTGCATACAAGACAGTATTTGGACTGCTTGTACAGTACTTCTTGTGCTTATTTGACAGCCACCCAGGAGATCTGACAGGAGAATTTAGGCCTTGATTTTCAGTCTTTTGGCTGCAAATGAACAATGAATTCCTAACATTTCAAGTATACAGTAAAAACATCACCAGCTATACCATGCCTATGACAAGTGATTCAAAGGAAATCTTCTACAGTATCAGGAACTGAGGTATTTCCTACACATTCTGAACGGATTGGAGAGTGCTATATATAGATATCCTGCAAATTTCTACTGTCTTGCCAAACAAGACAAGGAAACCTGTTTACAATTTTTTTTTTTTTTTTTTTTTACTGAGAGAAAAATAAGAAAATTCCTTTCATGTAAAATGGTTAAAGCGAAAAAATAAACATGCATTTTTTTCTTCCATTCTGCATTTGTATTTCCAAACTGTTGACTTTAGTAAATACTAAACCAGGAAAAATCAGGCAGTGCCTACTCTGGGAAAACTTACTGATGCCACTAAGAATTTTACACTGGCATGGATGGGCTTTATAAGGGACATTTACAAAAGGGCTGGTCGGTGCCTAACACTCATTGAAAGTCAATGGGAGTTGAGCATCTAATTCACTTTTATGCCTTTAAAAATCTCCCGACCATATTAATATTTGAGAGATGCTCAGATATGATGGTCCTAGAAAAGCTCATAAATAAATAAACAAGCAAGGCTAAAGGCTCAATCCTGTGAATTGCAGAATGTCTTCTCTGCAAGATCTGTGCACCCTCTACTTCCATGCAAATCAACAAGTCACTGAATCTGATCCTGAATAAGGACTGTTGATTTGACACTCATAGATAAAAAACAGAATGTGGCTCAGTGACTTTAAGTGACATCTATGCAAAATATGTTAACTTTAGTGAAGCTGCAAGAGTGTAACTGGACAGAATTTGACCCTGTAATTTTATAATCCATGCGCTGTGCACATTTGTAGTAGATTTCCACAGTGTTATTTGGCAACAGATAGCCATTGTCTGATCTCTTGCATGTTTTTTTTTTAACAGTGTTGAAGGAGTTGACCAGATCTCCTTATAAAATTGCACTCAGTGGAGGTCAGTTCTTTGTTTTGATTTAGAGCACTATTTCTGTCTGTTGCCTTCCTTGTATTTATCATGGTCATTCTGCCTGCCGGTACCATGCAGGACCCAATTCAGGAAGCTATCCACAAATATCAGTTCAGTAAGAGAGGATATAGACCTTTGTCAGGAATGACATCCAATCGATTTAAAAACTGTTTTCCCTGGGTGACGGGCAAATATCAAATGCAAAATGGTTTGCAAGTTTTCCCAGGAAGCACACAAAACCTTGGATGCATACCGGAACTAACTGATCCTATTGGCTGCACAGATCTCGGCCAGAAATCTTGCAAAAACAATATCTCATGAGGTTTCTGGAACTTTCTGCTTCTGACCCTGGGCAGAGCTTGAAGAGTGTAGGCAATCAAAATGGAAAAATGATGGGAAGTGGGTTGTCTGAACTGTTTAAAACTTGTCAATAGTCACCTTGTCCTCCACTTCCTCCCTCTCTACCTTCAGTCTGTTTTGTCTACAGACTGTAGCCTAGACTGTAAGCTCATTGGGACAGAGACTGTCTTTTAAATAAGTGTTTTTACTATATGGTGCTTGGAACAATGGGGTCCCAATCCTGATGGCACCCTTAGGTGCTATTGCAATACAAATAAATTGTTAATTATTATTGTTAGAGTTATTAAAACCTTTTATAAAGTATATTTTCAATGCACTATGCAAAGGCTCCCAGGTAGCTCATTCATTTCAAATATGCCTCAAAACCTGTGAGCTCATGTGATGAATGTAGGAATTTTCTGTAATCTTTTTATGAACTGTCTGTGTGACTTTGTACTTATCCCCTTGATATCGCTACCTCATGGGAGGAAAGAATTTATTTTCTCCATGGGATGTAGGTGAGTAGGCTAGTTATTTGAGACATATAGCTACTAGGATTGTCTGGCCTGGAATCAACACATTTGACTGGAAGACTCTACAGAAACAATGGGAACCCCAGTGACCAAAAATTAGCACCTAGCTGAAGTGGCAGCTGAGCATGAGACCACAATATGGCTGTGTCTCGACAACAAGAGTCAGGGTTAAGAAAAGCAGGGTTTACAGACATGGGGGCGGGGGATCTCTCTGGGGATTGGAAGATAAAGAGAACAGAGAGAACAGAGATGGAGCTCAGAGAAGCAGGCCATGGCAAACTCCTGGCTTCCACTGAGCTTCTGCCTCTCTCATGCTAACCCAAGGACTTTCAGATTCTGTAGTCCAGGGGACTAATAAATTGTTACCTTGTTTTGGAAAAGGCTGTCTGGTGTCGCTGCAGATACTTATTGGAAGCACTGAAGCCTGAAGGGGTAGAAAATGTCTCCTGCGGGAGTCTGGCATGGCTGGACTCACTACATGGACCCACTGAACAAGAAGGGGATTGTTGGTGCCCAAAGGCCCATTTTTGGAGTTGTGGAGGCTATAGGCCTGCCCCTGCAGAACCAGCAGGATCCTTGAAGACCAGCACACTAACGGGGTGCTTCCAAGAGTCGGGTTAAAAGCCAGAGCATAGACTAGACCCCATGAATCCATGACCGTTCCTAAATGGTTTCCCATTAAAAATGGTATGCCCTGCGGGCCAGAAAATTGCAAAATATTCAGAGAAGAATAGCAACATTTTCAAATTATATTTTCCCCATTTTTTTCAGTCAGCTCTAAGACAACTGGGCAACTGCCTGGAGGGCAATGAAAGATCCCAACACCCCTCCCAGCAACAATCCTCTATTGCCACCTGCAACCCGGAGCCTGAAGACAGTTCCTGCCTGCCTCCTGCTGAGACTCAGCCACTCTCTATCTGGCAGTGGGCCACAGAAGCCACCTTCAGCAGCTCCGATCAGTGCTCACTGCCATCGCAAGTATTATGTTTTCCATACATTTTAATTTTAGATTAAAGAAAATAATAATAAAAAGAACATATATAAAAATCTACATGAGAGAGAGACTGAGAGAAGGCGAAGTCCCTGCCCTAAGGAGATTTCAGCTTTTCAGTGGAAGCAGGATCATTCTCTAGGGCAGTGGTCCCCAAACCGTGGGGCGTGCCCCACTATGGGGGCATGATCGACCATTCGGGGGGGTATGGTGGGGCCTGGGCCAGCCCCCTCAAGGGGTGGGGATGGAGCGCCACCCAGCACTGTTCCACCCACAACTGTGCTCCAGCCCTGCCCCTGACTCCTGGCTGGGCGCCCGGCCTCTCCCTCATATCAGCCCGACTGTGGCCTGGCCACAGCTCTGTCCTGGCCCCAGCCTCAGCCCCCGGCCGCGGCCCAGACCCTCCCCCAGTTGTGGCATGGGCCTTGGCCCCCTTACCACTTCTTTCTGCGACCACCTCCTCTCTGCCAGGAGCCTTGGCCCCCGCTGGGGGCAAGGCTGGAGCACAGCTCTAGGACTTGATCCAAAGCCCATTAAAGTCAATGGAAAGGCTTCAATTAACTTCAAAAGGTTTTAGATCAGTTTGTTTGACTGATAGCTCATTGAAGCTGGAACCATGTTTATTATCTGTCTGGACAATGCTACTCACCCTTACTGTGCATCATGGTCATTATCATCATTAATAAAGATGGGTCTGTGGCCATATCTGCATATTGAATTGCAAACTCATCGTGCTGTCTTCAGACAAACATCGGGCATCCTTCTGAAAATGTAATGCAAGGCAACAAGGTGAAATAAGCTCAAATGAATGGAAAGCAGTCATGGGGATGCATGGGGCAGCAAAAATGTATTGTGCATAAAGCAAACAGCATTTCAATACACAACTTGACATAATTTCATACGTCTATATTTTATTATTTTCACTGTTGAATCTTATGACCAATGAAAAGTTTTGTGTTTTCCGTTCAGTACATCAGATTTTTGCAACATCTACTAATGTTATCTCTGCTGGAAATAATGTCTTGTATTCGATACTGGATGGAATTCTGGCCCTATTTGAGTCAATGGGAGTTTTGCTGTTGACTTAAATGGAGCCAGGATTTCACTCATTGCTTTGATTTCTCTGCAGGATCTCACAAACTCCACAGAGGAAAATCACCTTTCGCTGGTCTCACAGTATTTGAAGCCCATGGGACATTCTCTGTGGAAAAAACAACAATGCAAATTAGACAATTACCCAGGCTTCTCTCTACACTTCTTATCCAACTAAAGGAAGCAACAAGCCATATGAGGAAGGTAAACTTGGAATCCAAAAGGAAAGGATTTCTGGTATTTATAAAAATAAGAGGTTCACACGGAAATTAAATTACAACACTGCTCCTCCCAAGTCTATTTCAGGATGCAGAGCATCTTGTTGCCTTGCACATACAGGTTTGTTCCTGTTTAATTTTGAAATGTCTCTTGGTTTCATCACTCTTAATGTTGAAATCCTCACATTGTCATTTAGTAGTACTCAATATCCATAGATGATAAACTTATAGAATCAAAAAGAGCCAAATCCTGAAAGTCCACTGAATTGAATGGTAGTTTTGCCTGGGCTTCATTCAGTCACCTTCCCTGTGGTATTAGCATATTTTATCAAGCAGATATTTGAGTAGTTTTGTTTGCTTTTGTTTTTATTGATTGTTAGAACTAGCAACCTGGAGTTTCTTGGCCATAACAGTGCTAAAAGATTGGCAAAAAGGATGCTAGAATTAAAATGAGACTGTGACGGGTTGTCTCCCCAACCCTGGGGTGCCACTGAGCCCGCCTGATCCACCAGCCTGGGTTCCCTTACACCCTGTACTACTGTGCAGCCTGCCAAGCCCTTTCCCAGGCTTCAGACTGAACTTTACCAGCATGCGTATAGATAGGGAGATACCCAGCTGCAGAAACACACAGATGCTGAAATCAGCTCTGCATGGGAAGGCTCAGCTAAGGAACTGCCCAGTACTCAAGTGCACACCCCCGTCTAGAGTGTAAATCCAAAATTATACTGTCTTGCACTGCACAGAGATCTGTACAGCATAAGCTCATGAAATTCTCCCCCTCCCTCAAAGTGGAGAGGAATATACACAGCTTTCTGCCCCAAGTTATGATTTTCACACATGCACTGGTCTTAGACAAAACAAAACAAGTTTACTAACAACAAAGGATAGATTTTAAGTGATTATAAGGGAAAGCAAACAGATCAAAGCAGATTACCTATCAAATAAAACAAACATGCAATCTAAATTTAATATACAAAAGAAATTGGATATGTGTAGCAAATTCTCATCCTAAATGTTGTTTTAGGGAGATTGCTGAGATTCTTGAAGGCAATCTGCACTGCTTGCAACTTAAAACTCCAGTTATTCCTTTCACAGACTAGACAACCCTCTAGCCTGGGTTCAGCCCTTCTTCCCTAGTTCAGTCTATTTGTTTCTCAGGTGTTTCCAGCAGTCTTCTTTCTTGGGTGGGGAGTCAGTGAAGAATGAACCACAACAATATCACTCACCTGCCTTAAACATCTTTTGCATATGGTGGGAACCCTTTGTCTCCCAGTTTGATTCCCATGCCCTGTCAGTGGAAAAACACTAGTATAATCATGGAATCCAATATGAGGTGACTTAGGGTAGGTCTACACTTACCTGCTGCATCGGAGGCGACCAATCGATCTTCTGGGTTCGATTTATCGCGTCTTGTCTAGACGCGATAAATCGAACCAGGAAGTGCTCCCTGTACGGCCACTGCAGCCATGACTCAGAGGCTGTTTGCAGCATCCTCTGGAAGGCTCCCCGGTGGGAGATTAGCATCTTCTAGACCTATAGAATTCTCCCTCATGGCCCTTCCCAGCTAGCCATCTAGACTGATTGTATTCTGTCTAGTGGGCATTCCCCAGGTGTAAACACATTTGTAATAGATGCATATACAATATTCCTAACAGCAAATACCAAAATGATACCTACATACAAGTAGGATAATCATATTCAGTAAATCATAACCATTCCAATGATATCCCACATGCCTTATCTTACACAAAATACATCATAATTACACCATACTTGTATCATAATAATATTACTATGAAGATAATGCTAAGAGACATATAAACAGGCTTTCACTGTGGCAATAAATGGTTACATCCTTGATAATAGTAGCCACAAAAACAGAACTAAAGCAAAGAGCAATCTCATCATCATGCAATTTTAACTTCTGAATGTTTTGAATATTGGACCCAAACTAGCTGATGCATAATAATAAAAAAATTGTTCTCATGTGATTTTGACCATTTTATCCTGAACGAGGTGGGAAGTTATATCACTTATACAACCTGGGCTGTTACTAGGGTAGTTAGTAGTAGTAGTACATGTTCATTGCACACAGGACAGGTAGTAGCGGTCTTAATCTGCAGCAAGGGAGATTTAGGTTAGATATCAGGAAACCTTTCTAACTATACGGGTAGTTAAGTTCTGGCACAGGCTTCCAAGGGAATTGTAGAATCTCCATCACTGGAGGTTTTTGAGAACAGGCTGGACAAACACCTGTCAGGGATGGTCTCGATTTATTTGGTCCTACCTCAGTGCAGGGGGCTAGACTTGATGACTTCTCAAGGTCCCTTCTAGTCCTACATTTCTATGATTATCCATGTCTTTGTGATCTTGAGGTTAGACTGTAATGTACTCTACATGGTTCTGCATCTTTAGACCTCTCAGAAACTGAAGCTTGTGCAGAATGCAGCAATCTACCTACCGAGCAGACCATCACACCAGTGCTAAATGAACGATAATAGCTGTCTTTCCAATTCTGGGTAGAGCTCAAGGCCCATGTTTTGACATTTAGGCCTGGTTTACACTTAAAAATTAGAGTGACCAAGCCACTTACCCCAGGGCTATGAAAAATTTAATGCTCTAGGCAGCATGGTTAAGTCAACTTAACTCCCAATGTAGTTGCAGCTAGGTTGGTAGAAGAATTGTTCTGTCACCCTAGCTACTACCTCTCGGAGAGGTGGATTAACTACATCAATGGAAAAAAACTTTCCTTTGATGAAGGAAGCATCTACACTACAATTCTACAGTGACAAATCCAGCACTGTAGATGTGCAGCTGTAGTGTAGACATGGCCTTAAAGTCCTAAACAGTTTGGGTCTAGGTTACCAGATAGCTCACCTCTTTCCCTGTGCTATGTTCCCATAGTTACAATTAGCATAGGCATTCAAGCTGTTTTGATTTAAATGTGTGGTAGATCATGTAAATAAATTTAGGGTGGTCATGCATACATGCAGAAGGGCAAATTAAAGTTTGGTGAGTCAAAGGGCGAGTAAGTGCTTGGCCATTATATAGAGAATTTCCAAACTTTTTAATACTTTAACACAATGCCATGGATTAGAATTGAAGTTTTTTTTATTATTGTTATATTTTTGGGATTGTGGATTTATACAAATTGTTTATTAATTACCCCCAGCACATAGGTTATTCTTGGTTGCACGAGTACCTATAACACAGTTGCTAAACCAGTTCTCATGAAACTAGTCAACCCCCTTTCCATTTCAGAATCCTTCTTAAGCCTGGTTAATATAAGCCCTTAGTTTCCCCCCACAAATTACTTTGAACTTTCTAAAGCAGAGGTTAAACCTACTTTTCAGTAATTATCTACATTATCTCACTGGTGTCATTCCAGCTGTAAGGACATGCTCCATTCTAAGCAGGATTTTTCAGATTGCTAGTTACACCTGTTTATTATCTGAAATAAGAAAAGATGCATGAATCTCTTTGTAACAGCCCTATGTTTATTTGCAAGGCTCAAGCTCTAGATCATGAGATTCTCAAGAGACTAAATTTCAACTTGCTATCCTGATTCGTGGCCTCTGGGTGTTTGCTTTAAAAACAAAACTGTCACTGATGTCTCTAGAAAACAGAGCTCGGTGCTTTAATGACGTTGTAGCAGTTACCTGATATTACAGCTAAAATGAGTGTGCATGTCAGTGTTAATTGAGGTCAGCTTCAGACGTGTTTTATTGGTTTCTGATTGCTACTATTACACCCGTTATTACTACTGGTTACCTTTCTATAACCTCCTTCGGTCTAAGCCCATCGTGGTAAACAGGGAGTGTGAGAGAGAAAAGAGAGGGCCTGCTCTTGCTCTCTCAATGGATGAATATAAACAAATGACACAAGTATGTAGGGACAAAATTAGAATGTCCAAGGCACAAAATGAGATCAAACTAGCTAGCGACATAAAGAGTAACAAGACATGCTACAAATACATAGAAACAATAACTGAAAATATGGAAATGGCAGAGGTGCTTAATGACTTCTTTGTTTCGGTTTTCACCAAGAAGGTTGGTGGTGACTGGACATCTAACATAGTGAAAGCCAGTGAAAATGAGGTAGGATCAGAGGCTAAACTAAGGAAAGAACAAGTTAGATGTCTTCAAGTCACCAGGGCCTGATGAAATGCATCCTAGAATACTCAAGGAGCTGTCCGAGGAGCTATCTGAGCCATTAGCAATTATGTTTGAAAAGTCATGGAAGATGGGAGAGATTCCAGAAGACTGGAAGAGTCCAAATATAGTGCCAAATAAAAACAGAAATAGGGACAACCCAGGGAATTACAGACCCCTCAGCTTAACTTCTGTCCCAGAAAGAAAATGCAGCAAATAATTAAGCAATCAATTTGCAAACATCTAGAAGATAATAAGGTGATAAGTAACAGTCAGCATGGATTTGTCAAGAACAAATTGTGTCAAACCAACCTGATAGCTTTCTTTGACAGGAGAACAAGCCTTGGAATAGGGGGGAAGCGGTAGACGAGGTATATCTTGACTTTAGTAAAGCTTTTAATACTGTCTCGCATGACCTTCTCATAAACAAACTAGGGAAATTCAACCTAGATGGAGCTACTATAAGGTGGGTGCAAAACCAGTTGGAAAACCATACTCTCTGGGAATGTTCTGCACATTTCCCAGACTATCCTTCATAGCAGAAGTCAATTAATGTTCCTGCACACTTGGAGCACAGCAGCTCCCACTGTTGATTTACCTACTCCAAATTGATTCCCCACTGACTGGTAACTGTCTGGTGTTGCAAGCTTCCAAATAGCGATCACCACTCGGTTCTCCACTGTCAGAGTAGCTTTTGTATTGCTGAACTGCCAGGCATGGGAAAGCTCTGCACAAAGTTCCTGGAAGGTGGCCTTCCGCATTCGAAAGTTCTGCAGCCACTGCTTGTCATCCGATACCTGCAAAACGATGCAGTCCCACCACTCAGTGCTTGTTTCACGGGATCAGAAATGGTGCTTATCAGAGTGCAGCTGCTCTGTGACTGCCAGCAGCAACTGTGAATTGTTTTTTTCAATGGCTTGCATCAGGGCTGCTTGCAGGACATTGCTATGTTCCGCACGGAGGACCTTACTTCGGTTCTGGAAATACTGCAGGAGAAAGTGCGAGGTGTTTGAGATGCTCACAGCAAGAGTGCACAACTGAGCATGCGCCATGCTTCTGGAGTTATGGCGTACATGTGGCAGTTTTAAGGTGCGAAAACCACTGGGTTGTTTCCCGTTGATATGAGGGAAGGAGCACAGTGCATCATGGGATGCTGATGCAATGTTCCCATTCTCCCCTGCGACAATTTTTTGGTCCCATGAGGCATTGCACAAACTTCCCAAAACACATCGCAGCAAATTGCACTTTGGGATAGCTACCCACGATGCACTGCTTTGTGCATTGATGAGGCACTGCTAGTGAGGACGCACTCCATTGAGACAATGAGCATGGTGTGACCACGCACAGCTGACCTAATTAATTTGGAGGCTCAAGGTTGAATTAGATAAAGTCGACTTAATTTTGTAGTGTAGACAAGCACTTAGAATACCTATAGAAAATCTGTGTGGAAAGGACTATGTGTTTCATAATCAGAAAGCGTATGATATATACACAATGTAACATGTGTGAACTGTAATTTATGCAATGGGAATCTTCCATATTTAGTCATGTATGAGAGAAATCATATTGATTGACAAAAATGCCATATGTAAAATGTATCCTACTTATATAACCCATGTATACATTACCTGTATTTTTGCTCTACATGGGACAATTGGTTACATTGTCCTCATACGCAGTCTCTTTCAAATTCCAAGCCACCCTGCAGCTGAAGGGAATGTCTCGCTGAACTCATTGAAGAACACTTTTGCTTGTACAGTGATCCATAAAAACTACCATTTTCTCTGCTGTCAGATTCTCAGTTTTGGTAAAGGAAGCTGCGCCACTTCCATTTTCTTTTGGAGAAGAGCTTATTATTTGTACTGGTATTTAATGGACCCATAGATCTGCTTTTGGTTTGTTTCAAGGGCCTGGCATTCAGGAATAGCAATATCTTATTTCCTTTGTACAAAATGCCTCTCTTCTCCAATAAAGTTACTATTCCTAACATAGAGGATCAAGGTTAGATATATGATAGTGTTGGCTGGAATTGGTATTCTCTTTTGGCTTCTCTTAGGCATTTGGTGAAGTTTCTCCAGGGAAATATGAGCTTCATTCCCATCCAGTGTCAAAGCCCCAGGAAGCCATCCTTCAAGAAAAGCTATGAACTCTCTTTCTTCCTGTGCACGATTAGTAGTTTCACCAATCTCGGCTTTTGTGCATGCACTGAGGACTCCCAACAGTTCAATCTTAGCTGACAACACCTTGCTTTGCTTGACAATACTGCTGGATAAAGCTGATTGCTGCTTCTGTTTCTCTTTCTACTCCTGTTAAGTTGCTCCCCTCAGATCATCTGTTTTTATTTCCCTTTTTTCCAATTCAGGTCTCCATTGTGCTTTTACTCCTAAGACTAATTAGTAAACTTAGTATCCAGATGCTGTTGCCTGTGGGGTATCACTTAGCTTCTTAATAATTTCTTCTAGACTATTGTACATACTTCCTTTGGGTGATGGAGAGCTGCCAGAGGAATTGCCTTTAGCTACGTGCTGTTGTGGTGGGTGTGGACTCTATGTGTGAAAGAAATCCTGTTGCTGTGTCTTTGATTTACTTCTCAGGGGTTTAAATGGGAGCATGGACAGGGAACAGTTTTGGCAACCAAACTTTTACTTTTCCAGGCACAGAAGAGGCTTTAAGATGTGCATTTAGTACATTCCATTTGCTCTTTTCTTTCCAGGAGTTGTGGGCCTGCTAAGTTGCCCCCATCCCTCATGGTTGATCATCCCAGCACTTTAATTCATAAGACAGGAGATAACTGCTGTGATCTCAAGAGGCACTGAGTACTCACCAGTATTATTGGCATCAACAGGATCAGGGTCAGTGCCTCTGGACTAGGGGAAAAGCCAGGTGTCAGGTGTCTAGGAGAACAGTGTCCATCGCCCCTTGAATAAAGTGAGGAATACTCTTGCTTATGTGTGTGTTTGGCAGGCTTGGTGTTAGGAGTAGGCTACATAGGCAGCTGACAAGAGTGCTGAATTTTCAGGGGAAGCTCCACTACCAGGGCTGGCTTTAACGGGTGCGGTGCCCCACATGAAGAATGACGGCAGGCCCCCACACCCTCCCACTGAGCAAAAAAGAAAACCCCCCGCAGCCGATTCGTTTGGCCGAGCAAAAAAAAACCCCAAACACCTCTGGGTGTGCGGGGCCCTATTCTGGGGAATCGGTGGATTCGGCTTAAAGCTGGCCCTGCCACTACCTGTGCCCACCCACCAGCTAGGCTGGTACCCACTGTACCAATGCAGCTTCTGATTGACCATCCTTTCCGCCAGCATGAACAGATTTCAGGGAAGGGGATGGGGGACAGAGAGTATGCTGATCAAATGGCACCTCCTCATACCAACTGGTATGGGCTAGGAGCTGCCACACTGACATGGCTCGGGCCCCCAGCTGGGACAGCCCTTTTAAGAGGATCCCTCTCAATTCAATGCAATGCAACTTTGTTGGCATGACAAACTATCCAAGTGTGCCAAAGTGTGAAAAGAGAAAGACCACTTTGTTATCCATCAGAGGAGGGTATGATCCACCCAGTATGGGGCCAGACACTGGGGTTTGATCACTAGTGTTCTTTAGACATTACTGTCCTTCCCTGGTCAGACAGTAGTTGCTAGACAGCTCTTGCTGTGGATTGACTGGGAAATGTCACAGCCATGTGGGTCTGGCCTCATTGCCCTCTGCTTCCTTCCTGCCCAGCTAGTTTTCAG
This sequence comes from Macrochelys suwanniensis, assembly GCA_033296515.1. Lineage (NCBI taxonomy): Eukaryota > Metazoa > Chordata > Testudines > Chelydridae > Macrochelys > Macrochelys suwanniensis. Next base: position 89,065,789 of record CM065779.1, read on the forward strand.
GAGGCAAAGGGATGGAGATTGGAATCTGCCTAGGGTGACAAAAAAGTCTCTAATTGCCTCGATGTCTACAGGATACAACTAGAGATTACTACTACCCACTTTTAGGTCTTTGTCAGTTTTAAAGTTCCCACAAAGACAAGTTGATTTTGCCACCAACATTTGAACTTTATTACCAGTAACCCACTCTGTCCTGGATTTAAGCCCCACCTTTTAAAATAATAAATGACTACATTTATCTGTTTAAGAAAAATAACTGATTTGGGCCTGATCTCAGGATCGGAATGCCTTTGCTGAGGAAATATCTTTGACCCACAAATAGCAACAGGCTGATGATTCTTTTACAACAATTCAGCTTGACTTTCAAGAGTGGCTTCTTAACTTGATTTGTTGACAGACCCCTTCAAAATAGAATATCACCATTGGTCTTTAAAGTTGCACTTCTGTTGATTGAAGTTACTTTAAGGATCATCTTTCAGTAGGAAAACAAGCTTAGCATATAAACCACTTTGCCAGTGTTTATCCAGAGCAAATTGTGAGGACAGAATTTAGGTGCATATAAACACTTAATTTCATGGGGTATTAGTCTGTAGTTCTAGGAATCAACAGGGCAGTAAATACCATGTATTTCAAGCTGCCACTGAAACATGGAGATGTATGTGACAAATGGTATTGGGGAATCTGAAATGTTGGGTGGTATATTGTAATTATTTTCTATATAAATATTTCTATTATAATGCAGCCCCTAGATTTTAATCTTTTTGCCTACACAGACACTTTGCAATGGTTTATGGTAATGATAAAAAATGTAAGTAAAAATACTATGTAGAAATTTTCATCTGAAGGTATCAGGATGCTGTACAAAGTGAGACCGGAAAGTGAGGCACAGAGAACTTGCCCAAGGTCACAGATTGAGCCAATGACTGAGCTGAGAATAGAAACCAAATATTGAGTGTCACCGCCCCGTGTTCGGTTCACTAGACCACATTTGCCACGCTGCTCATTGAAGTCATTAGGAATGTTTCCATGGGGTTCAATGAGCAGGTATAAGCTCTAAATGAATATTGGATTCATGACTATTTCCTGGGATGAATAAATGCATTGAATTAGAGAATGAATAAACATGGAAAAGGATACAGCCTACATTGGACTTCCCCAATCTGGGGTCAAAAATGTAAAAAGTCTGGGTTTGGAGAACCAGGATTTTGGGGAAAGGAGAACCAGGATTTTGAAAGCAGAGGGGCAAAGTGAAGAGTGGAAGCACAAAATGAAAGTCCAGGAGAAAGTCACTTTTGCTTAGACTGTGTGTTTTTAGAAATACAAAACTTTTTTCTGGGTTTTCAATATTTTTATTTAACGTAGCTTCAAAGCCAACAAATTTAGATTCTGGGCTCAGGGAGGGTGCTTAGGAGAAGATTTGTTGAGCTGGAGCAGATATTGTCCAAATGATAAGAGAGCCTTTTTTTGGCACTGGACTATTGTTTCATTTTTCTAAATTGTTTGCTTTCATTTTGTAAGTTTGGTTGGAGCTTTTGTTATGGGCTCATTTTAGAATAGATAAGTGCATATTTTTATATGTATTAAATATCACTGGTGTATAATTTTACTGTTTAACCCTAAAAATCTGATAGTTCTGATATGCTACCTCAGAGTACTCTCTAGTTCTTTGACGAGGTAATAGGAAGCAAAAGGGCTAAAATACAGGGGCAAATTTAGGGATCAGGGAGGGGCACTTCTAGGACTTCTAAGCAATGTTCTAAATGTGTCTTTGCCACTCAGCCAGTGACTGGCAAAATGATTTATTGGCAAGACGATGTTTGTGATGCAGGCAATACAATTTGAGGAAAAGCCTAGAGCTCTCAGTAAAGCTGTAGTGAGACAGACTGCTGGATGTGAGGCGGTGGGGTGGCAGCTACTACAGTTGATTAGTTCAAAGAGCTGCCATGGAGATGCCTCAGAAGGGAATTCTAAAATTATGATCTTCAGAAAATGAGGAAATAAGACGTTGGGTGGAGATACTCAGGATGGCATCAGGCTAGGCCTCAGCCAGGCTGGATACCAAAGCTGAGAGAACTGATTTCTTAATTACTGAAGCAGAATACACCCACCACCAAACAACGCTACCCAAACTTAAATGGGGTTCCTATGCCATCGAACCACCTAGGTCCTCACCTTGGCTCCAGTACTCACCCAGGCCTCTGCCCCACAGTGTCTGGGTGTTTCAGCACACCCCTCCAGTCTCAAGAGGCTCAGCCATCTGGCCAAGTCCCAGATAGTCCATCCCTTCCGGCATTTCAATAAACAGAAACAAATGAATCATCCCACAGCTGCATTAAGGCTCTGTTTCTTCACAAGGCACTTGGGCTATACCCTAAACTGAGCACACAAGTTGATAAAGAGGCACAGTCCCTTCTCCATGTGAGTCAGCATCGGGTCCTCCCGTCCTTCAGGGAGGAGCTGTCAAGCAGCAGTCGTCCCCCCTCCCTCGAGTAGTTGAAGACCGAAGGCCTGTTCTCCTCCCTGGTCTGTCATAAATTGAGCTGTGTTTCTCCCTATTAAGCTTCTCCCTCTAATTCTGACATCTCTCACAGTTGTGGTGGGACAGGGCCACATAAGCCCATGTTAGCTCATTAACCCTGTGTTGCCTACAGTGGAATTTGTATACCTCATTCCTAGGTGTTAGCCCTGGTGCTCTAGCTGCTTTCCAAATGAGTAATCATCCAATTACATTCTGTCTACCTAAAATTACCTCTGAAATTTCAATTGGATTCTCCTTCACTTCCTATCCTAAACCCTGGGCAAGCGTGATTGTGCATGTTCACTCCAGAGGAGGCCACATTTCATTGACTGGATGAAATAATTCCTGCGCACACACTATATAGGCTATTTGGTGACGCTTGTAGAACGGTTGATGTCTTTGGCTGGAAATCACTACAGTATGTGTTTAGTAGTTATCATTATCTTCAAAACTGACCAGAAGAATCTGTATTGCAGCAAAGCAACATGAAAAATGACTTTGTTTCCTTTCTTATATCCACACAGTCTCCACACAGGCACTTAACACTCAGACTCTGAACCTGGAGCAAGAGTATCCAAAAGTGCGGATCAATCACAGGAATACCCTATTCCCGCAATGCCAGAAAACCTAATAACGAATTTAAGCAGAGGGTGAAAGAGGAAGAATGACATTTAGCAAGATTAAAATGAAAAAAAAATTAAAAGACTTAAAAAAAAAAAAACCTGACGCAGTAGTGCCCCTTTCAAATTATTATTTCAAAACTTCCTAAATACAAAAAAATAGACGAGCCAATAACATTTACGCATCTGTATAATGGTTGGTAGCACATGCATTTAATGTATAATTAATAGGACTAGATTACATGTGAAAGGGACACCATCAATTTGAAAAACACATTTCTGTTTATACATTTGGAAGGTAACAAGACATTAGTGAAAATCAAAACCTTCTCTAGTTTTCCCATCTCTAGATTTTTTTCTTTGTGTTATAAGTTTTGGAACTGAGAAAGAAGGGAGAAAGGACAAAATTCTTACTTTTCATTTTATTGCATGCACAGATTTTTATTTGCTGTATATCTGGGTATCTGAATACCTTACAAATTCATTCCAGTGAACACAAAAAGATTTCCGTGTCTATCTTTCTTCTTCCTCCATTTTGTAGCAAGTTTTCATTTCTGTTTGTTTTTACATGTGTGATCCTAGTGCGTTACTGAGGTTATGACAAATAAATGGTTTGTGCACTTTGTTCAGAAGATGTTGAGGTCCAAGGTCAATCCTGCTGTATTCTGGAAGTGAGCTCCACAGTTATGGCCAGCCGAAAAAGCTGTCTCCTCCACACACCACTTCAGATTGACATTTCCATAGTTTCAGTGCAACATAACCTTCCTGGGAGGTCATGATCACTCAGAATGAGGAGGCTGGTCCTTGAAAAACTTGTAGGGCTTTGAAGATGATGACTGAAAACTTGAATGGGAAGCCAATGAAGACAGAGGAGCACTAGGTTGGGGTGCTCCTGAGAGCCCCTATTGCTGAGTAAGTGGGATCTAGTGTTATAAACCAGCTAGAACGCTTCAGGTCAGTGGTATCTGTTTGACTGCATCCCTTGAATATATTTGCTATAGTTGTAAATATCCAGTGGACACACTTAAAAACTGCTCCTCTTTTGAAAGATCTACTGTTTCCAGCAATATTTCTTGTCTACATAATTGGGATTTCCACTGGAAATGATAGAATCTTTCAAAATGGTATGCATTTTGTAGGGTATTCACCATATATGGGAGATCCTATGTTGCACTCAGTTACAATGCATATTAGTTTTATGCCCTGGATTACTCTTCATGATCCATTGAAGTCATTGGGAGTCCATCTTTGGATCAGATTCTATAGGAGATTATTTTTTAAATCCATGACATACAATTTATAAACAAACTGTTTAAAAATAAAAACTCGTTACAAAATATATCATAACCAACTTGTTTTCCAGTGGGAATTCAACATGAGATCAGGAGCTGCCTGACAGTGACTCTTGTTTTTTTCACATTAAAATGGCATATCTTACAAGGTCGGCAGGGTTGTTACTTCCAGGAAGCAATCTATTTTTAATATTGCAAATGCTTTCCTGTTTTCTTTTCTTCAAGATTTCACAGTGCACATGAGATTCAATGGTTTAAATCAATATTTTCCCCCCTTGGACACAGTAGACAATTAGAGAGATCAACATTTGTCATTTATTTAAAAAAAAGTTTCTGTGTTGCGTCAATTGCATTGGATAACACTGATATTCTGTAAAGCTCACAAATGTCCCCTTTGTTATGTGCCTTCCAGCTGCTATTAGAAAGCTTGGGATTGTGTGTTTAGACGAGTATGCAGAATATATGTGTTCCAAGAGGGAGGGTAGTCAGGCCATCTTTAGATCAACAGTTAGATTAGCCATTTGACTATGTTTAGTTCTTATTGAATTGGAAATGAAAGAAACCTGCAACAGTGCTCACTAAAATCAGTGACAAACAAGCCTTTCACACAGAAAGCAGCAAAAATACATCCTGGATTTGCCCTGGTGAATGTGTATTTATAATGTATTGGGGACATCCTTTCCAGATTCTTGGCCAGCACATTGGAATGACCAAAGAAAAGACTGCATCCAGTGATCCTTTCCCAGGAATCAGGCAGATCTCAGTGCATGCTGGAATAGGATTTGGGGAGTTTAGGGAGTACTGGGTGTATATTCATGGAGTACAGACACGAGCAGTAAAATACGTAGCTCCTGTACTCTTATGACTCAATACCTAGATTTAAGACATTTTCCAGTAGAGTGATCTATTTTATTTAGGTCCCTATATCTCTCCCATAAATCTGGAACCTGAACATCTCCATAAATCTTGAATTTCCAACAACATTCCCCCCCCCCGAAAATACCAGATACAAATGTCTAGCAACCGCTTAACCTAAACGGAGATGACTATTATTAAGCAATAGCCCAGGCTTCCCTTTTTAAATGCATGAACTTTTGTTTGATACAATACTAGTAACTGAAGTCATTGGCTGACACACTGACCTAAAAATTATAGTGATGCACGCACTCTTCAAGGGATTCTGCATCCATTTTTGATCATGCCCAATGCCTGCCAACAGAATCCTTAATATAAGGTGCTACAGGATAGAAATTTCCTGGAATATGTGTTAATCTTTAAACCCTTCACACTTTCGTTAGCCTCAAACAGTGATTTTTCCACTACATACCCAGCAGGGTGCAGAAAAAAAAGGAAAAAAGCCAAAACAATAAACAGCCTCAGGGCAGGAAATGAATCACTCTTGCTTTGAGTGTGCTAACTACAGATACTGCAAATATACAGAAACACTTTGAAAACTTTCCAAAGACAATGCACTGTTAAAACTATACGTGCAGCAGTCTAATGTGCATTCTGGGGATTTGGACGTGTTTATTACTTGACTCTTTAAAAAATAAACACACAGAGCATGCAGTATAAACTTGTGGATGTGTTTGGAAGGGAACATTTTTTCCAGTATCTTGACAACACCCTAACCCCACTTTCTTCTCTTATGCCCTCCCCACCCCACCACCAGTCCAACCCAAACTGCAATGGCCAGGGTTTCTCTCCTCCTCCCCCGCGAAGGAATTTGCAGACTACTGACTGAGAACAAGTTTAATTCTTATTAGAGTATTGCCATATTGCTAATGGAGGCTGCTGCTGCATTAGTAGTTTATTGTTTCATAAAGAGCTGGATAAATTCCATCTGCGAACATGTGGCTAGTTTTTCCAAAATGAAAAATAAGGTGTTCCCCCACAACCTAATCTGATGTTTTGGACTTTTCAGGTTTCACACAAATTTCTTCTCCTTTGCCATCACACATTCAAGTCCTGTAATGAGCCAAATTCTCATTGGAATTACATGTGTGAAATCCCACTTGTTTCAACAGGGTTGCATAGATGTAACTGAGCCCAGAATCTGGCTCACTAACTTTTCAGTCTTTGTCTATTTCTGCATTATATCCAACTGAGTAACTCTGGTGCATAATATTTGCAGATAAATTGCGAGCTATGGGGTTAAATTCTTGTACTGGCTCACACGCCTTTAACCCCAGTGGATTGATTGGGGTTTCATGGGATGCAGTTAGTGGGAACTAGGGCAAAATTTGCCCCTTTAGTTGCAAATATTTGGCACATTGACATTAATGGATATAATGTTGATCCATTATATCTTTAGGGATGTGCAACAGGTAATCTAAAATAAGAACAGACTGACTTTCTTTTGGAGAATACTTCACTGTGACTCCTGTTATATCTGCCCAAATCTGGCTGGGATAATAGGTGACTCGGCCAGAGAAAAAAACAAAGCAAAGTATGTGTGATTCACTTTGAAAACATCATATAAAACACTATAAAGTGTGAAAGTTCACCCAGCTTCTTGGAATAGGATAAATCTGACATAACTTGTTGAGTTTGCTGACATTCCTTTTCTGACAGTTGCATGGAAGTTAGTTATTTAAAAGAAAATCTTAAAATGTTGTCACATTTTTGACGTGATGCAGAAGAACAAGAGGAAGGATGGGCTGGTGTTTAGGACACTAGACTGGGTCTTGGAAGAGGTTCAGTTCCCTGCTCTATTACAGACTCCCCGTGATCAAGACACTTAGGCCTGTCTATCTTGGATAAGGTTTCCTGGTGTAGCTATACAGATATAGCCATACTGGTAAACCCTCCTAGTATAGATACAACTTATTCCCTGAATGAACTAAACTATGCTGGCAAACGTTTTGTTTTGCTAGTATAACTGCATCCATAGTGGGGCTTTTGGCCATATAAAAATGTCATTAAAAAAAAAAATCACACTCCAGCAGAGAATCAGCGGTGATATTGTCACTCCTAACCAGGGCTGCTGGAACAATTTGTATAGTGGGTGGTGCAGAGAGCCATTGAACCAAACTAAACCCTGTGTATGTTGGAAACCACTTCAAGCCCAGGGCTGTGGCAGCACCCCTAGTTCCAGCACCTATGCTCCTAACTCCTTTTCTGAAAGGAGAAAAGAGGGTCTTCATGCCTCCAGGCTTTAGCACTTGTGCTGGTGGTTGGTAGACACAGCATAAGTCACCACTGCATGGACCTGTCTTGGAGACTCCTATTGTCTTCTGTGCCTGGAGCCTTTTGCCTTCCCTATCTGATGCTGTCTTGCCTGTAGTGCTGTATTGCTTCCCTCTACTGTTTTTGTGTCTGATCCTACTTCTATTATTACATTACATTATTACGTCAATACTCAGATTTTTGTCTATGGATCTCTGGTGGTCGGTGGAGCACTTCCAGGTGGTCTACATGGTTGCTTCTGTCACAGCATTGAAATATCCATTAGTGTGAGGCAGTGATGCTTCTTCTAGCTGTTGCCTGGTCTCTGAGCCTTTTAGAATTTCCTGAAGACTTTTTTGACCAGGAAAATGACAAAGAAAAACCAGTCATTTCTCTGTGCTGTCTACAGCTGCCACCTGTCTTTCTTTCATGTAAATTCAACCATGATCAGATTTGTGATAACACCAAAATGGGAAGATTGGCAGACACTCTGGAGTACAGACCATATAAAGTTTAGAGCAGGAGGAGATTTGGCACTAATAAATGTAAAGTCCTAAATTCAGGGAGAATAAATCAGTAGCATTGGTACAAAGTAGGCAGACTGAAAGACAACTGGTCATATCAATATGGAAAAAATCATTTTTGACTAAAATATTGACAGATTGACATGGAAAATCATGCTTATTGGAGGAATATTGTTCAGTCATCTATACACCTGGATGAACAGTAGAAACAAATTCATTTGCAAATAACTTATTGGCCAATTGCTAGGCAGAATCAAGCAGCCCCAATTCATTTAATTGAAGCAAATTTATTAATTATTTATTTTATCTGATCTTACTATCACCGTAATGCTCCTTTCTCGTGTAACAAGAGACTAACAGGGAAGGTGTGGGAAAAGATATAGGACTGGAGTTGGTCAATGGGAGGTTCTGTGTCCGAAGAAGCATTCTGTAATGTGAAAATGTTTGGGAACCACTGCTGTGTGACCTCTGCTGATTGTTAGATATGTGGTGCTGAAAACTTCAGTGTACCTACTTTATGGCCACCTTTGTGAAACATTTTGCTTGTGCAAACATAAAGGAGCACACACCATCATAAATGTACTTAAAATGTAATGAGGGGGAAGATGTTGACTGGTTATAAATTTGGTCCCTTAATTGTGAATACAGATTACTACTTTTGATGTGCAACCTAAGTGCATTCAGTAAAAAAATTAGCCCATCATATCTAGACAGAGGCTAAAGAGTGTTTGGAATTGTTATTTTTCCCCATGGTACTTGCTGGTCTGATGGGCTGGAGGTCATTAACCATTCTACTATCAGCAGCAAGACACTTGCTAAGTTTATCTGGGTATATCTTAAAAATTAGTTCCCAGCCATTGCAAGGGCCCCAGGCATTGGTGTGTCTCAGTTTCTCTTATTCTCTGCCTGTGGCACACAATAGGTTAATCTCTGAACACCTGTAATACTTGAGTCTAATCCAGGTTATTGTGCTCAATGCTGAGTGATGTTTAGTGGCCTGTGAAGTGCAGGTGGTCAGACTAGATGATCTGATTGGTCCATGCTGGTCACTCCATGTCTGTAGAGTGCAGACAAATGGTGGATAAAGACTTTGCATTGCATTGCATTGCCTCTCCCTTCTTCCACTCTATGAATACACTGTGTCATATCCACTGTTGGTCAGTTTCTCCCATCTCTGTGCCTTCTTCTACATGGTTCCTAATCACATGGCTTCCTTGAGCTCAAGTGCAAGGCCCTTAGCCTATCTACGTTTAAGTCCCTTTTCTCCACTTCTGCCATCCTGCTTACATGAACCAACATGACTTGAATATAAATCATATATAAACTGCCTATTGTTGTTCCCATTCCTCTTTTCTCTTGCTTCCGTTCATTTGTCTGTCCTTAGTTTGCCAGCTTGCAGCACGGAGTGTTTGGAAAGTGCATAGCACATAGTGGGCACTATTGTAATAATAATTCCAGTCACTTGGGTCATGGAATAACTACAAGGTGAAGGTAACAAGCCCTAAATCTACCTGGTACCAGAGCACCCTGTGCAGACCTGTTGGTGGTTCTGGAAGTGACGGTAAGAATTGTTCTTCGGGTGATGTAAGAGGAGGAGATGGAAGTGATAAATGAGAGCAGCAGCAGCAGCAGCCGCCAAAGGGGAGAGGGAGAAATGTCTGGTGAGATGAAGATACATTCTTGTTTCAATGAGAATGCATATCACGGTGCTTTATCTGTGCTTGTCATGCTGGGGACTGCAGCACACTTCTGAGGGTCTGAAAGAACCAGGCCGCGTGTTTTTGTTTCAGAGCTGATCCTCCACCAGCTTCATAAGAACGCCATAATGGCTTATTTCCCCCACCTTCTGCTCTTGGGGTAAATAAATACTCATGCAGTTGAGTCAATCTGAGGACTTGTACCCTGCACTACTCCTCTAGCTACCTCCGTGTAGTAACTAAAGCCAGTCCTCACTGCCTTTTGTATTGCCATAAGATCCTGTTTTAACTGCATTTTTCTCCTTCATTTTATATTAGGACTTCGTTTCACTCTGATACACAACATCACATTTATTTTTAATTAAACTTCTGCTCCCTGGTTAGAACAGGCTATAACTGGCACCTGAGCTGTAACTTTACCTGGGTACAATTTTTTTAACACCAATCACCCAGATTTTAACTGAAATATTTCTCCCAGTCGGATGACCTGAGTACTGATGACTAATGATGATGAAAAATTAATTTATAAATCAGTAAATAAAAATGTTTGAAAGCCAAAAATATTATTCTTGCTACTGGCAAATATTTGCATGAGGCACTTTCTGAGCAGTGAGCTTTTTTACAAAACAAATATCGACATCCATCCAGCTAACTAGGTTTTTACTATCCCCATCATTGTAAAATCTAAGATCGCAAACACAACACAGAGAGGCAATATTAGGAAAGACCTTGCAGATGAGTACAAAGGGTTTTAATTTGTTGCAGTAAGAGACAGGAAACCAATGAAGTCTGAAGGAGCGGGTCTCTTGATTGGAGCAGCAGGACAGCAGATGACTTTAGCAGCAGTTTTGGATAGACTGGCAGGCAGGAGGCTGCTGGAGAAGGTTCCAGTAATCATAGAATCATAGAAATGTAGGGCTGGAAGGCACCGCAACAGGTCATTTAGTCTATTGCCCCATGCTGTGGCAGGATTAAGTATCGCTGATAAGTGTTTGTCTAACCTGTTATTTAAAATCTCCAAGGACTTGGATTCCACAATGTCCCTAGGTAACAGTTCTAGTGCTTCAGTATCCTGCTAGCTAGAAAGTTTTTTCTAATGTCCAACCTAAATCTCCTTTGCTTCAAATTGAGTTGATTACTTTTTGTCCTGTCCTCGGTGGAGATGAACAGTTAATCACTGTCCTCTTTGTAACAACCTTTCATATATTTGAAGATTGTTATCATGTCTCCCTACAGCCATCTCTTCTCCAGACTAAACATCCCCAATTCTTTCAACCTTTCGTCATAGGTCGTGTTTTCTAAACCGTTTCTCATTTTGTAATATAAGGGAGAGAGATTACTATAGTGTCCTGTGCTCTAAATGATTACAGTCAGACATAATCGCTCTCTCTCTCTCTGTGTTCTCAGCTAAAATCACAGGTGCAGGCGTCTAATTTTCCTGTGGGTGCTCAGCCCTGCTAAGCCTCAGACCCCGACCACACTTGTCTAACCACCCCTTCCTCTAAGTCCCCCGCCTCTTCCTACTCCTGCTCTGCCCCCACCCCGCCTCTTTCCATCTCCCCCTAGTCTCTTGCTCCTCCTCTTCCCTCCCAGCACCTCTTCCACACTGCTGAACAGCTGGGAGGGAAGGGGAGGAGTTGATTGGCGGGGGCTTCTGGCAGGCGGGAGGGAGGGGATCTTGGCTGCCGGTGCTAAGCACCCACTAATTTTTCTCCGTGGGTGCTCCAGCCCTGGTCTCCTCACCCCCAAACAATATGTTGCCTCTGACAAATGTTTTTCTGCACAAGAAAGTTACTCTGCAACACAAACTAAAGAACTGTACACTTTACTGGCTGTCCCTTTTACTGTGTTCACGTCCAGGGTAGGGTGACCAGATGTCCCGATTTTATAGGGACAGTCCCAATATTTGGGGCTTTTTTTTATATGGGCTCCTATTAGGCTTCACCATCTGTCCCAATTTTTCACACTTGCTATCTGGTCACCCTAGTCCAGGGTTACCTGTAAATACAATTGGTTGGATAATACAAAAAGTGATGTGAATATATATTTTTGAGATAAGGCAGTGAGTTGGGATGACTGTTGTGTATGGGGTCATATTATTTATACAGATTTGGACAGTTGAATATTCTTGAATATATTCACAAAACCAGAATTCTATTCCAGTCATCTTATATTCTTTCCTTTCCTGGGAAACTGCATCTTGATGCAGTGGAATGGCTTCTGTGTTCCAATGACCGTGAGAGCTATCTGGCAGGTGTTTTAACTCTTGGTAGGGCTAACCAAGCCGGACAAGGTCAAGAGGTATGGACCAGATGAAAAGCAGTTCTCTGGTAGTCCAGGCTGGGGGTTGAGCAATAGGCCAATAACCTATCTTTGTAAAAAAAAATTCAGTTACAGAAACACAAGATTGGCATACTGTTTGCTGGAATGGCTAAGACATGGACTCTGTCTCGGCAGAAATGATGAGTCTTTGTGAAAGCCATCAGGAAGCCAACACTCTGAGAAGTTCTTTACTGAAGGTACAACTAACCAGGAAAGTAGGTTTCTGGAACATTAGAACAATAACAACAACAGAAGTCATATACATGATTCAATAATCTCAAAATCCTTGGAGTTAGTGAATGTTGATGGCCAGGAGCTGACAAAAAGTGGTTCAAAAATAAAAACAAAGCCATAATATATTTGGGGGCACAAGATGGTTGCCAATCGGAAGGAGAAGTACTAATTAATACTTCTAAAGCAGAAAAATTGCTCATAGACTTGGAACCAATTAACGGCCAATTGCTCTGAGCTAGGTTTCAAACACAATACTTTAAAATGACATTATACACTGTTAAACGCAAAATGACAACTACATGAGATCAAATATCAATTCTATCATTGCCTACAAACTCTGATTGACAGTATTTCCAAGCATGAAATTTGCTTAGTAATTGGGGAATTCAATGCTAAGGCTGGAGATGACAACAAAGAAGTGGTGAAAACAATGAGCATGCATGACCTTGGTTCCCAAAATCAGAATGGTGAAAGAATGGTAGAACGGTGACTAATATAAGGGATCATAACTGGTGGAACACTATTCCCATATGAAGACTCCATAAAGTAAGATAGAATTTCCCAGATGGAGTCAGCAGAAACCAGAATGATCATCTATGTATTGAAAGGAAATTTAGATTAACTGTCCAGATGTCACAGCATACAGAGAAGCTGACACTGGAAGAGACCATAATTTATGTGTGGCAAGACTGAAGATCAAACTTAAGAAAAACAACCCCCGCCAAAAAAGCATTAAGAAAATTGACAATAAAAGGCTAATAGACACGACATAACAGCAGATTGAACCAGAGAATGTATTTCAGGTGCAACAAGACTTAGGTCCACCACAAGAGGTCAACATTGTTATGTCATGGTCTTTTCTGTATGACAATATCATAGACACTGCAACAACAGTAGCTGGTTTCCACACAAGCAACTTAGAATACTTGGAACTGTGTGAAAGAAAGAAAACAAGCCAAAGCAAACATCAACGCCTCAAAAATACATCTAGAAAAAGCAGCAGCAAAAACTCTGTATAAAACAAAAGACAAAGCAGTAAAAAGCAGTGTGAGAAGAGACAAGAGGAAGTATATGGATAACATCACCAAAGAAGCTGAAGCAGCTGCTGAAAAAGGTGACAGTAAAACACTTTATCAGCTCAACAAGGTTCTAAATGGTGAGTTTACACCAGCCAAAGGGCGTGTTAAGAATAAACAAGGAAAGGCCTTAACAATGGTGGACAAAGAACAAAAAGCAGAGCACTGTCAACAGGTGCTAAGCAGATGAACACCACAAGAAACTATTGTCTTTGATAAAGAAATTAAACACTCAGAACTAGACATTGTAACAACTCACATCACACACACACACAAAAAAGAAAAGTTAAAGATGTAATACAAAAGTTAAACCTGGGAAAGCAGCAGGTAAAGATCAAGGGAAATCTTGCATTGAGACCATTAATAAAATTACCAAACTCTTCCGCACAGTATAGCGCTAAGAGAAACCTCCAGAACAATGGAAAAATGGCATGATAGACAAAAAAAAAACAACCCAAAGAAAAGTGGGCCTAAGTGACTCCAATAGCTGGTAAGAAGTTACAATCCTTTCAATGAGAGGCAAAGTCTTCTGCAGTATCATTGTAAGCAGAATAAAGGAAGTAGTTGAGATGAAGCTAAGGGAACAAGCTGGGTTTTGACCTAGAAGATCATGTGTCAACCAGATCTCCACACTAAGAATAATCATCAAAAAGAGCATAGAATGGCAAAAAACATTTATCATAAACTTCATAGATTTTAAGAGTGCTTTGAGTGCCTTCATAACATTTCAAGACGTTCCAGGGTGAATTGCCATGGTAGCCAATAAAAATAATTAACATCATCAAGGCTTTATTCTCAGGTGCAGCTTGCTCAGTTAAAGTAAACACAGGCTTGAATGAATGGCTTAACAGAGACACTGTGTCAAACAAAGATGGATTCTCTAACCTCTTCTGTGTGGCATTGCTATTGACTTCATTATGAGGAAAAAAAAGTTTAGAGGCATACAACACAGGCCACACATGGCTTAACAGTACACTAGAAATCTAGATTTTGCTAACAACATAGCTCTTCTAGTAAGTGATTGCTCAATCAACATGCAAGCAACTACCAAAAGACTGTCTAGCATTGCGAAAAATACAGGATTAATAATCAGTAATGAAAAACAAATCTAATGAGAACCACAGCAACTCCCAACTTGAGCATTCCTTTATAAGGCAAAAGAATACAAGAGGTGAGTCAATTCACATATGTTGGAAGTAAGGTGCAAGCCAGTGGGGATACCCAGAAGGAAATAAAGTCCTTGGCAAGGTGGCAGCTACTTTCACCAGCTTAAACAAGTTTTGGTCATCAAAATCTACAACTTAAAGACCAAACTATGAATCTTTAATTCAAATGTTATTTCCACCTTAACATATGGATGTGAATGCTGGAAATCACCAAAGGTATATATAAACATTTAAATACCTTTGAAAGCAAATGTCTCAGGAAAATGGTAGGTATTAAATGGAGTGATTTTATAACAAATGCCACGATCTGACAGATCTAGTCAGATGCTACCTCTTGGTCACTAACTAGATTGCTATGAGGGATCTAACCACTGGATCCCATGTGTTTTAAGTCTCCAGTGTCTGAACTGAGTCCAGACACAGCCCCAGGCTTGGGGGCTCTAGGTACACTTTCAAAGTGCAGATCCTCTATCTAGTATCCCCACCTGAAAGCTGAAACCTTGTGATCCAAGCCACTGGGACCATTACTAAATCCCCAGACTTCCCATAGCTTAAACACACCCTCTCCCAGAATTCCAGCCAGCTGGTTGTTCTGGGTCCACAGGTTAACTCTTCAAGGGTATATGTAGGGCCCTACCAAATTCACAGCCACGAAAAACATATTTCCACTGCTTGCATCCGAAGAAGTGGGTATTGACCCACGAAAGCTTATGCTTCAATACCTCTGTTAGTCTATAAGGTGCCACAGGACCCTTTGTCGATATTACAGACTGTGAAATCTGGTCTCTCCCCTGTGAAAATTGGTCTTTTGTGTGCTTTTACCCTATACTATACAGATTTCATGGGGGAGACCAGTGTTCCTCAAACTGGGGTTTGTGACCCAAAAGAGAGTTGCAGGCGGGGTGTCACAAGGTTATTTTAGGGGGGGTTGCGGTATTGCCAGCCTTACATCTGCACTGCTGCCTTAGAGATGGGCGGCTGGAGAGTGGCGACTGTCGACTGAGGGCCCAACTCTGCCCTCAGGTGGCAGTATCATACCATCCTTACTTCTGTGCTGCTGCTGGTGACGGCTCGCCAGCTGCCCAGCTCTGAAGACAGCGCCATTGTCTGCAGCAGCACAGAAGTAAGGGTAGCAGTACTGCAACCGCCCTACAATAACCTTGCGACCTCCCCACTACTCCTTTTTCGGGTCAGGACCCCTACAATTACAACACCATGAAATTTCAGATTTAACTAGCTGAAATCATGAAATTTATGATTTTTAAAATCTTATGCCCATGAAATTGACCAAAATGGGCCGTGAATTTGGTAGGGTCCTAGGTGTGTGGCAGATCTAACACATAACACACAGACAGACTTTGCACAAGATTGCAATACATATTGCTCTTTACTTAATCACATGAGAAAAGCACAAATGCATAAAAAATAATAAACTCT
Organism: Macrochelys suwanniensis; assembly: GCA_033296515.1. NCBI lineage: Eukaryota > Metazoa > Chordata > Testudines > Chelydridae > Macrochelys > Macrochelys suwanniensis. Next base: position 89,081,840 of record CM065779.1, read on the forward strand.
ACACATACAGGAGACCCCCCGCTAAAACGCGCGTCTACATAGTGCGAATTCGGAAATAGCGCGGTCATGACCATGGATCCCAAATTAAATTATTTAAATTGGAATCCATGGTAACGTGCCCCCCCCACTATAAAGTGGTCCCCACATTAATGAGGTGCCGTGCATGGCTCCCAAACCCCGTGTTCTAGCGAGGGTGCAGTGTATTTCCATTTCCTCACCACACCACGGCATTTTTTTGGCTGGGGTCAGATTTCTTCAGAGGCATCCAGGGTCCTTCTACTGCGGTCCACAGCTAGTCTTCTCAATCATGGAGCCTCCTTATCCCAGTTTGCCTTCTCTAACCTTGGCTGGTCCATGCCCTTCCTCTCTCCTGCCCTAAGATTCCTGTACCTATCCCAGTGATTTTCTTGAGTTTATATATCCCACCACCACCTAGTTCCTTTGTTCTCCTTCTGTTGATTTTCCACTATCTCCACTTCCCCAGCCCTGTGCAGTGAAATGGGAGAAACTAGCTTCAGCCAACCTCCTTAGCGTACTCATTGTTTGGTTAAAGTACAGTTGTTAAGGGTAAAGTCTCTCCATTGTCCCTGGTCAGGCAGTGATGCAACACAGCCCTTGTCAGTACAGGTGGAATCCACATACACATAGATGCATTCAATGATTCAGCAATTTTCATAGTAATTACTTCATAATATCAGCCAGAATTCCTATGTTGTACAGACAGATTCCCCAAAGTGGCACACTCTGAAATTCAGATTTCAGGCCATACCTTTAGCATTAATGTGAATTATGGGTCAGAGTCTCTCCTGCACCCAGCTTCAGAGCAGAGTGGGGAGATGTCCAGAAGGCAGTTACTGCTCCCCAATTCTCTGCTCCAGTCCTAGGATAAATTAGAACATCTTCGGGCTATTCTAACTTACGTCAGCTGGCTCTGGTCTCCAAGGTATTATACCCTTGTTGAGGGTTGACAGAGCACAATATACTCCAGCCAGGGCTGGCTCCAGGCACCAGCTTTCCATGCTGGTGCTTGGGGCGGCATCGAGAATGGGGCGGCAGTCTGAGTCCCACAGCGGCAATTCGGCGGCAGGTTTTCCGCTCTTCCTGCCGCCGAATTGCTGCCGTGGGCCTCAGACTGGTGCCCCATTCTCGCCTGCCGCGGCGGCAATGGGGCGGCAGGTCCGCCGCTCTTACCTTGCCGCCGTGGGATTCGGAGTGCTTGTGTCGGGGGTGGGGTCCCGCAACGTGGTCCGTCGTCAGGGGCAGGGCCGCAGCGACTGCTTGGGGTGGCAGAATTGTCAGAGCCGCTCCTGACTCCAGCCACACCCCTAGCCCCATCCTAATATGCCTCTGCACTGGCTGGTTGCAGGGGGAAAGCCACAGAAGCCAGTTCTGGTGTTAATACACCTGCTGAGGACTCATTCATTCCCAGGGAATCCCCAACAGGAGACTTTCAGGAGATTCTATTCCCTTTGCACAGCCACCTCAGGGGTGCAAAAGAGGGCAGAAAATCTGCATCAATTCTAAAGGAGAACATACCTAAATTCAGACCAAAAATATCTTTGAGAATTTGTTTTAAATAGTTGTGCAATCTCAGGCAGCTGCCTTGAGCAAAGAATCTCCTACTTGAAGAATTAACCTGTGAAAATAACCTCCAGTAAATAGACAAAAATACAATGCAACAAATAAAGTCTAAGATTCGCCACACTTTAAATTAGGATTTACAAGTGGCATGATAATAATTAAAAGTGTATTCATTGTTAAAAAGAATTCCCTTTTATATAGATATGTAAGATGTATGTACACACACAATAACCTGTTATAAAGTATTATATAAGGCTGTTACAAATCATATTCTACCCAGAAACACTGTTCAGATAATTATATATCTTTATTTAGGAGAGTTGGGCTGTTAGTATGTTGATCTTCCCTTTTTATTAAGATTGACTGAAAGAATATCATAAAGCTTTGTATTAAATTGTTAGCACACTTAACTTCAAAGCAAACGTAATGTTGGGGTTATAGCAACATCTAGTGCCTGAAAGTGAAATCACCTCTAATTCCAGACTGATGCGTGTATATCCTTTATTTCAGTGCTCTCCTAATTTCTTAAATATAGTGTCAACCTTTTAAATCAATAAAAGAATGGTGAGGACCTTGCCTTTTTGTTATTTCTCCCAAAGTGATGAACTAATTCTTTCCTTGGGTGAATTGTTTATTCTTCCCTTGTTTACTCCTTATTGTTCAGAACTTTTAACATTTCAAGACACAGTCTATCTTAAAAAGTGAACTGATTAGAAGGATTGTCCAATTTCATGTTTGTTCTCCCAGTTATCTTCTATTCTCTTCAGTTTATTTTTCTGCCCTTAGACATCTTCTTGTAGTAGATGCACCACCTACTGACTGACCTCCCATACAGACAAGGATTATTCCAACTGTAACTCATATTGTCCCTAGTTTATGGAAGGGAAGCTACTTTCTTCTTTCTCACCTCAAGCAGCAGTGTGTTAATGAAGCATCTACATTTGTCTGGTATTGTGAATCTGGGGGCATATAAGATCATAGTTATGAATCAGGAGTGCAGAATAATCCTATATAGAATAAATTTTAGAGCACATCTCATAAAAGGAAAATGGACAGAGTCCTTTGAATGATGAGTATTTACAAAAACTGATTGTTTTGTATTTGCGAATGTAAGTATTAAAGGAAGACTCCGTTATTATTTGTACAGTTCTTTGAAAACTGAAAGACGTATTTACATTTTTGTTCTGATGGGGTTTGGGTGGCTTCTAGCAAGTATGTCTTTGATATGTGGCCACTCACAGACCTTTTTGAAGCTGAGGGGCATGATAGCCACCTTCCATTCAGTCTAAATAAGGGAACAATTAAATGCCCCTTTGTTTAGTGATAGCTGAAACATTGTAAGCCACATCCCAAGAACTAGACTGAATGCAAATGTAGGGGCTAGGGGATTAATTGGTGGAGCTGTGTGGGGCTGTGGGTCCAGCAGTGAGACCAGGCAAAAAGCAGGCAGGAAGCAGCAGAAAAAGGTCAGGAGACATCAAGAAAAGCATTTATAGTGTGACCCTGAGAAAAAGCCAAGAGAGAGATATCTCGAGAACGCTGTCTGGAAAGGCAGACTTGGAATTGTGACCTCTCGTCATTTGACCCTACTATATCCAGGTAAACAGAATTTATGTAAATTCTTTGCAAATAAACAAGATTTCATCAAAGATATACCTGACTCCATGATCAATGTCTCCTAATGGAAACAACCCACAGGACCCTGAATATTGGTTAATCACTTGGGAGCAAAATGGGTAACACACTCTCCGTCTCTGTCTCTGATTGTTATTATTAGATCCAAGGCAAACTTGTGCCATTTCACAGCTCAGCTGTTGAACAAGGATGTCTCAAGTCAGGCACTTCAATCTTTATTTAGATTCCTAAACAAAGTACTGATTCCGTTGCTTAAATTGGGCCAGTTAAACAGCAAATGTGGCTTGGTAGCAGAATGGTGAAATTCCAACCCTAGAACAAAAGCATAGAACATTCTGCATTCTGGACAAGTTGAAGCTTTGTGTTTAAAAGACAGTGTGCTCCTACCTAGGTAAAGTGAGTTGGAGTAATCCAACCTGAGGTCACAAAGGTATAACATTCCCCACAATGGCTTCATTTAGAGGTTAAAGAGGGTGGGGTAGAGAAATGACTCCTCTCAGATTCTACAGGATGAAAGAACAGTTGTCCATCACCACTCTCTGGAATCACCCTGAAATAAAGCACTGGAGCAATTTCATCAACTTGCCACTGACTCCTGCTACATCTCTGAGACAAGACAGTAGCAGGTCATGCTCACCAGTATTGATGCTAAAGACAGTTCCAGGAGTATGAATATAGATGGCCTCTCCTATGCAAGGATAGGAGGAGGTTATCTATGAGTGCCACTAGCATTCTTTGTCCTATGGTGTGGTCTAGAACCTGACTCAGAGGTCCAGCATGCTGGTGGTGGATAGATGTGTTTGTATGCAACTCTTAGCTAGTTTCTTGATTATTGTGCTCAAGAATGGGAGGTTGGACACTGGGCAGTAGCCTATGGGACTTTCCAGGTCAAGAGAAAGTTTTCTTGGCAATAGGCCAGACTAAGGTGTAATTTGGGGTAGACAGGTCTGTAGGTTTTTCTCAAAAGGTTGTGCTGACAATCTATCTCCAGGGTGCTAGGTGCTCCCAAAGATGTTTCACCAGCCATAATGAGTGACAGTCTGAATCACAGGTGCTGATTCAGATTCCTTCCGTTCCTGCACTTCTAGCGTGCCTTGCTTTACGGAAGTGCTGAAGTCTGTAAATGGTGGAGATGTGATTTTGAGCTGGTCTCAGTTATGGTTGCTGCTGTCCAGAGATGGCATTCTGGATATGGTGATCTTCTCAGCTCGGTATGTTGACAGCGTTGACAACACATTGTGCAGAATGGGATTTAGCATCTGCAGTAGCAGAGAAGAAAAATATTTCTTAGTTTTAATCACGGCAGCTGCATAGGATTTTAGGAAATCTTTATGTTGGAACTTATCTGCATCTGATCAGAAGGCAACTTTTCTGCTGTCAAGTTGCCTTCCCTCTGGCTCCTGCTTCTTCTGTTGCTGGGTTACCAAGGCACCGTGTTGATCTGCAGAAGCCATTGGGATGAAGATGGCCAGTGGGTTAAAGATAGCGATCACTCTATGATCCTAAGGGTGGTTTCCTCAGTAGTATGAGGGGTAGGTAATACAATATTTACCTATGTGAGGTGTTGTGTGATTTAGTTAAATCTTTTGCGCAGTGCTTTCAGAATATAAAGCAGTACAGTAAATACAGTAAGTACTAAGCATTATTAATTATTCTTATTAATATTTTCCTAACTTCCTGTGTTTACAAAACTAGTGCGAGAAACATGCCAGAAAAGGCTTCCTTATGAGATTTTCAGCACTACCTTCTAATTGAGCCAGAAATATAAACTTTTTTTTTTTGTCTGTGTGGTATTTTGAAACTTCTGCTTCCATTCCTAGAACACAGGAAAGTGTTGAATTAGGTTAAAAAAACCAAAACCCAATGGGTTAAAAAAAAAAAAGTAAACGAAACTCATACACCCAAAAAGTTCACTTCCACTTGGGTTCAAGTTTTAGGAGTGGATCTGAGGGGTTTTATTATTTTTACTCAACAGGCCTTAGCCTATTCGTAGGTGTAATACAGAAAACCTTTGTAAATTATCATTATCTTGTAGCATGTTAAATGATTGTTCACTAATAACCAAAGAAGCAGAATGGCACTTTGCATGTGGTTGAGTGTCTCACAATTTTCAGCCCAGTGTGCTGAGAACAATCTGCTGCTAACAATGTGCATGCACACTGTATAGGAAACAGAAGTGATGTTAGAATGGGTGAGACTGTGCCGACAGTTCTTGGTGTCATGATATCTTGTGCATCGGTTATAGGTTCAGACATTTTTTCTAACTGGTCATCTCTGAGGTGTTAAAGCAGACAGATACTGGGTAACATTTTAAAAAATGCCTAAGGGACATAGGCACCTAAGTTCCATTTTCAACAGTCATGTAGCCATTTAGAGGCCCTCATCACATTGGCTTTGAATGAGACTTAAGCATTTTCAAAACTTCTACCCAGTTTCCACAAAAGTTAATAGGAACTAAAATGAAGGGGTAGGGTTGGACTCAGAAGCTTTCTTTGTTGCCACCAAGTGGAATTGATGACATTATCTGCCATCATAACGGCAAAGCACCTGATTTTGTACCTACAGTGCAATATGTGCTCCCCTCTGTCTGTCATACTCAGAAAATGAACAGCTTCATGCTAAACTAACCGGAACGCCAAGAGGACCTTTGCATTCAGCTGCAGGTAGAGCAGTTTCCAATAGCCTAACTTGGATATGGTGAAGACATGAATCATTGTGGCCATGTTACCATTCAGGAAAAAGAGGCACTCAGGTATTAGGACGTGCTCATATGGTACAGTAGTAGGGGCCATATAAGTACCTAGGCAGATAGATGTATCTGCTAGATAGCAAAAGCATTTTTCACTGCTGCTGGTATATGGGTGTCTAGGAGCAACGATGAGTCCAAGAGGACCCCGAGATTGTGCACCAGTATGGCAGATGGCCATGGTTACATTTTCCCATAGACAAAAGGCATGCGCAGCTGAATGGTTTATTTTTTTAATTCAAGGACACAACTCTTCATAATCCTTGCTGCTCTTTCTACTTTTTCTCATTTGTTTCTTCTACCATCCTGCTCCTATGCTTCGAACAGTCCCCCCTTGCTCACCAAACGCTTCCTGTCTCCTCCAAATGTCTTCTCACAAGCATACCTCTTCAACCAATTTCCTATTCTTTCCTAATAACCCTTTGCTTCTAATGCTGTCCAGCCTCTTGACTTATTCCTACTGTAAGGATGAGGCCAGGGATGTGCATTTGCACAGCTTTCTATGAATTGCACAGGATTTGTATTAATAAATAAATATTTCCTTAAGGTAAAGGTCTGTGTACAGTACACACCCATGATCATTTCCTTTGGAAATATTTATGACTTTGGCTCTATTTAGGTTTCTGAACTCCCTTGTATTGACCGTATAAATTATGTAATTAGGCTATCGTCTCATGCTTCAGTTACCCTAGACAGAATGAAAACTCTGCTCTCTTTCTTCTAAGTCTCATTGGTGTGTCTTAGCTTTCAAAAGAAAAGTAGATGTATATGTTTGTATTAATTGATGGGCTGCTTGGACTGAAAGATTCCTTTTAAAAAAAATCACATATTTGACTTAGCTTCATACATTCCAGGTAGTTGAAAAAACCCACTGCTATGTAATGGCTTTTAAGGTACTCCTGTATCATGACAATGACCAGTTGAAAACAGATAGGTATACTGTGCTAAAGGTACAACATTATAGCGTTCTGGTTTGCATATATGTCCACTAGAGGGCTCCCTTTGCAATACGAATAGGACTCTCCTGTGCACTAGTCTTCTTTAGGGCATACCTCTCAACCTTCCAAGACCCAAATGTGGGATGCAATGTATAAACAAAAACACAAAATGAAGGGTACAAAATATGTTCAATGCAGGGAACTTAAAATGCTGTGAGATTCCTTCCTTTAGCATAAATTACTGTTTCCAGAACTTCCATTTTATGATTTTTTTAATTCTGATGTAATACTTTTCCCAATAAAAACGAAGGAACACCAAATCTATATGGGACACAGGTGAAAGAATTTAAAATGAGTGCTGTCCCTTGAAAGGAGATACAGTTGAGGGGTATGCTTTAAACGCAAAATCTGGAAACAGGGATTAAACAGAATCCTATGCAATTCAGCAATAGGAAAAATAGAAATGGTGTATTTATTTGACTGGATAATAATTTCTCTGTGTTATTACTTCTCTAACCTCAAAATACATAGAATGACTCCCCTTTAACAGGCTTGTTCCAATAACCATCACAACTATGCTCAGTTCTCTAGCAAATATTCATTCTGACTCAGTCCCTTCTTTAGGGTCATTTAAGCAGGATATTAGGACATGAAAAGCAGAGAGAAGCTTGTAGGGATTATTTCATATAAAAGGGGGGATAATAATTCTCAAAGGTAAGGATCTTATGTACAGTGCACTCCAATCATTGTTCCCTTTGTTGATAGTTTATGATTTTGGAGTTAATGTGGTTTCTGAATATTCTCTTTTCTTAGAAGATGGTTTAGTTCCTGTGTCAGGGATGTGAGATGTACAATACAGGTCTCCAATCTCTTGGTTATGTCATGTTTGATTACATTGTGTCAGATTAGTTAGCCACTCTCTGTAACTAGACTCTGGGCATACCTGAAACTGCACCTTTTAAAGTTGAGTCCTTTTTTTCTATGAAATAGTAACACATCAGCAAAGCACATCCAGATGTTGGCGAGATATGCTGTATGTCCAAAAGTTCAGCTGAAGTCAATGGGCTTTGTATAAGAACCATAATTAGGTGCTTGGCTGTGTTTTGTTTGAATACTAATTTTCAGCTCAGGAACATTTCTCTGGTGCTGAATTTAATATATTGGACAAATGGTGATTAGCTCTAAACAATTTCCCTTTGGATTTTCAAAATTCTTCTTCAACAAACTCTGCCTCCCTGACTTCATAGCGATCATTCCCCATTCAGTCACTGTTCTTTTCCAATCTTTGGCCTCTTCTCTACCCCTCTCCTTCTGACTCTTCACAATTCACTGAGCAAATTTGTTTTTTCACTCTGCTTTGCCATCTGTCAGGTACTTCCTCTCCCTCTAGGTCACTTCCCATTAATTCTCACCTTTGCGCCTTATCTTATGCTTTCTGTTCTCTGAAAAACCTCACATGTTGCGGTGGATTAAGGAAGCTATAGTATGTTAGTATAGTAAGGAAGCTATAGTATGATAAAACCTATCATACTGTATCAGACTACTATGTGGAGTGAAGCAAGGCCACATTAACAGCAAAGCTAGGTAAATACATGAGGTTGGATGGACACTGAGCAGCAGAATTTTTTTAATGTATGACTTTCAACATTTTACAATCATCATCAAAGTTTTCATCCAGTAAACAAACCTCAGTGCAGGCAGACAAGAGAATCAGATTTCCCCCCAGATGCCAAAGCCTGGCCTTCACTCCTTTTCTACCTCACTTTCAGGTATCGACTCCCATCACATCCCCCCAAAGAGTAAACCAGAAGAATGAAAGTGGAGTGCTACTGCAGGAAAACCTGGGCTGAGTATGAAGGTCTTGCATCTAGTGCTGACTGCCCGGCCCGTGTTGGTTGTTATTCTAATTTCATTTATTTGCAGATGGGAGGTTTTCATTTGCAGGTGCTACATAAACCATCTTGACACAAACTGTTCTGCAGAAATGAGAAAGGGCAGTTCAACTTCAACTTTTAAAACCTATTTTTTCACATAACAGAACTAATTGATACTGAATGTTCACATTAGATACTAGCCTTCAGGGGGGGAAAAATCAGCCTTCAAACCAGGCTAACACCACTATATGCAAAGTCTCTGTCCCTCTTGTAAAAAAAAATAAAAAAAAAATGGATTCCTTCACATAGGGAGATAATTTTGGTTTTCCTTGCTAAGGGTCCATTAACCCAGGCAAAGCTGTAGAACTCTAGTTTCCTTTCTAGCACCTGTATCATAATCTATAACTTAAGCTAGAGTTGTTTATACTTTTGAAATACGGTGGCATCCTTGGCCAAATTTATTCCTGATGGCCCTTCAATAATACTACAGTTTAAACAAAGAACTATTTTTATCTGACATACTCCAATGTCAGTTGAGATGATGACTAAAAGGCTTATATTATTCACAAGCAAACAGCAGATATATATCAACGAGCTATACCAACAAGAACATGTTTGGGTAACTATAAGTGAGCTATTCAGATGGCAGTAACACTTTGGTTCATGCTCTCCAACACCCAACTCATACCTCTATAAATCTTTAATCCAAGTGAAATGCTTGGATTATATGTGATGCTGTTATCTAGGGTTGAAATCCTGGACCCATTGAAGTCAATGGCAAAGCTCCCCAGGAATCAAGTCCAATTTGTAAAGTAAGCCTGTTTGGACATATTCAAGGTATCATGTAACTACTAGTTGGAAGATCTAATGATTGACTCTCTCACTGTTCCCTCCATGAGTCAGTTAGCATTTCCTTCCCCACAGAGGCACACTTATCAATCACAGTATCCTTCACTTCTGCAGAAAGGAATGAAACTGTAGAGCTTGTTTTCAGATATAATCCACTCTTCTGCAGGGCATCTATTCCTTAGGTATGCAACTGTTCCATTTTGCCTACAATCTGGAGTTTAGATCAAGGCCATGTGATATGAGCAGGTCTGATTAGATCATATGATGTGATTCAGTGGTGTTTGGCTGAATGACAAGTCTTGTTTCCTGAAAAGAGAACAACCTCTGAGCCATGGAGGATATTGGCTTTTGTATTTGCCTTAGAGCTTTGGGGAGAGTGTGGAGCAGAAGGGAGATGATGGCAGATCATTGTTCATTTAAGTAAAAGATCCAGTGTAATGAAAATTATGTCTTTTGCCTTTCAAACAATGTCAGCAGCTAATACATATGCATTAATGACTGTCATATTTAATGAGTGCTCATTTCTTTTACTACACTGAATTGAAGCACTATGATTGTTCCTAAACAAAACACATGTAATCAGAGGTTTGAATCTCTCTGAATTAATAAAGGACTAGCGGCTGGACAGAATACAGCCACTCTTCTGAAGCTGTGGGACTGATATGCTGCTGCAAACAGCTATGGCTAAACCTTCAGGTCTGCCCTTACTTTCTAGGATAGTGTAACATTTTACCGGTTGTAGAGTTGCATAATACCACCCTGTGAAATTCAATGGCATTACAGCACTCCAAAAATACTACAGTAATATCATCAAGGACTGTCACAACTACTCCTATCATGGAGGCTTACAGGCAGGGAGTGGGTGTGTGCAAGGGATCTCTTCTAGTGCAGATTTGTTTTTAAAAAGCCAGTAGTTTAATAAATGTGGTAAGCTAGAAGCCTAGCATTGTAAGCACTCTGGTGCTGGGCCTTGTTTTTATTTTGCAGGTCTACAGCACCTAGTGCAATGAGTCACAAATCCCTGCATAGGGTCTCTAGGTGTTACTCCAATATAAAGAACAGTAAAGTCTTTGCTGCTTGAGTCAGCCAACAGGTGCCACAGCAGAAGTCTTTCAGAAAGAGCCGTTCTCCTCCATTTACTGTCAGGAATGCAAGTTACACTAATTAATAAACTACAACTAAATCCCCTCAGAGTTTAAACAGAACAAAAACTAAAGAACTACAGAAGTCAATCATCTATAACCTATTGAGATGATAATATAGCTATCTGCCTCCCTACCAGCACTTACATAGTGCTTATCACTATAGTCACTAAGCCTATCTCCTCTAACATCTTACATTAGCCTACTCCCAGCTCTTTTCTGCTTAGCAATGAACCATTTTTATAGGGCTCCTGGGTGTAAGCCGTTAGGCCCTGATGGCCCTGTCAGGAATCCACCCTCATTACCCCAATCCTTTGTAACCTTGTTGAAGGTGTGGTCTGCCAGAGTTTTGACCAAAGTTAACCACCTCTCAGCTGGATCATGGCATGGAGAACAGGGCCTCTGCTTACAAAAGAAAGTGGAATTCCCTTGTTAAATACTTGCCATTCAAGCTCTGCTTAAAAAGGCCAATCAAGCAATTTATCACTGGTGCACCAGATTTCACACACCTTACAAGTTATATATTGAATCAGGAAATATTCTTCTCATTTCCCCTATTGCATTTTTTAAAATATATCCTAGCAATGAATAATTCAAACAAACTAAATAAGTTTTGTCCTCACTGCAGGACTGAAACATAAACAGAGCTGTATTTGTGTACCATGTGCATAGTGCAGTGATAATATATAATACCTACCTCTTATACAGTACTTTGTCATCAGTAGATCTCAAAGCACATCATAATGTTTGATGTATTTATCCTCACAACACCCATGTGCAGCAGGGAAGTATAATGACTCCCATTTTACAGATGGGGAATTGAGACACAGAGAGATTAAGGCCCAGATCTTCAAAGGTATTTACATGTCTAAGTGCCATTGAAATTTCAATAGGAGTTCAGTATCTAAATACCTTTGAGGATTTGGGCTAAAGTGCTTTCCCCAAGGTCAAGCAGAAAAGGGAATTGAACCTACGTGTCCCAAGTTGTAGACTAGTGTTCTAACTATTGAACTATTTTTCCCCTAGCTCCTCAGCTGTCCACACACAGAGAATTTTTTTATGTGTAGGATCTCCATTAAGCACTATATTAAAAAAAAGTATTCAGTTCTGCAAAGATCTATTTTAGAAAAGAAACAAGTGGAATCAGAAGGACAATATTTGCATATTTTGGACATTGAGCTAGACAATATCAAGAGACCTAATTAAGAAAAATCAGCCATATGGCTGGTAGCACTGTATGAGCATAAATCCAGGCAGCGTTAATCAAAGAAATATCTCACAGATTGCTAATGTCAGATGAATAACTAATAGCATTCCATGCTGCTAAGGACTCATTCTTAGTGATAACACATACTCCTTAAGGGAAAGGGCTAGAGAACCATTCTAAGATTTACATAGGTCAGAATGTAAATCTCTGAGGAAGTGACATATTTTTCCAAGCAAGGAAACGGGGGGGGGGGGGGGGGGGGGAAGATGCTTTCCTTCTCTCTAGTGGGGAAAACAGGTAAGCAATAATGGAAATTACTGCCAAACCATCACGCTCACTGGACTGCAGATAGTTTTTGCTTTCACAGAACTCGAAAATGGTGACTATTTATTATTAAAAAGACAATTTAATTATTTATTTTTATCTCTTCAGATGTAATCCCTAAAAATCACCCTATGATAGGCTCTAACAATTGATTAAGCTCACAGTAACATCGTAATCATTAATAATAATGACCACCCAGCAGCATTAAAATTGGGGATTGGTCCTGCTTTGAACAGGGGGTTGGACTAGATGACCTCCTAAGGTCCCTTCCAACCCTGATATTCTATGATTAAAAACTCATAGACGTACAACTTTTCTCCACATTATGAGGCCATGTGCTTTTGATTCCAGAACATGGGCAGTCCTCTGTGCCTTCGTGGTGTATGCTTGGTGTGTCTGGGTGCAGAGGTCTGCTCACATGTTGTAATTTGCTGAACCAGGGCCTCAGGGGTGAAAGACTTTTAGTTAGCAGGGATAGCCCCTATGTAATAGCATAATATGGACCATTTTCTGCTGTCTCTCTCCTAAAAAGTTTTGCTGATCAAATGTTTCAATGGAGTTGGAAAGTATATCCCTGTTTTTCTCCTCAGAATGTCAATGTTTTTAACTTTCCAGGTGCTGCCAGGTATTTCATTCGCTCCATTTCACAGACTGAGAAGCTGAGATCCAGAGAGGCTAAATGATTTGCCCAAAGTCACAGCAAGTCAGTGCCCAAACTGGGTTTAAAACTGCACAGATCACTGTATGACACCTCTTTTTAATTACTCATGTGCATCTTTATTCACCTGTCGATCTAATGTTATCCTTATAATATGAATAATATGACTTTACTATTCTCTGTACATTTGTGCTGATGGTGAATTTGAATATAGGTTGAAAATAATGATAGATGGCTCCCTTTGTTCAATCACCATGTAAGGTCAAATTCTGCAGCTCTTAAAAGCACAGTGATTGCTTTTGAGTTAGTTTTTTTGTTTATCAAATGTGCTTATTGTGTCATTATAAGTGCATGAAAACAGTTAAAAAACACACTAATTTCCTAACAGATTTATCAGTGTGTGTCAGAAGGACTTCAGGATCACAGCAGCAGGAGCCTTAATACGCTCTGTATATTTTATATGAGGTCCTGCCACAAAGAGGCACCCTCCACCAATGTGAAAGAAACAGGAATGGACTGAATTAATGGGAAATACTAGATTCACAGGAAATATCAGTAACTGGAAGAACTGAGTCAATATGGTCTATGCATGCTGTTATACCTGACCTACTTGAGAAGTTTCTGTCTACGCGTACATTGCAGCTGGGGCCAACACACTAGCTAGATTAAAGCTAGCTGGGGTATGTCTACCTGAGCTGAAATCACATATCCATCGTCAGGATATCTGCATGTGGTAAGGTCATTAATGCACCCTACTAGTCCACTAGACAATAGAGTGTTTATCAGGGGCCAAGCACTGACATTTGCTGTATGGCAGTGCAATCTTAAAGCGATTTCTGCTGAAAACAGAAGTGACTGCACATCATGATGTTTTAGATTATCCTCACCAAATTCTCTGAAAGGGAACCCTGACTGCGTGTTATTTAGCCCACAGAGCTTTACGCTGCAGAACTTTTTCATTTAAATATTGAAACTAAACACCCTGGGCAGTGTAAGGGCAGAAGTGATGATAACTTACAGCGAGTTCCCGCAGCACCCCCAGCTGTGGATTTACTTGAAAAAAATAGAAACTATATATATTTTCTTTCTTGAAGCTAAAACAACAACATGAAGATTTGCTGTTTCTTTAATAATTGAACATTTGGTGGCATGGCTACATTTTTAGTGGGAACTCTGTGATATCAACCTTCCAGAGCACAAAGTCCTTAGATTTCCACCTGCGAGTCAAGGATGTTTTTCTCTTAACGTTATAGTTGTATCAATGAGGTTTATTCATTGTTCCAAAGTTATGAGTAACAATTAGCATGCTGGTGTCCACCGATTAAAAAAAAAAAAAAGGACTTGGGTAAATAAATCAGCTTAAAAATGATCCCTCTCTGCAAACACCAGCTGCACAGGAAAAGGAAGACTGTTAGCCATCTTTCACTGATGTGCTATGCTGATCCAGTAGCTGCATCTAAGCAATCTCTGGCAGCAAGCTAGTATATCCTACCCTCCACAGGAAAGAACTATGCAGGAAAACAAAAAGGCAGAACAATTGTGTGAACTGAACTCCCCATCTTAGTCTGAAAACATCTGGCTTCTGAATGTTTCATTCATTTGTTTTATTTATTTATTTATTTGGTTCGAAACATGCCAGAGTCTATGAACCTTTCACAGTTATTAAGAGAGGAAACAAATAATAGTGGAAGTCCCTGCTCAGGGGTCCTTCTTTTTTATATGGTGTGACCTGCATTCTGGAGCTGTTCCGTATCTGAGGATATCTGAAGTGTAATGAGGCTGAACATGGCGAATCGTTGGTGTTTATAGTATTGTAGACAGATGAAGTATTAGGAATTCTGGGAATACAGGAAGCATTGGGGATATTTGGAGTGTTGAACTTTGGAGATAATGAGAATGAAGTAGTGTTGAGGATATGAGGAGTACAGATTGAAATCCTGATTCCACTGACGTCAATGCACTGAAGTTTTGCCATTAACCTTCATGGAGCCAGGATTTCACCCATGCAGTCCTAGGTCCTCAGGAGAGTAAACATCTGACATCACTTAAGTCCTCAGAATTGGGGTTTGGTTTCACTCACGGGGACTGAAAGGCTTGACCTGCTAAAGGGTTAATCAGCAGACTGCTCGAAGAATGACTACTTCATTTTATGTAGTTAACATAACAAAGCCTGGAAATGAAAACACATTCAGAAAAATCCTTTGAGTATTTTTTTTCTCATCGTTGTTATGTTATAGAGGCTTACAAAAATCCCACACGGTTTATTATAAAGTGTTTATCACTACAGATGTCAGGAATGGCTGACAAGTTTATTTTAAAAATTCCAGATCTTACATTTTCCCAGTTGTTACTTTTCCTTTTCTGCTGCTTCATCCTTACAGAAGAAAGGGATTAAAATGATGCATCTTGTTGTACATTTCCCTCCAGTGTTTTAACCCTTAATCACAATGACAATTAAGATAGCACCAGTATATAGAAATTAATTCGACAACTCACAAATATCAATGCCAGTTGGTCATTGGATTCCATTTTACTTAGCTTTAACAATCCATTTGGGTTAAGTAAGTAAGATGAAATAGTGATGAAACTATCATTTAATTTCAGAGCACTTTTTATAGAGATCAGTTGTCAGTATGAAGAGCCTGTCAAGCATAATCTTATTTCCAATCCAAATTGCACTGAAGCCATAGTAATCGTTTTTGCTCCTAGAATGCTATAAATAAATAAACACTATTCATTGTGGATCCAGTCTTCCTTCCAGACCCTGACACTTCTCGGTTTTTTTAATAAGAAATTCTGGAGCAGAGCCTTAGCTGGGGTAAATCAGTATAGTTCCACTGAAAGCAAAAGAGCTTTGGTGATTTACACCAGCTGAAGATCTGGAAATCTTTAATCTAAAAACAATAGCTTTGTGGTTTTTTACTAAGTTTAAGAAACACTGAAGCCTGTTACCCCTTCTCTCAAACACTAGGACAAATGCTATAATCCCATCTCAGATAAAACGCCTCTTGATGCCAAGTTCTCTGAGTGAGGACAGCAGGAGTTGGTCTGATGTGACATCTCTTGGCAGTGTTCTGGGCTGAATTCTCTTCTTCTTTATATCAGTTTTATGTGGGTGTCATCCCATTGGGTCTGATTCTCTGGTGTCTTGCCTGTGCAATACAGTTAATAATAATGGTCCAGATCCGAAGGGGAGCAATTTACACTCACTTTGCTCTGCTGTAAATGATGGAACAAGGGCCAAGGCAGTGGAGAATCAGGCCCATTGATTTAATAGTTACTCTTGATTTATGATTTATTGCATACATGAGATAAGAATCAGGCCTATGGATTTTTATTCACACAAGCCCAGATCCTGGCTCTAACTTCGGGCCCTTTGTGCTGTTCATCCAGTTAATAGAGGCCTCAAAGCAGCCTTAATTGGGAAGCTGGTGATTCCCCTGCTATGTGGGTTCCCCATCTGGCTCATAGCTGGCTCCACACCAGCCTGGTGCCTCTGGAATAGGGGCATGGCTGGTGGATGGGCCAAATCTTGATCAGGTCTGCCCTCTAGTGATCCTGGTGGCCTCTTAGGAGAGATCAGTTGGCTTTATTTAGAGCAGCCCTGAGACTACTCTACCTTATTCCAGGGTCCCAACTGGCCTCTGGTAGCTAGAGGTCATAGGAGCGCAACCTGCTTTTGCCACATGCCCACTCAACCTGGATGCTGAACTGAACATAGACATGAGGGTCTGGATCACAGTATCAGTGGCCCTCCATATCTCATCATACACTGGAAGCAATTTATCAGAACCTATTGTTCTCAAAGGTAAGACATCAGACACTTCTGTTGTAGTGTTATCCCGGATGCCACGGAAATTATGGCTTATATCCAATTTTTTGTTACCATATAACACAAGAATACGATTAAATTAGGTCTAAAAAAGAAGTGAATTTGTTGTTACAAACTGTAATGCTATCATGTGTATTGGTGTTTTAGCATTAAGTAGATAATAGAGTCGGGTGAATGGTGGAAACATTTATTTTCCACTCTGTTCACTCAAGATGATTCATTATTCAATCAGAGCATGTTTGTATCCATTTCATTCATTTTTCAGCGGGCTTTCATGTCACTGTGTTTTGTTTGTATGGATCTTTAGGAAAAGCCTTTCATTTATATGAATGAGTATTATTCATACATGAATGTGTATATTCACATATGAACAAGTGTATTCATGGATAAAAAAGCATATTTGCTCTGGAAGCAATCACCCAGCCACCCTATATATGCATGCATTTACTTGGTGGGACCGTGATGAGAGAAAGCTGAATTTAAAACATGCGAGACAGCCAATAAATCTGGTTAATATCTTTCTTTCTCAGTCAGGAAGGAACTCAGCTATTTTTAAATCTGAGGATTATGAATATATCCAAATATAAAGCACTTTCTTGTGCAAAAGAGGACACGGAAGAATTTAAGATGTTTCCTAGTTTCCTAGGCCTGTAGAGTCCCATTGACAATTATATTATAATCCTAATTATAGGACCAGAGCCTTGCTGTCTAACCTGTGCTGATGTGCTTTTTAAATTCTTCTTTTGTAATTATTGATATAATATATATTTATTTATATTTATATCACAGTCATTCAAAGATGAAAGCGGAAATATGTTAATCAATGAGAACCAGAATAAGGAATGGTGGAGAAGTTATTCTGAAAAGTCGATGAATGAAGAGAATCCAAGAGAACCAGGCCATCTGAGAAAACCAAATCAGGGTCTGGAGGCACCAGTCCTGGAGGAAGAAATGGGCAAAACATTGAGTAACATGAAAAATTAGAAAGTTCTCAGCCCCAATGGCATACCAGCAGAAGCATGGAAGGGCCTGAGGCAAGTGGGCATGAACATATTGACACAACTGTTTAATTTCATCATGAGGATTGAGGAGATGTCTGATGCCTGGGGAAAGAGCACATTAGTACCAATATTTAAGAGAAAAGGAGACATACAAGACTGTGGTAACTACCACGACATAACCTCATGCCCCACACAATGAAGATTTGGGAGAAAGTTATTTATAAATGACTAAAAAGAGAAATAAAGGTCAGTGACAATCAGCTTGGATTCATGCTAGGCAAGTCACTAATGGATGCTATCTTTGCATTAAGATAGCTTGTGGAAACAGAGAGAAAAGAGGAAAACCCTGCATATAGTATTCATCGATCTCGAGAAGGCTTATGACCATGTCCTACAGTAAGTCATCTGGTGGTGTCTGAGAATAGAACAGATACCTGAAGAGTATACCAGACTCATCTAGGACATGTACAAGAGGCTGTTACCACATGTACATGTGGCTGTTACCACAGTCAGAAGGCCATGTGGGGAAACTGAACTGCTTCCCGAAAGAGTTGGAGTACATCAAGACTTGGCATTGACCCCCTTTTTGTTCACGTTGGTGCTCGATACATTTGCAGAAATCAGAGAATGGCACCAGGGTGCATGCTTTTTTGCAGATGTAGTGCTCATAGGGGAGAGCAAAAAGAAACTGGAAGAGTTAGAGAGCTGGAGGTGCATACTTGAAAGAAATAGCATGAAAATCAGCAGCAATAAAACAGTGTCTGATTTGTAGATTTTATGATACCCTGCAGGAAGACAAGATTGTAAGTTTGGAGGGCCAGCCACTACCAAAGGTACGGAAGTTCAAGTACCTAGGGTTGATAGTACAGGAAAATGATAAACTCAATGACAAACTTATAAGCAGAACAGGATAGGCATGGACTAAATGGAAAGAAGTGAGTGGAGTGATCTGTGATAGCAGCATGCCTAGCAAACTGAAAAGTAAGATCTACAAGATGGTAATGTATTGTTCTGAATAATGGGCACTGAGGAAGAGACAGGATCAGATCCTGAATACAATGGAAATGAAAATGTTAAGATGCATGCTTGGAGCGACAAGGATGGACCATGTGCGGAATGAATGAATTAGGGGGAAGTGTGAAGGTGGTACCAATTATAGAAAAATTGAGGGAGTTCAGGATTAGATGGTTTGAGCATGTGTGAAGAAGACCAGAAGAATATATAGGACGCATGGTGTTAAACTTAGAAGTGGAGGTAAGACAAGGGTTGGAAGACCCAAAACTAGATGGCTGGATGTCATTCAAAATGGTCTCATTGGCTGTGGAGTTTCTGAAGAACTGTTCCAAGACACACTGGAATGCAGAAGAGGGACTCAAATAGCTAACCCCATATAGATGGGACTAGGGTGAGAAAGAGGTGATATTTATTTATATTCCTATTAAGATGGCAGTTCATACAGTGAGAGCTATTAGGTAAACTTTTGAGGGAGGGTAAACCAAGATGTAAAACTGCATTGAGCACAGTTTATCATCTGGCCCACTTATCATGTTAAAAAAAAGGTTTATTTTCTGTGCAATTTAAAAATTGACTTTTAAAAAAATCTGTCAGCACCGCAAAAACAGCCTTTTTTGATCCAAATGAAATTTGCATGTTTCAAATTATGTGTTAGCCCAATAAAAAAAGTATAATTTTGGCTACAGAGTCTGCTATTACATTTTAGAGGTTTTGTAGCCAGATGAATCATTGGAAGAGTATTCAAATGTAATCTGATTTCTTATAATATCTTTCCCCTGTAAGGTATTGCACCCCTCTTATTCACAGTGGGGTTCACACTGATTGGGTAGTTATTTATGTAAGTATTAGGCTATATTGTTATCATGACTTTAATGCAGGAGTCCAGAGATTAATTTAATGTCTGATATGAAGAGATAAATGGCAAAATTACTTACCCAAGAACCACACTGTGTTTGATATTAGAAATGGGCTCTACTAAATACAGATGTTTAGACAGAGTAATATTTTCCCTGTGGTTTCCCTTTCTTGCTATGTTCTTTTTGCTCTCAGTCAGTGCTAGTGTTGATGAGTCAAAGGGCCCAATACACTTTCATGTGAAGCCAATGGGAATCTTTTCATGAACTTCAGGGGGAGCTGGATCAAGCCTAAAGTAAGTGATTGTCACTGGGCATCACGTAGGATATTGTGTGCCAAAGACGAGATAGGCTGGAACTCTAATACATCATGTCTAATATGAGCCTACTGAAATGCCTATCCTCTCAGGGATGGCACCGCTCCACATTGGTGAGTGAAATCCATGGATAGAAGTCAATACACTTAGAGTATGAAATTACATTTATGTTCAAACATGCAACTGAGATGTAATTGCCTGCAACAGCAAACCAAAGTGGCTGAACTAAAGAGACTAGCTGCCAGATGGCACTCAGCAATACAGCACATGGGAATATTGCTAGAAATAAGGTTTTCATCAGCAGAGACAAGTGGCACAGTACCATCCTTTGCCACCTTCCCCCCCGCCCCTTCGCAGGAGTGTATGATGTGATTTGTTTTCTCGATGTCCATTATGGGACTTCATTAACGTACTAATTCTTAGAAAGCTTTTGGCTTTGTTTGCCATTTTTCTTGAAGGGCAATCTTAAAAGAAAGTTAATGATTCACAGAAAAGAATACATGATAGGAACAAAGCATGCTCATAATCCATCCATTCACCAGTGAAATAGCTGCATGGACATATGCACAATAGTTTTTATGACTAAGTATTTAAATTCTGTAGTATCTGAACAAAGGGGTTTGGTCTAAGAGCAATGATCTACACTGCCATTCAGGAAACTCAGGACTGATTTCCAGTACCAGCCTCTGGTTGCAGTGCATGAAAGTGGTATATCATTCATCAACATATTGACCTCTTGATGGAGTGAAATATTGCCCATCAGAGCACCCAGAAGACCTCCAAAGAGATTCTACCTCAGACCCATTTGGCCTTTGGTTTTGTATGGCCCTAGGATGGGGGGTAGTCAGCCCCCTTCAGGGTTGAGGTGCCTAGTATTCAGCCCACCTTATCATGTCACATGACTCTTTAAGATTTTGAAAGGTCCAATATATACACAAGAACTTGGGAATATTGATAGAGAAGAATCCCATCATTGTGTCTTCAAGGGCCTGGTCCCAGGAGCCTTGCAGAGGGGGCAGGGCAAAGCTCCCCTGTCACCCAACCAATTGGAAATGAGCAGAAGGAAAGAGAACTAGCATCAATGCTGGCTTCTCCCTCCCAGCAGCTAGAGACCAGAAGGAGAAGGCTGGCTTTCTACACATCTGAGCGTGAGGACTAACTGGGGGAAAGGGGCTGGCTAAGGCCCTACAGTTGGTTAACTTACAACCCAGCTCCAAAGAGTAGAGCTGGTGACTCCTGTTTTGAGAGTGCTGTCCAGAACTCTCTTATGCACTGAGAGAGGGTGACCTGAGGCAACTAACCAAAGTGAGTTACATTTGGTAAAGACTTAATCAATCAGACCCCATAAAGGAGTACATGTCTTGAACCAAGTGAGCTTGGGTAACTGGTTGAAAACCTGAGAGGGTCCTGAGTAGAACCATGCACCCATAGAGCCATGTGGGAGTATGCTGGAGGGAAGTACCACATAAAGGCCCTATGTTAGGTAACATCTGTTGGGTGCATTCAGTTCTGTTGCCATCATCTGGGTCATCTCACCTTCACATACCCACAACTCCCCAAATCCTTCCAGCTGCCTTGTATCTACTCAGCTCCTTCAGGCTGTGCAGAGTGGTACCTTGTTTTTCAGCTCTTTGTTAGGCTCAGTTGCCTCCTATGATCTCTTACAGGGTCTAGAAAGCCAGAACGCAGAGCTGAAGTTCAAACAGACAGTGGGAGTTGGTAGCTGAGGAATCTATTCTCTGCAGCAGCCTACTGGCACCAGAGTCAGATGTGACTGTGGGTGGGGAATGGGAGGTGGTGCCTCTTGGTATATGGCATCTGGAGGAGCAGAACCTTATGCAGACCCATAAATGAATTTAATAGCATAAGAGAAAAGCATAACCAAGATGAAGAAGACAATAAATCAAATAGCAGCACATCATTTCAAAGAACTACATAGTATTAAAGGGGAAAGCTGATGCCTAGGGTTATGTATATTATAGAATATTCTGAAAGGCTAGATTTGCTAGAGGGTCAGAGTTGTGAAAATGAATCCTCCTACTTCCTAAAACATGCTATTAACCCAAAGCAAGAGTCCTGGGGGATTTCTCCAAGGCCAGACAAGCAGGAAGCATAAAGTTTATATGCCAAGACAAAGAGTACACCCCTTCCCTTCCTTTCCAGGATCTGTAAACGTCATACTTTTTTCTGCCTTACTCTAAGAGGCATCCAGAAGAGACTGTATCATTGAAAATGAGGAGGTTTTGTGACACAAGCACAGCAGGGTAGTGTCAAAATTCAGTTAGTTCAGTCATCCTGAAGTCGTACTATATTCTACGCCTCTGATGGATCCAGTTCCATGTCTTGGATATTAGACTGTGACCAATGAAGAGAGTTCGTGACATGCTCTCTTCAGCATTACTCAGGAATAAAATTCCCTCCCTCTTCAGCTTGGTTTTGTCACTGTTCTGGTTGTCAATGATGAAAAGATAATGGTAGGGGGTTGGTTAAAACTTGTTGAGGTTGGTGGGTATAACAGGCGCCTTTCCTTCAGGATAAATGTAATGAAGTCATTAAGGTCCTTTATATAACCAGGTGGTTGAAATAATAGGAGCCCAACCCAAAATCGAGACACATGGCAAGGCTTGAGTAGAAGCCGAACTGTGTGACCCAAGGGAAGTAATGTGGTATCCCAGGGGTTAGTGTGTTGATTGGTGGAACTGTATTTCAGGGCCATAACGAGGGCGAGGCGAGTGAGGCACTCACCTCGGGGCGCACTGCTGGCAGGGGCGCAAAAGCCTGCTGCCAGGGGCGCCCTGTCCTCGCCCGCCGCCGAAGCCGCCCCAGCTTACCTGCGGGAGGTCCGCCGGTGTGTGTGCAGAAGGCCCCCTCCTCCGAATTGCTGCCGAAGCCGCGGCACCGGCGGACCTCCCGCAGGTAAGCGGAAGCAGCTTCGGCGGCAGGGCGGAAGTGCTGCTAAAAATACCCTTCACCGAACTGCTGCCGAAGCCGCTTCTGCTTGCCTGCGGGAGGTCCGCTGGTGCTTTGGCGGTAATTCGGCAGAGGGTAAGAGCCCCTAGGAATTTCTGCGCCCCTGCCTTGGGCATAGAAATTCCTAGTTACGGCTCTGCTGTATTTGTCCACGTATTTGTCACTAGCAGTGCTTAATTTGTAGAGTGTGACATAATATGGAGTGGCGTGGATTGACCGGGGAATGTCATCTAGTTTTACGGGGACTGTCTGCAGTGGAGGTGGGAGACAGATACGTGAGCTGTAACCTGAGCCAGGAAGGGGGTAGGGTCAGGTGACACCTTTGCCTGGGAAACTGGACAAAGGCTAGAGGAGGAGCTGGGGGGAGGGAGAGAGAGCCTGCTGGAGGGGTTTTTGGTTTCAGTTTGGAGCTGGGTGGTGAAACGCAGGGAACTCCAAGACTGGGGTCTAAGCTCCCTGTCCCCCAGAAGAACTTGACTGAAGGGTCCTGGTTGTACCTACAAGCTCTGCTTTAGACTGTGTTCCTATTGTCCAATAAACCTTCCATTTTACTGGCTGGCTGAGAGTCACGGTTAATCCCAGGAAGAGGGGTGCAGGGCACTGACTCCCCCAGACTCCGTTACATAGAGAAACAGGTGCCAGGGCTCAAGCAATTTTTTTACATTCATAACTGATGCAGCAAGTCCACATGTGCCATGGTTAAGAACTGCCAACACTACTCAGCCCTGGCAAACCATAACACAAATTAAGCACTCAGCACCAGATACAGTGACAGAAATACTGGTAGTCTGACCCTGAGAAAAAGCTAAGGCTATGTCTACATTTGAGCTGGGAGGTGTGACTCCCAGGTCATGTAGACGAATTTGCACTAGCTCCAGCAGAGCTAGCACAGGTATGTCTGTGCGAACTGGGACTCACACCGGTCGCACAGAGAGATGTTTGCACAGAGAGGGAGTTTTGGGTAGAGTGCTGACTGGAAAGAGGCTTGGAACCGTGAGCAGAGAAAGTATCTTTTGCTGTTGGATTCCTATTGTGTTCAGAGAAACAGAACTTTGTGTATATGCTTTATAAACAAACAGAATTACATACAAGATATACTTGGCTGTCACCAATTTCTCCAGAAACAATGGAAACAACTGACAAGGCCTCAAACTTTGGCCTCAGGGGTAATGATATACAGCACTAGGATTTCATTTTTGCAGATGTTTGTTAGCAGGGATTAGTCCTATTTGCATACATTTTATTTCAAAGATTCCATAAATAGTGTTTGGTCACTAATTTTTCAGAGACCCTCCTGGAAATTGGCTACTGGGAATTCATTGCTGCCACACAGATACAAGTATAGCAATATAGAACTGACACCCCTTACTAGGTCTTAAGAAATATATGGTAGGACAGAAATCTTGAACTTCAGCCAGGTTGACAACTGCTTCGCATCCCAGGACCAGTGCAATGCAGTCAGAGTGCACCAGAGAATCTGACTCCAGATATTCAGATGGCTAGTTTTAGTATATTCAAGCTAAAACAAAAGTTCCTCAGGGTAGGTATCAAATCAATAGCAGGATGCAATTAAGAAGCCTGATTAAGACTTACTTGCAGCCAGAGATTGAATTGGAAAAATAAGCATCAGTGGTACTCTTCCAAGCATCACCTACAAACTAACCCCTGTCTACCTGAGACATCAAAATCAGATGTCATTCACAGCAAATTGAGCAGAATGTCATAATACCTTTGCCCCTTGCTGATTTACGTACTTTTAATTCCCAGTGAAATATTGAAAAATGTTGACATTTCAATTAGCATCACTTGTTTTCTGAGTTGCTGGCTATTGAGATGAATAAAGGAGTTCTCATCTTTTGGGGTTTCTTCACATTTTGAAGACATTCTTTACTGCCAGAAGGGCTAAAATCTTATTTAAAAAACAAAATCCGAATTGTTGAGCCACCGTAAACCAGTCCAAGTTGAGATTTACTTGCTTTAATCTCATATAAACGAGCTCCTAGCAAAACCATAAACATGCACCACAGATAAGAATATAGCAAGGAAGCCTCTTTATAAAATCTCAACTTTTTAAATTCTATAATGGGGTGAAATTGAGACAATGGGCCACAATAGGCAGCACAGGCACTTCTCAGCCTTGTCCCATCGGTTTCTAAAGAGTTTAAGGTTTTGTTTAAAAAAGTTATTAGCCTTTACAGTCTATTTATCTAAGGCCCCCATCACCATAGTATCTGAGCACCTCACAGTCATTATTATGTTTATCCTCACAGCATCCAAGTGAGGGAGGGAAGTATTAGCCCCATTTTACTGATGGGGAACTGAGGCACAGGTTTTTAAAGGTATTTAGGTGTTGCTCTGCTCAGCAATGCAAGGCCTGTGTGATTGAGATGGCTCCTCCCATTTTCAAAGGTGACTTAGGCACTGAGGAGGCAGATTTTTAAAGGGATTTCTGTGTTGCTTGGATGAGTGGAACAACATCTAACCTGTAGGCAGCCCCTCACCGCGGTCGAAGTTTCAGCCCTGGATTACGCAGCTCCATGCTGCCTAGGCTCCCTAAAGAATTAAGGGGCTAGTTAAGTGCCTAAGAAAGGGATTTTTGGAAGGCAGCCAGCTGAGCAGGCAGCCATCTAAGCTAGCCTGGAGTGAAATACCAAAGAGAGGACAGGGGCTTAGGCTCCTAAGCAGCTGATTTGGTGCCCATGGATGATGGGCCAGAGATTGGCACCTCCCTCCTTTTGGGATCCTCAGTCTTGAACCTTCTCCTGGAGTTGGATACTTAAGCCAGCACAGCAGCTTGGCTAGGCCATGTCCTAGCAGCAGCCAAAACCAGCGACCTCTTTCTGGCCCTTGCTCACACTCTATACCTCTCTCACACTCCCCCTAGAATTCCCTGTGCCCTTGCTGTCTTTTGTACACATCCTGTGCCGCCCGCCACAGATCAGTGGGCTGCATCCAGATCCCCTGCTGCGGAGTCTGACAGAGGCGTGCTCAGAGCACTCCTCTGAGATCAGTCTCCACTGGCCAGGTAAGCTTTCCCCCACTTAGTTGGAAAATCCTGCTTCAGGCCCTGCCCTCTGGGACTTCAGCTTGAGTTAGGGCCCCAAGCTGCTTCTTAGCTGTGGCATGGTACAGCAAGACTTAGGCTGCTTTGAAAATGTGGATTGGGGGAAACATAGGCACCCAGGGGTATTTAGGCCCCCGGGGGTTATGCGGTGCCAAAGCTGGGACTTTGAAAATGTCAGTGTCACCTGCATGGTGGGCTTGGGCACCCAGGCTGCCTGTTTAGAGGCCTACGTTCCTTGAAGAATCTAGCCCTTAGGAGACGATTCCCATTGACTTTCAAGCCTAAGTCCTTTGGGAAATGGGACTTGGGCTTTACAGTACTGAACAAAGCAACCCCTATGTGCCCAGACCTCAGTCACATCTCTCAACGGCAAGGTTTGTTCCCTAACCACTGGCCCATGCACACATTCAGCAGAACCGCTGCTATCTTACTACCTGTAGACTAGAACTGTGCAAATAACCAATTCCTCCGTTTGATGGCTGAACCAAAAAAAAAAAAAAAAAAAAAAAGATTCAGGTCATATGAAATGTTTCAGTCAACTTCTGTCAGGGCTTAGCCATTAAAAGTACAAGTCTCTGCTGCTCTTACCCTTGTAGCATAGCTATACTGCTATTTATATGCATGCTAGTTGGATGAGAGCTAACACGAGTATGTGTATATGAGCAGGGGAATGACACTCCAGCTCGAAGTGTAGACATAGCCTAAGAGAACCATAAGCTTCCCATTCCTCTCACTGAGGTACGAACTGTGATATTACTAATGATGATCATTTGAATGTCAACATTAAGTACTTAATTGCTAATAATTTTAGCGGAAACATTCAGCTATTCTAGGATAGAGTGTAGAGTTTAGCTGTTACCTCCACTTCGCTGATTCTCAGTTGGAATTATTAGATGAGTTGAAGCCCCCAGGCCATTAGCTCACAGAGTAAGTTGTGTGTGTCTGTTCCGCAAGAGGGAGTATGGTTTTGGCCTTGCTGTACCTAATTACTGAATGCTTTCACTCATTTTCATATATATGAACGAATACTATTTCACACAGGGATGGGGATAAACTGATGGTGGAGAAAGGGAGAGCCAGAGAGTGGAAGAAATAGTTGGCAACTCAAGGAAAGGAATTCAAGGAAGGTTAGCTAGAGAGAAAGGGAGGAAAGCTTTGGATGGGGGAAGAATTTACACAAATGGGTCATGTCCATATTAATCAAATATGCAAATTATATCATTAGAATATTTTTGTAAAATCTCCAGATTTTGGCACAGCCTGTCCTGGTCTACACCAACTACTAAGTCATGCTCAGCATCATGTAATTAAACTCAACTTTTCACCACGGTGTTCAAACATGAGAAAATTGTGTATGCAGACAAGCCTTGAAATTTCTCTGCCGTAGCAAGACTGGACCAGCAGCTTCTGCTAGTATGGTAAGTGCTATTAAATAAACTCTCTGCTGTGGTCATGATGGGCAAAACAGGTGTGTTTTTGAATCATGTTACTTTGATCACATTAACTTATCATGACTGAAAATCTCCATTAAGATGCAGGCCCAGGCTAGGTGCAATATGGCCAGTCAACATGGCTTAAAACATATTAGCCTGCATCTTAATGGGGCTTTTCAGTCACGCTAAACCAGGGGTTCTCAAACTGGGGGTCGCAAGGTTATTACATGGGGGGTCGCGAGCTGCCAGCCTCCACCCCAAACCCTGCTTCGCCTCCAGCATTTATAATGGTGTTAAATATATAAAAAAGTGTTTTTAATTTATAAGGGGGGGCTGCACTCAGAGGCTTGCTATGTGAAAGGGGTCACCAGTACAAAAGTTTGAGAACCACTGAACTAAACTAACTGAATTGAGTGAATATGATTGAAAAAAACACTCCCTGTTGGCTGTCTAAACATACCCTCTGGGCTCTCTCTGAAGGAGGGGGGTGAAGGGAGACCTGGTGTGAGAACAGGAAAGATTCTGAAGGCTCCACTCTCTTGTTCCAGGCAGAGACCCAAGCAGGGAAACAACATCCCAGTGCAATGCTCTTGAAAGTTCTCGAGGCCACAGGGAATGTATGTATGATACTTCACCTGTCTTCTTTGCACTGCAACTCTTGGTCATAGAAGCCACCATGTAGGTTACAGTGGTGGAAGAAATCCCCTTGCTTTACCCGTTAATCTGATTGATTGTCTTGTCAACTGATTGTGCAAAGACGAGAGCAAGAATTAACCTTTTCTCAGAGACTGAACCGTAGCTGTCCCTCCTCTGCGGTGATCGCATTGCTAGTTAGTGATCTGGGAACACTGAGTTTTATGTAGACATCACAGCCTTGCCTTGCCTATAGGCACCAGCTGAAATAAAATTATAGTATTTTGTGTTTTTAAAAACCTTTTTTATGATTTCACCAGGGATTTAGTGGAAAAATAATGTGACTGAGGCCAGCTTGGAGGACAGGAGAGAGTGGTGTGCTTACAAGACCAGTACAGCATAGAATGTGGTGTGTCCCTGCTTTGGAGCATGATGGTTCCAATGGCATATGCTTTCAATGATATCACTGGTCTACAATTTTTGAGAAGAAGTCTGCTTCAGAGATAAAATGTGCTATTTAGTATGTATTTTGATGTGCTGAATTCAAATATGACAATTAAAACAACTGATTGGCTACTGTTTCTAAGATATTTAAGTTTTTACATTTTATGTCTATGTATATTGTGTAGAAAGTAGAGTTTTAATCATAAATTGTAAACCTAGGTCTTTTCATGTGTTTATGGTTGCTTTACATGATACTATTTCACCTGTCCTGTTTATGTAACACTTTAAAAATCAGCAAAGGGGTTATATAAATAAAATTTATTATGAAACAAAAGGCAAAAAACTATTATATCTATAGGACTAAACTATTCAGTGTCTACTCGGCGCTTCTTGGCTTGTCTCTTGTATTCATTACATGGAGCATCTCTTGTCACTGTCCAGCAATAGTCTGCAAGCATTGATGGGCTCCATTTGCCCTGATAGCGTTTCTCCATTGCTGCAATTTCCTGGTGAAATCACTCGCCGTGCTCGTCGCTCACTGCTCTGCAGTTCGGTGGAAAAAAAAAATCTAGATGAGAGTGCAAAAAATGTATCTTTAGTGACATGTTGCAACCAAGGCTTTTGTATGCCTTGAGGAGGTTTTCCACCAACAACCTGTAGTTGTCTGCCTTGTTGTTTCCGAGAAAATTTATTGCCACTAACTGGAAGGCTTTCCATGCCTTTTTTTCCCTTGCCACGCAGTGCATGGTCAAATGCATCATCTCGAAGAAGTTCACGGATCTGAGGACCAACAAAGACACCTTCCTTTATCTTAGCTTCACTCAACCTTGGAAATTTTCCACTGAGGTACTTGAAAGCTGCTTGTGTTTTGTCAATGGCCTTGACCAAGTTCTTCATCAGACCCAGCTTGATGTGTAAGGGTGGTAACAAAATCTTCCTTGATTCAACAAGTGGTGGATGCTGAACACTTTTCCTCCCAGGCTCCAATGACTGTCGGAGTGGCCAATCTTTCTTGATGTAGTGGGAATCTCTTGCACGACTATCCCATTCGCAGAGAAAACAGCAGTACTTTGTGTATCCAGTCTGCAGACCAAGCAAGAGAGCAACAACCTTCAAATCCCCACAAAGCTGCCACTGATGTTGGTCATAGTTTATGCACCTCAAAAGTTGTTTCATGTTGTCATAGGTTTCCTTCCTATGGACTGCATGACCAACTGGAATTGATGGCAAAACATTGCCATTCTGCAGTAAAACAGCTTTCAGACTCGTCTTCGATGAATCAATGAACAGTCTCCACTCATCTGGATCGTGAACGATGTTGAGGGCTGCCATCACACCATCGATGTTGTTGCAGGCTACAAGATCACCTTCCATGAAGAAGAATGGGACAAGATCCTTTTGACGGTCACAGAACATGGAAACCCTAACATCACCTGCCAGGAGATTCCACTGCTGTAGTCTGGAGCTCAAAAGCTCTGCCTTACTCTTGGGTAGTTCCAAATCCCTGACAAGGTCATTCAGTTCACCTTGTGTTATGAGGTGTGGTTCAGAGGAGGAGGATGGGAGAAAATGTGAGTCCTGTGACATTGATGGTTCAGGACCAGAAGTTTCATCCTCTTCCTCTTCCTCGGCTGACTCAAGTGAGAATGATTCTGGTGCATCAGGAACCGGCAGTCCTTCTCCGTGGGGTACTGGGCATATAGCTGATGGAATGTTTGGATAATGCACAGTCCACTTTTTCTTCTTTGACACACCTTTCCCAACTGGAGGCACCATGCAGAAGTAACAATTGCTGGTATGATCTGTTGGCTCTCTCCAAAGCACTGGCACTGCAAAAGGCATAGATTTCCTTTTCCTGTTCAACCACTGGCGAAGATTTGTTGCACAAGTGTTGCAGCATATGTGTGGGGCCCACCTCTTGTCCTGATCTCCAATTTTGCAGCCAAAATAAAGGTGATAGGCTTTCTTAACCATAGTGGTTATACTGCGCTTTTGGGATGCAAAAGTCACTTCACCACAAACATAGCAGAAGTTATCTGCACTGTTCACACAAGTACGAGGCATCTCTGCTCACTTTGGCTAAACAGAAATGTGTCCCTTTGCAAAATCAAACACTGACAAATAAGAGAGCACGACACTGTATGATTTCTAGAGCTGATATAGGGCAATTTGTTCAGCAGAGTGATGTAAGCTTCGTTATGATTGCATCATCCATGACTTCTAGGAATAACATGATGCAATTCATATCATGTATGACGCAATACCAGCTTCAGATTGCATCATTCATTGTTTTGCCTAAAAAGCAAGTACTGTCCAAACCCAGTCATAGATTTATTCGTAGATCCAGTCAAAGATGTATTTTAGTCATTTCTGGTTTAAATTGAGATCCCTTCCCTTTATAACTCACTTATCCTCCACCATTCCCAAGTCAAGGGTCGTATATACTGACCCAATAGCATGTCTTGAAAACTAGAGCCAATCAACAATTTTAAGCATAATTTTCGTTCTCAGTGACCCAGAATTAGTAAAGTTTGACTACATTTATTTCAGAAGCATTTTGGCTGTAGAGCAGTGTATTTAAATTGATTTTGGTAATGAACCATGCCTGGGCCACATCCTGGCAAATGCCTTCCCCCCCCCCCCCCCAAATGACTGCTTAGAATTGAAGCCAGCATTGACTGCATGTCCTGTCATTTTAATTTTCTATTTTAGACAGAAAGGGAAAAGGATTTCGATCACTTGCCAGAAGCCTAACTTTAAAAGAACCGTACCAGGGAAAGTAAGCAACCATGTCATAAAAGTAATAAAACAGTTTCCCCGCATCTAGAAATGCTCTGTGACTTACCTTCTATGAGTAGGTGTTGCAGAGCTCACTGCTGGTCAATGAACA
Organism: Macrochelys suwanniensis; assembly: GCA_033296515.1. Classification (NCBI taxonomy): domain Eukaryota; kingdom Metazoa; phylum Chordata; order Testudines; family Chelydridae; genus Macrochelys; species Macrochelys suwanniensis. The sequence goes on from CM065779.1 coordinate 89,113,246, forward strand.
CTTGAGAATAGGGGCACACACATAAACTGAGGTGAACAAAAGTGGCGAGCAATAGGATCACACAAGTGGCAGAGCATAGTGGTATTTTCAGAAATGCCCATACGAATTCCCGAGCTGGGTGAAGTGCCCACTAGAAGCACAATAGCTTATGTTCATTAGCAATAGGCTAAAGAAACTTGGATGAGCATTGTCAAAATGAGGTATTTTCAGACATCCTTGGAGAGTGGTCAAACACCCAGGAGGGTGGCAGCAGCGGTAGCTGAGGCAGGTGAATGTGATGGGGAAGATGGCAGAAGGGATGGAGGTGCAGGAGGAAGCCAGACTCAACACACCGATAAATAGATGGCTTAATTTCAAAAATAATTCCCCTTGCAGCAAAAGTGCTGGGCAAGGACTCAAAATCCCTCTTGTTAGCATGAAGTAGAAGCTGTTCCAGCATTTAACTGACTATGCTATAAGCCATCTTGTGTTTACAACCACAAAGCTTTAAGGAACTCAATGGGAGCAGAATTCTAACAAGGGAGACAGGAGTGTCTGCTAACTTTCTCCTGCGCACCTTAGGTGAGCTTACTTATGGACACATTTTCTACAAAAGATATTATGAGCCCGAATGAACAGATAGGGCCTTCAACACACCCTGAAGTTCAGCTAACTTGTGCTCACTCACTCCAGTGAGGGAAGTGAATGTCAGAGCTGAGTGTCCCACTGAGACTGCCCTTCCCCAAGTAACCAACGTTTAAAACTGGGACGGTCAGTGAGAGCATCCCAGTTGAAAAGCACAGAATGGATCATTCAGCCAAAGCATATGTACCACTGCCTTCCAGTGGCTCACTGCAGAAGAGAAAAGCCCTGATACAGCTAATAGGAAAGATTAACACTATTATCAGTTAATGTTGCCAGCCTGCATCACCCACTTGTTAAATTTTCAAACAAGCAACTTTGTGCTTTGTCCCAGGCTGCCCCTCATGTCTCAGAGGTGCTCCCTGTAAACATCCACAAAACTAGCACATTATTCTCCTTCAAGTACCTCCTCAAAACTGTCCTTTGCTGAAATGCCTACGAAAAACTTGAGATCAGATAGAGGGGGGTCATAGCGCACCCAGTGGCCTATCATGCTGACCAACATTTTCTTACTGTTTCCTTATACTCCCCATCTATCTGTATCCACCTATTGGCTCTTGTTTTATACTTTGATTGTAAGCACTTTGAGGCAGGGACCATCTCTTTGTTCATGGTTTGTTCAGTGCCTAGCACAACGGGGTCCTGGTCCATGACAAATAAATAACTTCTTTCCTAATGCCAAGTGAGAGGCAGCACCATAGAATTTAAATTGGTTATACAAAACGTTGAAAGGGGATTGCTGCATGTTGTGACTTGTGGCATGCGTCTCAGTTTCACGACAGGCATGTTATGCGCTGATATTTGACTGCAGAATGCTATCTAGTGCTGTGACAGCACCTAAGATGTGACATGCCTTTCGGTTAATTGGTATGCCTGCCATATGCTATGAAATCTGGCGCTTAGGGACGAACAGTACTTCAAATGAAAACGATTTGGCACTTAGTGATTATTTGCCTGACTACAGCGTTTGTCATAGTAGCAAGTACATCAGCAGAAAAGATGTCTTTATTTGGTGATAAGCCCAAGGTTCATGCTTGTACATGATTAATAAAACCAGAAAAGTTCATCAGAAACTAAAGTTGCCACAAAATTAAAAGAACGCCATGTGAGGCAAATGACTGGATGAAATGTTCATTGGAGCATCCAAGCAATTTTCCCTACGGGCAGTGAATTATTATGGGGTACAGGATTTTGTTCTCCGAGGGTATGTCTACACTACATCAGGGACAAGCCTCTCAACCCGGGTCCACAGTGGGGATTGTGTTATTAGCACGCTAAAAATAGCTGTGTAGAAATTGCGGCACACACTGCAGCTCGGGCTCTGAAGCCTGGTGGGACATGAGCTTCAGAACTCAGGCTCCAGCCGACACAGCAACTTCAAAGCAATGTCTAAACAGCTATTTTTGTGCATCATGCTGGCACAAGTCTTTGGACCCAAGCTGGAAGGCTCAGCCCTGGATGCGGTGTAGACATACCTAGCGTGACATCTCACATCATTCCTTACTCTAAAGTAGAAGAGGGCCAGAACAAAAATCTCAGAACTGAGAGACGCATACTTTATAATACGGAAAGGCTTGGATTCAAATTCCTGGATCCAAACCTGCTCGGTAGCTCTTTGTGCAAGTCAGATCTAAAACTGGAAAGTGCATATTTTCTGGATCCATTTTGGCTACATAATATAATATATGGAGACATGCCTATTTCATAGAACTGGAAGGACCTTGAGTCTAGTCCCCTGCCTTCACTAGCAGGACCAAGTACTGTCCCCTGACAGATTTTTGCCCCAGATCCCTAAATGGCCCCCTCAAGGATTGAACTTACAACCCTGGGTTTAGCAGGCCAATGCTCAAACCACTGAGCTATCCCTCCCCCTACGGCTTGTGTCAATGGCTGATCTCGCAAGAATCCATCATTCAAGACAGCAAAAACCTGATAAAATTGACTGATCTTGCAAAGTATTTGTCATTTGGAGCTGCAATCTTGGGAGAACAGCTCACAAGATTCCAGTCCTGTCCATATTCTACCTGTGGTTTGGCTTCAGACCCAAAGTGTGAATCAGAGCCTCCTCAGCAGAATTCAGCTTACAGTTCTGTAGTATTTATTTTCAAAAGGTTTCACTGAGATTTAACTGGGTGAACAGAAACTTCCTGTCTGCATGGCATTCATTTCTCTGTGAAAACTATTAGGAAAAGGCTTTAAGCACAAAGGAATAATCATATTTAAAATAGTGAATCAACGCAATACAGTGGTTTGTATTGATAAACTTTCTGATTAAAGGATTGTTAAATGTGGAGGTGAGGGGAGAAGGGCCATGATGAATGGAGCTGTGCAACATTAAGGAGACATTATGATCCTTTTTAAAATCCACTGTATATCTTTAAATATATGGGGACTGTCTACTGCGAGAGGGCGGTGTCTTGAGGCAGTTCAAGACAGAGGATCTGAAGCAGCAAGAGATACACACTACTTTCTCATGGAGACATTAGTTCTTTCTTTGTTAGATGTTTCCCTTTGTCTAAAATAAAAGTAATCTAGACTGAAGTCCTGATTCTTATATACTCTAAGGCCTCTTTACACCCCTCTAACCATATAAAGAGGTAGTAAATCGGACATACATGTAATTCACACCCATTTTCCCCTTCTATTACCAGAGCAGTGGAAAGGGGATTTAATGTACCCCAGAATCAGGCCCAGAAAGTTCCTGTCCACGTGGGGGTTTGTTGGATTTTGCAAAGCGAGTGCAAAGTGCTAACTGAACACCAGGAAATCAGAATGGTAACATATTATACACTCAAGGTGCAATGAATCAGGTCCATAGTGAACAGAAGACATAACAAGGGCCAACCCTCCTGGAAGCTGCTGAATGCCCAAACACCCATCAGGAGAGGTCTTTTCAGAGAAAAAGATGATTGGTTTTATACATCTGTATTCTTGGTTAGTGCTCACATACTATGGCAATGGGGTAAGAGACCATATAAATATCAAGATCGATTTGTTAGTTGTTTTGTTTTTCAGAACTGCAAAGCAACTTTCCTATGATCTGTCTTCCTCCTATGGCTGATCGGATATCCTGACGTGCACTGGGTTTCTGATGTTAGTAACCCATGACTGAAGCAGGGAATCTCTCTACGGAGATAAGATTTTCATTCATTCAATCTCTTGTAGCAGTTTTCTAAAATGTTCTTGTACACATTCTTATTTTATATGCTTTTTACTGAAGGCATCAGAACATGGTTGTGTAGTGAATATAGTATACCTTCCCTGCATAGGAAAACTCACTGCTACACTGCTCATTGTTACACCTCCTTATATTTTCCAAGAGGCAAGTCTTCTCTATTTCTTTATTAAATAGATTATTCTATTTGACTCTGAAATCTTACAGATAAAAATATATTAATTGAAATCTTACAAAAACAGGGGTAGATGAACCAAAATAAGGATAAGACTAAAATAAACACCTGCCGGTACAAAAGTACTATTACAAAATTCTAGCAGGGTGTTTCTCCATTACCTTGCACTTTATGTTGTGATTTTCACTTGTGCAAACTGGATGTAAAATGAGAATTCTCCATTTACTTACACAGGTGGTTGCATTTTACACTGGACTAAATGTGGAATTGAGCTAAATAAAGCCAGTTCAGTGACAATAGGAGGAATTCTTGATTTTGGTACTGTGCTCAAAGAAGTGGATGTTTGGCTCTCTATAATTCTAAATTACCAAAAATACTGCTTACTAGAAAAACTATGCATAGAGGCATCAGACATGGCATGCTGTTTAACAGTAGATATTAGCAATACACAGAACCCTCATATTTTTAAAATCGAATTGTTTATAACATTAAGCCATGGCTCTGTGTTTACTTCTAGGACCTCTAGTGTGTGTCATGTGTCTCATGTAGGCTTGATTTTTAATGGTATTCTGAATAATTCATTAGAAAAACCTCGTTATTTTCTTTACTCTAGTTTAATTAACCTCTTGGTGCTGTTGGTGTCCCCCAAGATCCTGCCATAAAAGCTTAATGCATTGTGCATTTGCATGCAACACTCCCTGGAAGACACTGGTGTCCAGGGACTAAGACGTTAGTAGCTGGGCTCTGACTTAATGTCATATGTGTAGGTGACAAATAATAGCTGATCAGTCCCTTCATACACTACCTTACAGTAACAGTATTTATCTGCCAGTTGGGAATAGCCAGAGGGCAGTAGTGCCCCCTCTTATCACCCTAAGGCTGGAGTAGTGGAATCAGAGCCCACTATGCCAGTGCTACATCAGTTGGAGAGTCCCCCACCCTGGGGAGATCTCCAGCTGGGCTGATCCAGCTGTTTACTGATGCATATTGCCTTGAGAATCCCCAGGGGAAAGCAGTAATATAATCTTGCTTCAGAACATTTCACTACAATTTGAGGCAGTATAAGAAGTTACTTACTCTAATATGTCAGACAACAGTGTTATGTAGAGCAGTTACAATTCCAATATTATAAAGAGCCCTATGGGAAAACAAGGAACCAGAAGGCTAGAATACACAAAGAAGCAAATTTATGATAGAAAGTACACAGATCTGAGCAAAGTACAACCATTCCCCCCCTCCATTTTACTTGAATTACATATACCTCTAACATACTGCGTTGCTTAATAACCTTTATTAAACAACCTCGTTCATGTCCAACCATGAACCCATGCACTGTGTTATTTCCACTTTGATGCCCATCTTGTTATGGGAGGTGCTATACTTGGCAAGAGAGTTCATCTTGCAAAATCAAAAGCAGCAAACTGTCAAAATAAAAAGACCTAAATGGCCAAAATGTGTCCAGAGCTTAGCATGCCTGTACGTAATCAGATGGCCTTTGGGTTTTGTTGTTACCTAAGCAGCTACAGCTCAGAAAAGTCTGATGGAGTGCATTATTAACATTATTAGCCCGTGTTCCATCAGTGAATTCACTGAAGGGAGCTCCAGGGTGGAGCGTTCACACACTTGGGACCCAATCCTGCAATCAGATCTGTGCGGTTGTACACCTGCACATATGTTGATCTGGTTACATGATCAAATCCTTAGTGCATACATGCTCTGACTTCTCTGTGGCCCCCTCATATCTCCATTCTACCTTGATTATTCCTGCTAGTATCAGGAATACCTTGCAGAGGTCAAATTGTGCACCCAGAACATGTGTGCAATATTAACATGGCTTTTCTAGTCACACGTACAGATCGTACCTGGTTGTGTGTGGGTGAGCAAATGGATTGGAGGGCTCAAGTAGTCTTTCTTCTTCCACGTCCACACAGGTGCTAGGCATGATCCCAATCCTTGTATTTTCTGAGCACAAGGATCAGGGGATTCTAGTGCTGCTGGTGGGGTTGGAATTCTTTAAAGGGGCATGAGGCGAGTACTTTCAAAGGATACTGGCTCCAAAAGGCATTGTACCTGTCTGAAGCATAGTGCCTCTAGGAGCTCCTAATGGGGAGGTGCACAGCACACAGTCCTTGCTTCTGAAGGCTTAAAAAGCAACAATTTAGCCCTCAACATACACCCATTTGGGAGGGGGGAATAAATGAGTGATAGAATTTGGTCCCGTGTTTTAAAATGTTTTACAGTTTTGAGACAGCTCCTCAGCTGGTGCAATAGAGCTATGCCGTCTTATTACCACCTGTGATTTCCCATCCGTTTGCCTCAATGAATCCAGAAAAAAGGGAAATCAGCACAATGAATTGTTTACTGGGACTAATTCTCCACAAACTCTTGCTACTTTCCTTACAAATCTAAGAAGTGTGATTGCCTCACTTGTATAACACGCAGAATTAGTAAATGTACAGAATCATAGCCTCAGCTGGTGTACATTGGCATAGCACCATTGTTCTGCTGATATACACTGCCTGGTGAACTGGCCCACAGTCTGTAACAGTCAATTTCCCCCCCTTATTTCTCTTCTCATCAATAACAGAAGTGGTGGGTCTTTGCATTAAAATATATGGGTTTTATGAACATGATTGGATTATTTTCAACATTAAGGAAACTGAACACAAAACCTCTAAGGTGAAGTTATGTTTACAGGCACATATCAGAGCTTGACTTTATCTCACCATTCAGGAATGTTAGAGTTAAAAAACCATCTCCCAGGTTTTAGAAACCCAGGAGATTCAGAGTAAAAGGGACACTACCAGTGTGAAAAATTACATTTCCATCTGAATATGTTTACATACATAAGAACTTATGTTCTTATGTTATGTTCTATGTTCTCTATTTTAAATTAATGAATTATTAACTATTCAAATGGATGGGTTCCTTTAAGGTTAAATTTTTAAGAAACCCAACCTTTTGAAGTCTGGAAATTCTCTTAATGTAACTGACCTTATAGACTCATAGAAATGTAGGGCTGGAAAGGACCTTGAGAAGTCATCAAGTCCAGGCCCCTTCACTGAGGAAGGACCAAGTAAACCTTGACCATTTCTGACAGGGATTTGTCCAACCTGTTCTTAAAAATGTCCGATGATGGAGATTTCACAATCTCCCTTGGAAATCTATTCTAGAACTTACTTACACTGATAGTCAGAAATTTTTTCCTAATATCTAACCTAAATCCCTCTTGCTGCAGATTAAGCCCATTACTTCTTGTCCTATCTTCAGTGAACATGGAGAACAATTGATCACTATCCTCTTTATAACAGTCCTTACCATATCTGAAGACTTATCAGCCCCCCCCCCCCCACCCCGACTTCTTTTCTCAAAACTAAACAGGCCCATTTTTTTAAACCTTTCCTCCTGGGTCAGGTTTTCTAAACCCCTGATCATTTTTGTTGCTCTCCGCTGAGGTCCTCAAATTATCTACATCTTTTCTAATGTGTGGCACCCAGAACGGGACACAGTAGTCAAGATGAGGCCTTACCAGTGAGGAGTAGAGCAGGACAATTACTCCCATTTCTCACATACAAACATTCCTGGTAATACACCTCAGAATGATATTAGTCTTTTTTGCAGCTGCATTACATTGTTGACTCATTAATTGTGATCAACTTATAACTTCCAGATCCTTTTCAGCAGTAGTATCACTTAGTCAGTTATTCCCCATTTTGTATCTGTGCATTTGATTTCTCCTTCCTAAGTGTAGTACTTTCCTACTTGCCTTTATTGAATTTCATCTTGCTGATTTCAGACCTATTCTGTAATTTGTCAAGGTCATTTTGACATATGTCAGATCCTGCATTGATGCCTTCAGAAATTCATGCTATCTTTTTAATGCATAACCATTTCATTTACCAGTGACCACAGAAAATGGAATGCCTTAATTTTAATTGCATAGTGGCTATGCTATTTTATGGCCTTCTTTATGATCATCATAGTACACATAAGACTTTTACAACTTCATGATTAGACAAATTACATAAGGAAGAAGCACAGAGCTGAAGAAGAGCTCTGTGTAAGCTAAAAAGCTGCTCTCTCTCTCACCAACAAAAGTTGGTCCAATAAAAGATATTATCTCACTCATGTCTCTCTGCTAAGGAAGAAAGTCTTTTCATGCTCTTCATTAAAGTGTCCATGCCTACGAGGTTCTGTGGAGACCCAGCTGAACCCTAACAATAGGTTTCAATATGCTCAAGGTTTTGGATGTCTTATAAGTTTAACCTTAACAATGTATTTCATGGGTTCTAATTTTTTTTAATTAGCATTCTTGGAATATACACCTGAACCACAGCTAAGTGTCCACAACCTTAATTTCACCATAACAGAAATCTGTGTGTGGGTCAGATACTTCACCATGGTGCTTCTTGCTCACATGCACAGACTGATTTCCTGTAACTGCAGAGTACAGGCATTGCTGAACCTAGTCCCTTATGGCCGCCTGTTTCTGTGTTTCCAAAAGATAACAGATGCAGTAATCTAGAGGCTGATGATTGAGCCAAAACTCACTGAAATCAATGAAAATCTCTCTTGACTTCGTTGGGCTTTACATTTATGTATTTAGATTTATATCAATAAAAAGATGGCTTTCCAAAGTTCCTGGCACCCTAATACATAATACAGTAGATGAGGTCCTTAGCTTACGCAGAGTTTTCCCAAGTGTTTTCCATAGACTGGTTTGGCCTATCCTGATATCAACGCTTACTGTCATAAATATTTGTATTGTTTATACATTGGTTCTTCCTTCCTTATACATTGGTCCTATACTTGCATTAAAAGATATTTCCATTTTTTTAAACTTAAAATCCACAGCTGTTGGGTTACTCATTGCCCTTAGTCTGCATCCGCTCCTCTTGAAAAGTCCCAAAACCCTTGTCCAGGCTCTCATCATCTTCTTTCTTAATTACTACAACCTTCTCCTCTTCGGTGTCCCCTCCCCAGCAGCAACATTGCCCTCTTTCTAGTCCATTCGAAACATAGTTGCTAAGATAATCTTTTTTGCCTGTCATTCTGACCATATCACCATCCTCTTTGAAGCCTTCCACACTGACTCCCCCTTTTCCACTACATCAGTTTCACAGCTGTGCCGTCCTGAATTTTCATGCTCTTGTCTCTCATCAGATCTCACTCCTGCCCCCACAACGATGATAGACTTGACCACCACTTGTCCTGTTCCACCACAACTATCTTCATGACTCCTGCTCATGAACTGATCTATGGATCCACTGCATTTTCATTAAAGTCCCTCCTCAAGACACACTTTCAGTCTATAAGAAATTAGACCACTGATAATGGATCAGCTGGTGGCAGTTGTGTATAGTTGATGCTTATTTATGAAAAGAAGATAGGTGTGTCACAGGTCAGGGCAACTGCATCTGTATTTCCCCTCAGTGGTACAGCAAGGGCACCTACTCTCAGCTTTCACCTCCCCCAGCTGTTGCCTTTCTGGGTGGAGTCCAAGAGTGGTTTTTGAGGTTGTCTCAAATTTTTATTTGAGTGTATCATTTTTGGATTACAGTATGCAGCAGTGGCCTCTTATCTTGTATCAATTACTTTGATGCAACATTTCTCTTGCAGCTAGCATGAGTAGGCATAATACGAATGATGTGAGTGATTGCCCGAGCCGTGAAAATAGTGCTGGCATTTATAATGTCTGGTATATTTCCTCAGCTTCTTGAATTCTTCCTATTAACCACTGTCCACCATGTAGACCATACAGGCCTCCTCATCAGTGATTGCAACACTGTCCAACCACCTCCAGGTGGGCACAGCAGTATCCGGTTACCATCATCTACTGAGAGAGCTGCTTTTTGGCGGTTGAGCACCCAGGTGAAATCAAGGTGCTTCAGAAAATTGGGCAACCAGAACAGGCCCAGTTTTCTGAACTTGTGCATCTCCCAATCTCAGCTTTGAAAATTCTACCAAACTGGAGAGTTCAAAACTGAGCAATGACAGTCTCTGCTGTGCAGCCAGATTGCCGCTTTGAAAATTCCCTACATGGTCATTGTCTGGTGGGGACCAACCAAACCTTTTCATTGCCATGCCAGAAAGAACCTATAAGGCTGCTCTTTCTAATATTTTATCTGCTCCCGCATCATTTACAATAGACAAGGGCTTCTGAGAGAGAGAGAGAGAGAGAGAGAGAGAGAGAGAGAGAGAGAGGTGGCAGGTTCAGACAATTCCCAGAGCCATGTGTAACTTTAAAAATCCCAAAAGCATTCAAGAAATTTGGAAGAATATGGTCACATTAGGAAAAGTTCTTGTTTATTTCAACAACCTGGAAGTTGTCAGCAAAAATTCCACTGCACCTGCTGCAACTGTCACATTTGTGTGAGAAAGTCTTGAAGTATGATGAAGTTGTGGAATGGTTAAGTGTGTTAGCATTTTTATTTATTTACAAGTGTGACCTAGTATAGTATGGAAGCATGATGGAGTTTTATGGATGACCGAATATGGGATATTTGTACTGCGATAGTGCCTTCTAATCCAGGATTTCAATGTGCTCTACACCTGTTCATGAACTAAGCCACACAGCAGCTCAGTGTGGTAGGGGAATAGTGTTATTTTCATTTTACACATGGGGAAATTGAGATACAGAGAGGTTAAGAAACTTGCCTACGATCAGTCATGCCTGTAGTCAGAGAGCTGAGAGTAGAACCTGGATTTCCCTGTCATGTGCTGTCACTGTAAAATAAGCTTCCTTACAGAAAGGTGCCCTAGGCTGAGAAATTCTCTTGGCCGCTCTAACTTGAATGGACAGTATTATACTATGGAATCCTTCAGGTGTCTAAACCTATTTGAAAGGTAAAAGATCCAGTGACCTTCTTCCAAAAGAATACATGATTATCCCATTATCTTTACTAACTTCCTTCTCTTTTTCTTGGTACCAAATCAGACAGAACTGACCTATTAGATACATTTGACAGCAGGACGGCTTCTAATGGCAGTCTTGCACAGTTTGCTGGCCTAGCATCATTCTGCTCCCGCTTTGTGATTATTGTGCCAAAGCACTGGAGGATCCAGGGTGTCAGAACCATAAAATACAAATGAAAATACAAAGATAAGATAAGAATTTACAACATAAGGAGCCATATATTTTCCAAGCTCACAGAAGGTAAATATATGCTAACCCCCAGAGATCACCATATTATGTTTATGTGGGGGGCAGAGATACCAACTAGACTGAACACAGATAAATGAGTAGGCGCTATCTATTTTGCTCTGGGATCATTAAGGCCTACTTTTTTGTTTATGACAACGTTACAGAGAATTTAAACCAGTCATGCACCGTTTAAGGGAACTAATTCTCTCTTGTAGTTTTCCTCTCATAACTGAAGACAAGGATCAGACTTCTCAAACTGTGCCTCAGGATGAACCATACAGTGGCAGTTATTCACTGTTAATTATTTTATCCTTTCTTAAGATCCTCTTATGTAACTACTTTGTTATGCAATTAAACAGATGCAGGTTGCCACATGTCATACAGGGTGCAAGGAAGCCTGGTCATACCTTAGATAAGCTGTGGAATTTTTCTGGGTTACAGTCGTGGTCAGTCATACCAGTTAATGGTTATGAGTGAACTGGGACTCATAGTTGAGGTGCAAGATCTCAGTTCAGAAGTTCCGTATAAGTAACCCACACAAGTGCCCCCATTTCCTGAGCATCTGTAGTTCACGAGATCTGCAAACCCCTCAGCTTTCCCTGCAAAGGCCCCTTGCTTCCTTTCTACATAGTCAAAAATATAATAAACTATCTGCATTTTGCAACATTGTAGAGGTGCTAAACTGAAGCTGTGTGGGGGGCTCCAGCTGGGTTCTCTCCCTCCATCTCTTACACACACACAGTGCAACATGCTATCATAAATCCCAGCATATTCTTTTAAGCAGATATCTTTTAGCTGTTCAATTATTTCACAAGGGATTCTTTTTCAAAATATTTTGGAACATACCCTAGAAATTCGAAGATAAAAGTTAATTCTCAGTCCACAGTTTTTAGATGTTATCTCTTCATTAAGTGCAAAACTCAGCTCACCATTAACTATGGAGCTGCATCTGATGCCTCCATAACTCAGGTAATGGCTGTAAATTATATTGCTATACTCACACTAGCAATAGTTGTGGTGGCTTTGAGGTAGCCGTCAGAGGGATGTCTGAATGGTTTGTGTTCTGGCTCCTTCTGGAGATGGATGAAAATCGATGCATCAGGGGTGTTTGATACTGTTGACCACAAGGTGTTGCTGACATGGACCCAGGAAGGGGCAGATGGAGTTGATCCATTCTTTTATCTTTGAGAGGGCCAGAGGGCAGTATAGAGAGATTGCCCCTAGAGAGCTAAGCAATCTTGTATGCCTAACCCACAGTTCCCTCCTGTTCAAGGATATATTTGAGGCCATTAGAGAGATAATGAGGGGATATTGGCTGTGGTAATTCACTATACAGATGACAAACAGCTGTCTGCCTGACTGAAATGGTTATTAGGTTGAGAAAAGCTGCTATCTTGAAGGAATCTAGCAACCTTTGGTAACTCAGGTTCACGTGATAGGGATCTGTAGGATCCTTGCCTGCTGCTGGATATCCCGAGAGCAGCAGTATCCAATAGCCCTTCCTACCATCTGCAACTGGCCAGAAGGCTGTCAGCTTGCAGTTAGACTGTTGCAATGTACTCTACATGGGACTGCACCTGAAGAACACTTGGAAAGTTCCAGTGGTACAGAATGTCAGAATGCATTCCGTTAAGTGACGTCTCTTGCAGACAGCACATTACGCCTGTGTTGTGTTATTTGCCCTGGCATCCAGTTTGTTTCTGGGTGTAATTTAAGGTGTAGGTTTTAAAATATAAATCCTTTTGGGGCCTTGACATTTCAGAGACTGTCTCTCTCCTCATGTGATAGCACAGCAGTTGAGATCAGCTGAGGTACTTTAGCCCGTTGGTTTTCATGGGAGGGTGGTAGCAGATCGCTTTTCAGTGAGCTCTGAACATACTCTCCACACTAATGTACCAGAGCCTGAATTTCTTGACTTTAAATTCATGTTTTAAGACATATTTGTACAGCTGGTCAGGAACTTCCTGCCAATTATTTTTTTGGGTCAGAAAATGGCAGTTTGTTGAAACAAACTTTTCACAGAAATGTATTGTCTTGGCAAAACTGTCATTGGGAAGGGTTGTCAGGTCCAGGAGGGAATTTCTGGTCAAAATCAAAGACACACATACATGCACCTGCCCAGAATAGCCAATAACTCTTAGGCTCCCAGGTGCATGCCCTAACCACTGAGCCATTGGTTATTGAGGAAGGGTGGTAGTGGTTCCTCTCTCTCTCTGATTTGGACCAGAAATTCCATCCTGCACCTGACTAACCTTCCTGGAGAAAGTTTAATCAAAACTGATAGAGCGCTTTTCCTGATTTGAAGTAGGGACTTGAACCTTATCTCCCACATCCCCAATGAATTCTAGAAACTCTGAATTATAGAATCAATCTCTCTCTGGCCCAGTGATTATTTAATTAGCTATACTAATTCAAACAGCTCCAACAGGAGAGAGACTGACTAGAAGCCAGGTGAGGGGACAGAACAGGAACATTATATACCTCTCCCATGCCCGGCGGTACCCCCGTCGCACCCTCCTCCACAGGCCCTGCCAGACTGCATGCAGCAGAGGCAGGGCTCGTCCTCTCATCTGGGCGCGCTGGGGGAGGTGGCCCCAGGGCCCGAGTGTGAGCAGCTGTGGGTCGGGGAGAAAGAGGGGCGGCTCTGGGCGCCGGGCAGCCAGGAGCACCGGCAATGATGGGGCCGGCCCCCTGCCAGGGCTTGGGAGTTCCGAATGCTCCTCCGTGCCAGGCCAAGGGACAGTCCCTTCGGACGTGCCCCATCACTTGGCAGAGGTAGCACCTGGCTTCCCCCATGGAGTAATGCACCCGGTAGCGGGGCCCCTGGTAGGGGACCAGAAAGGACCTCTCGAGAGCCTCTCTGTCATGCATCACCGGCAGCAGTTGAAGCTGAATCTGCCGGTGGAAAGAGAGGACATGATGGAGGGCGGGGTCTTTGCAGCCCAGGGATAGAGGGCTGACTATGGAGAGGGGTCTTCCTAGGGCAGAGAGGGTGGGTAGCAGGATGACATTAGGGAGGAATGGAGGGAAAGGAAGGTCTAATTTGGAAAAGGATTTGGACTGTCCCCAACCCACTAGGTAGGACAACAGCGACTGTGGAGATTGTTCTGTTTCCCCCATGCTGGCCATTGATGAGGTTAGCTGAGTGAATAGCAGGTTTGAGCCTCTAGCACAGGGGTCAGCAACCTTTCAGAAGTGGTGTGCCGAGTCTTCATTTATTCACTCTAATTTAAGGTTTCGCGTGCCAGTAATACATTTTAACATTTTTAGAAGGTCTCTTTCTATAAGTCTATAATATATAACTAAACTATTGTTGAATGTAAAGGAAATAAGATTTTTAAAATGTTTAAGAAGCTTAATTTAAAATTAAATTAAAATGCAGAGCCCCCCAGACCGGTGGCCAGGACCCAGGCAGTGTGAGTGCCACTGAAAATCAGCTCACGTGCTGCCTTTGGCACGCGTGCCATAGGTTGCCTACCCCTGCTCTAGCAGAAGGGGCCAAACTGAGGGCTGCCACGAACCTCTGAGACAAGCAAATCTGTCAAAAAGCTCAGGACACACCAAGACAGAGGAGGAACTTTGTCACAAAATATAAAGAGAAGAAAATGTGAAGGTGATCACAAGGTTTTAAAGAGCAGAACTCGTGCTTCGGAGGATGGTCTATAAAATGTCTCTTGGCATGCCTGCCTATTACTTTTTTCTAAGATCTTGTTTGTTAGGGAAATAAATGTAGCAGGCACAGAAGAAAAATGCTGTAACTGTTTTTAGCAAAACTCTTATTCATTAAACCATTGGTATCATGTATACTGGACTTCAAAGTCAAGAGACTAGGCAAAGTCCATTTGCCTCTGAAGTCTTTGAAGTGTTCCCAGAAGCTGCTCTCAGTAGAGAGAATCTGGTGGTTTTTAAGAAATAAAAGTAGTCTAGTTACAGCTAGCCTAAGTCTGCTCCTCAAATGCCAGGCTGCAAGTAAACATAAAGGCTATATTTTTTTTTAAAAAACCCTCTCATATGTTTTCCCTGTAAGAGAAGCTACATCCCCTTCTGTAGGTAGTTCAAAGGCAATATTGGCTGCTAAGTGCTGGTTTCAGTTGATAGTGGAGAGTTTAGGATCCCAAAGGCTCTATCATTTGATGTAATTAAAAATAATCAAATAAAATAAAATTGTGTGCATACAGAGCTACCTTTTTGGCCAAGTAATCTGGAATTTAACAAACAAGTGACAGTCTATGTTGTAAGTTTTTTGACTCAACCTATAAAACTTTATATAAGATTATAGCCCAGCACTGATCATGTAAACACACATGTGCTTAACTTTACACATCGACTGCAGTGGGACTGCTCATAGGGCATAAAGTTAAGCACACGAGTGATTCTTTGCAAGAATGGGAACTAGGATGATTAAAATTCAATATCAAGAATATCACTGCCTATTACATTCTATAGGCTTTTAGTGTAATTCATATAGAATCCCAATACAATTATCTACAACTCTATTGGTTTAATTCCCATTAAATGCTACAGGACTTTTCCATAAAGATAATGTTTCAGCCACGCATAGTTTGATTTACTCACACAAAACCCTTGTTGACCTATGCAAGCCTCACATTAAAGAGCACAATAACCCTTTCCCAAATACAGAATGGATGTACCTGCAATTTAAGGAGACCCACTGAAATTTGGCTGAATCATTTAAAAAAGATGGAGCCCTTCATTTTCAAACTTGAGTGGCTACAATTGAGCAACTAAATCCATGTATAAAGGCTGATCCCACACCCACTGAACTCAATGGGAAAACTTCTATTGATTTCAGTGCAGCAGGAGTAGTCCTTAGGCACCAAAACAAGTGCTTTGTTTCCAGAGATAAGAATTGTATTAAGATAATGTTAAAAATAAGAACAACAGTACAGAGTTTAAGCGTAGAAGTTTCTGGTTATCAGGGAATAAGGTACAGATTATCAAGGGGCGTGAAGTTCGGTTTAGGATCGAATGATGTAAGAAATACATAATCTGCAACATCCCCAATTGGGAGTAAAGGCTTAACGGGTCAAAGTACAGAGATTGAGATATGAGGATAAGCTGTTCATATATAATGGCTATGTTCAGGTGTGGAGTAGAATGAGTGGGTACGATGATGAGGATGGATTTACCCTCATTTGGTGAGATTTAATGTTCAGTGAGTTTATGGTTCCAGTTCATATGGTCCAGTGGGAGAAAGTCTCTTGGTCCTTTCTCGTAGATGATGCACGATGTAAGCAGCTACTGCTCCCATTCAAGCCAACCTCTGAAAATGAGGCTACTTTCATCTAGGTGCCTAAATATGGATTTAGGTACTTAGCTTTAAGCACCCATGCTTGAGAATTTCAGCCCAGGTATTTTAAAACAAATGTGATACTTTGTAAAGCCAGACCAATCAGACCTTGTGTGTATTCAGTAATTCATGTAGTCAGTAATTACATGATCACGTACTGTTTTTTCTACAAGACACCCTAACTTCCTAAGTTTACACCAAAAGTGGTGTCTGAGTTCCATCTGAATAAGATCATTGTCTCCTGGTATTCTTCCCCAGACCTCATTCTGAGCCAGGGGAAGTTAGACTCCATACCCAGAAGTCAAAAATATTTGCATTGGAAAAAAACATTTAGGAAATCTAGACTTTTTGTAACCTTTGGGGATCATCAGAGAGGAAATTCTATCTCCATACCATGTCTAAGTGGATCAAGCCACATTTTGGGACTTGTTACATGTTAATCATGTAGCGGTACATCAGAATTCTATGCCTCATTCTGCTAAGCGCAAGGCAGCTTTGATGGCATCCCTTCGTAATGTTTCCTGGAGATCTGCTTTTTGGTAGTTCTGTACATACATGCACAGCAACAGCACTATTCCCTTCCCGTGGCATTTTGCTCTAATGCTCGCTTTGCAAGTACAATCCTGTGATGCTTGTTTAATTAAAACTCCTCAGCCCACCAACCTGGTTATTGTACCAGTCACTGAACTCCCATAAGTGGGAATATGCAGAGGCCACTTTAAAGAAGAAAGGTAGGGAAAGCGCATAGGCATGGGGTAGTATCCCCTTAAATAGTGTGTGAGCAGTCTAGTGGTGCTCACTGTGTTCTACATTTTAGAAGCCACCAGAAAGCCATCAGCGCAGCAATATGGAGGTAGCCTTGTACATTTGTGTATAATTGATAAACACAATTATTTGGGACCCAATTGAGCTTGAGAGGTTTCTTTATTTATTTTTTTTGTTTTTGTAGAAAAAGCAAAAAACATGTAGTGGATTATTTACCAATAAGTGTAGGTCTTTGAAAGTGTTATTTCTGCCTATTCTGTAAAATGTGGGTAATAACACTTACCTATTTCACAGAGGTGTATTTAGGATTGATTACCCCTGCTTATGCCAAGGCTGAATCTGTCCCATAAAATGGTAAGTTTTAGTTAACAACAATTAGTAATTTCCAGCCGATGCTTTGGCACACAAACACTGTGGGAAGATCTTTCTGATTTACTTTCTGGTTCTACAAATTTTGGATGATCCTTCACCAGCTAAGCTCTATTCATCTTAGTGAAGAAAAAGCGCGGGGGGTGGTGGGGGAAGTCCCATCTTGAAGTCAGCCTTATTAAAGAATGTACTGTGGTCTATTTATCCTTAAAGAAAGTATTTCCTGCTGATGCCATAGGATATTTTGTGACATTTCTTTCAGAAAAGAGGGTACCACAGAATGGAGAAAGATCCTCTTCTCTGAGCTGCACTGGGAATCTCTATATCATTTGTTGGCATTAGTGGATGTTCAGCTTGTGGAATATAGAATATGAAGTACAAATGAGAGAGGAAAATTTTGCCCTTAGATTAGTTTTAGGGTATCATTTTCAGAAGTGCCAAAGTGACTTAGGAGGTGACATCCCATTTTCAAATGTAGCTTAGGTGCCACTTTTGAAAATGGGACTTCACCTTCTATATCACTTAGGGGCTTGTGAAAATGTTATCCCTAGTCTCTTCCTGCCATACACTTCTCTGATGCAGGCTCAAGAACACTGATGTACATTTGCATTGATGGGCACAATGACAGGAGTTATATGTACATTTACTGCAGATGACTGTATGTAAACACATGCATACTGTTTGCATTCACCAGGTCCTCTTCCCATAGAAAATGTCTCTCTTCAACTTAATACACACATGACAGTCTAATGTTCACAACTGCATATATAATGTCTGTATCCCCTCATTCTTCCCTCCTCTCCCTTGCTCTTTATCATGCCCAAACTAACTGCTCAGTTAGGTTTACACTTGGGTCTGAGTATCATACATGCCAAAAAGTCTGCATTTACTAAAACCTTTTTATCTGAAAATCAATTAATAATGTATGACCATAATTGGGAGATAATGTAATAATTGGTTGCTAGATTATGAAGCCAAAATAATCATTTTCAGAGATGCTTGATTTTTGCCTGGTGACTGCATTTTGTATAGATTTCAGGGCAACAGATGCTTACCTGTTTGCCATGATCCAGAAAACAGCACTCATTTTAACCCTCCACAGCACCTAATTTTACTTTTTTTAAAAAGATCATTGCCTAAATGTTCTTATTTTCAAGTGGGAAAATCAACATACAGAATCCATATATGAAGAATGCAATTTACTCCACTTAGGATCACATATCCACAATGTCAAAGTGGACAAATCTCTCTCACACACACATACACAGTCTTTGAACTTGATTCTAACCTTTGTCCTCATTGTAGCAACTTCATGTATATGTTTAAAATATTTGTACATTTAGGTTGTGAGTTTGCCCAAATGGAAACCTATTAGAAATCTGGTCAGGTAGTCATTCACAAAAATTATGGTCCACAAAGAGGTTGAAATTGCAATTAAAAATCCCAAACAGAGGACAGTCCGAACACAGCTTCAGGAAAAAAATACAATCACCAAAAACCAAGATAAAAATTGACCTCTTGAATCCCATATCAAATCTAAAGGGGGAAAACACACTAACTAAACCTAGGAGGGAAAAAAAGACCCCACGGGACTATCTTACCTGCTCAGCTTGATGACCAATCACTTTGTGAGCTGTTAAAAAAGACACTACAAGCGGGCTTTTCAAAAGCACTCAGCATTGGCCTGACTCTACTTCCATTGACTTGAGTGCCAACGGAGGCCAGCATTGGAAATCCCACTACAGTGCCTTTTTCAGTATGTAAATCATTATTTTTATATTTCAAGGGCCAAATTCTGACCCAAATTAGCACTTCCAAGTGAATTCTAATTTCCTCCAGAAGACTCAAAGAGGCTATTCCACAGGCCTTCCCTGCTATAAGCTGCTGAGAGATGTTCCAAGGCAAGAACATAGCTCAAGACCTGGCACTGGGACCTTTTCATCCAACCTAGGTTATCACAGGTGCTGGCTTCCTGCCCCTGCCCAGCCTCTTTCAGTGTATTTCTGCCCCCTCCTCCAAGCACGAGCCATCCCTGCTCCTCCCCCTCCCCCACAGCGCCTCCTGCATGCTGCAAAACAGCTGACCACAGTGGGTGGGAGGCACTGGGGCAGGGGAACTGGCTGCCGGTTGGTGCTGAGCACCCACTAATTTTTTTCCATGGATGCTCCAGGGCTGGAGCACCCATGGATTCGGCGCCTGTGTAGGTTATACATTCTCCCAGCAGAACTAATTTGAACCAGTGTAGGAAGGGGTAACCAGCAGTCAGAGTATAGGTACAGAGTAGTGTTGCTTTTACAGTATATGTGTACCCCTTTTGTAAAAATCATCTTCATGGGCAGCCAGGAGTAGACCCAAAGAAATCACATTTGGGAGAATTAAAAAATGCTGGCTGAATTTCTCTCCTTTGCTGAGGGCTCATATAAACCCTTAGAACCTTAGTAAACGTGTTTCAATGACATGAAGTATTAAAATGCATGTGTGACACAGAGGCCCATTGGTGATTCACTACTCTGTGTCAGGAGCTCTTGTGAGGCCTGACACACTCACTGCACCTAACATTGTTGTCATAATCTGTATCTAAAAAGTGTCTTGTGAGGTATCATATACAAACTCATAACACGCTGGTTCTGAAAATCATTGCATGGTGTATCTACGGTAAACCCACCAAGGACTTTAAGAACATATTTGCAGCATATAGCTATAAAATGTCTTTGGCAAGCAGCACAGGTGCCAACTTTTCATTGTGCCGGGGGTTGCTTGACCCCTGGCTCTGCCCCAGGCCCTGCCCCCACTGCACCCCTTCCCTCAATGCCCCACCACACCTCTTCCCACCCCATTCCGCTCCCTCCCCCCAGCAAGCGCACCACATCCTTGCTCCTCTCCCTTCCCCCCAGCCTCCTGCTCACCACAAAACAGTGATTGCAGCAGGCAGGAGGCATGGGGAG
Source organism: Macrochelys suwanniensis (assembly GCA_033296515.1). Classification (NCBI taxonomy): domain Eukaryota; kingdom Metazoa; phylum Chordata; order Testudines; family Chelydridae; genus Macrochelys; species Macrochelys suwanniensis. The sequence goes on from CM065779.1 coordinate 89,133,751, forward strand.
GGAGGTGCTGATCGGTGGGGCCCACCAGCGGGCAGGAGGCTGCTGGGGGTGAGGGAGGAGTGCTGATGGGGGGGCTGCCGGTGTGTGCTCAGCACACACCATTTTTTCCCTGTGGGTGCTCCAGCCCCAGAGCACCCACAGTGTCGGTGCCTATGGCAAGCAGTGCCTAAGCCATGCCTGTTCCAGACAAAGGAATGTGGTTCCACCTGCTTGAATGTGTCTCTCGTGACCAAAGACAAAGAAAAGCACATTTACATGCAAGGTGAACAAAGCCATCAGGAAAGCAAGTGGGGAAAGATGAATACTGAATCTCAATGAGGAATGGAGACTGCACACCCCGCGTCCCACTCCTCCCAATCAGGGAGCCTTCCTGCCTCTTGTAGAAGGGTCAATGAACTTTGGGAAGATAGCATGGTGCCTACACGCCAGCAGGAGAGAAAAGTTTGGACGGGGCTTACTTTTCTATGAATATATTTCAAAGGTTTACGGGACTATGAAAAGAAAGGGGAGAGAAAACCTCATAGTTTTCCATCACTTGGGCAATTCAAGGTTCCAGAGCTCTTGAAATTACAGAGCGTTGGGGCTGTCTGCCAAAGGGGTTGAAGTCTCTGGGAACCAAACATAGGTGAGAAACCTGCTTAGGCAAAGATTGTAACGTGCTAAAAATTAAGTTTTAGTCTTACAAGACTATTTTTACCTATTTGCTTGAAGCCATTTCTATCTTTATTCACAATCTAGGGACAATTTGGGATGGGGTGTGTGTGTTGGGGTCACGTTGCTGGGTGGTGGATGTCAGGGCATGACCTGTATGCGGGTAGGCTGGCTGTTGGTGTCAGGGCTGTGAGCCACAGCAGCATAGCATTGAAGAGATTCAGGGTGGCAGGGCAGAGGAAGTGGTGACACAATGCCTTACCAGTCTGGGTTGAACCCCAAGTGTCACAGTATGAGTGGAAGAAAGGTGGTGAATCCTAAAAACTCATCAGAATTCAAGTAAAACAAGCTAGTTTTGCACTGTAAAGGAAAGTGCAAGGAACAAGAAGTGGCTAATTTGGTTAACATGGGGCTGCTTAAAATCTGAGGGTAAAAAGGAACTTATGCTAAAAATGGAGAAGGTGGGGAGGGAAATAGACAAGACATTATTGTCAGCTAAGGCTTGCAGAGTAAAGATAAGAGCATAAAAAATGAGAAGTCGTGTATGTCAGCCAAAGGTGCTGAAGTCAACAGAAGGACATTTATAAATATAAGATGGAGGGCAAAGAGAGAAATTCCTTTTACCTAGCTCCTGCTCCAGTCAGCTCTCATGCAACATCCCAGTTACTTCTCCAGCACTTGCACATCCATCTCCTGCTTCAATCAACTCTCCCTCAATTGTTGTCACACACACAATTCAATATCCCCGTCTCAATTTATTTTACTCAAATGCTGATGAATTTCATCAAGCTGCTGCTTGAATGGTAAATCCACCCAGGATCTGACCAGAGATTGCATTAAAAAGAAAAAGAATTGAGCAAAAAGAAGGTTTAGAGAATTAGCTAATGAAATTTGGGGACTTACTGAAAAGCTATGGAGAAATAGGGACAAGTGAAAGAATTAGAATGGAGACTGCAATCTTAAAAAAATAAAGGCGGGGATCTGGATTCTTATTGTCCACCCTCCTGTTAAGGCTAATTTCTGTATCTGTATCTAGTAAATTAATGGAAAAAATATAAAATGAAACAAATCTTTAACAACAGAGAGGAGAACTGAACCTTGAGCAATAGGCAACATGAGTTTGAAAACAAAGGGAATGCAGGAGCTGCAATATAGCTAGATATTGGTAGAGTTCCATACAGTGATGCACGAAATCTCCTTGAATTAATTAGGATTGGCTTGAATATGATCATTGCCATATGGATTGAAAACTGCCTATGAACAAAGGGTAGCAATAAGCACTGAATTCTAAGATAGTCCCTAATGAGATGTGGCAGGCCTCAATATTAGGCACAGGTTTATTTAACATACTTAATTATTGATGATCTGGAAGTTTATATATACTCAGGCCTGGTACTAAAGTGGGAGGTGCAGTAATGTACTACCAAAGTATTAAGAAGGTGCACCCTCAACATTTTTCCATCTCTGCTGGCAATATATGCAACATTCCCAGGGTGAAATTTGAAATTCTGTCCTCCCCACCAAAAATATCCATCATTCCCATTCTCCACCCCATCTCTTCACTCAAAAAACAACCCACCAGTTCCATAGTGTGGCCCTCCCAAATCCATCACTCCTACTCCCACCCTCTTGCCCATTACCTCTAGACCCCAATGCTTTCCACTACCTATGTTGTCACTGAGGCTCTTCTAGGTAGCTCTCTCTCTGTGGCAGCTGTTCCTTACAGCAGAGGTGGTAGCAGGTGGGTGTCCTATGGCCTATGCTGGTGGCAGTGGTAGCAAATAAGTAATTTGGGCTGCTTACTTGGGGCATTCCTGAAGTGGAATCAACAGCTGGCATGGGGGAGTGGGTCTCTGTTAGCTGATGCGGGTGCAGCAGAATGGGACCCAGCCTCCACTGTTTAATGAGTGACATAACAGGGCTCCAGGCTCACTATCCTCTTGGGTCTTCAGACTCCAGGTGCAGAGGTGGGAAGCAGGGGCTACTGGATTTTCATTCAGGGCATCAGCAGATTTGGCCCTATCTCCGCTCTTCATTTTTCTCAAGCACTGCTGGAGCAGCTGGGGATTTGGAGAGGAGGATACACAAGGACTATGTACACCTGATCCTACATGCACTGCTGTGGACACATGAGAACTGTTTGCAGCAACTGTTGTGGTTATAGCAATAGTTGGTGCACTTAAAGAGGGCTGAAAATTTTAACAAACCAAATCTCACCCTAGCATTTTTGGGCAGCTTACAAAACCAAAATGTAACCACAATCTACCCACAGTTATCACACTGTTACAGGTACACTGTTCAGGTACCATGGTGACGGGTTCCACACAGAACTTAGACAGAAGATTGGACATATATATTTTGGGGTTCTTAATTATTTCCTTTTCTCGTGTAGTCACTATGGTAAACCCATTAAAATCCCTGTGCGGATGGGTGCGTGAGTGCGTATACAGTCTCATAGCCTGTAGTTACAGTAACAATATAATGCCCTCTTTCTGAGCCAGGAGTGGTAAAAACATGATGCAGCAGAGCCAGAGAGAGAGAGAGCATGCGCATGTGCTAATACTGATCATAGTCCTCAAAAGTGCAATACCCACTTTACCAGTCTGGGTACACAGTTTTGGAGAAGATTAATACCTTATTAATGCTTAATTGTTAATGATTATTTATTAAATATGTTTGTAGATTACCCAGCACCACCACTGGGTAGGGGAACCTTGGTCCACCCACTATGCCAGTTTCCAGCCCAGGGACCCTATCATCAGCAGCCAAGGTCTGCTCAATCTCAGCCCTTGATGTTATCTCTCTAGGCTTCTTTCTACTTTGCCTTCCACAGGCTGTCTTCCCTACCACTCCTCTGGATAAACCCCTTCTTTCAGGGACAGGATCCCAGGACTTTTGCTCCCTCCTCCTAGCCATCTCTCTGTACCTAGAGCACAACTGTAATCTCTCTTCCTTCAGTCCCTTTCTACTAGCAACTTCCTGGCTTTATACAAGGCTAGCCTGCTCCTGCACAGCTGGGCTTCATCTTCAATTAGTGCTTCTCAGTCAAGCCTGAGTCTTCCCCCAGGTGTGGCCTATAAGGTTAATTGGCCCCTTCTGCACCACCTTATCTCCTTCAGGGCTGGTGCAGGATGAACAACCCATCACAGTAAGGCTTTTGATACTCTCACATGACCTTCTCTTAAGCAAATTAGGGAAATATAGTTTACCCTACAATAAGACGGGTGCACAACTATTTTTAAACTGTACCCATACAGTACCCAGTGGTTCATAGTCAAGCTGGAAGAGCATATCAAGTGGGATTCCACAGAGATCTGTCCTGTGTCCAGTTCTATTCAATATCTTCATAACTGATTTGAATGGCATAGAGATTACATTTATAGAATTTGTGGACGATACCAAGCTGGGAGGGGTTGAAAGCACTTTGGAGGACAGTATTAGAATTTAAAATAATCTTGACAAATGGCAGAAATGGTTTGAAATAAACAGGATGAAATTCAATAAGGACAAATGCAAAGTACTACACTTAGGAAGGAATAATCAATTGCACAAACACAAAATGGAAAATGACTACCTAGGAAGAAGTACTGTGGAAAAGGATCTGGGGACTATAGTGGATCACAACCTACATATGAGTTAACAATGTAATATTGTTACAAAAAAAGCACACATCATTCTGGGATGTATTAGGAGGAGTATTGTAAGCAAGACACGAGAAGTAATTTTTCTGCTCTATTCCACATTGATTAGGCCTCACCTGGAGTACTGTGTCCAGTTCTGGGCACCACACTTTGGGAAAGATGTGGACAAATTGGAGAAAATCCAGAGGAGAGCAACAAAAATGATTAAAGGTCTAGAAAAATGACCTATGAGGGAAGATTGAAAAAATGGGGGTTGTTTAGTCTACAGAACAGAAGACTGGGGTGAGGGGGACATCATAGTCTACAAGTACATACAAAGTTGTTATAAAGAGTAGGGTGATAAATTATTCTCCTTATCCACTGAGGACAGAACAAGAACAAATGGTCTTAAACTGCAACAAGGGAGATTTAGGTTAAACATTAGGAAAAACTTCCTAACTGTAAGAGTTGTTAATCACTGGAACAAATTACCTAGGGACGTTATGTAATCACTGGATGCTTTTAAGAACAAATTAGACAAATACCTGTCATGGATAATTAAAATAATACTTGGTCCTGCCTCAGTGCAGGGGACTGGACTAGATGATCTAATGAAGTAACTTCCAGTCCTACATTTCTATGATTCTATAAGGCCAACTATAAGATCATCTGACTGAAGCTAAGTTCCAGACCTTGCACAATCTGGATTCAGGCCAGGACATCAGAACTGAAAACTGTTTTATTGTCACATAGGGATGGTCTCCTCCTATCCATGGATAGCTAACAGATATCCATTCTCATCCTCCTGGACATCTTTGCAGTATTAAATATTTTTGACAATGAGATACCTCTGTCTCACCTGAGAGAATTGGCAGGTGTCCAAGGTAATGCACTGAAATGGTTTGAGTCCTTCCTAGAAGGAGGCACCCAACAAGCAATGATGGGAAACTGAACCTCTACCACTGGATCCCTCACCTGTGGGATTCCACAAGGATCAATTCTCTCTCCAGTCCTTTTCAGCATCTATATGCAACCACTGGATAAACCAGTCAGACAACATGGAGTCAAGTGCCAGCAATACACAGATGAGACACAGCTCTATCTAGCCTTCACCACTCACAACCACACCACTACTGCCATGATGGCCCAGTGCTAGGATCAGCTCAGCTCATGGATGAAAAGTAGCTGGTTGAAGCTGAAACCAGGCCAAACAGAAGTAATGCAAATGGACAGAACAAAATATTTGGAGGAGTTTGCACCCACAGTACAGTCTCCTTTGATTGAAGGTTGAAGTTCAGCCCATAGTCTAAGAGTCTTGCATTCCTTGCTGACACAGAGCTTTCACATTGCAACAGCTACAAGGAATGCTTTCTACAGCTCTGACTGGCTAGAAGATTCCTTCCAACTCCATCTCATCCTGGTGGACAAAGAGGTGGCCTCAGTTACTCATGCCTTTGTCACCTTGTGTCTGTATACAGTAATGCAATATACATGGGCATGAAACCTTCAGCGCTTAGGAAACTCCAATTAATACAAAATGTTGCAGTGCCTCTCCTCACAACACAGGCTATGTGAGCACATCACACCTGTTCTTCCACTTTCTACACTAGCTTCCCACAGAATTTCTAATCAAGTTCAAGATCTTGGTCCTTATCTTCAAAGCATTCCATGACCCGGGCCCAGGATATCAAAAAGATCGTCTAAAGCTCCAGGACAAAAACCATGTTTGAAAACTTCACTTCTCTGGCACAATGGAACTCCCACCATCATTAACTTCACCACCTTTCACTCCAAGTGCAAGGCACATTTCTGTGACCTTGTCTTCTCCAATGTAAACACATAGCAACAGGTAAATTTAGTAAAAAAAAAAAAAAAAAAAACCTCTACCAAAACAGGACACTCCACTCCATATGCTTCTCCTTCTGGGGACAGGATGAGAGGACAAACAACACATGACAGATGTGTTGTCATGTTGCTTAATGCACTACTGGTGGGTGCTTAGGCACTGTGGTGATGAGCATGGTATAAAAACCTGTATACAGCAGAAGCCCTAGCACTCACATATCTGGAGAAAGAGACATCCTGGTAGAGGAGTATTATATTTCAATGAATGACAGTCGTTTTTAGACCATTTTCTGAGAATTCCATTGTGAGCCCTTGGGGCTGTTTTTTTGCTAAAAATAAAACTTTTAGGAGTAGAGAATAGAGAAAGCAGCTTTTGTTCAACTTCCCACTAAACTAAGGAGGAGAAACATTTTCTTCCCCTTGCAGTATGTTGCTGATTGGCTTAATCACATTTGAAGGTGCTGCTCTGATTAGATTTACATATACCCAGAGATTATAATTTGGAGTGCCATAAAACACAGCTAGTTTGCCATCTCACCATAGGGATCACACTGGTTCAGTACAAGAGGTGACCATGCTAGTCTGTAACATCTTCATTGCTGTTACATTAGGAAAATTCAAATGTGTAGTGGAACTTTACGATGTTATACACACATTGTAGAAAATGAAGGGAGGCAAGGCAAGACATAGATTCTGATTCTCTCCTGGAATTAGAATTAGTTGAATTGGTGTATGCCAAGGGAGTCATGAAAAAATAGGGCTCCACCCTAGTCAGAGTTTGGCTGCAGTGAAAAGAATCTTGTGGCTGAGAGAACAAAGATTAATTATGCTGTGCGTACTTTCCACATAAACTATACTAGCACTACCCTCACATGCTTACACACAGGCTGGAGAATATCACCTGTTCATGAGGTGAAATATTTTATGTGCTTCTCAGATAGGCAGCAGGGTTAAAACAAGCAAAAGAAAGGTTTTTTTTTCACACAACGCACAGTGAACCCGTGGAACTCCTTGCCAGAGGAGGTTGTGAAGGCCAAGGATTAAAAAAAAAAGAACTAGATAAATTCATGGAGAATAGGTCCATCAATAGCTATTAGCCAGGATGGGCAGGGATGGTGTCCCTAGCCTCTGTTTGCCAGAAGCTGGGAATGGGCAACAGGGGATGGATTACTAGATGGTTACCTGTTCTGTTCATTCACTCTGGGACACCTGGCACTGGCCACTGTCAGAAGACAGGATGCTGGGCTAGATGGACCTTTGGTCTGACTCAGTAGGGTTGTTCTTATGTTGTATTTAATGTAATTGCCTCTTTGAATGATGAAGATATATGATGTTAAATGTGGGTTTTGAAATCCAACTTTTCTTTTGAACTAATATAATAGCTTTTTCTTCAGAGTTTATAATTACCTCACTAAGGGCCCAGTCCTGCAAAGTGCAGAGTGCCCTCAACTCTCATTGGGCCCCTCACATTCTTTTCCTAACCCCAAGCTAAACAGTGTATAATAAAGCAGGTGTAGTGTATTTAGTCTTAAATCATTTTTGCAGGGTAAACTTGACAAACATAGCTCTCTTTCACGCTCCCTCCTCCCTTCCCCCTCCATCCCTTCAGGAAGTGGCATTTTTAAACACTCGCTGCTTTGAATGGATGATAAGAACAGGTCCAAACCACTATCATATGGCTCGACACACATGTATTGCCTAGGGGAAAACTGACGCCAGTGGTCTGGTCTTGAGGAGGTAAATTGGATTAGTCTTTTCTCTCTAAAAAGAAGAGTGCCATGGTTGTGATCAGTACACATGACTATCATATGCATATGAAGCCTACACAATGGCTGCAATAGTTCATAACATGATTAAAGGAAGATTTGTTTCAAAAGCAATTTAGGACAACATCACAGGGATTCTGTGAAAATATGTGGTCTCTATCATCAGTGTACTTGCCCGGCAGAAACATGCTTACTGAAACTGTAATACAGGAAAAAAACCTCAGAGCCCAAGCTTCCTGCTGCTAGAGCAAGGCACTGGGCAGTTTAGTTAACAGTATCTTTCCTGCTTGCAGGGCTATTATATTATTTAAACTCAATAGAAAAATAAAAATATAAGACACACCTCAGGATCATAGGCTTGTGAAGCAGCCTTACAGAGCAGCAATTAAAAACTGCAGGGTACAAAGAGCCACCTGCTAAGCAAACCTATTTGTTTAACTCCCACGCTCCTAGCTAAGTCCACACAGAATAGATAGGGTAGTGGCTTTTTTTTTTTTTTTTTTTTTTTTTACAGACCAGTTTGGTGTGGGGTGCTGTTTGCAAAGAATGGTTCACCCCTGAACTGTGACTGGCGAGTACACTCACCGCAGATAAATTCAGGCCTGTATGTACAATTGTTAGTACATTATTCCCTCTGCAGCTAAGCTGGCTGCATGTCCATCAGTATGCAGCAGAGCCTTCCCTAGCTTCACACTTTGAGCATTGAGAAAAGCCCTGTGCAACATGTACTGCCCACGTGCACCATATTGGGCTAGATTCTCTGCAGAACCAGATAATACTAGATATTAGATATTATGGTCTAGATAATACTTAGTCCTGCCGTGAGTGCAGGGGACTGGACTAGATGACCTCTCGAGGTCCCTTCCAGTCCTATGATTCTATGATTCAACGCTAGGCCCAGGGGAAAAACGGGTAGTGGGTTGTCAGGGAACCAATTATCACTCCATGGTTATTGCTGCTGGCTCTAGCCCAGCAGTTCTCAAACTGTGGGTCAGGACCCCAAAGTGGGTCATAACACCATTTTAATGGGGTCGCCAGGGCTGGCTTAGACTTGCTGTGGCCTGGAACCAAAGCCAAAGCCCGAGCCCCACTACCCAGGGCCGAAGCCAAAGCCTGAGTCCCACTGCCTGAGACTGAAGCCAAAGCCTGAGGGCTTCAGCCCTGGGCAGTGGGGTTCAGGTTGCAGGCCCCCTGTCTGGGGCTGAAGCCCTTGGGCTTCAATTTTGGCCTCCGTGCACAGGGTGATGGGGCTCGAGCTTTACCTCTCTCCCCCCCACCCCCCAAACTGCGGCATTTGGGCTCAGGGGATCTCAGGCTTCGGTCCCCTTTTCTGCCGTCATGTAGTAATTTTTGTAGTCAGAAGGGGGTCAGAGTGCAAGTTTGACAACCCCTACTCTAGCTCAATGTAACAGAGAAGCTGCTCTAAATTGCACCACTAACACAGGGGCCTTTATATAGGGTTGCTCGGTGACCGGTTTTCGACCGGACTGGGCAGACTGGGCTGTTAAAAGTCCGGTTGGCGGTGAAGCGAGGGCCCCGGGCTAAGGCAGACTTCCTGCCTGTCCTGGCTCCGCATGGCTCCCAGAAGCAGCCGCCAGGTCCCTGCAGCCCCTAGATGCATGGACGGCCAGGGAGGCTCTGCGCACTGCCCCCACCCTAAAGGCTGGAGCTGCAGCTCCCATTTTCTGGGAACCGTGACCAATGGGAGCTGCAGGGGCAGCGCCTGTGGGTACGAGGGCAGTGCGCGGAGCCTCCATGGCTGTCCACGTATCTAGGGGCTGCAGGGACCTGGTGGTCGCTTCCTGTGAGCTGCACTAAGCACTGCCAGGATCCTGCACCCTGAACCCCCTCCCGCACCCAAACTCCCTCCCTGAGCTCACCCCCAACACCCTAACACCCTGCCCCAGCTCCCTCCTGCACCCCAAACCCCTCATCCCCGGCCCCACCACAGAGCCCACACCCCCTCCCACACTCCGAACCACTTGGCCCCAGTCCGGAGCCCCCTCCTGTACCCTGAACCTCTCATTTCTGGCCCCACCCAGAGCCCACCTCCCCAGCCCAGAGCCCTCACCCCTCCACACCCCAGAACTCGCCCCCCCAGCCAGATCCCTCCCACCCCTCCTGGGTTGCACCCCAACCCGCTGGCCCAGCCTGGTGAAAGTGGGGGAGAGCGCGTGATGGAGGGAGGGGGGATGGAATGAGCAGGGGTGGGGCCTCGGAGAAGGGGTGGGGTGGCAAGGGGCCCTCAGGGAAAGGGCAGAGTAGGGGTGTTCGGTTTTGTAGGATTAGAAAGTTGGCGACCCTACCTTTATAGCCTCAGGGCTAAGGAAGGCCTGGTGTAGCACAGCTCCACTCTGCCTTGCCCCTTTACAGCACTTTCCTCCTCAACATGTCCTCACCTCACTATTTTCATTTCAGAATGAAAGACGTTGAAATTTTGAATCAGTTCAAAATGTTGACAATTTATCCCTGAATTGGAAGCATAAGAGTGACGATTTGCAATTTATTTTTCAGTACCTTATTGGGCAGGGTAAGGGAAGGGTGTGCTGTCCCTAGGCTCCTGACACCCACACACCCCAAAAATCCACCAAACACCAGCACCCACATAGCCAACATGGAGAGCAGAAGGGTGAGAGAAGGATGTGGAGAAGGCGTGTGGGGGCAGGAAATGTGGCTGCACTCCCTTAGCAGGGCAGCAAATCAAGAGTTAGAACCCTGTGTTCTGCATTGTGGGGATATTTCAGTCTGCTGGAGAGCTTGGCAGCTATACAGGGATCCACACTAGCAGATGGTCAACCACAGAACATGTAAGACCTGCCGAGAAGCCCTGTGTAATGGTCAATGTGACAAACACCAGTCCATAATCCAGTCCCTCTCCCCAGTGACCGATGTGGCAGAGGAACAGCTCAACACCCACAGCCCCATGACACAACTCCTAGTCGAACCATAAGTGGCGTGCAAAGCCTTTTGCAGGTCTTCCACACTAGGGTGAATCAGGGCCAGCTCTATCATTTTTGCTGCCCCAAGCAGCGCGCCGAATTACCGCCGCGGATGGTTGAAGACAGAAGCTGCGGCCGAATTGCCGCTGCCGTGGGCAGCTGAAGATAGAAGCTGCTGCCGAATTGCCGCCATGGGTGGCTGAAGAGAGAGCCTGCCGCAGAATTGCCGCCGCCACAGAAACGCGTGTGCCGCCCTAATGGCACACGGGCTGCCGCCCCTTGCAGATTGCCGCCGCAAGCACCTGCTTGGAATGCTGATGCCTGGAGCTGGCCCTGGGGTGAGTTTCCCCGGAAACCTACAAGAAGACAGTCAGACATGTATCCTACCGTAGCCCAAAGTCCCAAGCACCATCATAAACACAGCAGCAGTTTACCCTCTGTGACACACCAGTCAATTACACGAATCACATACACTGTCCTGTATTTATGGGTACACTCATCCAATCATAGAACACCACAGGCAACATGTGTTAAAACTCAGCTGCCAATCTACAGTTAGAATGGCAATGTGGGTTGGGTTTTTTTCCCAACATTTAACAAACAATCAAAATAAAAACATGAAAAATTATACTGAAATGTTTATTTTCATTTTTGATGAAAAATAGGAAATTAAGAAATCTAAATATTTACATGAAGCATTTCACTTTCTTCACATTTTTTACATTTGTCATTCAAAACATTTTGACTAGCTGTAATGTATGTTATTATAATACATTCATTAGACAACTGGTGAATAACATGCACCACCATAAATCAGGGTGTTGAAGGAGAACGGAACAGATAATTTCCATGTAGCACCTTATACATCCTGATTTGCTGGGCCACTTATTTACCTTAATTACTTCTAAGGTGCTGCTTGAATGTTTTTAATGCATAAACATACATAAGTTCCTAATTGCATAGTCACTAGAGCTGCCTGGAGGATGACAATTCTGTTTTGCAGCAACTTTCAGGGTTTCAAAATTTGTTTTAATTTGACACTGGAACAAAGACAAACCCTTCTGCATGTTTTCATGAAAATGGAATTGTGCTGAAATGTCTATTTTTGTATCCAAAGGTGCATTGGTGGGGTTTCTCCATAGCCTGGTGGTCGGGGCTCTACCTTAGAACTTGGATGATCCCAGTTCAAGTCTCAGACAGCAGTTTTTCATCTGGGATCACTCTGAATCAGGCAGAGTAAAGATCTGAACACAACACTGTCACCTTTTAGGCCAGTACCTAAACTGTCAGGCTATAAAGTCTGAGCTCCTCTTCAGCATAAGCTTTCGTGGGTTAGTACCCACTTCATCGGATGCATGGAATGAAACATACAGTAGACAGATATTTATACAGTCAGAGAAACATGATAAGGTGGAGGTGCACAGACCAACCTTAAGAGGCTAATTAATTGAGAGGAACCATAACAGCAGGGGAAGAAAAACCTTTGAAGTGATAAACAAGATGGTCACACAGATGGTTCCCCTGCTGTTATGGTTCCTCTCAATTAATTAGCCTCTTAAGGTTGGTCTATGCACCTCCACCTTATCATGTTTCTCTGACTGTATAAATATCTGTCTACTGTATGTTTCATTCCATGCATCCGATGAAGTGGGTACTAACCCACGAAAGCTTATGCTGAAATAAATTTGTTAGTCTCTAAGGTGCTACAAGTTTTTCTTTCTTATTTTCATTTTGCTGACACAGACTAACACGGCTACTACACTGAAACCTGAGCTCCTCTTGTATTCCTTCCCCTCGCCCCCCAAAATGAAAACTTAGTTGAAACTGATCTGTCACCACAAAATATGTTGGTTTTGATGGTCACACAATAAAACACATTTATCTGAGCTGAGAGAATAATTCACAGTGAATAATTTATTTCAGTAAATTACAGTATACTCCCATTTATCAGAAACCCTATTTTGTCAACCTCCGCATTATCCAGACTCCCGATTATCTAGATAAAATCTGTACCCTTGGGAGTATACTGTAGTCTCTTTTTTCTGCTTATGGATTCTCTGCAACTAGATCATGAATCTCCACAGATGTATTTGTTATTCATATTTATTCCATGAGCATCTTTGCAAGGGTATGTCTACAATGCAAAAATATCCTGTGGCAGCTAGTTTCAGAGCCTGGGTCAACTGATTCAGGCTCGCAGGGCTCATGAGATGGGGCTAAAAATAGCTCACACTGAGGGGGCAGGTTTTAAAGCCTGAGGGGGTAGGTCTACACTGCTATTTTGAGCTCCATAGTATGAGTCCTGCAAGCTCGAGTCAGTTGACCTGGGCTCTGAGACTCACTGCTAGGGTTTTTTTCCCCCCCATCTAGAAGTACTCTAACTGTTTTACTGTATGGCTTGATTGTGAATATTCAAAACATGAGCTGTGTTAGATCGCATGATGTTTCTGTTCCATAACTGGCAGAGCCTGCAAGCATCTCTAGCATGAAAATCTACATGTGCAAACTTAAAATGGGATTTCTGCCAACACTCATGCATAGAAGTCTGAAATTTGCTTTCCATAAACACTCCAGTAGAATTTGTTCACATGCACATGTTGGCTAAGAGAACACAAAAGGGGCACGAGCAAAGGAAAAGTACATTCATTTAAAAATATGACTGAATATTCAAAGAAATTGTTTGCTCAGCTCTATTATTTATGAATGGCCTATCAGGTAATTAATGCCGTTTAATTGTCATCTAAACTTTCATGTACTTGAACAACAAAAGGAACTAAATTGAAGAAGCAGCTATTAATTCATGCTAGTTGGCAAGTCCCAGGATTCTTCTAGTTACTATGAATAGTGCCATCTGGGGAATTTCCGGCCCCCGGGCTCTGCAGAGGCAGCAGTGACAAGAACCGGAGCCTCCCCGATCTGTCGCTGTAGGCAGCCCACTGCTCTGAAATCTTTTTTATGGACTGGAGACACAGTAGGCCAAATATCATCCCCAGAACTGGAGGCGGGAGAAGTTGGTTGGCTCCACACGAGGTCAGCAGAACAGGTGTACAAGAACATGAGGCCCTAGTCCCTCCCGCTGTTTGTTGGAAGGGGGAAAAGGCGTTCAGGAGAGTCCCAGACTGACAGTAGGATTGAATGATAGTTGCATTCACAGTAAGAGCTGAGTAGCTGGAGTCCAGCTATCATCTGAATATTAGCACCTCTGAATATGAATAGTACTTAAACCTGGCTATCTGCTCAGAAGCCCACCTAGGTCTCTACATAGATTCTGTTGCTGATATGGGCCCTTCAGCAGTTCTTTTTAGTGTATGCACTACGTGCCTCAGGTGCCACATGACCAGGATTCATCACCAAATTTGAGCCACTCGTTGGATCATTTGCTTCCCTGGGTGGGGCCGGGTAGTGAGGGGGACGGCAATGTGAATGCTGATCCATTCTCCCCGCCTTCAGCAGTTATTTTGTGTGCAACTTATTTTATGTTAGAAATAGCTTTATAGTTCACACTGAAAAAAACTATTGTGCTTTGCTTTATTCAAGCCAGGAAATGGAGCGCTCTGGCTAAAGCCTTGCCTACACTCCCTCCCCCCCCATCCCACCCCCCGGCAAAATGGGTGGGGTGCCATCACACTGAAATAATCACATGCCCAAAGAATTATATTGTCAAAAAAAGGGTGTATCTATAGCACACTTATCATGGAGAGCAGCTGCGCCCTGATCCTCTAACAGATGCCGCATGGGTGGATCCCTGAATTCACGTGGCACCCAGCAACTTCACTAAGGGTGTGTGCAGGAGCATGGGTCAGGCACTGAGTCTCCATTGTTACATGTGTTGTGTGGTATTGTTCCCCTTCTATGACTGTTGCTTTAAGAACATCATGAATTTCAAAGAGCACACAGATCCGAGTGTAAAATGGAAACTTCACAGCGTTGTTTCATAGTTAGGCAACTCAGAATCCACTGGTTGGTGACTGTTTCAGCATTCCTGAGCACCTTCATGAGCAAAGCTCAGTCCCCAGAATATTTGCAGGAAGCGGACACAACAGGGATACAAGCACACAAAGTAGAGTCGTTTAAAAAAACCTAAAATTGAGGACAAATTTTAGCTCTGCTCTGAATTTGATGTATTAATAGTACTTTTAAGGGAAGAAAACCAACCAAACCCCCAAACAGTTATACTTAGATCTGATAATTCATGTTTTTGGTAGGTCTAACTTTGCCTTTAGATGTCCCAAGGGGCTGCCCATCAGCTGGGAATGGACAGAGCTGAGCTCACTTTGGTCACCCCTTCCACAACAACCCTTCTTGCCCTAACAAACTTCTGTGTCGGGGGCAGGATGTAATATAGAAGGTGCCTATGCAGACTCCCCTAAGCCAGAGGAATCCCGCGCTGGGGAGATGCATCTGGCTTCCAATCCCTGTGTACACTTGGGCAGCAAAAAGGGAATGAACAAGCTAGAAAGAGGGTTCGTCTCCTATCGTTAATTTAATGTGAAACGCTCTTTGAACACAATAGGAGAGCCCTGCTGCAGATCAATAGGAGAGCCCTGCTGCAGAGCGAGGGTATACAGCTCTTAAATCTTTTAGAGCTGTGTATTATTATAGGAGTCTACCCTTCAGATAAGTTTGACATGCTTTCAAGATGGTCTAACAGACACCTAACAAGTGAAAGTATCTGGCCTTAGCTAGTGTCACTGCCACAGTTCCTGAATAACCAATTCAAATAAGTGAAGACTGATAATCTGTTTGTCAGTGGTATTCCAGTGGATAAAGATAGGTATTTTAATACAGTTAAGCCTGTACAAAAGAACAAACTTATTAGGCAACCTCCCTTCTTAGGAGGCCATCCCAATCACCATACACATCAATTACAATTCTTCTCCTTCAGATAAACAACCCTAGACAGGTCATCTGAGACAGCTTGTTGTACAACTCACAAGATCCATACATGTGCAGCCATTCCTTGCTGCTGCCAAGTCTCAAATAGATACATCACTAGGAACATTTGAGTTTTTGTTTGTTTCCTTTCTGCATCTGGGTTAAATGTTGTTGTAGTCAACATGCTACCAAGACACTTTTACTACTAATTATATATATATATACACACACGGGGGGGGGGGGGGGGGGGGAATTACATGCTGTATCTGCATCTTAGCAACGTGAGAGTAAGGTGAATTTAACCAATTAGCAGAGCCCCATACACTATTGCAGCTATTGCTAATATTCAAATAATTGCACATTCAAGCAACCAGAAGGTCTGTTTGGCTCATCCTGCTGTCTCTACAGACCATGAGAGCCCTCGATCAAGATCAGGACAGAGACAGAAAATCCAGTCACTGAATGATAGTCTCTGCTAATTGATTAAATCAGCTCTAATGTTTGGCTGGCAGATAATAGTTACCATTAAAATAGTGCTCTATTGATAAAGAAATTTAAGAAGTTCAGAAGATATCTGCACTAAGTATTTCTGACAACTTAGCTTTTGGTTACAAGCTTTATACAATAGTGGACTTATCTCTAAAGAACGATAGGAAACTGAGGGCCAACTGCAACTATTGATATACTGAAAGATTTTCTTGAAACCACAGTAGAGCTGCAGAGTAGGTTTTCATAGCAGTGCTACTATTTCCAGATTTTAAAGTTAGGTGATTTGAAATCTATTTAATTTCTTAACTACTTTCTTGAGACAACTGTGGATGCTTTTGCACATTTAACAACTATATCATTGTCCAAGGAGGGGGAAATTTGCTAGTCTCAATGGAAAATGAGCAAAATTTTGCTCTAGCCTAGTTTCATCATATCAAATAGCAAAACTAGAATGTCGGGGTGGGGGGAACTGCTCCATATAACTTCACTATTACCATTTGTTTGATCTTGTGGCAAGGTTATATTCTGTAGAGCGATTAAGAATATTTCATTCCTGATTAGTACTGTATGACCTGGTGTCTTGGTCAGGAGCATTCCATGACCATTAGCTGCAAAGGTCTATATTTACTAAGGGCCCATATTTTATAGTGGGGAGAAAAATGAGACTGTAACAAGAAAACTTGAGAGAATGTAGGAATCATCAATGCCAAGACAGTTTTTCCCTCCCAGTTATTTAGCCTGCCCTTAGCTACTAGTCCTTGGCTTTCATGCCTTCTGTCTCCATTACAGGCCCTAATTGCCCTTCACAAGTGTCTTTTTAAAGACAGCATAATTTATTGATTTCTTTTCTTGCCCTAAAATCTACACTTGGCTGATAGATCTTGCAAGCAGATTGGTCTTGTTTTGTCTGATTAATATAAAATAGTACTCTGTTAATGGTGCTAGTTGGTTGCATCAGTGGTTTCTTAGGGATACTAGTGCTGGGTGACTTTTAGCATTCAGGACATGTGGACTAGCTGAACTGCCTTTTATCCCTGAATTTTGAATATTTCCCCTCCTATCGGGAGCTCCCTATAAAACTCAGAGATCATTTCCAGCTACGCTTGGTCATCGTTACTTGTTCTTCATCAGTTCCCGCCCTTCCACTGGAGATTGCTCAAGGCCTTTACTATCACCCTGGTCAGTACTAAATTGTCTCTCCCTTCTGTGATTAGGTTGGAGGTCATGTGGATGGTGTTATAGATGCACATGTAGAATATTGCTCAGTGCCTCCATACACACTGCAACACTTTCAAGGTCTTTCATTCTTGTTACCTTCCATGCAAGCTATAGTCATTTTGTTCTCTCTTTAATTAGTAGGGGAGTAGGCTGAAGGATCAGTTCTAGTCTTCAATAGCAGACTGGTATTTTCCATGCTTCCAGCCAAATGAATGTTACAAGTGAGATTCCCAAAGTTTGGTCACGTGGTGGTGACTCTTCCTCATGTACAGTTGCATTAAATGATAGTTAAAACCACATTAAACACTTTCCTAATATCACTTCCCACGTAAGCAATTGCTATAGCTGACACAGGAAAGTTATTCAATCACCAGTGGGAAGGAACTCGTTCATGTGATCATGGATAGTAGGGGAGGTGGTAAATGCTGCAGTTTCCAGAATATGAACATTGTCAAATGTAGAAAATCAGCCAGACTAAGATCCTTGACACAATAGTCTAAGCTCTTTTCCAAAAATACAAATTAATGATACATTAAGCCTAGAAATACGTGAATTACTTCTGCAACATAATTAGAGCTGTGTTGTAATAATTTATAAATATTGTACATTGATCTGGTTATTGGGATGTTTACTGCATAAATTGGTTGGTTTACTTTAGTAGTAGGGTTGGTGGGAAAAACAACCGAGAAGGGAAGCAGTGGCTCAGGATCAGATACCACTTGGTAACCACTTAAGTGTTAAGAGACAATGCCCGAACTAGTAGCTTTACAGATTCTACATCTTGAATCCAGCCATATTCTATCTCCTGGCTGGATTCAAGATCACTCCCAGAGAAGTAAAGGTATGAGGCCTGGCACCTGTGGGGATGCCCTCAGAGACCAGATGGGTCACAAAGTTGCAGCTTAGGGGAGGGATAGCTCAGTGGTTTGAGCATTGGCCTGCTAAACCCAGGGTTGTGAGTTCAATCCTTGAGGGGGCCATTTAGGGATCTGGGGCAAAAATCTGTCAGGGGACAGTACTTGGTCCTGCTAGTGAAGGCAGGGGACTGGACTTGATGACCTTTCAAGGTTGTTCCAGTCCTAGGAGATTGGCATATCTCCATTTATTTTTATTTTATTTTTAGCTAGTTCTATAACTATGACTAAGGTTAGGATTTTGTCATGGGTATTTTTAGTAAAAGTCAGGGACAGGTCATGGGCAATAAACAAAATTTCACAGAAGCCCGTGACTTGTCCCTGACTTTACTAAAAATACCTGGGTGGAGGGGTACTAACAGTCCGAACCCTGCTGCCAAGGGCTGACTGCTGGCAGCTGTTCCGGTCCAAGCCGCTTCTCCAGCAGCGGGGGCTCCTTCAGCCTTGAGGACCGACTCACGCCCAGCCACTGCTCCAGCTGTGGGGGCTGCTCCAGCTCCGACCACTGCTCCAGTTGACAAGGTCCTGCTCTAGTCCTGGCTGCTGACGAAGCCCTGGTGGCTGACCCAGCCCCAACTACTGCTCTGGCTCTGGCTGCTGCTCTGGCCATTGGGGACTGACCCAGTCCCAGGGACTGACTCAGCTCCGGCCGCTGCTCCAGTCACCGGGGCTGCTCCAGGTCCAACCACTGCTCGTCACCAGGGCTGCTGTGGCCCCAGATACTGCTCCAACTGTTGGGGCTTGGACCAGCCCTGGGGACTGACACTGGGGCTACTACAGTTCCAGGGACTGACCCCAGCCCCCAGGATTGACCCAGCCCCAGCTGTTGGGGTTTGATCCAACTCCGGGGACTAACCCAGCTCCAGTCCTAGCCACTGTTCCAGCTCAGGGCTGAAGCCTAAGAAGTCACGGAGATCCGTTAAAGTAATGGAATCTGTGATTTCAGTCACAAAATTGTATTCTTAACCATGACAGCCTGCACTAACCCGTGGTGAACATGCATCACAGTTACAAGTTGCAACTTGTTTTCCACCCCAGACCCAATAAAACATATTTTCTTCACTTCCTGGCTCATTATAACAGACAGCCCACTATGCATAATTCTGTTACATTAATAATACCACTGATCAGTGAAGTAACAAAATGATGAATCCTAATGATTTCACTGAACTAGGAAATGGAAGTAAATTAAAACTTATTTCTATACCACATGTTCCCCAACACCTAGTTGAAGGGATAATTCAGTTCATAAATAACTTGCTGAATTGGGGCCTAAGCATGTGTTTAAATGGTACTACTCACAGCAGCATACTTCTAAACTTATTGCAACATTTTAACATTTTATCTTAACTTTAAATTACTCAGACCAAATAAAATATGTATTGTGGACCAATTCTCTAGCAGAAAAATACTTCCACTCATGGATATCAAAACAACCCTGCGTGCACAGATTCTTAAAGTTTTTCACATGCTGATCTAATCTATCTATATGTAAAGAGGTCTCCAGAGAAGCATCAATAGATTGTTAGTGTCATAGTACGCATTTTCAAAAATATTTCAGAATTCCAAACTTCACCTCTGTGGATCCAGATACTGTGGTTTTGCATCCACCCAAGAGTTTATTAAGATTTATAACTAAAGGAAATATTACATTTTAAGATATTACACATCAGTAGCATAGGAATATGTATTTACATTTTTATTTGAACTCTTTAGAACTGCAATTCTACAACTGGACAACATATCCAAAAGTGTTTCATAAACTTTTAAACACTTACATTATTTATACATATGGTTTTTGCATATCTATATATATATAAAAATATTTTTGTGACTCAAGGACTGAGACTAGTCAAAATGACATTATTGCTACATTTCCATATTTACAAAAAAAAAATGCGTAAAACCATTTAAAACATCAAGCCACTGCAAAATAAGTTTCAAAAAACCCAAATTATAAAAATATAAATTTAAAGAATATTTGAGACCAAAAATTCTTTCAGCTAAGTGCCCGCAAAGTACCGAGACATCTACAATTATACCAGCTAGACTGTCTACAATAGCTCTGAAAGCCAGCACACTACAAAAGAATTTTCATAGCATTGAAACAAGAATACTCAACAACAAGTATGATATGCATAAAAGTGTGCCCCCAAACAACTGGCTAACTTTAGAAAGGTGCAACAGCATAGATAGGTCCAGTGCAAATGGCTATTTTAAGATTGGTTGACGAATTTCTAGAACTATACACCAAATACATGGTTGTATAAAATAAAGTATGAACACATGGTATTAAAATTATAATACCAGTGTGTGCATTTACAGCTATCTTGTTTTGGGCAGTTAGTTGAACATAAAAAGTAAATGTAAACTCAAAACAACGAGACTGACTGGTATGTTGAGTATAAATAACAGAGTGCTTAAGTGCAGGCGCGTTGTAAATAAATAGTTACTTAAGTAGTACTGTCTCCTACATGCTTCTTTCAATGTTTTTGCTGATTTATATTTGACAGGAATATAGGAAGAGAAGAACTAGCAGTATTTGTGCTGGAAAAAATGGTCACTTAAGCAGAGTCTTGGGCTCAGGGCGAGTATTTTAAAAAAACATTCTAACCCCACATCTACATACCTGTAAAATAAGGCTGATGCTATATTTTGTGTTCTGCTACATTAAGATCCAGTGTTTCCCAATTAATAATCTTTTCCTCTCATTAATTTTACCATCATATAATATTCAGCTGGAAAGACGAAGGGACTGAGAACAAAGCCCATCTGTGGGAAATTTACACTTGTGCATGAACACAAGGGGCGCTCTGGAAAGAATTCTTTGACTGTGGTCTTTTTTTAAAATAAGGTGGAAAAATTAACTGCCTGTCCTTAAAGGATGTGGATCCTACTATAAACGTCTCCTCTGTACCCAGATCAAACTACTACAGCTATGGAAAGAGATTATTCACTTTCACATTTTTTGTCCATTTTAAGATACAAATATTAGCCATGCATGTCCTTCTCCCCTTCCACCCTGCAACACCACACTCTTGCTTGGAATGAAAACTGTGAAACATGGGTTGGGACATGGGTAAGGTTAAGATTATGTCATGGCGGTCACAGAAGTCATGGATTCTGTGTCTTCCAGAGCCCTCCATGACATTTCCCTTCAGCCCTGGGGTGAGCGGGGCTGGAGCTCTCAGCCAGCTGGGACCTTGGAACTCCAAACCACAGCTCTCAGTTGCCATGGGTGGTGAGGGTCCCTGCAACTCTCAGCGGCTGCTGGTGTCAGGAGTACCCAGAGCTCCAAGCCACTGGCCCTGGAGCTCTGAGCCACTGTGGGAGGCAGAGGGCCCCAGAGCTGTCAGCCGAAGCAGTGGGTGCTGGACCCCCCTTTCCCCATCCTGCAGCAGGGCTCAGGCTCTCATCCCCCCGTCAGCCCCATTTTGTCAGAGTTATTTTGAATAAAAGACAGGGACAGGTCATGGGCGTCTGTAAATTTTTGTTTATTGCACATGACCTGTTCCTGACTTTTACCAAAAATACCTGAGACAGAATCTTAACCTTAGACATGAGGGAAGGGGAGAGAAGCTCCACAATGCTCTCCTTCCCAGGTGTCTGGAAAGCCTTCCCTAATTGCAGAGTCCTTCAGTGGTCTAGTGGATGCACAGGCTGAGGTGCTTGGGGTGGGAGTGTGGGGGGGAGGTGTTATACCATTCACTTCCACCCCTCTCCATGTCTACATGGTACCCTCTTCTCGTGGCATCCAATTCAGAACACCCGCTTGTGACATTTGTAGGGTTTTAGACTTGGCCACTTGCAAGCAGCTATTTGTATGTATGTATTTATTTCAGAAATGTAGCAAAAAATCCCCAACAACCAAGCAATCAGAAAATGACTATTAGCTTTCCAGGCACAGATCTAGAGATGGACTGTTTAAAAGTTGGTTTTGTTTGTATTCATCTAGCTCCAGACCCAGGTTTAAGATTTAGATTTTTGTTTATATGACTCCCTACTGCAAAAACATACAATATAGCAAAGTATATACAGCTTCAGTCAAAACTGCAACAATGGCTGTGGTGGATGGACTAAGTTTACATGTAACAGTGCATGGTAAAGGACAGTATGATAGCAATGTTCAGACTACCCTGGTAGTGAGTAAAGCAAGACAAATTATTAATGTCTACCCTCTCTCGTCCCCTGCAGAATAAGAGTGCCTAATCCACGTGGGCTATTTTCCAGATGTCTCTCTCCTTTTTCAAGCATCTTCGCGTACCAGAAGGGGCTGAGTAGATGAAGCGCTGCTGCCCACAGAATTAATCCTCACTGAGTGATCTGCAGCATTTCCTTGATGGGGTGAAAAGTTCGAGTAAGCCTGGAGAAGACAGACACTATTGTCAATATTTCACTGAATGCCTCCTTCATATAAGCAGAATACACCGTTGCTATTAGTTGCCCTGGTAATACCTATCCAGGTAATTTGTTTCCTTGGGAAATTAAAGTTTACCCTGAAATAGAATTTAAGAGTGCCTGGATTTAATTGTTCTCTAAAATGGATCAGAACCTCAAACTCAGTTATTAAAAAAATACAGGAGATTTTGTAAAATAATTTTAAACAGAAATCTTTGAAATCTTTAATCTGAATCTTTGAAAATTCCTCCAATAATTTCATACTTTTCCTCACATTTTTGCTTTTGTTTCAGTAACCCTTGTAGTTTGCCAAAAACATGTTAAAGGAAGCAACTGAACCTCAGCAGTTTTCAGTTTCCTCATTTTTCAACATATTGGGGAGCCACTTGTGTTTGTGTCAAAGCCAGGCACCTAGAATTTCCAAGAAACCTTTATTTTTAACCTAGAAACAAGTTTGAACCCCATATATGGCCACATGATCCTTAGGTGCAGATCTGTAAATCATTCCCCACAGGGTAGGATCTATGTCTCTGAAATGGCATAATTCCTTCTTTAAGACCTTTTGTCCACTTATCCATCCACAAAGTTCTTAGTAAGAGAACTGAGTACAGCAAGACGCTAGTTTGTCAACACTTACATTCCAGGTGACAGGCACCAGGGCCCAGCTTTTTAAAGGTCTGTAGGTGTTGCTTCATTCAGCACTGCAACACCTAACTGATTTAGGTGCCTAAATCTCATTTTCAAAAGTGACGGAGGCAATTAGGAGCCTACGTCTCACTGATAAAATAACAGATCAGACTGATCAAAAAGTAAAGAAAGGCCAAATCCAGAAAGTGTATCACTTAGCTGTTCAAACAAAAGAAAAGGCTTGACTGATACATCCACAATTATGAGATTCCATATAAATAGATTAGTCTGTGTTTTAAGATATGAAGAAATCAAGAGCTATGACCATATTTTATGATAATATCTACAGTGCCACAGCATGTACATTTTCAAAATCATGCAAAACATCAAAAACATACTCTAACGCGTGTTTATTTCATTTTATGCAGATACACAGTTTTCGAAAGTTATTATGAGCATACCATTTGTGAGGGAATGGCACAGCGAAGAGCTAGGGGTAAGTCTGAAAATTATCCTAACAAGAAAAATGTACAGTGCAAAGGTACATAAATAAAAAGGCCACTAAACTTTTTGCTCTCTTTTTAGAGTCTGATTTAAATCACACAAGTTTTTGAGAAATGTAATATTAAAGATTGAAGATCCATATGGAAGCTCATACTTACATGGTTTGCATTATCTGAAAGCTGCTGCTCAATTAGCAGTACAATTTGCTTAAATGTTGGTCTCTGTACAGGATCTGCATCCCAGCAACTCTTCATTATCTCATACCTGCAAATATGTTACATTAAATATTATTGACTGGAAATTTCAGTAAGAAAACATTTCTGTATTAAAACTCCATTATTATTTGTATGGGCTAAAATAGATTGACGTTATACAGTGTAACAATAGCAACTTATCCCAAAATTTCAAAACACAGCTAAATAAACTGTTTAAACAAATTTTATATGAGTAGAAATAGTAGCACTAGCCCAATTGGCTATGGATACTAAGGACCCAATACTGCTGAGATTCTGTGGGCAGAACTCCCTTTGACAGTAATGGAAGTTCTGTGTAAGGAGTTGCTACAGCATGATAGCTACCTATTTAAAGATAATGGGTCTGATATTGACAATTTGAAAAAACCACTAAACTGGAAATGGCTAGTAAAAAAGATGCTTGGACCATCTTATTCCAATCAGGAAGTAGAACACAACTACAGGAATTGCACAAGTTGATGCAATTTAACCAGTTTACATCAACTGAAACTGTTTAGTAAGCTCTGTGTATTACCTTTATTTGTGTAACTTAGAATATCTTTAATGACAGAATCATTAGACCATAAAAGGATCACAGTATGCAAGTGTTATACAATTAAAGCTAGTTCAGCTATTGGAAAATTTGAAGGGGAAAAGGGCAACATTATAAGGTACATTTAGCCCATATCTGGAAGTGTTACTTCCTTTGTTTAAAAAATTATTGGCTGATTAGTAGAGATAGCTTGTCTCTTACATTTCAACTGGTGCGCATTCTGGACTAAACATTCTGTATCCTTCCTTAATCATTTTATAAAACTTAGAGTCCACAGGCATTCCAGGGTAGGGGCTGCTTCCTGTGTATACAACATTTAATTGATCAATGCCATTTTAAAATCAGAAATAAACTCTAGGTGAAATACAAAGTACACATTCAATCAGTAAATATCTTACCTAAAGAAAACAGTTCCCAAAGCAATATTCCATAAGACCAGACATCACTCTCAAAAGTATAAACACAGTTGAAAATACTTTCAGGTGCCATCCACTTTACAGGAAGCCGAGCCTTTGCAGGGATTGGGTATGAAGGTGAAAACAAAAATTAGACAAGCAGGTTAGAAAATTTAATAATATCAAATGTACATTTATATAATGGTTACCTATCTTTTTATATATTATTACTGAAGTGGAATTCTCTCTGCGAGTCAGAGTGCAGAGATGCCATACAGTTACTGATCCATCACTGTACAGGCTTTCTACATTTATACCGTTCCTTGCACTCTGATTAATTTAAGTGTCTGATTTGCATAACTGTTATATAGTTGTTTTTCTAAATAGTGTGTGACTCCCTGTATCTGCTTTAAAATGGATGACAGCCAATCAGAGTGCAAGGATTTGTATAAACATGGTATGATAGTTTAAAATAAGCAGACTCTGAATATGCATCTCTCTTTATTTGGATTGGCTATTATGCGGACACTATTCTGATGGACTCCAGTTTTTCAAGCAGACAACCAAGGCAGATGCTTTAGCTTCTAATACACATACAAACACCCAAATTTGCCCCCAGTTTGCATTTGCCCCCAAATGCAAACTGCTGACAAGGAAATGGTTAAAAAAAAGTGTTCAAAACCACTTGATTCATTTCCTTTCTTCCCTCTCATTTCTTTGACCTTTCCACTGTCCCCAGGGTGTTTGTATTGCAATGGGAGAATCCCAGCCCTTTCCTTCTAACTCAATTTTGAAACAATGTATACCAAAATATATTATAGCTACTCTGTCTAGGAGAGTCTTGATGTCCTGTAGGGAAGGGAAGCAGGAAGTAGGGAAAGGACTTGAGAGGAAAATGAGACGGGAAAGGAAAGGGTAATATCTTTCCACCAACTGCCTAGAGTTATGCATGACGATAAGAACACGCAGATGTTGGAGTAGATGAGCAATTTGAGTTACTGATAGTTTACTAAATGAATAGTTAGATATTGGAATAATTTTTGGCTGAGTTAGATCAACCAGATACTTGTGCAGCTACTCGCAGCAGAAGTGGCTGCCACCATTGTCCGGAGCATCAATGCTCCTAAAGCCGTAACTGGGTTTAAGATCAGGCCAAACACAATTAGAGGAGCCCCTCCCACAGCAGCCCCAGTTTCCCTTCTTCCCCGGCACCTGCTGCCTATCCTTCTCTAACCTTCTCAGACGAAGAAAAATCCTATTGTCAAGCAGCTCAGGGCAACCTAAAGCATAGTCTAGACAAGTGAAATGTAATTAGTTACTGCCCACCTCACAAGCTGCTGGCCTGCACTTAAAAATCCTTGATGCACGGGTGATCAAGCAGATCCTGACTCGAGGTTGAAAATTAAACCTGGCCTCTCACTTCAGTTTCTTTGTAAATGTCACGGAGCAGCACTCAGTAGATATTTTACCAACCCAGCCTGGCTGCTTTGCTGAATTCCTCCCCTGACTTCAATTGTACCCTATACCAAACTTTGGGAACAGCACACGCGGCTGGGGCAGATCTCCAAAACCAGCTGACAAATGCAGTCTTCTTCACTTAAGCCTTAAATGGCCACGTTCTGGTTACCTCAGAGACTGCCTCTCCTTGTGGGACACCACAGCAGTTGAGATGATTGAAGGCACCTAGGCAATCACCCATTGGGTTTATTCGGAAGGAACAGGCACTTTCAGTGAGGGCAGGTCTTCACTACCCGCCGGATCGGCGGGTAGCAATCGATCTATCGGGGATCGATTTTTCGCGTCTCGTTAAGACGCGATTAATCGATCCCCGATCGCGCTCCCTGTCGGCTCCGGCAATCCACCTCATCGAAAGGCGGAAGCGGAGTCGACGGGGGAGCGGCAGCGATCGACTCGCCGCCGTCCTCATCGCCAGGTAAGTCGATTACGATACGCCGACTTCAGCTACGCTATTCACGTAGCTGAAGTTGCGTATCGTAGATCGACCCCCTCCCCTAGTGTAGCCCTGGGCTGAGAGAGGGACTGTGGAATTCACTATCCTTGTCAGCTTGCCATTAGCTTACACTGCCAGACCCACTTGTTCTTCTGGGCTTTTCCTTGTGAGGAGCAATGAATTTATAGCTAGTGAATGGTGGTAGATTTCTGGTTACGGAGCAGTCAGGAAGAATTTGAGGGGTTCATTTTGTTGAACACAGGTCCTAATTTTTTTTTTTATAAACTGAACAAATATATATGGGTATTTTTGGAGATCACTGGGAAAGTCACATGTATTTAAAGTGACATAAATAGATATATATTGGTATGGCTATAAAACATAATGGAAAAGCCATGGACAACAACATTTGAGATCCAGACTTTCTTTGGACAAATCATGTTAAAGAAAGTTCTTAGCACGCTACTGTAGTTTATTCCCATGTGTGTCAGATTTTCACCAAGGACCCATAACAGCTCTGGCAATTAAAAAGGGACTTAAAGTGAGCATAAATGCAATTTGCATTCACATTAAGATTTGGTGAAAAGGGGTCTTAGTGTAATTGGGAATAGTCTAGATTGGAGTATTCAGACTTTTATTTTTCGGTCCAAAATGTCACATCTCACTCTAGTCCATACATATCTGGGATAGAGAAATTGGATTTACAGCTGCAAGTGTCAGGTTATGTCTGTTATATATACAAATTAAAGTCAGTTTCATTGCTAACCTCAGAATATGGACCCAGTAAAAATCAAGCCTATTTCTGCTTCCCACTTGTCCTACTCAATAAATATCTCACATTTAAAATACGGTTTCTGTTATCCACATGATATTTATAACAAAGCAAACACCATAAAACCGGATTTTTAGAACATTTTTGTACGAATACTTATTTTAATAATTAACCAAACAAATACAGCCCCACTAAGTTTAAAGGATTTAAAAATAACTAAATTTTAGAAAAAGATTTATTTGGCAATTAAGACAATTTAGGATGCTTCCTAGTCAAGTACTTACATTTCCTTTGACCACATAATTTGAGTCATTCTTTATATCTCTAGCAAGGCCAAAGTCACAAATTTTTGTTATTCGACCATGAGTGAGGAGAATATTTCTTGCTGCCAGATCCCTATGAATGCACTAAAGTAATAAAACAAACAAACACAGGAAAATATTTGTTAGTATCTTCAGTACTTTTCACTGCTGATGCAGAATTGCTGACTGTGTGTGTTTTCTTGAATATACATGTATGTAACTATACATAAGATCTAGTGCAAACTGAAAGTCAAAGTGTTTGAGTTTAAAAAGCTTACTTGGCTATCAAGCTTTATGGCACGATAACGTTACTGAAACATACAGAAGGCAGTGCATATACTGCTGCCTATAGTTAAGGTGGCCTAAGCATTTCCATTAGGAAGGATCATTTTCTGTTCCTTAGAACTTTCTCAGAGTTTTACACTTTCAGCTGGAGTTCAGTGTGCTTGCTCTGAGCCAGAAAGATTTTTTTCTGAAAGTTTCATCAAAAATGATTGTGCTATTTTCTATCACAGTGAGAGTGGGGAAAATGCAATTTGTTTAAAAAAAAAAAACTAATTTTTTTTCCTTAGAAACAATTTTCATGACCCAGGTCATGGAAACTAGAAATTAGGCAAAAAATATAGGGTCAAAAATTCAAAAGCACTTATATTACTTAGGAACCTAATTCTCATTTTCAAAAGAGACTTAGGCTTTCATTAAGACTTAGGCTCCTAAGTGCCTATGTCAATTTTGAAAATTGGTCTTAGGCACTTTTGAAAATATGTTATATATACTAGGTCATAGATATGCCCTTCATTGGTCCTGTGAAAATCAAATTAAAATATTGTTTATAATGTACTCTGTGCATGGGCACTGCCTTATGTTAAATAACAAAACTAATTATCTTCCAGCGACAAGCATATCTGTGAGTAAGTAATGGAGATATAGGAGGGTGCAACTGGAAGGGTTTGGCAGGAGTCGTGCCTCCTTCCATATGTACCTCTGCCAGTCATGTGGAAGAAGGCAGGACACCTCCTCTATGCTCTGCGCAGGTGTGTGCAGAAGGATTTAAGAGTTGGAAGAAATAGGGTCCTGCTTCTTTATTGCCAACTGGTGAGGGCACATGTGGAAGGAGGCAAGATCTAAAAGTTCTGTCTTCTTCCATATAATACTGAAAGGAATGCATGGAATGCTTTAAAGGTTCCTGTCTCATTGACTGTATGTACCAAGCAGGACACAGCTGTCTAGCAAATAGCTGAACATAGTGAAATTTCTTTATTTTTCTCTTTTAAAAAAATGTAGGAAATGTCATACTAAAGGCTACCTAAAAATAACATTAAGATTGCAAAATGAAGCAATCAAAAGTCAGGAACTGACAATTTACGGTTGCATGAGCAACCTTACACCTTGCCCTCTTGGATGCACGCATTATGAATTATCTTTAATTACATGCTGCTGTGCTATTTTTTCCCATGGGACTCCTGCCTTATTCATACCCCAGTGCAGCAAAGTGTTTAAGCATGTGTGTAACTTCAAGCATGTGAGTAGCCCCACTAATGAAGTAAAGTGATGTAATGATCTGGGGTCCAAAGCATCCCTCCCTCATTCCTACAGAATTGGTATGGTCCACTGGCCCCAAAAGAATGGTCTTGTGATTAAAGCACTGTGCTCTGATTGGAGAAAGCTGAATTTTATCCTTGTCTCTCCACAGGCTCACTCTCATGCCTAAAACGCTGCACTGTAAAATTGGTATACTACTGCTTCCCAATCACAGTGATAAGTGTAGCATAAAAGCCTATAAAGAAACAAAATATATTCCTTATTCATTGCAAGGTTCAGGATGGTGCACAATGAATGGTTCAGGGGTGCTTTCAATGAGGATAAAAAAAATAATGAACAGCTGCTTTTTTTTTACTCAGCATTGTCCATCCTGTACACTGAATGAGACAGGGGTCCAATGGAAAAGTATTAAAAGTGACATCCTAACGTGTTCACACAAAGGGGTGGAGCTAAGGCTGATTAAGATTGCAAAGTGAAGCAATGTGCTTTTAGAGTGGGATGTTCAAAAATACCACTCAACATTCTACACTTGTACAGAAGTTTTATCACTGACTTCAACAGGAGCTGAATTAGGTCAACATTTATACCTTTGAATATCCCACACTTAATGTAGTGTTATACCTTTGAATATCCCACACTTAATGTAGTGTTGTTTGTGGAGTAGGGGGTTTAAAATTACATATATTTGTTTTTACAGTGGATTCAAAGTATACTGTATAACATAAAGTCCCCAAATTTTGTTACTTTTTTCATCTTAATTGCCAAATTGTTTTCAAAAACTAAAAATCTTATTGCATCTGTAGGGACATTATTGGCACAAATCCCTTTCTGATATTCCATAACTTTTCCTATGAAACCTTTTGAAAGCATAGAGCATACTGAGTGTGTCCAAATGAAAACAATTTGTGGGTCTCTATGTTGATTTTAACATTTAAAAAAATTACAAAGATACTTCAGTAGGAAACTAAAAGTATCCCATATGTTAAAGGAAAACTTTGAAAATACCCATCCTGTAATGATCCACTTGTTTAAGAAGGTGTTCTGTGGTTCAAAAGTATCGGATCATCCAGGGTTTAATTCTGAACACACATACATTTTGTGCAAATAGACCTCTCTTCAGCTGTCTTCTAATGCTCTTCAGTTTGTAAACCGTTTACGGATGTCACAGAGAATAAACCATCTAAAACATTCATGTTTTTACTCTCTTTTTGGAGGGATCTCCTCCTTTGAAGATCAGATTCATTCACAGATTCTATCTAGTTTCCACACTATAAAGGTCCCTGAAAAATTAAGTCTTCAGGGCTTGTGCGGGATCAGATGGCACCAAAAACCAGATGGAGCTTTTATTAGACTGGCTGCGCGCTCCAGGAGTCAAAGGAAAGGCTATAGACCAGGTGTGGCCAAACTTACTGACCCTCAGAGTCAAACTACGACAATCTTCAGAAGTTCGAGAGCTGGGTGCGCCAGTTGGAGCGAGGCTTCTGCCCTGCGGTGGGGTGGTGGGGCTAGGGGCTTCTGCCCAGCGGGGAGGGGGGTCTCAGGGAGTCAGCACCAGGGGCATGCCTGCTGTGGCTCAGGGCTTCAGCCCCACGGGACATGCCTCCTGGGGATTCAGCCCCGCTCCTCCTGAAGCCCTGATCCCCGGCAGGTGCACCCTGCAGGACTGAAGCCCCAAGACCCTCCCCGCTCCCTGCTGGGCAGAAGCCCCTAGCCCCACCACCCCGCCGCAGGGCAGAAGCCCTGAGCTCCCCACCCCAGTCTGGTAGGTGGAGAATTGGGGGCGGGGGGGTTCTGTGAGCCACACTTTAATCGTAAAAGAGCTGCAGTTTGGCCACCCCTGCTATAGACCAAAATCCTCAACCCCAACTGTAGGACATAGGAAGTAGCAACAGAAAAGGACCTGCTGCTCCAGCTTTCTCCATACACACACAGTCAGTGGAGTTTGGGGATACGGTACACACACCCTTACAATTCCTCAGGCCTATCCCTCCCTTCACATTTCTGGGCACAGTGCTCTGTTCCATGCGCTGAAGGAGCTCTCCAATTCCCAGTGCCCTCAGCAGTGGAAATGCAACAATTCTGCTGCCTTTTGAGCACTTCCAGAGGTAACCTAGAGGTTTTTCTTTATGCGAGTAAAGTCCAGGGAAAATGCATTCTGAGCAGACTAGCACTTTTCAGTGCAAAACTCTAGGCTGGTAAAATGCAGGACAAAATTTACACAAAGGAATAGATTAGTCAAGTCTTCACGGTACAGCAGAACCCTGTTAATTTGCAGTGTGTGTTAAAAAGATTACCGAACAGGTGAAATAGTCATGTTTTAAAATGTCAATATGTGAAGAAAACCTGTCACTCAAATTCACAACTTACATTTTTGGAGGCAAGGAAGCTCATGCCCTTTGCCACCTGATAAGAAAAACTCAGTAGATCTTCAACGTCCAGAGCCAATTCGTCATCTTCTAATATGGCAATGGTAACATCTCGATCCACATATGATCCTAAAACAACACAAATGCAAACACTTTATAAATGGACTAAGTATGATTGCCTGGAAACATACTTGGCTTATATTTATCAGAATGTGGTACTGAATAAATAAGGAAACTCAGTCCATACATAGAATCATAGGACTGGAAGGGTCTTCAAGAGGTCTGGTAGCCTAGTCCCCTGCACTCAAGGCAGGACTCAGCATTATCCGACCATCCCTGACGGGTGTTTGGCAAACTTGCTCTTAAAAATCTCCAATGAGGGAGAGTCCACAACCTCCCTAGGCAATTTATTCCAGTGCTTAACCACCCTGACAGCTACCCACCACCCCAGCTAATGTCCAACATAAACTGCCCTTGCTGCAATTTAAGCCCATTGCTCCTTGTCCTATCCTCTGAGGTTAAAGAGAGCAATTTTTCTCCTTCCTCCTCTTTGTGATGACCTTTTATGTACTTGAAAACTGTTATGTCCCCCCTCAGTCCTGACTAAACAAATCTAATTTTTTTAATCATCCCTCATAGGTCATGTTTTCTAGACCTTTAATCATTTTTGTTGCTCTTCTCTGGACTTTCTCCAATTTGTCCACATCTTTCCTGAAATGTGGTGCCCAGAACTGGACACAACTGGACTCCAGTTGAGGCCTAATCAGTGTGGCGTAAAATGGAAGAATTACTTCTCATGTCTTACTTACAACACTCCTGCTAATACACCCCAGAATGATGTTTGCTTTTTTGCAACAGTGTTACACTGTTGATTCATATTTAGCTTGTGATGCACTATGACAGACAGATCCCTTTCTGCAGTACTTCTTCCTAGGCAGTCATTTCCCATTTGAATGTGTGCAACTCATTGTTACTTCGCAAGTGGAGTGCTTTGCATTTGTCCTTATTGAATTTCATACTATTTACTTCAGACCATTTCTCCAGTTTTTCCAGATCATTTTGAATTTTAATCTTATCTTCCAAAGCACTTGCAACCCCTCCCAGCATGGTATCATCCGCAAACTTTATAAGTGTACTCTCTATGCCATTATCTAAATCATTGATGAAGATACTGAACAGAATCAGACCCAGAACTGATTCCTGAGGGACCCCACTTGGTTTGCCCTTCCAGCTTTACTATGAACCACTGATAACTACTCTCTGGGAATGGTTTTCCAAACAGTTTTGCACCCATCCTTATAGTAGCTCCATCTAGGTTGTATTTCCCTAGTTTGTTTATGAGAAGGTCACGCGAGACAGCATCAAAAGCCTTACTAAAGTCAAGATATACCACATCTATTGGTTTCCCCCATCCACAAGGCCTGTTACCCTTTCAAAGAACACTATTAGGTTGGTTTGACATGGTTAGTTCTTGACAAATTCATGCTGACTGTTACTTATCACCTTATTAGTTTCTAGGCATTTGCAAGGTGATTACTTAATTATTTGCTCCATTATCTTTCCAGGTACTGAGGTTATGCTGACTGGTCTGTAGCTTCCCAGGTTGTCCTTATTCCCCTTTTTAAAAATTGGCATTACATTTGCCCTTTTCTAGTCCTCTGGAATCTCTCTCGTCTTCCATGACTTTTCAAAAATAATCGCTAATGACTTAGGTATCTCCTCTGTCAGTTCCTAGGACATATTTCATCAGGCTCTGGTGACTTGAAGACCTCTAACTTGTTTAAGTAATTTTTAAGTTGTTCTTTCCCTATTTTAGCTGCTGATCCTACCTCATTTTCATTGACATTTACTATATTAGATGTCCAATTGCTACTAAACTTTTTGATGAAAACTTAAACAAAACAGTCATTTAGCACTTCTGCCATTTCCACATTTTCTGTTATTGTTTCCCTCCCTCCCCCCTGCATTGAGTAAAAGGCCTACCATGTCCTTGGTTTTCCTCTTGCTTCTAACAATAACATCCATTACCAAAATGGTAGAATATTCATTTGAATCCCTCATCTGAATGTTTTCACAACATAGAGACATATGAAGCCTTTTTAATTGAATTAGCGTTTTAATCGGACATATCCATCAGCAAAGATCATTTTAAAATTGAAAAGAAATCAGAAATCCCTTTGTACTACAGGATGTGGGTTAGATTTCTGGATAAGTACTTACCTGTCCTCCCTGATCTTCTTTTATCTGCTTTTGGTGGAACAACATAAGAGACTCCTGGTTTCATGTCCATGTATTCATTGATGACATCACTGTGTGGATAATTTAGCATAAAAACATTAAGAACAAATCTGAATCTAAAATTTTATAAATTATTAACACTGGAAAGTAAGGTTTGTGAGTGTTAATTATTTTTAAAAAGAAAACAAAAATTCTACACAGAGAGTGATGAGATTTGACAAAATAGGCTATAAGGA
This sequence comes from Macrochelys suwanniensis, assembly GCA_033296515.1. NCBI lineage: Eukaryota > Metazoa > Chordata > Testudines > Chelydridae > Macrochelys > Macrochelys suwanniensis. Next base: position 89,168,185 of record CM065779.1, read on the forward strand.
TGTGCATTATAGGATAAGTAATGGTCTGATCCCAAAGTTTGGAGTTTTGCTCGGATAAGAACCCAAAAATTTGGTGTTTATATTCTTTATAGTTAAGGTTGAGTCTGGAAAAGAAATGGCTAGATATTTCTGATGACATTCTAATGTTTCCTTCTTCTATTCAGGACAGCTTCTATCAAAATATTCGGTAATTCAAGTTTCAGTTGAAATTCAGAAGATAAAACTGGGGAGAAAAGTTAACTGAACATCAGAATTTCCAAAAAGGTTCAAGTTTGGTTGCCGAAATCAGGAGAAGTTAAAGGGAATTTGTATTTTTTTAAAATCAGTTTTCCCATTGCTATGCATATTCAAATGTATGATCTATAATTACATATAGTTTATAAATATATACCTAGGGATTAACAATGATAAATATTTTTCCATTTAGTATCTTTTTGAATTATACAGACATGAAAGTTCACTTTACCCTGCCCATATACAGCACCTTTTATCCAAGAATATCTAATCACTTTGCAAACATTACGCTTGGTCTCACAACAAACCTGAGAGGTAATTAAACACTTCACCCCTCCACCGAAGCACAGAGACCTCTGGGGTGTTATGCAGCTGCAATTCAACAGCACACAGCAATACTCAAATTTGGTAAAGACTCTACAGTCTACAGCAGGGGTCGGCAGCCTTTCAGAAGTGGTGTGCCAAGTTTTCATTTATTCACTCTAATTTAAGGTTTCGCATGCCAGTAATACATTTAAATGTTTTTAGAAGGTCTCTTTCTATAAGTCTATAATATATAACTAAACTATTGTTGTATGTAAAGTAAATAAGGTTTTTAAAATGTTTAAGAAGCTTAATTTAAAATTAAATTAAAGTGCAGACCCCCCCCTCCCCTCCCCGGCCCCCTCCCCCCCCCGGATCAGTGGCCAGGACCCGAGCACCGCGAATGTCACTGAAAATCAGCTTGCGTGCCGCCTTTGGCACGCATGCCATAGGTTGCCTACCCCTGGTCTACAGTCCCCATCCAACCATTTACAAAAAAGTGCTATATGAAACTCAAATAATGAGATTCTCAGCTTTATATCATATTTGAAAGATGGCACCTCCAGGAGGAGTCATAACCTCATGGTGGGATTCAAATGGAAACACCAGAACCACTTCCTTAAACACCAGGGCCAGCTCTGGCTTTTTTTGCCGCCCCAGGCAAAAAAGCCATCGGCCGCCCCTCTCAGGCCGGGCGCTGGCGGGGAAGGCGGCATGCCCGCGGTCCCGCTCCCCCGGCGGTGGCGCTGGCAGGGAGCGTGGCATGCCCGCCACCCCGCTGCCGGTTGGGGCGATGCTGCGCTCCCCACTCCCCGGCCGGAGCGCCGGCGGGGAGGGCGGCATTCCCGTGGCCCCGCTGCCCTGGCCGGGGCGCCGGTGGGGAGGGCGGCTTCCCCAGGGCGCCACGGCCCCGGTCCCCCGGCCGGGGTGATGCCGCTCCCCGCTGCCCCGGCCGGGGCGCCGGCAGAGAGGACGGCATTCCCGCTGCCCTGGCCGGGGCGCAGGCGGGGAGCGCGGCATGCCTGCCGCCCCGCTCCCCCAGCCGGGGCGATGCCACGCTCCCCAGCTGCCGGGCACTGGCGGGGAGCGCGGCATCCCTGCAGCCCCAGTCCTCCGGCCGGGGCGATGCTGCTCCCCGCTGCCCCGGCCAGGGCACCGGCGGGGAGCACGGCATCCCTGCTGGGGAGGGCAGCATGCCTGCCGCCCCGCTCCCCCAGCCGGGGTGATGCCGCGCTCCCCAGCTGACGAGCGCCGGCGGGGAGCACGGCATCCCCGCTGCCGCCCCGGCCGGGGTGCCGGCTGGGAGGATGGCTTCCCTGTGGCCCCGGTCTCCCGGCCGGGGCGATGCCGCTCCCCGCTGCCACCCCAGCCGGGGTGCCGGCGGAAAGGGCGGCTTCCCTGCTGCCCCGGCTGGGGTGCCGCCTGGGAGCGGGGCTGGCCCACAGCTCCGCTGCCCCAGCTGGGGCGGGGAGCGGGGCTTGCCCGCTGCCCTAGCTGGGAAGAGTGTTGTTTTTTTTAAAAAAAAAAAAACCTCAGCGCCGCCCCCCTCCAGGTGCCGCCCCAAGCATGTGCTTGGTTGGGTGGTGCCTGGAGCCGGCCCTGTTAAACACACAGGTGGTATCTTCAGTGTTGTCTACCCATGTACTGATCTAGCATGACCAATCTTCTCTTGAAGGTGTTACGGCACAATGGTGATGTGGCAGATACATCCTTAACACCAAAGGGACATAACTTCCTACTTTAGCAAAGTGCTTTAGTTCCTACTAAGAGCTCTATTGGATTCTTTTTAAGTTCAGTTTGCTAAAATAGAATAATGGGCTCAATGCTGCAAAGTACAGACTGAAATATAGAGAGGGTCTTTTATTGCTATACAAGTGAAGGTTTGGTAAATGACATCGTCAGTACTTTAAAGAGAAGAAGGAATTAGAAGAACCTTTGCACAGATGTATGTGACAATGTCCTAAGAAGAACTTGGGCTTATATCTTAAATGGAATTCTTTAATAATATACAGGCGGGAAAATAATATACTAGTGGGGGAAAAGAGTGAAAGAACAATGGTTGGGGAAATCCTAACTCCAAAATGGTGGCACAGGGTCTTTTGTCACAAGATCTTGTGTGATTTAATGCAATACTGAAAGGCATTATTTTTGTTGTAAAAAGCCATTCGTGAACGCAGGAACTCATGGTAACAGAGTGCTATAATATAACAGCATTGGCCGTATTGTCATTTACGTTGCAAACTGATTGCTGCCAATCATTAGCAGTAATGATAACTAAAAATAAAGATGGAAGTTTTTGATCCAAGGAGTGGCACTGGACACAATCATAGAAAAGCCGTGGAATCAGTAAAAATAGACGTGTATGAAATAATTTGAACTATAATCTTTAAAACAAGCCACACACAATTTATTTGTAAAAATTAAATCATCTTTTTAAATAAACTGATTTTTTAAATAAATTGATGCAATCTTTAGAAAACACTACACAAAAGCCCTCTTGTGATTTCTTTTCACTAGATCAGCTTTGATTTACCCTCCCTCTGAACTTTCTGGCTATGCCTTTATGTATTGGCAGATTATTCTTACCATGCAGGCTCTTTTTGATGAAGAAGGTTCTCGTAAACTGCTGTTTCTACATATTCGTCATGCTTTGGGCAAATAAATGAATTTCGTTTCCTTCTCAGAAAATTCAAAAGATCACCATAGCAGCAATATTCCGTGATGACCAGAGTGGGGCCTACAGATGCAGAGGGAGTTTAAAAGACGGGTATAAGCTTTACTTTCAGAGTCAAAAATCTTATACAAAAATATTATTCAACTAAAACACACAAAATGTCCTATTTGAAGTCACACTACATAGCATTGTCTAGACATGAAAAGTCATAGTGAAGTTACAGCAGCAGTTTCCTCATTCATGGACTAGTTACTATTGTGCAATTAAAGCTATGTCATTCCCAATTAATTTTCCCCCCATCAATAGTATCACATTGTATAAAAATTAAACAAATAAGTCTTTTTCCCCTCTTCATGTGATAATGTTTCTGGCCTGACACATCTGTATGATTTTGCTCACTTCCTGAAGGAAGTTATTTGTTCCAAACATTAGAGTAAGAGGCTTCAAACATTAATCCTTTTGATTCACTTCTGTTTACAGTAGAGCTCCGAGTTCTTTCAGCTATGTTTTTAAATAATGTAGGGTGTTATACTCTGCAGTATAATGGGAAAAATCATTCACATAGTTTTCTGTCTCAGCAGACTGTTCTAAGTTACACTAGATCTTAGAATATTAAAATGAAATTTAAAAGGGGAATTAAAAGTCACCTACAGCATAGATGTTTATAGATCATAATGTATATTTTCTGAATCAATGACTGCAGCGACGGCACTTGAATATGTAATAATGCTGCCCATTATTTCATTCGTAGGATCATTCTGTACCAATACCTCCTCATAGCTTTTCTTTAGTTTAATAATTATGGCTTTCATAAGAGCAAATACTATAGTTAAGATTACATCAGGTTTATTACAAACCCTATATTTTCATAAGCTTATACTTATGAAAGGGGGAGGGATAGCTCAGTGGTTTGAGCATTGGCCTGCTAAATCCAGGGTTGTGAGTTCAATCCTTTAGGGGGCCATTTAAGGATCGGGGGCACAAATCTGTCAGGGGACAGTACTTGGTCCTGCTAGTGAAGGCAGGGGACTGGACTTGATGACCTTTCAAGGTTGTTCCAGTTCTAGGAGATTAGCATATCTCCATTTAAAAAATTGGGGAGGGATAACTCAGTGGTTTGAGCATTGGCCTGCCAAACCCAGGGTTGTGAGTTCAATCCTTGAGGGGGCCATTTAGGGATCTCGGGTGCAAAAATTGGGGATTGGTCCTGCTTTGAGCAGGGGGTTGAACTAGATGACCTTCTAAGGTTCCTTCCAACCCTGATATTCTATGTTTATAAAATTCTCTTTTCTGTCCGAAATAGTCCATGCATTGATTCAGGCCATCGAATTTTCTTTGTGGATCATTTGAACCAAATCCCTTCAGTCATTTTTGAATTATGCAAAGGTGAAAGGGTGGAATGTTTCATATAAATCTAAAACTCTGAATTTTTCCAAGATTTTTTCCTTTGAAAAGTAAAATGGAGAAATTAAAAAGTACAAACATTTATGTTAGCATAACATGCAGGTTACAAATTTAAATGCATCAAAGTTAAGAAATCACTGTATATAAGCTTCAATTATTTGTTGGATTTTATTATGTGTGCATGTTAACATTACTGTTTATGTTCTTAAATATATAAAACCAAAATGTCCAGGATGTGATGTTCTGGAACGTCCTTCCAAGGGAAGGAGTGGGGGTAAAAGACATATCTGGCTTCAAGATTAAGCTTGATAAATTTATGGAGGAGATGGTATGATGGGATAGCCTAATTTTGGCATTAATTGATCTTTTGACTATTAGCGGTAAATATGCCCAATGGCCTGTGATGGGATGGGATCTGAGTTCCTGCAGAGAATTCTTTCCTGGGTGTCTGGCTGGTGAGTCTTGCCCATATGCTCAGGGTTTAGCTGATCACCATATTTGGAATCAAGAAGGAATTTTCCTCCAGGGCAGATTGGTAGAGGCCCTGGGGTTTTTTCGCCTTCCTCTGCAGCGTGGGGCACGGGTCACTTGCTGGAGGATTCTCTGCACCTTGAAGTCTTTAAACCATAATTTGAGGACTTCAATATCTGAGACATAGGTGAGAGGATTATTCCAGGAGTGGGTGGGTGAGATTCTGTGGCCTGCATTGTGCAGGAGGTCAGACTAGACCAGTGGTCCCCAACCTTTCTGTGGCCAAGAGCACATTCATCCCTTCATCAGAGTGTGGCGGGCAGCGACACTTCTCAGTGGCATTTCGGTGGCGATGGTTCTCCGCCGGAAGCGCACCTCGGCGGCATTTCGGCGAAAGCCTCTCCGCCAGAAGCGCTCCTCGGTGGCATTTCGGCTAAAGCTTCTCCGCCGGAAGCGCTCCTCGGCGGCATTTCAGCGAAAGCTTCTCCGCCGGAAGTGCTCCTCAGCGGCATTTTGGCAAAAGCTTCTCCGCCGGAAGCGCTGCGCGGTGGCATTTCAGTGGTGATGCTTCTCCGGCGGATGCTCCTCTCCTTTTCCTTCCTTGGCGTCAGCCCTGACGGCGGGCGCACATAAATGCCCCAGCGGGCGCCATGGCGCCCGCAGGCACCACGTTGGGGACCACTGGACTAGACGATCATAATAGTCCCTTCTGACCTTAAAGTCTATGAGTCTATGTGCAATGTAAACAAAGTTACTTACTTTGAGAACCTTACGTTTTTCATTTTTTGACTGATAAGTATTTAGAATTAATAACCCTAATATTCCAATAATAAATGTTTGTTGCAGTTTAATAGATTATCTGAGGACTGTACAAGATAATACAAATACCAGTTCTACAGTAGATAGCAATGAATCACTCAGTTCAGACACTAATAACTCATAAAACCACAGAACCATAGAAATGTAGGGCTGAAAAGGACCTCAGCATGTCATCAAGTCCAGCCCCCTGCTCTGTGGCTGGACTAAGAAAACCTAGACCAGTGGTTCTCAAACTTTGGTACTGGTGACCCCTTTTACATAGCAAGCCTCTGAGTGCGACCCCCCTAATAAATTAAAAATACTTTTTTATATATTTAACACCATTATAAATGCTGGAGGCAAAGCAGGGTTTGGGGTGGAGGCTGACAGCTCGCGACTCTCCATGTAATAATCTCGCGACCCCCTGTGAGGTCCTGACCCCCAGTTTGAGAACCCTGACCTAGACCATCCTTGACAGGTGGTTTGTCCAACTTGTTCTTAAAAGCCTCCAGTGATGTGGACTCCACAATCTCCCTTGGAAGCCGATTTCAGAACTTAACTACCCTTATAGTCAAAAAGTTCTTCCTAATATCTAACCTGAATCTCCCTTGCTGCACATTAAGCCCGTTACTTTTTATCTTACCTTCAATGGACATAGAGAACAATTGATCCCCATTCTCTTTATAGCAGACCTTAACATATTTGAAGGCTATCAAGTCCCCAGTCCCTCTCCCCCCACCCGTTTTTTCCCCCTCAAAACTAAACATGCCAATTTAATGTCTGTTCTCATTTTCAGAAGCTGATGTTGCTGATGACAAACGTAGACAGCCCATTTTGTGAACTCTTAAGAGGAAGCTGTTTTATGTGCCAATCCAATGAAGTCCAGAAATGGACCATGTGCTGGGTCATGTCAGCAAAAAACTAATCTTCATTTCTAGCCAGAATAACCCTGGTCTTGGGGTATTTTGTGTGTGTGGATTTTTTAATATGGTCTCATGTCTAAAAGAAAGGTCTTACATGAGAACGTTAAACATTTCATCAAGACTAAGCAATTCAAGATTTGTACGAAATAGGTTTCTACTTCTACAATAAGGCAATTACAAAAATCCAATAATCTCATAACTTTACCTCCAACAGTGCAGGCTCCAAGTAGATTCACGATATTAATGTGGTTACCAAGGTAACTCAGAACTTTGAGTTCAGACATTAAGGCTTCTCTCTCCGTTAAAAGGGCACTTGCTGGAATGAAAAACATGTCATTCAGCTAATTCAGTATACAATAGAAGAAAGTTAGGAAAAAAGAATATTGTACATAGTAGAAACTTACGTTTGAGCATTTTTACTGCTACTGTCATTGCAGCATCAGATTTAAACAGACCATATGCAGTAGCCTCCACAACTTTCCCAAAAGCTCCAGCACCAAGAGTTTTACCTAAAAATTGCCAGACAACTTTTAATGGGTGTAACAACATTTTACCTATCAGTGGTTCTTTTTGCTCTATATTAAAAAAAGATCAGTAGTAGATTTTTGGATCAATTTAAGCTTATTTATTCTTGTCAAAGGAAATGGAAGTAGTTTAAGACAGGAAACTGCTTCCCCAAACTGCATGCAAAAGCAGCAGTTGTGATTATTATATACTTTACTATGCAATATACTAGTGATAGCAAATGCTATGTTTTCATGACAAGGTCTCATATTACAAGGACTGAAAATTTCACATTGGAGAGGAAGTTAAATAAACCTAAACTAACCAAAACTCAACCGGTTTCTAGGAAACTCCCATTTCTGATCATAAGGAAGTTGTGTTGGGTCTATATAAACATAGTTGTTTCCATTTATTTCTTCAACAACTTTCCACTGAACTTCATATTTGGGTTTCTGGGGAAAAAAAAAGGCCATTTTACTGCTAAATTTCAACAAGAACAACTAAGATGAATGTGTGTGTCTGATTTTACCTGTAGATATTTGTACACAAGAATCATTACTATGATGCACATCAGTCCTGCTGCTACTCCAAAACCTATCAGTAAAGGAGTGAAGAGAGTGTGGGTACTGATATGTTCTAGAAAGAGACAGAGAAAGTTCTGTTTAAATTTGAACAAGAAACTCAACATTTAAAGGATCATTAAATGTCAAATCTTTATCCCCCTAATTGTTTTTCTTTGTCAGGGAATATTTTCAGCTGGTTTGTTTTCCCTTTTTCCCCTCCCCCCACCCCAAGGCTGACTATCAGAACCCTCCTCAATGGACAGAACTGTAAGATGATGTTGCCTGATGGCAACTCGAGACATCTCTTTATCCTGGAAGCTGTGCAGTTTAGTTTGTTTCTTTAGCACTCCCAGTCCCATCAAACTAGGAAGTGTGAAACCAAGACCAATTAAACTCAGGGTTTCTGCATGGTAGCACAAAGTTCTATCATTAGCCCATTAAGACAGCTCTCGACAATTATTTTTAGCTTTAAAAACAGGATTTGTGTCAAATTAGTTAAGGAAAAAGTTTACTAACTGAACTTTTCTCAAAGTCCCAATTTCTTAGCTTATCCAATGTTTAATATGCTCTCTACAACATATTCTTTGGAAGCAGAGAATATGGACAATGACATGATCTTGTAAAGATCAATATGCCTCAAATCTGACCCATATTTGTTTGTATATAGTATAGAAAAAGAACAGCACAGAAACCTTAGTTTTTGCAAAGAAGGAAACAACAAAGAACAACATACAGGTTGCAACTGATAAGCATTTTGGTACTTCCACTTTTACAATTCTGCAAATTCTGCAAATTCTTTTATGAGGCCAAAACTCATTAGCACCTCTACTCAGTGTGTGTGCAGTCTGTTGTTGTTATTAATTATTTTTATTATAGTGGCACCTAGAGGCTCCAACCAAGCTCAGGACCCCATTGTATTACAGCTTAAATAAACAGGACAGACAAAGGTGTGAGAGGGGGAACGTTATTGAGCAGGTCAGTGACAGAAACAGTTTTCCTGACTCCCAGGCTGGTGTTCTGGCCACTAGACCATACTACATATATGGAGGAAGAAAATGGAAGCTAACAGATTTCAGTTTTAAACATCTACTAGGTTATAACAGTCAAACATTTAAGAAGTATGATAGGAAATGCAGCTTAATATATTACTCAACCACTGTATCAGAGAAGCTTCAAATACACAGGCAATGGATTTAAAATATGGGTATTATTGTAATTATTTGTGATGCACAGAGCTAAAACATCCCATCATCTTAATAACATTGTATACATTTCTGTGTGTCATTTTGGCCACTACCTTTAACAGCAAAGTTGAAAAAAGCAGTACTTCTGGCAACATCATTGGAAGCCTCACATGATATAGTGCCATTGTTTTTGAATGTGCTGGCATCAATGGTACTTTCAACCACTATCCTTCCAAATGATGGAAAGGATGAATTTCTGTAATAGATCTTCACATCCACTGGAGATATAGCTGGTGAATTGAAACACCTGGGAGAAACATTGTTGACAATTACCCCTTTATGGATAAATACTTGGAGTGAATTCTTCAGCATTTCAACTTTCTTTTAAGGTAAAGTTCGATATTTACAGCCAGATCCTCAGCTGGTGCAGACTGACACAGCTCATTGAAGGATTGAGCTGAAGAACTTGCTTTTTATACTCTACTTATCAGAGCTGAAGTATATTTTTTCCTCTGTGCAGAATTATACATGTAAATCCTCCAGGGCAACTTAACTGATACCTACACAGTGTGGCTCTCTGTTCTACTCTACTGGCTACTCCACACATAAACCTCTATGAGTCTGCTGCAGCCTTTGAGCTATGGAACCTGGCCCTTTAGCTCAGGCTATTAGATTCTTTGGTCCTGGTTTCAACTCCCACTGTTAACAACTTATTCAGAGACATTGTGTTATAATCAGATAAAAATATATCTGTGGCCAACCTACAACAGCACCATATGTATCAAAGAACACAATACCCAGCACTGCCTCACAAGCTGTTATTTCTAAGAGCTACCCTATGAATTGGTCAAGAAAAGTATGTTTACTCTTTTTGACCAGTCAATTGTAATTTTAAAATTTGACATCGTTACTATATAAAAGCAAGCATGCTAATTTTAGCAATATTACCAGTAACATACGTTATAAAACAATACAGATTTTCCTTAAGAAGAGTAAACAACCAGACTATTTAAGGCTTAAGAAAAATTATTCCAGTGAGATATATGTGACTTGTTCGTACTATGTCTCTGATAGAAGAAGTGAGGAGCATTTTATAACGTGTTTCACAAATATTCTGCCTCAATCTTCTTAGAGACTTGGTAATTTAGTAATTTATTTTCATAATAACTTGAGACACATTTAACACGTAATCTACTGTGTATGCATGGAAATTTCATTATCCTGTGTCCTGGAAAATTGTGTTATTACATGATAAATCCAAAAGATAATAGCCATATATAGAAACTCTTCTGTAATTGTCATTCTATGAAGTTACACAATTAGGTCCAAATTCACCCCCTCCCCCGGGTAAAAAGGTGTGAAGCCTTTGTAGTCAGTTGGCTTACAGCAGAACTCAATTTGGCCTTTAATGTCTACTCAGTAAAATACACTGAGTATCCTCCCTTCAAGAAACAAAACAAAAACACACCAAACAAACAAACAGCACAAACCTAAAACAATCAAGACTATGCTTACAGAAATAATGCAACATTTGAACAGCTTGAATTTTAAATCCGGTGTGTTAGGTCACTTTTAAGGTACATTCTGGAAATTACTCACCTCTGCTCAGTTCCTGGACAAAAATGCCAATCTATTGTAGGGGCAGGGAAGCCAGCTGCCACACACTGGAGCATCCCATTGCTAAGTCTGTCCGAAGTGAGAATCTCTGGTTTTGCTGCAATAAAACAAGTGAATACTCAAGCTTTTGGTGAATAAATAATTTGCATTCTGATTTATTACTAATTCTGGTCCTAATCTTGCCAGCATGTATGCATTTGACTTCCATTGGACTACTCACTTCCATAAAGTCGTGCATGTGCATGAGCGTTTGCAGGACCAAGGCCTGTATGACCACATCTTTTCCACAGTATCATTTTTAAAATTGGCTACCTATGAAAATATATTCAATTTAAAATTATTATTTTGACAGGCTAGGCTAGATTTTCCAAAGAAGGCAAAAACAAACCAATGCAAAATACTTCATCTGTGCAAGAATTTAAAATGACACAATCGCAGCTGACAAGAGTTTAACCTACCAGGGAAAAAAAAAACCTTCCATATTTTGGAACAATTAATAAAGTTCCAGCTTCTCTGCAGGCTGATCCCCCTAACATGCATTAACACTGTTTTTTTTTCATGATTGTTAATGTATCTGTCACACCACACTTCTGTTACACCTGCCTTTTATGTAAAACAACACCATTACACATCCAGGAAAGGTACTACAATGAAAGGTACTACAATGAAATTATACAAGAATTTCCCACAATGAAATGACTAGAGAGTTGGGATTTGCTGTGTATTTAAAACACCCTGAACATTCTCTAGATCATAGTGGATAGAGAGCAAGATTGTTGTAAGAAGCTACCCAGAAAATTAAATATCAAAGCAACTGCCCAAATGGGTTTGAGCAGTGCACAATAAAATATAGATGTATATTTACAAATACATTGTCATTGGTAGTTCAGGCTTGGATTTTTACGTGAGCAAAACTTGTTTTTAAGAGATTGCACATGTAGGAAATAAAACTAATATTTGGATGAATGCATTAGATTCCTAAAAAGTAAGTCACAGTTCATTCATCACTTTACAAAACATTGTATTGAGCTGCTTCCTTTCCTCAAGACACTATTTTGTTTTAGTATATCAAGAAATAACAACATTGCTGTATAGTGACAGGTTTCAGAGTAGCAGCCGTGTTAGTCTGTATCCGCAAAAAGAACAGGAGTAGTTGTGGCACCTTAGAGACTAACAAATTTATTTAAGCATAAGCTTTCGTGGGCTACAGCCCACTTCATCGGATGCATAGAATGGAACATATAGTAGGAAGCTCTCTGTGTGTGTGTGTGTGTGTGTGTGTGTGTGTGTGTGTGTGTGTGTGTGTGTGTGTGTGTGTGTGTGTGTGTGTGTGTGTGTATATATTTGCAAATTAGATACCATCAACTTAGGTTTGAACAGAGACTGAGAGCGGCTGGGTCATTACACAAATTGAATCCATTTCCCCATGTTAAGTATCCTCACACCTTCTTGGCAACTATCTGATATGGACCATCTTGATTATCACTACAAAAGTTTTTTTCTCCTACTGATAATAGCTCATCTTAATTAATTAGCCTCTTAAGAGTTGGTATGGCAACTTCAACCTTTTCATATATATATATATATATATATATATATATTTATATATTTTCCTACTATATGTTCCATTCTATGCATCTGATGATGTGGGCTGTAGCCCACGAAAGCTTATGCTTAAATAAATGTGTTAGTCTCTCAGGTGCCACAAGTACTCCTGTTCTTTTAACATTGCTCTTAACAATTATTTAAAAGATTGTTATCTGAGCACAAGAAGAGAATGTACCAATAAAGCAGAATTTCCACATAGTGATCCAGTTTCTGAGAACATTTGGAAGAACAGGCAATAACAGAGTATAACAATAACAGAGTTTTGACAACTTTTCTAAAACATTCTGTGACCATTCATTTAATAGAGGATTTGGACAGTTCTAATAAACGCAGAAATCACATTTACCACCATATGTATCTTAGCTTCCTTTCAAATAACTGTAAACGACACTAATGGAAGATTCAATCTGCAGTAATCTCCAAGGACATTGAGCGATTCATAGATGCCATTAAAAGATCTTTTTAATGCATTATTTTTCATAGACACATAAGATCAAAGTCTCATGTGCTGTAAATTGATGAAGCTGTATTGACTTTAGTGAAGCTAGTATGTACATTTACACCAGCTGAGATCCATATACTGTAATTTGTTTGTGGATATGAATTTCATTGTCCATTTGACTTCCTAATTAAACTTGATGCAATAAAATGCATTCAAATCCTCAATCATATCCTCACCTACCAGTGAGCCATGTTTCAGGAACTGAAAGCTCCTTCACCTCTAAATTTGCATGTAATGTTTGATTCAAAGCATCAAACAATTAACCTTGTTGCAATATGCTTGGTTCTATTTGCAACATTTAATGTAGGACATTCTGAGCATGCACATCTTGGACAATGGGGGAGTTCATGGACGATATCTAACTTTTTTTTTTAAGGCCCAATTCCAAAACAGTCACATTCAGAATTTTTTTAACTTGACTGAATCTGATACTCACTGACTGATGACTGCTTTCAAACTCAAACATGACCCTTTAGAAATACATACTGGGCAATATACCATCCAGCACAGATTATTGCTAGAAAAAACTGGACAAATTAATAGTCAAATTGACTTTAAGAGGAAATTGAACATTAGATACTTTAAAAATATCATGTTGGGTGAAGTCTGAATCTAGACCTTTTTGGCTTTGGGTGAAGGAAACAAAAATAAAAAATATGCAGGTACATTGTTCAGTAAAAGCCAAGTACAACAACATGCAAGCCAGTACCTAAAAGTTACACACTATGAGATGCTGGACCTGAATCTGATCTTGGTTACAGGAGCATAAAAAGATGGTTACCTTTTCGTAACTGTTGTTCTTCGAGATGTGTTGTTCATGTCCATTCCATTGTAGGTGTGTGTGCTCGCCACATGCACTGGTGCTGGAAGTTTTTCCCTCAGTGATATCTATAGGGGACCAGCTCTGGCATCCTCTGGAATGGCGTGCATATGCACCGGTAAGAGGGGCGCCACCGGCTCCCTCCTCCCTGAGTTCCTTCTTGCTGGAACTCCAACAGCGGGGAAAGAGGGTGGGCCATGGAATGGACATGAGAAACACATCTTGAAGAACAACAGTTATGAAAAGGTAACCATCTTTTCTTCTTTGAGTGCTTGCTCATGTCCATTCCATTGTAGGTGTAGTAAAACCGGAGACGGGTAGCAGTTCATGGACGTGTTGACTGCAACACAGCTCTGTCAAAGCCAGCATCATCTCAGGTGCTGAGTGATGGCGTAATGCGTGGTGAACATGTGTACTGAAGACCACATTGTGGCCCTGCATATATCCTGGATAGGGACATGCACCAGGAAGACAGCCGAAAACGCCTGCACTCTAGTCGAATGGGCCCTCACTATTGGTGGAGACACAGCCTGTGCCAACTCATAACAAGTACGGATGCAGGTGGTGATCCAATTTGAAATTCTCTGAGAGGACACCGGAAGGCCCTTCATCCGGTCAGCAATTGCGATAAAGAGCTGAGTCGATCTGCAGAAAGGCTTGGTGCGCTCCAGGTAGTGCCTGACATTCAGAGTGTGCAGCCGCCTCTCCTCATTGGTCGTGTGAGGATTTGGAAAGAACACCGGGAGGAAGATATCCTGGTTGACATGGAAATGCGGCACCACCTTAGGCAGAAAAGCCGGATGAGGCCACAGCTGGACCTTGTCCTTGTAGAATATCGTGTACGGGGGCTCTGAAGTGAGGGCTTTAATCTTGGAGACACATCTCGCTGAGGTAATCACTACAAGGAATGCAACCTTCCACGACAGGTGAGAAAGGGAACAAGAAGCCATGGACTCAAAGGGCGGACCTGTGAGCCTGGAGAGGACTAGGTTGAGATCCCATTGGGGAACTGGGTACCGGATTGGTGGAAAGAGCCTTTCAAGGCCCTTCAGGAACCTGATCCACATCTCATGCGAGAATACTGATCTCCTGGACACGACGATGGAAGGCCGATATGGCTGCCAGGTGCACCTTGATCAAAGAGAAGGCGAGGCCCTGGTGCTTTAAGTGAAGCAGGTAATCCAGGATAGACTGCAGAGACGACTGTGTCGGGGAGATGTTGTGCTCCGACGCCCAGCAGGAGAAACACTTCCATGTTGCCAGGTCACTCTGGTGGAGGGCTTTCTGCTATCCAAGAGAACCTGCTGTACCTGACTAGAGCAGACCTGTTCCTCTGGATTCAACCATGCAGCATCCAAGCTATGAGGTGGAGAGAGGTGAGGTTTTGGTGCAGGATCCGACCATGATCCTGCGAGAATAGGTCCAGGCGACTGGGAAGTGGCCATGGGGCTGGCACAGCCAGTCCATGAGCATGCCAAACCAATGCTGGCAAGGCCATGCCGGGAGAATCATAATGACTCATGCCTTATCCCTCTTGATTTTTGAGAGGGCTTTGCTGATGAGGGGAATTGGCAGGAAGGCGTACATCAGGTCCCCTGTCCATGATAGGAGAAAGGCATTGGAAAGCGAGCTTCGGCTGAGGCCTTGGAGAGAGCAGAACTGATCACACTTTCTGTTTTGTCGGGTGGCAAACAGGTCCACTCATGGAGCTCCCCACTTCTGGAAGAGCACTCTGACGACCTCAGAGTGGAGGGACCACTCGTGGTGAGAGAAGAAGGACCTGCTGAGGTGATCTGCCAACGTGTTCTGGACGCCGGGGAGGTGCGAGGTTTACAGGTGGATTGCATGCTGAATGTAGAAGTCCCACAGACGGAGGGCTGGCACAGAGCCGACGAACGTGCTCCCTCTTGCCTGTTGACATAGAACATGGGAGGCCGTGTTATCTGTCAACACCTGCACCACCCGACTGGACAGTTGGGGAAGGAAGACACCGCAGGCCAGACGGATGGCCCTGAGTTCCCTGATGTTTATATGTAACGCAAGCTCCTCTTGAGACCATAACCCTTGAGTCCGCAGTGTACTGAGATGTGCTCCCCATCTGAGGTTGGATGCATCCAAAATCAGGGAGACCGTGGGTTGCGGGCTCACGAACAGCACACCTTCCAATATCAACGTCGGGTATGACCACCACTGCAAAGAGACAGGTACCCTCAGAGGGATTGTAATGATTTTGTCTAAGTGATGTCTGGCCGGGGAGTAGACCGATGTCAGCCACATCGGGAGGGGACGCAGCCTGAGTCTCGCATGGCGGACAACATATGGGCATGCTGCCATGTGACCCAATAGTCTGAGACAGACCCGGGCTGTGGTGAGTGGATGTGAGGTGATGCTGGCAATCAGATCTGATATTGCCTTGAACCTGGCCTCTGGCAGAAATTCTCTGGCTCAGGTAGAGTCAAGAACCGCTCCGATAAACTCGATCTGTTGGACCGGGATTAACGTTGATTTTTGTTCGTTTATCAGCAGGCTCAGAGCTTGACAAGTGGCTCACAACTTCTCAATGCTGTGCCTAGAGTGGCCCTTGATGAGCCAGTCGTCAAGGTATGGGTAAATCTGGATACCCCGACATCTGAGGTAGGCCGCCACCACCGACATGCATTTCATAAACACCCTTGGCGTCGTTACTAGGCCAAAAAAGAGCACTGTGAATTGGTAGTGGGCGGTCCCAACGAAAAGTAAGGACCATCTGTGACTGGAATATTGATATGTGAAAGTAAGCGTCCCCACAAAGGTGGGGTTCCAGTGTCCCGGATCCAGGGAAGGAATGATGGAGGCCAAGGAGAACATGAGGAACTTCAACTTCTTGAGGTACTTGTTGAGGCTCTGTAGGTCGAGGAGGGGCATACACCCCCCCCCTTGGCTTTTGGGATTTAAAAATAGTGGGAGTAAAACCCTTTCCCACACAAATGCAGTGGGACTTCCTCCACGACTCCCACCCACAGAAGGCCCTGCACCTCTTGAGTAAGCAGATGCTCATGAGAAGGGTCCCTGAAGAGGGATGGAGAGGGTGGTGGGAGGAGGGGATAGAAATAAACTGGAGGGTATATCCCCCTGCTACTGTGCTGAGGACCCACCGGTCTGACGTTATAGAGGCCCAGGCAGGGATGAAGGGGGACAGGCGGTCGGAAGATAACAGAGGAGCAGGATCCAGGACACAGGCTGGAAGGTTGTCCTTCAGCGCACCCTCAAAATGCCTGCTTGTTGCCGGTTGGTTACGGGTGGAGCTCGAGTGAGCAGAGAACACCGGCTGATGGCTTTGCCGGTGCTTATAGCTTTTGCCCTTATTGTGGATGGGCTGCAACAGAGGTTGGCTCCTGAACTTGTGGGGCTGTTGCGGCTTAAACTGCTTCCTTGCCGGCCCCAGCATGTACAGGCTCAGGGAGTGCAAGGTAGCCCTCGAGTCTTTCAGGCCATGCAATTTACTGTCCATTTGCTCAGAAAACAGTGCCAGGCCATTGAATGGGAGGGCCTGGATGGATTGTTGAACCTCCGTCGATAGGCCCAACAACTTCAGCCAGGATGCCCGCCTCATTGAAATGGCCAAAACCATGGTCCGGGCTGCAGATTCTGCCGCATCTGAGGCCGCTTGGAGGGCTGCCCTGGCTACTGCCCTGCTCTCATTGAGGATAGACAGGAATTCTTTCCTGGGTTCCTTTGGCAGCGAATCTGAGAACTTAGCCATTAACTGCCAAATATTAAAATCATTACGGTCAAGCAAGGCCTGATGGTTGGCCACTCTCAGCTGGAGGCTGGACGTAGAATAAATTTTTCTACCAAAGAGATCGAGCCTCTTTGCTTCCTTGTTCTTAGGCGTTGATCCCGGTTCGCCATCTGAAAGCAGGCTCGACAGCTCAATGGGAAATGGAGCCTGGTCAACATCCGGAGGGGAAGAGCTGCCCCGCATGGGTCTTAGCTCTCCTCCGGCTCTCTCCTTCCCTTTACAGGATGTAAGAGCACGTTCCCTCCTGGCCTTTCTTTGTTTTTTAGCCAGTACCAGGGATGGGGGATCAGTGCTGGTGTGAGGCCGGTGCCAGTGGTGTGCTCTGCACCGAGGCTGGGGTGCTTGGAGCAGAGTCCGATCTTGTCAGCTCCAAGGCTGGTGTGAGGGCCAACTCCATAAGGAGCACTTGGAGACGAATGTCCCGCCCCTTTTTGGTCCGTGGTCTGAAGTTCTTGCTGATGCGACACTTGTCGCTAACATGGGTTCCCCCTAAAGACTTCAGACGACTTCAGCCACAAGGTTTGAAGCTACGGGGACCGGGGCATGCCCAGTCCCTAGGCTAAGTCCTGTTCGGGACTAACAAACTATTATTAACTCTACACTAAGGGAACTATAAAACTATCAAAGTTTTTAACACCTGTATGCAAAAAAGTTTGCAACTAGGCACAGTTGAGAGAAGTAAGCGTGCTGAGGCAAGGAGACATTCCAGCACTGTCACTGGCAGTAAGAAGGAACTGAGGGAGGGGAGAGCCGATGGCGCCCCTTATACCGATGTATATGTGCGCCATTCCAGAGGGCACCAGAGCCGGTCCCCTACGGATACCACTGAGGGAAAAACTTCTGGCACCAGTGCATGTGGCAAGCGCACACACCTACAATGGAATGGACATGAGCAAGCACTCGAAGAAGAATCTAGAGTAACTCCATTCAACATAATGGAATAACAATGGAGTGTTCAAGTGAGATCAGAATCAGGATCCCTGTATAATAATAAATAATAAAAATAATATCTAGCTACACACTTACAGTACACTGGTGTTACTGGGGTCTCCCCTCCAGGGAATCCTTATGAGAAGAGATGACTGGGCCTAAAAACCAGATGTCAGCCCCAGACTCTGTAAGCAGTTTGTTTTTTTCTGGGCTATCCTCTTCCACTGCTATTGAGTTCTCTCTAGCTTCCTCTTATTTAATGCAGTAAGGAGTCTCATCAGGAGTCAAATGAATGTAGAGTAAATAGAATCAATTAATATATGGAGATATACCTATCTCATAGAACTGGAAGGACCTTGAAAGGTCGTCAAGTCCAGTCCCCTGCCTTCACTAGCAGGGCCAAGTACTATCCCCTGACAGATTTTTGCCCCAAATTCCTAAATGGCCCCCTCAAGGATTGAACTCACAACCCTGGGTTTAGCAGGCCAATGCTCAAACCACTGAGCTATCCCTCCCCCAATCAAATGTGGACTAGCTTTGGCAAGTATGCACATTGTTCCTCATTAAGTTATCCTATTCTGAGACATATTTTATTATGGTTAGTTTTATGACTTCCAATATCTAATTATCTTTAATTTAAAATCAGATAAGATTTTAATGATAATATGTTGCTTACTGCTTTGGCTATAACATGTTAATTATTTAACGTTTCATTACATTGTTCTGCATACTTGCACATTCCCTTCAATAATCAGTCATTAAATGCTTTAAATCTCTAATTTCATTAAGTTTATTAACTGTTATTCAGCTCTTATTGATGTTGATTCCAAACATAGTAAAGAGGAACTAAAGATGCCACTACTATTTATAACTCGACGGTCTAGCCGTTACCATTGTTCATTTAATTACTTTTATTACCATTTCTTTTTCCTTCATCATTAACAGAGGAAAATAAATATCTAAAAGTAACACTTCTATTGCCATTGTCTATCACTGTAGTCACTGGAAGAGGACTTTCTTCCTACAGCTCCAATTTCTGGATTTGAATTACTTTCTTTAAAATATCATGGTGACTTCCCACACATTCCCTATATTTTCAGTAGGGCTTTCTGATATCTGGGAAACTGTTGAATTTAGCATGTGATTTGTAACATCATGGTGGTAACATGACTACTTTTCCACCTGTAGCATCATCCTGAACTGCATATATAATACTTTGCTGATTGTCATGAAACCTATATTTAAGTTTGAAAACGTCTTCACTAATTTCTAGCTGGACTGTAGTTGCTAGTCTGAAGATTTCTATCATTTCTTAATTGTTACTCCCTTCAGCATGCTGTTTGTCAATTTATATTTTAATCTTGGCTCTTTATTTCAAAGCTCCCTCCTTCTTAAATTAATTTATGTGGCGCTTGCTGTGACCCACAGCCTTTATTTAGCAATTCTGTTGTACTTGAACTTAACATATCCTCCTGCCAAATTTATTTTAATCCAGTGCAGATAGTTTTGCACAGGGCTTTCATATCTTCTGACAAATTATTCAAAATGGAAACTTTAAAAAAAATAAAATAAACAGATTCTCCTCCTGATTATGAATCCAGTTTTTCATGTTTAATTAGTATCTGCTGCCAAGTCAGATGCACAAACATTAGAAGCTATATCCTGGCAATTTAAGCACAACTCCCACTGACTTCAATGAGAGTTCTGCAAACAGAATGAGACCAGGATCTGGCCCATAGCCATTATAAAGCACTGGAATGACAGTTACTTATCTATTTATTAGTCAAACCACTTTAAATATAGGTTTACGTTATTATTTTGTTTGTCTTTCATATTGAGAAAAAATGAACAATTTATGTACTCTTTAAAAATAAAACTAAAATTTAAAAAAAGACATGTCTGAACAAAGAAGCTAAAATGCATGGGGAAAAAAAACAGAAAACACTGGCAGGCCAAATTTACCTGAAAGCTTGTACAAATATGAAAGACCAATAGAAATTATTTTATTTATTTAAAATTCCAAATAAAAATCTTTTTTTAAAGCAAATAAAATATTTGCAATCCATGCACTGTTGCAATGTTTCCTGTGAGGTGCTGCATGCCTCCTTTGCGGTGGCTAAAAACCCTGAACTCCCATTAACTGTTGAAACAAAAAGGAGGGAGACTTGAATACTGGTGGCTGTAAATACAAGACATGTAAATGAGAGCAGCCACTAAGTAATACTCAGCTAAACTGTTCCTAACCTGCTACCTATTACTGAACTGCTTTGTTAACCTGGAGTGCCTACATTCACTCTCAGAACCCTGGAGGACTTGCTGTGAAGAACTGACAGGCTACTTCTCCTGTTGGGATCCAGGAAGGGGGCGGGCAGAAGCCTGCCCACTGCTAAAGGACCTCCCCGGAGCCTAAGGGGATGATCCACAGGTCCGGGATTCCAAATAATTGCTGGGGACAACTAAGGAGATAACAGGAACGGGAGTGAGGTCACAGGGCTAAATGTAGGGAACCTGACGGGGACACCAAGCAGAGAACCCCGGACAGCGCCCATTGCGCCTCGAAGCTTTCAAGGGAGCCAGCAGACGCCACCCAGAGGAACTGTGCCCGGATGCATGGACGAACTGAGGAGTGGAAACAGGCCCCACAGTTGCAGGAAACCCCGTCAGCCAACCTCCTCTCCCTGGTTTTGTAGATGGCCATTTTGACCAGGGCTAGGAGGAGGGTGACAAGGAGGTCCCGCGACTTTGTGGGGCCACGGATAGGGAGTGCGTAGATGAACAGATGAGGGGAAAAGTGCAACCAAAAACGTAGTAATAATTCCAAGAGGAGCCAGAATAGGGGCTGCAACCTGGCGCACTCCAGGTATACGTGCGCCAGGGTCTCCCTCACGCCGGGCGGGCATATATGACATCCCAAATCTGAGAGATCCTGTCAGGTTCACAGGAACTGATGGCCACGTACATAACTCACAGTTCCTTAAGTTCCCAAGTGATAATGTGCTATGATATTGCAAATGGTGATACTGTGTAAAACTCAAATGTTAACACCCAGCAACGCATGGGAGCAATTCAGTAATTAGTGCTGAACATTTAATACAATTATTGTATCCTAAAGAAACAGTCTTGACTAAAAACTGTAATACATCTCTAGAGAGCAATATTTTGTAATTAAAACAAATCAATAGCATAGGATTTGATGTAAATTTAATGCTCTCACATTTTTCAACACATTAATACTACCAAGTTATTCCTTTTGCCATTCAGCTGGCAGTGCCTCCCCTGTTCTCTTTAGCTTCCTCCATTTTGCTTGTGATCCTCTATTGCTTTTATTTTTGTTAAATTTGGTCTTACTAAGTGCCATTTTTTGTTGCTTAGAGCATGAAACTCTTATAGGATGGCTTAAACAGGAAGGCCAGAGCATACTAATGGTTCCATTTCCTACACTGCATTTTTGTCTTCAATAATGCTGCTCTGCATCTAAACTAACACTCTGGAATTTTTTTATAACTTTTGCTTGGGAATGACAACATACACACTTCTAAAGTTATGTCGGCCTTTTTGAAAACACACCATCTACATTATTTTGCAGATGTAAGGAGACTGCCAAAATGCTACCACACACGTCAATGGGTGTAATCCCCTTGTCAAGATTTCAACGTTGGCATGTAGTTCAAACAAATTTATGCAATTAATACCCTAAATTGGATTTTGATCTGCATTTTTTGTTAGGCTATGGAGGCTAGAGTATCATACGCCACCCTAAATTATCGGTGGGGTATGGGACATAGTTGTTTTCTGAGGCCAGGTTCCAGCTTCTACAGATTTTTTTCTCCCCCATATAAACTCACCAGATCAGTATTTTAAAATTGCTCAACACTTAACCTCCAGAACTCACCTCTTATGATCATTAGCAAGGTGTATTCCACAGAATTTAAGGTCAGGGATGACATAAAATGTATTTGCTAAGTACTCTGTTCTTTTATATCTTGATATTTATATAGTTTTACAGACTGTACTTTGTATTAAACATTGTCTCCTATGCTGAACCACACGGTGACATCTTGTACATGCGTTACATTTTGTAAAATATGTCTGTGATAATAAAAGATTTCAGACTGTTCATTTACTTACTGTTCACATAGACATTAAATGTTAGAGAGGACTTGGCATCAGAATTGGATACAAAAAATGTGTAAATGCCTCCTTCTGTTCCTTTCAATCGGGTAAGGTGAAGTTCACTCCTGTATCTGCAAAGACAGAGAAATTAAACATTACCACGTTTGTTACTCACTAAGTGCATGGAAGGCCAGTTGCTAAGTGATTAAGTTAATTTAAAGATATTCTGAATGTAAATATTCACACTGTTTATGTCACAGTTTATTCTGAAAACCACATTTTACTATATTTAAAGCTCTCTTAGGGCTAAATCTTGCCCTGGCTTATACAGGGAACAAAGTGGGGAAAGAGCCCAAAAGGTTTTGCATAAGCAGCAATACGCACACTATGAGGGTTTAGAAGGTATCCAGCCATGGTCCACAAGAGTGTACTAGCAGATATAGTCAGCGGGTACAACACAATGACCATGGAGAGGGCATGATTATGCACAAACAGATGAGCATCTATCATCCCCAGTAAGACAGCACTAGGAGCAGCAAGAATGTTTCTCCCATACCACAAAATTGAAAACAAACACCCCATGGCATAATAAGCCAGCATCCTGCCCTGTGACAGGAGGATTTCTTTGGCATTTCTCTTTCCCCAGTCCTTTTGGGATTGGGGGCAAGGGAATAATTTTTTTTGCATCTCCCCACTCTCATCTTCTGTTGGAAGATTCCAGTAGCTGTCTCAAATTAAATCAGTCATTATCAGTCTTATAATTACTCATATTACCTGTTATTGCCCACAGTCTTGAATTTGACATAATGATCAGACGAATTGTGTAATGTTTCATTCATATATAACCACACTTCTTCTTCTGGTCTTGGATACGCCTCATACTCAACTATTAAATTTAGATTTTCCCCAGCATTCACATCTACTGTTTTATTCTTCGTAGTGGACACATTGACAAATCCTTTATCTGATTGCCATAATAAGAAAAAGAAAAACAATTTTAAAGGCAATTTTTATCCAATCCTTCAGTATTCTATTACACTATTTACTAATACCAGGTCAGTGGTCCAACATCAAGCTGTGAGACAGGAAACCTTATCTAGGAAGTATACTCTGAACTCTCACCTGTTAAAACCAAGTCCACTAGCTACCTATTGGAATGAAGCCTTGGCTGCAAAAGAGCGCAACAACCAAACAACTTACAGCAGCCATGGTTGACAAACCTACAGTTGCTTTAGCAGAAGTAATTTAATCTTCTAGTAATAAATTGAAATATCCTGACCATGCTCCTGGAAAAATTGAGTACATGCTTAAATTTTACACACGTACTTAAATGTTTCCGTAATTGAAGCCCTTGACTGTTTGCTGGAGAAGAAATGTTGACAACAAATGCAAGATAAATTGATTGTTTGTGACAACATACCTTGAGTTTTTGCTACGGTGTACTTAATGTTTCACTGTCATGTGTCATTCTTAATTACAAGTGAAACTATCAAAAACTAATTAATGAAATATGCACTAAGTTCACAGGTCTGGATTCCAGTCCTTCTAAACGAAGGCATTTCTGTTCATCTACTATTGTGTCTTAAACTTTATTTGGGACTTACCATTTATCACCATTAATTTATCTTCTAAAATATCATGTAGAGCAATGTATATACTGAAATGATTTTCTTCTAGTTAATAAGCTCATCAGCTTTAATACTACCCTCTTTAAAAGACAAATTTTCAATTCCATATTAATTCATCTGTGCATTGTCAGTTTCAGATCACTTGGCAGAAAGTGGTTTACTACTTGTTCCTGATCCACAATAGCTATTATTTAAGTTAGACCAAAAGTTATAACTCGGGGCCCACACGCTTCCAAATTGCTCTGCCTGGTTGGATCCATGCACTAAAGCCATAATAAAGTCAGTGAGGCTCTGTGAAAGCAGAAGTCTGACAGTGCAGAACCATAACATTTTCAAAATAGGAACACAGGAACTGTTGTACCAGATGAAGCCTGTGGTTCATCTAGTCTAGTATTGTGTCTCTGACAGTGATCAGTATGCTTCAGAGTAATATGTAAGAAGCCCAACAGCAAGCAGGTATGATATAACCTGCTCTCTCCTAGTTAGAAATGTTTTTAAACCCTGAAACATGAGGTTTTTATCCCATTGCAAACTTGTTTTGCATTAACTCTGGATATATTTGTTATTCATTCAATACATCTCGGAATCTTACTAAGTTCAAGATTGTATCTGAGACATTTCAAATAAAATTCAATGATTAAACTGCCAATACCCAAAACAGAATTTTAGTAATTGCTTGTATTTTACAGAAATCAGTTTTTGTTTTTTTTTTAAATCAGTAGATTCATCAACATAACTATTATTTCTTCCAAGCCTTTTGGTTAATGTCAAAAGGTATGCTAATTTGGTGTCTGATAAAATCTCAAAGATCTCTCAGGTTTTTTTTCCTATATTTCACTTCTATGATCCTAGGAGTTGGAACATTAAAGAAAAGCAATAACCTAGTTGGTCAATTAACAGTAAAAGAGTCCAGAACAGATTGTTTATTTTATTGTAGGTGAAACTCAAGGAAACAAAAAAATATTGTTTTGAAAATGAAAAATTCCAGCTTTTAACTGATTAAGAACTTTAATTTTTTATTAAGCATAAGTATTTTTCCTTGTCAAAATATTTGTTTATGTTTTATAGTGCTATGCTCATTGCATTTAATAAAGCAAGTATGCACAGAGCAACTGTTTTTTTCTCCCGTATTTCACAAAACTATTCTGAGTGAACCAATTCAGGAAAGTCATTTGCAGTATTTATAATAGGCTCTGTACTGAACAGCCTTCCTTCCCTTATAATAAACATTCTTATTTCCCCAACTCCTGCTCTTTGTAAAAGATTCTGTTCTTTAATACTTAACATTGCTTCAGTACTCATTAGTTTACTTTATATAAAAATTTAGTTTCATGTATAGCAATAGAGCAAAACATACATCAAAATTATGGGCCAGATCTTCAACTGGTGTGAATAGGTGTAACTGCATTGAAACCAATGGAGCTGTACTGATTTATACCAACTCAGAATCTGATTCTAATACTTATCTTATTTCTGCTTTCCTTGAGTTACTAGGGAGAACCATGCAGACAGTTTTGCAATGGTATTTGTGAAAGAAAACGGTTTTAAAAGGGGGACAAAAGATGACAACAGAGTAACCACTACATCAAGAAATACTGAGGTTTCACAGCTAGATTTTTTTTCCAATTTCTACATTCGCGGAAGCAGAGGAACCGAAAATCTTGTAGCCAGTAACTTGGAATTATTCAAAATTCTCTTACTAACTACCTCAATATGCTCCTTTATCAATTTAGCAAATTAGCACTAACGGTGGTTTTAATATTTTAAAAGCACGGCTTCTCATACAAATTAATACAGGGCATTTGGGGTCTAAATAGTCTTCTCAGCACAGCCTGTTACTAAAAGGGGCAGAGTAAGAAGATCT
Source organism: Macrochelys suwanniensis (assembly GCA_033296515.1). NCBI lineage: Eukaryota > Metazoa > Chordata > Testudines > Chelydridae > Macrochelys > Macrochelys suwanniensis. The sequence goes on from CM065779.1 coordinate 89,194,106, forward strand.
GTTTGCTCTTAAAGGGTGTGATCCAAAGCCCATTGAAGTCAATGGATGGGAGTTTTTCTATTGATTTCAGTGGGCTTTGAATCAAGCCCAGGTATTTTATGCTATAATGCTGTACAGAAAATAAATAAATAAATTGTACTTATAATGTTATAAAAATTCTCCCAATTAGTCTTTTAAACAGAGTTCAGGGTGTGGCTTTTCCTACATAAAACATATTAACACACCAATGGATGTAACAGAAAATCAGTTTCCTATACATGGAATGTGGGTATTGAAGAACTGTTTTATATTTGCTCTGCCAGCACTATACAGCAAGGGAATAATGTAAGGCAAATTTGTGTGGGACTAGTAATAACTCTGCACATTATCACGATGGGCTGAGGCAAGACCCACAGCAGGAGGTAAGATTCCAGAACATGGTTCCATACAAAGATGGGTGAGTAGATGAAGAAAGGGAAGTTTTGTGCATCATTAAGACTGAAATAGTTTTAAAATTAAACCAGTTAAGAGCACACAAACCAGAGAGATGGAAACATTGTTGAGGATGCTCTTCTATGCAAGATCACATTTGATTGACAAAGAGTAGGTTACAGTCATTAAAGAAGTGATACACACTAAAGCTTTAATCTTTGTTTTTCAACATATCACCAGTCTGCAATACCTTTTAAATAATAAGCTCTACTGTTCCCTATTGCAGAGGATGTTTACTTTGCATTTTCTCTTTCCAGCTCTTAGAAATGTATTTCTTTAAGAATTATTTACCTAGTACGTTCAAGGTTATTGTGACATTGGATGATCCAAAAGAGTTTCTTGCTTGGCATGTGAATGCTCCAGAATCATTAACTCCCACTGAACGGATGCTCAATGTTAATTTCCTTTCATATTCATAATCACCGATATTCTTGCTTTTGCTTTTAACAGTCTGTCGATAAAAAAAATTAACAACTAAAATACTGTGTATGCAGCAGCCTTCCTAGATAAATTAAAAATAGAAGTAATTATAACTTCACTACATTAATATTCATAACGTTAAACCGGAATAATAAGCCTTCATGACAAACCTGTCACTGGAACCTCTCCATACAAAACAACTACATGATCAATTCTCTGTAAAAAATAATGCTCTTCCCAAAGCTGTATTATCTTCCTCTTGTTCTTTATTGCCTCTCCTCCTCAAACTCCACTCCTACACCCTTAGTCTGTTGGGTTTCACTGGGCTAGCTCTCTCTAAATGAGAGCCCCACCTTATTGGACGCTGAGCACCCTCAACTCCAAATGGTTTCAATGGGAGCTGCAAGCACATGGCACCTTGCAAATAAATTTTATTGTGCTCAGGCAGGGGACCTAGTCTGTTCACATGTCCGAAGAGTACCAGCTCATTAGAAATGGGCCAAAGCCACAAAGTTCAAATCCAAATTTCCTCAAATATTGGTGTTTGTGTCAGTGGGCCAAGGCCAGTTCAGTGGAGGGAATTTTCCAGCACCAGGAAAGATTCAGATTTTGCAGAAAGCAAATTTCCATTCATATTAAAAATAACGTTTCTAGTCCTTCTGTGTGGAGACTAGATGAGACCCCCGCATTGGATTTCACTTTGACATTGCTTGGAAGGTGAAGCTAGCACAAAATGTGGCTGCTGGGCTGACAGTTGGTACATCAAACAGCATGTAAAAAAACATTATCCTAAGAGTTGCTCTGGCTCTCAGTAAAATTCCAGGTAGAGTTTAAGGTGCTAATTTTAAACTGCCAAGTCCTCATAGAGCTTGAGAAGAGGCACCACTTCTCTCTTGGATCTTTCTATCACAGCTGAGCTCAGCAGAGGTGATCAGCATGAAGCTCTCTCAACACACACGACAGGGCATAGGCGCCGACTCCGTGGATGCTCCGGGGCTGGAGCACCCACGGGGAAAAATTGGTGGGTGCAGAGCACCCACCGGCAGCTCCCTGCCATTCCTGGGGCCCGTGCCCAGCTCCCCACCAGTCCCGGGACCCGCGGCAAGCTTACCTCAGCACCGGGAGACGTTGCAGGGCCCCGCCCCCGCGCGACGTTGCATCGGGGGCGGGGCCCCGCCACGTCGCCCGGCGTCAGCCCCCACCGGTGCCACCAGAAGTCGGCGCCTATGCGACAGGGAGCTGCCAGTAGGCTGCTCAGTGAGGGGTCCTCAGCTTTGGAATACATTTCCCTCTTTGATCTGTAAGCATCTGGATTTATTAACCTTCTCTGCAAACTGGAAAGCCATTTTTTTTCTCAAACACTTAAAATGTTGGAGATTGTGTCTAAGGGGTAAGGCCTGGCAGCTGAAGAAAGATTTTAGGTGGGATCTCATGATATGGTTGGGTAGTAAGTGCTTTTAGGGTGTTTTTTTTTTTGCAATCTACTATTAAATTGGGATGACTTGTCATTTGAAATTAGATCAAAGCACAGTGTTGAATTATTTTTTTAGATGTTCTAATGAAAATGTTTTCATTTGGAGAGGTGCTAGAGATTTCCAGGTGTTTCATCCATTTAACACAGTTATGATTTTTGGCCTCTTTATCATTAATATTTTATATGTTAAGTTTTATATGGAAGTGGTTGTTTAGAACAGATCTTCTACTAATTTTCAAAAGCAGCAGCAGCAGCAACAAACAACTAGTGATCAGGGAAGCAGTGAACATTTTTTACTTTGACCTATTCAGGCCAATATGCAAGTCTGCCTCTATTTAAACTCATTAATGTTATGTATTCTAGCCATTCCAATACAAAATTTAATTTGACATTCAATATTTAAATGATTGCTTCCCCTGATATTTACCAAACAAGACTGAAAGGTCAAACTTATTTGGTCAAAAATATTTTTCTTGTGGATTTTTCTTCATAAAAATGTAAACCAATATAGCATGAAAAAATGTGGTCGAGAAAAGATCCTGACCTTACTGCAATCAAACGAGAAAATAAAAGTGCTCAAATGCAAGATTTATAGTTAACCTTGGCAAAGAACCAAAAGCCTCATCTGCAAGTACCATACTGCCTAAATATTATTTAGGCTTTAACTTTTGAAGCTATGAGCTGGGATTTCCCAATAGATATGCACTTAGTGATAGAAACTCTGCCAGCATCAATGGATTAGTTAGGAATGGCATAGAGAACCCTAGAGAGTCAGTATCCAGGCCATATTTGCCTGAGGTTGTATGATTTATCTATCATTATAATATCACAGAAGCTTTTTTTCTGTACACACATGAATGGCAAATTATGTATTCCAGTCACTACCATTAACAGTAAAAGACCTGCCAACTAACATGGGATTGTATGCTGCAGCAGTAGTAGTAGGTCTTATTACCAAAAACAACCAGTTTGGGAACTTCAGGTACTTTTATAAACTATGGCCAAACTCTTCAATGCTGCTGAGATCTTGCCACTCCCGTTGAGATCAATGGGATTTGTGGGTGCTCAGTAGTTCTGTATTTAGGTACTCCAATATAGGCAGGCGGATCTTCAGATTTAAGAGCCTAACGTCAGGTACCCAGGTTTGAAAACACTGGATATGTGGAAGCTGCTCTCCCGCCGGGCTGTGATCAATCATATATGGAGATATGCCTATCTTATAGAGCTGGAAGGACCTTGAAAGGTCATCGAGTCCAGTCCCCTGCCTTCACTAGCAGGACCAAGTACTGTCCCCTGACATGATTTTTGCCCCAATCCCTAAATGGCCCCCTCAAGGATTGAACTCATAACCCTGGGTTTAGCAGGCCAATGCTCAAGCCACTGAGCTATCCCTCCCCTCAATGATGCGAGTAGCCCACACAGAAAAGCAGGAGTCTGCCTGATGCCCCTCTTTGGCATGCATGGCGTTGTAAGGACAAGTCCCAGTCCTGCCCGAAGTAAGGAACTGAAGTAAACTGAAATGGGCCAAATGTTACTTACTTGAGATAAACATATACATATCTTTGCCGAAGTTTTATTTTCAAGGAATACTGAGATAAATGCCTTTCTAAGGTCCTGTTGTTTTTTAGACTGTGTTTTAAAACTTAAATGATCTCACCGTGTTATTTTGAGGAATCCAATTAGCTTTCAACGAACTATCTACATCTCTTATTGTGCATGTAACTTCAAATTCTTCCCCTTCTTTGAGAAGCTGGCTGGGTTTGGATAAGGTGATAACAGGGAGGGTTTTGTGAACTGGAAAACAATTTATAAGTGCATTATTTTTCATTACATTCAGAGCTTCCAAGAGGGATCAAAATCAACATGTCATTAACCTTCCAACAAAATTCAGACCTCTTAGAGGCATTCAAATCTCTGTAATATATTAGAGTAGTGTTTTCATGCTAAGTATATTTCCATTTTGTCCCCTTTTAAACTATACTTAAAGTTAGGAAACACTTAGATCTACTCAAGTCACATGGATAAACGTGGACAGTATTTAACTATCAATCAGGTAACTCATTCTATGACAATGATGAACCTGCTGAAGTCTACAACCAAAACCAGTTAGAATTAGGTGACTAAGGAATTGCATCTTGAAATGAAATGAAATGCAATTTCTTAAATATAAAATGTCTAAGTGAATTTAGTGCTCTTGAAAAATGTCTAACAGAATGCCCTAAAAGCTGAAAGATCTCCACTTAGCCAAAGGACAGGAACTGCACAGGGAATGACAATGCTTGGTTTTACCATACCACCCTGCCAATGGGTCTTAACTCTGCCTGAGATGGATGATCACAAAGGGGAGAATGTAGGTCTTCATCAAGACTGACAAGGTTGCCAACTGAGATGGCTTTGGTGATGTGTTACTGACTTAATAAGCTAGATACACAGCTGTTTTAAGTTGGTGTAGTTCTGCTGAACTCAATCAAGTAATGACAATTTACACTATCTGAGGATCGAGTACCTATGTATTTAGCTGTAATATCTAAAGGTTTTCAATTTCCTCCTTTCATTTTCTTTTTTTGTTGCTTCAACATTTCCCCCCAATCCTTCCTCTAAATTGTCTCTTGTACTATAGTATACTAATAAATAATAACAGAATCATAGAAATATAGGGGTAGAATGGACCATGAAAAGTCATCTAATCCAACCCTCTGTGCAGCTGCAGACCCAAGTATACCTAAACTGTCCCTGACAGGTGTTTGTCCAACCTGTTCTTAAATATCTCTAATGTGAGGGATTCCAGTCTACCTTACAAGCCTATTCCAAAGATTAACTATCCTCATAGTTAGAAATTTTTCCAATTACCTAACCTAAATCTCTCAGGATGCAAATTAAGCCCCTTATTTTGTGTCCTACCTTCAGAGGACATGGAGAACAATTGATCACCATCCTCTTTACAACAGCCCTTAACATATTTTGAAAACTTATCGGGTCCCAGCTCAGGCTTCTTTTCTCAAGACTAAATATGCCCAGTTTTTAAACCTTTCCTGATAGGTCAGGTTTTCTAAATCTTTGATCATTGTTGTTGCTCTACTCTGGACTCTCTCCAATTTGTCCACATCTTTCTTAAAGTGTGGCACCCAGAACTGGACACAATATACCAGCTGAGGCCTCAACAATACCAAGTAGAGTGGGACAATTGCCTTCTGTGGCTTACATATGATACGCCTGTTAATATACCCCAGAATGATATTAGTCTTTTTTGCAACTACATCACATTATTGACTCATATTCAATTTAATTTGAGATCCACCATAAACCCTAGATCGTTTTCAGTAGTACTATCACCTAGCCAGTTATTCCCCATTTTGCAGCCGTGTCTTTGATTTTTCCTTCCTAAGTGTAGTAATTTGCACTTGTTTTTATTGAATTTCATCTTGATGATTTCAGACCAATTCACTGATTTGTCAGGCCATTCTGAATTCTAATCCTGTGCATCAAAGTGCTTGTAGCCCCTCCCAGCATGTTGTCACCTAAAAATGTTATAAGCATACTCTCCACTTCATTACCCAAGCCATTAATGAAAATACTGAATAGTAATGGACCTAGGACAGACCACTGTGGGACCCAATTAGGGACATCCCCCACAGTTTGACAGAGAACCATTGATAACTATTCTTAGAATATGGTTTTTCAGCCAGTTCTGCACCAGTTTGCTTATGAGAATGTCATGTGAGACTGTGTGAAAAGCTTTACCAAAAATCAAGATATATCACATCTACTGCTTCCCCCCTATCCACAAGGCCAGTAATCCTATCAAAGAAGGAAATTGGTTTGGTTTGGCGTGACTTGTTCTTGGCAAATTCATGCTGACTAGTCCATATAATTCTATTATCTTCTGGCTGCTTATAAACTGATTGTTTAATAATTTGTTCCAGTATGTTTCCAGTTATCAAACTCTAAAATTCCCTGGTCCTTTTTGTTCTCCTTTTGAAAGGTAGGTAGTATAATTGACCTTCTCCAGTCCTCTGGAATCTTACCAATCCTACATGAGCTCTCAAAGATAATCGCTAACGATTCCAAAATTGCTTCAGCTATTTCTTTAAGAACACTACGGTGAATTTCACCAGATCCTGCCAACTTGAATACATCAGACTTATCTAAATATTCTTTCACCTGTTCTTTCCCAATTGTGGCTTGTGTTCCTTCCCCCTTGTTGTTAATATAATACCTAGCTCTTATATAGAACTTTTCATATTTGACTCTTGTGCCAGTGGAATTGAACTGTCCATTCCTGGACTACCAGTGGTGAAAACAGCAGTCTGATATGAGGAGCTCTGGATTTTATTCCTGGTTCTACCACACCTTTGGAGAGCGAACTTGGGCAAGATATTTAAATCTTAAAAAGATGTTGTGCACCTCAATCGTTAATATATTTTAGGCACTTTCATTAATTAGGCTTATACGTCCGTCTCTCCAAACTGATTTACGATAATTTGCTAACATACAATGTCACTAGAAGGTTAAATAAAAGATCTGTCTACAAAGGCTTAAAATTCAAGAGGCAGATAAGAGGTAAACAGTCACAAATGGCAGCTTTACCAGTGATGTCCCATTCAAAATTAGAGGACAAGATTTCTATACCTTTCTATACCTATCTTTTTTCACCCATGAAGAAAATAAGATTGTTCCATTCCCTCCTTCCCCCACCACACAGCTTCTCTCTCTCTCTCTCTCTCTCTCTCTCATGCACATACACCTTACTTCAGTTGTGAGAAACTATTTGTTAGCTTACTACATTTTGTTATCAGTTCTTCCAATTTCAATTATACAGCTAACAGTAAGGTGTCCTAGTCTTCTGGTTTAGCAGGACAGTTCTGTCCAAATCTATTGAATACTATAAGTTTTAACAAAGCAAATGAATTAGAAAGCCAGCATCGAAGACGAGTGTCAGCACTGGAGCAGGGCTCAGAAAAGCCTGGGTCCCCAAATTTCTTTTAAAATCCACAGAACTACCCAAAATCAACAGGGATTTTGCCAAAACCTTTCTAAAATCCCCACTGTCGACCTTTATGTGACACCTCTTCCCTTGTCCCTTCAAACACACACACACACACACACACCTCTACCAAATTCCAGTTCTGGAATAAGCTCCGAAGTCCCGGCAACCTATCCACCCAGCTACTAAAACCTCAAACAAACACCTATTTATTACTATATTTTAAAATGTATTCTGCTTTATTATATGAAAAAAAACTAGTAATCCTAAACTTGCATTATTAAATCAAACCTTTCTATGAAAAATAGTGATATGGATAGTTTCTTAGGAGAGTATTCGCAGCAGTGTTCATCAATCTGTTTTGTTCAGATGAATGCCCATATGCATGCAGAGGGGAAAAAAGTGCATTTACCTGGCCTTACAATCAGGTATTTATTTTCTGAAATTGTCTCAACTCCATTTTGTTTTGCCAAGCATTGGTAGCATCCTTTAAATGATCTTTGTACATTTTTGATAATGATTCCTTTCTGGGGATTGGAAATAAACGTCAAATTCTCGGGGAATGGTTTGCCACCACATAATTTCAAGGTGATATGTGAAACATCTGGATCGGTCACTGGACACACCACAAGAGCATCACTGTCCTCATTTACATAGATGAAAGGGTCAGAGTCAGTAAGGAAAAGGATATGTGGATCTGTAAAGAAGACAAATATGTTAAAAAGTCAGGAATTGTACAAGTTAAGATTCCAAAAAAACAAACTCTATCAGATTGCACAAAGAATACATTAAATTATACATTTTACTAATATTCTGAATACTGTGTCAATTCAAGTTTACTAAGTTAACACTGCTAACAGAATTTTAGAAAACTTCCATATTTTCTTACTGTGCACTATGCTGAGGTGCAGCGGTTTTAAAACTCAGTCACTTGAGAGTTTTGTGCAGGGAAAAAAATCTTATTTTTTCTTTTATCTTTAAACAGAGGAAATTATTATTTCCTTCTTGTCTAACTCAAAATATGCCAAAATAGATTTTGCTCAGACTATTAAGAAAAATCACCTATGAGCTGAGACCAGATCTATCTAGTTTCATGCCCAGAAGGAGTATTTCTGAGAAATGTATGATCACGTGAAAGTTGAACTGCAACCTCAATTATAATTTTCACTTCTAATGAACACATATTGCTACCAGAGGAAATACCAAAGTTAAAACTTCTCTCTCCCTGAAAATATTGGGGTATTTACATAAGCATCTGATTAATCCATAGTATTGAAAAATTATGATGTAGTTATTCTGTGACTGCTTACAATTTTTCATGTCAGTCAATCTACAGTGCAGTAATATCTAATCTATTAAGTATTTTTATAACCAAAGTTTAGGTCCATGCTAGCTGCTAATTTTAAAATACTAATAATTTGTCCAACAATATTGAAAGCCAAAAAATTAAGAGATTTCACAATGACTGTCAAAGTTTATTTATGCCCCCATCTTCCATACCACTGCCCCAGGCTATAGTTCACATTGGAGGAGTAGAATTAGAACAAGTTTTGCTCCTTTTATTTAAGTTGGTCTTCATGTAACTTTTACATTGACTATCCTAAAATCACTACAGGGACTTAAGAACTAGCGCCAGAAAATAGAGACCCACAATGAGGATAGGAAGAAGAAAACAAGAGCATAGCATGTTGTTTAATCAAAACAAGAATGAATAGCACATTTTAAGCTTGTTTTACTTATACTGCATACTTTAAAGATCTGTAGCCTAGAGAACTTTGCAGTGAGAGATGGAGTCAGCTGAGGACTGAACATCTAATCCGCAACATTCTGTGGAAGGATAAAGTGATATTGAGCCCACTGGCCTAGCTGCAATATGAAGACATAGCATTAACAAAAAAACTTCAAAAACAGACTCCAACGAGAAACTGCTGAACTGGAATTAATTTGCAAACTGGATACCATTAAATTGGGCTTGAATAAAGACTGGGAGTGGATGGGTCATTACACAAACTAAAACTATTTCCCCATGCTAATCTTCCCCCTACTGTTGCTCACACCTTCTTGTCAACTGTTTGAAATAGGCCATCCTGATTACCACTACAAAAGTTTTTTTTCTCCTGCTAATAATAGCTCACCTTAATTGATCAGTCTCTTAGAGTTGGTATGGCAACCCCCATCTTTTCATGTTCTCTGTATGTGTGTATATATCTCCTCCTACTGTATGTTCCACTCTATGCATCTGATGAAGTGGGTTCTAGCCCACGAAAGCTTATGCCCAAATAAATTTGTTAGTCTCTAAGGTGCCACAAATACTCCTCATTCTTTTTGGGGCTTTTTAACACGGCTACTACTCTGAAACATAGCATTAACTGTGCTTCTTTTCAAGTGGCAGAACCGTCCCAAAATTGAATGCAAAAGCAGCTCAGGCCACGACCCTTACTGTAGGCTTACTGTCTTACACCAAGTTTAATGGCTTCCAAATAAGATGGTAGCATACACAGAATCACTGAATCCCTCCAAAACCAGAAGACAATCTGAATGAACTCATGAATAATCCATGCTAGCAAAGGCTTAAGCAATCAGTTTCCTCCTAGTCAACTTCATCCTAGATGGGTTCAGGTGCAGGAGGGTTCCCTAGGAAAAAGAGGTCCTTGGATGTGTGATAAGTGAACTAACAGCCGGTTCACAGACAGCTGGAATTGGTGTCAAAGCCAGGGTGGAAGTGAGCAGAATTACCAAGGCTTGATCCTGTACAATCTTCCTATATCATTCTGGAAATGGGGAGGGAAAGATGGGATGGCATAAATCAATTTGTCTAAGGGAATGAAGACACCTGAAAGGATTACACATATACTTTCCTCACTCCCCCACCTCACCCCACCGACATCTTGGGCAGTACTCCTGCTCCTCCAACACAAAATGAGTTGCTTATAATTGTATTCACCCAGCTTGCCTTTTACATAAAAGTGTCTGAGATGATTGTCCTCCGTTTTATTTACTTGGAAGGGGTTAATAATTACCTCCATCTAGACAATGGGGTTGCAAGTTCTCTGCTACTGCATGTTTAAATAGGTGGTCATTGTCTATCAACACTGCATGATTTCTGATCAAGGAATAAAGAGTGTGTGTGTCATGAATGACACAAGCTCTGAAAGACTGATGATTAGTCTATATTACTCTCTGCCTTTGAAGGCTGGCATAGCAGCTATAGAAATCCTGATGGTGAAATTGTGATGTTGATATCCACCATTGTAGCAAACAGAGGACATTTTTTTGAGACATTACCACATTGTTCAGGTTCTCCTATGCATCCTAACTGTGTAAAAGGAAAGCCTGATAGTGTTTCATGTAGAGTTGAATGCTCTGTACTGTCCTTATGTCTGCATAGGAAATCCTCAAGCCCAGGATTTAAAGGGCATGCCACACGACGCTGCAGAAACATGGTGTGATAGGTTGGATCACAGAAACCCCCTTGGGGCTGCCAGCTGATGTGCCAAGACTACTTTTGCCCCTGCCTTCCCTGCCAGCTTGGGACTCCAGAACCCTGCCTGGTTGTGCCAGACACGCTTGCCAGCTACAAGCACAGACCCAGGTCTGAACCACATCCCACAAACTGCAGGCTTAACTGAAAGCAACTTAAGAAGTGTTCCTGTCTCTAACACTCAGATGCCCAACTCCCAATGGAGTCCAAACCCCAAATAAATCCGCTTTACACTGTATAAAGATTATACAAGGTAAACTCATAAATTGTTCGCCCTCTATAACACTGATAGAGAGATATGCACAGCTGTTTGCCCCACCAGGTAATAATACATACTGTAGGTTAATTAATAAGTAAAATGTGATTTTATTAAATACAAAAAGTAGGATTTAAGTGGTTCCAAGTGATGACAGACAGAACAAAGTAAATTACCAAACAAAATAAAATAAAACATGCAAGTCTATGCCTAATACAGTAAGAAAGTGAATACAGATGAAACCTCACCCTCAGAGATGTTCCAGTAAGCTTCTTTTACAGACTAGACTCCTTCTAGTCTGGGTCCAGCAATAATTCCCACCCCCGTGGTTACTGTCCTTTGTTCCAGTTTCTTTCAGGTATCCTTTAGGGATGGAGAGACTATCTCTTGAGCCAGCTGAAGACAAAATGGAGGGGTCTTCCAAGGCTTTTTATAGTTTCTCCTTGTGGGTTTAAACCCCTCCCTCCACCTGTGCAAAATTACAGCTACAAAATGGGAGTTTTAGAGTCACGCGGGCAAGTCACATGTCCATGCATGACTCAGAACTTTACAGGCCAAATCACATATCCAGGAAAGCTGAGATGTGGATTGGTGTCTATCAAGGTCTATTGACAGCTTAATCGTTTCTTGATTGGGCACTTAACTTGCACATTCCTCTCTAAAGAAGCTGACCAAATACCTTACTAAGGCTACTTAAAATCAAACAAGTATGCAGCCAATATTCATAACTTTGAATACAAAAATGATACATGCATACAAATAGGATGAATAGATTCAGTAGATCATAACTTTAACAGAGATATGTTACATGACATATGTAGCATAAAACATATTCCAGTTATGTTATATATAAATTCATAAGCATATTTCCATAAAGCCTGATGGGGTGCAATGTCACACATGGCATGGCTTGAAAAAATATTTGTTTTACCTCCCGAAGCCTATTTGTCCCAGGTGAGTTAGGAATTTGACAAAGCAGTTAACCAAGTTTTGTGTGAGGGTCAGAAAGCTTCTCTTATAAGTCACTGCAAAATCATGTTCATTTGACAGCACTGGTTTGCTATCTTCCATTATGAGGTGAAGAATATCCCACTAGTAGGTTATTCTTGTAATGGGAAATAAGAATGCCTTCCTCATCAAAGTTGGTTATGATGGCTACCATGAGGTTTAAGGAAATCTGTGTAATAGATAAAGCTCTAATGTGTCCGTCACATACTGGTATTGGCATGTCTGACTTCATTTGTCATGGTCCATGAGAAATAAAAGTATGACTTACTCTGAAGAAGAAACAATAGAAATGTCCCCAGTGCTAGAGAACATCTGAATGGCCTCCAAGGATTCCAGGTTACTGGATGGATAAGATGGTAGGGAGAAAGCTGGTACGGAACTAGAGAGACAGCAAAGTCTAGCACTACCACTAAGCTCTTGGTCTCAGACAGCTGATGTGGGGTTGGAAGGCAGATTGTGAATGGGTGGGTGGGATGAAGAATAGATCTGTTCATATACAGGTCATAAGGTCTAAAGGAACCCAACGTAGTATGTTCTCACTGAAAGTCTGCATGGGAAGGGGAGTTCCAGAGTTTTAGGTTAGCTTTTTGGTCAGGTCACCTGGATGGTTAGGCATTGTGAAGTAGAAATTTATCCATGAAAGAAGGATGGCTGTTCTGAGGACTTGGTAGCTTTGCATTTCTTCAGAAACGTCACAGGGCCACAGACTACCTTTGAGAATGTTCCATCTGGAGAAAATCTCCTGCCAGGCTGTGCTGGCCCCTGTGTCCTTGTGGAGCAGTTCCAGAAGGATTAGCAGGTCCTTAAGCAACTTCCCTCACCTCTCCCAGGGACTGCTGGCTGGAGGTGGAGAAAGAGAAACACTAGTTGCAACAGGAAAGGCCACACAAAAAAACCCAAACCCACCAACAGGAAAAGAGGGCAGCCTGAGCCACATGGGCTCAGCCAAGAGAATGGGTTGCCCCTTGAGGCACGTAAGTTGGCAAAGTTGGCTGAGAGCCAATGAGGCCATCTGTCAGAATCCAACAGGTCACAGAAGGGAGGAAAACCAGAGGAAAAGACATAGGTGGGTAAAAGGCAATAGCAGTTCAAGAAAAAGTATCATAAAGATGGGCAGGTACCCACTACTGAAAGGTGTACAAGAGTTAGTCAGAGCTGCCTGAACTAAAACAGAGGCTGCATGCAAGAGGATTCTTTGTTACCCAGTGGCTTATGCAAAGGAGTGTTTAGGTACTAACATTTGTAACAAACTGCCTCAGTAAGCCAGAGGGTGGGGTCAACCCTTTAGTGACTACAGACGTCACTAGTGGATGTAAAGAATAATAATTTTCAAAATTCTACAAAGAATAAAATTAAGGAAGAAATAAGGTTTTTGCTCTCTGTAGGGAACAACCCACCCAAATGATTTTAGTTCATTTTTTTTAAATGGTATCCAAATTCTCCTTCCAGAAGCCAAGTTTTTGCACATAACAATGAAGATTTATATGGAAACGATACCAAAAACTTTCTGTGACTACAATGACCCTAGCAAGCGTCGTCTAATGTAAATACCTAACCATTGCTGAAATATGTTGTGTTATTTTAAATATATTAAGTTCCTGTTAGGACTATTCATTATAATTAATTATTATTTTTATTTTGGCTTAAGTCTTTTCTTTACCTGAGTTTACCAGACAATCCAATTACAAATAATTTTGACTCTTAATGTGCTGATACACTACAGTTATAGACTTTATGGCCAGAAAGGACCATCGTCCGACCTCCTGCACATGCCAGGCCACATAACCTCACTCACCCACTCCTGTAATAGACCCATAGCCTCCGGCTGAGTTACTAAAGTAATCAAATCATGATTTACAGACTGTAGTAACTCAGAGCCCTACCCATCTACCATCCCATCTCTGGCCATGGATTCCTCATGAATTTGGAATACAATTTAAACAGCTTTACTACAGTTTCCGAGTACTCATACGCAAAGGGACGCACCAGATATCGGACTCCAATTACGTACTTTGGAAGGGAAGAGGGGAAAAAATACACATACAAATTTACCTTTAACAAAAACATAAACGGAGGTGTTCAGACGGTCTTTGTTTTTGCATATGTGTCTGCCTCTCTCTTTGGCTGATGCATTTTTTATGTACCACTCTGTAGTGGGGCAGCTGCCCCACTCCAGCAGAACAGGGGTTAAAAAGGATCCTGGAGAGGGCTGTGGCTGGGATAAAAGGAGTAAGAGCAGCTGAGGGAGTAGCTGACCACAGGTGTGGCCAGCTCAACCAGGGCCCAGCTGGCCCTGATAAGAGGGCTGGGGACAAGGAGCTGGAGAGTCTCACTCCAGCCTTGTGGCGGGAGAAGGACCTAGTTGCCTGGGAGCAGGGTACCTGAAGCAGAGCAGTGCTGAGGGAGGGCAAAAGGAGCTGGGGAGCTCCAACCTGGCAACCCCCCAGGCTGCAGGCCTTGTTAAAGGTCCAAGGCAGGTACTGGGGCTAAAGAGGTATAGCCTTGGGGATAGGCAGAGGATAGTTCAACCCGTTGTCAGTGATGGGTGGCCATTACAGATTGCAGTTTGTTCCAGTGAAAGAGGACTAGATGACGACTGGCAGTAGCCACTGAGGCAAGGTGGGCTTAGAGAGTTGGGGGTTCCCCTGGGAGGGGAGACACAGAGAGTGGGGGTACTGCTGGGGCAGAACCCTGAGGTACAGGGGCACTGGGGTCCAGGAGGGACACGGGGGCATGAGGCAGGTGAGCCACCGGCCAGCAGAGAGCGCTCCGAGTGCTGGAAGAGCTAATTCCCAGACAACCAGCAGGAGGGGCCGCACCGATGAGTGTCGATATGCTACACGTGGTGGAGAATGCAGGCAGCACGGTCCCCCCTCCCCCACCCCCCCGATACAAGGGGAAGAGTAAGGACTGAGAGAACTGTGCCTGTTTGTGAAACTCAGGGATCAGTGAGGGTGGAGAAAACTACTTGAGAATCTGTGTGGTCTGGCTAGTTAAGCAGCAGATGTACATATTCAAGCTACGGCGGGAGAGGGCCCATATACAGTACATGCCAGGCACCAGGGGCTGGAGGCTGGTGTCTGGGCAAACACAATGTTTTGTCTGTGGGTGACAGGAACACTTAAAGTGGGAGTGCCCCTACTGGGAGAAGGGGAAACAGGAAGAACCTAAGAGAGCCCCCGCTGTGAAGAGAACAGGGAGGTGGCGCACTTGTTGGGCGTGTGGGGAACCGGGATACCTGAAGGTGGAATGCCCACATGGGACTCACAGAGAGAAGGGCTAAACCAGAGACAGACAATGGGAGGGCTGTGGCCAATGGATGGCACAAAACAGGGCCATATAAGATGGCATTGCCCCCAGAGATGAAGGGGGTGGCCAAAGAGCTGGGCTCGGTCTGAAATCACTCAGAGCAAGGAGGCAGTGAAGACCAAGGCCCTAGAAGGAAGATTATCTGGGGCAGAGAGGCCCCAGATAAAAAGTGGAACCCACGCGGGAGCGGGACGATCTCCGGTGGGGACCCAGATGGACAGAGGAACCCACGCAGGAACGGGACAGGCTACGGTGGGGACCCAGACTGTAGAAGAGGGAAGCAGGTTGCTCCTCTTGATAGAAAACCTGCAGCAGGAGAGAGACCTCCTGTGGGCCCAGCTGAGAGGGAAGCTGGGGAGATAGAAACACCCCCTCCTCCCAGTGTGGTTTTAAAGGGAAGGGTGTGTAGTGGGGTGGTTGCCCCACTCCAGAAGAACAGGGGTTAAAAACAGCCCTGGAGAGGGCTGTGGCTGGGATAAAAGGAGTGAGAGCAGCTGAGGGAGTAGCTGACCAGAGGTGTGGCCAGCTCAATCAGGGCCCAGCTGGCCCTAATAAGAGGGCTGGGGGCCAAGAGCTGGAGAGTCAAACTCCAGGCTTGGGGGGAGAAGGACCTAGTTGCCTGGGAGCAGGGTACCTGAAGCAGAGCAGTGCTGGTGGAGGGCAAGAGGAGCTGGGGAGCTCCAGCCCGGCAACCCCCCAGGCTGCAGGCCTTGTTAAAGGTCCAAGGCAGGTACTGGGGCTAAAGAGGTGTAGCCCGGGGATAGGTAGAGGCAGCTGGTCCAACCCCAGTGATGAGTGGCTATTACAGACTGCAGTTTGTCCCAGTGAAAATGGGCTAGATGATGACTGGCAGTAGCCACTAAGGCAAGGTGGGCTTAGAGAGTTGGGGGTTCCCCTGGGAGGGGAGACCCAGAGTGTGGGGGACTGCTGGGGCAGAACTGTGAGGTAAAGGGGCACCGGGGTCCGGGAGTGGCACGGGACCTAAGGCAGGTGAGCCACCAGTCAGCAGAGGGCGTTCCGAGGCTAAAAAAAAGATAATTCCCAGACAACCAGCAGAAGGCGCCGCACCAGTGAGTGTCGACCTGCTACACACTCCTTATTACTGAAATGTCTTGGTTTTCCTGAAGAGTCTGAGTTTTGAAAATCCCAAGACACTGGACCATTATCGTTGCATCTCTGTCTGTCTTCTTGTCCGCTATTCACAACCAAGGAAGATTTTTCTGGAGTAACAGAAGGTATTGTACCACCTGGCAGAGACAAAATGCAGTATACATTGCTATATTTATTGGTCTTGTTTTAACAAATGAAAATATTTACCAGATCATTTAAGTATAATTTTAGATTTTTTAAGGCACCATGATCAGGTAAATATTTTCATTTGTTAAAACAAGACCAATAAATATAACAAAGTATTACACTTCATTAATTCTACAAGTTTCTGTAGACAGCTCATAACTAAAGACCCCGGCCCATATGCACAGAGTTTACGGCCACTGCAGATGGAAACTGGGTTAAATAACTAGCTTGGAAACACTAGTTCAGCTAAAACAGTTTCTGTCATGGTTTGGCTTGTCAGTGGGGACAGAGCAAACAATTTTAACATGAAACTACATTTGTAAACTTGATTCTACCATGATTTGGTTTCAAAAGCCAACAGATGACCACTGATAGTATTTTTAATTGTGTGTTGTCGAGATCTAAACTCTCTGCCCAATATTTATTATTGTTTTAGCTGCTTTGCAATAGGAACTGCAACCACATCTATTCTGTAAGTGGATTAATTACATGAATATATATGGCTTCAGTGTAAATTTACAATACATTTTATTTTCTTTGATGAAATACTAATTTGTAGCCTCTTACGGAAGTACTCCATATAATGCAGGTATTCCTACACCTCCTGTTGCAACATTAGAGGAACTGTTTTCTTCCAGTAGTGCAAGCCCCCTCAAGTCACAAAAGTATCATCTCTTTCACTGCACATACCCTGGTCTATTCTGATTGCAGCTTTAAAACAAGTTCTGAGAAAGTACTGCTATGCAAACTATTATCCCCCAAATGTAAAATGTAAAACATTTTCCCACCCCAAAACCAACCAAGAGCATATTAAGGCCCATCTGTCTAAAATGTATTTAAATAAGCCAAATAGTTTTTGCTGAGATAGAATAACCCATGTTTCAGCCTAAAGAAATTCAAAATTAATCTAGAAAATGAGAGTTCCTATGGGGAATGAAGACAAACTCTTACTAATGTTGACCTGTCTGAACCACACATATCATATTAAATTTATGCAAATTATGCTGAGGTCTTGTGACAGCAATCTATGCCTATCCTGACACACTTAAGAATATGTATTTAGTCTGGTGAATGACCATCTGTTTATTTCATGATAACTGTCCATACATTAAATACATTAAAATACATTTAAAAAAATTCAACCAGACTTGATGACCAATAGGCACATATACTGGTAGAAATATACTGCAGTTGGCGATACAACTTCCATTCATTTTCTTTCAAAAACGCACACTATTCGGATGTGGTGAATTTCCCTACCAATATGGACAATGCCACAAGTTCAATCAAAACACTCTATAATTAGTTTGGACCCGATTATATCCCAACCTTAATTCATTTATCTCTCAGCTTTAGTGGCTCTTAAGGGTATATAAATGGATTAAGATCAAG
Organism: Macrochelys suwanniensis; assembly: GCA_033296515.1. Classification (NCBI taxonomy): domain Eukaryota; kingdom Metazoa; phylum Chordata; order Testudines; family Chelydridae; genus Macrochelys; species Macrochelys suwanniensis. The sequence continues at coordinate 89,212,197 of CM065779.1, forward strand.
TCAGATGAATGCTCCTGTTGCTGAGAAATCCAAAGACAGTGAAAGAGTATAAGGGAAAGAATGCAGGTCAGAACTCCATCGGATTTTAACTATTTTGTTTGCAGGCTGGATTTCTGGACTGAGATCTCTCTGTCATTGCTGATTAAAGGCATTTATCACTGCTCAACTAGAAAGATAAACCTTTTTCTAACATTACCAGAAATAATCCATATGAAGATCTTCAATCCATACATACAGAAACAGCAGAATTTGTACAAAGTATACTAAAATATAATCATGTTCACTTCCAACAAAGAGGCAGACAACATCGCTGCACAGCCATACTCCATGTTCACGGCTCTGCCATAGTTAGTCTGCTTTGACCCACTGTATGCATATAATATTTCAAGTCAGGAGTTCAAAGTCTACTATGTTTAGAGTAGGCCCCACCTTCCAAGCCATCTTGCACCTCTGACAAGCTGCCGAACACACTCCACTTCCAGCAGGACCTGTCCCAATATTTACAGCAAAGCCTGTATGTCCAGTGTAGCAATGTAAGTTTCATGTGATGGGGTTTGGGGAGGGGGTGGGGAAGGAAAGGACCAGTGGGAACAAACATACCATAGCATTTAGAAAGCAAAATCCATGATTTATGAACGCTCCAGTAACAGACAATCTGCATTTCAGGGCATTGATACAAAAAATGTAGGACAATTATTTCTAAGCAACATAGAATAATAGGCTTTGCCCCAAAGTTTTTACGACCTAAGTTAAACTTAACATGCCGAGTGATGTCATCAAACTAAGGATCTGATCCAAAGCTCATTGAAATCAATGGAAAGGCATTGCACGTGTGTCTGCTAGGGAAGGGAGTTGGGGAGTTGGAGAATGAGGGTTACAAAAGTGAAAGACAAGAAGATATGCTTAGTATTACGCATTTAAATATCTCTGCTCTTTAAAAAAGAAGACTAATTAACTTAAAGTAGTATGGTTTATAGGTAGTAAGTGGGATGAAGGCTGTGTATGTATATCTCTGGGAAGAGTGATTAAGTGATGGATGCTTAAAGATTTTTTTTTCAAGTTTCTGATCCCCCTAATCCCAAACAGATTGTATACACCTTTTTAACATCAGAAACAGGACTATGCCTACAGTTGGTTTTGAACAGAGCTGGGGCACATGCAGGAGCAAACTACAGACACATGAAGTTAGTATCCATAGCTAAACAGTAACTTTCACACACCCCGATTGCCTTAGTTTATCAAAGCTTGTTTAATTATTAAAATGCTGGGATCAACTGTGAGCAATACTGTTTATTGAAAAAAAAAGAACTGAAGTACCCTGAAAAAGGCTTTGTAAGCCACAAAGTTGGGGGATGGGGTATATGACAATAGCGACTTCTGCAACAGAAGGGAGAGCTGGAAAATAGGGCTGAAGGAATTAGAGAATGATATGGCTCTAGATAATACTGATGGAGAGAGAGAGAGATAACAATCACAAGTCAAAATGGAGGGATCCTACAAAGATCAGGGGGTGTAAAAAACAAGAAAGCTTTGCTTCTGGAGTGAGTAAAAGTGCAAAAGTGTGAAATCTTGATGGATTCTTGTTAGCTTCAAGCCATTTGAGCTGTAGTGCACCTTCGTGTTGGCCCAAGCTGCCAAGCACATCAAAGAGATTGGATTGCAGTTGAAGAATGAGACTAGGAGTCAGGAGATCTGGGCTCTATTCCTAGCTCTGACACGGGCTTCCTGTGCAACCTGGGCCCAATCACTTAACCTTTCTGTGCCTCGGTTTCCCCCCTTGCCATACGATTATCAAACATTAACGAAATTGGGAGTTTATAGCATGTCTGCCATGCCCAAAAGTGACCAGGGTACACTTTCAGAAGTGATTCTTAGAAAATCCGTAGGCGAAGATTCTTACACATTAAGGATAGATCAGCCAAAACCACCATCAGGAATATAATTTATTTGAGCTTTACAGTAGAACCAATATCAGGTGAAAGACATTAACTGAAATGTAAACACACACTTCAATATACAGATTCCTATTATCCTAATTTTCTTACAATTATGTTATCTTTTAGTTCAAAAGACATGTGGCTGGCGAGACGAAGGAAGTTGGGAGACTAGAGGAGTTTGCCAGTGGACGGAGAAAAGGAGGTAGAGTGTTGCTTCCCCCCCGCCTCCTCTTAACGTGCAAGTACTCTACAAGGAAGAACCCACATTGGGAGGAAAATGGCATGCTGCCAACACCACTACTAACTCTTCCTCTGCCTGCTCCTGAGGGGGCCCCCCACCACCCAGGCATACTGACCCTGGAGGTCCTGGTCTTGACTTGCTGGGAACAAGGCCTGCACATCCCCACTGACAAAAGCGAGGCAAGGAGATCACCCCAGTGAGAGAGGTGTCTGTTGGTGGAGTCCAGAGCCGTAGCTAGGAATTTCGGCGCCCGAGGCAGGGGCACAGAAGAGACCGGCGGATTACCTGCGGGAGGTCCTCCCCTGCCGCCGAAGCCACTTCTGCTTGCCTGCGGGAGGTCTGCCGGTCCCGTTGTAGACAGTACCCTCCACCAAATTGCCACTGAAGCCGTGGGATCGGCGGACCTCCTGCAGGCAAGCGGAAGCGGCTTTGGAGGACCTCCCGCAGGCCAGCCACGGCTTCGGCGGCAATTTGGCGGAGGGTACGGTCTACAACAGGACCAGCGGACCTCCCGCAGGCAAGCAGAAGCGGCTTCGGCGGCAGGGGAGGACCTCCCGCAGGTAAACCGCAGTGGCTTCAGCAGTGGGGGAGGAGGGGCGCGCCTGGCTGCAGCCTTCTGCACCCCGAAGCGAGTGCCTCACTGGCTTCGCCCTAGTTATGGCTCTGGTGGGGTCTGTCAGGAAGCATGCAAGAGAGCTGCAAAAGGAGGTAGCTTCTCTGAGTATCCCCTGGGAGCACAAGGATTTCATCAGCAGGATGCACAGAGGATGCTAGCTAACTACAGCTAACAACAGTGGCACAAGAGGAAGGAGAACCAGCTGCTCTACGAGGAGGAAACGGCTTCTGGCCACTTGGGGAGTAGACAGTACTCCACCCTCCACTCAGGTTCCCCATCCATCATGGTAAAAACCTGAAGAGGAGTTCCAAGACTGGGACATACTAACAGCCACTGCACCAAGAGGAAGAGGCATTGAGTGCTGGAGGTCAGGGACTCCCTTCTGAGGGGAATGGAGGCATCCATTTGCTGACCTGACAAAGTCCTGGGAGGTGTGCTACCTGCCTGAAGCCCACATCCAAGCCATTACAGAAAGCTTCTCGAGGCTCATCTGTCCCTCTGACCACTACCCCATGCTGCTCATCCCAGTGGGCACTAATGATACTGCCAGGTATGACCCTGAGTAGTTCAGCAGTGACTACAGGGCTCTGAGAGCAAGGATGAAGGAGTTGGGGGTTCAGGTGGTGTTCTTGTCCATCCTCCCACTTGAGAGTAAGGGCCCAGGCAGGGACACATTTATTCCAGAGATGAATGCCTGATTGTGCAGATGGTGTTATTGGAAGGGCTTTCACTTCCTTGACCATGGGATGCTGTTTTGGGGAAGGATTGGGAAGAAATGCAGGGGTGCCATTTAGAGGAGGCATGCGTGGGCTTCTGCCTCCCCGAGTTTTGGCACATGTCCTAGCCCCAGAGTGGAATGTGAGTTCTCCAGAGAAGAGGTGCTGCTCCCAGCTTGTGCCCCTGGGGCAGGGAGTCAGTGTTTTGTTTACAAACAGAGACACGGTGATTAAGATAAGAAAGGGCTGGAAATTAAAGTTAAATGAGCCTGTAAAACAGGAATCCCTCTGCGGGGGAGGGTGTTGAAGGGAAAATGCAGGGGACTCAGAAGAAATACAGCCAAGGTTACATTCAGAAAAGAGAGAGATGTGAAGGGGATAGGTAAAAAGAAGGGACCAAAACCAAGGCAAGGGACAGCATGTGGCACCATCACTGTAGTATCTGAGTGCCTCACAGTGTCTAACATATTTCTCCTCACAGCCCCTTGCTGAGGTAGAGCAGTGCTGTTATCCCCATTGTACAGATGGGGCACTGAGGCACAGAGAGACTAAGGGCCAGGTTTTCAAAGGGATTTAGGCACCTAGTGAGATTTTCAAAAACGCTTAGAAGGTTAGATGCTTTGTAAACCCCACTAGATGCCTAGCTGCATCTTTGGGTTCCTAAAAACCTTTGAAACTCTGTCCCTAAGGCACTGGCCTGAGGTCACAGAGGAAGTCCATGCGGGGGAGGAGCAGAAGGGTGTAGAACTCAGTTCTCTCAGGGTGGTCCAGTGGATAGGGAGCTAGCCCCATCTCTCTGCTGCATGCTGCAAAAAAGAGGAGTCTAATAGATGGGAGCAAAACCAAGGCGGCCAGTTCTCTGAGACTCCAGCAAATGATCCCAGGCAATCAGGAAGGATGTCATGGTTGACAGCATGAAAAGCAGCACAGAGATCAGGAAGGAAGAGAGACGAGATCACTTAACCCCACAAGGGATAAGCAAGTTGAGCAAGTTCTACCTCATGATGGGTTGTAGGGCAATGCCTGCTGTAAAATTCTACATTTTAGCTGAAAACCATTCTGTTTTGTCATTTTTTTGTTCTGAGTTTGAGAAAAGGAAGGAATGAAAAAGTGTCAGATGTGTTTATATCTCAAATTCTTAGGGTTTCACAGTTGTAGTCCAGCCAATTCCAGAACAAAGAAAGGAAATTGCATCCACAGAGTCCATAAAGTCAACGATTATTGTCATGATTTCTATTATTCACTGGGCACCACCTGTGTGCTCAGCACTGATCAGAATATGCCAGAAAATGTAGTCCCTGAGCCAATGAGTATAAAATGTGTAGCCCTGGGTAAGATGGCTCCGATATTTAAGTATGAAGTGTATAGGTATGGAGTACATGTTAATATCTATGAGTGGAGGCGCTGACAGGAACAGAAGTTTTACTTGATTAATGACTGGAAGATTTGACCCTCCAACTGTCTTTCAAGAGGAAGAGCTGCTCAGAGCTCCTGTGCCTGTTTATTTTCCTTTCCTGCCTGCAGCGGCCCTGATATACCTCAGAAGACTCAATTTTTTTTCTCAACTTTAAAATGTGGAATTTTCTTGGTGTTTGGTTTTAAATATTCTCCTGTGAGAACTGCAACTCAATCCGTATAGTGTTGGGTTTACGGGTCTTCTGGAAAGTAACTAGCCTTTAAACAGAAGTGAAAGCAGTGTTGCCAACTCTCATGATTTTGTCATAAATCTTATAATTATTGTTTTCCTTGGACCCCAACTCCTGGAGTCAAGTGGGTATCTGATGATTTCAGCCTTCATTCTTAAAGAACAGGGAAGTTGATAGCCCTTGTGGCTGTGGAGAAGCTTCAAAATGTGACCGCAGTGCACCCTAAAGTTTAAAAGGGAGAAGGCAAATAAAAAGAACACCAAATCTATTATTTTTACATAATCTCATGATTTTTAAGACAATCCCGTGATTTTTGCTGAGCCTGACTCAGGATTTTTGAACATTCCAGGTTGGCAATGCTGTGAAAGTGACTTGAAAGTGTCAGTTTCACTCCTGTTTAAAGTCAGTTTTTAATCTATTATTTAGTCTATTTGCACCATGGTAACATCCCTAGAGCCCAAGGCAGGTGCAGCATAAACTCACAGGGCCTTGCCCTACTAGGATGTTTCCAATAGTTAAATGATCTATTCCAAGCTTGGTGAACTGCAAAAATTAAGTAGTCTAATTGACAGAAAGTAATCTAGATTTTTCTACAATTGTTTCAAGTGTTCTATTCAAGAGTAAGAATATACATTAAAATTTTAAATCTTAGTGTCTTAAGTTACTTGATGCAAGATGTCAGAATTAGTATTGGAACTAATATTTAATTCTCTTTCTTTATATAGGAATTAGATAAAGTGCTCCTGTCCGCTAATTTCTAAATTATTATCTGCAAAAAAACTAGTTTTCAGGTGCCTAAGTGTAGGAGTAGGATTTTATATTTGTATTAGAGGTTATAATGATTGACGGTTATAATAATGTAGTATGTATTAATGTATGAGTTGATTTCATCCTGCCAGCCACCCTTTTTTATTTCAAGGCAGGAATAGTCCTTATGGCTGATTATGGTCATCTTTTATTTTAGGATAAGATTTCATTACAGTATTTGCTATAAGGTCTTAAATTGCATTCTTTTATGCATTGCAAATTAAGTTGTGTAAGGTTCTTTTGTAATCCCTTTAGTAACCATATAATCCTTTCCAAAATGTTATCCTGTCTGAAAGTCTCTGTAAAATTGTTTGGTGTGAGTAAAGGATGTGTGCATTGTTAAGGATGAGCGTGAAAGCCATCATAAATGTCCAAATGGTCAAGAAAAAAGTGAGAGACTTGGAAACACCAGGAGACAATCAGAAAACATCCGTTGTATCTGATGCTAAACATGTTAGCAGCATTGACGACCTCAGAGGTGAGGCAGCCACCCCCAAAGGTGAGATAACAAATAGGAGATAATGATGGGAAGCCCTACAATAACCATCAAATGATACAGCAGAAAACCCCAAGATTAACACCACTTAAGAACTAATGATTACAAAATGAAATTGCAAAAAGCATGGACTCAAATGGGAATTTACAACTATAAAGATGGGATGTTTTGCCATGAAACTCTGGGTTCTGTCCTGCACAGCCTCGGAGCATCACGTTAAACGCGGTGTATTGCCTTTTTCCTCTGAATAGATCTCGTGTGCTTTTTTATAAGCATAACATAAGTAGCCCCTGGAATCACAGTTAAAGTCCCCCCTCCCCACCAAAATCTGAAATGGTGCCCCTGAAGAGATGGAGTCCACTTAACCAAGAAGGAAGGGAAAGAGCATCTTCACACATCAACTCATCAGACTAGTAAGGAGGGCTTTAACTAGGTTCAAAGGGAGTAGGTGACAAAAGTCCACAGGTTAACATAAAAAAAGGCAACCTTATCACAGGGTTAGATGTTTGGAGGGACAAGGAAAATTCAAATAGGGTCATATGAGCAAGGGAGAGAAATCAGTAGGGGAATCTGCTCAACATCTTAGAGGTCTATACAGAAATGCAAAGAATAAACAGGAATAAATTGGAAGCTAAATTATCACTTAATTGGCATCACAGAGAGTTGGTGAGATAAATCTCATGACTAGAATATTGGTACAGAGGGGTATAGGGTGTTCGGTAAGGACAAGCAGGGAAAAAAGGAAGGCAGCGTTGCACTATACATCAAGAATATATACACTTGTTCTAAGGCAGGGGTTCTCAAACTTTTTCTTTATGAGGCTCCCTAAAATTCTGTAAAAACTTCACGGCCCACCTGTGCCACAACAACAGTTTTCCTGCATATAAAAGCCAGGGCTTTCATTAAGGGGTATCAAGCAGGGCAATTGCCAGGAGCGCTACGCCACAGGGGGCACCACAAAGCTAAGTTGCTCAAGCTTTGGCTTCAGGTCTGGGTGGTGTGGCTCGGGGCCCTGGGCTGAAATCCTGTGCAGCGGGGTTTTGGCTTTCTGCGCAGGCCCTAGCAAGTCTAATGCTGGCCATACTTCAGGGCACTCCCTGGTTGAGAACCACTGTTCTAGAAGGAGGTGAGAAGCAGACTAGCTGAAAATTGCTGAGTAAAGATAAGAGAGAAAAAATAGGGGTATGTAGGGATCTATTATAGACCATCAAATCAGGAAGAGGAGCCAGATGATGCATTTCTAAAACAAACAATAGATATATCCAAAACACGAGACCTGGTTGTAGTGGGAGACTTTAACTACCCAGACATCTGTTGGAAAAGCAATATGGCAAGACACAAAATGTCCAATAGGCTACTGGAGTGTGTTGGGAACAACTACTTGTTTCAGAAGATGGAGGAAGTAACCAGGGAGGCAGCCATTTTAGGGTATGTCTACACTGTAAACAAACAAAACCTTAGCAGAAAATCTGAAAGCCCAGGTCAACTGACTCAGGATCGTGCTATCGGGCTAAAAATAGCTGTGCAGACATTTGGGCTCAGCCTGGGCTCTGAGACTCTCCCCCTTCACTGCTATTATAGTCCCATAGCATGATCCCCAGAAGCCCAAGTCAGTTGACCCGGACTCTGAAACTCATTGCCATGGGTTTTTTTTTTTTTTTTTTCTTTTGCAGTGCAGACATATCCTTAAATTTAATTCTGATAAAGAGGGGAAAATTGGTTGCAAATCTGAAGGTGGAACACCACTGGGGGGGAAGTGATCATGAAATGGTAGATTTCATTGTTCTAAGGAAAGAAATGAATGAGAACGGTAGGATACGTACAATGGATTTCAAAGAAGCAGACTTTAACAAACTCAGAGAACTGGTAGGTAAGCTCCTATGGGAAGAAAATCTAAGGGATAAAGGAGCTCAGGAGAGCTGGCAGTTTCTCAAAGAGATAATATTAAAGACATAACTGTAAACTATCCCAATGCGAAGGAAAGAAAGAATAGTGAGAGGCCAATATGACTCCATCAGTAGTTCTTTAATTACCTGAAAATAAAAAAGGAATCCTACAAAAAATGGAAACATGGACCAATTGCTAAGGAGGAGTACAAAAGAATAGCATAAGCATGTACGGACAAAATCAGGAAGGCTAAGGCACAAAATGAGTTACACCTAACAAGGGACATAAAATGCAAGAAGAAGATCTTTAAATATTTGAGGAACAGGAGAAATATGAAGGAAAGTATAGATCCTTTATCGGGGAAGGAGAGCTAATAACTGATGACATCAAGAAGGCTGAGGTATTTAATGCCTATTTTGCTTTAGTCTTCACTCAAAAGATAGTCAACACAATTAACATTAACAAAGTATTCAAATTGGCAAAGCCTGATGAAATTCATCCTAAGGAACAAGCTGAAGGAATCTTGGAACTCTGAGCAATTATCTTTGCAAACTCATGGAGGACAGGGGAGGTTCCAGAGTATTGGAGAAAATTAGTACTTATCTTTTAAAAGGGAGAAAAAGATGACTCAGAGAATTACAGACCAGTCAGCCTAACTTCAATACCTGGAAAGATACTGAAAAAAATTATTAAACAATCAACTTGATAACACTGTTCAAATATGTAAAGGGCTGTTATAAAGAGGACTGAAAGCCAGACAAGAAATAATGGGCTTAATCTGCAGCAAGGCAGACCTGGGTTAGATATTAGGAAAAACTTTCCTAATATAAGGATAATTAAGCACTGAAATAGGATTCCAAGAGAGAATGTGGAATCCCCATCATTGCAGGTATTTAAGAACAGCTTGAACAATGCCTCTCATTGATGGTCTCCCTGGTACTGTCTCAGCGCAGAGGTCTGAACCTGATGACTTCTCAAGGTCCCTTTCAGTCCTACCTTTCTACGTTCTCTGAAAAACACCCCCCAAGACCTTACATTTAACATTTTTTAAACTACCTTCCCCATTTCTTTGAAAATGGACATAAATCAGGAAACTAAAATTAGCAATATTACAGTAAAGTAAATTACCTGCTTAGCCACAAGGTCTTCAATAGATACCAAAAAAAAAAAAAAAAAAATCTACCCAACTGTTCCTAACCAAGTCCCAATGGGCAGCCCACAGCAGGGGTATAATGGTTACCATCTCATTTGGGGCTACATCCTACAAATCCCCTGCTGTTGCATATATGCTCCCCTCACACCTTCTGCTGAAGGCCACTGTGCTATATCCACCTTCCAGCAACAGATTGCTTTCCTGCCTGGCTTTCAGCTTTCTAGTCTCAGACTAGCCTCCTGCTCAGACACAGCCGCTGGCTCCCTCCATCCCAAACCCAAGCCACTCTGACCTCAGGATTTACTTCTTTTTCCTGTACTCTCGGGATTGTGGAGCCCTCTGTTGGCTAGATATTTTTCCAACAGCTCATCCAGGTAGTGGAAAGTTACCCCCAAAATAAGGCAGCAGGCTCATTACCATATACTTAGAGCAAATCCTTCCCTCTCCTCCACCCCAATATTCTATGGCAATCAAGCCAATATAAGAACCTGGAGTAATATACAGATTCTTTGTATGAGCTCAGCCTTGCACGCTCTTCGTAATCTTGATAGTGAAAAATGGCTCCTATTTAAGTTATACTAATATTACACAATGAAAATAATTCATCCGTCACAATTTTCTAAATAATCAGTACTGGGTTTATGGAGGAGAAATGACAACTGGAACTACCTTTCATATTTTTCCATGACAAGTGCTCTTGGGATCTTAAATTCAAGTGACTACATTTTCATGACTGTTTGCAAGGCTGCAGTAAACTTGCTGAGACCTGTTTTCAGCGTGGTAGCCATGTTAGTCTGTATCCGCAAAAAGAATGAGGAGTACCCATGGCACCTTAGAGACTAAAATGTATTTGGGCATAAGCTTTCGTGGGCTAAAGCCCACTTCATCAGATGCATCTGATGAAGTGGGCTTTAGCCCACGAAAGCTTATGCCCAAATAAATTTGTTAGTCTTTAAGGTGCCACAAGTACTCCTCGTTCTTTTTGCTGAGACCTATTTCTTGTTCATCTCCTATCTCTTTGAGCACGGACTTCATCTTAAAGGATACCACACAGTCCTTGTTCACCACATTTTTCAGATTCCCATTAAATGCTATATAGGAATTGAAATAAGTTGTACATTTTCATTGTCATCAACACAATATACTCAAGTAAAGTTATGACTGAAGCTGGATTTTAGTTCCTTTCCCTTAGATTTGTTTTTATCCTTCAATTTTATGCCAAAAAGAAACAAACAAGGTTACATCTTAAATACTAATCACACGGGGACAGCTGTACCTTACTTTGGTGTATGAAACTCTTCAAAATTTCTCCAAAGGGGAGAAGGTATTAAATTTTACATAGTTGAGAAAAGTAATTCCCATTTGTCCTACCCCATTCCATTGACTAGGCAACCCCCTCATGCTAGACTAGAAGTTTAGTAATGACAAAATGTCAATTGTCTAGAATTTAAATCGGAAAGCCATGTCATGTAGCATTTAAATTATGCTTCTCAGTGAATAAGGCCTGCAGAGTTGCCTTTTACTTTGCAAAAGAAAACCACCCATGCTGAATTTGTTGCGCCCTCCACAAAGGGGAATTAAATACACTTGAATGTGTGATCAAATACATGATTTTCAAAGGTGCTGAGAACCTGTAACTCCCAGTGAATCCAACTAGAATCATGAGTATTCAGCATATTTGAAAGACAGGCCCCAGTTGTTTGAGAAAGTGCCTTCTCACTCCCTTCCCCAACTTCAGTCTGAGGACTGGTCTACACCTAAAATGCTGCAGCGGCAAAACTGCATCGTGCAGTTACGCTGCTGTAGCACTTCAGTGAAGACGGTACCTACATCGCCGGGAGAGCTTCTCCCGTCAGCGTAAGTACTCTACTTCCCCAAGGTGTGGTAGCTATGTCAACAGGAGGGCTTTTTTCATCGACATAACACTGTCTACACCAGCAGTTGTTGTATAACTACATTCACACCTCTTAACGACAGAGTTATACCTAGGGCTTGTCTACACTGGCACTTTATAGCACTACAACTTTCTCGCTCAGGGGTGTGAAAAAACACCTCCCTGAGCGCAGCAAGTTTCAGTGCTGTAAAGCACCGGTGTAGACAGTGCATCAGCGATGGGAGCCGCGCCCCCTGTGGAGGTGATTTTTTTAGAGCGCTGGGAGAGCTCTCTCCCAGCGCTCTGCCGCAACTACACAAGCCACATTAGCAGCGCTTTAATGTTGCCAGTGTAGACTAGCCCAACATAAGTTGCTAATGTAGACCAAGCCTTAGAAGGCAAGGTTGAAAACTCAAACTTTTCATTGCTGTCACCAAACACACGTTGCAGGAGCTGCACAAATTAGACTAATCTTTCTACAGAATTAAGTATTTGTTGTCCAACATATTCAACAGAGTTAATATATGTTGATTATGCTTATTCCAAATAATGGTGCTCCTGAGCTACTTCTTTAATAGTTGTATTGACGTTTTGAATTCTTGAATGTTCATGGTCACTAAGGGAAGGACAACAAGATAAGATTAATAGGGTACTGCTGTTTATCAAACTTGGTCTTGGTCATCAACAATCTGTGTCTTTTAACATTAACTTCCTTATCTTTCAAACCTAACACATTGAATAGGACCACAATGAAAGGTGGTGATGGTGACAAGAATTAAGGGATTACTGGTAAAAACCCCAACGCAGTGCTCCAATGAGGTGGCTGAACCCTGTTGGAAAGCAATGGCTGCATAGGAAGCCAGGAACAGCAGAGAAGCTGCCTGGATACAAAGCGGAATCACAGGAACTGCATGCAGAGTTTCCACGGGGGGAACAGGCTGTGACTGCCAGACGTTACAGCTGAGTGCAGGTCTGTGCAAGACGTATGAGGGTGCGGAGCAGCAGCAACTGGGTAGGGAGCCAGTGCGTAGGGTCCCTAGTGAGAGACACTAAATGAGCCTGGCCTGGAAATCTGCAAGCTCTGGTTTGCTTGTATAGAGACTGGACTGGAGAGGGCACCCCAGGCCTGAAGAGTCTTAACTCTCGATTAGACTGCCTACAATGCCTAGCTGCTGAATTACCTGCATTGCTTCTCTTGAGTTGCAGTACACCTAGCATGCTACTGGTACATTAGGGGTATGGTATACTCCAGCACTGAGCAGTCTCAATAATTACAATAGCAACAAAGCAATCTAGGTACACACAGTAGTCTTATACAACAATGAATGGAGATTTTGTGGTAGCAATCTTTCAGTGATGCTGTGTTAAACAGAATTGATCCTGATGCACAACTGGACTAAATCAGTTAGAAAGAATGTCTGAACTTAAAACAATTTAAATAGCTAATTCTTACTAAAATGGACAACCATAGAGTACAGATCTGTGGTGAATATAAACACGGCATTTCCTCAAATAAAATAGTCGCTTGCAGTAACACTTGTAAAATTTGATATTTTACATGTCCTCTAGAATGACACTGCCTTCTAATATATTGTTTTCTTTTTACTCTAGTTTTCTAAATTGCTAATCAACTAATTGCTCCAATAATAAACAAAATACAAAATAATTAAGACAGAACAATTAAAATGGATTGAAAAGCATGCTAATGGACAAAATTAGTTTATTCAAATTCTGTTTTTCATTCATCACGACATATGCTGGTCAATTTGCTTAATGGATTTTCAATTTCCTCACACTCTTTTTTGGTGACATTTATTTTAAAAAGTACATTATCTTTTCATTCTGTTTCCATTTTAAAAGAATGTTTCTTATAATGAGCACAAGCTCGAAATGTTGCTTTCTGGATTTTTGTGAAAAGGTAGTTTCAACAATGGCAAGTGAGAAAACTTGGAACATGGAGTTTTTTCCCCTCGGATTGCAATCTGAATCAATGGTTATTTGGAAAAAGCTCAATTAAGGAAGGAAATGTAGGACTTTTGGCAATGTGAATGATTATTATTTCAAGCCCTGGCAGCAACTTTATCAAACGGTAGCAATTTCATTGAAGGTGCACTGGTAGTCATCTATGCAGCGCCTTCAGAGGGGAAAAAGATACCAATTATGTTACCGTTACTCCTACATTGGACCACATTAAACAATGCATTAGAGGACCAAAGCTTTTATCTCTACATATTTTATTTTGTATTAATTTTTTCAACAAAATTACAGCAATGAATAAGCCACACTATATATTATATGCTTTATGCTTTTAGGTTCAATTTTCATTTAGTGAAAACATTGACACAAGAAAGACCCAGCCACAGAATCATGAGATTAGTGTATATTGATTACAAAATGTTGTTTTAGTCGACATATCTAAGATACTTACATGGCTCCATTACCACATTATGAAAGACATCACACTTGCATATAATGCATCCATAGACATCAAGTTTTTGTGTTTTTCCGCATTTAAATTGCCTATGTAAATTAATTTTCTTCATTGCATCTGTTTGACAATTTTTATATTGTTCTGAATACTCTTAATGTATGTTATATTTCCATTTTCTAAATATTGCATAATCTTTGCTAATATTTGGGATGTTGCTACCCATTTCTTGCTGTTCACTCTAAGACTAAGCTCTTCTACCAACTCCTGTATACATATTTTTAAGAGAGGCATCTCTTTGTACTTAGGTCTATAGAAATGCCTTTGTACATATTGCTCCAGTATATATTTTTTATGATTTGTGGCCAGGAAACAGTATGTAGGGCAGATTAGCTTCTGGTTGGCAACATCTCCAGAATTTACCATGGTTAGCAAAACTTGCTTCAAGTAGTTGTTCTAGTACTCTGTAAAATCTGTGTAAAATTTGGTTTTGGAAGCGTCATACAGATAGTGAGTCAGATGCATTTCTGACAATCTGTCATGTTTCTTCCCAGTCTACTTTTGACAAGGAAATATAGCAACTAAACCTCACATTTTTACTTTTATCTTGGATGTCGGCATGTATTACAAGTAAGTCATTTTATGTATGTCTTTACTTTCCTAAAATATTAACACAGTCCTCTAATGAAGAGTTTTTCCATGCACAATTTAATTGTTTATGCAGAGTTGATTGTAGGTAGTTGCCCATAGAAAGTGCCATGTGATAGAAGCAGGTGATATGTTTTGCACAAGAAATGGCAGGAATCTAATTAGTCAGTATTTATTGCTTGTTTATTTTTGCATCTACTTATCCATCCGCTTATAAACACACCTAACTTTGTGCTATCTAGGTAGAGGTATTTTCATCTTTGGAAAAATTAAAGAGGCAGTGAAACAGATTCTGACCTCCACTTACTCCAGTGTAGCGTCATTTATTCAAAGGAGTTACTATGGCTTTACACTGGTGTAAACAGTTCCAAAGCTGGCCCTTGTATTCAAAAAGCAAATAACTTCAATGTAACCAAACACGAATGCAAATAAATTTTAGACAGTCTTTGAAGAGATCTCTTTGTGAAAGAGTCACCATTTATATTTGCTTAATGTCACGTAGTCAAAGGCTGTGCTTTTTTTGTAACCAACAGTTTGTTTCATTAGCTCATGGCTCAATCCCAATTTTACCACACATCTGCAAGCTCCCTCGAGCTGGTAGTCTACACAGTGTATATATTGTGTACTACACTGCCCTAGTCCAGCTCTGCATACAATCTGGGATCCTACGCACATCCCATAGAGGCCATCCCCACCATGGCCCCACCTTCTGCTTGGAATGGTGGTAGCAGAAGAGGCCACGAGATCTGTCTGCTGTAAAGGTGGGGCCAGAGGACCCACTGTTACTCCTCTTCAGGGAAGTTGAGACCTCCCTCCTCTTCTCCGGCACACTGCTCTGTCTTCAGGGAGGCTGTAGTCCAACCCAGAAAGAGGAAGACTGTAGCCCCACCCACCCAGCAAAGGATCCTGTGTCGGGTGTGTATGGGGCAGTGGGTACATCTGCCATCCCTGTCAACGGCCCTACTGGGTTGGTAGCAGGAGCCCCACAGACACACACACAGAGTCCTCTGTTAGGCAAGGTTTTGAGATGGTAGCAGCCCACTCTACTTCTGGACTACAGGCTACCTGGGTCACCCCTCTTGCTCAGGCCAGTGCTCCTTGTCTTCAAGCAGGGGGGAATGGGTTCTGGTCTAGGAGAAGAGAAACTTCAAGTTTCCCAGTACCTCCGAAGAGAGTCATGGATATGCACATGGAGGGCTTACTGCCACAATTGCAATTTGAATTAATACAATTGGTCCAATTAATACAATTGGTCCATAAGTGGCATCCCATGTTGGCATCTTGCAAGGATAGTGTGTGCTTTATGGGTGGCACTTGAAAGTGTACAGCTATTTTTATTCCCTCAATTTGTCCTTTTTACTGCACTGTAACACATTCTTTCAATACAATATTATCATAGCTGTGAAGATATGAGAGTTAAAGAAAAAATTAGCAATGCATTGTACAATACATGGAAGTTAGAAATGCTATGGAATAGGAAGCCTTGAGAGTCTGTGCCACCAAAAAAAACAAAAAAAAAATCCTACCACTCTACAGGAAAGAAACATTAATTTTGCTGAAGTTAAAAAATTATGCTTTTCCAACCATCAAAAGAATGCTTCTATTCCAGGTCTGTGTTGCCTTGCTAGATAACTTCTTGGGTTTAACAACAGTTTTGTCATAGAATCTCAGGGTTGGAAGGGACCTTAGTAGGTCATCTAGTCCAACCCCCTGCTCAAAGCAGGACCAATCCCCAATTTTTGCCCCAGATCCCCAAATGGCCCCCTCAAGGATTGAACTCACAACCCTGGGTTTAGCAGGCCAATGCTCAAACCATTGAGCTATCCCTCCCCCCCTTCCTATCCAATTCCCTTTAAGCCAAATAGTTATACTGCAAGCAGTCAAAACGCAGTGTTGCCTACTCTCCGAATATTTATGAGTCTTACAATATTTGGGTTTTTTTTTAAACACAGCATCACCTCCTGGAGTCATGTGAATGTGAGTTTTGGCTTTCATTAAGAAAATTTGCAAGTTTCTAGCCTTCAGAGGAAAACTTGAGAATATTACCAATGGCGCCCTAGAAGCTCAGAAACCAGAAAAATAGAAAACCCAAAACACATTATTTAAAAAAAAACCAAAAAAAAAAAACCTAGTGATTTATAAGGCAATATCATGATTTGGGCTGTAGATATGATTGTTGAATGTTTAAGGTTGGCAATATGCAAAACATTTGTTTCTGAGTGTTTTACAGTTAATTTGGAGCTTTTCCCCTTACAACTCCTTAGTTTTCTGAATGACAGGAGATTACTAGTGAAGTTCTTCTTTAAAGCCATCCAGCTCAGGTTCTTCAACTCAGCATTTGTATCAGGATGTTCACTTGTTAACAGTCCACTATATGCCATGAGGAATACACCAGTTCACCATATGTGGAACACTGCCTGGTTGAGACTACTACCAACAGAAAACAGAAGGAAATGTTGGTCAAAAACATCTTTGTCATCTCTCTGCCCAACCATTGTAACTCTTTTGTCATGCTTCCAGTGAGCACTAATATGGAATGTAACAGCCTGATTCAAATCTAAATTCTCAATTTTCACTTACAAAGCTCTCAAAAACAAACAAGTCAGCTTTATCTATCTACGCTTGTGCATCATCAACCGATGTTCCCTTCACCACTCAGATCTATCACTGGAGTTATCCCATTTGTCCACTGAAGTTTTCCCAGTATCAAGTATTTAGTAGGTCTATTTCGTGATTCTGTATTCAGCTGTTGGCTGAGATTTCAAATGCTAATCATTTGATGTTTTCAAATGCAAAACTACAGAAATGTGTGGTTGATTATGTCATTAAATAGTGTTTAATTTTAGTTAAGTTGCCCTCAGGTGATTTGTGAAGAGCAGTACAGCATTACTTATTGTGTATCTGCATTAGAAAAGATCAAAAACAGAAAACATTTATTGGTAGCCTACTTTTTGGAGTAATCCATCAAAATATCAAAGGATAAATCCACTAAGAGATTAACATTTACCATCTAATTATTGTAACCCTGAAAATACAAGTCACATTCACTCTTCAAACTCTTTACACTACTCTTTTATGATTTTATCACTAACAGCAGCAATCTTAGCCAGTGGGCAAACAATACATTTCAGTTTCCAGTGTCAGATCCCAAGCCAATGAGACTACTCATGTGTAAAGTTAAGCACATGCATGACTGTTTGCAGGATTGGCTTTTAATAGCTGTTAGGTGCCTAAGTGCCCTTTTGAACACCCTTTCAGTCTCTTAAAATTCATAAATAAAACAAAATACCCCAACAGTAAAAATAGCAAAGCAAATGAGTTGTTTTAATCAGTTTTCTAACTAGTTCTATGCATTTTTGTCAGAGTTTGATTTTAAATAATGAGCAAAAGCTTTGGAATGAGAGAAAGGTTTAAACAGAAGACTGGGTTTTTCACCTTCAGCTGCAATTCAGCTTTTGCCTTAAACCTCATTCTTCATAGAAAGTTTCACAAGTTCATAAATTGAACAATAATCTGAATATTGAGGAACAGAACAACAATTTTGGGAGGTGGGGGAATCAGGTAGAACACTAATGGGCAAAAACAAGGCAAAGATCTACACATAAAATGAAAACTTGTGCCACACTGAAGACTACTTAAAGTAAAAATTCTTTTCAGGATATTAGAACTCATTTCCTCTTGTCCTTTTTAAAACAGCTGAAAGAGACTTGAGGAAGTGAGTCAAAATCCTGGAAGATGTTTGTACTACACTAAAAAGAAAAACAACATCTGTAAAATAACATGTGCGTATGTACATTGAGAAAGAAAAGAAAATGTGCAATGGCTTCATCTCTCACGCATTTACCTTCATCACTGAAGAGTGCAGGACAGCCCAAAAGTGGCTTAACCTTGAGCAACTACTGTCTCTCCTTACCAGACCAATATCATAATAGATCTTCTGTCATGTATTGTATATAAATATGTTGTTGAGCCTCTTTGATGCTTTGAAGTTCTTGTTTTTTCCAGATTTTGTTACTTCTTACCTTAAGATTTTTTTCAGATTGTTTACTGAAAATTGAGGATGCAAAGAAACTTTTCTTCAAAATATAAATACATAGCATTTTATGTTTAGTCTAACTGAATGATAGATTTGTTACAAAATATTTAAAATATTTTGAATCTACAAAGCGTTATACAGTAATTACAACAAATGTCTACATTGTGTTAAAATAAACAATAGAATATACAGAATGTAGAGGCAGCATTAGGCCACAGAAGAGAACTGGACGTCAAACTAGGTTGAAATTCTTCCATTTACTTTGGTGAGGGCTAGGATTTCATTCCCAGAGTCTATTCCAGACTTTGTCCCTGGCTTACTGTTCAACCTTGGTCAAGTCACAACCTTTCTGCCTCAGTTTCTCCATCTGTAAAATGGAGTAATACTTACCACTCTTTGTAAAAGGGTAACCCCTCTGATCTACATATGAGCAAGGAAATATTGTTGAAACAATACAATTTATAAGAAGTTACTGAAGTAAAATGAAAAGTATGTGAAGATTCACCATAGCCTAATTGTTTTAAGAGTTGGAATAATTTATGTATTGTGTTAGAAAAATAGCATACAGAAATGTCACCAATTTGTATCAATAGTATTTAAATTGGATTTGAATATAAATCCTGCTTCTTCCCAAACCCTGCACATTCTGTTACACAGCAATGAGTAAATCCTAGAGGAATCACATGTAGGCACGTGATCATTCACAGCAGTTTCCCAGCGACTCTGGCAGGAAAAGAGTACAGTATTGCACAATCCTTGACATTTCCATTCTCCTCCTGGCAGCGCTTCGGGCAACCGATATGTGCAGGAGACTCATACCTATACTCACTGCTGTAGGGAAAGGAGGAAAACGCAAACAGAATTGCTGGGAGATGGAGGTAAAAAACACACAGAAATGGAGGGGTGGGGAATCAAATGGGTTGAGAGGCCAAACAAATAGCTTAGCGACAGTCCATCTGAATTTTTAGCAAGCTCAGTCTCTCTCCCCCGGGGCTGGCAGGTGTTGGGAACATAATGGAGACACCTTCCAAGCAGAGGGCACACCTTATATTACTGTTTAGTTGTCTGAATAAGAGTGTTGATGGGCTCTGAAAGAAACCATGCCCAATCATAGCAGCAGAGTGAATGGGATGAGGGGATTTTCAGGGAGCATGGGAGGAATAACAGAAATGGCTAGATCCACAAAGGGATTTTTGGCACCTAATTGCCACTTGAGGTGCCAAAATGTACATCCTCCACTACCCTGCTCGTGGCTGCAGGCGTCTAAAGTCCCTAGGTGCCTAAATTTCTCTGGTAAAGTCCCCTAGGCACCTACAAAAATCTGCCAGTGACCATGTGCACAGTCACCTCAGGTGGGTGCCTAACTCGTACCTAAGCCTCAGTGCAATCCTGAAGCTGGCCCTGCCCACCTTACCTGTGGGGAAAACCAGTGGACACTGTCAGAAGACGTTTACAAGATCAGGCCTCACACAAAACAGTGGAGGAGGTGATAGTTCCAGGCCTGTTTATAACTTTCAGCCCAGTGGTCAGGGCACTCATCGAGGATGTGGGAGACCTGGTTCAATTTCCCCCCCGACCTGATGTGAAGAAAGGACTAGAATTGGGGTCATCCCCTCCCAGGAGAGGGCCCTCACCCCTAGGCTGTGGGGTATTCTGGGGCTGGTCTCTCTCATTCTCTCCTGTTGAAACTGTTCTACTGCATATAAATAATTAAATATGCACAGATGCAGGAGGCCTGGAACCTAAGTCTCTCACATGGTGATTGTCATAACCACTGGGCTATAAACTCATTCTCACTCTTTTCCACAGCTCTGTGGTTAGGGCACTCTCTTGGGAGGTAGAAGATGCAAGTTCAAGTCTCTACTCCACAGCAGGCAGAGGAGGGGAACTGAGCCTGGGTCTTCCACATTCTGGGTGAGTGCCCTAACCACAGGGCTAAAAGTTATAAGGCAAGGTGCCACCACCTCCTCCATATTTTTAGAGAGAAAGTTTAGGTGCCTAATTTCAGGAGAGGTTTCATAACTGTGAATCCGGAGCAGAGGGAGACACTTCCCACCTGCCAAGACCTAAGCAAACTGAGGGATAGGGCTGTGAACCTCCTCTCTCCTTGGCATTTCCTATTAAGCTTTCTGACTTTTGTGGATCCCATTCTTAGCCCTGGTCTACACTACGAGTTTAGGTCGAATTTATTAGCTTTATTTCGATTGATCCATGCACCCGTCCACACGACGAAGCCCTTAACATCGACTTCTAGGGCTCTTAAAATCGATCTCGCCACTCCACCCCCAACGAGGGGATTAGCGCTTAAATCGATATTGCCGAATCGATGTAGGCTAGTGAGGACGCAATTCGACAGTATTGGCCTCCTGGATCTATCCCACAGTGCAACATTTGACCGCTCTGGACAGCAGTCTGAGCTCCAATGCTCCGCCCAGGTAGACAGGAAAAGCCCCGCGAACTTTTGAATTTCATTTCCTGTTTGGCCAGCGTGGTGAGCTGCAGGTGAGCGCAGATCTCATCAGCAGAGGTGACCATGATGGAGTCCCATCAAAAGGATTTTTTGCTCCCCCCTCAGTTGCTTTCACGGAGGGAGGGGGGAGCAAGGGTTAGGCTCATTTCCTTCTAGCTGCAGATGGTACAATATGCGGTGAGCAAGGAGGCGCCTTCCCTTCTAGCAGCAGATGGTACAATATGCTTGATATCCATCATCAGCTCCTGGCCCCCTCAAGGATTGAACTCGCAACCCCGGGTTTAGCGGGCCAACGCTCAGACCGCTGAGCTATCCCTCCGCCCGTGTTCCAGGCAGTACTGAATCTCCCTTAAACAAAACATAAAAAAGAGAATGACCAGAGTCACTCTGGTCACTCCCATTTATGTCCAAGCGCCCCCGGCCAGCCACACCATAGGCCGCCGGCCAGGAGCACACGAATACCAATCATATTGTACAATCTGCTGTGAGAAGGAAAGGAGCTTCTGCTGTGTGGTCCCGCGACCATGACCATTTATGGCATATTGCACCATCTGCAGCTAGAAGGCAAGGCGCTCCTGCTGTGTAGTCCCGCGACTACCAGCCTCAGGCGGAATGGCCCCCTCAAGGATTGAACTCGCAACCCCGGGTTTAGCGGGCCAACGCTCAGAACGCTGAGCTATCCCTCTGCCCGTATTATAGTGTGACTGAATCCCCACTAGACCTAATGTCCAGGCGTACGCTGGAGATGTACGGTAATTGTGAGCTGAGCAGGCTTCCGTAGCAAACACGGAAACCCCGGAAAAAAGGCGCGAGAAATATTGCTTTCACGGAGGGAGGGATGACATGTACCCAGAACCACCAGCGACAATGTTTTCTGCCCCATCAGGCTTTGGGATCGCAACCCAGAATCCCAATGGGCGGCGGAGACTGTGGGAACTGTGGGATAGCTACCCGCAATGCAATGCTCCGAAAGTCGATGCTAGCCCCGCTACTGTGGACACAGTCAATCGACCTCATGGTCTTAACGCTCTTTAGTGGGGACACACACAATCGATTCCATAAATTCGGGTTTTAAAATATCGACTTCTATAAATTCGACCTAATTCTGTAGTATAGACGTACCCTTAGATACTTAACTCTGTCTCGTGCATTGTACAGGATGCCTGGGTGCCTAACTCAGGGCTGTGAATTTTACTGGGCACCTAAACAGAAGGTGTTGCAATGTTGAGTCCAAGTCCCCTCTGGGGAACTAGCCTGAAGATTCTAAAAGAACATCCCACAAAAAGTGTGAATGAACTAAAAAAAAAAGTAAAGGGGGAGAAAATGGCAATAAACTGAGATGCAGAAAACACAAGGACAGAGAAAGGGCACAAAATACCAGCAGCGAAGCGAGGGGGCTGAAGACATGAATGGCTTAATTTCACAAGAGAAACCATATTAAAATTTAGTTTGGTACCAGTTCATTCTCTTTTTGCAAAAGTGAGGGAGAGACAGGGGAGGAGAGAACCTCTTGACTATTCGACAAAGAAATTAAATGTGATGTAAAACACACACACACACACTTACCCAAAGACAAACATTTTTACTATAGTGAGTCTTACATACTATTCACTTATCATCCCATTCTAATTCATTAATTCTCATTCACTATTCACTTCTCATCAATATTAGTAAATTCATCTAAAGTGCCATTCAAAGCAAGTAACTCCAGAAAATGTGTCTGAATCTAATCAAGTAAGTAATCAAGAAAAAATGATCTCCCCTGCACCTTCTACTCCTTGACACAAAGAGCCTGGATTTGGTGACCTTCAGGACATGTTGCAAGGCTGACCTGTTTTCCCAGGCTTTTCCTGAGGAAAGGGAGGGCTGACTTGAAGGTCAGGGACAACTAGAAGACTACTTAAGGGGCTGGGGTCAGAAATGGTATCTGGAGGTAGTAGACATTAAGGGAAGTTAAATGTAATAATCTTGTATATGCTTACAAGAAGTTTGGAGAGTAACTTCTTGTGGGAGGGGTTGTTGGTTGGTTGGTTTTGTGGCCCTTTTGACTCTTGTAATTTCTGTACAGAACTGGAGCACTGAACTGGTATTTTATAAATGTAAATAAATATGGGCTAGAAACTTAGGCGAGGCCATGCTCAACTTCACCACACCTAACTTTTAAGTGCCTAGAAAATCATTGGGACTCAAAGCCTGAGTTTGGCACCCATGCACCCTATACAATGAATGGGGAGAGACAGGCACCTTAGCATGCGATTCACAAAAGCCAGCATGCTAGGTGATGCCTTGCCTAAACTAGCCAATGGGCTTATAAACCAATAAACCAATGGTTTATGCTAAGCCCCACCCTTCTCAAGGACAGGCACTTGTCTGGGCTGCAGGGAGCCAGGGAGGCACCTCCCTCCACTTGGGATTCTCAGGCTTGATCAACGCTACAAACTTGTGTCGCTCAGGGGTGTGGCTTCTCCTGTCGACATAGCTACCACCACTATACTGATGGGAGAAGCTTCACTAAGTGGCACAGCTGCACCCGTGCAGCTCTGTAAGCCTAGACAAACCCTCAGCTGCAACCCCTATGTCATTTTTGCAAGAAGCCGGGGCGGAGGGCACGAGGAGGACAACCTCCCTCATAACTTTTAGCCCAGTGGTTAGGGTACTCACCTGGGATGTGGGAGACCCGTTTCACATTCCCCATGGGAAGGGATCTGCTACTTCAAGTGAGTGCCCTAACCGCTGAGCTATGGGAGACTCTGATGTGGGGCTCCCTCACTCGGTCCTGTTGAAGCTGTTCCACTGTGGCTAAATAATTACAAAATTCAATGGAGGAAGGGGACAGCCACTACCAGTGTGCTAACCACCAGGCTACAGAGTCTCTCTCTCTTTCAGCTGTTCCACTGTGGATAAATTATAGAATCGTTGGGCCAGAGAGGGTTATTTGCAAGACCCCACTTTCAAGAATTAGGAGAGCAAGTTCAACCACCTTTCATTTTCTGTCACCATGCACTGCTTCCCTTCACCCTTAGCTTCAAATAAGATAAGGGAGGGAGTTGTCAGGTTTCCAATTTTGATTCGAACAGTGAGCTGAATTCATCCCTGGTGCAACTACTTTACAATATTAGAGTTATCCAAGGGATGAATTTAGGCCACTGAGAACATCTGATGGTTTCTCCCCTACACCTCTTTTATTAAACATTTTGATGGGGAAATCCTGAATTTTTCAGCCTGATATATCAGTTACTGCACTGACAGATTTTCATCGGTAGCTTGAGTTGGGTTTGACATTGCCTGACCTTCTATACAATCTAAATCTGGATGATGGCAACTGCTCAAGTTTCACACATATGCTAGTTGAGACTGATTCTGCCACCTTTTTCATGTTGACTACATTCCTTCTACTGCAAGTTGCCCCATTTATTTCAGCAGGACTACCTGCAGAGTAAGGTAAAACTCAGCATAAAAGTGATAGGAATTGCTAAATGCCTGAGTCTGAATGACCTGTCCAAACAAAAGAGGGCAATACATTAGAATGACAATGGCATGACAGGTTTCAGAGTGACAAGCATGCATAGTTACTGTCCCATCCGTACCATCAACTCAGTTCTCCAGTACACTAGGCACAGCATGAGTGAAATGACCTAAAAATCCACAAGCCCAGTGCAAGAACTAGAGAGCCTCCTTTAAAAGAGGGCATGACAGGTATTCTTACTTGGAAAGAACAGGTGATTAAAAGTTTGTCTCTCACAAGACTGACAAAATGCACAAATAAGTTGACTAGGAGATGCTCTACTAAATTCCGCCATGTAACAGTGCCCTCAAAATGATCTGTGTAAAATGAATGAAACCAGCGACAGCCCTGAAGACTACATTTGACTTACACCTTCACCTCTGCTGCTGGAAGCCGGACTCCTGCTCTTGAAAGTATTTCTCGTTACTATTTCTGTTGTTTAACAATCATCTGACCACAGGGACATGTACTGATTTTGAGATAGTTTACTGTCAAAACAACCCAACCTGGGCTCTTTACAAGACCCCTCCCCCACCGACAGATAATTCACTGGTCTACAATTTTTGAGAAGTCGTCTGCTTCAGAGATAAAATGTGCTATTTAGTATGTATTTTGATGTGCTGAATTCAAATATGACAATTAAAACAACTGATTGGCTACTGTTTCTAAGATATTTAAGTTTTTACATTTTATGTCTATGTATATTGTGTAGATAGTAGAGTTTTAATCATAAATTGTAAACCTAGGTCTTTTCATGTGTTTATGGTTGCTTTACATGATACTATTTCACCTGTCCTGTTTATGTAACACTTTAAAAATCAGCAAAGGGGTTATATAAATAAAATTTATATGAAACAAAAGGCAAAAAACTATTATATGTCCATAGTTTAGTCCTATTCAGTGTCTACTCGGCGCTTCTTGGCTTGTCTCTTGTATTCATTAAATGGAGCATCTCTTGTCACTGTCCAGCAATAGTCTGCAAGCATTGATGGGCTCCATTTGCCCTGATAGCGTTTCTCCATTGTTGCAATGTCCTGGTGAAATCGCTCGCCGTGCTCGTCGCTCACTGCTCCGCAGTTCGGTGGAAAAAAATCTAGATGAGAGTGCAAAAAAATGTATCTTTAGTGACATGTTGCAACCAAGGCTTTTGTATGCCTTGAGGAGGTTTTCCACCAACAACCTGTAGTTGTCTGCCTTGTTGTTTCCGAGAAAATGTATTGCCACTAACTGGAAGGCTTTCCATGCCTTTTTTTCCTTGCCACGCAGTGCATGGTCAAATGCATCATCTCGAAGAAGTTCACGAATCTCAGGACCAACAAAGACACCTTCCTTTATCTTAGCTTCACTTAACCTTGGAAATTTTCCACGGAGGTACTTGAAAGCTGTTTGTGTTTTGTCAATGGCCTTGACAAAGTTCTTCATCAGACCCAGCTTGATGTGTAAGGGTGGTAACAAAATCTTCCTTGATTCAACAAGTGGTGGATGCTGAACACTTTTCCTCCCAGGCTCCAATGACTGTCGGAGTGGCCAATCTTTCTTGATGTAGTGGGAATCTCTTGCACGACTATCCCATTCGCAGAGAAAACAGCAGTACTTTGTGTATCCAGTCTGCAGACCAAGCAAGAGAGCAACAACCTTCAAATCGCCACAAAGCTGCCACTGATGTTAGTCATAGTTTATGCACCTCAAAAGTTGTTTCATGTTGTCATAGGTTTCCTTCCTATGGACTGCATGACCAACTGGAATTGATGGCAAAACATTGCCATTATGCAGTAAAACAGCTTTCAGACTCGTCTTCGATGAATCAATGAACAGTCTCCACTCATCTGGATCGTGAACGATGTTGAGGGCTGCCATCACACCATCGATGTTGTTGCAGGCTACAAGATCACCTTCCATGAAGAAGAATGGGACAAGATCCTTTTGACGGTCACAGAACATGGAAACCCTAACATCACCTGCCAGGAGATTCCACTGCTGTAGTCTGGAGCCCAAAAGCTCTGCCTTACTCTTGGGTAGTTCCAAATCCCTGACAAGGTCATTCAGTTCACCTTGTGTAATGAGGTGTGGTTCAGAGGAGGATGGGAGAAAATGTGGGTCCTGTGACATTGATGGTTCAGGACCAGAAGTTTCATCCTCTTCCTCGTCTGACTCAAGTGAGAATGATTCTGGTGCATCAGGAACTGGCAGTCCTTCTCCGTGGGGTACTGGGCATATAGCTGATGGAATGTTTGGATAATGCACAGTCCACTTTTTCTTCTTTGACACACCTTTCCCAACTGGAGGCACCATGCAGAAGTAACAATTGCTGGTATGATCTGTTGGCTCTCTCCAAAGCATTGGCACTGCAAAAGGCATAGATTTCCTTTTCCTGTTCAACCACTGGCAAAGATTTGTTGCACAAGTGTTGCAGCATATGTGTGGGGCCCACCTCTTGTCCTGATCTCCAATTTTGCAGCCAAAATAAAGGTGATAGGCTTTCTTAACCATAGTGGTTATACTGCGCTTTTGGGATACAAAAGTCACTTCACCACAAACATAGCAGAAGTTATCTGCACTGTTCACACAAGTATGAGGCATCTCTGCTCACTTTGGCTAAACAGAAATGTGTCCCTTTGCAAAATCAAACACTGACAAATAAGAGAGCACGACACTGTATGATTTCTAGAGCTGATATAGGGCAATTTGTCCAGCAGAGTGATGTAAGCTTCGTTATGATTGCATCATCCATGACTTCTAGGAATAACATGATGCAATTCATATCATGTATGACGCAATACCAGCTTCAGATTGCATCATTCATGTTTTGCCTAAAAAGCAAGTACTGTCCAAACCCAGTCATAGATTTATTCATAGATCCAGTCAAAGATGTATTTTAGTCATTTCTGGTTTAAATTGAGATCCCTTCACTTTATAGCTCACTTATCCTCCGCCATTCCCAAGTCAAGGGTTGTATATACTGACCCAATAGCTTGTATTGAAAACTAGAGCCAATCAACAATTTTAAGCATCATTTTCGTTCTCAGTGACCCAGAATTAGTAAAATTTGACTACATTTATTTCAGAAGCACTTTGGCTGTAGAGCAGTGTAATAGTTCTCTGAAGAACAAAAAGGTGGCTTAACTACTAACACCTCTTCCCTGGATGTGGGAAGCACCTATACCAGGGCGCGTGTAGCATAGCCAGACTCGCACACGTGAATAGGAAATATTATCAAAAATGCAGCCGCCATTGGCTCCGGAGCAGTGATTGTTTCTGCTACCTTCACAGTAGCCCATTCGGACACTGCAATAGCTATTCAGGCTACCACGCTGCCCCTCCAAAACCAATGCAAGCACCAGGCAGCACTACAGCAGCATAACGAGCCTGGGCATTGGAGAGCGGCGAGGAGAGCTCCCGCGTCTCCAAAAATCGCGCTCAAGCTATTCATTGGCAGGACAAGCTATGCAAGGACTTGCCAAAGTTCGCGCAACTGAAACTCAGCTCAGTAGTCAATCCAGTGCAACACATACCCAGCCCCTGCGGCGGGAGGGACCGCCAAACAATGCGAGGAACCTGTCCTTTGCGGGAGCCGCTGCTTCTCCTAGTTACCGCGCCAGAGTTTTCACAGTAAACACAGCTGGGGCGGCGAGCTCGTCGATCTTTATCAATGGAGCGAGAGTCAGCAGGCACACACCTTCCTTCCCCGGCACAGGCAGAGGTGCTGGAACTAGCGGCGCTGGGTTTACAGTTTGGTCAATGGCTCTCAGTACACCCACACACCCCCTACGGCTCTCAGTACACACACACACCCCCTACGGCTCTCAGTACACACACACACCCCCTACACAAATTGTCCCCGCACCCCTAGGCAGAGCAGAGGAGCAGAAATAACTGTTTGCAATTCTCCACGCACCCCTGCACTGCTACCCACCCTGCCTGTCCCAGCGCTGCTCTGGAAGCGGAGCTGCTAGAGCTTTGCTAGCCCCTCACCGGCGACTGCGCAGCCCAAGGACCAGCGGGAGAAGCTGGGTGAGTGCTGCCCCTCCCCTCCCTCGCTTCTAGGAGCAGCGCACCGTCTCCCCCAGCGCACGAAGCGGGCCATTGTGGCGCCGACCCCGGCAGCGGCTAGACCACGCGGCACAGTCCCACCTGTTGGAAAGCTCAGCAGCAGCACAGCGCCCGCAAGCTCCCAGGCCAGGTAGGCGCCTTTCATGCTGCCGCTGCGCCTTGCCCCGCGCTGCGCTCCTCGCTCCCGGCGCTGCCACCAGCCTCCCGCGCTCGCAGACACCTCAGCAGCCGCCGAGTGCGGGAGGGAGAGAGCCGGGAGCGCACAGCCACCACCACCCCCAACCTGCTCCTCCTCCAGCCACGCCTCTGCCCTGGCCCCCCTCCTCCCGGATCCCGGACTCGGGCGGCTCAGGCAAGCCCTGCCCGCCGCTCTCTCGGGCTTCGCGGCGGGGGGGGGGGGGGGGAATTCAGTGCCCCCGAGCCTCACCCGGCTCCAGGACCCTTGCCTCCCTCCCTCTCTCTCAGCTGATGCCCGGGGCGGGCCAGAAACTCTGCGCCGTGTGTCAGCGAGAGGGGCACAACCGTTAACGGGAATTGGCTTCATGCGCTAGAAAACCGGGGGGAAGTATCCCGGGAGCCCGCCTAATGCACGCGGCAGGGGCACTACAGCTGCGCCGCATGGAGAAGCGACCAGCCAGCAGCTTGGGCATATATTTAAGCCCCAGCGCTCATAGTAAACTGAGGACGATTCGGGGGCGGGGGTCATATTAATAGGTAGGATCAGCGTCAAGTCTGCGTGTAGGCTCCGGGAGACTTCTACACCAGCGTTAGCCTGCAGGGAGCCCTGGGCAGGATTGGGCCCTAGAAAGCGAGCTCCTTAATAAAAAGAGCTACAACTAAACAAAGTCACTTTCCTTTAAGCAAGAACCTGGCATACTATGGGATCAAATATCTTTTCCTCAGTGGAAAAAAAAGGAGAAATTCTTTATAGTAACGAATATAAATATACATACATATAATTGTTTTTATAAAACACAAATGTATGCTGGCTACTACATAATATTTATATATACATAAACACAGACATAGGTGGTTAACAGCACTGAAATTCCACTCAGCTTGCCCCCCATAAAAGTATCATAGAGCGGTTGACACTAGACAATCAAGACAAAGCCCTACTAATTCCTATACGGGTCACATGCAGAAAGAACTTCTATCCACTATTAGACATCCAGAGAGAGAAAAGACACACTTGGGGAGTGTTAACGAAAACTGTCAAAAAGTGTAAAAAAAAAACCCAAAAAACCTTGTTTATTGTGCATTTGGATGTAGAGAGGGAGATAGGACAACTTTTAACAGGGAAAGTGCAACCAGAATTAATGTGGACTTTTTAAATTTCAAGTGTGTCAGTAAAGATCAGAAAAGTTATTGAAAGTAAGTTATTCATTTTCTTTTTTTTACAAAACTCAGATTGTTCCAAGGTTAACAGCATTGTCCCATATGGTCGGTCATTAGATCAAAGTCTTGTCTTGCCTGTTAAAACGGCTGTCTCAATTACTCTTTTCATTTTAGACAGACAGTTCTATTGCTGGGCAGATCCTGCCTTTGCCTGCAAAGGAGAATACATTTTTTAAATCAAATAGCATTCTTTAAAATCACATTTCTCACTAGAGGTCAGCCTCAAAATTAATTTCGGAGGAGAGGGGGATTTTAATAACCAAACTTTTTAAAATTTCAGTACAAGTCTATTCATTGCTACTGAGGAAGAGGGTATCTCAAACTCCCTTTATATCTCATTTATAAAATGCTTATTAAAGCCCATTGTCCCTATGATCTTAAATCAGTATTGCCATTTTAGTCCTTAAAGAGTTTTCCAGCATCAGATGTCAAAAGCATAGATATCTAGTGAAGATTGTCTTTTAAAACTATAAAAACGATATCCTATTCTTAAAGATGTCTTGTGTTATCCATCCATGGTACCCTATTATAAAAATTGACCTATCAGTAGACGCTTAAGCGAAAAATAAAGGTTTTAAACTTCTTGATAAAACCTTTGTGAATTTATAGTCTGCAATCTATATTAAGAAAAGAGAAGTCCTTACGAACTGCAGGGTACTGTGTTTTTCCCCTTTGCTACCTGCCAGCATAGAAATCCTGTGGAAGGCTATAGTAATAAGTTTCAGTCAGTAAGGGTACTGTAACCCAGTGCAGTGAATTTGTTTGAAAAGATTTGCAAAAAAGTTGTTCTTCCCCAAGTTTTTCACTCCTGAGGATGATTGTGTATAGTAAAAGATCAAAATAGCTTAACATAACAAGAAAATATATAGAAACAACCCATTTTAGTTACAACTCAGTCCTGTGACCAGTGAGCGTAGAACTCTGCCTTCACAAAAGCATTCTGCCTCTCCTAGGTGTATTTTTATATCATTTACTCAGTGTCTGATTGGGCCTTCAAACTCTAGCCCTGCTACTTCATTCTATTCTGTGTCAGGTCTGAACAAGGAATTAACTCCTTGCTTGCTGGATACCAAGTCAGGCCTTTACATACTGTGACAGGTTCTGTTACAGGTCATGAAAAATCCTTCTCGGATTTCTTCCAGACCAAATGCTTTGCATATCTAAAAATCTAAATAAGTTATTAGAAAGAGTTTGTCAAGTTTTTTCCTTCTAAGGTGATTAGATCCACAGAGACAGACAGAGTGAAGTGAACTCCAATATTTTCCCTTAAATTACATTTTTTGTGAATTACTTTAACAAATTAATCAAGGGGATATTTCTATCTGCATATAAACTGCAATAAAAATAATAAAATCCTTGATTGATCTGATGTACATCAGAGTCCCTGAGTAAGGGAATAGAGTGTTTGCTTATTGGCTATACTCTTCCCACTTGTAGCCTCCTGGGCTATAGGGATAGCTGAGAGATAGCTCAGTGGTTTGAGCATTGGCCTGCTAAACCCAGAATGGTGAGTTCAATCCTTGAGGGGGCCATTTAGGGATAGGGATAGGGAGGGGGCAAAAAAGTCTGTCAGGGACAGTACTTGGTCCTGCTAGTATAGGCAGGGGACTGGACTCGATGACCTTTCAAGGTCTTTCCAGTTCTAGGAGATTGGCATATCTCCATTTTAAAAGAAAAGCTAAAAGCCTGTGTTTGCTTAATACATTTTGATTTAGTCATTTAGTACTTAGTAAAGCTAAAGCTGTGCCAAATAAAGAGCCATCGGTGTTTGTCTAGTCCCATTTTGTTTATTTAATCAAGATTTGTCAGTTCCTCTAATCTGTCAAAAAACTGGGGTCAGGGTTACAGAGTTAACCACACCTCTGACTCCTCTTGGTCTCACCAAGCACATCCCCTCTAGGTCTCAGGCTACCATGTGATTCCTGGTCTCAGACTACGTCGTTGTTGTAGTTCCTGTGCATCAACCATGATTACTTCAGCAGATCTGATTTACATCCAGATCCTACAATTCTGTTCCCTCCGGGAGCAATGATAGTGGTAACCAGTGACTAGACAGCCTTCTTAAATCAAAGTAGTGTTTTCTCTGAAATGCTAATGTTCTAATGAACAGTTCAGACTGTACATAAGTCTGGCTTACCAGGTGACTCTAACTTCCTACAGATTCATCCTCAGGACCTCTCACTGTATCAACCTGTCTCCCTGTCAGAGCTCACTAACAACTTCCTGATCAGCCGCTGGCAACTGATCCCTTTCACAGAAATCAAGTCATGTTTAACTGATTATAGCCCTAGGGCTGCCGGAACAATTTGTGTAGTTGGGAGCTGAGAGCCATTGAACCAAACTGTAGCCCTGTATATGATGGAAACCACTTCAAGCTGCCACACCCCCAGCACCTATGTATAGCCCTTTACTCCAGTAACTCACAGCCTTGGCAAAACAAAATTTGCCATTTGCTGGAGACAGAAAGTAGGATCCTCAAAGCTACCAGCTTTCCCCCATTGTCTTTCAAGTGTGTGCCTGGATGATCTTAGCTAGAATCATAGGCCTTGTCTACACTACCAAGTTTTGTTGACTAAAACTGCCTTTTGTCGACAAAACAGTGAATACGTACACACTGCAATGTGACTTTTGCCAGGAAAAATGCCCAGTTTTGGCGACAATACACAACCACCCTGACGAGAGACATACAGCTTTTTCCTCTACATTTTTCTTGACAAAGTGCCAGTGTAGACACCATGCTTGATTTCATCACTTTAATTGGTCTTCAGGAGGTGTCCCACAATGCCCATTGTGACCACTCTGGTGAGCAGTTTCAACTCCACTGCCCTGCAGCCAGGTAAACAACCATCCACCCCTCCCCCTTAGAAGCCCTGGGAATTTTTGAAATTCCATTTCCTGCTGGATCGGCATGGAGAGGTCTCATCGCATCTTCCCAAGTGACCATGACACGTTAGTGAAGCAAATGCTCTCCCGCTTGGACCACTGCGGGAGCTGTTGGATCTGATCTGTATATGGGGAGAGGAGGCTGTGCACTCACAGCTGTGCTTGAGCCCTAGGAATTGGGATACCTTTGGGCACGTTTCTCAAGGCTTGTGCGAAAAGGGTTATGATTGGGACATGCTGCAATGCAGAGCGAAGATAAAGGAGCTGAGGCAGGCATACCATAACGCAAGGGAGCAAACCATCGCTCCGCTGCTTCACTTAAGACCTGCAGGTTCTATAAGGAGCTGGATGCTATCCTCACTGGTGACCCCACCTCCACCGCCAGGCACCCTGTGGATACTTCAGCGGGCCTGGAGGCAGCAGAAAGAGGCCCTAACCTGGAGCATGAAGTTATTTATGAAGAGGTGGAGTTAGACAACGGTGTGGAACTCCCGGGGGGGTCAGCCGGTGGGGCAGACAGCCAGGAACTATTCTCCAATCCAGAGGTGTCTAGCCAGTCTCAGCAGTCGCTCTCTGGTGAGCAAGAAGCAGGAGAGGAGACGCCTGGTAAGTGGCTGTGGTTTGTGTAGTGAGGAGGTGGGTTCAGGGCATAGAAATGTGGAAGGCTGGCTGTGTTTCTGTGAGCTGGACATTTCCCTGTGTAGCTAATCGGTACAGCGGAACAGGGTGTTGGACACCGAGATCTCACGGGAATCCTCCAGAGAGAGATCTCCAGGAAAGTTTCCTGGAGGTACTCAGTAATCCTTTGCCGAAGGTTCCGTGGCAGAGCAGCTTTGTTCCTTCCCCCAATTGTAGGAAACTTTCCCGCGCCATTCAGCAATCACTTGTACAGGGACCAAAGAGGCACATAGGCGAGCAGCATAAGGAGGAGGGCGGAAGCCAAAAGCATGGAGTAGATGTACACTAATTTCCCTACTTACCCTTAGCAGTAAGATATCTGCTAGAATGACCCCCACCTGTGGAAAAGTGTGGCAGAATTTTAGATTTTTTTTCCCTAGTCAGCCACACCATGACCCTTGCAGAGTGTGTGCTCTTTTCCCCATGTGGAGTGCCTCCCTTTCATCCCACCCCACCAACACTCACCAGGTTTGGGTGTTTGCAGAGATGTGTGCCTGCCAAGGGTCAGTGCGAAAGTGATTGTTATCTTGCAAAAGGTGTATTTAACTGAAACCTTTCAATGCTGTGTGTGAATTTAACAATCCTGCTTCTGTGCATTGTCCCTTGTGCTTCAGCAGATGTGGCCGTCAGGAACACCCCAAACAACCCGGCCGAGCGTCTCCACCAGATAAGAAAGCACCCAAGATGCAGCAAAGAAGACATGTTCTGGCAACTTCTGGGAGGTTCTGCAGTGTTCCAATGCAGAGAAAAGGGAACACAAGGAGTGCTAGGAAGCCGAACGGCAGGACACAAAAGAGAATCAGGAGTTTGTTAAGGACGCAACTGAGCGGATGATTAAAGTAACGGAGGAGCAAACACAGATGCTGAATGGTTTCAGTGTAGTAGCCGTGTTAGTCTGTCAGCAAAAAGAAAATAAGAAAAAAATACTTGTGGCACCTTAAAGACTAATAAATTTATTTCAGCATAAGCTTTCGTGGACTACAGTCCGCTTCATTGGATGCATAGAATGGAACATACAGTGGGATGATATTTATACATTCAGAGAAACATGAAAAGGTGGAAGTAACCATATCAACTGTAAAAGGCTAATTAATTGAAAGGAACGGTTATCAGCAGGAAAGAAACTTCTGAAGTGATAATCAACATGGCCCATTACAGACAGTTGACACAAAGGTGTTAAGGGTATTTAACGGGGGGGGAAATAAATTCAATTAACGTAATGACCGAGCCATTCCCAGTCAATATTCAAACCTAAGGTAATGGTATCTAGTTTGCATATTAATTCCAGTTCTGCAGCTTCTCGTTGGAGTCTGTTTTTGAAGTTTTTCTGTTGCAAAACTGCCACCTTTAAATCGGTCATTGAGTGATTAGAGAGGTTAAAGTGTTCACCTACTGGCTTTTGAATGTGATGATTCCTGTCGTCAGATTTGTGTCCATTTATTCTTTTGCGTAGAGACTGTCCGGTTTGGCCAATGTACATGGCAGAGGGGCATTGCTGGCACATGATGGCATATATCACATTGGTAGATGTGCAGGTGAACAAGCCCCTGATGGTGTGGCTGATGTGATTAGGTCCTATGATAGTGTCACTTGAATAGATATGTGGACAGAGTTGGCATCGGGCTTTGTTGCAAGGATAGGTTCCTGGGATAGTGTTTTTGTTGTATGGTGTATGGTTGCTGGTGAGTATTTGCTTCAGGTTGGGGGGCTGTCTGTAAGCGAGGACTGGTCTGTCTCCCAAGATCTGTGAGAGTGAGGGATCATCTTTCAGGATAGGTTGTAATAATGCTGCAGATTGAGCAGATCGGTGCCCGCCATCCCCCACAGCACATTCAGAACTCTTTTCCATGTTCCCCCCTCTGCCCCAAATTCCACTCGCACATTCTTTTCCACTTTCCAGGACTTCTCGGTTTCCCCTTCACTCCACCTCCTCGTGCAACTTTCACAATGATAGCTGGACCTACACACAGCTGTAAAAGTCTGTCCTCCCCTGGTTCCTCCTTTCACACCAAGCATCTTTGTGTGTTTGTGTGTGCTGTTTCTTGTGCAATAAAAGCAAAGTTTTCGAATAGTAACTCATCTTTATTTGTTTCCTACAAATTGAGATTGCAGGCACTACCAATACATGTACAGGCATTTTAATCATTTACTTACTGGAATGTAAGACCCCAAATGTCACCATTCCTTTCTAGGAAAACTATATGTAATGTAACATTGACGCACCAATCACAGAGATATACATTACTGGTTCTCATTTTCAAAGTGTTGTCTCAGTCTCCCTGATTCGAATTGCCCCAATCTGGGCTCCTCTTAGAATCCTGGTATCTTCTTTTAAAGGCCAACAATTGGAGACCACAGCAGTTTTCAAGGTAGCAGAATGGAAAAGACTGATGGCTTTCCAGTCCTTTGGAGAAAATCTGGCAATCTATGCCAGTGAGATGTTTCTGGTAGTGGTCACCCCTCTACATATTGCTGAGTGGAGGGTTTTGGTCAGCTATGAAGGAGGACCAAGCAGATTTCCACTGCTGTTGAATCTCAACATCCGCTACGCCAGCAATTTGCTGAAATATTCTTGCAGGACTGAGACAATTTGAAGACATAGTTACTCTATTCTCAGCTAGCATATGGAGTTTCCATGCAAAGGGAGATGCGAACCTCAAAAACTGTCCACCCTACCCACCACCCTCCAGCATTACCAGAAAATCCTGCCCCTGTGCCTGCCTATCAATAGTGAAATGGACAAGGAAAGGAGTCACACCACAACTTTATTTTGTGCCCTGAAGTTTCAGATCATCAAGCCCCTGGCCTCTCTGCAGCAAGGAACACCACGCTCTGTTTATCCAGAGTGGCTCCTTCGCCCACCTGATTCCCCCACCGTGTGCAGCATGGCTAGGTGCAGGCAGAGGACAAATAGCTGGGACAGGGATGGTAAAAACTTTGTAATCTTCCAAGGGAGAAAGGACTGGTGGGGCTAGCTTTTCCCAGACAAAACAAAGTGTCCCCTTTCTTTGACCACCCGAACTCTCCCCCAGCTCTGCTTTGTATGGGGATGGTAAAATTGGGGGGGAAGAGAGAGAAGCACTGCAACTGTGTAATGTTACAAGGGACAAAAGACAACTGGTACTAACTTTAAACAAGCTACTGTAAGTTTTCTACAACTGTCCATTCCCAACCAGCGCCTTCCTAAACCCACACATGCCCTTCTCCCAGTCCACAGGACCCTAGGGCCATCGCTGCCTGCATGCTGGCCAAGAATTGCACAGACACAGGGTCACGATTGTTCATTAATAATCTGTTTTATAGCTTCTGTCAAATGAATAATGGTGGTTCATTAGAAATCAATAAAATCATTGATTTATAGCCAGGTCTTACTCGGGGTTCATGTAAGGTTGAAGCAGAGTGGGGGGTGGGCTTAAAATCAGGAATATAGCACCAGAGTGAGAGGTGATATTGGCAGGGGTCCATTGTAACTTACCAGCCTTGAGTTCTGGTTCCTGCCATGGCTCAAGGGTAGTCCATGAGCTCGTCAGGTGGGGCTTCCTCGATCGGCTCCTACACGTAGAGGTGCAGGATCACATGCTCCTTGTCCTTTGGGTCTTCCAAGGCATCCTCCGCGGTCCCTGCTGCCTCTTCACCCAAGTCCTCATCGGGATCCCATTGGACAATGAGGCCAGCAGGGATGAGGAGGGGGTCATGAGCCACTTCAGGATGTGCACTGGGAGCCTATTACAGTACTGGGTCCTGCTCATCACAGAATGGGTGTGTACAATGAGCCCCCCTGGAGTGACTGTTGGAATCTTTTTCCCTCCTGTGCTTGATGCGTTCCCCAGCACTGGGCCAGAATCCGCTCCAGCCTCTGTGAAATTTCCTGGTACACATGTAAGGTCCTGCTGCTCCGGAAGAAGTCATGGAGGACGGCGTACTCCGATCACACACAGATCAACATCAGGGAGTGGCCAGTGGGCCAAGGGGCTGTTCTCTGAGCAGAATCCATGTTAACCTGTATTGATCAAAAGTGTGCAGTGGAAAGCTGGTCTGAGGTGGTCAGCGCAGCTCACTACCACCTGTGACAAGGAGGGATAAGGACCTTTATAGACTGTCAGGATCAGACAGAAAAGGGTTTAGTGCTTTGTGGGAATGGGGCGGGAGGGAGGACAACTGAAACTTGAGACCTGGTACATGCCCTTTACCCCACACTGCAGATTGGCACGGGTACAGGACCATGCCACAGCCCAAGGCGTGTACTTACTTATCCCCCTCGAGCATGCTAGCTTACTCCCCTTCAGACACTTGCATGTGGGATTTAGATGTGGCAAATAGGGCGGTTATGGCACAACCACGGGAATTGACATGTACAGTTGCCAGTGTAGATGTAGCCCTATTGTAATCAACAACCTCAGCAACTGGGTATCTTTAGGAAGCCTCCCATCTGCTGACTACACACTACCTTGCCTAGTTTGTGCTAAGAGACTGGCATGTGATCTACTAAAATACATCCTGTGTCTGTGTACTTTGCAAGCTTGCTAGGCAATGCTTGCAGACATTGAGTGTTCCATACCAGTAAGTGACTAAGTATCTCTATCAAGATCTATTTGCTTCTCATACTTTACAAGCTCTATCCAGTGTGTATGGGAAACTTTTCAGATCCTTGAACAGATTCTGTGGCCTACAGAGCTTACATATTCTACAGGCAGGCATACTTCAGAATTTGTCATTTCCTTTGACCAAAGAGTAAGGCCATGTCTACACTAGAGACCTTACAGCAGCACAGCTGAACCGATGCAGTTGCGCCGCTGTAAGATCTCCTGTGTAGATGCCATAGGCACCGACTCCATGGGTGCTCTAAGGCTGGAGCACCCGCAGAAAAAAATTAGCGGGTGCTTAGCACCCACCTGTAGCCAGCTCTCCTCTTCCCCCCAGCCCTCCCACCCACCAGTAGCCCCACTGATCAACTCCTCCCCCTCCTTCCCAGGGCATCCCATCTCCCGTGATCAGCTGTTCCGCAGCATGCAGGAGGCACTCAGGGGAGAAGGAGCAGGAGGAGCATGGAGGGGAGGGGGTTGAACTGGGAGGGAAGAGGTGAGGTGAGGGTGGGGCTTGGGGGAAGGGGTAGTGTGGGAGGGGGGCATGGAGCAGAGGTTGAGCACCTCCAGGGAAAAGAGGAAGCTGGTGCCTGTCATCACCGCTGTATTCTGACAGGAGAGAGACATAATTAAACCACCCCCAATGAGTGGTGGTACCTATGTCAGCGGGAGACTGTCTCCCACTGACATAGCGCTGTCCACACTGGCGCTTCTGTCTGTGTAACTTATGTCACTCGGGGATATGTTTTTTTAACACCCCTGAGCAATGTAAGGGCTGGTCTACACTAAACCCCCCTGTCGAACTAAGATACGCAACTTCAGCTACGTTAATAACGTAGCTGAAGTCGAAGTCTCTTAGTTCGAACTTACCTGTGGTCCACACGCGGTGCGCAGGCTCCCCCGTCGATTCCGCCTGCTCAGTTCGTGGAGCAGGATTACCAGCGTCAACGGGGGAGCACTTCCTGGTTCGATTTAGCGCGTCTAGACAAGATGCGATAAATCGAACCCAGAAGATCGATTGGACTCCTCCGACACGACAGGTGAGTATAGACGTACCCTAAGTTATACCAACAAAAGTGCTAATGTAGACATAGCCTAAGATAAATTGTGCCTCCTCATTTGGAGGCATACTAGAGTGGAAAGGGGATACAGGGAGTTTTTCTTCTTTGCCCACATGTACAGAGGCTACCAGTACTGGGAAGTACAGGGGATATAGGACTACCAAAGCACTGATAACCACAATTGGGAATGTATTTTTGTGGATGTAGGTTCTCCAGAATAGCTACTTTGGAAGGAGTATGGACCTGTCATGCAAATGTAGCAAGGGACTATTCCCATCATGTTCTCCCCAGGAAGCATTAAATATTTCAAAGGCATAATTTCTCCAGGTCTGTAGTAAGCAAACTATAGCTGTAGTACAATGCAGCCAGCAATGCCTCCAACACTTCCATCCTAGGAGCGGGACACAGCAAACATTACATTGCAAAAGATGGGGTGTTAGCTCTAGAAAACAAAATTCTAATTTGGAAACTAATTTCATTCTGCAAACTTGAAACAAATGCCCGCTGAAGTTTTAGTTGCACAGGGGATATTTCTAGAGGGCTGTTACTCGTACTTTCGTCCCTCTTTTCACTGTTGAAGTGATGTAAACAAGCATAAGTGTAACAGAGAATTATGCTGAATGAGTTTGGACTGGAAGGACTACACAAGCCTTCCTGAACAAGTTATCTATATTCATTTATACATTCTCAATTAAAACGTTTTCTGAAAAGACCACCATGCACATTACACCTTCTGCACTTAGTTGTGACCAGACAGCAAATGTGAAAAATCGGGATGGGGTGGGGGTGGGGGGGTAATAGGAGCCTATATAAGAAAAAGACCCAAAAATCGGGACTGTCCCTATAAAATCAGGACATCTGGTCACCCGATCTGCACTGCAGACAACTTGAATTCACATGCTAGTCAGTCTTGCTCCTTTTTGCACTATGCAGTTCACTTTACCTAGTGAAAAGGAAACAGGGTTTTTCTCCTGTTTCAATGAGGATGCGACAGACATAGTGACACTCTTCAATTATAAAAGGAAACATTTTTATAGGGTGACTTCTTGTTAATCAACTTACTGCTAATGAATTACACTAAAATGTTCTACTGTTCTTATTTTTACTGATAACCTATAAACATTTACAGTACAAGAGAAGATTTAGATGTTCAAACAAAAGTTAGTATTTTTGGACCATGACATCAGTTTTTATGGCATTTCAGTCTATTTTAACTACAATTAAAAGCGCTTTTTAAAAAGAACTATGTCTAATTTCTGTGCTAAATCAAACCAGACAGCAGTGGATATTTTTACTTTAAACTGGAATATCATTAGAGTGAGTACAAGGCAGAATTGTAAGACAACACGGCAAACAAACAAACAAAAACACACATTACTACAAAGTTATGGTTGAGACTTAACCACACAGAAGTTGGGAAATTTGAAGTTATACTTCTCTGGGTAACTACTGCTTGGCCTACTTCCATATAAGTACCACTAAGTATGTTGTTATGATGCAGAGACTTTTAAATGTATATTTATATATAAAATATGCAAAGCGAATAAATTATAGCTGCTATGAGAACCACAATTTTGAAATACCTGACATCAATGAGATTAAATTTTCAACACACATTTTACGTAGAGTTTAATCAGATTCAAAAAAAGAAGAGGGTGCAGAGGAAAAAAACTCAAGATCAAAATGCTCATCCTCTGCAAAAGTATTATGTTCAACATAATGCCAAGGGCCTGGAAAAACATGTTAGGGATTGAATTCCTCTGCTGTGTGGTATCAAGGAAATTGTTATCTATAACCCAAAGGGAAGACTGTCATGGCAGCATCTGGCACCTGATCCAATGTGATGAAATTAGAGCGAAGTGAGGGAGCTCAGCAAACCCCAAGAGGCACTTTGCAGAGTTGGGCTCCAGGAGTACTTGGATCTCTTTAGTTTGGATTTACAGGATAGAGACCACACTGAGAATTTTGATTTACGATGTCTGGAGATGGATACTGATCAGATGCCCATGCCGATATTGGATCCTTAGAGCTATCAAGCCTGACTAATTTGCAGACCCTCACAGGGGTAGATGCAGCCACTCTTGCATTACTCCAACCTCTTTCTGCAGCAGGTCTCTTCTGGGGGTGGCCTTTAAAAAGCCACTGCTGTCCTGGAGCTCTCCTCATAACAGCCCAGTATCAGGTTTAAAGACACTGCAGCACTACTTTCCCAACTCTCATTGGACTGCTACTGATTTCTCTGAGGACTCTGGGACCCAGTGTCTCCATCATCCCTGTGGGCCTCTCCACCTCGGGGAGCAGCAAGTCTTTCTTGGTGTGAGCACTGACCAGTCCTTTTTCTCACAGAATAGTCCTTACACTGACCCTAGCGGAGTGGCAGGCACTCACTGCCTCTAGCCCCCCCTTTGATGTCATCAGCTTTCTCACCCAGTTTACCTGATCTCAGACCCTTATATTATCCTTGGTTTGGACTAATCAATTGCCTTAACAGCCGTGATGCCTCCATTTATTTTGGTTTTTCTTGTCTTCACCCTTCTCCCTCCTCTTTCCTGCCCCTTCTCCCCATCTATCCTCCCTTCCATCCGCAGGCCTCATCTCCAGTCACATTCCTTTACTAAACTGATTTCCATTCCCTTTCTGGGGAAGTCCTGTAAGCTATAAACTTAACCAATTATGGGTATGGAGTTGAATTTGATGAGGCAAAGATGAGAATAAATACATACTGCATATCTTTGCTTGCCTCTAAAAACTGTATAGCCATACTTATCAGTTATCCTGGGCCAACCAAGACAAAATATCTTACCCCCCTCATCAATATAAACCTTCAAAAACTAAAAGTCACTTATAACTTTTTCAATCATTTTAACTCTTGGTAAATGCAGGGCATTCAGTAGATACCATGATTCCTATTTTGGTTTGACATTTTCCTATTCATTGAGTAAAGATGAATAGTCTTAATTTCTGTTTACTATCTTTGGTTTCTTTCTTCTTTGTGGGGGGTGAAGGGGAAAGCGGGTTTCAGGGGAGGGGCTGGCTTCTATACTCCAATATAAATAATGATTTCATAATTATTTCTGATCTAAGCCTTTCAAGATTTCATGTGATTCTGTCACATTGAGGAAGTGAAAGAACAGGGATAAGTTTGTGAATAGATTTGGATCCCCCGGGGCCTCAGAGTGGAGAAAATCTAGGTCTACACAGTCATTTTCTGAGATGAAGATTTCAGGCACATAAGCGTCTGGAGCACTCATTAATAACAAGGAGCATTCTTTCATAGGATCTGTCTCTGGAAGAGACACTTTGTGCCCTGTTCTGGGAAGAAGACAGTAGCAAACACTAGTGGTGACTATTAAACCAAGGGGATTAGAAACAGCAGCAATAATAACATTAAGAGAAATAGAATCTTAATTTGTTTAACGTGGTAAAGCTAGCTGACTGGAAAACAAAAGGATTTGATTTTATTGATATCTGCAAGACAAATAGACAAGCTAAGAGGCCTAAACATAAATATATTTCCCTGCGCTACCAGATGTATAATTCCATGGAAACAAACACCGAGACATAAATTTCAAAATGCTAGAGGGCATTTCTAATTTATCAGCATAAGAAAGAAGGAAAGTAAGTATAAATGTCACAGAAGCAATAAGTCAAATATAAAGAGCATGCATTTTGTTTAAATCTTATGGATAATGTGCTAAAGATTATGTTGCACACTAATAAATAACAGTGCACATTTTAAAGTGGCAATGTGTAAATCGTACCACAGGAACCAAAAATATTAAATAGTTTTAGGTTTAAATGATAGTCTAAATTGTATATTCTTCTGTTGAGTCATATGTAGTGTAATTCCCACTCATGTTAAAGAGACACTGTCAAATTAAAAAATAACTCTCAATTTATTAATCATAAATAATACCTAAGGCTCCAATCCTGCAAGTGAATCTGGGTAGGCAGAACCCCTGCACCTTGGCAGAATCCCCGTGACTACATGGGGCAGGCCTAGGTCTACTCCAATTAAATAGATTAAAGAAAACGTTTTTTACCCAGTATTTTTCTAGTTTGCATACTTTGACAGCACTATTTTATTCTTATCACTCTCTAGTCAGTCAGTTTTCCTGGTTGTTTGTCTGAGTTTTTCCCACCAACACAGGGAGATAAAAATGCTATAAAAATAAAAGGAAAATACAATTGTATAGTCTTCCAAATATGGTGAGAACTTGAGAGAAAATACAGTACTTGAAACTCATTTATAGAAATGGACTGGATTTCAAGTTGATGATGTCTCTTTAATAAGAATAAGTGGTAAATCATCAACAGTTATGGGTATTATTTGGGAGGAGTAGGTCATCCATGATCTCCCCCCATTTTTCACTCTATTTCCACACCCTCAAAGGCCACACTTTATGGAGACTTTCCCAACTCGGGGAAGGGATCTGGATGGAGCTCCTTCCAGGGGCAGTCAGTCCTTCTCCAAACTTCAACCCAAGTAAGTCACTAGAGCAGGCATCGGCAACCTTCGGCATGCGGCTCACCGGGGTAAGCCTCCTGGTGGGCCGGGCCAGTTTGTTTACTTGCCGTGTCCGCCGGTTCAGCCGATCGCGGCTCCCACTGGCCGTGGTTCACCGTCCCCAACCAATGGGAGCTGCGAGAAGCGGCGGCCAGAGCGCCACTTCCTGCATTGGCCGGGGACAGCGAACCGCGGCCAGTGGGAGCTGCGATCGGCCGAACCGGCGGACACGGCAAGTAAACAAACCAGCCCTGGCAAGCCGCATGCCAAAGGTTGCCGATGCCCGCATTAGAGAGTGATACAAAGTACAGCCTCCACTGAGAATCCTGGCCCACATCCTCAAAGTTGTGGGAGTTAGGCACCTAAATACCTTTGAGGATCTGACTCCCAGTCTTTCCT
Organism: Macrochelys suwanniensis; assembly: GCA_033296515.1. Lineage (NCBI taxonomy): Eukaryota > Metazoa > Chordata > Testudines > Chelydridae > Macrochelys > Macrochelys suwanniensis. The sequence goes on from CM065779.1 coordinate 89,256,215, forward strand.
GACTGGGAATAGGGTTGCCAGACCTCCAGGATTGTTCTGGAGCCTCCAGGAATTAAAGATGAATCTTTAATTAAAGATTGTCACATGATGAAACCACTGGGAATACGTCCAACCAAAATTGGCGACCCTACCTGGGAAGCAAGGGATCAAACTCAAAGCCAAAGCTCCGATAAGCCTATGTATAAGTATTTTGTTCAACACACTCCCAAGACCTGAAAACAATTGGGTTAGATTGTGAATTCCTCCCTTGTCTTGGGTACAAAGCTGCACTGCATATTCTGCAAACTGTTTTGTTAAATTATGTACATGTTTTTGTGGAAAGTTTTAAAGGATAACAAAGTATCAAGTTACCCCCCTCTCTCACACATGCTCTGGAAAGGGCACTGAACTCCCAAGTCAAACATGTACAGGATCAGAATGGGCAATGAGAGCTCCTCAGTGTGACAGTTATCTAACCATAGGCATTGCCTACTGTATTGGGAATCAACTACTTATAATTTATTATCTTTACCCACTGCTGTGAACTGGCTCTGGGTGCACATCCTGTGTGTCAATTTGCCTACACTTCACTAGTCTATATTTGTGCATCAAGCTTTCCAGAGCATGCTTATATATCAGTTCCCACAGAACTGTTCTGAATTAAAATAATGTTTTTAATCAAAGGAAGATATTTGTGGAGGAAAGGGGAAAGAGACAGGGGATAAGTGAAATTTCTCCAAAGTTCAAATAGACAAGTTAACAACAATTAGTAGTAGCACTTTCCTAAAAGCAGGCACCATGCCCTGTAACCTGATGCAAATAATTGTTCCAGCAGCAGTTGTGTCTTCAAGCAATTCCTGAACCTTCACAATACAGATTTTCAGATATATTTGTTTATGGTTGTGGCTTACTGAATAATACAAACAATATAGCAGTATAACAAGCATGAAGCAGTACAAGAAAAATATGATTAATATCAGGATCCAAAATCTAATTTGTGTATTCTATGTCCTCAAATCACCCTTTGCCTCTAAGTTACACATTTGAAATCAGGAAGACATAGCCCAATTGTCATTATCTTTGGATGTTCAGCAGTGTATTTTATTTCTAATATAAAATGCTTGCAAATGTTTCATTCATATAATACCATGCTGAGCATCCAAATATACATAGATTTTCTTTGGTAGAATCACCAAATTAGTGGTTGAAGGGAACACAGTAGATGTAATACAGATTTAAATAGAACATTTGATATGGTGCCTCACAAAGTCATAACTCTCAAAATTAATTCAAATGAGCTTGGATGTAATAATTGCCATGCAAACTGAAAACTGAAGGCACTAAGCATAACCAATCTATGTTGTTTGTAGTATTGTTGTAGCTGTGTTTGTCCCAGGATGTTAGAGACATGGTGGGAGAGGTGATATCTTTTATTGGATTAACTTCTGTTGGTGAAAAAGAGAAACTGTCGAGCTACATAGAGCTCTTCTTCAGGTCTGGGAAAGGTACTCAGAGTGTCACAGTTAAATACAAGCTGTAACAGATTATTTAGCAGAAATTAGTTAACACTATTCTAAGGGACCATTCAAGGAGAAGTGGCCCCTTAACACTACGGTTGCCAGATAGCAACTGTGAAAAAAACGAGACAGGGGGTAATAGGCGCCTATAAAAGAAAAAGTCCCAAAAAACGGAACTGTCCCCTTAAAAACGAGACATCTGGTCACCCTAGTTAACCCCTGTAGTCATTGAACAAAACATGAGGGGTTAGTGGCTGAAGCTTCCAGGCTCGTGTTTTGAAGGTGTTGTGCAGGTTTCCTTTGACAATGAGAACTGAGAGGAGAGGGCAAATAGAGTGATCATTTTGTGAAAAGGGTTTGCCCACGGGTGATACGGTGTTTGTCTTATTTTTCTGTGTGACTTCATTCAAGAACACAGTGATTATCTGCTTTCATCCACATAGTTATTGGGGAATTTAGTGCACTGGAAAAGGCACAGCACATGTTGCGATAAGCATGTATAGGACCAATGGATCTTGAAAGGTGTGTTGTGGGGGAGCAGTGGATATATGTTTGCAGGTTTTGCATCTATGGTTCTGGCAGGGACTGCTACCACTTTTAGTTAATGTGTCCTGACAGTTTTAAGTGTGTTAAGATGTATGCCCCAGATTTTCTCTTTGGAGCATATTATATGGTATCTGAGGGGCTGGCTGTAGATAACCGATTTCTTGGTGTGTTTGGGGCAGTTACTGGATCTGTGAAGGTTAGTATGGTGTTCTGTGGGTTTCTAGTATATAGTTCTCTGTAGGGTTCTATTACTGAAGCTCATCATGGTGCCCAGGAAGTTAATGCTGGTGCAGGAGTGTTCTAGAGAGAATTTGATGGATGGTGGTGGTTGAAGTTGTGGTGAAAATCTGTAGGGAATTTAGGTTGTCTGTCCACAGGATGAAAGTATCAGTGTATCTCAGGTATATCGTTGCTTTCATGATGCATTTGTTCAGAAATTCTTCCTCAAGGTGACCATGAAGAGGTTGCCATACTGGGGACCCATCCTACTACCTGTGGCTGTTCCCATGGTTTGGACAAAGTATTTCTTGTTGAATGTAAAATTGTTATGGGTGAGGATGAAAGGAATTAGTTTAGGGTAGATATCTGAGTGTTGTCCATTGTTCTGTAGATATCTGAGGCAGATATCCCTCACAATGACAGAATGGGTGTTGGGGTATAGGCAGGTAACACCTATGTTGGCAAGGATGGTGTTCTAAGGGAAGTGGTTAATGTTGCAGAGTTTTTGGAGGAACTGGTCGTTTGTGTGGCGAGTGATTTGAGGATGGTTTCTATGAGTCTGGTATTCCTTTAGTAAGAATGCCAGGCCAGATATAATGGGCCTGCCTGGGTTCCCTTCAGATATAATGGGCCTGCCTGGGTTCCCTTGTAATGGCCCCTGTTGATTATCACTTCAAAAGTTTCTACTGATAACAGTTTCTTTCAATTAATTAGCCCTTAACATTGGTATAGACACTTCCACCTTCTCATGTTTCTTTGAATGTATAAATATCTGTTCACTGTATGTTCCATTCCATGCAGCCGATGAAGTGGGTTCTTAACCCACAAAAGCTTATGCTGAAATAAATTTGTTAGTCTCTAAGGTGCCACAGGTATTTTTCTTGGGTTCCCTTGTTCATGTATATTGGCAAGCAAGTAGAAGGTCCCTGGGGTGGGTTCATAGGGGATGAGGATTGCAGAGGTTCTCTTGGAGTTGTTTGGGGAAGGACTTAATGATATCCTTAAATTCCTGGTGTGGGATCTTCGAGTTCTTTATAGTAAGTGTTGTCAGAAAGTTGTCAGTTGACCTCGTGGACGTAGTCATCATGATCGAGAATTACAATGGTGCACCCTTTGTCTACTGGTTTGATCACTGTCTGGTGACTGGATTTCAGGGACTGAATAGCTGTCCTCTCAGCAGTAAAGAGATTGTGGTGGACATGATGTTTGTTAAGGATTTCATAGTCCATTTTTTCCTGAAGCAATCAATGTAACAATCAAGTGTGTGGTTTTGTCCACTGTGGGGTGTCCAGTCAGATTATCCTTTTTTATTATGATTGCCTGTCCTACACATTCCTGTCATAATATATGCTGTACCTCATCCCGTGCACCTAATGCCCCAATAACAACTGTGTGGGTGACAGACAATCACTATACCCTCAGATGAACTCGCACAAAAAATGATAAGACAAAAACACCATATTACCCCATGGCAAACACTTTTCACAATATTATCAGTCCATATTTGACTTCAGTCCTCATCTTCAAAGGTACCCTACACAACACCTTCAAAAGATGAGCCCGAAAGCTTAAACTCAAAAATTCTGCCTGTTCTACCGTCTGCAGTGGCCTAGCAATAGGCAGAGAACCCCAAGGTTGGGTCTGCACTTTGGGTGTAAATGCACTGAGTGAGAAAACCCTTGTCAAAAAAACCTGTTACATACAATGCTTGGTTGTATTGCTGTTCCTTGCAAGATTTGTAAGCAACTCTATTTTTGACAGAACCCTTCTAGCATGTCCAGACACTACATTTCTTAATACCATAGTAGTACCAGTGCATTCTGTGACTTCCAAAGCAACCATTTTTACAATGAGGGTTGAATAGTTTCCAGTGTGGCTGGGTCAATCTAGTGAAGTTTTCTAGGAGTTTTCTATAAGTGTCCTAAAATTCCTAGGCCTATTCATTATTACTACTATCACCAGCCCAGACAGCAATGCCTATTGTTTACTTGGCAGCTAGTTTCATAGGCGTGGGAGAGTTGTATAACTCTGGCAAAAGTAGGGGGTGGAATGCAGTAGGAGATTTAAGATCATGAGATTTCAGTCATTGAACAGTCAGACCGTTACTCCAAAAGAAGCCTCAGGATGAGCGCCGCATTGAAAAGCCTGACATCAGTGCTTGTTTTATGTGCATTCTGGCCTTGAGCCTTACCAAAGTGGAGCAATAGTTGTGGATCAACACATTTTTGCTCAGATGTGGGACTATGGGAGACTGGAATAAGAGTTAGTGGTTGAAGAACTTAGTATCTGTGTGAAGTCTGGCCTGCAGTGAAATCCCATCTGAATGAGAGCTGCAGCCCCCTCTCCTTCCCTCCCCCACCTTGGATGAGAGAATTGAAGACAATTGCTTTATAAAGACAGGTTATAAATATAGAATGTCACTGGGTTTGGGGTGGTCAAGTCTATCGCTGAGGCCCAGTAGCGTAGCCAGGGAGGGAGCAGGGGGAGTGGCCGCTCCCCCTGTGAGCAGAAGCGGTGAAAAGGCGCTGCTTCTTGCACTCACCCGGCGGCGCTCCGGGTCTTCAGCGGCATTTCAGCGGCAGGTAACACCGAAGACCCGGAGTGAGTGAGGACCCGCTGCCGAAGTGCCGCCGAAGACCCGGAGCGCCGCCGGGTAAGTAAAGGGGGAGGTGCCTTTTTATAGCGCCGCTTCCCCTGTGCTGCAGACATGGCTGCGCTACTGCTGAGGCCCATGGATACAGGTGGGTAAAGCCATACATAAAGACCAGCAGTCCTGTGTGATTGCTGTTTAAAATATCCCTGATACAGCAGAAGGGTTTGGGCACGGACATGCCCATTTTCAAGAGTTCTGGCTTGTATGAGAAGAGAGAGACTCTGCAGAAGCCTTTGATGAAAATCTTTATCATTGACAACTATATCTAGGACAACAGGGTTCACTCACGGACTGTATCAGCCAGGGTGCATTAGAGGATAAACTGATAGAGTGGGGAGCTTAGATAGAGGCAATGATTTCCCTACACCCCCGCCCCCCCAGTTTTGTGAACTAGTTACATGCAGTGTTGCCACTTTAGTGATTGTTTGGGAATTTGAATTGAAACATTAATACACACCTTTAAAAGCACACACGTATTTTATCATACACTTTATATCTGAAAAAGTATAATACATTTGAAAAGTATGAACACAGACTAGCTTCCTTATACAGCTTTTGTTTTTTGTGACTGTCAGTGCATTCATTTCGGTGATGTTGGCCAACCTAATAATTTCAAGAGTCCTGTGCTGTTAGTCTATAAGGTGCCACAGGACACTCTGTCGCTTCTACAGATCCAGACTAACACAGCTACCCCTCTGATACTAATAATTTCAAATGATGATTTGTAAGCAAAGTCTAAATGAGCTCTCCCTGACAGCTAGTGATGAGCTGGGGACTGGGGGAAAGGCTTCAGGACCAGATTGCATTTACATTCACACCTAATCTACCTAGGTATCCAGCAAACAGAGCTGTGTTGCCCAAGTGATTGATTTCGGCTGGGGTTGGGTTATAAATCACACTATGGAAGAGATGCCCCAGTCTTCACTAGCACCGAGGTTCCCTCCACCCCGAAGAGCTGAAATCACTGAGAGTCGGGTGGAACTGCGAGAGACCGACTCACAGAGGCAGGTGGCAGCAGAAGATGACAGTGTAGGGCTATTGGGGCAGAGCAATAGAGTGAACGGTGGCATGACAAACAACAGCGGTCAGAGCACTGGACTTAGGGTGACCAGATGTCCCAATTTTATAGGGAGAGTCCCAATTTTTGGGTCTCTCTTATATAGGCTCTTATTACTCCCCACCCCGTCCCCATTTTTCACACTTGCTTTCTGGTCATCCTAATTGGACTATGATTTAGTGACCTGTCTCCAGAAGCTATATTTGTGACTGAGAAACTTATATAAATATATGTTTCCTAGTAGGCCAAGATTTTAAAAAAATGCATTTGCTAAGATCAGTCTCACATCATCGCTGGCTCAAGAGGTCATTATCTTGGGGAGTTTCTGTACTAAACTTTATTATAATAATTACTTTTTATGTAAGAATGGCTATATTGGGTCAGATCAATGGTCCATCTATCCCAGTATCCTGTCTTCTGACAGTGACTGTTCCAGGTGCTTCAGAGGGAATGAACAGAACAGGGAATCAGCGATTGAGCCATCCTGTCGTCCACAGCCAGCTTCTGGCGAACAGAGGCTAGGGACATTCAGATCATGATGTTGCATCCCTGCCCATGCTGGCTAATAGCCATTGATGGACCAATCCGCCATGAAATTATCTAGTTCTTTTTTGAACCCTGTTACAATTTTGGCCTTCACAACATCCCTGGCAAAAAGTTCCACAGGTGACTGTTCATTGTGTGAAGAAATACTTCCTTTAAAACTATGTTTTAAAATTACTGCCTATTAATTTCATTGGGTGACTCCTGGTTCTTGTGTTAAGTGAAGGGATAAATAACACTTCCTTATTCATTTTCTCCTCACCAATCAAGATTTTATAAGACTATCATATCCACTCTTAGTCGTCTCTTTTCCAAGCTGAAAAGAGCCAGTCTTCTCTCCTCATATGGAATCTGCTCCATACCCCTAATCATTTTTGTTGCCCTTCTCTGTATCTTTTTCAATTCCAAGATATCTTTTTTGAGATGATGTGACCAGAACTACATGCAGTATTTAAGATGTGGGCTTGTCATGGATTTATATAGTAAAAGTGGAGGAGCTTGGTTTGCCAGACTGATCAGCTAAGTCAATACTGACAACCTATATGAAAAGGCTGCAAAACACCATGCCTCTGGACTGCATCAACATGCAGAAAGCCTTATAAGCCAGTCACTGTCAAAGCCAATTTTAGAAGAACTTAATGAGGCTGTTAAGAATGCTGGAGACAACTCAGTTTATTGAAAATAAGAAAGAAAAACTTGTAGCACCTTAGAGACTAAAATTTATTTCAGCATAAGCTTTTGTGGGTTAATACCCACTTCATCGGATGCATGGAATGAAACATACAGTAGACAGATATTTATACAGTCAGAGAAACATGATAAGGTTGAGGTGCATAGACCAACCTTAAGAGGCTAATTAGTTGAGAGGCACCATAACAGCAGGGGAAGAAAAACCTTTGAAGCGATAAACAAGATGGTCACACAGGTGTGAATGAGGATTGTTAACTTAAGGGAAATAGATTCAATTAACGTAATGGCCGAGCCATTCCAAATCTCTATTTAATCTGGAGGCAATGCAACCTAGTTTGCATATCAATTCGAGTTCAATAGTTTCTCTTTGAAGTCTGCTTTTGGAGTTAATCTGTCGCAACACTGCTACCCTCAGCATGGCTATTGCATCATACTTTCTATTTAAGCAAGAGATACCACACACTACAAACTAGAGGCCTATGTTAAGTGCATTGTCACTTGTTAATCCTGAAGTTGGACACTGTGATAGACCCAGGCCAGTTTGGTACAACAGAATAGCAGAAGGCAGATATACTGGCCATTGGGTTAACAGTTTTCTGTTCCTAACTGACCAAAGCAGGGACTGCTCCAGGCCAATGAGAACACCTGACTCATTAACCTGCAAAGAGTCAGGTGAGGCCATTAAGGTGAAGTGAACACCTGACCCTAATTAAGGCTCTGAGCATATAAAAGGGCTCACTCCAATCAGGCCAGAAAAGAGCCAGGGAGCCAGAAGAGAGGAAGTGCTGTTGCTATTGAAGGACTGAGTAAATGAGGACACACTTGCACCATCAGTAAGGGAGCCCTAAGGTAAGGGTGAAGAAGTGAGAAGCAGGAGAGCTGTGGGGAAGTGGCCCAGGGAATTGTAGCAACTCTGGCAGTGAGAGGTTGGCTGCCAACAGCTGCTACCATTAGGGTCCCTGGGCTGGAACCTGGAGTAGAGGGCAGGCCTGGGTTCCCTCCCACCAACCTGCCACTACAAGGAGAAGACAGGCCTCTGGCAGAACAGGAGGCTAAACTGTTCTGCAATAAGCCCAGAGGGACAACAGGGACTGTGGGAGTTCTCTCACCATCCTCTGAGGCTAGCATAAACCGCCTAGAAGTGCGGGACCCACAGGGACAAGATCGGAGCTCTGCCACAACTGGTTCCGAACAAGACTGGCAAATGCTCACTATCTTTCTGCAAAAAACTCAGCTGACTCTCTTGAAACATGTGGTGCAACAGTGAAAGACTCAGGAGTTGAAAAAGTGAAGAATTCTCACTATATTCAAAATATGTGCATACATGGCTGACAAATGCACCAATGCAAATAGGCATCAAGTATTAAGTCATTATGTATGTTATCTTGATGTTCGTAGTAGGCCAGTAGATGCATTCTAGATGTTCAGGTTATAGAAGACACATCAGCTTCATCTGTGACATCTTAGAAGAGTTATGTGTGTAAATTGAACCCCAAACAGATGGCTGCTTGTGCATTTGATGGCGCTACAAACTTCTCTGGAAGACATAGTGGAGTACAAGCTTTGCTCAGAGAAAAGTGTAACCCTAATCTTTCCTAATACACACTGTAGAGGCCATCTACTCCAGCTAGCACTAGTACAAGCTGCAGAATCTTCAAAAGACATTAAAAAGCCATACATTTAAGGGCTTTTTTTATACTCTTTTTTTCAAGCAAGAGTCCAAAAGGACTGAACATTTTGGAAACAAATAGAAGATACACTGGGATTGAAGTTCAAATGAGTCCAACCTGGGAAAACCTGCTAGCTTTCTCATAAGTGATTCTTGGCAGTTATCTTAAAATTACTGCAACCGTTATTACTGGCTTTAGAAAGTATCCACCAGGATAGGACAGATCTAAGTAGTGAGTCTGGTGGACTACTTTTGTTACTAAGTTCAGAGAAGACTATGGCAATTCTCTCTTGTAAGTCTACTGTTGAAACCACTTGGTTGTTAAACAGTAGTAGATCTTTGTCCAGAAATAGAAGCTATCCTTGGATCAATGAGAGATATCCAATGAAAATGTACTGGAAGAAGCAAAGACTTCAGTCCAGAAGTTGACTAATGAAGGTACTTATATTGACTCCATAAGTGAAGAGGACAAGAAGTGTTTGTTAAGCCAGCTGAAAAAGTACAAAAAGACTTAATTCTTAAAAATGTACAGTAGAGATTTCTGGATTCTATTCAACCTCCATGTAGCTTTTACAGATGTTTGTCTTATAAAACACCTACAGTTGAGTGGAGTGAGGCACTACCAGCAATGGGGCTGCTATGTTATCAGGGCAGAATAGAGAATTTTGAACACAGAGTGGAATATCATACGATGAATGAATGAAGATTTAACTTCAGCTTCTTTATCATTACTAATGGTTTGACCCAATCTTTGTGCTATGTTTCCTGGGATGAAAGTAGGAATTCATCTCTTGCTAATCCCAGTCACAACAGCTACAGCTGAATGTATTTTTTCCTCATTGAATAAATTGTGTTCTGAAAGAAGTTGCCTTCTGCCTGATCATGAGCATATCATGAAGAACTGGAAGTAACGGGCACACAAGATGACACCAAAAAGTGCAAAATTACAACAAGAAACCAAGACTGATGTAGATGTAGTGCTTCATAGTAGGCTTAAGTAGCCAACTTTAAGTTGTGTGATGGTTTTAAAACATGAGTTAAATCTCAAAGTGGTCGTGAAACATTTTTCAGTTTTTACTATGGTGCCATATAGCCCACCTTCACCCTCAGTCTCACCCCTCATCGGCCCTGACACCCCCCCCCCACCCACTAAATTCAAACACCCCTCCTAATTTCAATTCCTGGGGAAACCACTGGATAGAGGGGACATGGCAGAGGGGGGACACAGCTGGTGAACTATAGGAGGTTTGCCAGCTGAGACATTGGTGGAATGGAGCTGGTAGCTCCACTTCTGATATCTAAAAATTGAACCACCACAGGGAGGATGTTTCTGACAGCACCTTCACACACTGAGAATGATTCAGGCTCCGTTGTTCTCTAACCCTATAAAAACAACCTATTCTGTATATTACTTAAAACCATAGGTAATCAACTGAAGCACTTTCGTGTATGGTCTTGAGGTGCATTTCAAATTAATTGCTGTGTAACAAACATTACCTGACATGGTAAATTTGGCTAGTATATAAGAGATCCTGCATCTCAGAAACTCACTGTGACTCACTGTCTTCAAAGAGATTGGTTTTACAACCTCCAAAAGTTCTCTACACTAAGGGTACGTCTATACTTACCCATCACGTCGGAGGAGTCCAATCGATCTTCTGGGTTCGATTTATCGTGTCTTGTCTAGACGTGATAAATTGAACCAGGAAGTGCTCCCCCGTCGACGCTTGTAATCCTACTCCGTGAACGGAGTAGGCGGAGTCGACGGGGGAGCCTGCGTGCCGCGTGTGGACCCCCGGTAAGTACCTTTTCATTCGAACTAAGATACTTCGACTTCAGCTACGTTATTCACGTAGCTGAAGTTGCGTATCTTAGTTCGAATTGGGGGGTTAGTGTAGACCAGCCCCAAGAAATTTACTCACTGCTGACAACAGCTGTCAGCGATGGGTGGTGCTGAATCTGTGCTGAAAAAGAATGGATAACTATGTCTGCACATGCAGCTAAGCCATTTTCAGCACAGATTCAGCTCTTCCCATTGCTGATACCTCTTCAGTAATGTGTACATTTTCCTCAGCTTAGGCCAGGGGAGGGCAAATACAGCCCGCGGGCCAGATCCAGCCCATCAGGGCTTTCAATCCAGCCTGTGGGATTGCCAGCCCCGTGGCGCAGCGGGTCTAAGGCAGGCTCCCTGCCTGCCCTGGCCCTGCGCCGCTCCCTAACCCTGCGCTGCTCCCGGAACCATGTCCCTGTGGCCCCTGGAGAAGTGGGGGGCAGAGGGCTCCATGCATTGCCCTTGCCTGCAGGCACTGCCCCCCCCCCCCCAGCTCCCATTGGCCAGGAATGGGGAACCACAGCCAATGGGACCTTCGGGAGTGGTACCTGCAGGTGAAGGCAGTGCATGGCAGAGCCACCTGGCCCACCCCACCCCCAGGAGCCACTGCTGGACATGCTGGCCACTTCCAGGAGCAGCGCAGGGACAGGACAGGCAGGGAGCCTGCCTTAGCCCTGTTGTGTCCTGCTGCCATCCTGGAGCTGTTTGAGATAAGCAGCGCTGGGCTGGAGCCAACACCCTGAACCCCTCCTGCACCCTGCACCCTACCCCCTACTCTGAGCCCTCAAAGCTCCTGCCTTGAGCCCCCTGCCACACCCTTCCTGCACCCCAACCCCCTGCCCTGAGACCCTTCCCACACTCCACACCCCTTCCTGAACCCCAACCCCCTGCCCTGGCTTGGATAAAGCTGTTATTCAGGGGTGTGACCTCCCTCGCGATAAGTTACACTGACATAAGCATTTGTGTGCACAGAGCTTCTCTGGCTGACAGTTTCTGCCATTCATGGAGGCGGGTTTTTATGCCAACAGGAGAAGCTCTCTTCTGTCTGCATCTTCACCAGATGCATTGCAGCAGCACAGCTGCAACACAGTACGCATAGACTTGGTCTTAGCTAATAGAGACCTAATTTGAATAACTATTTTAAAGTTTGTTTTAAAAAACAGGAAGGTTGTTTTTAAAGTTTGAATTTAAAAAATTTCACATTTAAATGCCATTTAATCTCCTCTGTTCTTACTGTCTAGGGCCTGTCCACTTCAGAAAAAGATCCAGAATGCAGTTATTCTTCCTTGTCTGCCATGCAGATCATACCACTTCTGTTGTTGAATCCTTTCAATGTTACCTCCCCCCACTACCAAAATCATATTTAGGATTCTCACCCTCCCTGTCAGGGTTCTGCACAAACTCACCTGTATGCCTGCCCTTTTATCTCCTCTCAGTATGTTGGGATCACTTTGGTCCATCAGCATTATCAGTTTCACCACTCCATTTGCTACTCCCTCTCATTCTTGTCCTCATGCTGTCCCTGGGATGGAGCTCCTTTTCTTAATACATGAAGTACACTTACTTGAAAATTCCTCCTAAAAAAAATTTGACAAAGTCCTCAAAAATTAACCCATCTGAATGTTATGCCACCACCATGCCAATTAAAACAAGTTGAAGTTATCTGCATCCTCTATGCTCCTAGCATACTTTGTCTGATCTTTGACTGTTAGGTTTCAGAGTCAGAGATTTTAAAGTTCATAACAAACATACTGGTATTATCTGGTCTGAGCTTCTGTACAATTTCAGTTAATAGATTTTCACTCAGTGATTCCTGTGTCAAGCCCATTACTCCAGGTTGTGTTAGAATACATCTTTTAGAAAGAAATCCAATCTTATTTTAAAGACATTGAATGATGGAGAATGCACCATATCCCTTGGTAAATTATGCTAATGGTTAACACTCTGTTAAAAATGTACACCTTATTTCAGATTAAATTTGTCTAGATTCAATTTCCAGCAATGGGATTTACTGATGCCTGTATTATACTAAGCCACCCTCTACCATCTGAAATCTTCTCCCCCATGTGAGTATTTGCAGATCATGATCAAGTCACCTCTTAGTTGTCTTTTCAATAACACAATTGGATTTAAGGAGTTCAATCTCTCACTATAAGGCATGTTTTCCAGTCCTCTAATCATTCTTGTGGCTCTTATCTGAATCCTTGCCAAATTTTTTAAACATCCTTTTTGAAGTTTGAACATCAGATCTGGATACAATATTCCAGTAATGGTCTCACCAATGCTGCATACAAAAGTAACACCACCATCTCACTCCTACTCAATATTCCCGTTTATGCATCCAAAGATCACATTCGCCTTTTGGTTGTATGTTTCTCAGGGCAGATGTCATGGCTAACATTTTCAAACTTGACTATAATTAGACAAATCCATATTGGACACCTAAATGAAAGTGGACTGATTCAGTGGTGCTGATGATTCATAATCCCATTTAAGGTCAAAGTCAGATGTATGTGCTCAGCACCTCTGAGAAGGCAGGCCACCCTTACGCTACTGAGATCCCTGATTCTGGATTTTGGTGCCTTATTTCAGGCTCTAGATTTGAAAATGTTGGCCTAAGTTTTATTTGGGTCATGTACAGTGCTGGATTTACTTTCAGTGCTTAATAATAGCAACAATAATCAATAGCATATACCTTTGAAGTCTATACAATAGGATTTAAATCAAAATCATACATAAGCTGACAAAAAATGGCATGGACTCTAGGTTACTTTATTAAAGTTGCGTTTAGAGTTGGCCACAAACAAGAGTTCTGTTTTGCAAAAAAACCTGAGGATTTGAAATTTGATTTTGTTCTGCATTGAACCTTTTGAAATTTCAAAAGACCTTTCAAAATTTTTCATGAAAGACAGAGCAACCCTCACCAGTATAGCTAATAGACTTCTGGTTAGAGCACTCTCCCGGTTCAAGTCTCTACTCTGCTTCTATCCCATCCCATATCCAACATGAATGCCTAGAGTCTGTCAGTGTCTTGTTCTCTCACACACAATGAATGTTCATTCATTTATACAGTGTGGACCAGTTTCAACAGAAGATTACTCTGACTCAGGCAGAGCAGGGACTTGAAACTGGCTATTGCTCATCCCATGTGAGTACCCTTACCACTGGGCTGTTCTGGAGTCAGTCTCACTCTTGCTGACCAGAAATCCTATCCTGGACCTGACAATCTTCCCAATAAAAGCTGCATAGAAACCAATACATTTCTGCAGAAAGTATTGATTGCCATGACTCAGACATTTAGTTGAAAAATTCCCGACCAGCTCTAGTTGTTTAGTTTCAAAGGATGAATTATATGGTAGGACCTGCATGCTGGTAATTTTTTTTAAGTCAAAGGTCTTATTTATAACTTAAAATGAACTAGATTTTTCTAAGCAATGCATAGCAGCCAGTACAAAGGGGATTGGAGGAGACCATATCAAAATGGAATGTCATCAACAGTGTACTACATACGTAAATGACTTCCCCATGCCCCTGAGCCCTATTATTTTTTTCTCATCACAATCTATAGCATTAACAAAGTAAGTTCTGTCCAAGACAATGCCTAAAGGCGGATGCCAGAGATGTTAAGCTGTCCTTATTAACAAGTTAACAACTTCTTGCTTTGTACTTGGAAAAAAACTTAAAGTTTACACTGCTAGAGGTAGTGTAAACTTTTACTGAAGCAAGGGAAGTAAAGAGAGTGAGAGGAATATTATGCCATGGGTCATCTGTTGGAGAAAATAGTATGTCCAGAGGTGAGAATAGAAAGAATATCCAGGCTTAAGAGCATCAGACAGAATTGTAAACCATAAGGCATCTTCCTCAAATCTACAGCTGGTTGAAAAAAAAACAAAAACAGAAAAGACTGTTTATTCCATTTTTCATTGTAATTTCAAAACATTTTAAATTTTCCAACTAGCTCCACTCAAAATATTTTTTGTATGTGCATCTGTTGAGGGCTTAAACTTTGCCAGAGGAGCCTAGGCCAGGGACCCATTAATTGCGAGTCAGAGATCTTTGCTTCTGGATTTCAGATAGAGCTGGCTGGAAAATGGAAATCCCTTCCCACAAAAAGTTGTGGTTTTGGAGGGAAAAAAATTGTTCCAAACCAGGACAAAAAGTCAAACACTATTTTTTTCCTTGGGACCAGTTTTCAAGAAATACTGTTTCAGGAGAAATTTTTGGTTTCCTGGCTGCCCACCTGGGCACAAAGTGAAATTGACAAGAGTCTTCCAGCCTGGCTGCTATGGAGGCAGAGGGTTCGGTTCTCCAGGTCCAGCAGCCAGAGAACCCAGCTTTTCAGCTTCTCCACCTCTCCCCCAACTCTGGGGCCAGAGAGAGACAGAGCAGGGTGCTCAGCCTCTCCACAGCTGGGGTGGGGAAGTTTGGGGGGAAATGGAAATTTTTCCTATGGAAAATTATTTCACAAAAAGTGCATTTTCTGTTGGAAAATTCATTGACAGAAAATTCCCAACCAGCTCCCATTTAGTTTCACTTTGAGCCTCAAATGAAATGTATTCTGCTCTCAGTGGTAATATATAAATAATCTCCTCCCTGCCCCCCCAAAAGAGAGAAGATTCAAAAGTTACAAAATTGGACAAGTTTATGGTATTGTTTTAGAGAGCGTGCACGCACTCTAACAAGATATAGTGTGAAATCCAGGCCCCATTGTAATCAATGGCTGCTTTGCCATTGATTTCAGTGGGGCCAGGATTCACTTATACAAGTCCTGATACTCTGCTATTGGTTAAAACAATGAGGAGTCCTTAGCAGTAGATAAACCCTAAGTCCCCTTTGTGAATCCCACCCTAACAGCCACTTTAGGTAGCTATGATAGTTCTTGGAAGGACTGTGAAATGTCTTGTTACCCTTCTGCCTTCCGTGTGAGGGAGACTTGCTTGTGTTTAACTGGGGCCTGGTCTACACCAGTTGTTTTCAAACTTTTTTCCTGGCGACCCAGGTGAAGAAAATTGTTGATGCCCATGACCCAATGGAGCTGGGGGTGAGGGAGGGGTTCAGGGCTAGGCAGAGGATTGGGATACAGGGGTGAGGGCTGTGGGGTGGGGCCAGGAATGAGGGATTCAGGGTGTGGGAGGGGGCTCTGGGCTAGGGCAGGGGGTTGGGATGTGGGAGGGGGATAGGGCTCTGGGCTGGGATATGAGGGGTTTGAGGTGCAGGAGGGGCTCCAGGTTTGGGGGGCTCAGGGCTGGGGCAAGGGGTTTGGAAGCAGGAAGGGGTCAGGGCCTGGGGGTTTGAGGTGCAGGAAGGGGCTCCAGGTTTGGGGGGAGCTCAGGGGCTGGGGCAGGGGATTGGGTTGCGTGGATGGGGCATGGGCTTACCTCCGGCAGCGCTCGGTCAGTGGTGCAGCTGGGGTTCAGACAGGCTTCCTGCCTATCCTAGCACCGCGGACCGCGCTGCGCCCTGGAAGTGGCCAGCAGGTCCGGCTCCTAGGCAGAGGCATGCAAGCGGCTCCATGCGGCTCTCGCCCACAGGCACCGCCCCCCTCCAGCTCCCAGCCAATGGAAGTGCAGTGCTGGTGCTCGGGGTGGGGGCAGCGTGCAAAGCCCCATGCCCCCCCTGCCTACAAGCCGGACCTGCTGCTGGCTGCTTTCAGGGCTCAGTGCAGTGTCATAATAGGTAGGGACTACTAGTTTTTACTGGCAGGCCACCAGAGTCCCTGGGTGCTGAGCAAGGCGACCCAGTGCCTTGCATTTCATGACCCAGTACTGGGTCGCGACCCGAACTTTGAAAATCACTGGTTTACACTACAGAGTTGGGTCAATGCTTATGTTGACCTAACTCTGTATGTATCTACACTACAATGTAGCTTCCACCAATATAACTCGCCCACTACAGTGACTTAAAAACTCCATTTCCACAAAAGGCTTAGGTCGATGTAGTGTCAGTGTAAGCAATGCAGTGTCTACATCGACTGTTGCTACCTTTCAGAAGCCGTCCCACAATGTCCCACACTACAGTTAAATTGGGGCAAGTGATCCTGGTGAGGACGCACACTGCCAATGCAAGGAGTGTAGTATGAACATACAAAAATGATTTAATTACTGCGGTGGTTGTACATTGATGTAACTTAAGTCGACTTAATTTTGTAGTTAGACCTCCCATGGGTGTCAACCCCCTGACACCACAAGCCTTTTAGCCAACCACACAGTCTCCTCTGGGTTCTATCAGATCTTACCCTTGCCTTGCCGGTTAACAATAGGTGCAGTTCCCGAATCCCTCTGAAGCCATTACCCTATAGCCTCCAGCCCATTATCTACTGAACACTCACAGAAATACCAGGTCTGCTGTTCCCAAAGGGAGAGTATACACACCAGCTTGTATGATTCTACTCAGGATCAATGCTTTGCTTAATACCACAACACTAAGATGTATTTATATTGAAAACATTACATTTATCAAAGATTCAAGTGATAGTGAGTAAGAATATTGCATACAAAAGATTACATATAAAACAAATCATAATCTGCTTTCTAGAGACTAAACTTAACTCAAAAGGCTAACCTCCTGTCTAAAGAAGTCTCTCACCCCCAAAATCCTCTGCCACATTTTCAACCAAGGTTAGTTGAGGTCCTGTTTTCAAGCATGTAAATGCACTGCCCGTTTACTTCCTAGGTGCAGGCTAAGGGGGTGTCTTTGCCTTCTACTTATGTACCCCAAAGTTCATTGTCCATGTTCTGAGACAGAATAAACCCCCTGTGGCTTGTTTTTCCTGCATGCTCCTTCCCTGTTGACTTCATATATAAATGGGTATCCATTTGTATTAGCTTAAAATGCTTAATTTACATCCCAACAGAGAGAGGTGAATAAACATCTCATGTCTGACAGAAAACCTGTTTCTGCTGGTGCCTGATGCCTTGATACAGAATCTAAGAACATATTTTCAGTATACACACACTACTCCTTATCTGTAAATACATTTTACAATGATATTAATGACCAGTGTGACCCCAGCTTTCATTTGAGGTCTCATATGACATTCTTTGGTGAACCAGAATGTACTAACAGAATCAGGACATTCCTGTAATCCCTTTGCTAGTTGGCATTAAGGGTTTCTTGGGTCACAGTGGCAAAGTCCAAAATGTAGATTCTCAAACCCCAGCTCAGCTACTGCCTAACCTAGGGCAACTACAATAATACAAAATCAACATAGCACACATTAAATGGATTAAAAATTGCCTAACTGATGTGTCTCAAAATGTAACTGTAAATGGGGAATCATCTCTCTCAGCGCTCTAAAAAACCCACCTCCATGAGGGGTGTAGCTACCAGTGCTAGTGCACTGTCTACACTGGCACTTTACAGCACTGAAACTTGTGCTATGGGGGCAGGGGGGGGTGTTTTTTCACCCCCATGAGCGAGAAAGTTGCAGCTGTAAAGTGCCAGTGTAGGCAAGCCCTAATAGTGAGGGTAATTAACCCCTGGTAAAATTCCAGTAACTATGTTGAATTCTCCATCTCTGGGAATTTTTAAATCTAGATTGGATGTTTTTTCTAAAAGATATGCTCTAGTTCAAACAGGAATTCATTCAGGTTATACAGGTCAGACTGGGGTGGGGGCAGGAAGAGGTGGGATGGGGGTGGGGACTTGGGGGAAGGGGTGGGGACAGAGCCTGGGGCAGAGTGAGAGTGGGAAGAGGTGGGACGTGGGTGGGGTCTCAGAGGAAGTGGTCTGGTGGGTGCAGGAGTGGGGAGTTGAGCACCCCCAGGCCTGGAGGAAGCTGGCACCTATGACTTGGGGTACACAAGACAAATCAGACTCCTGAAGGGGGTACAGTAGTCTGGAAAGGTGAGGAGCCACAGCCACTGGTTTAATGTGTCTGTGTGTGTTTAACATGCCCCTTCAAAAGTGGTCAAATTTAAATTCCTGCACATGCTCCTGTTCTGAATTAGCCCACGACTAGCAAATGCTAAAGAAATTGTTTTTTGTTCTGGTGTTTAACAATGAGGGCCAGAATGATTTGTTCTAGGTTTATTACTACATCAGTTCAATTGTTCATATAGCTCAAATGCCAGGGCCAGATTCCCCAGTAGGTTCAAACTGTTTTGCACCACTCTGGAAACACAAAGCAGCTGTAAACCTGGCTCCCTTGGCCAGTGAATCTAACTGAGATTCCTTTTCACATTAAAATATTGCACATTTGTTTAAAAATTCACATCTATTGAGTGGAACATTTATTTACAATAAGGGGGGGCTGCATTGCAGTATTTTAACAGAAAATATACAAAAATGTGAAGAAATGGGATATATTTAGACCAAAGATTTTTTTTTTAAATGAAATGTCCAAGGATATGTTCACATTTAAACTGCTACAGTAGCACAGTGGCAAAGCTGCAGCCGTGCCACTGTTATGCTTCTGTGTAGACACTACCTATGCTGATGGGAGGGGGTTCTCCCATGGGTGTAGGTCATCCACCTCCCCAAGATGCAGTAACTAAGTTGATGGAAGAATTTTCCATCACCCTGCACTGTCTATAGCAGGGCTAGGTTGGCAGAGATGTGGATTTGTCACACCCCTGCGAGACATAGCTATGCTGATGTAAGTTTCCAGTGCAGACTGGTCCTTTATCACTTTGGAGTCTGAATCTCATAAAAATGTGACTTAGGCTCCAAAATGATTGAGGCCTCAATTTTGAGAGGTATTTGGGTGTTATTGTGCTCAGCTTTGTGCCACACTTAGGAGCGTGACTGTCAATGGAATTCAGACCCCTAATTGCCTAAATTCTTTTTGAAAATGAGCTTTAAGCTTCTTAATCAGTTAGGTGTTGCAACACTGAGCACAACAGCACCTAAATATCTTTTAAAAAATGGGCCTAAGGCACTTGAGAATTTTGCCCCAAGACTCTCACTTACATGTTTGTAAAATATAAGAAACAATAGTCTCCATGTTGCTCTCCTGAAATTAGTTCATATGAAAGATTTCGCAAACATTAAGAAGAGATTGATAGCAGGATGCTGATGGCTTCAGGTGTTACTTAGTAGCTCAAGTTGTGCAAATATAGTCACACTGAGTCAAAAGATAAATGAAGGGCAGTAACAGGTAAGTACACTGATAAGCCTGGCCAGCTGGTGGCATTATGTTCCAAAAGAAATACATCATATTTGTGCGTTACAAATCAGTGATCTGCACCAGCTAATTGAAAACTGTAAATACATTACAATTGTCATTTGATACTGAAGTCTGATTATTAAATTGAATTAAAAGCTTGTGTTCCAAATGGGAAGCTATTGTCTGTCTGACCTATTAAAGCTTAAATCCACCCCTGAAGCAGGCAAGGCCCTTAGTTGCAGGAAGTCTACCAGGGAGAGGTTGTGGTGGCACAGTGATCCCAACTTCTCCTCTACCCACAGACATGCAGGGGACTAATACAGTCAATACCAAAAGGTCAGTGGTGTTGGCAAAGGGGAGCATGGCCACAGGAACTTTCAATGAGACTTACAGCTTGTCTACCCAGACCCACTCAGGAAAGTTAATCTGAGTTACCTAAAGGTGAGAGTTTAAAGCAGATTAGTTAAACATAGCTAGGCTGGTGGACCTTTTAAGCATAGACTAGCCCAGGGGTAGGCAACCTACGGCACGGGTGCCAAAGGTGGCATGCGAGCTGATTTTCAGTGGCACTCACACTGCTTGGGTCCTGGCCACCGGTCCAGGGGGCTCTGCATTTTAATTTAATTTTAAATGAAGCTTCTTAAACATTTTTAGAACCTTATTTACTTTACATACAATAGTTTAGTTATATATTAAAGACATATAGAAAGACCTTCTAAAAACGTTAAAATGTATTACTGGAACGCAAAACCTTAAATTAGAGTGAATAAATGAAGACTCGGCACACCACTTCTGAAAGGTTGCCGACCCCTGAACTAGCCTTAGACTCCCTTAGGTGCTTTTGCAAATTTTACCTTATGTAGATTTACACTGAATTTAGATCTGCTGAAAATAGCATCCTGGCCTTTATACTGAGCTTTACTACAGTAGGCAGTATCACAATTCCACAGTTACTTTTTAAAGACACATAATGCTTTAGTTAACATTGTTGAAAATACAGAAACACTGCCACTGGTATTTAAGAAAACATTTTCAATGATACGTAATGTGCAGACTTACAAAAAGTATTGAGGCCCTAAAGATGCAGATACGTGCCTAGTGGGATTTTTAGAAGTGCTTAAGTGAGTTAAGTGCCTAACTCCTATTGGCTTTCAACAGGAGTTAGGTGCCTAACCCTAACTCAGCCCAAGGGCTGTCTGGTTTCCTTAGAATCTGCATTTTCCAATGGAAAACTGGACTAGTGGAAAATTTTCAACCCCTTCTAATTATGACCTTTCTTGACTGCCGATTCCACCATGCATTGCCAAAGGCAGGAGTTTTTGCCATCCATATTGCAACTGAATAAGCTGAGTTTCCAGTCAAGTAATGCATCGTGTATGAAGCCCTGTATTTTCTGGGCCAAAAAACCCCCCAGCAGAAATAGTCTGCTGAGAAAAAAAATAAAGGAGAAAAAGATTAGACGTTTAAAGGAGAGCAACAACAAACTAGAGGATCTGTTGGAGTAAACACTGAATCCCAGTGCATACAGCATTTTGTACAACAGTTTTGCTTGCTGCCCTCAAACTGCAGTGGGTCTTAAGGCAGTAGTGCAGCCAAGTCCAGAGCGCAGGGGGAGCGGTGCTATAAAAAGGCGCCTCCCCCTGTACTCACCCGGTGGTACTCCGGGTCTTCGGCGGCGGGTCCTCACTCACTCCGGGTCTTCGGTGGTACCCGCTGCTGAAATGCCGCCGAAGACCCGGAGCACCGCCGGGTGAGTGCAGGAAGCAGTGCTTAAAAAGAAGCGGCGCCTTTTTGGCACTGCTTCCTTTTTAAGGCGCTGCTTCTGCTCACAGGGGGAGCGGTAGCTCCCCCTGCTCCCTCCCTGGCTACGCTACTGTCTTAAGGGTAGGATTTTAGAAGTACTAAGAGTGCTAGGTGGGGCTGGTCAAAAAAATTTCTGTCTAAACCTTTTGTCAATGGAAAACTGGGTTTTCAATTAAGCAACATTTTTGGTGGAAAGTGTCTGCTTTCCACAGATTTTGGAAGTTTTCAGCCAAAATTGTTTAGTGTTTCACTGAAAAATTTTGGTTGCTTTTGTGTGTGGTTTTTGCATCTTGTTTTTCAACAAGAAGTCAAAAACTTCTGTTAAAAATTTTGGTTGAAAATGGAAAAAAGGTTTTATTTTCATTGAAATCTTCCACCAGGAAAAAAAAAATTCCAACCAGCTCTATCTAGAATTAGGCTTTCATCTCCCATCAAAAGTTAAAGCATATTTTTCTCTGATATATTTGTCTGCATTTTGGGTTAAGTAATAAAATCTATCTGTAAATTGTAAAATCTAGACTGATATTATTGATCCCTAGACTGTAGTCAACTTGTTCCTTTCACAAAAATAGAGAAACACCAGTTCTGATTCACCAGCTGCCAAACAAGCATAAGAACATAAGCATACCTTTGAAAGTCATACTGCAGAAATGTCTTCCTGTCTCTCTTTGTTAGTGGAAGTTACATAACCATTTCACTTATCATTCCATTATTTAATTGCATGCATATTTTTTTTTGTGCAACATTTAAAAAAAAAAAACACCCAAAAATAAGGCCTGATCCTGTTGTTATGTATGCACATGCATGCTTATTTTAAGTATGCAAGTATTCCTATTAACCAAGTTAAGCATGTGCACATGTCTTTTCTGGAACAAGGCCTAAATTAAAAAGGAAATACAGAAGCTTTTCTCCTAACCACTGGAGTGCAACTGCAATAGAGCACATTTATGGAGAATATTGGAGAAATGTGTGAATTAGATTCAGAGTTAAATAGGAAACTGTGACAGGGTTGGACTCACCCCTGCAGCACCTCCTGCTGGTTTCTTCTGGGAATTAGCTCACCAGCCTCTGGGGCGCCCTCTGCCGGCCAGTGATCCACCTGACCACTCAGGCCCACAAGTCCCTCCCAGGACCCAGTGCCCCTTTAACTGGGGTGCTGCCCCTGGCAGTACCCCACAGATCTGGGTCTCCCCACCCCAGGGGACCCACTACCCCCACCTCACCTCAGTTGTAGGCTACTGCCAGTCACCAGCTAGCCCCCACACCCTGGGGCAGACTGCAGTATAAGCCACTCATCACAGGCAAGGTGGGTTTGGACCTGCTGCCTCGGCCTACCCGTGAGTTGCCCCTGCAACCCCAGTACCTAGTTGGGCCTAACCCTAGGCCACAGCCTGGGGTATTCTCAGGCTCGGAGCTCCCCAGCTCCTCTGGCCTTCCCCAGCCCTGCTCCACCCTAGGTACCTGCTCAGGTCCCTGCAGCCAAGCCCTTCTCCCTTTACAGGGAGAGAGAGTCTGTTTGTTCCAGGCCCACTGCCCTCTTATAAGGGCCAGCTGAGCCTTGATTAAACTGGCCACAGCTACAGCTGCTTCCAATCAGCCCAGCTTTCAGCCTCAGCCCTCTCCTAGGGCTATTTCCAGCCCCTCAGGGCAGGAGCGGGGTATCCACCCCGCTACAGAAACCAATAAAAATAATGGATGTGGGAGATTCTACTTCCATTTCCTGAAGCAAGAGAGGGATCAGACTTTAAATGTATATATTTTTAAAACTGGAGGGCAGATATGAAGCACGTAATTCCCACGTGATTTAACAAACTAAACTCAAGATGAATACTGATTATTCATGTTTCAGAAAAATGTATCTTCCCCATTAGAATTTGTTATACATCTATCCACACTCCTAATTCCTTTTATACAATCTTGAAATAAATGATCTGTGGAAGTCCCTGAGGACTTTCAAAATGAAGATTGCTTTAATATTACAGTCACCTATTTTTTCTTACCTGAGAAATATGCAATGAAAATTCAGAAAGGAAAACAATAGTAAAGGCACAAAATTGGTATATATGCTTCTGGGAAATTGCTATGTGATGAGATTAAAAGTATTTTTTAAATTGACATTTTTAAAGAAACGGTTAACATTTTCTGGAGACTTTGTGGATTGAAACACGGACAATTTTTGTTCCAAGTATCAATAGAGTAAATGCAGAGTAACTATACTGACAGCAGTTGAAATAATCTGGATTAGAGCAGGGCGAACTACAAAAAATATACTGCCATTATTTGGACTAATTTACAAATTGTGGTGGTAGTTGTGAATGTTTAAGCTACTATTGGGGGACATAGAACAAAAAGGCAAGAGTGTGCAAACAGGAAATACAGTAGTAAAATCAGTCTCGCATTCACTTGCTCAGGGTGTGTTGGGTCTCTAATCTGTACACAAGCAAATTTACTTTAACCAATGTTCTTTTATGTTTTGTGTTCACTTTTCAGGTGTATGAGTTTATTTGCCACAAATTCAGGTGTATGACTTTATTTGCCACAAATAATCATTACCAGTGCATGTGACTTTGAAATTTAAAAGTATCCACAGAAAACAAATTTAAATTCACATTCATGAGTATTTGCACTCCTCCAGTCAGGGGATTTAGATACCATTTCACAACTAAACAGTTCACAGCTAAACACAGTTTGAATTGTGAATATTGATTACAAGGTATGTGCAGCAAACTATTCATAATGATCAATCTATAAAAAAGAAATGTATTAAATCCTCTAACAAATATATTTTAAAAATGTTGTGGAAACCATTTTCATTTACTTTTACATCAACTTAGATTCTCCTTTTCGGTCAAGTGATGTACATGCTGGTATGAATAGTAATTAGAGTAGGAACCACTATGGATAGGCTCCTTCTCAGCATTGCACAATGCACGTGCACAGTGTGAAATCCTGGCTCTGCTGAGGTCAATGGGAATTTTACCATGGGATAGAACTGGGCAGGAATAGAGCCAGGACAGGAAAACCATTTCCCATGTATTTCTACTATTGACTTTGCTGGACCCAGGCCCATCGACAGCAATTCCGGGCCCCAGGGCACAGTAGTCAATGGGCCCCCCAGAAAGGGATGGCTGAGGTTTGATTCGTGGAGGGTAGGTTGGAGCTGGGCCCCATGCTGCTGCTGGCCTGGCGTGGCGTTGCCACATGGGTGCGGAGTTGGACCACACATGGTGGCTGGTGCACGCATGCACAAGCCGGGGACATGGTCCACCTGACATTTGGGCAGTGCTGCGCCTGCACTGGCTGGTGCCCAGCGAGCTGCTGCCGGCTGTGCTGCTGGGTGCGCTCTTCCAGCACGGCCAGCCTAGGCGCCAATCCATGGGTGCTCTGGGGCTGGAGCATCCATGGGAAAAAAATGGTGGGTGCCCCCCCTACCAGAACCTCCCCCTCCCTCCCAGCGCCTACACCTGCTGTGGATCAGCTGTTTCGCGGCATCTGGAGGCACTGGGGGGGAAGAGGGAGGAGCGAGGGTGCAGCATGCTCGGGGTAGGGGGTGTAACTGGGTGGGGAAGGGGTGGGGTGGGAAAAGGTGGGGAGGAGGTGGGACGGGGTGGGGCCTTGGGGAAGGGGTGGCATGGGGGCAGGGCCGGGGTGGAGCCGGGGGGGAGCACCCCCTGGAAGATTAGAAATTTGGGGCCTGTGATGGTCAAGGCTTCCACATTCCCGCCTGGCTGCCTTTGCTGCCGCCGGTAACACCCCCGCACACACCTAGGAGCTCCCGGGGCCTTTTAAATCACTCTGGCCCCTGTGCAATTGCCCCCTTTGCTCCCCTCTGTCAGCGGGCCTGGCTGGACCCAAGATGTCACTCATATGCTGTTCTTTGGTTGGCAGGCTATTTGGGGGCATATAATTCTTTTGATTACATTTCTTCTCTTGCCCCTACTTTCTTCCTCTTTCTGCATCCTGTCAGCGCAAGATGATGCAATGTTGTGTCACCACATAGTGTTGAGACTCATGACAACAGCCACAAAAGCTAACGAGCTCCCTCTCCTACTTTGATTTATTTTAACTGCCAGAATAGAGCCACTGAATAATAATGCATTCAGCTCAGCTTTTCAACACACAAAAGAATTATTACCTGTGAGAGCCGCAGTTTACATGCTGAATGGTCATGGGATTATGGTTAGCCACTCAAATAATTTGTAAAGGAGTAGGCATGTGACAGTGAGTTGATGTCATCAATAAGACTATACAGCTGGCACAATATATGTAGGAATCCAATTTGGGAGTAGAGTAGAAATGTTACCACAGAATTCTGCTGCCAGACAGTCAGGATGATATTACATCAGGGAAGGAGTCTTATTTGGTAGGTAACAGGGTTGGAAGCTGTAGCACCAGGGCTGGCTCCAGGCACCAGCAAAGGAAGCAGGTGCTAGGGGCGGCATTCCGGCCATTCCTGGGCAGCACATTTCAAGGGCCATTTTTTTTCGCTTCGGCAGCTCCGGCCGTGTTTTTTTTTCTTTTAAACCATGTGGGGCGGCAAAAAAGCTAGAGCTGGCCCTGTGTAGCACTATGCACTAGGACTAGGGAACAGATTTTTAAAGATATTTAAGTGTTGTGCCTCTCAGTGTTTCAGTTATGAGTTTAAGCTCCAGGCTGGTCTTTTAACGGTATTGTGCAGGTTTCCTTTGAGAACAAGGACTGAGAGGTCAGATATCTTTCCCGAACCCCATCTTCTGGCCTTCCAACAACCCCCAACCTTTCCCAGCTCATCATCAGAAGCAAGCTCCCCACAGACCAGGACATACTAACTCAAAATGCCTCCTGCCCCGGACAGAACAGCAGATGCAAATCCTGTAGACATACCTCAAGGCTACAATGATCAATACCCCCCACAACACACCTTTCAAGATCCATGGAATCTCATCCAGTGCACTAAATAACCCAATAAGTTATAACAACTATGTGGGTGAAACAAGACAGTCACTACGCTCTCAAATGAACTTTAAAAAATGATAAAAGACAAAAGCACTATATCACTCCATATCTGACCTCTTAGTCCTCATTCTGCACCAGCCTCCGCAACTCTGTACATGTAGATAAACCCTCATGGATTTAAAGACTCTGGATTTATGGTTTACTACATCCTTTGTCTTACAAAAGCAGAGGTGTTAACTGCCCATTTCGCCTTGAATGGTCTCCTGCAAAGTGTGAACTCCTTATCTGTTCCACTTTGTATTTAGCTGTGATACTCTGAATTCCTTTCCCAGACCTGAAGAAGAGCTCTGTGTAAGCTTGTCTCTTTCACCAATAGAAATTGGTTCAATAAAATATATTACCTCAGCCATCTTCTCTCTCTAATAGCATGGGACCAAGATGGCTCCAACTGCATTGCAATATAGAATTCTATTAAAGTTTTTCTGTAAATTTTACTGAGGAAATACAATGTTAAACCCTGTTAGATCCATTGTGCTTTTAATATGTATTGGAATAATGAAGGATTGTAAAACCAACAATGATAATGTTCTTTTGAGGTTTGCAATCAACAGACAACAGACAAGGAGATGGAAATTAATCAAATTAATTAATCAGATTTATTTCCTAAGGAATGTAAATTTATTTGCCTAGTTTGTATCCCTGAAGTATCTTGATTGACCATTGTATTACAATGTGTAACATAGTGATAACCATACATCAACAATTCTGGAGCATACAAATATAAAAAACAAAAGAGGGAAAAGATCTATTTACCTTAGGACTTTCTATGATATCCATCATTGTAATATCTAACGGCCAGATTTTTAAAGGTATTTAGGCATCTAAAGATGCAGATAGGTGTCTGGGCACTTTTGAAAATCCCACTGGGTGCCTATCTACATCTGTAGCTGCCTAAATAAACTTTAAAAATCTGGCCCAAGGGTTTTTTGTCAATCGGTCTATAGTGAGGCCACCATTGTTTATGCAGGACAGATGCCCAAGCAAAATATGTAACAATAATATCCCCAGTATAGACTATGTTATGGAGGCCACACAGAATTTTATCAAGACCTGTTCATCCTAAACAAAACTACTGAAACCAAAATGAAATCTTTAAGGATGAGGATCCCAGCTGAGATGAAGCACACATCCATTCACCAACAACATTTGGCCAGCACAAAGCTCTATATGATAATTCCAATCCCACAGAAGCAATGTTTCCTTTGTGACCAAAACTATAGAAGCAATGGTTGTTAGTACAGTGATTATAGCTCATGAACCAAGTCATATGTGTAACAGAGGAAAGCTCAAAATGACTAATGCTTTAGTTCAGACTGCAACAAAAAGAGTAATAAAATGACCATGAGGAGTTACTGTATAATGATAGATCGGTATTTAAATGACTGGTATTATTAAAACATCGTTGGTGAATAGATTGTTGAAAACTTTACCGTGACTGAAACTTCAAAAATCCTGGCCATAGCTAAATATTTGTTTTACTTTTAAAAAGTAGTAATTGATTAATGTCATCTATTCTGCCTCAATAATGGATTTATCAGCAAATCAGTTAGAGTTCTTATTTTATTAAAACAACAGACATATCCCTTCCCTTCCATTAGCCTATAATGGTGTAAAATAGCACAATGGGCTTTAGCCTCTTTGTGTTATAGGATTTTTTAAAAAATAATATATCTAGTCAATGAAATTTCAGAGCCTAAATGGTGGTTGTGCAACTCTACTATACAACTGACCTACTAGCAAAACAACCAGCTTTTCAACTTACTGTGGGTTGTAATCAATATACTTCTTGACTGCAATGCAAGATAAGACTACGGCAGTTTTTAATGTCAATGACTCATTAAATAACACCAAACTAGCACATATAGCTGTTATCTCCTCTCTATAACTCCTCAAATGAACATCCTCACAACTTGAAGGACACATTATTGTCATGGAATGGCAAAATATACTACATCTGAGAACTATCTAGACTTCTGGTAGCCATAGAAAGACAAACTGGAACAAATTAACTCCACAGTAAAATCAACACAGTTGCATTCAGAGATGAATTTGGCTTTTTATAGACAGGTCTGCAGCCAGTGCTTAAGTAATATTACTGTAGTGCAATGAATGAACAAAGGCCACTGATTATAATTACTTCTCTCTTGCTTTATGGGAGAGTACTCTCTTTTGCTCTTACACAAAGAACAACCTGAGACTTCACTGAATCTATTCCAAAACTACTTTCAGTAGGAGCTATTCCATTGAATTCACTGTTGAAATTATTAATATCCAAGGCTGCAACAAATTTTGATCATGTAACTTTCAGCCCAGTGAAGCACTGAGTTAGTGTGATATGTGTTACAATAATGCATAATCTGTCTGCTGCAGCAACAAAAATATAGTTCTCTGACAACATTGTGGTGCAGAAGCCCATTTGTGGTTCGCTACTCTGCGTCAGCAACTCTTGTCAGGCCCAACACACTCACTCCATCT
Source organism: Macrochelys suwanniensis (assembly GCA_033296515.1). Taxonomy (NCBI): domain Eukaryota; kingdom Metazoa; phylum Chordata; order Testudines; family Chelydridae; genus Macrochelys; species Macrochelys suwanniensis. The sequence continues at coordinate 89,285,298 of CM065779.1, forward strand.
CACACCTGGGTGTCATGATATTTATTTAAAAGGTGACATAATATTTCGTTTGAAATCTAAGAACACACTGCTCACTAATGTCATTGGGAAATGTTTGTAACAACTCTGTAGGTGAAATTATGGATACTCTCTGATATTATGGCCTGGAGACTGTAAACAGACAAAGGTGACAAAACAGGTTCCTTCTATATAAAGGGGAAAGAAAATACACTGGCAGATGCCCTGTCCAGGAAAGAGATCTCTGACCTGCTGCCTTTGGGTCAACCAGTGGCTAACCCTGCTGCAGCTTTGTAAGGGGAGAGGTGTGACCCAAAGAGCATCCCAGTGCCAGAGGGCAAGGGTTTCAGTTGGCTTGGCCAATTCAGTGTACCCCAGCTCACTATGGTTATAATCTGTATCTAAAAGGTAATACATGACCGAAAAACTAATAACTCACTGGTCATTAATATTCTTGCATGATGTATGCCCGGGGTGCAAACAAAGAGTTATGAATATGAGCTAGAATTATATTCTTTAAATGTGTTTGGCAAGCAATGCATTTGCCTTTCTGATCAGCTTGGTCATCAGGCAGAGGCAATGAAGGTCCATTAGCATAGAAGGTAAACAAAGCTATCAAGCTAACAAGTGGGGGAGGGGACACCCTGAGGTCTGCACCTCAGGAGAAAGAAGCTTGGTCTGGGTTTTACTTTTCAAGAATACATTGCAAAGGTTTACTGGTCTATAAAGCCAAGGAAGCTGAACTTCAAGTAATAAGTGATTGAATTAACTGCTTGTATACAGTATTTTCTGTACTATAAAAGTATAATGAGTGAGGTGTTTCAGGAAAGCCTATGAAACACTGGTGATTAATATCATCATAATATGTATGTACAGTGTTAACACTTAGGGTGACCAGAGAGAAAATGCGAAAAATTGGGACAGGGTGTGGGGGGCTAATAGGAGCCTATATAAGAAAAAACCCAAAAAATCGGGACTGTCCCTATAAAATCAGGACATCTAGTCACGCTATTAACACTGTACAAGTAATTATGGCTATTCATTGCTAGGCTGTACAGCCTGTGTCCAAACAAAGGGAGAAACAGGTCTCTCCCAGACAAGAGGAAATTTAACAGCTATTTACCTGTCTCCTATGTAAATTAAACCTGGTGGAATCAAAACAAAGGAAGCCCCGTTGACATACAATGGGATGGGAAGACCTTAGGAATGAAAAAAACAACATGAGGACATCCTGCCTCTTGAAACAGGGTCATTGAACTTTGGAAGGTACAAGCAAAGACAGAAGCCATATTTGGCATCCATCACTAGACACACATAAGGGAACAGAGCTCTTGCAAGCTGAAAAAGATGGGTCCTTCAACCCAGAGGCAGATATTGAAGTCTCTAGAAATTGCATATAGGTGAAAAACCTGCTTAAGCAAAGATCTTTCACCCAGGAAGACAAGGGAAGCCAGCATATTAGACTTCTGTAGAAGGTTCTGAATGAGGAAAAGTCTCCCTGTGGCTGGGAAAAAGGAAGATTGATGACAGAAACCATCTTTAACAAAGCCTGTACCTTATTAGAAAGTTTTAGACCTTTAGATGCATGTTTCCACTTACTTGCTTGTAACCCTTTCTAACTTCACTTCTTTTACATGGCATCACTCATCCTATGTCCTGTTGTTAATATATTTGTTTTTATTTTTTACTATAAACAAACTCAATGCTGCGTTCGAAGGGAAGGGTCTACTTACCCCAGTTAAGTTAATAAGTTGTAATGTGCTTTTGTCCCTGTAAAGGAGCAACGAACCTTATTATTTCTCTGATCTGTCCAAGTGAGGGTTGGACACTTCATGGCATGTGATTTTGGGGAAAATTTGGGACTGGGAGATTTTTGAGGTCACCTTCTAGTTGTAACCTAGGTTGGTGGAAGCCGGAATGGGGCTACAGATAGGCTTCTGAACCAGGGCTGTCTAGCATACAGATACTCATGGTGTGACCTGCCTGCTTTTCTGCTGGCATCCAGCTTTTGAGTCATAGCAGCAGGACATTTCAGGAACCCATGGTTGCAAGGCAAGTGGTGACACAACCCCTTGCTGGTCGGGATTGCACCCCAGAGTATGACACATTCAGATGTTTTTTCTTTCCATACTAGAAGTAAGCGGAAGGGTGGTCTTATGGTAAAGGCAGTGGGCTGGGAGATCTATGCTCAATTCCAATTTGGCACAGACTTCCTGCATGATCTTTGACAAGTCCCCTAAACACTCTGTACCTCAGTTCAACCACCCGTTGTCTATTTAGATCAGGGATCTCAAACTCAAATCACCACGAGGGCCACATGAGAACTAGTAAATTGGCCCGAGGGCCGCATCACTGAAACCTTTTCATACAATGATACAAAAGTATAGTCAAAAATGAAAAAATGAATAATATAGTATTCTATTAAAAGTCAATGTATTAACTTTTTAAAAACTGTAATGCAAAGAGGGGTTTTAATAAAATATAAACACTCAGTAATGTTTGGAGCTTGGCTGCCAGTGGAGTCGGCGCCTATGGCAGGCCGCAGGAAATAACTCTGCGGGCTGCATATGGCCCGCGGGCCACGTGTTTGACACCCTTGATTTAGATTGTAAGCTCTTTGGGACAGGAACTGTCTCATCTGATAGGCGATGTTGCCAACACACAATTTTATCATGTCTCATGCTATTTGATGTTGTCTTAAAACTCCAGCTCCTAGAATTGTCCTATTATCTGAGAATCTCAGCACTCATTAAAAAACAAGTAAGTTTCCAGCCCTCCTGGTTGCGGATAGAAGTCTGAAAGCATCACATGAGTGTACCCTAAAGATCAGAGGCCAGAAGGAAAATTACAAGGACCCAACATTTTTTAAAACCTCAGGATTCTTTTGCACCCAGTTCATGATTTTTGAACACTTGGAGTTGGTACTACTGTATATGTATGTGCAGCACCTAACACAATGGGGTCCTGATCTCAGCTGAGGCCTAGGCACAACTGTAATATTCCTAGTAAGCCTTATTCTGCGGGATATGTCTTATGCCCCAATTCTGCATTTGACTCTGCTAATACGGTGCCTTTCTCCTGTGTGGTTCCCTATAGAAGTCACTGAAGCACCACAGGGTAGATCCATACCAGTAGATCCATTAGCAGGGTTGGGGCCTCAAAGGATAATTATCCTCAGACGAAAAGGGAGGGTGTTTATCCTTCAAGCATTCTTTAATTCACATGTATTACAGGTCACATTTCATTGCTTGTCTGGTCCAGGAGAGACAGCACTAGACTCTTGTCCACTTTTTCCCCACCTCAGTGTAGTTTCTCTCTCTCTCTCTCTCTCTCTTTCTCTCTCTCTGTGAGGATTTTTTTAGATAAAATTTGGCACTATCCATGGCAGCTCACCACAAGCACCTACTCCTGCTGCTGGCCCAACCCTACCAACTGAGTGGTGTCTCAGATAATAGGAGAGTCCTTTGCCTCTTCCATTTTACCACTAAGGCTGGCTAGAAGAGTTGCTGTGCTGTGGGGGCACTTGTAAAATTTCACTCGTGTTCTTGGTGGCAAAGTAGCTCCTTGCAATGACGCTGTCTGTTCTGTGGCATCATTCTCATCTGGTACCAGCCTACTTGCAGTAAGCTACCTCTCCCTTTTTCCAGGTTAGATTTTCAAGACCAACTGCTCCACTGTCATTGCTCTAAAGTTAGTTGGAACATTTTCACTGACATTTCATTTAAGTGAAAAACTGGGAGAGGAGGGATAGTGAAAACTTTCCTGACAAGTGTTGTCCGTTTTCTGACCAGTTGGTCACAACATTTTGATCTAAACAAAATTTTGATCAAAGGGTGCAAAACCCCTCACTCCCACCCTCAAAACCCCTCACATTTCTTTTGTTTTCTGAGCAGTTCTGCATTGTTCCTAGCAGTAGCCTCCTTCTCCCTGTCTATATCACACAAGTACACGTCTGTCATTTGGACCCTTTTGGAGCAGCATCTAATATTGTTCAATACATGTTTCCCTGAGTCATGCTCATTTACTAGAATGCATCATTGGCATGTTTTTCTTACATGTAGATCTTCATTCCTATTCACTGCTACCTATCCTGCAACACAAGTATCAAAGCAAGGTAGCTGCTGCACCCTGGAGATCTCCTTTTTTAGACTATGGTGCAATGATTGGCTGTAACCTGTTCAGGGGAGCCATCTTCTTTTGTGTGATTTATGCTGGGCTAAGCATAACCTTGGTGTGCAACATCACAAATCACCAGACTGTTTAAGTGAGAGATGTGCTCCTACCTCTGTCACCTGCTTCAGCCCTTCTTACTCAGTGTTTATCCATGCAATATAGAATTTGGCCACCTAGTTTGAAAATACTGGCCCTAAACCTTTTTGTGCCTCAGTTTCCACATCTGTAAAAATAGAATAATACCACAGACCTCACTGAGGTGTTCTGAGGCTTAATTCAGTAATGTTTGTAAAGTACTTTGAGATCCTTCAATGGAAAGGGCTACGTAAGTGCCAAGTATAATATAAGTAAAATATGGTTGATCTGATTTGATTTGAATCAGTCCCAATTAGGGTGACCAGACATCCCAATATTATCAGGACCATCCCGATATTAGGGGCTTTGTCTTATATACGCACCTATAACTCCCTCGCCACTCGCCTCCATTACGTGCTGCCCCTGGTCTTTATTCTTTGTAAATAAATAGGATTACATCAAAGAAACACTTGACTACCATCAGTTTTTCCTCCTAACAGAAACAACCTGGAAGACTCTGAATATTGACTAACCACTCAGGTCAAAAGGTATAACAATATGGTATCTGAAAGCATACTGTAGGTTTTTCTCTCATGCCGTCTATGGCAGTCTGGCCAACAGCATCAGTTACTGGCCACACCAAAATCTCTGTGTTCAGGTTCCATGATAGCAGACAACTTGCAATTCTAGCTTGAGTTTGCCCTTCAAAAAGGGAACAAAAAAGCAGGGGAAACCCCAACATTTTGGTCCTTGTTGTCAATGGGAAAGTGTCCCGATTTTTCACTCTTGTTATCTGGTCACCCTAGTATCAATTCTCTTTTACTTCCATATCCTTGCCCTGGGGTCTATTTTAGTGCTTCAAAATAATATTTAGTCTGTTAACAGGTATGGGTGGAGGGCATGTGGGATGTAGCAGTGTGCTTTTCAATTAGGGGATGATAGAAAACAGTTTGGAGGACATCGAGGTCCTGGCAGGGACCATGCTACAGAAATAGAGGGATCCTGTACTCGGGTTTGTTTTTTGTTTTTTTTTAAATATGGTAAATGCCCATGAAAAGTGCTGGACTGATAGCACAGGAGACTATTTGCAGAACAGGAATATTGCAGGCTCCTCAGTCTGCTCTGCCAAAATGACTCAGCTCTCACCTGGAAGGTAGTCCAGCTCCCATGCCCTGCCCTTTCCATCTTTCTTTGCATAGACTCCAACAAATGTGCCAGTCACTGCAAATCCGGGTGCTGGTTTTGGAGTTCTACACTCCAGGCCGAGCCTATCTTTCTATTGATGTCAGTGGCCACTGGATTGGGCTTTCTGAGACTCTCTGTGAAATAGCATTCCCAGACGCAAGGTTGGATATCATCCAAAATATGGTAACTGTCTTCTTAACAAATAAGAACCAGAACCTCTTGTCATATAGAAACACAGTAGCAGCGGTATCGCAACGAAAAGTGATAACAAGAAATCTTCTCAAACATGCTCTAACTACTTAATATCTAGGACTTGCACGTCCAGCCGCAATGCTAAAGGATTTAAACAAGAGCAGCATGGAGCCCCTGCCTGTATAATAAAAACAAAGTCTGAAATTTTAAAGAATCAATTCTCAGACTTTGGGGCAATTGTATTAATTGGCCAGTTTGAGACCTCACCTGTCACAGTAACCTCTCCTCTCTATCCCCATTCTTCCTTGAATGTAGTGAGCAGCTTTTTTCCCTGAAGTCAAAGACTTCGGCCCTTCCTGGCGGCCCAATCCAATTCCTATTGGAGGAAATTGAAAGAATTGAGACATTAGGGCCTGATCCTGAAAGGTACTGAGCTTCTCTTGACTCAGCCCTATTTCCTTTATAGCCCCAAGTGTCAGTTGTTCCATGTATGTCACGGGAACAGAATAAAATACCACCTGGTGAAGGAGCTGCATTTTGAGCATGTGGGCTGCCAGTTTGCTCACCCTCCAGTCTGCTTTAAGTTTGTCTGCTGGGGCTTGGGGGAGAGCTCATTGAAGCTGGTGGGTGTAACAGCTGCCCTTCATTCAGGATAAATGTAAGATGCAATTGAGTGCCTTTTGGAGTAAGACAGCTGAAACAATAGGAGCCAGTGCCCAAAACGCAGGCCACATACAAGGCTGGTCAGGAGCCAAGCTATGTGGGAAAAAGGGTTCCACTGGGGCTGATAGGAAATGCATAGGGCTGGGTATTGTTCTGGTAGAGCTGTGTGTGCATGTGTGAACAGAAGCAGCCAGAAACAGCACAGAAGCAAGCAGAGAAGACAGTAAAACCACAACCAGAGAAGCACTTATGGTGTGACCCTAAGATAAAGCGAAAAGCTAAATATTTTGGGGCAGAGTGCTGGCTCGAATGAGGGTTGGGATATTGAGCAAGGAAACCACCTCGTGTCTGATTTCTACTGTGTTTGAGAGATGGGTTATGATAAATGAAGGGGAGGGGTAGCTCCCTTCTATGGATACCCGGCCAGCCAGTTAGCTATAAAATCCCTGTTAGTAGCTGTTCTCTACTTGCTTTACCTGTACTGCGTTAAAAAGTCCATGGGTAAAAGGAAGGGAGGGGGCACCTGACCAAAAGAGCCATTGGGAAAGCTAGAACTTTTTAAAATTGGGAAAAAATTTCCCCTTTGTCTGTCTGTGTTGTTCTCCCAGAGAGCAGAGACAGGGCTGGAACTATGCTGCTAAAAAGCTTTGGGACAGGCACACACTTCATTTCTGCCTGCTCCATCCAGATAATCTTCCCCATTTGTAAAATTTGCAAGAAAAGAAACCATGCAACTCTATTAATGACAGGGGCATGTCTAGTACATGAAAGGATGCTCTTTGTTCATTCATCGTGTTCCATGGATGAACATTCATCGTGTTCCATGGAAGTATGGGCTGGATGAATGGACTATAAGGTGGACAGAAAACTGGCTAGATGGTCAAGCTCAACGGGTAGTGATCAATGGCTCCATGTCTAGTTGGCAGCTGGTATCAAGTGGAGTGCCCCAAGGGTGGGTGCTGGGGCCGGTTTTGTTCAATATCTTCATTAACGATCTGGAGGATGGTGTGGACTGCACCCTTAGCAAGTTTGCAGATGACACTGTAGGGATATTAAAGAAGGTACTGAAAGTGATTCCCCAAGTGAATGTAACTCCCCATAATTTGTCCCCCACAATTTAAACCTCATAGCATTACCAAGTAAAAGATCTCTTGGATCCCTTGTTAAACTTATAAGCTACTGTCTGTGTAAACCATTGATTGTATCTGTTCTCAGAAAGATACTGTATTGCTATGAGAAACTTGCAAACAAGTTATTTGACTTTGTTCTTTATGCATGCTTTGTACCTAGAAACAGCATGGAAAGACCCCCACCCTCAAAGGGCAGGGAGTCTCAAATAAATTAGTACACACCCCGAAAGTGGTGGAGACAGTATGTCTGCTGATGAATGCTTGGTGTAGATAATGATTGAATGATCAGTGACCATCGGCTGAAGGTGGCATCAAGTGGGAATGACCAGACAACCCCCAGAGGGTAAACTGGGATCCACCCGATCATCTCAAAGGATGGGAAAAACAAGATAACATCTGACAGCACGGAGCCATAAGGAATGTGCCATCTGCTGATTGATTCAGCAACAGCATGATGAAGCAATTCCCATAGACTGACATAGGAATAAATCCCTCTAAGAATGGCCTCTAAAAACTGAGGACTTTGAGTCTGGTTCTGCAACCACCCTCCAGGAGCATCAGATGAATCTGACAAGGACTCGGCTCCACCCTCATGCCCAGGTTACCTGGCCAGTAACTTGGCATGAGCAACTTCTAGGCTGGTAACTATGACATCTATGCAGAACCTGTGTGTGTGTGTATGAATGAATGTGAAACTGAATGAAATGTTATAGCTATAACTGACTGCTTACTATGATTCTTTTTGTATTCACAATAAATGTGACATTTTGTCTTATCCCCTCTAATAAGATCCTGCTGGTTTTTATTTTATTGGTATAACAACACTAAACTGGGAGGAGTGGTTAATACGCTGGAGGGTAGGGATAGGTTACAGAGGGACCTAGACAAATTAGAGGATTGGGCCAAAAGAAATATGATGAGGTTCAACAAGGACAAGTGCAGAGTCCTGCACTTAGGACGGAAGAATCCCATGCACTGCTACAGACTAGGGACCGAATGGCTGGGCAGCAGTTCTGCAGAAAAGGATCTAGGGGTTACAGTGGACGAAAAGCTGAATATGAGCCAACAGTGTGTCCTTGTTGCCAAGAAGGCTAACGGCATTTTGGGTTGTATAAGTAGGGGCATTTCCAGCAGATTGAGGGACGTGATCATTCCCCTCTATTCGGCATTGGTGAGGCCTCATTTGGAGTACTGTGTCCAGTTTTGGGCCCCACACTACAAGAAGGATGTGGATAAATTGAAAAGAGTCCAGCGGAGGGCAACAAAAATGATTAGGGGGCTGGAGCACATGACTTATGAGGAAAGGCTGAGGGAACTGGGATTATTTAGTCTGCAAAAGAGAAGAATGAGGGGGGATTTGATAGCTGCTTTCAACTACCTGAAAGGGGGTTCCAAAGAGGATGGATCTAGACTGTTCTCAGTGGTAGAAGATGACAGGACAAGGAGTAATGGTCTCAAGTTGCAGAGGGGGAGGTTTAGGTTGGATATTAGGAAAAACTTTTTCACTAGTAGGGTGGTGAAGCACTGGAATGGGTTACCTAGGGAGGTGGTGGAATCTCCTTCCTTACAGATTTTTAAGGTCAGGTTTGACAAAGCCCTGGCTGGGATGATTTAGTTGGGGTTGGTCCTGCTTTGAGCAGGGAGTTGGACTAGATGACCTCCTGAGGTCCCTTCCAACCCTGAGATTCTATGATTCTATGAACTATTTGGCCTCACTGAAGTCAGTGGGAGTTTTGTCATTGACTTCAGTGGGGCCAGGCTTTCACCCAGTGTGTGTACTGTGTCTCGGTGGATGTGCACGCATACACACACATACACACACACACACACACACACACACACACACACACACACACAGAGAGAGTTCATATGTTCTCTTAGTATCTATATTTTGGAGAATGATACACAAGCCTGATGAGCAGCCCATATCATGGCTGGCTATTTGTGCTGTAAAAATCAGCCGACCTTTGAAAACAAAAGAGATGGCAATAAATCGGGTTACCAAATGACTCAGAGAACTTTTTATATTCAGGTGCATTTAGAAGAAACTACATCTGCTCTTGACAGTGTCTCTTTAATTTCATTGCAAAATAATAAAATATTGAACAAACTGGAATTGTTCTCAGAGGAATTTTCCTTGTTGCTTTTCATTATTGTTTCTTATTTCTCCTTCAAATGTTCTGCCTGTTCTTTGCAGTTATTTCTTTGCCCTCCATTTCCTTCACCTAGTTTCAATTAGATGTCCCTAGAAAGAGCAAAATATAAATGAAAATACCTGCCATTTCAGATGAATATAAATAGAGTAAAGCTTGTTTTCAGCTAGAAATTCTTTGAGATTTGGCCTCTTTCTTTAAAGACATTTCTGATTCACTTATCTGTGGTTATGCAAATTACTTTCTCATGACTGTGAGCAAGGATTACTTCACTGAATAAAATTAGCAGGATCCTAATAACAAGAAGATATGTTTTACATTTGCACCGCACCTTTTATTCTGGTGGATCCCAAGGCACTTTATACAATGCCATTGAAATGGAGTAGGAATTGCAAATTTAAAAAATCACTAAAGAACCAATTCTCCTCTCACACTGATTTTACACCAGAATACCTCCATTGACTTGATTGGAGTGACTCCTATTTTATGACACAGGAAATGAGGGGAGAATAAACACCAAAATTTTTTAGTCATTTGCTCCAGGGAAAGTCAATTCATCCTGGTCTCTCCTCTCCCCTTCATGAAAGATCTGAGCATGTTACTCGCTGCTCTGTGGTTTCCTTGTTCCACCCTTATCTGAGAAGACATGGGATCAAACAACCATCCAATTTAGACTCTGAAACCACTGTTGCTCTGCATTAGTTGGCAGGATATACCTGCCCACTCTGGCCTTAGTTTGCAGTCTCCCTAAAGAAAATAAGAAAGAAAGAAATACTTGTGGCACCTTAGAGACTAACAAATTTATTTCAGCATAAGCTTTCGTGGGTTAGAACCCACTTCATCGGATGCATGGAATGAAATATACAGTAGACAGATATTTATACAGTCAGAGAAATATCTGTCTACTGTATGTTTCATTCCATGCATCCGATGAAGTGGGTTCTAACCCACGAAAGCTTATGCTGAAATAAATTTGTTAGTCTCTAAGGTGCCACAAGTATTTCTTTCTTTTTTATTTTCTTTTTGCTGACACAGACTAACATGGCTACTACACTGTAACCTAGTCTCCCTAAAGTTTGTCCTTAGAAAACCCTAATCTCTCTTGTGCCTCCCTGGGCTTTGAAGCTCTCTTCCTCATGCGTCTTTAGGTTTTGTAGGTATTTGCCATCTGTGTCTCAATTCCTGAGAAGCAACTTCCTTCTTTACTCTAGTGTAATCCTGGACCTATTTAATCCTGGACCTATTCTCCCAGCAGGTTTTTTGATTGTTTGTTTTGTTTTTTAAAACAGGAACTCCTTTTCATTAACCGGGCAAGAAAGAATGTCCCTATAGCCTGTGGTTAGGGTATTTACCTGGAAAGGTGGGGACACCCAGATTCCAGTCCCTGCTCCTATGACAATTTAATTATATATACAAAGTGGAACAGTTTCAACAGGAGAGATTGTGAGAGACCTACCCCAAGATCCCCTATAGCATGGTGGTTAGGGAGTCTGGAGCAGGCCTTTAGCTAGAATGTGGGAAACCTACGGTTCATGCTTTAGCCACTGGACTATAGGGAATAAGGGCACTGCCTCCTCTGTTTTGTGAATGGTGCCTACATCTCTGTGAACCTAGCTTGAAAAAAAAATCAAAACCTTTTTTCACTAATGTTGAAATGATTCATTTTAGTCATTAAAAAAAAATTGACCAAAATAATTTGAATCTGCATTTTTGGTGAAAAAGATGTTGGCTGAAACATTTCACCCAGCTGCAATTTGAATCTGCTGTGTTGACTATTCTATTATAAGGGCTCTCCTTGGATTAAAAAACAGAAGTATTTTAATAGTAACATTCTTTTCACAGTTTTTGCAGTGTTTTACGTACCAAGTGCATTAGGCTAGTGACGTGGCTGCTAAGCGCTCTGATAAGAAGGTAGGACTTGATCAGAAATCAGTGGGAGTCTTTTGACTGACTTCAATGGGTATTGGATCAAGTCCTGAGGCATGAAAGGTAAAATATCATGCCACAAGTTTGGAATTTTTGTTTTGGGACCCTTAAAGAGAAAAATCAAACACTTTTTGTACTATACATGGACTTATAGTTCCAGATTGGTGGCTCTAGGGAAGCAGTCAGTATTTATCTGACAGGCACTTAATTAGATTAGGATGGCTTTAAATAAGACAGCAATAATCAGCTCAGACTCCTCCTACACAGACCTGTGGGTCTGTGAAGAAAAGTATCTTTCCTTGCTGATAACAAAACTACAAAGAGCTTTAGCAGTTAAAAAGGAAGAAATAGAAACCAAAGTACATAGTTTAATTTTAAAATGGGATTCAATGCCTTGGAGGACCACATAGGCAGAAAATATCAGCTCTTTTCAAGTGGTTTCAGAATGGTTAATTTCCCCTTCAAGCTCTCACTCACTGCTAAAATATTTCTTGTCATTTCAAAGCCTGGGCTTCAGAAAAGAAAGACAACACATTCCCCCCCAGAGCAGCAACACGTTTTTTCCAGAAAGGAAGAAAAAAACCCACCCAAGATACACATTCTTGATATACTGGACCAGATTCCCTATTGCCCAGCCCCTTATGTAGTCAATTACACCAGCACAGAACAGCTATGACATGATACAATTAGGATGTGGTAGTGTTTTACCCACACTTGGCATCGACATAAGTGACTACCCCGGGCGCAGGGCTATGGAGAACAAAAGGTCTTTAGAACAGGACAACTAGGAGTGAAGAAGACTGGGTTCTGTTCCCAGCTCTGCTACTAACGTGCTCTAAAACCTTGGACAAATTATATAACCTCTCTGTACAATTGACGCAACTGGAAAAAGAGTATAATAATATCTACTTCATTGTGTTAGTGAAGCACTTTGTGATCCTCAGATGAAAGGTGCTATAAACAGACATTAATGGGAGCAGTTTACAATAACAATTTCACCAGCACCAATGCCATCCTTGCATAGTTGCCTCAGAGGGCTAACTGAAGCTTAGTTTTGGCTGCTGGGGGTCATGGGGGTTACATGCCAGCCAGATGTTCCATCGCTGGATGCAAATGGGAAGGGAGAGAGTAGGTGGAGCCAGGGCTAATTACCAGATCATTTACCATTAATATTCACAGAATTTATCACACTCTTCTTTAAACGAGAGAGGAAATACTGCCGTGGCTGAAACACTGAGTCTACACTAACTCCAGCTTGTGTGTCAAAAAATGTCATGAGATATTTACATTTCATTTTTGTGTCCTCCTTTTAGAAATGGAAGAAGCATGTGGAATTGGGATATGAGTGACTAGGTCAGCCAGATGGGCATGAGGTAGGAAGGGATTTTCTTCTCTCTCTCTCTCTCTCTCTTCAGACTAATCTTAAAACAAAATTGTGTGCACCTTGACTAGCAGGAACTGAATGAGAAATCTATGTAGTAACTTGAATTAGATGTTAAAAGTAGTAGAGCAAAGGATATGTTAAAGGAAGAATTAAGACACTGAAGATGTTAAGATGGGCTGAGTTCCACAATAGCCTCTGAAGAGTAGTTACCTAACAGATACCAGTCCATCATTACGTACAGGGTCAGTGAAACCTCATTTGAATTCAAAGAAGTCCTTGTATTAGGCCAAAAGAACATAGTAAAGCATTTAAGTACTGCATTATTGCAATATTTGTCACAGGAAATGTGCCTTTAGAGTAAACACTGAGTTACTTTCCCCAACGCCAGTAATGCAACATTAGAAAGAAAAAACCTAACATAGGCTCCTCTTGTTAACATATTGTATAAAACTGTTAATTTTAACATATACACAAGCAGTACTGTTGCAGCTTCCCCAGTAACAATGGCAGTAAAGTTGAAAACCACTTTCTATTAACTAAGGCTAAGATTTTGTCATGGAAGTCATGGAATCAGTGACTTCCAGAGACCTCTGTGACATTTTCCGTTTCAGCCCCAGGGCAGTGTGGCTGGAGGTGTCAGCTGATGGAGGCTCAGCAGCTCTCAGCTGACATGCAGTGCTGGACCCTGCAGCTCCTAGCTGTTGTGTGTGGCAGAGAGACCCCACAGCTCCGAGCCACCACAAGCGCCGGTGCAGGGGGAACCTGGCAGCTCCCAGCTGGCAATGGCAGCAGGGGGACACCATGCTCTCAGCCACCATGGGCAGCGGTGGGGGACCTTGGAGCCCTAGCAGCCATGGGTGCTGGACCCTCCTCCCTTCCCATATTGTCATAGTTATTTTTAGTAAAAGTCAGGGATAAATCATGGGTTTCCGTGAATTTTTGGTTATTGCCTGTGACCTGTCCGTGACTTTTACTAAAACTACCTGTGATGAAATCTTAGCCTGAATTATAACTAGGGCTCTCAAGCTATTAAAAAAATTAATCATGATTAATCGCACTGTTAAATAATAATAGAATACCATTTAAATTTTTTGGATGTTTTCTACATTTTCAAATATATTGATTTCAATTACAACACAGAATACAAAGTGTACAGTGCTCACTTTATATTTATTTTTGATTACAAGTATTTGCACTGTAAAAAAACAAAAGAAATTGTAATTTTCAATTCACCTAAGACAAGTAGTTCACTGCAATCTCTTTATCATGAAAGAACTTACAAATGTAGAATTATGTACAAAAAAACCCTGCATTCAAAAATAAAACAATGTAAAATTGTAGAGCCTGAAAGTCCACTCAGTCCTGCTTTTTCTTCAGCCAATTGATCAAACAAGTTTGTTTACATTTGCAGGAGATAATGCTTCCTGCTTCTTGTTTACAATGTCATCTGAAAGTGAGAACAGGCATTGTCATGGCACTGTTGTAACCGGTATCGCAATATATTCACATGCCAGAGGCGCTAAAGATTCATATGTCCCTTCATACTTCACCACCATTCCAGAGGACATGCATCCATGCTAATGACAGGTTCTGCTCGATAACAATCCAAAGCAGTGCGGACCGACACATGTTCATTTTCATTATCTGAGTCAGATGCCACCAGCATCTTTTTTGGTGGGTCGGGTTCTCTGGTTTCTGCATCGGAGTGCTGCTCTTTTAAGACTTCCGGAAGCAAGCTCCACACCTCGTCCTTCTCAGATTTTGGAAGGCACTTCAGATTCCTTAACCTTGGGTCGAGTGCTGTAGCTATCTTTAGAAATCTCACATTGGTACCTTGTTTGCGTTTTGTCAGATCTGCAGTGAAACTGTTCTTAAAATGAACAACATGTGCTGCGTCATCATCCGAGACTGCTATAACGTTATAAACGTTATGGGGGGAGGGATAGCTCAATGGGGGGAGGGATAGCTCAGTGGTTTGAGCATTGGCCTGCTAAACCCAGGGTTGTGAGTTCAATCCTTGAGGGGGCCATTTAGGGATCTGGGGCAAAAATTGGGGATTGGTCCTGCTTTGAGCAGGGGGTTGGACTAGATGACCTCCTAAGGTCCCTTCCAACCCTGATAATCTATGATTCTATGATAACATGAAATATATGGCAGAATGCATGTAAAATAGAGCAGGGAACATACAATTCTCCACCAAGTAGTACAGTCACAAATTTAATTAACTCATTATTTTTGGAATGAGTGTCATCAACATGGAAGCATGTCCTCTGGAATGGTGGCCGAAGCATGAAGGGGCATACAAATGTTTAGCATATCTGGCATGTAAATACCTGCAAATGCCTGTTTTCACTTTCTGGTGACATTGTAAATAAGAAGCGGGCAGCATTATCTCCTGTAAATGTAAACAAACTTGTTTATCTTAGCAATTGGCTGAACAAGAAGTAGGACTGAGTGGATTTGTAGACTCTGAAATTTTACATTGTTTTGTTTTTGAGTGCAGTTATATAACAAGGAAATTGCACTACAGTACTTGTATGAGGTGAACTGAAAAATATTATTTCTTTTGTTTATCATTTTTACAGTGCAAATATTTATAATAAATTACACTTTGATTTCAATTACAACACAGAATATACATAAAAATGTAGAAAAACATCCAAAGTAGTTAATACATTTCAATTGGTATTCTATTGTTTAACAGTGTGATTAAAACTGCGATTAATCGCGATTAATTTTTTTGAGTTAATCGCATGAGTTAACTGCGATTAATCGACAGCGCTAATTATAACCACTATTTTCACATGCTCATAACATTCCAGAAAAAGTCGCTTACAGTGTTGGAATGTTCCTTGCTTGGTCTCTGCACAGTGATTAATATTGTGGAAAAGACTGAGCTGTAGGGGCTGAGCAGTACTTCCACTGCACTTGCTTCTCCTGGTAACTGGGCTGTGGTTCCAAGCATCAGGTCTGAAAGCAAGGAAACTATGTCTGCCATGCTGTCATGGAACCCGCTGCCGTGCATCTGGGGGTCGATGCCTGGGGCCACTGCCCACCACTGCGTGGCCGGAGCCCGGGACAGGAGTTGGAGCCATCGCCTGCTACCATGCAGCTGGAACCAGGGGCCGGAGGCTGAAGCCCCGCAGCTGGAGGCTAGGTGGCATGGCAGGAGCTGAGGGAGTCAGTACCTGCTGCCCTGCGGTCAGAGCCCCGGGCTGCATGGCCAGGCTGGGTCAAAAACTCAACTTGCTCCTGCAGCATTGTGCCCCCCTTGTCTCCAGAGGCAGTGCAGGGCGGTGCATCCTGGAGCAACAGCGAGGGTGAGGGAGGGGCTGATGCTTCCCCCCCAACCCCATCACTACCCAGGAGGCTGTCATGGCCACACATAAAGCCCCTGGTAGCTGAATGCGGCGACAGTGGCCACATTTGAGAAATGCTGCTCTAGACACTGCTCTAAATGGCAGCATGTGCCACTCCCCAAATATAACTGCTGCTATTACAGTAACAAATAGACAACCATTACAGTATTCCACCTTTATCATCCATGTCAGAATGCTGCAGTCTATGTAAGAGTTTAATTCTACAAACACTCTCAACAGATCACTCTGCAAAAATAGAGATCTTGGAAAACTTTTGTAAAACAGCAATTAATGTACCTTTGGGCTGATTGATGACAATAAAAAGTATTTCCAGAAGTAAGTTCCCAACATAGAGCCCAATCCAGTGCACAATAAAGACCACGGATAGACTCTGTTAATTTCAATGGGTACTAAATCAGGACCTAATCTTTTCAGACTATTTGGAATGGTTACCTGAAATTTAGCCATGCTGATCAGAAACTTTAAACATTAGAAATCAGTTTGAAAATCTTGTGTGTAAAGACTTTATTTATTTATCTGCATTTCTGTACTTCCCTGGTTTGTCTTAAGAAAAAATACCAGATGAACCACTTCTCTTACCTTTTAGTGTATCCATTCCAGTCCTAGCCCAAACCAGGAAGTACAGGACTGAGAAAACTGCATTGGAGGGAAATGTTAAGTACATTTTTGGAACCTCAAAATTTTCTTCTGATTGTGTTTTGATCAAGGGTTCTGGTGTATTCATATTATATCCATACTAGTTTACATGTCCTTTTGTAAATCATTCACCAATTTATAGAACCCTCTCTTTGGTAAAACTTGTAAGTGGAAAACCAGTGTTAAGCTCTCTCTATGAAACTGATCCTGAATCTAATGTCTGTTAAATAAGCATGTTAACATCAAACAAGTGTATTTGGGCCTTTCCCCATCTGTTACTAAATATTTTATATTCTGAAAACTTAATTCTTTATAATTTCTGACTTCTGTAAGGTTTTGCTAGTGTTGATCACAAAATGTTTTATTATAGATACATTTTGATTATGGGTTTGTGACTTAGCTAGTGACAATGAGTCAATGAGTCTCATGATACCTCCAGTAGCTAGCTAGATAAAGGAATACACGCAAGCTTATATCTACAGAAAGATAAAATGTTTAGGAAATGTTTGTTGGTGCACACTGGGCCATAGATGTGGAGATGAGTGGCAATAGCTTCTCAATAGATAAACTGGAAACTAGCCTAATTATAATCCCAGTGGCAACCTCTGCAAGTTTTTCCCCAAAAGAAACAGCTCTTCCTAAAACTTTGCATACAAACATCATACAAGAGTAAAAACTTTCTGGGAAGTTTTGCAGAAATCAGAAGAGGAGTTTTAAAGTTTTGGGGATTTAAAAAATTTAACTGACATTCAATTTTGAAAGTTTTTCTAATCGGGGCGGGGGGGGCATAAAAGTGCCTCATGAAATGTGCAAAATGGTCTGGTCTAGAAACTCCAAATGTTTTGTTTCGTTCACCTTGCTGAGAAGAGGTGCCTTTTAGTATTTGGGGTGGAGGAGTTTGATGGGGAAATTATGCAGATGCATCAAAACCAGACTGCAGTACTCTGCGCGAGTTAAGCATGGAAGAGATTAATTAGGGGCTGATTAAAGCAAGGTTATAAAAAGGGGAAATTTGAGGAGAAAAGGAAGAGACAATGCTTACTTAGCTATGCTGCAGTGTAAGGAAGGAATGGAATTGGAAGGGCAATATACAGTTCTTTGCAGTGTTATTGTAGTCATGCTGGTTCCAGCATATGAGAGAGACCAGGTGGGTGAGGCACTCTCTTTTACTGGACCAACTTCTGTTAGTGGATAAGAAAAGCTTACAGAGTCATGTAGCTTGTAAGCTTGTCTCTGCCACCAACAGAAGTTGGTCCAATAAAATATCCTCACCCACTTGGTCTCTCTAATATACTGTTATGACAAAGGGTGTTAATTACTTTCCTATTAGGGGGCATTAAGTTACAAGCAGTCAGGAAGAGAGCCAAAGATGCTCTGCAGTAACCCCACACAAACAGTTATTAAGGGTTTTGTGGGGGGGCTAAAGCTCTCTCCTTTCTTTTGCAGTTGAAGTTCTGTGTTGAAGAGCAGCTACACCCAGGCTCCATGTATGGACAAACCCTAAGCTTTGGAGAGCAGCCTTGAGGTAGGTGTTTCCCCGGTGTCAAATGGAGGGACTGTGGCAGGAAGGAAAGATAGCGAGGACAGCAGTAGACTAGGTGGGCTATGGACTGGAGGACTGGGTGGTATGTAATTGCCACTTTACATTTAAAATAACACATTAACACTGAAAGGATAGCCATAAAAATCATAACTGTACAGTGATTATGCAAATCTCTTCTCTCTGATTGGCTAACAATGGCTGTCAGCCTTTAAGAGTATAGGGATTTGCATATTTCTTGGTTACTGCACAATAATCATGAACTTATTATGCAAATCAGAGACCCTGAGGCAGAGTATGTGGCATTGCAGTTGCTGAGCAAAAATCTGTATTATGAGTCAATAAACATACAGCATCCCTGCACTCCAGCCCAGACAATGCTATTTCATCACAATGCTAGATTACAGTATTTCCTGAAGATAGGAACACATACATTAAAGGAGCACCAAGTTACTACTTGATAAACTATATAAACTTGAAGAGGCTGTCCCATAGTTTGAAGTAGTTCTACTACAGCCCATTGCAAAATCATCACAGAATCATTACAGAATTGAATTGTGTGTGCAGTGATATTCTTTTAAAATATCTTTTCTTTGGGCTATATAGTTAAAGTATTAAGAGTCAGAAAAGGACAATTGGCAGATAAACCATGTTACCTACTGCAACTCGTCCCCTTTTCTAAGAAAGAAAAGTCCCCCTATAAGCTAAAGGAATAGTGAGAGCAGCTGGGTCCACTTTTATAAGGGATATTGTTGTGCCTCATGGGGGTGGATAAGAGGGCTTTGTTCCCCTATGGGCCCTTGGGGGGTTCTGCTTTCAAGGATAAAGCCTTGCTTTGGACTCTCAGTGAGATACAATGCTAGCAAGGTTTTTTGGTTTCGTTTTTTGTCTTGAGATGTATTTTCCAGAGGCTCTTTTCCCTAGTAGAGGAACTGTTGGTATAATATTTGTGATGAGTTTTAAAGGCATATTCTATTTTTGTATGATTTGTGTCACACACACACACACTAAACCTTTCAGTACAGAATGGTCCTGGCCTTTGGGGATGCCAACTTACCCCAGGCCACAATCAGAGACAATGGGATTTTGTTTGCTTTTGTTTGTATTCCAACACTGCCCACAGTGCACTAGGCACTGTCCACACACAACTGAAGATGCAGGCCTGAATGCACAAAAGGAGTTAGGTGTTGTGATGCTGAGCGTTGCAATGTCAAACTTTTAGGCACCTAGATTCTCAAAGCCTGAGTTAGGTGCCTGAGCTCCTGTACAATGCATGGGGAGAGGTAGGCACCTTAAAAAGCCAGCATGCGAGGCAGGGAGCCGCCTAAGCTAGCCAATGGGAGAAGCCAGTGAGGGGGGAGGGGTGGTAATCCCCACCCTGTCTCAGAGACAGGTGCCCGAGTCTGGAAGGGAGGTGTCTCCCCCTCTGCTTGGGATTGTCAGCTGTGAACCTTCTCTTGGTGGTAGGTGTCTATGATGTTAGCAAGAAGCAGGGGGGTGGCTACGGAAGAGGAGAAGGACCTCCCTCCATCATAACTTTGAGCCCAGTGGTTAGTGGTCTCTCCCCTGGCCCAAATGTGGGGGGGGGGGGGGGGGAGAAGAGAGAGAGCAAGCACAAGAATGACTCTGTAGTCTAGTGGTTAGAGCACTCACTTTGAAGACCCTGGATCCAGTTCCCCAGCTCCATTGACCAATTATTTATCCAGAGTGCAACAGTTTCAACAGGAGGGATTGAAGAAGTCCCACACCAGAATATTCCATAGCCCAGTGGTTAGAGGACTCACTTGAGAGATGGCAGAGGTTGGTTCAAATCCCTTTCCCCCTCTTCAGGGGGAATTGAACTGGAGGTCTCCCACAGCCCAGGTGAGTACCCTCACCACTGGGCTAAAAGTTAGGCGGGAAGCTGTTCTCCTCCTCCTCCCCATGCAACACAGGTGGAGGAATGCTTAGCTTCCCCTGGTTTGTGAAGCACTCTGGGGCTTAGCCAAGATTTAGGCACCTGGACGCCTAGAGTGAGGCAGCAGGGTGCATTCTCGGAGGCAGAAACATAGGCCCCTGGGGAACTTTTATTGCAAAAACCAGCCACCGAGTGAGTTCAGGCATCTACAAGGTGCAGCGGGTGCCTTGTGCATCCCAGGGGTCCCAAAATTGGAACTTAGGTTTCTAACTCCTTTTGTGCATTCAGGCCACTGTCCCTTGCCCTGAAGTGCTCTCAAGCTAGCTTGCAGAGTTGTTTACCTATGTGAGGAAAGTCAAAAGTCAGATGAAATCAGTGAAAAAATGTATACTCTGTATTTTTCTGACAGTAATTTGCTTCCCACCCACAAGATGGAGCCAGCTAATTGAGGTTAATTTTGGTTCTTTCCCATGTTGTGTTTATATGAGGAATGCCGAAAGGATTTGGGCATGGTATTCAACATACTATGACTTGGAAGTTGTTCAGAGGGACTCTTAATAAGATTTACTTTTTTTTGTTAGCAACAATAGCCTTATACAGCAAGACTGGCTTCATCTTAACTTAACATGAATCAGAATTAGGCTAGACAGCTTAATTATGTAGTTTGTATTTAGGATTAACGGTTAAAATAAATAGTTCTTTTCTTCCTTTGGGAGCTGATGAGCCAGCCTTACTTCTAAATGACCGAAGACTTCTTAATTGGAATACTGTGTTTGTCGAAAAGTACAGAATAGTAAATAGGATTAGACATACTGAAAAGGCTCTTTATCGTTAGAAAGTTTGTATATGGGAAGTGGGATCTGCATTAAATATTCATTGTTATACAGACTTAGTGATTTTTCAAATCTAGAGGTGAGTTTTTGAAAGGGAAAAGCTCCTGAAAAGCAGGCACTTATCTATATATAATTTTAAATTAAGTTGTTAAGACTCCAGACTTAGACTTTCTTTGAGCCACATGAGGAGATAAGTGCCATTTATTCCTCTTTAATTAGTGGTTTCTATTAAATATAGTTGATGTATAGATCTTTTCTCTCTTTTTTTTTAAAAGACCCCTATTTTTTTATTCCACTGAGAATTAAAAACCCCAAAAGTATGGTTTGTTTAAAAATGCTATGGCTGAAACACAAACAGATGAAAGCCAAAACATTCAAGGCTGAGTTGGACACATTATGCCCTGGATTTTGATCAGCATGGCCCTTTTGGCTCTCTGTCCTGTAGGAGAAACACCATTCATTAAAGCTGTTTAGGTGAAATAGGCTCTGCTCCACCAAAATGAGTTTCCAGTTGGTCGTGTCTCAGTGAAAAGCCTCCGCACCCTGCCTGGGAAGTAACCCCCAAAACCCGGTATTGTCCAACTCAGATGGAACTATTCCTAGCGATGCCATGGGACCAGGGTACAGTAGGGGCTTAGGATCACCTCTGCGGTGCACCCCGTCACAGTTACAAAAATAAAGAAATAATGAAAGGAAAAGCATAGTGATCCATTTGTATTTTGACAGCTTAATGCAAGTAACCATCTGGAATGATTGTTTTCATAACAACTCTCCCCTGTGTTCTGGAACCAGGGGGACAACAAAAGTTCCTTGAACTGCCCCTGAAATTTTCCAGCCTGCCCCTGGCACGCTTTGGCAACCTGCCTGCCTACCCCATTTCTTGCCCAACGTGGATTCAACTCCTAAGTCATCAGCAGAATGGAAGAGATCCTGCTCTCCAAGGTCCAAGTGGGAGACCAAAACAATACATGCTCATTTAAGATGGATGTTCAGAAAAATCAGGGGATTTTTTCAATGGGAAAAGTGTTTCAGATTAACAGGTCTAACAAATTACAGGAAATTTAATATCTGAAGGAGGTTAAAAAGGCAAAGAAAATTAGTGTATACTGTAGGATCTCTCAAGTTAACATTTTTCTCTCCGCAGCAAAACAATTTAGGTTCTTCTCTTGCTATTGATTGCATTTTTAGTTACAGAGATCAATGGTTTGTTTGAAAGGAGAGGGAAAATGAGAGGACATATTAATGGCACAAGTTGACAGGGACTCGTAGCTAAGCGCAAATGATACATAAATAACTGCCTTACCAGCTCAGCCCACTGGTCCATCAGATACTTCAGAGAAGGTTCAAGAAATCCGATGCAGGACAGTTACAAAAACAATCTGTTTCATTCTAACCCCTCAATTAGTGAGTGGCTTATGCTCTAAGCATGAGAGCTTTTATCCCATGTAATGTGACTTGGATGGTCACATTAGCTGTATAATTATCTAATCCTTTTTTTATAATGATTAAGCTCTTGAGCTCAATGACATCCTGGGACAATGGGTGCCACAGGTTAGTTATGCATTGTGTAAAAAAAAGTATGACCTTTTATCAGTTTTATACTTGTTGCCATTCAATTTCATTGGATCTCTCTTGCTCTCATATTATTAGAGGGTAAATAGGAGTCTCTTTCATTATTTTGTATGTTTTCTATCTCCTCTCTAACTAAACTTGCTTCATATGGAAGTTTTTCCATGATTTTGATTTAGTCCAGCATTTGTCTATGGACCCCTTTTATTTCTGTGATTGTCTCTTTTGGATAGGGTGAACAGACAGTATTCCAGATGAGGGAGTACCATTGATTTATATAATATTTTCAGCATGTTATAATCTATTCCTTATGCATATCAATGTCCCTTGCTTGTTTGACTTCAGATGTACATTGAGCAGAGGTTTGCATCAAGGCATGCACATATTACAATGATGAGGGCCATGTCGTTCTCACGAGTTGTTACAGTTAATACCTGCTGTGGTTTATGCTCCTTTCTATTGGCTTCACTAGGGATGGATTCCCATGGTTTTTTAAGAACACCTGTGTGGATCCAATAATACCCTGAACTTTGCTGTTTAGCCA
Source organism: Macrochelys suwanniensis (assembly GCA_033296515.1). Taxonomy (NCBI): domain Eukaryota; kingdom Metazoa; phylum Chordata; order Testudines; family Chelydridae; genus Macrochelys; species Macrochelys suwanniensis. The sequence continues at coordinate 89,308,575 of CM065779.1, forward strand.
CTTTTTTTTTTTTTTTTGCAGTTTCTTGTTTTCCTGATTCTGGTTTTGTTTAGGGCCATACATGCCTTTGTGATGCTGTTCTCATATGCCTTAAGTAGCCTCCATACTGAGTCTAAGGATTTTAATGTCCTTACTTTTGACTTAGAGGGTGATTTTTGACTAGCTGCCTCATTTTTAGAGTGCCTTCAGTCTTGTGGAAATTGAGGGAAAATGGCAGCTCCTCATCTGTACCTTAAAACTTGATGTTGAGAAGGCCTGTCTGGTTCCCTCCATTTCTCCCTTTAGATATTCTGAACCACTAGAGACCATCCCAAAAGATTATGGACCTACACAGAGATACAAAAGTGAGAAATGGGAAGTATCCAAACAAGAAGGAAAATCAAATCCACGGAGCTATCACTGTTCCTGTTTAACTTGGTGTCTATACCTTGCCCCCATCTCTTCTCTGGACCACTGAACACTACACAGAGATAGCAGAGAAAGATGCTCTGTTATATGTACTCTAATCACTAACCTCACACTTGGGAATGCATCAACATGAAATGAAGTATTTTCACACGCTTTATAGGAGATTTTGTTACACTTTTACTTTACATTTCCCAAATTGTTTGTAGATTAAATGAGGCCTCTTTCTTGAATAAAGGAGAACAGAGGAAGGAAGTGTAGTGGAGTTGATCTTAGTGTGGAGCAAGGGATTTTGCAGCTGCATTTGTTGATAATAAACTATATAAAAAAAAATCCTGGCTTGATGCCTGTTTGGCTATTTTCTTGGTGTCCAGCATAGTTTCATCCATTTCCCAGTGATCCATCTGTGTAAGACAGAATTGCAGTAACAATGCTCAATACACAAGCATCCGTAAAGGCAGACAGAGGAAGAGCTTTACTCTCAATGGCTGAGCACAGTAAGAGATTGAGAAATTCATTCAAATCGGCTAACACATGTTGCAAAGCAAAAGGACATTTAGGAGTAAAAGCTAAACACTCCATAAAACACACATCTGCAAGTTACTGTCATTGATAATGTGCAGCTTGATGAATAAAGATGTGTGGGTAATAAAGTATTTTGAAAGGGAGGTAAAAAACTATTTTGATGGCTCACTGCAAAGGAAAAAGCTTTTGTTTACACATATCAAATGATAATGCTATGATGATAGGATTGGAAGATAGAGAAATTATCTTGAAACATTGGAAGGCCAATGCTGCCCTGATGGAAACTGAGCAGTTAACAAGCATGTCCTAAACAACTTTATATAGGAAGATTTCAAATTTTATCCAGGTATCCTGAATAGATGATTATTCTCTCTATTGAAAAAGATACAGATTCTGATTCATAAAATAAAATGTAGAATGCTGTTTTTAAATATCTACATTATAAGGGATGTTTGGTTAGGATATTATATTTGCCTTGATATTAGATGAAATAAATCTTTAAAGTAATTGACCACTAGTTAGTTCCCACAATACTTTTTAATGAAGATGAACTAAAAGTTTTCTGGTCCGTTACACTGTCCCACCACATATCTTCCCCTAATCACACACTAATTTCCATCCATCTGTGTACATCCTGGTAACAGATGTGAGTGGAAATGGAAATACAGCAAGAAAATTGTAACCATGATATTTGCAGCCCATCTAGAAGCAGGAAGTACTGGAAATCTCACCAGAGACACACTCAACATTTACAGCTCAGTTGTGAAGACCCAAGAGGTTTCAGTCGGTCAGGTAAAGTTCTGACAGGCCTGCAGATTTTTACTAGTTTTTATGATTATGACATGGTGCTAATGGAGACATATGTCATAAGAGTGATATTTCAGCACAAACATTTTCAAAAAGGAGTTGCCACAGAAATCTGCTTTGACCAATTTATTTCTTCTAAAACACTGTCTACACTGAGATCAGAACTGTGTAGCCACATGTTTAAACTGAGCTGGAGCTCAGCTAATCGAGTTCTGATCCCTTTGCAGACAAAGCTTAATATTCCCTTCCTACAGAAAGTCCAGACTAAAAGCATGATAGGAGATCTCAATTACCATAAATAAAAAGTCAGATTAATTCTCTTGTGTAGTATGCATTTTACTGTTACCTGGAAGTGACAGGGTCTTGGCAAGATACTTGCAACCTGATAAGGGAGAATCATGAAAGAGCACTGCATATTAGTGTATTAACTCCAGTGGCCATTAAAATGAAAAGATGGTGAGTAGTTTACAGTCTCTCTCTAAAAAACATATACAGAAGAAAAGCAACAGAAAGCGTTTTCTGCACAGTAAAGTCTCTGCATGAGATCAGAACGCTCAGACTGATATGGATATTGTCGATAATAGCTAGTCAGATAAAGAGGCTTGGGGCTTGATCAGAAAATGCCTGTCACAATCTCTGAAGCTACCATATCCCTGTAACCTTGATAGCACTTTTTCCTTCTGGGTTTTTTCTACCTTTTCAATTTCTTTCCTCCTTTAGGTCATTCCAACCTTCCAGCAATTAAAATGAATACTTCATAAAGATATTTTTACCAATATAGCATTAATGATGTAATATGGGCTTTATGATCATACCATAAATTGTTACTCAATTCAAGTTGACCTCACCCCTTTTCCAGTGCAGTTTGTCTGTGTAGGTGATATCCCTGCTCCCTGACTTGTGTCTAAGGGCGTGTGTACACGGATCAGTAATACAAACTACAGGAGTGTGATTTCTAAAGTGCACCAATGTGATGTGTGCTAATTGGTCCCTGTAGTCCCTGCAGATTTATGTATGCTTTGTTGTTGATTTTTGTTGTTAAAAAAGAAGCTATAAATTATTCACCTTTACAATTTTGATTTATTGAAATGTCCATTAGTCACTCTTTGCATGCCTGGAAATTCTCCAGACACTTAGAGGAAAAGAGATCCTCCTTTTTGTTTTAAATTTTATTTACTGGTATTTAAAGTGGTTAACAAGACCATATGAATATATTACAATTATTCCATGTGTATTGCAGGACTTCAATGCATTTAGTGTTCCACAGGACTACTACTAATGCTTCAAAGGATAAAATTGGTTTAAATTAGAGCTGTGCAACTGACAGTACATCCTTGTATGTATCAGACAGGCAGTGAGTGCAGGTACAGATCTCTCATCAAAACTGCCAAGAACATTAAAAGCACACCACATTGAAAGTAATTTGACTGGAAGTAGTGAACAAAGTATTGTACAGTACCATATGGCCTCTATCTATTTAACGTTTCTTAATCAAGTCCCCCATATGATCACGTCAAGCTATCATTAGAGACATGTTTGCCAATGAAGAGGTCACAGCAGAATGTCAATATAATGACAAACGGCATGTAGGCAACACTACCATTAGACTGAGCGTTTGCTGTGATTTCTTCACTGACAAACATGTCTGGAGGGATAAGCACTAGGCAGAGGTGAGGAGTTAGAGACAATGTACACTGCATGCCATTTATCACCTCAACCGACCTGCTTCTGAAAAATAACACAACCTATTAAAATGACACCTCTGAGCAAATATACATCATCCTCTTTTTGATTGAATTAACTTACCACTTCCTTTTCACTTATTTCTTAATATAGAAATCTTCATATTCTAAGCATACTATTGTAGAATCTCTCTAAACAAAAGCCTTGTTCTTCACAGTCTACAAGACTCCCTCTTCTGCTTTCTTTTCTCATGCACTGATTGAATCTGTAAGGCATAATCCTTATGATGCCATAATTTAGCATGAAGCAAACTTTGGAGACAGAATAAAGAAAACCGACCGGGGCTGGCAGTAATTCAATAAATAGTGAGAAAGATATATTCTGGAAACAAAGTTTGACAGATTTGAGACACAATCAAATAAAACCACAAGAAGAAAAGCAATGGCTAGAAGGAGCATGTCCAAAGTGGTTCACTCAGCTCATATTGCACATCACAACAGCAATAACAACATCTTTACCCAAGGCCTCACATCATCCAGTGGCATTTGGATAAGACCCTAAAGTCAATGGAAAGACTCACCTCAACTACCGTGGCATTGGATCAGGCTTTTAAGCCTCAGTGAACATATTCAGGATTAGTTGACTAAAGAATGGTTAACATCGGTAGACAAATATTAGGATGTTAGAAGCTAAGCTAAACTCTGCATTAATAGTAGAATGGTGATGGATGTGACATTCAGTACCTCGGGGAACACCCAGCACCCCATGTTCATCCTTATAATATGATTGTGGGGTAGCCAATGTAAAGTTTGTTATGTCAGGTGTCTTCGGAAGGCTCATGATGCACTGAGCATTGTTGTTACAGTAATGTTATAGGTAGTAATTTCATGTTTACGGTTTTGAGGCTGAAAATGTGTCCTCATGGCTTAAAACAAGCCCAGGCAAAAACTCTGCAAGAGCAGAGGGGCAGTTCATACCTCATCAGGGCATGTATGGAACAAACCCAGCCTAGCCTCACAGGAACAAAGAATACTGCGCTAGGCAGCAACAAAGGATCTGTTGGACTCTTGAGTGAGTCACCTCCCTTACTTTGGTCATTTTGGGACTACGATGAGGTAATGCTTACCTGACTCTGAAGGGGGCCGGGGGGGGGGGCAAAGCCAAGAGGGAAGAAAGAACATGATAAAAGGGAGAGATGTTTGCCATGCTCTTCCTCTCTCTTCCACCTCCATCTACAGACATCACCACCAAGTGACTGAAGTGCTGGTCAAAGGGAGAGCCTGGCTAAAGGGCAACCAGCCAGCCTGTGGTGAGAAGCATCTAAGTTTGTAAGGGCACTGAAAGTGTTAAGATCAGCTTAGAATGCATTTTGCTTTTATTTCATTTGACCAAATCTGACTTCTTGTGCTTTGACTTATAATCACTTAAAATTTCTCTGTTGAAGTTAATAAATTTGTTTGTTTATTCTACCTGAAGCAGTGCGTTTGGTATGAAGCATGTCAGAGACTCCCCTTGGGATAACAAGCCTGGTACATATCAATTTCTTTGTTAAATTGATAAACTCATATAAGCTTGCAGTGTCCAGTGGGCATAATTGGACACTGCAAGATGGAGGTTCCTAGGGTTGTGTCTGGGACTGGAAATATTGGCTAGTGTCGTTCAGTTGCACAATTCAAGGAGCAGCTTACGTGCCAAAGGCTTTGCGGGAACAACCCAGGAGTGGGGGTTCTTAGAACAGAGCAGGGTAAGTCTGGCTCCCAGAGTCGAGGATTGGAGTGACCTACCAGATCACTGGTCCAGATAACATCAGAGAAACATCACAGTAAGCCTCAGTGAACCTATTCAGGATTAGTTGACTAAAAAATGGTTAACATCAGTAGACAAATATTAGGATGGTTAGAAGCTAAGCTAAACTTTGCATTAATAGTAGAATGTTGATGGATGATGGGTTTATACTGTAAAGCTACACTTGTTACAGAATGAAACAGTGTAATAAAAAAGACATTCAAAAACCTATTGTTTTCACAAGGAAAGTAATTTGATTTGCATTAACTCAACGGATGGGACTGCTGTGGAGAAAAGAGTAGCAAATCAATAACTATGCTTCCCTACAAATAGTTTTCAATGGCATAGCATTTCATGCATAAATAGTATGTAAACAGACATTAAATTATAGCAGGAAACAAAAATGAGCAGATGCAAGAAAAAATCCTATATTTTGCACTATAATTCTACTTTTATATTGTTGCAACTGAATTGCATGAATAAAGTAACAAACATTTCCCTTTAAGAGAGAGAATATGAAGCAATAGCTAGACTTACAAGAATTTGTGGACTCATCCAAAGAATATATTCCTTTGTGGGTAAACAGCAGGGCTGGTTGAAAGTTTTCTGTTGAAACTTGTTTATGATGGAAAGTTGGATTTTTGACTGAACAAAATTTCCAATCCAGACCTCATCCAGCTAAAGAAACATTCCTAGCTCCTTTATATTCTGTATGTAACTGGACCCAACAGTCAGCATAACTCAACAATAAGTATTCTGAATCATAATGCAGCTTTTCAATGCCTGAACTTAGCATAACTTAACAGAAGAGCCCTTTATTCCTGTACAGTGTCTTAGGGAATGTCTGTACTATGGAGATTATACTGGCATAGCTATGTGCACCACCAGACGGAGTTTTTCTGTCGGTGTAGGAATACCACCTCCCCAAACAAAGTTAGCTATGTCGACAGAAGCACTTTTCCACTATATAGCTGTGTCTACACTAGGGGTTTTGTCAGCATAGTTGCATCAGTCGGGTTTTGCATGGATGGTTCACACCCCTGACTGGTATAGCAATGCTGATATAACTTCTCAATGTAGACCAAGCATTGCACTGGCATATCTACTTGATACAGCTACCCTGGGGCAAACTCCTAATGCAGATGTGCTGCACCAGTACAAAATGGACCTGTAGGACTTTCTCTGGAAATTTAGCCCCATTTTATACCCATGTGGTACATCCATAGTACAGTTACATCAGTACAAATTTCACTAGCGTGCACAGGCCCGTAGTCTGCCATCCCACAAAAAAACTCTCTCTTTCTGATTGTTCTTTTAGTTCAGAAATATTGGATCTGATTTTGATCTCCATCACCTTCACCAGCTCTACAATGGTCTAACACAGGGATCTCAAACTCAAATCACCACGAGGGCCACATGAGAACGAGTACATTGGCCCGAGGGCCGCATCACTGAAACCTTTTCATACAATGATACAAAAGTATAGTAAAAAATGAAGAGTAATATAGTATTCTATTAAAAGTCAATGTATTAACTTTTTAAAAACTGTAATGCAAAGAGGGGTTTTAATAAAATATAAACACTCAGTAATGTTTGGAGCTTGGCTGCCAGTGGAGTCGGCGCCTATGGCGGGCCACAGGAAATAACTCCGCGGGCTGCATGTGGCCCGTGGGCCGCGTGTTTGAGACCCCACAACTGATGTCACTGGAGTCACTCCTGATTAATACCACGGTGAGATCCAAACCAAGCCCATCATGCCCTTTCTTTCTGGAGAGGTGGCAGAATCCTAACCCTATAGTGCAGGGATGGAGAATTACAGCTCAAGTTCTATTCTCATGTGATCTCGCTTTTCAGGTCCTCCAAAGGTTTTGCTGAGATCCTTCAGGAAAGAGAGAGAGAGAGAGAGAGAGGAAGACAAGCTTCTCCTGACATTTTTAGTGTAAGAAAAACTTAAAAAGAAAAAGGAAAGTCAATGAGATCATCCATCATTTACATAAAGCAGAGCAGTAAAAGGCAAAACCAAATTTTTGGGTTTTCCTTTGCACTTTCCCTTTAACAAAGGTCTGGTACTTAATGGCCAAACAACATTGCAAATTTATGGAAAACACATTTCGATTATTTTGATGGCAACATACAACTTACTGCAAGATATCACTGTCATTGTGGTTGCCTTTGAAAAAGGCCTCTTCTTTTGGTTGCACATAAAATGTAAAGTCTAATTATTCAAACTGACATCCCACAGGAACCTTTATGAAAATGTGGCTCGGTCTGCAGATGGGCACAAGCACATCAGATAATCATTTGCAAGATTAGGGCCTGATCCTGTCCTACTGAGTGCAGTGCTTGTTACCAGGAGGGGTCCTATTGACTTCCGTGAATACTGGACTTGTCTATGCGGTGCCACTGTACAGCAAGGTGGGGTGAAGATCTATAGCATGCTAGCATGCTATATGCTGCCTGGCTGTGTAGATCCTTCTACTGCATGCTAATGTTCCAAACAGGAGTACGTCAAAGCTCACTAGAGAACCTTTAGTGCACACTGGCAGGGTCCACATGGCCAGTCAGTGCATGGCAGGCTTGCACTGTAGATTTCACCCCAGCTAGCTGCATGCTAACTTTCCATCTAGACAAGCATTATTCACAGCAGTTAGCACTAGGGTGACCAGACAAGTGTGAAAAATCAGGACAGAGGGTAATAGGAGCCTATAGAAGAAAAAGACCCCAAAATCGGGACTGTCCCTATAAAATCGGGACATCTGGTCACCCTAGTTAACACTATGCTTGATAGAGTTTTCAGGATCCGGTCCCTATACTGCTCCCATTGCTATAATTATTTGTTGTGAGCAGCCTACTATACTAAGGCTGGGATTAGCCATGCATGCTAAAAGAATAACTTGCTGTTTTGTGTCATGGTTTTTAGGCCCAATCTTGGCCCCATTGATATCAGTTAGAGGTTCAATATTCATTTAAATGGGAACAGAAGCAGAGTTTTTATAAGGCAAGAGGCAGTGAATACTGCTTGCAAAGTTTTGGCTCATATTGGGTTTATTCACTTAACACCTCATTCTCCTCACCATTCAAAGCTCATTGAAGTCACAGAAAGACTTCAGTTGACCATGAAGTCTTTGGATCAAGTCCTTGGATATTTTTCCCTACTTTGAAACAATGAGGGCATGATTCTCAGGTCAATCTTCTCAGCCCCCCTGTTTCCTTTTGCCTTTGTAATTATTTGGACACACTAATTACTTGCATCCACTACTATTTGATGGTGTGGTTGTTGTAATGTAGCCGTCTAATCACCTGATTGTATTCACATATCAAATGATGTAATAGCTAAATTTATCCCCACAGATAATTGTGGGCATAACACCTGTGCCTGCTACTATGTTACCCACAAAATGTATGTGCAAAATAGGAGAACAGGCTTTAAAAATGCAGCCTTGAAGCATTCCTGTTTGCTCATTGTTTCCTCTTATACTTTCAACTTTCCGTTTTTTACTTTCTGACTCAGTTTTTGCTTACATGATGGCCTGATTGTAATTTTCCCCCAATCCCGCAGTCTATATTCATGTGAGCATGCACCATAAAGTGGAAGGGTTGCTCATAGGTGTAAGGTTTTGCAGGTTTGGGCTCTTTAACAGCAAATGAGAACCAGTCAGCTAGCTGTAATGTTTCCCCGTGCCCAAAGAGCTTTCAAGATTAATGAATTTATTTTAGATGAAAGAGAGCAACATAACAAGAAAGAACAAAAGTAAAGTCTCCATGAGACTAGTACATGAATTTTCTGTAACCTGCTCTATCAAACTGGCAGACTCTTGGAAAATGTTAAGCAGAGGTACAGAGAAAAACAAAATCAGAGCTAAATGCTCCACATTGTCTTGTCAGCCATGTATAGTTTGCTCACAAGAAACTGTACTTCTCCAACACTGCAGTCAACAGCAGACCTTATCTGCATCTTACTGAGCCACCAGGAATATTCTTTTCCTACAACAATACTGTGTATTATAAATGTTTACTAGAAAAGCAAAACAAAACAAAAAATTGCTCTGAAGGGAAATTGTGACCATAGATAAAATAAATGTGTCCCTGCCCACACCATTTCAATTATTCTCTTTTTCTACTATGTAAGTTTAAACATTGTTTAAATTTGTGGCTTGGAGTGAATGTAAACCATCATCCCTGCAAATCAGGATAGTTTGAATTCTATACTTACTCTCCATAGGTAACCCTGGATTTCATGGGCCTCTCAAATTTGGGGGGTTGATTTTTTAAAAATCTTTCACCCAGGTGGCACCAAGAGTCAACATTTCCTCCTTCGCTACCCTGGCAAGCACACCAATGCCCTGGGGTTCTTAAAGCTAGCTACAGTCATAGACTGTTTTCCCCCTCCATGTGTACTGGCTCAAAGTCACTCTGATAATGTAACTTGGGCTATCTTATGTCAGAGCAGTGTCACTCCAATAATGTTGTAGGAAATAACTGAAATTGCCAGGGGGGAGATCAGCAACATGCAAACTTTTATTTAACAAATTTACCCCAATTACTACAAGTGGTCAAATATATATTATAGCTTCAGTTATAAGTCCTGAAAAGGCTTAGTCCAATCCTGCAGTCTTTATTCAGGCAAATCTATCCACTCTCTAGTGATGACTGAACTCTTCAGTGCAAATAATACTTGTTACAAACACCCCATTTTAAATGAATGAATAGTTTATAAACAAAGCCTAATTTGATTTGACTGAATTTTAATTTGTAAATATTTGCGGGATAGCGTGGGTAAATATTTTCCAGACTTTGGGTCCTTTTGAGAGGTGTTCCCTTCGACAGCTCTTATTGTCTGAACAGCCAAGTCATGCAATATTATTTCTGGGGCCTGAATTGCTGATTGAAACAATTTAAATATGAAACTAGTGAATAGCAAACACCACAGTCCGAGTGTGAATTTTCAAACAACTGTTACAGCCAATAATTGTGAAACATTCAGGTTAAGCTAATAGTTTCACAGACACTTGATCACTGACTGAAGAACAAGCCCCTACAGATCATAATTAAGGTTAGGATTTAGTCATGGGTATTTTTAATAAAAACCATGGACAGATCATGGGCAATACACAAAAATTCACGGCCTGTGACCTGTCCATGACTTGTATTATAAATACCCCCAACTAAATCTTAGCTGGGGGGCTGCTGCTCTGGGGGACCCCTGGGGGGAGCCGCTGCTCTGGGGGATTCCTGGGGGGCTAGTACTGGGGGGAGTCCAGGGCGCTGCTGCTCAGGGGTGCACCCAGGGGGCCACTGCTCTGGGCGGAGGGCCCTGGGACCAGCTGCCAGCAACACCAGCTGCTGGGGGTTGCCAAGCAGTGGCTGCTTTGGCCACGCCCAGGGCTACTCCCTTGCTGCTGCTCTGACTATCCTCGGGATGGCTGCCGGGGGCCACCACCCCAGGGACCACTGCTCAGACAGTCCCTGGGGCCGCTGCTTGGGTGGCCCTGGGGTCAGCCACACTAGCTGCTGCAGAAGTCATGGATGTCGCGGAAAATCATGGAATCTGTGACTTCTGGGACCTCCATGACAGACAAAGAACTCTAATCATAATGCAGAAAACTATGCTATGTCTATCCATGGCAAATATTCAGAAATCACGGTTTATAGTATTTGACCAGCTCTGCTAATTCCCCCCAGGGCTTTTCCCAGGGGGCAATAACTGGATGGTTGAGCAAGTGAAACTACATGAGAGGAAGTCTCAGGGTATGTCTACACTACGATAGTAGTTCAATTTTACTTAAACCGATTTTTTGAAATCGATATTACAAAGTCGAGCGTGCGTGTCCACACTAAGCACATTAATTCGACGTTGTGAGTCCACAGTAACGGGGCAAGCGTCGACATTCCAAGCGGTGCACTGTGGGTAGCTATCCCACAGTTCCCGCATTCCCCGCTGCCCATTGGAATTCTGGGTCGAGCCCCCAATGCCTGATGGGGCAAGAAATCTGTTGCAGGTGGTTTTGGGTAACTGTCATCATTCAACCCTCACTCCCCCCACTCCCTCCATGAAAGTGGCGGCAGACAATCATTTCGCGCCCTTTTCCCTTGATTGACAGCGCGGACGCCATAGCACCACGAGCACAGAGCCCGCTGCGATCATCGCAGCAGTTATGGCCATTGTCAACACCTCGCGCCTTATCGTGCACTTTATTCAGAGGCAGATGTTGAGAAATCAGGCGAGGAGGCTACGGCAGCGCGGTGATGACAGTGACGATGACAGGGACACAGACCTCTCTCAAAGCACGGGACCCCACAAATTGGACATCCTGGTGGCAGTGGGTCATGTTGATACAGTGCAACGGCGATTCTGGGTCCGGGAAACAAGCACAGACTGATGGGACCGCATAGTGCTGCAGGTCTGGGATGAATCCCAGTGGCTGCGAAACTTTTGAATGCATAAGAGCACTTTCCTGGAACTTTGTGACGTGCTGTCCCCTGCCCTGAAGCGCCAGGACACCAGGATGAGAGCAGCCCTGACAGTCCAGAAGCGAGTGGCCATAGCCCTCTGGAAGCTTGCAACGCCTGACAGCTACCGGTCAGTCGCGAATCACTTTGGAGTGGGCAAATCTACCATGGGGGTTGCTGTGATGCAAGTAGCCAACGCAATTGTTGAGCTGCTGCTATCAAAGGTAGTGACCCTGGGAAATGTGCAGGCAATAGTAGATGGCTTCGCTGTGATGGGATCCCCTAACTGTGGTCGGGCCATAGACGGAACGCACATCCCTATCTTGGGACCGGATCACCAGGCCAGCCAGTACATTAACCGAAAGGGCTACTTTTCAATGGTACTGCAAGCACTGGGGGATCATAAGGGACGTTTTACCAACATCAACTTCGGATGGCCGGGAAAGGTTCATGACGCTCGTGTTTTTAGGAACTCTGGTCTGTTTAGATGGCTGCAGGAAGGTATTTACTTCCCGGACCAGAAAATAACTGTTGGGGATGTGGAGATGCCTATAGTGATCCTTGGGGACCCAGCCTACCCACTAATGCCTGTACACAGGCACCCTGGACAGTGATAAGGAGCTCTTCAACTACAGGCTAAGCAAGTGCAGAATGGTGGTGGAGTGTGCTTTTGGACGTTTGAAAGGGTGCTGGAGAAGCTTACTGACTCGCTCAGATCTCAGCTAAACCAATATACCCATTGTTATTGCAGCCTGCTGTGTGCTCCACAATCTCTGTGAGGGTAAGGGGGAGATGTTTATGGCGGGGTGGGAGGTTGAGGCAAATCGCCTGGCCGCTGATTACGCACAGCCAGACACCAGGGCGATTAGAAGAGCACAGCGGGACACGCTGCACATCAGGGAAGCTTTGAAAACTAGCTTCCAGACTGACCAGGGTAACTAGTGACTCTTAAGTTTGTTTAACCTTGAGGTGAACCTGCCCCCATTTCTTTACTCTGTTTATATTTCCTATCCTCTCCAATTACCAACTCCCTTCCCCCCTTCAAACACACCTTCCTTTGAAAAGAAAATAAAGGCAAAATTGTTCAACAAAAAAGTATTTTTTAATTAAAGATTTTTCAGTAAAGGGAGGGAACTGGGATGGAGGCTAGGGTGGGGTGCAGTTGGAGGGAAGGAAAGGACGTTTCAAAACTTGGGAAATGACAGCCTTCTGCTACTTGAGCAGTCCACCGGGGTGGACTGGTTGTTTGCACGGAGCCTGCCACCCCTCATTTTTGGGACTCTGGGTGAGGGGGCTATCGGACGTGGGGGCGGGGGAGGGCGGTTATAGCTCTGCTGCAGCGGCGCTCTGTCATCCTGCTTCCGTTCCTGCAGAACATCCAGCAGATGCCGGAGCGTGTCCGTTTGCTCCCGCAGTAGCCCAAGCATCGCCTCAGTCACCCGCTGGTCTTCCATCCGCCACCTCTCATCTCAAGCATCCCTCCTGTCCTCATGAGCATCCCGCCTGTCCTCATGGGAGTCCCGCCTGTCCTCCCGCTCACTTGCCGCTCGCTTGTACTGCGAAATGGTGTCCCTCCACTCATTCTGCTGGGCTACCTCAGTGCAGGAGCACTGCATTAGCTCACAGAACATGTCATCTCGTGTGCGTTTCTTTCACCGCCTTATCTGTGACAGCCTTTGGGAGGGAGAAGCCTAGAGACAGTTGCAGCTGTGGGATGAAAAAAAGGGAGTGAATTCTTTAAAAAGATACATTTTCCAGAACAATGAATATAGTCTTTCCTGGTGAACAAGACCATTCACACTACCTATCACATGTGCTTTCAGTACAAGGTCACATTTTGAATCTTTATATTGAGTGCCTGGGGTCTTGGTGTGCAGATCACACCAGCGGGGCTGGGCAACGGAATTCGGCTAGCAGGCGGCCATGGTAAGCCGTAGACTTTTGGCTGCTGAAAGCTTAGTTAACAGCAGCGCCCTCCTTTCCCATTCCAAGCAGAGCTCCTAGAGTTGGCCAGTTACTGCTGCACTGTGCGGGTTAACGTGCAGCGGCAGAAACCACAGTAACCCCAGCCATCCCATTCTCTGGGATGGTCAGTTTAGCATTCACCCCACCGCGTGGCTGTTCTCGGGGAAGATCCCTGCAAGCTGAACACGAACCGCTCATCATGAACGGTCTGCCTCCCAGCCCCCACCGTGTGGCTGGTCTCAGGGAAGATCCCTGCAAGCTGACCGCGAACCGCTCAGCATGAACGGTCCGCCTCCCCACCCCCACCGCGTGGCTGGTCTCAGGGAAGATCCCTGCAATCTGACTGCGAACTGCTCAGCATGAACGGTCCGCCTCCCCGCCCCCACTGCGTGGCTGGAAACAGCTGGTTAGATTTTTTAAAAGGCACAGGCAAACAGTCCCCGTAATAAAATTCACCTAATTCCAACCAGGTCACCATGACTGATATCACTCTGATGAGGAACACGCAGACAGAGAAAGAACGTATGTTGCGTGAATGCCAGCAAACACCGGGGCCATATGCCACCATGCTTTGTCAGGCAATGATACCGGAGTATCTTCTACTGGCCTGGTGCGATAAAGTTTCCTACCATGGAGGACGCACTAAGGCCGCTCTCCCCAGAAACCTTCTGCAAAGGCTTTCACAGTACCTCCAGGAGAGCTTCATGGAGATGTCCCAGGAGGATTTCTGCTCTATCCCCACACATGTTAACAGACTTTTCCAGTAGCTGCACTGGCCACGAATGCAGCCAAAGTGCTCAGGTCAAATTACTCATTAAAAACCCATTGCTTTAATACCATGTCTATTCTATTCAAAAGATATGAACTCTCACCTACTGTTCCTTCTCTGGATTCACGGTCCGGGATACCGCCTTGGGAGGGTTGGTAGGGGATCTCTGTCAGGGTAATGAAGAGATCCTGGCTTTCGGGGAAATCGGCGTTCAAAGCGCTGTCGACTACCTCGTCCTCCTCATCTCCTTCATCATCTTCCCCATCCGCGAAAACCTCAGAGGAAGTGACCGATAAGAATACCCCATCGTCGGAGTCCACGGACAGGGTGGGGTAGCGGTGTCAGCCCCCCCTAGGATAGCATGCAGCGCGGCGTAGAAACGGCATGTCTGGGGCTGAGACCCGGAGCGTCCGCTGGACTCTTTGGTCTTCTGGTACGCTTGTCTCAGCTCCTTAATTTTCACGCGGCACTGCATTGCATCCCGGCTGTATCCTCTGTCCGTCATGGCCTTGGAGATTTTCTCGTAGATTTTCGCATTACGTCTTTTAGATCGCAGCTCTGATAGCACGGATTCATCTCCCCATACAGCTATCAGATCTAACACTTCCCGATCAGTCCATGCTGGAGCCCTCTTTCGATTCTGGGATTGCATGGTCACCTCTGCTGGAGAGCGCTGCATCGTTACCAGTGCTGCTGAGCTCGCCACGATGTCCAAACAGGAAATGAAATTCAAACTGGACAGACAGGAAATGGAATTCAAATGTTCCTGGGTCTTTTCCTGTGTGGCTGGGCAGAGCATCCGAGCTCGGACTGCTGTCCAGAGAGGCGAGAGTGGTGCACTGTGGGGTACGTCCCAGAGCTATTAGCGTCGAATTCCATTCACACTAACCCTAATTCGACAGGGCCATGTCGATTTTAGCGCTACTCCCCTCGTCAGGGAGGAGTACAAAAATCGATTTAAAGAGCCCTTTATGTTGAAATAAATTGCTTCGTTGTGTGGACGGGTGCAGAGTTAATTCGATTTAACGCTGCTAAATTCGACATAAACTCCTAGTGTGGACCAGGCCTCAGTTTGGCTGGGTTAGTGGTGGTGGAGACACAGGAGAATTTGATCCATGCTGCCTTTGTTTGGCCTGGTCTACACTAGGAATTTGCTTCAGTAGAGCTATGTCTGAATGTCTCCCAAGGGTATGAAAAATCCACTCCCCTGAGAGACGCAAAACTATACCGACCAAACCCCCAGAATAGACCAGTGGTAGGTTGACAGAAGAATTCTGTCGACCTAGCTACTGCTTCCCGGGGAGGTGGATTACTTGTGCTGATGGAAAAAGCCCTCCCATTGGCGTACACAGCATCTACACTGAAGCGATACAGCGGCGCAGCTGTAGCATTTTAAGCATAGACAAGCCCTTTAACTTTTTACGTGTGCCTCAAACAATGTATAGACAATAAGTGATAAAAAAACATGTCCCGTTTAAATCAGCATTGCTTGAGGTATCCATCGAACTTTAAATGACATACTGTAGAAAAATCAAAGCCCAATGGGATTGTTCTCTGAATATTATTTCCAAATGTAAAGGGTTGCAGGTCCTCTGCCTTTTTACATGCACTGTAAATCATTTGGGTTTTGGTCGGCACTCTTATTTTTATTAAACTGATATTTTGCATTCCACAGCTTCCCCTTTCCTGTAAAGAGCAATGATCTTAAAATACACACCTAAACCACTAAGCCACAAGCTGAAAAGTAAATAAGATAATACACATAAAGTCTCCAACTATATTGGTGAGACAAAACAATTAAAAAGATACAAAGCTTTAGTTAAAATAAGAAAGAGCCTGCTTGCTTAAATTTCTTATATTTTCCAATTCCAAGTGTCAAATGGTGCAAGATTTGTACATTTCTGGGCTGCTCGCACTTGTTAGAAATACTCTTGTTCCCACTCAAGCACCAAAAGAATTGCTATGGAATAGCTGTGTTCTTTGCTTTCCCCTCTGCCCTCACACACTTGCTCTAATCGGAGAACATTTACCCGTAATGATGGTTCAAATGGAGGAATGTGACCCTTCCCTATTCCAGGCCTGCTTAACATAATTTCTTCATTTGTAGACGTATGGTGCAAGTGCTTCACTGCTTCATAATTCGTCATTCAGAGGGAAGTAAAATATACAGATTGTTAAAAGTTTAACTATAAAAGACAAAGTAGGCAGGGAGATAGCCGGACGTCCTGTAGTTTTTATGCAAAAGGGCTCCCTGGCAAAACAATGTGGCACACAGAGAAGATGCAAATGGCACACTACCAGTTTATAGTTCTTAGGAAGCTATGTGCAAAATCCTGTGGGAGTATGCTGGGGCTGGCAGGAAAAAGAAGAGCACAGAGCGGGATCCCCTTTGCCCTCAGCACATCCGTGGGCCAGGACTGGAGGAGTCCAGTGCACCCTTGTTTGCCGTGCTAGACTAGATGTGCACCCAGCCAGTGCACCACAGCTGCAGGGGCCTTTGCTCTGATAGCTTCTAGTTAAGCCCTTGGTGCTTATACCTTTTTTTGAAGCAGGCTTGTTACAGGGCTACATGTTGCTCCTTTTTACCAGGACAGGGGCAGTAAAGTCAACCTCAGAGTGCATCCCCCACCCCAGCACCTCAGACCAAATGTCCTGTATCTTCACTCACCAAAACAAGTGTGTTTTTACCACAGAAGAACTAGCTGCCCTGCTGTAAAAGCACAGTGGAGACAAGGCAAAGGGAAACTAAGTGAGGTCAACCACAGGTGGGGAAACAGGGCTGACCTTGCCTAGCTAGTTCTCAGCAAACCCTACAGTGCTTTCGCTCTCTGTTAAATCCTAAGTGGAGACAACTGTTGTGCATAGCTTGCTGTAAAAGTATCTTTGTGTCAGTGAGAACAAAGCCCGAGTCAACCTCCCGCTCAGTGTTAGCAAGATGGCTCAGAGCCCTCTGTGTGACAGACCTGGTTCTGCTGCCACCCCACCGGCATGGCTCAGCATTGTACATTGTTGTATATGTTTTAAGACTTATACAAGCATCTGGATACAGTGATGCCTTTAATAAATCCCCTACCTAATGGCATTCAGATGAGAATAACAGCAGTCTATTGATCTTCCTCATACACGTTGTCAGTCAGGGCATGGCCCCGAGTGTTAGAGGTGTGTAGCGTAAGAAGAAAGACAGACATTTTGCTCTTGGGAAAACTGGTGAAAAATCATGTTTTCAGCCGTGTGCAGAAAATTAAAATGTTTATGCCTTGGCTACAGTGAGGCACATGGCTTACATACCAAAGAGTTACTTCAGAGTATGGTGCATAAGCTTTATCTATCACCGGTCTAGACCATATACAATGTAATCTCTATCTGTGTCAGTAATCTGGCTAAAATCATGACTTTACATCTCAGTTCAGTGTACCACTTCCAGATATCACTGGCCTGCTCTATGAACAGCTGTTAGGGCTACACTACTAGTAACATCAGTGAAAATCCCTGGTGTAAACATACGGCACTGATGCAAAACAGGGTTTGCCCGATACAATGTATGCCAGAGTATGTTGCACAGTGCAAGCCTTGTATTCTACCGATGCAGTGGATCTTTGCTGGGGATTTGCACCAGTGTAGCTACATCAATAAAAAAGAAAAGAAAAAGAAAACAGACTAGATAAGTCCATAATGTTACTGAAAAGGTATAGATTGACCACACTGCAAACTGAAGACCTCGAAGACTGAAGAGGCACAGAACCTGAATAGCACAGACAATGTCAATGTAATCTCTTCATTCACCCTACCTACCCATAGATTCAAAGGGTTACAAGGGACCGCAAGGGTCATCTAGTCTAACCCTCTGCCAGGATGCAGGATTTGTTGGGTCTAAATCATCCAAGACTGGTGGCTATCCAGCCTCCTTTTGAAAATCTCCAGTGAAGGGGCTTAACAGCCTCCCTAGGCAGTCTGCCATTGCCCTACTGTTCTTACAGTTAGGAAGTTTTTCCTGAGATTTAATCTATACCACCTATGATGTAGTTTGAACCTACTGCCTCTGTAGCAAAAGAGAACAACTTTTCTCTATCGTATCTCCCTTTAACCTCCTCTTTTCCAATCTAAACATACCAATTTCCTTCAGCCTTTGCTCATAGGGCTTGTATTCTATCCCTTTGTCTCTGGCAGGGCTGGCGCGCCCACTAGGCGACCCTAGGCAGTCACCGAGGGCGCTGGAGGGCGGCTGGCCGCAGCTGCCTCCCAGCTCCGTGGCTCAGCCGGGAGCTGGGGGGGTGGCTGGCCACAGGCAGGCGGCTGAGCTGCCAGCCCGCAGGAGGTGGGGAGGGGAGGGACTGGCTGCTGTGTGGGGGGCGTGTGTTAGCTGGGGGGGTGGGCAGGGCTGGTGCAAGGAAGTTTCGCCTAGGGTGCGAAACTTCCTTGCCCCGGCCCTGGTCTCTGGCCTCTTGTGGTGTTTAGATGTTGCTTGTAATTATTAGAACTGGGAGCACTGGCTGCTGGGAGTCTGAAAGGACAGGAAACAGGAAGGAGGGAGGAGTTGAGAGGCTGGGAGAGCTACAGAGGGTGCAGCAGCAGCTTGGTAAAGAGGTTTCCACTTTAAAATAAAGACCTGTTGCAGTTTATTAGTACCTTGCTTGACTGATACAACACCTCTGGATCCTTTCCAGTTTTGCTACATCCCTTTTATACATTGGTGACCAAAATTGGACACAATACTCCAGCTGAAGCCTAACCAGCGCTGAGTAGAGTGGTATTATCGCCTCCCATGACTTGCATGCTATGCCTCTGCTAATGCAACCTAGAACTGCATTTTTTTTTTTGCAACAGCATCGCATTGCTGACTCATGTTGAGGTTGTGATTCACCACAACTCCCAGATCCTTCTCAGCAGTGCTGCTGCCAAGCCAGTTTCTCCCCATTCTGTATTTGTGCATTTGTTTTTTCTTTCCTAAGTGTAGCACCTTGTTCCAAAGTGCCTGAAGCCTGACCAACAGGGAGTACTTGGGTAACGGTGAGAGTATTCAGTGTCTTTGGGCTCTCTGTTGATACTACCATTTTTTGATGGCAGATTTTGTCCACTAGGAACTAAATGCCACCAGACAAACAAAGCCACCAAATAGTCATCATATGATAATGACTTGACTTCACTACCAACCCCAGTTGGAACCAAAGTTCTATTCAACGACTCATACTTTTCAGCCTTCTGCAGAACTCTAGTAATTGTTTCGCATGATTGACATTTGAAATATTTCTTCTGACTCTGCTTGTGTTCTGGGTTTAATAATCTTGGATTTAAAAAGTCCGTACAATGTTGGGTCTAGAGTACCTTAGACACCTCCTCTCCCTTTGTGGCTGTCCATGATAACTGTGCTCATCCACAACATGGTAACTAGCAGCACCCAGGTATATAGATGCTGTTAATAGCCATGATGACGTATGGTATTATGAGTGCTAGTGTCAAGGTTCCCTCCCCACTCTGAACTCTAGGGTACAGATGTAGGGACCCGCATGAAAGACCCCCTAAACTTATTCTACCAACTTAGGTTAAAACTCCCCAAGGTACAAATCTCCCCTGCACCCTGAGAAACACCTCTCGCTGCCACCATCAAGTGATTTAAACAGGAACCAGGGACAGAGACCACTTGAAGTTCCCCTTCCCCCCAAAATACCCTCTCAAGCCCATACCCCCCCTTTCCTGGGGAGCTTGAGAATAATCTCCTAACCAACTGGTTACACGGTGTTCCAAAAACCCACCCCTGGGGTCTTAAAACAATGGAAAACAGTCAGCTTCTTAAAAGAAGGATTTTATTAAAACAAGACAGGTAAAAATCATCTCTGTAAAATCAGGCTGGTATATCTTTTACAGGGTACTCAATTTCCTAACTCAGAGAGATCCCCCCCCCCAACTTTCAAGTTACAGAAAAATGCAACAAAACCAGGAATACACATTCCCTCCAGCACAGCGAATTTCCCAAGCTAAAAACAAACAGAAAAACCTAAGCATTATCTAAATACTCACTAACTCCATAGAAGATGGATGGTTACTTGTTGAGCTGTCTCCCACCGACAGACACACACAAAGACAGACAAAGCCCTTTTCCCCCTCCCAAGATTTGAAAGTATCTTGATCCCTTATTGGTCAGATGCCAGCCCAGTCAGGTGTCAGCCTGGCTACCTGCGTTTTTTAACCCTTTACTGGTAAGAGGATTTTATTGTACTGCATCAGACCCTCTCACTCCTTCCCTTTATATTTATGACAGCTAGGTTCTAAGCTATAGACTACTATGACTGGAGATCGGAGACTATGGGGGCGGGGGAGTAATCCAAGAACAAGCAAGTGAATCCTAGGAAAAAAGAGTAAAGTCTGGTTTTGTTTGTTGTGTTTTGTTTAGTGTTATGCCTCCTATCTATGTTATTTGGCTGGAGCAGGAGAATGACAAACTAGTTCATATGAAACTTGAAGCATTACTGCTCCACTGGGAATTTTACACCTCAATTCATCCAATGCCCGCCAAAGTCAATGGAAAGACTAACTGACTTCAGCGGGCTTTGGCTCAGACTCTATATTGGCTGCCTGCTTGTTAAGTATTTGTGAGAAACAAGCAGTGCAAAGTGTCAATGCACAAGCCATAGTTCATTTTATAGTCTGCATACAAAAAATGGTGGCATGCAATATTTTTATGTAAAAAATTCTGCCGTGGGAACAGTTCACTTAAACTGTCTTTAACAGACAGTTTTTCCAACTTCAAATATTTATATGAACAGGAATACTGTACTATATCAAACACGTTAGTAGCCCGAAGACATGTGTAAAGATCTATGTATCTGCTCTCTTAAAGGATTTGATGAGCTGTTGTGGAACTAGTTTATATAAAAAATAGCTAACCAGAATGACAGTACCAGCATTTGTTAGTTTTAAGTTTACAGTGCATGACCTTAACTTACCAAAATGACAGAAGAGGATGTATATTTCACATAACACAATCTGGTTTATATCTTTTAGATTTTTTATTTTAATCCTATTACTCTCTTAGCCAAGCAAGTGAATGTCAAGTTTAACCACTGCTGTGAAAGGGAGAAAAATATCCTGGCTTGTCTTTCAAAAGAGGTATAGATTTAATCTTTATAATTTCTTATATTTAATAATTCTACCTAGAAACGACATGATTCATATTTCTTCAACTCATATCACTAGTGAAACACAATGAACAAAAACTAAATGAACTTTTCTAAGTTTTGTACTCTATTGCATATTATCTGTTAATTCTAAAAGTCCAGTGCTGCTCTAAAAATGGAGTTCGTCATGCATTCTCTCTCTCAATGATTTTCATACCATTTCAAGTAAAACAAAGGGGTTTTTTTCTGCCTGCCACGTAAACTCAACTTGTGACCTGAGAGTCAAGTTGGATTCTTTCCTTCTCACACATCACCAGTAGTAAAAGCTCTGTCGTTCCAATGTCAGTGACTCCTGTGCAGTCCAGTTGTGTTAAAGGAAAGGAAGAGTGTGTAAATGGGGCTCCTGAGGTACTGAAGGACCTCATGCAAAACCAAGTTGTGCAGGTTCCCATTCAATGTCTTCCTCACTTCTCATTATGATCTTTCAAACTACTGAGAAATACCCTTCTAATCTATTTGTGAAGTTTTGGTGGCTTGGAGGGGCCACCATACCTGAACCAGGAGTTAGAGCTGAAACATATTTCCAAGTAATGGAGAGCAGTTAAAGTTAATTCTTTGCTGCAACACATTGACACCAAAGCTGGATATGACTGATATGGAGGAAACAGTGATACCACTGACTAGAAGAGCTGTATAGGTTGCATTATACTAAAGTTGCCACTGCATCAAGCCGAGGTCCTAGGGAAATGGGTTCCTTCCCCCCACCCTCAAGAATTACTTCCAAAATCTTAAAGCAGGCCCTGGGTGTCCAGTTTGTATGAACCATTCCTCCCTGTTGTATCATTAGCTATTGTGGTGCAAACTGAGAAGGGGACATACTCCTACTCTGGGGGAAGTAAGGATAGTTGATTTAAGAAGGTTGCTGCTCTACCACATATACAGGCCAGGATATTGTAGAAGTCAATTTCCACCAAGAGACACTCATCTCCTCCACTAACATATCCCCCTTTTTTAATTCTGTGCTCATGGAAGAAAAGCCAGGACAAGGGCACAGAGGACAAGGACAGGAAGAATGCATGGTGAACAGGTCTGTGCAAGATGTGGAGCATCTGCTTAGCTACCTTAAAAAGTGTTTTGACTCTGAAATGGGGCTCTGTAAAACTGGCAACCTGAGCTGCCATTATTATGGAATCCCACTGATATGATCTACTTGTGACAATGTACTCAGCTTCCTTTTACAAGTCACAGAGCATGGTTAAATGAAACTGAACTGCTCGGTTTCAATTTCTATTTATAGTCAGTTTCACTTCCTGGTTCTCTGGCACCTACACAAGGTCGCAATAATAGAGTTGAGATTTTAAAAAAATATATGAAAAAGTGATTAATATGGTTTGTAAAACTTTTTTTTAAAAAAAATCCTGACTTTTTAGCCTAAACTGCTTGATATTATCCCTTAGACCTTGTCTACACTTGTGGCAGCATGTAGTTACACACAGCGGTGAAAGGCAGAATCACTGAAACCAGTTCAGGCTCAGTCTCTGGATTTGAATTGAGAGAGAAAGAGAGAGTCTGTCCACCCATCTGACTCTGAGTGTATGAATCAGCAGACCTTACTCGGGCAAAGCTCTGGCTGAAGTTGCTGGGAGCTGAGCATGACTAAGGATTCACAGGCCAAACCTTTAACAGAAGCCAACTTAAGAAATATAAATTTGATGCAGAACCCAGCTAGAGATTTTTAAAATGTTGAACAATACTCCTGATGCTATTGACCTAGGACAAATTTGATATTTAGAGTGCTGTCAGCAAAAACATTTAATTCCTGTAGTGGGCTTTGTTGAGTGAGTTTCCTAGGATGTTTGTAGCAGCAAATAAGGCAACTCGGTTCAATAAGCTAATAAATATATTGAGAATTAGGTCTTATTTTGTATTAAAATGTAGAGGCGAATAGAATAGAGAAAACTCATAGAATTTGGTCCCACTTTATATGAAAGGAGCATTTATAAAAAGTTAATAACTTATTAACAGATGGTGAATAAATGCTTAATCAGTGTCTGTAGACTCCAAGAGGTCAATAGGTTGTTTTTATAACTGGCATATACCCATCTATAACACTTTCTGTTGATGTGCTTATAGCCTTTTGTACGACAGACCACTCATCTTTGTAAAATGCTCATAACATTTTTAATTGCCTAAACCTTTTATAAACGAAGTGTCTAAACCCTTTATAAACCTTTTATATAAAGTGTGACTTTTGGTTACCTCTCCAGCAAATATCTGAAAATACAGGCAAGTCTCCACAGTGATTTCTTTTTATCCGTTCTGGTTCATGACAGTTTACTTGTGAGTTCACTTTCATGTTACTTTACACACAACATAGTCAAGTGTTTATAAAGTCCTGCAAAGCTAAGGAAGACTTTTGAATTTTTCCCTCTCTTTATTCTCACTCCTTGGCTCTCTGATGCTCCCAGCTCTATTCTGTGCTTTGTGATTTCTGATACTTGTGGTATATGCACTAGCAGTACTTGAAGAACTGATAAGCAGTACAGGAAGCTTTGAAGGAGATTGAATTTATATTGATTATAAGACTTCTGGCCATTTAAGATATAGTTTCATAATCTTACAGGAAGTCTGAACTGACTTTTTTCTCTGTTGTTGGAAATACTTTCCAGTCCACATTACTGTGCTGTTTTCAGTCTTATTTAATCTTTAGGATGATTTATGATCTTTGTTGTATTCAACATGATGAGCTCAACTGATATGAGTACCCACGGGAAGGGTCTTTTAAAGAGATAGATGATTACAGTTGGTGACTTGTGACAAAAATTTGAAGCCAATTATTCTCTTGAGAACAACTTCTCTTTTAAATGACATATGTGGAACTTTTTATGAAAAGTAATAGACTAGATGAAAATGCAGTCTGAGGAATTTATCATCCTAATCACTCTAAGACATATTGGTGATGATATGAATATATGGTAGTAATGAATTTTTCATAGTTCTATAAATGCTGTTTGTTAGAATATTATGCATACATATTGAAAGTAAAACTGGAAATCCAGTGTCATTTGTTTTTTATGCTCCTGCCACCACAGACGTGCTTTATAAATATTTAGAATGAGTGGATCAACTGCTACATTAATTCTACCATGACTCATATTTTTCTGGATATTTTGGCAGAGCCTTAAAATCCCCTATATACACTATATGTCTATGACATACCTCAGTCTGATAAGTCAAGCGTAAGATGCAAGTTTGATATGCTAAAGGTCCAATCATATATTCCTAGGGCACTCAACTTCCCTAGACTGTGTGTACATGAGCATTTATCTTTAAATCGCTCACTGGTGCGCTAGCACCAGTGCTGCTTGACTGGTGGGAGCTAGAGGTGTTTTTACCACTGTGTTATCTAACCCTGTTCAGAGTAGGTCAAGATGTGTAGACAAGGCCTTCACAAAGTCAGTGGCAGGTTTGAAAGCCCAGAGATTGCAGCTGGAGACCAGCCTATTGACGTCAATGGCTAAACTTCTATTATTGAACACCTGCAAATCTCATTGACTTCAGTGGGAATGGCAGTCCCAACAGATGGTCACCTCCAAGGATTTAGCCCAGTTGCCTTAAATCAGAGCTGCAACAGGCCCTATGTTAGCAATCTGAACATTCCACCTGTTTTCATGCCCATCGGCTGTAAACCTGTATTCAAGTCAGTGAGTTAGAATACAACGAGAAGCTCAAAGTAAATTGCATAGAGTCTTATTCAGCATGATGTGCAACATAGATTCATAGAGTCCAAGAAAGGACCATTGTGATCACCTAGTCTGACCACTTATATAACACAGGCCATACAACTTCCCCAAAATAATTCCTAGAGCAGTGGTTCCCAAACTGGGGTTCGTGAACCCCTGGGGGTTCATGAAATGTTACAGTGGGTTCTTGGGAAAAAAGTCCCTAATGGTGGACAGAACTGTCCCTAGGGACCCTGGGCAGCACGGAGCCAGCAGCCTGGAGCCCCTGGACTTCCAAGAGCTAAGCAGATCAAAGCAAGCATATCTATCACATTGAGGAGATTTAAACTTCAAGACTCCTTATAAGAAATGGAAAGGGAGGTGGTTTTGCTGTTTTTAAAATTAAATAGGCGGCTAGTAATGTTTTAAAAATTATTATGAAGCACAAGCTTAAGCTATCTTGTAACGTGTGTTGTTTGCCTGGACTGCTCAAGACCTGAATGCTTGTGTAGAGGAACTCTGAGTTGGCTTCTTAAATATCTTCATGCTGTTTCACATCTGATACTCCTTGTCTTATAACAGGCTTATTCAAATTGATACAAGCTATGAAAGTGAGATCTTGGAAGAGTGTTGCCATTTTCATAATGTAATAAAAATACTGTAATAATAAATAATAATTAATGATAAATAGTGTGTAATAAGCATGTCATAAAAACAACTTTTATATTTCCAAGATCACTGCTTTTATCATTTATACTCAGGTAAAGGAGAAAATCCCTGGAAATATTCATTTTTAGGAGGGGGTTCGCGAGACGACATTTTATTGAAAGGGGTTCACAGGTTGTTAAAGTTTGGGAACCACTGTCCTAGAGCATATTTTTAAGAAGACATCCAATCTTGATTTTAAAATGATCAGTGATGGAAAATCCACCATGACCTTGGGTCAATTATTCCAATGTTTGATTACTCATTGTTAAAAATGTATGCCTTATTTCCAGTCTGAATTTGTCTAGTTTCAGCTTCCAGACACTGGAACATGTTATAAATTTCTCTGCTAAACTGAAGAGCCCATTATTGACTATTTGTTCCCCATGTAGGTTCTTATAGCCTATAATCAAGTCCCTAACCTTCCCTTTGTTAAGCTAACTCGATTGAGGTTCTTGAGTCTATCATTATATGACATGTTTTCTAATCCTTTATGCATTCTCATGGCTCTTCTTTGAACCCTCTCCAATTTATCAACATCCTTCTTGGGCTGTGGGCACCAGGATTAGACACAGTATTCCAGTAGTCATCATGCGGTATAAAGAAATCCCTCAAACATGTGTTTGATTGGGGTTGTAGGGAGACAAAACTGAAATAAACAAAGTTACAATTCAGAATAAAGAAAGAAAAATAAGACTGCTGAACCTTTAATTACTCACCAGCACAGTCTCTCTTTTCATATCCTGCTTATAAAAAGGATGAGATGGGATAAAATTTCTGATGAAAGATCATGGGACTGATGAATTACATACCAAATATATATTATGGGATGTAATGCCAAAACAGCACATGACAAGGAAACTACGAAAATAGTTTTAACAACATATTCCAAGCTTCCTGAAGTTGTTTATATCTCTCTTCAGACTGATGAAAAGCCTTTCATTATCTACTTGTGTGAAATATCTTCAGGGGTGAAAGTAACTTAAAGGACTTACTACGCAGGGTGGTCAGGATCCTGGGCAAGGGGAGGCTCTGGGCCCCAGGAAAGGGCAGGGTGTCGGGCAGAAGGGGCAGGGCTGGGGACAGACTCCCCCAGCCAGCCCTTCAGCGCTGCCCAGCCCGCACCGCCCAGGGATCCAGTGCCGATTTAAAGGGCCCAGGGTGCCGGCTGCTGTAGAAAGCCCTGGGCCCTGTTAAATCACCGGGTCCCGGGGCAGCTGCCCCTTTTGCCCCCCGTCAGTGGCCCTGCCGGTAGGGTCAGCTGTGTACCGGCGGCCACTTTCTTACCAGTATGCCGTACTGACTTATTTTCACCTCTTATCTTTCAGCCAATACTTAGGGCTGGTCCACACTAACCCCCCGGTTCGAACTAAGATACGCAACTTCAGCTACGTGAATAACGTAGCTGAAGTTGAAGTATCCTAGTTCGAACTAAACAGCACTTACCGCGGGCCCACACGCGGCAGGCAGGCTCCCCCGCTGACTCCGCTTACTCCTCGCGCGGAGCAGGAGTACCGGTGTCGACGGCGAGCACTTCCGGGGTCGATTTATCGCATCTAGACGAGACGCGATAAATCGATTCCAGAAGATCGATTACTACCCGCCGAATCAGGCGGATAGTATAAACGTACCCTGTGTCTGCAAAGGATACTTAGTCTGCAAAGGATTGTGGGTAAAACCAAAATCTTGTTGCCTGGGCTAGAAGAATTACTTTTTATAGCCCAACAGAATATTGAGATTTTGGTTTTATCCAAACATGACTTTCCTTATATACATTAATGGAACTAGTAGGAGTTCTAATGTTACTTTAGATTAATTGTATTGGGCAGTGTCTCTGCAGAAATAGTTCAATAACTTTTTTGTAAGCTACGGGATGGCTCCAGGGACTGGTGATGAAATGTGGAGCCTTTCACCTGTAAGAATCTCATCTGAATACAAAATAGGGCCATATTCATCACTGCAGTATTTATGCAAATATAACTCCCATTGACCATGGCCTAAAAATGGAAAAATGCAGTTGTGAATAAGACTCAAAGTGATTAGACACTGGTTACTAATTAATTGCTGTATTTGGTGAGCCATATGAAATGAGCTAGTATTTTCAGTGTAGATCCTAAAAGAGAAGCCCACATTTCACAAGCCACTTCCACACTTGGCAACCTCCAACGAGAGAAAAAGGAGTTAAAAGAACACCATCAACTTCAAAAATCACATTTGTCTGAAATACACCTGCCGTAGCCTGAGAGATTTCGGGAAAGAGACTGTCTCTTTCCTTACTTATTTCTATGAGAAAGCATAATCATGCCCTGACCATGAGTGTGGGGGCTGCAGGTATCTGTTAAAAATGCTGAAGATTAATTAAAATTAATATAATAATAATAATAATTGTAATAATATGTAACTATTAACTGAAAGATTAGAGAAAGGACACTTTTCCGTTTATTTTCTTTGGCAGTTGACAGGCACTTTGGCACTAATTCAGCAGTGTACTCAAGCATATGCTTAACGTTATGCTCATGAGTAGTCCCATTGCTGAATCAGGACCTTTGTACACAGTCAATGCCACTGTTTCACGACAGTCAGTTTCCCCTGTTTGAAGGGCCTGCACAGACAGCAGCACTAAACAGGAGACAGGAAACTGATGGTTAGACCCCAAATTCTTGAACAAAACGAGTTAAAAGTAAGGTGATTTCAAGCTGAAGCATTTTTTCAATGGACATGAAGAGTCCAACTCTATGAGGTGGTACCTCTGGCACAGGGCTAGGCTACATTGTTTCACCAATGTGGGGAAGCTTCTGCTGCCCTATTCGGTGGATAAATAGAGGACGTCCAGTTCCTCAATAGCAATGAAGACTAAGTTCATGTTTTATGTTAATTTTCAGGGCCTTTATATCATTTTAAATGTAACCTGTATAGCGATATGAACAAGAGGAAATCAGCTAGTAGTGGCCCTTGGTTTCATTTTTGCTGCTACAACATCTATTCTTGCCTCTACTTTCTGCTATTTCTTTATCTCTAGCTGATTCTTAGTCAGAAACTTTGGATCCATTTTGGGTAGGGATAAGTTGCTTTTGGTATCTCTCATCTACTCTTCTGACACCTTCTCTTTTCTGGAATTGGTCTGTGCTTCTCTTTTCATGCTCTCCCTTCAGTATTCCCACAACTCCCATTTCTCCTCATTCACCTATTCCTCTTTTCCTTCCAAGCAGGGAAGAGTGAATATCTAAAGCCCAAGAAGTATGAGAATTTAAAACAAAAGATGATTTGTGTTTTGAAAGACTTCAGGGTTATTTCCTCTGACTTTTCTCACACTCCCCTGCTATTCATCACTTCATGCAGGATCTCTTTACGTCACTGTATGCTTTCACTCAGGTAGATGAGCTACTAGGGAGAGAAATAGAACAAGAACTCCAACAAGCTAAATTGGAACATTGATGCTCCTACAGTCCTGCTAGGGAGTTCGGGGAAGCAGTTGAGAGGGACAGACATTAAAGGAGAAGAGATAAGCACTTGAAAGAGGGAATATAAAACCAAATTATCAAAGACGGATTGTAAAGTTACACCGGCAATGGTGCATGCAGGGGGTAGGAGGGATGAAGTAATATCTCTTATTGGACCAACTTCTGTTGGTGAGAGAGACAAGCTCTGGGAAGTACGTTTCCCAGACGTGAAGAGCTCTGTGTAAGCTCGAAAGCTTGTCTCTCTCACCACCAGAAATTGGTCCCATAGGAGATAATACCTCACCCACCTTGTTTCCATAAAGTTGGGTGTAAGTTTGGAAGCTGTCTTGAAGCCTCTGACAATTAGGTCCATAAAATAAAAGATTAAGGGTAAGTTAAGCAAACTGTGGTTAAAACATTGCTTTTATAGGCAAGAAAGTTTAAAAGTGGAGGCAGCACTAATGGCTCCTGGAAGAAGTAGTCCACTGAATTTGAATCCATTCAGTTTTGTTCACACCACTGCCTGGGTGACAAACAGTGCAACACTTTATCAATGATGTTTTTGGCAATGGCTCCGGGGGGATCTCATGTTAAAAGCCTTGCCACCACGTGAAGGGATAATTTTCTTGCTACTGATGGCATACAGCCTTCTCTGGCTATAGCAAAG
Source organism: Macrochelys suwanniensis (assembly GCA_033296515.1). Classification (NCBI taxonomy): domain Eukaryota; kingdom Metazoa; phylum Chordata; order Testudines; family Chelydridae; genus Macrochelys; species Macrochelys suwanniensis. Next base: position 89,338,610 of record CM065779.1, read on the forward strand.
TCATCTCTGCCAGAGAAAACATATCTCTGGGCAGGAAGCATGCTTCTGAAGAACTTGGGTTTTTGTATTTGGAATGGGCTGGATTCCACCAAATGCAGTGTTTTCAACTCTTGTGATTTGATCATGACTTTGCAATATTCAGTGTTCTTCTTAAAGCTCCAGCTTGTGGAATCAAGAGATTGCATGAGCATCTCAGCTTTCAGATAAAAAAAAGTTTCTAGGGCTCCTGGTTGCAGAAGAAAACTGGATAACGTGAAGTGAGTGCTCCCTATAGGCTCAGAAACCAGCAGGCAAATAAAACCCACAATGTATTTTTAGAAGCTACAAAGGGTCCTGTGGCACCTTATAGACTAACAGAGGTATTGGAGCATAAGCTTTCATGGGTGAATACCCACTTCGTCGGATGCATGTATTTTTAATCGGTCCTGACTCATGATTTTTGAATGCTTAGGGTTGGCATTCCTGCAAATAGCAGGTTCTGTCAAATATTCTGCCCTCTACAAGGCCATCATCCCCAAGAATAATTACCCAAATGGGCTATCCACTTTGAGGGACGGACACACAGACACACAGACACACAGACACAGACACAGACACAGACACAGACACAGACACACACACACACACACACACACAGACACACACACACACACACACACACCAGCCTGCTCCAAAGCTCATTTAAGTTAATGGGAATCTTTCCAATGGCTTCAATGAGTTTTGGACCAGGCCCTGCAACAGGGGATTTATCACAAGTGAAGGCAGGAGTGAGGGGGTTGTTAGACTCACTCGCTAAGATCACATCACTGAATGGACCCTACTAATCAGCCAGGGATGAGGTAGCCACCTGGAGAACATGTTCAGATCTGGAGATGGCACAAGACACCAGATTAAGTTATTTGCTTGTTTTTGTAAATTTCTCTGGGCCTCACGGCTTTGGGTTTGAAAAAGCTTTGGCCTTGCATCAGGTGTATATTGATTAGGAAGATTTAGAGGCAATAAGCAGTTTTTGCCGGATGTATATCCCTATTCTAATGGACTGTCCCTTAAACCAAGACAGTTCGGGGGGGGGGGGGGTTGTTTTTGTTTTAAAAGCAACATTATGCCCCTGGATATTCACACAAAACAAACTGCCATTGAAATCAATGGGAGTTAAACATGAGGGCAAACTGGGACTCAGAGCAGCTGTGTCCTTCAGAGCAGCATTTAGGAGAGTGAGTCATTGCACCTGCAGGGAGGGAAGGGGGAGTCAAACCAATTTTCCATAGTCCTGACCACAGACAGAAAAGGGGGAAGAGATGGCCCTTGGGCAGGGGCAAAGACAAGGAAGGAGGACTGCATTCCTTTTTTGTGCCTTTCCTAATGACAGACATTTACAAAATTAGGAAGAGCATACAGTCATCAGCTGCCACTTTCTGGCTACTTCAGTTTAAAGGAACCAACCTTCTGCCAGTCACTTAAAAAGATTATAGCTTACTGGATGTTAAACTAAAGGGTTTTAGTTCCTATGGGGCCAGTGCAAAGTCATAGAGCCTGCATGTAGATACAGTCCATGCCCCCTGCAGGAGGTCTGCCAATGCACTGGATTTCTGACTTGCAATATCTTCACTATGCCAGCTCTGAGCTCATGAAGTGTAGAATGAGAACTGTGCCAGACCGCATAGTGGAATAATAGACAGATATCCACTAGGGCAAGACCATTGCACTTGTGATTTATCCCATCTTGAATCAAGGTCTCCTCAGATAAAGAGCTAGCTAAGCTCTCTTACTATTCATCACTGCATGTGGTATAAGGCAGTACTCTGAAATATTCATATCAAGGTTTTCAAAAAATTAACTTAGACATTAATGTTTTTGCAGGATTCTTTAAGTCTACAGTTATATAATTTAGGCCCCAGTTCTGCAAGGACTTAAACATGTGCACAGTTACACACACAAGCATTTCTATTTACTTAAATGACATTTACATGTGTGAAGTTATGCAAATGCTTAAGTCTTCACAAGAGACTTAGATTTTTAGACTGCACGTAAAGTGTTCTGATGTAGTCATGTGAAAGCCTAAAGAATTTGGGATAAGTATACATTTGCAGTAAACTACTATCTTTCTTATGAGCTGATACATTACCTACCTTGTCCAATCCTATAGTCTTTCCATGTACAGAACTACTACTGAAATCAGTGTAAGTTCTGCAGTTAGATTGAAGATTCACATACAGGCATCTGGTCGTACATATTTTTTACTTCATCTTGACTTAAATGCTGAAATTTTGTTGCTGAAACATTCTCACACACCATGGCTTTTGAACTGAAAATTAACACTTTCATTTTGGTCAAAATTTTCCAATCTTCAGTTTTCTAATACCAAAGAAGCTTCAGGTCCCCTCCCCCACATCTGTCTCTTCCTCACCCTAACTTTTCCTGAGGAGTGAGGCAGAGCTGTAAGGGGGAAGAGACCAAACATTTTTTTAAAGTAAACACACACCACAAGTTAATGCTATCTGATTTTCTTCAGGTCATTGAAAAGTTTTCCACAAAAAGAATATCGCATCTTTCATCCAGCTCTACTTAAGGTGGATGGAAATTCAAAGAACAGAAGATGCAGACTTGGGCCAACCAAGCATTTCATTGGATTGCATTCTCTAAAATCCTATGTTGTTATTGTTAAGCCTACTTAAACATATTATCTGCTTCTCATTTGAGTCCAATTGTTCTGAAGAAGGGCAAATCATCCTAACCCATGTATTTTAGGCAACTTTCATCTCATCACATCAATTTGAATAATCATGAATTCATAATTGGCCAGTATTTTAGCAGTTGTGTGGCATGCTGAAATAAAAGAGTAACTAAATGGAGAACTGGATGGCTTTAGGGGTTGATAAGAGGACATATAGCTTGTCAGCTGCTCAAATCCAGACCAGGTTGCTAATGAAAACAAAAGCAATGGAAAGTCTTTACCATCTGACAGCTGTTTGGCTTGGCGTGAAGTGAGTCAGTGACTACTCAGATATTTTTAGAGCACCCACTATAGTTGCTAGACAGTAGCATCTGTATCCCAGCCCAATTTCTCATGGACAGGTGTCCATGTCATTGAACTCACTAATGGCACCCAACAATCTCTGCTGGCATCATGGAAGAAATAAGTTTAGTATGGTGACTGAACTGCCCTCTCACTCCTAGAGCGAGTCCCTGCAAGCCACAGTTGGGACACCTCGGGAGTGGAAGCAGTGTGATGGACCATGTTGTACCCGTCCCACAGATACTTCTAGAACGTTCTTCAGGGCTGCTATTTCAAAACCTTTCACAAGCCTTGCATTCACTCAAATATATTTGAGGAAAACTTTGAGCCCTTATAGCGTCATAAAATTATGAATGAGCATGTGCTCTGAACTCCCATCTTCCCAATTAGGCTCCTCTTGTTTTTTCCTGTAAAATATTATCAGCCTTTAGGACCTACATCTTAGTAGCAAGGAAGCAAGTTATTCATTTGTTATTCCTGGGGTCTTACTCAAAGAGCCTCATGAGCATATGGTAGCATCTATGTGCAGAGATGATGCTGTGTTCAATGCTTGTGATTTATTGTGTCACAGATGTCCACCTGCAGCTGTCACTCATACAATCCCCCTGCAATCTAATGCTCAAGGGTATAGGAGGAATAATGGGGAAATTTCAGTAGGTGGGATCATGAAAGATCTCACCTCTCTCCTGTTTGTTTTTGTGCAGGTCGTCTAAGTAGCTGAAGAAAGGCATCTTCAGACTCAGTCACAATTTCTTGGAACCTACCACTATGTCCAACACAAATTGTTACAACACAAATACCCCACTGCAGTCAGAGAGACATCCTGAACTAGCTTTCTCACAATACAAATGTGTACTATGCACTGTATTTTTTTATTCTGAATATAGTTCATGTTATGAAGTTTTCTCCTCAAACAAACATTGTCCAGCCCTTGGCTAGAGTGAGTAGGAAACATCATAATGCAATGCATAGTAACTTAGCACAGTAACCTTGCTGTGGTGTGGAAAGTCGTGGAAATACAATCAAAACAGCGTTCTTTATATTGTGTGCTTCACTGCTGATTGCAGCCAGAGGCAATGGATGCAAGGCCACTTTAGGACCCAGTTGTGCCTGGCCCAGACATGGCTGCACTGCACAGTGGTCGGGAATGGTCTTCTCCTCCCTTTGCTGGGCCCAAACAACAGCCAGGCACAATTGCATTCTCTGTAGTCAGGAGAGCACAGGAACAGCTGCTCTCGCCATACTCCACGGCGGGAGGATGGGGGCGGCAAAGAGAGAAACACTTCCCCCAAGGGATAGAGGCAGAGAGGACATAGCTCCACCCTCCCTCTGCACTGGCACATGAAGCAGGAATGGAGGAATCGGAGCAAAAGTAGTCTACACCCCATAAAAGGGTGCAGGATGGGGTATGCTCCTTTTACATGACAGGAAGCTCTAGGAGGCATTCTAGCTACCTGATACAGAAACAGAATGTTCTGTGCTTATATGCTCTAGCTCAAGCAAAAGTTATGGACTTACAGTAGGAACCACTGGGTGAAAGTCTATGGCCTTTGTTATACAGGATGCCAGACTAAAAGATGATGGTTCCTTGGGGCCTTAAAAAAAAAAAATAGTCCCCTGGCACTCAGACTGGGGTGTTGGTGCGATACACTAGCCCACACACAAGGCTGTGCTTTCAGGCACAAATAGGTTCTTGGAGAGTAAACATCATCTGAGCTGGGGAATAGAAAGACAATTGGAGAAGCAGAGCTATGGCTCAGAAGCACTTAAGGAATTCTCTCAGGAGAGAGAGAGAAGAGTGAATATTTAAATTGAATTCACTTTTCTTCCAGGCTATAACCCTAGTACTTGCACTGATGGTCACTTAAAGAGACTGTCATCTTATCATGCATACTAGCTCCAAGTGAGAAATGTGCAGAGCAGAGCATCAGACTATTGTATGCTGGTAAATTCTCATTTCTCATATCTGTTTTGGTTTAACTGAAACTGGTTGAAAGATGGTGATGAAATCCAACTGCTGTCCCACTCACCCAGCCTAGAAATAATGGCTGATGGCTCTCCAAGTCCTTCTAAGCATATGTTGAGAGAAATGGGCATGACTAGTGTGCAGAATTAACAATATTTGCTCCACATGTAAGTAGTTGCAAAAGCTGATATTTACAGATCTGAGCCAAGACTGTGGGTGGGGTGGGTTTTGTTTGGTTTTGAAGAGCGCATCTTTTAATAGGAATTAATTCAGGGAAGGCCTATGGCCTGTGTTATACAGGAAGTCAAACTAGACGATCACAATGGTCCCTTCTTGTCTTGGAATCTGAAGTGTCACCATTTTTACAGTGAAACCAAACTAACCTAAAACTGAAATTCATTGTGTGTGTAAAATAGTGAGAATAAAAAAAATACTTATGCTTTTTTGCAAAGTAACAAGAAAGTTGCAGTAACTAAAAATTAATAATGTTGCACCAGATTCTGGTGTAAATATTGAGTGACTCCATTCACTTTGGTGGAGTTACTCCAGTTTCCTCTCGGTTAAGAGCAAAATTTGATAATTTGTTTTACCTCTTTCGGAAGAGTATTCATCATAGTTTGAGTTGTATGGAAAATCATGGATACCAGGTACAGATTCAAAATACTTCCCAACGAAGCATTTGGACATGAAGGACAATCTCTTGTCACTTACCTCCAAAATTTGTGAAGGCTCTCAGCTGCTTCAGAAGAATTCACTGTCTGAGGCGGTGCTGTGAATAAAACAAAGGAAAATATAGCATTATCGTATTGATTTTTGTCTGATGGTTCCATCTTGTGGCCAGATGAGAGAAGCTTCTCTTTTAGCATGGATTAAGAAATGCCTTAAAGATGAGGGGTTTCAGAGTGGTAGCCGTGTTAGTCTGTATCCGCAAAAAGAAGGAGGAGTACTTGTGGCACCGTAGAGACTAACAAATATATTTGGGCATAAGCTTTCGTGGTCTAGAACCCACTTCATCAGATGTGTAGAGTGGAACATACAGTAGGAGGATATATATACACACACAGGAAATCACATAGGACCTAATCACATCAGCCACGCCATCAGGGGCTCATTCACCTGCACATCTACCAATGTGATATATGCCATCATGTGCCAGCAATGCCTCTCTGCCATGTACACTGGCCAAACCGGACAGTCTCTACGCAAAAGAATAAATGGACACAAATCTGACATCAGGAATCATAACATTCAAAAACCAGTAGGAGAACACGTCATTCTCTCTGGTCACTCAGTAATAGACCTAAAAGTGGCAATTATTCAACAAAAAAACTTCAAAAACAGACTACAATGAGAAACTGCTGAACTGAAATTAGTTTCCAAACTGGATACCATTAAATTAGGCTTGAATAAAGACTGGGAGTGGATGGGTCATTACACAAACTGATCTTCTACTTCCCCATGCTAAGTTTCCCCCTGCTGTTGCTCAGACCTTCTTGTCAACTGTTTGAAATGGGCCATCCTGATTATCACTACAAACGTTTTTTTTCTCCTGCTGATAATAGCTCACCTTAATTGATCAGTCTCTTAGAGTTCGTATGGCAACCCCCATCTTTTCATGTTCTCTGTATGTGTGTATATATCTCCTCCTACTGTATGTTCCACTTTATGCATCTGATGAAGGGGGTTCTAGCCCACGAAAGCTTATGCCCAAATAAATGTTAGTCTCTAAGATGCCACAAGTACTTCTCGTTCTTTTTAAAGATGAGGGATTTTTGTCAAGCTACACTACTGAACCAAATAGGATAAACTTGTGCTAGTGACTAAAATTACTAAGAAATTTAAGAAATCGTTAGAACGTTGAGAGTTTGTAAGTAGAGCAATGTAGAAGAGTGGAGTCACCACTGGAGTGCCCCATTGAGGCTGGGTATGGTGTAGCAGCTCTTTCCCCTGCCAGTACCCCCTGCCAACAGTCACTCCAGTCCTGTAGTGGTCTCTCTTTCAATGACTCAGCCTTCCAGCCAGGTCACACTCTGATACCCCAATAGGGGTGGAACTAGAGTCCAACAAATATACACTCCAATGTCCTTATAACATGTCTTTAGGCTTGACTCTGGGCCCCCAAGGTCCTCACACCCTTTTGGCTCAGGGCTGCGAGTGTCCTTATCCCTTTATATTTGCGGGGAGGGCAGGAAGGGGCTTTGCACACTACCTTTTTCCAGCAGTGGATGTGGGAAATCCCTTACTGCTCTCGACTCTGGGTTCCAGTCCAGGGATCCTGTAGCAAGCAGGCAAGGTCTGTCTAGTCAAACCAAGCCCTGCTGCCTCTCGGGGCTTCTTTCCACCATAGCCTTTTACAAGGTGGTCTCCCCACTACCTCTCTAGGTTCACCCTTCTCTCAGAGCTCCCAAGGGTCTTCCGAATCCCCTAGTAAATCTCAAACCCCAAAGGTACAACTTAACCCAAATTCAGTCTTCCTCAAGCAAGACCTGTCAGTATCCCTTTAGCTCTCCCTGGAATGCCTCATCCTGCCCTCGGGGCTCACCACCTGTGGCTGCTCTGTCACTCCTGACAGACTTGCCCACTCCTGAGAGGATTTTAGGGCCAACTCTCCCACTAGCCTTCCTCCTTTACCCTGCTGGCTGCTCTACCCTCAAGTACTAATACAAGAACTACAGAGGTCATTCTTTGCAGCACCCTTCTGATCCACACTTACTGTGTTTAAAATAGCCACCCAGTTCTTCTCCCACCTGGGACTCATCTTTAATTAAGCCCAGCTGACCAGCTCACTCTCCAGGTGCAGTCAGGTAGCATAATTGGCCTCACAGAGCCACATTAACCCTTTTAGAGTCTGTGTGGTGTACACATACCATCACAATTTTTTTTATTTAAAACTTGTTTTTTGTGGGGGGGAGTGGAAAGTTATATTTTTAACTAAATGAAAATTTTCATTTGCCTTGAAATGTTTAAATTTTTTGTCAGAAAAAAAGTGTTTGTTTCAGTTTTTGGCAATATTTTGGGGTTTCGTGTTTTCTCCCCAATAAAAAGCCAGATTTCTGTTGAGGAAACCCTCCATTTTCCAACTCCACATGGGGAAGAAGGATTTCTGATGGATCCCATTCAGGGGTTGGATGGAGTTGGGAACAGAGATACGGTAATGTGGTGGGGGTGGGAGTTGAGAGAGGGCCAATGAATCTGCAGCCAATGACTCTCAAAAGCATACACAAGCCAAGCAGCTTTTTTCATTTTTGCCCTGACACAGTGGGTTGATGTTGCTTCTGGCTAGGTCAGCCCAGCACACAGCTTCCATAGGCAAACAATTTCACCAGCATAAGGCCATTAGAAGAGTCATCTCACTCATCCTGTCACCAGGGTGCCAGCTCTCAGCTTCCCTCAGTCTCTCTAGCAGGTTGGACGAGTTAAGTGCTTTGGCCCTCTGGCTAGAGCTGGTGGGATAAACTTTGATGGTACCATGTTCCATTGGAATATGTGGTTCTGTCAAAAATCAAAATGATTTGAAAAATCAGATTGATTGTGCCAGAATTTTGTTCAAAAAAAAGTTCCAACAATGTAAAAGCCTCCTGTTTGACATTATCAGAACAAATTGTTTCAATTCTGTATTTTTGAAGTGATATTTTGGTATCAATGTTTTTCTTGTGTATTGTATTTTATATAGCATAATATCATACAAAATTTTAAAAGTTGAAATCAAAATGAAACATTGGATTTTAGTGGAACAAAATGTTTTGAATGACCAAAAAGAAATTTGGGACTTTTCAGAATTTTTAAGTGTCTGGTTTTCACTTCAATTGTGAATGAAGCCAAATTTTAAAATCTCAAAATCATTCACGAAACAGAACTTCCATCCTCCACGTACAGCTCTACCTCTGGCCCACCCTGCCAGTGCAAATAAAAGTCAAGCTATAGCAACAAACCTTTTCACCTTCCTGTGCCATCACCCACTGCATATGGTACGTATGACCATCAAGTCCTTCACCCCAGATTGTAGGGAGTTCCTTCTCTCCATGTAGCAGGGGCTGGCCACAGTCCCTGTTGCTGAACTCAGAGCAGGTAGAACTTTGTCCTCCTCAAGATGTACAATTCCTTTGCTCCCTAGGCTATGTCTTTGTCCCTGGATCACAAGGGCATTTCATTACCACCTCCAGGCTGCATGATAGGGGAACCCTGGCCCTGAGATCCCAAAGTAAAAAACAGCAGCCTGACCTCAGGTCTGAACTGTCCCACTTCCCAATTCCCATAAGCACCTCATACTTCTGCTCAGTTCCTGTCTCTCTCTGTCAGTGCTCCACCAAACCCTGCCTCAGTTGGTTGAGTTCCTTCCCTGGCTCCATCTCCACAGGATACCACAGCTCGTCACTCAGAAGCCTCTTCAGCAAGCGTCTGTCCTTCCACAGGTTTATCTCCCAGCAGGAACCCACCATGTAGCCTTCCCCAGTCACTGGAGAGTCTCCCAGCGCACTGCTGTGCCTGCCATCTCTCTTCCTTACTGAAAATAGGTTGCCTCCTATGTCCCAGCAGACCTAGTTCTCAGTGACCTAGGGCCAGACTTTTTTTGAACTATTTAGGTCCTAAAGCTTCATATTGGCCACTAGTAGGATTTTCAAAAGTCCCTAGGTTCCTTACTGCCTCTGGAATCATTAGGCACCTAAATACCTTTAAAAATCTGGCCAAAATCCCTGTCCCATGATTTAGGAGGAAAACCAGACACAGGTACAAGTGGACCTGACCTCCCCTTAAAGACCCAGTTCACCCTGTGTCAGCTCATAAAATATGACCAGCAGAAATGAATGGCAAAATTCCCACTCAAATGATGTAGATTCTGACCCTATATTTCAAAGTGAGCATAGAGGGCCTTGCACAGTGTTAGAAGTAGCATGAGTCAAAGACCAAAGAACTTTATCCCCCTCAGAAGCACAATGAACCCGTAATAATATACTGCTCTGTATGGATTTTTGTTATGAATCAAATGTATAATTCTATAGAAATCCGACTTGTGCATGTATAGTAGACAATATCCACGTAGGTATGACTTTTCTCTTGTCTTTTGTTGGGTACAGTTTGAACATTCAAGTATTTAAAGAAGATGTTGAACATACTCCTCTTGCAGGGCCTCATAGGTAGATTGCATGCACCTGGAACGCCACTATGCACAAGTTCCTGCTTATCTTGCTATGAAGAGTTGCAGTCACATCATGTTGTGACCAGAACGTGAGGTTGCTGCAGCTGGGCAGTCCTTGCATGACAGCATCTTTGTTATGCAATTGTTCTGAGCACATTTTCAGGCTGGCTTGAGGAGGAATGAAGGAGCTTGAACTGGCCTGCAGCAGACTGAACGCAAAGATGATCTCGCCACACCCAGTGGCGAGGCAGAGAAAAGACTGACAGCTGGAAAAGCTACGTTTAAAGGTATCTCTTTGGGCGCTTACTGGACAGAGAGGAGAGCGATGAGGCGAGTTCTGGCTAGCCCTCGTGGGAACAGTCTCTGGGTGGCCAGGGCTGGATAGTTCAGGTTTGTCTAGGTGAAAAGAAAGTCACAGAGACTGTGGTGAAACAAATATCAAGGAATCTGTGTGCTAGGAGCAAGAGTCTCAAAAAGGAGAAAGTGGTGCTGAGCTAAAGAAGGAAGGAATGTCTGTTGATAGGGAATGGCTGGGAGACCATGTATTTGGGGCTCCAAATTTTGGTGGATCTGGGTTATAGTTAGCCGTAGCCGACCCCCACATGCGGCAGAGGGGAATTATTAGTGAATGATATAGTAAAGCAGCACTTCTCATAACAGGTTAAAGCTTTAGTAAATAAATATCAATGACCACATACTAACCAGAGCAGGGAACAAAATTGTATCCCACATGGAAAATTATCACATCTTTGATACATTTATCATTATGTATTTAAACACCAAAGTGAAGAGAGTACCACACATTACACACCTGGTATGAATGCACTTTTCAGAAGTGATATAATTTAATAATTACTAGGGCTGTCGATTAATCGCAGTAAACTCGTGATTAATTTTTTTAATCGCGATTAACTCAAAAAAATTAATCACGATTAATCGCAGTTTTAGTCACACTGTTAAACAATAGAATCCCAATGGAAATTTATTAAATATTTTTGCATGTTTTTCTACATTTTCAAATATATTGACTTCAATTACAACACAGAATACAAAGTGTACAGTGCTCACTTTTATTATTGTTTATTACAAATATTTGCACTGCAAAAATGATAAACAAAAGAAATAGTATCAGAGGGGTAGCCATGTTAGTCTGGATCTGTAGAAGCGACAAAGGGTCCTGTGGCACCTTATAGACTAACAGAGGTATTGAAGCATAAGCTTTCGTGGGTGAATACCCACTTCTTCAGATGCAAGCAGTGGAAATGTCCAGGGGCAGATATAAATATGCAGGGAAGAGTCAGGCTAGAGATAACGAGGTAAGCTTAATCAGGGAGGGTGAGGCCCTCTTCTAGCAGTTGAGGTGTGAACACCAAGGGAGGAGAAACTGCTTTTGTAGTTGGCTAGCCATTCATAGTCTTTGTTTAGTCCTGAGCTGATGGTGTCAAATTTGCAAATGAACTGAAGCTCTACAGTTTCTCTTTGGAGTCTGGCCCTGAAGTTTTTTTGCTACAGGATGGCTACCTTTAAGTCTGCAATTGTGTGTCCAGGGAGGTTGAAGTGTTCCCCTACAGGCTTTTGTATATTGCCATTCCTTATATCTGATTTGTGTCCATTTATCCTTTTGCGTAAGGACTGTCCAGTTTGACCGATGTACATAGCAGAGGGGCATTGCTGGCATATTATGGCATATATTACATTGGTGGATGTGCAGGTGAATGAACCAGTGATGGTGTGGCTGATCTGGTTAGGTCCTGTGATGGTGTCCCTGGTGTAGATATGTGGGCAAAGTTGGCATCGAGGTTTGTTGCATGGATTGGTTCCTGAGTTAGAGTTATTATGGTGCGGTGTGTAGTTGCTGGTGAGAATATGCTTCAGGTTGGCGGGTTGTCTGTGGGCAAGGACTGGCCTGCCTCCCAAGGCCTGTGAAAGTGAGGGATCGTTGTTCAGGATGGGTTGTAGATCACTGATGATCCGTTGGACAGGTTTTAGCTGAGGACTGTAAGTGATGGCCAGAGGAGTTCTGTTGGTTTCTTTCTTCGGTTTGTCTTGCAGCAGGAGGCTTCTGAGTACACGTCTGGCCCTGTTGATCTGTTTTCTTATTTCCTTATGTGGGTAGCATAGTTTTGAGAATGCTTGGTGAAGATCTTGTAGGTGTTGGTCTCTGTCAGAGGGGTTGGAGCAAATACGGTTGTACCTCAGTGCTTGGCTGTAGACAATGGATCGTGTGGTGTGTCCGGGATGGAAGCTGGAGGCATGTAGGTAGGCATAGCGGTCAGTGGGTTTTCTGTATAGGGTGGTGTTAATGTGACCATCGCTTATTTGCACTGTGGTGTCTAGGAAGTGGACTTCCTGTGTAGACTGGTCCAGGCTGAGGTTGATGGTGGGGTGGAAGTTGTTGAAATCGTTTGTTTCAGTATGTTTCAGTTCATCTCATACAAGTAATGTAGTGCAATCTCTTTATTGTGAAAGTGCAACTTACAAATATTGATTTTTTTTGTTACATAATTGCACTCAAAAACAAAACCGTGTAAAACTTCAGAACCTACAAGGCCACTCAGTCCTACTTCTTGTTCAGCCAATCACTAAGAGAAACAAGTTTGTTTACATTTACAGGAGATAATGCTGCCCGCTTCTTATTTACAATGTCACCTGAAAGTGAGAACAGGCGTTCGCATGGCACTTTTGTAGCCGGCACTGTAAGGTATTTACGTGCCAGATATGCTAAACATTCATATGCCCCTTCATTCTTCGGCCGCCATTCCAGAGGACACGCTTCCATGCTGATGACGCTCGGAGAATTGTATGCCTCCTTCTCTGTTTTACCCGCATTCTGCCGTATATTTCATGTTACAGCAGTCTCGGATGATGACCCAGCACATGTTGTTCATTTTAAGAACACTTTCACTGCAGATTTGAGAAAATGCAAAGAAGATACCAATGTGAGATTTCTAAGGCTAGATACAGCACGCGACCTAAGATTTAAAAATCTGAAGTGCCTTCCAAAATCTGAGAGGGATGAGGCATGGAGCATGCTTTCAGATGTCTTAAAAGACCAGTACTCTAATGCATAAACTGCAGAACCTGAACCACCAAAAAAGAAAATCAATCTTCTGCTGGTGGCATCTGACTCAGGTGATGAAAATGAACATGTGTTGGTCCGCACTGTTTTGAATCGTTATTGAACAGAACCCGTCATCAGCATGGATGCATGTCTCTGGAATGGTGGTTGAAGCATGAAGGGACATATGAATCTGACACATAAATATCTTGCAACACTGGCTATGACAGTACCATGAGAACACCTGTTCTCACTTTCAGGTGACATTGTAAACAAGAAATGAGCAGCCTTATCTCCTGAAAATGTAAACAAACTTGTTTATCTGAGCATTTGGCTGAACAAGAAGTAGGACTGAGTGGACTGTAGGCTCTAAAGTTTTACATTGTTTTATTTTTGAATGCAGGGTTTTTTGTACATAATTCTACATTTGTAAGTTCAACTTTCATGATAAAGAGATTGCACTATGGTACTTGTAATGAGGGAATTGAAAAATACTATTTCTTTTGTTTTTTTACAGTGCAAATATTTGTAATCAAAAATAAATTGATCACTGTACATTTTGTATTCTGTGTTGTAATTAAAATCAATATATTTGAAAATGTAGAAAACATCCAAAAATATTTAAATAAATGGTATTCTATTATTAACAGCACAATTAATCACATGATTAATTGTGATTACTTTTTTTAATCATTTGACAACCCTAATAATTACTGAAGGAAAAGTCTATGATACAAATATGATCAATCATCAAATCATAATGCTTATGAGTGTATGAAGTTGATTTATGCTGCAAAGTGTAGTCTGATTTTTGAGCTTTAAATTTACAGGCTAGTGGCAATAGGTGTGTGTACTGTGCTTATTAAATCTAGAGCCAATAGTCTCTTATACTTATTTCTTTTTGGCAGTTGAGAAGATTTTACTCTGATTAAGCATCAGTTTATACTCTTTAAAGCAAAATTCCCTGCTACAAACAGAAGGCCTGACCTTGCAAAGCTTAACTCAAGTGAGTCACGAGACTCCTCACATAAGTAAGGATTCAGGCTATGGTGCAGATCACTTTCTGCCAACCGACTTACTGTTCAGTTCTAGACAACTTTTACTGAAGATCAAGAGGGAAGAAAATTCTGGTTTTGAATGTGTATTTGCTGAATTTCCAGAAAAGTGAAAATAGAACTGGGAGGGGTAGCAGTAAAGGCATAAATTGCAGGATGAATACATAGTGAACCCGTCTTCCTTACCGTTGGGCCTAAGCAGCGTTCTGTTTAAGGCAAGCTCCCTTGTGGCAAGAGCAAAGTAAGTGAGGCCCATTGCTGCTGCTTGTACCATGAATTTAGGCCCTAGAGGGTGCCTGAAACGTTTTTGGGGATGTGTAAGTGCTGTTTGTAGCTAAAGTGTTCTCTTGCTCTATGAGAATTTGATTCAATGGATAGCTGATATGGTACTCAGAGTTCATCTAATATGGGCAGAAGCAACAAAGGAGGTTGCAAGCCTGAATTCCTGTAACTGATATTTTTCCACACCTAGGCCCTAGCTAGCTTCCATTGAAATCTATGGCAAACTGCAACAGACTTCACTGAGAGAAGGAGCGAATCTGACAGTTGTAATGCTGAAGTCTGGGGAGTCCTCTCAGGAAACACACACAATTATATCAGTTGTACTAAGTTACATCGTTTGTGAGGAACTATAGGCCCATGTGAGGCATTTGTTTGGTTCTAAATGAAACAGAACTCGGGACAAGCTCAGAAAGTTAGCCATCATCGGAGAAAGTGCCACTACAGCCTTCTAAACGTAGTATCATCTAACCCCCCATATTCATCAAGAATGCTAGTGGGAAACTTTCACCTTGCCGTTTTCAGTACTTTATTGTTGTTGGTTTTTAAACTTGAGGTCAAATCTTTTCCTGTGTTTTGCAGCTGCCCTTGTGGAGAGAAAGAGGAGAGCACAGGAAGCATCTTACCTTCTTCAGCAGCACACTCACAGATGAGCAGGCCAGGATCCCAATCTAGCATTCGCTTGGGAAATAAACTGGATGAGCAGCTACCATACTGGCCAGTGCTCCACAGCACCCCTTGGTGGAGATTTTTGCCATCTTGGAATAACAGCTCGGCTTTTTTGTCTGTATTCTGCAGTTGTCAGCAGGGGCTGGAATAGAGCACCTGCTACATGTTAAAGGGGGAGCACAGCGTACTTCTAATGTCATGTGACACTCAAGCCCCTTGCCCTACACCAGGGATCAGCAACCTTTGGCACGCGGCCTGCCAGGGTAAGCCCCCTGGCGGTCCAGGCCGGTTTGTTTACCTGCCGCGTCCACAGGTTTGGCCGATCGCGGCTACCACTGGCCGTGGTTCACCGCTCCAGGCCAACGGGGGCTGAGGGAAGCGACGCGGGATGTGGTGGCTGCCGCTCCCTGCAGTCCCCATTGGCCTGGAGCGGTGAACCACGGCCAGTGGGAGCCACAATCGGCCAAACCTGCGGACGCGGCAGGTAAACAAACCGGTCTGGCCCACCCCGGGGCTTACTCTGGTGGGCTGCATGCCAAAAGGTTGCTGATCCCTGCCCTACTCTCACCTGTGGGGCTCAAAATACTTTGTCCCTGCTGTTTCATGGCATGCAGAAAACTCAATTAAGGAAATGTCATTGACAAACGGAGCAAGTCTGATTCATTATCAAGTGATCATCTTTAAATAAGTGAGTATAGACCCCTACATAGCCTTAAATTATACATCATTTATTGAAATATAGAGATCTTCATTTACAGGATTTAAGACAAAATATGAACAGGGGCATATGTAATACGTGTTGTACCTTCGGTCACTCATATCAATTAGCCCTTTTTCAAACACTTCACAACACCACCACTTTGGAAACACTTCCCTTTTTTTTATTATTCTAAAATATAATTTTTGTACATTCAAAAGTGCAACAGTTAACTTGCCTGTGGATTATATCACAGTTAAAAAAATATAAAGAAAGGCAGTGATACAGCTTGTCATAAATGTTTTGGCGGTATCCTAGAAGTCTATATAAAAATACATATATACATATTGATGTATAACATCACCATATCTTACGTCCTTCATCATATAATAGGACCATTTTTTACAAGTTGCAGCCCAAATGTTAAGGATTTGATTGGCCATTCAAAATAAGAAATTGCATTTCCTAGGATAGTTTTGATTGTCATTATACAGAAGGAATTGGGAATTTCTCTTCTGGTGGCTTCTCAAAATTAAGCCATAAAAGAAAAAAATCTGCAATGCTGAAAACAAAACAAAACAACTCCCCATTATACTACAATCCAGATAATTTTTTCCAGGCGAGTATCTCTGGCCCCAATCCTGCAATGAGCTGTGGTTGACAGACCCCTTCACCTGCACTGAGTCCCGCTTTCTCCAATGGGGTTCTGCACAACAGGCTTCCATCTGCATGCAACTCCTTGCAGGACTGAGGGGCTTACAACTGCAATGGGGCTGGGTAGCCAGATGTTTTGGTGCCGATCTAAAGCATAGGCCAGTCCCAAGATGTGTTGTGAGATTCAGAATGAAACCAACAAGAGGAAGGGAGACAATATAAGAATGTTACATGACCTGTCTTTTGGTATCACTGAACCTACACGGCCTGATTTTCAAACATGATGAAACGTGGGTCATATGCAAAAATGCTTGCCTAATTTGAACATGAAGTTATGTGACTGTACACACAAATCTGTGTCCTCAATTGGCCAGTCCTTAATTTGTAATGAAAGAGGTGCTGGGGCTCCGGCAATTAGGTACCAGGGCTCAAGCATTTTTTTTAAAACTTTCATAACTGAGATAGCAAGCCCAGAGGTGCCAGGCTCAACCCTGGCACAAAATAGGGTGACCAGATGTCCAGTTTTTAAAGGGACAGTCCCGTTTCTTGGGACTTTTTCTTATATAGGTGCCTATTACCCCCCACCCCCTGTCCCCTTTTTTCACAGTTGCTGTCTGGTAACCCTAGCACAAAATAAGGAGTGCAAATGACCCTTCAGCTATTTAATAGGCCATTTGTGTTTCATAGATTCATAGAGTTTAAGGCCAGATTGGAAAATTAGGTCATCTAGTTTGACTTCTGGTATGTCCCAGGCTCTTAAATTTCATCCAGTAACCCCTGTGTTGAGCCCTCTCACTTGTGTTTGACTAAAGCATAGTTTGAGTTTACCTCAAGGATATCTTCCAGAAAGGCATCCAGTCTTGATCTGAAGCCATCAAGAGCTTGAGAATCCATCACTTCCTTTGGTAGTTTTTTCCAGTGGTTAATCACCCTCCTTGGTAAAAATGTGTCTTAATTCCAATGTGAAATTGTCTGGCTTTTGTTTGCAAATGCCTCGTTTGCATGCATGCATACTTTTGCATGTGGCCTTAGCCATGTGATATTCTGAAATTCAAACCCACACTGATTTATCTGCAATAATGGCAGTACTACATTTGGGACCAAATTTTGCTCTCCTCTGCTCACCCACAACTCTCCGTAATAAGTGTTGTAAGTGAAGTCAAGAGGAGGTGCACAGCATTTCTGAGGGCCTAACTGGACCTCCAAGTTTAGTTTTAGTTTGTTATTCAGAATCCAGTCACTTTGTTCTGTTTAGTCATTCACTGGTGATCCAAATTCCACATGTAATAGGGAAAAAAATTCCCACACAAGCTTGAGTTTGGATCTCATTTGTGTTGACTGTCATCTCAGGTACTGAGCACTTCCTGGGAGGTGCTCAGTGCACTCAACTCCTACTGAGTTTAAAAGCTGAGCAGCAAACAAGATTTGGCCCATAATTGGCATGTATCTTATTTTCATCTGTAAGGCTTCCAAAGCATCACATATCAATAACACATCATATAGTGACAGCAGCAATCATAGCACACTCTACATACATATGATGCCAACAAACAAATATTGCAGAACCAAGAGTGGATTACATTTTGTACTCCCTCTTTTCTAAGTGAAGGAGTCAGACCAAAATAACCAACACACTTGAAAGCAATTACCTGTCTTATAGTTAGGGTTGGTAAAGATAACAGAGCCAGCTTCCTCTGCTTCTATTGAAACCTGAAAACTAAGATAAGAACATGTGTTGCAAAATGATGACTGCCCATTTAATCTGGAGTCTCAGGCTAAGAAACAAAGGCTTCCTTGTTTGCTTCCAGAACAGTTCAAATATCAAATCAGTTCTTCACATATGACCCCAAAATAAGCTCTCTTTTGAATAGATGTGCAAAATATTATTTAAACACTAACAATAATGTTGCTATTCATTAGTCATACTTCCCTTTTACAGTAACTTGGGAAACATGGTGTAAATTAATGAAAGGTTTAAAAATAGCTTTAAGTTTAAAAAACCTCAGTAAATCAAAGGGTGATTAATTGCTTTTAGAACATCTGATTAGGAAAGCCACTCATCTGATGCTGGAAAACTAACTCTTCACGTCTTAGAAGACAAAGTTCTTTTCTACATGTGAAACTAGTTTTAGCTCACCAGAGCCATTATCATATTGTATACAGTCAAATACAATAATTGTTTCATATAAACATTTTGAATCCTAAATTTCTTTACCTACTTAAAGTTTTTAAAAACTGTGCTTTTGCTGAAGGACAATGAGTTATAAACTATACAGTTAGTGTTACGGACAGTAGTATTATGAAAACTGCTATCTTCTATAGTTAAAGATTCACTAGGCTTCTAACACCTATTATAGAAGGCTTTTTAATTAATGAATTAATTATTATTATTAATCCCTTTTATTTGCATTAACTGTAAAAAGTAAAATGTTATGTAGTTCCAGTACCTTTAAGTTTCAAAAGTGGTTTTTGCATGTACTTCATTCACATGATAGTTCAGCAGCAGCTGATAGAGATTGAGGGGCAAAGTACACAGAAATCTTGAGTGATCTCTTCTAAGTCCATAGAATATATTCAATGCACACCTCAAAAGATCCTTGAGCAGACAGTTATTTACATAATTACAATGGTGATGTTTTGCTGCAGTGGAAATTCTATCCATCGGAGTCATGAATGCCCTTGAAACACAAAACTGGTTTGTTTGTGGCCTTTGTCCTTCTACCTATTCAAACTGCAAATACCACTGAGATGCTACTGAAGTACTACAAAAAGCAACACTGAAAAGACTTCAGCATGTCTCACTCTTTCATATTCAGGATGATCTCTGTGTGCTGGGAACAGATCTCTACTTTCCTTACATCCTTTTCATTGCAATAAAGTGGTTTTCTCTACAGAGTAAAAAGTCCTTAGATCACATGGTGAGATTCTCTTGTGACATAGCTCAAAGATGTCCATTAATTCCATGTGAATTACAGGAAGCTGTCTTCAACCAGGTCTGAGGAATCTATTCCAATATCATCCATCATGTCAATGTCCTCAATGGTCTCATCCTCTCGCTTGATAAAGGTAGAGCTGCTAGAACCAGTCTCAATGGCACTTTCTTCAGATGTCTGGGAACTGTAAGAGGCAAAGAAACTAGGAGCTATACATAGTGAAAAAAACATGATCTTTGAATTTCTGCAGTTGACCCATTGACCTGGAAGTGGATCTATGCACCGACCTTCTGGCACCTTGGGTTATCTTAGGTGATCTCTAACTACCTTTTTCTTAGGGTGATTGACCTCTGGTATGAGGAAGTCACCAGAGGGTAATGAATAATTTTGGAATTCAAGGGAGCAAGCTGACCACACTTTTCTGAGAATGCCTCCTGCCAACTCATCCATACAGTATTCATGAGTGAAACATTAGACTTGAAAGAAGTCCCCACCAACCAATATCAGACACTGCTGTGGCAAATGGCTAATTAGAAAAACCTGGGAAAGAGGGAATGAGATGCTTAAGGAAAAGATGGTACAACAGAGACCATAGGTGCATAGATCAGGCCTGGAAACTCTTGCCCCATGGTCAAAAATGACCTCATTCCAGTTTCTCTTGATAATAGTCTAAAGATACAAAAACTTGGCTCCTAGGATCTTAACTTTATAATAAACAGAGTATAAAATGAATGTAGCTGAAAATACTGCCAGCCACATTGTGCTAGATTCAGCTACCCTCATTCACATTAGGTATTTTATTTATATATCTATTTATATTGATAAGAATCCATTGATAAGAATCCCATCCAAAGGCTCTGTCACCAATTAAAAATCACAGAAAACCCCCTCTGAAATAGCCTAACCCCACTACGAGAACCAGCAGTTCTGAAATAAAATAAATCAATCCATCACATACCTCAAACCCTGTTCCAACTCACTTATTCTCGGACCAACAAATGGGGCTTACTATGTGCCCCAAAGGCCAGTCAATTTTGTTATGTTGGACCAAGCTGGAAAGTTAATTCCAAAGGTGAGGGGCCTCATGGGTAACATCCTGCCAGACCCCTTTTCTATGGCAGTACAGTACAAGAAGAGAGGAGGTCTCCTGAGTAGGCAGGTCCCAGGCCATAACGAGTACCTGGCTTCATGGGCTTCCCCACTGAAATCACTGGGGCTAGTCACAGAGAGCTGCACTCTATACCCAGATTCATAATGAATAGTACCTAACTCTACAAGTAGCCCCACTGAAGTCAGTGGGCTATCTTTCTAGTAAGGTGCTACTCATCAAGAAGAGTAAGAGTATCAGAATCTGGATCAGACTAAGGTGCAATAGAAGGGTGAGGAAGGATGGCAGAATCTGGCCAATAATGTACTGTAAGCAGCAACTACCTGTGCCTGTTCCTTTTGCCGAGTTCATCTTCAGAGACAGGATCAATGTCGGGCAGGGGGATGATGTAGCCACTGTCAGCACTCAACCTCTGCTCATCAAATCCACTCTCCCTGTCCTTTAGCTTGTCTTCATTCTTGTAAGTGACACCGATGTAGGTGTTGTCACAGTCCACTCTCATGCGTGTGACCGCTGGGTGGTCACTTTTCAGGAAGTCCAGATGAATCCTTTCATAGCTCTGAAAAGATTCATTTTAAAATGGTCTTTGATGCTGTACAAGGCGGCGTCTGCTCCTCAGCAACCTGCTGCAACCAGCTGTGCTGCATAACTAAACCAAAACGGTAGACACTCTGCCTTGGTGTGAGCAGGTGCTGCTCTATTGCCCTGAGCTGAGGTGTGCAGGCTTATTCAAGGTGTTTTACAAGGCTTCTTTGGACCAGTGCCTCTGGTCTGATAATACACATAGGCTACTAATATTTAAAAGATGGCTGGTGGGTTTCATTTTAAAATAGTGCTTGTACACCTCTATGTGCACACCTTGGTGCACTAACATCTCTGCAGGCAAGTGATGGCATCTTTCAGATGCAACTCTGGATCCAACCAGGGAGTTGTTAGTCTAATTATCCAGTGGTGCATGTATGCCATGAGACTGGTTACCATGTGACTGTTATTCAATATTAGTGCTGGGAATCAGGGAGTACTGACACTGCATGATCTCTCTCCCTTCTATTTTCTGTGTGCAGAGCTCTTCTACCTGCTCTCCTGCTTCTAAGCAAATGAGGAGTAACAATGAAGATCCCCATTGGTTCCCTCCCCTCCCCTGAGCAGGGAGTAGGAGTAAATTCCTCTGGCTCCTGGCAGCTATCCTTCCCTTGAGTCTACTGACCAGATCTGGCACCTTCTCCAGGGAAGGAATGAGAAGATATTCCTGCTGGTGAGATGATGAATTCCTCTCCTCTCTCATTCCATTGTGTGGGGCCCAAGAAGTGTGGCTGTATGCAAACGGGGCCAAAGATGGTGGACAAGTGAGTATTGTGTATTGAGGAGGGACAGAAATAATGAATAGGTATGTCAAGAGGAAGAAGAGGGACTCAGACATCCGTGAGTTTGCAGGGGCCTAGGAATGAGGGGCTGGGAGGTATACATCTTACTTGTGTGTTCCATTCTATGCATTTGATGAAGTGGGCTATAGCCTATGAAAGCTTATGCTGAAATAAATTTGTTAGTCTCCGAGGTGCCACAAGTACTCCTCGTTCTTTTTATGGATACAGACTAACGCAGCTGCTACTCTGAGAGAAGCATGGATGATGTATGGGGTGGTATAGGCCCAGCAATAAGGGATGAATATTGTGGTGTAAGAGGCCCATCAGTGAAAAATGAATGGGTAGTTGTGGGGTGAAGAAGTGAGGAGCAGGTTTATGGAGGCACAGGAGTGAGGGCGAACAACAGAAGCAAATGGAGTAGGGTGACCAGATGTCCTGATTTTATAGGGACAGTCTCGATATTCAGGGCTTTGTCTTATATAGGCTCCTATTACCCCCCAGCCCCCATCCTGATTTTCACACTGACTATCTGGTCACCCTAGAATGGAGGGGCAAGAGTGAGTGAGGGCTGTGGGGGAAGCAGGAGTATGTATATGTGGGGGAACCCACTAATAAATGATGGGTGCATGGGAAGCAGGAATGAGTGATACGAGAGAGAGAGAGAGAGAACGAACAGGAGTCATTAGTGCCTGGGCATCAGGGTTCAAGTTGGGGAGAAGGGGTTGATGGAGGCTGGGAGAGATTATACACACAGGGGAATTGGTGCCTTAGGATTTTTACATTTTCGGAAAAAAGTCTATGCAAATGTGTAGGGCCAGCTCTGTGGTTAACAGAAGGATTAAGATGATAATGGGCCTACAGGAAATGGAGTGCTGTCCCTTATGTAAAATGGTTCCCGCCAGCAACCTTAGTTTTATAGCCTTATAGTCTCTTACACACTGCAACAGCATATCTGAAGCATTTCATTCACATGGCTTAATGACATGCTTACTGCACAGATGATCTGAGCAGCTGAGTTACAACTCCACTGGGACAAGATACAAAATGGAATGGAAATTCCAGAGAACAAACCTTCTTGTACTCGCCAGGCAACAGATTCTCCACAATTTCACTCAAATGGTAAAAAGAAGGTCTTTTCTCCGGTTCGCTGTTCCAACATTTCACCATAATCTCATACCTGCAAATAAGACGGAAACCAGTTTCATCAGCTGGAAGTTGAAAATCAATGGCCAGAGAGACAAAAACAAAATCAACTGGAGGTAGGTTTGGGTATTGGAGAAACAAAAAAGAGCATACATACACTTCACTGGTAGCATGGTCAGGTTTTGCCATTCGGTAGCCACTTTTTATCTTGTTGTAGAAAGAAGAATCAACCATCATGCCAGGGTATGGTGTGCCACCTTAATGGTAAAAGGCAACAAAAATGGCTCTTTTACATTGTTTGAATACTTCCAATGTTATAATAATCCACGACTAAATATATGAAAAACCAAACACCAAGCAGACCCTCATTAAACCACAAATCTCTTCTGCTGGGTATTTGATGAGCTGGAAATGGAGACTGGAGTGGGGGTTTATCATGATGCTCAATTCATGTGTCTGGTTAATATTTTCTGCATTAGATGCTATCTGAAATTTTGGAAAGTGCTGAGGGTGAGCTAGATTTGGGGGGTGTGGGAGGTGAGCTGGCTTTTCTAAGGCTCTTTAATCAATGTACTGGATTTCTGCACTGGATGTTGTTCTTTTTAAATCTTGTGATATGTTAGGAGTTAGGGATTAATGTTCTAAATCTGAAAATTAAATAAAAAATAATTCATAATCTCTGCTATCTCTCCATCTCTCAACAGAGATGTAATAGCAGGACACTGTAGTGAGGTTTCATTATTGCTATTATTATTGGTTGCTTATAATGCACCAAGGCCCCAGCTGAGATTAGAGTCCCATTTTGCCAGGTGCTATAAAAACGTATATTAACATACTGGGGCGGTTTTGTTATTTATACAGAATATGCTACCTTATATTTACTAGTACAATATCTATTCTTTTTATTGGCTTTTACTTGTCAGCGGATGTTTTATATGTTTTTTATTCTAAATGTATATGCCTGGGTGAAAGCTCTGCCTGTGAAAAAAATTGGATTAGTGTTATGGTAGAAGTTATCAATATCAAGTGGGTGTTGGCCCTGAATATTGGCTACGTGCTCAGGTCCAAAAGGGGTAACACTATATTATGAAGTGTTATCAGAATTAAAGCCAAACTACAGTTGAGAAAATGAATGAACAAAGTACATTTCATGATGCATTATCCTGGATTGTTTTTATTGCATTTGTTCACTTTGGGCAATATTCTGGCACTTTTACTGACATTGAACAGCACATTATTCCACGTGGAGTCCCATTGGAAACGATGGGCCAGTCAACAGCTCAGCACTCAATAGAAACCACTCAACATGCATTACTCTGGCAGAATCTGGCCCTTTACAAAAAAGTCAGTTATTCACAATGGCTCTCCTCGGGGCTAGCATGAGTTGTTGAGGTTTTAATATACATCTTTGGAAAATGTTCTTCCATAGAACCATAGCATGACTTGAATGATCTGTGTTTGTACAATACCTAGCACAACAGGACCCATGACTGAGGTTCCTAGGGGCTTGTGTAATACAAATAAATAAATACACATGCCAGAGCTCACATTAATGTCCTGCAGAAAGAGAGCTTAATATGGTCAACAGTTTTATGTGAAATGTCTTTTAGGAACAATTGTAACAGGCCCTACTTACAGAAAAACCAATCTGCAATATCTGTGAAGTGTATTATGCTAGGAGAGAGAAAGGAGAGACAGTGCAGGGGTCCAGGTACTAGCCTGGGGTTGGGTGGCCCAGGTTCACTTCCCTGTTCTGCCACAGACTTTCTGGGTGACTTTCGGCAAGTCTCTTAGGGCTTCTCTACACTGCCTCGGAGTTCAGACTATGGGGAGGTGAATAGTATTGCCCACCAAAGTGCTGCGCTGTAACTCCCATGTGTGGATGCTGCAGGTGCGAACTAAAAAGTTCCTAATTCATATTAACAATTAACGTAAGCACATATAGTGATGGTGCTTGGACACTATAGACATGGATGAGTTAGGACTACCTGAGAGAGAGATATTATATTGCAATGATCTGATTGTGTTTGAACACCACTACCCTCAGAACTGCCCCACTATGTGTCATAGGCCCTCCGCTGCAGGATTACATTAATGCAACCTAGAAACCTTTTAGTTTGCACCTGTAGTATTCATGTAGGGGGGTTACAGTGCAGCACTTTGGTACATTGCAGGGCAGAGTAGACATAGCATTAGTCTCTCTGGCCCAGATCAAAGGTATTTAGGGACCTAAATCCCACTGATTTTAAAAGAATTTAGGCACCTAAATACATTTGAGGATCAGGGCCTCAGTTGCCCATCTTCAAAATGGGGGTTATAATACATCCCTACCTCACAGGAGTGCTGGAAATTTAAAAAGATTGAGATAAGCTCAGGTACTAAGGTGCTGGGGACCATATAAACACAGTTGATAGACGTGCATCTGTTGCTGTTTTAAGAAGTATTTATGTGGCAAGCCATTCTAGAGCTTAATGGTCTCTGCTCATTTTAAGGGATATTGTCATGTGGTGAGCCTGGGGCTGTTTAATAGGGATTACACAGTTGTAGTCTGCTCTCATCATTGTAATTTCAGGCAGTCTCACCTAATCCAGTCTCTTCCTACCAGACCTGAAGTGAGTCACTGGAATGCTCGGTGCAGCTGTGCTTTGGAGACGCTGCCCCACCTAATGGCTGCTGCTGCTTAGAATTGCCAGTGCAAACAGCCAGCTCCAGTAGCCCTGCTGCCCAGAGCATGTTTGTTTTAAGCCTCCCTCAGCCTAGGAAAGTTTCCCAGAGCCCAGCATGCAGTCTGCCCCTCTCCTTTGGTCCAGTAAATGGAAGTAAATGAGACGAGGATGGCTTTCAACTCATTAGCAGCCAACTCAAAGTCAGCAGCAATCAACAGCACCAGCCTTCAACCTGCCCACCTTGTCATAAACCAATATGGTCAGTTCTTTGGGACAGGGACTGTCTTTTTACTTCATGTCTTACACAATGGGACTCTGATCCCAGTAATATCTAATAGAAATAATAACAATTCACCCCTGTAGTTTGTTGTCACAATAGTATTTACAGTTCTTATTTTAATGTAGCATGACCTCAACCAGCTTAATTACTGCATGTAAAGAAGTGCTCATAGTACATACCAAGAGAAAATATCTCCCACAGCAGAATGCCATAAGACCAGACATCACTTAATGTTGTGTACAGATTGTCAAAAATGCTTTCAGGTGCCATCCATTTCACTGGGAGAAAAGTCTGCAACAAAATAAACATTAATCATTACAGAAATCCTGCTCAGTACAGCAGATGTATCATTTGACAGTAGGAAGAAGGTTTGCCTTAATAAATGCACATTTGCTAAAATAGTAATATTTTTTATTCAAGGAAATATGAAGAGGTTACAGGATTATGAGCAAATCTTCTACTTACTCCTCAAACTAACTAATCCAGGAATACCTGAATTGCTAAATTATTAGCAAGTGACTCAGTTGATCTGTGGACATGATAGGGGAGGTACACTGGTGATTTGCTTATGCAAATGTGTCATTGACTGATATGTTATGCAACATCACAATGACATTCCCTTAGTAATTCATCCAGTCAAAACTTGCCAGTTAAAATCTCACCCTGCAAAATACTAGTTCTGGCCAAGGACTTTTCATCTTTCAAACAGACTTTGTGAAGTCATGTGAATTAACTGAAAAAAAAAATTGTTCCTCTTGTTTTCATCCAACTGTCCATTAGCGTAACCAAACACTTACCAGAAGAACCTTAATGAGAGTATTATACTGACATTTATCATCTCAATTAAATACTGAAATAAAAACAAGTACATACGCTGCCTTTGGAGACATAGTTGGAATCATGCATGATGTCCCTAGCCAGACCAAAGTCACAGATCTTCACAATTTTTCCTTGAGCCAGAAGGACATTACGAGCTGCCAAGTCACGGTGCACACACTGCATGGAGAGATAATAAGTCATTTAAAGAGATACCAATTCCCATGAAGGCCCATTTCCTTTGGAAAAAATTCCCTGAAAACCCCCCAAAATTTGTTGACCTTGCAGGCAGTTTAAATTGGACCACCTATTGAGCCAGCATTTAAGAAGGGCAGTTATGGGAGGGGGTTGATCTTGTCAGCTGGGAAAGTGTGGTGTGAGAAAGCTCTGCTTTGCAGTCGATATTCTGACTGGTGGCTGACATGGTGTAGGGCAGGGGTCAGCAACCTTTCAGAAGTGGTGTGCCGAGTCTTCATTTATTCACTCTAATTTAAGGTTTCGCGTGCCAGTAATACATTTTAATGTTTTTAGGAGGTCTCTTTCTATAAGTCTTTAATATATAATTAAACTATTGTTGTATGTAAAGTAAACAAGGTTTTTAAAATGTTTAAGAAGCTTCACTTAAAATTAAATTAAAATAGAAAGCCCTCCAGACCAGTGGCCAGGAACCAGGTAGTGTGAATGCCACTGAAAATCAGCTTGCGTGCCGCCTTTGGCACCCGTGCCATAGGTTGCCTACCCCTGGTGTAGGGGAAGAAAAATGCTGCTGCTTTGGTTTTGTAATTACTTTTGTCTTGTGTTTCTAGTTAATGGAGAGGCTGCTTAGAACCCTAAAAGGACATTCTTTCATGTTGTGGTTTTTAAATCCAAAAAAAGACTAGGCCATTTCTATTTGGTTCCTCATGGCACTCACATTTTTAGAAGCCAAGAACTCCATCCCCCGTGCAACTTGGTACATGAAGCTTAGTAAATCCAGCAAACTGAGGCTGTCAGAATTGTCATCAGAAAGCAGGTTTTTGACTTCTGGTTCTGTTGAAAAAGGCAGAGGGAAAATATGCTTGTGTTATAAAAGCATATTCAGGCCATGAAACCAGTGCCCAGTTCTTTCTACCTTCTATGCTTCTGAGGTGATGACTTTAGCAAAGTATCATGGCCCAAAACCATCTTTTCAAAATAAATAATCCATTGCATGTTTGCATCAGTTACTAATGCAGACTGCATTCCTTAAAAAAAGAAAAAACATCCAATACTAAATATAGTTTGTTTGTCTTCTGTATATCGACTTTTTTTTTTTTTTACAGAGGATTGTAGAAAACAGCTTAGTTAGAAAGGGCCACCTACATTACGTGGGTTGTTTTTACTATTCGACATGTGGTTAGAAACAAGACATTGATTTAGAGATGGTAATGACATTAAAACTTGTGTACATTTTTGACCATTTCAGTTTTGCTGAGCACTGTTAATGTTTCTCAGCAAGTATGCATTGGGACATGTCCAGTACTGTCACTGGAGGATGAGAAATTCTATGGCAATCATTCTTTTTTTAATAATAATTAAAAAAAAAAAAAGACAGCAAAGAGCAAACTAGGCTATTCATTTACCCCTGCTGGCCCTGACCAAAGCATCAGTGCACTGGTCTGCCAACTAACTCTGGGTCTGCAAATGATTCAGGACCTCAGGCCTAGAGCCAGAAGTGAGCAAGCCTCTTTTGGAAGCAATGCTTTGAGTTTCTGAGAAAAGGGGAAAGGAATGGGATGTGTTGCCCTTCATCACCCTCGTTACATAATCCAGAAAAGCATCTGGAATTTTTTTCCTTTTCATAAGTGTCAGTTAATGAAAGTGGAAACAGAGAGAGAAAAATTATTAAATTATTAATTACTGTCACATTGCTCAGAATCTTGCAAAACATACAAAAGTAACAATACTTCTGCCACTTAAGACTCTGAGGCTAAGTTGACCTACGCTACGCAACTCCAGCTACGTCAATAAGGCCCAGTTTGACACAGCTCTGGCTGGGATGATTTAGTTGGTGTTAATCCTGCCTTGAGCAGGGGGTTGGACTAGATGACCTCCTGAGGTCTCTTCCAACCCTGAGATTCTATGATTCTATGAATAACGTAGCTGGAGTCAACGTACCTTAGGTTGAGTTACCACGGGGTCTAAACCATGGGGGATTAACGGGAGAAACTCTCCAGTCAACTTACCTTACTCTTTTTGTTGGGCATAGAGTACAGGGGTAGACTGGAGAGCGATCTGCTGTCGATTTGGCGGGTCTTCACTAGAACCGCTAAATCGACCACCGGTGGATTGATCTCAAAGTGTCGATCCTGGCTGTAGTGTAGACCTACCCTGTGTGTCACCATACTACACACATGGCTGCTCAGAACTTCACAGCAGAAGCAGCAAAGATAAAACTCCATTCTTCTTGCTCCACAAGCATAGGCACTTATCACTTGAGCTAAAGGAGAATCTCTCTCCCTGGTAAGCTGTAGGAGGCTTGCCACAGATATTAGAGTAGTTCTAATTCCTTCCACTGCCGGGCAGAAGTAACACAAGCATTTCTGAAGGAATGGTTTTTAACAACAATGAATGCAGTTACCTGACACAGATTTTTTCTTATATGAAGCAGGCCGATCATACATTGATCTCTGGATATCTGAATACTTAGAACCCTCCTTCCGTTCCAGCATTGGCACATACTGAGTCGTATCAGCTTGTTTCATGTCCATGTATTCTCCATTGTTTTCAAAGGATAAAATGACATAACTGAAATAATAAACAAAGGCAATATTTCCCAGTGATTTGGTTCATATTTCACATGGCATCTTCATGGTTCTGCTTCTGGGTCATAGTTCATTGTGGCGTAGTTCATGTCACTCTAATGTATAGAAGTATAAAAAATTACTTCTCATGGTAATAAATAAAAAACATGCCCAACATTTTCAAAGCTGAGTGCCGAAATTACGTGTCTGAATATGGATATAGGAGTCTAAATATAAGTTACCTGATTTCCACAAATGCTGAGCACTCACATATCCCACTGAACTCAATGGGAGTTGCAGGAACTCAGCTAATATTACTGCCTGTGGTGTTTATTTTAAATATTACAGTTGATCAAAGTACACCATTCATTCAGACAATTTTCATAGGGCCCAGTCCTGCCAAGAAAACCCATATAGCCAAGTCAATGGGGCTATTTGCCAAAATGAAGATTTGCATTGTACATCATGCCCTTAATTGGCAAACTATAATCTTTTTTGTCCTTTCCCACCTTCTTGTGCTTTCATCAGCTGGGTTCATCCCAAAAATGTCCAAGTCCTTCTTTGGCTTTTCTGGATGTCGGCTCAGGAAATTATCCCTGTTTTTATGCAGGTAGTTTACCAAATCCCCATAAAAGCAGTATTCAGTGATGATGTAAATTGGACCTAATGAAAGAAGGCAAAATAATACCTTGATGATAAAAAAATATATATCAATGAAAAGATAAAGGAAAACCAAATATACAGCGGACAGAGTGTTAAGGATTATGCACATCAGTTTGTTGAGCTGTAAGTATAACTACTAGTATGTATAGGCAGTTTTATCCGGCATCCATTTACTCACATTTATTTTTAAAAGTACTTGCTCAACACATAGACTATGTTAAATGCTAAATTTGAGTTGCTTGGCAAACATTGATTTTGTGTTAGACAAACCAACCTGATTTAGTACAAGCTCCTAAGAGATTCACAATGTTCAAATGAGGCCCAAGATGTGTCATTATCTTCAGTTCAGACATTAGTGCCTGTTTTTCACTGGATCTAGCTGTGGCTGTCAGAAAAATAAATAGTTCAGTTAATGGTCAATGATCCTTGTTCTTGAAAATGTTAATATCATTCAGTTAATACAAATATTGAATATGATATATTGCTTGGTTGGTTTAAACATTTATACAGAGGCCACTTAAGGAGGGCTTTGCACTTTATCTGGTGATGGCATTTCTGAAGGTCTACTGAGAATTACTAGTCACTAATAAAGACTCACTTGACCCAGTTCACTAGTGGGCCCAATCTATTTGCCCTTCTTTGCGGTACAAAGCTGTCATAATCCCAGGTTAGCTGACCCTTTGGGGATTCATCCATGGGTGGGCAAACCTCCAAGCGGCCCAGAGACCAGTGCTTAATTTGTAATGAAAGAGGTGCCAGGCTCAAGCAATTAGGTGCTGGGGCTCAAGAAATGGTTTTACTTTCATAACTGACATGGCAAGCCTAGAGGTGCCTGGGCTATGGCCTGCCCAGCCTACAGGTGCTGGGGCTCAGCTCTGGCAAGCCCTGGCACAAATTAAGCACTGACAGAGCCTCTTTAGAAGCTCCCAACTGAGCATCCCTACTCCCTGACAGCACCCGCTGGCTGGAATGGCCCTTGGGGGCCATGGGCAGCTGGAATAAAGTAGGGCAGCCCTGCAGCAAGTCTCTTTTATGCAGGTTCAGCCTGGCAGCCAGACAGCCCTAAGATCAGGGACACACAATCCTTCTCTCCAATCCCTCCAATCTTGCACCAACCAATCTGGCTTGTAAGATTTATATATGCAAGTGCTAATCACCAGACCTCTATGCTCATGTCAGAGCACCACTATGAGCAATACTTACAAAAATAGAGATATTAGATTCCAAACGTTTATTACTCTTTTTACCACTAATGTAGCTCTTTCCTGTGTGAAGGATGAACATTACCACATTTATGCTGTAGACATTAATTTTAAATTTCTTTTAAAGTCATTGGGTCAGCTCCTCAGCTAGCATAAACTGATTCAGTTTCAGTGGAACTCAAGTGAGCTACACTAGCTGAGAACCTGACTGATTCTATAGAAGCGACAAAGGGTCCTGTGGCACCTTATAGACTAACAGAGGTATTGGAGCATAAGCTTTCGTGGGTGAATACCCACTTCGTTGGATGCAAGCAGTGGAAATGTCCAGGGGCAGATATAAATATGCAGGGAAGAGTCAGGCTAGAGATAACGAGGTTAGTTCAATCAGGGAGGGTGAGGCTCTCTTCTAGCAGTTGAGGTGTGAACACCAAGGGAGGAGAAACTGCTTTTGTAGTTGGTTAGCCATTCATAGTCTTTGTTTAATCCTGAGCTGATGGTGTCAAATTTGCAAATGAACTGAAGCTCTACAGTTTCTCTTTGGAGTCTGGTCCTGAAGTTTTTTTGCTGCAGGATGGCTTCCTTTAAGTCTGCAATTGTGTGTCCAGGGAGGTTGAAGTGTTCCCCTACAGGCTTTTGTATATTGCCATTCCTTATATCTGATTTGTGTCCATTTATCCTTTTGTGTAAGGACTGTCCAGTTTGGCCGATGTACATAGCAGAGGGGCATTGCTGGCACATTATGGCGTAATACATTGGTGGATGTGCAGGTGAATGAACCGGTGATGGTGTCCCTGGTGTAGATATGTGGGCAAAGTTGGCATCGAGGTTTGTTGCATGGATTGGTTCCTGAGTTAGAGTTATTATGGTGCGGTGTGTAGTTGCTGGTGAGAATATGCTTCAGGTTGGCGGGTTGTCTGTGGGCAAGGACTGGCCTGCCTCCCAAGGTCTGTGAAAGTGAGGGGTCATTGTCCAGGATGGGTTGTAGATCACTGATGAGCCGTTGGAGAGGTTTTAGCTGAGGACTGTAAGTGATGGCCAGTGGAGTTCTGTTGGTTTCTTTCTTCAGCTTGTCTTGCAGCAGGAGGCTTCTGGGTACACGTCTGGCCCTGTTGATCTGTTTTCTTATTTCCTCATGCGGGTATCATAGTTTTGAAAATTCTACTGATTCTACTTAGTTTTACCATGGTATCATTTTAATCTGTTCAAAAAGGTTATGATTATTTATCCTTTTCCAAACTTTCTGAGTTATGATGTCTAAGCCAATGCAATTAAGATAGAACCTTCTAATATGTAGGGAGAAATTATAGGTACAAATTAAGATAATGCTAATAATCCTGCATCAGCTTGAACCACTTGGCTTGGATACTGACATCATGAGGATCACTTACGTTTCAGCATTTTCACAGCTACCTTCATCACTGGTTGAGAGCGACTTAATCCATATGCAGTTCCTTCAACTACTTTCCCAAACGCGCCCGAACCAAGGATTCGACCTGCAGACAATAGTTTGTTATTCAATGAACAGTTGCACGATAGCTTATCTCAGTTTTTGCTGCCATTGCTTTTTATGTAATGCTGCTGGTATGTGTTATTTATGCAGACTGAGCATACTTGTTCATCCAAAACTATTATTATTATTGTCTACTCTTATCACCAATAAAAATCAGTTAAGCAGAAAAGGACAAGAAATGAAAAAGAATTGCTTGAATTAAATAATATTCCTAAAGAAAGCCAAGTAAACAAGAGGACAAGAGCACATTATTAATCAGCTTGTAGGTCAGGACGTGACATCACTAAAACTCCCTGTTTCATTCAGTGTTGTCCACTACCCTAATCCTTTGGCTGAACACTTAACTATAGAACACTGATTTCCTAATGTCTAATCTAAATTCTCTTCCAAATTCTGCTGTGGTGTAACTGACTTCAGTTAAGTTGCGCCTGCTTACCCCAGGGCTGAATTTGACTCTCCATCATCAGTTTGATGCCATAACTGTCATTAGATACCATGTCATACAGAACTATCAATCTAAAGGATAACCCAGCAGAGTGCCTTAGACCGTTATGTCCACACTTTAACAATACGATACATTTGATGGTGGTACCAGCTCAGTTTAAGAATACAAAAGCAGGGACTATCAACAATCTGAGAGAAGTTACAATATATGTTGATTATACATGAGGGAAAAGTCCTCTGAAGTTTAATATACAAAATGTGTTTTATATGCAGGAATAGATTTTATGGCAGTTTCCAAGTGCTGTATTAACACACCCCATGTTTAACCCACTTTATTCTGGCCACAAATCCGTTCAGACAAAAATTGCGGATTAGCGTATTCTGTCTTCTGTTGTGGATTCAGTATGGGGAAGAATTGTGTATGGAACTGATATGAAGGTTTGAGGCAGACTTTTAATGAAATATGCAACATGCAAAAATACACCCAAATTAGTAAATTCCATGGATTTCATAAATTCCAGATGTCAATATGTGATCACATTCCTGATGCACATTTTTTTAAAATCAGGAAATACAACACTGCAACTTTTAATGTTCATGTGATTTATACATATCTTCCATATATTACATATGCCCTCTCCTGTGCTTCTGGAGATGATGCTTCTGGAGAAGCTACTGTTTTTCTTAACCACAATACACAGTACATGGGCTATCTGTAATTAATAGACCAACTCCTATAGGAAAATTCCTGCCAAAAAATGCATGTATCACCAAGATAGACAGGAAAGATGGGATTTTCAAAACTGGTCAGTGCTGGCCTAACTATAATCCTTCCTAAGGTCTCTTACAACTTGGTTACAAAACAATAAGAGAATTTTTTTCTCTCAGCTTCTTGTGCACCAATAGGTTCCCTTACCAGTCAGGATGTGAGAAGCTTTCTACAAAATTTCCACCATCCTGAGTGTGTAGTTTAGCCATGGAACATTTTCAGATTGCAGATCTGTGAACCACATGGCAGGATGCAGCCCCTTAAAACATGTTGCTGATGCGGTTTCATCTTGTCATCTGCACTCTCCAATTCCGCCCACAATCATATCGTAAAGTGAGCATGAGAAGTGCTTCCCCCTCACTGGCATCTCAGCTACATCTGGGGGCTTGTGGAGAACGGTGGGAGCACTTCCTGAATGTCAGGGACTTATTTCCCCTTTTCACCTCCTCTTCACATATTTTTTTAAGTCCCATTCCCCATGTCTTTTATATTTGCATTTTGGAATTAGGTGGTGGGAGTTAACTGCTTAGAGCTGGATGTTGCATGTGCCACAGAGCAAAGCTCCTTATGCTATTGGTACAGAGACCTTAACTGGCAGCCCCCAATTAGATTATACATTTTCTTTAATTTTTACTATAAGGGTGCCAGAGGAACAGCCCTGGAAAGTGAATTCTTCTATTTCTCTACAAGGACAGACACCAATGATAAACTTCTTCATACTGAAAGAGGGCCATATCCAGGGATGAGAAAGTGCCTCGGTTCAGCCTCAATCCCCATTTGCTCCTCCGCTTCTCTGTTGAGATTGCTGAAGAGAGGTGACATTTTTTGGCAATTCTAGGCCAATTTCTGCTCTCAGGGACACAAGCATAAATCTGGTAAGTTACTGAAATCAGTTGAGCTGCTCCAGACAGACCTGTGAAATGGAGACTATTCACTTAAATCTGGATTGTGACAATTAACTTATTTCAAGTTCAGCCTCCAAACGGTAACACACTCAGTCATTGGCATGAGATGCTAGTCTGTGATAGTGCCTAATAAGTGATAGACTCTGTAAGCCACATCCAGTCTTTTGAGCTATTCAGGGAATTTAGGGTCATTGATTTCAATGAAGTGTTGTGCACAAAGCAGCTACATAACTGAGTCATCAGGTTGGTTTTTAAACAGGGCTGTCAATTATTCGCAGTTAACTCAGGCGATTAATTTTTTTGAGCTAATCACAATTAAAAAATAAATCAAAAGTAATCGCAGTTTTAATTGCACAGTTAAGCAATAGAATACCAAAAGAAATTTATAAAATATTTTTGGATGCTTTTCTACATTTTTAAATATAATGATTTCAGTTACAACACAGAATACAAATTGTACAGGGCTCACTTTATATTATTTTTGTTTCAAAATATTTTCACTGTAAAAGTGATAAACAAAAGAAATAGTATTTTTCAATTCACCTCATATAAGTACTGTAGTGCAATCTCTTTATTGTGAAAATGCAACTTACAAATATAGATTTTTTTTGT
This sequence comes from Macrochelys suwanniensis, assembly GCA_033296515.1. Classification (NCBI taxonomy): domain Eukaryota; kingdom Metazoa; phylum Chordata; order Testudines; family Chelydridae; genus Macrochelys; species Macrochelys suwanniensis. The sequence continues at coordinate 89,374,318 of CM065779.1, forward strand.
TACATAACTGCACTCAAAAAACAAAACAATGTAACACTTTAGAGCTTACAAGTCCACTCAGTCCTACTTCTTGTTCAGCCAATCCCTCAGACAAACAAATCTGCCTGATAAGTCTACCTGCTTCTTGTTTACAATGTCACCTGAAAGTCAGAACAGGCATTCGTATGGCACTTCTGTAGCAGGTATTGCAAGGTATTTACATGCCAGATATGCTAGACATTCGTATGCCCCTTCATGCTTTAACCACCATTCCAGAGGACATGTTTCCACGCTGGTGACACTTGTTTAAAAAAAAAAAAAAGCATTAATGAAATTTGTGACTGAACTCCTTGGGGGAGAATTGTATGTCTCCTGCTCTGTGTTACCTGCATTCTGCCATATATTTCATGTTATAGCAGTCTCCGATGATGACCCAGCACATGTTGTTTGTTTTAAGAACACTTTCACTACAGATCTGACAAAACTCAAAGAAGTTACCAATGTGAGATTTCTAAAGATAGCTACAGCACTCGACCCAAGGTTTAAGAATCTGACGTGCCTTCCAAAATCCGAGAGGGATAATGTGTGGAGCATGCTTTCAGAAGTCTTAAAAGAGCAATACCTCCAATGCAGAAACTACAGAACCCGAACCACCAGAAAAAAAAAAAAGGTGGCATCTGACTCAGATGATGAAAATGAACATGCATTGGTCCACACTGATTTGGATCATTGTCGAGCAGAACCAGTCATCAGCACGGACCCATGTCTTCTGGAATAGTGGTTGAAGCATGAAGGGACATATGAATCTTTAGTGCATCTGGCACAAATATCTTGCGACGCCAGCTACAACAATGCCATGTGAATGCCTGTTCTCTCTTTCAGGTGACATTGTAAACAAGAAGCAGTCAGCCTTATCAGGCAGACTTGTTTGTCTGAGCCAGGGCCAGCTCTAGGATTTTTGCCGCCCCAAGCAAAAACAAATTTGGCCGCCCCCCACCCCCGTTTTTTTCTTACCCCACCCCAGCCTCAACTCTGCCCCTTCCCCAAATCCCCAGCCCTGCCTCCTCCCTCCAGGCTCTCAAGCCTAGGAAGGAGGGAGGGAGGGAGGGGGAGAAGCGGCGTGCATATCACAGCCGCTCAGGATCTCCCCCTCCCTCCCAGGCTCTAGCCTGGGAGGGAGGGGAGATCAGCGGCGCGCGAATCAGCTGTTTCACGCACCGCGGCCGCTTGGGATCTCCCCCTCCCTCCCAGGCTCTCAAGCCTAGGAGGGAGGGGGAGCAGCGGCGCGCAAATCAGCTGGTTTGCGCGCTGCGGCCGCTCGGGATCTCCCCCTCCAGCAGCAGCGCGCGAATCAGCTGTTTCACGCACCGCGGCCGCTTGGGATCTCCCCCTCCCTCCCAGGCTCTCAAGCCTAGGAGGGAGGGGGAGCAGCGGCGCGCAAATCAGCTGGTTTGCGCGCTGCGGCCGCTCGGGATCTCCCCCTCCAGCAGCAGCGCGCGAATCAGCTGTTTCGTGCGCCGTGGCGCACGAGCGAGCGGCGGCAGCAGAGGTGAGCTAGGGCGGCCGGGGCACATTTTTAGGGGCGGCATGGCCGGCGCCAGAATGCCGCCCTAGAAACGTGCCGCCCCAAGCACCAGCTTGTTTTGCTGGTGCCTAGAGCCGGCCCTGGTCTGAGCGATTGGCTGAACAAGAAGTAGGACTGAGTGGATTTGTAGGCTCTAAAGATTTACATTGTTTTATTTTTGAGTGTCGTTATTTTTTGTACATAATTCTACATTTGTAAGTTCAGCTTTCATGACAAAGACTGCAGTACAGTTCTTGTATTAGATGAATTGAAAAAAACTATTTTTTGTTTTTAGCGTGCAAATATTTGTAATAAAAAATAAATATAAAGTGAGCACTATATACTTGTATTCTGTGTTATCATTGAAATTAATATATTTTAAAATGTAGGAAAACATCCATAAATATTTAAATAAACAGTATTCTATTATTGTTTAACAGCACAATTGATCACGATTAATTTTTTTTAATCGCTTGACAGCCCTATTTTAAAATCTTGTTGGTAGTCCGGGAATGAGAGCAAAGCCATTAATAATGTGTCTGTCTGGCTTCATCAGTCAGAGTAGCACAGGATTTTTAATAAGACTATTGTGGCAAATCGGTGGCCATCGAGGAGATCATGGGTGTCACTATGTCACACAATATGGCCCTTCAGAAATTCACAGCAACAGCAGGGATAGAACTCAAATCCTGGTACTCAAAATCACTATTCCCTTCCATTTCAGAGAAAGAAGAATGTTAATTAGCTATTAGCAACAGCGAGCATATGACACATAACAGGGCAGTTCTGACTATATCCAGCAGAGGATAGTGGTGTTCAAACACAATCAAATCATTGCAATATAATTTCTTTCTCAGGTGACAGTCCTAACTCATCATGTCTATAGTATCTAAGCACCATCACTATATGTTATTTTCACAGGAGAGGGTTCCCTCCCCTTGGATTTTTACTGCAAACAGTCCTCACACACACCAGTGGCAAATTCAACACCCAGTGCTTTATTTACAATGTGCTCTATAAATGTTTGTTCCCCATAGCATAACTTCTCCCCAAGTCTTCATCTACTACAAAGGCACAGGGCAAGGAAGAGCTCTCACCTCGCTGAAATCTTGAGCTTCTTTGGCCTGAAGGCACAGCCTTCTACCCTGGGCTCTTCCTGCCTCTCTCTTTTAAGGGTAAATTCCAGCTGACGAGCTGAATCACCCAGCTAATTAGTTAATCACTGAGAACTTACATTTTATTAAGATAATGTTAAAAATAAAAATAATGGTACAGAGTTTAAGCATAGAAGTTTCTGGTTATCAGGGGATAAGGTACAGATTATCAAGGAGAGTGAAGTTCGGTTTTAGGATTGGATGACGTAAGGAATACATAATCTGCAACATCCTCCATTGGGGGTAAAGGCTTAACGGGTCAAAGTACAGAGATTGAGATACGAGGGTAAGTTGTTCATATATAATGGCTATGTTCAGGTGTGGAGTAGAATGAGTGGGTACGATGATGAGGATATTACCTCCTCAATTTACCCCAGGTGGGGATGCTTCCAAAGAGCACGGAGTGGTGAGTCAGCCTTGGGCTACTCACACTGTCACTGTAATGCAATTGCGGGAACAAGAACAAAGCAAAATTGCCAGTGTGACCTCAGTTTATAATTCCAGTCAACTAAAACTCCAGTAACCCAAGCTGACTATGGTCACCTAGCATGGTATTGCACTCCAGATACCACAAGCCTGTAAAGCAGGTAGAAGGATGCTGGGGGGCTCACACAGCCAGAAGAGGAAGTATACACATTAAAGGAACAACACCAGTTAAGCCACATCCCCAAATTTTCCTAAAGGTTTTGGATAAACTTAAGATCTTCAGTAAGTTACTGCATTGCTATCTAACTGATAGAATAGCAGAAACTCCATTTGAAAGAAAAAAAAAGATCCCATCATACCAGTAAAGTCAATGGGGTTCACTTATCATAAATGAGGGCAGAATATGACCCATATGATGAAACTGTCTCATAAGAAAGATATATATGATGAATGTATATTCAGCATGTCAAGAAAAATACTTGTGCTATCCAGATTGCTGTAAGACCATGCCGTGCCATTTTCTAATGTTAACCTTTCTGAATTTACTCATAAACAAGAATGCATTGAAGTAAACTGATGCTGATGAGTCAAAGAGAGACAAAAATTACTGTGGTGGACTGTTAACAATCCAATTCCGATAATTGTTTTATACACATAATTAAATCCAGGGATGTAGTCAAATAATTCCCATAAGTATCCATCATGGTTTGGTCTGCAGTTAGCAGAGCAAATTTAATTAAGTGAATTTATTTCTGAATCAGAAATTCCTTGTGATACATTCACTTGAGAATCAACAGAAATCCTCTCTCTGGCAAGAACTGCTTTTGATTATATTGACTCACACAACAGGAAACAGAAATAGAACATGTTTAGTGTATCAAACAAAAATACCTTTCACGGTTTTCTTCACTTGTGTTTGTGTATTATTTGGTGCATAGATACCTCCATAATGGGGATGTTAAAAATGCTTAAGATGCTATAGAGAGATAGGAGAGAGAAAGAGAAAGAGGCAGGCAAGCAGGCAGACAGACAATTATTTATTATATCACGCTACCCAGAATTGTACTGTGTATTTACAGGTCATCTATAATGATATGAGAGCCCTGCCCTGAAGAGCTCATAATTGAATTCCACATGAGACACGACAAAGAAACAACAAAAGAGTAAAGCAGGGGTGGAAAGAAAAAAGGCAGTGTTCACAGAAATAAGTTTATGTGGCAATGGCATTTGACATCACGGATTTATAATTTTAAAATATTTTAATAAAACTGCATAACTACTTCCAGATTACGTTGGGTCTATACACATAGAACTAATAAATGTCTTATAAAATAAAAATGCCATTGCTGACTCACTTCTTGTGGGCATCTCAGCCGAAGTGAATCGTAAGGTGGAAATTTAGGGAGGGAAGGAGAGGCTAATGGCCTGACAAATCTTTTGAGGAAGGCACTATGTGTGAAGCAGGGTGGCAGCAGGGTGGAAGAGGGATATAGGAGACACTAAAGTATAGGGCTGAAAGCAGATATCTCTGGTAGAGAAGAGTGGTCAATGCATAATGTGAGGAGAGATACAGGCAGATAAGTAGGCAGGGACAGTTCCACAGATGCTTGAAGGCAAGGACAAGGAGCTTGAACTTGAGGCAGTAAAGCAGGGATAGCCAAAGGAAAGACTGAAAGAGACAGTGACAGTTTTGTAGGGTCTTGAGGGGAGCCATGTGGAGAGAAGGAAGACCAGAGACAAAGAGGTTACAGTAATCAAGACAGGAGAGAGCTCTGCTGTCTGGAAAGAGAAAAATTTGGATCCCAGAAATATTATCGGATAAGCTTGGATGTGAGAGGTGAAGGAGAGGTAAAAGCCAAACATGGCCCCAGGTTTCAAGCCTGGGTGTCAGGGAGGATGGTGATGTGACAGAAAAAGAAAAGAAAAGAGGATTTTGGAGGAAAATCAAGGAGCTAAGATAGGTAGGTAGATAGATGTATTTTTGTTGTATTCAGAATAATTTTCCATGAAAAATCAGTTTGTTTGTTTGTTTGTTTGTTAATAATTTTGTAAAGATTCTGCAGCAGCACAGAACATAATGGTTATCAGCTGTATTGCCAACCATGGCCACAGAGATTCACAGTTGTCCTTGGACTTTCTGTTCCCAAATCCATAGCTCCTACCAATGCCACTAAAGGAGAATTTCCATGAACTTTAATAGTATTAGGGTTTATATTGTCTATGGTCCAGACACTAGAAGGTGACATGATCAAGCACACTTGGGCATGTCTGTGTTTCTGTCCAGTACAGAGCAGTGGTACTTCTATAGTTGCCAGGGCATTCTGATTTCTAGATGTTTTGCAAGACTTTTCTGGTTTTGTTTATATACCAGGTTAAGAATTCTATTAATACTGGATGGCATAGAATTGCCGTGGTCTGATCATTCCATTTAGCAACATAGAAAGTTTTTTCTATATAAACAGACTTTATCTGCAGCAGTTTAGCTCTTCACAGAGCTCACCCAATGAGTGCAGGTCAAGAGCGCTGATTCCCCACATGCATTAAATCAACGTCTTATCTCTACAAAAGAAGAGGATCTCAAAGTTCTTACCAAGTACTAATCCATCTCTAGGAAACTCCCATCTTGAGTCATAGGGAAGTTGCATTGGGTCCACATAAATGTACTCATGGCCATCAGGGCTGATAGACTCAATGACTCTCCATCTTATCTCATACCTTGGTTTCTGCCGTGCACAATAAATGAAACATAAATTGTCAGGTTCATGCCTGATTTAAGAATGGGTCAGATCATTAATTCAATTCAGTATAGAAATTACATATTTTAAATTACCTGTTTCCATATGATGACCAGGACAATCAGTGAAATAATCACAATCACTATTAACACTAGCACTGCTGCAGCCACAGTTAATTCTGATCGCAATGCTGTAGTAAAAGAAAAGGCCTCAGTTTAGATTTGCCTCCTGAATACAGAGGGATGTGACAGAGGCCTGAGTTTGTAGGTGACAGTAAGACTCCCACCTCCTTTGCCATCAAAGTTCTTGTGCACTGTAGATGTGAAAAGTGCAGTCTCCAGAGACAGGGGGCATTAAGTCATCCACTGCCTATGATAACCCTGCCTTCCTATTTCAGGAACAACAACAGTGGTTGCCTGGAAGAGACTTCCATGGCCATTAGTAACTAAAATGAAGAGATGGATCGTGAAACCACATAATATGGGAAAGATGCATTCAGAATTAAGACCTGGAGAATGGCTCTTGCTCAAATGTCTGGAGAAGAGCTGCCAAATCTGTTTTCATCATTTTTTACTGGTGTTTTGCCTATTAGACATTCACGCTGCATAATTATTTCCAGCTTTGATTGGGTTTATTTGAGGGGGAGTTTGAAATGGCTATTTAAATCTCTCAGGAGTGACAAAGTTAACTCACTAGGAGCCACAAGCTTCAGTTCCCGAGTAACAGCACCAAGAGTGTTCCTCGCCATGCACCGTACTACCAGGGTTTCTTCTACCTTTTGGAAGGTCACCTGGCTTTTCACCTGGTCCTTATCAACCCGATGAGACTCCATGTGTATATCTGAGATGTTGTTAGTCAGAAGCATCCATGAGGTATCATTACTGCATCTGCAGAAATAGAATAACCATGAATATAGACATCAGATTTATGTATGGATGAGCAAGTGTAAACAAAATGCGGATTACCCCAAGCACCCTTTTCCTACTCCCTTTCTCTGGCAAGAATTATTTTAAGGACCAAAGATGTTTAAGTATGTACCCACTTCCTAACAATCCTCTGGCTCCCCTCCTCCTAGATCCAATGAGTTTCTGATCCTTACCAGCACTACCACCTTTAAAGCGGCAGTAATGGAGCCCAGCAGGCCTGGCAGCCCACTGTTGCTTAGTCCAAACTTCGCATTGCTCCGGGGCTTTCTCATTACAGCCCAGAATTCTTGGCTGGCCTCTGAAGCCCCAGTGCTCCACAAATCTCTTTGGGATAGAAGAGAGGGGGAAATCCCATACAGTAGCGTTAAATGTGGGTATAATGACAACAGAAAGCATCGCTGAGGTTACCAGGGCTGCTGGGCCCCACCAGGCTTGTTGTCTCTGTGCGATTGTCTCCAGAGGAGGAGGAGAAAGGGTGACCCCGGAACTAGATCAACAAATGTGAGGGGATTAATTGGTTAACATTTCTAAAGCACTTTGAATGTAAAAAATATCTGTGGTGGGCTCAGTTGCAGGAAGAAGGGTGGATGGGGGAGTGGAAAAGGGTAATGGGATAGGTGAGTCTGTTCAGGAGATGGCAGGAAAGCCTCAAAAGATATGTGGATAAGCATCTGACTTGCTCATCTGAACTTCCCTGAGGCTCACTCATCACTAATTAGGTATCACATCTTAGAGAAACCTGTTAAATAGATACAGTGTATGTGTTCTACAGGCCAAAATCAGTAGGAATTATATTAACCCCCACCCCATCCATATGCTGATGAAGCATAAACAAATTGTCACTTTGGCAAGACAAACCAGAATCATAGTTTCCAGAGGGCTGATAAGAAATGTGTGTCACAAGCTTAAATTATGTTGGGCAAGGAAAAACGTTCACATTTGGAGATAAAGGCACATCTGTTTTTCTTACTTTTTAATGTCCTTGCAAATCAGCCATTCCACGTCAGGGAAAGGCGTCCCTTTTGCCAAGCATTGGACCATCTGCCCCCCTCCAGAACTGTGGTGATCATCCACCAGGTTTAGAATTGAAGCTGAAACTAGAAGTGAATTGAAAAGAGCATTTTAGAATTGTCCCCCCTTTATTTGGGTTAGAATTACAAATGGAACAGGACAGAAGTTTAAAATTGCTGTCATTTGTCTGGCCAGCAGCCTGGCAAGAGCACATTGCTCTGCTCCTCAGGGAATCCAAGTCTGGGTCCTACGCTCTTTGCTTGCTCTCCAGAGCCTGATTTTCCCCTAAAGGATATGATTAACTCAGATTGACTTTGATGAAAGTTACTTATACCCAGGGCCCAGGCTACAGCACAGTTACAGAAGGGGGTGCTGTGGAAGAGGTATGCTTGGTCCTGGAGCATAAAGAGAGTATGAGCGCCTCACATTGCTCCTGAGAGACACCAGCTGGGTGGCAATTTGGATGTCTCTGACTGGATGCAGAGGGAGCCTTATCCTTCCCTACTCAGCCTCATTTGAGAGCACAGATGAAAAATACAGAGAAAACCAGAGGACCCCCCTCCAACCCACCTCCCAGAACTCAGTCATTTAGCAATATCCCTATTACTATTACTTATTTGTAACATGGGAGCACCTGCAGGAAGCAGCCAGAGCTCTCCAGCCTCCCCTCAGGAGCGAAGAGGGCTTTTCAGGTAGGGGAGGGAAGAGAGGGAGAAGCTGAGACCATTTTCTCAGGAGAAGGGAACAGAAAGCACCCAACACCTCAGGATGGCTCTGCTCCTTTCTCCCTTCCCTCCTTGTGAAAATTGGGTCAGGCTACTCTCTGCTCCTTCCCCCCTCCCCTCGCCATCCATGCAATACCCAGCCTGGACAGGGGAAGAGGGTGGGGAGTGGGGTAAAAAACCTCTGGAGCTGTAAAAGAAGCAGAGGTGAGGCTGGGGGAACAGCAGGTGTTGGGTTGGGAGGAGACAGAATTGATGTGACAGCTGGGTAAGGGGCAAAACTGATGTGGTGGCTGGAAGGTAATTAATTGCTGGGCTGACGGATGGGCGGATGTGGGGCTGATGTAATTAGTTAGAATTTTGGGGTCTGGGGAGAAGCTGGAAGCTCCACACCATCAGGCAGCCAGTGAGAACTCCTGCAGAAGGGATCAAAGTCACCTCACTTTATAAATTTGGGAGAGTTGGCAACACTGTAACTGTCACACACACTCTGGCATGGAAGGGCGAGTTCAAAAATCAAAAGATAGACCAAAAAAGCCACAAATAAACTCATGATTTTGGCAGATCTGACTCATTATTTTTAACCTTTGGGACTGGCAATACTGGAAATATTGTTTCCACAATGTGCTTCTTCTGCAGAGGATGATAAACTGTATAAGTGTGGAGTGGCAAAAGGTGAACTGTTGTTCCTAAGGGTCTTACCTGAGTGACCAGTCAGTACAATTGGCATACCTGGTAGGAACTACTCTTGGAAAACACTAATCCAGCTCCAGCCAATCAGCTAGTATTGTGCTAATAAGCGACATGGCAGGGAAGCAGCCATACTAATTTGCTGCTGAAATCATAACACTTAGCACTCTTCGTCTTCAAAGCAATCCCTTGTGAAGTAGCTTAATAAATGTCCTCCCCATTTTGCAGATGGAATAACTCAGGCTAGGCAGGGAGATAAAACTATTCGCACAAGGCCACTGAAGAAATCAAAGTCAGGATTAGAAAACATCTGTTCCTGACTTCCAGGCCTTTCATTCTAGTATACCTGTAGATTAGCAGGACACCCGGTGTTTAAATGGACTTCAGTCTTTGCTGTCTAAGGCTACCTCTGCCCAGTCCAATAGAGTTCTTGATATGCTTACCTTGTATTAGCAATGAGAAAGTATAGCTTTTAGTCTCTTCTCCATTTTCAGCAACCAAAGTATAATCTCCACTGTCTTCTTCCTTGGCCCGAATCAGTTTTAATATACTTTGGACCCTATAGAAACAAAAGATTTTGTACACATTATTTTACAAAATATAAGAATAAATTAATCCAAATCATTAAAAAAATCAAGCAACTTTTAGTAGAAAATCTATATATTTAATGTAGATATATGGTGGCTATAATGTAGTGATACTTTGCATTTCTATAGTGCTCTTCCTGTCAAAGTGCTGTTCAAATGTTAATTAATTCTCTCATATGAGAAGCAAGCAAGCATTATTATACCTAGCAGGGATTTAGAAAGGGCATTGATGTGATCAAAATGATGACCAAGAGATTATTTTGGGAGCGGCATTTTGGAAAGACTGGAGAGGGGCCAGGTTAGTATCCAGAAGACAGTAAGATTGGAGTAGGGTGACCAGACAGCAAATGTGAAAAGTCGGGACAGGAGGTGGGGGGTAATAGGAGCCTACATAAGAAAAAGACCCAAAAATCTTTATAGGGACTGTCCCTATAAAATCAGGACATCTGGTCACCCTAGATTGGAGAAGGTTGCAGTTAGGGTGACCAGATAGCAAGGGTGAAAAATCAGGATGGGGGTAGGGGGTAATAGGCACCTATATAAGAAAAAGCCCCAAATATCGGGACTGTCCCTATAAAATTAGGACATCTGGTCACCCTAGTTGCAGTAGTCAAGGTGGCAGATGATTACAAGTTGGACAAGTGAATTAGCTGAGAGGATGGAAAATGAGGGAGTTTTTTATATATATTTGGCTGCTGCTGGAATAAGATGTCTAGTTCTGGTACAAACAATTCAAGAGAGACATTGATAAATTGCAGAGGGTTCAGAGAAAAGCTTCAAGAATGATTAAAAGATTAGAAAACAAACCTTATAGTGATAGACTCAAAGAGTTAAATCTATTGAGCTTAACAAAGAGAACTTTAAGGGGTGACTTTATTATAGTCTATAAATATCTACAGGTGGAACAAATATTTAATAACAGGCTCTTTAATCTAGCAAAGAAATGTATAACATGATCCAATGGTTGGAAGTTAAAGCTAGACAAATTCAGACTGGAAATAAGGTGTAAATGTTCAACGATGAGAGTAATTAACCACTGGGACAATTTACCAAGGGTCATGGTGGATTCTCCATCACTGACAATTTTTAAATTAAGATTGGATGTTTTTCTAAAAGATCTGCTATAGGAATTATTTTGGGGAAGTTCTATGGCTTGTGTTATACAGGAGGTCAGATGAGATGAACACAATGGTCCTTTCTAGCCTTTGAATCTATGAATGTTGTGTAGGAAACAGCAGTAGAATGCAGAGGGAAAGAGGAAGAAGGAATCAAAGATGCTGCCCAGGTTACGTTTCTAGGTGACAGAAAAATGATAACATTGTCAACAGCAATGGAAAATGAAATAAGGGCATAATGTGTGAAGGAAAAATTGTGAGCTAGGGTTGGTTTGATAAGCTTGCGATGACTGCAAGCCATCCAAGCTGAGCTATCAGAGACACAGTGAGAGATATGAGAATGAACCATAATAGGAGAAGTATATCTGAGACTTGCCACCAGAGAGATGATAGTTAAAATTATGTAAGAGAGTGAGGCTGCCCAAGTATAGGGTATAAAGGAGAAGAGGATGGGTGGAAAGAAAGAGCCTTGACAGACTCCAATAAAGAGGAGGAGTGGGAATGCAATGCCCCCAAAGGAGACATTTAAAGAACAGTAGGAAAGGCAGGAAGAGAGTCAAGAGGGGACAGTGACATGGAAGTCCACGGAGGACAGGATGTCAAAGAGGAGGGGATGATGAAAGGCTACAGCAAGGCAAGGAAGATGAGGTTGTATATAATGTCTTGTTTTTTCTCACCAAATTCTAGTCATAGATTTGATAAAATTAAATCACAAGGTTTCCGGAAGAGAAATTCATATTGTCACCTTGGCAAGAATTCTCTTTACCTTGTCTCATTGATCTTGTTTGAACTGGTAACAATCTCTGTAAGATTCTCAGTCAGAGTCACATTGTCCTTCAGCCAGAACATTTTTGGAGCTGGGTACGCCTGCACATCCACTACAAAATTTTTGACCTCATGTAAATTGACAGCTTCCAAAGAGCTAAATTGGGGGTCCAGATGAATGAATCCTTTATCTGCAAATGATACAGATTCACATAAATAATGCTACTCACTTTATTTCAAACATGGTATTTGCCAGCATGCTAACAATTTTTGGACACTAGAATTGTACTGTACCATGAACTGTAATGACTACTCTCTTATTTTCTTTAACCTCCTTGGTTGCATGTCGGGCCGTACATTCATAATCCCCAGTATCTTTCACTGAAGCCTCAGGAATGGTCAAAGTGTAAACCAGCTTCTGGGATGGAACTTTAATGTCATCAACTTTAATCACACCTTTTTCTTTCTGTGTTTTGGAGAGGAAAAAAATCTTATTTAAACAACCCAGCTGCAGGAAATAAATACAGTATACAAGAATTATGATACCATTTGAAGGAGAGCAATGAAAGAGTTACGGCTATATGGTCCAAATTCCATATTGAAAAGGAATGGCTTAATCGGTTAGGGACAAATTTTCAGACATGGATGCAGCAGGTGTACCCATAAGAATACACAATTTTGGAGCCAACTACCAAAGGGTGAGTAGGTTAAAAACTGCATATGTTGTGCACTTGGAGTAAAGTACCATCTAAAAATTAGGTGGAGAGCCTGAAAGAGCATTTTAGTGCTAAAGCAAGCTAAGGGACTGTATCCTCTGGCTCTGGTGGCGATGCTGTTGATTTTGGTTCTGAATATTCTTTGATCAGTTCCCAAAAGGTGAGGTGAATTCTTAATACCTTTTTCTGGACAGATCATGTCCATTTCCTAGCTCCTACATTTGGTGTGTGCTAATTCTGAGAATAATTCATTGGCAAGGGCAGGGGGTGAGAGGGGTGTTCAGTTGAGAATAAAAATGTTCAAAAGGGAAGACAGCACCTGCATATTGAGGGATGGGAACCAAAAATATGTTGGGGATTGTGTGAAAATAGAATGATTGGCAGGAGACTGAGGTTATGAATATGTAAAACTGAAAATAAAATGAAACCTTCCTATACGAAGAAGTTTTTTTTCAGGCTCTTACATTTTTTTAATGAAAGCTGCATTTCTGGGTCACAATTATTCTGCAACTTTACAATAACCCACAATTATCAGACCTTTTACACAGCAGCACAATCACACTATACGTGGAGCACTGACTATAAATGGGATTTCACTGAAGAGAAACCTTCACTTCAGAACACATGTTATGAGACTTTGGGACTGATTCTCCTCTCACAACAGGTTTTCATTAGTGTAACTCCACTGACTTTAACTGAGTTACTGCTCATTTACACCAGTGTAACTGAGAAAAATCAGCCCGTCTGAGACTATGACTTGAAGAGAGTCATTTTTAGAGACAGATTCACTTCACCACCAGTGTTATATGCAGACATTTAGATACATTTCCAGAACATTCCATTTTTGTTCCACCAGGCTTTCTAGAGCACAAATTCACAGAGATTTTATTCCTTCAATGCTACAATCCCACTCCCTGATAACTTCTTATGCTCTCAGTCACCCCTCATCTCCCTCAAAAGCTTTGCATACTTACTAACATGAATTCTAACACCTGATGCTGATTTTCTATAGTGATAACCTGAAAATAAAAGAAATGGTTCTGTTTTCTCTCTTCCTCTGTCCTTGTTCTAACAGTGAAGAGCTGACCCCTTCACATCCCCATATTCCTCACCAACTGATAACTACAATTATGCAGAAACAAAACGAGATATTTACCACTTTCCCTGGATAATTCCACTGTAAATTAACCACCTCGTTGTCAAAGACCACACAAGTTACAACAATCGTTTCGCCTGTTTTATATACAGTTTTAAGGGCCTCAATCTCAACTGGCAGCTCTGAAGTAGCTGAGGGAAAAAGAAAGAGAGTGCACCAAGTTTAAAAACCATGTGCAGTATACGAATGGTGGACTTCAAGGGCTAGATTCCAATTTCGTTTACGCAATTATGGTGTAAGCAAGAAGAGAATCAGGCTCAATATTTTTACCCTCCTTTAAAAAATGAAAAAGAGTACCTTTCAAAATGTAGATGAAAAACTGATCTGACTTGAACTCCACTCCTTTAACAGTTGTTTGGCACGTGTATGAGCCTGCAGGAAAATTTCCTAGGAAGCCTTGTTTGCTGTCATAATAGGCATATACGACCTTGCCTTCACTGTTAACTAAAGCTACTTGAGCATTAGGGTCACTTGTACGACAGGGGATAATGGTAGAATCACCATCTTCTACTAGGATGAATTGATCCTCTGGTAGCAGAGGAATGAAGGGCATATCTGGATCTGTAAAAAGATAAGTATTTTTACATTATATCATTTTTAATGTGTCCATAGTACAAGAATGGAGACATCAGCAGATAATTATGCACCTTGATAGAAATGAATATATTTTGTTTCTTTACTTTTCCAGCAATTTCCTTTATCATATGTAAAACCACAACTATGTTAAAGTCACAGAGTTGACACACTCCCACCATAATGACATTTGCCATCTGATGAGACATGTAAGAAGACATCCCAGTAGTCCAACTAGTAGTCAGGATCCAATGTAACAGAAATGTACCAGACTGGGAAGTTTAAGACCTACAGGAAAAAGGGAAGTGTTAGACTCCTTTAGACATGGCTCTAGTGGAGTTTTCCTACAAAGCTATTCACAGGCAAAAGGCAAAAAGCCAGAAAATCACTAATGTTTAGGTGTGAAAATTGTTGCCCATTCCTGCGGGATAAAATAAAAATGAAGGGCTGAACTCTGCTTTTTGTTACACCTATGCAACCCCACTGACAACAATTTCCAGAAAAACCTTCGGGGTAGAATTTGGAACTAAAAGTTCCATTTTCCAGCTCAGGGGCCTTGATTTGTATTTTAAATCGACATTAACTGGCACACACGAAAAGGAGATTAGGCTACTTTGAATAAATGTCCTGGCTTTCAGTGGTGAAAACCACTGTGATAGAGCATGAATAGCCTAAGGACATGTCTACACTACCACTTTTGTTGGTATAATTTAATTTGCTCAGGGGTGTGAAAAAACACCCCCATTAGCGACATAAGTTAACCCGATGGAAGCGCCGGTGAGGACAAGCTCTCCCGTTCACATAGAGTGGCTACACAAGCGATCTTACAGCAGCACAGCTGCATTGGTACAGCTGTGACTAGTGTCAACATGGCCTAAGGCTGACTCACCACTCTGTGCACTTTGTAAGAGTCCCCACATGGGGCAAATTGATGAGTTAATTGATTAAGCACCAGGTGAAAGGACAGTGAAGGACAGTGAAGAGAGAGACAGGAAGAGGATGGAAGGGCTAGAGAAGTCCATGATCTCAGGAAGGTGAGAGCTCTCTCCCCTCACATCCTGTGTCTGGAGAGGAGGTAAAAGTCTTAGGCTATGGGGAACAAGCGCTTGTATAGCACATTGTAAATAAAGCACATGATGTTGAACTTGCCACAGAGGTGTGTGGTTGTAGAGAAGAATCCATGGTGAAGGAACCCCAGTCTCCCCATTACAGTCACCCATCACTTCCTTCTTTTATTCTAATTCCTTTTCAACTGTAATCTTAAAGCACCTGTAATCAATGGTAAGAGTTCCTGAAACATTCATTTTATAAAACCCACTTTTTAATGTTCCTCTCCCTCCCTCTCTTCTGCCCCCCCATAAAATAAAAAGTATTAGAAACCAAAGACATTCATTGAATTGGTTTTCAGCTAAATTAGTTAGATTGTTATTTAAAAATATTTCTAGCTACATATCTGTATCTATATATTTCTATGTGTCCATCACCACGGTACCTAAGTGTCATTAACTATGGTTGTTGCACGTGGTTTCTCGAATTATGAGGCACAACCGTAAAAAAGCAAACAAATCCCCAATATTTTTTAAAACCAACACAATGTACCCCAGTTCCAATAGCCATCCAATCCAATTTCGGTTTAAAATCTAATTGCAAAACATACCCAACTTTAAAACAGCAGCTCTGAAAATGATTATAATCTGCCACTCTAAACACACAAATAACTGCTGCAAACCTAAGAGCTTGTGAGTCAAGGTTCATCATCAATTTTAATAATGGGACTAGGAATAGCTAATATATCTAATCTCAACAACGGGATTTATAACACACTGTCAGGCTCCTTGTAACAACAATCCAAACACAGCACTATAGAACTCATCCACCCAACTCGGTACATTTGCTTTCCAAATGTAATTAAAAACAGAAAAAGGCTTCACCTAGGTTTTTTTTCCAGCTTGTATGGCTATTACATCCTTATGTAAAAGTCATAACGCATCCTGGTTTTAATAAAGAAATTTGCTTTCCCCCCACAGCCCTCATAATTTATTGTAGGGAGAGGAACTGCTTTGCACAAAACAAAACAAAAAACAAAAAAAGTTCATGGTGGAAACAGAAATTTTCCTGAAAATTCTAAAATTAGGTGAAAAAAGATTAACTTTTGCAACAGTGTCTGCTGTCTCTTTAGTGAGGGGGGAAAACTACAAGATGCCTATGCCTTGCAGATCTGGTAGACTCAGGTCCGGGGGACTTTGACAGAATGTATGCCTGTGTCCACACCCTACCCACTGTTGTAATAATCTTTGTACAAAGTATGCCTTGTGAAGTATTATCTGAAAACTCATTTGCTAGTCAATATTGTCCTGATAAAATATGTGTGACAACACTGTAGGTAAAGTTATAAGATTCCACTGTATGGTGATCTTAACACATGTTCCAAACTGAGGTTGGCAAACATGTCTGTCTCAAACAAAGGAATGTGCGCTCTTTCTTACTTTGCATTTAAGCAATAAACAAAGTCATCAAGCAGGAAGGGTAGACAAAGAAACCTCAAACAGGTAAGGAAAAGCAGCAGGGAACATCCTTCTCCATAGATTTTTTGTCTCCAGAATCTCAGCTGGAAATGTTTTCCATGAGGGGAACTGACACTATAAAAAGAAGAGACAAACACCCCCAAGGAACCCCTCCTCTCTTCCTCTCTCTCTCTGTTCATTGCCTAACTGCACCAGAAGGGACACAGGTAGCAGCTATTGAACTGAAGAGGGGTCCTGGCCTAAGAAGTTTGGTCAGTGAGACTTCTGAGAGCATGTGGTGAGAAAAACTTTGCTTTGAATTTAACATAGTTTAAGTTAGGCACCAGTTGCATCTTATCTTTTCCTTGTAACCATTCCTGACTTGCATTCACTTAAAATGTATCTCTTTGTAGTTAATAAACTTGTATTATCTAATCCAGTATATTTAAATTGAAGTATCTGTGAAATTCCATTTGAGGTCATAAAGTGTGTGCATATTATTTCTATTAAAGGAATACAGACTTTGTATGAATTTGTAGGAGTCTTCTGATATCTGTCTTCATCTTCCTTGTCCTTGAGCTAATCATGAGCTACCGCACTATCCAGCAGCATCATTTTTGTAGTGGACTGCTTAGAGCTGACTTGATATTGAGGTATAAAGCCCACAGGCTCCGCCGAAGCTTCAATAACTGTATTAAGAACAAATGTTGGTGCTGCAAGTTTTTCATGGTAAATGTAGAGGGAAATCATGGAAGAGTCATGCTAACATGGCACATTATGGTCTATAGAAAACCCAAATAACAGACATCAAAGTTTTAGGGCACTTCACAAAGTCTCTGGTACTGCCTCTTTCCCCTTCCATAATCTTTTTGTAGTACAGGCATCTTTTTTTCCTTCACAAACATGTTAAAGTTTTACAGGGTGACTTACAACCTCTTTTCTTTTCCCTTGTTTTCCTGTACTGCCCTTGTAGGCTAATGTTCAGAATGCTCACTACCAGTCTGGTACTTTGTTTCCCTGTAGTGCTGTCTCTAATCCCCTGTTTCCCAATAGAGCCCCAGGCTGTCCTATATAATGCTTTACAAAGGCTCTCAATAAAGTTTGTAAAGCCATTTATCTGCACATCCACCCACTTGCTCCCCCATCCACCCACTCACCCTCCCCCGCCCTACACCAAAATCCCCAGATGTCAAATGTTATAGTCTCTTCCTTTTTAAAGACTTTGATGCTCATAGATTCATGTGACCATCAGTCATGACTCAGCCAGTGACTCCTATTACAGCCATGACAAATAGGTTTAATAGACTTTTTACTCCAACCTCAGAGGATTGGCAGACAGAAGGACATTCTGCGACATCCCTACCCCGCAGAGTGTGTGGGGGGAGGAGGGGGGGGAGGTGGGCACTTCTAAAAGGAAATGGGAAGATTACCAAGTGGGGTGATGTTCCCTGAGATTAGGGTGACCAGTCCGTATTTTATGGGGACATTCCCGATTTTGGGGTCTTTTTCTTATATAGGTACCTATTACCGCCCCACCCCCTGTCCTGATTTTTCACACTTTCCCTCTGATCACCCTATCTGAGATCCCTGTTGGTGGTGTTCTTAATAATAATATCATATATTAACAACAATATAATACTTAGCTTGGTAGATTCAGAGTGCTTTATGAAGGAGGTCAGTATCATTATCCCATTTTATAGATGGGGGAAACTGAGACACAGCTTGCTCAGGGTCACCCAGAGAACAAGAGGCAGAGCCGGGAACGAAACCCAGATCTCCTGGGTGACAGTCATGTGGTCTATCCACTAGACTACACTGCCTCGTTGTTTTTGCCATTGTCATTTCTTTGGGTCCAATAGATTTTTCCACTGTTTATGAGAGGAAGTTTGGGGGCAGGAAAGGCAGGTCTTGCTGTGAAAATTGTGACAAATGATGCATGAAAACATCACATTAATTGCCTTTTTCCAGACTGACCCTCACTGCCATTTCTTGTTTCCACCTCTCTCGTGACAGGTGCTCCAATACAACTACATCTTACTAATCACCTTGGATTCCTACGCCCTGTAAATATGTGAGCATCCTCCTGCACTGCAGTTCAAGTTTTCTATCAATTAATACATTTCCATGCTTCAGATATTTGAAAGTAGCAATATATAGACTCTTAGCTATCAGTTCAAACCTAATTTAGGTCAATAGAGACCAAGAGCCATTACCATCCATTGACTATTTAGTGGTGCGCATGAAGTTAGTTGGTCTCAGTACAGGTCCCAAAGGACACATTATACAAGCCACCACCAAATAGTTGGCATTAGTGTTCCCCTGGTTGGAAGCCTTAGCATTGGGCATGGAGACTGAACTACATGCAATGTGCACCCACAGAGCTGGTCTCCATGTCTGAGTCGAGGTATCCACTGGGGGAGCACTGCCTTTTTCCTGCTTCAGCCTCCAAGGCTGTCAATTCATTACCTTTCATGAGAACTAATTCATACCAAACAAAAGCAATGTGAAGAGGAGCATGCCCAGCCCAGATCAAGAGATTGCTCTCCACTGAAATGCTTAATAGAGTCCTTGATATTCCTACACAGCAATCCAGGCTAACCTTTCAACTGTAACACAGCATAACCCACTCACCAGGCACATAGATGTAGATATCCTTCCCCTCCACCTCCCCGTCCTCCTCTTGAGTATGATTGTAGTAACAAGTGTATAATCCGGTATGAGCAGCTGAGGCATTCCCCACTTCCAGCAAAGTCACAAAGAGACCACTGTTGTTCTCTTCATTTCTAATGTCTATTCTGTGGCTTCCTTCGGACATTGGATATTGCCAGGTCACTTCGCTGTCTCCAGAGCATTTCAGGGTAAACGAGGCATTCAGCTGCACGACCATTTCATCTCTATTTGGAAGAACAGTTGGCAATGGAAGCTGGCAAAAAGTTAGCCATGGTCCTGTCAAAGGAAATGAATAAGTAACCGGTTACTAAGCAGACCATGCTCATCACATAGATGTGAGAAAGGATGAGCAATTTATCTATAAAACAGCCAAACCAGACACACTGATCTCCCTGTAAATGTGCCATTTTGAACGCAGTCACAACATTTCCCTATGGAGGGCAAAATAATTTCTCTTTGAACCTCTCAGACAAAATGCTGTTCATCTCAGTTCAGTCCAACTTGCATCGAGAAATGAAACACAAAGAGTTGAAATTAGCGATGTCTCTCAACCAAAATCCCAAATCCAAACAGCCCCAGGCTTTCGGCGCATTTTGTGCTAGATCCACACCTGTATCTGAACATTACAGCTGACCTCTACTTCTGCAATGGGCTACAGCAGTAGCCTGGATCCAAACTTTGGTTATGTCTCCACTGCGAAAAAAACCAACCCAGCAACCCCGCGGCAGTGAGTCTCAGAGCGTGGCTCTACAAATTTGGACTAAATAGCCATGCAGACATTCCAGCTCGGGTTCTGAAGTGCACCTCAGAGCCCAAGCTCCAGCTCCAGCCAGAATGTCGTTATTTTTAAATATGTCTATATTTAGTGGCATGCTGTCAGCCCAAGTCTGTAGACCCCAGCTCTCAGACTCACTGTTGTGAGTTTGGGGCTTGAGGGGGGAGCGGTTGCAGTGTAGACATACCCTAAGTGGCTCAGGCCCACCTCTAGTTGAAATGTAAGGAAGACCAGTGATCAAATACAACTGTAACTCTTTGAACAGGATATTGTAACTGGAGTGCTTTTAATGGGCAATCTGGATTTACAAGGCCAGGTTCTCTGGTTTGGGCAAGTTGTACTTGGGCTGGCCAAGGGCTGGCTCAGTCCCCACCCTAAGCAGTAGCGCAGCCAGGTCTCCCTGCGGGGAGCCCTGGGCCCTTTAAAGCGCCGCTGGAGCTCCAGCAGCGGGGCTCGGGCGGCGCTTTAAAAGGCCCGCGGCTCCCTGCAGTGGCAGGAGCCCCACGCCTTTTTACGCACCACCCGAGCCCGGCTCTGGCAGCGCTTTAAAAGGCCCACGGCTCCCCACGGCTCTCCGTGGCTGCAGGAGCCGCGGGCCTTTTAAAGCGCCGCCCAAGCCCGTCTGCCGGAGTCCGGTTCGGGCGGCGCTTTTTAAGGCACCACTTCGGCCACAGGGGGAGCGGCTGCTCCCCCTGCTCCCCCCCGGCTACGCTACTGACCCTAAGTGAGAACAGCCACACCCAGCACCACAGCCCTCGAGACCCCGAAGAAATCATCAGGGATGTAGATAAACAGTTTGTATGCCAGGGGACCAGTACAAAGCAGGTTTAGTAGAGCCAAGGATTGGGCCCATCTTGGTCTCTGTTCTGCTTCTCAAGCCATTGCGAGTATTTTACCTACATTAGCTAGTAATACTGGCCTTTTTTATATTCGGCACTTTGAGGCAAAACCTGCACTGCCCCCCCACCCCATTTCCTTCTGCTGATATGGAAGGCCTGCTCGCCAGTGCAGCCAGTGCAGTTATGTGGCACAGAGTAGGAGGCTGCAGGGATCCCACCCAGGCAGCCTGCACTCTGCTGCACATCATGGAGCTCTGCTTCCATGTGCTGCTGAAGAAACTCTGGCGGGAGAGATGTGGCATGGCTGGTGCATCAGCAGGGACACAGAACCACTAGCCAAACCTCTTCCCTCCGGAGAGGGAGAAGCAGCTGCAGAGGTTACTATAGCCCTGAGGCTGCAATAGTAGCTGCACAGTGGATTCCATTCCCCTTCACCAGGGAACTCCCTTGTATCATATCCTTTTCATTGGGCTGCTCACAGGCACCAGGCTGCGATCCTTAATCAGTAACAAAAGATGGGCTGTCCATAAAAATATGAATATTTTCAGTAGATTTAATCACAGGCTTGGGACTGTGTTCCTGGCTGCTTTTATTGTAATTAATGTCAGAAAAAAAGAATTTACAGCCGCTTGACTGATCATCTGTGCTGTAATTCATGATCACTGATCACCCTGAAAACAAATCTATCTGAAACATCAACTGTAGAGCATTGATTTAAGCCCAGACTTACAGAGGAGAATGAATGAAGAGACACAGGGAATTTAGGAATGTTACCTATCAGGAGACATCCCAGGAGCAGGAATGTCCTTGGGGAGGTACCCATCACTGCGGACAACTGAAACAGAAACATAGAAAAGCAGGAAAAAGTAAAGTTAGTGAACAGATTTATAAAGGCAATGAGCTATTTGCAGTGCTTCTGACTCCATCGCCAGCTTCAGAGTACATACTGTATACGGTATATACAGAGCTCTCTCCGGGAAAGGATATGGATACTTTGGGCCAAATTCTGCACTCGTGGCCCAATCGTGCTGAGCACCTTCTGCCCACAATCCCTACAGCACCTTGCAGAACTGGGCCCATAGTGACATTGCACTGTGCATGCAGTAACTCCACAGATGTGAGTGAGGTTACAATGGAATTACATCAGTGTAACTGATGGCAAGATCTGGCCTTTGGACAACTTACAAAACGTGATAGTAGCAATTCTGAGAGAAAGAGTATATTTAAAACCACTTTCTATACTAAAAAATACCATCATCTTCTAAAGTTCTATTTTACCACTGTATCTCTTTTTTAGTTTGTTCAATAAATGCATTCGTTTAATTTAATAAGAATTCCCTTGATCAAGAGACCTTCTATTTAAAACCCAGGCTGAAGCTCTCTGGTAAAACACAAGAGGGAGCACAAGACTGCAGTTGTGTTTCTACAGTATCTCTTTTCCCAAGCAGCATAAAGAATAATGGATTATTTGGAGTTTTCTGGCCTTCTAAGCTATACAGAGCAAATTGCCATAAGACAGCAGGCAGTGTCCAAGGGGTAATTGCAACAAACAACTGTCTATCTACATGCCATGTAATATCATTTCAACTTATAGTAATCAAACTATTCAAATTTCCCAAGACAAATCCTACAGTCCCTACTCAGTTTTGCTGTTGATTTCAATAGAGACAGGAACATCAGTATATATTGAACAAGGTCAATACAAATGGGCAACTAAAGTGGAACACAGGCCTCTCTGAATTAAATGTTGACAGCGAGCCATGCTAGCAACCAGTTCTTCAAGGTGCTGGACACCCTCTACTCCCATCATAAGGACACAACAGCTGTTATTGAGAAGGGAAAACATGCAGATTCTTCCAGCTATATGTCAACTACTCTTCGGAACAGCCATGATCAGAGAATGGCAAGAAATATTTGTTTATGAAAGATGAGTCGGTTCTTCCTGCCTCTTGCCACATGTGGAACAAACATATAAAGCAGTGTTGCAAACCAAAACGTGTTTCATACATTGTGAAGGACTTGAGCAGTGTAGTGGCAACATGAAGATTTACAAACTACCAGCTAAAGGAGCATATGCAACAGCTTCATAAATTCAACAGACAGCATTCCAGCAAAGACAAGCCATTCAGCCTGATTTTGCAATTAGCAATAATGGCCATGTGTTTATGTATCTGCCTCCCACTGATAACAGACTCTGGGACATCAAAGAAGTCCTCTGGTTTCAGCCTCTTTTCTCACTTTTATCACATTTATATCCTGTATTTCTTTAGATAAAGTAACCCACTGTACATCTTTAAAGAATTTCCATACTCTGCCTTATTGATTTGACTGCTAACAGCTCGCGTTCCCCAAGACAGTGTTACCCATACTGTCTGCCAGGTTTCCTTCTGCCTTTGCAGATAGAAGGATCTCTTACCACAGTATATTGCTTTTATGGACTATTCATTGAAAACAGTGCAGTCTATAAAGAAATAATCTGGATCTGATGGAGAATCAGGACCTATAATACCCAGTGTAACTATGGGTATACCCATATGTATAATACCCAGTGTAACACTATGCTTTGACATTGTCAAACAGCTTAGCTACCATGCAAGCCAATGCGAGCTAAGTGCCTGAATCCAATGCAGCCATTTTAAAATGTAGGGATTTACTAAATGTTCATTGACAGACTGGTTGCTCTTTGAGATCTTATTGCTTTGATACCTTCCATCAATGGCATATTAATCTATGGGACAAGGTCCAGAGGAACCTCCAGCAACTGAAAAAGAGAGAATGTGGATACACACATGATTCTTTATCATGATTCCAGTTTGAATAGAGTTGCACATTGTCATGCATCTAAAGAACAATGATCACTGGAATGCCATGTCCAGTGGGTTCTTGCATATATTTGTTTTGCCTGTTTGCCTAACTCAGTGCCAATACTTTAGGCAAACTATTGGTGGGAATAAGTATATTTAGCTCCAGCCGCTAAGTGGGCAAAAAAAATTGTCTCATCCCAGGCAAGAGAAAGAGTTAGTCCAACCCAGCCCTCTGTGCTCTTTATTTTAAATATTTTTATTTAGTCAGCTTTAGTAAACACCCCAGGTTCAGTTCAGAACACCCCACAAACCTAATCCTTATCTGATGTAAATTGAGTCAATAGAGCTATGCTAGCTGAGGATCTGGACCAAGGTCATAAGCACATGTCCAGTGTATGCATACTTATGGTGTGATCCTTCATTCCTTGTACACCCTAAGACACCCACTGATTATAATGGGAATAGGAGGGCATGCAAAGAATGTTAGATCTGCCTCAAATTTCCAAATTAGTCTGCCAATAGATATAAAGCAGAGTGTATAGAGTAAAGCAGTAATTGTGTTTCTTTAGATTTTTTTACATGATCTAGATTAAATGTTAGTATTTCAGTTACTTATTTTGATGATACTAAATCATGAAAGGGATATAATCAAAATCTTTGTTTATAAGGACCTGGTCTACCAAATGGTTGCTATCAGGTAGAGTGCTTACCACTATGAGTAGTTCCATTGACTGTGGTGTGTAAGTCAAAACAAAATTTGGTAAAATTTGTATCCAGAATGTTGTGAACCTTGATGGAAAAATCCATATAGAAAATAATGAGAGACTCAGTCAGTCATTCTGCAGATGCTAGAGGGAAAGCACCAGCACTATGGGGAGGAAAGAGTGATATTAATCTTTCATGCTGTCATAAATTAGGCAAAGACCGTCACCAGGAAAGTAGAATTCTATATCCATCGTTAAATAATAAACAATAGCCTCATTTCCCGTTGGGTACCAGTCACCTGCATTTAATCCAACTGGCCACATGATGGCAGTGTTGATCCACACTAATGCAGCCAAACTGCATTTCTTTGGCAGAAAGGAGCGTCAGTCTCAAAAGTCGTAGATGGAATTTGAAGCGACTCCAAGTCTCCATGGATCAACTTGAAACTGTCATTTTATATGGAAATTATTTTAACTTCGTATGAGCATTGGTAAAAAGACTTGATCCTGCAACCCTTACTCACACCTGCAGTACTAATGGAGACTGTTGCAGAAGCAGGTCCAAATACTATTATCTCTTCAGGTTTTGGAAACATAATGATGAGATTATCTTAAATTGGGAATGAGTTTGATGCTTTTAGTGCAGGTTCTCCCTAAAACTGGCTTCTCTAGGGACGCTCTGAGCTTTTCCAGGAAAAATTGGAGCAAGAAAAAGGAAATAATTGGATGAAAGAGGTGTGCTATATGTGGACACGGCCACCTGTAACTTTTCTTGGTCATTGGCTCCTTTCCTTTTAGGACTCTCCAAAAGCAAGAACCTCTGTACAGTAGCAAGTTCTGAAGATTTCCGTGAGTACTAAGAGGAAAGGACCACACAAACCAAACCCAAAAACACTTCTATGTCTGTCCACTTAAAATACACTAGCAAAATGCAGTTTAAAATTAAATATTTTTTCTTAAAGAGAGGGTTGCTCCATTGCGCCTTTCAAAATATTTACATTCAGGGTGGCCTGAATATCTCTCCTGTACCATAGCAAAGTAACAGTTATTAAATATCAATTCTAACTCTGTATTAAGTTCTTACAGTGTGCCCAACACTATACAGGACATACAGGCAGCAATCTCTGTCCCAAAGAGTTTACACTCTAAGATCCTGCAGTCTGATCCATGGGGAAAACCCCATGCTTAGCCCCTTTGACTTCATAGAGAGAATACAGGAATAAAGCTTTCTCCTTGCAGATCAAATTGCAGGATCAGGGTCTAATATTTAAAAAAGAGAAGACAGTCTAAAATGGGAAACCCAAAGGAAAGGATAACTTGAAAGCCTGGGGGTGGGGAGCAGGAGGTTCTGTCTGTTTGCATTTTAAGATATTAGCACTTTTCGGGGGGCCCAGTGAGGCAGTCTTCGGAAAATGCTGCTCTTTGAAACAGCTGAAACAAACCTCTTTGGCTGAAAGCTATCGGAGTATAATATGCATCCGAACCCTAGTTTTGACCCACAGTACAATACAAAGAAAATGAGGTTGAAAATGCACCTTACTACATCTTGCTTTCCTTGGTACCAAAGTCTGTATAAACCACCCTGCTGTATGAAGATCTCTTTGTAGCCTACACATCTGGTGACAAATAATAGCAAATATGGCTCCAATCCTAGTCAGAGCCACGCTGGCAGACTCTTGTGCGTCCCCTCCCTGCACACACTGGTGTAATTGCAGAAACAGGGCCATCATTGACTAGGGATAGGGAAACCTGGTATTTGGGGATTCTGAAATTCCCTTGAATGTTTTAAATATACTTTCATGCTTCTTGAAGTTTGATCAGTTTTTTGGATATACTTCTCTTCATTCAAACCATTGCTTAGCCAGGGACATGTCTAAAAAACATAATCTGAATAGAAGCTAAGAATGAAGATGCTTGTTTGAAGATAATTCTTCCCTGATTCTAAGGCATTTTCTTAAAAGCCACATCTCCATAGTTCAAATTTTGCTTGAGCCAAATGGAAGATGAACCGCAAAATCTTCTATTTCTATCCTATTGCTATTGTCTGATCCTGTCTCTGACTCCACTGACACAGCCCCTGAGTCTGGCTGGAGTGACATTGACTTCGAGAGGATTCTGCACTAGTAGAGAATTGCACTAGCAGATCCTATGCCAGGATCGGCCCCTGAGATTGGAAATTCTTGCGGTCAAGAACCATAGGCCTGATTCCTCAGTGTGTCGCTCCCGCTTTACAGCAGCGTAACCCCCACTGAAATCAAGCAGTGCGGGACTAACCTAAGGGGCCGGGACTACTCAGACAGTGGAAACTGGCCAATATGCCGTAAACATTGTAGGGCTCGGGCGGTAACCATACGAATGACCGCTAGTGGGCAGTACAACACCGCAAACGGGACCCCATCAGCGCCTGCTTTTGCAGAGCCCAGCCTGCCCCCGATTGGATAATCTGCTCCTGACTCTTCCCATGGGAAAACGTTGTCTGGCACCATCCAGCCTATCCCCCGCGTCACACCACACAGGCACCAGCCCTGCTCTCCAGAGCGAGCTGTTCAGCTGACGCCTCGTCCCCCGCTCCCTCCCCAGACTCAGAGCGCGGCTTTGGGGCTGCCGAAAGCAACCTCAGCACTTCTGTTAAACCAGGCAGGCTTTGTTTGCGGGGTGAAGTTTCTCTGGCTGCCTTTTTTTAACTGTCGATGCTAACAAGTGGTGAACGGTTAGGTATGTTCTCACCACCTACATCCCGCCCCCAGCTTTATGGAAGGAGGCTGAGATGTTTCCCTTATGCACACACGGAAACGTATGACACTAACTGCTGGGAGGGGAAAACTGCAGAATCAACATCCCTATAGAATATACAGATCTACACACAGCTGAAGGACGGATCTCAGTAATTCCTCCCTCCCTCCCCCTCTCCCAGACCTGACTGATGAAGAGGCCACTAATTTCCTTCTCTCCCCACGGGGCGCAACCAATTCTCCTCTGCGAGAAACCAAGGTTTGAGATTTCAACCTGGAGGAAACTGTGTCAGATCCATCAAACCATTCTTCTCCCCAGCTCCGCTCTCACTGGGTCAGGTTCAAATTCCAACGTGGGTTCGGAAACCCAAGTACACACACTCACACATATGGAAAATTCCTGGAGAACTTAACAGAGAGGAAACCAGTAAGGTCCATGGAAATTGAATAGGATGCTATGGAAATTACTCTGAAACCCCTATACATTTCAATAAAGAATGATGTCCTTTATTTCAACCAAAACCCTATGGCAGGGAATATAATTTTCGATTACATTCAAAAAAAACAACGGTGTGTAACCTTTCTGTTAAAGTCTACAGGACTTTTGCATGACGGCTTGCACGCACACACATACACACACCAGGGCGCAACCGGGAAGCCCAGTCTCCATTGCCAGAGAACAACTGGAGATTGTAAAGACTGCCTTGATGTTATCAGTTTGTTTAGTTTGGGGGGCGGGGAATGTTTACATTCACACGTTCAAACCCCCTGTCCTGTTTTTTAAACGTCTGGCCAACGCTTGCCACTTATTGACTGACTCCGAGATAGTGGAGGCCAAATGACCCTAGGGTACCCCGAAGCGAAGAAAGTCAACACGTTTTAAGGAATACTTATCTATCACGTTTGCACATTGGAAAAGCCGAGGGAGTTAGCGAGAAAGGATTAACCTAAAGAGCCCAAGAACAATGAGAGACCCCAGCAGCGACGTCAAATTTCAGCCACCTCGCTATTTTCATAGGAAACAATAGCAAGACCTTTGCCAAGCTGAAGCAACAACCCTTAGGCCAGCCAGCCAGAAACGAAACAAGAGGCGGGGAGGAGCCCCACAAATTCGGTCTGGGGTGAGTCAAATGTTTCCCAAACGCCACATTTCCTCGATCTGACACGCTTGTTCAGAACTTCTTTTTCAATCCCCTCCCCAAGCCTTCGGGGCCCACATCTGACCCGAATCCCAGGCCGCACTACCCCATGTGCCAGCAGGTCTCCACAGCGGCTGGGAGGAGTCTGCAGGGTCCCCCAAAGCCGCTTTTCCTGGGGGCTTGAGGAGGTTAGGGATTCACTCTGTCTATGCGGGGTGCCCGGTCTTCTAGGGGATCCGACGCTGAGGACTCCCCCGCGCAGATAAAGGCGTCCCCTGGGGATAGAGGGAACGAGTTTCTCTCTCTGCCTGACCTCACACCTCAGCCCCGGAATGCTCCGTGGCTGACACACGACGCAGCTACAGCTGGACGCGCTCGGTGTGGGGAGCTCAATCCGAATTGCGGGGACCACCTGTCTGGGGAATGGGGCACGGAGAGAGCCCAAATCTGCTCCCGGAGGCTGCAGTTGATTCCCGTGTTTGCAAGGCGCTCTTCGCAGGGATTATTAGACACCTGGGTGGGACGTCGCCAAAGCAATTGGAGAATTTGCATGTGGTGGGGTTGAAAACTCCGGACAGAAAATAACCCTGTAATCCAAGCAGGAGCGCAGTTCAAGCGCGGTTTGTCATTGTAATTACCTCACGGGAACTAAAGGCAGCGCGCTCTCCTCTGGGATTTACCCCTGTCTCTGTTCCCAGACGTGTTGCTGAGTCTTGAGGGCTGGTGCTGCCTCCCTAGATCCATCTTGCTCCAAAACACGGTCCAGCCCTGTTCTTAGGAGTGTCTAATAGCTGCTGGGTCCCAGTCCAAAAATGTTGAGCAATGCAGCAAAGAGCCAAGAAGCCATTTCCTAGTCCGCTCGGACTTTTCCAGGGGACACCAACCGGGCAGGGCCAGCATGTTTCAACCTCAGCGCCAGGCAAAATCCAACCAAACACATCACAAGCCGCAAAGGGCTGATGGTCCCTTACACTCCCTGGGCACAACCCAAAGGGCTCGTCCGCCTGGGCTGCAGCGGGCTGCCTGGGACTGGGCAGACAGCTAGGGGATGCTGGCAGCTCTGTGGCTCTGGCATGTCCCTCGCACGAGGAGCGCAGCTGGGTGTGTGTGAACTGGGCCACCGCCAGGTAACAGCCCAGAGCGCAGAGTTCAGCTTCCCGGCTTGCAGGGAGAACGGAGAGCGAGGCGAAAAAACCGCCGGGCGCAGGGATCGGGGTACGGGATGATTTGCCCCTGCAGACAGACAGTCCCCCGAGGATCTCTAAGCGCTCTAGCCCGCCAGGGGAGGGGTCCCGGGAGGGGCAGGAAAAGACGAGGGAGGGGTGTTACCCACGATGGGGACAATGGAAGAGAGGGGTGGCAGGTCGGACCTGATGGAGGGAAGGAGGCTAAATAAAGCCAAGGTGGGATTGGGAACACGGCGGCCAAGGGAGGGTCCGAGAAAGACCCTCCTCTTACCTTCGCCAAGCCCTCTCAGCTCCCCGTGTACGCTGCCCCGAGAGCTGATCCGGGCTCCTCGGCAAACTGCCCGCTTTCCTTCCCGTTCCGAGATTCCTCCGCCGATCCCGGTCTTCACACAAAGGGCTTCACTCCAGATTGGGGATGGCGTGGGGGGGGGGGGGGGGGCGCGGAGCCCGCTCCCAGCCCAGTCCCCGGAATCGCTCCCAGCCCGGCGGCAGGAATGCGGCGCGGTGGCCCCTCCGCCCCAGCCCAAATGTGTTTGTCATTAGCGCAGCCTTTCCGCCAGCGGGGCAGCCTCCTCCAGACAGGGGCCCCGCGTCCCCCAGAGGGTGGCCCCCAGCTGCCGCTCCCCAGTCCCGACTGTCAGGGGCCCCTCGCCCCGCCACTCCTGGGGCGATCGCTGCTCTCTCCCC
Organism: Macrochelys suwanniensis; assembly: GCA_033296515.1. Lineage (NCBI taxonomy): Eukaryota > Metazoa > Chordata > Testudines > Chelydridae > Macrochelys > Macrochelys suwanniensis. The sequence continues at coordinate 89,404,478 of CM065779.1, forward strand.
AGCCTCCAGGCCACTGGAGCTCCTGCTCCATCCATCTCCGGAGCCGAAGGGGACCGGTGACGCGTATCCATCCTTCGCTCCCCGGCCAGTGCCCTCGCTGCCCTTCTTGGGGTCCAGCGAGTGCCCCGAGCCTCGTCTCCATCCAACCCCCCATCGCCCCTCTCCCCAGCCCTCTCCAACAAAGCGCGCTGCCTCCATTCAAGGGGTTCTCACTGGAGGGGGAAACCGTCACCTTCCCGGGCCAAACCACCTTCCCAGCCCTAGGAACCTCCCGTGCGAGCCCCCCAAGGCGGGTGCTGCCCCCCGAGGAGCGAAAGCCTCCAGCGCCCTTCGAGTCTCAGGCGCAAACTTCCAGAGTTAGGGTTCCCAGCGAGGATCCCCTGAGGTGAGCCGCCCCCGTGCCCTGGCTCTTCAGTCCACACCGGGGCTGATCCCCACGCAACCTTCCATTCCTTGGATCCGGATCGGCAAAGTTCCCGGGAGCGAGCATAAAAAGTGGAACCCCCCCCCTTACCTTCCCGTTCACACGTTAATCCGCAATGAAAAGTCTAGAGAAAGAGTCAAAAATATGTCCACGTCCTCTCTGACTTTTCCTCCTCCTCCTCCTCCTCCTCCCTCGCTCCCTCCAGTTCAGACTGCAATGCTCTCAGAGACCGCGTCTTGTAATTGATTCGATGTTCGAGTCCATCCTTCCAAAACTAATCATTTGCTTTAAGTAAATAGCTGTCAGGAAATGAGCCCCCCCCCCTCTCCCCTTCAGAATAAGAGCCTCCCTGGTCCGGTCCGCACCTGAAGCCCAGCCTCCAGCGGCTCTTACGTAGGCAGGGGGGCCAGTCAACCCCCAGCCGCGGAGAGGAGGGGCGGCAAGTGGAGCCATATGGCCGGGGAATGGGGGGCGAATTTGAGAGTTTTGCACTGCAGGGGAAAAAAGTTTCCTGAAAACCCACCGTGTTCCCAATGGCACGAACGAGCTTTCCTCCCCACACGCTCTGGGCAGGTGGGGCGGCTGCGTAGGCTGGGGTCCCTCTCCCAGTGTCAGGGCCTGGATGAAGAAGCTGAGCTGGAAATGAATTGGTAGCGTAGTGATGTCTTTGATGCCCGACTGAGCTGGGGCTTGGTGTAGTGAGGTGGATGGATGGATGGCTGTGAGGCGCCAGACACTCACAGGCAGCGGCGAGCTCCTAGTATTTATGAATGAAAGGAACGCCGAAAGAGAACGCTGTCCGAACCCTGCTGTTTCACGTGGGAGGACCATGTGTTCTAGCCCTCTCTTCCCGGGCTTGCTCCACTTCCAAAGCCACCGCAGAGCATTAAGGAGCTTGGACAGACATTGCAGTCGAAGCCTTCCGGGTTTGAATGGTTCGGTTTAGCATAGTCTCCGGCCAGAGCTTTGATCCCCAGCCGGGAGATACACGTATCTCGTCGGGCGCGATTGTTGCTATTTGCTGGAGATAAGTGTGTGAGGAGAGAGAGGAGACTGAGATGTAATCGTGGGAGTCAGATGGGGCTGCTCTTCGTTTTCTGGCTAGCTCCTATCAAACGAGGCACAGAGAGCTCTGCTTCGTGCAACTGGAGTTATTCAGCTGTTGGGGGCGAGGGGGCACTGCAGTCCCAGGAATGGGAGCTGAGGTGCGTTTTACATCCCCTTCTCCAGGGCAGAACTTGGGGTGGCCAGGGGTGCGTGCGGCCGGGGAGGGTGTCCTAGAGGAATTATTGTTAAAATTGCGTCCTCGTTTTTTTCTGCACAGCTTTCCCTTTCTCCCGCCTTGCCTTTATAGGCGCTTGTCCTTCCGTTCGTTACTAAACAAAAGAAGTTTGTTCTCAAAGTCAAGCAATAGACTCTGGTGGTTTCTCCCTCCCAAACGCAGGAGAATTGGTCTCTGAAGCGCAAATCCCCCGAAGGGACTGGGCAGCAAGAGCTGTGAAAGGCAGGGAGTGTAATCCTGTTCAAACTGAGAGCCCGCTGGCTGCGTTTGCAGGGTCCCCCCTCACTGGGTTGTTTGGTGCTCCCAGTGCCTGCAGCCTTTTGCGTGTTCTCCACCAACGCATCTTCGGCTTGGGTGAGTGCACAACCTCACTATTGCTTCCACATGTTCCTTCAGGAAATCATTGGAGGCAGATATATGAACAGCCTCTTGTTCGGAATGCTAACAGGATACCGTAATGCTTGTAAATAAATACCAGGCTCCAATCGATCAGCAAGCAAGGAAAACATATCTGCAGCTTGGAATTATTTTAGCAACAAGGTTACAAATGGCCTTGCTCTTTTCGCTGGTGATGGAGAGAGGAAAAACAAAGCCTCTAGCGAAAATGAGCAACCCTGCATGGTTACAAGGGTTTAAATAAAAGTGAGATTCGGAATTTTAAAACAAGGTTCACATCAATCACAACGGGCTCCAGGATCGCAAAGAACTCTTTGGTAGCTTTGCAAAGTAGCTTTGTTTCAGTTGGGATTTATTTGCGTGAATATCGCCTCGGTATTAAATCCCTAAAACGATAAAGGGGACATCTGATGCTGTAGTGTCCGGACCAGATGTGAAGGGAGAGCCACTCTTGCAAAGAGAGAAAGAGAACAGCGAGAAAGAAAAGAAAGGAATGTTCCTTCTGGTTGTAATTACCTGTCTAATTTGAATAATGCCTTTGTTATGATCATTAACAAACATTCGCTAACTGCTTCCATGTGGGATCCCACAGCGTTTAGAGAAAAAGTAAAGGCACCTTAGCCGTACAGTTCTTTGGAGGATAATCTGGTATTTCGGGAGCTATCGTCTTATATACTGGCTCTATCACAGCCATCTCTAACATAAAATGTGTATCTAGCGCCTCTCCTCCCTCAGGGTAAATACAACGTGGCTAGTTACAAGCTGTAGGCCCCGTCCTGCCCTCACGGAAATCAGTGGCCAAACTCCCATTGCCTCCAGCTGAGGATAGGATCGAACCCAACGTGTACACGCCTCCGAAGCAGGAAATACCGCTAATTCAGCGTGTATTGACTCTTGTTTCTGGCCTGTTGCGGGGATCGGTGCCTGAAGTGTTGACATTTTCAGCCGTTTATCTCAGGCCCTGAGTCACCCCATTCGTTAGCCAGGCGAGCTGACTCCAGCCCCCTCTGTGTCACTCGCCCTGCGTGGCTTACACAGGGAAGAGCGAGACGCCCTTTCCACTCTGTTGTTCTAAGATCCTACAAGATTGTTGTACAGAGCAAAGCAGGGGGCCATGTGTGGTCCCCAGCTTGGCAACAGGGCAAGAAACCTTCCCATTTACAAGGCTGGGTGTTTATTTTTGTTCTTATCTGGGTATCTGGCTGCTAGAACGCAGTGGAGATGCACACCATATGTGTGCCCTTGGCTGGAGGGCTCCGCTCTGCCCCCGTTACTATCCCGGCTGCCTCCGGGCCATTTGCTGGACGAGAGAGAGAGAGACCCCACTGTGCTCCTGTCCCACCCCCCTCCGCTCCTCCACTGACTGTGCTGAGAAACAGGCTTGGGAAATGCAGGGATTCTGCCCTGATCACTGAGCCGTGCGGGGCGTGCAGAAACATTGATGAGGTGGCACTCCATTGTCACATGCAGCCCCCTTTTGTAAGCAACGCTGAGGAATGGACGTGAAGCACTGGCTTGGGGGGAGGGGTTGAGGTTGGTGGAGGGAGAGGAGGAACCTGGACGGTTAAGAAACCAGTTTCAAACATAATTCAACATCTGGATATTTTCAACCCTCCCCTCAAAGCGCTGTGGTTCCCCATGGCTTTGCTAGAATCAGCCTGTTTAAGGGTGATGTATTTAAACAAACCATCGGTCCTCCTAAACAAGCCCTCTTCCCCCAAACACGGCTTAAGCCGCTCACATTCCTTCCCCATTCGGCTTCGGTGACAATTTTTCTTACACTTCGAATTCCATCCAAGCGCAGCTGGATTCGGATGCATTTCGCAGGGCCAGCAGAAAGCGTTCGGCTGCTTTCCTTCGCTGCGCATCGAGCAAATAGGTGTTAACCCCTCCTGAATGGGGTGGCATTGGGAGGGGGGCTTTTGGGCCCTACCCACGTGGTTCAAATACCCCCCCTTTCTGTTACAAACGCTTCCAACGGCTTAATGGCAAGGGCAGTTCAGCCTGAAACCGAGGGCATTGTGCTCTCGGGGGGACTTTCCTTCCCAGACTGTTTATGTGGCAGACAGATGGGAGCTTCGCGTCTTAACCAAAACATTGGGAGCCCAGCTGACAGGGCTGTTGCCTCAAAGTACATGTTTACACTTCAAACCTATACTTCAGCGTGTGTATACACGGCAGCGCCGGCCCAGCCAGCAAGGCAATGGTAGCTAGCTCTTATCCACAGACCAGCTCGCCAGTGCTTCAAAGCCCAGATCTCGTGGTGGGTGCAAAAGCGGAGGGGAGGAATCCACACCGAGAAGGGGGGAGCTGGGGAGTGAGGTTGAAACAAGCAGCGGTTCCTTGTCCAGAGCTGATCATGTGGTCTGTTTATTGGGCTGGGAGCCTTCAAGCTGCCTCTCTGCCCCCCGCAGCGCTATTGGTCCCCAGGAGAAGAAACAATTTGCTGTAAATAATGACCCTTTCCTGCGCGTCCCTCTGGCCCAGGGGCGAGATGGGCTGAGTTTAACTAGCTGAGGCTATTAGGCAGGCTAATGGTTTGTTAATTTGGACCCCTGGCCTCAGCTGTAGCGGGGCAGAGCTCGCTGGGCTCCTTGGCTTTTGTGTGTGCTTTCATGCCGCCCTCCAAACCTGGCAGCATGGGATCGGGCACTGTTTTTAACGGGCTTCATTTGTACATGGGGTTGGAGTCGGTATCAGATGGAGCGGGGATGGAGTCCTTTGTCTCAGCTCGAGGACGTCTGGTTTTAATTATCCTTACCCATGTTTAAGCATTTGCAGCATGGACTTTGAAGCGCTGTGCTGCTGGCCGATTTCATCTAAACCCCTCCTCTTGCCCGCCCTACCTTTGTGGCTATCTCCTTGAAGCTGACACTCTTTAAAGTCAGGGACACGCAACTCTTGTACTTTTGCAGCTAACCTTGCTTATTTCCCGACACGCTCTAAAGTGGAGAGCTACGAGGGAAGAACTAGGCAATCCCTTGTTTTGACCTGGCTACTAAACAAACGGCCGCGATATCTGGATCCATTAAACTGAAATCTCCCAAATCGGATCTGTGACTTTTCTGCAACGCCCCCGTCTTTCAAAGCCTGGCCAAACCCGGCTAAGCACAGCACTCGGGCTGGCGCGTCTGGCGCACTCCCATCTGTAACCACAGTTACCTACGGCCGAGTAGCGCTCAGAAAGGTGAGAACAACTTCTTCCCTGCCATCAAAGAAATGATTTCCAGCCCGATCCTTAAATCCGAATGCCCCGAGCAGCATCTGCATCAGCTGCCACAGGAAATGGCTTTTGGGAAATCATTTCTGATCCCCGGCCAAATGAGCCCTGTAAGCGAGAAACACAGAAACCAAATTCCCTCGCGTCTCGGCAAGTTTTCATAAGCAGCCTGATTTCCACGCGTCCCCAGCGTTTGCCCAGGAATCGTTAAGCCACTTAGCATCAGAGGCTATTCGAGTCACTTCAGGACGATTTCTGAAAGGTCTGCTTGAGAGACTATGAGAGACAACCGCGTTTGGGTCGGGTTGGGTCGGTGTATTGACACTTCCCGCCCCCCCCCTCCCAGCGATGTCACCTTTAGTTTCAAAGCACAAATCTTGTTTCAAGCGTTGAACTCGGAGAAGCGACCCACCGCACCCCCCGAGAAGGGGGCTTCTCAGCGCCTCCGTTTGTCGCCACATTGGGGGGGGGGGGGGCAGCAAGAGGGTTGTTATCCCTGCCAGACTAAACAACTAGCCGAGCAAGCAAATCGAGCTTCCCAGAGACTCTACACTGGCCGTTGTGAAGACAAAAGCGGAGAGGAGAAAAAGAAATCCAGTCGTCACCTCGATTGAGTCTGACAAGGCTAGCCAGGCCCTCTGCTGACGTGCACACATTTACAGTCTCCCTGTGATTTTTTTCTTCTTCCCCAACACCAGTTCCACTCAGTCTGTTTGTTCAACATAATTTGGCTTTGAATAGCAGGGATCCAGTGACACTGCAGGGGAGCTGAGCCAGACAAAAGAAGTTAACGGTTAGTTTCTCACCCCCCTCCCCTTCCTCCTACCTTTATTTTTATTCATAACATTGTTGGCTAAGGTAGTTGTGCCCAAAGTTTTTCTACCGAGGCTGCTGCTGCAGCAACGTGGAGATGTTTTACTTTCATTGTTGCATTTGGCTTTTAACGTTAAAGGATGTCTCCCACCCACCCACCCACCCAAACAAATAAAATAAAAAAAGCTGAAAGCTTTATTCTCTGAAAACAAGCTTTGTTTTCCTTCGGCTCCTGCTCTGGGTGTTGACTGTGGCAGAATAAACAGGCTGCTCTGGGCCTGAAGCAGCCCTAACCCAGTTTAGGGGTGAGGTCATCCAGCCCAGAGAGGCAAGGAAAAACTGACTCCTTGATATGCTCACTGGGGCAGTAGGGGGATTAGTCAGAATTTCCATAGGTCTCATGCCACTTTTCACCACTTTCTGCCATTAGTTCCTAAGTGAAATTGCTTTCCTCAGCCTTCTTAAGAGACAGACAAACGCCTATCCTCATATTAGTATTTATCTGACAATACTTAGAAGCCCACCCAGGATTGGTGCACCAACTGTGGTAGGCTTTGTGTATCTACACCCGCACAGCAAGAGACAGTCCCTGCCTGGGAAGAGTTAACAATCTAATTAGCTCAGGCAGGCAAAGGATGGGAGGAAAGAAGCATATTATTCCCATTTTATACCTGGGGGACTGGGGCACAGCGAGACTTGCCCGGGAAGGCTGTGGCGGAGCTAGAAATTGGTACAGAGCTAAATGTACCGTTGGTAGATCAGATAGATGGATAGGGTAGGACACAGGTATGAAAAAGTCAACTAATTGCCTCAAAAAAAAGGGGGGGGGTATTGAACATAAAAGCCTCCAGATGGCATGAGGATGAGCATTAAATCCTAAAATCTGGGGTGTGTTGTTAGTCAACGAAAGGATTATTACTCTGCGTGCTATGCGACTTTCAAAATATCACGGTATGAACATCTGTTGGATGGTTGGAAAAAATGTCTGCAGACTGCTGCTGCAGTAGTATTGCACAACGTGGGCTGGGGCTTGTTGTTGCAAGCGTTTCGTCGATAAGGGACGCTTTCAAGCAATTTGGAGGAGGGGTCTGCACTATTCTTAAAATCATAGTAACACCCTCGTGCCTTCATAGAGCGGGAGAGTTAGAGAAGAGTAAACCTTGGGAGAAATGTGTAATCTTGCTGAAGCACTGGAACGTTTCCTGGTGGCTACAGTTAAAACCACTAGAGGGCGCTCCAGTCCAACAGAGAACTCAACCTCTTTCAAGGACGCCTGGCAACAGACCAAAGTGACATTGGTCAAATTCTGCGTCGACAATTCAAATGTTACCTCTGTACATAGCATTGCCCTCGTCTCGCTGAAACCAACTGCTGCCTCTATTCACTACAACAAAGACAAATACGACTCCTGCTTAGGAATCTCCATCGTGAATTCTTCTCATTTGCAGCCAATTTCATTTTATGAAGATTTTTTGTTTACAGTTGCAAAGGATGCTGATGGTTTTCAAACAGCCTATATAATGCAGGTGTGAATGTGAGAGCTTTGCTGGGAGAGGACCCAATGCAATGCCCTTGTCTGAAGGTATTTATATCTCCTGACACACTTTAGAACTGTGGTTTTTTGGGTCTAAAAATATCCTGTCAAATATTCATAATGCCCCAAGACATTCGTTTCCAAAATGATTGATGAACAGAGTCAGATCCATTTGGTCTCAGCTCTTTCTGCACCTGATCATGAAACGAACCTATCTTCGTTCTTAGTATTGTATACATAACTCGGAAGTGCTAGTCTGAGGCCGGTCAGATTCACTGCATGTATGACACTCTGCTGCTAGCTCCCCTGGGGAAGTGGCAGTAGGGATGAAGGTGGCCCAACGAAGCAGAGGTTAAGGCCCAGATCAGCACTGATCCACCCCAGCTGACAATTGCTCCTTAATTGCCATATTTAATTATGGACAGAATTCTCTTAGGGTTTGTGCTTGTAAAAGTCTCCACTCTGTTCTGTTTGAAATGTTTTCAGTCTACAACAATTATTGGATTACAACAGCAAATCAATGCTGCCAAATTCAGACAACATTGTGTATGCAGTTTTTGACTATCAGTACCATTCCCCTTTACAGCCTTTGATACTGTGAGATCTGACAACGCCTTGCCAGTTCGGTTCATGGATAGGAAACCCGAAAGAAACATCCAGCTGCTGCAGGAAGTGTTTTTAACCCAAATTATATTTTGAAAACTAAGCACTATATGAATCGGGCCAGATTCTGTTCCCTTGTTTAAATCTGGTGTAACTTCATTTAGCTCGGTGGAAATATTCCAGATTTAAACTGGTATAACAGACAAGAATGTGGCTGCCCTACATGTCTTTTCTTTGGCAATAAAACCAGAAAAGTACTGCAAAGACAAATAATTCAAACCAGAACATCATTTGGGAGCCCTTTTATTTAACATATGCTATAAGAGCTTTAAGGACATCTATTCTCCATGGTAGCAGCATTTTAAAATGTTCAGTTTGCTTCCAGTAACCAAGTTAATCCTTGAGAGCAGAGTATGTTTCAAGTAACGGTGTGCACAAAAATATATCATTCTGCAGGAAGATCAAATAATGTAGAAGCAATTATTTAACTACATTCGTTAAAAAGAACATCAAGGATGCAATTGTTATTTTAGCACAAGAACACATTGCATAATGATTGGCTGGGGGTTGTCATGTGATAAACCAGCACATTTCCTTCTTCTAGCTATGAGTTACATGCAGGTCACAATAGTCCAGGGTATTTGGCCTACATTATCAGAGGTGGCCAGTAATTTTGGGTGCCCAGCTTGACACATTTGGAAAGAGCCTGATTTTCAGAAGATATTTACTCAGTAACTCTGAAAAGCAAGCACCTCTACAGTGTCTCAAACTGGAGGCTGGAAAACTGAAGCACCGTAAATCACTAGTAGCTTTTGAAAATGTAGGCCTGCCTACATAACTCCCCATGCATCAGGATGGCACTATATCCTTTAATGGCCACCCTGTCTGATATCAATGTATTTGCTTAGCTTATATCACTGATATACATTTTTGCAACCCCAAGAAGTCTCTGGGCTTGATTTATGTAGCTGAGTGATGTGTTCCAGGTAGGGTTTAAATTCTCAGAGATTATTTGCCAGAGCTTCCCATTCCCCACCCCGATTTGGGGCTCCAGGCTTCAGCTGGGAGTGTGTGTCTGGGGGCTTGAGGATTGCCGGGACTGGGGGCTTTAGCCCCACAGAGGGAGGGAGGAGAGCAGAGGCTCCTGCAGGTTTGAAAATATTTACTGGAGCCACGCTCCAGATAGCTCCTTCTGAATTTAAGCCCTGGTTCCAGAGCTAAAGTGTTGGCCCCACTGAAGCCAATAGGATATTTGCTGTTGACAAGAATGGGGCCAGGATTTCACCCCAGTTTAATAGGAGTGTCTTAAATATGGGCTGCAGCAGAAAAGGGGAGGGTTAGGTTTGTGCCCTTAGTTGTTCTTTATGATCTATAAAGGAGGCCTGAAAGATTTGTTTTAAGGGGTTTTTAAGTGGCAGGAGACGAGACATTCGGTTTGGTTTTTTAGCAGAAATGTCAGGACTGTTAAGTCTCTTCATTCTCTTTTTGCTGGAGGACTCCTTGTGGCACCAGAGAACTTAAATGGGTGTATTCTCAGTGATCAGTTAAAGTTGAACCTTTCACAAAGTAATCATTTATCCCAGCTGTTTGCTGTACCTTTGAGTTATAACGCTTAACCAAACAAACTGCCAAAGAATTTCTTATACTCTGAGAGAGGAAGGGATTTCTCATCAATTGCTCAGGCTTCCCTCTTGTTATTGTGATATCAAAATCCCACTAGTTAACAACTCATCCATAGTCTTCTATGAAAAACAGGGTAGACAAGACCTGGATGTCTAATGTAAAAACAAACCTAAAGAAAGTAGTGTCTTGGTTCCCTTTGGAGGGGACATTACCAGTCTGAGTGAGAAGCTGCAACAGAATACAGCACCTGTCAACTTTTCAGAATTAAAATGGTGACGATGTACTATACAGCTTCCAACTGGAATGAGGTCAGCAGACAAATGGAGGCAGAATGGCTAAAAAGGACCAGAGAGAAAAGTTTTCTGCAGTGCTATGGTACCAAAAATGAAAAAAGTGTTGGAAACATTCACACAGCAAGTTCTAGGGGGTACTCCATATTGTATGATCACAGCCTCTGGCAACTGTGGGGCACAGGCCCCATACCTACTGCTGTAGTTAGCAGCCTAAGTCTATCTATTGGTCCCTCTTCCCGTTTTCCTGTGTGGGTGTCTTGGGAGTGGGAAAAAAGACTCCAGGCCCCCTCTTATTCCGCTAACATATTCATGCAAGAAAAGGAATAAATTTAGCCCTATATGTAGCAATGAAAATGGAAGACACTGGAAATTGGGCCCGTTATGTATTCAAGAGGCATTTCCAGTGTCTTTCAGTAAAGACAAATATAGGGCTTTCTTGCTGCTATTCATTTTTACTGAAAGAAACTTGAAATAGGTATAAAAACCACAATGAGCCCATTTCTTTCAGCAAAGCTGAATATAGAGCCATTCTGATTTGACAGTGTTTTACACACTTGCACTGGGGTATAAGACTGTGCATGGTGCTAAGTGTTCTGTTCCAAGTTTGTACTACCTCAAATACCCAAAAAAGGATGTTATTAAAGCTCATAATATAGATGTGAAAAATTGTTAGAAGCTGCGCATAGACATATTTGATAGCGGATGTTATATTAAAATCATAATTCGCCTTCCTGGGGCTGGTGCCCCAAATGGGTTTATGATGCCCAATATCACATGAGTTTCAAAATGGAGGTAGCATTCAGTCAGCCTAACAAACTGAAAGGTTTAGGGAATTGCTTTACTCCAAAGAAAATATGTCAGTAGCTGTACAGGTAGGATTGGTTGGCAGGCTGATCCTAGAGTTCCTACTTCAGGATCAGACCTGCGTTTGTTATTAATGTCACCAGTGTAAACACTGGGAGTCAGAGCCATGGAATTTTGCTTGTGTGTGGTTAAACTATATAGGTAGTTACACAGTTTCAATGGACAGCCGCCATTGTAAATATATAAGAAACATAGTGACTTCTTTTTCTGGGAGACAAATGGTCCCATAGCACACTTGCACCTGTCAGTGCCCCTTCATTGCCCTTTGCCCTGTGCAGTCACTTGTTCAGAGTGCTTCTAAAGCACACCCTGGTTCTAACTTGTTTTCCGTATGTTGGTGGGTTTTTTCATTGCAGCCTATCCCAATATTGACTTAGGAAAGAGGAAAGTTAAAAGTAACTTGCTCTGTTATGGTCTACAGCCCACTGCATAGCTTTGCTTTAGGCTCTTGAATGGCAAACATTAGCTTAAACCATTATTAGCATCTGAATAGAGATAAAGGTCACAGGAGGAAAACTGGGTGAGGCTGTCACCTTGTGTACATACCACGCCATCAATTATTTTGAAACCGAGAGTAGAAGCCGGATGATACTGTATGCCTTTTAAGTCCCTCTCGGCAACGTAGGTTATTCTGCATGAGGGATGCGGCAAACTCACTTTTCGCAAATGTGTCAGGTCTCAGGGGTACTGTAGCTGTAATCACTGGATACCAAATAGGGATGCTGATGCTAGGGCTAGTCCAGCTCTTTTCAGAGCTCTCTTCCCTTCCTCTGACACCCCTTATGCCATCCTCACCCCCCCACACACAGCTGCCCACCATGGTCCACAAGTCCCTGAGCAAGAGGTAGTAATGGGGAATCTTAAGGCATTGGAGACGATAGTGGGAAGGAGCCACTATGTAAATGGGAGGGAAGGGGGCTAGCTGCGGTGGGTGGCACAGTTATGAAGGTCAGTAAACTTGGGCTTTGTCAGACCACCAGAGAGAGAGTTTCGCAGCTGGAAGCACTCAAACAAGGAGCCCTCCACTAAGAACATCCTATCTGTAACCTCCAAGAGTGCACATCTGGAACTGTCAGCAACGGCAACTCAGACTAGCTCGTTATTACAAAGTTGCATAAGTCCGGAGCCAGATGGGAAGAGCTGTTCCAAGCCATGCTGGCATACAGAAATTAAACCAACTGCTTGATTTGGACCCAGAAGCAGATGGGAAACCAGTCAAGCACATGGAGCATAGGTATAACGTGCTCGTGGTAACTCACTCTACTGAGCAGGTGGTTCACCAGTTTGTACTCTCTGGAGCTCCTGAGTTGTCTTCAAAGGTAGCACCAAGATATACTGCTGTAGCCAGGCCCAGATGTGGCAGACATGAATGATTATGGAACGGTCTCCTTTCGGCAAGGAAAAGAACAAATCAAAACCCTGAGCTGCCCGTAGAGGTGAAAAGATGGCAAGAGCCAGTGCTTCAACCTAGGATTCCAAGCCCTTAGGGGGTTCAAAAATACCCTTAGATGCTGGACTTTTTTTGGCAGGGAGTCTATTATGTCACCACAAAACAGGACCATAACAGGGCTCTTCAGCAGCGTTAGCCTGAACCCTGCCTAGAGATACAGAGGTAGCTTTGTTAAGTTTCTGTGAGGCTAGATAAGTACCAGTCCTGGAGCTGGAGTGTCATTCTGGCGGCAGACAGAGAGGTATTATATGGAAGCACTACAACCAGCCAAGGGAAGCACTAGCACCAGCCAAGGTGAAAACTTAGGTTTATAGTTATACTTTTTGCCTTTATTGTTAACTCAAATAATGACAGCCTAGGAAGGGGGTAAGTCTGGACTATATCTCATGTGTCTATTCTCTTTGCAGCAGAGTGGGAATGCCATTTGTTTACATGTGATTTCAGGAGCCAGTTCAGCTACTGTCCTTGATGGAATTTCTGAAGGGGCAGGAGCACCAGCAAGCCCAGGCTGCAGCCCAACAGCAACAGTAGGAAGAGTTCCAGGAAAGGCAGCAAATCCAAGCTGGAGCACAATAGCAGCAGCCGTGTTCCGAGAAGCAGCTTCTTTCAAGACTATTTAATCCAAGTGCACCATCCCTATCCAAGAACAGACCGGAAGATGACCCAGCAACTTATTTGATGGCTTTCAAATGGGTAGATACTGCTGCTCAGTGGGAGAAAGTCTTGGACTACATGATTGGCCCTTATTCTGATGGAAGTGGCACAAGTGGCGTATTAGGGCCTGGATGAGGATGCAGCTACAGATTATGAGCTATGAAAACTGCTGTTCCGGAGCAGTTGAGAGTCTCTGTGGAGCAGTACTGACTGTTTCCAGGTAAGCCCTATTCTTGTGTATGCTTGAGATGTGATGGAGTGGCCAACTGGCTGACTCAAGCCCAAGATCCAGGTAGTGGGGAAACTAATGGATATGATGGAGCAATATGCCTGGGAAGGTGCAGACTTGATGAAGTAGCAAAAGTCATCTACACTGGCAGCGGCTATGCAACAAACCAAACTCAGGCTGATTCTCCAAAGAGATCACTATTAGCTACAATTTAGAATGGAAGAACAATCAAATAGACAAATGGATGAACCATTGTTGAGAAGTATGAAGTGACTGAGGACTCCAAGAAAGTTCACAGAGACTCTAGGGGAGAGCCACTAGCAGCCCGATATGTTTTGCTTGTGGTAAACAGGGCCACATGCAAAGATTCTGCCCCTTGATGGAGCATGGACTATGAGGAGATGTGAAGTCTTGCTTAGGACATGGGATACAGGGAACACAAGGGATGTTCTGTGCTTGTGTATCTGAGAAGGTGGAATGGATCTGGCCTAAAAGACATGGAGTGTGTCCAGAAGTGGTCAAGAATAGAGATGAAAAAACAATTTCACAAACAATTTTGAAATTTCAAAGTTGTTTCTGGTTCACAGGGTTCAATTTTCTGTCTCGTTTGTTTTAAATTTGCTGTTTGTATAAAACAAACATTTTAATTTCTATTGCATTCAGTGGTGAAAAGGAATAATGGGGAAAGAGAGAGAGGGAGAAAGGGGGAGGGAAATAAAAAACAACCAAAAAAGAGTGGAAATTGTTTTAAAAATTAATTTTTTGCTTTTGATGGAAAAGTAGAAAAATTGGGGGGGAAAACCAAAAGCTTTTAATGGAAGCTTGTTGTTTCAAAAAGAGGCCAATTTTCATCAAAAAAAATTTCATGTAAAAAAATGTTGACCAGGTCTAGTGCCCAAGCATTGGTGTATGAGGGCTTGCTCAGAATGAAGCTACTGCAGAAAGCATAACCAGGGACTCCTGGACGTATTCCTTGGGTGTAATCCTATATGAGTCGTGGTCTTATGGTCCCTCTCCACATGGGCTAACCCATTCACTACCCTGGATAATTTTGTTGGGGAGGGAGTGGGAGAAATTTTGTACCCTTCTGAGCTCCAGAAGTTACTTAGGGGGTCATGGAACCTATTCGTGACCACAAAAGGAAATGCCACACAAAACAACCACAGATTTTCTGGTAGCAACATGGAATTTTTGGCGCTGGATCCCCTAGTGTTATGCAGAAGAGAAACAAGGATGGCATTCATGGGTGTTACTCTGGGAGGGAAGTATTTAATAGGGAGGCAGATTCTAGGACTTTGCATGGGGTTGAAAGAATCTTCCGTTCAGCTGTCATAATGTCAGGGCCTTGAACCCTGCATACAGATAAAGAGGCATTTTTGCGGAGTCACTCCAAGGTTAGATCAGGTGAGTCCATTTAGAGCCAATCCAAGAACATGAGATTGGTTTGAGAGTCTCTCAGGCAGAGGGAACTAGGGCCAGGTGCAATAGCCAAGCACAGGGAGAAAGGCTAGGCAGATATTTGAGTTTTCTTTTTGTTATTTAAACTAATAAAGGCAAAGGTATAAATTTAGATGATATTCAGTATATTTACTGTGCACAGCATGACTGGAACCCAGGGTCCCAGCCATATCATACACAGACGCAACTGAAAGATACAGTCATTAGAAACAGAGCAGGATTTTACCTAGAAAGTGAAATGCATCAATTAATTTTTGTAGCCAACTGTGTGTAGAAAAATACACCAAGGGCCTGAGTCTTCTCTCAGTTACATTGGTATAAATAAGGAATAATTCTGTTGAAATCCAAGGAGTTACATCAGGACAGATTTAGTTAAGTGAGAAGAGAATCAGATCTTAAATGTAAGAGCATATTCTCCCAGGCTACAGTCATCACATATCGTATCTTTTACATTTGATTATTAAAAATTGCCAGGACATTTCAGCCATAAAACAGGGACTGAAAAATCTGCAAGGACAACATGAGGTATAACACACAGTATGCACCAAGAGCTGTCAAATGTCTGAGCAAATAATGTCCAAAGGTTTGGGGAATAGTTAGTAATGATCTCATCCCACTTTTCCAGGCTCATGTGTTAGGAGTATAATTGGAAAGGAAACAGCTGGTTTTGGGAAAGAGAAAATTTTATTTGGGAAAAGGTACCAAAAAAAAAAAAAAGCGCCAATTTTGTCTGATTCCATTTGAAGCATGACCCACTCAGCCAGAATGTGTAGGACGCTTTGATTTGAGAATGTATATGTTATATATATTTGGTGAGGGGGAAAAGGGAAACAGGGAAAGCATAAACAGTACAGCTCAAAATTCCGGGAAGTGAAACACAACAACTGCATCTATAGTAAAAACAAGGGGATGCTCTTTGGGATATATCTTAAATCTCAGACTGTTTCCTATCTCTCAGAACTAGGACCATTAGCTCAGATTCTTCAGATCCTGTGACGTGATATGTTTATCAGCATGTTTTAAACAGACATTTACAATGATCTTATGCATTCAGTCCAAAATCAGGAGCTGCCTCAGCCTCTACAGGTTCAGAAGCTCCTCAGCAAGGAACACCTGTGTGGTTCCATTGCATGGATTTGGTGGGACAATGGCTCCACATGGTCCCCCTACATGGGGATGCACAGGAAGCAGGGCTGGGGATCCTTTTCTGCTTGCATCTTCCCTTCTTACCCCCACAAGAACCTTGTGAGCCTACTCCAGACACTGCACACAGGTAGGCTCCATAAAGTAGCTTCACACCCTGGAGTGAGGGTGGGATGGGGGAGGTGCTTTATGTAATGAATTTGTTAATTCTTCTGAGTGTGCACAGCTATAGTATTTATAGGGCAGGACTGAAGGAAGTCCTGGCCTGTACTACTATCAAATATATTTCAAATGCTATAGAAATGCTTATCAATAAATATAAAACACTGGGGCCTGGAGTAGACACACCATGCATGGACTGTCACCCTCCCACGTGTATGTGGGGGTTCAGCTACCTCTGTGACTGCCTGTCCCCTTTCTCTAGACCTTACAGAAGATGCTTCATGGCCCAGGGTCCACACAGGGGAGAAAACAGGAACTGGCGGGGCAGAGGGGCTGGAGGAAGTAGTGGACTGACTAGGGGAAGGACAAAGCACACAACATCCTAGCTCCAGTCAGTAAAGATAACACAGCTTGAAGTTGTGTGATCCTTCTGGCAGAGCACTCCCACCAGCATGCCAGAGGCAGCCATGGCCAGGAGGGTCTCCAATAGCACAGCTGCCACTGAACCATACTGCTAAGGAACCAGGGAAGAAGGGCTGCTGAGAATCAGAGCAGGTGCAGATGGACATGGCCAACACACACATGGCCCTGAGGCTCCCCTGAGACCCGCCAGTTTGGGGGTGAGACCTACAGCCTTCTTTTTTGAAGAGGTGTACAAACCTTACCCATCACCCCCTCCTGCCCCCAACAGAATAGTGTGTGGAACGTTCCATGAGATGATCTGTACTGATACATCCTCCCACTGAGCCATCTGCCTAGGATTTCAAACTGGTCTGACATTATCTAGCTATTTCCTATCTTTTAGTAAAGTATCTGCAGAAAATATGCTGTATTCTATGGAATGCATCATGCTAGCAACATCTGAAGCTCCTCACACAGCAGTCTCATAAAAGGATTATACACAAGTTCTGGTGGAAAGGCTGGGTTTGCTGTTATCATGGAGAGGAACAAGGCAGATAAAGAAAGTTACACAAGTTCCAGGCCACTGTTAAATCTAGAAGGTCTGATCCTGATGCCCATGAAAGATGATAAAAAGACGCCAGAGGGTCTTCAGAGAGTTTTGGATCCTTAGCCCTTACACCATTTTTATGCTGATGTAACTGCATTGGGCCTGACTCTCCATTCCCTTACACCATTTTGACTTCAATGGAATCACACCAGCTTAAAACTGGTGTAGCTGAATGGAGAATCCGTTGGATTGTCTTCAATGGAGGTACTCCTGATTTACATCGATTGAGAATCAGGCCCAATGTGATTGCGCCTGCAAAGGTTGCATAAGAAACATAAAGGGTGAAAGATGGCATTACTCAGAGCTCAATGGTATTTACAGTAGCCGTTTCTTGAAAAAGAGTTAATATTAGGCAGCAGTAGCATGTGCAACTGCTCTTTCTAACAAAAACGTTATTAAAAATGGAACTAACCACCTAAGACCCAACCAGGGACCCTAAGAAGCATTTAGATAGAAACTTACCACTGTATATTAATTAAACAGACATTCTTTCCACTAAACAAGATGTAGAAATATGGCATGCTACCTGGAGCATGGATTAATAATGTATCAGTCTTCCCAGTACACATGTTCTCACACACACACACACTTAAAATGGGCACTTTTCTCACATTCTGCTGTGTGAAAGTTGGGGAGAAGGTGAGTGAAGGTTGAATGATATTTTCTGACTTATTATCTATCTAATGAAATTTAATGTGGATAAATGTAAAGTAATGCATGTTGGAAAAAACAACCTCAACTATACATACAATATGATGGGGGCTAATTTAGCTACAACTAATCAGGAAAGAGATCTTGGAGTCATCGTGGATAGTTCTCTGAAGACATCCACGCAGTGTGCAGCGGCAGTCAAAAAAGCAAACAATGTTAGGAATCATTAAAAAAGGGATAGAGAATAAGACAGCGAATATTTTATTGCCCTTATATAAATCCATGGTACACCCACATCTTGAATCCTGCATACAGATGTGGCCTCCTCATCTCAAAAAAGATATACTGGCATTAGAAAAGGTTCAGAGAAGGGCAACTAAAATGATTAGGGGTCTGGAACGGGTCCCATATGAGGAGAGATTAAAGAGGCTAGGACTTTTCAGCTTGGAAAAGAGGAGACTAAGGGGTGATATGATAGAGGTATATAAAATCATGAGTGGTGTGGAGAAAGTGAATAAGGAAAAGTTATTTACTTGTTCCCATAATATAAGAACGATGGGCCACCAAATGAAATTAATGGCCAGCAGGTTTAAAACAAATAAAAGGAAGTTCATCACACAGCGCACAGTCAACCTGTGGAACTCCTTGCCTGAGGAGGTGGTGAAGGCTAGGACTATAACAGGGTTTAAGAGAGAACTGGACACATTCATGGAGGTTAAGTCCATTAATGGCTATTAGCCAGGATGGGTAAGGAATGGTGTCCCTACATAGCCTCTGTTTGTCAGAGGGTGGTGATGGATGGCAGGAGAGAGATCACTTGATCACAACCTGTTAGGTTCACTCCCTCTGGGGCACCTGGCATTGGCCACTGTCAGTAGACAGGATACTGGGCTGGATGGACCTTTGGTCTGACCCAGGATGGCCATTCTTATCTTCTTATCCCTTTCTTAATGATTCCCAACATTCTGTTTGCTTTTTTGACTGCCACTACACACTGAGTGGATGTTTTCAGAGAATTATCTACAATGACTCTAAGATCCCTTTCTTGAGTGATAACAGCTAATTTAGATCCCATCATTTTATATGTATAGTTGGGATTATGTTTTTCAATGTGCATTACTTTGCATTTATCAACAGATAATTTAATCTGCCATTTTGTTGCCTAGTCACCCAGTTTTGAGAGATCCTTTTGTAGCTCTTTGCAGTCTGCTTGGGACTTAACTAGGTTGAGTAGTTTTGTATCATCTGCAAATTTTGTCACCTCACTGTTTACCCCTTTTTCCAGATCATTTATGAATATGTTGAATAGTACTGATCTCAGTACAGACCCCTGGGGGACACCACAATTTACCTCTCTCCATTCTGAAAACTGACCATTGATTCCTACCCTTTGTTTCCTATCTTTTAACCAGTTACCAATCCATGAGAGGACCTGAAGGTGCCATATTAGAGATGTGTTTCCATGCTCATACTCACATCAGATGGACTTGTGTTCAAAGGCTACTAATATTTCTAAATATACAATGTTTTACTGTAGACTACTTTCCAAAAAAGGTCACATAATGGCATTGAATTTGTTTCATTATAACTTTTAATCACTATCTAGTTATATGATTCTGTTTACAGATTATTTTTTAAAAATCTGGTTTCTGATAGTTCACCCTTTAAATAGTATGTCCTGCTTTTTGTTTTTAAAAATATTTGGAGAGGGGGTTTGCTCTTCTGTTGATTTTCACAAAGTCAGCAAGGAAGAAACTGATTACGTACCTGTCTATACGTAAGTGAGGAAACAAAGTAGTAAATGGATTTTTTTAAAAACAGAGAAAAATGTGCTGACTTTTGATATACAAGATGTTGCTTGTCACTATAATAGGTACATATTTTTATGGATATGAGTATGATTAACTTGGCAGCCTCTTTTTAAACTTTGATTTCAGGAATGCTGTTTCTCTAACTCAGGGTAAGAGATTCCTATAAACTAGCAAAAAAGATGTTGCACAACTCTAGTCCTGTGGTTTTCATCCTTTTTCTGCAGCCTTTCACTGCAGAACAAAGGGGCATTATGGAGCTATCTAAAAGAAATGAATGGAATACATACAACAGCATTTGAAGCCAAATTAAAGGCTACATGCTATAGCATTTTAATACTGTACCTTTATGTACACATATATTTTAAAACAGACCTTTTCCCACAGCTTTTTTAATTTCCTTAAAATCAGCTACTTTATTAAGAACAGCAGTGCCCGGAGCCACCAAGCAAGCTCAGGATCCTGTTGTGATAGCCAGTGTACATACACACAGAAAGAGTGAGCTCCTGCCCCAAACAGCTTACAGTCTAAATACATAAGACAGAGCGTCAATGGAGGTAGGGCAATGTATGCCAGCTGAAGAGCTGCCCCAAGTGACTTGTCCAAGGTCACAAAGGAAGGCTAGAGCAGAGCTTGGAACCAGTTCTGAAGCACACAGGAAGAGAGGTTTTTCCTTGACAAGGCATGTCTACACAGTCGGATGATGCACTCTATGGGAGTGCGATTTCTAAAGCACACTAACCCATTGTGCTTTAATTGGTCTGTGTAGACCCTAGTGATGTGCACTAAAGGTTCCCTTTCGAACTGCACTATGTTAAAGCACACCAGCAGGGTCTACATGAACCAATTAATATGCAATATGTAAGTGAGCTTTAGCAACCACACCCGTGTAGAGCGCATTATCCCACCATTTAGACACGCCATAAGTCTTAAATAATAAACAGGAGCAAATTGATGTAGAGATTATATCTGAGCCACTAAGTAATAGTGACCATAAGATAATTAGGTTCAATCTCCCAGGAGCACATAGGATACCATACATGGAGACTGAATGTGACAAAGGTTTCAGTTAAATGAGAAGGTCAGTCAAAAAGGCCCTAAAGTTCAAGGAAGTAAAATCCAAAATTAGATAAATTCATCATTTTAGTCAAAACAGTAGAGCTTCAAGTTCTATCACTTTACTTGGCCCACATGTTTATTCAGTATGAAACAGCAATTCCGATCAGCCTCCTTCCACATTAATGTAATTCCAAGTAGTAGGACCACTTCCCTGAACATTTTCAAACTCATCTCTCCTTTTGCCAAATAGCCATTTCCCCCTAAATTTACCAGGTCACTCAGGCCTGCAATATTGATTGATTTAAATATTACAATGCTTTTCGGGCTCATATTAATCTTCAGTCAAGTCACCCCAGATAACTCATTAAGAACCAGAAAAATAATTCCGATCACTTCAGGCCCAACCCTGTTACTCTCATTCATAGCAAATAGCAACTCACTCCAAAAGTGGTCCTACTAATTTCAAGGCATAAAATACCTTACTCTAAGAGTAGCCCCGTTGATTGCATGGCATACAGCCACATTTGCCCCACCTCTGCTTTGCCAAGGGCAACTCAGTCACAGCTGAGGATAGAGTCCAAAGTGTAAATTAAATCATTGCCTTGAACACATCTATGGAAGCAGTGCCCATTTGGCCCACAGTAAGTAATTCAGAAGACAAAATTCACAGACTCTCCATTAATAGCATCCTTACCACCACCACCACCACCTCTATTGTCACCACCCATTCTCTTGTCTCATACCAGCATTTCTTTTACACTCTTTATAAAAGTGAAACCCTGACCCTATTTTAGTCAGTGGGAGTGTTCCTATTGACTTCACTGGAACCAGAATTTCACCCCGATGTGTTCAGTGGTCACAGGATCATATGAAGTGATGACCAAATCTGACCTCTATATTAAGGATTGTCCATTCCACCCCACTCGGTTTTACAAGGATAACACCATTTAAAGTCCCTGGAGTCACACTGGCATAAACATGGTGGCATAGAAGTGAATCAGACTGTAGTTTACCGAGGGCTTATTCATGCACCATTAATATAAGTGGTAAATCTCATAGCCTTCAGTGGGAGTAGGATCAGGTCCTAAGTAACATAGGGACCTGATTTTCCTCATTTACTATGGTCTTACAGTGGTCAACTCCAATTATTTCAATAGAATTATTTGTATAATGGTGTAAGAGGAGAATCAAGCACTGGCATTTTGAGGACCATCACAGTATATGAAAGAGATAAATATCTCTATTATTCTCTTTAAAAGATCCTAAATAAAGGAAAACAATCATTTTGACAGTTTATAATATTTTGCGTTCTGTGGCTTATAAGAAAAGTCTTTTGGAAAAATAAGTATTTAAAAGGTAACATATTGATATTATTATTAATAGTAGGTTTGCTAGAGTTTCTCAGTTACTTTGCTTGATGTTTTCCACTTTTGAAGGACAGTTCATCAATAGTTCGTGCTGAAACCTGCAGCAATTAGTTGGTAAGTACAGTTTGTTCTGCAGATAGAATGTATGTGGTGGAGGAGGATACAAAAAAGAATAACATGGAAACCAAGATCGCAACCTGTAACCTTCACTGAGACTAGAAGGTGATATTATTTGAACTACTACTTTTCTCCAAGTGAAGTGCCCCATTTTTATATTATAGCATCTTAGAAATTCGCTCTTCAGACCATCTAAGCCTTTATATCTATAATAGATCCCTCTTGGCTTGAGATGAGAACATATCACAAAATATCTGTGTTGCGCATGTGTTAATCATGATATTTCCTTACTGATTTAAAATAGCCTCTTTGTGGAGAGATCTTGTCAGACATAGCTGGGAACTATTAAAAAGGTTGATTTCCAGAGTCATTTGAACCTCATGTTGTTTATACCTGTAAATGGATTAACCCTTGCACTCTTCTTTCAACATATCAACTCTATTTTCCATTCAAAATGTCAAAATAAACTAAGTTCCTGGTAGTTTTTTATTAAGTAACTCTATATGTAGATACCATAATTGCTTGCTCTTATGAACCTCTCAGTCCTCAGCACTCATGTCTCAGTTTTTCCAAATGATTGTAATCTAGCCATATTTGGGGCCTGGTGTTTGATGATCTCCTCTCAGTCGTGTGTTAGTTGCTTCTTGGTTGCTGAGAGAGACAGAACTGAAGATTTCCCCAAAGTATTTCCTTCTGTTTACTCAAACTCACAGGGCACATGCCAACCTTGTGTTATAAGTTTACCTTGTCCTCTCTCTCCTGTACTGCTTCCAGGTATAAAAACATTTCGCCATGGAACAAAAATGAAATGCCTGGGGTTTTCCCCTCTAGTAATCAGCAAAACATATTTGGTAATACACCAACTTTGACAGTTTATATGTGGGCATGCGTGCCTGGACACATTGTGTGTAGGATATCACCATCTCATGGCTAACCTCCACAAAGAATAAATGACCTACAACTACTACTGACTTTGCACAATATTCTTTAGCTCAAGTGGCAGAAACTGGTATTTTGATGCTGAAGGACTAAGTTCCTATTCCCACATCCTCAGGCACATGTGGTTTATATATCATGTATACGTATATAGCAAAGGTGTTTGCTGTCTGCAGCACGTGATTCCATTATAATACCCCTGCAAATCCATTAAAAGTAGAATTGAAAAATAAATGGATGTAGAACAATGCACGTTTCATATGGGGTGACAAAGTTCAGAGTTAACCAATTGGAAGATGATCAGGATCAGCTTATGTGCAGAGAAAGTGAAGAGATGTCTGGACTGGGCTCTTTCTAAAGACCTGAAATTAATCAATTTAGGGCCTGAATCAAAGCCAATTGGAGTCAATGGAATAACTCTTCTTGACTTCAGAGGCCTGATCCAAAGGCCACTAAAGAGGCTGCAAGGATCTTGTAGAATATAAGGTATTGTGAGCCCTGTAATGTGATTATAACATGACTTGGTCTGATCTACAGAAGCAAACTCAAACTGTTATAACATAGTTAGGATGCAGCCACATTATGACTCTGCTTTCTAACAGGGTTGTAACTATAGCACAGATACACTCAGAGAACTTCTGTCCGAAGTATTACTATGCTTTGTTGTCTAGATATTTCTTCACCTTTCTTCCTCTTCACATCTGGATGTCTGCCTATAAATACTTGATCAAATGCTGAATAACTGACTCAGGATCAATCCTGCAGCCTTTATTCAGACAAACCTTCCAGGGACTCCTTTGTAACTGAAGTCAATGGAAGTTTTGCCAATATAAGATATGCACGATCAAGCCCTGAGTAAGGAATTCAGGATTAAGCCCAACATCTAGAAACATAAGTATAACCAATAAAAATGACAGAAAACTGAAATTTAATTTTTTCTTTAGGTTTATATCGTACAAAGGGAGACAGGGAAGGCTGAAGGAAAATTAGATTGTTTCAGCAACTGCCTATTCATGTTATCATAAACATACACAGAAGCCGGTATAAAAGGAAATGTTTCCCAGACTTGTTTTTTTCAGTGAGAGATTTGTTTCCTCTTGAAAGGATTGATCGTGTTTTTATGAGGAAAAAAAGTTTGATTCCAGAAATTTTGCAACTACTGTGCCTTCTGAACCCTAAAAGCCAGTAGTGATGATTTACTGTAAAGAGATTTGGTATATTATAGATAGATATATTTCCCATTGTGCAATATAACTCCTTCTAAAGTGGGGAGAGACAGCACTGTTTTCCAAATTATGCCTAAAAAGGCCATAACTCTTTGGAACTATGGAAGAATGGAAATAACAGACAGTCCTTTTTACTATAAAAAGCAATATAACTTAATAATGAATCACTTTGAACTGTCCATCATATACCCCATTATAAAAATATTTTTAAATCAAATTGTAAGGGAGTGAACCCAATAAATCTGGAAATATGCTAAGTCCTATGGGAACCATATTACTTTTCTTGGTAGGCCAGATTTTGCACCGCAGAAGTCAATAAGAGTTTTGCCACTCACTTCAGTAGGAGAAAATCAGGGGACTTTATGTTGTCACTTTAAGTGATAGTGCTCCAAACGGATTATACTCTTGCAGTACATTCTTTTTTCTCTCATCAGCCAGATATTTTACTGAGTAGTTTAATAAAAGGAGTATTACACATGTATATAGTAAGCTAGAAAGAGATTCAGATCATAGTTATAATGGTGTAAATCAGGAGGAGTAACAGCACCATGAAGTCAGTGTCACCGAAAGGAGAAACAGGCCCCACTACTGAGAGAAAGTTGCAGGTGTACACTTACCTGTTCTTTTTTATAAATGACTCGAGAGGGTTTCTAGTCACTTGAGAACCTCCTTAAAGTAAACATCTGTTCACATTTATATTCAACTGTAGTATATTTTCCTTTTTTTGGCATTTAAAATATAGTCTCCTTTCAATTTTAAAAAAAATATGTGCTTTTTCATACTCCTCATAAAAAAAGCTCTCTGCTCAGCTCAGCCCTGATTTCTAGCAGGCAATCCACATCCACAAGTTCTTCTGTGCTGCAGCAGAGCTACATGAAAAAGCAACATTTGTAAAGCAGCTACAAAGGATGCCAAGGAATCCTCTTGATTTGGAAAATATGCCAGTAAAGTTCCAATCCAGGGCCCAATCCTGCAGCTCTTAATCGTATGAGTAGCCCCGAGAAAGTCATGGCCAGCTCAAAGTCAGTCATTATCAGTATAATGGAACAATTTTATTTAAAACAAACAAACAAAAAACACGCATTTGAGCTCTTCACGCTGTGTAATTTAAGCAACACTTTAACCATCTTTGCCTTGGAGAAGGTGCTTCTAGGTAAAAGCTCATGTAAATGAGTAAAAATGCCACAACCAATATACCAGCGCTATTTGCTTGTTCTGGTAGCCTGTAAACTTGAAAGCTGAATAAATAACGTAAGAAAATAGAAATCAGGCCTCTTTAAGGATGGGGCCACCGCTTTTCCTACAAACACACACCTGTTAAGGGTATGCTTACATAGTATTTTGGAACCATGGGAGCAAGTCTGCCAGCCTGGGTCAACCAACTTGGGCTAGCAGGGTCACTCTAGCACTCTAAATATAGCTCTGCAGACAGCACTTTGAAGTTGTGGGCTGAAGCCCATGCTGTAACTTCAAAGCACTGTCTACACAGCTAGTTTTAGAGAGCTAGCAGAAGCCCCACTGGAGGCTACGTCTGTCAACCTGGGCTAGTAGGCTCGCTTCCATGGGCTCCAAAATGCTGTGTAGAGATATCCACTATAGTCCTCATTCATCCTGGCAATCTCACTGCAGTGCTGCTCTGTCTGTACATAACACCAAGGAGCATCTGCACGGGCTCAAATGCCATGGATGCACCTGAATGCATTAGTTATCCAGGCAATGGAAAGTCCATGCAGGGGAACTCCTCACCCTATAGGAAACCTGGACAAGGTCTCCACATATTGTCATAAGGAGAAATGGGACAAGTGCATGGGCTGAGGTCATGGCCAAAGGGTTCACGCACAGTGTTAATCCATAAACACCAAGCTCCATGGTGCAGGAGCACAGTGGGCTGCAGCCACTGAACGCCCATCAGCTAGTACCTTGCAGTAACCAACCAGAAGCTAGCTCTGTGGGTTTGCTTCAGGACTTAAGACAATCTCTATTAGAAGTTAGGATGAAATTGTAATGGCGGACATACTTGTCAACTGTGGTGTTTCTGCCACCATCTTCTGGAGCATCTGGTACTGGCCACTGTTGGGTACAGGATACTGAACTAGATGGGCCAGGGGTCTGATCCAGTGTGATAATTCCTATGTTGAAATTATTTAAGAGTTCTTTCTTCAGCTGCACTTTGCTTCAGAGCAATTTCCAGAATAAAGCCCCTTTAAAAGGATTTGGCCCTATATAAGGAAGACCCAAAGGTCCCTATCATAACCTCCTCCAATAAGGTTCACAGAAGGACTGTTTCATGGCAGGACTCAGGAGATTCTGCAAAATTCACCTCAGAGTTTTCGCCGAATGCTTCTCACAAAGGGAGAGGTTTATGGAACTGTGAGGGAAGCAGGGACCACTCTCCCTCACTATGGATGTATTGGTGACTCTCCCACACTGGGATGATAAGCCAATGTCAATAAAGGCCAGGTTTCATGTGTTTTGAACTATAATAAACAGGCTTTGATGACCATGTGAGATATAGAGTCCCTTCTATACCTTATAGCACAGAGGAAGGAAGGAAGGAATGGGGGATGGATAAGAGGAAAGCTTTCAAGAGTCAGAATAATTATAGGCCCTCATCTTGATCCAGGTATCAGATCTTTTAACAAAACCCCCTGCTCCTGGTCAAAACTGAAGTCAATGGTTGTACTCATGAAGCATCTGGATGATCGAGTCTCAAGTGTGCAGGCAGCTATGTAAGGCACCTAATTCTGTTCTCAGGACAGAACTCCCATTAAAATCAATATATATATGAACACTTGTTATGTCAAACAAGCTGTACAGAGTGATTCCACTGAAGTTCAAGGACTTCTAAGCTCCACCAGCAGAACTTTTAAGAGGTATGATAAAATTCTTCCAGGTTTTTCCTTCTTACTTTTAGTCCATTAAAAAAAAAAAATACTCCAGAAATTAAATACACCAATAGTGTCTAAGTAGATGGTCAATAGGGATTACAGAAATCTATTTTAATTGTTCTTATATTAGAAAACCCAATGAACCATCATTCATTTACCCTGTGACTCAGGGACACCTTAGTGCCAACTGTCAGAGGGCACACGGTTTTGCAGGGATCCCTTGCATCGGATATTTGCATAATATTTCAATGACGGGTAGAGAGAGAGAGAGGAAGAGAGCCTGAAAGATAAGGCCTTGTATCAGAAGCATGAATCAAAGTAGTGGTCAAGCTTTCCTGATATAAATCAAAGAAGCAAAGCTAGCAGAAGTCAGGCTCTGCCTGCTTGAAAGCTTACAGAACCTGGCAAGAATAGGGTTGGTATGCAAAAACCACACACATGCCTCAGAAAGGCTAGGCACAGGACACTCACACAAACCCATTCCAGAAGGGTTGTACCAGAACAACCCAATACCAGGTATGGTACAAAGATAACGAGAACACACTGACCCCTCCTAAAGATAAGGTCAGGATGAGAGTATGATGAATAGAGATATTTTGATCAAATCAACATGTACAAGGTAAGGGGTAGTAACTAATCACACCAGAGGGTCAATATGTAGCTTGTTTATTTGGTGTATAAAATGAAGCCTCAAAGGGAGTGTCTCTGTCTGGCCTAGGGAGGAATGGAAAATCCTGCAATTCACTGAGGTGGTCCACTGTTACAGTCATACATGTATTAGTGGTCCGGTAGAGTCTGTGGGATGCTGGTACCATGCTTTGTCGACAATAAACCTGGCTGGGTGCCTTCGGACCTTAACGGATCTTGTGGTCATTGGGTGCCAGCTATCTGCGCAGAGCTGGGATGGCATACAGAGGGAACACACGCAACCAAACATCTAACCCCAGCATGTAAGATCTCTGCCAAGAGCCAGTAGCCCATTGGTCATCATAATTATTGTGAAATGTATGTACAGAAAATGTTTAAGGAGTTATTTATCTATATAGAAAGTTATCTTCTTAAGCTCCTGGAGGTGAGGCAGGTCACCAGGAGGTGACATACCTCATACAGGTTCCTTTCAGGCAGGAGATAACTGACACCTATCTCCCTGCCTGGTCATACGTACATTATCCACCTCACAATGGAGGTCTGTTTGCATACCTATGCGAATCCAGAGATTGCCAAATTGACAAGAAAAAACACAGGGGGAAAAAAAATCAGCAGAGGGGACAAGGTTCTGTTTATGAATATGGATAAAGGATTGTTCTTATATATCTAGGGGTACCAGGAGACACCCAGGATCCTTCACCGAGGAGGCAAGCTGACAGCTTATTGTGCCTCATGAAAGTGGTGTCCCAGGCAGTCTGGCTGCAAAGTGCTGATGAGCAATACTTTATTAGACATGAGTATCTTGTTAATTAAGCCTAGGCTCTAGAATGCATGCTATGATTTTATTTTAGATGTAACTATTTGTTTCCAATACTTCTACCTGCAGTTACTTGAATCTCTATTCTTTGTTAAATAAATATATATTTGATTTCTCTATAAACATATGTAAGTGCTGAGAGTTAAGTGGAGCTGTGATCTGAGGTGGAACTGGTAAGATGGGTTGTACTGTATCTTTGGAAGCAGTGGATCAGTTAATACTGTGCTTGTCCAGTGGATCAGGGGCTGGAGATGCTCGGAGGGCTCAGGGACTGGAGGGTACCTTTTGCTAACCTGTAGAGGGAGAGCAGGGCCTGAGTAGGCCTAGAGGGGAGTGCTTGTGTTACCCATGGCTGGTGGGGTTGAGGAGCTGACCCACAGCAGGCACAGACGAAGCTTCCTCATGTTAAGAGCAGGTGGTAGTGAGATGCCTCACAGCCCTTAGTACCCCCACGAAACATCACATCCCCCTTTCCTTATTAAAGTTTTAAAAATTAACTAATAAGAAAATAAATCTGATAACATCCCCAAACTGTTCAGTAGAGATGGTCCCCATTTGTAACATTCAGATCTGGAATCTGAATTGCTCCTAAGAAGGCTTCAGCACTGGGCTTTTTACTTTTAATAGTAGCCCTATAAAATGGGGGCAGCGACAATATATGCAGGGGGATTGTTAGTCTGTCTGACCCACTCAGAGCCATCTTAGAGCTAGATACGCAAAAGTGGCTCTTCATTTTAAAATGGAGAGTCAACTGGCAAAAGAGTGTGCGGAACTTCCCACAGTTCCACACTGTGCAGCTCTCCCGAAGAGTAGGGGTTGTCGTAAGAGAAAAGACAGACCCAACAAATAGCAATCATTGTAAAGTGTTGTAAGTATGTTCAGGCATTCACATGCTTCTGTTTAGTGAAGAATCACATGTATCCTGTCAGCAGTGACACCTTTTTTTTTACTTTTAATGTGCACAGTGCCCAACTGCACTCTCAAATGCATTGAAAAACATGATCACTGTGCTGCATAAAGATTTCAGCTTGAAACTCTCTATGAAAAAAAATAGACACTTATATCAAACACTTCCCGTGCTTGTAATACAAAAAGCTATCTTGTTTATAGTGTTCCAAGTGAGCCCTTTTATTAGAGATACTGTAATGGATTTGCTAGAACGGTTGACAGTGTTATTGTTAACCCTATTAATCAATCTGTAGGGATTTCCAGTTGGGAGCTGTGTCCAACTCTGCCTCAAGTGGAATGAATGTATTTGACTTGTTCTTTCAGGGCCCAGTCCTGCTTCCATTGAAGTAAATGGTGAACCTTCCATTGACTTCAGTGGGTCAAATTCAGGCCCTAATCAACTAATGGCAGGCATCTCTTCAGAAAGGAAACTCTTGCACAACATCTGCGAATATTGGATTAAACAGTCTCACTTTTTCACTCTGGAATGATCTCATTTGCCTTCAATCGCCATTGGCCACAATGCAGGAAAGCATCAAACCGTGTGCTGAGCTTTCAGCATTGAGTTCAATGTGACTCAAGCACATGCTTAAAGTTAAATATGTGCTTAAGTGCTTTCCTGAATAGAGGGCCATGTTTTGTCATATTATTGAAAGCTTTTATTTATAAATGTAATAAAATATTAAATATTATGGAGTATCAGGAGTATATACAGCTCTTTACAAAAAAAGAAAAGTACATTAAGCAATGAAATTCCTTCCCCCAAAACTAAGTTTAAAGGTAAAATCCTGCCTACCTTATTCATTGGTTAGAGTATTCATTGTATGGCTAAGCACTGAGTAATGACTGCAGGATTTGGCCCTAAAATATAGAGAGAGAATGTATATCTTGTCAGGATTTACAATAAGACCTTGATGACATTCTTGGATCTCAAAAGCTGACATCTAGTGCTCTAATATTACAGAATTATGGTAATACATAATAAGCTACTGTTACAATTCACTTGTTTCAACAAATTTTCAATCTTTGAAAAACCAGCTCCAAGCTGAAGTCACATTCGAGGGCAGGGGGGTGTGACAGAGACTTTCCTATGGATTGCTGATGTTTATGTTATCTAAGATTTGTGTTCTAAACATTCCTCTGATAGCATGGAGATGGTGGGAGATTTTGGCATTATTTTCATGAATATTATGTGTGACTGGGTTTACCTACCTACTTCTGTACCTTGGGCTACATGGACTTAAAGGGTTAACTCCCACCTGGAGGTCTCCACCCAGGAGACCAGGAAGAGAGACAATGATGTGGATTGACTCAGTATTTCACCAAGATGATAAAGTACTGCTTCCAACCTAACTGGGCAGACACCCTGGCTTGGAATAGGAGAGGGGGAATTCCTGAGTCAGGAAAGCTGAAACAAACTGATTTGGTTCTATTAAAAAGCAGCCCTGACAGAGAGGAGATTTTGGAAGAGACCCCTGAGGGGGTCAGAGGTAGGAGCCTCAGGTGTTCTTTCAACCCAGATGCTGAATGCTGCCTGAATGAAGTAGGGACAGGACTGCTTAACTAAGCAAGGAGAAGCTAAGAGGTTATGTAAGCTTCATGCATAGAGGCCTTCTTTGTTATTTTATCTCTGGCTGCTGTGTTTCTGTTGACAAATACTTTGCTTCTGGAGAAGTCTGAACTGCATACACTTTCTCCTTACAAAGCTCTTGAGAGAAATCTCCTGCAGGGAATCAAGGAAAATTGTCCCTGCTGGAGGAGGCACAGCATGAAATAGGAGTGCTAAAACCTAGGGACCCAATCTGGGAGTGGCAGGACTCCCCCTGGAGTGAAGGGGTGGCTCAAGCCTAGCAGCAGGACAGGTGCACTCACAAGAGATTACAGAACGGTCCAAGCATAGCACACTCTATGAGCCACTATTTTTGTGTTCTTACAATCTAGGGTTTGTGTTCTAAAAGTTCTAAGTTAAGCAATATTATGGAACTAATCCTGTTCCCATTGAAATCAATGAGACAGTTTTGTCATTGGTTTCAATGGAAGCTGGGTCCTAAAACTTCATTGATTTATCTAAAGGCAAATAGTCATTTCTTTTAAACTCCTCAGGTAGCTTACTGAGAGATAAGAGAGGGCAATCTGTTTGTAAACCTTCATGTTCAAGGAAGTTAAAGTATGAAGAGTTGCTAAAAGATCGAACTGATCTGATTCTCAGCGCTTGAACAATACTAGGGACTGAAATGCAAGCACTTACTGCTGAGCCAAGTGCAGTGCTTGCTACCATGAACAGTCCTATTGAAGCAAATGGGACAACTCATGGTACAGTAGTAAGCACTGTGTCCAGTAGTATCTGCAAGATTGGGCCCTGGGTCAGCAGTCTGCACTAGATAGTGATTCTTTGTCCTTGTTCCTTACCCTACACAAGACTCAAGCAAGTCAATAACTGCTTGCGGCGGGGTAGGTACATCCTGTCACAGGGTATCAGGTCACGTGTTGTCAAAAGAAAGGGCAGAGGCTGTACCGCAGCCGGTTAGGTCCTATGCTGATGACCCTTACTATGAAGTGTGGTAGTAAGGACTAGTGGCCAGAGTCAATGAAGTGGCCCTTCCACTCAGGGCAGCGTGGCCCAATGGCCGGAATCAATAAAGCAGCTCTTCCACTCAGGGCAGCATGGCCTAATGGCCAGAGTTGATAAAGAAGCACCCCTTTGTGGGATTGTGTGGCCTATTGGAGAAGTGGGGTGCCACTCAGGCATGTGTGGCTCCAAGGGTAAGGGCACTCGGGACCTCCCTGCTCCTCTGAGCCCCAGCCCAGGCAGTGGCAGGGTTACTCACCACTGATTCAGCAGGAAACCTCCTGAAACACACTGTCTGGTACCCCAGTTCACCCACCAGAGCAAAGTCTAAGACCCCTAGGCTGCTTCCTACCTTGTCTTCGCCAGCGATGGTCAATGATTCCCATGGGTCTCTGGTGTCCTCAGGCAGTGTAGCTCCTGACAGCTCGGCCTCCTCTGTGGGCCTGTCAGGCCACCTAGTATCCATCTGGGGCTCTGTGTGCGTTGGGGTTGGGGCCTGTAGCACCTCCCTGGGGAGAGCTTACATCCTCTCCCTTCAGCAGCCTGCCCAGACTGAGCTGGGCCACTTCCTTTTAGATCTTACCTCCAGGCTGAGCATGCCCAGCAGAGACGAAGGGGCATGGCTTCCTCAACCTGCAATGCACAATTAACCCTTGCGGGGCCAGGGCGGGGTAGGAACACCCCGTCACATTGCTCTACAAGCAACACTGATCAATTCAAACGGTGAGACGCAAGACTGCCTGCTATTCTAGTGTAAGCGGGGGAATAGTCCCGCTCTTGTGGGGAACTTTCCTCGTCTCTGCACTACCCCGGTGAAATGGGCTAGCGGAAGGATCTGAGTCCTCGCTCCCACCTCCTTTACCCAGAGGCCTCCCTGCCCTCGAGGACTCCCCTTGCACTCTCCTGTCTGGCAGAGTCCTCGTAACCCCAACAAGGCTGGGCCCAGGATTCCTGGGGGGCTCAACCCCCAACCTTGCTGTGGTCACCTAGGTCAGGGGCTAGGGTGTCCCCACTCCGGGGTGTACTCTCTGCACAGGATGCTTCCCTGACCCACTGATCACTGCATACAATTCAAAGCAAATGCAAATTATTTAATTAACAATTAATTTGTAACAGGAATAAGGAAAAATGGGAAAGGCTAATGAAAACACATCACCCCGCTCTGTGGCAGGGAACATCCCAACAGTGTCTCTGCAATGTCAGGGCAGTTCAGTCTGTTCCTTTGCAAGTCCCAGGCTCCTTCTCAGGCCTTGGCTGTGCTGCAGGGACGCTGTGGCTTGGACACTTGCTCTGGCGGTGGCCACACGCTCGCAGGCTCTGGGTGGCAGGACCCTTCTTCCCAGCGTTGCCCCCGCCCCGTCGGGGTTACGATCCCCCTGCAAGTCTGGCCTGCAGGGCCCCTTGGCTGAGGCGTCTCCCTGCGCTGGGCCCACTGCCCAGGGTTCCCCTCGCTCTCCCCAGCTGCTCACCGCACCCGGCTCCGGACTGCTCCAGCCCCAGCTCCACCCTTCCTGAGCTCCAGCTCCTCTGCCTCAGCACGGCTGCTGCTGCTGCTCTGCCTCCAGCTGCCTGGGCTGCTGCCCTGGCCCCTCTGGCTGCTGCAGCTTCTCCCCCCAGGGCAGGTCTGTCTCTGGGCTGCAGCTTCTCCCCCCAGGGCAGGTCTGTCTCTGGGCTGCAGCTCTGCTCCCAGGGCAGGTCTGTGTCTCTGGGCTGCTTTTCTGGCCCCTCCAGATCTGGCCCAGCTCAGCTCTGGCCTCTCCTTAGCTCGGCCCCACTCACTCTGACTCAGGCAACTTCAGCTCACACGGAGGACGGGATTCACCCTGACCTCCTGACTCCCTGATTCGCCTGCCCGCCCTGTCAATCAGGCTGACCTGGAGCATTGGCCTCTCCCCATTGCCCCTGGGGACTGTCAGTCCCATCGACCCTTCCCCTTTTGGTACTGGGAGCTCTGAATGTTAGTAAGGGGATAACAGTCCCCTTACACTAGGAAATGGAGAATAAATTAAACACAGAACACACAATCTTAAATGAAGAACCCAGACAAGCTAGCATAAAGGAGTGATTCTGGGCCCTACTGTGCCACTGATTTTAAGCAGAGATCTACTTAAAATTGAGGCACAGTACAGGCCTATGAATTTACTTTGGATTGTTAAAGCAAACAAGTAGATAGATGATAGGCCTTCTAAAGAATCAAAGGTAGATTCTAATCACTATTTGGTATAACTGTTCTTTATCTTCCTACCATATGTATAGGATC
The DNA here is from genome assembly GCA_033296515.1 of Macrochelys suwanniensis. NCBI lineage: Eukaryota > Metazoa > Chordata > Testudines > Chelydridae > Macrochelys > Macrochelys suwanniensis. The sequence goes on from CM065779.1 coordinate 89,438,929, forward strand.
TTTTATATATATTAGCAAACAATAACCTATGCTTAGTGACAGTTTAGACCAAGGGTGGGCAAACTTTTTGGCCCGAGGGCCACATCTGGGTATGGAAATTGTATAGTGGGACATGAATGCTCACAAAATTGGGGGCTGGGGGTGCAGGCTCTGGGGTGGGGCTAGGGATGAGGGGTTGGGGGTGCAGGAGGGTGCTCTGAGCTGGAACCGAGGGGTTCGGAGGGAGGGAGGGGGATCAGGGATAGGGCAGGAGGTTGGAGCGTGGGAGGGCATCAGGGGTGCAGGCTCCAGGCGGCACTTACCTCAAGCAGCTCACGGAAGCAGCAGCATGTCCCCCTTCGGCTCCTACACAGAGGCATGGCCAGGTGGCTCTGCGCGCTGCCCAGCTCAGGCGCCGTTCATGCAGCTTCCATTGGCTGTGGTTCCCAGCCAATGGGAGCTGTGGGGGCGGAGCTTGGGGTGGGGGCAGCGTGCAGTGCCCCCTGGCTGCCCTTATGTGTAGGAGCCAAAGGGGGGACATGCCACTGCTTCCGGGAGCCATGCAGAGCTATGGCACACGCAGAGCGGGGCAAGCCCCCAACCCCACTCCCTGGCTGGAGCACCGGAGCGGAGCAAGCCCCAGACCCCACTCCCCAGCTGGTGCTCAAGGGCCAGATTAAAACGTCTGAAGGACTGGATGTGGCCCTGGGCCATAGTTTGCCCACCCCTGGTTTAGACTGTGACAGGACACGCTCCATTAATCCAAAACCTTAAAAAAATGGAAATAAGTTAATGGGAGAGATAACATGCTCCAGTGCTCCATAAGGCTTTCACTTCCATGCCCAGCAGACTCCCAAAGCAATACATACCCCAGCTTCAAACTTGCACTCTAACCCAAAACCTTACCAGTGACCTTGTGTGCTTTTGTAACCACAGATCAGCACATCTGTGGGGCAGTTATTGTGCCTTAACACTGTTAAGCTTTCGCAGTAGAGTGCATCACACATGAAAATCCATGTGTCTGTGTTTATTTTAAAGGATGGAACTCCAGTTATACTCACGTCTCAGAAGAGTGCTAAATGGCAACTCACTAGCTCAATATACATGCATGGTATGTGATTTTCAAACACATTATGTGTGGCTCACCAGTAGAAGCAGGCTCATGAGATAATAGATTCATAAAAATTAAGCCATTTTTAAATTATCCAACCACAAAAAGGTATTTAAAAAATGCAAACAGCATGAATATAACTGCTTTCTCATGAATGGAGCATTCAAATATAATTTCAGCTCAGTGCAAAACTCAACTCAGTCTGAACTATAGACCCAGGACCAGTGCAATGGCTATTATCAGTGTCTTACTTTTGTTTTTCCCCTTTTATCCCAAACATTCAGAGTTCTTTACACACTCACTCTAAATGTATTTTTTACTGTATCTGGCCACTGAGGTAAATATTTATTGTTTAAATTATTCATAATGCCAGTGTTTGCTACGTCATCCTATAACTTGGGAAGTGTACATATAGGAATCACCAACTTACAACTAAATTTTAACAAGCTTTATGTGAGAGAAGAAGGGCCCACCACACTCCAAACAAAAGCTACACACTCAGAGTTCAAAAATCACCCTTCCTGAGGCCTGGATTATTGATAAAAAGGTCATTCCCAATAACACTACATGAAACACCAATCTATGATTTCACCCCAGCCTAAATTTTCTCTTTAGGGTTGGCTGCTCCTAAGGTTCCTTCTGTCTGGATCTGCCTGTTCCAAGCCCTCACTTTCTCTTTCCTGAGGAGGAGTAGTCCACCACCCTTATAACTGGCTGGGTAACAAGCCAGCTGCTCCCATGAGTCAGCAAAAAAGCTCAGTACCTTCACAGGAGAGCGGGGAAACAGATAACAGCAGGAGGTGTTTCAGGCAGACAGTGCCAGCCTGCTGCACTTTCCAACACAATTAAACAACATTTTCAGAAGTGCGTGTGCTAAATTGTGCACACGCTGTTGTGTGCAAGCAAACCCCAATGTGCTGCGCACACAAGCCCTGACAAATCAGAGTTTGTTTGTGTGTCCAGTGGTGTCTGCACAATCTTAAATCAGGCACACACTTTGGAATATTTGCCCCCAGTCTTTGAGCTGAGAACAAGCATGAAACATTGCAAACAAATCTCTACTTTAACAGAGGTCTGAGTGCTTGAAAATGGGCCTCTAATGCAAGTGTCTTTTTAGTCACTCTAAACATTACTTTCGTGATGCTACAGTATATTTGAAAGACATTTACTGATCAGCATCCCTGTGATTAAAGTTCAAGATTACACTCTTTAGAGTCTTTGCTAATGTGCTATTCCAGAGCTATGACCATGCAGTCATTCTATCAAAGAAACCATAATGTTCCACAAAATAAAGAGCCAAGAGTGTTAGGGCATCCAAGGAAGACCACACAAGATTACTTTATTAAGGCTGAAATGGGTTACCTTTGTGCCATTCCCACTCTCATTTACAATCATTGCCACTAGAATGGATTCATGTTGTGCCATTTTCTGCTCTGGTTACAATAAGAATGAAGTTTTTTAATCCACATACATTCTTTGACTGGTTGAGCATTCCCACTCTCCCTTTGATACAGCTTTGGCAGGTTGGAATAGTGAAATTGTCAGTGGATCAAAATACACACTTTGTAGGAAAAAGTTTTGATCTCCGTTTTCTGTCTTTAGTCTTCACCTTTTGCCTTCACCCTACCCCCCAAAGAGGCCCAGGATGGAACCAAGACAAGCACTCACAACTCCCCTGGCCTAACCCTTAATACTGAAAAACACTTAGATTTTCTCTCATTTAACTTCCAATTTAAGTTATTCATTCTCTCCACTAGATGGCACCAGTTCAAGAGAGGAAATCTTCTTCAAATACAAGCTATTCCCATGAAACTACTCATCCCCAAACACTCCCAGTTGAGCAGCTCATTTCTTGCCTACTCACTCCTTGTATCAGTGCCACAGCCTAGCCCTGGATCGCTGGCCACTTTCTGGTTGTCTCTCCTATATGCCTGCCAATATCTTCTGGCAAAAAAAGTCTGAATTGCAAATTTGCAAACATTTCATATCTTTGCATAAAGGCAGGCATGCCATCTGAGTCACATGATTTCCTGTTTTAAAGCTATGGTACAACAATCCTCAACATGGGGAGAGAATTTCATTCACTTGTGGGGAGTTCTGAGTGTTTCACAGAGGGCATACGCAACAGCACAAATCCAACAAATAAAGAAACTTCCATGACATGTTTCCAATATAGATCCTACTTTTGTTCACAGTGAAAAGTTGTAAGAAAGTGGAAGGGGGAGAAATGCCTCTGAGCTAGGGTGGCCAGGTGCCCAGTTTTCAACTGGAAAGTCTGGTCAAAAAGGGGACCTAACCATGTCCAGTCAGATCTACTGACTGGACACCCAAAGTTCGGTTACTGCCAGTGGGGGAGGCGGGGAGATGCCGGACATCACCCTACTCAGCCAGGGCCACCTCCTACCTGCATTGGGAAGCTGCAGCTCCCAGCCCCAGCTCCACAGGCGAGTCCCTCCTGATCAGGGCAACGGGGTGGGAGAGGAAAAGCAGTGAGCGATGGGAGGGGGGGAGAGGGAAGAGGAGTGGAAGGGGGCAGGGCCTCAGGGGAAGAGGTGGGGCAGGAGCAGAGGCTTGAGGTCAGAGGTAGGGCAGGGGTGGGGCTTTGGAGGAATAGGCAAGGCAGGGGTGGGGCCTCAGGGAGAACAGGAGGGTTGGGGGGCTTCCAGCACGCCTGCTGGAGTGTCCAGTTTTTAAATACAAAGTTGGCAATCTTATTCTGAGCACCACCCTGATCTATTTCTTACTCACTGAGTCCCCAAAATGGCAAAAGGAAACACAGAAAGTCAAATCAATTAAACTGATTCTGTACTGACCTTCTTAGGAAGTCTGAAGGTGACATCTTAAGGTTGAATACTGGAAAGTCAAGGATCCAAAATAGACAGCCTATTTTTTCTCTTGCAAAAGTGTTTGTTCTCTGATCTCAGGAGGCAGCCTGAAAAATTCCAAGGTTCCTCCAAGAAGTTCTCACCACAGATTTAAAACTTGAATAAAATTCAGTGAAAAATCTGAGATATACAGGGATGGGGGGAGGGGCATATTTGTTTAGAATTGTGTCTTTTCAGAGTCTGGGGGATCTGGTTATGAATAATCTAAATTATGAGACGAGTCAAGGGACCAGGAGATAGCTTTGAAATATTTTAGTTTCAGGGATGTTCCCTTTGAAATCCCTCTTGGATTTCATGTCAAATTCCCTCACATATCTTGAGCAACTGCCCTTAGAAAACAACTGCAGATTGCTTGAGCTTCCCTGTGGATGCATAGAAAGGACTAAACACAAAGTCAACAGGAAGAAAACAGTAGGCTAAGTATCTGTGTGCCCCAAAGACACCTCTTACTGTATGGATGAAAGCAGAGGTGACCCTAACTATTTTGTTGGCTAAAGCAGAAAATGTTTTCGACATCCCCCTTCGATGGGCAAGAGAAAACAAAAACAAGAAAACACCAACCAATCATTACCAGAGCAAGAACAGCTGGCCAGTCAGAGCAGAACACACACACACACACACAAAAGACATGTGGCACAGCAATCCTGCCCCACCTGCAAGCTGGCACCCAGGGAGACACCACACTGTTCATCTGCCCCTAGAACCAGCTCCGGTTGTATGGTGCCTCTTCATCATTGTAGGCTGGGATCCCTAGGCTAGCTCCTGAACAAATTCCACATACCCCCATATGATACATCAGTTCCTTAGCTTCTGGCACTGCATCGCCCTGCTGGTAGTCCCCATGCCATAGTCCTGGTTGAGGTCTCCAGCCATGGCCATCACAGGGCATGCTTGCCCTGCAATGCCTCCTGCTGACCTAGTGCAGTGCTGCAGGCACGCTCTGTCTCAGCTTCCTGTCTTTCAGCACCCTTTAAGAACGCCACACATTTCCAATGGACTATAACACAAAAATCCCCTGCTGGAGTTCCACTTAATTAAATCTAAATAACCTTGAAATAAAGTCCCTGCCCTTGGGGCCTATGGTCCCTGGGAGCTCCTCTCTCTCTCTCTCTTAGGAGCCCTTCTCTCTATGAGCATCCCCTTGCAACTGAGCCCTGATGGCTTTCTATGAGGCCCAGGTGTTCATTATTCAATTAACTGCCTAGATGGGCTCATTCCCCTTAAATTAGCTCCTCGGGAGCAGTCTGAGGTGAGACTCTCTTTAAAGGGACTAGCAATCCCATGCCACTGGCATACAAGGTCAGTTACAGAGGCTGACCTCTGTAACTGTAATGACCTCACCTTTCTTCTAGCACCCATGCAGCTGCATGGATGCCAGCAACCGTGGAAGTGCTAATTTTGACCAGCCACTGGCATTTTTGTAACTGAAACATATAATCCTGCTTAAAGCAGGTCTAGACTATTTAGTGGTAAAAATGCCAGTGGCCAGGGAATACTAGTGCTCCCACCCTTAGCACTGGTGGAGCTACATCATAGCTAGAGCAACACTGGGAGAATAAAGAAGACTATTGAGAAGTATCTTCTGCTTCCATGCAACATTCAGGAAACAGGACCAAGCCAAAGGCCCAGGAGCTAGCAGGGTGACACATAGCTAGGCCCAGGCAGTCTGTTCTCTCCAAGATTCATTCCCACTATCTTTTCAGAAGTAGTTCTTTAAAAAGCTGGGGGCCTCTTTCCTTTCTCTTCCTTTTCACTCTTCTCATTGGACACAACTGCAGGTTCCTCCAGCAGGTGCCCTACAGAAATGACCAGACACAGGAGTTCATTATACCATCAGTAACCAGGCACTTTTCTATCCCTCAGCTACCAAACCTTCCACAGACTTCAGCACCCAGGTCATGGAGCAGAAGTCACTAAGAGTTTGTTGTCCATGGACTCTTCCCCTTCATCCCAAATGCAAATAGTCCTGGCCACAACTACCAGGGCAGAGACGGGCTTCACCTAATGAAGAGCGGGAAGAGCAGCTTCTCAAGCAGGCTGGCTAACCTAGTGAGGAGGGCTTTAAACTAGGTTCACCGGGGGAAGGAGACCAAAGCCCTGAGGTAAGTGGGGAACTGGGATACCGGGAGGAAGCACGTGCAGGAGAGCACAAGAGGGGAGGACTCCTGCCTCACACTGAGAAAGCAGGATGATCGGCAAGTTATCTTAAGTGCCTATACACAAATGCAAGAAGCCTGGGAAACAAGCAGGGAGAACTTGAAGTCCTGGCACAGTCAAGGAATTATGATGTGATTGGAATAAGAGAGACTTGGTGGGATAACTCACATGACTGGAATACTGTCATGGATGGATATAAACTGTTCAGGAAGGATAGGCAGGGCAGAAAAGGTGGGGGAGTTGCATTGTTTATAAGAGAGCAGTATGACTGCTCAGAGCTCTGGTATGAAACTGCATTAAGTTTCTGGATTAAGTTTAGAAGTGTGAGCAACAAGGGTGATGTCGTGGTGGAAGTCTGCTATAGACCACCAGACCAGGGGGATGAGGTGAACGAGGCTTTCTTCCGGCAACTAACAGAAGTTACTAGATCGCAGGCCCTGGTTCTCATGGGGGACTTCAGTCACCCCGATATCTTCTGGGAGAGCAATACAGCAGTGCACAGACAATCCAGGAAGTTTTTGGAAAATGTAGGGGACAATTTCCTGGTGCAAGTGCTGGAGAAACCAACTAAGGGCAGGGCTCTTCTTGGCCTACTGCTCACAAACAGGGAAGAATTAGTAGGGGAAGCGAAAGTGGATGGGAACCTGGGAGGCAGTGACCATGAGATGGTCGAGTTCAGGATCCTGACACAAGGAAGAAAGGAGAGCAGCAGAATACGGACCCTGGACTTCAGAAAAGCAGCCTTCGACTCCCTCAGGGAACTGATGGGCAGGATCCCCTCAGAGAATAACATGAGTGGGAAAGGAGTCCAGGACAGCTGGCTGTATTTTAAAGAATCCTTATTGAGTTTGCAGGAACAAACCCATCCTGATGTGTAGAAAGAATAGTAAATATGGCATGTGACCAGCTTGACTTAACAGTGAAATCCTTGCTGATCTTAAACACAAAAAAGCAGCTTACAGGAAGTGGAATCTTGGACAAATGACCAGGGAGGAGTATAAAAATATTGCTCAAGCATGCAGGAGTGAAATCAGGAAGGCCAAATCACACTTGGAGTTGCACCTAGCAAGGGATGTTAAGAGTAACAAGAAGGGTTTCTACAGGTATGTTAGCAACAAGAAGAAGATCAAGGAAAGTGTGGGTCCCTTACTGAATAAGGGAGGACCCAGTGACAGAGGATGTGGAAAAAGCTAATGTATTAAATGCTTTTTTTTGCCTCTGTCTTCACGAAAAAGGTCAGCTCCCAGACTACTGCACTGGGCAGCACAGTATGGGGAGGAGGTGACCAGCCCTCTGTGAGAAAGAAGCGGTTCAGGACTATTTAGAAAAGCTGAACAGACACAAGTCCATGGGGCCAGATGCACTGCATCCGAGGATGCTAAAGGAGTTGGTGGATGTGATTGTAGAGCCTTTGGCCATTATCTTTGAAAACTCGTGGTGATTGCGGGAGGTCCTGGATGACTGGAAAAAGGCTAATGTAGTTCCCATCATTTAAAAAGGGAAGAAGGAGGTTCTGGGCAACTATAGGCCAGTCAGCCTCACCTTGGGCCCTGGAAAAATCATGGAGCAGATCCTCAAGGAATCAATTCTGAAGCACTTAGAGGAGAGGAAAGTGATCAGGAACAGTCAGCATGGAGTCATCAAGGGCAAGTTATGCCTGACTAACCTAGTTGCCCTCTATGATGAGATAACTGGCTCTGTGGATGAGGGGAAAGCAGTGGATGTGTTATTCCTTGACTTTAGCAAAGCTTTTGATACGGTCTCCCACAGTATTCTTGCCAGCAAGTTAAAGAAGTATGGGCTAGATGAATGGACTATAAGGTGGATAGAAAACTGGCTAGATCGTCGGGCTCAACGGGTAGAGATCAATGGCTCCAGTCTAGTTGGCAGCCAGTATCAAGCGGAGTGCCCCAAGGGTCGGTCCTGGAGCCGGTTTTGTTCGATATCTTCTTTAATGATCTGGAGGAAGGCATGGATTTCACCCTCAGCAAGTTTGCAGATGATACTAAACTGGGAGGAGTAGGGATACACTGGAGGGTAGGGATAGGATACAGAGGAACCTAGACAAATTAGAGGATTAGGCCAAAAGAAATCTGATGAGGTTCAACAAGGACAAGTGCAGAGTCCTGCACTTAGGAAGGAAGAATCCCATGCACTGCTGCAGACTGGGGACCAAGTGGTTAGGCAGCAGTTCTGCAGAAAAGGACCTAGGGGTTAGAGTGGACGAGGAACTGGATATGAGTCAACAGTGTGTCCTTGTTGCCAAGAAGACTAACGGCATTTTGGGCTTTATAAGAAGGAAAATTGCCAGTAGATCAAGGGACGTGATCATTCCCTCTATTTGGCATTGGTGAGGCCTCATCTGGAGTACTGTGTTCAGTTTTGGGCTCCTCACTACAAGAAGGATGTGGAAAAATTGGAGAGTCCAGCGGAGGGCAACAAAAATGATTAGGGGGCTGGAGCACATGACTTATGAGGAAAGGCTGAGGGAACTGGGATTATTTAGTCTGCAAAAGAGAAGAATGAGGGGGGATTTGATAGCTGCTTTCAACTACCTGAAAGGGGGTTCCAAAGAGTATGGATCTAGACTGTTCTCACTAGTACCAGATGACAGAACAAGGAGTAATGGTCTCAAGTTGCAGTGGGGGAGGTTTAGGTTGGATATTAGGAAAAAAAATTTCACTAGGAGGGTGGTGAAGCACTGCAATGGATTACCTAGGGAATTGGTGGAATCTCCTTCCTTAGAGGTTTTTAAGGTCAGGCTTGACAAAGCCCTGGCTGGGATGATTTATCTGGGTATTGGTCCTGCTTTGAGCAGGGGGTTGGACTAGATGACCTCCTGAGGTCCCTTCCAACCCTGATATTCTTTGATTCTATGATCATGACACTTCTTCGATTTTCCTTCTTACAGAACCTTTCTAACTGTTATTGACCAATTATTCTCAGAAAATCTGGTCACAAATCAAGGCCAGTGTTTTTCTATTGTTCACAAGTCTCAACGCATGTTGGAGAAAAAAGGTGGGTGAGGTAATATCTTTTATTGAACTAACTTCTATTGGTGAGAGAGAAAAGCTTTCGAGCTACGCGGAGCTCTTCTTCAGGTCTGGGAAAGGTACTCAAAATGTCACAGTTAAATACAAGATCCAACAGACAGGTTAGCATAAATAGATAGCACATATTCTAAGGGACCATTCAAAGTGAAATGGCCTGTAAACACCCCTGCAAGAGAACAAGGGGGGACTAGAGCATTACAGACTGTTGTAATAAACCATAAAGCCAGTGTCTTTATTGAGACCATGATTTTTAGGGTCTAGCAAAGTTATGAATTTAAGTTCCCAGGCTAATCTTTTGAAAGTGTTGTGCAGGTTTCCTTTGAGGATGAGGATTATTGGTCAGATATAGAGTGATCGCTTTTGAAAAGTATTCACCCACAGGTGATAGGGTGTTTTTGTCTTTTATCATTTTCCTGTGTGCGTTCATTTAAGAGCATAGTGATTGTCTGGTTTCACCCATGTAGTTGTTTTGGGGGCATTTAATGTACAGGATGAGATACACCACATGTTGTGGTAGGCATGCTTAGGACCCATAGATCTTGTGTTGTGGGTGCCACATTTCAGGAAAGATGTGGACAAATTAGAGAAAGTCTAGAGAAGAGCAACAAAAATTATTAAAGGTCTAGAAAACATGACCTATGAGGGAAGATTGAAAAAATGGGGTTTGTTTGGGGAAAAGAGAAGACTGAGAGGGGACACGATAACCATTTTCAAGTACATAAAAGGTTGTCAGAAGGAGGAGGGAGAATAATTGTTCTTCTTAACCTCTGAGGGTAGGACAAGAAGCAATGGGCTTAAATTGCAGCTTGGGTGGTTTAGATTGGACATTAGGAAAAACTTCCTAACTGTCAGGGTGGTTAAGCACTGGAATAAATTGCCTAGAGAGGTTGGGCAATTTCCATCATTGGAGATTTTTAAGAGATTAGACAAACACCTGTCAGGGTTAGCCTAGGTAATACTTAGTCCTGCCATGAGTGCAGGTGACTGGACTAGATGAACTCTTGAGGTCCTCAGATACCCCTCCTTTTTTTCTATCTTTCTGTGGTCCGTGTCTTCCCCTTTACTATCTCCCAACTTCTTAAGAGGATAGTGCTTTATTTTATGGCCAACCTCAAAGCCATACAAAAAATAACTCACTGCCTTTTGTTGGCAGGAGGCATTCCTTTGACCTTCTCTTGTCCAGCCCTTTCCCCTGGGCTAGCCTTCCCCTCACAGCTCATACACAAGCATCCCCTTTGTACGTGTCCCTGTTGACCACAGGCAAAACATGCTCCTCCCTTTCCTGTTCTCCTCACAGGGTGGACTTTTGGGGGCTTTCTCTTCTTCCTGCCTTCTATTTCCCCTTTTCTCTTTTTCTGTTATGGCTCTCCACACTCCCCTTGTATCGGGGTGGTCAGTTTATGCAGTCCATCACAGTCTCTTAAACTGTGTGTGACCGCATTCTCCACCAGATTGCCACCTAATAGGCTAATTGGCCTCTCTGTGCTTTAACCCTTTGGGGGAAAGTTTGGGGAGGACATGCCATCACAGATGGAGTTGGGGGAAGAAGTCAATGCATGTTGACTCTTTTTTCTAGTAGTCACCACTAGCAGCATATTTTCTGAAAAGGTCTGAATTTTTTCTGTAAGTGCAAGCTTCCCAGGCTGAAATAATTAACAGGGTGCCATGTTTTAAAACAGAAAAACGATGGCAATTTATCATAAACTGACAAAACTTTTATAGACCAACTGCTTGGTTAGATAACCTAGGGAAGTCTGACTTTGCTTAGGGAAGCCACTGAATTTCATCTTAGCCTAAGAAAAGTTTGAAACTTGAGAGCTACTTTGTTCACAAATAAATGGCATCAATGATTGTTTACATTGTAACTAAGTAGCAAATTTAAAAAAAACTTGACAACTTAATTGCAATTTGACAGCTATAAGTAAAACCCCAATGGACTAAACTGGCAAAATCAATCACACTGACTCACTGTACATTGTGTAAGCCCATTCAGTATTGGAGTAATTACAAAAGACGAATCAGTAAAAACAGGATTTTATAAGGAACGAACAAAGCGTGCAAAAAAGTACCTACCTTCAGATCTTTCCTAATGACAGGAGCATTTTAATATATAATCCTGTCAGGGCTAACATCTACTTATCTGTGAAATATTGACAGATCCTTCTACTCAGAAAAACTAGTAACTGCTGCCTGTTGTCCATTAACTCATAGAAATCAATGCCCCATTTGACTAAATAAAAAGAGTTGGAGACAGAAAATCCAAATTATGATAAGGAAAAAATAACATTAGAAAATATTAAAATTGGGATTGCTGCCATCAGTCATAATTCATAACCACACATAAAGAACCAAAATTCATAACCACACATTAAAGAACCAAAAATTGCTTTTTCTAATCCAGGCATCCCTACTCTTGCAAATAGTCCCTTTGAATCCAATGGAATTACTTGTGTGACTAAGAACTACTCTGTGTATACACTAGTCAAGATTTTTTCTTTCTCATCCTATATTACACTATTTTTAATACTTTGATGTAAAGCAACATGGGATTTTAACTTTGCTCCCTGTCTCTCCATTTCACAACCTTCATCAAAAGCCTTCTAGGTGAATTGCAAAGGAAAACAAGTGATACATTTTGTACCTTTGGCTGTTCCTTTATATATATAAAGATGGAATCATAAAATTAAACAAGATGGGGTAGGGTTTCCTACCTCTTTTTCTTTAGTAATATCAAGAATATTAAGTCTTAATTTCTCTGTATTTGATGGAGGGCCCTTTGGAGAACTGAAGAATGATTGTAGGACAGTGACATTATAGTAAACTGATACCTGAGCTGAAATTTTCCCTGCCCACAGCCATGCTGTAGGACTGTGGATAATTTTGTTGTTTATTTGTTTGTTTGTTTTAATTGCATTATACATGCCTTGTCTTCATATGCATTTTTGACTGAGATGGACTGTGATGGCAGTGTCACTTGCCTCCTCTGCATATTTGCCTACATTTATATCTTAGATTGATACAGTGTTGGCTTTGGGGGAAGCAGTTGCACAAAAAAGGTCTAGATCCAGCTCCCACTGAAGATAATGGAAGGTCTTTTATTGACTTCTTTGTGTTTGGGGACAGGCCCTAAGAGTAATATGGTTTCTACACAGTGATGTGTAACTTTGATTTAAACCTCATTTGCTCATTCAGAAGACGTGAAAAGACAAACAGTAAATGACAATACTGTGCTACATATTACTCTGAGGCATGTAAGTTTTTAATTGGAATCTATGTTTGGTTTCATATATGGATTTTGCATACGTATATGTTATATTGTATTGGGTTTTGAAGGTAGAAGACAAATACAGATAAAGAGAGTAAATGTTTAAAATGTTACTTTTCTGGTATTCTATCTTCCCTTTGTTTTAAGGAGCTATTGTGGTCATTCAATCCAGGCAGTATAGAGAAACCCATAGTCCACTGCTCTTCAAATAGTGAAGACAGCTCTCAGACAGGCTCCAGCAAGCCCACCAATGAAAACTGGGAAAGGAAAGGCTTTGAAGAAAATGGGGCTTTTTGTTAGTCTGTTTTAACAATGTACTTTGCCCACATGATAACCTCTTGGGACTCACCAGAAGCAGAACCTTCTCTCCACAACATGCATAGAGCCCTGCACCGATACAAAATTTGTATCCGCATCCAATCCATGATCCACAAAAATGGTTGGCGGATATCTGCATTCGCATCCATGGATGCGGATATCCACAGATATAAAGTGGATATCTGCGGAGTTGCAGAGCTCTAGTGGTAAAGAACCAGAGAGTTGACCCTGTTCCTCACCTGTATAGCTGATCTTTTCCCCAGCAGGAGGCCAAGCTTCCTATAGCACTGAAATTATTCCAGTTTAAGAAAATATGTGGTGCGGGTGTCAGTGAGATGCTATTGTTTCCTGTTTTCAGTATAAATAAGGTCAAACACCATATTTTAATCTTATTTCACTGTTTTAAAAGATGGACTTATTTCTTGATTAGACTGAAGAATACCAAGCTAGACACTGAGAGGCTGCAGGCTAGCTGTGTGTCTGCAAGCCAGTACAATAAAGAACCTTTCCTGTTGGGGGACTGTGGTTTTACTAATATGACATCAGGGGGTACTAGATGGTAGCAATCAAGTGCAACATACCTTGTTTATTTAATAGCACTGTAACAAAACAACAACCACCTCCTTGTAGGTAGTTAGCCTGGCACATTCTGCAGAAAGACTTTTGTGCCTTGTTTTTGGCCTGACTTTCTCATCCATTTGCGAACTCCACCAGGTCCAGTAAAGGGAATTTGACTGAACTGTCTCGTCCACCGAGTTTATTACTAGCTAGACTCTGACAGAGTAGTAGTGAAATGGATCTTTCCCAGTGAGACATTAAACGGGGGTCCCTACCATTAACAGCTGTTGTGTTGGAGATCCCTTTGACTCTCTTCGCAGCCCTGGAAGTGTTATTAACTCCAGAGTCATGACAAAATGACACTCGGAGAAACCTGCTGCCTGAATTGGGAACCAGGTATTCTTAACTTTCTCGGCTGCGCTGTGTTCAACTGTGAACCAGTTCCCGCTTTTCACCTCCGGGGCGGCTGCGTTTCAGGACTACATTTGCTCTGGGCTGTGGATCAGGCCCCAGATGGAGTTTGTGTATCAGTTTAAATTGGTAAAGTGCCCGAGGAGCCTTCCCTCTGGAGCGCTCTCGGGTCACGGTATCAGTATCTCTCCAAGCCCTGCGGAAATCATCAGCTGTCGTTTTCCCTGCAGTGACTTGAAAGACGAGCTCAGACCTGCCCAGAGCTGAGGTTCATTCCCACCCACATGGACCTTAGAAGACACTAACTGCGGTCTTAAGGGAAAGGACCATAAATCCCCTGCCCAAGCTCAGTGCTCTGCCCCCTCTCGTGTGTTGAATAACGCCACCGATCATTTGCCCGGCATCTGGAGCAGGACTAGTGAGCCGCTGTTGTTCTCCCGGAGCCGTGCTGGGTGATGATCGGGGCTCCAGCCCCTGCATGGACATGTGCGGAGGAGGAAATTGACGGGACGCGTGTCCCCCGGATCTCCTGCGCCCCGGCCCGGGCCCGTCCGCCCCCTCCCAGCTCGGGAAGATCGCAGAGATGGTCCCGGCAGCTCTTGATCCGTGACAAGGGGTGGCTTTAATGCGGGAAGAGGCAATACTGCTCAGGTGGCAGCGCTCCAACGCGGAGATTCGCCTCCCTCCTCCTCATTAACAAAAAAAAAAGGGGGACAAAAACTTTTGCCCACGATTAATATATTCGCGTTTCCTCCCACTTTCCCAATGGGCTACCAGCTGCAGAACTCCTGAATAGCGAGCTTAATTGTGTTTTGTCATGCAGAACGCCGCGGTTTTCTATAGAAGGTTACAAAAGGCCACTGGAAAATTGGGAGTATTTATTTCTTTGCTAAGGCGGACTCATTTGCATAGATCACCTCTTCGCCTGCCAGACCCAGGTAGTAGCCCTAAGTCTCCCTGGCCCTCTCTTGCTGCATTGACACACCAGCCACGGCTTCTTGTGTAACGAGTCTTGTCACTTTCACCCGGGGCATACTCCAGAGTGATGATGTAGGAAACACGGTACAGTTTGGCTTTAGCACTTTTCCTTTATTGGGCCTGGAGACTAGCTGGATTTTATTTTCTATACGAGTGATCGCGTGTTAAAATAAAACGGAATCGTATTAGTCTTATTAAATTAATCTTCTGACATCTCCTTGTTTTATAGCAAATCAAAGCGATGAGCCACTGGGCTAATTGACAAACCCTGGACTCAAAAGCGATTTGCCATTAGTGGCTAATCATACAATCTCTATATGATATAAATAGCATATACTGTGTGGTGTAGATATTCACTGGGAATTACAGCTAATTATTATTTGGGTACCACGCTCCTACTTCTCCCAGTTGATTGACATTGCTGCCCTCAGAATATCTTTTTTCTTGTTTCTTGTTTTGACAGTTTAAATCCAGGTCTATGTGACATAGAAAGCTAATAAAATTCTCATTTCATTGTTAATCTGATTTCATTGCAGTGTAGGTTTTTACCCTCACACCTGCGTGGCAGGGTGTAATTCCATTAATAAAAAAAATCAACATATTCATTGCATGTCTTTTCCCTGATGATATATTGTGAGCAGTGTGAGTTGAAAAAGAGCCATTTATTCCCACCGTGAATGAGTCTGCATGGGTCTGAGACTTCACCTGCCTCCTCAGTCAATTAGGAATGTATCGAAAATTCTACCAGAAAACGAGTTAAATTAACCGTTAGCTAATTTCCTTGTGTCCCTCCTACATAATCC
Organism: Macrochelys suwanniensis; assembly: GCA_033296515.1. Lineage (NCBI taxonomy): Eukaryota > Metazoa > Chordata > Testudines > Chelydridae > Macrochelys > Macrochelys suwanniensis. The sequence continues at coordinate 89,454,447 of CM065779.1, forward strand.
CCCCTTTTCAGCTTGCCCCAGAAATTACCACATGTTGCAAGGTTCAAATAGTGCCTAATGAAACAGTGACTAAATGGTTCTCTCAAACCCGCAGTGGAGCTCTTTAGCTGTGCCTTCAAAGCCTGTGGGTCTGCAGCAGTCGGGGGTCCCCATCTTAAAAAATACTTGTCTTTGGCAGAAAAATCTAACCCGTCAACGGCCTTGCCCGACGAATGTAGCCTCCCTCTTCCCCACCACACACACGCACTTACTTTAAAACAAGCTGTAACATCTCCAGCCTATTGCACTAGCACAGAAAAGATGTCCCTGACTGGGGCCAAAATGTAGATGCTTCCATCATGCAAAGTGACACGAGAGAGATGTAGAGAGAGGAAACCCAACAGCAAAAGGGAACAGACAAACTTCCATGTATTTAAAACATGGGAAATGCCATAGGGCATAAATAACACTTACAGATTTCCACCCTGGTTTCCCGGATCCTTTCGGGTTTGATATAAGCATTTGCAATTAGATTTTAAAAATACAAGCTCTTGTTAAATGCCCTTTTATTAATCCGCATAAGCCTGAAGGGATGTGATATTTCTCTACTGGATTTTAAGAGCTCCTTAGACTAAACTTGGAACATGCTCAGTTTTGAGTTTTCAGCCCACCTACAGGCAACTCAAGCTCATTCTGTTATTTACGGCTGCAACTGAATTATTTTACCAGGGTAATTTTATAAAGTCTGAATGTCTCCATGTTATGGATGTTATTTATTTGGGGAGGAAAAATGAAACCTGCCTATGAATTTCCTTGTGAAAGGAAAGATACCTTGAATTGGTATCTTTTTTTCCTAAATGTACTAGAGAAGCTGATTTCCCCCCTGGAGTTATAGACTCATGGTACTGTCTAAAGTGCCTTCACTGAAGTGTCATCCACTAAATTTCCTTGATTTCTGTAAGGAGAGCAGAGTCACTTCTTTGAAACGGTGAGGCTAATACAAAGTCATCAAAGCACTATGGTTCTTGTCTTAAAGTGACAACCCTCTTTATTGGGCTGTTTGAAATACGCCCCCTGCTTTTCAATGTCGTTCTATCCATCTTTGTCTACTCTTCAGAAAAGCAAGACAATATAAAGCAAAGCCTGGCCAGCTCCCCACGCTCAGGCTTGGGCAGTGCCAACCTCAGCCTTTAAACAGATTGAAATTGTCAGTGCTTCATTAATTTGAAACTAGTTACTTTCCAGATCACACAGTATACACTTCCGATCTAGTGTGATGCACTTGCAATAGTTGAAATCCCTTGGATAATGTTTGATGTGTGTGAGGCACTGAAGGAAGCATGGGACCAGTTCTAAGCCCTAGATAGTGGCCAGAGGCTAAGAATAATAAATGTAGTTTGAAAATTGGACTGTACCAAAATACCATAGCATGGGTTTGAAATAGAACACATGGGATTGGCAGGAAAGGGTTAGGAATCACATACTGTGTGAAATCAGTATTCGTATTTCAAGGACACATAGTGCTCTTTATGTAATCAGCAACACACACACATACACAGATGGTTTTCTTATAACCCCTTGGGACATTTTATTTATAATTTTAATCTTTTTACAATCATGAGAACATTTCATTCATAAACAATGACAAGATGCAAACAATGCACCTGCACTTTGAAGTCAGGAATTCATCAGGATGGTTTGGCTGCAAAGTGTGGGTGGACTACATTGACTATTAGTGCAGCTATGGGTGAGCCTGGCTCATTCTCACCCAGAAAAAGTGGGCGTACACATGAGCTTGTTAAAAACAGCCTTTTGCCATAAGAGACTGTGTCCATTTGTTAAAGATCTATTTAAGGTATTCATGTGTAGAATTCTCTTAAGACACATGGCTGGATTTCTCCTTCTAAAACTAAGATAACACGAAGAAAGTACAGAATAGCTTTCACTTAGTTCAGTTCAGACTGTATCATTATATTTAAACAAAACAGAAATGCATTTTAAATGGCCTATTTCCCCTCATTTTCTTGAGTCATGAATATTAAAGAGTGCCTAGATACTCTTGCTAAACTTTACTTTTTCTCTCTTTATTTATATAAAATGTAAATGAAAGCGAGGCACCTAAAGTCCTGGGTTCAATAAAGTGATCTCTCAGTAATATACTCAGTAACTTGGTTTTGTTTTCCTCAATATGGCTAGTGCTGGGATTGTACTTTGAGGGTTCACTGTACTTTGGGGAATTATGGCCTTTCCTACATAGTTTTCCCCCATTGCAATTATTTCACAGACTACTTTATAGAGGGTCATCAGGCACTGAGCTGCAGATGACCTCCGCACAGATGTGGGGAGGGGAAGGTAGCTTTATGGTACTTTTTTAGCATCCTGGATTATGGGACTGGCCAGTGACTCATCATCCAGTTCCAGCAACAGCTAGAGTTGCCTGAAGGCTGCACTGGGCTACAGGAGCTGTTTAGATAGCCAAAATAGCCCAAACTGAAAATTATTCCTAATACACTCCCTCTCTTCTGGCCATGCCTCCAACACTCTTCTATGCTGGGTGGGGCAGCAAGGAGATGCACACATTTCAGCAGCCCTTCACCACCTGGAGCATCCCTCCTCACTAGGGGAATTCCCAGGTGGCCCATTCACCTGGTTTTATATTGTTAAACGGCTGCAGTGGAACCTACATTGGAGTCCAGAGGATTTTTATTTAAGTAAGGCCTGCAGGATAGGAGGCCACTTGTTCCTCCTCTGCTGTTGGAAGAGACTAGAGCCCAGCAACACAACCTAGGGGCTGTGATCTGAGGGGACCATAGTTTCAGTCTTAATACTCAACTGCCCTTGGTCTCAAAGTGTCTTATTTTAGACCCCATTTTCAGGGCCGGCTCGCGGATTTTTGCTGCCTGTGGCAGGGCAGGGGTAAAATCCCCCTTTAAAGCCCTGCCAAACTGCTGGCTGTGGCCTGCTCCCTAGCCAGGGGTAGGGCTGCAGGTATCCAGCAGGCGGCCCAGCTGCAAACCCTAATGAGGGCAAGCTCAGAGGAACAGGCTGAGCTAAGTGCAGCCAGCTGGGTGGAGTCAGGAGGGCTATAAAGCCCAGGGCAAACCCCAGAGAGGGGGCTAGCCTGGGAGGAGACAGGAAGGTGGTTTAACTGTCTCCTTATAGTAGAGGGAAACCTCAAAGGGCTGGCAGACCCCGGGGAGGGTCTGTGGGGCACTAACTGTTGGGGGAACGGGGAACTGCACATGCACTATAAATAAAGACACTTGGGTGAACCAGGACAACAGGTGTTGGGACTCTTAATTGCACCAGCCAAACACAGGGCGCCGGGACGAGAGAGGGGAAACTGGCGCAGACCCTGTGACACTGCCCCAAGCAAAAAAATTTTTGGCTGTCCCCCCTTTTTTCGTGCCCCCCTGCCTCCGCTCCGCTTCTCTCCCCTCCCTCTCAGGCGAGGGAGCGGCGGCACGTTCAGGCGAGCAGGTGGAGCGGAGGTGAGGGGGGGGCGCAGGAAGTAATGGAGGGAGCGCAGGAAGTAAGGGGAGGGATAGAGGAACCGCTCCCCGCCCCAGCTCACCTCTGCTCCACCGCCTTCCCCGAGCACGCTGCCGCTCGGCTTCTCCTCCCTCCCTCCCAGGCTTGCCATGCGGCGGCAAGCCTGGGAGGGAGGGGGGAGAAGCCGAGCGGCAGCAGTGCACTCAGGAGAGAAGGCGGAGCAGAGGCGAGCTGGGGTGGCTGGGGCACATTTCTAGGGGCGGCATGGCCAGCGCCGGAATGCTGTCCCTAGAAATGTGCTGCCCCAAGCACCTGCTTGTTTTGCTGGTGCCTAGAGCTGGTCCTGCCCATTTTACTATACCTGTACCATGCAGACTCTCTCTGTTAGATGTCATATCCTCTATATCTCAGATCCTGACTCATGAGACTGAGATTATAGAGAATGGTCTATATGTCAATTAAATGGATTCTACATTCTTTTAAGCCTTCTGGTGAATTTTCTGTTTCCTCATTCATTGTGGGTCTTTGTCCCATCCTGTGACCCACGTTGCCAGGTTGAAGGCTGTAGTTTCTGAGCTTCTCCCCCTGCCTATAACCAGTTTGGGAAGGATCTCTACCTCTCTTTAGAGGCATGTGCAAAGCCACCACCTTTACAGATTCTTTTCAAGTGCTGCAATCTGTACCCCATCTTCTATGGATACGCCATTTGAGTGCTTTGGGATCCTTAGATGCAAGACCCTAAATAAGTGGACAGTATTTCATTATCATGATGGGTTTTCTTGCTTCTCACAATTGTGACATTCTTTCAAGGCAGGGCTGGCACCATGCACACCCAGTTTAGGATTGCTCTCCATGGGAAGGGTTTCAGCTTTCTACCATGGGGTCTGCCCACTTCCATGGCAGATATTACTCTCAGAGAGGGGATGCTAATTCACAGTACTAGATTTTTCTCCTTGCAGTGCTACAACCTGTTTTTCTCCATAACCAATTCTTCACAGTTGGGGACACTACTGGCATACTCCCCATTGGTCTCCATCTTTTAATGGAGTTTTGTAGGGTTCCATCCATCTATATCTCAATTTCAGGAACTTTACAAGTGCTACAGTCCACATCTATGTCCCCATATTACCCAATGCCTTCGAAAATACTGTTGTGTCCTCCAAGACTATAATGCCATTGTCCCCATTGTAACATATTCTTGAGGAGGAATTTCCTGCATAATTCCACACTGGATGATATCAGTCATTCATGTTTGTGTGTATACATTGCAGAGAGAGACTGTTTCTCTCTTGTTTTTGGTATGTGTGGTGAGGATTTCCAGTGATATCTTAACATCTGGGGAACAGTAGTGAGGTCGGGTGCAATAATGAGGGATCAAAATAGATGAAAAAGGACACACATACAGAGGATTTTCCAGAAGCAAAATTAAATCTACTTTCATTTTGATGTAATTCAGGAATGTTTAACCATAACCCACTGGATGTATCTTTCATCATTTGGATACTATGGTCTGTGCAGTTGCAAATAGTTGAAGTTTTGCTCGTGTCCATTGTATATTTCTTGCCCTCGGGTATCTAGTAGAGACTCTTCTCAAGGGGGGAAAAAAAGCTTAAACTATCACCAGTTATTTTACTATCACCCCTATATGAGACAGATTGGCTTGTGTATAAAGGTGTCTCTATCGTCATTATGAACAGAACTGGCAGCAAAACCTATGCATGTAACATTTGCCATTATAAGTTGTTTGAAGTTGCTTATAACTTTGCCAGACTTCAGCTGTTCATGAACTGGATGAATTGTTTCATGCTGGTTGTCTGCCTTAGGCTGATTTTTTTTTTTTTCTGGAAAGTTTCAGTAAAAATAGTTTGGCCCTTTCTGAGAGTGGATTTAGGGGACATCAGTTGTTTTGCCAGTGTTAAGACATTCTTACAACTATTTCGTTGAGAAGCCTGAGTGCCTCCATGTTTTGGAACAGGGACTTGAAATTTGGCAGAAGGATTGCCCTGGGTAATGTGCTTTTGGCCCACCCTTTGAAAATCCACCTCAATTCAACTGAGCTATACGCCCCTGAATATTTTCCTTTGCACATGCTCACAAGACATTTGTTAGAGTTTGGCAGCTAATTTCTCCAAATGTTCCATCTTCACAGAGTATACACCAGCGTAAGGCTAAGCGGGACTTTTCCTGCAATTGCTCCTCCCAGCTGATGTGGGGGCTGCTGTGATACCAGGCACCAGAACGGACAGCTGGGGCTATATCTCCTGTGCTCTCAATGCTCCTCCTGTTAATGCCAAGACAATGTGAAGGAGAAGGAGGAAGCAGCCAGACTCAAACTCAGAAAAGAGCAGAGATGGAGGAAATGGCTGGGGTATGCTGTCAGGGGACAGGCACAGAAGGGAGACAGGGACAGAAGAGGAAGGCATGAGGAGATATTAGAAGGAGCAGGAAGAGGGCAGAAAAGTCTGTAATCACAAAAAGCACATTGTACTCTAAAATGTGGAATAAATCTCAGGAGGCCTGAATCCCATCATCCTTCTGCTGTCGAGCAAATGCCTATGAAACCCTTAGCAATATCAGAGGGGTAGCCGTGTTAGTCTGGATCTGTAGAAGCGACAAAGTGTGTGGCACCTTATAGACTAACAGACGGATTGGAGCATAAGCTTTCGTGGGTGAATACCCACTTCGTCGGATGCAAACTCGATTTGCATCCGACAAAGTGGGTATTCACCCACAAAACCTTATGCTCCAATACGTCTGTTAGTCTATAAGGTGCCACAGGACGCTTTGTCCCTTAGCAATATGTACATCTCAGCCCTTTCTAGGAAATTCTCCATAAAGAGGATAATAGCTTACTACCACTACCATAGTTACTCCATCAGTTAAAGTGGTAGAAGTCTGTGCTGTGGACCTAAAAGTTGCAACTTTGCTAATGATAGTCATAGGGCTCACTTTGGTTCCACAAAATGGAGTTTCTGTTTTTTCATTTGCATTTTTAGAAACAGGAAATTACATTTAAAAAAACTATGTTAAAAGGAAATTGAGGTTGAAAAGTCAAACACTCAAAAATTACAAAAGGTTAGTATTAAGGTTGCTTGTGCAAACTTTATTCTCCCCCATTGTGCATATGCATCATGATACAGTCTGTAATGACATTATCACAGGCCCCTGCCTCATTCAGTGTGCAGAACAGACAGTGCTCAGGGAATGAATCAGGTCAGGTAAGTGAATGAGATTGTTGTCTGTGGGACTTTTGCCTCATTTGTTGCAGAAGCTGGAAGGTGTGTAGTGAATGAGGCAAAAAGGAAGAAGAGGGAATGGCCTTGTGGTTAAGACAGTTGAAAATACTACTCTGCAAAATTGGATTCTGCTCCTGCCTCTGCCACAGATTTAATGCAATGCTGGGAAAGTCACCTAAATAAAATTTTTCACAGTTGTCCACTAACTATTTGTTCCTTATTTTCTCAGTGCCCAATTTGAGACACCTGTGGCCTGCTTTGCAGAAAGGCTGAGCTGCACAAATACAATTGAAGGAAATAGGAATTGTGCTTTGAATATATAAAGTGCTTAAAAATGCAAATCACTCTAAAAAAATCAAGCCCTTTGTGTCTCACGTTGGGCACCCAAAATTAGTGGACACCTTTGATAATTTGGGCCTTAATCTCTCTCTGTGTCTCGCCTCTCTGTCTGTAAAAATACCCCCTATTCTTACAGGGGTGTTGTGAAGATACATTCATTCATGTTTTTGAAGCACTCCGTGTGCTGATGAGCACCAAAGAAAAGCCCATGAGAAAAGTAATTCTTCATTCAGGGCAGAGTTTGGAGGGTGTGTAAATAAGGCCTGGGACCACACATTGACTGATGAAGACTAAAAGAAATATTGAATAGCTACCCATTCAGTGAGCACCACCCATCCTGTGCACTGAATGAGGCAGGGATTCTGTGTAAAAAATACTATGTGATCATGTAATTAAAGACCGTATCATGATACAGATGCTCTGGGGGCATATATTAAGGCTGCACAGACAATCTTAATTCTGGCTTTTCCTAACATTTGAGGGCTTGACTTTGCAACCTTAAGGTACTTTTAATGCAGCGGGGGAGGGGGAAAGAAGGGGTGATAAATGTAATTGTATGTATAGTTTGTTTAAATTTGTAGCTAATCCACTGGACTGGGACTCAGGAGAGTTGGGTTCAGCTCTGCCATAAATGTCCTGTGTGACCTGTGGCAAGCCCTGTCCCTGTGCCTCAGTTCCTGGGCTATAAAAAGGAGACAATACAGTGTTCCAATTTCCCAGAGGTATTCTAAGGAAATAAATAATTAGGGTTGTGCCAAGGCACCTCCTCCATCTCGTCAGGCTCAGTGCTTCCCCATCTGGTGGTGGGGGGCCTGGAATAAATCAGCCCCACTCCAGCCAGTGTTTATCTTCCCACTTGGGGTTTATTTCTCAACATTTTCCAGGTAGGCCTCAGGGCAGGTCCAAGGAGTGTGCCTCTGCCAAACAAAAGAAACAAATTCGCAACACAAACTAAAGGGGAATTCCTTTTCCTACCCCCTCTCAGCAGAGGGGTATCATCTTGTTATTGGCCCTAGTCCTTCCCCTAAACAGGCAGGTAGCTTCCCCTGGAGGGAGGAGAGCAGCCATGCATCTTGGAAGAACCTGTCCACCCCCTGCCACTAGCCCTCTCTCCGCTTCCTCTCTCACCAGAGGAGGGGTTTTTTAAGGTCTCAACAGAGCCAGCGCTAGGCATAAGCAGACTAAACCATTGTTTAGGATCCCAAGCGGCTCAAGGGGGGCCCTGTTTGCTTTTTATTATAAGAACTTGCCTGTTTTAGTATTGGAGAGAGGGAATATTCCTGCTTAGGGCCCCCAATGGGCTAGCACTGGCAGCCCTTCATTAGACTCAGGTATCCCTAGCTGACCTGAGGTAACCCCTTTCCTTATAGGGAAAATAGCCTTTATCATTCTAATATACCTGCCTTTCACCACTCTCTTACAGCTGTCCAGCATGAGTTTTGTCACAATGTTTATAAAGTAGTTGGATACTATGGTGATGGAAACCATATAAATATCTATATATTGTATTATGTTATATAATATAACAAAACTAATAAATAGTCATATGTAGCCATCATAGCCTGCTACATCTTCAAAGTATTGTACAAATATTGACTAGTAAGTCTAACTATAACAAATGCCACTTTCCCCACTTTTAAAGAAATGATGAACAACTTGAGAGAAGACATCACTTCACATATTTCTCTGGTGATGATAAATACCAGAGAAGGAGGGCATTGAGTCGCTTCTTCCCATTCATTTAAACTGAAAGAGATCAATTCTGTCCAAGGAAACATGTTTACGTGTAAAAGAAAAAGCATCTGTGAAACTTCAGCTCTGTGTAGCAGAATACACATGGCACAATGCCACAATTCTCTTTGGTTTCACTGTCTGAAGATATTAAGGTCCTGCTTGACTCTTCCTCTTATGTGAGTGGAAGGCACCTTGATGGACTTAGGTGGAACTCGCCTAGTGGGTGTAGAAGGTGGAGGGAGGGAGTCCCACATCTGTGGCATCACTTCCTCCCCCCAATACTATATGAAAACGTCTTTGTAAGAAAAGTCTCTGTGAGATTTTGGGAGCAGACCAGAGGCAGGTGGGGTGAAACAAGGGACCAGCTGCTCTCTGGTATCCTCCCCTGTCAGTCCCATAGTTGTTGTGGTGTAAATGAATGCTTCTTGAATTTGAATTCATCCCAGTTTGGTCCTCTCAGTTGCTACTCTATGCTGGCCAGGAAGGCAACACAGAAAGGCCAGGAGAGCTCACGGCCTGAGCTCCACAAGACTTGCATTTCCCTACCTCCTGTTGGATCCTTAGGATTCCCTGGGTTGAAGAGCCATGCCTTTGGCCCCTCATCACCCGCAAAATGCCTCCTGCCTGAGGGGACAATTACCTGGATATTCCCTGAAGGTGTCTCTGGTGAATTTCTTGGCCTCTCTGCGCCTCCATCCAAGGAGTTTCCTCTTTAAAAGGGAACAATCTAGCCCAAAGAATTTACATGAAAAAGGGCCATATCTTGCAGGCAAAATAAACTCCCAGTCACTTCAGCTGAATCAGAATGGGACCCACAAAGCTAAAACCTTTGCCTGTACCCGAGTTAAAGAAATTTGATCATTTTTAGGGAATAATAATGAGACTCATTTTGGTTTGATTTTCTCCTTTCATGAATGTTGTTATGACAATTACAGTTCTGTGCAAGCTGAAAGTAACATTTCCTTGGGTCATTTCATCGTCTTTGAATATACATGTGTTACACAAAGTAGGTGCCCCTGTCTTTCATTGCATCATCTGGAATGCAGTTAGAAAACATTTCTAATATACCATTGCTATATACCAGTAGTTCTCAACCTCTCCCCTCACACCACCTTCACCCCAGTGTAACCTCATTGACTGTAGTGAAGTTACTCTTGATTCTTGCTGGAGGAAATAAGGGAGAGGGGAGGGAGCCAAGTGCAGTGACTTCAGTGGGAGTGCTAAACACCTTGCAGAATCAGGCCCAACACAAATGATAAAGCACAATATTAATGAATAGGCATAGTCGACCTATTACTTGTTCATTTCTAATTACCTCTTTCTCAGAGAGCATCTTCTGAGGAACACCATTTGTATTTGTGCTTTGCTTGAAGGGTCTCAGAACGTCACTGTTCAGGACTGCATTTGCTTTTAATACACCAGGACATTCACTGGTACTGTACAGTGTGTTTAGGTTATTCACTTTTGCTGTGCAAACAGTAGGGAACCTTATTAGCCATCTTGTGATTAAAAGGGGCGCAGGCACTTGGAAGAAGAGACCAACATCTGAGCCCAGACTCCAGGGTTTTGTGAAAGAGAAAGGATGCAAAAAAAAAGAAAGTGTGCAGGAGACAACTATTTTTCTAGTGGTTTTTGCAATCAACTGGAGGCTGTGGTTAAAAATTTCCTCTCGGGAGAGAGGGAAATGATAGCAAGAGATTGCAACAAAGGGCAAAAAATGTTAGAAAATAATTCAGCAGGTACAATGGGCACAGCTAATCCTAGGCAACGTGCGAGTACCGAATAACGGTAAGGGTCTCTGGGTGAGGCTTCATCCTAAAGCTGCCCCAGGAAAGAGAGGTAGGTTCATGGATGGAAATCCTGGTATGAGGAATATTCGCCAAGGAGTGACTTGGCACTTCATCCCATTGAAATCAGCGGCAAAGCACCCAGGATCAGCCCTCCGGCCTTTATTCTCTTTGGTCAGGCTGTACAAATGGGCTATACATAAACTATAGGGCCCTATGCTCCAACCCTTGAGTAGGTCTCACTCAGAGAGAGTTGTCCGTGGGTCAGGATTACTCACCTGAGTCAGGGCCGGCAGCATCGGCCCGTAGGCACCATACCGAGTTGCCCTTGCAAGCAGCTCAGAACTTCACACTACGCCCAGTGGCTGCTATCGCCTGCGCTTATTCTTAGCGGGCCAACTCCCACGCGCTTTGCCCAGCAGAGCTCTGCCTGAGTTCAACGGGACTGACCCGCCTGGCCTGGGCATAGCCAGCGGGCGCCTCCCGCTGCGCAGAGAGGACTGTGGGTCACACCCGTGGCTTGCAATTCTAGCCTAAATGTTCCTTCGTCCTTTCTGGCAAACTTCGGGATTTTAAACTCCAACGATTCGAGTCACCCAGCCCGGGCACAAAGATTTCTTAAACCAACCAGGGGCAAAGCCTGGCGTACCCTTGCGCGCCCCACACGCCTATTGAAAGGCCCACGGGGATCTGGCATGCTCAAGAGATGCCAGATCGAGCTCTTGGGGTTCAGTTCTGCCACCGATTACAGTGCCTGCAGGATCGGGCCCTCAATGGAGTCGCCACACTCCCCTAGCCAATCCCAGAGAGTGTGTCTTTACTTTGGCGAGCTATTTTCTTGCTGAGGAGTCTGGGATGTTGTCTCTCCATTTTCAGCAACACCAACCAACAGTAACCAGCTTCAAAAATGCCGCTCTCCTGGATGATGTGTATGAAACAGACAAATACAAGCTGTCAGAAGCTCTAAGAACACTCATTGTCCACGGCTATCAAGTAACCAGAAGCTATTTCTAGTGCCATGCTTAGAAAACTTTGCTTCATTTGCACTGTCTCATGCTGAAATAGGTTTATTTGTTTAAAACCAAGAGCACGGTGTAGTAGGACACATAGTTATTCAGGTTAGTAGCGGATGGCATTTATTTGTATTGGTTTATATATTTCTGAAACAAACTAATTCAATTAGTGTACAAAGGATTAAAAAAAACCCCAGTTTGCCCCGTTAATTACACCATCATTGTTTGAACTAAGCTGGCACTTTAAAAAAATTAAAATTCGTCTGACCTCTTTTAAATAAATATAAATATAAATCTTATATAAAACTATTCACATACAAACGAACCTCCGAACGATTGTAAATTTTTAAAACTCTGTACAGAAGATTCTCACGCAGTTAGACCTATTTTTTTCTTTTTAATTCTCTAAATTCTTCTCGGCGTCAGAAGTCTCAGTAAAGTCATGAAATGGGATTTTATTAAACTGGCTTGGTGGGAGGGAGGGGAGGAAAACTGCCATGCCCATAGGAAATCCAGGACCACGTTAACTTTTTTTAAAAAAGAGCAGCATTGCTCCTTGTGTCGCATAAATAATGTCTTAGTTGAACGCTCACCACTGAAACCTGTACATTCAGAATATCTAACCTGTGAATCGATTAAAATAAACCTTAGAACTATTTCCTTTGTTTGTGTGTTCCTTAGCGCGGTCCCAGCTCGGTCAGGTGTATGCGGTTGCAGTCACGCATGCTTCCCCGTTTAGTTCAGGCTTGCAACCCTAGGGTGGATTGGAAGCAGCTAGTTCAGAGGATCGAAGGCGTCCCAGCTTGGAAAGGAAGTCGGCGGGTTTGTGAGCGCTTTATAAAGGGGAGATCTCTTTGTCCTCGTTCGCCGACGATGGGGATAAAGACTCTTCGTCTTCTGACCTGGGGTAATGCCCCGGGTTGCCAGTGCACTTGCAGCCCCCGTGAGTGTTTCTCTGGGTCCCCTTGCCTTCTTTCTTGTGTTTCACTCTTCGGTTCTGGAACCAGATTTTCACTTGCTTCTCGGACAGGTTCAGGTAGGTAGCGATCTCGATTCTCCTCAGGCGGGACAGGTACATGTTGGAAGAAAATTCCCTCTCTAGCTCCAAAAGCTGCGTGCTGGTGAACGCGGTCCGCATCCTCTTGCCGTTTGGAATGTGGCTGGTATCGGATCCTCCTGGAGGGGAGGGACACAATGGCTAAGTGGCGTGAAAAGAATTCAGACTCATCTGTCCCGATCGCCCTTTTCAAAACACCCATTTCCCCCTCCCCGGCTCATTTCACGCATTACACCCCTCGGCGAGCGTCTCTTGAGGTGTGTGTGGACGGAGAGCCTCGCATTTACCTGCTCGCCAACGCCAGCCCTGGAAACCCGCCTCCTCTTTAGCTGCGACCTCAGAACTGCCCACCAAACAAACACACACCTGCTCTTTCCCCCTGGAGTCCATCCCGCTCCCGCCCGGGAATGAAGGAGCCCTCTCTAGTCTGTCCCCACCTGCAGGGCACCGCAGCTCCGAGCTCGGGCATCCGCCCCCCGTCCAGAATCCCCACTCACACCCCGGCCCGCCCGTCCGCTGCAGAGCGACGTGCACCCCGGGCCAGGCGCTCCTACCCATGCCGAGGCAATGGAATCTCCTGGGGTCGCTCACGCTGTAGGTGGTGGCGGTGCAGACAGGTGCGTGGTGCGCCGGGTGTCCCAGGGCGGCGGCGGCGGCCGGGACCGAGCTCTGCTGCTGCTGGTGCTGGGCATGGCTCATCCTGGGGCAGTACTGGGCCTCTCCGCCGGGAGGGAACTGGCTCTTGAGCAGGGGGATGGCCCCGCTGCCGCCCCCCCGGGACGAGTGCAAGTGCGAAGTGACACAGAGCGGGCACACGCAGAAGGTGCCGCTCTTGCGGGACGGGCAGCCGGGGCCCGACACCGACATGACCAGGGGGGACGGCATGCTGAGGGGGATGAGGAAATCCTGCCCATGGGGGTGCTCAGGCAGGGAAGGAGCTGGCCTCGACGAGTCTTTGATGATTAAAGAGTCGACATAGAAGGATCGGGACATTTCGAAGGGCTGCCGCAGGTCGGGGCTGGCTCTCCCGGGTCTGTCTCCTTTGCCAAGGCGGGGAAGTTGCCACTGAAGCACTTGGCTAGCGAGAAGGTGCTTATGTCTGAGAGCTGAACAAAAGGGTCCCTGGAGAGGGCTGGTCTTCAAGTCCCCCGCCTGGATCCCCTGCTCCGGGGTTTTATATGAACTATTTAAACACGTGATTCCTGAAAGAGATGCAGCTCTAAACCCCCTTGGCTTCCCCTCCAAACCCTCAGGATAGGCTGCCCGAGTTAGAACAAAACAAGGGGGGCGGGCGGGGGGAGACTTTCCAAAGTGTGTGTGTTTTGTTAATTTCACCATGACTTCGGTTCTTCTCCTCTCCAGATACATTATAGGAACGAGGGTGAGGCAGCTGCCCTGTTTGTGATTCAGGCACATTCCACGTTGCACTTTCTAACACATTACCCGGTAAACAAATGCACGTCTTTGACTAGGTTAAAAATAAACCTCCAGGGATTCTCCAGCCACGTTGTTTATACTAATAATACACCATTTCCTGAGTAGGGGGAAACCAGTGGCACGTGATGAAATAAGCAGGATCGGGTTGATTTTCTTTAATGTAGCATCTAAGTAGTTATAACTTCTGGGTGACAGCCTCTCTCACTATGTCGAGTCACACCTAGAATAAATCCCATCTGCGTTTCCAATAATTTAGTCGCCCTTATATTTTCTGTGAATTACGTGACAGAGCTACTCTAGGGGTAAGGGGCTGGTTTTTTATGAGTGAATCTTGTCAAATTGGCAATTAGTTCAACCGACAAAGCCTTACAATATCTGGACACTTCTCAGCCAAGGCGTTGTCAAAACGGAAGACTTTCAAGTTAACTTCCATGATCATTTCAAAGCTTCAGTTCAAAATCCTAATGAAAAGAGAAAATGTCAGAGAGGGATTCTTTGATCTCCACCAAGTTTGCCGAAGCAATGATTCAAAGTAAAATTGGATCAACAGCGAAATATGGTCGGTGACTCCTGCGCATTTCAGATTTCATTTAAGAGCCGAGGTATTTGCAGCATACTACACTATTTTCCAATTACCTGTTCTAGGGGAGTTTAAAAGGAGACTTATAGTTAATAGAACTAATATTGCATTCTTGGTTAGCTGACCCGAAGCATCACTTAAATATGACAGTGTATGAAATTCCATTTGACTTTCGAGTCAGCACTGACAACTGCGTTTTACAGCAGAAAACTCTGGCCCCAATAAGCTAGCCTAACCCAGAAATCTGTATCCCAATTGAAAGGATATCATGGTGCGGGGGGGGGAAAGAAACACACTGATCCTACAAGTTCCTGGGTAATGGGCATAGTCAAATAACGATCACTGTTTACATGTATCTTAAAGTCAAGCAGAAGTGGTTTTCAAAGCTTGCTCACCTGTTTGCATTTCTATCAAAGGGGTATTTCCTCGCCGCTGAGTTTAGAAATGTAATGTACCAGCGCATCTCACCTTCAGTTAAAAGGCCCCTTCCCCTATTACAAAACAGAGAGAAGCTCAGGCTTTAGTTTTCATTGCAGCCGCTAACACACGACGAGAAGTAGAAATAGATCTCAGTTCACAATCAATATCTCTCTAAGGAGAGTGAAAGGAGGGATTGTCAATTCGTCTTCTCGAAGCCATCCAGTGAAATTCTGGCAAGCAAGGTATAATTGAGTTGTAGGGACACTCCACACTCGGGGAGCTCAGGATTTATGGATGGCAATTAAAGTTTTATGAATTGCAGCTGAGACTGGTTATTGAGCTATTTGAATGTGATTAGAATTCAATTAGAAAGTGTTTACTGGACTGTGGGTCTCTGGAGTGTAAACAGACAGCTATTCCAGAAATGTGCTAATCCAACATCTTGTGACAACAATTAGGGAGTTGCAGAGTTTAAGGCAGGTCAACTTCAACTTTAACTATTGCGAGCAAAGCACCTTTGCAAACTAATCATTTACTACTTCAGAGCGACAGACAGGATCAAAGAATCAAAAATCCCTGAAGGCAAGAGATAGCAATAGAGAGTGAAAAAATAACTAAAGAGCGATTAATTAAAGGAAAGTGCTCTGATGCAAAGCGCCATGTTAGTACGGTTAAAAACTATTGTGCCAAGGTTTTGATACTGATTAAAGACAAACTAACAGATACGACCCAGAGGCTACGTAGGCCTCATAATGTTTTTGGGAGCTAAAATGTAGTAAACCAGTTATGCATTATCTGAGCTAAACAGAGAGCAAGTTCCTTGGCATTTGGAAATATTATTCTTATTAGGCTTTACACCATATGTATGCAGTAGACACATATGATTATTATAAGAATGACCAATGATGTGATTCTTTCCAGATCTCCCTGTGTGATGTAGCTTTTAATGCAATGGCTAGAGAGGTTTGGAGTCATCTGTGTTTACAAGAAGCTGCTCTGAAGGAAATAACCCGCTCTCTGAAGTGGGACAAGCTGTATCTGCTGAGATCGAGCTGATCTTTGGGGGGGGGGATGGCCTTATTTAAGGCAAGTCAGACAGAGTAAGAATCAGATCACGGTTTTAATCTGTAATTGTTATAATAAACCAAGTGCAGTGATAAGAAGAGGAAGAAAACCGCGATGTGAAGGCGAAGATATTCCAATCCAGGCGGAATGATGGAAGGCGTGCGCCCACATCACACCGACCTCGTTACCATTTTATTTTTCAATAATTCTGTCCGATAAAATTTCATTGTCCATTAAGTAATCCCCGAAATGAGAGCTCTTATGAGCCTATAATGAGCTCTAATTGCCACGACTAGTCGAGCCACGTGGAAGGATTTAGAAGGTATTAAGCAGTTGGGTACAGAGCACAGGCTGTTACCTAGCCATTACTTTCATAATTCAAGGAGAAAATTAGTCCTTTTAAGGGGAAATCCTTTGATTCCCTTCATTCTGCTCGGGGTGACAGAGTATAGCTTTGTCTGCCTTTAGTTCAAGACAGTGTAACAAATGAGAATGTAACGAAATTGCCCCGCTTTTAAACGAGAGCAGTTCAAAAAGAACAGCAGCTCTGCTCCCCCCAGACTGCAACTTGTAGGACTGGATGCCCTCATTTTCCCTTTCCTCCAGATGCCTCTGACACCTTTATTTATAAGAGATTCGCGGCTTAAATAGCAAAAGTGAAGTCTCCCCCACCCCAAAAATTCACGCTAGGGAAATAGTCTGCTTTCGTTCCCCATGGCACACATCCCCACTCACTTCACTTGCGGATTTGGCTGTGCAAGGAAGGCGGCATCCAGACATAACTGTGTAAGTAAACTGCAGAATGGCCAGTTTACAAACAGCCAGTGACCAAATTGCTCTCCAGTGAATGGGGTGTTGTGGGAAGAACAAACACTGGTTTTGACCATTTTCGTGGCAAAAGAAGCCCTTGCAAACCAAATGGAACATAATGACTCGTGCGTTATCATCACATTTATCTGCTAATCTAACATTGGTTTCATATTAGTTTGCAAATGATCTCAAAGCTGGGTTTTGTTACGTGAACATAAGCAGAAGACAGGACTTGCCCCCAGCTCCCATTAATGAGGTCATTATAAAAGCGTGAACAAGTCTATTAATGTTTTATTGAAAGCGCATCGTTAACTTGTATCCATCCTTTTCTGAAAGTGGCATTGTGATATTGCTGTCTGTGGCACATCTTACCCAATATAGCCCGAGATTTCTCCATTATCTGTAACCAAGCAACACTTTCTGAATACCAAAAATTGAAAAGAACCGCTTAGTCTTCAAGAAAGTCCTCAATAATAGTGGAAAAGAACAAAGATCCAGGAGACAACAAAATGCCACAGGGGTGACTTTTCATGAGCAATTATCTCTCATTAATCAGAAGAACAGCTGCAATATTAATTTTCTCTCTTTCTTCCTCTCTTTTCACAGTCCCCAACATTTGAATAATCATAAATTTTGATTTCATGGAGTAGCAACATAGCCAGGGACTTGAAGATACAAGCTACCTATACAAGGCATACTCTTCCCAAATAGCTCTTATTTTAAGGCTGACAAAAAGTAAAAGGGGAAATAAAAGAGAAAAATGTTCCTTCCCCGCCCCCCAGCCTCCTTCATGTCTGTTTCACTTATGGAAACTAACAGGAAAATGTATCAAGTGTCTGCAGTGGCTAAAGCGTGGGAGTTTCAACATCCTTGTTGTCCATTTAACTTCCAAACATTAAGCCAAGCGTTGTAGATCTGTCCAAAGAGACAATCTTTGGGCGTAACGCGCATTGTAGCACATCAAAAGGCCCTAGCATTATATGAACTAAGAAGTGCATTCAGCAGAAATTGTGCAATAGGTCTCTTTTCAGGGTCTTGGGCTCTGATTGTTAACAGGATATGTAGCAGTGGTGGAAAACTAGGTTTCCCCCAAAGATAAAGATGTAACATTAAAACGTGTCTTTTGAATTTCAAAGGATCTCATTATGGCAGAGACTGGCAATTACAAAAATTGAAAAGATGTGTATTAGGATGAAAGGGGGAATTTCATTTCTGATCCCCCATCCTTCCACTGCCCATGGAGAACTTAGACGCTGTTCCTAGACTCTAGCAGCCTTTAGCTGCTCGAATAAAACTTGTATCAGAGGGAAAGCAAGCGGTCTCATTTCGTGAAACCGTGATTGTGCGGGAACAACATTTTCACATGATTTTCCACGTCGTCTGTTTGCTCAATACCTAACAAACCCGTTTTTTCCCCCAAAAGGCAATCAAACTTCTGTTGCGTTTCCAAAAGAGAGCGCTCAGAGACTCAAGAGCAGCGTAGACTGACAAGGTGACTTTTACTTTAAAATCCAATTTTATCCGCACTTTTGCCTTCAAGAAAAAGCAAAATACAAAACGATCCACCACCAGTGAGTACTTTGGAGGAATTCAGACTCTTGCTATAAGCATTCATTATTATTCAGATTCTTTTAAAAGTAAATAAGCACCCACAATATTCCAGGCGCTGTCCAACCACAGGGAGAGTCAGTCCCTGACCCGAAGATAAAGTTTGGCTAAAGAATGCACGGGTTAGGCTAGTCGCTTGACGAAGCCACTGCTGGCAAGGGCTTGTCTAAAAAGAATCATGCTTTGGCTAAAGTATCTTTTCTCTTTTTAACAACGAAGCAGCACAATAAGTACCACGGCGACCAAATGGAGTTGGCTCTTGCTTCGACTTAGCACCTAAGAAGCCAGAGATCTCAGATCCTACGTAGATGTCCCTCCGGCCTGTGTTTTCACTAGATTGCGTCTATTTGTGCCCTCATTACTGGTCTGAAGCCTATTCGTAAGTGGTGAACGCTGAGCTGTCCTCCCCAGCATTTCTCGGCGTGAGCTTCCTTTAGAAAGTCGCAACAGTTAAAACAGGTTTCTAAAATGGCAGTGCTTCTCCTCTGCAGCAAACTCCTTCTGCAGAGCCTGCTCTCACCTGTTTAGTTTTCGGAATCACAGGACAGATTCCCTTCCCCTCTCCTAGCAAAATACAGTTGGATCTGAATGGCACTATGTAATCCTTATTTGCAATGTAGCACTGAAAGTCTGATTTGCAAACCCTTAAGAGTTTGGGGAGTGGCCAGCCAACTCCACTAAACTACAGACCACACAATCTTCCCCACCCACGAAACAAAACCACGTAGCAGCAATGTGACTTGGCTCAGAGTAGGACAGTAGGTGTTAAAAGAGTGCCCCGGGGAGGTTAATAATACAGCACGAAGACTTAAAACACCTCTCACTGGGGAGGTTAGATTCGACCAGTGAGAACCGAGGCTACTGGTGAAGTTTGCAATATCTGTGGCCCAATCTGACTTTCGCTACCAGTGCCCACAAAATGTAGCCAATTTGTTTTGTTTAACACTTAGTAATATTTTAAAAACCACAGAGAGATGGGATACATATGGTTTGAGAAAGCTGGCTGCTAATTGATTAGCACTGAAGAGAACTAAATATATAAATATTTTGTATTCAGCTAAAATGTGTTGTTTGAAAGGTAAACTTGTTTTACATGGGAAAAATTATAGCCTCCTCATTTTTCACTAAATGGATTTCTTCTTGTATGCAAGCCTTTGCCCCTGGCTGGAATAAACATAAGCAAGTGCTTAGGCTAATTAAATCATATATGGGTAAAAAGTTGAAAACAACCTCAATACAAGCCATTCACAATATTAATTTCCCAATGGTCACATCCTGTGTTCTCTGTACACCATCAATTTCCACTGAAGCTGATGTAAGTGTTAGGTGAGGTGAATTAGAGGATGAGGCTCTTTTATGACAGTAATTTAGATGAATTTTGCTGTAATGCTATCACAAAGAAACATAGGTCAATACCCATCCATCACTTTTTAAGCAGAAATCCCCATTTTACTATTTGGTATGCAGTTTATCATGATTAATTTTACAAGTTTCTTACTTTAGTTAGATTTTCATTTAAATTCATGGGGGTCATAGGCCCCATGGCCTGTGGACTAAAAAGTGTAAGAACTTAAGCCCAGATCTACAAAAGTATTTAGGCTTCTAACTTTCACTGAAATTCATGGAAGTTAGGAGCCTAAATACCTTTGTGGATCTGGACCTTATTCTAAAAACTGCCTCTAAATTTTATGTGCAAGGACAAACCTCCTTATTCAGTTCATTCTCATATCAGTGTACAAATCTAAATCAGTTTCGTAGGAAGGTCTATAAACTCTACCCAAAGAAGAAATGTGGGAGGAGTCAGGGCAAAGCCAATGTACAGCAGAGGAAAATTGAGTAGGTCACCTCAGAATCTGCAGCATTCCCTAGTACTTCTCTGTATGTCACTTTTCCGTGTCCCTCAAATGCTTCCATACAAGGCAACATCATGCCATCCACTGCAGCTATGCGGCTGTAGCACTTGGAGAGTAGATATACCCTATCATTGAAATCAGCCTTGAAACCAATACAGTTAAACCACTGCAAAAGGATGTGTGGACATTTATTTCTGTATAATTAGCTGTTTTTTTGTTGTTGTTTTTTTGAGTACCACCACTATCTCTGGGCCTGATTCAAAGCTCATTGAAATCAATGGCAAAACTACAATTGACTTCAGCAGGCTTTCACATATTGCTAATAATGAAATGCTTTGCACTTATATTGCACTTTTCACATATACACAGAAAGTAATACACTTTGAAATAGATTTTAATAATATAGGCTCTGATCCACCAAAAATTGTAAGCACATGCAGAACTTAAAGCATAGGAATAGTCTCATTAAAGTGAATTAAACTACTTATCCATTTAAAGTTATGCAGGTGCTTAAGAGCTTTGCTGGATTGGGGCCCTAACCCAGCCTTTTGAATTTGATGCCAGCAGAAGTGTTGCTTTTCTAGCCAGTTGAGTATGTATGGTATTAGCAAGGAGAGCCCTCTCTGTCATTTAAAGTATATGAACCAGATTATTGTAGGAATTTTGCATGATGCTACATTTAACCTACTTAAATTAGCATAGTTAGTTTACTTAAATAAACCACCTATACTAATTTTTTTCTTTCATAAAGTGAGTGGCTGGATTTTCCCTGCATATTGTGGCTCACTTATTAGCTACTGTATTGCTAGGTAATTGAATAAGAGTTGA
Organism: Macrochelys suwanniensis; assembly: GCA_033296515.1. Lineage (NCBI taxonomy): Eukaryota > Metazoa > Chordata > Testudines > Chelydridae > Macrochelys > Macrochelys suwanniensis. The sequence goes on from CM065779.1 coordinate 89,475,685, forward strand.
TAGTGCCTCTCTGTAAGTAACAAATAATCAATATTAATATAGAGTGATATCTTCAGGCTGCTTTGAAATCTCAACTGACTTAGATGTAAATGATTATTGAAGTGAATATATTACTTCAGGAAACAAGTTGGTCTGATAGCCTTGCAGCTAAAGTCCACTACCATATTTATCCATAGAACATATAAAGCATGGACATAAACAGGGCCCTCGCTCTGTGCATCTACTCTGTAAAGGACAACCATCTCAGAGACTGAGGAGGAAGTTCATTTTCCTTATCTATTTAACCCTTAGCCTCTCTGCAGAGACTACCAACAAGGGTGGCAAATTTGGTGGTGTTCTGTGATAGTGACACTTATCTGCTAAGGACTGGACTGAGATTATTAACTTATTTCACATTGGCCATTAGGATACTGAAAGAAAGAGGTTAAATGACTTGCCCAAGGCCCCCCCATCATTGGAGTTTCAGATCACACATTAAATTTCCTAGACTGAAAGTTTAAAAACAAAACACCATCTCATTTTGAGTAAGCTGGATGTCTCAGGGAAATATGGAAACGCACAAGGTCCTTTCTACAGGCACCTTTTTCACAGGACAGTCACATTTAAAGCAGCTGTCTCCAAATCTGGATGATCCTGAACAGGATCCCTTAATACATTTGAATGAAAACTCTTCTACAGTGTACATCCTTAAATGTATATATTTGTACCCTTGGTTCAAAACATGGGAGCACAGGTACCAGTGATGAGGCACACATTATATTATTATTTAAAAATGAAACATTAAAAGATATTAAAATGATGGCAAAGTTGAGGGGTTTTTTTATGTTTTATCATTTATATATTTGCCAAACTCTCACAAAAACTCCTATCCCAAATGCTTTGAAGAAACACAGACGCTAAGAAGTTTAAGTTGAATATGTTCAAGTATTTTGAGGTTCTGGATATAAGCATATTGGTTCAAAGTTTATTTAATCTGTTACAGTTTTGAACCCTACACTAAACTCTAGTGGGAACGGGATGAAAGAAGGCCAGACACTCTGTGTATAGTGATCAGAATGTTATTTTTATTGGTTAGAAAATAGATTCAAATGGAAAAAATAAAATGGGCAGTTATCCAGAGATCAGAATCTGAACTACTGGAAGACATAACAGGGAGCATTTCAATCAGAAATTGTATAAAAACCAAAATACTGGTGTCATTATAGATAGATCAGACTAAAACCAGAGAGCTGAACACACAAGAGTATTGAAGAAGTTCTCTAAACTTTAGGAAATCTCAGAACCAAATAACCCCAGCCTTGCAGCTCAGGCTCATCTCTAACTGACATACTATATCTTAGAAAAAGAACTAAATATTTAGGCACAGATTATATATATTTAGCATATAATTAAATTAATACGGCAATCTGTAAGTCATAATTCTATCAGGATATAGCTGGTCCTGAATGGGTCACAAGTTAGATGATGAAAAGGATGGGTTAAATTCTACTCTCAGATACATGAAAGTAAGTCATAGTTAGTCTGGAGTTATTCAGACTGATGCAATTGAGAGCAGAATTTGGAGTCTCTAAAGTTTAGTTTTTAAAAATGGCCTGTTTCAGGGTAAGGAAACAAAACAATTCAGTTCATTCTATAGAATTACATACTTTCAGGGTGTAACAGGGAGCTTTGAGGTTCAGGCAGCCTAGTGATTGGAACTCTTAACTTCCAGCTCCTGGCTTCCCTGCTTAAGATGCCTCAGTCATTAAGGCAGTAGGGTAGGGGTACCTGGGCCCTCCCATGCCACCAGGTTTCAGCTCAGAGCTCTGTGCAAGCCAACCCTTGAATAGGGGCCCTCCCAGCAAGGAGTCTACATCCACTGCCTCAGGCTACTTCCTATCACTGTCCCTTCAGTTTGGGGTGTGGCCCCTGTAATCCAAGTCACTGTGTTGGCTTGTCTTTAGTAGCACTCCCTCATGGACCTTATGCAGCATCTGTGACATTGCACCCTGTGACCCAATCCGTTACAGCATCCTGCTGTGGTTCTAGGTTCCTCCAGGTGGGGCAGATCCCACAAGGTCTCTGTGCTTCAGTCATCCAATTATCTCTTAGGCCAGGTGCTCCCAAGTCTTCCTTAGCCAGGAAGACGATACTTATTTCCTGGTGGCTGCTTTGGTTGGCAGGGTCATAATCCTTCCCCTCATATGGGGAAGTAGCTAGCTCCTGGGTCTTCACCAGTCAGCCCCAAATGAGCCAGGTTCTCTCCTTTTCTTCCCCCTCCAGGCCTAGCATTGGCTGCAGGAAAATGGGGCAGGGTGAACTGGGCCCAAAGACTCTCTTTAATCCCTTCTGTGCCAGCAGGTGGTTTCTTTGCTTCATCACACAGGGCTACAAAATACACAATAGCCCAAATCATGCTTCCTAGATTCATGCGTGGAAAAGACATTTACATATCAAGGTACTACTAACTGAGTGAAATCCTGGCCCCATTCAAGCCAATGAGAGTTTTGTCATTGACTTAACGGAGACTGGGGTTTCACTCATTGTAAAGACAGCTGAAGCAGACTGTAAGTAACTTTTTCAGGATCATAGGAAAGGTCTTAAAGAGATACAATTCTTCCCTGCTTCCCCCTTGCTCTGAGAAGCGAGTAAGTTACTTCACCTCTTGTCAAAATACAGCTTACTCCCACCGCATCAATCCTGCTCAGATCTCCTGGAACCCATTAACTATTCCTTAGTCCTAACTTAGTCCATCATATGTCCTGGTTCCACATTTATTATAGTAATAAAAACTATTTTAAATAGCTTCCCAGGATAGGAATGCAGGATTTTTCAAACTATATCAGACCAATGGTCTATCAAGTTTGGTATCCTGCCTCCAGTACTGGCCAACACTATATGGGGAGCTGGTGGTGGCGGAAAGGAATTCCTCCAGGTCCTTGTGAGGATTAGCTGATACCCTGAAGCATGAGACCAGCAACCCTTTTCTAAGCAGGTGTGATTATAAATAATATTGTTCAGCGCCTTTTAAAATCCACATATGAAATCTGGCCCAAATTCTGCGCTCAACTACACCAGTGTAAGTCCAGAGTAATTTTGAATGTACACTGGCATAAATGAGAGCAGAATTTGTTCCTTTGGTTCTAACCTCCAGTAGCAAGGAATTCCATATATTTTCTGAATGCTATCTGAAGAAGTCTGAAGAGTACATATTCTCACCTACTGAGATATTCTGAGATTTTATGTTTCCAATATACATATTATACTTAACCAGTATCACAGTAAGTTTTATATTTGCATTAGTCTTCATGATGCTTTACGTTGTGAGATGCTGTCTTATAACTCACCAATAGGGTTTCTTACTACATGTTCAAATATTCTATAAATTTGCTAATGTCTCACAGGATCAGACCCTATTTGATCAGAAAGAAAATGAATTTCCTTAGAGTCATGGGGGGGTGGGGGAGTTCTGAATTTAGAGATGCGCAGAAGAAAATGAACTGCCATCTCTGGCATAACCAGTTATTAGAGATTTAAGAGTGCTTGCAAATAATAGGTATAAATACATTAGTATACTCAAATATTAATGAACAAAAAGGAAGTCCAGAGGAAATCTTAACTGTGCATATTTTGACAATTTTGAACAAAGTCATCTTTTGCTATTCCCTCTAGATCAAAACTTGTCATAGTAATTAATAGGAAAGTAATTATAATGTAATTTGTCATAGTAATCTGACAGAGAAATAATTATTCTCTCAATCCTGAAGGAATATGTAGTTAGTTTTTTAACAGATTGGACAGATGTGGGTGGTATAATACAATGCATTTGTCTATAAAAAGGCTGTAAACTGTATTAAGAATTAAAACATTGACACTTTATATTTTCAAGGAAAGATGGACCCAAGTATATAATTTTCCTAAAGTGTTTTACATTGAAGTTTCTTGCCATATAAAAGCAGACAACCCAGTTTTGTTTCCTTCTTCTTAGAAGAGATTAAAAAGTTTATTTTCTTAATTTTCTTCATATAAAAACAACCATCTTATATTATTAATTTTAAGAATCAGCCCATTTTCAGTCCAGTGATAGGGGTTAAGTAGTTAATATTTATTCCAGTTTCTTGCTATCTATGGGAGATGGGAGTAACCATTTTAGAGATTCAGTCATATTTGCTAAGACAAAAATAGTGTCTTCCAGAAAAATATGAACTATCCAGTGAGATATCAAAGGATGTGAAAACAAGAAGGGAAAATAAAAGATGGAGGTGAAAATCTGGCCCTATTAACTACAGAGTTTTGCCATAGAATTCAATTGCACCAGGATTTCACCCTGGGGTTTTTGCTAATCATATTGAAGTTCCACTTAAATGTGTCTATACATTAAATTTACACTCACTTTCAGGTCCCTTTACACTGCCAGAGTGATGTGAGAATCAGGCCCAAAGTGTCCATTGACAACTGTTTTCAGCAATTCCAAAATACATTGTTTTTAAAGATGATCTTCAGGAGGTAATGATTTGGCATTGTACATTTGTCATTTTTAAAGGACTTCTTAAAATCTTGAACTTGCTTTAGGACTGTCGCATGTTTGCTTTAAAAAATATATTTTATACTTTGCAGACCTAACATGAACAAAAATATACAAAAACATGTCAAGGTGATGAACATTTTTGCAAGAACACCTAAAATTTCATAGGTGCCTTTTTGTGTGTGTGCATAATATGGTGTGATCACAAACAAATATGGTGTGTCATATTATAGCTCTTTCTTATGAAATAAGTGACCACACACATTCCTTTCTTCAGGGATTCTTACTACTAAGAACAGGGAAAAAAATCAGTGGAATGCTTAAAAGCTTCTGAGAGTTTATCTTGGCAGCATATAATGTGCAACACAAGTAGTTCTTTAAATCGGTCATATTACACATTCTTTCTGGATTAGGGGATTCTACCCTCAATAATGTGTTGTGTCATGTGGTCCTTAAGAGCGGCAACATCCAACTGCACCAGTCCACAGATCTGAAGTTACAAGGGACCTATTCTTCACTATACTTTACTATATTTTAAGGGCATTGAAAAGGAGGCTATCTGCTTTTTTTTCTTTATAAGGGATCTATTCTTTACTGTACTTCACATGGGGCTTATAAAGAGTCTCTTTCAAGAAGAGATGACACCTCTACATAAATACCTTTTGAACCCTCTTCTCATTAGTGTGACATACAAGGTCTAACTTCTTATATTATAAATAAATAAAGAATAAATGACTTGACTGGAGCAAAAAGGACAGAGAAAAACACGAAGAAAATTGAATCTACTCTCATATCTCTTTGCTGTAAGGGTCCAGTTCTGCACCATTAAAGTGAGCGACAAAACACCTGTAAACTTCAATGGTTCAAAATCAAGCCTCAGAAGAGAGTATCTCTTCCCTTTTTTGTTTACAAAGAGCATTTTTATTCACATAACTGTAGATTCATAAGGAGTTTGCAAACTAAAGGATGCATCAACACAAACAGATCAAACCCAGGGTTGTGAGTTCAATCCTTGAGGGGGCCACTTAGGGATCTGGGGAAAAAATTGGGGATTGGTCCTGCTTTGAGCAGGGGGTTGGACTAGATGACCTCCTGAGGTCCCTTCCAACCCTGATATTCTATGATTCTATGATTCTATGAAACCTAGATAGGGAAATTACATCAACTCTCTGATTACATGACATGGATTCTTTTTACTGGGCTAATAGTGAATTGTATCTACTTTTCCTTTCTTGACTGTGCCCCTCCCTGTCTTTATTAATACCTTAAACTCAACCCTTTTTACTTTTCTGCTCATGGTTTGGATTTTTTGTTTAATGTTATATAATTAAGTGACATTGACCTTTAGCTCCTTTTCCTGTTTCCCCTGTTTTGGATTGTTTTTGTTGGTATCTTGAGAAGAAAACTATCAAACCCCATTGAAGATCAATTTCTTTTTCCATGGGACCTTACACATTAAGTTTTCCTATTTTTCATTAGTCTGCCTTTTTCAAGTCTATTCTTCTTTCCTGCTGCTTTCATCCTTCCCCACGCTTAGTGTTATCACTCTGACATTTTGTGATCACTGATGCCCAGCTGTTACCTACAGTTTCCAAGATCCCAATCAGTTAATTCCTTGTTTATTTGTATCTGATCTAAAGTAGTGTCTACTTTTCTCCTTCTATCCTTTCAAACAAAATGATGTTGATACCATTTGAGATGTACTGCGGGCCTTGGATTTTGCTATCCTACTTTTCAATTCAGATAGCTAGGTAAGTAAAGTCTCTCTTCCAACATCACTATCATTTCTTGGGGTGTGGGCACTGTTTATCTTTCTCCCTAGACATACTTTGTCCACTTCTTTTTTCTGTTCTGTTGACTTTTACAGCTTATCCACTTCATGAATTCCCTTCCATTCCTTATCTTAACTTAGATACTTGCTATATTTTGACTATGCAACATGAGCCATCTTTTCTTTCTCTGCCTCTGTGACACAAACTTTTCTTCTTGTAGATTTTCTAGCTCCTATCGCCCACACTTCTGTCCTCTAGTGTCCGTGCCTTGTCGTGGTGGGACAGCTTGCGTGCTCTAATGATCCCCAGAGTCTGTGTCGGTGGGGGCTTTTTGCTCCTGGTAGGTTCAACCATGCCGGATTGGTCTGTGAGGGAGAGGCCAGAAAAAACAGACACCCTGGTCCTCCAGGTAGGGTGTTAGGCACAGGGCTAACAACCCTGTCCCGTAAAAAAACAAAATATGTTATGGAAACAGCGATGGAGAAATCAACCATTACAGTGTGTGATGGCATTCAGGCAGGGCCGGCTTTACGAAGTGCGGGGCCCGATTCGCCTTTTTAATTTTTACTCACATGGCAGCGCTCTGGGTCTTCGGCGGCACTTCGGTGGCGGGTTCTTCACTCGCTCTGGTCTCCGGCGGCACTTCCGCGGCGGCTCCTTCAGTGCCGCCGAACACCCGGAACGAGTGAAGAACCCACCACCGAAGTGCCGCAGAAGACCCGGAGCCCCGCCGGGTGAGTACAAGCGGGTGGCGCGGGGCCCTCTTGCAGGTAGCGTGGGGCCCGATTCCGGGGAATCAGGGGAATCGGCCTAAAGCCGGCCCTGCCTTCGGGAGCCAATGACCCGTATGACTGCCAGTGGTGAAAGCCAAAAAGAAGCCACTGGTATGAAGACTAAAGTGCTCAACACCAAGACAAAAACCAAACTTGGTTTCTGGAACGTACGGACAACGTATGAAGCAGGGAAGCTAGCTCAGGTCACAGCAGAGATGAGACGCTACAGCTTACACATCCTGGGTGTCAGCGAGAGCAGATGGATGGGATGGGAAACCTTGGGATGGATGGGAAACTTTGCTGGGATGATGGACAGCACCATGAGGGTGTTGCCATCCTTTTGAAGAAGGGAGTGGAGCATTCCCTGCTTGAATGGAAATCCATCATCAGACTTATGAAAGCCAGACTGAAAGGGAAACATAATAATATTACCCTGATTCGGTGTTATGGTCCGATAAATGACAGTGATGAAGAAGTAAAGGACAAATTCTACCTTACACTACAGGAGGAGTTACAGAGAGTTACCTAACTATCGTCATGGGAGACCTGAATGCCAAGGTCAGTAAGGACAACAAAAACAACGACAGAGCAATGGGAAGACATGGGTGTGGCATCATGAATGAAAACGGAGAAAGGCTTGTTGATTTCGGTAATATGAATGACCTAGTCATCGGTGGAACCCTATTTGAACATCCTGAACTTCACAAGCTGACATCGTGTTCGCCAAATGGCAGAGATAAGAACCAGACTGACCATATCATGATCAATGGCAAATGGTGACGTTCACTGACGGATGTGAAAGTGAGAAGGGATGCCGATGTTGGCAGCAACCACCACCTTGTGACAGCCTTCATCAAGCTAAAATGAGAAGTGTGGGTCCACCAAACGAGGGACATAGACATTATGATATTGACAAGCTAAAGTCCCTTGAAATACAGAAAGCCTTCATTCTGCAGTTAAAGAACAGGTTTCAAACACTTGCAGACCTTGATGAAGAGGAGGGGAATGCAGATGAGGAAATCAACAAGAAGTGGGACAAAGTAACAGCAATTTATAAACAGAGCAGTGAAGCCTGTCTAGGCTACAGGCAGAGGAGAAGGAAGGAGTGGATTACATCCAGCACATGGAATGCCATAGAAACCAGACGAGCCCTGAAGAAAAACGTTTTAGACACAAAATCCCAGAAGCTAAAGGACAAATACCACGAGCAGTATAGCAAGGCACACCGGGAGGTCAAATGCCTTGTGAGAACAGATAAACGGCATTATATTGATAATCTGGCAACACAAGCAGAGGATGCAACTGCTCATGGTGAACAAGGAAACAGCTACAAAATGATGCGGCTTATCAGTGGTAAACGGCAGACACCAACAAACACTCTCATCAGGAACAAACAAAGACACCTACTAACAACAGAAAAAAAACATGAAATGCGCTAGACAGAGCATTTCAAAGAATTGCTGAACAGGGAGCCACCTAAAGAGGAAGCAGCAAACATCCAGGAGGCAGAAGATCTCGATATCAACACAGTCACCCCAACTAAGGAAGAGATCATTCAAGACATCAAATCCCTAAAAAATGGGAAAGCTCCTGGCAAGGATAACTTGAATGCAGAATTGTTCAAGTTAAATCCTAAAATAGCAGCATCTATCCTGGCCCCTCTATTTACAACAGTCTGGGAAAGTGCCAGATGAGTGGACAAATGGAGTTATAGTGAATATATCAAAGAAAGGAACTCTCAGTGATTGTAATAACTGGAGTGGTATCACACTTTTATCTGTGCCAAGCAAAGTATTGTATAAGATCATAGTCCAGCGTATATCAGAGGCAGTTGATAACTTTCTCAGAAGAGAGAAAGCTGGTTTTCAGAAAGGGCGTGGATGCACAGACCAGATTTTCGCTCTATGAAACATAATAGAACAGTGCTTAGAATGGCAACGGCAACTCTACACACATTTTTATAGACTTTGAGAAGGCTTTTGATAGCATTCACAGGACCAGCCTATGGCGCATTCTGCGGGCATATGGAATTCCTTTCCGTATAATCAATGTAATCAAAAGCTTCTATTTCAAGTTTACATGCAGTGTTGATCACAGTGAGCTCAGTTTTGAAGTCAAAACAGGAGTACATCAGGGGTGTGTGATGTCTGCAATCCACTTCAACATTGCCATCGACTGGGTAATGTGGCGTACAACAGAAGACAAGCCAAGAGGCATTAAATGGACACTCTTCTCATCCCTTGAAGACCTGGACTTCGCAGATGATGTCACTTTCCTATCACATACCCAACACCATATACAAGAAAAAACAACTTGACTCAATGCATTCAGCCAGCAAATTGGACAAAAAATCAACAGCAATAAGATAGATGTTGTGACCTTTAATACTGCCTCACCATCACCAGTATGGATAGAGGATTATGTTTTCACCAACGTAGAAACATTCACATTTGGGCAGCACCATCAGCCAGGATGGTGGAACAAGCCAGGACATCCGGAATAAAATCAATAAAGCCCGTAACACCTTCAGGAGCTTAAATACAGTCTGGAAATCATCAAAATACAACACCAAAACCAAACTCAAGATTTATCAGAGCTGCGTACTTTCAAAACTACTTTATAGTGTAGAATGCTGGGGAATGAGAAAGTATGACATGTCCAAACTGTCTTCATTCCATACAACCTGCCTCAGAAAAATCCTCCTTATCTTTTGGACCAGAACAATCTTAAACCAAGATCTATTGACATGGTGCAGCCAAGAGGATCGAGTACCATCATTGCCAGGAGGCCTTGGAGATGGACTGGTCATGTGCTTCGGATGAAAACTGATTCTATCACCAGAGTAGGAATAAGATGGACACCTGAAGGCAAGCGAAAACGAGGCTGCACGAAAAAACATGGCAAAGAGCTGTGGAAGCCGAGCTGAAAACCCTGGGGCACAGCTGGGGAACCATTGAAAGATTTGCCAAAAACAGATAGGAGTGGAGGAGCTTTGTCACTGCCCTAAATGCCAGAAGTATAATAGGAACATGATGATGATGATGATCCCCCACACTTCTCATCTCACTTCTGTATAGAAGATATTTTAGGTGTTTTTTTGGGGGGTGTGTATGTGTGTGTTATTTTTTGTTTTTACACATCTTCCATCATCTTATCCCTATAGTTCCTCTTTCTCTTTTCCTTTTGATAAGTCTCAGTTACATCCTGAAAATATCTTTGAGGATCTGGGCCATATATTTTATGTAGAAGGCTACCCAAGGCCAATGCAAGTAATCAAGGCAAGGAAGTTTAAACAAGTATCAGTGAAACTTTGAATAGGCTTGTGGGGAGCTGTGTAAGAATTAGGAAGGTCAGAGATGCGTAGGGCATAAGCCAGGGTTTCAGCAGAAGAAATAGCAGGGGAAAGGATGTATTCTGTAGCAGTTACAGATGAAGAACCAGGAGCATTTGGTGACAGCTTGGATGTGGAAAGTCTGAGAGGTTTAATACAATTCTGTATTTGTATCAGCTGGACTGCACTATGATGTGTGTGAATATAAGTTGCCTTTAGCTCTCTCTTGTTCCCCCCAGCTTTTTCCTTTCCCTTGCTTTCTCTACTTTCTCTGTTCCCTTTTCCTTGCCAGTTGCCACCCACTTTTTCTTTTAACCCCCGCTCCCCACTTCTCATAACTAATTAGGGTCAGGCCTGAAAAAAGAAGTTGTTGCTGACAGCTTTGCTCTGCTGCTTGGCAGTAGGAGGAGTTTAAAGAACAGGTTTACTCTTGGACCTGCTGTTTGTTCTTTGATGCCCTTCTTGAATGATAGGGAGAAACAAAGGAAAGGGGAAGATCTTCACAAGTATGGAAGAAGGAGCGAGGCAAAGAAAGAAGTGGCAAGGGGGAGGTAAAGAGGAAGAAGTTAAAGATGAGCATGGGGGAAAGCATGAAGGAAGGGAAGGAATAAGGACAGGAAGCAAGGAGAAAAATGGAAGAAGAAAGGGAAAGCAACAAGGCACAGAAGCAGAAGAAAAAGAAAGAAATCAAAGAGCAAGAGAAGAAGAAAGAGGGCAATAGGAGTAAGGAAAGAAAAAGAAGCAAAACAGGGGGAAGGGAACAGGAAGAAGAAAAAAGCAGGAGGAAGAAAGGAGGTAACCACTTATTGGTAGTTAAGATCTTGGTAGGTGGGAACACAGCTTACTGCAACATCTCACCCCCAGATACAAAGATAGATGTTGAAAACAAATACATTGGGTGGTGGAAAGGGAAATGCTAGTAATACTGTAAGTTATCACATGTATATTTTGGCCATAGTCCCTGCACCTTTACACAGGATTTCCAGTCCAGCTACTGGCACTTAAATACCAATGTAGTAGGTGCCTTATAAATACAAGATGCTAATACAAAACTGTAGTGGTTCATTGTGTTCCCAGGGGAGTGACAGGTCTAAGTTGCTTGCATTTAATCTACTGAAAGTCATTGTAAGTAGGGATGGTAGTGGAAAAATGGTCAGGTGGTTAAGGTGCTAGCATAGAAGTCAGCAGATCCAGGTTCAATTTTCTGCTCCGTTAGACAAGTCACTTAGCCTCTCTGTGCCCCAGTTCACCATTTGTAAAATGGGGATAATAGCAATTCCTGATGCACAGGGGTGTTGTGAGGATAACTACATAAAAGACTGTGAGGTGCTTAGAGTCACAAGTTAATAGGGTCACATAAGTACTTTATATTAAGGTTGCCCGACACTCCCAATTAGAAGACCACTTTCAGTTGTCTAAAACTTTGCCCAATTGTAAGTGTTTGGGCTAAAATTTTCCATGCCAAGTGTCTGCCACTGACAATTATTTTGAAGTTTGTCAAAAAGGTTAATCCTTTTCCAAGCATATTTTGGGAAGCCCTACCTTTGAGAAGTGCTAGAGCCCTGTGCTTTGGAGCAGAGACTTGAAATTTGATAGTGGGGAGGCAGGCACTTTGTGTCAAGGCTGTGCCTTTTGCCATCCCTGTGAAAATTCATCCAATTTTTGCCAAGTTGTAAGCCTTTGAAAAAAATCACAGTTTGCATGTTCAGTAGAGAATTCTTGGGGTTTAGCAGAGAAAATCTCCAAAGATTCTGTTCTCACTGAGCATGATTCAGAAATGGATACTAGGATTGGTTGGGAAAGGAGACTGGGATGAGAAGTGGAGACTAGGACCGAGTAGGCAAGAAGAATGAGATTGTGATAAGGAGTCGGGGTGGGGAAAGAGACAAGTCAGGGACAGGTTGGAGAGGACAAGACAGAAGGGGTCAAGCCTGGGGGGAATGGGCAGAAGAACCTTTGCCCACTAGGACACATTGCCCTCCAGAGCCTGAAATGGAAAGAATCCAGAGTCTCACCATTCCTCTGCTATCAAATATCTGTGAAACCCACTGGCAAAGTGTGTGTCACAACCCCTTTTAGGACTAGTCCACACAGAGGATGTCAACTTACTACTGCTATGATTTGCTCTGTTAGTTCAAGTGGCAGAGGTCTGTGCAGTGGATCTAAAGGTTCCAAATCAGCTGATGAACCATATGGGTGTCAACATGATGCCACACGATAGAAGTTCTGTTTTTTCCGGGTTTTTTTAAACTGAAGAAATTGTACAAAAACTATGTTAAAAGAACATTATTAAGTTTGTAAAGTCAAGCACTCAAAAGTTAGGAAATGCCAGAAATGAGGTTGCCTGCCTCATTTGCTCCAGAAGTTGGAAGGTGCCTCCATAACCCACTAGTGCAGATGCAGCCTATGGCAAGAAAAGCATTTTTTCTGTCAGTGGAAGACTACCACCTCCCCAAATTAAGTTAGCTACGTAGACAAACATTCTTCATCGACACAGCTGCATCTACACTCTGGGCTAGGTCAGCATAACTGTCGGGGTGGGTTTTTTCACACCCCGGACCAACATACCTATGTCAATCTAACTTTTAAGTGTAGACCAAGCCTTAGATTCCTAGCTGGTCTTGCATGTGGCCTGTGTTTTGAGCAGTACCTCCTACTATCAAAGCTATCTATTCTGTAAAGAAGCTTAATCACTTTTTATATTTATCCTAAATGAAAGGCAGCTGTGTTACACCTACCACTTCACCAAGGTTTCATGCAACCCCCAGAACAACAATATGATCAGGTTTTACAATGGAACTTATGTCACACCCCAGCGTATCCTTTGGACAGCAGCCAACACATAAAGAACATTTCTATCAGTGACTATAATAAATGCCTGTTGAAAATAGTAGGTGAAATCCATTTCTGTGAGATACAGGCGGCAAATTGGCAATCAGTATTCTCAAGCAATTCACCCTTTCATGGCAGCCTATTACACAAAGGCTATAGACCCATCATCTAGGCACAGGATCTAAATGTTTCGGCACACTTCATAGTTTATTAGTTTACTCTGTCCAAACCAAAGATAATTCTCCCTTTCTAAAATGCCATCCTGTTCGCTCTAAATCCCACACCAGCACAGTCTATTCTTTATTGTCACAACAGCCAACATTCGGTTACTAAAAGCCTTATTATATTGCTAGAATTTTGCACCCTTTACATTAACTTCCAGTTTTGACAAGTGTTAATGGTGCAAAGGAAAAACCAAAAGCTTTTTTTAAAAACAAAAAATCAACAAATGTATAGAGTTCTAAATGTTGTGGGAAGTGGGGAAGGTCTTCTAATTGTTTTTTTTAAAATACATTATAAATGCAAGTCTTGTCACTAGTGTTCTTCCTGGAAGACACTATATATTATTGAAAAACGAGTAAGGTTATAACATCACCAGGACCAAGAAAGTGAAATCTAAATAACTGAGCATGGAAGAGATTTTCTGTCAAATTGTATGTCATTTGCTTTTTTAAGGCAACTATTTAATCTAAAACCTGATTAAAAAGTTGGGAGAAAAGTTCTCATTGTTTAGAGTTGAAGCAGAAGGGTGTTGAACGAGGGCTAACAAAGCTCCAGTTCCATTTCTCTGCTCCTCCAACAAGAACTCCAGCAAAACCAGCCAAGGCAAAAAACTCAATATTTTAAGGTAAAAAACAAACAGGAAAAACCCTGCCCTGCTTCATACCGCATAAAGAAGAAAAAGAAGGGTGCAAACTGGGCCATTCACCTTTAAAAGAAAAAAATGGTGCTTAAAAAAAGCCCTCTCATCAATGTTGCCATGTGGGTGATGAAATGGTCCCAAGGTTGCTATAGATAGCTAAAGGGCGAGAGCAGAGGCAGATTAAGATTTATTGGGGCCCTGGGCACAAAACACCTGGGATCTCTCCACCCCATTAAAAACACAAATGTACCAAAATGCATTAATACAAAGACTCCATGCATGCCCTTAAAATTTCACATTTCTTTTAAAGAGATTACATGTTGATGTTATTTTGATTCTGTGACTTGTATCCCATCTATTGAACTGAGAGTAGCTTAGGAAACTAATTACAGCCAGACTGCGTATCATTCCCAGTAACATCAGTACATAGCAATGGAAAAAATGCGCTATAAGTAATATACTATTAATGTCTCTCTTTAATGTACCCATTACACTTACCTTTGAATAATACTATCACATTGTGTACCCAAAAATAAACATACAAAACATATAATAAGAATGTACGTCTTTCCTTTTAAATGATTGTTTGCTTCTGAGTTTTGAGGGAGGAAAAAAATCATGTATAATATCATCAAAGTCCGTTTGTCGAACCAGTTCTGACCCAACTGCCATTAGAGACAAGGCATTCAGATGCTTTTGATGCATTGTTGATCTTAGTTCATTTTTTATCTTTGCCATCTTGGAAATCATACGTTCTCCTTCACAATTTGTAACTGGTAGGGTTATGAAAATTCTGAGAGCAAGGTACGTATTAGGGAATGTTGATTGAAGGCTGCTTTGCTTTAAAACTTGCAGCAAATGGGCTGGAGATTTGTCAGGCTCATTCTATACAAAGAATTTGAATTGTATGAGTCCATCAGGAAAATTTTGTTCCAAGTCATCAGGGTAAACTGCAGCAAGTTCAGCAGCATGCTTGTGAATGTCAGAAATGTCCAGCAAGTTGTTTTCAAATAATACTCCAAAGTGGTCATTCAACAACTTATAGGCATCCTGTTGGTGATGAAGATAAGCTACATAAAAAGTCTTGATGCGAAACTTTTGACTTCCCTCAGGTAAAACCTCAGGTCCTCTCGATTCATCTGATAACTGTTTTCATTTTCAGTAACAACTCAGATCAGTTTGATAATTCTGTGAGAGTCTTGCATATGTTTGTAGCAGCATTTTCAAAAATCTCAAATTAATCTCGTAGAGAAGCCACAAATGATTGTAGTAATTGCAGTAAGTGAACTGCTGTATTCAGGTCAATGTCACTTTTCTGTAACTGCGAGCTGATCATTTTAAACCATTGAAGAATGATGTCCCAAAATAGTGCCATAAAGGCTGTTTCCAAATGTTCCATTTTGCTCTGAAGGGAAGCCACTTTCAGTTGGGTGTCAAGTTACTGGTTCACAACTTTTGACATGCTTTCTACGGCATGCTGAATTGTTTTATAGTTCTGAAACAGGGCCCTTGTAGAACCTGCCCAACTGCTCCATCATGTGTCAGACAGACTTTTGACTGTCAAGAATGAGTGGCTCCTATCATCATGAAAAACCTGTTTCCATTGATATGTAGAGGCTAAACAGAAAACATAAAGTGACTGCAGAAACCAGAAAAAATTAATTGCATTTGAACAACGGTTGTTAATACTGTTGACTCCCACTAAATTTAAAGATTGAACAACACAAGGAACGTAGACAATAAGAGGGTTTAATTGATTTAGATGTGCCTGCAGAGCGTTATATTAGCCCAACATATTGCTGAGATTGTCATGTTTGTCCATGGCAATTAGATTTGTCCAAACCCAAGCTGTTTGTTATTGCAAGTACACAATCAGCAAGGCTTACACCTGTATGAGTCTCTAGCAGCTCAAATCCAATGAATCATTCTACAATTTGTCCCTCTGACTTGACAAATCTGCATACAAAAGTGAGCTAATCAACATGCAACACCAACTGTGTTGAATCCATAATAACTGAAAAATATTTGGCTTGTTGAAGTGCTGCAACTATTTTGTTTTAACTTTCTGGCCCATCAAATCAATGAATTCTTCACAAGTAGTCAATGACAACTAAGAGGTACTGCCTTTACCCTTCTGTCCCAATTTAGCGATATGATCTGCCAAAAATGAATCAAATTGAGCAATCAGCACCAAAATCCCCAAATAATTACCATTATGTGGTGAACCTAACAGCTCATTGTGTCCACGGAACGCGAGTCTGCACTCACTTAAGAACTTAATAACTGCTACAACATGCTTAAAGACATCTCTCCAGTACTGACTCTCTGCCTGAAAACGCTGAGGTAGGCCTGGATCAACTCTTCCTGTTGCCTTTGCATGCCGTATCCACGTCAGCATACAATTTCGGTGGTCCAAGCTTTTCTTATATTCAGAAAGACATTCAGGATGTTTCCAATCACTGAATCCTCCAATAAAGGCATGGGTTTTGGTTGAAAGAAGTTTGCAGGCAAAGCAGTAAACATTTCCAGAAGATGGTGAATAAATAAGCCAGTGCCATGTAACAGATTCACCTTTGTGCAGACGACAAGAGAACAGATCTTCAGACAGCAAATGCGTCTTCCCTCGAACCACCTGAGCGGAAGCAGAGAATTTTTTTATGTTTTTATTTTAACAAGCAGCTGAATCCATAGCAATCCAAAACCTCCTGAAACTTTCATCAATGTTATTCCACAATGCAGGATCACTGCTAAATTTATTTGCTTGTATTGCATTTGTCTGATCAGCATAACTCAGTCCCAGCTCGCCTGCTTCCCATAGATCCCAATACTTTCCTCCTGAAGGCCAAGGTCTCCGCTGCCAACAAGAGTGTCTTCTGAACCAACCTTGTCGTCTTTGTCCGCTGTTTCTCCTTTCTCTCTCTCCTTGAAGTATTGATTTATTGTCAAAGCGGCAAAGAGTCCTGTGGCACCTTATAGACTAACAGATGTATTGGAGCATAAGCTTTTGCTTCAGATGCATGTCAGTATCTTTTGTATCAAAGCAACTTCTTTAACCACCTTTGCTTGTTTCAGCTTTCTGTTAGCTCTCCTGCTTAAGTAATGCCGATCCATATTATGGGTTCTGTAAGCATATTCAGTGGCAGTAAGATTTTTTTTTTTTTTTTACTGTCACTTCTGATACTGTTGGTCATGCAAGTCATTTGCATATCGCAACAGGCGTTGTCAGGGGAGGCAGGTTTGTAGAAATTTTGGTGGTGCCCAGAACCCGCCCCCGGAAACTCCACCTCCAACCTGCCTAAAGCTCTGGGAGGGAGTTTGGGTGTGGGGAGGACATCTGCGGTGCAGGTCCTGGGCTGGGGCAGGGGATTGGGGTGCAGGCTCTGGGAGAGAGTTTGGATGCAGAAGGGGTGAGAGGCTGGGCTCTGGGAGGGAGTTTGGGTGGGGGAGGAGGTCTGGGGTGCAGGCTCTAGGCTGGGGCAAGGGGTCGGGGTGCAAGAGGAGGTGAGAGGTGCAGGCTCTGGGAGGGAGTGTGTGGGGAGGGGGTGCAGGCTCTGGGAGGGAATTTGGGGGTGGGAGGTGGTGTGGGTGCAGACTCTGGGAGGGAGTGGGGGGTTGCAGCGCTTCCTGGGCAGGCCAGGGGGCCTCCGTGTGCTGCTACCCCCAGGCATAGGCGCCAACTCCGTGGGTGCTCCGGGGCTGGAGCACCCACGGGGAAAAATTGGTGGGTGCTCAGCACCCACTGGCAGCTCCCCGCCAGCCCCGCGCCCGGGCCCAGCTCAACACCCGGGACACCAGCCGACATTGCGGGGTCCCATCCCCAACCGACGTTGCAGGGCGCGGGGCCCCGACGCCGGCTGACGTTGCCGGGCCCCGCCCCTGACGCCAGCCGACGTTGGGGCGGGGCCGGGGCACAAGCACCCAGCGGAGCCGACGAAAGTCGGCTCCTGTGCCCCCAGCTACTGTCCCCGCAGCTTCCAATTGACCGCAGGGGTGCTTGGGGCAGGAGCAGCGTGCGTAGACACAGACCCATACCCCCCAGGGGCCGCAGGGAGGGGCTGGCAGCCATGTGGAGCAAGCAGGCAGGAAGCCGCTCAGCTCTGCTGCTGGTGGTGGGTGGGGGCCCTGGGCCGTTTTAAATCTCCCAGTGGAGTGCTGGGGGGCAGGGAGAGACCCGGCCTCAAACATTGCTGGAGCTGGGCCCCAGGCCAGGAATATTCCTGGTGCCCGGGCACCCCAAGCTTATAGAACTTGCCATTGTTTGAAAAGACACATTTCTGTTAAATGTTCCTGATGTAATTAGTGAGAGAAAGGGATGGTGGGAGTTTTTCTTGGATTTTTTATTTTCTTAGGTTTATTGATGTAATGACATTTTCAGTTGCATCTTCAAAGCATGCTCCACTCTCCTGCATCATGTGGGGGCCTGGCCATGCTGGAGATGAGTGACAATTTTACCCTATTCATCTTGGTGCAGTGCCAAGAAACTGTACATTTCTGAGAGCCTGGTGGAGGGAATATCTAAAAGGCTATGAACTTTTATGGTTTGGGGCATGAGTCAACCTCCAACTGTCGCCCCTATTTGGGAACCCCATAATTGCACCTTTCTCAAATCAGGGCACAGCAGGGCAGTAGGGAAGGGAGAGAATGGTCTGTGGAGCGAGGGGTTTAGGATGGGAAATCATGGCACAGCAGGGTGGACAGGATTCCTCCCACCTTCCCTCAGCACTGCTACACACCTCCAGAGGTGGATTAAGAGGGTGCCATGGACCCTCCACCTGCCCTGGGTGGGACACACTGCGGGGCAGGGACACGGGCTGCTCTAGGGCTCCCCGGTCCCTCGCCCAGGGCAGGTGGAGGGTCTGGGCTCCCTGGGTGGCTCTTACCATAGTCTAGGGCAGGGGTCTCCAAACTACGGCCCGCGGCTTCACTTTGTTCGGCTCCCGAACCAATTGCTGCTGCCGCCTCGGCATGTCGGCAGCAGCAAGTATTTTGGCGGCAGCTTAAACGCTGCTGCCGCTTCGGTGGTGTTTCGGCGGCAGTTTAAAGGCTGCTGCCGCCTCGGCAGCGGGGCGCAGAGGGTGGCAGTCAGGGGCACCCCCGCCGGCCCCAGAATACCTGCCACCAAAGCTGCCGCGGCTTGCCTGCGGGAGGTCCTCCCCCTTCTCCCCCCGCCATCGAAGCCGCCGCGGCTTGCCTGCGGGAGGTCCGCCGGTCCAGCGGCTTTGGCGGCAATTCAGCAGAGGGTAAGCTCAAGAGAACGGGCCAGCCCGCGAAGCCCCTTGAAAAATGTAATGTGGCCCTCGTCTCCTAAAGTTTGGAGACCGCTGGTCTAGAACAGTGGTTCCCAAAGTGTGGGGTGTGCCCCCTAGAAGGGCAGAGAGGAATGTTTGGGGGTGTGTGGCAGGGCCCAAGTCAGCCCCCACAAAGGGGGTGGGGAGCACTACCCAGCCCTGCTCTGCCCCTAGCCCCTCTCCGGCCCCATGCCAGCCATGGTTTTGCTCCTGGCCACTCTCCAGCCGCACCTCTGGCCCCGCTCCCGGCCACAACCTCACTCCCAGCTCCACTGCAGCCCCCAGCTTCCGGGGGTGGGGGCACAGACCAGGTAAGAGGGGGGACACAACCAAAAAAGTTTGGGGATCCCTGGCTGAGGGTAATCAGACCTTCCATTTTGGCTCCAGATGTTCCAACATTTTGGGCAAAACTGGTCATGTCTCATTTGCTCTTGTCAACTGATCACCAGCTGACAAGGGCAAATGGTACAAATGCCCAGTTTTACCAAAAAGGGTCTGGGGAGGGGTGAGAGGTGGGGCTCAGTCCAGCCCCGTGTGGGGGACAAGGGGGCTTGGGCGAGTGCCTCAGGCCAGCTCCAGCGGGTGGTAGGGGAAGGGAGAGGGGGCTTGTTCCAGCTCCAAATAGGGGAGGATGGGGGGAAGGGAGGAGTGGCTCGGGCAAGCGTCACAGGGAGTGGGTGTGGGGCGGGCAACTCTACCCACTCTACCGCAGGCTCCATCACCTTCCAACCTGGTTGGGGGCGGGGCGTGAGGACGATGGGGGGGAGGAGCAGCAGCGGCGTGGCCAGAGCGCCAACGCTCCTGAGGGGTGCCCCAATTGGCCGGGCCTAGGCCCGGGCATTAACCCAATACTGGCCAAAGGCAACATTGGCCCTACTCCCCTAATTACAGCCCCAACCACCGCCCCGGTGCCCCCTCCACACACCTCTGGCCCCTGACCCTTCCCGAACTATCCCAGCCCGGCGTCACGCCCGCGCCGCTTTTCCCTCTCTCCCCCCGCCCCCTTCCTAACCGCCGCCCCCAGCCGCGCGCTCGCAGCCCCGGCAGCCGGCACCCACAAGCTCTCGCGAGGCTGCGGCTACGGCGGCGGCGCTGTTGCTGGGTTCCCTCGGCTGGGGCGGCGCTAGCGCTGGCGCCGCGGCCCGGATGTTGTTGTTTCTCCCCCTCCCCGGATAATGACGGGCGCTTCCTGCCCCTGAGCCGCAACGACGCCGGCGGACCCCGGCCGCCTGCCCGCCCCTGATCCGGACACACAGCGCGGCCCGGCTATGGCGGATTTCGACGAAATCTACGAGGAGGAGGAGGACGAGGAGCGGGCGCTGGAGGAGCAGCTGCTGAAATACTCGCCCGACCCGGTGGTGGTGCGCGGCTCCGGCCATGTCACCGTGTAAGGGCCGCGCCGGGGGGAAGGGAGAGGGGCAGGCCGCGGGCACGCGATGGGGTCGGGGCGCGGGGAGAACGTGGCGAGCCTGGGCTCCACTGGGAAGGGGGCAGAGTTGTGCCCCGTCCAGCCCCTGCTCTGGGAGCTGGATCGGCCCTGGCGGTGCCCCGTGGGGTGTGATTCGATTAGCGGTGCCTGCTGCCTGCCAGCTGGTTGGAAAGGCCTGGCGGAAAGCTCCGCTGCTGCCTGCGAGTCCGGCTTTGAACTTCCAGCCCAAGTCGGGGGAGTGTGGCTCCTCCCTCCCTCCCTCTTCGCAGCCAACCCTGGGGGCACCTGTGGCGTTTCCCCTGCGCCGCATCTTGCATTTTGTCGCGTTGTAAAGCCCCCAGTAAAGCCCTACAGATCGTTTATTGAGACAATAAGGAAACAAAACTGACCTGTGTTGTGATTAACAGAGGTATGTAAAGTATGAAATCCAACGATGAGCTGTCAGGAAGTGGGACATTTGGTTACTATTTTTTTTTACAAGTACACGACCTGTAGTTGTTTATGCTGCTGTTAGTCACTGTCTCAGCCTCCTCCTTTATCAAGCGTCAACGTTCTGTTGTGGTCTGAAAAGTCTTAGTAAATAAGAGCAGACAGCCAGTCTGACACCCAAAACGATGGCATTCGCTTTTTGGCATGTGATGAGGGTGACCCACTGTGCTTTTTTGCGGGGGGGGAGGCAGGTATCAGTGAGGATCTGGTGGTGACTCTAAAATAAAAGTGTATTTAAGTTTTAAATAATTTCACAGATTAGGTTGTTTTCTGTGATCTATTCTATTAGGAACTTGTATTTTAAAAAAATCACTTAGTGCTGATGAATGGTACTGCACATTCTTGGAAACTAAAAAAAAATAATCTGCAAAAGACAGAACAGGGGAAGCACAAGCTTCTTCATGTTGTATTCACTACTGAACTGAGCTGGATTTGAGGCAGCAGCATAGAAGTTAAAGGCCCAGTAACCTATTCTCAGATGTGATGCAGAGCTATCCAAGATATTGGGGTTAATTTTGACATAGTGTGGTAACTTTT
Source organism: Macrochelys suwanniensis (assembly GCA_033296515.1). Lineage (NCBI taxonomy): Eukaryota > Metazoa > Chordata > Testudines > Chelydridae > Macrochelys > Macrochelys suwanniensis. Next base: position 89,497,502 of record CM065779.1, read on the forward strand.
CATTAATACTGTTTTACTATGTTGTTAATGTCAGGGAAAGTATCAATGCAGAAAGAGGTTGACTTGCTCTCTGGTGAGAAATCAGAGAGCTTACATAAGGCCTAGGTGTTCTTTGAACCAGATGTTAAGGATTGAGAAGATGTTGAAAGGGAGGGAATGATTTGTTTGTAGGTCAGTTTGAATACACCTCTGGTTTGTAGTTGTTACTATCCAATAGCATATGTGAAATAGTCCATTTCTAGTAGACAGCTGATCATATACTATGTTAAAATCATAACTGTCCTTGCTCACTAGTTGGCAGCCTTTTCATTGTTTTCATTAAAAAGGCAAAGAACTAAAGGAAATTAAGACACTTCTCTTTTCTCTTCCTTGATTGTGGGTCCTGTGGGCCAAGATCAAGGCCCATTGGTGGGAAAGCATGGAAAAGCCTTCACACTTGTGGCTCATAGAAGGAATTTGGCTCTGGGCTGCCAGTCCTGCCAACTGTTCATGTGAATTGTTTTAATAAAAAAAACACCTCCTAATCTCTAATACTTGATCGTTTGGATGGCCAAAGAGTGCCTCCAGCAATTATTTTGAGTGGTCTTCATCTGGTTTGTACATCACACCCAGTATTAAATATGCTCTGAATGTCCTCAGCCACCCATTTTCCCTCTCTTCACCCTAAATTACATCTATTTAATGTAATTCCACGACATCAGCGAAGACTGAAAATTCCTATTGGAGTCTTTCACCTCTTTCATTCTAATGAAATTGCAACCCATTTGTAATTCCTACTTCTGTATCATTATGTTTCCATAAATGAGGACTTTGACACTAGAGATAAATTTCAAACATATTTGGGATAAAATATAAAAGCTATTTTTCATTTAGATTTTTGTTATAGAACTTGCATGCAAAGTATTATTCTTCCTTGATTTACAGAAACATGCATTTTAGAGGTCTGGAAAATTGTATCACTGATCTAGCAAACAAAAGGAATACTTATAGTCCTCTCACTGATTCTGCAGTTTAAAACAGTTGCTGATTGTAATTGGATTTAAATAAAGGCTTCCTCCTTCATAGTCTATCAGTCTTTAATGAGGCTAATGAGGAGTTTAGGGACAATGGCAGCATGACAAATGGGAATAAGGATATGGAGGTAGATATTACCATATCTGAGGTAGAAGCCAAACTTGAACAGCTTAATGGGAGTAAATTGGGGGCCCCAGATAATCTTCATCCAAGAATATTAAAGGAACTGGCACATGAAATTACAAGCCCATTAGCAAAATTTTTTAATGAATCTCTAAACTCAGGGGTTGTACCATTTGACTGGAGAATTGCTAATATAGTTCCTATTTTTAAGAAAGGGGAAAAAAGCGACCCAGGTAACTACAGGCCTGTTAGTTTGACATCTGTAGCATGCAAGGTCTTGGAAAAATTTTTGAAGGAGAAAGTAGTTAAGGACATTGAAGTCAATGGCAATTGGGACAAATTACAACATGGTTTTACAAAAGGTAGATCGTGCCAAACCAACCTGATCTCCTTCTTTGAGAAAGTAACAGATTTTTTAGATAAAGGAAACGCAGTGGATCTAATCTACCTCGATTTCAGAAAGGTATTTGATACAGTACCACATGGGGAATTATTGGTTAAATTGGAAAAGATGGGGATCAATATGAAAATTGAGAGGTGGATAAGGAACTAGTTAAAGGGGAGACTACAGCGGGTCATACTGAAAGGTGAACTGTCAGGCTGGAGGGAGGTTACTAGTGGAGTTCCTCAAGTATCAGTTTTGGGACCAATTTTATTTAATCTTTTTATTACTGACCTCAGCACCAAAAGTGGGAGTGTGCTAATAAAGTTTGCGGATGACACAAAGTTGGGAGGTATTGCCAATTCAGAAAAGGATCGGGATATCATACAGGAAGATCTGGATGACCTTGTAAACTGGAGTAATAGTAATAGGATGAAATTTAATAGTGAGAAGTGTAAGGTTATGCATTTAGGGATTAATAACAAGAATTTTAGTAATAAGCTGGGGATGCATCAGTTGGAAGTAACAGAAGAGGAGAAGGACCTTGGAGTCCTGGTTGATCACAGGATGACTGAGAGTTGCCAATGTGATATGGCTGTGAAAAAAGCTAATGCGGTCTTGGGATGCATTAGGCGAGGTATTTCTAGTAGAGATAAGTAGGTGTTAGTACCATTATACAAGGCATTGGTGAGACCTCATTTGGAATAGTGTGTGCAGTTCTGGTCTCCCATGTTTAAGAAGGATGAATTCAAACTGGAACAGGTACAAAGAAGGGCCACTAGGATGATCCAAGGAATGGAAAGCCTGTCATATGAAAGGAGACTCAAGGAGCTTGGTTTGTTTACCTTAACCAAAAGAAGGCTGAGGGGTGATATGATTGCTCTCTTTAAATATATCAGAGGGATAAATACCAGGGAGGGAGAGGAATTATTTAAGCACAGTACCAATGTGGACACAAGAACAAATGGATATAAACTGGCCATCAGGAAGTTTAGATTTGAAATTAGACGAAGGTTTCTAACCATCAGAGGAGTGAAGTTCTGGAACAGCCTTCCAAGGGAAGCAGTGGGGGCAAAAGACCTATCGTGCTTCAAGATTAAGCTAGATAAGTTTATGGAGGGGATGGTTTGATGGGATAACATGATCTTAGTCAAAGGTCAATTGCCATCAGTGCTAAATAGGACCAATGGTCAGTAATGGGATGTTAGAAGTTACTACAGAGAACTTTTTCCTGGGTGTCTTTCTAGTGAGTCTTGCTCACATGCCCAGAGTTCAGCTGATCGCCACATTTGGGGTCAGGAAGGAATTTTCCTCCAGGGTAGATTGGCAGAGGCCCTGGAGGTTTTTTGCCTTCCTCTGCAGCATGGGGGACAGGTCACTTGCTGGAGGATTCTCTGCATCTTGAAGTCTTTAAACCATGATTTGAGGACTTCAGTAGTTGAGACATAGGTGAGAGGATTATTCCAGGAGTGGGTGGGTGAGATTCTGTGGCCTGCATTGTGCAGGAGGTCAGACTAGATGCTCATAATGGTCCCTTCTGACCTTAAAGTCTATGAGTCTTATCCTTTCTGATCTTGCATTGGAGTCATAATGTTGAATTTGTATTATCAGTCATTTTCATGACTACAGATTATTCTTTGATTATTTGAGGCATTTATAAAACTCAGAGCTTATATGTTATAAAATTGTTTGACTTTTTGTAAAATATGTGTTTTCAGGTTGTCTTCCAATGAATGGATTTCAGGTTATTTGGCTATTATACGGTGTATTTAAAATTGGTGTATATATCAATAACAAAGTATAGAAGGTCAGGTTTATTAATTTAAAATGTGATTTAAATCAGTGAAAAAGCTTGATTTTAAACTTACTTTTGTGTTTCTAAAAGAAATGTTAGTTTTCATCTGTTGAGAAGAGTCAAAACATTTTCATTATCTATTTCATAGAATCATAAAACTGGAAGGGACCTCGAGATGTCATATAGTCCAGTCCACTGCACTCAAGGCAGGACTAAGTATTATCTAGACCATCCCTGACAGGTGTTTGTCCAATCTGCTCTTAAAAATCCCTAATGATGGAGATTCCACAACCTCCCTAGGCAATTTATTCCAGTGCCTAACCACTCTGACAGTTAAAAGTTTAAAAAATTTTTTTTAACTAGGGCCAGATTCAGCAGTACATACAGTCTGCTTTGCACTGCTCTGAAGCAGCGCAACAGCATTCAAAGTGTACTGGCCAGTTAAACTCGGTTTACAGCTGTGTTGCAAAGCAGCAGGAGTGTGCAGGTGAGGTGGTCCTTAGTGTTCTATGGTCTTCTTAGTTTATCTTCTGGGATTCAGGGTAACTTTCAAAAAAATAATATGTGAGAATTTAACAAGTAAATTTCCAGGATATGAAACTGTTGAATGTGACTAGTGGTTGAAAAGAAATAGATATTCGCTTGAAAAAAATTAAGCAGTGAAAACATGGAAGCACACTGGGTAGCAAGGAGGCATGAGGAGGAGGAGAGCCAGACTGTGTGGGAATTATAAAGGGGTTGTGCTAGGGGATTATGAGGAAATTGGAGGGAGGAAGCGTTCAGTGAAGGGTTTAAATGGAGGAGCAGGACACAGGGGTTCAGGGGCAATGTTGAGAGTAGTGAGGACTAGCCAGGCATGTACATGCTCATGGTGAGGCCTCTCCCCCACCATGTCCCAGGCAGGGTCTTTCTCACTACTATGAGTAACCAGCACTGGCTCTAGGGTGAAGTGAGTCTTGTGCTGAGGCAGGGCCAGGGCCCCTCTCTGGACTAGCCCCCTGGGCCATCTCCCTGTATGCTGTCATTATTTCATGCTCTTTGTATTTCTTTTTTGTTTTATTTCATCCTGTGATTACGCTAGAGTTTAGTATGGGGCACCCTTTGAATTGGGAGGGTACTTCCACTATTATCAGAATGTGAGGTGGTTAGGGGAACAGAGCATGGGTGAGAACAGAGGGGGAAGCAGGGTTGTGTGTGGACCTGCAGGGGTGTAGGCTGTGTCTGTTTAGGCAGGACTGATAGCATCACCTGTTGATAAGGTTACCAGGCACTTCTCATTTTAAGACCCTGTTCTTAGTTGCTCTTAAGTTTTCCAGACATTAACCGTTTCGGATGAATTTTTCCATACTGGATGTTTGCCAGAGGTACAATTTTTTTGTGTGTGGCAAAGTTCAGCCAAAATGCTTCTGCCTTTCCAGGGATGGGGGAAAATACACTGTTTTGCTGATGTTAAAATTCTGCTAACCTTTTCTTTTAAAAGCTCTAGTTCCTCTGCTGTGATTTGGAGCAGGGACTTGAAATTTGGAAGGCAGGTGACCTTTGAGTCAGGGATGTGCTTTGTACCATCCATCCCTGTAAAAATTTGGCCAGTGTCTAAATTTTTGATAAATCTTAATTCACGTAGTCTCAGTAGAGACTTGCTATAGATCACAGCTAAATTCTCCTGAAGATTACATTTTCACGGGGCTGAGCAGGACTTCACTGCATTTGCAGTTCTGAGCTGCTCTGGGCCATGCTGCTTTTGGGCACCTGAACTGAGAGCAGGGAGACTGTCCCTCCTGCGCTCTCAGTGCCCTCCCTGCTGGAACCAGACAGTGCACATGAGGAAGTTGCCTGATTTGAATGTCAAGAGATCAAGAACTGTACCTGGGTGGGGGAGTATATTGGGATAAGGAGCCTGGAGGTGGGACTGGAGGCTGGAAAACAAGGGAAGGGAAACAGGGATGGGGGAATGGGACTGGCTGGGCAAGGAGACAGGGTCTGGGAGTCGAGGGAAATAGGGAGTGGGGACTGGCAGCAAGTAAGGAGGGGGGAGACTGAGATTGGGTGAAGATAAGAGTAGGAGACTGAAACTGGCCTGGCAAGGATACTGGAACTAGGATTCTGTGGGGTGGGGTGAGAGGATGCAGATCTGAGCCACAGTGCTGGGGGAGAAATGAGATTGCTGCACAAGGAAACAGGGACAACAAGCGTCGAAGTGGGGAAACACTGAGATTGGACGAGGAGCCTGGGGAGGGAGATTGAGACTGGGAGCCAGTTGGGATGGGGAATGTGGAGGCTGAACATACAGTTTGAACAAGGACCAGGAAAATTGGGACTGGGTGGGAAAGGAGTCTGGGGATAAGGAGTAGGGGGCAGAGGGGATGTGGAATGGCTGGGCAAGGAGACTGCGACTGAGATGAAGAGTCGGGATTGGGACTGGCTCAGAGAATTAGACTGGGACAAGGAGCTAAAGGTGGAAAAGAGACAGGACTGGGACAGGTCGGAGAGGATGGGGTAGAAGGGATCAAGCTTAGGAGAAATTGGCCGAAGAGCGTGTGACCACTAGAGCCTGGAATGGAATGCGAGATTCCCGAGTCTCACCATTCCTCTGCTGTCAACAACTGTTTGTAAATCCCACTAGCAAAGTGGGTGTCTTATCCACCTTTAGTGCTGAGCATTTAGAGGATAATTTATTACTACTATCGTTTACTCAGTCTGCTCAAGTAGCAGAGATCTGTACTGTGGAGCTAAAGGTCCCAAACCTGTTGAAGGCAATATATTGCCACATGATGGAATTTCTGGTTTTACAGTTTGCTTTTTAAAAATGTAGGAAATTACACAGGAAAAAAAAACTACATTTAAGGAACATTAAGGTTGCAAAGTCAAGTGCTCAGAAGTTAGGAAACGCAGAATTAGAGTTGCCCTTATAATGTTAATTCAGCCCCCCACCCCACCCTCTTTGTGCATATGCACTATGATACGGTCTCTAATTGTATGATCACATACCATTTTTTCCACAGAACCCAGCCTCACTCAGTGCAGATGATGGAGGGTGCTCATCAAATGAGCTGCTATTCCATATTTTGTTTTCCCATTGTTCAGTGTGTGGCCATTGTTGGATTGAGGTCGATGTAGGAACACAACCTAACAGTTTTACTACCAGTGGTTCTAAGGCTACAAGGTAAGGTCCCCTACTCCCAGGGGAGCATATCATACAGGAGGTTTTGGAATTCATTATGTAGTTAGATTATGGTAGGTGAGAGAATCAAGATTACGTCTGAGATTCAGAAAGTTCTTCCTTGTAGAATGTCAAGTACTGTATTTCAATGCTTAGTAATTGATAGGTACCATCTTTTTGTTTTGTTTGTACAGAACCTTGTACAATAAGGTCTTGATCCATGTCTAGGGCTCCTATGTACTATAGTAATACAAATAATAAATAAATTGAGAACAGATTGATTTAATTCAGAATATTGTTTCACAGTTTTATTTTTAATCTTTGAGACTGAAAACGTAGTTTAGAGGATTTCTTCCTTCTATACGGTTCTTAACATAGGTGCCAAAAAGGAATCACCATGCAGTGCCTTTCAGGCTGGATTATTTAAAAAAAAAAATCAGTTTAAATGGGATATTTTAATTTTTAAAAATACATTAATTTTGTTGTAAAATTAACTTTAAGGTTAAACTCACTAATTTATAATTATTTAAATTGAGAATGATAGCTTAGCGAGTTGAAATGGATTGATATTTTGTAGTGTCTACAGTAGATGTAAAAAGACCATTTTCAAAATTTGCACTAATTTATTTTAATTTTGAGAAGCTGATCAGTATGGAGAAGCAGGAAAACTAGTTTTTCTTTGCCAATCAATGAACAAAAAACAGATCTCTCAATCCCAGTTTCTCTGTTGTTTATATAATCAGTTTACTGAAACTTGGTTTTTCTTGTTTTGTTTTATTTTATTTTATTTTATTTTCATTATATACCACATCAGCAAGTTTGGGTACAATGAAGTGTTTTGTTTTTAACTACAGCTAATGAAAACAAAGGAAGGCAAAGTCAACTAGTAATCTGTACTAAACTAACATGAATGCAGTTTAGTTATAGTTCTTTTGTTATAGATGAAAAGTATTAACCATTTGAAAACAAAACAAAAAACCACAGGCATGTGACAATGCAAGAGTGTGGCGTATCTTGTTGAATAATGTAACTCTAATAAAAGCAAGACATTTTTCATGATAGTTGTACCTTTCTGATTTAATTATGATAATAAAGCTTACGTTACAGAGCACCAGTCGTGGCTCCATAGTTAAGGTTGAATTTAGTTTTGCACTTAAAGGAGGTATTCATACTTCTAGGATGAATACAGGATATCCTCCCTAAAATCACAGCACTTACTCTTCAAATACCAAATAAACTTGAGAACTTGATTGGGAATGAAAAAGGAAAGGTTGTTTTCCTCTACCAATCTATGAATAAAAGTGACGTGTGAGAGGATGAGGTCTACTAGATCTATAATCTTGTAGGTCATGGTGACCAGAAACAGAGTATTGAACTGATTAACTACAGTTAATACTGCGTTTGTTTGTTAAATCAGTTAGTTTTAAATGCAAAACCTGTTCTGATAAATTTAATTCTTTTTGTGTGTCCCGCACATTTAAAGGAGCTTTATTTCATTAACAAAAAGTTTTAAAATTCTATTTTGTGAATTTAACTGAATTCAAATTTCCATCCAAATGCAGCTTGACGCAAATCACAAGTTAAAAAAAAAATTAGTAAACAAGAAATGTGTAATTCACATTTTCTGACACAAAAAAGTTGCAGAATCAAGTGCTCAAAAGTTATAAAAAGCCAAAATTAAGGTTGCCTGTGCAACCTTGATTCAGCCCCCTTGTGTGTATGCATTATGAGCATCTTTAATTACATGATCACATACTACTTTTTCCACAGGACTCCTATCTCATTCTGTGTACATAATGGACCTGCTTTTGGGATGAATCGAGGTTGTGTAGATTAGGAGATTTATTTGTAGGATTCCAGCCTCCTTTGTTGCAGAAGTTGGAAGGTGTTTAGTAAATGAGATGGGACTGCAGGAAGAGAGAGGATGAACTAATGATTAACACAGTTGAATGCTTCCCTGGATAACTGGATTCTATCCTTGCCTTGGTCACAGAGTCTCTATGGGTATGTCTACACTATACCTGGGAATGAGCCTCCATGCCCAGGTAGATAGAGTTGTGATAGTGGGGCTTGAGCATACTAAAAATAGCAGTGTGGATGTTGCTACACCAGCAGAGGTTCAGGCTAGTCATCCAGCTGCAGTGTTAGACATACCCTATATGATGCTAGGAAAGTCACTGAAACCAAACTTTTCACAGGTGGTCACTAATTGTGGGGGTGAGAGAGATGGCAAGTTCTGCAAGATCTTTGAAAAAAAAACACCTTATTGAATTAAGTTTAAGTATCTTTGGAGACCATTCTATTAAATGTGCAAAGCAGGGACTAGTCAGGAAGACTTGATTTAATCACGGATTTCTACATAAAAGTGCATTCTTGTTGGTTGTTATAACCTTAATACATATTCTTCACAACTCAGAGATACATGTAGGTTTCATTTTTAGAAGGTACACACTATGCATTTTTAAAGTGATTTTTTTTGAAAACTTTTCAGATTAGTTTTACAGCTGTATCAGAAAATGAATGATTGTTTGGTAATTTCATTTACCAAAGGTAATTGACGCAGATATTTATGAAGGCATTGGGAAGTGAACTATCTCCAGTTCAACAGGTTAATCATTAATATTTGGAGGATTTTCTTGCCATGCTGTATTAGGAGGAGAACATCACCAGACAGACATTTTAAATTGTTTTATTTAACTAAAACAACAATGTTATGTATTCTGGATTTTTTCTTCAAAAGCAAACACATAATAATTTAACAAAACAAGCATATGAATTTTTGAATTTAGTTAAACATTCAAGTTTTTTTAAAAATCAGGTTTGTTTTTGTTTAAATTGTTTTTAACTAAAATGGTTAAATGAAATATTAAAAAAAACCCAACAACAAACATTAAATTGACTGTCAGCCAGGTCAACATGAGAAACATAAAATATTGGCTTCTGCAGCTAACTCAGTTGTCTTCACCTTCATTTTCCTGTTTGTTCATAATCTGGAAAAGAAAAACAAGCTTTCCTGCTTTTTCAGATCCCAAACGATTTCTTAATTTGCAATGAATTAGTCCAAAGGAAGAAAATATTCTTTCTACACTGGCAGAAGAAGCTACTGCTGTTAAAAGTGAGATTATCACTTCAACAGTCTCTGAATCCAAGTGCTTAAGTGGCTTCCACCAGTTCACTGGTGTGACTTTCTTTAAAACATCACCAGCAAACATATATTTCTTGAATGGTTCACCCTTAGCTCTGAAATTTATTATAGTTGGTATTATGGAGGGATGATTGCTGTATGTCCGTGTCATAGCCAACTCCTCTTCTTCAGCAGTTAAGGTTTGACCCTGGTACTGAGTATTGAGAATATTTGCAAGAAAATGAGTTGGAGATAGTGCTTGTCCCATTTGTTTTTTTAATGCTTGTAATTTAACTTTGTCATTGCATGTTTCTCTTTTTAAGATCTCACTCAGTTCCTTCCAAATTTCAACAGCGTCAGCAATAAAACAGCTATTTCCCTGCATTTTATTCAAGGCTGCAGAAATAGGCTTCAGGGTACCCAGCATGTGTTCAACATTTCTCTTAAGCCCAATGTTGAGAACTTTGGCTGTGACAGTGCCATCTATTTTTTCACGATTTTGTTCACAAACTGTCATCAGATTAGGGCAGTTCTTGATATAGTGCTCAAAACAGTCCACTACTGAGTTCAATCGCACATCTTGTGGGAGAGTTAGCTTGGTTCCTCCCAGTTTTTTCAGAACAGCTGCTGCAAAGTGGTTATTAGGGAAGTATTTTGCAATTTCAACAACATTAGCCTTTATTTCTGGAACACTGAAGTCTTTGGCTAGGAGGTGCATCAAATGAGCACTGCAACCGTATGCTATTAGCTTGAGACTCTCTTCTCTCTCTCCTAAATAATTTCTTCTCATCTTGGATACATTTGCACCATTGTCTGTGACCAAGAGGCATTCTAGACATTTGAATTTTTTTTCAGTTTTGTTATAGCTTTTACTGCTACTTCTTGTAAGTATTCTGCTGTGTGTGAGCATTTCCTGATGTATCAATTGTTTCTGTAAGGAAGACATTCCCTTCTTCTGTTGTCACACAAGCACATAAACAGGATCATTGTGGACATTGCTTCACCCATCAAGACTCAGGTTAACAATTTTGCCCTCTAGACCTTTTGCACACTGCTCAGTTTTTCTTTCATACACTTTATCCAGCAATTTGCCTGCGATATCTGCTCTGTTGGGTGGACTGTATCATGGTCTTAATGACTGAACCATGTTAATGAAGTGTGGGTTCTCAATCATACGGAAAGGAGAGTTTGTTGCATAAACAAACCAGGCAGTTTTTTAATCAATTACCTCTTTTTGTAATCTGCTGGTTCTTATCACAAATTTACCTATGGTTGTTTCTGGATGATGGAGATTTTTTTTTCTTTTTGCTACAGGTGATCTACTGTGGCTATGTGACATACATGATCTGACTGAAACACTATCATTGGCAGATAACTCTGAAACTATAGAAAATGATGGTGATTTTGAAGGTGGATAGTCTTGAGAATCCTGAGGATGGATTCTCCTAAACAAAATAAGTCAATGCAGTTACTTAATTATTATTACCATACTGCTAATTTAGTATTACTCATTGCATTCACTGACACTCGGTACTACTTTAAAGGTGAAATTGTAAAAGGAAGATACGCCTATTTTAGCTATTTATTTTTTTATCACAACTGCATCTAAAACGATAGTACCATAGAGTAACAACTATATTTTTTGCTCAAACATGAGAATTCAAGAATAGTCTAGAAGGAAGACAGGCAGTCCTTAAGAAAGAAGTATGAAATAAAAAAGTTTACCAACCCAAAGATTCTGCATGTTCAGACAGGTTCCTTTCATCATCTTCAATGCAGCTTCCTCCTAAGAAGGAACACTTCTCATGATGTTGTTTCATTTGGGCAACCAGGCCTTGAATTTTTTTGTTGCACTGTTTGCATTTTTCACGCATGCCTGTCTTACCCACAGGTAAAGGAACTTCATTAAAATATTCCCAAACTGGGTCTCTTTTACGGCCTGCTGCCATTATAGGTTTTTCCTTCTAGTGAGAGAATGGTATGGTAGATCTCAAATCAATGAAGGCTACACTCAGGCTGCGTCTACACTACCTGCCCGATTCGGTGGGTAGCTATCGATGTTCTGGGATCGATTTATCACGTCTCGTCTACACGCGATAAATCGATCCCAGAGCCACTCCCCGTCGACACCGGAACTCCAGCTCCACGAGCGGAGGAAGCGCTGTCGACGGGGGAGCCTGCCTGCTGCCGTGTGGACTGGGGTAAGTACTTTTAAAAATCGATCTAAGATATTCGACTTCAGCTACGTTATTCACGTAGCTGAAGTTGCGTATCTTAGATCGATTCCCCCCCCCGTCCAGATCTATTCTATTCTTCTTGTCCAGATCTATTCCACCCCCAACAATCTTCTATTCATTGAACTTTTTGAAACTTCGCACTTTTAGAGAGAGATAAGAGATTGACTCTGTGTACACAAATCTGCAGAGGGACAATAGGGTTGAGGTCTGTTATTTCTCACCTGTATATATTATTTATTTATTGAAAACCATTTTTGCTGTTAACAAGCATGTTATCTCTGGAGACACAAATCCACAGTTTGAGAACTGCAAAACTAAACATCTCTGATGATATCTTCTAGATTGAGCACTGAGTCCCATTGGGTAGATAGAAAGATTAACCTAAATAATCTATACAGAAGCCCCTGGAACCCCATAAGATTGATGATCTAATCCATGAACTCTTGGAACTCATTTACAAAACTTTTCTTAAACATTACATGAATATATTGTCTCATATTATAGAATTAGAATTTATAATCCCTATTCCATGATGAGATATCTTTGAGCTATGATGTATCTTAATTAAAACTATCTTGAGATAAAATGCTTTTTGAGGAAAAAACACCTATCAAAAAAAAATCCGTTTTAAAGAAATAATTGATTTTTATCCACCCTGATCCCAACCAACACCACTGTAGAACAAGAGCCTAGGTTAGAGAACAGCAGACCAAAGGAGATTTTGAGTATGGATTTCCAGCTGGGTTATGTGTAGTAAGACTGCTAGATCAAGGTACAGATCTTTTTTTAAGCACCTTGTTCTATTCTGTATCTCTTCATAACGTTTATTTTTTCCGTATTATTTGTGTAATCCTCTGGCCATTTCAGTCCACTTAGTAGGGATGTTAATCATGTGAAGTAGCAGTCATTGAGCTGCTGTGTACTGTCACAAAGTGACCTGCACGGGGGGATGATTTCTTTAACACCTTCCCTTACTCTCAAACCTCAGGTGAACTTTTCTGCACACAGTCCAACTGCTCAAGCTTTTCCTTGGGGTCAATATTTGTGTCCTGGACAATTTAACCTCTGTTTCAGGCTGTCTGTAGATTCAGTTCGATAATATTATGTAGTTTGGAAGGCTATCATAATTATAAGGACTAGAAATGTAACTTTATCAAAATAAAAGCTTAAATTCTACACTGGCTTCTGGGAAAGGCCACCATTTGCCAAGTAAAGTTTCCTACAGGATATCGGTGAATGGATTTGTCAGGGTTTAGATACTATATTCTGGAATTTCTTCTACAACATTACAATATGACAGTCTTCAGATTTGCCTCAAGTTCACTGGAAATCTGTTTAGTAGTTTACAGTTGGCAAGTTGAAACTTTTCTTATCTAGCTCTTAAGATCTGTTCAAAGCTAGAATAGTTTACAGTGTTAGACCACCTCACCTCAAACATTAAACATTAAGAACTTAAAACTATCCAGTCAATTTTCTTTGGAGTTGGCTGGCTTTGTAGAATTCAGTCAGGATTAATAATCAACTCAAGAGGGAAGACTCTTAGGCCTCAATCCTGCAACTTTTCCATGTGGGTGAACACTTCAAAGAGCCAAATGAAGTCTGTAGGGCTCCATATAGGACAGGGCTCCCCACCCCCCCATGGAATACGTTGCCGAACTTGAACTCTATGTACTATAGCTATGTTTCTTCATTTCTAGAATGACAGAGCTTTCTAAGAAACACCAATGCAATATATTTTCCTAAAATATAGCACAGCAGCACATACCAAGTAGGACAAATTAATTGAATTAATATGCAATAGTCATATTTATGTATTGTTGTGTAATCTAATACTGTTGCCATTGCATAGTTGCTCATAAGATGTATTACTGACTTGATTCATGCAGCTTTGGCTGTAATATTTGTGGACTTAGCTTGACTTTACATATTTTGTGGGTTTTTTTTAAACTTAAGTGTTGACCTATTTTTTTTCCATGGGTACTCCAGCCCTGGAGCACCCACGGAGTCAGCAACTATGTAAGAGTGCTTCTGTCGGCATAACCAATGTGGTTCAGGAAGATAGTGTTTCTACACGAGCAGAAAAACTCCTGTAGGTGTATGCTGTGTCTACACTGGAGGGTTATGCTGACATAGGCTCTGTAGTGTAGACATAGCCAAAAGTACATCACGTAAAGCAGTGGTTCTCAATTTTTTTTTTCCACGGACCACTTGAAAATTGCTGAGGGTCTCGGCGGACCATTTAACGATCTTTCCAAATGTTGTTTGTACCATTATCTAACTATTGTAAAGTGCTTTGGATAAAAGCGCTATATTAAAAAAAATCCTTAATAATAATTAATGGGGTTTTTTTGTTCTACAAATAAAAGCACACAACTCCTATTTTAATATCAGTAGTCTTACCTTTCTAATGGGATGTGCCCTCTCTTCCCTGCCTCAGCAGCCCCTGAGCTCGGGCTGGGAAGGATGGGGGGGGGTGTCTCTCTCTCTCTCCCTCTCTCTCTCTCTCTCTCTCCTGCCACAGCAGCCACAGAGCTGAGGCTGAGAAGGAGGGCAGTCTCTCCCCGGCAACCGCAGCCCTGGGGAAAGTCGCCTTTTTCTCTGCCTGCCGGAGCCCTACATGTCCCAAATTCCCCCCACCCCTCTTCTCACCCCACTGCTCCCTCCCACCTACCCCATGTACCCCCCAAGGCCACCACCTCACCTTACATGTGCGTCTTCTCCAGGGTCCAGGCACCTAATTAGTGGAGCCACGCCTGCACAGCTCCACTAATTAGGTGGGTGGCTCTTGATTCGCTCGTGTGCGGCTGCCCAGGTATGCGCCATAGAGGGAACTATCTGCGGACCACCTGAATGGGGTGGTCCGCGGACCACAGTTTGAGAACCTCTGACATAAAGTGTATGTCAGAGTAAATGAGCTGAAAAAGACAGGTTTTTTTCCTTTAAACTTTTTCAGTTATGGTAATCTTAGAAGTTGCTTTTAGCAACAATAGGTACAACATTTTCAGATGGAAATGTGATTTTTTTTTAAAAAAAAGTTTGTTTGCTTTTGCAAAGAAACCTTCGTGATGAGGAAGTCATTAATCTTTTCATTGAATGATTGTTTCTGGTATGATCTACCTTTTTTTTTTTTTTCTTCCAGATTTGGACTGAGCAACAAATTTGAAGCAGAATTCCCATCTTCATTAACTGGAAAGGTGAGTATCTATGGATAAGACTCAATTAGAAATGTACTATAACAGCCTCTAAATCTTAGAATTTGGGTAACAAGATTTCGCTATTAGAAAAGCTTGGTATTTGGGTTTCTGCATATGGTTGAGCTTTGCAGGAATACTCATAATTTAAATTATATTGAAGTAGTACTGGATTTTTTTTCTTTCTTTACAGGTTGCACCTGAGGAATTTAAAGCCAGCATCAGCAGAGTTAACAGTTGTCTTAAGAAGAACCTTCCAGTTAATGTTCGATGGCTACTTTGTGGCTGCCTTTGTTGCTGCTGTACATTAGGTTGTAGTATGTGGCCAGTTATTTGCCTCAGTAAAAGAGTAAGTTGGACTATATTATCATTTGGCATTATCTGTTGTAAATCTGGAAATTGTGATTGGGTTCATTTGTGTATTGGTTTTTTGTACAATTTTCAAAACTCTGTATGTTAGGTCTGGTCCATGCAGAAGCAAAATGACAAAAGGTGTGAATTAAACTTATTTAGTTATTTTAGTGCAAGTTGTGTGTAGACCGTCCTTAATATTACAGTGGAAACTATACAGAACCAGTTTAGTATACTTAAGCAAGTATATGCTTTTTTGAATGTTTCAGGTAGCACGGCTATAAGTATACTTTTTTATTAGGGCTGCCAATCGCAGTTAACTCACGCGATTAACTCAAAAAAATTAATCACGATTAAAAAAATTAATCGCGATTAATTGCACTTATAACAACAGAATACCAATTGAAATTTATTAAATATTTTTGAATGTTTTTTCTACATTTTCAGTATTGATTTCAATTACAACACAGAATTCAAAGTGCACAGTGCTCACTTTATATTATTTTTTATTATAAATATATGCACTGTAAAATGATAAACAAAAGAAATAGTATTTTTCAGTTCACCTCATACAAGTACTGAAGTGCAATCTCTTTATCGCGAAAGTGTAACTTACAAATGCAGATTTTCTTTTTTGATTACATAACTGCACTCAAAAACAAAACAATGTAACACTTTAGAGCCTACAAGTCCACTCAGTCCTACTTCTTATTCTGCCAATCTCTAAGACAAACATGTTTGTTTACATTGACGGGAGATAATGCTGTCTGCTTCTTATTTACAATGTCACCTGAAGGTGAGAACAGGCATTCTCATGACACTGTTGTAGCTGGCGTTGTAAGATATTTACATGCCAGATGCGCTAAAGATTCATATGTCCCTTCATGCTTCGGCCACTATTCCAGAGGACATACTTCCCATGCTGATGATGCTCATGAAAAAAATAACTTGTCAATTAAATTTGTAACTGTATTCCTTGGGGGGAGAATTGTATATCTCTGGCTCTGTTTTACCCGCATTCTGCATATATTTAATGTTATAGCAGTCTCAGATGATGACCCAGCACATGTTCATTTTAAGAACACTTTCACAGCAGATTTGACAAAACGCAAAGAAGGTACCGATGTGAGATTTCTAAAAATAGTTACAGCACTCGACCCAAGGTTTAAGAATCTGAAGTGCCTTCCAAAATCTGAGAGGGAGAAGGTGTGGAGTGTGCTTTTAGAAGTCTTAAAAGAGCAACACTCTGATGCAGAAACTACAGAATCCAAACCACCAAAAAAGAAAATCAACCTTCTGCTGGTGGCATCCGACTCAGATGATGAAAATGAACATGTGTCAATCCACACTGCTTTGGATCGTTATCAAGCAGAACCCATCATGAGCATGGAAGCATGTCCTCTGGAATGGTGGTTGAAGTATGAAGGGACATGTGAATCTTTAGCGCAGCTGACACGTAAATATCTTTCAATGCCAGCTACAACAGTGCCATGAGAATGCCTGTTCTCGCTTTCAGGTGACATTGTAAACAAGAAGCAGGCAGCATTATCTCCTGCAAATTGTAACCAACCTTTGTCTGAGTGATTGGCTGACCAAGAAGTAGGACTGAGTGGACTTGTAGGCTCTAAAGTTTTACATTGTTTTATTTTTGAATGCAGTTTTTTTATACGTAATTCTACATTTGTAAGTTCAACTGTCATGGTAAAGAGATTGCACTACGGTACTTGTATGAGGTGGATTGAAAAATACAATTTTTTTGGTTTTTAGCGTGCAGATATTTGTAATAAATATAAAGTGAGCACTGTACACTTTGTATTCTGTGTTATAATTGAAATTAGTATATTTGAAAATGTAGTAAATATCCAAAAATATTTAAAATAAATGGTATTCTGTTGTTGTTTAACAGCACTATTAATTGCGATTAATCTTTTTAATCGCACGATTAATCGTGATTAATTTTTTTAATTGCTTGATGGCCCTAATTTTTATACATACAAGAATAACAATTTTACTTCAGAAAATAACTTTCAACAATACAAATAAATGCAAGAACTTTTGTTACTTCAGCTTTTCCATAATATCCTGTTTGTACTTGTCAGAATATTAGACAGTTATGTAGAGATATTGGTTGAAATGAGTTTTAAGTTTTGAAGAGCTATTGATTATACTGACAATAGCTGATTACACTCCTAATGGTTTCAGATTTTTTAGTGTCTCTCATTTCAAAAGGCCTTTTTTAAAGATATAAGTCAAATGAAGTGATCTGTGATCAGAGTATTGGATCTTCTTTCAAGATTCTAAATGAGGAAAATACTTTAGTGTGTTAATATCTAGACTTTGTGCTGTGGTCCACACTTCATTGCTTCTGTTTACATTGCATACACCAGGGGTTCCTTATATTCCTTCCCAACTAGCTCTCTGTGTGCCACCCTCCTGTCCCCTTCTATTTTAGGGACTCTAGGCAAACCCCTTTTCCCATGCCAGGGACTCTGCGTAGCCCCCATGTGCCTTTTCCCCCCATTCTACTCCCCCATGCCAGTTGGTCTGTGTGCCCCCTTATTTACCCTCTTCCACTCCGCCCCCAGGTCCTTTGGGCCTCCATACCCGGGTCCCCTATTACCCACAGCATGCAAAGGTTTTAGTATTAGACAGACAGACAAATGGAGAAATGCCTTTGAGCTGAGCATAAGACCTTGCTTCTTTCAGCTGGTAAATCAAGACTGAGCTCTTAAATTACAGTAAGCCTGTATTTTGTTTGTGATTTAAGATTAAAACCAGAATAATTTTAAATTAGTTCTTCCACTTATCTTTTAAAATAGTTCAGGGTCCTGAGGTTCTGTTTTTTCTGTGCTATGGTTGATGACATCACTAAATCCTAAAACAGTTAAAGGAGCTTGCTTGGGATTAGATGTTAGTGATATCCTCAGATATTGCAGAAGCTATGTAGGCACTTGAGACCCACATGTATTGGTAGGTAAAGAGCATTTTTAAAACAGCTTCTCTTACCAGTATTCTTAGAATACATGTTGGTGTACGTAATGAAGCCTGAAGAAGAGACTCCCTTTATTAGGCAACTTTCTATCTTAAGAAGCCTCCCCAAAGTGTCTACATTTTTGCTCTTTTATTAGTTAAGCAGTGACTTTTTGTCAGTCCCCTGAGTGATTGATTAAGACCAGTCTTATTATATGCAATATAAAATTAAGGTACATTAACCTTCATTAAAGCTGATCCTGCTTCTGTTGGAGTGAGTTGAAAACTCCAGTTGACTTCAGTGGGAAAAGGGTCAAACTTTTGGCTTTTGTCAGGGCTTGAAACTGTCGCCAGCTAACATGGCTCCTTTCTGTTAGACTAGTTCAAGATGGTCATATGTCCAAGCCCCAACATCACAATTACAGTTGACAGTGATTAACCGCTTGGATGGCAGCCTCAGTAGAGATGCCATGGACTGAATGTGCTTGAGCTATCTTCTCAGCCCAAAATGTCCTTTTCCAGTCAGGCTTGTGGTGCAACGGAAGGGAAACTTGCACTGCTACTACTGAGGCTGAACTTGTTCTGTGGATAAACAGATGCATGGCATGCTGATCCTGCAGTCTTGCTCTGACCCATTTCTTCTCCATATTGGATCAACTTTAGTGTGCTGTTGCAGCAGGATGTCATTAGCAACATGTAACAGAGTAGTAGGATATAAGATTCTGAATAAGGATGCAGGTTTCCTTGTAATTATCCTAATGTGAAGTGCTTCCACCTTGCATAAAGAGGCAGAAAATTATAGCTGAGTTCTACTGATAGATGCATCTTATCTCCAATCAGAATATAAGAGGTCGGAGTATATGAGACTGAAGGAAGTAGGGTTTGGGAGGAAAAGGAGTCCTGCCGGGAAATCCTAGAAACTAACAAGTTTGAGGAAAGTTGCACCTCTGGTTTGTTCTGTTTGTTGTTGTTTGAGTTACCAATAAAGGCAAGGTGTACCAAGGGGATAAGTTTGGTGTGTGTGTGTGTGTGTGTGTCTCTCTCCCCCTCTCCCTCCAAGAGAGAGAGAATATGTTCTGTTCAGAGCAGGATGGAAGCTATGCGTTTAATGATGGTATCAGTGGTAGGATAAAACACTTTGCACAAGGAGGGAAAATGAGCAGCTCTGTGAAATGGATACTTAACAGAAACAATGCCAGCAAGCCTGGGTTGCAGCGCCCACGGGCATGGCAGCTGCAGTTCCGGGGTTGGCCCACATGCACCACTCATGCTGCCAGTAAATCCAGTCTTTCTTAGCGAAACTGGAACCAGAAGACCAGAAACGTATCTGATTACATGAAGAGGGTTCAGCCGGGTACCTCTGTTTTATACCTGACAAGCTAAGTGACTTATTAGCTCAGGCTTGAGACCCAGAAAATAGGGACATGGACCTAATAATGGATCTTGACTTACAAAGTCTGCCCGCAAGAGTGCAGATGTTGTGGCAGAACAATGTGTTCACAATGGCACTGTGTTCACACTAGCTGCACAGTGCAGCAAACAGAGAGCATCTTGGAGGCTGATGCATCAGAGAGACCACGGCCGCAATGTAGAACTGAGAGAGCTTCATTGTTTGTCCAAGTGACTGTCATGGAGAAGAATAAAATGACTTAGGGCCTCAGAGAGAAACTGGAAAGGACAAGGATGCTCCTCCAAACTGAGATCCTTAATCCCAGATCTGGCTGGGGGAGAATTCAGGAATTGAGGAAGACAACCACAGGCTGACTTCCAAGAACTGCCTTGCAAACCCTGGTGTAAGTTGTGTGAAAGAAAGGTGATGGGTGGGGCATGTTGGGGGTGTGAGGGGCTGGAGCCACAGTGTGTCGAGATTCTGGGAAGTGCTGCTTCCCATAGATGTCTGGTAACAGACTATTATTGCTTAGGCAGCCCTCCAAGATGAAGATGCGCTAGGGTCCACGCTGACCCCCTGAGCAGCCCTGAATCTGGAAGGTGCACTTTAGGTTCCCTCTTTTCCCCTAGGTTGAGAGTGTTGCACCTTTTAGAGGTTCAACACAGTATCTTGTCCCCAGACTCTAGAAGAAAACCACTAAGTCCCACCTTTTCTGTTTCACTTGTGATCAACAGAGACACATACAAATATATATTCTGACCATTGATGGAGCATGAGTATGAGGAAATGTAATCTTGCTGTGGTAATAGGGTCAGAAAGCTTTTAGCTTGTGTGTAATGTACCTATGCAGTTAGGTTTGAGGGATGTTATCCTAGTAGATGTGGACTGTGTCCAGACATTAGTGAGGGAGGGTTTGGTCAGAACTGAGCTACTGCAGGCAGCACAACCCATTCAGGTCATCTTTGTCAATCGGAACTTGTATACTCTCTTCTCATTGTGTAATCCCCCTACAAGGAATAAAATAAATGGGCTACAGAGTGAGGTATCCTGCTTGTTACCCTAGCTGGTTGTTTTGGGTGGACCCACTGGTTCATTAGATACTAAAATAGTTACCAATTAATGCTGTTAAAATTTGGAGGAAGCTTGACAGGGAAAATTTGAGGGAAAGGGATAGAAGATGGGAGCATTGCAATAAGGAGGTGGTCATAAGGAAAGCACTAAGATGCACAGTAAAAGATAGCAGAGGAAAAACAGAAGATAAATGTATCCTTTGCCAGCTTCAGGAAAAGCTGGTTCAACCACCGAGAAATAGCAGGAACAATAGGGGTTTGCTAATTCGCCTGTTAGAAGGCAAGCTTGTTAGCTTTTTTTTTTTTATGACCCTTATTTCTAAAATGTGTTCACTACTTTTCACATTTTGTCTCTGGTGGGATATGTTCCCACTTACACAAACTTAAGAATTAAACCCTGCAGAAGACTTCAATTTTCAGGGCTCTCAATCCCCCAGAATTCTGGAGTACTAAATTTACCTTAAAACACGTTAAAAATTGGAGTGTGGACTGGATTCCAGTAGCCCTTCTGTGCCGGGGACTGGTTGTAGACTAGCCTTGCTGGTTCAACTGCTCATCATAGTAGTAATAATCAAGATGCGTTAGATTGTAAATTCTTTGGAGCACGAACTTTCTTTTTGTGTATTTGTACAGCACCTAGCACAAAGGGATCTCATAAAACTGGGAGACTGGGCAACAAAATGGCAATGAAATTCAATGTTGATAAATGCAAAGTAATGCACATTGGAAAACATAATCTCAACTATGCATGCAAAATGATGGAGTCAAGTGACTGCACATGTCCATTCCTCTGTAGGTGTGTGTGCGGTGGTGTGAGGCACCAGAGGGTGCTTGCACTGCCCTGACTGGTACTGCTGAGGGAAAAACTCCAACCACTGTGCATAAGATGCACACACACACCTACGGTGGAATGGTATGTGCTACATATTTCAAAGAACAACAGTCACGGAAAGGTAAGTAACCATTTTTTACCACTCAAGAAAGAGCTCATGGAGTCCTCGTGGATAGTTCTCTGAAAATATCTATTCACTGTGCAGTGGCAGTCAAAAAAGCTAACAATGTTAGGAACCATTACAAAAAGGATAGATAAGAAAATATCTTAATGCCACTGTATAAATACATGGTACATCCCACCTTGTATATTGCATGCAGTTCTGGTCACCCCATCTCAAAAAAGATATGAGAGTTGGAAAAAGCACAGAGGAGGACAACAAAAATGATTAGGGTTATGGAACAGTTTCCATATTAGGAGAAATTAAAAAGAACGGGAGTGTTCATCTTAGAAAAGAGATGACTAACGGGGGAATATGATAGAGGTCTGTAAAGTCAGGAATGGTGTGGAGAAAGTGAATAAGGAAGTATTATTTATCCCTTCGCATAACTAGGGCCCTACCAAATTCATGGCCGTGAAAAATGCATCACGGACTGTAAAATCTCATCTTCTGTATACTTTTACCTTATACTATACAGTTTTAATCGGGAGACCAGCATTTCTCAAACTGGGGGTCCGGCCCCAAAAGGGGGCTGTGGGAGGCGGTGTTGCAAGGTTATTGTAGGGGGTCATGGTATTACCACCCTTACTTCTGCGCTGCCTTCAGAGCTCAGCCCTTGGACAGCAGCCACCATTCTTCGGCTGCCCAGCTCTGAAGGCAGTGCAAAAGTAAGGGTGGCATAGTATGGTATTGCCACCCTTATTTCTTTGCTGCTGCTGGTGGGGCACAGCCTTCAGAGCTGGACACCTGGCCAGCAGCCACCGCTCTCCAGCCACCCAGCTCTGAAGGCAGTGCAGAAGTAAGGGTGGCAATACCGCAAAAAAATCCCCTCCCCCCCAACCCTCTTTTTGGTCAGGACCCCTACAACACCATGAAATTTCAGATTTAAATATCTAAAATCATGACCTTTCTGATTTTTAAAAATCTTATGACTGAAATTGACCAAAATGGACCATGAATTTGGTAGGGCCCTGTGCATAACATAAGAACCAGGGGTCGCCCAATGAAATTAATAGGCAGCAGGCTTAAAACAGAAGGAAGTACTTCTTCATACAACGCACAGTCAACCTGTGGAATTTATTGCCAGAGGATGTTGTGAAGGCCAAAAGTATAAGTGGGTTCAAAAAAGAATTAGATAAGTACATGGAGAATAGGTCCATCAATGGCCATTAGCCAAGATGGTCAGGGACTCAAGCCCATGCTCTGGGTGTCCCTAAACCTCTGACTGCCAGATGCTGGGACTGGACAACAGGAGATGGATTACTTGATAATTGCTCTGTTTTGTTGATTTTCTCTTAAGCACCTAGCACTGGCCACTGTTGAAAAGTAGGGTACTGGGCTATATGGGCATTGGTCTGACCCAATATGGCCATTCTTATGTTCTTATTGTGTCTCTCTATGAATGTTAAAGTATTACTTTGACACTTTCTGGAGATTACTGACACATTTCACTTGTCAAAAGTTAATGAAGGAAGGCATATTTTCAATTGTCCATATGTACCTAAAACTTGGAGATGCACTGATATTTGCATGAATCATTTGGAAAAATTATACAATATGCCAGTATGTATGATCTATAAACTAATGTGATTCATGTCAACTTCTAGTGACTTGGTTTCGGTATTTTATCTTGATCTGTTTTTTCATGATTTCCCAGGGGCAAAACAGTAAGAATAGGGGAAGAAGCTTGGAAAACAGTGTTTTGGATTCTCTGGCTTTATCTCAGCCAGATAAACTTGTGTGGTTTTACTGGTTTTCATTGTCTTGCAATACAGCTGATATTTATCAGAATATAGATTCATCACTATCTGCTTGTTCTGTCTACAACTATCTTAAAGCATCTCTAGGTTTTTCAATATTCTCAATTGTATATTGTATTTTTCTTTAATGTCCTATAAAGCCCTAATTTTGGGGGGGGGTCTTACTGAGTCTCTGTTCTTTTGATTTCATGGTAGCTGCCATCAACAGTCACTTGAACTAATAGTCCTCTGACTTTTAAAAAGAATGTAAAGCTGGCAGGGCATTTTTAGTACTGGGTCCTTGGCTCAGGAAATCATTACTCCACCTTTGTAGTATCAAAGACCAGTTTTGATAAACTGCAGGGCACTCTGCAAAGACATGTCTGTTTTTTACCAGACTTTTTTGGGAAGTAGAAAAGTAAGTGAGGTTTTGGAGTAAATCGCTGAGGGAGTCTTTTTATTTTGCAACCTTTTTTTGTTAAATATTATTTTTTGGCATGGAAGAGCATCTATACGAATATGAAGTAAATTGCAAGATATTCAGTGATATATAACTTTTGTTAATTAAAGTTCATTTTTCTCATATTTCAAAAATAATGTTCTAAAGTTGATTCAAAATTCAACATGCTGGAAAGTCTATAAGGAATGCTACTTATGTGAACATTAGATCATAATTTTATGTGTTCTGAATAAAGTTATATTTACGTTTCAGTTTAGGTGCAGGATATGTCTTTTAAATATAAGAGCAATCATTTTTTGAAAATGTTATAGTGAATACTTTGCTGACTTACTGATCTTTCTGAATTAATTGCATTTGTATGTTGGAATTATGCCTTTGAACACTTTTAACAGTAATCCATAAAGGATATATATGTCTACATACCATGGCAATATTTGAAATATTTTAGATCTAAACAAACTACAATATGTAGTACATGAAAAAATAAACCAAACAAGTTTTGTTGACCCTAAAATTAGCTTAAAAAAATAAAATCAATAAACATTTAAATAGTGATGTAGACCTAGTAGTTTATAGTCAAAATGTTCAGTACTTATGGTGATGGCTATAATCCCAGCAAAGTGCAATTAACCAATCTGAAACTGAAAGTACAGAAAAGAAAAGGAGAGCAAATATAGAGTAATACAGAGAAGCAGAGATTGTAAAAACATAAGACTAATAAATTACACTGGAATGATTTATGTTTGAATGAAATAAGTCTGGTATATTGTCCATTGGCATGAAAGGAAATGTCCTCCTTTGGTCCTAATGACAAGGAAGCAAAAAAGAATATATTAGTGAAAGCAGAAAAGAAAAAAACTTGACCCATCCTAGAGGCATTGGAGCTAGAGCTGTGAAAATAACCTGATTTGTTTTTTTGGTTCATTATCAGTTCTGAAAAATTGGGCAGGAGGGGTAAAAGTAGTTTGACCCGAACTGAACATAACAGTTCTTAGCATTTTTGGCAAATTGAAAAAGTTGGGAACAATTTGTTTCTGGTTGAATTAAATGTTTTGTTTTGGGGGCATTTTAAACTTTATTTTCTTTACAGACAAAAAATAAAGACTAGATTGACAAAACCTGTGGTGCAGGTACAGCCTGTGTTCCCCTCCTTTATGATGGCACTCACTTGGGATGTGTGGCACCCTTGGGAGCAGGGGTTTGAACCCAAATTTCTCCCCTCCCAGGTGGGTGCCCAACTATAGGGTATTCATTGATTGAGCGAGAACTATCTCTGCTGTGGAAATTGTTCCACTTCGTATGAAATTGTTAAATAGTCATTGGCGCAGGGACTGGCACCCTGCCAGCTCAGTGTCCTAGCCATCAGGCTATAGAGTCATTCTGTCTCACTCTGGCCCAGTGACTGTGGTTTACCAGAGGGGAGTTGTGATCTAACAGGCCAGAGTTGCGGAGGATTAAAACCTTTCATATTACTTAGGGAGAGGAAGATCATAAATGGCTTTTTTGTCCCCATATTTGCATGTACATCCCAAATGCCTCCCACCAGTGCACCTTCCATGGGACAGCACAACTGCTTTGGTAGGAGCAGGTTCCCTTCCATGCCAGCCACCTCCCACGGTCCCATATGCATCCCTACTTCTTCTCCCTAACTCCACACAACCCATCTCACTTCTACTGGTGCACCTGGGACATTTGGATTGGTGGAGCAGGGATGTGAAGTGGTAGGGAGAGCATAGTTTTGTAAGGAGTGCATGGAGAAGTGGTGCTCGAGCTGAACAGGGAACCTGTTGTGGAATAAGCAGAGCAGAGGGGGGCTGCACTCTGATGAATGGGGGAATCCTAGTCTACTTTTTTCATCCCCAGCAATCCCAATGCACCCTATGCCCTTACCAATCCAACTTTTAGGTATTCACATATATCTTGATGGTAGATGAGGGTTGTGGTTGATGGTGACACTCATTGGCAGAAGTGTGTTGAGGAACAGGGCTGTGGGAGATCATGGGAGGAGTCAGTTGTATGCAAGGCCAGTAGGAGAAATGGAACAGGGTGCCGGGGGTGGGGGTGGGTCTGGCATAGGAAAGATATTAGAAAATCTGTAAGATTTCCCCAGACACACACTTGCTTAGCTTACAGTTAAGGTTGCTCAAGGGCACAGCCTCTCAACACAAACAATAAAACCAAAGGAAATCACAAGTACATAATCCAGCTGCACACTTCAATTGTGCGTTCAGTTTACCTATCACGCCACCTATATCACCCCACAACTACACAGACCTCCTTAGATTCAAATGCATGACACTGTGTTGATACGCTACAATGCTAAACACTAACAGTTAACTTGCTACAATAACATTTTCACATGATTACAAACTTGAGTCTCCTTTCAATAACTCTTATCTGCATTACATTCTCACAAATTTCCTGCACAAATATGATCCCTCAGTTGTTTTACTTCTCTCACTGTATTACCACCATACCATAGTTCAGATATAACAAACACATGTTAACTGTTCCCACAATCTCAACCTAAACACATTTCTCTAACTAATTTGGTAAGAATTGAGGTAAGCATTTGGTTGTAAGAGGGAGAAGGTCTTTGTGGCTTTTTTGTAATCTGGGATGGTGAGGTATGTTGAAAAGTGTGGGTGAAATGTATTCAACTTGTGACTTCCTTGGCTTTCATTGTGTTGGTAGGATGTGTACCTGAGGAACTTTAACTGGAAGCTAACATGTATTTGTATGGAGATAAACAAGAAGTTATGTGTGTAGAATTTCCTTTTTAGGGCAAAAGGAGCTTAGGTCAGGTACAGATAAGATAAGGAGCCTTTCTGTCTAGGTATTTAGTACAACTCCTGTCCAGATGCATAACCACAAAGATCCCAGTGTTGCAAAGTCCCAACTAAGAAGTCAAGCACACCCATAAGTCTTTGCAGGATCAGGGCAAAAATCATTATAATTTGATTGTGCAAAGGCTTATGTAAAATAAATGGTGGTCTTGGTGCAATTCTTATTGGGCATGTTTAGCAAATTGTTGGCAATTTCAGGAAAGAAGCCAAAGATTGAATGGACATGAAAAATGAACCTCCCCATCAACCCCAGAGGAATGTGAACAAAATTAATGGGTAGGGTAAGAAAGCTGTATTACTACTGGTCTTGTCCCTGTCTGTTTGTTGAATAGAGGGCTTCATTCTCCAGGACTGTCACTGTTACCATTTATGAACAATACAGTGCTTTAAATATTTACAAAATGTAGTATGACTAATCCTTAGGAATCCATACCTTAAAGTATAGGGAGGTACTCAAATAGCATTATTATAATTTAATATTTGCATTGCAGTAGCACCAAGAGGCCTCCATCAGGAATT
Source organism: Macrochelys suwanniensis (assembly GCA_033296515.1). NCBI lineage: Eukaryota > Metazoa > Chordata > Testudines > Chelydridae > Macrochelys > Macrochelys suwanniensis. The sequence continues at coordinate 89,524,865 of CM065779.1, forward strand.
GGGTCCCCATTCAGCTAGATGCTGTAAACATGTACGTGGAGAAGGGAGTAGGATAACTTGAAATTGAATGATCCTTCAATGGGTTATAGGATGGGTTATAGGATAAGTGTTAAGCAAAACCGTTGGACGGGGTGTGTTGTGTTCTTTTTGGTCTTTGTCACACAGAGGCTTGGACTCGTGGACGGAAGCTCCACCCAGACTTCCCATTTGGAACTTTGAGGGGTTTGAATTTGAAGGATCATTGGCTCCTGTGGAGAGGGGAATCTAGACTGTGATCAGCAAGGGAAGCACTGCGGAGGTTTTACAAGCTTATGCTTTCCCTAGTGGAGTAAGAAGTAGAAGGGTTACTGAATGCAACTGTTATGTTTACTCTGGTTAAATAAGTTCAGTGGTTTTTCAAACCCAGTAGTTGGAGGCATAGTCAGTCAGTGGGTTTTGAAGAGATCTTCAGTAAAATAGAGTTATGAAAAGCAGCCAGAATCACCTGGTATTTACTGACAAGAGGAAGATTAGAGGGGTAAAAGGGCTATTCTAATGATCCAGAGACACCAGTGTTGAATAAGGTATGTGCCCAGGAAGAAGCAGGTTGTCACCTCATATAACAGAAAGATCTTACAGTCTAAGTAATTTTGATAGATAATCTTCTTTGGTGGCTGATAATATCGCACCTGAAAAACCACATAAATTAAATAACTAAAGAAACGCAACTTTGCTCCCTTGGCAGACAATGGCAAAACTCCCATTGACTTAAATGGGAGCAATATCAGTCTGAAAGTATTTATTTTGGCTTTAGATTTCCTGGTGGTTGGCGGAATAATTTTTCAAAGGAGGCCATCAAACATGCACATTTTAGAAGCTGAGTCAAATCTAACTGCATGTAGGAATTTAAGATGCTATGGTTTAATTTACTGAAATGTCTCATTAAATTCTACATCCAGCCAGTTAATTGAAGATGAATTTGTTATGCCACTTTTTTTTTTAAAATGGAGAGTAAAGGTCATCTGATTTGTCACATCTGTCTGTCCTTTTATGATTTTTTTTTTAAAAAAATTGTTAATCAACTTGAATTGGTCATTTAGTTTTGTTACAGTATTGATTTTTTTTAAAAAATGTGGGCAGTATGAAATCTTCCTAATAACTAAAGCTTTCTTCCACTTAATTTGTGCTTTTGTTGCTACTAACAAATAATTTGCAATAAGGGTTTTTCTGTACACCACTGATAGAATCTATGTGCTTGTCATCCCAGTATGCTGGAAATGTTACACTCAAATCAAGGGTTCCTTTCTGGTTTTGTATGTCCTCACCTGCTCCTCACTGTAAATCATTGAGATGTCAAGTGTAGTGATTAATTAAGCTGCACGTGCAAGTGCTTTTTTTCACCTGTCAAGTAGGAAAGAAGACGCTATAGAGAATTGTGTGATGCTGTTTAATTCACTTCTTTTTCCCCAAGCTGTGGAGTTTGCAGTAATGTTTTACATTTAAATTTTCATTCACATTTTTATAGCTCTAATACTGTGTTGGTTTACGAATTTTAAATCTCACAAGGCATATTTACAAGGGGATATAAAGTATTATATTAGCAGTTTTACATAAGTGAGCAAGGCCAGCTGTATAATATAGTGTTATCAAATGTTGTATAGTCAAAATCTTACTAGTTAGAGTAGTTCTAATTGGATACAATAGATTACAGTTTTTAAACAAATTGATTAAACCTACATCACTAGCCTAACAGGTTTAATATTTGGTGATATTTTTACTGTAACGAAGGATCTTTTAATATTTTATGGAAAGTACTTTTGGTCCATTCTGTGTGCAGGATTTTAATATTGTATGTTCAGTTTCTTGTGTGTATGTATTATATGCCGTATGTAGTACACTAGCTGTATATATATGTGTGTGTGTGTATGCGCACACGTGTGTGTGTACCATTTTATTGGAATTTGGAAAGAAAGAGTGGAACAAACATTCAAGCTTTTTCATGCAAGTAGTAAAATTAAATTGTATTGTGATCTTAATCTATTATTAAAAGGTCCGGGAAAGGAAGATTACAAGGTAGATTCAGGTTTTGAATCAGTTTTGCCATTGGTTTAGCAGCGGGTGGGCAGGCAGATGCCTGCTCAGAGTAGAACCTATTGCCATTTTTCACCATTGATAGAGTAGCCTTTCAGAGTCAATGAGCTCTGTCAATGTGAGCTTGTCAAGGCTACAACTTCATAGACCTGAGAGGCGGTTTGAGAGGTCAGCCCTTTTCAGGTTTGCTGTGATGCAAATGAACTTTAATGCTTAAACAACTATTGGAATTTTTATGTCTGCTCCTTGTTCTTTTTTCTTCACAAAGTCATTGACGAGACATTCAGTGCTTTTTAAATTGGAAGTTGCATTGTGCTAAAGACCTAGTACAGATTTACGGAGGGCTGAAAGCAGTTAGATCATGTTCTTTTCATGGTGCGATTAGAATCAAATCGATTTCCCTACAGCCTTCAGCATTCAGATGGCAATTTTAACAAAGCTTGGGGGCTAGACAAGGGACAAAACGACTGAACTGAATGTTAATTACACTCTGCAGCCTTATTTTCTTTTGATTTGGAGCTGACTGGCAACTAAATTAACAAAAGTGTGACCATAACTGCTGCCCTATTTTCATTTAAAAGGAGAGCAGACTCTAAAAGGCTATCTTTACAAAGAAACAAGTTAGGTCTGCTGATCACTGTTAAAGGACACAGTCTTAAAAATAGTCGTAGTTATAATAATAATAATTAATAATAATAAACAAAAAGAAACCCTGAATTGCAAAAACTGATGAAATAAATTTAGTCACTGACAAAGCCACCTTTTAAACTTCTTGTAATATCTGCTTTTAAAATGTAGTAGAAACACACCCCAATAATGATTATTCATAGATTATAGTTAATTTATTTTTAATCATATGACCATACCTCAGGCTTAAACATGTTTGATGTTGAAAGGTTGTGTGGTAACTAGAGAGCAAGTAGCTGACTTTAAGTAAATATTAACATTTTGCATTTGAAATGCCAAGCCAATCATTTGAAAACAGTTGTTTAATTTTTATTTTATTCAGCTCAGACTTGCTTGACACACAGATTTGTAGTTTGTGATTGTTAGTGTTTGTTTATACTACCTCTGTTATTTTGCAATAATAACAGCAAGATGCTTCCGCCTTCATCCCCATTGCTTTGTAAGGAAGCTGCAGCTGCACTAAGTTGCAGTTGATCCTTGTCAGTACTGCGTCCTTTTGCACCTGCAGCTCTGTTGGTCTCATCTTAACACCTGGCATCATGAATTATCCTCTTTTATTCGTACTTGCTAGCAAATCCCATTAAGGGCTGAGCAGTATACATTGCGGCAGTCAAATGACCATAAATGTCAGAGTACATTTCTAAAATGTAAGTATAACTAAATTATTATACTCAGATACTCAAAATATCTCCAAGCGGGAAACTGTACTTCAAAAAGATTGCTGTTTTTCATTACATTTTGCATACACAAAGATTGATTGAGAAGTTATTAGAATTGCATACATGCAAAATTTCAGTTGTAAAGATTTATCAAGGTTTAGATTTCAAAATGTCAGAATTCTTTGCATGAAATGTCAAATGTAAAAGCACAAATATCCAAATCTTGAGAATCTGAAATATTGGTATTGCACTGCATTTTTGTGAAAATCATAGATTTTTTTTTTAATCACTTAGCATTTGTGCAAGTTACCATCTTAACTTTCTGTAGTTGGATTTTCCTGGGTAGTTTTCAGAGCTAAAGATATAAAAGATTTTCTTTAAGGTATTGGTTAGATAGAATATTAGATATTTATACTTGACCTCTGGCATTACAAAATAAAGTTTACAGCATCTTTTAGCTGTTCAAATAGTGATGTTTTGGAAGCAGTATATTCATTTTAATATTATTGTGTAACATTCTTACTGAGACTTAAAAATTGCCTGAAAATTGCTGTTGAGTACTCTTAGGAGACGTTTTTAAGTCCAAGCAATTAAAACATATGTATGAACCATTGTGCTCAAAAGTTGTAATGCTTTTTTCACATTGTCCCATAGTTAGTTTTTACTTTTTAAAAAGGATCATTTCTGCTCTAGTTACTGTTTAATACTACAGAAGGTTTGATAGTATTGCAGACCACCCTGTACTCAGTCACTGTCCTATACCTCTCCCCTTTTCACACAAAAGCAGCTGCAAAACAAAGTTTTTCTAAAACCAGTCAAGAGTAAAATTCTTTCTCATTTGTCTTCCAGACACGAAGATCGATTGAGAAGTTATTAGAATGGGAAAACAATAGGTTATACCACAAGGTGAGTGCCGCAGGGAGCAGCTTCGTACTGTTGGAGTCTGAATTGCACAGTATGGAAACAGATGCTTTTGTTGAACGAAAAATATGAAAGGTGGACAAATGGGCTAGTATGTGTGCTGCAATAAAATGCAGCTCATTTTTCTTCTTTTTCTTTCCTCCTTGTCTAGCTGTGCTTGCATTGGAGACTGAGCAAAAGGAAATGTGAAACGAATAACATGATGGAATATGTAAGTTAAAGGGCTGTTTTGTGAGTTTCTCTATTAAATGATCATTTATTTTGCTTCTGATCTTATTCTTTTCATGATTATTAATCAGTAAAGGTGTCAGGAGCTTAATCGCCTGAGTGCAAGGATTTTCTACGGTTCACAGATGCATGGTTTCATGTGCAGGACTGATTTATAAAGTTATGAATGACTTGAAAACAAGGCTTCACTGTTTTCTGAAAAATAATAAATTAATTGCCAAGATAAAATAGCTTGAACGTGTGTTGATGGAGTGTGAAATTTTAGATGCTGTATAAAGAATAACCACAACTTTGGTTACGCAGCAAGTCAGATATGGCTGTTTTATATAATGCTAATCAAGTCTAAAAGTATGGAAGAAGACCTTTCAGCTAAGCTGTTGGAGCTTAAGAAACCTTTAGCCTTTATAGATATTAACTGCCCCATATCTCAACTGTCTTGAAAGTATCTTTATCTTTAATAGGGTCACTAAAATATTTTTAAAGTTCTGGCTTATAAGTAAGCCAGAAAAGACACTTCGGTTTGGTTTTTATTCCCTACAAAGTTCTCAAGGTATAGAAATATATATGCTGAAAAGTTGCATGCCTTTTATAGTCACGCAGTCAGTATGGGATTTCAGTTTGCTCACCTAGCTGCCTTCTTGCTCTTTTATTTGTTTTCTGTTTTATTACTGTTTTCAAAAACTTTTGAATGCAGTCAAGGGAGAGAATGAGTGTGGTGAGATGAGTCTGTTAAATTGATTAAATCATTGAAATATGTAGTATTTCCTTAATAGGAGAAGCGAGTGGGCCAGGAAGGGGTTAACTATTGAAAATAAAGACTAACCTTGGAGAAATACTTAGGATAGCACTTCTTAAATATGCATGGTCTTTTGTTATGTGATATTTTGTCTATTCTTTGAAACAATAAAGCCGTCATAGACGGCATATAAAAAGATTGGTTAAAATAATTTCTAATTATTTAAACACTATCTTAAAATTGTCTTTTCACTGCTAGCATTCCCCTTTCTTCCATTTTCACACTAAATCCTATTTCTAGCCTGAAACATAAAAGATTTTTAATGTCTCTTTTCACAGACTAGCTCTATTCTCTAAACTGAATAAGTAGATTTTTGTATCATTATCTATTATATAAAACATGTTAATTTATGATGAGATGCATGATATTTCATTATAAGCAGGGGAAAAAAAGCAAATTTTAGTAAGCTGTTTTGAGCTTGACCTATATGAAGATGTCCTGCTTTTTCATCACTGAATGCTTCTGTTTTTCTGCAGAAGTAATTAGCATTGTCACCTCAAATCCTTTGCAGACTAAACTGAAACTAAGCAATGAGGCTACAGGTTTTTTTAATTAATTTTGGAGGGTGGCTTATTAGAGTTTAAACAAATGTTCATCTTTTTTTAGGTGAATTTATATGAAATGATAGTCACTTTTTACATAGTGGACATTCTGTTAACTAAAGATTTTAAATCAATTGGTCTACTTACAGGAGTAAAGTTAAGCTTGTGCATAAGTTTGCAGGATCAAGATCTAAGAGTGAGAAATATTTTTAAAAGCTTCTAACAAGTTAGTTGTAGAAATATTTAATATAGTTTTTTTTTTTAATCCAACATTGATTTTCCACAGAATTTGTGTTCCATTCTTTTGTCTGTAGCTAGTTAAGATGCTGGTCGTATTAAAGCTGTCATGAATTTTCCATTTATAAGTTAACTTTAAAAAGAGTTGGGGTGGAAAAATGAAGCTAAGACTTTTAAAAATGAATGCTGAAAGTGAGGCTCCCATATCCATATTTAGGCACCTAAATAGGGCTTGTCTACAGGAAGGTTTTATCTGTTGCTAAACAGTGTACAAGTGGTTTCACTCCACCGGTATAAAAAATGACTTGCACCTCTTCAGTGTATTCTAGTTTGAAACATGGCCTGAATTTCAAAAGCGCTCAGCACCCAGCAGCCCATTGAGGTCAGTGGTGCTCAACCTTTTTGAAACTCAAACTACTTACTTAGTTGCCTAAATTTATATTTAGAATCCTAACTTTAAGGCTTTGAAAATCTTGCCCTCAGTGATGAAATCTGTGGATTAACACCCCCCCCCCCCACACACACACACTCATACACACCTTTTTATAAAAGACAGATGAGGCATTTATCCTTTAAACAGCCAACTAGTTTTCTCCTATGCACCCAAATGTACCTACTGAGAGTCAGTTTTTTGTCGGTTTCAGGTATTAGGCTTTTTTATATGCTAGGTTTTTGATGATGAAACGTATTATTTCAAACACTTTTAGGAATGCAATTTTAATTGATTAGAAGAAAGGCTACCTCCTTTTACCAGTGTGCTTTGAATTGCACAGTTAGAAACCAATAAAATTCAATTACATTCCTTTGTTGAACAGAGTAGAGTCCCAATCTTACTGATGTGTCAGTAATTTTATGGACAATTTTATGGAGGAGGAAAGTTTTGAAAGGGTAGTCTTTCTTAAGATGCCATTCAACACACACTAAGGGGTAGATTATATTCAGATATGTTATATTGATGGCCTCCTATAGCAAAATGGCGCTCACATTAGAATCTAGCTCTGAATATTCATGTTGAAACATAAGTCAAGTTTCTTGTTACCTACCTGAGAATTTGTTTGATATGGAGATGGGTCTTGAAATATGTAAGACAGAAGATTAGTGGAATAGTAATTAGTACTTTTTATGGAAAATAATTGAAACTATAAGCATGTTTTTTTAAATTTTCAATTGATTGCAAAACTGATCTGAACTGAGAACAAGTATTGACAGTTTGGTGATAAAGTTATTCTTACATGTATTCATCTTCTCTTTTTAACATTCATGTCTTTACATTTTGTTAGAAAAAAATATGAGCCAGTTAGCTGAGTTTGTCAATGAATAATTAGCTGGTGGCTTATTTTAACATGACCCGTGAGCAGGGCCACCCAGAGGCTTCAGGGATCCTGGCGGGCAAAGCAATTTCAGGGGCCCTTTAATTAATTAAGTGCCTTTTTAAAATTTTACTCACCTGGCGGTGCTCCGGGTTTTCGGCGGCGGGTCCTTCACTCACTCCGGGTGTGGTCGGCGGCACTGAAGGACCCGCCGCTGAAGTGCCGCCGAGGACCCAGAGTGAGTGAAGGACCCGCCGCTGAAGTGCCGCCGAGGACCCAGAGTGAGTGAAGGACCCGCTGCCGAAGTGCCGCCGAAAACCCGGAGTGCTGCCCTGTCCGTAAAAGCGCCACCGGGTTAGTATACTATATTCTTGTGGGGGCCTGGGGAAAATTGCCCCACTTGCCGCCCCCTCTGGGCAGCCCTGCCTGTGAGCCATATGTTTCTCTATCCCATCTGATACTCTGGCTGTTAAGGTTTACTGCCCTTAGATAGGCACATGATGTGTATCGTCATTTCCTAGTGGTCCCTTACCTAAAAAAGGTAGCATGGCCCTTGATTGTTCATTCTTTCCTCTCTCCCCACATTTTTAGAGTAATGTAAACAAATTTTGTGAGTGGTTGCTGTGATGAACTTCAGTTAATGGATAAAACTGATGCCAAGTTTCATTAAATTTGTTTTTCTTTTTATACAGGTCATTCTGATAGAATTTTTACCAAAGACACCGATTTTTCGACCAGATTAGCATTTGCTTTATTTATAGAGACTTATCCAAGTATGTTGTCTTTCCAATGGTGCCTTGCTTGGTGCTCTCCTGGTGGTGATATAGCATTGGTTCTACAGATTATTGTGGTTTTTGTTCTTTTTGTTTTTTAATAACAGCATGTTCTAAGTACATTTTGTCAAAATTTGCAAAAGTCATTTCATGCAAATGTTAAGTACTACTTAAGTTATTACTTGTACTTCTTATGTTTGTTAATGTATCTTGATTTTCAGAGAGTCTTTTATATGTGTGTGTATATACATAACATAAACATACAGCTGAAAATAGCCTACAAGCGAGCAGATATTTTTTAACCCATAATACACGAGTTGACTTTAAATTGTGGAAGTTCTTTTAATATTTAACCTGTATACCTAAGTAACTTCTATGACCCTCTCCAGATTTTGCCCGTGACATTCTAGTTGTATATTTTTATTTCCCCCTTTTGGGGGGGGGGGGGGGGGAAGAGGGGCGGGAACGAAGGGAATATCGGACAGCCACCTCTACTGCTATAATAAGCAATGCTTGTTTGAAACTGTCTGTTTTGGAACCCAAATGTCAATGCACCATTAGAAGTGTCTGTGCTTTTTTGTGAAGAAATCTATCAGCTGGTTCTGAAGAAGATCTATCTTAAAGGTTTATAAACCAGAATTCGAAGTATTTTACTCAGACTAGAAAAATCATGGAAAGATTTGCATGCATCTAATGATTAATAGAGCTCAGGATCACAAAAATACATTAGTATTGCAACTTTTAATGTATATATCTTAATTCAGGTTAATGCCATGTAACAGCTTTACTCTTCTTATTGTTTACCAGAGCTTGTACACAAGGGTGCAAAAAAAATTGTTTCAGTAAATTTATTGTCCCAAGAAAATATTTTTCAGGTTTTTTTAGGGTTTTTTAAATGCATTTATAACCTCACATAGGCAGTTGTTTGAGAGAAATCTTGAAAAATACAGTTCCAGACACAAATGCAGACGAATGCCATGTATCACAAAATTAGTCAAAGCAGGGTACACTGGACAATAGTGAGAACTTAAGAAATGTATTGGATAAATATTTATTGCACCCTGATTTCTTCCCATTTAGGTTTACAAGTTTCATTTTCTGCACAAATATGATTTAAAAAAACCTGGATATGTGATGTATGCTTGGGTCAGGCCAGTCCTGTTTCATTCTGTTACTTATGTCACTTGGTTGTACATATCTTCATATATGTTTGTTTTTAATAGCTACTCAGTAATTTTATTTTTAAGTTCTTTGTATGTCTGGAATTACTGTACATGAACATTAATGTATGCTAAGAAACTGTTACTCATACATCTGTGGTAGCAAGCAATAATGTGAATAACTATGACAAACAAATATACTTTGCTTAATATTTGTATGAATGAAAAGTTGATATCACTACACGAATACCTTTCTCTTTTTACTCTTTTAAATACAAGTTTCATTTCTCATTAATATATACAAGTACCTGGATGTTATGAACTATTTTTGTATACTTCCTCAAAATAGTTATTCTCTAGAAATCCTCCCTAGTGAATGTCATATTCATTGTTTGATATTGGGAGCTGTCTAGAAAGGTCAAGAGTTTTCTCTGAATTATCTTAATCTGCATTCTCTACATATGCCCCAGAATAGCGATCTTCCATTACAGTACTTGGCTTTTATCTGTTGATTCCTACTCTCTGCTTTGAAGAAAGGAGCTCTTGTGTTTTTTGTGTAAGTTGCAGGTATGTTTTACTGTTTTCAGAGTTCTCAATGGACTGTATAAAATAGCTCTTTCATGGCTGTATTGTTGAGTATCTGTTATCTCTTCCAGTTCCACACTGGTATTTCATTAATGAAGAAGTGTCTGAGTGACTTAAAGATTTTCACTTGGGGCATATCTCTTGTAAAGTTCCTATATGTGGTACTACCCTGTGTTAATACAAGAGCCATGACTGCTCAAGGTGTCAAATTTGTATTAACCAAATGAATGTCAGTCTAATTTTATCAGACTTTGCAATTCATTTTTGAAACTTCTGTATCACCCTTTGAATATCTGTTGTAGAAGTCCAAATTAGAGCTTTTGTAGGTCAAAAACTTTGGAACTTCCTTGATGTGAAGGACAAGTCAAAATATCTGAAATGCTCTAAGAAGCAATTCTCATCACACTCAATGTCTCTGACTTGGGATGGCCTCCAGAGAGACTCAGAAGTTTGGGATCATGGAGGCAGTTATGGCTGACCAAGATTCTTAAATCCTCGTGGTTTCTCCTGTCAAAGTAGACCATTCATCCAGTAGTAGTTATAAAACTTCTTTACACAAATCCCTTAACCCCTGAACAAAAATCATAGAAATTGGAGATGGAAAAGACCTTAAAAAGTCATCAAGTTAATCTCCGTAGCGGCCAGTAGGGATTTTTTTAAACATAATTTCTAGTGTTTTGTCCAATCTGCAGTAGGTTTATGTGTCTCTAGCGATGGTTTCATTTCCTACGAGTCCAACTACCAAAATAAAACAATTTATAGTTTGGGCAGGCCACAAGACAATGGTAAGGAGAAAAGAGAATCAAAATGCTGCTTTCTTTTGCAGGATGTTTTCAGGCTGCCCTTGTTATAGTTGAAAAGCACTTAACACAGTAGACTAGTCTCTGTGTTAACTGCTTTACAATTATAAAGGATAGCCTGAAAATATCCTACAAAAGAAAAAGTAACCTTTCAGATTCCCTTTTAACTAGTTAACTCATCAATCTTTGCTGGAACTATGAAGGCTGGATATGCACTTAAGATTTCTCATTTGTATTCTTTTTAATTAACACAGTATCTAGTTATGCCTGTTTAACCTTTAGAGTGAAAAACTGGTGCTAAGGGCATCAGTGACTGTATTTGAAAGTTATTTTAGATAGTTGATTGTAAATGCAGTTGCCTTTAATTGTTTGGCCAGGATTCTCTTTCTTTCCATAGAATAAGAAAAGAAAATCAGTTGTCTCCATCATCAAAAGATGCACTGTAGTTATTGGGGAAAGGCTCCCATTCCAGAGGGCTTTGGATTAGGCCCTACATGAGAAGTCCTGATGGTATAATATATCTGCAAGAAACCTTAACAGTTGGCCATTGGTTAAGGTTTGAAGTTTCCAGTGGGATTTGCAGAGTTTGCAGTGAGCTGTTAATCAGAGGAGGGAATCTTTATAGATAAAAGTTACATAAAGCTAGTAAGCATTTCAAAATTCCTTTGGTAAAGGTACTTTTTAATAAATTTTACAAGTAAATCCAAGAGTCCCAGTTAAACTAATCAGAATAACACAATTTTTCATTACCATATGCTGTGGATTCTGAGGACTTGTAGTAGTAGAGTTCTAAATATCATAGGAAAGGGTTCAAAACGGTGTTCCCCCAAATAGTTACCAATTTCAATGTTGCCAACTCATGATTTTTATCACAAGCTCCTGGAGGCACGTGATTAGGTTAGAATCTCAGCTTTTTTTTTCTTAAGTAAATTTCTAGCCCTCATGTTTGCAAGTAAAAGCTTGAATACATGAACCCTAAAGGCTCAGAAACTAGAAAGAAAGGGAAAAGAACCCCAAATTTATTTTAAAATCAAGAGACATTTAAACAAAACTAACTTTGAAGGGGAGTGACTCATGAGTTTTGAATACTTGAGGTTGGTAATCCTGCAGATTGCTGATCCAGAAAGCTTAATACTGAACAATTTAAAGAGATACATAAATGGGACATGTACCTCGTAAATCCGAAAACCTGTGCATGCAGGAAAAAACAGTTATGGGAAGGACTTTAGCAAATATATATATATTAGTGACTCTAGTCTACACTTCAAAGCGCTGCATTTTTGTAGATAAGGGCCTTCTCCCTATCTGAGGTCAAAATGTTTAATATGAAGGATACTTAAAATCAATCAAGGATGCATCCTAGTCTCAAAAGATGTCTTGGATTCATTGTAGCAATCCAGTAGTATGGGTGGTGCCTTCAGCTGGCTGGCTTTGGATCCATGACTAAAACCAAGTTCTTGCTTAGATAATTTGCTATTGAAAGGACAGTGTTTCAGAAGAGAAATCTGTATTCATAATCATTACTAATTTGCTCCAATTTCTGATCCTTTCCCCAAAACCATCCTTTCCATTCTGCTAAGTGTACACTATATACTGATTTTGTTGGCCACACTTAGGTGAAAATATAATTCCTGAAGCATTAACAGGAAAGATGATAACAGAGCTAATAGGCTGAATGGGCCTGTCTACATGAAGGCTTATTTTACAAATTGCTTCCCAGAAGGTTACTTGGACTTTAGTATGCATGACCATTTAAAATGTAATCAGCCTGTGGGCAAGGCAGCCCACTTCACTGTGTGGTGTGAGGATATTCAACACAATGAGTATTTTAGATCACCAGATAAGGATAGATGAATTCCCTTGCTGTAAATGCAGAACCTGAATGTTTCCAAGGAAGACTAGTTCCACATTGAAATGCTTTCTATATGCTTCCCCTTTCTATGACAGGTGTGTCTGCAAACTGGGTGAGCCAGGATTTTCTGGTAATGATAAATGCAAATATTCTTTTTGCTGGGAGACTTAACCAGCGGGTGCCAGTGGAAAAAAGTGCAGTGGAAGCAAATGCTCTTGCTACTGTGTGATGCGGCTCATGTGTGCCATATCCTCAGTTAATGCAGTGCTCTAGTTCGCTGCCAGATTAATATATTCAGTTTTGTTAGTAACAGCATGTCAGACTTTGGACTTTCTCCGCTGATATAGCATCATTCTTTACCCCTGGAATCTCCTGGAAAAATGGTAGTCAGTGTGAGTCGGTATGTTTTGAGACTAGTTGTTAAAAAATAATCCTCTAACTGAGTTCTGTGTATTAAATTTAATTTTGCCAGTGTATATCCCTACCACATCACAGCTGGATGAAACAGATTTTTTGTAACCTAGATTGTTTTGTTTAATTGGAAGACACTCCTTTAAAAGTTCATCCAGGCTTATTTCCTTTGATACTGCTTCATTAAAATCAGGTTGTCTTGGAGAAAATGAAGTTACACTCTCCCATTTATCCTCAGGAGTCAAGCATTTGTGACAGTTACAATGAGGCAATGGTGCAATCAAGGTAATTGTAATAAATGTTAGTTAGGAAGGCAAGGTGCAAAAGGCTGAGCATAGGGCTTGGTAACAGAACTCTCTGAGTGTACTTCAAAATGGGTTTCTTTCTGTATCAAACGGTATTGAAGGATGAAGGTTATGTCAAGGCTAATTGAATCCCTTTCCTGAGCTTTTGTAGACAGTGTTCTAATTCCCACTACATTTTGGGTCTCCAGCAAGTGCCTCATTAACCTTTTTAGCTGTGCCCTAATTGGTAGAGATTTCTCCAGCTATGTTACTTATGAGAAACACTTCCACCTTAAAGATAAAGCATCATCTACCTTTCTGTTAATCTAGTTTAAAATTTAAGATATGTAGCTCAAAAAGGAATCATGGAGAAAAGCGAGACAGCCTTAATTACACATCAATCTCTTCCAAAGCTAGAGCCTGTAATGCATGGTTAATTGTTTTCAAAGAAAAATCTTAACTTGTCCATACAGCTCCTGTCATGTCATATATAAGACCCAAGAGTTAGGATCCAGTGAGAATAGCTTAAATTCAGGTAAATTAAGTAGATTTTGTAGCTGGCTTTTATTGAAAAGGAACTGTTAAATGTTCACCTTTAAGGGACAGAGAACATTTTTAATGGTCCTTGCAGTTTATTTTTCTCTCTGTAACAAACATTGAAAATTACTTTGCCTCAAATGTCAAAAACTAGGATTAGTCATTGTAATCTAAAAATTTTGTTTCCACCTTTTTCATTTTGTAAAAATTGGATTGTTAATCCATTTTATAGCCCATGCTTTAGCGGCCTTTTATAAATCAAAATATGCTGGTGCAGTGTAATCCAAAAATACTTTAAAGTGGGTCTGCTATGGAGGAACTTTCTTAACGAGCTTTAAGAGTTAGTTTGTGATCTCTTTCATGTTATGGTTGCAACACATTTCCTAATCCATCAGGATATGCTTTATATATATTTTAAAATAGGGGTTTTTCAGAGAGTAAATTGTTTCAAGGAAATTAGAGTAGTTCAGCATTAAAATGTGTAACCTGAATTTTGCAGTGAAAATGCTGACCTAGGTTCAACTAAAATAAGGACAATTTACTGTAGATTGTATGGGCTAAATTAATCCCTCTGTAATTCAGCTGATTAAGTGAAGTTACAGAGATACACCTTTGGCTGTATATGGTTAGTAAAATCCTGTGAAACACATTATAAATCAGTAATCCTAAAAATGACCTAAGAGATCTGCCAAACTGGCCAAATAAACAAACTTGTTAAAATAATCATACTGCATCAGTCTGTTAAAAAAACCAAAGCAATAAATGTACTTGACATTAAGATTTAGTAGCAGCCTCCCAAATACCTAAATTCAAAAGTAATCATGTCACTTAAGGATATCCTGGTAATAAACAGTTGAGAATATTAGAAGGATTGGATTGCTGTGACTTGACTACATTAACATTACTCTTCAGATATTTTAAATCCAGGATGAGTGACAAAGCTTAAAGGCCAGTGCTATGTTAATGGGAAGGGGAGGGAAATGAGTGAGGAGAGGATAGTTTAAAAACTGCACAATTGTAAATATGCATATTTAACAGTATTTAACCACGTCTGCTACTATTACTGAAGTTAATCTCTTGTTGAATTTTACAACTTTATTTAATGCATCAGCCTTCTGTTAGTTTTTTCTGACCTGACCCAGGATTGGAATGGATTCCAGTACAAAACCCTTTTAAAGCATTTAAGTTGTATGTATTACAAACTAATAAAATAATTGTGAAGCTATCTACTCAGGCTTATTTTCTTTTATAAAATATGTGAAAGCTGTTTTATGGCATAATGGCTTATTTTAAGTCTTGAGAGACAAGGTGGGCGAGGTAAGAGCTTTTATTGGACCAACTTCTGACAGTGAAAGGCAAGCTTTCCTTCTTACACAGAGCTCCTCTTCAGGACTGTTTTAAATCATATCAAGTTAATACTTTAAATCTGATTTAGAGAGAATGAAAAATCAATTTTGAGTGATTTACTGTTCATAAACTCTCTAGAACTGCAGTATTCAAACTGGATAGTCTTGCCTATGCTGAATTTTTCAAATTAGCTTTTATTTAACTCTCTGGCTGAAGTTCTTAAGTATTTCATGCCAGAGTGCTATGGGTATTACTTGGTATATATTACCATTATGGTGGAGTAAATAACACCGTAGTTAAGGCTGTGTTTCAACTTTGTTTTATATATTACTTACTTACACAGTTATATAATTTCCATCCAATTGAGAGTCACCCGCTTATTCCCATAAGAATCATTATTTCATTAATGTTCCTTAAACTGAACCTTAATAAGCAATATTAACTCTACTTCTATCCAGGGCCGTGGGGAGAGCATTGAATTTAATCAGCCAACTTATTTCTTTATGTATGAAACATTTTACCCTCTTCGGTTACTCTGCTTAGGAAATCCCTAACAGGCTCTTTTTAGATATATTTAAAAAACGCCCTGGAACTATTCTGAAGCATGCAGGGTGTTGTAATTTCAGTTTGCAAAGCGGTATGATACAATGTTGCTGAGCAGAAAAGCGCACGATAGATTTAATGTAGCCAATTGTGTACTTTTGAAAAAAAGAGTAACTGTTCAGTGTGAGTTAATTTTGGATTTTTTCAGCATCTCTCTTTTAGGCTTTGTGCTGCATTCTTCTAGACAAATGCGTATTCCATGTGGGCCACTGTTCTGCTAAATGCTCTCAGTTCTCCCTTTGCAATCAAGATTATGTTGCTAAGGAGATTTTGCTTTTATTGGTGCCATTGATTTGTGTTAATACGTTTTGAATACCTCTCGGTATTCTTCCGTAGACAAGGCCAAAAGAAAAACTTCCCCGAGTTTCCCGATTTACATTACAAATGGAGCGGTGGTGTAATGAAGCCGATATAAAGTGGGCAGTTGAAAGGGAACTAAAGAAGGGCACTCAAGTGAGAAATGAAGAAATGTGCCGAGTGCAGTCTGCGGGCCGCCTTCGGCCCAGCTGCAGGAACTGGCTCAGGCCAGAGGCAGAGAGAGAAGAGCGAGCGCCTCCCTCCGCAAAGACCACCCACTCGCTGCTCTCCAGTCCGGGGATTACCTCACTGCGCACAAAGCGCTGCTCTGCCGGCCCGGGCACACTCGCTCTCGGGCTGTGCCACCGCTCAGCGCCGGAGCTTCTCTTGGGGTCCCCCAGCCAGGCCGCTCTGCTCCCCTGGCGCTTCCCGGGCTTGCCCTGGAAACCGCCTTAGCGCTGCCGTGGGGCGTTTGTCTTGGCGAGTGTGACCTGCGGGGACCTTCCTGGAGCCCAGCGAGCTGCTAGGCAGCTTCAACTCGCTCTCGGGTGGGGCGCAAAGGATCGGCCGTGGCCGGCATGGTCACGGTTGTGAATGCCCCCGGGCAGGAGGCAAACGCTTTGTGCCGGTGCTCTCCTCTCGAAAACATGGATTCGTGTCCGACCCCCTGGCCGGCCAAGCCCCGCTCCCCGGGCCTAATAAACAGTGAGCTGACTCTATGTAGCACAGTAACCAAAGACACGTCATGTTGCCGGGGTGGCGTGTTTGGCGGTGTGGTTAGGTCTCATAGTGCCTCAGCCGTGCTACAAAGCAGCTCCAGTGTGAGAGAGCCACTCTGACTCCTGCAAAATCAGGAGCTGAGGAAGGGCCCCAGCGGCTCCCATTCCTCCCAAGAGGAGTTTTGTCAGAGACTTGAGCAATTTGAAGGCAAGTGCTCATCGGCACATGACAAACGGGGGGATTTTTAACGTTTGCACCAAACCCCCAGGAGAGTCGGTTTTAGGAGAGAAACGGTGGTCGCAGCGCGTCCCTTTTCGAGCATGCACGGTGTAGGGCATTGCTGCAAAGGTAGGGCCTGGTCAAATCAGGGACAGAGGCTGTTTCTCTCCCCCCCCTTCAGCCTTCTCCTTATTTTTAAAAGACCTGCTGGGCGAAGCGGGAGTTGGTGGAGCTCAGGTCGGGGTGGTGGCGCTGCCAGGCAGCACCGCTAAAGGAGGACCAGGCACGTGTGAAAACTAACACAGTAAACACCGCATTGGCGGATAGGCACTGGAGATTTGTCGTCAGGATCTAAGCCGTCAGCGCAGTTTCTAACCCGATGCAACCAGGGGACTGAATATAGATGTTTGTTTGTCCCATCAGGTCTCCAGGCATTTGCGCTCACTTCCTTCCTTGTCCCTCGTCACATCAGCTTGCTTCTTTTTCTCCTTCCTATATGTGCACAGCTGAGGAGCGATTTGACCCTTTTAAAATATTTGACCATCATGTACACAGTTGGCTTGCTCATCTTTTTTTAGGACTATGGGCTGTCAGCAGTGAGTATCTCACTGCCTTTGCTCCTGCCGAGACATTCGTACAAAAATGCAATTAATTAGCAATTCCGTTTGTAAACATTCACCAGGCGAACTGTTTCTTCTGCTACGGAAACCGCAAGGCTCAAGCTCCGGGTTAGGTTTTGGTTTATTTTGTTGTTTTGAAGGGGGTTTCAAAGGAAGGAAACAAAATGTAACCCCGCTTTCCGAGAAAATGAGCCATGCTTGCTTCTACTAACCCTGCTGACCGAAGGAGTTTGATACAGCCAGATCAGAACCAGAGTCAATACCCTGGGAGCAGCCACAGCCAAACAGCTCATGCCAAGCTAGAAAAATGTCCTCGTTTTTTCAAATGTACAATTGTTTACATTGTGTTAGATGTCTTACAAACTGAAACCATGAGCGTTTTCACCATGGATATCAACCCATCTCTTTATCGATATCATAAGTGCAATAAATCAGTACGTATGTGCTGGTTGAGTGACTTCATTACCTTTCACTCCCTTAGGAAGGCGATGATAGCCCCGGCACTGATGGTAAGTGTCTATAGTTAGAGAGGGAAATTTAGCTCTAGTCCATACCATTTCCATGCATTCTGCCTTTCCAGAAGGCGGTAGAAAGGATTACAAATAAAACTTCCCCTCCTTTTGAAGATCTGGTACTTACACATCAGATCTTCAACTATTGAAGTGAAAACATTTTTGGAACAAGCACATTTCATTCCTGAATTAATGGGAGCAGGTAAGAAATCCAGTAGCCAAGCTTAGTAGTAGATCTTACAGCATTCTATATAATAGAACACTTTTTCTTCTTCTCTACCTCTTATAGCACACGAAGCTTTTAAAATTATTTATGCCTTTCTGCACAATTCAAAGAAAAAAGCCCAGTTTCAAAAAGGGAAATCGCAGTGGCTGTATAGCGGTAGCACTGTGATAACTCCTTTAACAGAGCGCCCGCCCCCCCCCCCCCCCCCCGTTAGTAACAATTGAACAATATTTTGTGCTTTCATTTAAGAAAGTCAAAACACTTAACATAAGGACGGCCATACTGGTCAGACCAAAGGTCCATCTAGCCCAGTATCCTGTTTTCTGACAGTGGCCTATGCCAGGTGCTTCAGAGGGAATGAACAGAACAGGTAATCATCAAGTGATCCATTCCTAGTGTCTGGCAAACAGAGGCTAGGGACACCATCCCTGCCCATCCTGGCTAATAGCCATTGATGGACCTAGCCTCCACTAATTTATCTAGTTCTTTTTTGAACCGTGTTATAGTCTTGGCCTTTGCAACATCAACAGACGTGAATGAAGCCTCACTTCAACTCCATTATGCCCAATATACTGTTGTGTTAGCTGAAGCCAAGTGATGTTAAGTGAGTTGTGGGCACAAAGGACATCAGTAGCAAAGCCAGGAAGGAGAACCCAGCTCTCCTGAATCTTAGTCCCACATTCTAGTCACTAGATCAATTCCTTCTCAAAATTATTCAGACAAGCTATTTTGCTGTTTTTAAGCTTACTAATTATTTTATAATAAGTCCAATAATTGTTGCTTAATTTAAACTAAACCCAGCTAAGAGGCTTAAAAATGGTATAGTCTTAACAAATATGAATTTTTCCAATATAAGTTGTGTGTATTTCATATACAGTTTAACAGATCACAGGTGACTCACTTCACGGTATGTTGTGCCAAAAAGGAAATAAAGAGAACAATTGTATTCTCTTTCTTTTAAAGCTTGCACTTGTTGTGCACCGGCGTGCTTAAGTAGTGCTTATTCCATGTACATTGTTTGTTTTTTGGATTTCCAAAGGGCTCATGGATTTTTGAGACCTGTCAAAGAGCAGTGAATAAAACTCATTTTTTTCAAAAAAAGGGAACACTGGGAACTTCCTTTTTAAATTCCAGAAGACAGTTAAAAGAACTTAGTACTAGCTATATATTTAAACTTGTGCTTATACTGTCTACGGCTAGACAATATACATTATAATATAGACCAAGAATTATTATTTTAATGGGCTATTGCAAATAGCCATAATAAAAGGCTTTAAACATCAGCAGGAGAAATGTAGGTTATTTTTTTTTCCTCTCTGAGACCTTTAATCTGATGCTCTCAAAGCTTTTTACAAATAGTTGTTAAACTTTTATCTTACCCTTTGAGGTCAGTACTATATGTATTTTACAGATAAAAAAACAGAGGAATGGTCCTTATGCTGTGTAGCAGCTCAAGCAAAGAGCTGTCACAGAGCCCCCTACTAGTCCTGCAGCCAGGAGAGAGAGTTGGGTACATATAATGGAAGCTACACCAGAACCCCATAATATGTAGGACCTTCTTCTCTACGAGTCACTCTTCCCACATGTGCTTGAGATCTGCATAGCCACTAGAATATACGTAGAATAAGCACTCAGTCCCTTTGGGAAAGGGCATGGCAACTGTGATGAAGCAGAGAAACTGCCCGCCAGCACAGCAGGTACTAAAGAGAACCTTTTGGGCCCAGCTAGCCTGCAGCCAATGCCAGGTCTGGAGGGGGGAAGAAAAGGAGAATACCTGGCTCAGTTTGGTGCTGAATGGCAGAGGTGAGAACTAGCTGCCTCCATACCTGAGAGGAAGGGTCACTAGCCTGCCAGCCAGTACAGCCACCTGGGAGTAAGTATTGTCTCTCCAGCCAAGGAGGAGACCTAGGAGCCTCCTGCACCTGAGGAACTGGTGAGTGAAGCCCAGAGACATTGTGGGGTTCGGCCTCACCAACTCACATGGCTGCCCCTCTTGAAGGAGCCTAGGACCGTGGCAAGGTGCCGGCAAGATCCACGAGAGGGCACTGTGAGAGGCAAGTTACCCAGCGAATTGGACTAGAGGGGCCACACCCTGAACTGAAGAGAGAGTGGTAGGAAGAAGCCCAGGGCAGTAGATTTAGACTCCCTTCTGGGAGGCTGCTACCCCACACCCTGTTCAAGGGTCGATGCACACATGGCCAGGAAGCCTGTGGAGAGAGATGATCTGGGTCCCCCTGCCTTAAAGACTGAGGCTTCACAACCAAGCAGTGGGCTGAAAGTCAAACGTTCCAACCACTAGGCTGCCCGGAACCCCAAGCCCCCTGCTACAGCAACCTTCAAGAAAAAGATGATGATAATTTGCCTGTAATCCCTGTAGATTAGATCTACGGGAAAATCAGATTTTAGCCAAAATATTTAAATATGTGGTGGGCAGATGGATAAAGAACACCAGGATCTTACAGAATATATGGAAACAGATAATCTTGGGTTCACACATGTTGAAAATCCCAAAGAATATTCACAGAATCCAGGAATGCCATCACTTCGCCTCGAGTGCTCTCTGTTGCAGTGATCAAATCTCTCATGCACAATTTGACTTCTGAAAGTTACAAAATAAAGACCTAAGCCCAATTACACAATCAAGATTAACTCATCTCTCCCAAATTATCCATGTGTATATAGGAAAATTTTTTGGTGTTTGCACTGCAGTATGTGTACCTGCCAGTTAATGTAGAGATACACAATATATATTTTTGAGACACACGAACCTCTACCTGATTAATGAATCAAATTAAAATAGCATTCCAGTTTTCAAAACTGTTGCTTCCCTACATAAGAATTGCCTTGTCATTTAATAGTGTTTATCAATATCTTAGTACTCTCAGAGGATATCCGTACTTTACACACATATTAATTATTGCACACCATTTTTGTGAGACAGGTAAGCATATTTATAGCTATGTTACCCACTAGTGAGTAAATGAGGCTTGCCCCAAGGTTACAGAACTGGTAAAAGAACAAAAAAGCATCTTGACTCCCTGCACTAGAGAACCCTATATTCTCATATAAAAGAGGGCTGTTTATCACTTGCACTATGAATGCCTGAGTAGTCCTTTTGTGGCTGGAGCTCAGACTGTTCTCACTGATATAAGGTGTGATTGCAGTTCTCATATTAAACTTGTTTTGATTTTCAGTTTGTTGTTCCATATTGTGCAAATAATTTCATTCTAAGGTTTAATGACAGCTGGACACATTGCAACCTCTCTCTTCGCCCACTGCTTTCTCCAGTGCAACGCAATGGGAATGCGAATAGTAGAAAGAGTGATGCCACGTAGGGTTGGACCTTGAGTTTGTAATATAAACACACTTAACAATTTTTTAAAGTTGTAAGTACTGCTTTTCATGATTGGGTACTTAAAGACAAGAAGGTAAATCTTTCATTAACATTTTTGCCAACATTATTTTACCACTAGACCTTATTAACAGCATATTGTACTATTTGAGTGTAACTTTATTAGTCTCTTAAATTACATCCTTCCATAAACATTCACAAGTCTGTGGCTGGGTATCAAATGCATGGTATGTAAAGTCCTTCACATACTTTAAAGGTGTAACTTTTCCAACATGCTCTAGGTAAATCCTGTTCCCAGAGAAGACAATGAGAGTTTTGCCCATTACATCAGTGGGGGCAGGATGAGGCCCAAAGCTCCTACTGTATTGCGCTCCGTTGCGTGTAGACTACATCTTTTAAAATCCTCTTTTTTTGTTTATATATTTAGCATTCAGAATGCAACCCAGATGCATGTTTAGCTGATTTTAATGAGTGTCCTCTAATCAGTTAAATGGGAATGTGAGGAAAACCTGAAGTTACTTCATATCCGCAGAGAATGTCTATTTACATTGTTGCACCTCAGCTCAGAGGATACTTGGCATGTACAATGCATCTAAAAGAAAAATGTGGAAGGCCAAAGAAACCTTGAAGAGGATTGGATCCAACTCTGCTTCTCTCCCACTCCACAATACAAGCTCTGATGACTTAGTATTTTAATTAATGTCAACCCTTACCATCAAGGCTCATGGGAGCAATCATTAAACCAACACAAAAACATTTTAAATGGTTGGCAACCTACCAGACACTGAGCTAAGCATTCCCATGGTAGACTGGATTGCTTCATCTCCAACTCTGCATCAGATTAAATACATTCTCTATTAGCACAGACTCTAAAGCCTATTATTTTCATACTAAATAGTGCAATATGGTTTCAAAGTTTTCTATTTTAGAATGTTTTTATATTGACTTTCCAACACTGGAGTCCATGTTATTTATGTGGATGTGGTTTACTTTGTTTTTTGTTGTTCCTAAAAGTTATTTTTTCTTTCATATTCTTTTTTCTGCTTCCTCTCCACTAAACCAAAAACATTTTCTCTTAAGAAACTCACACGATCATAAGACAAAGTATAAACCAATGATGGTTGTCTATGTAGTTCTGCTGGTGGAATAGATTTTAAAATTAGACAAATGTATGCCTCTGGCACTTGGTTTCACATTATTTCACAATAAGATCATGTTAGTATCCTCCGCTATCTATCCAGGTCTGTGTGTGACCCTCATCACTGCACTATCTGAGCATAGGATATGCTAAATAATATGTTCTTTCTCATCCCTCCCAGGCTTTTTTCCTCCCACTTTCTGTGTTTGCTGTTAGCTCAAATTGTTTAAACATGGTGCTCCGTAACAGCCTGTTAGTGCTTCTGTTAGTGCTTGTCAGAGCCACACATAATGTAGCCATATTTTGTGAAAGCTTCACAACTTGATTGTAAAGTCACCTCAGTTCTGACCTGAAATATCCCTGCTATTCCAATCCATGGGCCGCTTCCTGAGCAGATACTGTCACCCATTCTAAGTTATGATGAACTAGTGAAATCTGATATTGGGCCAGATCAGGCTGCTTGGCTTTCTCACATGGGTAGTCCCAGTGCATTCAATGAGTCTGAATGCAACCATGCCTGCCTTTTCATGACCAGAGTTCTGGTAAGGAGAGCAGGATCTAACCCTTTGTCAAAAATGTTCTCTTTCACATGGGATCTCTCTCTCCTCAGGTGACATAACAGTCTAATCTATTGTGGTGTCTCCTTTTCTCAGTCTTCCATTCCTTCGTGTGTGGACACCTCTTGCTTAAAGGCCTGAGGACATACATTATACATTTAGTTTTTGATTTGGCAGTCATGTAAACAAACAGATGACAAAGGCATTGACTTTGTGTTAGGCAGCTCATTAAAAAGAAAATGACTTCCAAGACCTTGGTAACAGCAGAAGACTGCAGAGGGAATCTTCTTGATGATTCTGCCTGTGTTGAGATCAAATGAAGCAAAAAAAGTAGCAGGATAACAGAGGCAAACTGATCTTGTGGAATGAATGTAAAGGGGGGTTTGGTTCACAAAGCACTGCTCTTCCTTTCATAGGGGTGTGATGGGGTGACCACCCCACACAGGACTGAAAGGGATTAAGGTGGCTAGGCAGGCCTATTAACTCCACAGGCTGCACCTGGAGCAATAGCCAGGGAGCAAGGAACTAATTAGAAGCAGGTTCAGTGTGTAGGAACAGGCAGGACCTGTATAAAGCCAGGTAGCTGACACCAGATAGCGGCTGCTGGGAAAGGCTGCAGGAAAGCTGGCAGCAGTCACTCCCTTGGAAGAGGGTTTGGAAACTTTGGAGTTGGTACATCCAGAGAGAAGGGGAACCAGGTGTGGCAAGAAGTGGTCCAGGGAAGGAGCAGTGAGGGAAAGCCCAGAACTGCTGAGCTGAGGGGCCCTGGACTGGAACCCGGAGTAGAGGGTGGGCCTGGGTTCCCCTAGCAGCTACTAAGGGAGTGGCACTAAAGCAGTGGAAGGGAAGACTGCCTAGAACTGCTAGGGAGAGGGGACTTGTTACCCTGGAAGGGAGGAACACTGAGTCACCTGGATGGAGGGCTGAGTCACAAAGAGGACACTGTGGTTCCTGGGATGAAAAAGTAGCTGCAGGCCTGTGTGAGAGACAGTGACTGCATGGAAAGGGGAGTTGACCTCAAGAGTAAGCCCCAGAGTGACCAGGAAGAGGCGCCAGACCAGCAGTGAGTGGTACACCCCGTGAAAGGGGATCAGAGAATGAATGGGCCCAACTGGAGCTAAGGGATGGGAATGGTGGACAATCAAATGGCTGCATTCGCGCATAAGGAGCTGTGGCTCACAGGATTCATTTGCTGGGAAGAGGGCACTGAGTACTAAGGGACGGGACAAATTGGATTAGTAGGGTTTTTTGGAGGGAGGGTTGAGGCCAGAGAATGTTTAAATGTGTAGGAGGTTAGGGTCAGAAACGCAATTGGCTGGAGGGAAGGTCTGCAGGACCGAGGATGGCTTGATTGGAAACTGGTGGGGACACAGGCTTGATGGGGTTGTAGGAGCAACGGGCTGGATGAATTGATGTGGATGAAGAGTGCATGGAAATAAAGGGAGGAACAGGACAAGAAGGCTAAGAGGGCTCCAGCAACAGTGGATGGTAAGAGAGAAACAGTTTATGGAAACTTGAGTAAAGAGAAGAAAATATAGGGAAGTGATGGGAGCAGCTCAGCAGAGCATAGGGAAGCCATTGGTGGAGTGGGGCATAGACTGGCGAGAACATGGAAGAGTAAACCTAAGCAGAAGTCAGAAGATTACTAGCAAGGGAAAACAGATAACGTGGGAAGGGTGAATAAAAAGAGCTGCTGGAAGGGCAATGGCAGAGACAGATAACTAGAAAAGGAAAGATTTGGAGAAGGAATGGGGGATATGGAAAATAGACATAGGGAAAGGAGACAGCCATGGAAAGAAAGTCAAATGAAGATAGAGACATCCCTCTCTACCCCATCTCCTCTCAGAAGAAAGACAAACACATACTTCATTTATTATTTGTATTGCCATAGCACCTAGTAGCCCATTGTGCTAGACACTGTACAAACACAGAACAGAAAGACAGTCCCTGCCCCAGAGTTTACAACCTCTGTAGAAGGCAAGAAACAACAGATGGATACAGGCAGATGGGGGAGTACAAGGAAACAATGAGACAGTATTAGTCAGCATAACAGGCAGTGGTCTCAGCACACCAACAAACTAACCATTGTCATGGGTTTTGTAGGTATGAGGACAAAGGAGAGTTGTAAGAAGAGATTTGAAGGGGAACAATGAAATGGACATGCAAAGCTCCATTCAAGCAAAATGACAGAAAGTGCATCTCTCTCACATTTTTTAAAAATAAATAAGCTGCCCCGGAGTTCTCCCTACATCCATTGTCTAGGACTGACCCAGCTAGCTCCTTCCACCATTGCTGACCAAATGTGTCAACCTTATTTCAGCCTGCTCACTTTGCGGGGAGGAAGTCTGATTTTTTATAAATTCCCAGAAGCCTTCATATTTCCTGACTCCCCTTCTCTTCGGAGAGGCAGTTGTCTTTCTCAGCTTCAGTGTGACTAAAAAGAGGGAGTAAAACATCTTTAGATGTCATAGAAGAGCTGTAGCTTCTCGACCCTTTGTCTTGCTCCAAATGTTTCAGCCAGAACAATGGGATCATCATCATTCCTGCCACATTTTGCCTCCCGCCAATGGCAAGCACATGGTTGTTTTTTTTCCCCTCAGATTAGTTTAATGTGCAGGGTAAACTTGATTTGAAAAAGACTTCTCTTCTGTTGCTCTAGTCAGCACAGAACTGATTCAGTAGCTCCAATAACAAAGCATTTAGAGCAGTCACTACTTTTGAAAATGTTGATTCAATTCTGTGAGCGACCATGGCAACAAAGATAGGATGCAGACCTTTGAAGAAAACTTTGAAGACTATTTAAAAGAGGAAGAATAGGATGGGGGTGACAGAGAGAAAGAGAATAGGATTCATTTGCTTCTTAGTGATGCTATCATTTTAAGAGGCTGTACTAATTCGTATAATAGATTTCACTCCTGGGCAAAGAATGCTACCGAAAAGCCTAGCATGAGTGCCACTTCCCATTGAGATAATGTCTAGGATTGTAGTCAGGTTTTTTGCTATATTTGTTTTGACAAGTAGATTCCTTTGCTTTATCTCTCTTAAACAAGAGAAGTTTTAAGGCTTAAAGATTTGAGCCCTCTGAGAAATCAAAACTTCAGTCTTTGAGGTTGTGCTAAGTATATTTACTCAAGATTTATGACAAATCCCCCAGAAGTAAGGAGAATGCTTAATACAATTCAAATAGGCTGGAATTTACCATCTAAATAAGTACTAATCTACTGCCTGCCTGTGCTTCCCTGGTAAGAGACACCACCACTCTCAATGTAAAACAAAAGAGGACTTTAGGGAACTAGAAAGTCTGAAAATCCTCATCTTCGATTCATGGGATATTCCCTTTTAACTGAAATTTCAAAGGTTATGCCCGCTCATGATAAAGGCATTTTTCAGGTTTTACAGAAGTTTTATTTGCCATTTTTAGTCTGTATTAAGAAAATCCCATCCCTTAGTTCTGTATCATGTTTCTGCTATAAACTAGTAAGTTTCTTGATCAGCTAGCCTTCTGCACTTCTAACAGCTATCTTTCACTGCACTGTGTTTTCTTGTCAGTTTCATCTACTGTGTTTTGAAGACAAACAGAAGTCTTCTCAGGTTTGGGGTGAGATACAGTGGAATACTTTATATCTTTTTGAGGCTTTATCTCAAAGCCCTGATGAGGCAATAAAATGGGTGTCCTGCAGCAGGAGCCTTTAACTTAGTTTAAAGGAGGGATAACAATGGATTCTGCTTTTGTATTTTCCTTAGCATTCCTCAATTGCCATGTTCAGCTGTCCTGAAATGGAACTTTGTTTCCTATGAACAAATATGGACAGGCATTAGTTACAGGGGAAAGGGGTTCAGGGGATACACTGCCCCTTTCTCTAAAAGCAGAAGCAGAAGTCCCCTCCTCCTGCCTTTTCATTGGCTGGTAAAGAGACAACTCAATAGGCAAGACAAGCAGCAGGAGGAGCTGGTACCTGTCTGGGGAGCCTTCTCATCAGTAGGTGGAGTAGCAGCAATACTCACATTGTCCCAGCTCAGTCACTTCTACGTCTACTCTCTGTAGGAAGATTTGTTGCCTCGCTGCCTTTTTCACTTCCTTTAGAATAGTCTATTTCAGTGAAATATCCTTGTGCGGCTGTTGAATAGATTCAAAGCACATATTATATCAGCAGCATTCTAGTCTTAGGCCTTTGTATTTTATCTCTTGAAGTTCACTGATCAGCTATGGAGTTGTTGGGAGAAAGAGGTAATTTGGGGCCATGGCATCATGGTTGATGCTATCAAATGGTTATATTGCTCCACCAATTCATCCATACATTGGTCATGCTGTTAAATAGGTTTCCTGTAAGTTCTTGGTTCTCTGGATTCTGAAAATCTCAAAATTCATTGGACTCAAGAGACTTTAAGAAGGAACCATTCTAGTCAGTTTGCCACCCAAGAAAGATAGTGGGAAAGCTATGATTTTCACTTGGATGAGGTGATCATCTGACAGAGAGAAGTATGGTTTTTATGTTCTCAGTATCCATCCCTTGGCTAAAGATAGTCTAGTATGTGTCTGGCTGATTGTCAAGATCTGGAGATAACTTGGGAGAAACCAAATGTTTACCATGCAGGTCAGAACACTAGGTTGTTAATAGAATTGTCTAGGTGGGTATTTAAGTCTCCAAGGTAAAAAAAAAAAAAAAAATCTAGAGGACTCTAACACCATGCCTGGCTCCCTCTGGTAATTCTTCTAAGGCTTGAAACAGTAGGAGTCCCATGTTTCTTGTCCTTTTCTACAAAATAGAGTACTCCAGACATCCTTTATTACTTATAAAGCTGGCCACTGAAGAGATTTCTGTTTTGCAAGAAATTTACAGGTTGTCGTTGTTTCATTTTGTTCCACATCAGCATGAAACATTGACAGCACAATATTTCTGGCAAAACAGGACGCTCCATTTCAGGGCCCACCAACCCACCCATCAACTAAGGAGCTAGCTAGCTGGCTTGCAACTGTCTAGCAAACAAGTCAGCAAGCTCCCACCACCAGCCAGCAAGCTGAGGCAGCCCAGAAGCTCACCAGCAGGGAAGCCAAGGAGCCGCCTGGGCAGCAGGTGACATTGAGTTCCTACCAGCCAGCCCAATGGCTGGCTGGTGGGTGGTGTTCAAAGGTTACAGGGAGCAGAGAAAATCAGGTTGAGAGGATGGCCACAAGGCAAGCAGCCTAGCCAGTCCACCAGTTAGCTTGCCTGCCTGCCTGGTTTCCCTCTAAACTTTTGATGGAATTGACATGTTCCCATAAAATGTTTAAATTCCACTGAAAATTGAAAATTCCAAAGGAAAACTGTTCCATCAGAAACTCTTCTACCAACTGTCATCACGCATACACGATACTGTGTTGTTTTTTGTATACAGTTCTGAGTTGCATTTCAGCTAATTATGTAAAGTAACATTGATTTACACATACAAAACCTTACATTTTATTTAGTGTAAATTACATTATATTAGAATTTCAAAGTATCTGAGGAGGGAGTGTTTGGTGGATTATTTTATTTATATCAGAACCACAGGGTAGCTAAGTGAAGTCCACAGGATAAATGCAGCTGACAGAGTTCTAAATGTTGGAACTTGGAATCAACATGAAGCATTGCATTCTATGAACTGTAGTTTCCATGGCCATGCCACTGGATTAAAATGGATGCTCCAGTTTATGGAAATTAGGTACGGTCATTGGTCTTTGGCATATTGCCAAGGTAGCCCTGAATTGGCAGTCCTGGTATAAATGACTTGCCCGTGACTTGCTGAAGGTCATCAAATGCATAAACTTCTAACCCTACCAGGTCTCCTCCAACAGAAAATCTTTTCAAATGTGGCTTGCTCCAACCAATTCAGTAACACTGTTTGCTTTCTTCTATGTTGACATGATGGCTTAGCCTTAGCTTCATCATGACTGTTTTATTGTCTGCTAGATCTTTATTTTCCTTTCCAAACTTCATGTGAACAAACCAATTGTACTTCATCAGATTCAAATTTTGACTGTCTGCCAATTGCTTTCAAATCTAAAAACAATTAACCAACTTTAAGATCATTCAGAAAACAGTCAGAGATGAGCACTTCCACTTCACAAAGGTTAACCAAATGTTTGGTCTGGTTTTTTTTAAACCTTGTAACGATGGCTTTTCAGCATCTCGGCTCTGTTTATATGTCAATTCTCATTTAAAACTCAACACTATGCCTGACTTTCCCTACTATACTTGCACACAAACACTCTGCTGTTCAGCTCATCATTCAAATTCTGTCCAGAGCAGACTACAGATTACAGTCTTATCAGCAATTGCCAAGTGAGATGCTTTTTGAATTCATGTGAAGGATATCTGCTTTCACTGTGGCTGATTATTATAAATCACATGACTAGAAAAATAGAGGGACTGTTGCATCCTTTCACAGACAACTAGCTTGTTTTAAAGAACTAAAGAAAAGACGTCTATAATAAATATTTTTTTTTCAGATTTCAATCAGTTGCGTATCTTGGAAGCAAAGAACACAGCTAGCTCATACAAGTATCAGGGCTAAATGCAATTTAGTTTACACAATATGTTCTGATCTCCTGATTTGTGTACTTCCCCAAACTGTTCTAATGTGGATTTGAAAAATAAGTACTTCACTATAATAGTTTTTGAATATTTTATTTTTGTCTTAAAAACAAAACAATAGAAAACAGTAAAAAAATACCTTGGGTTATCTATTCAATTTCCAAATGCTTTCTTGCATCTGAGATGGTCATATTGAAAGCTAAAGGGAGGGGGCTAAATTCTGCTGTTACTTCAAAGTCACTCCACTGACTTAAATGAAAATACACTATATTTACATCACTGTACTTGGGAGGGGAGCAAAATCTGGCCCAAGAACCTGTGTTTTCTACAATACTACATAATTTGCCATGCAATCCTTGTCATGCCACAGAATTAGAATACAGAATATAACTTTCATTTAAAACGTTTCTAGGCCTCACATTTGTGAAGAAAATCTTTTAAATATAAAACGTTGCAGTGTTGCACATCAGTTTCCAGACATGCAGCAAAACAATATATTTGAGAGGCATTAACTGCCACATTCTTCTCAAGGGGGTATTAACTCTAAAACACAATTATGACAATTTAAATGTCATTTCAAACTACTGATCATTTTAGCAGAAATATATAAATATGTTCTAATCCATCACTGTTGAATGCAGTAACAGATACTGTTGGAGGAGTGCAACAGGGCAAATGGTTGCGCTCAAAGGTTACAGGGGGCAGAGAAAGAATGGTTACTTACCTTACAATAACTGTGGGTCTTCCTAAGATGTTGTCCACGTAGTTTCCTCTTGGTGCATATGCATCCAAGATTGGATTCTTTTGGACAGCATTGTACCGTGGTCTACACTGCCGCTTTGTGAGACTATTGGCTGTCTTTTGACTGTTGAACCCAAAACAACTCAGACACTTGCTGATTCTTGTGTCTCAGGTAGGCACCAGAGAGGGTGACCTATACCTCAGATCCTCTCTGGAGCTGTGTTCCTTATTGCTGCTCTCTTGCTCTCCAGAATGCAGGCAGGCAACTGGGGGCTCTTGTTTGACATATCAAAGGACCTTGGGCTAGAATCTCTTGGCTCACTGGGACTCTCACAGTGAGGAACTGATCAAGGACTGAGGTTGATATATTGTTCTTCCTGTTGATGTCTACCGAGGCTTGCACAGAGTACTGCCATGGGAAAAATTTTAAGAAAGCCTCTCTACCTTTTTGAGTCTACTTAGAGAAGGAGCATTGCTCGGGAAAATCATCTTCTACTAAACAAACAAGGCACCTTTAGTGCCTGTCATTAAGCAGCACTGAAGCTTCAAACAAGGGTCAGGTTTGAACCCCAGGGATTTCATTTATGTCATACTGCTAGGGCCCCTGTACAGAGGGTAGGGTCTAGTTTATAAATTAAATATCTAACTAAAAATGTTTGGGTTTTTTGTGTGCCATCAGGCAAAAAGACTAACACTACTAATTAATTAACAATACTACTAACTAACGCTAATGCTAGCACAGTGCTCAAAGAAGCAGGCAGATACTACAGGGATTCTGTCTCACTGCTATGATTGATAAGGAAGAAACCGAGGGATTGTTGAGCCTATTCTGCCTTTTACATCTTTGGGTGGTCCAAGCACGAGTTGCAGGTACTGGCCAAAAATATAATCCGTGTGGACGATCACTTGAGTAACTGTGTTTAAGCCCTGCTAAAAATGCCAAATTATCTCCACCCATGTCCAACTGGGGGAGGAAAAGAAGAGATGCATCCCTTCTTCAGTGCCAACAACATACTTCTCAAGTATCAAAAACAAGCTGTCTTCTACCAACAATCCAAGATTCCGCCCCAGAGTTCAGATCCAGCTATACTCTGTATTTTTTGTTTTTGTTTTATTTTTTAACAGTTCCCCAGAAATGATCACACTGGGGTACTTTAAGAAGTCTTAGTAACAGCTTCAAATAGGTGTGACAATTCTTCAAAAAAGATTTTTGGAGTTTAATGTTCCCACCTTAAGCACACCCATGTTATATGTCATTTGAAAGCTTATTTTATGTATGTTTAGATAAGGTATTATGTGGAACTGTCAAGTGGTGCCATAAGCCTGTAGGCAAGGTGAAACAATGTTACCCAGAATGAGTCTTTTGTTGTTGTTGCACAATTCCAGAAACACTGCAACATGACTATGACTGCAGTTTTCACCGCTTGAGTTAATTTCAACACCTTAATGTGGTATTTATTGATCAAAGCTATCACACAACAATGTATTAAAAATTTTTTTATTGGTTTTGCATAGGCAAGTATTTTTGCCACAGTATTGGCATATGGCAAATATTGCAAAATGTTGATATACAAACAAGAAAGCACATGTTTTCACATAGTATATTCTTAATTGTCAAAGTATCTCAAATGATACTAGTTTTCAATTGAAATTTGCTGACCAAATATGTCTCTCACTGTAGGCTGTGCATCAGTAGCAGTAGATTGCATGTACTGCATAGAAGGTAGATATAAATGTATGCAAATTCCTAATGTAATGCTTCTCTATGTGTAAGCTTTTGTACATACTATCTAGCATGTAGTCTACCTTGTAGAAGGTTTTAATTTGTAACTGCCTACGCGTGCAGTACTAGCCTTTGAAACATTCTAGAAACTAGCTTTTTAATTCAGTGACACTTATGTGCAGGTCAGTATTAGTGTTAGAGATGGCAAATCATAGCTTCATATTATGAATATGCAAAAGCAAAGAGAGAAAGAAGTGTTCTAACCAAGAAGTAGTGAAGACAAAGTCCACAAACAAGTCCTTGCCTCTGCACTTAAGAGGGATGAAGAGCATGTTACAGCTCTTACCATCTACGGCATCAGCAAAATGACAAACCCATTTGACCCTGAGTCACATCTAGAGGTGCTTATGAACATATCTACTGGACAGCATGTAACCTTAGATGTACAAGAGTTGCTGCTGAAAATAGCAGATGTTGGTGAAAAACAAACGGAGAGAGATGAGAGGAGCATTTGATTCTGATGGGACATATATCTTCTTCAGCCCAGTCAAAAAATCTGGCATCTTAACAGTTGCTGACATGGCCAAGATGACCAAATTTAAGTCTGGCAAGGGAGGGACAATCACAGCAGCTGTCAGTCCAGAAATTCTCTCGCAAGGAGTTCCACAGGTTGACTGTGTGTGGTGTGAAAAAATACTTCCTTTTGTTTGTTTTAAACCTGCTGCCTATTAATTTCATTTGGTGGTCCCTAGTTCTTCTATTAGAAGGAGTAAATAACACTTCCTTATTTACTTTCTCTACCCCAGTCATGATTTTATAAACCTCTATCATATCCCCTCTTAGTTGTCTCTTTTCCAAGCTGAAAAGTCCCAGTTTTATTAATCTCTCCTCATATGGCAGCCGTTCCATACCCCTAATCATTTTTGTTGCCTTTTTCTGAACCTTTTCCAGTTCCAATATATCTTTTTTGAGATGGGGCGATGACATCTGCAAGCTGTATTCAAGATGTGGGTGTACCATGGACTTATATAGAGGCAATATAATATTTTCTGTCTTATTGTCTATCCCTTTTTTAATGATTCCCAACATTCTGTTTGCTTTTTTGACTGCCATTGCACATTTAGTGGATGTTTTCAGAGAACTATCCACAATGACGCCAAGATCTCTTTCTTGAGTGGTAACAGCTAATTTAGACCCCGTCATTTTATATGTATAGTTGGGATTATGTTTTCCAATGTGCATTACTTTGCATTTATCAACATTGACTTTGATCTGCCATTTTGTTGTCAAGTCACCCAGTTTTGAGAGATTTTTTTTGTAGCTCTTTGCAGTCTGCATGGGACTTAACAATCTTGAGTAGTTTTGTATCATCTGCACATTTTGCCACCTTTCTGTTTACCCCTTTTTCCTGATAATTTATGAATATGTTAAATAGGCCTGGGCCCCGTACAGACCCCTGGGGGACACCACTATTTACCTTTCTCCATGACCATTGATTCCCACCCTTTGTTTCCTATCTTTTAACCAGTTACCAATCCATGAGAGAACTTTCCTTCTTATCCCATGACTGCTTACTTCGCTTAAGAGCCTTTGGTGAGGGACCTTGTCAAAGGCTTTCTGAAAATCTAAATACACTATATCCACTGGATTCCTCTTGTCCACAGGCTTGTTGACTCCTGCAAAGAATTCTAGTAGATTGGTGAGGCATGATTTCCCTTTACAAAAACCATGTTGACTATTCCCAACAAATTATGTTCATCTGTGTGCCTGACAATTTTGTTCTTTACTATAGTTTCAACCAGTTTGCTCAGTACTGAAGTCAGGCGTACCAACCTGTAATTGCTGGGGTCTCCTCTGGAGCTCTTTTTAAAAATTGGCGTCACATTAGCTATCCTCCAGTCGTTTGGTACAGAAGCTGATTTACATGATAGGTTACAGACAACAGTTAGTAGTCCTGCAATTTCACATTTGAGTGCCTTCAGAACTCTTAGGTGAATACCATCTGGTCCTGGTGACTTATTACTGTTTAGTTTATCAATTTGTTCCCAAACCTCCTCTAGTGACACCTCAGTCTGGGACAGTTCCTTAGATTTGTCACCTGAAAAGAACGGCTCAGGTTTAGAATCTCCCTCACATCCGCAACCGTGAAGACCGATGCAAATAATTCATTTAGTTTCTCCACAATGGCCTTATTGTCCTTGAGTGCTCCTTTATAATCTTGATCATCCAGTGGACCCACTGGTTGTTTAGCAGGCTTCCTGCTTCTGATGTACTTAAATTTTTTGCTATTACTTTTTCTCTTTGGCTAGCTGTTCTTCAAATTCTTTTTTGGCCTTCCTAATTATATTTTTACACTTCATTTGCCAGAGTTTATGCTCTTTCTATTTTCCTCATTAGGATTTAACTTCCACTTTTTAAAGGATGCCTTTTTGCCTCTTACTGCTTCTTGACAACTGTTCTTAGTCACACAATAGGACCTGTGCCTACGTCCCTCATCCATGTCTATGGAACAGTGAGAAAAACAGAGAAAGCTGAATTAGGGCATCAACTGGAACCTCAAGTGGAAAGACTTTATGAGCTAAGAACATGCAACAAAGAAACCACAGTGTACATCAGAGATGCCCTGGCTGTCATGCAAATGATGGCTGGAGGCAAATTCCACACGTTCGATGTATTGGCTGCTGAGTACTTGAGGCAGGTACTAAAATGATTTGACAAAGCTAATTTTGTAATCCAAGTCTTTGCCAGTATATGACAACAGGAACTCTGTGAAAACTGCAGAAAGACAGGACCAAACAGGATCTAAGATTAGACACAAGAAGTACCTGATGATTGGTAGACGCCCTGTTTCTCCGTGGAGAAAGTTTCTAAATGTGCCATCCAACAAGAAGCCACTTGTAAAATTCTTCTATGAATATATGGTTCAACATGCACCCTAGAGTGTAAGAGCATACCCAACACAAACACTCCTTCTTGACAGAGGCTTTTCAAATGGTGAAGTAGTAAAGCCCATCACAAGTAGAGGTGTTGAGTACTGTACAAATTAGGGCTGTCGATTAATCACAGTTAACTCACGCGATTAACTCAAAAAGATTAATCTTGATTTTAAAAATGAATCGTGATTAATTGCAGTTTTAATTGCACTGTTAAACAATAGAATACCAATTGAAATTTATTAAATATTTTGGATTTCTTTACATTTTCATATATATAGTGTTGTAATTGAAATCAAAGTGTATATTATTTTTTATTACAAATCTTTGCACTCTAAAATGATAAACAAAAGAAATGGTATTTTTCAATTCACCTCATACAAGTACTGTTGTGCAATCTCTTTGTCGAGAAAGTGCAATTTACAAATGTAGATTTTTTGGTTACATAAGTGCACTCAAAAACAAAACAATGTAAAACTTCAGAGCCTACAAGTCCACTCAGTCCTACCTCTTGTTCAACCAATCACTAAGACAAACAAGTGTGTTTACATTTACAAGAGATAATGCTGCCCTCTTCTTATTTATGATGGCACCAGAACTTGAGAACAGGTATTCGCATGGCACTTATGTAGCCAGCATTGCAAGGTATTTATGTGCCAGATATGCTAAACATTCGTATGCCCCTTCATGCTTTGGCCACCATTCTAGAGGACATGCTTCCATGCTGATGACGCTCATTAGAAAAAGAATGCATTAATTAAATTTATGACTGAACTTCTTGGGGGAGAATTGTATGTCCCCTACTCTGTTTTACCTACATTTTGCCATATATTTCATATTATAGCAGTCTTGGATGATGACCCAGCACATGTTGTTCATTTTAAGAACACTTTCACTGCAGATTTCACAAAACACAAAGAAGGTACCAATGTGAGATTTCTAAAGATAGCTACAGCACTCGACCCAAGCTTTAAGAATCTGAAGTGCCTTCCAAAATCTGAGAGGGACAAGGTGTGGAGCATGCTTTCAGAAGTCTTAAAAGAGCACACTCCAATGCAGAAACTACAGAACCCAAACCATCAAAAAAGAAAATCAACCTTCTGCTGGTGGCATCTGATTCAGATAATGAAAATGAACATGCATCAGTCCACACTGCTTTGGATTGTTATCAAGCAGAACCTGTTATCAGCATGGATGCATGTCCCCTGGAATGGTGGTTGAAGCATGAAAGGACATATGAATCTGTAGCACATCTGTCATGTAAATATCTTACGACACTGACTACAACAGTGCCATGAGAACACCTGTTCTCACTTCCAGGTGATGTCGTAAACAAGAAGCGGGCAGCATTATCTCCTACAAATGTAAACAAACTTGTTTGTCTGATCAATTGGCTGAACAAGAAGTAGGACTGAGTGGACTTGCAGGCTCTAAAATTTTACATTGTTTTGTTTTTGAGTGCAGTTATGTAACAAACAAAAATCTACATTTGCACTTTCACGACAAAGAGATTGCACTACAGTACTTGTATGAAGTGAACTGAAAAATACTATTTCTTTTTTTTTACAGTGCAAATACTTGTAATAAAAAATAAGTATAAAGTGAGCACTGTACACTTTGTATTCTGAGTTATACTTGACATAATTATTTGAAAATGTAGAAAACATCCAAAAATATTTAAATAAATTGTATTCTATTATTGTTTAACAGTGCAATTATGAAAATATTTAAACAGATAATGAGCTGCAGTTTAGATAACACCTGGACTATTATGCTGGAGAAAGACATAACTGAAATAAGTGGAGTAAAAAGAACAATATGTCACATGTGTCAATAGGATGCATTGAAAAACATAAAGACTACAATTTGTGAATATGTTCTTCATGTTAGCATGAAGTGGAAGCTTTTTATTGCATGTAAGGAAATGATCAATGCTTAGTCTAAAGAACTGTTGCAAATTTCTTTGGAAAGGATTGGACAGCTCCATCTACTACTTCAGGCAACTTTCTGTACCACATTAATTTCTCTTATTTTTTTTAATAGACAGTCTGTTTTTACTTTATATAACCTGAATGATATGCAGCGTCATCTGGGTGGGGGATATTTTAGTTTTATGAGCATACATAAATTAAGATGAAAATATGATGCTACTTTGTATGCTCTAGTGAATCCTACACATACAACTTCAAGGGCCCGGTGTGGTGGTGCGTGCCTGTAACTCAGCTGCTTGGGAGGCTGTGGTTGGCGGATTGCTCAGGAGTTCTAGGCTGCTGTGTGTTATGTCAATCAGGTGTCCGGTGCTACTGACAGCCTGGCCAGCGGGTAGTTGGAGAACTGGTTAGACCGACACGGCTGACGTGTTGTGACTGGCGCGCTCTCTGTGAGGGCTGATAGACCGATCGATGACAGTGACAACTTCAAGTTAAAATTTCCAGGTTTATAGGCACTTTGCTCTCACTTCTCAGAATGTGCTATAATCACAGAATATCCACAGCCATGAATTTACAGAGCATATAGCAATGAAATACCAGTAAGCAGATATTATTACCTTGAGTTGTGGAGAAAGGAATATTCTGTGGAGGTAAAGGATGAGAAAGCTACCTGCAACTATTCATTTGACCTTCAGCTTTCTCTTCCTTGTAAGCATTACATTGTTACCATGAGATATTTGAAACTGCCTCTTGAGACACTCTCCCTCAAAAGTCATTGGTGTACATCTAAAACTTTGTGAAGTCAGTTTTCAGCAGAGGTGTAGAATTTTCTCAGTCAGACCTAGACATCCCACGCAGCAGTGAGCAGTCCTGCATTGCTTCTCAGGCTACTCAGCATCTTCACTCCCTGCTTACCTATTGTGAAATTAATGCATTCCAGAAAAAAGTGGAATTACTTCAGCTTCTGGCTTCCGGCTGTGAGGATGGAGGTAAAGCATTCCTTGATTTTCTTGACACTGCAAATGATGCAAAACCAAACATGCTTATGGATGAGGGACATATAGGTCAGTAGGTGACTATTGTTCCATTTACCTCCTTAAAGAATGAATCATCAGGGCAAGCAAAGGTTTTCTTCCATCCATCTGTTGGCCATAAGACAACTTTTCAGCATCCATCTAATATTGAGAAAATTGTTTATCCTTTACACCTCACTCATTGTCACTTGCAATGTTAGATGGCTCTCTAAAGACTGATTCTACTTATGACAACATATCTGGACTACTAAAGATGTTGACTAACACTTACCAGTAGTAAAAAAATTCAGAATAATTCAAAGTTGTTCAGAAACAATTCAGAAAATATAAGGGAGAATGCTTGTCACATTTGTTACAGGGAAAAGCCACCACAACAAGCTAATGATGATATAAAAGTCTCTTGGGTGGGCTGTAATGATATGTGCTCTCAGTGGTTTCACTGTTGTCTGCCAGCTGCTGTACAGGAGTCTACATATTTTTGCAAATGGTGTTTAGTGGCTAATTTAGAATTAGTTGTGCTGTACTGGCAAGGTGACTTCCAGAGGGGGCTTAATGGAATGGGAAGGAAGGCATGAAAACAAGAATTCATAACATGCTGGTTGGCTACTCCTTTCATCTTAACTTATTTTCTTTCTTATAAGCTCTGTTGCTCGCATTTATATGTGTTAACTGTGGACACATGACATTCTGGTGTGAGAATGAGGGGAAAGTAGAAACAGTTCCTTTTGTCTTCTTCCTTCCACAGCTTCTCTGCCGAGAGCCCAGGTATTGTGTATAGAATGAGCTAACTATGAGTAGGCTAGCGGGTTCACTTATAGAATTGTTCCTAAGCATGAGTGTCTTAGCTACTCAGCATGGGTGAGCAAGGAGGACCTGACCACCATAGAAATGGTGGAAGATAAAGGAAGCCAGAGACCTGGCAGCAGCTTTTTAAAAAGACAATATTTATTTCACCAGATTTTACAGTCACTTTCAGTCCCGTTTCCCAGTGTTCATTGTGCCTCAAGTGTGATCAAAGCCATTGCTTTCTGGGAAGTCCAAAGTTTCTATAGGGAGACAGGTCCCACCCAGTGTGTCAAAATTCAGTACCTTCTTCTGTAACTTTTTCAAGCAAGAGAATCTCTTCAGGCCTCTACCGATGTGCCCCCACAGGTTTAATCTTCTCAGGATCCTTGGAACTGCATTTCCTACCCTGAATGTTATTCTTAATATTCTCTTAACAGAATGCCTTTACCTGGCATTGTCTCTCCTCCTGCCAAGCCTATATTGCAAAGGCCCCAGAACCCTTCCACTCCCAGCAGGCTTTGCTAAGGATTAATGACCTATTGAAGCCAGATGGACCACATCCTAGTTCTAATTCCTGTGGTAGTCACAAACTTTCTACAGTCTGCTTCTTGGTAAGTCTCACTTCTTAAAGGGCTTGTGTTTTTTTTTTCCTTCCCTTTTCCCCAGTGACAGTTTACTCCGTTAAAATGAGATTCTGGCCTCCCACATCGATGCCTATTGGCAAAATAAACTCCAGCTGGGAGGAACGAGTCATGTAAAACTGCCTTGATCCCAAATAGCACTTATTTTGGTGCATCAGAAAGTGTCAAGAGACTTCACAGTTGTGGCAAAGGTTTTAAGGTGCCAGTGGTTTCTTGATATATGTATGCCAATAGAGTTCAATGTCATTTCCTTTACTGGGAAGTTTCCATCTCACTCCTGTATTACGACCAAGACTAGGCAGATGTTAGTTGTGGTGATATAAATGTTTGAAGTGATGAACTATAGAATAAACTTGTAGGATATGGTTGAGCAGGACCATATGGATAATGTGGACTGTTCATCACTAGGCAGTAAATTCTGTACAGAAACACACAAACACAAACTATGTTAAAAGAATATCAATGTTGCAAAGTCAAGCACTGAAAAGCTAGGAAATGCCAAAACTAAGGTTGCCTGTGCAACCTTAATTCAGCCCCTGTGTGCATCTGCATTATGACAAAGTCTTTAATTACATGATCGGCCACTATTTTTTCCACAGTACTCCTGCTTCATTCAGTGGTCAGGATGGAGCTTTCTCTGGGGATGAATAAGGATTGCGTAGTCAAGGAGACTTGTCTATAGGACCCCTGCTTCATTTGTTGCAGAAGATGGAACATGTTATTGAATGAGACACGGAACTGCAGGAAGAGTGAGGATGGTTGATTGCCACCCTGGAGAACTAGATTCTGTTTCTACCTCTTCCAGAGTTTGTATGTGATGCGAGGTATGACACTTGGACCAAACTTTATACAGGTGGTCACTAACTGTTCCTCATTTTCTGGGTGCCTGACTTGAGACCTCTGGGTTTAGCTTGCAGAAGTGCTGAGCACTCACAGCTGTAACACTGTCAATAGGAGCTGTGCTTTGAATGTATTGCTATGTACTTTGAAGAAAATCAGGTCCTAGGTGTTTCAACAGGGGCACCCACAATTAATGGATTTTTTTAACCTTAAACTTTGTGCCTCAGTACCTCATCTGTAAAATGGGGATAATACTCACTCACCTCACAGGGGTGTTGTGAAGATAAATTCATTAATGTTTGTGAAGCACTCAAATAATATAGAGATTAGTACCACAGAAAAAGCCCATGAGGAAATTAATATGTCTGTCTTCAGAGCAGGGTATGAATACAGTGCACTAAATTAGACATGGAGTCACATATTGAACAATGAAGAGAAAACAAAACATTGAATAGCTCCCCATAAGTGAGCACTGTCCATCCTGTGCACTGAATGATGCAGGGGGGCTGTGGAAAAAACAGTATATGATCATGTAATTAAAGACTATATCCCACTAAATACACTGGGGATGGGGGTGAGGACAAACTAAGGATGCCCTCCCCGCCCTTGGAAATTATATACACAAACGCTAACTGTAAAAACAGAAATTCCATCAAGTGGCATCACAATGACAGATGGGCACAGATTATTTTGCCCATTTCCCCCCAAGCTTGACCACTTCTGCCCCATCCCCTCAAACCCGTTCCTGTAGCAGTCCTGTCTCTTCCCCAGCCCTGGCTTCTTGTCCCAGGCCTGTTCTCCTTACCTAGCCAGTACCAGTCTCCACTCCTCAGACTCCTCATCCCACTCACCCAAGCAAATCTCCTTGCCCAACAAGTCTTAGTTTCTCCCCAACACCCCGAGGCCCAGTTTCCCTCTTCCCCTACAAGGCTCCTTGTTCAAATCTACTCCCACTATTCCACCTCTCCTAGTGCAGCTCTTGTCCCCTCTACATTCAAACTGGCAACTTTCTCCACGGTGCCTGGGCCCAGAATGGTGGACATTCAGAACACAGGAGACACAGGCATCCTGTTCTTAGTTCTGGTGGCAGGCCCACAGCAGCCCAGAACTGCAATTGTAGGGGGAAAGTCCTGCACACCCAATGCAGATGGGATCTTCAGGGAATTTAGCTGCAAAACTGTAGCAAAATTCTAAGAGTGCAAGCTGCAATTTTTCAAGGGCTTATAACTCAGCCAGATTTTAGCAGATCTTCACAGGGATGGCAATCTGACACAAAGGCCACTTCCTGCCAAATTTCATATCCCTGCTCCAAAGTAAGGGGGCACTAGAGCTCAGAGAACAGGTTGCCAGAATTTTTTTAATATGAGCAAAATCAATGTATTTTCCCACGCCTCATTCTTGGAAACAGCATAACCGTTTTAATTTCCCCCCTTCTCCCAGTGGCTTCATTGGGAGTTGAGGGTCCTGAGCTCACAGGTTCAAACCGAGAGGGATTCAGTTGACTCCAGTTATCTCCATGGAAGATGGTTTCCTGCTAAAGAGTACAACAAAATTATTCAGAAATTTTTGAGGATAGGAGGGGACCACAGGGTTGTTTTTTAAAAAAATTATATAATATAGGGCTGTACATCTTAGAAGGGAAAAGAGGAAAGTGACGTCGGCTGCACTCTCCTACTTAAATTTTACCATATCTCAAAGAAGAGGGTCCTAAA
Organism: Macrochelys suwanniensis; assembly: GCA_033296515.1. NCBI lineage: Eukaryota > Metazoa > Chordata > Testudines > Chelydridae > Macrochelys > Macrochelys suwanniensis. Next base: position 89,567,203 of record CM065779.1, read on the forward strand.
TGGAATAATTTTATTTGTAATATACAGTACTACCACAGTATGTTGCTAAAACAAGTAGTTTACTTAATATTCAATACAGAATTAAATGCTTGTAAAAAGAGCACCTGCAATTATACTAACTAGTATTAAAAATGCCACAGCGCTTGCCATAATTCTTCGGTGCATACGCTTGTCTGGGATTAGGAATGAGTTTTTTCTCTATATCCATAAATAAGCAAGTGTACGATACGTTCATGGGGTTTTTTTTGTCTGTCTGTGGAGTAGCAGGTGTAGAATATAAGATGCTAAACCATTCGCAATGGTGACAGGATGCTTATGCTATCTCTGCAAGCAACTTAGTCACTAGCTCTGTCTTTCCAAAGGTGCTCCAGCTGATTGTGTACATTGAGATCTTCCTGAACTAATGGTTAGATACAGAAGGGAATAAGTGATCTGGACAGGTATCCTCCGCTGCCTTGCAAAATAAATAAATAAATTGGAATTTGAGGGGCCAGTAACATGACTTGTATAAGGTTTCTTTTCCTCCTTCTTCCCTTGTAACTCATGCTGCTGTTCCCAATAATTTAAAAAATAATATGGTGTTTATTTAATGATTTTTTAAATCTGTGGTGTAAATAAACTACTTTTTTATTGACAAACATTTTTGTGTGATGTTTAGAGAGATGAGAAAAGTAAATTCCTTCAATGGTAAACTGACTTTTGCACCAAATATTTGGACAACTTTCCTCTGTATACATGTTCAGTTAAATACAAAAGTTCATTCACTTCATGTCTTTAACTTAGTGAAATTGCCATACCCTTACACTATGATATGCTATGTACCTGAATCAGATCCTTCCAGCATAGTTCAGCACTCAAGATGCTCTTCTGATTGATGCTGTACAAATACCATAGACAATCCAAAGACTCATGGATTACTACTTTAAAGTGTGTGTTTAATGGTCCTTTGTTTCGCTCCTGGCAACTTCTAGGCAAGGCAAAACAGGCAAACTGGATAGTAATACTACAGAAAATAATGTTCATTAAATAGGATTCCTCCTACCTGTTAGAATATGCAAAAAAAGATAGCCTTTAGGAAGGAATGCTCTAGCTCAGTTTACCACCTGCATGAGTCAATCTGCCAGAAATAAATGGGTGATTTTTTCCTTTAGAAAAATTCACCACCAATTGCTAATTGAGAATTGTACACCAATGCTAGGAGCCTGCATAATAAACAAGAGGAACTGGAATTTTTAATTTATGAGCATAAATTCAATCTAGTTGGTATTACTGAAACCTGGTGGGATGATTCACACAATTGGAATTTTAACATTAATTATTATAACCTATTTAGAAAGTAACAAGTGGGCAAAAGGGGAGGGGGGAGTGGAACTCTGCATCAAAATGACATTACCTGTTTCAAGTCAACAACTTTAAAGAAACTGAATGCTTAGGGTGTTGTTCCATAACAGAGAAAGCACAAGATGGGGTACTAGTTGGTATCTGTTACAGACCACCAAATCACACTATGAAACACGATGATCACTTCCTTACACATGTATCTACAATGTGTAGGAAAAAAAGCTGTGTGGTCATGGGGGGACATCAATTTGAGTGACATATGCTGGAGGTTTCATGCTGTCAGTACTAAAAGGTCCTTAGAATTTCTAAACATAATAGATGACAATTTCCTATATCAACAAATGTTGCAGCCAACATGGAGGAATTCTATATTAGACCTTGTCTTAACAGATAAAGAGGAACTGATCTCAGAACTAAAAGTTAATGGTAGCACAGGTACTTGGTGCTTTAATAGGACCAATTTCACAGAGCGGAAAACAATTGTGACCCAGATCAGCTGAGAGAAAGAATTTAATCAGAAAAATGTGAATGATCATTTGGAATAATTTAAGAACACCTTATTAGATGCCCCCAAAGCCACAACTCAGGAATAAGGCTACATTGGTTTAAAAAACAGCCTAGTTAAGACAGGAAGTGAAGGCAGCTGTAAAATATATATATATATGCAAAGGGAAGAAAGGGGGAGTTGATTGTAATGAATATAAATCAGAAGTTAGGAATTGAGATGTGTTAATATCTGATGCAAAGCTTATTGATGTCAATGAAGACGTCCATTACAGTAGTGGGCTTTGGCTCAGGCTCTAAGTCAGTATCAGGGCCGGCTCCAGCTTTTCAGCCGCCCCAAGCAAAAAAAATAAAAATAAATAAAAATGGCTGCCACTGAAGTGCCAAAGCAAAAACAACAACAAAAATACCCGGCCGCCCCAGAATCCCCGGACTGCTGTCCCTTACAGGGCGCCGCCCCAGGCCCGTGCTTTGCCGTCTGGTGCCTGGAGCCAGCCCTGGTCAGTATGCCTCCTTAAGTTGGGTACAGAAAAATCTTGATTGTAAGAAACATCGAAAGAGAACTGGCCTCTTTTCACGCACCATTCACAAAAGGAGAATGAAGCAGGAAATGACAATCTTCCCCGATCAGAAAATGGCAACACACCTCTAAAAGACCATAGTCCTTGAAAGCCCAGAATGGGGCTCTTTATGGACATAGTAGCAATATAGAAAATTGAATCTGTAAGAAAAATAAGGAATGGGAGGAATATAGCTGTTATATTGCACACCAACTTTAGTCTCTTCTCTAGCTCCATAGTTCTTTCTGCATAAAGCTGAAACTCCAGGTTTTTACCTTTAAGGCTTTGCCTTCCCTATATCTTTCCTCCTGTTACTCCTAATCCTATGCTCTACAGTTTGCCCCATTCTTCCTGCCTTGTTCACATTGTCTCTTTCCGCTCTTGCCTTTTTGCAGTTCCCTGAAATGACATCCTCTCTCTGTGCACAAACTTCCTTCCAAGCCCATTCCTTTCTCCTTGTTCTCTACTCCTGTGTTATCCGTGGCTCACTCTTTTGAAACTAAAGAAATATTTAACTCTTATCTTATGTTATAAATGAACTCCTGTCTTCTTGCTTTAAACCTAGTCACTCCTTTCCCCATTGCTTCCTTAGGATATTAATATTCAGTGTTTGTCTTATGTTGATTGTAAGCTCTGGGGCAGGGACCACGGGTTTTGTGATTTGCTTTTTTAAAACTTGGCAGCACTATCTAAACTTAGTATTTATTTAGTGTTATAATGGAATTCACCAGTACATCACTGAGCCACTCCTGAAAAAGTCTGAACCTCTTGCTGAGGAAAATACATAGAAAATTAAAACATACAATAGAAACACGGCTCTTATCCCTCTCCTGTTCTGTGATGGGCCTGGCACAAGTGCAGGTAGGTGGTAGCCAGTTTCTTCATTTGTCTGTCTTTACCTGGACTTTCTCCCAGCTGCTTTCAGCCTCCTTTGGAAGTAGCAGCAGCTGGGAACCTCTGTCTGAGGTGCCATCTTGTCTTTACTGTTTCAATGTTTGAATTAATATAGAGCAAAAGCAGCAAAAAAGATAAACAAAAAGTAGAGAGAAAGTGTTCTGTCTGCACATCAACCACCCAAACTGGGCCTATTCTGTAGAACGTCTTGTAGACTTCCACCCCAGTCTCATGTGGACCAACCACTGTTGGAGACTGGAAGAGCAGTTAAGAGATAGCAATTGTGCCTCACTTCTCAGCCTTCACTGCACAGCAGGAGATTCTCCCTGAAGGCAGCTCTAAAAGCCAGGAATCATAGGAAGATTCCCAAGAAGTAGTTATGGAAGTGGAAAATCTATGTGCTCTTCCTCAACTCCACCTCTACTTTCTGTATAAGTAGGGTAATCCCTTATAACATAGGACTCATGGCTTGGCTTAGTGGAATTTATGTAATGTCCTTGTCTTTCTTCTCTGGGGTCCTTTCCTCCCAGGCAATTCATAGGAGTGAATAGTCAGAAAAGGAATGAGAAGTAGAACACATCATGATCATCAGAACACTAGGAAGACCAAATGACTTATGCAGACTGGAGTAATTACCTACAGAAATCACAGAAAATATAAGAATAGATGCAGAGAAGGGCAAATTCAGCAGAAGGTTAGTAGGCTGATGGGCACCCTGTAAACATCAGAGATATGACTCCAAAGGACTTGAGGTGGGTTTTAGACAAGTTTTGGATTTCTATAAATTCCCACTGTTAGGGCTTCCCAAGAAAAACATGGAAATGAGACCAAACAAATTTGAGAAAAATTACATAAATATACACACGTCAACCAATGTACAATCATGATGGTTGATAGATGGTTCATGGTTATACTTTAAAAATGGACAAAAGGACATATGGCATGATGGATTTATAGAAAAAGCAGTTCAAATCTAATCCAGAATTAAAAGTAATGCAATGTGACTATTTTTTGGGGGGTGCAGGGTATGATTTTATTGAAAACACCTTTATTTTTGAAAAATGTTCAAATGACTATTTTCTTTCTTGTGGTTATTTCTGTGTTTAATAAGCATAGAGTATATAAATGGGGAAACAGTGAATCCATGTCCCAATTATGAGGAAGTATTTTCAACTAATTAATTTACCTATAAACACTGAAAGTGCATTTGCTTTAGTCATGCTAAACTGCATAAGAAGAAAGTTACAGGTGGAAAATAGCTTAGCTCCTGTCTTGAAGCACCCTATCAAAGGCCTGAAACCTGTAATAAAATACTCTGAAATTACTGATGAATCACATTAATCACTGGATTAATTTTTTTCCAAACAAGATCTATAAGGGACTGAGTGTGATGAAGTGAGGGATTTTCTTGGTGCTTTGCATGAACACTGTGTGTGTCTCAGTTTCCCTTGTGTGCTGTATGTTTAAGGACGTGGTGGGAGAGGGTGTTTGTTGTTGCAGAGGACTGGGTGTGACCTCGCCTAGCAGTCAAACCTAGACAAGGGCCTGGACTCGAGATTGGGTACCCTAGCAACTTGTGACTAGGAGGCCCAGCTCAGCTCTGAAGTCAGCCGGTTCCAGCCAGTGGGGGACAAAGGATGGAAGAGAGGAGGCCCAGGCAGCCTGGGACAGAGGGCAGGCTTTTGGGAGGGTGATACAGGATGATCAGCAAAAAGGAGGGGGCTGCTGGACTGGGGTGAGAAAGAGCAGCCAGAGCCCACCTGGATGCCAGGAGGAGAGCTAAATGAACTGTGCTGAGGGATGCAAGGCCTGAGGGCCCTGAGAAGTGCCTGTGCTGTGTTGAGACATTCAATAAACCCTTGTGCTGTACCCTGGCTGAGAGTCACTCCAGTCTAGAGAACAGTGTTGCATTGTTCCCTCTGGGTGTGGAGGCCCCAGGGGTCCAAAGCACGTGGACTCCTGAGGGGGCCCACTGTGAGAGGCAGGTGTGCAGAAAGCTCAGAGGTACAGTCCCAGGAGGCGGTGGGGCCAGAGTGCTGAGCCCCAGTGAGAGAGTGCAACCTTCACTAAGGCTGTCACACTGAAGGGGGTTATGCCCAGGGGCCACATGGAGCCAAGGAGCACAAGTCCTGTGAGTCCATGACACCGAGCAATAAAAGTGTGGCACACAGGAAGGTATTTATTTCCTAGCCCGTCACATGATATGGGTTAGCGCTCCTCCCCACACACTGAAAACATAATATTCATGTCACAAAGTAGCAGTATCCACTGACTCCAATGGCTTGTTACATTTTTTCCTTTTAAAAAAAGAATGCAAATATAACAGCCACAAATTCATATACTAATTAATACAAATACAAACAGAAACAGCCAGGATGCAAGGAAATGCATAGGACAGCTGTCAGTGTTAGGTGACCAGGCCATAGGAGGTCAGGCCTAATGGTGAGAGCAGGAGTTATGCCTAGCGGTCAGAGTCAAAATGCCAGCACCACGTGTTGAGACAGAGGCAGTAATCAGAGTCAAGGGTCAGAATCAGATTACCCAGAGTCAGGAGAGGCAGGTGCAGGGCAGAGTCTAGACTAGAGTAAGGCTGGGTGCAGGGTCGGGTCCAGGCAGGAGTAGAGCTTGGAATGAGGCAAACACAGGCAGATAGAATTCACAGGCATGTACATTGAACAGCCACTGATCCACTACAGCTGCTGGGCTAAAGAGCAAGCAGTCAGACACCTTTAGCCAATCAGGTAGTTCTGCTGTGGCCCAGCTGCGCTCTTTGGCTGCCTGATGACTGGGTAGGTGCAGCTGCAGGCCCTTATTCCTGAAAGTCAGTAACTCATTTTTTAACCTCTTTTTGTTCTCAAACTAGTTGCTTCTGCAGAGGCTGATCTGAGATGCAGAGCCTGTGTTTTCTGCTTCTGGTGTCTCATATTATCAATGAGTGGATGAACATATATTACTTCAGTCAAAGAAATGCTGATAGTGTTCTGGATGTTCTCAAGAAACAGAGGGTATGTCCTTTGTGATTTTGTTTAGATTTCTTGGGTTGCTCCTGAGGGACAGACCCTTGGGGGTGATTATAATATGTGACCTTTTGTGGAGGATCTAGCTAGTCCCTTAGCAGGTTGCTATCCACTTTGTTTTGAAATCTAACCCTTTCCCACTTGGAGGGTGGAGGGAAGTCTTTGGCTTTCTTGTCATAGTATTTCTTCTGTTCTAGTTTCCTAGCAGATAGCTCTCTTGTAAACAATTCAGTGTAAATTTGAAGTTTGTTAGAGTACTAATACTTTTGCTCTTCTGCCTATGATTTGCTGATAAGTTTATCCTAAAAAGGCATTGAGATTTTCTAACAGTGGTGTTCATTAATCTTTGAAATCTGCAAGGTTTCTCTATCAAATTCTTTGTTGTTTCCTCTGGGCATAGTTAAGTGCTTGATGTTAAAACATGTATCTCCTGAATTGTGTGGGTCATTATTTATTAACTCATCTGGAATCCCATGAAGCAATTTATGATGATATTGCTATTTGATGTCTTGTGCAATAGCTTAGCTTTTAAGAAAGTAGTTCATCACAGACAGTGGAATAAATAATAAGCTCATTTCTCCTTATTGGCTCCACTCTGCAATAGTACAACAGAAACACTTTATGTAATCAGTATTGATATTTATACTGTGAATTATTTAAGTCTGATTCCTGTGTAATTAAGGGCCTACTTTCTATGAGGACAAAGCAAGGCCTGTGGAGTAGCAATCTTGCAATGGTAGAAGGGAAAAAAGACAACCCAGTGGAAATTCCAGGCATGGGACTTCCTAGAGATAATGTCCCCTATACAGAGGAAAAACAGGTAGGGGACAATCTGGTGCTCACTAATTTTTCCTGGATAACTTACTGACTTTCAATTTAATGCTTAATATTTCAAATGAGTTTAAAATTATATTTTGTAGTAAAAAAATTGTAATTTTAATACATTATATTGTGTGTGTATATTTAATGCACTTCACACACCAGCAACCTGCTTGAATTTAGACATTTCCCCTTTATATTAAGATGAATAAAGTACGCTAACAGAGCTATACTTGGAATAGGAGATTATTAAACTGTACTTATTTTAAAAGATGGTAATCAACATCCTTCCAAAAGTTACCTCTATTGTTACATAATATCTCTAATGACGACAACAACAACAGCCTTCTGGTCAATTAAAATGTATTGATCTGACACTTAGGAATACTTTAAACATGCAACTGAGAATACTAAATTTATTAGAGTTATGTAAACGCAATAAAAATTATTGCAATCAAATGAAAACCACTAGCAATTAATGTAATCTAGCCTCAAAACTGTTACTAATACTTATCATAATGACAAGGTGCATTTTTTTTGTTTATTTGTAAATAGGATGTAAGTAACACATCCTACAAAGATGATAAATCTAACTGCATGACTACCAGGTGCAAGAATTCTATTTGTGTGCTAATCCCTCACTAGCTCTTTACTGTTTGGCAGTTAAGTATTTCCTGGTGTGCACTGTAATAACAGGCAGCTGTCCTGTCAGCTCCACTGAAAAAGGAGATAATAAGGCAGGCAAATGATGTCCTTTAAATCCCAAATATTCTATTTCCTGCAGTTTTCCTTTAAGAGGGTTCAAGCAACTTTTAACAGATTCTCTTCTTTAAAATTCATTCCAATTGCATGTGAATAACAGTACTGAATATCTCCTGAAGAAGAGACAGCATGCTAAATAGCTTAAAAACTTCTAAAGAGACAAACCAGTTGACTGGAAACATGACACTAAAAGTCACTAAGGGTATGTCTACACTACGAGAGTAGTTCGATTTTACTTAAACCGAACTTGTGAAACTGATATTACAAAGTCGAACGTGTGAATCCACACCAAGGACATTAATTCGACTTTGAGCCCACAGTAACGGGGCAAGCGTTGACATTGCAAGTGGTGCACTATGGGTAGCTATCCCACAGTTCCCGCAGTCCCCGCTGCCCATTGGAATTCTGGGTCAAGCCCCCAATACCTGCTGGGGCAAAAAATGTGTCGAGGGTGGTTTTGGGTAAATGTTGTCATTCAACCCTCACTCCCGCCCTCCCTCCATGAAAGCGCTGGCGGGCAATCAGTTCGTGCCCTTTTCTGGTGATTGACAGCACGGATGTCACAGGACCACGAGCATGGAGCCCTCTGCGATCATCGCTGCTGTTCTGTCCATTGTCAACACCTCATGCCTTATCGTCCACCTTTTCCAGAGGCAGATGCTGATAAATCGGGTGAGGAGGCAATGGAAGTGCTGTGAGGACATTAACTCTGAGAGGGGCACACACCTCTCACAAACCACAGGACCCCGGTCCCTGGACATCATGGTGGCAATGGGTCATGTTGTGGAACGGCGATTCTGGGCAAGGGAAACAAGCACTGACTGGTGAGACCGCGTAGTGCTGCAGGTCTGGGATGAATCCCAGTGGCTGCAAAACTTTTGGATGCGTAAGGGCACTTTCCTGGAACTTTGAGTTGCTGTCCCCTGCCCTGAAGCGCCAGGACACCAGGATGCGAGCAGCCCTGACTATCCAGAAGCAAGTGGCCATAGCCCTCTGGAAGCTTGCTACGCCTGACAGCTACCAGTCAGTCGCGAATCTATTTGGAGTGGGCAAATCTACTGTGGTGGTTGCTGTGATGCAAGTAGCCAATGCTATCGTTGACCTGCTGCTCTCAAAGGTAGTGACCCTGGGAAACGTGCAGGTGATCATAGATGGCTTCTCTGCAATGGGATTCCCAAACTGCGGTGGGGCTATTGATGGAACTCACATCCCTATCCTGGGACCGGACCACCAGGGCAGCCAGTACATTAACCGAAAGGGCTACTTTTCTGTGGTGCTGCAAGCACTGGTGGACCATAAAGGACGTTTTACCAACATCAACATGGGATGGCCGGGCAAGGTTCGTGATGCTCACATTTTCAGGAACTCTGGTCTGTTTAGACGGCTGCAGGAAGGTATTTACTTCCCAGACCACAAAATATCTGTTGGGGATGTGGAGATGCCTATAGTGATCCTCGGGGACCCAGCCTACCCGCTAATGCCCTGGCTCATGAAGCCGTACACAGGCACCCTGGACACTGAAAAGGAGCTCTTCAACTACTGTCTGAGCAAGTGCAGAATGGTGGTGGAGTGTGCTTTTGGCCATCTCAATGGGAGATGGAGAAGCTTATTGACTCGCTCTGATCTCAGCCAAACCAATATCCCCATTGTTGTTGCAGCTTGCTGTGTGCTCCACAATCTCTGAGAGAGCAAGGGGGAGACGTTTATGGTTGGGTGGGAGGTTGAGGCAAATCACCTGGCTGCTGATTACGTGCAGCCAGACACCCGTGCGATTAGAAGAGCACAGCAGGACGCGCTGTGCATCCGGGAAGCTTTGAAAGCTAGCTTCCAGAGCGAGCAGGGTAACCTGTGACTATTACCTTTGTGTAAGCAGAACCTGAACCTGCCTATGTTTCTTTACCCAGTTAATGTTGCCTATCCTCTCCAATTTCCAAAACCCTCCCCCCCTTCCTACACTGCTTTAAAAATAAAATAAATGAAACATTGTTCATTAAAACAGTCTTCTTTATTAAGGAGTTCTCGGTAAAGGGTTGAAAGTGGGACGCATACTGCGGTTGGGGAGCGGGTGGAGTGATGGAAAGGACGCTTCCAAAGTCGGGGAATGACAGGCTCCTAGAGCAGTCCGCAGTGGTGGACTGCTTGTTTCAACAGAGCCTGACACCCCTCCTTTTTGGAACTCTGTGAGGGGGGGCCTGTGTGACTTTGTGGCCGGGGATGGCGGTTACAGATCCCCTGCTGCGTGGCTCTGTCATGCGGGCTACTGACCACTGCAAAAGATCTGTAACCGCCCTCCCCAACCAGAAACTCACAGAGCCCCCCGCCCCACACAGAACATGAAAACCACCTCCCAGAATGACCATGGTGCTTAGTGAATGCAATGTGAGTGTGAGGTTCTGGTGAACCTGTCCCCCTGTCTGTACCCTGGTACAGGCGCCTATCATCTCCAATTACCAACCCCCTTTCCCCCCCCCCCCCCCCTTCAAACACACCATCCTTTAAAAGGAAACAATACTTTACAGAACAGCAATTTTTATTAAGGACAGCAGAGTTATGGGATGAAACTTGGATGGGGGCTAGGGTGGGGTGCGGTTGGAGGGAAGGAAAGGATCCATCAAATCTTGGGGAATGAGAGCCTTCTGCTACTTGAACAGTCAGCAGCGGTGGAGTGATTATTTCCACGGCCCCTGCCGCCCCTCGTTCTTGTGATTTTGGGTGAGGGGGGGATTGGACTTTGTGGCGGGGGAGGGCGGTTAGAAATCAAATAGAGCGGGGCTCTTTTGTCCTGCCTCCGGTCCTGCAGAACAAATACAAGGCGCCAGAACATGTCCGTTTGCTCCCTCATTAGTCCAAGCAGTGTTTGAGTCGCCTGCTGGTCTTCCTGCCACCACCTGTCCTCCCGTTCGCTGTATGATCGCTGGTATTGCGACATGTTCTCCCTCCACTGGGTCTGCTGTGCCGCCTCGGTTCGGGACCAGGACATAAGTTCTGAGAACATCTCGTCCTGTGTCCTTTTTTTTTTTTTTTTTTTTTTTTTTTCACCGCCTGATCTGCGCCAGCCTCTGGGAGGGGGATGCACAGGTACTGCGGGAGATGCTCGCAGCTGTGGGATGGGAGAAAGGGAGTGAATTCCTCAGATACATTTTCCCGAACAATGACTATACTCTTTCCCTGGGAACAAGACCATGCACACTACCTATCACCTGTGCACTCAGTACAAGGTCGAATATTCTGTCTTTATACTGAGTGCCTGGGGTTTTGGTGTACAGATCACACAAGCGGGGCTGGACACCGGAATTCTGCTATCTGGAGACCATGGTAAGCCATAGACTTTTGCCTGCTGAGAGCTTACTTCACAGCAGCGCCCTACTACTATGTTCCAAGCACAGCTCTTAGCGGTGGCCAGTTCCTGCTGCTGGCAAACCGCTCAGCATGAATGGTTCGCCTCCCCGCCCCCCACGCGTGGCTGGTCCCAGGAAAGACCCCTGCCTGCTGCCTGCGAACCGCTCAGCATGAGTGGCTGGAAACTGCCAGGTAGAGTTATTTAAAGGAACAGGCAATCAGTCCCCATACTAAAATACCCCTAATTCAAACCAGGGCACCATGACTGATATCACTCTGAGGATTACGGAGACAGAGAAAGACCGTATGCTACGTGAATGCCAGCAAACACCAGGGCCGTATGCCGCCATGCTTTGCAAGGCAATGATACCGGAGTACCTGCTACTAGCCTGGCGCGGAAAAGTTTCCTACCATGGAGGAGACAATAAGGCCGCTCTACCCAAGAACCTGATGCAAAGGCTTTCCCAGTACCTCCAGGAGAGCTTCGTGGAGATCTCTGAGGAGGATTTCTCCTCTATCCCCAGACATATTGACAGACTTTTCGAGTAGCTGCAATGGCAACGACTCAAAACTAAAGCGCCTAGGGCAAACTAAGCAATAAAAACCCATTGCTAACATGACTATTCTATTCAAAATAAATGTTTAAAACACTGACCTGCTGATCCTTCCCCTGATTCACGGTCCGGGTTACCGTCTTGGGAGGGTTGGTAGGGGATCTCAGTCAGGGTGATGAAGAGATCCTGGCTGTCGGGGAAATCAGCGTTGAAAGTGCTGTCGACTGCCTCGTCCTCCTCATCTCCTTCCTCAGCTTCACCATCCACGAAAACCTCCGACGATGTGGCCGTAGATAAGACCCCATCGTCGGAGTCCACGGACACTGGTGGGGTAGTGGTGGCAGCACCACCGAGCATTGCATGCAGTGCCTCGTAGAAACGGCATGTTTGGGGCTGGGCTCCGGAGCGTCCGTTTGACTCTTTGGTCTTCTGGTACGCTTGTCGCAGATCCTTGATTTTCACGCGGCACTGCTTTGCATCCCCGGCTGTATCCTCTCTCCGTCATGGCTTTTGAGATCTTCTCGTAGCTCTTCGCATTCTGTTTTTTCGATCGCAGCTCTGAAAGCACGGACTCATTGCCCCACACAGCGATCAGATCCAAGACTTCCCGATCAGTCCATGCTGGGGCCCTCTTTCTATTCTGCGATTGCGTGGTCACCTCCGCTGGAGAGCTCTGCATCGTTGCCAGTGCTGCTGAGCTCGCCACGAAGTCTAAACAGGAAATGAGATTCAAACTGGCCAGACAGGAAAAGGAATTCAAATTTTCCCGGGCTTTTCCTGTGTGGCTGGTCAGAGCATCCGAGCTCGGATTGCTGTCCAGAGCGTCCACGGAGTGGTGCACTGTGGGATAGCTCCCGGAGCTATTAGTGTCGAATTCCATCCACAGTAACCCGAATTCGACATGGCCATGTCGAATTAAAGAGCCCTTTATGTCGAAATAAATAGCTTCGTAATGTGGACGGGTGCAGGGTTAAATCGAGTTAAGGCTGCTAAATTTGACATAAAGTCCTAGTGTAGACCAGGCCTAAGATGATAAGACCTGTAGACTCCAACACTGCTTCTGTTGAAGTTTTGCCATTAACTTCAGCTGGGAGCAGGGTCCGGCTGATGATGAGCATCCCACCCTTCAGCTTGTTGTCTTCTGGTTCACAAACAGGACTGGGAGTCAGGTGATCAGTATTCTAATTTCCCACCTCACCTGTGTCACAACTTCTCTTGTGACATTGGGCAAGGCAACATGGATGAAAAGTGGTGAGTGCCCAGGAACTGAGGTTGCTTCTAGGCATCTCCTGTGAAGTGTTGAGCATCTGCACCGGTTATTGATTGTATTCTGTGTTGTAACTGAAATCAATATATTTGAAAATGTAGAATACATTCAAAAATATTTAAATAAATGGAATTCTATTGTTTAACAATGCAATGGTGGTTTTTTTCCTTTGGCCTTTACTCGCTTGACAGCCCTACTATGAACATGTTTCTCTGTGTTTATTAGCGACGGGGGGAAGAAGAGCACCTTGTGTTTGGAGTGGGACATAATGGTGAGGTTTGTGATGGTCCTTTAGTTGGGGCACTCCTTTCACAGTCTCGGACCTGGCCATGAGAAAGTTCTGTCTCCTTTACAGATGAACTTCGTCTTTATTGTAGAAAGTTCCATTAAGCCAGAGAAGCAAAGTTGTTGACAACCTGTCTTCATCCCAGAGCTCTGGCCCAAGATATCTAAAAGGTTGCCTAATGTCATTATGCACCATGCAGATAAGGATTGAGACCTTGAACTTGATTCAATGTTGCATAGGAAGCATAGAGTGTGGAGGACAGGTTTGATATGCTACTGGTATCCTGTGTTGGTGAGGAGATACACTGCAGGCACCATAACTCAAAATTATTCAGTTAATCTGCATATTTTACTACCAGACCTTATCCGCCACCATCCCTTTTCCAGATCATTAGTAAGCATATTCAACAACACTACAAAGCTTGGGGTATTTTGCTGTTAAGCTTTTGCTCTTTATCAATTTCTTCCAAACTCATCTCTTTTGATACCCCAGGCTTTTATTATTTAATACAATTAGCCAAATAAAATAGGTTTGGGAGATGTTTCCACAACCTCCTCTGAAGACTGACACTGTATGATGAAGACCAAGGGTGACTGTGACCTCTAGTGTACAGTGATGCCCTTTGGTTATGTACATTTTATTGGATACTTTCAAGAAGCAATGTAGACCTACTATCAGAGAGGTTGCCTTAATTTCTTAATAAATGACATTATTAAACTGACATCCCTCTGTACTCCCCCAGGGGGCTGGTTTGGTTTTGTGTTGAAAAGCTGTGAAAATAAAAAGCTTAAACAATATTGGGTCATTCAAGTTTGGTTCAAGTCCATCTATGTTTATTGATTCCTACATTTTAGGAAACCAGTTCATAAATTATAAAGCCTTAAGGGACCGTTGTGAATCTGACCCCCTGTATACCACAAGCCATAGATTTCCCTGAATTAAGTCCTGTTTGAACTAGAGCATATCTCCTGGGAAAAACATCTAATCTTGATGGCAAAAATGCCAGTGATGGAGAATCCCCCACAACCCTTGGCAAGTTGTTCCCACAGATTACTGTCACAGTTAAAAATGTGCACCTTATTTCTAGTCTGAAATAGTCTAGCTTCAACCTCCAGCCACTAGCGCTGCTTATATCTGTCTACTAGACTGAAGAGCCTTCGGCAGAGCTGTCCCTTAAGTAGGACGAACTGGGGTGACTGCTCCAGGCCCTATGCTTTGGGGGGGCCCCATGGGCCAGTGCAATCAGTCCCGGAAGACCTGGTGCAGCAAGTCCCCCGGCCGCAGCCCTGAGCTGCCATGGTTCTAGGGCCAACAATAGCCCCATGGTAGGCAGCAGCAGGTGGCCCAGCACCAGGCCCGATCCGTCCCCCCAGCCCAGCTGCTGATGCAGAGCAGGGCCCCCAATCCAGTGGGGGCTTTTTTTTTTTTTTTTTCTTCAGTGATACTGGAACATTTTAATAGTGGAGGTGCTGAAAGCCAGCCAGCCCCCTTACCCTTGTCCATCCCCCTTCCCCCCCCCCCCCCCAGTTGAGGCCAGGAGCAAAGCCCCAGGTGTGGGGCCAGCAGCTGGGGCCCCAGGGGTGCTGCAGCACCCCCTGAACCCTTAGTTCCCACAGCTATGCTGATGTGTTCTGGGCCCTGCACCCCCCTAGGGACAGCCTTGGTTATTAAAACTCTCTTCCTCGTGTAAGTATTTAGGCCTGGATCCACAAAAGGACTTAGGTGAACCACCTCTGGGAACCTCTCTCATGGAGTCGAATGCCTTAGGCTCCTAAGCCATTTCTTGTGAGAACATCTTAGCTGCCTGTCTACCTCCACATAGAATGGTGGGGCAGAAGAGGATAAGGATTGTGGCTTATTGGACACCTAGTGTCTTGCAACTGATCTAGCTCATAATTTGGTTTCAGTTTTTTTAAATTGGCCTTTTTAAAGCATCAGGTGTAAATATATTATGGTTTGGACTTCATTCTGTTTGCATATAACAAATGTGATCAAGTCATGATCGCTTGTACCTATGCTACCACTAATTTTTAGTTCTGTGAAAGACCTCATCTTAACTTCCTTTCCATCTGTCAAGTCCCCTGTATTGAATACAAGATTTTTGAGTTAAGAATTTCTCATATCTAATTTTCAGAAATTCCAGGGACTCCTTAATACTGGCAGCATGAAATTTCCCACATATAACACTTGGATTGGAGTCTCCATGGTCATGCTGCTTTTTCCACTCTACATATTCTAGATAAGTGCTTAAGGAGCTGGGTCATCTTGTTCTGTAGTATGATTTGGTGGTCTGTAGCAGACACCAGCTAATAACTAAAACAGCACAAAATGGGGTAAGACCATAATCATTCAAGACAATTTGCTTCTGAGTTGTCAGTGTCTCAGAAACAGAAAGTACCAGTTTGACACAGTTGTTGCAATCTAGGTTCAGGAATAATGTTCAAGTCACATCAAGTCTCTAAGATTTTAAAAAGAGAGACTTTTTTTTTTTTTTTTTTGGGGTGTAACATCAATAGGCCCAAATAGGCTTCTCAGAATTAATTATATTCACTTGTCTTTTGCTCACCTAGGGAAGAGTCCAGAAGACACACTAAACAAACAAGTAGCGCATAGTTCATAAAGTCATGTGTGTTTGTGATCTGATGTGAATTGGTGGACTGGGAAAGCACTGAAGATTTGCCAGCTATTGAAGTCCCTGGAGCTGATTTAATCCAAATGTCAGAGTCCGTTCTTAAGTGTGGGCAAAAAGCCCACAATGTAAGCTCTAGACATGAAGCTGAAATTGTTGGTCGCTTGCATGTTTTGCGGCACAGAGGCAAACTTGTGGTTAAAGCTTTTGTCAAGGATTATGAAGGTCTAAAGTTGAGAGCAGTGATCTCCAAGGGAAAAAAAATAAACACAAAGTGCTCTTGGTGAGAGAACTTAGCTGCTTCCCTAAAAACTGGTGAATGTGATTAGGACCAATACATATAATCTCCTTATTAGCAGTAATGAGGCAGGTCTTCTGCTGGTATAAATTGGTATAGCTCCATTGGAGCCAATGGATCAAAGGCAGTTTCCACCACTTGAGGATATGGCCCATTGTGTACTGCTAAATGTAGGCCAGGGAAGAAGCTTAATCTTTCTACTAAAGTACAGTGGGCTGTACTTAATATTATAAACCTTTTCTGACTGAAAGAAAACCTGCTCAGCCCCTAGTTGTAGCAGATGAAAGAATCTTACAGTTTGACGTTGGTCTCAACAATTATTGTTATCCACAGCACGGTCTAGAGGATAGGGCACTGGGTAGTAGACCAGGGATGAAATCCTGATTCTACTGAAGTCAATGACACATCCCCCATTGACTTCAATGAGGCCAATATTCACCACAAATTCCATTTCTGACTCAAGAATGAACTTGGAAAAAGTCACTTAGGTCCAGTTTCTCAAAAGTTTGCTTCAGTTTGTGTGCCCAACTTGAAATTCTGATGGCCAAATTTTCAGAGATGCTGAAACCCATAATGCAAGAGGAAATCAATGGGAACTGCATGGGGCTCAGCCTATCTGAAAAATCAAGTCTCAGGTGAGTGGAGATGGGCACACAACAATTTAGGGCACCCAGAATTAGTGGACACGCTTTTGACAACATGGGTCTTAACCTCTATATGCCTCAGTTTCCTTCTCTGTAAAATGGAGATTTTGCTGCTTACTTACATCTCCAAGAACTTTAGAAACAGTGTGGTTGAAAAGTGTAATTTAGTGCTTACTGCTACATAGTATTACTGATGCCACCCACCTCTGGACAAACAAGGAAGAACCCTGATGGGGCTCCCAATCATTCCTTACCATCTGGGCAGATGGCGCTTCTGATGACAGTAGGTTTTGAGGGGTTGCAAACTTTAGATGGAAGAAAGGAAAGCAAAACCTTTTTTTTTTTTTTTTTTTTTTTTCATTAAAGGACATACTTCAATATACAGTATTTATGGTTGGGAATTCACTCATTTAAAATCTTGGGTGTTATGATGCGCGTCAAGCATGATGCTGAATGGTTTTAACATGGTCTCTAACCAGCCCCTGTGAGTTTGTTTGGAAGTGTGAGTTCACACCCAGCAACTCTTTCCCAGTCAAGTTTTTTCTTCCACTCTAACCAGACCTAAGGCCCCTTCTTATCTACGTTTTGGGAGTTGTTTGTTGGGAGAAGGGGCAGGTATTGAGGTTGAAGCATGGAAAGCCAGTTGATGGAAGCAGAGCTGCCCTCGGAGACTTCAGTAACCCATATAGTACAATGGAAAGGAGGATCCATATTTATTGCTACAGACTCCATTGTACTAAGCTTTTAGTGATCTATCTTCTCCTAGCACTGCTTGGCATTTCTTGTTATTCCAGAATCAGTTAATTTGTCCAATATCCACTTGTAGATTCACAGATTTTTGGACAACCGAGCTCAGCTCAGCCTGAATGGGACAGTTATCTCTGATCCAGATCAAGGTCTGCACGTTAGCCTCATCCCAAGTAGATAATAAATTCACCAGTCTGTCACGAGCATGGCTCAGCAGTCTGATAGAAAAGGACAGAAAGTGTGTGGTGAAGCAGTCTGTTGGGATGTAAATTCCAGTATGGCACTGGTTGTTTTTTGGGTTTTTTCCCCTCATGCAGCCTGCATTGCCCTAAGCAATGTTTCGGGCAGGGCACACCGAGGGAGAGCTCTCCAGGTAATACCCAGGGTCCTGGGATTGCCAGTTGCAGAACAAAGTTGGAGTTAGGGTACATCTACACAGGGATACTTAGGGTGTGTTTACATGGGGATGTTCAGGAAAGTTAAGATGAAGTAACTAAAGGTGTAAAGTAAAAGCACATTAAACCCCTAGGAAGATACACTCATTCAGAAATGAAGTGTCCTTAGTTTATTGTAACTTTAATTCCCCTCACACTTTGAAGTCTGGTCTACACTTAAAACATATGTAGACAAAGCTACGGTGCCCCTGGGTGGAAAAAATTAAAAAAAAATCCTGAGTGTCATAGCTCTGCTGACCTAACCCCTGATGTAGATGCAGCGAGGTTGATGGAAGACTACTTCCATTGACCTAGCTGACCTCACTCAGAGGTGGTGTTCCTACAGCGATGGGAAAATGCCTTCTGTCGCTGTAAGCTGCCTCCATTCTACGGGGTTTTGTTGGCATGGCTACAACTGTGGCTACTGTTAACTATGCAGTTATAGTCCCCGTAGCGTGGAGATGGTGTTAACTTTCCTGAGTGTCCCTATGTAGACAAGCCTTTAGGAAGACTAGCTAAACAATTCCACAGACAGAGGGCAAGCTAACCCGAGCACGACTCAGCAAGTTTTTCTTGCTGCAGCTTCTGAAAGCACATTGGGTGTAGATGCAAATAAAAAAAAAGTCTCAACCTAAAAAAAATTCAGAACTCTAGCTTGACTTTGAGACTCTGGCACCTAGGCAGGGTTTCAAGGTGCTTTTCACTGGGGAGCTAGGTATCCACAGCTGCTAGGGGGTGTGTGCACTGAGTTGCTTATCTATGAAGGGTAGTAAATGGTTGAGCCTCCAAGTTCAGCTTTCCATGTGGGAGGTATCACAGCAAGAATAGGAGGGAGTAGTTGTGAGCTGAAAGGAGTTGCTGACATAATAGAGATCCCAAGAGTTCAGGGTTCTCTTGTAGGGCTGCTTACATAGCTCAAAGCTAAAGCCATCTGTGGGGCTGAGGAGGTTTGGTGATTCCCCAGCTGTGTGAACAACCCCATTCTACAGTCACCAAACTCTTGCAAGCAAGGGTTGAGGTTTTATATTTGAGCTGTGTGAAATAGCCGTATTTGCTCCAGTCTAAACAAATATTTACCAGAGAAGACTAATGAGTCATTCTAGGAATTTCAGAGGTTGTGTCTTGTTATATAACCCTGGATCTGATCACCACACTGATTTTGGAGAAGTTCAGATCTGGATCTGAGGCACAAACTAAAACACTATCTCTACTTTAAGACCATGAAATCAGTCTAGTTGCCATGCTTGTGCAATATGTCTGTACGCTAGAAATCCTTGATGAAACTGATATGGGAGAAAAGGGATCAAGAGTGAAATTTATTTCCAACCAAATAAGTTTTTATGGTTCTATTATAAACCCCTGAAATTCAGGATTTATCAAATAAATTCTGACACAACCATATCCAGAGCAGCCTGTGTATATATTGCTGCTGTAATGTTTTGTGACTTAATTTTTTTCCAGAACTGTTCGTTAATAATATCCAGTCCCTAATGGGGACTAGAAATTCATTTTCATTTAATAAGCTATTGTGAAGTATAAAGGAAAATACAGTGCCACACATAGCAACCTGGCCTGTGTTTTCTTTGACAGAGTGCCAGTTCCTCAGCTGCGGCATTACAATACTATTCATCTTCATAAAGGGCGCTTTTGAAAATGTTATTAAACAGCAGGAAGGAATGGAGTATGAGAGTTTCATTAGTCATTGGAGGTAAACCTGGCCAATCTCTTCTGGGAATTATTAGCACATTCCTAAACATCCCTGGCTTGATGGCATCCAAAAAGGAAAAAGAACAATCAGTTTCAAGCTTCTGGAGTGTATCCAAATCTCCATTTTGAAACCCCCCCTGGTCCCAGGTTAGCAATCCGTTCATCTCCATGTTCAAGTAGGATCTGTCTGCTTAGGGACCATAGACTCCCCAGTCCAGGGTTTGTCTACAATCTTGGGGTTTTTACACTAGTATAACTATACCGATTGATTTGGAACTGGATGAACTGCACCAGTGCTGGTCACTTTGTACAATGGTGCGGAACTTCTACACCGGCGGTGTAACTACACCAGTGCAAGCCCCCTTTCTCCCCCCCTCCCCCACTGTAGGCTAGCCCAAAGTATCCGATCAAACGAATCAAAAATTCTTCCACACCGTTTTACAAAAATGTGCAAAATACAGGAATGTGTCTGTACAGAGCCTAGCACAATACGGTCCTGGTGCATGGCTGGGGCCCCTAGCCCCATGATGATACACCTATATAAACGGTTGATAATGGGCAAAGTGTCCAGCACTAAACACTCTATCCCCATAGCCTATATTTCCTGGAGCAAACTACCGTAGTTCATAACTCAAGTGCTACATGTTTCTAGATTGTAAAGCCAGGGCCGTAACGAGGGCGAGGCGAGTGAGGCACTCGCCTTGGGGCGCACTGCTGGCAGGGGCGTAAAAGCCTGCTGCCAGGGGCGCACCCGTCCTCCCCCGCTGCCGAAGCCACCCCCGCTTACCTGCGGGAGGTCCGCCGGTGTGTATGGAGAAGGCCCCCTCCGCCGAATTGCCGCCAACACCAGCGCACCTCCCGCAGGTAAGCGAAAGCGGCTTCGGCGGCAGGGCAGAAGTGCTGCTAATAATGCCCTCCGCCAAAGCTGGGGGAGGGTATTATTAGCAGCACTTCCACCCTGCCGCCGAAGCCGCGTTCGCTTACCTGCGGGAGGTCCGCTGGCGCCACAGCTTCGGCGGCAATTCGGCGGAGGGGGGCCTTCTCCAAACACACCGGCGGACCTCCCGCAGGTAAGCGGAAGCGGCTTCGGTGGCTGCTAAAAATACCCTCCGCCGAATTGCCGCTGAAGCTGCTTCCACTTGCCTGCGGGAGGTCCGCCGGTGCTGCAGCTTCGGCGGCAATTCGGCGGAGGGTAAGCCCCTAGGAATTTCTGCGCCCCTGCCTCGGGCGCAAAAATTCCTAGTTATGGCTCTGTGTAAAGCCATGGTTCAGAGACCATACGTGTGCTTAAAGTTAGGCACTTGCTCATGTACATTGCTCAGTGAGGGCCTAAGTTGTAGGATACACACTTTATGATATGATTTTATAGGCCGCAGGTCATACGATTTAAAACTCCTCCCAAAACATCACTAGTAACTTGTCAAATTTAGTAATTTTAGTCTAGAATGAGCCTGTGAAAATTCTGCTGTTTTGTGGGCATTATACTTTGATTCAAGTACAAACATGATCTAAAAGCTTTTCTTAAGTGCTAGGACACTATTATCCATATAAATTAACCCTTCTATAGAAAACAGGAGTGAGCTAAATCTTGTGTTGGCTGGGATCTCCTTAGATATATAAAGTAAATAATAAAATATTTGCAAAGCAATAACCTACGCTAGAAAATGATGAGCAGTCTGCGTTTTTTTTCAGAAGTTTTTTGCCCCAGACAAGAATATAGTGTCTATCTGTCTCTCTCATATATACATATATGTGCACCTTACCTGGTATAGTTACCCAAGGGATAATAGAAATCTATGAGGTGGCTTTTTGTCTACAAAATTTTTTCAATATCTTTGTGGGATTACTGCAGGATGTGCATTTTGGTTTCTATTTTATTTGTCCTCCATTTTATTATTATGGATTAATACCAGATATCATTCTTGGGCAAGAAGGATGGACAGTCAGAAATATTTATCACCCAACTAAATTTAGTTATTACTGGTGCTTGGCAAAATTGTATATTCAAGATGCAAAGGGTGAAATTCACTTCATCCATTTAGAGCCTGAGTGATCTGGTAGTATGTGGGTGAAGTACTCCAGATGTGGGAGGGTGAAATCCACCGCAGGCCTGCAGCAGCTACGTAGCCCCACTGCACTGGATCTGCATAATACCAGATCCTAAGGTTTCTTGAGGAGACCTCTTCAATGGCAATCTATGTAGGGCTAGCACAGAGGGGAGACAGATGCCCCCTGAAAGGCTGTTCCCCAGCAGCATCCACACAGTATAACACACTGGGATTTAAGTAGCCTGGAACACCTGGTACGTGGTGAATTCTACCCATAATACTTCAATACTCAGTAGATCCCACAAGCCACACACAAGTCCAAGGAGGAATGTGCACAGAGAGCTCTGTTGCTGCTCACCTCTAAGAAGTGACAAGGTCAACAAATACCTGCTGGGTTTCTGTCAGACCACGGTATTGAAACCAGGCCCAGTAGTTCTTAGGAAGTATCCTTGGCTGCTGTGCCACAGCAGCACACTGAACGGTCACCTCTGACCTATAGCCTTAGTACTAAGGACCCACAGCAGCCATACCACAGGCCCCTGATTGGACAGACAGGCAGCCTTCTTGTGTACCTGAACCTCAACAGGAAGAGGAAGCTGTCTGAGCAACAAACCACTGCCTGCTGATTGCTGCCTAGACTGCCTTGCCGCCTCACCTCCCCAACCCACTGACCTGGCCTGTTGGATTGGACCTTCTGGCTACTGACCCCTGTGAGAACTCTGACCATTGCTCCAAACTGCCTCTGATACTGATTGACTTGCTGGCTACCCAACCACCCACACACGCTTGACTACGGCTCTGGACTGCCCCCTAGCCTGTGTTGGCCGCTGGGCATTACAGTTTGCTCAGACCACTTCAATCTCCTCTTAGGCTCATCCTACCCAAAAAGGGCATAGAACCCACAGGTACAGCACCACAGGTGCTCCATGGGACACTGAGCCTCCAGGAGCAGATTGCTTGCCTACAGACAGAAACCCAAGCCTTGCAGGCCACAATGGATTGGCTTTGGGCAAAAAACTGTACCCTGCCTATGAGAACAGACCACAGAACTCCAAGCAGGAATGCCTCCTGCAGCCCCATGGCCCATGTTGCCTTCAGGATCTGAACCTGTGGTACCTTTTACCAGGGCATTACAACTGGACCCATAGCAGATTTTGTGAACCATTGCTGTGTCTATTCCTACTACAGCCCAACTCCTGCCAGATGGATCTGGTGAAGGTTGGACTGTTCATCAGCCTTCTAACAGGTGAGGCTCTGGTCTGGGGATCCCCGCTGCTAGAGCAGGATCACCCCATACTGGCCAGCTGGGACACCTTCCTGAGGGTCTTTGTGACAATCTTTGGTGGCCCACACCCAGCTTGCACTGTGCAAGTGACCCTACAGATACTCGGGGTGAGCTGCAATGCTTCTGATGCCTGGCTTGGAATGAGAGAGCCCAGCTACACCAATCCTGTCTTGGTCTCAGCAAGGAAGTAAAAGATGAGCGTGCCCACCTGGAGCCCCCAGGAATCTGGATGCATTTATTGAGCTGTGACTCCAAATCAACACCTGACTTAGTGAGTGGCAACTCAAAAGGAAAATGATTCCACCCTGCATCCAGGCACCACCCACAACCCTGGCAAAGGCCCTCACCTGAGCCCACATAGGTGGATGTGGCACAGACCAAATGGGAATGCCAGTGGTGAGAGTACTGTGTTTCTACTGTGGTAGTACCGGCCACAGGGTGTCCCTCTGTCCTGCTAAATCTCTGCATCATGACGTTCCAGGAAATGACTATGCCCAGCCTCGGTAAGGGAGTTGGGCCTGCACAACATTTGGAAAACTCCATCAAGCCCCCTCCAGCAGCTGAAACCATAAAAGTAGATCTGGTCACCCTGGGATAAAACATAGAAGGGAAATAAGAGGGGACCAAGACCGAACTCTGAGGGATGCCATCAGGATAAGGCGCGGGAGGAGCAGTCTCTCAAGGATATGCTGAAGGAGCAGTTGGGGAGAGAGAGAGAGGGAGAGCACAGAATCAATAAGCCCAAGGAGGAAGAATGGAAGAAGAGGGAGGGATTGATAGTGTCAAAAGTGGCAGAGAGGAGGAGGAGAGACTAATTTTAGTAACTTTTGGTAAGTGTGATTGCAGGAAGGGTGGAGAGGATGGAAGATGCATTGCAAAGGATCCAAGACAGAATCAGAGAAGAGGAAATTAAGACATTGGGAAGAGACTGCTCACTCATGGAGCAGGGAAGCAAAGGCAGTAGTTGGTGAGGGGGACAAGTGTGGGAGGAAGTCAATGAGTTACCTGTGATTTAACAGGTGCAAGACTCATCTCTCTTCCGAAGTTTCTTGCCTCCTATTATATCTCAATATAGATCAGCAGAATCTTTTTTCTCTATATTCCCACGTACCATTCTGAAAATGTCTCCAGACTTCTATACAAATGCAGGGAACTTATAATACACTAGACAAAATGTATTGTAGATTGCTTCATCCACTGAAATAATGGTGCACAAAGCAATTCCAACTGCCCCCTTTACAGAACATTTACTCCCCTTTCATTGTGAGGCTTTCCTATCTGCCCCTGCATACGACCTAGCAGCTGCTACTTTCTCCTATAGCTTGGCTGCCTCAAAGGCTGTCCCCAGTTCTAAACACTAGTAATTGAATGTCTCCCCAAAGGTTTGCTGTTCCCCATAAACAATGCAGAGAAACATCTGCTTCTCTCATATGGATCTCATAATTTTTGCTTTGGGTTTCATCCAGTACTGCATGGAAGAGTGATGCCTCCCAGCGTCAGAGACCTGACTGTGCAGGACATCGCTGACAATAGTCAATGCCTCTGTTTGTAGCTGATTTTGGAGAGAGGGAAAGGACGGGTAGGAAGACGAGTTCTTATGATCTGTTTCACTGTGAGCCTTACTACACATGGTTCACTCTCTAAACTTCAGGCAGATCAACCCTTTCAGATACCTGGTGGTTGTGTGTTTGTTTTTTTTTTTATTTATTTTTATTTGCAATAGCACTCAGAGGCCCCAGTCAGCATTAGGGTCACATTTTTGTTGGGCCCCATAGAAACATATAGGTTCAGATTACTTGTAGCCATGTGCAGCTGTGAAGAGGCAAGGAAAAAAGCTTTCCTCCTCCACCGCCACTCCTGCATTCCCTTGATAGCAGTTCCTGCACTCTGGGGAGTAGGATGCTAAGAACTGGATGTGGAGGAGGCAAGATCATGATCCTGTGCCACTCTGCAGCAGCTTGTGGAGCTGAGATGATGCGCAAAGGGGAGAAATCAGCACTTTCCTCATGGATGGCACAGATTGGCTCCCCTCATATGCAAAGAGCAGCCCTGGTAGAGTGAGGGTACGTCTAAACTACAGAATTAGGTCAAATTTATAGAAGTCGATATTTTAAAACCCGAATTTATGGAATCGATTGTGTCCCCACTAAAGAGCGTTAAGACCATGAGGTCGATTGACTGTGTCCACAGTTGCGGGGCTAGCATCGACTTTCAGAGCATTGCATTGCGGGTAGCTATCCCACAGTTCCCGCAGTCTCCGCCGCCCATTGGAATTCTGGGTTGCGATCCCAAAGCCTGATGGGGCAGAAAACATTGTCGCTGGTGGTTCTGGGTACATGTCATCCCTCCCTCCCTCCCTCCCTCCGTGAAAGCAATATTTTTCGCGCCTTTTTTCCGGGGTTTCCGTGTTTGCTACGGAAGCCTGCTCAGCTCACAATTACCGTACATCTCCAGCGTACGCCTGGACATTAGGTCTAGTGGGGATTCAGTCACACTATAATACGGGCAGAGGGATAGCTCAGCGTTCTGAGCGTTGGCCCGCTAAACCCGGGGTTGCGAGTTCAATCCTTGAGGGGGCCATTCCGCCTGAGGCTGGTAGTCGCGGGACTACACAGCAGAAGCTCCTTGCCTTCTAGCTGCAGATGGTGCAATATGCCATAAATGGTCGTGGTCGCGGGACCATACAGCAGAAGCTCCTTTCCTTCTCGCAGCAGATTGTACAATATGATTGGTATTCGTGTGCTCCTGGCCGGCGGCCTATGGTGTGGCTGGCCGGGGGCGCTTGGACATAAATGGGAGTGACCAGAGTGACTCTGGTCATTTCTCTTTTTTACATTTTGTTTAAGGGAGATTCAGTACTGCCTGGAACACGGGCAGAGGGATAGCTCAGCGGTCTGAGCGTTGGCCCGCTAAACCCGGGGTTGCGAGTTCAATCCTTGAGGGGGCCAGGAGCTGATGATGGATATCAAGCATATTGTACCATCTGCTGCTAGAAGGGAAGGCGCCTCCTTGCTCACCGCATATTGTACCATCTGCAGCTAGAAGGAAATGAGCCTAACCCTTGCTCCCCCCTCCCTCCGTGAAAGCAACTGAGGGGGGAGCAAAAAATCCTTTCGCGCCTTTTTTCATATGGGCGCCATATTGCTGACTCCATTGTTATCCACCCGCTGCTTCTGCTGCCACTCTGCTGTCCTGCAAACAGCATACCAGGGAAAGCATGGAGCACGATCAGATCACCACGGCTGTTCTCGCCGTTATGAACACCACGCGCATTGTCCAGGAGTATATGGAGAACAAGAACCAGGAGCTGCTAGAGCTACAGCAGGCGAGGAGGCGACAGCAGCGCCCTGAGGACAGTGATGAGGACATGGACACAGACCTCTCTCAAAAAAGGCCCCCCCGCAAGGTGGACATCATGGTGTTAATGGGGCTTGTTGATACAGTGGAACGCCGATTCTGGGCCCGGGAAACAAGCACAGACTGGTGGGACCACATAGTGCCGCAGGTCTGGGATGAATCCCAGTGGCTGCGAAACTTTCGCATGCGTAAGGGCACTTTCATGGAACTTTGTGAGTTGCTTTCCCCTGCCCTGAAGCGCAAGAACACCAAGATGAGAGCAGCCCTCACAGTACAGAAGCGACTGGCGATAGCCCTGTGGAAGCTTGCAACGCCAGACAGCTACCGGTCAGTCGCGAATCAATTTGGAGTGGGAAAATCTACAGTGGGGGCTGTTGTGATGCAAGTAGCCAGGGCGATCACCAAGCTGCTGGTACCAAGGGTGGTGAGTCTGGGAAATGTGCAGCTCATACTGGATGGCTTTGCAGCAATGGGGTTCCCGAACTGTGGTGGGGCGATAGACGGAACCCATATCCCTATCTTGGCACCGGACCACCAAGCCAGCGAGTACATAAACCGAAAGGGTTACTTTTAATAGTGCTGCAAGCACTGGTGGATCACAAGGGACGTTTCACCAACATCAACGTGGGATGGCCGGGAAAGGTACATGACGCTCGCATCTTCAGGAACTCTGGTCTGTTTCGGCTGCTGCAGCAAGGGACTTTCTTCCCAGACCAGAAAATAACCGTTGGGGATGTTGAGATGCCAATAGTTATCCTTGGGGACCCAGCCTACCCCTTAATGCCATGGCTCATGAAGCCATACACAGGTAGCCTGGACAGTAGTCAGGACCTTTTCAACTATAGGCTGAGCAAGTGCAGAATGGTGGTGGAATGTGCATTTGGTCGTTTAAAAGCTCGCTGGCGAAGTTTATTGACTAGGTTAGATCTCAGCGAAAACAATATTCCCATTATTATTACTGCTTGCTGTGCGCTCCACAATATCTGTGAGAGTAAGGGGGAGACGTTTATGGTGGGGTGGGAGGTTGAGGCAAATCGCCTGGCCACTGGTTATGCGCAGCCAGACACCAGGGCTATTACAAGAGTACAGCAGGGTGCGTTGTGCATCAGGGAAGCTTTGAAAACCAGTTTCATGAATGGCCAGGATGCTGTGTGAAAGTTCTGTTTTTCCCCTGTAATGAAAAGCCCCGCCCCTTCATTCACTCTACTTCCCTTTACCCAAACCGCCCTGCCCTCCCCCCCTCGATCACCGCTCGCAGAGGAAATAAAGTCATTGTTGCTTAAAAATCATGCATTCTTTATTAATTCGTAAAACAAAGAGGGGGAACTATGGGGCTAACTGCCACAGTCTCCCGGGATAGCTGGTGGAGGAAGGGAAGCACCAGGATGGGTGGTGGAGGAGGGGATGAGGGAAGGACAAGGACACACAGCACTTTAAAACTTATTGAATGCCAGCCCTTTCTTGCTTGGACTGTTCTCTTGACTTGAGTGGTTGGGTGCACGGAGGCCGCCCAAACGCATTCTTGGGCATCTCGGGGATGAGGTTATGGGACTCGGGAAGGAGGGCTGTTGGTTACACAGGGGCTGTAGCGGCGGTCTGGGCTCAGGCGGCCTTTCCTGAACCGTACGCCTTTCCTCAGCCATAAGCCGGAGGATTTCCGTTTGATCCTCCAGTAGCCTCAGAATTGCATCCTGCCTTCTCTCTGCACGCTGACGCCACCTACTCTCTTCATCACGCCACCTGTCCGCGCGATCAAAATCTGCCTTCCTGGACTCCGACAGTGTCTGCCTCCACGCATTCTGCTGGGCAGCTTCAGTGTGGGAGGATTCCATGAGTTCTGAGAACATTTCATCTCAATTCCTTTTTTTTTTACTTCTAATCTTCGCTAGCCTCTGGGACGGTGATGAAGGGGGTGGCGTTGAAACATTTGCAGCTGCGGGAGGAAACAAACGGGAGAGGAGTAGTTTAAAAGACACATATTAGAGAACAATGCTCCAAACATTACATATCACATGTGCATTTGGTCCAAGGTTGCACTTTGCCTGTTATATTGAGGGTCTGCCGGTTTGGTGTGAGAGATCACACAAGCAGGTCCGGCGGGCAACAGAATTCGGCTTGCACACAGCCATGGTAAGCCACAGTCTATAGGCTTCTTTAACCTTCATAACGTGGGAATGTTTTCAAACAGCAACCCTCTCATTTCCCATAACAAACAGCCTTTGGGCTGGCAATTTAAAACTGGTTGGCAATTGAAAAGGGAGGGGCAGCAGTTTTTGGGTTAACGTGCAGCGCGAATCTAATCGACACCCCCCCACACACACAGACACACATCCAAGATGTTCGCTGTTCCCCCTCCCCCCACCGCGTTGGTCACAGCGGGGAAGATTTCTGTTCAGCCACAGGCAAACAGCCCAGCAGGGACGGAGCCCCTCTGAATACCCCCTTAATAAAATTCCCCTATTTCAACCAGGTGACCATGAATGATATCACTCTTCTGAGGATAACACAGACAGATAAAGAACGGATGTTGCTTGAATGCCAGCAAACACCGGGACCATACGCCGCCATGCTTTGCAAAGCAATGATTCCAGACTACGTGCTACTGGCCTGGCGTGGTAGAGTGTGTTACCACGGAGCACAGGATAAGGCTGCCCTCCCCAGAAACCTTTTGCACAGGCTTTGGGAGTACATCCAGGAGATCTTTCTGGAGATGTCCCCGGAGGATTTCTGCTCCATCCCCGAACATGTTAACAGACTTTTCCAGTAGCTGTAGCTGTACTGGCCGCGAATTGATCATTAAACACGCTTGCTTATAAAACATGTATTAATTAACAGAGGTACACTCACCAGAGGCACCAGAGGTCCCTTCTCCTGCATCGAGCACGCCTTGGGTGGGTTCGTAGGGTACTGGCTCCAGGGTGACAAAGAGTTCCTGGCTGTCGGGGAAAAGGGCTTCTCCGCTTCCTTGCTGTGTCTGGGCGCTATTTTCAGCATCATTATCATCATCATGCTCCTCTGTGGTTTCTGATGATCCACATACGGAGTCATACCACATGGGTGGGTCAGTGCTGGCTGCACCTCCTAGAATGGCATGCAGCTCATCATAGAAGCGGCATGTCTGGGGCTCTGACCCAGAGCGTTTGTTTGCATCTCTGGTTTTTTGGTAGGCTTGCCTGAGCTCCTTAATTTTCACGCGGCACTGTTGCGCGTCCCTGTTGTAGCCTCTGTCCTGCATGCCCTTGGAGACTTTGGCATATGTATTGGCGTTTCTTCTTTTGGACCGTAGCTCTGCTAGCACGGTTTCGTCTCCCCATACAGCGATCAGATCACGTACTTCACCATCGGTCCATGCTGGAGCTCGTCTTCGGTTCTGGGACTCCATCATGGTCACCTCTGCTGATGAGATCTGCGCTCACCTGCAGCTCACCACGCTGGCCAAACAGGAAATGAAATTCAAAAGTTCGCGGGGCTTTTCCTGTCTACCTGGGCGGAGCATTCAAGCTCAGACTGCTGTCCAGAGCGGTCAAATGTTGCACTGTGGGATAGATCCAGGAGGCCAATACCATCAAATTGCGTCCTCACTAAGCCTACATCGATTCGGCAATATCGCTTTAAGCGCTAATCCCCTCGTTGGGGGTGGAGTGGCGAGATCGATTTTAAGAGCCCTAGAAGTCGATGTTAAGGGCTTCGTCGTGTGGACGGGTGCACGGATCAATCGAAATAACGCTAATAAATTCGACCTAAACTCGTAGTGTAGACCAGGGCTGAGACTGAACCTCACAAGTAGAGTCTCTTTCTGATACTCTTCCTGAGGCAGTGCATCACCTTCAGGGTATGGCTTAAAAAAATCACACCTTAGCTCATAGTAAGAGACAGTCCCTGGCACGAAGGGTAAATCTAGATTAAAATGATATACGAGAGGCGGGTGTAAGACTGGGGGAGGGAAGATGAGGTAACAGTAATGGGAACACAAAGTTGAAAATAACATGTCTAAAAACCCTTAAATAAGTGCCTTCCAGATGCCGGTTTTGGTGGTGGTTTTGTGATTTAAAAAAAAAAAAAAAAAATCTATGATAACCTCAAGCGTTGTAGTTCACTAACTAGAAAAACACAGATTCCCACAGCCAAATTCTGCCCTCACTTAAATCCTCAAACCCCACTCAATTCAGTGGGGTTAAACAGATTGTCATTCAGTTTTTCTAAATTGGTAGCATTTTCTGGTAGAGCATGGAGCTTAGAGGCTTGTGTCCCATTTTGGGTGCTAGCATGTTGTAGCCTTGGAAAAATTAATGTATTGGTGCCTTAGCCTTTGATCATTTTATAGAAGGGAATATTGTTTAGTGACCTCACGAAAAGTAGTGCGACTTATGGCGGGTATCCACTACAAACTTGCATCAGCGCAAGTAATACTGTGTTGCTTCTGGCTGAAGATGCTCTAAATTGATGGGAGAGAGCTCTCGTCAGCTTAGCGTCTGCCTCTCTCTCAGGTGGAATTATGTCGGTGGGAAAAGCTCTCCTGCCAACGTAACGCTGTCTGCGTGTGGGGGTGGATAGGTTAGGTCGATTATAACTACATCGCTCGGGATGTGGATTTTTCACACCCCTGAGCAACGTAGTCATACCAAAGGAAGTGTGTAGTGTAGACCTGGCCTTTGGTTTTGTAAAGCTGTTTTTGGATTGTTGTCTCTGAGGAGGCAGGAACTTGGAGTTATACAAAACATAAATAAATCAAGTGTTCTGTCAGCCCTTAACAAATTATCGAAATTATAGTAATTTCCTCATGTGAGAGGTTCAACGTGTGTGCTAAGTATTATTGTTGTTCTGTTAGCTTGAGGCATCATATATCTTTGGCTTTTGATTGCTATGATCCACACCCTTCCCTTGTGTTTGTAGTAATCTGTTACATATGTAGGTTTTGTTTTTGTATGTGTCCTGACCTCAAATAGGGACAGCAAAGATTCTCTTTGGGAATACTGGTGATGAGGTACATATCCTTTCTATCTGTGTTGGTTCCCTCCCCCTCCTCCTTCCTGACATGGTCTTCCCCAGGCGTTGGATGGTTTTTTATTTTATTTTTTTCTTCTGTTTTTAAACCTGCTTTTTTGTTGGCTTTTTCTTTGTCCATGTTTTTGGGTGTTTCCACATCCTGATGTGTCAAAATAACACAGGTTCTTTCACTAAAGGAATGCATATAGAGAAAGTGACCTAAAGAAGAGCTCTGTGTAAGCTCAAAAGCGTGTCTCTCTCACCAACAGAAGCTGGTCCAATAAAAGATATTACCTCACCCACCTTGTGTCTCCTCCTCTTTCAATAGTCCAACAAGGGAAATGTGATGCCCCGTCAGGGAAAAAACCTAGAACGTTATAAAGGCTGGGATGAGTGATATATTAGTTAAGTGAAAACTAATTACATTTCCCCCTAAATCTTTAATATTTTAAAATGTATATCTTTCTCTTTCGCCCTGGTGCCCCCATTTTAATCCCTCTCCTTCATGCCAACATACCTCTCCTCTATCTTCCCCCCACCAGAGGAAAACAATGACCCTAATTGCAATGGGTCATTAGCCTGATTGGCCTGATGAGACACAAATAAATATCCCCCTCATCCTGTCCCAGCCCCTTGATAAGAGTTCTGCCTGAGCAATGACTGAAGATCAGACTCTAGTAGGAGAAGGGAATAATATAAGCATACATATGTTGTTCTGGGATATCCTTACTCTGGTTTTTCACAGCTTAAAAATGTTAAGTTTCAGTCAGAAGCTGCAGGGAAGTTAATATTTATGGGGTGAGAGGGATATCTGATAGCATAGGAAGAGAAACTGATTATTGTTACCAATCACTTTTGTAGCATGAAAAGAGCAAGATTTACCATTAATATTTTGATTCAAATAAAGATCTGACTATTTTGTCTACCATAAAATAGAGAGGAAGGATAGTCCTGTGATTAGGGCACTAGCCTAGGACTTGGATTCAAGTCCCTGCAGTGCCACACACTTTCTTGTGAACTTGGGCAAGTCACTTAAGCCTTTCTGTGCCTCAGTTTCTATACTACTTACTTCCCTACCTCAGTGTTGTTGTGAGGATAAATACATTAAAGACTGAGGCACTTAGATACCATTGAAATGGGGGCGGGGGGAGGTATAGCATATAGCATCAAAACTTTTTTGCATTGGTTTATTTTTGTAGGATGTGGGGTCTTTTTAAACTGAACTGTGTACAGAGACCTCATTGGCACATTTTAAAAAACACAAATGAATACAAATAAAAATTACCTACAGATAGATATAGATATATAGTCCAGGCAAAAGTGCTGCTTCAGGGTCTCGCTTTCTCCATGTGTGGTAGTTTTTTGAGGAGAGTAGGAGAAGGCTGTTGGTGGGGCAGCTGCTATATTCTGCATGAAGTGTTTTTCCTGCTGCTTTCAAAATTCATGTTCTCTATCAGGCCCCGAATTAGCAGTCCATCCCTGTAAGTCAAGCATCTAAACATGTGCTTAAGCATGTGCTTAACATTAAGTTTTTTTCGGTTATGTGCTTTGTGGAATAAGAGTGGATTTAAGAAGGTGGCTAACTGCGTTTATTGAATTGGGGCCTCAAATCTGACTCTTTAAAACTCCAGTCTTGCACACACTGCAGTCTAACGCAAAAATTCCTTTGTCCTCAATGGTGCAGGACTGGGCCCTACGTTTTCAAGCCCACAGTGTGCATACTGGTGATAATGCATCTTGTGCACACAGATGTCAACATGTGGAAAATCTAGTATGTCATCAACTGCATATCCATTGGCTTTCTCCACATCCGTCCTTTCAGATGTCTGCGCAATCATTTTCTAACTCTCACCATTTATTTGTCACAAGAAGAACTTATTCATCGGCTGGCTGTTCATTTGTTTGGTTTTTTTTTTTTCACCGGATTTGAAAAACCTGGAAAGTCACTGTTCCTAGGCTTCCCTCTGTCGGGCAAATCTTACTGGCACCTGTGTTGCTGTGGCCCCTCTAACTCTGTTACTATGCCAGGATAGTCTGTCAGGGAAACATGGCTTTACAAGGGTGTAACATGCCATGTACAGCGTGGTCTCTGTCTGCCCCTGATGTCTGCTGTAATCCCACCTCACAACAGCACTCTTATGGAAATGTTGCATGTGTCTTTTGCTGTGGCTGTACTGCAGCACATCCATAAATAGGAACATACTACTTAGGCTGGCTACACCCATGCAATGTGTATGTGGTCTGTTTTAGGTATAAGTAAATACAAGTAGCTCCCCATATGGCATATAAAGCATGTGCTTCCTATGTAATTGGGTTGTTAAAAATGTAGATATAGGGGGGCAAATTGTACAGTTCTTACCTAGACCTTATTCAGGCAATATATCCTCTGGCCTGAGTAAAGATGGGATAAGGACTGCATAGTTACTTGTGGCCAGATGGTGCACTCAGCTGTACACGAATTAATTCCAGTGGATGGGTTCCCCTTACATACAGTTGGAAAACAATGTTGCCCTAAGTATTTATTTTCTTCTGATTAATGAACAAAGAACTATAAAAAGGTGAATATTTTTAAATGTGTATAATTACTGAAAGAGAGAATCTTCGATCGTATTGGTACGAAAAGGGAAGGATTTTTTGAATTTTTTTTTTTTAACATTCTCTTTTGGATTTTTTTGTTTTTGGTAACAGCAGAGCTCAATATCTAATCTTCTACAGTCTACATAATCGCTATTTCCTGTATTATGAAATGCTGGAAGCAGCTCTGAACTGCAACTGCACTGTAGTGGAAACAAAGCTGCCTTCTGTGAGATAAGATGTAGCAAAACAGCGCCCTCTTTTGTCCATTATGTTGTTCTGCTGCCTGTCCCAACCATAAGTGTACAGTATTTGGGTTAAAAAACAGAACAAAATTGACATTAAGTTGCATCAGATTGAAGTTTATAGTGTTCTGCTTTGTCTCAGTTTGATTAAAATGTCTGAAACGCTGATAAAGAGTTTTATGAGCATTAATATTATGCATAAATTTGAAGACCAGGCAACTACTTTTTTGTTAAAGCACTAAAATATTGATTCTGAAACCTATTCTTTAATGATAACAAACTATTAAGGAAAACATAGTTTTGATTATATTTTATCAGTTTGGGTTACTAGAAAGAGAGAGATTAGTAAGATTTTAATTTTTACGAATCTCTCTCTTTCTAAAGGCAAACTGGGCTAAATGTTTTCCTGGTGTAACTCCATAGATGTCAAGAAGTTTTACTGAGGATGAAGTGACACCTATATGTTTTCATAGAATCCTGGAAATTTAGGGATGGATGGGACCTTAAAAAGTCATCGAGTCTGGTTCCCTGCATTGTGGCAGGACCAGGTAAACACAGACCATCCCTGACGGCTGTTTGTCCAACCTGTTTTTAGAGACTTCCAGTGATGGGGATTCGACAACCTCCCTTGGAAGTCTATTCCAGAGTTTAACTATTCTGATAGTTTTTTTTCTTTCTAATATCTAATCTAAATCACTCTTGCTGCAGATTAAGCCCATTACTTCTTGTCCTAACTTCAGTGGACATGAAGAACAATTGATCAGTCCTCTTTAACAGCCCTTAACATATTTAAAGAGCTACTGATGGAGACATATTGGCCTCTTAGGAAGAATACTCTCTTTCCCTTGCATTGGGATAGCTTGCAAGGAAGTTTAATATATGTCCTTGAGAAACTGCTGGAAGTCCTTTTTCTTTTAGATCTTTTTCCCATGAGACTTTACATTGTCAGTTCTGAGTTTAAAGTCTGCATTTTTGAAGTCCATTGTCCTTGTTCTGCTGCTTTCACTCCTTCCTTTCCTTAGAATCTTGTAATCTATCACTTTGGGATCACGTTTACCCAAATTGCCTTCCACCTACCAATTCATTACCAATTCCTCTGTGCTGATGAGAATCAAGTCTAAAATGGCTATCCCCCTGGTTACTTCCTCCACTTTCTGAAACAAAAAGTTGTCCCTGATATAGTCCAAGATCTTACTGGAAAGTTTGTGTTTTGCTGTATTACTTTTCCAACCGATGTCTGGGTATTTAAAGTCCCCCATACTACCAGGTCTTGTGTTTTGGATATTTTGATAGTTCAGTGGCTAATTACTGTCTAGATCTAGTAACTAATAATTTGTAATACATTACTGTTTTCTAAGTACTTTAACAATCTGCACACATCATGATATAATTCTCTGGACAGGAATGGAATGAGATACCAAGTGAAGTCTTTGTGACATATCTTGTAAAATCAAGTTACTACAGTTCCTTGCTTAGTTTTCCAGTTGTCCAGTTAGTAGTATGCATTTAATAGCTAAATGCCTACACTAAAAGGGTATTTAATCTATCCAAACTGTAAATGTTTGTGTATTTATCTTGTGAAATATTTTCACTCTAGATTTATGATGTTCTAAATAATTGTATGTTTTGTTTTGTTTTTACTTTATTATTTTACTTTGTTTTTGTATTGTTTTGAGAACATTATTTGAAGTTACAGCTTTCAAATGTAAACAAACAATCCCATTAATTTTTGAATATGGAATGCTATACTGCCACTTCCTAGCATAATGCCTACTAAAGCTTTGCAGAAAAACGTATTTCTGTTTTTGTTCAGAGGTCACACAAGACCAGTGATTTTGTTGATTGCCTGTCTGATATAATGAGATAAAGCAATCATCATAGTGCATCCTGGTACTGTAACTTCAGTCCTGCTGTACACCAAAGTAGATAAGCAATGTTATTTGGAGTGTATTACTGTACATATGTCAAAGTATGAGGGTCAATGTACCACTAAAATGATGGTGTGGCGGATGTGATTAGGCCCTGTGATGGTATCACTTGAATCGATATGTGGACAGAGTTGGCATCGGGCTAACCCGATGGAACCTAACCCAGGAACCTATCCTTGCAACAAAGCCCGATGCCAACTCTGTCCACATATCAATTCAAGTGATACCATCACAGGGCCTAATCACATCCGCCACACCATCAGGGGCTCATTCACCTGCACATCTACCAATGTGATATATGCCATCATGTGCCAGCAATGCCCCTCTGCCATGTACATTGGCCAAACCGGACAGTCTCTACGCAAAAGAATAAATGGACATAAATCTGATATCAGGAATCATAACATTCAAAAACCAGTAGGAGAACACTTCAACCTCCCTAATCACTCACTGACAGACTTGAGGGTAGCAGTGTTGCGACAGATTAACTCGAAAAGCAGACTTCAAAGAGAAACTGTTGAACTCGAATTGATATGCAAACTAGATTGCATTACCTCAGGATTAAATAAGGACCTCGAATGGCTCGGCCATTACGTTAATTGAATCTATTTCCCTTAAGTTAACGATCCTCATTCACACCTGTGTGACCATCTTGTTTATCACTTCAAAGGTTTTTCTTCCCCTGCTGTTATGGTTCCTCTCAATTAATTAGCCTCTTAAGGTTGGTCTATGCACCTCCACCTTATCATGTTTCTCTGACTGTATAAATCTCTGTCTACTGTATGTTTCAGTCCATGCATCCGATGAAGTGGGTACTAACCCACGAAAGCTTATGCTGAAATAAATTTGTTAGTCTCTAAGGTGCTACAAGATAAATGATGTTGCCTTAAAACAGTTGTCAGAAAGGTCTTCGAGGTCTGAGATCGGGATTAATTAAAGAAGGAAAACAGATCTGCCTCTCAGTTTGTGTTTTGTTGTTAAATATTTTTGCCTTAGAAACACTTATTTTACTTTAAGATTTAAGCTCTCAAACCTCACCAATTTAAATGCATAATATTTTCAGCAATTTCAAATCCCCCATCACCTATATAATAAGACCAGATGGTGCAGGTAGGGGGTGTGAGTGTACGTACTTCATTTATCATCTTCAGTGTATAATCATAGTTTCTGGAAGGGTATCTACATTGGCTGTTTAAAAGTTGTATGGTAAATTTTATTGCGTTTTAAAAATTCCTGTTATGGAAGCTGGGACAGAACTAAAAGCTCTTCCATTAATAAATGTATTTTTGTGCCCAACTGTACATCTTGTAAGGAACTCCCCTTCTTATATGTAAGTAAACAAAGAGTTAGAAAACAGACATTCCTAGATCTCTCTGTCACATAAAAAGGAAAGCTACTTTAATCTTAAAATGAAAACGAGTGGAGTTTTAAAACTTCTTAGTAGTCATCCCACTGCTATAGGTTCCCAGATGCTTAATTTGATCTTTTCTTATCAAACCTTAAAACTGTCTAATCTTAAATATGGGCCTGGATGTGCTGCAAACTAAGCAATAAACGAGAGAAAATAGTCAAGCAGTTAACTGCGTTAGCCCCGATAAGAATGACCAGAGACTTCAATTGAAATAGGACGTTTTCCCTTCCCGTGGTGACAGTCTGCGCTGCTGCAAATTGTCACAGACACCGGGGTAGTTAGGTAAGACACAAGCTTTTCGATTGAAGATTTCTGTCTCCTCCTTTCATCCCCTACCATCCTCCCTTGGCCATTGTTCGAACACATTTCAATCACCACCAGTCCCAGCAGGGCATGGCTGCCACATGGCTGCTAATAGTCTCCCAAATGCAGCGTCCGGGGGGGTTCATCCCGGAAGCTCAATTTTACTTCAACAAATTACCGTATTTATCTTGAAACTGACACCTAGCACATTTTGGGTCTGCCCTGCTAGACGGCAGGCTACTGTTTTTGTACCAGCTTTAACACTCTTGTGTCCTGCTGATAAATCAAGTCAAAATTAATAAAACTAAAACAGATGCCTATTTTTTAAAAAAGGACACTTGTTTAGCTGACCTTCCCATAGAAATACAGAATCTGCCAGACTTAACTACTGATTCTTAGCTGGCATCTGAATACTTATACTCCTGAGTTCTGAATATTTTTTTTTTTTATTCTTTGCAATACCTATGAATTGCTATAGATGCAAATGAAAAGTACAAAGTTGTAGTGTCCCTGGAAAACAGCCTTACGCACAGCAAAATTTAACATGCTAACTCACTGGATACCTCTCAGAACAACTAACAGCAAGTCACTCCATCTGACAAACCAGATTTTCTAGTCTGGTTTCGAACATGTCAGCAGACAGAAAAGTGAGAAAACAGTTACATAAGGTGCGACTCGCAAATCATAGAATCTCAGGGTTGAAAGGGACCTCAGGAGGTCATCTAGTCCAACCCCCTGTCAGGACCTGGCTCATGTATTTTCCTCAATGCCTCACCAATCTCTGTTTTCAGCATTTAAAGTTTCCAAGAGTTTGCACACGTAACAATTATGGTGTTGGGTTCAGATTGTTTGTCTTTCATCTTTAAATAATTTAAACATAAATTTAAACTAAAGAAACAGAGGAGACTGTGGTCAAAGCTGTTGGGTTTTGCACTAGTGGCGAGCCAGACTGAAAACAATTCATGATATGATCGTTGTGAAATCTGAGGAAATCCAGACTTTGAAGGCTATAACCCATATCCTAAAACACATTACATACTAGGTAGACTCAGTGGTCTCTGATGAAAAGCCAGCCAGAATGCTGGTACAATAATGAACAATGGCACACAGCAAGATCAGTCAGTGAACACTAAGTTACTGGGCCATATGCTTTACAAGGAATGTTGCTAGGTCTGTCTTAACTCAGTTTGTCATCACCTCCATCCTTCATTTCACTTGCAAAAACGACCTCTGAAATGTTTAGTATCTTCTTCTGAGCCACTATAGTTTCTTGTTTCATCCTGTGCTTATTTGCCTGAAACACCCTGGTTACAATTCTCCAATGCTTTCCTGTTGGTTTGATATAATAATGAGGAAAGGGCCACTTTTAACTTTCTACAGCATTGCACTGTGGTACACTGTCCTTAATAATCAATCAGAAAGCAAGTCACCTGCTGCTGACATCTGAAGCTAGAAATGATGGCACAATAAAGCGTGCAAGCCAATAAACCAACACGTGATTTGTCTTGCCCCTCTGCTTCCTGCTACATCCACACCCATTTTCATCCCCAGACTGAAAGCAACCTTAATTTCCTCAAGCATTTCCACAACAATGTCACATTAGTTCCAGGTATAAACCTAGGTTCTGTGGTAGTTGCCATTCCACAGCTGTCCAATGGAATTGAGGAGCTTGAGCAATGGCCTGCTAAACCCAGGGTTGTGAGTTCAATCCTTGAGGGGGCCACTTAGGGATCTGGGGCAAAAATTGGGGGTTGGTCCTGCTTTGAGCAGGGGGTTGGACTAGATGACCTCGTAAGGTCCCTTCCAACCCTGATATTCTAGGATTCTAAGAGCTCTGTATATTTCAAGGAACTCTTGGATACATGGTTGAAAATGTATTGTTAAGATGACTTGTCTCCTGGGCTGTGTCTGCACTGGCAAAAATGGTGCATATAATTCACCACCCATGCAGCTCCAGCCATGAAAGCAACTGTTGAAGCTGTGTGAAGACAGGACTCTGACAAGCTCAGGTGTTTTTTACAGTCCCATCATCTACTGTTTGACAACAATTATCTTTATTGCTGATCAAATCACTTTTCCAAAGAAAAAGTCATTAAATCGACCATGGGATGGTGATTTTTATGTCGCTGCGAGGGAAAATGGGGAATTCACAAAATTCTTTAAGATCTGTAAAAGGATGTTCATACTCTTCACTAACAACGAGCTATGTTGCCTTCCTTCCCATTGCCAGCCTGGCAGGTTAAGAAGTTGGTTCTGCCCAGTGTTAGCTATCATATTCACAGAGGTTGATATAGACTGCAATGGCTCAGATTCTCTGCTGCACTGCACCTATTTTGTGCCTGTTTACTGCCACTTTGTGCAGATCAACCTGGCACATCTACGGTTTGAAGGATTCCCTTGTGCAGGGGAGTCTTTCAGTAGTGCAGAGCCATCCTAGCAGCTCCTACACTGCTTAAAGCTGTCTTTTTTCTCCTCCTTTTTGTGCTGTGAACTGTGAAGTATGGCCCAGGTTCTGGCCCGATATGCTCATCCACTGCTCAGGATTTATTTTCCCGCCTGTTCCTTCTAAGATCAGGTTTATGCATTCCAAGGTAGTATCTTATTTTGTAGAGTTTTGTGTAAAGCGATACAGATCTGTGTATGAGCTCTTTAAGAGCTGTGTTGTGCCTTCTTAGCACAAGGCAATGACAACTCTTATGAAATATTTCAATGTACTAATGGAAAATACAATCCTGCCAGAAGCTGGGAATGGGCAACAGGGGATGGATCACTTGATGATTACCTGTTCTGTTCATTCCCTCTGGGACACCTGGCATTGACCCCTGTCAGAAAACAGGATACTGGGCTAGATGGACCTTCGGTCTGACCCAGTATGGCCGTTCTTATATTCTTATGATGCTTTCATCTTTAAATATGCTGAAGTCTCCGAATCTGTTTCCACTTTTTCCTGTTCTCTTCCTAACCCAAACACATGTACTTGGTTTGACATACAGTATAGTCATTTGTGACCATGGTAACACTCTGTATGAAAGGCAAAGAGCTATTGGTCTGGTGGGTTACAGGGAAAGTTAGTAAAACTATGGTAATAGTTATATGAGAAATAGCCTGTGTCTAAAGTTAGAATAGTACTAGAGCATTAGGGCAGAATTGTGCGCAATCTTGAGTGACTGCCGTGACTGTCTGTGTCTTAAAGCTATCCATCTGCATGATTCACAAGGTGTATTTAAATAATGGATCTGTGAATATCGGTTATATTATTTAATTGTGCAACTTAAAATGTGTATTCATAGCTGTGCAATGATTACTTACAAACGGAGCATTAAAGCTGTATTTGAAATTGTAATATCTTCCTGCTCTTGGGGAAAATGCTCTATTGGGCCAGAATAGCACAGGGATTATATCAAAAATACTTCTTTTATACTGTTGCAAAACTTCCACATTCATAAAGTGCACTCATTTTGAGGAATATGTTTTTGGTTTTTTTTTCTTCTGTGACATTTCATGACTAATATTATAATTTAGTTTTGTAATGTCAGCATGTCAGCACTGTATGATGTTTGATACGTAAGAGCAGAGTAACAGCTAGATCAATTGCTTTGACATAACTGTTAGCCCTCTCTGACGTGCTTCTGGGAGCACTGAAAATATAATCTGCTTTATCACATCAAGGTTCAGAGGCTCTGCACTTCAATGCATCCATTTTCTGGAATGACTTTGTAAAGTGAGGCTTTGCTAGGCTACTGAAAGCAAGCTGATAAACATGCATGAGCCTGATTTTAGTTCCAGAACATGCAGAAAGGGGCAGGTGTAGTCTGAGAGTGGCAATTGAGGGTGGGGGGAGAGAAACCTGTCCAAGTGGAAGAAACTGCCTATGAGAAAATGGACAGTAAAATAGCTGAAGAAACAAATTCCTTTCCTGGAAAAAGTGGAACTGAGTTTATTCCACAGATGATACACTGAGGGGGCTTGTTGCATCAGACGAAAGGAGAAAAGAGACATAGGCCTCATCTTATGCTCAACATAGAGTTTGATTTATTGAAACAAAAAAATGTACATCATGAGGTAAATCTTTAGGTTCTGTATGTGCATAAAATTGCATGCTTTGCAGGAGCAGCCATTGAGTGTATGCTTTTAATAGTCCAGCACATGCCTGATTATAAGCATTAGTGTTTGCACCAGCAAGGAAGTGCCAGCACATGCAAGCATGAGCTCAACTTTGTGCACACATAAGCAGAGTCCTCAAAGAGGCTCTTGAAAATTGACCCCTCTGATTGTTACTAGGTTATTTTAATGATAGATTTTTATCTTGGCATTAGGGGTGTATGTGTGTGCGGGGGCCGGGGGGCGCATTAAATCTATAAGCACCACTACCATTCTGTTGCAATAGGGATATATTCTTTATGAACACTTTTTTATAATAGGTATGAGATATGCTTTGTTTTTATTGCAGCTATTTGTTTGCCAGTGTTTTAGTAATTCTGTCAAACAAGCCACTTTAAACCTGCAAATTTAAGCAGATAAGCTCCCTGCTGATTGCTGGCTCAGCTCACACTATAGCACTTAATGGGTGTCAGCAATGTGCATTTTATACTGGAGTTTGTCACAGAGGGAGACAGCAGGCACCAGCAGGGAATGAGCGGGACTGGCTGGGAATAGGTGGCAGGACTGCTGCAGCTACTCAATCTGGGGATCCCGATGGCTCAGTTTCCATTAGCCAAAACCTTTTGCCCCCACAAACGTTGTTGCCGTTGTTCCTGTGTGGCGCTGAAACAAGGGATAAGGGGAACAATCTGGCTCTTCACGTGCCAAGATTCAGATACCTTAGCCTGGACCAATAAGGAATTGTACTAAGGTTCAGAATGAGCGACAATGCAACTAGTTTCAGAGTGGTAGCCGTGTTAGTCTGTGTCAGCAAAAACAACAAGGAGTCCTTGTGGCACCTTGAAGACTAACTAACAAGGGACTCCTCATTGTTAATGCAACTAGTGTTTCTCAGTGACAGTCATGCTGTCCAGAAACGTTTAAAAATAAGACAAACATGAAGTGAGACTACATTCCAGCATACTGCGCGACGCTTTGGGTCAGCGTGTTCCAAACTTTTTTTGAAAGCTGAGTCCCCCTTTCAGGAAAATGAATCTAATTGAATCATGCCCTCCTTCAGCCTTACCATGCATTGTTAAAGATCTGCCTATCTTAGTCTATACATCATCTTTGCCTCTCCATGCTCCCTGGCTGCTCCCGTGTGTCTCTTTCTCACCCACCCCCCACTTTGGGAAATGTTGCTGTAGGTGTACAGTCAGTGGAGCTGAGGACTAAAGGAGACTGCCTGGGTTACAGAGAAATAAAGGAGTGTCACATTGCAAAACTGCACTGAAAGGAGACTCCCAGCAGCGATTGAACTGGCCTGGAACGGCCTCAACCCCTAGGGCTATATGGATTCTTTTTCTCTGCCATGTTGACTTAACTTTGAAAGAATCCCATCTTGACCACAGTTGAGCATCCCTGTGGAGTTTTCTCATCATTAGCGTTGTCTTACCAATTAAAGAGCTTTGACAACCTTAATTCCTTTTGCTGCATTCGTTAAGGGTCTTTTGATACTTATTACTGATTGGGAATGGTTCCTATCCATGCCAGTCCATTGTTTGGCCTACTGATCATGATGATTTGCGGGTTTTAGGTGTATGTGGAAAGTTCCCTCTTCCTAATCCAGAGCCTCCATGTGACAGTGTATAGATTCTGAGAGTGGGGTGAGAGCCAAATTAGCTCTAATTGCACCTTCTTCACCATTGAAGAACTACAGATTATTACTTTGTAAGCATCTTGACTTGCATCAGAAACGATGGCCATGGCTTGCTTTCTTCACATTGTCGTTAACATTGTCATGCTGTGCTGCATGGAAGCAATTTCTACACTACGAAATTGTCAAATTTATAGAAGTCGATCTTTAGAAAGCGATTTTATACAGTCTAGTGTGTGTGTCCCCAGTAAGCGCATTAAGTTGGTGAAGTGCGTCCTCAATACCATGGCTAGCATCGACTCACGGACTGGTGCACTATCCTGCGGTCTCTGGTGCCCATTGGAATTCTGGGTTAAGTTCCCAATGCCTGATGGGGCAAAAACATTGTCGCGGGTGGTTTTGGGTACGTTGTCAGTCTCCCCCCCTCTCCCCGTGAAACCAACGGCAGACAATCGTTTCGTGCCTTTTTTCCTGGGTTACCCATGCTGACGCCATAGCATGGCAATCATGGAGCCTGCTCAGCTCACCGCTGCTGTTGTGAGCATTGTAAACACCTCGCATATTATCCTGCAGTATGTGCAGAACCTGGCTAGGAGACACCAGCACGAGGACGATTGTGAGGAGAACATGGACTCAGACTTTTCTGAAAGCACAGGATGTGGCAATTGGGACATCATGGCAACAGTGGGGCAGATTGATACAGTGGAACGCCGATTCTGGGCCCAGAAAACAAGCATATACTCATGGGACCGCATAGTGTTGCAGGTCTGGGATGATTCCCAGTGGCTGCGAAACTTTCGCATGCGTAAGGCCACTTTCCTGGAACTTTGTGTTGCTTTCTCCTGCCCTGAAGCACAGAAATACCAAGATGAGAGCTGCCCTGACAGTTGAGCGAGTGGTGATAGCCCTGTGGAAGCTTGCAACACCTGACTGCTTCCTGTCAGTCAGGAATCAATTTGGA
Source organism: Macrochelys suwanniensis (assembly GCA_033296515.1). Taxonomy (NCBI): domain Eukaryota; kingdom Metazoa; phylum Chordata; order Testudines; family Chelydridae; genus Macrochelys; species Macrochelys suwanniensis. Next base: position 89,611,840 of record CM065779.1, read on the forward strand.
GTGGGCAAATCTACTATGGGGGCTGCTGTGATCCAAGTAGCCAAGGCAATCACTAACCTTCTGCTAGCCAGGGTAGTGACTCTGGGAAATGTGCAGGTCATAATGGTTGGCTTTTCTGCAATGGGGTTCCCTAACTGGGGCGATAGGTGGAACACATATCCCTATCTTGGCACTGGACCACCTTGCCAACCAGTACGTAAACTGCAAGGGGTACTTCTCAATGGTGCTGCAAGCACTGGTGGCTCACAAGGGACTTTTCACTGACCTCAACGTGGGATGGCCGGGAAAGGTTCATGACGCTCACGTTTTTAGGAACTCCAGGCTGTTGAACAGCTGCAAGAAGGAACTTGCTTCCCAGACCAGAAAATTACTGTTGGGGATGTTGAAATGCCTATAGTTATCCTTGGAGACCCAGCCTACCCCTTGCTCCCATGGCTCATGAAGCCATTTTCAGGCAGTCTGGACAGTAGTAAGGAGCAGTTCAACTATAGGCTGAGCAGGTGCAGAGTGGTGGTAGAATGTGCCTTCGGACATTTAAAAGCTCTCTGGCGCTGTTTGCTGACTAGTTTAGACCTCAGCGCAACCAGTATTCCCATTGTTATTGCTGCTTGCTGTGTGCTCCATAATATCTGTGAGAGTAAGAGGGAGATGTTTTTATGTCGGGGTGGGAGGTTGAGGCATATCGCCCGGTGGCCGACTTTGAGCAGCCAGACACCAGGGCGATTAGAAGAGCACAGCTAGGCATGCTGTGCATCAGAGAAGCTTTGAAAACCAGTTTCATGACTGGCCAGGCTACGGTGTGACGTGTGTGTGGTTTTTTGTTTTTTTTCCTCCTTGATGCAAACCCACTCCCTTTGTTGATTTTAATTCCCTGTAAGCCAGCCACCCGCCCCCCTTCAATCACAGCTGGCAAAGGAAATAAAATCACTATTGTTTTGAAACCATGCATTCTTTCTTTTTTTAAAAAAGGGAGATAACTGACAAGGTAGCCTGGGTGAGGTCAGGGCGGAGGCAAGGACAAGGCCACATTGCATATTGTAGCCACACTACATATCAAAACTTATTGAATGACAGCCTTCTGTTGCTTGGGCCATCCTGTGGAGTGGCTGGGTGCCCAAAGCCTTCCCCCGCTGCCCTGCATTCTTGGGTGTCTGGATGAGGAGCATATGGCACTTGGGGAGAAGGGCAGGCGGTTATACAGTGGCTGCAGCAGCGGTCTGTGCTCTTGTTACCTTTTCTGGAGCTTCACCAGACACCTGAGCATGTCCGTTTGCTTCCCCATTAGCCTCAGCATTGCATCCTGACTCTTCTCATGGTGCTCACTGTATGATTTCCTGGCCTCTGTCACTGTATGCCTCCATGCATTCAGCTGTGCCCTGTCAGTGCAGGAGGACTGCATGAGCTCGGAAAACATAGAAACATTTGCACCTGTGGGGGGATAAAAAGGGAGAGTAGAATTTTAAGAAGATCCTTTTGTTCTCAGAAATGTGAGACTCTTTCACAGTGAATCAAGCAATTCACCACAGACGGCACATGTGCTTTAGGTACACGGTCACATTTTGCCTTTTATATTGAGCACCTGCCGGTATGGTGACACATCACACACGGCTGGGCAACAGAATTTGGTTTCTAGGCAGCCATGGTAAGCCAAAGGGTACGCGGGGTTAGCTGCTTCCGCCTCCATAACATGTGGAAATGGTTTCAAACTGCAGCACCCTCCTTTCCCATAGCAAGCAATGCCGGTTGGGCTGGTCATTTGCAAGGAGGGGCTGTGGTTTTCGGGTGGATGTGCAGCACAACACCCCACCCCTCACCCCACCATGTGGTGATTCTTTGGGGTGATCCCTTTTAGCCAAAAGCAAACAGCCCAGCATGAATGGGGTCGTTTTACTGTTGCCTTACAAAAATTTCCCCTATTTCAACCAAGTGACCATGAATGATGTCACTCTTCTGAGGATAACACAGAGAGATAAAGACCTAATGTTGCTTGAATGCGACCAAAACCCAGGACCATTTGCTGCCATGCTTTGTGCTGCAATGATTCCAGACTCTGTGCTACTGGCTTGGCGTGGTAAAGTGTCCTACCATGGAGGATGGAATAAGACTGCTCTCCCCAGAAACCTTCTGCAAAGGCTTTCAGAGTACCTCCAGGAGAGCTTCATGGAGATGTCCCTGGAGGATTCCCACTCCATCCCCAGACACATCAACAGACTTTTTCAGTACCTGTACTGGCCGCGAATGCATCTCAAGTCTTCAGGGCAAATCCAACATTAAACACAATTGGTTTTAAGCCCTGTAGTGTAGTTACAAAGGTGCACTCACCAGAGGTGCCTTCTCCAGCTTCAGGGTCCGGGAACCTGCCTTGGGAGGTTGCAGGGTGATTAAAAGGTCCTGGCTGCCGGGGATAATGGATTCTCTGCTTGCCTGCTGTGCATCCTCCTCCTCCAGAAAATCCTCCTCCCTGTTGTGTGAGACTCCCCCCTTACAGGTGGCCACAGACAGTGGTGGGGTAGTGGTAGGGTCCGCCTCTAGAATGCCAGGCAGCTGATCATAGAAGTGGCGTGTATGGGGCTCTGACCCAGAGTGACCATTTGCCTCCTTTTGTCTTTTGGTAGGCTTGCCTGAGCTCCTTAACTTTCACGCGGCACTGCTGTGTGTCCCTGTTGTAGCCTCTATCCACCATGCCCTGTGCGATTTTGGCACATATATTAGCATTTCTTCTTTTTGATTGGAGTTTGGCCTGCACAGATTCTTCTCCCCATACAGCAATCAGATCCAGTGTCTCCCTTTTGGTCCATGCTGGAGCTCGTTTATGATTCCGGGATTGCATGGTCTGTTGAGCTCACCACGCTGACCAAACAGGAAATGAAATTCAAAATTTCCCAGGGCTTTTCCTGTGTACCTGGCTAGTGCATCGGAGTTGAAAGTGCTGTCCAGAGCAGTCACATTGGAGCACTCTGGGATAGCTCCTGGAGGCCAATTCAGTTGAATTGCATCTGCATTACCCCAAATTCGATCCATCAAGGTCAATTTTAGTGCTACTCCCCTCGCCGGGGAGGAGTACAGCAGTCGATTTTAAGAGCCCTTTAGGTCGACGGAATGGGGTTGGTTGTGTAGATGCATTGCTTATAAAATCGACCTAACATGGTTAACTTCGACCTAACCTCATAGTGTAGACCAGGGCTATGACAAGGAGCAACTAACTCCTCTTGATTTCTGTGGGGGAAAGCACAGGGCCGGCGCTATAACTAGGCGACCCTAAGCGGTCACCTAGGGTGCCAGCCACGGCGAGCTGCCCCCTTGCCCCACGCTCAGCTGCTGAGCGGGGAGCTGGGAGGCAGCCGCGGCGAGCCGCCCCCCTGCCTCCCGGCTCCATGCTCAGCTCCCGCAACCTGCGGGCGGGCGGGGAGGGCTGGTGCAAGGAAGTTTCGCCTAGGGCGCGAAACTTCCTTGCACCGACCCTGGGAAAGCACTTGGCTTGGAATGCTGATTGGAGGTCACTTTCAACATATATCTAATTCAATTTGTTTGTTTGTGGCAAATGTAGCTTTACTTTAATTTTAGCTGTTTGTTTACTTGACAAAGAAGTGGGCTCTGGATTTTGCAGAAGAAAGAAAACTTCTCCTTCTCTTGAGAACTGATGTTTGTTCATCTCTGCCCCTTACATACATTTTTCCTGATTACACCCTCAACTTGTAACATACCACGTCTCCTCCCCAATCCAGGCCTCAGCAAACCATCAGCCCTGTAGTCTGACCTTGCATCCCAGTTATTCTCCCTGTCTGACTTCTGCCCTGGATCCTATTAAGTTTCCAAGTCGTGGGCAGAGAGAGGGAGGGATGATGCAGAAGTGGTTCTTCCTTGATTCTGATTTTGGCCAAAATCTGCAAAGGCTGCTATGCAGGCCCTCTGCAGCAGGAGCAACATACACACAAAGATTTGTGCCACGTGAAAGAATAACCTAGTTAAGATTTAGGCAAAAATAGTAGTATAAATTAATGCTGCTTTTGCATTGTTCCATGTACCAGTTTGTATAGTGGGTGAAGTAATATCAATTTTTGGCATATAAACTAGAAATCAAGGGAGAAGATCAAGAATTTGGGAAATGACAGCAAGTCTATGTGTACCTGAGACCTTCAATTATGTTGTAATCTAAATCATAGCTTTTGTCAATCACCTTATTGCTTTCAGTGTGTATTGAGCGCTTTATTCATGCTTGGCTATAAATCAGCCCTATGCAATAACTAACTGCAAGAAAGTTTTTACCCAAAAGGAAACTGACCAGTATGAAGAGGATTGCAAATAGCAATCAGAGAAGGCTTGATACTAAAACATTAGTAATGGAATTTGACATATTTGAGGTATCTGGACGCATCGACCTGTTTGTGATGCATCTCTTAGTAATTCTAATTGACAGGCTGCTGCATTATTAATAGTTTGTTCATCTAGGGGAAAGTCTTCAAATTTTTTTATATAATATAATATTTTTATATTAAAAATAAAATTTTGTAATATGGTCCTATGCTGCCATAATAGCTTTGATGTACACACCTTTCTCCCCAAGAAGTCAATTTTATCTTTATAGACGTCCTGCTCAGAATGAAACAGTACATTGAAAATGTTTTTAATAGGGCTGTCTATTAATCGCAGATAACACTCACGATTTACTCAAAAGAATTAATCGCGAATAAAAACATTAATCGCAGTTTTAATCGCACTGTTAAACAATAGACTATCAATTTGAAATGTATTAAATATTTTGGATTTTCCCCCTACATTTTCATATATATGGACTTCAATCACAGCACAGAATACAAAGTGTATATTATTTTTTATTACAAATATTTGCACTGTAAAAAATAAATAACATTATTTTTCAATTTGCCTCATACTAGTTACTGCAGTGCAATCTTTGTCGTGAAAGTGCAACTTACAAATGTAGATTTCTTGATTGTTTTTGAGTGCAGTTATACTATAAAAGAAATGTCACCAGAAAGTGAGAACAGGCATGTACATGGCACTTTTGTAGCTGGCATTGCAAGGTATTTACTTGCCAGATATGCTAAACATTCGTATGCCCTTCATGCTTCGGGCACCATTCCAGAGGACATGCTTCCATGCTGATGTCGCTCGCTTAAAAAAAACGCATTAATTAAATTTGTGTCCGACCTCCTTGGGAGAAAATTGTATGTTCTCTGCTCTGTTTTAACCACATTCTGCCATATATTTCATGTGATAGCAGTCTTGGATGATGACCCAGCACATGTTGTTCATTTTAAGAACACTTTCACTGCAGATTTCACAAAATGCAAAGAAGGTACCAATGTGAGATTTCTAGAGAGAGCTACAGCACTCGACCCAAGGCTTAAGAACCTGAGGTGCCTTCCAAAATCTGAGAGGGATGAGGTGTGGAGCATGCTTTTAGAAGTCTTAAAAGAGCAACACTCCAATGCGAAAACTACAGAACCCAAACCACCAAAAAAGAAAATCAACCTTCTGTTGGTGGCATCTGACTCAGATGATAAAAGTGAACATGTGTCTATGCCCACTGCTTTGGATTATTATCAAGCAGAACCCATCATTTGCATGGACACATGTCCTCTGGAACGGTGGTTGAAGCATGAAGGGACATATAAATCCTTAGTGTATCTGGCACATAAATATCTTGCAATGCCTACTACAATAGTGCCATGAGAATGCCTGTTCTCACTTCTCAGGTGACGTTGTAAACAAGAAGCGGGCAGCATTATCTCCTGCAAATGTAAACAAACTTGTTTGAGCGATTGGCTGAACAAGAAGTAAGACTGAGTGGACTTGTAGGCTCTAAAGTTTTACGTTGTTTTGTTTTTGAGTGCAGTTATGTAACTAAAAAACCTGTATTTGTAAGTTGCAATTTCACAATAAAGAAATTGCACTATAGTACTTTTATTAGGTGAATTGAAAAATACCATTTCTTTTGTTTTTTACAGTGCAAATACTTGTAATCAAAAATAAATGTGAGCACTGTACACTTTATTCTGTGTTGTAATTGAAATCAATATATTTGAAAATATAGAAAAAACAATTATTTAAATGTATTTTATTATTAACAGTGTGATTAATCACACGATTAATCCAGGTTATCTTTTAATTGCTTGACCGCCCTAGTTTTTAAGGATCTAAAAGATTTACAACAAAAGTGTAGTGACCTACAATAAAGCTGGTAATTCTTACTGCTGGAGTATCTTATCCGCTCATCTTGGCCTTAGACCATGGTTGATCTGAGATGGGCAGGCCACTTTTAGACCTCACTTCTCTTGTGGACCCTGCAGTTTGTGAGAAACTTCAGTGTTCATTGTTAAACTGACAAATGTTTCTCACTCTGATTGTGAAACAAGCTTCAGAGGATGAATGGATACAGTGTTGTTTCCAACTGACTGTAGCCTGAAAGAATAATTCTGAAATGTAGGAACCACCACCATCACCTAAATGGGGTGGTAACATTTTAGCCTAACTAGGATCACTTAAACATCAACATTATAAGCTGTTTCTCTGCTGATAATTTTAAACACTCATGTTCAGCTACACTGGGATTGTGAACAGCTTGATTCTGTGGGTGGAGCCTGAGCAGTCCACCACTCTTCCCTCCATGCCCCCACCCCCGCCTGACCCTTGGTTTTAGGAAAAAGTAAACTTCCACTGTAGATACATTAGTTCCAGAATGCTACTATTAACAATAACATCATGGGTCAGATTTTGAAAGTTAGGTGCAGTTGTCGTCATACATTTGTGTGCTTCTGACTTATTAGTTGATCAGTATATGTAAATCAGGCATTTGCACATGCACTTAACCTGTTAGGTGTCTAATTGGCCACATTTGTTCACAAATACCAAATATGCACATGTAGGTAAGTAAAGAAGTTAGTAATGTGCAAATGTGTGTCTATAGTTTATGCATAACTCACTTAAAAATTCTGCCCTATGTTACTTTTTCTTCCTAATTACAGTAAAATAGCATTAAAGCATAATGTTCCTTATGTAAAATTGTGCTTGATCAGGATACCGTTGAATGTTTTGAGACTTGTTCACAAGTGCATTTCAAACTGAGTTCATTTGGAAAGGTCATATCACATAGCAGTATTGTAGTAGCGGAGTGCCTCACAGTCTTTAGTGTATGTATTGTCCCAAGAGGAAGTAGTATTATCTCAATTTTACAGATGAGTAACTGAGGCACAAAAGGACCAAGTGATTTGCACAAGGTCTCACAGGAAGTCTGCTGTGGAGCGGGACTTGAACCCGCATCTCCCAAGTCCTAGATTAGTGCCCTGATCACTGGACCAGTCTTTCTATCTATCATGAAACCTCTCCGAACTCTAAGTGAAGGTGTGTGAAACTGAATCTTACCTGTGAGTTTGCAAAGAGATTTGACCATGGGAATACCAGTACCATTCTGTCTATGAATACTTCCAGGGTTTGGGACCTGGAGCTCATTGTGAACAGTTGCTGTCCAAATATATATGAAGACATATTTTTAAAAAGTCAAACTCCTTTCAATCCAAACTCAGAAGGGATTGTACAGCTATAAGAAAAAGAACCTATGTAGGAATACAACTACCAGTGAACACTGACTTTGGGCTTCAGCAATAATCAGTACTCCAAATATTTCATCTCAGTGGAAGGTCTATTTGTCTCCTCTATTTTATACATGGAGACTAAGCCTTGCACAAATCTGCCAGTAGTCCCAGAAGGTGTTCTGTGCTTAGTATGAATGCTGAATTAAGCTCTGAGTTTGTCTAGTAATTTTGTGAAAGATTCTTTGTCCTACAAGATACGTTTTGCTTCTATAACCCACCTGCAGTATAGTGGGGTATTGTATTTTGGCATCAGTTTCTTCGCTCATGAATGCTCTCTTAAATTCTGCCAAGTTTTGCTGGCCATTTTGCATAGTTAGTCTCAAATTTGGAGAAATAACCGTTCTGAATTCTAGTAGAGCGTGTTTCCTGTCTTCTTGGCTGCAATAAGCACTACTGTTGTCCCGGATGTCTGCAAAAGAGACAACCACATTATTACCTTCCTAGAGTCATTGTGAAGTCTTCTCATTGACTCCGGGATCTCTGGCCCTGTCAACAGAGAATGTTTTTAGTATTTAGTTACAAGGTCTCTGTAATAAATTCTCTGACAATTCAACTGGGTCTGTATATCCTTTTTCCTGAAGGGGTTCCTAGCACTAATATTTCTGGTGCACATTTGGTTTTCTAACATTTCTAACTGGCAATCAACCATCTGGGAGTTTCTCATTACCAGGTTCACTGCTTTCATTCCTTTTACTACTAGCTTTCTTCAGTGTTAGAGTACTCTGTTATTTGTCTAGCCTCTTCACCAGCCCTCCCCCAGAAGTCTCCTTTCTCTTCAGTAATTCATAACTTTGACATTACTAGGAAAGAAAAGTATTTTTCTTATTACCAATTTTCCATTAACTTTCAACAACCATTCTCCTTGCTTAGCACTTGCAGGAAGGGCTGGACGCAGGCCCGCCAAAGAGTGCGGGGGGGGGGGGGGGCAAAGAGGGGTTGGGATGCGAGAGGGGGGTGTAGGATCTGGGAGAGGGTTTGGGTGTGGGAGAGGGTGCGGGCTCTAGGAGCTAGAGAATTAGTGAGTGGGAGCTCGTCTCTGCTGGTTGCAGGAGCTAACACGCCCTGAGGCTGTAATATTGAAGCTATTTGTAGCTAGACGGTGATGGGAATGGATACTGTAAATAAAGAGCACAGGTGATTGCACCAGTGCAGAGGTCTCTGGCTGGTCTGTGGGCGCAGCAGGGGCAGAAGTGAGGAGGGCCCAGCGACGCCCCTATTACAATCTGAAATAATTTAAAAGCAGTGACTGTAGCCTGCCTAGTTCTTGTTTGTTTAAGCTTTTGTTTCAAATTGCCCAAAGCTATCTGTACAGCAGAAAAATGTTAGAGATGTAATTAATTCAGTGCATTTGGGGTTTCCCGTCAAGATGGTTGGCATTGATCATGAATGTGGTGACTGGTTCAGTCCACTCAAAAGGTTGGTGCTGAAATTTTTTTTCCTGAACCCTCATTCTGACCAAGTTACATATCTCCTCGCTTTTGGATTCCTCCACTGGCTTCCTCTCAACTACCATATCATGTAGTAGTTCCTTATGCAGATCGTCGAGGTCATCCACAACACCAGTCCTGCCTATGTCTCTTACTACTCTTCCCCACTGACACTCTTCACGCCACCCCAGGGCTGCTCTAACTTATCCTGCTACTCATGGCCTCAAGAGGAGCAGTTCTATCACTGACATGTAGGGATGCATAGGAACTGCCACAATGGCTCTACACCACTGGCAGGTCCCCAGGCAGCTGCACAGGGGGAAAAAAAAGGGGGGGAAAGAAATGTGGGGGACTATAGGGTACTGCTTCCTGCTAGCGAAAGAGCTGAAGGTACTTGGGCATTGTTTTGCTAAGCATTGCAATGCCTAAGCCCTAGATAGCCTGGTGCCCAGTGGAAATTTCAGCACCAAGATAGGGTCCCAGATCCCCAACCAGTGCTTGGGGAGAGTTAGGTGCCTAAGGAAGGGATTTTGAGAAGCCAGCCAGCTCAGTGGGGAGTTGCCTAAACTAGCCAGGAGTGAAATGCCAAAGAGATGGGTAGGAAGAGGAGAGGGGCTTAGGACCCTAAGTGGCTGACCAGGTGGACCTGGCTGATGGGACAGATTTGGGCACCTCCCTCTGCTCTGCATCCTCCTTTAAGAATCCTCTCCTGGATGTAGGCACCTAAGCCGGGTAAGTCACGCCGGGTATATCTACACAGCCCCCTGCATGAGCCTCCCAGCCCAGGTCAACAGACTTGTGCTTCTGTGCTAAAAATAGCTGTGTAGATATTGTGGCTCGGGCTCTGAAGCCCACCCCCATCCCTAGGCTTCAGAGCCCAAGTTGCAGCATCTACACAACTATTTTTAGTGCAGCAGATCTCAGGCTGCTGCAAAGTCCAAATCTGTTGACCTAGGCTGGGAGATTCACTGCTGTGGGCTGTGTAGACATACCCTGAGGGTAACCCACGCCCTAGCAGCTGAAACCATCTCTCTCCTGCTTGATACCTCTCTCCTGCTCGCCCTCCGTATCTCAGTGTCCTGGCTGTGTAAGGCAGCAGAGCACCCACACATCCGTGGCTTGCCTCTGGCCCTACCGACACAGGGACTGTCAGGTGACTGGAGTTAGGTGTGCTCTGAGCATGTGTCCGTATCTGGTTCCATTGCCAAGATAGGCATGGCCCCACGTAGTTTGAGAATCCCATTTTGGGGGCTTGGGGGCTTCGGCAAGGGCTCTAAGCAGCTCACCTGCTGTGGGGCAGCATCAGCACTTGCTGACCAGCAGACACTTAAGTGCCTAGGGGTTGTAGGTGCCTACAGGATTAGGTGGCAGCTAAGTGGTGGCTTTGAAAATGTCAGTGCACCCAGGGGCGGTGCGTGAACACAGCACTAGATGTCTGTTCAGACCTATATACAGCAGTAACAAATAGGTCCAATTCTCTTCTCTCACAGGTTTTGTACTAGTGTAACTTGCCTCATTTCAATAGAGTTATTCCTGATTTACACTGATGCAGAGGCGGAAACCTTTATTTTCATAGATGTTCTGGGTAGACTCAACTGGGCCTTACCTAGCCTATCCCTAAGTCTTTCTGGATTTGTATTTGCAATGTCTGCAGTTCAGCTATCATAGGATTGCAATAGTTGTTTTAGCTACCTAGAGAGAGAGGAAAAATACCTGAAAATTCAAAGATGTGATTTGTCACAAGAAGAAAACAAATACCACATTCGCTCCCACTCGTTCCTCGTAGTGGTTTTGGGATTCTCTCTCCATACAGCAAAATAATACTCAAATCTATGGTAACAAGAACCATCTGTAGTTAGTTATAACTAGATAGAAGGTTTACTCCTATTCTGGTTCAAATCCTCTCTCATCAGGACTCAGTTTCTTACACTCCATCCCACACAAGAGGAAGAAGGTTGTACTTCAAATTCTAATTCATGGACTGATAAGAAATCAGCATTTATATGCCATGTTCCAGATTTGTGGTGTACTGTATAATTGTACAGCTGCAATACCAGATACCAGAGGGTTAATGGTTCGTTCTTAATTTTATTTTCTTAATGTATGAGAGTCGTTGATGGTCTGTGTAACTAAAATAAATGTCTTCCCAGAAGGTAATATGTTAGGACATGTAAGAAGAGTCTGGATGAGTTCTGCCCTGACATCTAATGACAAACTGGGGGGAAGACACACAAAGAGCAGACCATATTTATGTGTGTATATAGATACATACACTACATTAGAAATATATAAAATAGTGTGTGGTAATTAACCTTGTCCAATAAATGCATCTTACTCATAAAAGTAACTTTTTTTTGCTTTGTAAAACAAGCTAACACAGGCAAAAAAAAATTAAAATCTAGGTAAAATTTACAAAGCATGGATATAAACATCAACACTTTCTTGTGGATAATCTTAAAGCCTTGTTTGAAGGGTGTAGCTATTAGATTATGATGCATTTACTGTCTTATGAAACAGACATTCTTCAGTCTTCCCAACTGCATTAATTCACTCAAGTATCATTTTTACTTGAAGCTGGTAGTATCTTAATGGACTTTAAGTGGTTCCAGAAGTTCCATTAGAAGAGGATGGAATAAGTGTGTGGACAGTTTGCCAAAGACAGGGAAGCCACAATTTTGAAGCCAACTAGTGTTTTATGTCAAACACAGTCATATTTTTATAAAAGAGAGTAATGAATTCAAGTAAAAATGACTTCAAGGCTAGGTACTCTACAGAATGTTGCTCTAAATGAAGATAGTGGTATGATCATCAATGTCTGGATAAAATAAAACTCAATTTGAGAACTAAAATAACATTGCTTATTTGAACAATTTCAATGTTAGTAACCAAACTAAAAACTAGAGACTCCAGGGAGTTTTGGAAGAGGGACAAAAGGTTGACAATTTGACAGGAATTTTTCAGCAGCATTATTCTGTAAAACTGGCTTTTGAGAGAACAAGAGGTGGCACAACACTTAATTGCAAATGTATTGAATGACGATCCCTCTACTGTCTTCAGTGGAGCTATGTGAGGGCCGAGTCTCCGTGTGTATTTGCGAGAAAAATCTAAATCTAGTTTTTCATTTTGGCAGGTGTTTTTCCCTTAAACTAGTTTCAGACATTACTGAAGATCATAATAATACCAACATGTTTTGGCTCTCATAAAATCTGTTCTCTTGCATGTAATACTTTCTGCTATTGGCCATCTTCCTACTCCTTAACCTAGTAGTGAATTATATACACTAGAGTTTATTTAGATAATTGAGTATGCTTCCTGTTTATAGGGTAACAAACCAATTACCAGGCCAAACAAAAGCAGAGGCCAGAGGATGAGGTACTGAGGTTTACTGTATAATTATTAATCAGTTAACAGGAAGCACTCTCAAGTAGATGGTATTGATGCTCTGAACTGTTTAATAACTACATTTTTTGGGGGGTGGGGATACAACTGGTCTTGAAATGGTTGTTAAGAAACAGCAGTGTTTCTTCTTCTGTTGGCAGGATGAAGCTAAAGCGGAGATGCACAACAAATGTGACCCAAGTCATTAGGGTGAGTTCTGATGACGACAGTGAATCAGTGTAGAGACTTGCATTGTGTATAGTTACAGAAACAAGCATATATTTGTCAGTCAGTAAGCCTAAACCACTTCTTTGTTCTGATTGGTGGAAACCATTTCACTTCAATATAATTTACTGTTGACAATGGGCACAACAGCCATTAGTAAGAATGAATTACAAAGTGTGCATTGAGAGAATAGATTCCCAAAACGTGGAAGGAAACCCACAATGTGACTAACTAAAATGCATCAGTTATTCTATATTCCTTACTAATTAGGTGTTATATTCCAGCTTTTATTATATTTCTGGCACTATTTAAGTATATACATTGAAAATCATAACATGGGTGTTACAACTCTGCAGTCTGCTCTACTGTCACGCTGCATTCTGTCTTGAAAATAGAGAAGTAGTTTTTATAAATACTTGTCAAACAGAAGGCTAAAGACATATTTCCTGTTAATTAGAATTAAGTAATTTCTTTCTTGTGGCTTTGAAATAAACGAGCAGCTTGACATTAAACGTTGATTCCAAAATAAAGCTCAGAGTTTCAGGAAATCCTTTGAAAACTTTATTGTGCCTCCCTCTGATAGAGAATGAAAGCATAGACTCTGCTTTCAAAATGGACAGCCTCTGAGATGGCTCTTGGTGGTCCCTCACTAAAGCTACAGCTGTCTGAGACCCCCTGTGGACCTATGTGTGCATGTGCTGCACTGATCTTACCAGATAACAAAGATGATCTAGGAGCTCCTTGTTGAACAAAATTAAACACCGCAGGTCAAATGGAAATCAATTACAAGCTGTGCTGAGGACTATGGAAGTCAACACAGGCTCTCACCCATGAACTGGGATGTAGGCAATCAAATGTTAGGTCAGTTTAGGTCAAGCCTATGGCTTTGTATATTCATTTTTCACTCAGTATAGGGTAGGAAACTATAAACATATGAGACAGTGGGTGCAGCTAATTAATTACTCAGAAATGGGGACAGAGCCAGCACTGATCATATTGTGCCAAGACCCAAAAATAAAACAAATCTAGAAAGCAAAATACCACTGCTTAAAATGAAAACAAACTTAGTCATATCTGGAAGAACAAAAATAGTACTATGATGCTGCATCTTACACTGTGTACTGCATTTTGTCCTTGGCACACTTTTGTATTGAAATAATTGCATCTGTATTCTGTGTGAAATTCAATGGGAGTTGTGCACCAAACTCCCTTTATGATTCTCTGAACATTGCAGTCTACATCAATACATACAGTGCTTTATGTTAAAAAGGAAGCATTTCTTCTATCATGACAATAACCATGGGTGGGATTGTCAAAAATGCCTAAGTAAATTAGAAGCACAAGACCCATTGACTTAGTGGCATTTATGGTTCTAAACCACTTTGGTAATTTTGAAAATCCCATCCCATAGCTTCAAAAGTTGTAATATTTTTATTATCCCTAGAAGGCAGCTTTGAGGTAAGGGAGTATTAATGCAATAAAAGTCATGTTTTATTTTAAAATATAAACTGTGGTTATGTCTAGTAGTTTTCTGTTACACATGTATGTTGTGTACCAAAACATCCAGCCTGAAGGATTATATTATTAGTTTAGACTTTGGTTATCCCAGGCTTCACGTCTGTGTTTATAAATCTATTGCACAAAAGCATTTGTATACTCTCTCCTGTTTAGATTGCAATCTCCTAGGGGCATGGAATTTGTATTTTGTGCCTTGTACAAACCTGAGATGCTGTTGACTTTTAACAAATAAATAATAAGCAATAATGCTTTTAAAAGAGAGCACATTAGAGGTGATTTGTATGATCTGATGCAGCTGAACTTTGTTCTGAAGTTTTACAGCAGGTTTTTAACCTCAATGCAACATGGAATTAAAACAATAATTCCAGTGCAGTCCAAATAAAGTAAACAATATGTTTTTACACTCATTCGATTTCTACAGTGCATTGTTATTTTGTAGAGAGGGAGTGCATTACATCTCTTCAAATTATTTCACATACAGAAGGTCATAGTGTCCCCTTTGAAGATTACATTGGCGAGGAGCACCAGTGAGCAAATCAAACCTGAATAAAATGGAATGGATTACAGGCATTCACAGACATGTGGCCCAAGGAAGTAATAGGTCACAGCATTACGTACCCCATCTTCATCGCAGCAGCCTAGTTGCAATGCATGCTGGGATTGGTAGTCTCCATTGGCTGCATCTTTTAATGACAGATGAAGGTCTGCAGGCCAAATTGTGGAATGTTATGGCCTGCATCTGACCCACAGAGAACATTTTCACCACTGCTGGGGTAGGTGGTAATTTATTTTTTGGTTTTAACATTTAAGAACAAAATTTAAATGTAAATTTTTTCAAAAGTGGGTGAAGATTAATGAAATAACCTCTCTCTCTGCAGCAGTAATTCCCCTACACAATGTGAAATACTAGAGAGACAAGGTAGGTGATGTAATATCTTTTACTAAACCAACTTCTGTTGGTGGAAGGTACAAGCTTTTGAGCTATACAGAGCTCTTCAGAAATATTGTGAAAACACTGCCAAATATAAGCGAATATTGTAAATATAAGTGGGCAGCTATTGTAAAAGTCACTTGCAGTTTTTTTAAATACTAATGAATATGGAAAAACTGAAAATATGCTGTTTCTATGTAATTGTCAAGAGCAGAAGTAATTCTAGCAGGTGGCTGCTAGCATCCTCTCTACTTAAGTTTCATTTATAGGATATATTCATGTCGTGCTGAAGCATACACTTTTTTGGCTAAAATTTTCTATGCTTGGGTTCTTCCTGAAGGTGTGAGACTTCCTTGGAAAGGTCAGCAATAATGTAAAAAGTCTGCTTTAAACCAACAAAAGAGAGGAAATTCAATTTTTAGGGTTAAATTCCCCTCAAACTCTCATCATCTGATTTTTCACTTCACCCAGGATGGAAAAAATGCACTTCTCATCTTTAAAAAAAAAAAAAAAAAAAAAAAAAAATCCTAACCAAACTCTTCAAAATATATCTTGTGCAAAACATGGCTGTAGTTTGGAAGGGGAAACTGGGAATGGATTTATAGATGTCCTCAATGAGGACTAGCATCTTTATTTGGCTTGGACAAAAATGAGGCTTTCATTTAATATGATATATCTGTATCATTTGAGATTGAGCTTGCATAGAAGGCTTGGGTTGGGTTAAGGAAATGCTCTATCTTAAAGCAGAGGCCAATTGCAAAATCTAGATTTGGACGTACTCCATACGTGCTTGGTTTGAAATAACCCAGATCTGCTGATCTTCAGGGCTTGCATCAAAGCCCACCTCTTTTTCCCAGGTTTTGAGAGGGAAGGGATGTGCTGAGGGCGCAGATTTGTGCCTCGAGAGCTGTGATTTGTGGATGGAGTGGGTTTTCTTTCTTTTCTTGGCTTGTGTTTTGTGCATTTCTTTTTGTTGGAGTAGAGTAGTTGTATTTTTCATATATGATAATCGTGCCTGGAGCCTTTTGTCTTGTATAAATCTATATAAATTAATTAATTGCCATTTCCCCCTGTCCAAAATGAATGAATGTGCTGATCTGAAGTTCTGGTTCCAAGCTATCTCTGTATTGGAAAAGCTTATTTTCTTGAAGGACAAGAATATTTTTATTAAATACCACACATTTTATCTTGATTTAAATAAAAAATGTGCCTCAGCTTGCTGCAGGATTTGGCACCAAATACATTTTTATGATCCATCCACAGACAATGAATTAAAGGTTATTTCTAAGGTCACTTTTTCTAAAAGGTTATTGAGGTTTCTGCTAAATCACTGAGAACACTGACTATTTGTGCAAGTTTAGTACAAACATTACAATCAGCCTGGGGCAAAATTAGAAGCTTTGTCAACATATTTGGGTATGAGCACCTCAAAGAAACCAAATAATAAAACAGAAAATAACTTCTTAGTGGCTTCTAAAGTCCCAAAGGCCTTCCAACTTGTCTGCTGACGCCTTGTGTTTGACCTGCTAAATCAAAGTGTTTCTTTAAAGTACAAAAGTTTACAGTTTGCTTTTAATAAAACTTGCTCCTCTTGATGTGTTACAATAATGCAATAGCCAACACAAAAAGAAGTTCCAGAAATAAATGCACCTGAGCCGTACTTTTAAAAAAATAATGAAATGAGCTTTTAAAATGCACTCATGAGCTCGAGGTCCCAGATTTGATCCCTGCTGCTGACGACTCACCAAGGAAGTGTCTGCATTACTCAAGGAAAATGGATTTTAAGGATAGGATCTATATTAAGCTAATTGTTTCTATATGGGGGTGGGGTGGGGGTGGAATGATGAATAACATTATTATCTCTGACATACTGCAATATAAAAAGGGGCCAGATGTCGCTTTTGGAGGCTCTTGCAGGGTTTACACTGAATTCTGTAGTAGCCCTGTACAAGTATGTGCATGTAGGCTGGACCCTGGGGTATGCCTTGAAAGGGAAGGGGGTGTAAGGAGGTGAATTGAAATCTTTTCTGGAAAGGCTGTGACAGTGTGCAGGAGGGTGGGGTTTTTTGGAGGCCTATGAAGTGTTGAGGAAGAAAAAAGAGACTGACAGCATGGTCAGGGAGTGTAAGGAACAGAATTGTGCTGGAAGCCTCTGGGGAGGGGCTTGGAGGTGGTATGTGAATAGTGTCTGCTACAGAGTCACCTCTTCAGACCCACCTCTGAGATTGCTTTATTTTAGCTGGTCTGGGACCCTGGGTGTCCCAGCTCCCTTTAAACCTCATTAAGTCCCACTTTGGTTCAAAGACAGGACTAAAGTCTGTCCAACTCTGTTCTTCTTGTGAAAGCTGACGAGTATCATCATTTGCCCAACTCATGTCTGTCTGTCTGTCTGTCTGTCAAATCCTTCCTTATACCAAAATATATGGACCTGACAGAGTGGAGCGCCAATACTCTGTGGTCCTGACTGCCATGTATGGCATTAACTCCATGTGTTTAAAAACTGTCAGCTTTGTTTGATTATAAACTCAGTTCTAAAGCCTCACTTCTTGATTAGATTCAATTTGTTTCCAGAATATGAAAATCTTTCATTATATTATGGACTAATCTCTTCCAAAACAGTGGGTTTTTTTAAAATCAGACTTTTTATATAAACAGACTTAGCCCAGCATCTTAAACCAGCTGCTGTTTACACTCATTATTTTAAAAGGTCGGAAGTGATGTTTCTAAAATGTTAAAAATAGAAGAATTGCTTCCCAGGTGGAGTTGAGACCTGTGGGTCAAGTTCCAGCTCAGAACACCGTTCTATGGTTGGAATATAAACCCCTGAAACTAGAGCATTTTTAAATAAAATTGTTGTGATTGCTAAGTGAAATATATGGTGTATGAAACAGCAATGTCTGAAACCATGACTTACAGTTTAGAAAAGGTTAGCACACCATAGGCGCCGACTCCGTGGGTGCTCTGGGGTTGGAGCACCCATGGGGAAAAATTGGTGGGTGCTCAGCACCCACTGGCAGCTCCCTGCCAGCCCCGCGCCCAACTCACCTCGCCTTCCCCAGGCGCCGCGGCAGCCAGAGCGGCTTTTTCTCTGCTCATGCAGCTGCAGGCTCCTCTGGCTCCAGCAGCTGATCGGCAGCACGCTGGGGGGGCGGGGGAAAGTGCAGGGGCGGTGCCTTGGGGGAGCGTGCCGCCACCGCCGATCAGCTGCTGGAGCCAGAGGAGCCTGCGGCTGCATGAGCAGAGAAAAAGCCGCTCTGGCTGCTGCGGCGCCTGGAGAAGGCGAGGTGAGCTGGGAGCGGGGCTGGCAGGGAGCTGCCGGGCCCTGTGGGTGCTCTGCTGCTTTGCGCCTCCCCCCCCCCCCCCCCCCGCTTGCAAGCTGTGGGGGGAGAATGCAGCCTGCCGGGGGAGGAGGCGGGGGCGCCAGCCCCCCTGCCGCACCCAGCTCAGCTCAGCTCACCTCTCTACCTCTCGGAGGCTCAGCTAACCAGCCTCTCCTGTGTCATTGTGGAGTGTAGATGTGTTTTTCTTAACTTCAGCTTGGAGAAGCTGCATTCTCCACTGGCAACTGTTACAGGAAGTGTTAGAAGTATGAGCAGAGCAATGAAAGCATTTGGAAAGAGGGTGGTCATCTTATTTGTGCACATATATTCCAGAACAGCCTTTGGAGTTGATCCTGCTGAAGTGTATCTTGAAAGGACTTTCAGTTCATCACCTAAATCACTCGCATCAATATCACGCATGTCATCATGTGTCAACACTGTCTCTAGTGCCCTGCATTGCTGGTTTAGGACTTCAGGTATAGTGAGGAGTTTTGGAATATCATACACATCCCAAATATACTGCTGTGTTCCTTGAGCTGAATGAAACGTTCTTCAACTGACTGTATTGCACAATCTAGCACCTGGTTAAAGAATTCAACTTTGAATTGTTGTTTGGGGTCTCTTATGGGATTATCCCCTGTCTCGTAATCAAAATGTCGTCTTTTTCAGTGACTCTTGTATTCTTGAATGGGTGGGAAAATAGCTTCAGTGTGAAGTTCCTCTGCCAACTTCTGTGCACTCTTCAGAACGTTTTGAAATCACTCATCTGACCGGTAAGACTGTAGGTATGACTTTGCTTTGTCCAGTTGTTCCATGGCTCCAGATATATCAAGGTCAACACCTTGGAGTCTCTTGCTTACAACATTTATTTCAAACAGTATGTCATGCCACAACACTAAGCCACGCAGAAATTTGAAGTTATGTATGTTTCTGGTGATTCCATTTCCCTCTGCCACTGTTCTTCCACGAACAGTTCCTGTCATAGCATTATCCTCCATAATGGCAACTATGGCATCATCTATCTTCCCAATTTGGTGTTTGATAGGCTTTATCGCCTCCACTCGACTTTCCCATCGTGTGGCATTCAGTGGTTTCAGTGTCAGAGAGACTATTCCCAGATGTTGCTTCAAAATTTGCCATCAATGAGTTGATGCAGAGAAAAATACATTAAAAAATTCAGCGGCCTCACTGGAAGCTGATGCTGCATCACTGACCACCAAGTTCAGTGCATGAGAACTGCATGCGACAAAAAAGCTTGAGGGTTTAACTCTGATCCATGTCTGCACTCCCCTGTTCTTTCTTCTTATGTTGGTACCATTAACGTAGCCCTGACCTCTCATGTCAGCTATTGCAATTCCTGTATCTTCCAGCTTTTTAAGAAGCACGTTTGTCATACCAGCTCCTGTAGTATCATCAATGTCAATAAATTCTAGAAAATGCTCTCTGACAGTCACCATTGCAGGGACATTTTCACTAGGTTCTGTTGTTGTTACAAAATGCACCATTAAAGTCATTTGTTCTGTATGGCTGATGTCAGGTGTGCAGTCCAGAATAACAAGAGTAATAGCTTGCTGACTTCAGATCTGCCACAATCTTCTGTTTGACTTTTGTTGCCAGTAAATGTATGATCTCATTTTGAATTGTTTTTCCAAGGTAGTGGTGTGTGTACCTTTCTTGGGGGGTGACTCTTCTTAGATGCTTCTGGAGTACAGCATCAAACTCAGCCATCAGCTTCACAATTTTAAGGAAGTTTCCATTGTTTGGCACATACAGCTGATCTGAAGTGCCACGCAGTGCTAGGTTTTGGGTAGCAAGCATTCTCACAATGGCAATGAGCCTTTTCAGAACATTTTGCCTGTAAAGAGACTCTGATGCAATCTTCTCTTGATGCTGATCACCTATGGTGGCCTTTAACCTTAGTCTCATCTCAAGCTCTTTCCACCTATGGAATGCTCTCTGGTGATTTGCTGCCTTCTCATGGCATGCCAGATTTCTAGCCAGATTTTTCCAGTCCTTTGTTCCTGTAGAACCCAATGTGGCTGGAACATTAGACTGGAAGAGTTTGCAACAAAAACAGTATGCAGCATTCTGGGTTTTTCAGTACATAAGCCATGGCCTCCCCACTTTGTCACCATTGGGGATTTCATGCCAGTAATATGTTGGATGGAAACATCTATTTTAATTGTCTTTGGGGAAGATGACGTTTTTCACTTGCTGTGGCCCATGCAGTACAAGGAAGTCCCTCAGGCTATTGATCAAGTGGGTCCACAGTCCTGGATCATCGAGACTTAAGGAACTAAACTCAGCAGCAGCTGTTTCTTGCGCCTCCACCACTTCTCTCTGATCTACACTTTTTTCTTCAGGGATGTGCATAGTTACATCCATTTGAGATGGAGATATGGATGCTGCAGTAGCTGCCAGGTCACCTGCACTCTGACTAACTGGAAGATAAGGCATCTCCTCACCAATCACATCCACACTGGAGCCGGAAGGCTCATCGTGAACATTTGTGTCTATGTATCTCAGGAGAGCTCCTTCCTGCTTAGATAGAAAAGCTTCCTTTGCTTTTTCTTTTTCTGAATGCTGCCCCAGAGGGGCATTTTCTTCTTTCACTCATGACTGCTGTTCTGTGCCAGATATAGTGGCTCTCAACACTCAATTGAAGGGGACAAATAAGCAGGCTGGTAGCAGGGCCTGAGTGAGGGAAGATATCAGCGTCTTAAGGGCCTAACTGGCTCCTCCTACTTCAGTTGACTGCCTGTTCCCCTCAAGTGGGTTCAGGGAAGCAGCAGGAAACAGGAAGCTCCCTGAGAAGCTGGTGTTAATCAGTCCTAGAGAGGTACATAAGAGGCTCCTCCTCCTCCTTCTCTCTCTCTCTCTCTCTCTCTCTCTCTCCTGCAGTTCCTGCTGCTTTGTTATTCCCTCTCTCCTTTTCGCCTGCCTGCCTGCCTGTTGTCTCTTGTGCCCTCCCTCCCTGCCTCCCTCCCTCCAGGATAGCACTCCACCATCTCTGTGCATCTAGCTCAGACAGAATACATATGCACCAGCAGCAGACACAATTTTCTACACTCTGGGTCCTAGTGGCACCCCTCCCCCACAGTCTGAGACCTGAGGCAGTCACATCAATTCAACTCATGGTAAGGCCAGCCCTGCCTCCTGGTTATCTGCTCCCAGAGGTGGCCCAGGTCATGAATCCAATTGTAAACGCTGTTGGAATGGGGTCCCATGACCCAGTTACAGCTGTAGTGAAGATGGGGCTTTGGACTGTAGTCCCCCCCCCATTTCCTATGCCTAGTTTCCATTGGGTGCAGCAGAGTATTGAGCAGCCATATATTTTAACTGGGAGCAGGATGATGCCCTGTACACTGCAAAAACAAAACAACCCCCCCCCCCAAACAAGTTAGGAGACTAGCCCCCCAACATGGTTGAAACATTTTGGCCTTGAAATGTAGATGGGACTAACCTTTGTTTTTAGCCATGCCCCTGAATCATACTAATATTTTATTTGTACAGTACATACGATCATTCTGTCTGCTGATGGTTATGTGTAAGAGTATATTATAGCCTTGTACTGTGTAGTGATATAAAGAATACTGATGGCAGGGTCGATGACCAGGGTTTATTTTAAAACCAGTTTCTATTTTAATATTGGATACATTGTTTGTTTTTTACTCACTGTGTTCTATTTTAGGCTATGAAGCCTCTGCTGCAACCACATTATTTTGGTCAACCGCCAAATCATTTAATCTCTTGTTTTTTCCTATAGCCCCATCTTGGATCTTTATTCAATACGTGATGCTGAGGCAAGAGTTTTAACAGGACACTGAACCAGCTATCCCTCGGTGTAAATTCCACTGAGCTATGCCTTCATTTATTTAATTCATTGCAACTACTTATCTGTTAATTGACCATATATAATCCAATGGAACCGTAACAATGACCTATGCATTAAAATGAAAGTAATGGAGTATCAGCCTGACATGGAGTTAGCCCACCTTGAGAGCACTGACATAATGACTGCCCCACTGGATTAGGGAAGATATGGTTTATATTAGTGACCTGAAGAAAGTTCATACCCTCTGGGAAAAGTTTGTTCCATGGACTGGCAGTGTGATTAATGGCTTATTTACAGCACTGACATCCAGGCTGTCAGAACTCTTCATCAGCCTTTGATGTAAAACACACTAAGAGGCCTTAGGTCATTCTTATCTGCTTAGAGGAGAGAAATCCGAAATGAAGAATGGTTGAGTATGGTTAACATATTGGCACTAACACTCTCCACTAAGGAAACAATGCGAGAGAGCTACAAGGTCACTTACTTCACTGGCCTGAATGGTGAAACCATACGACTGAAGTAGGTAATACTTCATTCCACTTTTATGCATGATCTAGCAAAGAAACAGCATAACAAGGCACATTGTCAAGGAACAGATGGATGCTTGCATCAAGTACACTGAGCGGCATGAATCTTAAGGCCAGATGCACCAAGCACTGAAGAAGTGCATGTTCCTCAGTACAGTATGAATGCATGTCCTGATGTGAGTTTATTCTAATGTGTGTTTATGGGCATTTCCATAGTATTCAGCACCATGACACTTGTATATGAAAAGACTTCCTCCCCACATCAGCTCAGTATAGTCTGATGGCTGAGTTTACTGAGGGATAGTAGGATTTTCTGAAAGTCTCCTTGGAGAAAGCTGCCACGTGTGCATGAACTCACTTATTCCATTGTTCTAGTGGGCTAGTGCTGAAATAGCTTCAATCATTGCTCTCAGAGGAGCATGGATGGGAATCTGCTCCTTGGCCTCCAGAACACTTGCCACAGGGATCCATCCTTTTCCCTGTACCACTGGATAGCTAATGAATATGAAGCCACTAGGAGAAATGTTGATACAATGTGGACAGAAATGTCAGAAAGAAATGTGCAGATGATATCCCTGGCTCTATATCACCTTCACAAGGGACATGAACATGACTCTGATGTCAGCAAGATGCATGATTCCCAGCTCTTGAGGATCCTGGTCAAAATAGTATCTGGATGAAGAGCAGCTGGATGAAGCTGAATCCTGAGAAGAATGAGAGTAATGCTACTTACTGGATTTGGACATAATCACGGCGATCCATGCATTCATGACCTGCAGACTTGATTATTGTAATGGAATGTTCACAGGAATGAAACTATTGTCTTTAAGAAGCTCCTCCAGTTGATTCAAAATACAGTAGCCTGCTTACTCACAACACAGACTTCTAAGAGCATATTATGCTGGGGTCCCACTCTTTCACTGGCTTAATGTAGATACAGAGTAAAATTCAAAACTTTGTTCCTCTTCTGAGCCCTCAAAGAGATTGACCCAATCAGCTATCTAAAACAACACCTCATCCTCTGTGATCATGACTTTCTGGAACAGTTGTGGTCCTCTAGAAATATGGGAGTGTTCATGTTAACCTCAAGAGTGAGACTGTGTGTTCAAGACCCAGAGATTTCTTGACAATAGGCCCACAACCTTGGAACTCAATTCCAGAACAATGTGGAATAGCCACGAACCTCAGTACTTTCAGAATGAAGCCTAAAACTCATCACTTTGGCCAGCTCTAACTCAGTAACCCTCCAGAATAACACACACAAAATCTAGCAACAGCAACAACAAAAACACAATAAAACATCAAACAAATACCCAGTTAAATCAAAGTCCCCACACAATGAAAAGGGAGAGAAATATACTATGCCCTATATGTACTCACTTTAATAATTTGAAAGGTATTCAGACACTCCAGTAATGGGTGTGGTAGAAAAATGTAGCTGAATGGGCTCTAGACCAGGTGCAAGATCCTATCTAGAGTTGGGCAAATAATTTGTCATTAGTAATTTGATTGATTTTACCTCTTTTTTCCTGACTGAAAATTGTTCATGAACCAATTGCAAAATCCTCACATTTATTCTTTATTTGAAATTTCTTTGCAAATTTCTTAAATTTATTGGCTATAGACCATTTGTAAATTAACATTTGAAATTTTTGGTGCATTTGGTTTGTTCAATAAGTTGCATGGTATTTCTTTTTCCTGACTGGATAATGACTTAAACACCCAGCAGCACATATTTCAAATTGCATATTTGAGTGCAAAATTCTAAATGGAGTGTTGGTTAATTATACAATTTGAAATTCCCTCTCGGTGCATATTCAATCTCTTTCTTTAGAGTACTCGTAGGAAGCAAAGACAACAGGTGTGAATACAATCCAAGAGAACTTTTGATGATTCAATTGAATATTTTTCAGAAAAATATGGCGATTTTTTTTCCAGCTTCAGTTCTAAAACCTGTTGTGTATGTGCATTCAATTAAAGTGAAATACTGTGCATAGAACCAAAAGTGAAAAGTCTGAAAAAAGCAAAAGAGCACACAGAAAAATAAAGTGTGTGTGTGTGTTTTCCACCCCACTCCGTTCCTAAGCTTTCATGAAACCATCTATGTAACGGAGGGTAATATGGCTAATGAGTCATGATCTGCAATGAATTACTGCATTCAGTGTACATGAGCGTTGGAATTCTCAACTTCCTAGAGCAAGTTTCCTCCTCATCTTCATTTTAAATCTTTCCCAGACCATCCTCCTGTTAAAAGATTGTTGCGTTTTTCAGGGCTGTCAAGTGTTCTGTGGTCAGGATCCTGTATCCTAAGCAGGATATGAAGCTGAATTTATGTTGCAGGAACCTCAAAACAAAGTAGGCTGTCCACCAGTCTTCCCCTCCATCCTACCCCACAAGCACTCATGCAGTATCCCCAGCTAATTGCAATTACTCATTGTCTATACAAAAATCTGCAGCATATTGAACATTTAAAATGTTGGGGCATTGTACATTACAATGTACAAATTGTGAGGGGGAAAGTGGAGTTTTTGGCAGCTAGTTTGCACACACACAAGGCTCACAGTGCGGTCTTCTTCCTCACCCCACTCTTGCTGGAGCTACATGGGGCTTATTAGAACTCGAAGGTTGCAAGGATTCTGCCTTCTCCTCAGGTGGAGAGAGAGAGAGGAAAAAGATCACCATAGGACTGGTAAAAGTCGAGGTGAGGTCATGCTAATGAGCTCCCTGTTCCCACCAAGCTACTTCGTGCTTACGATGGCTGAAACATGTGCTGTCTTCTGAACCAGCTGGCCTGGTATACAATAGTTTCACATGGCCATATGAGGCTACCATATTCCTTACTGTCATGCAAACCCAGAACTAGGATTTGGCTTAGAGAGAACAAAAAGATCCTTCACAAGCTCTTTTATTGTACATGTGGATTTTACAGTCGGCAAAGGGCTAAATGTGGCTTTCTGAGCTGTTTGTGACGGTCACATCTGCTTCCTAGTGCCCCTCCTGATCTTATGGGGGAGACAGGGGAGAGGAAATGCACCCTATGCCAGCCCTGGACATAGCAGAGTATGTCCCCTGGTGTGCTGGGCAGCTGTGCTACCTGGTGCCTTGGGGGCAGGTTGGAGCCACGCCTCCACCCATCTGTATTGGAACAGGAGGGTCAGCTTTGCAGAGGCTGCTTCACCCCAACTCCCCTGCCCTCGTTCTGCTACTAGCAAGGGTGCCTTATGCTACCTTGCTCTTCTGCACAGGTGTACAATGATGGTCCACAGTTTTGGTCCAAAAACATAATATCTCCTGCCAGAAGTCAGGTTTTGAGCAAGTCACTTTGTCAGTTTTCCTGGAGCATCCATTTAAATAGCATGTCCAATTATATAGTCTATGTAGCATATCCTGTATTTGACATAGTTAATAGGTCAGAGATTCCAAGGCCAGAAGGTACCATTGTGATCATCTAGTCTGACCTCCTTTTATAACACAGACCACAGAACTCCCCCAAAACAATTCCTAGAGCAGATCTTTTAGAAAAACATCCAGTCTTGATCTGAAAATTGTCAATGAGGGAGACGCCACCACGACCCTTGGTAAATTGTTCAAGTGGTTAATTAACCTCAGGTTTTTAAAAAAAACAAAAACACAACACCTTATTTCCAGTCTGAATTTGTCTAGCTTCAACTTCCAGCCATTGGATCACATTGTATCTTTCTCTGCTAGTTTGAAGAGCCTATTATCAAATATTTGTTCCTCATGTAGGTACTTATAAACTGCAATCGAGTCACCACCTTAACCTTCTCTTTGTGTAAGCTAAATAGATAGACTCAAGAAATTCAGTAACTACAATCCTGTTTCTTAAGTCAGACTTCTACATATTCACTTACATGGTTCCTGCAGTCGACTATAGTGTCTGACTGTTATTGCATTGTATGTAGCATTCCAAGTGTCAGACTTCAAGAATAACATGCAGCAGATATGCTTGCTGTCTCTTCAGCCCGTTTTCTAAAATGGCTATACAGTCAATCTACTTTCAAAGCATGCAGACTGACTAACAAATGCATCCTGGCTTGAGAGTGAATATTTTTATAACTAGCCTCAAGAAGAATTTTTCAGTAATTCATCTATGAAGCATTTTCATTAATGACTATTTAGAATCCACTGACAGACTAATTTGTTGCCCTGAAAGGGTCTTTACATGTTTCTATTCCAGCTGGAAAAGGTACTGTGATTAATACTCAAGCTTGACAAATACACTGATTCATCTTTGTTACAAGGTATTCCTGCTTTGTCATTCTCAATTTAACAAATGCCCATATGCGTTGGATGGGGTTTCTAAGGCAGAGCTAAAATAAATCCTAAATGGATATATGATGGTATAAAACTGAGAAACAGAACAGCAACCATTCTCCAGGCATAATATTTTGTATGAGTTGTAATGGATTTCTCCTGAAAAGTATAAATACAGAATGGGCATAATCCTGCTGCCATTCAGGTTGACGAAATTCCCATTGACTTCAATGGGAACAACACCAAGCCCAAATATAGTGAAGTGAATCAACACAGCTATTGTCCTACCAGGATTAAGAAATGCGTTTTGTTTGTTTGTTTGTGTTTGTTTTGAAACGTATTGAGTATGATTTCAGATTTGCTTCCCTAGTTCTTAACCACCGCTGTACCACATAAAAAAGCAATGGTGGCACAAGAATATTTGCTATACTTAGGACCGGTCCTGATCCAGTTTGAATTGGGATTAGGACCTGACACTAATTTTGATAACGTTATCTCATACACTGGATTCCCTAAGCATATATACACGTATCGAGGAAAGTTTGTCCTGTGCTTAAGGCACTCCATGCAGGCTCAGGAGCACACTGACATTCTGTGTGACCTTATTTGTTTTACTGTAGGGCCTAGAGCATGGGTCGGCAACCTTTAAGAAGTGGTGTGCCGAGTCTTCATTCATTCACTCTAATTTAAGGTTTCGCGTGCCAGTAATACATTTTAACGTTTTTAGAAGGTCTCTCCCTATAAGTCTTTAATATATAACTCAACTATTGTTTTATGTATAGTAAATAAGGTTTTTAAAATGTTTAAGAATCTTCACTTAAAATTAAATTAAAATGGAAAACCCCCCAGACTGGTGGCCAGGATCCAGGTAGTGTGAGTGCCACTGAAAATCGGCTTGCGTGCCGCCTTTGGCACCCGTGCCATAGGTTGCCTACCCCTGGTCTAGAGGCTGTAGCTGAAATATTAGGCCCATTGTACTAGGTGCTGTACGAACACACAAGAAGACAGCTCCTCTCTGGAAGAGTTGACGGTTTTGTGCAAGTCATTTAATCTCTCCACGTCTCCGTTCCCCATTTATAAAATGGATGTGATGATGTCTTGTCTGTTTAGTTTACAGGTTCTTTGGAGCAGGGACTGTCTCTTGCTATCTTCTTGTACAGTGCCAAGGGAGTCCCTATCTAGGTGGGGGCACAATGGTCATACTAATAATAGTTGTTCTTTAGTGTATAGTATGAAAGGTAGAGAGCTCTGACCACAACCCCCCCAATGCTTTCATCATCATAAACTGCAGTTGATGATGGTGTCCACCTTAATTCTCAATTTTCTGTCCTTTGGGGGCTTAAAAAAATCAAAGTCCTTGTTTTGTTTTTAATTGCTTCAAATTAGTTTTACCAGTGAAGGGCCTGATTACTCAAATGAAACCGCCATTGTTGTCAATGGGAGATGTGCCAAGTAAAACTGAAGGAACAATCCCTCAACATAATGTGTTAGTAAGCACAGAGTCAGCACAGATGCAGGTTGTGCATACTCTAATCAAGCATATTACATGCTTATTTCAGTGTGATTGATGTGAATCATCTGTTCCTCATTGAGGATTTTCTATCTATTTACATTTGGGCATTGGTGTTGATGTGATAGAGCAAGTAAGACCCACGTCAGAGGAGTGAGACATTTGGGTCCTTCATAATAAGGAAATTCCTGAAGACTTATTTGAAAATCTGTCACTCTCAAGAATTTACCCGACCACTTGACTTTTCTTCTTGTGTGGTGTTGTTGGGAGCTTCTGCATCAGGGTGGCAAGTAACTAAATTGACCTTCGTCTAGAGGCACGTGACCTTTAGGAAATCTCATGGAAGAATCTGAACAGGAGTTGGAAACTGATTAGTTTTAATTCAGCCCAGACTCTCACATAGTGCCAAACATTGGTAATGTAGTCACTGAGAAACTAACAGGAGACATCCCAGTTATGTTATACCTGGGAAAGAACCCCTCAGCAGCACTTAAACTGGGATCTCTTGGTTGATGAACTCGTCCTACCTTTTGGAACCCAGTGCATGTTGAAAGACCAATGGATTAAACATGGCTCTAGTTAAGCCTATTCAAGTATTTTAATACTTTACAGGCCATTGATTTTAATCACCAGAAAAAATTAAGCCTTCGTCTTAGAACCACAAAAAGTTAAAAAACATACCTGAAGTAGCTATGTTAAAGGAATAGTTAACATAACCTAACTGCAATGAATATAGGGACCAGATTATGAACCCTTACTCCTATTGGTGAATGGCCCCTCGCTTTGAGAGTAACTGCTCACCAGATTGGGTTCACAATCTGGTTCTGAAAATATGGCAACAATGTAATATTCAGTGATGATCTGTTTAAGAGTTTTCAATGGAGGTTTGAGATAGTAAGTAAATAAGATTTTTCGGTACAGCATGCTGGAAAAATACCTACCTGATGTTCCTACTATAAGGCCTTCCTTAAGGTATTCACCACAAAATTATAATCTACATAGTGCTAAGATTTTTGTTTAACTCCATAAACCTAGATCATCAAATGTGAGAGTTTCACTACAGAGCTGCTGCATTCTTTAAATTAAACTTATTTTTTAAATTATTTTTTTATTAAAAGTGGGGAAGAGGTGGGAGGAAGAGCAAGAGAACACAAGAACATTGTCAGAAAACAAGGCATTTGGTATGGGGGAACAAAGTACTGTACTGAGTAAAGATACAGGGATATACCAGGTGCTGACTGAGGCCCCTGATTGCCAGAACATATTGACCTTACAAAACGTGTATCCACATAATGAACTATGGGCACAAACCAGAGTAGACACCTCTCTAATTAATGGGTCAAATTCTGACCCCCTTATTTGCACTAAGTAGCACCTGACTCCAGAAGTATTCCATTGAAATCAATGGGATTGTGTGTAGAGTTAAGGTGCTACTCCATGTGAGTAAGGGTATCAGAATTTGGCTCTATTTAATTTACATCTGCAACAAGTTTAGGTAAAGCTGCAACTACTAGGGTTTGTGCCTGCTGATGAATTTCTAGTGAAAATAAATTACATCTAGAAACTGGCCACTTTCTGAAAATCTGCCCCATAACGTGATATGTCACCAACAATCAGCCCAGTGAGTCCGGCAGGCCTTGCTCTGATAAAACTTCCATTGACCTCAGAACTTCAGGATTAGGGGCAATAACTCCAGATATACAAGTAATGGGAGTAGACTTTTTATAACGTAGTGCCTATTAATGGATACAAATTGAAGCAGCAAGATACAGGAGAGTATGAGACCTAAAACAAACATGCAATTCCCTTGGCACAACACTCAAGGCACTCAAAAAGGCTATACTGTTACAATGCATTCATCCAAATGTAGGGATATAAGTTCTTGTAAAGCTTTTACTTTATGTTGGCTGCAAAGTCCTTTGACCACAGGAAAACAGATTAGCTGCAAGTAAGATACTGCTCAAGATGCAGTTTTGTCAGGAAAACCACTTGGGTGTCCAAGTCAAATTAAAAGGCCCCCATTGTTTTCCTTAGCTCATTTGGTTCTTTAGTCCTGGGGAACCATGCCAGGATCACTGCCATAAAGAACATTTTGTGAAGATTTAGTTGCATACTGGGCAGTCTTGGACCAAGATTTTTAAAGAGCAATTCACTTTTTGGTGCCTCAATTTCTAGGTGCCCAATCTGAGATAACTTTAAAGGAGCTTGATTTCCAAAGGGCTGGGTCTTTGGTGCTTTCTGAAAATCTGGTCTCTTTCAGACATTTCAAGTGGGAAAACCCGACCCACTGAAACACCCAAAATTACTAGTTAGTTCTTAAAATGCTGGACGCCATTCTCTGACCGATCTTAAAATTAGACACACGCTTCTCACAGATGATTTTTCCAGAGTTGAGAATGTACTCTCAACATATTTTCATATTAAAAATCAAAAGAACCTTGCTCTTTTGGACAGTATTTACATTGGATAGATTTGACTGATGAACTAGTTTGAGTGATGGTAGAAAAATGCTCACCATATGTCCTTTCTCTTTATTCCAGATGAGTGGATAAATGTTTTATTAAAATGGAAAGACTTTGTAGGAGCTATGGACAGAAAATATATTCCCCTGTGAATAAAGGGATCTGGTTAGCTCCGATATTTCCATCCTTAAAAAGCACCACATTTTCCCGATTTTAGTTAATTATAGAAATTTAGGGTTGGAAGGGACCTCCAGACTTCATGTAGTTCAGTCCTCTGTGCTGAGGCAGGACACTTAAACCATCCCTGGCAGGTGTTTGTCTAACCTGTTCTTAAACATCTCCAATGATGGGGATTCCACAACCTCCCTTGGAAGTCTATTCCAGTGCTTAACTGTCCTTATAATTAGAAAGTTTTAATGGTGTATAGACTATTTATATTTACTCCATTTTATCTGTTTACCTATACGTTCATAAAGAAGCTTGCAGCTTTATTCTTGCTTCATGTGATATTTTTGCTTCTCTGTTTTTTTGTTTTGTGTGTGTGTGTGTGTGTGTGTGTGTGTGTGTGTGTGTGTGTGTGTGCGCGCATATGTAGCTGCAGGGTGTAGTTCACACTGACAATTTTTAATCAATGCAAAAAGCAAATTTGTGTCGTATTGTGGTAGGCGTGTGAAAACGTAGACAGTGGTAGTACCATGCTGGGGACTGATGGGTACTTTAAAAAAAATCCATTCTCCTTTTTTATTTCAAAATCCACTGGAATGTCATGAGTATTTGGGAATTGCTGCTTTTTGCTTTCAAGGTATGCTGAATCTGTGCTGTGGAGGAGAATGAACACAATGCCTTCAAATCTCAACTGCCCATCAACATTTCCAGATGTGCAACCAGGACTCAATGCATCTTTCTCAAAGCTCCTTTTCAACATACAGAACAGCCAGCAACACTGTTCAGAACATATGGAAAAGGCACCAAATGTCTGACCTTCTGCTGGAAGAGACCTTTACTTGGGATCTGCCCAGTGTGTATCTTACATAGCACTAGTTTCTAAGTATACAAAGCAAAACCACATTTTTGGCTGCGCTGAAACAAATTGCAGCCCCTGACACTCCAAAAGAATGAGGAGGACAAGAAAAGGAAGAGAAAACGAAAGCATATGAAGCAGAACAAATCCAACAGGCTTCAATCCAAACTATCCAAAATGTTTTGCTTAAATGCAAATATCAAGGGAATAATTTGGTTCAGTAGACACACGAGTTTTTTTTTTTTTTTTTTTTTTTCCCCAAGAAGTCCCCTGGAAAGCATCAGTCTGTTCTTTTTGCACATACATCTACTCGAATATTCATTTTAATGAATTGTTGTTTTTGCTTTATATTAAAGAACTTGCAACAGAAAAGAGAAGTGTTTGTTGCTGAGAATAGAAAATCATTATAAGAAGTCAATAATATATCCAAAGAGGTACATATATTTTCCATCACACACATTTATATGCTATGGCTAATATCCCATTTCCCCCACCCACAAAACACTGTGGTTTCATTCTCCTCACTTCCTTCATATAACAAAGCACTATACCGTTATGCGAGGAAAATCTCCAAAGAACATGAAAGCGAAAACCTAAAGCATGATTTGTTGCTTTTGTATTCTAGTAAGAAGTGCCTGTTCCTATTATTAGCTATACATTTAGAATTCAAACTATAATTGTAATATATAAGCTCTTCATCATTTCATCCCTAGGCCTTAAATGAGGGGAAGTGTATTCTTTTGCAGAGTTCTGGGATTGAAGGAAGCATAATACAAAATAAATGTCTATATTACAAGGAAGTCCTATTTTTCCAGGTCAACAATGTCCCATAGAATTTATAAGTATAAATTAAGATGGTGTTACTAGTTTCTGCAAACCCCAGTAATTACCAATTTGCCTGCTAGACAGAACATTTTACCCATTTTTGTTTCTGAAGCCGCATTAGTAGGATTAGTAATTGCAAGAATGAGTCTTGGTAATGGCCCAGGATGCCCAGCTTGTTAATCTTGTAACTTTCCCCCCCACAAAATATCTTAAGTTGGGTCAGTCCAACATGCGTAGCCAGATTCTTTGGTATGATTAGCACAGCTGGCATAACCTGGCCATAAAACTCAATAGCCAGATCAGGAAGGATCATCTCAGTATAAAGGCTATCCTCCAGTGTTGTAGACCTGGTTTAGGAACCCACCATCCCCAACTTCTGAGGTCATTCTATCAGGAAAAAGGAGGCATGATCAGAGGAAAAGGACTTGGATGACCCTTCAGGTTGTATAGGTGAAACTTTCTTGTGTATTAAACTTTAGCTTGATATTAAATCTTTCCAATATGGAAATTTTGCAGGGAAAGAAAAATGCTCCTTGGAAATGAAGAGGACATGAACAGAAACATGCCACAGCAGTCCATGGGAACTACTTCTGTGCATCCAAGAATAAAATACAGCCTTTGGAATCTTTATATATGTGGGTGAGAAGACCGATTGGCATTGCTGCAGAGGAAAAATGCTCGGGGGAGTGGGGGAGGGTTTTATGTTGCTCAGCAGTGATGCCCTCAGCAGATTAACAGGCAGCATTTCTGGGGTCTGCAGGGAATTCTATCCAGTTGTTTTTGTTTAGAGAGATGATGGCTATGACGTTCGGCCTGGTCGGTGTCACTGTACTTGGAGTAGTGCCATGTTCCTTGTCAATGTTTCTAGATAGTCTGCCTACTAGAAATGCTTATTTGCTGGTGCTATAATGGCATGTTGGAAGGAACCCCCTGAGATGAAATAAAAACCACACACCGAGATAAGTGGATACAGCACATATGGGTTTATATAAATCTTTGCCAGGGTCTATTTATTGGAAACCCTTTGTCTTTCCTTTCCCTGTAAGACTGTTTATTTCTGACAGTAATAGGAGAACGTAATGTAAGTATATAAGAATTGCTAGTGATCTGGTTTGGACCAGACCAATGGCCTATCTAGTCTGGTATGCACTTTCTGCGAGTCCAGATGCTTCTGAGGAAGGAACAAAGCACATAACTGCAATATTTCAACAGGAGTAATGGTTTTTCTTTACCCAAGCCCATGCTGAGTTTGTGACCTGAAACTTGCATTGATGATAATGAGGGGGGAAGTGTTGATAGTAGTGATGGGCAAACAGGCTGATATTCATGATCTATGATCCAAATGTCACCCAATTAACTGAACTATAAAGGTTTCAGTGTCTCCCACTCCATCCAGTGTCTCCCACTCTAGAAGGGCCCATCTTCTGGTTGGGGGCAGCCGAATGGCCTTACGCTCCATTCTCATCTTATGCCCTTGTACTCCAGTTTCTCTACAGGCAAACAGCAGAGGGAGAAGTTTGTTGGATTTTCTGTTCCCCACCCCTTGAAGTCAGGAGAGGGGAGTTGGATCAAGTCCTGTTCTTTACCAGTGTTGAGGAAAGGGAGCGGCCCGTGGGACTGGTCAGCAGAGTTATCTTGAGCTCCCTAAATCTAGTGAGAGAGAACAGAGCCAGGATCCTTACCATGTCCTCTTCCCCAGCAAAAAAGCAAAGTAAGCAGGGATGGGTGTCTGCTGCTTTTCTCCTTTTCTTAGGGTACTGGGAGGAAGGACGGTGGGCCCAACAGCTCAGGCCAGCAAAAGGAGGAAGAGCTCTCCTTTGCTTGATAAATATTCTGCTGTCATTCATACTTTTCAGCATATGTATTCTCAGCTACATCAACTTACTTCATAGAAACGTCTGTAATCTTTTTTTAAAGTACTAACCCATTTGCTTCAGTAATATCCCAGAGTCTCTGCTCCAGCCTCCTCATAGTCTCCTTGCCCAGCCAGTCCCAGTCTCCCCAGCTCAGATCTGTTTCACCCCCACCCCAACCAGCTCCCACGTCCCCTAGAGCCGC
This sequence comes from Macrochelys suwanniensis, assembly GCA_033296515.1. Lineage (NCBI taxonomy): Eukaryota > Metazoa > Chordata > Testudines > Chelydridae > Macrochelys > Macrochelys suwanniensis. Next base: position 89,646,765 of record CM065779.1, read on the forward strand.
CCCACCCCCAGAGTCCCAGTCTCTTCATCCCAATTTGCTCCCTCACCGCTCCATTCTTTTCTTCTCCACCAGGTCTGAATCTTCTTTCTTTCTCCATGCTGCCTCGGGAGCAGGGGGAGCATTGAGAGCACTAGGGAGACAGTCAACATGCTCTCAGCTCCTCTGCCCAACACCACAGCAACTGGGAGCAGCCATTGCAGGGGAAGTGTTACTCAGCCCCTTCATCTACAACATGGAACAGCCTGCTATTTTTAGACCCGTAATGTGAGACCCACGCGCCCAGTCAGTTGACCCAGGTTCTGAGACTAGCTGATGTGTTTTATTTTGTTTTCCAGTGGAGACCTACCCTATGAATCTATGAATAACCAAAAAGTTGTACGAATTTTTTAACATGGGCAAAACAACATTTTCCCATAATCTTATTTTCATAAAGGGCTGAACCATTTTTGCTAAAACTTTTCAGAAACATTCAGCCTGAGGCCAATATTGGGTATGGGAAATTTCATCTCTATCAGTTAAAGTTTGACACAGTTTTATAGACAACTGAAAATAAGGTCTTAGAAGGGGATGTGGTAGGGAACCTTAACTAGAGATAACTAGCTCTGGCTGTAATCAACAAGGTTCACTATAAGCAGCATGGATGTGGTGGGACTGTGGAAGATTTGAATGTGGACAAGGAGGGGGTCTCGTGGATGAGCCCAGTGAGGTAGAACCATGCACTCGGGGCTGCATAAAAGGAGGCAGAGAGAGGACAAATGGGAAGGAGGTTGGGGGCACCGACAGAGCAGAGGTCACGAGAGGCAACAGGAATCTTCACAAGGGAGGGACAGGGATATGTAGAGCTTTGTAGGTAGTGATACGTAGCTTAAATTTGATATTATATACCATAATTCAAGAGGGCAGTAAAATGAGATCTTAGACCTTCTTTTACATCATGCACAGGTTCCTCTAGAACAGCTAGGGGAATAAACAGGACACATGTAGTATAGATTGTGTTGGTACCAAAAAGAGACTGAACCTTGAAAATCCAGGAGAAACCTTACTCATGCATACACTTGCACACAAGTGCACCCTACTCGTCTGATGTCCATCTGAACAGGAGGGCCTCAACTCTTGATTAAGTTACAAAGATGCACGTTTAAAAAATACAGACTATTGCAAAGTTCCTCCTAACTCTAACAAATACCAGAGCTTTGCCAAGGCCTGAAGGGTTTCAGGTGGCTAGTGGGCCAATTAACCACCTAGAAAGCACCTGGAGGAGGAGCTAGGGAATAATGAGGGTTAATTGAAGAGGAAGAGCAGCTGAACAGGAGGGGTCCGTATAAAGCGCAGTAGCTGAGAGGAGAAGGGGGCTGCAGAGAGGGAGCATGAGCAGGCAGGTGGGTGGGCACGTGTGCGGGCACATGTGCTGCAGTCACTGTCAGGTGAGAGGACAAGGTAGGAAGTAGCCTAGGGATATGGCAGTAAGGATTAGGATTGTGCAAACCTTGACTGGTAGTTGGAGGGTCCCTGGGCTGGAACCCTGTGTAGAGGGTGGGCCTGGGTTTCCCTACCAGTCAGTGGAGAAGTGTCACTGTCAAGGGGACAGTGAAAGTGAAGACTGCCTGGGACAGTCGGTCCGGAAAGACTTTAGATCCATGTGATTTCCCCAGAAAGGGAAAACCACAGTGACCTGGCTAGAAGGCCAAGCCACGAAGCAGGAGCAAGCTGAATCCCAAGAGAGCGAGACAGAGAGTGGTGGAGTGCAACTGCAGGAAGGGGTGCCAGCCTGGCAGAGCTAATCCCCCAAAGTGGCCAGAAGGAGGTTCTACAGCGGTGAATAGTGCACCCCATGACTGGTCTATGAATAACTCCTAAGACAGTTATTCCATTTACTGAGATATTGTTTTCAACAAATACGCAATTTATTTATTTTTCATTGAGAACTGGTATAAGGTATCTGATGCTTTCAGCACTTGGCAATGGGCAGAGGGGAGGGGGAAATCAGGCTTGTCATAACCGATCTACTCACTTATTTATGGATGTAATCCTGATTTCTTGACTCCCCCAAAATTAATGATGAAACTCCCATTGACTTCAATGGGACCAGGATTTCCCCCAACCTATCTAATCAATTAAATTTATCTTCTGTATTTCTAGAGTTCCCATCTCTATAGTATTTATTAACTGTGAAGGATTTCATAACACTTATAGCTAATTCCAAATAAGTTTAATTTAAGAAAAATATTTTAAGATTTACAGAGAAGCATCACATAGTAATAGATAGCTTTGTAGAAAAAGACTTTAGGCTGGGATTTAAAAAAAAAAAAGACTGCCTAAGTTAGTTCTTAAATGTGTAGGTTTCTAAATTCTAATGTAGGTATTTAAATATGAATTTAGGAGTCTGACTTTAGCCATCTAACCTTGAAAATGTTTGCCCTGAATTTCTATGCAAATTGATCTCTGGCATACTCCAGAGTGCACAGCTTGCTTCCAGAAAATGTGGCCGTGCATGGTCTGTCTGGTCATAAGATGTACCATATGTTGTGACAACCTGGCACTGCAAATGCACTTAGGAAGAAAGGCCTTTCATGTATAGAGGATGTGGCTATATAATGCCATGATTAAATGCCATTTTATATAGCTATAAGTACAAATGCTCTTAAAAGAGGGTAATGCCCTGATCATCTATTGAAAAGTGGCAAGAAACTCACAAGTGGTCCATTAAATGCTTAAGAAACTGGAATTTTCTACAATCACTTACAACCTTCCTGTGAGCACCCACTTCACTTGCTGAGTCAGAGGTTTTCAGGTTAAAGAAACAGAGCTTTAACAGCCTAGAGATGGTATTGACAGGGAGGCAGTGTGATCTAGTGGATAAAGCACTGGACCATAACTCTGAAGTAGTAGCTTCTCTTCCTAGCCCTGCCACTGGCCTGCTGGGTTATCTCCTTTCTGTGCCTCAATCCTTATAGGTAAGGCCCGACTTGAATCGCAGGGTGATTGTCAAATAAGTGTCGCTGAGTTACGAACAAGACATGGAAAAGTAATACTGCAATTAATAAAAGGTCCATTAATTTGGAAAAGCCAACAGACCTATTTGTTTTAGAAAAATTTGCTGGAACAATATAAACACTCAAGTATTATATTATACCTGCTAATCTTTTGATAATCAAACATTGTGCTGCAACTATATTACACTAATTTGTGTGTGGGGCTGACAGCCTGAACCCCATCATGCACAGGGCTGACAGCCTGAGCCCCAGCTGTGGTCAGTTTGGATAAATAGGGTTCTACTGTACTAATATTGGGGAGCGGGGGGGATTGTGTGTTGCAAACCTCAAAATGTATGAAAAAATGTGGACTGTGCAAAGTAAGCTAATTTAAAATCAAAATTGTGGTAGAAACCAAATATTGTGGGATCTGCAGTTTCCATAGTATTGCCAATTAAGTAGGGCCTTACCCATATGTAATATGGGGATAATGACACTTACCTCCTTTTGTGAAGCACTTTGAGATCTGCTGCTGGTAAGTGCAAGAGATGGTACTGAGCCACAAAGTTCATTTCAGGGATTGGCGCCAAACATAAGCAAAAGTTAGCCATGTTCAGAACCATGAAGTTCTGATCTCATCTGAATTTCCCCAAAACTCAGGGGTATTTTAGTCTTGATGTTGGTTGAGGCACATCTCTAATGTAGACATATCGTTCCTTTGCTCAGTACAATGTGACAGTAAGGCTGCCTTTTTATGGGAGTCACGGATAACACAAATTACATGTTAACTTAAAAAAATATCTGAGTTTTGGGGCATCTTTGTGTGAGCAAGTAGATGCAATAGTAGATAGCTGGACTAGCTTCATAAAGAACTTTGAGAGTTGCCCAGGGGGCATTCTGGAAGGCTGAAGGAGAGCAGAGGCTTTCTTAATTAGGACTAGTGCTGTAATGTGATTTCGTCTTCGTCCACTACTACTAATTGTTGGAGTGCACTGGGGGAATCACTGAGCTTTTATAACTAACTTAACATGCATTTTTACCAGAGGAGATCGCGTCAGTACTGTCCCACTTCCTTCTTGACTTTTGGCTTTCTGTACTGCTGCGGCTGTGAGGCTGCCCTAGCAGCACCAGTGGGAGCTGTTTAAAATATTTTTAAAACTGTTCATTAAATGTTTGTTGCACAACAAAGGAAATTTTGATGAAAACAATGTGACCGGTGAGACTTGTAGTATAAATTCATGATTTTTTAAATATTTTCTCTCCATGACCAGACTATGAATCATTTATGTAGCTTGCTGTGACAAACCACTCACCCTAGTCATAAGACTTTAAACAATTTGAGACTTTGGGTAAAAATTTTAAAAGCACCTAAGTGATGCTCTCCTGTTGAAGCTGTTCCACTGGGTAGAAATCATTAGTCACTGGGTCACAGAGACGGAGTGAAAAATAATTCTCTAGTCCGGGGATCTGGTCTCACACTTCAGTGGTGGATGCCCTAAGTTCAAGTCTTTGTTCCAATAAATAATTATTTATAGAAAGTAGAAGAGTTTCAACAGGAAAGAATAAGCTAGATGTACCCCATAGCCTAGTGGTCAGGGCATGATCCTGAGAAGTGGAAAATGTTGATCCTTACTCCAAATCAGGCAGAGGGCAGGATTTGAACTTGGATCCCCAACATCTTGGGTGAGTGCTGACAATTGGGCTAACAGTTATGGGGGGTACTTCCTCTTCCTCCTATGTGAGCGCATGGGAGCCCAACTCTGGGAGAGGGTTCATGACTATGAATCCCCAAGGGAGATAGGCATCTTCCTTCAACCCAGACTTAGCACCTGAGGGTATATGTCTACACTGCAATTAGATGCTCATGACTGGCCTGTATCAGCTGACACAGGCTTGCAGGCCTTGGGCTGAGGGTCTGTTTAATTGAGGTGTATATGTTTGGGCCTCAGCTGAGCCCAGGCTGTAGGACTCTGCAAGGTGGGAGGGTCCCAGAGCCCACATGTCTACATTGCAGTTACACAGCCCCTTAGCCTGAGCCCTTTGAGCCCAACTTACCTGGCATGGGCCAGCTGCAGGTTTTTAATAGGGTATGTCTACAATGCAAAGTCTCTTTGAGGGTCAGGGTTTAGGTGTCACCCCTCTCCTCAGCATTTCCTATTGGCTACTTTAGGCAGCTCCCTGCCCAGCTTGTTGGCTTTTGTGGATCCCATTGTCAGATGTCTAATTCTCCCCAGGCATTGGATAGGGAGCCTGTGTGCTTTACCCAGGGCTGTGGATTCCATCTGGCAGCAGGGCACCTAAAGTTGGTGTTGCAATGCTGAGCCCAGTCCCCTTTGTGGATTCAGCCCCTAGGCACTTTTGAAAGTTTTACCCTTTGTCAATATGAAAACCTGGATGTCTCAAAACATGGCACAAGCAAGGGTCTCCTTCTGCCAAGTGCTGAATGCCCTCAATCCAGTGACTTGAGAGGGTGAGTTGAGGGTACCCAGCATATTGGAGGATCAGATTTAAATTAACTATTGCATACATATGGTGCATGGAATATTGTATCACAAGTTGGTTGCAAAATATGGACAGCACAAAGAGAACTAACAATACACAAGGTATAACAAGCCAGACAAACTATTACATAAAACAATAATAGACTCTTAGCCCCTATTACTATATAAGGAAGTAATGAAGTCTTTGGGTATTTCTTCAGACTAGTTTTCCTAAACCTATGAAACCAGAAATGATTCAAAGGACCAAGGAACAATACAAATATTCTTTTTTCTCTTGTATATTTAACCAACACACACATTAGTAAGCTGTTGCCAAATTTGATTGTATATATTTTGCCTTCTAAAGAGATAATCTAATATAAGCAATTTTTTCAAATCTGGCAATTCCTTAAAGTATATTACATCACTGATCAGTAGTTGAAGTTTTTGTGTGGTCTTTCACAGATCAAGAATTAGGCTTTGTGTTGTTAGCGTGCCTCTGAAGAGCTGTATTTAACCCTGGAACTCTGTTTCATAGTTGGTTGTACAACAGTTTGCAAATCTTTGATACAACACAAAATTTATGCTATTGACAGTGTTCATGTAGAAAGGCAGGAGTTATGCATTCCGAGATTTATGTCTGACAGGAGACTGGCCCTGCCCTGTCTCCAATATGGAGGAGTACATCTCTTGGACATAGTTTTTGTATATAATTTCCTATGGCTTTTAAAAAAGCAAACGGAAAAAACAGATGTCTTCATGTGGCGTCATATTGATATCCACGCGGTTTATCAAGAGGGTTGAAACCATTAGATCCATCACACAGACCTTTGCTACTTGAGCTAACAGACTAACTGATACCACTAATAGGTTGTCATGCTCGGTGGACCAGCACTAGAGGGGCATGTGACATTTGTCCAGTGGGTTTTACAGATATCACTGAGAGCAGAGGAATAGTAAGATTGAGACATGTTGGGTTCCATTCCAGACTTGGGAGGGGAGTGTGCTATAGTGGGCACAGATTCTTCTGCCCACTCTTTCCCAACCCCCCCTGCACCTTCGGCCTCATCCCCTCCAACCTATCCCAATCCTGTCTCTTCCCCACCTGCAGCTCCTCCTCCCAGTTCCATTCTCCTCTCCTAGACAGTCCCAACTTCCTTGCCCAGCCAGTCCTAGCCTCTTCTTTTGGTCTCCTCGTCCCATCCATTCCCACTTCCCAGGCTCCTTGGCCTCTGGTCTCTTTGTTGAGGCAGTCCCAGCTTCCCTTCTCCCAGCTTAGTCTGATCCGTCTCTTTCCCCCTTTCCTTGAGTCACCCCTCAGTGCACATTGCACATCCCCACTGGCTCTTAGTCCCCGCCCTCCCCAGGGTTCCTGTACAATCTCAGTGGCCCAGCAGGCTCCTTGTCCCAGTCTTTTTGCTCAGCCAATCCAAATTCTCCCCCTGCACTGAGTTTCCTTGTCAGATCTGTCTCCCACCCCTTCTCCCCACTCCATTGTTTCCTAGTCCCAGTTTCCCCTCATCCCCCAAGCCAGCCTCCAGTCCCAGCTCTGGCTCCTTGTCCCAGTCTACTGCCCCCACCATCCGCAGGTCTGCCACCTCTTGTTCTTTGCATTTGAATTAAGCAGCTTACTCCTTCATACTGCCTGAGCCCATCTGGGAGTGTGTTGAGAGCACAGGAGAGACAGTATCCCTGCTCTGGTGGGACCAGTCCAGAGCTGCAGTTGTGCCTCAAGTCCCATTCAGCCCTGGGCTGAAGCATGCTGGGTGCAGATGGAATACTTGGGGAATCTAGGTGCAAAGCTCCAACGAGTCTCCACTGAGCATGTGCAAACTTCAATTTTTCAAAGGCTTCTAACTTGGGCGGATTTTCATGGGAGAATGCAGAGGCAACCCCTTCCAAATTTCAAGTCCCTTTGCCAAAGTATTGGGCTGTTAGAAGTTTCTCAAAAGTTTGCCAGAATTTTTTAACATGGGCAACAGTGTATTGTCCCCTAGCCATTTTCTGGGAAACCACTTAGCCGTTTGGTCTGATAGCATCCAAAAAAATTCAGCCTGAGGCAGACACTCAGAATGGAGAATTTCAGTGCAAACAGTTGAAATTTGGCAAATTTACAGGCAACCGAAAACAGGGTCTTATAATTAGACGTGCTGGGCAACCTTAATACTAAGGCAGGGCTGGTAGGTGATGCTATACATATACGCAGTGAACTAAAAGAGCATTTTTATTTCCTAAAGCAGTGCTCAACAAAGTAAAATGGTTTGTAGCAAACTCATATCTGTAGAACTGTGTGTGCTGTTCAGAGCCGGCTCCAGGCACCAGCCGACCAAGCATGTGCTTGGGGCGGCACCTTCTAAGAGGCGGCCAATCTTGGGGCGGCAGGGCAGCGCTCAGGGTTTTTTTGTTTTGTTTTGTTTGTTTGTTTGTTTGTTTGTTTTTGCTTGGAGCGGCAAAAAAGTTAGAGCCGGCCCTGGTGCTGTTGTAATTATTTAGTGGGGGTAGCATTTTCACAGGTTTTATTACTATCACAAAATATTTTTGTTTATAACTATTAATGAGAAAAGGGTTGTTGATCAATAAACTACAAAGTAAGTGTTAAGATGAACTCCCTGTTATAGTGTGATGTCTTAAGCTTATGAGAGTAATGACACTGCATTCACTTTGAAAGTGGCTACAGTGAGTAATTTTGAATGTGTGCGTATATATTCATCTGAGTTCTGAGGGTCCAGTAACATATGACTTCTGCTTGCCCCTGCAAGTAGCCTCTAACTTTTTAGGTCCCAAGCTGTTACTTGTGATGCCTCCTGGATTTGAAATTCTCTCTTTTTCGGTCCAAAATGAAAATATTCATTTTCTGGTTTGAAGGCTAGACAGACATATTAGTCAATTTTTCAAGCAATATTTCATGAGTCATGGTAACTTTACTAAAGTCTAGATATAGCATGTCTACTCTATTCATTTTTTTAAAATGATTTTGCAATTCAGTCAACAGAATGTTTCGTTTACTGGCTCTTGTGTATCACTTGCATGAAAGAGCAGTTCCTATTGTTTTGTTTCAAATAGGGAAGCACATAGTGTTAATGGCAAAAAGATTTGGATAGTAAACAACTAAATAGCTCTTCTTTAGGTAGGTGGGGCGGGGGGGAACTGGTCTCTTTCCCATTTTCTGGAAGCACAGTTGCATTAATATTGTGTGTGTTCTCTCAGGCTGTATTCGTCACATTGTGTGACGTGTCAAATAACATAAGGTGACATGACTGGCACAGTGTGACTGGATGTTCAGGGAAAGCCTCAGAGCTGAAATGTCACCTCTAATTCATTTATGGTAGTTCTAGCCTGTATTTTGTTTACCCTTGCCATTCTCTGTAACTAGTTTGCTAGATCGAGCAAATGTTCCAACGCTACTATGAGACTTTTCTTTGGCTGTCCACAATGTAGCGTGACTCTCCTGAATCAGGAAGTCCAGGAGGAAAAATAGGTTCTGAAGCAGTTTCATTTCATACGGTATAGCTCAACTTGTTTTAACATCTGGTAACTTTAATTACTGAAAAAGAAGGGTTAGTTGTTGCTTTCTAAGTATGGCTTAAAAATTTGTGTATGTGTGTGTTTTATCCTAAAATCTGCTCAGGTCCTTCCTGCTGGCTGTGTTTGACTTCAGTGATTGTAGGGACAAAGCCTTCCTGGCTCTTCAGGGGTTGTGAAGTGGGTTGTTGCCCACTCTTGCAATTTATCACAGGTCTTGTGATATTCATTGTGTTCCTTTAAAGCTTCAGCTCCTGGAATCATGTGATCACGTGAAACACGCATCTGTTTTTTTGTTTTTTTTTTCCCCCCAGTGCAAGTTCTGGCCTTTCATGGTTGTGGGGGAAAAAGCTTGAAAATCTGTCCCCTAAAGAGTCAAAATCAGAAGGCAAATAAAAAGAACTCAGTTTATTATTTTTTAAAATGTCATGATTTTAGAGGTCAGACTCATGGTCTTTGAATGCTGGGGGCTGTTAATACTGGGGAGGGGAGGACACATGGAGCTCCCCTGATTCCCCTTGCAGATGGGGTAAGAACATGCACAATACCAGTGAGCATAGGGACTTCTCCCCTCAGTTCTTCCCCACCCCCAGGTCAGTCCATAGGACTGAATAGGCATGGTGAGGAAAGGAAGCTGCATCCCTTGAATGGAGTGCTGAAGTGGACAGGTGGAATCTGTGCACTGGGAACTCTCTGTGGCAGGATTGAGTGGAATGGTTTTGCACCACTCCTTACTATGGGCTGTGTCCACAAGGCATACGTGAGCCCTTAATATTTAAAAATCTGTTTACTCTTCCATACAGTACAGTGCCCAAAGATTTATTGCAAAAAGAAACCACAGTCTGTAATTGAGGGTGTATTCTCCAGGCACTGAAGGATTATTGATCCATGACCTTTTGTAAATGGATCCTGTGTGTGACCCAGGAATTGTATGTCTCGTGTGTGTGTGTTGAAGCCTTGTTTCTGTCTGTCAGAGTTACAATAACACTCTTTTCCTTGTCTGTATCAAAAGACCAATCCAATGAGCCAAAGCACTTTTGCTTCCTTACAGGACAACAAATCATCTCCATTCCAAATGGAAAAAGACAAATATTATTAAACAGGAACATACATTCAGCTCCTGAAAGAGCTATGGCAAGAAGCCCAAGATTAAAGACATAACAGGCTGCAGGTTTGCTAAACCTGCCAACAGCCCTCCTGAACAGGAAGAAAATACTTGGAGCTGCCAGAAGTACTACAAGGTACAATCCTGGCTCTTTAAAATTTCACCTGTTCTGCAGGGGGAACTTCTGAAAATCTGTGAGTTCTGTGAGAAAGGCACACCTTTCCTGCAGCGCAGATGGCATTTCAAAGAGTCAAGATTGTAGCCTGGTTTAATTATCAGAGCAGGAAACAGAAGTCTGGAAATCTGAGTTCTCTTCCCAACTCTGCCATTGACTTTGTTTTCTCTTGGTCAAATCGCTTACCCTCCCTGTCCCTAGACACATCGTCTGTAAAATGGGGGTTAAACCCACATTTGTAAGGTGCATTGAAATCCTCACATACTATTTCTGAATTTTGTAATAAGCAGAGCTGGTACTTACTTATTTTCAGCACTGAACATGGCCCAAGATTTGGCCTGAGATTTCTATAATCGAAGGAGATCAAAGAAAAACATTTTGTTACACCTTTTTTTTTTTTTAAAAGGTTGTTTATTTTGTGCATTTGAAAACGCTGATTGAAATGCTGGTTCCACTGAAGTTAATGAGAGCTTTGAATTTTTCAGGTGGCCCAGGATTTCACCCTGTGTGTATAGTCAGTATTACTGTTTTCACAAATAGTCACTCTGTTAGTAAGTTTCCCTTACTCGTGTGTCTTTCACACAGCAACAGAGGAGAAAAATTATTTTTTTTAAAAAAAAGGAAGATGTGATTGTACAACCACAAAACTTGACGGGGAACTCAGAAGCCGGTATACTACCTGAAACTACTCAACTCATTTTTTACATATTGATTTTTCAGGTTAATCTGTGTCCCTTTTAAATTTTCAGAGTTTTTGCTACTTGAAATATATCTTTGCAGAGGTAATTCACTATCTTTTTTTTATATATCATTTGCTGGTAAATACAAAGATGCCAGTACAGTGCATAATATCTGTGGTCTAAGACTTCTATTCTTAGTTCATACACATAACAGTGTTGCCAAACTTCAGATTTTTGAGTGGCTGCAGCTAACCTGTCACCAGGCTAATGCATCAGGTGCTCTTAAATCTACTCTGCCTGTTTGTGATGGGTTTGACTCCTTCACACTAGCCCTGCAAGAGCTGAATTAGGCCAGGTGGGCCAATCTCCTAATTAGGCTGCAAGCAGGGGAGATTTAGAATGGAGGCAGCTAATTAAGCACTGCCTCACCTGTGCAGGAACAGGCAGTTGGTTGCAGAGAGGGTGGTGGCTGCTGAAGGGAGCTGGAGGCTGCCAAACCCAGAGAGGAGAAGCCAGATATGTAGAAAGAAGCCCAGGGAAACAACGGCAAGAGGTAGGACTGTGCAGGGACTTTGGCTGCTTGTTGTAGGGTCCCTGGGCCTGTGTTCTCCTACCAGCCACTGGGAAGTGGCAAGGGAGTTAGAGGTGCCAGCCAGTGGGTCTGGAAAGACTTTGAATTTCTCTGAAGGGGAGGACTTCAGTGTCCTGGCTTAGAGGGCCAAGCCACAGAGAGGAAGCTGCAGACCCAGCATGAGCGGGGCAGCAGAGTGAGACAAGATGGGAGAAGCCAACACCAGAGGGAGAGTGCAAGCTGGCAGAACTAATCCCTAGGATGGCCTGCAGGAGGTACTACTCGTGGTGAGTGGACCCTGTGATACTGTTGCATTGTATATGTTTGAGGGTCGCTGTAGTGGCACATCAAGATAATACTTTTAATCCCACTGAAGAAATGCAACTAAAATTACTATTTTGCAGTAAAGTTCTCCTTAAAATAGCTAGGCTACAGGTATCCTGTCTGAAGGCTTAGGTCTCCGTTTGAAGATTCCAACACAACAGTATGTTGGTATGTTTCTCCAACATAATAGTACATCAGTTACTTTGGATACTTAATTTTTTTTTCTTATACTGTGCTAACATTAACTTATTACAATGTACCCTGTTGTATGTGACCTATTGAGAGCAACAAAAATTGATTACTTAATGGAGGTGGTCATCTTACAAAGAAAGAGAGCAGAACTGTACTTGGTGGGCCAGATCCAGGCCTACCATACACAGGTCTTTGTGCTGCTGTGCTGGCACAACCAAACTATAAACCTCACCTAATTGGGCATCTGAGCTGATTTTCCCCATTGGGAAAATTTCCAAGTGGTGTAGAGCTAATGTAGCTGACTCAATGCTGCCCCTGGATTCCCAATGTCAGTGGCCAGAGTAGCGCCCAGTGATTGGGGAGTGGGGTGGGGGAAGTAAACCATGGTTTATTGCCAACTTTTAATCATGCCCTTTGTGTCCCCTGCTAAGTGGAACTTGGCCAGGCCCAAGGATCGGGGCCAATGTGGCTGGGGATTTTGGTGGCGAGGTCTCTTCAGCCAAGAAGGCACATCACAAGGCAGGTCTCATTAGGTTTCACTTTATTGCTGCACTCTATTGCTCACAGACTGATCTGAAGGCACCACAGATTCTCCTGTTAAATGTTTGTGAGACACATCACCATTGCAAAATACCATCTGCATTTTCCATCCCTGGGGGGTAGGAGAGAGTGAGTGGAAACCATCATCTGAATTGTTTCACTGATTTAAGAGGGACTTAAAATGACTTTGAAAGAATCTGTAGCTTTGACAGGATTTGGCCTATCTTTCAAGGAGTGAGGTTTAATTGTTTTTGTTTTGTTTTTTTAAATTAAATTAAACCAGTAATTTGAGATCGGAGTGAAATATTCCAATAGAGGTATTCATAAAGGGGAATACTGCATCAGAGATGGTTTCCACTGATTTCTCTCCACCTTCAGGAGTTACTCAGCACCTTGCAGGATCAAACATTCCCCAGCACCATCTGCCTGACTTCCTGCTGAAAAGTAATGAAGCAGTATACTGTCACACACACTTTTCTAGGAAGTGAGAAGTAGCAATGCCTGGGGAAGGCATAAATCTCTCTCCACCTGAGGCATTACTACTCCCATTATTAATTATTTGATCATCTCAAGCTACATTAGGCTGCACATGAACTCTTGCTCCAGTTAGGAGCAAAATTTCCTTGTCATTTCAGTAGTCAAAAGATGCTGTGTTTAACCTTTAATTTTGGCTGTGGGGTGATATCATTCAAGTGACAGAGTAGCCTCCATGCTGATGTGCTCTAGTTAGTTAAAGAAATGCTCAGTATTTGCTGCTGCTACTTGTGCCAGGCACAAATATGTTGTTGTTTATAATGAAATACACTTTTATGGCCCTGAAGGAGTCAGTCTGCATAACACAGCTATGCACACAGCCCGCCCATGAAGTCTTGCAGTAAAACCACCTTGCTACTGTACGTCACACAGACATAAGTTCCTACTTAAGCCTTCAAGGGAACAAAGTGATACGGGAGGAGAGAAGGAACTCCAGTAATCTAGCAAAAGGAAAAAATAAAATGGCATCATTCTCTTAACGTTGGCATGATTAGGTCATAAGGCCAGTCAGTGGCTTGAACTGCATATCCATGCAGCGTTATAAGGAGGGAGAAAGGAAACCTCCCTCCCACTCTTTCCCTCAACCCCCTCACTGAGGGATACTTGGACATTTGGGTCCAGCTGTGCAGGATTGACAGGATGCTGTGCACCTCCTACTCCCTCCCTGGATCAAGTGGGTTGGGAGTGGGCAGAGCACTGGCTTTGCTCCACCCCTCCCTTCCTTCACATTGTATTGGCCAGCACAGCTGAGCCCATGTGTGGAGAGTAGTTTTTTGCTGCTGATATAATCCAACAGCAAATACCGTTCCCCTGCCCTGGAGAGAAGTGTGTGTCTGAGGCAAAATGTCTCCCTGGGTTACTCCTGGAATCATGCTGTTTGAGTCTTTCCTTGCCTAACAGCACAATCAAATCGGGGGGAAGGGTGTGGGGAGAATGCAGAATGTTGCAGAGGAGACAGCGCTGCAATTTGCCTTGAGTTCTAGGTTTGATTGCCACTGAGCTGCTGTCCAGCTTTGGCAAGTCACTTGAACCTTTTTCACCTTAGTTTCCTCATCTGTAAAATAGGGTTAATGATGTCAACCTTTATAAAAGCACTTAGAGGTCTCTGGATGAAAAATGCTATTAAAATGAGTGCAAAGCATTATTATTAAATGTATGCATGCAGTTCTATTCTATATGTGCAGAATATGCAGTTGCATGCACAATTGCTTGTTTACATACACTCCTGCATTTTACATGCACAATTTATGATCCCCTTTAGATATACTCCCAAAATAGCAAATTTGAAGCTTGAAAGTTCAAATATTTGCCAATTAGCACAATTTGAATTGTATTGATTGTCATATTTGACATTCAAATTAGCACTGTATTGGCTAGGACACTGACACAATACCATGTAACATATACAGCTAACCAATACCATGCAGATCTTGACTCTAGAATATTCACAACAAACAGTTCACAAGCTAATCATATAGAGAAGTTAGTGCCTGAAGAAATAAGCAAATAATGTTAAATGAATAATTTAAAGAATTTCACCATCCTAATGCATCATCCTTTTCTAACAGAAAAGGAGAAAATTGACAACTAATTCTTTATGAATTATTTAATTAGCTTTTACCTCTTACCCTATTTTTGGAAATAATAATGCATTTCTTGCCCTTTTTGCACATGGCATACCTCTTCAGCTCACCTGTATTGAATTACTCAGATAGTTTGAGTGATGCAATATATGGGCCATGGTTTCAGCTGTGCTACATGCAGGGATCTCCAGTTTCTTCTGTGAAGTTAAGTGACATTAATTGCTATCTGCTAGTGAAGATCGAAGCCACTGCAAGACAAGGGAGTGTACATTGGACTTGACAGAAGGTGAAGGAATGACACTGTACACAAAGACAATTTGTCAATGCTTTGGCGTGTCACTTGCTAGGGAATGTTTTAGAATATATGACATTTGTCATGCACACCATGAGAGAATATTTGTCAGGGATGTCCAATGCTAATAAAGGGAGAAAAACATAAAGGAAGAAGGCATCTCTCGGTGCACCCAGCAGAGTTGTTCTCATCAGACAAGAGGAAAATAAGTGTTTTCCATGTTTAAATCAGGTGCATCCTGTAAATGACTGCTCATTCTAGGCTTGTATGTGCATTAATGTACTGTAAGAAATCCTTTACAACTCCTACAACCTGACTTGCTCATCAAAATACTACAAAGTCCTGCACTGACTGTGTAGGTGAAGTATACTTGTAACAGGCACTAGGGCCCTTCAGGACTCCTGTGAGGCTTTGAGGGGTTCTGTCACTACCTGCCTTGAAGTTCTGCATTTCTGCCATGTGGGCTGTGTGAGACTGACAGTCAGCTGCTCTCCTAGGCCCGCTCATGAGTCCAAAATGTCAATTCCTAGCTCATGGGAACTGCCGGTCTCTCCTGAGACTCTGAACTTAGAGGGGACCCAAAACGTTGGTGAACAGTTCCCCCTAACTTGAGAGTGTTGAAACTTGTATTTCTGTGGTTGCAGTGGCAGGACAATGGAGGAGGCCAGCTTTCTAGTGCTTGTGCTCTTCCTCAGATCTCCATATTAAGCTCCATTAAAGGGGGTTGAGATGATTGTCCCATCACAGTTGGATACAATGGAACACGATTAATGTTTTGTCCTTGAATCCACTGAGCAGTTAGAGGCTGCTGAATAAAGTATAGCAAAGCTCTTCTTTACTGTACTTTCAGTTCATGTTAAAGTGTAAACTACTAGAGGCTAATACATATTCATGTCTTTCTGAATTTGAGGATAATAATTAGTTACCCTTCAGCCAAAACATCCAACCTATTGACTAGAACATCTAATGTGGGCACTTTAATAGGATACTTAAATCAGCACTTACGTGTCTAAGTGCAGACATGAGTATCCATTTTTGGACACAGTCACACTACCCTGAAAATTGAACTCTGAGTGTGCGGCAACAGACTCAGATAATCATAGCAGGGCTCTGAATGTTGCTCTGACGTTTCCCTAGATTGTGTTCTATTAATGTTGGCTGGGTTTGACAGAAAAACTTTGGCATTCATTTGCTTGGTTTTCCTGTAATGTCTATGACCATTTTGTTTCAAGCTCAAATTCTTTGTGTTAGATTTTTTTTTGGTTTGTTTTTCAAATATATATATTTTTGTTTAATGTGGAAAGAGTGCTTAAAAAATCCTTTTATGGTACATTATGACCATTCCAGCTGAAACTACATACTTGTAAATATATATAAAAGTTACCAATGTTGGTAACCTGGTTTTTAATCAGCTTCATTTATTATAGGCAGTGCTATTCATTTGCAAGATTAAGAAAAATATAAAGCAGAAGAGTGCTGCCAACTTTTTAATGGAACAAAATATTTATTTTATAAACTTTTGTGTAATAATGATCAATACATATGTTTTCCTACCTACATAAATAGTGGATTTTTAAAACAAAAATCCTGATTTTAAAAAGCATTTATTTATGCTAGAAAAACATAAGGTTAGATGTAGTAATCCTCCCTTCTCTTCTCTGTTTTGAAGGTGGTTTCACAATTTCTGTATGTAATTAATTTTTCATTCCTTTTTTTTGTTTTTTGTTTTTTGGTTTTTTTGGTTGTTTTTTTGAAATTCAGGGTCTGATGCTGCCCCTCCTCCCAAAAAAGTCTGCTGGTCTGCTTTCCTCTCTGACTTTTTATAAGGGACATCTTTGTTGATCTCACTGCCTGCGCTATGTAATTGTTTAAATCAACCCATCAGTATAACATGTTATTGAAATATATTCAGTAGTGGATTTGAGGGCTCCTGTTTGGCCAAGATAAGAATTGACCTGTACTTTCTCCCATCTCTTCAAACTGAACCAAAATGAGGCCTTTTCTGAACTTTCTAACTTTGGTTAAAAAATTACTTTTTTCAAAAATCTACATGCCTCTTCTCGAGACTCTATACTTAAGAATATAGGATATCCCACTGCAGATCAGACCAATGGTCTAGCAAATCTTGTGTACTGCCTTTGATTCATTTTTGCATGAGCAGTGTGACCAGTCATTAATAGACCTGTAGAACTGTTAATCCAGTAGGTTTTGAGACTTAGAGAAGAAACTGGCCACCAAGAAGGCAAAAGGCAGAGCAAAATAACTGGTCGGTACCACTCACGGCAGCAGAACTAATTTTTGGAACGGCCTGTGAGAGTACTGGAAAAATTCAGCATGGGAGTATCTGTGTGAATCTCCAAATAGCAAGGCCTGTGTAGAAGAAGCTGTAATATTTAATGCCACACTGAGCACCCTGTGATACTCCCAAAATTTCTCACCTAGTAAGAGATCCCCCAAAAGCCAAAGTTTCTGGGTTTAAGAGAACGAAAAATTTCCTCTTGTTGTTCTGCCAGCGCATCCTCAATGCTTTCTACATCCATGGGAGATCTCTGCAGGATACATTCAACATCGTTGTTGTTTGCGAATCCTTTACAACATGCCTGAAACTCAGCCCAAATTGGAAAGCCTGAGTAGAGTTTCATACAATTCCGAGGTCAGGATTTATGGTTTCAATCAATAACTGTGTGAAACTTGGAGGTTTAGACTGATTTGAGTTTTTGGGTTTGTTGGAACATGTATGGTGGGTACCTATGCAAACTGAAACAAAACAGCTTGCTTAAACTTCTGAACTAGCACAACTTTAATCAGATCTGTACAATCACTCGGTGGGAGATAGGCCTACAGATGATCATCGATCTTTATCTTCCAGCTTTGTTGCATTTGAGAGAACATAGCACAGTTTCTGTGCTTGGCATCAGCACTGCCATCATTACCCTTCACTAAGCAGAAACTCCAGCAGGAACACATACTATAACAATAGCTGTGTTCCAAGGTGCACATTTCCTGCAAATATTCATAGCTGAGAACATTTAAAACCAGCTGGAATTCTTGGTTTATGTCTGGATCACCTCAGTGGGTCTTGCAAAAGGCTTCTTCATTCCAGAGTGTGATAGCAAGGGAACAGAAAAAGTTGGGGTTCATTCACATCTGCTTCAACTGCCAGCTTTCTTAACAGCAGGAAGTGACCATATTAGGTTCAGTACGCAAGAGCGGCAGTTGCACTAGGTTTAATCATTGAATATATGTTCATGAGACTCTTGTCCTTATTCAGCAAAGTCAAACAATACCCAGTGCCAAAGACCATTCAGAGTGTAGAATTCCATTCAGTTTGTAACAACTCTGATTGATGGTATTTGTGATCAGAAAGTAGCAACTGCAGTGTACACCATTTAAAAAGACCTGTTGGAGGATGCCATCCTGACATATATTAGCTGTTTGGGGAATCTCTATTTCATATCCTGAAACACTTTGCCTCCAAATGAATAAGCGCCGCCATGCTTAGGGGTCCCACTCACCCAAATTTTGGGATTAGGGGCAAGTGAACAGAATATAAGGGAAGGTCTAGACCTCATCCGGGTTCTATCGGCTTTCTTTCTTTCCTATTGATCGCTGATGATAAAAAATAAATAAATACTGTAGCGATAAGTATGGCACAAAAGTATAGATGGGTAGAGAAGCTGCTAGCCCTGCAGTGAATAAGCCACACGCACTGGCTTCTCACTGAGTGGCATGTATTCCAGGAGTGGCAGCTCCCAGTTGAAAATACAGACCTAGAAAAAAGAAGATTGCAGTCAGCATTTAGCTGAAACACTAAGCAGAGAAACTGATGTTTCTATGCTGCAAAGATCTTTTCCTAATTGCACTCCTGCAGTTCCAGCAAAATGGTGCCCTGTCTACTGGTACCACACTAACCAAGTTCAGTTCTGGACCAAACCCCTTCAAGATTTGTGGATGTTTAGTTCTAGTGGTTTAGACTGAGTTGTTATAAAGATGGCCAGATGTGTAATTTGGATCAAATTCTGAATTTCTGCAGTTTCGGCTTGTTTAGAGACTAGGTTTTAGTTTGGGACTATTTCCAACTAGCATATTTTCTGCAGCATTGGCCATTCCTGCAAACTGGCCAACAAACTTTCTGAGAAAAAGTGTTAGTGGATCTGGAGCCACTGAATTGAAATATCAAAAAGGGGTAAATATGTATTGCTGCTATTGAGCTTCCACAATGATAGGAGACAGTATAATAATACTAGCATAGAGGAAGATTCTTTGCACTACTTTTATTCAAAGAAAGCTATTTGTCCTGCACTTGAGGCAATACAGCTGTGCCTACTAAATATTTTGGCTGCTCCTCTCCAGTATCTGTGGTGAAAGACTTCATTTCCGCAGGGAATGTGGTCCGAAACAGAAATCTAAAAATGTTGAAAACTGACTATGTAAAGTTAATGTATTTTCAGCTACAAAATATGCTAGCACTAAAATTCAGTGGGTGTTCTGTGTTTAAGCTGAATTCTTGCTTGTACAAAGCAATCAGAAAACTTGGCTAAAATTAGGGCAGAATCAGGACTTTTGGGGAATTCTTTCGCATGTAATGGTCTCCAAACCTCTTTAAGTTCACTCATCATAGATATGGTGTACAGGAAAACCCTAAGCCCAGATTTTTTCAAACTGAATTTCTGAATCTCTGTTTAATTCAGAGTATGTGAGAGTCTCTCAGTGAGGAGGGTATTCTATTTCCCTCCAATTTTATGAAAGTTTTAAGTTTCCCTAAACCTTCATAAACTGTGGGCGTCTCTGTAACACAACTTATAGGATAAATTGTCTGCTTCACATTGTTCCTTCTTATCTGTAGGTCTATTCTGGCTAAGAACATGAAACAATGAACAAAGCATGAATCCACAGTAACCTTGTAGCTAGTAGGGAAGTAAGCAATTCTGTGTGCTGCACATGTGTGGTGCCTGAATAGTTCTTGATCTGTATGGAGATTGGGTCCCAGAAACTAATGAACCAATCACAGTATGTGTGATGCAATAGGGAATAAAAAGCATGTGCAGCAGTCTATTTTAGAATGTGTGTATATATAAGCTGATTAATGACTTTGTTTTTTGGATGTGTGGTATGCCCTATACCCACTCCCTTCATGTGAGACTGGTTAGCTCTGTGTAGTTGATTGTATGCCAATAAAGAAACCTCAGTGATGAGTTTGGAGTTAAGCTGAGTTTTTGGGACGTGAGTGGATAAGGTCTTGGAAGCCATCCCAACATAGGTCTCAGAGGCTACCCCAACAATATCCATAACAAACTGATATTGAATCATGACTGCACCATCCTGGTATAAAAATAGTAGTAATTTGTCATGCCAATTCTTGCCTTACACTGCTTGCCTTGAGAGAGGAACGTACTGTGATGGAGCAACTGTGGGACTGTGTTCCCAAGGAAGGAAAGGGCTGGAAAGCTATGACATGGCAACTGTAACCTTCTGCACTCTACTCTTTTGACCTCTTTCCTCTGGCTTTAACCATGATTTTGGTCTCCTTTCCTCTAAGTTGCAGAAGGGAGAATTTGAGCAAAAGTTACTTAATCAAAATTAGGTTACAGTGTAGTAGCCGTGTTAGTCTGTGTCAGCAAAAAGAAAATAAAGAAATAAATACTTGTGGCACCTTAGAGACTAACAAATTTATTTCAGCATAAGCTTTCCGATGAAGTGGGTTCTAACCCACGAAAGCTTATGCTGAAATAAATTTGTTAGTCTCTAAGGTGCCACAAGTATTTATTTTTCTTTTCTTTTTAATCAAAATTGAAGAATAAAAATACAGTAAAACAGTAACGTGTTCATTCAGTGGCTGTTTCCAATGCACTGTGTGAGAAATTAACCTAAATTGCTCTCTGCAAACCTTCATGCGGGCACCTATATGTGACGGTGTCTGGCACTGTGTGAACATCTAAGACCGAGGTCTTAAAAGAGAGAGAACCTCTTTCTTAGGCAACAGGAAACAGATAGTTCATACTGCCTTTTCATTCCAGGCAGAATGATCTAGTTAAGGTAGGATGTTCCCCTGCAAGATACTACAGCACCGTAGCCTTTAAAAATTTTGTGGCTAAAATGTTCTCCTTAGAATACCTTTTCAATTCACGTAGCTTACATAAATATTTAACTTGTACTGATGCTACTATTAATCTGTTTAGAATGCTGCTGTACTATTTACATATAGAGGAAAGCCATAAGCCTACTTGTCCAAATAGTTTAAAGCAAGGGAGACGCTGCTTTTTAGCACCTTGCATAAATATTTGTAAAACCTATAAATCCTAGATAACCTTGTCTCCCTTTAAAGATATTTACTACTTCCTAAAACCTTTCTCGAAAATGGCCTTTAGTTTTTGTTACTACATTAGAAGAGCTTGACCTTCACTGTGACATGTATTTGCACGTCCTTGATGACTCTGAGCAGTACTGTGATTTATGAATTCTTACCATTTCTGTCCACCTGATGCTATACAGGTGACCCAGTCTAAGATCTGTTTTCAAAAAACCCCTACTGTATGAAACAAAGCCAACACTCGGCCAGCAAATCACAGCAACTGAGGACAAGTGAATAAGTTGTCTTCAGTCTATACATCATCTATGTGGTCTACCTTACAATATATAGAAATGTGAATTCATTTTTACTTTTGTGTTTTTGCTGTGATAAGCTGTATTTATATTATAACATTAAAAAATCTAGTATTTCTAGACTATAATGGAGACTTATTCTGGCTGAGATAAATATTTAAGCAGTTGCATTTTATTTAGTTAAGCTGTATATGAAACAGGTTAGTTTTTAGAATGAAATTTCATGATTTTACTTGTCACAGGTTATGTTGTCTGCAGTGCGAAATGTAAACAATTTAATAACAAAATCCATAGTGAGTTTCTGTTTTTGCTGGCCACATGTCAAATGGGATTTTGCTAGGTTGTTCTATTAAAACTCTACATAGCTCAGTGCACCCAGGGCAAATGGCAAAATTCTTAAAGCGACTTTAATGATGCCAGATTTTCACCCCTAGTTCTATTAAGAAAACATTACTATCAACTCCATAATTCAATTTTTTTCAGTGAAAACAAGGTTTAAATCTCATTGTTACACACACATTAATTCTGATCACCATCAAAAGTACACCACTTATTCTTCTGCTTATTCCTAGGGTAGAGATTGAGGGCCAGATTCTCTACTAGCATAACTCTGTCCTCAGTAGAGTTAGACAGGCAGACAAGGTTTTGCGGAAGTCAGATTTTTAAAATTTAGGGCAGGTTTATAATGTATTTGGGGATCCCTCTCACAAATGACTTAGTTTCAACAACTCAAGCTTCCGGCAGAGAGATTGCAGGTCTAAACAAATTTTAACCCATCAGGTAGTTTTTCAGCTGTGTGTATATTTAAGTTATTAGCACTATTCTTTATTAATGTGTCTGTCACAGAAAATATTAGCCAGAATGGAAGCTGATGTAGAAAATAGGACACAAAGCATTGACATACATAGGCTCTTTTTCCAGACTGGGGCAGCTCTCTAGAAGAGAGTTCCAGAAGAAGGCACCTGCCCAACAAAACTCCAAGTGCCTCAGAATCAGGAGGTGAAATTCTGGCCCCACTGAAGTGGGACTTTTGCCATTGACTTCAGTGGGTCCAGAATGTCACCTAGGTTCTCAACTCCACAGGGCAGGCACTTTTCAATGCATTAGTGTACAAGAGGGGAACGTTGTTGCTGTGGCTCTCCTCAAATCTAGTGTTCACCCTAAGAGATGCATAGGAGTGCGGAGCCTAATGCCACACAACAAAAATTATGTGCCCGGTGCATAAAGTTTTCTAGGCAAACTACTACTAGCCTGACCTAGCAGAAAACATTATTTGCCAAGCACATAGTTTGCTGTGCCAACTTGACTTAAACTTTCTTGGCTCCTTCATATTCTTATTTATTAAAAAAGAAAAAGGCAATTCTTGCACACAAGCTTTGCTAATTTAAAGTTAAGGTGGCTAAAATAATTAATGTGATTTGTTCCAGTCAGAACCTCACATAAGTCTCCTAACAGGAGCTGTGGTGGCAAACAATTAGTTTTAAGAGAGAGCTGGACAAATTTGAGTGGGATTATAGGGTTGCTTGTGATGGGGGTGGGGGGCAGAGTTTGGGATTCCATTTCAGTTTGTCTTGTGTTTCTAAGAATCTCATGTTTCAGTACTTCAGCTGGTCACCTGAGTCAGGGAGGGATATTCCACCCCTCTCCTGCCTCATGTGTTCTGCTTGGGTTTTTGTGTTTGTCTCCTGAAGTATCAGGGATGGCCATGGCTGGAAATGAGACCTTGGACGGGGTGACCAGTGCTCTGAGGTGGTACCGGCAATACTCTTTTTGTCAGGTGTTTGGCTGGCTGGTTCTTGCTCACATGCTCTGGGTGTAAATGACTGCCGTATGTGGGGTCGGGAAAGAGGTTTTTTTTCCACCTGGTCAGGTTGGCAGTGACCTGGAGGTTTTTTTCATTCTTCTGGCAAGTGATCTGGACCCCATCCTGCAGGATTATCTGGATAGACCTCGATTAAAATGTTTCCTGCCTTTGCAGTGGCGTCAGGTACCAGTGCATCTTGGGCCTTCCTATTCTCTGCTGGTGGCACACAACAGTTAGTCTCTTGAGCGCTGTAATACTTGGGTTTAATTTTGGTTGCTGGGTTTAGTGTGCAGGTCTGATGTGTTGGTGGTCTGTGATATACCGGAGTCCAGACTAGATGATCTGGTGGTCCCTTCCAGGGGAGCCGTCAGAAATTTTTCCCATGGTCTGTACCGGCAATCCCTATGGAGCCGTTCCTGCTGCAGCTGCTGGTCTCATTGCCTCCCCTGCAGAGTTGGTGCCATGCTCAGCCCTTGCTTTCCAGCACAGCTCGCCCAAGTGCAGAGTCACTCCCTATCCCCGAGAGATGACATGGGCTGCTGAAAGCAGGGCGAGGCCAGCCAGGCCCCAAAGGGTGGGATCCTTGGTGCAGGATCCGGCCTCATGGAGCAGCAAGGAGGAGCAGGACTGGCTGCCCCACTGCCCACTCAGTATTAGTCCAGTGGCCCCTCCATCACGATAGAACTGTGGATCCAAAACTGAGTGAGTGATGATGTGACCCCTGTAACTCCCCTATGGCCGCTCTGAGGCAAACCTGAGCAGCAGTGTGACCCCCCTGCATCAGGTCACAATGCTACTCACTCAGTTTTGGCCCCAACAGCCCCTGTCATGATGGAGGGTCGGCAGGGCCAAACCTGAGTGGGCAGTGGGGTGGCCAGCGTTGCTGCTCCTCACTGCTGCCAGGGGTATGCACTGTGCCTAATGCATGTGTGGCTGAGTGCTAGAGGTCCTTTCTGGCCTTAAATGCTGACTCTACTGGGTGCTCAGGATTTGGTCCAACGGGTGAATATAGCTGAACTGCTTGGTAATGGCGACCATAATGTAATTACATTTAACATACAGGGGGAGGGGGGAATGTAGAGAATACCAAAGAAACTCACCACAATAGCATTTCACTTCAAAAAGGGGAACCACACAAAAAAGAGGAGGCTAGTTAAACAGAAACTTAAAAAGAACAGTTACAAGAGTAAAATAGCTGCAAGCTGCATGGAAACTTTTTTAAAACAACATAATAGAGGCTTAAATTAACTGTATATCCTAAGTATTAAAAAAAAAAATTGAGGACCAAAAAAAGCCCAACTCTGACTAAACAGAGAAAGGGTGGTTAGAGGCAAAAAGATATCCTTTAAAAATTGGAAGTCAAATCCAAGCAAGGAAAATAGAAAGGCGCATAAACTCTGTCAAGTTAAGTGTAAAAGTATAATGGGAGGTCAAAAAAGAATTTGAAAAGCATCTAGCAAAAGACACAAACTAGTAACAAAAATTTCTAAGGTACATTAGAAGCAGGAATGCTGCCAAACAATCAGTAGGACCAGTGGATGATCGAGGTGCTAAAGAAGCATTCAAGGAAGACCAAGCCATTGCAGAAAAACTAAATGAATTATTTGCATCGGTCTTCAGTACAGAGGGAGGTTCCTGCACCTGAGCCATTCTTTTCAGTCCCAGACTGAGATGTCAATAGAGAAGTTTTGGAATAAATTCACAAATTTAACAGTAATAAGTCACCAGGACCAGATGGTATTCACCCAAGAGATTTGAAGGAACTCAGATATGAAATTGCAGAACTCCTAACTGTGGTATGTGGTTTAAATCGGCCTCTGTACCAGATGGCAATTACAGCCAGTAAGCCTAACTTCAAAACAAGGCAAATTGGTTGAAACTATAGTAAAGAACAGAATAATCAGACCTATAGATAGGGCCCTACCGAATTCATGGTTCATCTTCATAAATTTCACATCCTAATATTTTAAAAAATATTGAATTTCACAGTTTCAGATATTTAAATCTTAAATTACATGGTTTGTTGTAACAAAACACGAATATATGTATTAAAATGGCAAAATATAAACATGTAAAGCCCTTGACTCAGCATTTCTCAAGCTGGGGATCCTGACCGAAAAGGAGGGCACAAATCTATTTTAGGGGGAGTCACAGTATTGGCACCCTTCTTCTGCACTGCCTTCAAGCTGGGTGTCCAGAGAGCAATGGCTGCTGGCTGGGTGCCCAGCTCTGAAGGCAGTACCATCGCTGCCAGCAGCACAGAAGTAAAGGGCAATACCATGACCCCCCTACAATAGCCTTACAACCCCCTTTTGGGTCAGGATCCCCAGTTTGAGAAATTCTGCATACTTTTACCCTATAGTATGGAGTTAAAGTACACAAAGGACCAGATTTCACAGTCTGTGACGCGTCTTTCACGGCCGTGAATTAGGTAGTGCCCTACATATAGATGAACACTATGTTGGGGAAGAGTCCATGTGGCTTTTGTAAAGTGAAATCATGGCTCACCAATATATTAGAATTCTTTGAGGGATTTACAAACGTGTGGAAAAGGATGATCGAGTGGATATAGTGTACTGGGACTTTTAGAAAGTCTTTGACAAGGTCCATCACCAAAGGCTCTTAAGCAAAGTAAGGAGTCCCGGGATAAGAGGAAAGGTCCTCTCATGGATCTGTAACTGGTTAAAAGATAGGAAACAAAGGGTAGGAATAAAATGTCAGTTTTCACAGTGGAGAGAGGTAAATAATGGGGTCCTCCAAGGGTCTGTACTGGGACCAGTGCTGTTCAACATATTCATAAATGATCTGGAAAAAAGGGTAAACAGTGAGGTGACAAAGTTTGCAGATGATACTAAATTACTCAAGATAGTTAAGTCCAAAGCAGACTGCAAAGAGTTACAAAGGGATCTCATAAAACTGGGTGACTGGGTGAGAAAATGGCAGATGAACTTCAGTATTGATTAATGTATAGTGGAAAAATAATCCTAACTGTACATAATAAATGATGGGGTCTAAATTAGCTGTTACCACTCAAGAAAGATCTTGGAGTCTTTGTGGATAGTTCTTTGAAAACATCTGCTCAATGTGAAACAGCAGTTAAAAAAGCTATCAGAATGTTAGGAACCATTAGGAAAGGGATAGAAAATAAGATGGAAAATATAATACCACTACATAAATGCATACTGTGCACATACCTTGAATACTGCATGTGGTTCTGGTTGCCTCATCTGAAAAAAAGATGCATTAGAATTGGAAAAAGTACGGAGAAGGGCAACAAAAATGATTCGGGCTATGAAATAGCTTCCATATGAGGAAAGATTAAAAAGACTGGAACTGTTCAGCTTGAAAAAGAGATGACTAAAGGGGGATATGATAGAGGTCTATAAAATTATGAATGGTATGGAGTAAATGAATAGGGAAATGTTATTTACACCTTCACATAACACAAGAATCAGGAGTCCTCCAATGAAAGTAATAGGCAGCAGGTTTAAAACAAACCTAAGAAAGTACTACTTCACATGCTGCACAGTCAACCTGTGGAACTCGTTGCCGGGGGATGTTGTGAAGGCCAGAAGTATAACTGGATTTTAAAAAGTTAAATAAGTTAATGGAGCGGATAGATCCATCAATGTCTATTAGCCAAGATGATCAGGAATGCAGTCCTAAGATCTCACTGTCCATTAATCTCTGACTGCCAGAAGCTGGGACTGGATGATGGGGATGGATCACTTGATAAATTGCCCTGTTTTGTTCGCTCCCTCTGAAGCACCTGGCACCAGCCACTGTCGGAAGATGGACTATTAGTTGAACCCAGTATGGCCATTCTTATGTTCTCAGCCCATTTGAAAATCAGGCAGGTGCCTAAATATGGATTTAGGAGTATAACTTTAGGCTACTATGTTTTAAAATCCTGGTTTACAGTATCACCATTACAAAACCCTAAGCACTAAAACTGTCAAGGTAATTTACATAAATACTGTATTAGCCTTACAGGTCATACATTCAGCTGACATTACTGACGTGCAAACTCGCCTTATACATTTCAATAACCTTAACTATGTCCCTGTTTCTGTGTATTTGTGAACTTCCTGATCAAATGAGAAGAGTAGCAGAATGAAATGAGGTTATCAGCATCAGTGGCAGAAGACTGGTGGAGGGTGAGGCACTTATCAGGAAGCAAGGGTAGGGATGAAGGTGGGGCCTGGATTAAGGGAAATGTCACCAGTGGTGACGAGAAGGAGCAGGAAGTTGGGGATGAATGAGATTTATGGAAGTGAGGGAGAAGGGGGCAGAGCAGAGGAATCTGTGGATGAGCAAAATATGATAGAGCTCGAGGGAGGGAGATGTAAGAAGGTAAGCCACAGAGAGGTTTATACCAAGTGGAAGACCCATAAGAGCATGGAGAGGTAGGAGGCTGTGAGGAGGATAACAAAGAACATGGTAAACTCTGAGGAAAATTTCTTTCAGAGGTGCTAATCTAATCACATTACACCATAAAATCTAGCTAGCAGATTTCTATTGTGATCAGATAACATCATCAGTCTCTGATTTTTATAACTCCAAAAGTGATCCAGACTGGTTCAAAGTAATTTCCAGACTATACAGGTCTGCTCTGGAAATCCCAATACCTTCCCCAAGATCTGTGCACCTACCATTTTTTCTAGGAGGAATTCTTCCTAAGTGCCATGTGTCCCATGAATTAATCCTTATACAGAGAGGAGAGAAGATGAAATGTCTGGTTTTCCTTATGAGATCTGATGAGCTGACATGAGAGAGAGAGAGAAAAGAGGAAACAACGAAGCATGAGAATCCGTTCTACATAGCTAGCAAACCTGCTAAACATGCATGTATTTATATGCTGTGAATAGTCCTCTCAATATAAATACGTTCATAATTTCTTTCCAGTCTACTCTTTTATGCACAGAAGCCCTGCTTAACTTTCAGAGGTGTTTAATTACAGTTCAAGGATTAAAAAGTGATTTGTTCTGTAGCTGTTGCTCTGTAAAGTAAATGCTCAGAAAATGTCTATAAATTCTCCTGAATATAAAGCAGAACCAGTTGTAGCCCTGCTCCAGGAAGCCTGCCAGATCCTTCTCTCGTCTGCGTTGTCTGAGGCAGGAAAGCTAAACATGTATTCCAGTTTGTCAAACTTCCCAAAGTGTGGCTATGCATTTTGCTGCATAATATGTTTAAACCAGTCTCAGCCACTGGTGTGTGATGAGGGGAAAGGAAAAAGGTTCTGGGTAAAAGTAACAGAGAAATAATACTTTCTATTTGGAACATATACCCAGTCTTTTAGTATGCAGGCCACCATGTTTAAACTTGGGTGCCTACAGTTAGTTAAATAAAAATGGCCTGATTTTCTGAGGGATTGTGAGTATCTACACTACACTTAGTAGGAGCACTGAAGTTAATGGAAGGTACAGATACTCATCTTTAAAATTCGGGTTCCTTATGCAGTTTCCTCAATTTGGATGTCTAACTTGAGGCAGCCAAGTTTGAAAATGTTGGACTTAGTCTATCAGCAATGGAAACATTCACTGTACCTCTCTTGAACTACTGATACTTTCCTTGTGAAGTATCAGTACCCAGTTACTGCAGTGATGAGAGTCCATACAAAACCTTAAGTTAGATGTAAAGTTAAAAATTACTTTGTACAGCAGCCTTCAGTATTTCACTTCTGATCATGGTTACCAGATGGTTTAATGGGCTGCTGTCAAGATAAAAAAACATTTTAAAATATTTTCATCCAAGACCAGAAGGAGACTATTGCGGTCATCCAATCTGACCTCCTGTAAAACACAAGCCCACAGAGCTTCCCCAAAATGATTCCTTTTGAACTAGAGTATATCTCGGGGGAGGGGGAAATCTAATCTTGATTTTAAAATTGCTAGTGTTGGACACTCCACCTCAGCCCTTGTAGTTAGTTTCAATAGTTAATTACCCTCACTGTTAAAAATTCGCACCTTATTTCCAGTCTGAATTTGTCTAGCTTCACCTTCCATTGGTTGGATTGTGATAACTTTCTCTGATAGGTTGAATAGCCCATTATCAAATATTTGCTCCCCCAGTAGATACTTATAGACTGGGATCAAATCATTTCTTAAATGTCTTAGTTTAACAAAGTAGATAGACTTGAGCAGCTCAATCATTATAAGGCATGTTTTCTAATCCTTTAATCATTCTCATGTCTCTCTCTGAACTTTCTCCAATTTATCAACATCCTTCTTGAATTGTGGGCACCTTAATTTGACACACTATTCCAGCAGTGGTCACACCAGGGCCAAATACAGAGGGTAAAATATAACCTCCACTTCTACTTGAGATTTGCCTCTTTATGTATCTAAGGAACACATTAGCCTTTTTGGCTATAGTGTCAAACTGAAGGCTCATGTTCAGCTGATTATCCACCCTTATCCTGATTATCCACCCTTATCCGCCCACGTTCTTTGTTCCTAGATGTATTGTGACAGGGTCGGGCCAGATGGCTACGGGAGAGTGATCGAAGGAAGATATATTACTCCCAAATTAAGCAGGTCCCTTTCCCCTGGGTAAGGTAACAAGGGCAGTTCCAGAACAATCAGGAACTTGTTGGAACCAATTATACAGGCTAATTAGGACACCTGGAGCCAATTAAGAAGCTGCTAGACTCAAGGCAGGCTAATCAGGGCACCTGGTTTAAAAAGGACCTCACTTCAGTCAGTGAGGGGCACACAAGGAGCTGAGAGTGAGAGGGTGTGCTGATGGAGGAGTACAAATGTTATCTGGCATCAGGAGGAAGGTCCTGCAGTGAGGATAAAGGTGGTGTTTGGAGGAGGCAATGGGGAAGTAGCCCAGGGAGTTGTAGCTGTCACACAGGTGTTACACAAAACACTGTAGACAGCTGTGATCCACAGTGCCCTGGACTGGAACCTGGAGTAGAGGGTGGGCCTGGGTTCCCCGCCAGCCCCCTCCCCCTTATTTGCTATAAGAAGAGTTGACTTGGACTGAGAGTCCCACCAGAGGGGAAGGTCCCTGGCCTGTCCCCTGACACACTAGGTGGATCAGCAGAGACTGTGGGGATTGTTCTCCTTCCTTTTCCCCATGCTGGCCAGTGATGAGGTTAGCTGAGTGAAGGGCAGATTTGAGCCATGAAAGTGGCCAAACTGAGGGCTGCCATGAATCTCTGAGGCGAGCAAATCTGCCAATAAGTGCAGGACCCACCAAGGCAGAGGAGGAACTTTGTCACAGTATATATTTACATTTAGCCATATTAAAAGGCATATTGTTTGCTTGCACCCTTCTTTCCAAGCAATCCGGATTGCTCTGTATCAGTGACTCGTCCTCTTCATTATTTACCACCCCCCTAATCTTTGTGTCTTCTGCAAACTTCATCAGTGATGACTTTACGTTTTCTTCTGGGTCATTGATAAAAATGTTAAATAGCACAGGGACAAGAACAGCTCCTTGTGGGACACCACTAAAATCATACCTGCTCGATGATTCACAATTACATTTTGAGACCTATAGTTTTTAATCCATTTAATGTGGGCCATGTTAATTGTGTGTGTCTAGATTTTTAATCAAAATGTTTTGTGGTACCAAGTCAAATGCCTTATAGAAGTCTCAAGTATATTACATCAAAACTATTACCTTTATCAACCAAACTTGTAATCTCATTTAAAAAAAAGACATTTAGTTAAACAGGATCTATTTGCTCTGAACCAAGGTTGATTGTCCTTAATTACATTACTCTCCTTTAGTTCTTTATTAACTGAGTCCCGTATCAGTGGCTCCAGTTATGTTGCCTGCTATCAATGTCGGACTGATAGGCCTATAATTACCTGGGTGGTCCCATTTACCTTTAAGTATTGGCACAACATTTAAAAAAAAATCTCTCAATTTTAACATCTACCTTAACTTTCACCCTTTAGAATATTTATTTTGCATTACATTAACATGAAAATGAACCCGCTTTGTTTTGTTTTCAATTTATGATTAGTTTCACTTCCTTCAAATGCATTGACTAGCACAGTGCCACTGTGGCTTTGGGTTTGCAGCATTTCAGGACAATGTATAAATTACAAATGTTTTAACTGAAATATTTTTTTAAAAAACATGACGTTATCTTAGTCTGCTCTGTAAAACCTGCTTTCCCTATCCTCAGAAAATAAACAAGAATAGGCAAATAGTTTGTTTTATGCTTTGGTAACGTATTTGTATGCAAGTTTCAGGTTGGCAGAAATTTTACCACCAACCCATAAAACAGGGTTCATTAGGAAGTTTTAGGACTAGATTATGACTTGGGACTACATACCCATGTAAGTGAATAGGAGGGAGTCAGGACTCTTCCTTTTACCCTTTGGGCAAGCTATTTTGGACCTTGGGTCCAAGATGTAGAAATTGCACCTTCCCTATAGCACATGTGAGCAGAGAGATGCAGAGAAGAGGTTGAGTGTTGCCATCTCTCCCCAATGCACTGGCCAGCGAGCAACATATTTTTGCGCTCTCTCAGCGTGTCAGAGCAAGAGAGAAGCAGGGGGGAACTGTGCCTGAGCTGGCTATATCTGAGTCCGAGTGCCTCCTGGTGCTTAAGGCTGGACCCAAATACCCAATCTAGCTTTTAACTAGAGCAGCTGAACCAAACCAGAGTAATTAAGATTAGGAAGAAAGTCACATTAGCAAAAATGTTACCTTGATACATCATATTGTACAAACCCATTTTAACAGCCTATCGCAGGAGCCAACCTGACCCTGTAGTATCCTAAAACTGAATAGAAAGATGTTGAATTGAATTCAGCATATGATCACATCAGTTTTGTGCTGATCAACCATAGTATATGTGATTCCTTCCAATAATGGCCAGGTGATAGTGTATCTGTCAGTCAGATAACTGTATGCTGCTATTGAACTGCAAAAGGACAGTACGTACTAGGGTCCATAAACCTAAAATGAGAAGTATAGACTAAGATGATATACAACCACAAGAGGATGATCCCACCAATGATTTTTAGAAGTAGGTAAAATTTTCAAAGAGATGCAGGAATGATTTTAGCCTCTTGCCATATGTTAGCTACTTTTTGTATCTGTCCAGTAATTAATGTGTAATGAGACTTGATAGTCCCAAAAAGGGAGAAGAGATGATGACAGGAACAGAGAGAAATTAGGGATGGGTGAATATTGTGGAACTAGAGGCTTTCCAGATGACGTGAACTGTTTCTGGATTTGCAACACTGGTTAGAGTTTGCAACACCTTTTCCTGTAATTTAAACCCATGTTGTTGTTTTTTTTTCATGGATTATTCAATTTATGAAATGGCTTTCTAGCTAAAGGGAAGTGTGTTCTATATGTTAAGAGTAGAACTAAACAATATATAGGTGAGTATATTGCCTCTATTTTTTTCATTAGAATTTTTCTTTGTTTAAACAGTCTCTCTGTTTAAGCATGATGCTTCTAATATTTGAATTAGGATTTAATCTCAAACCCACCGTGGTTTGAGTGGCTTGATTAGGCAAACAAAGTGTGGCCTTTTTCCTGTCAAGACCATCAGTGAGCCTACTTGTGTGGGTTGTAGCGCAATTCTGAGCTTCATGAAAGCACAGGCAGGAACCAGGTAAGGAAACAGATGTCTTCAAGGATGAACAAGTATTTTTAAATAAAATAAGTATTTCTGAGCCTTTTCTGGGTGTGACTTTCTGGTCAAAAATTATGTAATGCGTGGCAGTGTCAGAACCCAAGAGAAGAGAAAATGAAATCTAACCTTTGTCAATAATGGGTTGAGGAGCCTGGGGAAAAAAAAGTCAGGGTACATTTTGATTATAACATTCTAGAGTTCTTTTTATGATGGTTAAGCCATTATTAAATCAGGAAGGGAAGACTACTTTGCCACTATGGCTAAACACATTGATTTTTGTTTGGCAAGATGGCTGCCCTCACCTCACCCAGAGGCTGAGAAATGCCATTTTAATTTAAAAATGTATTCATGGGGACAAGTGCTGTGAACTTTCATGTGCAGTCTTCCTTCCACCAGAACAAATAAATCTTCTGGTCTGATGAAATAACGTAAAGGCCAACACCACTGGCATGAAAACAACCATCTGCAACTGGTCTGAAACCAGTTTGTAAAGAAATTGGCCCAAAATGGCTGGTCAGCAGCAGCCTTGTGGGTTCTATCATATTTCATAAAGCAAGAAGGAGAAGTGGTGAAAATTTGTTAAAAGAGGAGGGGAAAAAATAGGACCTTTAGATACAAGGCTTGAAATTGAACTAGTGTTATTTTTTTGACTCCTTTATAGGGTAGCAAGATCTATTCAATTTGCTTTCAGTGAAACAAGTTTGTTTGAATTTCCACTTCTTAGTGTTTTCCACTTGTTCTCTCTGGTAACCAGATTCCTTACTAAGTGCCGTTTAGCCTCCCTTTGTATTTTCTCGACTAGTTCTACTTCCTCTTCCTTTATTTTCCTAAGCACTTCCAGACATTAGCCACCAGGTGTCACAAGTACTCATGCAGTGCCAATATCCCACTACTGAAAAGCGAATTCCATAAAATTTGATATATAGTGCCAGATTGTGTTTGCCCTTAAATGATTCTGTAACCCACCTTCTTTATATGCAGCATTTGACTTTGTTTCTCCAGGAGAAGGGACGAGAAGCAGTGGGGGAGGAGACATGGGTCTGTGTCTTTGCACATGTGCAGACAGCAGGGTAGAGTAACTCAGAAAGACACAGAAGCCACCAGATATTGCCAATACCTGTTCTGAGGCTGTGTAGGAAGTTTTGATTATGGGGAACCCCAACTGGTAGGTCTTTGAGAGCTGAGCTAATCAGAGAACAACGGGGCATGGGTGGGGGGTATAAATAAAGGAGTTAAAAACAGCTCAGTGGCCGATTGATACAGGACCAACCATTGCATTTGCTCTGAAGTCTGGGTCCCAATCCCTGTACCAATCTGGATATAGATTACAGATGTCTGTTTCATCAGTAGGTGAGAGGACCACTCAGCTATTAACCCAAGGGCTGGAATTTAGCTAACTGTGGAGATGCCTGTGTTTGCTGACATTCTGAAGTGTTTTGAAAGGATGAAGATGCTGCCATTTCTCAAGCTCTGAAGAGTCCAGGTGTCTCTCACTCCATAGTGTACACACACACACACACACACACACACACACACACACACACTATAAAGACTCAGAAATCATCTTTGATAGAAATGTAGAGGGGAATGTATGTTAATGTATGCGCTGAAGTATAGAACTTTATGTTGAAACCTTATATTTGAATGTCTGTAACAGAAACTTATTACAGTGAGACTGGAGTCTTATTACACATATAGTATCTAGCTCATCCAGTGTATGTTGTAGTGCAGAGGAGGGATAACTAATTTTTGTTCATGTCTGTCCATTTCAGGTGTCAGTTTCAGTAGTTTCTACACTGTATTTATACCTTTAAAATCTTCTTCTTCTTTTGACTCAAGTATGCCTTTCTTCATTTAAAGAATAATTTCAATTCATCTCCCTTACTCTCTCTTGAATCATAGTTTGGCTCTTTTCAAACAAGCAACTTATTGTCTTCCCTTACTAGTCACAAAGCCATCAGATATAGGCTTTGGTACTTTATTTTCAGATCAAAGTTCTCTAACTGGAATTAGGGTTAGGCTATGTGTTTGTAGGGTTTCTTTCATCAGCTGTCATCTAACTTATCTCCTTCGAGTACTATCACCAGTAGTATTGTCTCCATCCACAGTGAGTGAAAATTAAGGCTGTAGGTTCCTGTAAGAGAAAATAGGGAAGGTGAAGTTTGAAGAGGGGATGGATGAGAAATGTTGAGATTTGGAACCAGCACATGATTTGATTAAGTATTTGAATGTCTGGTTTTATTTGGGTTTTTTTCCCAGCAGGAACGTTCATTTTTCTGATAACGTCTCATCTGGATAGAATCTGAGTAATTCTCTTCCAGCTGATGATATCCTGAATCCCATATTGCAAGGCAGTCTGGTGAACACGGCTTCCTCTAGAGATTCAGCTAAAAATTTTCATTATTCTGAACGGATTATATGAGAATCCACTTCAGAGGCTGCAATCTCTGTTTCCCAGTGCATTAATGTTTTATGGGTGATTTTCTTAGCTCTTTTTTTCACAAGATGTGTGTCACAAGTTCTCCAGGTGTTGTGGATTTTTATTTTCTGTACTTATGGACAAATGAGCTTGTTAAGAACTGTTTACCTAGTGTGGATGTTACTAGTATTATGAAGGATTCTTTTGTATAAATATAGTTTTCCACCAACAAAATCATTAGCAGCAGATTTTCTAAACAAATATTCATTTCCATTTTTAATTTGGCTGATTTCAACATTACATCTGTTCTCTGCTTTTATGGCTAAAGTACAGCTTTAAGCTCGTGTGTGATAAAGATCTGTCAGAACTAATTTAATCAAGCCTTCATCTAGGACAAACTGTTGAGATCGCTCTGGCCTATGTGACCAATTGTCTTTTAAACTCAACGAGTTCAAGACATTTAATGGGTTTTATTTATCATTTTTAACTTCGTTTCCTACTACCCAGAAACCATGAGATCCTACTAAAGATTCTGGTAGCTTTGCCCCAGATCTGGTCTTATGTGGCTGAAATATGCTATTGCTTTTAGTCCATAGTTCTGAATCTGTTTTAGTGCACAGTGGTTTACGTAGTATGCAGGTTCATGGTTCTGATCTGATCTTTTATTTATTTCCGCATATTACTGTTACCCGCTATTTTTAGAAAAGTAATTTTATCTTTTATTTCCAGTCAGATTAACATCAAATCCAATTTACCACCTCTGTCAAGAGATATTGGTGCCAAAATGTTTTGAGCAGTAATATAAATACATTTGCAGAACCTATTTATAAACACTTTTTTTCTGCACAGATTATAGAAAAGAACCATAGTGGCTTTTCAAAAAAGAAAAGTCTCAGTTTAGACTGCTGCTTACATGTTAAATTAAAACGTATTTAGAGTGTGTACTAGATGCATGGTTGAACTTAGATTGTGTATATGCAGGGATCACCTAGCACAAGACCCAATAAAGCAGCACTAAGGGTCAGATTCTGCATGGTTCTTGCATGAGTATGCGGTTGGAGAGGAAGGAACAAGACTCTCTTCCCCTCCCATATGCAGCCTGTAAGGGCTAGGCCAGGCAAAGTTCCAGTCCCCATACAGAAATTGCTCATGTCCTATTCCCCGTGGAGTGCGAGAGCCGAAAAGAGGAAGGAGAAGAGATGCAGTCAGGGCTACACCCTTCTGGCACACTGGGCAGAAGAACTGGCTGGCCCTGGGATGCAGGGAGCATGATCCCATGCGGCGATTCCTATGGGATTTTTGTTGCATTACAAAAACCCCAGTGTTGTTTAAATTGCCAGACCTCCAACGAGCTAGATGCATGTTCATTAAGGCAAGATGGTTTACAGGTGCTCCCTGACAATGAAGTGAGAGAGAGAGAGAGAGAGAGAGAATGGCTAGAGAGCTGCTGGTGGAAATCTCCTCTCTCCTCATGTAATACCACAGTTGTGCTTAGTGGAGATATCTGGTCTGGAGCCCCATTGAAACTGTATAAGGAGAGAAGGCTGCTGGCATGACATTCTCTCTGCTAGGCTCCCATGTCTTTGTAATTCATTTCTCCCCTTGCGCTGCAACAGCCCAAGATTTGCATGTTGAGAAGCCCATCTTTTCTCTTTGTCCTGTAAGGAGATGGGCGAAAGGCATGGATGAGGAGTGGGACAGGTGGTGGCCTTGCAGGGGAAGGGGTTATTACATTTTTGTTGTTTATGTTGCTGCAAGGCTATTGTGATCTGGGGAAAATTGTTGAAACCTATTTTATTGAAAGTCTATTGGATGTTAGGAATTCTTGTATTTAGTGTAGCAAAAAATCTGAATGAATACAGTACTTAAAGTTGACTCTGGCTTTTGGTACAGCCCTGTGTAAGGGGATGCATGTAGTTGTACTGCCCCAAGAGGAAGGAATTGTGTATGTGGTGAGTCATTATTCTTCACCTGCTCTCCAGTTTCTCCCAGGAGAGAGGTAATTTGCTGCTTCCCCTGACCAATAGCAGATTCCCCTCCCCACCCAACACACATGCTCAGTTGCACTTGCTAGAACATTGGAGGGGCAGAGCTTGTTCTCCAACCATTCCTGGCTCCCCCATCCACTCCTTGCCCACCTGTGCAGAAGGTAAAGGAAGTACTAGAGAGACGGCCCCTGCTTTGCCCTACCCACTGCCAAGGTACAGGGAGTCCATGCAAGGCAGGGGACGAGGTGGTGTTACTTCGCTTTATAGCCATGTAAGACTGAGTCACAATCTGTCCCTCACTGTTTTTTAATAAATACAGCTGTCCTACTTTTTTTAGGAAAGAGATGAAAAAAATCTGAATGAAAATCAACTTATGTCCACTGAACTGAACTTTATAGATTTGAAAGGTTTAAGATATTACATTGGATCCAGGAGTAAAAATACAGTGCTTATAATCCTGTTATAGATTTTCCCCCTTGGCAACATTAAATATGTCTAACAGAGGTATTGGAGCATAAGCTTTCGTGGGTGAATACCCACGTCATCGGATGCAAGCAGTGGAAATGTCCAGGGGCAGATATAAATGTGCAGGGAAGAGTCAGGCTAGAGATAACGAGGTTAGCTCAATCAGGAAGGGTGAGACCCTCTTCTAGCAGCTGAGGTGTGAATACCAAGGGAGGAGAAACTGCTTTTGTAGTTGGATAGCCATTCATAATCTTTGTTTAATCCTGAGTTGATGGTTTAATCCTGATCCTGACCATCAACTCAGGATTAAACAAAGACTATGAATGGCTAGCCAACTACAAAAGCAGTTTCTCCTCCCTTGGTATTCACACCTCAGCTGCTAGAAGAGGGCCTCACCCTCCCTGATTGAGCTAACCTCGTTATCTCTAACCTGACTCTTCCCTGCACATTTATATCTGCCCCTGGACATTTCCACTGCTTGCATCCGATGAAGTGGGTATTCACCCACGAAAGCTTATGCTCCAATACCTCTGTTAGTCTATAAGGTGCCACAGGATCCTTTGTCGCTTCTACAGATCCAGACTAACACGGCTACCCCTCTGATACTTAAATATGTCTGAGTAAGGTGAGGTCAGGGTAGTGATCCCAGCATTTTTCCTTATAACCTGCATTATGCATGGCTTTTTAGTGACTAAAGACTGCAGCTGGAAGTAGTTCTTTGTTTTCGTGTGCATGTATTTTTTAAATTAGAAATATAGAAGTAGTAAAATTAAATAAGTGCCTTTTTGAAAGCAGAATTGTGTGGAAGTACAAACCTGTCCACCTCCTTCAAAACTTGGAAAATTAAGAACGTCCACATGTTGTGTCTGTCTCCCTGATTTTGTGTATACTACCCAGGGATAATAGGGTACAGTATTCACAGCATCCAGTACAGCGGTTTTCAAACTTTTTGAGCTGTCCCCTGCCTTTGAGTTACAACAGTTGGTTGTGCATCGCAGACAAAAAGAGGTAAGTCCGGGGGTGGAGATAGTGCTCCCTTCCCAAGCCCAATGCTTCCCCCACCCCTCCACATGTTCCTTTGGGGTGTGCCCTACAATTTGAAAACCTCTGATCTAGTGAATGGGAAGGATTGAGATTGTCTATGTACATTCAATGGATGACTGTTTGGTTGTTTCAGAAGGATTGCTTGATTAAACTGGAATTCTACTAAAAATATTCTCTGCAGGTTTTAATACATATCAAGGTTTCAGGTAAAACTGCTACAAGTATAAAAAGTCAATGGATTTTAAAAAATTTTTTATTCAAGGCTCCTGATCAAAGCAGCAGCACGAGACTTCATGTTTTCATCTTTTAAATGGCATTCTGTATTTATAGTTTCCATTTAGGTTAAATGTGATCCTGGATAATCTGCAACAGGACATCATTGGTTTAAAAAAAATGTTTAACTGAAAGTTCTAAATGCCTTGCAAGTTGTTGCAACATCGAGTGATGACTAGCAGCTGCTCTACCACTTTGTATCTAAATTAATGTTGTAATGTGCTTTTTATTAAATGTAAACAGAATCTTTAAACCTCAATATTAGAAAAGATGGCCCCAAGGGCAACTTTGAACAAGAGAGGTGAGTGGTAATCTAACCTCTCCCAAGAAACTGAAGGCTCAAAGTAATGATATAAATTTCCAATCTATTTGCTGAGGTTTTAGGTGAGAGAGGTTCTCTTTACAACATTGGGAATTACCCTCTTTCATTATGTATTTTGAACTGATGCCTACAAGAATGGTTAAGTACAGGCTGATCTGCAATTGGCTATGTTTGTTTCTTCATCCCTGATGTTTGCTTTGCTCTTGAAATACTTTCCATCAAAAGTGTGTTTGTTTTTTTTGACTAAATAAAATTTTTCACAAGTGTTTGCTTGTCACAGAAAATTTCAGGTTTTCGTCAAAAAAACTCAATTCCCAAAATCCAACTTTTTTGTTTTTCAACTGAAAGAAATATTTTAGCCAAAACATTTCAGCTGAAAACCAAAATATTTAGATTCTAAAATGCTGCTGCCAGGGGCAACTCTAACAATTTTGCCGCCACAAGCAGTCGCTGCCAAATTGCTGCTGCGGCGGGTGAGAATGGGGCGGCAGTCTGAGTCCCACAGCAGCGGCAATTCGGCGGCAGGAAGAGCGGCGGACCTGCTGCCGAATTGCCGCCGTGGGACTCGAACTGCCGCCCCATTCTTGATGCCGCTCCAAGCACCAGCTTTCCAAGCTGGTGCCTGGAGCCGGCCCTGGCTGCTGCAAAGCCTCATGGGAATTGGAATTTGGTGCCTCATACTTCCCCTTTTCCTCTGTAGGCCAGGGTCCCCAGTCAGACATCCTCTCATCAGATGCACCGTGGCTATATGACTGCCATGATGCATTGCCTCTCCTTATGAAGAGGAGAGGCTGGAGTGCATCATGGGAGGTGTAATCTGACACGGGCCCAGGCTATAGAGGAGATCAGGAGGCACTTGAACTGCAACTCCCATTAAGCAGGTCAGAATTGAGATATTTCAGTCTTTTGGTTTGATTTTAGTTTTCTACCAGCTCTATTATGAACCACTGAGCAGTACTTAACTTAGGGCACCTTTACTGTTGTTTAGTGCCAGCCTGGGGTAGATGTCCCGCCTGATTCATGGATTCCTTCTTAGACACTTTCCAAATAATCAGACAGCTGCCTTATCCTGTTCATCTTTCCTCAAACTTCTTCCTCTCAGAAACTTCCTCTGCTCCTGTTCGTTTCTCCCAAATAGTATTTGCAGTATTAGCATTAGTAATCAGTGTAATCCAACCTAGATCATTTGCAAGTCTTTCTCAGCCACTACTCCTTTCTGATAAAACTTTTTTTTTAATTCAATAAGTATGGTTAATGGTTATTTTAAAAATCGGTTTGCAATTTATATTTTGATAGCCAAGAGCCTTCCTCGGGCAGTGGAATATGTCATGAATGGAATGAGGCAAAGTAGCCTAAAATGGCCAGTTACATTCCTTGGTTTAAAAAGACCAGTTTGAGTGGATCTAATTTGTTCAGGATCATGTGACCTTTATGTGCCTGCTTTTGTCTAAATTTTGACTAATCTTCGGGTTTTTTCCTTAAATTTATGAGTTTGAAGGTTATCTTGAGGTCAAGTCTTCCTTGGCTAGGAAGTGGATTAAGATCAATCTGATCAAAACCATGCAGCATTCCCCTACCTTTCTTCTCTCAAATTTTATGGTGTTTTTGGAACAGGCTACTAAAATGAGCCAAAAAAAGAACAAAACGAAACCCATCCTGTTGAATTGGATCTTTGTATGTAGTGGTTGTGAGTGAGTTTGTTTGTTTGTAAAGAAGGTGGAATTTACTGTGCAGAAATATTCTGATAACTCTGACAAGGCCACTCTGGGTGGTAGAACATAAACTAGTTAATCCCTGATCCAGGATGCAGATGAATAATTTGGGTTACCCACGTGAGTACAGTTAA
The DNA here is from genome assembly GCA_033296515.1 of Macrochelys suwanniensis. NCBI lineage: Eukaryota > Metazoa > Chordata > Testudines > Chelydridae > Macrochelys > Macrochelys suwanniensis. The sequence goes on from CM065779.1 coordinate 89,688,112, forward strand.
GCTTGTTGGCTGAGCAAAACCAAACAGTGGAATGGAATTTACACAATGGAATTTCTCTCTGTATGTAACATAACTTTTGAAAACTGCATCTGATAAAGTCCAAATTTTCAGGGAATGTTCTAGACATCAGTGAGTAGAATTCTGTCATGGGCAGTAGCTTACTAGAGGGTTGCATGCTTCATTGGTTATGTAGATTGGGCTGTACACCCAGCCAGGCCCTCCTACCCCCAGCCAGGCCCCTAGTCTCCCCACTCCAGCCAGCTCTCATGGCCGTGCTGTCACCCTTTTCCCCACTCTGGCCAGTCCCCCCAGCAGGGCTGGCGTAATTTGGGTTACCCATATGAGTAAAATTATATGTGAATTAAGTTAGTCATCTTGAAACACTTACATATCTCCAACATTTAGAGGGACATCAATTCTATGTTTTTAATACCCTTGCTCATGTTACTAATAATTCAGATGGTTAAAACCAAAACACTTTAAAAAAAAATCTAATTGATCGTGTTTATGGTGTTTGTTTATACAGTTTGCACATCACAGACAGTGAAAGTAGACTTGAGTTTTAAGTTTTTCATTTTCTGTTAACTCTGTGTAGTCACTTTCACTTAATATCAAGGCCTGGTACAGTACTGTAATTGGGTTTCCGAATGAAAATGAAGAGAGATGGGTAATTTTAAAAACTGTTTTCATTTAAATTTATAAAAACCACTCATAAAGGCATGTTCTTTCTTTTTGGAAAGAGTGAGAATCAAAGAGCATGAATATCATGTAAAAGCTATAAATCTAGAATTACCCTTTTACACCATATGGCCTACAAACATCCCTATTTCTAAAGATAAGTGAAACAAATATCTTGATGTTTTAGCCTATGGGCAAATTCATCCCTTGTGTAAATCTATTTATGTGAAGGATGAATTTGAGCTGGTATGTCCTCATCCTTTTACCCAGAGCCAGTGAGCCTGATTCTGATCCCACTTCTAATTTACACTGCTGAAGTAACTCCATTAGCATCAGTGAGTAATTCAAATGACATTGATATCATTCAGGGTTACACTGATGTAAGATTACTGTGTGTGAAACTAGAATCTGACTCAGTCTTATTTGTAAACTGATATGGTCTGCCCTCACATAAATTAGCTATGGGATCAAAACAAAGGAAAGTATCTGAAAAATTCTTTGCTGATCTGGACTGTGTACTAATGACAAAAACTGGTGATCTGCAAAAAGGGTACTGGCTGCTGAATAAGCAGTGTAGTAAACACCCCATGGAAACTTTGACAGTTTTACCACCAGTAGTGTTTACAGGTAGTCATTTTGGAGAACTGTTGGTTGCACTACAATGCATTGATCATGATCCCATGTCATTTAACTGATAAGTCTCTACAGCACTGTACAAAGGGTTTTCAATTAAGTGAGTCGTCAGCCAAACAGACTTCATTTGAAGATTTTTAGTATCTTCTCTATCACATGCAGTATTAAGGAAGGCTTATTTTTTACTTGGGCTTTTTTCCCTTTTTGAGGAAACAGAACTCAGGAAGAATGTTAGCTACAATGTGCAGACTTGTAGGGAGCTGTTATTTATTTACAGTTAGACGACTTGTCTGGAAACCTCTTCCAATTCTGTATCGGATCCCATGCCCAGCTCATTGTAGCAATCTGTACCAATAAAAGCTCATTTATTCCTGACTTCAGACCCATTCCTCTTTTCATTAATGCTGTTAATCTTATGTTCTTATTTGCACTTATCTTTGAAGCTGACAAATCACCTACACCTCATTGTTATACAACTACATCATGCTGCTGTTACTTACTCATCCATTTAAAATAGCTAAGCACTCCCAAGGTTCACAAGCAGCAGGTCAAAAGTGCACAACATCCATCTAAGGATTTTAAAATGCATAGAGATCAGATTCTAAAGAGCCTGAGAACAGAAAATCTTAATTTGAACAACCACTTTAAATACATGGTGTTCTGAATATACCACCAGCAGGAGAATTTTGGATCATCTTCTTTTGAGTCCACTGTTGGTGCTTAATAGATAAGTACGGATAACGTGAATTTTGTTGAATGCAATATGCATGAGGCTTGCTCTTAATGATCCCTTCAGTGCCAGTGAAATGCTGCAAAGATCTCAGGAACCCATGGCAGACACCATTAAAATGTGACCATGTCAGGGACAAGAACAGAAAAATCTCTCATTCTCCAATTTTTTTCTCTTTCTTAGGTTTACATTTTTGCATGCAACTCCACCGCTGTATAAGGGACCAAATCGGTACACAAAGCCCTAGATATTCTGAAGGATCAATGATCTCAAGAATCAGGTCACTGTGTTGATAGGGGAGGGGGGGAAGAATTCTGCCACAGCATACTAGGCAGTTAAGTGTCAGCTACACATGCCTTTTATTTTTGAAAAAAAGGATAGGAGTTAGTTTTGCATAGCCAAGCTCTCTAAGTGGGGAGGGAACATAATAATCATTAACTTAGCACAAAGAATTTGTTATTTGGGGTGTTGCCCAGAAGTGATCCGATGAGAGAGACAGTCTCCTAAGGGTCAGATATAATGTAGGCTCAGTGAAACAGGAAATACACCACTTCTCTTGGGGGACTAAGTCCTCAATGCCACTCCCATGCAAAACTAGATCTATCCTAGAAAAAATACATCCGGGAATGGTCCTGCATTAGCAGAGGAGTGGACTGGATGAGCTAAAAGATCGTTTTCATTTCTAATTTTTGGGTTCACATAATCAAAGATAGGCAAGTTTAGTTCAGCACATAAAATGCACTATATGATGTACCGCACACAGACATGAGGTCCAGAGTGGAGATAAATGAGAGAGTATGATATGCACCCAGTGGATTGTATTCCACATGTCTTTCATATCACACTAAGCATAGCATCAAACATCATTTACCCAAGGGTATACAGTGTTCTGCCCTTACAGCTATTATGCCATCACCATAATTCAGGAGAGTTCTCACCAGACAGGTATTAATATGATTCATCTTAGACCTGTTAGGCTGCTCATAGGCTCAATTATACACTGTCATACAGCAAAGTAGTGTATCTGCTGTACCTTTCACAGCTAGGCAACAAAGAATGCTTAAGGCATGACGTGGTATGCCTCAGCAGTGTTATGACTGTATCCATTAAAAGAATCTATGGTGAATATTTATCAGACGTGTACATGACATCAGTCAGTAACTGAAGTCAATCACATATATGAACACATGAGAAGTATGTGCTAGTATGCAAGTGGATGTCAGTCCAACATCTCATTGCATGAACATCACAACCACGCTGTCACTGGTCCCAGTATGTTATGTTGTTTTCAGTACAAATGTTGCCCCTGAAAGGTGTGAGCCTGGATGTGATGACATATACTAACGCTCTCAAGCTGGATTTGTGTTATGGATAGGTCTGATTCATACTTCCACTGAAGTCAATGATAGTCTTGCCTTTTAACTCTAATGGGAGTGTTTTTAACATTACAAATTTAGATAACTGAGTAGTGGTTTAATGGCATAACTCCCTCGGCCCAAGGGTGGAATAAGTGAAGAGTCAATGTAGAGAGGATGGCTGGCCCAGTGATTTAAGTACTAGCCTCAGACTTGGGAGACCCTGGTTCAGTTTCCTGCTCTGCCATAGACTGCGTGTATGACCTTGGGCGAGTCTTTTGGGCCCAGATCCATAAAAGTACTTAGGCTTTGAAGTCCCAATTATAGGTGCCACTGCGATCCACAAAACTCTCGCTTGGTTACCATTTAATCCCAAAGTAGACACCTAAACTCACTCAGCACCTAAATTTTCAGGGTAAAAGTTCCCTAGACACCTAATTTTCTGCCTCTGGGCACATACACTGCACAGGCACACCAGGACACCTATTGCCCGCCTAAGCTCCAGAGTGATCCCTGAATTGAGGGAAGATAGGTGTTCATCTGCCTAATTTACAGGTGGGGCTTGAACTGGTAGGCATGCTCAGTGGCCACTTACCAGAGCAGGTACCATTCAAAATCTGGCCAGAGGAGAAGGGAGCGATGAGCTAAAAGTTGGGCAGTCGTTAGAGGACTCACCTGCACTGTGGGAGACTTTCTGCCTGAGGGGGTGAAAAGTCACCCACCAGTTCAAATCCTAACCAGCAGGCTACAGAGTTATTGTCACTAGATTTCACTGTTTATCCACAGAGGAACAGCTTCAGCAGGAGAGATGAGGAAGCCCCACCTCAGACTATCCCATATCCCAGTGATTAGGGCACTTTCCTGAGAACTTTGGGAGACCCCTGCCCCCCTTCAAATCCTTTCTCCCGCCTCAGGCACATGGGGGAATTGAACCTGGGTCTCCCACATATGGGGCAAGCCATCTAACCACTGGGCATACAGCTATCAAGGTACCACTTCCTCCTCAAGCCATTTTTGTGTGGAGTGAGGCTGGTACCTAACCCATTCTCACAAGAACAACTTAAGTATCTAAGCCTTCTGACTCCAGGAGAGGCATTCCTGGTTGTGGATTGCTACCAGAGATATTTGTCCCCTTGCAGTCCAGACTTAGGTGCCTAACTCCTTGAGAGAGCCGGGGCTTACGACACATCTCTATCATTGGATCTTCCATAGGCTAGCTGCGGCAGCTTCCCATCTAGCATGCTGGCTTTTGTGGATTGCATTATTAGGGGCTTAGTTCTCCTCATTCATTGTATAGGGAGGCTAGGCATCTAAATCAGGATTTGTGCATCATATGGTTGTTCCTGTGATATTTCTAGGTGCCTAAAAGTTAGATGTTGCAATGCTGAGCTAAGTCCCTTTATGGATCTGAGCCTTGGACTTTCTGTGCCTCAGTTTCCCATGTGTACAATAGGATAATAGCACTCCTCCACCTCAGATGGGTATTGTGAGGATAAACACGTTAAAGATTGTGGGGTGCTCAGATACTACAGTAATGGGAGCAAGACCAGTACCTAAGATATCTAGATACCTAGGACTGTAAAGTATATAGTGGAGCTGATGGTGGAACACAACTACTGAATCCTCAAATGAGCTCTGCCCTACATGTAAGCTGGGAACAGTGTACTTACTGTATGAGGCCACATCTCAGTAAACTGGCTAAAAGGATGTTGCTTAATGATGATCTTGTTTCAGGGGACTTGAGAGTACTGGAGCTATAGGGAACTCACCACAGAGGTCAGCTCACCAGCAGTAAACAATGTTTTCATGCTTCAGAGCTCTAAACCATGCAGCTGCCATTTTCCTGTTTGGAGCAATGTTTTATCTTATTGACAGGCTTGCTGGGCAAAAGCTTGGAGACGCCTAAGTGGTTCAGAGATGGGCTGCAATGCAATCCATTCTCCTTTTATCACTGCAGCAGGATAAGAGCACAGGATGCAACATGCTGAGGGTAGAAAGTGCTAGTGTCAACGCCAGTAAAAGTACTGGTTTGGTACACTGGCATTCATGTATTAGTCTGAGCCCTAGTGGGGAGAGAATGAACAATAAGATACTAAGCACATTAGGATCACATTCCTCCCAAGCACATATTAGGGAGACAGAACAAACTTAGAATCTGAATTCCTGTCAGATATGAATGCCACATCATCATGTAATGTCTTTAGAATGTGTGGAATGAACAAAGTACTAGTCTGTGGTAAAGAGGAAACTGATGTATTGCAGCTGACTTTTGAGTACAGGCGAAGAGCCCAGTTTTATTACACATTTGTGGTATAGAGCAGTAAGTAGAAAATACACAGAATGAATTAATACTAATGGCTATAATAATAGATGATGATGCGTACCTACATCACAAGGCTTTTATGAGGATTAATGTTTATAAAGTGCTTTAAAAATGAAAAGCATGATGTTAATGCCAAGTATTAACATTAGCATTCTTGGTATTATATAACTAATAGCTCCATGGAGTGAGAAATCTGAAGGGCTGATTAGCTGATCTCATGGAGATGCACATGTTGCACAGACAATACTGCATTCAAGTACTGTGCATTTCACATACCCCACCATCAGATAATGTTCCAAAACAAAGCATGAATCAGTAATGTGTCATGTTGGGTCTGAGTATAGAGTCCACTGGGTAATCTATGTTCCTACAAGCTTGTGTGTTCTAAATAGAATACATGTGCTGTTGTAGTGACTGTACAGATTGTAACTTGTATATTGCTAGTAGCGTTGAGAAACTTCAACAGAGATTGGGGCCCATTGTGCTAGGTGTTATGTATACAAATATTAAGAAATCATCCCTGCCTCCAAAAAATTACCCCTCTATAGAAAAGACAAAGGATGGGAGGAAGTAAGTATTCTTTTCCCTATTTTACAGATGGGCAATTGAGACATAGGAAGATTAAATGACATGCCCAAGGTCACTCAGGAAGTCAGGGATGGGGATTGAACCTAGATCTCTTGCGCCCATTAAAGTGCCTTAAACACAAGGCCATACTTCCTCTGACAGTGTCACAATTGTATTTCTTTACAGTTTGGCCTGGTAATTGTTTTTCATTCATGGACTGATTGGGCCAGAAGGGGGGACTCTTGATTTCGGATAAAACCCAATTTATGAGAAGCATCTCTAGTTATTGACATAGTAGGTAAAGTTTTCCATTAGGTGTTCCTAGGGACCACTGAAGACATCTGAGACTATTGACCTCTCATAACACTTAGGTCACAAAAGTGCCATGTGTTTTCTGAAAAGCCATGGGGTGTTGCCCTAGGGTCCTGAATTGCTAGGTTATCTCTGAAGGGCAAACCAGAAACTCTTCTGTAAGATTGACATAGTGGGATAAGAATGCAGGCATCCTGCTGGTCAATGCCAGATGTTATCCAGTCACACTGCTAGACAGCTGAAATCTTGAACACTACATATATAGTTTACTTAATCATTGAATTGACAAACATGTAAATTAAAATTAACCCTGAGCCTACTGAGTTAAAATCCATCTTCCGTCTCCTGCTATGCCCTGGGGCTCCTGCATTTTCTAAAGTCCAGCTCACTTTGAGGAACCCTATGGGTGTAAATTAGTCCTGAGAAATGGAGCAGAGAAAGAAACAGGACAGAGAGGATACAGGAGGTAAATACGTAAAGAACTGTTCCTTAATAGAAATGGAGCTATATGCTTTGAGCCGTATGATTGGTCATTTGTGTAATGATGGTGATTGTGGGCTAGATTCTCAGCTGGTATAAGTTGGTTCTATTAAAGGAAGGTAAGTATCCTTATCCCCATTTTATAAATGGGGAAATTCAGGCACAAAGCAAAACGCTAACTTGGCCAAATAATACAGTAGATCATTGGCAGAGTTGGAAATAACTCTTCTCAGATCTCCTTATTGCCAAGGCAGTATGTTATCCACTGGGCCATATCGCCTACCTGTGCTCCTCTGTGCACACTGCCTCGTATACATGACAGGAGGTGGGCCATTACAAAACTGGAGAAAGTATTTCATAGTAAGTATCAAATTGGGCCCTGTCACAGATTGGAATGAGAAAAGGGTCTATCCCTTATCTCTTCTTACCATTCTTATTCCTAACTAATATATTTACTGATAAATGTTTGCCAGACTAAAAAAGAGGATCTTCAGTATTTACATTACTTGTTTCTGTGATAATTCTGTGCAGAGAAATATGTCGCTACTCAAAAACTGCATAATCTGTTTCTCTGAAGTACAATTAAATCTCCTGCATCTCTATTGATATATAAAACATACTTTTTGATTAAGTTTGAATTCTTAACAGAAATCACCAAAAGTTCTTCTTTGTATTCCGGACAGGATTAATAGATTGCAAGACACACTTAATTCATTTTATCACAATAGATGCCTTCAGGAAAGAATATACTGCATGTAGTTGTTTTGTGATTAGGACGTATGGTAACTTTGCTTCAGATAGTACTCCGTGCCAAATTCCATCTTGCATCTCTGCAGTGTCGTCCATAGAAAGGAAAATCGGAAACGTCTGTCTTCTCCTCGCCCCATCTCTTCCTCCCCCCACCCTGAAAAGAAATGTTACAAACAGGAAACTGTCATAAGTAGTAGAAGTTAATGCACAAAAATAGGATAATAATACAGAGCCAAATGGATACATATTCTGCACATTAATTAAAAAAAGACAATCACTTGTCACTTACTAGCAACAAATATTGAGATGCTCTTTGGGAATAATCATTGCCCATCTTGTGTAGTAATGTGTTTAGTAATGCCAAGAGTACACAGCTGTGGTATTTTAGGAACAACCATTATCAATGTACCCTTTATTGTGATGAGACAGCATGTTCAGATCTGTGGCTGAGAAACCAAATGATGATGGAAAAGGAACCAAGGGTAACAAATACTTTTACTTTTCCCTTTCTGCAGTACGTCTGTCAGCCAGCATTTTTTTTCTCTGAAGGATAACAAAATGGTCCCTTAAGTTTTTTCATATGATTTTTATATTTGAGCAACCCAAAGTATGCTAGGTCCTTCCCAGAAACAAGTACAGATGTAGCTTTGTCCTGCGGGGCTTACAACATGGAAAACAAATGAAGGTCACAGCTGAGAAATAGCGAAGGCAGGGAGGAGGAGGAGGAGGAAGGGTAAATATGATAATGACATGGCTATTCATTAAGGCCCTATCCAGAGCCCGCTGGAGACAATAGAAGACTTGTCATTTACTTCTGTAGGTTTTGGATCAAGCCAAAGGCAAGTGATGGCTCTGTTTAATCAGTTTTTCTATTTTCTAGCTCATGTCTCATTAGCGACACCGTAGAAATGAGAGAGACGAATGTTGAGAGGGAATTGGCTGTTCAGACAAGTTTAAGGAGAGCAGTCCATGCAAAGGGGTCATAGACACTAAAATTAGGAGGAGGATGCCAGGTTAGCCAAATAATTGCTACAAGTCTTTGTCCTTAGTAATGACTTTATTGACATGTAAAGAAAAGTGTTCTTTCTTGACATGCATAAAGAAGAAAACAAACTATAGATAACTAAATTACAGTCTGTCATGTTAAAATCTTTCAAACATTTTGGGCAATTTCTAGAAGGACATAGTGACATTAAGCTAATTTTTTTTAAAAAAAAGTCACTATCATTTTAAGGCACTAAAATACTGCTGAGTGTTGGTCTTGGGAAATCCTTCCATTTTCATTTATGATAACTATATTATTACATTTAGGGCTGAAAGAGCATAGATTTCTACCTCCTGACTATTGACTAAGGACCTGATTTAACTCCCTTAGAAACTAATGCAGTCTTTTCACTGATTGACTTCAGTTGGATCAGGCCCAGAGGAAACTACTATAAGGCCTGGTCGACACCTGTAACTTAGGTTGACCGAGCCATGTCACTCAAGGCTCTGAAAAATTTTGCATCCCGAGCACCGTAGTTAGGTCGACCTAACTCTCAATGTAGACGCGGCTAGGTTGATCGAAGGAGTTACCTCAGAGAGGTGGATTACACTACATCAAGGGAAAAACTGCATCTGTTGATTTAGGAAGCATCTACACTACAGTGCTACAGCAGCCACTGTAGCGCTTTAGCTGTGCTGCTGCAGTGGTTGTAGAGTAGACATACCCTTAGAAAGGGCTAATCAGACCGTGTATAATGTTGGTCAAAGAGCAGTTTTACTAACATTGGTCAAAGTTGAAGAGCAACTAACAAAAGACACACAAACTAACAGAAATGTTTTATTAAGTACATCAGAAGCAGGAAACCTGCCAAACAATTAGCAGGGCCACTGGATGATTGAGGTGCTAAAGAAGCACTCAAAGAAGTCAAGGCCTTTATGGAAATGCTAGATGATTCTTTGCATCGGTTTTCACTGCAGAGGATGTGAGGGAGGAAGAGGGATAGTTCAGTGGTTTGAGCATTGGCCTGCTAAACCCAGGGTTGTGAGTTCAATCCTTGAGGGGGCCATTTAGGGATCTGGGGGGGAAAAATCTGTCGGGGACAGTACTTGGTCCTGCTAGTGTAGGCAGGGGACTGGACTCGATGACCTTTCAAGGTCTTTCCAGTTCTAGGAGATTGGCATATCTCCATTTAAAAAAAAAAGAATTATCAGACATACAGATAAACACAATATATTGTGGAAAAGTCAATATGGCTTTTGTAAAGGGAAATCATGTCTCACCAATCTATTAGAATTCTTTGAGAGTATCAAAAAATGTGTGGACAAGGGTGATCCAATAGATAGTGTAACTGGACTTTCAGAAACCCTTTGACAGGGTCCCCTCCAAAGGCTCTTAAGTAAAGTAAGGAGTCCTGGGATAAGAGGGAAGGTCCTCTTCTGGATCAGTAACTTGTTAAAAGATAGGAAACAAAGGGTAGGAATAAACAGTTTTCAGAATGGAGAGAGGTACATAGTAGGGTCCTCCACGGTTCTTTACAGGGACCAGTGCTATTCAACATATTCATAAATGATCTGGAAAAAGGGGTAAACAGTGAAGTGTCAAAGTTTGCAGACGGTACAAAATTATTCAAGTTAGTTAAGTCCAAAGCTGTCGACAAAGACTTACAATGGGATCTCTCAAAAATGGGTGACTGGGCAAGAAAATACCAGATGAAATTCAGTGTTAAGTATAAAGTAATGCACATTTGGAAAAAATAATCATAACGGTACATACAAAATGATGGGGTCTAAATGAGCTGTTACCATTCAAGAAAGAGATCTTGCGGGTCATCGTGAATAGTTCTCTGAAAACATCTGCTCCAGTGTGCAGTGGCAGTCAAAAAAGTTAACAATGTTAGAAACCATCAGGAAAGGTATAGAAAATAAGACATAAAATATAATACCACTATATAAATCCATGCTACGCTCACCCCTTGAATATTTCCTGCAAGTCTCATCACCCCGGCTCAAAAAAAGGTAGATTAGAATTGGAAAAAGTACAGAGAAGGGCAGCAAAAATGATTAGGGGTATGGAACAGCTTCCATATGAGGAGAGATTTAAAAGACTGGACTTTTCAGTTTAGAAAAGAGATGACTAAAAGGGGATATGATGGCAGCATATAAAATAATGAATGGTGTGGAGAAAGTGAATGAGGAAGTGTTATTTATCCCTTCACATAACATAAGACCCAGGTAACTAATTGAAATTAATAGGCACCAGATTTAAAATAAACAAAAGGAAGTACTTCTTCACACAATGCACAGTCAACCTGTAGAATTCAATGCCAAGGGATGTTGTGAAGGCCAAAAGTATAACTGGATTAAAAAAAGAATTAGATAAATTCATGGAGACTAAGTCCATCAGGGGTTATTAGCCAAGACAGTCAGGGATGCAACCGCTGTTCTGGGTGTCCCTAAGCCTCTGATTGCCAGAAGCTGAGACTGGATGATGGGGCATGGATCACTCAATATTTGTCCTGCTCTGTTCATTCCCTCTAAAGCATCTGGCACTAATCACTGTCAAAAGACAGGATATTGGGCCAGATGGACTATTGGTCTGACCCAGTATGGCCGTTCTTATGGTCCTATGTCCTCAATCTTAATTTCCCCTTTTAATAAAAAGTTCTGCAATATTCTGTTTTCTTTTTTTGAGATTACTTACTTTTTATTTATATTTTTTTTTCTAAACAGTCAAAAATTTCTAGAAGGACCTTAATACTAATGTAGAGAGTACCAGAAACATATGACTGGTTAGGGAAAAAGTGTTTCTGTTTCAACCAGGAAGACAAACTTGTTTCAGTCATTTTGGTGATATGATGGTCACGTTGATGACACTGGTGGGTGGGGAGGGTTAATCCGCTCTGGGCCAAATCCTGCTCACCTGGCTCACTCAAGTAGGCCCAGTGTAAGTCACCATATTGTGTCCGGCTCTTTGATATTATAGTTAGGACTTTTGAAACAGCAGTTTCAAATTTTTTCTAAAGATGCCACATTCTTTTCATTTTACGGCTATATGGCCTCTAACTTATGGTAGATTTTCAAAATGGTATTATGTATCCAGTCATTTTATACTATCTTACACTCACACTAATGTGAAAAAGAAATGCTTTAAATATATTAGTATTGGCAATTTCTGGAAGTAGAAATTGCCAATACTAATATATTTAAAGCATTTCTTTTTCACATTAGTGTGAGTGTAAGATAGTATAAAATGACTGGATACATAATACCATTTTGAAAATCTACCATAAGTTAGAGGCCATATAGCCGTAAAATGAAAAGAATGTGGCATCTTTAGAAAAAAATTTAAACTTCTGTTTGCACAACTAATTTATCCTTTGTACATGGTAAAGAAGTTAACTGAATTTAAATTGAGATCTCTTCCATTCAGGTGGGTTTTATTTCCATCATCACAGAATTGTGAACAAACAGAAACCCATCTAATTTATAAATATAAAAATAATGCTTACTTGTGTTTAGACTGGGCTTTCAGTCAAGATTCAGGTCTATAATTAGAAGAGCAGCTGGATAGTTGAAAACCATCAAAATGCCTTAAAGGCAGGAGGGGAAAAGTACATTACATTAAAATTATTTTAAAATAACTATAGAAAATACTTTAAAAATTCTTTATACTGTTTAAAAAAAAGAATGTGGCTCTGATAATTTCAGGACAATGTTTTACTGGATCTGATGGCAAAGGAAAGCTCAGCCAGTATCTTTAATTTATCACATAAAAACTAACTAATCTTTATGTATATTTGTGAAAATCACAACGGGCATGAAATAATATTGTGCTTAATAACAAGCTATTTCTTTGTTTTATTTAAAGATTAAATGAACCTTTTAGGCCAGGTCTAAATAATAATAAAATACAAGTTTGTCATTCCCATGCATATCCTGTATCTTGCAGAAATACAGACAAAGGCATAAATATAAAGGTCCAAGTTCTCTGCTGGCACAATTCTGTTGACTTCAGTGGAATTACACTACCAGAGAATTTGGCTCTAAGTTTTGTCCTGGGAGAAGGTGCTCAGGTTCTGGCCTGTTGTTCAAGCATTGTGTGGAACTTTCATAGAAATCACTATCTAAAAACTTATCTGCAAAGAGGGTTAGAAATTAGTGGAAAGAAAGTTCTTGTGAATTAAAATATGTTTTGACATTCCCCTTAAATACAAGGAAAATATTACATGTTTAGCATAATCAGTGACACCAGAACTAAGGCCATGAGGGAGGATTCAAGGCTCATTTATACCAGCTTTAAACCAACCTAATTTCAGTCACTTAACAGAGTCCTTGGTTTTAAACCAGTATAAGGCTTGATCCTGCACCAATTCAGTCAGTGGGAGTTTTCCCATTGACTTCAGTGGACATAGGATTGGTGAGTTCAAAATCAGACCCAAGTATCTTTAAGAGCTCGATCCTGCATGTTATGAAATGCTTCATTGAAGGTGAGGATGTTCATTAACTCTAAGGAGGCACTCGGTACCTCACAAGATCACGCTCTAAATACAGTAGGTGAAATCCTGGCTCCTTTAAAGTAAATGGGAGCACTGACATTGATTTGAATGTGGCCAGGATTTCACCCAGTGAATCACAAAAGAAAGACAGTAGATGTAGATGTTGTATTGTCACACTTCAGAGCAACTGTACCCATATTCCCAGTCCATGGTCCTTCGAGGGCACCTGCTCTAGGTCCCAGCTCTTTAGCTGTCACCTCTCTTGGGCAGAGGTCTGTCTGTCTGTCTGTCTGTCTCTCTCTCTCTCTCTGCTAATCAGGGATTTTTCAGGCTGTATAGTTCCCTGCCTATAATGTGATACTCCCAGCAAGCCAGACTGCCAAAACAGGCCAGCGTCTGTGCTCTGCTTCCTCTTAGAAGGCTATAAACAACATAATTGCCAATAGGTATAAGTTACCACACTGCCCTTTCAAAGCAAGCACATTTATTCTTAATGTGAAAGCCTTACAGAGAAAATATTAAAAACAATAAAAGTTCCTATATAGATGCTAAAAGCTTTCTAGAGGTCACCCATCAGACTTATGGAGCCTCCATAGGCCAAAGTCCTTCAGTCTCGTCTCTTAGGAAGGATTGGTGTCTTCCTTGGACAGAGGGTTCTGGTCCATTTGCTGAATCAGAAGGAAGGCTGAGTCCATTTAAACTAAGGCTATTTGTCCAAAAGTCCTATCTTTGGCTGTTGGACTCTGGAGAATCCAGTTTGAGCCAATATATGTGAGCCTCTGCAGATGTTACAATCTGAGTGAATTTGTTTAATCACCCCCTACAATTCTTAGTTCCTGGAGGGCTATGGTCACCTTTCCTCATCCGACGAAGTGGGTATTCACCCACGAAAGCTTATGCTCCAATACCTCTGTTAGTCTATAAGGTGCCACAGGACCCTTTGTCGTTTCCTCATAGAATTACATGGCCTACAATGATATGCAAACTTAATATGGCAAAATCTCCCAAAGATATTGCAGGAAGTTTCCATATCTGTCACAGTACACACTTTTATGAAAATAAGGAAATCTTACATTCTCTGGCTTGGTGTTAATTTCTTTGCCTGGCCCTCTGAGTACTGTATAAGCACTTTGATTTTTTTTTTCCTCCCATGTGTACAATGAAATGTAATCCAGATAACTCTTATTTCTGGTTAGTGTCAAAGAACTGTAGCAACTCCCCAAATGTGTCTCTAATAAAGGTGGGGGAGGGTCACAGTGAACAAATCTGGTGCAATTTCTTCTCTAATGTAAATGGAAGACTCACATTCAGCTCGTCAGGCTCAGCAGCAGCTCCTCCCACTACATGGGAATGCATAGGAATGGCAATTTATTTGCAAATGTATTATTTGAATAATGGGCTTTGTATTACACAGAGTATAGACTCTCTTGATCCCATACTTGCAGCTGTAGCAAAGTAAAAGCATGGGTGTGGTTGCCTGGTGGCTGGCCAGGAGGATAGAGTACAAGGGGGGAGATGAAATAACATTTACACTTACAGTAACTGTTTAAAAATGTAACTGAGTTCTGCCTAATCCTCAGAAGTCCAATTTGGGAATCCACATTGTTAGCATTGCGAACAGCTCAACTTTTCTCACCCTGCTTTTGCAGTTATCATTTCCTGCCGGACAAACGTAATCACAGAGTCAAGGTGGGTGAGGTAATATCTTTTATTGGGCCAACTTCTGTTGGTGACAGAGACAAGCTTTTGAGCTTACACAGAGCTCTTAAGAGAATGGATTCTCTTAACAGCTCTGTGTTAGTGCGAACGCTTGTCTCTGTCACCAACAGAAGTTGGCCCAATAAAAGATATTACCTCACCCACCTTCTCTCTCATATATCCTGGGACCAACAAGGCTAACAGTGCAAGCAAACTTAACTACAGTCATTCTTATCATAGAGAGAGAGAGAGAGAGAGAGAGTGTGTGTGTGTGTGTGTGTGTGTGTGTGTGTAGGCGGGTCGTTCACCACCGTTACTCATGTTCGGCAGTACCTTTTTTGGCAAATAATTGCATGGATTTCAGAATAAAATTGTCAGATGCATTGAAGAACATAAATTGTTGGGCAAAAGTCAACATGGTTTCTGTAAAGGGAAATCATGTCTTACTAATCTATTAGAGTTCTTTGAAGGGGTCAACAAACATGTGGACAAGGGGGATCTGGTGGATATAGTGTACTTAGATTTCCAGAAAGCCTTTGACAAGGTCCCTCACCAAAGGCTCTTATGTAAATTAAGTTGTCATGGGATAAGAGGGAAGATCCTTTCATGGTTTGAGAACTGGTTAAAAGTCAGGGTACAAAGGGTAGGAATAAATGGTAAATTTTCAGAATGGAGAGGAGTAACCAGTGGTGTTCTCCAAGGGTCAGTCCTAGGACCAATCCTATTCAACTTATTCATAAATGATCTGGAGAAAGGGGTAAACAGTGAGGTGGCAAAGCTTGCAGATGATACTAAACTGCTCAAGATAGTTAAGACCAAAGCATACTGTGAAGAACTTCAGAAAGATCTCACAAAACTAAGTGACTGGGCAACAAAATGGCAAATGAAATTTAATGTGGATAAATGTAAAGTAATGCACATTGGAAAAAATAACCCCAACTATACATACAATATGATGGGGGCTAATTTAGCTACAACTAATCAGGAAAGAGATCTTGGAGTCATCGTGGATAGTTCTCTGAAGACATCCACGCAGGGTGCAGTGGCAGTCAAAAAAGCAAACAGGATGTTAGAGAATAAGATGGAGACAATCTTATTGCCCTTATATAAATCCATGGTATGCCCACATCTTGAATACTCCATACAGATGTGGTCTCCTCATCTCAAAAAAGATATACTGGCATTAGAAAAGGTTCAGAGAAGGACAACTAAAATGATTTGGGGGTTGGAATGGGTCCCATATGAGGAGAAATTAAAGAGGCTAGGACTTTTCAACTTGGAAAAGAGGAGACGAAGAGGGGAGATGATAGAGGTATATAAAATCATGAGTGGTGTGGAGAAATTGAATAAGGAAAAGTTATTTACTTGTTCCCATAATATAAGAACTAGAGGCCACCAAATGAAATTAATGGGCAGCAGGTTTAAAACAAATAAAAGGAAGTTCTTCTTCAAAGAGCGCACAGTCAACCTGTGGAACTCCTTGCCTGAGGAGGTTGTGAAGGCTAGAACTATAACTGGGTTTAAAAGAGAACTAGATAAATTCATGGAGGTTAAGTCCATTAATGGCTATTAGCCAGGATGGATAAGGAATGGTGTCCCTAGCCTCTGTTTGTCAGAGGGTGGAGATGGATGACAGGAGAGAGATAACTTGATCCTTACCTGTTAGGTTCACTCCCTCTGGGGCATTGGCCACTGTCGGTAGACAGGATACTGGGCTGGATGGACCTTTGGTCTGATCCAGTATGGCCATTCTATGTTCTTACGTTTATGTTGTTCTTATTAGCCTTTTTTGCCACAGCATAGCACTGGGAACTCATCATCATGTTCAGTTGCTTGTCCACTGTGACCTCTAAATCCTTTTCAGAGTCACTGCTTTCCAGGATAAGTGCCCTATTCTGTAGTTAAATCAAGTCTGCTTTTCTTGTTCCTAGATGGATATCGTTGCATTTGGTGGTATTTAAATATATTTGTTTTATTGGGTCCAGTTTACCAAGCTATCCAGATTACTCTGTATGACTGCCTAGTATGACAGCTACATTCCCCTGGCCCAATGGAGCTCTCTACCATAAGAATAAATCTTGTCTGAGACCGAGCTTTCTCAGGGGCCAGTTTAAGATTGTGGAATGAAATTCCACAGGAATGAAGGACTACCACAAACCTCACCACCTTCTGCTCTGTAAGTGCAAGGCACGCAATTTTCAACTACCTCCTCTAATGGAAACACAGAGCAACATACATATTTAAAAAAAACAAAACACCTCAACAAAACCATACCAAGCACACACAATTCTCCCTCTGGGAAAAGGATGAGAGGAAAAAATAAACTACATGTGACAGATGTCAGTGCACATCACTTAATGCACTACAGGAAGCTGCTCACATACTATGGTGATGAGGGTAGTATAAGAATTTATAGAAGATAGTTGTTCAACTTCTCCAATACACTGTTACATTTCCCCCATTGTGGGATCACTGCAGATTGTTTATCTGAGACCCTAACGAGGCAATATCACCAGATGGTCACTATTGCATTTCTTGGAAGTACTGTGTGAGAGGATACAAGCCCTGTGGTCTGGATATACTTTACCTTAAATATCAGCTGTCTGAGTATGTACCAGTGTGTTTTGTTTGCCTTTTCAGTGTGATTAAGTGCTTCTATTATTATGAAAATATTATAATCAAACATAAGTTTATACAACTGAAGTGGACTAGCATTGTTTGGATAAGAAAATCCCCTTGGAGAGAGTATAGATTGTATTTACTTTAAACTCTCCTAAAGACTACATTTTCTTTTTGTAATTCAGCATGCAATTTTAAAAGAATTTTCTGATAAAAATCTGGCATGTTCCTTGACGCCTTTAAACTAGGTTATGAATGGTTTCTTTTCTTCACAGGCTGTTATAAAGAGCATTGGCTGAGTTTAAATGAGCCAAACAGTAAACCTTCCATGGAACAGCAGCATGGCGTTTACAGTATCAAACAGTCAGTCAGAAATCTGGAAGTGATTCAGTAAACTGGGCAGCAACCTTTGGTGTGTGTGTTGTTTTTTTTTTAAGGTCCGTTTAATCATGCTAGTAAAGAAAACACAAGACTGTTTAGACATTCAAATCAGTGCACGTTAATTATTAGGAAAACTTCCTATCTTTATTCACTAAATAAATCCTATCCATCAACTGTGCTGACAGCATCATCCAAAATGAATGTTTAGAAGTGTATTGTTTTAATTATCAGATGGCAGCTTTAAAAGTGAAGTGTAATTCTGAAACTGATCCGTTCCAAGATCAGCAATGTACACAGCATAGTTCCAATACACACTTTTAAACATTTCAGCTCAAAATCTTCTCTTAATGACTATAATTTCACAAGATATTCTAGTCTGAAGCCAATAGTCAAATCAAGACCCTTGTGGGGTTTTCCCAACATCTCCTGCCCCATGCCAGACATATCATCATCTGCCCACTTGTAATATTATCATATCAGAATTTGTCCATCTGTACTGAAGTGTGTGTTCTCAGGATAGTAATACTGTCATGGTTTGGGGTCACTCAGGCCAGTAAAGGGGTTCAGTCAACATCTGCCTTGTAACCCTGGGTATCTCCTGGCCGTGCAGCTTTGGTTCAGAGCTCTGACCTGAAAAGCTTATTAGCACTCCACAAGCCTCACCCTGGTTTTGCCCACCTTAGATGCTCCTTGCAGAGTGACCTTAGTATCCTTCCAGCCCCGAATTTGCTAGAATCCTCTTACTGCGGGGAGTAGTCCCTCTCACTGGACCTACACTGGTTCACTGCCTTTACAGAGACAGTACAGTCTACTAGAAGCTTTACTGAACTGACATGGCACTGAAAGCAAAACAAGTTTATCAAGAAACAAACCTAGAGTGAGTGATACCATGTAAAAGAAATAAAGGTGGAGATGGTTACAAGCAAATAAAAGTGAAAACACCAATTTCAAACTCTAAAATGTAATCTAGCAAGATACAGTCTTTGTTCAAGATGCCTTCTCACACCTACAATGTCCTTTCCAGTTTTTACTGGCCAGGATCCATCACAGAGAGCAGAACACTTTGGTTTCTTTGTCTCCTTAAAATGAAGGATAACAATGGAGTCTCTCTCTGTTCCTTATATCCCCAAAGTGATGTCTTTGTCCTACAAGTCGGGAAGGCCTCTTGGGGATTCAGTCTCCTGTGTCTCTCTGGTGGGCAGGAGCCATGTTAATTCTCTCTTGAGTTCTGGCTCAGGATAACACCCCTGGTTTAGCTCGATGGCTTTTTTTGTGGCTAATTGAGGTAAACCCACATTCCTTTGTCTAGGGCAGACCTGTTTATCACCTTTACCTAGACTAGGCTCTCTTGTTTTAAATGTAACCCTTCTGCCAGGTGGAGCTGGCAGCAACCAGGGCTGGGTTCAATATCTGGAGGTTCCTCTTCAACAATACAACACAGAACCATCTCGAGCCCCCACCTAATAACCTTGGGAAATTACTCACCACCCCTGGGCGCCTCTGAGAGGCAATACTTCCCCCACTCACAAGCACAGAGTCTGAGTGTAGAAAAGAAACTTTTTTAATGAAAGGAGGGAAGTCACCTGATATTAATTAGGGAAAATGCCACAAGCAGGATTCATAATCATAAAACTGTGAGCAGGACACCTACCCCAGAGTGCATGGGGCAGTGCCTTCTGCCTCATGGTCTTGAGTTCTACAACCAAATGTGCCCCTCTCTGCTCCCTCACCCTACCTCACTCTCAGTGGTGGTAACTACTAAGGGAACTGGAAACCCTAATTAAGCCCAAACCCACACAATGCAAACCTGTCCCCCTGCCACATCTATCATCAGTTAATGATTTATTCCCAAGAAACCAAAGAGGCAGGATTAGGTGCAAAACAAATAACAGTTTATTAAAGGACCCCCAACAACTATACCCAATAAGGAAACAGGAAAACCACTCGGATGTTAACAATACAAACAGGCTTTAAGCCAAGAACCCAAAACCATACAACACCAGGGGTGGGTAAGACAAATTAAAGGGGTTAACACATCACCATTCTTCTTGTTGTTTACACAGGACCCTGGTCACACTGGAACTAAGGACTCCACCAGGACCACAGGATATCAAAGGACAGGAACCACGAACACAGACACCAGGATACTCAGGACAGGATCAGGTAAGCAATCTTCTATCTTCTTTCTTCTCAACTTGCCACGTCGTCTCAGCAGGGAATAGATCTTAGCACTGGGCTGCCTCTATGATGGACAGCAGCTGTCACAAGGCACTGTAACCTTTTATCACCTTTTACTTGCCAGGAAGAATTCTCTAGGTCACCTAACCCTTTCCCGCCCAAATGTACAAAAGGCACCAATACTTCCTGCCAAAGTGCTGTTGCTAGGCAGATTATAGACAAGGGGGAACAAGAAGGGCAAATACAATATGGAGGGTGAAATACAACTCAAGGAAACCCACATGACAAACTGAAATTTCCTTAAATTGTCCTTGGTCAGTGAGGACCCAGGTTTCAGAGGTGCATCTGTGTGAGTTCACCTCCCACCCGGGGAAGAAGGCACCTTGCTTGCTTTGCCATCTGAGCACTTGTTCTGGCCGGCTGTCCTACCAGCCACAGTTCCTTTCTGCCTGGCTGCCCTGCCAGTCACTCATTGCCTCGCCAGGCGCTCATTCGCCAGCCAACGTCAGTCACCTTCTGCTGCCACTTGCCTCTCTGCTGTGACCTCCGCACATCAGTCTCTTGGTGATTTTCAGCTCTTTTCAGGCTGGGCAGAAACACTGCCCCACCACAAGTGATTTCAGCTCTCATTTGACCACTTTAACATAACAAAAAGGTTCCTAATGAAGCCTCTTTAGTTCTATCTTTTGTGATACAGCATGGCCAGAAGGCAGCAGGAGAGTGATCTAGGATGAGGAGAAGCCTTATTCCCTATAGATTAATTAAAAGCACCTGAAACCAATGAGAGCACCTGAAGCCAGTCACCTGATGAAATCGCCCTGCTTCAATCAGCCAGAGGAGGAGTTGGAGCAGTTTGGAGGAGTTGAATCAGAGTGGATTGGTGGTGGAATAAAGAGCAGTTTGGAGGAAAGCAGAGGAGCATTTTGAGAAGTGCTGCGGCGGGCTAAGAAGACCAAGATCCTAGGTAAAGGGACACCTGGTTTGTGCAGAGGGAAGGCAGGAAGCCCCACAAGCTGAAGGTCAGGAGAGGGAAGTAGCCCAGGGGAAAGAATCACTGGTACAAGTGGTTCACCTGCTATCATAGGGCCCCTGGGCTGGGACCTGGAGTAGAGGGCGGGCCCGGGTCCCTCCCTCTCCACTCCCCTTCCCTGGGATACTAGTAGGATAGCTGTTACCCCAGTTCAGGGGCAAGAAATGGCACCCTGAAACCCCTCCACAAGAAGAGAAAGTGCGGGACCCATCATAGTAGTGCCGGCAATTTGCCACACTTTGAACAGTGGGGAGGGATGGGTTAAACCAGATTTGGGAACCCTTAGGAAGAGTCCACATCTGCTGGCTGGGACACCTGTCCCCACCCCTCTTACTTTTACAGAGGTCTGTCATTGGAACCCCTGGCTTAACAAGTTCCTTTCAGCTGAGGGTGACCCCTCCGTCAGGACAAGCTCAGCACAGTTCTGCTCCCCTTTAGTCATACAACGAAGATAACAATATTGATAACATTTCACTACCCCTGCATTTAAGAACAGATTTAAAAATTTTATTAAAGTTAATGGTTAAAATCAAATGTACACAAGTTAAGAAGGAAGGTACTGTACATCTGGGGTCAGGCTTGGGTTATGGGGGATTGCAAGTATCAGTTAGAAGGTTCATGAGGTACATACATATCACATAACCAGCAGAGATCCAGATTGGGGTGTGGGAGTTTTTAAAGCATCTGTGGATAAATCGGCTCAGGTACGCCACCCAAGGAATGTATTAAGAGTCCAAGTCAGTAGTGGTGTAGAATACTAAAGTGATTTGTAATCCCAATATCAGCCAAAGCTGATCACTTGGAGCTACACAACTCCTGTCTGCTAGATACCTACGCAGAGTAGGTGTGTTCATGCAAATAGTTTGCTCCTGAAGTCTCTCCCCGTCCCAAACTAGCTGTCAGTGAGAGTTCATTCATACTCTGCTTACATCAGCATGGTCTAATATAATATAGAGGGAATTTGGAACTTCACATATAAGATTAACACATGAATTTTACAATGATATTAATAACCAGCATGTTATTAACTTTCACATAATAATATCTCTCAAGGCATATTTTGCGCACACACTATTGCAGTAGTGTGCAGGTGTGAATACAGGAGTCCCTAGGGCAGTGTTTCTCAAATGCAGCCACTGTGGCCACATGCTGCCACCCGGGGCTTTTCTTGAGGCCTTAGCCTTCTAGGCAGTGATTGGGCAGGTGGGGGAAAACAGCGGCCCCTCACCTGGGACCACCAGGACTCTGTAGCCACAAATGCCAGAGGAGCAGACAGCCGGTGTGAGTTCCCTGCCTTCCCAGGGGCAGTGGGGCTCTGGATGCCAGCTTCAGCCCTGGGGTGGTGGGCAGCGGGCTCCAGCCATGTGGTGGCAGGTTCCAGCCACAGTCTCTGGCCCCCCAGCCATAGGGTCTGCCGAACTCCATCCCCTGATCCATCACCCCTGGCCCCCACTGCCTCCCTATCCACCTCCCCATCCAAGGCTTAATTTATCCCCCAGCTTGCCAGGGCTGAGAAGTCTGCTGTAAATAGTGATATTAACAAACTTACAAATAACATTTTTCACTGAAGCAAACTTACTAGCTAGCAAGTTTTAAAACAAAAATTCAACCAAAAAAGCAAAAGACACAAGAAGACACGAACATGCAAAGCACCTTATCTGTGTTTGTCCTGTTTAAGTCTAGTAAAGAACAGAGAGAACTGTACATTATTTATATTATTCAGTCTGCAAAAAAACCTTACATAAATAAATTACTATGATTTGGACGTGTATATGTTTATATTTATATGTTTTTCCTACAGTTAATTAAGTGTTTTAGGAAAAATTGTCATAGTGGCAACCAGCAAGAGGCCACCAAAAAATTTGTTGTGAGAACCCCTTGCCTATGGTCACAAATATACAATACAGTAATCTCATATGGACATGTAAAGATTTGTGTGTGTAACCTATTCCTATTAACACTAACATGAGTATTTATGAATAACTCTTACCAGGACTTTAGAGGAGCATAAGCCCCTGAGGGTATATTTTCATAGCAGCATGCAGTGTTTTTTTTATAAATGACTCCCACTGAGTTTAATGAGGACGGGGTGGCACTGAAGGCCTGTGAGGTGTTTAGTAAAGATGTGTTTGATTTATGTCCAGAATACAGATGTAGCTTTTTATCTCCTTAGTATATAACACTTGCACGTGTGACAGCAAAATATATTAAATGTCCTGTATCTGACACAATTAATCCATTTACAAAACATGACTATAAATATATGATTAGTATAATTTCAGCATATCCCACAGAGCTTCATTATTCTCAAAAGCTGACGTTTATGGTATTTAACATAATTCGTTTAATAGTCTGAATGTATATTTTCAGAAATATCTTTATATTTCTACCAGATGGGTCACTTTCCTCTCTGTCTGTGCTAGGATCCTGCACTTAAGATTCATGGGTAACGGAGTACTGGGGTATTTTGACCTAACCTAATGCTGGAACATCCTGCAGTGGTTTAGGTGGGGATTATTTTGTGGTGGGGGGGGTTGCCTGTTTGTTTGTTTTTCAACATTGTTGTTCTACCTATGCTTTTATCCTGACTTTACCTCTAGCTATGCCCTGATATTTGCCATCTAGATACTCCACATTTATTATTTGTATAAACCATAATGAAAATGTCCTTCAAGAAAACCAAACAGGGAGG
Source organism: Macrochelys suwanniensis (assembly GCA_033296515.1). Lineage (NCBI taxonomy): Eukaryota > Metazoa > Chordata > Testudines > Chelydridae > Macrochelys > Macrochelys suwanniensis. The sequence continues at coordinate 89,712,018 of CM065779.1, forward strand.
GACAGTCTTAGATTTTGAGGGTCCACGTGCTTGATAAGCCACACAGAGACTTTTAATACTGAGTGACTGGAGGATTTCCTTAGCTGAGGCAGGACCATAGGTGGGAAAAGTAGACACAGAGTGTATTTCTTTGCAGCTCCATCCACAAACTTTACCCTAATGAGGCACCTGCAACCTTCCCTCTTGGGACACCAGATCTTCCTCCTCTAGTTCTGTAGGCTGGAGCTCTTGTCCTTCCTGCTTTTCCTCAAACATAACCTTTAAAAATATCTCTCTGGCCCAGCGTGTCTGTGTTGAATCCTGTTGTGTTATCCTTCCATGTGGATGATCTCCTTCTCTTCCTACTGAGTTCAGGAATCTTGGGAGATGTGGTCTCTGACCACTGGTCCTTTTTTTTTCTTCTTCTGGCTATAACAACTGACTGTCTCCAAATTAGAGGACTTTGCTAGCTGGGCCTGCTCCAATACTTCCTTCTGCCTTATCTATAGGAGAAGACCAGTTATTTCTTTGTATTGGCCCCTGTGACGTTATTGACATAAGCTGGGACCGTATAGGTCATTGTTGCAACCAAGGTCCTGTAGTGGCACCAAATCTTATATAAAGGGGGTCAAATAAGGTATCTAAGACAAGCTTATGGTTTGCTGGTTATGATTATGGTATCTGTATGCATGTATCATTTTTGTTAAAGTTATAAGTATTGGCTCTATACTGTCTGTATTTCAAACTTGTGCTATGCTTCTGGGTGACACCCCAGACAAGTTGGTGTCAGCTCTGCCTAGCCTGTTTGATGGTCCATTAAGGACCATCAGCTATACAACTGACCCATTGAAGGAAGGGAGATATACCTTGTGACTCAGCAAGGTATGCAGGGATATGCCTATGGACAGAACTCTGAGGTTTTTCCATGCCATGTGATGGACAGCTTGTCTTTGGGACAAAGAAAGCAGAGATCACATGGCAAGAGACTATAAAAAGCTGCTGCAGCTCCTCCATCTTGTCTTCAATCCTGCTTCTTACCTCTGGAGGGACTTTGCTACAAACTGAAGCGCTGAACAAAGGACTGAATGGTCCATCCCAGCTGTGGCTGTAGTCCAGAGACTTGATTTAAACCTGCAGTTTATTCTATCACTGCTGCAAGCCTGAACCAAGAACTTTGCCATTACTGTATGTAATTGATTTCATTTAATCAATTCTTGCTCTCATCTATATCTTTTTCCTTTTATGAATAAACCTTTAGATTTTAGATTCTAAAGGATTGGCAACAGCGTGATTTGTGGGTAAGATCTGATTTGTATATTGACCTGAATCTGGGACTTGGTCCTTTGGAATCAGTAGAACCTTTTTTCTTTTACTGGGGTATTGGTTTTCATAACCATTCGTCCCCATAACGTGTGGCACTGGTGGTGATACTGGAAAACTAAAGTGTCTAAGGGAATTGCTTGTGTGACTTGTGGTTAGCCAGTGGGGTAAAACCAAAGTCTTCTCTGTTTGTCTGGTTTGGTTTGCCTTAGAGGTGGAAAACCCCCAGCCTTGGGCTATAACTGCCCTGCTTGAAGCAATTTGTCCTGAATTTGCACTCTCAGTTGGGTCCTGCCAGAACCAGCATCGTTACAGCCTCTAATACAGGTAGCTGTCTCTTTCAGGACAAACTACCAATTACTTAAGCATCCAAAAAACTATAACAACCTGACTAAACCCTCACTCATTCATAAAGCGGATAGACGTTGTCATAGAAGAGCAGAATGGTAGCCTAGACCACTGCAGGGCTGCTCTTCTCTCTGAGTCCTTGCTCCAGCCGTTAATACTGTACATGAATCAAACAAATTATAAGCAGATGGAGCAGGAGATTGGCTGGATCTTGGGAGAAAGTAATTATTTTTTAAGAAAGTTGAGTAGAGTAGCTGGGCATGAGCACAGCACAGAGAACCTATGCAAGTGCATACTCAGTATATGCTCACTGTTGGCTCCGAGACTAGAGTTGGTTATTCTTCCTTTCCTGGGGGGTGGAAGCATTTAGCATTTTAGACTTCACCGTAGGAAAGGCAGAGTATGGAAGTGATATGTAAGGAAGAGTAGATTATGAAAGCTAGAGCAACTGGCTCTCTCCTAAGAGGTACTTGTGTTTGGGGAAAGGTAGTAAGGTCCAGAAACAAATTAGAAAAAAAATGACCTGAGCCATATTAAAAGCTAAGAAACTTATTTAAATTTGGATGTTCAAGATGGAATCACCTTTTAGCTTCATAAAGACCTCCACTCCCCACAGAACAGTAGACAACAGTCACCCCATGAAACACAAGAGAGGGATACTGCATCAACAGAACAAAACCTCATTGGCTGATCAGTGATTCACGGGGCAGAAGAAACTTCTGATTAATCTCATTCAGGATGTTACACCACAGTAGTACTTATTTCTTGTGATCACCATATAGCCAACACAGTAAATCTATAGAGGGAGTAAAGAATTTTCATCTCTTATTGCTAGTTTTTCTTTACTTATTATTGGTTCCATACAATGTGAAAAAAGTATTAGAGAAATCTTTTAGAAAGATTCCATCTGTAAGGAAGGCATCTTCCCTTGTTTTCTAGTTCAGTGCAATGCTACCAGTCTGGTTGCTGCATGAAGTCTTTTAAAGGGCTATTTAAGTCCTCAACTGACTGAAAGGGAAAAAAATCTGTTTCATATTTTTCCACACAATATATTATGTTTATCCTTAATATAATAATAAAAAAAACTTGATTATAATGTGGATTGATTTAAATAAGGGAATTCTTCAAGTTTCCAGATTCACAAATAGTCCTTCCTGAGTGGTTAACTGTTCCCCTGTTTATAGGAAAAAAGAGAGGAAATTACAGAAGAGATTTTAAATATTATCCTAGACGTTAATATATTTTAATTCTAATAAAAGATTTCTCGGGTCATGCTGTATTCTGGAGTTCTCTTCTAAATGTCTGCATGGGAAATAACAATTAAATTGGGAACAGTTGTGTGGAAAGAGGATTTAATCTTTAGGCTCTAATGTGGTTTGTTTGCTTTTGCCTTGTAAATCACTGAAGTTGATTCACTAACCTTGGGACTGGATCCTCAGCTATGCCATTTAACATAAAGGACCCAGAAACTCAGCTGATGTAAACTGGCACGGTTCCATTGGTTTCATGGATACAGCTGATGTGTATCAGATAAGTATCATGCCCTTTATGTTTAAGGGTATGTATATATGGCAATGTAAGCTCAGGGTCTGAGATCCAAGCCCACAGGGTTGGTGTTTGTAAGCCTGGGCTTGAGCATCCACACTGCATATTGACAGTAGGTTTAGAGTTTCTGAACATGGGTTGCTGTCACCTGTGTTTATGCGTCTACATTGCACTATGCAAGCCCAAGTCAAGCCACCTTATCCCAGGCTTCCTAGTGCCTTCTCCAGCTTTGCCTAGCCCTTTGCTCATGATGCACTGTGAGAAAACTCAACAGTCTATCCTGCTGCACTTTACAGAAGGTTGTCACAGCCTGCCAACACATCCAGCTGAGCCATCTTTTAGGCCCAACAGCTCCTAGCAACCAGAGCCAGTGGTTCGTTTGAAGAACCTGTCTTGCCCAGGCTTTCGCTCCAATTTCAAGAAACGGGCAGAGCATCTATAAGAACATAAGAATGGCTGTGCTGGGTCAGACCACGGGTCCATCTAGCCAAGTATCCTATCTTCCAGCAATGCCTGGTATCAGATGCTTCAAAGTAATCCATCACCTGTCATCCAGTCCCAGCTTCTGGCAGCCAGAGGTCTAAGAACATGAAGAGCAGGGGGTTGCATCACTGATCATCTTGGCTAATAGCCATTGATATATAAATTCATGGAGGATAGGTCCAATTATTTTTTGAACTCAGTTATAGTTTTGGCCTTTACAACATTTCCTGGCAATGAGTTCCACATGTTGACTGTGCATTGTGTGAAGAAGTACTTCTTCGTGTTTATTTTAAACCTGCTGCCTATTAATTTCATTGGGTGACTCCTAGTTGTTGTGTTTATATGAAGGGGTAAATTACACTTTCACTTTCCCCACATCATTCATGATTTTATAAACCTCTGTCATATCAACCCTTAGTAGTCTTTTTTTTTCTAAGATGAGCAGTCCCAGTCGTTTTAATCTCTTCTCATGTGGAAGCTGTTCCATATCTCTAATCATTTTTGCTGCCCTTCTCTGTACTTTTTCCAATTCTAACATCTTTATTAAGATGAGGTGACAAGAACTCTTCACAGTATTCATGGAGTGGGCGTACCATGGATTTATATAGTAGCATTATATTTTCTGTTCTGTTTTCCTATTGGTTTCTAACATTCTGTTAACTGTTTTGAATTCTGCTCGAAGTTGAGCAGACGTTTTCAGAGAACTGTCCATGAAGATTCTAAGATCTCTTTTTGAGTGGTAACAGATAATTAGACCCCATCATTTTGTGTGTATAGTTGGGATTATGTTTTCCAATGTGCATTACTTTGCACTTATCAACGTTGACTTTCATCTGCCATTTTGTTGCTCAGTCACCCAGTTTTGAGAGATCCCTTTGTAACTCTTCACAGTCAGCTTTGGACGTAACTATCTTGAATAATTTTGTACCATCTGCAAACTTTGCCATTTCACTGCTTACCCCCTTTTCATTTATCCATATGTTGAACAACACAAGTCCCAGTACACATCCTTAGGGAACCCCGTTATTTATCTCTCCATTGTGAAAACCAACTATTTATTCCTACCCTTTGTTTCCTATCTTTTAACCAGTTACTTATCAATGAGAAGATCTCCCCTCTTATCCCATGACTGTTTATTTTGCTTAAGAGCCTTTAGTGTGGGACCTCAAGAATTTTCTGAAATTTGAAATCCACTATATCCACTGGTTCACCCTTTTCCACATTTGTTGACCCTCTCAAAGAATTCTAATAGATTGGTGAGGCATGATTTCCCTTTACAAAAGCTATGTTGACTCTTCCCCAACGTATTGTGATCATCTATGTGGCTAATGATTCTGTACTTTACTGTACTTTCAACCAATTTGTCTGGTACTGATGTTAAGCTGACTGGCCTGTAATTGCTGAGATCGCCTCTAAAGTATTTTTTAAAAATAGGTGTTACATTAGGTGTCCTCCATTCAGCTGATACAGAGGATAATTTAAGCAATAAATTACATACCATAGTGAGGAGTTCTGCAGTTTCATATCTGAGTTCCTTCAGAACTCATCACTGAACACCATCTGGTCCTGGTGACTTATTACTGTTTAATTTATCAATTTGTTCCTTAGCTACGTCTATTGACACCTCCATCTGGAATAGCTCCTCAGATTTGTCACCTAAAAGGAATAACTCACCTGTGGGAATCTCCCTCACATTCTCTATAATGAAGACTGATGCAAAGAATTCATTTTGCTTCTCCGCAATGGCTTGGTCTTCCTTGAATGCTCCTTTAGCACTTCAGTTATACAGTGACTCCACGGATTGTTTGGCAGCATTCCTGCTTCTGATTTACTTTAAAAAAAATTTGCTATTAATTTTTGTGTCTTTTGCTAGATGCTCTTCAAATTGTTTTTGACCTCTCTTACTATACTTTTACACTTGACTTACCAACATTTATGGCCCTTTTTATTTTCCTCACTAGGATTTGACTTCCAATTTTGAAAGGATGCCTTTTTGCCTCTAACCACCTCTTCTACTCTGTTGTTTAGCCATGCTGGTGGTTTTTTGGTCCTCTTGCTTTTGTTGTTGTTGTTTGGGTTACACATATAATTTGAGCTTCTATTATAGTGATTTATTTAAAGTTTCCATGCAGCTTGCATGCATTTCACTCTTATGATGGTTCCTTCTAATTTCTGTTTAACTAGCTTCCTCATTTTTGTGTAGTTTCCCTTTTTCAAGTTACATATTGCTGTCGTGAGTTTCTTTGGTATTTTACCCCTACAAGGATGTTACATTCAATTACATTATAGTTGCTATTACAAAGTGGTTCAGCTATATTCTCCTCTTGGACCAGATCCTGTGAGCCACTTAGAACTAAATCAAGAATTGCCTCTGCCCTATGGGTTCCAGGACTATCTGTTCCAAGAAGCTGTCATTAGTAGTGTCTAGAATGGGATGCTGGTGGACATTTTGGTGGTGCTTTCTGACCTACTGATGCCACATGTCAGGGCATGTAGAGGCTGAAACAGAGGTGGCAGACTCTAACGGGCTGATGCTGCTTATGACTCTGTGTATCTCCTGATGTCTCCGGTGTAGACTGAGACTTCTAGAGCAGGACCACAAGCCCAGAGTGGCAAGATCACATCATCATGCAGACCTGGGATGACCAGCAGTGGCTCCAGAACTTTCCCATGAAGAAAGCTACACTTCTGGAGCATTGTAAGCGGCTTACCCTGACCCTTTAGCATCACAACATATGCATGAGGGCAGCCATGCCAGTCCAGCTTGCTATAACCATCTGGAAGCTGGCTTCCCCAGACTGCTACTGGTCACAGGCTAACCAGTTTGGTGTTCGACAGTCAACTCTGGGAGCAGTGGGGGCAGAAGTTTTGTAGGCAATCAGGCAAGTGATTTACCCAAAGGTGATGGGCATAAGCAATATCCCTGAAGTAACTGCTGGCTTGGTGAGAACAGGGTTTCCAAATTGCACTGGGGCCATTGATGGGACTCATGTTCCCATAGTTTGCCCTTCGGAAAGGGTACCATTCCATTGCTATGCAGGCCCTTGTGGACCACAGAGGCCAATTTTTGGACGTCAATGTGGGATGCACTGGAAAAGTTCATGATGCCAGGGTTTTCCGATGATGAAGGGTCTGCCTTCGTGGACAAGGTAGGAAACTATTCCCACCAAATGACATTGTCCTAAATGGAGTAACTTCCCCCTTTTGCCTTGGCTTATGAAACTCTCATTAGGTGTAGAATGGTGGATGAATCCCCAGCACTAGTGAGATTTTGGCAGATTGAAATCCCACTAGTGCTGTTTGCAGAACCTTTTGGATTCCAGTGTAATCAATGCTGTCTCCATTAGCGTGGCTTGCTGTGCTCTTCACAATCTTTGCAAATCTAAAGCTGAGCCATTTGCCTCTGAATGGATCTAGTAACAATAATGGATTGCTGAACTCAGCCAGAAAGTGCACCTGTCACATCTGGGACAGGATGCACACTCACAACAGAAATCAGAGATTCTTTGTACTCCGCCAGTATGGGCTTGCATGGATCAATGGAAGAGGGAGACTAGTATGTTTGTGGATGTATTTGTACAGCAATTTGTACCTATCAATAGGGTGTGTGATATTGTCTTGAATTGTTAATTGTGGGGGACATGAGTGCTTATACAATATGGAAAACTGTGGTTTGTGTGACGTGAACTCTAGATTTTCATCATGGATTGATCTGAATAGATGTGCTCAGAAATTGTGTATGGATACAACTTCCCAGTTGTGCCTTATCACGTCTTTATTCTTCAAAATAAACATTATATGATGTAATGCAGTGATGGTAATAAATGTTATTAAATAAAAGCCTTTATTTGTGAACATGGCTGTATTACAAAAAATTTTTTTAAAGCATTGTCAGGCAGGCCAGCTGCCATTATAACACACAAACACCAGTCACAAACCAACACCCAAACAGTAATAAAATAAAGTGCATAACACAAACATTGAATGGTGCAAAACAGTGAAACCAGGGCAAACATGCAAAAGTAGGGAATTTGTGTGTCCTCTGGCCCCCCATTCTCCCTTCCCTCTCCAGCACATTGCATGGGGACGGAGAACTGCAGTGAGTACATTTGCCACGTCCAACTAGCGTTCAGTCCCAGTTGCATGGGTCACCTACCACGGTAATGTCCAGTGTGTTGCTGGTCTGTGGGACATGGTACCATGGAGGAGACACAGGATGTAGTATGTATGGAGCAGGAACCTGAACTCTCGTGGCCATCAGACCAAGCAGACTCTCAAACAGGACTTCCTACTGCGGTCTGTCTTCCTCCTTTAAGCAATGTTCTTGCTCCAAAAACTGTGCTGTAAGTTTCTCCTCACGCTCGACAGCCTGTCTGGGCCTTGCCATTTGCCATGAATCCTTTGTCCCTTTGGTATGGTACCTGCTTTTGTTGGCCCTGACCAGGATGTCCACCATAAGTCCATCATGGAAATACTTCCTCTGACTGCTCCGTAAAAGTTCAGAATCCCAGGCTCCTGCTGGAGTGTGGCTGGGTTGCAGAGGTGGGAGGGCTGCAGCGATGGAAAGGGCCTGAAATCTGACCTCAAACAGTACATTATTGTCTTAGTCCTTCAAAAACATTCCAGTGATCAGAGAAAAGTGCCCGTTGAATCTCAAGGCCACAAAATGATACTTTGTGAAACTCAGCTTCAATATATTCTCAGTGGAACTCGTTTCCCAGAAGTTCCGTGGACCCAACTGAGTTAAGCAGACTGAAAAGAGTTCATGCACAATGATAAGGCGAAATTTACAAATTTGAGATTTAAAGATCTCAGACCATTGTAGGCTGAGGGGTCTGTGTGGAGGGGCAGGGATTTACTACCTAAAGTTTCTCCATCCTTCTCAGGCTTTCCACGTTTTGGAGGACATAATCCAGGAGGTTCCTGAATGGCAAAGGGACATTCTATTCCAAGATACTGGTGGCAAACCAGCCATGTATGACAGAGCCTTTCAGGCTTCTGGTGACTGAGCAACACATCTACGAGTGGAGTGGGCTGGTGTCCATAGAGGAGGGCCCAGAAAATAGGCCGTTCCCTTTTGGGGAAAAGTTTGCAGCTATCAGCATTCGGGAATGGGTCTGAGTGAATGGGGGAAGTCAACAGGATGCTGCATTAGCATCCACATGGATTACTGCCTCCCTGCTGCTTACCATACAGCCTGCTCTGACTACAGGCAAACACACATGATGATACACATTCTCAAAGAGCTGCACACCCAGCTCCCACTCCTCTGGCACATGTCTGGACTGCATGCAATCCCCCTGCTGTATTGCAGACATTCATTTAGATACTCTTGCATTATATTCTGCCATTGCGGACAACTTTACTGTTCAAAGGAGGCTGATTACACTGTGTTGATTTGGACAGTGCAGCATATTAAAAGGGAAGGCTATGTTAGGGTCTTACTTTTAACTCCCCCGGCACACTCTTTGTAAAAAAATGCAAGTATCTAGTAACAATTTAATGTTAAATGCTTGTTTAACTATTGTTTGTGCTTCCTGGTCTCCATTTTGAAATCCACGAGGTGGTAGAGGAGGTCATGGTGTGACTCCAAGATGCTGGTGTGCATGCCGCTATTAGCGGATACACATTGCTACCCATGGCTTGTAATAAAAATGGTATTGGGTCATAAACCAGAAATCCTCTCATTTGTATATTACTAACAACATCTATGGAGCCCAACACTTACCAGACTCCATGGCTACTTCTGCCTCTTCTGTTTATCCTGCAGGCTGCTTCTCTGAGTACGGACCCAGGACGTGCTGCATCTGCTCTGGTGGCAAAGCTTCCTCAGGGACTAGTGTGACCACCACAGTCATTTCACTAACCTGATCCAGCACCTGCTGGCTCCACTCTGGTCCTATACTAAATTTGGGGGTCAGAAGGTCACCACTCTGGATGACCAGGCTATTGTGAACAGCTGGGGGCTCAGTGCTCAGTACAGTACCCAGCACCCGGTCAAAGTCCTCATAAAAGAGGTAGGATGACAGGGAGCTCTCAGAAGTGCAGTTCTCATCCCTTGCTTTCCGGCAATTGCTCTTAAGCCATTCCCTGCACTGATCACCAGTCTGTTGAATCCCCAATAGGATAGGAACACTGGCCCATGGGACTGTGAGATAGAATTGGCAGGCTCTCAGGAGACACGTCTGGGAGACCCAGGCCTGAGCTGCATCCATACTACAGAATGATGCACTGTGGATGCAAGTCCCCATGGGACTAGGGTTCAGACCCACCCCTCTTTCTGGGGACTAGTGTAACTCCGACAGACCCCGGTTGTTGGTAGGTGGGATCAAACCTGGGACCTCTGAAGCTTAGTGCATGAGCCTCTACTGCATAAACTAGAAAACAACTGGCTGTTAGCTAAGGCTGTAGAGCAGACTCCTTTTATCTGTCTCTCTAAGTGGTCTTGGTGCCAGTAGATGGGACACAACACCACACCCAGAAGGTGTGTGGGTTACATTAGCATCCAGAAGCCTGAGGGCTTACTGGCCCAAGTCCGATAGATTTGTGTGTAAACAGAAAGGGAGTTTGGTTCAAGCCCAAGTCTGAGCTCGGGCTTACACCACAGTGTAGACATACACTAAGAGTCCTACTTGTGAGAGACTCTTTATTGTTATTGTTGGTACATAAATCATCCATGGAATACAATTATTTTTATATTGATTCATTGTCAGTTAACTTTGAGAGGAAATCATATGTGGGTAGTATGGTAAAAGTAAATGACATTGTAACAATCCATAAGTAACAAGAAATCAACACCATGAGATGGTCGAGTTCAGGATCCTGAAGAATGGACAGCAGCAGAATGTGGACGTTGGACTTCAGAAAAGCAGACTTTGACTCCCTCAGGGAACTGATGGGCAGGATCCCCTGGGAGGCAAATATGAGGGGGAATGGAGTCCAGGAGAGCTGGCTGTATTTTAAAGAAGTCTTATTGAGGGCGCAGGAACAAACCATCCCGATGTGCAGAAAGAATAGCAAATATGGCAGGTGACCAGCTTGGCTTAACAGAGAAATCTTCGGTGAGCTTAAACACAAAAAGGAAGCTTAAAGGAAGTGGAAACTTGGACAGATGACTAGGGAGGAGTATAAAAATATTGCTTGAGCATGCAGCGGTGTAATCAGGAAGGCCAATGCACAATTGGAGTTGCAGCTAGCAAGGGATGTGAAGGGTAAAAAGAAGGGTTTCTACAGGTATGTTGGTCAAGGAAAGTGTGGGACCCTTGCTGAATGGGGGAGTCAACCTAGTGACAGATTATGTGAAAAAGCTGAAATACTCTATTCTTTTTTTGCCTCAGTCTTCACAGACAAGGTCAGCTCCCAGACTGCTGCACTGGGCAGCACAGTATGGGGAGGAGGTGAGCAGCCCTCAGTGGTGAAAGAACAGGTTAAGGACTATTTAGAAAAGCTGGACATGCACAAGTCCATAGATCCAGATCTAATGCATCCGAGGATCCTGAGGTATTTGGCAGATTTGATTGCAGAGCCATTGGCTGTTGTCTTTGAAAACTCATGGCGATCAGGGGAGGTCCCGGACGATTGGGAAAAGGCAGATATAGTGCCCATCTTTTAAAAAGGGAAGAAGTAGAATCCAGGGAACTACAGACCAGTCAGCCTCACCTCAGTCCCTGGAAAAATCATGGAGCAAGTCCTCAAGAAATCCATTTTGAAGCACTTGGAGGAGAGGAAGGTGATCAGGAACAGTCAACGTGGATTCACCAAAGGCAAGTCATGCCTGACCAACCTGATTGCCTTTTATGATAAGATAATTGGCTCTGTGGTTATGGGGAAAGTGGTGGACATGATATATCTCCACTTTAGCAAAGCTTTTAATATGGTGTCCCACAGTATTCTTGCCAGCAAGTTTAAAAAGTATGGATTGGATGAATGGACTATAAGATGAATAGAAAGCTGGCTAGATCATCGGGCTCAATGGCTCGATATCTAGTTGGCAGCCAGTATCAAGCGGTGTGTCCCAGGGGTCAATCCTGGGGCCAGTTTTGTTCAACATCTTTATCAATGATCTGGATGATGGGATGAATTGTACCCTCAGCAAGTTCACAGATGACACTAAGCTGGGGGGAGAGGTAGATACGCTGGAGGGTAGGGATAGGGTCCAGAGTGACCTAGACAAATTGGAGGATTGGGCCAAAAGAAATTTGATGAGGTTCAACAAGGACAAGTGCAGAATCCTGCACTTAGGATGGAAGAATCCCATGCACTGCTACAGGCTGGGGACCGACTGGCTAAGTGGCAGTTCTGTAGAAAAGGATCCGGGGATTACAGTGGATGAGAAGCTGGATGTGAGTCCAGCAGTGTGCCCTTGTTACCAAGAAGGCTAACAGCATATTGAGCTGCATTAGTAGGAGCACTGCCAGCAGATCGAGGAAAGTGATTATTCCCCTCTATTCGGCACTGGTCAGGCCGCATCTGGAGTGTTGCATCCAGTTTTGGGCCCCCCACTACAGAAAGGATGTGGACAAATTGGAGAGAGTCCAGCAAAGGGCAACGAAAATGATTAGGGGACTGGGGTACATGACTTAGGAGAGGCTGAGGGAACTGAGCTTATTTAGTCTGCAGAAGAGTGAGGGGGGATTTGATAGTAGCCTTCAACTACCTGAAGAGGGGTTCCAAAAAGGATGGAGGTAGGCTGTTCTCAGTGGTGGCAGATGGCAGAACAAGAAGCGATGGTCTCAAGTTGCAGTGGGGAAGGTCTAGTTGGATGTCAGGAAAAACCATTTCACTAGGAGGGTGATGAAGCACTGTAATGGGTTACCTAGGGAGGTGGTGGAATCTCCATCCTTAGAGGTTTTTAAGGCCTGGCTTGATAAAGCCCTGGCTGGGATGATTTAGTTGGGGTTGGTCCTGCTTTGAGCAAGGGATTGGATTAGATGACCTCCTGAGGTCTCTTCCAACTGTAATCATCTATGATTCTATTATTCTAACACAGTATAGAGTTCTCTCTTTGACTGACTATAATTTGCCTGTGTGGCTGAGTTTTATTTATAAACTAAGCTAAACATCTGCTTATAGACTGCATATGCAATTTAATCTTAACTCAAACCTTCATGTGCAGTAAAACACAGGTTATGAGGTGGTTTGCTGACTTTTTTCTTTTTGTGCCTTTTGGAGTTTTTATGTGTCCAGCACCAGTCTTCCTCCTCCCTTCCCCCTTTGCTGTCCTGGCCCCCAGAGCTATACCTGCACAGCTCCTAGAGTCTTTCTGGCTGCAAGTATTCTCACTGGGTGTAGAAGAGATTGTTCATACATGGTCTAAGCACCACAGACTCTTGAATGACCTGAATGGTACAGTGGTGCTAGGTCAGCTGAATTTCCTCCCTCTCTCTCTCACCACTGCTAAAGGATACACTTAGGCCTTTCTATTGAGGTGGCAAAGCCCATATGACTGACTATTGTAGCCGCTGTTTAACCACAACCAAAGTGTGCTGACAGTAGCAGGATCTTAGAGTCCTGTGCAACCCACAAAAAGGAAACTGCCAGCTTGTAAAAACTCTTCACTAGTAAACGCTAATTTTTAAGTTTATACCAACCGACTATGTTAACAAAAAGATATCCAAAAATAAATGAAGGGCCACCCTAGAGGCCAAGTGGTAGCATTCTGCATTGCCCTGTGGGGAGACTGGCTTGATTCCAATTCCCGTTGTCTTGATCCCTGAACTGACACTGAAGACCAAATTGTTAAAGATATTCAGATGCAGATAGGCACCAGGGGAATGGGGGTGGAGAGAAGGGTTTCAAAAGCCTAAGGTGCCACCGCAATTTTGAAAATCCTACTAGGTGCATATCTGCATCTTTAGGTGCCTAAATACATTTTAAAATGTGGCCTGGCATCCCCAGAGAGAGGGGGAGGGATCATCTTGGTTTCTCTCAACAGCAACCTTTATGTCTGACTAGGGAGCTGAATGGGCAGGTCCTAATGAAAGCCCCATTCAAGCCCCTGCCATTAAAAAGGATTTGGCTACCTTACAGGACCCCAAAGTGAGGTTCCTCCTCTCTCTTGCCCTTTGTTGGAGAAGAAGAGAAAAACACAAGCTGTAAGTAGTTCTTCAAAACAAGGTAAGCAAACCGTGAAGTGGGGCTGTCAGCACTCAGCCAGGTAAGCCCTTCGGTATCGACATATGACTCCCATTGGCATCATTGGGAGCTCTGGAGCGAGGGCAGTATCAAGCCCATAGACAGGATGAGGCAAAAAAAAAAAACCCACATGTCCCTATGCTATGATTATTCTACTGCATGGCTGGGGCGTTTTGTACATCTTAATTTTAAATAATTTATGGTCAGAAGCAACACTGCACAGATTGGCGTTTAAATGTCCTACTGTCCAACCAAGACTTTTTGCTCCTTACTGCAAGAGGAACGTGCTAGAGGGTCTGTGTACAGCGTAAGTACTAAGTATGGCTGCAGAACAAGTCATTTCTGATTTGTGCAATTTTGTAATGAAAGCAAAAAGTGCCTTGTTTAAGATCTGGGGGGGGGTTCCTGGGTTCTCCTGGGACATCAAAGATCCATACACGTGTGGTCAAAAAGGTGAAGCAGCCTAGCTTCTGTTACACTCAGTGCAAAGTGCAAACACAAGAACCCCACACTCAACAGAAAAACCTAGCTCTGCCAGGCTATGAACTCGTTCCAAGAGAGTGGTTTTTTGTTTTTTTTAAATGTAACCTCTGTAGAAGGCACTGGAGAACATCTAACCCCACATTACAGGATATGGTTGCTGTAGTACTGTGTGTGGATCTGTTGTTTTTTCTTGTTCTTGACTCTTAGACTAACATTATTGTGATTTTTTTAAAATCTGTTTTTTCATCGAAGCTTGGCTTCTGCCTCATTCCTTCTCCCACCTACGTAGTGAGGCTGACAGGAGACGGGGCTGAAAATGGAGGCCAGTTTTCATTCCGAGCTGCCAAGCTGTCTTAAAGCAGTGGGCTACATAGTATCTGTTCTCTCTGACATTCCAAAGCTCTGCCAACATGGGTAGTAACATAGGTATGACTAGTCACTGCTCCACTTGCTGCAACTCTGTTGTTCAGTTCAATGATTCCTCCATCATAGAGCTGACCTGACTACAGCCTTTCATTGCTAAGGGTTTGGGGTTGGGGAGGTGTTTTGAAAACTATCCTTGTGTTTTCCCTGAATTCACCAAATGTTAAGAAGGGTAGCAGAGATCCAGTGGATTGAGCATGAGGATAATAGTCAAATGACCGGGGCTCTGTTCTCAACTGTACCATGACTTATATGACCATGAGCCTTTCTCTGTTTGATTTACCCCATCTGGCGATAAGAAGATTAATTCACAGATACATATATGCTAGGTATAATATGCTGGTTTAAACATATATAATAAATAGTAATACTTAAGTCTCTTATATGGCTTTCCATGTTTTTGGTGATATTTTTAAGTCATATTGATTTCTTTTATACATTTCAATAGCTTACTTTTAAAAATCAGCCAAATAAGGAACTGGTTTAAAAGCTAACAGGAATCTATTTGTAATAGATGCATGGAGTTGAAATGGGAGGTTTTGTTTTCTGATGCTGAGCTCCTCCAGATCAGCAGAGAATTTTAATTTTTTTTAAAAAAATTTAAATAAGTAACCAAAATGAGATTTTAAAATAAAGCCTAGGTAAGAGGATTTTCAGGGAAGATCATTCTTTACTTTCAATTAATCCTGTAGGTTTTACAGCAAAAGTGTCACTTCTCATGTACAGTATAATACACATTTGCATAAATCACCCAGAGAACTGCTCAATATAGATGATAACAGAATAGCACTTTCTTCACTTCAACTCATAATTCTATGAAAAATTAGGAGTCCATGTACAAGAATAGACCATTCTCAGGGAGTCTGAGCACAGGTTTAGGATCAAGGAACAATTAGCTTCTGATTCTGACCCCTGACACTTCTCTGCCCTTCAGAAGTAATTTAGTTGTTTTGTTCCATTGGTAATAACCATACTTAGTAGATTTTAGTGAATAACTAGCAACGGCTGATTTGCTCAATTTATCTTCTTTTCCTGCATAAGGAATGTCTTAATGGAATTTTTGTTTCTCTGGGCTTTTTGCCCCCTCTGTGATTGAGCATGAACAGTTTGTGAATATGTTACATACACCATATCTGAAGTTCAAGCTGTGTGTGTTGGTTGCAATGGGCCACAAGTCACATGATATTGTTTTATTCCAGAGGTGGGCAAACTATGGTCCATGGGACCATCCTGCCCGGCCTTTGAGCTCCCGTCCAGGGAGGCTAGCCCCTGGCCCCTCCCCTGCTGTTCCCCCCTCCCCCGCAGCCTCAGCTCACTGTGCCGCCAGTGCTCTGGGTGACGGGGCTGCGAGCTCCTGCCGTGCAGCCAGGGCCAGTGCTATCACTAGGCGACCCTAGGCAGTCGCCAAGGGCGCCTCCTGCCTCCCAGCTCCACGCTCAGCTGCTGTGGCCCGTGGGCGGGGGGCCCGAGCTCCCACGGGTGGGGGGGGCTGACTGGGGGGGGGTGACATTAGCTGCGGGAGATTGGCTGGGGGGGCGGCGTTAGCTGGGGGGGGGGGCACAGAGCTGGGGCAAGGAAGTTTTGCCTAGGGCGCGAAACTTCCTTGCACCAGCCCCTGTGTGCAGTGCGGTGGCATAGCTGGCTCCAGCCGGGTGGTGCGGCTGCCAGTCCTGCTGCTCTGAGCGGCATGATAAGGGGACGGGGAGTGGGGGGGGTGTTGGATAAGTGGCAGAGGGTTCTGGGGGGCAGTCAGGAGACAGGGCGCAGGGGGCGGTTGGATGGGGCGGAGGTTCTGGGGTGGGGGTGGTCAGGGGATGGAGAACAGGGAGGGTTGGATAGGCATGGGAGTCCCGGGGGGCCTGTCAGGGGGCGGGGGTGTGGATACGGTCAGGGCAGTCAGGGGACAGGAAGCAGGAGGGGTTAGTTAGGGGGTGAGGTCCCACGGGGGCGGTTAGAGGCATGGGGTCCTGGGAGAGGACGGTCAGGGGACAAGGAGCAGGGGGGGTTGGCTGGGTCGGGGGTTCGGGGGGTGGGGCGCAGTCAGGGGGTGAGAAGTGGGAGGGGGAGGATAGAGGGCAGAGGCCAGACTGTTTGGGGAGGCACAGCACTTCCCTATCAGGCCCTCCATACAGTTTTGGAACCCCGATGTGGCCCTTAGGCCAAAAAGTTTGCCCACCCCTGTTCTATTCCCTAATTGGATGAACATACTCATCATTGGAGGTTTTTAAGAACAGGTTAGATGAACATCCATATGATCTAGGTTTACTTTAACTATGCCAGCAAAATTTTTGAGTGTAGACAAGGCCTAAGAAGTGTAATTCTGACTGCAAAAGTTGTCAGATTCTTGTCTAGTTCATTTAATTGCATCTGTGCCAGAACTCTGGCAAGGGGTTTTGGTCTTGTGTCAAGCAACATCTCATCCTATATAAAATACAGTACTTGCTTGTATACATTTAAAATCTGCTATCCACAAACATTTGCATATTTTATGTGATTTATTATTCTGGTTTATTATTAGAGCTAGATGAATAATTCAGTATATTCAAGATGTTTTGTCTTTTTTCTCTTTGTGAATTGTCGGTAAACAGACTGAAATTCTCAATTTTTATTCATTAAGCTTTCTTCAGCAAATAATTCTTGGCCTGCAGATTAATACAAACAGGTATGCAATTTGGAAGGTACACTGTGTAGGTTAATAAGAAAGAAAAACTTGTAGCACCTTATTTTTTTTTCTTTCTTTCTTATTTTCGTTTTGCTGACACAGACTAACACGGCTACTACACTGAAACTGTGTAGGTTAGTTACACAAATCATCTAATCAAGGAACAGAAACAATACCATATGACTTAGGTCAGGGGTTTTCAACTCTTTTCTTTCTGAGGCCCCCCCCAACATGCTATAAAAACTCCATAGCCCACCTGTGCCACAACAACTGGTTTTCTGCATATAAAAGCCAAGGCCGGCATTAGGGGGTAGCAAGCAGGGCAATTGTGTGGGGCCGCACGCCCCAGGGGCCCCCGGGAAGCTAAGTTACTCAGGCTTCGACTTCAGTCCCAGGTGGAAGGGCTCAGGGCCCTGGGCTTCAGCCCCATGCGGTGGACTTCAGCTTTCTGCCCTGGGCCCCAGCAAGTCTAACACTGGCCCTTCTTTGGCAAACCCCCTGAAACCTGCTCATGGCCCCCTAGGGGGCCCCAGGCCCCTGGTTGAGAACCACTGCCTTAGGTAACTAACCAGTCACTGAATTGTATATTTGATTGTTAATCTTGCAATTTCCAATGCATGCTGCATTGGTTAATGTTAGTTGTGAATCATGAATTTGACAATGATGCTTGCAATCAAAATCCATTTTGATAAATTTTCAAACATCTGAGACAAAAGTTTGCCATTAGCCAATATTTATAATAGTAACCTTGAACACTCAGATGTTCGCAAAAAGGAAAGATAAAATGGGTCATGATCATGCCTGATCAAAATTCTCTTCAAATGTCAATGTATAACTGGAAAAAAATAACTATTGTCTCAGCTCTGAGTATTAATAATTTCAGATTTCAGTTTAACAATCAATAAAATGTTATCCCCAAAATTATTACAGAGGTAAATTTCAATTCTTCGCCCCCGCCCCCCGAAATTTCATGTAACAGTTCAAGCCCTAAATAAAAAGTGACTAAGCTGAATATTTTAAAGCGGATAACTACACATAATTCTGCTTGGTCAGAAAGGTCTCCTCCTCCCTGAAGAAGACCTTTAGAAAGGTTATGAAAGGTCACAATGGTTAGCTCTGTCACTAATGGCATATGTTGCTCATCTAACCATAGAAATGCTAATCAGTCCCATTTATTACATAGGGTGACCATCCGTCCCGTTTTTAAAGGGACAGTCCCTTTTTTTGGGACTTTTTCTTATATTGGCACCTATTACCTTCACCCCTGTCCTGTTTTTTCATGGTTGCTATCTGATAACCCTGTTATTACATATGCTGGAAGTTCACCAGTCATGTTGTAAATGTGGTTGAACTGATACCACTTGTAGTCAATTAATTCAATTTAAACGCTCTCTAATGTCCAAGAACCACCAATGTACGAAGGAAGGGTAAACGTTGCTGTTTTGTTTTGCCAATAATTACACTCAGGGTTCAGTCATAAGCAGTGACTGGCAATTCCAATTTGCATGTAAACCCTGAGGTTTTATTTTAACAAAGGTGCTACAGAGCAGGGCTGTCAGATCTGCAGTAGCATTAATTGACAGGCTGCTTTGGAGTAAGGGATTTGCATATACCCAAGGTATTCTTGAGAATATTTACTTTACTCATTAAACACGTTCTTTTTTTTGTTTAACATTAGCTAAGTATTTACCAGTTGAGGCTTTAGAATAATCCTTTTGCTTCATGGGAAGAGTTTAGTTTTGCTCCTGTTTTCACTGGTTGACTATCATATTGTTATTTCCTTTGCGGGTTTGTGAAAGAGATTACTGAATATGAGCAGGAAATAGCCTCTCTTGGACCATCTGCATAAGCTTCCTGCAGAGGTGAGAACAATGCAGTTTTATTAGTGTAAACTTTTAAATACTCAGATTGCAGATTCCAAATATCAAATTGTGCTTTACATTTGTGCTTTTGATGCTAGGTCCAGAAGCACAAATAATAAAGATTATTTCCTGCATTTAAAAAAAAAAAAGTTTATTGTTGGCTTTTTTTATTTCCTACATTTTTTAAAAAAAATGTTTATTGTTGGCTTTGTTTAATAATGAGTATAAATCAACCATGTGAAAACATCTTTGTGTGAGAGAGGATAAGTGCAGTTAGGCTACATAGTCAAGCATAATACAGTAGTAATTTACAGTACATGTCCTATCTTTTTAAAAGATGAGCATTCTGTTCCATCTGTCTTCCTATCTACCCAGCTCAGCAACATGGAGGAAATGTAATCCATAGTGTGCCGTACCAAAAAGGGAGTCATGTTCATTTACTCAGTCAACACTCAGCAGACATATATAGGTCAATACACTGTTAGACAGACCTGTTATTGGATACATTATACATAGTAATCAGGAATAAAAAATGGTGATCAGATGCCACAAGGATCTTCTTGCCAAAATGGTTGAGTCACTGGATAAGGGATCAGAAGATCAGGCTTCAAATCCTGTATCTGCTACAGATTTTCAGTTAGACTTTGGGCAAGTCACTTAATTTCTGTGTGTCAGTTCCCTGTTTTGAAATATAGGATGATAATATTTCCTGTTCCCATCCCTGTGCCTTTCACGATGGGGTGCTACTGTTAATGCAAATAATAAAACATGGTTATGTGCATTGTTGTCTAGACTGCAGGTTTTCTGGGACACTTTTTTAAAATCAGATTTTTCTCATTTAAAAAAAAGTCTCATTTCTGGCAGCAGAGATTCTGATCTGCACAAGGAATATAAATATTATTTATACCATTTAGCAGTTGGATTTTGGTCACGTTGGCACACATGCAAGCACCCACTTCTCCATCACTGGAATGTGACTCAGGAGTGGTGAAATAGTGAGAGAATTGAACCAAAACTTGTTTATTGAAACATAAAAAACTAAGTGTCTAAGAGAGAATTTGGTGGTTTGCATCAGTTGTGAATTATCCCTCATTCTTTAGTGTAGATCTGTTACTTCTAAGCTAAAATATTAAAATATTACATGCTATGGCGGGGATGGGAATGATGGCGGGGAACGTGGAAGAACATAAGAATGGCCACACTGGGTCAAACTAGTGTCTATCTCAGTATAATGTCTTCCAACAGTGTCCAGTATCAGAAGCTTCAGAGGGAAATTACCAAATTATCCATCCCCTGTCATCCAATCCCAACTTTTGGTAGTCAGAGGCTTAGGAACCCTGACAGCATGGGGTTCTGTCCCTTACCATCTTGGCTAATAGCCACTGGTGAAACTATCCTCCATGAACATATCTAATTCTTTCTTTTTTTAACCCAGTTATACTTTTAGCCTACACAACATCCCCTGGCAATGTGATCCACAGGTTGACTGCGTTTTGTGAAGAAATTTGTGAAAATTTTATTTAAACCTGCTGCCTATTAACTTCATTAGGTGACTCCTGGTTCTTGTGTTTATGAGGGGGTAATCAAGACTTCCATATTCACTTTCTCCACACCATTCATGATTGCATAAACATAAGAACATAAAGGCCATACTAGATCAGACAAATGGTCCATCTAGCCCAGTATCCACTCTTCTGACAGTAGCCAATGCCAGATGCTTCAGAGGGAATGTACAGAACAGACAATCATCAAGTGCTCCATCCCCTGTTGTCCACTCCTGGCAAACAGAGTCTAGGGACACTCAGAGCATCGTGTTGCATTCCTGCCCATCATAGCTAATAGCCATCAATGGACCGATACTCCACGAACATACCTAGTTCTTTTTTGAACCCTGTTATAATTTTGGCTTCCACAACATCCCCTGGCAAAGAGTTCCACAGATTGATTATGTGTTGTGTGATGAAGTACTTCCTCTTGTTTGTTTTAAACCTGTGATATTAATTTCATTGGGTGAGCCCTAGTTCTTATGTGAAGGATTAAACAACAGTTTCTTATCATTTTCTCCACACCAGTCAAGATTTTGTAGACCTCTATCATATCCCTCCCTTAGTCCAAACTGAAAAGTCACAGACTTGTCCAAGCTGAAAAGTTAGTCTTATTTATCTCTCCTCATATGGAAGCTGTTCCATACCCCTAATCATTTTTGTTGCTCTTCTCTGTACCTTTCCAATTACACTATATATATTTTTTGAGATGAGGCTACCAGATCTGCATGCAGTATTCAAGATGTGGGATACCATAGATTTATATAGAGGTATTATATTTTCTGTCTTCCCTTCCCTAATGATTCCTAACATTTTGTTAGCTTTCTTAATGCCACTGCACACTGAGTGGATGTTTTCACAAAACTATCAACAATGACTCCAAGATCCCTTTCTTGAGTGGTAACAGATAATTTAGACCCCATCATTTTATATGTATAGTTGGGATTATGTTTTCCAATGTACATTACTTGGCAGATGAAATTCAATGTTGATAAATTCAGTTTTGTTGCCCAGTCACTCAGTTTTGTGAAATCCCTTTGTAACTCTTCACAGTCTGCTTTGGGCTTAATTATTATGAGTAATTTAGTATTGTCTGCATATTTTTCCACCTCATAAATGATCTGGAAAAAGTGAATATGTTGAACAGCACTGGTCCCAGTACAGACCTTTGGTGAGGGACTTTGTCAGAGGATTTCTGAAAATCTAAGTAACTTCTTTCCACTGGATCATCCTTGTCCACATGTTTGTTGACACCCTCAAAGAATTCTAGTAGATTGGTGAGACATGATTTCTCTTTACAAAAGCCATGTTGACTCTTCTCCAACAAATCATGTTCCTCTATGTGTCTGATAATTCTGTTCTTTAATTTGGTTTCAGCCAGTTTGCCCAGTACCGAAGTTAGGCTTACCAGCCTGTAATTGCTGGGATCGCCTATGGGGCCTTTAAAAAAAATTGGCATCACATTAGCGATCCTCCAGTCATTTGGTACAGAAGCTGATTTAAATGATAGGTTACATACCACAGTTAGTAGTTCTGCAATTTCATATTTGAGTTCCTTCAGAATTCTTTGGTGAATACCATCTGGTCCTGGTAATTTACTGTTTAATTTGTCCCAAAACCTCCTCTAATGACACCTCAATCTGGACAGTTCCTCAGATTTGTCACCTAAAAAGAATGACTCAAGTGTGGGAATCTCCCTTGGGTCCTCTGCAGTGAAGACTGATGCAAATAATTCATTTAGTTTCGCTACAATGGCCTTATCTTCCTTGAATGCTTCTTTAGCACCTCGATCGTCCAGTGAATTGTGAAATGTGTTGTCTCTTTATTTTATGGAGTTTTAAAAATGTTGACAGTTGTATGAAATTTACTCCAAGGAGGATGAGAGATTAATCTAGTGGTGTCACTGGTTCTTTAGCAGGCTTCCTGTTTCTGATGTACTTAAATTTGCGGTTACTTTTTTAGTCTTTGGCTAGTTGCTCTTCAAATTCTTTTTTGACCTGCCTAATTATATTTTTACACTTGAGTTGCCAGAGTATGTGCTCCTTTCTATTTTTTTCAGTAAATAGAACTTATAGAATAGTATAACTTCCTATATGACCTCTATCATATCTCCCTTCAGTTGTCTCTTTTCCAAGCTGAACAGTTCCAGTCTTTTCAATCTCTCCTCACATGGAAGCTGTTCCATGCATCTAATCATTTTTTTGCCCTTCTCTGTACTTTTTCCAATTTAATACATCATCTTTTTTGAGATGGGTCCACCACAACAACACGCAGTATTCCTCACTAGGATTTGACTTCCAGTTTTAAAGGATGTTTTTTTGTCTCTGCCTCTTTTAGCCATGGTGGCATTTTTGGGGGGTCCTTTTGCTGTATTTTTTTAATTTGGATTGTACATTTAGATTGAGGCTCCATTATGCTATTTTTTAAAAAGTTTCCATGCAGCATGCAGGCAGTTCACTCTTATTGACTGTTCCTTTTAATTTCTATTTAACTAACTTAATTTTTGTGTCGTTCCCATTTTGAAGTTAAACGCTACTGTGTTGGGTTTCTTTGATATTTTCCCCGCTGCAAGAATGTTTAAATTTAATTACATTATGGTCGCTATTACTGAGAAGTTCAGCTATATAGACCTCTTGGACTGTTCCTGTGCACCACTTATGACTAAATCAAGAATTACCTCTCCCTGTGTGCTTTCCAGGACTAGCTTCTCCAAGAAGCAGTCATTCTGGTGACTAAACGTTTTATCTCAGCATCCTGTCCTGCAGTGACATGTATTCAGTCAATATGCAGATGGTTGTAATCCCCCATTATTAGTGGGTTTTCTGTTTTTGTAGCCCTTTTAGTTTCTCTTCAGCTCCTACCTGTGCTTTATCAACTTCTATCCTCTCCTCCTTGCTAGGATTCATAGATTCTAGGGCTGGAAGGGACCTCGAGAGGTCATCGAGTCCAGCCCCCTGCCCTCATGGCAGGACCAATTACTGTCTAGACCATCCCTGATAGACATTTATCTAACCTACTCTTAAATATCTCCAGAGATGGAGCTTCCACAACCTACCTGGGCAGTTTATTCCAGTGTTTAACCACCCTGACAGTTAGGAACTTTTTCCTAATGTCCAACCTAAACCTCCCTTGCTGCAGTTTAAGCCCATTGCTTCTTGTTCTATCCTCGGAGGCTAAGATGAACAAGTTTTCTCCCTCCTCCTTATGACACCCTTTTAGATACCTGAAGACCGCTATCATGTCCCCTCTCAGTCTTCTCTTTTCCAAACTAAACAAACCCAATTCCTTCAGCCTTCCTTCATAGGTCATAGGATTAGAGTACCCTTTTAATAAATCCTCCTATAAGGAGGCTCAGTCCAATCTGTGTGCTCCTCCACACTTGTTGGCTTTCCCCCAACTCTTAGTTTCAAAACTCCTCTGACCTTTTTACTTTTACATGCCAGCAATCTGGTTCATTTTGGTTTAGGTGGAACCCATCCTTCCTCCTTTCCCAAAAGATTCCCCAGTTCTTGATAAACCTAAATTCCTTCTCAGAAATCATCATCTCATCCACCCACTGAGACTCTGCAGTTCTGCCTGTCTAACTGACCCTGCACATGGAACTGAAAGCATTTCAGAGAATGCTAGCATGGAGGTCCTGGTCTTTAATTTCTTACCTAGCAGCCTAAATTTGGCCTCCAGGACCCCTCTGCTACCTTTCTCTAGGTCATTGGTACCTACATGTACCACAACCACTGCACTGCACATAAGTCTATCTAGATATTTCCAGAGGTCCATGCCTGGCAAGCAATTCACCCTGCGTTTCTCCCAGTCATGACAGACCCACTATCTATAATTCTAACAATCAAATCCCCCACTACTGCCACCTGTCTCTTCCTAATAACAGGGGTCTCCTTCCCTGAAGGAGTAGTCTCAGGATGAGAGGATACCATCACATCATCTGGAAGAAGGATCTCAATTATGGGATAAGTATCAGAGGGGTAGCCGTGTTAGTCTGGATCTGTAGAAGCGACAAAGAGTCCTGTGGCACCTTATAGACTAGCGAACGTATTGGAGCATAAGCTTTTGTGGGTGAATACCCACTTCGTCGGATGCATGCAGTGGAAATATCCAGAGGCAGTAGCACATTAAGCAATTTGACTGTATTGTGTCAGTGTCTTAACTCCAGTTGGAGTTGGATAAGAATTTAAAAGCAAATGGTTTGCTTTTACTTTAAGAAGTTTGGAGGTTGCCATTCAAGTCAATGACCCATCATTCCAGGAAAGCTCAAGAATAAATTAAATGCAACTGCTATCAAACACTTTCCATTGTATTTCACTTTAAATTAACATCTCCTCCCCGGAGTAAATTTCATACAGCTGTCAGCATTTTTATAACTCCATAAAATAAAGAGAAAACACATTTCACAATATTATGACATGCACATCATTCTGTTTTTTTGCAAGATTAAAGTCAATTAAGGATCTATTTTTTCATCAAAAGCATGTCAGTGGTTGGAGAGTGAGAGAACCAACCCCTTCTAAAGGGAGAAAATGTCTCAAAGACATGTGTGTTAAGATAGTTTTGAAAATATCTGATATGTTAGATCTAGCAGTAGCAAATTGCACTGACATACAGGAGCCCTTCATTCCTGGACCAGAAAAGCAAGACAAGCAGCACAAACAGCCCCGGGCTCTCAATTGTCTTGCTTTTGGAAGCATGTCCCATTTTCAGCTTTTTTCGTGGACATATTGTTGGTATGTTCTGCAATGTGAGAGCAGGCTGCTGGGTCTGCTCCACTCCCTATGATCGGAACTCTGCTGCTCTAGGGAATGGGAAAGGGAGCTGCATGAGCAGCCACTGGTGAAGGGAGAAGAGGAGGAGATATAGGGGGAGTGTGGAGGAAAGTTCATGGGAGAGGGGCAGAGAGAGCATTAGAGAGAAAGTGTGATAGAAGTAAAGGAAGAGGAGATGCAGGAGGAGAAGAAATGAGACAGCATGAGGGAATAAACTATGTCCTGCAATGAGCTCCACATAGACTCATAGACTATAAGGTCAGAAGGGACCATTATGATCATCTAGTCTGACCTCCTGCACAATGCAGGCCACAGAATCTCACCCACCCACTGCTGGAATAATCCTCTCACCTATGTCTCAGCTATTGAAGTCCTCAAATCATGGTTTAAAGACTTCACGATGCAGAGAATCCTCCAGTAAGTGACCCATGCCCCATGCTGCAGAGGAAGGCGAAAAACCTCCAGGGCCTCTGCCAATCTACCCTGGAGGAAAATTCCTTCCCGACCCCAAATATGGCGATCAGCTGAACCCCAAGCATGTGGGCAAGACTCACCAGCCAGACACCCAGGAAAAAGTTCTCTGTAGTAACTTCTAACATCCCATCATTGACCATTGGTCCTATTTACCACTGATGGCAATTGACCTTTGACTAAGATCATGTTATCCCATCAAACCATCCCCTCCATAAACTTATCTAGCTTAATCTTGAAGCCAGATAGGTCTTTTGCCCCCCCTGCTTCCCTTGGAAGGCTGTTCCAGAACTTCACTCCTCTGATGGTTAGAAACCTTCGTCTAATTTCAAGTCTAAACTTCCTGATGGCCAGTTTATATCCATTTGTTCTTGTGTCCACATTGGTACTGAGCTGAAATAATTCCTCTCCCTCCCTGGTATTTATCCCTCTGATATATTTAAAGAGAGCAATCATATCTCCCCTCAGCCTTCTTTTGGTTAAGGTAAACAAACCAAGCTCCTTGAGTCTCCTTTCATATGACAGGTTTTCCATTCCTCGGATCATCCTAGTGGCCCTTCTTTGTACCTGTTCCAGTTTGAATTCATCCTTCTTAAACATGGGAGACCAGAACTGCACACACTATTCCAAATGAGGTCTCACCAATGCCTTGTATAATGGTACTAACACCTCCTTATCTCTACTAGAAATACCTCGCCTAATGCATCCCAAGACCGCATTAGCTTTTTTCACAGCCACATCACATTGGTGACTCATAGTCATCCTGTGATCAACCAGGACTCCGAGGTCCTTCTCCTCTTCCGTTACTTCCAACTGATGCGTCCCCAGCTTATAACGAAAATTCTTGTTATTAATCCCTAAATGCATAACCTTACACTTCTCACTATTAAATTTCATCCTATTACTATTACTCCAGTTTACAAGGTCATCCAGATCTTCCTGTAGGATATCCCGATCCTTTTCTGAATTGGCAATACCTCCCAACTTTGTGTCATCCGCAAACTTTATTAGCACACTCCCACTTTTGGTTCCGAGGTCAGTAATAAAAAGATTAAATAAAATTGGTCCCAAAACTGAACCTTGAGGAACTCCACTAGTAACCTCCCTCCAACCTGACAGTTCACCTTTCAGTATGACCCGCTGTAATCTCCCCTTTAACCAGTTCCTTATCCACCTCTCAATTTTCATATTGATCCCCATCTTTTCCAATTTAACCAATAATTCCTCATGTGGTACTGTATCAAATGCCTTACTGAAATCGAGGTAGATTAGATCCACTGCGTTTCCTTTATCTAAAAAATTTGTTACTTTCTCAAAGAAGATCAAGTTGGTTTTGCACGATCTACCTTTTGTAAAACCATGTTGTAATTTGTCCCAATTGCCATTGACCTCAAGGTCCTTAACTACTTTCTCCTTCAAAAATTTTTCCAAGACCTTGCATACTACAGATGTCAAACTAACAGGCCTGTAGTTACCCGGGTCACTTTTTTTCCCTTTCTTAAAAATAGGAACTATATTAGCTATTCTCCAGTCAAATGGTACAACCTCTGAGTTTAGAGATTCATTAAAAATTTTTGCTAATGGGCTTGCAATTTCATGTGCCAGTTCCTTTAATATTCTTGGATGAAGATTATCTGGGCCGCCTGATTTACTCTCATTAAGCTGTTCAAGTTTGGCTTCTACCTCGGATATGGTAATATCTACCCCCACATCCTTATTCCCATTTGTCATGCTGCCACTATTCCTAAGCTCCTCATGAGCCTCATTAAAGACTGACATCTTGGATGTCACTGCCTGTCATGTTTACGGTGATTACATGCCACTCTGCAGCTGTGAGGTTATTTCAGGAAGAACGCTGATTGACTCTGGAGGAAGACACAGGCCTCTGTGCTCAACTGCGGAGACAATCATTGTGACATGATGTAAGAGCCTGGAGGATTGGGGCAGTAAAGAGCAAACATGGGAGACTCTTCAGGGCTCATATTGTTGACAGGCCTTGATATGATACTAAGGAAAGTGTCATTATTCTGGGAAACCCTAATGGCTTTAGCAGTTGACTTCCAAGTAACCTTGAAATTTTATCCAAACAGTACTAACTGTAATTGCAGCTTTGCTGGGAAATCATGAATAAGTTGAATGTAGCCTGAAATGAGGCAATGGGCCTAATTCTGATCTCACACTCGATTATTGTCTTCACTGAAATTATTCCAGATTTACACTTCTATAATTAAGATGAGAACCTGTCCCACTGGAGATATTAGAAGAAATAGGAGAGCTTTAGTGTACTGAATTATTGATAGACCGGGCTTTTACAGGTAGCTCCTGCAGATTTGTAGGACCAGCTCCAAAAGTCAGGTAGACAAGCGATGATCGTTTTGTCTTAGCTCTACAACATTTTAGGTCCAAAGGTTACTCTAAAAACAAGAAATCTCCAAAGCAGCATGTTTCAGATGCTGGCCCAGATTGTGCTAATCAGCTCCACAAGGTGCACAAGAGTTGGGAAGGATTCAGAGAGCTGTCCTGGCTGACATCCTGCTCAGCAATCAGGCACATCTGTAATCCCTGCCGTAGGCAATGACTATTATAATGTAAGGGAACAGAAATGCATTTTTATAGGAGATAAATGAGCCCAGAGCATGCTTCTACCTGGGGGTTTTCCTTCTGCTCAAGTGTCTCCTCCCCTTTTATGGCTGTTAACTCGTTCTTGCTGCCTGTTTTTTTATTTGATTTTCCCCCCAGGCTAGCTGCAGGACATTCCATGGAGAGGGCCTGTCCTTGTAGAACTTGCTTCTTCTGACAGTCTGCAGAGCAATCGGCAAGGCCTGGTGTGAGGCTCTCCTGTTTACTCTGCCTTTTTAATTATCACAGTGAGGCATGATCCATATTTAATCTTCCTGAGTCATCCATTCGGGTGACTCATGTAGTCATCTTTGTTGAATTTTAAATTGAATGTGAGGCACCCAGATGACATTGCGTCTCTTGGTGAACAAAGAACAAAACAGGAAGCAATTATTTCTGGATCTTTTGATCTTTACCTGCAAAGAGTCAGCATGGTGTAGTGGACTGAGCACGGGGAACCCTGAGTTATAATCCTAGCTATGTCAGTCATTCACTTAGTGGCCTTAGGCAAATCATTTAACCTTTCTCTGTGCCTGATTATGCACTGCCCTGCACCTGGTGTAGTCATTGGCATTTCTACGAATGGGCCAGATCCTTAGTTGCAGTGTGACTCCTTTAAATTTCTCTGACAGCATAAAGAAACGAGAGAGCCAATGGAAATGGCCCCAGGAAATACACCCGGTGTGAGGAGATTCTCCAGGCTGAGTAGAGCTACTGGAATAGCTTTATGCCAGCTCTGGCATCCCCCCTCAGTGTAGGGGATGGGGAGGGGATGCGCCCAAAGCACACTATGCTGCCCTCCAGCTATTCTCAGCAGCAGAATGGCCTCTTGGGGCTGTTGCAGCTGAGTGTAAGTAAAGCACCCTGGTGGGTGCGCTGATTTTTGCCACAGCCGGATAGGCCTTACGGAAGGCGAAGGATACAGGATGCAAAGGTGGATTAAAGCCACCTTTACCCCTACCCTCTTATCCCGTGAATCTTGGGAGAATAGAGAATTGGTCCATTGAGTATAAAGTGGATATAAAATGCAACCAGATCAAAATAGTAGGTTTGTACACCCACTTGGCATGCCGTGTGCAAGTGTAAATGGCAACACAAGGGACAAAGAATCAGGCCAAATATCTGTTTCTCCATATGTGATAAAGGCCCAATGATAATAGGCTGGCAGCGTTTGTCTTAAACAACCTACCCTGTTAGCAGGTGTTGATCCTGTGGAGAAAGGGTTCATGTAAAATGTAGACCAGTTTTAACACTTTTTAAAACATTGTAGGCTAGGGCTGACCATGAGCAGCTAACCTGTTTATAAAGGTGTTAAAACATGTCTGCACTAGACTCTAACATGTTCTTAAACAGCAGGAAATTAAAACGTGTTTGCTAACACACCTAAAATACACCATTTCCCTTAGTGTAGACAAAGCTGGGCAGGTAGCTAGCAACCCCGGCTGGATATAAGGGAGGCAGTTGTGACCTCCTAGAGAGCTCTAGAAAAGGGCTGAAAGTTTTAAGCTAGTAACCCTAGAAGCAGCCAAGCCGGGGAGAAAATCTGAGCTGGACTTTATGCTTTGTTGTTGTTAATTTCTGCACTAATAAAACCAACCCCCCGGAAGGGTTTGGATTGCGCTAGAGAATAGCTTGGGAAAGGTTCCTGCTCGCAGATACTTGCCTCTCAGGGGTATCAGTGAAGATTAATGAGTACTTGCACAGCACTTTGAAGCGGCTGAATATTATTAGAAGTGCTGTTGTCAGCAGTGCGTATAGAAGTGCAACTGCATCTGTGAGGGACCTAGTCAGTTTACATGGCTCTGAATGGAAGTACGTAAACTGTGCAGTTTAAATCCGGCTGAGTGCTAGGGAGAATTGTGGGGAGCCCGGACAGAAAGACTTCTCTACGTCAGACCATCAAGTGGCTTTGGAGCTGCTCTTCAACTGCTTATGCAGCCTCAGGGCTGCAATAGCCTCTAGATCAGGGATGGGCAAACTACGGCCCGGTGGCCACATCCAGCCCTCCAGCCGGTTTAATCTAGCCCTCGAGCTCCTGCTGGGGAGCAGGGTCTCGGGCTTGCCCTGCTCCCGCGCTCCAGCTAGGGACTGAGGTCGGAGGCCGCTCTGTGTGTGCGTGCCGAGGCTCCCGGAAGCAGCAGCATGTCCCCCCTCTGGCTCCTATGTTTAGGGTCATCCAGCGCTGTCCCAAGCACTACCCCTGCAGCTGCCATTGGCCGGGAACTGCGGCTAATGGGAGCTGCAGGGGCGGTGCCTGTGGATGAGGCAGCGCACAGAACCTTCTGGCCGCACTTCCACATAGGAGCTGGGGGGGGACATGCTGCTGTTTCCAGGAACTACTTGAGGTAAGCGCCACCCGGAGCCTGCACCCCTGCCCCCCGCCCATGCCCCAACCCCCTGACCCAGCCCAGACCCCCTCCTGTACCCTGAACTCCTCATTTCTGGCCCCACCCCAGAGCCCTCACCCCCAGCCAGAGCCCTCACCACCTCTTCCACCCCAACCCCAATTTCGTGAGCATTCATGGCCCTCCATACGATTTCCATACCCAGATGTGGCCCTCGGGCCAAAAAGTTTGTGCAGCCCTGCTCTAAAGCTTTGTGCTCTCCCTTGATGGATCCACACAATTCCAGACCCATGGCCCTGACCCCATATCATAGCACCTAGTGTCCCTTCCCACCTAATGGTGGCAAATGTAGATGACGAACATTACAGCAGTTTCAGAAACTTTTCACGTCATTTCTACAAATGAACATTTCTTAGTGTCAGGGTCTCCTGTGTTGGGAAGATGGATGCAGTACTGTCAATACAATCATGTTTCCTAGTCTCCATTTAAAGGGGTGAATGAAATCAACCTGATTCTCTGGATGATAATGAAATGGAAGGTGGAAGGAAAGTGTTGTGTCTTTACTGGATATGGATAAGAAATAGGAGGTTGTGCCTTCATGCCATGGAGAAGGGTCAGTGGCTTCTCTAAAGTGGGTAGCAGATGATAGCTCAGTGTGCACAGTATGTGAGCTGCAGGTCTCATTATGAATGGAAATATAGAGGAGGAATCATGTAGGAGAGGGTCATGTCCTTTCTTTGGCCTTTCACTTTTCCTCACTCATCCCAAGCCTTCTATTTGCTCTGCCTCCTGCCAACTTAAGCCATGTCTGCACTATGGGCATTAACAAAGCGTAGCTGTGAAGCCATAGTGATGCTGCTGTAATCCCATAGCATAGAGGCAGACTACGGTGAAAGGGCTTTTCCATCACTGTAGGACTCCAGCTCCTCGAGCAGCAGTAGCTAGGTTGATGGAAACATTCTTCTGTCGGCCTAGCTGCACTCTACGCTGGAAGTTAGGTTGGCATAGCTGTGGTGCTGAGGAGCATGGATTTTTCACACCTCTAAGCACCGTAGCTATGTCAACCAAAGTTTTAAGTGTCAACCAGGCTTTATTCTTCTCTTCAACTAGCCTCTCTGCCTTGGAAGACCTCTGTCATCTACTGGCTCTCCTGTGTGATTGCCATATGGGCTAACACTTGTCACAGGAAATCTACACGAGACAGTGGTAGAAATACCAGCAGCAACTGACTTCTTGTCTACACAAGAAAACCCACTTTTGCAACCACCAGTAAGTTGCATTGACATCACAGAGTCATTAAACCATTCTGTGTGGGGAAAACTCAGCCAAAGGAGAACAAGTACATGCCATGCCCATAACAAAGTCTAGCAAAAAACTATAATGTTATAAACGATGCAAATCAAGACCATGGTTAATATATTGCATACATGTAAGCAGCCTGCCAGTTGAAGAGATGCTGTGATAAATAAAGCAGGGGGAGGGTGGGGAGCTCCCTTTTATGGACACCCAGCCAGCCAGTAGCTATAAAATCCCTCTTAGTAGCTGTTCTCTAATTGTTCTACCTGTAAAGGGTTAAAAAGTCTCACTGCTGTGCATAGGTAAAAGGAAGTGAGTGGGCACCTGGCCAAAAGGGCTAATGGGAAGGCTAGAACTTTTTAAAATTGAGAAAAGACTCCCCTTTGGTCTGTCTGGTGTTCTCCTGGGGAGAGACGGACAGGGCAGCAGCTATATTGTAAGAAGCTTGGGCCAGGTATGAAAAAATCATCAGTATCATATCTAGAAACTACTCATTTAAAACCCCAGATATGTAAGTAGATCAGGAAATGTCTAGGAAGATGCGATTATGTTTATCCCTTTTATTTTTTTATGGCTTGTGGATTCCTCTGTGCTAATACCAGGTGCTTTTGTTTTGCTTGTAACCTTTAAGCTGGACCTCAAGAAAGCTATTCTAAGCCCTGGGCTACACTAGAGGGGGGGTGTCGATCTACAATACGCAACTTCAGCTACGTGAATAGCGTAGCTGAAGTCGGCGTATCGTAGATCGACTTACCTGGCTGTGAGGACGGCGGCGAGTCGATCGCTGCCGCTCCCACGTCGACTCCGCTTCTGCCTTTCACCGAGCTGGATTTCCGGAGTCGACGGGGAGTGCGTTCGGGGATCGATTCGGGTAGTGAAGACAAGCCCTTAGAGCTTAATCCTTGTAGTTGCTCTTTTAAAATCTAGCAATAGCCTAAATTCCCAGATGTATTTTCTTTTCTTTTTTTTAATTAATAAAATTTACCTTTTTTAAGAACAGAATTGGATTTTTGTGTTTTAAGAGGTTTGTGCACATGTTGTTATATTAGCTGGTGGCAACAGCTGATTTCCTTTTTTTTTTTCTTCTCCTTTCTCAGCTCTTCCCCAGAGGGGGCGTGAAAGGGCTTGAGGGTATCCCACAGGAAGGAATTCCCAAGTGCGCCTTCCTGAGCTCTCAAAGGGGTTCTGCACTTGGGTGGTGGCAGCATTTACCAATCCAAGGTCAGAGAAAAGCTGTAAACTTGGGAGTTTAATACAAGCCTGGAGTGGCCAGTATTAATTTTTAGAATCCTTGCGGGCCCCCACCTTCTGCACTCGAAGTGCCAGAGTGGGGAATTAGCCTTGACAGATGCCTTGTATCCAATTCCAAATGTGCACAACATAGTCTGATGCCAGTATGGATGATTACATCTTATACCATTTTAGTGAATTGTTTTTATTCACGTTGGTAAAGTGAGGTTTCTGTCTTGAGAATTACTGTCCAGCATCCAGTATCTGAAGTAAGTAAAATATATTCTCATTATTCATAATGTAGTGTCATAAATTTTCATCTTGTTTTACAAACTTAGAGTAAGATATGGTCCCTGCTGCCTCATATGCATGGCTTTGGAAATTTATTCTGATTCTAGACTCCTCACAGGTGATCTCAGTCTTTTCCATGCACAGACGATTGCTTTCTTATAAATCCAGACAAGGCAAGCATTTTTTCTACTGTGTAGTTCCACTTCCTGGCTGTCTGAACAATGTCCTCCTTATAGGAGACTTTCTAGCACAGCACAGTACAGTTCTTA
Organism: Macrochelys suwanniensis; assembly: GCA_033296515.1. NCBI lineage: Eukaryota > Metazoa > Chordata > Testudines > Chelydridae > Macrochelys > Macrochelys suwanniensis. The sequence continues at coordinate 89,746,097 of CM065779.1, forward strand.
TTACTGCAGCTGACTTCCTTTTATACCAAGAAGCATTTGTTACCACTTTCTAAGATGCAGAGGCACAAAATAGATTCAGGCAACCCTGTGGAAGAGCAGTCAGGGCTAAATTATGCATGCTAGGGAGAGGAAGCTTGTAGGATGTAAGTGGGCGGGAGACATGCCTGTCTAAGGCACAGTACCTCATAGGAACTGGGGGAAATGCGATGAGCTGGAAGACTTGCTTCACCTTCAGAAAGGTGCAGCCAGTGCTCCTCCCAAAGCTGTCTTGATGCCATCTGTCTGTGTGCCAGGACAGCATGACCGTACTGTTTCCACACCCAGACTGTTTCCACACTCCTTCTCTGGGAGGTATTCAAGCAAACTGCCCTGCTTATCAGACACCATTTTGAGTTATTTTTTGGTAAAGGTCCCAAGAGTGCCTTGAGCATGGGTGCCTCTGAATTGGAAGCTACTGATTATAAAAGTAATTGGGTCTCATTTAGATCCCCCTAAATGTGCCAATACAATGCTGCCTCAAAGTCTGCTGTAGCTCAGCAGACTGAAACAATGCTACTTTAGCTCACGACTGAGAAAGTATGCTGGAAATGTATATGGGTTATGTAGCCACCACTAGAAGTGTCTATTTCCACAGTCATCTTAATGGGTTGTCAACTTCAAAACTAATCATTGACAATTTCACTAGGTAAATCTATGCTGCATTAACTCAGTGGTCATATTTTCACCAACCAAAGGATGGCATTTCAAAGCCACGTGAAACATTGTTCAAATGCAGGTACTGCAAATCTGTTTCTAACACAATTTGGCTAACTTTCTGGACAAGGCCAAACATGGGTAATGCCACCGAAATGGGTTAGAAACAGGAATAACACAACTTGTGTCCATTTGACCTGCCAGCGTGTGTTATAACCAGTTTTACTGCAAGCTATGTTTAAACACAGTGCTAAAGCATGTTTCTTTGGACAGGGAGTTTGGGGTCATTGGGGATATGTCCACGCTACAACTAGATACCTGTGGCTGGCCCATGCCAGCTGACTTGGGCTCATGGGGCTTGGGCTAAGGGGCTGATTAATTGCAGTGTAGATGTTTGGGCTCAGGCTGCAGCCCAAGCTCTGGGACTCTCCTACCTCACAGGATCATAGAGTCCAGGTTCCAGCACGAGCCCAAATGTCTACACTGCAATTAAACAGCCCCTTAGCCAGAGCCCCGCAAGCCTGAGTCAGCTGGCACAGGCCAGCTGTGGGTTTGTAATTGCAGAGGAGATATACCTGAGTCTGGAGCTTCCATGTCAATTGGAATGATGATACAATTTTATGTCCTCCAGAATTATGACTTCCCCCTTGGGTGTTAACTATTAGAAGCCAAATTGTAGCTCCTTCAATAAGTAAATCAGTGCACTGCTTCCTTGTGCAGTATACTATATCCAGTCAGCCTGAAATGATGATACTACCACCAGGATGTAAACTTCCCCATTTTTCTTAATAGGGTGTTAACGTAAAAGCCAAGCTGGGCAGATTTTTAAAAGCTGACATGATGAACAAGTAGGCCAAACCCAAACACCCACCTTAAGTAACTGAAATACAATTATAAAGGTGTACCTGTGACTCCTTTTGACTCTGAGAACTGGTGGTGGGGAGGGGTTGGAATGCACCCAGCTTTTGGCACCAATTCAGAGGACCCAAGTCAAAACATTATATGCATGTTTCCCAACTGCTTCTAGCCTGTTATCTAGTCTCAGAAATATATGCTGGATTTTTTAATTAATACACTTGTCAAGTAGCAGAAAGTTAGCATTTTTCTTGCAGAAATTAGAGAGAAATGTCCTCTAGATTATTTCCCCTCTGAAGTAATTTCTTTTTTTCCACAATTTGGACTGCCCTTAGACATTTTCCTTTGGTCTGTTACTATTCTCACTAGTTCAAATCTTTTCTTCTTTGCTAACATCTGAGTTTTTCTAAGATTATGGCATAAGTTCCATCAGTACTTTCCTTTGGAACTCGGTGACTTCCTTTCAAAGGGCAAACTGTCTTTATCTAGCCAAAATATTTTGCTGAAGATTGGTACTTTTCTGAGATTGATAGTAATATGCATGCAAAAAAGGAGTTTTTAAACTAATCAAAGGTTTTTGGAGGAAAAATAAAACTTAATGTGAGATTTTAATTCCCCATCTTTCTTTTGGTTAGCTAAATTTAAAAGCTTTATTAACTGATTTTTCTTAACAAAACAGGTAATTGTCGCAATCAATTAATACTTCTGTATTGCCAATTATTTAATATTTCAAAGTGGCATTGGTTGATTAGAATGCGTGTAAGGGCTTTAGGCAGGGTACAGTATGAAAAGAGCCCTAGTAGCACTAAAAGATGAGCTCCTCATGGAGACTAATAGAAGCTGTTATCACAGCACTCATTCTCCTCAATCTCTGTCCAGCGTTTGAAACAGTTGACCATAAGGTGTGGCTGATCGGCTTAATGACATAGCTGCAGTAGATGGTGCAGAAGTACAGTGGCTTTGATCATTACTCTCAAACAAGGCCTCAGGTGGTGAAGGGCAACTTGTGCCTCTTCCACCAGAGCTCTCACTTCTGGTGTCCCAGAGGGATATAATTTGTCCCACTTCCTCTTCAATGTGTAGATGAATCTATTAAAAGCTTGTGAGACAACATGGAATCCCTAACCAGCAGAATGCCAGTAATCTCCACCCATATATCTAATATTCCACCAATGCAATCAATCCCATCACAGGGATGGCCCAGTGCCTACAGGAAGTCAGCACCTGGACGAAGAACAGCTGGCTGAATGTAAACCTGGACAAGACCAAAGCAATGCCTGTAGAGAGAGGGAAATAACTGACTGAAACATTGACCTCCTCTTCTAGTACAGGTATGTACCCAGGTTTTTCAAAGTGGTATGATCTTCAGAGTCCTATTTCACTTCACTTATCCTAGATAAACAGGTACCATCCGTGCTGAAAAATGTTTCCATTTTCAGCTTACTAGGAAACTTTTTTCCCCCACCTCACAAATGAAGATCTGGCCACAGCGTATTCATGTATTCATCATTTCCCCACTGGGTTACCACAATGTGCGGCGTCTGTGTCTCAGGGTGGAAACAAAGCAGAAGACCCTAGGTTGTACAGAATGCAGCCGCCCTCCACTGGCTGGGATGTACTTATGTGCTCCAGTCCCTTGACTGGATCCCACTCTACTTCCAGTGCCAGTCCAAGACCCGGGTCCTGTTTTTCATCATGGGAGGGACCCAGCTGCATCCGTGACCATATTCACATCCAGAACCCACCAACACAGCTGTACATTCTCTGAAACAATGCAGTTTATAAACCCCCAAGCAAAATGTGAGGTTAATAGAGTTGTGGAAAAAACCTCCAGAAGAGATTAGAGCAGTCTAAATTTTGAGTGCATACTGCAAGACACTCCAACGCCATAACTAGGATATTACACCAACTTTTTCTTTTCTTTTTATCTACCCCAAACACAATTTCCTATGACCAGTGAAAGGAGAAGAGCAAATGACTCCATGAAGTCTATTAGGGACATTGCCATGCAGATGTTAAGGTAGCTGGGAAGTGCTTGGGTGGATAGATACTATAGAAAACCCTAAAACAGGCAGAAAGATAGGATTTTAACTCCATTAGCTAGCATTAGAGCAAAGAAAGCATTTTTTTATGGAGACTGACCCACTTTCTCAGGGACTGTTTTGCAGGAATGTGCAGATAATCATGAAAAAGGCAGGAATATTTAGTTTTTAACGAACTTATCCATTATTTCATTATGAAAGAAGTATAAAGATAATGACCCAAGGAAACTGAAGTAAGCGTAGAGTAAAATGAATCTCCTATTGCATAAAAAGAGATACAAAAATCTCATGTCTACCATTTAAATAAAAGAACAGGATCCTCCACAAAAAATGAGAACCAGAATATTTTTTTAAACTAGAAGAGATACTTTTTCAAATGTTGTTCCAATTAAATCAGTCTATTTTCTGCTGCTATGTACTTTCCTTTTCCATGACTGTTGTGATTATATCGTATAATTACATTATAATGACATTTCAGCTTGGTTTTTGAATCTCTGGCCCTACTGGAACTTCCCACCCATGGTGAGAATGACACTCTAAAGTCATAGAACTTGCTTTTGCTGGATACTATCTAGAGATGCTTACTGCCAGTGAATGAGTAATTTTGGCTTTGGAGAGGAGACTTGTGAAGTCAGACTGAGATCAGTTCTCATTCATAACTCCTCTGTATGCTTTTAAGGGAGCCATTTAAAGCTGTCTTTCCCTTGTTTCCAATTTACATCTTTTACTTGGAGAATACCAACTGTGCGATGTCTATCCCCTTCTGCTCTGAATTCTCTTAAATAAGCAGGAACAGGCATTGTCATTCCAGCTGGACAGCAAATGGAGTGTGAAGAGGTTTTACTTTTCTATTTTAAAATAAAATAGAACTTTAAGCCACTCTAAACATAGAGATTATAGGCACTGAAAAAAATCACATAACCATATATATATGGTGCAGCAGATGGTGAAAGAGAAAAACCTCAATCTTTCAGTTTTTCCTATTTTTCTTCATGTGTTTCATATGGCTCCATTGAGACAACTTAATGGTTATAAATCACCTCACCTCAACAAAGATCTCCAAGAACCATGCCTATCTGTAAAAGAACTAAATACATCACTCAATAAATCATGAGTAAGCAAAGCAAAAGGATCATCTGTAAAACAAAGCACCTCTCTTCATTCAGACTTTCTATAGTTTGTAGACCAGGAACAAAAATAATGAAGGTAGAATAAGCAGATTTTAGACTTTGTCTTCCACATCTTCTATGTCCTTGGGAGTCAGAAATTCTACAGACTGATGACATGCATCCACTGAAGTGAAGTGAAAAATATCTATATGCCCAGTTTGTCCAGAGAAGATCTGACTCAGCAGGAGAAAGTACAGTCCAACAGCAGAGGAGGGTAAGAGCTAGAACTAGTTGTACTTGAAGGCAGAGAGTTCTAAAGAGCATGTTATTTTAGTAATTCAAATTAGTGCTTTGGCTCTCTCTTGACAAACTGCCAACAGGCCTGCGGTAATAACAGAGGCATAAAGAACTAATTGTTGAGAACTTCCAATAAAGATGAAAGAAAGAAAAACGAAGATGTCATAATACAGTGACCTGAAGCTAGAGAACATATGTTCTGGCTTCCTTTTACGTTAAGACAGAGTTCCTACAGTTTGTCATATTCAGCCTCGTTTGCCTCATCAGAGTCAATGAAGAAGCCTGCAGCTATCAACCCCCTGAAACAATGAGATCGAGCTGCCCTTCTCCCCTCCCAAGCATGCAAAGGAATGCCAGGGAATGGGATATTTCACTTTCTTGTCTCCACCTCAGCTTCCTAGCTGGGAAGAAGGCTTATTAGTTAGCAGCTGCTGCTGCAGATTTGGCAGCATGATCACATCAGCCTAAAATATTGTTTTGGGGAAGTTTCCACAAGATGAGTTGCTACTAGGGTTGGAAGAGAGGAGGTTTGTTTAACTTCTCAGGAATGGACTTCTGGAAGACTGGTTTTGTAAAATAAAAATAAAGCATTGTTATTTGGCATCCACGTTCCTCACTAGATTCTGGGGATTTTATGGAGATCAAATTTAGAGCCTCTTAGGAATCCAATCTAAATCCTATTAAAATTGATAAAAAGACTTTCATTAACTTTAGTGGGAGTTGGATGAGGCCCTAAATGAGAAGTGAACAAATTGACATTTATTTCTCAGGTGCACAGAAAATGCCATCTCCAAACCACGTGATTTGTTTTGTTTTGTTTTCAGTGGGCTGAAGGTTACTTTTCAATGCTAGCTGGAACCCAACCAGAAAGCTTCAGCCTGTAAAGCATTATCAGTGGCTTGTCCTGCCAAACGGAAGCCTAAGGTTAACAAAGGAATATAACTTATAGGTGTGTGTGACAAGAAATTAAGCTGGGGAAGAGTAGTATCAGGAAAGATCTGAAGTACTGGCCCAACTAGCCTTGTGGCAATTAGTCATTGACTCTAAAGAGGAGCTGTCTACTTAACTTTTCACCTGGAGTAAAGATGCCACAATATCAGCCAACAGTTGAAGGATGTTAAGGGGAAGGAATTGTGATGGAGACAGTAGCATACAACATCAAATGACAGGGGTGCTGGAACAATTTGTATAGTGGGGGTGCTGAGAGCCATTGAACCAAACTGTAAACCCTGTATCTGATAGAAACCACTTCAAGCTAGGGCATGCAGCAGCACCCCCAGAACTCCTAGTTCCAGCACCAATATCAAATTATCATGAATGTAAATCCAATCTGCAATATACATGGCTTCCCAAAACACTTAGTTACTTAACAAGCAAAATCAGGGAATCGCTTAGATTAAATTTGTGGAAAATCAGAGACTAACCATAAGAACGCCATTTGGCTTTTATATCCCCCACTTCCTACTTTTAAAAACACTCCCCTACTTCTTCTACAAGCCACAGATAGATTTTGTTTATAATAGTGCAATTCACTCTGTTGCTACCATAGATCATGCTTAAGTTTTAATATGTCCAGGAAAAAAATTGTAGTGTCTTAATTTCTCGTTGTTCTGTCTCAATTCCCAATTGTCAATGTTTTTCAGTTGTTTATAGCTTATAATTTTACAGAATGTCCTATTCCTCCTTTGTTTCCTCTCTGGCACATCCGCTAGCTTTGCTAACGTGCAATGAAGAGAGGTTTTTCTATGTAAAAGTGGTTAGACTTGTATTTCTATAACTTTTGTTATAAAACCACTGTAACCCTAGAACAGGGGTGGCCAACTTGAGCCTGAGAAGGAGCCAGAATTTACCAATGTACATTGCCAAAGAGCCACAGTAATACTTCAGCAGCACCCGCCCCCCGTCAGCTTTCCCACCCCCCGCCCCAGTGCCTCCCGTCCATTGGCAGCCCCACCGATCAGCGCCTCCCGCTCCCTCCCGATTAGCTGTTTCATGGCGTGCAGGAGGCTTGGAGGAGTATTGGGAGGAGCAAGGGGACAGCAGACTCAGGGAAGGGGTGGAGTGAGGGCGGGCCTGTGGCAGAGCTAGGGGTTGAGCAGTGAGCACCCCGTGGCACATTGGAAAGTTGGTGCCTGTAGCTCCAGCCCCAGAGTCGGTGCCTGTACAAGGAGCCGCATATTAACTTCTGAAGAGCCGCATGTGGCTCCGGAGCCACAGGTTGGCCACCCCGACCTAGAACCTCTTAATGCCAACTGGCAAGGAGGTCTAGACAGATGCGGCAGAGCCTTCCCAAAAGTGGGGGGGGGGGGCAGGGGCCTCTGTCCCCCATAGCCCCGCTCCTCCTCTTTCCCCCCAAGGCCCCGCTTCTTCCCGAGGCCCCACCCCTCTTCTTCCTCTGGAGGCCACGGCCAAGCTGGAAACCAGAGTGGGGCTGGGGGACCCCCCTCATCTGGGGGGGGGGCAAAAGCAGTCCCCTGCCTGTGTCCCTGTCCCCTGGGTCCACCACCCAGGGCAGGTGTAAGGACCCAGCCCCCCCCCCCCCCCAGCTGCCCGCGCGGCTCTTACCCCGACTCTCCTCTGGCTGGGGGGCGAGGCCTCAGAGCCACACCCCGGCCATGGTAAGAGCCGCAGCGGCAGCTGTGGGGAGCCAGAGCAAGGCCCCTCCGCCTGCCTTTGGGTGGAAGGTCCAGGGGTTGGAGACATGAGCCGGGGGATGCTCTTGGGCCCCCTGCACCAGGGGCAGGTGGAGGCTCCTTGCTGTGGCTCCCCACAGTTACCTGCATGGCTCTTACCATGGCTGGGCAGTGGCTCTGAGGCCCTGCCCCTCCGCTGGAGCCGGGTCAGGGTAAGAGCTGAGTGGGCAGCTGTGGGGAGCTGGCACGGACCCTCCACCTACCCTGGGCCGGTCCGATGTGGGCAGGGACGTGGGCCAGGGGCTGCTTTCAGGCCCCCTGCACCACAGGAAGGTGAAGGCTTCCCGGCCAGGCTCCACCAGCTGCTGGCCTGGCCCGGGGTTGGGGCCTCCGGGGGAAGAGGAGGGGAAGGGGGCAGGGTCCACCATGGTGAAAAGTGGATGGGCCAGGCCCGTCTATTTTCAAAAAGTGGGAGGGGCATGGCCACCTGGCTCCCTCTGTTCTGGCGCCATTGCATTACAGGTTACAGGTATCTCCTGATTCTAGGATGTACCATTCTGGTTACCCAAATAATGTCATGTGAGGGCTCAAATGAAAGCCAGTGTCACACTGGTCATCTATACCATTTTGAAATGTATGTACAAATACTATGTAAAAAGTGATGTATACATAACTGAAAATACGTTCTTAAAAGCCGTAACAAGGTATTAGTCACCAGCAAATGTGAAAAACAGGTTTGTCAGACGCAAAATGTCCATCCCTACATCTGTTCACATGTAAATTGAATATTGTGTCATTCACAAATTGTCCCCTATCACCAGTCTGAACTGAATGCAAATGAAGGATTATAAGAGAGAACTTCAGAAACAAACTAACAGGAAGAGAGAAACAGTGCGGGGAAGAGAACCTTGTCTTGAGGTGCCTATCATAGGTTTGCTTGAATATAGTTGAGGGGACAAAGAGGACACCCAGGCACCCTTCACTGGGGGAGAAAAGGACAGTGCTTTTGCTTCATGAAAAGGGGTCTCAACCAGGCTTGGTTGAAAATGCTGAAGAGAACTTTGGTGAGAACCTTCTTTAGACAAAAGAGTTCAGTTGTTAAGTTTAGTCTCTAGAAAGCATGTTAGGATTTTGCTTTACATGTAACCGTTTGTTTCCAATAGTCTTACTCACTATTACTTGAATCTCTATTCTTTGATAATAATTCTTGTTTTCACTGTAAATATAGCTACGTGCTTTGGGGTTAAACAAAGTGCTTGTCCTGAGTTGACTCTTACAAGCTTTGGGAACAGGAGACCTGGTAACTCTGTGACCGTTCAGCGGTTAAGGGGCTGGACGCTGCAGGGAATGCTCCGAGAACTTGGAGGTTGGTGTGTGCCTATCACTACTTGCACACAGAGAGTGAGGCCTGTTGAAGCCTGAAAGGCAGTGCTTGTGCTGCCAGAGGCTGGTGGTTTCAGGGAGTTGATCCACAGCAGGCACAGACAAGACCCCTTCAAACTAAGGGCAGGCGATGGTGAGGTGTCTCACAACTCTGGGAACTCCTGGAGAGCGTCACAACCACTATAGCAGCTATTCAGTGGCATATATGTGCTGGTTACTCCTTTCAGGCCTCGTTGTGAATGTAGAATCTCTACTTTACGTTGTCATAATTAAAAATATTTGGCACTTTCAACAGGAGAAGTTGCATGTTCATAGAACCATAGAGTTAGGAGGGACCACAAGGGTCATCTAGTCTCTCCCCCTGCCAAGATGCAAAACCATGTCCAAACCATCCACGACATGGCTATCCAGCCTCCTTTTGACAACCTCCCATGAAGGAGCTTCCACAACCTCCCGAGTCAGTCTGTTCCATTGTCCTGCTGTTCTTACAGTTAGGAAGTTTTTCCTGCAATTTAATCTAAATCATTGCAGGAGGCAAAATTGGGAAGGGGAGGAAGCCTCTTCCTCATACTGCTTCTGACCCCCAACAATCTATGCAAATAAGCAGCAGGGCAGGAACATTCCTCTGTGTATAGGAGTGCCCTAGGAAGCAGGCCTTCTAATGTGTCTGTACATGAGCTATTCTGAGGGAGACATGGACAGCTAGTGTTTATGCTGCTGTCAACAACTAATGCTAGTTGGCAGGCAGAGGGGGTGGCTGTTGCTCAAGCTGAGAGGCACAGCAGCGGGCACAGGACAGTCCAGTACTGTAGACCTGCTGATAGAATCTTGCCCTGGGCAGTGCACTTACCAAGGCTGTCTCCCTCTCTTCGCTGGCAGCATGCACCCTTTGTATGTCAGTTGTGTTCTGAGGGGACAACCAAGCTCAAAGCTTTTTTTTCTTTTAAAATGCGTCTCCTTCTGTATGTGGAAACCAATAAACACATGTATAGAAGGAATGATAGAGTGCATGAAACTACTTGAATGGACCAATAATCTTGGTGGGTAGAGAATTAGGTTCAGGTATCAAAACACCTGCTTTGTTTTTTGTTTTGTTTTTTCAGATACCGCTGTAGGTATGTAATTACCTGCAGATAGTGTTAATAAATACCAAGCAGCGCAGGCGGAGGCAGGTATTATTTTAGCATTTTAACCATCCCTCCCATCTTCAGCGAAGAAAATAAATTAGTTTATTTTATTTTGAATCCTGTAATCTGGTTCTAAAAATTGGCATCTGGGTTTAAAGATAATTTATGACTTGTGAGCTTTCTTAGCAGGCTGCCACAGCCCACCTTAGCACAGAAGAGAAATCCGAAAGGCCGCAGAAGACGGCTCCTTCTACAAGACAGTGTTTTGGAAGAATATGAAGAGCAAGTTTTTTGACTGGTTGACTTGCAAAACTGTCTCTCCATTCCAGGCTATTTTAAAGGTTCAGTCTTCTGCTTGCATTTCTACTTGTCCCCTAAGGGGATGCCCATTCGGTTTCTGCTGGGAAAGATGGATGGTTCTGGCCCTCCATCAGTCACTTAAAGACTGAACAAACAAGCAGAATCAATAGCCTCTTTCATGCATTTTATCTCTTAAGGACCAAGACCACTCTTTGCAACCTCTCCTATTTCTGTTTCCCCATCCACCTCCTGTCTTCATAAATATGACAAATTGCACTGCACTATACAAACTAATCTGCCACAGTAGAGACATCTGTAGCGCTGAATAGCCTTTGCAGAAATGCCACTTGAGGGAATAGCTCTTCTTTTTATGAGAGGCTTTATTTTCAAGCCCTTGGAGGGGAACCATGTTCCCTTTGACACTATTTCTGTATAGTTTTTCAGGGATTTTGTGGAAGAATGTTGTGTGTGTGAGAGATCTAGTGGTTTGTCAAAATGAAGACCGACGGCAGTGGATTAACTATAATAAACACCATAACTTTATTGTCCTTGAGTTCTCTACTTAAGTCTAACTAGAGCAGTCTTCTCTTGTCTACCCTTTCATCTGTCGCATGCCACCTAGTGATCTAGCAGGGAATTGCAGCATGTTGTAGGAGAACTGCAACTTAAAGGATACATTAATAATCTTATGTTTATTGCATGGAAGTCGGGTAGGTGGGGCTCATCAGCCTGGGAAGGCAGCCCACCTAGGAGAAGGAAAACTCTGATTTAAAACCTCCACTGCCTTGTGGCAATACCCACTCATGGGAAAGGCTAAGGGAGTCAACCCTGAAACCAAATCCGGTGTCGGAGTCCCGATGGCGGTCTGACATTGTCCTCAACGTCATTCCGGCAACTCCTGCGACGCCACTGGTGCCAAGTTGTATCGACATTGTCTTTCCCTTAGATCCCTCAGTTGCGTGGAGAGGGGGGTTCTGCTGCATGGGCAACAGCTGTTCCTCCATATCACCCTGCCCTGGCTTGCGCCCTGGAGAGTTCCCCATGGGCGCATATCCATCGTCTCTCGAGACTAACGGCCGCCAACAACAATTGCATGGAAGTGTTAATAGGAAGCTATATGCTTATGCAACCCACGCACCTCCTGGGTGTGGTATTCTGTCCCCCCTAGTGGCCACCAGGACCAAGGCACTAATGCTGTAGAGCCAACTCATTAATCTCTAAGTGCTATATGGCTTTTAGCTCATGCAGTAGAGGCTCATGTATTTACCTCCAGAGGCCCCAGGTTTGATCCCGCCCACTGACGACCGAGGTCTGTTGATATTATACTTACTTACCTTTTTCATCCTTTGATCATTAAGAATTTATTTACTACATATTGATTCTTCAAAACTATTAGTTCATAAAGTTTATATATCCTATATGGTCTGCTTTCTTACTTCAGAAATATAAAAGTAATTAGGAAGGATGTGAATTTTACCTTGTGAGACTTACATAGCCTTTTCTGGACCTTTCATTAAAAGAAAGACACAACTGAATTTGCTTTACAGCTGGAAAATTTAATGTTGTCCTCCCAGTGTTTCTTTTGCTGGATGTATCTTTTGTTACATTCTGGCTGTTTAGCTTTACACGGCTAACAGAGCTTCTCATTAGGACTGTGTAGTGTCACTGCTTTTGTATCACAGACTTAAAGTTCAGTGGGACTTAGCCCCATTCTGTGAAGGCATACCCACGATTTGCATTGTGGTTGACCCCTTCAGATCACATAATTACTGCTAATCATACCTCTAATACCTACCATATAATTTATTGCATCTAACCATTCACTGTAAACTCAGTTCAAACCAACAAGACCTGAGCCTCAACAAATCTGCATTTCTCCATGTAGATCAACAAATGTCAATTCCAATTTTGTCACAACATTTTTGAACCTGAAAAAAAGGTTCAGACAAAAACCTACTGGTTCAATAATTGAGTGCCAATTACAAACTAGGGAAGTTCTGCTGTGGATCTTTGGCATAGTTCTATTTCTAATCCTGTCTTCTGAGATCTTGCCAATAATTGTAAAAGCTTGATTTAAAGTGATCTGCTACGTTCCATAATTATAAGGAGTTTCACTATTCGCCTTTGCCAAGCCATCAGTCTCTCCATATTCAAGTCCTTCCCTTCGACTCACTTCTTCCATGATACTTTCAAGATGTGAACAAAGACAAACAAAAGTTTGAATAACACAAAGTTTCTCTGTGTTTCCTTGTGCAATCCTGTCTTTTCTATTTTGTTGCTTAGCTTGTTAACTCTTGGATGCATAAGCTTTTTGTGTCTTGAACAGCACTGAACACATTGTCTGTGCTTAAATAAGTGCTGGGATTTTGGAATTAAACAAATTCAAAATCTAAACTTTTATATTCCACGTTACTTTTGCTATTGCACTAGATCAGATTGTACTATGGAATATTGATACATATTATGTAAATCACTATGACAAAGTGCAATAACTCATGATTATTTTTGTCGGGACCAGATATAATTGAGCAGTTCCGGACCCGGACTTCTTGTCTGCAGTTTATTGAGTAACATCACTTCTTGAAGAACTAGAAGAAAAAAAGAGTATTCAGGGTATGGGAGGGAATCCCTTCAAAGATTTCTGAATTCTAGTATCCAGGATATAACCTATCCATTTTCGCCAATATGTTGGTGGCCTAGAGGGAGTAGTCCAACACTGACTATAAGTATACCTCCACATTTCTTGTAGTAGGAAGGTACAAATTAACTATACTTAAGAATTCCACCAATGTGCTCAAAGTCTATTTTAAGTAGTTAACACACTAATGATACATTTTTCATTAGGCAAAAGTAGTTCTGCTGTGTTTGGTGTGTTTTTTGTTTTTTCTCAGAAGTATTTTTCATTTACAGTGTGAGCCTCTCCCCTTCAAATCCTTCCCCTGTTTTCCTTTACTGTATCCTGTTGTAATATTCCCTTTGGAAGGTCTATTACAGAGTGTTTTTATACAGATTCTGAAAACTTCCTTCCTGGTGTTTGCATCCTCTGTTCAGATGTCAAAATCAGAGATAATGGTCCATTGCTAAATTTTTTGAGAGGGGAGGGAGTTTGCAGTCTCCACACACTTGACAAGTCAACATATTTTGTGTGGTGTGAGGGACCTAGTGTATTCCAACAGTAGTTCACTGTTAGCTATTACAAGGAGGCGGCATTGAAATTCAAGGCAAGCATTGAAAATTGTCAGTATTTTCTGATCCATGTCTCCAAATGAAAAGCAAACAAAGCTTCTATATTATCAGGAGTGTTGTGAATATGACACAATGTCTGAATGTAAATGGCAATTTCCCTTGTAATACATTAATGTAAAGTTATTCTGTCAGCAATAGGAACACATTTCTATGGTCCGTTAAATGATTGCTACTGCTGAAACCTTTGACAGTTAAAAATAATGTATGTCCTTTTAATACACAGTAAGAGTTGTGCTCTGATCACAAACACATGAGTTAGTTAGCAGGGGACGTGTAGGTGTAGGATTAATGCATCAGCCTTAAAGTTCTGGAGACCTCAGTTCATCTCCTGTCTTGGGTTATGTACAAAAACTAGTTTGGGAGTCTTAGTCCTAATTTCTCTTTGTGGGTATTGCAAAACTCAGGATGTTTCTTTCTTTGCTCCAGAGAAGCCTAAGAGAGCAAAATTGTGTGTTGCAGGCCAGGCCTGAGGTTCATTGGCAGAGCTGTGTAAAGAAATTTACATATCACATACGTGTCTTAAGCACCTGCCTTTTACCTTTTGTAATGTATTTATAAAATGCTCCTATCATATTCTTTAGGTGCACATATGTCACTGATATAAGCCCACACATTAAATTATATCAATTAGCACAATGTTAACTGCAGAATTCATCAAGCACGGAAGACCTCAAACAAAGATCTGAATGTTTTTGAATGTTTTTAATTGTCATTAAGTCTAATTTACTTAAAGCCTTTTTGATGTCTTTAGAGCATGTTCATGGTGAGCTGAGCTCTAATGGGATGGTGTCCCTAGCCTCTGTTTGCCAGAAGCTGGGAATGGGCAATAGGGGATGAATCACTTGATGATTACCTGTTCTGTTCATTCCCGGTGGGGCACCTGGCATTGGCCACTATTGGAAGACAGGATACTGGGCTAGATGGACCTTTGGTCTGTCCCAGTATGGCCATTCTTATATTGCCTGAAGGGGAAGAGCACTGAATTTTGGGCTGATCTTCACAAATTCATTTATAAATGAATTAATTTAAATACCGTGAACAGGGGACCATTGATGCCTGCAGACAAAGTGTTCACTCTTCTTTACAAACAACTCCTACCTCAGACCTGACAAACTCACTGCATCTAATGCTACCCTTCATAGATAAATACCCGAAGTGATGTATGTGAGGTCTCTATTGAAAGCTTGTAATTTACCAATGCTCACAATCAGTGCAAGATGTGTGTATGGGAAATATTAAAGGAATAATGTAACTGTATCAAAAATTATGCCCTTATGGTCTTGGAGTAAAAGTGAGCCAGGGCTCAGTGATGACCCATTCAAGAAGTTGGGAGTTGTCACCCCTTCCTGGCTAGCCAATTACATAATGTATTGCTCAACTGTCCACCATTGCAATAACCACAGAAAAGCCAATGGAAAACCTTCAAAGATGAACTGTAAGCATCAAAAACAGTTGGAGGTAAAAAGGAACATTGTAACAGAGAGGGGGATCACCCTGTCTGCCAATAAACACAAAAGACTGATTCAGTATATCACAGGGTGGAGAAAGCTGCTCGGCATCCATTCGCTGAGGAGACATCTTGCTGAGCAGGGGTGTTTCCCTCTTTTCAGGGCCGGCTCCAGCTTTTCAGCTGCCCCAAGCAAAAAACAAAAACAAAAAACAGCCGCCCCAGAATCCCCGGACTGCCGCCCCTTACAGGGCGCAGCCCCAGGCACATGCTTTGCCGTCTGGTGCCTGGAGCCGGCCCTGCCTCTTTTAGTTTTTGTGTTGGTTTCATTCAACTAGATTTCCACTCATTATAGTTTTCTACAATAGACGGCCTGAATTTGTAAAGGAGAAGATTTAAACCAAAAAAAATTAGGCCTTTGCTAGACAGCATACAAAAACAAAAAGAGGCACAAGTCCTCAGGCAAAAGCATTACCAAACAGATAGGCCTTGTACTATGCAGTGTAGGTCAGCAAACCAAGGGCTTTTCCTTTTTACCTTTGGGTTTGCAAGTAGATCTTTTAGAATAAAGCAGCACTTGTACATCTGAGATTTTGGGGTTTAGCTGAGAAGTATTTATAGGTTCACCTAATACTGTTTTCTAACTTGCAATAGATATTCTTAAAAGAAGAACCTTTTTTGTGTATATATATATATATACAAGCCCTTTTTAAAAATTTTTTAAAGTTTTTCCCTTATGCACTGTACTCCTCATGCATAAATGAACAGCCAGAGTAAACTATTAATTTGCATAGAAATGGTGCTCTGCTTAGCTGTGTGTTACTTGAACTCACTTAGCAAAACAAAAGTTAACTGAAAGCTATGTACCCCCCAAGATTTTCTGAGGTAGCTAGGCTAGCAACGTTGACTGCTTCTGTGGCCAAACATCCTGCTTGAAATGGACTTGACAACTGCACAAAATTTGTGTATATTGGAAACATTCTATTTAGAAGGAAATGATGCTTTTAGGAGGATGGTGTTTAATGAAAGGTCAATAGGTATCTCAGGTTATTGTTCCTCCTTCCTGCCCCTACCCATCTTAGAGGTAGGTATGTTTGGCTTTTTCCATGTTTAAACTACGACTGAAGTGGGGAAAGGAGAAGACACTTCCTCCCAGGAAAAGGACACCATAGTGTGTGTGTTCAGAAAGAGACCAGTTCAGCTGTTGTATAGCACACTGCTTTCAAACACGGTTTGAAATAGGTAAGTAACATACTGTAAATGAGTTTAGGATTGAATCTTTCAGTGCACTCGCCCTCTATACCTTACTTCTTACCCAAACCAAGTTCCCATTATTTGTATATCTTTGCTTAGAGCCTCAAATCAGCTAGGTGCTGTACAGAACACATAGCAAAGACGGTCTCCCAAAGAGCTGACAATCTCAATTGAAATTGGTGGAAATGTTGCCTCAGTGAAAACTGTAGAATAAGGCACTTTTTCTTTGAGTTTCTACAAGCGGACTGTACAACATTCCTAGCCTGCCACTAATAACTTTCCTACCCACATGCTCTGCTTGAGCCTCACACCTGTCCTCAGCCTTGATCCTGCAAACAAATGCATCAGTGCAGACCCTTGCACTTGCATGAAGTCCCATTGGCTTAATTGGGATGCAGTTAGGGTGTAACATTTTGCACTGACACATCTCTTTGAAGTATTGAGGATTTATTTTGCCTGTTCTGGACCACAAAATCCTAACTTGAATTTGCACCTTTGAATACTCCTAGTTTGTGTATGTGGGCTTAACACACTACAGCCCCTGGCCACAGCTGGGGCAAATGCTGATGGATGATTTTATGTTTGAAATGGGAGTCGATCAAAGTGCACTACAATAGTGTTGCTCCTGTATCCAGTATTGTGTGCTGTGAGTAGTAGTCTTTGATTTAAGAAAAACCAACAGGAAGCAGAAAATGTAAGTGGGCGCGTGTCACAACTGGGTCAGGGGCTGCGGCTGCTGCAAGTGCTTCTGGATCTACAAGATTGTTGTCTTAATAAGAAACCTTGTTGTATTGTACTCTTTCGGTCTCTGTCTCCACTCCTATGCTACAACTACGGAACTTTTAATGTGCACCAGGGGTCCACATGGCCAGGGAGTGAGTGGCAGGCTAGTGCACTGTAGCTTTACATCCCGGGTTGCCACGCACTAACTCTCCATATAGACAATTCCTAGAGAAAACTGCCTTGTCGTCTTACAGAGAGGTGGGTAGCACAGTGGTGTCAATGGTACCTGTATAATAGTCACGCGCACTGAGATGGCTGCCATCTCTGCTCCAGGGAGGGGCTTCAGAAGACTTGGTGGTATTATGTGTGGTATATACAGAAGGGCTAAATTACCCATAGGTAACAGATACTGTCACAGATGAGTACAAGATGTTGTCTCACATAATAGCAATCCATTTCTTCTTCTTGTGTGAAATGTAATTAGGTCTCTTTAGAGACATTTCAACAATATTTTTTGGCTAGGTGTGGAGCTGAATACCGTGGCTTTAAATTAGAAGTCTGTAGACAGTGGTTCTTTGAAGCTGTGTCATTAAGCCTGACTGCATGGCGTGAATAGAATTGTTACTGACATTTACAATTTTACTTGTTGAATTAATGTACAAAGCCACCTGCAAAAACAGAAGGTTCCTATGTAAAAGAAGAACGCTGAATGCCATTATTTAAGCTGTAGTGCAAATAAAATATTCCATCCAGTTTGTGTCAGCATCCCCCATGTCAACAAAAATAGCCTGAGTGTTTGTTGTTTGCGCCAAAAACAATATAGGACTAAATTCTCTGTGGACTTACAACACATGCAATACTACTGGAGTTAATGGGATTGTATGGGTGTAGCAGAGGGCAGAAATCTTCGTTTTGCATGACTACGAGGTTGGAGAATAGCTTGAGCCTCTGGGAGGGCATTAAACTAACAACCCAGGGGGTGTTACTAAGGAGGCATATGTGGTACAAACTCAAGCACACCAGGGCAGGAACAAATTGAATAGATGTGGCAAGGAATGTGAAGAGAATAATTTTTTCAGTTGCTTAAATACCACTGCTAGGAGCCAGGGTAACAAGGAAGAGGAATTGGAAATTCTTATTTCTGAGAAGAAACTGGATATAATTGGCATTATGAAAACCTGGTTGGGACCCTTTTCATGATTGGAATGTTAAAATCATTGACTATATTCATTGGGCCAGAGACAGAGTGACTTTATAGCCCTGCAGTGAGAGCAGTCCACCTGGGAGATCTGGGTTCCTGCCCTTGCTCCAATGAATATTTCAGTATTTCATACAAAGTGCAACAGCTTCAACGGGAGAGACTGAGAGAAACCCACCCCCCCCCCCCAGAATGCCCCATATCCCAGGGCACTCACCGGGGAGGTGGGAGACTCAAGTTCAGGTCCCTCCTGATTCAGAGTAGGGTGGGGATTTGAACCTGGGTATCACACATCTTGGGGGAGTGCTCAGACCACTGGGCTATAGGATGACAGCAGCAGTGTTTTGTGTGAGACCCAATCTGGTAGGTGCGCACTTAAGTGATCTCTGTGAATGCCTATCAGATTGGGCACCACAGGCAAAAAAGGTAGCGGAACGCCTAGTTTGTGAATCCCACCAGGGTTTACCCAGGAGTTAGGTGCTGAGCTGCTCAGAGCTGTCAGTACTTAGGTGGCTTTGCACATGCCCGCTGGCCAAATTTAGATACCTAAGGGAGTTAACCAGTAGGTGCCCAGGGAATTTAGGGAGCTGCTGAGGGGTGGTTTTGTGAATGCCAGTGGCATCTAAATGTTGGATTTAGGTACCTAAAGTGGCAGTTTGGTGCCAAAGTCCCCTTGTAAATACCTAGCCCAAGGAATGCAGGCCAAACCCATAGAATGTGGGGACTGTGTCCTGGAAAGCAATGACACTGAAAGGGATTTAGGGGTCTTAGTGATCAAGCAACTGAACATGAGTGGCAAAAAGAGCTAACGCATTCTGTAAATATATAAACAGGGAAGTAGTAAGCAGGAGTAGGGAAGTGAGTGTACCACTGTATATGGCATTGGTGAGCCCAGTGCAAGAATACTGCATCTCATTCTGGTGTCTACCCTTTAAAAAGGGTATTGAAAAATTGGAGAAGGTGCAGAAAAGACCCACACAAATGATTTCAAAGTGGAGAAAATGCTTTACAGTGAGAGACTGAATTCAGTCCATTTAGTTTAAAAGAAGATTGAGAGGTGATTTTATTATGGTGTGTAAGTACCTTTACATGGAGAAAATACCAGGTACTAAGGGGCTCTTTAGTCTAGCACAATAAGGCATGACAAGAACCAGTGGTTAGAAGCAGAAACCTGACAAATTCAAATGAAGCACAATTTTTTTAACTGTGAGGGTGATTAACCGTTGGAACAAACTACCAAGGGAAGTGGTGAATTCTCTGTCTTTGGGTGCATTTTTGGAAGATATGTTTTAGTCAAACACCAGTTATTGGGTTCAGTAGAGGCATAACCGAGTAAAATTTAATGGCCTGTGATACATAGGAGGTCAGACTAGATGATTGGATGTTTCCTTCTGGCCTTAAACTATGAATCTATGAAATTGGTTCTAAAAATAAAACTGAATGTAAAAGTTAATCTGAGGATAGCTTGTGTATCTGGTGCATGTCTGTATGTACTAATTGGAAGAAATGGTTGTGACAGATCCTAGCTAGCATCCTTTACTGGCCTCCCCCTAGGACTGCTGGGAGGGGAATCCAAGCCCCTGTGCTCTAGATTACCAGGGGGTTTCAAGCCCCTGGAGCCTGAACCAAGTTCAGCCATTGCCCCAGTCTCAGGGTTCCTAGGCGTGCTGTCATGGTGCAGTTCTTCTGTCTGGCACACTCCCTCACCCTCAGATGTTGGGACCTGCTGTCCTAGCCCCTCTGGGCACAATGCTGATCCCTCAGACTCCCCAATATTCAAACACACTTCTCCCCCAGATTCCACCTCTGAGTGATGCAGTTAAACCAACCTAACCCCTAGTATAGACAGCACTATGTTGACGGAGCTACCCCCTCTCGGGGAGGTGGATGACCTATGCCAATGGAAGAACTCCTCTCGTCAGCAGAGGTAGCGACTTCAGTGAAGCACTACAGTGGCGCCGCTGCAGCGTTTTAAATGTAGACCTGCCCTAACTCTTTGTTGTGAGGCAGTCAGCACACTCACACATTGCCCAGTCTAACATCTTTCTGCTCTTTTATCCTTAATCATGTAAAGCACAGGAGAGCAATAGATCATACAGAACAACACAACAGCATAAATGCAATGTCCCTCACTAGCTCACCCTTCCATTGGGCGTCCTTGGGGGATCATCTGTGTGCCATCAGGCAGGCAGAGTCCTCTACCTCCTTTCCTCTCTGTCCCTGCAACAGCCTCCCTCATCTTTATCTGGTGCAAAATGGGGATCACTTCCTTCTTTTCTCCTCCTGGTAATTTTCCATTACTTCCAGCCCACCCCACTTCAGACAAGAGGAGGGAGTGTCTTCTCCCAGCTACAGCAAACCCATTGTCCCAAGCTACATTATTTACTTTGAATATGATCAGTCATTGAGTGCTGATGACTCACCATTGTCTCTGGCCTGGCAAAAACACGACACAGCCCTGCTAACTCAGAGTGGATCCACATACATGTAGGCTTTCCATGACACAGTAACTTCATGATGCAATTTCATAAAATCACCTACAATTCAGAGGTGGTACACACGAGACCCCCAAATTGTCACGATATTGTAGTAGACAAGTGTTATTTATCATTATAAAGACAGAAGGGACCACTGTGATTATCCAGTCTGACCTGTGAATGAAGCAAAGAGGCCTGCCAGTGCCTGGGACCCTTTAGATTTTCAGTCAAACGTTCTCCCAACTGAGCTATTGTGGCATCGGCTAAACTATGGGGTCTTTACCCAGGTTAAATAATTCTGCCTTTTTACATATAATCAATAGGAAGAAGATGGCTTCTTGGTTAAAGCTTAGGAGTGACCGTCATGAGCTCTATCTAGATCTTACTTCTGCCACAGACTACCTATATAATTGTGAACAAGTCATTTAACCTCTGTGCCTCAATTTCCCCCATCTGTAAGATGGGAACAGTATTTGTTTCTTTACCTCACTGGGAGAGTGTAAAACAAAATTCATTGATGTTGAAGTGCTTTGAGATCTTTGGAGGTATTACGTAAGTGCAAAGTATTATTGTGGGAGGAAAAAGGTTAATTTGAAAATTGCTGCAGTGCAGGGGAGATTTCTAGTGCATCAAAGCACTTTCATCTCCATGGATGGATTCCCTTCATTTTGGTTAGAAATCCACTCTGAACTTTAAGGAGATAGATATAATGGTCATAGGATTGGTTATGTAACAAGCTTGCTTTTCAATTTAACTAATGAATGCGCTGAAAGCCGAGATTAATCCTTTAATTTAACTTTTCTCCTGAGAGAGAACATATAGAACATGTTATTTGTAGTATTGTCATCTCATAGGAGACAAAGAGAATTTGTAGTTTTATTAGGTGCCCACTGAACATAGGGTGACCATATGTCCCATTTTAGCTGCGACATCCCCTTTTTAAGCCCTGCCCCAAACATCCCAACTTTTTGGGCAAAACTGGGCATTTGTCCCGTTTGTTCTTGCCAACTGATCATCAGTTGGCAGAGCCATCCCGTCCACAGGACGGACTGGGGCAACTGCCGTGGGCCCCGCGCTTTGGGACACAGGATCCAGGGGAGCCTGGTGCCAGCAGCAGTGAGCAATTCGGCCCCAGCCTACTGTGACCTGCCCCACCAGCTCCCTGTGTTGCTCAGGGGAGCGGGCGGAAGCTGGAAAGAGTTGGGGCAGAGGCTTGGGGGAGGGGGTGGAATGGGAGCGGGGAGGGGTGGGAAGAGGTGGAGAGGAGGGTTGGGGTGGAGAGGGAGCAGGGCGGGAAGAGGTGGGGCGGAGGTGGGGGTCTGGGGGAAGGGGTGGAATGGGGCAGGGCCTGGGACGGAGCGGGGAGTTGTCCCGGGCACAGCACCCCCCTAGGGACGGCCCTGTCAGTTGGCAAAAGCAAACGGAACAAATGCACAGTTTTTGCCAAAAAAACTTTAGTGGGGTGCGGAGGAACATTTGGCGGGGAAGCAGTGGCAACACGAGGCACTGGGTGGCGGGGCTTGAACTATTAGCCCTGAGTGGTGAGGGGCTCAGGCTAGTGGTGACACCAGGAGGCTCAGGCCAGCCCCGCATGTTGTCCCATTAACTGTACATCTGGATAACTTGCATTACCATAGACATTTCAGAAGATGGAATACCCACTTTATTGACTGTTGATTGTATAGGTGTGGATTTGAATCCATCTCCAGTTAGATTTACAGGCTTTCGGCATCTAAGCTTCTTGTGAACTAACACTGGGCGATCTTCCTAAACTTAAAAGTTTGCTCCTAGAATTAGTTTAGGTTTTGGCACAACATGTGCTATTAATTTGTCTGACAGAACCATGTTTAATGCTGTGATTGCTCAACCCATGAAAAGTGTAGCTCTCACCCTGATGCTTATTTGGTTAATTTATAACAAGTGGTGATTTTTAGTTTGGTGTCTTTTAATTTCTTTTTTTATTATTATTATTATGGCCAACCTCTATTTCTCACTTGATTAGATTCAAATGGTAATTTAGAAAGTGAGACAAATTTAAAAGAGTTTTGTTTTACTGGGCTGGGGAAGGGGGTTGGGGTGCGGGAGGGGGTGAGGGCTCCTACTGGGGGTGCGGAGTCTCGGGTGGGGCTGGGGAATGAGGGGTTTGGGGTGCAGAAGCGGGCTTCAGGCTGGAGCCGAGGGGAGGGGGGTGAGAGCTCTGGGCTGGGGGTGCTGGCTCTGGGGTGGGGCCAGGTATGAGGAGTTTGGGGGGCTCAGGGCAGGGGGTTGGGGCTCAGGGTTGGCGCACGGGCTTACCTTGGGTGG
This sequence comes from Macrochelys suwanniensis, assembly GCA_033296515.1. NCBI lineage: Eukaryota > Metazoa > Chordata > Testudines > Chelydridae > Macrochelys > Macrochelys suwanniensis. Next base: position 89,769,185 of record CM065779.1, read on the forward strand.
CTCCCGGTCAGCAGCGCAGCAGGGGGTTAAGGCAGACTGCCTGCCTGCCTGTCCTGGCACCCACTGGTGCTGGAACATTTTTAGTAGTGGGGGTGCGGAAAGCCAGCTGAAAGCTTTACCCCTGTCCCGCCCCCACCCCCTGAGGTTGGGAGCAGGGCTGTGTCTCCGGGAGGGGGGGGACCAGGTAAGGGGTCCAAGGCCACAGCTGGGGAAGGGCATGGGGCCAAGAGCAGAGCCCTGGCCGTGGGGCCAGGCATAGGGCCCCAGGAGCAGAGGCCTGGGAGGGGGGGTGGAGCCGGCGTGGGGCCCTGGGGCCAGCAGCCGGGACCCGGGCCCCCCTTAGGTGAGGTGAGGGGTTGGGGGGCGGAGGGCCAGGAGCAGGACACAGGTGCAGGAAGCACCCCCCGCACTCTTATTTCCCGCGTCTATGCTGGCATCATGCTGCGTACGCCCTGGAAGTAACGAAAAACCAGCAGGTCCGGCTCCTAGGCAGGGGGGCCAGGAGGGTCCACACACTGCTCTTGCCCGCAGGCACCACTCCCCCACCAGTGCTCAGTGCGGGGGCAGCGCACAGAGCCCTGTGGCTCCCCGGCCTAGGAGCTGGACGTGCTGGCTGCTTCTGGGGCGCAGCACGGTGCCAGCCAGTACAGGTAGGAACTAGCCTGACCAGACTTTTAACGGTCCAGTCAGTGGTGCTGACCGGAGCCAGCAAGGTCCTTTTTCAACCAGGTGTTCCGGTCAAAAACCAGATACCTGGTCAGCCGGACATCTACACAGCCATTATACAGCCATAGCCCTGTGAGCCCGAGTCAGCTGTCTCTGGGCAGCTCTGGGTGTTCAGTTGCTGTGTAGACATACCATATAGTGCCAATTGTGAGGGCCCTTCATAGAACTTCACAGTATAAGGTGTTTTCAGTCTGGCGTCACTTGACTAGTGGTTAAAAGAGAGTCCATAGGCCTGTCTCCTAGCAGACTGGTACTCAGTGCTCAGTGGTTATGAGAGACTCCATAGTAAATTCCCTTTCCAATGTGGTACAATCCACCAGAAGACTATATTTCCAGGTTTTGTAATCTGATTTAAAAATGTTCATTCCCCAAAAGGAGACCAGAAACAAAGACAATGGCCTTAAACCTAAAGCCATTACTAAATTGGATGGTTAGGGCCCATTTCCCCTAACTCTGCCCTTCCAAACTCAATGGGCCAAATTCAGACCTGGTATGAGTGGAAACAACTCCACTGAAATCAAGGGATTTTTACCCACTTATGCCCAGATCTGAATCTGGCCCACTGGTTCCCTTAGGGCTGTATATGGGTAACCAGAGCCAGTTTAAGGTAATCTGGAGATATAGGCACATCATGAGACAGCATTCCGCAGTGGCTCTGCCCCAGCAGCCCAGCACTACTTGGAATGGCTGGCTGGGGCATCAACATGGGGCCCGACTTCTTTCCCACAGGAGCAGCAGCAATAGCAGGGGTCTCTTCCCTTCAGGAGCAGCAGAAGTGCTCTCACCCCTGGCATGGCAGGGGTGGCAGCTGGGTCCCCCCCCCCAGCACTCATTTCAGCAGCAGTCAAGGTATGTCTGCACAGGTGGGTGATAGGCCAGGCCTGCTGCACTCTTTCCCTTCCATCCCTCGCAGACTCCTCTGCTGGGGTGGTGCAGCAGGCTCCTCTCTCAGCAGTGTGTTAACCTCTTGAGAGGAATGGGGAAGTTGACCCCCTCGGAGTTATTGTTCCAGCCTGTCATCAGACCCAGACAGATGTCTCTGCCTGGGTTACACTTGGGTCACATTTTCAATGCTTTTTTGTTTTTAATGAACGTTTAGATTCTGATGTAATCACATGACTCCAGGAACTGGGGCCCTAACTGCAGGCCTTTAGTATCCCTGCCTTAATGCTGCCTTGGGTGTGTAAATGAAGGCAAATTTGGCACTCAGGAAAATTCATCCTGAGGGTTGGACTCGCAGATGGCATCCAACATCGCAGAAGAGCAGAGAAGTGATTATTCAAGGGACTCTGCATCTTCTGCATATTGCACAGCTTGGCTCCATGCCATCTCCACGTAGCCCAGCATGCAGGGTATTACTGGGATTGGTGAAGCCGCTAGCTCCAAAGTTACAGATATCTGCTGGACACAAATCCTCCGTTGGAAGGACCAAAACGGGCTGTAATAGTGACCATCAGCAAGCTGCACAGATGACCATAGACTAGTGTCAGTTCTGACCATAGAGTTCCCTGCAGAAAGTTCTGGTATGTGTGAGGAAGGGCAACTTCACCCTTTGGGAGAAACTTCAGTTGAGGCTGTGTGGACAGTATGTTTATAGAAAAGGACTAATGCTCTTATCAGAGCTCCACACAGATGGCACCTATAACAATATTATCTAACATTTTGATGATTAGAATTTTCAGTAATTTGACTCTTCTAATCTATTCATTTGTATTATACTGAGCCCATACCGTGTGCCAATGAATACACTAGAAGCTGAAGTAATTTAACTGAAGAAAATGATTAACGGAATAAGCCCAGTATGACAGAATGTACACTATGCTGTCCTGCTGTAAATATTTTCAGCAGTTTGGAAGGATAAAATGCCTTCAATTAGAAAGGCCTCTCATTAAAATCAGATGGGATATACCAGCATTTGTTGTGGTGGTCAGTCAATTGAGGCAAACTGTACAACGTGTTGTAATTAAAGACAGCAAAACTGTAATGAACCATTTTTTTGGTTTTGCATACCACAAGTAAACTTCTAAATCATGAGGTACAATTTCATTAACTGGTGCATCTCCAGCTTTAGGCCTTTCAGTCTTTGTTCTCATTCCAGCGGGGTAGAATGAATCCCAACTGTAAAATATTCCCACTTTTTATTTTATGGTTTTGCTGAAGAAAATCTAAAACCGCCTTGAACCATTTAAAAGAACTAGCTGAATGGGTCTGTTAATTGTGCAGCACCAGGCATTAGTTCAAAGAAGCGTCTAGAGTACTCAACCGGTGTAGATCAGAGGCAAATTTAACATAGAACCTCACATAAAAAGACACTTCACCAGCCCTATGGCCCTGATTCTACAAAGCATTCAAGCATGTGCTTAATCCTCGTGGAAATCAAAGCATGTGTTTAAATCCCATTGCTGAATGGGGAGGGACTTAACCACTTGCTCACAGTTAAGCATGTGTAGCTTAAATACTATTTTAAGACTTTATTGTATATAATTATGACATTTCATTAGTAAATATTTAGCTTAGGTTTTATATTGATTCACTGCAATTCAGTTTTTAGTATATTTTGAAGGATAAACAAAACTTATAGCATGAATCAAAGGATATAAGCAAAGATCTATTTGCCACATACATCTGCATTAGTGAATGAGTTTTTTCTTTTGTTTTTATCATGAAATAGGATTACTGCAGGATCTGTGTTTTCTAATGAGTACATCTTCAGAACTGGCCTTCTTTCCTTTGAAAACAATGTTTGAACTGAATAACGCTTCCTTTCTTAGTGGAAAAATTATCATTATAGTAATTGAAGGCACTGTATCTTTAGTGATTCATGTAATCACTAAACTAGTTTTTCCCCAATGAAATATTCTTTCAGACAAAAAAAAAAAAAGAGATGCTCAGTCACTTTATTGCTATACTGTATACCTGTATGGCTTTTTACCTCGTAGATGTTTATGGCCTGGTACTTTCTTTTTTTATTCTTATCTATAAAAGATAAGATTTTTGTTATGTTTAGCTTGCTTGTTCTAAAATAGTCAAACTTGAAATCAAGACTACAGAATATGCCCTTAATTTTTAAAAGACTAGTCATTCTAGTACCGATTCTTCAGCAACTGACTCCTAAGAAATTGACTTTTTAAAATAAAAATGTGGGTTTAGGATTATTTTCTTTTTGCGTGGTTCTAAACTGAGCTATTTAAACCACTCTACTTGCAGCCTATAATTGGTCAGTAGCATCTGACCGAATATGCTATGGTCTGAATAGATACTTCAAACTAAAAAAAATTTGTACGAATTTAAAAGTGAAGAGAGATTTTTTAACTTTAATATACAAAAATAACTTACAACTATCATATTTTAGGGAAGGTGCTATGATGGACTTACAGAAAGGAATATATAAATTTATTTTAATTGTGGCTTTGCTTTACAAAAACAGTGTTCTAAATAATATTTAGCACTTCCGTAGTACTTTTCATCTGTAGCTACTGAAAAAACATGAGAGAGATTAAAAAATAGTGAAACAGGTAAATATACCCATTTTATAGATAGATAAACTGAGACAGTTAAGATAAAGGAGACCTGCAAGATGAAGGGAGGAGGCAGAGAAGGGAGTGGAATAAACTGTGGTCTTTTTTGCTGCTGTATGCTATATAAAAAAGCCTTGAAAGGTCTCTCTTTTTTTAAAAAAGGCTTCTTTTTCCCTGCTTCTTTTTCATATTACAAATATTCTAGGCCTGAAACTCTGTGATGATTGGAAAATTAGTGAAATGGTGACATCTCAAGAGCCAAGAAAGTGAAAGTTGAACAATTGGGGGACAAAGTGATTTCTAGTTAAACTGTTTTTAAAAGTCTGGTTTTAGTTGTTTTTGCTAACACCTATATACTTCCAATGACTGACTAACATTATGGATAAAATAATCTTTTGTTTAAATTCAGCACCTTTTGCTTTTCAATTAAACTGTTAGATCTTACAGTTTCTCTGATTCTCTGATTCCTCCCAGAGGACCTTTAGCAAAAGCAAGGAAAACCAAACCTGATATTTTGACTGCTAAAAATAAAGTCAATCAGAAAAAATTGCTCAGGCCTCATTTATGCACCATAAAGAAACAAAAAGGGATAAATGATATTTAAGTGATTTGCCTGGGGTCCCAATGAGTCAATGGCAGAACCGGGAATAGAACCTAGGATCCTTGAAGCCAGAGTCTGTGATTAGAGACCTAAGTCTGTGTTCAAAGTCCATTTTAAGAAACAAATGAAGCTTAAATTTCAAAAGTTCTAAAGCAGATTAGGGTTACTCAGTCTTTTCTGGCTGCCTCTTCCTCCTTCAGTGGAAAACAAATACAAACCTTTGTCTTGAACCAGTAGTCCTTAGGTTTTCAGTCAGCTCTTTAAACCTGTACTAAATGTTGATAAGCTGCAATAGAAAAGACATGCTAAGAAAAGCATAAAAGCAAATGGAATTTGCATATGTTTAAAAACTACAAATGATTTTTGTTACCTGAGAAGTCTGAACATGCAGGTGTGTGCAGCCTACCTTCCTCTGTGGTAAGTAACCAGTAGGGTGTGGTTTGCTGAAGCTTTAAATCATTTAGGAGCATGCAGCGAAGCTTGTCTTTTCTACCTTTTGTGATGTCATGCATTTCCTTGTGTGGTCAACCAATAAGAGTTTTCTTCCTACAGAGATCAGACTGAAAGGTAAAACACTGTTGTTCGGCAGACATCTGCCAAAGTTCATTAATTTACACCTGCAGGAATCTAGCAGCGGCATACAACCCTGTATATGAATCAAAGACAAAGTAAGACAGAAAGGTGAGTTTAAACCATTTTGTTCTGACTTTTATTCTTCAGTTGGCTACACATTTGTCTAAAAAAATGTGAAAGGAACTGATCATGTGAACAAAACACTGTACTTTTTTAGAGGAAAAGACCATTTAAGGGTCGATTAGTATCTCAGCTTTTATAATTATGAAGTGACACTCTAACATGGTCGCAGCAGTGAATTTTTACTACTTCATATATGTAGGGTTCAGTCTCTCCATAACCTAATACGCTGATCATTTTCATACTCCAGAAGAGAAGGCTTGTAACTTTATTGCAGTGTTAAAATATTTCTTCCTAACTGCTTTTAAAATACTAGTCTAGCTGATAAGGATAATGGCAACTTTCATCCACTAAATCTCTGTCTGCTAGTTTTGTTTTATTTTATATTTGTATTTTTCTAAGTAAACTTTCATCTGTGGTAAAGTATGTTAAAATCAAAATGATATCCCTTCAGATCAGAATGTTGAATTACATTTGAAAAGAGAAACTATTTAATTCAATTTGTGTTCATTTGCTTTTGGCACATATTGTCTTTCACTAGCTTAATCTTGCAGTCAAATTTTAACTTAAAGCAACTAAAGTTTTTAATAATATACCTGCAGACTATGACCTTGATCCTTTAGGCAGTTACACTTATGAATAATTTATGCATTTGTTAATAGTCCATTAATGTCTATGGGTTGTCTGACCTATGTAAAATTAAACTTGTGTAAAAGTTCACAGGACTGGACCCTGTATTGGCACATAGATGCTAAAGCCCCAATTTCAGCAAAGTGTTTAAGCATGTACTTAAGTCCATCCCATCCCTGCAAAGCACTTACGCACATGTAGTCAAAGGGACTTTATCGGGTGCCTGAAGTTAAGCAGGTACTTAAGTGTGTTGCTGGGCTGGGAGGATGGACTGCTGAACTGAGGTCTTGTACACATAGCTCACAAATATCATAAGTAGAATATACAGAACACAGCTGCGGTAATTCATGCTTTCCTTTTATTGGCAGACAAATTGGTAACAAATTGTTCAGCCAGCAATAAAAAGAGCAAGACTGGACTTAAAAGTTCTCACTGGGGAGCTACATCAGGTGACTGATTTTTATTTATTTACACAGAACTGTGCTGTGGAATCCTATGTAAAAATTGAGGGCCTGGTTTTTCCCTAGGATCTATTTGTATTTGCACAGTCAGATTCCTGCAATACAATACCAATAGCAAGGCAGTTGTTCCAGTGAAATAAAAACAGCACTTTATATTATCTGCTATTATTAGAACAACAAAAGCACTAATCTATAAATGGAATGCTAGGATTCACCATTGGGTTATATAAGGCATTTGAAAAGATGCTTTCTTTGAGGAGTTCTACACTAAATACTCTAATCCACTTCTTTCCTGAGATGAAATTAGAAAATTCTTCTTAAGGAAGTAATCTGTTAGTAATTTACTATCCTATACTCTTCCACCCAAAAACTAAGAGCATATATTTTCCAAAAATATAAATTGAAACAAGCTGTCTGTTAGCCTTCTCTTGCCACCTGAAAATATTTCTACCGCTGCTGTCAATTCCTTTTACTCGCTTGCGACCCGTCTTGTTCTCGATTCCACTAACATTAGTGCTATTTAGAGGTTTGTTCTTTCTTTGTGTGTTTGTGCGTTAACTGCTGCAGTGCTTTATTGTACCACTGAGTTGGAAAAAGGAAGTTCCCTGACTCAATATTATGCTTGTTTATCAGAGGAGAAAATTAAAATATCCTATGTGAGAATTCTGAAGAGTGTCCAGTATCTTCCCCAGGAAAACATTTTTGTGCAAAATTCCAATAAAGCATGCACACAGGATGAGATGATAGATAAGCTTCATTTCATTGTAGAACATTCAATTACTGTGTTGCATGTAAAAATATCCAATAAACCAAGCAACTCTTTTTCAAGCAGGAAAGCAAACAATAAGGGGATTCTCAAAGTGAGAGAGCTATCCAAATTGTCTGTTAAAGGGATACTGACAACTCCAAAATGTGACCTATTTTAATATGGACCAAGTCCTGTAGACTGATCTGCCTGGGCAGACACCGTGCCCAGGCACAGGCTCATTGACTTCAGTAGAACAGACTTTTTTATAGTGTAAATAAATCAGTTTTTTATAGTGAAAATGGCTATTCACTGAAGACATTCAACATTTTCCCATGATTGAAATGCAGAAATAATTGCTTCACTGAAATTTCACCCAAAGAAATCAGGGCATGCAAAGCTGTACATCTTTTTCTATTAAACGTCTGAAAACCCACGTTTTGATTTTTTTCACTTGAGTTTGGCTTTAAAAAATCACCTGAAATCAGAATAAAATATGTTACCTGAGGATATTGAATGTGCAAATGAAACCTTTCACCTTAAATAAATCTCAGAGCAGCAACTGCACTTACATGGCTATGATGTAGCCATGGTGGCACATAGATTGGACTTTCATCCTGCACACTTCCTTCAGCAAGAGTCACTATGGGAGGACTTAGGTTTCTTAAATCTTTCAAAATTGTGTCTTCCAACCTTGTTTGTGGTTGACCTTATGCTCTACTTCCTTCAACCTGGCTCTATAACCCTTCTGTAAAAGCATACCTTCTTTTTCATGTTGGACATGACCTCACCATTGCAGGTGTCTTGTTCTCAACCTGATGCAAGACTGCAACTTGCCAGGAGAATACTGCCAACAACAAATGGGTGTGGTCGGATTTGGCTGAACCAGACTCTGCATCGCCTAAATCCCTATGTCTGAATTCACACTGGATGCTGCTTGGCAGGAAACTTCATGAAATGAACCCGCTGCAGCTGCCTATGGCTGCCTCCTACAGATTTGTCCCTGGCAGGGAATGGTTTGGCCCAAAACACAGTGAAAAGTGGGATCTCATCCCTTCCCTAACCCATTTGCCTCAGTGATGTGAACATCAAAGCCTACGAGTACTATTTAAATACTCCTATTATAAAATACAGGTAATTGCTGATTTTTCTTTGGAGTTCACCTTTAGGGCTGATTTTTGAGTGCAGACATTCATAACACCAAAAATGTACTACACAGCTTCAGGACTACAGCAGTATTTTGCAAATAGAATTTAATGCTAGGAAATTTGTACCACATCCCTGTTTCTTGTAGTTCCATTGCAATGAGGTCATCTAATTGCTCTACAGCTACTTAGGAGGATATGGAGATATAGACTCTGAGAGGCCTTCTTGGGCAGAATGGGTCTGAGGTTACTGCAAATGGCTAAGCTTCACAGGAGGAAAAATAAATATATTAAAAAAAACAAATAAAAAGCTTTGATCCATGCAGCCACTTTCACCTGATCTTGTGGCTTGTGCCCATAGAGTTATGAATCCACACTAATTGGTCTCCTCCCACCAGATTAAGCTGCACCAAATTGGTCTCCACACCCACAAAACCAGTTCCTGGAAGAAGACATTAATTCAACCACAGTATTCACGAACTTCTTTAACCATAAGTTACCAGCATGTCCTGGCTGACAAAGCAGAACTCTATTAAGCCTCTTCATTTTGAGAAGAATGTTCCGAATGCATTAATAGTGGGCTAACAAAGCATGAATGTTAATTAGTACTGTACTTTAAAGGGTGATTTAATGGAGTTACACTTGCGTGAAACAGGTGTAAAGCAGTGGTGAATCAAGTCCAGTGAGTAGTATCTGACTCAGTGGCACTATTCACGGAATAAAGTGCTCCTCAACATGAGTAAATGTGGCAGAATCTGGCCCTGAGCAAAGTATTTTCAGGACAGAGCCTTTAGTCAGTAGCCTGCTGAATATAGGGGTTTAGAATGGGAACACTTATGCAAAACTTAACCATAGCAATTGCTTCTACTTCCACTATGATGCTTAGTGCTCTTATAGGCAATGTGCACTGTTACTGTGTTTTACAGATGAGATAAACTGAACAAGAGAGGGTGCGTTGTGTGTCCAAGGCCCTGTAGGGATTAGAGGCAGTATTAGAACTCAAACCATGTTATTTGGGCCACTAGGCCACATTTTTGTCTTACCAATTATTCCCTTATTTTAAATGACATCTTACTTTTGACACAGTAATTAACATTCAGCCTAACAGCAAGGTTCAGTTTATAGAACAATATCCAAAGGTTCAGATGCTCATTCAAACTTTTTAAGCCATGGCTCCTCGAACCATCCGAAAGCCTACTCTCACCCTCGTATTGTCTTTTTTTGGAGGGCCTGATCCCCCAGCATATTCAGGGGGCTGCCCACTGGCCTACTTCTCCCTCCTGTTTCACCCCATCCTTCCTCCTGACGGACTTAGGATTTGACCCAGTGCTCCCTGGGGTATCTCAGTCCCAGAGTGCTAATGGACTGCCAGGAGCAGCAGCCACATCAGGACTCAGGGGAATGTTCCTGAGTCTCACTGCATTAAAGCAGAGTTGAGGGCAGGCTGTTGTTTCTGGACAGTTCCTCCATGGGGATTATTTGCTGGTGGGAAGTGAACCATCCATCTCGCCTCTGAAAATCCAGGTGTGAGGTTGGGAAATAGACAGGCCAGTTCCTCCTTGAAGTAACAAGAGGTTTAAGCAGAAAACCACCTGGCCTTTCTCTGCCACACTCACAGGAAATGGTTCATGTGGAGAGGAGAACTCTATCTAGGCATGTTTACTGCACTCCTCACTGTGGTGTCTGAGCACTTGGACCTGTTGGGAAGAGGAGAGCCTGTCTTGTGGGGAAGGAAGATGGATAGGATTGGGGGAATTACCAGACATCCCTGATTTCCCTCTGGAGGGAGATTGGGAGATGGGGTCATCTCTGGGGAAGTTTTGATTTCCTCCAGCTGGAAATAAGAAGTGCAGAACTTCTACCCAAACATTTCAGAATCTCGCCAATTTCAGTTGAGGTTTAAAGAACACTGACTAGTGTTCGTACCATATCTGAATAAGTTTGCCCATCACTAATAATAACTACCTTTATGTTAGATGCACCTAAAGGCAATTTTTTTAGCTTCACCTCCCCATACATTATTTCCTTTCAGGAATGCTATCAAGCAGAAACAATCACCTATAAGACCAGTTGCCTGCTAATGAATTCAACCAACCAGCCCTCACCTAACCTCTGAAAACTTGTCTCCACCTTGAGTTGAGTTGCATGAGTAAAATAATTCTCTCCTTATTCAATACTAACCCCTTCAAGTGTTAAGCAGCTAACTGCAGTATGCTGGAGAGCCAATCCCTATATTTGAATTGGGAACAGAATACTATCCTGATCAGCGGAATCAGAACTGGAGCTCTCAAGCAGTGTTGAGGGATCGACGGTGAAATCTCAGTTCCATTGAATTCATTCAGAGTTCTGCCATTGACGTCGGTGGGGTCGGGATTTCACCCAGAATGTTTTCTCTGCTCAGGCAAGTCAACAATGAGGGTCAGAGTCTCAGCTGGTGTGAATCAGTGTAGTTCCATTGCACTCACCAATCTATACCAGCTGAGGATCCGGCCCTGAAAAAGTAAACAACCTGTGTTTTTTCCCAGATCCAGGATGCAACAATGTTCCTACAGTTATAACACAACGTGTGGTCTAGTGTGCAAGGATTGGGAATTGGGACTCCTGGGTTCTGTCCCTGACTGCTAAGAATTCATTGCAGGATGCTGGAATTCAATTAACCTCTCTGCAGCTCACCTGATCACTCTATGAAATGGGCATTAAAAAAACCCAAGGTCACATGGGGTGTTGTGAGAATGGATTAAATACTATGTAAAGCATTTTAAGATCTATAGAGGAAAGGAGTTATGTAAGTATACAGAACAATTAATGCAGAATACTCACGGGTACAGTATTAATGCAGCTACCAATTACGTGTACTGTGTTTTATAGTTAAGCTATTACTATTATCTGATGGACGTGTCATGGTACTGTTAAACATCTTCTTTGTTGCCAACAAACGTAATAATAGCTGACATAGCTGGCGTTTGTGAACATTTTACCCTAGAGCTAAGTCCCCTTTTCAGAAGGGACGTGAGCACCTCGGAGCCTGTGTACCACTATCTTTCAACGCACTTCAGGGCTCCTAAGTGCCTGTGTCATTTTTGAAAATGAGAGTAGAGCCTCTCCAGTCACTTCAAAGGTTATCCCTTGTTGAAACAGCAGTTTCAAGAAAATTATGAGAGCAAATTTAATGTCTGAAACCAGAAAAAACATCAGTTGACAGCATTAGGCTTCCAAGTTACCAATGGAAGACCCGGGACTGAGGCGGTGTGGGGAGAATGTGAGCACTCACCTCTCAAGCCTAGCGAGCCCTGTGCCCACTCTCTCTTCTTCCCTTTCACGGTGTACCTTCCTCCCATTTAACACTCTTGCTGGAACCCTTCTTCTCACTTTATCGTTCCTTCCTTCCTCTCCTCGTTCTACGTCCTGGGAATAATCATCCTGCAGTCCTGGGGTGTATTTTTGTTTCTAAAAACACCACTCCTTTATGCAGCGTGAGGAGCTCCCCACACCTCCAGCTCTACTTTAGTAGCACCTCTGATCAGCGCTCCCCTCTCCTCTGGAGCTGGCAAAGAGCAAGCCAGTCCAAGGACTCACTACTGCGGTACCTGACAGGAGGTGCAGGAGCCAGATGAGGGTGCTCAACAAAGCTGTACAGGGAGAGTGGATTGGAATAGTTTCCTCTAAAACCAGGAATGAGTGCCATGGTGCAGCATGCCCTTGGATGCTGATTGCATAGGCTCAGTCCAGGGGGTAAATCTAATACAGACAATACACTCTGCTAACCCAATTGGAGGCCCGAGAGAGGAATGTAAAGAGAGATTAAGACTATTGGTAAATCTGTATTAAGATTAAGACTTTCAAATGTCCATACATTTCCCTTTCTTTTTAAACTATTGTAGCTTTCTAGTATATAGCTGCGGTAAGTAGGGTATGGGAACACAGTGCACAGTATGTATATAGGATACACAGCAATTGGAGAAATGTTCCATTGTTAGTGTCCAGGGTTATTAGGGTTAGTGGTTTGGCATGTAAACATACAGTAAACCCTGGCTACCTGGGCCCCACTAACTAAAACTCTATTATCATAAGGTTAGTTATATGTCCTGGGTGTTACTGCAGTTTTCACAGCAGTCTGGTTCCAGGAATCTGGAGCACAGTCAGCAGGAAGCCAGCTGGCTTCCCTATGGCCAGTCAAATAAGGACCAAAGCAGAGCGAAGCTGTCCACCCACCAGCTTCCCCTAGGCTTGCCAGCTGAATTTACTAAACCCTTCAATTATCCAAAGGTTTTAACAATTATTAGTTTCTATAAAGAGGGACCATAACCCATGAAAAATATTAATATGGGTAGATAGTTCGTCCCATTTTAGATCTGTGTGATGGATATGTTTATCTATAAACTATATCTATTGTAGTGGTATTGGGTCATCTGTAGTATTTTCTCTATATAGAGTGTATAGTTAGTAGAGTGGTATAAAGTTATTATTGGGATGATTAAGTTGGTGACATTACCCCCAAGTCACAAAGCCATGAGTGAGTCAGGCAGGTCATTCTAAACTAGTGCCAACACAAATATACTACACAAGCACAAAATATATTTATGCCACATTTTAGAGTAAAGCTACTTAGACATTTTTAGAGGGTTATTTTGTTTACCTGTTTCAGCTTTATTAGTTTTTCGTATTCCATAAATTGGACAGTCTGGTTGGCTGAGTTATCCAGGTGCCTAACTAAGGCTACCTGGTTTTTAGAATATAAGAACGGCCATACTGGGTTAGACAATGGTCCATCTAGCCCAGTATCCTGTCTTCTGATAATGGACAGTGCCAGAAACTTTAGCGGGAATAAACAGAACAGGGCAATTTTTGAGTGATCCATCCCCTGTCATCCACTCCTGGCTTCTGGAAGTCAGAGATTTAGGGAACATGCGGTTGTATCCGGAAGCATCTTGGCTAATAGCCATTGAGGGACCTATCCTCCATGAACTTATCTAATTCTTTTTTAACCCAGTTATACTTTTGGCCTTCCAAGCCCTTGGCAACAGATTCCACAGGTTGGCTGTGCATTGTGTGAAGAATTATTTCCTTATGTTTGTTTTAAAACTGCTGCCTATTAATTTGTGGTTCTTGTGTTATGGGAAGCAGTAAATAAGACTTCCTTATTTACTTTCTACACACCAGTCATGATTTTATAAACCTCTATCATATCGCCCCTTAGTCGTCCCTTTTCCAAGCTGAAAAGTCCCAGTCTTATTAATCTCTCCTCATATGGAAGCTGTTCCATACCCCTAATCATTTTTATTGGTCTTTTCTATACGTTTTCCAATTCCAATATATCTTTTTTGAGATGGGGCAACCAGAACAGCACTCAATATTCAAGGTGTGGGTATGGATTTAGATAGTGGCCTGATGATATTTTCTGTCTTATTATCTATCCCTTAATGGTTCCTAACATTGTTAGCTTTTTTGACTTCTTTTTGACTACACATTGAGCAGATGTTTTCAGAGAACTATCCACAATGACTCCAAGATCTTTCTTGAGTGCTGACAGCTAATTTAGACCTCATCATTTTGTAGTCATACTTGTATTTTCCAATGTGCGTTACTTTGCATTTATCAACATTGAATTTCATCTGCCATTTTGTTGCCCAGTCACCCAGTTTTGTGCAATCCCTTTATAACTCTTAGTTAAGTCCAAAGCTGATTACAATCTTGAGTAATTTAGTATTGTCTGCAAACTTTGTTACTTCACTGTTTACCTCTTTTTTCAGATCATTTATGAATATGTTGAACAACACTGGGCCCAGTACAGATTCTAGGAGGATCTAGCTCTGTACATTCTGAAAACTGACCATATATCCCTACCCTTTGTTTCCTAACTTTCAATCAGTTACTGATCCATGACAGGACCTTCCCCTCAACCTATGACTCTCTGCTTTGCTTACGTGCCTTTGATAATGTCAAAGACTTTCTGAAAGTCCAAGTACATTATATCCACTGGATCATCCTTGTCCACGTTTGTTGACCCCCCTCAAAGAATTCCTATAGTTTGGTGAGGCATGGTTTCCCTTTACAAAACCCAGGTTGACTCTTCCTCAATATATTGTGTTCATCTGTGTGTCTGATCGTTCTTTTCTTTACTATTGTTTCAACCAGTTTGCCTGGTACTGAAGTTAGGCTTACTGACCTGTAATTGCCTCTGTACCCTTTTATAAAAATCATCATTACATTAGCTATCCTCCTGTCATCTGTTCCAGAGACTGATTTAAGCGATAGGTTACATACCGCAGTTAGGAGTTCTGCAGTTTCATTTCTGAGTTCCTTCAGAGCTCTTGGGTGAATACCATCTGGTCCTGGTAACTTATTACTGTTAAATTTATCAATTTGTTCCAAAACCTCCTCTAATGACACCTCAATCTGGGACAGTTCCTCAGATTTGTCACGTAAAAACAATGGCTCAGGTGTGGGAATCTCCCTTACATCCTCTGCAGTGAAGGCCATGGGATGCAAAAATAGTTTAATTAGAACAAGCAGAAAGTTTTATAAATCAAAATGGGGTTAAGAACCTGCTGGTAACTCCTTCCAACACCATTCTAGCTAAACTTTTCCTGTCCTCTCCTAGCTGCCTCGCCATCTGCCTTTTTCACTTCATTCCCCCACCGAGTCTCTTACTTTTCCCCCTATTTAGCTACTGAAGGCAGCCTGGGCATTTCCTATGGGCCCATTTCATAGGCACTGACTTTTTCCTTTGCCGGAGGGTGCTCAATCCCCGCTCCGCCCTTGCCTGACCCCCACTCCACACTTTCCCCCAAGCCCCCACCTCTTCCCTGCCTTTTTCCACCCCCTCCCCCAAGCACACCCCATCCCCGCTCCTTCCCCTCCCTCCCAGCGCCTCCTGCACACTGAGGAACAGCTGATCGCAGCAGCCAGGAGACGCTAAAGGAGGGGGAGCAGTTGATCAGTGGGGCCACCAGCGGATGGGAGGCGCTGGAGGGGAGGGGGGAGATGGCTGCCAGTGAGTGCTAAGCACCCGCTAATTTTTTTCCGTGTCAGCCCCTATGGCCCAAGGAGTCAGCCCCTGTGGCCCATTTCCCTATTTGGGAAGACAGAGCTAGAGAGAACAGTAGAGCTTCTCTTTGCAGCTAGATGAGAAGAGCTGAGGAGTAGCTTGAGGATCTGCTCCCCAGTGTGCAGGCGAGGGCCAGAATGTTTTTTAAAGGAGGATGGGGAACAGGATTTTGGAATATAGAGACAGGCAGATTTCCTTCCTGATCCCAGGTCAGCTGGAAACCAGGGTAGTGGCTGGGGAACACATTCTGCCCTGATGGGTAACTCACTGGGAAATATGGGCATTTACCAATTTCAGGCTGCCATAGATGGGAAGGGGGAATAAAATTTGCTTTTGGAGTTGATGTCCTGGGTATAAAAATGCTGGAATAAAGCACTCCCAGTGAAGTTAGATTAATGAGCTGAGTGCATGTGAGAAATCCAGAGGTATAAAACAAATGCAGTTTATTCCAAGCTATTCTATAGCTGCTAAAATACAGAATGGGTTCTTGTTACCACACAGTCTATGCAGGGGGTCTGTAGCCATCTGTATTCTGTCACGCCAAAGTAACCATGGGTCTAAATCAGTGGGAGTTGGGAAAGGGCATCAAGTGATACTGTCAAACCAGCAATTCTACCAAATAAAGAAAATCATAATTTGATCAGATGGCTTTAAATATGGTCATGTTACTAAAGAGGTTGCCTGTTTGGTAAAAGTATTTTAGGGCTATCAACCAAACTACAGAGTAACGCAATGTATATTACATAACTATTAATACCATTATACAGTGCAATTTAGTGCATGAATGTTGATGGCATTTATTATGCAATTAGGTGGAGCACATGTTTAGGAAGCAGTTCAGGAGCTAATCATGATTGCTCACATGATCTGGCTTGAACCATATGATGGACTTCCTCTGTATAGATAGAACTTGCGTTTGTGAAGCAGTTAGCCTGTCTGTTGATTTTGCCACAACTCGTCCTCAGACTTGTAATCTTAGCTTGTGGTTTACTCATGGAACTGTCTGTCAAACATTGATTGTATTGAACCATATAAGAAATAGGAACTTTGAATTATTTCTTATACCAGTGGTGGAATATTTTCAAATTATTGACCATTTGACCTGTGCAAGTAACAAAACTAAATCTCATCAGAAGTACTACATAGTGTCAAGGTAAGTTCATTTATATTTATATTCATATTCATCATAGTGTGAGTAACAGCTATAGTAAAAGATGAACTGTAACTTTTATTTATTGTATTTCTCTTCATTCTGTACCCCCCCTTTCCTCCTTTTCCCCTCTTTCACCCCACATATCTTGTTCAGTTCCTAATATTCTTAAATAATTTATTTTGGGGCTGAAATTTTCCATCCAGGGTCTCAGAGCTTTAATTTTGTATTTGTGAAAATGTCAGTAAAATCAGTTCAGGCATTTTGAGAAGGGTGTGGGCATGCATGAGAAACAGAACATTTCCATATGTTGTGTACAAAACTCAACAAACCAATTTCTCCAATTTTGTTTATTTTGTACATTTCAATGTGATCCACAAAATAAGCCATGTTTCAAGGAAATTGGTTCAGTGCTATTTAAGTTACTTGCAGGCGCAGTATGGATTTTGTCCGGTTTCATAGCTTGATCTAAAGCTTAAAAACTTGCAGGTATTAACTTGCAGTACTGTGCTATTAGGTTTTTTTTGCTCAGTCTAAAGTGACTTAGATCACTAGGGGCATTGTGGAGATCCACGTTTATTCATGTTTGATTCCTGATGTGGAACAAAAACCAAAATTTTAAAATCCTCCAAGAAAAGGAATGGAGCTCTGGCTCTAGAGCAATCTACCTGGTTGATTGCCCTTGAACCACGGACCCTGGAAGCCCTGGGATCCCTAACTCAGAGGCAATCCAACAGGCAGACAGCCAAGGAGCCTGGCAAGCAAACTGCCAGAAAACCAGGCGGGTTTCTGATCCCGGCAGTCAGAGTTTTATTGGATTCCTGCCAGGGTCACGTCAGAACTTTGTCCAAACTGAAAAATCTCTACTAAATGTTTTGGTTTTGATGAATGGGCAAAACTGACAACTGTTGGAATTTTGCTGACCAGCCCTAGTATGCATAGTAGGAATTGTGCTTTAAAGATCTGAATGAAAGAATATTTTATTGGTCTAAACATCAGGGTTGAAATATTTTGTTGCCCTGGGAGCAAAGGTTCAGATCTAGGGAGGGTTGACTCAGCCGTTCAGCCTATGGTAGATAAATTGAATTCTATGCAATTTACTATGTGAATTTTCCAATCAAGACCTTAAAAACGAAAGCACCCCTCTGCTCTTTCTGGATATTTAAGAGCATGTGGTGCATATTGTAAGAGCAGGGGTCAATGTATGATGTTTTTTTACCATGGTTTTACAGCATCCCAAATGCCAGTTGGCTGCTTCCATCCACACCTGAGGCACTGAGGCTGGGTGGCTGAATATGCAAAGTATGTCAATATGAAAGGTGTTGTTTAAATGCAAAGGAGCATTACACGATACGTTACTGTGAAATGCTGAATTAGGATGGCCACTCACAGGAAACTGCTTAGTTTCATAATGAATGTTGCTTAATTAGAGGAATATTAGAATCAATTTAACTAGTTCCAGACAGTTATTCTGGTATTCAACCAGATGTCCACTAAGGGCTAGTCTACACTTACCCGCTGCGTCGGAGGCGTCGGATCGATCTTCTGGGTTCGATTTATCGCGTCTTGTCTAGACGTGATAAATCGAACCAGGAAGTGCTCCCCCGTCGACGCCGGTAATCCTGCTCTGTGAACGGAGCAGACGGAGTCAATGGGGGAGCCTGGGCGCCACCGTGTGGACCAGGGGTAAGTACTTTGAAGTTCGAAATAAGATACTTCGACTTCAGCTACGTTATTCACGTAGCTGAAGTTGGGTATCTTACTTCGAACTTGGGGGCTAGTGTAGACCAGCCCTAAGTGTGAAGTTCTTAGGGCTGGTCCACACTACCCCCCAAGTTCGAACTAAGATACGCGACTTCAGCTATGTGAATAACGTAGCTGAAGTCGAAGTATCTTATTTCAAACTTCAAAGTACTCACCGCTGGTCCACATGGCGGCGCGCAGGCTCCCCTGTTGACTCCACCTGCTCCGTTCACGGAGCAGGATTACCGGCGTCGACGGGGGAGCAGTTCCTGGTTCGATTTATCGCGTCTAGACAAGACGCGATAAATCGAACCCAGAAGATCGATCGGACTCCTCCGACGCGGCGGGTAAGTATAGACATACCCTTAGTTGTGGTGTTTTTATATATAAGTTACAAAATAACAGTTATGTGGTATGTTTTCCTGTGTACTTTATTAACTGACCCTCTTTGGACTGAGAGTGGGGTTTGAACCCTGGAACTAGTGCAAAATGCATGAGTCACTACAATTTGAGCTAAATGAGTAACACGGCGTTAGCAGGCAGCTGTAATAAACTTGCTCCCTCTTACGGGGACCAGCCACTAGGTAGGGACAAAGATCCACATTCCCCTACTGTCGGTTATACTTGTTTAGTCAAGGGCAGCTGGGTTCAGGAGTCATGAAACCAACTGAATCTGAATTATGGAATTTACAGACTTGACTAGCAATTATTACCCCCCTTTCTCCTTCATTTAATAGAACAAACATACAAAATACCCAACAACAACTACAAAAAATAAAAATAAAGGAAATGTCCATTTCAGTGCAATCTAAAAAACAGCTCAGTATTAAGAATATCTACAATGACTAAAGCAGCAAGCTGATGTTTTCATTCAGCATTTTAGAACCATTCTCAGTGTGGCTCTTTCAACTTTAAATATTAGTGTGGTATAAAGTTGTATAAAACTTTAAAAACAGAATAAGAAAAAAAAAACTTCTTCTGCAAATCTCCTGGATGATACTGTCCTATCTACATCTGCTGTTTGTCATTTTCCTGAGTATCACCTCAGTGTGTCTGATATGTTGTTCATGTTTATTTACATATTATTTTTCTCTGTTTATTATTTATCTCAGCAAAGTTGGGGCTCCGTTGTGCTAGACACTGTACAGACAAACTAAAGGGAAATCCATGACCAAAAGAGCTAATGGAGATCAGGTGGGCTTGAGAGCCTGAACTGCAACATCTACACAGCTATATTTAGAGTGCTAGCTCGAGCCCTGCTAGCGCAGATCTGTCTACCTAGGCTAGATGGTCTCTCCCAGCTGGAATATAGATGTGCCCTCTACAAGCTTAGTCCTGCAAACACGCTCTCATGCAGCTAGTCCCGTCAACCAGTTATGGGAATAAGGTTTTATATGATCAAGCCATTAGGGGCCCAGGCCTGCTCCCATGTTGAAGACAATGGCAAAATTGCCAGGGGGGAAATCCTAGCCCATTGAAGTTAACAGGAGTTTCCCTATTGACTTTAGTGGGGCCCGGATTGCACCCTCATTATCTTCAGTGATGGACGATCTGTAAAGTCCTTGAGGAAGAAATCTTGGGCCTGATTATAATCTCACAAATGAGATCAGAACAAAGCCTGCTGTCTTTTAGCATGGTTGTGAAGCTCCATCAATATGTACAGTGCTTCTTAATCATGTATTGTTTATTCATTGCAATTAATGAAAAATCACCCAATATTTGCATCATTGTTTCAGAGTAATTTAAAATAACATTTTTCTTTTAAACTTTTTGGTTAATTTTCACACACATTTAAAGAGAAAATCAGTGACACTATCTTAACATCATGCCAGTAAAAAAAGACATGAAGTGAATTATGGAGGTTGACAACACAGTACTATAAATACAAACTATTGTAAACACCACAGACTAATTCCTCCCTCTCCAGGAGTCTTTTAGACAAATATTTTCCATACCTGAAATACAAAATAGGTGATAATATAATCTCTTATTGAAGGCCAGATTGTGATTGTTTTATCACATGAGCAGACCCAATGATTTAACAGGCCTGCTTGTGTATATAAGATGATCAGAGTTAAGCCATACGAGTTTAACTGAGTGTTCTGATTTTTTGCACAGTAGCAAGTACCTGTAGTTATATATACTTTCGACATTCAGGTATAATAGCCACACACTTAATAATTGTAAACCAGATGAAGGAAAAGTGTACTGCATAACCATGGAAAATACATATGATGGGCCCAATGGAATCTAGGGGTGTGTGGAGTGTAAATTAGGACAGATTTGTCTAATTTTCTCTCTTTGTTTTAGCCTTTACCATAGAACCCATAGCATTGTCTAATATAGCAAGAGATCAAGCCATTCCAGTCAGCACAATACTGTGTACTTAATCTGCTTACAAAGGGTACACTAAAGAAATACATCCAGTAGCATTTCCCCTAAATTTGACACAGGCCGTGTAATTTCCATGGCATACCGCTGCCTACAGGCTCTACCACAAGAGTCTGCCAGTGTATCTTAACACATTGCCACTTTAGAGGGCTGTGTCAACTAGACTTGTTTGCAGTGGGTCTTGTTGATCTTTCTTACTACACCAGGATGTGGCCTTAGGGAAGCAATGTCTCTCTTTCTCTGTTATCATGTGAAAATAATCTCAGTCACTTAGAAATATAACATCATTTCCAGCTGAACCTAATATGAACTGGATAACCCTTTTGCATGGGAGAGATAGGGAGCATGTTCTGGGGATTAGAGTAATAAATCGGGAGTCTAGAGTGCTAAATACTGTTCCTTGCTCTAACACTTAACTTGCTCTGTGCCTTTCAAAAAAGAGTGCTGGGAAAGTCACAGTGTAAGGCAGGGAGCCTTAAAACCCCTGGTCAAAAGAGAATGGGACAAGGGTCCCTGCCCAGAGACAGGTGATGGCTGGAGACCTGAGGTCTGACTGGACACTCCTGGGGTGGATCACAGAGAGGTGGAACATACAGATGCAGTTATCCTGAAACTGAGACAGTCAGCTTTTCTGAAAATAGAGCCTACTTATTAAGGGGCCTGAATATGACTTTGCATGCCGAACTTTAGGCACCTGAGTTTGAAAATCTTCCTCTCCACACTCCCTTGACCCTTGGATGTTGCTTAGGTAAACTTCATGTATTCAGTTCTTTAAATTTTTCCTCATACTCAATCCCTCCAGCTCCTAAATTCTTTCAAATATGTCTAATCTTTTTGGTAACACAGTGTTCAGAATTAAGGCCCCTATTCAGCACAGCACTTAAGCACATTGATTTCAGTGGGACTTAAGAGCATGCCCAAGGGTTGTTCTGAATTGGGGCCTATATGCAGTAGGCCATGGGAAGGTGTCACTGGAGTCTTAGACTGTTACCTCTGTGCTCTGTGATGTGATACCTCAGAATATGGAACCCAAAACAGCTTTGACTCTTTTGGAGGGATGATTGATGGCGGGATAGAGGAGTTTAAAAATTAAAACACAAAATTAAAAATTACATTTATGTTTTTTCTTAATCAGACCCTCTGCAGCTAGCTAGTGCAGCATTTATGGTAGGTAAAATGTACTCTTGTGTAGAGAGAGAATATCTGTAAAATCTTCATATAATTGGAGAAGTAAAAGATTGAGCTTCATGTTTGTTGGTTTTGGTCAATAAGCAAGACCCCTGATGGTGCTTGGCTGTAACATGTTTATATGTGCATTTCTCTGTAGTATATAGTGCTATAATTCCCTTTGGACCAATATATGTTTTGCATTTTTGTAAAAGTAAATGTATAGTTTGTGAAAGGGGCTGAACGGAGAGCTCTGAAGACTGAAATTGTCTAACATGGGCAGCAGCAGCAGTATGCAGCCCTTCCTCAACCCACTCTAGTAATGTGCCTGAGACAACCATGATTTAGAGGTTTCATATCTAGGGGTTGGAGGGTAACTAATTCTTCACGTTCAATCCCTGTTGCCTCTGGGACCGCCAATAGGGTGTCCAGATTTGGTGATGACACATTTCCATTAGAAACAGGACTGAGACTGACAGCTATTAAATAAAAATATAAAAGACCTATTCTCATCTCATGCTGGTGTAGATCAGAAATAATTTTTTTGAAGAAAGTAGAAGTACACACATGTAAATCCAGTGAAGGCAGATCATAATTAATCCCTACAAATATTTTCTGCCCCAAAGATCCATCCTTCAAATCTCTATAAGAAGATAGTCTTGCTCACTAGTTGTTTGAAAGATAATGTTTGATGTATCAGAGGGGTAGCCGTGTTAGTCTGGATCTGCAGAAGCGACAAAGGGTCCTGTGGCACCTTATAGACTAACAGAGGTATTGGAGCATAAGCTTTCGTGGGTGAATACCCACTTCATCGGATGCAAGCAGTGGAAATGTCCAGGGGCAGATATAAATGTGCAGGGAAGAGTCAGGCTAGAGATAACGAGGTTAGCTCAATCAGGGAGGGTGAGGCCCTCTTCTAGCAGTTGAGGTGTGAATACCAAGGAAGGAGAAACTGCTTTTGTAGTTGGCTAGCCATTCATAATCTTTGTTTAATCCTGAGCTGATGGTGTCAAATTTGCAAATGAACTGAAGATCTACAGTTTCTCTTTGGAGTCTGGTCCTGAAGTTTTTTTGCTGCAGGATGGCTACCTTTAAATCTGCAATTGTGTGTCCAGGGAGATTGAAGTGTTCTCCTACAGGCTTTTGTATATTGCCATTCCTTGTGTCTGATTTGTGTCCATTTATCCTTTTGCGTAAGGACTGTCCAGTTTGGCCGATGTACATAGCAGAGGGGCATTTTTGGCACATTATGACGTATATTACATTGGTGGATGTGCAGGTGAATGAACCGGTGATGGTGTGGCTGATCTGGTTAGGTCCTGTGATGGTGTCCCTGGTGTAGATATGTGGGCAGAGTTGGCATCGAAGTTTGTTGCATGAATTGGTTCCTGAGTTAGAGTTATTATGTTGCGGTGTGTAGTTGCTGGTGAGAATATGCTTCAGGTTGGCGGGTTGTCTGTGAGCGAGGACTGGCCTGCCTCCCAAGGCCTGTGAAAGTGAGGGGTCGTTGTCCAGGATGGGTTGTAGATCACCGATGATCCGCTGGAGTGGTTTTAGCTGAGGACTGTAAGTGATGGCCAGTGGAGTTCTGTTGGTTTCTTTCTTTGGCTTGTCTTGCAGCAAGAGGCTTCTGGGTACACGTCTGGCCCTGTTGATCTGTTTCCTTATTTCCTCATGCGGGTATCGTAGTTTTGAGAATGCTTGGTGAAGATCTTGTAGGTGTTGATCTCTGTCTGAGGGGTTGGAGCAGATATGGTTGTACCTCAGTGCTTGGCTGTAGACAATGGATCATGTGGTGTGTCCGGGATGGAAGCTGGAGGCATGTAAGTAGGCATAGCGGTCAGTGGGTTTTCAGTATAGGGTGGTGTTACTGTGACCATCACTTATTTGTACCATAGTGTCTAGGAAGTGGACTTCCTGTGTAGACTGGTCCAGGCTGAGGTTGATGGTGGGGTGGAAGCTGTTGAAATCGTGGTGGAATTCTTCCAGAGTTTCTTTCCCATGGGTCCAGATGATGAAGATGTCATCAATGTAGCATAGATAGAGAAGGGGTGTGAGTGTACGAGAGCTGAGGAAGCATTGTTCCAGGTCAGCCATAAAAATGTTGGCATATTGTGGGGCCATGCGGGTGCCCATAGCGGTGCCACTGGTCTGGAGATATATATTGTCACCAAATTTGAAATAGTTGTGCGTGAGGATAAAATCACAGAGTTCAGCAACCACTTGTGCTGTGGCATCATCAGGGATACTGTTCCTGACAGCTTGTATTCCATCTGTGGGTGGGATGTTTGTGTAGAGAGCCTCTACATCCATGGTTCTTTTCTTCTACAGCTGAGGCAACGTTTAGAAGAAGGGTCATAAAAGTTTATTAGTGCAGAAAAGTGCAGCATATGACATGGGCGTAATGCTAATTCAGAACATAACTATTTTCCTTTATATCTACTTTACAAGTGGCTTCCCGTTCTGTGTTGGACTGGTGGTAGGGGAGGTAACCATTATTCTTAATGATATTTCTACATGCAGTGTCACACTGCTCTGCCTTCACATGGGGCTGCTTTGTCACTGCCAAGTTTTCCTGTAGGGAAAAAATAATCAGCTGACTTGCCTGCTTTAAACTCAGGTATTATGGAGAACTTAAAGTTCTCAGACTCTGATTTTATGGTTTTTTAAAAAATGTTTTTAAGCCTTAAGTTCTTGCAACCTTCTCTCCTCTCCTCCCTATTCCCCCTCCCTTGCAGGAATACCTTTTTCGGAGAGGGGATGATAAAGAACAGCAAGAAAAAAGCATAAGTTATAGAGTTAACTCGTTTTCTTATTTTCCTGCCCTAATGGTGCATTCTTTCTGTAAAAACCACTAAAGCATTTTCTTACAAGGCACAGCACATCCAGATAAATCATAAATGATGTTTAAAAACAGCCACCCCAAAATGTAATTCTTTGGCTTTTTCCTACAGGTTTGCTGTCTCACAGAACTTGCTGATATTCTTCCAAATAGAGAGCAGTTTTTATTTGCTCTGTTTTGCATCACATCAGATCTTATCATGAGTCAAAAAGATTTGTCAGAAGAAGTGGAGGAGAGCCCTCAACCCTTATGTATCACCTGTGGCCAACTACATTTACCAGAAGAGAACCACCTGTACAGCTACACAGAAGAAGTGGATGATGATCTAATATGCCACATCTGCCTGCAAGCTTTGATCCAGCCACTGGACACTCCTTGTGGTCACACCTACTGCACAGTCTGCCTTACAAACTTCCTAGTGGAAAAAGACTTCTGCCCTGTGGATCGCAAAAGTTTGATTCTACAGTCTTGCAGAAAGTCCAACATACTAGTAAATAAACTCCTGGATAAGCTAATGGTTAGCTGCCCTTTCACAGAACACTGCTCAGAGGTTTTGCAACGTTGTGACCTTGAACAGCATTTCCAAACTGGGTAAGTCCCACCCCCAACCTTTGTTTTTTGCTTGCTTGTTTGTTTGTCTGAGAAGGGACTGAAGCATCAGTAATCTGAAAGGAGTCCAACACACTCTGCTTAAAATGGACAGTTAATTTAAACACAGATTTCTCAAATTCAGTCCTGATATAAGCTCATTGTATTCAAAGGAGTTAAGTTAGGGCTAAATTTGGCCCATTCATTTGAGTATGTTCTTATTCTCCTCTCTACAACAAACAAACTCAAATACACCAAGTTCTTTTGGGCAGTATCCTAGGGCTGATCATAGAAGATTTCTCCATGGTAAGTTGTACAGTAAAAGTGTATTTAATCATCCAAAATGATCTTTGAGTTATTGGGAGTAAGGATATCTTAAATACTTTGTACTTGCTATAAGGGGGTATAAATTGCCCTCTCTCTCTCTCTCTCTCTCTCTCTCTCTCTCTCTCTTTCTTTAAAAGTTACCTATATATGAAACTGAGAAGAAAACATTTCAGGTAAAATGTTCAAAAGCACTTCAGGCCCAATTTCAGAAATGACTTAAGCACTTAGAAGCCTAAATCCCATTGAAAGTCAGTGGCACTTAGGCTCCTAAGTCACTTTTGAAAATGATACTTAAGCTCCTAAATTATGTAGGTGCTTTTGAGCCCTTTACCTGTGACTTTCAATGATGCTATCCTGCTCTACACCACCCAAGGATCTGGCCAACTTCGTATTGTCGAAACTGAAAGACATTTTAAAATGTGGGCCCCCAACATGCATGTGCTTGTTCCTTGGTGTTTCTGCAACCATAATTTGTGGACACATATTGGTCACATGTACTTCTGCAATTAGATTTCATTGCTCACTGTGATGGTATCTTAAAACTCATGATTTAATCCCCTCCTTTTTTAATTTCCTGGTTCTGATTGGTTTTTTATCAGCTGTGGTGTGTTCTATGTTGTTTTTAGCTTTCTCTCCTTCAAGGGGGATGGGCTAGCAATGTCACTTAAAGTTTTAACCTTTGGCCAATACTTTTTTCATGCCTCAGATGCGAGTATTAATAGTGATAGCGGTGAACTAACCATGGTACTCTGGTTGTATAATACTATTGCACAACATTGCTGCTCTTCTACAGTAAGTGTATTTGATTCAAGACTCTGTGAGTTGGAAGACTCTAGTTCCACCAGCCTCTCTCTTCTCCACAATTCATACAATTTGTGTATGTATTCTGGATACCTCTCAGCTAGATCTCAGTAGAACTGCTGATTGTATAACTATTGTAGGCTTCTCTGCAGAGTAGTCCTGTCAATAAACCTAGCAAAGACCAAACACAAACCCAGTAACTTGGTCACTACAGATGCCCAAAAAAGCATCTACTAACATGTCATATTGGGTTAGAGACCTCAGAGGTAGAGGGTAGATACAGTTTTCATTTTCCAGAAGCTAATTAAAACATGGTGTTTTCTAGTCATTATTTATTTTTGAATTTTAATGATCAGTTTTTACATAGAGGCAGAATGATCTATATTCTATGGAGTAAGTATTGGGCCAGAATTTAGGAACTCATGATTCCTAATATCCACTCTGATACTGACACACAGTGTGTGGTGTGGGACAAGTTACTTAATTTTTCTATTTATCTCAGTTTCCCCATTTGTAGAACCCACTCTGCTCCCTGAGGATGGTTCTGTGGGCTGAGTTACAATAGAGCCAGGGGCTAGATAAAACATAGGAGGAAATGCAGAGAGAGCAGGGCCTCTTTGTGGATGGCACTTGGATGATCTACAGTTTTTGAGGGCCAAACCCAGTGCACTTTCCATGAGGTCATGAGGCGACCCACACAAGCACGCCCCTCCCCAAAGGAAGAGTTCAGAGGAAACTTCATGAGTACCAACTGGCTGAGTTTTCTTGCCCCTACACCAGAATGACCTACCTAGGGGGACTTTCAAACCCTATGTTTGTACATACCCAGAAGCGTATTAATTGTTTAGATACAACCATTTGGTAATTATCACTTCCACTCTTTGTTGCTTGTGACTACTTTAGCCCAGTGAGGTGCAGAAACCCCACTTGCAGTCTGAATTCCTTCCAGTTCATAATAGTACAGGAGACAAGGGCTGCATGTGCTTCAGGCTAGGAATCTGTCTCGTCTAAGCACAACGCAGATTGAAATGACAGCGTTCTGTTTAGCACTGGCAAATCAATACGGCCGGGGGGGCGAGAAGCCAGGTGTATGATTCTGCTAATAAAGTAGTCTGATGCTTGTGGAGGGAGCAACTCAAACCCAGACTGAAATCTCTGCTAAATGTGACTGTTGTTCTCAGTGAATAAATCAAAGTGGATTCTATTAGAGTCATCAGTGCAGCCAGCTATTGCCACATTCTTTTATAAATCAGTCTCCAGCCTGTTCTTTTTCTCGGAGAGAAAATGAAAGCTCCCTCCTTTTCACAGATGAGATCATTGATAGGACAAGGTGAGTTTCCTGTGCATTTATGCTTGTGCTTAATAAGAGAACTTTAATTGCTTATAACTGGAATTGGCACAAACATGCATTAAAAACATTCTCATTTAAAATTAGTTATTTGTATTATTTAAAAAAGACAGAGAAGACATGTCCGGGTCCATTAAATTACCTTTGCACAAAAACATCTAGCTGAATGTTGAGAATTTAGTATGGTCCTTGATTCCAGTTCAATCAGTTAAGCTCCTTTGTGGTATTTTACTTTAAAAAGGTGTGGTCACCCTACATTGCTTTCTTTGGAGCTGCAGTGGGGACAGGGAGGGAGGTTCATTTGCCATGTTGAGTCTACTACACCCTTCTCTGATGCAGTTTAGCTCATAACCCATCTGCTTCTGGCCAGTGATGTAAATGTACCAGCTGCTTCTGAAGAACCACTCTGAATACTGCAGGAGGCAGGTCTCTTTCCTGTGCATCAGCCTACTCTGCAGCATAAGTCACTATCTCGCCAACCATGCTGTGCTGTCCCTAAACCCTCACATCTACCCATCTGAGAATCCAATCAAGTAATCCTCTTACAGGTCAATGATTTTTCAGCATAGCTTCGTTTAAGGGATTTAAATTTGATTCATAATGTGCTACCAATTGCATTGAAATGGAAAGGCTCGTTTAGAAAGGGTTTGGCTGACAAGCTTGAAGTTCTGTGTCCCATCAGCAGGCAGAGAAAAAGTGGGAAGGAGGAAACCTAGCAGCAGTGCCAGCCCTACGCTGAAAATGAAGGCTCTTCTGTTACTGGTCCTACCTTGGCTAAGTCCTGCAAACTACATAGACAATGTGGGCAATCTGCACTTCCTGTACTCAGAGCTGTGAGTACTCACAGTCGTGCTGTTGTTGTGGTCTCTGTGTGTGTCTATGTATTGTCTTTTTAATGGGGACATTTTCGGTAAACAGTACCTGTGTGTGTGTGTAAACTACAAAGCATCTTGCCAAAGGCTTAAAACAATGCCACACACAGCCTGCATCTGATTGGAAGGACTAATAATAGCAATACTTCTCTAGCGTTTTCCACTTTTGAAATATGGAAGCAGCTGAGAGACTGCTTCACTCAGCTTGTTTCTGTCTCCTGTTCAGCTTTTCTGGGCTGGTGTTTCTGATTGTTGGGTGTCCCGTCCCGTCCCCCCCCCCCCCCCCGTGTCTCCTTTTCTGTCCATAAATAGATTCAAACAGAAGATGAGAGTACAGCGTGGGATCACAGATACACACACCCTTTGTAAATCACTCTGTGTGTGTGTGTGTGTGTGTGTGTGTGTGCGCGTGCGTGTGTGCACATGTGTTCTCTGTGTGTAAATCTGCACACCTTTGGTAAAACACCCCATCGCTGAGAACGCTTTCCCATACATAATTCACTTATGAGAGGAAAGAAATCCCCCATGTTTGTGTTTTTTGCCTATAGCAGAGTGTTATTTTCTCTATAATATTGCCTATTTTAAATGTAATGATCCACATTTACATCATCTGGTGCGTTAAAAACATAACTGACCTTGCCAAAGCTTACAATAAATATTCTGTCACTTCATGCGTGGTCAATAAATGATGCTAGTTTAATTAATGCTTAGATGCAATGGTAATAGGTGCTGTTTAAAAGCAGATAAATATAGCAATGCATTATAAGAATATTAGCAAATATGGTTTGAAGTAAAATAGGTTTTATTAATTTCAACATGTTGCTTGAGATGAATGAAGTGGCTAATTTTGCTCAGGAATTATAAGGTAACTACCCTTTGAAGGGGAGTTGATCAGAACAGTTTTAATTCACAGGGAGTGTTTGTGGTTGTATTGTCTCTGCTCTCATACCAAACTCGTAGCATTTGAGATAACAAAAAGTCCCCTTTTGAAATTCTTGTTTGATGTGCATGACGGCTATTAATAATTCAGTAATTCTTTATGGTGCTACTCAGGATTTCTATCTGCCATACAGTTTTTAAATGTTAAAAAGAATGTGGCTTAGGAGATCATAGCCAAAACGCAAAATTAAAATCAGGATTGTCCTAAGAATGTTCATTACAAAATAGATCACTTAAGCAAAGCAAGCTACAGAAAATCAAGCAGAAACCGGAGCAGATGAACATTTATAATGGAAACAATGGCATCTGGGGCATCCAGTTTCCAGGAAAGCAAACTGATGAGATTAATCAGAGCTTGTGCACGTGTGTACACACACACATGCGCGCGCGCGCCTGGTGCTTTTTCTTGGAGAATTCTGGTTCGTTGGCTTTACAGGGATAAAGGGCTACTATATACAGTAGTTATTCATCTCCAATTTACATTAACCTTCCAGCCCACAAAAATGTTAGTCACCCTATTTAGCTGTTCTTGTAGAGAGACACATTCTTTGTCCAGTGGCTCTGGAATTGGACGTGCTTCTCCAGTTATGAGTAATGGGAGATGCGCATCTATTCCCCTGGGAACTGGGCTGAAACACAACCCAGCCACAAAAGAGTAGTTTAAATCACTGAGGATAGGATATGGATTGTGTGATTGGAGACTGTTTCTTTAACATACAGGAGCATTGGTTGGTATCTTCTCTCTTTGACATAATTCAAAAGGACATTTGTGCTAGTTTTAGAATTGACTGCTATAATTTTTCCTCTTGGTTTTTCTGTGTTGGCTACTGATGGATACTGCACAGTCAGTGACATACTCTGTTAACATACGGGTTGGATTCGAGGCCCACTGTAACATCAGTAGCTGAAAGAGAGAAATGCTGTTTTCAGTCCCTTTGATCAGATTACATGAATTTTTTAAGCCTGCTGGTTGCTTTTCGGGTTACTTGGACACATTGTCCAGTGTATATTTCTGTATTCATAAAGATTTGTCTGCTTGACAAATTCAGTATCAGTACCCCCAGACAGTCTACAGACTGTGTAGGCAAGTTTTTAACCCCCTGCCCTTTAGTGGGCTAGGCTGGGGGAGGCAACATTTTTAATCCCTGACACAGGCAACAAAGAGTTAGTCCATCACTGCATGCAACAGATCAACTTGTGGGTGTCACTGGAGATTAGATTGCAATCAGTGGAATTATTATTTACCACCACCTACACTTTTGGCTGCAGGCAAATGTAAGTATTGTACTTGGTCGGAACTCACTTTATTGGCATGCACCAAAAAGGCATCATCTGAGGGGGCAGGACGGGCAGGAGTGGCTGCCAAGGGAAGAAATTAGTGCACTCTGAGCATGAGTTGGTATTGGTGTGAGGCTAGATGAAGGTCTTGTGAGGTCCACGTTAGACAAGAACTAGGGAATGAAGTAGTCAGGAGACTCCTTCTTCCTCCCTGTCTCTTCTTTTCTATATCACCCTGTACTACCATAATTTACTAGGTACTAAGCTGGAGGAAGGCCAGGAAAGGGGCATTGAAGGTAGGAATGCCAGGTTTTGTTCTACACAATGGCAGAATGGATGATCTTTTGGGGGTGGGGATCATGATACAGCCCTGAGTCCCTTCTGGCCCTCTAGTAGTGTTCTTGAGCTATGGAGAGGGATTGGCTGTCCTCTTTCAGCAGAGCAGAGGAGGAGCAAAGATGGGGAGAAGGCTATTGTAGAGCACAGAGCAGAGGAGCCTCAGACCTCTCCTTTCTGGGATAGTTGAGGGAGGGGATATTGGCGAGAGGAGTATCAAAGGGGCTTGGGGCCCTTCATCTGGGACCATGTAGGTGGGAAGATAATGGTGCGTGTGTAGTGGGGAGAGGGGGTGTCCCTGCACCCAGGAAAATCATCCTCTCTGGGATTTCCCTAGGGTAGAGTGCGGGATGTTGTCATTTTTAGCTCTCTGTTTTTTTGCAGTTTGTTCAAATTAGGAAAAAATAATATTTGGTAGTTACAGGTATTCTCAGTGAGCAAATGTCCATCTCCTGTTGAAGTCACCACCACTGAAACCACTTCCCCAGGGAGGATTGCCCTGCCCCTTAGGACACACAATACATATTGCTCTCATTTTCTTCTGGAATATTTGACAGATGTTTAATATTATTGGGATTTATTATTAGACCAGATTGCTCCATCCTGCAGAGAAGCCCTGGGGATAGTGCTAGAAGGGCAAGCCGTGAAGTTTCCCTTGCCAAGTCTCCTTTCCATTGTTCAGAGGAAGGGAGCTTGTTCATCCCAGCAGTGTGGGTAAGGTGTTCAGACTCACAAGCCCACACAACCCCTGAGATCCATGCAGGGGGAGCCATAGGAGACCCAGGCCAGCTGCGTTGTTTTGAGGATCCACTCCCCCTCCTCTACTTCCTGGCAAAGCAACTCCAATTGATAACTTTTTTGCACTTAGATAAAACATAGTAGCACTGTTTAAAAATAAATGGGTTCAAGAAGTTCTTCTGAATGAGGATGGATTTCTTATTAATTTGGAAACAAAACATGTGGACATCGATGTAAATCATGTATTAACATGAAGCCATTTTACAAGAGCATTCCTTAAGTAAAAGACATGAACTACTTGTGGGGTCAATGTGAAGGCATCAAAAAATATGGCCCTAACTAAACCTGATAGAAATAAAATGACAATGCTGGTCCAGTTGGTGGGAATTACTTGACTTTTACCTCTGAAGAACTGCTTTCAGACATGCAAAGAATTTTTTTTGTTGGTTTTAGCCTAACTTGACCATTTAGTTCAGCTGGTTTGGCAGTCTGTGTGTTCAGTAGAGATCCAAGACTGGAATAACAGTTGTCAGGATTGAGTGCTGTGTGGTAAAGTTTACACAGCACCTGGTTTTAGCCAATGCCATTAATTGACCAATTTCAGAGCACCATTTAATTTGAACCCAAATATTTTTAAATCTATTGTTTTATAGCTGAAGTCATGTTTTTGACCTGTTTCTTGTGTAGTGCTGAGAATTAATTTGCATTCCTTTTTGCCTTTGCATTAGAAAGTCAAGAATAATCTCACCAAATTAACTGGATTGGGTTTCCCATTTCATTTTTTTTTTGATAACTATTCTCTTAACATTAAAACAACACTCTGAGCTTTATGGGTTCTCCATTAAAATTAGTCCTCCAAAAGTTTCTCTTTCATCAAATTAAAAAACAAACACAGCTGTCTTCTAGTTTCCTTGGATACATTTCATGTATCGTAAGCACAGTTTGGATCAAGCTACTAGGAGAAGGAGGACTTGCTTGCATAGTGAGAGATGATGGTTAGAAATCATTGCACAATTGATTTTCACGTTTTCAATAAAGATCTTGTATTTGTGCATGCACAACTTGCCAGTGCAATGGATAGGCTCTGATCCTTCAAAACTTTACACCTGTGGGCAACTTTGCACTTATGAGTAGCCCCATCATGAGTGAACTTACTCCTGATCCTAAAGGTTTGCAGGCTCAAGGCCTAACTATTGCACTGGTTAATTTCTGCATTGTACATTTTCAGTGTAAGTATTTGTAGGACTGGCGCTTTGGGGCTTAGTTCTGCAAGATGCAGAGTACTCTGGCCCCAATTCAGCACAGCACTTAACCACACACTTAACTTTAAGAATGTGAGTACCCCTGTTGAGTTGAGACTACACATGTGCTTTACAGGATGGAGCTAAGGTGCACAGGAGTAAGCCCGTAGTGCAGTACATATTGCATTCACTGTCACCTATGACAGAATTTATAAACACAAATCCCATTTACACATGGGTGCTAGTGCATCAAAAAATTGTGAATGCCACTGACTGTGGACACATAAATGGCCTGGTTGAGGAAAATTTGTCCCAGAATTAAGATTTTTGGTTTTGTAAGGAACAGAAATGTAATGCAGGTCCAGGTTCAAAAGAAAATATCATTCTTGATCAGAAATCACGAGAACCTTTAAATTGAATTAGTAGCCCAAAACAAATTCAAATAAACCTATTTCCAGTGTACTAGAATTGGATGGATCACAAGAAAAACAAAACTGAGGAGCAATAAAAAGGAAATAGCTAATTTCTTGGGCTCTGTTTGTTAGCCTCAGACATACTCTACAGCCTTGCAAAGGTGCTGTGCTGGAAAGTTGGTGTCTTTGGTAAAAAAGCTCTCCAGTCTGTTTGGTTCTGTAGACTTCCTGTCTCTGATATCTTCTTTGGGCCTCCCCTGATCTGGATATTATCTTCTGGCTCTATGCCCTCCACTTAGTATGAGCAACTACTGCAGGATGGATGAGTAACGGGCTGGAAATTTTCAGCCTCCCTTTTTATTTCTCCCTAACCCCTTCACAAGAGCAGCACACCCTCCCATTAGTTATTGTTCCACTAAACTCCTGGGATCTCTTACAGTTTCCAGCAGCTGTTGTTGTCACTTCCCCCAGCTTGCGGGTGATGACCCCTACCTGGTGTCTGGCCCTACTCTCACTCTCCCTTTCACTCACCGCGGTGTGCCTTTCCAGTCCTGGTCTCTGCTTAGTATCTGTTCTGTCTCCTTAACTTGATTTACCCTCTCCTCCCTTGTGACTTACCCTTCCATCTCAACCAATGCCTCTCTTCAATTGCTTTTCTTTTTTCTTGGACTTGCCCCTTTCCTCTCATCAGCAGCTCTCTCCTGCTGAGGGTGGAGACCAACAAGGGCAGATGCAAAAGTACAACGAAGAGGCCGGACTGTGGCACCCTCACACACATTGGTAAGCATTTATTCACACAAGGAGGCCCATTGAAACCACTGGTGCTACTTGCATGAATAAAATGCTCACCAGCCCAAATAAAGGTTGCAAAATCTGGTCCAAAATGTTCAAAATGCTGTAACTTTATTTAATTGGACTTAAAAAGATTAACATATCAGAGCAATGGGTCAGAACTGGTGCAGCTGTGCGATTCTATCACCGCATCCTCCCCTTCCCCATGCAATGGTACTAATACTGCTGAGCATCTAACCTATGCAAGGCCTAAACAGGCTGGCAGACCCATCCATGCTGCATCAGTGGGAAATCATAACATTGTGCTGTGAGAAAACTGCCATTTAGGGCACAAGCAGTGCTCTCTTAAATTGTACCTGACTTAGATACCTGAGTTCCAGGCACCTTAGAAAGTCCTCAGAAAGACAGACAGTGCCTCTGTGGATCCAGCTTCCAACAACATGTCTTGTTGTATAGTTGCCTTATCAAGAGAAAAGATAGAACATTTGTGGGGTTGAGCGAGCAGACCTCAAACTCTGTGTTGCCAACTTTAGTGATATTTGATGCTTTACTTAAAGCCCCAGCTCCTGGACTAAATTGATTATGGGAGAATCTCTCCTCTTTTTTTTGTTGTTCTTTTTTAAAAGTAAATTTCTATTCTTCATGGTGGCAGGAAAAAGTTTGAGACTGTGACCTCAGAGCACCACGAAGGCTCAAAAAGCATAAGGAAAATGAAAAAAAAACCCTGATTTTATTTATTTTTTTAAATTATTTTTAAGCCAATCTCATGGTTTGGGGACACAGGGGCTAACTCCCAATTTTTGAACATTTGAGGTCAGCAGTGATGCACCACTAACTCGCCAGGACACATTGTTACAGACAATGCTGCAGGGTAGGAAGTAGAGCAGAAAGGAACGGCTTCCACTTGACACTGTCTTTTATAGGCAGCAGCAAGCCAGTCCCAGTGATCTACCAATGGCAGTCCTCCTACCAGGAAGGGAGTGCCTTCCGTTGATGGATGGTGTGATGCCACTGTGGTGTTTAGATGTTGCTTGTAATTATTAGAACTGGGAGCACTGGCTGCTGGGAGTCTGAAAGGACAGGAAACAGGAAGGAGCGGGGAGGAGTTGAGAGGCTGGGAGAGCTACAGAGGGTGCAGCAGCAGCTTGGTAAAGAGGTTTCCACTTTAAAATAAAGGCCTGTTGAAGTTTGTTAGTACCTTACTTGACTGATACAACAGCCACCCAGTCATGTGGCTGCTCTTCAGGCCCTCCCATGACAGTCCAACACTGGCTCATATTGCTGGTGCCACTTTCTGCATCCGTATCCCTCTACGTCCTTTTAAACGTGTGACTATACAGTGCTTTGAAAATCTAGAGCGCGATATAACGGCTAAATATTGTTAGCCACACAGGAAAAGGCCATTTAAAAAAAATGTATTGGGCTACATTTATTTCTAGGGTATATTGCTGTTAACTTCAGTGAGGTTACATTAGGGACAACAACATTTATCCTTTATAGATTCCTGTAGGTCTCTATCAGGGAATTTTGCATAGGAGGCAGGCTCTTGTATCTGGAATAGTTTAGAAAAAAAAATGATCAAACCACATTCTACCATCTGGTGTCTGTGTGAAACTCCCTTTTACCTCATTGGTAGCTGCAGACTACCATCTGGAGGCAGACTCTAATCTGCGATGATGCTCTGTACATTTTCTCTGACAGTTTCAGGAAAGGTTAATGTTAGGCTATGTAAAGTAGTATACTCAGCACCTGTAGCGCCCCCTTGTGTTAGGGTTGATGCTGCAAGGGCCCCTTGTCTCTGGCGCCCCCTGCAGGCCGCCTCTCACCAGGTCTTCGTATCTCTGCCCTCTGGCCAAGTCACATAAAGATCCATTCCCTTCCAGGGTAACAAAAAGGTCCAATATGAAAGTTCACGAAATGTCCCAACATAAAAGAGCCTTCAGTCCCCCTATTGGCAGATTCTGTGGCCTGCCCTTTGGGATAAGTCTTCAGCCCCACCCTGGGTTCAATGTTGCTTACACTGAGCTTGCACATCTCTTCCCCAGGAATGGTAGAGGAACCCTGGCCCATTCTCTACTCTGGGTTCCAGTCCAGAGACCCTGTATTAAACAGCTAGGTCTGCTGCTTCAGGTGTGCTTCTGTTCCCTGGGCTGCTTCCTACCCCAAGCTCTCTTGTTCAGCTTCCCTGCAACCTGTGCTTAATACAACATCCCTTTGGTTCCCCCTAGTTCCTCCCAGTTTCTTCTTTCTCTGCTGAACTCGCCCCTCTTGGGTTGAGCTGCTCCCTGTGGATTTCTCTTCCTAGGAGAGCCCAATCTCCCCACTACTGAGTTCCCTCAGCTTCCTTATAAGTCCCAGATACCTAATGATCCTCACCTAACTCGCCTTCGCCCTCAGCCTCGCCGCACCCAGGCCAGGAGGCAATCAATCAGTCACAGGTGCACTAATTGACTCTTAACCCCTGGGAAGCCTCCTCCCAGACAACATCAATTAGGGTAAATATTTCTGTAGCCAAAAGTAAAACCTGTGCTAGTTGCTAAAGTTAAACCACACCAAGCTGAAAAGGTAATGCCATAATTGCAGTTGGCACAAAGCTCTTTTCATGAATTAGTTATGCCTCAGTTATGTTGGATTTTTGTGCAAGTTGCCTCAAAAGATTGCATTGCACGCCCCTCTTATATAACCTGTGCACAAATGAAACCTAGGTTCCGCCTATCAGAGGCTAGTTCCCAGCAGGTGACCTGCTCAGGAGATGATGGGAGGGGACTAGAGAAAGAGATCGAGCATTGAAATGGGGCAGGAAATGAAGGGGAGAAGGTGCAGCTGGGTATTGCCATGCAAAAGCAACTGATTCATGAGGGCTGCCCAGAAAAAAAAAGAAAAAGCTGAGTGGCCCAACCCCTAAAACTGGCCCTGTTCTTTACCCTAGCCTTCCTTGCACTAATTTGCATTGGTACAGTACATAGGGAGGCCTAACTTGTGCAGCCTCGCTTTACTGCAATTAACCCAGTTTATCACTGACCTTGGCAGCATGACAAGGATGATATTTTAATCTCGAGACCTTTCTCTGATGAATCGGGCAGAATTCTGCTATCCTGCAGCATCAGGGATCAACATTCTGTCCCCCATATTTATGTGCTCAATAAAAGGTAAATCCTACTCAATAAATATTTACGGTCCCTTCTTACAGTAGTGAAACAGAGTGGGGAGGAATGGACTCGTTGTGTGCGTGTGTTGGACACCCATGACCTTTTTATAGAATCTGCCTTCAAGCTTGTAGCACAGCAGAGCAGCTGGTTGTGTTTAGTGACCTTCTCCATGAGTAGTTCTATCGTTCAAGGCTTAGAATTGATTTTCGGCATCTTGACGTGTGACTGAGTATCCAAACTGTTCCCCTTGAGCTACAGGCTGACTGTGTGTGCAAAGACACCAACAGCACCGGATACAGAGGCAGAGACTTTATAGCAACACAAGTAACAACATTAGGATAATAAAGTAGAAAGTATGTCTGGGGTTCATTAGGGATTCACTTTTGTAAGTGAAGGCATAATTTGGCCCCTTCTGCTGAATCAGCACTACAGTGGAAATATTCTGTATCACTAGGCTTGGCAGAATTCAGGGTTTTTTAATAATTCCGATGGATAATATTGCGGTTTATTTTAAAGTGTTTTAGATTTTTATCAATTTAAACATTCACAGTTGAGAGAAATTATAGGGCACCCAACATCGTGACAATATACAAAGTAAATATCCTTAAATCAAACTCTAAGAAGTGTCCAAAAGCATTTTTCTTACTTTATCTACCTGTAAATTTTGATTGTTATCAATGGAAATATTTTTTGGACAGTTTGTGTATTGTGACGGCGTGAGGCCAGAGGGCTATAGGAAAGTGGTAAGGAACCAGTATGTTAGCCCCAGGCTAAACAAATCCCTGATACCTTATGGCAGTTGCTCCAGGTTAATCAAGACACCTGGGGCCAATTAAGAACTTTCCAGAAGGCAGGGAGGTTAATTGAGACACCTGCAGCCAATCAGGGGCTGGCTGAAACTAGTTAAAAGCCTCCCAGTGAGTCAGTGAGGGGCGCATGTCAGGAGCTGTGGAAGGAGGTTGCGTGTGAGGAGCTGGGAGCAAGAGGCACTAGGAGCTGAGAGTGAGAAGGCATACTGCTGGAAGATCCTGTGGTGAGGATAAAGAAGGTGTTGGGAGAAGTCCATGGGGAAGTAGCCCAGGGAGCTGTAGCTGTCGTGCAGTTGTTCCAGAAGGCACTCTAAACAGCTGCAGTCCACAGGGCCCTGGGCTGGAACCCAGAGTAGAGGGCGGGCCCGGGTTCCCCCCAAAACTCCCAACTCCTGATCAGACACAGGAGGAGTTAACCTGGACTGTGGATTCTACTAGAGGGGAAGATCTCTGAGGCAAGCAGAATCCGCCAATAAGCATGGAACCCACCGAGGTAGAGGAGGAACTTTGTCACAGTATGTATGGTGAAATTGACACTTACTGATAAAAATCTAATCCTTCCAAGCCTACATATTAGTAAAAAAGGTGTAATATGGTGATTCATGTGTTTTAATAACAAAAGGATTTGAGTCCTGTAGCTCCATTTTCATATTCTTTGATCTATCATCTAGAACAAATCAGTTTTTTGAATCACTGAGCCAAATTCATCCCTGCGCCTAGGTGGAGTTATATCAAGGATGAATTTGGCTTTTCATAGAATTTGCTTTTCATAGAATGAATTTGCTTTTCATAGAAATGTGGGGCTGGAAAGGTCCTCAGTAGGTAATCTAGTCCAGACCCCTGCTCTGTAGCTATGCCCAGAATGTACCGTTTGATTCATTGGCTATTTGGACAACTGATGCAAAATGTAGAATAAAACACATTCAGGAACATCCTGCTGGAATTGCTTGAGGTTAAAAACTACTACTATACAGAAGGAGCACCATTAAGATACCATAAACTCATCTGTTATAACCGATCATCCTGTGACAAAGTGTATGGAACCCACTGTAGCTAAGTTAGATTTAAGGACCTTGCTATCCAAATATTTATCTTTCCTCTATGTTGCACATAGTTGGGTTTGGGGATTTTTTTGTAATACCTCAGACCTCACTGTCAGATTATGTCCCACCTTCCCCAAGATCGTAGGCAGTCAGGCACTTTAGCTATCATCAGGCAGACTATTGTCTTTATCTACTGTAGACAGGAGGCATATGTTCTCTCCTTCCTGTGTCAAGTCGGATCCCCTGGACTTGAAATGAGGGAGGTCCTGTGGGGTCAAGGTGGGAGAGGAGGAAATTGGTCCTTTTTTCTCCCAGGTTCTAGAGAAGCAGTAGTATTGCTGTATGACTGCCACTGCTGTCAGAGCACGGAAGTAGCATTCCCAGTCAGAGCAAGTAGTCTGTGTCCAC
Source organism: Macrochelys suwanniensis (assembly GCA_033296515.1). Classification (NCBI taxonomy): domain Eukaryota; kingdom Metazoa; phylum Chordata; order Testudines; family Chelydridae; genus Macrochelys; species Macrochelys suwanniensis. Next base: position 89,809,127 of record CM065779.1, read on the forward strand.
CGGGTGCAATGGCCAGTGGATCCATGCGCTATCCTGTTCCCACTCTGCCTTGGTCCACTTCCCAGTATATCTTATGACTTACTGTATATGAGTAGCTGAAAGGCCATCCTGTTGCATGAGTGTGGCAGGTGGGCCAAGTAATCCACCATCTGTTCAGTCTCCCTCATACAACCAATAAAATTGTTGCTTGCAAACTAGCTCTAGTGCAAGTGTAGCTGAGTTGCTTGAGTTACCTCTGATCTCACAGTTGTCTAGGATTCTTGGCATGGCATAGAGACATGTCTTACTGTAGCTGTACACCACATGAGTGTAATTTGTGAGGTCAAAATGGCTAAGAACTCAAAAATTGGATGGTAACATAAAAACCTAGTGGTGATTCATCCTGGTGATACTCTGAATAAAAAGAGCTCTCCTCAACCATGCTTGTAGTTGTTTCCATTGCTTCACATTATTTTAACCACTTAGTTAATGGCCCAAGGGGAGTGGTGGAGGCTTCCTCACTTGGGACTTTTTAAACTAGACTATATGAAATACTAGAAACTGTACCATATTGTACAATCTTGTATGGAAGGGAGATGGCCTGGATGATCCAATAGGTCTTTTTCATTTGTAACTTCTGTAATTCACAGGCGGCCCATTGAAGGCAATGAGTACACTGTGCTCCTAGTAGGTGGTGCTGAATGTTTGGGCTGAAACTTATGAGTAAGAAGTGAGATTGTTCCGCTTAATATTCTTAATAAATGCCAGCGCTCTTAGTGATGAGTTAAATTACATGCAGAAAAGCACACATACTGTGTACAGCATGTGTAGTAATGCAACAGTTCACAGAACCGGTTCTGCAGTAGCGTTCTGTGAAACAGGAATCTCAAGAGGTAGTTGTGACTTGCGTTGGCCAACACCCAAGAAAGGATCACTAGTAATGTTGGTTTAAACTCTTGGCAAGTATCTCACTGGTATACTAATATCCAATTAATAGTTACAACAACAACCATTAAGATTGCACTACTAGAGTCTTCATGAAAAAGAGATAGAGTACAATTATCTTCCCCATGGATGGCATGAGTGCAGTGTTAATTATCTTGCTATTGGCACTACTGTAGTTATTTTATCATTAGAATCCATTTGGTGGGGGAGGGAGATTGGAAGTGCAATCCACTTTACATTTAATTGTTTGTATAAATACATGTGGGGGGGTGATTGTGTTAATAAATGTAGCTGATTCAGATTAGGAGGGGCCATTCTGGGTGCCCCAGGATTGCCAGTACACAGCAGCTTTCTGGCCATGCCCTCTTCATGAAGGGCTATAGGAGATGGCTTTGCCAGCTCTACACCACCTGGCGATCCTCTGTTCTGCTGGTTTTTCAGCTACTATGCATTGTCATGAGCCAAAGATCTGTCCCTAGGGATGTATATGTGTTTCCTTTGATGCTGTGTTTTAATTGTCTGCAGTCCCCCATTTGATGTAGTATATATATACATTTTATTTGGTCATTTCCAGGGGCTTTGAGCTCACATAGTTTCTAAGTGAGATTTTCTGCTTCCAATTTCTCCCCATAGAAGAGATTGAATTCCAGTGCATTCTTATTTTATCCTTCCGAGGCATGAGCATAATGAGATCAGACAGTAATGGTTGCTGCATTTCACATTTTTGTGCTGTGTCCCCAGTGGTCTAAGCATCTGTAGGTTTGAAGGCACTTACAGTCATAGTATTTGAATTCAGAATAAATCAGATGAGAACAGAGCTAAACAGGACAGAACATTTAATAAGATATATAGCGCCCATCTAAACATGCATTTAATACATAGATCTGACAGAGCAAATAAATGTAAAGCCTCATGGATCTGGCTTTTTCAGACTTTAAGCCTGACTAATAGTAATGTGACCTGACTGAAGAAAGGAAGTTTGTAAAAGGGGGTTTAGACCAAATGACCTTTTTGTACATATGATGAACCATAATCCATACTAGACACTTTTGAAAAGCTTCCCCCGCCTCCTCCCCTCCCCCAGACAATGTCCTGTCTGTCAGCTAACACTGCGTTTCATCCCTTGTGCTCGTTTTGCAGCGGTATTATGGAGAGCTTGTCCTAGCAGCTATTTAAAAAATGCTTTTTAAAGGTTTGTGATAGTCTCTTTGCTTGTTGTTAAAGTCAACTAATGGTTATGCAAATTTTGTTTTGTACTTGATGTCACCGCAGTTATTTCAAATTCCCAATAAATACAAACAATTTAAAAAATCCTAGCATGATTCTGAGCCTAGTAGTGCTTCCAAGCACCAGGAGAGCTGGTAGTCAACAGACCAAAGATTTCTGCTTTACTGATAGAGCCTGATTTGTATGCATGCTGTCTAAGGACAACAGGGTTAAATAATATTTAGCACTTTACTTAGGTCTCTACCTCTTCAAAGTGTTTTATAAACATTAATTAATCCTCTCAATCCCACTCTTAGGTAGGTAACTTTACCTAAACCTGGTATAGATAGGTAGCAGCTTATACCTTACAGATATTTTGAGTTAGATGCACATGTGAAATAAACTGAGAGGAAAAACTTCCCTTTAGTATCCTCAGATATGTCTTGTAATCTCCCCACCCCTTGTCCACCCCACAGTCATATCTTGCCTTGATTACTTTAACCACTGTCGGTCTGGCTTTCACTCCTTATCCTGTCTGTCTAAAATGATTCTGCCAAAATCATCTTCCTCTTGTCCTTGCTTCAACTAAATTTCTGCCCTCCTTTGTGTCCTGTCCGTCTCATACTCATCACATTCAATCTCCTTGTCCTCTCTTACAGGATGGTTACTGAAGGGTTTCCAAACTGCCCACAACTGGTAATAGTATGACTGATGGTTAACAGGGAATTGCCCCCAAAAGAGTACACTGCACTTTGGCCATATGATGGAGGAGAGAGATACAAGGACCCTGGACAAATAATACGACTCTTTTTAAAGTAAAAGGCCAAATTCTCCTCTCACTGACACTGGTGTAAATCTGGAATAATTCCATTTTACTTAGTGTAGTTACATTGGCCCAAATCAGGAATGACGAGTGAGGGGAGAATTTGGCTCTTGATGATAGTTATTTGTTTAGCTGTGACAGTTGAGGATGGGAGAACTTGAAATTTGTGAGTTCAGAAGTGTGGCTCTGATGCTTTTGAGTTTGTGTTTATGTTGTCTTAGGAGAGACTGTTTTTAAAAATGCATGTGTGTATGTGGGGAGGGAAATCTAGCGAAAAAAGTGTGAAAGTGGAGCAGGGAGTGGGTAGAGTGAAACTCAAACACAGAAACTGAAAAATGGAGCAGGGAGAGGAAGAAAGGCACATTGGTGGGCTTGATCCTTCTCTCACTTACACTAGTTTTGTAAAAAGAACAAGGAGTACTTGTGGCACCTTAGAGACTAACAAATTTATTTGGGCATAAGCTTTCATGGGCTAGAACCCACTTCATCAGATGCATAGAGTGGTACATATAGTAGGAGGAGATAGATAGATTAGATACACACAGAGAACATGAAAAGATGGGGGTTGCCGTACCAACTCTAAGAGACTGATCAATTGAGGTGAGCTATTATCAGCAGGAGGAAAAAAAAACTTTTGTAGTGATAATCAGGATGGCCCATTTCAAACAGTTGACAAGAAAGTGTGAGCAACAGCTTATACCAGAGTAAATGAGAGGAAAAACAGGCTTTGTGCATGCGGATAGTCGTATATGTATGAACACACGCGCACACCCTCTTTAAAGGGGGAATGCAAATTTTTTTTTAGAGCAGGGTGCCTCTATCTCCCTTTTAGCTTGAACAACTTTAACTTTTAAAAACTGAATCACCCTCGGAGGTGCAGGAATGAATGAGTTTAAATTACATAAATAAAGTTTCACGAACTCCTGTTTCTGCAAATCCTGTGTACCCCAAAAATAGTTGTTTGTGAGCTTCACAGACCTCAGACTCCATGAGCTTTTCCTTTCCCTAGTGAGGATGGCACACACATGCACACACTGCAAGTTAAGGAAGTTTGACAGTAAGTTAGATCAGGCTGCTTCTGCCTGTGCTAGTTGCCAGTGTCTCTAAGCCCAGGGCTACACTAGTGGGGGTGGGGGCAATCTACGATACGCAGCTTCAGCTACGTGAATAACGTAGCTGAAGTCGGCGTATCGTAATCGACTTACCTGGCCGTGAGGACGGCGGCGAGTCGATCGCTGCCGCTCCCACGTCGACTCCGCTTCCGCCTTTCGATGAGGTGGATTTCCAGAGCCGACGGGGAGCGCTTTCGGGGATCGATTAATCACATCTAAACGAGATGCAAAAAATCGATCCCCGATAGATCGATTGCTCCCCGCCGATCCGGCGGGTAGTGAAGACAAGCCCTAAGGGACTATAATGGAAGCTGGAGGTTGCTGAGGCCCAGGGTTGTGCTGGTCACCAAGGCAAACCTGGTCCTAAGAGATTTGCTGATGAATGGTTATGACTCACCCATGGAATCAAATTTGTTTTTAAAACTCCCTTCATTACACATCAAGTTTGTCATACCCAGACCTTCTTGAGATGCATTTTAAAGAAAAGAATCTCCATATATAAAGCATCAACTTGGGAACATCTATTGTGGTGTGTGCTAATGACCTCCCATCACACTTTTTTTTTTCTTTTAATGCTTCCAAAAAAGAACAGCTGTTCATCCAAGGTCCCTTGTGCCCGTGAAGCTCTTGTTATCATTCTCCTCTTCTCTGGCATCCTTCACAAAGAATGCTATTTCCAAGTCTTTTAAAATATTCATATTGGAGAAAAATTGTTCTTTTTAGTTTTAGCAGACCTTTCAAATCAATGACACTTCGTTAATACTTGGGATGAGCAAACTAGTTCAGATGAGCAATGATCCTGAAGTGGAACCTCAGATTCAAGCACCCTTGGGGCTGGTCTACACTAGCCCCGAAATTCGAAGTAAGATACGCGACTTCAGCTACGTGAATAACGTAGCTGAAGTCGAAGTATCTTATTTCGAACTTCAAAGTACTTACCCCTGGTCCACACCGCGGCGCGCAGGCTCCCCCGTCGACTCTGCCTGCTCCGTTCGTGGAGCAGGATTACCAGCGTCGACGGGGGAGCACTTCCTGGTTCGATTTATCGCGTCTAGACAAGACGCGATAAATCGAACCCAGAACATCGATCCGACGCCTCCGACGTGACGAGTAAGTGTAGACCTACCCTTGAACTTTTGACATTTGGCTGTAGCTCCAGACAACGTGTCAGGTCCTCGGCTCAGCTAGCTTTCAAATAAAATAAATAAACCAAAGCCTTGAGCTAATTAGGAATTAAAGGCATGGATTTTATTTTCACTGCCCTCTGTTCTCCCTGGTAGAAGTGCTGAAATAGCATGACAATGCTCTCTCTACAGTTAGAGGTGTAGAGAAGCAAGACTCACTGGCCCGGCGCCTCCTGCTGGTCATCCTGGGAATTAGCTCTTCAGCACTTGGAGCGCCCTCTGTTGGCCGATGTCTCGCATGCCTCCGGCCCCTGTGTCCCTCCTGGACCCCAGTGCCCCTTGCCCTGGGGTTCTGCCAACCGCAGTACCCCCACATGCTGGGTCTTGCCTCCCAGGGGAACCCCCAACCCTCTAAGCCCACCTTGCCTCAGTGGCTACTGCCAGTCATCATCTAGCCCCCTCTCACTGGGACAAACTGCAGTCTGTAAAGGCCACTCATCATTGGCAGGAGTATCGGACCAGCTGCCTTTGCCTAACCCTGGGCTGCAGCCTCTGCAACCCCAGTACCTGTTTTGGCCTCTAGCAAGGCCCACAGCCTGGGGATTTACCAAGCTGGAGCTCCCCAGCTCCTCTTGCCTTTCCCCAGCCCTGCTCTGTTCCCTGTACCCTGAGCTCCCACGCAGCCAGGTCCTTCTCCCTCCAAAGCTGGAGAGAGACTCTTAGCTCCTGGCTCACAGCCTTTTTATCAGGCCTCCTGTGGCCTGATTGGGGCATGGCCCCAGCTGTGGCTGCTTCCCCAATCAGCGTAGACTTTTCTCTCTGGAGCGGGGTAGCTGCCACACTGCAGGGGTATAGGAGGGTTTTCCCTCACTCTTAGTATTTGTACTACAGTAGTACATAGAAGCCCCACTGAAATCAGTGCGAGACTCTGTACAAACACATAGTAAGAAACAGTCCATGCCCCAAAGAGCTTTCAGTCGTAATGGATAAAACGGACGGCCTGAGGAGAGACAGCCACAGGTAGGTAAAATGACTTTCCCGAAGTACCACAGCAGGTTAGTGGCAGAGCCAGCAATATAATCTGGGTCTGCTGAGTCTCATACAATCTATTCACAGGACCAAACTTCCTCTCCTGGGCCAAATTCTGGCTCTGTTCCATAAATGCAATCCTGCATATAAGGCATCTGATATTAATCTCTGATCCTTTAACCACTTACGAATGGATTTAATTTCACATACACTAATAGTGCCATTAATTTCAACGGGGCTACTCATGTACATACACTTAAGCAGATATTTAAGTGTTTGAAGGATCAGAACCTTAGAGGCTACTTCTGAAAATTTGAGCCCAAGTGACCTTCTCATAGTCACAAGCCAGTGGCAGAGTGAAAAACAGAGCTCCTCTTCCCTGAATCCCAGTGTTTTGCTCTGACTGGAAGACGAGATCGCCTGCTCATTGACATTGAATCACAGCGACCGTGGTGACTGGATTTACCTTTTTGTACAGGATGATTAAGTAAGTTCTTTAGTACAGGATGTTGACCAAGAAAAGTGTCTTCTAATTTAAGATTTTTTTTCCAAATCAGGCAAAGCACCTATGTTAGTGATATTTCTCAAGATTAATCCACTGAGAAAAGATTGCAAAGGAAAAAAGAGAATAATCCCAAATTGCCCCCAATATCAGAATGACCTGCTGATTCACTTCATTGTGTTACTCACATCCAATCCCTACTCAGGTATATGGGAGCCTGGGTAGGCCAGAGTAAGGAGATAAATACTTTCATTGACTTGTGAGTAGAAGTAACTTACATTATATTAATCTTTTTTTTTTTAAATCAAATGTAAAGAGTTTCTGGTTTGAGATCACTGCTTTCAGGGTCTCTCCTATGTGATGGAATTGGAACAAGTCTGACATTTAAAAGCATGTATTGGAGAAGACATTCTGATTCTTGCACAATGGAGGTATCGGTGCAGATATTGCAACTATGAGACGCACATAAGCAATAGTAGGTTCTGCATTCAAAGGAGCGAATCCTACCCTTCATCTGGAACACTAGATCCTCTTGCATCAAAGTCAGTGCACTTCCAGTGCAGAAATTGGGGGAGTAGAATTTGGGGGGCCTGTGCCTTGGTGGCCGGGTATCTCTGTATGTAGAACCTACTCACCAGTGGCTCCCTGCATGGCTGTATGCAAGGGTGGTTAGGGAGGACAGAGTGACCCACCTTTTTGTAGATGTTATGATCTTAGGGCTGGTCCACACTAACCCTGCAGTTCGAACTAAGATACGCGACTTCAGCTACGTGAATAGCGTAGCTGAAGTCCAAGTATCTTAGTTCGACCTGAAACACACTTACCTCGGGTCCACGCGATGCAGGCAGGCTCCCCCGTCGACTCCGCGTACTCCTCTCGGCAAGCAGGAGTTCCGGTGTCGACGGGGAGCAGCTCTGGGATCGATTTATCGTGTAGACAAGACGCGATAAATCGATCCCAGAAGATCGATTGCTTACCGCCGAACCCGGAGGTAAGTATAGACGTACCCTAAATTACCCTGCCTTACCCTGTTGTGGGGACTTGTGGCTGCAGAACCTGGAACAGTAGCTGTGGAAGGGCCTAGGGAAGACTCCACCCCATCTTTCCTCTGAGGATTTCCCCAGTTCTGTCAGTGCCCAGAGTCTTGTGAGGGGCAATTTGCTCCTAATTGATGGCTTGTCTACACAGGGAAGTTATTCTGGAATAAGGAAGAGTGTGAATTTAAAATGCTTATAGCTAGTCTGGAAAAAGAGTGCCTTTTTCTGGTTTAATTTAATTGACTGTGATTAAGCTAAACTAAAGAAAGACACTCTTATTTCCAGAGTAAGTGGTCCACATGGGGACCTATTCTGGAATAGCTGTTGTAGAATACCTTATTCTGTAATAGACAAGGTGGATGAGGGAGTATCTTTTATTGGACCAACTTCTGTTGACGAAAGAGACACGTTTTTGAGCTACACAGAGCTCTTCTTCAGGTTGGTATAGCTCAATAGTGGGTCTCTTTCACCAACAGAAGTTGGTCCAATATAAGATACTACTTCATCTAGCTTTTCTCTCTATTATCCTGGGACCAACATGGCTACAACAACACCACAAACAACAATGAAAATTATTCCATAATAGCTATTCTGGTCAATTTCCCCCTGTAGACAAGCCCTTAGTAAATAGTACCATGTACTGAAAACTGTAAATTGGAGTGGTAACTTTGGTAGAACTATTTGAGTTCCTTTTGAAAGCTCTACTGTAATGCAAAGATCTAAGTCCGCAGCTGTCCTTGGTGCATGATGTTGCAACATCCCCCTAAGCTTGTTGGGATTTTTTTAAAAAGGCAGAAAATAGTTTGCTGTGAGTCCCTTGTTATGTTTACAGCCATTAAGATGTTAGGTATTTCTTCTCTTTTCCTCCTCCTCCCCCGTATATCCGCCCTTGTAAACAAAAAGTGATGACTGCTGAGAATCTTCTCTCTGCCTTCCAGGAAGAGAACTGATTCCACTAGCAATTTAATACTGCCTAAACCACAAAAGGTACAGTCAGATGAAACTAGATAAACCAAGGACCAAACATACAGGGCACTGAAAACAACTACAAAGATAGAACCCAATGACCAAGTCGTTAATATAAATATTTGAATGCATCTGTGAATTTGTTTAGTCTGTCCCCCGTGGTTAAAAACTTTTTAGACACAGTATTCGTATCAGGGATGGGGTTTTTTTGGAACTGAAGAAAATTTCCTATTGTAGCTGTAAGAGTATTACATATTGAAAAGCTGGTCAGTTTGGGTGGATTAGCCATCTGCATTGACAGGCTGTTACAGTAATATTTACAGAAAGCAGGAAAGATTTGTTTTAAATATGTCTGGATTCAGTCTGTTGGCACATCCAATACCCACCGTGTGTTGCAGTCTGCTGGACGCAAGTGTCGATGTCCCACTGGAGCTCTGAGATGTTGCTGCTGCCAATGGCCTTGGATCACCTTGTGCTTACATGATGTGGCTAGTTCCTCCACTCTGTAAATTCTAGCAGGAGGTGAGCCATGCAGTGAATGTGCTGCTAGAGTTTATTTTCTGAGCTGCACACTCACGTCTGAAGGAGTAGGGTCATCACAATTTTAGGGAGGTAGAGTGTAATTGCTCTCCTTTCTGAGTCAGTACTGAACCAGCATCATTTCCTACATCACCTTGGTTTTCCTTGAGGGTCTACCATCACTGCTAACTAGACTCAAACCAGTTTAGCTTGTGATGCTAACAAAATCACAGCCTGATGTGGTATGGCCGCAGGCTGATAGACTGACTGAGTCACCGAGATGTCAGAACCTGTCAGAAACAATACACAGTTTGAAATAATTTCAAAAGTGTCTCACTGCTTTTTAAAAAAAATGTCCAGATCCATTTTATAGCAGCAACAAGGTAAAGCAGGATGTGCATTGCTAGCGAGTGTGAATGAAAGGGATCAGTGTACACCCAGAGTCTAATTTTGAAGTACTGATCCCTAAGTTTGGGTACCCAATTCTGCCATTGGATATTTTGGTGCTCAGCGGCCCATTTTAGTTGCACGTTTGAGTTTCCAGATTTGAAACAAAGCACCCAAACTTAGGTACTGAAAACTGGACTCCTCATTTGGACATAATGCTATATTGTGTTAAAAAAATCTTTAAAAATATTTCCCTCATGCTATTTTTCTTTTCTCTACACTGTATTTTAATTGGAGAGAGAGTAAATGGGCTAATACAATTTGTACTGAGCTGGTATGGTGTCAGTCGCTTACCTTGGAATCTTTGTTAGCTACATGGGTATAATTAAAAAATAGACTGTAGTGAAAAAAAGAAAGAGGAGTACTTGTGTCACCTTAGAGACTAACAAATTTATTTGGGCATAGGCTTTCGTGGGCTAGAACCCACCTAAGGTGCCACAAGTACTCCTCGTTCATTTTGCGGATACAGACTAAGACGGCTATCACTCTGAAACCTGTCACCATGCAACGTAATGAAAAAGGTTTATTTTTGTTTTTTGTTTTGGTTTTTTTATTTATAATCAGATGCAAAGGGACCAATTGTTTGACAGACCTGAAGTAACTGAAGCAAAGGGTGTGTGTGTGTGTGTGTGTGTGTGTGTGTGTGTAAATATATGTTCCCCAGAAAATCCTCAGTGTATGGAGATGTAGACTGGTTTCCAGGAGTAACTTTGATCCAAGTGTAATTGACATAGTGTTAGAGATTTAAAAAAAAATTGCTATTTAATATTTATATAACATTAGCATCAAGAGCTCCAGATCAGAAATTGGGACCCCATTGTGCTAGGTCAGGCCTGCACAACATGCGGCCCGAGGGCCGCATGCGGCCCGCATGGGCTCACTGTGCGGCCTGCGGGGGGGTGAGTAGGCAAGCGTCGGGGTGGGGCAAGCCAACGGCCGGCTGGCCGGCCGGCGGGTGGGTGGGCTGGTGAAGAGGTCAGTGGCAGGCTGGGGAGTGAGGGTTGTCCCAATCCCGCAAACAGGGTGTTCCCAAAGGAAGGTGCTTGCTTCTAACCCCTGAGGCCGTCAGTATGTCTGCTCTTCTCTAGTCAGCCCACTTGACAAGTTTGATTGTCCTTGGTCTGGTTCCCATCCCCTCTCCAAGGGTTGCAGCTGTCTGGAGGTGCCTGCCTTCTACGCCTTCCTCATTCACACCTCATTCATTCAACAGGGCAATTGAATACAAAGTGGGGGGAAGATCTTATTCTACATCTAGCAAAAAGACATTTTTCTTTTACCTTAATTATACTACCTTAGGGGCCCACTATAACATATTACCAAGGTTCAATACAAAGTCATATAAAAGTTATACAAAAATGCATAATGCAGAGATTTATCTACAACTCCATTGATTGACTGTTGTGTGCAGTAATATAGTGACCCCTGTGGGGGTGAAGAGGGGTGTTATGGTGGGGCCGAGCGAGGAGGGGGCTTGTCCTATTTTACTGCTGTGATCTGGTCACCCTACGCGCGCTGTTTGTTTCCCCCTCTACAGGCTTCCACACCCCAGTGCTGGAGAAGGAGGGGTTGTTTCCGCGGGGTGGGCGGCGCTGGTGGGGGGGTGTTTCCGCGGCTCCGGCGGGTTTCGGCCCTCAGCTGTTTTCTTTGGAGTAATATGGCCCTCGCCACTTTATGAGTTGTGCAGGGCTGTGCTAGGTGATGTACAAAAGACAGTTCTAAAGAATCAGTAACCATTTTTTATCCATTACTTAATTTACAGTTTCACTGTAACTTTCATTCTAGGAAGCATGAAAGGAAGCATGAAAGAAAACATGCATTGCCAGCAAGATTGAATGTAAAGGGAAACCATCTGGGCAATTTAGGCCCAAATTTTAAATGTGGCAAAAACAAATGTTATGAAGCCTAACTTCAATAGAAGTGTTTCCATGACTTTTTAATTTCAATAATGAAGGAATTTTCTTTGATTAAACTTTACGAGCACGGTACAGTGTGTTGGGCACTGGACTAGAAATCAGGAGACCTGTATTTTATTCCCAGTTCTGACACTACTTTTCTCTGCAACTCTGGGAAAGTCATTTCATTGTCATATGCCTCAGTTTCCTCATATATAAAAGAGGGATACATATACTTACCATTCTTTCTAAAGTGCTTTGTTCTATAGATAAAAAGCATAACTTACAAGCTATACCATCTCTGCTCAGATATTCCCTTCTTTTCCATATCTCATGCCCTCCCTTATGGCCTGATCCTATTCACATTAAAGTCAATGGCTGTTCAACAGGATTATGCTCTCACTTTTTAGGTAAGTAAATACCTTGTATTATCAACAATTCTGCTATTATGAAAAAATTAGAAATTTAAAATGCGAATGCATTTTGTAATTTTTACAGAGTAATCAGTGTTACTTACCATGTAAGCTTTCAGTGAACTATAATCAATATACCTGTGATATTTGTACTATGGATGAACAAGGACTTCTCAAACCTTTATATTTGGTTTTGTCCTGTGTGTATTTTAACGGATTACCAGAATACCTCACCAAAATGCCAGACTATTTCTTTGTTTTTGTTGTTGTTGTTATTATTTTAGCATATTCCAGGGGATGTTTTTAATACCATTAAACCATCACCATAGGAGATTTTGCCTACGCAATAGGCATGAGAATACAGGAAAGTTCTAATTCTGAAAATCAGCAGCTCACAATATCGCACTTAACCAAATCCTCTTCCAGTAATAATCATAGCAAGAGCCCTGGGCAGTTGGTAGGACTGGATACCAGCATGGGGCTTTACTACAGTTTAATGAGCAAGGTCTGCTGCTGGATCTGTTAGGTCCACAGAACCTCCAGTGTAATGAGACGTGTATTCAGTAATGTGACTTAATCTACTTTTTATTCCAGTGTCAATACTCATTTATGTTGAAAGCCATGAAACTAAAGCTGTGTAGTAAGCCAGGAAATGTTCCATTCCCCCCTACAAGAAGCCCCTGCTGGTTCAGGGTTTTGTGCAAGACACTCTGATTCACTTATGTTTTAAACTGTTTTTGCTCCTTGTTAAAGGTCAGATCATGAAGTTAACAGGTCAGAAGAATTACTTTTTAAAGTAACAAAAATGCATTTTTAACAGCCTGTGATCCTCCTTTCCCCACCCACTCCTATCCATGCACGTGCACAACGCTTACATGGGCACCTGATTTACATCTTTGTTTTTACCACCATTTTAGAAGAGGCCAATTTCTGACCTTTGTTGACATGAAGCAGATCCTCTTTCAGAATTTTTAGTCTCTACCAAGACATGCCCACAGTGGGATCTGAATACTTAGGCTGACCTAAAAGAGGCCTTGGGGGATCTAAGGGTCATTAAGGTCAGAGGCAAGTGTCACTAAATCCAGACTTCTGGGCTGTCATTTACACCTTTTTATTTGATGGAACATGGTGTTAAGACAGTGTTCATTGTTTGTCATAATATGCCTGGGGCTGCTGTCAAAAATCTCCAACTACTTCAGGCAGCAGATTAGTAAAAATAAGATCCTGATTGGAAGCTCCCTGAAATTGAATGTGATGCTTTTAAACTGTTTTATATTTCAAATCTGGACATTTATATTCTTGTTTTATGTCAACAATAGCTTAAAACCAGACATTTTGATCTCAACTAAGTTGGTGTGTTTAGTCTGTTACTTGGTGGGTATTTTACTTAGCTATTGCCAAAGAAATTTTATGTAAAGTGTGTACAGAATTAATGTTATAAAACACAAAATATTAATCCGCCGATACAAAAGGTTGAAATAAAACTATTTACAAGTGCTCCATTTCCATCCTGCCCCACACCACAGACAATAACCTCTCTCTCAAAACTAAACGCCAACACCGGGCAAGCAAAAATATGTCACCACCCACTAACCTCCTTTAATGTGAGATGTGTGTTTTGTATCATTTAAAGGCTTTGATTTTATAATCAAAACACAGATAAACCCACAACTCATTAAAAAAAACCCTCCCCCTAATTTATTATTTGGCAGGTTTATGAGTTGTGTTAGTACTGTCAGTGCCAATATTGTCTTCTCTCTGTTATGCAGTTCTCTTACTTTCGAAGTATGGTAGGAGGGGAAGATCATGCTGAGATATGCTTGAGATTTCTGGGTAACTAGTTATTCTTGTTTAAATGTAATCAAATGATCAAAACACTGAACAACAAACATGAAAAATACATCAAGCAATTAACAGATTTGTGGCTGCGTTTTAACATCTAATTCAGGATGAACCCATCCATGTAGCCTGAAGAACACGTCACTGTAGCAGATTGTATCAGTTATAAGGCACATAATTGCAGTACTTCGGAAATTTCACTTGGTCTTCACTTGTTGTTTTTGCACCAAACAACTTGATTTAGCCACTATAAAAAAGTAGAACCATTGTATAAAAGTTCTGATTTTGATTAGGCTCTTTTGCAAAGAAAACATGAACCCCTCAGTTAAAATCTGAAACCATCAGAATTTTTAATGATCTGCAGTCTCACTAAGTGTGGTGCTCATTTGCTATTGAAAGGATTGTGTTTATCATTTTATTATTATAAGACAAACCTGATAGGCAGGATTGCCCGCTTAATACCAGTGCTTGTTCTCTGGAGACTCCTGGAAGGATTCAGAAACCAGATGTGAAGTTGACAGCTATGAATGGGGAATATTTAAGCATATGGAACTGTCCAAATGCCAGGTTAACTCCTTGTGGAGATGTACACATAGTTAATCTACAGTACATATCTTCTACATTTAATCATTGACAGAGATGAGAATGTTCTAGCACTGTGGGACCACTGATGTTTAATGAGCAACATAGGCTTTCCATCATTCAATCTTTTGGGGTCAGATTTTATTTAATTAACGTTTTCAGGTCTCCCTCTTGAAATGACGTATTCGTCAGAAAAATCCTAGCTTTCATTTCATTTCTAAAATGTTTCTTGTAGAAAATGGCTCAATCCTGCAAGGTATTAAGTGAATCATATAAAGTTCCACCACCATTGGGGTCCACTGAAGTCGAGGGTGCTCAGCATTTCTCTAGGTCAGGCCCATTAGCATATTTTTAGGATTTAGGAAACAGCTTAAAGCCTGAATATATGATTGCTGAGGACCCTCAAATCCTATTGACCATCCATAGGAGTTAAAGGCTCTCTGCACCCAAAGGTTTGAGCCCCGAATACCTTATTTTTCTGTCTTACTCTGAATATCCATCTGTCTGCCTACCTACACACGTGTATGACACTCAGCACGTTTAGTATCTGTGCTCCTCCCAAAAGTAAAAAAGTAATATCAAATCTCTCTCAGGCTCTCCATCTTCCTTATCTGTGGCAATAAGCTTGAATAGATTGAATGTGAGTGTGTTTAATATGGTTAGGTTAATCTTAAAGCCATTAATTCCTCACTGCAAAAGTTTATAGAAATAGTAGCTCCCAGTTTTTGGTGTTACACGATCATCCTGATTATATACTTGCAGCCAATGATTTTCCTGTGATGAATAATATCAATATCTAGTATTCTTAGTGCATATGATTAGTAGGCTGGCTTCTAGTCTTCCACCTTAGCTTGCTTCCTCATTTTTGTTGCTCCTGCTCTACACCCATACTACAAGAACTACATTTGAGAGTGACATCAGTGTGTCAGAGGGAAGTAAAACCTATCACTGTAGCCTGAAGCAGAAGCCTGAAATGTGCAACAAGAAATGGTCATTGATCCCATGCTGTGTCTCAAAGTATTAATGATTTTTTTGGGGGGGGAAACAGAAGGCGAATCCACAAATTGAATTATAAGCATTAGTTTTTCAAAGAAGTAGCTCTGTTAGGAAAGATCAATAAAGCAGCTCCGCTGTATTAATCCATAAGAGAAGCTGACATTTCCCACCTAAATTCTGACCTATCCAACTACGCTGTAGCTAGCAATTTAAAACTCCCCTTACAAATTGACGATACTACTGCAATCAATTTTTCTTTCCTTTTAACTCAGACAACAGGCCTAAAGATAGGCATGTACAATCGTAGCCTCAAAATCATCACAGAAATTTTAAAAGGCAGAGAAAAGAGATGACGGGGAACTAGAGTTGAGGGGGTGGGGGAACCCTCTAGAACAATGATTCTCTTTTATCTATGTTTGTACAGTGCATAACAATCCCATTCTGATAGAGACCTTTGGCCACTTCCATTTAGGAATGTGTTATAATAAAAAAACAGTTTTGGTGATAAAATACTATGTTTCATTTTAAGAAAACCGTTTAACTATGGTAAAGAGTCTCAGAACATAAATTAACAAAAAATGATAATTTATTCAAGTGTAGAATTTCAATCTTTGACCAGTATTGCCCATATTTCCATATCTAGTCTTTGGAATTTAGGGAAGCAGTGAACTGAACTCTTTCTCTGTTTGTTTGTATGCTTAATAACAAATGTGTGTGATAGGATGGCAAACATTTTCCCCCTTCTTATTAATTGGCCTGCTTTTGAAACCACAGCGTAGGTCCTTTGTCCTTTCTCTCTAGGTATTACACAAGGAGAATGCACAAGCAGAACTATGACTTACAGAGTGGAAGTCCTTTTTGGGCCAGAGTGAGCTAGGCTTTAATGCAAAGCAGTCCAGGTTAGTGAAGGGAAGACTATGGGGCAGAAAGTCACATTGTGGACACTGTATGTATCTAACAGGAAGTGTAGAGCCAAGAGGAATTATGTTAGACAGAGACACACAGGGGACTCTCGTGCTAAATCCAGCTTCCTCCATTATATTCTTGATGTAATAGTTTATTTAATAAACTCATTTAATTGAAACCTAAGAATCCCTGTTTCCTTGAGAATACTACAGAATGATTCATAGTCTGTATTAAAAATAGGTGGCATTATTTAAGATGCAATCATTAAGTGAGACGTTTGTGGGATAACCAACTATAAATGAGTTCATCCTTGTAGAAAGGACACAAGCTTTTCATGTGCTTAGACAGAACATTATTTTTTATTTCATATAAGTCACATGTATGTGGGTATAGGAAAGGGGCTACTTTCCTGTTACTGCATATAAGTTAATATCTGATGTCAAAGAAGTTTGATATGCAAAACATGATATAATATTTGAATATATTTTGTTTCATGGGGAGCACAGCATAAGGGCATTTTGAAAAGGGCCATTCTACATTGAGATTGGATCTTTGTAGGATAAGAGAAGATGTAGAACAATGTTAGGCTGCATTGATAAGATTTCACTGTAGTTTGCAGAATTATGCCTTCACTTTAAAAAAACAAAAAAAACAACAAAAATTGCGACTCTAGAAAAGATTCAGAGAAGGCTATCTACAGTGATGAAGGGACTCAGACTATGTTTTATGAGCAAAGATTAGGGGGCTTAAAGAAATAACATTTAAGGAGGATCAGAGCATATATAATATTTATAGAGTAGTAATGCAACAGAATCAAAACACTAAATTCATTGTATACTTGTAGTAAAGAAAGGATCACTGATTGGCAATAAGGAACACATGTAAGACGGAAATTAGAAAATATTTCTGACAACTGGATGGGGAAGCAGTTTGTCTAAAGTAGAATTGTAATATAATTATCGTAATCTTGACAGAGATGCTGAAACTGAGGACAACTAGATTTATGGAAAGTATAGGATAAAATCACTCATTCTAGACTGCTGATTTAAGAGGTCCCTTCCAACTGTTAGTCAACAATAGTTGAGCAGTTGTCCTTAAAAGTCCTCTGGTTTACAACCATTTATCAGTACTCCTATAATGTAGATGAGAAATAGCAGTTGAGACAATTTTGCACTTAATTTATATGAAACATGGGCTTTTTCCATACAAAATGGAAAAACCCTGACAAACTAAATGATAAAGGAGACCTAGGTCACAATTTTAAAACCTAGGTGTCTGAAGTTTTGGTTGCTCAATCCATATTTAGACCTCCCTTAAATAAAAGTGCTGAGCATTGAGAAAGCCTATTGAAGTTCTCAGTACTTTTGAAAATCAGGCTGTTTCTCTTTAAGTGCCTAAATGTGGTTTTAAGAGCCTAACATTTAGACAACTAGTGTGGAAATTTTGGCCATGGAGCTTTAAGTTTTGCCAGCGAAGAATGCTTCTCTACAAAAACTTACGGAAGCTAACTATAGACAGCAGCTTCCTACTTATAGCCCATGACTGTAGTGGTTCCAAGGAATACTGTCAACCTGACATGATCCTCTATAAAGAAATTACAAGGAGGTAGGTTCAAGATGATGAACAAGATATTAAGGATGTATGTAGCATTTTTCATATACCAAGTGCATTAACTAAGTAATCCTTTCAACAGTAGGTAAGCATTGTAGAAGCGACAAAGAGTTCTGTGGCACCTTATAGACTAACAGACGTATTGGAGCCTAAGCTTTCGTGGGTGAATACCCACTTCTTCGGATGCATGCATGCATCCGAAGAAGTGGGTATTCACCCACGAAAGCTTAGGCTCCAATACGTCTGTTAGTCTATAAGGTGCCACAGAACTCTTAGTCTGGATCTGTAGAAGCAACAAACACGGCTACCCCTCTGATACTAGGTAAGCATTGTTATCCCTGTTTTACAGATGGGATACAGAGAGGCTAAGTAGTTACAGTAGCTGTCCAAGGCCACCCAGCACTAGAATTAGATGAGTTCATATGTTCCACACTCAGTCCACCAGACCAAGCTGCTTCTGGAGGACTGGAAAATTTAGCAGTTTAGCCTGATCTCTATGTGACTGACCTTTTGGGTATATTGTGCTATGCTCATTGGTGGTATGAAAGTGGTATAAAGGGTTATATTAGGGAGCTAGATGTTCTAAGGACATAGGTTCCCTTGAGGTTGTGATTTACATACACTTGTGATGCATTGCTAATGCCAGTGTTTTAAGTCTCTCTGATCACTGGAGGTGTAGCAAATGCAAATAGTTGCTGTACATTTTGTTGGGTTTCTCCACTTTCACAGCATTCAGATACACTGCTCTACAGCCAAAATGCTTCTGAAATAAATGTAGTCAAACTTTACTAATTCTGGGTCACTGAGAACAAAAATGATGCTTAAAATTGTTGATTGGCTCTAGTTTTCAAGACATGCTATTGGGTCAGTATATACGACCCTTGACTTGGGAATGGCAGAGGATAAGTGAGTTATAAAGGGAAGGGATCTCAATTTAAACCAGAAATGACTAAAATACATCTTTGACTGGATCTATGAATAAATCTATGACTGGGTTTGGACAGTACTTGCTTTTTAGGCAAAACAATGAATGATGCAATCTGAAGCTGGTATTGCATCATATATGATATGAATTGCATCAGGTCATTCCTAGAAGTCATGGATGATTCAATCATAACGAAGCTTACATCACTCTGCTGAACAAATTGCCCTATATCAGCCCTAGAAATCATACAGTGTCGTGCTCTCTTATTTGTCAGTGTTTGATTTTGCAAAGGGACGCATTTCTGTTTAGCCAAAGTGAGCAGAGATGCCTCGTACTTGTGTGAACAGTGCAGATAACTTCTGCTATGTTTGTGGTGAAGTGACTTTTGCATCCCAAAAGCGCAGTATAACCACTATGGTTAAGAAAGCCTATCACCTTTATTTTGGCTGCAAAATTGGAGATCAGGACAAGAGGTGGGCCCCACACATATGCTGCAACACTTGTGCAACAAATCTTTGCCAGTGGTTGAACAGGAAAAGGAAATCTATGCCTTTTGCAGTGCCAATGATTTGGAAAGAGCCAACAGATCATACCAGCAATTGTTACTTCTGCATGGTGCCTCCAGTTGGGAAAGGTGTGTCAAAGAAGAAAAAGTGGACTGTGCATTATCCAAACATTCCATCAGCTATACGCCCAGTACCCCACGGAGAAGGACTGCCGGTTCCTGATGCACCAGAATCATTCTCACTTGAGTCAGACGAGGAAGAGGATGAAACTTCTGGTCCTGAACCATCAGTGTCACAGGACCCACATTTTCTCCCATCCTCCTCCTCTGAACCACACCTCATAACACAAGGTGAACTGAATGACCTTGTCAGGGATTTGGAACTACCCAAGAGTAAGGCAGAGCTTTTGAGCTCCAGACTACAGCAGTGGAATCTCCTGGCAGGTGATGTTAGGGTTTCCATGTTCCGTGACCATCAAAAGGATCTTGTCCCATTCTTCTTCATGGAAGGTGATCTTGTAGCCTGCAACAACATCGATGGTGTGATGGCAGCCCTCAACATCGTTCACGATCCAGATGAGTGGAGACTGTTCATTGATTCATCGAAGACGAGTCTTAAAGCTGTTTTACTGCAGAATGGCAATGTTTTGCCATCAATTCCAGTTGGTCATGCAGTCCATATGAAGGAAACCTATGACAACATGAAACAACTTTTGAGGTGCATAAACTATGACCAACATCAGTGGCAGCTTTGTGGCGATTTGAAGGTTGTTGCTCTCTTGCTTGGTCTGCAGACTGGATACACAAAGTACTGTTGTTTTCTCTGCGAATGGGATAGTCGTGCAAGAGATTCCCACTACATCAAGAAAGATTGGCCACTCCGACAGTCATTGGAGCCTGGGAGGAAAAGTGTTCAGCATCCACCACTTGTTGAATCAAGGAAGATTTTGTTACCACCCTTACACATCAAGCTGGGTCTGATGAAGAACTTTGTCAAGGCCATTGACAAAACACAAGCAGCTTTCAAGTACCTCCGTGGAAAATTTCCAAGGGTAAGTGAAGCTAAGATAAAGGAAGGTGTCTTTGTTGGTCCTCAGATTCGTGAACTTCTTCGAGATGATGCATTTGACCATGCACTGCGTGGCAAGGAAAAAAAGGCATGGAAAGCCTTCCAGTTAGTGGCAATAAATTTTCTCGGAAACAACAAGGCAGACAACTACAGGTTGTTGGTGGAAAACCTCCTCAAGGCATACAAAAGCCTTGGTTGCAACATGTCACTAAAGATACATTTTTTGCACTCTCATCTAGATTTTTTTCCACCGAACTGCGGAGCAGTGAGCGACGAGCACGGCGAGTGATTTCACCAGGACACTGCAACAATGGAGAAACGCTATCAGGGCAAATGGAGCCCATCAATGCTTGCAGACTATTGCTGGACAGTGACAAGAGATGCTCCATTTAATGAATACAAGAGACAAGCCAAGAAGCGCTGAGTAGACACTGAATAGGACTAAACTATGGACATAATAGTTTTTTGCCTTTTGTTTCATAATAAATTTTATTTATATAACCCCTTTGCTGATTTTTAAAGTGTTACATAAACAGGACAGGTGAAATAGTATCATGTAAAGCAACCATAAACACATGAAAAGACCTAGGCTTACAATTTATGATTAAAACTCTACTATCTACACAATATACATAGACATAAAATGTAAAAACTTAAATATCTTAGAAACAGTAGCCAATCAGTTGTTTTAATTGTCATATTTGAATTCAGCACATCAAAATACATACTAAATAGCACATTTTATTTCTGAAGCAGACGACTTCTCAAAAATTGTAGACCAGTGTAATTTGATGGTTATTGCTTAGGACCTTGAATATGACCTGATTTCTCGTTGACAAGCAAATGCTATAGTGCTACCAGCAGAGCAAATAGAATCTGCCAATCCTTCAAATCTGCCCATTAGTTTGTTCTAGTACCAGGCAGCTGAATTGATTTTCTGAATCATCAACGTGTGCTTCAAGGCTACACTGTGTATACATCATTATTCAGGAAGAAAAACTAGTAGCCATGTGTTGGTAATGCCAAACAGGATTATATGCCATACAAAAACAGCTACTTTTTAAGACAAGGTAGGGAAGCTCAGCCTGACTCTGCCAGGACACCTGATCTAACTCGGGTTGAGAGAGCTCAGAAGAGAGGGCTAATGCCACTTGATTTTTCATGTGTCCTTGCATCTGGCCCTTATCCTCTGTCAATGGTTGCCTACCTTTCCACAGGATCGGTTCACTAAGGACTAGTCCTGCAGGTAGGCTATGCTAATTGATGGGATAGACATTTGGCACTGCCCATCTTGATTTATATTAGGTCTTCCCTTAGCCTGATTTACACCTCTAATACTACGAATGCCTCTCAGAAACTACACCCTCCATGGGGTCTAGCGGAAGAAGGACAGCTATATACTTTAGTCACAGTTTAGATGCTGGTAGCTGGTTATGGCCCTCGGTGCAGTGTTCTCTTCCACTGGGCAATAGTAAGTGTGTCTTGCGCTTACTCTTATTTATTATTAGTTGCACCCTGACAACATGCTCAGTGCTGCTCTGCTGAAACAAACTATTGTCTGCACCGACATAACAGGGATTGTTGTAGGTCAGAGGAGAGGTGGTTTGTTAGAGCTGAGCAGAGGAAACTTCCAGGCTCAAGCAATTTTTCATCGGGCTTGAGCAATTTTTCCTAGTCTCTCACTTTATTCAGCATTCTAGTCACCTCACATGCTTTTATTAAAGTCAGGAGTGGATTAGGGAAAGCAAATTTAACCCCAAAAGTGACAAAGATTAGAAAGAACATCGGCCATTTAAATATGTGCTATAAACAAACACTATTCTTTGTCTGTGTTACTGATATCACTTGTGATTATTTAAAAGTGAACAAATTGTGACAATCCCATGTACTTGTCATTGTTTATGCTCTTTATTTACTTTTTGCCAATGGAAATCCCTGAAATCAGCTTCACCTTCAGACCATCCCTGCTGCAGTGTTTGGGTTTCAGACATTACAATGGAAATATTTGTTTAAAAACTACTATTTTCACTGGAATATTCAAAATGTGGCAACATTTTTATTGGCCTTGAGTTTGTTGGTCAAAGTTAGTTTGGTCAAAGTTGTTGTTTACAAAACGTAGGACCAAATTTCAACTGCTGCTGCTCTTTGAAACTCATGGTTCCGGTGGCTAGGCCAGGTCTACACTTGAAACTTATATCGGTATAACAACACCGCTCAGGGGTGTAAAAATTCCCATCCCTGAGCCATGCCGTTATACCGACCTACCGCCCTGTGTACACAGCACTAGGTCGACGGGAGGGCTTCTCCCTTGCTCCGCTTCTTTCCCCCCCTCCATTCCCTCCCCAGAGTCCTCACCCTCGCTCTGCCTCTTCCTGCCTCTGCTCTGCCCCCTCCCCGAGGCTCCTGCCCACCCCCACTTGCTGCTCTCTGCCCTCCCCTCAAACCCCTCCCCAAGCCACCAATCAGCCAATCGGGGACAGCACCGAACAGCTGTGGTTGGTGAGTGCTGAGCACCCAGTATGTTTTTTCCCGTGGGTGCTGAGCACCCAGTATGTTTTTTCCCGTGGGTGCTGAGCACCCAGTATGTTTTTTCCCGAGGGTGCTCCAGCCAGCACAGCCAGGGAGGGGTGGGAGGCACATCTTCTAAAGCTTCCCTGGGATGGTGCGGATTTACATTCCCCTTTCTATGGGCTGTAACTAAAGGGCACAGCCTAGCCCTAAGCTAGCACTTCAGTGCAGGGGAAATCCTAACTCTTGGCTTCCGGAGTTTCATTATAAAAGAGGCTACAAGTATAAGAAGCCAGTTTTTGAAATTCCTGTATGCACCTTCTGACACTTATTTAACGGCGCTGATTCAACAATGCACATTTTTGTAAAAAGACAATTTGCATTATCTCTTCTTTGTAGCCTTCACAATGGGCTGGGCTTCACTATGGGGAGATCAAGGCTGCTGCAATCGATTGCAACAGGGGTTGATTTAGCAAGTCTACTGAAGACCCACTAAATCGACGGCAGAGCGCTCTCCGGTCAACCCCCGGTACTCCAGCTCCCTGAGAAGAGTAAGGGAAGTCGACCAGAGAGCATCTCCCATCGATGCAGCACAGTGAAGACACCGGGGTAAGTCGTCCTAAGCTACGTCAACTCCAGCTACGTTATTCATGTAGCTGGAGTAGCGTAATTGAGGTCGACTTACCCCAGCAATGAAGACAAGCCCAATGTTTCTATATCCTGTTGCAGCACAAAAGTATTGGTGTCCAGAACAACCGTGGGAGAACACAAATCTGCAATTCACCTTGGCCAACGGTCAGTGTTCTAGTCACTTTGTGACTTGCCCATGCTAATCAGGGATCCTACTTTCCTTTCCGTCCCTCTTTTTCATCCATAAATCAAGGCACTGAGTATTAGTCACAACAAGAGAGAAAATTAGTACTGGCATGTAGCTATTTCATGGCTCTCTCTCTCTCTGTTTGGAGAGCCAAACACGGCCATATAGAAAGAAAAGAAAGCTGAAACCATACAAATATGATTCTACTTAAGCAGTCACCTCCATTCATGGCTAGAGAAACATATTTGCTTAGTTCTGTTTTCTGTTATCTCAGCAGTGCCGTAAGTGAAACAGGGTTGTTTGAAAGTGAAGAGATGCCACTGCAGATTTTATTGCAAGTCTGAGGTTTTTCTTCGTCTGGGGATAGTATGTGAATCTGAAGTGAGATTGCTGGAGTATTGCTGATTTGTGCCTGTCACAGTTATTTAGAGTACAGATTTGGTGTTCACACTTAAAGAGTTTTGGCTGTCTTTTAACTTCTTCTGGTAAAATTAGAAGAAGATGTCTTTCACCTTAGAACACAGTGCCAGTCAGCCACATCTTAAACCTTGCCATCCATCTGTACGTTAGAAGAAATTGTTCTCTGAAACAAACCAGTTGGCTGGACCCTCTAAACTGTCTGTCTATAGCAGAATAAACATCAGCGATTTGGGATGGCCAGAGAACGTGTGGTATAGTTTAAGTAAAAGAAAATACTTTGGCACCGATTCAGCAATTGGTTCCATGTTGGTGTACCACTGTGTGCCTGTGCAGAGTCTCATTTTCTCCAGTGGGGCTTCATGCAAGTGTAAGGGTCTGCCCCTGCAGATCCATTTTCAGGACTGGGGCCTAGGTGTGTAGTTAACTGAACCTTGGTCGCACAGTAAAAATACTCCGATTTCTAGTTTAGGGTTAGTCTGGTCTATCTTGTTGCTAAGTGGTGTTGCTCCCTGCTGTGAGTCTCTTACATCATCAACTACCTGACACTGGTTTAAAACTTAAAGTCCCTAACAGTATTGTGACCTATGCACCCCAGTGTTCACACCCTACACACTACTGCAATAATGTTGATATAAAATATGCCTTCTGAGGTATCATTTGAAAACTAATAGCACACTTATTATTAATATTATTGTAAAATGCATGGGTTAACATTATGTATGAAGTTATAAATGTCCCCTGTAGGATGTTAATAGAACATGTTTAAGACCAAACAGCCTACCCTAGGTAAAGGTGATAAACAGGTCTGTTCTAGACAAAGGATTGTGGGTTTACCTCAATTTACATATTAGCAGTAAACAAAATCATCGAGCTAAACTGGCTGGTGTTATCCTGAGCCTGAACTCGAGAGGCAGGAGACTGAATCCTCAGGAGTTGTTCCTGACTTGTAAGAAAGACAAAGACATCCCTTTGGAGATATAAGGAACAGAGAGAGAGACTCCCTCATTTTCCTTCACCTTAGGAAAAAGAAACCAAACGATTTGATCTCTGTGATGGAAATCTGGAAAGAATACTGGGGGATGAGAGAATCCATCTTGAACAAAGACTGTATCTTGATAGATTATGTTTACTCTTTTAGATGCTTGTTTTCACTTTAATTTGCTTGTAACCATGTCTACCTTTATCTCTTTTACTTAGTATCACTTAACTATGTCCATTTGTTAACAAACTTGTTTTATCTTTACTATAAACCAATTCAGGGCTGTGTTTGAAGGGAGGGTGTGTTTATCCCAGTTAAGTTAATGAGCTGTAGTGTACTTACTCTTTAAAAGAGTGGTGAACTTAATATCTTCAGTGAATATACAGTGATAGGCGCTGTGCATTGCAGAGAAATATCTCTGAGAAGCTCAAGGGCTGGAGTATATTCAGGACCGGATTACCAATTAGGGACAGTAGGCACATGCCTAAGGGCGCCGATGTTCTAGGGGCACCTAAAAGTTAAAAGTGGGTTAAAAGTTAAATGGTTAATACATAAAGCTCCCCTGTGGGCGGCCGGGCTCCTGGCATGGGTTGGTGGCCCCAGCCTGTAGGGCTGGAGCAAGGTGAGCGTCTGAGTCCACCCACCTGGGGGCACTGTGAGCCGCCGCTGGGCAGAGCAGCTGCAGAAGGTTCTGGGAATGTCCCAGCCCTTCCCAGTCTTGGCTGCCGCGCTGTCTCTGCCCCGTGCCGGGGAGGGAGAGGAAAGGGCATGGCCAGTGCCCCATTCACTTGCACAGGCAGAGCCAGAGCACGGCTGCCATTCTGGGCTGCGGAAGGGATGGAAGACATCCAAGGACCGCTCTCCATGGGGAGAGGTACAGTCCCCCCCCCACTTGCGCCTCGCCTGAGGCAGGTGGGCTGAGCCCTGGGCTGGGAGCACCGTGCATGGTGGAGGGTCTTATGCCTTCCCGGGGAGGCTGTGTTTATATTTCTTTTAGTTTAATTTTTTACGGAAAACACGAAGGTCAGCTGTGGTGGTGGGGGGGGGCGGGAGTGGACGACACTGAAGATGCTGTGCCTAGGGGCGTGTAAAGTGTAAATCCGGCCCTGAGTCCATTGATTGTTTCCTGCTAGGCCAGGTTGGGGCAGGGAGAGCCTGGTGGAGTTGGCTAGTGAGAAAGACAGATGCGGGTGGCAGGGATCTGACACATAGCCTACTCTCCAATAAAGTTCACTCTAGCTGAGGCAGAAGGGTAACGGTGCCTCACAGCTTTGGGTATCCCCAGCTGCATGTTACAAATACCTTCTGTAGTAATAATAAATACTTACATAGCAGCCTCTGCTATTAAATCCTGAATCCTCGCAATATGTCCATGAGGTGGGAAGATAGTAATCAGAGATGGGCAAATAATTCAGGACATGCATTTTGTTTGTTTGTTTGATTGTGGAATGTTCAATGGGTGATTGCAACATTTTGAAATTGTTTATTCCAAATTCTCCACATATGTTTTATTTCCTGCACAAATAACTTGTGACTGGTTTGTTGTCGTGAGTAGAGCTGGTTGGGAATTTTTAATTGCAACGATTTTCTGACAAAAAATGCCTTTTCTGCAAAACCAAAAATTTCCATAGGAAAACTTCCATTTTGGAAAAAAGGAAAAAAAAAAAAAAGAATCCAGTGGGAATATTGACGTGATGGCTCCCTGGCTTCTTCCTGGAACGCTCTTCTAAATTTCTGCTTGGCTGAAAACTAAATGAACAGAAGCTTTCCAGGATAGCAGCCAAGGCTGTGCACTCTGATTTGCTGCCTCCCTGGCTCTCAGCCTGCCCCCTACTCCAGGGCCAGAGAGACAAGGGTGCACTCAGTATGTGACATTTTTTTGCGGAAAAGGATTTTCCAGCCATCGGTACTTGTGATATAGACCTTTCAGGACCCAAAAGGGGGGCCCTCATGGTCCTGGTTCTCCATTAGGGTGACCAGATGTCCCGATTTATAGGGACAGTCCCGATTTTTGGGTCTTTTTCTTATATAGGCTCCTATTACCACCACCCCCCCACCCATCCCGATTTTTCACACTTGCTGTCTGGTCACCCTATTCTCCATTCACAGTTTCCCCTAACTAAAGAAGGCAATGTCTGTCTGGGTGGTGGGAAGCAAGGACTTAGAGGACCTCTTTCAGGGCCTTTAGGGCATATGACGGGATAGCTGCACCCAGTTTCCAGAGCTCATAGGAAAAGGCCAGTCTGCTAGAAAGGGCCTCAGCAGTGAGGAAAGCTCTTCACCCCCTGAGGGGAGACCTTACAAACCTAGGTACTTTTTATTTTGCTGGTTTGGTTGTGAGCCTTGTTTTGGAATAAGCAGCCCCCAAGATCTGAGGACCTTCAGGGGACACTTTTACTTTTTGCTGGCTCTTTAAAATACTTAACCAGGCCACTGTCCCAGAGGAGAGTTTTTCTTCTACTCCTCTCCTTCTGTTTGAGACAAAGCTCTGAAACTGGCCTCTGCCGCAGGTGTTAAGAGCCAAACTCTGAAATGTACACAAGGTGGTTAGATAGTAAGGCAAGTTGTCATTTGTCGCTTGGCTCTCATGAGTATTTATAAGCTGAGGCAGCTCTCTGCCCAAGAGGGAATTGATGTCAGAACCAGTGTCACGACAATGGGGATAAAACATGATTTAGTATTACAGGAACCATTTTTAATTCCCTCTCTTAAAAACACTGCTGCTGTAATTAACAGTAGCTGGATTAAAATACAGTTCTGAAATGAATACACCAAGTTCTGTAACTTGTCTACCTCCCATCTACACCTCTCCTACATGGCAAAAATATCTCCATAAGCCATTTCTATTTCATGAGCGTCTGTTCCATGTATTACAGTTTCCCTGATGCATACTCCACCAACATCATGTTCTGTATGTATTATGCATTCCTCTGTGTGTGCACCACATATTACGAAAGGCTTTGTGTCCCTAAGGGCTTCTGGAACTATTTCTGTGATTGCATCCTAGAGGGCATTTATATGAAAGTCATCAGTTAACCTTAGCCATGAAGAAGATATAATAGTAACAGTAAGTAGGGCAAGCTCATTAAGCAATGATTAAAAAGCAGAATTCATTACAATGAATATGTTTGTGATGGCTGCAGTGGTGGAGTAGAAATGATGCTGGAGAAAAGTGACAGGCACTGTTCCCTTGAACCCCCATGGTTTTGTGGTTATTGTGTGACTCTGATTAAATATAGAATCAGTAGGAGCACAGAACCCTTCTTTCTTCAGGCAGTCCTAGGAGTTTTGAAAGCAACTGTGTGTGTGTGGTCCGGGTTCTGTCATATAGGATCAATCACACACAGACAATAGGCTCTGAAAATAAGTTTATTTAAAATTAAAAGACTTGTATTTTTATCTCCTACAATGCCACATATTTAGCTACCCTCTATTTTTTTTTTAAGAATAAATGTGTCTGTTGACTAGTAATGGGCTGACATGGATTTGGTAGCTGCCAAGCTTAGGATTCAGGGTTTGGATTTTTATTTGTGAGAACAGGCTGGATCCAAATTTGGATCCAGAATCTAACCTCAAACAACAGCTATATCCGTTGAACAGCTATCGTCAGCCTCTCCTGGGCCCCCACTCACCACTTCTATATTCCGGGTGGGACTCTCAGACCTCCATCCTCTCCTGGGCTCTTATGGTGATGGCGGCTGGCCACTGCCTACTGTCTCTTGGGCCTTGTCTACACTAGTGGGGGGAAATGTGCTTTTTACAATTGTTAGCCCAATGGAGTCACTTAACTCAACTGAGAACCGCACATAAACACCAGTGTAGACACAGTTTAAAATAGTTTAATTTTTCGATCTAAAGGTGCTAAACTGTGTCTGTGTTACTGTGAAGTGGGTTCAAGCTAGCTGGGTCTGGATCTGTCGTTCCATTGTTGAATACACCCATATTCAGGGGTATTTATATCTGAAGTTCTGGCTCATCGATACTGTTAGCCAAGGTTTGAAGTAGGTGCTGTCAAGGAAGAGGTTTAAAAGGAAAAGGGGAGGGAGAGATGTCTTCTGTGGGCAGAGAGGTGCTGCTACGCTAACAGAGTGACAGCTCCTCTGACAGAGAATATTTGTCATGGTGAGGAGCTCACAAAGGTACTGTGTATGTGGCTTTTTCTTTCACAACCATAAGCTGACACAAACAAGCTTTCAAGCCTCACACTGGTCTCTTTCATTAATTGCACACAAAGGACAGATTATGGATTCTGGTCTTTGATTTGATCAATCACCTGCTATGCCTGTGTCTCCCATTTGTGCCCAGTAGAATTACAGCTACCAACAGGCTGTATCTATCGAATTGTCTATTGAAGTAGATTTCTCAAGTAAAATAATAATTTAGCTAATTATTCAGTGGCGTCCATTCAATTTCTGTTAATTCTGTGAAACCTCGACAGGGCTGGCATTTTCCCACATTGCCTGGTGTCTGTATTTCATAGGTAAAAAAAAAAAAAGATTTAATTGCAATCGTTACCCTTGGTACCGTTAATCATTTGTCAGTGTCAGACACTTGTCGTAAGCAGGTAATGTTTTAAATGCAACTTTTACTAACGTATCCTTTTCTTTTGCTTTGCCTTAGATGTAAAGGAGCATCCCATTATGGCCTTACCAAGGAACGAAAGAGACGTTCACAAGATGACTCTCCAGACTGTAGTGCCACTTTAACGGTAGCGGCTCTTGGCCCAGAGCTCTCTGCAGCTGCAGCGATAGCCTTAATGACAGATGAGCCAGGCCTAGTTAATCCAGCCTTCAGCCCTGCCTCAGAAGACAACCAGTCAGGGAGCAGTTCTGGGGACCCCAGTAGAAGCAACCGAAACAGAAGTAAGAACTAAGTAGGATGGTCTCTGAGGCTAGGGGGCCTCTCTCTGAAATTAACTTTGCCGAAAGCTTTAAAAATGTCAGAGAGCAGAGAAACCTGTTTGTTTTCTGAAATAACCTTTTTGTATTTGTCTTGTTAAGGAGTGCTCCCAATAAACCAATATATTTAAGGTAAAAAATGCATTCAGCAATATCTTGAAATGAACCAATGTTTTGTGGGTATAAAATTTTCCCAGGGAAATGAACCCATGACCCTGGGGGAGTGTTTGCCAGCATTCCAAGATGATGAGGAGCTCAGAGGAGCTGGCATTGCTAAAAATGAACCGCAGTAATGAACTAGCCACATCAAGAAATTTTTCCCTATTTCTTCCTCCCCTACCCTGCCCTGCCAAGCCCCAGTGAGTGTAGCGTAGTGGAAAAATGCAGTATGGCCAAAGGTAGCCATCAAGAAGTATAGCCAGTGAAAAGAAGAGTATAGTACAGATAGAACTAGTATTTGTGGGGACATGGGAGCCAAAAGGATTTTATGTTGGGAGGATGGACACAAGGCTACAAAGGAAAAATTTAAACTGCGTTGAATTAGTGATCAAAGACCAACACTTTGGTCTTGAGAGCATGGAGTGGGTGGGCAGACGGAAAGGTGGGGAGAGAGCACCAGAATCAAAGACCTTCATCATAGAATTGAACCCTGCTGTTTTGGTTGGGCCGGGGGTGGGGGGTTTAAACCTGATTTTGAGGAGTTTTGTACCACTAGATGGTGATGCACAGTACACATATTGTACTGATAGATACAGAGTAAGAAGTGCCATGCATACCTATGGACCTGTAGAAATCAGAAGAGTCTGTATTTCAATTATTATACATTTGTACTGTCTTGCAAGTCCCTTTTGCTCTTTTTTCCTCTCCTCCATATAATTATTTTTGCCCAATTTTAAAAACCCTTTAAAAGAGTTCTTTTGCCTGCTTTAGAACTAGGACCCCTTTTGGTTTCTCACCTCCCTAATTATTATTCCTAATCAGGAGGATGGAATGCCATATGGCTAGCATTCCTGGCACTTCTAATTTTAGCCATTAAAATATTAGGCACGGTTGGGGTGGGGGGCTGGAGGGACCACCATGATGGCTTTGCAGCAGTACCGTGTGCTGCTTCCATAGCAGACCTAGCAAGAGCCTCCAATTTCTCTCCTTCAGGCTGGTGGAACATACTCGGCTCATTTGTTGTGGCATTAGCTCTTCACCTTACAGGCATTTTCCACTAGCCAATCCATGGTATGGCTTTGGCTTTGAATAGTGCCGTTCCCAGGCCACTACCCCTGGAAATCAATGCTGCGTTTATGGCTGGCTAAACAGATGGAGTTAAAGATCCTGGGGTGCAGGATAGCAATCCTTCAAATTAAGGTTAATGAATTCTCAGGCCTGAAACTCCATTTGGGGCCAGATACAACGTAAGGGAAGCCATATGCAGTGAGGAGGGGAGGGAGAAGCTAGAGCAGCCCTGGTGTCACCGCCCACCACCGCCTCTGCCTCCCCTGCGCATAGCTGCAGTTACAGAAATGACGTGGTTCTGTAGGCTGTACAACCCAAAGCTGCTGCACTGTATTTATTTTTCTCTGTCTGTTGCAGGTCGGCCCTTCGAACGTTCCACTATAAGAAGCCGGTCTTTTAAAAAAATAAATCGAGCTTTGAGTGTCCTTCGAAGGACGAAAAGCGGCAGTGCCGTATCCAACCAGGCTGACCGGGAAAGGGAGTGTGTTGAAAACTGTCTTGCCACAGAGGAAGGTAACACTTTGTTGAGCCTGTGTATTTTTCTATATACCATGACGGGGTTGGGAACCCCACTCACATGACGATTTAACACCCAGGTCTTGCAGTACTTCTGTTATTATTTATGTATTGTGTGACCGTAGTGCCTAGGAGCCCTAGTCATGGATTAGTTTGTGTTTTTAAAATACTTCATTGTTTTATTTTTTATTTTTTTAATGTACCAGCCAAGCAAGGAGAGGGAGAACTTAGAGATATGTGAAATCTGATTGGGGCTAGTCTAACAACAGAACACATGCTACAGAGACAAGGGCGGCCTAGTGTTTAAAACATGGGGTTGGAAGTCAGGACATCTGAATTCTGTTATTGGCTCTGCCCCTGATTCACGCTTTGATTTTGGACAAGCCACTTATCCAGTGTGTGTCTCAGTTTCCCCCCTATAAAATTTGGATAATACCTACTATACATCTCACAAGGGGTTGTAAGGCTTCATTGATGTTTTGAAGTGTTTGGAAGTCTGTAGGTGGAAGGTATTATACAAATGTAAAATATCATCATCAGTGTTCCAGCACTTATGTTTGATATGTTGGTGGCACATGTGTGTTAACATGGCCAGACAGGTGACACTGCAAGAGCATTGTGCTCTGTGATAGGGAAATAGACAAGTTATAATATGCTATCTGTCAGTGACAGGGAGTGGTGGAAAATAATACTTAGCACTTGATATGCTCACAGCACTACATAAACATTAACTAATTGCTCTGCATCATATGCCAACGCGGCAACCATCAGGATGGAGGAGAAGTGACAATATCTTGGGAGTGATATTGCCTAAATCAAGCTCATTATTTCTCTTCTCTAAACTTTAACGATGGGAACATGACATAGAATGTCTTATCCCCAAATCAGATATCCATTTGCATCTTGCTTAGGTCAATGTTTTAGGAAGACAAAGGGTCCAGTTCCCCACTGCACTGCAGTCATTTGCACCTGAATACAGCAAGTGTAAAATGCTGCCAAGTCAGAACAGGAGCATTTTACACCCCCTTTGCACAGGAGTAAATGACTACACCAGGTGTACGGCAACAGAGAGCCGGGCCAGCATCTCTCACAGTTTATTTGCTTGTTCCATACAGAAAGCTCCATTTGGTTTCTGTATTTTCAGGTATTTTTCAGTACTTATTCCACATACTGAGACATTATATTTATAAAGTGACTTAAAAGTTGGACTTAAATGACAACCAGGTAACTCTAAATGCATAAACCTTTCTCTAAAGATATTATGGTTCTGATCTTTGACCTGATGGCATCACTGATAACTTCACTGAACCAAGTAGTTTCACTGATATTTAAAGTTAAAGATTGCAAACAAACTTTAAAAAGCCTAGGTTTACAAAACTCTGCATGTGCTATTGCATGTGAAAAGCCATGCGTGTACAGTATTTGACTATTCAATTTGCAGGTATAGTTACCATCATAGTGATCACAGTAATGATGAGTTCAAATGTCCAATCATATGTCTAAAGGGCTATTTGTATGGACATTACTATAACTGTATGAACTAAAATTCAAAAAATGTATGCAGTTGTGTGATCACAGTTCTGGGAATCTGTCTTTAAATGCCCTATTACATCTTGGAAACAAGCATGTAAACAAATAACCTGCAAGAATTCAAATACACCCTGAATATGAATCTGTGATTTTGATACTTGACAGTTCATTACAACATGTGCTTTGTATAGCAGAGACTCAAAGGTTCTTGCTTATCGCTCTCCTCTTGCTGGAGGAGAAACTGAATACAGTTCTTTCTGAAACAATTGTAATCATCGTGACAGGCAACAGAGCACTCCAATTCTGTGTGGGTGCGGGGGCTCCCTCAGTTCTCCATAGTCTACGGTCTGACTCTTGTTAATTGTGCTGTCACTGGGTCACACTCTGGAGATGGCTGGAGTCTGATAGCCAAACAGGTCATAGCTCTCCAGGCTGGATTTTCAGCCTGCTGCAGATTCATCCTGCCTTGCTGAGTCTCTTATCCCTTTTGGCTAGATTTTACCTCTTGGAGAGTGTGGTGCTGTGTGGGAGGGGATACCTTTCTCTTAGTGGCCCATTGGCTTCCAGGCATTGCCGGTACCCTTCCAGGATCATCCTGACTGGTAAATATTGGAATGAATTGAATACTGGCAGGATTCAAGATCTGGCTGGTTTTACCAACATTATATTTTGTACCTCATGCTTTCACAGAGGTCAGCAGCAGTTCGGATGCTTTAGCTGCCATTATTATTTTTAAAATTTTTCTGTAGCCGTCAACTTCACTTCAGTTTATTTCTAGACACATGGCCTGTGCCACGCAATGATTCAAAAGCCAGATATTCTCCTATGCTGAGCAGTTCTCGGTGCAGGAGAGACTGGGGCCATCAGGGAGCCAGTTATGGTTCCTTGAGTCTCGAGATGCCTCAGCCCAAGTTAGACCAAGTTTAGGGGCTCCTGTAATTTATGACATCTTACTCTGGTTCCCAAGGGCCCATATACCAGTTGTGAATTGATATAGCAGCGCTGCCTTC
The DNA here is from genome assembly GCA_033296515.1 of Macrochelys suwanniensis. Taxonomy (NCBI): domain Eukaryota; kingdom Metazoa; phylum Chordata; order Testudines; family Chelydridae; genus Macrochelys; species Macrochelys suwanniensis. The sequence continues at coordinate 89,843,459 of CM065779.1, forward strand.
TGCCCTGCCCTCTCCCCTTTCCTTCCTGCCTCTGACATGCCCTCTGTCTCCCACCACATGCCCCTTGTGCCAGGGTGGTTGGGAGGTTTGGCACAGGTGCCAGAGCTGGCTCTGCTAGCTTTACATTGTCACATACCTCTCCCCTGTTAGTGGGATTCTCATCCAGTCAGCTGTGGCCAAATTACCCAACTTTCCCAGAGAGAGAGAGTCTGACCTTTGTTTCCACCAGTGTAACTCCATTAACATCAGCAGAGAGACCCCTGATTTATGCCAGTGTGAGTGCAGAATCAGGCCCAAAGTCTTCATGGTTTTTATGCCCATGCCATCTGAATAGCAGAAATGAGGTTGCAGTAAACGCTTTTGACAATGCCATGTTACTAATTAAAGGTGAACCTTTCCGTGAGGAGCTGCCATCTGTTTGACAAAAGCCCAACTAAGCTTGAGTTATTAATGTCCGTTGTGGCTGATCTGCTGGTCTGTCAGAACTCCCTCCCCTGGCCTGGTTTAGGGGTCTCTGACTGTTTTGTGTTTGTCTGTACCTCAAGCACAAGTTCTCCATGGATAAGGGGCAAGTAAGAACTTCATTTGTGATGCTTGCGCTTCCTGCAGCTGCACAACATGAACAGCATTTAAAATAACCTCCTTGCCATAGCCCATGCTGTCTTGTATAGTCTCCCTTATATGATGGGTTTGATATCATCACTGTGGTACTGCTCTGATTAATGTGAAACTGGTAGGCTAGCTGCTGTGTGCCTGAGGTGATGATTAAGGCTACGATTTTGTCACAGAGGTCACAGAAGTCATGGAATCTGTGACTTCCAAAGGCCTCCATGACTCCAGCCCCGCGGTGAGGTACCCCCACCACCTGAGGAAGCTGGCCCTCAAGCTCCCAGCCATCATGGGCAGCAGGGGTACCCCACAGCTCCCAGCTGCTGCAGACAGGGGGGTACCCCACAGCTCCCCAGCCACTGCAGCGGTGCAGGGGGCCCCCCACAGCTCCCCAGCCGCAGTGGTGGGGACACCCACAGCTCCGCAGCCATGGGGGCAGGGGAACTCCCAGCCGTGGGGGCGGGGGGGTCTCCTGGTGGCAGGGGCAGGGGGTCCCCGGAGCCCCCAGCAGCTTTGGTGGGGGTAGGGGGACCCTGGAGCTCTGAGCCCCCATGGGTGGTGGGGGCCCCAGAGCTAGCCACCCACAGCTGCCTAGTCCCTTCCCATTTTATCATGGATATTTTTAGTAAAAGTCAGGGATAGATCACGGCTTCCGTGAATTTTTCTTTATTGCCCATGACCTGTCCGTGACTTTTACTAAAATATCTATGGCAAAATCTTTGCCTTAGTGATGATCTATAATCCTCTTAATCGTGCTTTTCGTTAAGGTGGAAAGATCCACAGTGAAACAGTCTTGACTCTCTGTTTAGCTTGCCCTCACACAGTTCTTTTACTCACCATGGATACTGATGCATTGGATAAATATTAAACAATGCTGATTGTCTCTTTAATCTGATTATATTATCGTGTCCTAGAGGCTCTCTTAGGAGTTTAATGATCAATTATAAATGGATCTGGTAGTGCCACCTAAAGCTAAGATTGCCTGACACTTCCCATGGTAAGCCCCTGTTTTCAGTTGCTGATAACTTTGTCAAACCCTAACCATTTAGGCTAAAAAAATTTAGACTTGCTCTCTGCCTCAGCCTGAATTTTTCTGAAAGTTTCAGCAAAAACTGTTCATTGCGCAAAATGAAGGAAATGCTAAAAAACAAAGCATAAATACTGAGAAGTAAACTGGATTTTTAAAATTCTTTCATTTTTAAGAATTTAAGATATTTTTTCTGGCAATATGGGCAAGGGAATGTTTGTTTACAATATGGTATCCAAGTTGATCGTGTTTAAATGAGGGTTTAAAAATAATTCCTACTTCATCCCTGAAACGCTGAGAGTCTGAAAATACATGGTTTTTCATTCTGAGAAGTGAAACAAGGTGTTGAGCTTTTGAAGTAGCCTCTCCAACTGTGTTGCATTTAAGATGTAATTTCTTATGACTAGGTCTGTCACTGTGAGTTATCTCAACAGTCAACTTAAATGATCAGGTACCATGAGCAAGTCAGTACAACTATGGTGTACTCCATATGTGTCAATATACTCCTAGTTTGGCACCACCCTGTCTATGTTCATTTCTGTCCAACAGAGACATATATACTCCTCATTCAAACCAGTCTACAGTATTAATTTTAAATCACCTAGGGCTAATACTAACGTGGGAACAGGCATTAGGGTCTTCCTCTGTAACAGGTACTCACGTGCCTGATGGTTTTCAGTAACATTCATTAGTTATTTTAGGAAGCTGTAAAATAAATGGAGGTTGTGATTGCTGAATGACATTTCCTGCTATTTTAGATAGAATGTGTTCCACACTGCATCATTTTTGCAACTGTTGCATTATAATTATTTTATTAGTAGTAATGTGGTAGCCCCTAGGAGCCAGGACTCCATTGTGGTAGGCGCTGTACAAAAATAGAGCAAATGCATCCAGACAGCAGGTGTATCTTGGAGTAAGAGTGTGTGGTCTGCTTGTTGGCTCTTTAGAGGTCTTATGAGAGTATCCCAGCGAGGAAAAAAAATTTAAGGGAAACTGCAGTGTTCTATAAAAAGCATAAGAATAAAAGGAAGGTGAGTTAATAGTGAGCGGTCAAGCGAGAAGCTGCCATCTTGACAATCTCAAGAGGAAAAGTTAGGCCTAAAAAAGATTCAGGACTCATTGGAAACCACTGAAACTCCGACAACTTCAAAGCTGTTTATACGTAAATATTTAATTGGTTAATTTAAACTAATTGTTAAATTAACTGAAACATTTTTTTAAAAAAATGGGCTTTACCTTAAAATAACTTTAAAATAGCTGATTATCTGAATGTTTCTCATTCCCATATGTCTCATGAGGCTTGGCTGCCTCCTAGGGACTGCAATGTTGCAGGTGGCAGCCTGCAGTGAGAGACACATCTTACCCTTTCCTTCTCCGCTGCAGAGTGCAGTAGAGCTGGCGTGGACATTGCCAGGATGTCTGCCTCCTTGTACACCGTGGAGTCCTTTATAGGGCATCAATACAAGTGATTTGCTGGCAAGGCTGTGAGCAGGCTGGGGTACGAGTGGTATAGGGGTTGTGGATCCTGTGCTTACAGAGATCCACCAGCCTCTACCCCACACCTTGTAAAGAGCTATTGCAGACTCAGGGCTGCAATAATGGCTGCTGAGAAGTTTGTAGAGGTAGATTTCTTCCTTCCCACCCTTGTGACACTCCCTGTACTAAGCCTGGCTAATTGGCTTTGGTGCAAGAGGCAGGAATTGATCCAGAGCAAGATGAGAGTCCTATTCACTGAATGGAGATACTGAAAAGATGAGAAAAAGTTATGACTAGGGAACTAGAATCCCCTTTTCAGCATCATGCCTGTGAGACTTGTTATATAAAGAAAGGAAAATGGTTTATACAGACCAAAGAACACCAAAAAATCAAGTTTATTCTAGAGGTGGCCCAAACCCAGAATGTGGAGTCTAACCTGCTTTCAGTGATTTTCAAATTAAAATCTACCACAGCAGATTGGAATTTCTGGTTCTGTTTTTGCCAAAATCTCACAAAACAGCTGTTCGAGATCTCATAAGGATGGATCTTCAGCCTCTGATTCCATGATGATGCACAAGGCATAAATACCTAGATAAAGAGTAATCCTGCAGCATTTCCACCATTTGAGATAAATTCCTGTTTTAGCCTGCCTGTGCAAGGCAAGAATTGACTATAAAAGGGAAATGTGATTACGGACCAAATAAAACAAGTACAATTTTACTGAGATACTATAAAATCTTAAACAATCACATCATCAATCCTACCAAACCTTCTTTGAGAAAATTGAGATACCACTGGAGAAACCACAGAAGCAATAAGATGTTAAAAAAGGTAAAATCCCAAAGTATAGGCTACTTCACTGGAGAATTAAAAATAGATAGATCATTCCTGTCTCCAAAGTGACTGAAAATCATTAGGAAAATCAAATATTAAAGCAGGTTGCAAAGGACTAATATGCAAGGCTCAGATAACTCTAATGTAACACAGAAACCAAACTGGGTCAAACTTGTGTGTGAGAATTATAGATCTGCGTATTTGCTAACAATTGGTTATAGCATTGGTTATATTATTGGAATATATTCCAATTCTGGAAACAAGGATAAAGGAAACAATGGTCTGCACTTGCATAGCCTTATTTAGGTGAGTAGTCCGTAGTCATGCAAATGAACCCATTGACTTCAGTGAGCTACTCGTGAATCAGGCCTATAGCATGAATATAGATTTGCAGCATAGGCTGCAAATTGTGTTGTTAATTCAGTCTAATCAAGATGGGTTAAAACCTAATAGCAGACATTATCCAGCACTCATCACACCTGATGAAGTTAAGGAAGTTAAGGAACAGGATATTTCCTGTTAAGGAAGTTAAGGAGCAGGATATTTCACTAGCAGCATTATCAGTAGGTGCATAATAAGCATATGAGTTTGCTAAATTTGAGCATTGAATTTATGCTTACGTTAAGTAACATAAATTTGGGGGACATAAACTCTCATATAAAAAGGAAGGTAGCTAAAGTACTTATGAACACCCAGAGTCTTACATCTTTTCAAGTGAACAGAAGTACTGTCTTCAACAGGAATGGCCATTCTCTCCTGTCTTATTTAAAACTATAATGTCAATAATATTACATGCTGCTATCAAAGGAGTATTGCTTGAGGAAGAAGTACATCGGATATTTCTGAACACAGATGACCTTTTATTATTATTGACAGATTCAGAGTGCTCCATACCACTCCCGATGAGAAATATACAAGAGTATGGAGAAATATCTGCAAGCAGAGTCACCAAAAACAAGACAGAAAGTTTACTTCTTTCTAGATTCTGCCGTTCAACGATATGTAAAGACTGGAAGTGTAAATGGGGAAAGAAAGGTATGAAATACTTAAGGGTTTTCCTGCTCTGGAAAACCTGCTGAAAGAGGATGGGGGATAACGAATTAATTAAGAATACAATAAAGATTGGAATAAATGAGGGGCACACAGATTAAGGCTCTGACCCTGCCACTAGCTGTATGTGACGCATGACTTGCACCTATGCAGAGCCTTGTGGAGGTCAGTGGGGCTCTGTTCAGGCACAGGCATCCACCCATATGCAAGGAGTAGCTGGATCCAGGTCCTAACTCTTTTGGGTGAAATAAATATATTAGTAAATTAAAAGGCCATTCCGTTGTTTTCTTGTATATTGCTATTTTAAATAGGTAAAGTACATTTTAATCAACCATTTTCATAATTGATATGGACAATGAAATGAAAGCGGATAATAGATTTGTTCTGCTTAAAAGGGGGCCTAATCTGGTTAGCAGCTAGTTTTTAATCTGGTACAGTTTAGACAAACATACAGCTGAAAACCAGGCTCAGAGTAGAACTGGATATTGTGAATATAGACCATACAGGAGAGCATTAAAGAAACCATCAGCAGAAATAAAGAGATTAATCCAGTTATTTCACCTGGATTATGGGCAGAAGTGTCTACTTTTTATAAAGAACATTCTGTATTTTACAGGATGTTCTTTACAGACATCAAATGCACACAGTTGAGTATAAGAGGAAAACCTGTCTAATGGGCGACTGGCAAGGAAAGAGAAAATTCTCGGAGAGAATTCTTTGTAGATTACACATTTGATTAGAGTAAAAGCAAATTAGTTGCAGATATGCCAAGAAGAATTTTAATATCTAAGATGCTGTAAAAGTTTGTAGTGAAGGACAGGAACATGCCACTGCAAGACTCAATAGGTTACAAACTAGTTAAAAGCATCATCTATACATGAAGCAAAGAACCAAAACTATATAACAATTGTTCCTGTACTCCACTTTTATGGTAGTACAACTCACCTGAAATCTACAGCAAGACTGGTGTAAAACTGGAATAACATAGTAGTGTATCAGGCCCCCATTGTTTAACTGATCAAGAGACTAATCAGTATAATTCACTAGAAAAGGTTCTGAGAATAAAATGTAGAGACAGAGTCTGATAAAATCAAATGGCGTAACAAGTCGCCATGGAATGTGACATTCAAGCGGCTTTTTGATCAGTTGCGTTGATCACACTACAAGGATTCCATTGGCACCTAGCTAATACAGTGATGAGGGCATGAAAAATGCTTAGGACAGACTGACAAGATGGTTTATAGGTGATTAGGTACAATGAAAAATATTGGGGTTCTGATTCTCATTTACACAATAGCTATACACCCGCTTGGCTGAAATGAGAATCAGGCCCTAAAAGTGTGGATCCTCTATAAAAAAAATATTTGGGGCCAAATTCAGTGGTGACTTAAAGTGGTTGGATAAGTTACAAACTGGATAAAACCTGGTCCAAAAAAATAAGTGTACATGACTTCCACCTATCTGGCATTTAGTGTGTGTGCAAAACAGAAAGGGGCTGGTATTGTAGCAGAAACAACTAAAAGGAGGGTGTAAGAGAAACAGGCACTCAGATATTGCAGTGATGAGGCTGTATAATTACCTAGATCAGTAATAAACTGTATCTACTGTATGTAAACAACAAAGACCAAGTCTGTGCTGCTGATAGGTGCTCTTTACAGACATGGTGGAGGAGAGTTTCCTGTCCTGAAGAGTTTACAGTCAAAGGAGTGGTAAGGGATGCAACACAATGCTGCTATTCTTTTTCAGCTTCTCTCTCTCTCTCAATCTATTTGCTCTTTCACAAACTTTGACTAGGAAATACTGTGCTCTCTGATATTGTTCTGCTGTAACTCTAGTTAAGTGTTAGCTTTTTAATGGCAACCTCTGCCCATTGAGTTTAAAAATAGGTAATTACAGTTCTTTGAAAGGAATGATGATACATTATTTCTCTACCAGTGGGTTATTCATGTGAGCTCACTCTTACAATCAAAAGATCCCTTGTGCCAAAAATTCAAAATACCTTCTCTCATGTGTGGGGCCTTTACCTCTGTAATAGATGGTTTGGGACATATGGATACATTAAAAAATACTAAGGCATATGTAAAATAATATTGAACCAAATACTTCCTTAGTGTAACTCCATTGATTTTATTTGGATTTAGACAGGAATGAATTTGAACCAAAAGTTTTTAATACTCCTAAAAGGGAAGAAAATTACAGTAACATGGTACAGACAAACATGCCATTTGGGAAAGGAGCATACTTCTGCAGTAAATTATAGTTTAAAAGATAATACACCTATGCTCAGATCCTCAAGTACAGCAGAGCTCTACACAATACAGCTGAGGAGACATCATGGTTTTGTGCCACTGGGTGAGGGCTTCTTAAGTCACGTGAAAAATATTCCAGCATTGAGGGGAAATAAGGTCATTGTTCCCTTCAAATAAATTTCCTTTTACTGAAATCCAAGCTAGTTTGTCTCTGTATGGTATAGTGCTGCTCTACTAAAGCACATGCCAGACTTTAAGAACGTGAGCAATCCCATGATTTCAGTGGGGCTATATATATGCTTAAAGTTTAGCACGTACTTAAGTTCCTGGCTGAATTTGGGTCTGTATTGGGAATAATGACATATTGCTTTTCTATAGATGGGAGATAACACCATGCAGTAATAACCAGGACACCCAGCTGCCTAGCTGTATTTGTCTGAAACTAAGGGGCTGTAGTAATGTTTCACCAGACGTAGATGACACGGGGGAGATAGCACATCCCCTATTGATGACTGCAGATGTATCTTCCCTTTCCACTAAATTGGCTCCATACTAAGACACATTTAAGTCTGCATTTCCCAATTAGAATTTAAACTAAACCCTTATGTATTGTATATGACTGATTTATCCGCAATGAGTCATATTTTCTCATGTAGCTGCACCCATGAGTTTGGAAAGCCCTTGAAATTTAGAGGGAGCCTTGTCTACCTCAGATCCTTAGGGATCTCTATCTGCTCTGTGTCCAAGTGCATGCTGCTTTAATATGGACATTTTGCACACTTAAGTTAGGAGGAACAAGGGATTCCTATTCCAGTGAGTTTGCTTGAGCTCCATATAGTGAAGTAGGAAAGGTCCTATAGAGAAAATGTCACTTATTTTGGGTACCCCAGAAGATCTTCTCCTCCCTTTAATTTGGATATTAGGAAATGTTCTAGACGTGAAGATGTGAGGAAATATTTCCTCAGGTTTTGTGAGCCAAACGTCCCTTGGAACTTTCTGTTCTGGTGCTGAAATCCTGGGCTACTAAATCAATAGTAGGCAATGTTCAGGTCTGTCCTGGACAGACAGACAGATGCGCACACACACGAAAGTCTATGACAACTCAGATATGAGTTCTGGGCTAGTAGGTCAGGCTGCGGTCCCTGCAGGCTCTTGGTTTGTCTGGTAGTTACACATGTCCCTCTGAGACACTCCTGGGGCCAGTAAAGAACTGCCTCAGTTGGGAGGGTATTAGAGAGGTAAAGTATTTAGTTCTCCTAGGATATTAGAACAAATCACTGCAGTTTTCCTTTAGATACATTTCACTGGCCTGGATCACTCTGAAGGTCCCAGCAGTGTTCTGTAGAATCGTACTTATGAGTGAGGAACACGCAGTCCATCAAGGTACAAGATGCAAAGAAGAAAACATTGCAGAAAACATTAAACCTTGAATTTACTAATTACAACAATCCCTCAAAAAAACAGGGCATCCTCTCCTCCCCTTTAACATAAACCATATCGACTGCTTAAACCTGGTTGGATCTGCTGCAGAGACCTGACATTATGTTGGTTTTTTTAATAAAGCAAAATTATTATTTCAGATGAATACCTTTTTATGTGCATTTCAGTCTTCCCCAGATTATATCACCTGATTCCAGATGGAGAAATTACCAGTATTAAGATCAATCGTACTGATCCCAAAGAAAGTCTTGCCATTAGAGTTGTGGGAGGCAGTGAGACGCCTTTGGTTCACATCATTATACAACATATCTATCGAGATGGGGTGATTGCCAGAGATGGAAGATTACTGCCGGGAGACATAATACTAAAGGTACGGTACTGTGGAAATGCCAGGTGAATGGTTAACATCTTAACAAAGAACAAGTCAATGTAAATACATACTGCAGTAGGGATGTAATACACGGAAGTAAGACTTACCTGTTTGCGTATACAGAAGCATAATGCATGACAAGATGTGTCATTAAACTGCAGACTCTGGTGCTTGATGTGGTTCCTTCTGTCATATATGCATGTATTTGAGTGCTATCCTGAGTAGGCATGCTTTCCCAAATTGGGGCCTCAGTGAATAAGGATGGAGGAACTGCATTGCACAAATAAGAACTGACCCTAACTTTTGCTCAAAACTTCAACCAAACCTTTTTTTGAAGATTACTGATTGGTTTGCTCATTTTCCCTTGAGTTTCAGGCCCCTCTGCTTCCTGGCCTGAGGGGAAGGACCAAAATACAGTAAGAGAGAGTACTCCTGTGCCATTTCTGACCCAGCCAGAATCAGGACGTACAGTTCAGTCTGTTCTAGTGACCTTTCGAGATCCACGTCTGGATGAAAGGGGCCTAATTCTCCATTGCCCTGCTCCTTGTTTACTGTTTTACACTAGCACAAAGGGTGTATGAAATGCTACCATTCTGGCTTGGCAGTGTTTTACATCCCCTTTGCACTAATGACTACACAAGCTGCAGGGTTAGGAGAATGAGGGCCAAGATGTTCCTATATGCTTCTGATATACAGAATGACTCTTAACCAAATAGACGCTCCAAACCTTTAAGTTCACCGGTCACTGTCCGGCGTCTGGTTTAACCACACCACTAGAAATGCACAGGTGTTTTTCTAAACTGGCAGGGGGAAGGGAAGGTTTAGGAATGTTTGTATATTTGAATAAAATAAATGTTAATTTTTTAAAATCTTTAATTCAGTTTAAGGGCATTGCAAAGACTGTTCTAATATTAGGACTTGTGGGTTTGTATTTTTAAAGGAAGTGTTGTTCATACACTGAGAGCTAAATTCTCAGTTGATGCAACTTTAATAGAGTTCTACCAGAAGAGAATTTGGACCTGAAACTCCTACAGGCCTGGTCCAGTGGGTGGTTAGTGTCTTCAGTTGTCATCAGCACTGAGAGACTCTCAGCACCTGGCAGGATAAGTCCCTAATTCTGTAGGTGCTGTTTGGTAAACAGCTCAGTCAGTGGCAGCAGCTGAAATCTGTAAGAAAGCTTGAATAACTAGGTGACGTTGGCTGTCAGCTGCTACTTCCATTCCTGTTTCCATAGAAATGGATGACGAATGGGCAAAAAATGAGGCCAACTACTTTAAAATAATCTGGGTTTTGTATATTTCAGCTGTGGCTTCTGCTGCAAGTACCATTTCTCACACTGTGCCTGTGAGCTTCTGAGGCCTGCATGGCTACTAAAATCTATAGTATTTCAATTCTTAAAAGAGAAGAGCAATAGCGCAATAGTACTTAACAAAGACAGTACTAGTTCCCTTCTTTCATTGCCTTGAGAGTGTGTAGTTGATGGAGTCCCTGTATATTTATACTACAGGATTCCCTCAGAGCTGTAACTTTTGATAGCCAGCTTGGTGCCTACTTTCACAATCCCTGTTATATGACCTTTGGTGTACAGTACACCTAGTGGGACTGAACACTGTGCTGAATTCTCTTACTAAGTTTTCTTTACTAGTAATCTAACAGGGGCTGATCTTTTGAGATGCAGAGCTTTCTCAACTGCCATTGACATTGGTGATAACTGAGGACACTCAGCGTCCTGCTGGGGAGATACTCAGCACCTCACAGCATCATGACATTAGATATTAAGATTTGATTGTCCTCTTAGGGCCTGATCCTTTCCCCTTAAAGGAGTTTTGCCATCAACTTCAATGAGAGCAAGATCAGAATCAAAAATTCCATTTGTAATCAATAATGCAGGATTGTGCTCTAGGTCTATTTATTCCTTGTCCTAGTTAAATTCTCCTCTACATAATACTTGCAGGTAACTGGGGAGAAGCCTATCCAGTTACTGAATTTTTAAGACCAGGTCTACATTAAAAAGTTAGGCTGACCCAGCTACATTGCTCAGGAGTGTGAAAAGCCAGTAGTTAAGCCAACCTGACCCCTAGACCAGGGGTGGGCAAACTTTTTGGCCCGAGGGCCACATCGGCATTGCAAAACTGTATGGAGGGCCGGGTAGGGAAGGCTGTGCCTCCCCAAACAGCCTGGCCCCCGCCCCCTATCCACTCCTGCCTCTTCCAGCCCTCTTCAGAATCCCCAACCCCCCCAACCCCCCCGATCCTTGTCCCCTGACCGTCCTCTCCTGGGACCCCCATCCCTAACCGCCTCCCGGAACTCCACCCCCTTTCCAACTCCCCTGCTCCCTGTCCCCTGACACACACACCCCAGAACCTCCGCCCCATCCAACTTCCCCTGCTCCCTGTCCCGTGGCTGCAGGGGAGGGGGGACATCAGGGGAGGGACCAGGGGTAGCCTCCCTGGCCGGGAGCTCAGGGGCTGGGCAGGATGGTCCTGCGGGCCGGATGTGGCCCGTGGGCTGTAGTTTGCCCACCTCTGCCCTGAGTTGTTTTACCCCTGCTGGGGATCTTTTGTGTTGTGTTGCAGTATGGAAACATTTTTAAATGTTAAATGGCTCTGCTATTATAATGTAAAGCTACGTAGACACTGTTGTCTAGTTTGGTTTTTCCTCCAGCAAATTAAAACCCTGCAAATGTTTTTCATTTAGTAAGGATAAAGTGCAGTAGCCAGTCCTTTTTACAGAACAAAAATTGCAGGATTGATTTAAAGTTCTTTGTCTGACGCCGTTTGAGAGAAACGTGAACTCTTCTGACCCGGGAAATGGAGGGAAACATGAGGGAAACAGTTCCTCAGCTGATGTAAATCAGCATAGCTTCAAACTGAGATTCTGGACCACAGTGAATTCAAACTACTCAGGGCTTTCTCCCCCCCCCCTCCCCCCATTTTAATTAGAAGTTCTTTAGTGAGGTCAGAAATTGAGGATACAGACTGTCTACTTAACCACAGTGGTTGTGAGATAATGAACAAGGACACAGCAGAAAAGGAATGGGAGTGGGAGGAAGGGTAGCTGGGTTTGAAATCAGAAACTAGTGAAATAAAATGAAGATACACAAAAGGAGTTTGGGGCCTGAGGAGGGGCAATAATAAACTGAAAAATAACAGTTATGTCTGGAGACAATCAGTGAGAGAGGAAAAAGACAGTAAGTGTCTGTATGCTGCGTCCTGTCCTTCGGGGGAGGATATTATATAATAAAAACTTGGCCTCTTGTGTGACACCGTTTCAAATACTGCACGTCAGTGAACATGGAGACATCTGTGTAAACAGATCAGCTGTCTGCAGTGCCAGTTCGAATGAGATGCTTCTTTACATTGCTGATTTATGGTTCTCTCTTCCAGGTGAATGGCATGGACATCATCAATGTTCCTCACAACTACGCCCTGTCAGTTCTGAAGCAGCCTTGTCAGGTGCTCCGACTCACTGTGCTCAGAGAGCAGAGGTACCGATGCCGAAACAACGGACTTTCTCTTGATGCTCACTACAACAGGGATGACAGTTTTCATGTGGTTCTAAACAAAGGCAGCCCAGATGAGCAGCTGGGAATAAAGCTGGTCCGCAAGGCAGATGAACCTGGGGTATTTATTTTCAACTTGCTGGAAGGAGGTGTGGCTGCCCGTGATGGACAGCTTCGAGAAAATGACCGGGTGTTAGCTATTAATGGCCATGATCTTCGGCACGGCAGTCCGGAAAATGCAGCCCAGCTGATACAGGTTTGTCATGATGACTTGACCCCAGTTTCTGAACTCCTTTAACTAGACTGAAAAAAAACCTAATTCCCCCATCCAATGCTATGCCACACGATGAACCATATCAAGTGGCAGGGTGGATGCCACAGGCCAGATTCTGCTGTCACTTAAACCTATGCAACCCCATTGCCTTCAGGGAGGGTACATGGGTGAAAATGAGAACAGAGTTTTGCCCATACTAGCCAAGAACTCCATAAAAATAGCGGACATCTTCTATATGTACAAGACTATTCAAGAGGCCTAGTTATGATTTTAAACTAGATTTAATCTCTTTGTATATTCTGCTTGTCAGCAATAGAATTTTTAACTTGTTGGATGCCAGACTTGCTGATGTGCTCAGTACTACCACTCTTGGGACAGGCATCACGGTAAGGGGTGATGGAAGCATTAGAATATATACCCTTTGTCAGGACATTAGGAGTTCTATTGCCCTGCTCAGTGCCAAGAAGAGAAAACATTGGTAACATATGTATTATCTTCCAATCTCAGTGGTTTCTGTGGATACCATTTACAGTAACTGTGGCTGGGAAGATTTAGTTGGGATTGGTCGTGCTTTGACCAGGGGCTTGGACTAGATGACCTCCTGAGGTCTCTTCCAACCCTAATATTCTATGACTCTATACCAGAGGTGGGCCACACCTATACCCTGCATCTGGAGAGCCAGGCACTATGGGGAAGATTTGTATAGATTAGGTCCATTGTTTGTTTACATATATACAAAGAATTAAAAGGAGCATCTATCCAAGGTACTAGGCATCCCTATCAAAATTACAAAACCAAATACACTTAAGTTGCCCACAGAACACTAAGCTCCGCTCCTCACTACAAACCTGATTTCTTTCCACATCCTCCTCCCCCACACACAACCATTTGGCTTAGTCTTTCTTTGAGACCTAATCTTTACAATGTTCTCTTTAAAATGGCTCAGTGCTACCAGCAAAACAACCAAGAGTCATTTACTGCTAAGTCTTGCATTTATGACAGAGTCATTGTGCTTATTCTGCTTGTCTGGTTTGGTGGGGTATAGCATACATGTGTATGGAAGCATTTTGCATGTAGAAATGTAACAACAACAAATCAGGCCAGATTCTCCCCTCTGTCCTTTGCATAAGCCTACTGACTCCAGTGAAGTAACATGGGCTTGAGCGAGAAGAGACTTCAGCTCAACGTACTGCTTGTAACAGGCTTATTTTTAGCATAGATAGATTCATGGGCTTCAGTGATCAATGTGTATTGAAAGTCTGTAGCAGAGTTGGAAAATGTTCATTTACTCAGCTGTGTTTCAATGGGTATATTCCCGTCAGCCTAATCTGAATACGTTCTGCTGGGGAGCAAGATTGTACACCATTTTGCATAATGTCAGTTGCTGGAATCCTGACGGAGTGTTGTTCTGGTTTTCCTTGTGTTGATGACTAATAGAAAGGAGGATGCTCTCTGGGGAGAGCAATGTATGAAATGAAACCCTCATGAAAATTGGTATTCCTGGAACATTTCCTTATGCTTAAAAAACAAAGCAACAATGCTTCACACGCAGAAAACACACACTCAGTTTTGGGAAGAGATGCAAAAAATGAGACCATTCACACAAATGTTTAAAAACACAACTAAAGGTCTTACTAGTTCTACAGAATGGACGTTATTTATATAAATACTTGAAATGCACACCAGCCTCTGGGGATTTAAACAACATGCCCATCAAAGACTTTGACTCATGTTTCCAAACAGGCCAGGATTACATTGCACCGATGTGAGCTCCATGAATCACATTTGCCTAGCACAGAATTCCCAGACTGTGTGTCCTTTTTGTCATGTTTTTCATAAATCTCCTTGCTTGTTTCCACATTATTTCAGAGGAGAACGATTATATAGAGGCCACAAATGTTTTGCATCTGCTTTTTACACAGCACAGTACTTCCCCCTCTTCTTTCTCAACAACACTCCACCTGCCAAGACCCAAATGCGGGACACTCATGTTAGACAAAGAACCAAAAAATAATAGTACAGGAATTTCAAAATATGGGATCAGTTTTAAAATATAAATAACCTTAATTAACATTTGTAAAGAACTATATGTCTTAAGTGGTGGTGGTGATTATTCTTTTATTATCTTGTCCTATAGCTTTACTTTCCTGACTCATTGCACTGAATAAAGCTGAGAGAAAATCAGATTTCTGTAGAGCATGATTAGATTTGGCTCCTAAATGATGTATAACTGAGAGAGGTCTGACTCATCAGCCCTAGCAGTTAGATATTAGCACATATTAAGTAATTGTTAATCAGTAGATTAGGTGTCTGGCTGTTATAAACTCAGTCACAAAAGCTGAAATGAAGAAAATGTAAAGGTGGTAATTAGGGATGTGTATAAATCACAAACTTTGGATTTTGGACTTTTCACATTTGCCCTCACCTATGGTGAGGATGGGTCAGATATCACACGTTAGACTTAAATTATAAGCAGGGACCCCAGAATGATGCAGCAAAGTCATGGAATTATGCTCCCCAAACCCTCAGATGAAAAACAGTGAAATCTTGTTGATTTTTGAATCTGCCATCCAATCACTTCTTTCCATACCAACGTCTCACTTAATAGGCTATTCACTTTAAAGGCAAATCCTTATCCAGTGGCTAAACGTTCCCCTCAGCCACACTCTCAAGAGCTGATTCTCCACAGTTCCTGGGGCTTGTGCAGTCATCTACACCTGTGCAAAGGGAGTGCAGATTAAGGGTAAAGAGATACCAAATCAGGATGGTAACATTCTATACCCACTTTGCACAGGTTCAAATGAGAACAAATTGTGCAAGGGAGTAGAAAATCAGGCCTCAGCCTGTATGTATGTTAGTGCCGGTTCAGGAAACATAGTAACAGCAACATATTGTTTATCTCCTTTCTCTTCCTCTGTGTATTTTTTCACGCTAGATATTGCCATATAATACAATTTTTCTGTTATGAAGGAATGAGTGTCAAGCCAAAGCAAGATGAGTTTTTTAAATGAGTACAATAGAGCTCACCGCTTCATTATGGAGAAATCAACTTTATCCATAGAGGTAATCCGGTGGATTATTCTCCTACCTTTTTGTCAAGTTTTTTGGGCTAGTTCCTCCAGTGCAGTGTGTCTATTCTGCACTGACCCAACATGTAATTTGGCTGTAAAGCCAGTTTCACTGGACCAGAGGGGATCTGCCAGTGGCTCAGAACCAAAGCTGAGGTTTGGGCACCACTTACTCTCCCTGTTGCTAATGTAGCTGGAGGGAAAGAGGAAAAGACAGAATCCTCTGAGCTGCACGGAATGGCCCATGGTGGTTTTGGCCCCTGTAAACAATTTGGGATGAGGATGTCTCTTACTATGGGTTGGCACAGTGCCCCATCTCAACTGAGGTATCTGAGTGATGCCATATGACAATAATACTGGTGACTATTACAGAGCAGTGTAATTAGAGGAGCCCTCTGGCTCCTCTAGCACAGTGCAGGGGAATAGCCTGTACAAAGCAGTTCCAGAATGAGGCTAGTGTAAAAGAGAGTTTTAAGACACAGTGACCTTTTTGTGTGTGTGCATTTTGGTCTTAGCAGAGGATCTGACCCTTGTAGGCTCTTTAAGCTACAGTTTGTGTTCAGTACTGAAACAAAGCTAAAAGTAAGTGTATGTATCTTTACTTCTTTTCTGGTCATGAATAGCTATGGAGGAATTGGGGCAAAACAACTAGCAGAGGAGAGAAACCAATTGAAACAACAATTTATCTATTAATCAGCAAAAAATTTAATGGGTTTTTACATGGAAGAATGTAGACTTGGAAGCTGTGGTGTTTTGTTAACTTTGTAATATTCTCTGAATTTATGCGAAATGACCCAACTAGACTGACCTAGAGACAAATGGGACATTTGCTACAGATGCTCTTGTTGAACTTTTGCTAGTCATTCTACAAGGAATTAATCAAATTTACAGCTGCCTTGTAAATAAATAATTTTGAGACAAGCCACGTGGGGAGAGATCAGTTTTAAACTGAAGTTGTAAAATATTTCTTTTACAGTAAAATTGCATGTTAAGGAGTTTTACACCATTGGGTCATTTAGTCTTGTGTTGTGCTTCTAGGTTTTAAACATCTTCACAGATTAGGGATTGCTGTGTTTCTTTTCTACCAACACACCAGATTCCAGTCTCAGGTATCATGTGGATTCAGATTCAAGGTGGTAATATACCAAAGCTTACAGGGAAATGTATGTTTCTAACTTGTTTTGACTTCATTGGAAGTAGTAACTAGCCAGTATGAGGAATTCAGACTGAAAATATTGATTATTTTTATTATTAGTTTAAAACCCATCAAAACATTTTTTGAAATCACAGCAAAGAATTTTGAACCAGACTCTAGTGAGGAAAAGTTTAACTGTAAAATACAAAACTCAGGGACCTAATCTAGCTCCCATTGAAGTCATTGAAAGAGTTGACTTTTGGTGAGAGTAGGGTTGAATTCCAGGTTTGGTTTGCATCTTCTTTTAAATGCCTTTCCACACTTCTCTCTCCTTGGAGCCTCTTCCAACCCAGACCAACACCCTAGGGTTCTGAAGCTCTGTGGTGTTTTATCCCCTTTAAAATCTTGCAGGGAGGCTCCACATTAGAGTAATAGCCTGAACCCAAGTGGACAAGACTCCCTCGGGAGGCCATTTGTAGCTCTCCTTGTCCCCAAGAACCAGTGCTTAATTTGTAATGAAAGAGGTGCTGGCGCTCAAGCAATTAAGTGCCAAGGCTCAAGCAATTTGTTACATTCATAACAGATGCAGCAAGCCCAGAAGTGCTGGGGCTGAGCCCTGGCAAGCCCTGGCACAAATTAAGCACTGCCAACTCAGCTTTTTATATCTGCAACCTTTCCTGCTACTTCAGCCCGAAGAGCAAGAGATTACAGATCTGAAAATTAACTTTGGATTTTCCCATATAGCAGCACGTCTCTAAACCACTGAAGCTACCAATACATTTTTCTTTCTTGTATTAGTTTGTTTTTATGTTAGGAAAGTACCACATATTGGATTTACTCAACTAAATTCTACTCTCAGTTATACCGGTACAACACTGTTGACTTCAGTGGAGTCAATCTAACTGAGAACAGAATTTGACTGTCTACTTCTGGGGGTAGGACTGGCCTCTCAAGTACTGATCCAACTGCACTGAGACTTTATAGTTATAATAATTAAACTAGTATAGCATCTTGCAACTTCAAAGCGATGTACAAATCAGTGACTCCTCACACCACTCTGTGGGACACAGTCTTTATGATCCCCATTTTACAGATGGAAAAAGTAGACAGACCAAAAAGCTTCATGACTTTCTGAGGTCTACCTGAGCAAGCAATGGTGCCAGGATTTGAATTTTGGAGTGCCTGGCTCCCAGTCCTGTGTTTGGTCCATGCTGCCTCTTTCCTGTTGCACTTGTCTGTTAAGATTTTATTGTTCAGAATAGTAGCATGGGCCCTTCTCTAAGTAAAACTACGTTTTTCATGTTAGCAGCATGCAAAATTCTGCCACTAGCCCCCCTCAATGTGAGCATTCCCATCATTCTGAGATAAGCAGCATTGCTTCCACTGTTTCCGTCAATCAGTAGTAGACCTAGTTTTACACATGTGATGTAACCATGAGACACTAGTTAGCTGTGCTAATGTACACAGGTGAATAGAATAAATGTCTAAAAGCAAGAACTGAGCAGCACTATCATGTAAGAGGATTGTTAATTCAGGGGAAATTTTGAATGCATGAAAATAGGCTTTTAGAGGATTAACTTCAGTTTTGCAGTCTGTGTTGTACTGAGCTGAACTTGCATTATTATTTCCTCCTGTAGCAAGCTGATAATAAGGGTAGAGGCCCAGAAAAGAATTGCCCTTCTATTAACCAAAATCTCATCTCAAAAGAAAATGAAAATAACAGCAAGCTTAACTCAGACCTGGACTTTGTGAATTTCTAGTGCTGAAAAGATTGCCTTTGTAGCTGCATAACAGACGGATTTACATCTGTGTCTCGTCATGTAGGCCAGCGAGAAGCGGGTTCACTTTATTGTGTCACGGCAGACCAGACAGCAGACCCCTGACATCTTGCAGGAGGCTGGGTGGAATTACAACGGCAGTCCTCAGCCTTGCCCATCGGAGAGAAACTATCCTAACAAGGTGAGGCCTGGATCTATCTTATATTTACTGTTCTTTCTGTGGGAAATGGAAGGTTTTGTTGTCTCCAGACCCTATCACCAGGAGAAGCACATCTTATTCTGCGGTATAAATGTAAAAACAGAAATCGTCTTTATTTATACACTAAGAAGTGCTTCTGTCTTGACTCAGTTTGGAAGGATTGGGAGAGAGGAAGCTGAAGGATAATAATGAGATGAAAGTTTTATACACACATACTATACTGTACACAAACCTGCCTCCCAGCCTGAGCCAGCAAAATGTAATGCATTCTAACAAAAATAAGAGGCTTATCTGCACTTACTCCATCTGGAGAAAAGCATAAAGGCAAGAAGCTTGCATAGACTGGGGGTGATATTCCCAAATCTGGGTGTTGATTACTCGATCAGTCACTTTTTAGTAAACTGGGTGCAAGCAAACAATATGCATTTTAATACAGTAAATATAAATATATACATCTGGGAACAAAGAATGTAAGGCATATTTACAGGATGGGGGACTATCATGGGAAGCAATGACTCTGAAAAAGATTGAGGGGTCATGATGGATAATAAGCTGAACATGAGCTGCCAATGCAACACTGTGGCCAAAAGAGTGAATGTGATCCTGGGGTGCATAAGAAGGGGAATCTCGAGTAGGGGTAACGAGGTAATTTTACCTCTATAATTGGTAGTGGTGCAACCGCTGCTGGAATACTGTGTCCAGTTCTGGTGCCCACAATTCCAGAAGGATGTTGTTTGGAGAGGGTTCAGAGAAGAGCCACAAAAATTAATAAACTATTAGAAATTTTGCCTTTATAGTGGTAGACTAAAGAGCTCAATCTATTTAGCTCAACAAAGAGAAGGTTAAGGGGTGGCTTGATCATAGTCTATAAGGATGTATGTGGGGAACAAGTATTTAATAATGGGCTCTTCAGTCTAGCAGATAAAGGTACAACACCATCCAATGGCTGGAAGATGAAGCTAGACAAAGTCAGACTGGAAATAAGGTGTAAATGTTTAACAGTGTGTGTACTTAACCACTGGACAATTTACCAAGGGTCGTGGTGGAGTCTCTATCACAGACAATTTTAAAATCAAGATTGGATGGTTTTCTAAAAGATCTGCCCTAGGAATGATTTTGGGAAAGTTCTATGGTCTGTGCTATACAGGAGGTCAGACTAGATGATCACACTGGTCTCTTCTGGCTTTAGAACAGGAGTCTCAAACATGCAGCCCGCAGGCCACATGCGGCCCGCGGAGTTATTTCCTGCGGCCCACCATAGGTGCCGACTCCACTGGCAGCCAAGCGCCAAACATTACTGAGTGTTTATATTTTATTAAAACCCCTCTTTGCATTACAGTTTTTAAGAAGTTAATACATTGACTTTTAATAGAATACTATATTACTCTTCATTTTTTTCATTTTTGACTATATTTTTGTATCATTTTATGAAAAGGTTTCAGTGATGTGGCCCTCAGGCCAATTTACTAGTTCTCATGTGGCCCTCGTGTTGATTTGAGTTTGAGATCCCTGCTTTAGAATCTAGGACTATATGAAAACGGGGATGATGATACTGCTCCTGACCTCCTTTGTAAAGTGCTTTGAGATCTATGGAAGAAAAGCCCTATATAAGGACTAGGTATTGTTAGATTAAGGAAAATGACAAAGAACAAGCATACAGTTTCCACAAAGGTGACAGCAGTGTGTGAGTCATTCAGCATATCCTTCACCTGGAAGCCAGTACACAGAAAGCAGAGTCCTAGCTACATACACCACACAAGGGTGGAATCCCTAAAAGGAGATCGGTGCCACAGCACGGCTATCCAGCAAAGAGAGAGTTCTGAATATAGACAGGACCGTGTCACTAGGGGCTTTAAAAAGCAGCAGGGCTCATTTAAAATCAATCCTTACTGATAAGCAGGCAACTGTGACCTTAAAGGACCACATGCCTCTAGACTGCACTGCCAGCTGTCAGCTCCCGAACGCAGCTGCCAGTGGGAAGAAAGGGATGGACCCACATTTTAAAAATGTTTATAAACACCCCTTTGTTGTTTTCCTCCTTTTATCAATTATGCTCATTCAGCCCCTTACGTAATGCTTCCTGCAGCATATTCCATCTTACCTGTACCCTCGCATGCCATTCACAGACATAACTCCTCCCTTGTGCTGTAAGAACAGACCTACGTCTGCTGTCCAGAACCGCAGAGATGACACAAGGCTGCTGCCATCCTGTCACAAGACAATCCTAGCTGATACTGCATCTGCAAGTCATTACTTCCCAATGAAATAATGCTTTCATGATTCTTAGGGAGATCTGTGAGTGGGATAGCAATTAACTCATTTCGTTATCACATGATTTCCAGTGACTGCCTGAGCATCTGCGATATCTAATATATTTGTGTTACTGGTCTATGGTATGGTACAGGGGAATTCAGTACATTAATTCTATTCCATACCAACTTTGGGCCCCTTTCTTCTCTTCCTGTAAAAAGAAGTGCAGGAAAGGAATTCTTGATTAGTTACAAGTTGATTTGGGGAACTGCATTGACTTGTGAGATTTAGGGAGTTGTGTTTGCATTGCAGCACCCCGTGGAGCTGGTGGGGTCTTGTTTTGTTGCATAGGATATGGAGATAAGGGAATTCCTGATCCACTGCAGGAATCCCCCAACAGATGTCTGGAGTGTGTGTCTGTGCCTCTCTGTCTCCTGTCCCATCAGTGACGGCACAGCTGGCTTAGTGGCTGTGCTGCTTCTGGCCAGTGGCAGCACTTTGTGATCCCTCCAGTGGAGGGCACAGCGAAGACGGAGATTTTCTCAAAACAAATCTCTCTCTCTCTTGACAAATGTCTTTTTTTACAGTTTTTTGGCTGTGTAGGAGGGGGAACATGCTAACTGGAGCACCTAATCCCTGACTCCTCCCCTCTGTGGCCTTTTCACCCCATGACAGATGAGCTCTGGGGTGGTTAAATCGAGATTGGAGAGAGCCGGCTGCATAGCCGCCTTTCCCTTTCACACGTCCCCTCCATGCCCCCACAAAAGGAGATCCTGAGCCTTTAGGCCTTCAAGTCTTGTCTGATTTTTGACAGTGAGTGTAACTGACCAAGGAACAATTTACCAAGGGTCGTGGTGGATTCTCCATCACTGAGAATTTTTAAGTCAAGACTGGATGTTTTTCTAGCAGATCTGCTCTAGCAATTATTTTGGGGAAGGTCTACGGCCTGTGCTATACAGGAGGTCAGACTAGATGATCACAATGTTCCCCTCTGGCCTTGAAATCTGTGAACCTAGGGTGCACCAGTGGGGTCTATATGGACCAATTATTGCGCACTGTTAGTGCTCTTTAGAAATCACACCCCTATAGTGCACATCACCCACCATGTAGACATACCCTCAGTCATACACATGCCCCTGGAACCATTTAGCTGAGGGTATGCAAACAGCCCCATTCTTTCTGAAAGGGTGCACGAGGAGGGAGGTGGTTTTGTTTCCCTTTCCCCACAACACTGATGCTGTGGTGCACTCCTGCTCGTTAGCTAGAATCTAGTCTTTGCTTTTCCAATGTGGCACCTATGATTCAATAGACTGAACAACTCCGAAGGAGCTTATACAGCCTGTGGGATTGATTATGTGCAGGCCCCGTAGCGTTTTGCTGTGGTGCACTCTGTCTTTAACTCACTGTTGTAGTGTTGTTTGCCTTTTGTCAGGAACATGTGAGTATTGATCTGGATTTGTCTCAGTATTTACAAGATATTTCTCAGTACATACCCTGTATTTTTTTTACCATACTCTTTCATAATTCACTCCCTTTAAGTTAGGCTTTGCAGGCCATGAGGGCTTAAATATTTTTTAAAATCAGACGTTAATTCAGGGATTAAGCGTGCCAGCCCAGAATCTTGTAATACAGTATGTGCTCTTGCTTAGATCTAATGACATCTTCTTGGCCATGCTTTCAAGTCAAAGCAATTTCCTTTGGATGTGTGGCTTGGTGACTCTTACACCTGGCTTAGTCAGTGGGGATTGTTAAATTAAATGTGGCTAATAGAGAAATTGCTAATTAATGTAACCTGATGTTATTAATTTGAAGTTTATGGGGCAGATAATTCATCCTTGGGAGAGGTGGATTTTTGTTAACATCACTGGTCCCCTCTTTTAACTCTCTGAGAGAGCCAGTTCTGTCCTGGTTAACTATATAACACGGATGTAAATGTGTGCTGGATTTTGCCTTCAAGACTCCAACGTATTCAGTGCCAAGAATAAACTCCAGACTCCAGTATTATTTGTTATTGTATAATGACTCAGGAATCCCTTTTGGCCAAGTCACTGCCCTCATGACATCCTGCCTCCATCTGGAAAGAGCAGAAAAGAGGCTTGCTTTTAAGCAGATGCCAATGGTAAACAGAAGGACAGCCAGCAGAGCAGTGATGAAGTAGCAACACAATCTGTATTGAATACATCCTCTTTGGTGCGTATTGGGAGTGTATTTTGCGTACAGTGTGGTGCATGATTGGTCATGGACAAGGTTCTTAGTAAGATATCCTCCCATGTCTGAGGAACAAGGCAATGTAAAGCCTGAGTTGCTGCTGCTGCCTAATCTTGAATAGAAAAGATGTCAGAAATACTCTCCTATACTACAGAGGGATCTGTTAAACAGGATTTGTAATATATAAATAGAGCCAGATTCTGCTCCTTTGAAGTCATTGGGAGTTTTGCCATTGACT
Source organism: Macrochelys suwanniensis (assembly GCA_033296515.1). Classification (NCBI taxonomy): domain Eukaryota; kingdom Metazoa; phylum Chordata; order Testudines; family Chelydridae; genus Macrochelys; species Macrochelys suwanniensis. The sequence continues at coordinate 89,867,166 of CM065779.1, forward strand.
TGAATGCAGATGCAGTACTAGACACTAAAATAGCACTGGTTTTAATTGCAACTATTTCTTCTACTCCTATTGATTGTTTATAATAAGTTGTTGTCCAGTCCTTAAAGACCGAGCCCATCACCCTTGCTGCTCAGGCACATAATGTTCTGTAGCTGTGTGAGTGGGTTAGCCTGTAGGTAATATATATTTTCCAAGCAGCTGCAGCTGTGTCCGTTGCCTGTGAGACACGCGTCATGACTTTGAGGTTGTGATAATTTACTGTAAATATTTATTTTACAGTAAACTTTACAAAAAGGAAAAAGAACAAGCTGTATGTTTTCCCCATCATAGCCTCCAAGGTCATTTCAAAATGATGGAGAAGGGTAGTTGTTTAGAAGAGAATGTATTGAAATCCATTTGTTAATAAACATTGCCTTTTAACTGGTTAACTCATTATCAGCACTACCTCCGAGAGAGCGCTCCATGTGTTTATTAAAAGGGCTTTAATTTTCTTTTATCACTATCTTTCCCTCATTTGAGAATTCACAATTCTCATCTATCTATGATCATTTAAAAAAATAAGATGTTGCAAGGAATCTTCAAAGGGAAGCGGATTGTGTGTGTGAGCGCAGAAAAGCAGTTCTTCAATAATTTTTCATTGAAAAGCAACATATGACAATTTGTTTCTGAACATAACTCTTAATGCAGATAGTGTCTGCACTGTTTCCTCAGAAATATGGCATAAACAGCCTATTTTTATCAGTAACATTCTTGATGTCTGAGACAGAATGGGCATAGAATAGCTAACAAGCATACTCTGAATCAGAGGATATAATTTTGAGCCGTTGTTACAAAATCAAAAACTGCCCTTTTGTGAAAAATTAGCACTTCTTCCCCCCATCCGAAAAGGGCTATTCTCAGTTAAATCAACCCATTCTCAAGGTGAAAGGGGCAATTTTTTGCATGCAAATGGGTAAACCAAAGCAAAATTAGGTTTATTTTTGAGCAAAGGTGCAGTCATAACAATTTTATACATTTGTGTAAAATATTAATTTTGAAAAAATAAAACAATATTTTCCAGGAATGAAGCTACCTGAAATAGAATAATGAACATTTTTTGTGAAAATCCTTGTGGAAAAAATGTGGATGATTTCACACAGCTGTGCTGTAGATCCTTTAGAAGTGTTCAGTTGCTCTCAAACCACAATAGCAAGTCGTCTTTTACAGAGGTTCTGACTCTGTGTGTTCCATCTCAGGCCAGGGGTTACATGGTATGCAGCGTCCATAACACTGCTACCTTTGCAATTCCTATCCCTATGACATAAGAAGGAACCCGTTCAGATGGAGTTTAGTGAATTTATTATCTGAAGTGTTATGGAATGTCAGCATTTTGATATTTCTGCTTATTTTTTGAAGTGTCTAGAAGTCCTTTGCTGGATGGGCAGCTGATAAATGCAGCTTGTTTGTTTAATCACAGAACTCTTGAGATGGAATTACAGTCTCATCATTCTAAATGTGCCTTTAAAAATAAAATGCTGTAAATATATACATACTCAAGCCCACTAATCATTCACCGGCAGATTTCCCAATGCAATTGTTCCCTTTTCCTACTTTCCCACGTCTGTCTTTCCTTGAAGTTTACTCTAGCCATTGCTAGAAGAGCCGTTCATTTGATTGTTCTTCTCTCTATGCCATTGAGTCAGAATTTGAAATAGGATTTCGTGGTTGAATCAGATTTCAGGGATGGGATTATAACAGCCCTGAATGAGACTGATCCATCTTTTTGCATATCACAGATGTGATGTCACACTCATGAATGATGAGATCTTTTTTAACATGTCATAAACAGTAGTTAGCCCTGCAGCACATGTATTATATTTCTATATTGAAACTTGAAAGTAGTGTGCCAGTTCTGCTCTAGAGGCTTGAATGTTCAGAAAGTAATCGCAGGAACATAGCAGATGAATTATTTAGGGAAATTATTCAGTAAGGTTTAAATCCAGATTTTTTGGAGAAAAATCCATGTCCATTTTATAAATTATTTGGTAGGGATTGGGGTGCTTTGAAACACTCACACATTCAGGTCACATGCTGAGGAAGGAACTCTATCTGAATACTAGAAAGGCTCTCCCTGCCAGTATTACATTTTATAACCTATGTTACCTTTTGATCCTTCAGTATCTGATAGTGTGTGTTGATTTGTCTGACCCTTATTCACAAAGTATAAACAAACTGAGCACCCTCGACTAACAAAGTGACTAGCTTTTCCTATTGGGAGAAAAAAGATGAATCTCCTCATAGTTAGGATATAGCCATCACACAGAAGCAACCTTTTAAAATCAGCAATAAATGAATCACCCCAGAGGCCCTTGGCACTTATTCTATAAAAGTCCTTGTTATTCTCCCTAGTTAAATACACATCCTTCTAGTCAGTTTCTCCCGGAGATTTTCATAGAGCCAGAGATGGAAAAGAACTACTATGTTATATAGTCCATCCCCTATAGGTTTGTTCCTTATTGTCCATATATTGTTTCTTCTTTGTTAAATATGTATGACAAAGTTTTCAAATTTGATGCCTGAAGTTAAGCACTTGAATCTAAATCTAGGCACCTAAATAAGTGGCCTGATTTTCAGAGGTGCTGAACACTCAAACTTTTTACTAGTGTATAATCTCTGATTACTTTCTAACTGAAAACTCAGGCCACTTTATTTATGTGTCCATGTACCCTGATTCTGCTCCCATTAAGGTGAATGACAGAACCACCACTGACTTTAATGGGAGCAGTACTGGATCCCAGATACAGATTTAGTGACCGACTTTACTCATCCAAGTTTGGAGTGCTTTGGTCATAGCTGTGACCTTGCAGAATCCCAAGCAGTAGGATAGTCATATTTACTGTCCACACAAGTGTTGTGAGGTTCAGGGGTTGTAAAATGCTTTGAGATCCTCTGAATAGTCATCATACAATTGCATATTAATTCGTTTGATTATTCCAAGTGATGAAGCTATCAGAAGGCTGTATGTGTACACTGCATTTATCCTTGCTATTTGGCCTCCACAGAACACCCTTCATGCTGTCACCTGTCATGAGAAGGTGGTGTCTGTCCAGAAAGATCACACAGAGTCACTGGGAATGACTGTGGCAGGTGGAGCATCTCACAGGGAATGGGATTTGCCCATCTACGTGATAAGTGTTGAACCTGGAGGAGTCATCAGCAGAGATGGCAGAATGAAAACAGGTAAAGCTAATGGGGGGGTTTGGAGGCCTGCTGGAATGGAAAGCTCCCTTTTGACTAACTGAAAGATCACAAAGGGGTGCCACACTCTGTATGTTTCTGTAGACACTTAGATATCTCTCAGAGATGAGAAACTAGCCTGAAAGAGTTTTTAAAAGAAGGCAAACTCCTTAGCTGAACATGTGCCTCTGAGACCTATGGCTGGAGGGATCTCCACCTGTGGACCCCTTGGTTCTCTCAGCTACCTCTGCAGTCCTGTTCCCCTACCCTCCTCTCTGAGCCTGTGGTTGCTCTCTATGTGGTCCTGCGTGTGCACTGAAGCAGCAGAAGTGGACAATGTGGGGGTGAGTGGTAATGTAATGTAACCACCCCCGAAGACCTGCTGAAGTTAATTAAAACAATACAGTCCGAGGGTGTATAGTATAGCCTCTTCTACTGAGCCTCCATTCCCCACCGTCTTTTCCGTGGGAGGGGGGGCAGAATCTCTCCCCAACCAGATGATGTAGTGGGACCTTAGCGAAGGGATCTTTGCAGAGATTTTCTTTTCAGTATCAATTCCTATGGGTTTTACCACGAAGAGAGGGTGAATGGGCCTATATTATTTATTACATACAAAAAAAATTAAAAGAACGTTAAGGCTGTAAAGTCAAGCATGGAAAGTTAGGACAGAATTCAGGTTGCTCGTGCACACTTCATTTAGCCCCCTTGTCTGCATATGTATTATAATAAAGTCTTCAATTACATGGTCGCATACTAGCCTCATTCAGTGCACAGGACGGATGGTGCTCACTTAATGGGCAGCTTTTCAATATTTTGTTTTATCCTCATTTTTCAATGTGCGGCCCTAAGCCTTATTTACTGCACACTATTCAAACCCTTCTCTGAAGGCAGAATTATTCATTTCCTCAAGGGCTTTTCAGTGGTGCTCTTCACAATAGTATTAATGTCAAAATTGTTCACTAATATTAAGTGCCCAGTTAGAGATGCCTAGGACCTGATTTTTTCAGGTTATGTAGCACATCCTATGTTCAAAGCACAGCTCCCATTGATTACAGTTGCAGCTGTGAGTGCTCAGCTCTTCTGCAAATCAGACTCCGGGGAATCAAGCTGGGTACCCAGAAAATGAGGAACACACAATTAATGACCACCACTGAAGTTTGGTTTAAGTGACTTGTCTCAGCTAAGAGGACACTGGAACTCTGGGAGAGTAAGAGAGAGAATCCAGTTCTCCAGGGCAGCATTTAAGTATCCAAAGCATGAAACCAGGACTTTCTGTCCCTGCAATACCCAGCCCTGCCTCATTTACTACACACCTTCCATCTTCTGTAACAAGTGAGGCAGGGATTTACACATAACAACCCCCTTCACTGTATGACCTTGATTTATTCCCAGAGCACCTCAGCCATTCTAGGCACTGAATGAGGCTGGGATACTGTGGAAAAAACAGCATGTGATCCTGTAATCAGTGGCGTAGCCAGGTTTAGAGCACAGGGGGAGCGGAGCTTAAAAAAGGCGCCGGGAGCAAAAAAAAATGCTTCACTTTGGCTGCAGCGTCGGAGCAAAAAAAGGCGCTGGAAGCAAAAAATGGTGCCGCTTCTGCTCAGTGGGGGAGCGGCCGCTTCCCCTGCTCCCCCGCGGCTACACTACTGCCTGTAATTCAAGACTGCATCATAATACTCCCACATGTAAGGGAGCCGAATTAAGGCCACATGGGTAACCTTAATTCTTGCATTTCCCTACTTTTGTGTGCTTGACTTTGCAACCTTAACTTCATTTTAATAGTGTTTTTGTATGTAATTTCTTAGATTTTTTTTTTAAAAAGCAAACTGGAAAAAAAACTGAATTTCCATAATGTAGACCCATATTTACTCCACATGATTCATCAACAGGGTTAGACCCTTTAGATCCACAGCACAGCTTGACTCTTGAGCTAACAGAGTACGTAATAGCAGGTGTAGGTTTCCATCCTCTATGTGGGCCAACCACTAAAGGGAGATGAGACACACATTTTGCCAGTGGATCTGACAGCAGAGAAATGTTGAGACTATGGGTTCTATTCCAGGTTCTGAAGGGAATGTGCGATGGTGGTTACAGACCCTTTCCCTCAGACCCCTTCAGCCTGTCCCTGTCCCAGTCCCAGACTCCATCCCGCTTTGGCCCCTCAATCTAGTACCCTCCACCGCCTCCAAACAGCTCCAAATCCCACTCCCCTTAACCCCTCTTCATTTCAATCTGGCTGCTTCCTCTTTTTATTCTTTGCTGCCTGTGTGCCAGCAGGAGGAGCACTGAGAGCACAGTAGAGAGTCTCCCTGCTCTGTTCCTGGCAACAAAGTCATGCTCAACCCCTGAAGCGCTGGGCTAGAGGATGCACCATACAACAGAATTATAGGTATTCTTGTTCCAATGCATGGAGCTACTAGAGCTTCTCCACAAAACGGATGTAAGAATTTTATACATATTTTATGCATTAAAACAACGCACGTTCCCCTAGCTTCACTCTGAGACATGGCTGAATCATCTTGGCTTAAATTTTGCAAAAATATTCAGCCTGAGGCAGACATTTAGCGTGGAAAATTTCAGCCCAAATGCTTAAAGTTTACAGCTGTTTATAACTTTGCCAAACACAATCTTATAATGGAAAATGTTGGGCAACCTTAACTATAGGCATCAGTATTTGTGTCACCTACAATTAAATGCTGATCAGGTGCTTAGCGCTGATCAGGGTGCCTGTCCATATAGTCCATGCTACAAGGAGTGTATGGTCTAAGGGTATGTCTGCACTACAACTACAGTAGTGGAGATACTTCCTACATCGATGGAAGGGGTTTTCCGATGTAGCTAATCCACCTCTCCAAGAGGTGGTAGCTAGGTCGACAGAAGAATTCTTCTGTCAACCTTGCTGCATCTAGAGTATGGGTTAAGTCGACTTAAGTATGTCACTCAGGGCCAGGGGTGAAAGTAACATAAAAGACTTACCAGTACGGGGGCCTGGCTCCAGGCCCCCAGAAGTGGTGGGGCCTTGGGTGGAAGGGGCGGGGTTGGGGTCAGCCTCCCCCAGCCAGCCCATCTGTGCTGCCTGGGGCTCCGGCGGCGATTTAAAGGGCCCGGGGCTCTGGCTGCTGCTGCGGTAACAGTGGCGACCGGGAGCCCCGGGCCCTTTTAAATCACCGGGCTCCGGGGCATCTGCCCCTTTTGCTCCCCGCCCATTGGCAGCTCTGCCAGTAGGGTGCCTACCGGCAGGGTCACCAACAGGGGAGGGGGGAGCGACGTTAAAGTACTGGCGGTCACTTTTTACCGGTACGCCATAGTGGCCCGTACTGGCCCACTTTCACCTCTGCTCAGGGTGTGAAATGGTGTAGCTAAGTCAACTTACATTTTAGAAGCAGACCGGCCTAAGAGGCAGGCACAGATAAGACAAAATGCACTGGAGGCGCCACAGGAAGCTTTTAGCTTGGAGTTTGTTCCAAGTTGAAAGGGAGCACTTCGTATTGTGAATTACTGTTTCTTCAAGAGTGGTGTCACATAGATTCCCCCTCTTTTTTGTGTGTTTTCACTCTGGTAATTATGGGGTCATTCTTATTTCTAAATAAGAAATATTTCATTTGTTGTATTGTGTGAGGCAGCCAGAGACATTAGGCATATTTAAATAAACATTAATAATATATTGGTACAAAGTTTACAGAAAACCTGCTAAATTTGCTGTTCTCAGTTTAGGACAAGTAATAGCATCGGGGGAGGAATAAAATAAACAACAACCCTTTCTCCTCCAGATTTTAAATTCAGTTTGAAAACAAACACCTGAATGTAAAATAATGGCACATACAAATGTATTTGAAGTGCACTTTACAGACCTTAATTATCACAGTGCCATGTGCAGTTGTGTCTGTGTATTATCCCTATAGTAGAGCTAGAGAAACTGAGGCAGAAAGATGGTGATTAATCATGGGGGGGAATCAACATCCCATATGGGATTCAAATTTTAGAATTCAAGTCCCATGCTCTTCAGCCCCATTTTGTCCCATTTTTACTGCTGCATCAGTGTACAGAGGCCTTAAAGCTGCCCTACATGGTTAGCTGATGATTGCCTCCATGTAAGGGACTCCTCATCTGGTGCATAAATACACCTCTGTGGCACTCCCATTCAGCCCCTCACCCGCTCTAGGTGGTGTGCCAGGGGTGGGGAGAACATCATCAGAGCACCCTGTTTGGTGGAGAGCCTCACCCAGCATAACAATCTCAACGGATCATCTATACACCCGTTCTGTTTAGAGTAGCCCTGTTGTGATAATTGAGCCTACAAATTTACCGTAATTTACCCTCAAAAGTGAGTGTAAATTCATAAGATGTCACAACAACCTGTAACAACAAATGTTGATGGGAAAACTTGCAAAAGCAAGTCTGAAAGTCTGAATTTGTCCAAACAAAAAGGCTTGGTAAACAAGAGAAGTATGAACCCAGAAATCAATGAACCAATAATTGTGTGTCAGAAACTAGGCCTAACTGGTAGATAACTGGTACAGGGGGAGGGCCTAACTGGTACGGGGGGAGGGATAGCTCAGTGGTTTGAGCATTGGCCTGCTAAACCCAGGGTTGTGAGTTCAATCCTTGAGGGGGCCATTTAGGGATCCGGGGCAAAAATTGGGGATTGGTCCTGCTTTGAGCAGGGGATTGGACTAGATGACCTCCTAAGGTCCCTTCCAACCCTGATATTCTATGATTCTATAAAATAGCGAGATGGGCTATTCTGCCCATCACTGCCTTTTGGAGTCCTTAGAGAAACTTTTTTTGTTGTTGGAGGGGGGGAGGAGGAATTAGCTACTGGAGTGAGCTTCACCGTCATGAGTGCAACCCTCACCCCATCTCCTGGGATGCCAAACCTCCTTCATCCTAATCCTGACGAGACAGGGTCAAAGGAAGAGAGAACCAGATGACATTTCCACCTCTACCAGCTGAAATCCAACCTCCACCTAAGATATGAAACTTCCATCCCTCTGTGTACTTCTCTTTCCTCTCTCTCTCCTTTTTCCTTGTGTTCGATAAGAGTCGGGCTTAGCCAGCCAAGACTGTATATTCTGCAACAGTACTGTAAGCCTGTGAACAGAAAGAGGCAGCAAAAGCAATGTTCTACACAGCCTGATGCTGACATGAGTTTGCCAGGTCTCGGAGTGGCTGATAAGACCATGTGCCATGCCTGTGTTTTTCCGCAGCGAGGTTGCAAGTGAAATCAATATCAGAGACAGAAGCTGCATTTTCTATCTTTGCTGTTCTTTTCTCTTCCCTCTTGTATGTGTTTGTCTTCTAGGAAATGGGATCAGACTTTAACGATGACCACTCCAGCCAGTCTCAGCTACATTCTTCTCTCTTCCCCATCTTTTATCCCACCTAAAGACCAAAAGACTGTCAAACAAAGGACTTTTCCATCTAAAAACTCTTGCCAGCAAAAGGGAAAGGGATATTGTTAAAATGAAAATCTTATTTAATACTTCACATTAACTGTGTTTCCTTCTTTTCTGTCTCTTTTAGAAAAAGTTAAAGGGATTTGTAATGGTGTTTGCCATAGTTCAAAGCAGGCTGAAGTCTGTATATGCCAAACCTTGTTTAATGCTAGGCAGTGAGCAGGTTGTGTTATTCAACAGCCCTTAGACTGCTCTGTTACCTCAGGGCCCTTGGCTGCCCTCTGATCCAGGGTGGAGGAGTAGTGTGACCAAAAGCACTACCTTTGCCCATCCTGGCTGCGCTGATGCATGTTTGAATTCAGCCCATCTCACTCTCAGAGTTTATTTTATGCCTCACGTTTATTTTGGATGAAAATATTAACAACCACTTTTGACAGGCAACAAGTTCCCAGCCCTGGCCTATTCCTGAAATGCATTTTGTTTAAAAGGAAACATTAATTAAAGCCTTAAAACCATTTTCTCCTTTTATAATGGTTCTGCTTATTGTCCTTCAGGTGACATTTTGCTGAACGTGAATGGGATTGACCTGACTGGTGTCAGCCGTAGCGAGGCAGTAGCCCTGTTGAAAAACACTACCTCGTCTGTAGTGCTCAAAGCCTTGGAAATGAAAGAATGTGAGGCCCTGGAAGACATGAGCCATGTATCACTCCCTGACACCAATCAGAACACATCAGATAACAGTGAATGGTCACCTTCCTGGATTATGTGGCTTGAGCTGCCACGGTAAGTCTAAAAATTACATCCTTGTGTTGAAGGGGAGTGGGAGGAAAGATTTATGTTTCTTGGATGGCTCTTGCTTTTTGGCCTGATTCATTACACTGACATCTTAATTAAATCCAGGCTCTGTCAAAAACCTTTATTTTAAATACCTCCCTTTTGTAATTGTATATACATATATGGAAAATAGACAAATAGGGCTGCTTTTAAGAGAGGAAAGAAAGAACCTGAACAGTCCTATAGCTGAAAATGTGTTAGAGAAGGGAAAAGTCTGAATGGATGCAGGAGCTTATAGAACTTAGATCTGGGCCCTCTGGACCACCCTGCAAAGTCCAAAACTACCCCTGCAGCGCTCAAGCTTCACAGATCCTGTGTTAGTTAAATACAGCTGAACTGTTTGACTTTGCCCAGATGTTAAAAAGTGCACGCAGTTGGTGCATTTCTCAGAATCGCCTCCCCTGACTCCACCACCTGTCTGAGAAAAGTTCATCTGTAAGATACAGGAAGCAGCTGTTGTGTAGTTTTAGTAAAAATAAGCCACATAGTGTGTAGTTTAATTGTCTTACATACACAGGGCATTTTAACATCTTCAGCACGCATACATCTGCATCTTGCAATGTTGTTTGAACCTGAGCTTTTAATGAAGACTTGCCCTGTATCAGGGATTACACTGAGCTAATGCTAAAATTCCAATTCTTAAATGGAACAAAACTCTCATTGAGTTCTAGGACTGTAGAATTTGACCCAGCAGTTTATCGATGCTTTACCTATTAACCTGAACCCAATCGCTGTTCAGAATATCCCATTTTCTTTTAAAAGGGCAATGTCAGGTGGCTCTCTGCATGGAGGGTAAGGGTGAAACCAGTTGGGTTACTTCAGTTTTATGTACACAGCGTCATGGTTTTGCTTTTTTGGGGGTATTTATACTCTAGCTGGATTCTGTTCCTTACTATTCCATGTTAGGCCATTTTGCAGGCTCTTCCTCAGCTTGCAGCAAGGCCTGCTGGGAAGGCCCAGGTGAAGCTTCTTTAGGTTTTGGTGTGTCTTACTGCATCAGGCCTGTGGTGAGGTGGTTCTGAATTCAGTCTGAGTGCAAAAACAGAATACCCCACTTGTATGTGGGTGGAGGGCACAAATTGTGAAAAGCAAATTTGTGTCATCTTTAGGGATCAGGTACATCTCTTCATTCGGGGGGTGGGGGGGACGAGGGGGCGAGAGAGAGCCTAGACCAATAGATTTTCCCCTTCTTTACTTTTACGTAGAAACTAGAGGGTTTATCAGCAACTGAGGGTGGATTTTATTTTACCCTTCGCCATGGTTCTGGTGAACCCGTCAGATGCCCGTATCCCCCCTAGAACACACCCTCTGCCTCTGTATTGCTGCATAGCTGACCCTACTGCACCCCAGGGATTGAGAGCTCCCCTCTCTACAACTTACAGTTCTCCCTCCTAAACTAACAGAAATCTAAACTTTACTCGTAGTGGTTCAGTATAAATACAATGCATTACCTATCGCTGAGGAAAATGCAGCTTAAGTCCACCTTTAGGAAGCTTTCCCTCAGTCAGCTCACTGCACCTGCTATAAACACTGAAGGAGGATTATGGTCACCCTGTCTTGGGTCCTGCAGTCAAGATAAAGTTACTGTCAGAGATGCAGAGTACCAATAAGCAATAGCACACTGTTAAGATCAAGCAGTCAGATATCTTTGGCTTTCTGTGCTGGAAGGGAATTTTACTATTTTGAGCAGCATCTGAGTTTATTAGCCTCCCTGCTCCAGAAAATGCACATGTACAACCCCCAACCTTTTAACTGAAGGGAAATTACCAACCATGGCAGCAGGTCTGAAAACAGGAAATTCATTGTAATCATATCTGCAGCTGCAACTCAACTCTCAGAAAAGGGCCACAGTGTGGCTGAAGACTAGGGGAATTAGTATGCTGAACTGGTGCGCTGGTCCTCTTAAATTTAAATTAAATGGTGGGGGGGGGGGAAATAAAGATGGTTAGAATTGACAGTAACAGAGGTGTATTTCACCCTTATTAGTACTGGCTTGTTTGGCAGGCCCCAAGCATCAGATTTGGATTTATTCACTTAACAATACATGTTATCAGATACTTCAATCTTATCTAGCGCAAATACTGGTTACCTTTCTGTTCTCATTGACTCTCTGGCGTCCACACTACACATCTGGAAGTCCTTCAAGTTCTGTCACCAGGACATGTATCATTAATACACATTAACTCATTTCCCCCCAGTCTGAGAATTTAACCTTTCACAAGGCTTCCAGGATGTTGTTGGCAAGAGCCACTCCCCACTAGATTTCAAGGGTGTTTTCAACAGCCTTGCTACACAGGCCAAGCTTGTCTTGAGAAAAGATGATTCAATTCAAATACAATCCTGCTTAGTCAGTGTTAATCTAGATTGCTTAATATTCAAGTGTGGTGCAATGGGAGGAAGTCTTGGTGTATCAGAGTGTGGAACATTTAGATACTATAATTAAAGTTCAACAGCAGGAGACAATGCCCCTAAGAAAGAGGAATGCAAGGAAGAAGCAGGCCTGGTCCTGCAGGATAGGAAGCCAGCGAAGGAAGAGCAGGCAGAATAAGAGAGATGGGAAGGGGATACAAAGGCGAGAAAATGGTAGGGGGAAATATAGAACATGATATGGAGACATGGGGCAAGGGAGAGAGAGAAGAGAGTGACTAACCTCAGCAACAACCTGGAGTACCTGTTTTGTTTCCCCTTAGTTTCTGTGATTGTAGCTGTATGATTTAAGATTATGTTTCTCTGGGGATACTTCTGCGCTGATACCAATACTGTAAATGAGCAATACATTCCCCTAATATAGCTCACTTCTCTTCCACGGGTCATACGCACATTACAAAGATTGGTACAGATGAGGAAATAAACACCGAGGTTTATGCAGTTTGCTCAAGCTCCCACAGCAAGTCAGCAATAGAAACCAAATCTGACTTGTCAGGCCCTGGCTCCAAGCACCAGAAATCACTGCCTTTCTACATCCTTTAAATATGTAAGCACTTGCTGAGCTCAAGAAATGGGCAGAAATTTTATTTCCAATGATATTTTAGAACTGGTCTTCGGTGAGTCATTTTTAGATGACTTGTTAGTGTATAAATAACTACTGCCCCCCGTTGACTCTGTAGTATGATACAGTGTGCTTCTAACAATTATCTGAGCTAGATACTAGGGACCACGTGTGAGTGGCGGATATGTTTGCTGGTAGTCAGATCTATTGAAGTCAAGACTGATGATCATCCCTAGCCAACAGTTATTTCATGTGTTTTTTTCTACTCAGTTGGCTGTTGAGGAATACAGGTCATTTATTGTTGAAGGAAATTTATACTCCGCAAAGTGATAAAGAAAATACTGCACAGCAGCTAGAGCGAAGTCACGCTTTCTACCCTTGCTAATTTTGCCCTCCTTCCTTCTCTTTATCCTCACATTCCTCCCCCAACACTACTTTAAAAAAATACATTATAGATCAGCCTGTCATAACAAAAAAGTACTTCACAGACATACTGTGAATAGTCTTTACTCAGCGGTGAAGTGAAGCAGAGAGATTGAGTTATCCAAGGTGTTCCACAGAATCAGTGGCAGAACTGAGTATGAAACGTAAAATTGGACAAGAACTCCCCCATTTTAATGGTCTTGCTGGAAGTAGAACTTTCAAACATACCTCCAATCCCCATTAAATACACAAGCAAATGCCAGTTTTACAGACACATTATTTTGAAAGTTTGGACTAAAGTGTTCTGTAACTTTGATCCATTATAACAAGGGGAAAACAGATGATTTCCCTATCACGTGTATCAAATTTCAGTTTTGTCTGCCGACACAGGCTGTCATTCTGAAGTATACATATGAAACAATTTTTAAAAATCTTTCAATATTCATTGTTGCAGAGACAAAGATGAAGCAGCCAGGAGCAGGGCATTGTACATTTTACTATTTGAATTGAAGACTTAAAGTAAAGCGAACACAGTTAAATTGTGTTTTAATCTCTTAATGCATCTGTGAAAGCTTCGTACCAAGTGCTGGACTAGTTTGCCGAGTACATGACATTAAGATAGGCAACTGTATTTGTAATGATGTTATAAACAAGGGTCTGACAGCATTGTTATTCTCAGGGCAGTACAGAAGCTACTTTTTGTCATGCACATGCTGAGTGTGTTTGTATGCAGAGAAAATTCACCTAAACATAAAAAAAATTACCAATCACTATTTGCTGTAGAGTGGCAATCTGTAAATTAGTATGGTCCAAAGTGGACATTATTCCCTATACTGCAGCAGCTCCAAAGGAACCATTGTGGTCTAACTAGGTCAGTAATCCACAGATTAAAGTTTTTCCTTGTATAACAACAAACCCTCAAGCTGCTCCACAGCAATCAGTACAGATGATGCAAGTACATCATTTCATTTTCTCTTTGTGGTGCTATTTAACTCAATTTTTACTTCTACAAAACTCACAACTACCCCTTTCTTATTCTCAAACTCTCCATTTGTAACCCCCTCCCCCCCAGCTATGCAGAGCAGGCAGCTTTTCATTCCTTATGTACTGAAATATCCAGACAACTTCATTAGAGCCTTACTTATTTCCTTGTTTCTGTGCAGCTTTCAGGCCCTTAGCAGTCGTTTCAATGTATTAGCATATAGATGGTGTGCACTGCTGTAAGTTATTGTCATGTGTCTAGTAAAGCAATGAAAAAATGTAACAGTTTGTGTGAATACAAATTCACCTACTGGTGTGTATTTAGATGCTTAACTTTTGGCACCCAAGTTTGAACATTTTTAGTCTGAATTCCTTGTATTTCTGACTAGCCAACTAAGAAATTAAAGTGGAAATTAAGACGTTAGTTCAAGAAGTAAAAATACAAATGTCTATTATTTTTTTTTAAACACTGGGCAATTTCTATTGCCCCAGTGCCAAGCTATTGCAACAGTCAGTGCAAAGTTTTCTTCTCCAATCTGGCCTGCAGATGTCACATTTTCCACCTTTCACAGCTATCAAAGACCAGATGTGCCCCTTCAGCCATCTAAACCCAAAGCTAGGCATTTAACAGCAAGTGTTTCAGGGCCATGAACAACCAGAGCAGTTGAGGGCAAACGCCAGGAGTAAAGCCTATTCCTTTGAGGGTATTCACCTTTTCTGAGCTAGACACACCACTGCTATCTGGCTAGTCTAGAGAGGCTGCCAAATAGCACTGGTTTCCTAGTAGAGCTCAAGTTCCTGTCCATTCTGGCAGTGTCATCTTCAAGGTTCATGATTATTATGGGACTCCTGTACTCATGTAGTGCCAGCTCTAGGATTCTCTCAGATGTTCTCTGGCCCATGAAAAACACTTGATGTATGCTGCTTGTAGGAGCACTCATGATATTCTGTGCACTTTCAGGCAGGGACAGTCCCTGGCTCACGAAGCTCACTGTTTATGTCAACACTTTGGCTGAAGATCAGATATTCTTAAAGGGGCATGTGAATCATGCATTACCCCAGTCAGCCCATCACTTCCTGTAGGCTGTGGTAAGACATCTACCCCCTCTCTACAGTAGAGGAACCTGGCCACCATGGTATGCCCAAGGACTCAGCAAGGTGTTGAACATAATTGTAGTTGCTAGTAAGATATAGGGAAACCTATGAATAATCACAAAGTACACTATATGCCTAGAAGAGTTTGGGGAGCGGGGGAATAACAAGCAGGTTATTTGTTCCTATTCAGTAAGGAACATTCAGAATATAACACCTCTTGGAGCTGGCTTCTGCTCCCAATTGATCGATTCTACAATAGGGCCAGGCCCCTACACTTTCATCTGAACCTGGGAGAAATACTGTTGGTTAACAAGCCCTTGTTTGCATTCATCAGAGCCAAATATTGGCCTAATCTCCTCCAAAATTAACTGGATTTTTAAGAATATTTTAGATAACGGGGTTGTTTCTCTGCTTTGCTCTGCTTTTTAGAATAGGGATCTTTCAAAGGTATGTTTCTTGCAAATCTAGCTCCTATATAGGCTGCTACTGTTCAGTGTGAACATTAGAAAATTGAATGCCTACAACACAAGGCAGTTCAGCTAATGGCAAAGTTATTCACAGCCATAGAGGAAAGGTTACCGAGTAAGATAGCATTCCAGAGCCAGTCTCTTCTTTCTCAAGCCTAGGTTGTTAAGAGTAATGGACAATAGAAACCCAAATCACTTTGCCATCTGGAACTTGAATTTGTTATTAATAGGACTCCAACAGTCACAATTAACCATCAATTAGACACCTTTACACAAACACAATTGGTTCAAATTAAATGCACACTAGATCAATCACATCCACAGCATGTCATAGCTCTGTTACCTAAATCCAACAGTTAGATTACAAGTATAAGGTATACCCTATAGTCTAATGGTGGTAATTTAACTGAAAGTCCTACAGAATGTACTCATACACCTTATTTCCTTGTAATTATACTTGGACTAGCAGGTTAAGGACACAAGAACAAATTCCTTTTTTAAAAAAAATGGACATAAGTATTTACTATAAAATTGCCCTTATTCAAGCGGTCAAGAAACTTCCTCCTTAAGGTAATAAGTAATGTCCAATTACAGCAAGGTTGTTACCCATTCTGCATATCAGGCTCAATTAATATTAATGATGACTAAATCCTGGCAACACTTGGTTGTGACCTTGTTAGCAAATCTTGTGAGCTTAGGGTAGTTGTGGTTTTTTTTTTCCATTTTCTTTAAAGTGATTCTGCATGCTCAAAACCCCACAGATGGGAAAGTAATAGAGCCTGCCTTCTGGGGAATAACTAAGAGTCACCTGCTTTTTCCATTAGCAGCCAGTGAACTGTTGTGCAAACACTATACCTAACATCCTGGCAGCAGGTGAATATTTGTAGGTCCTAGGGGACTAATCTAGTAATACTGTAAAATCCTGCTGTGAAACTTAGCAAACATATTATTTTACAAGAAAAATATGACAAACTTTAAAATACACACACACACACACACACTATCTTTAAAGGTACAATTTTGCCTTTTTCAGCAGAAGGGTCAGCTCTCAATGAGAATTTTAAAATGTCTTTCAATACAGAATAAAGTCAGCTGTAATGGATTGGCTTGGAATATGTGCAGAAAGTTAACTAGACTGTTATAACACCAAATGGATTTCAGCTTCCTCTGCCAGCCTTAGGCTAGATGGTAAAGGCTTATCAGTATCCCCGGCAAAATTTTGCATTACTATATCTCTAATGAAGATGGCAACAGTCTTTTCTGATTTTCAGCAAATATCTGACTGGTACACTGAAATATTTTAGAAGGTTAGTTTCATAATAAACACTAAAATTACTAGCAAACAGGCATTTAAACTAATGCAAGATTGAGATTGATTACCACATACCACAAAATACAAGCTTAATTAACCTAACACTTTTCCCCCCTTTTTTTCTTCAAGCCAGAATCAGTTACGTATAGTTGGGCAATACGTTATGTTATCAGGTAATATAACCAATGGATTATAACAAAGCCAAACCAAAAGACAGAGAGAGGATTTTTTAATCATTCTTTTTTAACATAAAAAAACCACTGAATTAATCTTGTACCTGTAACAAGCCACCTTCTCAATAACAGCATAATTACTCTACAACACTTCACCACTAGGGTTCTGAAAGTATAATTCTCTTCTCTGCACAATTCCCACTCATTGCTCACTAACAGCAAAGCTATAAATCCCTTCCCTGAGGTGATATTTTTCCTTGTGTGATATCTTTGATTTTTGTGGTTCGGGTTTTTTTTTAAATGGACATCTGAATTACTCAGCTCTGTAGTACACCAGAATTCATATCCATCCTTATCCTGAGAGTTTTGGGGTATTTTTTTTTAAAGCGTGTCCTAAAAGCATAACTTATTACTGAGGGAATAGCTGATCAGATGCCGGTAACAAGACACTTGACATCTGCAGACAGCATCAGTGTTGTTTTTAAGTTATGATTTAAATGAAGTCCAATATCAGTTGAAATATTTTCTTCAATGGAACTTTGGTGCTTTTTAGCAGTCCCCAAACATGCTACCAGTACCTAGAAAGAACAAATAAACTTAACTTAATCCTGAGACATTAATTAGACTGATTCATTTCAGGTATTTATACAGCTGCAAAGAAATTGTATTACGAAGAAATACAGCAGGAAGTCTTGGCTTCAGCATCGTAGGCGGTTATGAAGAACACAGTGGGAACAAACCATTTTTTATCAAATCCATCGTTGGAGGCACACCAGCATACAATGATGGAAGAATTAGGTAAACTAATGAAACTAATATTTAAATAGTACTCTTCATCCAAGGAACTCAAAAGGACTTTATAATATTCATAGAATTAAGTCTTAAAATAAGGAGACTGGTCCAGAGAGACCAAGTGACTTGCTGAAGGTCACAAAGAGGGCTCAATTTCATACCAGTCCAATGAAAACTTCCATTGAAACCGGTTGAGTATAAAATTGGGCCCTTTTTGACAGAGCTGGGAACAGAACCCGAAATAGAATCCTGTGCTTTAACTTGCTTTCCTGGCAAAATATTATCAAGTGTATAACTATCAACAGTTACATACACTACTTCACAGATGTCTTTTATTATATGTTATTTACAAAGTAACAGTTATCTTAATTATACATATACTTCTACATTGACAACTAAAAATGTAATTTAAATCCAATACTAAGTGTGTGAGATAAAATATAGGTGACCTGTAAATTCTTGCACAACCTTTTGCTGTCCAATAACCAGTTAATTTTACCTGGCACACACACATCTGAATGAAGAGCTCTGATATCATATTTTCCTCCATATAGATCTGATTTGTAAAGGAATGCCAGGAAAGAACAAATACATGGTAGAGTAAGAATACAAGGATTCTTTCAACAGCTTACCTTCAGAAGCCTCAACTTTTTCACCCCCAATCTTTTGGTCCTGCTTAGTAGTTGCCATCCTTCTGGCAAAGTGGTGACACAATGTTATAGAGCCAGCCAAAGCAGCTCAATTGGCAAGAAAGTTTTCTGAGATCAGGATCTCTTCTTGGTTTTAAGTGTTTTAACTAAAATCTTTATCTACATTTTTAAATTTTCCAGATGCGGTGATATCCTCCTTGCTGTCAATGGCAGGAATACATCAGGAATGATGCATGCCTGTTTGGCAAGGATGCTCAAAGAACTGAAAGGAAAAATTACTCTCACTCTTATGTCCTGGCCTGGAACTTTTTTATAAAACAAGTATTCATGGAAAAATGACAAATCATTTGACACAGACAACAAGCTATGTACTATGGACATCAGTTTTCCTACAGTTTTTTGGTCAACTGTATATTTGTAAATAAATAAATAAAATGTTTGTGAAATGCAAGTTTGCATGTCAAGACGGTCTTGAGAAAACATGGCACCTGTCAGAGTAACATGCACTTTAGAAAAAAGCAAAGCTACTGAAATTATAGATCAGGTGCAATTCTCATGTGTTTAAGTTTGTATTTTTATATTTGCTTAATTATAATAATGGAAGCCCATTAAGAAGCAGCAGCAATTCTGTTCACTACCATTTTCAATTTATAAAAAAAAGTTATGGATATGTAACTTGGAAAAATACATGGCAGCCTCTTGAAATGATAAACTTGAAATATTTTTGTAATGATTAAATCAGTTGACTGTTTCTACCCAACATGCGAAAAGCACTTTGATCAAATGTTCCTTTTCATGGTCAGTATGATGCTGATATTTTCAAGACTTCCAAATATTTTGTCTGTTAGGATATAATACTGTGAATGAGATTTTATTTCTTATTAAAAATCAATGTAACTATTGTACAGACATGTTCTTTTCTTCAAGAAAACCAGAAAAAAGTAACTAGAATGCTTCCCAGAGTTTCTGATTAACTGCAGATAACCCAGCAAGATTAGGACTTCATACTTAAACACTATTTATCCATGAATTTAAAAAAATTAAGTATTGCCAAATTGACTACTAATTATCCACTTGGATAGCGGCAGTGTAAGTTTTGCTAGACTCAAACCTTTTCTGGAGTGAATATGTCCAAAAGCAAGAAGATAGTTTATTTTCTTTGCTTAAACAATTATAGGTGCCTCTATGGAAATTAATGATATTCTGAAGTCAGATGCTCTTTCCCATTAACTTTAAAGGGGAAAAGGATCAGGCTATTAATTTTTACTGTGATGTGGACAGCTGTCTCTCAAAAATATGCTAAGACCAACTTCATTTTACATAGGTCAGAGCAGCAGGATTGATGGATAACCACTTTTGGTTTCCATTAACTGGTTATCTAACCTCCAATCCTATGAGCTACTTAAATTATCCTCATGCACTCACTCGTACATTTGAAAGTTGTGTTAAAGGTTTTAACATTTTATATGCAATATAAACTATTGTCATACTCTCCAATCACATGAAAAATAATGTGCATATTTAATGTTTTTGCCATACCTTCCAGCAAACGTTTGTCAAATGCCTTTTGCTCTTCTATGGCACACAAAAGGATGACCTGTTTATATAATGAACTCAAAGGGCAAAGCTAAACTTCAGAGATCCATTAGCACTGTTACAGATGTATTAGGTAGGTATTAGTATGCAGTAACATAAACACAAACCAACCTCAACCCAGGAGAAGAATAAACTTCCACAGCTCCTACTGGCTTAGTCAACAAGGGGAGACTGAGTTCAGTATTTTGGGTGTAGGTTTCCTGTACAGTACTGCAACAGCACCACCCTCTAGACCTCAGAAGCTACCGCTGCACTTTTTCTTATAGTATCTTAAAAATAAGACAAAGTCAATCCATGAATCTTAACTTAACATGAAAAATTCACTCTTTTATTTTCAAAAAACAAATTAACCTTATATTTTGTACTAACAGAACAAGATTAAGAGCAAATTTCTTTAATACCCAGAAAAATAACAAGATTTATAGTAATCTATTTCTGGCACTAATATATGCAAGTAGGCAAATACCACACATGCCTATTCCACTGGAGCAGCTTCGGTGTTTTCCTGTTCAGGGGCAGGTTCACCACTAGCTTCTTTTCCTTCTTTGCTTCTTTTGGATTTTTTGTGTTTGTGCCTCCTGTGGCTGTCCCCTTCTTCACTGTCATGACGACGCCTGCTGTTACTAAGACAAAGAGAGGAAAATGCTCAGACAGATGCATACTCTGCTATTAAACAGCCCCTCAAACATCATGTATGAGAAATCTGCCTCTTGCTTCCTTATAAGAAAACTGACACCTGCAGTTTTAATGTCATGTGCGGTACTTGAAAGTGTGGACAAATAAGACTAGGAAGTGATCAGAACATAAATGTGCATCGCAATCAAGCTTCATTTTTAATAAATGGTTTATATGCATCCACACTATTTTTTTTTTAAACCAGGAATGATAAATCCTCTCCCCTCCACCTTTATCTCATATTCTAACTACAAGGCTTTATTCTTACAGCTTAAGAAAGTCCCTACTGTGATTCTTTTAATTTTTTGTTACTCCCCCTCACTTACGCTCCTTACACAAAGTATACCAGTAAGGTCCAGACAAAGGATTTTACACACTGCCCCAGCTGAAGCTGGTAGACATTACACAGTAACCCTGGACTAACATCTCTTGTCAGCTACACATCTTTTACATGGCAGATTTGCTGCAGGCAGCACACTGGGATCTTTGCAACCTTTTCATGATCCTCCAATTGTCATTTTTCTACAGATCAAGTCTTTTTCATATACTATTAAAGATCAAACCTTCGAGATGATTTGTGTCTAGTCTCTTCTTTTTCTCTATGTCTCCTTTCTCTGTGTCGTTCCTCTTTCTCTCTACTTGTTCTGTGACGCTCATAGCCTCTTTCTGCATATTCTCTGTACCTATATCGTTCTTCATCACTGATGAGAAGAAGAGAAAAATCACATGCCAGTGAAATGTTAAAGCAGCCTGGGGGGAAAAAAACACACATTCTAACATTTACGCAACAAATGGCAAACCAGACTTAACATATTTGTCAGGATTCAAAAATACTATCTACAATGTATGTTAAAAAGACATTAAAGTTGTTTAGCTTAAGGACTGTTGTAACTTTAGATTTGAAGTCTTGATATTTTGACATAAGGGTATATTGGGATGGGGGAAAAGGAGACATTAGCAACATCTTATTAAATATATGCACAGTTTATTATACAGCAACAAACTTTGTATGAAAATTTATTATACTTAATCCTCATCTGGATGGTATGTTATAGTTATATAGTTTTGAGCTGACGCTTTATAAATGAAGTTTTTGAAAGAACATACTGGCTATTTCTTAGCAGCACCTCTGAGGTATTAAAAAGCATTTGAGCATGTTCAGTGAAATCTTCAGTAAGTCTCAGTGATGACATGCAGTAACAGCCATGAAAGAAGAAACTAAGTATACAGGAGGCCTCAATGCACTGTAAAAGATACTATAAAATATGTAAGATCCTGTAAAATATTGTAGCTTTGGTAAGGCTTCATAACATCTTAGTTTAAACATGTACTGCAACATGTTCCTGTCCTACTAAAACACACACAAAGTCAATGAAGTGTTCCATGAAATAAGTTGATAGTAATACCTATTTGAGTTTAGCCCAACAGAAAACACAATAGATTCTAACAAACATTATCTTCTTATGCACCCACTGTCAATAATATGTATCCAATCTACTTTCTCCTTACTTTGAGATCTGCTTATGAAAAAGCTCTATGTAAGAGCTGGGTATTATTTATTACTTGGTTAAAAAACAGATGCAGTGTCATAGGTGCACTTTAACACCTATGCTGCTCAATGAAGATAAACTGATTGAATAGCAACGTCATATGAATTCTTAGTTTTCATAGCTCAGAAAATAAAGGGGAGATCTTTGCAAATTAAGATCCTGAAAGAAAACTACAGACTGATGTGATCAAACTTTTTGAGTCAGTAACTAGCTAAAAGGAGTTAGAAGCCATTAAGCTAAAGCAAAAACTAAAGCTCCACATTTTCAGTCTAAGCCAACATTTACTAGCAAAATGTTACTGTCTTTTCCTTCATGGTACTGGGGACCTTGTGTGAAGAAGAATCCATGTGGCTCCACTAATGAGGAAGGATTTGGGGAGGCTGTGCAGGGAATGTGCCTTCTACACACATTAGAACCCAGCTCCACAGAGATGCCCCACGTCTCAATGAAGTGAAAAATTGGATGAGAGAAGATTGGATTTGCCACAATATGGCTCCAGTGGCCATTTCCCTAATAGGACTACTGCATCTCTAACTACTCCAGGCCTGACCATGGACTTGGGGGGGGGGGGGGGGGGGGGGGGGGAGGAGGAATCAACACCTGAACAAGTACTGCCAAGTCTCACTACGGGTCTCTATATATTGCTTTTTCATGATTTTACTGCTGTAGAGCAGTAAAATTAGGGACTGTTATTGGCAGTTAAATCTTGGGTAAAAATTTGAAGTATTTCCTTGGAAGCTACAGAATACTAATTCCCAAAATATTACACAGCACTTTAACAAATGGGCAAATGATAAAGGAAGCCAAGAAATGTCATCTGTTTCTCGGCAATATGTTAAAATATTTTCTCTGTCAAAATATGGGACAACCATAACTACCATTGGTTAACTCATAGTAATGATTCACTGCTAACTAATACAATTGGGTTGACTAACAATATTCTTCTAAATGTTTTGCATTATAAAAACTTAACTGTAGTTACAACCAAAGATGAGGAAGTATACAAATTAATATAAAGCATGGTCTTATGTTGTGGGAGACACTACTTTAAATCTAAAAGAAATATACGTTTATTCAAAAGCATATGCAGATTCACACTATGGCTCAAAATAAAACCTACAATTACAACATACCTATACAAAAAACAAGAAATAGATAGGGGACAGATTAAGGCTCAAAATCAGACTGTCCATGACCAGTTTGAGGAGTATGGGGTAGTATTTAATAAGCTACATGAAACACAAGGTGCTTATTGTGTTGAATCCACAACACACACTTAACTCCTCGTAGGTGTCCAACACCTAAGGTGAAGTAGTTTTGCTAGAAAAAGAAACTTTGCTGAATCCCAATTGTAGAGACAATATAACAGATTTGAAATTAATGAGTTTACCCTTCAATTTCCACGCTACTGTGAGATGCTGTGAAGGGAAAGAGTCCATAACCAAACTTCCATTCCACTACATATTTCCTCACATCACAGCCATTCCGCTAAGGGGGAAAAAAACTGTTGACCAATCAAACTCTCACACATCAAACTTCATATGAATTTAAGCAGAAAATTCTGCAAATATCAATCCACAATTTCCAGAACATGTCATAGTGAGAGAGGGCAGCCCAGGTTAACAATACTATACAGGAGACAGGG
Organism: Macrochelys suwanniensis; assembly: GCA_033296515.1. Classification (NCBI taxonomy): domain Eukaryota; kingdom Metazoa; phylum Chordata; order Testudines; family Chelydridae; genus Macrochelys; species Macrochelys suwanniensis. The sequence continues at coordinate 89,890,960 of CM065779.1, forward strand.
CTGAATAAACTCAAAGAGGGCATTAGGCCCTTGTGGAGTGGAGCTGCAGTGGGGCACACATCACTGTGGTACAGCACTTTTGACATTTCCCAACCTCTTCAGTGTATACAGCATTAGAAACGCTAATTATTTAACATTATTAATTAATTAGCATTTATTTATTAAGAATTAAGAAAGACTTGGTGGATAGTTCACATTACTTTTCTAGTTCAGGATTCCAATCTTGATTTGGTCTAAAGTGGAAGGGTGTCCTAATCTGAATAAATTTAGCCTATACCACAAAAACTAAACATGACTAGGCAGTCTAGTTATGTGAGGCTGAGCTCTGGAATAAAAAGGTTGTTTCAGATTAGAATTAAGAAGCACTGATAGAGATTATGGAAAGCTTACATAACATCTGTCTAGCTCTAGATACTGCTTCAGTCCTTCACTTAAATAATCATCAATTTTAAAGTATATATCCCTTCTATTAAAAAGAGTAAAATGTTTTAAATGTCTTATAATACAAAAAAAATCTTGAAATTGATAACATATTGTAGGTGGAGAAAAAGGAAGTTTAGGTGAGCATTCACATGCATAGGTGGAGTTTTATGAATATACTTGTTGAATATAAATTATACTTCTATGTGTTTCAAATATTATAAATTATAAACTGAAATTTCACCCCATGTCTAAAATCACAAAAATGTCATACTGGCATTAAAATGGGTAAGCCAGGTCTGAAGAGAGAGAAATTGAGTACCAAATTTTAAATAACTGGACAGCAATTCCCTGAATGAAGACACCCTTGAAATAGAGATGTCCAGCACAGTTCAAAGAGCCTAACATTTTTGCCACTTTGTAGCAAAAAAACAAAGCCAGAGAGAAATAAAATATAATTTAGTCGATTTCCCCCAACCTGAGATCTAGTTCCCAAGATCAAAAAACTGCTGATTAATGTTAAATGTAAAAAAATTAACTTTGGAATATGGAATGTTACCTCTGATGAGTTTAACATAGGAAGTCAAATGCCTGCTATGCTTTCAAGTTTAAAAAATGAAGCCTCTCTCATCACACCTTTTTGATATTCTGTATTAGCCACAGAGAGCTATAGAAAATTATTTTAAAAATATTCTAGAGAGGTTTCAAAGTTGACACTATTTTTTTATCCCTCTTATTTGACAGTTCAAGATCTTACCACCAAATGCAGATGACAAAAGATTCAGCAGGAACTATGAAAAATTCTAAACATGACCAAACCCAGCTTTTCTACATGCAAAACAAAAATCACAATTTGAATGGTCCAATATGTTGGGACCTTCCAGGCTAGGAGTAAGTCCTGTGTGCCCCACTGGCAAGCTAGGAATTCCCCTGTCACTTTACACCTGGTTTCCATCTGTAGTCATTAGGCATTTCCTATGTGCTTGTAGGACCATATCCCTGAGGGAGAGAATCATAGAATCTCAGGGTTGGAAGGGACCTTAGAAGGTCATCTAGTCCAACCCCCTGCTCAAAGCAGGACCAATCCCCAATTTTTGCCCCAGATCCCTAAATGGCCTCCTCAAGGATTGAACTCACAACCCTGGGTTTAGCGGGCCAATGCTCAAACCACTGAGCTATCCCTCCCCCCTGAGGGATGAGGTTAGCTACTTCGTGCAGTAACTGAGGTTTTTCAAGATGTGTCACCCTATGGATGCTCCACTTTAGGTGTGCTGACATCTCCTGCACCCGTGCCTGGGATTGGATATCTTTGGTAGCAGTATCCGTTGGTCCACATATGTGCTCCTCCCTGTCATGTGCCGTGAGCAGTGTCTATATAGCATGGTGCAACCTAACCACCCTGTTTCTTCGCCACTGCCAAGTCCATGTTTGAACTTCAAAGCAGAGGGGAGGAGGGCAGATAGTGGAGCACTCACAGGGACAAACATCTCGAAGAAACTCAGTTACTGAACAAGGTGAGTAACTCTCTCTTCTTCTTTGAGTGGTGTCCCTATGGGTGCTTCACTTTAGCAGTGTTGGAAGGTTGAGGCTTCAAAGCAGTATTAAAGAGTGAGGATAAGACGGTGTGTCCTAGTAATGTATCGGATGTTGAGTCATGGGTGATCACAATGTTGTATGAATATGTCTGAGGAAGCCCAGGTGGCAGCCCCACAAATGTCCATTATTCAGGGCACGTTATTCAGGATGGCTATTGAGGCGGCCAGCGATCAGGTAGAATATGTTTGAGTTCCTGCTGAGGTCTGTAGATTATGTTGTCGATAGCAAAGGTGAATGCATTGAGACATTCATTTTGAAAATCTTTGCTCTGATCCTTTTGACTTTTCAGTCACAGAAAGGAGTAAGCGCGGTGATTCTCTGAATTATTTAGGTCATTTGAGGTAGAAGGCTAAGGCTCTCCTTACTTCCAGAGTGTGTAGCATTGCCTCATGTTTGTTTTTATATAGTTTGGGGGAAATGATGGAAGGTGGAGCGGTTGGTTCAAGTGAAAGGACGATAAGACTTTGGGTAAGAATTTCAGGTTGGGTCGTAATGTGACCTTATCCTTGTAGAAAATTGCATATGGGGGGTGCGCCACGAGGGCACCTATCTCACCTACTCATCGAGCAGATGTGATTGCTATGAGAAAGGTATTTGCATGGACAGGTGGATATAGGAACAGGAGGCCATGAGTTCAAATGGGGAGTTGGTGAAGCAGCATAGGACTAAGCTAAGGTTCCAAGACGGGGCTGGATCTTGAACCTCAAGATATTTTGGAGGCCCTTAGAAATCATTGTGTCATAGGATGGGTAAAAACAGAATGGTCTTTTGACTATGCAGTGGAAGGTGGTGATGGCAGCCAGGTGTATGCAAACAGAGCTCAATGAGTCTGGATTTCTTGAGTTCGAGAATGTAGTCCAGAATGAGTGGCAGAGGAGCAGGAAGCGCTAGAGTATGCATAGTGTCACACTCAGACTGGAATCTTTTCCGTTTGTGTAGGTAAGTCTGGCGAGTGGTTGCACATCTACTATTTTAAAGGATTTCTTGTACGTCCATAAAGCAGGTCATCTCAGGAGCTGAAACCATGAAGGAGTCAGGCCTTCAGATGAAGAATTTCCAGGTTGGGGTGAAGAACTGTGCCTGCATGCTGAGAGAGGTGTGGCTCTGGGTGAAGGGTTATAGGAGGACAGACCACCATGCACAGGAGATAAGGGTACCATATTTGTCAGGGCCAGTTCGGAGCTATCAAAATGACTCTGCCCTGTTCTACTAGTATCTTGTGCAGTACTCTGAAAAGGGGAAGGAGTGGAAAGGTGTGGAGAAGGGTGTGTTCCATGCAGTAAGGCAGGTGTCTCTGAGGGATTGATGGCCAAGGCCCGCCCTCATACAGAAATGCGAGCATTTGGCATTGTCGGGTGTGGCAAACAGGTCTATGCTCAGAAACCCCCATTGATTGAAAATCGTCTGTAGAATTGGCGGGTGTATCTCCCACTTGTGATCTTGTGAGCACTTCTTGCTTGGGGAGTCTGCTGTGGTGTTCTGGTGGCCAGGTAGGTACATGGCAAAGATATGGATACCGTGTTGGATACATCTGTTCCTCAACCTTATGGCTTCAGTGCACAGGGACTGAGACCTGGATCCCTCTTAACCTACTGATGTAAAACATGCAAGAGACATTGTCCGTCAATACACAATCCTTGTGTTCTTGATTAATGGAAGAAAGTGGAGGCATGCATTGCATGCACTGCAGACTGCACATAGCTCTAGAAGATTGATGTGGAGCATAGATTCTGAAGGGGACCATTTGCCCTGTATTGTGTGGTTCTGTAAATGTGCACCCCAACCAAAGAGGGAGCATCTCTCGTCAGGAGCAATGACAGAGGAGGTTGGAAAAAGGGGACTCTCCCCTGCAGACATTCTGGGGCTTTGTCCGCCATTCTTCTAATGAGAGTTTGATCTTGAGTGGTACCGATAGCGATTTGTTCAGGTTGTGTCGGTGTGGTAAGTAGACTGTTCGAAGCCAGTCCTGGAGGCAATGCATAGGCAATCTGGCGTGTTTGACAATGAATGTAATTGCTGCCATGTTACCGAGTAATTGCCTGCGAGTTCTGGCAGAGATCTGTGGACTGGTTTGCACCTTGGAAATTGGACTGACAATCGTGTCGAATCTGTGAGTTGGAAGGAAGGCAGGCTTTGACCTCTATTGTGTCCAACTATGGTCTGATAAAGTCCAGTTGTACTAGTGTCAGTACTGATTTTTGCGTGTTTATTTCGAGGCCTAGACTGGAGGTTCATTGTCTCTCCTATAGCCTGGTGTGCATCATGTTGAAAGGGAACCTTTATTAGGCAGTTGTTGAGATAAGGAAATATCATGACTCCTTGTTTGCAGAGGTGTATTCCCACAGCTGCTAAGACCTTGGAAAAAATTCTGGGAGCTGTAGAGAGGCCAAAGGATAGTACCTTGTATTGATAATCATCCAACCGTAGCGCAAATCTGAGAAACCGTCTAAAGAGTGTATAGAGATGTGGAAGTATGCATCTTGGAGATCGAGGGCTCAGAGCCAATCCCTATGTTGCAAATCTGGGTTTATCAGTTACTAATGTGACTACCTTGAAACATTGCAGTTTGTTAACTTGAGGTACTTGAAATCAAGGATAGGTCTCCATCCGCTGTTTTTCTTTTTTATTATGAAGTAGTTGGAATAAAAGCCTTTCCCTCTGTGATGGAACGGAACTGGTTCTATGGCTCCCAGTTACAGAGGTGGCTTAATTCCTCACATAAAAGAAGGTTGTGAGAAAGGTCGCTGAAGAGGGATGGAAAGGGGGATGGGTGTATGGGAGGAAGAGGAACGGAATGGAGTATCCCTTGTCTATAATTTCCAACACCCAGTTGTTGGAGGTGATTATCTGCCATGTTGGGTAGAACAGGGTAAAACGGCTGCCAAACTGGTGAGATAATGTAGATGGTTGCTGCATTTGATTCAGGGGGAGAGCTCTCAGGGCCTTGACCTAACTTTCAAAACTGCTGCTTGGGGCTGGGGCTGGGGCTGGGGCTCTGTGTGTGTGTGTGTGTGTGTGTGTGTGTGTGTGTGTGTGTGTGTGTGTGTGTGTGTGTGTGTGTGTGTGTGTGTGTGTGTGTGTGTGTGTGTGTGTGTGTGTGTGTGTGTGTGTGTGTGTGTGTGTGTGTGTGTGTGTGTAATCTAAGATATGCAACTTCAGCTATGTGAATAACGTAGCTGAAGTCGAATATCTTAGATAGATTTTTAAAAGTACTTACCTCTCGTCCACACCACAGCAGGCAGGCTCCCCCGTCGACTCCGCTTACTCCTCGCGCGGAACTGGAGTTCCGGTGTCGACGGGGAGCGGTTCTGGGATCGATTTATCGCATCTAGACGAGACGCGATAAATCGATCCCAGAACATCGCCCACTACCCGCCGAATCGGGCAGGTAGTGTGGACGTAGCCTTAGAGGTAGAAGGATGAGGAGCAGTTGACTGAGCTGGGCCCTGCTTATGTTTAGGCGGGGGTTTCTGGCATCTACGTTGTGTGCTGTAGTATCGTTAGGGGCCAAAAAGTGGAGGACGAGAACTAGCAGTAGTTTGACATCTACTTTGTGTTTGTTTTGATGTTGGTGTATACATGCTGAGGGAGCATAGTGTTGCCCTCGAATTCTTCAGGGAATGAAGGGACTCATCAGTATGCTCGGTGAAGAGTATAGATGTAGCCCCGATAGATGTAGCCACGAGGTGTGTCTCATGACCACAGCTGTGGCTATGGATTGGGCTGCAGTGTCAGGCGCATCCAGAGAGTCCGGTAGCATGTGCGTCCCAACAGCTGTCCTTCAGTTATGAGCTCCTGAAATAGCTCCTTCTTGTTGTCCAAGGTATGTTGCAGGAAGTCAGTGAACTTAGAATAGTTCACATGGTTATATTTTATAGAAGCGCCTAGTAAGTAGCCATCCTGAACAGGAGTGTGGTGGATGAGTAGGCTTTGCAGCCGAAGAGGTCTAGCCTCTTCCATTCGTTACTGAAGGGGTTGTCCGAGAATGACGTTTTCTCCCTCTCTCGAGCACTACATTAACTATGAGGGAATTAGGGGTAGGGTGGGAAAATAAAAACCCCATCTCTTTTCTGCAAGGATATATTTTTTGTCCACCTGCTTGCAGATTGGTGGTATGGATGCAGGGGTCTGACAGATTACCTCAATTAGGTCTAATAAGGCTTCGTGGACAGGAAGCACAATTCTTGCCGATGTGAAGGCCTGTAAGATGTCTAACAACTTATGTTGCTGCTCACAGACTTCCTCTAGTGGGATCCATAGAGTGTCTGCTACACTTGTCTGTGTCGAAAGAGTTCTTGGAAGTGTCTGAAGTCATCCGCAGTGGGAGGTGGTGGCATGATTGCCTCATATGGAGAGAGCAAAATGTTGGCCAATGGTCTGCTTTCTTCCTCTCATTCCTCCTCTTGCTCCTCCAGAAATTCTAGCTCTGGCTCCAGGGGCCTGGATACCGAGGAAGATGGAGAGCGGCTATGGAAGGCCCTCCTGTGAGAGGATGGTTGAGGAAAGGATTGTCTATACACTGCCCAGGGGTCCCAATATGGCCATTGTGGAGGAACAGGCATGTTAGGTCGCATCCACGTGTGCCTATACCAAGGACGTGGTTCAGCTGGGCACTGCTGATATCGGGGATGTGTATGGGATTTATGATGCGCCATGCTGTGGGGTATGATGGAGGGTTGCGCAGTGCAGTGGAGTAGTCTTCGTCGTCCTCTTCTTCTTCCCTACTGGAGAAGGGGAGGGGGGCTGCTCTAGGAGGTGAGGGAGAGTGGTAGTGTGTGCATTTCTGGGGAGAGACGTGGATTGTGGTAGTTCAGTCTGGAGGACTCTGGGGTGTCAGAAACTGCCAGGTCCCTCGGGAACTTAAACTCCTGAGATATCAGCAGAAGCATCATTGGCATCATGTGTTGAGATGTCCTAGGATGAGGCATTAGTGCGAGGCTTCTCAGTACCAGTAGTACATCAGACAGGGTGTAGCTTGACAAATGGCCACCAGATGGCGTTGACAGCTTCATTGGTTCTGAGGGCCTCTGCGGTGCCAGTGGTTTCATCAGTGCTGAGGCACTCAGAACCGCATGTTTCAGTATGGAAGGCGGAGCTAAGTTGGAGATTTTCACATTACCCTTGTCAGTCTCGCATGGTGTAATCCTTTCATGCAGTCCTGCCCTCTTAGAATCTTTGGACCTGCCAATAGCACTGGTACCGGAGGTACTCACGTGATCAGAACAGCTACATCACAGTGAAGAAGACATGGCAGTCACAGATCTCACTGGGACGGTTTTTTGGGGGGTGGCTCCTCGGAGAGTGAGCTCGGGACGCACTTTTTGTCTTCTGGACAGGAGAAAGCAGAATCCCTTCACAGCGCGCGAGGAGTCGGGGTTGGCAGTTGATGATGCCGAGGGGGATCAGTGCTGCAGAAAAGAGGTCTCAGGACAAGGATCTCAGGTGGGCTGTAATGTGTTCATCATAATTAACTTGAGTTTGAGGTCACAGTCTTTTCTGGCCTGTGCCTTTAAGTTAAGGCAGCGGGAGCAACTGCTGATATATGTGCCCTTCTTCGAGGCACAAAATGCACCGGGAGTGCCCATCACTCACGGGAATGGCCTCACAGCAAGAGAGGCACCTCTTAAAGTCAGGGGATCTGGGCATAGTCCCATGAGGGGAGAACTTCCCGAGTGGGAAGGACTCTGGAATCTCTACTAGGAAATAACAGGGAGGAAAGAATTTTTTTTTCCCAGGGAGAATAATAGAGGGAGAAAAACTGCTAACTACTATCTAAAACGGAAACCTAAATAATCTAAAAGGCACTACAACGAGCGATGAAGGGCTCTGCTAGAGGCTCTGTCCCAGACAAAGGATGGTTGAGAAGGAACTGACGAATGTTGGGTCACACGGTGGTATATAAACACCAATCACAGTATGTGACGGGGATGAGCCCAACAGGCAACTGCTACCGAAGACCTCCAATCCCAGGCACAAGTACACCAGCACGCACAAAGTGAAACACCCCTAGAGACACCACTCAACGAAAAATCTAATATTTAATCAGTGCCCTTTTCAACAGAGAAATCCAAGTGCGATAGGATCCAGATAAGCTTCCTTTCGCTACCTCTTCATAGGAGGTTGAAATTATTCTACCTCTTCAGGATGGTCTGCATGACATTCTCAGTCTAAAGCAGGGGTCGGCAACCTCCGGCACAGCACGCGAGCCAGTTTTTGATGGCATGTGGCGGCGGCTCAGCCCGCCACCACTCTGGGATTCCCCCCACGGGCTCCTGCCAGCCAGGGTCCCGCCGCTGGCCCCACCAAGCACCCGCTGCTGGCCTGGGTTCTTTCACCCAGGCTGGCAGCAGGCTGAGACCCCGGCTGAGACCCCGGCTGGCAGGGAACATTATTATTATTGTGTAATATTGGACCTTAAAATGAGTCACTGGTGCAGGACTGAACAAATATAACCACCAGTGGAGCAATGGATCAGTGGGTCTTTGGAGCAGGAGCAGAGATTCCATGACTTCGGACAAAAGGAACCAACATTTCTCTGCCTGGCAGGTAGCTTAAAGTAATAAACTATGGGTATTTGAAGCTGCTCACATTCTGATTGTCAGAAATATTCCCAATGAGAGATGGATTAGTGTATAGAGGGGAGTCAAAGGTGTAGACAAAACATAGAACTTTGTAATAAAAAATTATCATGACTCCACTATTTTATCATATAGGTGATACCACTGCATGTGCGCACACACAATATTTGAACAAACGTACACAATAAGTGTTAGTGTAAACCCCGCCCGCCGCCCACTTTATGCCCACAATTTTCAAACATGGGTGCCTAAAGGTCAACAGCTGAATCCATATTTAGGCATCAAATCAGAAATGGCATAATTTTAGAGGTTCTGAGAACCTACAACTGCTGTTCACTTCAATGACAGTTGAGGATGTGCTCAGCATACCTGAAAATCCCACTTCTATTTAGGTACTTAACTTAAGGCATCCATATTTGAAAGTTTTATCATATATTTTGCTAAAACCGTTCAAACTGATTTAAACAGTAGAATTCATTCTTTATAAGACACCCAGCTAAGAATGAGTTCCAATACAGAGCGGAAATCAATCAAGTATTTGCACTTTACATTGTTAGTAATAACTAACTTTAAAATTGTAACTCAGCACAAAGGAAGACATGGTCCTTGCCTTGAAGAGATTACAATCCAAGAAAGAAGGCACCATTTTGAACGGTAGGGAGTGGGATGTAAGCAAAATATGCACAATTTTCATATACAGAGCCATGGGAAGAAGGTGGCAAGATGGTTGTGGGATAATTTTAAAACCACATTAACTTGCACATTTCCAGTAACATGCACTCGGGTTATCTTCTATTGCATTTCTTGCCAGTGTAACAGATTTTTCATTTGCAGGGCCAATTATAGAAGTGCATATAGCCTCATTTTAGTTTTCCCTGCACAAAACATGATGTCTACTTTAAATCTCATAGAAGTTTTGTTTCTGGTAATTTTAAACAGAGAGGAAAAAAGACACCAATGGTAAGTATTCTTTCCCTGAAATTTAATGCATCTTTGTGATGTGTGAAGTTCTCGTTCCCTTCTTCCTCCTCACAGGTGTTTTTATTTTTGAAAAGTGAATGAAACTGTAAATAAGCTTAAAAAAAACAACATTACCGTATGTGAATTATCTGTCCTTTTAAATCTTCTCCCACCTTCTCCGTTACTCCCAAATTTATTTTTTACTAGTTAACAGCCTCTTGGTTCCTTACATAGCAATATGGCAGCAGCTTTACTGCAGATGGTGGATAATTTAGTCACATTTATAAAAAAAAAAAAAGTTGAGGCCTCCTCTTCCCCCTCCTTTACTGATATCTCTGGCAGCAACACAGAGACTTCTCTGGGCCTGGAAGTCATTAAGGTTCATTTCAAGCACCCTTGAATGACCAGTCTTCTTTCTGGCCTTCAATCAAGCTGCCTGAGAAACAGATGTTTAAATTGGACTTAAGTTCTTAAACACTGACCCTGTAATTTGTAACACAAAACACAGACACAGTACAGGACCACAACACCACAATGTCAATGTCTGCACAAAATAAGAACTATGTTTTCTTGCACCTAATTTAGGTCTTTAACAATTTTCTTATGCCTGTAATGATTGATAAAGATGATAAAAAAAACCATTTCTCTTACCTAAGGTAATACTAATTCCTGGTGTTCTGCTCAGATTCAACAACATAAAACAATTAAAATGACAGTCCCAAAATCAATTTAATGGCTAATGTGTATATCCTGTAAACATTAAACCGATCAAAATAATTAACTGAAGAGTCAAGGGACTAATCCCAAAATATTTTGCAACCACTAGAAAAGCACAAAATAAACTGCCTTAGCAAAGTAAGTTTATACTAACTTTGTAAGTCTATAGCCCTCAACTTATTTGTGTCACATCCAATTCAACATTAAATGCTCTGTTCTTGTGCACAAAAAACACACAGAAGATAGCAGTAGTGTCTAAGTTTAATCACTTAAAAAATAAAAATTATTAAAGAGTTGAAATGTCAATAAAGGAGTTACCTGTCTGAAAACAAAAAGTTCTTGACCTTTTAGTGAAGCCTGCAGTTCACAAATAAATAGCTTGGACAGAACATTATTCATTCCCAACTACTCACAAAACTAATCAACCCATTTTTAGCAGGCAGTAATACCACTGTTTCAAATTAGAGTCAACTGTCTGTGGACATTGCGCTTAGAAAAGAAGTAGAAATTCCAATAGTAAAATAATAGAAAACCCACAGATTCCACAGTTGTTTTTGGAATTAATGAGGTCAAAGAGCTGCTTCTCTCCCTCATACACAAAGCTTAAATCACATTCTTAATGCCTGCAGTCCTACAAGTAGTTAGTATATAAAGTATATTTTTACACTTCTGTTTTACATTTGGAAATTTTTGCTAGTTTCCAACAGAAAACAAAGGGAGAAGAAAACCCACACCCTCTCGTCCCTTGAGAACATACAGCTGCACACCAAGGGTTGTAAGTGTTGAAGCACACTACCTAATATGGACACTACACTTAAATACAGTATTATAGTTAACTATTTTATTACTAACCTGTTGAAAACACTTGGAGTTGGGCTGTGATCACGTTCCCTCTCTCTCTCTCTGGTACGTTCTCGTTCCCTATCACGATCCCGATCCCGATCCCTCTCTCGGTCTCTCTCTCTCTCTCGTTCCCTATCTTTCTCTCTTCGCGCATAATAATCCCACTGTTTGCTGGTGTCCACAAGACTAGGCCACGAAGGAGCAGAACCTGCAAGGTGCGGAAAGGTGACTAAAGAAAAAAATGCTGGTATTAGCAAGAACAAAAGCTGGTAAAATATACGATTCACTCTTGAAATGAGAGAGTTTTGTACATGCACAATTTTTCTTTCACAAGTCTATATATTACTTGAAACTAGGTACAGTATTTTACTATGATGGCAATCCAAGATCTCAGACACTCTTCCGTTGCATTTTAAATCCAAAGATGTATGGTTACCAGTGTACATTTTGTTTCTTCAGATACAGATCATGCAGAATGTCTGAATTCTAGATCACTACAAATAAAACAGTCATGCAAACACTTCCTAAGAATGCTCAGATTTCTTTATGTGATTAGCTTAGTTTTAATTTTGCAAAACAAGCAAACAGGAAATAAAACAGCCAGAACAAACAGATCCTTTTAAATGTTGTGGCTCTGAAAGTATAATTAAAAAAGGGGGAGGAAAGAGTGTTTCTTACTTTGCTCAGTTTAATTATTTTAAAGAAAAACATTATGTAAGTAAAAAGGTGCACAAAATAAAAATAGTTGCAACTAAATGTACAATTTTTGACAGTTACAGTCCATATTTTCTCTCAGGAGTTCATATTCTACACTATATATTTTTCAAAGCATTTCAAATTATAGAACATAATAGTAAATGTTGAAGTCTCTTCTGTAAGTTAGCCTTGGGGAAGCTATAACAACTAGCTAAAGGAAATAATTGTATTGTTTATCTTATACAAATATACCATTCTACTAAGCGTTCACCAGAACCATTGTTACTACTAAAACATATTACATTTTGAGAAAATAAAATACAATGTCCTTCAGTTTAAGACTTTTTGTAAAATACAATATACTTGTTTAGAGGAGAAAAATTTTAATCAGACTTCCTGATAAGAAAACATCCTCTCGCACTCAACAATTTTCTGTAACCAGCAATGGGATAGAAAGACTCTGCAGTATGTTCTGCTGTCAGGAAGACACCAAAATGACTATAGAGACTTGGCTTAGTAGCCCAAAGATAATGCTCAATGGGGCAACTGGAGTGCCTCATTCTACCCAACAGTTTCTGCTTTATTTTACTGAGACACAGCACTCTCTAGTGGACATAGGGTCTCAAAGTTAGGAATTCCCAAGTGCTCGTATCTACTTTGCAACCAACTCACTGTGTGGCCTTAGGTAAATCAGTTTAACGCAGTGAGTTACCACTTTTCTCCATCTGTAAAATAGAATAATACTTATCTAACTCACGTGTTGTTATGAGGGCGAGTTAACAACTGTACAGAGCTTTCAAAAATATAAAGTGTTACATAAATGCACCAAGAGGCAGCACTAATGGGTTCTGATAAGAGTCATGTTCGGTCTTCTTTGTCTAAGATGCCTGTGAATGTGCCTACAGCAGGGTGCTTGAGCAGAAGTGTAAAATACTGGGTTCGCCAAGGGCTCCATGAACTAATACAAAAGATCCTTTGAGAGGGGACACATGGGGGGGGGGGGGGGGCTTCAGCAGTAAAATACTATTTCCAGTGACAACCCATATAATGCATAACAGCAGCAGCAATACAGTGCTTTACATCTACAAAATGCTAAATAAACATTAGCTGATGTTTGAGTTTAGGAATACAGGGAAAATGAGTTAACAAAAAAAATCCTAGAACAACAGTGTTTTGTTTATTATGCTGCTAAACCTGAAATTCTTTTCTGTAAGGAAAGCAACCAGAAATAGAAAAACACAAAAAACAAACAGCTGAACTTTAAAGACTGCTGATTTCAACAAGGTATGTATGGTCTTCAGGGCTTGAATACACTGGATGATAGAGAGTATTCTAATTTAAAAATATGAAATTATATTTACTTAATTCTATTGGTTACATTAAATGTAAGTTGCAGAACAAAAATGGTAATGATTTTTACTTATTATGGAATCTACATCCATGCTGATTGTCTTCTGCGTCCTATGCAATAACTACACTGATCTCCATATCCTGCCAGACAAACATCAGAAAATTCATCTGACATAAGCAAAAGTATGTCATTTGTATCTCAGTGACCTAACGTGACCCAGTGCTCTGGCTTTATATAGCTCTGATTGCAGCTATTCTGATTTTATCTATAAGAGTTCTCAACATGCAAGAAGTTAAAAAATAGAATTGCTTTCAAATAGAATCAAGATTAGTATTTTGTGTCTTCTACTAGGAACCAATTTCAGTATTTTGTTACTTCTTGATGGATTTGTACTAAACTCCACACTGAAACAGCGCTATTGATCATTTCTAGATTGGGAGAGAGGAGCACCAAATAAGTTTTGTGACTGTGATTTCAGGTACAGGAAACTTTAAATTTATTCAATACATCTGGAGACATTAACTCTGGTTTGGAGAACAGTTTCATACAAATAAGACTATACTGTGTCATGTATAACAGCAAAACATTAGCTGATCTTATTTGTGTTGTAGAAAAAGCTGTTTTTAGAATTGGTTTTGCAATACTTATACTAAATTTGTAATTCCATTTAAAATGGATACATTAGACTGGGAAGAGTATCAGTACTCACAGACGTATGAATAAAAATCACCTCAAAACCCAGAGTTACGCGTAAAACCCAGGGCACCAAATTAAAAATTCTGATCACGTCTACTTCATTTTTCCTTAAAGACCCTATGCACAACTGGAGAACTGATAGCATTATGACAGATAAATTAAGTGATTTTAAACTGTTTAAAATATTGTTTTTGTTAATACTTATACAACTGCAACTTTCAAGAGAAAAGATGTGTTTGTTAAGGATTCAAACAACTCTGGTCCTTTCAATTAAGAACTAAGAGAGCTCACAATCCATGTCTCAGACTTCTAGCAAAGTCTGAGAAGGCTAGACAACATTCCTGACATTCTAAGATAACACACCAGCAGGAAAACAAAATCAAAAATAAAAAGCCCTTTATAACATTCATTTATAAAAAGAGAGCTAGCAAGCATTTTTTATACATTATGAAGCAAAAAAACAGACAACTCGATTTTTTGCTCTTTGAAGGTCACCTTTAAACATCATCTTTTATAATCTCCTTCATAAAATTCAGTCTAGAAAAATCTAGTATGTTCAAGCTACATTAATTAAATTGATTATAGTAGGCCAACTTCTACCATGCATTCAAAAACGTTCTTAAGGAGTAAAAATAGATATTTAGTTGATAACAATTTAAGACAGAATCACTCTTCAAATCAATCAGAAAAGCCAAAGCAGCAGGAATCATGGCAAGAGAAGTCTGTTGATTTGCAGAGTATGAGAAAAGTGCTAATTTGAGCACAGAAAACAGCAAGGCTCCCATTTTGTCAAATGATTACCATATAAAAGAATAGCATTTATATATCCCTAATATATGCTCAATATGTTTAAACTACTGTGTAATCAAAAAGAAAATATATAAATATAAAATATTGATTATATCAGTTAACATGTTCCATAAAACATTTTAAAAACTATATGTCTATAAATGATTGAAAATATGTAGGGCTATAATGAAAATATATTTTTCTCAAAAGGTGACATTTTTATATTTAACATACTGCTCATTTAAAAAAAAAATTCATGTTTTCAAAAGTATCTCTACAACCTTTCCCTCCTTGTGGGTCACTGAGCATTTCTGGAAACTTTAAGGCCCTTTCTCTATCATTAGTAACTGAGTGCATTAATATTTTTGCCTAAATTAAGGTTGAAGATGTCTGTATTCAGCTGAGTTTTTTGTTTTCTCTAGGTTTTTCTTTATTTCTTTCTTTCCTCAACACATGGTGCAGTCTGGTTTTCTTCAATTCTGTCCCTCTGCCCTTTGGGAAAGTAACTGGAGTTTAGCATTACTGACAGTTCCAGTCATCCAATGTCCCTACATCAGCATCCACAAAGAATGTCTCTTGGGATTTTTTCTTCTGCCAGATGATATCAGATGAGCAACCTTATTCAGATGAATGAGACAACTAGTCCAGACCTTCGCCCTAAAATCGAGTGATGCATACCACACCAAACTCTTGCTGGATCTGATGGTAGAATCTATACTGGAAATCTTTTCTGCATTGTGCAGCCTTTCAAGATCACCAGTCCTTCCTTGGCTCTATCCAAAGAACTTTTAACCTGAGCCTTTGGAAATTATTTTGACAAGGCCCACTTAAAGACAACCCCTTTCTAATTGAAACTTTGCATCAGGTTACAGCACCAAATGAGGATTAGCAGCTCACTGCTTGTGCCTTTGGAGACTTTTTTAGGAGAAAGTCTCCCAGAGTCATGATAACAGAGCTTCTTACAGAAGCTGGTACTGAATCAGTGTTTTAGTCCTAGACTCTTTCTGAGATCCTCCATTGGTCCTGAAGTATTAGGGTGACTTATACCAATACTGGGAATGTACTTATGCCATGCTGAAGAACTAAAATGATTCTTTTATATCTGTTAGACTTTGATATCACTAACCATAGGTGTTTTTTCGTTTTGGGGTTTTTTTTTTGGTTTTGCTACTGATTGGGAAGACAGGCTAGTATGAATAGCCAACCCTCCTTTAAACAAGATTTCGGAGTGATGTTGGGCAATCACTCTTCAGAGAGTTCTTTTGTGTAGGGTTCCACAAAATTTGTTATTCCTTCTCCAGTGGGCTCATAGACCATTGAACAGAAGATAGCAAGACATTTGGGCTGAAATCATCAGTATGCAGGTAACACAGCCTGATGCTTTTTTCCAAAAAGAGATGGTCTAGTGTCTACTTTTCCAGAAATTAGAATATGAATAAAAATGAGTAGTCTGAGGCTCAATCCAGACAAAACTGAGAAGATACTTGGTCCTAGTGGGCTGGGTAAGGAACTGATGGGTTTGGTAAAGCTGGCACTTGGCTCCTGTTATTAAAGGGGCTCAACCACCTGTTTCAAAGCAGGCCCACAATTTGGGAGTATTTTTGAATTCCCAATTACTCTTGTTTTCTCAGGCAGTATCTGTAGACAAAAGTGATATTTCTCCCATCTGAGTCTGCTAAGATGTTTGCAACCACTTCTCCACAGTTGTGTACTGTGGCAGTCATTTCTGAGTAGTGATCCCCAGTATAAGATTATTTCAATTCCCTTTTGGGAAGCGAGGGCCGACGCAGTTTATAGCAGCATCCTAACTTTATAATGTCACCCATAGGGAACATTCTTTTCTCTGAAAACTGCAAACGTCCAAATTGCACCTGAGTGCAAATGCAAGATATAGTCTATAAAGCTCCGCATGGTTTTGGTCCACAATCTCTCCTTATACACTACTGCAACAATTGAGATCAGATGGGAACCTCTCGCTAACAGTCCCTATACATGAACATATGCAGGTAGGTAACAGGAGGTCTATCTGGCAGAAAGTCACTATCCACATTTGCCTGACAAAGTCGAAGTCTACTGACCTTCAAAGAATGATTAAAAGCCATCTATTACCAAGATTTCATCGGAGAGAATTTATTATGAAATATGTACTGTATCCAAGGCAAATATATTCATGAAGAAAGCAGCTTATTTTTTCAATACTGTAGATATCCCCAGTGAAAACTGATGGCACATTTTAGACATTTAGTAAATAAAAATGTTATGTAAACTAAAAACCAGGAACTAAACCTAGAAAAATTATTAAAATGTACATGAGAAAACTGACTTAATAAATTATCAATTAATACTTAAACTTAAGTGCCTTTAATAAATGAGATCAAGAACTGAGCCCCTCATTTTATCTCGAGTTTCAGCAATTCCAACAGACAGAAATACAGAGAAGCCATCCACTTAAAACTTGTATTGTATTTTGATAACTGTAAAATATTTTGCTTTTTAGAAATTAAGTTGTGCGGCTTGAAAAATCATGTACTGGATTTGCATCTTTTAAGGAGCCAATACATTCCTACTCTCTGAAATAAAAAGCGATGCTCAAAAGTTACAGTATCAAACTTGTTGCCAGCACCTAAGCCAGCTATGCGCCCAGAGGGGGCAAAAAAAAGGAGAGAAAGCACCACATGTTCCTCTCTAGTTAACTTTTCCAACTGACTTAATGAGCAACATTCATAGGTTTCAGGAGGGAGCCATTTCCAGCTTGTCTTCACTGGAGAGAGATTCACCACAATGGATCATGTTAGAGAGGATAAGAAGAGAATGGGAAAAAAATCCAGATACAATATTATTTATTTAACGTAGAAAAGACAGTTTAAAAAATAAATACTTGCATTAATCAGATCACATCTGTCTTCTATTACAGGAGTCAATTTGACCAACATCTGTGATCAGTTCCCTGAAAATAAAATTTTGGTATGCCCATTCACAACTAAATGTCCCTTCAACTTTCCATTTTTTTTTCTCACTTGCTGCTTGGTCCTCACAACCACATATATGCACTGTTCTTGCTTTTACTTTGCACATGAGACAGGAAAATATTCATTGCAAGGATGATCATCTCTGTGTGAGCTTTTCTTTTCTTTTTGGCGCGTCAATCTCAGTATGACATTAATATCAACCCTGAAGGCCAATCACAGCCTTCTAAAGTAGAAAATGCTGAGCTGGTTCTGCCACTATCTAGAGGAACAATAAAGATGGGCTGGAAATAGCTTAGCCCTTGTAACCAAAACATTCCCCAATGTGAAATAAAGACTTCAACTGAGAGTACCGCTCCAGCCAAGAGCAAACTATAGTGGGTGGATGGGAATTTTTTTCTTTATAGGCAGTACAGTTAGTAACATCTACAATTAATGTTCAGCACTTTCCATGGTAAGACCCTTTTCCATTTGGTTATAACTTTGCAAAACTTTAATATTTGGGTTTAAATTTTCCATGCTGGGTGTCTGCCTTAGTCTGAATTTTTTGGGGGAAATTTCCAGAAGCATGGTTCATCTATTTCTGAGAACAAAGTTAAAGACAAATAGGATATTTTGCCCATATTCAAAAATTCTTCCAACTGTTTCACTAAGACGCTCCAGGATCTAGGAAGCATTAAGATGATGCTTTGGAGCAAGGACTTTAACTTTGGTAGGGAGATTACCCCGAGATCAGGGATATGTCTTTTGCCATTCCTATGAAAATCCACCCTAATTTGACCAAGTGATGAGCCTCTAAAAATCTCAGTTTGCAAATGCTCAGAGATTCGTTAGGAGTTTGGCAGGTAAATTTTCTGAAGACGCAGTCTGTACTAAGCATACTCTGTCCCAGGTCTGCAGGGTCTGAGCAGCACTTTGTCTGAAATTGCTGCTTTCAGCACCCAGGGGGCCCTGTGGCACTGGGCACAGTAACTGAGAGCAGGGAGAACTGGAATTGGGGAGAAAAAGAAGAGACAGTCATGAAAAAGACAGAGTGGGAATGCGGGGACTGGAATGAGAAGTAGAGAGCAGAGATGGTGACCAGTAAAATGTGCACCGTATGTCACTCTAGTGGCTGGCCCACAGAGCACAACAACCTACTACCGTTATCATTTACTCTTAGCTTAAGTGGCAGATACTGTGCATCTCAAGTTTCTAATCCTAAAGATAAATCATTTGGGTATTAATATGATTACACAGGATGGAATTGTTGGTTTTTCAGTTTGCTTTTTAAAAAGCTAGGAAATTTTTAAAAACTACCAAAAATACATTGAAAAATGTTTGCAAACTCAAGCACTCAGAAGTTAGGAATGACAGAGTTAAGGTTATCTGTGTAAAATTAATATGATTTACATTAATTATTTGCAGGGTACATACAAATGTCTTTTTAATTTAAATTAAATATAGTTTTATTTTTTAAATAAACCTCCAGTAACTCCTCACTTAAAGTCGCCCCAATTAATGCTGGTTCGTTGTTAAGTTGCTGATTAATTAGGGAACATGCTCGTTTAAAGTTGTGAAATGCTGCCTTCTAACGTCATTTGCAGGCTATCAATTGCAGCAGTTCAGCTCTCCCTTCCCCCACTGCCATGTGCTGCTCCCCGAGACTCCTGCCTGTTTGCTGTGGGGGAGGGCGAGGAAAAGAAGAGGGGGGCTATTGTCAGGGTGCCTGCTTGCTGTGTGGGGGGGAGAGGAAGAAGAGGGCGGCTAATGTCCCCCTGCTCCTGCATCTCACTTACCCCACCTTCCATAGAGCAGGGGGGACACACGAGGGAGGGAGCTGCTGCCTTAGGCAGAAGCTGCAGCTGCGGGGCTTGCTGATCTAATTAACAAGGCAGTGTACTTCTGATCCCACTCTTGATACTTAAAGGAGAAATGCGCATCTCTCTCTCTGAAACACATCTGCCCTCCCTCCTTTCCTGCTGGCTTGTAGAGTGAGAGAGTTAATCCTTGAGGGCTCAGCCAACTGCTTAGTTCATTTAGCAGTAAGGCATTCCCTGGGAAATATCCCACCCTCTGACTCCTCCACCTCAACCAAGCTTCACGATCATCATCGCTGTGTACCAGTATTCAATTGTTTGTTTAAAACTTATAGTGTGTGTCTGTCTGTCTGTGTGTGTGTTTGGATTCATTTAACATCGTTTCACTGAAAGTCGCATTTTTCAGGAACATAACTACAACGTTAAGTGAGGAGTTACTGTAGTTAAATTTAAATTTCAAAATTGACAGCCTATGTTGAGGAGACCTAACCTTATTATAATCACTTCAATAAGCTATTAAATAATTTAAATTAAATACAAAAAATAATATGAAGCAGTACATGTTTGTTGCCAAGTTTTAAAAAAAGACAAACCACTGGACTGGTGGACGTCACTGGCTAAGCACCTAGAACCAGAGTCTGCCGAAGAACTAGATCAGCTTTTGACAGCCGTTGCCTCCCTTTTGCAAGTGCAGAAAAAAATATGTCATTTCAGTTTATTTATCTAACTCAGTTAAATTACTCATTCAAAGTTATTAAACCAATTTGGAATTTAAAAAGGAGAGCTTGTTTTCCTCTATGCAATCTATGAATAAAAACTAAGTGTGAGAGGCTGAGATCTACTAGTTCTAAAGCACTGATGGACATGGTGATGCAGAAACAATCAGCTTAATTAACTACCTACAGACAATACTTCCTTTCTTTAATAAATCTGTTAGCTTTAAAAGCAAAACGTGTTTTGATACATTTGATAATTTTTTCTTGTTTCCAGCACTTATAGTAGTTTTATTTAATAAAAAAGAACGTGCTGTTGTGCATTAATTGAATTACCATCCAAACAGAACTTGACACAAATCACAAGTAAATTAATCCTCATCTAGTAAATAAGAAATGCATTATTCACAATTTTCTAACATATAAAAATTAAGAAACTGAATAAATGTAAATTAAGTTATATAAACTGCTTTAAGTAAAAGTGGAGAGATATTGTGTATCCTCCTGGTTAGCGAAGCAAAAAAAAAAAAGGGGGGGTGTCAAATTTAGTATAAAGACTGTACTGAGTTTCAAGTCAATATGTTTTAATGGTTACCAACCAATGAGAATCAATCTTTCTTTAGGAAAAAAATGAAAGTACAAATGCAAAACACAATTAAAACACAATTAAAACACATGATTTAAATCAAGAATTCCTGCTTGCTGATTTAAATCATGATTACAATCTGTGATTTAAATCAATCCACCTTACTTTTTTTTTTTTAAAGAGTAAATGAAAAACTTGCTCTAGAAAGGGGACAGACACACACACTGGGAGTGTTGGAGTGTACTAGATTATTCAGTGTCCCACAGCGCGCACACATACCGAGAAAATACTGAACTACTAAATTACTTGCCTTCTGTTGCCATCTGCAACAAGTTTACAGCATGCTGCAGGGAAAATAGCTTAACAAAAAAATTTACATCTTTCCCACCACTGTTACAGATTTTGTTGGGTACAGTTTTGAAGGTACATGAAGAGAAAATGATGTCTGTCCACCTGCTAGTGATACACACTGAATTCTATTGGTGTTTGCATGGTTTTTAAAAAACAAAAAACAAACACATTTGCATTGAAGCAGAATGGAAGGATGCCCAACATAGAAATTTCAATTTAGAGGACAGAAAATGAATGAACAGGTAAGCAGGTATTTATTAGTAGCTGCTAATATGAGGTGCTAGGTATTCACTCATGATAATACTCATTTTGATCTTTTGCACCATCTTATTTTGACTAGTGGATAGATTCTTGTTTACATTTAAACTGAAACAACATAGCTATCGTTATTTTAAACAATGTTTAACAAAGCTTAAATAAAATCCTCAAAGCAGATAACCATACTCACATGGAAATGCACGAGCAGAGCGGCTGTCATAGCCAGAAGAATGTCCACTGTTGAAAGGTAAATATACAAGTCAGGTTCCTGCCCATGCCTGCATGGATCCATATATATATATATATAGTACCTGATTTTATTTCTCACAATTCTTAGAAGTATGTGACTAAAACAGCATATTTTTAAAGGGGATTATATATAAATAATATGCCCTCCATCGTAAGCCTTCCTACTATAAAAAACAATTATCAATTGCACTGAACAAACAGAGATGTCTAATGTATAAATATTTTAATACTGATATAAAAAGGAAGATTCATATTCTCCCTTAACATTCCTAATTTTTTTAAACATTTGTTCCCAAAAAAGTGTCTGAATATGTTTTATATTATACATAAACTACTTTGTCTTGTCCTCACTGGATTTTCTATTTCAACATGTTGCTTATATTCCAAAAACAGTTACAAATACTGGCAGAGAAATCATACTCCATGCCCAATTCCTTGGCAACAAGCAAATTTGTGAATGAAAGCTTCCTTTAAATAAGTAGGTATGGAAGTGAATCCAATTTTTTCAAACACATATGCATATAAAAGCAGGTGGGCTTCAAATGGATTGTTCTATAAATATTCTTCTAAATCAACTTCATATTTTCTAGAGCTACTTCTTTCAGTGGTAGCCAACTTAAATAGGTAAAATATAGAGGTTGAAAAGGATGATGTGCACATAGGGTTTAAATTCAATTTTCTATAACCTTTGATAAGTTTTATCACTTCCTAGATAGCTTGAATTAATCATCTACACCTTATTTAACACATTTACTTAAGTGCTACTTTTGTTCTTGAAGACAGCCTCGCAGTATAAAAAGGCTTTTGGATCAGTATGGTTTTAAAAATAGAATAATGAAAGCCTTATGCAATGTCTCAACATTTTAGGGTATTTGTCAGAGCTGGAGATGCAAGGTTTTAATATAAACTAGATAAAGAATTTTACAAAGTTATACTCTACTGAGGAACCTATATAATTTATTCTCATAATAAATAAAAATAGCCATAAAAAACACAATGACCTAAAGAAACAAAGTCAAGCTAGCATATACTTCAGGCCTTTTTAACAGATCTCTGTATTGCTATGTCTTCTTTACTGGCAAAATCTTAAGAAAAGTTCTTCATATATATATATTTTATTTCCTTCAGCAAAATGTTAATATTCCCGTTGGTGGGAATGTAAATCTTGGGTTGTGCATGACCTATGTTAAAAATAATTCTTTCAGCTGTTTCACTGAGAAGCTTTATCACCTCCATACTGTGGAGTAGGGACTTGAAATCTTGCAAAGGGGCTGCTCTGATGTCAAAAATGTGCCTTTTACCGTCTCTGTGAAATTCCACCCAAATTTGCCCAAATTATAAGCAACTGAAAATCTCATTTTGCACATGCTCACTAGAGGTTTGTTAGAGGCTGACAGTGGATAATAGCAAACTGATATTACCAGTTACCCCATAAATTCAAATGGTAGAGGTCTGTCCTATTAATCTAATAGGTTCTGATAGTGCTGTTGACCGATGTGAAGATTAATATGGTTCTCTATGATGGAAAAAAAAAACCCCACAGAAATTCTATCTAAAAAATAAATTTAGGATACTACATACAAAAACAACTATATTATAAGAATGTTAGGGTTGCAAAGGCAAGCACTCAAATAGTAGGAAATGCCAGAGTTGAGGTTGTCTGTGAAACTTTAATTTGGCTCCCTTGAGCATATACATTATGAAATCAATAGGAGTTAGGTGCCTATGCACTTTTGAGAATCCCACTAGGTTCATTCCTGCGTCTTGATTAGATATCTTTAAAAATCTGGCCCATAGTCTTTAATCACATGATCACATACTATTTTTTCCAGAGGACCCTTAATTATTCAGCATACAGATGTTCAGGACCATCTTAACACTACGAGCACTCCAGCGGCAAAACTGCAGCTCGGTGGCTGTAGCACCATAGTGCAAATACTTCCTACAGCAATGGAAGGGGTTTTTCCCATCACAATAGGTAATCCAACTCCCTGAGTGGTGGTAGTTAGGTCAACAGAAGAATTCTTCCAATAACCTAGCTGCATCTACATTGGGAGTTAGGTAAGCTTAACTACGTAGTACCGGGGGGTTGAATTTTTCATACCCCTGCGCACCTGGCTATGCTGACCTATCTTTTAAATGTAGACCAGGTCTGAATTAGTGTGTTGTGATTTAGGATGTTGCAGGCAGGACCTGATCTGCTGCAAAGCAGGAAGGTGTGTAGGTTGGGGACTACAGGAAGAGAAAGGATGGTCTTGTGGTTTAGACATTTGAAATGCCTCCCTGGAGAAATGGATTCTATCCCTTCCTCTCCCACAAAATTCCTATGTGATGCTGGGAAAGTAGTTTAAACCAACTTTTCACAAGTGGCTACTGTGCGCATTTCATTATCTAGGGACCCTTCTTGAGATATTTTGGGCCTGATTTGCAGAAGTGATAAATACTCACAACTGCAACTGGAGTCAATGGGGCTGAGCTTTGAATAACAAGTGCTTAAAATTTTAAGTGTTTAAAAAAAATCAGGCACTGGACATCTCAAGTTAGATTCCCAATATTTGTGGACATGACAATTTTGGCCTTAATCTCTCTCTCTCTCAGATCCTCATCTACAACATGGGGATAATTTTACATCTTACCTTATGGAGATGTTGTGAAGCACTCTGATACTATGGCGATCAGCGTCAACAGTTGCATAGACAACCTGATTTCCAGCATTTCCTAGACTTTGAGTGCTTGACTTTGCAACCTTAACTTTTTTTGTGTGTAATGTATATGCTGTTCCAGAGAAACACAGTAAGATTAAATTAGATAATCCAGGTGCTGAGAATCTCTGAATGATCAGCATACTAACTAATGGGAGAGATGCTCTGTTCTTAAATCTTGCATCAATATAATGGGATAGATCTACAGGATGACAGATAGCAAAATACTTTATACACAATGTTAGCTGTATTAAAGCCTTCTGAAATTTTAGACGACAGTAACTCCAGGGAAAAACCAAGACATAAAATGATGACAAAAGCAGAATTTTTTTCTATATAAGGAACATAAAAGTTATTATGCTTACTGTAAGCATGTTGTTTTTTTTTTTAAAAAAAGCCCCATGTTGCAAGGGATGAAAATTAATAAATGATTTCAAACAAAATGTACCTTTCTATTGTTGGTATAAGAGAAGGTGGTGGACCTCCAGGTGGGGGAGGAAAACCTGAAATATTTAATTGGAAAACATAAAAAATTGGGTTAGGTATACAATGGCATACTAATTCCAGAGCAGCTGAGCTGAAGTAAAGAATGACCGTCTGTCTACACAGTTAACAATTATGTAAGACTGCACAATACATAAGTACTTAACGAAAAGCAGGGTCAAGTCCTAAATATGTATATATTTTCAGTGTCTTAATTTCATCTATCAGTCTTAAAACATTTATTTTAAGTATTTTCTATTGTTCTGCAACTCTTGAGAGCTTATCAAGAATGCTTTGCACCAGCAACAAGTTTCTGAATAATTTTAATGAGCCTCTTCTCGCGGGGAGGGGAGAGAGAGTGTAGTTCTCAGGGAAGTGGCACGTTGGTCCCATAATCAGGAACATTAAAACTGCTCCATCTCTACCTTGCATAAAATCAACCAGGCCTATGTCTATACATATAGTTTTATGTTTATGAACTTTTATCTTGATATGAACAAGCAGATGTAGACAACTGCGTGTTGCATTCAAATTTAAGTTTCACAATTTCTTAACAATGCTTCAGAAAATATGTAAATAAGTTACCTGGTGGTGGCACAGTTATTGGTATACCTAAGAAATAAAAATATATGATGCATACCAAGTCAATTTTAGCAATAACTTGTGTTCATTAATCAGCAGAGCTAATTCAAGTTATGTCATCAAAACAAAGAACAAAAGTATCTAATTTCTCTGTCCTTAGAGTAAGAATAATGGCAGTCTCAGTGTCGTCATTTTATCTCAAGTCTCATGATATTTGGGGTTTTATTTAAAATTTCAGCTCCTGAGAATTGTTTTCAATTAATACAACAACAAAAACCCCAGTAAGTTTCAAGATTTCAAAGTTGCAAATAATACTTTGAAAATGTGACCCAAGCACACCCAAAACATTCAAAAACTAGAAGGCAAATAAAAAACACCCAAAACTGTTTTTTTCTTGTTGTGTTGTCGTTTTGCTTGGTTGGCTTTTAATGTGTCTTTTAAGGAACTTTTGGGAGCAAAGCAGAATTACATATTTTAAAGCCCCTTCAAACTCTAAACTAGCCTCAGGTACAATTGGGTTTAATAGGATATGTATCACAATACTTCACCAAGTACACATACCTACTTTAGGCTCTGATCCAAAGCCCACTGAAGTCAATCAAAAGACTGACCAATCCTGCATCTTAGTGCCCAATCCTAAGAGTAGTCCCACTGAGTTTTAAAAAGACAAGTTTTTGCAGGATCAGAGGCTAAAGTACTAAGACTAAAATTTTCAAACTTGGGTGCCTAAAGTTCAACACCTAAATGAGAGAACACATCCCACTAATTCATTTCAATGCAAACCTTTTCACTGATTTAAATTGGAATTATGCATGCTCACCTCATCTCAAAGTAAAAATACTTTCCTTAGATATCAAAATATGGATTTAAGTGTCTTATTTTTAGGCATCCAAATTTGAAAACTTTTGCCTGAGGATCTGTGCAGATTGTATTAATGATCTTTTTCAGTTCTATACACAGGTAAAACAATATGTTTAAGGTTTTGTTTAAAGCTGTATTTCCTGTCTAAAATTATAACTACAAATAATATAACATTTTCTGTTCGAATGGTGACAATTCGTTAATATTTATAGAAACTTCCTTGAATTATCAAATCGTATCAGCTTGAAACATTCAGTTCCAATATGAAAGAATTTGCTAATAATTTATTTTTCACAAGACTCCAGATATGTATATCTTCTAGAACATCATAAAGGACATTTTTAAAATATAAAAATCTAAAGAAATCAGGGGTAATTTGAAGCAAGCATATTCCATTAAGACATATTTCAGTAACTGCACCAAGAAATTCTTCAAATAACCAAATATATTTGAGTATTTATTTTGAAATAAAATCACTAGCAAGTTTGTCCCTTCCTTCTCCTTTGCGTGTTGGAGAAACTCAATACAAAAACCCCACCCAGCATTAACACTGAAGATGTAAAAGCAAAAGAGCCATGAAAATCAAAATATAAAAACCCCAAGTAATATTAATGGGCCACAATGTACTCTAAAAGGGAATTCACATTAACGGCACAAATGAGAATCCAATATAGATCACACGGGCAACGTGGCAGACTTAATAGCAATGTAAGGGTCATTATGGACAACAGAGCTTCCACTAGGAAAGCCAGCATCTGTGGAGCTCAACAAGACTCAAATCTCTCCCTCATGTTATTCAGAAAGTGTGGGTGGAAAGGTGCTTTCATCAGCTTTGTGGGGACTACTTTAATATGCACACCGAACACAGCTCAGACCCAATCACAGGGTCCATTCTCAGACTGTCTCATGACTTTCACTAAAATACTACACATCTATAGGTAAGATACCTTCACCTTGCAGAGGTCAGCATTAAGGTTTTGCTTTGGGCAAGATCGACAGAAACTAGATGTATATATTTGAGTGGTTCTAGTCTAGAATTGAAAGTGAATATATTGTGGAGTCTGAGCATATTATGGTATAAAACGGAAGTATAGCTGTGTCAGCCACATTCTGCAGGCACTGCAGCCTGTACTGTCTTACCAAATTTCCCAATGACTTATGCATGATAACAGGGTGTTTAATATACAAGCTGAGAGTACTCGATAAGACTTATATTAACTGGTGATGTGCTTGCTTTTTAATGCCTGAATTGACATGTAATGCATTTCAACAACCTTAATTCTAAGGCAATTACATTGTTCATGTTGTAAAATATAGTTAAAAGCTAATTTTCCACCTGAAATGTGAATCAGGAGATGGCAAAATCCAAAAACCTAGTGGCTTTGGACCTAGAGGTAACAGAACTTCTGAACTCAAGGAACTCCTTGACATCTGGACTAAGGGGATTACAGGACCCTGGCAATTCCAGAAATCCATTAGTTCCAGAAATAAAAGCTGTCAAGATCAGCTAATGCAACTAGTAGACCTTGTAAACTGTGCTGTCTATTCTACCTTCTGGCTGTGGGGTTTTCTACACCCACCCTTATTAATAATCTAGAAAATCTGATAGAAAAAAGCTAGCTAGCATTAATGTGATGGTTGAGAGATCAAGCACCAAGAGTCAGAAAATACTTCTCATGAAGGGCAAGTGGGCTATATTAACTTAGTTAAGTTAAATGCAGCAAAAAAACCTTCAGGACCAGACTTCAAAGAGAAACTGTAGAGCTTCAGTTCATTTGCAAATTTGACACCATCAGCTCAGGATTAAACAAAGATTATGAATGGCTAGCCAACTACAAAAGCAGTTTCTCCTCCCTTGGTATTCACACCTTAACTGCTAGAAGAGGGCCTCACCCTACCTGATTGAGCTAACCTCATTATCTCTAGCCTGACTCTTCCCTGCATATTTATATCTGCCCCTGGACATTTCCACTGCTTGCATCCGATGAAGTGGGTATTCACCCACGAAAGCTTATGCTCCGATACCTCTGTTCGTCTATAAGGTGCCACAGGACCCCTTTGTCGCTTAAATACAGAGTATTTTCAATTCCTCTTTTCTTGGAGAATTGTTAACATGTTGCACTTTATCAACATACACCATTAAATATACCAAAAATGCAACATCTTAGAGATGTTACTCCAGCAATACTTTTAGAATTCCAATGACTGATATTTCAAACTTAACACTGCATGAATGGCTTTTTGCATGCAATTTTCCATTACTGTGCTAAAACAGTCTAATTTGTCAAGTTTCTGGATAAAATAAGTTTTTCTCCACTATAGGTAATGCTACAACATTTTATTTAACTATGAAAATCATCAGTGAACACCTTCTACAAAATGAGTCCTGTTGCAACAATTTGTACAATCTCAAGAAAATATACATAAATATAAAGCACTACACTTGAGTCCAGGTAAAACTAAAACTTTCCCTTTAAGATATGTACTCTAGAGACATGTGTACAAAGCTCAAAATTAGACCTAGTAGGGCTAATTTTTATATCTAGAGACCAATATTACTAATAGTAATTGTCTCAATACAGAAATTGATTTCCAAAGTTGGAAAGGTTAACAAAAAGTAAGTTAGGCTCACTAACAGATCTTTATATTAAATCATCACATTTCAGATTCTTCTATCTCAAGCCTTTAACACTAGGAAAAGATTATTTGTTATGCCACTTTAAATAATGGATTTGAATCTATTTGGTGTTAGCATAGCAGTTCTTCTTTATTTCAAGGTAGCAGACACCAAGTGAAAAGATCTAGACCAGCAGTTCTCAGATTGTGGGTTGGGACCCCAAAGCAGGTCACAACCCTGTTTTAATTGGACTTGCTGGAGCCCGGGGCCAAAACTGAAGCCCGAGACCCACCGCCCAGGGCCACAGCCTGAGGGCTTCAGCCCTGGGCATCAGGGCTCAAGTTATAGGCCCCATGCCCAGGGGTGGAGCCCTCAAGCTTCAGCTTTGCCTTCCCTGCTGCCCAGGACGGTGGAGCTTGGGCTTTGGCCCTCCAACCCAGGGTGGCAGTGCTCAGGAGGGCTCAGGCTTCGGTGCCCCCTCCTGGGGTCGTGTAGTAATTTTTGTTGTCAGAAGGGGATCACGGTGCAATGAAGTTTGAGAACCCCGATCTAGACAGAAAGTTATCTCCTACCTTACCTTCCATAGTATAAGTGTCAAAAATGTGTAACATAATATCAGGAGAATCAGGTAATTAGCATGAGGGACACTCTAGTCCCTTATCTCTGATGAACACAATGTTTAAAAAGATACTCTTAGGACAAAATGGTTAGCCAATGATTTCTTTTGAGAGAGGATAGCACTGAAGCACGGATTCATTCCTTGCAATGCTGTACTTGACCTGAAGGCTAGTCTGAAAAGATGACCTAATCTACTTCCAGCACTTTATTTTGGGACCCTGCCTTTAAACACCCCACTCAGTCCAAGTGTGTAAAATCTTCACAAAATGTTACAGCTTCCACTAAAGGGGAGCAGGGCTACAATGTGCGGTCACTAAGATTCAGAAACTTAAAGATTCAGAAATTTATGTGGCATGCTTGAATGAGAATATAACAATGTAAAAAATTTTTAAAATGTATAAATGGAATCTTTTTAAAATGCAATATTAAAAAGTAAAAAGGTAGTAAGCTTTAAAACTATCACAACAGCACCTAAATAGATTTCCTCCCAAGTTTCAATTATCGTACCACATTAGAAAACCACACCTTTTACCACAGCCAATTAGAGTGACTTTCCTAGAAGTATTTCAGAGTTTTCCAGGTTCAGCTTTCTGAACAATATTAGTACTTTTTCCTCAAAAGGCATTTGCATCACAAGAGAGTAAGTGAATACAGTACAAGAGACAGAACTTCAAAGCAGGATCCTTTTTCAAAGGGGCTTCTGGAGGATGTTTCATATTTGGAGTACTTAAATTTTCTGGCAAGTAGTCCCAGTTAATATTAGGTAACAACAGTGGATTTTTTTTCCCACTGAACCTAGGAGGGATGGCAGATTCTATTTTAGTAAAAGCTTTGAAGATAAAGAGCTGGCAGCAGCACAATTAAAGCACGGGACTGGAGGAGCCAAAGCCACAGCTCTTAATGGTTATTTTCAAATTACTCGAAGCACAGAAGGATGTTGAAGGAGACTTTTTGAACAAGTGCATGTCATAAACCTGTCTGCAAAACATCAGGCTAGACCAAACCTGCTTGACAGATCTGCAACACGTATGTATATTTCATTAAATGCCTATTCTCAACATGTGAAAGGTTTTATAAAAACATTACAGTATACCTACATAACATCATCATCTCACTTCACTGGGAAAAAAGGAAGATCAATCTAACTTCTACAGTACGCAACTCTGATCCTTTCCATCATTATAAAGAAGATAATTATTTTCAAACTCCTTCCATTGAGTTGTACAAATTCATTTAATGAAAAGGTCACTTTAAAGTTGAAAGTTTGATTAGCTCTGTTTTTAACAACAACATAACTTTTACAAAGGCTACACACACACACACACACTTTTATTTTTAACTTTTTTTCCTCTATCTCCCCTAGGTTGCACCATTTCCTAGATGCAGGTCATTGAGAAGGATTCTGTTTTCTAGGGATCGGGAGCTGACAATCCTATAGGTCGCCAGCAGCAGCTGCACTGGCATCCTCTTCCAAGAGAAGGAACCAGACCACGGAAAGCCAAAAAAACAAAAGGAAGGGGTGCTGCCTCTACAGCAGGTATCCCCATCCAGTTCATGTGCGGAGAAGTTTAGGAGGGAGGATTCTAGAAGAGCACCAGACGGCAGGGAAAACAATTAAGCAAAGGAGTGGCTGAGTGGGATCTCCACAAGGCCACAGAAAGGAAGGAAATCTGCTCAGCAGTGGGGGCAGGGGAGAAAGTAAAGAGCAATGGGGAGGCTAAGGAAAAAATGAGTGTGCTTTCTCTGGTTCCACGTTGAATCAGTCTCTCTCCACACGAGTAGTATACCTTTCCAAACTTTATGAGCTCTCACTCAGCTGCTCCTCTGCTCAAGAACTTCATCACCTGGCCCCACTGCACTTTTAGTATTATCCCCTCTAGTCCTTTTGCCATCCATAGCTCCTCTTTAAAACATACCTCTGCAATATTAACAATAGCGAAATATTCATAACAAAAGCATCTGACTTAAAAGGGCACTTTCAAGGATGGAAGACTCAAAATTTGATAATCCACCGTTTTAGCTATTTCTATAGTATCCAGGTCTGTATTTTATAAGTACTGAGGCTGTAAAAACAGATTTCAGTCTCAGCCTTCCCAGTTTAATTCTGAATGGGGGAAGGGAGGGAGCAGGAATGTTCTGAAAAATCTTTTAGGATTTCAAATACAAGTAATTTAGGATCTAACGCATTTAAAAAAATAAATAACTTCATTCCTGCTTCAATCATTCTATAAAACATACTGTATTTACCTGGTGGAGGAATCAGAGGAGGAGCAGTACTGACAGTTGGAGGAGGTGGGAGGAAAGGAGGTGGTGGAAGGTGGGTAGGTGGAGCTCCTGGAGGGAAAAATGGAGGTGGCTTGGTAAAACTGTCTACATCAGCACTGGATCTTTCTGAAAGAACCTGTAAGACATGAAACCTACAGTTACAATTGTTATGTAGAGATAGAGAAGAAAATTATATTTTCCAACCTTTCTAGTTCTTCCCAGGGAAGGAACATACATGCATCCAAAATACCTTCTTAAATATCTATGTAAGGATTATACATTTGCAAAAAAAAAAAAGCCTTCTATGAGCCAAACTAAATATTAAAAACAAAAACAAGAACATTTTGAATTCCTAGATTAAAAAAAACTACATGAAGATGGAGTTAGGGTTGAGACTACATATCAGTAATTTAAAAGTAAAAAACATTACAAGAAATTGTAATTATTACATTCAGAGTTAGGATTTCTTTTAAATTTAACCTGAACATGTGAAAGCATAGGAATACAGCTAGAGCACCCAAAACCCTTAATTCTGCCATATAGTGATGCCATGAGGGAAAAATTAGACTAAAAACCCTGATTACCTTCAAAAATCAATTTAATTTAATCAGGGACCACAAACACTACAATTTCTTATTACATAGTGTGAACTAGTGGAACAGTGACACAGAAATTCATTAAAATGTCTCCCTTCATTACGAGCCATTTATGACTTAAGTCAGATTTTTATTTCTTAAATTTTATATTAAGAAAAAAACTCTCCTCACTTCTTTTTAACATCAGTAGCATTTGGGGGGCAGGCATGCATGGCAGATGACTATTTTCAATATAACATCCACCCTTGCCATAAAATTGACATTTATAATATACGTGCGTGTTTACAGACACACACGCACGCACGCACACACCAACACCATACAGGCCCGATTAAGTCAATGTAGCTGCCTGGGGTGTAAGTCAGCAAAGAAGTTGGATCACTGCTGATTTTTACTAAAAAGTACATTAAAATGGGGAGGGTTTTTTTGAACTACATCAGTTTGGATTTCACAGAGAAAAACGTGTCTTGGAGTTAAATACAACACATTAATTTTAAATGATATTTGTTCCTTTTCCTTGGTTGTTCATATTATTATTATTCATCCATGCAGTTTAGAATTATTTATTCATACGATATGGTGAAAGAAAAAAAAGCCCCTCTTTGGTCAGTGACAGAACGTGTGAAAATCTACAATACGAAACCTGTATGTTGCTATTTTCATTGGCACGCCGCCTTCCTTCCACTCTGCTGATAGTGATGGTCTGTCCAATCACATCTATTGTACCAGACAATCTCCTGCAACACAGGAAAAAATGGAATAACCAAAAAGTACTAAAGGGAATTTTACAAAGCTTAGAACAAGCAAATTAAACAGCCAAGGCAAATAATATATGAATCAATTAATGTCCATAAGCTCCTTCCTCTGTACAAAAGCTATTTACAAGTTGCGTAAGGTTTCTGCAGAATGCTAGATGCTAAAAACATGTTTCATTTATTGAACTTTACAATCTCAGCTTTCTTGTTTCTTTAGAATTAAGGAAAGGAGCAGTACAGCCTTCTCAAGAATAAAGGGTGAATGTTTCCACATTCCACTCCCAACTCCCTACGGTAAAAGCCATATGTTTCCGCCTATGTTAAAAGAAAAAGATCGGCAATATTGCAATTAAAGAGTACTGGTAACATGTAACAAACAAGAAAAGAGTATTCTCAGAGAAATTCTATAAAAATTAGCAAATGCAATTTTAAAAAGTGCTACAGGAAACACAGGAAATTTAGACTTGAGGCTGTGAAACTATACCTGTAATGGTCCATGGAAGATGGAGAGAATGACAAGGTAAATAATGAGGCACTGATAAAAATGGTTAGCCAGCCCTACTTTGCATACTGTAGATATTGCAGCACATATTACATGAAATCACCCATTATCCTTCGGCTTCTGCAACATCTAGACATAGCAACATACCATCTAGTGGGGAACGTCAAATGGAACAGGGTACTAGAACCAAGAGACCTGGATTCTGTTTCTTGGGTTGATAGGTCTGCCTGAAACTCAGAAGCCCAAATCCACTTATCCTTTGTTACCTCAGTTTCCCAAAATGTAGAAATGAAATATGCAAGGAGCTGCCTTTCCCTAACTGCTCTAAAAACAAATTAGAGGCAAACACTTAACTCCTTCCTGGGTTTGCATTTATTAACAAAGAAATTAATAGTAGGATAAAGTTCAACTCAAGCCTCTCGCCAGACTTTGTTTAAATTTTGTTTTTTGGCAGGGACCCCCAGCGTCTCTCAACCTTTTTTCACCTAGGATCCAAAATCCATCTGTAGTTTATTGCCCAAATGTCAAATACTTATGATTCTAAGGACTGATTCAGAGCATAAACCCATAACTGGTTTTGAGTGCAGCTAGGTGGGGGGACTGGTGTAAGTACTTCTCCCTTTCTTGCCTTCACAACAGTCAGGTCCAACAGCACAGTTAGGCAGGTGTGGAACCAGTTACACAGTTTCTTGAAGTGGTGCTGCCCCCAGAGCTGAAATGAAGGCAGAGGTGTGGAGTGGAATGGTAGCTTCAATAGAAAGAGTAGTAGAAGGGAGCAGAGTTTCTACTACCATCAACTTCATTTGTTCCTGCTGGGCCTAGTGTCCAAGGGATTTTGCTGTTTCCACCCACTTCAATCTGAGAGGTGCAACCTAGTGGTCACCTCCTCATGAATAAGGCTACGTTTTAGTCACTGGTATTTTTAGTAAAAGTCATGGACAGGTCATGAGCAGAAAACAAAAATTCATGGCCCGTGACCTGTCCATCACTTTTACTATATACCCCTAACTAAAAATTGGTGGGGATAGTTCGGGGGGGGGGGGGGGGGGGAGAAGGACTGCGCTGCGGGTGCTGGGGGGGTGTGTGTCGCAGCTGACGGGGCATCGCGGGTGCTGGGGGAGGCCGTTGGCGGGGAAGGTTCCCTACCCGGCTCCTGGGAAGTGGCGACCTCCAGCTCCTAGCTCCACCTGCTGCCTCTGCTCCGCCCCAAGCCCTGGTTCTGCAGTTCCCATTGGCTGAGAACTGCGGCCAATGGGAGCTACATGGGTAGTGTCTGCTGGCGGGGGCAGTGTCTGCTGGCGGAGGCAGCACGTGGAGCTAGGAGCTAAGTTCCTGTCGCCCTTCCTGGGAGGCCCACCCCCCAAGGTAAACACTGCCCTGCACCCCACTCCCTAGGCCTGAGCCCCCCCACCCCCAAACTCCTGCTGCTGAGGAGCGGGGCCCCAAGACTACCCCAGCAACAGCCGGTGCAACTGGCCCAGGGGCTGGCCGAGCTACTCAGGTGGCTCCCAGGCCAGTAGCACGGGTCGCTGCAGAAGTCACGGAAAGGCACATGATCCGTGACCTCTGTGACAAACACGGAGCCTTACTCGTGACCACCAGAGGGTCCTGAACCAAGTTCTACTCTACATCCACTCAGAGATCCTTGAGATTTTCTGCATTTTTTTGTCACTTTATATTACTGAAGATCTCTCACCACCACAACCACCATCCTTCTTTTCATAGAGGAATGGATCACAATTACATAGAGATTTGAGATAGAGATGAGACAATACATTTCAGAATTCCACAGATTGACAAATTTTCCAAGTTCCTTAAATATCAACACAAAGGTCATGTACAGTAACTTTGTTTGAAAAACCATTAGTTTAAGATTTTTTTTTTTTTTTAACACAACGGGGGGAGGGATAGCTCAGTGGTTTTAGCATTGGCCTGCTAAACCCAGGGTTGTGAGTTCAATCCTTGAGGGGGCCATTTAGGGATCTGGGGCAAAAATCTGTCAGGGGACAGTACTTGGTCCTGCTAGTGAAGGCAGGGGACTGGACTTGATGACCTTTCAAGGTCCTTCCAGTCCTATGAGATAGGCATATCTCTATTTATTTAAAAGAAAAAATAAACATGGTTGTTAAAAAATCTGTGGTATTTGTGTTAGAGCAAAGGGCATTAATCTTGGTACCCTAAGCAAATTCTAGCTCCAATAAGTGCACCCTGGCTACCCAATTCCTCCTGAAATTTCATTTGACTAGTCCAGTCCCTTCCAGTTCTAAGATGTCATATACTATTTCTCTGTGCCAGTAAACAGTTTCCACATGTCACCACAGAGGTGGCCATAGTTCAAATGCAGTTTAAATGTCCTACTTATAGCCCTTAACAACTTAACAATGCTCTGAGAGATTCAGTTTATAATGCTCTTTGAGATCCTCATATGAAACTCACAATATAAGTGCAAATTATTAATAAAACATGCAAGTTATGCCAGCAAAGAGACTTTTCTTCACTGTCTCGAAGTTAACTAATCTACTTTCAGCATCATACTAATACTCCCCTACCTCTGTACTATTTCCTCAGCTGTGTTTTACTACATGTTTTCAAATCTGAGACGTTTTAAAATGTTCTCTCAAAATATACTGCTCTGATAATGTAGGAGAGAGGTAATGGCCCTTCACAAAACCTGGACTACTCATTTTCACTGAGCTTCAAATAATTCCCAAAGGTCTGCATTTTGGAGAGGACTTCTAAAACTAAAGGATACTAGTTCTGAGGTAGGAAAAAGACACGGTCTTCTAAAAGTACATTTAAAAGAGGCAAAAACAGACTAAACAGAACATAGCAATTCCAGTCCCTTAGAGAAGTTGACACATTTTTCATTTTAGAAACAGGAGTCCAAAGAGTCTGTGTTCCCATTTTTCTTCTCACCCCCACTGTGGTAAGTGTCCTAGTCTCTCTCTCTCTCCCTTTATGAAGTGATACAGCTGTGAAACAGCTTGAGAATTTTAACATTAAGAAATTCCAAGTTGATATAAACTGCTTCATACCTTCACCAGAAATGAGATCATGAACAATGAAATGTGTTTTAACAGAAACAACTTTTTCCAAACGTATAAACTAATAAAATCTGAAAGATACCAATTATTGACTAGGCTACTCAGTACCAACTGTACATTTATATTTTGCTCTTCATCTTCATAGTGTTTTAGAAACCATTAACTAATAAAATAATGCTTTTCTTTGTCTCTTCTTATCCTACCTTCATATGTACATTTTGTTACCCTGTATCTCCTTACGAGGACCAGGGATTTGTTGAGACAGTTTTACTTGCTGTTAATTGTTGGGCACAAGTAAGCAAACAAATGTAAAAGTAATCCAGGTTCAATTCTCTACAACGTTTATTGAACAGACATACAGTACTTCAACTCTAGTTGATATTTCACCCTTTAATCTTGCAATGCTGATTCAGGGAATTTGAGGTATTTACCTATTTAATTATGAACAAGCACAGATCAATGTGCTGTGGCACGTACAGTGCTTTTTCTCTGAACCATGCAGAACTGAGAACATGACTGTCAAGGTGACAAGTCATTTTTCCCCTAATGGAACTATCCATTAGAAACATAAAATAATAAAATTAACAGAGCAGACAAGGGATAAACAACATAAGAATACTACCAAAAAAGTAATGGAGAGTTAGTTACACTATGTATTACTAAAAATGTGCTATATCAATTACAATCTAGATGCAAGAAATGTTGCACTTCACTGTTCAAGTTCATACTTAGACTGTTGGAAACACACCATTTTTATAAATGTTCCACTATGACCTGTGAGAACAGAATAGTCTACAAAGACCTAAACCTTCTGTGAGCTGGCTGTTAAGCTAGTCTGAAATATACTTCATAAATATTCAATCTGTTCACAATCTAGCTATCAATATGTTCAAAGAGGTTCCTTCATTCCTTTATATTTGTTATAAGTAATGCAGGTGGTTTTTTTTTATTAATATGATGTGTAAATCATCATAGTTTCCCTATCCAATTTTATATTGGTGCCTGACCGAATGCAAAGAGCTGTAAGGGGGCGTGACAGGATGCTGAGTGAGAAGCACTTAATCAGCCCCTGCCACTCCAGCCCCAATCAAGGGGAATGGATTGGGGATGGTTGGATAGCCCTGTGTCTGCCTGGTAACGGGCAGCACCTGCCAACCTCATTAACCAGGGCTATAAAGGCTTGGAGGAAGCGGAGGAAGGGAGGAAGAGAAAGGCCAAGCACAGAGGGAGCCTTCTGGTCTGTTGCTGGCCAGGCCTGCACTTGGCAAAGTTGGCTGCGAAACCTATACACAGGTGGAAAGTGGTGGTGGGAAAACAACTGTAAATAAAGAACACTGGTGTTGCATCAAGCTGAGGCATTCCTGACTGATTGGAGAGGGCAACAGGGTCCAAAACCAGAGGGGTGCAGGGTGCGCCTTGTTACAAGGGGCTTCTACAGAACTGAGCAGGAAAGGCAAAACAATAACAGATATAATTTAGCTTTAGGTACACGCCTTCAAAGCAGCTAAGCACACAATGACTGGGCTATCAACTGAGGGAGCAGCTACCTAGCAGGCTCCATCCAGGCTAGAACTTTTCACTTTCTATCACTGAGATCAAAAGACCATGATCAGTTAAAAAGGTGCTGCTGGCAGGAACTGAAGAGATTTTTGGGGTGAGATGGTCTTGGGGACTGTTAGTGGGGCAAAAAATAAGCTGACAGGAGGATGCACTCAGAGACAAAGGGAAAAGGCTACAAGCAGTGTAGGCTGGTTCTCCAAACTCAGAGATGGGGAAATAAGCCAGACCCACCGGAGCTGTGGATAGAAAGATTATTTCCTTGCCTAAACTATAAGTTTAGGCAAGGAAATATTTAAGTACGGCCTCTTATTTTGTGACCACTGATCTAAGTACGGTGTACCCTTTGGGCAAAATAAATCATGTTTTGTTTTGAAGAAGCTGATTCCGTCTCACTACAAGCGTATGCTGTCACAGGCTCCGAAAGAGAAACCCTTGCAGGGTCATATCTCAGCAGGACCTGTCGCATTAGTTACGGTTGATTCCCAAGGGATCCTGGTGTGAGAGTGGGCAATCTGTGGAATTCCACCCCAGAAATGGTAAAGGCCAAAGGCCTGACACCTCTAGGTGGTGCTCTCACAGAGACCCCAAAGAACGGACAGAGGTATAGCTAGCCCAGTGACAGAACAAGACTCACCCTGTAATTATCTGTCTCTGTTAAGCTGCTAAAAATTCTAAATACTGTTATTTAGACATCTATTAGATGACTTCCATAATGTTCTAGTTCTTTCAGAAGTACATAGTTAGATTACTGAATAATCTTTAACCTTCTACATGATTAAATTTATACTGCAGTTTCTAAATAAACCTAATAACTGAGCTATAAATAGTTGAGCTATCACTAAAGATATTTAATCAAGTGGAAGTCTTCCATTATGCAGGAGTATTCATATGATGTACATTCATGATTTTTTTTTAAAAAACGAAACCTATTACCATCTGGCTAAAATTGATCATTAGTTTTTTAGTAGCCAATGATAGTTCTGTTTGTATCATTTGAACAACAGTTTCCATGCTCCTGGCTGACCACTATTACTGATTTACATACTAGAGGAAAAGCTATTGGGGTATTACGGTTTTCTAGCTGATAAGCCATTGGATGGAAGCAATTAACAGGCTCTAAATTCAAACACTAGAGAAAAAAATATTTTTAAAATGAAATGCTTTTTAATTTTTGCTTCTCACACATATATTATGTGGTCAGACACCACCACCTATTTTCAGACTGCCAAATAAGGGGAAATATGTGCTGCAATATCTAGGCACAAGAGTATATCCAGGAAACAACATGGCAGCCCTGACTAGGTAGATTTCCAAAAAACTGTCTAAGGGGGACGATGTCCCACCAATGACAACAACAAAAAATAAAATAAAAAAATGGGGAGGTTGAGAGGGGAGGGATTAAAATGTTAAATAAGGATTGTGCCCTAATTGTTTTTGTTTTTCTTACCTTAGTTCAGGTGATTCGGCCCTCCCATATCGCTCCTGCCACTTCCCGATGCCTGAACTGGCTTTTCTGGAAGCAGTGCTTGTCTGTGACTGAGAAGAGGTGCTGTTTCTGGTGAGATAAATTTTCTAGGTCTTTCTTTTCTTGTGTCTCTACCTTTTCTGTTCTCTGAGCTCCTCTTCTCTTCCCTACTCCCATTTCCACTGTCATTCTTCCACTCCCTCCACCCAGCATATCATCTACTGTTAAAAGCTAGCAGGAGTTCTTATGTAAGACAAGAAGATTTACTAGCAAATCTACAAACAACACTACTGCTGGCGCCTCATATTACACTGGGAATTTCTAACAAGTGACATCAGACTGGGATTGCAGTGCAATCCTACCACCTGAAATAATCTGTACCTAGTTAAAATTCTCTTATTTTAAGGGATAAGCATCTAAAATAGTTTTTCCAAGTTTTTTCATTAACACACTAATTTGCAAAAACAAAAAAAACAAAAAAAGAGTCAGAGTAACCTTCCCTCACATACAAACAGGGTGCAGGGAAGGTGGTGGTGGTGGTGGTGATGAGCTTTGTACTGCTGTTACTGCATTCTACCAAAAGTGCTTTAAGTAGAAGCATGCATTGCAAATGATCCAAGACTAAGTCGTTTATAATAATTTATAAATATTTTTCTTTCAAAGTCTCATCTGACCATTTATAAGAAACATTGTTTTTGGCATAGCAACTTATAACTCAGTGTATTCTAAAATAGCAGACATCAAATACTAAAAAAAAAAGTCAGCTTTGCCATTATAAGGACATGCAATTACAATGATTTAAACAAAGTTTATATATAATACAGACACACAATATACACACCTATTCTAAACATGTTCTGTTGGGGAAGGAATAGATAGAAATATAAATGCTGGCATGCTGATTTGTGCTCTCTGTTGCCATGCAAGAGAATCAGGTTTGATTTCCAATCTCTACTCCCAAAGACATCAAAAGTTGGGGAGTAAACTTGGTTCTTTAAGAAAAGGAGTGCACCTCCAATTGCTCAAGAATAACTCCTCTAATAAATAAACAATGTGTACTGACTTTAGTACCCCTGGAAAAATCAGAATATGGTAGCTGCAAGCTGAGACTCAAAGATAAGGGATGTATGGGGAAATGAATGTAGGCAGGGGAACACTGGGAAAGGGAAGAGGCATGGCATGAAATTTTAATTCCATCTGCAGCATGTCACAGGGATTTTCCTTACAAACTAACAAATTCAATCTCAATACACACACACACACACACACACACACACACACACTGCTTAAACTAAAACTGCACCCTCCTATAACATACATCCATAGAAATATGCAATCCATATCTACACTACCACTGTTTTCCACATATTTTAAGCTAAATGGATATATATTTAAAAGTCTAATTTCATAGCAGTTCATTAACATTATCTAAAGTATTTAAAATACCACTGCAATAATGGGCTGTGTTACATAAGGTATCATATCATGGAACAACAATGGTACTCTGCACAGTTCTAAAGCAATCACACCTGGAATACTGTGTTTAGTGTGGGAATCTCATTACCAATACAGACAAACTACAGGTAATTCAGAGAAGAGAAATAAAAATTGTTAGGGGGCTGGAACGATATATAAATGCGGAAAGTTTAAAAGTTATACTGTTTCTTCCATAAATAACAGTTGGTGGAGGGACTTGAAAATAACCTACCAACATCTCAACAGTGTAAGCCCCAAGCACAGAGAAGAACTATTTAGTTTAGTACAATGTAGTATAACTCAGAGCAACGGGAGGGGAACATTTTGGCTGAATATCAAGCCAGGATTTCTTTACAGAGACATGTATTTGCCTGTTAAACAGCCTTTCAAAAATGTGATAGAAGCCCCCTTCTTTGGGATATTTAAAATTACTCCTGACATAGTACTAAAAAATAAATAGCAAAAAACCTTGAATTGGGGAAGAGTGGGACTGGATGACTCAATACATTTCCACTGCCATCATCTGTAACGTCTACGATACTATGATAAAATGCCTTCAGGTTTTTTGAGTTGCCAGCAGAATTGCTCTTCAGGACCATTTGATAACTAGAACAAAGTAGAGTCATGAACTCCAAAGACAGCCAAGTTCATAATCACAAACACAGTAAAAGCTTAGAGTTGAAGGGAGAAGGACACAAGTAGTACATATTAAAGCCAGGGAGGTGTGGAACAATACTACAGTCATGAAGTTATTTCCTCCACTTTTAAGAAAAGTATGCTAAGTGTCAACCACGTGCAAGAAAGCAAGAGATATCTTGCAGGGAGGGGACTAGATGTCAGGAGCCCTGAGTTGTTTTTATTCCAACTCTAAATTTTATTTCAAAAAAATATTTGTGTTAGTGCCAGTACTGCAGTGTTAACCGGAGACATTTTGGTGGGTACTCTACTCTTTGGGAGCCAAATTAACTATATAGAAAATACTATATGAGATACCAAGATTGGGATTTTCATCGTTGTCATGTTTGGTCCTATCACTTTTTCCTGGTCTGTCATGCTACCATTTCTTTTAGGAACATCACAGGAGTCGCATTGCATGCACCAACAGAAATGCTTCAC
The DNA here is from genome assembly GCA_033296515.1 of Macrochelys suwanniensis. Lineage (NCBI taxonomy): Eukaryota > Metazoa > Chordata > Testudines > Chelydridae > Macrochelys > Macrochelys suwanniensis. Next base: position 89,933,170 of record CM065779.1, read on the forward strand.
TCAGAGCTGGTTACAAACTGAAACTGAGTAAGATCATGCTTCCTTGCATATTTTTAACTAGCCAATTTTTTTTTATTTCCACAACAGATCATAACCTTTAAAAAGAAAAAACTCTTTATGACAAGTTATGAAATTATGACTGTCCAACTGACCTGTTTGCCGGGATTCCTGATTTGAACAGTGGGGGAGGAGAAGTAAACTCAGCTTTGGTCAACTGCACTGCCATCTCCTTCTCCATATTTCCAGTTCTGCCCTGCTGTACCTTCAAAATAATGTTTTCCTCATTAGCTCAGCCTCAGAAGTTTAACTACCATCACTCGATACAACAATACACACTGGAAAGAGACCACATGATTCACAACTTCAATAATATTAAAACTATTATTCTTGCACAGTTAATAAAATCCCACATTTTATAAGGAAGAGTTACTTGCAAGAAATTTTTTTTGACGTTAAAAAAAGGAAACTAAAGAGCTTCACATTTATCTACGAAGATCAAAATTCCTAACTTTTTAAAGGCATATGACCAAGGAAAAATAAAATCTGGGTTAAATTAGTCTTCCTGCAGACTCTTATTTTATAAAATAACATTTTGATTTAAAACATCAAATTTATTCTCAAAGACACTCATCATCAAGAAAACCAATGGAATGTAAAGTCTTCACATCAAAAACAAACTGCAAAACAAGGTGAAAACATTCTCCATGTAATGAGACCGTAACTACAGTCTAATTAATTACTTCACTGTCATATCAAGAATATTCAATTCATATACTTTAACGATGTAGCTACTGGCATTTACAGTTTAGTAAGAAATATTAGAAATGTAGAAAAGTTTGTAAAGTACTGCAAGATTTTGTAGGATTTCTATTTTAAGTACTTCTATGCAAATACCTGTAATACCTATTTCCCCCCACAGATTTTTCAGCTCTCAGTGGCACAGTATACAAGCAAAATATTCTAAAGATTTTGTTAGGGAAATATGTGAGCACTATGAAAGAAACAGAATAAGTAGTGATTCAGTAGTGGAATGGACATGGTAACTGGTGCTGGCGACACATATATGCCATCTCTTCAAAGACTCTCTTTGGAAAAGCAGTAGCAAAAGTGGAATTAGGAGCCAGAAAAAAAACTAAGACTTTTCTAAGTATACTGTATGAGATATGCATTCGCCAATAAGGTTGATCAAGAACCAAAATTTTAAATGCAGAATGAGAAATATAATAACAAAAAGTTGTTTTTTTAAACAATACACACTCAACTTTCCAGTCCTTAACATCTGTAAAACAATTTCCATTTTATTAACAACATTTACTGGATGATTGTTTAGACACCAATATCTCAAAAATATGATATGGGAATTTAGCTAAATCATGGTATACTTCTATATAGGCTCTGATCTTGTAACTTTTCACATGACAGTGGACTGCAAAGCCTTTGCACAGCCCCAATGCCTTAAACAGAGCTTCACACAGGCACAATAGTTCAACCTTAGATGGTAAGCTGTCTAACGCAAGGATTGTGTCTTCCTTTACGTATTTATGTACAACACCTCAGAGACTTTCAGTGCTTAAGTAATTAGTAATGATAATAAACAATCTTGGATTCTTTAATCTCACAGGATATCCACCTCAAAGAGAAATCACCCTGGAACTATTTCCATGTATAGTAAAGAAATTTTGTATTCAACATTTTGTTGCCATGGTCACACTGGATTTTAAACAAATACTTTAACGTTAGAAAATTTCTAATCAAACATGCAAAAGAGTGGCATAATTGTTCAAGTTTTCAGCCAGAATATGTATGTTGCTGTAGCTCACTGACCTTCCTTTTAACCAGAAATAAAAAAGCATAATAGCTAGAAAAACTGAATAACTAATTATTACAGACTCTTCAGGTGAAGGATAAAATCCCTAAAGATTTCTATTGGCCAACTGATTCTGGAAAATGTGAAAATACTGCAAGATTTATTTTTGTTAATTACTTCAGGGCTAGTCTAAGCCTACAATATTAAGGCAAATAATATTATGGCTTTTATAGTTTCAACGGAGAATGAAAAGTGTTTGTTAACAAAATGATAAAATAAGCCTGTTCTTCATTACCCTGTATCAGAGGGGTAGCCGTGTTAGTCTGGATCTGTAGAAGCGACAAAGAGTTCTGTGGCACCTTATAGACTAACAGACGTATTGGAGCATAAGCTTTTGTGGGTGAATCCCCACTTCTTCGGATGCATGCAGTGGAAATGTCCAGGGGCAGGTATAAATGCTTACTCTATTTTCTCATCCTAACCAAATGTATGCCCTTTTATGTTTCAGACCCTTCAAACGATCAGACATACAATGCTATTTCAATAATTAAAACCATACATTTACAAAATTGTTTTGTCACATTCTAATTGTAATCATAGCTCAAACATGAAGTCTGGAGTGGTTATGAACAAATTGTATTCAAATAAAAGCTATTGTTCTTAAGTAATTCATTCATGGTTCTATTATGGGGAAATTAACAAGATTAATATTAAATGATAGATTCTGTACTAACCCAGACAGAAGAAAAAGTGTCTTTGTCCTCAGACATCTATAGGAGATATGTACATATCCTCCTCATTCCCAGAAAAGGCACGTAAATTGGAAGACACACATGGCAAACAATCTGTTGTGTTTAGACAATGAAAATACTTACCTAAACAGTGACAGATCACTAGCTCTTGCCCCCAGGCTGTCTTCCTGTTAGACCTTCAAACCTCAATCCCCAGACTCAAGTGAGGCAGCTTCTGAGTCGGACCACTTAAATCTCCCCCTACCAGGGCAAGCAGCAGGTCCAGAAGAGAGTCTGACCTTGTAATGGTTAGCTGCAAGGGGAGACCACACTCCTTGCATTTCCTGAACTCTGCCATGATGAATATGGAGGAAAGAAAAGCTACAGAAGCTACTGTAAAGAATATCCTCACTGAGACAGAGAAGAAAACTAGTGGACACTGCAGCAATGTAGGAGTGAGAAATGGCGCCAAAAAAACCCAAACAAACCCTGGCTACAATTGCTGTTTCCGTTACTGTAGCATAGAATAGAGAAACAGCAATCATCTGTTCTGAACTGGTTTTAATGAAGTTCAAAAATGCAATACTTGCCACACATTATAACTCAACAACCAAAATAAAATGACTTTAGTATTGCAACTGAATCTACAGACTTATTTATATTAAAAGCAGTTTTAATATAAATTGAATTATTAAAGAGTGACTTTAAAAAAAGAGAAAATTGAAGTCAATGCTTCACTCCAGTCTACTGAAGATAAAAACAGGTAGCTAGGTTGTTTTTCTGTTAAAATACTGATATTTTCTTATGGCAGTTTGTCCTCATTTAGACAAATATCAGATGGAAAATAAAGCAGAGTACATCTAACTTACATTAGACAACAGAAGAACTTAAAAGAAAAGACATCTCAGACTCATCAAGGATGAAGGGTACAAAACAAAGTAAAATAACTACAAGGTTGTGGAGTAAAATATCATGCCATAATCTCCAAAGCCTCTCCAGAACCTCTGTGGGAATTCTTTAACCTGCATAAACAAATGCACTATAACTAAAAAAATACAACCACCACATAAAGCAAGTAGTTTCACTTAGCAGTTGTTAGTGCACTAGGCCATTAACTCACATGCTTGCAGCAGTGATGACAAAAACAATTTTTTTAAATTCAGCAAGTTTGTGAGAAACACTGAAAGTCGCTGATGTAAAATGAAAGCTTAGAAAAATAGCTATGTCCACTTCAATCTTGCCTCTATCACTTGGGAGTGGTATGGGAAGCAATACTCAACAAAAATTAGAGCAACCAAGGAAAGTTTACTAAAATTCACCTTAAAAAGATTGTATCTGCCATCTTGAATCTCTGCACCTGGTGTTACTTCCATAGAATTGTCTTCGGCCTAAGTTAAATAACACATTGCCCATTAAGATACCACACAACTTTGAATTGATGGGCTACATCATGACTAACACATGGTTACAGCCTAGCAGTGCCACTATCCGCACAAATAGTCAATGAAACAATAGAGAAAGATTCTGGGTGGCAGGAAAGGAAAGATAAGGTATGAACTTATTAACAATGATATTGTACCAGACGGAAGAGGTTTCTAACACACAAACAGTGACACAGCACCATAACAGCTTTATGGGGGGGGGGGGGGGAAGTGTTTACATATTATGGAATACCACAAAAATTTTATTAATTACCATAATTTTATTTGTAGTTGAGGTAACTGGTAAAATTTCAAGTCCCATTCGTATCCTCTTTTGTTTTTCACAGTAAGCTTTCCAGGTATCTTCATTAAACCCATAATTGAAATAATCTGAAAGATCAGCACCTTCAAACAGAAAAGCACACAAATTCTAAGAATTAAGCATTATAATTTATCTTTCCTTTTCTATTTCTGCTTTGTTTATAGCAACAGAAAGAATCAGAAATTAGGGAAAAGTCCTAGTGTTAAGAATTATAAATTTCTTACACCGAATAATATGCAACCTTCTACAGTTCAACATATTTGATGTCTATTCTGGTCATGCTATACATTTCAATTTTGCAGAGATCAGGCTTCAAATAAAAACCAAAAAGCAATATGCCTCTTACATTTTTGTAAAGACATCATTTCCATCTTCAAAGCAATTTACAAAATACTCCAATGAGCAGTTCAGAGGGATAAAAAGAACGCAAATACTGGCCAAATCTGTCTCTACCATATGTATGGGAAGAGGGGTAAGCAGAAAACAATGAACACATGCAGAGACCTTAAGAGTCAGTCTTCTCCTCAAAGTCTGTGGGTGCCCCCTGCATGAATACAATACATCAGAGAGTGGCTAGAGCCAAGGGGCAACCATTCTATGTAGCTTTTACTGCTAGTAACATTACTTTCTGCTTTATCTCTGGTAGCACATGCAGGCATGGAGCCAATGGCAACAACCCCAGAGAACTTTGGATTTTCCAGTCATGGATCTCTCAGGATGTCCATTAATTTAGCTGGGCATATGCTATGCCCCCTTCTCCCCTCCCCTTCCTCCCACTTCCCCACTTGTTGACAGGTGTTTGCAGTGGATACCCTGGAACTCCATGTAAGTTAATACATTCTTATCAGAGTAACTCGTCTCCTTTTACAGGTTTTCTCAAGTAGGACTGGATGATTTAGCTCATTAATTGTACAGTTAAACATTAGTACAATTGTGTATATTACTTCCATTTGTAGGGCGTTACCACAAAATTAATCTGCTATGGGTAAAAGCTATCCAAAGTACCTGTATTTCAACCAATGTGTAATTATGCAATAAGAATGTCATGCAGAAATATTACCTGGTTTTCGCCAAGGTTTATCCTCAAAAGAATCTAAATCTACTTCCAGCAGTGGAACACCATTAATACTTCCTGGTGCATCAAGATCCACTCCTTTGACTTTTGCACCTATAAAGAAAAGTAACAAAAATCATAACTTATCTTTGTAAAAGGGATTTTAATAAATGCAACACTTTTCATGTGACTTTCCTAAAATTAAAATTTTATTTTTGACAAGTTATATATAGCACTAGAGTGCGAGGCATTTTACAGACAAGGAAGAAGAAAGCATCCTTGCCCCAAAGAGCTTGTAATCTAAATGAAATAATTTTCTTTACTATCTTAAACACATTTTATCCTTCCAACTTACCTATAGTGAATTAATAGCAACTACATGGTCTGCAATTAATTACTGTAGACTTTAACTACACCAAATGCTCATAAAACAGTAGTTTTATTTATGTGTTTCTTTTATCAGAAATTTCAATTAACATAACTGCTGTTTTGAGGACTGGTTTTAGAGGAATCACAGTTATTTCTTGTTTCCAATAAACTTAAGTGTATGACATGAAAAAAGGCCCTGTGAAACACAAATCCTCCTCTCAGGCAACCCCCACCCCAAAACCAAAAGGTCAGGGTACAGACCATCTAAACAGCCACATGCTAAAACCGTTCTACTGCAATCTGAGCCGTGTTCTATGCATGCACTCACAGAGCAGTCTCCAATTATGGCTTCTCTGTGCCCTGCCCTCACCTTGAAGTGGCACCACACCTTTTCCACTGCACTTAGGACATCACATGGCCCTTCCACATTCAAGAAGATATCATCCAAAGCTTTACATATAGTAGTATTTTTATAACAAAATGCAAGCATTGTATATTGGATCTTAAATGATATTTCTGCCATGTAATTTGACTCATTAATTTGTGCAGATCTATCAACATTATTTTATAGTGCCATAGATATACATGGAACTTTACAGATAAAAAGAATTTTCTTCTCCAAGCAGTGTATCATCTAAATTAGACATATAGCAAGGGAAGACAACAGTCCAAGTCATGACACCTGTTATGCATCTTGTTAGCTCATATTATCTAAGTAGTTGTAGCTCATTCATCACTGCTGGAATGCAAATAGAATTTTTACGAGAGCTGAGAGAGTGCAATAGTAGAAATCAGCAAAAGAGGCTAACCAAGTGTTACCCTTTAAGTGCCTTATGGTATACAAACGCAAACATGTTTCTCCAGGGACTTCTGCTGTACAATTGATAATATACTATTTATATTATTTTTCATTATTTGTATTACCTTAAATGTTAGGATTAAATTATACATAATGCAACTATACAATTTTGATGGCCCTAATTCTGAACATATCAGCGGATCTAATACACTACAGCATTGGTTACAAAACTTTTCAGGGTCGTGTCCCCCTACCCCTGTCTACCTCACTTCCCCCCCAGGGGCCGAGGCTAGGGGTGGGGTCAGGGCTGTGGGCAGGGCTGGAGCGGAGCAGAGCAGGTCTGGGTGGCGCACCCTCCCCGCCCCCCACGGGAGCTGGCCCAGGCCCCACCCCTCCAAACGTTCCTCCATGGCCCCCTGGGGGGGCGCACCCCTCAGTTTGGAGACCTCTGCACTAAAAGCTAATGGGCTAAAATGTTAAAGATTTTATATTTGTCTAATTCACTAACACTGTGCAGAAACTTTATGCAAAAATTGTTACAAAAACAGAGTATGTGCTACTTCTACAGATTACTGCATTTGTTACATTTTCTATTAATATAAATGTGTAAACATTTTTTTTTTTTACCAGAAGTTCCATAAACTCGACCTCCTGTCTTGATGTTGAGGTTCACAGGAGCTGTTCCATAGCTTCAAGAAATTAACAAAACTAAATTAGGTAGAGAAAACTGACAAAAATGGTTAGCTATATCCAGAAACAAGAAGAGGACCTAGACTTAATTGTCATTCTGAATCTCTAGCTCTCCAAACTAAGGCTACATACACACTACCCGCCCGATTCGGCGGGTAGCGATCGATGTTCTGGGATCGATTTATCGCGTCTCATCTAGACGCGATAAATTGATCCCAGAAGCGCTCCCCGTCGACACCAGAACTCCAGCTCCACGCGAGGAGTAAGCGGAGTCGACGGGGGAGCCTGCCTGCGCTGTGTGGACCCACGGTAAGTACTTTTAAGTTCAAACTAAGATACTTCGACTTCAGCTACGGTATTCACGTCTTTTGCTGAAAATGCTATTTTGAACCATCTCAAATACTCCTCAGTAAATTAATCAAATATCTCATACCTTTACATTACAAAAACAGCGAACAAAAAATAGGCCAATAGAACTTTCTTCACGATACCAACAGATCTTGAACTTCCAGAGCATATGTAAAAATACATTAACTATAAACAAGACATTACACTGCTCTAGTAATAGAGTGCTGTCACTTGAAAAGGCCCAGTACTGGTATTGTAACTCAGGATACCAAGGAACAAATTCTACCCCAGGATGTGTGCAAGTGGCTCATCCCCACAGGTAGTATTTGCCCCTAAACGTAGTGAGGACACTTATTATATAATCTTGGTAAGTAAAATGAAGAGTACAATTTACTGTGCAACTACTCTGCAACATCTTTCTCATTCCAGTTCTCTTCGTAAATAAAAGTAATGTGCATTGCAATAATGCAAGACTGACAAATAGCATTTTTCTTCTGGTATGACATGCTACATCAGTCTATGACTTTGTTGAGAAATTTTTTATAGTTCTCCTATCAATGGCCAAAACGAAGTATTATACACGGAGATAATTTAAGCTTGTAACAACTTACTGTACTAAAGATTATTTAAACTAAAACTGAATTAATTTTAAAATCTTTTTTCCGTGCATAAAAGCAGGAGTGGGTGACAAATCCATTGTATAACCTTGTTCTGGAAGGGCTTTTTAGAAAAAATTGTCATTTTATTTAAAATTCCTTGTACTCAGTTTAATAAACTTTAGTATAATATGCTAATAACCTTATGTACTCAGGGTAAGAAGGGCACCCTGCCCATTAAAAATTTAATCCTAACCTTCCTCCCTATTTTTTTTCAGGTTCTTCTTATTCAAGAGTGACCAGCTCCAGAGCATGCAGTATGCTGTTGAAATGACAATCAATCACAAATACTGATGACAGAGTTGGCATTTTTTAATATTGCACAGTTTGGCAAATTTTGTTATTTTAGGATATGAAATACTTAAAGCTCTGGAATAGTGAACACTTTGCAAAACTGAAGAATGTGCAACATAATTCTGAAGTTAAGACTGTGTACTTAAGACTGTTAAACTCGTGTACATAACCCAGTAAATTATGCCTAGAAAATGTACAACTGCAGCACGTACAGCATTAAACCCTACTAGTTCTATTAATGTAATTAGTCAACTAGAGTACACATATGAGAAAAGCAAGCAGAATTTGGCTCAGTATTATCATAGGCATGAAATTAATAGAATTTTACTCTACAAATGAACGGCAACCCTAAAGCAGACTTTCCATTCTTTAATGGTGCTTTTCCTTCAGAATCCTTGTAAATATGTAATTCACTTGGAAATTGTATTCCATAATTTTAAGTGAACTTAGTGCTCTTTAAAGTTGTTGGGGTAGAAGAAAGTGAAAACGAAGTCCTATATTCACAGGGGGAAAAAAACAGGACAGTGATAATGCAAGTTTTTTTACACAGCCCAACTGCGTGCCTGAGCCCTAACTTTGAGGGACCATCTCTAAGGATTGCCAGTTCAACCATAAAGTCCGCTAAATCCTCTATGAACATCATAAAAATGCCAGCTACGATGGCGTTTTAATATGCACCTTGTCCACTAGAAACTAGATGGAGAACAAACATATTTAATGTTCGATTTGTGCATAATACTTTCCAGTTTGCAAAGGAAAAGTCAATATATCATAAATATTAACCTAAAATGGTTATACTGACAATTAAAACTGTGAGTCTCAGCCAACATACGTTTCTGGTGGATAAAAATCAATGATTTTTTTTTTTTTTTTAAATAAAAAAATTAAGACCAGGATACAGTCCACCCAACAGAGCAGATGTCACAGGCAAATTGCTGGATGAAGTGTATGAAAGAGGATTTGAGCAGTGTGCAAAAGGTCTAGAGGCTAAAATTGTTGACCTGAGTCTTGATGGGTGGAGCGATGTCCACAATGATCCTGTTGTATGTGCTTGTGTGACAACAGAAGAAGGGAATGTCTTCCTTACAGAAACAACTGCTACATTAGGAAATGCACACACAGCAGAATACTTACAAGTAGCAGTAAAAGCTATAACAAACTACGAAAAAAAATTCAAATGTCTAGTATGCAGCTTGGTCACAGACAATGCTGCAAATGTATCCAAGATGAGAAGAAATTTTTTACAAGAGAGTCCCAAGCTAATAACATACGGTTGCAGTGCTCATTTGATGCATCTCTTAGCCAAAGACTTCAGTGTTCCAGAAATAAAGGCTAATGTTGTTGAAATTGCAAAATACTTCCGTAATAACCACTTTGCAGGAGCTGCCCAGAAAAAAGTGGGAGGAACCAAGCTAACTCTTCCACAAGACATGTGATGGAACTCAGTAGTGGACTGTTTTGAGCACTATAACAAGAACTGGCCTAATCTGATGACAGTTTGTGAACAAAATGGTGAAAAAATGGATGGCACTGTCACAGCCAAAGTTCTCAACATTGGGCTTAAGAGAAATGTTGAACAAATGCTGAGTACCCTGAAGTCTATTTCTGTAGCCTTGAACAAAATGCAGGGAAATAGCTGTTTTATTGCCGATGCTGTTGAAATTTGGAAGGAACTGAGTGAAATCTTAAAAAGAGAAATATGCAAAGACAGAGTTAAATTACAAGCATTAAAAAAACGAATGAGATAAGCACTATCTACAGATCATTTTCTTGCAAATATTCTCAATACTTGGTACCGGGGTCAAACCTTAACTGCTGAAGAAGAGGAGTTGGCTATGACATGAACATCCAGCAATCATCCCTCCATAATGCCAACTATAATAAACTTCAGAGCTAAGGGTGAACCTCTCAAGCAATGCATGTTTGCTGATGATGTTTTAAAGGAAGTCACACCAGTGAACTGGTGGAAGTCGCTTAAGCAGTTGGATTCAGAGAGTGTTGAAGTGATAATCTCAATTTTAACAGCAGTAGCTTCTTCTGCCAGTACAGAAAGAATATTTTCTTCCTTTAGACTAATTCATTCCAAACTGAGGAATCGTTTGGGGCCTGTAAAAGCACGAAAGCTTGTTTTTCTTTTCCAGATTATGAACAAACAGGAAAATGAAGGTGAAGACGACTGAATTAGCTGCAGAAACCAATATTTTAAGTTTCTCATGTTGATCTGGCTGACAGTCGATTTTTTTTTTTTAAATATTTCATTTAAACTATTTTAGTTAAAAACAATTTGAACAAAAACAAACCTGATTTTAAAAAAACATGTTTAACTAAATTCAAAAATGCATATGCTTGTTTTGTTAAAACATTACATGTTTGCTGTTGAAGAAAAAAATCCAGAATACATAACGTTGTTTTAGTTAAATAAAACCATTTAAATGTCTGTCTGGTGATGTTCTCCTCCTTAATATTCAGGTACTGAAAATAACTTACCCATACTGTGGTGCTCCTGTTTTAATATCTCCTATGGTGACATGAACATCATCCTCATCATCATCACTGTCACTGTCACTGTCATCCTCAGCCTCTGTCACCTTCTTCAACAAAAACAGACATAAAAGATACAATCAGATATTTACCTAAAATATCATTGCCTTAAGCACCCATTCCAGAGAACTTTGGTGGAAAAACAAATTTACATTAACAAGTTAATTTATACTTTTTGGCTTACAGCTAGCATCTACTGCTTAGCACAACAGGGTCCTACCAGGAAAACCAAAGTTATCCATTGAGTCTATGTGAACATTGATAATATCTGGATGCAAAGAGGTGATTAGACTTAAGTATCTTGAATGTCAATACACTATTTGTGAAACGTAATATTTTGCAAAGTAAAGAAAAACTGGTTTTGGCTACCCAAGACTGCGGTTTGTCTACCTACTCCATAACAGATCAGCTCTACGATCATCTGCTCAACATGGAAAGAACAAAAATAAGAGAGACCAAGTTCTCTGCATCTTTAAATCCACATTCGCAGCAAATCAAATACTAATATATACAAATGCTGGTAAAATAATGTTCAGGTACATGAAATTCAGCAAACACCACAAATTTTCATTACATAATTTACATAAACAATTTCTTTTCTCTATAGCTGGGTGAATACTACTCATCAAATACACATTCAATGTTACCAATAATAGTCCTTGAATAAGTTATTTGATTTTTTTTTCTGTTATTCAAGAATTTATAACATTAAGGCATGCTGTTGACCCTATATGTAGACCCTTCCTATTCCCCCTTTTCCCTTGATAACCCTAATTTTATTAAAATGTCTGAATATACGGTTCTTCTCTGTAGCATATAAGTTAATTGCCTGAAGATGCAAAAGGGGGAATGGGCAGACAGTATTGGAAATGAATATTAATATGCATGCACATTTAAAACATTGTACTAATTAGTTGTCTCCATGTATCCAAAATATTGAAACTACTGTTCATTTACAAAATCAGAATTATCCCCTAAAAAAAACATTTGCAGCACTAATAGTAATTAGCATTTACACAGTGCTTTTAAAAGGACAACCACAAAACACTTTCCAAACATTAGATAAGCTTCAACACCCCTGTTAGGTCATTGTTAGACCCATTTTAAAGGTAATTCTTAGTGAGAGGTTAACCCATTAGACATGCACAAGGTCACAGAATAAGTACTGTTTCAGGTGTTATTAAGAAATTTCTGGCAAACTCTGCACATAAATAATGAACTGAAAATTAGTCAAATAAAGTGACAGAACTTACAAACTAACAAGTAAAGTTAGTTACTTTAGCGAAGTTCTTTAGTCACTGAAATTATCATTGCCCCACGTGAAAGCAAAGCATATTAACGAATATGTCTGTAATATATATTTAAAATTACCGTTTTCACTACACCATTTTCCGCAGCTTCCTCTTCATTTGCAGGAGGTGGAGCACTTAAAAACAGAAAATGCAAGCTAGTTACTATGTGTACCTCCTATATGTTACAGTGAAAAAGCACTGATACAGTATTTTGAAGTATAGCCAACGTACCAGCAGTCTTTTATATGACTGCTAAGCAAAAATATTCTAAGAGAACTTAATGTCAACTTTATGCTATCATGTGACACAAATTATGTGAACTAGATATTTCCAGAGTACTGTATTTTCAATTTTTTACCCGTGTTTGGATCCTGCACCTATTGAAGTCATAAGGGAGCTGTTTCATTGAGTATAATGCGAGCAGGATTTGGTCCTTACTATGCAAAAATGAGGACTCAGATTTTACAATGACTAGGTTGTTTAGACATGTCTTCGATTAAAATGATGAAAGAGATATGCCTAAACATCCAAGAATGCTTCAAAAAAAAAAAAAAATCTGTCAAGGTTTCTCTCTCTCTTTTTATCTGGCACAATAGTATAACATATTTTAGATACAACATTTGATTAGCCTTTAAATTTGTTGTAACCTGATTTGTAATGTCCACCAATTCTGAAAATACTGTTAGTTTTTTAAGTCATTGTGGCACTCTGAAATTTATAAAAACAAGTTAACTCAATATCCAGTGTTTTGTTGCTTCTGAGACAGCAAAAACTGACTACTAAACTTAATTTCTAACACTGTGTTGACATAATTAACAAACAAAACAACATGCAAGAGCCATACTGGCCAATGCTCCTTAACTGAAAAAGAGAATACTGGGACTTTTCTCGTGCCCCTAGATGGGGTCTGTAGTCCCAGCGTCTTTCTGGATGGGCAGTCAGACAAAAAAACCAAATTCAGTACTAGCTTAAGTTGGCAACACGCCCAATGCTTCAATGAGCGTTCATTACCAGGGCTGAATCTGGTTTTGGGATTCAAACCTAGGTGTTTCACATCATTGTTCACCAGGATGACATACTGGCTACTGTCAAGTTAAAAAACAATCATTGAATTTAATGTTTTTGAATTATGCTGGAATTACTAGCATGGAGACTAAAGCAGTAGTAGTAATACAACCTTTCCTACTCTGTCCCAACCTGAAATAAGCCAATGTAGGGGTTAGGAGATAGTTTAGTATCCATTCAATACACTGCCAATAATGATGCCAATTATTGTCAATCAGGACCGTTTGTTTTGTGGTCAGGTGTGGTACTATTGACTAAAAACTGCAGGAACCAACTCATTTAACAGCTGACCATTTTAACTGCCACATAGTCAATACTCTAAAAAGAAAACAGATTTTCCAGTCTGACTTTAATTATGAGATCACTAAAAGCCTTAAAAAGTAACCAATACATCAAAGAACTAGTCCAGCACATTTTATTACTATGGCAAATACAATTTAAAGTTTATTTGCCACAGAGGCTGGTTCAATATGCATGAAAATATTTTCAATAGACATGCTCAAGTACAGTGAATCTCGGAGAATGCAGGTACATTATTAAGTTTTCATGGCTCTGTGTTCTTTCAGTATTTCTTTTCATCACCAGTTGTACTCAAATGTGACAAAGCACTTTTACTGAACACCTAACTAAGCAAACTAGCACAATAGCCATTTTGACAAAAGTTGTAGAAATGGAACTGGTGGCAGCAAGATTAGGAAATCAAACAACTACACTAAAGGCTAGATTCACAAGGGGGACTTAAACCCCCTGCCACCTAGTGGAATTCACAACCCCGAGTTGACTCCCCACACAATGCATAGGGAGAGTTAGGTGCCAAAAAGTGCTGCCTAAGCTAACCAGTACGAAATGATGAGAGGGTGCAGCCTAAATACTATCCTTCAGAGGTGATTAGGCACCAGCTGAGCAGCAGTTTAGTGAACGCCAGTGGCACGTAAATGTTGGACTTTGGTACCTAAGCCCTTTTGTGAATCTAGCCCCAAGGGTTTGAAAACCTAGAAAAGAAGAAAGGCTCACGGGCATAGCAATGAAACACTATGGTGAAGAAGAATCTGGAGATTATTTACAGAAAATACTAGAAAATCAGAAGACAACAAGATAGTGTAATTTCCACCATCAGTATCAAAAGACTCACCAATATGAAAGTAGAATTAGAAAACAGATTGAAACAAAAGGGATTATTTCATTATAAGGAATTTGTTTACATTTTCATTGACTCCTGTCCACAAATATGACCCTGTGGGTAGCAAAACTGGATTCAAATGTTTACAAGAAGTAGATACAGTGGAACATGATCATAATCGATCATATATAATGATTCTACTTCCATATGAAGGGAGTATGAAAGTCCAAAATTGCTTGAGTGCATTTTAGTAGCCTTTCATTACTCTTATAGTGAAGCTTCGCTCCATTAGAACTGAATCCACTGTGGAATATGTAAATCATTATATAATAAACAGATGTAAAGCACTGAATTTCAAAGGGATCATCTCTACCCCACCAATGCCCTCTGGGGGGAGGGGTAAAAAAAATCCAGTCTTGATGCAGCTGCTCCAGAGAATTCAGAAAAGAAAGCCAGTCTTGCAATAGTTGTTTCCAGCAGGAAATAAAGCACTTACTACAGCTACTCCACATTGTGGCCTTGATGACACTGAAAATTGTTAGCAATTCTTCCACCATTGGTTAAACACCAGTGTAGTCTCGGCATCAGTGCTAGCAAAGGTGGAAAAGGTAGAATATATTGGTGTAGGCCTTTTTAACACTGTCATCTAACCCAGCTCTGAGCTAATTATAACTATAAATAGGTTTGGAAGGATTAGATTTTTTAATTGGTACGTGTGGATTTCACACACACACACACACACACACACACACACACACACACACACACACACACACACACACACACACACACACACACACACACACACACACACACACACACACACACACACACACACACACACACACACACACACACACACACACACACACACACACACGTCAACATCCAGGGATGTAGACTCGTTACAAATTCACTATGAATTAATAGTAAAAACAGGTATAATGTGTTGATTTAAGGATATTTATTTGTATATTTTGACATGTGATGCTGAAAAGTTGTGTTTTAATGGTTTATAAAGCTTTAACTTTTTGAATCTCAACATCTACTTTCATTCCATAATTGTCTGACCCCCATAATTTCCTGCAACTGTGCTAATTATTTTTAGCATTTTTCCATTATCAATGTAAACAATATTATCTGCTGAAATTATAAAATAAAATTGTCACGCCTATCTATAGGTTAGTGAAAAAAACCACACTAAAACAGCATGTCTATATGACACTGTAAAAATGCCAGCCCTCTAATCTACTTTAGCTCTTCCATCAGCAGAACTGCACTGCACTAGACTAAAGATGGAAAAACTGCTAAAAGGCCCAGATTTGTAAAGGTACTTGGGCACTGCTGAGCTCAGTGTCACAACATCTGATTTAGGAGCCTAAATCTCTTTTTTTTAAGGGAGTCTAAAACCATAGACTGTTGGGATCAGACTCTAAAACAATTAGGCACCGCAATGCTGAGCACAGCAACACCTAAATACCTGGGCCAAAGTCTTCAGTGTAGTTGCAGCCTAGAAATGAAGATGCAGCCTTTCTGAGTTGTATCTTGGCAGGATTTCAGTCTCCACACCCTGCAGTTGCAGAGGACACTGGGCATAACTGCAGCTGTAGGGACCTCTGGATGATGATCTCTGTCACCAAGTTGACCCAATGCTTGCCTGAGATATGCTCTTGGATGAAGAAAAGCTAGCTGACATTAAACCACTGTAAGACTTAGGTTGTACTGATAGGTAGAATAAAATACCAAGAAGAGTTTGTAGGCACTGTGCAATTTAGGAGGCTTTCCTGGATTGCTTGCTGAAGTTAAACTCTCACATAGCAGCACATGCAAGTAACATGTTCTACCATCTCTCGCTGGCCAGAAGTCATGTTCTATCCTTGTCAATAACGACCTGGCTTTGGTAATTCATGCCTTTGTCATCTCCTGCCTGAACTGCAACAATACAATCTATGCGGGCCTGACAACTCCACTGTTGAGGAAATTAGAATGCAGCAGCGCATCTCCTCACTAACACAAGATACTGTAAACATATCACACCTGCCCTATGCTCACTACAGAAAATCATATCAAGCAGAAGATTTCAGTCCTTACCATCAAGGCACTAAGTAGCCTGGTCAAGGGATACCTAGAAAACACTTACTGCTCAGGAATCTCAGTCATTCTTGACAATTCCACTCCTCAGGCACAATTTAAAAGGGTTTAACTGAAATCTAATATGTACATCCCGACAAGACAATCCCCAGGAACATTCAGTATATGTTTCTGCCCTAGAATCTGACTTTAGGAACACGCTAATCAAGTCAAACTAATAAAAGCCAAGAACTAGCAAAAGTGAATGGTTCCATGCTGATATTTTTAATGTCATATTTATTGTTCTGGATGCCTTTATTTGCTCAATATCTTTTGTGTCACCTGCCCTCAAAAGAGAGCAGTAATCTCCTGGAAAACAGAACGAAATGTTCTTGTTTCACTGTAGCTTCTATGCCGAAATTTTATATGTTGCATGTTCATAGCAAGGATTGTAAATTACAGCAGATATCCCTATAACTCCTACAATAATCCATTTAAGTGTGGGGGGGAGGGGTCCCTCATTCTACAGTAGTAGGCTCCCAATGTAACAAAAGCTATGTTAAAGAAATCTGTTAGTCCTTTCTACAGTGATTTAGATAACCCTAAACTTAAACAACAACTAAAAGTGGACTTTCATATTTAAGACTGAACAGCCCAAATTCTAGGTAAAACCATTTAAAGAGTTAGTCGGACTGGCAGATCACATACATGATATGAAGGAGATATTCAAAGGCACCAATTTAGGTGCCCAACTTCCAATGACTTACCAGTGGCTATCACTTTGCAAGAAACAGGTGTGAAATGATTTGTTCTGAATACACTTTTTGCACAACTACATTAGCAGATTCACAACTGTCAAGACACGCACCTAGCTTTTTGTTCCTCTGGTCTCTCTGGTTCATTTTCATCTGTCAAAAGAAAAGCACATTATTTAAGAATTCTGTATTAGAAACCATGGAGTCAAAAATAGCAGGGTATCTTGCAAGCTCTAATTCTGATCCTATACCAAATGACTTTATGTAAACAATGATCCCTTTTAAATGTACCACTAAATAAAACTGTGGACCCTCCAATCTGGAGTTGGATGTGTGTGTTCAAACATGCGAGCCAACACAGCACCCCACTTAAGCCAACAGAGCTCCACAGACTGACCCTTTGCGGTATCAGGGTTTTAGTCTGCAGGCAGCATTAATGTAGTTAGGGTAAATGGGTATGTCTACACTACAGCTGGAAGCAAACCTCCCAGTGAGGGAAAACAGACTCACGTTTGTGAGGCTCAAGGTAGCATGCTAAAAACAGCAGTGTTGATGTTGTGGCTTGGGATGAAGCTCAGGCTCTCAAGCCCACACAACCCCTTAGGTTTGACAGCCTGAGCTCTGAGCCCAGGCCACAATGTCCACACTGCTATTTTTAGCATGCTAGCTGAAGCCCCACTAGTGAGAGTCTGTCTAGCCAGGCTGGGACGCTCCCAGTCGCAGGGTAGACATACCCAAGGAAGTCAGGAGCTACAAGTTTCAAAGCAAAAAGAGAGAGAGATTACAGTATTTCAAACTTGTTTTCATTTTTAGGTCACTTATTTACAGTTATCATTATATTGAAATGTGAGTTATGTATGTGAAATTTTGATCTACAACAAGCAGTGCCTAAAATAGTTTATTGGTGTTGAGAATTCAAAGAATTTTAAGACAATTTATATGAAAGCCATGACAGAAAATAAGGCTTCAATCTTGCTATCTTTATTCACACAAGCAACCTCATGGATTTTGGTGGAACTACTCATGTGAATGAAGGCTGTAAGAATGGCCCCAATATGAATTCAGTGCTCCCATACCAATCACACCTTAGGATTTCCTCAAAGTATCTGAGCCACTACTACCTCTCAGAAAATGAAACCCCTCTTAGCATCCATACATTCTGATCAGTCACTATATTCTAACCCTCCTTTCCAAAACGAATGGATTTGGAACAGATTATAGACTGAAGGATTATATGAATCCAGTGTCCAAACAGCCTTTTCCTCTTAGCTCTTCTAGAGCCAATGGTACAGCCACTATACAGGATAGGAAATTACACTTGGAAATACACACTTTAAATCTTTGGTATTTCAAAGGAGTCTAGATATAGGAAGTGCCTAAATAGGATGGTGACCAAAGAGAATCACGGACTTTTTTAAAGGGGGGGACGCACTTGTGGAGCACACAAGCAGCAGCTGCCTCAGGCCCACGGCGGGGGAGAAGGGGATAACAAGGGGAGCGCTGAAGACCCTCAGGCGGCCGGGCAGTAGGCGGGGACCAGGCAGAAATGGGGCGGAGGGCCCAGGGCCGGGGATCACTGTAGTCATCACACTGGTTATCAGGAGGCCCGGGCTGCGCCAGGCCCAGCCCGGCCACATTAGCAGGTGGTTCCCGCACCAGCAGGCCCCCGGAGCGGCTCCTGCGGCAGACGGGCACGCGGGGACGGAGGCAGCAGGCCCGGACTGGCCCCGGCCCAGGCGATGCGGGGAGTGGGCGCTGCGCACGCTGGGGCCTAGCGCTCCCCTTCCGGCCTGTCCCCGTCCCGCGGCGCCAGGGAGGGAGCCCGAGGCGGCCGAGCCAGGCCGGGGCCTAGGAAGGTCCGTACCGCCATAGAGCCACTCCTCCTCCTCATCCCCGCCGGTCCCGCTCAGGTCCGCCGCCAGCCGCTCCACCTCGCCGGTCGACATGGCCGCTTTCCCCGGGACGCGCCGGCCCCTGCCGAGCGCAGACACAGGCACCCGCCGCGCGGGCCCCGCAGGCGCTTCCAGCGGCAGCCGAGACGCTCCGAGCGGCGTAGGCCGGTGTGTGCAGCGCCCGCCCCTCCCTCGCCGAGGAGCCGCCGCCGCTCGCTAGCTCAGCGCTTCCCCTCCCCCCGCCGAGTGACTGACACACACACACACACACACAGGAAAGGGCCGGGCCCCGCCGCCCCCGAAGCACTAGGACGCCGGGCCGGCCCCTGCCGGGGGCAGGACAACTGGGGTTGGGGCGGGGAAATGGGGCCTGCCCTCTCCCCCTGCAAGGTACAGTGCGGGAAGGAGTAAGGTGGCCTAGCCCTGGGGGCACAATGGGGAGAGAACCCCCTCTAAGGGGCCGCCCTGCCTTAGACCCACAACCATCGCGTCGGACCCTTTGCCCCCGGGCCGGGGTAACCCAGCCCGGCTAACTGGGGCCACAGAAACGGGGGCTTCTCCCTGCAGTCAGGGGAGGGGGAAATACACACCTGCCAGCCACAAGGGTTACAGAAATCCTCAGTGAGACCCAGCCCCAAAATAAAAAGGAGACTTAACCAAATCCCGGGGAAGTTTTTGCGGGGTGAGTCTCTAGGGGAGTGAACCTTTCACCAGCTGGAGCATGCTGCTCATTGCAGCTTGGCGGATCCAGCTCTGAACAGGCCCACTTTAATGCAGGCTACTGGCACAGAGAGAAGAGCTTAGCCTCCCTTATCCTTAGGATCGGGGGCTGCCCTTCTGTCCCTAGCTACCCCCTCACTAGCATTATCCTGCAGCCCTCCACGCTGCAGCCAGGATCCTGCCCTCCTTCCCTCACTGTTCTCCCCCTTGCTCCTGCAGTCTCTGTATTTCCATATTTCTCCCTTTCCCTTCATCAGCCCAGCATCCTCACCTTCTCCTTTTCTGTCACACCCCTCCCCCATTCCCTTTAGGCATCGCTACTGCTCCGTGTGTTGCTGTGCCCTCCTCCTGTCCATTTAGTATGGGAAGTGAGACCATTTTCCTTAAAGGCAGCCTTGCTTTAGTCCCTTTTCAAAAACAATAGGCAATGGCTGCCATCTTGGTTACAGGAAGCCTCCCTTTCACATGCAGCAAATGGAGGTCATCTTTAATGTGGTTTCAGCCAGCACCAACTAAGGAAACGTTTAATGATAAAATGTAAGAAGAGGGAAGTGTTGAAACAAATTTGGCCCACCTCCCTGGGTCCACTTCAGCCCAGGTGTGAGGGTTTTCCTCATCCCACTGCAAACTCTGAAAGAGAAGCTCTCATGCCATCATCCACCCTCTGAAAATGAAAAACAAAGCTTCTGCAAATATTGAAAGTTCCATTTTGTGGCAGGGAGCTCATTCTTTGAATCATCTGCATGGACAATCTTGTTTTACAGCTTTGTACTTGGCATAGATGTAGTCTTGAATGAAGAAATTTCCTTTTGAAATAAATGTTAAATGTTTGAAAATGGTATGATGAGCATAAATGGAACATTACTTTTGTTAATTATTTAACCGTGCAGTGATGTTAGGTCATTTTCATTGCTACAAGTCAATTCTAGTTTACTATGCACTCATAAATGGAGTGAGAAGGGTGTTTGATTTGGAAAGTTTTCAGACCTGAGTTTCCTATACAACAAGTTTATATACACTTTAAGGAACTTGTACCTTTTATTAAGGGTCAGTGCAGCATTACTCTTTTATTTAGGTTAATCTTTCTATCTACCCAATGGGACTCAGTGCTCAAGCTAGAAGATACCATCAGAGGTGCTTAGTTTTGCAGTTCTCAAACTGTGGATTTGTCTCTCCAGAAATAACATGCCTGATAACAGCAAAAATGGTTTCAGATAAATAAACAATATATAGAGGTGAGAAATAACAGACCTCAACCCTATTGTCCCTCTGCAAATTTGTGTACACAGAGTCAATCCCTTACCTAAGTCTTACAGTGGTTTAACGTCAACTAGCTTTTATTCATCCAAGAGCATATCTCAGCCAAGCATTGGGTTAACTTGGTGACAGAGATCATCCAGAGGTCCCTACAACTGCAGTTGTGCCCAGTGTCCTCTGCAACTGCAGGGTATGGAGACTGAGATCCTGCCAAGATATAACTCAGAAAGGCTGCATCTTCATTTCTAGGCTGCAACTACACTGAAGACTTTGGCTCAGGTATTTCATAAGAAATTCCAAAAGTTTTATTGGTAGACAACAGTTGCCTTGGTAATGAACCAATTGAATTTGAATATAAACAGTAGGGGGCAGTAGGAACTGCGGGGGTGGTGTCGTGGGCACAGGCAACGCACGGAGACCCGCTGCCCCCCTCTTCCCAAGGGGCGTGCAGAGATGTGCCAGCAGTGGGCCGCTTCCAGGAGCGGCGTGGGGTCAGGGCAGGCAGGCACCTGCTGGAGCCCTGCTCTGTCTCCAGCTGGGGGCCACCTGTGGTAAGCACCTCCTGGCCACAGCCTGCACCTTACACCCCCTAAAAAAACGGCTGCCTCAAAGGGGGCAGCCAAAGAGCCACATGCAGCTCTGGAGCCGCGGGTTGCCGACCCCTGCACTAAACAAACAAGAGGCCAAAGCTCTTGCAAGATGAAAAAGATGGGTCCTTCAACCAAAGAGAGGTTGAAGTCTCTGGAACTGAATATAGGTGAGAAACCTGCTTAGGTAAAGATCTTTCACCTATGAAGAAAAGGGAAGCCTCACCTTGTACTTTTGTGGAAGGTTCTCCATGAGGGAAAGTCATCCATAGCTAGGAAAAAGAATGATTGATAAGAGGAACTACCTTGAACAAAATCTGTATCTTGCTAGATTAAGTTACTTGCTTGTAACCCTTTCTAACTTTATTCCTGTTACTTACCATCACTTAACCTATGTCCTATTGTTAATAAATTTTTTACCATAAATCAACTCAGTTCTGTGTTTAAAAGAAAGGGTGTATTCACTCCCAGTTAAGTTAATAGGCTGTGATGTGTTTTTGTGTCTTTAAAGGAGCAAACAAACCATATTATTTCTCTCAACTGACCAGGAGAAGGCTGGTAGAAGTAGTATTGTGGGGCTGTACACAGACTGCAGGGGTCAGATCTGCTGAACGAGGGCTGTCTAGCACACAGACAATCAGGGTGTGACCTGCATTCTCATAGGCTGGTTGTGAGTGGCCAAGGTTGGCAGCTACAACAGCAAAGCATTGTGAGGCACCCAAGATTACAGAGTTAATGGTGACACAACCCCTCACTGGTCTGGATTGCACCCCAGACTGTGACACCCTCCTTGCCTGCCACCTGCTTGCTCTAGTTCCTCTGGTTTGACCCTTGACTTCAGCTTCTGACTACTGACTCTGGTTCTGATTCTAGTTTATGCTTCCCAATGCCTGTTCCAACCACTAGGTATGATGCCTGCCCTGACCACTAGGCTAGATTGCCCTCATCCCAGTTGCCTGACAGATTGAGCAGCCTCAAAAAATTAAGGACAGGGGGTCTTCGGAGCAAGGTCCCATCAGGACTGGTGGACACTGTCCAGAATCTGCGGGTGCAATTAACCATTCTGCACATTATTTAAGAATTCTGTATTAGAAACCATGGAGGTTTCTAGAAACCATTCTGCAATCACAGAAAGCGGCTCTGCAGGCGCAGGTTGTTCTGCTGGCTTCTCCAAACTCTGCCCCCACTCCTCCCAGAGCTGAAGATTCCACTGCCTGATTAATTTGATGGCAATCAGGAAAAGTTTCAGGGGTTCTTGAACCAAGGTTGGCTCCTGTTTTTACTATGCCTTAAATCATCCCCCCCAGACCAAGCCAATGTGGGGCTCATCTTAAGCTTGTTGATTGTAACAATTAGACAAATTCATTCAAGCCATACGCATCATCAACAGTGCACAGGCGACTAAGACAATCCTTCAAGCCTTACGGCAGGGATGCCGGCCCTTCACCAAATACACCACTGAATTTCATTGTGTGGCTTCTGACACTGGGTGGAATGAGATGGCAGAGCACCACTATTTCTGCCTGGGGTTAACGAGGTTAAAAAGGATGAGCTCACACGGGTGGAGCCTCTGCCCAGTTTGAATGAGCTGGTCAACTTGTATATCAGAATCAAATAACTTCTCATGGAGCAGCACTGCAAGCATACCTTGATTGCCATTCTGTCTGCAACACCCCATCCATAAAGGTCTTCCCTGGCATTTGAGCTCTTAGAAACACTGACATCTGGTGTTAGGTTTGTGCTTGTATTGTGGGTAACCTGGCCATCTTGCCTTGATGTGTTCAGCAAAGACTCAGGCGGCACTGGGCCCAGGAAATGCGGCTCCTCAGCCCCAAGGGCAGAGCTGGTCTTCTTCCCCACTCCAGTAGTTCTCAGCACCCATGGGCCACAGTTGGCACAGCAGGACCCCCAACTCAGTTTCCTATGCAACTCCAAATACCTCTATTGATTCAACTTCTGGTAAGTGACAAGATTCATGTAGAGGCCCTATTCAATTAACGGGCTCTGTCAGGGCTGATTCCCCACTTTGGCACTTTGAGTGCAGAAGGTCGGGGCCCGCAAGGATTCTAAAAATTAATACAGTACTGGTCACTTCAGGCTGGTGTTAAACTCCCAAGGACACAGCTTCTCTCTGACCTTGGATGGGTAGATGCTGCCACCACCCAAGTTCAAACTTCCCCCACCCTTTGAGAACCCAGGAAGGAGGACTTGGGAATTCCTTCCTGTGGGGTACTCTCAAGCCCTTTCACCGCCCCTTCCGGGGAAGAGCTGAGAAAGAAAACAAAGGTAAATCAGCTGTTGCCACCAGCTAATTAAACAACATATGCACAAACCTCTTAGGACACCAAAAATCCAATCCTGTTCTTTAAAAAGGTAAATTTAAAAACAAAAAGAAAGAAAATTAATCTGGAACTTAAGCTTTTGTTAGATTTTAAAAACCCACTTACAAAAATTAAACATCAAGAATAAGCTTCTTGAGGTCCAGCTTACAGGTTACGAGCAAAACAAAAGCATTTAGGGCTAGCACATGGGAGTCCACAAGCCATAAGAAATAAACACAATAAACCTAAACGCATCTTCCTACACATTTTCTGATCTACTTACATATCTGGGTTTCCAAATAAGAAATTTCTAGGTATGATTCTGATGATTTTCATACCTGGCCTTCAGCTTCTCAGAGCATAACTACTGCACTGTTCCCCTCTTCCCTGGAGAACAACAGACAAAGGGAAGTTTTTTCCCAATGTTAAAAAGTTCTAGCCTTCCCATTGGCTCTTTTGGTCAGGTGCCCACTGACCTTCCTTTACCTATGCATGCAGTCAGACTTTTTAACCCTTTACAGGTAAAGCAAGTAGAGAACTGCTACCAAGAGAGATTCTATAGCTAACTGGCTGGTTGGGTGTCCACAAAAGAGAGCCCCCCCCCCCCCCGCCCTCATTTATCACAGGCTCAGGTTAATTTTATTGACTTGAATTTTGCTAAGACCCATGAGGTTCCCAACATTTGCAAGAACTCTTCAGATCTGGTCAAGACTATTGATGTGTCTCTTTTCTCCTCAGGACCAGTAACCTACCCAACCTTGCCAGTAATGGTTATCACTGTCTGGGGACATCTGGACCTCCAATTCAGATTAATTTGGGTCCCTGATGCTTCGGTCATTCTAGCCTAACATCTAGGACCCTCACATTCATTGGTGGACAGTGATCCTACACTTCAGATCCCAGTATTGCCAGCTATTTTGCCTTCTAGAAGACCCTGACTGTCAGGGAGCAAGACTGCCAGGAGCTTCAGAGCCTCCTGCAGTTCTGCCTACCATGGCCAAGATCCCCCACAAATACCATGCGTTCACCAACGTTTTTCACAAGGAGAAGGTAGACATCATGCCCCTGCATCAGACTTATGATTTCCTGATCGATCTCTGGCCCGAAGCTGAGATTCATTTGGTCAGATATATGTCCTCTCCAAACCTGAACTTCAGGCTCTCCACGTATATTTGCAGGAGAGCCTTCAGAAGGATTTCATCCGGATGTCCACATCTCCGAAGAGCATGCTGATCTTTTTTGTCAGACATGTATTGACTATCAAGCCTTGAACAAGGTGACTGTTTGAAACCACTCCCTACTTCCCCTTATCAATTAATTCAGATTGGCTACGCACAGCTTGTATTTTCACTAAATTAGATCTGCGCGGGGCCTATAATCTAATTCATGTGTATGAGGGAGATGAGTGGAAGACCACTTTTCATACTCAATATGGCCACTATGAATATCTAGTCATGCCATTTGGCCTATGAAATGCTCCAGCAAAATCTTTTAATGCTTTATGAACGATACATTCAGAGATATGCTGAACTACTTTGTCATTATCTACTTTGATGATGTTCTGATTTTCTCAGATGACCTCGCTCTTCATGACAAGCACGTGCATAATGTTCTTCAAAGACTACAAATTATCTATATTCACACCAGAGAAATACATATTTGACTGGAACACCCTTGAATTTGTTGGATATGTTATCTTTCCAAGGGACTGACAATGGACCCTTGCAAGATAATCGCCATCATGGATTGGGTGACACCAAAGGATGTTCATGGAATCCAATGCTTCTTGGATTTCAGTAATTTTTATAGACTGTTTATCCCAGAATTTTCTTGTTTGGCCAGTCCTCTCACAGCTTTGCTGTAGAAGGGAATCTGTTTTTTATGGTCCCTGGAAGCACAGGCTACCTTTGATCATTTGAAAAAGATATTCATCAGAGCTCCCATCTTGATACACCCAGACCCCACCAGGCCATTTATGGTGGAGACAGATGCTACAAACTTTGCTCTAGGTACAGTCCTTTCCCAACCTGCTGCTCCTGATGATCGGCTTCACCTGTGCACTTTTTTCTTGTGAAAACTCAGACCTATTGACACTCTGATCAAAGAACTGCAGTCCATCAAAGCAGCCTTTGAAGAATGGTGCCACCTTTTGGAGGGGGGTAGGTTTCTGGTCCAAGTTCTGACAGATCCTAAAAACTTGCAATACCTAAAAATAGCTAGGTACCTGAACCAGCTGCAGGCATGCCAGTTCCTCTTCTTTGTGTGATTCAAGTTTGTGGTCACCTACCAGCCTAGGACAAGGCATGGGAAGGTAGATGCATTGTGGTGAAAGGATGAATACTACAAACCTGATGTGGAAACTATGCCCAAAGTTCTCAAGCCCTCAGACTTCATTTTTGGCTTCAAGTCCTACAACTCTACCATGATGTTCTCCTAGCAGGCGACTTTAGCCATTCCATGATCCAAGACTTGGATTCCAGGAACTTTTAGTGACCGGCTGTACATGCCTCTGTTGCGTCCTTCATAGACTCTTGCCATCTTTGCACCCGGACCAAGACCCCCAACCCTGTTCAAGACTGCTTGGTCTCATCCAGGCCTTACCCATTCTGCCCCAGCCTTGAGCCATCATTTCCGTGGACTTTACCATGGAATTGCCACCTTCCCAAGGCCACACTATAATTCTAGTGGTTGACCACTTAACCAAGATGGTGCATTTTGTTCCATGCTGAACGCCTGCCTCTGCTCAGAAGACAGCCCACGTGTTTGTGAACAACAGCTTTCGTCTCCATGACTCGCCTACAGGCATAGCTGACCAAGGATCCCAGTTTATTTTTTAGGTTTCAGTGTAGTAGCCGTGTTAGTCTGTGTCAGCAAAATGAAAATAAGAAAGAAAAACTTGTAGCACCTTAGAGACTAACACATTTATTTCAGCATAAGCTTTCGTGGGTTAGTACCCACTTCATCGGATGCATGGAATGAAACATACAGTAGACAGATATTTATACAGTCAGAGAAACATGATAAGGTGGAGGTGCATAGACCAACCTTAAGAGGCTAATTAATTGAGAGGAACCATAACAGCAGGGGAAGAAAAAACCTTTGAAGTGGTAAACAAGATGGTCACACAGGTGTGAATGAGGATCGTTAACTTAAGGGAAATAGATTCAATTAACGTAATGGCCGAGCCATTCGAGGTCCTTATTTAATCCTGAGGTAATGCAATCTAGTTTGCATATCAATTCGAGTTCAACAGTTTCTCTTTGAAGTCTGCTTTTCGAGTTAATCTGTCGCAACACTGCTACCCTCAAGTCTGTCAGTGAGTGATTAGGGAGGTTGAAGTGTTCTCCTACTGGTTTTTGAATGTTATGATTCCTGATATCAGATTTATGTCCATTTATTCTTTTGCGTAGAGACTGTCCGGTTTGGCCAATGTACATGGCAGAGGGGCATTGCTGGCACATGATGGCATATATCACATTGGTAGATGTGCAGGTGAATGAGCCCCTGATGGTGTGGCGGATGTGATTAGGCCCTGTGATGGTATCACTTGAATCGATATGTGGACAGAGTTGGCATCGGGCTTTGTTGCAAGGATAGGTTCCTGGGTTAGTGTTTTTGTTGTATGGTGTGTGGTTGCTGGTGAGTATTTGCTTCAGGTTGGGGGGCTGTCTGTAAGCGAGGATTGGTCTGTCCTCCAAGATCTGTGAGAGTGAGGGATCATCTTTTAGGATAGGTTTTTCTTCCCCTGCTGTTATGGTTCCTCTCAATTAATTAGCCTCTTAAGGTTGGTCTATGCACCTCCACCTTATCATGTTTCTCTGACTGTATAAATATCTGTCTACTGTATGTTTCATTCCATGCATCCGATGAAGTGGGTACTAACCCACGAAAGCTTATGCTGAAATAAATGTGTTAGTCTCTAAGGTGCTACAAGTTTTTCTTTCTTATTTTCAGTTTATTTTTTGCTTCTGGTGAGAATTTATATGCTGAGTATGGATGCCCTACCTCAGTGGCCTATCACCCAAGCACCAATGGCCAGGCAGAGTGGGTGTGACATATGGGGGTACAATCCAGACTAGTGGGGTGCTGTGTCACCCCGGCTCTGTAATCTGAGATGCCTTGCAATGCCTTGCTATTGTAGCCTCCAACCTAGACTGCTCACAACCAGCCACTAGCATGTAGGTCACTCTCAGATGTGTTTGTGTAACTGCAGCTTGCCAGTCATGCCCTGGTTCCCACCAGGGTGTGGTTATACTGCAGGGTGACCCCCAACACACACCCCAGGCCTAGACTTTCCCTCAGAAATGGATGTTTTGTACTGTCAAGCCCTCTCCTGGACAGTCCAAATATATTAGGTCCATTATTCCTTAACGGAATAATATACACTAGTTTACCACGATAAATGAAGTTTCTCAGACACTTTAAATTAAACATACTGGATTAGATGAAACAGTAAAACAAGTTTAGTAACTACAAAGCGATAGATTTTAAGTGAGTACAAGTAATGAAGCATAAAAGTCAGAAACGATTACAAGAAAATAAAGATAAAACGTTTATTAGTGTCTAACTTAACAAACTATATTCGATTAAAGCAAAGTCTCACCACACGCTTCCAGCAGGATTACTGACCACACTTTACAGGTCAGGACCCACCCCTGAGTCCAACGGCTATTTCCTTTTTCTTCTTAGGTGTAGAGAATGTGATGAACATGGAGGGTGTGTGCCCCTCGAGGTGTTTTCCCCTCCTTTTTATTGTTTCAGCCCCCATCCTGAAAAACATTTCCAGTTGAGAACCAGGAGGCAAAGAGTCTATGTGGAAGGATATTCCCTGCTGTTTTTCCCCCCACCTGTTTGAACATTTTTTGCTTTCCCTTCCTGTTTGCTGACTCTGTTTACTGCTTAAATGCAAATTAAGGCAAAGCACACATTCCTTTGTTTAGGACAGACCTGTTTCCAGACTTCTGTTTGGGCAGAGCTGTGGGGTTTGGAATATGCGTTAACAACATGATACAGGGAAATCTTTTAACTTCACATTACAATGTTGCCACACATTTTATCAGGATGATACTGACCAGGATGATACTGACCAGCAAATTATGAGTTTTCAAATGATATCTTAGAAGGCATACCCTGTACAAAGATTATTATATTAGTGTGCAGGTTGTGACTACAGGAGTGTATTCTATCACAGTCGGTCAATCAGGTCCTTGATCAGTAACTATGTTGCTTTCTAAACTATCATCAAGATGATTGACTGTCTCTGATCCCTCACACTGAGTTTGCTTACAACAATGCTACAAACTTCTCCACCAAGCAAACTCCTTTCTTTGCTAACTATCACACTCATCTAGAGCAGTGGTTCTCAAACTTATTTGACCATGCCCTCCTTCTTTGTGACTATTTTAGTTTACGCCCCACCCTGCCACACAAGTACATATACCGATTAAAAAAAATCAACATGCAACTCTCACTAAATATTAAAAACAGTAAGGCATTGATTCAAACAGAGCCAACAATCGATTGTAATAAGAGCAAAAGCAAAACTGCGATTGTGGTAGATGCTTACAGTTAAATGTCCACACCATGTTGTAACAAACTGGTTAATGTACAGATGGCAACAACTTTGTATAATGCTATGCAAGCTTAACAGAAATCCGTCAAAATGCACAGCACCATCTCGAGTCAAATGCACAGCACCATCTGAGGACCTAATATGTCTGGAGAAATCAGCCTTGCTAGTTATTCATTGCTGTGGGTAAAATGTGTGCAGTAACTTTTTTTCCACTAAAGCTTCTCATGCCCCTCCCCCAAGTTTGAGAACCTCTGACCTAGAGATCCCCTCCAAATTGTCAAGGTCTGCTGTTATCGAACTCATGGCCCACATCCAGCAGGTATACCAAGAATTCCAGAGGCAGTTAAAAGTTGCCGAGGCAACTTTCAAACAATATGCCAACCGGTCCTTCCAGCCAACACCTGGATTTGGGGTAGGGGATAAGGTATGGTAGTCTGCCTCTCCGCAAATCTGGGCCATAAATACCTGGCGTCTTTCCAGATCACAAAATAGATTAAGCCTGTTACATTCAAGTTACAACTACCAGATTCCCTCAAGATTTACCCTTTCATCTCTATCTTCTAAACCCATTAGTTAAGAATCCCTTCTACCTCTGTACTATTCTCCCTCCTTCACCTACAACTATTAGGGGTCATGAAGAATATGCAATCTGGCAACTCCTAGACTTTCATGCGATCTGAGGAAAACTACAATATCTAATTGAGTGGAATGGGTATGGCCCAGACTAACATTCGAGGAAACCGGCAGAACACATCTATGCCCCGGATCTCCTGTGCACCTTTCATCACACTTACCCTGAGAAGCCAGGCCCTGAGGCCCCTAGACTGGACCCAGGGGGTTATGGTCAGGAATCAGGGCCTGCAGCAGAGTTAAACTCCAGGCAGGCTCATCAGTACAACTGGCCTGCAGCAGGTTGCCTGATTGGTCAAACCATCTGGTTGCTCTTAAGCCAGCAGCAGCAGCAACTTGCTGGCTGCTTAATGCTCATACTCACCATTGTGAATGCTCCTGTCACCTTGTTCCTGCTGCTCCTTCCTTGCATCCAGCTTTGCCTCTGTCCTGTGCCCCTATCTTAAATCCCTCCCCTTGCCTGTTACTTGCTTACTCCAGTTCCTGACCTCTCGCTTGATTATATTGTGTTATTTTAACAAATAAAATATGCAGAATTTTAAAATATTGTGTACAGAACTTAATTTTTTGGTGCAGAATGCCCCCAGGAGTAATATATAAAGCAGGAAGCCATCATGGGTAGTTGTATAAGCAATGACACAGACTGTCTGCTTGCTTCTGCTCCAGACCTTGCCTCACTGTAGAATCTAGCCTCTGGCTTCTGACCCTGATTCATCCCTGACTCTGTAACTTGCCTGCTGTCTGTCACCTGGTGCTAGCCTGACCCTGACTTCCTCCTATCCTGACTCAGCTCCCAGCCTTGGGGGCAGGTGGCTCCTCCTCACCATTCTGGTCTGTTCCTCAGCCACTGTGGTCTACTCCTCTTGCAGTACATGATACTGGTTCCTGACTGAGAAGGACAGGGGTCCTGGGTGGGGAGTGGAGCACTGTCTGCTATCCCAGGTGGCCAGCCAGTCTCCTTCCTCTAGAACAGCTGATTCTTTTTCCTCCTCTGGTACCACTGAAGTCATGTAGTCAGCTAGCATCCTCCGTCCCAGGAGTTTCCACGTGCATACTGTTGATTAAGTCTTCATCCTCCTGCTGCTCTGTTACCAGCTTCCTGAGGGACTCCACCAACAAACACCTCTCACAGAAGATAGTTCTCCCTGCCTGATTTTCATTGACAGGGACATGAAGGCCACATTCCCAGCAAGTCAAGACCAGGGTGGAAGCCTCCAGGGTCAGGATGGCTGTCTGATGGGGGGCCCCACAGGTACAGTTAGCAGTGATGTTATCATGTCATTTCCCTCCCATTGTCAGGTCTTCCTTGTAGGGTATCTGCAAATTAAGGAAATTCAAAATCCTATGTCTCTGCCTTCCTCCACTGGCCAACTCAATTGACTAACACTCTAAGACAGAGGTCCCCAAACTGTGGGGTGGGGCATAGAGGACTGTTCGGGGCGGGGCGGACATGGAGGGAGCACCACACAGCTCCATTCCTTGACCTGGCCCCATCTGCCAGCCCCAGGGCTCCGCTCCCGGCCCTGGCTGCCGGCCCCGGGGCTCTGCTCCCAGCCCCGGCTGCCAGCCCCATGCCTGGGGCTCCGCTCCCAGCCTTGCACCTGGGGCCCTACCTCTGGGCCTGGGCCCCCGGGTCCCAGCCTTGGCTCGAACTCTGCTCCTGGCCCTGCCCCCAGCTGTGGCCCCAGTCTCAGCCCCCTTACCCCTGTCCATGTCCCTCTTCCCCGCCTCCCAGTGCCACGACCCCACTCCTGGCCCCAGCTTGGAGGCAGGATGCGGACAGGTATTAACAGGGGCATGACCATGAAAACTTTGAGGACCACTGCCCTAAGGCCTGATCTATACTTAAAAATTATATCGAGCTGGCTACATTGATTGCTCAGAGCTGTCAAAAATTTCATGTCCTGAGCACTGTAGTTAGGTCACCCTAATCCCCGGTGTAGATGAAGCCCAGTTGACAGAATTCTTCCATGGACCTAGCTACCACCTCTTGGAAAGATGGATTAACTGTGTGGACAGATACCCTTTGTTGATGCAGTAAAATACCTTCCGTTGATGCAGTAAACCTCCCCCCCCCCCCCGAGAGGCAGTAGCTAGGTCAATGGAAGAATTCTTCCACTGACTTAGAAGTGTTTATACTGGGGCTTAGGTTGACTTAACCACATCTCTCAGGGTTGTGAATTTTTTATCCCCCTGAGTGACACAGCTATGTCAACCTACGTTTTAGGTGTAGTAGAGGAGGACTGAATCTTTCAGCTGCTTTCATCTTACCAGCAACTGGGCATCTGCATGCTTTTTAAAGTCTGGGCCCCACACACAGTTGGAATGGATGACTCAAACTCTCTCACTGTCTCCTCTAATCACTGGCCTATTAAAACAAAAACTGCACTGCTCACACTTCAGAGTTCCCTGCTAGAGCCCTTCAAAGAGCACTGCTGACTCACCTAACTGCAGCTATCAAACCTAAATTTCAAAACACAACACACAGAGCAATCAACCATGTGTTCCACCAAACTTGATGGCAAGACAGAGCTGCAAGTATTATGAGCATGTAGAGGGTAATGTATGCATTTGCAATCTTATTCTCCCCATAGAATCATAGAAGATTAGGGTTGGAAGAGACCTCAGGAGGTCATCTAGTCCAACTAAATCATCCCTGCTAGGGCTATGTCAAGCAAGGCCTTAAAATCCTTGAAGGATGGGGATTCCATCACCTCCCTAGGTAACCCATTCCAGTGCTTCACCACCCTCCTAGTGAAATAGTTTTTCCTAATATCCAACCTAGACCTTCCCCACCGTAACTTGAGATGATTGCCTCTTGTTCTGTCATCTGCCACCACTGAGAACAGCCTAGCTCCAGCCTCTTTGGAACCCCCCTTCAGGTAGTTGAAGGCTGCTATCAAATCTCCCCTCACTCTTCTCTTCTGCAGACTAAATAAATCCAGTTCCCTCAGCCTCTCCTCATAAGTCAGGTGCCCCAGCCCCCTAATCATTTTCGTTGCCCTACACTGGACTCTCTCCAATTTGTCCACATCCTTTCTGTAGTGGGGCCCCAAAACTGGATGCAATACTCCAGATGCGGCCTCACCAGTGCTGAATAGAGGGGAATAATCACTTCCCTTGATCTGCTGGCAATGCTCCTACTAATGCAGCCCAATATGTCGTTAGCCTTCTTGGCAACAAGGGCACATTGTGCCCATGACCCATGAAAGAAGGGGATGAACAGGGGGACTCAGATGCTTAGACCAGAATGAACTAGCTTGACCATCTAG
Organism: Macrochelys suwanniensis; assembly: GCA_033296515.1. NCBI lineage: Eukaryota > Metazoa > Chordata > Testudines > Chelydridae > Macrochelys > Macrochelys suwanniensis. The sequence goes on from CM065779.1 coordinate 89,966,755, forward strand.
CTGAAGTCCCTGCACACCATTATATCTTATTCTGCCTTTTATCACAAGTCTCATGCTATTTAGGCTATGCCTGCACGAGAGCTGTAAGGTGTAATTTCCAGTTTGAGTAGACATACCTGTGCTAGCTCTTATTAAGCTAGTGCACTAAAAACAGAAGTGTAGCTGCGAGTTGCTAGCCACCCCAAGTACTCAGGCAGCACTGCTGAGGCTGCACTTCTGTTTAGCACATTAACTCAATTACAGCTAGTGCCAGTAGGTCTACCAGAGCTGCAAACTACACCTTCCAGCTCCAGTGTAGACATACCCTCAAGCTGTTGACTGTGACTAGGCTACAGGGTTATGTTGGCAGGGGTAGATAGTCCACGTCACAAAGCTGCAGCTCCTGGAGTCCTGTGATTACACGTGTAGGTCATGTTTTTAAAAAACTCTCTACCTCTTAGCGTTGCACAGAAACGCTAGAAAATGTGAACCCTACAGAGGACCGAAAACGTGGGCAGAGGCAGTGCTATCCCATTGGGGCCCATAAACGTTAATATGGGGGGGGTCTCCACACACACAGCATATAACAAAAAGCCATATAGGGCCCCCTAGCTGCTCAGGGCTCTAAGCAAAGTCACGGCGGCGGCTCCGCCCCGCAGCGCGCACACACACACACACCCGTCGGCTTCCTCCCGAACCCCGCTGGCAGCCGCCGCCACCCAGACAAGCTCTAGACAGGGCCACGACGCCGGAATCAGCGCATCGCATTGCCCCGCCCCCCGCCTTTAAGCAGCCAATCAGCGCCCTTCGCCGGTTTGGTGCGTCACATTCCTGCGGCCGGCCCCGCCCCCCCGGGCACGTGTGCGGTGTTGTGCCTGTCACAGCCGCCCCGGCAGAACCTGTCCCGCCGCGGCTCTTCCTGGGCCTGGCTCGCTCCGCGGGGACTGGGCTGCCCGCCGCGCGCGCCCCTCGCCCCAGCATGTCCGGCTGCCCCGCCGCTGTGCTCGCCGCCTGCCGCCAGGCCTGGGAGCAGGTGTCGGCCAAGGCCAAGCGGGCCGTGGTGTTCGTGGACGCGGCGTGCGCGGAGAGCCTGCACTGGGCGGGCGGCGGCGCGGGCAGGCTGCTGGAGGCCGGCGCCCTCAACGTCAAGGAGTTCTCCAGCTTCGAGGCGGGCGCGGCGGACCAGCCCAAGGCGGTGTTCGTGGTGAGCAGCCTGCTGAAGGGCCGGGCGGTGGACATCGTTCGCGACATCGTCAGCCTCAGCCGCTTCCAGTACTGCGTGGTGTTCACGGCCGTCAGCCACGCCGTGCACCTGCTGGCCCACGGGGCGCCCGGCGGCGCCGAGCCGGAGGGGAGCAGCCAGGCGGTCTTCGAGCAGTTCGAGGAGAAGCTCTGCCAGTGGATGGGCAACATGAACTACACCGCCGAGGTGCGGCATGTCCCTCTGCTTCTGGCGCCCATCTCGCCCCATCTCTTCGTGACCCCGGCCTTTGCCGCGCTCTTCCCCATGACGCCCCAGGACCTGGCTCGCATCAACTCCTCCAGGCCCGAGAAGAAAAAGTTTGGCAGCTTGAACGACCTGGACTTCTCCTCTCTGCCTCCTGAGCTGCAGCTTCAGGTCAGAACCCTGGTGTCTGGCTTGAACTCCTTGTTTGAGTGCCTAAATGTGAGAGAGGAGTGCTTTGCAGTCGGGACCCTGAGCAAGATTATCGCAGGAGATTTGGCGAACTACTCACAGGCCAAAAACAGGAGGAAGACCGCACAAAACCGAGCCTCTGTCATCTTCATAGACAGGACACTGGATCTGACCGGTAAGAAGCTTAAATATTGATATCACAATTGTGAGCCACGCTTCATTTACATTATTATGGTGATCACTGGATTTCGAGGTGCCTGTGCAGATAGGTACTCACATACAAATGTGGCTATAGTGGCCCATTGAGAGTGACTACATAGGAGATGTGACTACAAAGGCATGGGCTGGTGTTTAAAGCAGGAGACTGAGTCATAAGTTCTAGGTTCTGCTAATGACCCTGTGACCTAGAGAGAATCTGTGTACATCTTTGTGCCTCAGGTTCCCAGTCCTGGGAGGGGTGGGGAAAGGAGAGGGAAATGTGCTGTGAAATTAAGTTCATCATGGTTTGTAAAGTACTTTGACATCTTTGGTTTTAAAATGCCACATAAGGACAAACAATTTTTTTTATAATGAGAGATGAAACCTGAGTTGTATCTTATTTAACTTTTAGTTTTCAGGTTTTATATGTCAGTTGTCCTGATAGAAGAATTTTTAGCAAATACAATAGCAAAACAAAACACAACTTTCAGCTTGGGGAGAGGATGAAATAATGGACCATACATGCTGTATGTTAGGCATGTCAGTTAATGCACTCCTGGAAGGTGCTGAAATATTAGTGATGAGGGCAGTATAAGAACCTGTATGGGAAAGAACAGAACAAGAATAAAATGCCCAGAGCTTGAGAAATTTACAAGACATTTCCTAGCTAGATGGGAAAAAATGATATTGATAGTTAGAAATGAAAGACTTGAGTGGGGAAGTCACCAGCAAACTCTAGAGACAATGACCTGTGAGAAGGCCAGACTTCCATCCTTTGTATCAGGATCTGGCAGGTTGTGTGTGTGATCAGTTTCAATACTTGCTGCCAATGATGGAAGGGGAAGGATGTTTCACTTTTTCTCCCCTACTTCATTTTATCCGGGTTCATTTATCAGGGTTTATTTATCAGGATTTTGGGATTGTTATGGAGAGAGACAATGATACACTAGCCCTCACTGCTTGGGGGACGGAAAGGAAAATGAGGGTCGGGAGGAAGAAAGCTAGGAAAAGAGTAGAACCCATCCATCTCACAGCAGCCTGGCTGCTGATGAGAATGTTCCTTCCCCATAAATAGCTTCAGTGGATCCCAGAACTTTCCCAAGAAGCAGCAGAGGATAAGCTGCCATATTGAATCTGATCAACATTCAGAATCATGTCTCTGACAGTAGCCGCCAGTACTAGAGGCTTTGGTGGAAGGTATATACAACCCACTCCCTTAATGGATATTTTTATGATAACATGTCTATGAGGCAAATTTCCTTCCTATTTCCAGGCAGTTTGTGCTTGGTTTATGAGCTTAGGAGAACAAGTCCTTATTTGACTTCAATGGGACTCGTGTTCCTAAATCATTCAGGCACTTTTGAAAATCTGACCCTTATATCCTAAGTATTATAACTATAAATGTTTAATTTTTTTAGTCCTGCTAAGATCTTTGGCTCAGTACAGTACCTTGTGACCGTGAGTTTCACAGGTTAATTTTGTGGGATCTTTAAAAAGGATTTTCTTTTATATGTTTGACATTTACCTATTAATTTAATTGTTTGTCCCCTTACTCTTGTATTCTGAAGTTTACATAGAAGCACATAATTTACCCTCTCTATGCTATTTATTATGTTGTAAACTTCTGAAGTCTACCCTTTTATTCATCACTAAACTACATAACGCCGATCTTTCAAATCTCTCCATTTATGGAGCTCTTTCTATGCTATCAATAACTTTAATTAGTCTTCTCTATATATCTTATTTCTGTTATACCAAAACTTAATTCAGCATCCAAGGTAAGGAGATATCATAGATATACATTATGATATAATATTTTCAGTACAATTTTCTATCCTTCTGAGGGTATGTCTGTCCTACCTGCCAGATCGGCGGGGTTGATTTATCGCATCTAGTCCAGACGTGATAAATCGACCCCCCCAGCGCTCTCCTGTCGACTCCTGTACTCTACCACCGCGAGAGGCGCAGGCGGAGTCGACGGGGGAGCAGCAGCAGTCGACTCACTGCAGTGAAGATGCCGCGGTGAGTAGATCTAAGTACGTTGACTTCAGCTACATTATTCACATAGCTGAAGTTGACTTCAGCTACGTTATTCACGTAGCTGAAGTTGCATAACTTAGATCGATTCCACCCCCCACCACCCCAGACCAAAGTTAAGTGTATCCTTGCTTGACTACGGTCAGTTTCATAGCTCTGTTCACAGGGTGCTGAACAGCAACTGTGAAACTGACCTGAGTGTTACTAATGTCATACTGATGTTTGGGAAATCTGCTAGCAGTTCACTGGTTTCCATTGAGAAGGCCATATGCTTAACCATATGCTAAACTTAATATTCATTAATAAAAGTTTAGATTCTACAGAAATTGATAGTTTAAGTCCCCTACTCTCTAGGGAAAGTTTCCTACTTGCCATTGAATTTTTCAAGCTCTGATGGATAACTAAAAAGACAGCAGGTATTAGATGAAGTATTCTATATTTTTACCATCTCAAAGAACTGCAGGAGAGCACACTCAGAAAGAAAAAAGGAGCAATTGCTTATTACCACATTTTGAGACTGGCCAAGAAGAGAAAAGAACAAAGTTATGCAAGAGCAGCCCCACACACTCTAACCATGGTCCCCATTGCAACTCAGCAACATCTCATAATCAAAGGCAATAGACATATTTAACAATATTGGCATGGTACTTGATGTGCATCCATTGGCAGGAGAAAATCAATCACCAATGCAAACAGCTGTGTCTGTGTCAGTTTAGCACCCTGCCTACCAAGCATCAAGGAGATTTGAGACAACAGGGTACCAAGAGAGCTGTTTTGTCGCCACCTTTTTAATAAGCTTAAAAAAAAAGAATGAAAGATTAGTAGAGAGCTATAGTTGGCCATATTGTCAAAGTCAAGTGATTGCCAATGCTTTCTTGAGAGAGAGATTATTAGTGGCTTCTGTTTAAAAAAAAAAAAAAAAAGTGCATATGTGGCTGCTGCTCCAGAAACAATCTCCACCAATGATGATTCTTCACTGTTTTCCCACAAGCTAGGTACAGGTCACAGTCAGAAGTTGTTGAACAAAGTTCTCCCACCACCTCCAGTACTTCAGATAGCAACAGTGGCTGACACAAAAACAGAAGAATTGGCATTTGTCCCCTAAATATATTTCCCAATCTCCACAGAAGCAGACATCTCTGCCTCCATCTGAACAAAATCTGTCTGCAAAATAAGAATTCTCACAGTAGCAAGAACTTAAGATCAGCCACTGAACACAAGCAGTTTGGATTAAACTATCCCAGCACCCAAAACAAATCTGATGATCTGATCTCAGAAATCTGTGCAAAGTTGGAGCCTTGAATCAAGTCATGAGCTGTTGTAATTTTATTGACCACTGATCTAAAGGAATTCTTCTGGTGTGGGGCATCTCTTGCATCTGATGTGAAAGAAGGACAGGACCATTGTTTTGGATTGTTGGATGTTTTCTGGTGTGAGCTGTGTTAACTAGTCTGTGGGGACTAACTGATTAGCAGAGGATTGGTGGTGCATTAAACCAGGTCTTGGTAACAAACAAGGTCAAGTATCTTGCCCAAAGTATCATCCAAAATCAGATTTACTCATAGTCAACTTTGAACAAGCTGAGGAAGGTGATATCACAGTTGTCTGAAGGATAGTTGCCCTACTAACTATGCTGATGGGGTTTGGGGAGAGTGAGAGGGACATGGTGGTTGGAATCAAAAGGAGAGTCTCAAAGCCAAGTAACACGCAGTGATGGCAGCCTAAGTTGGCTTTCAGGGTTTGTTCTCCTTCCACCCCTTCCTGGAAGGGCAACAGGAACTTCCCTCCCTCAACTCCTAGCTCCATGTGCTGCTTCCGCCCGCAGGCACTGCCCCTGCAGCTCCTATTGGCCGTGGTTCCCGGCCAATGGGAGCTGCAGAACTGGGGCTTGGGGTGTAGCGGAGGCAGCATACGGAGCTAGGAGCTGGAGGTTGCCACTTCCCAGGAGCCGGGTAGGGAACCTGCCCCAGCCCACCAACCCCCTCTTCCCCTGAGCACCCAGGCCGCTCCCCCCTCAGCACCCGTGGCACTTAGGTGGTTCCTGAAAATTTTGTCATAAGTCGAAACATTGCAACTCGGAACCGCAATACACTCCATTGCAAGACTGAGCATCGTAAAGTCGAAACCAATGGTGATAAGTTAAGTCAGGGTGTCAATTCAGAAACGTCGTAAGTGTTGTTTGTCTTAAGTCGAACCTTGTAAAGTTGAGAACTGCCGTAGAGTAAAAGTCATGGACAGGTCACAGGGCGTGAATTTTTGTTTACTGCCCGTGACCTGTTCATGACTTTTACTAAAAATACCAGTGACTAAAACGTAGCAATACTCATGCTTAAAATACATAGATCTTCAAGAGAAAGGAGGTAGAACCAAGAAGATAGGGTCTTGTTATAAGCAGAAAAGAAAGCTAATGTATAGTCTGACATGAGACTCTCATCATAATGATGCCACTTTTCTGCAAGGTAACTTTGCTCCATTTTTTCATAGCTTGCCCTACACTTGGAATGGTTGCCATCTTCCTTGTGCAACAAATCACCTCCCTTAAAACCCACCTTTTAAAAATAAACACATATTTGTCCAGTAAAGCCTTTCCATGACACACACAAATTATTGGGCTCAATGCAGTGGTACCTGGGTGAAATTTAATGGCTTGTGAAGTACAGTCGGTCAGAATAGCTGATTTAATGATCCCTTCTGTACTTAAAATCTATGATTACCTATGCAAGATGAACTGTGCATTGTGTTTCAAAATAAAGTCCTTAACAGCGGAAGTCTCTCATATATAAAGAGCCAGCCCCTATCCTTATGTGTTTATATGGCATTGTGAGCTAGCAGTGTAGATCAAATATATACAGTATGTTGGATGATATTTAAGTTTGCTTCCAAGCATGGGAATTGTCAAATCCCTGCAGTAAGCTAACTGGGTGCTGCTTTCTTTTAAGCATTAAAAGAACATTCAAATTATTCCATCATATTTTGCTGACCTCTCTGAAACTGCTATCACACTTTGTAACTAATTGCTGAAGAATTCATGAATTCCACCATAAAGCTCTAAATATAGCAAAAAGAATAAGGAGTACTTGTGGCACCTTAGAGACTAACAAATTTATTTGGGCATAAGCTTTCGTGGGCTATAGCCCACTTCATCAGATGCATAGAATGGAACATACAGTAGTAAGAGATATACTGAGGACATGAAAAGGTGGAAGTTGCCATACCAACTCTAAGAGGCTAATTAATTAAGACGAGCTATTATCAGCAGGAGAAAAACAAACTTTTGTAGTGATAATCAGGATGGCCCATTTCAGACAGTTAACAAGGAGGTGTGAGTAACAGTGGGGCAAACTTAACATGGGGAAATAGATTCAATTTGTGTAATGACCCAGCCACTCCCAGTCTTTATTCAAGTCTAAGTTAATGGTATCCAGTTTGCAAATTAATTCCAGTTCAGCAGTTTCTCATTGGAGTCTGTTTTTGAAGTCTTTTGTTGAAGAATTGCCACTTTTAAGTCTGTTACTGAGTGACCAGAGAGGTTGAAGTGTTCTCCTACTGGTTTTTGAATGTTATGATTCCTGGTGTCAGATTTCTGTCCATTTATTCTTTTGCGTAGAGACTGTCCGGTTTGGCCAGTGTACATGGCAGAGGGGCATCGCTGGCTCATGATGGCATATATCACATTGGTAGATGTGCAGGTGAACGAGCCCTTGATGACGTGGCCGATGTGATTAGGTCCTATGATGGTGTCACTTGAATAGATTTTCGGACCGAGTTGGCATAGGGCTTTGTTGCAAGGATAGGTTCCTGGGTTAATGTTTTTGTTGTGTGGTGTGTGGTTGCTGGTGAGTATTTGCTTCAGGTTGGGGGGCTGTCTGTAAGCGAGGACTGGTCTGTCTCTTAGGATCTGTGAGAGTGAGGGGGATCGTCCTTCAGGATTGCTTTTAGATCTTTCTGTTATTTTCTTTGTTGGGCTTGTCCTGTAGTAGGTGTCTTCTGGGTACTCTTCTGGCTCTGTCAATCTGTTTTTTCACTTCAGCAGTTGGGTATTGTAGTTTTAAGAATGCTTGATAGAGATCTTGTAGGCGTTTGTCTCTGTCTGAGGGATTGGAGTAAATGCGGTTGTATCTTAGAGCTTGGCTGTAGACACTGGATCATGTGGTGTGTCCTGGATGGAAGCTGGAGGCATGTAGATAAGTATAGAGGTCAGTAGGTTTCCGGTATAGGGTCGTGTTTATGTGACCATCGCTTATTAGCACAGTAGTTCCCAGGAAATGGACTGCTTGTGTGGATTGATCCAGGCTGAGGTTGATGGTGGGATGGAAATTGTTGAAATCATGGTGGAATTCCTCAAGGGCTTCTTTTCCGTGGGTCCAGATCAATGTAGCACAAATAGAGTAGGGGCATTAGGGGATGAGAGCTAAGGAAGCGTTGTTCTAAGTCAGCCATAAAAATGTTGGCATACTGTGGGGCCATGCAGGTACCCATAGCAGTGCCACTGACTTGAAAGTTTGCTTAATTAATAAGTTCCAGATTCTTCACAAGCTATATTTGAACACAGCCCATACCTTGTCAGACAGTACTGTGTTTGATCCTGTCTGAAATATTTTCAGCTGCTGTCAATCCCTACAGTAGAAGTCTAAAACTACTACTAACTGTAATAATTTAACTGTGAGGCGGCTTCTCTTTGAATGGTAACTATCTGTTAGAATAAGGGGATGATTACAACATTGAGCTACAAATCATAGTTTGTATCACATGTCCAAGGAGACAGGGTCCTTGCCCTTTCTTTATGAAATCTTACATTTTCCCTCCAAATATGTACTAATATGCAGATGGCACTAAATTGAGAAATGCTACTAACACCAGAAAGAACACACATAATATAAAGGGAGGGGGGAAAAAATCAGGAACCTGGCCAGGGAATAATAAAATTAGATTAATTCTGGACAAATGCAAGCTAATATAACTGGTCAGAAATAACCCAAGAAAAGACATTCAGAGCCACGTTATGCCAGAAAGAGAGAGGCCCACATTAGGAGCAAAGCCACACTCCTGGAGGAGGCATATGGCCCGTATAAGAGGAGAAGTTTTAGTTTACCACTGTTCATTTAGGTAAGAAATGTGTGGTGCGTGTTTTGGTTTTTTTTTATTTGTTTTTGTTTCTTAAATAGCCACTGGAAGCCTTGTCCACTTTTAGATAAGGAATTAGATTCTTGTTTGAAAAAATCTCAAACATCTCTAAAATCATAAAAGTCCATTTAAATCCTACTTTTTAAAATAAGTTCTTCAAAAAAGTATTGTTCTTTCTAATTTAACATTGGATACTCCCAGGCTCTTGTAGCAAAGTAACTTTAAAAATGTGTGTGTTATATTTTAAAACAAGACTAAAAATCTCCTCTCCCCAGTAATATAATGGGTTTTTGTTCTCAATACTGTACTCAGCTTTTTCCCCATGTTTATATCTGACTCCTTATTTCCTTATCTTTTCCCAGGGGCAGTTGGTCATCATGGTGACAGCCTTGCAGAGAAGATATTCTCTGTGCTTCCCCGACTTCCTGGCCACACAAACGATGTGATGGTTAATATGGTGGAACTCACTGCACTGCAGACTAAAGATGAAACTTGCAGTATTATAGCACCTGGCTGCTTGGCACAACCAAAGTAAAACTGCTTTTTTTTCTTTTCTTTTTTTAAATTACATATTTTTTTGTGTGGTACAGGAGAAGAGAACAATAATCTTATGTCCAGAAAAAGGGAAGATTATGGTTTTAGTGCTATTGAAATAGATTCTGAAATAATAATCCATACATACACATGTACAGCGGTCGGTGAAATAAGCTCCTGATAGAGGCAGGATTTCAGTTCTTCAGGTTAAGTTTATTTTTTAAAACTAAAACAGTCCAAAACAAATCAGAACAGATAAACCGGATCCTGCTGCCTGGCCCTTCCTAAAGCCTCTACCTCACAAGACTTCTGCTCCCGCATAGTGAGTATCTCTAGTCAGGTGTTCTAGCTAGCTGGGGTGGAGAGCCTCCTTCTGGGATCTGTCTCCTACAGGATCCTTCCTGCTCCTGTAGATCTCTCCCTAACTGAGCTGCTTGCTGGCCTTCTACCTGAGGACCAGGTGACTTGCAGCCTATCACCATATCCCTGGCTTCAAACACCTCACTGGCAGAGGGAGCTAATTAGGCACAGATGGGGTTAAGATCACCTTTCTTTAAAGGCCATCCCACTCTGTGACAACACATAGATAACAAATATGTGACAATGACATTTAAAAGAAATAACTTTGCTTTGCCTGTGTTTAATTCAGAATTAATATTTTATTTTTGTGTATACAGTGCACCTAACTTGAAATTTCAATTTCTAGATGTAGTTGCGTGTTTGTGAATTGCTGTGTTATGACAGCTTCCATTACAGTATGAAAACAGAACATAAAATATCTATTTAGCTATCTAGCTACCTATCTGTCAGCGGTTCTGCAGAAAAGGACCTAGGGGTTACAGTGGACGAAAAGCTGAATATGAGTCAACAGTGTGCCCTTGTTGCCAAGAAGGCTAACGGCATCTTGGGCTGCATAAGTAGGGGCATTTCCAGCAGATCGAGGGACGTGATTATTCCCCTCTATTCAGCACTGGTGAGGCCTCATTTGGAGTACTGTGTCCAGTTTTGGGCCCCACACTACAAGAAGGATGTGGATAAATTGGAAAGAGTCCAGCGGAGGGCAACAAAAATGATTAGGGGGCTGGAGCACATGACTTATGAGGAGAGGCTGAGGGAACTGGGATTGTTTAGCCTGCAGAAGAGAAGAATGAGGGGGGATTTGATAGCTGCTTTCAACTACCTGAAAGGGGGTTCCAAAGAGGATGGATCTAGACTGTTCTCAGTGGTAGAAGATGACAGAACAAGGAGTCATGGTCTCAAATTGCAGAGGGGGAGGTTTAGGTTGAATATTAGGAAAAACTTTTTCACTAGTAGGGTGGTGAAGCACTGGAATGGGTTACCTAGGGAGGTGGTGGAATCTCCTTCCTTAGAGGTTTTTAAGGTCAGGCTTGACAAAGCCCTGGCTGGGATGATTTAGTTGGGGTTGGTCCTGCTTTGAGCAGGGGGTTGGACTAGATGACCTCCTGAAGTCCCTTCCAACCCTGAGATTCTATGATTCTATCTATTCATTAAAAACAGTTAGTGAGCTTTTTTTTCTTTTAATCTTACAGAGTTATACCAGTCTTGCTCAGCATAGTGCTCTGAAAGTCCTAGGGTAGGGGAACTAGGTTAGGTTATTTCCCTTTTCCACCACATCCCCACCTCATGTTGGAACATGATTTTCTGGGAGAGGCTATCAAGTGTGTTTTGTTCCTTCTGGGCTGACAACTTTTGGCTCCTGCCCCCCTCCCCCAATATTTTGCAGAGGATTTCTCGATCTCCTACACTTCATCCTATAACCTTTATTTTATAGGGGTTCTCTGTGCCCATTACCCTCTCCCTATTCCCACCCCAGACTAGCTAGGTGCTGCTGGGTCCAGCTTCTGAAGCAATGCACAGCTGTATATTTCTTCAGTCTGTTCTTCAGGGGATGGAGGTGGATACATAGGCTCAGCTAGGCGAACTTTACCTTTACTGCTCTGATGACTGGATTAGTAAAAATAAACCATTTGTTGTATCTTCACCAACCATTTTCCAAGGTGCTAATTGGTGTTTTGAGCCTCACTTTAAGAAGGTGGTCTCCTCAGACTCTAGGGGCTTGTCTACACTGGCACTTTACAGCGCTGCAACTTTCTTGCTCGGGGGTGTGAAAAAATACCCCCCTGAGCGCCGCAAGTTTCAGCGCTGTAAAGCGCCAGTGTAGACAGTGCATCAGTTCTCGGAGCCACGTTCCCAGCGCTGGTAGCTACGCCCCTCGTGGAGGTGGTTTTTTTTTTTGTTTTGTTTTGTTTTTTTGTTTTTTTTTTTAGAGCGCCAGCGCTCTGCCGCAACTACACAAGCCACGTTAAAGAGCTGCCACAGCAGTGCTTTAACATTGCCAGTGTAGACAAGCCCTAGGAAATCACTCCACTCTGCTGAGTTATTGTAAAGCAGATTCTAGGGTGGCTATTAGCACCTTTTATACTGTCTTTGTTCTGTGGCTTGCTGGAAGTGCTTGTGTTATTTGTACAGCTACGTTTATATCTCCACATCACTCACAACTGGAGAAGTACTACATGGTCAAAAAAAGTTCACATCCCCATATCAGAATGCTGTTCTGGATCATTCAGGCCCAATTTATTTAATCATTTCTATAAACTATGAAATGTTTGAAAATAGTTTTCAATTACTATTGGCATTTCCATTATGCTGAAAGTAGCAGAATCAGTGACATTATCAGAACGGAAGTCTAACTATTGTAAACCATTTCCATACTTTTTCAACACAAGTTTGTTTTAACTGTCAAATTACAAACATTGACCAGTGTGAAATGCCTAAATTCTTCTGCAATACTGAAATTGATTTATAATCCCTAACAATGAGCTCCCATACTGATGGTGCTGTGAGTGATCTCACGCTTCATCAAAATGGCTGTTGCCAATGGTAGCAAGCTCAAAAATGCTAGTTGTAATTAAAAACTTTAGCATACAGATATAAAGTACAGTTTATGCATGGCAAGAAGTGTTTCTCTGCTTGTAAATTTTCAAATTACTGTACGGAGTGAAGGTAGCAGCACCTCTGTCAGGGAAAGGACTAGTAATTTAATGTGGCACAGCAGTGGACAGAGTGGCTCTTTTCACAGTGGCTTTGGAACAGTTGTGCCAAATGAAATGGCATTTCACAAATGCTGACTTTTCTATTCAGAATATTTTCAAATACTTAAAAATGTTTCCTCCCCCTGAGTTTAATATTCAAATATATTGTGGTTGGGGAGGAGGAGGAGAAATGTCTACTCTATCCACACAGCTTGCTGTCTTTAACGTTTTAAAGGAATGTTTCTCCAACAGAAACATCTGGGCTCAGTTACAGGGTTAGCAAACAGAATGAATGAATAATTTATGGGTGGCGTGGTGAAATAAAGCAGGGTTCTTTTCTTAAACCTAAGGAAATAATGGGCTTCTTTAAAGATTTAAATGAAAATTTAAATGCCATATGCTGCTTAAGTTGTTATACTTTGAAGGTGATCTGTTGACGAGGAAAAAAGTTAAAGAATTGCTTTTTTAGAATTTTCAATTTTAATAGTATTAGTAGTACAAAAAAAAGTTGAAGGAACAAATGTTGCATTACTATAATTACGGACACATTGCTGTTCCAGGATGAATGGCTGCTAATCAAGAAATATTTGAAAAGAGCCCAAGACACTCTCACGATTTAAAGAATGAAAAAGTTTATGGAATGAGAACTAAAGACATCCGTGTTGGATCAGTACTGTGTGCTTCTCCATATTTTTTAAGCAGAAAAACCTTGCTCTTTCAAACAAAGAATGTATAATACGAGCAAAATAATGGTATGATGGAAACAGTTGTAGACACTTTAAAAATGAGAGGCTGATATTGATGGCACCGTAGTCTCAGCATTTAGATGAATTGTAGAATACTTTTGGGGTCAAGTTTTGTATTCAAATCATTTCAGTTACTTTTCTCGTTAAAGACAATGGCAGTTCTTTGGGGGGGGGGCACTTTATGACCTCTTTGGATGACTATCTGGGATTCTGTAGACTTGTGAACCATTTGTCCACTTGAGGGCAGAATTTGGCTATTTATCTCAATAAAAAAAAGTGTCAGTCTGTCTGTGGCCCCCCATTACCGTAGTATCTGATCACCTCACAGTTTTACGTTTATTCATTCTCACAACATTCTGAGCTGTATTATGAGGCACAGAGAGGCTCAGTGATTTGTTCAAGGTCACACAGAGTGTGTGGGAAAGCAGGGACTTACACCAAGGTCTTCCAAGTCCTAGGCTAATGTCCTAACCACTGGACCATGATGAATAAGAACAAAGAATACTGACTAACATGGTGCTGAAATGTGGGAAATTTAAATGGTACCTTTTATTATTCAACCATATCTTATATTCTGTGTTTTCAGTATCAAATTAGACAAATTATAATCATGTTGGTTATACATATATAAGTGACTTCCTGAATACAGCTTGTTTTTCTTATCCCACCAAAACACTTGGGAGCTTGTAAATATCTCCTATGTATACATTTTGGACCAGCTTTGTGGTAATATACAACTCAGTAAAGGGCCAGACATTTATGCAGAAGATTAACAGTTTTTATAAAACATGAAATGGGCCATTAGCTACTTACTGTAAACATTTTGTCCATGAAAATGCAAAAACATACTCTAATACATGTAACATTTGGGCTGCTGTGCCTAAAGCAATTCAATAGGCAATAGTAGCTAAGGTGTCTAGACATTTTTGACAAAGCAATTAGAGTCATTAAATCATCTGGGTTTGCATTGGTAAAAATAACAAGCTGAAAATGTGGTGATCTTGTTCATTGGTGTGCGATTCAGTAAACCTTGAAGTGCAGACCAGATGTTTTAAAATACGATACACTAAAAAACTTTCTGTTATTTTCACCAATCTAAAACATTGGCAGTGGACACTTAATCATCCATTGAGAAACTTTGGTAGACTTTTTTTTTTTTCAGTCATGCCTCATACTCAAAGAATATACTGAAGCTGAAATCATGTCTCTTCCTAAGTCCTAAAAACAGTAATGCACCTGTTTAAACTTTAGGTCCATATTATCTTTGGATGGTGTGTGGGTGCACACATGCATGTTCATTTGGTCTTAAACAGTTAGCATTTTTGTTTGGATAGGTACTCTGATCTTACTGTAATTGTAAATCTTCACATTTCAGAAAATACTTGACTTGTTACAATGTAAACTAGGAAGAAAAAAAATCCTAAAAAAATCCAACTCTTCCATTATATTTACATCCTTGCAGATGATGTGGTAATAAGAGTCATGCAGAATACATATGGAACTCCCCATAACCTCAGAGGCAGTTTGAGTGCAGATCTGGGGCAACATGTGGCTCCAAAATATCCTAGATGGCTTATGGTCAGTATTGGTGGTGGTGGTTTTTAAGTGTCTTGTTAAAAGCTTTGAGCACACTAATGATGATAGTCCTTGTCAATAGGATATTGATCTGGGCGTGAGGTCCTGGGTACTAATTCCAGTTGTGTCATCAACTTATGTGACCTTGGGCAAGTCACTTCATGTCTTTGTGCCTGTTTCCGCTCAGTGTCTGTCTTGTCTATTTGGATGGTAAGCTCTCTGGGACAGGGACTGTCTATGTGATTGTCCAGTGCATAGCAAAAAGGGTCCCTGATCTCAATTGGGGTTTGTTTAATAATAGTACTAATAAACATAATTAACAGTAAGTTCTTGAAACTCTCTTTGCCTATGTTTATTTTTTCATTTTCTTTTAACATTGCATCACCTGCAAATCTTAGTTGTGTGCTGTTTTTTAATGCATTAGACTTCTTATTGTTGCTGAAAGGATGAGAAAGACTATATTAGAGCTACTGTGATACTTAGATGTAAGCATCCAACAATCATACATAATGCAAATGAATGAAGATAGGCTTAGTTGTTCTTGCATGGTGAAGGAAAAGAGCAACCAGCACAACCATTAAAAGAAAAAAAAATTCTACCTGTATTGGAAAAATGAAACCGAAGGGGTGGGGTGGAGGGAAAGCTTATTTCCAGTTGCAAGGCATTGTTTCAGATATTGTACATACATGCTTTGTCCTTTTGACATATGTTTTTGAACACAGTTTAAAAAATATGAAGCAGTGTTTCTCTTTAATGCTGAATACATATGACACACTGAACTTTAACAGTCATATTGGATAATGGTTTCTTTTTGTAATTTTTTTTCTTTTTTGGAATGTGAGAGAAAACTTTGGTTTTCAGACGGTAAATCAGAACGGTTGTGTTTTTGAATGAAAATTTGTATTTCATAATTAGAATAATTAAATTGCATCCATAGCAAGCTGATGATATCTTGTTTCCTTAGATGATAGTATAATAAAATCCAAATAGTGCTTAATTGAATATTATTGTTGAAGGACTAGGGAAAAATATTCCAGAATGATGGAGGGTGAGGCTCCTTTAAATGTAAAATGTCTGTGTATTCTTGTATCCCTCTCTGTATTGAGCTCTTCCTCTTTTACCTATTGTACAGACTTGCACTTCATCAGTCCAGTGCTGCTGGGATTTTCTGCCTTTGTCCCATGCATTGGCAGGTAGAGATTCCTCTTGTGACTCTTTTTCAGTTGTTTGACAGTTCCCCCTGCTGTAAGGTTTGAGGTACTGCACTCATGTTTGGAAACCAGTGTCCTGCCTCAACTTTAAGGTTTTTCTTGAGTTCTCCTTCAGGACTACCCTGATTCCAGACATGATAATGACCTTTTTAGCCTCCCTTCCTATACTGGCTGAAAAACCGTTCTTGTGAGTGCATGTGGGTGTTTATTGAAGGGATTGATAGAAAGCAGAAAATTCCTTTCGCTCGCTCTTCCCAGCAGTAGCAGAAGTTGCAGTAGATCCAATACTTAAAATCAAAGTGCTTTACCTTTCAGGTCTATGTTCCTGCAACCCCTTTCTCCCTCCTGCCCTTCTGCCTGCAGGAGGATGACTCTGTGGACCATTTCGGGTTCTTTTCCAAAGACAGGACTTGGTTTTTTAGGATTTCTCTGTCAACTTCTGCCTCTCCAATGATCAGAAGTCAGATGCCTTCCAGGAGGAATTATCTGGTCATTCTGAGGAAAGGGTGGTCCCTCGTTCCCCAGCATTTGATAAAATGCATGTTAGGGAATTGCCTTTCTGACTTAAAATAAAGAGAAATGATGTCCCTCCTAAAAGCCTGTTTATTGATCCATCTGCAAAGAAGTGGTAAGCTATTTAAAGACTCTTCTTACTGTGTGTGGACTGTAGCAGCATTTCTTCTAGAGCTATGGAAAAGATCCAGTTCTGTTCATCCATCTTTAACCAGCCTCTCTTTTCTTTATTACTAGTAAACCTTACTTGAAAATTCTGTTTAGTTTGTCAGTTCTTTAGGGTTCTTCCCTTAGATATTTTATATTCTCAGTCGTTGCTCAGGTGTGGCAACACTTTCCTTTACCGCTTCATAATTTTTAGGGAGCAGGAGGGGTTCATACCCTTACAAAATTCTTTTAAGCAGCCAACATGGGCACTAGTGTTCGTGTAATGTTACTATCGGTGTAATTTTGGCTAATATTGTAAGGTACTCTTCGAAGACTAGTTTCCACTCTACTTTGTATGCTGCCTGCAGGTTGACATGAAAATTCAAAAATGCAATTGTACATATCAGCCTTATTACATATTGTGGAATTATTCCTTGGCTCTTCTGCTAAGTACCGGAATAGCCCGTGTATGAGTGGAAGTGTAATTCAGAAGCCATTACAGTAGAATAAACCTGCTTTCTCTCAAAAGAGAAAAAGATGATATAATAAACTAATGGGAAGAACACATGAAAGCTTATTTTGATGAGGGGGCGATGTTTGGGAAGGAAAACAAGGGTCTGCCTCATAGTTGGCAACTCGTTGCAGTTTTTTGAAGTATGGTTTAAGAGTCTCAAGATTTTTTTTTTTTTAATACAAATTATAGCTTCAGTGTCTGCTGTTGCAAACTATACAGGCCAGAACTTAAGTTCAAAGTGTGAAACATTTATCTGGCACTTAGTGGTTTGAAAACTAAGCCTACTAGCCAGGCTGCAAAATACTGCAATGCCACAACTCCTACATTTTAAAAAAATATTTAATTCCAAAGCATTGGCAATCCCTTTCTGTTCAATACATAGCTTACTACATCTCTCATGTTTTTGTTAGGACTTCTTTCTCTCCGTAGTTTAACGCTTTTTTCTTTTTATGTTCCTATAATATATCAAATTGATGTTTTCAGTGTGCCTTCCATTCTTTTACCTTCTTTACTCCCCACATGTTTTTCTTCTGCCTTTTCCTTTGTATTTTCTGTCCTTTCACTGTTCTCCCTGAAATCAATAATTTCTCCCTACTTCTCATTTCTAATTTGTAAGACCCTTTTAAGGGGCAGGTACTTGTGTCCTGTGAAGTGTTTAGCTCACTAACGGGTACTATAAAATACTTAATAATTGGTCTCTCTCTTTTCCTGCCTTCTCCGTACCTCATACCCTTCTTACTAAGCACCTAATTTAATCCTCTGTTTTATAAAATGAGGGGTCCCTCTGTCCAGTGACAAGTCAGGTCATTTCCCCATTCCCACCCTCTAGGACCGGGCTACAATGTGGGCTTCCTACTGGGAAGCTGTCCCTTGACATTTCTCAGGGATACCATCTTTTGTAGCCTCTGGCTAGTAGGTTTTTGTTCAGTTTGAAACCCCCATCCCCTCTGGCCACTGGAAGGGAGAAGGAACGTTTTCCCTCTCTCTTTTACCACATTCACACCCCAGTTCTGTGAGAATGATGATGGCTGTGGACCTTTCTTTAACTGTCCCTCAGCCTCTGATGGGTTCTAGCTCCCAGGCAGGAGCTCCAGTACCTGCTCTACTGGTGGTGCTGGTTGCTTTCCTAAGATATATCAGGGTGACATTGACATGATTCTTGTAAATTTCATAGCTGCTCTCCCAGATCCCAGTAACAGCAGTGAAAATTAACAAAGCTGGGTCAGTTTTCACTTGCTTGCAAAGCTCTGAGCAGCAGCAGAAGTACAAGACCTGTTTGTCTTCAGATTTTGGAAGACAGCTTTGCATTGGTTTGTACTCAGTTCATGTTTGGAAGGTTTTAATTGGATCCATGAAGAATATAATTTTAGTCTCATAGACTTTAAGGCCAGATGAGACCATCATGATAATCTAGTCCAGGGGTCGGCAACCTTTCAGAAGTGATGTGCCGAATCTTCATTTATTCACTCTAATTTAAGATTTTGCGTGCCAGTAATACATTTTAACATTTTTAGAAGGTCTCTTTCTATAAGTCTTTAACATAAACTAAACTATTGTTGTATGTAAAGTAATTAAGGTTTTTAAAATGTTTAAGAAGCGTCACTTAAAATTAAATTAAAATGCAGAGCGCCCCCAGACTGGTGGCCAGAACCCAAGCAGTGCGGGTGCCACTGAAAATCCATACCATAGGTTGCCTACCCCTGATCTAGTCTGACTTTCTTCACATGGCAGGCCGCAGAACCTTACGCACCCACTCCTGTAATAGGTGGGGTTACTGAAGTCTTCAAACCTTGATTTAAAAATTTCAAGTTAGAGACTTCACCGTTTGCTCTAGTTCAAATCAGCAAGTGACCCCTGCACCACTCTGCGGAGGAAGGTGCACCTTTCTCCCCAACCACCGTGATGTCTGCCAATTTGACCTGGGGGAAAATGCCTTCTTCACCCCAAACAGGATGATCAGTTAGACTCTGAGCAAAAGGGAGAGACCCATCAGCCAGACACCCGGGAAATAATTCTGTGTAGTAGCTCAGATCCCTCCCCATCCAGTGTCCCATCTCTGACCATTGGAGATATTTGCTAATCTCTTCATTTCTCTCTCTCTCTTTTTTTTTTTTTTAAAGCATAGATTCTGGAGAAGTTTGGTACTCAACCAGAAAAGATTCCAATTCACTGTGGGAAAGTGGATATTTCAGGCCTTACTTAAGTTGTTCCCCTAATGTATTTATTTTTTTAAAAAGTGCCATTTTTAATTATTAGAAACAGCAACAGAATATAAAATGTTGGTGGTTCAACTTTTAGTCCAAGCTGTAGATTTACCATTGAGAAGAAGGAAATGAAACTTGACAGTGAAACTTGTAGGTCATATTACTGACATGGGGCCACATCCTGGCTTCAAAAACTTCTTACAGAGGCTAGAAAATACAAAAATGCTGATTAAAAGGAGCTATGCTTTTGTCATAGCAAGGAGATAATGGATATGAGGCTAAGTAGCAACATCCCTCAGTCATCTTTTTTATGTGAAAGCTCTTCCCTTTTCTTGTATGTCTGTACATGCATGCAAGCACATATGCATGGGGGTGGCACCAGGAGACAATTGCTCAAATAGGAAATATCTCCTCCAACATAGATTGCCAGTGCTGAAGACCTGCATAAACCCAAATAAAATCCAAATATCTTGGTGTAGGTCAAAATTATGTCTCCCAGTCAATTTGTGGTAGGCACTATATATCTGGTCCTTTGTAATAGGATCTCCGGAATAGTGGATGATCTTGTGCAATGTAGGAATGGTTACCTCTGTCTTGTTGGCAGATCATTCTGAGTATGGAAACAAAAACTGAAGTTAGTGCTTTAGGCTTTATTAGAGTGGGTCTCAGTTCAGTTTGGATCGGTACAATCAGCCAGATTAGGCTTGCATGAGGTCTGCAAAAGTAAGACCATGGTTTGCTTTGCAGTCCTAGTTTGTACTGAAGTAATGACATATACAACTTTGAAGAAAGGAAAGAAAATAAATATCAAACGTTCTATGCCCACAGGACCAGATCCTCAACTGGTGTAAATCAGCATTGCTCCATTGAAGTCAGTGAGGAGCTACACTGATGCTTAACAAATTTAAAATAGTAGAACTTTGTAATGTGGAACCTGACTTAGATTAATGCATCTATTTATTTAATTTTGGGGGCTCTAAGTCTCTATTACTAGAATAGTTGGATTGGCAGAAAAAGTGTTTTAAGAGATCAGTATCATAAAAATTCATATAAAGTTTGTGATTGCTGTGTCATTTAGTTAAAGGATCATTTCACCTTCTGTGATGAAAAAACATCTCCTTGCATTTAAACATGCAGAGCAGCTTCACAGCCTACAACGGAATGAATTCCTAGCTGGGGGGTTGCTTCGGTAACTGCATTTAAGGCCAGAGAACTAGAGAGAGGTCAGAAGATCATGTACCAAAAGGTGGCCTTGCAAATAGAAAACATTGAGAGGCAAGGGGATTCCTCGCATTCCATGGTATCAGAATTTCCATTTCTTGTTTTATACAAATAGAAGAAAATACAATTTTAGTGTTTGATGAACATTTTCAGTCATATTATCCGCTTTTCCTGCAAAAAGTGATCCAAAATATTAGTTTTACATGTATCAAGGACATCTATTGGATAACTAGCTAGCGCATCTGTAAAAATGGACTTGGCACTCTGAATATAATCCCTGAATGTAGATTCAGTTGTCAGCACCTCATTATTAACTGCTCTTTCATTGGAATTGTTTTTATTAAAATAACGTTCTGTGACAGTGGTAAAACAGAACAGAGGTTATTTTAAATCATTATTATGTTACATGTAGAATTCCCAAGTAATACGTATGTTGTAAGGATCAAAATTTATTTTTAGCATAATTCATTTGCTTTGTCCATAAACTACATTCAAATCCCAGACAAGTGACTCTTTAATATGCACTTTGTGAAGAGTTACTTGGCAAGAGTTTTAATATGTCTTCTATTGTGCAAAATATCTGACTTGTTAGCTTTCAGTTAACTAGACTCCTACAATTATAACTCAGTCTGGTGTTCTCTATAAAATTCTCTCACAGCTTGTATGAGTAAAATGTTTACAGAATAATTACATTGGGATAAGAGGCAACTAGTTGAAACTCGGACAGGTCTGAAGAAACAGGAGTGGCATTTTGGGGTTATGCTGGCACGATCTCTCAGTATTAAGGCCTATATTGTTATAGTGGGCAAGAGTGGCTATTATGTTCTGCTTTTCTAGAAAATGGGCCCATTTCTCTTGCGTGTGGACTTCACCATGCTCAGTCACATTTGGACTAGATTGCTTAATGTCTGTCAAATTGTAGCCTCCAGGCCAACTGTTGTAGAAAAAAGCTGCTCACTTGCTCCTCTGAGTAGGAGGAAGGGGAATCTGTTATGACTACTGTCACAGTATACACTCATTACCAATATGACACTGGAAAAAAAATCAGGTATGGGCAGGATATTCCATAATCCTCCAGTGCGGGGGTTTTTGCATTCCCCCCTGAAGTATCTGGTACAGTCCACTGTTGAGAACAGAGAACTGGACTACTGATTTGGTGTGACAGTTTTTGTGTTAACGCATTTAAAGGTGAACTGCAGTGCTTAAACGATGATGATTTGTGCCCATGTTTTTTTCTGCTCCATAATGGATAAAGTAGGCTGTCCCAATTTCAGGGTATCCCCTCTCCATGGTCCATTCCAGGAGAGGAGTCATCTCTCAGGTATCCGGCCATTGCCTGTCTCTGGGCAGGGACCCTTGTCCCATTCCCTTCTGGCTGGGGGCTTTAAGGCTGCACAGCTCCCGGCCTTACACCGTGATATCCCCAGCAAGCCAGTGACTGCCTAATGGCCAGTGCCTGTGCTTTGCTTTCTCTCCAAGGGCTATGAACAGTGTATTTCCAGCAGTTACGAGTCATCACACAGCTTTTTTTAAGCAAGCACTACAAACAAAACATAGTAAAAACAATAAAGAGTTTTAAAACTATGCAGAACATACCAGGGATCACCCATCAATCTTATGGGGCTTTGAAGGTCATAGTCAGTCTAACCCTTCCTCAATGGCTGGGGCCTCCTTTGGACAGAAGGTCCTGTTAATTTGCTGTATCAGAAAGAAGGCCCTGAGTCAGTTTAAACCCAATCTTTTTAAAAAAAATCAAAATCAAAAGCCCTTTCTTTGTTGTTGGTCTCTGGAAAACCCAGTTTGAACCAGGATATCCAAGCATCTCCTCTGGGTGGTACCTTTCTGGTGGTGTTTTACAACCTAAGTGATTCACCTTAACCACCTCCTACTGTTTTTGGTTTCTGGAGGAGCCGTAATAATCCTCCCTCCTGGAGTTGCATAGTCGCTGTCCCACAGTGATAAATAAACATAATACCATATAGTCCTGAAAGATATTGCAAAGGGTGGGGGAGAGGGGAGGGACTGCAATAGTTGTATACTCTCTACTGAATAATGTAGGCCT
Source organism: Macrochelys suwanniensis (assembly GCA_033296515.1). Taxonomy (NCBI): domain Eukaryota; kingdom Metazoa; phylum Chordata; order Testudines; family Chelydridae; genus Macrochelys; species Macrochelys suwanniensis. The sequence goes on from CM065779.1 coordinate 89,989,509, forward strand.
CAGGATTTTTACAATTTGTTTGTTTTTAAACATTAGAAATATCCTGTCTACATTTTCTCATTTTGAGGGAGAATTCCATGGTCTAGAGAACTAGTGGATTTTATGACATCACAAAAGATTGACATCTGAGAAAAGAAGGAATTTTTAGTCCAATTTTTTTAAAGCTTTTTGTTCTACCCATTTTTGCCTATACCAATTTAATTCAGATGCCTGATGAACAGTTGAGAGTAAAGCTTTCTTTCCTGAAGATTCAGCTGAGAGGTCAGAACGTTTCTCACTTTGCACTTCAGTCCTCCAGTAGAAACAGGAAAGTCAATTTTGAAAATTATTAGTATGTCTGTACTGCCCATAATGTGGAAGGCACCTTCCCCTCACAAAGGAAGACTTAGTCCCTGCCCCTGATTTACCATATAAGAAGACAAGCAGGGCATGAACATAACTTTTAAATACATTATTAAAACAAATAAACATCACCTGTACCTGAGTGCCCTTCAGTCCACTGGTTATTAGTTAGTCAATTTCTTTTAGTCATCATAGAAGTGAGTCTTGAGGAAGAATTTGGAGGATGAGAAGGTAGTTTTGGAGGTGGAGAAGGTAGTGGCTTGATGGATCAGTTCAGGAAGAGTGTTCCATGCACAAGGCAGCACAGAAGAAGGTGCAAAGGTAGTTGTGGAAGAAGCAGATAAGTCAAGGTTAGCAATATCAGTAGAGCAGTGGATATGTGGGGAACAGACAAGATAATAGAGAAGAATGAATAAGTAGGGAAGTCTCTCTCTAAGGTTAAAAACAATTTATTTTTAAAATATCCAAGGCGATTTTTTTACATCCATAAAAGGTGCAAATAATAAACCCTAACATTCTCTTTCTTTGAAATTCACATTTAAATAACTTTGTACAGTACTGTCAAAGATGAGTTGTATCCTCCAAGTGGTATTTTATACAAAAAGCATCTTAATGACTGGTTTCTACCGAAATTCCAAAAAATGCCAACTAACACTATCTGTCATACTTCTCTGAGGAGTTTTCAGCCTGAGGTTCAGATGCGGAAAGCATTTCAGTCTCAAGTGAAGATCATTCCTTATTTCTAGCCTTCATTGTTGTTGTTTCTTGCTATTCAATGAAGACTTACTGCTTGACTGCAGATGAAGAAAAGACACTCAGATATGTAAACAAACAAAGCCTTTCCCTCTCCCTGTCTCCACTGAATATCACAAGATCCTAAAAGCCCTAATATTAAATGTTCCTAGGCTCCTGACGTTAGAAATAGTTAAAGTATGATGTTTCCTTGTAACACTGGTCTACAATTTTTGAGAAGTCGTCTGCTTCAGAGATAAAATGTGCTATTTAGTAAGTATTTTGATGTGCTGAATTCAAATATGACAATTAAAACAACTGATTGGCTACTGTTTCTAAGATATTTAAGTTTTTACATTTTATGTCTATGTATATTGTGTAGATAGTAGAGTTTTAATCATAAATTGTAAACCTAGGTCTTTTCATGTGTTTATGGTTGCTTTACATGATACTATTTCACCTGTCCTGTTTATGTAACACTTTAAAAATCAGCAAAGGGGTTATATAAATAAAATTTATTATGAAACAAAAGGCAAAAAACTATTATGTCCATAGTTTAGTCCTATTCAGTGTCTACTCGGCGCTTCTTGGCTTGTCTCTTGTATTCATTAAATGGAGCATCTCTTGTCACTGTCCAGCAATAGTCTGCAAGCATTGATGGGCTCCATTTGCCCTGATAGCGTTTCTCCATTGTTGCAATGTCCTGGTGAAATCGCTCGCCGTGCTCGTCGCTCACTGCTCCGCAGTTCGGTGGAAAAAAATCTAGATGAGAATGCAAAAAATGCATCTTTAGTGACATGTTGCAACCAAGGCTTTTGTATGCCTTGAGGAGGTTTTCCACCATCAACCTGTAGTTGTCTGCCTTGTTGTTTCCGAGAAAATGTGTTGCCACTAACTGGAAGGCTGTCCATGCCTTTTTTCCCTTGCCATGCAGTGCATGGTCAAATGCATCATCTCGAAGAAGTTCACGAATCTGAGGACCAACAAAGACACCTTCCTTTATCTTAGCTTCACTTAACCTTGGAAATTTTCCACGGAGGTACTTGAAAGCTGCTTGTGTTTTGTCAATGGCCTTGACAAAGTTCTTCTTCAGACCCAGCTTGATGTGTAAGGGTGGTAACAAAATCTTCCTTGATTCAACAAGTGGTGGATGCTGAACACTTTTCCTCCCAGGCTCCAATGACTGTCGGAGTGGCCAATCTTTCTTGATGTAGTGGGAATCTCTTGCACGACTATCCCATTCACAGAGAAAACAGCAGTACTTTGTGTATCCAGTCTGCAGACCAAGCAAGAGAGCAACAACCTTCAAATCGCCACAAAGCTGCCACTGATGTTGGTCATAGTTTATGCACCTCAAAAGTTGTTTCATGTTGTCATAGGTTTCCTTCCTATGGACTGCATGACCAACTGGAATTGATGGCAAAACATTGCCATTCTGCAGTAAAACAGCTTTAAGACTCGTCTTCAATTAATCAATGAACAGTCTCCACTCATCTGGATCGTGAACGATGTTGAGGGCTGCCATCACACCATCAATGTTGTTGCAGGCTACAAGATCACCTTCCATGAAGAAGAATGGGACAAGATCCTTTTGACGGTCATGGAACATGGAAACCCTACCATCACCTGCCAGGAGATTCCACTGCTGTAGTCTGGAGCCCAAAAGCTCTGCCTTACTCTTGGGTAGTTCCAAATCCCTGACAAGGTCATTCAGTTCACCTTGTGTTTATGAGGTGTGGTTCAGAGGAGGAGGATGGGAGAAAATGTGGGTCCTGTGACATTGATGGTTCAGGACCAGAAGTTTCATCCTCTTCCTCTTCCTCGTCTGACTCAAGTGAGAGTGATTCTGGTGCATCAGGAACCAGCAGTCCTTCTCCGTGGGGTACTGGGCATATAGCTGATGGAATGTTTGGATAATGCACAGTCCACTTTTTCTTCTTGGACACACCTTTCCCAACTGGAGGCACCATGCAGAAGTAACAATTGCTGGTATGATCTGTTGGCTGTCTCCAAATCATTGGCACTGCAAAAGGCATAGATTTACTTTTCCTGTTCAACCGCTGGCGAAGATTTGTTGCACAAGTGTTGCAGCATATGTGTGGGGCCCACCTCTTGTCCTGATCTCCAATTTTGCAGCCAAAATAAAGGTGATAGGCTTTCTTAACCATAGTGGTTATACTGCGCTTTTGGGATGCAAAAGTCACTTCACCACAAACATAGCAGAAGTTATCTGCACTGTTCACACAAGTACGAGGCATCTCTGCTCACTTTGGCTAAACAGAAATGTGTCCCTTTGCAAAATCAAACACTGACAAATAAGAGAGCACGACACTGTATGATTTCCAGAGCTGATATAGGGCAATTTGTTCAGCAGAGTCATGAAAGCTTCATTATGATTGCATCATCCATGACTTCTAGGAATAACATGATGCAATTCTTATCATGTATGACGCAATACCAGCTTCAGATTGCATCATTCATTGTTTGGCCTAAAAAGCAAGTACTGTCCAAACCCAGTCATAGATTTATTCACAGATCCAGTCAGAGATGTATTTTAGTAATTTCTGGTTTAAATTGAGATCCCTTCCCTTTATAACTCACGTATCCTCCGCCATTCCCAAGTCAAGGGTCGTATATACTGACCCAATAGCATGTCTTGAAAACTAGAGCCAATCAACAATTGTAAGCATCATTTTCGTTCTCAGTGACCCAGAATTAGTAAAGTTTGACTACATTTATTTCAGAAGCATTTTGGCTGTAGAGCAGTGTAATTAATAGTTTTTTTTTATACTGAACTTTGTTTATACTACACTGTCACCTTGATGCCCAAACTGAGAAAGGAGTCCTGTTGTATTAGGCATGTACAAATGCCCTAGAGAGCTTACAGTCTTCTTTGCATTCATTTAAAAATATGTACACAGCCTTTGGTAAGCAAGAAGGTTCTTGTGACACTCAGTCCAGATTATTCTTTAAGCATGGCAATTTATTTTCTTTTCAGATAGAGGATTGCATTAATTACTGTTAGTAACGAACTACTACTAATTGGTAGTACATTGGTCATTGTTTGCATGACAGATCAACTTCATTGTTGTTACTTATATAGCGCTACAGCTTAATATGGTGTTATGCATGCAAAAAATGAGAACATTCTTGCCCCATTATACATATTTTCACTGTTTCTATATTTCTTCCTATAAAATATAGTTCTGTTGGTAGAATTCCTTAAGAACTATACCCATTTGCTCTGATATAGCACCACATTGAATAATCTAATTTCTTTAGGGATCTACTGTCATCTGTCTTAAAATGTACCTATCTAAAAGGTGCCAGTAACACACTCCAAATCCTCTGAATTACAAATTCTGCTTCAGTTACTGTATGCTGTCTTTTTCCTTGTCTCTTGACATTCCTGAAAAGGAAGAATATAAAAGACCACAAATACTGCCAAAACGGCTCATCTGTTAAGTGCTTCACATCATATGGTTTGCTTACATTTCACCTTTGTTTGACCTTGAAGTTTACAGGTTCAAGTGAATATTAATGGCATTGGGAACAGCTAAACTAAACAGAACCGAAAGGCGGCGAGAGCTCATAGTTCACTAAACTACTGTATAATACATGGTGTCATTGAACTGTGCAATTTCATTTTTGTTTAACATAGTGAAATGCTATATTTTCTACAGTGTTTCACCTCGTAGAGTATCTTTTATTTAAGGGATTGCTGAAACTTGACCACGCTTCTCTTTAAAAAAAAAAAGAAAACAACAAGAAGTTGCGTACAAATAAGTGTGGATACTCTTTAAGAAATGTTTCAAACAGCATTCAGTGTGTGTTATGCATTTTTACTTTTTATTTTAATGTTTGTGGGTTAGATTTAAACAGTGAAGTGTTTTGCCTGAACATAAATGCTTTATTTATCTGTCCAAATAAACAGGTTTATAATAATAGATTTATAACCAAATTTTACATTTTACTTTGTGCCAGCCCTTTCTTTTTAGGAATAATGTGCATTTTTGACTACTCTTAGAATGTATAATATGGTTCCCAAGATTATTTTTCTAGGATTCTTGGTTATTTTTCTTGTTGTGGGTTAGCACAGACCAACTACATTGAGTTTCACACGGTTACTATTGAAGTCGGAGGATACAGTGAGCTGAGTTGAAATATGTTGTTATTCCCTAGACAGCTGGGTTATATCTTGCACATACAGCGATTAACATGTAAAGTTGTTCCATGTCACAGAGACTAAAATATATCTTAAACTGACATTCTAAAGCCTAGGAACTTCATGTGTGTTTGTCTGTCTGAGTACACTCTTCTAGATCAGCATTAAGTAGGACTGTGGTTAATATGCTTGTCCTTGCAAATTTACAAGATTCTGGGTTGCAGGAAATGATTGATTAAAACATCAGATACTGTTTTTGTTGGTGGTTTGGCAAGTTATGAACTCTCTTCAAATGTTGGTTGACCACAGCAGACGAGGCGGCACACACATTCTACCTCATACGTGCATCTATCTCAGGGGTCGGCAACCTTTCAGAAGTGGTGTGCCGAGTCTTCATGTATTCACTCTAATTTAAGGTTTCGCGTGCCAGTAATACATTTTAATGTTTTTAGAAGGTCTCTTTCTATAAGTCTTTAATATATAACTAAACTATTCTATGTAAAGTAAATAAGGTTTTTAAAATGTTTAAGAAGCTTCATTTAAAATTAAATTAAAATGCAGAGTCCCCTGGACCAGTGGCCAGGACCCGGGCAGTGTGAGTGCCACTGAAAATCAGCTCGGGTGCTGCCTTCGGCACACCTGCCATAGGTTTCCTACCCCTGCTCTATCTGTAATATAGATTTGAGAGGCAGCTGATACAATCAGTTTTCTAAGAACTTGGTAAACCTTACCATGCTATGTAATTTTTTTTCCCCCTCTGGGGTCATCTCTGATATGATTCGAATCATAGCCAATCTTTTTGTATAGTTAAAACTTCAGTTTTTACTTTATTACATTCAAGTTCACTCTCTGGACAAAAATATGCCAAATGGAGTAAAGTTACTTCATTAATGGTAACCTATAAAGCAAGAATTAAGTAAAATATTGGTGTTCTGCAGTGGGGTTTGGGTTAATCAGAGATGTTTCTAGGGCATTTCAGGATTTCTTGCTCTGCTGTGCTTGGAAGAACCTTTTGAATTCTGTTTGTTTTCAAGTTCTCCCACGCTCCATAGATGACAGGGAATACATTTTTTTGGAGTGCAGTGGTCAGTTTTATTGGAACACAATATTTTACACAAAACAGAACAATCTTGTAACTTAATGTTATCTCAAAGTAACATTAAAACAACACCATAACTCTTTGCATAGTCATTATCTGGCTGAAACACAATTGTGGTTTTATGCGTTCTCTGCATCACTTAAACGTTTTGAGAGTACCTCTGTGGAAAACATATCTCCTCAGCTAGTATGAGTGGACTCTGGCTACTCTGCTTATAACAAGGTGGACCTAAGTCTTCCGGAGAGGATCCTCAACAAATTGAGACAATATTTGCCTTTTACTTTTTAAAAAGTCACTGGCCCAACCCCACTGGAGTGTGTGATCTTCCCCACTCTCCCTCCAATGATATTCAGCAGCCTATGTGATCTTCCTCTAACAGTAGAGATGATTTGGGGAAAATATAGAAAGTTAATTCCATCAGTCATCTTTGAGATGAGTGACTAAACATCCCAATATAACTAACTTATCTGAGGCCTCCATCTTCACTATATATTTTACTGTATCTAGGAAAGGTATTTGAAGGCATTCTACCTAAAACACTTTTTATGGCTATTTGGAAGGCTGTTGACCTAACTAATCTAGAGCATAGTTTTAAAACTTTTTGACTCCATTCATACTTTCTGGCCAACCTGTGATAGAAACGATTTTAACTGGGTCTGTATTTAAGTCAATTTTAAACATTATACAAAATAAATAAATTACTACAATAATATAGGTAGGGGGAAGGGTGCCTTAGTGCTGGGCATACGCTACTTCTTCAAGCTGGTCCTATTTGTATTATGCTGTGGAGTACACCTGTGCTCCATGCGCCTCAGACTTGCTGGCAGTGTCTGTTAGTCTGTGCCTGCACACCTGCTCTCCTTATGCTCTGTACTGAGGGCATAAGAGGAGAGGGGGACCATCCACAGCTCTTGTTCTTTCTTACTGCCACACAGCTTGCATTGGAACCTCCAGTGTCCAGGCCATCTCCTTTCTCTCCAGCCCACACCTGTAAATATTTCAAAGTTTTATCTTTAATTATAGTGTTAATAGTTTTAGTGGTATAGTTAGTGGTTAGTTAGATTTTTCACCCTGGGGAACCCCTCTGGTTCCTGATATGGGAATTAGATTATGTCTAGAACATCGGGCTTCAAAAGTCTTGTCTCCTGCCCTTGCACCTTCTCGGTCAGTGCTGCTTATACTGCTTTGGGGAAGTGCGTATCTCCAGCAGATGCAGTATCTGTCGCTCCTTCCCTAGCTGGAATCAATAGGCACAGGAATTCCTCGTTTAAAAAGCACCTCATGGAAAAGCTATTAGGTCTTTCACTCAGAGTCATACCATTTCTGCCCGCCAAGAGAGCCACCAGAGCTTCCTCCTGACCCAACAGAAGAGGAAGAGTATGCACTGGATCTGCCAATACCAACAAAGGTGTTTACATCTACTAGCCTCCACTTTAGAATGTAGAACTATCCAATGCTGTTGACTAAATACAATTTTCTAAACTACTCACAATTCCAAAATTTTAAGCAGGACAGGGCTTAATTTCAGGCCCTTATCAATGAAGGCATGTTGGTGGCTAGAACTTCATTGCAGTCTGCATCTGATGCAGCTGACACTGCATTGAGGTGGGTGGCAATGCCATCAGCATTCGGGAGTTGTGAACCACTGTTGATGCTGTTTCCACCCAATTTTCCCATATTCTTTCATGGCTGTCTACTCTTTTCTCACAACTGGATTGCAATAACAATGGACAAGCTGGTGTTGGATATAATCCATTCTGGTTATTCCGTTGAGTTCCTCAACCTGGTCCCTCAAAAAACCCCTTCCACATTCCACTTCAGGGACCATTCTCACAAGGAGATCCTTTTCCAGGAGGTGGAATCTGTCCTCCAAGGGAGAGCGATAGAGTGAGTGCCTCTTCAACATCAAGGAAAGGGTTCTATACAACATGTTTCATAGTTCCCAAGAAGAAGTCAGGGTGGACGCTTATTCTTCACCTGTGACAATTCAACTTTTTCCCCCATAAATTAAAATTCTGTGTGGTTACACTCTTATTGATAATACAATCCCCTGGAAATGAGTATATGGTTCACAGCTCTCAATATGAAAGATATGTACTTTCACACATTCACCCTGCCCCCGTACCTCCTGTCCCGATTTTTCACACTTGCCGTCTGGTCACCCTACTTCAGCTGTGCCTTCACTCCCATTCCGCTACTACCTTGGGTTCTATGGAAGATTCGACTAGACAGGGCATAAGTCTGGCCCCAAATAGCCCAGACAGTTCTGGTTTCCAGATTTCTTACAAATGTCATCCTGTCCACTTATCAGCATTCAGTCTTTCACGGGTCTCTTGACCCAGGAGAGTGGCTGAGTCAGGTATCTAAACCTGGATGTGCATCATCTTACGGCTTTGTATTTGGATAGAAATCACACCTAGAATGTTCTTGTTCTGTAGCGGTGCAAACCATTCTCAATAATAACAGAAAGGTCTCCATCAGAAAATGTTACCCAGTCAAATGGAAACATTTCTCTGGGCCCTGCAAAATTATGTATCTCCAAAACAGTGGATATTCCCACTATTTTAGACTCTTTTCTTACTCTCAAGAGGACAGGTCTTTCCCTTAGTTCTGTAGAGGTTCACCTAGCAGCAATCAGCATCTGTCACCCACTACCAGACAGTCACTCAATCGTTACTTACCCAGTAACAGCCTCCTTCTTAAAAGGTTTGATGAGAACTTTTCTGCCAGTAAAGAAACCAACCCCCTCCCCCCCGCCATTGCAAACCTTAACTTTGTGCTTTCAGCACTCACTAAGTCACCCTTTGAACCACTAGCTACATGTTCCATGTCCCTCTTGTCAGTGAAGAATGCCTTCCTCGTTACTATCACCTCAGCCAGACAAGTAGGTGGACTCTGGGCCCTAATGACTGAATGACCACATGCAATATTCCATAAGGACAAAGTTTCACTTTGCCTACACCTGAAATTCATCCTTAAGATAGTTTTGGAATTTCACATAAACCAGTCAAGTCACTTACCTGTATTTTTTCCAAAGCCCCATACCTCTAGTGAGGAGAGGAGACTTCATTTCCTTGACATGTGACGAGTATTGACATTCTATCTGCAAAGAACAAAACCTATCAGAATGTTGCCTAGGTTTTTCATTTCTGTGGCAGAACAAGTCTGAGGTCAGACTATCACATCTCAGAGGGTCTTTAAGTGGATCTCTGGCTGTATCCTATACTGTTATCAGTTGACATAGCTTCTTCCCCCACATGGGGTGAGGGCTCACTCTCTACGGGCAGAAGTGGCTTCAGTGGTCTTGCTTCAAGAGCTAACCCTGCTTGACATTTCCAGGGTAGCTACTTAAGAACATAAGAGAGGCCGTACTGGGTCAGACCAAAGGTTCATCCAGCCCAGTATCCTGTCCACCGACAGTGGCCAATGCCAGGTAAGCCGGAGTGAGTGGACCTAACAGGTAATGATCAAGTGATCTCTCTCCTGCCATCCATCACTCCCCTCTGACAAACAGAGGCTAAGGACACCATTCCTTACCCATACTGGTTAATATCCATTAATGGACTTCATCTCCATGAATTTATCCAGTTCTCTTTTAAACCCTGTTATAGTCCTAGCCTTCACAGCCTCCTCAGGCAAGGAGTTCCACAGGTTGACTGTGCGCTGTATGAAGAAGAACTTCCTTTTATTTGTTTTAAACCTGCTGCCCACTAATTTCATTGGATGGCCCTAGTTCTTTTATTATGAGAACAAGTAAATAACTTTTCCTTATTCACTTCCTCCACACCACTCATAATTTTATATACCTCTATCATATCCCCCCTTAGTCTCCTCTTTTCCAAGCTAAAAAGTCCTAGCCTCTTTAATCTCTCCTCATATGGGACCCGTTCCAGACCCCTAATCATTTTAGTTGCCCTTCTCTGAACCTTTTCTAATGCCAGTATATCCTTTTTGAGATGAGGAGACCACAATTGTACGTAGTATTCAAGATGTGGGTGCACTATGGATTTGTATAAGGGCAATAAGATATTCTCCGTCTTATTCTCTATCCCTTTTTTAATGATTCCTAACATCCCGTTTGCTTTTTTGACTGCCGCTGCACACTGCATGGACATCTTTAGAGAACTATTCACGATGACTCCAAGATCTTTTTCCTGATTAGTTGTAGCTAAATTAGCCCCCATCATATTGTATGTATCGTTGGGGTTATTTTTTCCAATGTGCATTACTTTACATTTATCCACATTAAATGTCATTTGCCATTTTGTTGCCCAATCATTTAGTTTTGTGAGATCTTTTTGTAGTTCTTCACAGTCTGCTTTGGTCTTAACTATCTTGAGCAGCTTAGTATCATCTGCAAACTTTGCCACCTCACTGTTTACCCCGTCTTCCAAATCATTTATGAATAAGTTGAATAGGATTGTTTCTAGGACTGACCCTTGGGGAACAGCACTAGTTACCCCTCTCCATTGTGAAAATTTACCATTTATTCCTACTCTTTGTTCCCTGTTTTTTAACCAGTTCTCAATCCATGAAAGGATCTTCCCTCTTATCCCATGGCAACTTAATTTACGCAAGAGCCTTTGGTGAGGGACCTTGTCAAAGGCTTTCTGGAAATCTAAGTACACTATGTCTACTGGATCACCCTTGTCCACATGTTTGTTGACCCCTTCAAAGAACTCTAATAGATTAGTAAGGCATGATTTCCCTTTACAGAAACCATGTTGACTTTTGCTCAACAATTTATGTTCTTCTATGTGCCTGACAATTTTATTCTTTATTATTGTTTCAACTAATTTGCCGGGTACGGATGTTAGCCTTACCGGTCTGTAATTGCCACGATCACCTCTAGAGCCCTTTTTAAATATTGGCGTTACATTAGCTATCTTCCAGACATTGGGTACAGAAGCCAATTTAAAGGACAGGTTACAAACCCTAGTTAATAGTTCTGCAATTTCACATTTGAGTTCTTTCAGAACTCTTGGGTGAATGCCATCTGGTCCCGGTGACTTGTTACAGTTAAGTTTATCAATTAGTTCCAACCACAGAGTTCCAACGATACATTCTTGAGACATTAAACCTTAGTTCAAGACTCCCTGCTGATGCATCCTTTGGGGCAGCGGTTTTACAAATAGCTATACTATCTGCATCCTTGCAACCTCCTCCTCTTTGAGTATTGCTTGTCATTCACCCACAGTGGAATAGATAGACATAGGAACCAGCACTCGAAGAAAGGGAAGTTACTTACCTTTGTAACTGGAGTTCTTTGAGATGTATGTACCCTATCTGTGTTCCACTAACCGTCCTCCTTCCTCTATGGTTTGGATCTTGGCTAGATTTGCAGTAGAGAAGGAACTGAAGAAGCTGTCGGTCCCCCTCACCCTTTGTACCCTCTGTGTAAAGTACAAGGAGAGCAGAGGCAAGGCATGGACCAACTGACACTGCTTGCAAGAATTCCAGTCTCGAGCGCATGCATGCATCTCCCACACTGGAATATACATAGGGACCACACATTTCAAAGAACTCCAGTTACAAAGGTAAATAACTTCCCCCTTTAAAAGACTCAAGATGAAATCCTGGCTAAGTAGAAGTCATGGCAAAACTTCCATTGACTTCAGCGGGGCCAGGATTTTACCCTCAGTGCAGTTACCTTTAAGTACATCTTATGAAACTAAATATTTTTTCTTAGCTCTTAAGTCAATAATTTCCCCTTCATCATACCGAATTCTTGTAAGATTACATTGTTTTAACGTACGTGCTTCTCCATACATGTACATTTTCACCATTATGCTGTGCATGGCAGTTTGTTACATCATGTTTTGAAGGAGTTAATTTTGTAATAAAACAATTTAAAAATGTGGTATAAATTACTTTAAACTTCAAATTCTCTGATGGTGGCTGGCAATTCCCAGTGTGTATAGGTTCTCTGAACATGCAGCTAAAGGTAATGCAAGCAGACCAGCCAAGAGGAAAGATGCTATTCTCTGGTCAAATAATGGGTCTGTCTGATTACCTGCGTTCCTGTACTCTCTTGGTATATGGAGAACAAGATTCTTACAGCAAATTACCACTACTGGTCATCTTGAAAATTTGCTTGTTTATTCTTAACCAGCATACACTTGTAAATACTCCATTTCGTTTGGGGAGAGTTGCAGTGCAGACCTATGTGCAAGCTCATGTTTGACCATAATACAGAAATTTTGCTAAAAGGCTTCCTTGTTCTTTCAGCTACCTCTAAAGCTGTGGGTGTCCCAAGAAAGGCCTGACAGGCAGCCTGTATTATAATTGTTTGTATTTTATCTGCTAAATGCTATGAATACATTTTAAAGTAAATGATCTGTACTGGATCTTTAAGAATCCATTAATTCAGATCTTGGTTTGTCTTTCCAATGCTTTCTGGAACAGAAAGCTACAATATTAGCTGGATCTTTTGTCTTGTTAAAGAATACTTGGAATAATATTTACTAATAATGAAGCTTGTGAACCCCAGGCTGGTAACAAATATATAGGTTTTTGTTTGGGGAAATTTGTAGCTGTTCTTTTGTGTTAAAAAAATAAATGTATAGGTACCATTTACTCCTTGCACATAACTACTACCTTAAGGGTATGTCTATACTACAGAATTAGGTCGAATTTATAGAAGTCGATATTTTAAAACCGGAATTTATGGAATCGATTGTGTGTGTCCCCACTAAAGAGCATTAAGACCATGAGGTCGATTGACTGTGTCCACAGTAGCGGGGCTAGCATCGACTTTCGGAGCATTGCATTGCGGGTAGCTATCCCACAGTTCCCGCAGTCTCCGCCGCCCATTGGAATTCTGGGTTGCGATCCCAAAGCCTGATGGGGCAGAAAACATTGTCGCTGGTGGTTCTGGGTACATGTCATCAAGCCATCAAACGTCCCTCCCTCCCTCCGTGAAAGCAATATTTTTCGCGCCTTTTTTCCGGGGTTTCCGTGTTTGCTACGGAAGCCTGCTCAGCTCACAATTACCGTACATCTCTAGCGTACGCCTGGACATTGGGTCTAGTGGGGATTCAGTCACGCTATAATACGGGCAGAGGGATAGCTCAGCGTTCTGAGCGTTGGCCCGCTAAACCCGGGGTTGCGAGTTCAATCCTTGAGGGGGCCATTCCGCCTGAGGCTGGTAGTCGCGGGACTACACAGCAGAAGCTCCTTGCCTTCTAGCTGCAGATGGTGCAATATGCCATAAATGGTCATGGTCGCGGGACCATACAGCAGAAGCTCCTTGCCTTCTAGCTGCAGATTGTACAATATGATTGAAATTCGTGTGCTCCTGGCCGGCGGCCTATGGTGTGGCTGGCCGGGGGCGCTTGGACATAAAGGGGAGTGACCAGAGTGACTCTGGTCATTCTCTTTTTTACGTTTTGTTTAAGGGAGATTCAGTACTGCCTGGAACACGGGTGGAGGGATAGCTCAGCGGTCTGAGCGTTGGCCCGCTAAACCCGGGGTTGCGAGTTCAATCCTTGAGGGGGCCAGGAGATGATGATGGATATCAAGCATATTGTACCATCTGCTGCTAGAAGGGAAGGCGCCTAACCCTTGCTCACCGCATATTGTACCATCTGCTGCGAGAAGGAAATGAGCCTAACCCTTGCTCCCCCCTCCCTCCGTGAAAGCAACTGAGGGGGGAGCAAAAAATCCTCTCGCGCCTTTTTTCATATGGGCGCCATATTGCTGACTCCATTGTTATCCACCCGCCGCTTCTGCTGCCACTCTGCTGTCCTGCAAACAGCATACCAGGGAAAGCATGGAGCACGATCAGATCACCTCGGCTGTTCTCGCCGTTATGAACACCACGCGCATTGTCCAGGAGTATATGGAGAACGAGAACCAGGAGCTGCTAGAGCTACAGCAGGCAAGGAGGCGACAGCAGCGCCCTGAGGACAGTGATGAGGACATGGACACAGACCTCTCTCAAAAAAGGCCCCCCCGCAAGGTGGACATCATGGTGTTAATGGGGCTTGTTGATACAGTGGAACGCCGATTCTGGGCCCGGGAAACAAGCACAGACTGGTGGGACCACATAGTGCTGCAGGTCTGGGATGAATCCCAGTGGCTGCGAAACTTTCGCATGCGTAAGGGCACTTTCATGGAACTTTGTGAGTTGCTTTCTCCTGCCCTGAAGCGCAAGAACACCAAGATGAGAGCAGCCCTCACAGTACAGAAGCGACTGGCGATAGCCCTGTGGAAGCTTGCAACGCCGGACAGCTACCGGTCAGTCGCGAATCAATTCGGAGTGGGAAAATCTACAGTGGGGGCTGTTGTGATGGAAGTAGCCAGGGCGATCACCAAGCTGCTGGTACCAAGGGTTGTGAGTCTGGGAAATGTGCAGGTCATAGTGGATGGCTTTGCAGCAATGGGGTTCCCGAACTGTGGTGGGGCGATAGACGGAACCCATATCCCTATCTTGGCACCGGACCACCAAGCCAGCGAGTACATAAACCGAAAGGGTTACTTTTCAATAGTGCTGCAAGCACTGGTGGATCATAAGGGATGTTTCACCAACATCAATGTGGGATGGCCGGGAAAGGTACATGACGCTCGCATCTTCAGGAACTCTGGTCTGTTTCGGCTGCTGCAGCAAGGAACTTTCTTCCCAGACCAGAAAATAACCGTTAGGGATGTTGAGATGCCTATAGTTATCCTTGGGGATCCAGCCTACGCCTTAATGCCATGGCTCATGAAGCCATACACAGGTAGCCTGGACAGTAGTCAGGACCTTTTCAACTATAGGCTGAGCAAGTGCAGAATGGTGGTGGAATGTGCATTTGGGCGTTTAAAAGCTCGCTGGCAAAGTTTATTGACTAGGTTAGATCTCAGCGAAACCAATATTCCCATTATTATTACTGTTTGCTGTGCGCTCCACAATATCTGTGAGAGTAAGGGGGAGACGTTTATGGCGGGGTGGGAGGTTGAGGCAAATCGCCTGGCCACTGGTTATGCGCAGCCAGACACCAGGGCTATTACAAGAGTACAGCAAGGTGCGTTGCGCATCAGGGAAGCTTTGAAAACCAGTTTCATGAATGGCCAGGATGCTGTGTGAAAGTTCTGTTTTTCCCCAGTAATGAAAAGCCCCGCCCCTTGATTCACTCTACTTCCCTTTACCCAAACCGCCCTGCCCTCCCCCCCTCGATCACCGCTCGCAGAGGAAATAAAGTCATTGTTGCTTAAAAATCATGCATTCTTTATTCATTCGTAAAACAAAGAGGGGGAACTATGGGGGTAACTGCCACAGTCTCCCGGGATAGCTGGTAGAGGAAGGGAAGCACCAGGATGGGTGGTGGAGGAGGGGATGAGGGAAGGACAAGGACACACAGCACTTTAAAACTTATTGAATGCCAGCCCTTTCTTGCTTGGACTGTTCTCTTGGCTTGACTGGTTGGGTGCACGGAGGCCGCCCAAACGCGTTCTTGGGCGTCTCGGGGATGAGGTTATGGGACTCGGGAAGGAGGGCTGTTGGTTACACAGGGGCTGTAGCGGCGGTCTGGGCTCAGGCGGCCTTTCCTGAACCCTACGCCTTTCCTCAGCCATAAGCCGGAGGATTTCCGTTTGATCCTCCAGTAGCCTCAGAATTGCATCCTGCCTTCTCTCTGCATGCTGACGCCACCTACTCTCTTCATCACGCCACCTGTCCGCACGATCAAAATCTGCCTTCCTGGACGCCGATAGTGTCTGCCTCCACGCATTCTGCTGGGCAGCTTCAGTGTGGGAGGATTCCATGAATTCTGAGAACATATCATCTCGATTCCTTTTTTTTTTTTACTTCTAATCTTCGCTAGCCTCTGGGACGGTGATGAAGGGGGTGGCGTTGAAACATTTGCAGCTGCGGGAGGAAACAAACGGGAGAGGAGTAGTTTAAAAGACACGTATTAGAGAACAATGCTCCAAACATTACATATCACATGTGCATTTGGTCCAAGGTTGCACTTTGCCTGTTATATTGAGGGTCTGCCGGTTTGGTGTGAGAGATCACACAAGCAGGTCCGGCGGGCAACAGAATTCGGCTTGCACACAGCCATGGTAAGCCACAGTCTATAGGCTTCTTTAACCTTCATAACGTGGGAATGTTTTCAAACAGCAACCCCCTCATTTCCCATAACAAACAGCCTTTGGGCTGGCAATTTAAAACTGGTTGGCAATTGAAAAGGGAGGGGCGGCGGTTTTTGGGTTAACGTGCAGCGCGAACCTAATCGACACCCCCCCCACACACAGACACACATCCAAGATGTTCGCTGTTCCCCCTCCCCCCACCGCGTGGGTCACAGCGGGGAAGATTTCTGTTCAGCCACAGGCAAATAGCCCAGCAGGGACGGAGCCCCTCTGAATACCCCCTTAATAAAATTCCCCTATTTCAACCAGGTGACCATGAATGATATCACTCTTCTGAGGATAACACAGACAGATAAAGAACGGATGTTGCTTGAATGCCAGCAAACACCGGGACCATACGCCGCCATGCTTTGCAAAGCAATGATTTCAGACTACGTGCTACTGGCCTGGCGTGGTAGAGTGTGTTACCACGGAGCACAGGATAAGGCTGCCCTCCCCAGAAACCTTTTGCACAGGCTTTGGGAGTACATCCAGGAGATCTTTCTGGAGATGTCACCGGAGGATTTCCGCTCCATCCCCGAACATGTTAACAGACTTTTCCAGTAGCTGTAGCTGTACTGGCCGCGAATTAATCATTAAACATGCTTGCTTATAAAACATGTATTAATTAACAGAGGTACACTCACCAGAGGCACCAGAGGTCCCTTCTCCTGCATCGAGCACGCCTTGGGTGGGTTCGTAGGGTACCGGCTCCAGGGTGACAAAGAGTTCCTGGCTGTCGGGGAAAAGGGCTTCTCCACTTCCTTGCTGTGTCTGGGCGCTATTTTCAGCATCATTATCATCATCATGCTCCTCTGTGGTTTCTGATGATCCACATACGGAGTCATACCACATGGGTGGGTCAGTGCTGGCTGCACCTCCTAGAATGGCATGCAGCTCATCATAGAAGCGGCATGTCTGGGGCTCTGACCCAGAGCGTTTGTTTGCATCTCTGGTTTTTTGGTAGGCTTGCCTGAGCTCCTTAATTTTCACGCGGCACTGTTGCGCGTCCCTGTTGTAGCCTCTGTCCTGCATGCCCTTGGAGACTTTGGCATATGTATTGGCGTTTCTTCTTTTGGACCGTAGCTCTGCTAGCACGGTTTCGTCTCCCCGTACAGCGATCAGATCGCGTACTTCACACTCGGTCCATGCTGGAGCTCATCTTCGGTTCTGGGACTCCATCATGGTCACCTCTGCTGATGAGATCTGCGCTCACCTGCAGCTCACCACGCTGGCCAAACAGGAAATGAAATTCAAAAGTTCGCGGGGCTTTTCCTGTCTACCTGGGCGGAGCATTGGAGCTCAGACTGCTGTCCAGAGCGGTCAAATGTTGCACTGTGGGATAGATCCAGGAGGCCAATACCGTCGAATTGCGTCCTCACTAAGCCTACATCGATTCGGCAATATCGCTTTAAGCGCTAATCCCCTCGTTGGGGGTGGAGTGGCGAGATCGATTTTAAGAGCCCTAGAAGTCGATGTTAAGGGCTTCGTCGTGTGGACGGGTGCACGGATCAATCGAAATAACGCTAATAAATTCGACCTAAACTCATAGTGTAGACCAGGGCTAAGTTTCTCTTCTTAATCAGGTGAGAATGAGTGTGAGTATCTTGAATGGAACTGGCACCAATGGTGAGAGGAAGTAGTGGGTCTTCTGAGTGACTTTTCCTGTTTGCTTTAAGAGTGTGGTGTTTTGAAAAATATTGTAGCACAACATATCTTGCAAACTTCATAACACAGTTTTGCTGATTGTCGCCTCCCCCTGCCCCCCAAAAAAACAACAACCCTTCTTCCATCATCAATTAACTGAATAAAGCAATATTCTTACTAGTTGGTCTCAAACCTCCAAACCCTGGTCACCACTAGAATTTGGAAGAATTCCAGGAATGTTACAGCCTTGGGGTATTCACAGCTGTTTCCAATTGAAAAGCTGCTGTCTCCAACACACCATGCCCCTGAAATGTATGTCTAAACCAGTTAATCCATTTGTACCAAAAAAACTTATTTTCTTAAAGGAATTGAGGCATATTTCTTCTTTTTTTGGCCACACTGCTGCACCACTGTGCTGCTGAAGAAAGAGGAGCTAAAATGCAAGTCCTCCTTAAAGTCCTTCATCAAACTGATACAGTGGTGTGAGTCAGCTTATTACAGATCTGTTAGTTGTTACCTTCCTGGAAATAAGATTTATTGCATTTTCCTCGCTATTAGCTCTCTTTGCTACTATGGATATTTACACTGGAATTAAACTACACTAACCAATAGAGCCAGCATATTAGTTTAATTTTCAAATGATATTCTCATTTGACATACAACATATAATGAATATAACCAAATTAAATAATAACATTACATTTATATAATTCCTTTAATATAAAAGGATATCAGAACATTCTAGAAACTAGAACTGCACAAAGACCATTTGCCCAACAATGAAAGGCAACTGACTCTGGCAATTCCTAATTACCTAATAAGTCTCTTCTGTATCTCATAGAAGCCAATGTTGGAAAAGATCTATTAGGTCATCTGCATTAATTCACTCCCTGCCAATTCAAGAATGATCCTTTACTGTGTATTCACTAACGCAGTCTAGTTTTAAAAGACTCAAGCAAAAGATGCTTCCACCGTTTCTCTTAAGAGACATTCCACAGTCTAATAGACCTCACTCTCAGGAAATTTTCTGGATGAATTTTCTTTTTCTTTAATTTAATTCTATAACACATTGGCTGAAAATTCAGAACTATCAGACTTTCCACTTTAATCAAAGTCATCTTATACAAGGCTCCTACTTTCAGATACATTTTCATTTAAAAAAAAATTGTTCACTGCTAATACCCACCCATATTCATGCTTTGCATTGGCCTACGTTAAACCATTTTAATTTTTTCATACAAAATCTGTTGCTGTTTTTCTGATGTGCTCCTATTTCATTTTGATTAAAAACAAACTTGTGATTTCTTCTGCTGACTCTTACCTTCAGTCTTCTACCATGTGATTATTGCTTAAACATTGCTTTTCACGCTGTAGAAAAATGCAAATTTAAGAAAAATGTTTCACGTGGTCAGACAGAAAAGTTATGTATGTTTTTTACAGAGGCAAGAGCACTTTCAGTGACTTTCAATTAATTGATAGACTTATCAATCAAGTTATGCTAACAATAGGCTAATTGGATAACTTGATCTTGATGTGACACAGTCTTCCTTGATTAAATGCAGAAAGCGGGTGAGGGGCAAGTCTGTCCAAACAACCCATGTAAAGGCTGAAGCTAGCAGCCTGTCACTAGTTCTTTATCTGTGGACTTTTGGCACATAAATCAAACAATAACCTCAAAGTTTTGGGACTGTGCCAAAATACATAGGCACAGTTGAGTCTAGAGCAGATTACACCAACCAAGTGGCTTGAGGGTTTGGAATGACTGGTAAATAAGCTTAATTTATTCAAGAAAACATATATATTCTTTAATATTGGATATCTGATTTTTTTCCCCAAATATCCATTTGCATGTGGTGATTTCAGAAAAATCCATGCATCGAGGGCATTTAAACACAGTAAATCCAAATTAAGACAAAGTCCGATACTGTAATTCTATGATTGTGAGACAGATGTTGTTAATAAAAGTGTTACATGTTGTAGTTAATAGCTCAACTCAGCCTCTAGCTATTAACTCTTCCTGTAATCGACAAGGTGAATCAGCATGAGTGGACTTTTCCCTCATGTTAAAAGTTCAGCCAACTAACATGAGCCATCTTAGTGGTTTTAAAAAGTTGTCTTTGATTATTTTAGAAATAGTCCCATTAGTATTACAAACCCTGAATTAGCCATTATGTTAGTTTGGGAATGAAATGTTTTGTTCTTATTTTTAGTTTCTTTAGGCGAAATCATTGTCGTGCAGTCAGTTAAATAAATTCTAGTTAATTGTATTGTATCTAGCAAAGTGTACAATTTGTCCTCTTGGTGTATATACAGTAATGCCAGGGATTTATTTTTGAAAAACAAAATTTAAAAACATTAACACTCGTCCCCCTGGATAATTCAGTGACTCAGGCCCCCCATTACACTCCTGTGTCAACTACCAGCATCATGGCTGTCTGCATAATAAGGCCAAGTGGGTTCTCCAGAGCTGATATGTTCCCATATCATGCACTTGGGAGGATCAGAGCCTTGCATATGCGCTAGCCAGTATAACTGGAATATATACTACACCAGATTTAGATTCAGCACAGTTACTGCTCCATGAAGCAGCAAGGGAACTAGGAGGGAGATTGTGACTCTCCGTGCACTGGCCCTTGATCAGGGCTTATAGTCAAACTGTTTAGCTCCTGTCACAGTCTTGGGCTTATCACAGTTCATCAGGGTTCAAATGACACATTGTTGATAATAGAAGATAGTTACAGCAAGAAACATCTAACAATCACATTATTGTTTTTTGAACTACTTAGCAATTAATGTGGAAGTTGCTTCCTCCTTTTTAAAACAAACTTGGGAGTTAATGCATAGTTTCTGTGAAAGATACTCTGGCTACCTGCTCATTTTCTCAGCAATCACTCGGTCTTGGGCAGCAATGAAGAATTAATGAAACTCTAATTTAATCTGTACTGACTTTTTCTTTTTGCAAAAATATACACAATTTAACTGAGCTTCAGAGACGTCAAGTGAAGTAGTTCTGCTCACTTGGAAACCACAGAATCTGTACAATATGTCTCATAGTCCTTCCATTTTTAAATATAAAAGAAATTATTAAAAATGCGGTAAACGGTTACATTCAGTTATATTGAAATGCAATTGTGTGAGCTAATCAGGGCAGGAATACTGTGCAGTTACTGACTCCCAATGGTTCAGATGTTTTCTGACTTATGCAAACCCCTATACTCCAGCTGTTGCCTTCCCGATGCCAGGAACAGACATGAGTGCCACTTGCTTGCCATTCCTCCCCACCATGTTTCACTCGTACTACTCCACATACCCTCTTCTCCACTTCTCCTTGCTCCTATGCATAAAAAGCAATTTAAACAGGAAAAAAGAAGTAAAAACTTCCCCTTCTTCAACTTCAGTAACAAGAGCTCTGATGGGGAAGCAAGAAT
Source organism: Macrochelys suwanniensis (assembly GCA_033296515.1). NCBI lineage: Eukaryota > Metazoa > Chordata > Testudines > Chelydridae > Macrochelys > Macrochelys suwanniensis. The sequence goes on from CM065779.1 coordinate 90,011,035, forward strand.
CACAGGTACTGTCTCCTAATTTAGTTTTAAAAGAGCTCTCCGAGGAGCTGGCTGGACTGTTACTGTTGGTTTTCCAGTAAGTCCTGGAATAGTGAGGAGGTTCCACAGGACTGGAAAAAAGTTAAAGTTGTGCCAACACTTAAAAAGGGTAAATGGGTGGACCTGGGTGATTATAGGCCTGTCAGCCTAATGTCGATAGTGGGCAAAATTGATGAAACTGCTGATACAGAATGGATTAATAAAGGATTAAAGGAGGTTAATCTAATTAATACCAGTCATCCTGGGTTTATGGAGAATAGATCCTGTCAAGCTAACATAATTATTTTTGCTGAGACTACAAGTTTGGTTGATAAAGATCATGGTGTTGATGTAATATAATATACTTTGTCTTCTGTTAGGCATTTGACTTGGTACCACACAACATTTTGATTAAGAAACTAGAAGTATACAAAATAAACATGGCACACATTCAATGGATTTAAAAACTGGCTAAATGATAGGTCTCAAAATGCAATTGTAAATGGGGAGTCATCACTGAGCAGGTGGGTTTATAATGGGATCGCACAGGGGTTGGTTCTTAGTTGTATGCTATTTAACATTTTATTAATGACCTGGAAGAAAACAAAATCATCACTGCCAGAGTTTGCAGCTGAGACAAAGATAGGAGGGATGGTAAATAAAGATGAGGGCTGGTCACTGATACAGAGCACTCAGGATTGCTTGGTAAGATGAGTGCAAGCAAACTATGTGTTTCACTACAGCCAAATGCAGAGTCATACATCTAGGAACAAAGAACATAGGACATACTTATAGGATAGGAATATATTCTGGGAAGTAGTGATTCTGAAAAGGATATAGGTGTTATGGTGTATAAACAGGGGAACACTGAGAAGGAGTAGGAAGATTACATTACCGGTGTGTTAGACACTAGGGCAACTGCTGCTGGAATATTGTGTCGAGTTCTGGTGTCCACACTTGAAGAAGGATGTTGATAATTTGGATAGGGTTGAGCGAACAGTCACAAGGATGATTAAAGAATTGGAAAACATGCTATAACAGGGCAAGTTCTACTTTCTGTTTAACAGGTCTTTGAATTTTATTTATATTACCTCCACTAAACCACAATCATTATCCCATGCAGCAACTCTGTCTGCAGTTTTTTTTGGTCCACCCTTTCTCCGGGAAGGGAAAAGAAGAGATCTCACCGCCCTGAGATCTTACTTCCTTTGGACTCTACAACCTCCCCCCTTGCCCCTGCATTTTCTTTCAGTGCTTTTTAACTACCCTCTCAGGTAATGGATAATTAGCTCTGTAGTTGTTCAGACCCCAATCCGATCTGGGGGTATTAATTAATGCTGAAGTGATCAGAGTGCTTGGTCAGCTCCTGGCTCTCAGTACTCTGTCACATAGGCCTTATAGTGATAGACTCAAGGAGCTCAATCTATTTAGTTTATCAAAAAGAATCTTTAGGAGTGACTTGATCACAATCTGTAAGTATCTGCATGGAGGACAGAAGTTTGGTAATAGAGGGCTCTTCAATTTAGTTTATAAAAGTATAAAATCCAGTGGCTGGAAGTGGATGCTAGTCAAATTTAGCCTAGAAGTAAGGTGGAACTTTTTAACAATGGGGGGTAATGAACCATTGAAACAATTTACCAAGGGTTGTGATAGATTCGCCATCAATGGAAATTTTTAAGTCAAGAGTGTATGTCTTTCAATAAGATATATTGTAGTTCAAACAGGAGTTAATTTAGGGAAGCCTTATGTCCTGTGTTATACAGGAGAGCAAACCAGAGTCACTAGATGATCACAATGATCCTGTCTGGCCCTTCATAATCTAAGAATGGGAAAATGCTCTTCAAAGAGGAAAGGAATTAAAAATATATATATGTAAAATATGTAAGTTGACATATGGGCCAATCCTTTCTAAGCAGGAGTAATCAGGATGAAGGAGAGAATGTTTCAGTACAATACCTTCTGTATATGCCCCCTGTTATCTTGGTAATAAGTTTCCTTGTCTAATTACACTGCTCTACAGCCAAAATGCTTCTGAAATAAATGTAGTCAAACTTTACTAATTCTGGGTCACTGAGAACAAAAATGATGCTTAAAATTGTTGATTGGCTCTAGTTTTCAAGACATGCTATTGGGTCAGTATATACGACCCTTGACTTGGGAATGGCGGAGGATACGTGAGTTATAAAGGGAAGGGATCTCAATTTAAACCAGAAATGACTAAAATACATCTTTGACTGGATCTATGAATAAATCTATGACTGGGTTTGATACAGTACTTGCTTTTTAGGCCAAACAATGAATGATGCACTCTGAAGCTGGTATTGCGTCATACATGATATGAATTGCATCATGTTATTCCTAGAAGTCGTGGATGATGCAATCATAACGAAGCTTTCATGACTCTGCTGAACAAATTGCCCTATATCAGCTCTGGAAATCATACAGTGTCGTGCTCTCTTATTTGTCAGTGTTTGATTTTGCAAAGGGACACATTTCTGTTTAGCCAAAGTGAGCAGAGATGCCTCGTACTTGTGTGAACAGTGCAGATAACTTCTGCTATGTTTGTGGTGGAGTGACTTTTGCATCCCAAAAGCGCAGTATAACCACTATGGTTAAGAAAGCCTATCACCTTTATTTTGGCTGCAAAATTGGAGATCAGGACAAGAGGTGGGCCCCACACATATGCTGCAACACTTGTGCAACCAATCTTCGCCAGCGGTTGAACAGGAAAAGTAAATCTATGCCTTTTGCAGTGCCAATGATTTGGAGAGAGCCAACAGATCATACCAGCAATTGTTACTTCTGCATGGTGCCTCCAGTTGGGAAAGGTGTGTCCAAGAAGAAAAAGTGGACTGTGCATTATCCAAACATTCCATCAGCTATACGCCCAGTACCCCACGGAGAAGGACTGCCGGTTCCTGATGCACCAGAATCATTCTCACTTGAGTCAGACGAGGAAGAGGATGAAACTTCTGGTCCTGAACCATCAGTGTCACAGGACCCACATTTTCTCCCATCCTCCTCCTCTGAACCACACCTCATAAAGACAAGGTGAACTGAATGACCTTGTCAGGGATTTGGAACTACCCAAGAGTAAGGCAGAGCTTTTGGGCTCCAGACTACAGCAGTGGAATCTCCTGGCAGGTGATGGTAGGGTTTCCATGTTCCGTGACCGTCAAAAGGATCTTGTCCCATTCTTCTTCATGGAAGGTGATCTTGTAGCCTGCAACAACATCGATGGTGTGATGGCAGCCCTCAACATCGTTCACGATCCAGATGAGTGGAGACTGTTCATTGATTCATTGAAGACGAGTCTTAAAGCTGTTTTACTGCAGAATGGCAATGTTTTGCCATCAATTCCAGTTGGTCATGCAGTCCATAGGAAGGAAACCTATGACAACATGAAACAACTTTTGAGGTGCATAAACTATGACCAACATCAGTGGCAGCTTTGTGGCGATTTGAAGGTTGTTGCTCTCTTGCTTGGTCTGCAGACTGGATACACAAAGTACTGCTGTTTTCTCTGCGAATGGGATAGTCGTGCAAGAGATTCCCACTACATCAAGAAAGATTGGCCACTCCAACAGTCATTGGAGCCTGGGAGGAAAAGTGTTCAGCATCCACCACTTGTTGACTCAAGGAAGATTTTGTTACCGCCCTTACACATCAAGCTGGGTCTGATGAAGAACTTTGTCAAGGCCATTGACAAAACACAAGCAGCTTTCAAGTACCTCCGTGGAAAATTTCCAAGGTTAAGTGAAGCTAAGATAAAGGAAGGTGTCTTTGTTGGTCCTGAGATTCGTGAACTTTTTTGAGATGATGCATGTGACCATGCACTGCGTGGCAAGGAAAAAAAGGCATGGAAAGCCTTCCAGTTAGTGGCAATCAATTTTCTCAGAAACAACAAGGCAGACAACTACAGGTTGTTGGTGGAAAACCTCCTCAAGGCATACAAAAGCCTTGGTTGCAACATGTCACTAAAGATGCATTTTTTGCATTCTCATCTAGATTTTTTTCCACCGAACTGCTGAGCAGTGAGCGACGAGCACGGCGAGCGATTTCACCAGGACATTGCAACAATGGAGAAACGCTATCAGGGCAAATGGAGCCCATCAATGCTTGCAGACTATTGCTGGACAGTGACAAGAGATGCTCCATTTAATGAATACAAGAGACAAGCCAAGAAGCGCTGAGTAGACACTGAATAGGACTAAACTATGGACATAATAGTTTTTTGCCTTTTGTTTCATAATAAATTTTATTTATATAACCCCTTTGCTGATTTTTAAAGTGTTAGATAAACAGGACAGGTGAAATAGTATCATGTAAAGCAACATAAACACATGAAAAGACCTAGGTTTACAATTTATGATTAAAACTCTACTATCTACACAATATACATAGACATAAAATGTAAAAACTTAAATATCTTAGAAACAGTAGCCAATCAGTTGTTTTAATTGTCATATTTGAATACAGCACATCAAAATACATACTAAATAGCACATTTTATCTCTGAAGCAGACGACGTCTCAAAAATTGTAGACCAGTGTTACATATCAGTTTCTGAGTTCATGTTGCTACTTCAAATGTGAGGAGCCCCCAACTTAGAGGATAACAATAGTATCCTCTGGCATGAAGTATAAAAGTTGCAGCTTAACTTCTGTTACAAACCACCCTGTTTTCATGGATATAGTGTCACATCCAAGAGTTTTCTGATTTAAACAAAACTTGTTTACATGTAAAATTACGCTGGATAGGCAATCAAAAATGTAGACTACAGAATGATGTTTTCCACTTCTCATTTCTATGAAATGTATGAAGTCCTTTACGAAAGAAAGAGGAATCTGCAGTAACTTGGGTGTCAGTAAAAAAAAAAAAAATCTTATTCTACAAGGATCAAATGGTATTGCTCTTACTGAGAAGTCTTGTTATATATGGCTATCTTTCTTAACCTTGATGAATGTGATGTTGCATACTTGTTGTGTGTACAACTTTTTTAAAAAGCACAAATGTGGAATTGTAGCACATCGGTGATAGCTGGGGGTTGTACTGGTTTATTAGGTAGCGAAACTACATGGTAAAAATAAGAGACAAGCCTTCAAAATGTCTGTGGTGAAATCCTTTGGCAAAACACTGATAGATGTCAGAGCGGCCCAGATTTCAACCGTGAGTTCTATTCTTTGTTTTCGTCAGGCCCGCTTTCTGGCCTTGGGCAAGTTGCTTAACTTCTGTGCCTCCCATTTTCTTGTGTGTTGTAATACCTAAGGGTTGTTGTGAAAGTTAATATTATTAAAGTCATTTAGGGTTCCTTGAATGTAAGGTTCTATGAGTGTAAAGAATGTTGTTAATTTTAAGAATATTAAAATGTAATGGTTATATTTTTGTTTTGCTTTTGTAATAAAAAATTAAAAGTAAAATCCATCATAGCCACAGGTAAGTGCATTGTGAATACTGTGGTTCACAAAATGTCTCTGATAACATATGCAGATGTATAAAGCAGAAGGAGATGGCAGGAAATAGGGAAAGAGGAGCTGGGGGAGAGAACTGTATTTAAGTCAGTAGAGTTACAGAAGTGTAAAATCAGGGTCTGTGTGATCAGAATAAACTACTTGGGGTGAGAGTAAGGAACCAAAGATGAAAAAGGAGGAGGAGAAGAGCACTGTGGGAGGGAATAGGAAGACCGTGAATGGAGAGGGACTTTCTCTTCCATTTTTTGCTTTGAATAATAGTGGCAAATAAGGTGATCCTATCTCTCTTTTTCGTTTAGTTTGGGATTCTAAAACACAACGTGGTAACTTTGTCCGAGTTACAAAGGGGACAGGCAGCAAAGAAAGACCCTTCTCCATGTTGTTCTAATCCGTTTACTATTGTACTCATTACATGTACAGGTGAGTTGCAACTTAGGCGCATTTAACATGCGCGAATTCAGCTTTGCACGGTCGGCAAAACCAGGGGGAAAAAAAGGAAAAATAACTATTTAAAAGCTGAATCAGTAGTGCGGGCGATCCCGTCCGCCATTCAACTCAATGGCGTTTCACTATACACGGTTTTTCGCTTTACGCACGAACCACGGAACTGAACCCCTGCATAAAATGAGACTTGCCTGTATACTCACTGGACAAATTGTGGAGCTAATATTTTTTTAAGTTTAAACCATTCTCTAGAGCTGCAATATAGGGGGGTGGGGAGAGAGGAACTGCAGAAGAGTACATCTGAACATTTTTGTGTTCCTCTTTAAATCAGTCAGCCAATAGCACTTGCTGTAATATGATGTACAATGCAAAAATAGGCTATTTTTTAACGGTTTTGGCTATTGAGACTTAGAGTTGTTCTCTGTTTAAATTATTTTAATAACTAGTTTGTCCTAACACTAGCACACTAGGTCACGTTAACAAAAATTGATGTGACCTACTAAAATATATGTGAGTAAATTGGTCTCCTGCCATGAATAAACAATACATATTAGCAGTTTAATTTTGAAAGATCAGGTATTGGTGACCCATGGGATATGTTTTGGTTTTTTCTCCCTCCACTCACTCCATTTTTCTACTTTGCAATTCATTGAGTCATTCCCATGATTCACTACTTAACAGCCTTCTTATAAATGAAAACAGACTCACATTTTATCTTATGATTAGCATTTCCTGTTAGTTTCTAGCAAACTCCAGTTGACATTTATTGCATGCCATAACTATTCAAATGCTTTATCCAGATTGAAGTAGCACTGGTGAAAGACAGGATTTATTCTTGGTGCCAGGCTATTCACTGATAGAACATCCTTAATCTATAAAAGTCTAGTTTAAAATCTTGAGGAGCCTTTTGACACAGATTGGTAAAGCTATGCATTCTGGGTGGAGTCCACTTTCCCAGGATGATGCCAGTTTGCTGGTATATCTATGGATTTTACAGCTGTAAGAGAACACTGTAAAAATGTAGTCTTTCACTTTATGTAAAGTTGTCCCAGGGTCAGTGCCCCTTATAGTTTTATGTTTGGCTGAAGGGATGGTGTTTTGAGAGAGAGAAAATTCTTTGGCTGGTCATATAATTTTTAAAAACTGTTACGTTTTTGCTGTGTGCACATTTGTCTTTGTTAACTTTCCTGGTTAACTGCTTCATTAGTTTTTCAGCCATAAAGCACAGCACATAACTGTTAATCAGGAAAGCAGCGTACTCCAGTTTTCAGTAGCAAACAGTACAGTTGCTTTTTTTCCCCGTCCCTAAAATTTTCGAATCACAAAGGCCCAGATCCTGAGAGTTTATTAGGCTCCTAACTTCTATTGATTTCACTGGAAGTAAGGAACCTAAATACCTTTGTGGATCTGGGACAAAATCTCTCAAATCTGCTCAGTTTCACCCCGTCCCTCACACTTTTTTTTTACTATTGGATGCTGTTGTTCCTACTCTTTTTTGTTTTGTTTTGTTCCCTTTTTGGATATTCAGTAATATTTTAATCTCTCTTTAAGGAGGGAGAAAGAGTACACTACTCACCCTTAAAAATTTGCCAATTTAACTGTAAATAATAAAATTAGTTTACCCCAGTATTCAGTATTCTCTCTATATAGTGAAATATAGGGCCTGCTGCAAATACTTGGATTTCTTTTATTTAGCATCTCTAGATCTGTAAACTGAATTATCCTATTGGCTATCCAAAACACTGAGAGGTGTTGGTTGAAACCAGGAGATTGGGTTGGCCAGCCCAGAAAACTGGAATGGAAAAGACTCTGCCTTCCTGGTTTTGCTCTTCGTTTCACACATTTTGAGACCGCTCATGATATCTCTTTGAGGTTGAACTGTTTCAACATGCTGTACATGTTGCACCTTAACATAATTTGGAAATGTTAAATTCATGCCGGGATGATGCCGCATATATTTACCTACTTATTAAACAGTGTTTAACCCAAGAAGCATGTTACATTAGTGATCCAAAATCCACATCAGATCTAGGATAGCTTCCAGATGAAATTTAAGAAGTTGCTTTTGAGATAGAAAGCCCTAAATGGTTGAAGGCCCTGATAGACGGCCACTCACCGTGTATAATATTAGGGCAGTTGTGATCAGCGGAGGTGCCTGAGCTAATTGCTGCTTGGTTAAAATGGAAGGGGCTGCTAGCTGAGGAGTTTTCTTTGCAGAAATCCTAAGGGCTGGAGCTGACTTCCCCTGCACCCTTGGTCTCATAGGCTTTGTCGACACAGCCGTGTAAGTCCAGGGTTAGTGGGATTTGAGTCAGCTGATCCATGTCAGGGAACTCTGGGCTTGAGTGTCTACCATGCATTTTAACCCTAGGTTAAGAATTTTCTAACCTGTGGTCGAACCTAGGGTTCTGGCGTCCACACTTCAGTGCACAGACCCACCTCAAAATAAATGTATCCCAAAGTGCCCAGCGCCTCCTCCCATCCCCCAACATCAACACTCTAGCTCTAGGAATGTGTTGCCACTGTGGGAAAACTCTACCTCACTCCTTGTTTCCTAACTGTGATGATGGTATTAATAGGACTCAGGTGCCCATAAAGAGCACATGAATACATAACCGCATAATTGGCTCCTCTGGTGGCTGTCTCAGTAGAACGACAGCAGTTTGAGAAGGCTTTATACTGAACTACCATCTAATCTGAGAATTGGGCTCCACGCCTCTAGGCTGAGTCACGTTGGTAGGAAAATGCCCCTATGCCCCTGTTCTGAGGATAATTAGGACATCCATCTCCAGGGCTGTCAAACTATTAAAGTGAAACTTTACAATTCTTAATGTTTAAGATGGGATGTTCAATGCAGGTGTTTTAGTTTGGTTGGGTTTTTTATTGATTTTTTTTCTGTCTGTTTTGAAGTTTGACATTAAAATGAAGGCATCAGAGGAAAAACACTCCCCCCTCCCCAGACTGGCTGCTGCCAGCTATGGAGTGGAGAAGTGGACCCCTGGGCTTAGGGTTCTGTGTGCTCCAGCACCCTCCAGGAATCCCTTATCCCTGCCCCTGCCGCACCCTGGGAGGCAGGGATAAGGGATACCTGGGAGTCTATGGGGAAGGTTAGGTGCTGGTTCCCACTCCCACCGCCCTCACAGTGCACACTGCCCATGCACCTCTTCAGATGCAACCCAGAGAGGGCAGGGGGGCCCCACAAGCAAGGGACAGAGAGTGGAGCGGGTCCAAGCAGCTGCTCTGTAGGGATGGGGAACGACTGGGGTGTTGGGAGTCATCCCTCCCACAGCTGTATTGAGCTGGGAGCTCTGCTGCCCCCTTTCCTGCAGGGCAGCTGCTTGGTCCCACCCTCTTTGGGCTGTGTGCACTGTGAGGACAGTGAGTTGGAGCCAGCTCCAAAACTTCCCTGTGGTGAGGGGGTACCAGGGCCTCTGCTGCAGGAGGCTTCAGGGAAGTTTTGGGGCTGGCTCCCACTCGCCGGCGTGACAGTGCATGCAGCCCCATGGAAGGCAGGCGGGTCCCAGGAGTAAGGGCCAGATAGCAGAGTGGGAACCAAGCACCACCCTGCAGGAAGGGAGAGTGGCAAGGCTCCCAGCTCAGCACACCCGGGGAAGGGATGACCCTCCCCTAACATCCCGATGCCTGGGAGCCTCCTCCCACCTGTCAGCTCTGTTCCCTGCTTGGGGCAAACTCTGCACAGCAGTGAGGAGGAGCTGGAGCAGGAAGGGGTAGCGCGCTGGGCCAAGTAGTAATGGTACTTGGACACTAGGCTGGCTGCCTGCAGCATTGCTCCTTCGCTGCCAGGCTTTCTGGGATACATCTGGAAGACTTTCAGGACCCAAGTCAAGCTGGGGCTGTTTGCACACAGGAAAGCAATAGGGCTCGGACCTTAGATCCCAGCTTAGATCATGGTCTTGAACCCTCTAGCCCTGCAGGGTCCTGGGACCCTGGGTGTGAGCCCTAGGTTAGCACATTTGCAGTGCGGTCATAAGTGGGGTTTGGCTTGAGCCTGAGCTCAGATCCAGGCTTATACCCATAAGGTCCATGTTTGTTCACTGTCAGGGCATGCTGCCTGGCTTACCTGCTTTCTCAGGCTTTTCAGGAAGGGGTGAGATGAAGAATTGGGGATTGCTGGTTGTGGAGTTTTATTGATGAGGCATTCTGAATTGTTAAGTGGATTATTTTTGAGAGCGTTGGCCTTGAGCAATCAAGTATTTTGCATTATGGATTCTTATTTCATTTTTTGTATTTTAAAATATTTGTATACAGAGACCTATAGCTTGGGTATTTGTTTCTTGGTATATCTGCAGAAAGAAAAATAATATCTGTGGTATCTCTACTGTTATTTACCCGTCTTGCTCTTTTTCCTTCTCAAGCAACCAGAATTTTGTCTGGAAATACTCATTGTAATTTGTGCAAAGCTCCAGGCACATGGGAATATGGCAAGCCCCAGTCAGCTCTAAGACTTCACCGCACTTGTCTTTTTTTTTGCTGTTTTAGCACATTAAAACAACCCTCAGTCCCAGAACTTAAGCCGGCAAGAGTAAAGAAAACCCGTTGGGTCAAAAGCTATGAGAAATAGCTGAAAAAAATAGAGTTTGTTTTAGTACATCAGTCTGGCTTAGTCGTAAGTCTGGGTGTGGTTTTTTTGTTTTAAAAAAATCTGTTATCTAAGTAATATCTAGTTCTTATACAGCACTTTTCAGCAGTAGATCTCAAAGTGCTTTACAAAAGGAGGTCATTATAATTATCCCCATTTTTCAGATGAAGAAACTGAGACACAGAGGGGATGTGACTGGCCCAAGGTCATACAGCAGGATAGCGCCTGAGCTGGGAATAGAACTAGGGGTTGGCAATGTGTCCATACACAAACACAAGTGTCCATAGTAAAAATGTTGAGGTCCATGGGGGTGCTCACCTCAGGCGGCTCCCCGTCCCTGCTGTTGCTGGCGGAGGCGCGGCCAGGAGACTCTGCAGGCATACTGCCTCCATCCCCCCTCCCCCAGGGATGACTCTACAGCTACCAACCCATTGGCCGGGAACCATGGCCAATGGGAGCTGCGAGGAACGGGGCAGCACCCAGAGCCGCCTGGCCACGCCTCCCCGTAGGAGTTGGAGGGGGGACATGCTGCTGCTTCCGAAAGCTCTTTGAGGTAAGCGCTGCCCAGAGCATGCACCCCTGACCCCCTCCCCTACACCAACCTCAGCCCTGATCCCCCTGCTGCCCTCGGTCCCAGCCCAGGGCAGCCTCCTGTACCCGCCCCCCTAAACCTCCTGCTCTAGCCCGGAGCCCCGTCCTGCACACCAAACCCCTCATTTCTTACCCCATCCCAGAACCCACACTCCCGAGCCTGTACATCCCTTCCCACACGCCAACCCCTGCCTCAGCCTGGAGCCCCCTCCACCAATGTCGGTCACTAAGTCCGGTAATTTTGTCAAGTGTCTGTCATGCAACATGGTGGTGCTGACCCCTGAATAGAGCCCAGGTCTCCCGAGTTCCAGTCCTGTACTCCATCCACAAGACCACACTCCCTACAAAGGTAGACAGAGGGTCAGGGAAAAGCATATAACATACAAGTGGAACATAGAACTTCTATGTTTTGCTATTTCAATATACAGGAGACCCCCGCTATACCGCGCGCCACTATAGCGTGAATTCGGTATTAGCCTGGGGGCGAGCATGGATCCCAAAATAAATTGTTTATATTGGGATCCATGGTAACACGCCCCCCACCCGCATTAACGCGATACTGCACATGGCTCCCAAACCCCGCGTTCTAGCGGGGATGCTGTGTATATACTTTTTGGTGGGTTTTCTAAATTTGATTATTTATTTTTAAATATAATATACTGTAGGTCCAGGGGTGGGAGAGAAGGAAAGACAGCTGTTCTGCCAAGTCTCACAATTTCGTCAGGAGCACTGCTGTATTTAGTGCTTTTCTTAAAGCCCCAGCTCCTGGAGGCATGTGTGAAAACCTCAGCTTACTTTTTTTTTTTTTTTTTTTTTTTTTAAATGAAAGTTTCTAGCCTCATGATTGTGGAGAAAAGCAGGTAAATGTGAACTCTGAAATCTCAAAAACCAGAAGGCCAAAAAGACAGTCAAAATGTATTATCTTCTTTAAAAAAATCCTTGATCTTAAGGCAATTTCCTGATATTTTGAGCCAGATTCATAATATTTGCGAACTTGGGGTTGGTAATAGAGAGTCTGAAAGGGACAGGGCCGGCTCCAGGCACCAGCACAGCAAGCGCGTGCCTGGGGTGGCAAGCCGCAGGGGGCGGCCGGCCGGTAGCTGCAAGGGCGGCAGTCAGGCAGCCTTCAGCGGCGTTTCTGCAGGAAGTCCGCCAGTCCCACGGCGTCGGCGGCAATTAGGCGGCGGGGACGCCGACAGCGTGGGACTGGCGGAGCGCCCGCAGGAACGCTGCCGAATCCGCGGGACTGGCGGACCTCCCGCAGAAACGCTGCCGACGGCTGCCTGACTGCCGTGCTTGGGGCGGCACAAAACATAGAGCGGCCCCTGGAAAGGGATTAGCTAAAGGAATAAAAACAAAGAAAGGGAGGTAAGAGGATGGGGGACAAAGAATGGAAGAGCATGGGAGAGGGTGCTCCAGTGAAGAGACTGTGAGGATGGGGATTATTGGAGCAAGTAGTCAATCAGCAGAGGGGAAAGAATGTTCAGAATAAAAATTGCGTAAAACCATCTGATGATGTACACTCTAGATGGGCCCATAGATAATTGAGGCATAAGGGAGAAACAGACATGAGAAAAAGCAGTGGCAGGGAGTGGGATGGGGAACTGTGGGAAAACATTCAGAGGAGGGGAGAGAGAGAGATGAGAGCCAACCAGGGCTACTCCTTCCCCCCTCACTCCCCAAGCACCATTGTAAATGATCATTGCGGAAGATTCCCCATCATGCTATGTGTCGGGGACCCAGTTACAGCATGGTTTCATTTTGTAGTGAGATGGGGCTACAGCTAAGTTCCAGACAAAGTCTTGAGCAAATCACGTCCAAGGCTTTACCATGTTTTGGGAAGTTGGTTAGGATCCCATGTATGCTGCAAAGTGTACAAGTGTTGTAAATAGAACAAAGGATAACCATATAGGAACCTAACCCTCAGACACAGTTTAAAATGATAGTGTAGACATGCCCTATATGAGTGGTCTGAATAGGATAAGTTAGTTACATTTTTGTTTGATAATGATAACTAGAAAGGAATTTAAGCACTAAACCCAAACAAGCCAATAATCATAAGTGTAAAGTAACACAGCAGTGCATTAATTTAAGGAAGCTGTGTTGAAGCATACAGTTACTCTTGGAACATCTGCTTTGTCTTGAATTCTAGTCGTATCAAAAAGTACTCCATTTTGTGTAAGTCTGGTGCTGGGCTGGCCATCATGACAGTGCACTCAGACCACCCTTGCGAGTTGAGTGACTTGTATTGCTTGTGGCTCCATCACAAGTGGGCTGGGTGTTCTCTGGAAGGAGCTGTTCACCCAGGCCTCATTGGCCTGAGAGAGATGTAATAAGTGTCCTAGAAATTAGAAATGAAGAGACTCTTTAGGTCATCGAGTCAATTCCTTTGCTGATGCAGGATCGTTATATTTTTCTAGTGCTTTATCAAGGCTAATTTTTAAATGTCTCAAGTGATGGGTCTCCTGCCATTTCCCTGGAGAGACTATTCCTCAATTTACTCCAATTTCTCTGCTATTTAGCTTGGATTGTCTTTCTCAGAGCACACTGATGGGATGAAATGCTTGCTCTCTCATTCATACACACATAAAATATACACTCTCTCACCCTGCCCTGGTTAGCTGAGGGAGGTGTTTAATTTCTTTCTCATCCTTCACTTCTCCCCATGCCCCCTGCTAAATCCAAATAGAGGTTATGGGGTTCTTGGGCTACTAATAGAGGGGGTTGGAAAGCACTCTCACCTGTGCTGGAGGATGATATGGTGGACTTAACATAACCAGACCGTATCAGTGGAGAGAGCACAACACAGGAATCAACTCAATTATGAGTATTTCATAAAACAAAACTGTTATTTCTGGTGTACGGTAAACTTGTTGTAAGGGTCTCTAGAGGAAATTTAGGAGAAAAAAAAATCTCCTGAGAGAAAACAGAAGGAAGCTATTTAAAAGAAAACAAACAAGCAAAAAAACCAACCCAATGAATCAAATGTGCGTGGACTTAGCTTAAGGCAAGTTTGTTCCAGATAAAACACTGGAGCCATTCATTATATAAAATACAGTATCTTGGGTAAGACAGAATACTGATGAGGAAATGAATGCAGATGAGCCAAATAAAATACTAGGTGTCTTTTATTAAAAGCTAACTGTAAATCATTTTTATGTTCTGTAGATACCAGAAACATAAGGACTGTTAAGATTTATTGCAGATTGTTCATTTCTTATATGTAGGTATGAGGACAATAAACAAAGCCTCGAGATACAGTGCCCATTGTATCAAATCAGCACACCAGATCCCAAATTTTAGGAAGGTTTGCACCAAGATCCAGACCCAAAGTTTGGAGTTGGAGCCTATCTGTACTTCAGTTGCAGTATTTGAAAAACCTCCGAGCATTGTTGATATTTCCGAAGTGAACAATAGTGGTTACATCTGGGATGTCTTGTTGGTTTTAGCTTATGTTAATATCTGTGAAAATGTGGATGTGTGACTTTTAATGCAAATTTGTAACAAGCTAATATGAGCTTTTAATATAGAATCACAATAACCATTTTTAAAAGTTAATCTTTAGTCTGTCCACCTCATAGAAGTTACTACGTATGAACACACATTTTAAAATGTAAATGTTGCCTTAAACTTATTTCATTATGCAACAGATGTTTAGTGTAACCCTCTTGTTTTTTTTACAGTGATCCAGCTGCCAAAGCACTTTGGGAGTCCTTAATGAATCTCAGACAAAAGGAAGCTGTGATGGAAGTTAGGAGACACCTAGTGGAGGCTGCAAGCAGAGAAAACTTGCCCATTAAGATGAGCATGGGTAAGCATTATAATATACCCTTCACCAGATGGCTATAATGTGGAATATTTCAGCATCCATACTTCCTTCAGTCCCAAGCATTTAAAGTAGTGGTGCCCAAACTTTTCCTCTCGTGCCCCCCCTTAACAGTAATGGCATGTGTCCATGCCCCCCTGGGCTGGGAGTGGAACCGGCAGCTGGGGGCCAGGAGCTGTGGCCTGGGGGCTGGCATCCTAGGGCCAAGAGTGGAACTGGGGCTGCAGCTGTGGCCAGGGGCTGGAGCTGGGGGTGCGGCCAGAGCAGGGCTGGGTGGTGCTCCTTCTCTGCCCCCCTGCACGGGCTGGCCTGTGCCCCGCTGTGCCCTCCCAGATGTTTCTCCACACCCGCCCCTAGGGGGGCACATCCCATGGTTTGGAGACCACTGATTTAAAGCATTTACATTATTCTCTAAATTCTTATCCCACCATAGTCAGTTGGCCTCTGGTGAACTTTGAGGCTACATGAGAACAATTTGTGCTTACGCATGATGCTGTTTTTTTTTTTTTTTTTTGCAGCTTGGTAGTAAAAAATAACAAATAAAATATTTTTTTTAAAAAAAAAGATTCAAAAGCCTATAAAGTGGTAGAGTTACGTGTAGGATGATAAATATGCTGACGCAAGTGCTTAGTGTTACCTCTTTCCTTTGTACTGTGAAGTATGACAGTTTGGGGCATGTTTACAGAGAGTAGTCTGCTGAGCTTCTTTTCCCGACAAGCAGACAGTCTAGCTAGTAGCGGAACTGTTGGAATCTGTGCTGCTCTCGCTCTCTCTCTCTTTTTTTTTTTTTTTAACTGAGTTTTCTGTGAAGCAAGGCTACCTTACAAAAAGCTGAAAACAATGTTTAATACGTTTTTAGAGTCAGAAATATCCCCTTAGAAATCTGGTAGCTGCAGGACATAAAGGTTTTACAGCTTTTTGAGTACGTTATTCTAATTGAACAAAAACAAAACAAAATAAAAATACATTGAAATGCAAGAAGTTACTGGTAGGCTTACATATTTAAACATGTCATGAAATACCAAAAAAAAAAAGGAAAATTCTTGTGATAGGTAAAATGAGTGAGTTAATACTATTATATATTCTTTATGCACCTGATATACTTAAAGTATACATTAATAGACTAGTAATCAGAAATACTATATTTATGTTGAGAGGCAATGTTAATATGCAAATTAACTTTTTCACTTACTGTGTAATTTATGTTTAAATTACAGCCTTAACATTTTACTAACATACTTAGTTGTGTTTATGTTTCTTGTTTGTTTTTGTTTTAAAGAAAAGAAAAAGAGATTAGGGAAAAATAGAACAGGTGAAGACAGCAAATGGAGGAGACTGACAAAGTCCTTTTCCAGTTCTTGGAGAGGGTGGGGAACAACTAGAGATTCTTTACACACACCTAATTAATTCTGAACACATGGACATATTTTAGGGATGTTAAAGTAAACCTTCATGTCTTGAGGACTTTCTTAAAGATCCTGAAGATATGTAGGAGAAGCACCATTGGTAGCCATCTGACCTCTCTCTGGGAGCGGGGTGGGGGGAGGAAGGGCACTGGAATCTCTACCCTATCTCCAGCCGGCCTAGGTGGGAAGGGGTTGGAACCTAGGTGAGGAGTTGGGGGGAACAGCTCCAGTGCAGAGAACAAGATAAGATATTATCAGATCCTAGATCAAGGAGGTGAAGAGCTATGACAGTCCCAAAATCTTCCCTGAGGCTGGAGGGAAAGCACAGAATGAATGAAATATCTCAGGGCATCTGATCAATTAGACACTAGTGAGACTATAAAGTGTTAGACCTGTGTCTTTGCATGGCTCCATGCTGTTGCTGGGTGTTTCAATTATATAATAGGACTCTCTTGTTGTAATTGTTGAGTGTACCTGGCAGTAACACTTTTTTCAAATGTTTGATCACTTCATTGTTTATATTAATATTTTCCAAAATGTTTACACTGGACAGTGTGTAAGGATGATGTGATTCTCCCCCCCCCCCCCCCCCCCCCCCATGATCTGACTAGAAGTTAAAACATTCCTGAACAACTTTTTAGCTTAAAAAATGTGTGTTTTGCTCTTCAGTGAACTTAATGTATTTTGATCGGTGTGCTAATCAGAGATGGAAAAAACAGATCTTTTTCAATAGAGGTTGTTGGATGAGCCATAATAAACCAGTGATGTATTTTTTTTCTAATGTACCTTTTTCAGGGCCATGACACAGCTCTGCTCCAGCCAGATTTCCTGCTCCAAGACATCCTGACACGCACTGTGCTGTTAACACAAGTAGCTGCAAATGAAGCAGCAAACCTGTTTACAAGGAAAATATGTAGATTTTCCCCTCCCCAGTGTTCAGTGTTTGTTTTTAAAAAGCAAAATTCATATATTTTTACTCTGTTGTATGTAAATCAAGAATAGAAAACATTGAATAGCGAATAAAAACTGACTTGCTTTACCCCTTAAACAGAGTTACTGTTCTGTCAGTGCTGGTGATACCAACAGTACACTACAGTCTGGGATGTTTTGAAAGAGTGGCAAGATGGCAAGTGTGGTAGGGCTGTTGTCACAAATCTACCTAGAAGAAAAAGGGTACAATAAATTGGAAATATTTGCCTAAATAACCTCAAATGATGTGTGTGAGAGCATCCCCCGGGATGACTTGTTCACTTTTGTGTGATAGAAAGTATTAATTTTTATAACGGATTTAATTTTTGCTTTTAAAAATGGTTTCTCTCACTTTTGAGACTTCATGATCCATTAGCCATCTTTGCTGCTTTGTATTGCTAAGAAACCAATAACCTTTCCTCCATCCTGTGCTCCCGTCTCCATTCCCATGGTTTCAAATTAAGGATCCAGTGCTGTAGACCCTTACGTGAGCAGAAACTTCAGTGAGACTACTGGCAAGGAGAAGCATTTTCTGGATTTAGGCCAAAGTAGTGCCACAACAACTCTTCCTCCTTAAGGACTGGTGTTAAAAATGATTTCTAGAAGTGTTGAGTCCATAGTATTTGCTTTTATTGTTTGGGGTTTTGTTTTTTGTTTTGGCAGTGGAGGTGTGTGAAATGCTATTTGTGCTTGAAATACTGTTTGAAGCACAGATATAAATTACTACTTTTTGTACATGTCTCTCATTTATTTTTTAAACTGTGGGTTCATCAACTCATAACTAGAAGAGCAACAAAGAAAAGCTTTGGGACAGTCTTGCAAATGGAAAAAAGGGAGAAATAAGAAGCAAAAGCTAGAAATGAGGGCAGAAGTGTGTGTGCGTGTGTCTGGTTTTCTAGAAACCATAGCTTCTCATTGGCTAATAAATACAGGAAGCTGCTCCTAATGTCAGGAACTAAAATTGTTCAATGATGCATAACTGTTGAATGAAACTTTAAAACTGTACTGTGTCTTTTGAGTGTGCAGAGCCAAATCTATCATGCTACAGAACACTTAAAGCCCCTTAAGGCAGCGAGAAATTAAGTAGCATGTTGCCTATCAGTTGCTTCCTTTGCCTGGGACAAAACAGTTCTAGCTACCTCTTCTGCCAGATGCCTTTATTTAGTTAAAAGGCCACCTGCTTCCAATATGACTGAGATATGAGACAGTGCAGGCTGAAGAGAAGATGGAGATGCTTTGAGTCTCCACACCCTCTGCCTAGGGCAGGGATCTCAAATTCAAATCACCACGAGGGCCACATGAGAACTAGTAAATTGGCCCGAGAGCTGCATCACTGAAACCTTTTCATACAATGATACAAAAGTATAGTCAAAAATGAAAAAAATGAAGAGTAATATAGTATTCTATTAAAAGTCAATGTATTAACTTTTTAAAAACTGTAATGCAAAGAGGGGTTTTAATAAAATATAAACACTCAGTAATGTTTGGAGCTTGGCTGCCAGTGGAGTTGGCACCTATGGCGGGCCGCAGGAAATAACTCCGCGGGCTGCACGTGGCCCGCGGGCCGTGTGTTTGAGACCCCTGGCCTAGGGTAACTTTGCACTGTCATAGTTTGGACTCTGCAGATATTGGTATATTTCAGTGGATAGTGCACTGTCTTCTGCTGCTTAGGAGTAGCACCTTGGTCTCTCCAATATTTAGAGAGGATGATTTGAGGACTCTTAGGCCCTGCCTCATATTAAATATCAGAGGCATCATTTTCCAACATGAAGAAAATCTCTAACACTTTTACTAAAGTCAGCTGTCACAAGGTAAAAACCTTTTTTATGCTTGAGATAAAGAGTGAAATGCATTTGGAAGCAAAGCTTTAAATTCCAGTTGGTATTTCTGAGCCCTCCTGTTGTGGGCAGCTGGCTGAAAAACTGCATCATGTTTGACACTGGCAGCATGGGGGTCCTGTCTCAGAGTTTCTAAACCATATTCTATCCTCCTGTAATATGTGTAGAGAAAGTAAAAAAACTTCTGCTTCTTTCAGTGTACTAAAATATCCTTAACCACTCACTGCAGTGAATCAAATCTCTCCTGCCTTCCTCAGTGTGTGAGGTACGTGTTTTTCCCAGACAGGCAAATACTAAGGATCAGCTTTTTTCTTTCTTTGATTGGTCTTATGTAATGGGAGCAGAGCACCTGTCATAGGAGCGCAGCTTATTCAGTGTTATACTCGTGTATCCTGCAGAGTGCTCAGCACCTCTGTGGGGTGTTGAAGAATGCATCAGCTCTCCCACCCTGGGGTGGGAGGAGAGTGAGAGAGCTTATGAAACCAGCTGTGGAAGCAGAAAAGTTGTCATTGTATCTGTTCTCCTTACACCTGCTGGCAGCTCCATTTCCTCCTCTCTTTAAGCTGCAAGGATGAACAGAGGGAGAAGATTCTGCATAGCTGCCAGGAGAGAGAGAGAGGGAACAGGTGCTCCTTGCCCTTCCAGCAGCCAAGAGGGGGTTGTGAGTAAGACAGAAGTCTGATCTCACCACTTGGGCACTGCCTTTGAACCTCACTGGTGCTGGGATCTGTTTCTGTGGTCAGCCTTCACTAGTATGCAACTTCGAGTTTCATTTTCATATTTAAACCCAAATGAAGTAAGCATTAACACACTCAGTGAATGGTAAAGATGAAGATTGTTTAGGAGAATCCCAGGAAGCAGCAGCACCATTTTAAGGCTATATACAAATTACCATTTATAAATCAATGTGGAATTGTAATCATTGTACTTATTAACCACTAAATATCTTCCTATTAGCTGTCAGGTAAACCCCTTTTTGCTAACCTTTCTGTGTTGTTGAAAGCACAGTTGAAGCCAAACGAATTTATTGGTTAGAATTACCCGTAACATATTTGTTTTTTTCCTGGGATAAAGTGACACAGTAGATTTACACCAGATATGACACTGCATACCTACTGCATATCAATGCCCTGACATTGGGGTGCCTTGGGCATTGGTGGGACTCAGTTCCTGCTATTCTCTGTCTGTGGCACACAGTAGTCTAATTGTGAGCTGTAATACTTTGATCTAATTTCAGTTGTTTGGTTTATTGTGCAAGTGCTAGGTGGTGTTGGTGTCTGGTTATATATAGGAGGTCAGACTAGATGATCTGGTGGTCCCTTCTGGCCTTAAACTCTGTGACTCTAAGTATTGGAGAACTTTGGAAACTACTTTTCAGTTGCAGACATAGGGCCCCTGTGCTGCCGGTGTCCCAAATGATGTCACTTTTCAGCAAAATGTTCACCAGCTGCAGGAGACTCTTTACTGTCCCTGTAAGCTTTCATTTACAAATTTGTGGTGACTTTTACCTTCTGAACTCTCAAGTCTGGACTGAGCAAAATGGCTGGTGCCTTCCTATTAAGGGCTTGACTATGGTTCCATTACAAATCCCCAATTGTAGGGAATTATGACTCACCTGTACAAACTGCCCCCGGGCTTCAGCTGAGTGAATTACAGTGGTTTGTTAGTTGAAAGGAGTGGAGGGGTAGGTTAAATCAACCCTCTGAACTCATCCATTTTAACAGGATTTTAGTCTGTAGGGACTAATGCTTTAGAGAAGTGCTGGGAAACAACTTTGAGGACATAATGCTGAGCTGAGTCGGCAAGGTGTGGAGCATTGCTCTAAGGTTCTTTTTGACTGTGTAACATTATTACTGGCAAAACTATCATCAGATTTGATGAGAGAGCTTCTAGAACAGCTGGAGGCTGTTGTGAGGCCTGGATGTCAAGGAAAGTGCAGCAGGATGGGGACAGTAGCACTGGCAGAATTTTCTGGGAGCTCAGAAATAAATACAATTCCAAGGTGGTAAGATCTCCCTGATATCTACTGAGGAGAAATTTTGCTGAGACTGTGCTGTTTCCTCCTCTGAATTTTTCAGTCAGCTTGTGCTGTGGTTTCTAGGTGAGGATAAGAGTTCTGTGGAGTGTGTGCCATTTTCAGATGAGTTTTCCCCCGCCCCAAAGATGTCAAAAGGAAAATTGGCTTCTTTAAGCTGAGTAACAGCAACATGGTCAAAGACACAGATGTGGTGCCATAATTTTACAATCTCAGTGTGAGATTCCTGTCCAGCTGACTTGCTAGAAAACACTTCAGAAATGTTTATCAAACATACTGATGCTTCAAAGTAGCATCTGGATGAACTTCAGATAATTTTGTCAAAGGAAAACTTGAGGGCCTGGGGAACCATCTCACAGAACTAGACAAAGAACTAGACTAAACTTGAAGGTCTACCAGAGGCCAAAAGTATGAGTTGGCCTCCCTTCTCCATAGGGGAGCCAAATGTGTTTTTTTTAGGAACTGCTAGATTAGGGAAAAGGGATTTCCTTTTATCCACATGACTCTGCATCTCAATTAAGAGCATATTTGAATTCCTAACACTCAGATCTGAGATGAGACTTGAAGGAGGCAGACTAAATTCTAGGTACTATTTTACATTGGGACCATTGTATTATTTTTGAATCTTTATGCTATATTTGGATTATTTATCAATGGTTTTAGAGAGAGGATGGGTGAGGTAATATCTTATATTGGGCCAACTTCTGTTGGTGAGAGAGACAAGCTTTCGAACATACACAACAATGCTTTGGCATTTAATACTAAAATTTAATCTTAAATTATTTTACAATCCATATGCAAAAATAGTTATCTGGTTTTTGAAGATTTAATTTGCTGTGGTATTCAGTAATATTTTTTACCATTTGTATTTCTTGTTGTGAATTACTTGTTCATTGTGCGTGCTATTTATTGCAATACACTCAATATTGAGAGTGTTTCAAAGGGTGGAACCAAAGTCATGGGGTCGAGATTGTTGTTGTGGCAATAGATCAGAGGATTGTGGGAGTTGCTCTAATTAGTTCCTTCTGATTGGATGCATTTCCCAGAGCAGCCCCTGCTAGTCTGTAAAGTCCAGGTGCAGCTCTGGATTTTTCGTTTTGGTTGGTTGGTCTGTTTTTGTTAAGTTCCATAAATATTTGAGAACCATTTGTATCAAGATACTTGGAATACTATACTTTATTATTTAAAATAGTAAATGAAAATGAAATAGCTCTATCCTGCCTCTCAAACAACTGTAGTAGGTGGGTACTGTTAGTCTATGTCTACGCTACAAATTACTTTGGTATAATTTACTTCGCTCCGGGGTGTGTATAATTCACGCCCCTGAGCGATGCAAGTTATACTGACCTGAGCGCTGGTGTGAACAGCGCTGTATCAGCGGGAGAGCTTCTCCTACCGACATAGCTACCGCCTCTTGCGGAGACAGGAGTTATTAAGCCGATGGGAGAGTTTTCTCCCGTCAGCTTAGAGCATCTTCACTAGAAGTGCTTCAGCAGCACAGCTACATCAGTGCAGCTGCACCACTGTAGTTGCTGTAGTGTAGAAATAGCCTTAAATACCAAGAGAAGATAAATATTTGTTCAGTGTAATTCTGATTTGCCAGTGTGTAGGTGACTTAGCCATTATTTCTGTATTTTGGTGCATTAGACACATTGTAGCTTTTATAGAAAATCATTCAGTTAAATTTAACAGTTAAAAATAGTGTTTTCAACAAACCTTTTTCTGAGACCATTTTGGAGGTACAGTTATTTAAAGATCTTTGACGTATCCAAGGAGAATGAAGTCATTTACGAATGGATGTCTGATGCGACTTACTTTTGCTCAATTAAAGTCAAATTGTTTTAAACAGACTTTAAGAGTATTATACATGATCAATAATTTAGGTGCAGCTGGATTTTATGAGTTTCATTCTGGAGTTAGGGACCCACTTAAACCAGAGGAGAAATGTTGCTGCTTTTTCAGCTTTAGTAGAAGTGCTGCTGCTTGTCCAGTCCTGATTTCCTCTCGGACTCCTTTGCTAATCTTGTGCATCTCTTAGTGATCCTCTGAATGTGACGGTCCGTGATTCTGATGTTGAAAGCTGTGCTATTAACATATTACTTGGCAGTAATAGAAACCTTGCTACAAATATCTTTCTGTTGTCTCAAAAACAGACTTGTTTGGCAGTTTTAACAGAGGATGGTAAATCTGAATCCCTTTATTATGTTCCCTTATTGACGTAGTGAATGATCAAAGTTGGAACACCAGTATGGTAACAGAAACAAAGTGCTCTCTGCTGTTGCTTTAATCCTCATTAATGGGAAGAAAGCCTTCTCGGTTTCTTCCTATCAAAGTATACAGAATGGAACTTGAAAGTCTTAGTCTTTAAATTTTTAAAGATCCCAGGAGAGACCTACACTAACTACTTAGCCCAGCATCAGGCTTTGTAAAAGATAGTGGGGTAAGAACACTGTAACTCCTTAGAGTAGTGTGGTAACTCCCTGAGTAAAGTTTGAACTGAACTTCCAAACTTTGGGTAAGAGCGGGGCATGCCTGGAGATTTGGCCTGGCCTTTGGGAACATGAAAGAATAGCCTGTGAGGTAATTTAGAGAAGACTGGGGATGGGCCTGGAGGATTTTTTTCCTATGGAAAATTGATCTACAATGCTGTTTATAGAGAGAAGACCAACAACTTTTCCATCTGCTGGGGAAATGCAATATCTGAAATCTGAAGCAGATATAGAATAGGAAGCAGACTTTAAAAAAAAAAATCACTTGCATGATATTATAAATAACAATACATTCATTAATATGCTATTTCTAGAGACCGCATCAGTCCAAAAGTATTAAAGACTCAATACTATCAAGTGGAGGGATCAAATAAACTTCAGAAATATCTATAATACTTTTCACAAAAATTACCTGATTACTGTATCGTAGCATTACAACCCTATTGCAAATTATTCTTGTGAAGAGGAATTCTGATTGCTTGGCACCCTTCTGCCTAAAATCTAAACCTTAACAGTGTTGACTTAGCTTTGCATGCAATATATAACTGTTCACAAATACACCGCTACTTGTCTGTTGCATTTCTTAGCATCAGCATTTATATTCAGCCCGTGTGGCCTTGTGCTATTCGGCCATCAACAGTACCTTCTTTGGTACTGTTCTAGATAGGGTGACCAGACAGCAAGTGTGAAAAATCGGGACACTGGGTGGAGGTTAATAGGAGCCTATATAAGAAAAAAACCCCAGAATCGGGACTGTCCCTATAAAATCGGGACATCTGGTCACCCTAGTTCTAGAGTGATTATGGCAGCCTTCTTCATGAATGTGGCTGGTGCACAGGCTGTCACTTCCGCCTTTCCTTGTTTCCCTTAAGGTGGCAGGGACACAACTATATTTAGGGTCAAATTATTCCCTTCTGTGTTAAAACCCATTGAAGTGGACTGCGGGGTAAGAAATCTCCAAAAGGATCCCCTTGCAGAGGTCCCTTTTGGAAGATTTACAAAAGATATGTTCTTTGAGAATGTCAGTACATATGTGGAATCTTAGTCATAATCTCCTCCCATCTGAAGTTGGTGATTATATAAATATAAATAGTGCTTCCTTCCCAATCCAAGATACATATGGAAATAGAATTTAGAGTGCCTCAGCCTTAATAATTCATTTCCCCAATCACTGGTAGATTTTGTCTGTCTTCCTCTAAAGGCCTTTCCACACAAATCTTCTATTTTTTTCAGTTGATCTTTTTCTTATGCTTCTGGTAGCCTTTGTACATAAGACTTCCTATATATTTCTTCATTAATGGTTTTCTTGTATAGCCAAATATGTATAGTCACGCTTTCCTAGACATACGTTCATATACCTGTAAATGTACGGTTCTCCTGAGTAGCGCACATGAATAAGGCAAAGAACAGCTCATTTCTTCAGTGAAGGACAGTTTAAAGTTGACGTGCTTACTTTAAAGATTTGTAGAGAATTGAAAGTCAAAAGTATAGGAAGCAAAATGATCAAGTATTTTTTTAATCTGTTCTTTTGCATTAAGGTTACAAGCACTGGCTCAAAGTGTACAATTTGTGAGGCTCACTTGGAGCTTAAAACACTAATCTTGCTCTTTCTTTCCCTGAAATATCATTTTTTTCCTACTTAAAATGCCCTGTTGTTTTGTTTGTAATTTCACAGCCTTATCTGTGCACATCCCACAGCCATGCTTACACTAAAGCAGCATCTGCTTTAGTTTGTTTGTGTTAAACAAAAGTCAAATGTACTAATGCGTGCAGCCCAACAAGAATCTACAGAGCCTGGCTTCCCAGATCCACTGTGCCCTTCCTATCCTACGCTGGCCCCTTCCTAGCAAGTTAGTGAGGCTGCCCTTCTTTTTCATTGGTGAGGTTGGACTCTATTTTATTAGTTTTAAAAACACAAGTATTTATTTTTGTGAAGGTTTCCCTTGGTTTGTGTGCCCTGTTTTGGTATGTATTCCACTGACTTATTATTGCATGTTGATAGTTAGCTTGATAAGTTACCAGTGCCCTCTAGAGGAGCATAAGAACTAAGAAGTATTTTCGCATATGTGTATAAAAGGAAATTATTGGTGCTTTTCAGAATCAGTGCATGATAATCTGTCAAAGAAAACTGATTTCAGGAATCTATACCGAATTTTTCAATTGCTTGAAATATGTTTGTTTTAATCGAGGATTTATTAAAAATTATTGTGAAAAGAAAAGCCCTACTATCTATTCATTTTTAAAAGGTGGGTTTATTAGAAACTTCAGGGTTTAAAAAAGGCAGAGGTCATTATGTCAGGCTTCTCTCTTAGCTTCACTCAGTTTCAAGCTATTATTGTAATTTATTATGTTTTCATGAACAGCTTAGAAAAGTTCAGGTAGGGATGAAATTCAATAGTATGAAGTGTAAGGTCATGCACATTGGATCTAATAATAAGAATTTCTGTTACAAACTCCAGGCTCCTTAGTTGGAAATGACAGAGGAGGCAAGAGACCTGAGTGTGTTGGTCTTTTGCAGGATGACAATGAGCCACCAATGTCATGTGGCTGTGAAAAAGGCAGCTGTGATCCAGGCAAGGCATTTCCAGTGAAGAGCTATTTAAGCTAAAGGACAAAGTTGGCACAAGAACAAATGGGAATAAACTGTCCATGTGCAAATTCAGGCTGGAAACCAGAAGGAGGTTTCTAATGATCAGAGGAGTGAGATTCTGGAACAGTCTCCCCATAGGAGTTGTGGGGGCAAACAGCGTAATTAGTTTTAAGACAAAGCTGGACAAATTTATGAGTGGGATTATATGGCTGTGTTGCTTGTGATGGTGGGGGCAGGGCTCAGCAGCCTTGGGGATCCCTTCCAGTTTGTCCTAAAGCTCATGCTTCCTGACTTCAGGTGGTCATCTACAGGGGTCAGGAAAGGATTTCTCTATTCTCCCTTCAGAGTATTCTAGGGTGAGGGTTTTTTTGGTCTCATTCATCTGAGGCAGCAGAGATGGCCATGGTGGGAGATGGGTTTGGCCAATGGTCTGAGTTGGCACTGAGCATTCTCTTTACCATGATCTTAGCTGGCTGGTTCTTGCTCATATCCTCAATATCTAACTGATCACTATACATGGGGTTGGGAAGGAACTTTCCCCGGTCAGCTTGGCAGTGACCTTGGATTTTTTCCATCTTCCACTGCAGTGTTGGGGACACTTGATAGGATTACCTGGAGCTATCTCACTTAATCATTTCCCTGCCATTACAGGGGCCTTCCATATTGGTCTTTCCTAGTCTCTCAGTGTGGCATATAATAGTTTAGTCTCCTGTGGGCTGTAATTTTGTTTGTTGGGGTTACTGGGGAGGAGTTGGATGGTGTTGGTGGCCTGTGATGTGCGGGGGGTTGGAATGGATGAGCTGATGGTCCCTTCTGACCTTAAACTCTAGGTAGACATACACCACTATTTCTGTTAGTAAGTTACTTCATGTTTTGCTCCCTCGAGTTCCTATCGGATACAGAGGTGTCTGGAAATTGTAGATGTAGCTTTCCTGTTTTATGTCTTGTAGTCAGAGGCAGCGTGGGCTAGTGGGATGAGCATAGGACTGAGAGGCAAAGATCAACCAGTGATCCTGCCATAAAGACAACTGAAAAGGCCAAGACTTTGAACTTGATAATAAATTTGCAACCTTCCTTTATGATGATTGTCCTCATTATAGCATAAAATGGGAAGTGTTAAAAAATTGGATTGAAACGTTTCATCCTAAATATACTACTTTAAATGGATTTAAACTCACAGGTCCCTTACTAGATGCTGCAAATGAAGAAACACAGGAAAAATTAAAAGTACTAAAAGGATCAACATTATGGTTAGTGCAAGATGGTACGTCAAACATGAGAAATTACCAGATGATAGCTACAAACATCCAGACAGGGAAGAATGTGTTGATTCTACAGAATATTGTGTCCAAGATGCAGAAGGTGCTATTCAATAATGCAGAGAAAAATGTAACAATAAGGACCTTGCCATTTGCTCAAACAGTGAAAATAAACAAAAAAGATGAGAGGATTTCTCGGGTGCAATTATCTTTATTATTTATTGTTAAGGTTTATTATGGTGTTGCCTAGGTGCCAACCAGAAATTGTGGCCCCCTTGTGATAGGCACTCTACAAACACAAAAAAATAGTAGCCCCCAAGAGTTTTTAGTCTAAATAACTTTATTATGGGTAGAGGTTGGGCTGTTTAAATGTCTTTAGAAAAAAGTAATGCCTAATGCAATCATAAAGCACATTGTGGAAGTTCAAAATTTTGTATGCAGATACCATCAGCCTCATGGTCAGTCAGTTGGATGGTTTGTTGATTTGATTCAAAAAGTTGGATTGGAAAACTCTCTTAAAATTTACTCTGATAATAAGGACTTTGATCAGAACTCAGCGCACATTTTTACACTTCTATTACTTAGCCAACATGGCTTCTTCCTCTACAAAGTTCATCGGTTGAGCCCGGAACAAGAAGAGGCTGAAACATGGCGATTGGAACATGATTCTAAGATCCTTCCTTGTCTATAGGCATTTAAATATGAAGATTCAAACTTCTACTCCAAAGCTGTTTGTGAAGGCGATTGTCTCCTAGTTCTCTGCATCAAAAATGGTGGAAAGTTGTGGTAGTTACGGAAGAAAGGAGAGCTGAAATTCAAATTTTGACTAGCTAGCTCTCCCGCAATCTAGGCTTTAGCACATTGTAAGTGGTTTGGTTGAAACTTGGTAATGGTCTTGATATTAAGAAAGCAAATCTGAATGGAAGGACTTAAAAGTTGATAGATTTACTAAATTAAGGGATTTTTAGCGGGGGGTTCTTTAATTGGTCATTCACTAGGTTTTGTTCTCTTTCAGACCAGGGAAAAACAGCAACCCCAAATATTGAAGCTTTTTGCAGGTAGGGTACCAATTTTGGTCCATACACAGCAGACCTTCCTCATTCAAAATTCCTGCTGAAGTCCATCATAGCTTATGTACAGCCTTGGACATTAAAGTCTGATCTATTGAGACATATTGATCAGACAGCCTGTGTCATTACATAACCTATCTGAAAAGTGCCTTGAAATATTTAACTTTCACCTGAACTGTCCTCAGAGCATGGTGGACCATGCCACTGTGACTCAGAAACTTCTTAGTGCACCTGGCAGGGGGCACAGAGCGGGTGCATAGGGGTTAGAGGAATCTCCTGAGTCTGGCATGCACATTCTGATTCACCAAAGAATGTCATATGAGGTCTCCGATAAAAACCAGTGTCACAATTGTCATCAATATCATTGCAACATGCATGTACAGATGTCGTATAAAGAGTTATATGTATATATACTGAAAATATGTTCATAAAGTCTGTGTCTAGGTACTGGTCACCAGCAAAGCTGAAAAACAAGTTTTGTGTCAGAGAAGAGATGTCTAGCCATCGACCTGTTTACATGTATATTCTCATTCACAGTGGGTATCCTGTCACCACTCTGAACTGAATGTAAATGAAAGATTGTAAGAACTTCAGAAAGAACTAAAATAAAGAGAGAAACAATGGAAGGGGAGAACACTTCAAAGATTTGCTCTACTATGTTTGGGGGTAAAGATACCCTGGTATCGCTCACCTCAGAAGCAAATGGACAGCAAATTTGCTTCATGAAAGTGGGGTTTCCACCAGGCTTGGCTGGAAATGCAGTAGAGAACTTTGGGTGAGAAACTTCTTTCGACAGTAGGTTAACCGATTAGTTGAGTTTAGTCTCTAGAAAATGTGTTATGATTTTGTTTTATGTGTAGCCATTTGTTTCCAATATTTTCACTCACTATCACTTGAATATCTGTTCTTTGATAATAAACTTATTCTTGTTTTCACTGTAATAATTGCTTCTCGGCTCTTGAGCTGTGGTGAAATTTATATCTAAGTGCTGTGGTGTTAAGCAGAGTGCTGGTCCTGAGTTGAATCTTACAAGCTGGTGTGCACTGTTCCTTTGGGGACAGCAGGCTTGGTAATTCTGTAACTGTTCAGTGGATAAGGGGCTGGACACTTCAGGGAGCTCTCCGAGAACTCAGAGGTTGGTGTGAAACCATTGCCACTAGTTCAGAGAAAGCGAGGCCTGGAAGGTAGTGCTTGTGCTGTCAGAGGTTGATGGTTTCAGGGACCTGATCCACAGCAGGCACAGACAAGACCCCTTCATGCTAAGGGCAAGTGGTGGTAAGGTGCTTCACAACCCTGGGGATCCCTGGGGAGCATCACACTGTGTTCTGTTAATGGGGCAACAGATAGAGGTCATATGGGAGGCAGTGGAAATAGTTCTGGAAATGTTAGCAATTAAAAACAAATTAACTACAGAGAAGAGGCTATTAAAGGAAATTTGCCCTATTTAGCAGGGAGGCTGAAATGGGTAAAGGGAAAAATTATTCATAATTGAATGAAATTATGTTAACTAGTGCAGGTTAGCAGGAACATTTTTAGAAGAGGTGGTGATGAACCAAAGACTGAATGAATTCAGCCTGTTCAGAAAAGTATGTATCTTGAACATTAAAAGCTTTATAAATTGTCATAGGCTAAATGTAGTTGAAGAAGCATAGGTGGGAGCAGAATTTGGCCCTATATTTTAGGATGATATTACTGTAGTGGGTAAATATTGGGGTTGCCTTTTTTCTTCATCTGATGTAACAGCTGAATAATGATTTATTTTGTAAGTATGTTTAATAGTTGCTTAACTATGTTCATTTACCTTGGAGGAGGAGATATTATAGTCCATGATAATTTATAAGAAAATAAGATACAAAAAATTAAGTTTTCAATAAAATTCCAGTTCTGTGCTTGTATTACAATAAGTGCATACTATAGCCTATATAATTTATTATGCTGCTTCATGTCTTTTGCAGAGTCATAGGCTAAACTGTATTTCGGGGTTTAAAATAAACTATTTTAGTCCTATCTTTACTCAGTGAATAATCTTAGAGCATCTGTAATCTCAGTGGTATAAGATGGATAACAGTTCAAGCCCTAATAAAATTGTAAGGCATATCATACTTGTGCCTCCTAGCTCACTTACTTTGCACTTTATTGCTGTAAAACCGTTAGCAGATGGAAGTGAGACATTATTGGAATCCAGTGCAGTGATGTGAAACAGCAATATACTGGTAGTATGTTATCTTTGATTAAATTATAGTTGGCACATGGAAACAGTACTATTTGGCTAACCTTACTGTTATTCCTTTTAACAAGGGAGTTTGCTGACAATAGCCTCTTTGTGAGTCTGGAGTTTTTGGATAAAGCTCTTATATTTTTAATCTCAATTTTTGTTGTAGACAGAAAACTCAAAACACTTAATTTGAATTCATGGACAGGTCTTTTTATATGTCTGGTTGTTATTACAGCTTAAAGGTAATTCTGAAAATTTAAAAGAAAACAGACGTGTGTTGATCTTGTAAGAATGCTACAATTAAATCCAATTTTATTATGTTGTAAAATTGCAAATAGTGACTATCAACTTCATCAGAGAACTCATAGACTTTAAGGCCAGAAGTCTGTCTGCTAATAAAATAAAATTGTATTAGCTCTTTATTAATTTGCTCTTACTTTACATAATTAGTGGCCTGTTTTCCTATGATCAGTTATGGTAAACATTAATGCACTGATGCATATCCATCACATTTGAGCTTCAGAAAGTCCAAGGGTTTAAACTAAACTTGCATTATCTTTCACATATTGTAAATCTTTCCATGTAATTCCTCTGAAACTTGGATTGGCTTTAAAAATGGGAGGATCATGATTTTGTGGTATGAGAAACTGACAAAAATAGTGTTTTAGACTTCTTATTTAAAAATAATGAAAGTTTTGGTTCTGGATGATCAGAAATACATAGTTTCAACCCATTATAATTAGGATGACACTTTCTAATGTTTAGGAGAGGGGTAATACATAACCATATCTGCAAGAGACTTTTGACCCCCAGGTCGTCATATAACATGTTGAGGCCATTTTAGGCATGTATCTTGCGATATAAGACAGGCAAGATCTGCCCCAAAATACTTCCATCAGTGTTTACTGATTATCCACTAACCAATAGTAAATATAAAACGAAGTCAGTGTCCCTGTTATACAGAAACAAACTGTACTCTACCTATAGATGCATCAAAGCCAACTGACAACACTGTGCCCTATGAAAAGGAAATGGGTGTATTTGCCACATTTTGGTCTCTGCTGAAAGTGGCACAATATCATTACAAGTACAGATGGCTACTTCTTTTATTCATTGGATCAAGAAAAGTCCATTACATCTCCGTAGTAATTATTTTTATTTTACATTTTCTCACTAGAAGAAAAATCTCATTGTACAGCAAAAAAGGACAACGCACCGAAACGAATACCTCCACGTAGGTGGAGGCAGCTGAATTGTGGCGTCAGTGGCTTGAAAATGTTGAATGCTACATAGCCACTGACAACGCCAATGATAAGAGAGAGGATAGTTCATTGATCTTAGAAGCATAGTACTAAAGCTACATGAGGTAAATAACCTGCAAGAAGATACAGAGCAATCAAACGTACTCAATGTAGAAAAGATTCGCTAAACATTTTGCACCAAAATGTAACTTATGAAACAGAAACTGTGTCTTTAGACTTACAAAGCACCACAATAAATAGATGTTAACCCTCTGAGGGCTGTGCAAATTTGGTTTGGCTAGATTCCATGTTCTAGATGAGTTGTACAATAAATAATAGTGTGATCTATATGTAGGTGATCTCTCCAGGGCTGCTTTTAACCCCTTGCCTAATGGAGTGGGGCAGCCACCCCACTACACCACCCCCTAAAATAACCTTGTAACCCTCTTGCAACTCCCTTGTGGGTCAGGACCCTCAATTTGAGAAATTCTGGTTTCCCCCTTGAACTGGTATAGTAGAGGGCAAAAGTACACAAAAGACCAGATTTCATGGTCTGTGACGCGTTTTTCATGGCCATGAATTTGGTAGGGCCCTACACATGAGTGAACCTGTGGCATTTGTGGAAAGAAATGTTTTTCTGAGGGGCTCCAAATGCTAGCTGGGTTTTCAAGAACTATTTGTGAATAACACCTGTTTAAAAACAACACAACAACAACAACATAATGCAGATACATTCTCACCATCGCTCCTCTGACATTTGCTTTTGATAGATCCCATCCCATCCACTACCCTTTATTTATTCATTATCTATTTTTATTTTAAGCCTTCTGGGTAAGTGGCTGTGTCTGCTGGTCTGCAATATAGAGTGCCTAGCAGAGAGAGAGCACCTTGGGTCAGTATGTCACAGCCAAGAAGTCAACTGACAGTCATGTCATCACAAATTTTCAAACTTCTGATTTTCACATAGGAGACACAGAGAAAATGGAGTTTCAGAAAAATTCACCATGTAGGGACTGACTTAAAGTCTGAAGAGGAAGAAGCTGCCTTTGTGTTAACAGCCTACCAAGATGAAAGGGCTGATGCCCCAAAACAAATATCCAATTATTAGACACAAGCATGGAGTCACTGATAATCTGGGTCAACTGTAAATCTGATATAAGAAATGCATCATCTTTATCTGCAGAACAAAACCATACTAGTTTCAAAGACAAAGATTTAACATGTTCTGCCGAGAGCTACGCCCCATGCTGGGCTTCTTCAAATTAAGTGACAAAGGGAGGATCAACTGCGAAACCTATACTCTACATCACCAAATGATCCTATGGAAACCTGCTTGGAAATACTGATACCACTGTCAGGTTGTTCCTTATACATAATAAAAAGGGTGGCAAATACCTTTGTTGACCAAGCATGCTCCAGTACGTCTGTTAGTCTATAAGGTGCCACAGGACTCTTTGTCGCTTCTACAGATCCAGACTAACACGGCTACCCCTCTGATATTTGTTGACCAAAACACTATGGATGTTCGTATTAAGTCTCCTAGTGAAGTACCTCAACATGTTTCATAACTTAGGGAGAAAATAAAGGACTTCCAGATTTATTTACAGAAAGGTAAGACAGCCACACCAGAACACACAATGATTTTCTTTCCTACAAGAGAACTATCTGAAAGGAACAAGAAAAGTACAGGAGAAAGACATAATTGAAAAGATCTACCCCGTGGGGTTCTAAAGCTGTAGATATCTTCAAAGCACAAAACGAAGATGCAATACACATTTGTGTGATCATGCATTCTCCAAATGTAACATTTAAAGTGGACCATCGTATGACGCTGAATCTAGATGGACATGCACACTACTTTTTAAATGGAATTGGAATCAAGCCGTACGTCAAAAAGTACTCCTTTTTCTTGGTTCTGGCAAGTGAAATATGGACCTCAGCAAATGTTTACCATCACTAGTCAATAAAGATCAGATAGTTCCATTTTATGCAAGATAACAAAGTTCAAAGTTGCGGATATTTGGCAGAACTTGTATTTTCAGGAAAGTATCCACTTATTTAGTCAATTCCTCCCAAAGCTTGTTCCCCATATAACTTGTTCGTTGGTCTCTGTAGCGATCATTAACAAGATGATAGATGCAAAAATAAGTACTAGTGTGTATTGTGATACAGCATGGCCAGAAGGCAGCAGGAGAGTGATCTAGGGTGAGGAGAAGCCTTATTCCCTGTAGATTAATTAAAAGCACCTGAAACCAATTAGAGCACCTGAAACCAGTCACCTGATAAAATCCCCCTGCTTCAATCAACCAGAGGAGGAGCTGGAGCAGAGTGAGGAGGAGCTGGAGCAGAG
Source organism: Macrochelys suwanniensis (assembly GCA_033296515.1). Classification (NCBI taxonomy): domain Eukaryota; kingdom Metazoa; phylum Chordata; order Testudines; family Chelydridae; genus Macrochelys; species Macrochelys suwanniensis. Next base: position 90,045,447 of record CM065779.1, read on the forward strand.
TGAGGAGGAGCTGGAGCAGAGTGGTTTGGTGGTGGAGCAGAGAGCAGTTTGGAGGAGTGAAGCAGAGTGAATTGGTGGTGGAACAAAGAGCAGTTCGAAGGAAAGTGGAGGAGAGTTTTGAGAAGTGCTGCAGCGGGCTAAGAAGACCACGATCCTAGGTAAAGGGACACCTGGCTTGTGCAGAGGGAAGGCAGGAAGCCCCACAAGCTGAAGGTCAGGAGAGGGAAGTAGCCCAGGGGAAAGAATCACTGGTACAAGTGGTTCACCTACTATCATAGGGCCCCTGGGCTGGGACCCGGAGTAGAGGGCGGGCCTGGGTCCCTCCCTCTCCACTCCCCTTCCCTGGGATACTAGTAGGATAGCTGTTACCCCAGTACAGGGGCAAGAAATGGCACCCTGAAACCCCCCCACAAGAAGAGAAAGTGCGGGACCCATCATAGTAGTGCCGGCAATTTGCCACAGTATGTATTTGGAACGATGTGTCAATATTTCTGATCTTTGCTGTTCAGACACCTCATTCATCCATAAATTTTGGTGTAAAGAATAACTTGCTCCTTTAGGAGCCTGAATTTTAAAAACCTGTCACTTTTAGCACTAAATCTCTCTTGAAAAATAATCACCCTCTTGAAGTGAAGCCTGCATAACAGCATGCATCACAGAAAAGACATTGCAACTGTAACTTAGGAAGAAGAAAAAATTAAACTAGGCAACATGATTAAAAATCTTTTGTGGAAATTAAGTTTCACTTTTAAGATACAAAAAGGACTTTCGTTAAACAACTCATTTGTGTACTTTTAATATGATTGAAGACATGTGAGCTTCAGGTTCATGTCTCAGAATTTAAAGCTGTGTACTTATTGCCCATTAATGCATGCCCTGTTTTACTTTGTATATCTCTCCATACTCCTGAATGAAGCAGTATAACTGGATTTTTTAAAAATTTTTGTAAAGTTGCATCCTTTCCCACTCTGCCCTACCAATGTGCCTCAGCTCTGTGCTGCAGACACTCTTCTGAGTGATAAGAAAGAGTAGTACAGTCTCTCTGCCCTGTCACTTTGTGGTCTTTCTGCTGAAATGCCAGAACAGATGCCTGTTGTGATGGTGATTTTTTGCCTTGTGCTAGGAATCACACTGAGATCCACTACAACTACACCAACTGAGATCAACTCTGTGTCCCATAGGCTCTGTCGCTATTGGGCCTAGACATTTTGGATGACAGTTGTGGTGTACAGTGCTTCTTTTGATGGGACAAAACTTGTGACTCTGCCTTTTTCATGGGGACCTTGCCACTGAGCCATGTGTTTTGTAACTTTAAGGCTAAATTGCTGCATTGCACTTTAAGGGCAACCCTTGAAGAGGATTCAGAATTGTCAGTCAGTGCAGATTGATAAGGCGTTCTGAGCACGGAACACCAGTGCTCCATTTTCTGTACTGGATGCCTGCTAACTTGTGAGGGAACTTGGGGTTCTAGTTCTAATCGTCCATTTGGTATGGGAACATGTTATCTGAGGGATTGTCTCCCTTCCTGTGTTCCTGTATCCGATGGAGCACTGTTGTTATGGGGGAAGAGAGAGATTTTCCTCCGCAGGAAAGTATTCTTAGGGACTTCAGAGTGTACTTCTCTGGAGCCTACTCCCTCCACGGCTCTAGAAGAGCCAGAGGTTGAGGGCAATATAAGAACTACTTGGATATTTTTGGTCAAGTTTTTGATCGACCTTTAAGCAGTACTATAGAATAGGAGGGGTTTTTTAAGTGAGCAGAAGGGTTTGTTATATTTTGTTTAATTGATGGAAGGCCGATAAGCCCGAGTTACCTCTTTAGAGACCTGCTAGATATTTCTAGAATACATGAACTAACTTCACACGGACTATTCACAGAACAACTAAGAAGTTACAACTTTCATTGTTGTTAAGCAGAACTGGATTCAAACCATTAACTTTGAAGTGACAGTCTTTCTGTTCCATTATGAGTTCCCTGAATCATTTGCTACCCTTCCAGTAGGCTTTCTTCACCATAAACTTTAGACCAAGCCTCCAACATTGTCATTACTTTATTTGTACTGCCTAAGAGTTTTTGCCCAAATATGTTTAATATTACGCTTTAAAAAAATGTGTACAAGGTTTTATTCCTGGAAGACAAATCACTTCCTCCTCTTCACTCCACCTCAAGCTAATGTAGGTCATTATTTGTGCATTTAATACTCTTATCTTTAATGTGCATTCTTGCGTCTGTTGTTTTCAAAGCTGTTATAAAGTTATTTTAACACAACTCTGATAAAGGAAAAAATCTATTATTTCAACAGAAGCTATTGTTTGGCTACGAGGCTTGTATAACTTGTAGTTTTGGGATCTTCATTTGATGCGCAGTAATTTCCAGGTGGAATTCAAGGTGTTGGTTTTAGCCTGCAGGGTCCTAAAAGTTTTGGGGCCCAGTTTTGTGGGAAATAGTTTCTTTTCTTTGGACATACAGCCAAAGCTGAAATCAGCAGAGACTCGAGCTGATTCTCCTTCACTCCAAACAACAAAATTGCTGTTAAGATGTTCTTTGAAAGGGTCCTCAGACTGGAATTCACTCCTCTCGTTCTGCCAGAGCTCGGATCTGTTAACATTTCAGACATATTGCAAAACCCCCCCTTTTTTTTTCTTCCCAGGCATTTGGGAAGTGGGTGGGCTGAGGTTTGAAGGTATTGTCTTTGTTATTTTGCCTTCTGCAGAGACGTTTTCATTTATTACCATGTTTACTAGGGCACGATTGTATATTTATTGCTGGAGTGGGATTTAATCCGGTCTATTAATTTTCATAATAAATATCTGAATGTAGTGGCGGCCAGAGTCTGAGATGAGTGCTTGTTTGTTTTACAAACATAAATAAATGGTTGCCTCCTGCTGTATCCCTTGTCAAAGTTCACTTCCTAATCTCTACTTAGTTTTTAACTTTTGTGCAAGAAAGGATATTCTTAATTTATTTGTATCCCTTAGAAAGACAGTATAGCCTCTACCTCCATTATATAGGAGGACTTTAGAATTAGGCAGCCACTTTGCTAGCCTAATACAGGCCCTGATCCTGCAATTTGTGCTTTGTGGTCAGACCCCTGTGTCCATACAGAACCCCTTCAGAAAGCAACGAGGTTCTGCGTAGGTCCAGTGTTCTGGAGCTGAGTATGGACAAAGAGGAGCAGAAAGGGAAGCAGGGGGAGGGGGAATCAGACGGGGATACACACACTTTAGGCAGATATAGAGAAAAATGTATGGAAATTGTAAATATTACAGATGAAATCCCTGCTCAGTTGAATTCAATGGAACTCTTGCCATTGAGTTAATGGGCCAGGATTTCACCCTATGATTTCATGTGCCGTGGAACTTTCCCTTTTTACTATTCTAGAGCTAACAGAGATATTATACATAACAAATGCTGAATGGATCGCAAAGTAACAGACCCAATAATGCATCTGGATTCATTTGTATAAAGAATAGTATAAATAATAGAATGAGATGAAATTATTTTTTCTAACTTGAAATCAGAGGTCTTGATGATCCCCATATTTGACTATATTGTGGGGGAGGAGAGGACTTGCAGCTTCATGTTTTCTCAATTGTAGCAAGTTATCAGATTTTGAATGAGCTTATATATCATGGCAGCTAAAGGTAAAAATGCATTCTTTATCAAAGGTATGTTGCAAAGCATCATGGGGTGACATTTTCCAATCACCATCTAAATCTGCCTGACACAGCTTTAAAAGAAATAAAACACAACTAAAAGTTCCAGTGTTTAGTCTAAAAACACATATGGCTGAGGTTGCTGTTTTAGGCTACGTGAACTAAAACTGTAGAAGTCTTTTGTCAGCTCTTCGTCCCACTAAAGCCTTGTCAGCATGAGTAATGTGTTAATTTGCTGACTTTTTGCCTTGATGCTTTAAGTTTCCTATAAAGAGTTTGTATTTTTTTGTTTTAATGACTTTCCATATTTTAAAGATACTTTTGGAGAGCTGTATCTCCAGTGCTTGCTCTTTAGAATCACTGGGATTAAAAGGAAGTCCTTTCAAGATTGTATCTTTGTGAAGAAGTCTGAGGCCTTGCCTGCACTACAGAGTTTTGTCAACAAAAGTTATGCCGACATATAGTAACCACTTGAATTAAACCATTGTCTACATTATGCTCCTTGTGTCAGCAGAATGCATCCACATTAGCAGCTCTTGCATCAACACAGAGAGCAGTGCACTGTGGGTAGCTATCCTGCTGTGCAACTGGACGCAGGGAGCTTTGGGAAGGGTTTGAAATGCCTCATGGGGCAGGTTCAGCATTACATAATCCCATCATTCCATAGGCCTCTTACTATATTGCCAGGTGCTTTTCAACTGAAGTGTAGGAGGTGGGGGTTGGGGGAAAGGGGGTGACAGGAAGCGTGTGTGTGTAAGGCGGGGTGAGAGACAGTGTGTTGTGATACAGGAGGGCCAGGGAGCAGCAGTAGTAGAGTGTGAGAGGGGAAATATGTGAGCCCTAGGCTAATTAAGGCGTGGTTCCCTGGAGACTAGGGAGGGTGGCTACAGGTTAATTAGAGCACCTGCAGTCAATTAAGGCCCTCTCAGGAACCTAATAAAACCCCCTGCTTCAGGCAGACAGAGGAGGAGGAGGAAGGAGTTGGAGCAGAGTGGTTTGGAGTGGAACAGAGAGCGGTTTGGAGGAGTTGAAGCAGAGTGGATTGGTGGTGGAGCAGAGAGCAGTGTGGAGGAAAGCAGAGGAGAGTTTGGAGAAGTGCTGTGGCGGGCTAAGAAGACCAAGACCCTAGGTAAAGGGACACCTGGCTTGTGCAGAGGGAAGGCAGGAAGCCCCACAAGCAGGAGAGGGAAGGAGCCCAAGGGAAAGTATCACTAGTACATGTGGTTTACCCGTGAACCTAGGGCCCCTGGGCTGGGACCTGGAGTAGAGGGCGGGCCTGGGTCCCTCCCTCTCCATTCCCCTTCTCTGGGATACTAGTGGGACAGCTGATACCCCAGTTCAGGGGCAAGAAACGGCGCCCTGAAAACCCCCCACAAGAAGAGAAAGTGCGGGACCCTCATAGTAGTGCCAGCAATTTGCCACACGTGGTGTCAGGGGTGGGATTACCACACTGGGGACTTAAACCAGGGTTAGCCAAAACAATCCAGTCCTTAAGGTGGACGACGTGATCGAGGCCCTAATACAAGCCACCGCCGCCCAGCAGGAGGCTACCTGGGTCCAGGCAGCTACCCAACAGGAGGCCATGCGGCTGCAGCAAGAGACCAATTGCCTGCTGATGACCCAGGCTGCCCAAGATTGGGCCACGCTGCAGGAACTAGTGAACCAGGTGAAGGCCCTTACGGAGCTGAGCCGCGGGTATGACGGGACACGGACCATACGGGCCAGCTACTGTCTGCAGAAAATGACCCGGGAGGATGATGTGGAGGCATATCTCCTTGCCTTCGAGAGGACAGCCCTGCGGGAGGCCTGGCCCCGAGATCAGTGGTCAGGTATCCTCGCCTCATTTTTGTGTGGGGAGGCTCAGAAGGCCTACTATGATATGACCGCAGAGGAGGCGGCAGATTACCCCTGACTGAAGGCGGAAATCCTGGCCAGGGCAGGGGTAACAACGGCCTTGCGAGCCCGGAGGTTCCATGATTGGCAGTTCTGTGAAGACAAGACACCACGATCACAACTATTTGACCTAATTCACCTAGCCCGGAAGTGGTTACGCCCGGAGGCTCTCGGCTCAGAGAAAATGATGGAGCTCCTGGTGCTGGACCACTATACAAGGGCACTACCCTCAGGCCTCCGAGCCTGGATAGGCCAGAATGACCCCTCCACCTATGACGAACTGGTCACCCTTGTGGAGAGACAACTGGCAGCCCGTGAACTGTCTGAAACCCCGGGAGATGGAACACGGTGTTTCAGGAAACCAGTCCCAACCCCGAGGACCCGGATCATTGAGAACTCCAGGAAAGCCATAGCTGGAAGAACAGGCACCCAGGAGCGGCCTGAGGCCCCAAAGGGCCCTATGGGTCCTGGGGGAGAGGGTTGGAGGAGCAAGTTAGAGGGCCCAAGACAGAGGGCAATCTCCGGAATGAGATATCACTGTTATGAGTGTGGGGAGTTGGGGCATATAGCAGCACAGTGCCCCAACAGGGAGGAGCCCATGCAATGTAATCTGGGGGATCCCGGAGACCAATGTGGCCTAATGAGCCTGGTGGGGGTCGTGATGGACCCACATGAGTACACCAGGCCGGTAAAGATGAATAGCATCCAGACCATAGGTTTGGTGGACTCTGGGAGTGCTGTCACATTAGTCTCAGGGAAGTTAGTAGGGCAAGACTAACTGAGCCGGGCCAAGAGTACCGGAGTGACGTGTCCACGGCACAGTAAATTTCTACCCCACAATTCCAATATGGATTGAGATCCAGGGAAATACTACCAAGATGACTGCATGGGTGGTCCCCAAGCTCCCCTACCCGGTCTTAATTGACAGGGACTTTCCTGGGTTCGAGAGCCTACTCCCCCCCCCATCAAGTTAGGGGAGGGAAGTAAACCCCGAGCAGAGTTTGAGGTGCCCATGGATGACCCTACCACAATTTTTGCTGGGTTTTCCCCAGAGTTATTTTCAAGCCCTGGGAAGTCCCGGAAATCCAAACGAGAAAGGAGGGCAGACAAAAGATTAGGAACCAGGATTTTGGCGGCAAACCAGAGAGCTGCCCTGGTTGGGAGGAGGTCCCGTGGAGACCCAGAGACGGTTCCCAGCACAAGCAGAAGCACCCCTAGAGAAGGAGGGGAGCCCAATCCAATAGAATCAGGCCAGATCGGTCCCGCACGTGAATATTTTGGGCAGGACCAAGCCACTGACCCACTGTATGTGAATGTGAGGGAGGAGGTAGTAGAGGTAAATGGGGTGCCAGTAGAAGGGAAAACCAAAGGCCCAGGGCCATACTATATACTCAAGCAGGATCTGTTGTACCGGGTAGTGCCAATACAGGGGGAAGTAGTAGAACAGCTCTTGGTGCCACGGAAGCACACAAAGGCTGTATTAGAATTAGCTCACAGTCATCTGTTTGGGGGACATTTAGGAGCAGACAAGACCCTGGATAGAGTCCTAAGGAGGTTCTACTGGCCAGGAGTACGGGCAGAAGTCCAGCGCTATTGCACCTCTTGCCCAGAGTGCCAGCTGCATAGCCCCCGACCTCAGTTAAGGGCCCCATTGGTACCTTTGCCAATAATTGAAGTCCCTTTTGAAAGGATAGCAATGGATCTAGTGGGCCCACTAGAAAGAACAGCCCGGGGCCACCGAAGCATACTTGTGATCCTGGACTACGCTACACGGTACCCTGAAGCCATTCCTTTAAGAAACCCCACGTCCAAGGCAATTGCAAAAGAACTGGCGCAGGTTTTTGCTAGGGTAGGCATCCCTAAGGAGATCCTGACAGACCAAGGGACTCCCTTTATGGCGAGAGTAATGAAAGACTTCTGTACCCTGCTCCGCATCCAAGCCTTGCGGACCTCGGTCTATCATCCGCAAATAGATGGTCTGGTTGAGCGATTTAACTGCACTCTCAAGAGCATGATCCGAAAGGTGGTGGCCCAAGACGGAAAAGACTGGGATACCCTCCTACCATACCTGATGTTTGCAGTACGAGAAGTTCCCCAAGCATCTACTGGTTTCTCCCCCTTCGAGCTACTGTATGGACGCCACCCACGTGGCATATTAGACATCGCGAAGGAGGAATGGGAGGAACAACCTAACCCAGGGAAGAACGTCATTGCACACGTAGCCCAGATGAGAGAATGAATAGCCCAAGTGACTCCCATAGTACGAGAACATTTGGAGAAAGCACAAGAGGCCCAACGAACCTACTACAATCGTCGGGCAAAAACACGGAAATTTCAACCAGGAGAACGGGTGCTGGTGTTGGTACCAACAACAGAAAGTAAGCTCCTGGCCAGTTGGCGTGGACCCTATGAGATCGTGGAAGCCATTGGGGAGGTGAATTATAAGGTGAAGCAGCCAGACCACCGAAGGCCAGAGCAGATATATCACGTTAACTTACTGAAACCCTGGTTCGATCGGGAGACATGCCTGGCCGTCCTGCCAGCTCCATCCCAGGCAGATGGCCCACAAGGGCAGGTAAAGATATCCCCTGAATTAGCCCCAGAACAACGAACAGAGGTCATTGAAATGATCCAGCGGAACCAAGACGTGTTCTCTGTACAACCAGGCCGTACGATGCTGATCCAACACCACATCGTCACCTGTCCTGGAGCAAGAGTGACGATAAAACCATACTGTATACCAGAGGCAAAAAGAGAAGAAATTAGGGCAGAAGTAAGGAAGATGCTGGAAATTGGGGTGATTGAGGAATCACACAGCCAGTGGTCCAGCCCTATTGTATTGGTCCCGAAGCCTGATGGCAGTCTGAGATTTTGTAATGACTTCCGGAAGTTAAACGAGGTATCCCAATTCGATGCCTACCCAATACGACGTATTGATGAGCTGGTGGATCAGTTAGGCAAGGCCCGATACTTGACCACCTTGGACTTGACAAAAGGCTACTGGCAGATCCCACTGGCTGAGGACGCCAAGGAAAAAACAGCTTTCGCCACACCCGATGGCCTTTTCCAATATACCGTCCTCCCTTTTGGGCTCCATGGGGCCCCCGCGACTTTCCAACGTTTAATGGACAGATTACTTCGACCCCATGCCAAGTATGCTGCCGCCTATTTAGATGATGTGGTAATCCATAGCCCTGACTGGGAGACGCACCTGGGGAAAGTAGAAGCAGTACTGGATACTCTTAGGCAGGCTGGCCTCACCGCTAAGCCGTCCAAATGTGCAATAGGGTTAGCCGAGGCCACATACCTCGGGTATGTAGTTGGAAGGGGCCTGGTGAAGCCCCAATGGAACAAAGTGAAGGCAATACAGGAATGGCCTCGCCCGATCCGCAAGAAGCAAGTCAGAGCCTTCTTAGGGATAGTGGGGTACTATCGCCGGTTCATCCCTCACTTTGCCACAAGGGCAGCGCCTCTGACAGACCTGATAAGAGCTCGGGGGCTGGAGATAGTTAAATGGACTGAGGTGGCAGAGGGAGCTTTCACAGACCTAAGGACAGCCCTTTGCAGCTCATAGCCCCAGATTTCAAAAAGGAATTCATCCTACAAACGGATGCCTCAGAGGTAGGACTTGGGGCCATTCTTTCACAGATCGTGCGGGATGAGGAGCACCCTATCCTTTACCTTAGCTGAAAGCTCCTGCCCAGGGAGCAACGGTACGCCATAGTAGAAAAGGAATGCCTAGCGGTTAAATGGGCCATGGAGATTCTACGGTACTACCTGCTTGGGCGGAAGTTTACCCTTGTGACAGACCACGCCCCACTCCAATGGATGCACACAAACAAGGAAAGAAATGCACGAGTGACTAGATGGTTTCTATCACTACAACCTTTCCACTTCCGGATACAGCATAGAGCCGGAAGCCAACGTGGCAACGCGGACAGCCTGTCACGACAACACTGTCTCTTGTCCCAAGTAGCCCAACCCCGTGGTGTTGAGCAGGGGAGGGGGATATGTGATACAGGAGGGCCAGGGAGCAGCAGTAGTAGAGTGTGAGAGGGGAAATATATAAGCCCTAGGCTAATTAAGGCGTGGTTCCCTGGAGACTAGGGAGGGTGGCTACAGGTTAATTGGAGCACCTGCAGTCAATTAAGGCCCTCTCAGGAACCTAATAAACCCCCCTGCTTCAGGCAGACAGAGGAGGAGGAGGAAGGAGTTGGAGCAGAGTGGTTTGGAGTGGAACAGAGAGCGGTTTGGAGGAGTTGAAGCAGAGTGGATTGGTGGTGGAGCAGAGAGCAGTGTGGAGGAAAGCAGAGGAGAGTTTGGAGAAGTGCTGTGGCGGGCTAAGAAGACCAAGACCCTAGGTAAAGGGACACCTGGCTTGTGCAGAGGGAAGGCAGGAAGCCCCACAAGCAGGAGAGGGAAGGAGCCCAAGGGAAAGTATCACTAGAACAAGTGGTATACCCACTAACCTAGGGCCCCTGGGCTGGGACCTGGAGTAGAGGGCGGGCCTGGGTCCCTCCCTCTCCATTCTCCTTCTCTGGGATACTAGTGGGACAGCTGATACCCCAGTTCAGGGGCAAGAAATGGCGCCCTGAAAACCCCCCACAAGAAGAGAAAGTGTGGGACCCTCATAGTAGTGCCAGCAATTTGCCACAGTGTGTTCTGGGTGGAGGAGTGTGTCAGCATGCTGTCTCTTTAAATTCAGACAGCAGCTGGAAGCACACCCACACAAGCAGTCCCGGCCTACCTGCCACTGTGTTCCTAATGCCGGAGAGAGCAGGATTCCACGTTAGGGAGAGGCACGTGCCTGTGTAGCTGGAATGCAGGGCAGCCAAGTTCAAAATAGTGAGCAGAGTGGTCACGGCGGGCATTGTGGGATACCGAGGGAAGCCAGTGATGGCGACATAATGAACGGCAGCGACTGCACTGATGCTTTGTCGCTTTAACTTTGTCGCTGATAGATTTTGCCTCTCGTCGAGGTGGGTTGTTTTTGGCAGCAAAACAGGAGTTTTGCCAACTAAAGTAACATTGTAGTGTGTACACATCCAGTGTTTTGTCAGCATAAGCTGCCTTTTGCCGACAAAACTGCAGTTAGACAAGGCCTTAGAGAGAAGAAGGGCCCCATAAACTGGTGAAGTGGCCAAACAGGAAAAAAAAAAGGTACGGTTACCATCACCAGGGTCTTTTCCTTAAGGAAAATTATAAATTATAAAAAGAATCATGAGAACATAAATAATAACAACAGAAAACCCTTACCTTCATTTCAGCTGACTACTGTGATCCAGGGTGTGGAGCCCTACCTAACTATTACTATAATACCAATACTATACCAAAGTATTCTCCCAATTTGATCTTCCAAACCACTCTTAGGCCTGGTCTGCAATAGGAAAATTACTCATTGCTAATTGGTAGAAGCATGGTGTATCCTGGTCTTTGCGTTGCAGGTGACCTGTGTTCAGTATGATTCAGCTGTGCACATTGATGATACCTCTTATCAGCAAGGGGTAATTCTCTTAGAATAGATCAGGTCTTATAGATCTCCTCCTGAGCACTTGTACAAGGAGAGGGGAAGCTTAGAGTTCACATCTTGTTCCCGGGTACTATAGTGCGGCTTACACCTGGTCACAGGGCAAACTATTGTGGAGGTTTTTTTAGATTTACTGTAGTGGAACCAGGAACAGGCTCATAGTTGTGAAGCTTATTTTCTGAATGAAAAGCACCGCATAAATATAATCCATCATCATTAAAAATGTTTGTTCAGATATTTATGATTAGTCACTGTCGTGAAATGTTGGTAATATGCCCTGTTTTTCTTTTAACAGGTAGAGTCACCCCAGAACAGCTCAGTTCATACATCAAGCTTTTCAAAAATAATTTCAATGCTCTCAGGAATCACTGTGGACTTCTACAGCTTGTGCTTGCCACAATCCAGGCTTTAAAACACCCCCAGAATGCCAAATGGGACAGCTTCTTAGCCTTTGAAAGGCTACTCTTGCAGGTACAATATTATATGAGCCTACTTAACTTTATACTAAGTAAACAATGTTATTTTTAAGTAGTTAGTTTTAAATATTTTTGTGCAATTTTATTTTTGCATAATTTGTTTGGGCTACATGATATTATTAGAAAGCTACCTCCTGAACTTTTGTTTTTCATATATTTCAAGCTATTTAAAAGAATGGGAAACTACACCATTAATATTTTTGTAGTTTTTAATCTAATAATTTTAGATACAAAATTTAAATATTACAGATTAAGGTACATAAAATAATTTGAATTTGGGTTGGAATATTTGCATACTAAATTGCAAGATGACAGCATAGATTTATGTCACTGGTTAGGATCACTATTAAGCTTTAAAATAATAATGATAAATAATGGGCTTCTGGAGCCAAGACATAGTCAAATTCAGAGATGACTTAAAGTGGTAAATTGTATATCTTTATACGAGTGTAAGCTTGTGTAATTTACATATTGAATGGGTGAGATTTAATAGGGAAAACCACCATTAGGAGAACGTGATATTAATTTGTTCCCTCACACATTCATGCTCTCACTGACAACTTCTTACAACTTCCTGTTGGAAGTGACACTCTAACCAACATGTAATTTATATTTCTATCTATGCTACCACTGAACTTTAAGAGTAGATGATATAGTGAACAGACTGTATCCTGCTTAGCTTGGATAAAGCAGGGGTTTTCAAAAGAGTTTAAGGGAGTTCAAAATGGTGCCAAAATCCTATTGAAATTCAGTGGGAGCTGGGCACTCACTCCTTTAGTTAACACCTATTTTGACAGTGAAGACAGCCTACCTTTAAGAAGATGGGTTAGTTGTCTCACTGTAAAATCCTAGTTGAGACAAGGCTCTGTAGTTTTTATCTTAATGTAGCTAGGCAAGGTCAACCCTGGGTAGGGGAGGAAGCGTATTGTGACCTCAGCTACCTGCATCAAAGTGAGAACTAACTGTGACTTGTCTCCACTTCCCTTGTTATAAAAAACCAAACCAAATAAAATTTCACCTTTATTGGGTGGTCAAGATCTAGTCCTCGACTCATCTGAAAATCCGAGCCTATGCAGATTGCTATTACTTATACCAACAAATGTTTCCTGGAGGGTAAAAAGACAAAACATAATTAGTGTAGGCAAGTATGTGCTAGCAGTTAACTGAACTATTTACTCTACTTAATGTTTAATTATTTTTTGCTAATGCCCATTGTCTGAAGTATTCAATAGCATATCTTCTCCCAGTAAGGCTATGGCTACACTACAGTATTAGGTCAAAATTATAGAAGTCGATATTTTAAAACCCAATTTTATGGAATCGATTGTGTGTGTCCCCACTAAAGAGCATTAAGACCATGAGGTCGACGGACTGTGTCCACAGTATCGGGACTAGCGTTGACTTTCGGAGTGTTGCATTGCGGGTAGCTATCCCACAGCTCCCGCAGTCTCCGCCGCCCATTGGAATTCTGGGTTGTGATCCCAAAGCCTGATGGGGCAGAAAACATTGTCGCTGGTGGTTCTGGGTACATGTCGTCAAGCCATCCCCCGTCCCTCCCTCCCTCCGTGAAAGCAATCTTTTTCGCGCCTTTTTTCTGGGGTTTACGGGTTTGCTACGGCAGCATGGAGCCTGCTCAGCTCACAATTACCGTACATCCCCAGCGTACGCCTGGACATTAGGTCTAGTGGGGATTCAGTCGTGCTATAATACGGGCAGAGGGATAGCTCAGCGTTCTGAGCGTTGGCCTGCTAAACCCGGGGTTGCGAGTTCAATCCTTCAGGGGGCCATTCCACCTGAGGCTGGTAGTCGTGGGACTACACAGCAGAAGGTCCTTGCCTTCTAGCTGCAGATTGTGCAATAGGCTTGAAATTCATCGTCCCCTGTGTGCTCCTGGCTGGCCTATGGTGTGGCTGGCTGGGGGCGCTTGCACATAAATGGGAGTGACCAGAGTGACTCTGGTCATTCTCTTTTTTACGTTTTGTTTAAGGGAGATTCAGTACTGCCTGGAACACGGGCAGAGGGATAGCTCAGCGGTCTGGGGTTTCCGGGTTTGCTACGGCAAGCAATTACCATACATCTCCAGCGTACGCCTGGACATTAGGTCTAGTGGGGATTCAGTCGTGCTATAATACGGGCAGAGGGATAGCTCAGCGTTCTGAGCGTTGGCCCGCTAAACCCGGGGTTGCGAGTTCAATCCTTCAGGGGGCCATTCCACCTGAGGCTGGTAGTCGTGGGACTACACAGCAGAAGGTCCTTGCCTTCTAGCTGCAGATTGTGCAATAGGCTTGAAATTCATCGTCCCCTGTGTGCTCCTGGCTGGCCTATGGTGTGGCTGGCTGGGGGCGCTTGCACATAAATGGGAGTGACCAGAGTGACTCTGGTCATTCTCTTTTTTACGTTTTGTTTAAGGGAGATTCAGTACTGCCTGGAACACGGGCAGAGGGATAGCTCAGCGGTCTGGGGTTTCCGGGTTTGCTACGGCAAGCAATTATCATACATCTCCAGCGTATGCCTGGAAATTAGGTCTAGTGGGGATTCAGTCGTGCTATAATACGGGCAGAGGGATAGCTCAGCGGTCTGAGCGTTGGCCCGCTAAACCCGGGGTTGCGAGTTCAGTCCTTGAGGGGGCCCGGAGATGATGATGGATATCAAGCCTACTGAACCATCTGCAGCTAGAAGGAAAGGAGCCTAACCCTTGCTCCCCCCTCCCTCTGTGAAAGCAGCGGAAGGGGGAGCCCAAAATCCTTTCGCGCCTGTTTTCATGCGGGCGCCATATTGTTGACACCATTGTTATCCACCCGCCGCTTCTGCTCCCACTCTGCTGTCCTGCAGACACCATACCAGGGAAAGCATGGAGCCCGATCAGATCGTCGCGGCTGTTATCGCCGTTATGAACACCACGCGCATTGTCCAGGAGTATATGGAGAACGATAACCAGGAGCTGCTACAGCTACAGCAGGCGAGGAGGCGACGGCAGCGCCCTGAGGACAGTGATGAGGACATGGACACACACCTCTCTCAAAAAAGGCCCCCCTGCAAGGTGGACATCATGGTGGTAATGGGGCATGTTGATACAGTGGAACGCCGATTCTGGGCCCGGGAAACAAGCACAGACTGGTGGGACCGCATAGCGCTGCAGTTGTGGGACGATGAGCAATGGCGGCAAAACTTTCGCATGCGTAAGGGCACTTTCATGGAATTTTGTGAGTTGCTTTCCCCTGCCCTGAAGCACCAGAGCACCAAGATGAGAGCAGCCCTCACAGTAGAGAAGCGAATGGCGATAGCCCTGTGGAAGCTTGCAATGCCAGACAGCTACCGGTCTGTCGCGAATCAATTCGGAGTGGGAAAATCTACAGTGGGGACTGTTGTGATGCAAGTAGCCAAGGCGATCACAGAGCTGCTGGTACCAAGGGTTGTGACTCTGGGAAATGTGCAGGTCATAGTGGATGGCTTTGCAGCAATGGGGTTCCCAAACTGTGGTGGGGCGATAGACGGAACCCATATCCCTATCTTGGCACCGGACCACCAAGCCAGCGACTACATAAACCGAAAGGGTAACTTTTCAATAGTGCTGCAAGCACTGGTGGATCATAAGGGACGTTTCACCAACATCAACGTGGGATGGCCGGGAAAGGTACATGACGCTCGCATCTTCAGGAACTCTGGTCTGTTTCAGCTGCTGCAGCAAGGGACTTTCTTCCCAGACCAGAAAATAACCGTTGGGGATGTTGAGATGCCTATAGTTATCCTTGGGGACCCAGCCTACCCCTTAATGCCATGGCTCATGAAGCCATACACAGGTAGCCTGGACAGTAGTCAGGACCTTTTCAACTATAGGCTGAGCAAGTGCAGAATAGTGGTAGAATGTGCATTTTGGGCGTTTAAAAGCTTGCTGGCGCAGTTTATTGACTAGGTTAGATCTCAGCGAAACCAATATTCCCATTATTATTACTGTTTGCTGTGCGCTCCACAATATCTGTGAGAGTAAGGGGGAGACGTTTATGGCGGGGTGGGAGGTTGAGGCAAATCACCTGGCCGCTGGTTATGCGCAGCCAGACACCAGGGCTATTACAACAGTACAGCAGGGTGCGTTGCGCGTCAGGGAAGCTTTGAAAACCAGTTTCATGAATGGCCAGGATGCTGTGTGAAAGTTCTGTTTTTTCCCGTTAATGAAAATCCCCGCCCCTTGATTCACTCTACTTCCCTTTAACCAAACCGCCCTGCCCTCCCCCCCTCGGTCACCGCTTCCAGAGGCAATAAAGTCATTGTTGCTTAAAATTCATGCATTCTTTATTAATTCATCAAACAAATAGGGGGAAATATGGGGGTAACTGCCACGGTCGCCCGGGATGGGTGGTGGAGGAAGGGAAGCACCAGGATGGGTGGTGGAGGAGGGGATGAGGGAAGGACAAGGACACACAGCACTTTAAAACTTATTGAATGCCAGCCTTTTGTTGCTTGGACAGTTCTCTTGGCTTGACTGGTTGGGTGCACGGAGGCCGCCCAAACGCATTCTTGGGCGTCTCGGTGAGGAGGTTATGGGACTCGGGAAGGAGGGCTGTTGGTTACACAGGGGCTGTAGCGGCGGTCTGGGCTCAGGCGGCCTTTCCTGAACCATGAGCCTTTCCTCAGCCATAAGCCGGAGGATTTCCGTTTGATCCTCCAGTAGCCTCAGAATTGCATCCTGCCTTCTCTCAGCATGCTGATGCCACCTACTCTCTTCAGCACGCCACCTGTCCTCGTGATCAAATTGTGCCTTTCTGGACTCCGAGAGTGTCTGCCTCCACGCATTCTGCTGTGCCGTTTCAGTGTGGGAGGATTGCATGAGCTCTGAGAACATATCGTCTCGATTCCTTTTTTTTTTTTACTTCTAATCTTCGCTAGCCTCTGGGACGGTGATGAAAGGGGTGGCGTTGAAACATTTGCAGCTGTGGGAGGAACAAATGGGAGAGGAGTAGTTTAAAAGACACATATTAGAGAACAATGGTCCAAACATTACATAGCACATGTACATTTGGTCCAAGGTTGCACTTTGCCTGTTATATTGAGGGTCTGCCGGTTTGCTGTGAGAGATCACACAAGCAGGTCCGGCGGGCAACAGAATTCGGCTTGCAGGCAGCCATGGTAAGCCACAGTCTGTAGGCTTCTTTAACCTTCATAACATGTGGGAATAGTTTCAAACAGCCTTTGGGCTGGCAATTTAAAAAGGGTTGGCAATTGAAAAGGGAGGGGCGGCAGTTTTCGGGTTAACGTGCAGCGCGAACCTAATGGACACCACCCCCACACACAGACACACATCCAAGATGTTCGCTGTTCCCCCTCCCCACACTGCGTGGGTCACAGCGGGGAAGATTTCCGTTCAGCCACAAGCAAACAGCCCAGCAGGGACGGACCCCTCTGAAAGCCCCCTTAATAAAATTCCCCTATTTCAACCAGGTGACCATGAATGATATCACTCTTCTGAGGATAACACAGACAGACAAAGAACGGATGTTGCTTGAATGCCAGCAAACACCGGGACCATACGCCGCCATGCTTTGCAATGCAATGATTCCAGACTACGTGCTACTGGCCTGGCGTGGTAGAGTGTGTTACCACGGAGCACAGGATAAGGCTGCCCTCCCCAGAAACCTTTTGCACAGGCTTTGAGAGTACATCCAGGAGAGCTTTCTGGAGATGTCACCGGAGGATTTCCACTCCATCCCCGAACATGTTAACAGACTTTTCCAGTAGCTGTAGCTGTACTGGCTGTGAATTAATCATTAAACACGCTTGCGTATAAAACATCTATTAATTTAACAGAGGTACACTCACCAGAGGTCCCTTCTCCGGCATCAAGCACGCCTAGGGTGGGTTCATAGGGTACTGGCTCCAGGGTGACAAAGAGTTCCTGGCTGTCGGGGAAAAAGGGCTTCTTCACTTTCTTGCTGTGTCTGTGCGGTATTTTCAGCATCATTATCATCATCTTCCTCTTCCCGAAAATGCTCCTCGGTGGTTTCTGATGATCCACAGACGGAGTCATACCACATAGGTGGGTCAGTGCTGGCTGCACCTCCTAGAATGGCATGCAGCTCATTATAGAAGCGGCATGTCTGGGGCTCTGACCCAGAGCGGCTGTTTGCATCTCTGGTTCTTTGGTAGGCTTGCCTGAGCTCCTTAATTTTAATTTTAAGCCTCTGTCCTGCATGCCCTTGGAGACTTTGGCATATGTATTGGCGTTTCTTCTTTTGGACCGTAGCTCTGCTAGCACGGTTTCGTCTCCCCATACAGCAATCAGATCACGTACCTCACGCTTGGTCCACGCTGGAGCTCGTCTTTGGTTCTGGGACTCCATCATGGTCTGCTGATGAGATCTGCACTCACCTGCAGCTCACCATGCTGGCCAAACAGGAAATGAAATTCAAAAGTTCGCAGGGCTTTTCCTGTCTACCTGGGCAGAGCAGTCGAGCTCAGACTGCTGTCCAGAGTGGTCAAATGTTGCACTGTGGGATAGATCCAGGAAGCCAATACCGTCGAATTGCGTCCACACTAAGCCTAGTTCGATTCGGCCATATCGCTTTAAGCGCTAATCCCCTCGTTGGGGGTGGAGTGGCGAGATCGATTTTAAGAGCCCTACAAGTCGATGTTAATGGCTTCGTCGTGTGGACGAGTGCACGGATCAATCGATATAATGCTAATTAATTCGACCTAAACTCGTAGTGTAGACCAGGACTAAGTAACATGACTTGGGTAAAACAGTTGTGGCTATACCGGTTCTTGATGGCTCTCGAATCAAAATAAAACGCACATTCAGCACCGTTTATACAGCTAGATGCCTGTTGATGCCCTAAATCAGTAGGGGGAGGGGGGGGGGAAACAGAGGGAAGAGACAACCAAGGGGAATCAAATCACATTCAACGTTGGATTATACTCAGGGCCTTTGATCCGTCATAATAAGTTAAACATTTTAGCCAAAGCAAACTTTTTAGCCCAATATTATAACTCCTGTTTAAGCACATACTCATTTTCTGCATTTCAAATAACAACCATTTTGAATTACACAATCCATAATGCGTGCACATCTGTACAGACTGTATATTCTGAAGTCAGAGACTGAGATGTGTAGTTTATTTTGAGCACATCTCCAGTCTGTTGACAGGGATGGAAGAGAGAGGTACTGGGAGACACAGAAAGCATCAGGGGTGTTTCTAATAAAATCTTTCAACTTGAACATAATCTTTTAACTATATAAATATCCTGAATGGCTAACACACAGATGCCATGGTCTATTCCAAGGATATTCAGAAGTACTGCTAGTAGGTTTATTGTCATCTTCTAGATTTCTGTACACTAAAGATACACTTTAATACTGAAAAAACAGAGCATTGCTCCAATATGAAAATTATTGATATATCAGATGGTCTAGAAAAAAGGAAAAACATATTTGTGCAAAGCCCATTGGAAGAAATATTGAACTGTGGTCAACACAGGCTTTCCAGATTTTTCACAGGTCACACACCAGGCCCTTCAACTGATGCAAAGTAGATGACCCACCATAAATGACTATTATTAGGTTTTATATTCATGGCACGCAAACAGAGAATTTAAGGAAAAAACATAAAATATTGGTCCTGGAAGGTTGCAGTGTAACACTACTTTTATTTCTTAAAATCCAGAACCTTCCTGCACAGGAACCAAAACCAGAGCGAGCGAAAGCAGGCTGGTCCCTAAGGCACAGAAGCACAATTCACCCCACCTCTCTCTAGGCTGGCTCTTTGCGGACTGACTGCTGAAAAACCCAAATCGCATGCTTCCCTACAGAGCCCACTAAGCTGAAATCAGGACCAGAGAACTCTAGGGAATTTAAAGTGATAGATTCTAATTTTAACAGTTAAACACCACATCAGGATCCCAGAAGGAATAACTTACCCTGTGCTGAAATTTCCCTTAGTTGAATCTCCATGATTACAGAATCATAGAATATCAGGGTTAGAAGGGACCTCAGGAGGTCATCTAGTCCAAGCCCCTGCTCAAAGTATAAGTCATGTGCTCCAGCCCCCTAATAATTTTTGTTGCCCTCTGCTGGACTCTTTCCAATTTTTCCAATCCTTCTTGTAGTGTGGGGCCCAAAACTGGACACAGTACTCCAGATGAGGCCTCATCAATGCCGAATAGAGGGGAATGACCACGTCCCTCGATCTGGTGGCAATGCTCCTACTTATACAGCCCAAAATGCTGTTAGCCTTCTTGGCAACAAAGGGACACTGTTGACTCATATCCAGCTTCTCGTCCACTGTAACCCCTAGGTCCTTTTCTGCAGAACTGCTGTCTAGCCACTCGGTCCCTACTCTGTAGCAGTGCATGGGATTCTTCTGTCCTAAGTGCAGGACTCTGCACTTGTCCTTGTTGAACCTCATCAGATTTCTTTTGGCCCAATCCTCTAATTTGTCTAGGTCCCTCTGTATCCTATTCCTACCCTCCAGGATATCTACCATTCCTCCCAGTTTAGTGTCATCTGTGAACTTGCTGAAGGTGCAATCCATGCCATCCTCCAGATCATTAATGAAGATATCGAAAAAAACTGGCCCCAGGACCAACCCTTGGGGCACTCCGCTTGATACCAGCTGCCAACTAGACATGGAGCCATTGATCACTACCCGTTGAGCCCGATGATCTAGCCAGCTTTCTATCTGCCTTATAGTCCATTCATCCAGCCCATACTTCTTTAACTTGCTGGCAAGAATACTGTGGGAGACTGTATCAAAAGCTTTGCTAAAGTCAAGGAATAACACGTCCACTGCTTTCCCCTCATCCACAGAGCCAGTTATCTCGTCATCGAAGGCAATTAGGTTAGTCAGGCATGACTTGCTGTTGGTGAATCCATGCTGACTGTTCCTGATCACTTTCCCCTCCTTTAAGTGCTTCAAAATTGATTCCTTGAGGACCTGCTCCATGATTTTTCCAGGGACTGACATGAGACTGACTAGCCTGTAGTTCCCCGGAACCTCCTTCTTCTCTTTTTTTAAAGATGGGAACTACATTAGCCTTTTTCCAGTCATCCGAGACCTCCCCCGAGTTTTCAAAGATAATGGCCAATGGCTCTGCAATCACATCAGCCAACTCCTTTAGCACCCTTGGATGCAGTGCATCCGGCCCCATGGACTTGTGCTCGTCCAGCTTTTCTAAATAGTCCTGAACCACTTCTTTCTCCTCAGAGGGCTGGTCACCTCCTCCTCATACTGTGCTGCCCAGTGCAGTAGTCTAGGAGCTCACCTTGTTCGTGAAGACAGAGGCATAAAAAGCATTGAGTACATTAGCTTTTTCCACATCTTCTGTCACTAGGTTGCCTCCCCCATTCAGTAAGGGGCCCTCACTTTCCCTGACCACCTTCATGTTGGTAACATTCTTGTAGAAACCCTTCTTGTTACTCTTAACATCCCTTGCTAGCTGCAACTCCAATTGTGTTTGGCCTTCCTGATTTCACTCCTGCATGCTTGAGCAATATTTTTATGCTCCTCCCTGGTCATTTGTTCAACCTTCCACTTCCTGTAAGCTTCTTTTTTGTGTTTAAGATCAGCAAGGATTTCTCTGTTAAGCCAAGCTGGTCGCCTGCCATATTTACTATTCTTTCTACACATCGGGATGGTTTGTTCCTGCAACCTCAATAAGGAATCTCACTGGTTCTCTATTCAGTCAGCTCTTGCGTCTGTGAAAACCACTTAGGTTGACATGCAATCTTTAATCTAACCCTTTTTTGGAATCATCCATTTTATTTCTTATTCCGTTTCGTCTAGCTTCACAGCTATACTCCTTCCCACTATCACTTATTGTTTCAGCTTCTGTGTTTTTAGAACATGCTGGTAAACACTGTAAATAGGCAGCCTACATCCAGATCTCTATCAGGATTAAAATTCATTAACTGCTGTTTTTAGATTTGCAGTATCATGGCTAAGTTGGCACTTTTTCTTATCAGTCTGTAGGCCACTTTCATCTTTGGTATGAGTTGCTGAATTCTACTGAAATCAGTGCAGCTGTGTACTTTACTCCAGGCTGCATTTGGCCTTCTTTATTTATGATGGCTTGGTGCTCTTAAAATAATACAATGGAATTAGGGTCCAGTGGCATTCTTGGCAATTTTGCCCTTGACTTCAATGCAAAGAGGATCAAGCCCTTGATTCAGAATAGGGTAATGTTCTCGTATTGTAAGTGTGGCTCCTTTTACTGTGTTGTGCTGCTTTTCCGACAGGTTGTGCATTAAACAGGACTGAGAACTATCATTAGTCAGGAGATGCATTTAGTATGTACTGTCAATTTAAACTACATATCCTAGAAGCAAAGTGAAGAGAGGACACAGATCCTCAGAGGCTTTCCAGCGTGTAAATTCCCTCCTTCTTTTTATACCCCACCAGCAGTAGTGTAACCAGGGAGGGATCAGGGGGAGCGGCCGCTCCCCCACTGAGCAGAAGCGGCGCCTTTTTTTGCTCCCGATGCCTTTTGCTCCTACGCTGTAGCCAGAGCGGAGCATTTTTTTTTGCTCCCGGTGCCTTTTTTGCTCCTGATGCTTTTTGCTCCCGGCGCCTTTTTTTTAGCTTCGCTCCCCCTGTGCTCTAAACCTGGCTACGCCCCTGCCCACCAGCCTAAGGTGGATTGCTGGGATGGGAGGGAATGCCAAGCACTGGTGTGCACTAAGCAGTCTCAGGTCTTGTCCATACCAGAAATTGTTTCTTGGTGTAGTTATACAGGCGAACAGGTGTACAGGAAACCCTCCTAGTGTAGACTCATTTTACACTGGTAAAAAAGTTCTTTTGCTAATATGGCTTATGCCAGTTTTCTGAACAAAATAAAAAATCCTGAAAAAAGGACTGTTTTAACTGCATCTCCACTAGGACTTTTGCCAGCATAGCTATGTCTGTTAAGGGTATGATTATTTTTCACACTTCTAATCGACATAGCTATGTGGGCAAAACTTTTAAGTGTAGACCAGGCTTCAAACTCCCCGCTGCTCCATACTCTGCTGCCTTCTTTCCCTCCAGGTGAGGGCTTAAACATGCAGGGAGAGAGGGTGAAAAACAGTGTTGTCTCTCCCCAGTTTTCATCGTGGGTTCAGACATATCCCCATTATGCCCATACCTAGAGGCTTTTCAAGCAGAAGAAACAAAACACAGGAAAAGGAGCACTCTACAGAGCTTAAACAAAGTGTATTTTTTGGAAAACTGAAAGACACAAACATTTCATGTGAAACTTAGGGCTTGTCTACACAGTATATTAGTGCTCATCAACTGGGGTATAAATTTTGTGTGCACCAGCATGTTGTGCACTGACTGTTCATGTGGACCCTGCTGGTGCACCATAAACATTTCCTAGTGTGCATTGACATAGTCCCATTTCAAACAATAGTATATCAGAGTGCTGTAGGGAACTTTTAGTGTGCATCAACAGGGTCCACAGGGACAATTAGTGCATGACATACTAGAATTTACACCCCAGCTGGTGTGCACTAATGCACCATGTAGAGAAGCCCTTAGCTTGTCTTTTTAAATGTATGTTTATAGGACAGGAATTTCAGTCTCTTAAATTCAGCATAAAAGTATCCAGCAACAGCAGGCAGTGTAAAGTGGGTGGCTTAACTCAGACAGGCCCTCTGCAAATTATCACTCTCTGGAGCACTGCAGAGTGGGCACACAATTAATGTCTTGGATAATGGAGTGGAGTGTATGCTTATAAAATTTTCAGATGAGGGGTTGCAAGCACCTGGGAGACAGGATTAGAATTCAAAACGACTTTGACAAATTGGAGAATTGGTCTGAAATCAACAAGATGAAAATCAATAAAGACAAACACAAAATACTACACTTCAGAAGGAAAAATCAAATGCACAGCTACAAAATGGGAATAACTGTCTAGGTGGTAGTACTGCTGAAAAGGATGTGTGTGTGTCGGGGGGAGTTATGGTGGATCACAAATTGAATACGAGTCAATAATGCGATGCAGTTGCTTAAGAGGCTAATATTGTTCTGAAGTGTAATTGTCCCAGTCTGCTCGGCCCTGGAGACCTCAATTGGAGTACTGTGTCCAATTCCGGGTGCTTCACTTTAGGAAAGATGTGGATAAATTGGAGAGAGTCTGGAGGAGAGCCACAAAAATGATAAAAGGTTTAGAAAACCTGACCTATGAGGAAAAGTTAACAAAGCTGGGTATGGTAGGTCTTGAGAAAAGAATAACAGTCTTCCAATATGTGAAAGGCTGTTTTAAAGAGATGGTGATCAGTTGTTCTCCGTGTCCACTGACGGCTTAATCTGCAGCAAAGGACATTTAGGTTAGAAATTAGGACAAACTTTCTAATTATAACGGGTAGTTAAGCTCTAGAACAGGCTTCCAAGAGAGACTATGGAATCTCCATCACTGCAGGATTTTAAGAATAGGTTGGACAACCATCTGTCAGGGATGGTCTAGGGTTTACTTGGTCCTGCCTCAGCGCAGGAGGCTGGACTTGATGACTTCTCAATGTCCTTTTTAGCTCTACATTTCTTTGATTCTGTTAATTCTTTCTGTGGGATGCCCCTGGGGCAGCAGAGCTAAATACTACCCCTTACTATGGGCTGTGTTCATCTGGCACAATTTAGCCCCAAAGGTTCTAAAGTATGTATTAGTAGCCAGAATCTGCCACCCTTACTCACAGTGACTAGCACTTTATTCCATGAATAGTCCCATCTGTTTTAATGAGATTGTTCTAAGGGAAGGATTGTTCATTATGAATAAGGGTTGCAGAAACTTGTTCTAAAATATCATAGGTGGATAAATACATTTAGACGGCTTAAAATATCTATTTTTTCCTTCAAAGAATACAATCCTAGAATACAGTCCTAGTAGCATTTAAAATTTTACTGCTGTATTTAGAACAAAGTTTAGAAAAGGGCAGATGTAATTTGATCACAAATTAATATATATGGCTTGACAAATAAATTTTGTTGAGTCATAAAAATAGTTTTACTCCTACTGGCATAATTTCTGTCTAACAGCAGATTAAATGCATGTAATCTACTGACATTGTATGACATATAGTTGTTCTTCACACTTTCTCCTGAGCCAAAAGTATCTAGTGCAGATTTTATTATGTAGATATATCTAGTAAATGAAGTGGATTTAAATTGCCATCTATCTCACCTATGATTGTTTTCCCATATTTGGACTCATACCGTGGAAAAGACAGATTGTTATCTATGATGTTTAAAAATATAATGCTTGGAAAATAATTTAAATTGGAAAAGCAAAGCTTCTTGTTTCTACAATATATTACTGATATTTTTGTGTTACTCTTCAGAAGGAAACATTTTGTTAGCAGATTGATTTTTTTTTCAAACATGGCAGACTATAGATGCTGAAAACAAACAGCTGTTTTCACAATTTTTTGTGTGTTTTAAAGTGAGATTCTTCTTTAGTAGAAGGTTGTTCTTCTCTGTTATAATAGTTTTGGGATAAATTCATCGTAAGAACTGTAAAATTCAACATAACAAAACTGTTAAACTAAAACAATATTACATGTAGAGCTAAACTGCCCAAAACAAGGAAAGGAAGTTCCCTTATCCCAGAGCTTTTGTCTAAGAATCACTACATAATACTGGGCCTTGTTACATGCTTTATTCTATTGTAAAATGGGGAACAAAGTAGCTAAAAGTTCAGTAACGTTGTTTTGCAAAGCACTTGGAAAGTCAACATGGATTAGTAGACTCAACCCTGGACTAGGGGGCTATTACTCCTGTGGTCTGATCTCAGTTCTGTCAGTGGTTGTGTTGTGTGCTACTGTGTAAGTAATGTAATCTAAGGGTTTGTCTACACTTAAAATGTGACTGTTATTTCAACATGTTAACAACTGTCATTCATTCATTACTCTGAGAATTCTAGCATAGCCAAGGACACAATTTTTTGGTTGGCTTGGCTAACCTTACGATCCATGACCAACTAAAACTCCCCCAGCTTTTGTCTACCACCTGACTTAGGCTGCGAGCTCTTTGAGCTGGGATTATGTCTTGCTGTGTGTGTACATTACATGGCACATTGTGAGTCCACCATAATTCAATAACAATTAATAATAGATTCCTGGGTGCCAGAGCTGTTGGCCTCTCCCCACTTACCATTCACTGCTGGAAGTGACATCAGGGAGCTTGGAGCTCCCTTTTCTTCAAAATCTATCAATGCCAGTTATTTAGTTGGCAAGAGTGGAGCATCAGAGTGGCAAGGTACCTCCAGCCTCTGAGGACCAAGAGCAGTGGACCAAGACTGCAACCAGAACTTTTATTCTGTATGTCTGATAATGCATTATGCGGCTGTTAAACTTCTAGGCCAGCTCAGGAATTAGGTTATCCAATCCCTCAGAGACAAACACCTACAAGATCTCTATCAAGCATTCTTAAAACTACAATGCCCACCTGCTGAAGTGAAAAAAACAGATTGACAGAGCCAGAAGAGTACCCAGGAGTCACCTACTACAGGACAGGCCCAACAAAGAAAATAACAACATGCCACTAGCCGTCACCTTTAGCCCCCAACTAAAATCTCTCCAGCGCATCATCAAAGATCTACAACCTATCCTGAAAGATGATCCCTCACTCTCACAGATCTTGGGAGACAGACCAGTCCTCGCTTACAGACCGTCCCCCAACCTGAAGCAAATACTCACCAGCTACCATACACCATACAACAAAAACACTAACCCAGGAACCTATCCTTGCAACGAAGTCCGATGCCAACTCTGTCCACATATCTATTCAAGTGACACCATCATAGGACCTAATCATATCAGCCACGTCATCAAGGGCTCGTTCACCTGCACATCTACCAATGTGAGATATGCCATCATGTGCCAGCAATGCCCCTTTGCCATGTACATTGGCCAAACTGGACAGTCTCTACGCAAAAGAATAAATGGACACAAATCTGACATCAGGAATCATAACATTCAAAAACCAGTAGGTGAACACTTCAACCTCTCCAATCACTCAGTGACAGACTTAAAGGTGGCAATTTTGCAACAGAAAAGCTTCAAAAACAGACTCCAATGAGAAGCTGTTGAACTTGAATTAATATGCAAACTAGATACATTAACTTAGGTTTGAACAGAGACTGGGAGTGGCTCGGTCATTACGTTAATTGAATCTGTTTCCCCTAGTTAACTTCCTCACTCACACCTTTGTGTCAACTGTCTGAAATGGGCCATCTTGATTATCACTTCAAAAGTTTTTTTCTCCTGCTGATATAGTTCCTCTTAATTAATTAGCCTCTTAAAGTTGGTATAGGCACTTCCACCTTTTCATGTTTCTCTGAATGTATAAATATCTGCTTACTGTGTGTTCCATTCCATGCATCTGATGAAATGAGCTGTAGCCCATGAAAGCTTATGCTGAAATAAATGTGTTAGTCTCTAAGGTGCCACAAGTAATCCTGTTCTTTTTGCTGACACAGACTAACACGGCTGCTACTCTGAAACCTTTTATTTTAGTAGAGTGTTTTAGGTTTTAGTGTCTCCTGGTAATGTGAGTAAGTCAAATACTGTGGTGTTGGGAGCTAGAGAAGTACCTAAACAGATAAATATTGGCAGAGTACAATATTTTCATGGTCTCAGTGTCCACAACATAATTAGTTGTTTTAACCTTTGTTTTATTTACTTTGTTCTTTATCTCACAAAATGTTTTCAAAGTCAGAATAGTGAGCTTTTTCTTCTGCTAAGCTTCTTGAAAAAATAAGATTTTATGCATATATATTTGAAAAAGAGAAAACAGAAACTTAATGCCAGCTGGTCATTCCGGTGTTTTTATTCCTCTCCTAAAGGAAAGTTATGAGGTTAATAAAATGACATCATTCTTTCTCCCATGAATGCCATAGTGCAAGCTAAGGAAAAAGGAGTGGAAAAAACTATAATACAGATGAACATTTTACATCACAGCTAGTGTTTAAATGCATGCTACACCATACTCTGTGTCCCTAGCCTCCATTTTGCCAGAAGCTGGGAGTGAACGACAGGGAGTGGATCATTTGATGATTGCCTGTTCTGTTGATTCCCTCTGAAGCACCTGGCATTGGCCACTGTCAGAAGACAAGATACTGGGCTAGATGGACCATTGGTCTAACCCACTAGGGCTGATCTTATGTTCTTATGTTTCAATAATAAATATAAGTTAACATTAAAGGTAATAACTTTGAAGTATGGGTATGCAGTGAATCCACATGTGATTCTGTCCCATCTCGTAAGATGAAGCAGGGTCTGGCTGTCTCAGTACTTAAACAGGTGACGTTATGGTTATTATTTATTTGTGTAGGCAGCACACGCACACATACACATGAAAACACTGTCCCTGTACCAAGGAATTTGCAAACTAAGGGCATGATCCTGCCTATTGTGCTGCATTGGACATAGGACTCCACCTGCGTGGAGCTCACTATAAGATTGGGACCTACATACCTCTATTATAGTACATCCTGAAGGAAATGATATTCATCATTCACTGGTGACAGTATTCACTCTGAATACCAATCCGAAGCCTGAGCACAGTGTTCAGGAGCGCTATTTAGGGTGCAGAATTCTTGACTTCCATAAGGGGCCCATTGGACTGCTCATTAGTCAATTATGGATACAAAGCTGCTGCTAACACATGAGAAAATAGTAACACTGAGTCTGCTTCTGTTAGTGAATGAAGTAGTTTTTAGGACTTGTATGCACTGAGGAGGAATTACATTTATTTGCCTTTCATTATTATTCTGTAGAATCATCGTAAGGAGTTTATAATAATATAATAAAGTTCAGTGTGACAAGTTGCCTTTATGATAGCCTGCAATGTTTGCCAATAAGTATCTTTAGCGGCGATATAATATTTTTAAAGGAAAAAACCCATTACCTTGTATTGCACTTGACCTTTGTATTTATAAAAAACCAGTATAAAATATATTTCCTAAGATTAAAATAATTCAATATCCCAGATTCTTGCAATTGACAAGTACCTGATTGTCAATACTTACATACTGGTTAAACATAGCTGTCTAGATTTCTGTTATTTGGGTCACTGACCCACTATTTTTTCTACACTTGTAATCACCATGAAGTTTTATCAAATGTAGCTTAACTAGTTATATCTCCATTCTAAAAAACACTTTAGAAAAACACTTCACTTTGTAGTTTTAATGTATCAGCTATGTGAGATTTTACCTTGATTTAAGAAGAGGAGAGTAGCCATTAGATCAATAATTTTTCGACCATGAAACTGAATATGGAATGAATCTGCTGTTCAGGATTATTACAATCTGTCATATTGATTATAAAGGTCCTTTTCTGGAGTTTGGCATGTTGCTGGCTAAACTGCAGACTGGGGCAATCAGGTTAAGAAATAATGTGCACTGATACGGACTCAATCTAGTACTAGAGATAAAGGCACAAGTTTGTCAAATTTAATTTGGCAATAGCTTCTGAAACAAAATAGTCCTTACAACAATCACATACTTAACGTTCCTTGCCATTTACTATAAGTTTTTACCTCAGCTTCTAATATCTATAACTCTCTTACATTGGTTTATATTGTGAATTTTGCATAGTTTGTTAGACTTATTTAAACCATTTTGCATTCTGCCATTGCATTTCCAATGTTATTGGTATCATTAATATCTATTCTTTTTATAACTGGATTTTTAAAAAGCTTTGCAGTTTATGCAAGTAGTCAATGTACAGGACCTACACAATCCTGTCACTCTCTCATCTCCTGTCATAGATTTCCTCTGCTTGTTTATTACACACACCTGTTGTATCTTATGTTAATTTAGACTGTAAGCTCTTTGGGTCAAGAATCCTCTCTTACTATGTGTTTTTACAGCATCCAGCAAAACAGGGCCCTGAGTTAATTGTGACTGCTTAAGTGCTTCTGTAATAGAGATAATAAAATAATGGCCTACATTTTCAGAAGTCATTACATACTTTGAGTGCCTTTATTTTTGGGTGCCCAGCTTTGCACACCAGAGCTCATATTCAGCACTTTCTGAAAAATCAGAAATTCATTGATTCAAGGCATCTCAAGTTGGACACCCAGAAACTGAGGCACCCAAAATCACTAGTGACGTTTGAAAATCTAAGCCATAGGTAGAATTTTATTAGGTATGAATTAATTTCCCACCTTTAGAAGAATTTGTTTTTCTCTCTTGCTAGATTTTTGAACTCGAAGAAAAAAAAATAGGAGTAGGAATTATAACTCCTCCATATTTAGTGCAAACTAGGTGCAGCTGTTTCTATTGATAAAAGGGTTAAAGAAAACTGTTTTAAGGATTTCTAAAACTACTTGACAAAGGCTGAAATATCTTTCATTATGCAGCATTGGAACAATCATAATGAAATGTTAAGAAGTCCTTTTATGCCCACGTAGCAGCAGCTTGTCTGTAGTCCTCTCTAGAAAATGAAAAGTACCCTGACTGTGACTCTCTTTTAAAAGAAGAAATGTTGTGCAGCCAAATAAAATTCATACCTAGCCTTTAAGGTGAACACCTAGTGAAGAAACAACTTTTTGTTAAATGAACAAATGTTTACAGCAATAAAACTTAAAAAGCCTTGGGAAAAGAGCGCTGAAGGTACAAAGTGAATTGGAGCTGTTAAATGAATTTCCTGTGTACCAAAACAAAACACGTGCTCTAAAATATTACTGTCATTTTAAATAAATGATTATTAGGGGAGTTAACTGAACACATGCATTATTTTATAATAAGAATAAGCATTTAACAGATTTTTCTTGTCAATAGTCCCCAGAATAACATAAGAAAATCATATTGCAATTGATATGGCTTGCTTTCTAGTAGTACCATATAAGATTCAGTTTTATAAGAGCATTAGTCATTTGAGATTTGTTGGAGACATTCATCAGCTTCATGGGAATGTCTGTTGAGAGTTACAGGTCTATATACTCCTGTCAGTTGCATGTCACTCTTACTCTGTTTCCCCCACGCCCCCAGATGTATTATTAACTGTTAACTTCCTATTAAATATTTCACTAATAGGGATCAAATGCTAAGTACTGTGATTGTGTGAAGTACAGGGTTAAGGAATATGGGAACATTAGTAATACTGGGAGCTAATTGCCATGTACCTTTTAAAAACATTTGTTTTCTAAGTATATAAATTAATCTGTTGAGCATTTTTATAGAGATTAATTTACTCACAAAGACACAGATTCTGCTACCCTTACTCAGTGTCAGTAGTCTCTTACTCTGTGAGTAATCCCACTGATGGCTCTATTTAATGAATAAGGTATTACTCAATGGGAGTAAAGGTGGGAGAATCTCCAAAATCCCTACAATCGATTATTGTAAACTTGATTAAATAACTTGGGCACCGTTTTCCTTAGTATAAAATTAATGAATTCCACAAGTTGTAGTGAGTGGTCAAAAATACAGAAACTTTTCAGAAAACAGGAAGAATGAGTCCAATACACCACCCAGGTTTTTTGGCTTACCAAATGTACAGAAAAAGGAGTTGGACATCTTTCAGAGCTAACAAAGTGATGGATTCCAAAACCCTGGCCAGCTACATCTTGTAAATGTATAATATGGAAAAGAAATGGTGTCTTTAGATGTGGCGTTTGTGGTCCCATAAAAACAAACACAACTATAAAGTATTCCCTGTTGTTCCTTTTGCCTCCTGGGAACATAATGTCCAAAGGAAGACACCCGTTCTAATCTTCATTTTGAGTTTGTTTTGTCAAACAATCATTTTGGAAAGTTTTTCACAGTATTGAATTAACTGTAGGTAAAATCCTAGAGAAGACAAGGCAGTTTGTAATTTTCACATGAGTTAGGGAGTCAAGATAAACCCTAGACTGTCCCATAGTTTTTAACTCAGCCTGCTGTTGGAGAGCCTTGGGTTTACCTTGACCTGCTAACTTGTGTAAAAACAGACTGCCTCATCTTCACTAGAATTTACCGTGTTTTAGTTACCTCAGGTTAAGAACACACCTATTTTCCTAGTGAAGACACACCTAAAGAAGACTGGAAAGGCACACTTTCTGTGGAATGAGTTCTCTGAAGGGGGAAAAAAAAAGAGTCCACAAAAAGCAAAGGTAGCATAAAGAGAGTGACTGGGTTTCAGTCCTACTGTGCCAGATTTCCATTCTTTGCAGTACAGTATTGTTCTTTGTGGACATTGAAACAGTCCTCCCAAAGATCCATCCCTTATGCTTGTGTGGTGTGTCTCTGGAGAGCAAATTCAGTCAAGTTGGATTCCTCAATTTGTCATCTCTAGACTAGGAAACTAGGTCTTGTTTTAACACATTTTAGCTAACATGATTTTAAACAGGGCTTAATACAGTTAGTGTAGACAGGGCAAGTAGTGTTTCAAAATAAATTTGGCTAGCCAAAGTCCTATCTCTGAGGGAGTCAGGCTTCCACTTTCTGTTATCCATGACAAATTACCAGAGGCTTCACTGCTTAAACAAAAGAAAACATTCTATCTCAGAGAGGGGTAACATGAGGATTTAAATAATCTGAAAACAATGGTGGCCAGGCCCAAATGTATCTCTTGCTAGTACACAAATAATTGATAGATATATATATATACACACATACACACACATACTAATACATAAAACAAGCCAAACAACATGCAGTGTTATGGATTGATTTCTAGATCTCCCCAAGTAGAGAATTTCTGAACTTCCTGGGGAAATGGAGAGAGGTTCATTTCTGATTACTTTCTTTTTTCCCCCTTCTTTCCTTAGAGACTCCTGTCCTTACAGCTTTCTGTGTTAGTAGTGCAGCTTCCTTTGTTATAGTGAGTCAAACACTGTAAGGCATTCAGACTTTCTCTCTGAACTTTCCTGAGCTGTGCAAAGGACTGCCTTGCAGCCCTCCTGCGCCTGGTTTACTCCTGAGATGCAAGAGAACTACATTAAGCACACTCTATGGGGGAGAAAGGTGGCTCTGTGTCTAAGGCTGACTGGGGGCCAGTGTGGTCCCAGTAAAACTTAGAACAATGTAAGGGCTGATCTAAGCTACTTGATAACAGCCCCGGAGAGCACAAAGGGGAAGTCTTACCCTAGGCCTAGATATGACCTCCAATATTTAGGCTGATGCTACCTTACTGATATTTTCTTCACTTAACTTCATTAGGCCATTGTAGCTGCTTTTGAATTTGGCCTATTACCTTTTAATGCAGTTCTTTAGTAAGAATGTTTTGGTCAATTACAAAATGAAATAAATTTGAAAGGGGGCGGGGAATCCTCTGTGCAGGTTACCTCTAAAGGAATTGTCCTTAGTTTATTTTGTGCATTAGTACCTTTAGAACAAGTACAGTGTGCTTCCATGAGTGTTCCGAAGATTCTGGTTAGCCAGGTCGGCTCTGGAAATATAGTGACTCTGAGATGTAAAACTCATATATTCTAATGAAGTCTGACAGTAGTTAATTTGTATAGCTGTATCTGTTGAATCATGATGATAGTTGACTGGCATATATACCCTCATACTCACAGATTCGAGCGCAAAGGAGTTGACAAAAGTTTAGTATATCCTCATGGCTATTACACAAACTGCTTTTGTGAAAGGGTAGCTTGTTGATTACTCCTGTAATAATCTTGCTTCCTTAGAGTTAGTTTAGATCTATTTCTAACTTAGACTCCTACTGATACGTTATTTTCTGACTGGTTAAAATGTCTGGTTGTAGTGACAGTAGATAGATGAGTTAGTCCATAAAACACTACCATGCACCAGAAGTGTCTAGTTGATGTTTGATTTATCCTTTATGGGAGTAAAACTTAGGGAAATGATGGTAGTAAATAGCCTTTTGTCTGGGTCTCTAACTAGGGAAGGGGAAAAAGGGTTTCAGAATATCTTCAGTTAGGAATATGAGTAAGAGAGTGGGAAAAGGCAATGTACTAGAGATGAGAAATTCTCCAAATATAATACTGTTCACCAAAGGTCAGAGCACGATAGTGTTAATTTCAACCATTATCTTCTTTCACTAGCATATCTATATACTTATTTCTAAAAGGCTTGAGAAATTAACATAATTGTTAGGCCTTAGGTAAAAAGGCATTCAGATATATAGTAGTGTTAACTCTGAAGCAATTCTTCATCTGTCCTCTTCTTTTTCAATATTGCTGGCTCTCCTTAAGAGAGGGAAGGTACATATCAATAGAATCATTGTCTTGAAGCAATATTTTTTTCTTTTATTTGTAGTAATGTCTCCAGGGCCTCTTCTGAACTTCTTAAGGCACCGGAAGACTCTAAGACCTGAAAGAATACAACTAAATTCAATGAGATCTCAAAGTGCTATCTTCACTTAGAAATCAAACTGATCCGTTGAAGCCATAAAATGTACCCAGTC
The DNA here is from genome assembly GCA_033296515.1 of Macrochelys suwanniensis. Classification (NCBI taxonomy): domain Eukaryota; kingdom Metazoa; phylum Chordata; order Testudines; family Chelydridae; genus Macrochelys; species Macrochelys suwanniensis. The sequence goes on from CM065779.1 coordinate 90,079,320, forward strand.
TAAGCTATGTTTTTCAGTTGACAATAACAAAATGTTACTAAGCAAAATATACTACCAAGAAAGATCAGAGTGGCTTCTCAGTTGACCATTGAGAGACCATTTTGTTAAAGATGGGAATGGACTCTTGTTCATGTGTTGTTGTTGTTTTAAACCCCCAAGTCTTGATTTGTCCTGTTTTTGTTTTGTGTAGGCACTAAAACTTCTGATGTCTTTATTTTTCTGATAGATATCTGTTTGAAAAACAAACTAATAGGGGAATTTCAAAAGCCTTTCCTTGTGGAGCAAGACAGAATCTGAAATTCTTGACATCATATACTTTCATTTCCCTATGTAAGGTTAAAGGTTAACTACTCTTTTAATGTATTGTATCCTTATCCAGACTTAGGTTTTGTGACGCATGGACTAACAGCCATAGTAATATGTTTCAGTCAAAATTTTCATCTATCAAGAAGCAGAGGAGAAGCCATATTCTATGACTTCTGATCTTCTTGCTCATCATAAGTATATCTCTTTGTCTTATATTAATAGAACCACCCCTTTCTCCCTATGAGATAGATTCCCCCCCCCCCCCAATGTATATTAGTGGATAACATGTACCTCAATTATTTCATCCCTGCAAAAACTGCATTCTATAATAGTTAAGAAAGTCACAGGAACAATACATTTGCATTGGTTCAGAGGCTCTCCTATTGTGTAGGCTCTCCATCTACCTTGTTTCAGCTTGTCTTATTAAGAGCCTGTCTTGTTTACGGATTTGAAGGATGTGAGTTTCTGTTTTTCCACAGGAAAAGAACAGATTTTTTAAGAGCAACCCATTGGTTCACACGGGTATCCATTACTTTTCACTACATCTATGGCAGCAACAGCCTAAGGAGAAAAAAGGCTGCTAACTATTGTAGGGAACATCAGTGATTGAAGTGGGTAAGGAAGTTGATACCATATTATTTTTGTTTCCCCTTCTGCTTATTTCAGGAGCAGAGATTTACTATTGTATTGATGGTGTACCAGTCTGGATTTAATTGGCAGGGGGTTTAATATACACATCAGCTGTGAATCTATACCCCAGAGAGCTGCCATGCATTTTTTGGGATTGGGTAGCTGAGAAAATTAATAATGGGATACTGAATCTTTGGCTTCTGGGCCATAGGTTCAGATTTCAACCAGTTCTGTAGTTGTGCTGACAAAAGTCCTCTTGAACTCCTTGCAAATTCAGTCCACACAGGGTTATCAATTTTGGACCACAAATATTACTACCTGAAGATGGGTTTGGTGTCCTATGTGAAATTGGGGGTTTCCTACTGGACAGCTGTCCACAAAACAAAAGCCACTTGTGTTCTGCTGGCAATTTTGGCAGAGATGCTAAGGACAGATTGGTCATGGAAACTGAACTACCTTTTCAGTTCCTGGTTGGGACACATAGATGGAGCCGTGTGGGAAAGCTTGTACTGCTACTTCCCAGGCTGTACTTGTTCAGTAAATCAAAGGAGAACTATAATCTCCAGATTTTAGTCAAGCATCCTTCGTGAGTACTAAAGCTGCCTTGCTTTTTCTTCAGTGTTATCAGTATGTGCAGCGAGAAAGGGTTCCACTTGCATGAAAATTGTTGGGACATGATGATGACTTTCTTTAATACAGGTTTTGCTGTATATAATGAGGAAGGAATTCAAAATTTTATAAAAGCAGTACATCCTCTTAAACAGCTATCTCACAGAGGGAGTAATATATTTCATGCGACTGGACTCTATAAGAAAGGTGGAAACACAAACTTATGTATGACCGACCGGGTGACCTGTTTTTCTGGCCTGAAGAACTATAAAACAATTTACATATTTTTTGTTGTTTTAAAAACACTTGCATGTCATCTTTGTGCAATTACTATTACATATTGAATTGATTAGATTAAACTTCATTGTCACATTATTCTCTTGAGTCCAAGTGCCATATGTGCTTCACATCTGGTGAACATTCAGGGGTCTTCTGAAAAGCTCCACCACATTTTGTGCTTGGAAATGAGTACTACAAATATCGTGCTTTTTAATCTGCTCCTTCTGTTGGCAGCAAGCAGAGCACACTGAAGTCTAAAGCAGCTATTGCACAATTATTATACCGCCAAGGATAACTGTAATAAATTCTAGAGATTAGCTGCTTCACTATTGGTCCTCCTTTCTTGCATCTGTGTATGATAATGCTTCTTTGATGTTCCATTGAAATCACAATGGATTGTAATGACTATACTGGTATTTCAGGCAGCATTGGAGATGTGGTCCTTCTGGCCATGTCTAGTAGGTTAGGCATGAGTTAAGTGGCTAAGAATGGAGGGAAAAAATCCTGCTACATTTATAGCAATTTGTGTGCTTTATTTCAGTTTTGTTTTGTTTGTTGTAATTTTTGTATTACTGATGCTCAATGAATTCTGATGGGAGTATTCCATTAAAACTGCTAGCACAGTATGAAATATTAAAAAAGAGAGATGGGTAAGGAAACTAAATGAGATGCAACTATTAACTATAAAATTTCAGTAACCTAGAAAAATAGGAACACTTAGTAATCAGTATGTTAAACTATCAACATTAGAGCTACATGGAGTTAGAAATGAAGAAAGTTTTCCAAACTGAAAGGTTCTCTTACATATCTCTGTGGTACAATTCCATGCATTTTTTATAATGTGGTTACATAAACATTTACCATATTGCATGATGATGACATTGAATTTATTGTGAACTTCTTATGGTGGTAAAATATTTCCAGAGTGAGCACCATCTGTTGAGAATATTTGGTTCCCAATATCAAATCCATTGCATGTAAGTGGGATTGCACTGTACTTTTCGCAGATTATTTATTGTGTAGGGCAAAGTTCAGACTTGTGATCGGTATCTTCTTACATTTCACCCTTAGGTGCATATAAAATAAAATCTCATTTGGAGGTGCACAATGCCAAACCAAAACCTAAAACATGTTTAGTTGGGCTTAGAATGAAGAAGGAGAAAAATGCTCCTGACTTAATAATGAACTTCATTTCTCTTTTGAGACTTGACTTTTGACACGGAGAGAAGGCCAAAATAAAAACCAGAGTGAGGGAGGGCCCTGACATAAACCTGCTTTTAATTAGGCTTTGTAAAGGAGCTTTTCTGCTAAAACTCTCAGGTTGAAGAGTTCATGCACAAAACCTCTCTGTGGCTTATAAGGAGCCAAACTTGGGACATTCAAGCAAACACTTCTGTATAGTAAAAAGGTCTATGTTTTTCACTAACAAGGCCATTCCCCTTTCCAGTTATCATCCCCTCTTAGGATACTGTGTGTTTCAGTTTAAAACTTAATGCCAATTCAAAATGCTTTGATATTAATAAACATGAATATTTAATTACTTTGATTTCCCTTTTTCCTATTTTTCCTAATTGTATGTGAATCTGACCTATTTCAGCTGGACACAGTTAACATGTACCAGAAATGAATGCACATTTAAAGTCAGGATCTTTATACCTTACTGGCAAAGGCCAAAGTACTTTTGTTGAAAAAAGTGATTAAATAAAGTAATTTGACTGCATGGAAAAATGATCATGCCAGTTGCAAAACCTGAGCCTAAGTCTACGTTTGTGCGGGGTTGGGTACATTTCAGAAGTGAAGTACACACTCTTTATATGTAAGGTGACTTCCATTGTGTTTACTCAGTGCCCTCTACTGGAAGATTCACAGTGACACCAGCATCAATTTCAAACAGAGGTTTATACTTCTGCAAAATAAAGCTGTGGCTTCAGTGTCATGATGTAAAGAGAGAGGGGAAGGATAAAACTAAAACCAGCAAAATAGGGCTAAACATGACTAAACAGCTCCCTTTCCCATGGAACTAACAAATACCCAGATCCTAAAACCTCCTTAATCAACCTACATGACTAAATGTGATCATAAACTGAATAAGAAAAATAAACTTGAATGTAGCTTAAGTTATCACAGTAAAAAATCAACTTTCAACAAAAATTTTATCCAATACATGTATCTTCTTCTTAAATAACCTTTCTAATTTTCTCTTCCCACCTCCACTCCAGTACCTCTAAGAGCTGTTCACTAGTGATAGATGTATTCCTTTACTCTTCCTCATCTGTCCTAAAGCATGCTTTTTAGTTTTTCAGGAAGTGCCAGTTGTTGGCAAGTTTTGTTGAGAAGCTAATTGCTTTAGCCTTTGTCCCAAAACTATGTTTAGTTATACAGCCTTTGTATTTAAACACCAAACATCCTTGGTATTCACAATCTTAAAACATACAGGGTCCTCAGCTGAACAATGTAGCAAACTTGCCCAGATTGTGAGAAGCATATTACATTTGGGCTATATACCAGAAAAACCTTTCTAAAACAGAGATCTATTAGACCAGCGGTGTCCAATACGTTCGCCACTAGCCACATGTGGCTAAGAGGCTATTGAATTGTGGCTAATGCATGTGACTTTTTTATAATGTGGCTAATAAGAAAAATTCAAAACTACAAGTGTGGCTAGCATCGAATTTCTATTGGACACCGCTGTATTAGACTGTGGAATAGATTCTTGACTTCCATTTCTCAAGTCTTTTAAAAACTTGACTAGCCCATGCACAAAATATGTACTTTAGGGAGTAATCTTATATTGACAGGGAAAATGACTAGAAATTCTAATTTCTATAATGATTTAATTTGTATCATGGGCATTCATCATCCATTAGCAGATGACTTTATATTTAGAAGATAGGTTCTTGGGAAGTTAGATGCCACATAGTAGTGGAACTAACATTGAACTCCTCAAGAGTTCTGTCTCCAAATAGAAAGCTTGACATTGAAAAATCAGCTTAAGTGATGGCAAACCTTACCAGTCTATTTTCATCTTTATGTAGACCCGGGGTCTCAAACTCAATTTACCTTAGGGCCAGTGCCAGTCCTCAAATCCTCCCAGCAGGCCAGTAATGTCACTCATGCTGCCCAGAACCCACCCCCCCCAAAAAAACTCTGCCCCACCCACCTGCCAAAGGCTCTGGGAGGGAGTTTGGGTGCAGGACGTGGTTTGGTGTGGGAGTTTGGGTGCTGGGTGCAGGCTCTGGGCTGGGGCAGGAGGTGGGGGTGCGGGACAAGGAAGTGGGGGTGCAGGTTCTGGGAGGGAGTTTGGGGGCTGGGGTGTGTGGGGAGGGGTTGAAGGCAATGGGAAGGAGTTTGGGGCAGGAGGGGGTATGTGGGGAGGGTGTGGGGGTGCAAGCTCTGGGAGTGGGTTGGGGCTGCGGTGCTTACCTGGGGCTCCAAGGTGGGGCGGGCCGGGGGGCCTTCATGCACTGCTGCCCCCAGGCACCACCCCTGCAACTTTCCATTGGCCACAGGGGCGCTCGGGGCCGGGGCAGAGCGTGGAGGCACAGCCCCACCCCGCCCCGGGGCCACAGGTGGGGGCCGGCAGCCAGTGGAGCGAGCAGGCGGATGCTGCTCAGCTCCGCTGCGCTGCCAGGGCCCCTGTGGGGGGAGGAGGGGAGAGCTCCCAGGAGCGGCAGATGGGGCCAAGGGAGAGATCTGTCCCCAAAACTGCTGGAGCCCTGCGGGCCACATTGGGGAAGTTTGTAGGCTGCAGATGGCCTGCGGGCCAGGAGTTTGAGACCCCTGATGTAGACCATTGTAAAAGAGGAAGCTGCATATCTTGAGTAAAGAGTTGTGCTCACTGCTGGCCATTGTCTGAAAAACAGAGGCTATGATGGGTCAACAAGTAGCGGTCAGAAATTTGGTTTGCTCACAGAACTGTAACCAAAAAGACCGAAGGTGTTAAAACTTTAAATATTCCAAAAAGACATGCAGTTCAGCTAGCAACCATTAAATATTTCACTTCTAGGTGACTGCTTTGAATCCCAGGTTGTTGATTGAAAGTCATTATCATATCCCAACTGTGCTGTGGCCTGTGAGTTGCAGATATCAGTCCATTTCTTAGAGGTCTAATTGGTGCCAAATTGGCAGAGGCCAGGGATTGAATAGGAAGAGAGTTTGAAGTACCTTCTGTCCAACCCCTAACACTTCTGCATACTGTTCACAGTGCTGCCAGTTTGGCTTTCATAAGCACTAAACTTTTACTTCTAAAAACAGAGCCTGGACTGACTGGAAGTGGGAGCTGATCGTCCTAGATCAATTTCTTGTGCACCTTCTCCCCACCCCCCACCCCCACCCCACCCCCGGGGCTGTTAAGTGCAAAGGTGATGGTCCCTTTAAAGTGATCCCACAAGCTGGGAGTAGAGGTGGTGTGACTGGGGTCCCAGGGGGGAACCACGCTGAGGTTGCTTAATTAGAGAAAACTGCAAAGAATGGGGCAGACAATCCCCCAAACTGGTGGATATTTCAATACTTAGATTTACCACACCAGCAACAAAACAGCTTCTACAATACTTTACTGGTTACCCAGAAGCTAAAAACACAGCTCCCTTAAAGCAACCCAGCCTTGGGTTCCACCCAGACAGCCAAGTTAAATATGATGAAGATTATTGAAAATTTTGTTTATCATATAAAAAGTTCTACACCAGGTCAATGAATATTTCAGATCTTACCCACATACATGCTTACAGCTAATTCTTATTAACTAAAGTAAAGTTTATTAAAAGAAGAAAAGAGAGAGAGAGTATTGGTTAAAAGATCATTATACATACAGACATGAATACAGTTCTGAGATCAGTTTCATAGTAGAGATGTTTCAGTGTAGTAGCCGTGTTAGTCTGTGTCAGCAAAAAGAAAATAAGAAAGGAATAATTGTGGCACCTTAGAGACTAACAAATTTATTTCAGCATAAGCTTTCGTGGACTACAGTCCGCTTCGTCGGATGCATAGAATGGAACATACAGCAGGAGGATATTTATACATTCAGAGAAACATGAAAAGGTGGAAGTAACCATACCAACTGTAAAAGGCTAATTAATTGAAAGGAACTGTTATCAGCAGGGGAAAGAAACTTTTGAAGTGATAATCAACATGTCCCATTACGGACAGTTGACACAAAGGTGTTAAGGGTATTTAACTAGGATATTAAACTAGGGGAAATAGATTAAATTAACGTAATGATGAGCCATTTCCAATCTCTATTCAAACCTAAGGTAATGGTATCTAGTTTGCATATTAATTCAAGTTCAGCAGCTTCTCGTTGGAGTCTGTTTTTGAAGTTTTTCTCTTGCAAAATTGCCACCTTTAAGTCTGTCTCTGAGTGATTAGGGAGGTTGAAGTGTTCACCTACTGGCTTTTGAATGTGATGATTCCTGATGTCAGATTTGTGTCCATTTATTCTTTTGCGTAGAGACTGTCCAGTTTGGCCAATGTACATGGCAAAGGGGCATTGCTGGCACATGATGGCATATCTCACATTGGTAGATGTGCAGGTGAACGAGCCCCTGATGGTGTGGCTGATGTGATTAGGTCCTATGATGGTGTCACTTGAATAGATATGTGGACAGAGTTGGCATCGGGCTTTGTTGCAAGGATAGGTTCCTGGGATAGTGTTTTTGTTGTATGGTGTGTGGTTGCTGGTGAGTATTTGCTTCAGGTTGGGGGGCTGTCTGTAAGCGAGGACTGGTCTGTCTCCCAAGATCTGTGAGAGTGAGGGATCATCTTTCAGGATAGGTTGTAGATCTTTGATGATGCGCTGGAGAGCTTTTAGTTGGGGGCTAAAGGTGACGGCTAGTGGCATGCTGTTATTTTTCTTTGTTGGGCCTGTCCTGTAGTAGGTGACTTCTGGGTACTCTTCTGGCTCTGTCAATCTGTTTTTTCACTTCAGCAGGTGGGTATTATAGTTTTAAGAATGCTTGCAGGTGCAAAGATTTCTTAGAATTAGCCCATAGGTTTAGTCCAATGTCCAATACTAGGGTGATCCAAATGAATTTGGAGACCTCAATCTTGCAGCTCATGCTCCCCCTGAATGAAGCATAAACAGATTTGAGATAAAAAGGATCAGGTCCCAAGAGCCCCTTATACAGTTCCTGTGCAGCAGGCAGTCCTTGGGTGAACAATAGGCTTTTGAAGTCACTGATTGGTCCATCAGCCCTCACAGAAAGGGTGCCGATCATAACACATCAGATGCGTTGTTCTAGCCAGTCCTCCAACTACGCACTGGCCAAACTGTCAGTAGCACTGGACACCCGATTGACATAGCGCACAGCAGCCTAGAACTCCTGAGCAATCCGCCAACCGCAGCCTCCCAAGCAGCTGGGATTACAGGCGCGCGCCACCACACCAGGCCGCTTTTGAAGTAGCCTTCTATTTCCTAAACATCACTGGTAATTAACTACATGGATTAACATAAGGTAATTATTCATTAAGGAGTTCATAGACAGTTCACCACAAACTTTTAAGAGACATATAGACAATGGTATTATTACACCCAAGTTTCATTTAAATGTTAATATCCACTTTTGATCTCTGAATTAATAAAATATAATGATAGGAATCATCTGGCTACATTGTTAACCTCTAACAAGATATAGATAAACACAGACAAATACAATTACTGTTTTTTCTAATTCTCTAACAATATAGATTTCAGAGTGGTCGCCGTGTTAATCTGTATCAGCAAAAGCAACAAGGAGTCCTTGTGGCACTTTAGAGACTAACACATTTATTTGGGCATAAGCTTTCGTGGGCTAAAATCCACTTCATCAGATGCATCAAACAATACAGGTTTGGATTTCAAAACTCTAGTGCATCTAACATTGCTTTGCTATCTATTTATAAGTAACAGACCTAATTACCACTTACATAGTTTCCTAATATGTCTTTAAAGATAGAATTTGGGTCATTTACCCTGCTAGGTGCTTAACCCTTTCTGGCCCAGCATCCCGCATAGTTTGTGAGTTGCAATGGGTATTAGGGGTTGAAATGGGAGATTGGTCATGCTGATTTTTGTAAGGATATAAATGGTTGTGTTTCTGTACTATACTTCTGTGTTCATAAATTCAGCTTCAGTGGGAGAGGCTGGGATGAGGCAACCTTTACTTCATGGTGAAAGTTCTCAAGGGGATGAGAGTTTGATTATGAAGGAGTGTTTTTTTGCAAGGCTCGCTGTTCACAGCAGTTTAGGATAAGACAAGGAAACATTGTATTTCCCTTCTCCATTTAAACCTGTATACTTCTCTAGTGTATGGAGAGCAGGGTTGGATTTTAAAATACATTGCATCTGACAAAGTGGGTATTCACCCACGAAAGCTTATGCTCCAATACTTCTGTTAATCTATAAGGTGCCACAGGACCCTTTGTTGCTTAAACCAATGAAAGTTGATAATCACAAAGGGTTGAGAAATCTCTTGGGATAGGAAGGGAGTGATATTTGTTCCCCTAGATACGATCATGTTCACATCTTATCCGTGGAGTCAGGAAGGTTGGTTTGGCATTAGAAATGCTCTCTCACCTGTGGGAGTGAGAGCCCCAGTGGACTTTGAGGATTTGTCTATTTCAGGACATGATCTATGCGGTGGGGAGAGGAATCAAAAGGGCTGAGAGATCTTGGGGCATAGGAATGTATGGAGAAGCATATGGAGAAAGGAAAGATGGGAGGATTGGTCTAGGTAAGAGTAGTTGATATTGGCATTTGAGATCCTAATTTGAGGGATGTAGACTGAGGGTTTTCAGAGGCTTTTTTGAGAAGTTATAGATAATTTGGGGTGTGACAAACAACTCCAAAGTCATTATTCAGATGCTAGGTGTGACAGTTGCAGCACTTGGAGGCACACCTTATGGTCTTCAGGAGGATAAAATGGTCCTGCCATATGTTGGGGATAGGGAGGCCTGGCAGGGTCAGAGGGTTAGCTGTGATGTTTTGGGTCCTTTGCTTCTTATGATAGTGGGCAGTAGGTGACCACACAGATAAGGGTGAAATGTAGACCTCAGATGAAATGTCTAGTTTCAATTCTATTGCTGCTGGTCTGTCTCCTAATGACTTTTCAAGAGGACAGGGCACTGAGATTTGTTTTTTGTAATCCAGGTTGATGGCCAGTAACATTTATGACTTAATTAAGGATGAGGCCTTGCGTATACATTGTGCATGTATCATGAACAGGGCCGGCTCTAAGATTTTTGCCGCCCCAAGCAAAAACTTTTTTGGCTGCCCTCCCTTTTTTCTCGTGCCCCTCCGCCCCTGGCTCCGCCCCAACTCTGCCCCTTCCCAGCCCCTTCCCCAAATCCCGGCCCCGCCTCCTCCCTTGGGCGTGCCGCATTTCCCCCCCGCATTGCTTCCTGTGCCCTCGCGACCCCTCGCCCTAGCTCATCTCCGCTCCACTTGCTCCCCTGAACGCGCCACCACTCCGCTTCTCCCCCCTCCCTCTCAGGCGAGGGAGCCACGGCGTGTTCAGGGGAGCAGGTGGAGCGGAGGTGAGCGAGGGTGGGGGGGGCGCAGGAAGTAACGGGGGGCTAGAGGAACCACTCCCCGCCCCAGCTCACCTCCGCTCCACCACCGCCGCCTTCCCAAGCGCGCTGCCACTCGGCTTCTCCCTCCCTCCTTCCCAGGCTTTCGCGTGTGGCAAGCCTGGGAGGGAGGTGGGAGAAGCGGAGTGGCGGCAGCGCGCTCAGGGGAACAGGCGGAGCGGAGGCGAGCTGGGGTGGCAGGGGCACATTTCTAGGAGCGGCATGGCCGGCACCGGAATGCTGCCCCTAGAAATGTGCCGCCCCAAGCACCTGCTTGTTTTGCTGATGCGTAGAGCCAGCCCTGATCATGAATAATTGGTTGAATGATACTGTAGGGCTCAGTTTGGCTCAGTTTATTCAGTCCAGGAACTCACTGCAATATAAACCAAAGGGATAGTTGAGAAAGTGGAGGTGATGTGTTGTTACACATGATGTAATGTTTTCAAACTAAGATTGATTTGACTGCAGCATATCCACCTGACATTTGAGTCCGAAGATGGAGTTAAATAGAGCTTGTTTTGGCATCCCAATTGTCTTCCAAAGTCACTGCATGAACTGATGACATTTGTAATTGCTATGTTACAAAGTCACCAAGGTTGATTGTCCTGTGTGGCTTCAATATGCACATAGGTATTGCTACTTCTGATTCTGCTCAGGATTTCATGGCCATCATCATAGACATGGCACATTCTCAGGAGGGTTAGGGTAAATTCAGCTCATGCCGGTAAGCCATGCTCTTGCTCTGGTGTTTCAATTGGGGTTGGAAGCCTGGAAGTTTTTCTCTTGTCAAGACCTGATCATTGCTTCCTGCATTTTGAGGTCAGGACTCGCCTCTCTTTTCCTGATTTTCAGTTTCAACCTCAGAGGTTAATGAAACAAGAGGATTTTCAGAAGGGCCTCAGAAAATGTAATCCTTCCAATAGAGAAGATCATCTTTTATGGCCCCCATCAAGTAGGTGGCTTTCGGGCATTCTCTTACATGGATTTAGCCCCACCGTTTACATATCACTAGTAACAAATAAAGCAAGATTGAAGACACCTACAGTGGAAGAAGTCTCAGAATGAATTTAACCAGTTGTCATAAAACTTTTTAAAATTATGTGTCATGGCCATACAGGAGGCAAATAAGAGGTTCTTGGTCCCATTTCTAACATCCGTAAAATATGCTGTTCCAGAGTATGAAAGTAAAATGTTGATTTTTGTGCTTTTGTGTTTCATAGTAATGTAGTAATTTAGTCATGATCATTCCCTACATAAATAGCTAAACATTAAGATCAACTAATAGCCCAAAGAAACGTATGAAATCTGTCATTCCTTCTGTTATTTATCTATTCCCCTGTGCCCTTTCAGCCTGTTCACATGTACCAAAAGTTTGTGAAGATAAGATTGTTACTTTAATAGTTAAATCATCAGTCATTCTCCTTCCTGCTTCTTCAGTGACCTCCCGGGAATCAGATGTGACAAAAAGATTCCATCAGCCAGTTACCCCTACAGAAATGAAGAAGACTAAGAATGACTGTTCCCAGTGTAACATATACTCTTTGTCCATTATAAAGACTCCTCAGTGGAGTGATTCTAGTGTCAGGACCTGGCAAAGAATTGTATTTGGCTGACCCAAAGGAAATGAAAGCTATTGAAGGCAGTGCATATAATACAAACAGTTTCAGTTTCCTTTCTGAACACTACTGCCAAGGTCTTCTAAGACAAAGAAAAGTTCAGCTAAATAGAAGAAAATTGCTGCACTTTTCACAAATATTTGTCTATCCTGAATATTTGAAAACACCACTCAGTGTATTCAGGTCATCTTTTCAGATATGAAGTATGAAGGGTGGTTTTTTTAATCTGAATTGTTGTGCAAACCACTGGGAAATTCTGCATTTTAGAAAATGATTTATGATATTATCTATCAACTCTGCTTTCATCATTCAGCCATATGTAATGTGAAAATGAAAATTATAATTTTTGTTCCAATTTTGTAAAACATGTCTGCTTTTCTGTGTTGAGTTTTAAAGAGTTAATTGACATTTTCTTCCTATAAATTAAAAAGAACAAAATAAGTTCATACTGATAATTCACCAGTAATTTTGTTAGGTGTTGGAAATTACTATGACATGGCTGAAATTTAATGTCAAAGCCTATTACATCATTTCAGGTGGCAGTTTATGTTATTGTGTCAATAAGTATAGTGCAATACTGCCACCTACTGTAATGCTGTGTTTTGGGAGATCTCACTTCCTGCAGCATCGTCTGTGCACAATAAAACATACACATACAAAGTATGATTGTAAGAAGTTAATAATAGCTAGCAATGATTGTAACCATTACATGGGGTACTTAAAAGTTCCAGTATATGACTAATGTTTTTTTTTTAATTCATAAAGATAGGGTAAGATATTGTGGCATCATCCTTCTTGATTTTTTTTTTTTTTTTTTTTTTTGGTAGTCTGAAATTGAACAGTATTATTTGGGGAAACAATACAGGATATAATTTTGGGCTTGAAAAAGAATGATACTTTTGTCTCTCTCCTGTGCTGCTTTGATTGTTTTTAATAATAAGCATGAATCCTGTGGTACAGTGTATCCATGTAACAAAATGTTACCTTCCTTCTAAACCAAATGTAGGAGTCTGCAAACAACTGTCATTAGCACAAAGAAAACTAGGAATTCACTTGGAAAAACTCATAGTCCTGATTACTATATGGGAGTGATTTTCATATGAAAGTTTAACTCCTTACATATTTTTTCTTTTTCTTTTCTTTTAATCAGTATTGTTTTATTAAAGTGAAGTTGGTGGCAATTCTGTTGCATATTTTCTGACGTGGAAAAACAAATCAAAACCCACTTATCAGATGAATCATTGTTAAAGTCAGCAGTAATCCTCTGTGTCAAATCTACCCGTAAAAGCTGGGAGGATGGGGGATTAAACCTGGAGCACATTAAATTAGTTCCAGTCTATCCAGAGCAGGCTGTGCATTGCTTGCTTAGGCAGGCACAACGGAAACAGGCAGTTTATAACAAGCAGTCTGGTTTAAAAACTGTGGGGTTCATTGGAAAAAGATTTATATCCCCCACTTATATAAACATTACAAATGTGGGCTGCGAGCAGCAGGCAAATTTTTATCGAAATCTCTTTAAGAGCTTTTTCATTGTGAATAAAATGGACCTTGTGTTTGAAGATTTGCCAGTATTTGTACAATAATTTTTTTTTCAATGCTCTGACTAATTAAAGTATATCTTTGTGTGGAACAACCAGACCACCAGCCAGTAATTTATTTGGATGCTGAAAATATTGGTATTGATCAAGGTGAGGGAAAACATGCAGAGAAGGGGAAAAACGTATTGTTCTGAGACAAGTTTAGCTAATCACTTTTCTGTAGAGATTACTGTAAAAATTCAGTGTACATTTAAAAAAAAAAATAGCTATGACCAAATTTATATCATTCATTTCTTTGCTTTTACATATTGATATTTTTAAATGCTATTGTGGAAATCCTGCTGTTGTGAACAGTAGAAGAACATGGATCAGAGCCTGACAGCTAGTTGTGGAAATTTTGCTTCAATAAAATTAAAAAAGCAGGCTGGGACTTGAAGATCACAATTTAAGACTAGAGTAGCTACTCTGATAAGATATTTTCAAGTCAATAACTAATATTATGTGCTGATGTTGGTGTGTAAGTTTATTTTGAGAAGTATACAATAATACATCAATCTAGCAGAATTTATTTTATTTTTCTTGTTTATTTAATATTAACAGCTAATATGCAGTCCTCTTTAATAATGTCTAGTTGCTATTAGGTCATTTTATTTTGTTTATTTAATATATTTGTTGAACATGTTGTCTGGGTCCTGGTTTTAACAAAGTCTTTTTTGTATTTTGTTTCAATGTTAATAAACTATGGTTCCTCGAAGCACATGAATATTACTAACTCACTTTCCTGAATACGGGTGCTAAGCACATTTCAAATAAATGCCTCAAAGTATATTGTGTGTAGTAACACATAACTGAGATCCATTTGATTCTCCCAGACACCATACAGTGTTTCTTACCTTTTTCTTATTGATGGTAATTGATCTCCACAGGGAGTATGGTTTACCCAAAAGATTTTGTTGTATCCTTGCATGGCACTAAAATCTGATTCTTCTGTCCTTAGAATGAGTTAAAATGGCCTGTTCAGGAGTCAGAAACTGTCACTAGTATGGGATGAGCTGAGAACTTACTAATGATTGCCAAGCAGAAGTAAATATTTAGGCAGTGTTACACTATAGCTTATGTCGGCATAATGTATGTCATTCAGGGGTGTGAATAAATCACCTCCCTGAGTGACATAAGTTACACTGACATAAGTTACGGTGTGGACAGTGCTATATCGGTGGGAGAGCTTCTTCCGCCAGCATAGCTACTGCCACTCGCGGGGGCTGGAGTAGTTAAGCCAATGGGAGAGCTCTCTCCCGTCGGCTTAGAGCAGCTATCTTAGAGAGTTTACTGCGGTGCAGCTCCACCATTGTAAACTCTCTAGGGTAGCTGTGCCCTTATGCACAGTTACAATTCTATGGTGTCTGATATAGAAATTACTGTACTAGCTACAGATCATATTAATCTGGCCCTCATTGCCATAATATCTGGGTACCTCACAATTCTTAGTGCATTTATCCTCACATCACTCCTATTAGCTAAGAAAGTAGTAGTGTTCCTCTTTCACAGATGGAGAAATGAGGCACAGAGAGATTAAGTGAGTTGCCCATGGTCAATAAGTTTGCAGCACAGCAGGGAATCACACCTAGGTCTCCTGTATCCCAGGCTAGCACCTTAAACCACTGCACCATCCTTCCTCACTTTCCCACCAAAAATATGGAAGAAATACTCTGGCATCTCAGAGTCCAGCATGTGGAAACAGAGGGTAAAAGTTTACTTTTTTTATGGAGCACACTATACATGTGTGTTCATAAATGTTTGGTTATTCTTAAAAGTCTGAATGCTTAAATATTGTCATTCAGAACTATGTGGCTTAGGGACAATTTGCACAAATCTGACACCATAAGGGACCATAATGCTAGCTTAAGTAGTCAGCTGAGTGTGAGAAAATTCCTAGGAGGCATAGAACCAGCATAATTGTATCTGTGTCATAGATTCATAGAAGATTAGGGTTGGAAGAGACCTCAGGAGGTCATCTAGTCCAACCCTCTGCTCAAAGCAGGACCTACACCAACTAAATCATCCCAGCCAGGGCTTTGTCAAGCCGGGCCTTAAAAACCTCTAAGGAAGGAGATTCCACCACCTCCTTAGGTAACCCATTCCAGTGCTTCACCACCCTCCTAGTGAAATAGTGTTTCGTAATATCCAACCTAGACCTCCCCCACTGCAATTTGGGACCATCACTCCTTGTTCTGTCATCTGCCACCACTGAGAACAGCTGAGCTCCATCCTCTTTGGAACCCCCCTTCAGGTAGTTGAAGGCTGCTATCAAATCCCCCCTCACTCTTCTGCAGACTAAACAAGCCCAATTCCCACAGCCTCTCCTCAAAAGTCATGTGTCCCAGCCCCCTGATCATTTTTGTTGCCCTCTGCTGGACTCTCTCCAGTTTGTCCACATCCTTTCTGTAGAGGGGGGCCCAAAACTGGACGCAGTACTCCACATGTTGCCTCACCAGTGCCAAATACAGGGGAATAATCACTTCTCTCGATCTGCTGGCAATGCTCCTACTAATGCAGCCCAATATGCCATTACCCTTCTTGGCAACGGGAACACTGCTGACTCAGATCCAGCTTCTCATCCACTATAATCCCCAGGTCCTTTTCTGCAGAACTGCTGCTTAGCCAGTTGGTCCCCTGCCTGTAGCGGTGCATGGGATTCTTCCGTCCTAAGTGCAGGACTCTGCATTGTCCTTGTTGAACCTCATCAGATTTCTTTTGGCCCAATCCTCCAATTTGTCTAGGTCACTCTGGACCCTATCCCTACCCTCCAGCGTATCTACCTCTCCCCCCAGCTTAGTGTCATCTGTGAACTTGCTGAGGGTGCAATCCATCCCATCATCCAGATCATTAATAAAGATGTTAAACAAAACCAGCCCCAGGACCAACCCCTGGGGCACTCTGCTGGATACCGGCTGCCAACTAGACATCAAGCCGTTAATCATGACCCGTTGAGCCCGACAATCTAGCCAGCTTTCTATCCACCTGATAGTCCATTCATCCAATCCATACCTTTTTATTTTGCTGGCAAGAATACTGTGGGAGACCGTATCAAAAGCTTTTCTAAAGTCAAGATATATCACATCCACTGCTTTCCCCATATCCATAGAGCCAGTTATCTCATTATAGAAGGCATCCCTTTTGCTGCTTATTGGAGACACGAACAGGGAGTGTGGCTGGAGTACTGGTGTGTTTCAATAGTCCTTGTCAGCAAGAATGACCTTGAGAGGGCTGTTGCAATTTGACACAATTTAGAGAGGCCCTGAGGCTGCTCTAAGTGGAGCTGGGAGCCAGCTCAGGATCAGCAAATTCGCCTTTGCTGCCATCCAGTGTAGCTCAACCATGCTAAAGAAACTGGTCTCACATCTGAGAGAACACAACTGCACTGAAATGGAAGTCAAAGACTTTTGACACATTTTAGCAGATGTCAGTGAAATGAAAGTATTAGACACTTGTCTTTTGGATGAAGACATGACACAAGTGCTTTTCCATTTGTGGTGTGTCACAATTGAAAGGCAGACGTGACATACCTTGAACTTATTGTCTGGCATGCCACAAATGCTACTTTTTAAACATGATTGCATGGATTACCCCATGCATGAGTTGCAATCTTTTCACCACGGGTATTTCCACTATTGAAATTAGTAATAATATTTGAAATTATTAATATTGATATGGGAAACCACCAAACACTCATTTATCCATAAATCCTTTATTAAATGCAAAAGCCAAATGATATTTTATGCAGTTGCTGTAAACATGTCTAACAGCCTAGCAATTAGAAGTTACTAAATCCAATGCAGTAACAATATTTGTAAGCATGCGATCAGTATACTTACAAATAGGCTAAACCGGGGGTGCTTAGACTCATATTGGTCGGCTCCAACGTGGTCAGGCAGGTATTAGCAATGAACCTCTTTAAGAGTTTACTTTTTATACCCTTTGCCAGTGACATTACTTGTTTGTTAATAACTGACTTCAGCTAATTTGCTAGCTTTAGAATCATAGGACTGGAAGGGACCTCGATATGCCATATAGTCCAGTCCCTTGCACTCATGGCAGGACAAAGTATTATCTAGACCAGGGGTCGGCAACCTATGGCATGCGTGCCAAAGTCGGCACATGAGCTGATTTTTAATGGCACGCTGCTGCCTGCCAGGGTCCTGGCTGCTGGCCCCACTCAACCCGCTGCTGGCCTGGGGTTCCATTCACTCAGGCCGGCAGCGGGCTGAGCGGAGCTGGTGGCCGGGACCCCAGCTGGCAAGGGGCCGGCGGCCGGAACCCCAGACCGGCAGCGGGTTTGACACTACACTTTTGATTAGTGTATATCTACACTGCAATTAAACACCTGTGGCTGGCCCATGTCACTTGACTCAGTGCTGTTTAATTGCAGAGTAGACATTTGGGCTGGAGCCCAGGCTCTGGGACCCTCCCCCTCATGCAGGGGGAGGCTTCAACATGTCTTTGTATTGCCATTCTTTCTCCTTTCTGTGGTTTGAGCAGGGACTGTGGGGAGAACTAGAATACTTTCCTGCACACACAAATACAGTGTAGACTTTCTTTGTATTTTAGAAGATACATTGTGTAGACGTAACAGTTTCTGCAAGAATTTAAAATATTTCAAAGTTGGTTAATATTAGCCAATACTTGCAAAATGTTGACACATCTATCCCACTGCATTGTGTTCTGTGATCATCTAATGAAAGCCCCTATCATAAAAATGCTTACTTTGAAAGGTGCAGAGACTTGGTTGGTACAGGAAATAGATCTGTGAATTTCCTGAGTTCTGTGATTTTCAGTTCCCAAATGTAATGGTTCATTCTTACAATTTCTGGTGGTGCATTTTTCTTGTTGGTTTTGTACTGAATTCCTTGGGGTATTTTTCAGAAGGGGGATGGTAAGAGCGATAAGACAAACCTTTATATATATTCCTCAGGATATCTGTGTGCCATTTACAAAATTTACAGCTTGAACTTGCAATGAGCAGTGCTAATACTATTGTCTACAGACAGCAGCCTACTTGAAGGCCCAAATTCTGCTGTCAGATCCTGCACAGTTGTATATTTGAGTAGTAATTCAAGGGAGGACTGTTTTGGGTTGTACCTTAACTGGTATAATTTGAGATTCCTCCATATTTTCCAAATGTGTTCTGATCCCAATCTGCCTGTATGGCTGCCAAGTTTCAATGGTAGAACTGAAAAGGGGTATGAGTGAGTGAAAAATGGGCATTTATGGCATAACGCGCAGTGTGTTCGGTCGTGTCTGGAAAACTGCTGATGTTTATTTTGAAGTGTGTATTAGGCCCTGCCTTAGATGAAAAGATACTTTACACATTTCTCTGATGGGAATTGGCTAGTCACTGGTGTTTGGGGAAATATATAATATCTAGCAACATTAAATGTTCCGTGGTTGAAATATTAGTCTTGGGTATATTTGTTAAAAAGTCTGATAAGCAAAACATAGGTAAATAAAACACAGCAGGCCAACAAAAAACAGCAGTTGGGTATTGCAAAGGAAAAGGAAGAATGGTGCCTTTTTTTCAGTTTGAGAAATTGGGACCAAAATAATAACAGCAAATTAAACAAGGCACCCTGTTTTTTTTGGTATGCTGGTGATCAAAACAGTATCCCGAGCTTCATTATGGTCGAAGCATATTTTCCTGTACAGGACAATTAGCTATTAAACAGCAGCTTACCTTCCGACAGCCCCCCAAAATTATCCCTCACTAACAAACTCCCCTTCTCTCCCCAGATGTAACCCCCACCAAACCCTTCTCCTCTCAGCAGCTTGCACAAATAGGTAACCCTGCTTTAATAAACCCAAAGAACCAAGGGGCTCAAGACCTATTTTGTCTACAGCCTGCCTGGAGAAGATACATTTTTCCATTCCTTTCTATTCTAATCAGCATCATTTTCCTGTTTGTGGTGCCTGTGGCTATGACAGCAATGACTGCCACACTGCCAAAAGTTTGGAGGTATTCCTGAGAGTTTGAGAAACCCCCCAAAAGCCAGAGGTTGGGCAGGTGCAGAGGAGAGAGACTGTAGACAGGGAGTATTGGTAAGAGACAATGCAGTGGAGATGGCTGAGAAAGGAAGGAGGCGGGGAGACAGAGGGAGACAACACAGGGTAGCAGAAGGAAGAAATACAATGTAGGGCCATAATATGGGGCCATTTGTATTTATGAATAGTCTCCCTTATAATTTATTAATGCATGAGAGCCCTAAGAGTCATTTCCAATATTTCAAAAGTGACCTCCCTGGTCCTTTGTGCAGTTCCTAAGTGATTTCCCCTGTGCAGTCCACAATTTTTGTTTTGTTCTTCCCACCCCACCCCCCCTTAAACACTGTGCCAAAGGGTTTACAGTTTTATTCACCAGGTGCTTCTCCTGCTTAGTGTTGTATTGCACGTATTAGTGAAGTTATGCTCTCTTTTCTTGTTTCTGTCCTTAACCAACAGGAACCTGACATTACTGTATGCTGAATTGTATAAGCCTCTTAAAGTATCTTCCCATATGATAGAAATGGGAAAACATAAGCTGAGCTCACAAGAGAGAAGCTTACATCACTACATGAGTTTGCTTGGGGAAGATTTCTTCAACTAACTCCAAATGGCAAGTTGCCCAAAACATAGTCCCATCTTATAAATTAATGGAAAATTAAAAATAAAAACAAAAAACACAATCCACCTTAATAAACTGGGGAAGCAGTAGTGGATTCAAGATCTATCCTAAATTAAAAAACATGTATGCAAAAATTCAAGGTCAGTGATGCAAACTCTCAAAAGTTTTCTTAAAATCCTGCTTGTGAACTTGCAGGGCTATATTTTTTTCTTGTTTATATATTTAACAAATATTTCTAAGGTCTTTACTATTGTAGTTTCATAGATTTGTAGAGTTTCAGGCCAATCGGGATCATGAGATCATCTAGTCTGATCTGCATATCATAGAATCATAGGACTGGAAGAGACCTTGAGAGGTTGTCTAATCCAGTCCCCTACACTCAAGTAAGGACTAAGTATTATCTAGACCATTCCTGACCTTCCTTAACCACCCTGACAGTTAGGAAGTTTTTCCTAATTTCCAGCCTAAACCTCACTCACTCAATTTAAGCCCATTACTTCTAAACCATTGATGAAGATATTGAACGGAACCAGACCCAAAACTGATCCGTGAAGGACACCACTTTATATGCCCTTCCAGCTTGACTGTGAACCACTTATAACTACTCTCTGGGAATGGTTTTCTAACCAATTACACACCTACCTTGTAGTAGCTCCATCTAGGTTGTATTCCTCTAGTTTGTTTATGAAAAGGTCATGCAAGACAGTATCAAAAGCCTTACTAAAGTTAAGATATACCATATCTTTTGCTTCCCCCTATCCGCAAGGCTTGTTACCGTGTCAAGAAAGGTATTAGGTTGGTTTGACATGATTTGTTCTTGACAAATCCATGCTGACTGTTACTTATCTTATTATCTTCTAGGTGTTTGCAAATTGATTGCTTAATTATTTGCTTCATTACCTTTCCCGGTACTGAAGCTAAGCTGACTGGTCTGTAACTCCCTAGGTTGTCCTTATTTCCCTTTTTATAGATTGGCACTATATTTGCCCTTTTCCAGTCCTCTGGATCTCTCCCGTCTTCCATGACTTTTTCAGGATAATCATTAATGACGCAGATATCTGCTCAGTCAGCTCCTTGAGTATTCTAGGATGTATTTCATCAGGCCCTGGTGACTTGAAGACATCTCACTCGTCTAAGTAATTTTTAACTTGTTCTTTCCCTAATTGAGCCTCTGATCCTACTTTATTTTCACTGACAGTCACTATGCTAGATGCCCAATCACTACTAACCTTTATGGTGAAAACTGAAACAAAAAAAGTCATTTAGCTTGTCTTCCATTTCTATATTTTCTGTTATTGCTTTTCCCCCTCATTGAGTAACAGGCCTACCCTGTTCTTCATCTTCCTCTTGCTTCTAATGTATTTGAAGAATGTTTGCTTGTTATCCTTTATGTCTCTAACTAGTTTAATCTCATTTTGTGCCTTGGCCTTCCTAATTTTGTCCCTTCATACTTATCTTATTTGTTTATATTCATCCTTTGTAATTTCCACTTTTTGTAGGACTCTTTTTTGAGTTTCAGCTCATTGAAGATCTCCTGGGTAAGCCAGGGTGATCTCTTGCCATACTTCCTATCTTTCCTACTCAGTGGGATAGTTTGCTCTTGTGCCCTTAATAATGTCTCTCTGAAAAACTGCCAGCTCACTTGAACTGTTTTTCCCTTTAGACTGGCTTCC
Source organism: Macrochelys suwanniensis (assembly GCA_033296515.1). Classification (NCBI taxonomy): domain Eukaryota; kingdom Metazoa; phylum Chordata; order Testudines; family Chelydridae; genus Macrochelys; species Macrochelys suwanniensis. The sequence goes on from CM065779.1 coordinate 90,101,167, forward strand.
CATGGGATCTTAGCTACCAACTCCCCGAGTTTGCAAAAGTCTGCCTTCTTGAAATCCATTGTATTTATTGTACTGTTTTCCCCATTACCATTCCTAGAATCATGATCTCTTTCCAAAATATAGTCCCTCATTCTTTAAATGCAGCTTGCGTTCCTTGTTCCTTGATAGATAACTTTGCATTTGGCTGTAATAAAACACATTTTGTTTAAAATGGCTGTTTACCATGCAATCCTATCTTTATCATAGAATCATAGAGTCATAGAATATCAGGGTTGGAAGGGACCTTAGGAGGTCATCTAGTCCAACCCCCTGCTCAAAGCAGGACCAATCCCCAATTTTTGCCCCAGATCCCCATCTTCATCTTCCTGAAACTCTGCCAATCTTTTTGTCATCCGCAAATTTTATCAGCAATGATAATTGGTTGAATGTCAATTGGTTGAAACTGTAGTAAAGAACAGAATTATCAGACACATAGATGAACACTTTGTTGAGGAAGAGACAACACACTTTTGTAAAGGGAAATCATGCCTCACCAATCTATGAGAACTCTTTGAGAGCTTCAACAAGCATGTGGACAAGGGGGATCCAGTGGATATATTGCACTTTGACTTTCAGAAAGCCTTTGACATGGTCTCTCACCAAAGGCTCTTAAGCAAACTAAGCAGTCATGAAGTAAGAGGGTAGGCCCTCTCATAGATCAGTTACTGGTTAAAAGATAGGAAACAAAGGATAGGAATAAATGGTAAATTATCAGAATGGAGAGAGGTAAATATCATTGCCCCTAGGGATCTGTACTGGCCCTTGTGGTGTTCAACATAGTCATAAATAATCGTGAAAAAAGGGTAAACAGTGAGGTGGCAAAGTTTACAGATGCTACAAAATTACTCAAGATAGTTAAGCCTAAAGCTGACTGCAATGAGTTACTACAGGATCTCTCAGTAAACTGGGTGACGGGACAACAAAATGGCAGATGACATTCAGTGTTGATAAATGCAATGTAATGCACATTGGAAAACATAATCCCACCGATACATATCAAACGATGGGGTCTAAATTTGCTTTTACCACTTAAGAAAGAGATCTTGGAGTCATTGTGGATAGTTTTATGAAACCATCTGCTCACTGTGCAGTGGCAGTCAAAATGTTAGGAACTGTTAGGAAAGGGATAGATAATAAGACAGAAAATATGATAATGCCAATATCTAAATCCGTGGTACACCCACACCTTGAATACTACATGCAGTTCTGGTCTTCCCATCTTAGAAAAGATATATTAGAATTGGAAATGGTACAGAAAAGGGCAACAAAAATGATAGAGGGGCATGGAACAACTTCCATATGAGAAGAGATTAAAAAGACTGGTACTGTTCATTTTACAAAAGAGACGACCAAGGGGGGATGTGATAGAGGTAAAAAAAATCATGAATGATGTGGAGAAAGTGTGTATGGAAGTGTTATTTACCCCTTTACATAATGCAAGAACACCTCCCTCCCACCCCTGGGTCACCAGATGAAATTGATAGGCAGCAGGTTTAAAGCAAACAAAAGGAAGTACTTCTTGACACAATGCATAGTCAATCTTGGAACTTGTTGCCAGGGGATGTTGTGAAGGACAAAACTACAACTGGATTCAAGATAGAATTAGATAAGGTCATGGAGAATAGGACCATCAATGACTATTAGCCAAGTTGGTTAAGGACACAACCCCATTCTCTGGGTTTCCCTAAGCCTCTGACTGCTAGATGCTGGGACTGGGATGCTGGGGATGGTGGGACAACAGGGAATGGATCACTTGATGATTGCCCTGTTCTGTTCATTCCCTTTGAAGCATCTGGCATTGGCTATTGTTGGAAGACAGAATACTGGGCTAGATGGACCATTGACCTGACCCAGTATGGCCATTCTTATGTTCTTCTGTTTAATTCAGGATCATCTATGAAAATGTTAAATAGCATTGGGCCTCGTGTTGGACTGATCTCTGTGAAACCTGACTTTAGTAACACTCCTATTCAATTATAATTCCCCATTGACACCTACTTTTTGTGATCAGTCAGTTAGCCAGTTCTTAATCCATTTAATATGTGCTCTGCTGATATTGTGTAGTGCTTATTTTTTAATCAGAATGTCATGAGGTACTAAGTCAAACACCTTATGCACCTTATACCCCTAAGAATGTTTCATCTACGTAATTACCTTTTATCAACTGAAAGTGTAATCTCATCAAAGAATGAAATCAGGTTTGTTGAACGAGACCTATTTCCATAAAACCACATTGACTGCCATTAACTATACTCCTATCCTTTAATTCTTTATCAGCTGAATACTATATCAGCTTTTTCCATTATTTTGCCCAGGATTGATGTCAGGCTTACTTTACCTTTTTGATAATGGCACAACATTAGCACTCTTCAGTCATCTGGAGTATCCCTGGTATTCCAAGATGTATTAAAAATTAACTTTGTAGGCCAGAGATGCTCCTCAGTGAAATCATAGAATCATAGAATCTCAGGGTTGGAAGGGACCTCAGGAGGTCATCTAGTCCAACCCCCTGCTCAAAGCAGGACCAACCCCAACTAGATCATCCCAGCCAGGGCTTTGTCAAGCCTGACCTTAAAAACCTCTAAGGAAGGAGATTCCACCACCTCCCTAGGTAACCCATTCCAGTGCTTCACCACCCTACTAGTGAAAAAGGTTTTCCTAATATCCAACCTAAACCTCCCCCTCTGCAACTTGAGACCATTACTCCTTGTCCTGTCATCTTCTACCATTGAGAACAGTCTAGATCCATCCTCTTTGGAACCCCCTTTTAGGTAGCTGAAAGCAGCTATCAAATCCCCCCTCACTCTTCTCTTCTGCAGGCTAAACAATCCCAGTTCCCTCAGCCTCTCCTCATAAGTCATGTGCTCCAGCCCCCTAATCATTTTTGTTGCCCTCCGTTGGACTCTTTCCAATTTATCCACATCCTTCTTGTAGCGTGGGGCCCAAAACTGGACACAGTACTCCAAATGAGGCCTCACCAGTGCCGAATAGAGGGGAATAATCACGTCCCTTGATCTGCTGGAAATGCCCCTACTTATACAGCCCAAAATGCCGTTAGCCTTCTTGGCAACAAGGGCACACTGTTGACTCATATTCAGCTTTTCGTCCACCGTAACCCCTAGGTCCTTTTCTGCAGAACTGCTGCCCAGCCATTCGGTCCCTAGTCTGTAGCAGTGCATGGGATTCTTCTGTCCTAAGTGCAGGACTCTGCATTGTCCTTGTTGAACCTCATCAGATTTCTTTTGGCCCAATCCTCTAATTTGTCTAGGTCCCTCTGTATCCTATCCCTACCCTCCAGTGTATCAACCACTCCTCCCAATTTAGTGTCATCTGCAAACTTGCTGAAGGTGCAATCCTAGCCATCCTCCAGATCATTAATGAAGATATCGAAAAAAACTGGCCCCAGGACCAACCCTTGGGGCACTCCGCTTGATACCAGCTGCCAACTAGACATGGAGCCATTGATCACTACCCGTTGAGCCCGACCATCCAGCCAGTTTTCTATCCACCTTACCGTCCATTCATCCAGCCCATACTTCTTTAACTTGCTGGCAAGAATACTGTGGGAGACTGTATTAAAAGCTTTGCTAAAGTCAAGAAATATCACATCCACTGCTTTCCCCTCATCCACAGAGCCAGTTATCTCATCATAGAAGGCAATTAGGTAGTCAGGCATGACTTGCCCTTGGTGAATCCATGCTGACTGTTCCTGATCACTTTCCTCTCCTTTAAGTGGTTCAGAATTGATTCCTTGAGGATCTGTTCCATGATTTTTCCAGGGACTGAGGTGAGACTGACTGGCCTGTAGTTCCCCGGATCTTCCTTCTTCCCTTTTTTAAAGATGGGCACTACATTAGCTTTTTTCCAGTCATCCGGGACCTCCCCCGATTGCCATGATTTGTCAAAGATAATGGCCAATGGCTCTGCAATCACATCGGCCAACTCCTTTAGCACCCTCGGATGCAGTGCATCCGGCCCCATGGACTTGTGTTCGTCCAGCTTTTCTAAATAGTCCCGAACTACTACTTTCTCCACAGAGGGCTGGTCACCTCCTCCCCATACTGTGCTGCGGAGTGCAGCCGCCTGGGAGCTGACCTTGTCTGTGAAGACAGAGGCAAAAAAAGCATTGAGTCCACTAGCTTTCTCCACATCCTCTGTCACTAGGTTCCCTCCCTCATTCAGCAAGGGGCCCACACTTTCCTTGACTTTCTTCTTGTTGCTCAAATGTTTTAGGACTCTTGAGTGCAAGTTACCTGGGGATTATGATTTAAAAAATCATTAGCCCTAGTAGATGTTGTCTACCCTCCTCTTCAGTTACTAATGGACTGGAAAGTAATTAATTGTCCTCATGTGGTACAAGTACATCATCCTGTTTTTTTCCAAATACAAACCAGAAATATTTATGTAACTCTTCTTTTTCTTTTGCCATCTCTGTCTAGTAATGGGCCTATACTGTAGTATCTAAACACCCATTACTCTTAGCCTAATGTTTCTTGGCGGCAGTTCACTGTTGCTCTCATATTCCCATCACGTAAGTCTGTAGCCCCCTTACAGCTAGTAGTTCACATGTTGCTTCCTCCCATATTTCTGATAGATTTGTTCACTTTGCTGATTCATGGTTATTCTATGCATGCCCTATGGAGAGCCATCATGGCTAAAGGCTTTTGACCTAGCAGGGTTGGACTGAAGCCCACATTAACAGTTTCCTCGTTGATGATTCTCTTCTGTTGGACATTCAGGGTATGTCTATGCTTCAATAAAACACCCATGGCTAGCCTCTGTCAGCCGACTTGGGCTTGTGGGGCTATAAAGTTGCAGTGTAGACATCCAAGTTTGGGCTGGAGCCTGGGCTCTGGGACCCTCTCCCCTCATGGGATCCCAGAGCCCAGGCCCCAGCCCGCTCTGAGATGTCTCCACTGCAATTTTATAGCTTCTCAGCCCGATCCCCACGAGCCCAAGTCAGCTGACACGGGCCAGCCGCGGGTGTTTTATTGCAGTGTAGACATACCCTCAGGGTTTTAAGTAAAATTGTTCTTATGCTAGCAGAGATTTGCCTAATAAAATTCAGGCTTATTTTATATCTCCTTTTTTTTAGCATCCTGTTGCTATTGGGCCCCCATGAACTCATTCAAATATCTTAACACAGCTGTAAACTTATATAGTTTCCAAAGAGAGACCAAGAGAAACTGGACATTGTGATACAATGATACATTGCCAGACAGCATAACTCCCTGAGATGGATTGACTTTTGTACTGTGTCCACTAGCAGATTAGTTATTTGTAAGTTTATTATGAGCCTTTGTGTTGGACAACTAAGGGTATTAAATTTTTTATTAGAACACATGTTTAAGCCTTGCAGGTATGGTATAACAATTAACAACTGAATCTGACAGGCATATAACTAAAGAGAAATAAGAAATGATTGAAGATGATGTGAGTTTAATGAAAGCAGGAAATTGGCACTTAAACAATTGGGGAGTTCTGGAGAGGCAGGGAGAGCGAGGTGGGAGAGAAAGGAAGTAAAGGGCAGTATTAATTATACTGTTCAAAAAGGGTTTGGTATGGCCTCTGGAATTAGGTAAAAAAGTAATGAAATACACTTCCATAATTGGTTATGCAGCATAACCAAATCTGAAAATAATATTTTTCGGGGCATGAAGATGGGCTAGATCTGTCCTTAATAACTCAAAATACTGTTCCATCCTTTCGTTACAAAATGTTGCTTGAGCAGCTTGTTTCAAATGCTTTCATTATTATTGTGTGTTAACTATTATTTATGTGTCAACAGTGTGCTTGGAATTGTAGAAAACACACAGTCAAGAAAATCTCTGGCCAGGAGTTTATAAGTTTAATGCTTTTAGCTTAGTGCAATGAGTTATAATTTCCCTTTGATAGGTCACTCTGGTATGCCGTAAACACCAACAACATAAAAGATCTGGTATTCTTTTCTGTATTTTTTTTTTTTTTTTTTTTTTTTTTTTTTTGGGTATCAGGCCTTAAATAGCTACCCTAGGCCAGATCTTCGGTTGGTGTAAATTGGTGTAGCTCCATAGAAGTCAATATAATTCCACTCATTTATCACCAGTTATGTCAGGTGGCAAACTTAGACAGGGCAGGGCAGGTTAAGAACAGAGTTTATTAATAAAGCTGAATTTTTAAAAACTCGTTAGTTTATATTAGACTCTGAGTGTTGTACCTTGTAGGGGTGGCTGAAAATTTTCCACCAAAACAGTTTTTTGGCAGAAAATTGGGTCTTTGACCAAATGCTTTTTTTTGCTAAAAGTTTTTGCTTTCCACACAATTTTTTAAAGAGAAGTTAAACACTTGAAAACTGAAATATTTCAGCTGGAAACAAACTATTTAGATTTGACTATGCTGCTGCAGTGCGTCCTGGGAGCTGTAATTCAGTTGCTTCATCTCCACATTCTCCTCTGTGGGCTGGGGCTCCCCAGCCAGACTGCATGTTGCATGATTCACTTTGGCTGCGGGCTCGCATGATGCAACCGCCTCCTCTCACCATGAAGTGTGACCGTGGTATATAATAGGAGCAGTCCATGCAAGGAGCCTAGCCTGTAGAGGAGAATGGGTGCATGAGGCTCCTGAACTATAAGCACAACAACGCACTATAGCAGCATTTCTTAATTGAAATGCTTTGCAATTTGGCCTCAAAAAATCAGTATTTGAATGTCCACAGAAAATTTGAAATAACATTTTTCAACTAGCTCTATAAATTACAAGGAGCTTTTAATCTTCCACTAGTTAAGTCTGTAAAGAATTTTCATCATCACACCACTCTTGTAAGGTATTGTAGACAAGTATCTTGTTTTATGTGGAATCTGGTGCGTATGGGGCCAGATTTTTAAATCTTCTCAGCTCCCATTTAGGTAACTAAAGAAGAGGCTGGATTTTCAGAAGTGCTCGTTAGGAACTGCTGGCCCCTCCTGAAAGTTCTGCCCAAACTGGTTTATTGACGTGCTCAGTTTCGTATAGTTCTGTGATTTAGTAGCAGAGCTGGAAATAGATCTCAGGAGTTATTAGCTCAGTGCTAAAACCTCATTTTTATAGTGTGTCAACATTTTCTTTGTGCCCCAATCAACATTTCCCCTTCTTTAATTAAACTTCCAATCGGTGTGATTGTGTTTGCATTTTAAATGCCATGTAGCACTTCAATTTGAGATTGTGTGTAGGATTATTAGGGGGAGGGGGTTACGTTGGGAAGAGATAACAGGAGAGAGATAGGGACCAGCATCCTTTGACAGGCAAGGCCCTAAACTATGCTGGAATGGGCAGCCTCCAGCAAAGTTTCACTGTAGAGGAAATGATGAGAATAGGGAAACCCAAATCTCAGAAGTTTTGAGGGTATGGCTCCCAAATGCCAATGTTTAAAGGGATGAAATGGCCAGTAAGCACCCAGCTTTAGGAGGGAAGGCAGGGTTGACAACTTAAGGAGCAGCCTCCAGGGGGAGAGGGGCAATAAGAGTAAAGACAGTGGAGTCAGGCTAAGCCTGAGGATCATGCTAGAACCTTTGCCCTTCACCAGGAGCAGCATTCTCTCTTTACTGGCCCCAAGAGCAGCAAGCCAGTTAGTCACAACCCCAATCCTCTCCATAGCAGAATACAGTGCCATCTCTGCCTTCACTCTTAGTTATTTGTGTCTCTCTATGTGGAAGTGGACTTCATCAGCAGCACCTACCACCCCTCTGCCCTCAAGCCACTGCAAGCTTGCTGGATGCCACACTAAAAGAATAAAATATTCTTTACATCTTAAATCAAAAACCACTTGTATAATAAAGCAGTTTATCTAAATAATATGTATCTATTTTTTACAGAAAATAGATGAAACTCTTGTCTCTGTGTTCACCCCTCCCAAATAATTTTAATACTGTAGTGTGATCTGTTGGATAGACCATAGACTTGGAATTCAGTCTCCTGAGTTCTCTTCTTAATTCTGTGACCTTGAGTAAGTCACTGAACCCCTCTGAACTTCAGCTTCCCAAACTATAAAAGGTGTGTAATGATGCCTACTGGACAAGATTTACATCGGCTTAATTAATATTTACAATAATTGTCCTTGGTTGAAAGGTTCTACAGAAGGGCAAAATATTATTTTTATTATTTATTATAATTCCTCTTTAATGCTGTAGATTCTTGAAGTCAGTTTTAAATGTAATTTTTGAAGCACAATATCATGTTCGCGCTTTAGAAACTGAAAATTATATTCTTACTTTCTCCTGTATTTTCCAATCTGCCAAAAACAGACCCTTAGCAGAAGTCAGCAAACTGACATCAGTTCATTTGCCTTTAGGGAGAGTAAATTATTGCTCAGCTCAAGTTTAAAAAAAGAAAGAAAGAGAAAGGAAGTAGAGAGGGGGGAGGGGGAAATCTATCACTAACTAACTCTCGCTGGAGTCTGAAGAATGTTCAATCATAGGCTTAAAATGTCCAAACAGTGCAATTGAGGAGAGGGTGGTAGAGTCTGATTCTACATTGGTGCCGACTTGAACATTGTGAATGTTCTTTATGGATGCTTTGGAAAGCTTAGGCTTGACCTGTTTGTCTATCATCAAGGGAGCCAGTAAAAACAGGGCTAACCTGAGGCCAACATTGCCAGCAGGAAATTTGGGTCATGGGCAGTTGCATTTTTAAAACTTGTGTTTTAGGAGCTGTTCAATCAGCATAATTGATTGATTGTAACAAGGCACAGAGAGCTCCTTAATCATTAGAGGTGGTTAGATAATGACAAACTGCTCAGGGTTTTGTTTGAGACAAATTTCCAATCTCCCTGTGGTATTGTGCTTGGAAAAGAGGTGTCTTGGTCCTTATTTCATGGAGGTTACAGTCCAACTGGCCTGTTTTCACAAAACAGCCTCTTAAGTTTGGCATTTAAATTTGAAATCCACTGTAACACCATTTCCCAAAAGATAAGAAAAAACATTTCAAAATAGATCATAACCCAAAAATCCAAATGCATGTTTTTAACTTAACAGTTGATTGTAGCCGCTTAAGTTATTATTTCTTTCCTTTTTCTTTGAAGATGTGTTGTTGTTTTAAGTTTAATTTATACCCTTTCTTTAGTAAATGTTATGTAAATATAGGTGGAAAGGCTCAGGTTTTTAAACGTATTTAGTCATTGACAGTCAATGGGATTTAGGCCTCTAAGTGCCTAAATCACATTTGAACATGAGACATAGGCTCCTAAATTAGTTAGCTGTTGCAATGCTGAGCACTGCAATGCCTAAATACCTTTAAAAGTCTGTGCCAAAATTTCAGTCACGTTTGTGTGCAATTTTGTACATACTTATTTTAGGTTCTTCTGTGTGCTCTCAACTAGGAGGTGAGCATGCTCTATTTTGTGTGTTCCCAAGCAACACATCCGTTTTAGAGGACATGTACACTTAAACAGGGTGCGTGCAAAAAAGAACATATCCTGTTTGAGAATTTGTGCCTGATTTTTTATCGGTGTTTATGGGACCAATAAAAACTTGTTGTTCACTGCAGATGGCTTCCTCCATGCAGCTCTTTACAACTGTTTTTCTTCATATGTGTCGTCTTCCATTTTAGGATCAATAGTGATCTGAAATAATAACAGTGTATACATCCATGTGAAATAATTTGTGTCACCAAAAACATACTGCAAAAACACAGTGAATTATACAGAATTAAAGTTAAGCTAATAATTAAAAACCACCATGGACTAGATTCTTTCCAGGTATACTGCTGTGCCTGAACAGAGTCAGGCAGATCCAGCTTCAGACTTGTCCAAGTTATAAGTCTTTGAAAAATTGTAGTTTGCACACAGAGACTTCTTCAGTATTAGACGCTGAAATCTCTAAATGGTTTGTCCTTACTGAGTGTGCTCCCACCTCTCCCAGTTCATAGTGCTGACCAGATAGCACAAGCACTATCCTCACAGAGCGACTGAACGTGCTGCAGGGACTGGGAGGAAGACTATCATAACACATACGCAACAGGGAGTCAGATGAAAGCAGCACAGGCAACTTTAATTCTGGCATTTCTTAACTTTTGAGTACTTGACTTTGCAACCTTAATAAATGATTCTTTAAGATTTTGTGTGTGTATAATACATAGTAATTGTTTCTGAAAGAAACTTTAAATTGAAAAATTGGAAAATATTAAGATAGGGTAACAGTGCATAGACAGAAAAACTTCTAGGGCCCGAGCCCATCACCATTACTTATGCTGAGGAGTGTGTTACTCTGCAAGTATTCCCAAGAAAGTGGCTTCTCACAGTCCAGGTGAGAGGACACAATCCTTGCCCCAAGGAGTTTACAGATTTGATGCAATGAAGGGAATAACAGAAGGAGAGGGGCAATATCAATGAGATTATGCAGTTGCTCCATAAAGGTTAGTTCATGGCATAATGGAGGAGACAGTGCTTGGATTTGTTTTAAATAAATTACTTGGTTTGTTTTTTGGTGGCAGTGTGGAAGAAGTGGTCTTCGGGAACAATCTGAGAACAGATGGGCAGCCTTGCAGAAGAACTCAGTAGAGCTGTTCCCACACATAGGCAGCAGCGTCTGTCTGATTGTGACAAAAGTGACCTGTTTATATTATGGAAACCAAGATCTTTTCTTCTCTGTTTTCAGAATATTGGTGAGTCAGAGATACCCAGTGTTTTGAACCAGTTATTGCCTATGATCAAGTCTCATAATGAGAGGACAGCTAATGACTATAGCTCTGAAGACTTCCTTGTCTTGCTGGTGTATATTTACTCTGTGGTTGGGGAAATCAAAGCTGGAAAAGAGCTGGATAAAGCTGAAGGAGAGGTGAAAAAGGCACTAGTCCAGACTTTTTGTGATGAACCAGAACTATCTTCCTTACTGCAAAAAATAACAGGTGAGTTTATATTTCAGTGCAATGAAAAAACAGTAGGTATGAAATTTGTACCTAAAGAAAGTATAGAAAGAGCATGACTTGTCTGTGGTGGTTAGGGTATGTGAGTAAGCATGAGGATTTCCTGTAGATTATTCCATCACTGATGTGCACAAAAGCCAAATGCTGACAAGCTATCCTGAATAGTGCTGAGTCTGGTGAAAGTTCTGTAATTTGTTCTTTTTGTTAAAGAGTAGTTAAGTTTGTATGTTTTCATAAAGTAATATTTTCCCCAATGTTCTTACATTGATCAGTGTAAAGTTGACCTTGGAAAGTCAAAATTAATCCTGGAAACATGTTCAGCGAACCACAGGATTGTGAATGCTAGGAACCGCCCAGTCTGTCATTTAAAAAAAAATTCTGTCTAAAACTAACATTGAATTTTTTACTGAAATAATAAGCATAGTGAGACCTTTTTGGCAAACAGTATAACTTATTAGTGCCTTCTGTAGAATAGCCAAGTAATAACTTGCAGTTGTCTTTGCCACATACTTAAAAATTGTTCAAAAAGATTGTAAACACTAGAACTGTAGCAGAAGAGTAGTATTTCAGAATGGAAGGAGGACTGTGTTGTGCCCATTTACCATGGGTTCATCTGCCTGTTTGCAGGTATAATTATTATTTGTACTGCATTAGTGCCTAGGCCTGTCCTAGACCATTGTGCTAGGTGAAACACAGAACAAAAAGCCAGTCCCTGCCCCAAAGTACTAACAGTCTAAGTTTCTGGCATAATTATACCACTGTAGTTATACCAGTGTAATTCTCCATGTTTAGCTTATGTCACTTTGGGAACAGTATAAATTAACCATAAAATGACACTCTTATTCTGGAATAAGCATGTCCACACAGGGATTAATATTACTATAACTATAGTAGTATAATTATACCAGTACATTTCCACATGTATAGAAACTCTTAAGATTATTTTTGTGAGTGCAGGAATGGGAGGTGCGTGTTCCACCTTAATGTAATTCACAAGAATCATGCACTTACACACTGCTCCAAAGCCCAGAGAAGATGGTTAGAGCCTTTCCATTGATTTCAATAGGACTTGGATTAGCGATGATATTACTGTTAGTGGTGTGCTGCTTGTAGTTTGCCCATTTTGCCCTTTAGTTTCTGAGTGTGTGTGTGTGTGTGTGTGTGTGTGAGAGAGAGAGAGAGAGAGAGAGAGAGTTTTCTATATTTCTTGCATTCCATTTCTGTGACAGTTTTTTCAGTGCATGCTGATTGTCTTGTGCTCATATAATGTTTCCAAATGACCTCAGTGGTATTCACTGTTGGATATTCTGCAGACTGAACCCTGCTGTGCAGAACTCCATCTTCATGTTTAGGTTTTTCTTCTGTTGATCAGTGTTTTGAATCACTGTTTTATAATTTTCCTTCATTGTGACTAACAAAGAAAGAAAATGGAGAGGTGTTGAATTATTTAACATTTAATTTCATGAAGAATCAGCAGGGAAACTGCTTTCTGATTTGCAGAGAAACTTTGTTCATTGCCCTCTACAGTCTCACAGTCCATCAAAGTTGCTAGTACAAATCGAGACTGGATTACATAGCTCACTGGACTGGAGTAAACTTTTCACAGTATTCACCAAGTTACGTTAAATTCTAACTTATATATATTTCCATATTTTATACATAGATTTCCTTACTTTTTTCCAGTGTTGAGTGTCTGTAGGTTTGCTAAGTAGAAGCAAATGTCAGAATCCTCAAGGAAACAAACAAATAAAAAATGGTAACTGAAAATCTAAGTACAAATGGGTTGTATTTTGAAAAAGCAATTCTTTGTTTTCACATTGCAGACATAATCTTTGAACAGTGGAGTTTGAGATGTGCTCCTAATCATCTAAATATTTTTGTACTAGTATGGAGCTGGATCTCATAATTTAGGCACATTTGAAAACTGAGCTCTCTGTCTGCATAATATACCTTGACTAGTTTGGAGGGTTTTAGCTGTTTACCAAAAGTTATGAAAAGTTCATGCCAATGTGTTATAAAGACTTTTGTTTCAGATAAAGGGTTTCATTCACAGTCAAGTTAATTGGGGATCACGAAGGCCAGTTGCCCATGCAGCCTGCTGATATGTAGGAAACATTACAAACACGTCATTAGGAGACAAATTGTGAGTGTAAAAGGCTATTTTTTAAAGATGTGACTGAACTGTTTCTTAGTACACATATTAGTTATACTGTGCTCCTGCAGTTTCTTAGTTACCTGAAGAAATATGGATGAAATGCTGGTCATTCTGTGTGTGTGTGTCTGTCTGTGATTTACTATATAATGTATTGTCTGCTTGCTGGCATGTTTTTTGACCTGTTGCAATTCTGTGGTTTGTATTTTATTTAGAAGTGTCAGTTCTGCTGGTCCAATCATAAAGAAAAACAAACAACAAGCAGTTGGTGACATTTTATTGGACTAACTAAAAAGAACAAAAATTGGCCTACAGACATAGAAGGATCTTGGGAAAGAAAATATTGGGTCTAGATTCTTAGCTGTGTAAATTGGCATCTCTCCTTGAAGTCAGTGTAGCTGTGCTGGTTTATACCAACCGAGGATCTGGACTATTCCAACTATAATATCTCATGATTTTCTTTTAAATTAAAAAGTATGTTTTGCTTTTGAATGGCTGCAAAACTTAATTAAACTCCAACCAGCTTTAATAAATTTGTTTTCATTAGTAGAACAAAGGGAAAAACTCTTTTTATCTCTTATTTGAAAATTCCATACAAATAAATTGTTGGGAGAACATTCAAATTGCATAGTTAAATATTCAAGTCAGGAAAAGATACAACCAGACCAGATTTCCCCCAATGGCCCCTTAGGCCTGCCCCTACAGTGCATCCACCTTCTGAGGTAAATCTGCTGCTGCTGCCAGCTACCAAAGTTAGTCCTGAAGCTCAAGTAGTAGCAGTGCTGAAGGTTCAGGGTTCAGAGCCTGCTGATGATACATGATCAGAGGCTTGTTACAATTAACCCTAGGAAATTTCATACCAAACGGCTGTGTTAAAATAATGTTATTAAGTTTGCTAAGTCAAGCACTTGAAAGTTAGGGAATGCCAGTATTTAGGTTGCATGTGCAAGCTTAATTCAGCTCCCTTGAGTATGAATTATGATACAGTCTTTAATTAAATGATCGCATACTAGATTTTCCACAGGACACCGCCTCATTTGGTGCACAGGATGAATGCACAAAGGAGCAGGAAAGTGTAGAATTAACCATTTATATATAACATACTAACAATGAAATATAACATCATAATTAAATACTGGTAATTAGGTGGCCTATTTAGGCCACCTAAGTTTGCAGCAAAGTTAGCTTTAAAGTTAAAGAACCTATAAGTAAGGCTATGTTTATGTCGCAGAGGTCAGGGAATCCGTGACTTCCAGAGACCTCCATGACATTCTCTGCTTCAGCCCCATGGACTGCAGCACTCTGGAGCTGGCAGCCAGCTGGGCCCTGGCAGGGTTCCAGTGACAGGGGGCCCCCTGCAAGGTTCCAGCAACAAGGGACAGACTTCTGAGGGCGCCCTCCTCAGGGTTCCAGCGACGGCAACAGCTTCGTGGCGGGGGAGGGGGGAGGAGAGGGACGCCTTGGGCGAGCAGCTGGGGGTGTCCCATTTTCTCTTTGGGAAATATGGTCACCCTGTAGCTCCCAGCTGCCCCCCTGCAGCTTTCAGCTGCTGTGGGCAGAGGGGGAACCCTACAGCTCCCAGCCACCATGATGGCAGGGGAAACCATGGACCCACAGCAGCAAAAGTCACAGACAGGTCACGGCTTCCATGAATTTTTGTTTATTGCCTGTGACCTGGCTGTGATTTTTACTAAAAATAACCTTGACAAAATCTTAGCCTTACCTATAAGTAAAACAGGGCCAAAACTATGAACTAGAAGAGAGGCAGCATGTTCCAGTGAATGGAACATGGCACTAGAGGTCAAGACTTGTGTGCTCTTCCTGACTGCTACAGACTCACTGTGTGACCTTGGGCGAGTCACTTACTTTCTTTGTGTCTCAGCTTCCAGTATGTAAAATGAATTGATATCAATCTTTTGTGAATCACTTTGGGAGCTACAGATGAAAAACACTATATGAAGGCTAAAATTTGTTATATTGCGTAAATCAGCATCTGTACCAGATTACTGGAGGATAGCTAATGAATGCCAATGTTTAAAAAAGGCTCCAGAGATGATGCTGGCAATTACAGATCAGTTAGCCTGACTTCAGTACCCAGAAAATTGTTTGAAACTCGTAAAGAACAGAATTATCAGACACATAAATGAGCATGGTATGTTGGGGAAGAGTCAACACAGCTTTTGTAAATGGAAATCGTGCCTCACCAATCTATTAGAATACTTTGAGGCAGTCAGCAAGGGTGATCCAGTTGATATTGTGTACTTGGACTTTCAGAAGGCTTTTGACAGGGTTCCACACCAAAGGCTCTTAAGCAAAGTGAAGAGTCATGAGATAAGATGGAAGGTCCTCTCATGGGTCAGTAAGTGATTAAAAGACCAGAAACAAATGGTGGGACTAAAGATAAAGATAAATAGTGGAGCCTCCAAGGATCTATCCTGGCACCAGTGCTGTTCAACATATTCATAAATGATCTAGAAAAGGGGGTGAACCATGAGGTGGCAAAACTTGCAGATGATGCAAAATTACTCCAAATTATTAAGTCTAAAGTTGACTGCGAAGAGTTAGTAAGGGACCTCACTAAACTAGGTGACTGGGCAACAAAATGGCAGATGACATTCAGTGTTGATAAGTGCAAAGTAATACACATTGGAAAACATAATCCCAACTATATATACAAAATGATGGGGTCTAAATTAGCTGTCACCACTCAAGAAAGAGATCTTGGAGTCATTGTGGATAGTTTTCTGCAAGCATCTGTTCAATGTACAGCTGCAGTCAAAAAATCTAGCAGAATGTTAAGAACCATTAGGAAAGGATAGATAATAAGACAGAAAATATGATAATGCCCTATATAAATCCGTGGTACACCCACATCCTGAATACTGCATGCAGTTCTGGTCTCCCCATTTCAGAAAAGATATATTAAAATTGGAAAAGGTACAGAGAAGGGCAACAACAATGATTAAGGGTATGGAACAACTTCCACATGAGAAGAGATTAAAAAGTCTGGAACTGTGCAGCTTACAAAAGAGATGACTAAAGGATATATGACAGAGGTCTGTAAAAACATGACTGGTGTGTAGAAAGTGAATGAGGAAGTGTTATTTACCCCTTCACATAACATAAGAACAAGGAGTCACACAATTAAATTAATAGGCAGCAGATTTAAAACAAACGAAAGAAAGTTCTTGTTGACACAACACACAGTCAACCTGTGGAACTCATTGCCATGGGATGTTGTGAAGGCCAAAAGTATAACTGGATTCAAAAAATAATTAGATACGTTCATGGAGGGTAGGTGCATCAATGACTATTAGTCAAGATGGTCAGGAACGCAACCCCATGCTCTGGGTGTTCCTAAACCTCTGACTGCTGGGACTGGATGACTAGGGTTGGATCACTCAATAATTGCCCTGTTCTGCTCATTCCCTTTGAAGCATCTGGACTGGCTACTGTCAGAAAACAGGATTCTGGGCTAGAGGGACCATTGGTCTGACCTAATACGACCATTCCTGTGTTCTTATTATTAATCAGAATCCTTTGAATTTCAGGAGCATTGTGCTGTACTCCCCAGATAAAAACCTTTACCAAACTTATTTTCTGATTCTAGTTTGGATGAGGCTGAAATCAAAACCCAAACCTTAACTGTGATTCTAAACCTTAGCGGATACCCAAGTACACCCTCCTTGGCTCACCCCTTCACTTTCAGATCTTGTAAGATCTGCAAGCTGAAGAGATCCACATTTTTCCTTTCTCTGTCTTCTCCCTGTCCTTCAAAGTACTAGAGAAATTAAATACCAAAACCTAGTGTTAAAGCATTTTGTTGATGTCTTTTATTTAGATTGCAAGGTCAAGTAATCAAAAGTCTGGAATTCTCTCACAACAATAACTCTTGTCATTCTATTGTCTGTTCCTGTTTTCCTTTTAAGTTGTAAATGTGCATTTATTATATATTGTGAGGCTGAAATTTGTACTGGTATAATTGCATTGATGTAGTAAACCCCTAACAGATGCATTGCGCTGTACCAGTGCTTTCTTTTGGTATGGTACTCCTTGGGGAATTCTGTGCCACTGCACAATGCAGAATTTGCACAAAAATTAATGTTCTGCACAGATTTTCCTTCTCTCCTCGCCACCTCCAGAAATGGGCTGCAGTTTCTGGCTGCCACTGGGGCCCACTGGACCTGACAGAGCCCAGCTTGCAAATAGAAGACATTGCTGGGAGGAGGGGGGCAGAGCTGGAGGGTTCTGGGGAGCTGCAGTTCCGGGCATGGCTGAAGGAAGGAGGTGATATGCAGGAAATTCTGTACATGCCTGGGACCCAGCATCAGGCTGTTTCTCCCTCTGCATCTCTGGGCTCTGGGAAGATATGGGGTGCATGTGAATGTCTGGGTGGGGGCGTGGCCCGCAGCTGGGCTCTGGAGGATAGCAGATGCAGGCTAGGGGACACCCTGTGGCTGGGCTCTGGGAGGTAGGGAGTGTGTGTTTTTGGGCTGGAGGGCACTCTGCAGCTGGGCTCTGGGGGGGTAGCAGATGCAGGTGTCTGGGCTGAGGGGCACCCCATGGCTGGGCTCTGGGGGGGGATAAGGAGTGTGGGTGTCTGGGCTGGGAGGCACCCTGCTGCTGGGCTCTGAGGGAAGAAAGGGTGCAAATTTATGGGCTGGGGGGCTGCAGCTGGGCTCTGTGGGATAGTGGGTGTGGGCCCTGAGGGGTAGGACGTGCAGGTGTCTGGGCTGGGGGGCACCCCACGGCTGGGCTGTCAGGGGGAAGGGGCAGAGAAATAGGAACTGGGTTGTCGTAGGGGTTTGTTTAACTCTTTACTCCTGGGGGAATTTTTTTTTGGGGGGGCGTCTGTATTGTTACAGACATAGTAGCTGGCAGGTATTTTGAAATAAATTACCAAAATAATTGAAATTGGAGTGATTATATAGTGCTATTTTGGCAAATATAATATGCAGAATTTTGCAGAATTTTAAAATAATTGTGGACAGAATTTTTATTTTTTTGGCGCAGAATTCCCCCAGGAGTAGTATGTTACCAAATTTAAGTGCATTGGTATAAGCCTTTCTTTGCAGTTGTGCAGCATGTTTACAATAGAGATTTGCATGGTTGTAACTATATCCACGTAGGTACATGGCAGTGAATTTCCTGAATGTGGATGGGCCTGAGTTATTAGTGCCTACTGTAAAATGTATTAGGATGCACCACTTGCCTAAGTTTACATTGTGGGAGAAACTTCAACATTTGGAATTTCCTTACTTTTGAGTGCTTAATTTTCCACCCTTAACATTGCAGGAACACACATTTTTCATGTAAAAATGCAGGTAATAATATTTTATATTTGTATAACATCCTATATCAGCAAAGCTCAAAACATGCTGAAATCATTAATTAAACTAAAAACATAGTGGGATGATTTCCTACCTAAATCAAATGGCTAATCTGATATGCTTGGTACATGATATCCATTTTAAAATTATAGCTTGTTTTAATGTAGCTGTTCAATAATATGTGTGATGGTGGACTATTTTAATACCTTGAATAATAAAACTGAATGTTACAGTTCCAAGATTTTTCAGGGGTGTAATTTACAACAGACATAAGTTCTTCATCACTGTTTCCTACAGAAATCTTGGAAATCAGGGGGAAAATGATTAGACCAAAACAGTGATTTAAACTATAATGGAACATCATTTTCCATTATATGGAAAATGCAACAAATGGATTTTCTTTGGCAGATGTAGCCAAATGGGATATAAAACACACGTTTTTATTTATTTATGTATTTATTTATTTATTTGCTTGTTTAGGTTTTTTAGCACCCATCCAGAGCTGTACACAATAAAAATATGCAAAAAATACCAATATGCCCACAAAACAATTCCAAAATATGTCTTCCAGTTTCCACAAAAAACTCTTCCATCCCCCGCTTCACAGTGCAACCCTGGAAGGGAAAGTCTTGGAGAACAGATTTGACTTTATGGTGTGCTTGGAAAACCAAAAGGCTGTAAGGTCTGTTGGACTGATGGGCAAGCCAACTGAGATTCACTAGTGTAGTAATTCCAAACCTGTGATTGGGTTACCAAGGGCACCTAATGCATCTTCCTCCAACAGTCACATCAGCAGCTCTATCCCACAGTACCTAAAAACTTCCCATTGTGTCTTTCTGTGACCCAACTTCACAATTCTTTATAGCCACAAAAGACTGGGGTATGGTGGATTGCAGGACTATTTTCTGTTTTGCTGTCTTGTGTGTCGTGCAACATGGGACTTACCACACTGTATCATACTCATGGTCCCTTTAGTCCAGTATCCTTGTCTCTAACCAGAGGTGTTGGAGGAAGGTAGAAGAAACCCCAAAGTAGGCAGGTATAGGATAATCTGCCCCAGGAAGGCATCAACCCCTAACAATCAGAGATTATCATAAACCCTGAACCCATTAGCTTCTTACTGTTAGCTATTTTATTCTTTTTAGCCATATGACCACCCAAGGCCTCTCTAAATCTTGCTGAATTCTTGGCCTTACCACCAACCTGTAGCAATGAGCTCCAGTGCCTGATTATGCGTTGTGTAAGAAGGCATTTCCTTTTATCAGTTTTGAATTTGCTACCTTTCAATTTCATTGAATATTCCCTCATCTCTTGTTCGGAGTAAGGCTTCGTGTTTGTCAAGGAAGTCACAGATTCCGTGACTTTCCGTGACTTCTGCAGCAGCTGGTGCGCCTGGCCTGGGGGCCGCCTGAGCAGCTCGGACAGTCCCTGGGCCAGGTGCACCGACGACTGCTGGGGCAGTCTCGGGCCCCTCCATCCCCCAGAAGCAGGAGTTTGGGTGTCGGGGGAGGGGGGCCTCAGGGTTGGGGTGTGGGGCGGTGCTTACCTGGGCGGGGGGATCCCCAGAAGGGTAACAGCAACTCCCCTCCCTCAGCTCCTAGCTCCACGTGCTGCCTCCGCCTACAGGCACTGCCCCCGCAGCTCCCATTGACTGTGGTTCCCAGCCAATGGGAGCTGCAGAACCAGGGCTTGGGGCAGAGCGGAAGCAGCATGTGGAGCTAGGAGCTGGGATCCCTGCTTCCCAGGAACCGGGTATGGAGCCCGCCCCAGCACCTGCAGCACTCCCTCCCCAGCTGCAACCCCCTGCCCCGAGCACCCCTGGCCCACGACACCCCTTCCCAAGCACCCACGGCGGCCCCTGGGCCACTCCCCCCAGCACCCATGGTGCCCCTGGGCCACCCTCCTGAGCCGCAACCCAGCCCCCCAAGTTTTAGTCAGGGGTATATAGTAAAAGTCATGGACAGGTCACGGGCTATGAATTGATTTCTGCCTGTGACCTGTCCATGACTTTTACTAAAAATACCCATGACTAAAATATAGCCTTAGTTATGAGACATGGAAAACCAGCACAAAAAGATTGAGAACTACTGCTCTAGTGGATGAAACTTTTATTTCAATGCATTACTAAGTGAGAGTCATGAAAAGGTTAAACCATTTGGCATTGAATCTGGTTAGAAGTGAAGTATATTTTTTAAGTTTTCACATTACACAGGAAGAAATTTGGGACACTAGAACAAATGCTTGTTGAAGTATTAAGTATTTAAGATTGTAAACACACACAAATCAGGAAATGCAAAGTTATGATCCTTAAACTGTGCGTTTGCATCTCGTGGAATGTCTTAACTAGGTCTTCCGCCCTCCAGTCCCTCCCCAAATGCTTCCACTTTGACTGTCTACTCCTGGGGGCTTGGCTGTCCCCATTCATATTGTCTGCTTGGAAAAGTGAATATAAAAATAACCCATTAGACTATTGTCAGGGAAATTTGGAGTGGCCAGGGTGCAAGAGCCTGGTATTGAGGCTTGCTCCTTGATTTCAGGCATGTGTGGGCGTCTGCCTATAGATGGGGTTATTAGATACAGTTCTGTTTCAGGCCAGAGCTAAGATTTATAAACTAAACTGTTTATTTTAAAAGTTCAAAGCGTGGTTACAGGGGTTGGGGTAATGCCTCAAAGCATCAAACAGCAAAACATTTTGAATTTCCAGGAGCACTGCTCTTTCAAATACATCCTGTCTGATGTAAGCAAGACGACTGCACATCAGTTTATATTGCTAAGAAGATCTCATTCCACTGGGTTATGCTCCAAACATGCTCAGTTGCAGGCGGTATTGTTGCAGGAATCTATTCTATTGGACAAGCCTCTTCCTCTGTAATGATAGCAAATCGCTGAAGACTCCATTGGGCAGTGTCTCTGTAGACCACCCTGATGTGATTTGAATGGAAGGATGTCATTGTCATGGAGCCGTGATGTCTCTGAATGTCATAATGTTTTTATTAAAATAGAAGAAAATGTTGGTTAGTGACAGACTGGCCACAATCAAATTGTAAACAGAAGCCCTCTATAGATTATAACTTTTTTTTTTTCAGTAGCTAAGATTGGTTCTTGGTCAGCATAGACCCTACTTATGTCCTATAGAGATAACAGAGTTTATTGGCATGATTTCTCTTTTTATAGTTAATGTCAAAATATAGCCTTTGCTGATCTCGCTAACTAGTTGTCCTGCCACAGTGCTGAAATTGTTACAGCAGGACCAAATAAAACCAGATCACTTAGTTCAAATGCTTTTCAGGTGCCAAGACCCCAGTTCAGGATGCTGTTTTTCTCCTGCAACACCATCTGATATTACCAAAACTTAAAATGCTCCTTTCTCTGCCTTGCAATGTGTGCATATAAAACTAAACATAAAAAATGATCCTCTGTTATCTTTCAATCATTTACCTGACATATTTTGGACAAAATCCAGCTGAAAATATTTGTGATCAAGAAGCCCCAGAAGATGTTGAATCTGACATAAAACAAAGCTGCTTCATCTCCAAGTTATGGTGCTACATGAGAGGTGAAGAACTCATGCAAATTAGCTTCCTGCCATTTTCAGTGACTGGGTGTTCCAGTCCATCTTCTCATGGCCGTGCAGCAACTGGGAGTTCATATTACCCCAAGTATCTCAAAACACTTGACAAGTTTTAATGTGCACCTCACACTGTATTGTAACTAGGTGTTCTCATACCCACTGTTACAGATGGGGAAACTGAGGCAGTGAAGTGACTTGCTTCAGTCAGTGTCTGAGCCAGGAACAAAATGCAGGATGCCTGGCACCCAGTCTCCTGCCTTTTCTGCAAGAACACACAGACTTCTAAGATCCCAATAACTTTCGCTCTGGTCTTTTTAAGGGCTTGATGGAAAAATTCCTTTTGACTTGGATGGTACAGGATCAAACCGTGTGTCAGCTGTGGTAGAATCCAACCCTATAATGTCTGGTTGGTTTCCCTGAGCATTCTTAGTAGTGAACCCAGACTATGTTCCCTAGAACCTAGTTATACATGATAATCAGGAAATAACACTGCTCTTGAAAATGAGAGGTATGGAATGTCCAATTCAGATTTCCCTGGCTCAGAATGGGAGAGTTCCTCAGCAGATTCAGAATTAACCTCTGCTCCTGTCTAATCAGGATACCTGGAGAATTTTTGTAGGGGACCACCAGGGAGGCAGTTTTATCTGTATTTTTGTTCAGCCTAACTCTAAATTAGTGTTGAGAAATAAATAATACAGTATTTGTTTACAAACATTTTGTTGGATGTCTTATAACAAAAGACTTAGTTGAAAAACTGGTCAGTATCAACAGTAAAAGAATTAGACTTCTTTGTCCAGGGCAGGGATATTTTAGTTCAGGTTTCAAACTGACGTTTTAAATGGAGCATGGAACATAATCCCCATAGAAGCCCAACTTTGATTCTGCTTTCATATGTTACCTATTTATTTTCTCTTCAGCACCTGGTCGGAGTTGGCTCCAAACTGGATGGTAATTTTCATTGAAGTGTTTATAACATGAGACTTTTTAACATGAGACATATGCCTGCAGCTCTGCAGGCCCCTGAATCGCTGCCAACATAACAACACAGCCAACTGGAACAGGAAACTGATATGGTGCAATATTCATTAACCATTTATATTATTTTTCAGCATGCAGATGCAATAGCATATAGAGGACATTCTTACATCAACTATTCCTGTTTAAGTAAGCTGTGGAATGGAAACTAGAGCTCCTTTTTAAAATTTGGTGACATTTTTTAAAAGGTACTTGTGAAAATATAAGCGGTGAGGTTAAATCTTTTATTTTTTTTCCCATACGAGTCACTTTTCTTTTCCATACGAGTCACTTCCTTGCACAGGTTCCAAGTTTTGGTAGGATATAACTTACTACATTTTAAAATATGAGTAAATTCTTACTAGTTTACAGTGCACAGCTAGCCTGGCAAAACAAAAACAGGGAGATGTTAGATAATATGATTAAAAATGTTTTCTTAGTGGTCACCACCCCTATAAAATAAATCTGTCATTTGTTTTTGTTTCTCTTTTGCACATCGAAACAAATTCTAGGATATTTGCATATGATTGTAGAAGTTCGCCTCTTTGTTTAGTGTCAGTAACCATCTTTCAAGAATTTCAAGGTACTAAACTATTCAGCAAATATCTTCTTGTTCTTTTACCATTTTTTTTAAATTTAATATATTTTTAGGACCCAGGAAGCAGTGCTACCAGTACGTGCTAAGCCTTACAGATGGTTGTTCTGAACAGTTGCACACTGTGTTCTTGATTGTTTCAGGTTGTTCTCAGTGGAAATGCACAAGTGTAGAAAACAATGCATCATCTGAGGCAAACAGGAGTAATTACTGGACAGAACTGGACATTTATAATTACTGGGTCAAATTTACCCAAGTATTATTCCAGTGCTTTCAGAGGAGTTATGTCAGGGATTAATTTGATCCTTTGAATTTAGGACAGTTTTTGAATTTATGGCAGTTACGGCAAGGTGGCAGTCTGTACAATATTTCAGTGTACAGCTGGGCACAGATGTAAAAAAGAGTCACAAGGGTCCATAATCACAGGGTTATATGCAAAGCCAAATAAATGTCCTGAATTATTCATCATAATCATTTTTATTGCATAAGCCCATTGATGCCTTTAAAGTCTAATAGTCTGTGTGGAGTCAAAATGTAAGAACCTGAAAATGACACACAAGAACATTTCTTAAAGCTGGCATATATTTTAATTATCAATAATGTCATATGTTTTTATTTTTATTAATAATTTAGGACTTAAATAAGTGTGGTTTTGCAGATGCAGCGAGTGTTGTGTTCCCCTCTGTGCTCTATACACAGAGGGTATAAGTCTGCTATAGACCCTTATGACAAAGCTCCTGGCTCTTTAGGTCAGGCTGTAGCCACTCATGCTTTTAGCTCTGGAGGACTCCAGTTTAGTTCTCAGTGTTGGCCAAGATGGCTTCTGTCCCTCATAATTAAGGGCCAGTTTCAATTACATACGTATACAAATACACATTTGATGAGGTGCTTCTTTATTTCAAAAAAAGGCTGAGATCAAATTTGGCCATTGTGATATGGCCTATAAACTTATTCAGACCTATGACCATAAGCTAGCAGACTAGTACCTCAGCTGATCTCTGAAACTTGATGATACAGCTCTGATATTTTGCTGCCTTTACTTAAAAACTGTTCTAAAAATGCAATAAATTAACAATTATCCCACACTTCAATATAGCATATGGTGTCCTATATATACTACATGGTGTTGCTGTTGTTTTTAGTACCATTTAAAATGTTACTATCCATTTCCTAATCTATTACAAATGATAAAATAAACTACTCTTATTTGGATTTAAGCAAATACTGTTCTGTAGACATCTACGTATACACTCTCTTCCCTACTCCATACCCAAGACTGCAGAGCAGAAAATGTCTCTGGATTATCTTTTGAGAGAGATACTAAATTGTCTTGTATTTTAGTTCAATATGGACTAGATGGCTCCTGCATTCCCTCCTTCCCTATTTGTTCTGTTTAGTTTTAACTGTTGCATAAGTGTCACCTCTGGTAGTTAAAGTTCAGGTCAAGATACGTCTTGCTTTGACCCTTTTACTCTGGTTTATGGGCATGCGGGCTGGCGTCTGTCAAGATGTGAAAGTTTACAGACCACAGTGCAGGATTTCTTTCTTGGATTTGCTTTCGGTACTCA
Source organism: Macrochelys suwanniensis (assembly GCA_033296515.1). Lineage (NCBI taxonomy): Eukaryota > Metazoa > Chordata > Testudines > Chelydridae > Macrochelys > Macrochelys suwanniensis. The sequence goes on from CM065779.1 coordinate 90,126,311, forward strand.
TCATGAGTGACAGTGTTGCACAGTTAGACAGAAGCAGTTCTATTACATAATAGTTTCATGTGATTAACAGAATGCAGTGTTTATACACTTCATAATTTTAGAAAGCAACATGCCTTATTTATGTTAATTTATAAGCAAATGTATAAATCTTGTTTTAAAAGTTAGTTTCCTTTTTCATGACAGTAACATTCTTTTGGAAATGCTTGTCTGATGGTCAGTGGCAGCAGCCAGTCATAACCGATTAGGCATGTTTATAAAATGAAAAACAATACACTGATGTGGTTGACTAATGTGGAATTCTTTTAAAGTGAGAAAATAATTCTTCCTTTCACACACTTATCTATCATGCTATCTGTATATAGTGATTCTGGTGTGTCAGGGCATGCATTAGGAAACATTACTTTAGTTTTGTATACCTTCGTTTTTAGTTTTCGTAGCTTAGCAATGTTTTGTAAGTTAGAAGTACATTTTCAATAGCAGATTTTGCAAATTATAATTAGATTGGGTTTCTGTTCAAGGTTAACATAGATTTAATTTTGAACAGCTTTTGCATGGATTTAGCCACATGACCCTTAATACACTATATAGCCTTTGAGAAATACTGATAAGAACACATCTCTGCTGCCTGTTCAGCAACCAGAGTTATCCAGAGAATAACTTCTTTTCCCAGGCCAGTGTCAAGTATCCACACTTCTGTGCCCAGAATGGCATAGGTCTGAGGCCTCTTTCAGACACCTTTCAATTCCATTGGGAAAGAACATTCTTCCTTTCCTGTGCTGCCATAGGTGCCTTACAAGCCATGTCTGGAGATTTTCATACAGTAATGCTTCTGTGACCTCACCAGTTTTCTGGATTCCAGTCTCTGGATTTGTCTTGATGGAGGCCTCTTTCTTTTGCCAATCATGCTTGACCTTCTCTTTCAGACAGGGAAATGTGTTACATCCAGACCTGATTTCCCTTTGGTGTAGATTCTGAATTCAGCCAGAGCAAGCTTGGAGTTATCAGATTGAAGCTTATATGTTCTTCAAATCTCTCCTGAAAGTCCACTTTTTAGCCTAGCCTTCCATTGTTGATGGCTTGGACTCCAATTGCTGTCCTACCTTAACATATCATGCTTTAAATGTTTGTATTGCTCCTGTCCAACTTACAAAATGGGCCAAACTATAGCCAGAAGTGCGCACACAGCTTCCACTGCAGTCTGCCCGAGAAAAGAATATAACCCTGTGTGATGTATATAAACAAACAACATCTAAACTCTGTGAACATATGGAAAGTGATCTGACTAATTATGACTAAGAATTAGATTCAGAATCTTTTACATGTTCCCAGCCATCATTAGCAATGAAGTAACAAATATTCTGCTCTTCTGCAACAGAGAATACAGTTTGGATTTAGGGTTTCAGTATTTATTTAGGTAAACAATGGCTCATTCTTGAAATAAAAAATATGTTTTATTTTTAAGGGTTTTTATTGAATTATATTCAAAAAATAATATTTGGACTGCATGTGTATTTGAAACACATTCACTAGTGAAAAAGCGAAAAACCTAAAGCGAGTGTCCAAAAGAAATATACTTACAAAAGAAAGATGAATAGGCTGAAAGTTAATAAATCACCCGTGTTACTCCAAGCAACATCTATAGCGAGAAGAAAGGAGAAAAGATGAGTTGTTTAAAATAATGCAGTAGTTCTTTAATAATCTTTTATTACAAAGATTAATATGGTAAATACTTAGGGTATGTCTACACTACGATAGTAGTTCGATTTTACTTAAGCCGATTTTTAGGAACCGATATTACAAAGTCGAACGTGTGTGTCCACACTAAGCACAGTAATTCGATTTTGTGAGTCCACGGTAACGGGGCAAGCGTCGACATTCCAAGTGGTGCACTGTGGGTAGCTATCCCCCAGTTCCCGCAGTCCCCGCTGCCCATTGGAATTCTGGGTCAAGCCCCCAATGCCTGATGGGGCAAGAAATGTGTTGCGGGTGATTTTGGGTAACTGTCGTCATTCAACCCTCATTCCCCCCCTCCCTCCATGAAAGCGGCGGCAGGCAATCATTTCGCGCCCTTTTCCCTTGATTGACAGCGCGGACGCCATAGCACCACGAGCATGGAGCCCGCTGTGATCATCGCAGCAGTTATGGCCGTTGTCAACACCTCGCGCCTTATCATGCACCTAATTCAGAGGCAGATGTTGAGAAATTAGGCGAGGAGGCTACGGCTGCGCGGTGACGACAGTGACGATGACAGGGATGCAGACCTCTCTCAAAGGACGGGATCCTGCAAAGTGGACATCATGGTGGCAGTGGGTCGTGTTGATGCAGTGGAACGCTGATTCTGGGCCCGGGAAACAAGCACAGACTGGTGGGACCGCATAGTGCTGCAGGTCTGGGATGAATCCCAGTGGCTGCAAAACTTTTGAATGAATAAGAACACTTTCCTGGAACTTTGTGACTTGCTGTCCCCTGCCCTGAAGCGCCAGGACACCAGGATGCGAGCAGCCCTGACAGTCCAGAAGCGAGTGGCCATAGCCCTCTGAAAGCTTGCAACGCCTGACAGCTACTGGTCAGTCGCGAATCACTTTGGAGTGGGCAAATCTACCGTGGGGGTTGCTGTGATGCAAGTAGCCAATGCAATCGTTGAGCTGCTGCTCTCAAAGGTAGTGACCCTGGGAAATGTGCAGGCGATAATAGATGGCTTCGCTGTGATGGGATTCCCAAACTGCGGTGGGGCAATAGACGGAACTCACATCCCTATCTTGGGACTGGACCACCAGCGCAGCCAGTACATTAACCAAAAGGGCTACTTTTCAATGGTGCTGCAAGCACTGGTGGATCATAAGGGATGGTTCACCAACATCAACGTCGGATGGCCGGGAAAGGTTCATGACGCTCGCGTTTTCAGGAACTGTGGTCTGTTTAGACAGCTGCAGGAAGGTATTTACTTCCCGGACCAGAAAATAACTGTTGGGGGATGTGGAGATGCCTATAGTGATCCTAGGGGACCCTGCCTACCCACTAATGCCCTGGCTCATGAAGCCGTACACAGGCGGCCTGGACAGTGATAAGGAGCTCTTCAACTAGAGGCTGAGCAAGTGCAGAATGGTGGTGGAGTGTGCTTTTGGATGTTTGAAAGGGCGCTGGAGAAGCTTACTGACTCGCTCAGATCTCAGCGAAACAAATATACCCATTGTTATTGCAGCTTGCTGTGTGCTCCACAATCTATGTGAGAGCAAGGGGGAGACATTTATGGCGGGGTGGGAGGTTGAGGCAAATCGCCTGGCCGCTGATTACGCACAGCCAGACACCCGGGCGATTAGAAGAGCCCAGAAGGACACGCTGCGCATCCGGGAAGCTTTGAAAACTAGCTTCCAGACTGACCAGAGTAACTAGTAACTCTTACGTTTGTTTAACCTTGAGGTGAACCTGCCCCCGTTTCTTTACCCTGTTAATATTGCCTATCCTCTCCAATTACCAACCCCCTTCCCCCCTTCAAACACACTTGCCTTTAAAAAGAAAATAAAGGCAACATTGTTCATCAAAGACGTATTTTTAATTAACGATTTTTCAGTAAAGGTAGGGAACTGGGACGGAGGCTAGGGTGGGGTGCTGGTGGAGGGAAGGAAAGGACGCTTCAAAACTTGGGGAATGACAGCCTTCTGCTACTTGAGCAGTCTGCAGGGGTGGACTGGTTGTTTGCACGGAGCGTGCCACCCCTCATTTTTGGGACTCTGGGTGAGGGGGCTATGGGACTTTGGGGTGGGGGAGGGCGGTTACAAATCTGCTGCAGCGGGGCTCTGTCCTCCTGCCTCCGGTCCTGCAGAACATCCACCAGACGCCGGAGCATGTCCGTTTGCTCCCTCATTAGCCCAAGCAGCGCCTCAGTCACCCTCTGGTCTTCCATCCGCCACCTCTCATCGCGAGCGTCCCTCCTCTCCTCACGAGCGTCCTGCCTGTTCTCACGGGCGTCCCGCCTCTCCTCCCGTTCACTGGCTGATCGCTTGTATTGCGAAATGGTCTCTCTCCACTCATTCTGCTGTGCTACCTCTGTGCGGGAGCACTGCATTAGCTCAGAGAACATCTCGTCTCGTGTGCATTTCTTTCGCCGCCTTATCTGTGACAGCCTTTGGGAGGGAGATGCCGTGGGAAGCCTAGAGACAGTTGCAGCTGTGGGATGAAAAAAAGGGAGTGAATTCTTTAAAAAGATACATTTCCCAGAACAATGAATACAGTCTTTCCCGGTGAACAAGACCATGCACACTACCTATCACATGTGCTTTCAGTACAAGGTCGCATTTTGAATCTTTATATTGAGTGCCTGGGGTCTTGGTGTGCAGATCACACAAGCGGTGCCGGGCAACGGAATTCGGCTAACAGGAGGCCATGGTAAGCCGTAGACTTTTGGCTGCTGAAAGCTTACTTTACAGCAGCGCCCTCCTTTCCCGGTCCAAGCAGAGCTCCTATAGTTGGCCAGTTACTGATGCGCTGTGCGTGTTAATGTGCAGCGGCAGAAACCACAGTAAACCCACTCTCTGGAATGGTCGGTTTAGCCTTCACCTCACCCCTTTGCTGGTCCTGGGGACGGTCCCTGCAAGCTGCCGGCGAACCGCTCAGCACGAACGGTCCGCCTCCCCGCCTCAACCGCATGGCTGGTCTCGGGGAAGGTCCCTGCAAGCTGCCCGCGAACCGCCCAGCATGAACTGTCCCCATCCCCACCCCCACCGCATGGCTGGAAACTGCTGGGTAGATTTTTTTAAAGGAACAGGAAAACAGTCCACGTAATAAAATTCACCTAATTCCAACCAGGTCACCATGACTGATATCACTCTGATGAGGATTACACAGAGAGAGAAAGAACGTATGTTGCGTGAATGCCAGCAAACACCGGGGCCATATGCCGCCATGCTTTGTCAGGCAATGATACCAGAATACCTGCTACTGGCCTGGTGTGGTAAAGTTTCCTACCATGGAGGACGCAATAAGGCCGCTCTCCCCAGAAACCTTCTGCAAAGACTTTCATAGTACCTCCAGGAGAGCTTCATGGAGATGTCCCAGGAGGATTTCTGCTCTATCCCCACACATGTTAACAGACTTTTCCAGTAGCTGCACTGGCCACGAATGCAGCTAAAGCGCCCAGGTCAAATTACTCATTAAAAACCCATTGCTAAAATACCATGTCTATTCTATTCAAAATATATGTTTTGAACACTCACCTACTGTTCCATCTCCTGATTCACGGTCCGGGATACCGCCTTGGGAGGGTTGGTAGGGGATCTCTGTCAGGGTAATGAAGAGATCCTGGCTTTCGGGGAAATCGGCGTTCAAAGCGCTGTCGACTACCTCGTCCTCCTCATCTCCTTCATCATCTTCCCCGTCTGCGAAAACCTCAGAGGAGGCGACCGATGAGAATACCCCATTGTCGGAGTCCACGGACGGGGTGGGCTAGTGGTGGTGGCCCCCCCAGGATAGAATGCAGCACATCGTAGAAACGGCATGTGTGGGGCTGAGACCCGGAGCGTCCATTGGACTCTTTGGTCTTCTGGTACGCTTGTCTCAGCCCCTTAATTTTCACGCGGCACTGCGTTGCATCCCGGCTGTATCCTCTCGCCGTCATGGCCTTGGAGATCTTCTCGTAGATTTTCGCATTCCGTCTTTTAGATCGCAGCTCTGATAGCACGGATTCATCTCCCCATACAGCTATCGGATCTAACACTTCCCGATCAGTCCATGCTGGAGCCCTCTTTTGATTCTGGGATTGCATGGTCACCTCTGCTGGAGAGTTCTGCATCGTTACCAGTGCTGCTGAGCTCGCCACGATGTCCAAACAGGAAATGAAATTCAAACTGGTCAAACAGGAAATGGAATTCAAATGTTCCCGGGTCTTTTCCTGTGTGGCTGGGCAGAGCATCCGAGCTCGGAGTGCTGTCCAGAGTGGCCAGAGAGTGGTGCACTGTGGGATAGCTCCCAGAGCTATTAGCGTCGAATTCCGTCCACACTAACCCTAATTCGACAGGGCCATGTCGATTTTAGCGCTACTCCCCTCGTCGGGGAGGAGTACAAAAATCGATTTAAGGAGCCCTTTACATCGAAATAAATAGCTTCGTTGTGTGGACGGGTGCAAGGTTAATTCGATTTAACGCTGCTGAATTCGACATAAACTCCTATTTGTAGACCAGGCCTTAGTGAATGAATGTATTCAACATAACATCAATTAATAACAATGTAATCCAGTCTAATTCCAAAATAACTGTATCAACTACAATAGCCCAAGAAAGGAAGAGAAAATCCTCTGCAATCAAAAATACTCAGAATGAGCCAGTATTTAAGACAGGACAAACTGTATGCAGTATAACTAAATGTACACCATCGTTGGTACAGTTTATGTGATGAAGCAGTGAAACATACCACTTAACATGTCTTACTATAGTCACTTTTATACAGGCAACATATAACACTGTTATTCAGGAGTGACAGGAACAAGCAATTTTCGGATTGTCTTACAAGAAAAGTTTCAAATGGCAGTATTTTATCTGTTATATTACAATTTGATGGGACTGTTCTTGCCTTTTTGTAAGCATCACTTAAGAAAGTATTTCTAGAGAATGAAAAACACTGAGAAATTACGAAGAGTTTATGAGAAATTATGAAGAGTCTGAACAGAAAGATGACACAAATAAGAATGGAAAGATCTTTACCAGAAAGTTTGAAACTTAAGATCTTTCCATTCTTATTTGTGTCATCTTTCTGTTCAGACTCTTCAGAATGAAAAGTGTTTTTCATTCTCTAGAAATAATTATCATATTATATGTGATAATATATAAACCCCAGCCAACCAACCAACTAACCAAAAAACCTGCTCATTTGTGTTGTGTGACAGCACAGTACCCAAGCTTGTGGAAGATGGTAGTGTGTTTCCATTTGATGCTGCATTTTAGCCATGCAGCTGGGAGTAGCACGAGCTGCTGATTTAACATTATTAATTGGTGAAATATGAGCTGTTTTGTTGAATTATCAAAATAAAAATTTGAAACAGGAGTAGGAAACTAGAAATTGTTACTCCAGCTGTGTGTGTCTATTTTCCAGTTTTGTTTTTATAATATGCTAAAACTATTTCCTTGACAAATAGGGCATAGCTTGTTATTTCTACCTCAAACATTTTGCAGTTCTTCAGCTCTTATGTTTGAGTTTCAATTAATAAAAACAGAGCTGCTGTTGAGGGGCAGAACTAGTTGTTCTTGCTTTTAAGTGTACAGAGACTCCCACCTCCATTACATCAGTTCTCCTTTGGTGTATGCTGTCACAGTTTCAGGGTAACTGCGCCTGTATTTCTACCTACTCCCCTCCTCCTCCGTGGTCCACTCTGGGAGTCCCCAATCTGATCTCAGACCTCCAGCTGTCACCTGTCTTTGGACAGGGACCCGTGACCCGCTCCCTGCCTTATACTGTGATAATCCCCAGCAAGCCACTCTGCCTAATGGCCACTTTCTCTCCAAGGGCCCTGAGCAGTGTATAGCCAGCAGTTGCATGTTACCACATAGCTCCTTCTAAGCCATCCCATTTATTCTTAAGGTAAAATCCTTACAGAGAAAGCACATAAAAACAATAAAAGTTTGTATATGCATGCTAAAGGCTTATCAGAGGTCGCCCATCAATGTTATGGGGCCCTAGTAGGCCAAAGTCTTCCCACTGCTTCCTCAAGGGTTGGAGCCTTCTCTTGGATAGAAAGTCCTGTCCATTTGATGGATCAGAAAAAAGGCCCTGAGTCAGTTTAAACCTAGACTTTTTATACCAAAAGCCCCTTCTATGTCTATTGGTCTCTGAAAAACCCAGTTTGAACCAGTTTATATAAGCCTCCCCAGGGGGTGCTACCTCTCTGGAGCAGTTTACAGCCTGAGTGATTCACCTTAATCTTCCCTCACTGTTCGGGTTCCCAAAGGAGCTAAAAGCAATCTTCCACCCTTGAACTGCATACAGTCCCTGTGATATATATACCATTCATAACCTAGTATAGCGTTCCCCCAAAGATATAGCATGAGGTTGAAATATATTGCTTTCGAAGGTACAAAGACTCCCACCTCTATTGCATCAGTTTTCCTTTGGAGTATACCAAACACAATAAATCACAGCAGGTATAAGAGTATGAAACTGTGGGTGTGATTGATGTGGAGTGTTTGCCAATGTATTGTTTAGATGAACTCCTTTAGCTATACATTGGACAGTGCAATGACAATGACATTTCTATGTTAAATCACAACCTGGTAGGTGATGTGTGAGAGATTAGCTTTATAGGGTTGAATGTTCAAAAGCGCTGAGCATATACCATCACCCTCAGTATGGGAGGAGAGTTAGGCCAATGATGGGCACTTTGAAAATCCAGTTTTTTAATCAGTGTCATGATTTAGACCAGGGGCTCCCAAACCTTTCCCCCCAGAGGTCCATTTGTGTAGCTGCAATAAGCGTTGTAACCCACTATTAACACTTCTTGAGGAAAATTATTATTAATTATTACATATATATAAACTCTAACACTGTAAATTAACAATGTACTGTACATATTTCCTTTTACTTTTAATGTAAACAATTGTAATGATAGAAATCCCTAGCAATATGCACTCAAAGAAATGCTTCAAGATCTTTGAAACCAAACAGTTTGACTGCAGAATGCAGTTGCGCTTGCGGACCACCCGGGACTATGGTTCACGGCTCACAGTTCAGGAACGCCTGGTTTAGACAATGGAACTATTCCTCAGAAAGTTGAACATGATGCACTTGATACAAACAAAAATCGTTTAAAATTGAGGGCGCTTCAATACAATGTGTAGTCCAAGTCCATTGTGTGGAAAATACTCGCATAAATCACAGTATCAGTAGAAATTGCAGCTATGAAATTTTCCGTCAAGCAGAAAATTTTAAATCAAGTTTCTGACTGCTTATAGTAATAGAACTAGGCTCAATATATGCACCATGCATCTTCAAGAAAATGTAAAACTTTGACTTTTCAAAGAGAAAAGTTAATCTGCAAGGTATGTTCTTTGCTCCTCTGTGTCTGTACTGTGTGGAATGTAAGGCTCATGACCGGTGATTAAAATGAAGAAGATGCATACAATATAAATACCAGGTTTGCTTATCAACGCAGTTTATCAAAGAAGATGGTACTTTTTAAGATAGTCTTTCTATAGTCTAGTGGGTGTTATGGGCCTGGAAAGAATTATTATCTGAATTTTTGCATGGAAGGAAGAAGGGAAGGAGAGCATTTTCTTGAGCATTCATCTCTCTCACCATTTCCTCCACTTGATCTATTTGAATTCTTTAAGTGTGAAGTTTATTCTTTTCTTTTTCCCGCTTGAGGAACATGGAAGAAGTAGATGGCTTATTTCTGTAAGGGCTGGTCCACACTAGGGGGCAGGGGGATCGATCTACGATACACAACTTCAGCTACGTGAATACCGTAGCTAAAGTCGAAGTATCTTAGATCGAATTACAAAGTACTTACCTCGGGTCCACGTGGCACAGGCAGGCTCCCCTGCCGACTCCGCTTACTCCTCGCGCCGAGCTGGAGTTCCGGAGTCGGCGGGGAGCGCTTCTGGGATTGATTTATCGCGTCTACATGAGACGCGATAAATCAATCCCAGAACATCGATTGCTACCCGCCGAATCGGGTGGGTAGTGTGGATGTACCGTAAGTGATTCATCCTGGAACACTTACTTTGTATTCTTTTTAAAATTTTCTTGATTACAGGCTTTTACATGGTTTCAAACAGTATGGGCCAATTTCAAGTGGCCTCTGAAATTATGCATGCAGACTTACAGCACATGCTTCTCGTGTGTTTGTGCAAATATGGTCATCAGACACAGAATTGCTCCGTTCGCTCAGCTGAACATGTGCACATATTCAGTTTGTAAGTACCACTATACAGGTCAGTTTGACAATTAGATCCTTAGACATTTATGAATAGATTAATGCGACGTTCTGGCCTAATATTCTTTAATGTTTTGTAACACCGTATTTGGGGTCAGGAAGGTATTTTCGTCAAGGTCAGATTGACAGAAACCCTGGAGAGTTTTCACCTCTTCTGTAGAATGGGGCACAGGTCCCTTGCTGGTTTGAACTAGAATAAATGGTGGATTCTCTTTAACTTGGAGTCTTTAAATCAAGAGTTGAGGACTTCAGTAACTCAGCCAGAGGTTATGAGCCTACTACAGGAGTGGGTGGGTGAGGTTCTGTGGCCTGCACTGTGCAGGAGGACAGACTAGATAACCATAATGGTCCCTTCTGCCCTTAAAGTCTATGAATTACATAGAAAATATTTCAGTATGTAATATCATTCAGAGGAAAAAAGCTCTTTCCGAACATCACTGTAATGGTAAACAGTGAAAAACTTGCTGACTTTTTGGGCCACATTCAGAACATATCTAAGACATTATACCGATTTATGCCAAGTGAGAATCTGGCCCATAAGCTTTAATAACAGATGACTAGCACTTTATAAACAAGGATAGCAGATCTCATTTCCATTTTTTAAATAAACGGGCTACGTGCACGTGGATGTTTCTGTTTCTGTCTGTCCTCTCCCAAGTCATTAAACCCATTGGTGGAACAATGTATCAGACTGCCCTCCCTGTGGCAGGGGAAATCAGTAGGGGAGCACTGAATTTGGGTGCTTCAGTTACCCAGTTCCTGTCCTCATCACCCTGTGCATTTTACCTTCATTTAACTTCCTTATAAATGGTCAGTTATATAAAATGATTAACACTAAATCCCACTCCTTTTCCCTTCTCCACCTCCACATTTTCCCATTTGCCTCTCAGTGCAATTGATCTGCAAAAGCTCTTGATTGTATCATTTCACTCTCTGCTTTATTTCACTTTAATCTTCTCCACCTTCCTACATCATTTTCCCTTCCTGCCTGCATGAATGCCACAGTGCAGCTTTCTTGAGTGGTGTCTCTCTAGTGTACCTTTACAATAACATCTCTTGTGTTGCTTTTTATGCAGTGTTTGTTGTCTAAAAACAAATTATGTTGTATTTTGTAATGTGAAACACTATATTGTACAATATATACTCTTAGAAATTCAGCATAGGATGACTAGTCAGCTATGGTACTCAAATAGACATTCCTTACTGTACTAGGCATTTGTCCTGTATCTACAAAATGCACTAATGTGACATGATATAATGTACTTCATATTTCAGCCTCAGGAGTTGAGGTTCTAGACATGGATCCTTTTCTATTGCACTATGCTGTGGTGTTGGTCTGCCAGGCTGAGCCCTTGCCATATTGTCACAAGTTATTGTGACCAACAGTAGTTATTCACAGCTGAAGTACAGTCTGTAATTTCAAAGGCATCTGTGGAGTGTATTTTATGAAATGTTATAAAATGGCATTGCTTCTTCTGTGAAGCAATGTCTATGCTGGGAGTTTCTCTTGTGAATATTTTAACTAACATCAGGATGTATCTGTTTTATTTTTGACCTGTCTTTCTGAGGCACTGAGATTTTGTATTGTGCTCAAAAGCAGTGCTGTGTCTCGCTTGGGGTTGCTCTTTACAGGTAGTGAAGGTGAGACAGTGGTATCCATAAAAGAGTTGATAAATCAGCTGGAGAAATGCAATTGCAGTAAATCACCAGGAATGGATGGCGTACATCCAAGATTTCTGACAGGACTTAAGAATGAAGTAGAGTTACTAACAATACTATGTAATTTATCATTAAAAACAGCTACTACAGCACAGAAATGGCGCGTGGCCAATGTCACACACCCAGCTTCAACTATAAATGTTAGTTTACTACCAGGAAGAACAATATAGGCAAGTATTGAAGACAGAAATAAAAACACTGGTCTATGTGAATATAATCTGATCGGGGCCAACCAGCAGAGCTTTCATAAGGATTGAGCATCTTCTCAAGCTTTATTAGAATTCTTTGAAAGGTTGAATAGTGTAGAAGAAAAGAAAGAACTGTTGGATATTGTGAGCTGCTGCATTGTGACCTTTAAGCCTGGCCTCATGTTGGAGAGATGCAGAGAAACTGTGCTGCAGTTGGAAGCCCCCAGGGGAGCCTGTGGTATAATGACAACTCTTCTACCCTTCCAACACATGCAGCATGCACTCTGCATCTATGCCTAGACAGCTCTGCTTCTCCATGCCACTTTTTGGGGAGCTAGCACTACTAGAGGTGCTAGCAGAGACAGAGTCCTGCTACCCCACGGGAATGTGCTTGTTCCATGTGCAGGCATGCAAGTTGGGGAAGAAAGGGGCATATAGGCCGGGGCACAATTGAATCTAATGTAGTCTTTTGACAAAGTCTTTTTAAAGTCCTTGTGACGGGGTCGGACTCACCCCTGTGGCACCTCCTGCTGGTCACTCAAGGGAATTAGCTCGGCCAGCCTCAGGAGCACCCTCTGCAGGCCGGTGATTCGCCTAACCGCTCTGGCCCCGTGTCCCTCCCAGGACCCCGGTGCCCCTTTAACTGGGGTGCTGCCCCCTGGCAGTACCCCCACAGCCTTATTCTCACGGTCTCCCCCCTCCCAGGGAAACCCCCACCCACTATTCCCTCTTTGCCTCAGTATTAGGCTACTGCCAGTCCCCATCTAGACCCATGCACTGGGGCAGACTGCAGTGTAAGCATCATAGGCTCCCTTAGCCTTTTCCCCCAGCCCTGCTCCACTTCAGGTCCCTGCTTAGCCCTTGCAGCCAGGCCCTTCTCCCTCTACAGGCAGAGGAAGACTCTTTGCTCTTGGCTCACTGCCCTCTTATAAGGGCCCGCTGAGCCCTGATTAAACTGGCCACAGCTGTGGCTGCTTCCAATCAGCCCAGCTTTCAGCCTCAGTCCTCTCCCAGAGCTGTTTCAAGCCCCTCAGGGCCTGAGCGGGGTGCCACCCCGCTACAGTCCCCTGTAAAAGATTGTTAAGAAAACTTTGTATCCATGAGATGTAAAGTCTTGTCATGGATTAAAAACTGAGGTTGAGAGATGAAGCCAGAAGTATAAATAAATTGCTCATTCTTATTGTGGAAAAAGTTTAGGAATAGGTGCCCCAGGAATCAGTATTGGGTCATCTTAACATCCATGGGGAGGGAATGAATAGTAGGGGTCCAAATGTAATGATTACACAGAATTATTTATGTTGCCCAATATGAGGGAGGATTGTGATGACCTCTAGAGGAATTTAATGCAACTTGAACACTGGGTGACAAAATAACTGGTGAACTTCACTTTAAACAAGTGCAAAGTAATATGCATGGGAAAGAGCACTTAGCAGTGCATATGAATAATGTTAAGTTTAAAAATGATTTGTAACCTCTCAGGCGAAAGAACTAGAAGACAATGTGGACTGTCCATTGAAAATATCTGTTCTGTGCTTGCACATCAGCAGTTAAAGAAATGTTAGGTTATACTGTATTAAGAAGAGGATAGACAATCATGAGATAAATATTATAGTACCTTTTTATAAACTGATGTAATGTGTTTACCTAGAATATTGAATTCAGTGTTGGTCACATTGTCTCAAAGAAAACACAGCGGAAATAGAAAAGATCTAGAGAAGGAGTGAAAATGATTGAACGAATGGGGTAGAATAGGAGTCCATGTAAAGAAACCAGGCCTATTCACAATAGTATAGAAAGGAAAAAGGAGACGAAATATAAAATATGAATTGCACAGTGAAACTTAGTCAAATGTTCTTATTTATCCTTGGTATGGAGATGCTCTGTGAAATTAATATGCTACACATTAAATATGGGTTCTTATGGCGTGTATCACTGAAATAACTTTTTCATCAAATCTCTGATGTCAGATCAGAATTTTAGGGTTTTTTTTAAGATATACCGAGAAGGTATAGGCATGTTTCCCTTACACTCTACCAGAGCTAGAATCTGTTTGGTATAAAGGCATGAAATAAAGTTGAACTCCTTTCTCAGGCCTTTGCCTGAGGAAATTCTGAATGACTGGGGCCCAAATACGCAAGGTTGCAGTGTATATGAAGCTTGTACATATTAGCTGTCCAGCCTCTTCCATTTTTAAAGGCAAAGTGAAAACCAAAAGCATCACTCAAAGAGCTGAAAATTGTAGGTAATAGTAATTGGATATGGGTGAGATATGATCTATTAGTAGTGATGATGTGGTAGTGATAAACTGGAAATAAAATGCAATATATCACAATTAGACACTTCAAAGGATACCTCTCTGGTAGTAATCCTCAGCTCTGTTTTGTGTCACAGGTCACCTTAGCAGTGTTTACAAATCTCCTTGCTGAGGCACTTATTCAAGATTTAAGGTGTTGTAATTTTCAGATGTCAAAAGTTAAAGTGCACTGATATTTTACAGAACAGTATGTCATAATTAACTTTCATTTAGATTCATTTTTATAAATATGCCTCTTCAAAATTAATTTAAAATTTCATAGGATGTTCTCTGGAGACATTTTTGTTTGCAGTTCTACTCTGAACATGGTCCAGTGAATAGGGACCAAGATTGGCAGTCAGGACTTTGGTTTTATGCCTGGGTCTACCTCTTTTATGCCTGGGTCTGCCTGGACCTGCTGTGTGACCTTGAGCAAATCACTTCACCTCTCTGTGACTGTTTTGCCATCTGTAAAATGGAGATAATGTTCTATTAACACCCCCTTTGGGAAGCACTTTGAGATCAATGGATGGAAAGCTCTGTAAAAAAGACAAGTATTATTTCCTTTAGATGTTTACTTTGCTGAAACAAATAAATAAACCCTGTTCTTTTTAATCCTGAACATTTTTCAAAACTAGAACCACAGCCAAGAGCTAAAAATGTCACTCACTAAGGGCAGGTCTTCACTACCCGTCGGATCGGCGGGTAGCAATCGATCTATCGGGGATCGATTTTTCGCGTCTCGTTAAGACGCGATTAATCGATCCCCGATCGCGCTCCCCGTCGGTGCCGGCAATCCACCGCATCGAAAGGCGGAAGCGGAGTCGACGGGGGAGCTGCAGCGATCGACTCGCCGCCGTCCTCATCCCCAGGTAAGCCGACTACGATACGCCGACTTCAGCTACGCTATTCCCGTAGCTGAAGTTGCGTATCGTAGATCGACCCCCTCCCCTAGTGTAGCCCTGGGCTAAGTAATGAAATTATTTGCTCACCACAAAGCTATTTTAATTTCTGTCTTTCATGCAGAGGTTTGATATGGACGGTATGGAGCTTTCCTTTCTCTCAGCTGTCCCAGGAACGTGAAATAAGGGATGGAGATTCTCTTTCCCCACACTCAGCCTTGAAAAAGGGGGAAAGAGAGTGGAGCTATCCAGACCCCCAGCACTCATGATGGGGGAGGAATTGGGAGTGAAGCTTCTCCAAAATTTACCAGCAGCCAGGGGAGGGAGTGATGTAGATGTTAGAGGCACTTTCTCTCTCCTAGAGGGGATGAGAGAGAGAGAGAACAAAGCTTCCGCGTCCTTGTTCCAGATGTTATTAGCCAAAAGACTGTGGTAAAACCTATGGTATTAATCCAACAGTGAATTTTGACCACGGACCCCCGTTCAGGCCCATATTGGATATTATCCTTGGCTGTAGGCAAATACATATTTTCCAGTGTTCTATTAATAAAAAATAGGTTTGCAATCTCTTATATTGGCCAGTCCAAACCCTTGCTTTAAATAAGATGGGGCCTTTACTACTTTACTCTTTCTAGAAATCCATCTTACCTATCTGAAAGAATGATAGTTTTAACTATCTCTGACCCATTTACAGGTTCCTGTAAACTCTTGCCATAGCAGAACCACTTTGCACAACCTAAAAACTGGGCATACTTGCAGGCACTGTAAAGATAATAAATGGCATGCTAAAAATACTGCATGCAGTGGTGTTGTAGCTGTTTCAGTCCTAGGATATTAGAGAGACAAGATGGGTTATTGCAGTGGCTCTCAACCTTGCCAGACTACTGTACCCCTTTCAGGAATCTGTTTTGTCTTGAGTATGCCCAAGTTCCACCTCACTTAAAAACTACTTACTTACAAAATCAGACATAAAAATACAAAAATATCCCAGCACACTATTACTGAAAAATTGCTTACTTTCTCATTTCTGCCATATAATTGGAAAATAAATCCATTGAAATATAAATATTGTACGTACATTTCAATGTATAGTATATAGAGCAGTATAAACAAGTCGTCTGTATGAAACTTTAGTTTGTACTGACTTTGCTGGTGCTTTTTATGTAACCTGTTGTAAAACTAGGGAAATATCTAGATAAGTTGATGTACCCCCTGGAAGACCTCTGCATATCCCCATGCGTATGTGTACCCCTGGTTGAGAACCACTGTTTTATTGAACCAACTTCTGGTGGTGAGAGAGAAGCTTGTCCCCCTCACCACCAGAAGTTGGTCCAATAGAAGATATTACCTCCCCCACCTTGGTCTCTCAGAAAATTCTACATTCAGAATGAAAGGGCCAAAGCGAAATAAAACTTCTGCTTGGAAACCAGAACCACTCAGGGCTGTATTTCAGGCGCACTGTAAAGTGGGAATAATATAAGCTCTGTTGTCCTGCAAGAGATTCTTCCTTGTATATCTAATTGAATGGAATGAGCTTGTGTTGCAACAGAACTCATATTAAGTTTATCGACAGCTATCTTCTAGTTTCTCTTTTAATGACTTTAACTTAAGAAGATAACTTTCTTTCTTCGTTCTTAATAGCAGTCTGCTAGTTTATATCAGTTTCCAGAAATGTGCATTCTTTTCTGTTTATTTTTACCACCCAGAGTACTATTGATTCTTTGGTATCTGTCAAGTAGATCTATTTTGAGGACAGTTTCTTCAAAGACATGTCTGTTCAGACATGACTTATTTATGTGTGATTTTTGTTACACAACAAGCCAGTCAGAGAAAGGAGGTATCTGTACATGGTGTTTGAAAAAGAAAACATGGTAGAAAGAATACATGTATTGTAATAGTATATTTTGAAGAGTTATATACTAATATACATTTGATACTTTAAGAGTTTCTATTGGGAAAATTTAGCTTGTCTTTTTGGAACTTAGGACATGGGCTAGATTTTCAAGAGACTCTGAAGGAATTAGGTGCCCGGTTCCCATTTAACTTCAGTGGAAGTCAGGCAGCTAACTTTCTTAGGGTTTGTCTACATGTAGACACTCCCGAAAGTTAATCCGAATTAGTTTTTAAAGCAGATTAAGCTGCACTAAACTTCTGTGTGGACATTCTTAGTCAGAATTCAATTAACCTTAGTTCAGTTTAGCTTAGTTCACTTTCAAAGTGAATTCTGAACAAGAACATCCATTTAGGCAGCTTTTGAAAATCACAACTTTTGATGTCAGAGGTGATTAGAGCGCTAACTGGTAGGCTATGAGGTATTCTGATGTGGGGCTCTCCATCTCTCTTTTTGAAAGCATTCCACTTTGTATTTAATAATAAAATATTAAGTGGGTTGGAAAGAGTGAGAATGAATCTCTAGTTCGGTCGATAGGGCATTCTCCTGAGAGGTGAGAGATGTCTATTCAAATTCTTCTCATCAGGCAGAGGAGGGAATTGAACCAGTGTCTCCCACATCCCGGGTGAGTTTACCCAAGCACTGAGTTATAAGGGAGGCTGCCTCCTCCTTCTCCTCTTCCCCATGCCAGCTCCAGCCCCCTCAGCTGTTTTGCATGGAGTTAGGCAGGCACCTAAACCATTCTCTCAAGAAACAGCTAAGGCACCTGACTTCAGCAGTGGATTCCCTGCTGTGGATTGCAAGCAGAAACAGGCACTTCCCTGTAGCTCAGATTTAGGTGTCTAAATCTGTAAGGGGGAGGAGAGGGCTCAGAACACACCCCTCTCATTGCCTTATACCTTTGGCTAGTTTAGGGGTCTCCTGCCTGTTGTGCTGGCTTTTGTGAATCCCATTTTCAGGTTCCTGTCTCTCCCCTTGTATTGTATACAGAGCATGGGTGCCCAACTCAGGGTTTGTAGATTCCAGTGATTTTCTAGGCACCTAAAAGTTAGATGTGGCAACATTCAACATGACAGTGCCTAAAACCCATTGTGGATCCGACCAGGGCCTTTCTGTGCCTCATTTCCCCATCTTTAAAATGTGAATAATGGTATTTCCCTACCTTACAGAGATGTTTTGAGGATGAGAACATTAAAGATTGAGACGTGCTCACCTACTACAGTCAGAGGGCCATATAAGTACCTAAAATAGATTATGTACATTAGAAATTTGTTAGGCCTTTGGCAATAAATGCTTAGTCTTTTGGGGTCTTTTTTCTGTAGCACTAGTCACCCTATCTAGATGCAGAAATTGTTAGCAGAGACTATAGCTTAAGAGGCATGGTTTCATGTGTTTTATTGCATGCAGCTTAAAGATATATAAGAAAATATATGACTGCTGAGATTCTCTGACTACAAAACATTGGCTATATATAAAACTGTATTGTGTTGGCTGAATATAAAAATTGAAATATTCAGGTACCATTTGTGACAATCCATTAGACAAAGACTGACTTGTTCTCCTGTATGATTTTCAGATAAAATAATTAATAAAAAAATACTTAATGTCAAACAATTTCTCATACAGTAATTTCTTCAGATGCCATTGTATGTACAAGGTTGGTTTATTACTTTAAGTTTGGTCATAATTACTATTCTACTGGTTGCTTGTTTTTCAGAAAGATATCATGAAAGCATTTCTTTTTTCCGGGGGGGAGGGGGAAGGCACAGATAAAGAATTATTTGAAATTTGCAAGCACGTAGGACAAAAAAGGTTGGCCTGCAAACCATTTGTGAGTGTGTTTGTAAGCTTGCATCATTGTAAACTGATAAGACATAATTACAATAAGCACAATGAAATGTGTTTTATGTGAATAAATGAGAGGAGTAGCATGAATAAATCTTATGATAGATGTATTTGTTTTTTCCACTGAGCAGATTATCCATACAAACATACGCATTCCTAATGAATTCTCAAGTGCCCATGGTATTGAAGATTTCTGCCAGTTGAAAAATGTTAGAATTCCAAGTGAATTATCTTTAGGGCTCCAGAAGAGCTATGAAATCCCTCTTGCCATCTCCTTGTGGATGTTTTTTTAAAGCACTTTCTAATCGGTTTTCTTTTACAAAACCGTATTGGTCATTGGAAAAAATACGATTTTGCAGTACCAAACTAAGTTTTGAAAGTGGCCATAGTGCTTCAAAAGGAGGGATTCCATGTTGGTGGCTACAAATTAATGTGACAAGATTTGGAAAACCATACATCCACACTTACAAGTGACAGCACTGCATGTACATAAAAGCTCCAGCAACAGGAGGGGGAAAGTATATCATGGATTATAAAATTCCAAAAGAGGGGATTGCTCCAGTACAAAAACACTGAGAAATTAATCACAAAAATGCATTTTCCCTTTGGGATAGTAAAAAGATGAGAATACATGATTATGTGAATTTCTGGTGATGGCAAATATCTGTATCACAAAATATCAGAAGAACTTTTAAATCCAGAAATCTCCATCTGGACAGACCATTATTATATAAATAGGCTCTGTCCACTCCCTGCTTTAAGATAAATAGTATTTTGAAATATTATTTCAAGTGCAGATTTAGTGATGGGTATAATTTGTTTCATAGGAGATTAAGCAGATCATAGTCTTGCACACATTACGTGTCAAAGCTTTCCAATTAGTTCAGTAACAGATAGCATTTAATCAATGGACATGAAAGAATATTGCCGTAGGTATTTCCTTCAGTTACAAACATAGCTAACTCATTCATCAGGGAGGGGAAAAGGCTTTCCCAGGTTTCTTGCTTGACACAGGGCCAGCTTTAATATACTCAGGAGAAATGTTTGCATTAAAAGATCATTGCCTAGATATGCCTAATGTAAGTTCATGTAGCGTGTTTGAAAACTGGACATTGATATATCTACCGACAGAATCAAAAATAGTTTCAGACAGTTAAATGAGAACTTCCCACATCCCTTTCCTGTTTTCTGAACATTCAATGACAGTTCCATTCACTTTGCCTCAAGGGAAAGAGTAAGGACCGTTGGGGTCCTCCTATGCCTTGTGGTTTTAGACTCTGTTAAATAAGTGCCCGCTTCCCAGCCCACTCTGACCTAGTTTCTGTTTGGGCAGTGAGAAATGCTAGGCCACAAAAGTTGATTATGTTCGGAAGGATCCTAGCTAAATAAATGCTCCAAAGAAATATTGCTTCTGTTTAGAGGCTATTTTTCTGAGAGATGGGTAGAAGCAATGTCTGGAATGACTAGGGTCCCCTCGTTTCTCGCTGATTGCCACAAGAATGTCTCGCATGAGAACAGAACAACTAAGGAGAATATGTTGTGCTTACACAGCAGAAAGAAAGATTTCCCGATATGTGGCAAACTAAGGAATTTCATTGTTAGAACTCTTGGGGCATGAAATTGCCAATTTACAAGGATAGGTGCTCATTAGTATAAATATATAACATAATGCTGCAATTTACAGTGGCCATATCGGTGTCATAAGTGAGTGGAAAAAATATATCCTCTGTGTCAGTGCTGGAGATACACATGTGATTTGAGATCCTATAAAGAATTTGCAAACATGCCCCATGGCTATCTTAAATTCTAAAGAGATTGACCATGACCACAGTCTCTGTGGGCTGCTGCTCCCCCTCCTGCACATGTGGGCAGTGTGTGGTGCCAAACCCCCTCTCCCCATACACTGATCAGGGCAGCTGAGATGGCGTGGAGTGAGGTGGAGTAAGCTACACTCACCTGGCCTGCCTCACTTTCCCCCTAGAGGAAGGGGAAAGCAAAGACTGAATTGTGACACTATCACAGCTTAGTCCTCAGTGTGCTCCTGGGGCATTGCAACTATGCACTGCCCCTTACTTTAAGGTTCATGGTAATTCCAGTACCTAGCCCTGGAAAGTGAGAAAGTCAGCATTTTTTCCTGGAACTCTCATTGGGGGTATTAAATACCAAATAGAGCTTTTCTGAAAGGTGCAAGGAAATGAATGTCCCTCTTTAACACCAGAAATCTCAAGGATATTTTGATATGTTTGAGCATCTTCATTTTTCAGAAACGTATAGATTTGAAGTCAAAGAGTTTGTCTGCCAGTGCAGATATATCTTCTGCCTCTGTGATGGACTGCAGATTGCCAGTCAATGTAAATGGTTTCAGAAAGCCATTTTCCCTTATGGACCTGAAGCAAATAAATCTTTAAGTATCAATGCTTTATAAGTTTACCCTACCTCAGGTCATGCAACTTCCTCTAGGAAACTTTAGCTATCCAATAGACAGGATATTTTCATATCCTTTTGGGCAGTATGCATGGGAAGTTTCTCCCGTTTGCCAAACAAGATTGGGTTTTCCACACAGATTTCTATTATTTGGGCCAAAAGTATAATTTTTAGAAACTTAAACTGCATTATAAAAAGTTCATTGTGCTCTGTGCCTTGCAATTCGCTGTAGATAGCAAGATGTAATTGAAAAAACTGGAGAGAAAATTTTCTCTCTCTTTCTCAAACTGAAATTATGAAGCCAACTGGCTAAATGTAGGAGATATATGTGGAGCATACTGTCCTTAATTTTAAATATAGAATTACTTCTGTACCATACAAACTTAATTTTACCTAATTAGGTCGTACTAGCTGTTCCATTATGAAGCCCTGTTTTCAGATGCTTAGAACTTACTCAAAAGCTCTCATAGACTTTAAGGTCAGAAGGGACCATTATGATCATCTAGTCTGACCTCCTGCACAATGCAGGCCACAGAATCTCACCCACCCACTCCTGCAATAATCCTCTCACCTATGTATCAGCTATTGAAGTCCTCAGATCATGGTTTAAAGACTTCAAGATGCAGAGACTCCTCCAGCAAGTGACCCGTGCCCAATGCTGCAGACGAAGGCGAAAAACCCCCAGGGCCTTTTGGATTGAAATTTTCCTTGTTTGATCTTAATCTAAAAGTGATTTTCACTCTGAATCCTCTTGATATTTGAGAGAAGACACACAGTCATGAAGTTCTAGTTCAGGCTCATATGAATTTTCATGCAAATCCATTAATTGGTATGAGTTTATGAACATTAGCACACTTATTAATCAGACAAGTTTCACACTATTTCAGTTTCTGTTGTGAACATCTTGCACACCCCTATTTGCAACGCCTTATGACCCTACAAGTGAAATAGTTTTTTTCAAATCAAGATGAAGTGGTGCATCAGGTTTGTAACATGTTTTTTGCAAATATTTATTAAAATAATTATTACAAGAATGCTAAGGTTGCAAAATGAAACAGTCAGAAGTCAGGAAGGGCCTTCTCCAGGTTCACTATCAAACCATACAGATTCCCCTATCCTTCAATTTACCTGTAAAACTACACTGCAAAATGTCTTATTTAGGTATTTCATGGCATCATTATTTGCTGGGAATACATGGCTTAAAACAGCTGCTAATGCTCCTTCCCCAGCAACTGGAAGCCCTGACTGGATTACCCCAATACATGTTGCTTGCTGAAACTGCAAAGCCAAATGAACCCAAGACAGGAGATCTGTTGGGCAGACAGACTCCCCTTCTGCAAAGCTAGATCTCTGGTAGTAGCTGTGTGGCTCAAACTTCAATCAGTAATGGATTCTTAGAGGCAGCCTTGCAGTCAAAATCTAGATCACTGGGACTTCCATTGTAAATCTGACAAACAAGGATGTGCAAGTCTAACAGGTCTGCTTGAGTACAGTCAGCATTCCGTAGTTTGGATTGCTCATATCATAGATGCAATAATTTTGTACTGTCTGACACACGTTTGTAACACACTGAAGGGCAGGAAGCAAGGGGAAGTGTCATGTGCCTAATTCTCTTCTCCCGCAGATCAGCTCATAGGAGTGGGGGGAAAGTGAATGAGGAACTCTTTGAGTTCACACTTGTGTTGTTCCAGCCAGATTCTTCTCTGAAAAGGGAAGAGTTTGAAGCCCTGCCTATCTATGCATTTATCCTGCACTCATCACTCTGTGGCTCAGAAAAGGAGCACAGTCTCCAAATTCAGTGGAGCCGGAGGTTCTGTAGCATAATCCTGTAGATCCCTGGGCCTGCACACTGTATTATACTGGCATCTTCCACAGTTCTGCTTGGCCTGTCCCTCAGTGTAGGAGACCCATTACCTACATCTCCACAAAAAGCCCTCTCCAGCAGGGATTCCAGGAGGATGCTTTCTAGTTCCTTTGTCTCCTGTCCCGTTGGCACACACCTTGAAATCCCATGGATTTCAAATGGGCTTCTGTACGTGTGAAGGAAAAGGGGTAGTTTGCCATGTCGACATTGCTCTCCCCCTTTTGTGGGTATAGACTTCTTTGGACCCTTATTTCTAGTCTGCTGCTTCCTTCTGCGGAGCAGAGACAAGCATGGAGCCCCAAGTTTGTAAGCTTTTAGGGAAAATAAATATATATATATATATATAATGTATGTAATTTTCTTTTTTCAAGTTAATTCTGTCCTGGTCCTCGCAGAGTTTGACTATGTGCATGTAATTTTAAATTTCCATAAGCAACAACAATTGTAAATGCAAAACTTTGCATTCTGCTTTAAGGAACAACTTCACAGAAATTCCTGTTATAATCCGTTGCCCAGATCTCTCACATGCAGGGACATATGGATGCAAAGAAGCAAATTTCTGAGAAGGCCTCTAAAATGCATCTAGAGTTATGAGCATTTGTGCATGCCGGCTGGACAACTGCACAGGCAAATATACATACATCAATAAATGTAGTGTTTTGTGATTGCATGTTGATGTATTCATAAATATTGCAGGAGCAATGTTAGAGTTTGCTTTGAAAATTGGGCCCAGAAATTAAAAGGCAGAAGGAACCAATACATGTCTGAATGACTTTGACTGTAGGATTTGTAGATGTATGTGGATGAAAATACATTTATATGAGCAAGAGTTGAAAATCATAAAAAGGCAATTCGACAGCAAAAACACAGTTTTTAATCATGTATGATGAAATACAGACCTGATAAAAACTGCTTTTACAAGGCCTAACTGTTGTCAATTAAAACGAATATTGTAGTTAAAACTTTCACTCAGTGTGCTGTATTTTTTATTTATTTATTTATTTTAAAGTCTTTTAACCTACAAAAATATTCAGCCATTTTCCTTCTGGCTAAAAAAAAAAATCAGTCTTATAAAGTAGGTGTTCTCTATAGAATCAATGTTGATGAGAACCATACCACTGAACAGGAAGTTCTAAAGACAGAGAATGGCAGACGAGAGCTGCTCCATCTGCTCTGGAAACATATTACTGTACAGTGGAGGCCAAAACAACTGACAAGACGAAGTCATTATTTATGGAAAGACTCTGAACTCTGGCCATTTGTCAAGCTGACTCAAGTAGTTCACTGCTGGACCTGATGAGCTAGCAAGTATCCAACATAGATTTGTGCTCTAATAACTGTCACATGCAGAGGCGTTACTGAAACAAATTGCTGAAGTATTAGAAAAAAGGGGGGAACATACATTGATCAGCCAGTGACCCTGCTGGCTAACTTCACTAATAAAGATTCAAAAGAATTTTTTAAAAAGCTAATGCAAAAATAAAGAGAGAGAGAAATGCAGGGTGAAATCCTGGCAGCATTGAAGTCAATGGCAAAACTCCCATTGACTTTAGTGGGGCCAGGATTTCACCCGCACTATATAACATTTCAATGCAATACTCCTGCATGATTTAA
Organism: Macrochelys suwanniensis; assembly: GCA_033296515.1. Taxonomy (NCBI): domain Eukaryota; kingdom Metazoa; phylum Chordata; order Testudines; family Chelydridae; genus Macrochelys; species Macrochelys suwanniensis. The sequence continues at coordinate 90,150,970 of CM065779.1, forward strand.
TTTCATGTTACAGGAGCTGTCTTGGTTTGTATGCTAATGAAATATTTTCTTTGTCTGACAATAGTAAAAGTTCCAGTCCTGAGGTCAGTGAAAGCACTCCTTGTTCTCTTCGAACATGTGCATCTTTTGGACCAATTAAATGTGATAAGGATGACTCTGCTTCTTTCTCATGTTAACCACTGTTGAAATCTGGGAGTCAAAAGAATCAGCTGAAATATGCATAGATTCTGTTGTAGCCAAGACAGGGTTTATGTATTTTTTCCACTGTTTGAAGGAGTCTGGAATCGTGTCATCATTTTGAAATTTGTGAATCATTGCATATTAGAGGATTTATCAAAAGCATTGCTCTTTTCTCTCTCACCCTACAGAGTGCTGCTGTGTAGGCTGAGTTACCACTAATTCATATGTATTGCAGCTGTTATTATCTCACTGCTAGTCTACTGTCTGACTTTAATAGCATTGAGCAATATGCTGCCATTTTTACAAATTGTTGCGTATTCTTCTGGTAGCTGGAGGCATTTCCCTAATTCAAAAATATATTCTAAATCTTTTATTTTCTGATTTTACTCGCTTTCCTGTTACGTCTGTGGCATTTTTATGTGCATATTTTATTACAGTTTTTAATCTATCTCATTCAATTCATTCTGTTGTTCATTTAATTTATTTATCTGATACCTTTCATACTGTCTAAAACAAAAGTACCAAGGCAGCAAATAGTAATTATTAAAAACATACAGCGCTCCAAACTTACAGCCTTGCCCTTCAGTAAAACACACCTAGGAGATCCAATGTACCAGAGCAAAACATAACAAAAAGAATAGAAAATAAAATATTGTTCAGCCATAGGCCTGACCGAACAAAAAAGCCTCGCATCCTGATCTGAGTCTTGCCTAAGTAAAGCGCTGACAGGCAGTAGTGGAGGAATCAGTTCAGAAACTGAGGGCCTGCAGCTAAGAATGCCCTTCTGCTGACCTGGGAAAACCGAATTCCAGGCACTGACAGCCTAGAGGACCTCAGTTAATGTGGTCGGATATAGAGAATGAGGTGATCTTTTATATAACAGGATCCTAGACCATGTAGAATTTTAAATTGAGAATAACACCTTGATTTGTAAGTGGAACTAAATAGATAGCCAGTGCAGCACATGTAATGCAAATCTTACAGGTAGAGCTCATTGAAATGTTTACGAAAAGGACTTTTCTATCAAAAAATGCCATTTTGTCAAAACCAAAATGTTTCGCGGCACGTATAGATTTCAACAACGGGTCAAATGAGAGAGCGCTTTCATTTCTTCTTCCTGCCAAGATGATACCCACATTCCGACTTCATCTCCTGGAGGTTTCATTTTTTAATTTTCATAGTGTTTGTGTGGCTGGCAGTAGGGAATGGCCAGTTGTTCTCCAGTATTATTGAGAAATGTAACAGGAAGAATTGGGGTAACTCATAGGAAAAAGGGGATTGGCAAGTCACTTCGACACAATTTGTGCAGTGCCTTGTGGCTAGGAGCAACATTGCAGGGTTTCATACTCTTTTTAGTTCTGCCACCCAGGTCTATTAACGGTGCCCATTTGTCTTGTGATTCAGTTCTCTGGCCTGGTCTCATAGACTCATAGACTTTAAGGTCAGAAGGGACCATTATGATCATCTAGTCTGACCTCCTGCACAATGCAGGCCACAGAATCTCACTCACCCACTCCTGGAATAATCCTCTCACCTATGTCTCAGCTATTGAAGTCCTCAAATCATGGTCTAAAGACCTCAAGATGCAGAGAATCCTCCAGTAAGTGACCCGTGCCCCATGCCGCAGAGGAAGGCAAAAAACCTCCAGGGCCTCTGCCAATCTACCCTAGAGGAAAATTCCTTCCCGACCCCAAATATGGCGATCAGCTGAACCCCGAGCATGTGGGCAAGACTCACCAGCCAGACACCCAGGAAAAAGTTCTCTGTAGTAACTTCTAACATCCCATCATTGACCATTGGTCCTATTTACCACTGATGGCAATTAATTGACCTTTGACTAAGATCATGTTATCCCATCAAACCATCCCCTCCATAAATGTATCTAGCTTAATCTTGAAGCCAGTTAGGTCTTTTGCCCCCACTGCTTCCCTTGGAAGGCTGTTCCAGAACTTTACTCCTCTGATGGTTAGAAACCTTCGTCTAATTTCAAGTCTAAACTTCCTGATGGCCAGTTTATATCCATTTGTTCTTGTGTCCACATTGGTACTGAGCTGAAATAATTCCTCTCCCTCCCTGGTATTTATCCCTCTGATATATTTAAAGAGAGCAATCATATCTCCCCTCAGCCTTCTTTTGGTTAAGGTAAACAAACCAAGCTCCTTAAGTCTCCTTTCATACGACAGGTTTTCCTGGTCTCATCCCTTTTGGAGTAAACCAGGATTTTCACCCATATTGCCAGGCCCTTACACTGGGTTGGTTCAGACCCAATATCCTTCTGGCTCTTTGGCTTTGGGTCTTCTGGCTAGTCCTCTCGTTGAGGCTGTAAGGTAATCCAATCCCTTCCTCTTTCCAGGGTTCCAGCCCAGGAACCTTTGTGAACAGTGGTTAAGGACTGTTTGGTCAGACTTCTTGCTTCTTACCTGGGCTACTTCCTATAGTGCGTCCACCTTCTCCTCAATGGGCTCATATTCTTAGCAGGAGTCTACCCCAGGGCCAAGCCCCTAATCTTGGTCCTCTAAGTAACAGAAGAAAAGTAATTAACAGTAATAAAGAGCAACTCCAGCAACTGTGTCCTACCTGGATCCTCCAGCTGTCTGTGCTCACGGTTAACCTAAGATAGCTTGGTTCTCTGCTGTGCTCCTCTCTGGGAGATGAGGGTGAGAGGTCGGTCTGCCAGCCCAGCTGGGGCCTTTTGAACTGAGATTCTCCCTTTTCAAGGCTCTTCTCCCAAGACTGGCATGCCTCACAGGTGCTGTGGGGGAGGGCTGCCTACTAACGCTGTTCCTTAGCCCCTTCTTGCTTGGTGTGGGGTTTGTATATCCCATCACAGGGATGCAGCTGCATAAAAGGAATATTTGCCCACAACAGCCCTGCAGGCTTCTTCTTATATAAACTTGCTTTAAGATGTATTTCCCATTGGCAAATTCAGGTAACAGCACTCCAGCATGGTGGCTCACAGTTGAGGATAGCGCTATCCCAGAGATTGCTTAAGGAATGTTTTTCAGAACATCAGACGACAGTATTGAATTGTCCAGAAGATTGTTTTTATACCATTGAAATAAGAGCTCCCTTCAAGTATAGGGATATATGGTGGCAGGTATTTGATGGTAAATTGTATGTCAGAGGCAATCTACGAGGGAAGCACATAATAGACAGAGGCTGCCTGAGGAAGGTTACTCTGGATCAGAGGAGATTATGGAACACTTTTTACTCTGCTGCTCCTTTAATGTCTGTATTAGGGATCTGCTGTCCTCAAAACTGAGAGTTCCCCTGTTGCATGGCCAGACTTACGGACAATTGGCTTTTGGATTTTTTTCAGAATATTCTGCATCTATCGTTATAAGGAAGGATAGACTTTTGCCAAGTATTTTCTTTGAGACCCTCACAGTTCTTAATTCAGCAGTTTTATATTACCTATGGTTGCTTGGCCTGTTTTCAGGCACAGGATGACTCACTTGAAACTTTAGTTTGAATTATTTGTACAGTCATTCAGTTGCTAATGAAAAAACTGATGAGTTCAGCAGTTAGCATGCGGGCTTATGATGTCAAATTGACTTTTAGTTCTGAGGACAATGTGTTTGAGGTGTGGAGGGTTTGGGTGTTTTCTTTTTGTATCTGTGTACTGTCCCTACTCTAATTTCTGGTTATAGTTTTGAAGTTGTCATTTAATAAAAATGAACAGAGCGAGATACTCTTTCTCCTGGCCAGCCCTACCCCCTCCCGCCTGAGGCCCCATCCCTTTAGCACCACCACCCCTGCCGGAGCCCAGAGACCCACCACCACGGTCATGCCCCCTGCGCTGGGAGGGCAGCAGCACGGCCACAGCCTCCCAAGACCCAGAGCACCGGGAGCACAGATGGTGCGGCCGCAGCGCCCCCATCCCTGGACCTCCGGGGTGGGGGGTGCAGCCCAAGCCGGGGCCACCTCACTGGGGGACTGGAGCCGTGCAGAACGGGGAGCAAGAGGAGGGCTGGGGGCGGAGCGTGGGTGGGACCATGTGTGGTTGTTTGTGGAGGCAGAGCCTCCCCCAGCCTATGATACCCGCTGCCCATGCTCTAACTCTCCGTAACCCAGGATTGACCAGAAAGAGGGTCATACATACTCTACATTTTTTTAAATGTCCAAATATCCTGTTCTATTCAACACAATTTACTCTATGTACCCTTTCCTGACAGTAAGCATAATCAGTGGCGTGTCCTCTGTTGACCTCATTCTCCCCTCTCCCCCTCCGTTTCGTGAAACTTTCAAAATATCTTGTTTTCATTACGCATTGGAACAAAAACAAAATGTTTTGTGAAACAGTTCTGCTGTTTTCTAGCCAGCTTTAGTTATGGCCTTACCTTGACCTACCCCTTTTAGGAAGCAGGCTGCTGTACTCTGCCCACATGAAGCTTCTGAACTGCCCCAAAAGTTCATTCAGTAAATCAGCCTCAGGTTACGATTGAATGGATAGCTGTGGTAAAGTTTGCATGTTAGAGAAGTTACAATCTGCATATCCAGAAGCAGCAGAGGATCTAAAAGGGCCCTAGTGCTGTGAATGATTACACTGGGGAAGAATTGGAACTATGCCCCAAATTGAAAGTGCAGACAAAATTCCCCTTCATTCCTATGTAGCTGAGGTTCCCAGACCTTTCCCTGTCCTGGCCTTCTTTTTGGCTTTCTAAATACCACCCCTTTATGCAGTCTTAACTTTATTTATAACAATACACTTCAAAACGCTGTCCCAAATTCATCAAGACCATTACAGAGAGGAATAAAGTACATAGTCATATGAATGATTTTTACATCAGTACTATACAATATATTATATAACCCAGTACATGTTAATGAAATTGGGCTTGGTTTTTACATTTTTCTTCCTTAAATTTGATAGGAATTAAAATTCGTTATTCTTTTTTAATGTCAGAAACATTAAAATATTTTTCCTGTGCTTCTACTTCATATTAATCATATTTTGCAGCACAGAATGTATACTGAATGTAAGAAATTTGTAATTTATTGTGCTGTTCACTTGCAAAAAAAAAAAAAAAAAGTAATAGCCAGCTTATAAATTCTGCATTAAAAAGAACTTTGTGCATTTTTATTATTTTTTTGCATTTTATATTCCTTACATTTGATATTCATTATACTGTAGTGTATATAATCTATTCTTCCCACATAGAATCCTGTAGATGTAAATGCTCATGGTATTATTTGGATTAAATATAAATAAAGTGTCAAGGAATTTGGCACCTTTTTATTCTTAAATCAAATGACAAGTGTTAAACAGACAGAGCCAAATTAATTGCTGGAGCCTCTGCATTAATTTCAGTAGAGTTACATTGGGGTGAATTTGACCCATAATGTTAGTTTCAAACCATTTTTTTCTAACTTCTCAAATTAATGATGTCATCTAAAACCCTTTGGTAAAGGAGAATAACCCAGGATTTAGGGAAAGTGTGTTGAGCGGGCTCTACTTCTACTTCTAGAATTATTTGCAAAAGAATTTACTAAAAGTTTGTATTTTGTTGATAGCTAAGAGTTTTGAAATCTGGTATAGGATTAATTTAAAAAGAGATTTTATGAATCATAGATTTCATTAGCAAAAAAGAGCATGGCAAATCACCAAGGGCTGATTCTGCAACCCTTAGTTGAGTAGAACCTATGTAAATTGTTCCATTACTCCTGCAAGCTGTGTTATTGGATGCAATTAGTGAGAGTGAGGGAGAATAGGGCCCTTAGACTATGGCCCTTAAACTACAGTATTATCAGAGAAGGTGCTATAAATAGCTGTTATAAAACATGTATGAAAATATTTTATCTATGATTTGGTTTGAAAAGCAGCCATTTGATCCTACTTTGTGTTAAGAGTGGTAAGTGATGTTAATTTGTATGTGTGTCTAACCATTTCCAAGGTGCAAAATTAGCAAATGACTTGTGGAGTGAATCAGTAAAGCTATTGTGCCCTGTGAAGAAGTGAATAAGCTAGCTATTTTAACCCAAGCCTGGGCTTCCCCTTCTCTGAGTTCCCTAGCAGATCCTTTGAGATGAATCTTCTCCTTAAATAAAGCCACTTTTTATGCTTTTTTAGTCCATACTGAGTATTTGCCAAAGAATTCTATGAAGTATCTGTGAATTTACACTGAGACAACACCACACTACTTCCCCTGTTTCCTGTACTGAATGGCCAACACCAATGATAAACTGTAATACTACTCAAGGTAGGAAGAATGTGCTGCCAGAACCTATTTATCACTTCACTGGCTTTGTACCATGCACATCCGTCTGAAGTTAAACGGGGCTATAAGAAGAGTTTTCTTTTCTTCAGCTTTGCCAACGATAGTATCGTGCATAAAGATTAAAATAGAAGTTCAGTGTTTACCAATTAGATTTTCCCAGCCCTCTAAAAAGAAGGTGGGTGGGATATAATTTGCTCTCAGATGCTTGCTACTACTGAGAGAATACTAATATCAATCTGTCTTTCAGGAGAAAAAGTGGCTTTTAGCCAGTTAATTTTGACTTAAGTTAACACTTTTTATGGAAGCTTTTAAGCTGATTGTATAATGTTATCCATGTAAACTAAGTTAAGATTTACGTAGAATTTTGACCATCTTCATACATATTCTGTTTATTTAAAATGTCCAAATATCCTGTTCTTTTCAACCTAAATTACTCTACTTACCCTTTCTGACAGCAAGAGTAATCAGTGGCTTTCCCTGTCTGTGGAATCTCATTTTAAATCTTGGAAAATATAGTGAAAATTTTTAAAAAATGATATGAAATATACTTGATCATATTGCCGTGGGCAATGCTTTCGAACTAAACCCTGTAGTAATTTTGTTAACCATGGAGCAGGATGCTCTTGAAGATATTTCCTACAGAAGAATGGGTATTGCCCTTTCTAGTGTTTATGCATTGCACAAAACTAGACTTTTTACTTTTGCATTCTGCTATTTGTGATCAATGGGTTATTAAACAGAATAATCAGAATAAGAAACCAAAATCCACATCACAGCCCTAGGATCTCTCACACTGGCACAAAAAAAGTAGATGTGCATCTCATCACAGTTATCCAATATTATTATATTTATTTGTATTGTGGGAGCACCTAGAGGTCACTGTTGGCTGGAAAACAAGAATTCTGTTTAGTGAAAGATTTCAAGGGTTGAGCACATTTTCTGTTTCTGCAAAACAAAAGCAAGAACTTTCTAAATCTGAGAGAGACAGAGAGAAAGAGAGAGACACCGCCGCCCTCCCGGCTCAGCCGCAGAGCCAGGAGGGCGGAAGACAGCCACGGCCAGCCGCCCCCCTGGCTCCCGGCGCCACTGTTCCCTCTAAGCTCTGCGCATGTGCGCGCGCACACAGATCCTAAACCCCGCGCACATGGCAAAACACTGCGCACAAAAATTTGCACAGAAGAAATTGTTTGCGCACATGACCTGTCAAAAATTTGCACAGAAGAAATTTTTTGCGCACATGGCCTGTCAAAAATTTGCACAGAAGACATTTTTTGCGCACATGGCCTGTCAAAAATTTGCACAGAAGACATTTTTTGCACACATGGCCTGTCAAAAATTTGCACAGAAGAAATTTTTTGCACACACGGCCTGTCAAAAATTAGAGGGAACATTGGTGGGCACGCCGGCCCTAGGCAGAGCAAGGCCTTGAATCTGGCCATCCCACATCCTAGGTGAGTGCCCTAACCACCAGGCTGTTCTGAGCATGCGTGCGCGCTCTCTCTCTCCGCCTCCCCCTTCCCTCCCCTGGTTTTAACACAAAATTTAGTCCTGGGCCTCTGAAACCTTCCAACTAAAGATTTAGTCAAGTCCAAAAAAAGTTATGATTTTGTCAAATCATTTCCCAACAAAAAATGTGTCAACAAAAACTTCCCAGCCAGCTCTAGTCACTGTCCTATTATGCTAAGCAATGCACTGACACTTTTAAAAATGACAACCCCCTGCTACACAGAACTTGCATTCTAAGACAACACTTAGATACAACATGCCTTGGTCACCATGAGGTTAGGTTACAGTGGTGTGCTCCACAGGTGGGTACACCTTGAAATAATTCAGTAATTTCAGCTAGTACAAAATGGAACTGCGTGCCTATTAAGTGATATTTCCCAGAAGTAGCATATGACACCAGTGCTTTACCATTGGCCTTCACAGCCAGCTGCTCTCTGACAGTAGTTTCAGGTGTTATTTTTGGCCTATCAACTCAAAATGGATTGGATATTGGCTGTTTTTCTCTTCAACTCTGATCAAGCCATTTGAATTGACAGCTCCCTTGTTTAAAGTAGAGGTGCCTGGGAGCAGGGCACTGTACTCGGGAACAAGCTTCCCTCCCCATCTTACCCTGTTTCTCTGCAAGAGCACATATTTAGTGACCTTCCAGTCACTCTACAAAACTTAGCAGTTTTCCCAGGCCTTTTTTCAGGGGTTGGCAATGGTGAAGGGTTGAGTGGGGCTGAGGGTGTAGTGAGAGAGTCTGAATATTGGACAGGGGGATGTAGGGAGGGATTTTAATTTTAGACACTGGAACGGTATGTGTGTTGTATGGAATTTGTATTAATATTTTGCACATGTGCCCAGAGCTTTAAATGAATGCATGTTTCAATCAAAATAAATAAATATATGCAGACTCATATGTATGAGTAAAAATCCATCATACAATCAAAACTATAAACGCACAATGTATTTTTTAAGTTATGGCAACAGCACATTTATATTTATGTTCATTATCTTCTGTACTTGTTAAATACATTTAACGTATCGCTTATGGAAAAAGTTTAGCACTATAGCTGTTTTATTTTGTATCAGAATATGAAAATATATCATAGAATTGCCATTAGGGTTACCAACTTTGGTCTGGACGAATTCCTGGAGGTTTCATCACATGACATTATGACTCCAGGACAATCCTGCAGGGTTGGCAACTGTAATTGCTATGAGGAGGGGAAAAAATCTATTGCCGGTTCTTACCAGAATGACTGACTGATAGGCAACATCCTCAAGTTATTAAATTGCTTTAACAACTGTAACAAATAACTAGGGCACATTGGTTCAATTAACATGATTTCACCCCAAAGATTCATTCACCTGAAGTTAGTTTTGCTGTAAACTAAAAACACAGAAGTAGTGTGTCAGAACTGCATCATAGTTTCTTTTTTTTTTTTAATGAAAATGAAAGTGTTGTTTTTATACCATTGTTTTAATGCTTGCACTTAAAGAACTTTAAGACTTAAGAGTTAGTCCTGGTCAGTGCTTTGATGTGTGGTGGTTTTTCTTTTATGAAGAAATGGTGGTATTAAAGCGACTCATGTTAAAGGAAACATTTTCAGATAAAAATCCAGTTCTCTTGATTTGCTTCCTGGTCTTGCTCTTTTACTTTGAATTTTACCCTTACAAGAGTAGCTAAATAAATACAGTAGCATGAAAGCAAATGAAAAACATATGTTGTTCTTACTCAGGAGTTTAGTGAATCAAGTTGTGTGAACATCTGAATTCATCAGTCTTACTCATTTATAGTGTTATCTGTATTTTAATGGTACTCTTAGCACGAAAAACATTCAAAATAAAGGGAATATAGCAGGATCTTACAAAATATAACCAGAGTGACCTTTATTGAGGCAACGGTTGTACAGGAACAAAAACAAATAATGTTTTTATATAAATTATAAGAAGATAAAATGATTCAGAATCTTACAAAGAGAATAGCAGTGAAAGGGAGGTAGAATATTTTGCTGTTCATGCTGGAAAGGGGCAACGATAATCTGAAACAGATAAAAGAGATTAGACTTTGTGAGAGGACAATGCATGAGCTGGGAAAATATTGTAATGTGGTTTAATGAATGGGTTATTGTAATATAGAAGATATGATATGGTAGTAAAGAGAGTGATTCTAACTATTAGGAATGTTTTACTCTATAATATAGGAGATTTATAAAGCACATACAATTTTTCTTTCCAGTATGACCTACTCTCTGTTATAATGGTGGTATTGTATAGCTTCTCTTGTGGTCTCTCTGTTTCTCAGACTAATACTTGTATGTGCTGTCTTTTTATATCTTTCTCCGTGTTACATGAATTCAAACTCTATTCGGGACCTTATTCTGTGCAAATTTAGTTAGTTGATAAATGTATGAGTAGGTGCCATCTAAATTACCATAGTTGGATATAAGTTCTCTTTTGTGAAACCCAGTGTTTCCACTCCTTTTACTCTCTCTTGATGAGAACTACTACACAGCCACCCTGATCCAGTGAATTATCTCTTTACCATCTCCATTTTTAGAGGCCCTAAGGACAGGGCCGGTGCAAGGAAGTTTCGCGCCCTAGGCAAAACTTCCTTGCACCAGCACTGCGGCCCCCCCAGCTAACGCCGCCCCCCCCACCGCAGCAGCCAGCTCCCCACCCCCCCCCGAGGCAGCTCCCCATCCCCCGCGGCATCTCCTCAGCTCCCCGCCTGCGGGTCGCGGCCGCCGGCTTCCCACCCCCCTGCGGCGGCTAATTGCCCCCACCCGTGGCAGCCAGCTCACCATCCCCCCAGGCAGCCCCCCGCCCACAGGCCATGTCAGCTCCTCAGCCCTCTGCCCGCGGACCGCAGCGGCTCCCCACTCCCCCCCCCCCACCCCCAGCTAACCCGCAGGCTGGGGAAGCCTCCCGTCCCCCTGCCCGTGGTGACCAGCTCCCCGCTTCCCACACACACACCCCGCGGCAGCTATCCCGCGGGCCTGGGCAGCCTCCTGCCCCTGGGGCAGCAGCTCACCTCCGCCGGCGCTGCACCAGCAGCTGCCGCATTGCCTCCTGGGAGTCGCCTCCCCCCAAATGCCGGCACCCTAGGCGACCACCTAGGATCGCCTAATGGAAGCACCGGCCCTGCCTAAGGAGTGGAGAGGGCTATTCCCTCCTGTTTCCCCCTGTCACTGCTATAAATGGGAAAGAAGAATTCATTTACCTTAACTTTGCTCTTCTCGTAGTTTATTTAAATCACTTTTTTAAAAGTCAAGCAGCTTTTTCCCCACCAAGGAAATGTTGGAGGTGCATTTTCTTCTTGGCACAGCAGAAGTTCTGTGACATACTTAGAATTTGAGTAATTTGGAGAAGAAAAGAGGGATACGGCCTCTGTCTTGTTATGCTAAATTCTGTAAGCAATGTGAAAATCCCATGTAGTACAAAGATTCTATATTGCTCCAAATGGCAGACTTTATGATTAGAATAAAACATTGCATCTTGGACCCCATAGATTTATGAAATATAAACATAGTAATTTAATGGGTATCATACACAGTCTTACGAGCGTATGTTAAAAGAACTCATAGCCTGGAAAGTCTAGAAAGAATATTTCCTACCAGAATAGGCTGTATTAAATTAGAAAATATTAAAATGTATAGATGGGTAGTATATCTAGAGGATATGGCAGAGGTGGTATATGCCCACTTTGTCAATGAGGTTTGCAGTCTGGGGGACCTCCTGGATCCCAGCTGATTTTTCTGTTCGTAACTGTGACTAGAAGAGCCTTATCTCATCTGTGGTTAGGTATTAAGTTGCAACCATTCCTCTCTGATGGGTTATCAAATGCTTTTTGATCTCCAGATTGGATTGCTGCAACATGCTGTACATGGGGCTACCCATGAAGCCCGGATGGAAGTATCATCTAGTGCAGAGTATGACTGTCCACTTAATGGTCAGAGCTGAGTCAGAGTGCACTTGTTCTACACTGGCTTCCTCTTCCTTTTGGGGCACCATTCAAGATATACAATCCAGTGTTTATTATCCATGCTTCAGTTATAAGAAACTCCTTTTGTTCCACAGCAGAGTCGTGCCATCAAGCATTTATTACTCTGACAATTCCCTTCCCTTGTCTAAACATGATGTCCATTCCCCCTCATGTCTTTGTGTTCCTCAAGGTTGCACTAAATAGTGTATATTGATCTAGAAAACCCTATGTAGTTTTGATGCATGAAAACAAAATAAAGAGCATTTTGTGGCTTTGAACAATACAATACCCGTATTTTCAGTTTCTAAATAACAGAGTGGAGAACAATAGGAGTTTCTTTATTAGTCTATGAATGTGTGCATGTTTTGTTGGACTCAATTCTGTAGCTGCTCCACACACATAACTTCCACAGATTTCAACAAGAGGCATGCGTGCATAGTGGTTATTGAATCAGGCCCACCCACAAATAGAAATCATAATAGTTCCATAAACCATCCATAGTCCTGTTTGCATGTGCTAATTATTAGCTCAAACGTGTGTTACTCATTTTTTTCTAGCAACAAATGTGGAAAAGTAAAAGGAAATTATTTTGTGTTAAAAATAAATAACAGGAAGGGGGCAGAGGAGAGAGGGAGTCACAGGTTATGGGTACATGCTAAAATGTTTAGTCACTTTATGCAACCAAAAGTCTTGTTGGTTAAAAAAAATTAAGTGTAAAAGCCACTAAAATAAGTAATGCTGCCAAAATGGATCTTTTAGGAGTGATTTGAATGAGATGAGGGTGGAGGCTTGGCAAATAGATTTTGGAAGGGCATTCCAGGCATAAAGGGAAGCATGAAAGAAAGTCTGGAGACGTTTGTGAGCGAAAGACACATAAGAGGCATTGAGGAAGGCATCACTGACACAGTGCAGAGGCGAAGGGAAAAGTCAAAGAGAACAGGTTATAGGCACAATCCGTTTCCTCCGCCCTCTTATTCTTTTTCTCCCCCTAATTTATTTCTTGGTCAAGCAAACCTTTCAATAGGTGTCATTGTTAATGTTGTCTGAGTAAGGTCTTCACAGTTTAGTTCACAGTGAATTGGAAGCAGCCCTGCTTTAGTGTGCTAGGTCTAATGCAGAAACGGAGTGAAATTTTCAAATCAGCTGTTGACTAGACAGGAGAAAATAGGCCTGATGGCAGCTGGGAAAACGACAGTAAATGTTTCTCACACCTTAGGGTGTCCTATAAGAAACAAATTCTTTGTCCATTTAAAATTGTTAGGTGATCTCACATCTGACCACCTGACTCTCTCAACCTGTTTATCGTAGTTAGCATAGATTTTTGAAAGGTTACTTATTGAACTTCCATCAATATTCCTTTTCCCCCTAGGTACTGTACAGTAGCTGTGGAATAAATTCCTTGGAACTCTCACTACAAAGTAGAACAGTATATGTAGAAATATGTGATATTTAATATAAAATGTATTCTGGTATACCTTTGTTGTTACAACATCAGAGAAGTCTCAGATGGTACAGACTTTTATTTTGTATTATGCAAAGGCACAAGTAAACTTTTTGTTTTTTGTTAAGAAGTGCAGTAAAGATTCTTCACATCACCAGGACTTCAGTAAAAACACAGAATGAATGGAACAGTTTAAATGATATATTTGCTAAAATTATAAATTTGTTATTTCCACTTTTCTTTGGGGGCGGGAAGCAAAAAATGTTAAGGCAAATTAATCCTATTTTGTACGGATACATGAGTACATGTGTGCACTCACACTATTCTTTCTCTTGTCTTTTTCTATCCTAGTCTCAATATCTTGAGTTACACTTTAGACACTGATTCTGCAAACTGTTCCACCACCTTCATTAACATTGAAGTCAGTGGGCCTCTATGTAGGTACAGTGGGTCCGCATAGAAGAGGATGCACAATTCGAAGTTAGATAGCCTAGTCTTCCTCAATGATACACAGTACATGTTAAAGCCAGGAGCATTTTGTGGCTCTTTCCAGATCAGCATATTACTATGCCACCCTAGAGATTCTTTTCTTTTGAGCTAGAAGTGCACAAGACATCATGCATCTTAATCTGTGATTCTTTGCAATTTATGGCAAAAAATTTGAGGCAATTCAGCTGGATTGAGCAGTGGTGAATTTGGCCTAGTCCCTTTGCTATTCTTTAGTTATATTCACATGTTGCTCCATTTCTAGAGGTCCATTGTTATAATGCTGGCCATCCCGGAATACCCTCTTGGGGTCAGGCATGGCACCGTGGGTGAGACCTACCTTGATTTCCCCTCACCCAGGATATAAACAAGTCCAGGAAGACCTTCAGATACTAAAGAGCACCCCACTTGGCGGTTCTCATTTAGCCTTTGTCTACACTGGGGGGCGGGGGGGTCGATCTAAGTTACGCAACTTGAGCTACGTGAATAACGTAGCTGAAGTCAACGTACTTAGATCTACTCACCACGGCATCTTCACGGCGGTGAGTCGATTGCTGCTGCTCCCCTGTGGACTCCGCCTGCGCCTCTCGTGGCGGTGGAGTACAGGAGTTGACAGGACAGCGCTCAGGGGTCAATTTATCATGTCTAGACTAGATGCAATAAATTGACCCCTACTGGATTGATTGCTACCCGCTGATCTGGCGGGTAGTATAGACATACCCTTAGTAACAAAAAAAGTCAACACACGTAGCATAAGCAAAACCTTCATCCCAGCATTTTAGCTGGGAGACAGTCATTCTTAGTTGATCCATCCGGAGGCCACTGCTCACCTCTGTCCAGGCCCTCTATTAGCAGGATTCTCTCAACTCAGGTCCCTTTCCTGGAGTCCAGTCTCTTGCTTCTATCTGGGAAGAATTCTTCCCCAGAGCTGGGGAAGACCTGCCAGCTGTAGCACTTTTCTAGGACAGCCCCGTAGTTCCTGGCAGGGGGGGTTTCCTGCCACTGTTGGGAGATCCCTTTGCTGGCTCCTTTCTTGTGGCCTACCAACTGTAGCTCTCCTTTTAGGGATCTCCTTCAAGGCTTAATGAGCTCTCCTGATCAAGCTCTCCTGAGAGCTCCCTGTCCCTAGGAGCATACCTTCTCTCTGTGAGAGTCTTTGCTCTAAAATCACCTTCGACCTCAGAGTACCTATCCTAAGATCAGATAATTTTTTGATTAAGTCCAGGTATTTGTTTACCAATTAACCTTTAGGTTGGCACCTGGCCAGTCTGTTGCCCCCAAGTGAACCTTCAGACAGCATTCACAGGCAGACTTGGCCCTCATTCCTCTTAAATGGGTCAGTCACCCTGAGACATGCACCTACATTTTCTGCTTCACTTTTTGCACTTCCATATTTCTTCTTTTCTACTTCTTTGCCTTTTATTGATGATAATGTTTTCCTCCTGACCTTCCCTCCATGTTTCTGTTAATTTCTCACTTTTTTTCTTCCCCAACCCCTTCGACCTCTTCATTCCTGATCTTTCTCCTTTTTGCCTTGTTTCCAAACCCCTCTATCTTACTTTTGAACTTAGCAGTAAAATGAAGCGGTGCCCTTCCTGTGACAATGGAGAAGGAGAATATAAAGGACTTAAGGGTGAATGTCTGTGTGACTAAAATTACAGTATCCTTTGCTACAGTAGTCAACTATTATTAAAAGGTACACCAGGCTTTTTAGCATTGGTGCATATAGAATGAGCTCTAGGAAATTATGAAAATTATGGGGGGGATATAGAAAATCAAGAAACCTGTAATCATTTAACAACATGATAATTAATTAATTTCTGAAAACAAGGTTCTTTTTGTAAATTAGACCCTGACCCTACAAATTACTCCTTGCATATGACCTCTCCCCATATTCAGAATAACTTTAGAATTCGTTCCTTATTTTACAATTAAAGTGATGCTGTCAATCAATTACCTAGTTCATTGTAAAAAAATTGGTGAAAGTACTACATTGTACTTCTTCACCTCCCTTGCCAATTTCTGTGAATTTTACAATTATGTTTCCTATTTTCAAAATCTTCTTTCCCCCCACGTTGCTGTGTGAAAGACCCACACAATCAACAGAGAAAACTGTACAGGGGAAGCAGTGAAGCTGACTATACACAAAGTGCTATAAAATCCATCAAGTAAACACACTGAAAAAGCAAAGAGAACATTTTTTTCCTTATTTTACAGTTATAGAGACTGTGTCATTTGTGAGAATAGGTAAAACATTTCTGACAGAAGTGTGTGGGTTTTTTTAAGTTGACCGTATCTTGTTAAGTTGGTAAATATTTAGAGATAAGCTGCACTTAGAACTGAAATTTGCCAACCAACCTATTATTATCTGATGAAAATTTATGTATTACAAGCTTCTGTACGTAAACCTAATAAGAAGTTCATCCTTGGTTTGGAGGAGCTATCTTCTCTATGAGTGGCAGGTAATTCAGATTACATGTTTAGCTTCTGAGAGAAGATGAGGTCCAGATGTTTTAAATAGTGCAAAAGCCAGATTGCTTGTGATATGCAGACTGAATTCCCTTTGGGACTTGCCTGAGGTCACTTAATTGATTTAATCTTGCCTGAGGTCTCTAAATTGATTTAATCTAAGTCTACTGGTTATGTCTGAATGCAGAGGAACCGTGAGAGTACAAGGCTTTATTGTGTCCTATACATTTTACATTGTTGTTTTCATAGTCCTGTCAGCTTTAAATTTTTTCCTTTTCGATTTGCATGCTAGAAAGTCAGCTATTTTTAAGAGTAGGAAAACACCCTGAAAATGTTGGTTTTGGAAAGTGTTTTTTGTCAAAAGAATTTGGTGAATGTGCCAGGTTTAGAAGACGATAGACAGTAATGTTTTACATTCTACTTGCCATTAGTTGTTCCTTTTAGTTAAGTACCAGGTCTGAAAATGGACCACAGAAAGAGCTTCCAAGAAGGTGGTGGTTCTTCTGATGGTGGTCAGTTTTCCACACAGCAGTTATTATCATTGCAATCTGTTTAAAGACAGTCCAGATAGGTACACTTTAATAAACAGAACTCTTGGCAGCTACAGAAAATACATAGTTCCCTAGTTTTACCAAAAATAAACAGGATACACCTCCACCCACCAGAATATCTAAAGCTAACCATTGTTTCTATCTGTTGTGGCTCCTATAAGTACAGTACCATACATTTCTTACAAGGCCCATGTAAACCTGACTGGCTCTCATTCAGTGGATAATGCAGATATTTACTGATCTTGTGTGGTAGTTTTCTTGTGTGGTTTCTTCACTGCCAGGCTGTTGGTTCTTACAGGTATTGGAAATGCTTGTTCCCTTCAGGGTGCAACCATGTGTGTGTTTAGTTGTATTACATACATTGGTAATGCAGAAAGCTGAGCCATATGGCATTAAAAGTGACACGCTCCTATCTTGTTCTGCTCCACAATTTAATTAAACTAGTAAATACAAACCTTGGAAATAGAGACTGAAGCTTTAACTATATGGTAGAAATATACAATCATTAAACCATTTCTAACTTGAAGCCTGCCCCAAAGTCCATTGACCTCAGTGAGTTTATTTCCATTGACTTCAATGGACTTTGGGTCAGGCCCATAATGGATACCAGTGATGCTATATAAGTAATAGATAAGGTTGATGATCTTTCAGATAAATTGCACACCTTCCATCTACCTAAATTCTTATAGGAAGCAAGGACCATGGAATTTAGGTGTCTTAGTACTTTTGGCTTCACCAGTAGATAGACCTCTCAGTCTGGCACTATTATCTCTGTCTACTTTTCTAGGTACTTATGTAGAGCTGGGCAAAAGTTTTCAGTCAAATAGTAAATTTGCTGAAAAATGCAATTCTGGGGTGAACGAGCAGTACTTTTCATTTCAAAACAATGTTTTGATTAGAAATTTAGCTAGATTTGTTTAATTTTTTTTAAAGGTAAAAAAACACCCCAAAACATAATGGAAAACTGACAAATAATTTTGGGTTGAATGCTTTTTTTTCCCCCCAGTTTTTCATTTTGGAAAGAAAAATTCCAGCTAATATTGAGTGTGTAACTGAGAGTCATATCTTTATGTTAATGAAAGGACCAAAAATTCCTGCTTTTGATGAAAGATGCATTGACCTCTCCAAATTCTGCAATACATCTACCTTTAAAAGAGAGGTTTCAGACATTCTATCTACCTTAGTGTCATAGAGGAATGACTTTGTAGCACCTGCTGTTGTCTCCAGTGCTCATTGTCCAACCTGGCCTGGACCACTTCCCATTCTTTCTTCCTGGTCCATGCCACAGGTCTTTCATGTGCAGCACATGTCTCCTCTAGGTCCTTTTTTAGCTGGTCCCTTTCCAGGAGTGCCTCCTGCAACTCCCCCTGGCATCCGTCCACTACAGAAATTGGGCCTTTCACAGGTGTGCCCTCCAGTACTGCATAGGTTCCTATCTCTGCCACAGCTGCAGAGTCTGCCCTTTCTACTTCCTCTGTGTTCAGCCTTTTATCAGCAGTTTTTCTCTATTCACGCCTCTGAACTTTTTGTCCAGAGCCCCTATCTGCCAGGGAAGGGCAGAAATCTGGTTCTCCAGACCCCTCCGTCTCTCAGGTCAGCTGCTCTTTAAGGTCGTTCCTCTCTGCCTCCATCTCCCTCAGTTGCGTCCCAAGACTCACCATGTGATCTCAATTCTTGTGGCCCCTAACTGTCCCCTTGCTACAGTTCTTTTCCACAAAGTTCAAGCTCTTAATAGGACTGAGACTTTTAATGTATCCTGGCTTCCCACATGAGAAACATTCCATCCCAAAGGACTTGCTCTCTCTCCTCTTCAAAGAGCAGATCCTCCTTATGTGCTCCATCTTTCTGCACCTAAAGCGTACCCAGGCATTTCTCCCTGGCTTGTGCGGGGCCAGGCCTTGCCAGTGATGCTTTTGTTGGCCCTACAACAACTTCAGGAGGATTTCCTGTGTCTGCTTTTCTTGTGCCACCAGCACAGTGAGAATGTCTTCCACTCCTTTCCCTTTTGCTAGGAGGGGTTCATCAAACCCACCATGTCCTTGCATACACCAGCCTGGGAAGGTGGAGATTTCCCAGTCAAAGGAAGCATCTGTACCGCTCTGCCCCATAATCCCTCCTAGGTTGGAGTGATCCCATGACTAGTACCCACATGTCATAGGGGTGTGGCTGTCCCTTGGCGCAGCTGGCACGCCCTGCCAGTTTTGAGGTTGGTCTGCTCAGCTTCCCAGACACCAATCTGTGCTGGAAATTGTCAAGTCACAACAAACATAACCCCTTCTGGGGTACCAAGGGTCCAGACTAAAAAGTCCCAACCAATAAAAGGTCCCTCTGCCCTTGGGATTTTCTTTAGCCCGTCCTCTAGGCCCTGTTCCCAGCCCCTTTTTGGGCTGTGTGCCCTGTGTCCTTACCTGCTCTGGAATAGAACCCTGGGTCCCCAGGCTGGTTACTGTGGAGTAGTATGTACCCCTTTTCTTTGCAGAGTCTGGCTCATGGCCTTCCAAAGGAGCCTGCCTGTTTCCTGTGGTTCCAACTCCAGACTGATCTCACTCAGTTGTTTTGTAAGGCCCAGGTGTCCATTAATCTATCACCGCACCTTCCTTAGTCCTGCCCCTTGATGATTAGACACACACGCCTCCCTGCTCCCCACAGCTATATTTATTGCCAGTGAAGATGGACTAGCCGATTTTTAAGATTTTTCCATCTCTAATTTCTGTGCTTCTGTGTTTGACGGCAACCCTTTTTCATGTATGTTAGGAAATCAGGACCACCTTTTCCAGGCCAACGTTCTCTGCATCAGTAGTGAGGTGCAGTACAAAACTTGCAGGGTGGTGGTAGGCAGCTAATGTGGTTTCAAGCTGCTGTGGCACCCTCCTTCTCCTGGGCTGCTAGGATAGTAGGGGCCTCCCGGCATAATTTAGACAAGCCTGGTGCCTTGTTACAGTAAGTTACTATAGCCTTGTGGGACTGCACTTTGAGCTACTGTGCTGCCCGCAATCTCCGCAGCACTATGTGATGTGGCCCTACCCTTTCCAGCCCTGCTGCCAACATGCCCCATAAACCAGGAATGGTGAGGGGTCCTCAGAGGGCAGCCATATATCCCCACTTTACAGATAGGGACACAGTGACTGAGAGGTTGTGATGAATGGCAGAGCCAGGAATAGCAACCAAATCTCCTGATTCCCAGTCCAGTTTTCCAACCATTGGATTGTGCTCTGCCCTCTTTCACAGGCAGACTTAGTCTTACTCTTTTCCTCTCCTGTCTCAGGCACACACAGCCACAGCACAGTTTAATCTAATCCTTTAATCATTTTACGAATATGAGTTCTTTTCAGCCTTGGGCAACTGGACACTGTCCAGGTGGGAAAATCTCCTATGTTCTATTTCCTTGTTCATCTAGACATGTCAGGCCAGGCCCAGAACACCCCATGAAAATTATTAGACTACAAAACCCTAACTCAGATTATAGCTTCAACAAATCTTAAGCAGATTTTTACCACCCAAGTTCATTGGGAGCACATCTGGATCTGATAGGTTTCCCTGTGTATGACCGTATTCCTTTCCAATTTCGTGCAGTTTGGCCATCTCTCTGACTCAGAATCCCAGCTGCAGTCTGTGGCTTCTTGAAAGTGCTGTTCTTTTCTACCCGTGTAACGTAAAAGAATGACCTGAAATTCTGTCTCTTCCAACACTTGCTAGGGAGAGAACACCAATAAATGCTAATGAGCTAGATTAAAGAGTATGAGAGCGGTATATAAAATAAATAGTGTTTTTACTTCTTGATTTATATATTGATCAGTGCATTAGTTTAATTGTATTAATGTATCTAAGAAAGTGTCCTCTCAAAGGGTAATACACCTTCATGTTTCAGGAAATAAGGGAAACTCAAACTGTCTAAAGTTAGGAAGAAACTTCCCTTATGGGCAGGTTATTTCATAATTATCCATCAAGGTGTTTCTTGCACCTTCCTCTAATGCATCTGATACTGAATAAGGAGACCAGCCACTGGACTACCCTGAGATTTTCAGAGGCGCTTATAGGAGTGTCTGGTGTCTCAGGCGCCTCTGAAAATCCCAGTTTACGTGTCTAATTCAGTAGGGCAGTTCCTGTGTTCTGAGTTCCAAGCACGTATCTGTAGCTTTATCTAGCTCCTAATCCTAACAAAACGGAGGCTACCAAAATGTCTGGTACTGTTATCTGGCAAGCCCAGATGTGCAGGTATGCACTAGTTGTGTCCCAGTCAAAAAAGAATTGGATGCTGTTATCGGTAGGGAGGACTCTTCACACTGTTTGCTAAAAGTAAAATTTAGATAAATTTGTCTCCTTTACTCACTCTCAATTTTGTGCCTCCTGTCATGCTGCCCTTATGCTTGAAACAGCCACTCCATTAATATATGCAAACTCCGTCACTCTCTTGCTTCATATAACCCATCCCCCCATTCCATGATGCAGTCCCGTTAAAATGACACTTTTTATTATTACATCATTCTGTATTACTTTGTACTGTTCCAGCTTGTGCACCTAAGGCTGATAGCTCTTTGGGGCAGAGAATATATGGTTTGTTTGGTACAGCCTTCTTACGTAAATGGTGCTATACTCTATAAATAGAATAATAATGGTACTCCTGCATGCACGAAGAAAAAGCTTGACATTATTTTGCAGATATTTGCCAGTAACTAAATATAGTTTTGACTCCATATTGTGACCTGTGAACCATTTCTTTGGCATTAGTAAAAAATATGATAAATAACTCTGTGTCTTTGGCATCTAAATGTTTGGGCCATCATTATCTGAAACCCTTACCCCAAAACAAATCCACAAGAAAACTAGGTTAAATAAGACTTTTTTAAAATCTCTGTGGTACGTATCTTCCAGAGATGACAGAGGGCTGTAAGCTCATTTCTTGCTTTCTTTGACCAGACACAGCAGCAGTTTTTTCAAAAAGGGTGTATTGGATTCTGGAATCCACCCAGTTTTAGAGGGAATTAAACTGCTGCCAGTTGTGGTTGTTAAAATCTGTACATCTGAGAGCCAGAAAAATCTACAGCTGAGAGCAAATGTGGTGCAATAATGCTAAAATGATCCTCTCAGTTCAAGGAAAGCTAAATAATGCTTGTTCCCATTCTTCTAAAAAAGAAATGAATTAGCAAAAAGTTGGTTTGCAAATATAGGGGAAAAGTCATTGTGGGTTTTCTTTGGATTCAAATCTGACACCGTGAAAGTGTGTAAATGCAAGAAGGAAACTTTAATGACTTGCTTGCTGAACTGGGACTAAGATTAGTGTGTGGCATTTCAGCATGGTGGCCTTTTTCTGCACTTTTAAGGAAGAAAGAGAGAATTTTAATTGGAGGTGGGGGGGCAAATTTAATGCAAGCAGGGAGTGCGCGTTGTAAGGAATAAGTGGTAAAGGATGAGGCTGCATCCAAAGGTGGCACATGGTGCTTTTTTTCATCATATGGTAATATGGCAATGGAAATGTTTTGGAGTTAGGGAAATGAGGAGGCCAGACACATTTCGCAAATGCATGATGGTTTATTTGTGAAACACAGAGAAATGCAGGGAACAAACATATTGAGCAGCCCCTGGAGACTTGCATGGAAATGATACATTATTTACATGCGGTTTATACTGCACCCCCAGTGAATCACTTGGGATCTTCAACTATATAATCTTAGTTTGTCTCACAACAGCATCCTGCGTCCATTAGCCCTGTGGTCAGTGCTTTCCTCACTCTGTCACCTATTCTGATAAGGTTTGTTTGCCTGATGTACATTATCTTTTTCCAGCACTCTTTGTCATGCTTTCTCCCTTAGTGGCAATAAAGTTGAGCTTAGCTCACAGAAGCATATCCAGTAAAAAGGTCCTCTTACAGTCTCATCAATGCCTATGCACCCATGAGAGAAGACTTCCGTTTGAGTCAACCTTCCATCAAATAGATGCTCATTCTAGACAAGCCATAACTCTATCATTGCAGCAACAGGCCCCAGTTTCCAGACGACACAGGTATTTGGACATTTCACTTTACCTCTGGAGAGTGTTCCTGGACAGTGCTGTTTGTACAGATGAGACCAGAGAATCTCCTCTTGCACATTTTTTTAATAAATCAAGGCTGTGAAAGATTCTGAGTAAGTTATTTTCTGTAACTTAGTATTTTTAAAAGGACTTAAGCCATAAGAAAGACTCTGGTCTGCTGGCAATTATGATAATACGTAGCTGGAAATGGATTTTGAAGAACTGTACAGCAAGAAAGTAATCCAGTCTTTAATTAAGAATTGTAGTATATGTTTGAATTGAGTGACTACTAGGAAACTTTGTTAATAGCAGTGATTTGAACGCTGAGTCTCAAACTCACTCAGCTGTAAGGCATTTGAATACAGAGAACCTAATTTGCACAATGATACATAGACGGTATGTGCAGCATACAGGCCCTGGTTGTTAAAATATTTTTGTGGCTCTCTCAGACCTGATAAAGACAAATCAACCATACAGTATTGTCATGAAAATTTAGCACCTTACTCACAAACTCTAGTTGTCTTTGCTTACCAGCACGATGATGATGATAAAACTAATGATATTTCACAAATACATTAAAAATCACTTGTTTCAGCTGAGTGGGCAAGTAGAATTTTGCAATGTTGCAATAAGAAATGCAGTGTATGAACTTTCCAGAGTTGGAAATGTAAACAAAATCCTTTATGGAAGCATATGGCCATTTAAAATCTTACAGAAAGTCTGCGAGGAAAAAAGGACGCTCAACATGTTTCACTCCATGATATTATAAAAATTAACCCTTGAAATATTAAGTTTGCAACTGTTCACGGAGGGGAGAATGTTTGTTTATAAACTGATAGGAATGTTGAGAATGGAGTTCTAATGATAAAATACTTTTCAGGTGTTCCCAGAATAACTGATATTCCTCGAGAATGGGGTCAAAGGATGTCCTTTCAAGCTGTTTTTTCTGGTGTGTCTGATGCTCCTCTCTAAAGTGTGGTATTCTTCTTTTACGCAGATGTTCCATTACAGATTTGTTGTAGAAGAGTCTTTGTGACATTCTTCATGGCACTCCTAAGATATACATTAGTGGGATTCCCTGGGACATGCAAGGACACATCCCAATGGAAAGATACTGAGGGGCACAGCTTGTTAGGAAAAATCTTCAATGGAGAAGTGACCATAAATTCTTTGAACAGAACGTTCCTGTAATGCAAAATCATAGGCCTCCTTCCAAGACGTGACACGTTAGAAAAAGGGCGCTGGAGGTAGAAGTAGTGTTTGATGGTGAACATACTTTTGTAATTATGGAGTGGGTTTTCCCCCCTATAAATAAGACAGCATTACGTCTTCTCTAGAATTGATAGTGTGGTCAGCTCTTTTTGAGTCCCTGATTAAGATCTGGGCATAGTCTTGGCTTAGAATTGACTTCAGTAAGACTATGGTGCTTCAAACCAATAAGAATCTGCCCATGTGTTCTTCATACTTAAAAAATGAAACGAAAGGAAGGAAATGGTGAAATGTATGTATTAAATTGTTGTTTAAAGCCATGTTAAGAGAGCAACCAAGAATTCCCATCATACGGAAATCTTCAGGTGTACGGGTGGCATAGGCAGCCCTGCACAATCTCCCTCTCCAGGACAGGGGTATTCCAGGGCTCGAAAGGGGAATGGCCAGAGAACAAAGTACTCCAGCAATTCTGGCCAACAGAGCAGGTCTCCGCTAGCTACTATCCACCAGCACACATTAAAGTGTACCTGCGACTGTCCTTATTTGGCCCAGGATGGAGGGGGCAGAAAGGTGGCATCAAGCTACCTAGCTACCAAGCGCTGCCCTGACACATCTGGAGATCAAACTCTCTTATCTAGAGAACCGCATCTAATGTGTCCTGACTCAGCTTCATTCTGAATGTAGTTCTCTATTGTGTTGGAGTGTCCTTTCCTTAAATAATAGAAAATACATTCCCTTCATTCCTAGGTTCTCTTGGTTGGCAGTCCTTTTGTTCTGTTTTTCACCAGCTTGAGTTGATTTATACTCAGCACTGATTTGGCAGCATTACTGGCTGGGTAAAGTAATTTGTAAGACATGTATCATATATTGGCTTAGATGAATGCTGAAAAGTAAATCCATGTATCTGAACCTGAAATACTGAGTTTCAATGACCTTCTCCACATTACTGGTAAAACAGCTAGTTGCTCATAGCAGTCTTCTAATGTAGATTCATTAATGAGTATTGACAAAGATTCTTTCTTTCTCAGAGCCCTGTAATCATGGTACAAAACCATTCCATAGACTACCAAACAGGGGACGATATCATGCTATTTAGCTAGGGACAAAAACCCTGTCCAGATTTGTCATAGAAGCCATGACTGCAAATGTTTTCAAATATAGTTTTCATTAACACAGTTTCAAATGTAGTATGGACAGCCCCCCATTTTATGTAGTGATATATAAACCACAACAGCTTTTGTGGTTTGACTCAGGTAAGTGCCTCCAAAAATTTAGTTCACTTACCTAAATAAATCTGAACCTTTGTAAGGTCTTGGCTCCCTTCTCTGCTTCCCATATATTTCACTTCCTCCTACCTAGCCAACCAGGCAGTGTTATAGAGCATATCTCTCCTTTGTAATACAATTAGTCCTCTGGCTTCTTTCTTCATCTTTCTTTCTCAAAGCATGGGCTACAGTTTTGTGTTGCTCCTGACCCAATCCAAGGTCTGTTCTACCTCTCTTTCCACTCACATAAAATTTCTGATATTTGGTATCCATCATGGAATCTTAGCAGTTCTGACAATGTGTTTGTCAGGATGCTGTATTAAAATCTCATGAACTTTTAAGCTTTCCTGCCTCAGAGGCGTCATTTAATGTGTCCTTCTAAACCAGGGATCTCAAACTCAAATCACCACAAGGGCCACATGAGAACTAGTAAATTGGCCTGAGGGCCGCATCACTGAAACCTGTTTATACAATGATACAAAAGTATAGTCAAAAATGAAAAAAATGAAGAGTAATATAGTATTCTATTAAAAGTCAATGTATTAACTTTTTTAAAACTGTAATGCAAAGAGGGGTTTTAATAAAATATCGTGTGACAAAGTTCCTCCTCTACCTCGGTGGGTCCTGCGCTTATTGGCGGATTCTGCTTGCCTCAGAGATCTTCCCCTCTACTAGAATCCACAGTCCAGGTTAACTCCTCCTGTGTCTGATCAGGAGTTGGGAGTTTTGGGGGGAACCTGGGCCCGCCCTCTACTCCGGGTTCCAGCCCAGGGCCCTGTGGATTGCAGCTGTTTAGAGTGCCTCCTGGAACAACTGCACGACAGCTACAACTCCCTGGGCTACTTCCCCATGGACTCCTCCCAACACCTTCTTTATCCTCACCACAGGATCTTCCAGCAGTACGCCCTCTTACTCTCAGTTCCTAGTGCCTCTTGCTCCCAGCTCCTCACACACAACCTCCTTCCACAGCTCCTGACATGCACCCCTCACTGACTCACTGGGAGGCTTTTAACTAGTTTCAGCCAGCCCCTGATTGGCTGCAGGTGTCTCAATTAACCTCCCTGCCTTCTGGAAAGTTCTTAATTGGCCCCAGGTGTCTTGATTAACCTGGAGCAACTGCCATAAGGTATCAGGGATTTGTTTAGCCTGGGGCTAACATACTGGTTCCTTACCACTTTCCTATAGCCCTCTGGCCTTGCCCCGTCACAATAGACACTCAGTAATGTTTGGAGCTTGGCTGACAGTGGAGTCGGCACCTATGGCGGGCCGCAGGAAATAACTCTGCGGGCTGCATGTGGCCCATGGGCCACATGTTTGAGATCCCTCTTCTAAACTATGAATTGTATTTTTGTGTCAGCACAGCTGGTGTCCATGTGTTGCTCTGAATTCACATGTTAAACTCCCTAGGAAACATTAGAAAATGTTCTGCATGTGCTGATTAGCTCATCAGTAAAGCTCAATATCTTTTTTACTCCAACATACGTAGTCCATCATAGCAGAGACTAATGATAGCACAGCTTTCTTTTTTCTTAAATCAAGACAGTTTTGAGTTATGCAAGTTCAAAACCAGATTTTAAAATCAATGAACTATTTTTATCCTCATAACATTTAAAATAACAAAAATGTACAGTTAGTTTTTTTTCAGAATACCTGAAAACTGTGGGTGAAATCCTGACCCGATTTGAAGTCATTGGCAAAACTTCTATTGAATTCAACAGGACTAAGATTTCACCTGGTGTGTTCATTCCTAGACTGTGTTGTATGCCAGTCATTAGACCCAAGTGAACCTTTACAATCACATTATAAACCCCTGAAAACCAGGGTTTATGATGACAACACTAGCAGACACTTACCAACAGCAGCAGTATAATTGTCGGTCATGTAGACTGAAACACTCTTAGGAGTTACACAAATTGAGTTATTAAATGCATACATGATTATGAGCAATGAACCTTGGAAGCTATAAAGCTTGAGCAAAATGCAAATGTAAATCACTGGACATTTTCTAATAATGTAGCAATTATTTTTTCCAAATTACCTTCAGTTAAATTCTTTGTTATAAACTCCTATATCGTGAAATTATCCATATCATTTCTGCTATCTGTAGTATTGTAAGAAGAGAAAAATCTTTTAAATGTCTTTAAAGAAGTGCCAGATGAGGAGCTTGTTATTTTTTAAAATACTTCTCAACATTATCCTGTGATCGAATAGCTGGTCAGTCTTGGTGGTTCCATACTCCTGCTCTCTTAAGGTCTTATCCAAGAAAGGTGCATTTCCTTAGCTGTTGGACCACCATGGGCACGTCTACACTGCAATGTAAAACTAGGGTTAATGGGACTTGTCAGCTGGCCTATGTTAGAGAACCCAGTGCTTGAACATCTACATTGATTCTGAATCCTAGTTTAAGAATTTTCTAACCTGGGCTCAAATCTCGGGCTTTGGCATCCACACTACAGCACACAGACCCGAGTCAAACCAACCATATATCAGATTCCCTATCACCCTCCTGAAATGTGGTTGCTCTAGCCCTTTGACCGTGATGCACTGTGGGAAAACTTTACTGCCCACCCTGCATGTTACAGGAAGTTTGAACAGCCCACCAATACAGTCTGCCGAACAACAAGGATTTAAATTGGCCATCAACAAGTTTAGGCTCAAAATTAGGCAAAGATTTCTAACCATCAGAGGAGTGAAGTTCTGAAACAGCATTCTAAGGGAAACAGCATGGGCAAGAAACCTAACTGGCTTCAAGACTGAGCTTGATAAGTTTATGGAGGGGATGGTATGATGGGCTGCCTGTGATGTCATGTGGCCCATCGGCAACTGCCAGTAACAAAAATACCTAATGGAGACAGGTCACTAGATGGGGAGGGATCTGAGTTACTACTGAGAATTCTTTCCCAGGTATCTGCCTGGTGGCTCTTGTCCACATGCTCGGGTTCTAACTTATCACCATATTTGGGGTTGTGACAGAATTTTCCCCCAGGTCAGATTCGAAGAGACCCTTAGGCGGAGGGGGCGGGAGGAGGGTGCATGTTCACCTTCCTCTGCAGCATGGGGAATGGGTCACTTGCAGGTTTAAACTAGTGTAAATGGTTGATTCTCTGTAAATGGTTGATTCCCTGTAACTTGAAATATTTAAAGCATGATTTGAGGACTTCAGTAATTCAGCCAGAGGTTACGGTCTATTACAGGAGTGGGTGGGTGAGATTCTGTGGCCTGCAATGTGCAAGAGGTCAGAGTAGATGATCATGATGGTCCCTTCTGGCCTTAAAATCTATTAATCTTTGAGTATGAGCATGTAAGGAAGTGATTAAAGAGTGGATTGCTGTACCTGACTGTATAGAGCAGGAGAGGGCAAACTATGGCCCGTGGGCCAGATCCAGCCTGTCAGGGCTTTCAATCCACAGGATTGCCAGCCCCTGGCGTAGTGGGGCTAAAGTGGCCCCTGGGGAGGAGGGGGCAGAGGGCTCCGTGCGCTGCCCTCGCCTGCAGGCACTGCCCCACACAGCTCCCATTGGCCAGGAACGGGGAACGGCAGCCAATGGGAGCTTCGGGGGTAGTACCTGCTGGCAAGGGCAGTGCGCGGCGGAGCCACCTGCCCTACCCCACCTCCAGGAGCCACTGCCAGACATGCTGGCCGCTTCCGCGAGCAGTGCGGAACTAGGGCAGGCAGGGAGCCTGCCTTAGCCCCGCTGCATGCAGCTGTCACCCTGGAGCCACTCGAAGTAAGCGGTGCTGGGCTGGATCCCGCACCCCAAACTCCTTCTGCAACCCACACCCCAATCCCCTGCCCTGAGCCCCAACCCTCTACCCTGAGCCCTCTCCTTCTCTCCGCACCCCTCCTTCACCCCAACCCCTTGCCCTGAGCCCCCTCCCGCACTCTGCACCCCCTGCCCTGAGCCCCCTAACGCCTTGCCACACACCTCCTGCACCCCAACCCCCTGCTCTGAGCCCACTGCCGCACCCCTCACCCCTCCTGTACCCCAACCCCCTGCCCTGAGCCGCCTCCTGCACCCCACACCCCTCCTGCACCCCAACCCCTTGCCCTGAGCCTCTTCCTGCACACCACACCCCCTCCCACACAACGCACTCCTTCCCATACCCCAACCCCCTACCCCAGCCCTGCATTAATGGCCCTGCATACAATTTCCCCACCCAGATGTGGCCCTGGGGCCAAAAAGTTTGCCCACCCCGGTATAGAGGAATAGTGTTTGCTTACTAATTCCTAACTGTTCCTGATCATATGTTTAGCTTTATTATTTCAAACACTGATTGCATGATGAGATGCAGTGATAGCAATAAACTCTCAATGACAAACAATTTTATTTGTAAACATGTTAAAACAGTACAGCAGTAACCATTGTCAAGCAGATCAGCTGTCATTACAACACCCAAACATCAGTTACAAAAGAACATTTCCAAAACAAATAAAAGTGCATGAAAAGGTGCAAACACAACAGAAATACCTACCGCTGCATTTCTCCTTTATTCCCCCCTCCCCATTCTCCTTTCCCTTCTCCCCATTTTCTGTGCACTTGGCGCTGGGGGAGGGGGATTTGAGACAGAGGACTACATAGGGTTTAGTTGCCCTGCCCAGGCAATCATGGCAACACTGCTGGGGGAACTGAATCAGGAGCACAGGGGATCCCTTAAATCACAGAAACATTGGGACCTAGGGACTGGGCTCTCCCTACCTCCCCCATCACTTTAGTACCAATCTCACTAACATAGCCCTTGAAAACAATAAGTTGTCTGCAAATTAAGGGCCAGGTTCGCCTGTACTAGTGCTACCAAGCAACTGTAAACATAGTTAAAGTAGCTAGAGTGCACTGGCCACTTCATGGTGCTTTGCTGTAAGAGTGAATCTGCCCTTAAGAGTTAATTTTAAATAAATGTTTTAAGATTACACTGCTCTACAGCCAAACTGCTTCTGAAATAAATGTAGTCAAACTTTACTAATTCTGGGTCACTGAGAACGAAAATGATGCTTACAATTGTTGATTGGCTCTAGTTTTCAAGACATGCTATTGGGTCAGTATATACGACCCTTGACTTGGGAATGGCGGAGGATAAGTGAGTTATAAAGGGAAGGGATCTCAATTTAAACCAGAAATGACTAAAATACATCTTTGACTGGATCTATGAATAAATCTATGACTGGGTTTGGACAGTACTTGCTTTTTAGGCAAAACAATGAGTGATGCAGTCTGAAGCTGGTATTGTGTCATACATGATAT
This sequence comes from Macrochelys suwanniensis, assembly GCA_033296515.1. Classification (NCBI taxonomy): domain Eukaryota; kingdom Metazoa; phylum Chordata; order Testudines; family Chelydridae; genus Macrochelys; species Macrochelys suwanniensis. The sequence continues at coordinate 90,181,514 of CM065779.1, forward strand.
GAATTGCATCATGTTATTCCTTGAAGTTATGGATGATACAATCATAACGAAGCTTACATCACTCTGCTGAACAAATTGCCCTATATCAGCTCTAGAAATCATACAGTGTCGTGCTCTCTTATTTGTCAGTGTTTGATTTTGCAAAGGGACACTTTTCTGTTTAGCCAAAGTGAGCAGAGATGCCTCGTACTTGTGTGAACAGTGCAGATAACTTCTGCTATGTTTGTGGTAAAGTGACTTTTGCATCACAAAAGCGCAGTATAACCACTATGGTTAAGAAAGCCTATATCTTTCTTTTGGCTGCAAAATTGGAGATCAGGACAAGAGGTGGGCCCCACACGTATGCTGCAACACTTGTGCAACAAATCTTCGCCAGTGGTTGAACAGGAAAAGTAAATCTATGCCTTTTGCAGTGCCAATGATTTGGAGAGAGCCAACAGATCATACCAGCAATTGTTACTTCTGCATGGTGCCTCCAGTTGGGAAAGGTGTGTCAAAGAAGAAAAAAGTGGACTGTGCATTATCCAAACATTCCATCAGCTATACGCCCAGTACCCCACGGAGAAGGACTGCCGGTTCCTGATGCACCAGAATCATTCTCACTTGAGTCAGACGAGGAAGAGGAAGAGGATGAAACTTCTGGTCTTGAACCATCAATGTCACAGGACCCACATTTTCTCCCATCCTCCTCCTCCGAACCACACCTCATAACACAAGGTGAACTGAATGACCTTGTCAGGGATTTGGAACTACCCAAGAGTAAGGCAGAGCTTTTGGGCTCCAGACTACAGCAGTGGAATCTCCTGGCAGGTGATGTTAGGGTTTCCATGTTCCGTGACCGTCAAAAGGATCTTGTCCCATTCTTCTTCATGGAAGGTGATCTTGTAGCCTGCAACAACATCGATGGTGTGATGGCAGCCCTCAACATCGTTCACGATCCAGATGAGTGGAGACTGTTCATTGATTAATTGAAGACGAGTCTTAAAGCTGTTTTACTGCAGAATGGCAATGTTTTGCCATCAATTCCAGTTGGTCATGCAGTCCATAGGAAGGAAACCTATGACAACATGAAACAACTTTTGAGGTGCATAAACTATGACCAACATCAGTGGCAGCTTTGTGGCGATTTGAAGGTTGTTGCTCTCTTGCTTGGTCTGCAGACTGGATACACAAAGTACTGCTGTTTTCTCTGCGAATGGGATAGTCGTGCAAGAGATTCCCACTACATCAAGAAAGATTGGCCACTCCGACAGTCATTGGAGCCTGGGAGGAAAAGTGTTCAGCAGCCACCACTTGTTGAATCAAGGAAGATTTTGTTACCACCCTTACACATCAAGCTGGGTCTGATGAAGAACTTTGTCAAGGCCATTGACAAAACACAAGCAGCTTTCAAGTACCTCCGTGGAAAATTTCCAAGGTTAAGTGAAGCTAAGATAAAGGAAGGTGTCTTTGTTGGTCCTCAGATTCGTGAACTTCTTCGAGATGATGCATTTGACCATGCACTGCGTGGCAAGGAAAAAAAGGCACGGAAAGCCTTCCAGTTAGTGGCAATAAATTTTCTCGGAAACAACAAGGCAGACAACTACAGGTTGTTGGTGGAAAACCTCCTCAAGGCATACAAAAGCCTTGGTTGCAACATGTCACTAAAGATACATTTTTTGCACTCTCATCTAGATTTTTTTCCCACCGAACTGCGGAGCAGTGAGCGACGAGCACGGCGAGCGATTTCACCAGGACATTGCAACAATGGAGAAACGCTATCAGGGCAAATGGAGCCCATCAATGCTTGCAGACTATTGCTGGACAGTGACAAGAGATGCTCCATTTAATGACTACAAGAGACAAGCCAAGAAGCGCCGAGTAGACACTGAATAGGACTAAACTAGGTACATAATAGTTTTTTGCCTTTTGTTTCATAATAAATTTTATTTATATAACCCCTTTGCTGATTTTTAAAGTGTTACTATTTCACCTGTCCTGTTTATGTATCATGTAAAGCAACCATAAACACATGAAAAGACCTAGGTTTACAATTTATGATTACAACTCTACTATCTACACAATATACATAGACATAAAATGTAAAAACTTAAATATCTTAGAAACAGTAGCCAATCAGTTGTTTTAATTGTCATATTTGAATTCAGCACATCAAAATACATACTAAATAGCACATTTTATCTCTGAAGCAGACGACTTCTCAAAAATTGTAGACCAGTGTTATTAATACCTGTCTTGTTTAGTGTTTGTGTGTGAACTTCTTAATAATTGTAAAGACTATGGGAATTCTGAGGCTAAAACTATGGTAAAATGGACTATGGTAAAATCATATCAGTAATTTAAGAAGAAAAAAATATTACAGGGATGGCATAATTATCTCAAAATCAAGCACTGTAAACTCAAGAAATTCAGAATTAAATTTATGCTTTAAAGAAGTCGAGACATATTAAGGTAAGATGCACAGCTGAGGCACTCAGACAACCTTAACTCTGCCTGGTAGTGACACAGTGAGAGGTGAAGGAGGGGGGACAAAAAATCTTTACAAAAGGGTTTAAACTAATTTGGGATCACAAACACTAAAATACCTTAGCTCTAACTACATAGTTATCACATGACATCATGCAGGGCAGAATTAAGATTGTTGGAGTGCCTTAACTGTGCAATTTTGTGCCTTAAAATGTTTGGATTTCTTTTAAGGGTAACCTTAACTCTGACTTATTCCTACTGTAAATCTGCTTTCCTTCCCCAGGTTTATAACTTGTGTGTTACCTTTGTCTTTGACAAAAAACGTAGCACAACAATTCTCAAGCAGGGACAGCGATTTTTAATACACATTTGGGGTGGGAAAGGGAAGTCTCTTTTTTTAAATGTAGGAGAAATGTTAGAACTGAGTAACCTAATTTCCAAAAGTGTCGAGCACCCATAAGCTTCTAGTTTATTTAGGTGCCTAAATAAGGACTTAGAAGCCAACTATCTTGGCCACTAAATTTACTGCAGATGTACAGAATAGAGAGACAGAATTCCCAACATTTTTCTTTTTGGTACTCTTAAAGCACAGAGATTTTTTTAAAATTTTTGAATATAATATCTGGAAGATCCTCATGAACAGTGTGGGATGTGATGAGTGCAGTAAAAGGCAGTTAGTGCATATTTTTCCACGAAGAAGTAAAATATTTTCAGACTTTGGCTATAGGTTTATTTTAAATAAGAGATTGTGTGGTTTCATATTTTCCAGAAAGTCTCTCCTATAAGAACTCTACAAAAACTCTTCAGAGCAATCAAATAAGACTTTCATTTGAAAATACTATTTTATTAGGTGTCTTTGACATCCCCCTGTGTAAACTGATCTGGCATCGACCATATCCATGAAATGTGAGATCTGATTGCAACAGTTCTTGACACAGACACAAGCAAACATTCCCAGCACTTCTTGCCCTAATTTAATTTTGCTTCACAGTTAGATCATCACCTCCACCAGGGAATATAGCTCCCAGCTTGTTACAAAGATGCCAATATAAAACAATAGTGGCTGCGCAACCATTGTTTAGAATGTATAGTATTCAAGATTATAAATACCTCCATTTCCAAAGTCTAAAATATACTATAAATCAAAGACAACAATTGGTTACGTTGTGTCACAATGCAGCCAGAGGGAAGTGTAAATTATGCAAGTCTAAAAAAAAAAAATTAAAATAAATAAGTCCACAGAGTAAAGAGGCTGTTTTTTATTGTTTTTTAAGAGGGAAATGAAAAATTCTCCCCATTGGCAAATGACTACTTTACACAATAACTTTCATGAAAATTCCCTTGCAATGATGAAACAGAAAACAAACCAAAGTTGGAGAGAAAACTACTGTTCATCCATTTAAAACAATTTAAACTACTTGTGGTGTATGATAAACAAGGCACCTGCTCCTGTTCTTATTTAATTCAATGGGAGTTTTTTCCTCTTACTTTTTTGGAAGCAGGATTGGTCCCTAGGGTGCTGTTAGCTAAGCATCCGAGTAATCATCGCATTTCATAGCTGCACAAGACCAGGCCTTGTGATATAAATGACAAAAATGAGCTGTGGATATCATTTTATTGCATTTCTTCCATCCAGGTTTTCCACTCACTCCCTGATATCTATGTGACCAGGTGCCATCCCAATCTACTCTCAAACACAGTCCACACATTAGGGAGAGCCAAACTTGTCCTCCCTGGGGTTTGACTTTTTAAACTCAGCCATAGGAGATTCTGACTGCAGCTCAAAGATTGGGTGAATGTCCTTTTTGACTCATGTTGGAGTCCCTGAATCCCTTTGTTTTCTCTCTGCTGGTTTCTCAGTCCTTCATGGCCATAGCTACTGCCCAGACATTGCAGTCCCTTTGGCATCTCGTTGTGCATGTAGCCTTCTGTGTGTCACGCAACTTCTGCTGGCATAGATAGCTGGTACTGATGTACCATGTCTGCCCTCCTAGTCAGACTGTCTAGAAACGGGTCTAGGATAACTAAATAGCTCCATTCTCTCACTGTCTGAGATTCAGACTTGATCCAGAGAATCATCCATTCAGTCAGCCTCTGGGCAGAAATGTCCAATCATAGGCCTAAGGGGGAATGGACACCTCTATAACTGCTGCCAGTACTTTTCTCTTGAGATTCCCAACCAGTCCAAAATGGCAGCTTTGATGGCCTTGTGATTGGTGGCAGTGTCCCTACCCACAGCCTAATGTGCTGCTTGGGCCTCTCCTCTTAATTAAAAGTAGCTAAATAAATGGCCCAAGGCTCTTCCTCCCTCTACGTGGCCTTGGCTGCCCACTGAAAGGTGACAGGTAAAGACTCAGGGTCATCGTCTAGGCCCTGCTTAGGGTACGTCTACACCACAAACGAAGGTGTGACTGGTAGTGTGTGGTGTAAGCATACCCTTAGACACTCTTACTACTAGTTTAGGTGGTATCCCTGGACTAACAAGCTCAGGAACAGCTGCTCCGGTAGTTGTGCCCACTGATCCTGTAGAGCTATGGTTCCTTCCTTCAAGATCTGCTGCTAATGTTGGGCCTGCTGTTCCATCATCCACCTCAGATCTCTGCCACTTGCTCTTCTGATACCTCCTTTGCAGAATGGTCTTAAAAAATTCTCCCATGTATGAACTGGTGCCATTCCCAAACTGCTCTCAAACACAGTCCACATAATATGTAGAGTCCAAACTCTCCCCTTTCCTAGATTTGGTTTTACTGATACCTACATTAACAGCAAGCTAACAAAGCTTAGCTCAGATCTTTTTCCCAAGCCTGGATGTTCTTAGAATTCCTCCCTCAGGATTTCTCAGTCCGCACATTATATCCCCTCTCTCATGAGAGCTTCTCCTGCCTCCCTTATATACGGGTAGGGTATTGAGACATCTGCAACACTGAATCAATGGAACATATTTAATATTCCCCAACAGGATCAACACCTGCAATTAGGACTAGGTGTTTCAGATAGAGCAGGCCTGCACAACGCGTAAAGCGGTGAGGGCCACATTACTCCAAAGAAAACAGCCGAGGGCCGAAACTCCTCTCCCACCGCAAAAGTTGTTGAGCAAAAAAGTTGTGGGGGTTTTTTTTGCTCTACCCCCCCGCGGGCCGCACACTGAGCTGCGGGCCGTATGTTGTGCAGGCCTGAGATAGAGCATAACAGGCTGGCAGTGTTTTCTCCAATTAATAACTTCAGTTATTATTTTAGGCCCTTTAATATGTTCCATATTTCTACACAGTATCTGCTGGACTTATAGCTTCTCATTTTTAGTCACTTGTGTTGCTTAGAGCAGTGGCTCTCAACTTTTCCAGACTACTGTACCCCTTTCAGGAATCTGATTTGTCTTGCATACCCGCCTCCCCAAATTTCACCTTACTTAAAAAACTATTTGCTTACAAAATCAGACATAAAAATAACAGTATCACAGCACACTATTATTGAAAAATTGCTTACTTTCTCATTGTTACCATATAATTATAAAATAAATCAATTGGAATATAAATATTGTACTTACATTTCAGTATTTAGAGCAGTATAAAGTCATTGTATGAAATTTTGGTTTGTACTGACTTCACTAGTGCGTTTTATGTAGCCAGTTGTAAAACTAGGCAAATACCTAGGTATGTGGTTCTCAACCAGGGGTACGCAGAGGTCTTCCAGGGGGTACATCAACTCATCTACATATTTGGTTAATAAGAATGAGGATAAGTGTTCTTTTTTTTTTGTTGTTGAAATGTCTAACTTCAAAACTTAGGTGCATTACAGCAGCACCAGAAATGTCCAGTAAACTGAAAATCTGTAGGATTCATGGGGATTTGGGAATATTGCCATTAGGATTGGTTTATTTCTGGCGAGCCCTGAAAACAGAAGGTTTCCATTGCTCTGTTTGTTTTTTTATTATGCACATGTACAAAGTAGCCAGCAATGTCTATCTATCTCTGTGAGCATTTGTACTGTTATATGTGATTGCCTGACAGAAATTATATAAAGTAAACAAGCAACAAAACATGTTTCAAGTATTAGGATTTCAGCAAGTAAGGTTTATATTCCTTGTGGTGTCTTAGTTTTGATTTGGGGAGATATCTAGGTTGAAAAGATGGGTTTTGCATTTCATCCTGACTGGGGGAAGATCTCTGGTGATTATCACCATTCACTACCATTCACTACAGGCATTGTGGAGCTGCTGAGAATGCCCGGTAGCCTGCAATGTGAGCTTCACCCTAGGAACAGCCAGTTCCTTAGTTTCTGGTGAATGCAGTTCCATCATTTTCATGGTAATGCCTGAGCTCATAGAGAGAAGCAAATCTTGGAGATAGCCCAGGCCCAACGCATGGAAGGCTGTGCAGATGAAGAGCAGAACCCCGGATCAGGCAGACTGCTGCATTCTGAAGTAGCTGGAGCATTTTCAGGGACTCTTCTTTCATTCCCATTGCCTGATGGAGGAGTTTATGTTCCAAACCAGCTTCAGAATAGTTTTGAATTGCTTTGCTTTGAGAACATTTCAAACATTAACTTGTCATCTAAAAACTTCCCATTGTTAATTAAGCTCTTTATAATGTTTGGAACAAACCCTTTTTTTAACTGACTAATTTCAACTGCTGTAAGAAGTTAGTACTAATCATTACAGTAGTTAGAATCTAAATGATTGTTATTGAAAACTAATTGAAAACTGCCAGGTTAGGACTCAGAAGTAGTATGGCTTCACTCTGGGGCCCTTCAGACTCGCACTTTCCTGTACAATGTCAGGACTAGAACTGTGCCAATAATGACTTTTTGGTTTTCTGGCAATTCAGGTCAAACCAAAAATATTTGTTTCATATTTGTATTTTACATTTTCAGTGAATTGAAAAAGTCAAAAAAATTGTTTGGGGTCAAACATAACATTTCTCTTTCACAAAATCAAAACGTCCTGAAAACCATTTTCAACATTATCGTTTTAATAAAATTAAAGTCAATTTTTGAACCAAATGTTTTGTTTACAACATGCTGAAATGAGACACCGTTTTTTTTCTGAAATTGTTTTAGGTTTTTCTTTTTGCCAGTACTATTTGGTGAAACCAGCATGAGTTCGCAAGACATTTCAGTGTCACCATATCTGCATTTCTCACAGAAAGCAGTTTCAGCCAGAAAATGTTGTCCAGCACTAGTCAAAAGATTTTAAACTAGCTTTGGTAGGAAAGTGGCTCTGACTACATTATTCTTGAGCGGGAAACATACGGTTCAACCCTTTCCTGCCTAAATTATGGAGCATTGCAACTTGGCTGGATGTTAGGTACTACTCCCATTCAGATCAGTTACTGGAAGGAGAAGATGAGAGATTAAATTAAAACAGAGAAATAGGATATTTGGAAAGCTTAACTATCCCTATTGCACTGATTGGGACGTTAAAGCAGAGAAAGGCCATCTTTTAATGCCTCAACAAATCCTCAAATCCTCAACAAAAAGTGAAATAAATCTAACCCCTCCTGTGGGATCTGATTTTGCCTCTCAGCATCCTCATTTGCCATTGAAATCCATAGGAGTTGGGAATGCTCACTGCATTGACCCTAGTGATTAAATATTATCATTTAAAGTTAGTCTTTCCTGCTTCACTTTCTTTGTGAAACACGTTAGTCCATCATTATCTTTTTCTGCAATCCACTCAGACTCCCGACATCCTTTGGAATGATCAGCGAACAATACTTTTCATATTTTGTATCAAAAGAGTTAAGTGAGAGGAGGGTTTCCAACAGCCACCAAACTTGCTTTGAAATGAAAAACTCAACAGCATCTCTAGTGGCATTAGCATTCATGTTTTCTAATGCATTCTCCTTTAACCTCTCTTTATTTTGTATTCTGGGATCCTGGCATTCAATTGTTTAAACAGAATTGTCCCAGTTCTGTAATGTGTTCCATCTGCTGACTTGGCACCATTATCCAAAAGGTGTCACTTGGTTCCTATCTAATTGTTCACAGTGCCAAGACTGGAGGCCTTGCAAAAGAACAGGCTATCCATTTCATCTCCTGGCAATGTTTATTTTATTTTAGCAAAACAAGATTGTGCTGATTTATGTAAAAGGAGAGAGATTACAGTTTTGAAGTAATAAGAAGTCTATTGAAAGAGAGTTCTTCTTTTACTGAAGGAGCAAGATATTATACTACAAAAATGTTTTATGTTCATTTTCATCAAAATGAGAAACATCAATTGTGCATGTGTTCTGAGTTGTGCCATACAGTACATGAGCATGAATTTAGCTATGATATTTGAGTCCAAGTTTGCATTCTTTTAAGCTTTAGAACACAGCTGTCTTTCTCAAAACAAATCATTGTAGATTTACCCTCACAAGTTTGCACTGAGAACTTGTGTGTGTGCGTGTGCGCACTGAGTGTTTCTGAAACAGCACCGAATGCCTAGGTTAAAATCACATTTTTATCACTACATTCAAGCAGTGATGCATTGTTTTGAAAAGAAAAATCCCCTACTTTTTACTCCAACACATTTTACTCCACGCAAAGGACTAAAATATGATTTGAAAGAGACAAAGTATTATGAAGTACAAAGTATTATTTACCCTCTGTTTTAAATATTTTAAAGTTAAATGCTATACTGTACTTGGGTATGTTGAAACAAAATGTTCGTGACACTATATGGCACTATTTTAAAAATAATTACTGAAACAAGTTGAATATTTAGCACCACATGCTTAGCCTGACCTTAAAATTTGCTAAAGGAAAACTGCAGTTTATTTTGCAAAAAATATGCAAACTCTGCTTATGCAGCAATTGTAAAAATCATCAATATATTTTGAAAAATATCTAGATCTTATATAGCAGTTTTCATCAGTAGATCTCAAAGCACTTTATAAAGGAGGTGTCCTTATCCCCATTTTACAGATGGGAAAACTTAGGCAGGGGCGATGAAATGATTTGCCCAAAGTCACCCAGCAGGCCATAGCAGAGCTAGGAATAGAACCTAGTTCTGGGGAGTTCAAATCCGCTAAGCCACACAGTAAAAATACTGAAGAGTCCAGAAACGTTTGTTTTTCTGTCAGCTGATATAGTTTATGCTAAAGGAAGTTCTGCTCAGTATTTGAATGATTGGGAAAAACTGCAAACTCCACCATTGTTTTGCAGTAATTCTAATTTATTCATAAAGAGTAAGCAGGCCTTTCACTTTTGTAGAGGTGGCAATTAAGATTTATTGGTCAAGAGATAAATATTAACTCGTGAAGCACAGGGGAAGTATATTATCCTTAGGAACCCAAGCGTAAATGTCCATGAATGCACATGAAGTTAGTAATGCACATGTATTGTTACATGCATAGCCCTGTTGAGGGAAGTTTGAGGTCCTGGTACATCATGTTCCCTGGGCCCCCATCCCTCCTATTTCACTTTATTTACACAGATGTTACATGTGTTTTGGGGGCCTCCTGAGCTTGGGGCTGCAGTACAGTTGTCCCCCATTCCTTTGTGAGTTCTGTACTTACATTATGAGGGTCACAATCTTCTCTCAATTACCCTTATGCAATCTCACTGAAATCAGTGGAAGTTAGGGTTGCCAACTTTCTAATTGCACAAGACCAAACTCTTGCTCCGCCCCTTTCCCAAGGCCCCCTGCCCTGCCCATTCTCACTCCATCCCCCTCCCTCTGTTGCTCGCTCTCCCCCCACCTTCACTCACTCGCTCATTTTCACTGGGCTGGAGCAGGGGATTGGAGTGCGGGGGCGGGCGAGGGCATTGGCTGGTGGTGCGGGCTCTGTGGTGAGGCCGGGAATGAGGGGGTTGGGGTATGGGAGGGGGCTCCGGGCTGGGGCCAAGGGGTTCAGAGTGTGGGAGGGGGTTCTGGGCTGGGGCGCAGGAGGGGATTCAGGGTGTGGGCTCTGGGAGGGAGTTTGGGTGTGGAAGGGACTCAGGCTGGGGCAGGGGTGCAGGAGGGGGTGGAGGGTTGGGGTGAGGGAGAGGGTGTGGGCTCCAGGCGGCACTCACCTTCAGCGGCTCCCCACAAGCAGCGACATGTCCCTCAGCTCCTAGGCCATGATTCCCAGCCAATGGGAACTGCGGAGCCGGCTCTCAGGGCGGGGGAAGCATGTGGAGCCCCCCCAGCCATCCCTCGGTCAAGGAGCTGAGGGACATGTCGCCACTTCCGGGGAGCCATGCGGAGCCAGGTAGGGAACCTACCAGTCCCACACCAACCGGACTTTTAACGGCTCGGTCAGCAGTGCTGACTGGAGCCGCCAGGGTCCCTTTTCAACCAGGCGTTCCAGTCGAAAACTGGACACCTGACAACTCTAGTTGAAGTGTAACTAAGAGCAGAATTTGACCGTGAATTTTTTCAGAGAAATATCTGAATATCTCCTCATTGTGGCAATATTGTAAGTGTGGCAGACTTTTTAAAAATGTAATGTCCTAACATAGGAAGCTGTAAAAGCACACTAGACACATTGGTCCAAATCCTGAGGTTATATAAAGACTAGTGTAAATTACACACTAATAAGTGTGTCTGTAATTGGACATAACACCACAGGAACAGAAGGGTGAAGTTGAACTGGGGTTGGAGCACCGAGAGCTAGCATTAGGAGGAGATCAGAAGCTGTAAGATGAAATAGCCTCCTTCTATTTAATCTTACTCTGCCATGATGGGTGGTTTTCTAGCTAGAAGGCAACCCTTCCATTCCCTTCTGCATTTAAGTGATATCAATTTACTGGTGTGCAAGTTACATCACCCCAGGATTCGACCCAGTATGTCTAATGCACTTTTACCTGCTTCCAAGTAAAGTTCAGTCTCAGCTGCAAACTAAACAGAACTAAAATGAAACTGACAGAATCCTTGAGGGAGGCAGCAGCAATAGTAACTCTTAGGTTGAATTTCTCTGTGGTGCAGGGGCCTTTGCTGGTGCAGAGAGGTAGAATTTACACCTCCCTACTCCAGCACTAGGAAACCTGGCCCTAACTTTGCAGATATTATGAATTATTGTTTCTTACCGTCACCCAAGGCCACTTGAACATTTTTTAGAAAATGTTTTGTTTCAGGCATATCTGTTGAAAGCCTTTATAGTGTCATTAAAATAAGTACTTCTGGAAAAATGAGTCTAATATATAGCCTTTGTGTTGACTTAACATTTTAACATGTGGGCATAGCACCTAGAAACCAGTCCTACTCAAATATGAGAGGTCTGGTTCGAAATAATTGGTGGCAGCCTAGTATTAGACGTGTTAGAAGTGACCATGTATAGAAGGGAGATTGCATGCTAATTCCTGGCATTGAAGATTGGGTTCAGATGGACAATGGCCCGTGCTTGTCTTGTGTGACTAGAATACTTCATCTTAACTCACCAAACCAGCGGGTGACACTCCTATTTGGTTGGCAGGACAATAAAAATTATAGGGAAGCTTCTGAAACTGAACATCTAACCTTTGAGCTGCACATCCCATTCAAGTAATAATTAGCAGGAGTGTGAAACCAGCTGCAGAGACGTGGGCAGTGATGCTATGGCTCAGTCTACTGCATTAATCTACATTAAATCAATGACTGGGAAGGTACCAAGTTCCTTCTTCCTTCCCCCTCCTTCCTCTCGCCTTCCTGCCCAAGTTATGCTGAGCCATTTCTTAGTAAAAGATTGAAATAATTGTCATATTTGCAATGTAAACACAAATAATTACAACTACACAACAGAATTTAATCACATTTCTGTTGAGTATCGAAGAACGTTGAACTAGATTTAGTAGAAGTTGAAACATTCAACTCTTATCAACCTACTTTATCTTAAAGCAGGGGTCTCAAACTCAAATTACCTCGAGGGCCGCATGAGGACTAGTGCATTGGCCCGAGGGCCGCATCACTGACCCCGCCCCCTCGCTGCCCCTGGCCCCGCCCCCACTCCACCCCTTCCATTAGGCCCTGCCCCTTCTCTGCCCCTTCTCCACCTCCTCCCCTGAGCGTGTGGCTCCCCGCTCCTACCCCCTCCCTCCCAGAAACCGCAAAGCCGCCAGACAGCTGTTCTGGCGGCGGGAACTGCCTGGGGGTAAAAATAGAACCTTGGAGCAGCGTGGAGGGAACACTGATCTTAGCGATCTTAGTGGCCACAGAACGTAACTGGGGGCGGGGTGAGGGGAGTTGGCGGCCACAGAATGTAACTGGGAGGGTGGGGGTGAGGGGAGTTGGCGGCCATAGGACGTAACTAGGATGGGGGGCGGGGGGAGCCTGGCAGCCCACCTCCTCTCCCCCCCTCCTCCCCTGTGTGCGCGCTTCCCGCTCCTCCCCCCTCCCTCCCAGAAACCGCGAAGCTGCCAGACAGTTGTTCTGGTGGCAGAACTTCAGAAAGTAACTTGGGGGGGGGGGCGCGGGGAAGGCCGCGTGTTTGAGACCCCTGTCTTAGAGGATATTATTTCTGTAGTAGTTACAGCACTGAGCAGAGCACAGTATATACATTTGGAAACCCGTTGCAGTAAATTGTGTTCCAAATGCTAGCAGTCCAAAGGTTAATTTGATTGTACACATACAATCTACAAGTTCTTTATGAACATATGCTATCCGCACATGCTCATGTATTAATGAGTAGGGTCAGGCTGGCATCGGTTTTGTTCTAGTTATATTTCCAGGATATTCTTTGAGAAGTTTATATATGATCTTAAGCATAGATAACACAGAGATCTATTTTCAGGAAATGCCTGTCTAGCTATAAAGAAGATACTGTGAATGCAAACTGTTGGCCAGAGACTGGATTAAGTCTTTACTGGTGCATGAATGATTAGATTGCTACCCAAGAGAGTGTCAATGACTTGGGCCAGTATCGCCGTATGAGAACTCTGTGTGGCTGGAGAAGTCACAGAGACAGAAATCTTTGAAGCATTTGTAATTTGCAGTTAGAAGTAACATTGAAAGGGACGTTTAAGTAAATGGGCCAGATTCTTGACTGCAGCTGAGTGGAGCTTAAGCCCCATCCTACCCACAGACACCCCTGACACGACTTCTCCTTCCCCATTCACCAGAGGATGGGGGAAGCCAGTGCAGGATGTGGTGGAGCTGCCTCATCTGTTTTCGCTGGCAGATAGTTCCCCTGCAAATGAGCCAAAAATCCAGCCCAGTAGATTGAAAAGCCTACATCCTTCCCTGTGTTACCGGTAAGAGCAAACTCTACTAAAACTGGACACATTTGAAAATCTGATTTACCTTTCACACATTTCACTGCGCTTAGACACTTCTTCTTATTTAATATTAAGATAGCACCCAGAGGCTCTGATTGGGACATGGGGCCCAAATGTAAGCTATAAACTGAAACCAAGATCCTGCAAGTCACTGAACCTTATGGAGCCCCATTGACTTTGCTGTGACTCCATATAGGCGTAAGGGTCTGCTCACATGGAACTTTCTGCAGGATTAGGGCTATCAAGGTAGATGCAGTTCTGTAAGTCCCCACAGCTTTTGAACCTGGGCCTGCAGAGCTGGCAGGCAGTAAACCTCCATGGTGCCACCCAGAAGCTGCAATAGACAGCTCACACAACACTACCCACAACCCACTGCAGACAGACCACGGGAAGTCCTGCCTCAAGGGGGCTGACAGGCAGTAGCCTCATGGTTCCTGATTGGCTCCTGCCCTATATAAACCCAATGTGTGTTCCAGGAAGTGTCCAGGCAACAGTGTGGATCTTCTTTAGCTACCAGGACCATAGGCGCTGACTCTATGGGTGCTCCAGCCCTGGGGAAAGGAAGAAGCCGGCATCTGTGACCAGGACCAACTCTGCTCTTGAACTCCTTGCTTTGACCTCGGCTTGATTTTGACCTCATCTGCTGAATCATATCCTGAAACCCGACTCGGACTCTGATCCTTGGAATCCACCCCAACCTGGAACTTGACTACAAACTCTTCCCTATTCTCAGCCTCAGGGTTGACCCTTCTCTGATCTTTGATCCTAACTGCCCATGTCAGGATCCTGACAGGTTCCTGCCCCAAAGTTTCTACAGTCTAGGGCCTCAGTTCACAGTTGGATCGGTATAGGAGTTTGTCCATGCAAATCCAATAGCAGGATTGGAGCCCAAGAAGCAAAAGTAGACTTGTTTGTTTATATTCAATTTCATTCTTTGACTACCCAAATTGCTGTAGTGTTTGAGGTACGAATGTTCCAGGTGAACACTTACATACAAACATCTGGCTGTATTTTAAAGAATCCTTATTGAGGTTGCAGGAACAAACCATCCCGATGTGTAGAAAGAAAAGTAAATATGGCAGGCGACCAGCTTGGCTTAACAGTGAAATCCTTGCTCGTCTTAAACACAAAAAAGCAGCTTACAAGAAGTGGAAGATTGGACAAATGACCAGGGAGGAGTATATAAATATTGTTCAGGCATGCAGGAGTGACATTAGGAAGGCCAAATCACACTTGGAGTTGCAGCTAGCCGGAGATGTTAGGAGTAACAAGAAGGGTTTCTTCAGGTATGTGAGCAACAAGAAGAAAGTCAAGGAAAGTGTGGGCCCCTTGCTGAATGAGGGAGGGAACCTAGTGACAGAGGATGTGGAGAAAGCTAGTGTACTCAATGCTTTTTTTGCCTCTGTCTTCACAGACAAGGTCAGCTCCCAGGCGGCTGCACTCCGCAGCACGGTATGGGGAGGAGGTGACCAGCCCTCTGTGGAGAAAGTAGTAGTTCGGGACTATTTAGAAAAGCTGGACGAACACAAGTCCATGGGGCCGGATGCACTGCATCCGAGGGTGCTAAAGGAGTTGGCCGATGTGATTGCAGAGCCATTGGCCATTATCTTTGACAAATCATGGCAATCGGGGGAGGTCCCGGATGACTGGAAAAAAGCTAATGTAGTGCCCATCTTTAAAAAAGGGAAGAAGGAAGATCCGGGGAACTACAGGCCAGTCAGTCTCACCTCAGTCCCTGGAAAAATCATGGAACAGGTCCTCAAGGAATCAATTCTGAACCACTTAAAGGAGGGGAAAGTGATCAGGAACAGTCAGCATGGATTCACCAAGGGCAAGTCATGCCTGACTAACCTAATTGCCTTCTATGATGAGATAACTGGCTCTGTGGATGAGGGGAAAGCAGTGGATGTGCTATTTCTTGACTTTAGCAAAGCTTTTGATACAGTCTCCCACAGTGTTCTTGCCAGCAAGTTAAGGAAGTATGGGCTGGATGAATGCACGGTAAGGTGGATAGAAAACTGGCTGGATGGTCGTGCTCAACGGGTAGTGATCAATGGCTCCATGTCTAGTTGGCAGCCGGTATCAAGTGGAGTGCCCCAAGGGTCGGTGCTGGGGCCGGTTTTGTTCAATATCTTCATCAACGATCTGGAGGATGGTGTGGACTGCACCCTTAGCAAGTTTGCAGATGACACTAAACTGGGAGGAGTGGTTGATACGCTGGAGGGTAGGGACAGGATACAGAGGGACCTAGACAAATTAGAGGATTGGGCCAAAAGAAATCTGATGAGGTTCAACAAGGACAAGTGCAGAGTCCTGCACTTAGGACGGAAGAATCCCATGCACTGCTACAGACTAGGGACCGAATGGCTGGGCAGCAGTTCTGCAGAAAAGGACCTAGGGGTTACGGTGGACAAAAAGCTGAATATGAGTCAACAGTGTGCCCTTGTTGCCAAGAAGGCTAACGGCATTTTGGGCTGTATAAGTAGGGGCATTTCCAGCAGATCGAGGGACGTGATTATTCCCCTCTATTCGGCACTGGTGAGGCCTCATTTGGAGTACTGTGTCCAGTTTTGGGCCCCACGCTACAAGAAGGATGTGGATAAATTGGAAAGAGTCCAACGGAGGGCAACAAAAATGATTAGGGGGCTGGAGCACATGACTTATGAGGAGAGGCTGAGGGAACTGGGATTGTTTAGCCTGCAGAAGAGAAGAATGAGGGGGGATTTGATAGCTGCTTTCAACTACCTGAAAGGGGGTTCCAAAGAGGATGGATCTAGACTGTTCTCAGTGGTAGAAGATGACAGAACAAGGAGTAATGCTCTCAAGTTGCAGAGGGGGAGGTTTAGGTTGGATATTAGGAAAAACTTTTTCACTAGTAGGGTGGTGAAGCACTGGAATGGGCTACCTAGGGAAGTGGTGGAATCGCCTTCCTTAGAGGTTTTTAAGGTCAGGCTTGACAAAGCCCTGGCTGGGATGATCTAATTGGGTTTGGTCCTGCTTTGAGCAGGGGGTTGGACTAGATGACCTCCTGAGGTCCCTTCCAACCCTGAGATTCTATGATTCTATGATTGACAATCAGGGTCTCTAGCCCGCAATCAGGACAATGAAGGGTCAGTGGCTCAGACCTGTACTCAGTGGCAAGTGGCAAATAAACAGTTCGTACGCCAAGCCCTTAGTCAGAGCAGGGTGGTGCAGAGTTTAGGTCTTGGGCCTGCTCTCATGGCAAACAAATACTTCAGAGCCCAGGCCCTTAGTCAAGGCAGGCAACAGGTCCTCCGGGCTTAGGCGAGGGTAGAGCACCCAAACACAGTCTAGGGTGGCTCAGGCAGGAGTAGAGCCTAGTGTCCTCACTCGGCAGACTGTAGGTAAATGCAGACCCTCTGGCCTACGGAGGGGGAGTACTGCCACCCCAGGGGTGGGGTGGCAGAGAGGACACATGCCCGCCCAACTCTACCGCATCCCAGCCCAGGGCCCTAGCAGTAGCGGAGAGGTCCGCCACTGGGTCAGCAGAGATCCTCCCACAACACTCTGACCTGGTCACAGGCCACCTCTCAACCAGACAGTGTCTAGTTCCCCTGGGCTACTTCCTCTCTCTCCCTCGGGGTGTACCTGGGTCTGTATGGAGTCCTCTGCGTCATCTGGGTAGAAGGCCAGTGGCAGTCCCAGCAACTCTTCCTCAGCTTGGTCAGTGTGTGGCTCCGGCAGCGTCGGCCTGTCCTCAGTGCTGCATGATCCGTGGCAGTCTCCCAGTTCAGGAGCAGGCAGGAGGCATCTGGCTCCTTCAGCGGCTGCAGCCCAACTGAGCTCGCATAGCCACCTTTTCTACTTCCTGTTCCGCCCACTGACTTCTGGTGGGCGGGGTGAGCACGGCCTGGCTCCTCCCACCGGCGCTCTGCGAGTGTCCCCTCCCGCTCTGGATCAGTGGGAGGCCACTCCTCACTACAAGGACCTAGAGATTATTTTAACATTCACGTTTTTTCCCTAGAAATGTCTTCCTTTACAGCGTTTTATCTTAAGTGCCTAACATTAAAGTATCAGAGGGGTAGCCGTGTTAGTCTGGATTTGTAGAAGCGACAAAGGGTCCTGTGGCACCTTATAGACTAACAGAGGTATTGGAGCATAAGCTTTCGTGGGTGAATACCCACTTCTGCTTGCATCCGAAGAAGTGGGTATTCACCCATGAAAGCTTATGCTCCAATACCTCTGTTAGTCTATAAGGTGCCACAGGACCCTTTGTCGCTTCTAACATTAAAGTGTGTGTGAGAGAGAGAGAGACTGACTGTAACAAATCTGAAAATAGTGGAAAATGCTGATTAAAAACCTCCAAAGCAGACATTTGGAAAAATATTCTGTACAATCTCAATTTCTTTATCAATTCTGAACAGAGGGGCCTGTGCTCACATTTGCTGCACAGCACAGAGTGGATTTAAATCTGACAGTAGTGTTCAAATAGGTTTGAAAATTGTGGAAGGAAGGAAGCAGAGCCACCCCTCCCTCTGTGTCTGAGCCAATGGAAGTCATTTAACATGAGCAGGGTGAAACTGGAGCTGTAGGAGAGCACTGGGGTAGTAGTGGAGGGCTTTCAATCTGGAAGGGGGAGTGCAGCTTTCTGCAGATCTCTCTGCAGAACATCTTTTGGCTGTCTGAAGCTTGTCTGGCAGTTCCACTATTTCATGGTGCTATCTATCATGCTACTCATGAGGCTGAGACAGCAGTTTCTCCTGTCCTTTAGTAGCCTAGGTACGTTTGCTGGCACTGCATTTCCCAGTTCACCACACCATCATCCCCAGATGCAGATCTTGCAAGGCTGTGCTGTCTCCATATGTACTGTTGATACATTTGCCCTGTCCCACATGGGAATTTTAGACCATGCCATGCAGCTTCCAACAACTTGAGATGTGCAAATGTCAGAGAGGATGGGACCACCTCTTCATATCCATATTTGTGAGGTTGCCGCTCTTTCCCTTCAATGCTTATTTAAAGGGAAGTATAAGATATGGCCCAAGGAAAATATCACTGCCACTGATCACATCTGCTTAGAACCACATTCTCATCTCTGTCAGTAAATAAATCATTGGTCTAGTGGGCAGGAGATTTTCAATCTCACTTCCCCCATCAACAAGTTCAAGTCTAGATGAAAAAGACTGAGGTTTCAGTAAAAATAAAATACATAACATTTAAAGAAAGATCTGAAAGTTCTTCCCAGCATTCAAACTTAAAACTCCCATTTCTTTTTTGTCTATTCTAATAATTTTCTATACCTTTTCAAAATGTGTCTCTCTGATATGTTGAGTAGTTAACAAGCTATTTTTAAAACAACCAACCTATTCCATTAATATTTGGTCCTGTACTAGTCAATAATGGTAAATCTGTGACATCACATTTATTTCCATGACAACCAGCTGTGATGTTGCAAACAAAGGATTATAGTCTTGCTGTGGGATCAAGCAGAAGGAGAACTTGGATTACAAGGGAAGAAAGCATCTATTCAAACACTCACATGATATATTTGCAAAGGGAATATAGAAAAGGTATAGTGAAATACATTTCTCTACCTAAATGGTCTCATTTTTCAAGTTTGCTCTAGTGTAAAAGTACCTCTTTGAGGGGAGGTCCACAACAGCAACAGTTAAGCTTTTTAGCCTTGTAAAAGGAATTATCTCAAACATCTAAACTTGAACTGGCCAAATGTCTGCATATCAACAAAGGCAGCTGTCCTTCATGATGTTAGATAAGCCCACACTTCTTTTGGTGAGCCCTTAGCAGAAGTCAGCAAGAATGCAAAAACTGACAATAAACTCATAGAAAGTGTCAGCACATCTTTTATTTATTAACACATAGTGCCGCCTTGTGGACAAAATGTCTTACTGCTAAATGAAATCTGCTTAGTATAAATGTTGTTTTCCCTTTCTTTCTCTTCTCAGACAAAATGGCTAAAAGACCAAGCAGTGGCAAGCATATAGAGATGCACAAGAAGTCTCTCACACATTACAACTTCATATTAATAAAATTACTGTTTTGAAGTATATTTAATATGCATTTTAAAGCTCATGCATAGTGTCTGATTTTTCAGAGGTGCTGAGCATCTCATTTCCTCTTTTGTTCTGGAAGAAAGACTGCATCTTATTCCTCAGAAGTAGTTGTAGAAATAGCTCTTCGGGCACTCTCTCCTTTTTTTCTTCTTCTTCCCAATAAAATTTGTTTTAAATCTAAAATTAAGGCAAAACATACACATATGCAAACAGATGCCAGACACCTCTCATATTTAGGCTTATGAATGTGTTGCTGGGTAGATGAGGCAATGCGTAATGTTTGAGGGAGACTTTTTGCTCTTCTGTTTAAAAGTTGTGCAGAGTAGGGTATGTGCCTCCTGAGACTTTCAAAATCAGTTTTATTTTACAAATTAATGCCCCAGTCCTGCAACGTGTTGTTCACAGCTGGGCCACAGACTGTTGTCCACCCATACAGAGTCAATCACAGGTTCAGGTCCCTTCCCCGCACCTAAAAATAAATAAAATTGTAAAATGAATTAACTCCAAAGAGGGTATACAATGCAGTAGTGAAAGTTGGGTATTCTAGCGATGCCCAGCAATGCTACTAAATTGAGTACTAATGACCAACTGATAATGAGGAAGCTTGGCTGTCAACACAGGTATGTGTCATTGTGAATACTGACATAAAGAGCCTGTGGAAGACAGAGAATCTTATGTTAAAGTGGGGGAAGGAATGATTACATTCTTACCATTTCATTGTGTTCGGCTGATGTGCATATTTTGGTAAATTTGCTTAGCGGCTATAACAGCGGGATATGTCCTCTTCTAAGGATTTTAAATGTTTTCAAAACTAAACTGCGAATGTGTTTATTGCTGTGATGAGGCTTCCATTTGAAACTGGTTCCTGATTTTGCAGCTTCTTTTCAGACTGCTAGTATCGTCCAAGTGTGGTGGAGTTCAGTCTAGTGAAGGCCTCTTCCTGTCATAAATAAGATTACTTTCATTTAACTTATGGAGTGTGTTATTCCTCAGAGTAATGAATTTCCTCTGTGCCTTTGAGCACATAAACATGGTTTTCATTAGACTTCTCTTAAAAAAAAAAAAAAAAAAAAAAAAAAAAGTCTGAGTAAAATTAATAAGATGACAATTAACTCCATAAATGCAGATGTGTTTTAACTGTATAACTGAAATAGACTCATGATCTATGCTGGGAAAGGACTGCTTCATCTCTGAAAACTAAAATCTAAACAAAATTAAATAATTCTACAGGAGAAATTGGATTCTGCTTCATGAGAGTTATAAAAATAGGTAGAAAATCTGAAAATCTTTTTAAAAATTTGTTTCTTAGAAAAAAGAATAAAAGGAACTTCAGATTAAATGTAGACCAGACAACTAGCCCCAGGCTTTCTACTTAATATGTAACACATGTGATAATACTAGATTCTGACCATATATTTAGACTTAGAATTGCAACTAACCGTTTCAATATTGCTTCTTTCTTCACCGGATATTTCTCTGCAATTTTATAATGAGGAATAGTGACAATTGCTAATATTTCACTGATAGACATATCCCTTGATAGTTAGACTCTGCAATTCATAAAGACTTCATGTACAGTTTGTATTTGTGGCTTGGAATCTCTGTCAAGTGGTGAATCACTACAGCATCATTGTGGTTTTCTCATAGCAAACAGCATTTCAATTTTTTTAAAATCGCCATGCATGAATATGTAAGTGAGAAAGTGTTGTAACATTGACCTTTAGGCTTCTGCAGTTTTTCCACTTCTCCAGTCAGATGAAAGTGGCAGAAGTCCATAAAGCCAATGTTAAAATACACAATTTATGCTCTTTTTATGTACATATATATTTTGTTAAAGACAACTGAGTTCACTTTCACAAAATGCAAATGTATGTAGCTAGATAGCTATTCAAAAAACCAAGTAGGTTGGAACACTTATGAAAATTAAGATGTTAAAACTTTACCAGATACTGAGAGCTGAAAACAATATTACAGTAAATTAAACTATTCACATATTGCCATTCTTGAATATGTACTTGTGGTCTAAACCATTCTAAACTTGTTTTAGTTCTAGACAATCAAACTTATGAAGACTCTGTACATAGTTTCCAAATTTGCCC
Organism: Macrochelys suwanniensis; assembly: GCA_033296515.1. Classification (NCBI taxonomy): domain Eukaryota; kingdom Metazoa; phylum Chordata; order Testudines; family Chelydridae; genus Macrochelys; species Macrochelys suwanniensis. The sequence continues at coordinate 90,203,265 of CM065779.1, forward strand.
TTCTTTAGGCAAATCTAATGCAAACAACCGAAAGGAATCACAGAAGAGTTGGTGCTCTTAGTACTGACAGAAAAGAATAGCCTACAAAGATATTCTGCTTGCATGCAGAAATTGAAATGTCATCTTCATACCAAATTGATGCTTTCAAAATAAATCTTTTGCTTTTCTGATTGCTCCCTTCATTAGTTAATCCCCAGGAATTCAGTCAGGAAAACTCTGCCAGATCTACCTGAGAGACAGTTTTAGTCTGATGCTGACCTTATAAATATTGTTCCTTGTTACAATCTAAGTATTGCATTGCCTTTGGTGTAAAAGTGCAGATGGTTTCTATTTAAAATTATAAGGCTAAAATTGTTTAAGGAGCCAGTCTCAGTTATGGGTGAAAGTTGCTGGTTGAAACCTCGACAACAGAGGAAAAGAAACCTTAAATACAAGTTCCCATTTCCCTTAGCTTTTGGGCAGGAAATTGTTTTTGGCTTGTTTTTGTTGTGAAGATAGAAAGGACTACACGTTAAAAATGTCTATAGTTGTTTAATATTTGCTCAGTAGTGTACTATTCCCCAATCAAACCCCTCTAGACTATAAATCATATCCACTATGTCACTGTTTTGATTGGAAGCATGAGTTGCACCATCGCAGATCTCTAGGGAGGACAAACTTCTGCAGCTGCAGAAAGCTGGAACTATTTTCTGGTATTATTCAAGGAACCTGAGGATTTTTTATGTAAAGATGTAGTGAAATTCATAAAGTGCACAGAGATTTAGTATGAAGGTTTTATTACAAGCAAGGCCCATAACAATACTGCTCTGGTAATAGAAACTGAATTGTTCTAATTGTCAAAACAGCAAACATGTAAAATTATAGCCCCTCTCTCCTCCCCTTTCCTCTATCTTGGGAGAAATGAAATGCGAAAAGTCACAAATTATTTCAAAATGGTAAAAATTCGGTCAGACTTCTGGTGCTGTAGTAAAATGTGTTCCTGTGGAAATATTGCATGGATGTTTCTTCAAGACATGCTCTGGAAATCTTGACGTATAGTTTTGTTTTCCTGGAGGTATTTATGTGTATTGCTTTGATATCTGAAATGCAGTTATTAGACGTGGAACCAAAAGGATAAAATATTGACTTCACTGGAACAGGAATGTAAAGACTTGAGTTCAGAGGTGCTGGAACAATTTGTATAGTGGAGGTGCTGAGGTAAATGGTAAACCCTGTGTATATAATGGAAACCACTTCAAGCCAGGGGGTGCAGCAGCAGCACCTCCAGCACCCCTAATTCCAGCAGCTATGCTTGAGTTAGCTTACTATATTTACCTGTTAAACATTGTCTAGAGATAGATGATAGGTTTCCAAAAGAATGGTCTTTTAAGGATGTTCTAATCTCATTCTTGTAATTAGATATAACAGATTGTTCAGAGAAATTCATCCATGACACATGTAACTCTGCTGTCTGAATAGACAGATCTCTTGGTGGACTTGTTACAGTATTTATTCTCATCTGTTTTAATAACCTTTTAGGGCTTGATTAATTAAAGTAGTACTGTAATCATGCTGGGATTTTTCTGTCAACAAACCTGGGTATATGGCGTACCCAGTTTAAAACAGGGGAGAGTGGAGTGGTAGTATGCATATTGACACATGGCTTATACAAGCACATAGAATAATTATGTATCGTAATGAAATATGGACAAGTTAAAAATCATTCCTGTTTGGTTGCCAGTGGGTCTGATTATGTTTAAACAGTTAAAACTAGCCTTTATATTTAGTGAAACAGCATCAGCTTTTACTGCTTCCTCTAACAATAGTATATCTAATGGGCATGGTGTCATAGCAACAGCTAGATCTCCCAGCACCATTTCTTTTTCAATTCAAATGTAACTATTTACTCCTCTGTATGACTTCAACCTCAGAACCTACCTGCATGTATCTTTTCTCTTTCCTTCTACTGTTACAAACTAAGAAAGTGTATCAGATTGGCTACAGTAATAGAATCATAGAAATACTGTATAGGGCTGGAAGGGATCTCAAGAAGTCATCAAGTCCAGCCCCTGCGTTGAGGCAGGACCAAGTAAACTTAGACCATCCCTGACAGGTGTTTGTCCAACCTGCTCTTAAAAACCTCTAGTGATGGAATTCCACAATTGGAAGCCTATTCCAGATCTTAACTACCCTTATGGTTAGAAAGCTTTTCCTAATATCTAACCTGAATTGGGCTTGCTGCATGTCCATTATTTCTTTTCCTACCTTCAGTGGACATGGAGAACAACTGATCACCATCCTCTTTCCAACAGTCCTTAACATATGTGAAGACTGTTATCAGATCCCCCTTCAGTCGTCTTTTCTCAAGATTAAACATGCCCAGTTTTTTAAACCTTTCCTCATAGGTCAGGTTTTCTAAATCTTTGATCATTTTTTGTTGCTCTCCTCGGAACTTTCTTCCAATTTGTCAGGGTCATTTTGAATTCTCATCCTGTCCCCCAAAGTGCTAGCAACCCCTCCCAGCTTGATATCATCTGCAAATTTTATAAGCATACTCTGCACTCCATTATCCAAGTCATTAATAAAAATATTGAATGGTACCAGACCCAAGACTGACCTCTGCGGGACCTCACAAGATATGCCCTGCCAGTTTGACAGTGAACTATTGGTAACTACTCTTTGAATAAAAGCTTTCAATCAGTTGTGCAATACAGTAACTTCATCTAAACCACATTTCCCAAGTTTGTTTATGAGAGTGTCATGTGGGACTGTGGCAAAAGCCTTATTAAAATCCAGATATAGCATGTCTACAGTCCGTCCGTGTCCCCCCCCCCTCCCCCCCGCCCCAATCTACTAGGCCAATTATCTGGTCAAAGAGGGAAAATAGGTTGGTTTGGCATGATTTGTTCTTGACAAATCCATGCTGGCTATTCTTTGTAATTCTGTTATCCTCTGGGTACTTACAAATTGATTGTTTATTTGTTCCAATATCTTTCCAGGTATTGAAGGCTGGTTGGTCTGCAATTCCCTGGGTCCTCTTTGGCAGGACTAAGTATCATCAGGACCATCCCTGATAGGAGTTTGGCTAACCTACTCTTAAAAATCTCCAGTGATGGAGATTCTACAACCTCCGTAGGCAATTTATTCGAGGCTACCCTGACAGTTAGGATATTTTTCAAGTTTCTCATTATCTTCTATGTGTTTGCAAATTGATTGGTTAATTATTTGCTCCATTATCTTTCCAGAATCATAGAATCATAGAAGATTAGGGTTGGAAGAAACCTCATGAGGTCATCTAGTCCAACATGCTGCTCAAAGCAGGACCAACACCAACTAAATCATCCCAGCCAGGGCTTTGTAAAGCCGGGCTTTAAAAACCTCTAACGATGGAGATTCCACCACCTCCCTAGGTAACCCATTCCAGTGCTTCACCACTCTCCTAGTGCAATAGTTTTTCCTAATATCCAACTTAGGTAATGAAGTAGAGGATTTACATTTTCCAACATCTTTCTCTTGCTTCTAATTTATATGGATAGAACCCTGCATGGATATAAAATCTGTATCTGCATCTGATCCGTGATCCACAAACATGGTCCACGGATATCCGCAGATATCTGCAGATTTGCAGGGCTTTATATATGGAGCAATAAGTGAATGTAGTATCAATAATAATTTAAAAACCACCACATTATTCCTAACACTTTCTACAAAGGAGTAAAAGATTATGCTTGGTAAACATCTCTCTAATATTAATGCTTAACACATAGGATCTGATTCTAATTTACACTAAGGCCTCTTTACACTGTTCTGGGTAGTATAAAGGAGTGTTGGTGTAAAGAGAGTCAGGCCTGTAATATTTTACATCTTCAAAGTTTAGTACAAACATTAGGTACTTTATGTTCATAACACCTCTCTGAGGCAGGCAAATACTATCTTCATTTTACAGATGAAGACATTGACAGACAGAGAGGTTAATTGATTTCCCAAGGCTACACACAACGAGTTAATAGCACAGCTAGGATTAGAGCTCAGGAGCGGATTTTTTGCAGTCTTGTGGCCAATTCACTACATCACGGGACCCACTAGATGAAAAACATACATGCACCTACTCTGATTATACATGCACCTACTCTGATTACTCTGGCTGTGTTCAGAGTGTGCCATGGGGATTGTGGGAATAAATTCACCCCTCAAGGTCGTATGCTGGCCATGAGGCTGCAACATAGCCCTCCAGAGTCACTATTCCACCATAAGGTCCATAATGCTGGCACAGATTCCGGGGTTCTCCCCCAGTCCATCTCAAACAGCCTTTCCTATGCTGTCCTATATTACTCTGGTGTGGAATCCCCATCTGCAGTGGGCATACAGTCATTCTCCTACTTGTGCAGCCTCACAGCAACCCTTAGTTAAGGCAGTGGACCATAGCCCTTCTGTACTTGGGTGAATTTTAACCTGAAGAAAAGGCTCTATTAAAACTGTTGACAAACACAGCATCATTTGCTATTATTTAAAAGATGTTTGTTTTTATAGGGTAGCAAGGTAAATGTTGAACGAAAATGCCCAGAATTCAACTCATGGCTGCTATTGTACAACCACCTTTGTTTTGAAAATATTATTTTCTTCCACAGTTGCTCTCCAACGCTGGAGCCCACCAGTGTTGTTCCTGAAACTTTCCCAAGCAGCCAAAGTTAAATTGCAAACTCTAATCCCCATATGGTAGTACATCCCTCTACCCCCAGACTATTTCTCTGTTTTGAACATGCAGTTGTGTTTTGCCTGTTGGGGTATTGCAACTGCATCTCTTATTTTATTGGAATGTGTTATGAAATGTCAGGAACCACTAACATCCCCAGAGTGTCAGTAACACCTATATTTAATAAGGTTTGCATGCTATTTCACTATTCACTTAGTAAAATGTTTTAGCATTTTTCCTGCAAACTTTGCTATGATATGGTAGTCCAATAATACATCACGAGCAAAACTACTTAAAGAAGCCATTGGGACTCAAAGACATCATTGTTGTTTATTTAATTGCCTTGTAAACCATCTTGAGAAATATCTACTAGGAGAAGACTGAGGAAACATATGCTGTAGTTTTCATTACGTTAGAGCCATTTTAATTCTTCCAGAGGCAGCTCTAACATTATATGCATCTTACATATTGTATTTATTCATTTATTTACCTGTTTCATGAAAAAAAGAATAAATTTAAGTTACACTTCCTGCTCAGCACTGCTTCCTGTTGTTTTTGTGTTTAACTATTTCTAAGGCTGTCACCCCCTAGAGTAATTATCAAGTTGCCTAAGATGTATATGAGTTTTGTAAAGTCAGAATGGCAGTCTGCTCTAACTTGTGTGGAAGATTAATGTAACTGACCTGTATTACATGGGAATCTGAGACATGTGCTATTTAAGATAATGCATGTCAGTTAGTTTTGTATAAGTTGAGTTGCTTTTCACTTTATGTTTTTATAAGTATATTTTCTTTCATGCCAAACTTTCAATCACAAGGGTTTTATTTACAAGAGGGGGATTGGACAGTGTCTTGCTTTGGAGTTCTGAGGCAGACTCATAGTCGCCTATAGTCATGTCATCATTTACCAAGTGCCATATGCAAGTACTGAGAATGTGCGTTGTTGCTGAATTTCATTCTGTGGCTAAAGACTAAATGTCTAAGTATGGCTTCTCTTTATAGAACACTGTAACTATCCAGTTCTCTAATTAAAAGGGAACCAAAGTATTCATTTGGAAGTCCAGGATAATACTTAAGAATCAATCAAGATTATTTTTGACTTGTTGAACTATGTATTTACTGAAATAAATAGGATCCCCCTTCCTCTTGTTTACTTTCTCCTGATGAGAAACTTCTTAAAGATTTGAAAAATATTGCTAGATTTACCCATCTATCTTGTATCACATTCCCATCCAGCATAATAAACAAATTAACATATTGCCAGTATCCTAGTGAGCTTTTCTCTCTGAAGCTAGACTAACAGTATTTCTAATTCTAATATGCTAGAGAATTATTTTTTCCTATTTTTTCCTCTCAGCTTTTTTTAAAATTTACGTTACCATCTTTAATTTTTCCATTTTTAGTCCCAGAGGAATTAGTAACAAACTCCGTTTGAGAAAAAATATACTAGTGAAGAAGAGTGCTTTTCATGATTAAGGACCTTCTGTTCACACACTTCCTGCCTACACTATACAATCCATAGACTCTGGAGATAGACAGGAGAGGGGTAGAAGATAATTAAGACCCCTCAGGCTTGTCACTTTATTAAAGTATTGTTTGGAAATGAGTTAAGGGGAATACATTTTGGCCCTGATCCAGCTACCACTGAAGTGAATGGCAAAACTTCCATTGATTTCAGTGGGAACAAGATCAGGTCCCTTATCTAATGGACACAAGGGAATGAAAAGACAGTGTGAAAGATAAGGTGGGTGAGGTAATATCTTTTATTGGACCAACTTCTGTTGGTGAGAGAGACAAGCTGTTGAGCTAAACTCGTAGCTCAAAATGTGTCTCTCTCACCAATCGAAGTTGGTCCAGTAAAAGATATTACCTCACTCACCTTGTCTTTCTAATATCCTGGGATCGACATGGCTACAGCAATACTGCATACAATAGTGTGAAAGGCAGGCAACCCGGCAAATTAGGAAAGAGAACTGGTTATAGATTCCTTACTTTGCAGGTATGAAGTATTCATGAAGAAACATAATTGAACTCTTTGGGGTAGGGGCATTTCATCCTATGTGTCTATATAGTGCCTAGCACAATGGGTCTGCAAAACTTGATTGTGATCTTTAGGCAAATAATAGGAACAACAGATGGTGTGAACTCTGCTCCTGACAGTAATTTTGTTGTCCCCTGCAGACAACTGTAAATTAACTAATGAACAAGATATGAACTTTGACTTTTTAAAGCAGTATTTCCCAAATCGGGGGCAGGGCCCCCTTGGGGAACCATACATTCATGTCAGGGGTCGGAGAGAATATTGGCAGAGTAAAGAAACTATATGGGCAGAGACAGGGCTGTCCCTAGACATCGTGGTGCCCTACGCAGCCCCCTACGGGGGGGGTGGGGGGGCGGGGGGCTGGCCCCAGGCCTCTGGAGGGCAGGGGGGGAGCTGCACCCAAGGTCTTTGGGAGGCAGCTGCACCCAAGGTCTTTGGGAGGCAGGGGGGAAACCGCCTCCCAGCACGAGACAGCAGAGCGAAGCGGGTTGGGACTGGGTCACTCCACTTCCTGCCACCCAGTGAGTGCAAGGTGGGCCTGACCCCGCACTCACGGGGCAGCAGGAAGTGGAGTGACCTGGCCCAGCCTGCTCCACTCCCCTGGCTCCCAGCCTTGGGACTTGAGGGGTAGGGGGGAACCGCTGCCCCCCAGCACTCACTGGCAGCACAGCTGGGAGCTGGCGAAGCGGAGCGGGCTGGGGCCGGGTCGCTCCACTTCCCACCACCCGGTGAGTGCAGGGTGCTGACGACCTCTGCTGCGGTCCCCCAGGATGTAGCTCATGGGAAGGGGTGGAGTGGGGGCAGGGGTGGGAAGAGGCGGGGTGGTGGCGAAGCAGGGGCGGGAGCAGCTTTCCTGGCCGGCTCAGCCGGACGGGGGATCGGGCTGGCCGCTGGAGGCTGGAGCAGCACACAGCTGCGTAGGGCACCAGGAAATTTTGGGCAATTTGGTGCCCCAAATTTCCTGGTGCCCTACGCAGCTGCGTAGTTTGCGTATAGGTAAGGACGGTCCTGGGCAGAGAAAGCTGGATCTTTGATCCATCATGTGCTCACTGTGCATCTGCAGACACTTGAAAGACACTTACCTTTCCTCCCTGTTCCTGCTGCCACCCTTATGTCGCTGTCTGGGGGCGCACTGCACACGTACGGGTCAGACAGCAGCCAGACAGACCACGTTTCTCTTTTCGGCTCCCTTGGCATTCAGCTGAGCTGAAAGGACACTTCCAGTCCAGTTCCACAGAGCCACCATTGGGTGCTCTTGGTTCTAATTTGGATGAGGCCACTGGTGAAATGAGCTTCCTGGCTGCAGTCTTGTCCCTAGTGTTTCTTATTCAGCACAGCTGGCAGTCTTTGTAATGGAATAGAGAAGTTCTGCAGAAAAGCCTCCCTACAGAGGGGGAGCTGACAGCAGGGAGAGAACAAAAACCAAGGAAGAGCAAAAATAGTAAAAGCAAAACATAAAGATAAATAAAGTAGAAAACAGAGAGAGTGGGAGAGAAAATCCAAAATAAAAACAGCATGCCAGGGCCTGGAATGAATGGACACAGAGAAAGAGAGAGAGAGAGAGAGAGAGATTAGCATCTGTTAATCCATGTCAAGTGAGGCACTGGCAAAACACTTTTTTGGTTGGGTTAAAGGGGAGAGTTAATGTCTGTTATGGCAATGTCCCAACTGGTGAACAGGTCTGAGGTTCACAGGCTAAGCTGTCACAGTGCAAGGATTTAAAAGGTCTGGTGCTTGGTGATCCTAAACTGTAGCCTATAACAGCTATGCTTTTCCTTACTGGTGGTCATATGGTTCGTATTTATGGAGTGCAATTGAATAGCTGCAGGTTTACCACTCGCAGAGGAAAGAGATCATCTTACTTACTGTAAAAGTCTTGAAGGTTTCTTTTCTTGCAAGTACAAAAAATACACTGAGGGCCTGATGCCACGAAGCCTTGCAGAGCGCACAGTGCGGAGTGCAAGGTAGTGGCGCTCCAGCACACGTGTGAGTGGAGGCTAGGCCTGGGTGCAAGCGAAGTTCAACACTGAGCGTAGTCCTCCTCATTGAGCAGAAACAACTTTTAGCCCCTTGGACAGCCTCGCTCCCGTCTCTAAATTGTACAGGGTAAAAAAAAAAAAAAAAAGGAGGCAAGAGAATGGGGATGTCTGAGGAATCTGGAGGTGAAGTGTGATCCTCAGCATGCAAATGAGGCGCTTAACTAGCTACCTGCTCCCCCTGCTGCTAGGCTTGAATAACTTGGTGGCCACTAGCACTATCATTAATGCAGGATCAGGTCCCCTGCACTCCCTGTCATGTTCATCACCATACAGCTTACATTTATGCATCGCAGCGTTGCCAACTCTCACAATTTCCCCCCAAGTCTCACAATATTTGGGGGTTTTCTTAGAACGTCGTTACTGGATTCAGGTTACCACCTGCATTTTTTAAAGTAAGTTTGTATTCCTTATGGCTGCGGAGGAGAGCTTGAAAATGTGACTTTAAAATATTCCAACACCACAAGGTAAATACAATTTAATATTTTATAAATCCCATAATTTTTAAAACCCCTTGTGATTTTTTACAGCTTGACTCATGATTTTTGAATGGTTGGGGTTGCCAATACTATACGTGCAACACTCCACACCTGTCTTGAGTAAACTTAAGTTCTTAACACTACTTGTTTATATACAGAGTGAGTGCAGAGAAACCAATAATTAAGTGAAGGGTGTGTAGTCAGTGACTGCTTGTTTCAACATTAAAAATGGAAGGTTTAGGAAAGATTCATCCTTTGTATCACAGGCAGCAATAAGCCCTTACTCTGAATAATTTTTCATTATGCTAAATAATGCCTACGAGATTGTTTAGGCCACCTGAAAGATTAATATTGTGTTTCATGTTTATTTTAAAATAGAATAGAAATGTTACAACCTACCATGCTCCTTTCAAAGCTGTTATGTCATCTGACTCAATTTTTAGAGTCTAGTAAACACAGGTTTGCTCTCTGTTAAGGGGACACAGAATAAGACAAATTCACAAAAATGTGGTTTACCTGTCTATTATGCTTTTTCTGTTGAGTTTTCTCCTGTTCTCTCTGTAATTTTTATGCAATTATTTACTCATTTTTCTTATCCTCATCTGGGTTTTCTTGTATTGATAACCATTATATAGGCCATATTCTGATTCATCTTATGAACTATGTTAGAAGCAAAAGGAGAGCCAGTTATCCTGAAATGAATCATAGAATCGTAGGACTGGAGGGAACTTCGAGAGGTCATCTAGTCCAGTCCCCTGCACTCATGACAGGACCACCCCGACATGTGTTTGTCTAACCTACTCTTAAAAATCTCCAATGATGGAAATTCCAAAGGCCAGCCAACTCAAGTGAAAATAACCACCACACTGGAGGTAAGGGTTTTCTGTGTGGATGGAACGCAAGTTAGGGGTAGCACATGAGTTATAACTCAAGGTAACTGTATGGTGAAGACAAGCCCTTTGATTTTCATTGGGAGCGATGGGTGCTCATCTCCTCTGAAAATCAGATCACTCACTCCAGGGTTATAATATACCCACTTTTGAAAAATTAGGCTACCATTGCTGATGCCACATGAAGTGTGTTCTGTTAAGAAGGTAGCCTTCAGGAGAGAGGGGAGTTCGACCAGTTTATTTCAATCTTCTAGAAGGGCTTCCAGTGCAAGCTTCAGAGAAAATTGTGTGGGCTTCCTCTTTGCATCTGTTTCAACCTATTAATGTGCCAAGCTTTGTGATGCTTTTGGAAAGAAGGAAAGCATCCCAGAGTCTCTGCCCTATTGTACCTTATTCCTACACGGAGGGACAGCCAGTTGTATGTGGAAATGGAAACGATATTGGGAAGATAGCAGAGTGTTTGGGAGTCATATTTGGACTGCTACCTTCCTTTAGAGCCCCAAAGGTCCCAAATGCAGGGCAGGTGGGAGCTCTTCTCACACCATGGCACAGAGGGACCACCAGGGGGCATCTGTTTGATACAAAGCTATGGAAATTCAAAGCCTAGCCTTCTCAGAGGAAAATTAATGTCTTGTTTTTGAAGGTTTTTAATTCATGTTTATTTTTTAAAATATTTGGGTCATATCATCAGTCTGAAAAAACATGACACTCTGCAAATGAGACTTTGGAAAGGGAACCTTTAGCTTTAGTTTTTGTTGTTCTCTAGCATTGGCACAGCATCTTGTTTCTTCCATCAGAAGGAAGGGTTTTTTCCTGGGGAGGAGTAACAAATGCAGACAGCCTAATTTGTTCTTGGCAAGCCCCAGAATCTGCATTGCTGTGAGGGTCAGAAATGTAATAATTCATAGATCTCCTCTTGCGGAGCTGGCCTCAGTTAATCAGAGTCTGTCTTTTTGTGCTATTTCAGGGCTGGCCTTACCATGAGGCAAACTGAGGCGGCCGCATCAGGTGCCAGACTGTGGTGGGGGGGGGGGGGGGGTGCCACTAGGACCCAGGTGTAGAAAATTGTGTCTGCTGCTGGTGCATATGTATTCTCTCTGCTCTAGATGCACAAAGATGGTGGAGTGCTGTGCTAGAGGAAGGAGGGCACAAGAGACATAACAGGCAAGCAAGAGAAAAGGTGAGAGGGAATAACAGATAGCAGGAGCTGCAGGGAGAGAAAGGAGGCAGAGCCTCTTATGTACCTCTCTGGCACCCCCAGGATCCTGGACTGATTAACACCAGCTTCTCAGGGATCTTCCTGTTTCCTGCTGCTTTCCTGAACCCACTTGAGGAGAACAGGCAGTCAGCTGAAGTAGTAGGAGCTAGTTAGGCCCTTAAGACGCTGATCTCTTCCCTCACTCAGGCCCTGCTACCAGCCTGCTTATTTGTCCCCTTCAATTGAGTGTTGAGAGCCACTATATCTGGCACAGAACAGCAGTCACGAGTGAAAGAAGAAAATGCCCCTCTGGGGACAGCATTCAGAAAAAGAAAGAAAGCAAAGGAAGCTTTTCTATCTAAGCAGGAAGGAGCTCTCCTGAGATACATAGACACAAATGTTCATGGTGAACCTTTCGGCCCCAGTGAGGATGTGATTGGTGAGGAGATGTCTGATCTTCCAGTTAGTCAGAGTGCAGGTGACCTGGCAGCTACTGCAGCATCCATATCTCCATCTCAAATGGATGTAACCATGCACATTCCTAAAGAAAAGTGTAGCTCTGAGAAGAGTGTGGTGTAGGCACAAGACACAGCTGCTGCTGAGTTTAGTTCCTTAAGTCTAGATGATCCAGGACTGTGGACTCACTTGAGCAGTAGTCTGAGGGACTTCCTTGTACTGCATGGGCCACAGCAAGTGAAAAACTTCATGTTCCCCAAAGACAACGAAAATAGAAGTTTCCATCCAACACATTACTGGCATGAAATCCCCAATGGTGACAAAGTGGAGAGGCCATGGCTTATGTACTCAAAAACCCAGAATGCTGCATACTGTTTTTGTTACAAACTCTTCCAGTCTAATGTTCCAGCCACACTGGGTTCTACAGGAACAAAGGACTGGAAAAATCAGGCGAAAAATCTGGCATGCCATGAGAAGGCAGCAAATCACCAGAGAGCATTCATAGAATCATAGAATCATAGAATCTCAGGGTTGGAAGGGACCTCAGGAGGTCATCTAGTCCAACCCCCTGCTCAAAGCAGGACCAAACCCAATTAGATCATCCCAGCCAGGGCTTTGTCAAGCCTGACCTTAAAAACCTCTAAGGAAGGAGATTCCACCACCTCCCTAGGTAACCCATTCCAGTGCTTCACCACCCTACTAGTGAAAAAGTTTTTCCTAATATCCAACCTAAACCTCCCCCTCTGCAACTTGAGAGCATTACTCCTTGTTCTGTCATCTTCTACCACTGAGAACAGTCTAGATCCATCCTCTTTGGAACCCCCTTTCAGGTAGTTGAAAGCAGCTATCAAATCCCCCCTCATTCTTCTCTTCTGCAGGCTAAACAATCCCAGTTCCCTCAGCCTCTCCTCATAAGTCATGTGCTCCAGCCCCCTAATCATTTTTGTTGCCCTCCGTTGGACTCTTTCCAATTTATCCACATCCTTCTTGTAGCGTGGGGCCCAAAACTGGACACAGTACTCCAAATGAGGCCTCACCAGTGCCGAATAGAGGGGAATAATCACGTCCCTCGATCTGCTGGAAATGCCCCTACTTATACAGCCCAAAATGCCGTTAGCCTTCTTGGCAACAAGGGCACACTGTTGACTCATATTCAGCTTTTTGTCCACCGTAACCCCTAGGTCCTTTTCTGCAGAACTGCTGCCCAGCCATTCGGTCCCTAGTCTGTAGCAGTGCATGGGATTCTTCCGTCCTAAGTGCAGGACTCTGCACTTGTCCTTGTTGAACCTCATCAGATTTCTTTTGGCCCAATCCTCTAATTTGTCTAGGTCCCTCTGTATCCTGTCCCTACCCTCCAGCGTATCAACCACTCCTCCCAGTTTAGTGTCATCTGCAAACTTGCTAAGGGTGCAGTCCACACCATCCTCCAGATCGTTGATGAAGATATTGAACAAAACTGGCCCCATTGTGGAAAGTGCTTGAGATGAGACTAAGGTTAAAGGCCACCATAGGTGATCAGCATCAAGAGAAGATTTCATCAGAGTCTCTTTACTGGCAAAATGTTCTGAAAAGGCTCATTGCCATTGTGAGAATGCTTGCTACCCAAAACCTAGCACTGCGTGGCACTTCAGATCAGCTGTATGTGCCAAACAATGGAAACTTCCTTAAAATTGTGGAGCTGATGGCTGAGTTTGATGCTGTACTCCAGGAGCATCTAAAAGTCACCACCCAAGAAATGTACACACACCACTACCTTGGAAAAACAATTCAAAATGAGATCATACAGTTACTGGCAACAAAAGTCAAACAGAAGATTGTGGCAGATCTGAAGTCAGCAAGATATTACTCTGTTATTCTGGACTGCAAACCTGACATCAGCCATATGGAACAAATGACTTTAATGGTGCATTTTGTAACAACAACAGAACTTAGTGAAAATGTCCCTGCAATGATGACTGTCAGAGATCATTTTCTAGAATGTATTGACATTGATGATACTACAGGAGCTGGTATGACAAATGTGCTTCTTAAAAAGCTGGAACATACAAGAATTGCGATAGCTGACATGAGAGATCAGGGCTATGATAATGGTGCCAACATGAGAGGAAGGAACAGAGGAGTGCAGACAAGGATCCGAGAGTTAAACTCTCGAGCTTTTTATGTCCCATGCAGTTCTCATTCATTGAACTTGGTGGTCAGTGATGCAGCATCAGCTTCTAGTGAGGATGCTGAATTTTTTAATGTAATTCAAAGCATCTATGTATTTTTCTCTGCATCAACTCATTGATGGCAAATTTTGAAGCAACATCTGGGAACATCCTCTCTGACACTGAAACCACTGAGTGCCACACAATGGGAAAGTTGAGTGGAGGCAATAAAGCCTATCAAACACCAAATTGGGAAGATAGATGATGCCACAGTTGCCATTATGGAGGATAATGCTATGACAGGAACTGTTCATGGGAGAACAGTGGCAGAGGGAAATGGAATCACCAGAAACATACATAACTTCAAATTTCTGTGTGGCTTAGTGTTGTGGCATGACATACTGTTTGAAATAAATGTTGTAAGCAAGAGACTCCAAGGTGTTGACCTTGATATAGCTGGAGCAATGGAACAACTGGACAAAGCAAAGTCATACCTACAGTCTTTCAGATGAGGGATTTTAAAACATTCTGAAGAGTGCACAGAAGTTGGCAGAGGAACTTCACACTGAAGCTATTTTCCCACCCGTTCAAGAATACAAGAGTCACCGAAGAAGAAGACATTTTGATTACGAGGCACGTGATAATCCTATAAGAGACCCCAAACAACAATTCAAAGTTGAATTCTTTAACCAGGTGCTAGATTGTGCAATACAGTCAGTTGAAGAACGTTTCATTCAACTCAAGGAACACAGCAGTATATTTGGGATGTTGTATCATATTCCAAAACTCCTCACTGTACCTGAAGAAGACCTACACCAGCAATGCAAGGCACTAGAAACAGTGTTGACACATGATAACATGCGCGATATTGATGCGAGTGATTTAGGTGATGAACTGAAAGCCATTTCAAGATATCTTTCAGCAGGATCAACTCCAAAGGCTGTTCTGGAATCTATGTGCACAAATAAGATGACCACCCTCTTTCCAAATGCTTTTGTTGCTCTGCGCATACTTCTAACACTTCCTGTAACAGTTGCCAGTGGAGAGCGCAACTTCTCCAAGCTGAAGTTAATAAAAACACATCTATGCTCCACAATGACACAGGAGAGGCTGGTCGGCCTTGCAGCCATCTCAATAGAGCATGAGCTGGCCCAGACTGTGGACCTTCAGGAAGTAGTTCAAATCTTTGCAACCAAGAAGGCACGGAAAGCACCACTTTGATTATTCAAATAGATAAAAATGCCAGTGTTTACTATGCAGACAAAAGTTACATTTGCTGTTCAGGCATTTGAAAGTTAAGTGTTACTTAAAATTTTGGAACAAGGCATTTTAAGTTGTTAGTTCTCCTTTATTGGGGGTAGGTAGCAGAGCAGTACCACGAGAGGAGTAGAACAGGAAGAAGGCAGAATTGAGACCTTTCAACGTTTTGGCCCAAGCAAGGGGGCATGAGGGCATTGAGCTCCCCGCCTCAGGTGCCAAAATGTTGTGGGCTGGCCCTGTGCTATTTTTTTCCTTTTGGGTGGATAACAAGTTCCCGGAAAATTAACATGAAACATGCCGTGCTGGTATGTAAAAACCATGGTGCAGTTATGTATATCAGGAAAACTTGAGAGAACAAATGTAATAAAATGTTTCTAATACTTATTGTCCGTGGATGGAAGTGAATCATGGTAGGAAGTTCTATCAAAAGTTTTTTATCTTCTCCAGCCCATTGGCTGGTGCAGGGTGAAAGGT
Source organism: Macrochelys suwanniensis (assembly GCA_033296515.1). NCBI lineage: Eukaryota > Metazoa > Chordata > Testudines > Chelydridae > Macrochelys > Macrochelys suwanniensis. The sequence continues at coordinate 90,218,917 of CM065779.1, forward strand.
GCAGGTTGCACTGTCCACGCTAGTAGAGACTACATATCACACTGCTCCAGGGGTGAAAGTAACTATAGGCACTTACCGGTACGAGACGGGGCTGGGGCCAGCTCTGGCCCCCGGAAGGGGCGGGGCCTTGAGCAGAAGGGGCGGGGCTGGGAGGGTCAGAGCCGGTACCGGTAAGTGCCTGTAGCTGTTCCCTTTGCCCCCCTCCCCCGCCCCGTTGGTGGCAGGGGGGCAAAAGGGGCAGGGACGTTGCTGCGCCCCCTGTACCGGCAGGTCCACCGATGTGGGGGGCGCAGCACCGTTAAAGCGCTGCCGCGGCAAAGGACCATCCTTAAAGCACTGCCGTGGCAGCCCTTTAACATCCCTGCCCCTTTTGCCTCCCCTGTCGGGCCCTGCCAGTACAGACCCTACCGGCAGGGCCGCCGACTGGGGCGGAGGGGCGGGGGAAAGGGTCAGGGACAATAAAGCGCTGCTGCAGCAGCGCTTTAATGTGGGGTGAATACAGGCCGGTACGGGTTCTTACCAGTATGCCGTACCGGCCCGTACCAGCTCACTTTCACCCCTGCACTGCTCTGTCCCCTGTGGAAGGATATGTTTGATGTTGAAATAAACCTGAAACATACTTTTTACCCCCTTAAAACTCTATAATTAAGGAATTAAAATAAGGCTGCTAGTATTAAATATGTGTGACCTCAGTGATGCGTCATGTGTGAAAACAGAAAAAACCCAGATTGAAATGAGACTGAAATTAGCAAATTGGGTACATCTAATGTCATGTGAGGGACAGCCTGTTCTTGTGGTTAAAGTAAGGGTCTGACAGCCAAGAGATCTGGGTTCTTTTCTTGATGCTGCTGTTGACTCATCGTACAAGTCACTTAAACTTTCTGTGCCTCAGTTTACCCAATCTGTATAACATAAATAATCGCCTCATGTGAGAACTGTGAGATTCAATTCCCTAATTAATGTTTTAATGCACTCTGAAATCCTTGGATGGAAATTGCTATAGATGTTCAAGCGACAAAGAGTCCTGTGGCACCTTATAGACTAACAGATGTATTAGAGCATAAGCTTTCGTGGGTGAATACCCACTTCGTAGGATGGCATGCATCCGACGAAGTGGGTATTCACCCACGAAAGCTTATGCTCCAATACGTCTGTTAGTCTATAAGGTGTCACAGGACTCTTTGTCGCTTCTACAGATCCAGACTAACACGGCTACCCCTCTGATAGATGTTCAAGTTATTAATATTATTTTATTAAATAACTCTAAACTGTTAAAATTTCACAATGTACATTTTAAAAATTCAATTTTAAAATGTATTTTGACCGGACCACGGTACAGTATATAACTGACCTAAGGCCCAGATTTAAACTTTCTATCTGCTATCACCTCTGTGCTGGAGCTATTCAAAATACGGTTGCAAAAAAATTTAGAATAGCAAAAATGTATTTTTGTTCCCACAGTCTGTGTTCTCAGAAATGGCTGAACTATTTTTGGTCCTGTATTCCAAAAACATTGACCCTTTGAGAAGAAATTAATTGTGGAAGATTTCAGCCTCAACAGTTAACATTTAACAGTTATGGGCAAATGGAAGCAGGCAGCCTTAACTGTAGTTGTTACTGACTGCTGCAGCTACGTTGAAGAGGAATGTAAAGTGGAAGTAAAGAACCACCATAAAGTAGAACCCCATTTTCCTTGCATTCAGAGTTTGATGTGTTCAGAAAGCTGGCAAAATTCAGATCTGGTGTAAGTGGGTGCCACATCATTGACTTCTGGAGGAGTTCCACCCACATACAGCATGTCTTAAATCGGTCCCCAGTTTTGGTAATTTAATCTCATGGGTGGACCCAGGAGCCACATAGACCCTCTATGAAGTCAACTGGTACCAAGTCTACCCAAATTAGCCAGATCGGGATCTTGGTCAGTTTTCTATAAATTTTGTAAATAAACATTTAGTTGTAAAGAACTTAGAACAAATAATACTTACATTATAACCATGAACATTATTTTATTTATGTCGAGTGAGTCTACAGCTCACCAGCACCTCTCTATTAACACCAGTAATGGCACAACTCTTCTGAACTGAACTGCATTTTTGAACTGCATTTTTAAATCAAATTGCCAGCATAAAATTTTAAAACATCATGTTATACAAAATTAAATAAGAAGTCTTAAATTTTTTATACAATAACAGGTCATTTCTTATGTTAATATTTCCCCTGCATTTCATATATATGTGTCTGTGTATTTGAGTTGTGAACATTTGTTTCTTTAAGGTTAGTTGATATGAAAATTGCACATCCATGAACCACAGAGCAACCCAGATTTTCAAGAAAGTCTTTCACGTTTTGTCCCTTGTCCAGCACTCTGATTTAAAAGATTATAAATGACCATCTTAAATGCTGCTGCTGCATTGAACTACTGTACTTGTGACATGTCCAAGGACTTTCCTGTGGTACTTTACTAATGCTGAACTGTTGGATCAGCAATGAGGAAACATGGGCAGGAAAAGGAGGGAAAGGCTGAGAAATAGAGAATAAAAGAAAGGGGGAGAGATTAGGTGGGATGGGGAGTAAGGATGAAAATGAAGACATGAGGACACAGAGAAAGACTAGCGAGGGAAACATTGAAGAAAATATTGGGGCAGGAGGAAGAAAACAAAATGCAAAAAAAAAGGATGGGGTGGAGGAAGAGAGGGAGGAAAGAGATTGAGGGAGAGATAAGGAAAGAGGGAACAATTGTTTAACCTTATGGAAAACTTAAATGAAAGCAGATTACTGACCAGCATTGAGGAAAAGCTACTGCAAGGTACACTGGAGAAGGAAAGAAAAGAAAGAATAAAAGAAGGTAAAAAGGAAAGAGAAAGCACAACAAATCAAAGGAGATATTGCTCTTTGCATTCTAATTGTTTTTAAAAGCATGTTGCCAAAATATTTATAAATAATCCTGACTTGCATTTATCTATTTTTATACAAACCGATGGTTTTGGTCAACTGATGGGTATTAAGCAGTCCTGATTTTTTTGAGCCACTCAAAAGGCATTGGCTATACTGTTTGCTGTTTGTTAGTGCATAGGAAACCAACTGAGATTCAACAATGAGGTAAGCTTTTCCTGCTTTGGGATATGGTTAAAAAGAAGAGCCAAGTCGTTCTGAATAGGATGAAGTTTAGAGAACTAGGATTTAAGGAGACTGGAAAGGAAGAAATGGCAGCAGTCAGGGTGAGATGACTGAAAGCATGAATAAGTTCTGGCAGAGGAGTTGTCTGATGCAGATGAGGAGATAGTAAGCAGGCTGACAGAACAGGGGGAGGTGGAATATTTAACTATCTTAGCATCTTTAATGTAACTTAATATTCATTTAATAAAGGATGTAATGTTTGTTCCTAATGCCTTGCATTTTATCATTTAGTTTATTTATGTTATTTTTTGAGAGTTGCACCAAAGGCTACAAGTATAACAATAACAGTAACATTACAGTGGACAAGTACAGAGAAATCAAACAAACCCAATGAAAATGAAGGAACTTTAGAGGAAAAAAGAAAATCAATAAAAATAGGGAGAAAAAAAAGTAAGTGGAGGGGGGAGAAGAGAAGATAAAAGAAATGGCAATCTGAAATCTTCCGTACTCTTAATACAATTGCAGGCACTAAGTTTATCCTCATGTAAATTACTTTTATTTCCCTAATTCAAAATACTTGCCTAGAATTTTTTCTAGAACTAGTGTGTATTACACCAGACAAATAATAATAATCAGAGCTCAGGCTCAGAATTGTTACGCAGCAAAGTGACATTCCCTGTTATGACCATTAGCATCTGCTCCATCACACCCCTGAAATCTCCCTCCATCCCTTTGAAAGGGAGTCCTGCAGGAAAACTGGGTGGTTAATGGTTTCAGAGTAGCAGCCATGGTAGTCTGTATCCGCAAAAAGAACGGGAGTACTTGTGGCACCTTAGAAACTAACAAATTTATTTAAGCATAAGCTTTCGTGGGCTATAGCCCACTTCATCGGATGCATAGAATGGAACATATAGTAGGAAGATATATATATACATACAGAGAAAATGTGAAAAGGTAGAAGTTGCCATACCAACTCTAAGAGGCTAATTAATTAAGATGAGCTATTATCAGCAGGAGAAAAAAAACTTTTGTAGTGATAATCAAGATGGCCCATATCAGACAGCTGACAAGAAGGTGTGGGGATACTTAACATGGGGAAATAGATTCAATTTGTGTAATGTCTGATATGGACCATCTTGATTATTACTACAAAAGTTTTTTTTCTACTGCTCATAATAGCTCATCTTAATTAATTAGCCTCTTAGAGTTGGTATGGCAATTTCCACCATTTCACATTTTCTCTGTACGTATATATATATATTCCTACCATATGGTCCATTCTGTGCATCCGATGAAGTGAGCTGTAGCCCACGAAAGCTTATGCTTAAATAAATTTGTTTGTCTCTAAGGTGCCACAAGTACTCCTGTTCTTTTTTTGGGTGGTTAATGTAGCTCAATCTGCCCCCCACTAGGAGGCACTTGCTGCTACCTGGGGTCAGGGCTGCAGTGATTTATCAGTGATTGTATGACTCAATAATTGCAAATGTATCATAATTAGTTTATGTCTCATTCCATGCTTTTATTTATATTTATTATTATTATTGTGGTACCACCTTATGGTCTTAGGGCCCAAAATTTGGTCTGTGTTTAATTTAATTTACAAAAATCAAATCAAGAGATGATGAAATTTAAACTCCAACTGTTGCAGCCTAAATCTAAGAGACTCATAGAAATGTAGGGTTGGAAGGGACATAGAGAGATCATCAAGTCCCTCCCTGCGCTGAGGCAGGAATAAGTAAACCTAGACCGTCCCGACAGGTGTTTGTCAACTCCAGCCTGTTCTTAAAAACCTCCAGTGTTAGGGATTCCATGACCTCCTATGAAACCTAGTCCAGAACTTAACTACCCTTACAGTTAGAAAGTTTTTTATACTATCTAACCTAAGTCTCTCTTGCTGCAGATTAAGCCCTTTACTACTGAAGGGATCATTTTCGTGTTTCCTAAGTGACATTTTTGTATTGAATTAGTAGTTGTTTTATATGATACAACATGATGGCCTGTTTTATATGATACATGATATGTTTTATATGATGGCAAATCAGCGATAGTGTCTAAAATCTGTATGTATCAGATACACCAAAATCATTGAAAGCTGCTACAGAATCCATGGTTATATTAGTTTCCCATTTATTTAGGAACTTGGCAGACACAAGAATTAGCAGTCATCTCAAATTGTTTCCGATTAGTTCAGCACTTCTCTGTCATAGTGTGAGTCCTATTGGCTGCAAAAGCTCTGTGGAGAAGAACTAATCAGCTGTGAACTCCCCTGTGGCTGTGACCTCTGTCAACAAGCTGTTTATGATTCCCAGAGTGGATTTAAATTAAGGGCCAGTTCTTCCTTTGCTGTGAGTGAAATGTGGCAGGGTTGCAATCCATGTTAAAAAAATAACTATATGACGGGAAAGAGTAAGTGCATCTTTGTTTTATTAGGGTTCTCTCAGATCATCACCTCATGCAGCTCATAACAGAATCCCCTCACTAGGATCCAACCACAACAAAATTGCCAGATTTCCTGCCTAAACAACATATAAATATTTGAAACAAGCATTCTTTTATTTCCTTTTTTCTTTTTTATAGAAAGTGCATTCGTGTAAAATTATGCTGCTTTTTTACCGAGAAAGGAAGAAAGCCTCTAAGTTGTGCTTATTGCTTTTCTCAACAGTATATCTTGCACAAAACAGCAGAGGTCACTGTTTTCATTATGAAATGTGTTGAAGGCTGTATGATACACTAGCAGTTTTGCAGTCCTTGATTTCTTAATAATAGAATATAAATAGTACACCCTAGACACAATCATTTTCCTCCCTGTAGAGTTGTGGGTGAAGTCATCATAACAGTTTAAAGCCAGATGTTTCCCTGAATGGCTATCCTAGAGGAGATACAGCATACAATTATAAAATGAAGGCTACCTAAAACAGAATTAATGACAGTCATCATTTTAACAGGTCCGTATCTTTTTTTCCATTCCTCCTCCTTTCCTACACTCACGGGAATTTGTGTTAGAGATGCAGTCTCTTTAAACTCATAAAAGCTCTTTAAGAAGTAATATCTTTCTGTGAAGTATGATAAAAGTGCATATTTACTTATTTAGCGTGCAAGTAAAAGATGTCTTATTTTCTCTCTGCCCTGCAAATTTGGCTTGGGATCAGAGAATCAAGCTTAGTTCTGTCTGGGTTGTGTATCTTCACTGATGACAGACTATAAAGATACTTCAGATCCACTGCTGCCTTCATTTACCTCTGTACAAACCTATTGTTCCCAAATTATGCCTGAATTTCACCTGTGCCGTCCACTGACAATAATAGGGTTGCACTTGCATAACGGAGGACAGAATCGGAACGCAGGGGTTTGCAGAGATGGCTGAGCAGTTGGAACTTGGAACAATTCTGTTGATAATGTGCTAGTCAGGTAAGAACTCAGTTTACTCTGCCAGAGGTACGTTGGATCTGGAGGGCTGCCAGTTGTAAAAACATATTTTTGGTCACTAAAGTGAACAGATAACACTGAATCCATACATGGAGAAGATTGGCAGAGTAAGAAGAACCAATTTTTATATTGTCCCTTTTCAAAGTGAACCACACTTTAAATCATATTAACTGGATTCGCAGTTTTAAAAGAGATGTGGAGCATACTGAACCTAAGGTTACATCTGCACTGCACACCACTGGCAGCAGCATGTACATGTAGCTGCACACCACAGTGAAAAGCAGGCTGTGTCCACATGGTGGTGTGTAGCTACTTGTGTCAGTGAAAGGCTCTGGCAGAGAGGCGGTATGGGGAAAGGCTTCCGCAGCTTCCCTCCGCCGGAGCCCTTCACCGTAGCAAGGAAAGGCTCTGCCAAGGAGAAGGCATTGGGGAAAAGCTGCCTCCCTGCAGTCAGACCCTCTTCACACTGCCAGACCCTTTCCCTGAGGCCAGGGAAGGGTTCCAGGAGTGGGGAGTTGCCAGAGAGTTCCTTGTGGTAGGGGAAGATCTCCAACAGTGGGGAGCTGACAGAGCCTTTCCCCACTTCCTCTCCCCCTGCCAGAGCCTTTCCCCCTGGAGGGGAAATGCTCCTGCAATGGGTAGCTGATGGAGCCTTCCCCCTCCAGCAGTGTCTTTTCCTGCAGTGGGGAAGGGCTGCAGTGGTGAGCTTGCAGAGCCTTTCCTCCCAGCTGGAGCCTTTTCCTGCTGGGGGAGTCTCTTCCTGCAGAGGAGGGAGGCTCTGGTAGCAGGACACTACACTGCTGATAGTGTAGACAGAGGCATGGCTTGGGCAGATAGAGGAGGTATAGTGTATGTGCTCACATATTTACCTTCAGGAACAGCTTGACTCTACTTGCCTAAGCTGTACCTCACCAGCTATACTGCTATTTATATCCATGCCAGGGGACTGTGCAGGTATGTACTCTACTCACCGCCAAAAGATGCATGCAGTGTAGATGTACCCTAAGGCTAAGTCTTCACTGGTGAGGGCTTTTACAGTGGGATAACTAATCACCAGGTAGCTAAGTAACATCAAAACTATCCCTGTGCTTGGTTAACCTCACTATGTTTACCTCGTAGTAAACTGAAAGGGCCTTGTCTCCAGTAGAATTTTGCAGAGGGATCGCTAATTATCCCATAGTAAAAGCAACAAAGGGTCCTGTGGCACCTTATAGACTAACAGAGGTATTGGAGCATAAGCTTTCGTGGGTGAATACCCACTTCGTCAGATGCAAGTAAAGTTATCCTGGAGTAAAGTTAGTTAATGAGGAATCCTAATGGCAGTGTTTATACTGAGGCTCTAAACTGTCGCTTGTGAAGTCAGTATTAATAGCACCAATTGCAGTGGAGAGAGTCTTAAAATAGAGAGGAGGAAAGAGTGGGAAATTCAGACTGAAAATATTCTCTAAATATAGGTAATATGTGATATTCATTAGGTTTTCAAGGAGTTTCTAATCACTCCTGTTACATGGGTAGCACAACTTTACAGTATGTACTTTAATATTCGAGAATATGTTTTCATGTCTGTGTTGTAGAAATACTTAAGTTAAACCAGATCTGAGCACAGTTTAAAAGCACACTTTAAATGCCACTTTTTCACATGGTTAGATAGGAAGAGATTTCACTTTCCAGCTAATTTCTGGCCTAACTGTAGCAGGTTTAGAATTGAACAGCAGAGGGCAGAATTGTTTTGAATACCAAAACTGGATAAAAATCTTTAAAAAAAGATACTTGGAGATAAAATACAGGCACTTATGAAACTACGTTTTGTTTCCATCAGAAAAGCGATAGAAGCTTTTAAAACTCCATTTTGTATCATTAAATAGAGGTCTCTGTTTTATAGAAATGCTGTAATTTAAATCCAAAATTGTTTAATGGGCTAAAAGTCAAGAATGCCATTACTTATACTGATATCTTGGTTTTACTTATTTTTAGCTAATAGAGTTCTGTTGACTTGGGGGAATGCAAAAAATGTGGTAGTAACTTCTGTTTAAATTTAGACTAAGTCAGGATAATGGAATTACTTAGCATATCTATCCAGAATAACGGTATAGTATAATACCACAAAGGGTTAACAAGGCAAAAATTTGTTCTTGCGTGAAGATATATGTCTGTGTCCAGTAAATGTTGGGGCTGTATAAATATACCAGCTGCTATGTAGCTCTATAGTCAGAATGGTATAGGGTGACCAGACAGCAAGTGTGAAAAATCGGGACGGGGGTGGGGAGTAATAGGAGCCTATATAAGAAAGAGTAGGTAGGTGGGTAGGTGGGGCTTGTCAGCCTTGGAAGGCAGCCCACCTAAGAGAAGGAAAACTCTGATTTAAAACCTCCGCTGCCTTGTGGCAATACCCACTCATGGGAAAGGCTAAGGGAGTTAACCCTGAAACCAAATCCGGTGTCGGAGTCCCGATGGCGGTCTGACATTGTCCTCAACGTCATTCCGGCAACTCCTGCGACGCCACTGGTGCCAAGTTATATCGACATTGTCTTTCCCTTGGATCCATCAGTTGCGTGGAGAAAGGGGTTCTGCTGCACGGGCAACAGCTGTTCCTCCATATCACCCTGCCCTGGCTTGCGCCCTGGAGAGGACACTCCAGTTAAACATTCCCCATGGGTGCATATCCATTGTCTCTCGAGACTAACGGACGCCAACAACAACAACAATAAGAAAGAGACCCAAAAATCGGGACTGTCCCTATAAAATCGGGACATCTGGTCGCCCTAGAATGGTATGAACATCCCTTCATAGGCAAAGTTAAATGTGGCTGGAATCATAGCACTGTACCTGAAATGGGTACTTTGACCTCAGGCACTGGGAGATAGTTGAACCTTTTAATGTGGTTCCCCTGATTTACGATGGTTTTGTAATGGTTCCACAATCATATGCCGTTGGGTGATCCCATAGATGAGGATCCAGGATTTTTGTGACTTCCCATCTTAATCAAAAGCCCATGTTCTTAAAGCCCGTGTTCTTGTCGGGGCATGTAGGAGACACTGTGCCTGCAGAGGAAGAGAATTCTGCCTCTGCTGCATGCTACATCTCACCTCCCCACCAATGGAAACCCTTCCATGTCGACTCCCCAGTGTTTCAGCACCACACAAATGGAAGTGGCTGGGGTGTAAGCAGAAGGAAGTTCCTCTAGATTCGTCCCCTCAAAACCATGTCAGACAAGATCAAAACAGTCCAAGGCCAGGTCACCCATCTTCAGTGGGATTGTGGCAGCAGCCACAGTAGGTGAAGACAAGCCCTTAGACTTCCAAGCACCTAAATTGTTTTTGAAAACGGGACTCAGGCTCCTAAGAAACATAGACTCTTTTGAAAAAATCACCCCCGGTTATCCCTAGTGCACATTTGTTATGCAGGGTATTTTCCCAAGAGTACTTTTAGAATTTATTTTAAGTGAGTCAGTGCAGGGTAAACTAAATAACAGCATAGACTAGAGAAGTCTGATGAGGGTGCCATCTCACACTGAACTTGTATTTTAATTCATTTGGTTCTGCTCTTCTTGAGCAGTTGTACAACTTTTGTACACCTGTAGATCAGAATTTGTCAGAATTGTTTGACCTAGTGTTCCAACATCTAGTGATGGTGGTTTTTAAAATAAAATAAGTATTAGAAATAAGGTCTGATTATATGATACAAAGATGATACATATTTAGGAAACATTAAAAGCGATATCTTGATTTTGTTCCTGCCCTCAGTCTGCATAAATTTACTGACTGGATTTATTGTGCTGTAGGTATGGCCTTTGATGGAGGAAGGGAGAAATGGGATGTGCCTTTCCCCCTTATAGTTATATAGAGCACCACACTGAGATCCTGATTCAGGAAAGCAGTTAAATTTGTGCATAACTTTAAGTATGTGTTTAAATCCTGTTAACTTAAAGTTAAGCACTTCCCTCCTGACTCGGGACTTTTCTGAAAAACCTCTCTGTGTGCACCATTGGGAAGGGGAGGCAGGGGTTTGTGTTAATTACTGAAACTCATATGCTTCCTGATTCTTCTGTCTATTCTGCATTTTTCCAAAACTTCTTGCTGAACCACAATTAATAATTTATGGTACTCACTATAATATCCAAAGAAAGATGCCTTGCCACCCAGGTGTAGTTATAAAGCTTGGTTCCCATTAGTTCACCTCTTTTCCCTAGGGCCATGCATGGAAACATCAGACCCTACAAAAAGACACTGAGGTAAGGTCTGCTCACATACAGCAGTATGTACCCTAGTAAATCTAAGTCAGTGTTTAATAATTGCATAGACTTCTTTCCAGGTCAGCTGAATTCCTTAAAGAAACCCTATTATTTTATTGGGGCATTGTGGTTTTTATTGTTGTTTTGCTTGAAATCACTGTTGTTTTGCACTGGTTCGTGTGCTAAATACCTTTCTTGCTTGCGGTGGGGCAATTATCGGTTACAATAATTAACCTAGCAGTCTCCCAGATACATTGATGTTGGAGGCATAAGTATAGCTGTTGTGATTTACTGACATACATTACTACATTAAATTACATAATGGGACTTCATCAAAGAGGTACTTTGAGACGCTATACTAGGGCCTCTCTTCTCAAACCGGTGGTCCTTGGAGCCTATGCTGGTGGTCTGTGGAAGCTGGCTGGCCACGTGGTACAAGCGCTTCTTCTTTGCTTGCACCTGCGATGCATCATTAAAAGTTATCTAAAAAATAAATTAAATTTTTGCCTAATAGTACTTTACCAGGTAAGCAATTGTTGCAGTTACCAGACGGATATTGTGTAGAAGAGGGGAGGAGATCTATGAAACAACCTATCTGTTAAGATATGGTATATGAGAGAGCAGAGGGAGTGAGGGAGCTGCCTGCAGGAGACTTAAAGCCTGGAGCAGACATGTTCTCAGTGGTTCTCAGCCAGGATTACACATGTACCCTGGGGGGTACACAGGTCTTCCAGGGGGTACATCAACTCATCTAGATATTTGCCTCGTTTTACAACAGGCTACATAAAAAGCACTAGCAAAGTCAGCACAGACTAAAATTTCATACAGACAATGACTTGTTTGTACTGCTTTATATGCTATACACTAAAATGGAAGTACAGTATTTACATTCCAATTGATTTATAATTATATGGTAACAGTGAGAAAGTACGCAATTTTTCAGTAATAGTGTGTTGTGACACTTGTATTTTTATGTCTAACTTTGTAAGCAAGTAGTTTTCAAGTGAGGTGAAACTTGGGGGTACGCACGACAAACCAGACTCCTGAAAGGGGTGTAATAATCTGGAAAGGTTGAGAGGCACTGTGCTAAATGAACCAGCCGAAGACACCTGGTGTGGGGAGGGAACCTCAAGCAGCTGGTTCCTTATGAGAGAGATGAAGCAGTTGTTTGAGAGGGCTGACTCTGGGAAGGCTGCAGGGGAGTCAGCTCTGAGCAGGACAGCTGCAAGCTGAACCCCAGAGTGGGTCACCCCCTATGAATTAATTTTAAAAAAAGGATCTTGAAGGAACACTTTCACTCACCCAGGCTCTGAGGTAAGAGCCTTGCCTCGGAACATATTTGCGGGCCTTTGAGTTTTACTTCTGAGTTATTTATCTGAATAAACTCTCATTGACTTCAATGGAAGCAGAGTTAGGCCAATAATTAGAGCTTTTGAAAATTCCATGCTAAATGACTATTTTCAACGCTGAAATTCGTATTGTAGCAAATAAATGCTGTTCTCAAATGGTCTTCCTGTTGCTTTAAGTAACTTTGACGCTTATGAAACTTTGACAACCATGGCAGATTAAAGTTCTACATATAACAAAATGGATGCACCATATTCAGTGCAAACTTTACCGCACTGCTCCACCAATGTGTCTGTAGGAACCAGTTTAGGCACTGTGCCCCTTCAGTCTTTGGCTTTTGTACAGAGCATACTGGTTGTGGTAGTCTTTTTTGTGATGTGGACATCAGTGCACCAAGAGCTGAACAGAGATCAGCAACTCATTTCACATAGTGCGCCATACAAAGGTCAGGTAGGAGTGACTTTTGGTCACTAATGAGCAGGACCAGATTCAGAGCAGCACTCAAAGGTGACAGGTGCTGTGTCATTTACCAGTTCCCCTCAAGCATCTATTCCCCATCAATCAAGACACTTTGTTTTCCCCTACTCTCTGCAGACAAAACTACTCCTGATCCAGATTTAAGTCTCTACTTCTGAGTAGATACATTCAGTTCTTTGACACTAAATAACTTGGATGAAAGCTTTGGCTTTAGCAATCCTGAAACCTTTGGATTCTTAAAACCTCTGCCCAGGTTGACTGCTAAATCTCTTGGTACAGAAACATATCCAACATGTTGTCACTTTTAAAAAAATCGGTGTCGACTTTGTGTGGAATTTTTCTCATAAAGATATAAAAATAACATTTTGATAGTAATTAAAAATTACAAGCTAATACAAATTAATACTAGCCAGTGAGGAAATGAATTCACAGTATCCAATAACTATTCCCTTCTCGGCCCTTTTAGTCTGTTTTATAGCATTTAATGTGTTTTGTCTCTTTGGTAAGTATATTCCCATTGCATTGGCATGACAGGCTATCTGCTAAAATATTGCATTGATTTCTGTAGGAGTTGAAGGCTCACCATACCTTGCAGGTTCAGGCCCTCCATCCTGTTTGGATTGCTTAGAACTCAAACAGTGCCCCTGATTATGGGCTTCCTAGGGTCTCTGCACCTCAGTGCTGTGGGCAACAAAACAAGCAGGAATGCCTGCCGGGGAATATCCCCCAATATGAGAGGGATTTCCCAGTGACATAGGGCTGGCAGACCAGCCCTATGTTGGCCCCTGGCCCTTCCTGAAACTTGACACAAGGGCATGCTGGAGGAGGCTGAAGTGCAGTGCCCTCTGGCTGTTCTGGCCTGTCGGACAGCTCTGTAGGGAGTCATCTTAGATAATACAAGTTAGACCAGTCACAGGCTGCTCTAGCTCACACTGGGGACTGACTTCTATGAGACTAGTCACGGTACTAGCGCTACACCTAGTAGCAAGTGTTGGCAGAATCAGGCCCTTAGACTTCTACAAACCAATGGGGGATATTTTACAACTAAATGAGTGTTTTGTATGTCTGTGACTTCAACATTTTTAGAATGCGTCTATGATTTTTGCCCTTTACACTCTGCTGAGGCTGTGACTTTTCATAAAAATGAGCCCTGACAAAATCATTGCCTTTGCATGTGTCATATGAAGTATTGCTTTCTATAATATGATATGCATTCTTTCAGTGGCTGCCCTTAAAACCCTGGCAAGAGCATAAAAATATGTGCCCGCAGGAAAAGGTACATTCTTCATGCATGTCTCATTTTGCTACTCTTACCTTTTTTCCCTCCTTCTGCTATAATTGTCTTTTATTTGTAAGCACATCCATTTCTCTTGTGAACTAATTCATTCTCTCGGCTCCACTCACCCCCTGTTCTGAGATTCTTTCCATATGTTTATTGTCCTTTGTTTGTGAAACAGTCAAGCCAATTTTCTGCTAAGGTCATGTCATTTTGTTTGCATTCCTTGTAAATGCAAAGAGTTTGATTGGAGCCATTTAGACATTTCAAGTATGAAGAGTTTGCTTGAGTCTTCTATAAAAACAAGATGTTAAATTTTGTGATGCTAACCTGGTGAGGAAAAGGTTTAATAAGGTAGATAGCAGGCTGGTTTAGTTGTAACCAAGATTGTTCATTGACATCTGCATAAACTTGTTGATTAGTTTATTTTTTTTTAATTCCTCTATATTTTAATCTCCCTACCTACATATTGAAAAAAGTAGTACTTTTCTGCTAGTCATTTTCTATATGGACTTTATCTCTTCACACGGCTTGTTTTCTTAATAGTTTATGCATACTGAGATTAGTGTGTAAAAGAGTCAATCCTATGATTAGATCAGAGGTGCTTGCTGGATGATTTAAACCTAGGATGCAACAAAAAATCCCAACCAGAATATGGCGCTGGATGAACAGTATCCAAAAGCCAAGACACATCAGAGCATGTGTTAGTGTTCCATGTGTTAGTGTTCCACATCACGTAAAAGCTAGGGTAAAAAACATTGTTAAGTTTGCACATTTAAGTGTTCAAAAGATAGGAAATGACAGAATTAAGGTTGCCTTTGCAACCTTAATTCGGCCTCCTTGTGTGTTTGCATTATGATGTAGTCTTTAATTACATGAGCACATATAATTTTTCCACAGTGCCCCTGCCTCATTCAGTGCGAGATTCTTAAAAAAACAAACCAAAAGAACAGAAGTTCCATCATGTGGCACTATATTGACACCCACATGGTTCATCAGCGAGGTTGAAAGCTTTAGATCCACATATCTCTGCCTCTTGAGCTAACAGAGAGACTGATAGCACTAGTAGGTTGTCATTCTCTATATGGACCAGCACTAGGGGGAACAAGACACACACTTTCCTGGTGGTTTTCACAGATATCTGCTGTCAGCAGAGAAATGGTGAAACTCAGGAATATTGGGTTCCGTTCCAAGCTCTGGAGGTCAGTGTGATCTAATGGTCCGTCATACACATTTCTGTCCATTCCTCCCTAAACTTAACCACTTCTGCCCCATCCCCCTCATATTTGTTCCTTTGTCAGTCCTGTCTTTTCCTCGGTCCCATTTTTCTTTCCTACCCAGTTCCAGTTTCTGCTCCACAGTATTCCTAGCTAGCTGGGTCAGCAGTGAAGTATGATGTTCAAGTCTTCACCTCACATTCTTATCCTTTTGTCAGGATATATTACTGCCAATGTATCAGACTAGCTTGATTTATTTTTTCCTCTTCAGCCTAACTTTTTTTGAATGCTCTGAACTGATGCATTTGCTTTTCCATGCTGTATGGGACTATCTGATGAAAACCCTTCTCTGTGAGAATATATTGCAGGTCAAACAGCATCCCATATTTACCACATATTCAGACAAGGAAACTTCTTGTTTCCCTTTGTCTACTAGAAATAGAATACGTGATAGGTTTTAAGCCTTATGCTTTCCTTTCAGCCTAGACTTTTTCATTACGTTGCTTCATTGGTGACCTTTTTAACGCTGCTTTATCCCTAAAGTAGTTCAGCATCTTAAAAAAATAAAACAGCTATATAGCTGTGCTCTCTGATATCTTTACTGTTATTCCCAATCTTTTCCAATGTCCAGGCAAGTTACCCAAGTGGTTATTTTTATATCCTGAGAGAAGGAAGGAGACTTGAAATAACTTTTCATGGGGAAAATATTATCATTTCTATTAGAGACCAGTTTCCAACATTCAGCGCTTTGTCACTAACGGATTGTAAAACTTTCAGATTGCCCATCCCACGGCTGTCCATGGAATCGTTTGTCAAGACAGAAAAATGCACTTGACAAAACTGGTCAGAAGCAGCCTACAGCTAGTTTGAACTGGACTTTAACAAATGCTGCCAGAATGTTTCTACTCCTTCTAATAATGAAAATGTTGCATTTGGTCTTATGGCAGATTGAGCTATCTCAGTCTTATAGATTGAGATAGCTCAAGTTATTTGTCCTTAAATAAACTTTTTGTTTTTCAGTAACTGAGATAAAAAATTGTTTTAAAGAGCTGAAGGATCTTTAACTGAATTCAGGTGGTTATGTTCAGAAAAGTGACATGCAGATAACACGGGGGGTTCCAAGTGTATTGCCTCTGTGATTCATATCAAATTTGCTCAGCTTACAACAGCAGGTATGTTTTTTGTAGCTGCTAGCCCTCCAAACACCCCTGGGAATCTGAAAGTCAAGCTGTGTCCTTCTTGGCTTGCACATCAGAGCTTCAGATCATGTTGTGAGGCTTCTTTGTTCCATCAGGCTTTTGGCTGAACATTATTTCATTTTGTTTTTATTCCGGTTCCTTCTCTCTGGAAGCCTTAGGCCAGGCAAATTTTTGTGAGGGTGGGGCACTTACGAGTTTTGTGCTCAGTTCACTATGTAGGTATTGCTGCTAGAGGGGCTATGTAAAATGGTAAATAAAATAAAATATTACAAATAATAAAGATTCCATAAAGATTGGTTACATTTTTTGTTAATGATCCACAAGGCAGAACAGAATTCTGCGCAGTTCCCTGTGTTTATCTGTGTTGCTTCTGCAGTGCTGGCATGAGTAAAAAATAGCAGTTTATTTGTGTCCATAAAACAAGTCACTCTTGATTTTCAATATACCCAGGGAGCAAAAGGTGCTATTTGTCCTAGTGACTTTTCTAATCATAACTGACTTTAAAAAGAGGAATACTTGTCTCACTTTTACTTGCTTATACTTTTCCTAATTTATAGATTTTTTTTTCAGTACAACAGAGCTATGTTTTGCTAGCTAATCCACAGACCAGTGGTCCCCAACGTGGTGCCCGCGGGCACCATGGCGCTCGCCAGGACCTTTATGTGCGCCCGCTGTCAGAGCCGGCACCAAGGAAGGAAGAGGAGAGGAGCATCTGCTGGAGAAGTGTTGCCACTGAAATGCCCCTGCGCAGCGCTTCCGGCAGAGAACCTTTCGCCGAAATGCCGCCGAGGAGCGCTTCCGGCGGAGAACCATCGCCACCGAAATGCTGCTGAAAAGTGTCGCTGCCTGCCACAGTGTGATGAAGGGATGAATGTGCTCTTGGCCACAGAAAGGTTGGGGACCACTGCCACAGACTCTCTTGCACCTATGTATCCCAAATTATCAGTACAGTAGAACCCCTAATTTACAAACTAATTGGGGTTTGAAGAGTTCATAAAATGGAAAAGTTCATGAAATTGAGCACCTCAAAATTACAGCAGGTAGAGTGCATAAATTTTAGTACGGTGGCACTGCATTGCTATCGTCTTATCCTTCAAACCTCTGCAGTGATTTCCAATGCTTTGAAGGCATCAGAATGTGAAGGGACATCTCTTCTTCATCGACATCACTTTCATTATGTGATTTTATTTTATTAGTTCCCTGTTGGGAAAATTGTTTGGTATAGCTGCTCATTCATAAGATTGGTTCTGCTGTAACTAAAATAAGCCAGTGTAGCTTTTCTCTCGACCACAAAAAAAAAAGGAAGATTCATATCTACAGCATGCTCTTTTTTTTTCTAATTAAGCCTCAGGTAGTGCGGACAGGGTGCTGTCTTGTGACATGATGCCGTAACATCAAAATGACACAAGTTTTATTGTATCATCTTGCTTCAATTTGGTTAGCATCAGCTGCTGTTTTACTACCTTGTGCAAATTAGGGACAAAAATATAAACCTCATGGGCCTGATCCAAAGCTCAGTGAAGTCAGTGGAAAAAGTCCCATAGAATGGGCTTCGGATCAGGCCCCATGGGTGAGATCCTTGCCTGGCCCCTTTATGCTGAGTGAAAAGGCTGTAGTGATGTAAAGGGGCCCTAAATGTCCTGGTTCCAGCTGAGGGAGAATTCCTCCAGCACAGGCACTGTGGAGACAGCAATACAGCTGCCTTTCAAGGACCCCCTTGCAAACCATAGCATTAGGGTGTGTGCTGGAAACAGGTGGGGAACATCAGTGGAAGGCCCCATTGCACAGTGCTGTGGAGATTCCTGGCAGCACTAGCACCCATAGGGCAGTTCATCAAGGCTGCTATAACACAAACAGGCCCCCAAATCTGTCTTAGCCTCTGTAGCCCCCTGAACAGCCCTGGATCTGCAGGGTGCAATGGTGACTCAAAGCCACCTATTCCCTCTCCCATTGGGCTGAGAGTCCTGCAGTGCACCTCTTAGGGTGAGATTCTGGGCTGTACCTCTATGTCTTTACTATCTGTGCTGTGCCCTGTGCACAGGGCCAGCGCAAAACGCATGCAGCACTTATGTCCCACCTAAGCCTGCTGTTGAAGGCTTAAGTGGGACTTACATGGCACGAAGGCTTTGTACTGGCCCTATGCACGGGGGTAAATTTATCCCTGCGTGAGTATGAGACCCTCTTTCATGACCTTTTCTTCTCCAAGCTGTCAATTGCCTCTTGTTCTGATAGAGGCATAGGTGTGCTGCTCCCTCCCCTCGCATTTCATTTTTCCTTCCCTTTGGGCTGAAAACAGACAACATGAAAATGTATTTTTAAATATTTCCTTTAGTTGTCTTAGAATCTCTTCTAAGTAATCTACAAAGTTACAGAGTCATGCTCTGCTCTCAGCTAAAACAGTTCAGCCCAACTGATGTCAATGGCGGTGCATGCACATAAATGAGAGCAGAACCTGCCCTTATGTATCATTCCAAGAAATAATATATGATTGTTCTACTCCTTTTATTTTTTAACTATAAACTTTAATTTGACAATATATAAAAATAAAATAACTACTTACTAAAAGCTCAGGGTTCCCCCGCATGAAGACAAGACTACCCAATTACATTGAAAAGCCTGGAATTAATAAACCGCATTTTACATTTGTGTTAGTAAAACCGACTGATCTATTCAGTGTGCACGTGCAGAGGAGGGCACCGTAACATTGACAGAGGTTGTGACCATGACCCAAAGAAGCAGGTGCAACTGGTAGATCATCTATTAGCTGCTTCTTTGTTGAGAAACCTGGCTGAGGTAACAGCAATAAAGGGTTGGGAGAGGCTTTGTCCATTGACTTAATATCCCCTGTTGAGTGTTCTGAAATCTTGACATCTCTCACTTTTTGATCCATTTAGGAGATGCAATGAGGTTTATTTATTCAGGGGATCCCTGTGTTCGGATGCTGTGCTTTTACACCTAACCCCCCACCCTTTGGGGTCATCCAGAAGAAAGCAGCATTGTTTTTGTTTGCCTTGCAGCGTATCATCTTTTAAAACTGGTCATAAATTCATTTGTAGATTTTTCATAAAAAGACAGTCCAGGTGTTTTTATTTGAAAAATCTGCCCAATTGCACATCTGGTTACCACAACTGGGTTTGTTGTGGCATGCATATGGAAGTCATGCTGTCTGTCGGCTAACCTGGCTTGCTCCATGTTTGTGAGCAGGCAGCCAGGGTACTGAAAATGACAAGAAACTTACTTCCAGCTGGAATGAGTAACATTCTTGTTAATGTCCATATTTTGTCTGCTGGCAAGATCAGGGGAGGCGGGCAGAGTGAATGCATGGTGCAGTCTCATTGTTTCCCCCAAAGCTCTCTATACACAGGAAATCTAGTAAGCATAAACACCTCAGCCACACAGCCCAACTGGTAGTCTCCCACCTGCCTGGGCACATCTTGGTTGGCAGACTTCTAGAGGACAACTTGTAGCTGCCAATGAGTATTCATAGATTCCAAGGACAGAAGGGACCACTGTGGTCAGCTAAATTGACCTCCTGTATAACACAGGCCATTAAACTTCCCCAGAATAATTCCTGTTTGAAATAGAGCGTATCTTTTAGCAAAACATCCAGTCTTGATTTTAAAATTGCCGGTGATGGAGAACCTACCACAGCCCTTCGTAAGTTGCCCCAATGGAGGGGTACAGCAGAGGGCTCAGGGCAGGGGATTGGGGGCTCAGGGCAGGGGGTTGGGGTGCATGAGGGGTGTGGCAGGGGGATCATGGCAGGGGGTTAGGGGACTCAGGGCAGAGGGTTGTGGTGCGAGGCGCAGGAGGGGTTCGGTGTGCGGCCTCCGGCCCGGCGCCACTTACCTCGAGAGGCGCCAGGGTGACAGCAGCATGCAGCGGGGCTAAGGCAGGCTCCCGTGCTGCTCCCAGTAGTGGCCAGCATGTCCAGCAGTGGCTCCTGGGGGTGGGGTGGGGCAGGGCAGGTGGCTCCGCCGCGCGTTGCCCTCCCCTGCGGATACCACCCTCGAAGCGCCCATTGGCCACATTCCCCGTTCCTGGCCAATGGGAGCTGTGGGGGGTGGGGCCTGCAGGTGAGAGCAGCACACAGAGCCTTCTGCCCCCCCTCCCCCAGGGGCTACAGGGATGTGATGTCGTCCGCTTCTGGGAGCGGCGCAGGGCCAGGGCAAGCAGGGAGCCTGCCTTAGCCCTGCTGCGCCACGGGGCTGGCAATCCCACAGGCCGGATTGAAAGCCCTGACGGGCTGGATCTGGCCCGAGGGCTATAGTTTGCCCTCCCCTGGTTTAGAGCCTACTAGTCTACCATGTAATGAATGAGTTTGTTCACCCCCAATAACTAAAGAGACTTGCAGTCTCGATGGTGAGAGGTGTGGCAAGCAAAAAAGTTTCTGGAGGAATGCCTCCTGTGTATTGCCTTGTGCTTTTAATTATCTCTGTCTGTAATTTTGGTGATGTTTTTATGGGATGAAGAAATAGATTTTACTTTTTATTCTGAAGTTGCTGAGATTCATGGTTTTGGAAGCATGGGCCTGTTTCTGAGAGAGCACTGTCTCCTGCACACAGAAGTCCCACTCTTGAGGCTGACTCTTCGTTGTTTCAGGGGAACATAGCTGTTGTGAGAGATCGTAATCAAACAGAAGTTGTCCCTCAGATTACTTGGGGCAATCCATGGAGAATGTTGAAGATGAGGACCAATACCAAGACCTTAAATGTGACCCAGTATTCATCAAGAAGCCATTGAAGAGACAGAACACTGGAATGATATTCTCTTAGTAGCCTGTATTTCTAAGCAACTGCATTATGGACCAGTACAGACTTTTTTGAAGTTGGCGGTTTCATACTAGGTACAGAGAATTACAATAATCACACCTGAAGGTCACAAATATTTGGATCCCGGTATTCAAATATGAATCCAATAGGGAAAGGTGGTGCAGTCTTCTTTCCAGATATAAGTGGAAAGTAGAGTTTTCAGTAGTTGTGGCTATTTGGGTATCCGGAATCAGTAAGAGGTCCAAGTGAAACCCTGTGGGGCCATTCAACAATCTGGTCATGAGGTATGGAGCTCTTCAAAATGCTTCCCTGTCATCATCAGGATCATCTCTCTTATTTTAAATTTCATCTTCAGCCAGCTGCTCTTCATCTATTTACTGATCTTAGCCAAGGCCTTGGAGACCTGAGAAATGGTGCTGTTTGCACTTGTGGTAAGGGAAATGTAGAGCTAGTTGTTATATGGACATTGCTCATGCTTTAATCTTTACTCAGGAAGAATCTGGATCCCTGTGAGGACTCTGCAAATAAAGGCTCTCAAGGTGAAGGAGAAGGTCCCCATGACAGCTCTCTCAGAATGGTCTGAGGAGAACAACTGAAACCATCTCAGTGCAATCCTACTAATGCCAGGTGTCCTCTACTCCCACCATTTCTTTTACATCCCAGGGAGGAAGCTTTGGACGTATGCTAAATTGCATATTTGTGTGGGTTTACAAATACACTCAGCAGCTTAACGAAAATAAGAAAGAAAAACTTGTAGCACCTTAGAGACTAACAAATTTATTTCAGCATAAGCTTTCGTGGGTTAGAACCCACTCAGCAGCTTGTGGGGGTTGTTGGTGAGTCACCTAACTGAAGATTTGGGATTAAAGTTTTGGGCCCTCAGCCTTGAAAGTATCTCTGTGAAGCTCTTATCCTCTAGCTGTAAAAGTGGAAGGGTTTTTTTTACTATTCAGAATGTCAAACAGTGACTGAATAGTTTGATCACGTAACAGAAACACACAAGCAATTGTTTACGTATGACCTATGCTGAACTGTTCCCTACTGAGTCACTACAGTATGTCAAGTAGACATTCACAGAAGATGCTGTAAAATATAATGTGCTTTATATAAAGTGTCGAATGTAATGAAGATCTTTCAGGTCATTTTTTCTTATGTAATGTCAAAGAATGTTTTCAAGTTTGCTTAAAAAATCTAAAAACAGATTTAAAAACAAATTGTCAGTTTTTATCAGAACTGCAGAAATTCTGGAACAAAACACAGGTCAGTGACTCAGAATGAGTAAGAGCAGAGCCACAACTCAATAATATTTCTTTAGCGAAGTTCCATGCCTGGGGTTCTGAGGTAGCTATTGCAATATAAATAATAATAGTAATAATTTGTATGTCAGCATCCTGGCTCCACTTTTTTGTTTCATTTCCACTTGCCTTATAGAAGCCTAGTGTATAAAGGAGACACTTTTTCAGCAGTAGGCAATATAATATGAATGAATGATACACAAAATCCTGCATAACAAATGTACTCAAAAACCATGTGTAAGGCCCTATC
Source organism: Macrochelys suwanniensis (assembly GCA_033296515.1). Taxonomy (NCBI): domain Eukaryota; kingdom Metazoa; phylum Chordata; order Testudines; family Chelydridae; genus Macrochelys; species Macrochelys suwanniensis. The sequence continues at coordinate 90,241,524 of CM065779.1, forward strand.
AAATTCACATTTTGGTCAATTTCACGGTCATAGGATTTTAAAAATAGTAAATTTCATGATTTCAGCTAGTTAAGTATGAAAATTCACAGTGTTGTGGAGGGGTCGCAAGGTTATTGTAGGGTGGGGGGTTGCAGTACTGCTACTCTTCTGTGCTGCTGCAGGCGGTAGTGCTGCCTTCAGGGCTGGGCAGCTGGAGAGCGGTGGCTGCTGGCCAGGAGCCCAGCTGTGAAGGCAGAACCGCCACCACCAGCAGCGCAGAAATAAGGGCGGCATGGTATGGCATTGCCATCCTTACTTCTGCACTGCTGCTGGCAGGGCGCTGCCTTCAGAGTTTGGTACCCGGCCAACAAGCGCCACTCTCCAGCCACCCAGCTCTGAAGGCAGCGCAGAAGTAAGGGTGGCAATACCACGATCCCCTCTTAAAATAACCTTATGACCTCCTTGCAACTCCCCTTTGGGTCAGGACTCCCAATCTGACAAACTCTGGTCTCCCCCGTGAAATCGGTATAGTATAGAGTAAAAGCACACAAAAGACCAGTTTTCATGGTCCGTGAAGCATTTTTCATGACCATGAATTTGGTAGGGCTCTAACCATGTGATAGGCACAGTAAGAGAACCTACGCATACAGACATGGATAGATGTTACCTCTTCTCACTTGCTGCATGCTGCCAGGGGAGCAAAGTTAAAGGAAAAATGTCATGGAGGGGTGGTACAGCAAGGAAACAGGATGTCCATTACACCCCATATTCTTCATAGAAATATGGTTATAATATGAATATGGCATAACTAAGATATGTTTTAGGCAAGATAGGTCATGTGAGATATCATTAGAAAGGTTATGATTTACTGAACGTGATTATCCAATTTGTATGCATGTGTCATTTCTGTATCTAAACGTAGGAATATTTACTATGTAACAATTACAACTGTGTGTGTATTTGGGAAACACCCACTAGACAACAGGCCATCAGCCTTCATGGGCCATTAGGAAGAAACAATAAGACTTTGAAGATACTAATCTCTCTCCTTCCTGAGAGGCATCCTGGGACATAGCTGTGACACTGCTAGGTCAGGTGGTCCGTCACCTGGTACTAAACACCATCTTGGGCTTCTAGTAATTTTCCACTAAAAGGAGGGAGAGATCAAGACTAGGAAACAAAAGATTCCCGCCTTTAGTAAATCTTATTTAAGGCTAGGGAGTAAGGCAAACAGGACTCTTCTCCATTGCCTTCCTGCCCAAGAAGAAAGACTGCTGAAAGTACCTGAAGAGACAAAGGAGCTGAGCGGTGGAAAAGGCAAGGGCTGAGTCCAGACTAAGACAGGAGTCTAGTCTGTAAAGAGAAAAAGCACTCTTGAACAATTGTACAGACCTTCACCAGACATTGACATATGGGGAATGTTTGGACGTCAATGATAAAGATCTCTATGTCAAATTGGACAATATCCATCACATTTTGCAACACGGGAAGCACTCTCCACTCCAGGTTCTCCAATTCATTCATGATGCAGAGCTGAAGGACACTTTTTCTAATGGGTGGATAGCTTTGAGGATTCTGCTCACGCTGCCAGTCACAGTTTCGAGTGGTGAGCACAGCTTTTTGAAGCTCAGGCTCATTAAAACATACCTTTGAATGATGATGGCCAATGAGAGAGTGACATTGCTTGCTAGTTTATTGCTTGAAAATACCATTGGCCAGTCTTTGGATCTCTTTAATGCTGTGCTTCAGTTTGTGAGGGCAAAGGCGAGAAAAGTGACTTTTTGAACTAAAGCAGTGCTTCTCAACCTAGGATCCGCAGAGGTCTTCCAGGGGGTGCATCAACTCATCTAAATATTTGCCTAGTTTTACAATAAGCTATATAAAAAGCACTAGTGAAGTGAGTACAAACTAAAATTTCATACAGACAATGACTTATTTACACTGCTCTATAAGTAAGTACAATATTTATATTCCAATTGATTTATTTATAATATAAGGTAAAAATGAGAAAGTAAGCAATTTTTCAGTAATAGTGTGCTGTAACACTGTTGTATTTTTACAACTGATTTTGTAAGCACATAGTTTTTAAGTGAGGTGAAATTTGGGGGTGCAAGACAAATCAGACTCCTGAATGGGGAACAGTAGTCTGGAAAGGTTGAGAGCCACTGAACTAAAGGACTAGGGTTAACATTCTAAAGCTGTCACCTACTGTAACACACTTTAATACTGGTCCACTCCGATGTTGGTGCACAGTTCAATTTCATGATGTTAGTACATTTCAGTTATTCTTAAAATTAAAAAGTTTCTATAACCTTAGAGGAAACACATTTTTATGTGCTTATATATGGCATGAATTTACAGATCCTAGTGTCTTATATGATAGGGCTAGATCTTGCATGCAAATCGTGCATCAAAGTCGTGAAATAGGCTACAAATGCAATAAAAATTAAGGTTGTCAAAAGTTTAACAAATGGGGAGGAGTGTCGAAGACGCTCCTCACCTGGGATGCCATTTGGTCCAGGGCCGGCCCTGTGTCGGTCAATAATTTTTGGAATCTGCTCATTAAGATTTATTATTGCTATTGTTGTTATTATTAATTTGTTATGCGAGGCGCTGTACAAACATATATTGTAAATAATAGTCCCTGCCCCAAAGACCTTAAAATCTAGGACCGAGTTTTTCCTCTGAGTTTCACTCTTGCTGTCCCATTGAAGGCAATAGGATTGTACATGTCTAAATAAGGGCAAAATTTGACCTTAAAAGACCATAGCCAACACTTCAGGCTCAGTTGTTGTTAGCTTTTTCACACATAATCAGAGAAAATCCATTTTAACATTGAAACTGCACATAGCCTTTTGGAATTATGCAAGCACAATTTGATGAAAAAAATTGTACTTCTACTACTGTAATATACTTGAAGCGTAAATCATTTTTATTCATTACTCTCTCTGGCAGAACAAACAAACAGGTGTTAAAATGTGACTACAACATTATGAGTGGTTTTCATTATTACTTTTTCCTGGAAATATTAACAATTTACTGTAAATGATTATTGTGACTGGAAATCATGCACATGTTCTATCTTTTTATTCTACTTGAGCATATTTGAAAAAGTAGTTCCACTGAGGTGTACATTATTCTGCAGCTATATTTGATTATTTTATCCAGAAAATATTATCGTAAGACCCCCCAAGAGACAATAAAATGCTATAAATTGGTTTCACACCCATCTCAGACATTAGGGAAATAAAATCAGCACTATTACTTCTGACATTATACTCTGTGTTTTCACTCTGATTCATCAAGATACATAAGCATGGGCCTAACTTTAATTCACATTGACTATTCACGTATTTTAACTTAAGCATGTGCTGAAGTACCTTGGTGAATTGGGGCCTTTATTGACACCTTTTATGTCTTTTGTACTTATTCCAATAATTCTTTTATGACCATTAAAACTTTTGGCCACTTTCTTCCCCTGCATACGTGTCTACAGCACTTACTGAAGTTTCATTTTCTTCATCAACTGACGTTTGCATTCTATGACAAAATGATGTGTAATCTGTACTAAAATCACTTCTCCACTAACTTGCAGGAGAAAGGTAAAGTTCCAAAACACTTCTGTGCTTGTCTTTGTTCTTTAATATAGACCAAAGGATCATAATTTTGTGTGAGTGGAAAAACAATTGCTATGGATATACAGGCTATTGTGTTAGCTGATTGACAACCAAAGGGTACAGACCTTAGAAATGGATGAGCACACAGCTAAAATACCTATAGCACTCTGTTAGGTTAACATGTAACATAGCACAGTAATGTTTTGAGACTGCAGAAGACCATGTAACCCATCTTCCAGTCCTCCAGATCTCTCCTCAAAACCTTCTTTTTCTTGCTTTTTACCATTGCCCTCCACTTATGCTATCTCTGCCTTACTCTCCATTTAGAATTAACACAGAACTTAGATTCACACATGATTTATTTGTTTTAACTATGGTCCATCACTTCCATTCCACTTGTTTTCATTTCCTATTTGTTTGTATATTGTTAGCTCTTTGAGGACAGGGACCATGTATCATTTCAATCTCTGTAAAGTATCATGCAAAGCTATAGTTATGAATAGAGTTCATTAATACAGAAAGATTAATTTGTATTCAATAGCTGTTTCAGAGTTATCTGAGTCTTTTATAATGACAATTATTTTATATATAACAAAAATTTTCCATGAATGCAATTTTTATGAGATGCTTTTCTGGCTGCTGATCTGAAGAATTCCCAAAAAAAGGAATAATAGGTTATCATGTGAAGCTTTAAATAGTATGTGAGGGGAAAATGTAGTTATTCCAAAGTGATAAATTCAAATGAAGTATATGCACCCAAAGTGATCTACGAGTATAAAGGTATAGACAAAGGGTCAACAGAGAGTTCATAAGACCTCTTCTTTTGTATTTCTCTGTCAAAGTCTAGTAAGTTTCTCAAATGGATATTTTCATGAAATTCATGATGTATGTAAATGAGAGTAAATGCCCCTGCAAAAAATGTTTTTGTAATCTCATCAAGGTGCAGTGTTTACTCCAACTCACTTAATCACCCATGCACTTGGCAAATGTGTCACCTACCGTTTTATCTTTTCACAAAGCTCTTTAATATTAAACTCCCCTTGAATGACAGTTCAGCTTTCCTCCACACTGGAAGCTAATTTTCATGATTCATAGCTTTAAAAAGTGACTCACACATCCGGAATCCATATGTACAGTATTTTGCTTTTTAGGCTGGCAGTTAGTTGTAAAAATGATGACTGATTTCCTCTGTGTACTGTGCATAGAAAGGCATGACGAACCACAGGCATTGCATTTAATCAGGTCAGATCAATATATTGCCTCACTGGAGACAGAATTTTGTCTCCTATGTGTTGTATGCAGAAGATAAAGTACATGTGGTCTAATAATAGAAACTTGATGTCACTAGTACGTTAAAAATGTATGCTATGTTTGCTTTAGCCAGCATTTTTTCTGCTGTTATGTGACAGTGTTGTAACTCTTCAAGTTATAAAGAAGAAAAATTTGTTTTTCTTAAAGTTTGAATGAAAAACAATTTGAGAATCACTCTTCTTTGGTATGAAATATAATAGCAAAAAGCATAGAATGCAAAGGCTCAAGAAAGCTGTACGCTACTGTTCCTGATCTGCATTCAGAATTCATGAGATGCAGTACACCAAGTTCTGCCCTCAGTTATACTCATGCAGCATCATTAAAGCTAATGGGTGCAACTGGGGGCTGACAGTTGTCATGATGTAGATTCAAAGATTTGTAGTACTCAAGTTCTTGATCCAACATAGATACAGTACACTTTGACATGTGTCATATTGACTTGACTTATTTTGTAGTAGATGACAATTAAGATACAGTTAAAGTCTTTTGTGTGAAAATTGTGGCTATTGAATTTATTTCCATACTGTGGGCTGCCTTAGATATAGTCTTCATTTTACACAATGCAGTCCCCTACCATAAAGCCTCCAATATTTCCCCCCAAGAGTTACTCTGTTTCATTGAGGGTGATTTTAATTTGCAGGAAATTAGGTGCAATGTATCTCTTTTCTTTGACTTGGCTACTGTAATACTTTCAGCAATTTTTCCAACATTTTTGTTTGTGTGTATATCTATATTATGTATAAAGAAAATGTAGCGCTTGAAAATGCTGATGAGGCTTCTGATGGAAGCTTAGCAGTAAATAACACTGGTCTACAATTTTTGAGAAGTCGTCTGCTTCAGAGATAAAATGTGCTATTTAGTATGTATTTTGATGTGCTGAATTCAAATATGACAATTAAAACAACTGATTGGCTACTGTTTCTAAGATATTTAAGTTTTTACATTTTATGTCTATGTATATTGTGTAGATAGTAGAGTTGTAATCATAAATTGTAAACCTAGGTCTTTTCATGTGTTTATGGTTGCTTTACATGATACTATTTCACCTGTCCTGTTTATGTAACACTTTAAAAATCAGCAAAGCGGTTATATAAATAAAATGTATTATGAAACAAAAGGCAAAAAACTATTATGTACATAGTTTAGTCCTATTCAGTGTCTACTCGGCGCTTCTTGGCTTGTCTCTTGTATTCATTAAATGGAGCATCTCTTGTGTCTGTCCAGCAACAGTCTGCAAGCATTGATGGGCTCCATTTGCCCTGATAGCGTTTCTCCATTGTTGCAATGTCCTGGTGAAATCGCTCGCCGTGCTCGTCGCTCACTGCGCCGCAGTTCGGTGGGAAAAAAATCTGGATGAGAGTGCAAAAAATGTATCTTTAGTGACATGTTGCAACCAAGGCTTTTGTATGCCTTGAGGAGGTTTTCCACCAACAACCTGTAGTTGTCTGCCTTGTTGTTTCCGAGAAAATGTATTGCCACTAACTGGAAGGCTTTCCATGCCTTTTTTTCCTTGCCACACAGTGCATGGTCACATGCATCATCTCGAAGAAGTTCACGAATCTGAGGACCAACAAAGACACCTTCCTTTATCTTAGCTTCCTTTAACCTTGGAAATTTTCCACAGAGGTACTTGAAAGCTGCTTGTGTTTTGTCAATGGCCTTGACAAAGTTCTTCATCAGACCCAGCTTGATGTGTAAGGCTGGTAACAAAATCTTCCTTGATTCAACAAGTGGTGGATGCTGAACACTTTTCCTCCCAGGCTCCAATGACTGTCGGAGTGACCAATCTTTCTTGATGTAGTGGGAATCTCTTGCACAACTATCCCATTCGCAGAGAAAACAGCAGTACTTTGTGTATCCAGTCTGCAGACCAAGCAAGAGAGCAACAACCTTCAAATCAGACAGACAGCTGCAGCGGCACAGGAGCCAGCAAACAGAGCTGTAAACAGGGGAGTTTGAGTGGGAGTTCTGTTGGAGTTCTGTTGGAGGGGAAGGTATTTGTTTCTGGTCTTGTATTTGTATTGTTTGGATGTGTAGAGGCTTGTAGGGGCAGTGTGCTGGGAGAGCAGCTGAGCCCTAATTAGGGGGCGGGGCTTCGCTGATCAGGGGTCCTATAAAGGCAGCCAGCCAGTCAGGCAGCAGCACAGACAGCTGCAGCGGCACAGGAGCCAGCAAACAGAGCTGTAAACAGGGGAGTTTGAGTGGGAGTTTGCAAGGGGAGTTTCTAAGGGGAGTCTGTATTTTGGGATTTGTTTGGTGTTTGTTCTGCTGTAGGTGGTGGTGTTGTGGTTTGTTTTGTGTTTTCCGGACTAACAGCATTTAGGTGAGAAGGCTGGCAGATATAGAGGCAGCAGTGGTCATGAGCCAAGCAGTGGAGGACACAATGAGGATGACTGGATGTGGCACCTGTGGTATGTATATGATTCTGGAGGGGGTACCTGATAAGAGTTTTGTCTGCATGAAGTGCCGCCTGATAGAGCTGATGGAAGAAAAGATCCGAGGATTAGAGATGCAGGTGGAAACTCTGGTTGAGTTTAGACGGGGGTTCGAGCAGTTGATGGAGGAAAGGCACGAGGTGGCTGACGGGGAAAGCTCAGAGATGCAGATGGAAGCAGGATCAAAGGCCTCTGAGGGGGGACTGCCGGGTGAAGAAAATGGACAGTGGAAGCATGTGACTAAGAGAACCAGGCAGAGGAAAAGACGGGCCAGTGAAGGAGAAATAGAGCTCAAGAACAGGTTTGCAGAGTTGGAGAATGAAGAAGGGGTACAGCAGGTGGTCACTGAAGGTGGAAGGGCAAGGAAGAAGAGAAGAGCGGTTAGTCCCATAGAAGAAGGGGAAGAGTCGATGGGGACAACACCAAACATGAGCCCCAGGAGGATACAGGATGGGTTGAAGAGGATTACAAGGGAAAATAGGAATGGAAAGGACTTGCAGCCAGAGGGAACAGGGGATAGACTGGAGAATCGCACTGTCACCAGGAAAAGGCAGGTCTACGTGATTGGGGATTCCTTACTGAGAAGAATAGACAGGCCTGTAACCAGAGCTGATCCAGAGAACAGAAGGGTGTGCTGTCTACCGGGTGCTAAGATACGGGATGTGGACCTGAGGTTGAAGAGGATCCTAAAGGGAGCAGGAAAGAATCCATTGATCATCCTTCACGTAGGAACAAATGACACGGCTAGATTCTCACTGGAACGAATCAAGGGGGACTATGCCAGGCTGGGGAAGACGCTTAAGGAAATCGAGGCTCAGGTAATCTTCAGTGGGATTCTGCCTGTTCCTAGAGAAGGGCAACAAAGGTGTGACAGGATTATGATGATCAACAGATGGCTCAGGGATTGGTGCTACAAGGAGGGCTTTGGGATGTATGGTCACTGGGAGGCATTCATGGACAGAGGACTGTTCTCTCGGGATGGACTTCACCTGAGTAGGGAAGGAAATAGACTTCTAGGATGGAGGCTGGCACAACTGATCAAGAGAGCTTTAAACTAGGAATTTGGGGGAGACGGTTGGGAGATGTCCAGGTAATCTCCACGCTGGATTTTAACATTGAGAGGGAAGACAACCAAGTAAGAGAGGATATAGCCGGGGATAGGAGAATAGACATAAGGAGGAAGGGCAGAGTGGATACTAGTCAAATAGGTCATACTGGCAGTACAATGTCCATACCAAATTGGGTAAGGAATGTGAGTGAGGCCAAACAGCAAAAATTAAGATGTTTGTACACCAATGCGAGGAGCCTAGGTAACAAAATGGAGGAATTAGAGCTACTGGTCCAGGAAGTGAAACCAGATATCATAGGAATAACCGAAACATGGTGGAATAGTAGTCATGACTGGAGTACAAGTATTGAAGGGTATGTGCTGTTTAGGAAAGATAGAAATAAAGGTAAAGGTGGGGGAGTAGCATTGTATATCAATGATGAGGTAGACTGTAAAGAAATAAAAAGTGATGGAATGGATAAGACAGAGTCTGTCTGGGCAAAAATCACATTGGGGAAGAAAACTACTAGAGCCTCCCCTGGGATAGTGCTTGGGGTGTGCTATAGACCACCGGGATCTAATTTGGATATGGATAGAGACCTCTTTAATGTTTTTAAGGAAGTAAATACTAATGGGAACTGTGTGATCATGGGAGACTTCAACTTCCCAGATATAGATTGGAGAACAAGTGCTAGTAATAATAATAGGGCTCAGATTTTCCTAGATGTGATAGCTGATGAATTCCTTCATCAGGTAGTTGCTGAACCAACAAGGGGGGATGCCATTTTAGATTTGGTTTTGGTGAGTAGTGAGGACCTCATTGAAGAAATGGTTGTGGGGGACAACCTTGGCTCGAGTGATCATGAGCTAATTCAGTTCAAACTAAATGGAAGGATAAACAAAAATAAATCTGAGACTAGGGTTTTTGATTTCAAACGGGCTAACTTTAATAAATTAAGGAAATTAGTTAGGGAAGTGGATTGGACTAAAGAATTTATGGACCTAAAGGCGGAGGAGGCCTGGGATTATTTCAAGTTAAAGTTGCAGAAGCTATCAGAAGCCTGTATCCCAAGAAAGGGGAAACAATTCATAGGCAGGGGTTTTAGACCAAGCTGGATGAGCAAGCATCTCAGAGAGGTGATTAAGAAAAAACAGAAAGCATACAAGGAGTGGAAGATGGGAGGGATCAGCAAAGAAACCTACCTTATTGAGGTCAGAGCATGTAGGGATAAAGTGAGACAGGCTAAAAGTCATGTAGAATTGGACCTTGCAAAGGGAATTAAAACCAATAGTAAAAAGTTTTATAGCCATATAAATAGGAAGAAAACAAAGAAAGAAGAAGTGGGACCGCTAAACACTGAGGATGGAGTGGAGGTTAAGGATAATCTAGGCATGGCTCAATATCTAAACAAATACTTTGCCTCAGTCTTTAATGAGGCTAATGAGGAGCTTAGGAATAGTGGCAGCATGACAAATGGGAATAAGGATGTGGGGGTAGATATTACCATATCAGAGGTAGAAGCCAAACTTGAACAGCTTAATGAGAGTAAATCAGGCGGCCCAGATAATCTTCATCCAAGAATATTAAAGGAACTGGCACATGAAATTGCAAGCCCATTAGCAAAAAATTTTAATGAATCTCTAAACTCAGGGGTTGTACCGTTTGACTGGAGAATAGCTAATATAGTTCCTATTTTTAAGAAAGGGAAAAAAAGTGACCCGGGTAACTACAGGCCTGTTAGTTTGACATCTGTAGTATGCAAGGTCTTGGAAAAAATTTTGAAGGAGAAAGTAGTTAAGGACCTTGAGGGCAATGGCAATTGGGACAAATTACAACATGGTTTTACAAAAGGTAGATCGTGCCAAACCAACTTGATCTCCTTCTTTGAGAAAGTAACAGATTTTTTAGATAAAGGAAACGCAGTGGATCTAATCTACCTCGATTTCAGTAAGGCATTTGATACAGTACCACATGAGGAATTATCGGTTAAATTGGAAAAGATGGGGATCAATATGAAAATTGAGAGGTGGATAAGGAACTGGTTAAAGGGGAGACTACAGCGGGTCATACTGAAAGGTGAACTGTCAGGTTGGAGGGAGGTTACTAGTGGAGTTCCTCAAGGTTCAGTTTTGGGACCAATTTTATTTAATCTTTTTATTACTGACCTCGGCACCAAAAGTGGGAGTGTGCTAATAAAGTTTGCAGATGACACAAAGTTGGGAGGTATTGCCAATTCAGAAAAGGATCGGGATATCCTACAGGAAGATCTGGATGACCTTGTAAACTGGAGTAATAGTAATAGGATGAAATTTAATAGTGAGAAGTGTAAGGTTATGCATTTAGGGATTAATAACAAGAATTTTAGTTATAAGCTGGGGACGCATCAGTTGGAAGTAACGGAAGAGGAGAAGGACCTCAGAGTCCTGGTTGATCACAGGATGACTATGAGTCGCCAATGTGATGTGGCCGTGAAAAAAGCTAATGCGGTCTTGGGATGCATTAGGCGAGGTATTTCTAGTAGAGATAAGGAGGTGTTAGTACCGTTATACAAGGCATTGGTAAGACCTCATTTGGAATACTGTGTGCAGTTCTGGTCTCCCATGTTTAAGAAGGATGAATTCAAACTGGAACAGGTACAAAGAAGGGCCACTAGGATGATCCGAGGAATGGAAAACCTGTCGTATGAAAGGAGACTCAAGGAGCTTGGTTTGTTTACCCTAACCAAAAGAAGGCTGAGGGGAGATATGATTGCTCTCTTTAAATATATCAGAGGGATAAATACCAGGGAGGGAGAGGAATTATTTCAGCTCAGTACCAATGTGGACACAAGAACAAATGGATATAAACTGGCCATCAGGAAGTTTAGACTTGAAATTAGACGAAGGTTTCTAACCATCAGAGGAGTGAAGTTCTGGAACAGCCTTCCAAGGGAAGCAGTGGGGGCAAAAGACCTAACTGGCTTCAAGATTAAGCTAGATACGTTTATGGAGGGGATGGTTTGATGGGATAACATGATCTTAGTCAAGGGTCAATTAATTGCCATCAGTGGTAACTAGGACCAATGGTCAATGATGGGATGTTAGAAGTTACTACAGAGAACTTTTTCCTGGGTGTCTGGCTGGTGAGTCTTGCCCACATGCTCGGGGTTCAGCTGATCGCCATATTTGGGGTCGGGAAGGAATTTTCCTCCAGGGTAGATTGGCAGAGGCCCTGGAGGTTTTTTGCCTTCCTCTGCAGCATGGGGCACGGGTCACTTACCGGAGGATTCTCTGCATCTTGAAGTCTTTAAACCATGATTTGAGGACTTCAATAGCTGAGACATAGGTGAGAGAATTATTCCAGGAGTGGGTGGGTGAGATTCTGTGGCCTGCATTGTGCAGGAGGTCAGACTAGATGATCATAATGGTCCCTTCTGACCTTAAAGTCTATGAGTCTATGAGTCTATGAGTCTAAATCGCCACAAAGCTGCCACTGATGTTGGTCGTAGTTTATGCACCTCAAAAGTTGTTTCATGTTGTCATAGGTTTCCCTCATATGGACTGCATGACCAACTGGAATTGATGGCAAAACATTGCCATTCTGCAGTAAAACAGCTTTAAGACTCGTCTTCGATGAATCAATGAACAGTCTCCACTCATCTGGATCGTGAACGATGTTGAGGGCTGCCATCACACCATCGATGTTGTTGCAGGCTACAAGATCACCTTCCATGAAGAAGAATGGGACAAGATCCTTTTGACGGTCACGGAACATGGAAACCCTACCATCACCTGCCAGGAGATTCCACTGCTGTAGTCTGGAGCCCAAAAGCTCTGCCTTACTCTTGGGTAGTTCCAAATCCCTGACAAGGTCATTCAGTTCACCTTGTGTTTATGAGGTGTGGTTCAGAGGAGGAGGATGGGAGAAAATGTGGGTCCTGTGACATTGATGGTTCAGGACCAGAAGTTTCATCCTCTTCCTCTTCCTCGTCTGACTCAAGTGAGAATGATTCTGGTGCATCAGGAACCGGCAGTCCTTCTCCGTGGGGTACTGGGTATATAGCTGATGGAATGTTTGGATAATGCACAGTCCACTTTTTCTTCTTGGACACACCTTTCCCAACTGGAGGCACCATGCAGAAGTAACACTTGCTGGTATGATCTGTTGGCTCTCTCCAAATCATTGGCACTGCAAAAGGCATAGATTTCCTTTTCCTGTTCAACCACTGGCGAAGATTTGTTGCACAAGTGTTGCAGCATATGTGTGGGGCCCACCTCTTGTCCTGATCTCCAATTTTGCAGCCAAAATAAAGGTGATAGGCTTTCTTAACCATAGTGGTTATACTGCGCTTTTGGGATGCAAAAGTCACTTCAGCACAAACATAGCAGAAGTTATCTGCACTGTTCACACAAGTACGAGGCATCTCTGCTCACTTTGGCTAAACAGAAAAGTGTCCCTTTGCAAAATCAAACACTGACAAATAAGAGAGCACGACACTGTATGATTTCTAGAGCTGATATAGGGCAATTTGTTCAGCAGAGTGATGTAAGCTTCGTTATGATTACATCATCCATGACTTCAAGGAATAACATGATGCAATTCATATCATGTATGACACAATACCAGCTTCAGACTGCATCACTCATTGTTTTGCCTAAAAAGCAAGTACTGTCCAAACCCAGTCATAGCTTTATTCATAGATCCAGTCAAAGATGTATTTTAGTCATTTCTGGTTTAAATTGAGATCCCTTCCCTTTATAACTCACTTATCCTCCGCCATTCCCAAGTCAAGGGTCGTATATACTGACCCAATAGCATGTCTTGAAAACTAGAGCCAATCAACAATTGTAAGCATCATTTTCGTTCTCAGTGACCCAGAATTAGTAAAGTTTGACTACATTTATTTCAGAAGCATTTTGGCTGTAGAGCAGTGTAATATAAGAAGATCTGCCGTATCAGAAAATTGGCCCATCTAGTCCATTGGCCAATACCTGATCTTTCAGGAAAAAAAGATCCCCGCAGTTCGAAATACAGGGGTGTGAATTGCAATGTATATTAGTGTGCGCTCTAACTGCCCTATGTGGATGCTGCTGATGCGAACTAAAAGGTACTTAGTTTGTGTAAACATAGTCTTATTTCAAACAGGACTACACTAACACAAACTATGTAACTTTTAGTTTGCTTCCACAGAGTCGACACTGGGGAGTTACAGCACAGCACGCCGCTGCATGTTGCAGATCACAGCCCTGTTGTCTGAACTGCAGGGCTGTGTGGACAAACCACTAGCCTTTTCAAAAGGTGGTGTTGTTATTGTAAATAACATAAATAACTTGGATTACAGAGCATCTATTGGCACTATCAGAGATAAGAGCCTCACTGTGCTATAGACTGTGTTACTAACACATAATGAGAGATAGCTCCTGCCCACAAGAGCTTACAGTCCAAACTGATAAGACAGCAAAGGGTGGGAAGAAGGAAGCATTAGTATTCCCACACTAGGCAACTGAGGGACAGAGAGATTAAGTCCCCAATGCTATAATGAGATGGATGCATGCTGGTTGGCTCCTGCACCCACATGGTGCTGACTTAAAGCTATACTTGAAGTCAACAGGACACAAGTGCAAGAGTCTGCCTGCACATATTTCATTGCCCAGTGAGGGCCTGCGTGACGTGCTCAAGTTCATACAAGAAATCTGTGGTAGAGCTGAGAGTTGAATCTATGGCTTCTGAGTTCCAAGCGACTGCCTTATCCACAAGACTATCCTTCCACTCAGTGGTCATAAAATTATTAAGCCTTTGAGAAATTCAGCCACAGTGTATGAATAGTCTGCCTCCTGTGTCAGTGAGTTCCGCAGGTTGACTATACTGTCAATAAAAAGATATCAGCACCATGTGTCATAAGGAAACCAGCAAACAATCTAGGAGAGGAATCCTCAGCTAGAATTTGAACCAATGTCTGAAGGAAACAATATGCTAAACTGGTTACTTAAAATAGGGGGGTATCTTTTGGTCATGGTCACTAGTATGGGTCTCCTTTTGTTCATAAAAGTACTGCTGTACCGTACTAGACAGCAACAACATTGGAATAGCAAAGATTTTATTTCTTGCATAGTTAAGAATGCTACTAAAAAGCTTGGTTGGCTTTCAATGGGGCTTAAATGCATGCTTAAACACCCTTCCTGAAAAGGGATGCTTTTCTGGATTGGGGCCTCAGAAATCAGCACATGCAGAGCAAACAATAGTTTTTCCTTTGAGAACAATATTAAACTATAAAATGTTAATGTCACTAGAATAACTGTTTTAGTGTCACTTTGAAAGGTTTAGTGTTTATTAATGTCAGGCGTATTTTTTGTTCTGTTTTAATCATAGCAAACTTGGCATTCATTCTTTCATTTTATCCCTGCTTAGAAGTATGGTACTAAGAATAGCACTTAAAACATAACAAGGATGACATATTACTTAACAGATTTTTCATGCACTGAATTCAAACCATTTTAATATTGTAATTTGTGATGTTTTTATTTATTTGACAGTCCTACCTCTTGATGCCATCAGGTTTGTAAACATGTTACAAAGTGTTAATTTCCATCCAGCACAGGAGAATAGAATACTGTCTTTGAAGTTTTGTAGCCTTTTCAGTGCTATCTCTCCTGTAGAATGGCCTTCTAGTGTTTGGAAAATGTTGAGCTCTTTTACACTGTTTCTACATGCAGATAAAATTTTAATTTTAGAATGCACATAAAATGCCATTTATTCTTTAAATAAACAAAAAACCAAGAAAAGCATTCTCAGCATTGCTATGGACTGGAGACAAAAAGGTATTTCAGGCATCTGTTGTAATTCCATTAATCTGAATGAGGGGAAATAAAATGTTCAAAATTACAATTATTATCTACCATTAAGTAAATCCCATTAACTGGAGCCTAGTGCCTATTATCCTTGTCAGTTTGCAAATGACTTTTCACTTATTGTATAACATGTTGGATAGAGGCTTTTTTGAATAGGTAGTTGTGCACTTTGAGAATGTTTTATCTCATTACTTTATAACTAGATTACAATTATTTATTTTTATTGTGGGGAAAATAGCAATGTGATCTCATCTTTTTCATACATTTATATTATCGTGCATAGCTCTACTATTAATTAAAGAATGCTGTCAGTTCAAATCTGGCTCAGAATTTAGATTTGGATAGAAGACTTGCGTCTCTTAGGTATTTCTACACAATCATCACAACAGTAGAGTTTTTGCAGAGTCTAAGGCCTGTAATTTAATGTATTTTAAAAAAAATCCAAGTGGAACTGTTGATTTAAAAAATAAATATATCCCTGTTGTGCTTGCAACGCGAACCTTGCAGCATGGACAATGTAAAATCAAAACGGACTATGAACACAAATGTAATTGACGGCATTAACTTTCATTGCCCACACTGAAAAAGATGCAAAAAATAAACATGAATAATAAATTAGATTAACAATTTTTGTTAGTGTTAGAGATCGGAGGTGTTGTTATTAACATAGATAAGGAAGTTAGTTTGTTTAAAATAAATGAATTTTAAATTGACATAAAGGGGTCCTGATTTTTAGAGGTAGTTGCTCAGCACTTTCTGAAAATCAGGACCCTTCACGGTGTTCTGTGTAAAGCCCTTAATCTTGACATGTCTCTTTCATTGTTTCTGAGGTGAAGTGGATGGGGCTCTGTCATACATAAGTTTTTCAGAATGACAAAATCTGTTCAAGTTTCTTTCCTACTGTTCTGATTTTTCAATGCAAAGACTGGGTAGGCCTATGACAGGTCTTCCTTATTAAGATCTTTTTTTAACATAGTTACTAAGAAACACTTCTTTCCCTGAACACAAGGTTTTCTTCAACAGATGTCGTGTGATATACTGTAATAATAATCATAATAATAATAATTGCTAGAACTGGATATTGTGGCATTTGGATGGTCTGTGGAGTGCAAGGCTTTGTGCTAATACCCCCAGGGAGGATATAGTTGGAGGGGCAAAAGCAGAATTGTGGCTGTGCCCCCTCTATGCCGGTAGAGCTGTCCCAAAGGAGAATAATTACACTTGTACAGAAAGAACGAGGAATATTTGTGGCACCTTAGAGACTAACACATTTATTTGGGCATAAGCTTTCGTGAGCTATAGCCCACTTCATCAGATGCATAGAATGGAACATACAGTAGGAAGATAGATAGATAGATATACAGAGAACATGAAAAGCTGGAAGTTGCCATACCATATTTAAGTACCTAAATAAATGGCCATATTTTCAAAAGTGCTGAGCACCCAGCAGTTCCCACTGAATTTAAAGATCCTGAATCAGCAAAGTGTTTAGTCACATGCATATCTTTAAGCATGCAAGTAATTCCATTGAAGTAAACTCACAACTCATAAACTTAAACAATCTTAAAGTTATGCATGTTGTTGTGTTGTTCAGTGGGAGACAAAGAGAGCCTCTCAGTGCCCAGCACTTCTGAAAATTAGGCTACTTATAGGTGCCTAAATTCAGACTTAGAAGCCTTGCCCAAGTCTCAAATGGGAAGTGTTTGTTGTGATAAAAATAAACCACATATTGCATTTTTGCTGCTCACACTGCTAGTCCAAAAAGTTGCAGTGTTTGTTTTGGCAAGGTTTCAACTCTGCCTCGTGCTCCCTTCTCTAGTCACAGAAACCACATTCATGCCTTAATTTGAATTCCTTGATACTGTTGACTGCTCCAAAGTGTTTCTGCACGCTACTTTGTTTTCATTCTCCATATGCTAGTCAGCCTGGAAACTGACATTTATAGAAGTGTAGAGTTGACCGTCTCCATTTTGTGGTTTTTCAAGTGATCCCATTTGATTTCTTCTAAAGTTGTAATTCAACTGGAGTTTTATAAATAAGCCTGTATACAGACTTCAGTTTTCAAACATGTTTCTATCCAATGTTCATTTGTCATCCAGAACAGAAAAAAAGTACTGTTTCTCCTCTTTCATTTCTACATCAAATCTATTGCTGTTCTCAGTTTCTCTCTTCTAGCATTTTTTCTCCATTGTACCCTGGTTTCCTTTCCTTTCCTTTCCTTTCCTTATCCACTCTGTTTACAGTATCTGTCTTTTTTCTAGCATTCACAGTGTGTTATTAGTTATTATTTAAATGTTGTCTATATACTTGAGAAAGGAATAGCCTGACAATAGGATTCAGAGCCAGGAACTCCTGAGCTATAATTCTGACTGTGATACTGAGCTCTTCAGTGCCCTCGGGTAGTTTTTGCCTCACATCTGTAAATGGTAGATAACCTATCGCCTGCAAAGCGGTGTTGTGAGGGTCGATCAATTCATGTTTATAAAATGGTTTCTAAGGTGAAAAATGTTACATAGGAGCAAATTATTAGTGATTTTTAGCTCGTTAGGTTTCTTATTATTCATGCTCAAATACTAATTACAAGATATAATAATCAGTTTTGTCAGGGCACCCTCCTTTGGAGTTAGATAGAGTGAAATCCTCCATTGAAATCAATGGCATTCCAAGCAGGTGCTTGGGGCGGCGATCTGGAAGGGGTGGCAGTACATGTGCCGTGAGCGGCAGCGACAATTCAGCAGGAGCTTTCTTGAGCCACCTGTGGCAGTGGCAATTCAGCAGCAGCTTTTCAGCCGCCCGTGACGGTGGCAATTCAGCGGCAGCTCTTCACGATGGCGGCGGGTCTTATCTTCAGCCACCCGCAGCGGCAATTCGGCGCGCTGCTTGGGGCGGCAGAAATGGTAGAGCCAGCCCTGGCTGTGGGGGAAGGGGGAATTCAACGTTCACACTTGAAAGCTAAATCCTGTTTTGCAAAATCTTCCCCTTTTCCCCCACTGCTTTGGTTTTCTTTTCCTTCTAGCCACTCTTGGCTGCTGTCGTATCACAACTGATCGCTGATGAGAAGAACAAGCCCAGTCTGAGTCCAACTCATCTTGGCAGTGACTCAGTCTTTTCCATCTTATGGTTGTTCAGTGGCCTATGTGCAATAAGTTAGTGGGCCTCAGTTTAGTTCCTTGGGGAAAGCTGTCAGCACAAAAATTACTTCCACAGCTGGCACTAAATGGCACCTTTGTGGACAGTTTTAGCAAAGAAGCCAAGGGCTGAATGAGCTCTGAGAATGAACAGCATTCATCCCTGGAGGCAGGGCTGAAGTCTGTTGGTGAGCAGTGTGGAAAAGCTTACCTTTGCATTGTCTATATGTGCTCTGGAGATAAAATGGATGATTTCATTCTCCCAGGGTGTCAAGTTGATCCCTTTCCAAGCACTTAATTCACTAAATTCTAGTTTGTGTAATTAAATTCTGACTCTACATTTCTCCTGTAATTTCAGCTGGGATATAATGGTATTCTTCACTCCCTGCCCTCTCCTAAACTGTCCGCAGTGTCATTGTGCAGTGTTAAACAGCTTATGGGTTTGACCCCAGCGAGGAGTGAATTAATTCTTATGTATAATTATGATTGTAAAGCATGCTGGGATCCATCAGGGCTGAAGGTGATATCTCATAAATACCACTTTAGTTCTGATTATTATGCCTCTTTTCTCCTAGCTGTTAGGTATAAAAACCTATATACATGTAGTATGGATACTTAGATACACATTCCCTACATTATTCTTAATAGCTTTCATGTTCTAATAAACTGTTATGAAACATATGGGAGTGGAGGTGTGTGTATGTTTTTATATTAATCTGCTAGAAAATGAGAGGCATAATATTCCTCTAATACAGAGTAAAAGAACAAATGTGAGATTTTCTTTAGTTTAAAAAATGGTGCTGTGTTCAGTGTCTTGGCCCCACAAGGCCGTCTATCCCGCTATTCTTTCTTTGTCTCTTGCTGATGCACAACACTCCAAGTGAGCCAACTTTGCACATGTACAAAAAAGCAACATTCATAATGAGATCCTGGTGCTGGGATTTGTTGTTGTTCTGAGTGATTACTTTTATTTCAACACATCGTTTTGCTTGTGCTCTTAGAACAGCTTAAATTTTCCCACCAGCCCAGTAGCATGGTTTTCAGGGGGTTTTGTGGGTTGTTTTTTGCAGGTACTTTATACGTTCACTTGTCACATTTCTGATTATGGCTGCACTATGCCTCAGTTGTTCCCAACAATGGCCCTACACTGTGAACCTCAGTGAACTCATGAGCTTTAAAAGAGTGTTTGATCTTTCCCTGAGTTTGCAGCCTTGAAAACAGCATTATCTTTATTAAGGGCATCTCTCAGAAAGAACATCAGCGTCATGCGAAATGGCAATGATTGTGTATTATTTTAGAAGAAACAAAAGCTTACTTATAATGCCTGTACTATATACTAACAGACACAAAGTATAGTAACAGTGTGTGAAGGTGATTTTCTGATACACAATGAGTCTTCTCTAAAGTCTAATTTGGGAGTGTATTCCCGTAGAGGAAAATAAAGCAGTGACATACTTAAAGAATCACCGACAAAGCTGATAGGTTCACAGTACAAATCTATTTTGTGTCTTCCTTTAAAGTAGGTTTTTATTGATTTTTTCAGTTTTAGAAATCTGTCAAATAACAAACGTATTACAGTTTGGTTTCTGTAATTACTGTAGGTTAAAGAGAAGAACATCTCCATTTTTCTCTTGTTTTTGTGGCAATCCACTGGTTCTAGTTCTCATAGTTCTGCTATTCATGAAAGAAAAGCCATGATATGACTCAAAAGGAGATCTAGGGAAAATCGAAAGTAGGCCAACACATGGGCCAACCAGTGACTGAATCCTTTTAGTTGCTGAATGAAGACTGTGTGGTTCTAAACCCCCTCAACTCCTGTTGAAGTCAGTGGAAGTTGAGCAGGCTCAGATTAGCACAAAGTCTGAATATCTTCTTCCTGTACAAGATCAGAATTCTTAGATGAATGCCACTTCTTGAAGATCTCCAATCCCATATGCCATTAATAGGGATTTTCCCATTTTCACAAGTGGGGTTATTTTATATTTGCCAATAATGAGGCAATATCCAAAAATGTTCCATACTAGATACTCCTTT
Organism: Macrochelys suwanniensis; assembly: GCA_033296515.1. Lineage (NCBI taxonomy): Eukaryota > Metazoa > Chordata > Testudines > Chelydridae > Macrochelys > Macrochelys suwanniensis. The sequence continues at coordinate 90,261,904 of CM065779.1, forward strand.
ACACTCCTTCCTCCACATGTAACAAGTTTGATATGCTATCTTAATTACCTTCATTTTATAGTGAAAAATCAGTAACAGCTAAGGTTATTTTAATTAACACATGAGCTATGCTCCAGTTAATATATTCCACCTCTGCATTATTGTAAAAAGGAACATATTTCTTGATAACATCAGAAAGCTAGAGTATAAAGGTTCTGTTCTTCTCTCCATACGCACACACAACTCCCACTGACATGAAAGGTGTGAATAGGGCATAATTTGTAGGAGCATGTCATTTGTACAACACAACTGCCTTTGTTTTCCTGATTTTGGCAACAGATCAGGGCAAAGTTGCTCTCATTTTATAGACGTATTATAATACAGCAAATACATAACAAGTTTCAAAGAACCTGGGATGTTTTATTAATGCCTAGTATAAGGGATTGAAAAACTAAAAATACTTTTAAAAGGAGAAGAATGTAACTGTCATGCTGCCAAACAGAGAAAAGAAGGACTTGATTTCCCCAGACAGTTGAGCTTTCTGAATCAACAGGGTCCCAAACCAGACACTTTTCTGATGGGGGGGGGGGAGCTTAAAAGGAGCTCTCTCCTTCCCCCACTGTGTGGGCAACTGAGAAAGGCATGACAGACAAATGTTTTATGTAGGCTCTGCCACAGAACAGTGGAACAAATACCAAATCCTTACTATCAGAGGGGTAGCCGTGTTAGTCTGTATCTGTAGAAGCGACAAAGGGTCCTGTGGCACCTTATAGACTAACAGAGGTATTGGAGCATAAGCTTTCGTGGGTGAATACCCACTTCGTCGGATGCAAGCAGTGGAAATGTCCACATGTCATGCCTTTCTCAGTCTATAAGGTGCCACAGGACCCTTTGTCGCTTCTACAAATCCTTACTGTAGATCAAGAGTACATGCACATTCATTGTCCAGCACAGGCCTGCACCTCTTATCCCTGCCGCACTTCCTGTTACTCCATAATATGGTGGCGTGAGCAATTTTTATCTAGAAGACTATGGCCTGCTGGTGCCAAGGTGCCCAAACCACTAACAAGGACAAAGCCAAACTCTAATTCCAAAGAGAGAACTATCCAAAAAAAGGCCAACTTGACTGGAGTTGTCTGATTTACTACCATGTGAAAGGAGTTTTTTCCTGGTGGCACAGAAGGAATATATACCTTTGAGGATAGCTGAAGGAAAGAGATTGGAGATGGCCCTGAACTGGAACTCTGGGTCCAAGTGCCCTCAGACTCCAAACTGGATCCAAAACCTGGGAAATGCCAACTTCTACTTCTGTGTATGAAAGCAGGAAATAGGCACCACAAGGCACGCTTTTCATCACTGTTTTCTTCCCAGGACCCACAGGCCTTTACCTCAGCCCCATTGTCCATTTCCATTTCGTCCCTCTTCAGAGATGAGGCTACCACCCTCTCTAATCACTTCATATATCAATTTGCACATTAGTTCTCCATCTCTCTCTAATATGTATGGTGCACTTCAACAATCCAACATGCTAATAAAAAATGTATCCTAGAGCTTTGGATGCCTGTGGTTCTAGTTTACAGCAGAAGCTTCTGACGCTGATATACTGAACGCGAGGGACTGTAACGTGGAGTCTGCAGGTCTCTAAAGATTGAAATGGTGGGATCTGAAAAACAATTGTAACAGTTTAAAGAATGTCAGGGAGATGGTTTTCATAACTGTGTGCCTTAAAGTCATTTTGATCCAATTAGAATAATTGTTAGAATTGACTGTTTTCCATTCCAGGAGAGTTTACAGTGGTTTATAATCTATACCCAGCTGTGCAGTATGCCATGGATTTCTAAATGTAAAAGAATATAGCTCTAAAATGGGAAAGGTCAGAGGAAGAAAATGATTGCTTGAAATCGAAGTACTCACTAAATACTTGTAATCAACCTGACACAACGTAACCCTGAGCAGAATATTTATTATTAGCAAGTTTCTCTGTTTGAACTCCACAATGTAATTTTTTCTTATGTAAAGTATTTTCATAATATAAGGTTTTCTTGGTGTCTCAGATTGCACACGTATTAGGTCACTGTAAATTGTCTTGAAGATTCTTGGCTGAATTTTTGGAATCTGTTTCTAGGATGAACAGAAGGATTCCTTATTTCCTTTCCTGGAATCAGAAGTGCAGTATAAAAATTAATGCTTCTTTTTTAGTTTTGAAGCCTGTGAATCCTAGAAAGTGCACAGAAATTTATACTAAACAAATTAAAATAAATATTTCATAAAATAAGATTCTGTTAAAATTCCATCTTTACAATGGGTAGAAGTTGAAGCTAGACAAATATCAAATTAGAAATATGGCATACATTTTTAACAGCGAGGATGATTAACTATTGGAACAAACTACCAATGGAAGTGGTGGATTCTCCATCTCTTCAAGTCTTTACATTAAGACTAGATACTTCAATACACAAGTAACTAGATGAAATTATAGGGCCTGTGTTATACCAGACATCAAACTAAGTGATCTAATGGCCTTAAAATCTATGACTATTAACATAAACTGTAAAAATAATGGGTAAACATAAAATTAATGTTTCTCTATAAATAAAATGAATAGTTAATCAAGTAATTAAAAGGCATGCAGTTAATCAAGAAATACATTAACAACAGGTTGATCTCAACAAAGAAAGCAAAACAAGATGTTCTGGGATTATATGCCAAATGCAGAGAGAACAACAACCAAACAATTGCCAGGCTCAAATAAAAATAAATAAATAAACAAAGAGAACTGTGGCTAAAAATTATGAAAATAGAAGATTCAATAAAAGCAAAAGAACACAAAATGATAATTGCTAGTGTTTGCGACTGTCTTAGTGTATCTGTATGGAGTCCCTATCCCGCGGCACCATATACATTCAGGGCCTGATTCTCTCTGCCTTGCTCCCAGTGCAGTCATTCGCACCCATGCAATGGAGCTGTAATATGCTGCCAAATAAGAACTCTCCACTCACAGACACTTGTGGTGGCATTTCACGCCCACTTCGCACAGGCATAAATGACTGCACAGAGTGCAAGGCAATGGGCCTCAGTGACTGGTCATTACATTTCAGAAGAAGTGGAGGGTGGAAAGTTTAAAAATTCTTATCTGAAGATCATTTTTGAAGTAAAAAAGCTGTCAATGGAAGAAGGAAAAAATTCTATACAGAGCAGTCTCTGCTAATGAGAAAATATCTATACGAACAAAACAATGGACTTTTAAATGACAAAAAATAAAATCTTTTAAAAAAAAAGGAAAATGTCCAAAGCAAAAGTGACAAGCTTTGCCTCATGTGGTTTTGCTTTTCCTGACATTGCTTAACAAAGAGTGCTGAGATTCACTAGCAAAACAAAACATTCCTGATGTGTTTTGGCCAAAAGCGACGGCTTTCTTCTCATAAAAGGTTGAAGAAAGCACTCTATACAAAGGAAAAATAACTTATGCTAGTCAGAAAAAGCTTACCTCTAGCGTTTACATACCAGGAGAAAGCTTGGCTCTTATGGAATTTAATATAGCGGAGAGAGGGGGACCACCCTCACAACCCCCATCAAGACAGATACATTTTGAGTACCCTACTGAAGTATTAGGACCCTCATTTTAGTTACTGGAAAACCAAGACAGAGATTAAAAGGACATTGTCAATTTAAAATCTATCTGCATTTTTTTAGCTGCTATTGTTAGAAATAATATTAAAACTTACTACAGCTGACAGATATTAGAGAAAAAACTATTTTTTTCCAGTTTATTTACTTTGTGCATTCAGTAGCACAAATCTGTGTATTTGGTAATTTCACTATAGAATCAGGCTCCATTCCTACAAACACATACATGCTTAACTTTACCCACAGGAGTAGACTGATGTCTATGGGACTGCTCATGTGAGTAAAGATGTGGACATATATAACTGTCTGAAAGATTGTGGCCCCAGGCCTGTCATTGGTAGGAAGCAGCTACACTTGTCAATTGAAGGATTAGGGCCTAAATTAGTTTCCTTTTCTGAGCAGATTGTTCACACAGCAACAAGAGAGAGATAAGCATGTTTTAAAAAACAGGAAATGATTATTGTAAAATCACAATAGTTTGCAGGGGGACTTGAACAAACACAGTACCTGAAACAACTTTTCACTCACTTTTTAAAAATTGACTAGATTTCAAGTATCAGAGGGGTAGCCATGTTAGTCTGGATCTGTAGAAACGACAAAGGGTCCTGTGGCACCTTATAGACTAACAGACGTATTGGAGCATAAGCTTTCGTGGGTGAATACCCACTTTGTCGGATGCATGCAGTGGAAGTATCCAGAGGCAGGTATAAATATGCAGGCAAGAGTCAGGCTAGAGATAATGAGGTTAGTTCAATCAGGGAGGATGAGGCCCTCTTCTAGCAGTTGAGGTGTGAACACCAAGGGAGGAGAAACTACTTTTGTAGTTGGCTAGCCATTCACAGTCTTTGTTTAATCCTGAGCTGATGGTGTCAAATTTGCAAATGAACTGAAGCTCAGCAGTTTCTCTTTGAAGTCTGGTCCTGAAGTTTTTTTGCTGCAGGATGGCTACCTTTAAATCTGCTATTGTGTGTCCAGGGAGATTGAAGTGTTCTCCTACAGGTTTTTGTATATTGCCATTCCATTAGTTAGTTCTGAACAGCTAAGAAATGCCTTCTCAGTCACTGGACTGCAGGCAAGGTTCAGGTACTATGCTGTGAGTAAACTTCCTTGCACGATTGTGTCACAATGAGCAGACTGAAAAATGAAGGTGGTCCTTTTAACAGGGTTCTATCCCTTAAAGATCTAGTGACGTGACATAACTACCTTTTCTGCCTGCGGTAGCAACCAGAATTTATGGTATTGCTGTTAAATTGTTTCATAATCCAAGATGCACATGTAACTCATCCATTGTTGGCTTTGTTTACTCTTTAGGATTTGTGACTGATTTACTGAGCCGTTCTGTTGCTGGGAGCATGTTGTATATACATGTTGATTTCTAAAGTCTAAAAATATTAAACTAATTTAAAATTTCTTCCTCATCATCCTTTTCCTACTGCTCATTATCAAAAAATGGAAGGACCTTTGCTCACACAGCCATGTGTTTTCTGTATTGTTTCAGGCTGTGAATCGTCTCATCACCTGACATTTCAGAAGGCCACGGTTGCAGTGGACAATATCTTTACGTCCCTCAGGGATGTTACAAAAGCTCGAATGCACATGAAACAGTTTAATTCTGTGTATGTCCCAGGAAGCAATACCTGCCAGGTAAGTAATGATCCTTTTTCCATCTGTGTTATATTGTTCTAGCATACGGTCAAAATTACAGTTTCACGGATGTGACTAATTTATTTGTGTATGAATACAAAAAGTATTCTGCAACCCCATGGAATGTTTTTGGAAATAGGTTTTAGAACTGACCTAATCAGCAGCAGCCTCCTGAAGTCCTTAGTCAGTCCCGACTCAAGCAAATTCCCCTTGACTTCATTGAATTTCAGTGGGAATTTGTGAGTGGCAGAGCTAGATCAAGACTATACAGGGCCAGAATCCACTACTGTATATTGAAATGATGTCTAGGTATCTACCTGGGACTGTGTTTCAAAGTATTTTTTCTCAGATTTCCACAATTGCAAGAGTCTTGCTGTAAAAATTGTCTAGTAATACAGCTTCTGTTTATTGAAAGTAGTGTGATTTTCTTTTAGCACAGGTCATCCTGACCAAAGCTAGTTTCCCCCCTTCCCCCCAAATTACATAACTTCTTCAGTTGGAAATGGACATTTGCCACATGGAAAGCACATGTAATCATTTAAGATTTTAAAAGACCATTAAACTTGACCCTGGTCTTTAGCCAGAAAGATTCCTTTGAAACTTGAGTGTACTGCAGACCAACAAATGGATAAAATTACTCTAGTGATAAGTCAAACAATTCTGTGTAGCAATGGAACTTTGGCTATTACACAACATTGCTGAAGAGGCCGTGCAGTGGAAAAACTGTAGGAGAGGCAAGTGAAAGAGTGACAGGGATCAAGCTGCAATTCCAATGGCTGTCAAAACAGAAAACCTAATCCTGACATCTTCTGGCACTTATGACCAGAATGATGGCTGATATAGCTAATATCATCAAAATATGCATTAGGTAGTTCTGTGCAGAATACTCACCATGATAAAAAAAGTACTTCTGAAAGTTTCCTAGAAATGTAGTTAGCATCAGTATGTTCTTCGGTTTTAGCCCACTTCTGTTTATTTAGGGCCAAGTCCTGGAACGCCTTTTGTGGAGGTAAAGGATCCATTAATTCCTTACAGCTGCCTAACCTGGCTCTGTACTGGGCTAGCTGATCATGCAGAAGATTAGGAAGAGATTTGCAGATTCACTGTGGTCAGGAGCTGTGAGGTGTCTGGGACATATACAAACAAGCTCTCCTTTTCTATCAAGCATCCCTCTGTGGATGGATCTCAAGTCCTCTCCTCTCCGCCCCCGCCCCCATCCCCCGTTTAGTTGGTTTACTGCCATGCTACAGCTGCTACAAAGAGAGAGAGAGCTGTAGGGACCCCGGGTCCCTCTCCTTTTAAATGGAAAAGAACAAAAGTTACCGTTTTATGAGTTGGGGCACTGGATTTTCTGAGTAGAGGGATTTTTCAGCGCTACCACGAAGGAGTGATGTAATAGGGGTGCACAGCTCTGTATATGTTCCTCCCAGTGTCTGTCAGTCAGAGAGGAGACACCCACTGCAGGGAATCAGGAGTCACTGAATTTCCAGGTGGGACAAAAACATGAACTGATGGGAGAAGTTGAGTGGGTACTTGAGCATTGTGCTCTTCTCTGGGTAAGACTATTGTTTACCGCCTCAGGTTTGATTAAGCCACCAAACACAGCCCAGCCTATGGCTCCTTGAGCCAGGAGCCTAGCCTTAAAAACCTTAGTTTAATCTCTATTATGTACAGATAAAGTCCCCGGTGTTCAGCCCATCCTACCAGGGGCCATGTCTATACTGAGATTTGAAACTGTGTTAGCACCTATGCAGGGTTCTTGATATTTCATAGACATTTTGTCGGCATTGCTATGTTTTGGGGCAGTTATTCTGATTGAGTTCATATCCCAAAATATACTGATGCTAACAGAGTTACTAGGAAACTTTTAAGAGGACTTTTCTTATCACCATGAGTGTCCTGTATTAAACAAGCTAATGAATGTTTATGTAAAGTTAGCCAATCAGTTATCCTCATGGTTATATGTGTCACAAGATTCCACAACTAATTTTTCAGCTCTGCCTGCTCTTGTAACTGCTGCTCTGTTCCTGTCATTCCTCATCCTGGTTTAGGGTGACCAGACAGCAAGTGTGAAAAATCGGGACGGGGGGTGGGAGGTAATAGGCATCTATATAAGAAAAAGCCCCAAATATCGGGACTGTCCTTATAAAATTGGGACATCTGGTCACCTTAGGGTTACGTACACAATTTTTGGTAACCTGGTCCGTATATGGGACAGGTCCACTTGTTAGCAACTTCCTAGCAAGAACTGTGTTTAAACACAGTTTTATACAAAAATGTTAGCAGTGTCAAATCTCCAGACAGGATCTTAGTGTAGGCATTAGGATATAAGTTCTTTGTTATTGTCAGTATAATGTAGAAATTGAAAGAGATTACATTATTTTTTTAAAAGCATTGTAAATATTGTGGCCAAGATTTTCAAAAATGTCTAGTGATTTCATGGCTCTCATATTTTGGGTGGCCAGCCTGAGACACTCAAAGGGTCTTGATTTTCAGAGCATGGGTATCCAGGCACCCAAAATTAGGGCTGGCCTGAAAACAAGAATTCTGTTTTGCAAAAAAATGTTGAGGTTTTGAGATTTATTTTTGTTCCAGTGTGGAACAAAAATGTGACCTTTTGAAATTTTTCACAAAACAACATAAGGGAAAGAAAGGAAATCTCTCCTAGGAATAGCCAGTGTTCTGGTAGCTAGGGCACTCATCTGGGAAGTGTGAGACCCAGGTTCAAGTCCCTGCTCTAAATCAGGCAGAGTGGGATCTTGAACCTGTGTATCCCACGTTCCAGGTAAGTGTTCTCCACTGCGCCGTTGGCAATTCTGGGGTGGAGCTCTCCAGTAGGTCCACCCTGGACCTGAGAAACTGTCACAGGGAAATTTTCCTGTAAGATGATATGCTCCATGAAACATTTTGGTTTCCACAAAATGGCATTTTTTGCTGGAAAAAAGTTTTTAAAATGTTTTGACCAGCTCTACCCAAAATCATTAGTCACATTTGAAAATCTTAGCTGGTAAGTATTCATCTATGATGGCTTTCTATCCTCTATTTCATATAATAGGTTTCTGGTTAACATTGGTTTTGATCTCTGCTCCAAATATTTAATTTTTAATGCATTTCTATTGCTCATATGTGGCTTTAAGTGGATTTTACATAGAGTTTTACACTGGATGTCAAGCTTGTGAGTGGTATTACAGGCACTCATTCATTGCATAACTAGCTTTGACACAAGTCTTGGGATGTCCTACTACGGAAAGAATATAGCTAATGCCTGTTATGGTTTTGGTTTAATTTAAAAGAATTCTCACATGTTGTAGAAGAACTAGAAGAGGTGCATAAATCTTCTTTGATGTGATTGCTTACCAAAGAGTAAGATTTGTTTCTTACATTGTAAACTGCTGGACAAAAATAATCTCTTTAATTACAGTAATGACTTGAAAAGTTCCAAGTTGAATAGTAAATGGCTAATTTTTCACTTTTTCTTTATTGCAAGTGTCATAAATGATGCTTCTTCATTCATCCTTTGCAAAGTGTGAGTGAAATTGCACATGAATCCTCTAAGAAAACTAGAGATGTGACATTCCTGGAAGAGCGCAATAGGAAAATATTGTGTGCTAGATTTGGAACCAGCTGCTTTTCTAAGATCATTGTACTCATTCCTGAAACCATTACAGTTACTTTTTAATGTTTTAATGTTCAGCAAACCTATGAAAGCAGAAAACTGTATCCGCAACTATAAATTGAGTAAGGTAGATTTTTCAGTAAAAGAAGAACTAGTTAGTGAATGTCAGCAAGATCCACACGGACAGTTAGTGCACGGCAGGCTAGTGTGGGGTAGATTTACACTCCTGCTTGCTGCAAACTAAATGGTCATGAGGACAATCCCTTAGAAATCTTCTTTAGGGTGACTGGATGGCTCAAGCCATTGATAATGGTCTATAGCCCCTTTCAACTCTAGATCACCAGTTCAAATTCAGCCCAGGTTGATAAACAGTGAAAGTTATCACCTGATAGCTATTTGGTGTACTATGAAAATAATTTGTGGTCTCAGTCTGTTCACTAATTGACAGCTGTCCATGTCACAAAAAATACCACTCCTCTCATCAATGTTGATGTAAGGAAAATAAGACCCAGTGTCTCAAAATGGTTGAGGGTGTGTTTACAGAGTGTGAGTGGTATTCATGTTTGGTGTTTTAGTGTTTGGATGATATTCATATTCAGAGGGCTCTGATACTCTCATACTCAGACCTCTAAATATCAGATCTGAGTCTGAGCGCTTCCCCCACCACCTCTGCTGAAGATCACTTCTCTTCCTTTTAGGGGGAGGATCCCTCTACTCTCAGCTCATCAGGGGTAGTTTGCTGAACTTTTCCTGGGTCTTCAAAGGCAGCTGGTAGACCCCTTCCTCTTTCTGTCCTTTTCAAGGGATGACCAATAGGCTCACTGCACCCTAAATTTAAATAAGCATCTTTTGGAGAACAGGAAGTGATTTACATCTTTAAATACTCCACCTGTACTGACCCCTTAGAATCATAGAATATCAGGGTTGGAAAGGACCTTAGGAGGTCATCTAGTCCAACCCCCTGCTCAAAGCAGGACCAATCCCCAATTTTTGCCCCAGATCCCTAAATGGCCCCCTCAAGGATTGAACTCACAACCCTGGGTTTAGCAGGCCAATGCTCAAACCACTGAGCTATCCCTCCCCCCAAGGGGAGAAGTTCAGACCATCCCAGAGTGTGGTAGAGATTAGGCCAACAGACAAGGTTTCCCATTGGTCCAATGTCACCTTGTGTGTCCTAGACTATATTAGTTAAAGGTGTAGCTTAGCAGAAGCAAGAGGAGTGCTTCCATGTGCAGTTGCTGCAGGGGGCAGGGGCAGGCAGAGTAGACCAGCTTTCAGTGAGAAAATGCCACTCAGCTAACCCTGAAGTTCTGGGAAGGGAACCAGCTGGCCACACCATGAAGACAACAGAGATGAAGGGGTCTTTCCCTTCTTTTCCCCATGTGGGAAACTACATCAGAATCTCAGGTTTCATTTAGAAAAACAAAACTAATTTTTTAGCCATCATGTTTGTGAAGAAAACCAGTGAGTTTGCAGACAGCCTGAAATAATAGCTCTGAGGGATGTGAACAGCTCTAGGATCTCAGCAGGGTGTTCACTCCAAGACTCACTAACTCCAGGGGGTACTGCCAACACCACACAAACAGAAGCTGCGCCACTGTAGTGTAGCCACTTACTACAGTGACACGAGAGGTTGTCCTGTCACTGCAATAAAACTACCTCTCCGAGAGACAATAGCTAGGTCCATGGAAGAATTTTTCCGCAATGTCCACACCAGGGCTTAGGTCAGCTTAACTATGTCTCTCGTGGGTGTGAATTTCACATGAGCAACATAGCTAGGTTGATCTAAGATTTAGGTGTCGAGCAGGCCTTTGTGTGTGGCAAACATGCCCACCTAAGTAACTGATTTCCAGGGTAAGTACGGGGGTACCCTCTACCGCCCCCTGACTCTATGTGTGACAAGTGACCCCTGCTGTCGCCCCTGCTGCATCCAAAGGCTGCATGTCATTATTATGCATGTCATTATGTTATTATGGACCTAGGGCCCCAGATTGTCTTAATCTGTCCCCATTCTCCTATGTAGCCAAGAGGCAGGAGTGGCTGGCTCTGCAGGGAGGGAGAGCTAGAGGTGCATGATCATTCCTCCTGTAGCTCTTCCTGGCCTAGAAGTAGGGGCTGAATTATTATTTCACACTTTAAGTGATATGCCCTTCTCTAGCTGCCAGGACAGCGTGTTTCAAATGCACTAAATTCTCTTAAAAATAAACAAATCATAGTACTCATTTCTGTTTAAGTGTTCAATAAAGCCATATGTCTCCTTGAAATTATGCCTTCTGGATTCAAGATAACCTACAGGTATGGTGACAGTTTGCTGCCCTCTCTGTATGACCCTAAAGGCGCTTTGGGTTGGAGAGAAACCTAAGCCCCTACGCTCTACTCTGCTAATAATAACAGTCTCGACTGGCCGCTTGACCTCTTCTCCCACAAGAATCTTCACACTTTTTTCCTTGCCTCCCTTTACACATGGAGTACACACAGCACCTGGGTAAATATAGCATTTATCTGTCTTTTCAGTTAGATGAGAATCCTGTGCACATCATTGCTATGTAGTGTTGCAAATACAGTTGTTGCTTCAACCTTGTAAATGTGTGCAATCAATTTCCATTCTGTGAGAAAAGCTTTTGTTTGCTATAATGGAAATGAAATGCTTAGAAAAGCAACTAGCCACAAGTACAGACAATTTTATTTTCTGCACATGGTTTACTTTTGCAGGCCACTTACAAGCCATTGTTGAAGCAGGTGGTAGAGGAGATATTCAATTCTGATCGACCTGACCCTGTTGATATTGAGCACCTATCTGCAGGCCTCACTGATCTCCTGAAAACTGGATTCAGCATGTTCATGAAGGTAAAGTAACTATCCTGAGTTTCTAGATAAAATCTGCATCTGTCCAGAGTTTAACATCTCAGCCACTGCCATTATATACGGTTGTGTATCACTTCCACTAGCTGCCCAGGAAGTGGTACACAACTGTGTTTGCCTCCGTTATTGTAATAACTGGATGAGATTAATGCTCAAGAAAAAAGACCTAATTATTCCAGTAATACATACACGTATGTGTGTACATAGGTGTATATATCTATCTGGAGAGACATAAATGTGTGTCTATTTATATTATTACACATATGTATTTATTTTGGTTTTTAAAAACTGTTAGAAAAGCAGCTCCTGAATTATGAACTCCCTGTATGTATCTTGACCAAACCATAACAACTCCATTTTGAAGGTGCAGCCTTTTGCCTTCTCCGTTATCTGTTGCTTCCATGTTGGGCTGAAATTCAAAAGGCTGGTGGCAAAAGAATAACAAGAGAGGGCATTGACATTAAGTGCTCTCCTATCAAAATGGAATAACTCTAAGCAATAGACTGGCTCCTAACCCAGAGAACTGGTTTAGCTGTGGAGAGGTCGTCTTGGCAACAAAGTCAGCAGCAGGGCTGGCTCTGGCTTTTTTGCCGCCCCAGGCAAAAAAAATAAAAAAAAGCGGCCAGAGTGCCGCCAAAGCAAAAAATAAATAAAAATCGGCCATAGCAGAATGTGACGCCCTGAGATTAGCCTGAATGCCTCCCCTTATGATGTGCCACCCCAAGCATGTGCTTCCTAGGCTGGTGCCTAGAGCCAGCCCTGGTCAGCAGGCAGGGGGCTGTGATCACTGGGGTAAGCTGAGGATGATGTCACCTGACAAAGGGGTCAAAAAGTTATAAAAAGGGCAAGAGCTGCTCTTCTGGGGGCCATTTTTCTCCAGCTCAAGATGAGGGCGGGGTAACCCAACCTGCAGAAGCCTGGGTGAGGCAGGGGACCCTGTCGACCTTCCTAAACGCAAATGGTCTCCAAGGACTCCCAAAGGAAGGGGGCGCTAGTAAGGGGCATTGCGGTTAGGGAGGTCATGTTCTGTATGATCTGTACTCTTAGGCATCTATGATTAAGTACTAGAGAGCGGTGGTGTTAGAATCTGCGCAGAGTGCCTGTGTGTGTGTGTGTGTGTGTGTGTGTGTGTGTGTGTGTGTCAGTCAGTCAGTCAGTCAGTCAGTCATGCTTCACTGCTGTCATGTGACTCCTGAGAGAGTTAAATGGTAAACCAGAAGGCTCACATCTTGGGAATAGTCCTGGGAGAGGGTGTGTTTAAGCTATAGGGGAGGCTGAAGGGTCAGCACTGAGCTCAGGAGCTAGGCAGATGGACAGGGGGTGCAATCTCTTTAACACGAAAGTTGAACTTACAAATGGAGAATTATGTACAAAAAATAACTGCATTCAAAAATAATACAATGTAAAACTTTAGAGCCTACAAGTCCACTCAGTCCTACTTCAGCCAATCACTCAGACAAACAAGTTTGTTTACAATTTGCAGGAGATAATGCTCCCCACTTCTTGTTTACAATATCACCTGAAAGTAAGAACAGGTGTTCGCATGGCACTGTTGTAGCCTGTGTCACAAGATGTTTACATGCCAGATGCGCTAATGATTCATATGTCCCTTCATCTTCAGCCACCATTACATAGAACATGCATCCATGCTGATGATGGGTTCTGCTCGATAACGATCCAAAGCAGAGCAGACCGATCCATTTTCATTTTCATCATCTGAGTCTGGTGCCACCAGCAGAAGGTTGATTTTCTTTTTTGGTGGTTCGAGTTCTGTAGTTTCCACATGGAAGTGTTGCTCTTTTATGACTTCTGAAAGCATGCTCCACACCTCGTCCCACTCAGATTTTGGAAGGCACTTCAGATTCTTAAACCTTGGGTTGAGTGCTGTAGCTATTTTTAGAAATCTCACATTGGTACCTTATTTGCGTTTTGTCAAATCTGCAGTGAAAGTGTTCTTAAAATGAACATGTGCTGGGTCATCATCTGAGACTCCTATAACATGAAAAACATGGCAGAACGTGGGTAAAACAGAACAGGAGACATACAGTTCTCCCCAAGGAGTTCAGTCACAAATCTAATTAACGTATTATTTTTTGAACAAGCATCATCAGAATGGAAGCATGTCCTCTGGAATGGTGGCCGAAGGATGAAGGGGCATACGAATGTTTAGCATATCTGGCACGTAAATACCTTGTAATGCCAGCTACAAAAGTGGCATGCGAATACCTGTTCTCACTTTCAGGTGACATTGTAAATAAGAAGCAGGCAGCATTATCTTCCGTAAATGTAAATAAACTTGTTTCTCTTAGCAGTTGGCTGAACAAGCAGTAGGACTGAGTGGACTTATAGGCTCTAAAGTTTTACATTGTTTTGGTTTTGAGTGCAGTTATGAAACAAAAAAATATATACATTTGTAAGTTACATTTTCATGATAAAGAGATTGCACTATCATACTTGTATGAGGTGAATTGAAAAATACTATTTCTTTTATTTATCATTTTTACAGTGCAAATATTTGTAATGGAAATAATAATATAAAGTGAGCACTGTACACTTTGTATTCTGTGTTGTAATTGTAGTCAATATATTTGAAAATGTAGAAAAACATCCAAAAATATTTAATAAATTTCAATTAGTATTCTATTGTTTAACAGTGCGGTTAATCGCGATTAATTTTTTTAAGTTAATCGTGTGAGTTAACTGTGATTCATCAACAGCCTTAGTATAAAGATACACTGTCAGGGTTGGCAGACCTAAAAACTGACCCACAGTTCTTTGCCTCTGGAAGATCTTTCTACACCTGTGTGATTTCTGAAAAACAATCCATGCTGTAACTCCAAGAAGGAAAGAAAGAGAACAGACATTCCACTATCAAAGTGTATAAACAATGCCGGTGCATGCATGATGTTTGAAATGACTGGTTTTATTTACTGGAGATTTCCCTGTAATTCATACCTGCATTTATTTGATTTTATTTGCTTGTTTATTTTTTTTTATTTTTGAAGCAGGAACATAAATTAGTTTTTCTAAAAACATACGTGTGGTCTCCAGAAAGTATAACATTTAGATAGAGCCATTTTCAACATTGACCAGTTGTTAGGTCGACCCAGTTGTTGTTGTTATTACACTAGCGCCTATATGCCATCTAAGCTGAGGTCCCATTGTGCTAGATGCTGTACAGTCATATACCGAAATCAGTCTCTTCTCCAGAGCGTGGACGATCTCAGGCCACACTCCTGCAGCTGGACCTGTGCAGGTGAACCCTGAAGCCTGCACAGAGCCCCATTGCTCCGTACTGACATAATGGTGAATTCCCATGGATTGCTTAAGGCAAGATGTAACTTGTTGCGGCGGCACTAACTAATGGGGTTGGGGAGGGAAAAGAGGGGGGGCGGGAAGGAGCGGGTGAAATCCTTGAGAAACGGCAGAAAAGGGAGGGAGTTATGGGCACAGCCAGTGACTGAGCTGTAAGTTGACATCTCCTGAAATATGTTTTTTCTGAAAAATGTGAGACACTAAAAGAGATTTGTAATCATACATGTGTTCACTCTCTCAGCAGTTGCCATGAATCATTCTCTGTTGTTCTGCCAAGGGTCTCTTCTGTTGATTGCTCCAGACATTTTTCATCTGTCTGCTCAACGTTTTAAGAACCAATACCCAGCCACCAGTTAGTCTTTCAAAATGCATTGTATCAACAAAGCTCTCTTCGTGCCGGAATCACCCATGTCAGTAGGGCAAGCAATTGCTTTGACTCCAAGATATTGTTGTTAGTTACACAACACCAAGATATGCCTGGCATTTTACAGGCAAATAAGACAGTGTAATCAATATGCTCCCCTGCATGACTCACTGAGTGCTGTTACAGTTCAGCATTTATGATATCACACTTTCTTCCATGATAACAAATTATGATGTCACAAACACTTTACTGAGACATCACTGAATGACGCAAATGAATTATGAAGGAGAGAGCTTTTTATGTGCACCCACATATGGGAACTAGCTATGATGAGTAAGGAAATACTTCTATACATATTAGTTAGATTGGATTTTGTTAAAATTACATTTTTCTAAAATTTACTTGACTGTGTCAGTTCTTAAAAAGTTCCCATAGATGAAGAAACTAAATTACCTATCAGCATATCATTGGTCAATATAATTACCAGGTAACCCTCCAGTCTCCTGATTGCACTCCTGTATAACAGAAAGGGGCCACTTTCACAAAGTGTGGGGAAAAAAGAGGCAAGGATACATGAAAAGAAGATCTTGCCATTTTTCTCTCTCTTCCCTCACTTTTATCTCCTTTCTTCTATTTCTGTCTCCTCTGCTTTTCTTTTTCTTCTCTACCTCCCACCCCCTGTTTTGCCCCTTCCTTTTTGGGAAGCCCAATTAATGGAATTCAGATCAAGGTTTAGGTACCAACCTCTTCCATCTAAGTATGGGACTGTTCTGATTTGTGTTTCCAGATCAGAGAAAGATCCTTAGTTCAAACCCCTCCAATTTCAGGGATATTGGAAGTGGGATGAACAAAAATGTATCGATATACAAAAGTAAAAGTGGAATTTTTCTGGAGTATGTAAAAAGTGCTGCCTTTTGGGGCCTCAGTGTAAATATAACAAAACTATGGACTTATTCTTCTGCTGCAGGTTGTGAGTAATGGGAGTTGCTCATACCTTGCAACAAGAGACTCAGAACCCCCGAAAATATATTCCATGTCATAATATATGAGTTTGGTAGCAACGGCCTTGCAATAAATGCTTGCCATTTGCAAGAGTGAGACTCCAAAAAGGAGGTGTATTTGGGGTAGCAAAAGTAGTATTTAGTGGACAATTAAACAGACAAATGGACACACACAAACAAACATACATTCATTAATTTTCTCTCTTCCCTTCCCCCCCCAAACTCTCCCCTTGTCTGTGAGAAAGACAACTTTTAAAGCCTTCATAATCTATGTCACTGTTTTCACTTGTCCTTGTAGTGATTTATACCTTGCTATATTTGAGTCATTCTAGGCTTTTAAGTTTTCTTTTTATGGTCTTTCAGCAATATACACTTACCACCTTAAATGCCTGTAAATCTGCTAGTAATATAAACCAAATATAAATGAATAACAGATGTGCAGGTATGAATATTTCATGGACACAAAACTGTCATCGTGTCCCTCACATTTTCTCCTCTGCATGTTGTTTAGACCTGTGGCTGGTTGGCAGGGTGCTGCATTACAATGTGAGAGATTCTGAGCCAGCCAGTGATCTGTATTCATCACATAGGAGATGTTTCACAGATTTCCCCCTTTGCATCACTATCACGTTCCATTATTATTTCACAAGCAGCCTTAAATTTGTTGTCCCTTAAATGTGTGACAACTCAAACAAATCAAACAAGTGAAGTATGATCATTAAATTTACATTTGGTGAGTTGTTATGTGTTAAGAGTCCAGCCAAAAGCAGCCTCTCCTAGTCCATGTCCAGTAGAATACACCACCCTCCTGGACTATACAGCCACGCTCAAAGGGACTAGTTCTTCATTCAGTTCACGTCTGCCTAGGACAGTTACTTTCCATAGAGGAATGCGCGACCTTGCTTTCTCAATTGTGTCCTTTAGGAACGTAACATCTGGGGACATGCCAAGCATGCTGGATGACTCAACAGTAGTCAGCCAGGGAAGGACCCGACCACATATTACCATGCTCAGTGTATCCCCTTGCCTGGCTGAATGATATTTGTTCAGCCAGAGACGATTAAAGATGCCACTCACTCAATAGTCGTGTCTCTGGCTGACATGTCTGTTCTGGAGCTCAGCCAAGGAGACAGGGAAGGGCTCCTTTGTGTTCAAGATTCCTCCTTCTCTAGTGGTACTCCAAACCAAATGGTGATTTAAAGAGGACCCATTTCATTTATATCAGTTGCTTTATACAACAGTGCTCAGCTACCTCCCTACTTAATTCATGGGCAGGAGAAATTCCCCTAATAAATGGATACTGTCTTTATTCTAACTTGTACTCCCAAGGCCTGGAATTTGGGAATATCTTCCCAGAGAGCTTTGCAAGTGGGTTAATCCTATGGGCTGTGTGGCTCCAGTGAGGTGGTTAAAGACAGGTATGAGGGAGTGCGAGATGGAAAAAGCTCAATTCCATACATTCTCTTAACTGTCAAACCATTCCACAACTTCCTACAAAGGAGATTTTCCCTTTTAGCCATTCAGGGTGGGTTTTTCTCTCCATTGCATTGACAATCCCACATCACTATCTGCCTCTGCTCTTTTTCTGCCCAGAAGGCTACAGATAGTCTTTTAGAATTGAGCTCCTCCTGAATCTTTTTTTTTCCTGTTAGGGATATTCAAAAATGTTTTTCCTCCCACCATCCAATGAGTCACAGTTTTCAAGGGGAGGTCCTATCCCCAGTGGTCAGCACAGTTACTCAGCTGGGTGTTGAGCGTCTTTCTGGGAAAAGGCGGGAGAAGGCCTTCTCCTAAACCAAAGAACAGTGTCTGGAGTAGCCTCCAGGGTGTTAGAGGCCCCCTGTCTGAACGGTCGGTGGGAATGTCTGAGGGATCTGTGCTGTGATGGATCCTCCGGCCCATCCCCCCGTGGACAGCTGCACACAGGGATCCCCTTTGGAACTGGGCTCACAAATCCCACCTCTCACACACCCAGCAGAACCATACCAGTTCGGCTACAAGAAGTACCTCTACACCAGAGAAGGGCGGGGATTTGTCCCTTTGCATAGATGCCTGAGTGAGCTTTTTTGATTTAGCTCTAAAACTTACCTCTGTGCTGCACTGAAAGAAAAGCCTTGTATCCCAAGGCTATTAGATAGACAGAATAACAGGTTTGTTTTGTGGCAGAGTGCAGCAGAGGCCTGCTCTATACCGCTATAGCCACCTTTTCTGCATTTATATTTCTTGGTGTTAAATTATTGCCTCTGAGAGTTGCTTTTTTTTCACTAGTTGATTCAAAGAGCTTTGTATCTGTTCTCATTTGAATAGTAATGGTGTGTTGTGTAACACTATTTAATTTATTAATGATATTTTCTTACCTTGTTATGTTGTTTGGTAAAGTAGCTGCTGCTTATGGGTAGATACATAATCAGGGTCAATAACTTCAGTTTAATCAGTTCTTAATGGCACTTCAGTTGTGCTCATTCTGTATGAGGAACCGTGTCATTGGACACAATAAAATGGCTCTTGGCTTACACATATCCCAGAATATCTCTTAGGGCTGGTCTACACTACAGGGGGAGGGGGGTCGATGTAAGGTTCGCAACTTCAGCTACGTGAATAACGTAGCTGAAGTCGACGTACCTCGCTCGACTTACCTCGCCGTGAGGACGCTGCAATGTCGAAGGCTGCCGCTCCCCCGTCGACTCCGCTTCCGCCTCGCGTCAGGGTGGATTACCGGAGTCGACGGGGAGCGTGTTCTGGGATCGATTTATCGCGTCTACATTAGGCGCGAAAAATCGATCCCCAAAAGATCGATTGCTACCCGCCGAATCGGCGGGTAGTGTAGACTAGCCCTTAGTGGGCCTGTCCCATATGTTTTATATGAACAGAAAATAGGCATGCATGATAACTGTCAGCCTTCTGTTTTTCCTGACCCAGAAGCTCAGCTATTCAGATATCCAGATCCCAAATGAACTGTTCCAGCATGCTAGCTGATGCATAACTATCAGTGCAAGCCAAGGTATTGGGCCAGATCCTCAGCTGAAGTTCATTGGAGTCAGTGGAGCTGCACTGATTCACACTGGTTGAGTATCTGATAACAAATGCTGTATAGCCCAGTGAAGAAGAAAAAAGAACAAATTATTAGAAATGCTTGTATATAGAGCTGGGTAAAATGTTTATAATTAAAATTCATTTAATGGAAAATCACCTGTTGGATGTTTTGCAAAGTTGATAACAAGCGATTTTACTTAGTCTTACATTTTCTGACAAAATTCAATGCAAACTTTTTTTTAATTTTAAAGTGATTATAACACATTTCTATTTTACTTTTTCTAATTCTGATCTGGGTTGGTTGGATGTGATTGGTCACAGAAGTGATATATTAAGTCTAGTTTCCTGGTTGCCCGAGCTCTGACCCTTCTGGGTTAGAAGAGTCATTTTGGCTGATTTTTCTCAGAGGAAATGACTGCATTTTTATGACCTCTAAATTAGTAAAAACAAACGTGTCAACTGAGCCACTTCCTGCTGCAGTTGGGAACCTGCTTTGCCTCCCCATTTCATGTGGTCCATACAGTGTTGTCGAGGGGCATTGGCCCTGCCTGATGATCCCCAAAACACACCAAAGGGAAAGCACTCCAACCACTAAAGTCCCTAGGAGAAAATACCAGGACTGGCGATCGTAGAGACAAAGGTCCTCATGACCAGCTAGATTCAGATAAGTATCCAAACTCCAAGATTTCTCTGTCACTAGATTTATTTAATAGCTTGGCTATGTTGATGTAGTTTTACAATGTGCTTGTATATGTAGTCTGGCTACAGTGAAGCTGATTCACTCTGCATCTTTACCTGTGGTTTGGTTACATTAATGCTGGGATTTTCATGTTTATTTTATTCTCCTTGTATTTATAATATACTAGTCTTAGGAGTATTGGGTACACTATGGAATCCTGGTGGCACATAGGCTGGCTTCTCTGCTGCCATGCTATATCAATAACGCCAGAAACCATAACCATCATGCTTGCAGTGTCAGTCTCGCTTCTCATACTTTATGGTGTAAAGTTATACATCTTATCCATGGTGTTTGCAAGACCTGGGCTTGGTATGTATTCTTGCGCTACTTCTGGAGGTGGAGCCAAAGTGCATGTGTCCCTGGTCACTTCTGTCACCATCTCACCAAGTATGTGTCTCTGTATGTGCCTCTGAGAGGAGACTTCTGAGCGTTACCTTGTCTTCTCCTGTCTTCTCTCCACCAACCTAAATTACCAACGATAGTTGCCATGGTAATTTCGAATGATTTTTAGACTGGGGCAAAATTTCTAAATCAAGATGTTTTGAAGTGATAGGTGATTTGCAAAACATTTTGGGGTCACTAACAATTCATATTAAAAATGAGATTTTGAGGACTTGAAAACTTTGTGAAACAAACTGGTGAAAAGTGTGTGCTATTTTGGGAAAGGAAAAAAATCTCAAATTTTAACTAGGCATAGTTTGCAGAAGCATGACAGAATGTGTGTTGCTTTTTTGTTACAGTTAATTTTTATTCTTCTTCTGTAACACAGAGTTGAGTTGTGTTTAGCCACATGGAGCTAGCCTCTTCAAAAGAGAGAGCCTTGGGGGGTTGTATTATCAAATGGAAATATGCTGGCAGAAACCCACATTCTTAACACAGCCAAATATTTTGTACCCAAAGTATTGTCCTCCTCCAAAACACTTGTGCATAGCATAATAAAATTACAGGTTCCAAACCCTTTTCATGGCAATTTTAATTTAATTTAGAGCTTGCATGCCTAATAGTTGGTATTTTTTAATATGCATTTCTGGAATTTGTGGTTTGAATTTCAGTTTTCTGAAAAATAAGACATTTTATATATGAACCATGTGTTTGGATAGAGGCTTATTTTGACTGATGGAAATGATTTGTCAAATATTTTCTCCCTTTCTATACCCATGAAAGCTTATGTTAGGTAACCTTATAATAAATTTCCAGATTTATACGTACATGTTTACAATGAGTTTCTTATCACTTGGTAAAGTTCTTAAGGAGGACATTCTGAGGTGAATATCTAAAGTTTAAATTCTTCAAATCTAACTCTTTGATCACCACCTTTGTTCTGGGTGGCAACTAAAATAACACTAGGAAGTGGGAAGCAGCCATGTAAAGTTTGTTCACAGCTAGCCTTTGAACGGACATCTTAAAGCTATAATTTTTATACGGCATAGGAGTACCCTAGCCCAAGCGCTTTGGCCAACATTCATGTTTACAATCTTTGTGAACAGTTTGTTCTTTAGCGTTGTGGCAGTTGCCCATACAGTTCACTGTAAACTCCCTGTAATACTCTAGGACCTAAGTTAATTGTATAATCCTATCTGGCCTACTTTTTACTGGACTATTTAGACCTTACTTGAACGCCTCATAGTATTTGTAATAAGAATGGATTTTGTATTTTAATTAAGATAACAATACATTTTATGCAGCCATTATTCTGCATTGGGAAATTAGGGAAAGCCTGTGTATGGGTTAAAAATGAGTTATATTGACTTAATGGTGGCTTGTGGATTTCATTGGAAAGGAGCTGCATGCAGTTCTTGAATTGGGGGCATGCATGACTAACCCACGAAAGCTTATGCTGAAATAAATTTGTTAGTCTCTAAGGTGCCACAGGTATTTTTCTTGTTTTCTTTATGTGATAACCATACTTGTCCCTGCTGCCAGCAGAATAAAGACGAATGAGGGAAGGGTAGGAGAGCAAACATCATACATACACACAGTGTTCAGGCACTGGCAGTATGTAAATTATCTGCCCTAATTTCAAACTCCTGAAGAGCCCAGGAGCCCTGCACTTGGGAGCAGCACTTGATCGAGACCACTGCTTTATCAAAGGCAGTTTGCTTGGAGAGCTTGGAAACCTCCTGCTGGTTTCAAAGGGAAAAGCCACAGGGGGAACCTCCTCTTCTGAAGACTGCCAGTCAGATCCAGAAGGGAAATCTTGAACTGGACTGCTGGCCAAGAAACTGCCCAACGACTAAATATAGGACAGGCACAATAAAGAACAGAGGAGGAGCTGTGCTCCAGGGAGCTGGAGCTACCAGGAGCAAAGAGAGATGCCGTAGGTGGTGAAAGGAAATGGAACCATGCTCCATCCAAACATAGATCGCTTCTTTCATTTTATAGAACGAATTCTGGCAAAAACAATAACGAAAAGAACAAATTAAGCTGTTCTCAGTCCTCAGAGCCAAACATTTTGAGCCTCATGCATAGGGACATGGTGTTACCACAAGAGGGATTGTGTTGGTTCCACTGACATCATGTCCAAAGGATCTGCTGAGTCTGACCCAGGACGGTATGAATGGAACTGTCCTATCAAAACATAACTCTAGAAATGAGAAAAATAAGCAAGTTAATTGAACCAGTAGAATTTGTTAAATGAAAACAACAAAAATGACGATAAATATTTGCATTGTTTTATTTATTTTTTAAATGAAAACAGTATTTTGTTTGGTCTTAAACGTCCCAGACAGTGGTTACAACCCAAACATTACAGCATTGTTCTACTGCAGGAGAGCACCAACATGAAACTGTCTAGAGACTGATTTTAAATTAAAGTAGACCTGACTAATCTATTTTCTGTTGGATGAATTGCAAAGAGTAATTAGTCTACAAAGCATATTAGACATTTGTAATTCAGATTTCACAATACAGTAAAAGCTGTGTTATCTGGCACTTTATATTGGAATTGGAAAAGGTTCAGAAAAGGGCAACAGAAATGATTAGGGGTATGGAATGACTTCCGTAGGAGAAGTGATTAATAAGACTGGGACTTTTCACCTTGGAAAAGAGACAACAAAGGGGGGATATGATCGAGGTCTATAAAATCATGACTTGTGTGGAGAAAGTAAATAAGGAAGTGTTATTTACTCCTTCTCATAGCACAAGAACTAGGGGTCACCAAATGAAATTAATAGACAGCAGGTTTAAAACAAACAAAAGGAAGTATTTCTTCACACAACGCATAGTCAACCTGTGGAAGTCTTTGCCAGAGGATGTTGTGAAGGCCAAGACTACAACACAGTTCAAAAAAGAACTAGATAAATTCATGGACGATAGGTCCATCAATGGCTATTAGCCAGGATGGGCAGGAATGGTGTCCCTAGCCTCTGTTTGCGAGAAGCTGGAAATGAGTGACAGGGAATGAATCACTTGATGGTTACTTGTTCATTCCCTCTGGGTCACCTGGCATTGGCCACTATCGGAGGACAGGATACTGGGCTAGATGGACCTTTGGTCTGAACCAGTATGGCTGTTCTTATGTTTGCCAGCCAGAAAGTTCTATAAAACGGCATTTCTGATCCGGGTGGCGCTCATCTTGGGCGGCTCCCCACAAGCAGTGACATGTCCCTGCTGCTCCTAAGCGGAGGAAAGGCCATGGGAGCTCCATGCGCTGTCCCCACCCCACCCTGAGCACTAGCTCCGCAGCTCCCATTGGCCTAGAACCGCAGCCAATGGGAGCTGGGCAGGCAGCATCTGTGGGCAGAGGCAGTGTGCAGAGCCACCTGGCCGCGCCTCTGCCTAGGAGCAGCAGGGGCATGTTGCCACTTGAGGGAAGGTGCTTGAGGTGAGCGTCCCCCAGATCTGGCACCCCAAAACCCCTCCCATGCCCCATCCCCCTGCTCCGAGTCCCCTCCCATGCCCAAACTCCCTCCCAAAGCCCACGCCCCACACCACCTCCCGCACCCAGCCCTGAGTCCCCTCCTACACCCAAACTCCCTCCCTCCATTGATAAGTATAACTCTTTAGTTAACCAGAATTTTTGACTAACTAGCACCCTCATTCCCCCAATATGCTAAATAAAGCTTTTCCTGTATATGGTAATATACGTAAACACATTTGATTCATTGAAAATCATTGGCCTGATTCTCAGGTCTGCTGAGCACACACAACTCCTTTTGACCTCAGTGGGACCTGTGAATATGCCACAGCTGAATATCATTCCAGTGATTTTTAACCTGCCAGCATCTCTTTAATTTTCTATCCAACTTCATAGAAACCAGCATTTTAAAAAATCATTTCTGAGTTTCCTCTTAATCCTTCAATACTCTGTCTTGACCAGTCATAAATAGCCATTGCATTATGTTATTGATCGTATGCCCCATGTGGCTTTGTAGTCAAGAGCACTTGTGTTTCAGAATAAATTGAAGCAATGTGAATAATGCTTTCTATTGTTTTATAGGTGAGTCGTCCTCACCCCAGTGATCATCCTCTCCTGATCTTCTATATGGTTGGTGGAGTGACAGTCTCTGAGGTCAGAATGGTGAGAGACCTAATATCAGCACACAAACCTGGTATCCAGGTACGAAACCTTATATACTGTGATTTCTGACTGAGCCAGGACAAATTAAGAGTAACAAAGAAAATGCTTTCTATCGTGCTGAATACTGCCCTGGTACTGAACACATACCGTAACATATAAATAAGGCTAATAATGGTATCAGGTCTCTGTTGTGAAACATCTGCAGGCAAGCAGCTTCCAGATGCAAGTTATTTAAAGTTTGTTGTGTGCAGTAGATTCAGTGAGGCCCAGATCATTCCATAGGACCTCAGAATTTGCACACGCAGTTTTCTGTGAATGAGCATTTGCTTGGGAATCTGTGTACACAAATTGAACGGCAAGCAGCAGGGCCGGTGCAAGGATATTTTGCACCCTAGGCGAAACTTCCACTTTGTGCTCCCCGTCCCCTGCCACCTATCCACTCCCTCCCACTTCCTGCCCCCCAAGGAACCCCCAACCCATCCAACCCCCCCCCGATCCTTGTCCCCTGATCACCCCCTCCCGGGACCCCTGCCCCTAACCGCCCCCCGGGACCACACCCCCTATCTAAGCTTCCCTTCTCCTTGTCCCCGACTGCCCCCTCCTGAGACCCCCCCACCCTAACTGCTCCCCTAGGACCCCATGCCCTACCTGTCCCCTGACTGCCCCGACCCCTATCCATACCCCCGCCCCCTGACAGACCCCCGGACTCCCACACCTATCCAACTGCTGCCTGTCCCTGACTGCCCCCCCCGAATTCCACAACCCATCCAACTCCCTCTGCTCCCTGTCCCCTGACTGCCCCAACCCCTCTCCACACCCCCACCCCCTGATAGGCCCCCCCCGACCCATCCAACCCCCCTGCTCCCTGACTGCCCCCTCCAGAGACTCACTGCCCCTTCTCCAACCGCCCGGCATCGTAGACACGCTGTCAGCCACGCTCCCCTGCTATGCTGGAATGCAGGGGACAGGGCAGCAGGGCATGGGGGGAGGAGGAGGGGAGGGGCGGAGCTCTAGAGTTGCCGGAGGCATGCCAGCGGCCAGCCGGCAATCTGGGCTGTGGGGGGCATAGCTGCTCCCCACTAGCGGCGCCACCGCTTTTGCAGGGCTGCTGCCCCCTCTGCGCGCGCCGCTTTGGCTCCTCCAGGGCTGGGGCTCACCGCTGCTGCAAGCGCGACGCTCCGGCTCTCGGCACCCTGGGCAGGGGGCGGGGAGGCCGGGACCAGCCCCCAGGGCAGGGCGCCACTTTTTGGCGCCCCCCCCAAATCTTGGTGCCCTAGGTAACCGCCTAGGTCACCTAGTGGTTGCACCGGCCCTGGCAAGCAGTGATTCCACCAAGCAGAGCAGTAATTACCGTCTATCCAAAATGTTCAGTTCTCCTCGGCCAGAAAGAAAATGGCTGGGATTTGGGGCCCCAGAGGAGGAAAGGGGATGGTAATTAGAGGCTTACGTGTCAGTGTCATAGAGTGATGCTGGCCCTTTCAGAGGGAAAAGGCCAGTGCACCTGTGACTGCTCAGCTGCCTCCTAACTGGGCTTAAAAGAGGGCACCTGGGCCCTATGGGAGAGAGACGTAGTGAGGCAGAGAAGAGCAGATGAGAGCTGCCTGAGGAGGAAAGGCGAGTTCCTGGCGGCAGCAGCAGCAGCAGCAGCAGCGAGCTGTTACAGAGAGCCATGAGGTAGAGCAAAGGGTTGTTGGTGAGGACTGGCCAAAGTGGGGAACCCCTGGTGAGTTAGAGGAGAGCTTGTGCAGAAGCCCCTAGGAAGAAGGGAAGGTTAGGGGAAAGTAAGCCCAAAAGGAGAGTGTTGATCCTGGAGTGTGGCTCCCAGGAGCAGGGGCAGGACTCACAAGCAGGCTGACTGAATGAAACACTGTGAGAAGTCCTCTTACAGTGAGCCTGGGAGGCTGCAGGAATCTGATCCCAGAACAAGGGGTTGGTCCTGGAGGGACATGGCCTGAGCAGAGGTAGGACTGTCAGGCAGGGACCCCTGGCTGAATGGAACACTGAGCGGGATTCTATCATGGGAGACCTGACTTAGGGCTACAGGAGAAAACTCGTGGTAGAGAAGCGGGTCTAGGAGCTATCAGGTAGAAGGCCTGGAGAAGGGGGCGCCCTGTAACAGGGGTAAATGGACTGGGGCAGAGTGGTTAATGACTCTCTGGTGGATGACCTGGGAGCGGTGACCCAGGGATTGAAGAGCTGCTGTATTGTAACCTTGTTTTACTTTGAGGTTTTGAGAACAACTGTCTTTACAACGAGGGATCTGTGAACTGTGGCACTTTATGTGAATAAAGGGGTTTGAGTTTGCTGCTGAGAGAGACAATGTGCCTTTGCCTGGGGGCATTCTAATGGGAAACTGAGGCCGACACACTTGTCTTGTCATGACCTGCCGCAGAAGGGTGCCCCAAGTAGAGCCACCTTCTCACAGTCAGGTTTGAGTTACTGTGACTCCGTACAGCAATAGGGTTGAATTTTTGCAGGGCTGACTTAGCCTTTCATCCTTCTGTACTGGATAAATGATTTCTTTGCCATTTACTGAGTGAGAGTCAGGATGAGACCTTAAAAACCAAGGTCCTAGCTGCTTTGTATGGACCTCAGATCCCAGGATGTTTTCTGTAGGAGTTTGCTCCAACCTCCTAGGTAAAAATGTCCCCCCTCCCACCTGCAGTTTAGTGTGCTGTGCTCAAGTTGACAACCTGGCTGCCATCCTATCCCTCAGAGTAAAAGACGCCCGTCTCAAAGAGTTTACAGCTGAATAAACAAGACAGACAAAGCCTATAAACAACCACACGGGCGACCTGTCAGATAGTACTTACATTCCCTCCAGGTTTGTCTCTCCAAACCAACCTCCTCCCCTGCCCCATCCCCTCTCTTTTGTCCACATGCCCCTGGCAGCAAGGTGCCATTCACTGACCCTGCCCACCCTCCAAAAGACCTTTGGGCTCAGTCAGTTAAGGGGAAGGGAGGATGTTGGCAAGCATCTGACGGTCTGCTGCTCCTGGGCACACTGTCTGCTTCTGAGGGAGCGTGGAGGGGAGAAGGGGGTAGCTCCATGTGGTGGGGTTTCCCGGGAGAGAGGACAAAAAGTCCATCTGACTGGTCCCTGCCCCTTTCATTCTCTGGCAGCAGCTCCTGGCTGCATTCACTGTCATCACAGTGGAGTGGGGAGGGCAGGGGTTACTTCTGACAGGGTCTTAAGATATTGATAATTGTTAATTTGGAGGAAGGTGTATGGCAGCAGCTGGATTTCTCCTTTGTGAAGCAGGCACAGAGGGTGATCCTTATAGCTGCAAGAGAGATGCAAAGAAACACTCCATAACCAGCTGCCTGTGTCATTAAACAAGTCTTGTTCCAAAGGCTGAATGTAAACTCTCTTGTTTTAATTCCTGCAGAATACAGCTCTGACTAATGAAAAGTCTGTAGCAAAATGGAGCCAACCAAGGCAGAGCAGCCTCTGATTGATAGCACGTTTTCCACACTTTAACAGCATCTTTGAGTTGAGAACTCAATATTTTTATAAGATTAAATGCCCTTTCCAAGAGCACTTTTTCATCTGATAACATGTTTCTCTCCAATTAGCTTCTCACTTATCTCCTTAACACAGTGAGTCAAATTCTTTGCTATCCAGAACAGGGACTGAATTGTGATGTATTGATGGACAAGTTAATCCAGACTCTAAATATTTTAATATAGCTTGAAAGATAAGCACAGAGTTAATGAGGGAGATGGTGTAAAGCTATGCAAGAATTCTTTTGGCTAACTTTCTAAAAGGGATTGAGGTTTGACAGTGGTGACATGGAATCTGGTGCTGCTTTGCTTTGGTTGACCCTGGTGGCAGGTCACCCTTTGAGGCAGATTCCCAAAGAATTTAGAGTTGACGCAGCTTTTGCTGCCCCTTGCCTTTGTATAAAATTGTTACATTAGGGGCTAAAGGGCTTTAGGGGAGAGTCCTGAGGTGGGTAAAAGGAAGAAAAGAAATGGTTGTTTGAGTCTCACATATAAAAGTGTCTTAGTTAGTTGGATTTACCTGGATTTCTAGAGTTCAGCTATGAATATACACCACCTGTTTGGGATTATTCTCTTTTCAAAGAGCCAGGCATTGATCTACCACAAACCAGTGTTTAACAGAGCTGTTTTTGTGATGTTCAGGCGATCAGTTTCAGACATCGGGGCAAGATGAAAACATTGGCCTCCCTGTTCCATTCCACTTAAACAAAACACTGACATTTGCACTAATTATTGGCACTTCTTTTAAACCAGAGTTGCACTGTGGATGTGAAAGTAAAGAATTTTATAAAACAACAACAGACAACCTGTCAGCAGATCGGTTTCCCCCGCAATTGCTCCAGCAGTTGTTTGGAGTTTAGGCAAATGAGAATTAAGTGTGGAGATTGGAAACATATGTTTTTATCCACATAAGCAAATATATATTTTAGTGTAGATACGGGGACATTTGGTTCATCTCTTCTCATTGTGAGACACAAAAAAGAACAGTATGTTTCAGGCATCATTTGTTTTCAGATGAAGCTGAATAGTTCTACCTACTGCTTCCTCACAGATGCCATCCCATAGGTTTAATGAACTGGTACCTCTAGAGCAGGGGTAGGCAACCTATGGTACGCGTGCCGAAGGCAGCACACGGGCTGATTTTCAGTGGCACTCACACTGCCCGGGTCCTGGTCTGGGAGGCTCTGCATTTTAATTTAATTTTAAATGAAGCTTCTTAAACATTTTAGAAACCTTATATACTTTACATACAACAATCGTTTAGTTATATATTATAGACTTGTAGAAAGAGACCTTCTAAAAACATTAAAGTATATTACTGGCACGCGAAACCTTAAATTAGAGTGAATAAATGAAGACTCGGCACACCACTTCTGAAAGGTTGCCGACCCCTGATCTAGAGGCATCTAAATTGGGAAGAGGCAGAAACAACTGAACTAACAAGAGAGGAGAATTACATTTTAAAAAATAAGAAACTTAAGAGGAGGAAAGAAGAAAAAGTGGATGTTTTAATCACTTCCCTGTGTCACATCACTAACTATCCACAAATGTTTGAACACGTACCAATAGTGTTCGCATGCACACAGACTCCAGAGATCTGATCTACAGCAGGAGCATGGTGACATGTGACAATCCATGTGTCCTGCACCTTGTTTACTGCATTCCCACTGTATGCCAATGAAACAATGACACAGATAAACACAGAAATAGAAAGACATGCCCAGTTTATACAAATTCAGTTTCAATGATTTACTTCTGCTGGCCCAGATTATTTCTGTGAGGTCTCAAACATGCCTTATATGAAATGCTGTAAAACAGCGTGGTTATTTATGAAGTGCAATTATCACCCCAGGCAATCATGATTATCATTTGGATGGGACTGGTTTGTGTTCAGTGCTGGCTCTAGCTTTTTTGCCGCACCAAGCTGCCAAAGCAAAAAAACAACAACAAATATCGGCCCTTGAAATGTGCTGCCCCACGAATGGACGGAATGCCACCCCTTCAGATGTGCCGCCCCAAGCACGTGCTTCCTTTGCTGGTGCCTGGAGCCAGCCCTGTTTGTGTTCTTTAGCCACTCTGAAATATTGGGTGAAATCCTGGCCCCACTGAAGTCAAAGGAAGTTTTGCGCAGGGGATTTCACCCAGTGTTGTACTGCACTGTCATTAGTATTGCTGCTTGCATCATATTGTCTGAGCAGTGTAGTCTGAAACTTCACAGCATGTGCATTCAGCCTCCTTGCAAGCCAGATATCTGGTGGTATCCAAGATTACCAGCTACCATCTCATGGGACGTTTGCATTGTGGGATGATTAATTTCCCAAATTAATTAGTTTCTGTTTCACAATTCTCTTCATTTTTTTACACAAATCTTCTCCTCCCCTTCTCTTTGGTTACCCTGGTGCCACTCATTACATTGTAGTGGATCATGGAGTGACCCTCTGGCCACTTAATGGTGGCTGTCATGACAAAATGTAGCCCTCAATTAAAGTGTCACAGACAAGGACACAGTTATTAAGATGGGTGAGGATCTGCAAAGGAAATTTATCCTCCTAAAGAGACTTGCTTGGACATTTATTTTATGGGCAATTGTACAAAAGACTGGATTATCTGCTTTCCATAGAAACAGAGGGCCATATGCTGTCCTCCATCCACATCTGAACAGTAGCGCAGCCAGGTCCGGAGCGCAGGGGGAGCGGCGCT
Organism: Macrochelys suwanniensis; assembly: GCA_033296515.1. Taxonomy (NCBI): domain Eukaryota; kingdom Metazoa; phylum Chordata; order Testudines; family Chelydridae; genus Macrochelys; species Macrochelys suwanniensis. The sequence goes on from CM065779.1 coordinate 90,292,807, forward strand.
ATAAAAAGGCGCCTCCCCCTGTACTCACCCGGCGGCGCTCCGGGTCTTCGGCGGCACTTCGGCAGCAGGTCCTCACTCACTCCAGGTCTTCGGTGGTACCCGCTGCCGAAATGCTGCTGAAGACCCGGAGCGTCACCGGGTGAGTGCAAGAAGCGGCGCTTAAAAAGGCGTTGCTTCCTTTTTAAGGCGCCGCTTCTGCTCACAGGGGGAGTGGCCGCTCCCCCTGCTTCCCCCCTGGCTACACTACTGCATCTGAAACCACTATTGATATCCTTGTGCATGGATGGGAGACAGCAAGACTGTGTCTTAACGTCAGAATAAGTTACAATCATCACTCCCATTTGTTTGTGTGGACTCATTTTATCAATTGCACATCTATTCTGCTTGTTTAGTGATAATACTATGAAGATGAAATTGCTTTTATCTGTGAGTGGTGGTGGTTTGGCCTGTAGATTCATAGACAAAAACATTAGTAATATGTCACCTCATATTTCTTAGAATTAAGCTGAGTACATAGGAAGAGGAGTGCACAGACTGTACTGTACTCTTGAATCCTCCACAACATAAATAGGAAAGTGGCAGCCTTTGGCACCAGCAAATTACAGAGATGGCCTTAAGCAATGGGAAATAGAAGAGATAACCAGTGTCATTTTGCTGTAGTTTGTGTGGGAGAGTACAGGAGGTTGTTCACACAAAAGAAAGTGTAGTAATTTAAGTCCAGATTCTTTTCATTATTTAAAGAGAGGATGAAAGAAAATAAAAAAATGTGGAGCAGGGGAGGCTTAAGTGTAGTACTATTGAGATCTGGGCTATTTGGTATTTAATTTTTTTTTAATCACCTGCAATGTTTGAATATTCAGATAACATATTCATGCATGTTGCTTTTTACCTCAGATGAAGACTGTGCACAATGTTGATCACTTACTAAAAGAAAATAGGTACATGCACACTCAATGTTGTTGGCATTTAAATTACAGTTGCCATAATTTATGCCTCCTCATTTTGGATTTTTCTAAATTAGATACCCTTAATCTTACATTGAGAAAGTGAGTTCATTTTTAAGTCTGGTACAACCCTCCTCTCCAGTTTGTCCTGTTCTTAATCGGTGGGCCTGATTTTACAAACACTGCTGAGTAGTCCCATTGGCGCTAATGGTAGTAAAGCCTGACACTCAGGGCTGGTGCAAGGAAGTTTCACGCCCTAGGCGAAACTTCCTTGCACCAGTTCTCCCCCCCCCCCCCCCGCGCCCTCCCCCCCCAGCAAACACCCGTGCCCGTCCCCCCTGCACCCTCCCCCCACCTAATACCACCCCCCCGCCACGGCAGCCAGCCTCCCTACCCCCTGTGGGCCGCAACTCAGCCCCCTGCCTGCGGCCAGCCGCCCTCCCGGCTCAGCCGCGGAGCCGGGAGGGCGGGAGGGCAGGAGGCGCCCCCCCCCCCCCGCCCCCCCGGCTCAGCCCCAGAGGATGGGAGGCAGCCGCGGCCAGCCGCCCGTCCTCCCGGCTTGGCCAGGAGGTGGGGGTGGCAGCAGGCTAGCCGCCCCCCCGGCTCGCAGCCAGCCGCCCTGCCCTGCTCCCGGCTGAGCCGCGGAGCCGGGAGGCAGGCGACAGCCGTGGCCAGCCGCCCGCGCCCCCCCCTCCCCCCGGCTCCCAGCTGAGCCGCAGAGCCGGGAGGCGGGCCACAGCCAGCCACTCACACACACACACACACACACACACCCCCGGCTCCCGGCTCAGCCCCTAAGCCGGGAGGGTGGGAGGCAGCCTCGGCCAGCCGCCCCCACGGCTCCCCGCACCCTAGGCAACCGCCTAGGTTCGCCTAGTGGGCGCGCCAGCCCTGCTGACACTCCATTAGATCTGCAGGACTGAGAATTTAGTAGCTAATAAAATCTAGTTAGGGACCTAGGGGAAAAAAAACATATATAAATATACATTGTGTACAAACATCCATTTGTGATGATCTGCTGCTTAAAGGATGAAAACAACAATTCTGCTCTGAAAAATATTAGTTTTTGAAGTGTTCCAATGCCGGCTGTTGGCACTGATCTGTGTAAAGAATTAAATATTCATTGAGCCAGAGAGAGAGAGGCTGACTCTAAAGCTTGGTGGTTCGGGTGTTTGAGATTTTTGGAGGACTCCGGTTGAAGTCCCTGCTCTGAATCAGGCAGAAAACAGGCTTCAATCTGATTTCCCACACCTCTGTCTCTGACTAGAAATTCCCTCCTTGACCTGAGAAGCCTTCCCAATGAATATTGTGTCAGAACCAAGATGTTTTTGCAGAAACTGGTTTTGACAAAACAGTATTTTTCAATGGAAAAAAGATTTTATCAAAACTGTTTTGACCAGTTCTACTAATGGGTGATGCTGCCTTCATTAGGGATGTATTTTCTCCTTATGAAAAGAAACAAAGATAATCCAAACTGTGTCCGTGCTTGAACCACTCCACGATCCTGCTGGCTGGAACACCATGCTCCTTGTCTCAAGTGGCAAGTTTCTGACAGTTTACTGTATTTCATTGACTAGCCACAGCAGGCAGACAATGCTTTCTGCAATTTTCACCTTAGCATAAACAAAGAAGAAACAGCTGCAGTTTTGAGTCACTTGTTGACAGAATTCAGTGTGTAGCAGAGGAAACTGCTGGTTGATCAACTCATTTTTCACAAGTAAATGCAATGGTAGTCATAACAAATCACTGTGCTACCCTAGTAGTGGAACTGTGTGGGGTGAATGAGTCAAACTACAAATGCATTAGGAGTGGGATAGTAATCACTGTTGTGCTCCCACTGGTGGGTTCAACTATAATTATTAGCTGAGC